>JASDDO010000012.1:418805134-428805134 GCA_030015575.1 Agapanthus africanus
AGACACAGCGCGACCTCACCCCCAATACCGGGAGAGATGAACCCCTGCAGATCCGCTTACTGCCTCCATGTGGCTCGGGACTGTACCCAACTAAAACCTGTTTGCATGACTCTTTTGAGCGTGGTAGGGTAGTAATCAAAGTACAGTGGGAACTCACACGAGACAAATGACGATCTCAGGTCGATGAACTGACCTGTATACATGTCATCAGGGAACTGCTATCTGACGCTAGGTATAATACCAACTAGCATGTTCCCGGCGAGTTCTGTCCGGTGTACTCATAACGCAATGAGCACCTGTATGCATCTTAGGTGAACCAACTGAAACCAGTGGCTTGTGAGACCGGCCACCGCCCCTCGTCGGGGTCTCGACTGTATACACTAGTCTACTCTGGAGTATCGATGCCCTGTCTCGAAACTCCGTCGGCTAGGGACCTTTTAAGGATGTGCTTATAGACCCCAGCTCCCACGTATATGATCGCCATCATACTGCTGGTAGTCAAGCAAGAATCCTTGGGGCTCTATCAACGTACAATAGTGATCAGTAATGTCACCTAAAGCAGTACACGATGATAAAGATAAACCGGATAGCATACTATCATTTTGAGTAAGACTGTCCTACCGGCATAGGTCCTCCCTCAATCATTGCAATCACGTGCCTGTGATCCAATAATTGACTCTGAGGGCACTATATCCAACACCTTTTACAAATGAGTATTTAAAAATTTATAAATGTTCATATCATATAAAACACCCTCAATTTAATAATTCTTATCAATTTCCAAATATTTCTCAATTTATCGGCATATAATTATACCATATCATTAAAGCTAATCTCTACACATTAAAATATTCATAATATTTATTATTCAATTATATAAATTCCCAAATATAATATTTTATTTTTCTGAAATGTTACAGGTTTCGTCTCTCCCGGTATAGGGAGCTGATGCCGCGCTATTCTTGATTGGCCATAACAGCAAATCCCTGGCCAGGATTGTCGAGATTTACTGATAAGAGTTATCAGTAGTTTTTTGAACCGTTATGGGCCATAAAACAGCATGATGTTCATATCATAATTTTGCATTATTATATTCCCCATTCTTATTCATTTTGCAAATAAATAGGTGCTTTTGATCCATATCTGTTGAATAGTTGCAGGTTACAGGTTCTCAGAACAAAACAGTGAAAATGATGAAAAGACGCTACAAAAGTGAGACTACGACCAACAAATAGAAGAATCTTTATCATGCCTACAGTTTGAAGAACAAACGAAGATCAATGAACAATTTCACAAAGTACAAAGGTAACGCAAAAATTCAAGACTTTAACACGAAGCGAATGGTAAAAGTCCACAACATTCTGCACTGTGGAAATCTGAAAAAAACTAGAAGACATTCTGAAGAACCAAGTGAATAAAATAGAAGGCAAAAGCAACAGAATGAAGCCCTGAAGAAATGATGCATCAAGACCATCAAATGGCCGCGGAACCGCGGCCAAACCATGCTTATGGCCTCAGATCCGTGGCCGTACTAAGCGCGTGTCGGCGCGTGTCGGTGCGTGTCGGTGCGTCAGTGCATTAACTCGGTTTTCTTAAGGGTATTTTTGTAATTCTAGATATGGATCAGATATAAACCCTAGGATTTCTATTATCTATAAATAGGAACCCTACAGCCTCTTTTGAGGTGTGCCTCTTTTTGGGTGCCTCCTTTTGGGTGCCTCCTTTTGGGTGCCTCTTTAGAGATGCCTCTTTTAAATTCTAGATCTTAGATTTTTAATTCAATGTAATCGTCAAAGAGTGCATCAATAAAGAAATAAGTTTTTTTTTATCTTGGCTTAGTTTAATTTCTTTTCTTCCCTAGTATAAATTTTATTTATCTACCCTAGTTATAATTTTATTTATTTACCGTAGTTTAGATAATTAGATTATTGAATTGAAATCATAAAAATGAAATCTTTTATCAATTCCCTAATGAGTGAGTAGTTCCTCACTTGTTAGGGTTAGGAATGGGAAATGGTTTGAGAGATGAAAATCTCTCACCCCTTTCTTGGCCGTTATACATTTTAAATAGGACTCTATGCATACATACACACACCGCTCACTACGGCACCCTATCCCACGAGGTAGCGGTGATACCGTAGTTAAAGAGACCGGTTGTGTATGTTTTCCATGGAGGTTAGGGTAAGAGTTAAGAAAGGATGGACAAGGACCTAGAGGAAGAAACCTAGTTTCTTCCCGATCGTACTAATCCCCTTTGTTAACTATTACCTTAACACCTAAAAGTTCTTAATTAGGGCAAAGAAAGCGGTGAGAATAATTGATTTTCCAAACTAACATAATCTTAACCCTATCAAGCTTTTCATAAACTTTTATCGCATTCTTAGATCTTAAAATAAAAACACCATTTTTTGGAATTAACTCGTTGGAACACAAAGATAAGGAATCCTTCTCCCTGTGGACCTACCCGTACTCAACCGGCTAGCTACCAAGCGACACCGTCTTGATTGCAGTTAACTATTCTTTAATTTATCTTTTAAAAGCGCAAGCATACACAAACCTCTTCCAATCACATGACTTATAAAGTTACTAGGGTCTGACATTTACCACCCCTAGACTTCATATGCGACGTATCAGACGAAGAGACCGAACTGTACGTTAAGTGTTGCTTACAGGCTCGTTAGGGTTGGGATGAGTTCGCTCGTCAGCCACATTTTCGTCATGTACCTGGGTAGCCGTTACGCACAGCTAGTGCCGCTAACGTCCTTGTGGTTAAACCCACTGCCAGCGTACTATCGAGTCTTTAGAGTCCCACACAGAGGGTTCCCTTGTTCAGGCAAAAGATGTAGAGGCCGTAAATTGTTACGGCAAGGTTTCGATCATGATTTGTGTACTGGCTACGCAAATGATGATCGGAAGGATAATATAGTTAGGCTTTGGTTTAAGCCGCATACCGGTATAATATTATTGGATTATTTGTATTCGTACTTTTCGGAATTCGGATATGGGTATACTTATACGGTATATGGTGAAAAGGTATTCTTGTAATTGTACAAGAATACCTTCTAGAAGGGGACACCTCATAAATGGTTCTCATTTTGTGAAAATGGAAATTATGAGGTGGAATTTGGAGAGAGTCTAAGCATGGGTGAAGGCCTGGCTCAATTCATTTTATATTCATTTAGGATTACTATTGAAGCATGGTGCATTATTTTTTGAGGAAAATATTGCATGCTTCAATTATTTTCCATGAGCCATATCTTTTTCTTGATGCTTGATTTTTTTATTATCACATTCTCATTCTCTCTCCTAGGTTTTGCTCTCCTTCTCCCTCAAGCTCATCCTTTCACATGTCTTGTGATCCATTGAGCTTTGAGACAAAATAATCCATAGATCGCACTCTACAACTACTTAGTAATCTCATCCAGCATATTAGATCACTAAGTTACCTCACTTGAGGTTGGAGCTTGGACATAGGCCCTCGGGTGGATCTTCTATTACCTAAAGGAGACCGGCAACCGAGTTCGTTTGAAGCTCAATCCAAGGAGCAAAGAACCACTTGAAGACCCGAAGAACTTGACACGAGGGTATAACACTTTAACCGAGTAGTTAACTCCCTCTTGTAGTTTAGTTTTTGCTAGTTAAGGTTTAATCTTGATCCTAAAGTGGATAAAGTCTATGTTGCAAAGCAAAACATGATCTTTTGATGTGAGAAAAATTGTTTTTGATGTATTCTGCCTCCCTGCGAACACGTGGGTTGTGCTACATAGACTTACAAAACGTGCCTCCATCTCATGGCGTTGAGACCAGAGTGCCTCACTCTAGAATTGGCGGGCTACTCGCCGCACTCGTAGGGGGTATAGGATGACCCACGGAGGAGCGCTCAAGTTACTGGATTCCGTGAAGTGTTGGGTAGCCCATTCACTTTGTTGATTGTGGTTTCCTCTCTTCAGGAATTGGCGGGTAACTTGCCGTGCTTGTAGGGGTATTAGTTATACATTGTACAGGCTAACCACACGACCGGGGAACGTCGTGTTTCATTTGTGGCTCGAATGAAACCCGGGGCTCCAAGTTTATCCGCTTTTCCATATTGCTTATCGCTTATCTGTGATGTTGCTTATATCATGTCTGGGACAAATGTTATATATATATATATATTAGTAGATATTGTATATGTTTTGCATCCGCGCTAGTCCAGCCCCGGCTCTGCCGTTGGTTAAGTAACCTAACGTTGCATGATGGGGCCCCATGGCGAATGCGGATGGCATATACGTACATTGTATTTTCATTCTTTTCTGGTGTGATTGGTTTTAATTGATGGGACCACATTAATTTTGATTAATGCAAGGAAAATAAACCTAAAATATGTTTTCGGAATAAATTTTGAAAAACTATAGTCATATTCTTTCGCTTTGCATAGTGGTATTCGTTTAGGAATATCCAGCACCTTGTTCAAGGAGGCAAGAGCCTAAAGCCCTTCACGAGGAGTGACCTCTTGAGAAAAAGTTTATGTTACTATAGATTACTCAATTTTCTTTAAAACCACTTGTTTTTAAAAGCGGAGCCTAAACCATTCCTTTTCAAAACCACTCGGTTCCTTCGACGATATCAAGTTCATTATGTTAAAGGTTTTCGCCAAAAACCAGCCGTAACCCTCCGTCGTTTCCTAAAGTATTACTTAGTATTCATGCTACGTATTTTGGCATTGTCAACGCGTAGTGATCGGTTACTGAGTATTTCTTGTTTGTAGCTTTGTTTCCAATTATTTAGGACAGTCGCATAGCTATGTTAGCATTGTCAAGGGTAATGCGGATAGGTCTAAGTTAATCAAGATAATGACGGGCCGAACTTGACTAGCGGCTTATGATATGTTGGCATTGTCAAGGTCATAAAGTCGTTAGGGGCAAAAACCACATCGGGAGTTTCAAATATACAAGAAACTTGCTAGTGTTGCATACCTTCTGGGGTATGGTATCTAGAGTGGCTTCCATCTAGGTTATCATGCGATGATAATTAGATCCCGATCCCACTGATGAGTAAGATTACTCTTGGGAAATATTTTTCACTTCACAATTAGCTAACCTATTAGGTGTCTAGAAAAGTGTTAATGGGGCTACGCCTCTGCGGAAACAAGGTTTATTCTAATTAGGTCCGTGCGAGAGCACGGGGAATCTCCCTCGGAGTACCAACACCCACCTGGCTGAACGGTTAGCGAACCTGTAAAAGTGTTAATAATCCCAGCTAATTCTCCTTTTAAGGTTTGAAGGAGAATTAGAGGAAACAGTGGGAGACATCCTATTTAGATAAAATAATAACCAATCTAAACTTGCAAGAGCGCACACTGAGTGTTTTCTTTTCTCTCTCTCCCGGTAGAAACCATGTGACGCCTTAATCAAGATAATTAAATGTATGACTTGACCGACTCAGATACTTATTCGAGACTGGGGAACGTCGGTTCGGATCTAACTTATGATGAATGTTATGAGCTTGAGCAAGGGAATGAGGATTGCATGAATTCCTTGATAACCCTGACGAAGAAAAAGTATACTATTGCATCTCCTTCAGGTGTTCATGTTATTGAGAATTGTTTTTCGGTCAGTCCTACCTCCTGGGTACTAGATAACGGGTCAGGATCTCATATCTGTAATTTATTGCAGAGATTGAGAAAAAGTACGATTGTTGGACCTAGTGATATGTCCCTCGGAGTAGGGAACGGAGCACAAGTTGATGCTGTTGCCGTCGGTGAATATCACCTTGTATTGCCAAGCGGCAATACTATGATTTTGAACAACTGCTACTATGTACCTTCCATGCTTTGCAACATCATATCGGTTTCTTTACTCGATACAAATGGATATAACTTTGTTCTATATAGAAATATCATGAACATTTACCTTAATCAGGTATTGGTTGCAGAAGGTACACTGTGTAATGATATCTACGTTCTAAATCAAAACATAGTTTTCAATATAGAAAACACACGCAAGAGGAAAAGTTCATATACGAATGAAACCTACTTGTAGCATTGTAGACTCGGTCATATCAATGAGAAAAGACTGTCTAAGTTGCATAGGGATGGAAATCTGAATCCGTTCGAATTTTCATCCTATGAAACTTGTCGGTCTTGTCTCAAAAGAAAGATGATCAAATCTCCGTTCACCGGACACGGAGAAAGAGCAACAGAGCTCTTGGGACTCATACACAGTGATGTATGTGGTCCTATATCTATACATGCAACGGGTGGGTTCTCATACTTCATCACATTCACTGACGATCTCTCAAGGTTCGGATATGTGTATCTTTTGAAACACAAATCTGAAGCTTTTGAGAAATTCAAAGAATACAGAAACGAAGTAGAGAACCAGACTGGCAAAAGTATCAAGATCCTCCGATCTAATAGAGGAGGGGAGTACTTAAGCACGAAATTCCTTGAATACCTAAAAGAGAATGGAATTCTCTCTTAGCTTACTCCTCCGTATACACCATAGCACAATGGTGTGTCGGAGCGGAGGAATCGTACCCTATTGGATATGGTTCGCTCCATGATGAGCAATACTGAGTTGCTTCATTCATTCTGGAGACATGTGCTTTAGACAGAAGCATACCTATTGAATCAGGTTCCATCCAAATCTGTGCCTAAGACTCAATATAAAATATGGAGTGGTAAAAGACCGTATCTTGAACGTATTAAGATATGGAGTTGTCCGGTGTAAGTTCACGGCGGCACCCCGGCCGTCTGAACGAGGCCAAAATGCGGAAACTATACTTTTACGAAACTTGTAAACCGGCACCACCGCGCACTTTAAAACCCGGATCGGGCCATTAACCTACTCCTAGCAAACTAGAGAACGGGTAGAGAGATATACCGAGCGATCCGTGTCCTTCGGTCTTCTCGTCGTCGTCCCGATCTTCCCGCGGAATCTCCGGTCTTCGCCTCCTCGCCGGAAGAGCACCACATCGCCGGGTTCTTTTACGGGCTCCCACCTCTGGACCGAGGCAACTCGGGCACGAAGTTGGCGAGTTGACGTGTCCAAGAAATGCTGTAGGCTAAGTGTAGTACTCTTTGTCTCAAAGGGTTGTGAAGTTGCCATTTGGATGGAGGAAGGAGATGAAGTGAACTTTTGTGATGGCTATATGATTTTGCAAGCAAATGAGATACCAAAATCCCCACTCCAAAAATTGGGACAGCCCCATCAAGGAATGGCCGGCCAAGACTTTGTGAAGGGAGAGAGAAAAACTAAAGGGTGGTGGGAAAACAATAATGCAAGCAAGTGATGATGAGAAAAAAACAATGATCACAACAAAGTCTCCCCTTCAACAACCATCTCACATCTCATCACAAAAGTCAAGCAATAATGATGCACAATCATGAAGCAACTATGTGTTACTAAAAGTCTTCCCCATTATTAAAATGCACAACTGCAAATAACCCCCTCCACCAAAATTCAGCCAAAGAAAGAAACAAAGGAAAATGGCCGAAACGGAATGCAAACTGGCAACTTCAAAAAAACCGATCCCGTAATAAATTACAGGAAAACCCCGCGACTGTATATACATACCCGCATTTGTATTCTGACCGAATACAAATGCATTGAGACAAAATCTACACTGTACAATACTAGGATCCGGCTTAAACCAAAGCTCGCTAGTATTATCCGTCCGATCATGATCCGTGCAATACCGCACGTACATGATCGAACCCTGCCATATCTCCATACGGCCTCTACAGCGTTTCGCCCGAAACTTGAGAAACGGTCTGTGGGGGATTCTAAAGACTCGTCAACACTTTGGCTGTGGATTTAACCATAAGCACGTCAGAGGTATTAGCCATACGTAACGGGCTACCAGGTATTGACCAAAAGGGAGGTCGATGAGCGAACTCATCCTGACATCCTACTGAGCCTGTCAGCGACAATATCCGTACAGTCCGGTCTGTTCATCTATGAGCATCGCATGGCGGGCCTAGGGGGTTGGTAAAAGTCAGACCCCCAAAAGCGGTACAAGTCGTGTCGGAGTGTAGCCCAGAACACCCTGAGATACTACTGGAATACCTACCAGTAAATAGCCTTCCTTGGCCAAGGACTTCGTGTAATGGCTCTCCTAGACACAGCGCGACCTCACCCCCAATACCGGGAGAGACGAACCCCTGAAGATCCGCTCACTGCCACCATGTGGCTCGGGACTGTACCCAACTAAAACCTGTTTGCACGTCTCCTTTGAGCATGGTAGGGTAGTAATCAAAGTACAGTGGGAACTCACAAGAGACAAATGACGATCTCAGGTCGATGAACTAACCTGTACATATGTCACCAGGGAACTGCTATCTGACGTCTGGTATAAGACCAACTAGCGTGTTCCCGGCGAGTCCTGTCCGGTGTACTCATAACCCAATGAGCACCTGTATACATCTTAGGTGAACCAACTGATACCAGTGGCTTGTGAGACAGGCCACCGTCCCTCGTCGGGGTCTCGACTGTATACACTAGTCCACTCTGGAGTATCGATGCCCTGTCTCGAAACTCCCACGACTAGGGACCTTTTAAGGATGTGCTTATAGACCCCTGCTCCCACGTATATGATCGCCATCATACTGCTGGCCGTCAAGCAAGAATCCTAAGGGCTCTATCAACGCACAATGGTGACCTGTAAGGTCACCTAAAGCTGTACATGATGATAAAGATAAACCAGATAACATACTATCATCTTGAGTAAGACTGTTCTAACGGTATAGGTCCTCTCTCAATTATTGCAATCACGTGCCTGTGATCCAATAATTGACTCTGAGGGCACTATCTCCAACAATCCCCCACTTGCACTCAAGGCTAATTATTGCGATGTCGCATACTCACAGCCCGTGTGATACCGAACACCCAACTCCTCTACTAATCAGACTCACAAAATCCATTTGCGAAACTATTGCGTTCGAGGAATAGCCTCAGTGAGTGGATCCGCCTTGATGTTTCTTTCTATGTCTCTCTTTATCTCAAGTTCGCGGAGAAAGCCATCTCCCGAAATGAGCAATACCTGTCTTAGAATATGTTCGGATGTCTGATGGGACCTAGTTCATAAATGAACTCCAAATCCAAACTTCTTAGACTGTATCGTCAACTGAAATTAATCAGTATCTTGCGCCATGCCTCCCTCAGAATCCGCCTGGACCACCTGTCCAAAATATTGCCCCTCGTCAGAGGGAAAACTATGACTCTAACAGTCACTATGTCATCTAGGTCACCTTGGAAGCCTGGAATGATAACTGTCTCCCGAATGAGGCTGTCGTTATCATATCCCTAGAACATGCACTTATGTTCTAAAACTGCATCCGAATGTTTCTCCAGGAATGGATCACTATCAACTTATTGCATCTACTGCAAAAAACAACATCTGGTGTGGTACTTGACATGTCATGATTTACTCAATTGCCTAAGCAAGTGATCTGCCAATTATGCACATCCCTCTCCCCTTTAGTCTATAAGACACCTTTAGAGAGGGTGACTCCATCACCTGCAGGTACACCACCATGCCAGGAGTCGTCCATTCTAAAGCACCTCTAGAATGTTGTCTAAGTACCCTGATTGGGAAACAACCCAAATCTAGATCTAAAACTATAGATCCAGTAACCAGAATGTCCGATATGAAATCCATTTCCTTTGTGGAGAAACCACTGTGTGACGACCAAAGTATAACCGACCGTAGTATAGGAATATCACTTCCTGCTCTATGTATGTCATCCAGATACCAGGACATCACACCCTACTACCTTCTTAACAGATCCCCTATTCTGATGAAGTCAAACCTATGACTGTCACATCAGAAATAGATGATCTATCTCCGCTATATCTGCTTTAGTCTATAAATAAATATAAGCCACTTGTCCACTAATGCTTCCGCTGCTCCACTGACCATGACAACCTTCTGGCAGAGTCATATAAACGTACACTTCTAAAGCTAGTTTAGAACGACGCTATACTCATCCTTCTGCCGGGTCTCACAGTCTGGAACAACAGCAATGGAAAGTCTGGGTAAACAAGAACCTCCCTACCACCGTCCTTGAGGCTACCGGAGTACCTCTCGGGTGCCTGAGGTTACCCACCAAATCTGCGGAGTGGCTAATGGAATGTCAAACCAGATTGAATCTTTAGGTTCTTATCAAACCTCCAGTAATCGTTTGCGGTTCTGGAATCACTTCCAGCTCTACCATACTCCCACTACTTTTTTTCTGAAAAAATCCATTTTTGTTAAAACTGTGGTGAGTCAAGAACAATATCACTATTGATCTTCCAGATGGTAGAAAATCAACCCTCGTCATAGCCCGGATCAACCCACAAACAGCCATTACAGAAACGTGCCTTGGGTTGTCCAGTTTCTGGTTTTAAGCATAAGCTGGACAACTCCCCGTACCTTAACAATATCAAGATATGAACCGTTCTATACCCAATATAGAAATAGAGGCACTGATTTAATTGGAACCAGATTCAAATCATGCAGCTGTCTCCAGTGCATGTCAACTAAATGGAAAGAGGCCGATCAGTATTACTCAACTTAGGAGTATTTCCAATTATGAGTAACCTGAAAGAGAAGCAAGTTCTCTTAATCATTACTATCAACTGAATACCATACACAAGTATCTACATCTTCGATCACCTTGAAGAATCCCAATACTTGCAACATTTGGTTCTCTACTTTACTCTTATACCTATAACTTCTCAAAACTCAGACCTTGTGTTTCTAAGAAACACTTGTCTAAGAACTAGAGAAGTCATAAGTAAACCGAATATAGTACGAGGACCAACCCCTCTGTCCCAATGGACACTGGACAATATACAATACTCTGTACAAGTCCGTTGAGTCTAATAACTCAAACCCTGTGCGTCGTAGGTTGAAAACTGTACTTATGGTTAAGAAGAATTACACCGCTGTTTAATGCTCCTTACCTAACCATCTACTAATATAGGTAAATGTCATCGACATAATTTCAAAAAGTATATCTCACTCTATAAAAATAGACGTATAGATATATCAATTTGAAATTGGTGCATAACGGCGGATATTCAAAACCAAATATTTGCCGTCCGGCAAACAACCCAGGTGGTTTCCTCAAATATCACCAATTACAATGAATTCCGATATAATGAGGACAATCACCTAATTCCCAATAACTTACTCTCACTCATCATCTGTAAAACTATACATATGTGAGAATCAAACCTGGTAAATACATACCCTAGAGCAAGTGTCTAATTGAGAAATCAGTTTTCTTTTAACAGTACACAGTGAAACTGAAACATTGAAATGTTTCGATGGGGTATCCCGGTATTCCTAGTAATGCCTCTTCCATTATCCAGATTCACAACTGTAACCGTATAATTCTTTGCCATCTCTCCAAATCCCTTCATATGTCTTTAGTCATTACCTCCTATACACCCTCTTAGGCTAAATGGTTTTCTTCCTTTCCTACCTTTCAGCACCAGCCTATGGTTTGGAAGAAGACTATCCAATAAGCTTAATGGGTGTACTGTCCTAATCCTAGGAGCACTCGCAACGCGAGAGAAGGTGAAGATAAAAGACACCTGAATAAACCTTATTCCTATTTTTCCTGAACCAGAATCCATCCCCGAACTGGAACAAGTTCCTTTCGAGTTCGTATATAACCATACGATGGAGTATCCAATAAACTGTGGATCTTCGTAGTGATACGGAGTGTCCTGGAGAAATACAAAGGTGAAGCGGGAGTGGTAATGAAATACTTGGTTTGGTCGTGAATAGCAGTCGCAATTTACTTTGCCCTCCTTCTAATCCCTTGATATGTCTTTACTTAATACCTTCTGTACACCATCGTTATGCTAATTAGTTTTCTTCATTCCCCACCGTTCGGCACCAGCCTAAGGTTTGGAAGAAGACTATCCAATTTGCGTAATAGGTGTACTATCTCTTAAACCAAGGAGTACTCGCAACCTGAGAGAAGGTAAAAGGAAAAAACAACTGAATAGTCCTATTCGTTTTCTCCAGAACCGGAAACCATCCTCGAATAAATTCTTTCGAGTTCGTATATAACCATACGATGGTTTAGTCCATTGGAAGTGGACGTTCGTAGTAATACGGGGTGTCCTGGAGAAAAGGGTAAAAGTAGGAGTGGCAATGAGGTCTGCAACTCTGATAATCCAAAAGCCAGTGTTTAAGAAGGTTCGGTTAATTTTGGTCACTGAGTCATAGTATAGGGTCGGGTCATGGTCGCTGCCAAAGATCGAGAGAAACACTCGGCGTGCACTCTAACCTAGATCAGAATGGTTATCAATTTATCTAATCAGGAAACCTCCCACTGTACCGTCAAATTCTCCTCCAAACCTGAAAGAAGAATTAGTCGGGATCACCCGAGGAGTAAACCAACTCATCAGTGGGAATCGGGATCCAACTATCATCGCATGATAACGTGATGGAATCCGCTCACGTTATCACACTCCAGAAGGTATGCACATATCTGGCAAGTTTCAGTTTCTTTAGAAACTCCCGATGTGATTTTTACCCCATGCTCTTATGACCTTGACGTAGGCCAACATATCATAAGTCGCATGTCAAGTTCTACCCGTCATTGTCCAGGTTAATTTGAACCCACCCGTACATACCCTTAACGTAGGCCAAAATAGTAGTACGACTGTCCCAAACCAACTCATCTGTCTATGCAACAGATAAATACCCGGCAGCTACCAATCACTATGCCTTGGCGTAGGTCAAAATACATAGCTTGAATACTACCGAACATTTAACTGAAATGACGGAGGGCTACGAATGGTTTCTGGCGAAAACCTTTAACGTAATGAACTTGATATCGTTGAAGGAACCGGATAGCTTTATAAAAATATAGTGGCGAAAACCTTTGCTAAAGAGGTCACTCCTGGTGAAGGGATATCGGCTCTTTCCCCGTAGACTGAGGTGCAGGATATTCCAACTGAATACCACGATGCAAAGCAAAAGCAATCGACTATAGTGAAGTTATTGCCCTGACGCAAACTTCTGTCCAAGGGGTCACTCCCGGTGAAGGGATCTCGGCCCTTGCCTCGTCGACTGAGGTGCTGGATATTCATAACCGAATACCACTGTACAAAACAAAAGTGAACGTCCTTGAAATAACAGCTTTTTGAAAAATGTTCCAACAACATCAGAAGAGGTTTGTTTAGCTTGCATTGATCCAAATCAATGCAGTCCCATCAATTGATCACACCAATAAAGAACGAAAATAATGATGTACGTATATGCCATCCGCATTCGCCACTGGGTCCCGTCATCACCCATTAGGTTACTTAACTAATGACAGAGTGGGGACTGGACTAGCGCGGATGCAAAACATATACAACATCTACTAATATATATATCAATATATAATATTCGCTCAAGGCGTGATAAAATGCAACATCAGAGAAATGTAATAAGCATCACAGAACAATACAGATATCTGGGATCCCCGGATTTCATAGAGCCGCTACTGAAACCCGACGTTCCCCTTGTCGTGTGGATAGCCTGCGAAATGAAATCCTAGACCCCTACGGGCGCGGAAAGTTACCCGCCAAAACCTGAAGCGAGGCAGCCCCCTTCAGCAACGTGAATGGACCACCCAGCACTTCACGGAATCCGGTAACTTAGGCACCCCTCCTTGGGTCAACCTGTACCCCCTACGAGTGCAGTGAATAGCCCGCCAATTCTAGAGTGAAGCCCCCTCCGTCTCAACGCCATGAGATGCGGGCCCGTTGCCCGCTAGAACCCGGCTACCCGTGCACCCCACCTTGGGGTAATCCTAGTACAGAAAGTAAAATATACATACAACGGGTACATCGACCTCAGCCCGGTCGTGTCCCAAAAGAATAATATATAAACAGGCAGTGACGGCAGTCCAAACGTCGGACGCTCGCCCCGCAATAACTAATATACATAATAATACCAAAACTGTACTAACATTGCATCCAGGCTATCCACCACGACAATCCGCAACATCACAGCATAACACGGAACATCAACGTGAATACGTTCGCAAATCCGTCTAAAAAGCTATAGCAGTTAAACAGGATTTATCGATCAAATAACATTCACAGTCGCAGATATAATGTAAATACTGTGAACTAACATGTTTAAAATTTTCGATCGATCAAATTTACCGAAGTGGGCCCCAAGCACTACTGTAGCACTCAAAGAAAATCTGGGCCCAAAAATAATATTCCAAAACCCCCATTTTCAACACAGAGAGCCACTGTAGAAATTTGGTACGGTGTTCACACTTTCTTGCGGCGGAACCGCGGCCAGAACATGGGTTTGGCCGCAGTTCCACGGTCATACTGTAGGATCACTGTACCTAATTTTTACAGAAAGCTTAAAAACACCTGCTCGAATTTATGCAATGCTCCAAATAATTTTTCGAGCCAAAAAAAAATTCGACAAAGAACTGAACCAGAAAATGCGGGTTTTCGGAAAATCCGTTCGATCGAACTTGTAAACACGTTAGAGCAAGCTAGACTAGGTTAATGGCGTGGCTCTGATACCAGTGTAAGTGCACGGCGGCGGCCCGGCCATCTGCACGAAGCCAAAATGCGGAAACGATACTTTTACGAAACTTGTAAACCGGCACCACCGCGCACTTTAAAACCCAGATCGGGCCATTAACCTAATCCCAGCAAACTAGAGAACGGGTAGAAAGATATACCGAGCGATCCGTATCCTTCGGTCTTCTCGTCGTCGTCCCGATCTCCCCGCGGAATCTCCGATCTTCGCCTCCTCGCCGGAAGGGCACCACATCGCCGGGTTCTTTTACGGGCTCCCACCTCTAGACCGAGGCAACTCGGGCACGAAGTTGGCGAGTCAACGTGTCCAAGAAATGCTGTAGGCTAAGTGTAGTACTCTTTGTCTCAAGGGGTTGTGAAGTTGCCATTTGGATGGAGGAAGGAGATGAAGTGAACTTTTGTGATGGCTATATGATTTTGCAAGCAAATGAGATACCAAAATCCCCACTCCAAAAATTGGGACAGCCCTATCAAGGAATGGCCGGCCAAGACTTTGTGAAGGGAGAGAGAAAAACTAAAGGGTGGTGGGAAAACAATAATGCAAGCAAGTGATGATGAGAAAAAAACAATGATCACAACAAAGTCTCCCCTTCAACAACCATCTCACATCTCATCACAAAAGTCAAGCAATGATGATGCACAATCATGAAGCAACCATGTGTTACTAAAATTCTTCCCCATTATTAAAATGCACAACTGCAAATAACCCCCTCCACCAAAATTCAGCCAAAGAAAGAAACAAAGGAAAATGGCCGAAACGGAATGCAAACTGGCAACTTCAAAAAAACCGATCCCGTAATAAATTATAGGAAAACCCCGCGACTGTATATACATACCCGCATTTATATTCCGACCGAATACAAATGCAATGAGAGAAAATCTACACTGTACAATACTAGGATCCGGCTTAAACCAAAGCCCGCTAGTATTATCCGTCCAATCATGATCCATGCAATACCGCACGTACATGATCGAACCTTGCCATATCTCCATACGGCCTCTACAGCGTTTCGCCCGAAACTTGAGAAACGGTCTGTGGGGGACTCTAAAGACTCGTCAACACTTTGGCTGTGAATTTAACCACAAGCACGTCAGAGGTATTAGCCATACGTAACGGGCTACCAGGTATTGACCAAAAAGGACGTCGATGAACGAACTCATCCTGACACCCTACTGAGCTTGTCAGTGACAATATCCGTACAGTCCGGTCCATTCGTCTATGAGCATCGCATGGCGGGCCTAGGGGGTTGGTAAAAGTCAGACCCTCAAAAGCGGTACAAGTCGTGTCGGAGTGTAGCCCAGAACACCCTGAGATACTACTGGAATACCTACCAGTAAATCTCCTGCCTTGGCCAAGGACTTCGTGTAATGGCTCTCCTAGACACAGCGTGACCTCACCCCCAATACCGGGAGAGATGAACCCCTGCAGATCCGCTCACTGCCTCCATGTGGCTCGGGACTGTACCCAACTAAAACCTGTTTGCACGTCTCCTTTGAGCGTGGTAGGGTAGTAATCAAAGTACAGTGGGAACTCACACGAGACAAATGACGATCTCAGGTCGATGAACTAACCTGTACACATGTCACCAGGGAACTGCTATCTGACGTCTGGTATAAGACCAACTAGCATGTTCCCGGCGAGTCCTGTCCGGTGTACTCATAACCCAATGAGCACCTGTATACATCTTAGGTGAACCAACTGACACCAGTGGCTTGTGAGACCGGCCACCGCCCCTCATCGGGGTCTCGACTGTATACACTAGTCTACTCTGGAGTATCGATGCCCTGTCTCGAAACTCCCACGACTAGGGACCTTTTAAGGATGTGCTTATAGACCCCGGCTCCCACGTATATGATCGCCATCATACTGCTGGCCGTCAAGCAAGAATCCTAAGGGCTCTATCAATGCGCAATGGTGACCTCTCTCAATCATTGAGTAAGACTGTTCTAACGGTATAGGTCCTCTCTCAATCATTGCAATCACGTGCCTGTGATCCAATAATTGACTCTGAGGGCACTATCTCCAACATCCGGCCTATGTAAAAGTACAAAATACGGACAAACTACAGGCATGGTCAGTTTTATGTAAGTTTGTGGGATATCCTAAAAATTCTCTAGGATATTTGTTCTATCACATCGAGGATCAGAAGGTGTTCGTTGCTCGTCGCGCCGCCTTTTTAGAATGACAATTTCTTGCAAAAGAAATAAGTGGGAGCACGGTAGAACTGGATGAAATATCGGAACCACAAACTGAAACTGAGGATTTGGTAGAACCTCAAGATTTAGTACTCCCGGATGAACCTCAGCAACTCCACAGATCTAGTAGGATTTCTCATCCGCCCGAGAGATACTACGGTTTTCTCATAGACGGGGATCGAGAGGATTGCATCTTAGAAGAAGATGATCCTACTAGTTTCAAGCAGACCATTACCAGTAGGGACTCTATTAAATGGCTGGATGCTATGCGATCCAAAATGGAGTCCATGTACACCAATAAAGTTTGAATCTTGGATATTGCTCCTTCTGGGGTAAAACCCGTTGGATGCAAATGGATCTTCAAAAAGAGAATTGGTGTAGATGGACAGGTGGAAACCTATAAGGCTAGACTTGTTGCAAAAGGTTTTCGTCAAAGACTAGGTATGGACTATAACGAAACCTTTTCTCCAGTGGCTATGCTCAAATCCATTCGGATCCTACTTTCCATTGCTGCCTTCTATGACTATGGAATCAGGCAGATGGACGTAAAAACGCCTCTTTTAAATGGAAGTTTGGAAGAGTGCGTTTATATGGATCAGCCGGAGGGATTCGTAGACAGTGGGAGCAGCGGGAAGGTGTTCAAGTTGCTTAAATCCATTTATGGATTAAAGCAAATATCGCGGAGTTGGAACATCTGTTTTGATAAAAAAAGTCAAGGAATTTGACTTCATCAAAAACGAGGATGAGCCTTGTATCTATAAGAAGATTGTAGGACGAACTGTCGTATTCCTAGTCTTGTACATGGACGACATTCTTTTGATAGGAAATGATATTCCTATGCTATAATCGGTCAAGCTGTTCTTGTCACAAAGGTTTTCCATGAAAGACCTGGGTGATGCCTCTTACATTCTGGGGATAAAGATCTACAGAGATAGATCCAAGAGATTGTTGGAACTTTCACAGTCCAGATACATAGAGTCCGTACTAAAGAGATTTAGTATAAAAGATTCTAAGCGCGGTAATATACCCGCTTTATACGGAATCACCCTCTCCAAAGAGATGTCTCCCAAGACTGATGAGGAGAGGGTTCGCATAAGCATTATACCCTACGGTTTGGCGGTAGGATCTATAATGTATGCGATGCTATGTACCAGACTAGATATAGCTTACGTGCTTAGCGTAGTGAGCCGGTATCAGTCAAACCCAGGAGAGAACCACTGGATAGCAGTGAAGAACATTCTTAAGTACCTGAGAAGGACTAAAGAACTGTTCCTGGTATACGGTAATGGGGACCTCCAGATGGAGTCCTTTACCGACTCAAGCTTCCAGAGTGACAAGGATGACAACAAGTCTGTCTCGGGTTTTGTGTTTACCCTCAACAGAGGGGCGGTCTGTTGGAAGAGTTCCAAATAGGACACCGTCACAGACTCGGCGATGGAGGCTGAATACATTGCTGCAAACGATGCCGCAAAAGAACTTGTCTGGATTAAGAAGTTCATTACTGAACTTCAGGTGGTTCCATCTATTGTTGATCCAATACCTTTGTATTGCGACAATAATGGGGCTATGGCTTTAGCAAATGAACCACGGTCCCATCAGAAATCTAGACACATCTTGAGATGGTATCACCTGATCAGGAAGATCGTTGATCGCCGGAAGATCGAGGTGCGGAGAGTAGACACAAAAGAAAATACGGTGGATCCATTCACCAAGGCTCTTCCTCAAGCACAGTTCGAGAGACTATTTGAGATGTTGGATATGCGATACGCCAATAACTAGCCCTAGTGCAGACGTTGGGTACTCGATACGCCAATATATGGTCTTAGTGTAAGTGGGAGATTGTTGAATATGTATTCCCTAAAGGCCATTATTGTATATGTATTGAAAGGTTTGCCTAGCACCCTATGTAGAGTTTTGAAGCATCACATGTCTCAAAGTTTAGATTTTTATGGTGCTAAACAAGCATACAAAGGAATCGATCCTAGAAAATTAGGGTTTCGAAAGTTAAAGCGAATAAAAACTAGGGTTTCGAGACTACAACCTTTGTAGCTCCCTTTCGCTGGACTCTTTGGTCTCTTGGGTGTTGTAAGAAGGTCCTCTTGAAGTCCTCTCACGTCCACGACGATCCACCCGGAGTTCCTCGTCCAAGCTCGCAACTTCGATTATCACGATGAGAAACGAAGAGAACACTCTAAACAAGTTGGCTAAACTTGTGTAGAATGATGTTGTGGTTTAGATTCTCACTTCAAAAACCTTTCTTTATGTGTGTTTTACTCACTAGAAAAAACTAGAGAGCAAATGGTGAAGGAGGATGAAGATGGTAGCTTTCTTTTAACAAGAGTAAAATGATAACCCTTGAAAAGAAATGAAATATATCTATATATATTTTATTTCTTCTCACTACAAACCATGGTTAAATCTTTGAGTTATTATTTAATTAGGGTTTAAAACATATAAGGAAAGTTTAATCCAAGGTCAAGGGTAGGTGAGAATGGTTAAGTTAAAGAAGAGTGTAGAAACAACTCAAGAATTATCCTTTCCTTTCCTATTTTGTTTTAAACATAAAATTAAATAATAATCCATATATTTATCCATGGTGTGAGTCTTATATTGCCACCATTTCCATGTGTAAACAACCATGATAGATGGGTGTATGTATGTATGTATGTATGTATGTATGTATGTATGCACATCCATATGTGCATGAAACTAGAAAGAAAGAAAGAAACACATACATGCATGCATACATCCATCATATTCAAGAAAGGTTTTAAGTGAGAAAACTAATGGTTAAATGATAAATCAACACTTGATTTATCAATCCGGCCATATCATATATGACCCCACCAAAAGCAAGCCGCCCGATCAATGTTCGGTATCCTATACGCGCATTTTAATCGGGTCCATGCGCATATCGCATACGCGCACCACAACGTTTCGCCTGGACTGGGTAACTCCTTTGTGGGACTCTAAGACTCGTCAATACGCCGGCAGAGGGTGATGATCATATCAAGTACCCCCAAGCCGCAAGCGGTCAGCTAAACGTAACGGCCACCCGGGTATTGAGCGATCAGAAGAAAACAAGCGAACCTGCTACAACTCCCGTCGAGCCAACCGGCAACACTACCGTACAGTCCGGTCTCTTCGTCAGATATGCTGCATATCGAGCCTAGGGATGGTCACGTCGACCCCAATAACTCAATAAGTCGTGCCGGTGAATGGTCTATAACAAATCGAGAAACTACTGATAACACTTATCAGCAAATCTCAGCAGCCCTGGCCAGGGACTTACTGATATAACCAGTCGGGCACAGCACAACATCAACTCCCAATACCGGGAGAGACGAAACCCCTCCTATCGCTCATTGCCTTCGTGTGTCTCGGGACTGTACCCAACGGCCACCTGTTTGCACGACTCAGTAGAGCCGTGGTAGGGTGGCAATCAAAGTACAGTGGGAGAACATACAAGACTCTCTGACGATCTCGGGTCTACAGACTAACCTGTACCAGTGTCACCTGAGAACTGCTATCCGACGATAGATATAATTCCATATAGGAGTTCTCGGTGAGTCCGTCCAGTGTACCCAGTCACCACTGAGCACCCGTATATGATCTTGATGTCAAACATCGATGAATGTGGGAACATTCATCGCCCATCGTATGGGTCTAGTATCATATACGCTAGTCTACTCAGGTATATCAATGCCCCGTCTCGATATACCTACGACTAGGGACTTTCCAGGATATGCTTATAGACTACAGATGTCTCACTAGTATGATCTCCATCATAATCAGAGTAGTCAAGCCGATATCCTCAGGGCTTTATCTGCATGTATGAAAGAATAAAAGCATGATCAAATCAACATGTCAGATAAAGAAGAACCAGATAGCATACTATCATGTCGAGCAAGAATGCATACTGAATATATATACATGTATAGATACATCTACTATCATATAATGGCCTCTAGGGCATACATATATCCAACAATCTCCCACTTGCACTAAAGCCAGTTATTGGCGTATCTCATACCCAACATCTCAAAAAGTCGCTCATGCTGCGGCTGAGGGAGGGCCTTGGTGAATGGATCCGCGGCGTTATTCTTTGTGTCTACTCTCCTAATCTCGATCTCGCGGCGATCTACAATCTTCCGGATCAAATGAAAACGCCTCAGGATGTGTCTGGACCGCTGATGGGATCTGGGCTCCTTGGCTAACGCCATAGCCCCATTATTATCACAATACAAAGGTATTGGATCAATAATGGTTGGAACTACTCCTAGCTCCGAGACGAACTTCTTCATCCAGACGGCTTCCTTGGCGGCATCATTTGCAGCAATATACTCAGCTTCCATCGTAGAGTCTGCAACGGTATCTTGTTTGGAACTCTTCCAACTCACCGCCCCTCCATTGAGGGTAAATACAAACCCAGAGATAGATTTGCTGTCGTCCTTATCGCTCTGGAAGCTCGAATCGGTAAAGGCCTCCATTTGAAGATCTCCATTACCATACACCAAGAACAATTCTTTAGTCCTTCGCAAGTACTTAAGAATGTTCTTCACAGCTGTCCAGTGATTCTCCCCTGGGTTGGATTGATACCTGCTTACAACGCTAAGTGCATAAGCTACATCTGGGCATGTACATAACATCGCATACATTATAGATCCTACTGCCGAAGCATAGGGTATAATACTCATGCGAGCTCTCTCTTCATCGGTCTTTGGACAAGAATCCTTGGAGAGAGTGACCCCATGGCAAGCGGGTAAGGCACCCCGCTTGGAGTCTTCCATACTAAACCTTTTTAGGATGGTGTCAATGTACCTGGTTTGGGACAATCCCAATAACCTTTTGGATCTATCCCTATAGATCCTTATGCCTAGAATGTATGTGGCATCACCCAGGTCCTTCATGGAGAACCTCAGTGATAAGAAAGATTTGACCGACTGTAGCATAGGAATATCATTTCCTATCAGAAGAATGTCGTCCACGTACAATACGAGGAATGTGACAGCTCTCCCTACAGCCTTCTTATAAACACAAGGTTCATCTGGATTTTTGATGAAATCAAACTCTTTGATGACATCATCAAAACAGATGTTCCAACTCCGTGATGCCTGCTTTAACCCATATATGGATTTAAGCAATTTACATGCTTTCCCGCTGCTCCCACTGTCAATGAAGCCCTCCGGCTGATCCATATAAACACATTCTTCCAAATTTCCATTTAAAAATGCGGTTTTAACGTCCATCTACCAGATTTCATAGTCGTAGTGAGCAGCGATAGCAAGAAGGATCCGAATGGATTTAAGCATGGCTATGGGAGAAAAAGTCTCGTCATAGTCCAAACCTGGTCTTTGACGAAAACCCTTCGCCACAAGTCTTGCCTTATAGGTCTCTACCTGCCCATCTACACCAATCTTTCTTTTAAAGATCCATTTGCAACCCACAGGTTTTACCCCAGGGGGTACAATGTCCAAAGTCCATACTTTGTTGGTGTATATGGACTCTATTTCGGATCTCATGGCATCCAGCCACTTCACAGAGTCTCTACTCGTGATAGCTTGCTGAAAACTGGTAGGATCATCATCATCCATGATGCAGTCTTCTCCGTCACCATCAATGAGGAAACCGTAGTACCTCTCCGGTGGGCGAGAAGTCCTACCAGACCTACGGAGTGGCCGAGGTTCTTCAGTTTCTGTTGCAACAGCCGGTTCAACCAAATCGTCATTTGTAGTTTGTGTCTCTAGAACCTCTTCTAGATCTACCACCTTGCCATCATCTTTATCTGTGAAAAACTCTTTTTCCAAGAATGTGGCATGTTGAGAAACAAACACTTTTTGTTCCTCTTTGTGGTAGAATAGATATACATAAGAATTCTTTGGATATCCTACAAAGACACATGACTGAACGTGTCTCGAGTTTGTCCGGATTCTGCTTTTTAACATAGGCCTGGCAACCCCAAATCTTAATTCTCTTAAGAGACGGTCTCTTCCCATGCCATATCTCATATGGCGTGGTAGACACGGTTTTGGTTGGAACCTTGTTTAGAAGAAACGTTGCAGTCTCCAATGCATGACCCCAAAACGAGACGGGTAACTCAGCGTCACTCATCATGGACCGGACCATATCTAATAGGGTCCTATTCCGTCGTTCTGATACACCGTTGTGCTGTGGTGTGTAAGGAGGAGTGAGCTGAGAGAGAATCCCATTCTCTTTTAGGAAGTTTGCAAATTCTGTACTGAGATACTCACCACCTCGATCTGATCAAAGCATCTTGATACTCAAGCCGGTTTGTTTTTCTACTTCTTGTTTATATTCAATGAATTTCTCGAAAGCTTCGGACTTGTGCTTTAATAAAAATACATGACCGAATCTTGAGAAATCGTCAGTAAATGTAATGAAGTATGAAAAACCGCCTCTAGCCTGTGTAGACATTGGCCCACATACATCACTATGTATGAGGCCTAGGAGCTGAGTAGCTCTTTCTCCGTGTCCGGTAAACGGAGTTTTAGTCATTTTACCCTTGATACAAGACTGGCAAGTCGCATAAGATTTATATTCAAAAGAGTTTAAATATCCATCTTTGTGTAACTTGTTTAGTCTTGTTTCGTTAATATGACCAAGTCTACAGTGCCAAAGAAAAGCTTCATTTAATTCTGAAAGTTTTCTTTTATTAGTGTGTTGTATACTGAAAACTGTGTGTTGATTTAGGACATATATTCCGTTATTAAGCGTACCATACCCAACCAACATTTGATTCAGGTGAATGTTCATAACATTGTTCTGCAATACAAAATTATATCCTTCATTGTCCAACAAAGAAACGGATATTATATTACATAGCATACTTGGTACAAAATAACATGGATTCAAAACCAAAATACATCCAGATGGCAACCCCAAGTGAAACTCTCCCACTGCGACTGTATGTACATTGGAACCATTTCCAACGCGGAGAGTGTGGTCACCTGTCTTCAAAACCTTGCTATTTCTCAGCCCCTGCATAGAATTGCAAATGTGAGAACCTGAACCGGTATCCAATACCCAGGAAGCAGAGTTTATTGAAAAACAGTTTTCTGTCACAAACGCACCTGAAGCAGAAGCATCACCATGCTTCTTCTTGAGACTTAAGTACTCCGTGCAGTTCCGCTTCCAATGTCCTATCTTGTGGCAATGAAAACATTCGCCCTTCCCCGAGTCTCCAGCCTTGGACTTTTCCTTTCCCTTCACCTTTTTAACTCCATCTTTAGGATTGGTGGGCTTCTTCTTTTTCTTTCCCTTGGCCTTAGCTTTCGGGCGAGAAGAAGAAGATTGTCCAACAGTCATAACGGGAGTTCTTGCTGACTTCATAGTGCTCTCTGCACTCCTTAACATGTTAAGAAGTTCAGGGAGTTCCTTCTCCATGCCATGCATGTTGAAGTTCACTATGAACTGAGCAAAGGTGGAGGGAAGGGACTGCAGAATAATATCTATATATTGTTCATTGTCCATCGTCCATCCAAGGTCCTCAAGCTCTTCTATAAGAGCTATCATCTTCAGAACATGGTCTCCTACTGGTGTGCCAGGGGTCATTCGCATCTGAAACAATTTCTTTGATGCTTCGTATCGTAATACGCGGGATTGCTCTCTATACAACTCCTTTGTATGGAGCAGTATACCGTGAATGTCCATATCCTCGTGCTGCTTTTGATGTGTGTTATCCATCGATGCAAGCGCGAGGCATTTTGCCGTGGCACAGTCAGCGTCCCATGTCTTGCGGACTTCAATGTCCGCAACTGAGGATTTTGGACCTGGGACGGGCGGGGCTGAACCCGTGAGGACATATGGCACTTTATCATAAGTCAAGGCAATTTTCAGATTCCTCAGCCAGTCTTTATAGTTGGTCCTATTCAGTTTGTTTTTATCTAGTAGAAGCTTGAGTCCAGTCATGGGTATCTGCCATTAAGAGAGAGAAAAGAATACACTCAGCGAAAGCTCTTGCATAGATCAGATTGGTTATTATCTTATCTAATCGATGTTTCCCACTGCTTTTATCGAGTTTTTCTTTCAAACCTTAAAAGGAAAAACTAGCCAGGATTAATTACAGTCTACAACTTCGCTAACCGTTCAGCCAGGCCAGTGTCAGTACTTGAGGGAGGTTCCCCGTGCTTTCGCACGGACCTAATTAAAGTAAACCTCGTTTTCCCAGAGGCGGAGCCCCGTTAACACCTTTCTAGACACCTAATGAGTTAGCTAATTGTAAACTGTAAAACTCTCATAGGAGCAACTATTGCCCACAGTGGGATCGGGATCCAACCATCACATGGAAGGTATGCAATCTCATTGCAAATTTCAACTATTGAAATTCCCGATGTGGTTTTTACCCCTAGCACTCGTGACCTTGGCTAAGGTCAACAAATCACGAGTACTAGTCAAGCTCAGCCCATCATTTCTTGATTAATTAGACCCGTTCACATGACCCTTGGCTAAGGTCAACAAAGTCATATGCCCGTCCTAATTAATCTGCATCATATGCATTTGTAGGAAGACATCACTTAGCTACCGTACACTACGCCTTGGCTAAGGTCAACAAACGTAGCACGAATACTAAGTACTCTACTTCCTAAAATGACGGAGGGTTGCGGATGATTTTTAAGAAAATCTTTAACGCTTTGAACTTGATATCGTTGTAGAATCAAATGGTTTTCAAAAGGAGTGCCTTAAGCTCCGCGGTTTTGAAATATAGCTTTTTCATAAATAGCCGAGTGGTTTTCAAATCCGATTCTACAACATCTTTTTAGGCTTATTTTCTTTACATTAATCACATTAATGTAATCCCATCATTTAAGTCCTTAAGCCAATCACAGAAAAGAAACGAAAATAACACGTACGCTTATGCCATCCGCATTCGCCGCAATGTTCCGTTATGCACCGTTAGGTTACTTAACTAACGGCATACCGGGACGGGACTAGCGCGGGTGTAAAACATAAGCAACGTCTACTATATATCATATATATAATATGTCATTCGTCTTAGATATCACAGAACACAGGCAGCAGAAACATAGATATAAAGTGGGATATACTAGGACGTCTGTATTTAGTATTTAGACAGAATAGAAAATACGGATTCCACAGTCGCGATGAATAGCCAAGCCCACACCCTGGACCCCTACGAGAGCGGCAAGTGACCCTACCAATTCTGGAGTTTAGGAGACCCGGTCTCGACTCCTCGAGATGGCCTCCCACTGAACCCCAGAACCCGGTCACCTGTGCTCCCCTCCTTGGGTCCATCCTAATGCGGAAAAGTAAATAATATACAACACCGGTGGCAGCAACCTCAACCCGGAAGTGCCCCAAATAAAAGAATATTACATTACATTTGAATTTACATGAATGAAAATATAAAACTCTCATCTCACATAAAAAAAACCCCGGCTATTCATTCGCGACAATCCTGCACATCATATCTCAGCAACACATAATATCTCATATCATCAACGTAAGTAAGTATGCATACCCCAATTGTCGTTGATGTATAGCAACGAAACCGGCGATATCGAACATACTACACTTACGGTCACAGAAAAGAAAGTGTAAAACTACAATATTTGGAATCCACATTCTTTTTAGACATCATAAATGTGAAATATCACATATTTCGTATTTCATGCCTAAACTATATGAATTCCACATATCGTATCACATTCCAGATAAACAGACAGTATTAATGTTTTCAAACGAAAGATCAAGTACCCAAGATTCACTAAAGCTCAACACTTGAGCAGGGTTCAAAAATCCGGAGTGTGACACAGTAGTAGCGGTCCAGCCGTAGAAGGGTCAAGCCAACGCCTCACATGTGGCACGCCGTACTGCCCCAAACCCTAAGGTTCAAAGGGCAGTTCAAGACGGTCACATAATCGAGTTAAGGTTTGTTGTCTTCTAGAGGGTCCACCACAAAAAGACTTGCACGTATCTCCAAAGTATTTAAACCCCGTGAATAGTGAGCAAATGATACTCGTTCAAACACTTCAATACTTTCTAATTTACCTGGAAAAGCAACGAAATGAAAATTCCGATCGAATCTACGCGTCCAAAACCATCTCCAGAAAATACAGTGCTATTTTCAGATTAAACATACCTAAAACACTGTACAAGCAGATATAAGAATTACAGTGGAAATTTTATCCAACGATGCCTCTGTACGGCCGCGAAACCGCGGCCTAAGCCAGGAAATGCGGCGGTTCCGCGGCGGTTTATACTGTTCAGGTCATCGAATTTCACTGTTGTTCTTAGTTTTTCCTGCTGTAATTTTTAAGTATTTTTAATTCTGAAAAATGTCAGATTTTAAAATTTGTCCAGAGAGGGTATCAAAACGTCGTATTTTTATCCGATCGGGATTTTTACTTCGTAAAAGCGTCGCCTAATGTTCTAGGTCGGCTCTGATACCAATGAAAGGTTTGCCTAGCATCCTATGTAGAGTTTTGAAGCATCACATGTCTCAAAGTTTAGATTTTTATGGTGCTAAACAAGCATGCAAAGGAATCGATCCTAGAAAATTAGGGTTTCGAAAGTTAAAGCGAATAAAAACTAGGGTTTCGAGACTACAACCTTTGTAGCTCCCTTTCGCTGGACTCTTTGGTCTCTTGGGTGTTGGAAGAAGGTCCTCTTGAAGTCCCCTCACGTCCACGACGATCCACCCGGAGTTCCTCGTCCAAGCTCGCAACTTCGATTATCATGATGAGAAACGAAGAGAACACTCTAAACAAGTTGACTAAACTTGTGTAGAATGATGTTGTGGTTTAGATTCTCACTTCAAAAACCTTCCTTTATGTGTGTTTTACTCACTAGAAAAAACTAGAGAGCAAATGGTGAAGGAGGATGAAGATGGTAGCTTTCTTTTAACAAGACTAAAATGATAACCCTTGAAAAGAAATGAAATATATCTATATATATTTTATTTCTTCTCACTACAAACCATGGTTAAATCTTTGAGTTATTATTTAATTAGAGTTTAAAACATATAAGGAAAGTTTAATCCAAGGTCAAGGGTAGGTGAGAATGGTTAAGTTAAAGAAGAGTGTAGAAACAACTCAAGAATTATCCTTTCCTTTTCTATTTTGTTTTAAACATAAAATTAAATAATAATCCATATATTTATCCATGGTGTGAGTCTTATATTGCCACCATTTCCATGTGTAAACAACCATGATAGATGGGTGTATGTATGTATGTATGTATGTATGTATGTATGCACATCCATATGTGCATGAAACTAGAAAGAAAGAAAGAAACACATACATGCATGCATGCATCCATCATATTCAAGAAAGGTTTTAAGTGAGAAAACTAATGGTTAAATGATAAATCAACACTTGATTTATCAATCCGGACATATCACATATGACCCCACCAAAAACAAGCCGCCCGATCAATGTTCGGTATCCTATACGCGCATTTTAATCGGGTCCATGCGCATATCGCATACGCGAACCACAACGTTTCGCCTGGACTGGGTAACTCCTTTGTGGGACTCTAAGACTCGTCAATACGCCGGCAGAGGGTGATGATCATATCAAGCACCCCCAAGCCGCAAGCGGTCAGCTAAACGTAACGGCCACCCGGGTATTGAGCGATCAGAAGAAAACAAGCGAACCTGCTACAACTCCCGTCGAGCCAACCGGCAACACTACCGTACAGTCCGGTCTCTTCGTCAGATATGCTGCATATCGAGGCTAGGGATGGTCACGTCGACCCCAATAACTCAATAAGTCGTGCCGGTGAATGGTCTATAACAAATCGAGAAACTACTGATAACACTTATCAGTAAATCTCAGCAGCCCTGGCCAAGGACTTACTGATATAACCAGTCGGGCACAGCACAGCATCAACTCCCAATACCGGGAGAGACGAAACCCCTCCTATCGCTCATTGCCTTCTTGTGTCTCGGGACTGTACCCAACGGCCACCTGTTTGCACGACTCAGTAGAGCCGTGGTAGGGTGGCAATCAAAGTACAGTGGGAGAACACACAAGACTCTATGACGATCTCGGGTCTACAGACTAACCTGTACCAGTGTCACCTGAGAACTGCTATCCGACGATAGATATAATTCCATATAGGAGTTCTCGGTGAGTCCGTCCAGTGTACCCAGTCACCACTGAGCACCCGTATATGATCTTGATGTCAAACATCGATGAATGTGGGAACATTCATCGCCCATCGTATGGGTCTAGTATCATATACGCTAGTCTACTCAGGTATATCAATGCCCCGTCTCGATATACCTACGACTAGGGACTTTCCAGGATATGCTTATAGACTACAGATGTCCCACTAGTATGATCTACATCATAATCAGAGTAGTCAAGCCGATATCCTCAGGGCTTTATCAGCATGTATGAAAGAATAAAAGCATGATCAAATCAACATGTCAGATAAAGAAGAACCAGATAGTATACTATCATGTCGAGCAAGAATGCATACTGAATATATATACATGTATAGATACATCCACTATCATATAATGGCCTCTAGGGCATACATATATCCAACATGTATACATGTGGATGCTTGGACATATGTATGTACATGACAATTTTGCTCGATATGATAGTATGCTATTTGGTTTGTCTTTATCTTAACATGTGCATATATTTTACTTGTTATTACGTATTATTTATACATGTTGATAAAGCTCGTAGGATAATTGATTGACTACCAGCTTTATGATGGCGATCATACTTATGGGAGCTGGGTAGTCGATAAGCACATCCTTAAATGTCCCCAGTCGTGGGAATATTGACACAGGGTATCGATACTCCAGAGTAGACTGGTGTATACGTTTCGAGACCCCGACGAGGGGTGATGGTTGGTCCCGTAGCCATTGGTCTTTGACACCTAAGATCGTATACATGTGCTCATTAGGGGTGAGTACACTGGACGGACTCGCCAAGAACTGGATAGATGGTATTATACCGATCGTCAGATAGCAGTTCTCTGGTGACATGAATGCAGATAGTCTGTCGACCTGAGGTCGTCATTTGTCTCGTGTGAGTTTCTACTGTGCTTTTATTACTACCCTACCACAGCTCTACTGAGTCGTGCAAACAGGTTTTACATGGTTATAGTCCCGAGCCATATAGAGGCAGTGAGCGATTTTCAGGGATTCGTATCTCCTGGTATAGGGAGTCGATGTCGCGCTATGTTCGATTGGCCAACACCATAAGTCCCTGGACAGGGCAGATTGAGAATTATTGATAGGTAGATCGCTAGATTCTCGGATGGTTTTGAGCCACATCGGCATGACTTGTCAGGTTATTAGGGGTCTGACATTTTTCACTCCCTAGACCTGGCATGCGATACTCTCAGACGAACAAACTGGACTGTTCGGAGATTGTCACAGATAGGCTCAGTAGGAGTTCGGATGAGTTTGATCGTCGGCCTTCTTTTCGACAGGTATCCGGGTAGCCGTTACGTACAGCTAGTGCCGCTGACGTGCTTGTGGTTAAACCCACTGCCAGCGTACTATCGAGTCTTTAGAGTCCCACGCAGAGGGTTTTCCTGGTTCAGGCAAATCGATGTAGAGGCCGTATGGTTTTACGTGCAGAGTTTCGATCATATACGTGTACATGCTACACGTATTTTGTTCGGACGGATAGTACTGGTGGGCTTTGGTTTAAGCCGGATTCTAGTATTGTATTATTGGATTATTATTATCTCATTATATTGGTATTTTTTGGAGTATGAATACGGGTAGGTATATACGGTGAGGGCGTTCTTGTAATTTTACAAGAGATGCTTCTAGAATGGGACACCTCATTATTGGGATTTATCTATTTTTGGAAATAGATTAATGAGATGGAAAATGGAGATATTTGTGGCATGGTTGAAGCATGGCTAATTCATTTGTTTATTTCATTTGAATTTACTATTCAAACATAGTTGCTAATTTTCTATTGAAAATATTGCATACTTGATTATTGTGAATGACTTAGCCATTCCTCACTTGCCTCTACACTCTTAGCTCATTTTGTGTTTGCTCTTTCTCTCTCCATTTTTGCTCTCTTCTTCTTTCCAAGACCATAACCCTCTCATGTGTTGAGAATCCATGGTTTTGAGAGATAATACAATCCAATTAACACTCTACATCTTCTAAGCTATCTAGATTAGCAAACTGGATATTTTAGTTACCTCAAGTTTGAGGTTGGAGCTTGAACTATAAACTCTCTGGTGAATCGTCTTCGACACGAGAAGGCCGACGACCAAGCTCGATCCCGACGGACAAGGAGCTTAAGAAGAGGGAAAGAAGACCCGAAGGACTTGGTTTATATAGGTATAATCACTTCATAGTAGATTAGTGCTTATGAAAGTTTTTGTTATTTAAGGCTTAAGGTAGATCTTGAGATTAGCCGGTGTTGCAAACTTTAAAAATCGTTATTGAAAATCCCGTCTTTCTACGGATCCAGTAGAGTGTGCGACACTGCCTAACAGATGACGTATATTGGTACATACATGTATCCGATTAAATATGTGTACATGCTACACGGACTTTAATCAGACGGTTAATAATACTAACCGGTTTAGGATTAAGCGGATTATTAAATCAAGTTTTGATTTAATAATTTATATATATATATATATATATATGTATGTATATATTCTGGTATTATTGTTCGCTATATATTTTCTCTCTCTTTGCTATTCGTATTTTTATACAGATACGCGTATATGTATTTCGATACGTATACCTGAAAGTATTCCGTATTTATACGGAAATACTTCTAGAAGAAAGACACCTCATTAGTTGATTTTCTTTTTGGGAAATCAAATATGTGGTGGAGGGTGAGGTAGCATTTGGGTATGGTTGTGGGAATATAGAGAGGAATGTGCTTCATTTGTTTAAAGAAGAAAAGATTGTGATATTTTATTTGCATGGTTGTAAAAAATTTATGAAGCCATTCTATTCTCTTCATTCATTCACAACCAACACTTAGCTATTTTCTTGTTATGGTCACTTCTTCACCTCCTCCTTCCTCCTTCTTGATTGTTCTCTTGAGGTTGAGTGTTTAAGAGAAAATGATAGTGGAAAATTTCTACATCTCCACTCTCCATTCCCGGCGAACTTGAAGCGTTGGTTGCTTCACTAGATGAAGTTGGACCTTGGATCAGTTCCCTCAGATGGATCATTTTCGGAAAGAGCGGTCGTCTCTCAAGTTTGTTCCCAACGGCCTACGAGAAGTTTGGTGGGGTCTTCCACGATTGGGTGAACACATGTCATAGGTTGTATTCTCTAAACCATTGCATGCTTGTATTCTAATTTAGTGTTTGGATCGATCAATAGGAATTAGTTTCTAGTGTTCACTTTAAATTTTTCGTTTTTCGATTCTGCATCGGCCACGGCAGCCGCGGCGTGGGCACTAGGAACCAACACAAACTTTTTGAATAGTTTTATAATTATAGCAAATAGCTATTTTTTATCCATTAAAATTTTAATGCAATATAATTTTTCAAAACACACATATATCACACGTGCAAAATCTTCACAACCGGAACCAAATAGTTGCTTTGTGTTATTTTGTAATTTTTTTATACAAAAATTTGAAAATGTGTTAAAATTTGTATAAATTTTTTCTAATTCCTGAAGCTCCCACATTATTATATCCCCTAGTACACACAGAAAAGTCAGTCAATGCATCTTGAAACTAGAAACAAAAAATTATACGTAAGCTACTCATTATTTACTAATTTATACAAATATTATTCATTATTATATTCTTCTTTGAATTGTGGTGCATTACACACATGTACGTGAATTTTAGTAAAGTATTATTGTAAGCTAAAGAATAAGTTTATTGTAGTGTGAATTAGTCTATTGCGTTCGCAATCAAATTAGAGATGCCATAGAAACACATTGTTTATGCACATGCTTTTCAGTGTGATATTTAAATATGTTCTAAGATCAATTGTTCAAGGAGTTTTGCCAAAAAATAGAGAAGAAATTTAAAATTTGGATTTATGTTGCAAAGCTCAAGGATTTTATGTTGAAATTTAATAGTCAAGTTAGATTTCAGAAGTCTATAGAAGTTAAAGTTCAAATTTGATTTATGTTGGAAAGCTCTTGGACTTTTAGGTTCCCATGCTATTGGCTTAGACAAGAGGGAAAGTAAATGGAAAAGAATAGTATTTTGTTAAAGAATGAGATGGGCTACCTAGCTTACTTATTTTACTTATAGGACTTTTATCCTTTCAGTTAATTTATCTTCGAAAAATACTTAAAGTCCACGTCATCATCCAAGAGTTTTACCCATGATAGTAAATATAGGAATTTAAAATTAAATAGGAGATTCACTGTTAACTGGGCCAGGAAAATTCAAGTTATGGGTTGGCTTCTTGGATGAGTTATAAACCTAAGTAGAATTTGGAGTTTTGATTGGAAACGAACCTAAGTAGAATTTGGAGTCTTGATTTAGATTAGGAACTGAGAAATTATTCTGTATAAAAATTGCAATGCACCAAGGTAGGAACGAGGAAAAGAAAGGATTTCTAAGTGACTTTCTACTAACTTTGTGGATATATATGTTTATTTCTTTTTTACCCCATAACCAGCACATTCATCTGATATATGAAAGAAGTTTTCATCATTTTGGTTACGGATGTAAATGGATCTGAATAATCCGATCCACATCCATTTCGATTCCGTCCACCCTCGGATATGCATACTAAAAATCTATATCCGGACGGATCTGAATCCGGATAGAATTTATATCGAAGTCGGATCCGGATTCATATCCGGATATCTGAATCCATATACTAACAAAATTTTCGAATTCGGATCCTGATATCCGAACTAATAGTACCTACTATCCAACTATCTATTACTATTAGTTATAACTATACTTATGGATGACTTATAACTACATTTATGGATGACTGGTTAGTATTTGCAAACCTATGACCTATTACCGTCCAAAAACCCTAGTGCAAGGAGAATATACAGAAAACTACGATTAATTACTCTCCTCCTTTCTTCTTGCCATGGGCGCCTCTTCGAATAGTTAAAGTTTTTATTAGTTGTAGTCGTGAATCATGACCTTTTATATTTATTTGATTACTATCACTATATGATTTTAGCGGATATGGTTTTTACAATATCCGATCCGTATTCGTATTCGATTTATAGCGGATATGGATAGTAAATTTTTGTTGCTGACAGCTATCCATATCCGTATTACATCAGTAAATAGATACTGGATACAGATATGGTAAAACCTATATCCCATCCATGCGTGTCCATCCCTTTTCCATCTCTAATTTTGGTGATTTTTTTTTACAGCAGAGGAAATAACAGAGCGAACTTCCAACTCGTCACATGCTACCAACCAAGGGTCAACAAAAAAAAATCCAACTCTTGTGCTCGTTTCGCTAAAAAAAATGAGGTTTTTCTTTTTCTCAAAGCCCCAATCGCTTGCATCAAAAGGTATATTTAGTTGTTTACTTATTGCTTAGATCTATGCTTTGCATCTGTTTTCTCATAATTATTGTTTTGCTCTCATTCTGTTTGAATAAATGGCTAGGAAAAATGTCTTCTATTTTTGGTTTAAACTTCTCTTTTCTTCACGTAGAGTTACCCCTATTTTATTAATTTTGATTTCATGTTTATTGGCCACAGAAACCATACAGGCCCCAAATCTTTCGACGAGCCGGAAATACAATAAAGGTTTGAATCACTGAAACCTTTGTTTCATAGAATTTGAAGTCTGAACATCAAATTTTGAAATTGGGTTGTGTTTTGAAACCAAAATAGAATTTTTAAGAGAATCTTGGGATTTACTAAATTCCATTGCAAACATTAAAATAGGGTTAGAAGTTTTAAAAACTAGACATGTTAATTTTTTCTTGAATAAAAACGTGGTTTCAAAAATCGTGTTGCATGCCAAACTAGTCGAAGAGGAAGAGGAAGAGGAAGAGGGATTTGTTTGCAATATTAAACCCAGTTCGAACTGTATGAGAGAAAGGAATCTTAAGAAGACTCCAAACCCATTTCTGAACAAGGCTTTTTGTTGATTCTTCAAAGAAATTAAATCCATATTGGTGAACATAAGGTAAGCTTCCAACCCATTTCCACAAAGCAAATTTATGAGGATTTTTTTTTACACTATTGATCCTTTTGCACCAAAATTTGATGCGTAAACTACTTGATGGCTATTGCTTCTTATGATTTCGATTCATTTGAAGTACCGATGATGTCTTTCCGTGTATATTCTGTAGGGTTCCTAGGCACTCTCAAGAGGTCTCACAAGGCATCAACCATGCCAATTTCAAAAATACGGTGCCGAGAAACCCCAGACTACGGATCGTTGGCTAGAATTCTAGGCGAAACAAGCAACTAGCTAACAAATTAACTAAAGGAACGGAAATACAACCTTTGTAGATCCGGTGCTCCACCTCCATAGCTCCGTGATGATGTCTCCTCGCTGTCCAAAACTGATCCCGGGCTCTAGCGTCGGCTTCATCGGAGAAGAAGCGGGCTAGGTCATCGACGACGATGCCGAAGATGATCTACGTCGAGGCATCACTAGATCAAGCTCCAACTTCACCAAGTCAAGAAACTTGTGAAGAAAACACTCTACTACTTAGCAAGAGGTAGAGGATGAAGAAATAGGAAGTGGGTAGACTTTAGAATTGGATTTCTCACTTGTTTTCATCAATCACCATTGATGAAGTAAGCTTCTTCATGAAAGAAGAAGATGAAGAAGAAGAAGAATATTATGATAAGTTGTTTTTTTTAAAAATAAAAACAATATGATACTTATCATAATCTCAACCATGGTTTAGTGTAAAGATTTAACTAAGGTTAGATGAGTGGTTAGAGTTAGAGAACAGACAAGAATGGTGGACTTGTTCAAAGCTTCAAGAAGCTTCAAATAAAACAAAACTAGCAACCATTCTTTTTCTCTTTATCTTTTCTAAATGAAATAAATAGATAAATAAATGAGAAAAGGAAATGAAACCCTAACCACTTAAGTAACCATGGTTTAATTCTTTACACAAAACCAAACTATCATGTATCATCAAACATGATACAATCTTGTGCACAAAAAAATATATCATATATACAATGTGCACAAACAAGTGAGAAAATCTATTTAAAGTGAACCAATACTAGTTAATGCAAAGTAATATATCAAATATATAATTATGCATTAAATCATTAAATCAACACTTGATTCAATGATCCGGTCATGTCGCACACAACCGATTAGTATACAATGTATCGGCTTATCGAATCAACGCTTGAATCGATAACTAGGTTATATCGCATACAACCATTCGACACATTGATCGCGAGAATGAAATACGGTATCACATACACGTATTATTCTCGGTCCCGCACATATCTCATATGCGCTCCTATTTCGTTTCGCTTGAGCCAGGAAACCTCTGTGTAGGACTCTAAAGACTCGTCAATACGCCGGCAGCAGATGATGATCATATCAAACACCCACAAGCCGCAAGCGGTCTGCTAAACGTAACGGCCATCCGGGTATTGAGCGATGAGAAGATCGACGAGCAAGCCCGCTCACCCTCCTGTGAATCCAACCAGTAACACTACCGTACAGTCCGGTCTCGTCGTCTGATATGTCGCATATCTTGCCTAGGTGTGGTAAACGTCAGACCCCAATAGCTCGATAAGTCGTGTCGATATGAGGTCTATAACAATTCGAGAAACTACTGGTAACACTTACCAGTAAATCTCAGCAATCCTGGCCAGGGATTTCCTGTTATAGCCAATCGAACACAGCGCAACATCAACCCCCTATATCGGGAGAGACGAATCCCCTCCTATCGCTCATTGCCTCCATGTGACTCGGGACTGTACCCAAAAACCACCGTTTTGCACGCCCTCTTGGACGTGGTAAGATGGAAATTAAAGCACAGTGGGAACCACACAAGACTCTATGACGATCTCGGGTCAACAGACTACTCTGTACCAGTGTCACCAGAGAACCGCCATCTGACGTAAGGTATAATACCTTCTGGGAGTTCTCGGCGAGTCCGTCCAGTGTACCCAGTCTCTACTGAGCACCCGTATATCATCTCTGATGTCAAATACCGATGGATATGGGATCATCCATCACCCATCTGTATGGGTCGAGAAGGTACACGCTAGTCTACTCTGGTATATCGATGCCCCGTTTCGATACATCCACGACTAGGGACTTTGAAGGATGTACTTATGGACTACCATGTCCCCACTAGTATGATCCGCATCATAGTCCAGGTAGTCAAGTACACATCCTAAGGGTTTTACCAACATGTAATAGAGAGACAATCTGAGTACACGTTAAGGTAAAGAGTAACCAGATAGCATACTATCATGTCGAGCAAGAAAGTCCTCCCTATATATGTCCCAGCATCCACTACAATATACATCCTATGTACAGTAATGGTCTCTAGGGCATACATATAACTAACAATCTCCCACTTGCACTAGGGCCATCTGTAGCAGTGGTTGTAGTATCTTATACTCAACCATCCCATAAAAGTCTCTCTCTGGGAATAGGCCTTCGTGAGTGGATCCGCCGTGTTGTCCTCTGAGTCTACTCTCCTAACCTCGATCCCTTAGAGATCAACCATCTCCACGATCAGGTGACACTGCCTTAGAATATGTCTGGATCACTGATGGGACCGGGGTTCCCGGGCCAGAGCCACACTTCCATTGTCACACAATGGTAGGAACCTAGTTCATCTCATGAACCAATATACATCCAAACAGCCTTTTTGGTAGCATCTTAAGTAGCGATGTATCCTGCCTTTATTGTCTAGTATGTCACGGCATCTAGCTTGGAACTCTTCCAACATACCGTCCCTTTACTGAGGGTAAAGACAATGTCTGCGACTGACATTCAGTCGTCTTTATTACCCTGGAACACTTCCAGTGATTCTTCCCAGGATCGATTGATACCATTTCACTACAACTAGTGAGTATCCTAACATCCATTTAGATCTATCTCATAGATCCAAAAGCCAGGATTTAGTAGGTATCACTTTGATCTATGTGGAGAATCATTGTGATAAGCGGAGATTGATCGAGCGTAGTATAGAAAACTCCTTCCCTATCAAGAGTATGTCATCCACGTACTTTACGAGGATCGTCACCATACTCCCTACTACCTTTTTGTTTATACAAGGTTCATCTACCATTTTGATGATGTCAACTTCTTTGACTAATCCATCAAAACAGATGTTCCAACTCCGCGATACCTGCTTTATCCTATAAAGCATCTTGCACACGTTTCCGCTGCTCCCACTGTCTACGAAGCCCTCTGGCTGTGTACTTACAGACGCACTCTTCTAAAACAACATCTAGAAAAGCAGTCATGGCATCCAACCACCAGATATCGTAGTCATGGTATGTAGCCGTGGCAAGTAGGATCTGGATGGACTTAAGCATAGGTACTGGAAAAGGTTTCATCATTATCCACCCTGGTCGATGACGAAAACCTTTAACAAGTCTAGCTTTGAAAGTCTCAACTTTTCCATCAACACCAAGTAATCTTCTCAAGATATACTTGCTCCTGATGGGGATTTAACCCTTCAGATATAGCAACCAAAGTCCATACTTTGTTGGTGTATAAGGATTCCATCTCAGATCGCTAAGCATCCAGCCATTCTTACAGAGTCTTACTCCTGATGGCCAGCTCGAAACCAGTTGGGTCATCATCTCATGATGCAATCCTTGCTCCCACTGTCATAGAGCTCCTGATGGGGATTTAACCCTTCAGATATAGCAACCAAAGTCCATACTTTGTTGGTGTATAAGGATTCCATCTCAGATCGCTAAGCAACCAGCCATTCTTACAGAGTCTTACTCCTGATGGCCAGCTCGAAACCAGTTGGGTCATCATCTCATGATGCAATCCTTGCTCCCACTGTCATAGAGAAACCGAAGTATCTCTCAGGTGGGTGAGGAACCATACTAGATCGGCGGAGAGGCTGAGGTTCGTTGGAATCTATTGAATCCTTTGGTTCTATCAAATCATCAGCTGCAGTTTGTATAGCTGGAACCTTTCCAGTTCTACTTAACAGACCTTGCCTCGAGCGTGTCCGGATTTTGCTTTTAGACATAGGCCGGACAACCCCAAATCTTAACTAACTTAAGACATGGGCTCTTCCCATTCCATATCACATATGAGATGGTAGGCAACTGATTTGATTGGAACCCTATTCAATAGGTATGCAACTTCTCAAGTGCATAACACCCAAAAGGAAAAAGGTAACTCAGTAGTACTCATCATAGAGCACACCATATCAAATAGGGTGTATCTGCTCCGCCCCGATATACCATCGTGCTATGGTGTATACGGAGGAGTAATTCTGAGAGAGAATCTTATTCTCCTTTAGAATAGTCCAGGAATTCCGTGCTCAAGTATTCTCCTCCTTGATCACATCAAAGGACATAATACTTATACCCGTATTTTGGTTCTCTACTTCTCGCTTATATTCTGTGAATATCTCAAAAGGTTCGGATTCATGTTTCAACAGGAACATATGACTGAATCTTGAGAGATTATCAGAGAATATAATGAAATATAAAGAATCAGTCCTGGCATGTGTAGACATGAGACCTTACATACATCATCATGTATCAGTCCCAAGAGTTCATTGACTCTTTCTCTGTTTCCAGTAAACGGAGCTATGGTCATGTTATCTTTGTGACATGACTGGCGAGTTTCACAAGATGTAAATTCAAACTAATTTAAATATGCATCTTTATGTAACTCCAGCCAGTCGGGTCACATTGATATGACCTAGTCTACAATACCTCAAGAAGGATCAGTTCATTTCTGAACTATTCCTCTTGTGTGTGTTCTGTATACTAAGAACTGTAGTTTGATTTAGAACATCAACGCTTTTAGATAATGTGCCTGAACCGATCAACTTTTGATATAGGAAATGTTCAAAACATTATCCAACAATACAAAATTTTATCATTTCTTTACTATTAAAGAGACTGATATGATTTTGTATATCAGGTTCGGTATCTAATAGTATTTGTTCAGAATCAATGTATTGGTAATACAGGGTGACAGTGACCAACAGACTTGGCTGCAACACTTGCCCCGTTTTCTGCCTCATGAAACTTATCACCCGTTCTCAGTTCTCTACCTTTCTGCAGCCCTATGTAATAGATTACATTTCTGGGATCCTGATCCGGTATCTCATACCCAGGACGTAAAGAATACTGAGAAACAGTTCTTTGAAACGAACACACCCGAAGATGATGCATCAGCATGCACTCTCTTCGTTTGGGCGGCACGGGAAATCTGGTATTCCCCAATTTCCTGCTCGGTCTTATAACAATTATAAGTTGGAGCGGGACCAACGTTCCCTAGCTCAGTATAACAAGCGGGTTCGGTCAATTATCCGTATTATTATCTTGATTAAGGCGTGATATGGTCGCTACCAGGAGAGAGATAGAAGAAAACACTCAGCGTGCGCTCTAGCAAGAATAGATTGGTTATTATTTTATCTAATCAGGATGGCTCCCACTGCTTTTTATCAAATCTTCCTTCAAACCCTAAAAGGAAAGACTAGCCGGGATTAATTACACACTACAAGTTCGCCAATCTTTCAGCCAGGCCAGTGTCGGTACTTTGAGGGAGGTCCCCCGTGCTTTCGCACGAACCTAATTAATGTAAACCTCGTTTTTCCAGAGGCGTAACCCCGTTGACACCTTTCTAGACACCTACTTGATCGGCTAATTGTAATGTATAAAACTCTCCCAGGAGTAACTCTTATTCGCAGCGGGTATCGGGATCCAACTATCTCATAGAAGGTATGCAATCTCATTGCAAATTTCAACACTTGAAATTCCCGATAATTTTGCCCCTAGCACCCTATGACCTTGACGGAGGTCAACAAACCATAAGCTACTAGTCAAGTTCAATCCGTCATTTCTTGATTGAATCAAACCCACCCGCACGACCCTTGACGGAGGTCAACAAGGCCGCACGACTACCCTAATCCAATCTGCATCATATGCATAAGCAGATAAATACTAGTTAGCTACCGCACACTACGCCTTGACGGAGGTCAACAAACGTAGCACGAATACTAAGTAGGACTTATCTGAAATGACGGAGGGCTACGACAGGTTTTTCTGAAAACCTATTGCGTAATGAACTTGATATCGTTGTAGGATCGAATGAATTTTGAAATGGAGTGTCTTTGAGGCTTTTCTAGTTTTGCTAAAGGAGTCACTCCCGGTGAAGGGATCGTCGGTCCTTTCCTCGTCGAATAAGGTGCATGATATATCATATATACCGCTATGCAGAGCAGAACTCTTAAAAGCAATCAATAGACAAACCGAGTGTGTAGCATCTGCCAGTTATTGCTAAAGGAGTCACTCCCGGTGAAGGGATCTCGGTCCTTTCCTCATTGAATAAGGTGCAGGATATATCATATATACCGCTATGCAAAGCAAGAACTGTAGCTACCTGTTTTATTTTGAAATTCGATTCTACAACATCTTAGGTTTCTTTTATTTCATTAATCTCATTAATGAAGTCCCATCATTAAAGTACCTAAACATCACAGATAAATACGACGTACACTTATGCCATCCGCATTCGCCTCGATGTCCCCTCGTGCACCGTTAGGTTAGGTAACTAACGGCAGAGCGGGGCAGGGCTAGCGCGGGTATAAAACATAAGTAACGTCTATATAATATATCATATATACTATATACTGTATCTATCACAGAACATCACATGATCACATCACAGATATCGCAGCAGAAGAAACATATGAAATATTGGATATACTAGGACGTCCGGGTTTTTAATACGAGCCAGTATAAAACACGGATTCCACGGGCGTGATGAATAGCCAAACCCACATCCCTAGACCCCTACGAGAGCGGCAAGCAACCCTACCAATTCTAGAGTTAGGAGACCCGGACTCGACTCCTCGAGTTGGTCTCCCACTGGACTCCAGAACCCGGTTACTTGTGCCCTCCTCCTTGGGTCTATCCTAGTGCGGAAAAGTAAATAATATACAAAAGGTGACAACTTCCGCAACCTGGAAGTGCCCCAATAAAAGAATATTACATACAAGTTTTTACATGAATGAAAATGAAAAACACTCATCTCACATAAAAAACCCCGGCTATTCAAACACGACGATCTAATATAACATATCCAGCAACACATAACATCACATGTCATCAACGTAAGTAAATATGCGCATCCCAATTGTCGTTGACATATAGCAACGAAACCGGCGATATCACATATTACACTTACGGTTACAGAAAAGAAAGTGTAAAACTACAACAGTTGAAATCCGCAACCACCTCAGACATCGCATGCCTGACCAAATGAATTCCTTAGACATCGCATGCCTAACAATTATAAACCCCGCATTTTAGTCTCAAAATCGAAAACTCTTTTCAATATCAAGTCGGGCAATTCAACAAGATTCCCGACATCCTGATCGAATGCTCGTCGCAAACTTTAGTAGACGGTCGCACCCCCGATACCGTCGACGAAGTGCACCAAGGCGGAACACCGCTACCGGGAGCACCCGAATGGATGCTTTCGGCGACGGGGTTCTCCTACAGTCACTTGGTCGGGGCTATGGGGTGTAGCTGTCTATTAAGTTTACCCGGCGAGTATCCGCGTACGCTACGTGATTGCGACGGACTTTTGATCACATCAAAATTCCGTGGCAACCGATCAAGTGAGACTAAACTGCTATGTTTATAACATTCATTCAGTTATCTCATAACTTCTTGTGAATTCCAATTATTGTATCCCATTCCGGATAAATAGAAAATGTCAAACTTTCCGATCGAACATTCGAACACCCAAGTTTTCTCGATACAGATCAACACATGAAACAAGTCTAAAAACATTCAGTTCGTGCCTCAGTACCAACGGTCCAGCCGTAGAAGGGTCAAGCCAACGCCTCACATGTGGCATGCCGTACTGTCCCAAACCCGAAGGTTCAAAGGGCAGTTCAAGACGGTCACATAATCGAGTTAAGGTTTGTTGTCTTCTAGAGGGTCCATCGAGTTACTTGCACTACTTAGAACGTCTTTAAACCACGGAAAAATCCAACACTTGGAAATTTCCCGACAGGGGAAAAATTGGGTATTTATATCCGGTCGAACTTTTTAACATATTCTAAAATTTATCCGGAAAGCCACATAGACAAAATCTGATACCCCGATCGAAACACCGAATCCCCAAAACAACCCCAGAAAATTCAACTCTTGAATAAAATTTAAAAATACCCAGAGAACTCAGCACTGAAAACAATGAATTACTGTGTAAAATAAGATGCCACATAAGACAAAACGGCCGCGGAACCGCCGCACGAGCCATGCTCGTGCCGCGGATCCGCGGCGCATTGATGGAATTAGGCATACGAATTTTACAGAAACCCTTAGAATTTCCTGCTGATTTTTCTGCATATTTTTAATATCGAAAAACTCCAGATTTTGGAAAAAGTCCAGAGAGCATGTTTGTGTTAGGGTTTCGGGTTCTTTGGGTTTCAAACTTCGTCTAAACTTCGCCTAAGGCTCTAGCTAGGCTCTGATACCACTGTAGGGTTCTTAGGCACTCTCAAGAGGTCTCACAAGACATCAACCATGCCAATTTCAAAAATACGGTGCCGAGAAACCCTAGACTACGGATCGTTGGCTAGAATTCTAGGCGAAACAAGCAACTAGCTAACAAATTAACTAAAGGAACAGAAATACAACCTTTGTAGATCCGGTGCTCCACCTCCATAGCTCCGTGATGATGTCTCCTCGCTGTCCAAAACGGATCCCGGGCTCTAGCGTCGGCTTCATCGGAGAAGAAGCGGGCTAGGTCATCGACGACGATGCCGAAGATGATCTACGTCGAGGCATCACTAGATCAAGCTCCAACTTCACCAAGTCAAGAAACTTGTGAAGAAAACACACTCTACTACTTGGCAAGAGGTAGAGGATGAAGAAATAGGAAGTGGGTAGACTTTAGAATTGGATTTCTCACTTGTTTTCATCAATCACCATTGATGAAGTAAGCTTCTTCATGGAAGAAGAAGATGAAGAAGAAGAATATTATGATAAGTTGTTTTTTTTAAAAATAAAAACAATATGATACTTATCATAATCTCAACCATAGTTTAGTGTAGAGATTTAACTAAGGTTAGATGAGTGGTTAGGGTTAGAGAAGAAACAAGAATGGTGGACTTGTTCAAAGCTTCAAGAAGCTTCAAATAAAACAAAACTAGCAACCATTCTTTTTCTCTTTATCTTTTCTAAATGAAATAAATAGATAAATAAATGAGAAAAGGAAATGAAACCCTAACCACTTAAGTAACTGTTAGTGTTTATGCCCTAGAAGGCCATTACTGTATCATACTAGCTTGTATATTACTTAATGGAAGCTTGGGATATTCACATGTATATAACAGTCTTGCTAAACATGGTAGTATGCTACTTGGTTTTTCTATCTTAATATGTGAGTGTACGTATTGATAGAGCTCTTAGGATCTTGCTTGTCTACCAGCGTTGTGATGGCAGTCACACTAGTGGGGGCTGGGTAGTCTACAAGCACATCCTTATTCAGGTCCCTGGTCGTTGGATTATCGAGACAGAGCATCGATACTCCGGAGTAGACTAGTGTGTACGCTTCTCATCCCAGTTGGGGAGATGGTCTGTCCCACAGCCGTCAGTACGTCGTACTGGAGATAGTATACAGGTGCTCGTTAGGTTACGGGTACACCGGACAGGACTCACAGGGAACTGTTGGTTGGTTTGATACCAGTCGTCAGTGAACAGTTCCCAGGTGACATGAGTACAGCGTAGTCCGCAGACTTGACACTGCTACTTCGCCTCGAGTGTGTCCCACTGTTCTTAGATTGCTACCCTACCACGGCTCAAAGGAGTCGTGCAAACAGGTAGCAGTTGGGTGCAGTCCCGAGCACTTGGAGGCAGTGGCGGTTAGACAGGATTCGTCCCTCCCGGTATTGGGAGTAGATATCGTGCTGTGTCAGAGAGCCATTACGCAAAGTCCCTGGCCAGGGCAAGCGAGATTTGCTGGTAGGTTCCAGTAGTTTCTCAGGGTGTAATGGGCATCACTCCGACACGACTTATACCGCTATTAGGGGACTGACGCTTGCCGCCCCCCTAGGCCCGATATGCGATAGTCTTGGACGAACGGACCGGACTGTATGGAGATTGTCACATCAGACTCAGTAGGAGTTCGGATGGGTTTTCTCATCGGCCTTCTTATCGACAACTACCTGGGGACCGTTACGTACAGCTAGTGCCGCTTGCGGTCTGTGGTTAAACCCACTGCCAGCGTAGTAGTCGAGTCTCTAGAGTCCCACACAGAGAGTTTCCTACTCCAGGCGAAACGATATAGAGGTTGCATGGTTTTGCGACAAAGGGTTCGGACGCATACGTGCGTTTACGCGCGTACGACTTTCGGACAGTTTTTACCAGTCGGCTTTGGTTTAAGCCAGTTACTGGTATCCGGTTATTGGATTTTTACAGTCTAAAGTTTTTCCGTATTTTTGCGGATTGGAGGGGCGTTCTCGTAATTGTACGAGAAGCTTCTAGAAGATGTGACTAAGGAGGTTACTTTGGATGAGGTTGTGAGTCATGGTGGTGATTCATTCATTTCATTAATGCACATTTATTGCTTAATGACTCATGCTAATGAATCACCACTAGATATTTTATGAAGCATGCTTATTCATTTCTTTTATTCATTATTCTTAAATAAGAATACTTCATAATATATTATGATACACTCTCTCTCTTCTCATTATCTTATCTCATATTCTCTCTCCTCAAGCTCTCATCTTCAAGATACTAATCCTTAATCCTCTTGTGTTGAGATCAAAGGTTTAGTTAGACTTAAGCATCCATAACCATCACTCTATCTCATCCTTTCATCTTTGATTGGCAATCAAAGTTGATTAGTTACCTCAAGTTAGAGGTGTAGCTTGGTGTTTTGCTCTCGGGTGGATCGTCTACTACCTAGAGAAGGTCGAGGAGAACAAAGGAGGACACAAAGACGAAGGACTAGTTTCGATAGGTATAATCCCTTAACACTATAGTTTAGTATAGCTATGTGTTCGGTTATTATTTGTTTAGCTTCGATTCAAGCGGTTAGTCGATGTTCGTTGTTTAAACTTGATCGTTTTTGTAAATTCCGCCTCCCCATAAGTACTGGGGTGTATTACATCGACTTACAGTAACCATGGTTTAATTCTTTACACAAAACCAAACTATCATGTATCATCAAACATGATACAATCTTGTGCACAAAAAAAATATATCATATATACAATGTGCACAAACAAGTGAGAAAATCCATTTAAAGTGAACCAATACTAGTTAATGCAAAATAATATATCAAATATATAATTATGCATTAAATCATTAAATTAACACTTGATTCAATGATCCGGTCATGTCGCACACAACCGACTAGTATACAATGTATCGGCTTATCGAATCAACGCTTGAATCGATAACTAGGTTATATCGCATACAACCATTCGACACATTGATCGCGAGAATGAAATACGGTATCACATACACGCATTATTCTCGGTCCCGCACATATCTCATATGCGCTCCTATTTCGTTTCGCTTGAGCCAGGAAACCTCTGTGTAGGACTCTAAAGACACGTCAATACGCCGGCAGCAGATGATGATCATATCAAACACCCACAAGCCGCAAGCGGTCTGCTAAACGTAACGGCCACCCGGGTATTGAGCGATGAGAAGATCGACGAGCAAGCCCGCTCACCCTCCTGTGAATCCAACCAGTAACACTACCGTACAGTCCGGTCTCGTCGTCTGATATGTCGCATATCTTGCCTAGGGGTGGTAAACGTCAGACTCCAATAGCTCGATAAGTCGTGTCGATATGAGGTCTATAACAATTCGAGAAACTACTGGTAACACTTACCAGTAAATCTCAGCAACCCTAGCCAGGGATTTCCTGTTATAGCCAATCGAACACAGCGCAACATCAACCCCCTATACCGGGAGAGACGAATCCCCTCCTATCGCTCATTGCCTCCATGTGACTCGGGACTGTACCCAAAAACCACCGTTTTGCACGCCTTCTTGGACGTGGTAAGATGGAAATCAAAGCACAGTGGGAACCACACAAGACTCTATGACGATCTCGGGTCAACAGACTACTCTGTACCAGTGTCACCAGATAACTGCCATCTGACGTAAGGTATAATACCATCTGGGAGTTCTCGGCGAGTCCGTCCAGTGTACCCAGTCTCTACTGAGCACCCGTATATCATCTCTGATGTCAAACACCGATGGATATGGGATCATCCATCGCCCATCTGTATGGGTCGAGAAGGTACACGCTAGTCTACTCTGGTATATCGATGCCCCGTCTCGATACACCCACGACTAGGGACTTTGAAGGATGTACTTATGGACTACCATGTCCCCACTAGTATGATCCGCATCATAGTCCAGGTAGTCAAGTACACATCCTAAGGACTTTACCAACATGTAATAGAGAGACAATCTGAGTACACGTTAAGATAAAGAGTAACCAGATAGCATACTATCATGTCGAGCAAGAAAGTCCTCCCTATATATGTCTCAGCATCCACTACAATATACATCCTATGTACAGTAATGGCCTCTAGGGCATACATATAACTAACATATTCTTCTTCCGACTTTTCCATAATTGCATGCTAATATTTGGGTAGATCATCTTGTCATAGTATGTTGATGAGCTACTATTTCAATATTAGAAAAAACAACTCAAGAAAGTAGAAGGGGTCTCTCTATTTTTAATAAAATGATTAGGGTTTGACAAATTAATTAACATCCCTAAACTACTCTTTTATTTATAACCAGCTAAGACAGAGAAAAGAAAAGTAGAGACCTAGGTAATGTTAAGCGTATTAAGAGTGAAGAAGATTGAGTTTTAGTTAAACACGATGAAATTAAAGAAGGATGAAAAACTTATTTTCATGATTTTTTTTAATGAAAATGATTATTACTAACTTATGGTAGAAACAAACAATTTAGGTAATAATAGGAATGTTGCGTATTGTCAGAAGATTAGGTTAATGAAGTGAAGGCTACTTTAAAAATGATGAAAACAAGAAAAGCAGTAGAACCTGATTATATTCCTATCGAAATTTGGAAGTGTTTAAAAGATACAAATCTAATATGGTTAACAAAATTATTTAATATAATTATAAATACAAAGAAAATGCCTGATGAATAGAGGACATGTATCTTGATATCTATTTATAAGAATAAAGAAAATATACAAAATTGTTTAACCTGTTGTAAAATTAAGCTTATGAGTCATACAACTAATACTATACGAGAGAGTTACCAAATATAAATTAAGAAAAGAAATATTCATATCCGAAAATCAATTTGGTTTTATGCCAAAAAGTCTATCATGGAAGTTAACCTTTTTAGACGATTGATGGAGAAAATAGAGAGAAAAAGAGAGATTTAGATATGGTTTTTAGAATTAGAAAAGGCTTATGATAGGATCTCTAGAAAGATAATATGTCGGGCTTTAGAAAAAAAACTTATATCTCATTGGCCCGATGATGAACACCTGGAGAGTGTTGCAAAAACAACAGGGTATTATGCGTCTTGTTGCATTTTGGGATTTACAGAATGGTGAAACAATACGTTTATAAAAGGAAAGTTGGCTGTTCAATCGTCCCCTCAAGGCATTCCCATAGACCGTGGATTGCAACCAAATAGACGATTCATGTGTTAAGGAGTGGACAACTAACGACACATGGAACATACCATGGTTGCAAGACTCGCGGTTAATCTTAGACAAAACACTGAGTGACAGAAAGGATAAGGTAAAATGGTCAAAAAATTGTACCGATTCAATATTCTGGATTAACTGTGAATATCGTCAGAGAGTTACTAAGAATCTACCCACCGACCGACCAACGTTTTCTTAACAAGAAAATGCATATCACGCGTCGAATGCAATGGTTCATTTGGAGTCTTCTGAACAATAAATTGCCCACAAGTGGGTTCCTCTTAAGCCATCGAGTACAGGTACCACATAATTTGTAACTATGTGGTATGGACAGGTTGGAAACTGCGGAGCATCTTTTCAAGACTGTTAGAGCTGGAAGGAATATTTAGCGATATTGTCTATAAAGAATGGTATACGCTTGGAATCTTTCTCATTCCAGACTATGTTAAATTCCTTTCAAAGGGGTGGGCCAACTACGTTGAATCTAAAAACCACAACCGCATTAGCTTTCATATCATGGACATAGTGGAAATGCATGTCATCAAGACGAATTGACTCCACGAGTAGTGCAAATGAACATGCTTCATACTATATAGGCCTACACCAAACAATTCGGACTGCGTGACTACTTGTTGCAGTGACGACTTGATATTAATGGCGGTACATGGACATTGTAATTTGGACTTTCGTATTGGTGCTACATGGGTTTGTACAAGCAAAGAGGAAAAATAGTATTTCATAAATATATTAATGCAAGTAAGGATCTGTATGATGCAACAATTACTAGTGTGAACGATTGGACGAGACACGGAGCCATTACCTATTACCATAAGTTTACATCAATGATTGATATTAAATCATTATTTCTTTATATAGTTATGGATGAACTTACTCAAGCTTTTAAATATCAGATATCGGTGGATATCGGAAACATATCGGCCAGGTGTCTCCTATGTCATATACAGACGATCTATCAGCCGATATCGCTATATCGACCGATATATCGGTGAAAATTTATCGATTTTATCATATCGTGAAGGGTCTTGATACGATATATCGGTCAATAAACCGACCGATATTTGATTCAATGAACTTACTAGACATATTCATGATGGCATGTCATAGTATATGTAGTTTGCTTTTGATTTGTTTTAACATATAAATCTAAAAGAGATAATTTCTAATGCAGAAAAATTGAGAGAGGCCTTAGAATATTAAAGATTTAGAATTAGCAGAACCAAAACTAAATATTCATAAAGTGATTTCAGCAAAACAGTGCGAAGAAATTGGCATACAATGCAAATTAATGGTCATGAAATATCTAGGAAATCCATTTTCGTTACTTAGCATTTACAATTAATCAAGATAAAAAAGATTGAAAAGGATATAAAACATAAGATCAAAACATGATGGTTGAAATGAAAAATTGCTTTAGGAGTGTTATGTGAACGTAGGGTATATTTGAAATTGAAAGGAAAATTTTATAAGACCGACACTTTTATGGATTAAAATGTTGGGCAATTAAGAAACGTATCCAAATAATAAATGTGGCTGAAATGAGAATGATAAGATGGATGAGTGGTAATACACTAAAAGATAAAATAGAAAATGAATGCATTCGTAACAAGTTAGAGATGGCTTCCGTAGAAAATAAGATGAGAGAAAACCGATTGAGATGGTTTAGTCACGTGTAACAGAGACCAATCAATTTCTTGGTTAGAGAAAGTGACAAAATTGTAGTCAATGACATAATTAGGGGTAGGGATAAACCTACACCACTATACAAGCATGGATAGATGTAATTAAGAATTATGTGCTAGATATTAATTTAACTGAGAAGATGAGTCTTAACAAAGCGGAATTAAAGAAAATGATTCACATAGCTGGCCTAGGATAAAGGCTTTGTTATTGTTATACCCTTTTATTTATTACATCTACGCAATCCTTTCTTAACCACTAAGTAATCTTGTATATCTCTAACACTCAAGCTGGAGCTCATGTATCATGTGCTCCTAGTTTGTTACAAATTAATGCCGCTTTTACTCCCGAGGTGGTATTATAAACGCATCAACCAACTGGACTTGTGACTTCACGTGAATAGTTTTGATACTCTCTCGCATACAAAGTGGCAATAATTTCGATATGCTTGTTCCTTTATGGAAAAATAGGTTATTGGTGATGTAAATAGCCGCCTGGTATCACACCTTCATGCCATTGGATTTAGATGATTAAGCCTAAGTTTTTGAAGCGTATACTTCAACCACACCTAGTCACATATAGTGTCCGGCATTGCTAAGTAGTGTGTTTCTACCCTTGACATTGAAATAATGCTTTGCTTCTTGCTTTTCCATGATACCAGGATGCCACCGACGAAGATATAATCACGAAGATCCAATATAATCTGCATCCGTTTAACCGTTATGCCTATGTGGACGATTCTAGTAAAAAAAACCCTTGCCTTAGAGCATCTTTATGATGTCGTAAGATATATCTGAAGAAATTTCTGACTACAGCGACAACATAAGAAACTTTTTGCCTCGTAACCGTTAGATAATTTAACTTCCCTATCAACCGTATATTAACCGGGTTGTTCAATAATTCTCTATCATCAGCAACTTATTGTTCGCTTCCATAGATGTAACAAAGGGTTTACATCCCGTTTCACTTATCAAATTCAACATATACTTTCTCTAAGATAGATATATCCCACGTCGAGATCGAGCAACTTTAATAACGAGAAAATATCGCAATTCCCCAAATTCTTCATCTAAAACTTTGATTGAAGAAAACATTTCAACTTTTGAATCCTTTCGTATCATCTATATGATCATGATGTCATCTACATAAACGATCATAAAGATTCTTCTCAATTTTGTTTATTGACGAAATACAGAATGATCCATCATACATTAAGCCTGAACTATTGCATATTATTGCTGAACCAATACAATGTTTTCTTAGATGGAATGCTGCTCTGAGCAATATACCCTAGAGGGTGCTCTATGTACACTTCTTCCAAATCATCGTAGAGGAATGCTTTTTTAATATCTAGATCCCAAATGAATTTAGCAGCCATTGATATGCGAAGATGAACAGAAGAAATTTCAGCCAATGAAGAGAACATTACAAGATAATTGAGACCATACACTTGGTTATAACCTTTCGCTAATAGCTATGCTTTCAACTTATTGAGCGACCGGGGTGTGTTTTATTGTGTAGACCCAGTGACAACGTATTGCAGCTTTGCAAATGGAAGAGTAACTAACTTCCACTTATCAGATAGTGTTTTGGACATAGACTTAGTATGCAAATAAAGTTCAAGGAAATAATGATAGAAAAGCAGTAGAAGTTGTCATATGAGACCATGTTGAAATTCGGATGAGATGTACAAAGCTCGTTTATCTTTGTGCATTGCAATAGCAATATCAAAATTTGATTGTCTGCGAGGGCTTAAAGGCATCTTATCGTTTGACAAAGTATTTTATTCAAAAGTTTGTACCGTATGTTCCTTCGATGGTAGAGGAACATCAAGAAAGTAACGGACGGAAACTAGAAGCAAGTGCTGACGATTTAGGTCGAGGTTATGGATGAAGATAGTGTAAAATGTATAAATTGGATAGGAGGGTGATCAGGCAACGTATAACACTAATCTATATGTAATATCTCTTTTGATGTGGAGTATAACCAAGAAAAATAAATTTTATTGCTCGAGTACTTATTTTGTTTAGATTAGTGTTGGATTATTGTTATAAACAAAACATATGCATCCAAAGATACGTGGTGATAAAAAAACACAAGCACCATCGGAAAAATAACAGTGCAGTATAAATCATGAGATACTTCCCCTATCAGCACCCTACCAGTTCTTGCTGATAGGGTTGAATTGGCCATCAGTTGGACTCATTCTTCAGGCCGATCTCTGTCTGTTCCATGATGTTGTTGCAGCAATCATAGAAGAGCACACTTGCTTTCTCGGCTGACTAATCAATAAGAGATTTTTTACTATGTGGTTGATCATTGATAGCCTGCACATGTAGTAAGAACTAAGAACTCCAATTCAGAAATATTTTGAAATAATTGTGTGAAACAACAAATCGAGTGTGATGTCTATTACATGACTAATTTTTCTTTCACCCATACCATTTAGGGGTATATGAACATGATAATTAATAAATAATCCTATCAACATGGATGAATTTATTAAAACATGAGAACAATATTCTTCTGAATTAGCACTTCGTACGATTTCAACTTACAAATGAAATTGTGATTAAATTTCAAAGCAAAGCTCACGAAATATCGAAAATAACTTCCATTAAATTAATTCAAGTAACTCTTAAAAAATTATTAACACATTAAAAATACTAAAGTTTAACTTAGAAGTAACTCGACTGTGGATCCCGGACATCTGAATGAACTAATCTAAAAGGCTCTTTAGCATATTTATTAGTAACTGGTAAATATAGAATTCGATGATGTTTAGTAAACTGACACGACTCTAAACTATGCAGCGACGAAACTAACTTTAAATTTTTCAACGACGGATGACCAAGACATGAATGAATCTCCAATGATGAAGCTGCAGCCTTACAAGCTATTGACGGGGAGGATCAAAAGTATTACAGACCATCAGACTCAAATCCTTCGCCGGTTTCTGTTGTCTTTAGGTCATATGTAATATAAAATTAGAAGAGAATGCTATCGAGCATTGTAAAATTTTAGTGAATACTAAGAGACATGAGATTGAATGGAGAAATTGGTGTGTAAAGAACATATAGTAATTAGATTAAAGAGTTTAGATTTGCTATTCATATCCCACGAGCTTTGATTTTAGATCCATCTGCTAAGTTAATCGATGGAAGAGAACTAGAATATCGAAAATTTGAAAGCAAATTAGATTTACCAAACAAATGATCCATTGCTCCAGAATCATTAGCAAAGACCAACTATATCTGTTGGATGATAAGTACATTATAGGATGTTCTGATTTGGCGGAGGAAGATGCAATTAAAGAAGATGAAGCGTTTTGAGAAGACTGATACTACAGGAACTTGACATACTATTCTAAAATAGACACTGTATTTTGTTCAAGATAAGATAATTCTCTTTTTCTGCAGTAGCTTAGTTTGCAACTCTAAGAGGCCTACCATGAAGCTTCCAACAGGTCTCACGAGTATGATTCGTCATGCTGTAATGATCGTATTTTTTTTTATGAAGTTCACTCCCCTGCTCGACCACTGCGGCCACCATATGCATCCTCTACTAGCACAACTAAACTAAGATAATTATTTCTTTGAACTACAAACTCTGAGTTGCCACTTTCATATTTAATATCTAGCTTTTCACCCTTTTTGGCTGCACGATTAACTCGAGCAAATGCATCTGCAAATGTTGGATGTTCATTATGAGATTTGACATGTTCCAACTCTAAATTCAACCCATCTAAGAGCTTGAGCGCATTCATGATCTCTCGATACTTTTGCATTACACTAAGATCCATCATGAGGGGTATACGTATATTTATCTTGTCAATAATTCTAGATTGATTAGCATAATAATCCGTAACATAATCGTCATGTATGATTTTTGATGATATTATTGAGACAGATCAATATTTGGTTGAGATCGCCTTAGTGCATATGCTTCAAATGATCCTGAATATGCTTATATGTTTCGAAGTGATTGCAAAAATCAGCTATTTTTGGATCCATACAATTCTATACCAGCGTCATAGTTTACGCATTCTTTTGTTTCCATCTTTCTTTCAGCTTTTTTTCTATTAACGATTCATCTTGGGTACGGTGGCACTGCTTGCGCAAACCACGAGGGAAACTCTAGCTGATCTCGACCAATACGAATAACTTTGGTTATCCAACTTTCAGGTAACCAACTAAGGAAAGAGTTTATAACTTTTGAAAACCTCGTTTACATCGTTTTTGTTATGAATAACATTTGTTTGAATAACTGAACACATCGAGAAACTAGAACCACCTTCAACTAACAATATCGATGAACGTTATCACAACTACGACATGAACTTTATTGGATAATAAGGCTCAATAATCCTTGCAATACATTTAATACTTGCAGTTCTCAAGTTCTCAATATACTCGAAGGTATGATAGGCAAGCTATAGATATGCCGATGTGAGGATGTTGAGCCCAGGTCAAGGTCTATCCAATTCACCAGCAGCAAGGCTTTGGAGGCGGCGGCACTGGCTTGTTGAGGTGGGTTGACGACATGGTGTTAATGGAGGCGGGAACAAAAATGTGATGGAGAGGCTCTGATGGAGATGTGAGAGATTAATGTTTTGGATGTGGTGGAGGCTAGGGTATTGGAGATGGAGATAAAGATGCGGCTCCGATACTATTGCAACACACAATATTAGAGAAAACATCTTAAGAGAGAGGAGCAGATCTTTCTATTTAAAATAATTATGCTTTTCCATATCATATAAAATCTTTAAACTAACTTTTTATTCCTCACACCTAAGCAACCCTTTCCTAACTACTAAGTATTAGTAAGTAATATCAAGTATCTTAACATCATAGATTTTCTTCTTGTTCGAATAAAAAAATATATTCTCTTAATCCTCATTTTATGTTCTCTTAATCCTCATTATTAGCATGAACTTTTGGTGTAGTAGTAGTAACATTTAAAATGGTATCAAAAAAACCCAAGTTCTAATCCCACTCAACTCTATTTAAAAGCAGCTTAATCTAAAACAAATACAGTGAGGCAAAAGCCTAGATTTTTGGCCAAAATAGTCTTCTTCCTGAAGTGGTGTGTTTACTATAAAAATATTTACTCTCTCAACTCTCATCATAACTTCAAAATTTTGGTGTAATGGCAGCGGCACTTATAATGTCAAGAGAATAGACACCCACTTTATGCTAAAGCTTAAGCTGTTGGGGAGTGGGATAACAGTTGGGTTAATTTCTTTTTTTTGAGCATAGATACCGTCTTTTTATCGATTTTGATTTCCTGTTTCTTGATCTCAGAAATTATGCATCTCTGGAATTCGAGGAAATGAATTATGTGAGATAGCCTTGCCATGGATATCTCAAGAAAAGAAGTGCAGCATTTTTATGTGAAAAGAAACGAAAGGTGTGATTACGATAGGATAAGCGAATTTCATGATTCCATCCTCCACAACATCTTTAGCTTCTTGACGCCAACAAATGTCGTGCAAACGTGCGCCCTCTCAAAACGATGGAGAAATCTTTGGGCTTCAATGCAATTCCTAGTCTTTAATGATTCTGAGTACGATAGGAATGAGGAGTTTACAAGCTTTGTTGACACTACGTTATTGCTTCGTGACCCATTGGATATTCATAAATTTTGGCTGACCTGGCTGTACGAGTATAATCAGAACCATGCTAATACATGGATCCACTATGCAATAAAGCACAATGCATGAAAGCTCGACTTGTTTATTGATACATCATATTAAGATGTAGACTTGCCTCATTGCTTCTTCATTTGCCAGTCTTTAGAGACATTGACTATTACAATTCAAGTTTCTGCAGAAATTCCGCGCCTCATGTTTTCAGGTTTTAGCCGTCTCAAATCTTTAAAAAGTTAATCTCTTTCACGATACATTAGAGAATCTTATAACGGGATCCTTGCTGATTGAAGACTTGTGTCTTGAGGCTTGTACCTGCATAGCGAATGGCATTGATTATTTTCTCATTTCCTCACGTACGATGAAGCGTTTAAGGATAGAGCAATGCGCTTTTGATGTTATAGTTCAAATTTCTGTTCCTAGTCTCGAAACTTTGCATTACATGGATTCCGATATATTAAAAACATCGTTGGAGAATCTATCATCTTTGACTGACGTGTTTATCTCTGACAAGGGTTTGGATGGGATTGTGCAAGTCGGCAGTGTAATTAAGTTTACAAGAGGGCTTTTAACTGCAAACAATCTCAAGCTGTTTGGCCGGTGGATGGAGGTAGATTTTTTAAAACTTCCATTAACTTTCTCTGTTACAATTTTATTTTACTTTCACATGTCTTCAAAAACTGTGTATGGTGCAGTCAAATTGACTCATCCTTTCACCATGAGGAATAGTTGTTTCGAAACAAATTGAGAGGCAATATAGAGGTTTTTTCTTTTCTTTCCGAATTGTTGAATTGTATATAGCAGTCGATAGAGGTTATGCCAGGCTTAGTCACATAATTCGGTGAATTCGCGAATTATTTGCAATTTTTTTATCGGCTGATTAATTCTCCGATTTAATTGCCGCTTGACGAACGCTTAGAATAAATCGCGAATTATTCGCGAAAAATTCAAATAAACAGCGAATAATTCGCAATATCAAAACCTAGCGTCTCATTTATTAATTTCTTGCTCGAAATTCTTCCCGAACATTTCCCGAATCTTTCCCGAATACCTGCCGATTTTTTCCGAATAGTTTCCCGAATCCGAATTTTCTACCTCACCGAATAATCCCCGAATGGCGAATTTGTGACTATGATGCCAGGTACCCCTTACTCCTGTCACAGTGCTTATACCAGGTACTGTTTAATTCCGTCAAATAGAGGTTGTACTAGGTACAGTTTTATTCCATTTGATATAGATTATGTCATGTACAGTTTAATTCTGTTAAGAAAAAAGGTTATGCGAGGTACAATATAATTCCATTCAATAGAGGTAATGGCATGTACAGTTCAATTCTGTTAAAATTAATACCATAATTTGGCATTTTCTACACATGTATAAGTTGTTTATATGAGAGGCAACACATTAGTTCAATCAAATGGAATTCTATTATCGCCTCTACATTGGATCGAAATTTCGGCCCTTGTAAGTGAACATACTGATTATTGGCTAGTGTTGGTTTTCACTAAACTATGTTGATTTTTTTCTATTTTAGTATCTCTTAATCTTTGGTGTTAATAAAGTTTTTCGCCAATAAAATACCCTTTAATCTTGTGCTGAAAGGGAGCTTACTGTAATTCAAAATCTCCAAGGTAGTTTAGTGACAAGACACGATTGTTATGGGTAGATTAGTGATGCTTAGCATTAATCATTTAAAACCCACACACTGTCAAATTAAATGTAGATTGCATGGTATATATGCTCAATGATTACAATATGTAAATTTTCTAAAGGTTTTGAATATGTTTCGTTCTTCTTCTCTCTTTTTTTCCCCTTTTTTCGTTGAAGCTTGTCCCTAAGAAAGACCTATCCGATTTTCCAACATCTCAATACCTTGAGAATTTGGTTGTCAGAGGATGGTGTATGAGCAACAATTTCCAAGCAGTAGTCAATCTCCTTCAGTGCTCACCGAATTTAAAGCATCTGACTCTTCACGAGGTGAGGATTTGAAACTATTAGGGTAATTATGCTAAACCCCAATGCACTTTCAATTACAGACAACACCAAAAGAGTTGGTGATCATGTGTTGGTTAAGTGAAATGTATCCCTAAAATATATAAAGTTCAATGGTTGTATCTGAGAATCAGTGGCAGTCGGTATTTAATATATTGAGTTATCTGTGGCTGTGGCCGATTGCAGCTGCACAAGGGTATATCAGGGGGGCATGGCCCACTTTGGGGTTAAGCAGTGGAGCCCAAAAAATATTAATCGGATGCTTGTGGTCCCGATTACTTATCACATGATTTTTCTTCTTGCAGTCGATCCTACCAAGATCTGTTATGCTCAGGAAACTGTCTGGTAATCAGATAAGCTATCGCTTGCTTGTCCGTACATCAAGATAATCCAAGTCGAATGTGCAAAGAGGAATGAACGGGCGCATAATTTGGTGAAGATTTTACAAGCAAATTCAAGAATCGCCCACAGAATCGTGATTATCCCTAAGTAGTAGTTATCTCAGTCTGGACCATGTCTCTTATATTCTTTTTATGCACCCTGTTTTTAATCCTAGAATCTTTACGGTTGATTTAGTGGCTCAGTGTATTTCTTTATTTTCTCACTGATTGCCTCCGTTATGTTCGATCTTATATCAAATTCCTTTTCACATATGTTCGAGAGTGAGCTGAGAAAATGCTAATTTTGTTGTTTAGGATCTTGAAGGATTGAAGAATATATAGTCTTGACTCGCTGAAAGTTCTGTTTCACTTTAATCTGCAATTTTACTTGTTTGAACAAACAAATGTCATTCTAAATATATCTATAGCCTCTCCTCCCCCAACTCTTTGTGCTTGTATAAGTTTTCTAAGCTGATCTTTATTTTTTAGAATGAATCCTATCTCAAATGAAATGTATCTATGCTCTCTCCTTTATAATAATTTTTACTGATTTCTTAGAACCTTTTTTCTAAAATTTGTTTTAGTGTGGCATGAACCCTGATGAGAATGATACAAAGATCTGTGCTGTTTTTTATTTGAATAACTGTGTTAAGTTGCTAAGCTGTTTTGTTGCAAGATTTGGGTTGGACTCTAAAGTTTTGAATGCTAAATCTGCAAGGAATTGATAGTTTGTCGTTTGGTTTGCAAACTTAAAAAAGAATTTGGAATGCTGCCACATCGGCAGCGTTTTGGAGTCCTCCGAGTTCCAACAAAAATGACCAGATTTGCAAAGAGTTCTTGTCCATGTAGGATTAGATGATATTGAAAAATAAAGAAAGATTAGAATTACCCCATTTGCAAATAGTCGTTGTGCGTGGAGTATTTGTCTTATATGGAGTCATCCAACTTATACCCACCCATATAATTTTACCTCCAAATCCATATACCGATTCCACGATCAATTTGAGTGCTATCAAACAATGGAATAGATTGCAGGGATTCGGATTCCCTGCTATTGGAGTCAAAATAGCATCCATATTATTGGATCCAACGTTTCAGATTCATTGAAAATCGAAATCAACGGTACAGGAGGCTTGTGTATTGGTATATCACATGTGCTTTGCATGTGGATTTGTGGTGATGATTCCTCAAGAGAACCCTGCTACTGCTACTGTTTTTCACATATGAGAGACTCTTTTGCCGATTGCATAGCCAAGAACTCTTTCATTTTCTAACCAACCAAACAAGAGAATAGCAACCAAAGGGATTGAAGTATATTTCTATTTATAAAGCCAAATAGCAACGCAAACTATATAATAATAATGAAGTGGCAAGCAAGTCAAGTGAGTTGGAAAAGATGCTCCCCGTTCAACCCAACAGCGCTTTTCTATGCTTGTTTAAAAACCTTATCAACTATAATTGTATTGAGGATTAATAACACATAATATCCCTGTAGTTTACCCCCTCTGACATTTATATCCCTCGAGTAATTTAATGGCACAAACACCTGGAGCTCATCAATTGCAGCCCTAAAAATGCTCAAATTCAATTATAAATAAGTAAAATAATGCTCTGATTTTGCTTTAGGACTTGTTTTTGTTGTTTAGAATTGGATTTGAGCAATTTTTAGGATGTCAATGGATAAGCATAGCGGGTATTTGTGCCGATAAATTACTTGGAGGTATAAGTGCCACACATGGTAAAATACATGGGTGTTTCGTGCAATTAGTTCTTGTATATATAATCTAAATGAGGCACATCTGGATACGAGCCCGAATAAGTCTTTGAAACATTTGTATTACACAATATAGTTCATATAATTCCTTGTTCTTTCTCTTTGTATGTGTTCATTCTTTGGATATGTTCTATTGTAGCTGCCAATTTACATTTGGTTCCTGTAATGTGATTGTTCGATTGTTTTATCCGACTGCTATTCATCTTGCATTTGATATTGAAAATACCGATATTTACTAGTACATATCAATCGGTATCACCACAATATCTTAGTTGATATAGGAGTAAGTTCACATATCAATTAAAATAATATACACTTCAAAAATAATATAATTGATTAAAAACATCGTCTATATAAATTGAGAAAACGGAATTTCCTCCTATGCCCGCCAAATAACAGTTCTCACTAGTTATTTTTGAAAGAGCAACGCAGTCCTCTACAACCTATATAAAACAAAAATTTTATGATCTACATGTAATTAGCCATTTTGCTCGATGGCTGTGAAATCTATGTTTTATCGATATTGCTACACTAACATTTTTCACTTTAGAACTATGAACAATAACCATAAAATCACATAAAACCACATAAAATCTTGTATCGTGTATGTTTTAAACCATGAAATTTAATATGCCTATAAAACGGAAATCACATAAATCAATGATTTACCGATACTAAAACATTTTACACCTCTGCGGGGAAAAAAGATATATATAAGTGAAGACTATATCTGCTTCATTGCCTGGCTTCCTTTTGACCCAGTAACAGTCAAAAGAATCTTAGTACCAATCTTTATCAAATATCTTAGTACATGAGAAGAGCCATGTGATGCATATCTCTCAACTTATTTCATCACATATCAATTATTTTAGCTAAACTAATGTTTCCGCAAACTACTGCACATCACTTATTAGTTTTTACTAACCAAAGCTTATAAATCAGTAGTGATCAGATGAGCTGGAAAGAGCTCAAGTTTGGTGGTGGAGATAGTGAAGCTGCTGCTGATGGTGGTGGTGGTGATGGTGGTGGCTGAGGTGGTGCTGGTAATCTCCGGTGATTGCTGCAGCATGTCCGCGCTCCGGCCACGCTCCGATGGGCCCACGAGTCAGCTCCAGCAGCGAGTCCCGTACTTGGTCCACCTGCATCATTTCATTGTCCCTCTTCTGCACCACAACAAGTTCAGACAAAATATTATTATCTAATTTTTCTCGGTAATTCGAATAATACTTTACCTACTAGCTTGACATGATTCACATGAGTCATCCCTCTGTCTGATCACCGGTCTGGCAGCCTATTCAGATTCTATTACTCTTGTAACTTTTGTCATTCAATTTTAAGAGAGGTTCTCTATAGGGGTTGCATAATTAAACTTTTACTGGCATCCTGTAATAAACTCTAGTTTAATTTTGCCACATGCAGTTAAGAAGCAAGAAGCCTAGACCTGTTTTTTTTTTTTTAAAATTATTTATTTATTAATAGATCGCGAGTACCTGCTGAAATCAGGGTTTGAATTCTAGACCTCCGGCTCAACCGCAAGAAAGTTTTACCGCTTGGCTACAAGAACTACTTAGTTTTGGGAAGTATAATTAACAATCTTTTGGAAATCGAGGGATTAATTACCTGAACCCTAAAGACATTGAGCACAAGGGTCTGCAAGGTAGTGACACTGGCATTGGTAACCTCTAGACCCAGAGAGCTCATTGCTTCCATCAACCTTGCAAAGCCACCCACTTTGTGCTCACAAAAGATCTTGAGATAGAACTCATTTGCTTCCAACTGCTTCACCTCCACTTGTGGCTACACAAAATTTAATTTCCTCCATCACAACTTAAATTCCTAAAGTGAAAGTATTTGCATAAGCTGCTCTTTTAGATTATATCTAAATTTCAATAAATACCGTAAACCTTAAGTGCGTTTTAAAATAAACACCTCTAACTTATTACGGCGGATGAATATTACAAAAGCAGTAAATTGCATATACATGCAACTGAACTTTTAGGTTTTTCATTTTAGGTGAAATAATGAAAAGATGTCTAAATATTACAGACTCTCGCCATGAGCGGGATGGTCTATATTGGAAAATATTGAAAGTTTGTGGTATTTTATGATAGAAATAATCCATTTATCTCAAGAACGTCGAAAGTATATTGTATTTTAATGAAACTTAAGCCTGAAATTCTGGTTGAAGGGAAATTACATACCTCCATTTGATTCACCTTCTCCTCAGGAATATTGTTCGGCTGCTCATGACTTTGTTTCATTGATTCAGATATTTTAGTGCTGTTGTGAGCGCCGTTGGGTGACTCGTCAAGCTCCATTCCACGAATGTTACTCATAATTCCATTTGTATTATTACTCGTTTCCATTTCATAGTTGGTTTCGATTTGCTTCTCTTCTGCTTCCTCTGGACTATTATCATTTTCGAGTTCGTCCTGCAGATCTTTTACCAGCTTCTGCAACTCCATCACATACTCTATTGCATCGCCGAGGATTGAAGCTCTATCCATCTTAATAAAGCAAAAATAATAATAATAATAATAAGCATATTAAATTAAAAAAAAATTATTGTGCAACTAGCCAAAATAGTTGTTAGTACCGAAGTTTTTAGACTTAGTAATTGCTAGGATATAAAAGTGTTCCCTTAGCCTTAATCACGACTTCTTATGATGACAGAAATTCTAAGATGGTAAACAAAAAAGCTGTGTTTAACATGCACTAAGTTTTGATGCAATCGCAGGAACATCAATAGTACCACATTTTCCTCTCAAGTAATCATTCCGCGACCAAGCAAAAAATATAAACATTATAATTAGCATATATATACCTTGGTGATCTTAGGAACCAAGGCCCGAAGCGCGTAAAGCCGATCATTAAGCTTCTTCCTCCGTTTCCTCTCGGCCACCAGGTTCTTCGAATGTCCCCTCTTCCCATTCCTACCCACCGCCCTCGGCTCCTCATCATCTTCGCTCCCCTCCGTCCCCGACTCGCCGCGTCCTCCAGCTGCCCCCTCCTGCTTGACAGACTCCTTCTCCCCCTGCGCTCCTCCGACGACCACGATCGGCTCCCCGATGTCAGACTGCTGATGTTGATACAGGCCTGCATTATCGATCGCGGAATCGAAAAGATTCAACGGAGACGCGATGTACATCTGTGCCTGATCGGCGACAGACGGGTCCCACTGGAAACCCTGGTGGTGATCCATCCAGTCATTGACCGACGCATTCTGGTTGCAGCTGTCTTCGAGAAAGTCACCAGTGGCAGTGGTGTTGCACTGCGACATGATGAAGTCGACGATCTGCTGATCCTCGGGCACCTGTGAGCTCATTTGATGAAGTGTATAGTTTATATGAAAGGCATGTGATGCAAAAGATTGTGTGTGTGTGTGTGTGTGTATGTTTGTTGTTAGAGCATAGAGATGGTGTGAGTTTTAGTTAGTTAAGGAAAGGAGGAGGAGACAATTAAGGAAAGGCTTTACTTGTTTTGAAACAAACAGCTCAACTAGGCCCCCAGGAATGGGAACTAGAAGCCTTGTCTTAGCTCCAACTGTATCCTGCAATTAACAATAGATTACACAGAAATACCCTTTAGTATCACCGTCTTTCACTGAGAGATCCTCAAAAGTAGCAGCTAAGGTATTTTATCCTAATATAAACAAACTTTAAAGTATAGAAACAATTTAACCTACATCTGAGCTAGTTGAGCCAAGATAATTGGAATATTGCCAAGTGGGTTGGTTTGACATCAAGACTTGTGCATAAACCCTGTATCAAGATTAAAACTTTGCAGATAAATACCACCATATATTTAATTCAGAAAAGAAATGAGAGTTGAATTTAAAAATTTCGAAGACCAACCCTAAAGAGGAATCCAAGGGGATAGAAGAAGGGAGCTCAGAAAGTGCATCACATGCCCTTGTCCTTGGATGCTGAAACACAGCATCTCTGCATGGTGTTTTCATTGCAGATGCACCACCACCAGAGAAAAGCCCCGCTCCATTCTCAATACGTGCCACTGTCCCATAGCAACAGCACCCCATCCACTCTAAATACCTGCAAAATATTGCAAATTTAGTGTAGTTAAATTGATTCTTTTTAATTTTGATGAAACGAGAAGCTGCATAAAAGAACCGACATACTCGGGCTCAGAAAACTATGACAAGAAAGAGGATCGTCATTATTTTATTTTACCTCTTGTCCTGAGACAGTTTCCAAAGCATGCAGTAATCCCAAGCATTGTCACCTACAAGGGGCCTCAGTGCCTCTACCATGGCTTCTGCTTGTGAAGAGACATATTGCTGGTGTTTGTTAGGCATTGAATGCATAAAGAGAAACAATAAATATGAAAAGGGTGCAGGTTGTGAAAAAAATATTTTTGGCAACAGAATCCTTGTTCGCAGAGGTAGCAGAGATAATGTGTGAAGGGGGGAGTTGTGGGCCTTTTTTTGGTTACCTTGTGAGCTCTGCTTTTGACTGTACTGAGAGTAAATAATAGAAGGTGCGGGAAAGAGAAAAGGGAAAGTGGAGGAGTACAGAATCAGCTGATAGCTACAGGTAACTGCAGAAAAAAGATCATGTGTGAAGTAGCACACTTTGTTGAAATTTTTGTAATGAGATAATGGGGAGGGGTTGTGTGGTGGTGGTGGTGGTGGTGATGATGATGTTTGTGTTTGAGAGAAGGGTACACTATTTTATGAATGGTTTGAAGGCTGTTGGTTTCTGTATGAGCAGGTGAATTGCATAGGAAGTGTGACACATTAGGTTAGGATCCGATAGAATCCTTATTTGATGTTTTTTTGGTAAAACGGGTTATCCAACTGGTGGTGTGATACAGCAACGATTGAGATTGAAACATAAATCAAATCTTATTTTTAAGGATACTTTGTTTTCTTTTATTAAATCTTAGCTGTCCATGTATTACACCATGGATCAGCTTTTATGTAAAAATATCAAATGCGGATCCTGCAGTATCCGTTAAAATTGATGCTAAATTCGCGCCTCAAAAGAGCCAATCTAAGCCCGGAAGATAAAGCGCAAGTTGAGCTCCCAGAAAAGACTAATTCGAGCTCCCAGGAAAGGGCAGGCGAAGCCCAAAGCTTCGAGACACGAGGAGCCTGAGCTTCGAGCTCGAGCAGTGTGCAAGGGGGGCGACAACACGGGCTATGCATGTGTTGGAAAGACTTTTGTCTTCTAGTGCAAGCAGGAGCGGACGTGATGCGGTTTAAAATGGACCCTAAGCAGTATTGAGTAGGTTTTTTCTTGCAATAAAATATTAATTGTCTCCAATTAGTTTACCCTCGGCCAAGTCACTCTATATGATAGCAATTTATTTGCTACGGTTTATGTGCCTGATACTATGTGCCTGATACTATATCCATCAAAAGAGGCAGCCACAAAACCAAGAGAGTGAGCGGGAAAGGAGGTATTTTTGTGAGAGGACTCATCTTGTATTGGGTGTTGAAAGGAGTCCGTGCATCTCGTGTAATTGTTTCTCTTGTGGAAGTTTCTCGTCATGATTGCAGGATTATATCCTAGTTGTGGCGAACCTTGGTATATCTGGTGTTCTTGTTGTTTGGTGTGTTCTTTCCGGTTTGTGTTTGTGGTTTGTTATTCGTCAGCTCTTTCTTTTTCATTCGATCTTAGAGCACGTGAATTTTAGAGAAGTTTCCACTATGATCATTTATGTGGTTTGTGATCCCTTCGAGTATCAAGATATAATTTAACACAAAAATTGGTATCAAAGTTTCAGCTCGGTGTTTTGGGTTATTTGGAAAGATGACGTCTACAAGATGCAAGACCAAAGAGTTTAATGGACGTAAAAATTTCAGTCTATGGAGATTGAAGATTACTAATTTGAAACAACAAAGTGTACACAAAATTGTCTTTGTGGAAAAACAAATTTCGGGGATGCCCACGGCAGCAGAGTCAGAAGCGACAGAGGACAAGACACACAGTTCGATCCACCTCTCTTTAGCTGACGAGGTCCTTTACGAAGTCGAGAAAAAAACTGCGGTGGGAGGGTTATGGAGAAAGTTGGAGTCCCTCTACATGAAATAATATCACACAAACTATCTCCACCTTAAGTAACGGTTGTACATTTTGAAGATAATATAGAAGGGATATCCGTCAAAGGCCATCTAGATGAGCTCAACCAAATCATGATGGATTTGGGTAATGTGGAGGTGAAGATAGATGATGTAGAGCAGGTGTTAGATATAGGCGCCCTAGAGGCAATTATTGTAATTGTTCTTGGACCTATATGTACAGAACATTCTTGCTCGATATGATAGTATGCTATTTGATTTGCTTTATCTTTCACATGTATATATTTTACTTGATATTACGTACCATTAATACATGTTGATAAAGCCCTTATGATCATTACTTCACTATCAGGATTGTGATAGGGATTATATTAGTGGGGCCTGAGTAGTCCATAAGCACATCCTTAAATGTTCCTAGTCGTGGGAGTATCAAGGCTGGGCATCAATACTCAAGAGTAGATTAGTGTATACGTTTCTTGACCCCAACCAAGGCGATGGTTGGTCCCACAACTATTAGTATATGACATCAAAGATTGTATACATGTGCTTATTGGAGAATGAGTACACTGAACGGACTCTCCGAAAACTCCTAAATGGTATTGTACTTAGTGTTAGATAGCAGTTATCTGGTGACAAGAGTACATGGTAGTTTTTTGACCTGAGATCGTCATAGAGTCTTGTGTGTGTTCACACTATACTTTGATTACTACCCAACTACGGCTTTAAGAGCCGTGCATACAGGTTTTAGTTGGTGTTAGATATGTATGCCCTAGAGGCCATTATTGTATAGTACATGATTGTATATTACATTTTGTATGCTTGGGATATATATATGTACATGACAGTCTTGCTCGATATGATAGTATGCTATCTGGTTGTCTTTATCTTAACATGTATATATATTCCTTTTTACGTATCACTGATACATGTTGATAGAGCCCGTAGGATTTTTGCTTGACTATAAGCGTTGTGATGGCAATCATACTTGTGGGGGCTGGATAGTCTATAAGCACATTCTTAAATTATCCCTAGTCATAGGATTTTCGAGACTGGGTATCGATAGTCCAGAGTAGACTAGTGTATATATTTCTTATTCCAGTCAGGGGAGATGGTCGGTCCCACAGCCATTGGTATACGGTACCAAAGATAGTATACAGGTGCTCATTAGGTTATGAGTTACACTGGACGGACTCATTGGGAATTTCTAGTTGGTATTATACCTATCGTTGGATAGCAGTTCTCCGGTGACAGGAGTACAGGTTAATCCGATGACCTGACATCACCATTAGTCTCGAGTGTGTTCCCACTGTACTTAGATTACTACCCTACCATGGCTTTAAAGAGTCGTGGAAACTAGTAGTAGTTGGGTACAGTCCCGAAGTACTTGGAGGCAGTAGGTGATAGAAGGGATTCGTCTCTCCCCGTATAGGGAGTCGATATCGCGCTATGTGTGGTTGGCCGATACCACAAGTACTTGACCAAGGCAAGTGAGATTTATTGGTAGGATTGCCAATAGTTCTTCAGGTGGTATTGGGTTCCGCACCGACACGATTTATCGCGCTACTAAAGATCTGACGTTTACTACCTTCTAGGACCGATATGCGATACTCTTAGACGAACAGACTGGACTGTACGGAGAATGTCACCTATAGGCTCAGTAGGGGTTCAGATGAGTATTCTTGTCGATCTTCTTATCGACAAATACCCGGGTAGCCGTTACGCATAGCTAGTGCCGTTGACATTCTTATGAGTTAGGGTTTTGATGGTTAGCTCACTGCCAGCGTATTATCGAGTCTTTAGAGTCCCACACAGAGCTTTTCCCCCTTTGGCAAAATGATGTAGTGGACATATTGGATAGGTGCAGGGGTCCGTTTGCAATGCGTGTATTTTCATACACCAATGGCAATCAAACATTTCATAATGCTAGCCGATCTTTATATAAGACAGATATTAAATCAGGATGGATTTAATATATAATACATGTATTTTTAGTATATGTATTTTCTAGCATTATGTCATACTCATCTCTTTTGTTCTCTTTAATGTTTTTAATAAGTAGATAGATAGTATATGTGTGTGTGTGTAAATAGATATACATATACATATATTAGTATATTTACATTAATATGTATATGAATAGATATTTATGTATAATACATAGTATTAATCTATTTGTTAATTAAGTTTGGTTTTAAGTAAGGATTTTGTTTTGCTTATCTTACTCCATAATTTATGTTATCATTTTGGATTTGTAGGAGCTTGTCACTTAGAGGGGAGAGAATTAGATGGACACTTGGCTAATTAGGTGAAGATGAAGGGCCATGATTCATTCTTGTGTATGCTTGATTTATTTAAAGCATACTTATCTTTCTTTTTCTTCATAACTTTCTTTAAAAAAACCTAGCCTTCATCTTTACTAAAAAGCTTAAGCCTCCTTCTTCTTCCGTTTTTCCTCTCTCTTTTAGCAAGAAAACTCTCACTTAAATCCATTAGAAAAACACAAAGAGAGTAGAAGAGAAGACTATATCATTTAGAACCTCCAAATTAGCAACTTAGAGTTTCTAATTTGATCTCTACTTGAAGATTGGTGAGCCAAAGCTTGGAGGAGCTCAAAGTGGATTATCTTGGACCTCATCTACAACAAGAAGACTTCAAGGATCTTTAGGAGCTCAGGGAGTTCAAGTTCAACCTCTACTTCCTTCAAGATTAGCTTAAGAATGTAAGTATAACCTGAACCGAGTAGCTAAACCTCTTCTAGTTTAGTTTCTAGCTGCAAGTTTCGATCTTTAGTTCATATTACCTCTTTAGTGGTAGTTTTTCTCACTATATTTTAGAAAATCTGTCACGACCCGAAATTTTGCCCGTAACCGGCACTTAAACTACGTAACGTCTACAGGCGTACGCAACTTAAGTAAGCCTAAACCCAGAAATCTAAACCGTCCAAAACTGGATAAACGGAGAAAAACATAGTTTAAAACATTCGGAAATCCTAAAGTAAAAATCTTTAAGTTTAGTTTTCGTACTTAAAAATTTCGGCAGCACCTCTTTTGTAAAAACTTGCCCCGAAAACGGGTACAACATAGATAATATAAAAAGCATCCCAAACGGGAGCAAATCACGCCCAACGGCGGAGACAACCACCACAAGCAAAAATACGACGCCAAAGCGAAGAATATAAAGGAAAACTGCATAAAGAAGTAAAACTTTTCAACATAACCAGTTCCCACGAGCACGGCACCCAAAGTCACCAAATAATACAACACAGAATCCTCACACCTCGTCTTTAAGTCAAATACAAGAAGTGGTAGATGGAGAATACTAGATCCAACAAAAAGATATACAATGTATAAACGGATAACCGCAAACTCACCGAAAAGCGAAGGCCTCACAGCCAATCGTAGCGGTATCCGCAAAAGTGGAGATGATAAGACGCCCTGCCGCGACTACTCAGAGGGTAAGCCCTGCAAAACACTGTGGCACAACGGGGGTGAGTTGCCAACTCGTGAATAGTAATTAACATCATACTGTAATCGCAAGTATGCACAAACAACGATTAATCTATCACATGTAAACCGATAGCATAAGTATGACAATATGAATATGCAACAATCATGTGAAGGTACATCATCAGGGTACTACAACTACATGAATCAATGCATATCAAAAATAATCCTGAGTGTGGGATGATATAACATAAAACCTTATGCAACATCATCAGCATGGAAAAACACTAGCGTCCCTCACTGACACATCAAATCCTAATTTCTCAGGCACCGCATCCACAGATCGGCCCTCACATCTTGTAAGTCTCATGGAACCTGAGTGTCAAACATCGATACCCAAAACATCATGAAAACATATACCTGTATATATATATATATATATATATATATATATATATATGAGGATATCAACCACGTATGTCCACCGACGATACGTAAAAATCATGGAAACCTGAGTGTCAAACACCGACACTCGAAACGTCATGAAACCCGTGTCTAGCATCGACACGTAAATCCTCATAACTCAGGCGCTGTCACCATGACTGGCCCTGACGATATATCGTACATCACTCCAGTCGGTATCCCCACGATAACCGCCGAGTCCAAATACAATCACCGGTAGGTAGTGGTCCCTCCGTCAGGCTTATCGTCTACACCACGAAATCACCACTCGCCCCGGGTACCATACCGGGTCCACCATGTACCCGCAGACGGTGCCTCCCGCTCCTCGAATCGGGTATCACAAGCCAAATCTCAGAACCGACAAATCACATGGTGGACGCACTGAAATATCATATCAAGAGAAATCGGGTTTTCAAACAATACATAGTTTAATTGAAATACCCCTGTAGGGTGTTTTCTTCACCCCATTGAGATGGGAATACGCGCACGCTTGTCAGGCGTACTACAGATTCCCCCTGCCTAGGGTAGGCTGGGGTTCAATGATTGTGGGGATCCGAATCTCCGGCAGCCGCGGACTAAGCTGCCGTTAATTACCCCTCGCCTTTGGGGCGAGGGAACCTCCGATTAATGGGTTAAACTGGTCATGCGAACTCAATGTGCGGTGTGCGTGTGTTTTGTTTGAAAAGGGGGTTTTGGGTATATCGGGAGCCACGCAGAGTTTTTTACGGGGGTCCCGCTACCCGGATAGCGGGCTGGGGGTCCAGGGGGCTAGCAGCCCCCTTGCGGGGTTCGGGGCAGCGCCCCGGCCCGAAATTTTTTTTGAGGGGGAGAGTGTGGCGGAGTATGTGTATGTGTACATTTGTATACATATGTATATATATACATGTATATATAAGTAAAGAGGAAAAAGACATCCAAAGGATGCGTGGGGCCAGCGCCTAGGCGCTTGAGCGCGAGCGCGCCACGTATCGGCACGCGGGCGCTTTGCGCTCGAGCGCAGAGTGCTGGAGCGCAAGCGCGCCACGTGTCGGCACGAGGGCGACTTGCGCTCGAGCGCTTGCGCTGGAGCGCAAGCGCGCCACGTGTCGGCACGTGGGCGCTCTGCGCTTGAGCGCCGGCGAGAAAAAGAGGCTTTTAGCCTAAAAAGATTTCTCTGATGAGAAATCAAAGAGGAGTTGGACTCCTGAGTGTTCTTCTTCTTCTTTTTTTTTTTTTGGGATTTAGTGAAAGATGTTCTTCTTCTTCCTCCTATCGCTTGGCCGGATCTTGAAGATCAAGAAGCAGGAGATTTTAAAAATCACTCCCTTTTTTTTTTAGATCTGATGGGAGATCTGAGTTCCCCTTTATGGGTTTTGTGGTGGAAAACTACTTAGTTTTGGAAAAGAAAGAGTAAAACTCTTGATTTAAATTCAAAAGAAAATGAAAAGGTTTAGAACCTTGAAGATGGAAGAAAAGAGCTCAGCTCTAAGACTTTTTTTTTTAGAGAGAAAAAGTTGTTGGGATATTTCATTATCCTTGCCTTTATAGGCCATACATTTTACACATAGCCCCTTGGGCTTCACAAAATGGCATTTTGCCTATTTCATGGCTCATGTGCCATTTCTTTCTGCACATAAGCCATGGGCTTTACAAAAATTGGGCTTTATGCCTATTTTCCTTACATTTATCCATAAAATAAAATAAAAATAAATACAACAAAATTGCTTATTACAAAATTTTTATCTTGGTGTGGGGGAGGCCGGCCGCTTCATGGTCGGGCTCGACCCGGGCATGGGCCCACCGGATCTGGGCTTGGGCCCACTTGGCTTGGGGTTGACTTTGATTTTGACTTGGTCAACCGGGGTGTAAATTTTTACCCCAACAAATTGCCCCCCATCAATAAATGCACACCACATATGTGGGTCGTGTGCATGAAGTTGATGGATCTTCTTTCACGTGGAGGAGACTTGATTCGGTTCCCACCTTTTGGGAAGCTGGCACTGCCCTTTTTACGACATGGACGGTCGATGCTTGACACGTCTCCGAGACGGAGTGTCCGTGATAGACGTTTCCCTGGCCCGGAGCGATCTGGTTCCCGCTTTGTAGGAATCCTGTGCTGCCCTTTTTACGACGTGGACGGTCGGTTCTGCCCTTTTTACGACATGGACGGTCGGTGCTGCCATTTTAGCGACATGGACGGTCGGTGCTGCCATTTTAGAGACGCAGACAGTCGATGCTGCCCTTTTTGCGACTTGGACGGTCGGTTCTGCCCTTTTTACGACGTGGACGGTCGGTGCTGCCATTTTAGCGACGTGGACGGTCGGTGCTGCCATTTTAGAGACGTGGACGGTCGATCTGCCCTTTTTGCGACATGGACGGTCGGTTCTGCCCTTTTTGCGACTTGGACGGTCGATGCTGCCCTTTTAGCGACGTGGACGGTCGATGCTGCCCTTTTAGCGACTTGGACGGTCGGTGCTGCCCTTTTAGCGACGTGGACGGTCGGTTCTGCCCTTTTTGCGACTTGGACGGTCGATGCTGCCCTTTTAGCGACGTGGACGGTCGATGCTGCCCTTTTAGCGACTTGGACGGTCGGTGCTGCCCTTTTAGCGACGTGGACGGTCGGTGCTTGACTTGACTTGCTCTGCTTCTTGCAATGTCAGGGGTAGACTTGACTTGCTCCGCTTCTTGCGGTGTCGAGATTGGATTCTGACTTGCTGATTTTGATTTGGGTTGACATCGGCATCGCTATACTGGAATATGGTACCAGGAGCGAATCATCATCTGTCATGGAGAGGATTTTGGGATTTTGTTTTTTGTTTGGCATCTGCATTGCTGCACTGGAATAATGCCAGGAGCAACTCATCATTTGCCCCGGGAGGATTTGGGAATTGGTTTTTTTTTATTTGGCATCTGCATCGCTGCACTGGAATAATACCAGGAGAAACTCATCATTTGCCCCGAGAGGATTTGGGAGAAATTGGGATTGTTTTACGCCCGTGGATTGTATACGGTTTTGCAGGATGTATGATCCAGACCGTAGGGCCGGAAAAATTTCGGGACTTTGTCGGCGTCTGCATCGCTGCACTGGAACATGGTACCAGGAGCGACTCATCATTCGCCGTTGGGGTATGGGATTTGGAATTTGGTTGGCGTCTGCATCGCTGCACTGGAATATGGTACCAGGAGCGACTCATCATTCGCCATTTGGGGATTGGGGAGCGATGGCTTAGGAGACAGGTTTAGATCCCTATCGCCTAAGGCTTTTCAATTTTATGGGCCGTGAGGGTCCCATAAAAGCATTTTCTCCCTACGAGTCGTAAGGATCCCGCAGGTGTATTTTCTCCTTAGGGGTCGTGAGGACTCCTAAGTGTGTTTTTCCTTTATGAGTCGTAAGGATCCCACAAAGGTTTGTTCTCCTCATGTATCGTGAGTATCGTGAGGACACATGAGTGGGTCTTCTCAATGGAGCATAATTCCAAAGGCGGAGATCAGCCGCGTAATTGGTGATTACGGTGGGGCATGAGGGTGGTGAGAATTATTTAAGCCCGTGGATTGTATACGGTAGTCAATTTGGGGACTAACCGTAGGGCCGGGAGAATTTTGAGAAATTGGATTTTGGTTGGCGTCTGCATCGCTGCACTGGAATGTGGTACCAGGAGCGACTCATCATTCGCCGTTTGGGGACTTGGAATTTGAATCTTGTTTGGCATCAGCATTGCTGCACTGGAATAATGCCAGGAGCAACTCATCATTTGCCTTGGGAGGACTTGGGATTTGGGTTTTTGGTCGGCATCAACACCGCTAACACTGAAGCGAAATGCCAGGAGCGACTCATCATTTGCCGTTGCCCGTTGGGGAACGATGGCTTAGGAGATAGGTTTGGGTCCCTATCACCTAAGGCTTTTCAATTTTATGGGCCGTGAGGGTCCCATAAAAGCATTTTCTCCCTACGAGTCGTAAGGATCCCGCAGGTGTATTTTCTCCTTAGGAATCGTGAGGATTCCTAAGTGTGTTGCTCCTTTGTGAGTCGTAAGGATCTCACGCAGGGGGTTTCTCCTCACAAGGTCGAGAGGACTTTGTGAGTGTATTTCATCTCTTTTCACGAGTTTGCGCCCTTTCGGGTTTTCACAGACTCGCCGGTAGTCCTGCTGTTTTTACTCACGGAGCCCTTTCGGGTTTTCATCCGTGCCCATTTTGCTTGTGGACATACCGTTTATTTCTTCTTCTTCTTTTTTCCTTTTTCTTTTTTTTTTTCTTTTTTTTGCCGCTGGTGGGACTTTTAAAAGTAGTCTCACCGGCAGGATTTGGGAGAAATAGGGGTCATTTACGCCCGTGGATTGTATACGGTTTTGCAGGATGTCTGATCCAGACCGTAGGGCTGATGTGCTCAATTCGCCTGCGACTTGGAGCATTCATGTGTAGTATTTCTTGAGATATCGGCCATTGATGGGTGGCATGGGCCTTTCTCCCTCTGCACTTATTAGTTGGTAGGATCCTCCGTCGAACACTTTCTCAATGACGTATGGTCCTTCCCAGTTTGGCTCGAATTTTTCCTTGGCATGTCGATTGAGGATGATCGGTCTTTTGAGGACCAACACCAATTCACCTTTCTTGAAAGCGCGGAGACGGGTTATCTTGTCATAGGCCCGTGACATTTGGGCTCGGTATAGCTCCAGATTTTGCTGCACCACGAGCCTCTTTTCTTCGAGGGCATCGAGTTCTTCAAGTCGAAGGAGCACGTTTTCCTCTTCTGTCAACTCATGCTGAACGGCCATTCTTAAGCTTGGAACTTCGACTTCGAGGGGGAGGACCGCCTCCACTCCGAAGAGCAATGAGTATGGAGTGGACTGAGTTGGAGTACGGTGCGTGGTACGATATGCCCACAATGCCTCGTGAAGCTTGAGATTCCAGTCTCTCTTGTTGGCTGAAGCATTTTTCCTCAGGAGCTTGCATAGAGTCTTATTGAAGGCTTCGGCTAGCCCATTGGCTCTTGGATTATAAATGGAGGAATATCTCCAGTCTATCTTGTGCTGAGTAGCGAACCTTGAGACATTGAAGCTCTTGAAAGAAGGCCCGTTGTCAGAAATGATTCTTCTTGGTGTACCGAAGCGGTATAGAATATTATGCTGGAAGAATGTCAGAATATCTTTTGTCTTGACTTCTTTTAGCGGGACAGCCTCAGCCCATCTGGAGAAGTAGTCTGTCGCGGCCAGTATGAACCGGTGTCCTTTAGATGACGGAGGATCAATTGGGCCAACAATGTCGGTGCCCCAGACTTCGAAGGGCCACGACGCCACCGTAGGATGCAACGGATTGGGATGCTTGTGAATGAAATCACCATGAATTTGGCAGATATAATATTTCTTTGCATGCTCTCCGCAATCCCGTATCATGGTGGGCCAGTAATACCCAAGCCGTTTGATTTGAAGTCGCATCTTAGGGCCAGATTGGTGAGCACCGCAAACGCCTGAGTGGACATCTTTCATGACCTTTTGGGCTTCGGCCAATGACAGACACCTGAGCCATAGTTGGTCATATGACCTGCGGTATAACGTGTCATTTACAAACACGTACCGGAGAGCTCTTTTCTTCAGCTGAATCCTCGCAGATTTTTCTTCGGGCAGCTTGTCGTATCGGAGGTACTCTATGAAGGGTTCTCTCCAATCGGGCTCGTCTTGGATGATCGAAACTTCTTCCGCAGGACTGCTCTTCTGTTCTGCGCTTTCCTCTTCTCATAGAGAGACTGGGGATAGAATTTGCCGGCTCCTGACCGTGATCAGAATTTCGTCCATGTCAGGATCAGCCAGCTCCTTGGCCAAGCGAGCGAGTACATCAGCCTTTCCGTTCAACGCTCTAGGGACTCTCGTTAGTTCAATATGAGTGAACCGTTTCATGAGTTCCACCACTCGACCTCTGTACCGAGCTAACTCGGGTTTGTATATCTTATAATCGCCGCTTACTTGGCTGACGACGAGCTGGGAGTCACCGTAGACCCGTAGCCGACGGATTCCCATTTCTACGGCAAGCTCCAAACCAGCTATCAGAGCTTCATACTCAGCTTCATTATTTGTCCGAGGCTCAGTGAGAGCAAAAGAACGCCGTAGGGTTCCCATTGATGGCGTAATGAACACCAATCCTATCCCTGCTTTTATCTCCGGGACGCTTGATTTACTGGAGGTCCTTATTGACGAGGCTCCATCGAAGTAGAGCTCCCAACATGGCTCATCTTCCTCGAGGTGCAGCACTTGTTCATCGGGTAACTCACAATTTAGCGGCGATCCTTCTGGTATGGGATGAGCAGCGAGAAAGTCTGCAAGAGCTTGCCCTTTTACTGCTTTCTGAGGAGTGTAAACTATGTCAAACTCAAGTAGCATGACAGCCCATCTTGCCATTCTGCCGGCTAGGCTTGCTTTGGTCATCAAGTGTTTGAGAGGGTCGACCTTGGAGATCAGCATAACCCGATGAGTGAGCAAATAGTGCCTCAGCTTCTTCACAGCAAATATTAGAGCCAGGCATTGCTTTTCGATTGGGGAGTAGTTGTGTTCCGCCCCGACTAGAGTTCGACTGAGGTAGTAGAGGGCATTTTCCTTTCCTTCCTCGTTATTCTGGACAAGGAGCGCACCGAGTGACTCGTCCAGCGCGGCAGTGTAGAGAATCAGCGGTTTATTTGGAATGGGAGCGGCCAGCACTGGAGGGTGCAACAAGTATTGTTTAATGCTTTCGAACGCTGCTTGACATTCGGCATCCCAGATAAAAGGAGCTCCTTTCTTCATGAGCTTTGAGAAGGGCCTACATCTCCCCGATAAATTTGAGATAAACCTCCGTATATAAGCAAGCTTGCCCTGAAAAGATCTTAGCTGCGTCAGACTCTTCGGAGGGGGCATCTCCATGATGGCCTTTATCTTTGATGGGTCAACTTCGATCCCTCGATGTCGGACTATGAAGCCCAGGAATTTTCCCGATGACACGCCAAAAGCGCACTTCAGAGGATTCATCTTCAGATCGTATTCCCTCAGTCTGGTGAGAACGGTCCTGAGATCTTGGATATGATCGGCCTTGGCTTTAGTCTTGACGACCAGATCATCAACATAGCATTCGACGACTTTATGGATTAGGTCATCAAAGATATTAGTCATCGCCCTTTGATATGTAGCACCTGCGTTCTTCAGTCCGAATGGCATTACCTTGTAGCAATATATTCCGATCGGGGTTCGAAATGCTGTGTGCTTCTCATCCTCAGGCGACATCTTGATCTGATTATATCCAGACGAGCCGTCCATAAAGGTGAATAGTTCGTAATTTGAGGTGTCATCGACCATCATTTCCATGACCGGTAGCGGGAAGTCGTCTTTAGGACATGCCTTATTGAGGTCCCTGAAATCGACACAAACTCGGATCTGCCCATTTTTCTTCTTCACTGGGACTATGCATGCGATCCAGTCTGCATATTTCTCTTCCCTGATGAAGCCGGCATCGATGAGCTTCTTGGTTTCCTCGATGACCTTTTCTTCCAACTCCCTTCTCATTCTTCGAGGAGCTTGTTTGACTGGCTTAGCATCAGGAGATATAGCCAGCTTATGTACGGCTACCTCAGGGGAAAGGCCGGGCATTTCTTTGTACGTCCATGCGAAGCAGTCGACGAACTCACGCAGTAGGGCAATTATCTGCTCTTTCATTTCCTCCGACAAGAGTGAGCTGATGTAGGTCGGCCTTGGATTATCGGGCGTTCCTAAGTCAATCTCGGTTAGCGCATCAAAGGTTGCTTGTCCGCCATCTTCGAGCTCTTGAGGAGCTTCTTCTGGCTCGGCTATCTCGTCGTCATCATTTGATCTTTCGCTGGCCTCACCAACATGGATCATGTAGCATGCCTTGGAATCAGGTTGAATATAGCCTATGCCCCGTCTATCTGGAATTCGTCCATCGATGAGTGCTCGGACCTGGGGCGGATACCATAGCCCTTCGTAAAACTTTGCTTCGGACTCCGTTTGATATAACCGGCATCCGCACTTCTTAAAGTATTCCCGCATCTCGGGTGCATAGTATCTGGGATTGAGGACGGCTCTTATGCCTCTCTCATAGGGAAGGCACGCGACAGAAAGATCGTCCGGGTGCACAATGGGGTTTGACCTGTAAAACAGGATGCCCTTCAGTCCATTTTTCCTCCCGGGCACGTAGAAAGTTTTTAGCTGGTCCACGGTAGAGACTGACAATGCGTCGAGCTCTTTGCACATCCGTTCCGGCACCCTTGTGATGGCTAGGGACCCTTCAGAGACTTCGAATGTCTCTCGTAGTTTCGCTTGCTGCATGGGGGGCCAATCTGCACAGCTGTTGCACGGCAGGTCCTCTTCTTCTGACTCTTTAGTGTCACTGCCAAGATGAGGGCGGACTTTGCTGCTAGATGGGCCTTCAGTAACAGATTCGTCCGTATCGCTACCGAAATGAGGGCGAGTCTTACGGAAGGATGGGCTTCCATCGTCAGACTCATCAGTGTCGCTGCCGAAATGCGGGCGCACTCGGGTATTTTTGCTTTTGAAAGCGACAGGCGGCACAGATTTGCTTTTGAGTTTTAGGGCCGGTCTATCCTCAGTCAGTTGTGGCTTATCATTTTGGTGGTTCATAAAGTACCGAGAATCTTCATATCGGACTTCATGCACACCGAACGGCTGGATGTCTCCGTCAATGCGTCTTTCTTCGCCATTTTTAGTATACTTCATGCATTGATGGAGAGTTGACGGAATGATGCCGTAATCGTGGAGCCACGGCCGCCCCAAGAGAATCTTATAAGACGTGTCGGCGTCGATCACGTATATCTTAGCTTCAGTTTGCAGGTCGCCAAATTTGATTGGCATTCAACGACTTTATGGATTAGGTCATCAAAGATATTAGTCATCGCCCTTTGATATGTAGCACCTGCGTTCTTCAGTCCGAATGGCATTACCTTGTAGCAATATATTCCGATCGGGGTTCGAAATGCTGTGTGCTTCTCATCCTCAGGCGACATCTTGATCTGATTATATCCAGACGAGCCGTCCATAAAGGTGAATAGTTCGTAATTTGAGGTGTCATCGACCATCATTTCCATGACCGGTAGCGGGAAGTCGTCTTTAGGACATGCCTTATTGAGGTCCCTGAAATCGACACAAACTCGGATCTGCCCATTTTTCTTCTTCACTGGGACTATGCATGCGATCCAGTCTGCATATTTCTCTTCCCTGATGAAGCCGGCATCGATGAGCTTCTTGGTTTCCTCGATGACCTTTTCTTCCAACTCCCTTCTCATTCTTCGAGGAGCTTGTTTGACTGGCTTAGCATCAGGAGATATAGCCAGCTTATGTACGGCTACCTCAGGGGAAAGGCCGGGCATTTCTTTGTACGTCCACGCGAAGCAGTCGACGAACTCACGCAGTAGGGCAATTATCTGCTCTTTCATTTCCTCCGACAAGAGTGAGCTGATGTAGGTCGGCCTTGGATTATCGGGCGTTCCTAAGTCAATCTCGGTTAGCGCATCAAAGGTTGCTTGTCCGCCATCTTCGAGCTCTTGAGGAGCTTCTTCTGGCTCGGCTATCTCGTCGTCATCATTTGATCTTTCGCTGGCCTCACCAACATGGATCATGTAGCATGCCTTGGAATCAGGTTGAATATAGCCTATGCCCCGTCTATCTGGAATTCGTCCATCGATGAGTGCTCGGACCTGGGGCGGATACCATAGCCCTTCGTAAAACTTTGCTTCGGACTCCGTTTGATATAACCGGCATCCGCACTTCTTAAAGTATTCCCGCATCTCGGGTGCATAGTATCTGGGATTGAGGACGGCTCTTATGCCTCTCTCATAGGGAAGGCACGCGACAGAAAGATCGTCCGGGTGCACAATGGGGTTTGACCTGTAAAACAGGATGCCCTTCTGTCCATTTTTCCTCCCGGGCACGTAGAAAGTTTTTAGCTGGTCCACGGTAGAGACTGACAATGCGTCGAGCTCTTTGCACATCCGTTCCGGCACCCTTGTGATGGCTAGGGACCCTTCAGAGACTTCGAATGTCTCTCGTAGTTTCGCTTGCTGCATGGGGGGCCAATCTGCACAGCTGTTGCACGGCAGGTCCTCTTCTTCTGACTCTTTAGTGTCACTGCCAAGATGAGGGCGGACTTTGCTGCTAGATGGGCCTTCAGTAACAGATTCGTCCGTATCGCTACCAAAATGAGGGCGAGTCTTACGGAAGGATGGGCTTCCATCGTCAGACTCATCAGTGTCGCTGCCGAAATGCGGGCGCACTCGGGTATTTTTGCTTTTGAAAGCGACAGGCGGCACAGATTTGCTTTTGAGTTTTAGGGCCGGTCTATCCTCAGTCAGTTGTGGCTTATCATTTTGGTGGTTCATAAAGTACCGAGAATCTTCATATCGGACTTCATGCATACGGAACGGCTGGATGTCTCCGTCAATGCGTCTTTCTTCGCCATTTTTAGTATACTTCATGCATTGATGGAGAGTTGACGGAATGATGCCGTAATCGTGGAGCCACGGCCGCCCTAAGAGAATCTTATAAGACGTGTCGGCGTCGATCACGTATATCTTAGCTTCAGTTTGCAGGTCGCCAAATTTGATTGGCAAAGCTATAGACCCCAGAACTTGCTGGCAATTTTGGTTGAAGCCTTGAATGACAATCCTTTCCCTTGACAGTTGTCGGACGTCCATTGACAAACTCTTCAGAGTTCGCAAGTTCATGATGTTCACTGAGGACCCCGGATCAATCAATATACGATTAATTCGATCTCCGTCGCTGTACCCGGTCACGTAAAGCGGCCGATTATGCTCAGCCGTTCCCAGTAGCAAGTCTTCATCCTTAAATGTGACTGCGGCGGCATGCAAAGCGTGCTGGGCTTCTTTCATATTAATTTCCGCAAAATGAGCCTGATACCGCTCGGGGTTTTGTAGAGCGTGAATGAGAACATCTCTAAGCTCCTTAGATAGGACCAAGGCGTCGTAGATGCTCAGGAGAGATGGAAGCTTCCGGAGATGTGCCAAGACATTATAGTCCACCGAGGAAGGACTTATGTTTTCATCGGCCGGTTCTCTGCCATTTTCTTCATTAGCGACTTGTTTTTCCTTCCCTTTTGGGGCGTTGCCCTGATTTTGCGGTAGAGCCCTGCCGCTTCTGAGCTGGATTTGATTGGCCTTTGTGGTGAGCTCCTCGTCCTCTTCCGGAAAACAGAGATCATCCTCGGAGTCGCTGCCAAGATGGATGGCGTAGCAGGTCACTACTGGGATCTCTTCATTGGAGTCTTCTTCTAACTCCTCCAGAATTTCAGCCGCTTGTACAGGGAAGAACTCCTTCAATTGAATCAATGTTCTTTCCTTTTGTTCATATTCTTCGAGGGAATCGATATATTTTTGAATGGTCGATCTCCCTGCAGACTCTTTTTCGCGCCGAGCTGCACTTTTCTTCTTCTTGAGCTTCTTGGATTTTGAGCCTGATGGAGCCGCATTGGCAGCTGGACTGGTAGGCTTCTTCTGTCCTTCCCATTCCATCCTGGGCTCTTTCTGAAGTAGCTTTAGCATCTTCTTCGTCTTATTAGATATGTGCGTACTCCACGGAGGCCGCGATGAGTCAGTTTCTTTTTTTAGGGCAGCAGGTTCAGCTGTCTGCTCCCAGAATGCTTCAACTTCTGTCTGTATAAAGTTGGCGGTTGCAACTTGATTGTTCACCAACACGCTTTTGGACAGCTCGATCTCTCCAGCCTTGTACTGCTTCTCGACCCAGTCTTTGAAGATATAGCAATCCTCGATCGCATGGCTCACTACTCGGTGGTACGGGCAATACAGAGGATTGTCGGTCATTTTTGCTTCTTGGGGTCTTTTCGGCTCCGGCAATTGTAGGCCATTGTTCAAGGCATCTTTAAATATCTTGCGGACCTTGTCCCTTCTGAAAGAGTAAACCTTGTTCTTTTTCTCCTCTAAGGAAGGCCCATCTCCTCCCAGCAATGTCTTTCGAGACCGGTTGGCTTTGGATTCTCCCGCCCTTCGCTTTTCTTCATTGTCGGAGGCATCGAAGACATTGGTACTGCTGGAACTCCCACTTCTACGGTTGTCGTCCCGCTTGCTTTTCCAGGTTTTGTCTCTCTGAGAATCCGGCGGGGACTCTTGCTTCGAGCGTTCCAGCATTTGGACTTTCTTGGTTAGCTCCTGAAATGTCTTGAGGCCCGCTGTACACAAGAATGGGACCATCCAATTGCTGAGGTTCCCAATGAGAAGGCTGACGGACTGGTCCTGCTCCAGCGGCGGTTCGCACTTGACCGTGAGATTACGCCATCGGGCGATAAAGTCGGTGTTGCTTTCATTCTTCCCCGGCTTGGTCCTCACAAGGTCAGCAATGGAGATTTTATCACTGACGCTCAGGAACCTTTGCCGAAACAGGGACTCCATTTGGGCAAAGGTAATGACGGACCCGTCCGGTATACTCGCATACCAGTCGAAGGCGACGCCGGTCAGGCTGTTGACAAACTGACGGAGAAGGAGCGCGTCATTGCCTCCTGTATTTCCGCACGATGCTTTGAAATGGGCGACGTGCTGGTTTGCATTCCCCGTTCCATCAAATCTTCCGAACTTAGGAATGACGTAGCCGCTTGGGAACTCAATCAGATCGTACTGTGCGGGATATGGCCGTCCACTACTGCCGATTTCTTTCTGAGCTTCAGCTTCAGCCACCAATGTTTTAACCTTGCTGGTGACCAAATCCATTATCCGATCCTGTGTTAGCGGGATGGTGCTATCTGGGGCCAAGGCGTCCCCAGAAGCGGAATGCGGTCGGCTTTCATGCGGCTCGACCAGTCTTGGTCCCAAAGGAACAGGTATTGGCTGCCTCGGATTGTCATCACCTGGCTGATTAGTAGCGGTTTATGTCTGATTGGGAGGCGCTCGAGTAATTTGAGCAGTAAGCTGCATCACTACGTTCGTTAAGTCATCAATCTTCGAGTAGAGCTTGGTCATCTCTTTATCTTTGCTCCTGAGCTGTTTTCGAAGCTCTTGAAGCAGCTCTTGCTCCGCAGTCCTGGGGCGGAAAGTCGGCTCTTCCTCGATGTCCGAGCTTGACTCTGCATGGATCGAGGGGTCTTTCTGCCTATCATCCTCATCGAGAGGGTTTTCTTCATCCAGCGGGGGCGGCTGTTCTTGAGCGGCGGCAACCACATTCAGGCTAGATTGGGCTTGGGATGTGGTAGCCCCATCCTTGCTTTTACTACGAAGGTTGTCGCTGGGGCGTCCGCCCGCCATATAGACCGTATGGATGATGTATCCGGCCGTCTTTCTATCATTAGAAGCTGATTTGACGGGTCGCTGTCTTGACCCCCTTGCTTCGGTAGCTGGTAATCGATTGAAGGCGGCTAGCCTAACCAGGTTCTTGAATGGTGCTGGCGTTTCTTTTCTGGATTTGCCCCGCTGCTTTCGTGCGGCACAGAGCGCCTGATAGACTCTTGAAGAGATAGTGTCGTACTTTTTCTGTTGGGGCCGGGACACGTCTCTTTGTGGCACTGTTCGGACCGCTGTTTTCTTGATTCTGGCGGTCATGGCATTTTTCTGAACCCACTTCAGAGGCTCTAAGGAATTGTTGATTCTCACGTCCGACTCAGCCGTCGTCGCGGGACAACCCTGCACTTGGAACATAACACGATTCCATTTAGCCGAAGCCTTGACCCTTTTGTTGGCTCGATACCTGAGCCGCTTCTGCCTTAACTTTTCTGTTCTAAGCGCCTGGCAGACTTTGACTCTTTGGGAAGACACCACAGACCGGTTGATGGAGGGCCTTGGAGATACGCTCGATTGTGCATTTGTTGGAGTCATCGCCTGAGCTCGTTCGCAACATTTAATGTTGCCCTTCGCATCGGAAGTCTTGCCCCCAGCTAGAGCGCCAGGGACTCGTTCAGACACCATCTTAAGTTTCGGTTGTGGGGCCTTGGCGATCACGACATTCGGCCTCTTACCCCTTGAAATAGGCTTGGCCACCTGTTCCGCTGGGATCTCTACCAGATGAGCGCTTCCGGCAGGGTAGATGATGACAGAGCCAAACTGGCGGGGCGGTTCCTCCCATTGTCGACTGAGGCTTGCGGGGAGAACCACACGAGCGTTGATCTTGACCACGTACGGAATCGGGGTCACGTTGGAAGCTGAGTTTGTCTTGGGAGACATTATCGTCGAAAGTTGATTGCTGCACGAAAAGAAAACATCATTTCAGTATAGGCAATCGATATGTATATTGATTGAGTTCGCATGAACGCTTAACCCGAAATATGGGAGGAGAGATTTGTCCCACCGGGCGTGCCAGAATCTGTAGGGTGTTTTCGTCACCCCATTGAGATGGGAATACGCGCACGCTTGTCAGGCGTACTACAGATTCCCCCTGCCTAGGGTAGGCTGGGGTTCAATGATTGTGGGGATCCGAATCTTCGGCAGCCGCGGACTAAGCTGCCGTTAATTACCCCTCGCCTTTGGGGCGAGGGAACCTCCGATTAATGGGTTAAACTGGTCATGCGAACTCAATGTGCGGTGTGTTTTGTTTGAAAAGGGGGTTTTGGGTATATCGGGAGCCACGCAGAGTTTTTTACGGGGGTCCCGCTACCCGGATAGCGGGCTGGGGGTCAAGGGGGCTAGCAGCCCCCTTGCGGGGTTCGGGGCAGCGCCCCGGCCCGAAATTTTTTTTGAGGGGTAGAGTGTGGCGGAGTATGTGTGTGTACATTTGTATACATATGTATATATATATACATGTATATATAAGTAAAGGGGAAAAAGACATCCAAAGGATGCGTGGGGCCAGCGCCTAGGCGCTTGAGCGCGAGCGCGCCACGTGTCGGCACGTGGGCGCTTTGCGCTCGAGCGCAGAGTGCTGGAGCGCAACGCGCCACGTGTCGGCACGTAGGCGACTTGCGCTCGAGCGCTTGCGCTGGAGCGCAAGCGCGCCACGTGTCGGCACGAGGGCGACTTGCGCTCGGGCGCTTGCGCTGGAGCGCAAGCGCGCCACGTGTCGGCACGAGGGCGACTTGCGCTCGGGCGCTTGCGCTGGAGCGCAAGAGCGCCACGTGTCGGCACGAGGGCGCTCTGCGCTTGAGCGCCGGCGAGAAAAAGAGGCTTTTAGCCTAAAAAGATTTCTCTGATGAGAAATCAAAGAGGAGTTGGACTCCTGAGTGTTCTTCTTCTTCTTCTTCTTTTTTTTTTTTGGGATTTAGTGAAATATGTTCTTCTTCTTCCTCCTATCGCTTGGCCGGATCTTGAAGATCAAGAAGCAGGAGATTTTAAAAATTACTCCCTTTTTTTTTAGATCTGATGGGAGATCTGAGTTCCCCTTTGTGGGTTTTGTGGTGGAAAACTACTTAGTTTTGGAAAAGAAAGAGTAAAACTCTTGATTTAAATTCAAAAGAAAATGAAAAGGTTTAGAACCTTGAAGATGGAAGAAAAGAGCTCAGCTCTAAGACTTTTTTTTTTAGAGAGAAAAAGTTGTTGGGATATTTCATTATCCTTGCCTTTATAGGCCATACATTTTACACATAGCCCCTTGGGCTTCACAAAATGGCATTTTGCCTATTTCATGGCTCATGTGCCATTTCTTTTTGCACATAAGCCATGGGCTTTAAAAAAATTGGGCTTTATGCCTATTTTCCTTACATTTATCCATAAAATAAAATAAAAATAAATACAACAAAATTGCTTATTACAAATTTTTTATCTTGGTGTGGGGGAGGCCGGCCGCTTCATGGTCGGGCTCGACCCGGGCATGGGCCCACCGGATCTGGGCTTGGGCCCACTTGGCTTGGGGTTGACTTTGATTTTGACTTGGTCAACCGGGGTGTAAATTTTTACCCCAACAACCCCCACGGTTCTCAAATCCATAATCTTATGAAATCCATATCCCATGCGTAAATCCATGAAAACTGATATATACAACATAAAACAACAATATTAGCATATTAAGGGAAAACCGCTCTTTAAAATGAATCCAGCTTTAAAATATATCATGCGGTTCCCAAATCCTCCGAAAACAAGTGCAGCATCATATGAGGTGTATATGTAATTGTAACAAGGTTTAAGTATCTACATGTAAGCAAGTAGGTATGATGCATTTCATAAGCGCAATAGTCAACATCTCAATATCGCATGTCAAAACCATACTACTTAGGGTATAGGAAACTATAGCAAAATATGTGGGTGTACATGTTAATATGTGTGCATGATGTACATGTAGCTGTAATCGAGTATGTGGGTGTACATGTCAATCTGTATGCATGATGTACAAGTAGCTATAGCAAGATATTCGTGAAATGGAATAAGGGTCACTACCTCAACTATTCCTGCCCAATGCAATATCACGTATGTATGTGTCCAGAGTATTTCATATGCACAATGGAATAAGAGTTACTACTCCAACTATTCCTATCCACTACCATATCACGTATGTAGGTGTTTGTGCGTGTCATGGCAATTACAGACGGTGTGGGTGTAGCATACAATTTAGTGCTCGTGCAACATGAACCGTCAGTAATGTGTTATATCTAAAGGTACAAGTCAAGGTACAACAGATAATACTATGCAATGACGTTCGTATGAAATCAACTAATATACAATAACATGCAGCTATCATATTATATCAGCCCCGACGCATAACGCCATACGGGAGATTTCCCCGTAGATGTTAAATCTACTCACCGATGGTCTCGAGCTATGAAAATCCGACCACCTGCTTCCCCTTGTTCGCAGCGTCCGAAGCCCCCGCTTGCGACGCTATAATTTCACAAAGACAAAGACAGTGCAAAAATCTTAGAAATCGACCAATATAACGTAAAACTACGTTGTATACGACGCATCAACTCCAACGTAACTCACAAGTCTCCGTCTAGTGGTTAACGTGCGTGACGACACTACGGAACCAACCCAAGTGCAGCAGCTGCACAAGATCACGATTCGTGTCGCAAAACGTAACACGCGGACTCAAAACACTAGATTATAGGAAAACGATTCCAGATTTTTCATACTGTAAATACTAAAAATTTAAACAGTACCAAACACCCTTAAACCACAGCAGATAACTACCCACAAAAACCAAACCCCAACACCTCCCTCCTAATCCGACGTCGCCGGAATTCTTGCTTGGGTCGCCGGCCAAAGCCGGTAGGGTGGTCCTCGTGTCTCAGGTGGAATCCTAGGGTCACTAGTACAACACTACTACATTGTTTGATTTTTCAGTAAAATTTCCAGGTCACAGCAGATCACAGAGGCTCTAAAAGACACTAAAAAATACGATATTGCACTAATTGATACTTAAAGTGTTCTACGCTACAACCAACGAGCTACACAACAAAAAAACTCCTATTTAACAGTTTAGAGATTATACCTATCAATACTTGCTCACAAGATCCAAGCTTTCCTAGCTCCAAGTGATCAAAGAGGCAAAAACAAGACTTGGTGTGTTTTTGTGATTTATTTTGGGAATTTTGGAGATTTATTGATTTGGAATTGTTGCAAAAGGTGAAAGAAATGATCAAGGGCAGATGAAGGAAGAAGAATTCGGCCAAGTGAGGAAGTATGAGGAATTGTGTAGGGTTTTCTAGCTAATTCTTGTGATAAATGCACATAAATGCACATTCATGCATGTATGCCACCTCCTTCATTCTTTTCTTTTCTTTAAAATTTTAATCCTATTAGCACAAAGGATCTAGATATTATGTGAAGGGTTTGTTTAACTCAAACTTGATTTAATTGCAATGGTACAATTTAAGAATAATTACCCAAACCCAATATGTAAATACCGCATTAAAATAATATTTAAAAAGGGAAAAATTCTAATTGAACAAAAACTTCCCATATACTCCCAAAGCTCGCGCACTAGCTTTATTTTAGCTAAACTAGGTGCTGGCAAGTTTATGGACGTTTGATCACAGTCGGGTTAAAACGGAAAATACCGACAATTTTACCTTAAAACGGAAAAATTCGCATAACGAATTCTAAAACTTTACAAAATCATGCATGCTTAGCCTCAAATATTATTTCAAGTAGGTAATCGTAGACTAACAGTTGGGTACAGTCCCGAAACACATGGAGGCAGTGAGCGATCGAAGGGATTCGTCATTCCTGGTATAGAGAGTTGATGTCGCGTTGTGCATGATTGGCTATAAGCATAAATCCCTGGCTAGGGCGTTTGAGATAAACTGATAAGTGTTATCAGTTGTATCTCAGATGGTTATGAGTTTGACATCGGTATGACTTATTGGGTTATTGGGAGTCTGACAGTATCCACCCCCAGACCAAGTATGCAACACTCTCTGACGAAGAGACCGGACTATACGGTGATTGTCACTGATAGGCATTGTTAGGTTCGGATGAGTTTGCTTGTTAACCTTTCTTTTGATATATACATGAGTAGCTGTTACATACAACTAGTGTCGCTAATGTGCTTGTGGGTTATGGATATGATCCAGTAACTTACTGCTACCGTATTGTTGAGTATTTAGAGTCTCACATAGAGGGTTTCTCCGCTCAGGCTAAACTATGTAGTGTGCGTATGTTGATACGTACGGGAGTTCGATTAAAATTGTTTATATGATTTTATATATATATATATATATATATATAAATGAGAATAATGGAGGAAAGATGCCATAGGAGGGAATTTCCTCCTATGGCGTCGAAAAAATACACTCTCCCTCATTTTTTACGCCAATCGGCACCCACCATCTTCATCGTTATCATCTAAGATGTGGGTACATCGAATTTCAGGTGATTCTACAACCATTTCACCGTTGATTTAGCAATGTAAAAAGTTTTATTGTCGGTAAACCGTTAATTTTGAACCCACTAAATCAACGGTGAAAAAGTTGTAGAATCACATGAAATTCGGTGTACCCACATCTTAGATGATAACGATGAAGATGGTGGGTGCCGATCGTCGGAAAAAATGAGGCAGGGTGTATTTTTTCGATGCCATATGAGAAAATTCCTTCCTATGGCCTCTTTCCTCCATTAACCTCTTTATATATATATATATATATATATATATATCACGACCCGAAATAGCACGTGACTGGCACTTGAATCATGTGAAGTCTTTAGAACCCTACTGATTGGTCTGTAAAGTGTTTGTAGAATAACCACAATCAATAACGGTGTCGCGTGTAGCTAGACCGAGATGAGTACGGGTCGTCCTCAGGGATATGTGGAATCTTTCAATCTTACTTTAGACGTGTTGAAAAAGAGGAAGAATAGAGGAATAAAGAATAGTGGAAATAGTTTCTTGATCTACGTCAAAATACAGATGTAGAATACAGATCTAGTTTGAATACGGATATAGATTTTATAAGAAGAATGCTTGTAAGGTTCGTTCGGATTTAGTAGTCATGGATGACTAATAAAGATTACTCATTTTATCTATTGATAGATTTAATACTAGAGAGATAGTGATGAATGAGGATTAGGGTTCTTGGAAGAAACTAGGGTTTCCCCACTATTGACCCTTGTCCTTTCATTGATCTCTATTCATGTCTATCCCTTAACAAAACAATTGTTAATCTGATCTCAAATCGCGGTCGAGACTAGAAATAAATTGGTAGCGCGCCCGATAAGGATGTTAATATTTATTTTGCTAAACTTTATAAACTTCATAAGACTTAAAAGAAGTTACAACATTTTTTCATCCATTGATCTACCCTAATCTTACGAACCCTATAAAGCGGAGAATTACCCGCGCATGATGGAGATAGAAGAAGAACAGATAGAGGAAGAATTCATAATGTAAATGCAGAAAATAAATGCTAAATAATAATTTACCTTTATTAATCAACTTCACAATTACAAAGCCTTCAAGTTTAGATTACAAGAGAAAGAAGAAGTTTCTCTCGATCTCTGCCTTGTAGGAAGTAGATGCTCCGTCGAATCTCACGTCGCTCTATCACGTCGAATCGTGGACCTGTCGTGGATCTCGTGTTCTTTAACGGTGATTTTCTTAGTATAAAAGGTGATGAATTCAAATTTTAGCCCTCGGTCCTTTATATAACCCTCAAAGAAAAAAACCTAGTTACCATATATGGTGATTTCCCAATATGGTGACTTTCCATATATGGTGATTTCCTAATATGGTGACTTTCTATATATGGTGACTTTCCATATTTGATGACTTTCCATATATGGTGATTTCCTAATATAGTGATTTTTCATGCCTGGATTCTTCAAATATTTACCGAGTCTCTGCCAGTATTGATTTTACGATTTTGGCAGATTTTTGATCCTGACATCTTGAAAATCTTGATCTCTTGACCTGAGCTAAATTTGCACAATATGTCACGACCCAAAATTTGGCCCATAACCGGCACTTAAACCACGTAACGCCAACAGGCGTACGCAACTTAAGTAATCCGAAACCCAGAAATCTAAACCTCCCAAAACTGGATAAGCGGAGAAAAACATAGTTTAAAACATTCGGAAAATCTCAAGTAAAATCTTTAACTCTAGTTTTCTTTCTTGAAAATTTCGGCAGCACCTCCTTTGTAAAAACTAGCCCCGAAAACAGGTACAACATAGAATAAAAATATAAAGCATCCCAAACGGGAGCAAATCACGCCCAACGGCGGAGACAACCACCACAAGCATATATACAACGCCGAAGCGAAAAAATATAAAGGAAAACTGTATAAAGAAGTAAAACTTTACAATAAGACCGGCTTCCACGAGCACGGCACCCAAAGTCACCAAAATATAAACAACACCGAATCCTCGCAAATCGTCTCTAAGTCAAATACAAGAAGTGGTAGATGGAGAATACTAGATCCAACAAAAGGATATAAAATGTACAAAACGGATAACTGCGAACCCACCTAATAGCAAAGGCCTCACAGCCAACCGTAGCGGTATCCGCAAAAGTAGAGATGATAAGACGCCCTGCCGCGACTACTCTGAAGGTAAGCCCTGCAAAACACTGTGGCACAACGGGGGTGAGTTGCCAACTCGTGAATAGTAATTAACAACATACTGTAATCGTAAGTATGCACGAACAACGATTAATCTATCACATGTAAACCGATAGCATAAGTATGACAATATGAATATGGAACAATCATGTAAATGTACATCATCAGGGTACTACAACTACATGAATCAATGCATATCAAAAATAATCCTGAGTGTGGGATGATATAATAAAATCTCATGCAAAAATCATCAGCATGGAAAAACCCCAGTGTCCCTCACTGACACATCAAATCCCAAAATCCTCAGGCACCGCATCCTCAGATCGACCCTCATATCCTGTAAGTCTCATGGAACCTGAGTGTCAAACATCGACACCCGAAAACTCATGAAAACAATGCATATAAATATATGAGGATATCATCCACGTATGTCCATCGACGATACGTAAAAATCATGAAACCCGTGTCTAACATCGATACGTAAATACTCATCTATCAGGCGCCGTCACCATGACCGGCCCTGATGTCAGTACATCTCATGGAACCTGAGTATCTACATCGACACCCGCAATCCACGTAGCATGCCTGAACATGACTCCGGTCGGTATCCCCCAGATATCCGCCGAATCCAAATAATATCACCGGTAGGTAGTGGTCCCTCTGCCAGGCTCATCGTCTACACCACGATATCATCTCTCGCCCCCGGGTACCATACCGGGTCCACCATGTACCCGTAGACGGTGCCTCCCGCTCCTCGAATCGGGTATCACAAGCCAAATCTCAGAACCGAGAAATCACATGGTGGACGCACTGAAATATCATATCAAGAGAAACTGGGTTTTCAAACAATACATAGTTTTCTTGAAATACCCCCACGGTTCTCAAATCCATAAATCACATGAAATCCATATCTCAATGCGTAAATCCATGAAAACTGATATATGCAACATAAAACAACAATATGAGCATATTAAGGGAAAGCCGCTCTTTTAAATGAATCCAGCTTTAAAATATATCATGCGGTTCCCAAAACCTCCGAAATCAAGTGCAGCATCATATAAGGTGTACATGTAACTGTAGCAAGGTATAAGTATCTACTTACAAGAAAGTAGGTATGATGCATTTCATAAGCGCAATAACACAATAATCATCGTCTCAATATCACATGTCACAACAATACCACTTAGGGTATATGCAGCTATAGCAAAATAGGTGGGTGTACATGTCAGTAGGTATGCATGATGTACATGTAGCTGTAACAGGTATGTGGGTGTACATGTCAGTATGTATGCATGATGTACATGTGGCTATAGCAAGGTATACGTGAAGTGGAATAAGATTCACTACCTCAATTATCCCTATCCGAATACAATATCACGTTCGTAAGTGGGTTGTGCGTGTCATGGCAATTACCGACGGTGTGGGTGTAGCATACAAATTAGTGCTCATGCAACATGAACCGTCAGTAATGTGTTATGTCCAATAGGTACAAGTCAAGGTACAACAGGTAATACTATGCAATGACGTTCATATGAAATCAACAACATGCAATAACATGCAGCTATCATATCATATCCGCCCCGACGCATAACGCCATACAGGCGATTTCCCCGTAGATGTTAAATCTACTCACCGATGGTCTCGAGCTATGAAAATCCGACCACCTACTTTCCTTTGTTCGCAGCGTCCGAAGTCCCCGCTTGCGATCCTAAAATTTCACAAACACATCACATAAGCTAAATATCCTACGCCGACACAAAGATAACGAAACACAAGGATAACGCCCAGAAAATTACACTGCGCACCTAGCGCACCAGCCGTGCACGACATTGGCAAAAACTCTAACTAGGGTCGCTAAACTACGCAACACCAAGTCTAGACTCCGATCGTCCCGATCGCGCAAACACAACACAATAAAATACGAGAATATAATAGATATAATCTCGCAACGACCAAATGAGCTCACGTCGAAAATACACCGAAACCTATTAAGCAACTTATCGCAATATTTTTTAAAAGTCTAAAGCTAATACAATTCTAGCGATTTCAAACATCTTAAAATAGCTTAACTAAGTTATCGAAACCACCTCCATAATTTTAAACTTGCTTAATTAAGCTTTAGTAAAAATCTAGTAAGCTAAAACTTTTAATTAGACAAGTAGGAATTAACAATAATTATCATATTCCACCACTAGAATAAGTTTTCTTAAACTTCAATTAACATTCAACACTTCAACAAGCTTAAAGCCTAACTTGAAATTCTTTAAAATTATTAGTAATGAATTTATCATGAGTTTAAAGCTATATTAATCATATAATTAGCTAACTTAATGATTTTAGCATAACAAAAGAATTAGGGTTTTGTAATTATACCTTAACAAGAACACCCCAAAGCAACAAGATTCAACAATTTTAGCCTCCAAAAACCATGTTTTGTTGAAGATCCAAGCAAGATTAGTGAAGGGAAATGATGATTTAATTTTATTTAGGATTTTGTGGATTTATTTTGGGATTTTTGAAGGATTTTGAGAGCAAGAGAATGAAGAAATTATCAAGGAAAAAAGAATGGGCAGACTTAGGGGGAGGCTCGGCCAAATGGTGATGGGGGGGGGGGTGTTTGTGTAAAATGTGAAGAAATTTCTAGCACAAAACATTAAATGCTTCATTAAATGAAATTTTGCCACTTTTTCTTCTTTCTTTTCTTTTAAAAAAATAAACCATTTGTCATCAAAAAAATATCTAGATATTAGAAGAGAAGGTTCTAAACTAATTCTAGTGATTAGATTAGCAATGATCCTAATTAGAACTAATTAAACCTCACAAAAATATAATTTCCACTAATTAAGTGCATAAATAACACATTAAAATAATATTTAATTAGGGAAAAATTCTATGTGAACCAAAACTTCCCATTGACCCCCAAAGCCTGCGCACTAGCTTTATTCTAGCTAAACTAGGTGCCGACAAGTTTATACGGATGTTTGATCACGATCGGGTTAAAACGGAAAATACCGACTATTTTACCCTAAAACGGAAAAATTAGCATAACGATTTCTAAAACATTACAATCTCCCCCCTTATAGAAATTTGGTCCCCGAATTTAAAATTTAACTACGCGTACCTTCGAAGAGATGAGGGAATTTCTTCCGCATCTCGCTCTCGGCCTCCCAAGTCATCTCCTCACTAGTAGGGCTACGCCAAAGAACCTTCACAGATGGAAAAACCTTTGACCGAAGTTTCTTCACCTGCCGATCCAAAATAACTACCGGTTGCTCGATGAACGAAAGATCGCGCTCAAGCTGAACGGTCTCATGCTGAATCATGTGAGAAGGGTCATGAAGGTATCTACGAAGCATCGACACATGGAAAAAGGGGTAAACATCTGGAAAACTAGACGGGTGCGCCAAACGATAAGCAACAGAACCCACTCGCTCAAGGATCTCGAAAAGACCTACAAATTTGGGACTGAGCTTCCCCCTCTTCCCAAATCGCATAACGCCCTTCATCGGAGAAATCCTTAGGAATACATGATCCCCCACCGCGATCTCAAGTCTGCGATGACGACGGTCAGCATAAGACTTCTGCCTGCACTAGGCTGCTCTCATCCTGTCCTGAATCAGCTGGATCTTCTCCGTAGTCTCCTGAACTAGCTGGGGTCCCAAAACCCTACTCTCACTGAGTTCGGTCCAACAGACTGGCGATCGACACTTCTTACCGTACAAAGCCTCAAAAGGTGCCATCTGAATAGTCTCCTAAAAGCTGTTGTTGTAGGAGAACTCAATCAACGACAAGTGACGATCCTAACTGCCACCAAAATCAAGCACACATGCACGGAGCATATTCTCCAGAGTCTGTATAGTCCGCTCCGACTGACCATCGGTCTGTGGATGAAAAGCGGTGCTATAACTCAACCGGGTACCCAAAGCTTCCTGAAGCTTCTGCCAAAGACGGCTAGTAAACTGGGTGCCTCTGTCAGATACGATGCATGTGGGAACACCGTGCAAACGCACAATCTCATCTATGTACAACTGAGCATAACCGAAAGTGGTCTTCACAGGAAGGAAGTGAGCCGCTTTCGTTAACCGGTCAACAATCACCCAAATGGAGTCATACCCTCGACTGGTCCTGGGTAGACCCACAATGAAGTCCATGAAAATCTGCTCCCATTTCCACTCCGGAACAGGTAAAGGCTGCAACTCACCTGCCGGTCTCTGATGCTCAGCCTTGACTTGCTGACAAGTCAGGCACCTCGAAACGAAGTCCGAAATATCGCGCTTCATCCCTTCCCACCAGTAAAAGTCCCTTAAGTCATGGTACATCTTGGACTCTAAAGGCCGACTGATGTGCCTGCTCTAGGATCTCGCGTCTCAATCCATCAGCATCTGGTACACACAAGCGAGTCCCGCGTCGTAGCACACCCTGGTCATCAATCATGAACTCCGAAACCGTACCCTGTCGAACAAGCTCAAGAATCTCAGACAAACGGGCATCACTGGGTTGCGCCTTACGGATACGATCAAGTAGTAGTGGACGGGCGCGGACATGAGCGAGATGTCCCCCAGTGGAAGTGAACTCGAACTGTACTCTACCATCGCACAAGAGCTGCCAATCTACAGAAGACTGTCGCTGAACTGCGCTCAACTGGGACAAGCTAACCCCGGGCCTACGACTCAAAGCATCAGCTACCACATTCGCCTTGCCCGGGTGATAAAGGATCTCACAATCATAATCCTTCACTAGCTCCATCCAACGGCGCTATCTCAGATTCAGATCTCGCTGCTGGAAGATGTACTTCAAGCTCTTACGATCCGTGAAGATCTGACACGACTCCCTGTACAAGTAGTGCCTCCAAATCTTCAACGCAAAAACCACCGCGGCCATCTCAAGATCGTGAGTGGGGTAATTCTGCTCGTGCTTCTTCAGCTGCCTAGAAGCATAAGCAATCAATCTATCATGCTGCATCAAAACACAACCGAGCCCCACTCGAGAAGCATCACAGTAAACAACATAGCCGCCCGATCCAGAAGGCAAAGATAGAACTGGTGCCGTCGTCAACCGAGTCTTCAACTGCTGAAAACTCTGCTTGCACAAATCAGTCCAAAGAAAAGGAACCCCCTTCCGGGTCAGTCCAGGCAACGGTGCAGCGATACTCGAGAAATCCTGCACAAAACGACGATAATAACCAGCTAAGCCCAAAAAGCTGCGGACCTCAGCCACAGATACAGGTCTGGGCCAAAGCTGCACAGCTTTGATCTTCCTCGGGTCCATAAGAATACCGTAACCCGTCACCACATGACCCAGGAAGTCAACTCTATCAAGTCAAAACGCGCACTTTAAGAATTTAGCATACAGCTAGTGCTATCTCAATATCTGCAAAGCAATCCTCAAGTGCTGCTCATGCTCCTCACGACTCCTAGAATAGACCAGTATGTCATCAAACGCAATAATGAACTGGTCGAGGAACGGCCTGAAAATCCGGTTCATCAGATCCATGAACGCTGCTGGCGCATTGGTGACTCCGAACGACATCACCAAAAACTCATAATGCCCATAGCACGCACGAAAAGCAGTCTTCGGAATGTCATCATTCCGAACCCGCAACTGATGATAACCCGAACGCAAATCAATCTTAGAAAAATGTTTCGCACCCTGGAGCTGGTCAAATAAATCGTCAATGCGAGATAAAGGATACCTATTCCGCACCGTAACTCGGTTCAATTGACGATAATCCATACACAAACTCAAACCGCCGTCCTTCTTCTTGACGAACAGAATAAGAGCTCCCCACGGAGAAACACTCGGACAGATAAGTCCCCTATCAAGCAACTCTTGCAATTGATCTCTAAGCTCTGCCGGAGCCATCCGATAAAGTGGTATAAAAATAGGCCCCACGCCGGTAATTGGATCAATGTAAAACTCAATATCGCGCTCTGGCGGCAACCCAAGTAACTCATCGGGAAAGACGTCGGGAAACTCTTGCACGGTAGGAACCCGGTCCAACGACTCCACTGTGGCTCCGGTATCATGAATGAAAGCCAAGAATCCCCGACATCCCCTCCTCAAAAGCCGACTAGCGCAAAGGACAGAAATCAAACTGTGAGGGGCGGCACCACGGTCCCCCTGCACCACAAACACTGACTCGCCGGGAAAACAAAACTTAACAGTCTTCTCACGGCAGTCCATGGACGCGTAGCAAGTAGCTAACCATTCCATGCCCAGGAGAACGTCGAAGTCCAACATCTCAAGAAGGATCAAGTCGACGGACAGATCTTTGTATCCTATACGGACAACACACGACCAGAACACGTGTCGTGCAAGAAACGACTCTCTAACAGAAGTAGTCACGACATGCGGCTGATCTAGCAAACACGACGCTCAGCCTAACCTCGGCACGAAGTGCGTAGAAACATACGAATGCGTAGATCCCGGATCAAAAAGAACATGTGCACCAAAAGAACATACAAAAAGGATACCTGAAACTACTGCATTGGACGCCTGCGTGTCCTGGTGAGTCAAGGCAAAAACCCGAGCCTGCCCTCTACCGGCTACTGGCTGTCCTCTCCCTCCGCCACCTCGTCCTCTCGGCACAAAACCACCGCGACCACGACCTCTCTGAGCAGGAGTCTGACGCGGCGCAACAACAGGCATAAGAGGCAACGCTCTCTGAGGCGGAGAAGGTGGTAAGATAACCTGGGGTACGGCTGCCCCTCTCTGGCGTATCACGGTACAATCCCGAACAAGGTGATGTAGACTGCCACACCCATATCACCCATAAGTCGGCCGCTGACTCTCCTGGGGATAAGAGCTGAATAACTGTCCCCTTCCCACGTCTCTGCTACCCCGAGTCTGAAGGAACTCTGCCGCGGCGTGCAAACCTCTGTCTCCATGTTAAAACATCTGTACGAACCCTCTTCGGTACCGGAACAATCGACGCCTCCGAAAGACGCTCCTCAACCAAAAGGGCTGCATCCACCGCTGCCGCATACATGTCACAATGCTGAATGCTGATGGCTAGGAACAACTGGGTAAGCATGCCTCGAACAAACCTCTTCATTCTCATCTCCTCAGTCACTACCAAGTACGGAGCATACACAGACAGCTCGGTAAACAATACATCATACTCAGACACCGTCATCCCCGGAGTCTGGCGTAACGACTCAAATCTGCGTACTCGCGGATCCCTGACGCCCGGTGGAAGAAAACGGGCGAGAAACACTGTCACAAACTCAGCCCAGGTCATAGGAGCAAGACCTGCGGCTCTCCCCTCTCCAAGGACTCACACCACTTCTGGGCCAGACCCTCCAGACGGAAGCTCGTGAACTCTACCCATCTTTCGTCGGAGCATCGGAGTGAACGACAAATCCTGGCCATCCGGTCGATAAACGAATGTGGATCCTCGGCTGCATCTGTGCCAGTAAAAACCGGAGGCCTCAGCCTCATGAACTCTGTCAGTGACACGGTGATAACCTCCGGAGCTGTAGCTGCGACTGCCGGAATAGTAGGTACCATCGTGGCCCCCGCAACGGGTGGAAAAACTGCCTGCCCCTGCGCTCGAATGGCCTCAACTAAAGTCCCCATCATCTGGCGCAAGTCTTGCATACCAGCCCCAAACATAGCAATGTGCTCCGGTACAACATGCGTACCTCCCTAGTCAGTCCTCGTCTCGGACGAGTCGACTCTGACCTCGGCCCTCACGGCCGCTCTCTGTGCCCTCGTAGTCTTCGGCGGCATATAGGCTGGAAATTGAAACAAGATTCGATAAGGACACAGAAATCGAATCATAAGGATGTAACAATCACGGAAGGAATTTCAATCACTGAGTCCTAAGGTCACTTAGGCGGAGTACCGTGTCGTAAGTATGCCGCGGAACATACACACGCTACGTTACTCTGCTTAAGCTACCTACTCCATCATACCAAGGTCGTCCTACACTCCGAAAGGTAAAACCTAGCGCTATGATACCAACTTTGTCACGACCCAAAATTTGGCCCGTAACCGACACTTAAACTATGTAACGTCAACAGGCGTACGCAACTTAAGTAAGCCGAAACCCAGAAATCTAAACCACCCAAAACTGGATAAGCGGAGAAAAACATAGTTTAAAACATTCGGAAAATCTCAAGTAAAAACTTTAGCTCTAGTTTTCTTTCTTGAAAATTTTGGCAACACCTCCTTTGTAAAAACTAGCCCCAAAAACGGGTACAACATAGAATAAAAATATAAAGCATCCCAAACGGGAGAAAATCACGCCCAACGGCCGAGACAACCACCACAAGCATATATACGACGCCGAAGCGAAAAAATATAAAGGAAAACTGCAAAAAGAAGTAAAACTTTACAACAAGACCGGCTTCCACGAGCACGGCACCCAAAGTCACCAAAATATAAACAACACCGAATCCTCACAAATCGTCTCTAAGTCAAATACAAGAAGTGGTATATGGAGAATACTAGATCCAACAAAAGGATATAAAATGTACAAAACGGATAACCGCGAACCCACCTAATAGCAAAGGCCTCACAGCCAACCGTAGCGGTATCCGCAAAAGTAGAGATGATAAGACGCCCTGCCACGACTACACTGAGGGTAAGCCCTGCAAAACACTGTGGCACAACGGGGGTGAGTTGCCAACTCGTGAATAGTAATTAACATCATACTATAATCGCAAGTATGCACGAACATCGATTAATCTATCACATGTAAACCGATAGCATAAGTATGACAATATGAATATCCAACAATCATGTAAAGGTACATCATCAGGGTACTACAACTACATGAAGCAATGCATATCAAAAATAATCCTGAGTGTGGGATGATATAATAAAACCACATGCAAAAATCATCAGCATTGAAAAACCCCAGTGTCCCTCACTGACACATCAAATCCCAAAATCCTCAGGCACCGCATCCTCAGATCGGCCCTCATATCCTGTAAGTCTCATGGAACCTGAGTGTCAAACATCGACACCCGAAAACTCATGAAAACAATGCATATAAATATATGAGGATATCATCCACGTATGTCCATCGACGATACGTAAAAATCATGAAACCCGTGTCTAACATCGACACGTAAATACTCATCTGTCAGGCGCCGTCACCATGACCGGCCCTGATGTCAGTACATCTCATGGAACCTGAGTATCTACATCGACACCCGCAATCCACGTAGCATGTCTGAACATGACTCCGGTCGGTATCATTCAGACATCCTCTGAATCCAATAATATCACCGGTAGGTAGTGGTCCCTCTGCCAGGCTCATCGTCTACACCACGATATCATCTCTCGCCTCGGGGTACCATACCGGGTCCACCATGTACCCGCAGACGGTGCCTCCCGCTCCTCGAATCGGGTATCACAAGCCAAATCTCAGAACCGAGAAATCACATGGTGGACGCACTGAAATATCATATCAAGAGAAACTGGGTTTTCAAACAATATATAGTTTTCTTGAAATACCCCCACGGTTCTCAAATCCATAAATCACATGAAATCCATATCTCAATGCGTAAATCCATGAAAACTGATATATGCAACATAAAACAACAATATGAGCATATTAAGGGAAAGCCGCTTTTTTAAATGAATCCAGCTTTAAAATATATCATGCGGTTCCCAAAACCTCCGAAATCAAGTGCAGCATCATATAAGGTGTACATGTAACTGTAGCAAGGTATAAGTATCTACTTACAAGCAAGTAGGTATGATGCATTTCATAAGCGCAATAACACAATAATCATCGTCTCAATATCACATGTCACAACAATACCACTTAGGGTATATGCAGCTATAGCAAAATAGGTGGGTGTACATGTCAGTAGGTATGCATGATGTACATGTAGCTGTAACAGGTATGTGGGTGTACATGTCAGTATGTATGCATGATGTACATGTGGCTATAGCAAGGTATACGTGAAGTGGAATAAGAGTCACTACCTCAATTATCCCTATCCGAATACAATATCACGTTCGTAAGTGGGTTGTGCGTGTCATGGCAATTACCGACGGTGTGGGTGTAGCATACAAATTAGTGCTCGTGCAACATGAACCGTCAGTAATGTGTTATGTCCAATAGGTACAAGTCAAGGTACAACAGGTAATACTATGCAATGACGTTCATATGAAATCAATTAATATGCAATAACATGCAGCTATCATATCATATCCGCCCCGACGCATAACGCCATAAGGGCGATTTCCCCGTAGATGTTAAATCTACTCATCGATGGTCTCGAGCTATGAAAATCCGACCACCTGCTTCCCTTTGTTCGCAGCGTTCGAAGTCCCTGCTTGCGATCCTAAAATTTCACAAACAAATCACATAAGCTAAATATCCTACGCCGACACAAAGATAACGAAACATAAGGATAACGTCCAGAAAATTACACTGCGCACCTAGCGCACCAGCCGCGCACGACATCGGCAAAAACCCTAACTAGGGTCGCTGAACTACGCAACACCAAGTCTAGACTCCGATCGTCCCGATCGCGCAAACACAACACAATAAAATACGAGAATATAATAGATATAATCTCGCAACGACCAAATGAACCCACGTCGAAAATACACCGAAACCTAGTAAGCAACTTATCGTAATATTTTGCACAAGTCTAAAGCTAATACAATTCTAGCGATTTCAAACATCTTAAAATAGCTTAACTAAGTTATCGAAACCACCTCCATATTTTTAAACTTGCTTAATTAAGCTTTAGTAAAAATCTAGTAAGCTAAAACTTTTAATTAGACAAGTAGGAATTAACAACAATTATCATATTCCACCACTAGAATAAGTTTTCTTAAACTTCAATTAACATTCAACACTTCAACAAGCTTAAACCCTAACTTGAAATTCTTTAAAATTATTAGTAATGAATTTATCATGAGTTTAAAGCTATATTAATCATATAATTAGCTAACTTAATGATTTTAGCATAACAAAAGAATTAGGGTTTTGTAATTATACCTTAACAAGAACACCCCAAAGCAACAAGATTCAACAACTTTAGCCTCCAAAAACCATGTTTTGTTAAAGATCCAAGCAAGATTAGTGAAGGGAAATGATGATTTAATTTTATTTAGGATTTTGTGGATTTATTTTGGGATTTTTGAAGGATTTTGAGAGCAAGAGAATGAAGAAATTGTCAAGGAAAAAAGAATGGGCAGACTTGGGGGGAGGCTCGGCCAAATGGTGATGGGGGGTGTTTGTGTAAAATGTGAAGAAATTTCTAGCACAAAACATTAAATGCTTCATTAAATGAAATTTTGCCACTTTTTCTTCTTTCTTTTCTTTTAAAAAAATAAACCATTTGTCATCAAAAAATTATCTAGATATTAGAAAAGAAGGTTCTAAACTAATTCTAGTGATTAGATTAGTAATGATCCCAATTAGAACTAATTAACCCTCACAAAAATATAATTTCCACTAATTAAGTGCATAAATAACATATTAAAATAATATTTAATTAGGGAAAAATTCTATGTGAACCAAAACTTCCCATTGACCCCCAAAGCCCGCGCACTAGCTTTATTCTAGCTAAACTAGGTGCCGACAAGTTTATACGGATGTTTGATCACGATCGGGTTAAAACGGAAAATACCGACTATTTTACCCTAAAACGGAAAAATTAGCATAACGATTTCTAAAATGTTACACAATATCTCCATGAATAATGTTATTAATATTATCCTAACCATTTTAGATGATACAATATTTTAAAAATCTTGATTAGAATATTTGATATGATATGCATATTTAAATTACTAAAATATTATATAAATATTATATGCATATATTTTCCTTCATAATGTTAATTATAATATAGAAACATATGATAATAGATATTTTGCAGTTAAACCCTCATATGTTTCATATTTATAATAAACACCTTTAAATATTTATCAAGAGTAAGGAAAATGTCATATCAAATGTGCAATTTTATCAACTGAACAAATACCCCCAAACTTAATTTTGATCGTCCCGAGCAAACTAGTTATTCAAGAGAAGGATAAAAAGAAAAAAAAAGAAAAAAGAAAAAAAAAAATAACTAGCACACTTTCGTAGGCAACACGATTGCACTGAGCATGTGCAACAAGCCGTTAAACCTCTAGGTGTCCCTAGTAGGAGGAGTGTTGTCTCCTGAGGGTTTTCAGCGGATTACACCCACAAAATCCCATAATAAAAGAAAGATGGTGAAGGTTACATACAAAGATAGGAATTATGAATGAAAGAACTTGAAAATAAGAGTTTCTAACTATACGAGCTTTTCGGTTTCTATGAGCCCTATCTTAATGGTCATGAAAAAATGTTAGAAATCACATCATCTCTCAATAAAACATCGCCTTTAGTCTTCCTCCCTATCTTTTATCCAAACATTGATTATATACCCCTACGTGTGTGTAAAAGACATCCCTACACTTAGAGAATTCAATTCAAGCTATCATACTCTTGTCCATCTTCCAAAGTACTTTGTAGTTGGTGAATATTTTCGATAAAATTGCTCACACATACTTCATGCGACCGTCAATACTTCTTGAGGTACTAACCGACTGATTACAAAACGTGCTTGCACATTTAGGCGTAATTCCTCGTTTCGCAACACCTAAGGGTTAGCAGTGGCTCCCAAACCAGTTGGTCTAAGGCACTAGGTGATAAAGCACCCTCGCTATATTTTTTTCTATACTGCCTTGGTAATTACAAAACTAGTGTTCATTTTTTCTTCACCACCACTTATACTTTTTTTTTTTCCATACTAAGGCTTTTAGACAAGAGCATTTCAAGGTATCCTCTACTATCCCAAGTTTCAAGTTGTGTGTAAGTGCGTATAGTAGGGTATCAACGTTCAAATGTTTGGCGTCAAGAGTAAGGACTATTTTTCAGACTTAATTTTATCCTCAGATTAGTAATTTCCTTCATCTTACAAACTCTTGGGACAACGGCTCATAACTACTTATTACTAGTTTCGTTTAAGAAAACATCTAACTTTCTTGCTTTTCTCAAACTATTTCTATCTTTCATATGTAAATTTTCACTTTCAAACTTTCATTATCATTAAATTTTTGTGCTTATATATAGTATAATGTAAAGTAACGCGTAAATAAGCACAAACCTCCCCCAAACCTGTTTGTAGCAGTGTCCTCACTGATGTCATCTGTTGAGCTTAAAAAAAACTGTAGATTTGGAAGGAAAAGTTAGAAACGGGGACAAGAAATAATGAAAGTGAAATCTTCCCCCAAACTTATTTTTGGCTCATAATTTTTTAAAATTTTCTTTTCAAGAGCCAAAATATTCCCCCCCCCCCAAATTTGAGTAAAATAGTATTAAGAATTTAAAATTATTGGGGGGTTAAAGTTATTGGTCACCCGCGTGACAGGCGGGAATACTCACTACTCTACTCGCTGATGTAGGGGGGTTAAAGTTATTGGTCAATGTAAAGCCTTACAAAGACCAAAAGTCAACACCAACCATTCAAAAATTTTATCGATGAAGTACCAAGGTTGGTGGAAGAACATGTCGCCTATTGACATGAAGAAGTGGGGAGGGGATAAGAGGTGTAATGGAAAAGGTTTACGTCTCGGTTTGTAGATACGAAACAATAATGATGGATTACTCGCATTCTCATTCTTGATAAGAAGAAGATGTGGCGGTTCAACTTCTTTGGGTTGGGGTTGATTCATCACAACGCCCATATCTTCTAAGAATGCGAGTTCTTCAGCGAAGATTTCTTCAAAGCTTTCATCGATATCCCGAATAGTAATCTCATCGGAAAGAATGGGATGATACTCGGACTCCATAAAAGGTTCACATTTAGCGTTAGATGTTGACCCGGACAATAACGTAATAGCGGAGTCGAGATCGGTATCATGAAGCTCTTCAATTTCGCTGTTGTCGGAATCTATTGTTTCGACAGAACATACTTGAGCATAGGGTTCACTTCCCAACCTGTAAATGTTAAGCTCAATTGACATCTTCCCGAAGGATAATGTCATAGAGCCGTTTCGACAATTGATTATTGCGTTGGAAGTCGCAAGAAAAGGTCGACCTAAAATCACCGGAATTTGGTTTCGTGGGTTCGCTACAGGTTGTGTATCTATAACGATAAAGTCCACAAGAAATATAAATTCCCCGACTTTGATTAACACATCCGCTAGCTCACCCCTAGGTTGGGTGATAGATCGATCGGCCATCTGAAGAGTGCAATGCGCCGTTTTTAACTCTCCGATCCCTAATTGCTCATAAACAGAATATCGAAGCAAGTTAACACTAGCACCTAAATCGAGTAGAGCACGATTGATATTTTTACCCCCAATAGAAATAGAAATTGTAGGACTTCCGGGGTCCTTTCGTTTCTTGGGTAGTTGTTGTGTAAAAGCAGTGCTCACATTACTCGCAAGGAAAACTTTTTTAGGTACTTGAACTTTTCTCTTCCTAGTGCACAAGTCATTTAGGATTTTCGCATAAGACGAAACTTGCTGAATAGCATCTAGGAGAGGAATGTTTATGTTAACTTGCTTAAAAATTTCCACAATCTTCTCCATTTGTGGACTTGGTCTGTTGCTCCTTAACCTGTTTGGATAAGGTGCTTTATCAATAAGGGTTGGGTCCAACATTGGAGAGGATTGTGGGGATAGAATGGATCCCAGAATTGGAGTGGGTATCATTTTAGGTAGATTCGAGGAAGTGGGCGAAGTGTTCGGGCCCTGGGGAAAACGGAGAATAGGCTCGGAAGAAGGTGGGAGACTAGACGAATTAGGGGAAGAAGTAGAAGCCGGGGTGTCATTAATATCACTAACGTCATCACCATGTTCACCCACTTGGTTATCTAGCACTCTTCCTGATCTCAATGTGGTGACGACACTCACATTGTAGTGTTGTGAGTGCCTAGGAATCGGTAGGGGTTGAGATGGAAGTTTCCCTTTCTCTCTAGCACCCATTTCGACATTTAATCGTGCAATTTGTGCTTCTATCGATTTAATACTCTCACCGTGGGAGGCGGAGTCCTTCTTTATATTATCGACAAAAGACTTTATCTCAGCCGAAACTTGCATGAAATTTTTCAGAAGCAAATTCATGGTTTGTTCGAGTGAAGAGGAATTATCGGTACCGGCCAATTGCAAAGAATTATTATACGGTGCAGAAGTGTTGGTCGGATTTTGAAAAGGTTGCGATTGATAGGGGTGCTGACTCTGTGGTGGTGGTTGCTGTTGCTGTTGCTGTGGAGGGGGTCTTTGATAATTGTTTTGGAACTGGTTTTGATTTTGGTTTTGGTTTTGGTTCCAAGCAAAGTTAGGATGATTCCTCCACCCCTGATTGTATGTGGAAGAATAAGGATCGTTTCTAGGTCGTTGCTGAAAATCAGCATTAGTTTGCTCGTGACCTTGAAACGAAGAATTTAAAGGACATTCTTCCGTCAAATGAGATGGATTGGAACAGCAACCACACACGGCCTTGGGGAGCGTTACCTGGTTTAAGGAGACTGATGAGAATTTGTTTTCCATAGCTTCGAGTTTCTTTTGCATCGCTGCCATTTTGGCTTTTACTGCGATAGAAACATCGAGCTGATGGACACCTCCCCTAGATGAAGGTGGTCTAACGCTTTCCCACTGCAAAGTGTGTTCAGCGAGATCTTCCAGGTATTTCCAGGTTTCACCATCGTCTTTGGACATGAAATTGCATTGACACATGGTTTCAAGCATCTGCTTTGTCGCTGGATTAATGCCCTCATATATAAATCGGCACAGATCCCATCTATGTATTCCATGATGAGGATATTGGACAAGCAGATCCTTGAAACGTTCAAAGCACTTCCGAAATGGTTCATTGGGAAGCTGGGTAAACTGGTTGATTTCGCTCCGAACACGGGCGGTCTTATGATTTGGGTAAAATTTCTTAAGGAATGCTATCACGAATTCATCCCAATTGGTAATAGAGTGTGCGGCAGTATTATAAAGCCATTTTTCTGCCAAGTCGCACAAAGTGAATGGGAGAAGACGCAAGCGCATAGCATCCACAGACAGTTGTGAAGTACCCATCATTGCGCATACGTTTTCAAATTTGGTGATAAAAACATATGCGTCTTCCGACTCGAACCCGTGAATTTTGGGCAACAGGTTGATGTAGTAGGGTTTAATTTCAAAATTATCCCCGTTGGCTGGTGGAATAGATAAACAGGTAGGAAGTGGACCGCGTATAGGATAGCATCTTTCTTGGAGAGAGATGCGCGGTGGATTCTGCTCACCTACGGGCGGTGGCAGGATGGTATTATAATTTGATGGAGTACCTTGCATCTCGGTCGATGTGGTGGGTGGTGGGGGAAAAGAAGATGAAGAAGCACCGACTTCGGAGTCGATAGCAGTAACGCGGACAAGACGGGCACTAGAATCCCGTGTCCAGCCAAGCATGCACTAAGCGGGTTTAGCGCAAGTGGCAGCGTGTGTGTTATTTAAAATTGGTTTGTTTTAAAATGTGTCGGACTTGAGATAAATCACACAAAAATGCACAAACAACCCTAGAACTAAGGTTGCCTGGGTCAAGTCTCTAGACCGCTCCTAGACTTCCAAAGGACAAGCCGCAGGATAAATCCTCTACCACCTTTTTATCGCTCTTGTGGCCAGGTAAGTACCAGGTAAGTGGGAGGTATCCGCTATACGAATCACCGAAAATAGCGGGCCTAATTAAATAACCATTTGCCTTAGACACACTTGCCTAGGCACCACAAAAGTAATGCGGATAAGCGATAGATTACCCATGACCTTTCTCTGTCCTTATTGAGCGCGACAGTCCTTAGAGTCTTGTCTAGATATTTTTTAAATTAACGTAGGGTTGATGCGGATGCTCGTTTTGTGATTTGCGGGGCCTAGGAAGGGTGATAAAATCCCTACCTAATCTGAATTTGGTCTTTGCCCCTTAATGTCTGTATTAAAATATGCAAAAACAAACCAATTACAAAAATTTGCAAAAAGATTTTTGAGCGGCGATATTTTGCAAAGAATCCTGCAGGAAAGATATTTTATTGGATTTCAGAGGGGAGAGAAGGAGTTGAGAAATTTACCAGAGAAGTTTGGAACCCTAAGTCCTCGATTTCGCCGTGGTTCCACCACCGAATAGGCCTTCTTGCCGCGGTTCAGCCGTGGAGTTGAGGGATCTTGTGATGATTTTTGCTACGTGGCCTCCCTTGCTCCTATGGATCTTGATGAATATCTCCGGCTCTCTATTTCTTCAAGTCTGTGACACCAGATCCCTTTGCAAAATTCACACAATAATCGTTAAATATACAATTTGCATTTTTGTTTATTTTTATGATATATATCGAATAAGAATTCAACACAAATAGTAAGAATAAAAAATTACGCACGTATCCCCGGCAACGGCGCCATTTGATTGATCTGTAAAGTGTTTGTAGAATAACCGCAATCAATAACGGTGTCGCGTGTAGCTAGACCGAGATGAGTACGGGTCGTCCTCAGGGATATATGGAATCTTTCAATCTTACTTTAGACGTGTTGAAAAAGAGGAAGAATAGAGGAATAAAGAATAGTGGAAATAGTTTCTTGATCTACGTCAAAATACATATGTAGAATACAGAACTAGTTTGAATACGGATATAGATTTTATAAGAAGAATGCTTGTAAGGTTCGTTCGGATTTAGTAGTCATGGATGACTAATAAAGATTACTCATTTTATCTATTGATAGATTTAATACTAGAGAGATAGTGATGAATGAGGATTAGGGTTCTTGGAAGAAACTAGGGTTTCCCCACTATTGACCCTTGTCCTTTCATTGATCTCTATTCATGTCTATCCCTTAACAAAACAATTGTTAATCTGATCTCAAATCGCGGTCGAGACTAGAAATAAATTGGTAGCGCGCCCGATAAGGATGTTAACATTTATTTTGCTAAACTTTATAAACTTCATAAGACTTAAAAGAAGTTACAACATTTTTTCATCCATTGATCTACCCTAATCTTACGAACCCTATAAAGCGGAGAATTACTCGCGCATGATGGAGATAGAAGAAGAACAGATAGAGGAAGAATTCATAATGTAAATGCAGAAAATAAATGCTAAATAATGATCTACCTTTATTAATCAACTTCACAATTACAAAACCTTCAAGTTTAGATTACAAGAGAAAGAAGAAGTTTCTATCGATCTCTGCCTTGTAGGAAGTAAATGCTCCGTCGAATCTCACGTCGCTCTATCACGTCGAATCGTGGACCTGTCGTGGATCTCGTGTTCTTTGACGGTGATTTTCTTAGTGTAAAAGGTGATGAATTCTAACTTTAGCCATCGGTCCTTTATATAGCCCTCAAAGAAGAAAACCCAGTTACCATATATGGTGATTTCCTAATATGGTGACTTTCCATATATGGTGACTTTCCATATTTGGTGACTTTCCATATATGGTGATTTCCTAATATGGTGATTTTCCATGCCTGGATTCTTCAAATATTTACTGAGTCTCTGCCAGTATTGATTTTACGATTTTGGCAGATTTTTGATCTTCACATCTTGAAAATCTTGATCTCTTCACCTGAGCTAAATTTGCACAATATCTCCATGAATAATGTTAGTAATATTATCCTAACCATTTTATATTATACAATATTTTAAGAATCTTGATTAGAATATTTGATATGATATGCATATTTAAATTACTAAAATATTATATAAATATTATATGCATATATTTTCCTTCATAATATTAATTATAATATAGAAACATATGATAATAGATATTTTGCAAATAAACCCTCATATGTTTCATATTTATAATAAACACCTTTATATATTTATCAAGAGTAAGGAAAATGTCGTATCAAATGTGCAGTTTTATCAACTGAACACCCACCAAATTCAAGTAAGCCAAAAGCCAAGAAATCTAAACCAGTTGAAAAGAGAGTGAAGGAAAAACTTAGTTTAAAGCAAGTGTTTTATCAAAATAAGCCGTAGTAAGTATTTTTAAAACATCAAGTCTTTTCCAAAAATTTCGGCAGTGTTTCCTTTGTAAATACTGTCCCCAAACGGGTACAAACATGAATAATATACATAAAGAATAAAGGCATCCCCAAGCGGGAGCTAGTTCTTCGCCAATTTGCGGAAACAACCACGTAAGCAATAAAGTATACAACGTCGAAGGGCGAGATTCAAAACTCAGAAAGAAACCAGAGAAAAACCATAATAATATAGGCGCGCGACTCTAAGTTCGAAAGAATATACACTGGTCTTCTAAGTCTAACAATTATACAAGTCTGGTTGATAGAGTTACTAGATACAACTGAAATAAATACAAATACTACGGTGGTCACGATACAAGTGAACCCACCTACAAGGCAATCACCTGGAAGGAAGTAGTGTGCCAGCAAGCCGCAACGAAACCTGTACAGCAAAACCTGCAAGAAACTGTGGCACAATGGGGGTGAGTTCCTAACTCGTGAGTAGAAAACATCACCAAGAAGAAATCGCATGTATGACTCTATCCTAGGTCATACAATAATATATCCTCAATATATAACCTGAAGCATTTAAATAATGGTAAAGGTAAACATCTATATATAAGTGTAATACCAAGTGCTCGTGTCAGTGCCTCAAGTAACAACATATCATATATATGATGTATGAATGCATGAAAACAGAATACATCTAAATGAGAAAACTGTTTTCATATCTCAGTGAGATTTCTGCATAAAAATTGAAGTATCATCAATGAAATCAACAAGGAATCCGTGTAAAGCATCGACACTAAATATATATTCCAATATCTCAATATCTCGGGTTCTGGCAATCCGGACTGACCCATATCATAAAATCTCAATGTCTCAATATCTCGGACTCCGGCAATCCGGACTGGCCCAAATCATCAAATCTCACGACTATGTCGGTATCCTGCGGATATCCGCCGCGGCATAAATAACCGGTCGGTAGTGCTCCCCTGCCGGGCTTAACGCCATCATCTGCGACCATCTTTCCCCGGGCCACACCGGGTCCACCATGCACCCGCAGACGGTTCCTCCTCCTCCTTGAATCGGGTGCATGATACCGCTCAAGAGCCGAGAAAACTCATGGTGGACATATCTCACATCATATCACGAGAAAACGGCAATTTCTATCATTTGAAAATGATATGAAGTTTATAAAATCCTTGCGGTTTCTCCAAATCCATAAATCTCATGGAAAATCTGAATTCCATAATCAAAAGTCAATAAACATTGAATACCGGCAATAAGCCCACTAATATTGCATGATAAATGAATATAAACATGCATGAGATATCACAGTAATAAATGCAATGTCTAAGCTAGCATATGAAAGCAAGCGCACTAGTACCTTGTCGAAACTATCAGCTAGCAATTTATACTAATGAAGTAGTGTTTTGTAATGTGTACGTGACATGAAAATTACCGATGATGATGTGTGTGAGCCGGAAAGGGAGTGTACGTGGAGCATACGCATCATCGGTAATGGTGCTGGTGTTCTGACAGCAGGGTTTCATAATAACTTACTAAAACAAATTTAAGCATGCAATGCGATGCGAATAGCAGGAATATATGGAAAATGAATAGTAAACGCAACAATAAAGAATATACATTATATATACGAGTCATACAGTTTTGGCATTTGAAACAGCACGAATCATGGTGTTTAGAAAATAGGGGCTACGGTGTTTTTAAGAAAATGTATGTCCTTTGAAATATTCGTAGTATCCCTTGGCCTGTCTTTAAAATACTCACGATTCGTTAGTTTTGGAAATAAGTATGACTCGAGCCCAAATCTAACATCTACTAAGTAAACTACAGGACAAAGCTAAGAGACTAACCAAAAAGGGGTAAGGAAAACCACCTAAGTCTGAGTCGATATATCTAGTAGTCGGTGATCCCGCCTCAATAGCGTCACGTACGATAAAACATGTAATACGATATCCTCGAGTCAAGAGTGCGGATCTATCATCATAATTATATCTCGTACGGTAAATCCATCGTACGGCATCCCAAAATCGGGGTACGGGTCAACTATCAAAAATACCTCAATATCTATATGGTATCATCATCATAATATCATGAACTAGGGTACTGATCTAAAGTCTAGTACATTCCGATACCATCAACATATATATATCCGCATGTGTATGAAAACACATCGCTCAATGATCCGCTATAATATCATGTCGTATATCATAATACGACCCAAGTCACATCACCGATCTCACGGCATCATGCCCAATCACATCGACTCATCTCCAAGTATGATATACTATCCTCATCATACGTATATACGTATATGTATATATATATATATATATATATATATATATATATATATAGCAACACATCCACAAACATATATATATATATACACATATATCATATACACCAAAACATAACCCGTGTGTGCATGTGTGTGTGTGTATACCTTATTCTAGGGTTCGCGACTAAGAACTAACTACAAACGTTTCGTCCAATTACACTAAAACTAACCCATGCTCTCCTAAAATCTTTCTTGCTAATTATCCATGTTTCACAAAAACACATATATAAATATATAGCATATCATATGCTACACTACGAACTGCGGGGGTGCTATACGCCATCCACCCGACTTCCCCCGTAGATATATATCTACTCACCTTGATCTTTGCTTGCCGAAGTCGATAACGCCACGCTCATCCTTGTTGCTCAATTTCCACATGAGGGTACCTACATACATACACATATCGCATCGTAAACAGAAACCGCGCACGAAAATTAAAACGGCACACGAATCGCACATAGGTTAAATCCTATGGTCTACGCACGCAAAAGAACCAAATAACCCCCGATATCGACGTACAAACGTCAAGTGATCGAGATAAAACAAAAATACCAAAGTTCAAGTTCACAGAATTCACAAACCGAAATCAGAAACTATGAAAAACACTTCCAGATTTTACCCCAGGTGAAATTAGCCAATTTTGCATATGTGGAGGGTCTAATTTAAAGATAAAGGGACCACAGACCAAGCACGAGGCCCTGGGGTCAAGTCCTGGCCGCAAATTGCGGCCAGAAAGGAATTTTTGGCGGCCAGGGTTTGGGGTTTGGGTCTCGGGTCTTCAGGGTAGCTTCTAGGTCACCTGCTTGTGTCACTGTAATCGCTATATATTTTTCCAGGTCTCCGAGTCATAGCAGATTTCTAAAGTCATCACTATTCCTACACAAATCCGATGTCGGGGATTTCTAAGTTCATCTCTTGGGGTTTTAGTCTCTGATTTAGTCTAATATACTATCACCACAGGGGTTGTGGTCTCTAACTAAGTCTTAAGTACACCTTCACTAACCAAAATACTCCCAAATCCTCATCTTGGAATTTCTAACATCACTAAACCTTGATGTATCAATTCTAAACTAAACTTAGAAGCTAAAGGAATGAATTACTACACTAAAGGTGAAGGGAATACCTCATTTAGCGACCCTAGAATCCCCTAGAGCTCAAAATCCAAATTTTTTTGATCTCCCATGCTTGTAGTGAGCTTGTGCATGAAATTTGTGAAGGGAACGTGTGGTTTTGATGCATTTTGGGGTTGTTATGAGGTGTAGTAGGATGTGGAAGGAGAAGGGAAGCCATGGTTGAGGAGAAGGAGAAGAAAAGATGAAGATGATGAAATGAAAGCCATGAGCCAAGGGTCAAATGACCCCTCACCTCTCTCTCTTCTCTCTCATGCCCATACTTCCTTTCTTTATTCTTTTCTTTTCTTTTCTTTTCAATTTCTAAAACAATTGAAAACCCAAAATGAAACCATGCACTAATAAAGACTTGAAATCATGTTTCAAATAAAAAATGTGATAAGTATATTTACAATATGACATGGTGCATATCATGTGCATAATCACGCTTAATGCATAATTAAATACTAATCGAGTTTAGTAATACTACCTATATACAAATCATTGTATACTAAATTGTAAAATTCCCAATTTTCATAAATTCTTTTAAAATCAATAATTGATATAAATTTTCAAATATTTCCCAATTTATCGGTATATAATTATACCATATCATTAAAACTAATCTCTACACATTAAAATATTCATAATATTTATTATTTTAATTATTTAACTTCCCAAAAATAATATCTTATTTTTCTGAAATGTTACAGTCTTCCTTTAGGGTTCCTATCAACGACAGCAAGGCTTCGGGAGGCATCGTCCATGCCATTTTCAAATTTTTGTCGTTTTAACGAACCCTAAACTTGAATCGATAACTAGAGAATCATACGAACCAAAAGTAAACTACTTTACTTCTAAGTGTTTAGGGAATACAACCTTTGTAGACCGGTCCTTCACTTCATATGCTCCTTGTAGTAGTCCCTTCGCTGCGATGATACGATCTTGCTGACTCTTGAATCGCTCCATGAGAAGAAAAGAGCGATCTTGCTTGAAGTCTTCGAGGCTGAAGATGATCTACGTCGAGGAGACACTAACTCAAACTACCACTTCACTAAAGAGAGATTAGTGAAGCAAACACCCAATACCAAAGTTCTAATCTAGTAGAGGATGATGAAGTAGGAAGTGGGCTCACTTTAGTTTTATTTTTCTCACAATATTTTTTCTCTTTTTCAAAACCCTAGCAAGCTTTTCTCAAGGAAGAAGAAGATGAGCAAATGAGATGAGAATGAACTAATGAGGAGAGAGAGTGAACCATGGGTGAGTTTTGTATCATATACTAACTCATGTAGAGACATAACCATGGCTAAATTATAATAGTTAGGTTAACAAATATCTAAAGTAAAACAAAATGAGTGGACTAAAGTCAATGCACTCACAAGCTTCATGAAGCTTCATGCATGAACAATTATCCACCAATTTTGGAATTACTATAAATATTTAAACCTTGCATTATAATTAGTATGGTGTAAGTCTCATACACCCATATAGTGTGTATCATCTACCATAACACAATAAATAAGCACAATTAATATATATCACATATATATTAAGTGTGCACATGTGAGAATAATAAATGCTTAAGTGAGCTAATATTAGTTAATGTAAAGCATATCAAATATACAATTATACACTAAATTATCAAATCAACACTTGATTTAATAATCCGGCTATATCTCATACAACCGACTAATATAATATGTACCATCTTATCGAATCAACACTTGAATCGATAACCCGGTTATATCACATATAACCGACTGATACAAAAATCGCAAGAATAGAATACGGTATCACATACTCGTATTATTCTCGGTCCTGCACATATCACATATGTGCTCCTACTTCGTTTTTCCTGAGCCAGTGAAACCCTTATGTAGGACTCTAAAGACTCGTCAACACGCCAGCAGTAGGTGATGATCACATCAAGCACCCATAAGCCATCAGCGGTACTAGCTGGACGTAACGGCTACCCGGGTATTGAACGATCAGAAGATCAACAAGCAAGCCCGCTCTATCTCCTGTATAAGCCTGACAGTAACACTACCATACAGTCCGGTCTCTTCGTCTGATATGTCGCATATCCAGTCTAGGGGTAGTAAACGTCAGACCCCAATAACCGATAAGTCATGCCGATATGAGGCTCATAACGGATCGAGAAACTACTGATAACACTTACCAGTAAATCTCTAAATCAGCCCTGGCCAGGGACTTCCCTGTTATGGCCAATCGAGCACAGCGCAACATCAACCCCCAATACCGGGAGAGACGAAACCCCTCCTATCGCTCATTGCCTCCATGTGACTCGGGACTGTACCCAAAAACCACCGTTTTGCACGTCCTCTTGAACGTGGTAAGGTGGAAATCAAAGCACAGTGGGAATCACACAAGACTCTATGACGATCTCGGGTCTACAGACTAACCTGTACCAACCAGTGTCACCAGAGAACTGCCATTTGACGTGAGGTATAATACCATCTGGGAGTTCTCGGCGAGTCCGTCCAGTGTACCCAGTCTCCACTGAGCACCCGTATACCATCTCTGATGTCAAACACCAATGGATATGGGATCATCCATCGCCCATCACATGGGTTGAGATGCGTATACGCTAGTCTACTTTGGTGTATCGATGCCCTATCTCGATACACCTATGACTAGGAACATTAAAGGATGAACTTATAGACTACCATGGCCCCACTAGTATGATCTGCATCATAATCCTGGTAGTCAAGTACACATCCTAAGGGCTTTACCAACATGTAACCATAAGACAGTATCAAGAGACAAGTATACATGTTAAGATAAAGAGCAACCAGATAGCATATTATCATGTCGAGCAAGAAAGTCCCCTCTCTATATTGTAGGGTTCCTAGGCACTCTAGTGAGGTCTCTCAAGGCATCGAACATGCCAATTTCAAAAATTCTAGTGCCGAGAAACTCTAATGTACGGATCGTTTGCTAGAAATCTAGGCGAAAAGTAAACTAGCTAACAACTTAGCTAATGAGAATACGGAAATACAACCTTTGTAGATCCGGTGCTCCACCTCCATAGCTCCGCAACGAGGTCCTCTCCGCTGTCCAAATCAAATCCGGGCTCAAGCGTCGGCTTCGTCGGAGAATGGACAAGCTAGGTCGTCGATGTCCATACCGAAGATGATCTACGTCGAGGCATCGCTAGAACAAGCTCCTCCTTCGCCAAGTCAAGAAACTTGTGAAGACAACACACTCTAATACATGGCAAGTAGTAGAGGATGAAGAAATAGGAAGTGGGTAAACTTTAGATTTGGATTTCTCACTCTAATTCTCACTTTGCCATTAAAGCTAGTGAAGCTTTTTCTTGAAGTGAAGAAGAAGAAGATGAAGAATATGATAAGTCCTTTTTTTTGATAAATAGAAAATAATACAATACTTATGATAATCTTTACCTTAGTTAAGTGTAGAGAATTGACTAAGGTTGGGTTGATGGTTAGGGTTAAGGATGAGAACAAAAAAGTCATCAAGTCAAAGCTTCATGAAGCTTTAACATAAAACAAAAGAAGCCACCATTCATTTATCTTCCAATTTATTCAAAATGAATAAATAAATAAGATGAATGAATAAGTAAAACCCTAATCAACAATTTAACCTTGGTTTAATTCTTTACACTTAACCATAAAGCATGTATCATCAATCATGATATAATCAAGTGCACAAAATCATATCGCATATGCAATGCGCACAACCGAGCGAGAAAATCCATTTAAAGTGAACCGATACTAGTTAATGCAAAGTAATATATCAAATATATAATTATGCATTAAATCATTAAATCAACACTTGATTTAACGATCCGGTCATGACGCACATAACCGACTGGTATCATTAGTAACATCTTATCGAATCAACACTTGATCCGATAACCCGGCTATATCGCATATAACCGATCAATGTCACAGCGCGAGAATCGAATACAGTATCACATACTCGTATCATTCTCGGTCCCGCACATATCTCATATGCGCTCCTATTTCGTTTTGCTTGAGCCAGGAAACCTCTGTGTAGGACTCTAAAGACTCGTCAATACGCCGGCAGCAGATGATGATCATATCAAACACCCACAAGCCGCAAGCGGTCTGCTAAACGTAACGGCCACCCGGGTATTGAGCGATCTGAAGATCGACGAGCAAGCCCGCTCACACTCCAGTGAATCCGACCAGTAACACTACCGTACAGTCCGGTCTGATCGTCTGATATGTCGCATATCTCGCCTAGGGGTGGTAAACGTCAGACCCCAATAGCTCGATAAGTCGTGTCGATATGAGGTCTATAACACTTCGAGAAACTACTGGTAACACTTACCAGTAAATCTCAGCAACCCTGGCCAGGGATTTCCTGTTATAGCCAATCGAACACAGCGCAACATCAACTCCCTATACCGGGAGAGACGAATCCCCTCCTATCGCTCATTGCCTCCATGTGACTCGGGACTGTACCCAAAAACCACCGTTTTGCACGCCCTCTTGGACGTGGTAAGATGGAAATCAAAGCACAGTGGGAACCACACAAGACTCTATGACGATCTCGGGTCAACAGACTACTCTGTACCAGTGTCACCAGAGAACTGCCATCTGACGTGAGGTATAATACCATCTGGGAGTTCTCGGCGAGTCCGTCCAGTGTACCCAGTCTGCACTGAGCACCCGTATATCATCTCTGATGTCAAACACCGATGGATATGGGATCATCCATCGCCCATCTGTATGGGTCGAGAAGGTACACGCTAGTCTACTCTGGTATATCGATGCCCCATCTCGATACACCCACGACTAGGGACTTTGAAGGATGTACTTATGGACTACCATGTCCCCACTAGTATGATCCGCATCATATTCCAGATAGTCAAGTACACATCCTAAGGGCTTTACCAACATGTAACAGAGAGACAATCAGTATACACGTTAAGGTAAAGATCAACCAGATAGCATACTATCATGTCGAGCAAGAAAGTCCTCCCTATATATGTCCCAGCATCCACTACAATGTACATCCTATGTACAGTAATGGCCTCTAGGGCATACATATAACTAACAATCTCCCACTTGCACTAGGGCCATCTGTAGCAGTGGTTGTAGTATCTCATACTCAACCATCCCATAAAAGTCTCTCTTTGGGAATAGGCCTTCGTGAGTGGATCCGCTGCGTTATCCTCTAAGTCTGCTCTCCTTTCCTCGATCACCTTGGAGATCAACCATCTCCATGATCCGGTGATACTGCCTTAGAATAAGTCTGGATCACTGATGGGACCGGCGTTCCTTGGCATAAGCCACAACTCCATTGTCTCACAATGGTAGGAACATAGTTCATCTCATGAACCATTATACATCCAAACAGCCTCTTTGGTAGCATCTTAAGTAGCGATGTATTCTGCCTTTATCGTCTAGTATGTCACGGTATCTAGCTTGGAACTCTTCCAACATACCGTCCCTTTACTGAGGGTAAAGACAATGCCTGCGACTGACATTCAGTCGTCTTTATCACTCTGGAACACTTCCAGTGATTCTCCTCAGGGTCGATTGATACCATCTCACTACAACTAGTGAGAATCCTAACATCCATTTAGATCTATCTCATAGATCCAAAATCCAGGATTTAGTAGGTATCAATTTGATCCTATGTGGAGAATCATTGTGATAAACGGAGATTGATCGAGCGTAGCATAAGAAACTCCTTTCTTATCAAGAGTATGTCATCCACGTACTCTACGAGGATCACCACCATACTCCCTACTACCTTTTTGTATATACAAGGTTCATCTACCATTTTGATGATGTCAACTTCCTTGACTAATCCATCAAAACAGATGTTCCAACTCCGCGATGCCTGCTTTATCAGATAAAACATCTTGCACACATTTCCGCTGCTCCCACTGTTTACGAAGCCCTCTGGCTGTGTACTTATAGACTCACTCTTCTAAATCATTATTTAGAAAAGCAGTCATGGCACCCAACCGCCAGATATCGTAGTCATGGTATGTAGCCGTGGCAAGTAGGATCTGGATGGACTTAAGCATAGCTACTTGAAAAGGTTTCATCATTATCCACAGCTGGTCAATGATGCAAACTTTTAACAAGTCTAGCTTTGAAAGTCTCAACTTTTCCATGTACACCAAGTAATCTTCTCAAGATATACTTGCTCCTGATGGGGATTTAACCCTTCAGATATAGCAACTAAAGTCCATACTTTGTTGGTGTATAAGGATTCCATCTCAGATCGCTAAACATCCAGCCATTCTTACAGAGTCTTACTCCTGATGGCAGCTCGAAGCTAGTTGGGTCATCATCTCATGATGCAATCCTCGCTCCCACTGTCATAGAGAAACAGAAGTATCTCTCAGGTGGGTGAGGAACCCTACTAGATCGGCGGAGAGGCTGAGGTTCGTTGGAATCTACTGAATCCTTTGGTTCTATCAAATCATCAGCTGCAATTTGTATGGCTGGAACATTTCCAGTTGTACATAACAGAAGTTGCCTCGAGCTTGTCCGGATTTTGCTTTTAGACATAGGCCGGACAACCCCAAATCTTAACTAACTTAAGATATGGGCTCTTCCCTTTCCATATCACATAGGAAATGGTAGGCTTTGATTTGATTCGAACCCTATTCAATAGGTATGCAGCTTCTCAAGTGCATAACCCCTTAAGGAAAAAGGTAACTCAGTAGTACTCATCATAGAGCACACCATATCAAATAGGGTGTATCTGCTCCGCCCCGATATACCATCGTGCTATGGTGTATATGGAGGAGTAATGCTGAAAGAGAATCTCATTCTCCTTTAGAATAGTCCAGGAATTCCATGCACAAGTATTCTCCTCCTTGATCACATCAAAGGACATAATACTTATACCCGTATTTTGGTTCTCTACTTCTAACTTATATTCTGTGAATATCTCAAAAGGTTCGGACTTGTGTTTCAACAGGAACATAGGTCTGAATCTAAAGAGATCATCAGAGAACGTAATGAAGTATAAAGAACCGGTCTTGGTATGTGTAGACAGGGGACCTTCATACATCAACATGTATCATCCCAAGAGTTCACTAACTCTTTCTCTGTTTCCAATAAATAGAGCTATGGTCATATTATCTTTGTGACATGACTGACAAGTTTCATAAGATGTAAATTCAAACTGATTTAAATATGCATCTACATGTAACTTTAGCTAGTCGGGTCACATTGATCTGACCTAGTCTACAATACCTCAAGAAGAATTCGTTCATTTCTGAACTCTTTCTCTTGTGTGTGTTCCTTATACTAAGAACTATAGTTTTATTTAGAACATTAATGCTTTTAGATAACGTGCCTGAACCGATCAACTTTTGATATAGGAAATGTTCAAAACATTATCCAACAATACAAAATATTATCGTTTCTTTACTTATAAAGAGACAGATATGATTTTGTATATCAGGTTCGGTATCTAATAACATTCGTTCAGAATCAATGTATCGGTAATACAGGGTGACAGTGACCGACAGACTTGGCTGCAACACTTGCCCCGTTTTCTGCCTCATGAAACTTATCACCCGTTCTCAGTTTTTCTACCCTTTTGTAGCCCTATGTAACAAATTACATATCTGGGATCCTGATCCGGTATCATATACCCAGGATGCGGAGGATACTGAGAAACAGTTCTGTATAATGAACACACCCGAAGATGATGCATCGTATGCACTTTCTTCGTTTGGGCGGCACGGGAAATCTGGTATTCCCCAATTTCCTGCTCTGTCTTATAACAATTATAAGTTGGAGCGGGACCAACGTTCCCCAGCTCAGTATAACAAGCGGGTTCGGTCAATAATCCGTATTATTATCTTGATTAAGGCGTGATATGGTCGCTACCAGGAGAGAGAGAGAAGAAAACACTCAGCGTGCGCTCTTGCAAGAATAGATTGGTTATTATTTTATCTAATCAGGATGGCTCCCACTGCTTTTTATCAAATCTTCCTTCAAACCCTAAAAGGAAAGACTAGCCGGGATTAATTACACACTACAAGTTCGCCAATCTTTCAGCCAGGCCAGTGTCGGTACTTTGAGGGAGGTCCCCCGTGCTTTCGCACGAACCTAATTAATGTAAAACCTCGTTTTCCCAGAGGCGTAACCTCGTTGACACCTTTCTAGACACCTACTTGATCGGCTAATTGTAATGTATAAAACTCTCCCAGGAGTAACTCTTACTCGCAGCGGGTATCGGGATCCAACTATCTCATAGAAGGTATGCAATCTCATTGCAAATTTCAACACTTGAAATTCCCGATAATATTTTGCCCCGAACGATCTATGACCTTAACAAGGTCAACAAACCATAGACCGCAAGTCAAGTTCAACCCGTCATTTCTTGATTGAATCAAATCCACCCGCATGACCCTTGACAAGGTCAACAAGGCCGCACGACTACCCTAACCCAATCTGCATCATATGCATAAGCAGATAAATACTGGTTAGCTACCGCACACTGCGCCTTGACAAGGTCAACAAACGCAGCACGAATACTAAACAGGATTTATCTGAAATGACGGAGGGCTACGACAGGTTTTTCTGAAAACCTATTGCGTAATGAACTTGATATCGTTGTAGAATCAAATGATTTTGAAATGGAGTGCTTTTGAGGCTTTTCTAGTTTTGCTAAAGGAATCACTCCCGGTGAAGGGATCGTCGGTCCTTTCCTCGTCGAATGAGGTGCGGGATATATCACATATATCACTGTACAAAGCAAAAACTCTTAAAAGCAATCAAAAGACAAACCGAGGTTGTAGCATCTGCCAGTTATTGCTAAAGGAGTCACTCCCGGTGAAGGGATCTCGGTCCTTTCCTTATCGAATAAGGTGCAGGATATATCATATATACCGCTGTGCAAAGCAAGAACTGTAGCTACCTGTTTTATTTTGAAATTCGATTCTACAACATCTTAGGTTTCTTTTATTTCATTAATCACATTAATGAAGTCCCATCATTTAAGTACCTAAACATCACAGATAAATACGACGTACACTTATGCCATCCGCATTCGCCTCGATGTCCCCTCGTGCACCGTTAGGTTAGGTAACTAACGACAGAGCGGGGCAGGGCTAGCGCGGGTGTAAAACATAAGTAACGGCTATATAATATATCATATATACTATATACAGTATCTATCACAGAACATCACATGATCACATCACAGATATCGCAGCAGAAGTAACATATGAAATATTGGATATACTAGGACGTCTGTGTTTTCAATACGAGCCAGTATAAAACACGGATTCCACGGTCGTGATGAATAGCCAAACCCACACCCCTAGACCCCTACGAGAGCGGCAAGCAACCCTACCAATTCTGGAGTTAGGAGACCCGGACTCGACTCCTCGAGTTGGTCTCCCACTGGACTCCAGAACCCGGTTACTTGTGCCCTCCTCCTTGGGTCTATCCTAGTGCGGAAAAGTAAATAATATACAAACGGTGACTACTTCCGCTACCTGGAAGCGCCCCAATAATTGAATATTACATACAAGTTTTTACATGAATGAAAATGAAAAACACTCATCTCACATAAAAACCCCCGGCTATTCAAACACGACGATCCAATATAACATATCCAGCAACACATAACATCACATGTCATCAACGTAAGTAAATATGTCCATCCCAATTGTCGTTGGCATATAGCAACGAAACCGGCGATATCACATATTACACTTACGGTCACAGAAAAGAAAGTGTAAAACTACAACAGTTGGAATCCGCAACCACCTCAGACATCGCATGCCTGACCAAATGAATTACTTAGACATCGCATGCCTAACAATTATAAACCCCGCATTTTAGTCTCATTATCGAAAACTCTTTTCAATACCAAGTCGGGCAATTCAACAAGATTCCCGACATCCTGATCGAATATTCGTCGCAAACTTTAGTAGGCGGCCGCACCCCTGATACCGTCGACGAAGTGCACCAAGGCGGAACACCGCTGCCGCGAGCACCCGAACGGATGCTTTCGGCGACGGGGTTCTCCTACAGTCACTTGGTCGGGGCTTTGGAGCGAGGCTGTCTATTAAGTTTACCCGGCGAGTATCCGCGTACGCTACGTGATTGCAACGGACTTTTGATCGCATCAAAATTCCATGGCAACCGATCAAGTGAGACTAAACCGTTAGATTTATAACATTCATTCAGTTATCACATAACTATTGTGAATTCCAATTATTGTATCCCATTCCAGATAAACAGAAAATGTTAAACTTTTCGATCGAACAATCGAACACCCAAGTTTTCCCGATACAGATCAACACATGAAAATAAGTCTAACAACATTCAGTTCGTGCCTCAGTACCAACGGTCCAGCCGTAGAAGGGTCAAGCCAACACCTCACATGTGGCACGCCGTACTGCCCCAAACCCGAAGGTTCAAAAGGCAGTTCAAGACGGTCACATAATCGAGTTAAGGTTTGTTGTCTTCTAGAGGGTCCATCGCGTTACTTGCACTACTTAGAACGTCGTTAAACTACGGAAAAATCCAACACTTGGAAATTTCCCAACAGGGGAAAAATTGGGTATTTATATCCGGTCGAACTTTTTAACATATTCTAAAATTTATCCGGAAAGCCACACAGACAAAATTTGATATTCCGATCGAAACTCCGAAACCCCAAAACCACCTTTGAAAATTCAACTCTTGAAAAAATATTAAAAATACCCAGGAAAACCAGAACAGCATACTGTGAATTACTGTACAAATTTGGACGCCAGAAAAGACAAAACGGCCGCGCTTCCGCCGCACGAGCCATGCTCGTGCCGCGGAAGGGCGGTGGGAAAGTGGAATCAGGTCCACGAATTTTACAGTAATTCTTAGAAAACCCTGCTTGATTTTCTGGATATTTTTAATCTTGAAAAATCCACAATTTTAAAATCTGGACAGAGAGCATGTTAGGTTTGGGTTTTCGGGTTCGTTCGGACTTCAATTTCCGTCTGGACTTCGCCTAAGGCTCTAGCTAGGCTCTGATACCACTGTAGGGTTCCTAGGCACTCTAGTGAGGTCTCTCAAGGCATCGAACATGCCAATTTCAAAAATTCTAGTGCCGAGAAACTCTAATGTACGGATCGTTTGCTAGAAATCTAGGCGAAAAGTAAACTAGCTAACAACTTAGCTAATGAGAATACGGAAATACAACCTTTGTAGATCCGGTGCTCCACCTCCATAGCTCCGCAACGAGGTCCTCTCCGCTGTCCAAATCAAATCCGGGCTCAAGCGTCGGCTTCGTCGGAGAATGGACAAGCTAGGTCGTCGATGTCCATGCCGAAGATGATCTACGTCGAGGCATCGCTAGAACAAGCTCCGCCTTCGCCAAGTCAAGAAACTTGTGAAGACAACACACTCTAATACATGGCAAGTAGTAGAGGATGAAGAAATAGGAAGTGGGTAAACTTTAGATTTGGATTTCTCACTCTAATTCTCACTTTGCCATTAAAGCTAGTGAAGCTTTTTCTTGAAGTGAAGAAGAAGAAGATGAAGAATATGATAAGTCCTTTTTTTTGATAAATAGAAAATAATACAATACTTATCATAATCTTTACCTTAGTTAAGTGTAGAGAATTGACTAAGGTTGGGTTGATGGTTAGGGTTAAGGATGAGAACAAAAAAGTCATCAAGTCAAAGCTTCATGAAGCTTTAACATAAAACAAAAGAAGCCACCATTCATTTATCTTCCAATTTATTCAAAATGAATAAATAAATAAGATGAATGAATAAGTAAAACCCTAATCAACAATTTAACCTTGGTTTAATTCTTTACACTTAACCATAAAGCATGTATCATCAATCATGATACAATCAAGTGCACAAAATCATATCGCATATGCAATGCGCACAACCGAGCGAGAAAATCCATTTAAAGTGAACCGATACTAGTTAATGCAAAGTAATATATCAAATATATAATTATGCATTAAATCATTAAATCAACACTTGATTTAACGATCCGGTCATGACGCACATAACCGACTGGTATCATTAGTAACATCTTATCGAATCAACACTTGATCCGATAACCCGGCTATATCGCATATAACCGATCAATGTCACAGCGCGAGAATCGAATACAGTATCACATACTCGTATCATTCTCGGTCCCGCACATATCTCATATGCGCTCCTATTTCGTTTTGCTTGAGCCAGGAAACCTCTGTGTAGGACTCTAAAGACTCGTCAATACGCCGGCAGCAGATGATGATCATATCAAACACCCACAAGCCGCAAGCGGTCTGCTAAACGTAACGGCCACCTGGGTATTGAGCGATCTGAAGATCGACGAGCAAGCCCGCTCACACTCCAGTGAATCCGACCAGTAACACTACCGTACAGTCCGGTCTGATCGTCTGATATGTCGCATATCTCGCCTAGGGGTGGTAAACGTCAGACCCCAATAGCTCGATAAGTCGTGTCGATATGAGGTCTATAACACTTCGAGAAACTACTGGTAACACTTACCAGTAAATCTCAGCAACCCTGGCCAGGGATTTCCTGTTATAGCCAATCGAACACAGCGCAACATCAACTCCCTATACCGGGAGAGACGAATCCCCTCCTATCGCTCATTGCCTCCATGTGACTCGGGACTGTACCCAAAAACCACCGTTTTGCACGCCCTCTTGGACGTGGTAAGATGGAAATCAAAGCACAGTGGGAACCACACAAGACTCTATGACGATCTCGGGTCAACAGACTACTCTGTACCAGTGTCACCAGAGAACTGCCATCTGACGTGAGGTATAATACCATCTGGGAGTTCTCGGCGAGTCCGTCCAGTGTACCCAGTCTGCACTGAGCACCCGTATATCATCTCTGATGTCAAACACCGATGGATATGGGATCATCCATCGCCCATCTGTATGGGTCGAGAAGGTACACGCTAGTCTACTCTGGTATATCGATGCCCCATCTCGATACACCCACGACTAGGGACTTTGAAGGATGTACTTATGGACTACCATGTCCCCACTAGTATGATCCGCATCATATTCCAGATAGTCAAGTACACATCCTAAGGGCTTTACCAACATGTAACAGAGAGACAATCAGTATACACGTTAAGGTAAAGATCAACCAGATAGCATACTATCATGTCGAGCAAGAAAGTCCTCCCTATATAGGTCCCAGCATCCACTACAATGTACATCCTATGTACAATAATGGCCTCTAGGGCATACATATAACTAACATATATGTCCAAGCATCCAATATAATATACATCATATGTACAATAATGGCCTCTAGGGCATACATAAAACTAACACTTCCCCCCTTAAATAAATTCGGTCCCCGAATTTAAATTTAAACCTCTCAAATACTAAAACATTTCAGCAAAACACTCAAGTCGTCTGGGCTCCGAAGTCATACATACACAAAACATATCGTAGCGCAATGCATGCACATGAAAAACGAGTATATAACTCAAAAATCAAAACTTCGTCATGCATCACGCAATCATCGGAGTTATGGAGAAGATACCAATGCCAAAGTCCAATACGAAAACCAACATGATATTCATCAAAACTATAACATATATATAGTACGCATCGTTGTAAACTCATCAAAACATCTGAAAGAAATGCATGCCAAACCCTTTTCAAGTTGCTGTGAGATGCGCGTATCATGGCACAGTAGCGGACGTTTATTATAAGAAAATAACTATATATATATATCCTTTATTTAACATACACGTCCCGCCGTTTTGAAGATAATTTAGAAGGGTTTCCTTTGTAAACTGTTTCGTGTCATCTCGGACACATAGGAGAAATATTGAGACTGTAGCTCATTCTTGGAAATCCCTTCGAAAACTATCGATGCATGCAAAAACATATTCAGGTACTGTCCTCTGACTAGTCCTTCTCAGTTACTATACCAAATAGTAAATATCATAAAACATACTGCTCCAAAAGAAACCAATCCCAAAATGTGTATAAGAATGCCACGTGCGTCTGGTGCGCACAGAAATCGAAATCAATGTATGTGCCATACATGTGCACAGAAATAAAATCTAAGTGCAACGGGTGTGCACAAAAACACCTATCAAGAGCAACGAGTGTGCCTGACAACAATATCAGGTGCATCTGATATGCACGAAGAATCTTGATTTAGTGCATCTGGTGTGCACCAAAATAGCATCAAGCGCGCCAAGTATGCGCAAGAATCCAACTCAAGTGCACAAGGTGCACGGAAACAATATCGAATATCACAATCGAAATTGACGGTATACAACAAACCTCAATCCAAATCAGGTATACCGTGGTATATAATCTCACAACCACGTGCATCAGCGTGCACAAAATCGAATCAAAGTACTAAAAGTACATGAAAACTACACCGAAGGCACAAGTCAAATCACATACATACCATAGACATGAAATCAAAATCAAACATCTTGAACGACATCAAATCGAAGTCGAGTGCAACTGTGGTGCACAAAATCTCAATCATGCAAATAAATCGCCCAAAATACCGAAATCCAAATAACGGACACGTGATATTCGAATCACCAAATCGCAAATCGTAAACACTGTCGTCGATATGTCCTTCCTTAAAATTCGAGAAGGTGTCGGTGCATCCAAAGCTAGCAGAGCAATATATCTTCTTGCCTCATGTTCATGGCCTGGCGCCTGGTGTCCTTAGGCTCTTGTCTCTCACTGCGAATTGCTAGTTACATAACCCCTCGGCTCAACGGCCCAATATGGAAATGATGGCGGAAACAGTTCCGCTCTGGCACATCCCCTAAAGATCTCTGGCCAACTATCATGGTCACTCATAACATGTTTCGTCGACGATGCCGAACTCTGGCCTACTGGGTGTGCGTAATACGACCGATCCTGGGTCCAAGTCTCCTCATGTAGTATTCCAGAAAGATTCTGTCGGCGTCTCTCCCAAATCTCGTTTCTGCTGAACTGCCCGGAGTTATCACCCTTTACTAAATCTATTTCTTTTTTCGGAACAGCTGCATACTCATCACGACTCCTTCGAAAAGTTATATCCCTAATCAACGCCTCTGCACGTGTATCACATCTCTGATGTCAACGGAGTGGAACATCATCTCGTCAAAATCTCGTACGAACCTCATACTCCACTTTTTTCTAACGTCGACAGATTCGGACTCGTCTCTTCGTAGCGGTATGGACTGCGCTACAACGGCTATACTCATACCTAAAGTCTCCCAAGTAATGTATCCCATCACATGATATCCGGACGACGTCGAACTTTTCGATCGATTCGTCAAATTCCTATAATTTCCCGAGAGCTCAACACTGGAGCACAGTTTAATAATATCCAGTACATACCACAGTACCTATGGACCGGCCATAGAAGGGCAAACCCAAGCCTCATTAATGGCACCGCGGAACTGCCGTGAACCCTAAGGTTCAAAAGCGTTTCCATGGTCATTATGTCGAGTTAGGGTTTCATTCTTCTAGAGGGTTCACAAAATTACTTGCATGTTTTTCCGAATACCTTAAACTTGGATAAATGGGTTTATGACATTCGATCGTTTTCTATCGACTCTCAGTGTACCTGCGTGAAGTCTTCTCTAGCTAAAATCAATCAATCTGATGACCTCGCATTGTGGTATGCAAACAAACCACCTGTCCTAGTCATTCATCCATGGGTGACTAGCGATCTTCTATCATATCTCTCAGTACAACTCGTGCTGCAATAGCTTCAAACATCTGGGGCAATATCTTATCAGTCGCAGCAACAACTGGCTCATTCTTCCGCACGCTGAACAGTGCCTCAATCCTCAAGAATAGACGATACATTAACTGTCATCACATTCTAGCCGGCCTCTAGTAGTGGCCCAATCCTCTGGTGCTGATCTGCATGTTCGAGAAATTTTAGTAAAAGCAATCCATCAAACGCTCATGGCTCGAAAAACACAATAAAACGACACATCTATGCAATCGTGTGTCACCGGAATTACGCCTTGGTCAGTCCTCGTCCAAGACGAGCTCATGCTGACCGCAACTCTAGCCGCAGCTCTCTCTGCCCGTGCAATCGTGGTAACACTAACCACAAACCGATATCGATGAGGATAGATCATAGGAATGAATATAATACGGTGCAAGGAAATGTACATCCTAAGGTTTCTTAAGCGGAGTAGCGTATCGTAAGTATGCCGCGGAACATACATACGGTACGTCACTCTACTTAAGTCACCTACTCCATCAACCAAGGTCAACCTATGCGACGAAAGTTCGGGTCTAATACCCCCTCGACCAAGTCTAAGTTCCGTAAGGTCAAGCCTAGGTTCTGAATATATATATACGCTCTAGACTCCGCATAGTCAAACATAGACTCGAACCAAGGTTAAACCTAGCGCTCTGATACCATCTTTGTCACGACCCGAAATATCATGTGAAGTCTATAGGACCCCACCTAATTCAAGTAAGCCAAAAGCTCAGAAATCTAAACCGGTTGAAAAGAGAATGAAGGAAAAACTTAGTTTAAAGCAAGTGTTTTATCAAAATAAGCCGTAGTAAGCATTTTTAAAACATCAAGTCTTTTCCAAAAATTTCGGCAGAGTTTCCTTTATAAACACTGGCCCCAAACGGGTACACACATGAATAATATACATAATGAATAAAGGCATCCCCAAGCGGGAGCTAGCTCTTCGCCAATTTGCGGAAACAACTACGTAAGCAATAAAGTATACAACGCCGAAGGGCGAGGATCAAAACTCAGAAAGAAACCAGAGAAAAACCATAATAATGTTGGATATAGTGCCCTCAAAGTCAATTATTGGATCCCAGGCACGTGATTGCAATGATTGAGAGAGGACCGGTAGGACAGTCTTACTCGAGATGATAGTATGCTATCTAATTTGCCTTTATCATCGTGTACATGCTTTAGGTGACCTTACAGATCACTATTACACGTTGGTGGAGCCCATAGGATTCTTTCTTGACTGCCAGCAGTATGATGGCGATCATATACGTGGGAGCTGGGGTCTATAAGCACATCCTTAAAGTGTCCCTAGTCGTGGGAGTTTCGAGACTGGGCATCGATACTCCATGAGTAGACTAGTGTATACGATCGAGAGCCCGACGAGGGGAGGTGGATGGTCTCACAAGCCATTGGTGTCAGTTGGTTCACCTAAGACGTATATAGGTGCTCATTGGGTTATGAGTACACTGGACGGACTCGCTGGGAACATGCTAGTTGGTTTTATACCTAGCGTCAGATAGCAGTTCCCTGGTGACATTTGTACAGGTTAGTCTATCGACCTGAGATCGTCATTTGTCTCGTGTGATTTCCCACTGTGCTTTGATTACTACCCTACCATGTCTCAAAGGAGTCGTGCAAATAGGTTTTAGTTGGGTACAGTCCCGAGCCACATGGAGGCAGTGAGCGGATCGGCAGGGGTTTCGTCTCTCCCGGTATTGGGGGTGAGATCGCGCCGTGTCTAGGAGAGCCATTACACAAAGCCCTCGGCCGAGGCAGGAGATTTAATGGTAGGTATTCCAGTAGTATCTCAGGGTGTTCTGGGCTACACTCTGACACGACTTATACCGCTTTTGGGGGTCTGACGTTACCAGCCCCCTAGGCCCGACATGCGATACTCATAGACGAACGGACCGGACTGTACGGATATTGTCACTGACAGGCTCAGTAGGGTTCCAGGATGAGTTCGCTCATCGGCATCCCTTTTATTCAATACATGGGTAGCCGTTACGTACAGCTAGTACCACTGATGTGCTTGTGGTTAAACCCATTGCCGGCGTATTGATGAGTCTTTAGAGTCCACCACAGAAAGTTTCCCAAGTTTGAGCGAAACGTTGTAGAGGCCGTATGGTATTATGGCAGGGTTCGATCATATACATGCACTTATGCACGGATCATGATCAAACGGATCATACTAATGTGCTTTGGTTTAAGCCGGATCCTAGTATTAGATTTTTTGGATTACTTTAGTCTCATTGCATTCGCATTCAGTCGGAATGCGGATGCAGGTATGTATATACAGGTGAGGGGTATTCTTGTGATCCGTCACGAGTTTACTTTAGTTGATGCCATATCTTTTTGTTGGATTAAACATTTTGGTTTAAATGTTTAATGGAGGAAAATGTGAGTGAAAGTCATCATGAAATGCATCTTTTCATGCCACATGGATATGGTGACTCATGGTCTTGGTTCTTATGGCCATTAAATGTGACATGGATTGATTTTGTGGCTAATGATGTTTTGTGGGGTGTTCTGGGGAGAGAGGGGCCGCCAAGTATTGGCATGGGGCTTGGTTTTGATTGTGATATATTTCTCTCTCTAAAATAGAACACAACACACATAAGTCTTTCACTTTCTTCTTCTCTTTCTTGAGCTCACATCTTCCTCATCAATGGCATCATCTTCAACCTCCATCCATACACTCTCATGTGTTGAGAATCAATGGATGCTTGAGACAAAGTTATCACACACATTCTCTACATCACCTTGGACATGTCGGCTAGCAAACTTCATGTCCGAGTTGCTTCGGTTTGAAGCGGGAGCCCGTAAAAAGACTCCTTGACGTGGTGCCCTTCCGACGAGGAGACCGGAGATCGGAGATGCCGCGAGGAGCTAGAGATGGTGGCCAAAGACCGAAGGACACGGATCGATCGGTATAGCCATTCTAACTTCTTGTAGTTTGCTAGTTTAGCGTTAATGGTTCGATCCGGGTGAAAGACTACGATAGCGCCAGTTTAGTAAAATGTTTTTGTTCCGCATTTGGCCTCGGATTGACGGCCGGGGCGCTACCGTAGACTTACAAATAATACAGGCGCGCGACTCTAAGGTCGAAAGAATATACACTGGACTTCTAAGTCTAACAATTATGCAAGTCTGGTTGATGGAGTTACTAGATACAACTGAAATAAATACAAATATTACGGTGGTCACGATACAAGTGAACCCACCTACAAGGCAATCACCCGGAAGGAAGTAGTGTGCCAGCAAGCCGCAACGAAACCTGTACGGCAAAACCTGTAAGAAACTGTGGCACAACGGCGGTGAGTTGCCAACTCGTGAGTAGAAAACATCACCGAGAAGAAATCGCATGTATGATTCTATCCTAGGTCATACAATAATATATCCTCAATATATTACCTGAAGCATCTAAATAATGGCAAAGGTAAACATATATACATAAGTGTAATACCAAGTGCTCATGTCAGTGCCTCAAGTAACAACATATCATATATATGATGTATGAATGCATGAAAACAGAATACATTTAAATGAGAAAACTGTTTTCATATCTTAGTGAGATTTCTGCATAAAAATCGAAGTATCATCAATGAAATCAACAAGGAATCCGTGTCAAGCATCGACACTAAATATATATCCCAATATCTCAATATCTCGGGCTCCGGCAATCCGGACTGACCCATATCATAAAATCTCAATGTCTCAATATCTCGAGCTCCGGCAATCCGGACTGGCCCCGGGCTCCGGCAATCCGGACTGGCCCAAATCATCAAATCTCACGACTACGTCGGTATCCTCTGGATATCCGCCGCGTCACAAATAACCAGTCGGTAGTGCTCCCCTGCCGGGCTCAACGCCATCATCTGCAACCATCTTGCCCCGGGGTACCGCACCGGGTCCACCATGCACCCGCAGACGGTTCCTCCTCCTCCTCGAATCAGGTGTATGATACCGCTCAAGAGCCGAGAAAACTCACGGTGGACATATCTCACATCATATCACGAGAAAACCGCAATTTCTATCTTTTGAAAATGATAAGAAGTTTATAAAATCCTTGCGGTTTCTCCAAATCCATAAATCTCATGGAAAATCCGAATTCCATAATCAAAAGTCAATAAACAATGAATACCGGCAATAAGCCCCCTAATACTGCATGACAAATGAATATAAACATGCATGAGATATCACAGTAATAAATGCAATGTCTAAGCTAGCATATGAAAGCAAGCGCACTAGTACCATGTCGAAACTATCAGCTAGCAATTTATACTAATGAAGTAGTGTTTTCTAATGTGTACGTGACATGAAAATTACCGATGATGATGTGTGTGAGCCGGAAATGGAGTGTACGTGGATCATACGCATCATCGGTAATGGTGCTGGTGTCCTGACAGCAGGGTTTCATAATAACTTACTAAAACACATTTAAGCATGCAATGCGATGTGAATAGCTGGAATATACGGAAAATGAATAGTAAACGCAACAATAAAGAATATACATTATATATACGAGTCATACAGTTTTGGCATTTGAAATAGCACGAATCGTGGTGTCTAGAAAATAGGGGCTACGGTGTTTTTAAGAAAAGGTATGTCCTTTGAAATATTCGTAGTATCCCTTGGCCTGTCTTTAAAATACTCACGATTCATTAGTTTTGGAAATAAGTATGACTCGAGCCCAAATCTAACATCTACTAAGTAAGAACTAACTACAAACGTTTCTTCCAATTACACTAAAACTAACCCATGCTCTCCTAAAATCTTTCTTGCTAATTATCCACGTTTCACAAAAACACATATATAAATATATAGCATATCATATGCTACACTACGAACTACGGGGGTGCTATACTCCATCCACCCGACTTCCCCCGTAGATATATATCTACTCACATTGATCTTTGCTTGCCGAAGTCGATAACGCCACGCTCATCCTTGTTTCTCAACGTCCACATGAGGGTACCTACATACATACACATATCGCATCGTAAACAGAAATCGCGACCGAAAACTAAAACGGCACACTAATCGCACATAGGTTAAAACCTATGGTCTACGCACGCAAAAGAATCAAACAACCCTCGATATTGACGTACAAACGTCATGTGATCGAGATAAAACACAAATACCAAAGTTCAAGTTCACAGAATTCATAAACCGAAATCAGAAACTATGAAAAACACTTCCAGATTTTACCCCAGGTGAAATTAGTCAATTTGCATATGTGGAGGGTCTAATTTAAAGATAAAGGGACCACAGACCAAGCACGAGGCCCAGGGGTCAAGTCCTGGCCGCAAATTGCGGCCAGAAAGGAATTTTTGGTGGCCAGGGTTTGGGGTTTAGGCCTCGGGTCTTCAGGGTAGCTTATAGGTCACCTGCTTGTGTCACTGTAATCGCTATATATTTTTCCAGGTCTCCGAGTCATAGCAGATTTCTAAAGTCATCACTATTCCTACACAAATCCGATGTCGGGGCTTTCTAAGTTCATGTCTTGGAGTTTTAATCTCTGATTTAGTCCAATATACTATCACCATAGGGGTTGTAGTCTCTAACTAAGTCTTAAGTACACCTTCACTAACCAAAATACTCCCAAATCCTCATCTTGGAATTTCTAACATCACTAAACCTTGATGTATCAATTCTAAACTAAACTTAGAAGCTAACAGAATGAATTACTACACTAAAGGTGAATGGAATACCTCATTTAGCGACCCTAGAATCCCCTAGAGCTCAAAATCCAATTTTTCTTGATCTCCCATGCTTGTAGTGAGCTTGTGCATGAAATTTGTGAAGGGAATGTGTGGTTTTGATGCATTTTGGGGTTGTTATGAGGTGTAGTAGGAGGTGGAAGGAGGAGGGCAGCCATGGTTGAGGAGAGGGAGAAGAAAAGATGAAGATGATGAAATGAAAGCCATGAGCCAAGGGTCAAATGACCCCTCACCTCTCTCTCTTTTCTCTCATTCCCATACTTCCTTTCTTTATTCTTTTCTTTTCTTTTCTTTTCAATTTCTAAAACAATTGAAAACCCAAAATGAAACCATGCACCAATAAAGACTTGAAATCATGTTTCAAATAAAAATGTGACAAGTATATTTACAATATGACATGGTGCATGGCATGCACATAATCATGCTTAATGCATAATTAAATACTTATCGAGTTTAGTAATACTACCTATATACAAATCATTGTATACTAAATTGTAAAATTCCCAATTTTCATAAATTCTTTTAAAATCAATAATTAATATAAATTTCTAAATATTTCCCAATTTATCGGTATATAATTATACCATATCATTAAAACTAATCTCCACACATTAAAATATTCATAATATTTATTATTTTAATTATTTAACTTCCAAAAAATAATATCTTATTTTTCTGAAATGTTACAATATATATATATATATATATATATTCTAGTATTATGTTCTGTGATATATATACAAATACATATATAAGATACATGTATACTTCTAGAAGGGACACCTCATTTTTTATATTTGATAAAGAAATGGTGACTCATTTCTTTATATTGATAAAGAAATGAGGTATGGGTAGAGAGGTATGGGCTTTATTTTATTGTAAATAAACCATTATTCTAGCATGGTTGCCTCCTCTCTCTACTCATTCCTTCATTTCATTTATCTTTCCTCATTTTTTAGAGTGCAAAAGAGACAGAGAAAGAAATGAGAGAGAGAGAGTGTGTAATCTATATCTTCTTCTTCTTCTCACTTTCTAGCAAATTGTGAGAGCAAGTTGCTTCACAAAATTGTTTTCTTTTGGTGAAATTGAAGCTTGGGTTGGGTATCTCTCGAAGCGGATCATCTTCGGCGAGATGGTCTGCAAGCAAGCTCGTTCCGGTGCTCAAGGAATCTAGCTAGGGTCTTCTATGTAATTGCAAACACGTTTCAAAAGTTGTAGCCTCTTTAAACTCCTTGTTTAGCTTTCTAATTAGTTACAATTATTAGTTTTTGGATGATTTTAGGATTTGTGTTTAGTGCTATGCTCTTGAAATTTTTGTTCGCTACTCCGCCGTGGTGCGCAAGTGTTACGACCCTAGCACCAAGCACTAATATGGTATCAGAGCCGATCCATCCACTATTAGTTGTTTCTTTAGCTAAAAGAATTTAGAATCCTAAAATTTTAAAAACTGTTTTTAAAATCAGCCCAAGAAATTGCTGGATATAGTGCCCTCAAGGCAATTATTGTAATTGCAGGCACACGATTATGATAATTGTGAGAGGACCTATACAGGTAGAACAATCTTACTAGAAATGATAATATACTATCTGGTTTATCTTTATCATTGACGTGTACACGTTTTACTTGTTATTACGTGTCGCTAATACATAATAACGAAGCCCGTAGGATTCTTGCTTGACTGCCGGTATTATGATGACGATCATATACGTGAGAGTAGTGTAGTCCATAAGCACATCCTTAAATGTCCCTAGTCGTGGGAGTATCAGGACCGAGCATCGATATTTTAGAGTAGACTGGTGTATACATTTCGAGACCCCGACGAGGGGCGGTGGCCAGTCTCACAAGCCATTGGTGTTATGTCACCTAAAGATAGTATACATGTGCTTACTGGAGGTGAGTACACTAAATGGACTCGCCGAGAACTTCTAGTTGGTATTATATCTATCGTCAGATGGAAGTTCTCGAGTGACATTAGTACAGGTTAGTATTTTCACCAGAAATCGTCATTTGTCTCGTATGAGTTCCCACTATACTTTGATTACTACCCTACCACGGCTCAAAGGAGTCGTGCAAACAGGTTTTAGTTGGATACAGTCCCGAGCCAAATGGAGGCAGCGAGCGATTGTCGGGGATTTGTCTGTCCTGGTATTAAGAGTCGATGTCATGCTGTGTTTGGTAGGCTATCATCTTAAATCCATGGCCACGGTAGATGAGATTTACTGATATGAGTTCAGTAGTTTCTCGGTTGGTGATGGGCTTGACTCCGACACGACTTATTGGGTTATTAGGGGTCTGACGTTTCCACCCTTAAACCCAGTATGCGATACTCTTAGACCAAGAGAACGGACTATACTGAGATTGTCACATTCAGGCTCAGTAGGGTACAGACAGACTTGATTGTCGACCTCCCTTTCGCCAGATACCTGAGCAGCCGTTACGTATAGCTGGTGCCACTGACGTGCTTATGGTTTTTGGATTTATCTAGTAAATCACTGCCAGCGTATTGTCAAGTCTTTAGAGTCCCACACAGAGGGTTTTCCCAGTTCAGGCGATATGATGTAGATGACGTATGTTGGTGCATAAAGGGTGTCCGATAAAATACGTGTACATGCTCCACGGACTTTAATCGGACGATCGATAATAATAGTGGTTTAGGATTAAGCGGATTATTAAATCAGGTTTTGATTTAATAATTTATATATATTTTTATTATGTTTATTCTAGTATTATTATTCCCTATTCATTTTCTCTCTCTTGGCTATTCGTATTTTTTATACTGACACGACCCGAAATTTGGCACGTGACAGCCCTTAAACTACGCAACGTCTCCAGGCGTAACGCAATTTAAGTAAGTAGAAAACCCAGCAATCTAAACCATCAAAAGTAGTAAGTGATAATAACATTTTTAAAACTTTTGAAATCTCAAACCAAATTCTTTAAAGTCCAACTTTAGTTCCTTTAAAATTCGGCAGCACCTCCTTTGTAAAAGCCAGCCGCAAAAAGGGGTACAACAAAGATATAAATAAAAGCATCCCAAACGGGAGCAAAATCCACGCCCAAAGGCGGAAAACAACCACCATAACAAATATACGACGCCGTAGCGAAGAAAAAGACGATATAAGTAAAACTGCCTAAAAGACATCCAAGTCACCAAAATAATATACAATATCGTCCTCACATCAGTCTCTAAGTCAAAACATGATAGTGGTAGATGGAGAGTACAGGATACAACGAATATACAATAAACAACATCGGATAACCGTAAAACCCACTTAAGCAAAACTGCACACTGTCAGGCGAAGCGGTATCCGTTGCAAAAGATGGTACGATAGGAAGGAGAGCCCTGCCTCGACTACTTTGAGGAACAACCTGCAAAACACTGTGGCACAACGGGGGTGAGTTGCCAACTCGTGAATAGTAAATAACCTATGCAGGTAATCGCAAGTATGCACGTACAGCGCGAATCTAATGCATGCAAGCTGATAGTGATAAATGGCAATATGTGTGCAACAGTCATGTAAGGTACTCTATCAGGTACTACTAATACATGAAGCAACGCATATACAATAAATGCGGAGTATGGGATAAAACATGTCGTCCTCACGGAATCCTGACCTCGTGGTAGGACCAAAGTCCATCAAGACAATCCAAATCCCAAATTTCCACAAATCAGCCCCAAAATTTGCTCTCATATCATGTAAATCTCATATATCCTGAGTGTTCAATATCAAGTAAATCTCATATATCCTATATCCAATATCAAGTGAATCTCATATATCCTGTATCCAATATCAAGTGAGCATATTTGCAAGACTATTATGATGATGTATATAAATTAGATGTGTATACATATATATTGGCGTCCCACTCCACTAATATATATATATATATATATATATATATATATATATATATATATATATATATATAACAACGTCCTATTCCACTGTTATATATACTTAGGAGTAAAAATATCATGAAACCAAGTGTCAAGCATCGACACATAAATACTGATATATCAGGTGCTGTCACCACGACTGGCCCCCTGATAGGTACGTATCATACGCTATCTCGAAAACTCGACTGCCCAGCTTCGACCCTCGCCTTTCGACGTATCCATACGTACATGACTCCCATCGGTATCCCCACGATAACCGCCGAGTCATAGGTACTGTCACCCGTAGGTATGGTTCCCCCACTAACTCATCGTTTACTCCCCGGGGTACCTCCGGGCCCCACCATGTACCCGCACACGGCTCCCTCCGTTCCTCGCGTGGGGTATATATATATCAGAACCGATAAATCTCATAGTGGATGCAGAAATATCATATCAAGAGGAACCGGGTTTTTCAAATAATGCAAAATTTCATGAACTCCCACGGTCCTCAAATCCAGAAAACATCATGAAAAATCCATATCTCAATGCGAAATTCATGAATATAATATATGCAACATAAAACTGTAATGTGAGCATATAGAGGAAAAGCCGCTATTTAACTGCAACAAGTTAAAATATATATCATGCGGTTCCTAAGTTCTCCAAGTCCAATATAACATCAAATAAAGGTAAACATGTAGCTATAGCCAGCTATATGTGCAAACATGCAGGTATAGCAAGGTATATGTATCTACCTATCAGTGATGATGTAATACCCTCCAGGTATATGCATAAGTATGTATGCAAGATGTACATGTAGTTATGTCTCATATGTGTATATACCTATCACTAATGGTACGATACCATATAGGTATATGGGTAACTAGCATGTAAGCATGTCAAGGCATATGTGTAAGCATGTAAGTATACATGTATGCTATATGTCATATGCATAAAGGAATATGAATCAATGTCTCAATGTCCCTAACCAAACAATATCTTATATGTATGTGTGTTGTGCGTGTCATGGCAATTATTGACGGTGTGAGTGGCATACAATCAGTGCTCGTGCAACATGAGCCGTCAATAATAGTGCAGTGTCCTGAGGGTACAAGTCCAAGCACAACAAGTAATATTATACAATGAGGTGTATGCGCAAACTCTACATATGCAATAGAATATGCGACTAATATCATATCATCCTTAGCCCAGACGCATAACGCCATGCGGGCGATCCCCTTGTAGATATTAAATCTACTCACCAACGCTCCTGGCTAAGTAAAGCCCACCACTTGTTTCCCCTTCTTTGCAGCGTCTGAAGTCCTCGCCTGCGAACCTAAAACATAAAACAATATAGCAAGTATATATTAGCAATAGACCCAAAACACGTACAAACTACATTTGACCGACGCACCAACTCCAAACAAACTCTCAAGTGTTCGTATTGTGGCTAACGAGCATAGCGACACAACGAAACCAACTTTGATCAACAGATACACATAACACGAACCGTATCGGATAACGTAACGCGTGAAACGAAACACAAGAAAACAAGCAAGTGATCCCAGATTTTTCTATACCAACAATTTGTAAAAGTTGCAAGTACCACGGAACCACACACAACCCCAGAGACCCCTACACCAAAACTCAACCCCTCAGTCCCCACTCTGGCCGCAAATTGCGGCCAGAACTAATAAATCTGCGACCGTCCAAGAAGAGAATGGGCTCGTATTTTGAGGGTAGGTTATAGGTCACTACACTAGGTCACTGTGATGGGAACTTTTCCAACAAATATCTGGTTTGATAGCAGATCATCCGAGACCCAAATCTACACTAAAAAATACGATATTTACCCGAAACTTGTCTTTACGCGTTCTAAACTGAAACTAAAAGGCTACAAAACACTAAAACACCATAAAGAACAGATAGAGATCATTACCTAACCAAAAGAACTCAAAGACCTTAGCTTTCCAAGCACCTAGGCATCCAAGAGGCAAATCAAGGCAAAAGAAGTGATTTTGGTGAGATTTTGTGAAGTTTGTGATGGATTAGTGAATGGATTAGCAAGTGTTCAGTTGAGGGAAGGAGGAAGTGAAGAAATAATGATAAGAGGTGAAGTGAGAAAGAATTGAGTGAAGAAAAGAATAAAGAGAGAGAGAGAGAGGTGAGTGTAATGAGAGAGAGAGGTGAGTGCACCATGCATTAACTCCTCATTAATGCACACAATAAACTCACCATGCCACCTCTCATCCAAACAAAACCCAAGCTAAAATATCTTTCTCTCAACAATTATCTAGAAGATTAAGGTTAGGGTTAAAGCAAGGATTAGGATTAGGGTTAAGTGTCATGGTTGCTAAGAACTAGACTAACACAAACAAACCCTCACATTAACGTGCACACTTGCGTGCATGCCCATAACAAATAATAATAAATTATTAATTAAATGTTATAAAATGTGAGGAACCCGAATTGGTAAACTTTTTACAGTAAACCCGCATTACCGCTTAATTAACACTAATCGAATTCCTAAGGCGTTACATGTACGAATACACGTATATGTATTTCGATACGTATACCGGGTTGTATTCCGTATTTATACAGAATTTGTTCTAGAAGATAGACACTTCATTTCTTGAATTTTCTTTTATAGAAAATAAAAAATGAGGTGGATGATGAGGTGTTTTGTAGCATGGTAGAGAGGTATGGGTTGGTTATTATATAGTATTTTCATTTGTGAATACTATTTTTGGATAGTTGCTAAAAGACTTAGCCATTCTTTTGCTACCTTGACTACTTGCTCTTAAAAAACACTTAGCCATTTTTTTTCATGGCTTCTTCTTCTTCACCTCCTCCTCCTTCTTCTAGGTAGCTCACTTGAGCTTAGAAAAGATAGTGAAAATATTCTTACATCCCCATTCTTCATTCATAGCGAGTTTGGAGTGTCGGTCGCTTCACTAGGTGAAGCCAGAGCTTGGATCTGTTTCCCTCAGGTGGATCATCTTCGGCAAGGGCAGTCGCCACTCAAGCTCGATTCAGACATCATACATGGAGTATGGAGGGGTCTTCCATGATTGGATGGACACGCGTCAAAGGCAGTATTCCGTATCTTTCCATGCTTGGTTTGCTAGTTTAGACGTTTGGATTGATTCTATGTTCGAGGTTCCTTTGTGTTAGCTTAAAATTTTTGTTTTCCAATTGCGCTTGTGCTGCGCTGCGAGCACAAAGGAACTCTACAGTAGTATCAGAGCCTCCCAAACATTTTAAACTAGCTAGTTACGACATTAGAATTCGCATTTTTTCGGACATCGAAAATTGTTGAAAAAACAGTCCCAAAATTTTGAGTTTTAAGATATTTGCATACCCCGTGGGCTCACGGCTTGAATTGAGAAGACGTAGGATGGTGCGTGGGCACCCTGGGGAGATCTCGGGGGGACCGAAGGGCTGGGACCACTCCTCAAGACCACCATGAGGTGGTCTTGGGGGTGGGGACCCGAGACTACCCCACATAGGCAGTCTCGGGTCTGCCTCACCCCCTAGGCCACCTCATGGTGGCTTTGGGTGTGGGGTACCCCCTCTAGGCCCCCTGTTCAAACATTAATTTTTTTCTCTAACTCCCAACAAAGGTTTGGGATTGTTTAGTTATGATTTGGACTTCCGAATTGGCACAAAACTCGATTTTTTGAAGTTTAGTGCACTTGGTTTTTGATCCCTTGGTATATTTGGGATAGTCGCTATTTGTGTGCGGAATTCAAATGTAGTAACTTCATTTGCATGCATGTATGTGTTTTTAACGTCGTCTAATTGCTATATGTTTGTTGGGAACTCACCCGCTCACGCAAACGCGTATGTTTTGGAAACGAATATGATTTTAAGGAAATGGAATGCGCACGCGGGATCGTTCTCGTTTTAAAATTTATAAACCGCAAGTGCATGGCGCGTTGTAGCAAGCCGGCAGGTACGGGTCAATCCGCAGGGAATTGTGTATTAGGTCTTGTTGTTTAAGGTTCAACAAATAATGAATTGGGTTGGTTGTCACATAAAATAAAAAGAATACGAAAACAAGAAAAGCAAGCAAAGAAGATAAGAAAGAAGTAGTTGTGGCTTTGGCTCGGAAGGTCGAATCGCGATGATTCCTTCGACTCTCCCTTGATCATGAGTTGTCCGTCCTTACGTCGATCCCAGCATGAAGCATGATTTGTCAAGACGGTTGCGACGCACAAATCATCAAATTCCGATATTCACCGCAAAACACGAAACGAGTCCCTTTTATTCACTTACCGTTTGTATGTCCGAGCTTGGGGTATCAACACTAAGCACGAGGGTTAGCAAGCTTACCACAACATTAAAAACACAAATTAGTTAATGAGAGCAAATGATTTTTGTGTTGAGTTTGCTAAGTGTTTGTGATAGTATATAGTATATGAAATCAAGAGATTGTCAAGCACTTGATCATAAAATACCATATCTAAACCTAGCAACCTCGACACTAAATTGATTTTAACTTAAACATTGAAATGGGGAAAGGGAGTGAATATGGTATATGAGGAGGTTACAAAGTAACCATGTTTCAAAATACCATATCACATCAATACATAAACAATTTCTAAGTTAGAATCATATATATAAGCACATTAAACATTAACAAGAGGAGGAGGAGGCAAAGCCTTTCATCTCATTTCCTCACCAATACCACAACCAAAGAAAGATTAGTTAAGCATGATAAAGAAAAGCAAATAAGAAAAAGAAGCAAGTAATAAAAGAAACAACAATATTATTAACACTTGAAGAAGAGGTACAGGATATTGGTAACTTGTTCAACCTCCATAATGAAGCTCTCAAGAGAAAGCTTCAAGAGGGAAGAAGACGAAGAAACCAAGTGGTAGCCCACTCACTCTCAAGCCTAAACCAAAAACAAAAGAAACTATCAAAATGTATGCATCTATGTGAGACCCCTTCCTTTGCTCACTGATATGGCTTTTATAGGCACAAAAAACGATTAAACAAGTAATCAAAATAAGGTGATGCGACTGCAAGGGAGGGACAGAAGAAAGATGGGGACAAACGAGGCAAGGGGGGCCGGCTAGCTCGGAATTTATGGGGGTGTGGCCGGCCAAAATCTGAGCTTAGAGGCTCGTATTGATGTGGTGGTCTCTTGTCAACTCCAATATCATCCTGGTTCTGTTTGTTTTCTCTGTTTAAGCCTAGTTTGCATTCAGACATTTGGAGGGAACATGATGCCATACATCACATCAAAACTTTTAGCATTTATTACCCATGTCCCCCCACATGTGCCCACTAGTTGCACAATTCATCATTTGTGTGTGCCAAGGCAGCCCCACCATGGTCCAAGCCAAAGAGTTGTGTGTACACTTGTATTGTGTTGGACCAAAATTGTGTGCACACATTTATTTGCAAAAGAACTCTTTGGATATTGGTCGGTTTCCTAGTCTGCTTGCAGTGTCGGCTCCCAAACGTTATATCCGTGATTTTGAATGCGTTTCCAGTATTTTATCACGAACACCTGTAATCTGTAATTACTGAGCAGACACTGGTTAAAAGTACCGATAAATAACAAAACAGATCATGAATGAGGGTATTAAAATGCAGTTTTTTATGATGAACAAATACCCCCAAACTTATCTTTTGCTCGTCCTGAGCAAAACAAAAAAACCTAGCCTCACTTTCGCAGGGAACGCGATTGCACTGAGCACGTGCAACAAGCCGTTAAACCTCTAGGTGTCCATAGTAGGAGGAGTGTTGTCTCCTGAGGGTTTTCAGCGGATTACACCCACAAAATCCAGTCAAGTTAGCGTTACGCGGAAACTGTTGATTCTAATCTTAAGGTTAGAGATCAAAGCTAGAAGTTCTATCACCCTAATTTAGAAACATCAAACCCTATTTTTCACTCCTCACAATTTGTTTAACATAAGCTCATATGCGTCTTAACGTGATAGTGCGGATAGTGTCCATAAGTTTTTTTAGAACTTTGATTAGGGTCATCATGTCATAATTATAGATCAGGATAGATTTCTAAAGGATCACACGAGTTTGAAAGGAGTTAAGATTTTCTCAAGTTTTATTCTCCAGTTAGGTTTCAAGTCAGAATATATATATCAATTTTAACAGGGAACCAAAGTCATATTTTTCACTCCTACCTTTCACCTGTTTTTGTTCATACACACCTAAGTTATCGTGCAAAACGTTTTTTATAAATATACCTTCATATCTTCGTAAAAAAAACTATTTTAATAGAAAACTCTTCTTCGCCAAGATTATTCTCCTACAAAGAACCATGAGGACTTTTAACTCGGAGAGAACACTTACTTAGCTTGTTTTATTTGGCGATTGAAAACTTAGCGAGCTTTGGGTCAATGACTCCCAAACCAGATAGTTTTAGGGCATTAGGTGTGGAGACACCCCAAGGAATTAATTACCCAAGTTACCAAAGCCACAAAACAAAAGACTTATTTTATTTAAAATATTCTGAACTCAGTGAAAACGGAGATATAGCCAGCATTTCTTTTAAATCTGAAGACGTTACATATGGATAAGGTGTGTAATTACTACAAAAAGGTTCCTGATGGGTTATTTTTTAGACTTGTAGCTTCATATTAAAACCTCAATAATACCCTTCATATTCACCTTACTTTATGAACTATTCTTGATATTACTTAACTCAGAACAAACATGTTTGATCCTAAAGATGTTTATCAATTTAAAAAGTTTTACAGACATGTCAGACTTTCATCAAATTCTCAAAAACATACGACACGTGTAAAGTGTTATAAAAGACGTATATCATCTATGGTTAAACACAAAAGAGGGTTATTTTTCGGGTCGTCAGTCTTACAAAAAGGATTTAGTTATTTCCAACTTATCAACCGAACCGTCAGACTTCGAATCTAAGTTCCCCCACTAGCTAACATGAAAAAGTTTTTATAATTTTGGGATTTTTTTTCAATTTTTATGGTTTTTTTAATATGTATGCAATGCAGAATATACAATATACACATGATGTAGCAAAAATAAACGCAGTGCTCACCCCTAAACCTAAGTTTTACGATGTCCTCATCGTTGCCCCGTCTCCGGTAGCTAGACTTAGACATCAGGGTGAGAATTTTATTCAAAGAAAAAGAAAAAACCTAAGACTAATTACAACATATACATGTTAAAAGATTGGGTTAGTCCAGAAATTAATACCAGCCATTTAAAATTTTTGTCTATATAGTGCAATGGCTGGTAAAAGAATATGTATATATAAAAAGAAAAGAGAAAAAGAAAAGGTATATGTTAGATGTTAGTGAAGGGCATGGGCGTGTAAAAGTAGGGATCGGAAGATGCTGAAAGTGAAGAAGAAATTTTGAAGAGTTTAAAGAATTGTTTCCTGGATGAATTGAATGTTCAAAAAGCACGTGTTGAGTTCCAAAGTCATGTTCGTGTAAAAACTGGAGTTCATCTGCAAAAAGTTTGTTGGGATTCCTTAGCACCTAGCCTAGGGTTTGCAAGCATCAAACACGCCACAACAAAAATTCAAGAGGGTGCTAAGCAATCAAACTAAGAATCATGCTAGATAAATAGGGTAACAAAACTTTGCAATCTAGCATTACAAGAGAAGTGAACAAGAATACAACCATTGTAGATCCGGTCCATCACTTCTAAAGCTTCGTGTTGACGTCCTTTCGCTGCGATCATCGTTGTCCCGAACTCTAGAATGGATTTCCCCGGAGAAATGAACAAGCTTGCTCGTAGACTTCGATGCCGAAGATGATCTACGTCGAGGTGACTCAAACTCAAGCTAACCCTTCACTAGGTCATGAACTTTGTGAAGAGAACACCCTAAACTAAATGGCAAGTAGTAGAGGATGATGAAATAGGAAGTGGGTTCACTTTAGATTTTGGGTTGTCACTTTATTTCTTCACTTAGAAAAATCTAGCAAGGTTTTTCTTTTTGGATGAAGAAGAAGAAGAAAAATAGAAACTCAAGTGAAGTGAATAATGCAACCATGGGTGGGTTAGTATCATCCACTAACTCTTGTAGAGACATAACCATGGCTAATTATAATGGTTTGGTTAATAAATATCTTAATTGAGACAAAATAAGTGGACTTTGTCAAAGATGCTTCAAGCTTCATGAAGCTCTAAGTCATGACAAAAGATGCCACCATTTTGAATAATTAAGATAAATAAAAATCTAAATTATAATTAGCATAGTATATGTCACCCACCCACCCATGTTTGCATGTATCATCAATCATGATACAAACATGTACACAATTATATATCACATATACACTTTGTGCACATCAAGTGAGAAAATAATCTTAAGTGAACCAATACTAGTTAATGTAAAGTAATATATCAAATATATAATTATACATTAAATCATTAAATCAACACTTGATTTAATGATACGGTCATATCGCATATAACCGACTAATATCTAGTGTATCAATATATCGAATCAACACTTGATTCGGTAACCCGGCTATATCTCATATAACCGACCGATGATACAAATCGCGAGAATAGAATACGGTATCACATACTCTCGGTCCCGCACATATCACATATGTACTCCTACTCCGTTTCGCTTGAGCCAGGAAACCTCTGTGTAGGACTCTAAAAACTCGTCAATACGCCGGCAGTAGGCAGTGATCGTATCAGTCACCCACAAGCCGTAAGCGGTCTGCTAAACGTAACGGCCACCCGGGTATTGAGCGATCAGAAGATCAACAAGCAAGCCTGCTCACACTCCTGCGAATCCAATCAGTAACACTACCGTATAGTCCGGTCTCTTCGTCTGATATGTCGCATATCTCGTCTAGGGCTGGTAAACGTCAGACCCCAGTAACTTGATAAGTCATGCCGATGTAAGGTCCATAACGAGCGTGAAACTACTGATAACACTTACCAGTAAATCACATCAACCCTAACCAGGGATTTCATGTTATGGCCAATCGAGGATAGCGCAATATTGTAACCCTTCGAAAATCGTTTAGGCAGTTTTTCGGTAATCGGCTAATTTTTCGGCTTTTTCCGTAAAAAGTCAAAATAGGTATTTTTCATTGTAGACCTAATTATACAAAATTTAGATAAGATATTACTATAATTTTGTCACTAAAATGTCACTTATAATTTTCTAGTTAAAAAAAAAATTTGTAATTAATTATTTTTAATATTATTTTAAGCTTTTAAAAATACATTTAATTAGTGATAAATACAAATTTAATTAGGTAAATTACACACTTAGGAACCATTATGAACTAAAATTAAGTATTAACAAAAATTTTACCAAAACTTTCTAAGATTTGTTGTTTCATGGTAAAAAAATGAATGAAAAAGGGTTTTTTTTGTGAAAATTTGATGTGATGGACATTAATTGAGCTTGGGAATGACTTTTTGTGTAGAAATTTCTACACAAATCTCTCACAACTCACCCCTCCTAGCTCTGGCCGAGCCATTCAGCTGCTGCACCCCACTTTCCCTTCTCATTTTTCCTTCAAATTCTTACAAAAATCAATGAAAATCCACAAAAATACACCATTTTCTTCATAAATTCAAACCATAATCCTTGTCCACCTCTTTCCAACCCTAATTTGTTTTAAAACAAGGTGAAAGGAGGCATCTTTCAAGGTCAAGTGCAAGTTGGGGTTCACTTGGGAGGTATAAATTCTAAACTAGTTGTTAAATTTGTAGTTTAAATAAGCTAGTTTAGTGTTTTAAAGTGTTAATTTTATTGTAATGGTTGGTTTTTTTGAAATTCAAGAGAGGTGGAGATGCCCTAATTAGGGTTTGAAGTTGAATAAGTGTGTTTAGATTAGTTTTGTGGCCATCTAGTGTATTAGGTCGGATGGTTATGCGATGTAGCGATCGCTACACCGTTAAATCGCGACAATTTCATCGATATTACTATGCTAATTGCTTACTAGTTTTTCTAAAATTTTAGGAGGTGATCTAATTGTGTTATTTTGGCAATATAATTAGCTTCTTATATGACTATTAGAGTGCGCGAATGTGGGGTTTTGTCTAGCCGGGTTTTAGTTTGGTAGATTTCCCCGAAATGACGATTCTAGTTAAGATTTAGCGATTTTCGTGTGTTTTCCCGCGCACCGAGTGCACGTTATGATTAATACGAGAGCGTGGATAATTGTATGTTGTGACTTGCATTGTGTTAGGTTTTGTAATCTTATGCTTGATATTGTGCAAATATAGGATCGGTCGGGGAAACATCGGACACGGCGCGGAAAGGCAAGACAGTGGCCGGAACGGATTAGCGAGGATTTCAGGTGAGTAGATGTATTCATCTATGGGGGAATCGTCTGGATGGCGCGATGCGCCCCCTAGTTAGGATTTCCTTATCTCTTGTAAGATTCATGTTGTTAGTTAGCTTACCCCTTCATTGACATTGCATACCCTTATAGTTAATAATATGCTAGATTGCATGGATATTCATATGCACATATGCGATAACACTTCGTAGGGCACGAACACCATTACCATTGGCATCTGTTGCACGCGCACTATTCATGTGACACACACGCCTTTGGTAATTGCCATGCCACGTGCACTAGAAAACCTGTTTAACTTAATATCGCCATTTGCATTCATACATGATATATGAAATTGCATAGCATGCATATACCTCGCATTATCATCATATTTACATAGATTCTAGCTAAAATTCACATCATATACATTGATATCATAGACATTTATTATATATATAACATGTGAACATTATGATTTTCTTGAGGATTTCAGTATTTCTGCGATTTCTGGATTTTTGGGGAAAACCGCAAGAATTTAAGAAAAGCTTATATTCATCATTTTTAAAACAAAGTTGCGGTTTTCTCGTGATGTATGGATCGTCCACCATGAGTTTTCATGTTTTCTGTTGGATTTCGATACCCGATTCGAGGAGTGGATGAACCGTCTCGGGTACATGGTGGGCCCGGTATGGTACCCCGGGGCAAGAAGATCGAGTTGTAGACGATGAGCCTGGCAGGGAAAGACTATCTACCGGTGATGTCTGGCGCGGCGGATATCCGGAGGATACCGACCGTTGTCGTGAGATTTATGATATGGGCCGATCCGGACTGACGGAGCCCGATATTGAGACAGATATGATTCCATTTTGGTGTCGATGCTTGACACGGGTTTTCAGATGATTTCTTGATGATATTTAGCTATTATACAGATATTCATGTTCTAAAGTTAAGAATTCAATAACTTTAGCATTTAAAACACTTAAAGACTTAATAATGACATTGCATACCTGTGCATGCATACTAGAGATATTATAGCACATATGGACATGCATGTTGTGGTGCATTGCGTGCATTCCTACGATTGCCTTATTAGATGTTATATTTACTCACGAGCTGGCAACTCACCCCCGTTGTGCCACAGTGTCTTGCAGGTCGGACCCGTCAGTCTTGTAGCGGCGGGCTATCTTGTCATCAGTTCCTTTTGCTCAGACTCGCGACATCGCCCGTAGGTGGGTTGCGAGTATACTTTATTTCTTTTTGCTTTATCATTGTATCTAGTATTCTCCATCTACCACTTTATATTGTATATGCGACCTAGTGATGAGACTGAGAGATTTGTATATTTGTGGTTTCTTTTGGGTCGAGCTCACTTGAGCCGACGTGTGTTTTCTGGTATTTTGCATTTTTTTATGCTCTTTTTCTTGATATTACTATTATATTGCATGTGGTTGTGATCCGCCTTGGGCGAAGAGCTAGCTCCCGCTTGGGGATGCCATTTTTATGATTACAGGTTTATTATCTTGTTGTACCCATTTTGGGGGATAGAAAATACAGGGGAGACTCTGCCGAAATTTTCAGAAATTTATGATGTTTTTTTTTGGATTCTATGCAACTTAATTGATTTAAAAACCGTTTTCATTTAAGGTTTTCCTTCACTCTCTTTTGATTTTGGTTTAGATTTTCTGGGTTTTGGCTGACTTAGGTTACGGTACGCCTTTAGACGTCTCGTAATCTAAGTGCCAGTCACGTTCCGTACTTTCGGGTCGTGACAAAGTTAGTATCAGAGCGTAGGTTTTACCTTCCTGAGTGTAGGACAACCTTGGTAGATGGAGTAGGTGACTTAAGCAGAGTGGCGTAGCGTGGGTATGATCCGCGGCATACTTACGATACGGTACTCCGCCTAAGTAACCTTAGGACATAATTGCTTGTATTTCCTTTCTTGATTCCTTGCATTCCTTGATTCAATTGCAATGTCCTTATCAGTCATGTTTCTTATTCCAGCTTCGATGCCGCCAAAGACTACGAGAGCTCAGCGGGCTGCCGCTAGGGATGGGATTCGGGCGGGCCCGTCTGAGGCGAGAATCGAGCGGGAGGATACGCCTACCCCTCAGGGTCATACTGATCCGCCTTATCCAGACCGTATTGCCAGATTAGAGTCCGGCATGCAAGAGTTGCGGCAGATGATGGGATCTTTAGTTGAGTCCAGCCGGGCACAGAGATCCGAGGACGTTCCTTCCACCGCACAGACCATGATCGTACCTACTGCACAGATGGTCACTCCTGCTGCTACTACGGAGACTATCCCTGTTTCACTACAGGAGTTCATGAGATTGAGACCTCCAGCTTTTACCGGTACAGATGCGACAGAGGACCCACAGGCATTTCTTGATAGGATGGCTCGGATTTGCCGTTCGTTGAGGTGTTCTGAGGATAGATTGGTGGAGTTTGCGAGTTTTCGTCTGGAGGGTCTTGCCCAGACATGGTACGACTTAGTAGAGAGAGGCCGAGCTACAGGTCTGCCTTCTATGACCTGGGATGAGTTTACATCTGCATTTCTTGCCCGTTTTCTTCCGGAGAGTGTCCGAGATGCTCGAGCCCGTAGTTTTGAGTCTTTGCGCAAGACTCCTGGGATGACAGTGTCGGAGTATGATATACAGTTTACCCAGTTGTCTCGATATGCTCCGTACCTACTAGACACAGAAGAGAAGAGAATAAAGAGGTTTGTACGAGGGCTTGATACACAGCTATTCCTTGCCATCGGCACCCAGCATTTTGACACATACGCAGCCGCGATGGATGCAGCCTTACTTTTGGAGGAGCGTATTTCTGAGACTCCGGTCGTTTCTGGGCCGAAGAGGATCTGTACTGATACGCCAGCTCAGCGGCAGATGGGCAGACATCGTGATAGATTATTTCCGGGAGATGGTGGAGGTAGAGGATTGAGACGAGGTCAGTTATTTGGTTCATATCCACAGACCCAGTAGTCGTCTCCAGGATGTTTTCGGTGTGGGAGTCAGTACCACCGTGTCAGAGACTGTACCATGGGACATCCGGGTGCGGCGACAGTCCCGCATGTGACTTTACCACCCTCACCACCTTCGCAGAGAGCTTTACTTCCTACTCCTGATGATGCTTCACGCCAGCCAGATGCTTCTAGAGGCCGTGGGCGTGGCGGTCCAGTTCAGAGAGAACGAGGCGACAGAGGCAGAGGCAGAGGCCGAGGTAGAGGCAGAGCACAGCCAGCTATTAGTGGTGGACAGGCCCGAGTGTTCGCGTTGACTCCTCACGATGCACAGGCATCCAATGCCGTCGTGACAGGTACTCTGCCAGTATGTTCTTTTGATGCACGGGTATTATTTGATCCAGGCTCCACACATTCCTATGTTTCCACGTATTTTGCACCGAGGTTGGGCCGAGAGTCTTCTCCGTTAGATCAGCCGCTTGTCGTTATTACCCCGGTAGGCGAGTCTTTTGTTGCCCGTTTTGTGTACCGATCGTGTTCCGTTCGTATCGGGGAGAGAGATTCTTCAGTTGATTTGATTCTCCTCGATATGCTAGACTTTGACGTTCTTCTTGGTATGGACTGGCTAGCCACCTGTTATGCATCTGTGGACTGCCGTGAAAAAGCAGTCAGATTCAGTTTTCCTGGTGAGCCGGTTCTTATTATTCAGGGAGATCGTAGTGCTACCCTTCCCAGCTTGATTTCTTCTCTTCGCGCTGGTCAGCTCTTAAGGAAAGGGTGTCAGGGATTCTTAGCCTATGTTTGTGTTACTAGCTCCACAGAGGTTCCGTTGGACCAGGTCCCTGTTATGAGAGAGTTTCCTGATGTATTCCCTGACGAGCTGCCTGGTCTGCCACCAGAGCGCGAGATTGAGTTCTGTATTGACTTGATCCCTGGCACGGGGCCTATCTCTATACCGCCTTATCGGATGGCCCCGGCGGAGCTGAGAGAGCTAAAGGATCAGTTACAGGACTTGCTGGACAAAGGGCTTATCCGACCGAGTGTGTCACCTTGGGGTGCTCCCGTCCTGTTTGTTAAGAAGAAGGACGGAAGTATGCGTTTATGCATTGATTATCGTCAGCTGAACCGGGTTACTGTGCGGAACAGATATCCCCTACCCCGCATTGATGACTTATTCGATCAGCTCCAGGGTGCAGGGTTCTTCTCGAAGGTTGATTTACGGTCAGGTTATCACCAGTTGCGAGTTCGGAAGGAGGATATTCCGAAGACCGCTTTCCGTACTCGTTATGGTCATTATGAGTTCTTGGTGATGTCGTTCGGGCTCACCAATGCCCCGGCAGCATTTATGGATTTGATGAACCGCGTTTTCAGGCCGTATCTCGATCAGTTCATCATTGTATTCATTGACGACATCTTGGTTTATTCTCGGAGCCGGGAGGAGCATGAGCAGCACTTACGTATCACATTGCAGACTTTGAGGGAGCATCAGCTGTTCGCCAAATTTTCCAAGTGCGCATTCTGGTTAGACAGTGTCGACTTCTTAGGTCATGTGGTGACGAGAGACGGTATTTGTGTGGACCCGAAGAAGATCGAGGCAGTTCAGCGTTGGCCTAGACCAGTATCAGTTACAGAGGTTTGCAGCTTTCTAGGTCTGGCCGGCTACTATCGACGTTTTGTCCAGGATTTCTCCCGCATCGCTGCACCGTTGACCGGGTTGACCCGGAAGGGGGTTCCTTTTGATTGGACCCAGGCATGTGAGGATAGTTTCCAGCAGTTGAAGACTCGTCTGACTACTGCACCAGTGTTAGCATTGCCTTCAGGATCAGGTGGGTTCGTGGTATATTGTGATGCTTCTAGAGTGGGGTTGGGATGTGTATTGATGCAGCACGACAGAGTTATCGCGTATGCTTCTCGGCAGCTGAGGAAACACGAGCAGAACTACCCCACCCATGATTTAGAGATGGCTGCAGTGGTATTTGCACTTAAGATCTGGAGACATTACCTATACGGTGAGTCGTGCCAGATATTCACTGACCACAAGAGTTTGAAGTATATCTTCCAGCAGCGAGACCTGAACCTGAGACAGCGTCGTTGGATGGAGTTGGTGAAGGATTATGACTGTGAGATTCTATACCATCCGGGCAAGGCGAATGTGGTGGCAGATGCTTTGAGTAGGAGGCCCGGAGGTAGCTTATCTTGTTTGAGCGCAGTGCAGATGCAGTCGACGGCGGATTGGCAGGTTTTATGTGACAGCAGAGTGCAATTCGAGTTTACTCCTACGGGGGGACAGCTGGCCCATTTCAGAGCACGCCCACAGTTACTTGACCGTATCCGCGAGGCACAGTCCGGCGATGCCCGTATCTTAGAGATTATTGAGCAAATTCGGCAGGGCAGAGTTTCTGAGTTCGTGATTGATGATCAGGGGATACTTCGATTTGGGACTCGACTGTGCGTGCCAGATTCAGAGGGACTGAGGCGTGATATTCTCGAGGAGGCACATAGATCAGTATACAGTGTTCACCCAGGTTCCACCAAGATGTACCGTGATTTGAGAGAGGTTTACTGGTGGGACGGGATGAAGAAGGATGTTACAGACTTTGTGTCCAGATGCCTGACTTGTCAGCAAGTCAAGGCCGAACACCAGAGGCCAGCCGGCGAGTTACAGCCTTTGCCCATCCCTGAGTGGAAGTGGGAGCAGGTCTCCATGGACTTCATTGTGGGTCTACCCAGGACTAGTCGAGGGTATGACTCTATTTGGGTGATTGTGGATCGACTGACGAAAGCAGCTCACTTCCTGCCAGTGAAGACCACTTTTGGATTTTCTCAGTACGCCCAGGTTTATATTGATGAGATAGTGCGACTGCATGGTGTTCCGACTTGCATCGTGTCCGACCGTGGCACCCAGTTTACCAGCCGATTGTGGCAGAAACTACAGGAAGCTTTGGGCACCCGATTGAGCTTTAGCACAGCCTTCCATCCGCAGACTGACGGTCAGTCGGAGCGTACGATTCAGACTCTTGAGGACATGCTCAGAGCTTGTGTTTTAGATTTCGGTGGTAGCTGGGATCGTCATTTGCCTTTGATCGAGTTTTCCTACAATAATAGCTTTCAGGAGACGATTCAGATGGCACCTTTCGAGGCTTTATATGGGAGGAGATGTCGATCGCCTGTATGTTGGACAGAGCTTAGGGAGAGCAGTATTTTAGGGCCTCAGATCGTACAGGAGACGACCGAGAAGATACAGCTGATTCGGGACAGGATGAGAGCGGCACAGAGCAGGCAGAAATCTTATGCTGACAGGCGCCGTCGCCGACTCGAGTTCGCTGTTGGCGATCATGTTTTCCTGAGGGTCTCTCCGATGAAGGGTGTGATGAGATTTGGGCGGAAAGGGAAACTGAGTCCTAGATATGTTGGTCCTTTCGAGATCCTAGAGCGTGTTGGTCCAGTCGCTTATCGGTTAGCTCTTCCGCCCAGCTTCCCCGATGTTCACCCCGTATTCCATGTCTCGATGCTCCGCAAGTACCTTCATGATCCTTCCCAGGCGATTCAGCACCAGACGATCCAGTTAGAGCGTGATCTTTCTTTCACCGAGCAGCCGGTGGTCATTTTGGATCGGCAGGTGAAGAAATTGAGGTCGAAGGTCATACCGTCCGTCAAGGTCCTTTGGCGTGGCCCGAACAGCGAGGAGGTCACCTGGGAGACCGAGGTCGAGATGAGGAAGAGATATCCCCATCTTTTTGAAGGTACGCGTAGTTAAATTCTAAATTCGGGGACCGAATTTCTTTAAGGGGGGAAGATTGTAACCCTTCGAAAATCGTTTAGGCAGTTTTTCGGTAATCGGCTAATTTTTCGGCTTTTTCCGTAAAAAGTCAAAATAGGTATTTTTCATTGTAGACCTAATTATACAAAATTTAGATAAGATATTACTATAATTTTGTCACTAAAATGTCACTTATAATTTTCTAGTTAAAAAAAAATTTGTAATTAATTATTTTTAATATTATTTTAAGCTTTTAAAAATACATTTAATTAGTGATAAATACAAATTTAATTAGGTAAATTACACACTTAGGAACCATTATGAACTAAAATTAAGTATTAACAAAAATTTTACCAAAACTTTCTAAGATTTGTTGTTTCATGGCAAAAAAATGAATGAAAAAGGGTTTTTTTGTGAAAATTTGATGTGATGGACATTAATTGAGCTTGGGAATGACTTTTTGTGTAGAAATTTCTACACAAATCTCTCACAACTCACCCCTCCTAGCTCTGGCCGAGCCATTCAGCTGCTGCACCCCACTTTCCCTTCTCATTTTTCCTTCTAATTCTTACAAAAATCAATGAAAATCCACAAAAATACACCATTTTCTTCATAAATTCAAACCATAATCCTTGTCCACCTCTTTCCAACCCTAATTTGTTTTAAAACAAGGTGAAAGGAGGCATCTTTCAAGGTCAAGTGCAAGTTGGGGTTCACTTGGGAGGTATAAATTCTAAACTAGTTGTTAAATTTGTAGTTTAAATAAGCTAGTTTAGTGTTTTAAAGTGTTAATTTTATTGTAATGGTTGGTTTTTTTGAAATTCAAGAGAGGTGGAGATGCCCTACTTAGGGTTTGAAGTTGAATAAGTGTGTTTAGATTAGTTTTGTGGCCATCTAGTGTATTAGGTCGGATGGTTATGCGATGTAGCGATCGCTACACCGTTAAATCGCGACAATTTCATCGATATTACTATGCTAATTGCTTACTAGTTTTTCTAAAATTTTAGGAGGTGATCTAATTGTGTTATTTTGGCAATATAATTAGCTTCTTATATGACTATTAGAGTGCGCGAATGTGGGGTTTTGTCTAGCCGGGTTTTAGTTTGGTAGATTTCCCCGAAATGACGATTCTAGTTAAGATTTAGCGATTTTCGTGTGTTTTCCCGCGCACCGAGTGCACGTTATGATTAATACGAGAGCGTGGATAATTGTATGTTGTGACTTGCATTGTGTTAGGTTTTGTAATCTTATGCTTGATATTGTGCAAATATAGGATCGGTCGGGGAAACATCGGACACGGCGCGGAAAGGCAAGACAGTGGCCGGAACGGATTAGCGGGGATTTCAGGTGAGTAGATGTATTCATCTATGGGGGAATCGTCTGGATGGCGCGATGCGCCCCCTAGTTAGGATTTCCTTATCTCTTGTAAGATTCATGTTGTTAGTTAGCTTACCCCTTCATTGACATTGCATACCCTTATAGTTAATAATATGCTAGATTGCATGGATATTCATATGCACATATGCGATAACACTTCGTAGGGCACGAACACCATTACCATTGGCATCTGTTGCACGCGCACTATTCATGTGACACACACGCCTTTGGTAATTGCCATGCCACGTGCACTAGAAAACCTGTTTAACTTAATATCGCCATTTGCATTCATACATGATATATGAAATTGCATAGCATGCATATACCTCGCATTATCATCATATTTACATAGATTCTAGCTAAAATTCACATCATATACATTGATATCATAGACATTTATTATATATATAACATGTGAACATTATGATTTTCTTGAGGATTTCAGTATTTCTGCGATTTCTGGATTTTTGGGGAAAACCGCAAGAATTTAAGAAAAGCTTATATTCATCATTTTTAAAACAAAGTTGCGGTTTTCTCGTGATGTATGGGTCGTCCACCATGAGTTTTCATGTTTTCTGTTGGATTTCGAGACCCGATTCGAGGAGTGGATGAACCGTCTCGGGTACATGGTGGGCCCGGTATGGTACCCCGGGGCAAGAAGATCGAGTTGTAGACGATGAGCCTGGCAGGGAAAGACTATCTACCGGTGATGTCTGGCGCGGCGGATATCCGGAGGATACCGACCGTTGTCGTGAGATTTATGATATGGGCCGATCCGGACTGACGGAGCCCGATATTGAGACAGATATGATTCCATTTTGGTGTCGATGCTTGACACGGGTTTTCAGATGATTTCTTGATGATATTTAGCTATTATACAGATATTCATGTTCTAAAGTTAAGAATTCAATAACCTTAGCATTTAAAACACTTAAAGACTTAATAATGACATTGCATACCTGTGCATGCATACTAGAGATATTATAGCACATATGGACATGCATGTTGTGGTGCATTGCGTGCATTCCTACGATTGCCTTATTAGATGTTATATTTACTCACGAGCTGGCAACTCACCCCCGTTGTGCCACAGTGTCTTGCAGGTCGGACCCGTCAGTCTTGTAGCGGCGGGCTATCTTGTCATCAGTTCCTTTTGCTCAGACTCGCGACATCGCCCGTAGGTGGGTTGCGAGTATACTTTATTTCTTTTTGCTTTATTATTGTATCTAGTATTCTCCATCTACCACTTTATATTGTATATGCGACCTAGTGATGAGACTGAGAGATTTGTATATTTGTGGTTTCTTTTGGGTCGAGCTCACTTGAGCCGACGTGTGTTTTCTGGTATTTTGCATTTTTTTATGCTCTTTTTCTTGATATTACTATTATATTGCATGTGGTTGTGATCCGCCTTGGGCGAAGAGCTAGCTCCCGCTTGGGGATGCCATTTTTATGATTACAGGTTTATTATCTTGTTGTACCCATTTTGGGGGATAGAAAATACAGGGGAGACTCTGCCGAAATTTTCAGAAATTTATGATGTTTTTTTTTTGGATTCTATGCAACTTAATTGATTTAAAAACCGTTTTCATTTAAGGTTTTCCTTCACTCTCTTTTGATTTTGGTTTAGATTTTCTGGGTTTTGGCTGACTTAGGTTACGGTACGCCTTTAGACGTCTCGTAATCTAAGTGCCAGTCACGTTCTGTACTTTCGGGTCGTGACAAATATCAACCCCCAATACCGGGAGAGACGAATCCCCTCCTATCGCTCATTGCCTCCATGTGACTCGGGACTGTACCCAAAAACCACCTGTTTGCACGACTCAGTAGAGTCGTGGTAGGGTGGAAATTAAAGCACAGTGGGATACACACAAGACTATATGACGATCTCGGGTCAACAGATTAAGCTGTACCAGTGTCACCAGAGAACTGCTACCTGACGTGAGGTATAATACCATCTAGGAGTTCTCGGTGAGTCCGTTCAGTGTACCTAGTCTCCACTGAGCACCCGTATACCGTCTCTGATGTCAAACACCAATGGATATGGGATCATCCATCTCCTGTCATATAGGTCGAGAATCTATACGCTAGTCTACTATGGAGTATCGATGCCCTATCACGATATTCTCTCGACTAGGAACAATTAAAGGATGTACTTATAGACTGCCCATGCCCTCACTAGTATGATCTGCATCATAATCCTGGAAGTCGAGTACACATCCTAAGGGCTTTATCAACATGTAACAAAGAGACATCATGTGTACATGTTAAGATAAAGAGCAACCAGATAGCATACTATCATGTCGAGCAAGAAAGTCCTACCTATGTATGTCCAAGCATCCACTATAATATACATCATATGTACAATAATGGCCTCTAGGGCATACATATAACTAACAATCTCCCACTTGCACTAGGGCCATCATGTAGCATTGGTTGTAGTATCTCATACTCAACCATCCCATAAAAGTCTCTCTCTGGGAAAAGGCCTTCGTGAGTGGATCCGCCGTGTTAACCTCTGAGTCTACTCTCCTAACCTCGATCTCTAGGAGATCAGCCATCTTCTTGATCAGGTGATACTGCCTTAGAATATGTCCGGGTCACTGATGGGTCCGGGGTTCCTAGGCTAAAGCCACACCTCCATTGTCTCACAATGGATGGAACCTAGTTCATCTCATGAACTAATATACATGTTCATATCAGAATTTTGCATTATTATATCACTCATTCTTAATCATATTACATATAAATAGGTGCTTTTGATCCATGTCTGCTAAATAGTTACAGGTTATAGGTTCTCAGATCATTACAGTGAAATTCATGAAAAGTCGCTACAAATGTGAGACTACGACCAACAATAGATGAATCCGTATGATACCGCCTACCAGTTCAAGGAACAAATGAAGATCAGTAGACAGTTCAATGCACAAAGCACAAGGGCAGCACAAGATTCAAGACTTCAACGCGAAGCTCACGGTAAAAGTCCACATAATTCTGCACTGTTGGAAATCTGGAAGAAAATAGAAGAGATTCTGAGGAACCAAGTGAAGAAAACAGAAGGAAAAGCAACATGAAGCAACCGTGAAGAATTGAGCCAGAGATCCCACCAATTGGCCGCAGAACTGCGGCCAAACATGCCTTCCTGCCGCGGTTCCGCGGCCATATAGTGCACGTGTCGGTGCATGTGTCGGTGGGTGTCGGTGCTTTGACCCGGCTTTCTTCGGGTAGTCTTGTAATTTCGTGTATGGATCAGATTGTAACCTAGGGTTTTTTCTATCTATAAATAGGAAAGCTGAAAGCCTAATTAGGCATGCCTCTTTTTAATTCTTAGATTTAAAATTTTAATTCAGTTGTAATGCATTGTTGAGAGGTATCAATAAAGTAATTTTTCATTCTATCTTGCATTCTTTTTTATCTGAATTTTAATTCCTGAATTTTTTATTTGTTTTTTTTTATTATCATCAATTTAGGTCATTAAAGAAAAATATAAAAATGAATTTTATCGTCACGTTCCTAATGAGTGAGTAATTCCTCACTTGTTAGGGTTAGGATAGGAAAGATTTGAGAGAAGGAAATCTCTCTCACTCCTTTGCCCATATAATTTTAAAATACGGACTCTATTTAATTCAACCACACACCGCTCACTATGGCACCCTATCCTAAAGGATAGCGGTGATTCCCTATTTAGACCGGTTGTGGTTAAATTAACTGGAGGTTAGGGCTAAGAGTTAAGAACGGACGGACAAGGACCAAAAGGAAGAAAGTAAGTTTCTTCCTAGTCGTGCTAATCCCCGCTGTTGACTATTACCCTAACACCTATAGTCTTAACTAGGGAATTGATAGAAGTGAGAAGAATCCTTATTTTGAACTAACCTAATCCTAACCCTCGCAAGCCATTAAATCAATTTAATCTCATTCTTAGATCTTAAAACAAAACCTACCAAAAACAGGAATTAACCCGTTAGAACTTAAAGAAAGAACACCATTTCCCTGTGGATCGACTCGTACTCAACCGGCTAGCTACCAAGCGACACCGTCTTGATTGCGGTATTCTTAAATTTAAAACGCATACGCAGAAACGCGAACAATCAAATGGTGTCGTTGCCGGAGAGACGGTGGTCTCTTTCTTTGTGTTATTTCGGGTTAATAAAAAAAATTTAAAATTATAAAAATTGAAAAATTTTAAAACAAAAAAATAAATAAAATAAAAATCATCTTGTTATTTTTGAATGGTTTTTGTGCAAGTGTGCAGGCTTGGAGCAAACTCTGTTTCAGATCTGGAGCAAATTCAATGAACAAATCAATATTCAGAGGATCTAAACAGGTAGAGGAAAACCAACTCAGCACAGAGAACCAAATTTGAAGATCCAATCCAACTGTTCAGTTGAAGTATCTCTTTTCTCCTCTCATCTCCCCTGAACTCCACTGAAATAATTTTTCCTGCAGGATTCTTTGCACAGCAACCTCTTCTCCCTCTCCAATAAATTGTTTTTGTACAGGATTCTTTGCGCTGCCAAATAAATTTTTTTGCAAGTGTTTAGATTTTTGGTGTGTTAACTGCTTTGCATAATTAATATGGAATCTAAGGGGCTATAACACCAATCAAGATTGGGTGGGGATTTCATTACCCTTCCTAAGACCCCAAAAATCACTTAAAGTATACGCATCACCCTTGAGTTAATTAAAAAATATCTAGACTCAGCCAATTAAGGACTGTCGCGCTCATTAGGACAGAGGAAGGTTGTGGGCATTCAGTCGTTTATCTAAACCTGACTTTGTGGTGCCTTGGCTAGACGAGTGAGAAAGGTAACTTTAAAAGGCCCGTCTCACGGTGATTCGTGAGCGGAACCCTCATTTCTTCATTTGTGATTACCTGGCCACAATTGGCGGTGAAGAGGCGATTTGAGGGATATCTCACAACTTGTCACTTTGGAACAGTATGGAGCAGTCTAGTGGACTTAGAAGACCATAGCTCTAGGTATGATTGTGCATGTTTTAACTGTGATTGTTTGAAATTTTGCCGTACACATTCTTGCAAAAACTCTTTCTAAAAAAAAACACTTTCAAAACTCCAAAAACAAACAATTTTTTTTAAAAATATAAAAAAATAAAAAAATTAAAATAAAAAAAAATTCACATTCTTTTTCTTCTCCTTTCTCTCATCACATCATGGGTACCCCACATCGCAAAACTCTTGCCGAACTTTGGTACCCTCAACCAGACATTACTTTTTACGCTTTTTGTTTTGGTCGAATTTCGAACGACCCCTCCATGCCCAAAATTTCTTTGAAAGATCGAATAGACGCGTCTAGGAAAACCAATTGGACTCCGCAATCCACCTTGTATCAACCATTTCAACCTTCACCACCTTCTTACGTTGATACTCCTTTTTCAAGTCTTGTTGTAACTTCGAAACCCATGTCTATTGCTGAACATATTGAACAATCTCGTAACCGATCTTTCAATCCTTTCACTACTGCGAATTCTTTGGATCAACAATTCCATTCACCTTCTTATCCAAATGTTGATCCTACTCCTGTCCAACCATTCCATTCCTACCAGTCCTACCCGACTTTTGCACCTCCCCTAGACATTGCTTCTGAACAGCCATTTGGGAGTTTCCAGTATCCAAACAACTTTAAATATTTTACTGAAACCCCTTCACAACCCATGTCTATTCTGGAACAGTCATTGGAAGATTTTATGGTAGCGTCATGCCAATAGATGATGGATTTGAATGCGTCCATGGCCGCCCTTATACAACCTAGTGACCCGGTGGCTAGTTTCCAACTAGCTCCGATTTTTCCAATGTATGATGAGGCGGTTGGACAGATTGAGAATTTGAGTGGTGAGAGTAAGCTGTACACCTTTCCAAATCAAACCTACCCATCCCCAATTGAATCCCACAACTCCGGTTTTGAATGTCTATCAAGTGTTCCAAATGATTCACCAGTTGAAGATAAAACGTTTAATGAGTTGTGCGACTTTGTAGTGTTTGATTTACCTGATTGTGAAGGGTCCCTTTCGAGTGAAACCATCACCAATCCTTTTGACCTCTACACCTCCTTTCTAGAACCTAAATTGATTGATACTCATGATTTTGTTGAGGTGTCTGAGAAAATTAATTTTCACTTGATTAAGGATATTGACGCTGGGAATATTTTGGATGATGAACCCGCAGATTTGACCGAATTTTTCTCTCCAATTCATCATCCCGAGTCATTAAATGTTTCTCCCGAACATCATATGCGTCTTGATTTTGATGAGAATTGCATGGATAAGCTAATTTTTAAGGAGAGTATTGAGGAAATTATTGAGGATGAAGCATTTTTACTTGAGAAGTCGAATTTTCCAATTCATTCTATCCCTTTCATTGACTGCGCACACCCTCCTGAATTTTTAACCGATACCCTTCCTCAATCACTTCCCTCCATCCTCGCTCCGACCTTGCAAGAAACTGTTACACTTTCATTTTTACCAAGTTCGACGTACCCATGTTTTCTCACGAATCTTGAGTGATTTGACCTCATTTCTCAGTGGGTTGATAGATTAGCACAATCGCTTTTTACACATCGGTCATTACAAATTGTGCTAATTTATACACTCCATTTCCACCCTCATGTTCGTATTCCACTTCTTTCTCCCACTTTCTCTGGTTCTTCTTCTAATCTTCCTTTAATGATAGCGAGTGTTAATGAATCACAATCCGATATTTTGAGTTCGATAATTCTAGAAAAACAACTTGATTTAGACTCTTTTGAGAATAAGGTAGATGAGCCTTACGAGTCTCCTACCTCCGTAATTTTTGAAAAATCAAGTGTGTTGAATTCTGGCGCGATACTTATTAACATTGAAACGTTCAATCGGACAATCGATGAAAGTTTCGAAGATATTTTCGCCGACGAACTCGCATTCCTAAACGACACGGATTTTGTGATTAATCAACCTCCACCTGAAGAAGTCGAACCACCACCATTTCTTCTTATCACATACGAGAATGTGACTATTCTTCCCATTCCTAATCATCCACATTCTCGTTTCCGTTCACCATTATTGTTTTGTCTCTACAAATCGAGACGTAAAGCTTTTCTTTTACACCACTTATCTCTTCCCCACTTCTTCCTGGCTCCACACAACATGTTCTTCCACCAACCGGTGCGTTTCACTGATAAATTCTTCGAATGGTTGGTGTTGACTTTTGGTTTTTGCAAAGCTTGGCATTGACCGGTAACTTTGACCCCCCCTTTAAAAGCTTAGCATTGTTTAACTTAAGTTTGGGGGGGGGGGGGGTTATAATTTGGCTCTTGAAAATATTTTTTTTAACTCAAACTGGTGAGCCAAAAATAGGTTTGGGGGAGATTTTCACAATCATATTTCATGTCCCTGTTAGTAAATTTTTCCTCCCAAGTTTACAGGTTTATGAGATTTAAAAAAAGGCAACAGTGGAAACACTGTTTCACTTATGTTTGGGAGGACCTTTTTGTGTATATATATTTTGTTTTCTTTTTCTGTTAATAATAATAAAAAAAAAACAGGGGAGTGCCAACAATTTTGACCTTCTTGGTGTAGCCTGACAGTGAGGGCACTGTCAAGTTTAAGTTTGGGGGTGTGCTCAGTAAGCTTTCTTCCTTCGCATTCATGTGTATATTTTTGCATTTGCATACTTATTTTAAAATCCATAAAAATCAAAAGTTATAAAAATTATAAAAATTGAAAAGTTCAATTTTGGCCATATTTGACTTAAGTTCAACATGACGGTTGACTGGTTAGGAAAAACTAGATCCTAAACTTGGTAAATTAAAAACCCTAAAAATAACCTTTCTTAAAGTTTAATTATAGAAAATATATGTCCTTGCAATTTATTTAGAAATAGGCAAATTTTGAGTTCAGTTCTTGGGTTAAATCAAAATAAGGGAAGGGTATTGAAATTTTTATTTGAAGTGTAAGTCTGAAAAATAATTCTGAACCTTAAGTCTAAATTCTGAAAATATATACCATACAACTTCCACATACACGCACCTTGAAAGTTGGGATAGTAGAGGATACCTTGAAATGCGCTTGTCTAAAATCCTTAGTATGTAGGAAAATAAAATAAAAGTATAAGTGGTGAATAAAGAGACATAAAAAAATGAACATTGGTTTTGTAATTGCTTAAGGCAGCATAAATAAAAAAATATAGCGAGGGTGCTTTATCACCTAGTGCCTTAGACCAACTGGTTTAGGAGTCACTGCTAAGCCTTAGGTATTGCAAGATGAGGAATTACGCCTAAATGCGCAAACACATTTTGTAATCGGTCGTTTAGTAACTCAAGAAGTATTAACGGGCGCATGAAGAATGTGTGAGCAATTTCATCTAAGATTCACCAACTAAAAGTATTTTGGAAAATGGACAAGAGTATGATAGCTTGAGTTGATTTTCCAAGTGTAGGGGTAAAAATTACACACACGTAGGGGTATATGATTGGGGTTTGGATGAGAGATAGGAATGAAAGATAGGCCTTATATCTTCAATAAAGATGATAAAAATTCTTGAGTTGAGATTGCACCTTAGAAGGAAAATTCAAAAGATGCTGAAAGCTTAATAAATTTGCAGAACATATATGATCTTAAGTTAAATGAAAAGTGGGTGTAAAAAATACGGGATGATGATTTCTAAGTTGAAGATAATAGAATTTCTTACTAGAATACCGAATTGAAGAATGAAAGTCAACATGCCAAATTGATCGGATTTTGTGGGTAGTATCCGCTGAAAACCCTCAGGAGACAACACTCCTCCTACCAGGGACACCTAGAGGTTTAACGGCTTGTTGCACGAGCTCAGTGCAATCGCGTTCCTTGCGAAAGTGAGGTTAGGAATTTGTTGAGAATAAAATTGGCTTTGCTCGGGACGAGCAAAAGATAAGTTTGGGGGTATTTGTTCATATCAGAATTTTGCATTATTATATCACCCATTCTTAATCATATTACATATAAATATGTGCTTTTGATCCATGTCTGCTAAATAGTTGCAGGTTACAGGTTCTCAGATCATTACAGTGAAATTCATGAAAAGACGCTACAAATGTGAGACTACGACCAACAATAGATGAATCCGTATGATACCGCCTACCAGTTCAAGGAACAAATGAAGATCAGTAGATAGTCCAATGCACAAAGCACAAGGGCAGCACAAGATTCAAGACTTCAACGCGAAGCTCACGGTAAAAGTCCACATAATTCTGCACTGTTGGAAATCTGGAAGAAAATAGAAGAGATTCTGAGGAACCAAGTGAAGAAAACAGAAGGAAAAAACAACATGAAGCAACCCTGAAGAACTGAGCCAGAGATCCCACCAATTGGCTTTGGAACCGCGGCCAAACATGCCTTCCTGCCGCGGTTCCGTGGCCATATAGTGCACGTGTCGGTGCATGTGTCGGTGGGTGTCGGTGCTTTGAACCGGCTTTCTTAGGGTAGTCTTGTAAATTCGTGTATGGATCAGATTGTAACCTAGGGTTTTTTCTATCTATAAATAGGAAAGCCGAAAGCCTAATTAGGCATGCCTTTTTTTAATTCTTAGATTTAAAATTTTAATTCAGTTGCAATGCATTGTTGAGAGGTATCAATAAAGTAAGTTATCATTCTATCTTGCATTCTTTTTTATCTGAATTTTAATTCCTGATTTTTTTTTTTTTTTATATCATCAGCAATTTAGGTCATTAAAGAAAAATATAAAAATGAATTTTATCGTCACTTTCCTAATGAGTGAGTAATTCCTCACTTGTTAGGGTTAGGATAGGGAAGGTTTGAGAGAAGGAAATCTCTCTCACCCCTTTGCCCATATAATTTTAAAATACGGACTCTATTTAATTCAACCACACACCGCTCACTACGGCACCCTATCCTAAAGGATAGCGGTGATTCTCTAGTTAGACCGGTTGTGGTTAAATTAACTGAAGGTTAGGGCTAAGAGTTAAGAACGGACGGACAAGGACCAAAAGGAAGAAACTAAGTTTCTTCCTAGTCGTGCTAATCCCCGTTGTTGACTATTACCCTAACACCTATAGTCTTAACTAGGGCATTGATAGAAGTGAGAAGAATCCTTATTTTGAACTAACCTAATCCTAACCCTAGCAATCCATTAAATCAATTTAATCTCATTCTTTGATCTTAAAACAAAACTTACCAAAAACAGGACTTAACTCGTTAGAACTTAAAGAAAGAACACCATTTCCCTGTGGATCAACTCGTACTCAACTGGCTAGATACCAAGCGACACCGTCTTGATTGCGGTATTCTTAAATTTAAAACGCATACGCAAAAACGCGAACTATCAATACACCCAGACTTCCTCTTTGGTAGCATCTTTGATAGCGATGTCACCAGCCTTTATCGTCTAGTCTGCCACAGTATCTAGCTTAGAACTCTTCCAACATACCGTCCCTCCACTGAGGTTAAAGACAATGCTTGTGACTGACATTCAGTCGTCCTTACCATCATGGAAGCTATCCAGTGATTCTCCCCAGGATCGATTGATACCATCTCATTACACCTAGTGAGAATCCTAACATCCATTTAGATCTATCTCATAGATCCAAAACCTAGGATTTAGGAGGTATCACCTTGATCCTATATGGAGAATCCTTGTGATAAGAGGAGATTGACCGTGCGTAGCATAGGAAACTCTTTTCCTATCAAGAGTATGTCGTCCACGTACAATACGAGGATGACCACCTTACTCTCTACTACCTTTTTGTATATACAAGGTTCATCTACCATTTTGATGAAGTCAAACTCTTTGACTATTACATCAAAACAGATGTTCCAACTCCGTGATGCTTGCTTTAACTCATAAAGCAACTTGCACACGTTTCCGCTGCTCCCACCGTCTACGAAGCCCTCTGGCTGTATACTTAAAGATGCTCTCTTCTAAAACACTATTTAGAAAAAGCAGTCATGACACCCAACCACCAGATATCATAGTCATGGTATGTAGCAACGGCAAGTAGGATCCAAATGGACTTAAGCATAGGCACTGGAGAAAAGGATTCATCATTAACCACGCCTGGTCGATGATGAGAACCTCTTACAACAAGTCTAGCTTTGAAAGTCTCAAATTTTCTATCTACACCAAGTAATCTTCTCAAGATATACTTGCTCCTGATGGGGATTTAACCCTTCAGATATAGCAACTAAAGTCCATACTTTGTTGGTGTGTATAGATTCCATCTAAGATCGCTTAGCATTCAGCCATTCTTATAGAGTCCCCACTCTTGATGGCCTGCTCGATACTAGTTGGGTCATCATCTCATGATGCAATCCTCGCTCCCACTGTCATCGAGAAACCGAAGTATCTCTCAGGCGGATGAGGAACCCTACTGTTGGGGTCAAAATTTGCACCCCGGTTGACCTAGTCAAAGTCAAGGTCAACCCCAAGTCAAGTGGGCCAATGCCCGGGCCGAGCCCGAACACGAAGCGTCTGACCTTCCGCCATACCAAAATAAAAATCATGTAACAAATAATTTTGATGTAATTTTTGTGCATGAATGTATGCAAAATGGGCATAAAGCCAATTTTTTTTTGTAAGCCCATGGCTTATGTCCAAAAAAGAAATGGCACATGAGCCATGGGATGGGCAAAATACCATTTTGTAAAGCCCAAGGGGCTACATGTAAATATGTAAGCCTATATAAGGCAACATGATGAAAATATCTAATATACTTTTCATTCCTCTAAAAAAGGTTAGGGTTTTTGTGCCTCCTTCTCCTTCCTCAAGGTTCTAAACCTTCTTCTTTAAGAATTAAATCAAGAGTTTAACTCTTCCTTTTCCAAAACTAAATAGTTTTCACCAAAAAACCCACAAAGGGGAACTCAGATCTTCCATCAGATCTCAGAAAGGATAGATTTTTAAAATCTCATATTTCTTGATCTTCAAGATCCAACCAAAATAGGAGGAAGAAGGAGACCCATCTCCTAAAAATCCCAATTTGGGAAGATCCAGAGCTCAAGGGAGAAGCCCATTTCAGCATCTCCAAAAACATCTTAGGAGTTTAACTCCCCTCTAATTTCTCTTTCGGGAGTTTAAATCTCATTTCTGGGACTAAAAGCCCCTTTTCCTCACCGGCGCCCAAGCGCCCGAGCGCCTAGCGCTCAAGCGCCCAGCGCCCACGTGTCGGACACGTGGTGCGCTGGTGCTTAAGAGCACAACGCCTAAGCGCACTGCGCTCAAGCGCACAGCGCCCATGTGTCGGACACGTGGTGCGCTAGCGCTTAAGCGCCCAGCGCCTAAGTGCACAGCGCTCAAGCGCACATCACTCAAGAGCCCAGCGCCCACGTGTCGGACACATGGTGCGCTAGCGCTTAAGCGCACAGCGCCCACGTGTCAGACATGTGCTAGCGCTCAAGCGCACAGCGCCCATGTGTCGGACACGTGCTAGCGTTTAAGCGCACTGCGCTCAAGCGCCCAGCGCCCACGTGTCGGACACGTGGTGCGCTAGCTCTCAAGCGCCCAGCGCTCAAGCGCCCAGCGCTCGCGTGCTAGGCACGTGAGGCGCTGGCCCCATGCATCCTTTGGGCTCTTTTCCCCTTTATATATATATACATGTACACACATACACACACATATTCCACACTAAAAATACCTCCCCCGTTAGAAAAAATTTCTAACGGGGCGCTGCCCCGCACCCCGTAAGGGGGCTGCTAGAACTCTGCGGGGCCCTCGATATATCCAAAACCCCTTCAACACACGCTCACTGCACATTGAGTTCGCATGACCAGTTTAACCCGTTAATCGGAGGTTCCCTCGCTCCAAAGGAGAGGGGTAATTAACGGCAGCTTAGTCCGCGGCTGCCGGAGATTCGGATCCCCACAATCAATAAACCCCAGCCTACCCTAGGCAGGGAGAATCTGTAATGCGCCTGACAAGCGCACGCGTATTCCCATCTAAATGGGGTGACGAAAAACACCCTACAGATTCTGGCACGCCCGGTGGGACTTATCACTCCTCCCATATTTCGGGTTAAACGTTCATGCGAACTCAATCAATATACATATCGATTGCCTGTACTGAAATCATGTTCCTATTTTCAGGCTAACAATCTCCAATTGCAATCTCCGGACGCAGCAAAATGTCTCCAAGGACAAGCTCAGCTCTCGGCACAGCTCCCATCTCCTACACGATGAAGATGGACTCCAGGACGGTCCTCCCGGCCAGTCTCGGGCGACAATGGGAGGAGGAGCCGCTACCATTTGGCTCTATTATGTTCGTGTCAGCTAACGCCGTCCAGCTCCTCAAACTCCGGTAACAGACAAACCTGTCTCAAAAGGGAAAAGGCCGAATATCATGGTCGTGAGGGCACCTCAGCCCAAGAACAAATCCGTTTCCGAATGACTCTTCATCGCTCCAGCTGGGGACAAGGCTATCAACGTCAAAAAAGCAACGGGGCGTCTTGGGCAAGCTCCAGCGGTACCCGCGATAACTGCTCGATCGGGTATCTTCTTTAAGCTCCTTATCAATCGACTCGCGGTGGCTTCCCAGAAAACGGATTCCCGCCAAGCCCTCAAAATCGAGAAGCTAAGGCAGAAAAGGCTCAGATACAGAGCCAACAAAAGGGCTAGGGTTCCGGCCATGTTAAAATTTATGAATTTCGAAAGCCCGGGTCGCACCGCGAAACCAGCTGCCAGTGATGAAAGGATGGCTGAATGTGTTATCCACACCGTCTACATGGTGGGCATGCGTCCCGGCGACAACCTTCGCAGCAAAAGCAAGGATGGTGCCACCACATCTCAATTCCAATCTGGTGTGAATGTAGCCGTCACTTCCCAAGACCAGCGTCCTCCAGAGGGTGATGAAAATCCTCCCAGTGAGGCTGATAGGCAGAGAGATCCCTCGGTTCATGAGGAGTCGGGCTCGGAAAGCGAAGATGAGCCAATCTTCCGTCCCAAGAACGCGGAGCAGCAACTTCTACAAGAGCTCCGAAAATAGCTCAGAAGTAAAGACAAGGAGATGGCCAAGCTCTACTAAAATATTGACGACTTGACGAATGTCGTGATGCAGCTCACAGCCCGACTTGCCTCTCAGCCGCTCAATCAAGTGCAGGGCTCTGCTCGTGAACCGGGAAACGGTGTCCCAAAGCAGCCGACGCCTATTCCCTCAAATCCAAAAGTGGGCGAACCGCATGAAAATCAGTCGCATCCTATCTCAGGAAATGTCTTGGCTACCGATGACAGTAGCCCGCTAACTCAAGATCAAATCATGGATTTGGTTGCCAACAAAGTCAAAACATTGGTAGCCGAAGCCGAAGCGCAAAAAGATATCAGCAGCAGTGGGATACCATATCCTGCTCAGTATGATCTGGTAGAATTTCCTAGTGGTTATGTCATCCCTAAATTCGGAAGATTTGATGGGACGGGAAATGCAAATCAGCACATCGCCCACTTCAAAGCCTCATGCGGGAATACTGGGGGCAATAATGCGCTTCTCCTCCGCCAGTTCGTTAATAGCTTGGCCGACGTTGCTTTCGACTGGTACGCGAGCATACCGGATAGCTCCGTCACAACTTTCGTCCAAATGGAGTCTCTGTTTCGGCAGAGGTTCATGAGCGTCAGCGATAAGATCACCATTGCCGAGCTCGTAAGGACCAAGCCAAAGAACAATGAAAGCAGCACGGATTTTATAACCCGATGGAGCAATCTCTCCGTCAAATGTGAATCGCCGATAGAGCAGGACCAATCTGTCAGTCTCCTTGTCGGAAATCTCAACAATTGGATGGCCCCATTTCTATACACCGCGGGTCTCAAAAAATTCCAAGAGCTGACCAGGAAAGTTCAGATGCTGGAGCGCTCAAAGCAGGAGTCCTCCTCGGATTCCCAAAATAACAATAGGTCCTGGAGAAACCGAAAGGACGATAATCGCAAAGGCGGAAATCCCGATGATTCTGAATCTTTCAACACTTCGGCTAACCGAAATAAGCGAGGGATGAGCGGGCCTAGTGCCAACCAGCCTCGGAAGCCAGTGTTCGGAGAGGGAGGAGAATCTCCACTGAAAGAGAAGCTTGATAAGGTCTATTCCTTCAGAAGGGACAAAATCCGTAAAATATTCAAAGACGCCCTGAGAAACGGTCTACAACTGCCAGAGTCAAAAAGACCGCAGGAAGCGAATATGACCGACAACCCCAAATACTGCCCCTATCACAGAGTGATAGGTCATGCCATTGAGGACTGCTTCGTCTTCAACGATTGGGTCGAAAAGCAATACAAGGCAGGAGAGATAGAACTGTCTAAAGGCGTGTTAACAAACAGTCCAGCTGCGACCGCCAATTTCATACAAACGGAGACCGAAGTTCTTCATGAAACCGATTCTCTCAGACATCTGCCTTTCTCTGAAAACAATCGACCACCACGTCATTAAACTGGGAACAGTCGACCTCTAAGTCGTTAAACTGGGAATCTAAAAAAAATGTGAAAAGAAAAGTGTAAATAAAAAAATTGTGTAAATAAAAAAAAGCCGAAATAATGGGGAAACTCGCAATAAAAATTAGCGAGTAAAATAAAGATGAAAAATAAAGCCGAAATGATAGGGCAACCGCGAATAAAAAGCCGAAATGATAGGGCAATCGCGATTTTCGCGATAAGAAAAGCTGAAATGGTTGAGCAATCGCGGTATAAAAAAAACGGTGAATGATGAGTCGCTCCTGGTACCATATTCCAGTGCAGCGATGTAGACGCCAACCAAAATCCAATTTCCCAAAATTCTCCCGGCCCTACGGTCAGTCCCCAAATTGACTACCGTATACAATCTACGGGCTCAAATAATTCTCATCATACCCATGCCCCACCACAGTCACCAGTCCAGCGGCCGATCTCCGCCCTTAGAATTATGCTCCATTGGGAAGACCCACTCATGTATCCTCACGATACATGAGGAGAATAAACCTTCATGGGATCCTTACGACTCACAAAGGAAAAACACACTTGGGGGTCCTCACGACTCCTAAGGAGAAAATACACCTGCGGGATCCTTACGATTCGTAGGGAGAAAATGCTTTTATGGGACCCTCACGGCCCATAAAATTGAAAAGCCTTAGGTGATAGGGAACTAAACCTGTCTCCTAAGCCATCGCTTCCCAATAGGCAATGGCGAATGATGAGTCGCTCTTAGTACCATATTCCAGTACAGCGATACAGACGTCGGCCAAAATCCAAATCCCCAAGTGGCGAATGATGAGTCGCTCCTGGTACCATATTCCAGTGCAGCGATGCAGACGCCAACCAAATTCCAAATCCCATACCCCAACGGCGAATGATGAGTCGCTCCTGGTACCATATTCCAGTGCAGCGATGCAGACGCCAACCAAATTCCATATCCCATACCCCAACGGCGAATGACGAGTCACTCCTGGTACCATATTCCAGTGCAGCGATGCAGACGCCAACCAAATTCCAAATCCCATACCCCAACGGCGAATAATGAGTCGCTCCTGGTACCATATTCCAGTGCAGCGATGCAGACGCCAACAAAGTCCCAAAATTTTTCTGGCCCTACGGTCTGGACCATACATCCTGCAAAACCGTATACAATCCACGGGCGTAAAACAATCTCAATCTCTCCCAGGTCCTACCGGTGAGACCACATTCAAAGTCCCACCAAAAATAAAATAAAAAAAAAATAAAAATAAAAAATGGTATGTCCACAAGCAAAATGGGCACGGATGAAAACCTGAAAGGGCTCTGTAAGTAAAAACAACAGGACTGCCGGCGAGTTTGTGAAAACCCGAAAGGACGCAAACTCGTAAAAAAGAGATGAAATGCACTCGCAAAGTCCTCTCGACTTTGTGAGGAGAAAATTCCCGCGTGAGATCCTTACGACTTACAAAGGAGCAACACACTTAGGAGTCCCCACGACTCCGAAAATACACCTACGAGATCCTTTCGACTCGTAGGGAAAAAATGCTTTTTTGGGACCCTTACGGCCCATAAAATTGAAAAGACTTAGGTGATAGGGATCTAAACCTGTCTCCTAAGCAACCAATTCCCAAATCCTCCCGGGGAAAATGATGAGTTGCTCCTGGCATTCTTCCAGTGCAGCAATGCAGATGCCAAACAAAAACCAAAATCCCCAAATCCTCTCATGGCGAATGATGATTCGCTCCTGGTACCATATTCCAGTATAGCGATGCTGATGTCAACCCAAATCAAATCAAACCAACAACCTCTACAGCGGAATCATGCTTCGTCCCAGAATTTACCCCGTGTCGAAATCATGCTTCGCCTCGGGATATCTACCTTCCCTGTCGGAATTATGCTTCGGCTCGGAATCAACCAGCGACCTCCTCGTCGGAATGAAGCTCCGCCTCGGAATCAAATCAACCGACCAGCTATGCGTCGGAGTCATACTTCGTCTCAGAGTGTACCCCGCATCGAAATCAAGCTTCGCCTTGGTGTATCTGCCTTCACTGTCGGAATTATGCTTCGGCTCGGAATCAACCAACGACCTCCTCGTCGGAATTATGCTCCGCCTCGGAATCAAGTCAAACAGCAAGCTCTGCGTCAGAATCATGCTTCGTCTTAGAATGTGCACCCCGTGTCGAAATCATGTTTCGCTTTGGTGTACCTGCCTTCCCTGTCGAAATTATGCTTCGCTTATGAATCAACCTCTGCATCGAAATTATGCTTCGGTCAGAATGTCTTCCGCTCATCGGAATGATGCTCCGATCCCTGGAATCATGCTCCGCCCTTCGGAATGATGCTCCGATCCCTGGAATCATGTTCCGCTCTTCGGAATGATGCTCCGATCCTCGGGATTATGCTCCGACCCCCTGGAATCATGCTCCGCTCTCCGTAATGATGCTCCGACCCTTTGGAATCATGCTCCGCTCATGGGAATGATGTTCCGATCCCCGGAATCATGCTCTGCCCATCGGAATGATGCTCCGATCCCTGGAATCATGCTCCGCTCTTCGGAATGATGCTCCGACCCTTTGGAATCATGCTCCGCTCATCGGAATGATGCTCCGATCTCCGGAATCATGCTCCGCTCATCGGAATGATGCTCCGATCCCTGGAATCATGCTCCGCGCTTCGGAATGATGCTCCGATCTTTGTAATCATGCTCCGCCCCTGGAATGATGTTCCACCTCGAAGTCCAACTCCAAGATCCATCAATTTCGTGCATATAACTCATGCATGCGGTGTGCATTAATTGATGGGGGGCACTTTGTTGGGGTCAAAATTTGCACCCCGGTTGACCTAGTCAATGTCAAGGTCAACCCCAAGTCAAGTGGGCCAATGCCTGTGTCACGACCTGAAAAGTACGGAACATGACCGGCACTTAAATTACGAAACGTCTCGAAGCGTACGAAATCTAAGTAAGCCAAAACCCAGAAATCAAAACCAAAGAAGCAGTAGAGTGAAGGAAAAACCAATTTAAAGCAAGTAGTTTTAATACATAAGCCGAAGTGTGTATTTTTAAAATCTCAAGTATTTTCTGAAAATTTCGACAGAGTCTCCTTTGTAAATACTGTCCCCAAACGGGATACAATATGAATAGTATATGAAATGAACAAAAAGGCATCCCCAAGCGGGAGCTAGCTCTTCGTCAATCGACGGTCACAACCACGCAAGCAATATAATATACAACGCCAAGGGCGAGGATCAGAACTCAAAGAAAACCCAAAATCAACATGAAAACCATAATAATACAACGCGCGACTCTAAGGTTGAAAGAATATACACTGGCCTTCTATCTCTATCAAATATACAATCTGGTTGATGGAGTTTTTAGATACAACTGAAATAACAAATAACAATGGTGGTCCTGAAACAAGGAACCAACCTACCAAAGCAGTCACCCGGAAGGAACAGTGTACCAGCAAAGCCGCAATGAACCTGTACGGCAAAACCTGCAAGCAACTGTGGCACAACGGGGGTGAGTTGCCAACTCGTGAGTAGAAAACATCCACAGATAGAAATCGCATGTATGACTCAATCCTAGGTCATACGATCATAATATATACTCAAAATATATAACCTGAAGCATATAGTAATGGCTAGGGTATACATCTAAACAATTGTAATACCAAGTTCTCGTGTCAGTGCCTCAGGTAGCAAAATATCATATGTATGATGTATGAATGCATGAAAACAGAACCCATCAAATGAGAAAACTGTTTTTCTTATCTCTGTGAGATATATGTATAATAATTGAAATATCATCAGTGAAATCAACAGGAAATCAGTGTCCAGCATCGACAAAATATCTCAAATCTCAAGTCTCAATATCTCAATGTCTCAATATCTGGGACTCCGGTTATCCGGACTGGCCCAACTCCGATCGGTATCCTCCGGATATCCGTCGAGTCACAATGAAGTCACCGGTCGGTAGTGCTCCCCTGCCAGGCTCAACGCCATCATCTGCGACCTTCTCGCCCCGGGGTACCGCACCGGGTCCACCATGCACCCACAGACGGTTCCTCCTCCTCCTCGAATCAGGTGTATCATATCGCTCAAGAGCCGAGAAAAACTCATGGTGGACTCCTCTCAAATCATATCATGAGAAAACCGCAACTTTCCTTTTAAATGATAATAAGTTTATAAAATCCTTGCGGTCTCTCCAAATCCAGAAATCTCATGGAATCCAAAATCTCAAAATCAAAGGTCAATAACAATAAATACTGGGGCTCCGGCAATCCGGAATGGCCCTAAATAATAATGCATAACATTGAATAAATAATTATTCATGAAGTATCACAGTAATGAATGCAATATCGAAACTAGCGCAGTAATGAATGCAATATCTAACTGTCAGCTAACAAGCGATATCAATAAGGTAACATTTTCTAAAGTGCGCGTGACATGGCAATTACCGATGATGATGTGTCTGAGCCGGCAAGTAAGTGTACGTGGAACACACGCATCATTGGTAATGGTGCTGGTGTCCTGGCAGCATGGTTTTCATAATAATACGGAAACACAAATAACATGCAATGTGATGCGAATAGTAAGAACATGCGGAAAAATGAATAGTAAACGCAGCAATAAGGAATATACATTCATATAAACGAGTCATACAGTTTTGACATTTGAAATAGTACGAATCGTGGTGTTTAGAAAATAGGGGCTACGGTGTTTTTAAGAAAAAGGTACGTTCTTTGAAATATCCGTAGTATCCTTTGGCCTGTCTTTAAAATACTCATGATTCGTTAGTTTTGGAAATAAGTATGACTCGGGCCCAGTCTAACATCTACTAGGTAACTACAGGTCTAACTAACAACCAATCGGAAGGGGTACGAAAACCACATAAACCTGAGTCGATATATAACCATGTAAACTAGTCGGTGATCCCGCCTCAATAGTATCCCATACGATACCCTATATAATATGACATCCTCGAGTCAGGAGTGCGGATCTATCATCAATATATAGCTCGTACGGTAAATCTGTCGTACGGCCTCCCAAATCTGGGTACGGGTCAAATATCACATTTATTTCATTATTCGTCTGGTATCCTTTTTATCAAAATCAAGTTCCGGGGTACTGATCTATGTCTAGTACAAAACTGATACCATCTATATAAATGCATGCGTGTGTATGAAAATACCACGTCAAAGGACCCGCTAAAACATCACATTGTAACTCAAATACGAACTCTGTCACATCACCGATCTCACGGCCTCAAGCCAAATCTCATCGACTCATCTCTAAAACCCAAGTACTATCCTCATAATCCGTGTATATGTACGCGTATATACACACACATAGTCCCACACCCATGTGTATATATATATACATATACAAATCCCCATATACACACATGTAAAAAAAATGAATGCAGGTGTGTGCGTGTGGGTGTGAACCTATTCTAGGTTTCGCGATTAAGAAGCTATGCTAGTTCCCTTCTAATAACACCAAACTGACCATAAACGCATAATCATAACTTAATAATCATCCTCGTGTTATAAAGCACCTATATGAACATATATATATATATATATCATAAACTATACTACGGACTGCAGGGGTGCTATACGCCATCCACCCGACTTCTCCCCGTAGATATAAATCTACTCACCTGGTCCTCGTTCATCGGTGCCGACGTCGCCACGCGCTTGCTTGTCGTCTCGAAGTCCACATGGGGGTACCTACATGTCACAACGTATCGTCTCGCATAAAAACCCAATTTGAAATCGAAACGGCATACGAAAACTAAATCGGCACGCGTATCACGCATAGGTCAAAACCTATCGCCTACGCATGCAAGAATAGCTAAACCAACCCTCGATGTCGATGTGCAAACGTCAAACCATCGAGAAAAACCCAAACGCACCCATTTGCACATTCACAAACACTAATTATAATATGAAATAAGGTTTAAATCATCAAAACATTAAAATCAATCAAATCGTTTTATTTTCCAAAAACCTAGTTAGCACAAATTCCCATTTCTGTTCAAAACTTGATGTTTTACCCAAACTAAATATTTTAATGATTCTAATGGCCAAAATGCTCACTTAATATCATAATTAGGTCATACAAATCACTTCCATATTTTTAATCTCACTAATTATCATTATTTCACGACCCAAAATTGGCCCGTGACGGCCCTAATACTACGCAACGCCCTAAGACGTAACGTAGTAAAAGAAAGCCAAAACCCAGAAGTCTAAACCATAAAAATACGGAAAAGATAATATAAGTTTTGAAACATTTGAAATCGCAACCCAAATTCTTTAAAAGTCTTACTTTCTTTATTTAAAATTTTAGCAACACCCCTTTTTGTAAAAACCCAGCCAAGATGAATACAATACAAATATACGACGCCGTAGCGAAGAAATAAGGACAATAGAGAGAAGTTGTATAAAAGATAACAAATCCACAATAATATACAAATACGTCCTCACCAAGTCTCTAAGTCCACAATACAATAGTAGATGGAGAGTACAAAATGCAACGAATGTACAATATGAAATACAGATAATCATCTAACCCACCTAAGCAAAAGGTACTGTGAGCTGATGCTGTATCTGTAGCAAAAGATGATAGCTGGATAGCTGAATAGAGAAATAGCCTGCCTCGACTATTCTGGGGAACAACCTGAAACACCTGTGGCACAACGGGGGTGAGTTGCCAACTCGTGAATAGTATAAAACATATGCCGGTAATCGCAGGAATGCACGTACAGCATGATCTAAGATATGCGATTACAGTAATAACATGTCATGCAAATGCTGAATCAAGGAGAGTACACTAGCAGGTACAATCAATAGGTGAAGCAATAGTAACATGACAATAATATGCAATAACCATGCAGTAGGGATATGAGAATGTAAATATGCAACTAACATAAGGGTATACTAACCGGTACTACCAATGTATGAAACTGTGCATAAAAATAGATAAGGGTGAGGTATAGGGTGGAATATGTCATTTCCACGGAAACCTGACATCGTGGCAGGATCACAATCCATCAAGACACTCAAATCCCAAATCCTCAAATCAGCCCCCACATTGGGCTCTCACAACATACAGGTCTCACATCACCTCAAAGTACAATATCGAAAAGCTCTCCTATATCTCGAATGTACAGATCAACTATATCTTTCATATCCAATATCCAAACTCAATGAATCACCTATATCCCAAGTCGAATCTTAAGTAAGTTTCTAACATCCTAAAGGTAAATACACAGAAATAAGTATGATGGGGGCAATACACATATATTAGCGTCCCATTCCACTAATATTGGTGTAAGGGTATATATAACAACGGCTAAATCTCCTGTTATATATACAAAGGGGTTAAAGAAATATCATGAAAACAGTGTGCCAAGCATCGACACAGAAATCCTCGTATATCGGGCTCCGTCAGTCCGGATCGGCCCACGGGGTCCGTCTGCGGTGTCGGCCCTCGGCCCCGACAGTACAGATCATCCCGCATCCATCTCTCGACTCTGGCCAGTATCCTCCGGACAACTACCAGGTCCAACCAATCACCGGTAGGTACTCGCCCGCCTCCAGGCTCAATCGGCAAACCCATCGATCTTCTTGCCGAGGGGAACCATACCGGGCCCCACCATGTACTCTCATACGGCAACCACACCTCGTATGGAGCATATAATCAGCACCGATAAAACTCATGGTGGATGCGCAAATATTATATCAAGGAAACCGGGTTGTTCAATGTATGCATAATTTCATGAACTCCCGCGGTTCCCAAATCCCGAAAACATCATATAAAGTCTAAATAAACAATGCGATATATCTGAATGCGAGCAGGTAAACAAAAGTATATAGCTGAACCAGATGTATGTAAAATCAATAAGGTACATCCAAGTATAGGTATCTACCCATAAGAACTGATGTCGTATACCCCCCTGGGTATAAGAAGAATATGAGTAAGATATCCCCCCGGTATAACTAAAATATGTTCAAGGTATACCTGTAGCTGTATCGCAAGGTGTAAATGTACCTATCACTAAAGGTATGATACACTATAGGTATACCGGTAGCTATATGTCATGTGTGGTAAGCAATAGTAGTTATAAGGGGTAGTGTGTGACATGGCAATTATTGACGGTGTGTGTGTAGCATACAATCCGTGCTCGTGCAACATGAACCGTCAATAATGTGTGCAGTGTCCTACGGCTGTAGTCACAGTATAACTATATCAAGGGAATAAAGTAAAGGCGCAATTCTATAATGATGTAGAATGTGCGACAGGTATTGAATCCTAGCCCAGACGCATAACGCCATGCGGGCGATTCCCCTGTAGATGTTAAATCTACTCACCTACACTCCACGCTAGGTGAATCCTACCATCTGCTCCCCCCTGTAGCAGTGTCCATAGTCCCTGCCTGCAAACCTGCAAATAACACATGGAAATCACATATAAGCCAAATATTCCGCGAAACGCGATATCGAACCAAAACGAGAAACTCGCGTCGCGAACTAAACGCGCGTGTGCATGATACGCTGAATCGTGTGTGTACGCGTCTAAAACCATCGCGACACGCCGCGATACGCTGGATCACAGAACCCACTCACATATCGCGCGTATCGCGCAAACACAACGGACACCAAAAACGATATATAGTCCCAGATTTTCCTACAGGTAAGATATCACAAAACTAGACATGCCAAAGACCTAGATAACACAGAAGGGAACCCTACACAAAACCCCAACACCCCAGTCCCCTTCTGGGCCGCAATTTGCGGCCAATATGAAGAATTTGGCGGCCTGGGTAGGGAGATAGGGGCTCGTGCTCTGGTGGTGGTATCTAGACCTAGGTATCATGTCCCAGTCTTCTCAATTTCACTCTGTAAGGTCCGGGTCCATAGCAGATCTCAGAAGTCACAAATATCACTTTAAAACACCAATTGCACAAATTAAGAAACCTTATGGTATTTTAGTGTAATCTGGGGTATTTCTCAGTTGAAGTGACCGTAACAACACTTAAATAGGTAGGGTTATCTAACACAATCATCAATTTATCACCACATCTCACAAATCACCAAAACTAGCACTAAACTAGCTAATTTAACACTAATCGAAGCTAAACTAACATACAACTAAGCAACTAGGGAAAAGCGTTTAGAAATATACCCAAAAGGGACCCTAGAGAGCAGGAGAAGAAGTGTATGGGGGAGGAAGAGCTTCTACAAATGCTGGGGTTCCTGTTGCTGCTCTGCTGCAGCTGCTGTTGTTGTTATTGCTGCTGTTGTTGATGTTGTTGTTGTTATTGCTGTTGTTGTTGATGTTGTTGCTGTTGTTGTTGATGTTGTTGCTGTTGCTGTGGCTGCTTCTGGGGCTGGAGCTGCTGCTGCTGGGTTCAGGTAAGTGTGTGTGTGTGTGTTGTGTTGTGTTGTGTGAGAGAATGAGAGTGAGAGAATGCAACAAGTCAACCCCCTCCTCTCTCTTTTTCATTAAAGAAGGCATGGGCAAAGCCATGATGCCCCATCATGCACTCTCTCTCTCTCTCACCAAGGTCAACACAAAGAAAGTCAATTTAAGAACCTTTTTTCAAATTCATTTTAACACAACCATACACTATTAAACCCAAAACACCTAACACAATAGTAAACTAGATTAGGGAATGGTTAGTTCACCATGTTGTTAATCATGTTTAAACCCCCAAAACAACCCTAGCTATCATGCACAAGTGTGTGCAAGCCTAACAAAATTCTAATAAAATACACATTAAATAGGATAAAATATTTAAAACTTAATTTGGTAAACTTTTTATTAAAATCCACACATTAAAAATATAATTAGCTACAAAACACATTCTAAGGTGTTACACATTAACTCAAAATTTAAGTTTGCAACAAATATCAATTTTAACACTTTTTAAAGAAAAATTCACAATTCATCAATTAAGCTTGGTTTTGCATGATCTAAGTTGCTAAACAACAAATTAAAATGTTAATAAAGTCATCAAAACCTTAATTAGATTTTAAATCACCCATTTGCAACTAAAAGCTAAAACCTAGTTTGCTTAAATAAAACTAAATTGGATATTTTAATGTTACAATTAGCATTAAGCAACATGATTACATTTTGCATGTCCTAAGATACAAAAATTCATCACATAACCATGCACAATTGATCATAATTCAACTCCAAAACAAAACCCTCACTTCAATTTCACAAACCCTAATCTTGAATTTGGACTTGAAATTTAAAACCTAAACTAAACCCTTCATTAACTTAATTTGAAGTAATAACAAACAACTCAAAAAAAGAACAAGATTTATACCTCATAACTATCTTGAGATCAACATGAAACTTGTCCCCAAAATGCAAACTTTTCACCAAGATCCATGCTTGATAGGCTAAGGAGAAATGGGTAGGACTCGGATTTGAGTTTTAGCTTGATTTTTGATGGAATTTTAAGTATTTTGTGGAATTTTTTGAGGTGAAATGAGAAGAAGAAGAGGGGGAGAGGGCTGCTGCAGTAGGAGGGAGGGCTCAGCTGGAAATGGGGAGGGGGAGAGAGAGAGAGAGTGGTGTGGGTGTAAGGAATGGTCAAAGTCAACAAAGTCAAGCTTATTTCTTTATTAAACCCCTTTTTCTTTACTTTTCTTTTCTCTTTCCCTTGACTTGAAGTGTGAGGTGAGAGTGTGTGTGTGTGTGGGGGGGGGGGGGGCAGCATAGGGCTTGGACAGCCAAGGGTAGGGTTGTGTGGGTGTGTGTGTGGGGTGAGGGAAAACGATAAATATTATACCCCAATTTCTATTTATACTAATTTCACTATTTAAGCCTTTTTCTTCGATATTTCAAAAACCGTTTAACAACTTCATTTCATTTCAAAAACAACATGTTAAAATTTTGTTTAATGTGTTATGATGCACAAAATTTGTTTCAACTCATTCCAATTTGTAATTTTCCCTAATTAAATGTATTAGTGACGGCTTAAAATAATTAATTTCGGAAATTTTTTCAGAAAATTAGAAATTTTACCAGTGGCTCAATAAACACCAAATACTAGCAATTATATAGCTAGAATATGTATATTTAATTTATATTAAAGGATATTTATATTTTGACATTTTACGGAAAACCCTCTTATTTTACCGATTTTTCCGAAATTTCACCGAAACGATTTTCAAAACGTTACAGCCTGGGTCGAGCCCGAACACGAAGCGTCTGGACTTCCGCTATACCAAAATAAAAATCATGTAACAAATAATTTTGATGTAATTTTTGTGCATGAATGTATGCAAAATGGGCATAAAGCCAATTTTTTTTGTAAGCCATGGCTTATATGCAAAAAAGAAATGGCACATGCGCCATGGGATGGGCAAAATACCATTTTGTAAAGCCCAAGGGGCTATATGTAAATATGTAAGCCTATATAAGGCAACATGATGAAAATATCTAATATACTTTCATTCCACTCAAAAAAGTTAGGGTTTTTGTGCCTCCTTCTTCTTCCTCAAGGTTCTAAACCTTCTTCTTCTTTAAGAAATAAATCAAGAGTTTAACTCTTTCTTTTCCAAAACTAAATAGTTTTCACCAAAAAACCCACAAAGGGGAACTCAGATCTTCCATCAGATCTCAGAAAGGATAGATTTTTACAATCTCATACTTCTTGATCTTCAAAATCCAACCAAAAGAGGAGGAAGAAGGAGACCCATCTCCTAAAAATCCCACTTTGGGAAGATCCAGAGCTCAAGGGAGAAGCTCGTTTCAACATCTCCAAAAACATCTTAGGAGTTTAACTCCCCTCTAATTTTTCTTTCGGGAGTTTGAATCCCATTTCTGGGGCTAAAAGCCCCTCTTCCTCGCCGGCGCCCAAGCGCCTAGCGCTCAAGAGCCTAGCGTTCAAGCGCCTAGCGCCCACGTGTCGGACACGTGGTGCGCTAGAGCTTAAGCGCACAACGCCTAAGCGCACTGCACTCAAGCGTACAGCGCCCACGTGTCGGACACGTGGTGCGCTAGCGCTCACGCGCCCAGCGCCTAAGCGCCCAGCGCTCAAGCGCCCAACGCCCACGTGTCGGACACGTGGTGCGCCAGCGCTTAAGCGCACAGCGCTCAAGCGCCCAGTGCCCACGTGTCGGACACGTGGTGTGCTGGGCGCCGACACGTGGGCGCTGGGCGCTTAGCGCTTCAGCGCTCAAGCGCTTCAGCGCTCAAGCGCCCAGCGCTCGTGTGCTAGGCACGTGAGGCGCTGGCCCCACGCGTCCTTTGGGCGCTTTTCCCCTTTGTATATATATATACATGTACACACATACACACATATTCCACACTAAAAATACCTCCCCCGTTAGAAAAACTCTGCGCGGCCCCCGTAAAAACTCTGCGGGGCCCCCGATATATCCAAAACCCCTTCAACACACGCACACCGCACATTGAGTTCGCATGACCAGTTTAACCCGTTAATCGGAGGTTCCCTCGCTCCAAAGGCGAGGGGTAATTAACGACAGCTTAGTCCGCGGCTGCCGGAGATTCGGATCCCCACAATCAATAAACCCCAGCCAACCCTAGGCAGGGGGAATCTGTAATGCGCCTGACAAGCGCGCGCGTATTCCCATCTCAATGGGGTGACGAAAAACACCCTACACCTACCAGATCAGCGGAGAGGCTGGGGTTCGTCGGGAGCTATTGAATCCACCGGTTCTACCAAATCATCAGCTGTAGTTTGTATAGCTGGAACTGATTCCAGTTCTACCTTATGACCACAAATTTCTTTCCATAAAAATTCCTTTTCTAAAAAAGGTGGCATGCTGAGAAACAAAACACCTTTTGCTCCTCAGAGTGGTAGAAGATATTCCCTTGCAAATGCTTGGGATATCCAATAAACTTTCACAGAACTGACTTTGTCTCGAGCTTGCCCGGATTTTGTTTTTGACATAGGCCGGACAACCCCAAATCTTAACTTGCTTAAGATATGGGCTCTTCCCATTCCATATCTCATATGGAGTGGTAGGCACCTGATTTGATTGGAACCCTATTCAATAGGTATGCAGCTTCACAAGTGCATAACCCTAAAAGAAAATAAGCAACTCAGTAGTACTCATCATAGAGCACACCATATCATATAGGGTGCGATTGCTCCGCCCCGATACACCGACGTGATGTGGTGTATACGGAGGAGTAATGCTGAGAGAGGATCTCATTCTCCTTTAGAGTAGTCCAGGAATTCCGTGCTCAAGTATTCTCCTCCATGATCGCATCAAAGGACATAATACTTATACCCATTTTGGTTCTCTACTTCTGACTTATATTCATTAAATTTCTCAAAAGCTTCAGACTTGTGTTTCATTTGAAACATATGTCCAAATCTTGAGAGATCATCAGTGAATGTAATGAAGTACAAAGAACTAGTCTTGGCATGTGTAGACTGGGGACTTACATCATCATGTATCAATCCCAAGAGTTCACTAACTCCTTCTCTGTTTCAAGTAAACGGAGCTATGGTCATTTTATCTTTGTGACATGACTGGCAAGTTTCACAAGATGTAAATTCAAACTGATTTGAATATGCATTTTAATGTAACCTAGCTAGTCGGGTCGCATTGATATGACCTAGTCTACAATGCCTCAAGAAGGTTTCGTTCATTTCTGAACTCTTCCTCTTGTGTGTGTTCTGTGTTGGATATATGTATGCCCTAGAGGCCATTATATGATAGTGGATGTATTTATACATGTAAATATATATATATATTCAGTGTACATTCTTGCTCGACATGATAGTATGCTATCTGGTTCTACTTTATCTGACATGCTGACTTGATCATGCTATTATTCATTTACACATGTTGATAAAGCCCTGAGGATATTTGCTTGGATACTGTGATTATGATGGAGATCATCCTAGTGGGACGTCTGTAGTTTATAAGCATATCCAGAAATGTCCCTAGTCGTAGGTGTATCGAGATGGGGCATCGATATACCAGAGTAGACTAGCGTATATGTTACTAGACCCATATGATGGGCGATGGATGTTCCTACATCCATTGATATTTGACATCGAGATCGTATACGGGTGCTCAGTGGTGACTGGGTACACTGGACGGACTCACCGAGAACTCCTATATGGTATTATATCTATCGTCGGATAGCAGTTCTCAGGTGACACTGGTACAGGTTAGTCTGTAGACCCGAGATCGTCATAGAGTCTTGTGTGTTCTCCCACTGTACTTTGATTACCACCCTACCACGGCTCTACTGAGTCGTGCAAACAGGTGGCTTTTGGGTACAGTCCCGAGACACACGAAGACGATGAGCGATAGGAGGGATTTCGTCTCTCCCGGTATTAGGAGTTGATGCTGTGCTGTGCATGATTGGCTATATCAGTAAGTCCCTAGCCAGGGCTGTTGGGATTTACTGATAAGTGTTATAAGTAGTTTCTCAATCTGTTATAGACCATTCATCGGCACGACTTATTGAGTTATTGGGGTCGACGTTACCATCCCTAGACTCAATATGCAGCATATCTGACAAAGATACCGGACTGTACGGTAGTGTTGCCGGTTGGCTCGACGGGAGTTGTGACAGATTCGCTTGTTTTCTTCTGATCGCTCAATACCCAGGTGGCCGTTACGTTTAGCTGACCTCTTGTGTCTTAGGGGTGCGTGATATGATCATCACCCACTGCCGGCGTATTGACGAGTCTTAGAGTCCCACAATGGAGTTACCTAGTCCAAGTGAAACGATGTGGTGTGCATATGGGATATGCGCGGGGACCCGATTAAATGCGCGTATATGATACCGTATTGTTGGATATAGTGCCCTCAGAGTCAATTATTGGATCACAGGCATGTGATTGCAATGATTGAGGGAGGACCTATGCCGGTAGGACAGTCTTACTCAAGATGATAGTATGCTATCTGGTTTATCTTTATCATCGTGTACTGCTTTAGGTGACCTTACAGGTCACTATTGCACGTTGATAGAGCCCCTAGGATTCTTGCTTGACAGCCAGCAGTATGATGGCGATCATATACGTGGGAGCTGGGGTCTATAAGCACATCCTTAAAAGGTCCCTAGTCGTGGGAGTATTCGAGACAGGGCATCGATACTCCAGAGTAGACTAGTGTATACAGTCGAGACCCCGACGAGGGGCGGTGGCCGGTCTCACAAGCCACTGGTGTCAGTTGGTTCACCAAAGATGTATACAGGTGCTCATTGGGTTATGAGTACACCGGACTGGACTCGCCGGGAACCTGCTAGTTGGGATTATACGAGACGTCAGATAGCAGTTCCCTGGTGACATGTGTACAGGTTAGTTCATCGACCTGAGATCTTCATTTGTCTCGTGTGAGTTCCCACTGTGCTTTGATTACTACCCTACCATGGCTCAAAGGAGTCGTGCAAACATGTTTTATTTGGGTACAGTCCCGAGCCACATGGAGGCAGTGAGCGGATCTGCAGGGGTTCGTCTCTCCCGGTATTAGGGGTGAGGTCGCGCTGTGTCTAGGAGAGCCATTACACGAAGTCCTTGGCCAAGGTAGGAGATTTACTGGTAGGTAATCCAGTAGTATCTCAGCGTGTTCTGGGCTACACTCCGACACGACTTGTACCGCTTTTGGGGGTCTGACTTTTACCAACCCCCTAGGCCCGCCATGCGATGCTCATAGACGAACGGACCGGACTGTACGGATATTGTCACTGACAGGCTCAGTAGGGTGTCAGGATGAGTTCGCTCATCGACGTCCCTTTTGGTCAATACCTGGTAGCCCGTTACGTATGGCTAGTATCTCTGACGTGCTAGTGGTTAAATCCACAGCCAAAGTATTGACGAGTCTTTAGAGTCCCCCACAGACAGTTTCTCAAGTTTCGGGCGAAACGCTGTAGAGGCCGTATGGAGATATGGCAGGGTTCGATCTTATACATGAGGTATTGCACGGATCATGATCGGACGGATAATACTAGCGGGCTTTGGTTTAAGCCGAATCCTAGTATTGTACAGTGTAGATTTTGTCACGTTGCATTTGTATTCGGTCGAAATACAAATGCGGGTATGTATATACAGTCGCGGGGTTTTCCTGTAATTTATTACGGGATCAGTTTTTTGAAGTTGCCAGTTTGCATTCCGTTTCGGCCAGTTTTCCTTTGTTCCTTCATGGCCGGATTTTTCTGATGGAGGGGATAATTTGCAAATATGCAAATTAGCATTTGTGGAGGGTTTATTTGTAAATGAGGGATTATGATGGTAATAACATCTTTGCTTCGTTTCTTTCATCATAGCTTGCATTAAATGTGACGGGCTTTATGATAGGATGGATTAGAAATTGATGTGTTCCTTTTTCCGTGATATCACTCCCATTCCTTTTTCTTGCATAATGATTTTCTCTTTTCCCTCCTCCTCTTGATGAGGCCGGCCACTTCCTTGAGGGAGATAGGGAATTCATTTGGTGTGTGTGGGAAAATTATTCATCTCTCATTTTTTTTGCTACACAAATTCTAGCTCACTCCAAAGTTCATTCTTCATCTCCATCATTATGGCAACTTCATACCCGCTTGAGATAAGTGATCCTACACTTAGCCTACAGCATCCTTGGACACGTCGGCTAGCACACTTCGCGCCCGAGTTGCTTTGGACGAAGCGGGAGCCCGTAAAAAGACTTCTCGATGTGGTGCCCTTTCCGACGAGGAGATGAAGACCGGAGTTGCCGCGGGGTGATCGGGATGGTGGCCGAAGACCGAAGGACAGGGATCGCTCGGTATAGCTCTCTACCCTTTCTCTAGTTAGCTAGCATTAGGTTAATGGCCCGATCCGGGTTTATAGTGCGTGGTAGGGCCGGTTTACAAGTTTTGTAAAAGTTTCGTTTCCGCATTCCGGCGTCGGATTGACGGCCGGGGCGCTGTCGTGCACTTACAATGGTATCAGAGCCACGCCATTAACCTAATCTTGCTTGCTCTAACGTGTTTACAAGTTCAATCGAACGGATTTTCTAAAAACCGCGTTTTCAAGTCCAGTTTCTGTCGATTTTTTTTTGTGCTCCAAAAATTTTTCTGGGCATGTCAAAAAATCGTGCAGGGTTTTTTAAGCATTCTGTGAAAATTTGATGGCATGATCGTACGGAAGCGCCGCGGAACCGCGGCCATAACCCCCTTCCGGCCGCGGTTCCACCACCGTTCTGTGCCTTCTCTGCACCAAATTTTTACAGTGGGCTTCTGATATGGAAATAGGGTTTTTGGTATATTCTGTTTGGGCCCAGATTATTTTGAGTGCTGCAGTTGTACTTGGGGCCCACTTCGGGAAATTTTGTCGATCGAAATTTTTAAAACATGTTAGTTCACAGTATTTACATTATATCTGCGACCGTGAATGTCATTTGATCGGTAAATCCTGTCTAATTGCTATAGCCCTTTTAGACGGATTTGCGAACGTGACATTAGCGTTGATGTTCTGTGTTGTGCTGTGATGTTGCGGATTTGTCGTGGTGGATAGCCTGGATGCAATGGTAGTACAGTTTGGTTGAATATGTACATTTGATATTGCTGGGCGAGCGTTCGACATGTGGACTGCCGTCACTGCCTGTTTGTATATTATTCTTTTGGGGCACGACTGGGCTGAGGTCGATGTACCCGTTGTATATTTTACTTTCTGTACTAGGATTACCCCGCGGTGGGGTGCACGGATAGCCGGGTTCTAGAGGGCAACGGGCCCGCATCTCATGGCGTTGAGACGGATGGGGCTTCACTCTAGAATTGGCGGGCTATTCGCCGCACTCGTAGGGGGAACAGGTTGACCCACGGAGGGGTGCCCAAGTTACCGGATTCCGTGAAGTGCTGGGTGGTCCATTCACGTTGCTGAAGGGGGCTGCTTCGCTTTAGGTTTTGGCGGGTAACTTGCCGCGCCCGTAAGGGTCTAGGATTTCTTTGCACAGGTTATCCACACGACCAGGGGAACGTCGGGTTTCAGTAGCGGCTCTATGAAACCCGGGGATCCCAGATATCTGTATTGTTCTGTGGTGCTTATTACATTTCTGTGATGTTGCATTTTTATCACGCCTTGAGCGAATATTATATATTGATATATATACTAGTAGATGTTGTATATGTTTTGCATCCGTGCTAGTCCAGTCCCCGCTCTGTCGTTAGTTAAGTAACCTAACGGGTGATGACAGGACCTAGTGGCGAATGCGGATGTCATATACGTACATCATTATTTTCGTTCTTTTGTAGTGTGATCAATTGATGGGACTGCATTGATTCGGATCAATGCAAGCTAAACAAACCTATTCTGATGTTGTTGGAACAATTTTCAAAAAGTTGTTATTACAAGGGCGTTCTCTTTTGCTTTGCACAGTGGTATTCGGTTATGAATATCCAGCACCTCAGTCGACGAGGCAAGGGCCGAGATCCCTTCACCGGGAGTGACCCCTTGGACAGAAGTTTGCGTCAGGGCAATAACTTCACTATAGTCGATTACTTTTTGCTTTGCATCTTGGTATTCAGTTGGAATATCCTGCACCTCATTCTATGGGGAAAGAGCCGAGATCCCTTCACCGGGAGTGACCTCTTTAGCAAAGGTTTTCGTCACTATATTTTTATAAAATGCTATCCGGTTCCTTCAACGATATCAAGTTCATTACGTTAAAGGTTTTTCGCCAAAAACCATTCGTAGCCCTCCGTCGTTTCAAACGGGTAGCACGTAGTATTCATGCTATGTTTGTTGACCTTCGTCAAGGCATAGTGAATGGTAGCTGCTTGTTACCTTTCTGCTGCATAGATAGATGCGTTGGTTTGGGACAGTCGTATAACCTTGTTGACCTTCGTCAAGGGCATGTGCGGGTGGGTTCAAATTAACCTGGACAATGAGGGGTAGGACTTGACATGTGACTTATGATTTGTTGACCTTCGTCAAGGTCATAAGAGCATGGGGTAAAAATCACATCGGGAGTTTCTAAAGAAACTGAAACTTGCCAGATATGCGCATACCTTCTGCAGTGTGATAACGTGAGTGGATTCCATCACGTTATCATGCGATGATAGTTGGATCCCGATTCCCATTGATGTGTTGGTTTACTCCTCGGGTGATCCCGACTAATTCTTCTTTCAGGTTTGGAGGAGAATTTGAGGTTACAGTGGGAGGTTTCCTAATTAGATAAATTGATAACCATTCTGATCTAGGTTAGAGTGCATGCTGAGTGTTTCTTTTCTCTCTCTCTTTGGCAGCGACCATGGCCCGACCCTTGACTATGACTCAGTGACCAAGTTGACCGAACCTTCTTATAAGACTGGCTTTTGGATTGTCTGAGTTGTATACCTCATTGCCACTCCTACTTTTACCCTTTTCTCCAAGACACCCCGTATTACTACGAACGTCCACTTCCATTGGATAAAACCATCGTATGGTTATATACGAACTCGAAGGAATTTATTCGAGGATGGTTTCTGGTTCCGGAGAAAACGAATAAGCCTATTCAGTTGTCTTTTCCTTTTACCTTCTCTCAGGTTGCGAGTGCTCCTTGGATTAGGGCAGTACACCCATTACGCTTATCGGATAGTCTTCTTCCAAACCTTAGGCTGGTGCCGAACGGTAGGGAATGAAGAAAGCCGATTAGCCTAAGTGTGGTGTACAGAAGGTATTAAGTAAAGACAAATAAAGGGATTAGTAAGAGGGCAAAGTAAACTGCGACTGCTATTCACGACCAAACCAAGTATTTCATTACCACTCCCACTTCACCTTTGTATTTCTCCAGAACACTCTGTATCACTACGAAGATCCACAGTTATTTGGATACTCCATCGTATGGTTATATATGAACTCGAAAGGAACTTGTTCCAGTTCGGAGATGGATTCTGGCTCAGGAGAAATAGGAATAAGGTTTATTCGGTTGTCTTTTATCTTCACCTTCTCTCGCATTACGAGTGCTCCTAGGATTAGGACAATATACCCATTATGCTTATTGGATAGTCTTCTTCCAAACCATAGGCTAGTGCCGAACGATAGAGAAGGAAGAAAACCATTTAGCCTAAGAGGGTGTACAGAAGGTAATGACTAAAGACATATAAAGGGATTTGGAGAGATGTCAAAGAAATATACGGTTACAGTTGTGAATCTGATACTGGAAGAGGCATTACTAGGAATACCCGGATACCCCTACGAAACATTTACATGTTTCAGTTTCACTGTGTACTGTTAAAAGAAAACTGATTTCCCAATTAGCCCTTACTCCAGGGTATGTATTTACCAGGTATGATTCTCACATCTGTATGGTTTTACAGATGATGAGTGGGAGTAAGTTATTGGGAATTAGGTGATCATCCTCATTATATCGGAAATTCGTTGTGATTGGTGATATTTGAGGAAATCGCCTGGGCTGTTTGCCGGTCGGCAAATATTTGGTTTTGAATATCCGTTGCTATGCACCAATTTCAAATTGATATATCTGTACGTCTATTTTTATAGAGTGAGATATACCTTTTAGAAATTATGTCCATGACATTTACCTATATCAGTGGATGGTTAGGTAAGGAGCATTAATACAGCGGTGTAATTCTTCTTAACCATAAATACAGTTTTCAACCTACGACACACAGAGAATGAGTTATTAGACTCAAGGGACTTATACAGAGGATTGTATATTGTCCAGTGTCCATTAGGACAGAGGGGTTGATACTCGTACTATATTCTGTTTACTTGTGACTTCTCTAGTTCTTAGACAAGTGTTTTGTAGAAACACAAGGTCCAAGTTTTGAGAAGTTATAGGTATAAGAATAAAGTAGAGAACCAGGTGTTGCAAGTATCGGGATTCTTCAAGGTGATCGAAGATATAGATACTTGTGTATGGTATTCAGTTGATAGTAATGATTAAGAGAACTTGCTTCTCTTTCAGGCTACTCATATCTGGATGCATTCCTAAGTTGAGTAACGCTGATAGGCCTCCTTCCATTTAGTTGACATGCACTGGAGACAGCTGCATGATTTGAATCCGGTTCCAATTAAATCAGTGCCTCTGTTTCTATATTGGATATAGAACAGTTCATATCTTAACGATGTTAAGGTACGGGGAGTTGTCCGGCTTATGCTTAAAATCAGACTCTGGATAACTCAAGGCACGTTTCTGTAATGGCTTTTTGTGGGTTGACCCAGGCTATGACGAGGGTTGACTTTCTACCATCAGGAAGATCAATAGTGATATTGTTCTTGACTCGCCACAGTTTTAACAAAAATGGATTTTTTCAGAAAACAGTAGTGGGAGTATGGTAAAACTGGAAGTGATTCCAGAACCGCAGACGATTACTGAAGATTTGATAAGAACCTAAAGATTCAATCTGGTTTGACATTCCATTTGCCACTCCGCAGATATGGTGGGTAACCTCAGGCACTCGAGAGGTACTTCGGTATGCTCAAAGACGGTGACAAGGAGGTTCTTGTTTGCCCAGACTTGTCATTGCTGTTGTTCTAGACTATGAGACCCGGCAGGAGGATGAATATAGCGTCGTTCTGAACTAGCTTTAGAAGTGCACGTCTATATGACTCTGCCAGAGGGTTGTCGTAGTCAGTGGGAGCAGCGGAAGTATAGTGGACAAGTAGCTTATGTCTATTTATAGACTAAAGAAGATATAGCGGAGACAGATCATCTATTTCTGATGTCACAGTCATAGGTTTGACTTCATCAGAATAGGGGATGGATCTGTTAAGAAGGTAGTAGGGTGTTATGTCCTGGTATTTGGATGAAATACACAGAGTAGGAAGTGAAATTCCTATACTACGGTCGGTTATACTTTGGTTGTCACACAGTGGTTTCTCCACATAGGAGTTGGACATTATATCAGACATTCCGGTTACTAGATTTATGTTTTTAAAATCTAGATTTGGGTGGTTTCCCAATCTGGGTACTTAGACAGCATTATAAAGGTGTTTTAGAATGGACGACTCCTGGCACGGTAGTATACCTGCAGGTGATGGAGTCACCCTCTCTAAAGGTGTCTTACAGGCTAAAGGGGAGAGGGATGTGCATGATTGGCAGATCACTTGCTTAGGCAATTGAGTCAATCATGAGATGTCAAGTACCACACCAGATGTTGTTTTTGCAGTAGATGCAATAAGATATTGATCCAATCCTGGAGAAACATTCGGAAGCGGTTTTAGAACATAAGTGGATGTTCTAGGGATATGATAACGACAGCCTCATTCGGAAGACAGTTATCATTCCAGGCTTCCAAGGTGACCTGGATGACAGAGTGATTGTTAGAGTTATAGTTTTCCCTCCGACGAGGGGCAGTAGTTTGGACAGGTGGTCCAAGCAGATACTGATTAAGTTTAGTTGACGATACAGTCTAAGAAGTTTGGATTTGGAGTTCATTTATGAACTAGGTCCCATCAGATATCCAGACACATTCTAAGATAGGTATTGCTCATTTCGGGAGATGGCTTTCTCCGCGAACTTGAGATAAAGAGAGACATAGAAAGAAACATCAGAGCAGATCCACTCACTGAGGCTATTCCTTGAATGCAATAGTTTCGCAAACGAGCTTTGTGAGACTGACTAGTAGAGGAGTTGGGTGTTCGGTATCATACGGGCTGTGAGTATGCGACATCGCAATAATTAGCCTTGAGTGCAAGTGGGAGATTGTTGGGGATAGTGCCCTCAGAGTCAATTATTGGATCATAGGCACGTGATTGCAATGATTGAGGGAGGACCTATGCCGGTAGGACAGTCTTACTCAAGATGATAGTATGTTATCTGGTTTATCTTTACATCGTGTACTGCTTTAGGTGACCTTACAGGTCACTATTGCGCGTTGATAGAGCCCCTATGATTCTTGCTTGACGGCCAGCAGTATGATGACGATCATATACGTGGGAGCTGGGGTCTAAGCACATCCTTAAAAGGTCCCTTGTCGTGGGAGTATTCAAGACAGGGCATCGATACTCCAGAGTAGACTAGTGTATACAGTCGAGACCCCGACGAGGGGCGGTGGCCGGTCTCACAAGCCACTGGTGTCAGTTGGTTCACCTAAGATGTATACAGGTGCTCATTGGGTTATGAGTAAACCGGACTGGACTCGCCGGGAACCTGCTAGTTGGGATTATACCAGATGTCAGATAGCAGTTCCCTGGTGACATGTGTACATGTTAGTTCATCGACCTGAGATCGTCATTTGTCTCGTGTGAGTTCCCACTGTGCTTTGATTACTACCCTACCACGGCTCAAAGGAGTCGTGCAAACAGGTTTTAGTTGGGTACAGTCCCGAGCCACATGGAGGCAGTGAGCGGATCTGCAGGGGTTCGTCTCTCCCAGTATTGGGGGTGAGGTCGCGCTGTGTCTAGGAGAGCCATTACACGAAGTCCTTGGCCAAGGCAGGAGATTTACTGGTAGGTATTCCAGTAGTATCTCAGGGTGTTCTGGGCTACACTCCGACACGACTTGTACCGCTTTTAGGGGTCTGACTTTTACCAACCCCCTAGGCCCGCCATGCGATGCTCATAGACAAACGGACCGTACTGTACGGATATTGTCACTGACAGGCTCAGTAGGGTGTCAGGATGAGTTCGCTCATCGACGTCCCTTTTGGTCAATACCTGATAGCCCGTTACGTATGGCTAATATCTCTGACGTGCTAATGGTTAAATCCACAACCAAAGTATTGACGAGTCTTTAGAGTCCCCCACAGACAGTTTCTCAAGTTTCGGGTGAAACGCTGTTGAGGCCATATGGAGATATGGCAGGGTTCGATCTTATACGTGCGGTATTGCACGGATCATGATCGGACGGATAATACTAGCGGGCTTTGGTTTAAGCCGGATCCTAGTATTGTACAGTGTAGATTTTGTCTCGTTGCATTTGTATTCGGTCGAAATACAAATGCGGGTATGTATATACAGTCGCGGGGTTTTCCTGTAATTTATTACGGGATCAGTTTTTTGAAGTTGCCAGTTTGCATTCCGTTTCGGCCAGTTTTCCTTTGTTCCTTCATGGCCGGATTTTTCTGATGGAGGGGCTAATTTGCAAATATGCAAATTAGCATTTGTGGAGGGTTTATTTGTAAATGAGGGATTATGATGGTAATAGCATCTTTGCTTTGTTTCTTTCATCATAGCTTGCATTAAATGTGATGGGCTTTATGATAGGATGGATTAGAAATTGATGTGTTCCTTTTCCTTTTTCTTGCATAATGATTTTCTCTTTTCCCTCCTCCTCTTGATGAGGCCGGCCACTTCCTTGAGGGAGATAGGGAATTCATTTGGTGTGTGTGGGAAAATTATTCATCTCTCAATTTTTTTTGCCACACAAATTCTAGCTCACTCTAAAGTTCATTCTTCATCTCCATCATTATGGCAACTTCATACCCGCTTGAGACAAGTGATCCTACACTTAGCCTACAACATCCTTGGACACGTCGGCTAGCACACTTCGCGCCCGAGTTGCTTCGGACGAAGCGGGAGCCCGTAAAAAGACTTCTCAATGTGGTGCCCTTTCCGACGAGGAGATGAAGACTGGAGTTGCCGCGGGGTGATCGGGATGGTGGCCGAAGACCGAAGGACACGGATCGGTCGGTATAGCTCTCTACCCTTTCTCTAGTTAGCTAGCATTAGGTTAATGGCCCGATCCGGGTTTATAGTGCGCGGTAGGGCCGGTTTACAAGTTTTGTAAAAGTTTCGTTTCCGCATTCCGCCGTCGGATTGACGGCCGGGGCGCTGCCGTGCACTTACACGTATATTAATCGGACGGTTTGCTATTGGTCGGGTCGTATGAGATATGACCGGTTTGCTAAATCAAGTGTTTATTTAACATTGGCCATTAGCATTTTCACTTTAAACCCTTCTTGTCTTTTGTTGTATGGATGCATGTATGCATTTATTCTTATTGATGCACATATGGATGTGCATGCACACATACATGCATACAAGATTCTATCATGGTTGTTGATATATTGGATGGTGGCAATATAAGACTCACACCTTAATAAATATGTTGATATTTATTTTTGGAAAAGATAAATGGAATTGGATAATTACTTATGATTGATTATTATATTCCCCCCCACTAACCTTTGTATTAACCATGAGTTATTTTCCATGGCCATTTTTGATCCAAAGATAAATATCTAGATATTTATTAACTTGGGTTAAGAGTGAGAAGAAGAAAATATATATTTGCACAGCGCGATATCAACTCCCAATACCGGGAGAGACGAATCCTGTCTAACCGCCACTGCCTCTAAGTGCTCGGGACTGCACCCAACTGCTACCTGTTTGCACGACTCCTTTGAGCCGTGGTAGAGTAGCAATCTAAGAACAGTGGGACACACTCGAGGCGAAGTAGCAGTGTCAAGTCTGCGGATTATGCTGTACTCATGTCACTTGGGAACTGTTAACTGACGATGGGTATAATACCAACCAATCAGTTCCCCTGCGAGTCCTGTCCGGTGTACCCGTAACCTAACGAGCACCTGTATACTGTCTCCAGTACGACGTACTGACGGCTGTGGGACATTGCCATCTCCCCAACTGGGATGAGAAGCGTACACACTTAGTCTACTCCGGAATATCGATTCCCTGTCTCGGTAATCCTACGACTAGGGATAAGTATAGGATGTTGCTTATAGACTACCCAGCCCCCACTAGTATGACTGTCATCACAACGCTGGTAATCAAGCAAAGTTCCTATGGGCTCTACTAATATGTATAGATGATACGTTACAAGAAACATATGCACATATTAAAGTAGACACAAACCAAGTAGCATACTACCATTTTTAGCAAGACTGTATATACAACTGTGAATATCCCAAGCTTCCATTAAGTAATATAAATACAAGTATGATACAATAATGGCCCCTAGGGCATATACACTAACAATCTCCCACTTGCACTAGGGCCATGAGCTGGCATATCGTAGACCTATCATCTCGAATAGCCTCTCGAACCGCGTCTGAGGAAGGGCCTTTGCGAATGGATCAACAATGTTATTCTCTATCTCTACTCTTTTCACCTCGATCTCCCGGCGATCTACGATCTCCCTGATCAGGTGGTACCGCCTTAAGATGTGTCTGGATTTCTGATGGGACCTGGGTTTCTTCGCTAAAGCTATAGCGCAATTGTTGTCACAATACAGAGGTATTGGATCAACACTGGTAGGAACCACCTGAAGTTCTGTGAGGAACTTCTTCATCCAAACAGCTTCTTTTGCGGCATCGCAAGCAGTTATGTACTCCGCTTCCATCGTTGAGTCAGCAACGGTCTCCTGCTTGGAACTCTTCCAACAGACCGCCCCTCCATTGAGGATAAAGACATAACCCGATATGGACTTGGAGTCATCCTTGTCACTCTGGAAGCCGGAGTCAGCAAAGGCCTCCATTTGGAGGTCTTTTCCGCCATATACCAAGAACATCTCCTTAGTCCTCCTTAGGTACTTGAGAATGTTCTTTATTGCTATCCAGTGATTCTCCCCTGGGTTTGCCTGATACCGGCTTACAACGCTCAATGCGTATGCTACATCTGGTCTGGTACATAACATCGCATACATTATAGAGCCTACAGCAGAAGCGTAAGGTATAATCGATATGCAATCCCTTTCCAAATCAGTCTTGGGAGACATCTCTTTGGAGAGGGTGATTCCGTGACAAGCCGGTAGGTTACCGCGCTTAGAATCATCCATTTTGAATCTCTTCACTATGGTGTCTATGTACCTGGACCGCGAAAGTCCCAACGTCCTTCTTGATCTATCACGATAGATCCGGATCCCCAGAATGTAGGTGGCATCACCCAGGTCTTTCATGGAGAATTTCCGTGATAAGAATCTTTTGACTGACTGTAACATAGGAATATCATTTCCTATTAGGAGAATGTCATCCACGTACAAGACGAGGAATACTACAGCTCTCCCTACAATCTTACTGTATATGCATGATTCATCTGGATTTTTGATAAAGTCGAATTCTTTGACAGCATCATCAAAACAGATGTTCCAACTCCGCGATGCTTGCTTTAGTCCATAAATGGACTTAAGCAGCTTGCATACTTTGCCGCAGCTCCCACTCTGAATGAATCCCTCTGGCTGATCCATATAGACGCTCTCTTCTAAATTTCCATTTAGAAAGGCCGTCTTTACGTCCATCTGCCAGATTTCATAATCGTGGAAGGCAGCAATAGCAAGAAGGACCCGAATGGATTTAAGCATAGCCACTGGAGAAAAGGTTTCGTCATAGTCCAAACCAGGTCTTTGACGGAAACCCTTTGCAACAAGTCTAGCCTTATAGGTTTCAACCTGTCTATCTACACCAATCTTCTTTTTGAAGATCCATTTGCATCCTACGGGTTTTACCCCATCTGGGGCAATGTCCAAAGTCCATACTTTGTTAGTGTACATGGACTCCATTTCGGTCCGCATTGCATCCAGCCATTTTACTGAGTCACCGCTCTGAATGGCTTGCTGGAAGCTAGAAGGCTCATCATAGTCAATAGTGCAATCCTCTCTATCCCCGTCTATAAGAAAACCGTAGTATCTCTCGGGCGGATGAGATTGCCTACTACTCATGTGGAGTGGCGTCGGGATGTCCTGTTCTCCTGAACTTTCTTGTTCTACCAAGGTTTCAGTAATAACTTGTGGTTCTGGAATTTCTTCCAGTTCTATTGCGCTCCCACTCTTCTGATTTTCTAAAAACTCAGTTTCTAAGAAGCAGGCATGAAGAGAAACAAAGACCTTTTGTTCCTCTGCGTAATAGAAATAATATCCCTTGGAGTTCTTTGGATATCCCACAAATTTGCATTTTACTGAGCGTGCCTCGAGCTTGTCCGCATGCTGCTTCTTTACAAAAGCTGGACATCCCCATGTCTTAAGATACTTAAGACAGGGTTTCTTCCCACTCCACATCTGATATGGTGTGGTAGGCACAGCCTTGGTTGGAACTCGGTTTAAAAGGTATGCAGCTGATTCTAGTGCATATCCCCAGAATGATTGCGGCAACTCAGCGTTACTCATCATGGAACGAACCATATCCAATAGGGTTCGGTTCCGTCTCTCCGATACACCGTTATGTTGTGGTGTGTATGGAGGAGTAAGCTGAGAGAGAATTCCATTCTCTTTTAAGTAACCTAGGAACTCGGCACTTAAGTATTCACCACCTCGATCAGATCTCAGTGTTTTGATACTTTTGCCTGTTTGGTTTTCCACTTCATTCTTGTATTCTTGGAATTTTTCAAAGGCTTCAGATTTATGTTTCATTAAGAAGATATATCCGTACCTCGAAAAGTCATCCGTAAAAGTAATGAAGTAAGAATAACCGCTTCGCGCATGTGTAGACATTGGTCCGCACACATCACTGTATACGAGCCCCAAGAGCTCGCTTGCTCTTACTCCGTGTCCAGTAAACGGAGTTTTTGTCATCTTTCCTATGAAACAAGATTCACAAGTAGCATAAGATTGATATTCGAACGGATTCAAATATCCTTCTCTATGTAACTTAGTCAACCTTCTCTCATTGATGTGACCCAGTCTACAATGCTACAAGAAAGCCTGATTTAATTCCGGAGACTTTCTTTTAAGTGTGTTCTGGATACTGAAAACCTGAGCTTGATTTAATACGTATATCCCGTTTTTAATGTACCTGACCTAATCATAACTTGATTTAGGTGGATGTGAACCACATCGCTTATAAAAGTAAAATCATATCCTTCTTTAGAAAGTAAGGATACAGATATGATATTACAAGTTGTACCTGGTACATAAAAACAGTCACGCAGAATCAATATCTTCCCAGTTGTCAGTCCAATATGATATTCCCTTACGGATTCAGCGTTCATGCTCATTCCGTTAGCAACCCTGAGGGTCATATCACCTATCCTGAAAACCCTACGGTTTCTCAGAGCCTGTAATGAATTACAGATGTGAGATCCTGATCCGGTATCCAATACCCAGGAAGTAGGGTTAACTGACAAACAGTTCTCTATTACAAACACACTTGAAGCCGAAGCCACAACATGCTTCGAATCCTGGCTACTGGTTTTGCTAGTCCTGCAATCCTTCTGCCAATGTTCATTCCCGTAACAATAGGAACGTCCCTCTTTTACTACTTCCAGTCCCAAAACTTTTCCCTTTTCCTTTCCTTCTACTTCCTTGGTTTCCTTCAGGGTAGAAGGTAGAGACTGTAGAATCAAGTCAGTATCTGACTTGTTCTCCAACGTGGTCTTCAGGTCCTTGAGCTGATTAATACAGCTAGTCATTGTAAGGACGTTGTCCCCTACAGATGACCCGACGGCCAACCTCGCTTGAATTAATTCGGTCGATGTCTCATATCTTGTGATATGAGATTGCTCTCCATATAAATCTTTGTTATGGAGAAAGATGGAAACTGAGTCCATTTTCTCCTGCTGCTTCTGGTATACACCATCAACTGAAGCTAACACGAGGCACTTGGCTTTTGCTATATCTTTTTCCCTTGTCTGGCGGATATCCATATCCGTGACGGTGGAAACTGGACCTGGGACGGCGGGATCTTGAGTAGTAATAGGGTGATCCAGCTTGTCATAGGCAATGGACATCTGGACAGACCTTTGCCAGTCATATAACTCAGATTCAGTCAATTTATTATCTAGATGTAACCTAGTCGTGGTCACAAGGTCGCTGCAATTAAGAGAGAGAAGAAAACATTTTAGCATGATGCTCTTGCAAGTTTAGAGTGGTTTTTAATTTATCTAAACAGGATGGCTCCCACTGTTTTTCAAATCCCTCCTCAAACCATAAAAGAAGAATTAGCCAGGACTATTCTCATCGTACAATTCTTGCTTAACCGTTCAGCCAGGTCAGTGTCGATACTTTAAGGGAGGTTTTCCAATGCTTTCGCGAAGTTCCTTAATTAAATAACCTCTTTTCTCTGGGGGCATAGCCCCGCTGACACCTTTCTAGGCACCTACTTGGTTTATAGCATTGATCGTTAAGTGATGAATCTCCTGATAAGTATCATGTACTCACAGTAGGATCGGGATCCAAAATATCATCGTATGATAATGTTGAAGGAATCCTACCAACATTCATCAAACTCCAAAATGGTATGTATCTCTCTGCAAATTTCAGTTTCTTTAGAAATTCCCGATGTGAATTTTTGCCCCATGCTCTTATGACCTTGACTTTGGCCAACAAATCATAAGTCACATGTCAAGTTCTACCCGTCAATTTCCAGGTTAATTTGAACCCATCCGTACATACCCTTTGTAACATTTCAAAAAAAGATAAAATGTTAATTTTGGGAATTTTTATAATTTAATATTATTTTATTGAATATTTTAATATTTTGGAATTATTAAATACAAATAAATGGGGAAAATTTTTGGAAAATTCTAAAATAGGGTAAATTAGAGAATTATGACATTTTAAAATTTTTGTGATTAATTTGACACTAATTTAGTGCTAATCGCGATTAAAAATCGCTAATCGGTTTTTAGCTTTTTGTGCAACACATGCACATATCACTTTTTCACACTTGTGCATTTTCTTGCCATGCTTTTCATTTGGGTTTACTATTTGAGTGAGAAGGGTTTTAAAAGGAAAAAGAAAAGGAAAAGAATAAAGAAATGGGTAGTTGGTGAGAGAGAGAGAGGTATGGGCTTCATTGACTAAGGACTTAACCATTTCTCCCCTCATTTCCCCCCCCCCCCTCTTCTCCCTTCTCCTGCTGCTGCTCCTGCACCTCCTTTCCCTCCTCTCTTCAAGCTCTAAAACACCTCTAAAACAACCCCAAAACCCAATCTCCATTTCATTAAATGTGTGCACAATCCCTAGATCTACACTTGGTGCTAAAGAAGCAAGGATTTTGGCCACTAGGGGCAACTCAAGAAAATTCTTGAGTTGCCAAATGAGGTATTTTCTGTACCTTAAACTTAGTTTATGCATTTCCTTTACCCTCATATTAAGATTGAATCGATATTCTGTGATATTGTGGACTTGTGGATAACCTAGTTAGGGTTGTGATGATTTATGGGTTGTAATATGGAATTGAGGTCAGTAGAGGTTATACCATCACCCTAGTGTATGAATTGGAAACCCAAAACCTGAAGCTTAAACCATAATACGGATTTTAGAAACCGATATCGGGGAATTTATGAAATCTGTGAAGGGTATATTGAATCTGCTATCACCCGAGACACCCTAAATTAAAATTGATTGGACAGTGACACGTGCAGGCACCCAGGAAGCTAACCCCAAGACCCCAGCTCCCACTTCTTCTTCCCGGCTGCCAATTTATCCCCATTGGCCGCAAATTGCGGCCTGGGTCCCACCATTTTGGCTCGTATTGGTTCTGTAGCTCCTACATGTTCATGTTAGACCCCTGGTATATATAGATTTGTATAAAGTGACCTAGGGTAAAATCCGGGACATATTTCCTAAGTTGCTGTTTTAGATTCATGTTTCCGTATTCCGTATTTTTAATTCTGCAATTGTGGATTGTGTTTTGCCTCGACTATTTGGCGTTTATACGACGATATAGAGGATGTGTTGATGGTTTTGAAGGCGTGCCATGGGTTTTAACCTATAGGCCTCTTATCGTATCATTTTGGATTTCATGTGCCGTTTTAGCTTTGATTTGGTTTTAATGCGCATATACGATATTTTGATGTGTAGGTACCCCATGAAGACTTCGGGACGACAAGCAAGCGCGTGGCGACGTCCACAAAAGAAGACGCTAGGTGAGTAGATTATATCTACTGGGGGAAGTCGGGTGGATGGCGTATAGCACCCCCGCGGTCCGTAGTTGTTATTATATATGATAGTTAGGTGTATTATGGATAGTGTAGGGTTAGAAGTGACTAGTGTAGTTCATAGTCGCGAACCCTAGAATAGAATTACACCTACACGCACACCCTTGCATATTACTTATACTGGCACTGTGTTGATGATATTGGATGACTTTGGAGATGAGTCAATGATATTGGGCTTTGTGCCGCGAGATCGGTGATGTGATATGATTCGTATTTGGGATACGAAATGTGATTCTTGCGGGCTTGGGATGTGTGTTTACCCCCGCATGCATACTTTATTGATGGTATCGATTTATACTAGACATAGAATAGTACCCCAGATTATATGATATGTTGATAGTGATACCTGAAGTGTGATGAGATAGTGTGATATTGACCCGTACCCAGCTATTGGGATGCCGTACGACGATTTACCGTATGAGCTTTACATTGATGATAGATCCGCACTCATGACTTGAGGATGTCATATGATATACTGTATCGTACGCGATACTATTGAGGCGGAATCACCGACTATTATATCTATATATATATATATCGACTCAGATGTTAGGCGGTTTCCTTACCTGTAGCTCAGCTTGTTAGTTCAGCTGTATAGTTTAGTGTAGTTGTTAGTTTAGATTAGACTCCTACCTATTTCAAAACTAGCGGGTCGTGGGTATTTTAAAAGACAGGTCAAGGGATCTACGGACATTTCAAAAGGCGTATCTTTTCATAAAAACACCGTAGCCCCTATTTTCAAAACCCCATGATTCGTGATATTTCAAAAGGCACCATTTGTAGGACTTATATTAGATTAATGCAGATTAGTTATAGTTGCGTCTAGATTCAGCTCCCACTTTTTTTGTGGTTCGCTTTGCATCGCATTCTTATATTATGTTTCATACTCCATTATTGATATCATGCTGTTAGGACACCAGCACCATTACCGATGTTGCGTATGTACCACGTACACTTACTTGCCGGCTCACACACATCTTCATCGGTAATTGCCATGTCACGTACACCTTAGAAAATACTATTGCTTGACATAACCTATTAGCTAATAGTTTAGACATTGTAGTTATTACCTGCTACTTCATGCATACTGATATTCATTGTTATGCCGCATTCATGGATTCTCATGCATATATTCACTATTTTACGTGTTACTGAGGTTTTGGATTTGGATTTCCGTGAGATTTTCTGTATTTGGAGGAAAACCGCAAAAACACAGATAAACATTTTCTCTCTTTTAAAATAAAAAGTGCGGTTTTCCCATGATGTATGAGTCGTCCACCATGAGTTTGCTGATGGATTTGGAAACCCGATTCGAGGAGACGGATGAACCGTTTCGGGTACATGGTGGACCCGGTGCGGTACCCCGGGGCAAGATGAATGTGGTGATGACGTTGAGCCTGGCAGGGGAGCACTACCGACCGGTGATTTTACCTGACGCGTCGGATATCCGGAGGATACCGTCGTGGTCTTGAGATTGATGGTAGGGGCCAGTCTGGACTGACGGCGCCCTAGATTTTGTGATTGGGATACAGAGATATCGGGATATTTGGATTACGTTTTGTGCCGATATTAGGCACTGTTTTATGCTGATTTCATTATGATACCTCATTTTAAAAATACAAAGGAAATCTCACTAAAGTATGAAAACAGTTTCTTCATTTACATGTATTATGTTCTCATGCATTCATACCTCATTCTTATGTTATATTGCTACCTGAGGCACTGACACAGGCACAGGAGATTACACTCGGGTTAGATATTTACCCTAGCCTTGTTATAGGCTGCATGTTTTTTTTTGAGGATTTTGTACTGATCGTTTTGACCTAGGATTATGTCTTGCGTTCGGTTTCTGCTTGTAGTTATTCTCTATTCACGAGTTGGCAACTCACCCCCGTTGTGCCACAGTTCTTGCAGGTTTTGCCGTACAGGTTCCTTTGCGGCATTTCTGGCACATTGCTTCCTTGCGGGTGAATTGCATTTGGTAGGTGGTTCCTTTTGCATCAAAACCACCATTGTACTTATATTATTCTTTGTATCTAGAATTTCCATCAACCAAATTTGTTTATTGTTTCAGACTCAGACTTTAGTGATGTTTTATTTGGCCTTAGAGTCGCGCTTAGTAGTATTGCGGTTTTCATGCTTACTGTGTTTCTTTTGGATCGATCCTCGCCTTTCGGCGTTGTATATTATATTGCATGTGTGGTTGTGACCGTTAATTGTCTAAGAGCTAGCTCCCGCTTGGGGATGCCTTTTATCATTGTATATATGTTATGCTTGTTGTATCCCGTTCGGGGCCAGTATTTACAAAAGAAACTCTGCCGAAATTTTTAGAAAAGACTTTACCTTTTAAAAATGCACCTTCGGCTTAGTTATTTAAAAACCTCGACTTCAAACATATTTTCCTTCACTTCTTTAAACCAGTTTTCTTTACTTACTCTTAAAATGGTTTTATATTTCTGGGCTTTGGCTTACTTGGATCAGATGGAGTCCTATAGATTTCATATGGTTCGAGGGCCAATCACGTGCTCTTTCGGGTCGTGACACCCTTGACTTTGGCCAACAAAGCAGTACGACTGTCCCAAACCAACGCATTTATCTATGCTGCATATGAATATTCAATAGCTACCAAACACTGTGCCTTGACTTTGGCCAACAAACACAGCTTGAATACTATTGACTATCCATATGAAATGACGGAGGGCTACGACTGGTTTTGGCAAAACCGTGAACGTAGTGAACTTGATATAATCGAAGGAACCTGATAGCCTTTTAAAAGGAGTGGCTAAAGCTCCGTAATTAAAAATTCTGCTCTTTTAAAATAACCGAGTGGTTTCTTTTAAATTTGTTCCAACGATTAAACTATGGTTTATTTTCTTTGCATTATAATAATGCGTCCCATCATTTATCCTATCATTGCAGAAAACAACGAAAATACCACGTCCTCTTATGCCATCCGCATTCGTCACGGGGTCCCGTCATCACCCGTTAGGTTACTTAACTAACGACAGAGCGGGGGCTGGGCTAGCGCGGGTGTAAAACATAAGTGACGTCTAATAGCTATCATATATAGATATTGTACATTCGTCATACGCAATAATAAGCATTCCAGATCACTGATGAACTTTATTGGATTTACTAGCAATCCGCATTTGCTTTGAGCCTGCAATAAAAGACGGATTACACAGTTGTGATGAATAGCCATTACCCCATCCTAGACCCCTACGGGTACGTCAAACTACCCGCCAAGTACCCGAAGTGAAGCGGTCTCCCTCAACAAAATGAGTAGGCCACTAAACACTTCAAAGTACCCGGTAGTTTGTGTACCCCGCCTTGGGTCTATCCTAGGAGCAAAAACAGTAAAAAGAAATAATACAACGGTGGCTACAAGCGCAACCTGGATGCGCCCCGCAAAAGAATATTACATCATATTACAGTTACATCGATGAATGAATATTAAACCCATCTCAAACCACGGCTAATCATCACAACACTCCACGATCAAGTCCATATACACAAACAGTAAACATTACAGAAATGTGCAAACCCCTGCCAACCGACATACTAGCAGTTAGGGGAGGTTTACGAACACATTAAACATTACAGATAAAACCCAATTAGCAAATATCTTAGAACATCGATCGACAACCATTTTCCGTGTCTACCCCAATAACAAGCCAGCACTGAAGTAACCTGGGTAGAAACAGAACATACAGGAAACCAAAACACCAAACAATATGAATAACAGAGCAAATCCGAGTCAACTCGGCGTTGACTCGGCGGCGGATCCGCGGCTAAAAGCACCTTGTTGCCGCGGATCCGCGGCCGTCTTGCCGAGTTAGGGGCTCGTATTTTTCCAATATTCTTATATTTCCCTGCTGTGAATTTTAAGGCACATCAAATAATTTTTAGACATGTTTAAAATTAACAGAAACTGTTAGGGGGTTAGGGTTTTGTTTTCGTGTTTTCCGTCGATCGAACTTCTAATTAGTTGCTAACAAGCTAGTAATGGTTTAGTTGTCTCTGATACCACTGCAAGTCCATGTCATGCACCCCACGAACTTGCGGGGAGGCGGAATATATGAAAAACGATTATCAAAGCTTCATAACACGGACTTGAGCGCATGAATCGTATCTAAACCGTTACTAGCAAACTACGAGAGGTTTAACTACTCGGATTCGAAATTATACCTCACGTTACTTGTCCTTCGGGTCTTCATCGCTGTCCTCCACTTCTCGTAGGCTCCTTGGAACATCGGCACCTCAACGGCCTCCTCGAGTCAAAGACGATCCACCCGAGAGCTCCTACGCCAAGCTTGATCTCTAACTTGAGATAACTAGGTTGCTCAAAGTGCTAATCTAAGCTACCTAGGGGATATAGAGTGAGGTTATGGATGTATTAGTCTAGCTAACCCTTGATCTCAACACATGAGAGGTTAGGGTTAGGGTTCAAGAATGAGAGAGCTTGAGGAGAGAGAAGGTAAGAATGAGAATCCTTTTGGATGAATAAATCATTTTGTGTATATATGAAACATATGATAATATCTAGTAAATAAATAACAATGAATTATCACCTTGTTTCATTAATACACTAAGTGATTCATCACATGAGTCATATAAAACATTAAATGAATCATTAACTCTATGTATGAATCACTACATGACTCATTAATCCAATTAATGCATATGCCACCTTAACCCCCAAGTCACCATACTTCTAGAAGCTTCCCGGAAAATTACGAGAACGCCCCTCCAATCCGTGAAAACACGAAAAAACTTTAGACTGTATAAATCCAATAACCTGATACTAGAATCTGGCTTAAACCAAAGCCGACTAGTAAAAACTGTCCGAACGTCGTACGTGCGTTTAAACACGTATGCGTCCAAACCCTTGTCGTAAAACCATACGACCTCTATATCGTTTCGCCTGGAGTAGGGAAACTCTCTGTGTGGGACTCTAAAGACTCGACACTACGCTGGCAGTGGGTTTAACCACAGACCGCAAGCGGCACTAGCTGTACGTAACGGTCCCCAGGTAGATGTCGATAAGAAGGCCGATGAGGAAACCCATCCGAACTCCTGCTGAGCCTGATGTGACAATCTCCGTACAGTCCGGTCTTTTCATATAAGACTATCGCATATCGAGCCTAGGGGGCAGAAAGCATCAGTCCCCTAATAGCGGTATAAGTCGTGTCGGAGCGTAGCCCATTACACCCTGAGAAAACTACTAGAACCTACCAGTAAATCTCGCTTGCCCTGGCCAGGGACTTTGCGTAATGGCTCTCTGACACAGCGCGATATCAACTCCCAATACCGGGAGAGACGAATCCTGTCTAACCGCCACTGCCTCCAAGTGCTCGGGACTGCACCCAACCGCTACCTGTTTGCACGATTCCATTGAGCCGTGGTAGGGTAGCAATCTAAGAACAGTGGGACACACTCGAGGCGAAGTAGCAGTGTAAAGTCTGCGGACTATGCTGTACTCATGTCACCTGGGAACTGTTAACTGACGACGGGTATAATACCAACCAATCAGTTCCCTTGTGAGTCCTGTCCGGTGTACCCGTAACCTAACGAGCACCTGTATACTATCTCCAGTACGACGTACTGACGGCTGTGGGACATTGCCATCTCCCTAACTGGGATGAGAAGCGTACACACTTAGTCTACTCCAGAATATCGATGCCCTGTCTCGATAATCCTACGACTAGGGACAAGTATAGGATGTTGCTTATAGACTACCCAGCCTCCACTAGTGTGACTGCCATCACAATGCTGGTAATCAAGCAAAGTTCCTATGGGCTCTACTAATATGTATAGGTGATACGTTACAAGAAACATATGCACATATTAAAGTAGACACAAACCAAGTAGCATACTACCATTTTTAGCAAGATTGTATATACAACTGTGAATATCCCAAGCTTCCATTAAGTAATATACATACAAGTATGATACAATAATAGCCCCTAGGGCATATACACTAACAAAGACTTATCATTATCTTGAGATCTTCATTTGCCATCTTCTTCTTCCTCACACTCTTGCTCTCTAGGTTTTGATAATGAACAAAAGAGTGATAAAGTTAGGGTTTTGAAGTGAGAAAACAAACCACATCACCAATCTACACCACGCTTGCCCATTAGTTTAGAGTGTTGGCTTCTACTTCTTCTCTTGATCAAGTGAAGCCTTGAGCTTGGACAAAGAGGACTCCGGGTGGATCGTCGTGGACTTGAAGGATCTCAAGCAAGCTTCTTTCAACCCTCAAGTGGTCGAGGAGTCTAGTGTAGGGAGCTACAAAGGTTGTATTCTCTAAAACTAGCCCTTTACTTCTTGTGGATTGTGTTAAAGTTTTTGTTACCCTAGCTTTTCTAGTGTGATCCTTAGGATAATTTCTCTAGCACCGCATAATTTTTCAATATGGCATGTGTGATACTACTAAACCCTTGTTGTGGTGCTGGAGAAAACCCTTCATGGTATCAGAGCCTAACTTGAAGCCTAGACGATGTTACGACAATACGAAAATGAAAACTTCCGCAAAAAAACGAAATTAGAAAACCCAAGAAATGCTCTCTGTAAATTTTTCAAAAAGTGGCCTGAAAATTGTTTAAACAACTGCAGAGTGACATTTAATAGAATATAAGAACACAGGTGCAAAACGAGAGGGGGTGACCGATTTTTGGCCGGCGGCCAAGTGGGTTTTTCCGGCGTCACCGGACTTTTGTGCTCCCCTGCTCCTCGTTTTGTAAGACTACGTTAGCGCCCCGGCCGTCTTTCTGAGGCTAAAATGCGGAAACGAAATTTTTTTCTCAAACTAGAAACCGGCGCTATCGTATGCTTAAAACCCGGATCGAACCATTAACCTACAACTAGCTATTTAGAGAAGGGATAGAAAGCTATACCGAGCGATCCGTGTCCTTCGGTCTTCGGCCACCATCCCGATTTCCTCGCGGAATCTCCGGTCTCCATCTCCTCGTTGGAAAGGGCACCACATCGAGAAGACTTTTTACGGGCTCCCGCTTCGTCCGAAGCAACTCGGGCGCGAAGTGTGCTAGCCGACGCGTCCAAGGTGTTGTAGAGAATATTTGTGATCACTTTGCCTCTTGCATCCATGGCTTGGATGGAGGTTGAAGGTGTTGCCATTAATGGAGAATGTAAGCTAGAGGAAGAAGAAGAAGAAGAGAAGGCTTTCTCTCCTTTTCTTTTCTTGTGATGCTCTCATCAAAATGAGAGTGAGAGAGTGTAATAATATGAGAGCTCACTACCTATACATGGCAGCCCCTCTCTCTCTTCTTCTCATTTCATGACTCAAATCAATCCATTAATGTGACACATTTTCTAAAAAAGAGACCATGACTCATAGTATATGTGTTTGTCACATTAATGCATCTAATGAAGATAACTAGCTCATTAATTCTATTATCCAAACATTAATCCAAATGTTTGGTACAACAAAAAGATCCGGCAACATCTAAAGTAAACTCGTGACGGGTCACAAGGATACCCCTCACCTATATATACATACCAGCACCCGCATTCCGACTGAATGCGAATGCGATGAGACTAAAGTAATCCAACAAATCTAATACTAAGATCCGGCTTAAACCAAAGCCCACTAGTATGATCCGTCCGATCATGATCCGTGCAATACCGCACGTATATGATTTAACCTTTCCATATATCATACGGCCTCTACAACGTTTCGCCCGAAACTTGAGAAACTGTCTGTGGGGGACTCTAAAGACTCGTCAATACTTTGGCTGTGGATTTAACCACTAGCACTTCAGAGGTATTAGTCGTACGTAACGAGCTACCAGGTATTGACCAAAAGGGAGGTCGATGAGCGAACTCATCCTGACACCCTACTGAGCCTGTCAGTGACAATATCCGTACAGTCCGGTCCGTTCGTCTATGAGTATCGCATGGCGGGCCTAGGGGGTTGGTAAAAGTTAGACCCCCCAAAGCGGTACAAGTCGTGTTGGAGTGTAGCCCAGAACACCTTAAGATACTACTGGAATACCTACCAGTAAATCTCCTGCCTCGGCCGAGGGCTTTGTGTAATGGCTCTCCTAGACACTGCGCGACCTCACCCCCAATACCGGGAGAGACGAACCCCTGCCGATCCGCTCACTGTCTCCGTGTGGCTCGAGACAGTACTCAACTAAAACTTGTTTGCATGACTCCTTTGAGCCGTGGTAGGGTAGTAATAAAAATACAGTGGGAACTCACACGAGACAAATGACGATCTCAGGTCGATGAACTAACCTGTATACATGTCACCAGGGAACTGCCATCTGACGTCAGGTATAAGACCAACCAGCAGGTTCCCGGTGAGTCCTGTCCGGTGTACTCATAACCCAATGAGCACCTGTATACATCTTAGGTGAACCAACTGACACCAGTGGCTTGTGAGACCGGCCACCGCTCCTCGTCGGGGTCTCGACTGTATACACTAGTCTACTCTGGAGTATCGATGCCCTGTCTCGAAAACTCCCACGACTAGGGACCTTTTAAGGATGTGCTTATACACCCCAGCTCCCACGTATATGATCGCCATCATACTGCTGGCCGTCAAGAAAGAATCCTAAGGGCTCTATCAACGTGCAATAGTGACCTGTAAGGTCAACTGAAACAGTACACGATGATAAAGATAAACCAGATAGCATACTATCATCTTGAGTAAGACTGTTCTAACGGTATAGGTCCTCCCTCAATCATTGCAATCACGGACGTGTGATCCAATAATTGACTCTGAGGGCACTATCCCCAACACGTTTTGCACCAGTGCTCTTTACATTATGATCTGGGGTTTCTAGTATTATTTAGTTTTCCAGAATTGCATGTGATGTAAGTTTGGTATTGGGCATTTTGCAGAATAGTTCATATTCGTATGTTATAGCATCGTATTGGTAACGTTGGCGGTGTTAAACAGGTCGAACGAATTATCAAACACTGGTATTTTACAGGTTGAACGTACTCGATATATAATGCAGGTATTCCTATGGACCCTCTAGAAGAATGTAACCCTAACTCGAGATGTGACCACCAAACTGCGACCACCAAACTGCGACTAAACCTTAGGGTTTACCGTAGTTAGTGGCGCCACAAATGAGGCTTGGGTCTGCCCTTCTACGGCTGGTCCATTAAATACCGTGGCATAGATTTTGTGTATTGTTTAACGGTGCTCAAGTGTTGAGCTTGCTGGGGAATATGGGTGTTCGTTAATTCGATCGAAAGGTTTAACATCGCCTAGTAGTATGTGATACTTGTTTCTGGGACCGTAAACATAGTATGCGTATCGCCAGTTTCGTTGCTATATGTCAACGGCAATTGGGGTACGCATACTTGCTTACGTTGATGACATGTGATGTTATGCGTTGCTGTGTTATGATGTTTAGGATTGTCGTGATTGAATGGCCGGGTTTTTTTTATGTGAGATGAGAGTTTTACTTTTCATTCATGTAAAATTCATTTGTAATGTAATATTCTTTTATTTGGGGCACTTCCGGGTTAAGGATGATGTCACCATTGTTGTATATTATTTACTTTTCCGCATTAGGATAGACCCAAGGTGGAGAGCACAAGTGACCGGGTTCTGGGGTCCAGTGGGAGACCATCTCGAGGCGTCGAGACCGGGTTTCCTAACTCCAGAATTGGCAGGGTCACTTGCCGCTCTCGTAAGGGTCTAGGGTGTGGGATTGGATATTCATCACGACCGTGGAATCCGTATTTTCTATTGTTGGCTAAATACTAAATACGGACGTCCTAGTATATCCTGTATTATCATATCTGTGTTTCTGCAGCCTATATTCTGTGATGTGATCGCTTAATATATCTGAGACGAATGCTATATTATAGACGTTGCATACTATCATCTTGAGTAAGACTGTTCTAACGGTATAGGTCCTCCCTCAATCATTGCAATCACGGACGTGTGATCCAATAATTGACTCTGAGGGCACTATCCCCAACAATTTCCCGCTTGCACTCAAGGCTAATTATTGCGATGTCACATACTCACAGCCCGTGTGATACCGAACACCCAACTCCTCTACTAATCAGTCTCACAAAAACTGTTTGCGAAACTAATGCGTTCGAGAAATAGCCTCAGTGAGTGGATCCGCTCAAATGTTTCTTTCTATGTCTCTTTTTTTCTCAAGTTCGTGGAAAAAGCCATCTCCCGAAATGAGCAATACCTCTCTTAGAATGTGTTTGGATATCTGATGGGACCTAGTTCATAAATGAACTCCAAATCCAAACTTCTTAGACTGTATCGTCAACTGAAACCAATCAGTATCCTGCGCCATGCCTCCCTCAGTATCCGCTTGGACCACCTGTCCAAAATACTGCCCCTCGTCAGAGGGAAAACTATAACTCTGACAGTCACTCTGTCATCCAGGTCACCTTGGAAGCCTGGAATGATAACTGTCTCCTGAATGAGGCTGTCGTTATCATATCCCTATAACATCCACTTATGTTCTAAAACTGCTTCCGAATGTTTCTCCAGGATCGGATCGATATCAACTTATTGCATCTACTGTAAAAACAACATCTGGTGTGGTACTTGACATCTCATGATTGACTCAATTGCCTAAGCAAGTGATCTGCCAATCATGCACATCCCTCTCCCCTTTAGTCTGTAAGACACCTTTAGAGAGGGTGACTCCATCACCTGCAGGTTTACTACCGTGCCAGGAGTCGTCCATTCTAAAACACCTTTAGAATGCTGTCTAAGTACCCAGATTGGGAAACTACCCAAATCTAGATTTAAAAACAAAAATCTAGTAACCGGAATGTCTGATATAATGTCTAACTCCTATGTGGAGAAACCACTGTGTGACAACCAAAGTATAACCGACCGTAGTATAGGAATTTCACTTCCTACTCTGTGTATGTCATCCAAATACCAGGACATAACACCCTACTACCTTCTTAACAGATCCATCCCATATTCTGATGAAGTCAAACCTATGACTGTGACATCAGAAATAGATGATCTATCTCCGCTATATCTGCTTTAGTCTATAAATAGACATAAGCTACTTGTCCACTATACTTCCGCTGCTCCCACTGACTACGACAACTCTCTGGCAGAGTCATATACACGTGCACTTCTAAAGCTAGTTTAGAACGACGCTATACTCATCCTCCTGCCGGGTCTCATAGCCTGGAACAACAGTAGTATCAAATCTGGGTAAACAAGAACCTCCCTGTCACCGTCCTTGAGGCTACCGAAGTACCTCTCGGGTGCCTGAGGTTACCCACCATATCTGCGGAGTGGCCAATTGAATGTCAAACCAGATTGAATCTTTAGGTTCTTATCAAATTTTCAGTAATCGTTTGCGGTTCTGGAATCACTTCCAGTTCTACCATACTCCCACTACTGTTTTCTGAAAAAAAATCCATTTTACTAAAACTGTGGCGAGTCAAGAACAATATCACTATTGATCTTCCAGATGGTAGAAAGTCAACCCTCGTCATAGCCCGGATCAACCCACAAACAGCCATTACAGAAACGTGCCTTGAGTTATCCATAGTCTGGTTTTAAGCATAAGCCGGACAACTCCCCGTACCTTAACATCGTTAAGATATGAACCGTTCTATATCCAATATAGAAACAGAGGCACTGATTTAATTGGAACCGGATTCAAATCATGCAACTGTCTCCAGTGCATGTCAACTAAATGGAAGGAGGCCGATCAGCGTTACTCAACTTAGGAATGCTTCCAATTATGAGTGACCTGAAAGAGAAGCAAGTTCTCTTAAAACCATTACTATCAACTGAATACCATACACAAGTATCTACATCTTCGATCACCTTGAAGAATCCCGATACTTGCAACATCTGGTTCTCTACTTTACTCTTATACCTATAACTTCTCAAAACTTGGACCTTGTATTTGTACGGAACACATGTCTAAGAACTAGAGAAGTCACAAGTAAACATAACATAGTACGGGGACCTACCCTTCTGTCCTAATGGACACTGGACAATATACAATATTCTGTATAAGTTCCCTGAGTCTAATAACTCATTCCCTGTGTGTCGTAGGTTGAAAACTGTACTTATGGTTAAGAAGAATTACACCGCTGTTTAATGCTCCTTACCTAACCATCCACTGATATAGGTAAATGTCATAGACATAATTTCAAAAAGGTATATCTCACTCTATAAAAATAGACGTACAGATATATCAATTTGAAATTGGTGCACGACAACGGATATTCAAAACCAAATATTTGCCGTCCGGCAAACTACCCAGGTGATTTCCTCAAATATCACCAATTACAACGAATTCCGATATAATGAGGATGATCACCTAATTCCCAATAACTTACTCCCACTCATCATCTGTAAAACCATACAGATGTGAGAATCATATCTGGTAAATACATACCCTGGAGCAAGTGTCTAATTGGGAAATCAGTTTTCTTTTAACAATACACAGTGAAACTGTAACATTGAAATGTTTCGAAGGGGTATCCGGGTATTCCAAGTAATGCCTCTTCCATTATCCAGATTCACAACTGTAACCGTATATTTCTTTGCCATCTCTCCAAATCCCTTCATATGTCTTTAGTCATTACCTTCTATACACCCCTTTAGGCCAAATGGTTTTCTTCCTTCCCTACCGCTCGGCACCAGCCTATGGTTTGGAAGAAGACTATCCAATAAGCATAATGGGTGTACTGTCCTAATCCTAGGAGCACTCGCAATGCGAGAGAAGGTGAAGATAAAAGACAACCGAATAAACCTTATTCCTATTTCTTCCGAACCAGAATCCATCCCCGAACTGGAACAAGTTCCTTTCGAGTTCGTATATAACCATACGATGGAGTATCCAAATAACTGTGGATCTTCGTAGTGATACGGAGTGTTCTGAAGAAATACAAAGGTGAAATGGGAGTGGTAATGAAATACTTGGTTTGGTTGTGAATAGCAGTCGCAATTTACTTTGCCCTCTTACTAATCCCTTTATTTGTCTTTACTTAATACCTTCTGTACACCATCGTTAGGCTAATTGGTTTTCTTCATTCCCTACCGGTCGGCACCTGCCTATGGTTTGGAAGAAGATTATCTAATTTGCGTAATGGGTGTACTGCCCTAATCCAAGGAGCACTCGCAACCTGAGAGAAGGTAAAAGGAAAAGACAACTGAATAGTCTTATTCGTTTTCTCCAGAACCAGAAACCATCCTCGAATAAATTCCTTCGAGTTCGTATATAACCATACGATGGTTTTATCCAATGGAAGTGGACGTTCGTAGTAATACGGGATGTTCTGGAGAAAAGGGTAAAAGTAGGAGTGGCAAAGAGGTTTGCAACTCTGACAATCCAAAAGCCAGTGTTTAAGAAGGTTCGGTTAATTTGGTCACTGAGTCATAGTCAAGGGTCGGGTCATGGTCGCTGCCAAAGAGAGAGAGAAAAGAAACACTCAGCGTGCACTCTAACCTTGATCAGAATGGTTATCAATTTATCTAATCAGGAAACCTCCCACTGTAAGCTCAAATTCTCCTCCAAACCTGAAAGAAGAATTAGTCGGGATCACCCGAGGAGTAAACCAACTCATCAGTGGGAATCGGGATCCAACTATCATCGCATGATAACGTGATGGAATCCACTCACATTATCACACTCCAGAAGTTATGCGTATGCCTGGCAAGTTTCAGTTTCTTTAGAAACTCCCGATGTGATTTTTACTCCTAGGACCCAAGTGACCTTGACACAATCAACAAATCAAAGAGTCCAAGTCAAGTTCAACCCGTTATTATCCTGGATTGCATTAAACCCACCCGTACAAGCCCTTGACACAGTCAACAAGGCCGCACGACTGTCCTAACCAATCCCATTAATATGCAACAAAAAAACACTACTTAGCTACCGCACACAACGCCTTCACACAGTCAACAAACGCAGCACGAATACTAAGTAATACTTGTAAGAAACGACGGAGGGCTACGACTGGTTTTTGGCGAAAAACGTTTAACGTAATGAACTTGATATCGTTGAAGGAACCGGATAGCTTTTTATAAAAATATAGTGGCGAAAACCTTTTGCTAAAGAGGTCACTCCCGGTGAAGGGATCTCGGCTCTATCCCCGTAGAATGAGGTGCAGGATATTCCAGCTGAATACCACGATGCAAAGCAAAAAGGCCATCGGCTATAGTGAAGTTGTTACCCTGACGCAAACTTCTGTCCAAGAGGTCACTCCCGGTGAAGGGATCTCGGCCCTTGCCTTGTCGACTGAGGTGCTGGATATTCATAACCGAATACCACTGTGCAAAACAAAAGAGAACATCTTTGCAATAACAGCCTTTTGAAAAATGTTCCAACAACATCAGAATAGGTTTGTTTTGCTTGCATTGATCCGAATCAATGCAGTCCCATCAATTGATCACACCAATAAAGAACGAAAATAATGATGTACGTATATGCCATCCGCATTCGCCACTGGGTCCCGTCATCACCCGTTAGGTTACTTAACTAACGTCAGAGCGGGGACTGGACTAACGCGGATGAAAAACATATACAACATCTACTAGTATATATATCAATATATAATAATCGCTCAAGGCGTGATAAAATGCAACATCACAGAAATGTAATAAGCATCACAGAACAATACAGATATTTGGGATCCTCGGGTTTCATAGAGCCGCTACTGAAACCTGACGTTCCCCTGGTCGTGTGGATAGCCTGTGCAATGAAATCCTAGACCCCTACGGGCGCGGCAAGTTACCCGCCAAAACCTGAAGCGAGGCATCCCCCTTCAGCAACGTGAATGGACCACCCAGCACTTCAAGAAATCCGGCAACTTGGGCACCCCTCCTTGGGTCAACCTGTACCCCCTACGAGTGCGGCGAATAGCCCGCCAATTCTAGAGTGAATCCCCCTACGTCTCAACGCTATGAGATGCGGGCCCGTTGCCCTCTAGAACCCGGCTATCCGTGCACCCCACCGCGGGGTAATCCTAGTACAGAAAGGAAAATATATACAACGGGTACATCGACCTCAGCCCGGTCGTGCCCCAAAAGAATAATATACAAACAAGCAGTGACGGCAGTCCACATGTCGGACGCTCGCCCCGCAATATCAAATATACATATACAACCAAACTGTACTACCATTGCATCTAGGCTATCCACCACGACAAATCCGCAACATCACAGCACAACACAGAACATCAACGTGAATGTCACGTTCGCAAATCCATCTAAAAGAACTATAGCAATTAGACAGGATTTACCAATCAAATGACATTCACGGTCGCAGATATAATGTAAATACTGTGAACTAACATGTTTTAAAAATTTCGATCGACAAAATTTGCCGAAGTGGGCCCCAAGTACAACTGTAGCACTCAAAATAAATCTGGGCCCAGAAAGAATATTCCAAAAATCCCAATTTCAACTCAAAAAGCAACTGCAGAAATTTGGTACGGCCATGACACTTTCCCACCGCGGAACCGCGGCCATAACAGGGGTTATGCCGCGGTTCCGCGGTACTACTGAAGCGTCACTGTACCGAATTTTTAGAGAAGATTTAAAACCGCCTGCACGAATTTCTGAAACACTCAAATTAATTTTTCGAGCACAAAAAATTTCGACAGAAAACTGGACTTGAAAATGGGCTTTTTAGAAAATCCGTTCGATCGAACTTTTAAACACACTAGAGCAAGCTAGACTAGGTGAATGGTGTGGCTTTGATACCATGTAAGACTACGTTAGCGCCCCGGCCGTCTTTCCGAGGCCAAAATGCGGAAACGAAATTTTTTCTCAAACTAGAAACCGGCGCTATCGTATGCTTAAAACCCGGATCGAACCATTAACCTACAACTAGCTATTTAGAGAAGGGATAGAAAGCTATACAGAGCGATCCGTGTCCTTCGGTCTTCGGCCACCATCCCGATCTCCTCGCGGAATCTCCGGTCTTCATCTCCTCATTGGAAAGGGCACCACATCGAGAAGTCTATTTACGGGCTCCCGCTTCGTCCGAAGCAACTCGGGCGCAAAGTGTGCTAGCCGACGCGTCCAAGGTGTTGTAGAGAATGTTTGTGATCACTTTGCCTCTTGCATCCATGGCTTGGATGGAGGTTGAAGGTGTTGCCATTAATGGAGAATGTAAGCTAGAGGAAGAAGAAGAAGAAGAGAAGGCTTTCTCTCCTTTTCTTTTCTTGTGATGCTCTCATCAAAATGAGAGTGAGAGAGTGTAATAATATGAGAGCTCACTACCGATACATGGCAGCCCCTCTCTCTCTCCTTCTCATTTCATGACTCAAATCAATCCATTAATGTGACACATTTGCTAAAAAAGAGTATATGTCTTTGTCACATTAATGCATCTAATGATGATATCTAGCTCATTAATTCTATTATCCAAACATTAATCCAAATGTTTGGTCCAACAAAAAGATCCGGCAACATCTAAAGTAAACTCGTGACGGGTCACAAGGATACCCCTCACCTGTATATACATACCTGCACCTGCATTCCGACTGAATGCGAATGCGATGAGACTAAAGTAATCCAACAAATCTAATACTAAGATCCGACTTAAACCAAAGTCCACTAGTATGATCCGTCCGATCATGATCCGTGCAATACCACACGTATATGATCGAACCTTTCCATATATCATACGGCCTCTACAACGTTTCGCCCGAAACTTGAGAAACTGTCTGTAGGGGACTCTAAAGACTCGTCAATACTTTGGCTGTGGATTTAACCACTAGCACGTCAGAGGTATTAGTCGTACGTAACGAGCTACCAGGTATTGACCAATAGGGAGGTCGATGAGCGAACTCATCCTGACACCCTACTGAGCCTGTCAGTGACAATATCCGTACAGTTCGGTCCGTTCGTCTATGAGTATCGCATGGCGGGCCTAGGGGGTTGGTAAAAGTCAGACCCCCAAAAGCGGTACAAGTTGTGTCGGAGTGTAGCCCAGAACACCCTGAGATACTACTGGAATACCTACCAGTAAATCTCCTTCCTTGGCCGAGGGCTTTGTGTAATGGCTCTCCTAGACACAGCGTGACCTCACCCCCCACTACCGGGAGAGACGAACCCCTGCCGATCCGCTTACTGCCTCCATGTGGCTCAGGACTGTACCCAACTAAAACCTGTTTGCACGACTCCTTTGAGCCGTGGTAGGGTAGTAATCAAAATACAGTTGGAACTCACACGAGACAAATAACGATCTCAGGTCGATGAACTAACCTGTACACATGTCACCAGGGAACAACCATCTGACGTCAGGTATAAGACCAACCAGCAGGTTCCCGGCGAGTCCTGTCCGGTGTACTCATAACCCAATGAGCACCTGTATACAACTTAGGTGAACCAACTGACACCAGTGGCTTGTGAGACCGGCCACCGCCCCTCGTCGGGGTCTCGACTGTATACATTAGTCTACTCTGGAGTATCGATGCCCTGTCTCGAAAACTCCCATGACTAGGGACCTTTTAAGGATGTGCTTATAGACCCCAGCTCCCACGTATATGATCGCCATCATACTGTTGGCCGTCAAGCAAGAATCCTAAGGGCTCTATCAACGTGCAATAGTGACCTGTAAGGTCACCTGAAACAGTACACGATGATAAAGATAAACCAGATAACATACTATCATATTGAGTAAGACTGTTCTAACGGTATAGGTCCTCCCTCAATCATTGCAATCACGGATGTGTGATCCAATAATTGACTCTGAGGGCACTATCCCCAACACGTTTTGCACCAGTGCTCTTTACATTATGATCTGGGGTTTCTAGTATTGTTTGGTTGTCCAGAATTGCATGTGATGTAAGTTAGGTATTGGGCTTTTTGCGAAATAGTTCATATTCGTATTTTTATAGCATCGTATTGGTAACGTTGGCGGCGTTAAACAGGTCGAACGAATTATCAAACAATGGTATTTTACCGGTTGAACGTACTCGATATATAATGCAGGTATTCCTATGGACCCTCTAGAAGAATATAACCCTAACTCGAGATGTGACCACCAAACTGCGACTAAACCTTAGGGTTTACCGTAGTTAGTGGCGCCACAAATGAGGCTTGGGTCTGCCCTTCTACGGCTGGTCCATTAAATACTGTGGCATAGATTTTGGGTATTGTTTAACGGTGCTCAAGTGTTGAGCTTGCTGGGGAATATTGGTGTTCGTTAATTCGATCGAAGGGTTTAACATCGCCTAGTAGTATGTGATACTTGTTTCTGGGACCGTAAGCATAGTATGCGTATCGCCGGTTTCGTTGCTATATGTCAACGGCAATTGGGGTACGCATACTTGCTTACGTTGATGACATGTGATGTTATGCGTTGCTGTGTTATGATGTATAGGATTGTCGTGATTGAATGGCCGGGTTTTTTTTTATGTGAGATGAGAGTTTTACTTTTCATTCATGTAAAATTCATTTGTAATGTAATATTCTTTTATTTGGGGCACTTCCGGGTTGAGGATGATGTCACCATTGTTGTATATTATTTACTTTTCCGCATTAGGATAGACCCAAGGTGAAGAGCACAAGTGACCGGGTTCTGGGGTCCAGTGGGAGACCATCTCGAGGCGTCGAGACCGGGTTTCCTAACTCCATAATTAGCAGGGTCACTTGCCGCTCTCGTAGGGGTCTAGGGTGTGGGATTGGCTATTCATCACGACCGTGGAATCCGTATTTTCTATTGTTGGCTAAATACTAAATACGGACATCCTAGTATATCCTGTATTATCATATCTGTGTTTCTGCAGCCTATATTCTGTGATGTGATCGCTTAATATATCTGAGACGAATGCTATATTATAGACGTTGCTTATGTTTTACACCCGCGCTAGTCCCGTCCCGGTAAGCCGTTAGTTAAGTAACCTAACGGTGCATAACGGAACATTGCGACGAATGCGGATGGCATAAGTGTACGTTGTTTTTTCGTTTCTTTTCTGTGATTGGCTTAAGGAATTAAATGATGGGCTACATTAATATGATTAATGTAAAGAAAATAAACCTAAAAAGATGTCGTAGAATCAGATTTGAAAACCACTCGGCTTTTTACGAAAAAGCTGCATTTCAAAACTGCGGAGCTTAAGCCACTCCTTTTGAAAAACCATTTGATTCTACGACGATATCAAGTTCAAAGCGTTAAAGGTTTTCTTAAAAACCATCCGCAACCCTCCGTCATTTTAGGAAGTAGAGTACTTAGTATTTGTGCTACGTTTGTTGACTATAGTTAAGGCGTAGTGTACGGTAGCTAAGTGATGTCTTCCCACACTGCATATGATGCAGATTAATTAGGACCTTCATGCGACTTTGTTGACCATAGTTAAGGGTCATGTGAGTGGGTCTAATTAATCAAGAAATGACAGGTAGAACTTGACTAGTGCTTATGATTTGTTGACCATAGTTAAGGTCATGAGTACTAGGGGTAAAAACCACATCGGGAATTTCAAAAGTTGAAATTTGCAATGAGATTGCATACCTTCCATATGATGGTTGGATCCAGATCCCACTGTGGGCAATAGTTGCTCCCAGGAGAGTTTTGCAGTTTACAATTAGCTAACCTAGGAGGTGTCAAGAAAGGTGTTAACGGGGCTACACCTCTGGGAAGACGAGGTTTATATTAATTAGGTCCGTGCGAAAGCATGGGGAACCTCCCTCAAGTACCGACACTGGCCTGGCTGAACGGTTAGCGAAGTTGTAGACTGTAATTAATCCCGGCTAGTTTTCTTTTTAAGGTTTGAAAGAAAAAATTGATTAAAGAAGTGGGAGACATCGATTAGATAAGATAATAACCAATCTGATCTTTGCAAGAGCTTTCGCTGAGTGTATTCTTTTCTCTCTCTTAATGACAGATACCAATGACAGGACTCAAGCTTCTACTAGATAAAAATCAACTGAATGGGACCAATTATAAAGACCGGCTGAGGAATCTTAATATTGCCTTGACTTATGATAAGGTATCATATGTCCTCACGGCTCCAGCCCCGCCCGTCCCAGGTCCTAAATCTTCAGTTGCGGATAAGGAAGTCCGCAAGAATGGGACGCTGACTGTACCACAGCCAAATGCCTCGCGCTTGCATCGATGGATAACACACATCAGAAGCAGCACGAGAATATGGACGTCCAAGCCATATTCTTCCATACAAAGGAGTTGTATGGAGAGCAATCTCGTGTCTTACGATACGAAGCAACCAGAAAGCTGTTTCAGATGCGAATGGCCTCTGGCACACGAGTAGGAGACCATGTTCTGAAGATGATAGCTCTCATAGAAGAGCTTGAGGACCTTGGGTGGACAATGGACAATGAACAATATACGGATATTATTCTGCAGTCTCTCCCCTCCACCTTTGCTCAATTTATAGTTAACTTCAATATGCACAAAATGGAGAAGGAACTACCTGAACTCCTTAATATGTTAAGGAGTGCAGAGAGCATACTGAAGTCAGTGAAGACTCCCGTTTTGAGTGTTGGGCCATCTTCCTCCTCTCGCCCGAAGGCTAAGGCCAAGGGAAAGATGAAGAAGAAACCAACCAAACCTAAGGGTGGAGTCAAAAAGGTTAAGGGGAAAGACAAGTCCAAAGCTGGGGAATCGGGGAAAGGGGAATGTTATCACTGCCACAAAACAGGACACTGGAAGCGCAACTCCACGGAGTACTTGGATCTCAAGAAGAAGCATGGGGATGCTTCCGCTTCAGGTGTGTTTGTGACAGAAAACTGTTTTTCAATAAACTCTGCTTTCTGGGTATTAGATACCGGTTCAGGTTCTCACATTTGCAATTCTATACAGGGGCTGAGAAATAGCAAGGTTTTGAAGACAGGTGACCATACTCTCCGCGTTGGAAATGGCTCCAATGTACATACAGTTGCAGTGAGAGAGTATCACTTGGGGTTGCCGTCTGGGTGTATATTGGTTTTGAACCCATGTTATTATGTACCTAGTATGCTTTGTAATATAATATCCGTTTCTTTGTTAGACAATGAAGGATATAATTTTGTATTGCAGAACAATGTTATGAACATTCACCTGAATCAAATATTGGTTGGGTATGGTACGCTTAATAACAGGATATACGTCCTAAATCAACACACAGTTTTCAGCATACAACACACTAATAAAATAAAATTTTCAGAAATAAATGAAGCTTTTCTTTGGCACTGTAGACTTGGTCATATTAACGAAACAAGACTAAATAAGTTACACAAAGATGGATATTTAAACCCTTTTGAATATAAATCTTATGCAACTTGCCAGTCTTGTATCAAGGGTAAAATGACCAAAACTCCGTTTACCGGACACGGAGAAAGAGCTACTGAGCTCTTAAGCCTCATACATAATGATGTATGCGGGCCAATGTCTACACGGTCAAGATGCGGTTTTTCATACTTCATTACTTTCACCGATGATTTCTCAAGATTCGGTCATGTATTTTTATTAAAGCACAAGTCCGAAGCTTTCGAGAAATTCACTGAATATAAACTCGAAGTAGAAAAACAAACCGGCTTGAGTATCAAAATGCTTCGATCAGATCGAGCCGGGGAGTATCTCGGTACAGAGTTTGCAAACTTCCTAAAAGAGAGAGGGATTCTCTCTCAGCTCACTCCTCCTTACACACCACAGCACAACGGTGTATCTGAACGCCGGAATCGGACCCTATTAGATATGGTTCGTTCCATGATGAGTGATGCTGAGTTACCTATCTCATTTTGGGGGCATGCATTGGAGACTGCAGCGTTTCTACTGAACAGGGTCCCAACCAAAACCGTGTCTACCATGCCATATGAGATATGGCATGGGAAGAGGCCATCTCTTAAACAAATTAAGATTTGGGGTTGTCCGGCCTATGTCAAAAAGAAGAATCTGGACAAACTCGAGATACGGTCAGTCATGTGTAATTTTGTGGGATATCTAAAGAATTCTTATGGATATCTTTTCTACCACAAGGAGGAACAAAAAGTGTTTGTTTCTCAGTATGCCACATTCTTGGAAAAAGAGTTTTTTACAAATGATACCGATGGCAGTGTGCTAGACCTAGAAGAAGTTCTAGAAACAAAAATTACGAATGACGACTTGGTTGAACCGGCTGTTGCAACAGAAACTGAAGAACCTCGGTCACTCCGTAGGTCTGGTAGGACTTCTCGCCCACCGGAGAGGTACTACGGTTTCCTCATTGATGGTGATAGAGAAGACTGCATCATGGAGGATGATGATCCTACCAGCTTTCAGCAAGCTATCACGAGTGGAGACTCTGTGAAGTGGCTGGATGCCATGAAATCTGAAATGGAGTCTATGTACACCAACAAAGTATGGACTTTGGACGTTGTACCCCCTGGGGTAAAACCCGTAGGGTGCAAATGGATCTTTAAAAGAAAGATTGGTGTAGATGGGCAGGTAGAGACCTATAAGGCAAGACTTGTGGCGAAAGGTTTTCGTCAAAGACCAGGTCTGGACTATGACGAAACTTTTTCTCCCGTAGCCATGCTTAAATCCATTCGGATCCTACTTGCTATTGTTGCTCACTTCGACTATGAAATCTGGCAGATGGACGTTAAAACAGCATTTCTAAATGGAGATTTAGAAGAATGCGTTTATATGGATCAGCCAAAGGGCTTCAGTGACAGTGGGAGCAGAGGGAAAGCATGTAAATTGCTTAAATCCATTTATGGATTAAAGCAGGCATCACGGAGTTGGAACATCTGTTTCGATGATGTTATCAAAGAGTTTGATTTCATCAAAAATCCAGATGAACCTTGTGTTTATAAGAAGGCTGTAGGGAGAGCTGTCACATTCCTCGTATTGTACGTGGATGATATTCTTCTGATAGGAAATGATATTCCTATGCTACAGTCGGTCAAATCTTTCTTATCACTAAGGTTATCCATGAAGGACCTGGGTTATGCTACATATATTCTGGGCATTCGGATCTATAGGGATAGATCCAAGAGGTTATTGGGATTGTCCCAAACCAGGTATATTAACACCATCCTAAAAAGGTTTAGTATGGAAGACTCCAAGCGGGGTGCCTTACCCGCTTGCCATGGAGTCACTCTCTCCAAGGACTTTTGCCCAAAGACCGATGAAGAGAGAGCTCGCATGAGCATTATACCCTATGCTTCGGCAGCAGGATCTATAATGTATGCGATGTTATGTACATGCCCAGATGTAGCTTATGCACTTAGTGTAGTAAGCAGGTATCAATCCAACCCAGGGGAGAATCACTGGATAGCTGTACAGAACATTCTTAAGTACTTGCGAAGGACTAAAGAATTGTTCTTGGCGTATAGTAATGGAGATCTCCAAATGGAGGCCTTTATCGATTCAAGCTTCCAGAGTGATAAGGATGACAGCAAATCTATCTCCGAGTTTGTATTTACCCTCAATGGAGGGGCGGTAAGTTGGAAGAGTTCCAAACAGGATACCGTTGCAGACTCTACGATGGAATCTGAGTACATTGCTGCGAATGATGCCGCCAAGGAAGCCGTCTGGATGAAGAAGTTCGTCTCGGAGCTAGGAGTAGTTTCAACCATTATTGATCCAATACCATTGTATTGTGATAATAATGGGGCTATGGCGTTAGCCAAGGAGCCCAGGTCCCATCAGCGGTCCAGACACATCCTGAGGCGCTTTCATTTGATCTAGGAGATTGTAGATCGCCGCGAGATCGTGATTAGGAGAGTAGACACAAAGAATAACACTGCGGATATACTCACCAAGGCCCTCCCTCAGCTGCAACATGAGCGACTTTTTGAGATGTTGGGTATGAGATACGCCAATAACTGGCCTTAGTGCAAGTGGGAGATTGTTGGATATATGTATGCCCTAGAGGCCATTATATGATAGTGGATGTATTTATACATGTATATATATATATATATATATATTCAGTGTACATTCTTTCTCGACATGATAGTATGCTATCTGGTTCTACTCTATCTGACATGCTGACTTGATCATGCTATTATTCATTTACACATGTTGATAAAGCCCTGAGGATATTTGCTTGGCTACTGTGATTATGATGGAGATCATACTAGTGGGACGTCTGTAGTTTATAAGCATATCCTAAAATATCCCTAGTCGTAGGTGTATCGAGATGGGGCATCGATATACCAGAGTAGACTAGCGTATATGATACTAGACCCATATGATGGGCGATGGATGTTCCCACATCCATTGATGTTTGACATCGAGATCGTATACGGGTGCTCAGTGGTGACTGGGTACACTGGACGGACTCGCCGAGAACTCCTATATGGTATTATATCTATCGTCGGATAGCAGTTCTCAGGTGACACAGGTACAAGTTAGTTTGTAGATCCAAGATCGTCATAGAGTCTTGTGTGTTCTCCCACTGTACTTTGATTACCACACTACCACGACTCTAATGAGTCGTGCAAACAAGTGGCTTTTGGGTACAGTCCCGAGACACACGAAGACGATGAGCGATAGGAGGGATTTCGTCTCTCCCGGTATTGGGAGTTGATGCTGTGCTGTGCACGATTGGCTAAATCAGTAAGTCCCTGGCCAGGGCTGTTAGGATTTACTGATAAGTGTTATCAGTAGTTTCTCGATCTGTTATAGACCATTCATCGGCATGACTTATTGAGTTATTGGGGTCGACGTTACCATCCCTAGACTTAATATGCAGCATATCTGACGAAGAGACCGGACTGTACGGTAGTGTCGCCGGTTGGCTCGACGGGAGTTGTGACAGGTTCGCTTGTTTTCTTCTGATCGCTCAATACCCGGGTGGCCGTTACGTTTAGCTGACCTCTTGCGGCTTGGGGTGCGTGATATGATCATCACCCACTGCCGGCGTATTGACGAGTCTTAGAGTCCCACAATGGAGTTACTTAGTCTAAGCGAAACGATGTGGTGTGCATATGGGATATGCGTGGGGACCCGATTAAATGCGCGTATATGATACCATATATTAATCGGGCGGTTTGCTATTGGTCGGGTCGTATGAGATATGACCGGTTTGCTAAATCAAGTGTTGATTTAACATTGTCCATTAGCATTTTCACTTTAAACCCTTCTTTTCTTTTGTTGTATGCATGCATGTATGCATTTATTCTCATTGATGGACATATGGATGTGCATGCACTCATACACGCATACACAATTCTATCATGGTTGTTGATATATTGGATGGTGGAAATATAAGACTCACACCTTAATAAATATGTTGATATTTATTTTTGGAAAAGATAAATGGAATTGGATAATTACTCATGGTTGATTATTATATTCCCCCCCACTAACCTTTGTATTAACCATGAGTTATTTTCCATGGCAATTTTTGATCCAAAGATAAATATCTAGATATTTATTAACTTGGGTTAAGAGTGAGAAGAAGAAAATATATATATTTTCTTTTCTCATCCTTATCTCAAGACTTATCATTATCTTGAGCTCTTCATTTTCCATCTTCTTCTTCCTCACTCTCTTGCTCTCTAGGTTTTGATAGTGAACAAAAGAGTGATCAAGTTAGGTTTTTGAAGTGTGAAAACAAACTACATCACCATTCTACACTACTCTTGCCCATTAGTTTAGAGTGTTGGCTTCTACTTCTTCTCTTGATCAAGTGAAGCCTTGAGCTTGGACAAAAAGGACTCCGGGTGGATCATCGTGGACTTGGAGGATCTCAAGCAAGCTTCTTTCAACCATCAAGTGGCCGAGGAGTCTAGCGTAGGGAGCTACAAAGGTTGTATTCTCTAAAACTAGCCCTTTACTTCTTGTGGATTGTGTTAAAGTTTTTGTTACCCTAGCTTTTCTAGTGTGATCCTTAGGATAATTTCTCTAGCACCCCATAATTTTTCAATATGGCATGTGTGATGCTACCATACCCTTGTTGTGGTGCTGGAGAAAACCCTTCATTCTGTATGTTAAGAACTGTAGTTTGATTTAGAACGTATATGCTATTAGATAACGTTCCTGAAGCGATCAACACTTGATATATGAAATGTTTAAAACATTATCCAACAATATAAAATTATATCCTTCTTTACTTAATAAAGAGACTGATATGATGTTGTATATCAGGTTCGGTATCTAATAACATTCATTCAGAATCAATGTATTTTGATGATACAGGGTGATAACTGCCAACATCTTGGATGCAACAATTGCACCGTTTGTAACTCTTAAAACTTATCACCCTTTACCAGTTCTCTACCTTTTTGTAGCCCGTGTAACAGATTACATATGTGGGATCCTGATCCGGTATCTCATACCTAGGACGTAGAGGATACTGAGAAACAGTTCTCGGTAATGAACACACCTGAAGAAGATGCATCAACATGTACTTTGTTCGTTTGGGCGGCACGGGGATACTGGTAATCCCCTATTTCCTGCTCGGTCTTATAACAATTATAAGTTGGAGCGGTACCAACGTTCCCTAGCTCAGTATAATAAGCGAGTTTGGTCAATACATTCATATTATTATCTTGATTAAGGCGTGACATGGTCGCTACCTAGAGAGAGAGAGAAGAAAACACTCTGCGTGCGCTCTTATAAGATTAGATTGGTTATATATTTTATCTAATCAGGATGGCTCCCACTGTTTTTATCAAATCTTGCTTCAAACCTTAAAAGGAAAGACTAGCCAGGATTAATTACACCATACAAGTTCGCCAATCTTTCAGCCAGGCCAGTGCCGGTAATTTGAGGGAGGTTCCCCGTGCTTTCTCACGGACCTAATTAAAATAAACCTCGTTTTCCCAGGGACGTAACCCTGTTGACACCTTTGTAGACACCTACCTGATCGGCTAATTGTAAAGTGCAAAACTCTCCCAAGAGTAACAATTTACTCGCAGTGGGTATCGGGATCCAACTATCTCATAGAAGGTATGCAATCTCATTGCAAATTTCAACACTTGAAATTCCCGATAATGGTTTTTACCCATAGTACTTATGACCTTGGCTATGGTCAACATATCATAAGTCCTAGTCAAGTTCTACCCGTCATTTCTTGATTAATTAAACCCAGCCACATGACCCTCGGCTATGGTCGACATAATCTTGTGACTGTCCTAACTAATCACATCATATGCTTTGTAGGAAGACATCACTTAGCTACCGTACACTACGCCTCGGCTATGGTCAACATACGCAGCACGAATACTAAGTACTCTACTTCCTAAAATGACGGAGTGTTGCGGATGGTTTTTAAGAAAACCTTTAACGCTTTGAACTTGATCTCGTTGCAGAATCAAACGGTTTAAAATGGAGTGTTTTTGAGGCTTTTACTAGTTTCGCTAAAGAGGTCACTCCCGATGAAGGGATCTCGGCTCTTTCCTCATTGAATGAGGTGCAGGATATTCACAATACCACTATGCAAAGCAAGAACTAGAAAAGCAATCAAAAGACGAAACCGAAGGTTGTAGCATCTGCTAGTTATTGCTAAAGAGGTCACTCCCGGTGAAGGGATCTCGGCTCTTTCCTCATCGAATAAGGTGCTGGATATTCTACAAGGAATACCGCTATGCAAAGCAAGAACTAGAGCTACCAGTTTTAGAAAATTCGATTCCACAACATCTTTAGGTTTATTTTTCTTCCATTAATCTCATTAATGAAGGTCCCATCATATAAGTTACCTGAACATCACAGATAAATACATCGTATTCTTATGCCATCTGCATTCGCCTCGAAGTCCCGTCGTGCACCGTTAGGTTAGGTAACTAACGGCAGAGCGGGGCAGGGCTAGCGCGGGTGAAAAACATAAGCAACGTCTATAATATATCATATATACTATATACAATATTTATCTCAACATATCAAATGATCACATCACAGATATCGCAGCAGAAAACAACATATGAAATATAGGATATACTAGGACGTCCGTGTTTTATTTTGAGCCTATATAAAACACGGATTCCACGGTCGCGATGAATAGCCAAACCCACATCCCAAGACCCCTACGAGAGCGGCAAGAAACCCTACCAATTCTAGAGTTAGGAGACCCAGACTCGACTCCTCGAGAGGTCTCCCACTGGACTCTAGAACCTGGTTACTTGTGCTCCCCTCCTTGGGTCTATCCTAATGCGGAAAAGTAAATAATATTCATCAACGGTGACATCTTCCTCAGCCCAGAAGTGCACCAATAAAAGAATATTACAAACATGTTTTTACATGAATGAAAATGAAAAACACTCATCTCACATAAAATCCCCCGGCTATTCAAACACGACGATCCAATATAACATATCCAGCAACATATAACATCACATGTCATCAACGTAAGTAAATATGCGTATCCCAATTGTCGTTGACATATAGCAACGAAACCGGCGATACACCACATATTACACATACGGTCGCAGAAAAGAAAGTGAAAAACTATAACAGTTGGAATCCGCAACCACCTTAGACATCACATGCCTAACCAAATGAATTTCTTAGACATAGCATGCCTAACAATTATAAACCCCGCATTTTAGTCTCGATATTGAAAACACTTTCTAATAATCAGTCAGGCAATTCAACAAGATTCCCGACATCCCGATCGAATGCTCGTCGGAAACATTAGTAGACGGCCGCACCCCTCGATGCCGACGACGAAGTGCACTTAGGAGGAACACCGCGGCCGCGAGCACCCGGACGAATGCTTTTTGGCAACGGAGTTCTCCTACAGTCACTGTGTCGGGGATATGGGGTGTGGCTATCTAGTAATGTTACCCGGCGAGTATCCGAATACACAAAGTGATTGCGACGGACTTTTGATCGCATCAAAATCCCGTGGCAACCGATCAAATGAGACTAAATTGCTAGACTTATAAAATTCAAATATTGTTGATTCCAAGTATTGTATCATATTATACTAGACGATGTTAAACGTTTCGAGCGAATCAAACAACACCCTCATCTCCCAATGAGCTCAACACTTGAGCGAAGTTAAAGTACCCAAAACGTGCCTCAGTAGCTATGATCTAGCCGTAGAAGGGTCAAACCAACACCTCACCTATGACACCGCGGAACTACGGAAAACCCTAGGGTTCAAGCTGCGGTTCTGAGGGTATAGAATCGAGTTAAGGTTTATGTTCTTCTAGAGGGTCCATAGAGTTACTTGCACGAACATTGAATATAATTAACTTAGAAAAATTCCAACACTTGGAAATTTCAGAGGGGGACATGGGGTGATGTTTGAAGATCATTCGAACTGTCAAACATAGCCTAGGTTACCATCACAATGTTAAATTTTACGACTACGAAACACTCCGTTTTGGTCCTATAGAAAAATTTACATCACATGAAAATTTGGACCAAGCAAACAATACCTGAAACCCCAAAATGAGCACACCAGAGCACAAAACAAAAATGACACATTTTTGAGCATGCAGGGCCGGCCTCCCCGGTTTTCAAGGGAAAGTGCTCGGTTGAAATCCGTGCAATGGGTCTCGTTTTTGTTCTGTGCACTATAGGTATCACATACATGACTCTGCACTTGTTTGCACAATTTTTAGAGACCTTTTGAAAAACAACAGAGAGCATTATGTGCAAGGTTCCAGAAATTGTGTGTTTACGGATTTGTTTCGTTTCCGTATTAATCTAACATCGTCTAAGTTTCTAGTTAGGCTCTGATACCATGTTGGGATTCCTTAGCACCTAGCCTAGGGTTTGCAAGCATCAAACATGCCACAAAAATTCAAGGGGTGCTAAGCAATCAAACTAAGAATCATGCTAGAAAAACAGGGTAACAAAACTTTGCAATCTAGCATTACAAGAGAAGTGAACAAGAATACAATCTTTGTAGATCCGGTCCTTCACTTCTAAAGCTCCGTGTTGACGTCCCTTCACTGCGATCATCGTTGTCCCGAACTCTAGAATGGATTTCCCCGGAGAAATGAACAAGCTTGCTCGTAGACTTCGAGGCCGAATATGATCTACGTCGAGGTGACTCAAACTCAAGCTAACCCTTCACTAGGTCATGAACTTTGTGAAGAGAACACCCTAAACTAAATGGCAAGTATTAGAGGATGATGAAATAGGAAGTGGGTTCACTTTAGATTTTGGTTTCTCACTTTATTTCTTCACTTAGAAAAATCTAGCAAGGTTTTTCATTTTGGATGAAGAAGAAGAAGAAAAATAGAAACTCAATTGAAGTGAATAATGCAACCATGGGTGGGTTAGTATCATCCACTAACTCTTGTAGAGACATGACCATGGCTAATTATAATGGTTTGGTTAATAAATATCTTAATTGAGACAAAATAAGTGGACTTTGTCAAAGATGCTTCGAGCTTCATGAAGCTCTAAGTCATGACAAAAGATGCCACCATTTTGAATAATTAAGATAAATAAAAACCTAAATTATAATTAGCATGGTATATGTCACCCACCCACCCATGTTTGCATGTATCATCAATCATGATACAAACGTGTACACAATTATATATCAGATATAAACTTTGTGCACATTAAGCGAGAAAATAATCTTAAGTGAACCAATACTAGTTAATGTAAAGTAATATATCAAATATATAATTAGACATTAAATTATTAAATCAACACTTGATTTAATGATCCGGTCATATCGCATATAACCGACTAATATCTAGTGTATCAATATATCGAATCAACACTTGATTCGGTAACCCGGCTATATCTCATATAACCGACCGATGATACAAATCGTGAGAATAGAATACGGTATCACATACTCGTATTATTCTCGGTCCCGCACATATCACATATGTGCTCCTACTCTGTTTCGCTTGAGCCAGGAAACTTCTGTGTAGGACTCTAAAGACTCGTCAATACGCCGGCAGTTGGCGGTGATCATATCAGTCACCCACAAGCCGCAAGCGGTTTGCTAAACATAACGGCCACCCGGGTATTGAGCGATCGGAAGATCAACAAGCAAGCCTGCTCACACTCCTGCGAATCCAATCAGTAACACTACCGTACAGTCTGGTCTCTTCGTCTGATATGTCACATATCTCGTCTAGGGGTGGTAAACGTCAGACCCCAGTAACTTGATAAGTCATGCCGATGTAAGGTCCATAACGAGTGTGAAACTACTGATAACACTTACCGGTAAATCACATCAACCCTGGCCAGGGATTTCATGTTATGGCCAATCGAGCATAGCGCAACATCCACCCCCAATACCGGGATAGACGAATCCCCTCCTATCGCTCATTGCCTCCATGTGACTCGGGACTGTACCCAAAAACCACCTGTTTGCACAACTCAGTAGAGCCGTGGTAGGGTAGAAATCAAAGCACAGTGGGAGACACACAAGATTCTATGACGATCTCAGGTCAACAGACTAAGCTGTACCAGTGTCACCAGAGAACTGCTACCTGACGTGAGGTATAATACCATCTAGGAGTTCTCGGCGAGTCCGTTCAGTATACCCAGTCTCTACTGAGCACCCATATACCATCTCTGATGTCAAACACCAATGGATAGGGGATCATCCATCGCCTGTCATATAGGTCGAGAAGCTATACGCTAGTCTACTCTGGAGTATCGATGCCCTATCACGATATTCCCTCGACTAGGAACAATTAAAGGATGTACTTATAGACTGCCCAGGCCCCCACTAGTATGATCTGCATCATAATCCTGGAAGTCGAGTACACATCCTAAGGGCTTTATCAACATGTAACAAAGAGACATCATGTGTACATGTTAAGATAAAGAGCAACCAGATAGCATATTATCATGTCGAGCAAGAAAGTCCTACCTATGTATGTCCAAGCATCCACTATAATATACATCATATGTACAATAATGGCCTCTAGGGCATACATATAACTAACAAAGTTTAGTAAAAGAAAACTTTTTAGGATGTTCCCAAATTGATCCTGACTCAAACACCCCAAGAATATCAAGTTCATCCGCAAAAATTTCCTCAAAACTCGCTATGAAAGAATATTTTTCAATGCTGTCTTCCTCCCTATGATTTTTCACAATCCTACACTCATTACTATAGCTCACAATTCCCAAAACACGTTCTTCTTCATCACATTCATATCTGGGTAGGTTCATGTTATTTAAAAAGGTAGGTTCCCACCCTAACGTTTCTTCCGAAACACTATCACCAGGTGATACAAAAATTGTGAGTTCCTGATCATTGATCTCTTCTATCAATCTATCCAAACCATACCCGTCAAAATCATAAGATTCCTCCTCTAAAATAGGAATGAAAAAATCAGTCGGTGGTTTTTCTTGTGTGTCCTTATAACACTTAGTCAATTCAATTGTATCGTCATCTATGAAATCATCAAAATTCAATTGATCGTTTATCTCACTTGGATGACTTCCTAGATGACAGACCTTAACATTATTGGGTTCCGATTGACTGTGTTCACTCCCTAGAATCATCTCAGCTAAATGTTTCGCTTGTTCTTCTATTCTAGCTAAAGATTGAGCTTGAGCGTGAAATAATTGCTCAGACTGCTGTATACACAGGGCTAGCGTAGCAGCTGTTTGATTCTCGACCTCAATCATCACTTCAATACCTTTTTCTAAAGTGGTCAACTTAGCATCCATCTTACTATCATTCCCTAATGATGGTTCAATTGTTTTGGGTTGAAGGGGTTGTGATGGTGGTGATGCAAAAGCAGTCAATCTGTCGACCTCTTTCTCTAAATTTTCAATCATTTGGTCTATGGTTGAAGTGGGACTGGTGTTGGGAATTCACCCGCGCGCGCAAACGCGTATGTTTTGGAAACGGATATGATTTTAAGGAAATGGAATGTGCACGCGAGATCGTTCTCGTTTTAAAATTTAAAAACCGCAAGTGCACGTCGCGTTGTAACAAGCCGGCAAGTACGGGTCGATCCGCAGGGAATTGTGTATTAGGTTTTGTTGATTAAGGTTCAACAAATAACGAATTCGTTGGTTTGTCACAAAAATATAAAAAGAATACGAAAACAAGATAACAAAGAAAGAAGTTAAGAAAGAAGTGGTTGTGGCTTTGGCTCGGAATGTCGAATCGCAACGATTCCTTCGACGCTCCCTTGATCATGAGTTGTTCGTCCTTGTGTCGATCCCGGCATGAGGCATGATTTGTCAAGGTGGTTGCGAAGCACAAATCATCAAATTCCGATATTCGCCGCAAAACACGAAACGAGTCCGTTTGTTCACTTACCGTTTGTATTGTTAGTTATATGTATGCCCTAGAGGCCATTATTGTACATGTAATGTATATTATAGTGGATGCTTGGATATATATAGAGAGGAATTTCTTGCTCGACATGATAGTATACTATCTGGTTGTTCTTTATCTTAACATGTTGACTTGTATATGTGATGTTGTCTTGCTCTCACATGTTGATAAAGCCCTTAGGTTGTGTACTTGACTACCAGGACTATGATGGAGATCATACTAGTAGGGGACAAAGGTAGTCCACAAGTACACCCTAAAATACATTCCTAGTCGAGGGTGTATCGAGACAGGGCATCGATATTCCAGAGTAGACTAGCGTATACGCACCTTGACCCATATGATGGGCGATGGATGATCCCACATCCATTGATGTTTGACATCAAAGATGGTATACCGGTGCTCAGTGGAGACTGGGTACACTGAATGGACTCGCCGAGAACTCCTAGTTGGTATTATACCTATCGTCAGATAGCAGTTCTCTGGTGACACTGGTACAGGTTAGTCTGTAGACATGAGATCGTCATAGAGTCTTGTGTGATTCCCACTGTACTTTGATTTCCACCTTACCACGTTCAACAGAATGTGAAAAACGGTGGCTTTTGGGTACAGTTTCGAATCACATGGAGGCAATGAGCGATAGGAGGGGATTCGTCTCTCCCGGTATTGGGGGTTGATGTTGCGCTGTGCTCGATTGGCCATAACGACAAGTCCCTGGCCAGGGCTGCTACGGAGATTTACTGATAAGTATTATCAGTAGTTTCTCGACCCGTTATGAGCCACACATCGGCATGACTTATCGGTTATTGGGGTTTGACGTTTACCACCCCTATACTAGATGTGCGACATATCAGACGAAGAGACCGGACTGTACGGTAGTGTTACTGACAGGCTTTTGCAGGAGTTAGAGTGGGCTTGCTTGCTGATCTTCTGATCGTTCAATACTCGGGTAGTCGTTACGTCCAGCTAGTACCGCTGACGGCTTGTGGGTGCTTGATGTGATCATCACTTACTGCCGGCGTATTGACGAGTTTTTAGAGTCCTACACAGAGGTTTCACTGGCTCAGGCAAAACGAAGTAGGAGCACATATGTGATATGTGCGGGACCGAGATTATACGAGTATATGTTACCGTATTCTATTCTCGCGATATAAGGTATTGATCGTTTATATGAGATATAGCCGGGTTATCGAATCAAGTGTTGATTCGATAAGTCGATACTGTATCGGTCGGTTATATGTGATATAGCCGGGTTATCGATTCAAGTGTTGATTCGATAACAAGATACATATAATATTAGTCGGTCATATGAGATATAACCGGATTATTAAATAAAGTGTTGATTTAATGATTTAATGTATAATTATATATTTGATATATTAATTTACATTAACTAATATTAGCTCAGTTAAATGTTTTTTTTCTCACTTATGTGCATAAGTATATATGTGATATATATTAATGTATATTTTTTTTTGTCATGGTTGATGATACATGCAACATGGGTGTATGAGACTTACACCACTAATGATAATGAATGGTTTATTTATTTAGTGTAATTCAATTATTAGTTGGATAATGGTCAAATGGCATGAAGCTTTGAGAAGCTTGGAGAACCATTGACTAGTCCACTAGTTTTGTCTTAATGCTAGATATTTGTTAACCCAGCCATTATCTAAACCTATGGTTAAGTCTCTACATGAGTGATATTAGATATTTTCTCACCCATGGTTTCCATTCACTCTCTCATCTTTCATTTGCTTCATCTTCATCACGAGCAAGAGAGAGCTCTCTAGGTTTTTGAGAGAAGAAGAAAAAGAGTGAGAAAAGTAATTCTAAAGTGAGCAAAAATCCTACTTCATCATCCTCTACTAGATTAGCACTTTAGTATAGGGTGTTAGCTTCACTAATCCCACATTAGTGAAGAGGTAGCTTGGGTTAGTGACTCCTCGACGTAGATCATCTTCGGCCTCGAAGACTTCGTGCAAGCTCGTTACTTTATTCTTGTGGAGCCGTTCAAGAGTCCGGGAGATCAATGATCGCAGAAAAGGGACCACTACAAGAAACTATAGAAGTGAAGGACCGGACTACAAAGGTTGTAATCCCTACTCACTTAGTTGTAAAGTAGTTTACACATTGTATTGTCTAAATCTTTAGTTAAGATTCTAGGGTTAAGATTGTTTTGTACGGCAAATTTTTGAAAATGGCATGGACGATGCCTCCCAAAACCTTGATGTCGTGCCTAGCAATCCTACATGTATGTCCAAACTTGAGGTATCAACGCTAGGCACAAGGTTTAACAAGCATACATCAACATCAAAGATACAAGTTAGCGAGTGAGAGCAAGTGATTCTAGTGTTAAGTTTGCTAAGTGTTTGTGATGGTATATGGTATATGAGACCAAGAGATATGTCAAATCACTTAATCACAAAATACCATATCCAACTTAGCAAACTTAGCACCAAAATGATTCTAACCTTAGGCTTGCAAAATGAGGTTTGTGGGGGAGAATATGGTATGTGATGAGATTATAAAGTAACCATGGAATCAACATACCATATCAACCCATCCAAATTACAATACTAAGTTTATAATCACATTAAAGCACATTAAACATTAACAAGAGGAGGAGGAGGCAAAGAATTTCATCTCACTTCCTTACCATTACCACAACCAAAGAAGATTAGTTACACATAATAATGAAAAGAAAAGCAAAGCAAGCAACGAAAAGAAAGCAAATAACAAAGCAATATATTAACACTTGAAGTTGAGTTACAAGATATTGGTAACTTGTTCAACCTCCATAATGAAGCTCTCAAGATAAAGTTTAAGAGGGAAGAAGAAGAGACCAAGTGATAGCCCACTCACTCTCAAGCCTAAACCACAAACAAAAGAAACTAAGAAAATATATACACTATATGAGACCCCTTCCCTTGCTCACTGATCTGGCTTTTATAGGCACCAAAAAAGATTAAACAAGTAATAGAAATAAGGTGATGTGGCTGCAAGGAAGGGACAGAGAAAAGATGGGGACAAATAGGACTGGGGGGCCAGGTAGCTCGGATTTCATGAATGTGTGGCCGGCACAAATCCGAGGTTAGGGGCTCGTTTTGATGTGGTGGCCTCTTGTCAACTCCAATATCATCCTGGTTCTGTTTGTTTTCTCTGTTTAAGCCTAGTTTGTATTTAGACATTTGGAGGGAATATGATGCCATACATCACATCAAAACCTTTAGCATTTATTACCCATGTCCCCCCATTTGCACAAGCCATCATTTGTGTGTGCCATGGGCAGCCCCACCATGGTCCATGCCAAAGAATTGTGTGTACACTTGTATTGTGTTGGACCAAAATTGTGTGCACACATTTATTTGCAAAAGAACTCTTTGGATATCGGTCGGTTTCCTGGTCTGCTTGCAGTGTCGGCTCCCAAACGTTATATCCGTGATTTTGAATGTGTTTCCAATATTTTATCACGAACACCTATAATCTGTAATTACTGAGCAGACACTGGTTAAAAGTACCGATAAATAACAAAATAGATCATGAATGAGGGTATTAAAATACAGTTTTCTGAGATGAACAAATACCGCCAAACTTATCTTTTGTTCATCCCGAGCAAAACAAAAAATCCTAGCCTCACTTTCGCAGGGAACGCGATTGCACTGAGCATGTGCAACAAGCCGTTAAACCTCTAGGTGTCCATAGTAGGAGGAGTGTTGTCTCCTGAGGGTTTTCAGCGGATTACACCCACAAAATCCAGTCAAGTTAGCATCGTGGAGAAACTGTTGATTCTAATCTTAAGTTAGAGATCAAATTTAGAAGTTCTATCACCCAAGTTAGAAACGTTAGACCATATTTTTCACTCCTCACAATTTGTTTAACATAAACTCATACGCGTCTTTACGTGCTTGTGCGGATAGTGTCCATAAGCTTTTTAAGAACTTGATTATATTCATTATGTCATAAATACATATCAGGATAGACTTCTAAAGGATCACATGAGTTTGAAAGGAGTTAAGCTTTTCTCAAGTTTTATTCTCCAGTTATGGTTCAAGTCAGAATATATATCATTTTTAACAGAGAACCTAAGTCTTATTTTTCACTCCTACCTTTCACCTGTTGTTGTTCATACACACCTTTCGTTATCGTGCAAAACGTCTTTTATATATATACCTTCATATCTCCGCGAAAAAACTGTTTTAATAGAAAACTCGTCTCCACCAAGATTATTCTCCTACAAAGAACCATGAGGACTTTTAACTCGGAGAGAACACTTTCTTAGCTTGCTTTATTTGGCGATTGGAAACTTAGCGAGCTTTGGGTCAATGCCTATCAAACCAGATGGTTTTAGGGCATTAGGTGTGGAGACACCCCAAGGATTTAATTACCCAAGTTACCAAGTCCACAAAACAAAAGACTCATTTTATTTAAAATATTCTGAACTCAGTGAAAACGGAGATATAGCCAGCATTTCTTTTAAATCCGAAGACGTTATATGTGGATAAGGTGTATAATTACTCCAACAAGGTTCCATATGGGTTATTTTTCAGACTTGTAGCTTCATATTAAAACCTCAATAATAGCCTTCATATTCACCTTACTTTATGAACTATTCTTGATATTACTTAACTCAGAACAAACCTGTTTTGATCCTAAAGATGTTTTATCATTTTTCAAAAGTTTGAGACATGTTAGACCTTCATCAAATTCTCAAAAACATACGACACATGTAAAGTGTTATAAAAGACGTATATCAGCTAATGTTAAACATAAAGGAGGGTTATTTTTCGGGTCGTCAGTCTCACAAAAAGGATTTAGTTATTTCTAGCTTATCAACCGAACCGTTAGACTTTGAATCTAAGTTCCCCCGCTAGCTAACATGACAAAGTTTTTATATTTTTAGGAAATTTTTTCAATTTTAAGGTTTTTTTTAATATGTATGCAATGCAGAATATACACATGATGCAGCAAAATAAATGCAATACTCACCCCCAAACCTGAGTTTTACGATGTCCTCATCGTTGCCCCCATCTCCGATAGCTAGACTTTAGACATCAGGGTGAGAATTTTATTCAAAGAAAAAGAAAAAACCTAAGACTAATTACAACATATACATGTTAAAAGATTGGGTTAGTCCAGAAATTAATACCAGCCATTTAAAGATTTTGTCTATATAGTGCAATGGCTGGCAAAAGAATATGTATATAAAAAAGAAAAAGAAAGAGAAAAGGTATATGTTAGATGTTAGTGAAGGGCATGGGCGTGTAAAAGTAGGGATAAGAAGACGCTGAAGATGAAGATGAAGTTTTGAAGAGGTCAAAGAATTGTTTCCTGGATGAATTGAATGTTCATAAAGCACATGTTGAGTTCCGAAGCCAGGTTCGTTTAAAAACTGGAGTTCATCCGCAAAAAGTTCGGCAAAAGAAGGGTTTTAGGATGTTCCCAAATTGATCCTGATTCAAACTCACCAAGAATATCAAGTTCATCCGCAAAAATTTCCTCAAAACTCGATATGAAAGAATATTTTTCAATGCTGCCTTCCTCCCTATGATTGTTCACAATCCTATTCTTATCACTATGGTTTTCTAACTCTCCCAATATCATTTCTTCTTCATCACATTCACAAATGGGTAGGTATATGTCATCCAAAAAAGTAGGTTCACACACTAACATTTCTTCCGAAACAATATCACTAGGTGATAAAAAAATTGTGGGTTCCTGATCATTGATCTCTTCTGACAATCTATCCAAACCATACCCGTAAAAATCACAAGATTCCTCCTCTAAAATCGGAATGCAAAAATCAGTCGGAGGATTTTCTTGTGTGTCCTGATAACACTTAGTCAATTCAATTGCATCGTCATCCATGAAATCGTCAAAATTCAATTGATCATTTATCTTACTTGGGTGACTTTCTATATGACAGATATTAACACTATGTGGTTCCAATTGACCGTGTTCACTCTTAAGAATCACTACAGCTACATGCTCTTCAATTCTAACCAAAGATTGAGCTTGAGCGTGAAACAATTGCTCAGACTGCTGTATACACAGGGCTAGCATAGCAGCTGTTTGATTCTCGACCGCAATCATCACTTCAATACCTTTCTTTAAAGCGGTCAACCTAGCATCCATCTCACTATCAATCCCTAATGATGTGTCAATTGTTTCGGGTTGAAGGGGTTGTGATGGTGGTGATGCTAAAGCAGTCAATCTGTCGACCTCTTTTTCTAAATCTTTAATCATTAGGTCTCTAATTGAAGTGGGACTGGGTTCAAGAGTGTTAGGTGGGTGACCATTATCAAAAATTTGGGACGGTTGGTCACCCCCTAGAAAAGGATAATTTTCATGAATGTGGGAAGAATCGTGGCAATTTGAACAAAAGAATTGGGACTGAGTATAAACAAAAGAATAAGAATCGTGAGAAATTAAATTAAATCGTGTATCACCCATATAAACAAGAATTCACAAATGTCACAAAGATAAAGAATATCACACCCCTAGCAGTCTATGGTATGCTAGTCAACTAGACCTGCTTAAGAACCTGATTGTCGAAGTAAAACTGTGTCGAGAAATGAGCTCAAGATATACGGATCATGAAGCCAGGTAAATGCAAGAGAGAAGGGGAGGTTTTCCAACGCTTTCGCGAAGTTCCTTAATTAGATAACCCTTTCTCTTGAACACTTGACTAGACACCTCTTGAACGATATATCGTTAAGCGGTGTTCTAAACAAGGTTAACTTCTCCTAATGAGCGCGAAGTCCTTAGAGTCAAAATTCTAGTTGATTTTAAATTACAGTGGGTATGCAAGAATGCAGTTTTGTGATTTGTGGGCTACGGAAAAGGATGATGAAATCCTTTACCGTATCTTGTTTGGTCTTTTTGCCTTAAATCCGTATTAAGATGCAAATGAGCAATTAATAAAAGAATTCAAGACATCAAGCAATTTAAGCAATTCTTTTTCATTTAAATTTAAGCGCTGCAAAAAATACGGTTAGTTCTCTGTTCAATTGGTGGCAAGCTTGTGCGAAGAATCCTGCAGAAGATAGAATAGTAGAATGCGTCGGATTCAAGAGGAATGTGTTAGGAAATACGTACCGATGTGATTTGGTTAAGAAAACCCTCTTGAAGTGATCCGAGTCTTTGATTATTCGCTTGCGCGGGTAACTACCCGGATCTTTGGAACTATACTTCACTAACGTCTTGAAATTAAGTTTGAGCCTCACTCCGCACGATCGCTGATCGTAATTCCGTAAAAAACCTGAAATGTCGGAAAATACGATATTTAGTGTCAAAAAGCGATATATTTGCCCCAATTCCTTCACACCCAAAATTACAAAAATCAAACAACACCACTAGAGTACTGACAACACACCGGAGATCACACAAAAAGAAAAAAAATCAAAAACACCCCGGCGAGCTCGGATTTTTCATTGATGTCGCCGGCCAAATGAAGTTGGTTTTTGCTCGAATTTTGTGTGAGTTCTCTAGGCTAGCTATGTCTCTTATGGTATAACTTGATTTTTAAAATAAATTCCAGGATGTTAGCAGGTCTGAAGGACAGAGAACAAGTTGGAAAAAATTTCGTATTGTTAGTTTTGAAAAAATTGAGTTAAAAGTTAGTTTTGTTAGTAAGAACCAGAAATAACAATACCCAATACTACAAAATCCCCGGGAACGGCGCCAAAAACTTGGTTGGAATTCACCCACGTGCACAAACGCGTATATTTTGGAAACGGATATGATTTTAAGGAAATGGAATGCGCACGTGAGATCGTTCTTGTTTTAAGATTTATAAACCGCAAGTACACGACGCGTTGTGTTGGATATGTATGCCCTAGAGGCCATTACTGTATATGTATACATATGGATGCTTGGACATATATATGTACAGGACAGTCTTGCTCGATATGATAATATGCTATCTGGTTTGTCTTTATCTTAACATGTGTATGTTTTACTTGCTATTACATATTTGAAATTGCATGTTGATAAAGCCCGTCGGATCGTTGCTAGACTACCTACGTTGTGATGGCGATCATACTTGTAGGAACTGGGTAGTCGGTACGCACATCCTTAAATGGTCCCTAGTCGTGGGAGTATCGAGACTGGGCATCGATATTCCGGAGTAGACTAGTGTATATGTTTCTAGACCCTGACAAGGGGCGATGGTTTGGTCCCGCAACCATTGGTCTTTAGACCTAAGATCGTATACAGGTGCTCGCTGGGGGTGAGTATACCGAACGGACTCGCCGAGAACTTCCAGATGGTACTATACCTATCGTCAGGTGGAAGTTCTCAGGTGACATGACTACAGGTTAGTCCTTAGACCCGAGATCGTCATTTATCTCGTGTGAGTTCCCACTGTGCTTTGATCACTACCCTACCACGGCTCTACTGAGTCGTACAAACAGGTTTTGGTTGGGTACAGTCCCGAGCCACATGGAGGAAGTGAGCGATTGTCAGGGATTCGTCTCTCCCGGTATTGGGAGTCGATATCGCACTGTGTTTGATTCGTCAGGACCATAAGACCTTGGACAAGGCAGTTGGGATTTACTGATAGGCTGATCAGTAGTTTCCCGGATTGGTCCTGAGCCGCATCAGCACGAATTACCAGGTTATCAGGGTCTGACGTTTACCACCCCTAGACCTGGTATGCGATACTCTCAGACGAAGAGACCAGAATGTACGGAGATTATCACAGATAGGCTCCGTAGGGATCCGGATGAGTTTGCTCGTCGGCCTTCCTTTTCGACAGGTACCCGGGTAGCCATTACGTACAGCTAGTGCCGCATGGATTTATCCAGTAACTCACTGTCGGCGTACTGTCGAGTCTTTAGAGTCCCACATAGAGGGTTTCCCTGGTTCAGGCAAAATGATGTAGTAGCAGTATTGGATACGTTCAGGGTCTCGATCGATTGATGTACTTTGTACTTAGACTTTCGATCGGACAGTTGGTAATACTAGCCGGCTCGGGTTTGAGCCGGATTATTAAATCAGGTATTGATTTTGTAGTTTACATATATGTATTTCGATATGTATATTCTAGTATTACGTTCTTCGTGTTATTCTATCTCTTTAGGCATTCATGTTTTTATACGAATGCAGGTATGTATATACAGCAGATTGCAATCCGTATTTATTACAGATGACCTTCTAGAAGGTGGCCACCTTATTATGCTTTTTTCATTTATTTGATAAATGGAAAATAAGGTGTAAAGTGTGAGGTATGGGAGGAATGGAGATAACCATGCTTCAATATTTAACAAATGAATTTTTAATTCATTTGGAGTTACTATTGAAGTATGGTTGTTGATTGTTTATTCAAGAAATTCATACACAGAACCTTTGTGTGTATTTTCTCTCTCTTGGATGCTTCATTATTTTCTTGAGCTCCCATTTTTCTTCATCTCCTCCCTCCTCTTGATTTCCTCCACCTTCATCATCTTCCTCTTTCACTACCCTCTCATGAGTTGAGAAATAAGTGAAGAGGCAAGGTAGAGATAGTAGAACACATAGATCTTCATACTACATCCTAGAAAACTTGGATTAGCATCCCAAGTTCTCTAGTTTCTCCTTTTTGTTACTTAGTTAGGAGCTAGAGCCGTGGATCACATCCCTCGGGTGGATCATCTACGACAAAAGAGGGCCGGAGAACAAGCTCGATCCCGGAGGACCGATGGAGCCGGAAATGGAGATAGAACAAGTTCAAGGTGGCCACTTGGAGCACATGACGAGGAAAGAAGACCGAAGAACTTGGGTCGCTTGGTGAGATTCTTCATCATAGAAGATAGCACTACTACTTTTGCTAGTTAGGTTTATGGTAAGATCCGGGTTAAAAGTTATTCTAGTGCCATGTTTTAATCGTTAGAAAAAATTTTGTTCCGCAATTGGTCACGGTAGTTGGTCGGGGCACTAGCGTAACCTTTCATGGTATCAGAGTCTGCCCATAAACCCTACACTAGAAAGTTTAAACAATGTTAAAACAACGAAACCGAAACGACTCCGTAACATTGAAACCAAACTGCACTTTCTGTCGAATTTTTAAAGGCTTCAAAATTTTTTTAAGCAAGTACAGAGTGCTCTTTACACTGTGAGATGAACTCTGACCAAAAACGACACGATTCCCACCTTTTTTGGCCGGCCACAAGCCTCCTAAAACCGAGCTCACCGGTTTTATTACGAGGAATTGCATCGAGTTTTGGCCAGTGTTCTTGTCTCTTAAAGTTTGGGTTTCAGGTGTTGCTAGTTTTTGCCCATGTTTGATCTTCTGTTGTTTTTTAGTTTGGGGCAATTTGGAGTGTTTCGAAGTCGTTGTATTTGAAACTGTTTAATAGTTTACAGTACATTCACTTTTATCTGCGATCGTGAATGTCATTCGATCGGTACAACTCGTCTGATTGCTATATGTTCTTTTAGACGGGTTTTGCGAACGTGATATTCGCGTTGGTGTTTTGTGCTTGTGCTGTGATTGTGGTTGGATAGTCGTGGTGGATAGTATGTGGTGCAATGTTAGTGGTACAGTTTAAGATTCATTTGTATATTCATTTGCGGGGCGAGCGTCCGACATGTGGACTGCCGTCTTTGCCGGGTTGTATATTATTTGTTTGGGGCACGACCGGGTTGAGGTCGATGTCACCATTTGTACATATTATTTTCATTTTCTGTACTAAGATTACCCCGCGGTGGAGTGAACGAATAGCCGGGTTCTAGAAAGCAACAAGCCCACATCTCATGGCGTTGGAGGGGGTTTCATTCTAGAATTGGCGGGCTATTCGCCGCACTCGTAGGGGGTATAGAATGACCCACGGAGGGGTACCCAAGTTACTGGATTCCGTGAAGTGGTGTGTTGCTCATTCACTTTGTTGAAAAGGGTTGCCTCACTTCTGGGATTGGCGGGTAACTTTCCGCGCTCGTAGGGGTCCAGGTTTTCATTGCACAGGCTATCCACACGACCGGGAACGTTAGGTTTTATTTGCGGCTCAAATGAAACCCGGGGCTCCAAGATTATCCACCATTATGTATTGTTGGCTGTGATTCTGTGATGTTGCTTATTATCATGCCTGGGATGAATGTTATATATACTAGTAGATGTTGTATATGTTTTGCACCCGCGCTAGTCCAGCCCCCGCTCTGTCGTTAGTTAAGTAACCTAACGGGTGATGACGGGGCCCCATGGCGAATGCGGATGGCATATACGTACATCGTATTTTCGTTCTTTTCTGGTGTGATAGGATTAAACTGATGGGACCACATTAATTTTGATTAATGCAAGATAATAAACCTAAAACATGTTATTGGAACAAATTTCAAAAAACTGTAGTTATATTCTTTCGCTTTGCACAGTGGTATTCGGTCATGAATATCCAGCACCTCATTCCAGGAGGCAAGATCCGAGATCCCTTCGCGGGGAGAGACCTCTTGAGCAAAAGTCTATACTGTAGATTACTCGGTTTTTTCAAAAACCACAAGTTTTCAAAAGCGAAGCCTAAACCACTCCTTTTCAAAACTACTCAGGTTCCTTCAACGATATCAAGTTCATTACGTTAACGGGTTTTTTCGCCAAAAACCCAGCCGTAGCCCTCCGTCATTTCAGATGGATACCACCTAGTATTCGTACTGTGTTTGTTGGCAAGCATCAAGACATAGTGAACAGTAGCTGAGTGATATTTATTTGTTGCATAGATATGCGATTAATCGAGACAGTCGTACAGCTTTGTTGGCAAGTTTCAAGAGTTTGTGTGGGTGGGTACGAGTTTATCCAGAACAATGACGGGTTGAACTTGACTAGTGGCCTATGACTTGTTGGCAAGCGTCAAGGTTATAGGTCGTTAGGGGCAAAAACCACATCGGGAGTTTCAAACATACAGGAAACTTGCAGATTTAGCATACCTTCTGGAGTGTGCTGACTAGAGTGGATTCCATCTAGTGCATCACACAATGATGGTTGGATCCTGATCCCACTGATGAGTAGGATTACTCTCGGGAGATTATCACACTTAACAATCAATGCTATAAACCAAGTAGGTGTCTAGAAAGGTGTTAGCGGGGCTACGCCTCCAGGGAAAATTGGTTATGTAATTAAGGAACTTCGCAAAAGCGTTGGAAAACCTCCCTCGAAGTACCAACACTAACCTGGCTGAAAGGTTAAGCCAGTATTGTGACGTGTGATTAAATCTTGACTAGTTCTTCTTTTAAGGTTTGAAGAAGAATTTGAGGAAACAGTGAGAGCCATCCTGATTAGATAAATTAATAACCAATCTAATCTTGCAAGAGCGCACGCTGAGTGTTTCTTTTCTCTCTCCAGGTAGCAACCTTTTCACACCCTAACCAAGATAATAAAATGTATCGCTTGACCGATCCGAATTCTTATTCGGGGCTTGGGAACGTTAGTTCGGCTCTAAACTATGACAGCAGTCATGAGTATGAGCTAGGGAAAGAGGAAAGCATGAATTCCTTAATGTCCTCATCGAAGAAGAAGCATACTATTGCGTCTCCTTCAGGTGCTCTTGTAGTTGAGAACTGCTTTTCGGTCAGTCCTACCTCCTGGGTACTCGATACCGGATCGGGATCTCATATCTGTAATTTATTATGGGGATTGAGAAAAAGTAGGAAGGTTGGACCTGGTGATATGTCCCTCAGAGTAGGGAACGAAGCACAGGTTGATACTTCTGCCGTCGGTGAATATCACCTAGCATTGCCAAATGGCAATACTATGATTTTGAACAACTGCTACTATGTACCTTCCATGGTTTGCAACATCATATCAGTTTCTTTAATTGATAAAGATGGATATAAGTTTGTTCTTGATAGAAATATCATGAACATTTACCTTAATCAGGTATTGGTTGCAGAAGGTACACTGTGTAATGGTATCTATGTTCTTAATCAAAACACAGTTCTCAGTATACAAAACACATGCAAGAGGAAGAGTTCAGATATGAACGAATCCTACTTGTGGCATTGTAGACTTGGTCATATCGGAGAGAAAAGACTGAGTAAGTTGCATAAAGATGGACTTTTGGATACGTTCGAATTTTCATCGTATGAAACTTGTCAATATTGTCTCAAAGGAAAGATGACCAAATCTCCGTTCATCGGACACGGAGAAAGAGCAGTAGATCTCTTGGGACTCATACACAGTGATATATGTGGTCCAATGTCTATACATGCAAGGGGTGGGTTCTTGTACTTCATCACATTCACTGACGATCTCTCTAGGTTCGGATATGTTTATCTTATGAAACACAAATCTGAAGCTTTTGAGAAATTCAAAGAATTCAGAAACGAAGTAGAGAACCAGAATGACAAAAGTATTAAGATCCTCCGATCTGATAGAGGAGGGGAGTACTTAAGCACGGAATTCCTAGAATACCTAAAAGAGAATGGAATTCTCTCTTAGCTTACTCCTCCGTATACACCACAGCACAACGGTGTATCGGAGCGGAGGAACCGTAACCTATTGGATATGGTTCGCTCCATGATGAGTAATGCCGAGTTGCCTCTTTCATTCTGGGGATATGCCCTTGAAACGGAAATATATGTATTGAATACGGTTCCTACCAAAGCAGTGCCTACCACTCCACATGCACTGTGGGAGCGGAAGAGACCATACCTTAATTTTATTAAAATATGGGGTTGTCCAGCTTATGTAAAGAAGCAGAACCCGGACAAACTCGAGACACGGTCAGTTTTGTGTAAGTTTGTAGGATATCCTAAGCATTCGCAAGGGTATCTGTTCTACCACACTGAGGAACAGAAGGTGTTTGTTGCTCGCCACGCTGTCTTTTTGGAGAAGGAATTTCTTGCAAAAGAAATTAGTGGGAGCGCGGTAGAACTGGAAGAAATTCCAGAAGGATAAACTATAACTGAAGGTTTGGTGGAACCAGAAGATTCAATAGTCCCAGACGAACCTCAGCCACTCCACAGATCTGGTAGGATTTCTCATCCGCCCGAGAGATACTACGGTTTTCTCATAGACGGGGATCGAGAAGATTGCATCTTGGAAGAAGGTGATCCTACTAGTTTCAGGCAGGCCCTTATCAGTAGGGACTCTGATAAGTGGATGGATGCTATGCGATATGAAATGGAGTCTATGTACGCCAATAAAGTGTGGACCCTGGAAGTTGCTCCACCTGGGTAAAACCCGTTGGATGCAAATGGATCTACAAGAAGAAGATTGGTGTAGATGGACAGGTGGAAACCTATAAGGCTAGACTTGTTGCAAAAGGTTTTCGTCAAAGACCAGGATTGGACTATGACGAAACCTTTTCTCCAGTGGCTATGCTCAAATCCATTCGGATCCTACTTGCCATTGCTGCCTTCCATGACTATGAAATCTGGCAGATGGACGTAAAAACGGCTTTCCTAAATGGATGTTTAGAAGAGTGCGTTTATATGGATCAGCCGGAAGGTTTCATAGACAGTGGGAGCAGCGGGAAGGTGTGCATGTTGCTTAAATCCATTTATGGATTAAAGCAGGCATCGCGGAGCTGGAACATCTGTTTTGATGAAACAGTCAAGGAATTTGACTTCATCAAGAACGATGATAAGCCTTGTATTTATAAGAAGATTGTAGGATGAACTGTCGTGTTCCTAGTCTTGTACATGGACGACATTCTTTTGATAGGAAATGACATTCTTATGCTACAATCGGTCAAGCTATTCTTATCACAAAGGTTCTCCATGAAGGACCTGGGAGATGCCTCGTACATTCTGGGGATTAAGATCTAAAGAGATAGATCCAAGATATTACTGGGACTTTCACAGTCCAAGTACATAGAGACCGTACTAAAGAGATTTAGTATGGAAGATTCCAAGCGCGGTAACATACCCGCATTGCACGGAATCACCTTCTCCAAGGAGATGTCTCCCAAGACTGACGAGGAGAGGGTTCGCATGAGCACTATACCCTACGCTTCGGCGTTAGGATCTATAATGTATGCGATGCTATGTACAAGGCCAGATGTAGCTTATGCGCTAAGCGTGGTGAGCCGGTATTAGTCGAACCCAGGTGAGGACCACTAGACAGGAATAAAGAACATTCTCAAATACGTGAGAAGGACTAAGGAGGTGTTCTTGGTTTACGGCAATGAAGACCTAAAGGTCGAGTCCTTTACCGATTCAAGCTTCCAGAGTGACAAGGATGACAGCAAGTCTGTCTCGGGTTTTGTATTTAACTTCAACGGAGGGGCGGTGTGTTGGAAGAGCTCCAAACAGGATACCGTTGCAGACTCGACGATGGAGGCTGAATACATTGCTGCAAGCGATGCCGCAAAAGAGGCGGTCTGGATGAAGAAGTTCATTAATGAACTTCAGGTAGTTCCGTCCATTGTTGACCCAATACCTTTGTATTGCGATAACAATGGGGCTATAGCTTTAGCGAAGGAACCACGGTCCCATCAGAAATCCAGGCAGATCTTAAGGCGGTATCACCTGATCAGGGAGATCGTAGATCGCCAGGAGATCAAGGTCTGGAGAGTGGATACAAAAGACAACACTGCGGATCCATTCACCAAGGCCCCTCCTCAAGCACAGTTCGAGAGACTTTTTGAGATGTTAGGTATGCGGTACGCCAACAGCTGGCCCTAGAGCAGACGTTGGATACTCGGTACACCAATATATATGGCCTTAGTGCAAGTGGGAGATTGTTGGATATGTATGCCCTATAGGCCATTATTGTATATGTATACATATGGATGCTTGGACATATATATGTACATGACAGTCTTGCTCGATATAATAGTATGCTATCTGGTTTGTCTTTATCTTAACATGTGTATGTTTTACTTGCTATTACATATTTGAAATTGCATGTTGATAAAGCCCGTAGGATCATTGCTAGACTACCTGCGTTTTGATGGCGATCATACTTGTGGGAGCTGGGTAGTCGGTATGCACATCTTTAAATGGTCCCTAGTCGTGGGAGTATCGAGACTGGGCATCGATATTCCAGAGTAGACTAGTGTATACATTTCTAGACCCCGACGAGGGGCGATGGTTTGGTCCCGCAACCATTGGTTTTTAGACCTAAGATCGTATACAGGTGCTCACTGGGGGTGAGTACACCGAACGGACTCGCCGAGAACTTCCAGATGGTACTATACCTATCGTCAGGTGGAAGTTCTCAGGTGACATGAGTACAAGTTAGTCCTTAGACCCGAGATCGTCATTTATTTCGTGTGAGTTCCCACTGTGCTTTGATCACTACCCTACCACGGCTCTACTGAGTCGTGCAAACAGGTTTTGATTGGGTACAGTCCTGAGCCACATGGAGGAAGTGAGCGATTGTCGGGGATTCGTCTCTCCCGGTATTAGGAGTCGATATCGCAATGTGTTTGATTGGTCAGGACCATAAGACCTTGGCCAAGGCAGTTGGGATTTACTGATAGGCTGATCAGTAGTTTCCCGGATTGGTCCTGAGCCGCATCAGCATGAATTACCAGTTTATCAAGGTCTGACGTTTACCACCCCCTAGACCCGGTATGCGATACTCTCAGACGAAGAGACCGGACTGTACGGAGATTGTCACAGATAGGCTCAGTAGGGATCCAAATGAGTTTGCTCGTCGGCCTTCCTTTTCGACAGGTACCCGGGTAGCCGTTACGTACAGCTAGTGCCGCTGACGTGCTTGTGGTTATGGATTTATCCAGTAACTCATTGTCGGCGTACTATCGAGTCTTTAGAGTCCCACACAGAGGGTTTCCCTGGTTCAGGCGAAATGATGTAGTAGCCGTATTGGATACTTGCAGGGTCTCGATCGATTGATGTACTTTGTACTCGGACTTTTGATCGGACTGTTGGTAATACTAGAAGGCTCGGGTTTGAGCCGGATTATTAATCAGGTATTGATTTAGTAGTTTACATATATGTATTTCTATATGTATATTCTAGTATTACGTTCTTCGTGTTATTCTATCACTTTGGACATTCGTGTTTTTATCCGAATGCAGGTATGTATATACAGCAGACTGTAATCCGTATTTATTACAGATTACCTTATAGAAGGTGGCTACCTCATTATGCTTTTTTCATTTATTTGATAAATGGAAAATGAGGTGTAAAGTGTGAGGTATGGGGAGGAATGGAGATAACCATGCTTCAATATTTAACAAATGAATTTATAATTCATTTGGAGTTACTATTGAAGTATGGTTGTTGATTGTTTATTCAAGAAATTCATACACAAAACCTTTGTGTGTATTTTCTCTCCCATGGATGCTTCATTATTTTCTTGATTTCCTCCACCTTCATCATCTTCCTCTTTCACTACCCTCTCATTAGTTGAGAAACAAGTGAAGAGGCAAGATAGAGATAATAGAACACATAGATCTTCATACTACATCCTAAAAAACATGGATTAGCATCCCAAGTTCTCTAGTTGCTCCTTTTTGTTACTTAGTTAGGAGCTGGAGCAATGGATCACATCTCTCGGGTGGATCATCTACGACAAAGGAGGGCCGGAGAACAAGCTCGATCCCGGAGGACCGATGGAGCCGGAAATGGAGAACGAACAAGTTCAAGGTGGCCACTTGGAGCACAAGACGAGGAAAGAAGACCGAAGGACTTGGGTCGCTTGGTGAGATTTATTCATCATAGTAGATAGCACTACTACTTTTTCTAGTTAGGTTTATGGTAAGATCCGGGTTAAAAGTTATAGTGCCATGTTCTAATCGTTAGAAAAATTTTTGTTCCGCATTTGGTCACGGTAGTTGGCCGGGGCACTAGCATAACCTTTCACATTGTAGCAAGCCGGCAAGTACGGGTCGATCCGCAGGGAATTGTGTATTAGGTTTTGTTGTTTAAGGTTCAACAAATAACGAATTGGTTGGTTTGTCACAAAAATATAAAAAGAATACGAAAACAAGATAACAAAGAAAGAAGTTAAGAAAGAAGTGGTGTGGCTTTGGCTCGGAAGGTCGAATCGCGACGATTCCTTCGACGCTCGCTTGATCATGAGTTGTTCGTCCTTGTGTCGATCCCGGCATGAGGCATGATTTGTCAAGGCGGTTGCGAAGCACAAATCATCAAATTCCGATATTCGCCGCAAAACACGAAACGAGTCTGTTTGTTCACTTACCGTTTGTATGTCCAAACTTGAGGTATCAACGCTAAGCATAAGGTTTAACAAGCATACATCAACATCAAAGATACAAGTTAGCGAGTGAGAGCAAATGATTCTAGTGTTGAGTTTGCTAAGTGTTTGTGATGGTATATGGTATATGAGACCAAGAGATATGTCAAGTCACTTAATCACAAAATACCATATCCAACTTAGCAAACTTAACACCAAAATGATTCTAACCTTAGGCTTGCAAAATGGGGTTTGTGGGGAGAATATGGTATGTGATGAGGTTACAAAGTAACCATGGAATCAACATACCATATCAACCCATCCAAGTTACAATACTAAGTTTATAATCACATTAAAGCACATTAAACATTAACAAGAGGAGAAGGAGAAAGAAAAGAAAAGAAAGCAAATAACAAAGCAATATATTAACACTTGAAGTTGAGTTACAAGATATTGGTAACTTGTTCAACCTCCATAATGAAGCTCTCAAGAGAAAGCTTAAGAGGGAAGAAGAAGAAAGGACCAAGTTATAGCCCACTCACTCTCAAGCCTAAACCAAAAACAAAAGAAACTAGGAAAATGTATACACTATATGAGACCCCTTCCATTGCTCACTGATCTTGCTTTTATAGGCACCAAAAAAGATTAAACAAGTAATAGAAATAAGGTGATGTGACTGCAAGGAAGGGACAGAGAAAAGATGGGGACAAATGAGGCAAGGGGGCCGGCGAGCTCGGATTTCATGAGTGTGTGGCCGGCCCAATTCCGAGGTTAGGGGCTCGTTTTGATGTGGTGGCCTCTTGTCAACTCCAATATCATCCTGGTTATGTTTGTTTTCTCTGTTTAATCCTGGTTTGCATTCAGACATTTGGAGGGAACATGATGCCATACATCACATCAAAACATTTAGCATTTATTACCCATGTCCCCCCATTTGCACAAGCCATCATTTGTGTGTGCCATGGGAAGCCCCACCATGGTCCATGCCAAAGAATTGTGTGTACACATGTATTGTGTTGGACCAAAATTGTGTGCACACATTTATTTGCAAAAGAACTCTTTGGATATCGGTCCGTTTCCTGGTCTGCTTGCAGTGTCGGCTCCCAAACGTTATATCCGTGATTTTGAATGTGTTTCCAGTATTTTATCACGAACACCTGTAATCTGTAATTACTGAGCAGACACTGGTTAAAAGTACCGATAAATAACAAAATAGATCGTGAATGAGGGTATTAAAATGCAATTTTCTGAGATGAGCAACTGGGTTCAAGAGTGTTAGGTGGATGACCATTATCAAAACTCTGGGACGGTTGGTCACCGCCCAAGAAAGGACAGTAGTCATGAATGTGGGAAGAATTTTGGCAATTTGAACAAGTGAATTGGGATTGAGTATAAGAATCGTGAAAAATTGAATTAAATCGTATATCACCCATATTAACAAGAATTCACAAATAATCACAAGAACCAAGAATATCACACCCCTAACAGTCTATGTTATGCTAAGTCAACTATACCTGCTCAAGAACCTGATTGTCGAAATAAAACTATGTCGAGAAACGAACTCAAGATATACGGATCACGAACCCAGGTAAGTGTAAGAGATAAGGGGAGGTTTTCCAACGCTTTCGTGAAGTTCCATAATTAGATAACCATTTCTCTTGAACACTTGCCTAGACACCCCGTGAACGATATACCGTTAAGTGGTGTTCTAAACACAGTTAACTTCTCCTAATAAGCACGAAGTCCTTAGAGTCAAAGTTCTAGTTGATTTTAAATTACTGTGGGTATGCAAGAATGCAGTTTTGTGATTTGTGGGCTACGGAAAAAGGTGATGAAATCCTTTACCGAAGATTGTTTGCTCTTTTTTCCCTTAAATCCGTATTAAGATGCAAATGCGCAATCAATAAAAGAATTCACGAAATCAATCAATAAATCAATTCTTTTTCGTTTTAAATTTAAGCGCTGCAAAAAATACGGTTAGTTCTCTTGTTCAATTGGTGACAAGCTTGTGCGAAGAATCCTGCAGAAGATAGAATAGTGGAATGCGTCGGATTCCGGAGGAATGTGTTAGGAAATACGTACCGATGTGATTTGGTTAAGAAAACCCCTTTGAAGTGATCCGAGTCTTTGATTGTTCGCTTGCGCGGGTCAAACTATCCGGATCTTTGGCACTATACTTCACTAACGTCTTGAAATTGAGTTTGAGCCTCGCTCCGCACAATCGCTGGTCGTAATTCCGTGAAAAATCTGAAATGTCGGAAAATACGATATTTAGTGTCAAAAAGCGATATATATGCCCCAATTCCTGCACACTAAAAATTACAAAAATCAAACAACACCACTAGAGTACTGGCAACACACTGGAGATCACAAAAAAATAAAAAATCAAAAACACCCTCATTGGGCCGGCATGCTCGGATTTTTCTTTGATGTCGCCGGCCAGATGAAGTTGGTTTGTGCTCGAATTTTGTGTGAGTTCTCTAGGCTAGCCAAGTGCTCTTATGGTACAACTTGATTTTAAAAATAAATTTCAGGGTGTTAGCAGGTCTGAAGGACAGAGAACAAGTTGGAAAAAAATTTGTATTGTTAGTTTTGAAAAAAATTGAGTTAAAAGTTAGTTTTGTTAGTAAGAACCATAAATAACAATACCCAATACTACCAACTCCCCGGCAACGGCGCCAAAAACTTATTGGGAACTCACCCGCGCGCGCAAACGCGTATATTTTAGAAACAGATATGATTTTAATGAAATGGAATGCGCACGCGGAATCATTCTCATTTTAAAATTTATAAACCGCAAGTGCACGGAGCGTTGTAGCAAGCTGGCAGGTACGGGTCGATCCGCAGGGAATTGTGTATTAGGTCTTGTTGTTTAAGGTTCAACAAATAATGAATTGGGTTGGTTGTCACAAAAAATAGAAAGAATACGAAAACAAGAAAAGCAAGCAAAGAAGATAAGAAAGAAGTGGTTGTGGCTTTGGCTCGGAAGGTCGAATCGCGACGATTCCTACGACGCTCCTTTGATCATGAGTTGTCAGTCCCTACGTCGATCCCGACATGAAGCATGATTTGCCAAGACGATTGCGACGTACAAATCATCAAATTCCGATATTCGCCGCAAAACACGAAACGAGTCCCTTTTGTTCACTTACCGTTTGTATGTCTGAGCTTGGGTATCAACACTAAGCACGAGGGTTAGCAAGCTTACCACAACATCAAAAACACAAAATAGTTAATGAGAGCAAATGATTTTAGTGTTGAGTTTGCTAAGTGTTTGTGGTAGTATATAGTATATGAAACCAAGAGATTGTCAAGCACTTGATCACAAAATGCCATATCTAAACCTAGCAACCTTAACACAAAATTGATTTTAACTTAAACATTGAAATGGGGAAAGGGGGTGAATATGGTATATGAGGAGGTTACAAAGTAACCATGTTTCAAAATACCATATCACATCAATACATAAACAATCTTTAAGTTAGAATCATATATATAAGTACATTAAACATTAACAAGAAGAGGAGGAGGCAAAGCCTTTCATCTCATTTCCTCACCAATACCACAACCAAAGAAAGATTAGTTAAGCATGATAAAGAAAAGCAAATAAGAAAAAGAAGCAAGTAATAAAAGAAACAACAATATCACTAACACTTGAAGAAGAGGTACAAGATATTGGTAACTTGTTCAACCTCCATAATGAAGCTCTCAAGAGAAAGCTTCAAGAGGGAAGTAGACGAAGAAACCAAGTGATAGCCCACTCACTCTCAAGCCTAAACCAAAAACAAAAGAAACTATCAAAATGTATGCATCTATGTGAGACCCCTTCCTTTGCTCACTGATCTGGCTTTTATAGGCACCAAAAACGATTAAACAAGTAATAAAAATAAGGTGATGTGACTGCAAGGGATGGACAGAAGAAAGATAGGGACAAACGGGGCAAGGGGGGCCGGAGATCTCGGAATTTATGGGGGTGTGGCTGGCCAAAATCCGAGCTTAGAGGCTCGTATTGATGTGGTGGTCTCCTGTCAACTCCAATATCTTCCTGGTTCTGTTTGTTTTCTCTGTTTAAGCCTAGTTTGCATTCAGACATTTGGAGGGAACATGATGCCATACATCACATCAAAACGTTTAGCATTTATTACGCATGTCCCCCCCCCCCCCACATGTGCCCACTAGTTGCACAATTCATCATTTGTGTGTGCCAAGGCAGCCCCACTATGGTCCAAGCCAAAGAGTTGTGTGTACACTTGTATTGGTGTAATTACTGAGTAGCCACTGGTTAAAAGTACCGATAAATAACAAAATAGATCATGAATGAGGGTATTAAAATGCAGTTTTCTGTGATGAACAATGTTCGATTAGACGGGGTTACACACTTGTTTTGGTAACTTGTTTCTGTGGATATATATCTTGATTATGGTTTAGTCGGATTGTTGTGTCGGATAGCCCCTCATGCGTTGCGTGTACAGTTTTGATTTACATTGTTGTATTCATTTGTTCGAACGAGCTCCAACATGTGACCACCGTTTCTGTGTTATGTATATTCTTTTATTGGGGCTCGACCAGGATGCGGTCGATGTCACCATTGTATATATTTCATTTCTATACTACGATTAACCCAGGAGAAGTTCTCGAGTATCCGTGTTCTAGATTGCAGCAGGTGGCTATCTCATGGAGTTGAGACTGGGCCTCCTTGCTATAGAATTGGTGGATTGCTCGCCGCACTTGTAGGGGTTATTGGATTCGACCCGCGGAGGGGTTCACAAGTTACCGGATTCTAAAATGGGGTGGGTGATCGACTCATTTCATTAATGGTGTGTTACCCAGTTTCTGGAATTGGAAGGTGGCTTTCTGCATTCATAGGGGTTTAGGATCGACTATGTACGGGCTATCCACATGACTGGGGAACGTCGCGTCTCATTTGCGGCTCAAATGAAACGCGGGGTTCCCAGTTTATCTTTTATTCCATATTGTTGTTCGCACGCCTATGATGATTATTATCTTCCTGTGATGACTAATATCTGCCTGCGATGTTGATATATATATATATATATTATATTAGTAGATGTTTCTATATGTTTTGCATCCGCACTAGCCCTGTCCCCGCTCTGCCGTAAGTTAAGTAACCTTACGGTGAAGACCTGGGACCCCGTGGCGAATGCAGATGGTATATAAAAGCATGCTATTTTGGTTGTTTCTGTTAGTTATATGTATGCCCTAGAGGCCATTACTGTAAACACGATGTATATTGTATTGGATGCTTGGACATATATATGGAGGACTTTCTTGCTCGACATGATAGTATGCTATCTGGTTGCTCTTTATCTTAACATGTACACTGATTGTCTCTCTGTTACATGTTGATAAAGCCCTCGGGATGAGTACTTGACTACCAGGATTATGATGCAGATCATACTAGTGGGGACAGTGTAGTCGCTAAGTACATCCTTCAAATGTTCCTAGTCGTGGGTGTATCGAGATAGGGCATCGATATACCAGAGTAGACTAGCGTATAGCTTCTCGACCCATGTAGATGGGAGATGGATGATCCTATATCCATTGGTGTTTGACATCAGAGACAGTATACGGGTGCTTAGTGGAGACTGGGTACACTGGACGAACTCGCCGAGAACTCCCAGATGGTATTATACCTCACGTCAGATAACAGTTCTCTGGTGACACTGGTACAGGTTAGTCTGTAGACCCGAGATCGTCATAGAGTCTTGTGTGATTCCCACTGTGCTTTGATTTCCACCTTACCACGTTCAATAGAATGTGCAAAACGGTGGCTTTTGGGTACAGTCCCGAATCACATGGAGGCAATGAGCGATAGGAGGGGTTTCGTCTCTCCCGGTATTGGGGGTTGATGTTGCGCTGTGCTCGATTGGCTATAACAGGAAGTCCCTGGCCAGGGCTGCTTAAGAGATATACTGGTAAGTGTTATCAGTAGTTTCTCGACCCGTTATGAGCCTCAAATCGGCATGACTTATCGAGTTACTGGGGTCTGACGTTTACCACCCCTAGACGAGATATGCGACATATCAGACGAAGAGACCGGACTGTACGGTTGTGTTACTGATTGGATTCGCAGGAGTATGAACATGCTTGCTTGTTTATCTTCTGATCGCTCAATACCCGGGTGGCCGTTACGTTTGGCAGACCGCTTGCGGCTTGTGGGTGTTTGATATGACCATCACCTACTGCCGGCGTATTGATGAGTCTTTAGAGTCCTACACAGGAGTTTCCTGGCTCAAGCGAAACGGAGTAGGAGAACATATGAGATATGTGCGGGACCGAGATTATTGCGTGTATGTGATACCGCATTCCATTCTCGTGATTTGTGACATCGCTCGGTTATATGTGATATAGCCGGGTTATCGGATCAAGTATTGATTCGATAAGTTGTTGCATTTGATATTAGTCGGTTATATGTGATATAGCCGGATTATTAAATCAATTGTTGATTTAAAAATTTAATGTATAATTATATATTTGATATATTAAGTTACATTAACTAATACTTGCTCACTTAAGATTTCTTTTCTCACTTGATGTGCACATTGTATATATAAGATATATATAAGTGTACATATTATTTGTCATGCTTGATGATACACGCAATTTGGGTGTGTGTATGACTTACACCATGCTAGAGATAATACTAGGGTTTTTATTCATTTTGGTATTTACAAAATGGTGGCATTTTGTCATGGATGATAGCTTGTAGAAGCTTGTAGTTTGCATTGACCAAGTCTACTCTTTTGTTTTGCCAAAGATATTTATTAACCCAACCTATTATCCTAACCATGGTAATGTCTCTACAAAGGTTAGCATATGATGCTTAACTCACCCATGGTTGCCAATTATTCATTTGGATAATTTTCATAATAGTTTTTTTCTTCTTCTTCCTCAAAGCTTTCTAGCTTCAATGGAGATGTGAGGAAAAATGTGAGAAAATCAATTCTAAAGTGAGCTCACTTCCTATTTCATCATCCTCTACTACTTGCCATTTAGTATAGGGTGTTTGCTTCACTAATTCCGTAATTAGTGAAGAGATAGCTTAGGTTAGTATCTCCTCGACGTAGATCATCTTCGGCCTCGAAGACTTCGATACAAGCATGTTCATTTCTTCATGGGAGCCTCTCTAGAGTCCGGAGTTTACGATCGCAGCGAAGGGACTACTACACGGAGCTATTGAAGTGAAGGACCGGTCTATAAAGCTTCTATTCCTTGCTCACATTACTTGCAAAGTGTTTGCATTTCATTTCGTCCGATTTCTAGTATACGATTCTAGGGTTAGGGTTAGCTAGAACGACAAATTTTATAATTTGGCCTGGACGATGCCTCCCGAAACCTTGCTGCCGTCCTAGGGAACCCTTCAGTTGTATCAGAGCCATGCTAGAAAATTAGACGGATTTTGTTAAGATTACGAAACCAAAATACTCCGAAACTTGAAACACGAGATGGAGTTTTTGTCGAATTTAAAATGTTGTCAATTTTTTTTTTAAACAAGTACAGAGTGTTATATGGGATATATCATGAACACCATGAAAAATTCAGGGGGTTTGCTTAGATTTTGGCCGAGATCAATAGGTATGGGGCCGGCCACTTTTTGTTGGATCTGCCTGAAATTTTCACTGTGTTCCAGTGACTGGGTTTTGGTGTTTCAGGTTGTATTTGTTTTTGCTAATTTTGCATGAGATGTAATCTTACATTATAAATAATTCGGAGTGTTTCGTATTCGTAGTTTTAAAAATGTTTCGGGTTATTCACATATTGTCTAGGCGAAGTTAAAAAGTTCGAACGATTATCAAAAACCCATTTTTCCAAGTTTAACGTATTTGGAAAAACATGCAAGTAATTCTATGAACCCTCTAGAATAATGAAACCCTAACTCGACTTTTTGGATCGCGGAAACATGGTCATACCTTAGGGTTTGCCGCAGTTCCATGGCGACAGGAGTGAGACTTGGGTCTGCCCTTCTATGGCTGGTGCATAGTATTATTGAACTGTGCTCAAGTGTTGAGCTGTCGGGAAATTGTGGGACTTTGATGAATCGATCGAAAAGTTTAACGTCGTCCGGATATTATTTGATCCGATACAATATTTGGAATCCACAAACGTAGTTATGAGATAACTAATTTGAATTTTATAAATCTAGCAGTTTAGTCTCATATGATCGGTTGCCACGGAATTTTGATGTGATCAAAAGTCTGTCGCAATCACGTAGCATACGCGGATACTTGCCGGGTAACCTTATTAGATAGCCACGCCCCATAGCCCCGACCAAGTGACTGTAGGAGAACCCCGTTGCCAAAAGCATCCGTTCGGGTGCTCGCGGCCGCGGTGTTCCGCCTTAGTGCACTTCGTCGATGGCATCGGGGGGTGCGACCGTCTACTAAAGTTTCCGACGAGCATTCAATCTGGATGTCGGGAATCTTGTTGAATTGCCCGACTAGATATTAAAAGGTGTTTTGAATATCGAGACTAAAATGCGGGGTTTATAATTGTTAGGCATGCGATGTCTAAGGAATTCATTTGGTTAGGCATGAAATCCGAATATGAGATATTTCGGGTTTATGATGTGTAAGGTGGTTGCGGATTCCAACTGTTGTAGTTTTTCACTTTCTTTTCTGCGACCGTAAGTGAAATATGTGGTGTATCGCCGGTTTCATTGTTATATGTCAACGACAATTGGGATACGCATATTTACTTACATTGATGACATGCGATGTTATGTGTTGTTGGGATATGTTATATTGGATCGTCGTGTTTTGAATAGCCGGGGGTTTTATGTGAGATGAGAGTTTTTCATTTTCATTCATGTAAAATTTATTGTATGTAATATTCTTTTATTGGGGCACTTCCGGGTTGAGGATGATGTCACCATTATATATTATTTACTTTTCCTCATTAGGATGGACCCAAGGCGGGGAGCACAAGTAACCGGGTTCTAGGGTCCAGTGGGAGACCATCTTGAGGTGTCGAGATAGGATCTCCTAACTCTAGAATTGGGAGGGTTGCTTGCCGCTCTCGTAGGGGTCTAGGGGTGTGGGATTGGCTATTCATCACGACCGTGGAATCCATGTTTTATACAGGCTTAATTTAAAACACGGAAATCCTAGTATATCCAATATTTCATATGTTGTAATCTGCTGCGATATTTGTGATGTGATAACTGTATATTTTGAGATAGATACTGGATATAGTATATGTGATATATTATATAGACGTTACTTATGTTTTACACCCGTGCTAGCCCTGGCCCGCTCTGCCGTTAGTTACCTAACCTAACGGTGCATGAGGGGACATCGAGGCGAATGCGGATGGCATAAGCGTATGTTGTATTTATCTGTGATATTTAGGTAACTTAAATTGATGGGACTTCATTAATGAGATTAATGAAAGAAAATAAACCTAAAGATGTTGTGGAATCGAATTTTCAAAAACAGGTAGCTCTAGTTGTTGTTTTGCATAGCGGTATTCCTTGTAGAATATCAAGCACCTTATTCAATAAGGAAAGAGCCGAGATCCCTTCACCGGGAGTGACCTCTTTAGCAATAACTGGCAGATGCTACAACACTCGGTTTGTCTTTTGATTGCTTTTATAGTTTTTGCTTTGCATAGTGGTATTTGTGAAATATCCTGCACCTTATTCGATAAGGAAAGAGCCGAGATCCCTTCACAGGGAGTGACCTCTTTAGCAAAACTAGTAAAAGCCTAAAAAACACTCCATTTTAAATCACTCGATTCTACGACGATATCAAGTTCATTACGCAAAAGGTTTTCTTAAAAACCTGTCGTAGTCCTCCGTCATTTTAGATAAGTAATAGTTAGTATTCGTGCTGCGTTTGTTGGCCTTTGTCTAGGCATAGTGTGCGGTAGTTGATTACTGCTTATCTGCATAAGCATATAATGCGATTGAGTTAGGGTAGTGGTGAGACCTTTTTGGCCTTTGTCAAGGGTTATGCGGGTGGGTTTAATTCAATCAGGAAATGACGGGTTGAACTTGACTAGCATCCTATGGTTTCTTGGCCTTTGTCAAGGTCATAGGAGGTTAGGGGAAAAACATTATCGAGAATTTCAAGTGTTGAAATTTGCAATGAGATTGCATACCTTCTATGAGATAGTTGGATCCCGATACCCACTGCGAGTAAGAGTTACTCCTGGGAGAGTTTTACACATTACAATTAGCCGATCAAGTAGGTGTCTAGAAAGGTGTTAACGGGGTTACACCCCTGGGAAAGCGAGGTTTATTTTAATTAGGTCCGTGCGAAAGCACGGGGAACCTCCCTCATGTTAGTTATATGTATGCCCTAGAGGCCATTACTGTACGTACGATGTATATTGTAGTGGATGCTAGGACATATATAGGGAGGACTTTCTTGCTCGACATGATAGTATGCTATCTGGTTGTACTTTATCTTAACATGTACTCTGATTGTCTCTATATTACATGTTGATAAAGCCCTTAGGATATGTACTCGACTACTGGGACTATGATGAGATCATACTAGTGGGGCCACGGTAGTCGACGAGTACATCCTATAACTGTTCCTAGTCGTGGGTGTATCGAGACAGGGCATCGATGCACCAGTGTAGACTAGCGTATACGCATCTTGACCCATATGATGGGCGATGGATGATCCCATATCCATCGGTGTTTGACATCAAGGATGGTGTACGGGTGCTCAGTGGAGACTGGGTACACTGGACGGACTCGCCGAGAACTCCCAGATGGTATTATACCATACGTCAGATGGCAGTTCTCCGGTGACACTGGTACAGAGTAGTCTGTTGACCCGAGATCGTCATAGAGTCTTGTGTGGTTCCCACTGTGCTTTGATTTCCATCATACCACGTCCAAGAGGGCGTGCAAAAAGGTGGCTTTTGGGTACAGTCCCGAATCACATGGAGGCAATGAGCGATAGGAGGGGATTCGTCTCTCCCGGTATAGGGAGTTGATGTTGTGCTGTGTTCGATTGGCTATAACCGGAAATCCCTGGCCAGGGTTGCTGAGATTTACTGGTAAGTGTTATCAGTAGTTTCTCGAACTGTTATAGACCTCATATCGACACGACTTATCGAGCTACTGGGGTCTGACGTTTACCACCCCTAGGCGAGATATGCAACATATCAGACGACGAGACCGGACTGTACGGGAGTGTTACTGTTTGGATTCACAGGAGAAAGTACAGGCTTGCTTGTTGATCTTCTGAGCGCTCAATACCTGGGTAGCTGTTACGTTTAGCTGACCGCTTGCAGCTTGTGGGTGTTTGATATGATCATCACCTACTGCCGGCGTATTGACGATTCTTTAGAGTCCTACACAGAGGTTTCTTGACTCAGGCAAAACGGAGTAGGAGCACATATGTGATATGTGCGGGACCGAGGATAATGCGATATGTGATACCGTATTATATTCTCGCGATATTTGATATCAGCCGGGTCATCGGATCAAGTGTTGATTCGATGAATCGGTACGGATAAACATTAGTCGGTTATATGCGATATAGCCGGATTGTCGGATCAAGTGTTGATTCGATAATTTAATGTATAATAATATATATATATATGATATATTATTATATTAACTAATATTGGCTTGCTTTATTATTTCATTTTCTCACCGGATGATACATTGATATTATATCCGGGCATGTTTGATGCCTTAAGAACCTTCACAAGAGGGCCTAGGAACCCTACAGTGGTATCAGAGCCAAGCTAGAGTTTTAGGCGAAGTCTAGACGAAGTTTAAAGTCCGATCGAACCCGGAAAACCCGAAACCCAAAACTCAAAAATTGCTCTCTGGAAATTTTCTAAAAACTGGGATTTTTCCAAATTAAAAATATCCAAAAATTACAGCAGGTAATTATAAGAATTACTGTGAAACACGTGAGCACAATTCGACAACAGTAGCGCGGAACCGCGGCCCCACCCCAGCATTCGCGGCGCTTCCGCGGCCACGTGATCGATTTTAATGTTGTATTTTCTGGAAATTTTTATTTTTTATTATTCAACTGTTGAATTATCTGGGTTGTATTGGGGACTTAAAGATTTGATCGGATATTTTAACTTTGTTTAGTTTTGTCCGGATAATTTTTAGAAACTGTTAAAAAGTTCAAACGGATATCAATAACTCAATTTTTCCCCTATCGGAAAATTTTTCAAAAGTTGGATTTTTTCTACTGTTTAAGAATGTTCTAAGTCATGCAAGTAACTCGGTGGACCCTCTAGAAGACAACAAACCTTAACTCGATTATGTGACCGTCTTGAACTGCTCTTCGAACTTTAGGGTTTGGGGCAGTACGGCGTGCCACATGTGAGGCGTTGGCTTGACCCTTCTACGGCTGGACCATTGGTACTGTGGCATGTAATGGACGTTTTAAACTGATTTCAAGTGTTGAGATATATTGGGGAAATCTTGGGTGCTTGATGATTCGATCGGAAAGTTTAACTTTTTCTATTTATCTGGAATGTGATACAATAATTGGAATCCACAAATAGTTATGAGATGACTAATTTGAATATTATAAACATAGCACTTTAGTCTCAGATGATCGGTTGCCATGGAATTTTGATGTGATCAAAACTCCGTCGCAATCACGTAGCGTACGCGGATACTCGCCGGGTAAACTTAATAGACAGCTACGCCCCATAGCCCTGACCAAGTGACTGTAGGAGAACCCCGTCGCCGAAAGCATCCGTTCGGGTGCTCCCGGTAGCGGTGTTCCGCCTTGGTGCACTTCGTCGACGGTATCGGGGGTGCGGCCGTCTACTAAAGTTTGCGACGAGCATTCGATCAGGACGTCGGGAATCTTGTTGAATTGCCCGACTTGACATTGAAAAGAGTTTTCGATAATGGGACTAAAATGCGGGGTTTATAATTGTTAGGCATGCGATGTCTAAAGGAATTCATTTGGTTAGGCATGCGATGTCTAAGGAGATTGCGGATTCCAACTGTTGTAGTTTTACACTTTCTTTTCTGTGACCGTAAGCGTAGTATGTGGTGTATCGCCGGCTTCGTTGCTATACATCAACGACAATCGGGATACGCATACTTGCTTACGTTGATGATATGAGATATTATGTGTTGTTGTGATATGTTGTATTGGATCGTCGCGTTTGAATAGCCGGGGGTTTTATGTGAGATGAGAGTTTTTCTTTTTCATTCATGTAAAATTCACTTGTATGTAATATTCTTTTATTGGGGCACTTCCAGGTAGCGGAAGATGTCACCGTTGTATATTATTTACTTTTCCGCATTAGGTAGACCCAAGGCGGGGAGCACAAGTAACCGGGTTCTAGGGTCCAGTGGGAGACCATCTCGAGGAGTCGAGACCGGGTCTCCTAACCCTAGAATTGGCAGTGTTACTTGCCGCTCTCGTAGGGGTCTAGGGATGTGGGTTTGGCTATTCATCGCGACCGTGGAATCCGTGTTTTATACAGGCTCGTATTGAAAACACGGACGTCCTAGTATATCCAATATTTCATATATGTTCTTCTGTTGCAATGTTCTGTGATGAGATCATATTACTGCCTGAGACGAATGTTTATATATTATATATATGAGATATATGTTATATTGCAGATTTCGTTTCAAATGTGATGCTTATGAAGCATATTAAAATGGGACTTCATTAATGAGATTAATGAAATAAAAGAAACCTAAAGATGTTGTAGAACATCCAGCACCTTATTCGATAAGGAAAGGACCGAGATCCCTTCACCGGGAGTGACTCCTTTAGCGATAACTGGCAGATGCTACAAACTCGGTTTGTCTTTTGATTGCTTCTATAGTTTCTGCTTTGCACAGCGGTATATGTGATATATCCTGCACCTTATTCGATGAGGAAAGGGCCGACGATCCCTTCACCGGGAGTGACCCTTTAGTAAAACTAGAAAAGCCTCAAAAACACTCCATTTAAAATCACTCGATTCTACAACGATATCAAGTTCATTACGCAAAGGGTTTTCTGAAAAACCCGTCGTAGCCCTCCGTCATTTCAGATAAGTACTAGTTAGTATTCGTGCTACGTTTGTTGACTATGTTAAGGCGTAGTGTGCGGTAGCTGATTAGTGCTTATCTGTATAAGCATATGATGCGATTGGATTAGGGTAGTCGTACGGCTTTGTTGACTCAGTTAAGGGTCGTACGGGTGGGTTTAATTCAATCGGGAAATGTACGGGTTGAACTTGACTTGCGATTTATGGTTTGTTGACTTAGTTAAGGTCATAGATCGCTTGGGGCAAAATATTATTGGGAATTTCAAGTGTTGAAATTTGCAATGAGATTGCATACCTTCTATAAGATAGTTGGATCCCGATATCCGCTGCGAGTAAGAGTTACTCCTGGGAGAGTTTTACACATTACAATTAGCCGATCAAGTAGGTGTCTAGAAAGGTGTTAACGGGGTTACGCCTCTGGGAAAACGAGGTTTACATTAATTAGGTTCGTGCGAAAGCACGGGGGACCTCCCTCAAAGTACCGACACTGGCCTGGCTGAAAGATTGGCGAACTTGTAGCGTATAATTAATCCCTGCTAGTCTTTCCTTTTAGGGTTTGAAAGAAGATTTGACTAAAACAGTGGGAGACATCCTGATTAGATATATTAGATAACCAATCTAATCTTGTAAGAGCATACGCTGAGTGTTTTCTTCTCTCTCTCTCCAGGTAGCGACCATATCACGCCTTAATCAAGATAATAAAACGGATATATTGACCAAACCCGCTTGTTATACTGAGCTGGGGAACGTTGGTAATTGTTATAAGACAGAGCAGGAAATTGGGGAATACCAGATTTCCCGTGCCGCCCAAACGAAGAAAGTGCATGCTGATGCATCATCTTCGGGTGTGTTCATTACACAGAACTGTTTCTCAGTATCCTTTACGTCCTGGGTATGTGATACCGGATCAGGATCCCGCATATGTAATCTGTTACATGGGCTACAGAAAGGTAGAGAACTGAGAACGGGTGATAAGTTTCATGAGACAGAAAACGGTGCAAGTGTTGCAGCCAAGTCTGTTGGTCACTATCACCCTGTATTACCAGAATACATTGATTCTGAACAAATGTTATTAGATACCGAACCTGATATACAAAATCATATCAGTCTCTTTATGAGTAAAGAAAGGATATAATTTTGTATTGTTGGATAATGTTTTGAACATTTCCTATATCAAGAGTTGATCGGTTCAGGCACGTTATCTAAAAGCATTGACGTTCTAAATCAAACTACAGTTCTTAATATATGGAACACACACAAGAGGAAGAGTTCAGAAATGAACAAATCCTTCTTGAGGTATTGTAGACTAGGTCATATCAATGTGACCCGACTGGCTGAAGTTACATTTAGATGCATATTTAAATTAGTTTGAATTTACATCTTGTGAAACTTGCCAGTCATGTCACAAAGATAAGATGACCACAGCTCTGTTTATTGGAAACAGAGAAAGAGTTAGTGAACTTTTGGGACTGATACATGCTGATGTATGAAAGTCCCCTGTCTACACATGCCAAGATCGGTTCTTTGTACTTCATTACATTCTCTGATAATCTCTCAAGATTCAGACATATGTTCCTGTTGAAACACAAGTCCGAACCTTTTGAGATATTCACAGAATATAAGTTAGAAGTAGAGAACCAAAATACGGGTATAAGTATTATGTCCTTTGATGAGATCAAGGAGGAGAATACTTGAGCACGGGATTCCTGGACTATTCTAAAGGAGAATGAGATTCTCTCGCAGCATTACTCCTCCGTATACACCACAGCACGTCGGTGTATCGGGGCGGAGCAATAGCACCCTATTTGATATGGTGTGCTCTATGATGAGTACTACTGAGTTGCCTATTTCCTTTTGGGAGTTATGCACTTGAGAAGCTGCATACCTATTGAATAGGGTTCAAATCAAATTAGTTGCCTACCACTTCATATGTGATATGGAAAGGGAAGAGCCCATATCTTAAGTTTGTTAAGATTTTGGGTTGTCCGGCCTATGTTTAAAAAGCAAAATCCGGACAAGCTCGAGGCAAGGACTGTTATGTAGAACTGGAATGGTTCCAGCTATACAAACTGCAGCTGATGATTTGGTAGAACCAAAGGATTCAATAGTAACCAACGAACCTCAGCCTCTCCGCCGATCTAGTAGGGTTCCTCACCCACCTGAGAGATACTTCGGTTTCTCTATGACAGTGGGAACGAGGATTGCATCATGAGATGATGACCCAACTAGTTTCGAGCTGGCCATCAGGAGTGGGACTCTGTAAGAATGGCTGGGTGCTTATCGATCTGAGATGGAATCCTTATACACCAACAAAGTATGGACTTTGGTTGCTTTATCTGAAGGGTTAGATCCCCATCAGGAGCGAGTATATCTTGAGAAGATTACTTGGTGTACATGGAAAAGTTGAGACTTTCAAAGCTATGCTTAAGTCCATCCAGATCCTACTTGCCACGGCTACATACCATGACTACGATATCTGGTGGTTGGGTGTCATGACTGCTTTTCTAAATGATGTTTTAGAAAAGAGTGTCTATAAGTACACAGCCAGAGGGCTTCGTAGACAGTGGGAGCAGCGGAAACGTGTGCAAGATGTTTTATATGATAAAGCAGGCATCGCGGAGTTGGAACATCTGTTTTGATGTGGTAGTCAAAGAGTTTAACTTCATCAAAATGGTAGATGAACCTTGTATATACAAAAAGGTAGTAGAGAGTATGGTGGTGATCCTCGTAGAGTACGTGGATGACATACTCTTGATAAGGAAGGAGTTTCCTATGCTACGCTCGGTTAATCTCCGCTTATCACAAGGATTCTCCATATAGGATCAAAGTGATACCTCCTATATCCTGGGTTCTTGGATCTATGAGATAGATCTAATTGGATGTTAGGATACTCACTAGTTGTAGTGAGATGGTATCAATCGATCCTGGGGAGAATCACTGGAAAGGTTCCAGGGTGATAAGGACGACTGAATGTCAGTCGCAGGCTTGTCTATACCCTCAGTGGAGGGACGGTATGTTGGAAGAGTTCCAAGCTAGATACCGTGACATACTAGACGATTAAAGGCAAGATACATCATTACCAAGGATGCTACCAAAGAGGCAGTCTGGAAATATATAAGTTCATGAGATGAACTTCGTTCCTACCATTGTGTGACAATGGAGTTGTGGCTTTAGCCAAGGAACTACCGTCCCATCAGAAATCCAGATATAATTCTTAGGCAGTATCACCTGATCATGGAGATGGTTGATCTCCAGGGAGATCGAGGTTAAGAGAGTAGACACAGGGGACAACAGCGCGGATCCACTCACAAAGGCCTTTTTCCCAGTAGAGACTTTTATGGGATGGTTGAGTATGAGATACTTCAACCGCAGCTAATTGTTGGGTATGCGATACCATAACAGATGGCCCTAGTGCAAGTGGGAGATTGTTAGTTATATGTATGCCCTAGAGGCCATTACTGTACATACGATGTATATTGTAGTGGATGCTAGGACATATATAGGGAGGACTTTCTTGCTCGACATGATAGTATGCTATCTGGTTGTACTTTATCTTAACATGTACTCTGATTGTCTCTATATTACATGTTGATAAAGCCCTTAGGATATGTACTCGACTACTGGGACTATGATGAGATCATACTAGTGGGGCCACGGTAGTCGACGAGTACATCCTATAACTGTTCCTAGTCGTGGGTGTATCGAGACAGGGCATCGATGCACCAGTGTAGACTAGCGTATACGTATCTTGACCCATATGATGGGCGATGGATGATCCCATATCCATCGGTGTTTGACATCAAGGATGGTGTACGGGTGCTCAGTGGAGACTGGGTACACTGGACGGACTCGCCGAGAACTCCCAGATGGTATTATACCATACGTCAGATGGTAGTTCTCCGGTGACACTGGTACAGAGTAGTCTGTTGACCCGAGATCGTCATAGAGTCTTGTGTGGTTCCTGTTAGTGTATATGCCCTAGAGGCCATTACTGTATCATACTAGTTTGTTTATTACTTAATGGAAGCTTGGGATATTCACAGTTGTATATACAATCTTGCTCGAAATGGTAGTATGCTACTTGGTTTTTCTCTGCTTTAATATGTGCATGTGTTTCTTTTAGCATATTGCTGGTATACATATTAGTAGAGCCCTTAGGATCTTTGCTTGATTACCAGCGTTGTGATGGCGCTCGCACTCGTGGGAGCTGGGTAATCTATAAGCACATCCTTGTACAGGTCCCTGGTAGTTGGACTATCGAGACAGGGCATCGATACTCCGGAGTAGACTAGCGTATGCGCTTCTCATCCCAGTGTGGGAGACGGTCTGTCCCACAGCCGTTAGTACGTCGTACTTGAGATAGTATGCGGGTGCTCGTTAGGTTACGAGTACACTGGACAGGACTCGTCGGGAACTGTTGGTTGGTAATATACCTATCGTCAGTTATCAGTTCCCAGGTAACATGAGTACAGCTTAGTCCGCTGACTTGACACTGTCACTTCGCCTCGAGTGTGTTCCCACTGTACTTTGATTACTACCCTACCACGGCTCAGAGGAGTCGTGCAAACAGGTAGTTTTTGGGTGCAGTCCCGAAGCACTTGGAGGCAGTGACGGTTAGACAGGATTCGTCTCTCCCGGTATTGGGGGTTGACATCGCGCTGTGTCCAGGAGAGCCATTACACGAGTAGTCCCTGGCCAGGGCAAGCGAGATATACTGGTAGGCTTCCAGTGTTATCTCAGGGTGTTCTGGGCTACACTCCGACACGACTTGTACCGCTATTAGGGGACTGACGTTCACCGCCCCCCTAGGCCCGCCATGCGATGTATCAGACGAACAGACCGGACTGTACGGAGACTGTCACATACAGGCTCAGTAGGAGTGCAGATGGGGTTCACCTCGTCAGTCTTCTTATCGACATCTACCTGGGGACCGTTACGTACAGCTAGTGCCGCTTGCGGTCTGTGGTTAAACCCACTGCCAGCGTAGTGTCGAGTCTTTAGAGTCCCACACAGAGAGCTATTCGCCTTTAGGCAAAATGAGTAGAGGTCGCATGGTTTTGCGACAGGGTTCGTTCGCATCCGCGCACTTGTGCACGTTTGCTGTCCGGACAGTTTATACTAGCGGGCTTTGGTTTAAGCCGGATCCTAGTATATGATTTGAGATTGGTTTTTCTCATTGTGTTCGTGTTCCTCGGATCACGAATGCGGGTGTGTATGCACAGTTGCTTGAGATTGAGGGAGAGGACCTTGTTTAGGGTTAATGACTATTGTCATTTTATTAACCCTATTGCTTTTGTGTATATTATTGTTAATTGATAATTAGCTTAATTATTGTGCATGGTTGTTGTTGTTGACCTTTTGACTTCATTGACTTGTTGACCAAGTTGACAATTTGACCATGATCATTTCATTTGGAAGATGCTCTTTGATCCTTGCAATTTGCATTAATAATGAAATGATAATGGTCACCTCTTGATTAAACCATGACAATTTTCTAGCTAATTAATTAATTAAAATATTACACACATATTAGTGAGAATGGCTCACTAATAATTCATTCTCTCATATCTTTTCTCTCTCTTGCTCATCCTCTCCCTCAAGCTCTCTCCCTCTCATGTGTTGAGAAACAAAAAAGCTTGAGAAAAACCTTCACTTGATCTTCTCTACTCACTTCTAGGGTTCAAGTCTTAGCATTTCTTGCACTCTAGTTACTCCTAGCTTGGAGTTGAAGCTAAAGGTCGAGGCTTTCGGGTGGATCCTTCTTTGACGGAAGAAGACAAGCAAGGTGAGGCCTTTCTACCATTCCGACGAGCAAGGAGAGAAGGAGTTCGAGCTCAAGGTATAACCTTTCTACAACTTAGTTAGTTGTTAGTTTACTTTTGCTAGTTTTCGTTTAGTAAAGATCCTCACAAGCAAGGTCCATGTTGCCTAAGTCATTAAAAATCCGTTTTTTATTATGTTTTCCGCCTCCCCGTAAGTACCGGGGTGGGCAACGTGGACTTACAGTTCCCACTGTGCTTTAATTTCCATCATACCACGTCCAAGAGGGCGTGCAAAAAGGTGGCTTTTGGGTACAGTCCCGAATCACATGGAGGCAATGAGCGATAGGAGGGGATTCGTCTCTCCCGGTATAGGGAGTTGATGTTGTGCTGTGTTCGATTGGCTATAACCTGAAATCCCTGGCCAGGGTTGCTGAGATTTACTGGTAAGTGTTATCAGTAGTTTCTCGAACTGTTATAGACCTCATATCGACACGACTTATCGAGCTACTGGGGTCTGACGTTTACCACCCCTAGGCGAGATATGCAACATATCAGATGACGAGACCGGACTGTACGGGAGTGTTACTGTTTGGATTCACAGGAGAAAGTACAGGCTTGCTTGTTGATCTTCTGAGCGCTCAATACCTGGGTAGCTGTTACGTTTAGCTGACCGCTTGCAGCTTGTGGGTGTTTGATATGATCATCACCTACTGCCGGCGTATTGACGATTCTTTAGAGTCCTACACAGAGGTTTCTTGACTCAGGCAAAACGGAGTAGGAGCACATATGTGATATGTGCGGGACCGAGGATAATGCGATATGTGATACCGTATTATATTCTCGCGATATTTGATATCAGCCGGGTCATCGGATCAAGTGTTGATTCGATGAATCGGTACGGATAAACATTAGTCGGTTATATGCGATATAGCCGGATTGTCGGATCAAGTGTTGATTCGATAATTTAATGTATAATAATATATATATGATATATTAAATTACATTAACTAATATTTGCTCACTAAAAGATTCTTTTTCTCACTCGGGTAATACATTGATATATATGCGATATATGTTAAATGTATTATTTTATTTTGTTACAATAAATATTGTATATGTGATATATAATATTGTAACATATTATAATTATTAATGCAACATGATTAGAGGAGTTTAAACATGATTAGGGTTTGGATTAGGGTTAAACCTTCTAGTTGATTCTAGAAGCTTTACTTTGTCATGATAAAGATATTTGTGTTGATCTTTATCCATGACTCACCCTTTGACCTAACCCAAACCCTAACCCTAGTAAACTCTCTACAATGGTTAAGTGAACCATGGTTGCATAAATAATTATGATAACATTTTCTATTCATCACAAATGAATTATCATCTTCTTCCTCCTTCATTCTTCCATGAAAAGCTTGCTTGATTTTTCAAAGGTGATGGATAAATGTGAGAAAAATATAAATAAATAGAGCAAAATTCCTACTTCATCATCCTCATCTTCCCTTGCCATTTAGATGAGGGTGTTCACATCATTTCATGAGTGTTAGCTTGTGTTAAAGAAACTTCGAGGTAGATCATCTTAGTATCGAAGATCGGAAGCAAAGGTTGCGTCTTTCTCTTCGTGGAACCTCTCGAGAGTCCGGATCCCGATGATCGCAGCGAAGGGACCACAACACGGAGCATATGAAGTGGAGGACCGGATCTACAAAGGTTGTAATCCCTCTCACTTAGTGTTAAAGTTGTTAACATGATAGTTTTCGCCTAATCTCTAGTTTAAAGTTCCGTATTCGGGTAGTTCGGCACGGCTAAATTTTTAATCGGGCATGGTTGATGCCTCGTAGACCCTTGTGCGCGTGCCTAGCAACCCTACACCTCAAAGTACCGACACTAGCCTGGCCGAAAGATTGACAAACTTGTAGGGTGTAATTAATCCCGGCTAGTCTTTCCTTTTAGGGTTTGAAGAAAGATTTGACAAAAATAGTGGGAGCCATCCTGATTAGATAAATTAATAACCAATCTAATCTTACAAGAGCATACGCTGAGTGTTTTCTTCTCTCTCTCTCTCCAGGTAGCGACCATGTCACGCCTTAATCAAGATAATAATATGGATGTATTGACCGAACCCGCTTGTTAAACTGAACTAGGGAACGTTGGTCCCGCTCCAACTTATAATTGTTATAAGACCGAGCGGGAAATAGGGGATTACCAGGATTCCCGTGCCGTCCAAACGAAGAAAGTGCATGCTGATGCATTTTCTTCGGGTGTGTTCATTATTGTTAGTGTGATATGCCCTAAAGGCCATTATTGTATAGTACTAGTTTGTATATTACATTTTGGAAGCATGAGATATATACATGGATTTATAACAGTCTTGCTCAATATGGTAATATGCTACTTCGTTTGTATCTATCTTAATATGTGTATATGTTTCTTTTAACGTATCGCTAATCTATATTGATAGAGCCCTTAGGATCTTTGCTTGACTACCAGCGTTGTGATGGCAGTCACACTTGTAGGGGTTGGTTAGTCTACAAGCACATCCTTATACAGGTCCCTGGTCGTAGGATTATCGAGACAGGGCATCGATACTCCAGAGTAGACTAGTGTGTACGCTTCTCATCCCAGCTGGGGAGATGGTCTATCCCATATCCATCAGTACGTCATACTAGAGATAGTATGCAGGTGCTCATTAGGTTATGAGTACACTGGACATGACTCGTCGGGAACTATTGGTTGGTACTATACCTATCGTCAGTTAGCATTTCCCAGGTGACATGAGTACAGCTTAGTCCGTTGACTTGATACTGCTGCTTTGCCTCAAGTGTTTTCCCACTATTCTTAGATAACTACCCTACCACGGATCTATTGAGTCATGCAAACAGGTAGTAGTTGGGTGCAGTCCCGAAGCACTTGGAGGCAGTGGCGGTTAGATAGGATTCGCCTCTCCCGGTATTAGGGGTTGATATCGCACTGTGTTTGGAGAGCCATTACATAAAGTCCCTGGCCAGGGCAAGCGAGTTTTACTGGTAGGAACTCCAGTAGTTTCTCAGGGTGTTTTGGGCTACACTCCGACATGACTTAAACCGCTATTAGGGTGCTGACGTTTACCGCCCCCTAGGCGCGATATGCGATACTTTTAGACGAACAGACCGGACTGTACGTAGATTGTCACATTCAGGCTCAGTAGGAGTTCGGATGGGTTTTCCTCATCGGCCTTCTTATCGACATCTACCTGGGGACCGTTACGTACAGCTAGTACCGCTTGCGGCCAGTGGTTAAACCCACTGCCAGTGTAGTGTCGAGTCTTTAGAGTCCCACACAGAGGGTTGTTCACCTTTAGGCGGAACGTAGTAGAGGTCGTATGGTTTTACGACGGGGTTCGTTCACATACGCGTACTTGTGCGCGTTTGGTGTTCGGGCTGTTGATACTAGTGGGCTTTGGTTTAAGCAAGATCCTAGTATTTGTTTGTCACGACCCACCCCCAAACACAGATGGTATTGTCCGCTCTGGCCGAAGCCGCACGGTTTTGTCCATTTGAATGAACCCGGGGCTACTTCCCAGTAGGTTACACATCCCAGAATTTCTCTGGCTCAAGCACGCTTAACTCCGGAGTTCTTCAAACTCCGGAGTTCCAATTCATCCAAAAGGCGCCTCTGTTTTATAAGAGTGGTATCATTCCATTTATAGTTCAGATCGTGCCCTCTTTCGGAATGGAATTCGATACTCCCCATTGTTCTGGTGGGTCCATGTGTGCATCCGTATCGGTTACATCCTCACCTCGATACCGGATAACATCTCACTTCTCACGGGGTAGGTGGTATTCAGCTCCAACTTCACCTGGGTTTTCCTCATCGGCCTTCTTATCGACATCTACCTGGGGACCGTTACGTACAGCTAGTACCGCTTGCGGCCTGTGGTTAAACCCACAGCCAGCGTAGTGTCGAGTCTTTAGAGTCCTACACAGAGGGTTGTTCACCTTTGGGCGAAACGTAGTAGAGGTCGTATGGTTTTACGACGGGGTTCGTTCACATACGCATACTTGTGCGCGTTTGGTGTTCGGGCTGTTGATACTAGTGGGCTTTGGTTTAAGCCAGATCCTAGTATTTGTTTGTCACGACCCACCCCCAAACATAGATGGTATTGTCCGCTCTGGCCGAAGCCGCACAATTTTGTCCCCTTGAATGAACCCGGGGCTACTTCCCAGTAGGTCACCCATCCCAGAATTTCTCTGGCTCAATTTTGGGCGAAACGTAGTAGAGGTCGTATGGCTTTACGATGGGGTTCGTTCACATACGCGTACTTATGCGCGTTTGGTGTTCGGGCTGATACTAGCGGGCTTTGGTTTAAGCCAGATCCTAGTATTTGTTTGTGATGACCCACCCCCAAACACAGATAGTATTGTCCGCTCTGGCCGAAGCCGCACGGTTTTGTCCCTTTGAATGAACCCGGGGCTACTTCCCAGTAGGTCACCCATCACGCTTAACTACGGAGTTCTTCAAACTCCGGAGTTCCGATTCTTCCAAAAGGCGCCTCTGTTTTATAAGAGTGGTATCATTCCATTTATAGTTCAGATCGTGCCCTCTTTCGGAATGGAATTCGATACTCCCCATTATTCTGTGTGCATCCGTATCGGTTACATCCCCACCTCGATACCGGATAACATCTCACTTCTCACGGGGTAGGTGGTATTCAGCCCCAACTCCCCCTGGGGTATTACATTCCCCCCTACTTAGAACAATGGTTCGTCCTCGAACCACAGACCTACTTTTGAGGGACCGGCTCTGATACCATATTTGTCATGACCCACTCCCAAACATAGATTGTATTGCCCGCTCTGACCAAAGCCGCACGGTTTTGTCCCTTTGAATGAACCCGGGGCTACTTCCCAGTAGGTCACTCATCCCAGAATTTCTCTGGCTCAACCACGCTTAACTACGGAGTTCTTCAAACTCCGGAGTTCCGATTCATCCAAAAGGCGCCTCTGTGTTATAAGAGTGATATCATTCCATTTATAGTTCAGATCGTGGCCTCTTTCGGAATCGAATTCGATACTCCCCATTGTTCTGGTGGGTCCCTGTGTGCATCCGTATCGGTTACATCCCCCACCTCGATACCGGATAACATCTCACTTCTCACGGGGTAGGTGGTATTCAGCCCCAACTCCACCAGGGGTATTACATTGTTTTTGGGTTGGTTCAGTCTCATTGTATTCGTGTTCTTCGGAACACGGATGCGGGTATGTATATACAGTTGACAGAGGCAGAGAAAGAGACACCTCATTAGGGTTTTGACCATTGACTTGATTGAAACCATTATGAGGTGGAGGAAATTGATTACTAATTTTTATTAGAGATAATTGTGTTATGGCTAATTTGGTTTGACCATTTGACCATGTTGACCATTGTTGACTTAGATATTTTTTGTTGTGAAAAAGATATTTTGCTTAGCATTAAATGTGACATGATAATGGTCAAATCAATATCGACCATGACAATTATCTAAATAAAACTTATTATTCTTTTTCGTAATATGAGAGCTCACTCTTCATTTATCAAGTAGACATTCTCTCTCTTAAGCTCTCTCCTCTCCTTCTTCCTCACTCAAGCCCAATATGTCTCATGAGTTGAGAACCATAGGTTGTTGAGATCAAGCCACCAAAATCCTTCTCTACTCACTCTAGGGTTCTTAGTTTAGCACACCAAGCACTCTGGTTACTTCATTATAGAAGTTGGAGCTCAAGGTAGAGACCTTCGGGTGGATCTTCTTTGACGTTGAGAAATCGGTGAGGAGGCATCATCCAAAACCACTTCAAGGAGCTCACTACAATGAGAAGAATGAGTTCAAGCTTGAGGTATAATTATCTAACCTAGTAGTTAACACTCCTAGTTAGTTTGTTAGTTAGTGTTTAGCAAAGATCCTTATGGCTTGTCTATGTTACCTTGCTATGAAAAATTTGATTTTTACCTATTCGGCCTCCCTGCAAACTACCGGGGTGGGCAACATAGACTTAAAGTGGCATCAGAGCCATGCTAAACCATAACTAACATGTTATCAAAGTCTTTAGAACTTCGATCACGGAAAAATCCCGAAAACACGAACAAAAATTGCCTTTTCTGTCGATTTGTAAAACGGGTCAAAAAATATTTTCAGAGACCTGAAAAATGCGTGCAGGCTTTTTATAGAACACTGAAGAAATTTGGGCGCCTAACTCGGTCAGACCACCGCGGAACCGGGGCCGAACCAAGCGTTCCACCGCGTATCCGCGGCCGAGTCGACTCCGAGTTGGTCCAAATTTTTTCTGGTGCTCTCTGTGTTGGTTTTGTGTTTTCTGGGATATTTTGTTTCTTCTCAGGAATTATTGTGTACAGTGTTGTACTTGGAGTAGATTCAAATATGGTTATTGATCGGAATTCTATAAACTTTAGCTAATCGGATTATATCTGTGATGTGTTATATGTGCTGAACGTCTGCTAATCGCTATACGTCGATTAGTGGGGGTTGCACATATCTGTGATCTGTGATATTGGTTTGTGTATATGAACTTGTTGGTTTGTCGTGGATGAATAGCCGGGGATGTGAGATGAGTGTTTTTATCTTTCATTTGATGTAATTGTAAATTGATGTAATATTATTTTATGGTCGCACATCCAGGTTGAGGTTGTAGCCACCATTGCATATTATTTCTTTTACTGTTTTCTGCTCCTAGGATAGACCCAAGGTGGGGTGCACAAACTACCGGGTACATTGAAGTGCCGAGTGTCCTACTCACTTTGTTGAGGGAGGTTGCTTCACTTCGGGTATTTGGCGGGTAGTTTGCCGCACCCGTAGGGGTCTAGGGTGGGGTTTTGCTATTCATCACGACCGTGTAATCCGTTTTTCGTTGCAGGCTCAAACGAAATGCGGATTCCTAGCATATCCAATGTGTTCATCTGTGATCTAGAATGACTATCATTGCGTCTGACGAATGTATATATCTATATATGATATCTAGTAGACGTTGCTTATGTTTTACATCCGCGCTAGTCCAGCCCCCGCTCTGTCGTTAGTTAAGTAACCTAACGGGTGATGATGGGGCCCCGTGGTGAATGCGGATGGCATAAGCATACATTATATTTTCGTTGTTTTCTTCAATGGTAGGATTAATTGATGGGACTGCATTAAATTAATGCTAAGAAAACAAACCAAAGTTGAATCTTTGGAACAATTTCAAAACCACTCGGTTTTTTCAAAACAGCAAAACTTTTAAAATGCGGAGCTTAAACCACTCCTTTTAAAAGCTATCAGGTTCCTTCGATTATATCAAGTTCACTACATTCACGGTTTCGCCAAAACCATTCGTAGCCCTCCGTCATTTCAGTTAAATGTTCAGTAGTATTCAAACTGTGTATTTTGACCTTCGCCAAGGCATAGTGATTGGTAGCTACTGAATATTTATCTGTATCATAGATATATGCGTTGGTTTGGGATAGTTGTACTGCTATTTTGGACTTCTTCAAGGGTATGTACGGGTGGGTTCAAATTAACCTGGATAATGACGGGTAGAACTTGACATGTGACTTATGATATGTTGGCCTTCGTCAAGGTCATAAGAGCATGGGGCAAAAATCCACATCGGGAGTTTTTAAAGAAATTGAAACTTTCTAGTGTTGCATACCATTTGGAATGTGATAATTTTGGTAGGATTCCTTCAACTTTATCACACGATGATATTTGGATCCCGATCCTACTATGAGTATATGCTACTCTTCGGGAGAATTTTTCACTTAACGATCAATGCTATAAACCAAGTAGGTGTCGAGAAAGGTGTTAGCGGGGCTACGCCCCCAGGGAAAAGAGGTTCTTTAATTAAGGAACTTCGCGAAAGCGTCGTAAAACCTCCCTCGAAGTACCGACACTGGCCTGGCTGAACGGTTAAGCAAGAATTGTACGGTGAGATTAATCCTGACTAATTCTTCTTTTATGGTTTGAGAAAGGATTCGAGAAACAGTGGGAGCCATCCTGTTTAGATAAACTAAAAACCACTCTAAACTTGCAAGAGCATCATGCTAAAGTGTTTCTTCTCTCTCTCCTAATTGCAGCGATCGTACATGACGGGCCTTAAGTTATTATTAGATAAAAACATATTGACAGGGCCAAACTATAAAGATTGGTTCAGGAATGTCAAGATGGTGATCACTTATGACAAATTGGGGTATCTGCTTACTACTAAAGCCCCCGTCGTCCCAGGTCCAGAATCCAGTGTCGCGGAGAAGGAAATCCGTAAGACCTGGCAGATTGATAGAACGAAAGCCAAGTGCCTCGTGCTAGCCTCCATAGACAATGAACACCAAAGTCGGCACGAGAATATGGATCTTGAATCCATATTCCTCCACACCAAGGAATTATATGGAGAGCAATCTCGTATCGCAAGATACGAGACCTCGAAGAAGCTATTTCAAGCGAGGTTGGCCGTCGGATCATCTGTAGGGGAACACGTCCTAAAGATGATTGGCTACATTGAGGAGCTCGCGGACCTTGGGACCACGTTAGAGAACGAGCTATACACAGACTTGATTCTCCAGTCCCTTCCTTCCACCTACGCCCAGTTTATCTTGAATTTTAATATTCAGGGTAAAGAAGTTGAACTTCTGGAACTCATCAACATGTTGAGGAGTGCAGAGAGCACCCTGCAGAAAGCCAGAAAAACACCCGCTCTGTTTGTTGGTGGTGATTCCTCTTCTAGGTCCAAGGCGAAAGCCAAAGGAAAGAAGAAGAAGGCCCCCACCAAACCGAGGGGCGGTGTTATAAAGTGGAAGCCAAGGGAAAGGCAAAAGTGGCGGGACCTACAGTGGGAAAGGAAGAATGCTTCTATTGTCATAAGAAGGGGCACTGGAAGAAAGATTGCAGGGCTTGGAGGGCCAAGAACCAGGACCCGAAGCAAGTTGTGGCTTCGGCTTCAGTTGTGTATGTAATTGAAAACTGTCTGTCAATCAACTCTACTTCCTGGGTATTGGATACCGGATCAGGATCCATATCTGTAATTTTTTGTAGGCACTGAGAAGCCGTAGAGTTTTGAAGGCCGGTGATATGACCCTCAGAGTTGCAAACGGAGCAAGCATGGATGCTATGTCCGTGGGGGAATATCACTTAGGATTGACTACTGGACATGTTTTGGTTTTGCGCAACTATTATTTTGTACCCAGTTCGACTTGTAATATCATATCTATATCTTTAATGTCTAAAGAAGGTTATGATTTTGCATTTGTAAGCGATGTTGTAAACATCCACCTTAATCATAGTTTGATTGGGCCGGGTACATTAAGCAATGGTATATATGTGTTAAACCAACCGCAGATTTTCAATATCCAGAATACACACAAAAGAATGTCTCCAGAATTAAATCATGCTTTCTTAAGGAATTGTAGACTAGGTCACATCAATGAGACAAGGTTTACCATGTTACATAAAGAAGGATATTTGGATCCGTTCGAATATCAATCTAATGCAACTTGTCAATCATGTTTCAAAGGAAAGATGACAAAGACTCCGTTCATTGGACACAGAGTAAGAGCGAGCGAGCTCTTGGGACTCATACACAGTGACGTGTGTGGTCCAATGTCTACACATCCAAGAAGTGGTTATTCCTATTTCATTACTTTTACGGATGATTTCTCTTGGTATGGACATATTTTCTTAATGAAACATAAATCCGAGGCCTTGGAGAAATTCCGGGAATACAAGAATGAAGTGGAAAAATAAACCGGAAAAAGTATCAAGACACTGAGATCTGATTGAGGTGGTGAATACTTGAGTACCAAGTTCCTGGATTACCTAAAAGAGAATGGAATTCTCTCTCAGCTTACTCCTACATACACTCCACAACACAACGATGTATCGGAGAGACGGAACCGAACCCTATTGGATATGGTACGTTCCATGATGAGTAACGCTGAGTTACCGCGATTGTTCTGGGTCTATGCACAAGAATCAGCTGCATAACTTTTAAACAAAGTTCCTACCAAGACTGTGCCTACCACACCATATCAGATATGGAGTGGGAAGAAACCCTATCTTCTGTATTTGAAGATATGGGGATGTCCGGCTTTTGTTAGAAAGCAGCATACAGACAAACTCGAGGCACGCTCAGTACTGTGTAAGTTTGTGGGATACCCAAAGAACTCCATGGGGTATCTTTTCTATTACGCAGAGGAACAAAAGGTTTTTGTTTCTCGTCATGCCCACTTTCTGGAACATCAGTTTTTAGAAAAAGAAACAAGTGGGAGCGCAATAGAACAGGAAGAAATTCCAGAACCACAAGCTATTACTGAAAGCTTGGTGGAACCAGAAGTTTCAAATGAACAGGACATTCCCGCACCTCTCCGCAGGAGTAGTAGGCTGTTTCATCCGCCTGAGAGATACTACGGTTTTCTCGTAGACGGGGATAGAGAGGATTGCATCATTGATAAAGATGAGCCGACCAACTTCCAGCAGGCCATTCAGAGCGCTGGCTCGGTGAGATGGCTGGATGCAATGCGGACCGAGATGGAGTCCATGTACACCAACAAACTATGGACTTTGGACATTGCTCCAGAAGGGGTAAAACCCGTAGGCTGCAAATGGATCTTCAAAAAGTAGATTGGTGTAGATGGACAGGTTGAAACCTATAAGGCTAGACTTGTTGCAAAGGGTTTTCGTCAAAGACCTGGCTTAGACTATGACGAAACCTTTTCTCCAGTGGCAATGCTCAAATCCATTCGGATCCTTCTTGCCATTGCTGCCTTCCACGATTATGAGATTTGGCAGATGGACGTAAAAACCGCTTTTCTAAATGGAAATTTAGAAGAGTATGTCTATATGGACCAACCGGAGGGTTTCATTCACAGTGGGAGCAGCGGAAAAGTGTGCAAGTTGCTTAAGTCCATCTATGGACTAAAGCAGGCATCGCGGAGTTGGAACATCTGTTTTGATGAGACAGTTGATCAGTCGAAAATACTGCATCTTTTAACCGGCAATTTCCCTATCATTTGCATTCATTTATAAGTGTACGGTATTCATATTTCACATATTAGCAAATCAGCCGTTAAATATCAGATTGCATGTGTTAGACTCTAAAACTGGCACTATAAAGGAAATTGACAGCATTTCATGGCATCGCATCATCCCTATATTGTGCAACACTTGTTTCAAGATTTGTGCAGGAAATTGCAGGATCAAATTGAGCTGATAAAATACACCAACTCCATGTTTTGAGATCTGGTAGCAATTCAAAGGGACAAATACAATTCAACATATCAGATAAAGCTCCATATGACAACCCAAGACCACACCAGAAGAAACAAGCCCAAAGGACTCCAAAGAGCCGCGGATCCGCGGCGGGAGCCTGCTTGCGCCGCGGTTCCGCGGCGGCCTTGACACTTCAGCACCTCAATTTCAGTGCAAAAGCCTTCCCTCAGCTCCTACACTTCAGCAAGACATGTCAAATTCCAGAATTGTCTCGAAGCTTCTGCCAGATCAGCAAACTAGGGTTTCTAAGCTTAAATAATCCTAGCTTAAAGCCTAAGCTAAACTCCTAACAAACTATTTCTAGAAGCTCCTCAACAAACTTTTGGAGGGAATTGTAATTTCAAACTTAGACCTAGGGTTTGGGGAGTCTATAAATAGAAGCCTAGACCTAGGGTAATCTATTATGCAATCCATCATCTAAATCCCCAATCTAGTATCAAACTAGAGCCATTCAATCTTTTTACCGCTTTCTTCATCTTCTTCCACAAGTCTAGTGACAAGACTTGTGTGAAACCCTAACCCCAATTCCAATCAAAAGCCAAGATCCAGAGTACCAAATCAAGCAAGAAGCCCTTCAACCTTTTAGGAGCGGAGCCGATCTTCAACAGAGCAAGTGGTCCAAGCCGATCCACGACTCACGGAGAAAAGCGAAGCCAATTCAATAATCGAGTTCTTCCTCTTGTAGTTCTTGAGTGACTGTAATGAAATTGTTGATATAAATAAAAGGTGAAATTCTTTTATCTTGTTTTCTTTAAATTCTTGCATCATGATTCGATCTCAATTTGTAGTTGTAGTTCTTGTTGTGATGTTTGAGTAATACTCCGCTCGTCGAGGAGTCGAGACGATCAATAGAATGATGGTGTAACATATCTTAAAACGATTCTTGATTCCTACGAGTTTTGTAAACCCTAGCAAGTTCAAGAACCGACGACCCAGTTTCGTTGTGATGCTTTCTTGATTGATATCGCTCGAAATTGGGGAGTTACGATCGTTTCTTGAATTTGCTAGAGGCTAGACTGTGAATGATATCGACGAAAGAACAAGGGTTAAATGATGAAACCCTAGTTTCACGAGAAAGCCCTAACTCTTGTCGATCATCATCGATCTAGTATCAATTCTTCGAAGGACAAGAACATGATATCTTGAGATTACATCACGTCTATCGATTCCTGCGAGCCTCATTTAGATTCTTGACATTTGGTTGGAAATATCATCGAAACCCAATTCTCGATTGTTTATCATTTTCTTGATTCTTGATTAGACCAGTGACACCTGAATCAATCGATAAAATCTTGAATCATGTTTTCTTTTCTTTTCGATTAACTTTTCAATTCAAACAAATCAAACAAATCAAATATAGAAACGAATCGCACAATCCCTGTGGATGATCCGCACTCACTTACAATCTACATCCGACACCGTAGTTGATTGCGGTCAAATATAATTCTTTGATTGTGAATTTTATTCATTTTATAAATACCGACACAAAGAAATTCATTCGAGTTACACACGACACAGTCTTGAATTTTAAGATCAATCAAATGGCACCGTTGCCGGGGATCATTTGATTTACTTACACAATCGGAATTTAATCCAATCAACAGTCAAAGAATTTGACTTTATCAAAAATCCAGATGAGCCATGCATTTATAATAAGATTGTAGCACGAACTGTTGTATTCCTCGTCTTGTACGTGGATGTCATTCTCTTAATAGGAAATGACATTCCTATGCTACAATATGTCAAAGGATTCTTGTCACACAGGTTCTCCATGAAAGACCTGGGTGATGCCACTTACATTCTGGGGATCTGGATCTATCGTGATAGATCTAAAAGGATGTTGGGATTTTCGCAGTCCAGGTACATCGACACCATATTGAAAAGATTCAGTATGGAAGATTCAAAGCGCGGTAATTTACCGGATTGTCACGGAATCACCCTCTCCAAAGAGATGTCTCCCAAGACTAATTTGGAAAGGGATCACATGTTTATTATACCTTACGCTTCTGCGGTAGGCTCTATAATGTATGCGATGTTGTGTACCAGACCAGATGTAGCTTATGCACTGAGTGTAGTAAGCCGGTATCAGTCAAACCCTGGGGAGAAGCACTGGATAGCGGTAAAGAACATTCTCAAGTACCTGAGAAGGACTAAGGAGATGTTCTTGGTTTACGGGGGAAAAGACCTCCAGATCGAGGCCTTTGCTGACTCCAGCTTCCAGAGTGACAAGGATGACTCCAAGTCCATGTCGGGTTATGTCTTTACCCTCAATGGAGGGGCAGTCTGCTGGAAGAGTTCCAAGTAGGACACCGTTGCTGACTCGACGATGGAAGCGGAGTATATCGCAGCTTCTGATGCAGCAAAAGAAGCAATCTGGATGGGGAAGTTCTTAACAGAACTTCAGGTGGTTCCGTCCATTGTTGATCCAATACCTCTGTATTGTGACAACAACGGGGCTATAGCTTTAGCAAAGGAACCCAGGTCCCATTAGAAGACCAGACACATCTTAAGGCGGTATCACCTGATCAGGGAGATCGTGGATCGCTGGGAGATCGAGGTTAGGAGGGTTGCTACAGAGGACAACACTATAGATCCATTCATAAAGGCCATCCCTCAGACGCAGTTCGAGATGATAGGTCTGCGATATGCCAGCACATGGCCTTAGTGCAAGTAGGAGATTGTTAGTGTGATATGCCCTAGAGGAAATTATTGTATAGTACTAGTTTGTATATTACATTTTGGAAGCTTGGGATATATAGACGGATTTATAACAGTCTTGCTCAATATGGTAGCATGCTACTTGGTTTGTATCTATCTTAATATGTGTATATATTTCTTTTAACGTATCGCTAATACATATTGATAGCGTCCTTAGGATCTTTGCTTGACTACCAGCGTTGTGATGGCAGTCACCCTTATGGGGGTTGGGTAGTCTACAAGCACATCCTTATACAGGTCCCTGGTCATAGGATTATCGAGACAGAGCATCGATACTCCAGAGTAGACTGGTGTGTACGCTTCTCGTCTGTAACGTTTTGAAAATCGTTTCAGTGAAATTTCGAAAAATCGGTAAAATAAGGGGGTTTTCTGTAAAAAGTCAAAATACAAATATCTTATTATAAAAATTAAATATACATATTCTAGCTATGTAATTGCTATTATTTGGTGTTTATTGAGCCGCTGGTGAAATTTCAAATTTTCTGAAAAAAATATTATTTTATTATTATTTTAAGCCGTCACTAATACATTTAATTAGGGAAAATTACAAATTGGAATGAGTTGAAACAAATTTTGTGCATCATAAAAAATTAAATAAAATTTTATCATGTAGTTTTTGAAATGAAAACGTTTGCCAAAACGGTTTAGAAATTATCGATGAAAAAGGCTTTTTTTCGGTGAAATTAGTGTAAAGGGAAATTGGGGTATAGTATTTATCTTTTTTTTCCCTCACCCACACCCTCCACACTCTCTCTCCTCACCCCCTAGGCTGCTGGCCGAGCCCCCCTTGGCAGCCCCAAAACCTTGTCCCCTCATTTCACAAAAGAAAGAATTAAAAAGGAAAAGAAAGTATAAGAAAATGAGGTATGGGTTTGGGTTGACTTGGACTTTTCTTTACATGGTTTTTCCCCACACCACACCCTCTCTCTCCTCTCCTCTTGGCTCAGCACCAGGTCCCCCAACAGCCCCCCAACAGCAGCCCCTATTTTTCCCCTCTCATTCTCATCAAAAAATCCATCTTTTTGCCTCAAAATCAAGCTAAAACCTCTATAATTCTTCAATCCAACTCTTACCCTTTATTTCTTTGCCCAAGCTAGCATGGATCTTGGAGGAAATTTGGCATTTTGGAGGCTATAATCTTCATGTTGATCTCTTGATCATGAGGTATAAAGATTCATCCATATTTGTTAGTTGTTAATTGAATGTTTAAATCAAGCTTAAATTGGTGTGTTAAAATAAATATAAGGGTTTTGAATTCAAGTTTGGAAATTCAAGTGGATGGTTTTAGATTATAGTTAGGGTTTTGTTGTGTGATTATGGTTGCAAGTGGAATTGATCATTTTGTGGAATGTGAAACATAATCAACTTGTTAGTTTGCAAATTGTTATATGTAAATTGTCCTAATTATGATTGTTTTGCAAACTAGATTTTTGTAATTTATATAAAGTAGTGAGATTAAATTCTAGTTAATTGTTGTGTGGCTTAGTTAATATGTTTTATTGAGGATTATGGCCACTAAAATTGTTAAAATATTTAAAGTTGATTAAAACACCAAGTTTTGAGCTAAAATGGAAAATTGTGCTAATTTGTAAACTAGGTTTCTAAAATAGTTATGTTCTTGTGAAATAAAATTCAAATTAAGGTTTCATGTCATTATAAATATTATATTGAGTGGTTTAATACTTTAGTTCATGAAAAACCAAGCTTAATTGATGAATTGTGAATTTTGCTTTAAAATGTGTTAAAAATTGATATTTTTGCAAACTAGGATTTTGGAAATTATGCAAATTTATGAGATTAAATTAGGGAAATGGTTTTTATGACTTATTTAAGATATTTAGTGAATATTGTGGCCGCTAGATTCTTTTATACATCGAGTTTTGTACTAAAACGGATAATTTTGCTTGCTAGTTTTTCGGAAAAACGGCTTTTAAAGTGAATTTGGGGTTTTTGTGAGTTTTAACCTATTTTATATTAAAATTTGTGTTCGTGAATGTGCAAATGAGTGTATTTGGGTTTTTCTCGATGGTCTGGCGTTTGTACGCCGACGTTGAGGGTTTTTGGGTCGATTTGTGAAAGCAACCATAGGTTTTGACCTATGTGGGATTCATGCGTCGTTTTGATCATGGGTCAGATTTTAATGAGATATGGTGCGTTATGATATGTAGGTACCCCCATGTGGACTTCGAGACGACAAGCAAGCGCGTGGCAACGTCGGCACCGGCTAGCGAGGACCAGGTGAGTAGATTTATATCTACGGGGAGAAGTCGGGTGGATGGCGTATAGCACCCCCGCAGTCCGTAATTAGTACTATGTAGTATATTTTTTTATGTGTGATAGTTAGTGTGTTATGGTTAGTCAGGGGTAGAAATAACTAGCGTAGTTCCTAGTTGCGAACCATAGGATAGATTTGCACCCACACGTATACACTTGTGTGTTTCTTATACTTGCACGGTGTTTGATGATATGGGATGACTTTGGAGTTGAGTCGATGATGTGGGCTTTGTGCCGCGAGATCGGTGATTTGATATGACTCGTATTTGGGATACGAAATGTGATTCTTGCGGGTTCGGGATGTGTGTTTACCCCCGCATTCATACTTTGAAGATGATATCAGTTGTACTAGACTTAGATCAGTACCCCAGATTATATGATATGATAAGTGATATCTGAAATGTGATGAGATAGTATGATATTGAACCGTACCCAGTTTTTGGGATGCCGTACGACGATTTACCGTACGAGCCTATATTGATGATAGATCCGCGCTCATGACTCGAGGATGTCAGATGATATACTGTATCGTACGCGATACTATTGAGGCGGGATCACCGACTTATATATATTTATATATCGACTCAGATGTTAGGCGGTTTCCTTACCTGTAGTTCAGCTTGTTAGTTCGGCCGTATAGTTTAGTGTAGTTGTTAGAGTAGATTAGACTTCTTACCTATTTCAAAAACTAACGAATCGTGGGCATTTTTTTAAAGACAGCTCAAGGGAATCTACGGACATTTCAAAAACGACGTATCTTTTCATAAAAACACCGTAGCCCTATTTTCAAAACCCCATGATTCGTGTTATTTCAAAAGGCACCATTCGTAGGACTTATATTAGATTAATGCAGATTAGTTTTGGTTACGTCTAGTTTCAGCTCCCACTTTTTTGTGGTTCGCTTTGCATCGCATTCTTATATTATGTTTCATACTCCATTTTAATATCATGCTGATAGGACACCAGCACCATTACCGATGATGCGTATGTATCACGTACACTTACTTGCCGGCTCACACACATCTTCATCGGTAATTGCCATGTCACGTACACCTTAGAAAATATATTATTGCTTGACATAGCCTATTGGCGAATAGTTTAGACGTTGTAGTTATTACCTGCTACTTCATGCATACTGTTATTCATTGTTATGCCGCATTCATGGATTCTCATGCATATATTCACTATTTTGCATGCTATTGAGGTTTGGATTTGGATTTCTATGAGATTTTCTGGATTTTGAGGAAAACCGCAAAAAACACAAATAAACATATTCTCTCTTTTAAAATAAAAAGTGCGGTTTTCCCATGATGTATGAGTCGTCCGCCATGAGTTTGCTGATGGATTTGGAAGCCCGATTCGAGGAGACGGATGAACCGTTTCGGGTACATGGTGGACCCGGTGCGGTACCCCGGGGCAAGAGGAATGTGGTGATGACGTTGAGCCTGGCAGGGGAGTACTACCTACCGGTGATTTTACCCGACGCGTCGGATATCCGGAGGATACCGTCGTGGTCTTGAGATGGATGGTAGGGGCCGGTCTGGACTGACGGCGCCCTAGATATTGAGATTGAGACATTGATATTTCGAGACAGTGAGATTTATGTTTTGTGTCGATGCTAGACACTGTTGATACTGATTTCATTATGATACCTCAGTTTAAAAATACGAAGGAAATCTCACTAATTTATGAAAACAGTTTCTTCATTTACATGTATTCTGTTTCATGCGTTCATACCTCATTCATAGGGTATATTGCTACTTGAGGCACTGACACGGGCACATGAGTTTACACTCGGGTTAGATATTTACCCTAGCCTTGTTATAGGCTGCATGTTATATACTTATTTTGAGGATATATTATGATCATTGACCTAGGATTACGTTATTTATGCGAATTCTGTGCGTAGATGTTTCTCTACTCACGAGTTGGCAACTCACCCCCGTTGTGCCACAGTTCTTGCAGGTTTCGCCGTACAGGTTTCATTACGGCTTGCTGGCACTCTTTCCATTTCCGGGTGACTTGCTAGTAGGTGGGTTTATTTGTATCGCACCCATCATTATATCTTGTATATCATTATTCTGTTGTATCTAGAAGTTCCATCAACCAAACATGTATTTATTTTTGAGATAGAGACCAGTGATGTTATTCTTTCGACCTTAGAGTCGCGCGTTTTATTTCTTATGGTTTTGAGTTTCCTTTTGAGTTTTGATCCTCGCCCTTGGCGTTGTATATTATATTGCTTGTGTGGTTGTGACCGTCGATTGACGAAGAGCTAGCTCCCGCTTGGGGATGCCTTTTTTTTGATTTCGTATACTATTCATGTTGTATCCCGTTTGGGGGCCAGTATTTACAAAGGAGACTCTGCCGAAATTTTCAGTAAATTTTTGATGTTTTAAAAACCGCATAATTCGGCTTATGCTATTGAAATTACTTGCTTTAAGTTGGTTTTTCCTGCACTCTATTACTTTTCTTGGTTTGGATTTCTGGGTTTTCGGTTTACTTAGATTACGTACGCCTCGAGACGTTCGTAGTTTAAGTGCCGGTCATGTTCCGTACTTTCGGGTCGTGACAAGTTGGTATCAGAGCGTTAGGTTTTACCTTCGGAGCGTAGGATGACCCTTGGTTGATGGAATAGGTGACTAAAGTAGAGTGACGTACCGTTGATATGTTCCGCGGCATATTTACGACACGCCACTCCACTTATGAAGCCTTAGGATGTACATTTTCTTGTTCAGTATTATATTCCTTCCTGATCTAGCCTCATCGGTACCAGTTTGGTTTTGCTGCTACGGTTACGGCAGGGAGAGCTACGGCTAGAGTTGCGGTCAGCACAAGCTCGTCACGAACGAGGACTGACCAGGGCGAAATTCCGGCGACACAGGATTACGGAGATGTATCTTTTTACTATGTTTCCGCGCCACGAGTGTTTGGCGGATCGCCTTTATGAGATTACTCGGAGGTGCTGATCGACATCAGAGGATTGAGCCAATGATAGAGGCCAGCCAGATCTTGATGACCGTTGGTGTGTTGCTTATTCATGACGATCGAGGCACGGTTCAGCATGCAGACGAGCGAGCCAGTTATTGCTGCGAACGACGAGATATTGCCCCAGATGCTGGAATTCGTGCAGGACGAGTTGTACTAAAAGATGATAGAAGGTTGCTAGTCATCGAGGATTAATGACTAGGACATGTGGATCGTTCGCCTACCCCGATGCGAGGTCATCAGATAGATTGCTTCCAGCTAGAAACGACTTCACGCGGAGACGTTGGGAGTCGACAGAGACGATCGAATGTCAGAAACCTATTATTCCAAGTTTAAAGTAGTCGGAAAGACATGCAGGCAATTCTATGGTCCCTCTAGAAGAATGAAACCCTAACTCGACTTAATGACCGTGTGAAAGCCTTTGAACCTTCGTGTTTGCGGCAGTTCTACGGCGCCATTAGTGAGGCTTGGGTTTGCCCTTCTACGGCTGGACCACCGATGCTGTGGTATGTACTCGATACTATTAAACTGTGCCCAAGAGGTTGAGCTCTTGGGGGATTATGAGGTTTTGACGACTCGATCGGATGGCTCGACTTAATTCGGATGATAGGTTGTGAGATGCATTTCTTGGGAGACTCCCGATACGAGGATAGCCGTTAGAGCTCAGTCCATGCAGCCGCGACGAGACGAGTCCAAAGCAGACGACATTAGAGAAAAGTGAAGTAAGAGGTTCGTACCAGATCTAGATGAGATGACGTTCCACTCCGCCGACATCAGAGATGCGATGCGCATGCCGAGGCATGGTACTTGGATTTACCTTCCAGAAGGAGTCGCGATGAGTATGCAGTCGTTCCGGAGCAAGATGCAGATATAGGAAAGGACGATGACTTCCGGACAGTTGGCAGAGACGAGACATGGAAGAGACCGTGAGCAGGATTCCTTCCAGGACACTGCTGCAAGGATACTTTCACCCAGGATCAGATGTGTCACATACATTCAGAGAGCCAGAGGCCGACGCCAGTGATATGCTGTCTTACGAGTGGTCGCAATGATTGACCGAGAGATGACCAGAGAAGTGCCGGAACGGAATCATCCCCGTTAGCACATCTGACAGGGCCGATGAGCCGATGGACCGAGAGATTGGTAATTCACAGTGAAGACCTTGACCCAGGAGTGGTCATTGTTACGCACACCAGCAGGCCATAGTTCATGATCATCGACGAGACGTCCCTCTAGTGACCGCGACAGTTGGCCCGAGATTCTTAGAGGATGCGCTTGAGCAGTACTGTTCCGCCATTATTGATTTCGATGTTTTGGGTGATTTATTCGTATAATTTGATTTTGATGATTGAGGATTTACGATCTTTGCACAGTGTTGTACTTGATATCGTTTTCGTGCCTTAGTTTCACATGTTTGTGATTTTACGGTTTTAAACAGTTGAGTTGATTTTGTGCGTATGCACGCACTCGATTTGGTTCCTGCACTCTGTATAGTTTATATATGCTGGCAGTGCAGTGACATGTATTTTGTGCACTTGGATACACTGGATTTCGATTTTGAGGGTGATGCTCGACATTTGTTTTGTGCATTTTATGCACCGGATTGGATTTTTAGCGCCTGTTGGGCGCCTGTTACGAGATGCGATTTGGTGCACACCAGATGCACTAATTCGAGATTTTTCGTGTATGTCAGATGCACCTGATTTTGCTGTCAGGCACACACGTTGCCTACGACAGATGTTTCATGCACACCCGATGCACTTAGATGTTGTTTCTGTGCGCATGTATGGCACATTCATGGATTTTGATTTCCGTGCGCACCAGACGCACGTAGCATTCATGTGCATATTTTGGGATTGATTTCGTATAGAGCAGTACGTTTTTATGATATTGCTATGTGTTTTCGTACTGAGCAGGACTAGTCAGAGGACAGTACCTGAATATATTTTACATGTATAGTTTCGAGTTATATCATATTGAATTTCATTTCGGATTTGGACATTGTGTCTTCACCATGACTCCGATGATTGCGGGATGCTGGATAGAGTTTTGATTTGAGTTATATGCTCATTTTTTCAAGCGCATGCGCTGCGCTACGATTTGTTTTATGTAGTTACAATTTCGGAGCCCCGACGACTTGATAGTTTTTCTTAGATGTTTTAGTATTTGGGGGAGTTTGAATTTAAATTCGGGGACCGAATTTCTTTAAGGGGGGAAGATTGTAACGTTTTGAAAATCGTTTCGGTGAAATTTCGAAAAATCGGTAAAATAAGGGGGTTTTCTGTAAAAAGTCAAAATACAAATATCTTATTATAAAAATTAAATATACATATTCTAGCTATGTAATTGCTATTATTTGGTGTTTACTGAGCCGCTGGTGAAATTTCAAATTTTCTGAAAAAAATATTATTTTATTATTATTTTAAGCCGTCACTAATACATTTAATTAGGGAAAATTACAAATTGGAATGAGTTGAAACAAATTTTGTGCATCATAAAACATTAAATAAAATTTTATCATGTAGTTTTTGAAATGAAAACGTTTGCCAAAACGGTTTAGAAATTATCGATGAAAAAGGCTTTTTTCGGTGAAATTAGTGTAAAGGGAAATTGGGGTATAGTATTTATCTTTTTTTTCCCTCACCCACACTCTCCACACTCTCTCTCCTCACCCCCTAGGCTGCTGGCCGAGCCCCCCTTGGCAGCCCCAAAACCTTGTCCCCTCATTTCACAAAAGAAAGAATTAAAAAGGAAAAGAAAGTATAAGAAAATGAGGTATGGGTTTGGGTTGACTTGGACTTTTCTTTACATGGTTTTTCCCCACACCACACCCTCTCTCTCCTCTCCTCTTGGCTCAGCACCAGGTCCCCCAACAGCCCCCCAACAGCAGCCCCTATTTTTCCCCTCTCATTCTCATCAAAAAATCCATCTTTTTGCCTCAAAATCAAGCTAAAACCTCTATAATTCTTCAATCCAACTCTTACCCTTTATTTCTTTGCCCAAGCTAGCATGGATCTTGGAGGAAATTTGGCATTTTGGAGGCTATAATCTTCATGTTGATCTCTTGATCATGAGGTATAAAGATTCATCCATATTTGTTAGTTGTTAATTGAATGTTTAAATCAAGCTTAAATTGGTGTGTTAAAATAAATATAAGGGTTTTGAATTCAAGTTTGGAAATTCAAGTGGATGGTTTTAGATTATAGTTAGGGTTTTGTTGTGTGATTATGGTTGCAAGTGGAATTGATCATTTTGTGGAATGTGAAACATAATCAACTTGTTAGTTTGCAAATTGTTATATGTAAATTGTCCTAATTATGATTGTTTTGCAAACTAGATTTTTGTAATTTATATAAAGTAGTGAGATTAAATTCTAGTTAATTGTTGTGTGGCTTAGTTAATATGTTTTATTGAGGATTATGGCCACTAAAATTGTTAAAATATTTAAAGTTGATTAAAATACCAAGTTTTGAGCTAAAATGGAAAATTGTGCTAATTTGTAAACTAGGTTTCTAAAATAGTTATGTTCTTGTGAAATAAAATTCAAATTAAGGTTTCATGTCATTATAAATATTATATTGAGTGGTTTAATACTTTAGTTCATGAAAAACCAAGCTTAATTGATGAATTGTGAATTTTGCTTTAAAATGTGTTAAAAATTGATATTTTTGCAAACTAGGATTTTGGAAATTATGCAAATTTATGAGATTAAATTAGGGAAATGGTTTTTATGACTTATTTAAGATATTTAGTGAATATTGTGGCCGCTAGATTCTTTTATACATCGAGTTTTGTACTAAAACGGATAATTTTGCTTGCTAGTTTTTCGGAAAAACGGCTTTTAAAGTGAATTTGGGGTTTTTGTGAGTTTTAACCTATTTTATATTAAAATTTGTGTTCGTGAATGTGCAAATGAGTGTATTTGGGTTTTTCTCGATGGTCTGGCGTTTGTACGCCGACGTTGAGGGTTTTTGGGTCGATTTGTGAAAGCAACCATAGGTTTTGACCTATGTGGGATTCATGCGTCGTTTTGATCATGGGTCAGATTTTAATGAGATATGGTGCGTTATGATATGTAGGTACCCCCATGTGGACTTCGAGACGACAAGCAAGCGCGTGGCAACGTCGGCACCGGCTAGCGAGGACCAGGTGAGTAGATTTATATCTACGGGGAGAAGTCGGGTGGATGGCGTATAGCACCCCCGCAGTCCGTAATTAGTACTATGTAGTATATTTTTTTATGTGTGATAGTTAGTGTGTTATGGTTAGTCAGGGGTAGAAATAACTAGCGTAGTTCCTAGTTGCGAACCATAGGATAGATTTTCACCCACACGCATACACTTGTGTGTTTCTTATACTTGCACGGTGTTTGATGATATGGGATGACTTTGGAGTTGAGTCGATGATGTGGGCTTTGTGCCGCGAGATCGGTGATTTGATATGACTCGTATTTGGGATACGAAATGTGATTCTTGCGGGTTCGGGATGTGTGTTTACCCCCGCATTCATACTTTGAAGATGATATCAGTTGTACTAGACTTAGATCAGTACCCCAGATTATATGATATGATAAGTGATATCTGAAATGTGATGAGATAGTGTGATATTGAACCGTACCCAGTTTTTGGGATGCCGTACGACGATTTACCGTACGAGCCTATATTGATGATAGATCCGCGCTCATGACTCGAGGATGTCAGATGATATACTGTATCGTACGCGATACTATTGAGGCGGGATCACCGACTTATATATATTTATATATCGACTCAGATGTTAGGCGGTTTCCTTACCTGTAGTTCAGCTTGTTAGTTCGGCCGTATAGTTTAGTGTAGTTGTTAGAGTAAATTAGACTTCTTACCTATTTCAAAAACTAACGAATCGTGGGCATTTTTTTAAAGACAGCTCAAGGGAATCTACGGACATTTCAAAAACGACGTATCTTTTCATAAAAACACCGTAGCCCTATTTTCAAAACCCCATGATTCGTGTTATTTCAAAAGGCACCATTCGTAGGACTTATATTAGATTAATGCAGATTAGTTTTGGTTACGTCTAGTTTCAGCTCCCACTTTTTTGTGGTTCGCTTTGCATCGCATTCTTATATTATGTTTCATACTCCATTTTAATATCATGCTGATAGGACACCAGCACCATTACCGATGATGCGTATATATCACGTACACTTACTTGCCGGCTCACACACATCTTCATCGGTAATTGCCATGTCACGTACACCTTAGAAAATATATTATTGCTTGACATAGCCTATTGGCGAATAGTTTAGACGTTGTAGTTATTACCTGCTACTTCATGCATACTGTTATTCATTGTTATGCCGCATTCATGGATTCTCATGCATATATTCACTATTTTGCATGCTATTGAGGTTTGGATTTGGATTTCTATGAGATTTTCTGGATTTTGAGGAAAACCGCAAAAAACACAAATAAACATATTCTCTCTTTTAAAATAAAAAGTGCGGTTTTCCCATGATGTATGAGTCGTCCGCCATGAGTTTGCTGATGGATTTGGAAGCCCGATTCGAGGAGACGGATGAACCGTTTCGGGTACATGGTGGACCCGGTGCGGTACCCCGGGGCAAGAGGAATGTGGTGATGACGTTGAGCCTGGCAGGGGAGTACTACCTACCGGTGATTTTACCCGACGCGTCGGATATCCGGAGGATACCGTCGTGGTCTTGAGATGGATGGTAGGGGCCGGTCTGGACTGACGGCGCCCTAGATATTGAGATTGAGACATTGATATTTCGAGACAGTGAGATTTATGTTTTGTGTCGATGCTAGACACTGTTGATACTGATTTCATTATGATACCTCAGTTTAAAAATACGAAGGAAATCTCACTAATTTATGAAAACAGTTTCTTCATTTACATGTATTCTGTTTCATGCGTTCATACCTCATTCATAGGGTATATTGCTACTTGAGGCACTGACACGGGCACATGAGTTTACACTCGGGTTAGATATTTACCCTAGCCTTGTTATAGGCTGCATGTTATATACTTATTTTGAGGATATATTATGATCATTGACCTAGGATTGCGTTATTTATGCGATTTCTGTGCGTAGATGTTTCTCTACTCACGAGTTGGCAACTCACCCCCGTTGTGCCACAGTTCTTGCAGGTTTCGCCGTACAGGTTTCATTACGGCTTGCTGGCACTCTTTCCATTTCCGGGTGACTTGCTAGTAGGTGGGTTTATTTGTATCGCACCCATCATTATATCTTGTATATCATTATTCTGTTGTATCTAGAAGTTCCATCAACCAAACATGTATTTATTTTTGAGATAGAGACCAGTGATGTTATTCTTTCGACCTTAGAGTCGCGCGTTTTATTTCTTATGGTTTTGAGTTTCCTTTTGAGTTTTGATCCTCGCCCTTGGCGTTGTATATTATATTGCTTGTGTGGTTGTGACCGTCGATTGACGAAGAGCTAGCTCCCGCTTGGGGATGCCTTTTTTTTGATTTCGTATACTATTCATGTTGTATCCCGTTTGGGGGCCAGTATTTACAAAGGAGACTCTGCCGAAATTTTCAGTAAATTTTTGATGTTTTAAAAACCGCATAATTCGGCTTATGCTATTGAAATTACTTGCTTTAAGTTGGTTTTTCCTGCACTCTACTACTTTTCTTGGTTTGGATTTCTGGGTTTTCGGTTTACTTAGATTACGTACGCCTCGAGACGTTCGCAGTTTAAGTGCCGGTCATGTTCCGTACTTTCGGGTCGTGACATCGTCCCAGCTAGGGAGATGGTCTGTCCCACAGCCATCAGTACGTCGTACTGGAGATAGTATGCAGGTGCTCATTAGGTTATGAGTACACTGGACAGGACTCGTCGGGAACTGTTGGTTGGTACTATACCTATCGTCAGTTAGCAGTTCCCAGGTGACATGAATACAGCTTAGTCCGTTGACTTGACACTGCTGCTTCGCCTCAAGTGTGTTCCCACCGTTCTTTGATTACTACCCAACCACGGCTCTATTGAGTCATGCAAACAGATAGTAGTTGGGTGCAATCCCAAAGAACTTGGAGGCAGTGGCGGTTAGATAGGATTCGCCTCTCCCGGTATTGGGGGTTGATATCGCACTGTGTTTGGAGAGCCATTACACAAAGTCCCTGGCCAGGGCAAGCGAGTTTTACTGGTAGGAACTCCAGTAGTTTCTCAGGGTGTTTTGGGCTACACCCCGACACGACTTATACAGCTATTAGGGGGCTGACGTTTACCTCCCCCTAGACGCGATATGCGATACTCTTAGATGAACAGACCGGACTGTATGTAGATTGTCACATTCAAGCTTAGTAGGAGTTCGGATGGGTTTTCCTCATCGACCTTCGTATCGACATCTACCTGGGGACCGTTACGTACAACTAGTACCGCTTGCGGCCTGTGTTTAAACCCACTGCCCGCGTAGTGTCGAGTCTTTAGAGTCCCATACAGAGGGTTGTTCACCTTTGGGTGAAATGTAGTAGAGGTTGTATGGTTTTACGACGGGGTTCGTTCACATACGCGTACTTGTGCGCGTTTGGTGTTCAGGCAGTTGATACTAGTGGGCTTTGGTTTAACCCAGATCCTAGTATTTGTTTTTGGGTTGGTTCAGTCTCATTGTATTCGTGTTCTTCGGAACACGAATGCGGGTATGCATATATAGTTGACAGAGGCAGAGAAAGAGACACCTCATTAGGGTTTTGACCATTGACTTGATTAAAACCATTATGAGGTGGAGGAAATTGATTACTAATTTTTATTAGAGATAATTGTGTTATGGCTAATTTGGTTTGACCATGTTGACCATTGTTGACTTAGATATTTTTTGTTGAGCAAAAGATATTTTGCTTAGCATTAAATGTGACATGATAATGGTCAAATCAACATCAACCATGATAATTATCTAAATAAAACTTATTATTCTTTTTCCTAATATGATAGCTCACTCTTCATTTATCAAGTAAACATTCTCTCTCTTAAGCTCTCTCCTCTCCTTCTTCCTCTCTCAAGCCCAATATGTCTCATGAGTTGAGAACCATGGGTTGTTGAGATCAACCCACTAAAATCCTTCTCTACTCACTCTAGGGTTCTTAGTTTAGCACACCAAGCACTCTAGTTACTTCATTATAGAAGTTGGAGCTCAAGGTAGAGACCGTCGAGTGGATCTTCTTTGATGTTGAGAAATCGGTGAGGAGGCATCATCCACAACCACTCCAAGGAGCTCACTACAAGGAGAAGAAGGAGTTCAAGCTTGAGGTATAATCATCTAACCTAGTAGTTAACACTCCTTGTTAGTTTGTTAGTTAGTATTTAGCAAAGATCCTTATGGCTTTTCTATGTTACCTTGCTATGAAAATTTTGATTTTTACCTATTCCGCCTCCCCGTAAACTACCGGGGTGGGTAACATAGACTTACAATTATCGAGAACTGTTTCTCAGTATCCTTTACGTCATGGGTATGAGATACCGGATCAGGATCCCACATATGTAATCTGTTACATGGGCTATATATAGGTAGAGAACTGAGAATAGGTGATAAGTTTCAAGAGTTGGTAACGGTGCAATTGTTGTAGCCAAGTATGTTAGCAGTTATCACCCTGTATTACCAAATACATTGATTCTGAACGAATGTTATTAGATATCGAACTGATATACAACATCATATCAGTCTCTTTATTTAGTAAAGAAGGATATAATTTTGTATTGTTGGATAATATTTTGAACATTTCCTGTATCAAGAGTTGATCGGTTCTGGCACGTTATCTAAAAGCATATACGTTCTAAATCAAACCACAGTTCTTAACGTACAGAACACACACAAGAGGAAGAGTTCAGAAATTTACGAATCCTTCTTGAGGCATTGTAGACTAGGTCATATCAATGCTACCCGACTAGCTAAGTTACATAAAGATGCATATTTAAATCAGTTTGAATTTACATCTTGTGAAACTTGCCAGTCTTGTCACAAAGATAAGATGACCATAGCTCCGTTTATTAGAAACAGAGAAAGAGTTAGTGAACTCTTCGGATTGATACATGATGATGTATGTAGGCCCCCTGTCTACACATGCCAGGACCGGTTCTTTGTACTTCTTTACATTCACTGATGATCTCTCAAGATTCGGACATTTGTTCCTGTTGAAACACAAGTCTGAACCTTTTGAGATATTCAAAGAATATAAGTTAGAAGTAGAGAACCAAAACGGGTATAAGTATTATGTCTTTTGATGTGATCAGGGAGGAGAATACTTGAGCACGGAGATCCTGGACGATTCTAAAGGAGAATGAGATTCTCTCTCAGCATTACTCCTCCGTATACACCACGGCACGTCGGTGTATCGGGGCGGAGCAATCGCACCCTATGTGATATGGTGTGCTCTATGATGAGTACCACTGAGTTACCTATTTCCTTTTGGGAGCTGCATACCTATTGAATAGGGTTCCAATCAAATCAGGTGCCTACCACTCCATATGTGATATGGTATGGGAAGAGCCCATGTCTTAAGTAAGTTAAGATATGGGTTGTCCGGATCCTACTTTCCATTTCGGATCCTACTTTCCATTTCTACATACCATGACTACGATATCTGGCGGTTGGGTGTCATGACTGCTTTTCTAAATAGTGATTTAGAAGAGAGCGTCTATAAGTACACAGCCAGAGGGCTTCGTAGACAGTAGGAGCAGCGGAAATGTGTGCAAGTTGCTTTATGGGATAAAGCAGGCATCGCGGAGTTGGAACATTTGTTTTGATGTGGTAGTCAAAGAGTTTGACTTCATCAAAATAGTAGATGAACCTTGTATAAACAAAAAGGTAGTAGGAAGCATGGTGTTGATCCTCGTATTGTACGTGGATGACATACTCTTGATAGGAAAGGAGTTTCCTATGCTACACTCGGTCAATCTCCTCTTATCACAAGGATTCTCCATATAGGATCAAGGTGATACCTCCTAAATCCTGGGTTTAGGATCTATGAGATAGATCTAAATGGATGTTAGGATTCTCACTAGGTGTAGTGAGATGGTATCAATCGATCCTGGGGAGAATCACTGGATAGCTTCCAGGGTAGTAAGGTTGACTGAATGTCAGTCACATGCATTGTCTTTACCCTCAGTGGAGGGACGGTATGTTGGATGAGTTCCAAGCTAGATACCGTGACAAACTAGACAATAAAGGCTGGATACATTGATACCAAGGATACTACCAAAGAGGTAGTCTGGATGTATATAAGTTCATCAAATAGATATGCTGTCAGGTCTTCCACGTTGAAGATGGGACTTCCAGTCTTCTGGTAACTCCAAGAGATAGGCATTGGTTCCCAATCTCTGAACTTCCTTCCTACCATTGTGTGACAATGGAGTTGTGGCTTAGGCCTAAGAACCCCCGTCCCATCAGAGATCCAGACATATTCTAAGGCAGTATCACCTGATCATAGAGATGGATGATCTCCAGGGAGATCGAGGTTATGAGAGTAGACACAGAGGAGAACATGGCGGATCCACTCACAAAGGCCTATTCCCAGGAGAGACTTTTATGGGATGGTTGAGTATGAGATACTTCAACCACTGCTGGTTGTTGGGTATTGGATACTACAACAGATAACCCTAGTGCAAGTGGGAGATTGTTAGTTATATGTATGCCCTAGAGGCCATTACTGTACATACGATGTATATTGTAGTGGATGCTTGAACATATATATGGAGGACTTTCTTGCTCGACATGATAGTATGCTATCTGGTTGCTCTTTATCTTAACATATAGACTGATTGTCTCTATGTTACATGTTGATAAAGCCCTTAGGATGAGAACTTGACTACCAGGATTATGATGCAGAGCATACTAGTGGGGACAGTGTAGTCGCTAAGTACATCCTTCAAATGTTTCTAGTCGTGGGTGATCGAGACAGGGCATCGATATACCAGAGTAGACTAGCGTATAGCTTCTCAACCCATGTAGATGGGCGATGGATGATCTCATATCCATTGGTGTTTGACATCAGCGACAGTATACGGGTGCTCAGTGGACACTGGGTACACTGGACGGACTCGCCGAGAACTCCCATATGGTATTATACCTCACGTCAGATAGCAGTTCTCTGGTGACACTGGTACATGTTAGTCTGTAGACCCGAGATCATCATAGAGTCTTGTGAGATTCCCATTGTGCTTTGATTTCCACCTTACTACGTTCAAGAGAACGTGCAAAACGGTGGCTTTTGGGTACAGTCCCGAATCACATGGAGGCAATGAGCGATAGGAGGGATTTCGTCTCTCCTGGTATTGGGGGTTGATGTTGCGCTGTGATCGATTGGCTATAACAGGAAGTCCCTGGCCAGGGCTGCTTCAGAGATATACTGGTAAGTGTTATCAGTAGTTTCTCGACCCGTTATGAGCTTCAAATCGGCATGACTTATCGAGTTACTGGGGTCTGACGTTTACCACCCCTAGACGAGATATGCGACATATCAGACGAAGAGACCGGACTGTACGGTAGTGTTACTGATTGGATTCGCAGGAGTATGAGCAGGCTTGCTTGTTGATCTTCTGATCGCTCAATACCCGGGTGGCCGTTACGTTTGGCAGACCGCTTGCGGCTTGTGGGTGTTTGATATGACCATCACCTACTGCCGGCGTATTGACGAGTCTTTAGAGTCCCACACAGGGGTTTCCTGGCTCAAGCGAAATGGAGTAGAAGCACATATGAGATATGTGCGGGACCGAGATTAATGTGTGTATGTGATACCGCATTCTATTCTCGCGATTTGTGACATCGCTCGGTTATATGTGATATAGCCGGGTTATAGGATCAAGTATTGATTCGATAAGTTGTTACATTTGATATTAGTCGGTTATATGTGATATATCCGGATTATTAAATAAATTGTTGATTTAAAAATTTAATGTATAATTATATATTTGATATATTAAGTTACATTAACTAATACTTGCTCACTTAAGATTTCTTTTCTCACTTGATGTGCACATTGTATATATGAGATATATATAAGTGTACATATTATGTGTCATGCTTGATGATACATGCAACTTGGGTGTGTGTATGACTTACACCATGCTAGAGATAATACTAGGGTTTTTATTCATTTTGGTATTTACAAAATGGTGGCATTTTGTCATGGATGATAGCTTGTAGAAGCTTGTAGTTTGCATTGACCAAGTCCACTCTTTTGTTTTGCCAAAGATATTTATTAACCCAACCTATTATCCTAACCATGGTAATGTCTCTACAAGGGTTAGCATATGATGCTTAACTCACCCATGGTTGCCAATTATTCATTTGGATAATTTTCATAATAGTTTTCTTCTTCTTCTTCCTCAAAGCTTTCTAGCTTCAATGGAGATGTGAGGAAAAATGTGAGAAAATCAATTCTAAAGTGAGCCCACTTCCTACTTCATCATCCTCTACTACTTTCCATTTAGTATATGGTGTTTGCTTCACTAATTCCGTAATTAGTGAAGAGATGGCTTGGGTTAGTGTCTTATCGACGTAGATCATCTTCGGCCTCGAAGACTTCGATGCAAGCATGTTCATTTCTTTATGGGAGCATCTCTAGAGTCCGGAGTTTACGATCGCAGCGAAGGGACTACTACACGGAGCTATTAAAGTGAAGGATCGGTCTACAAAGGTTGTATTCCTTGCTCACTTTACTTGCAAAGTGTTTGCATTTCATTCCGTCCGATTTCTAGTATACGATTCTAGGGTTAGGGTTAGCTAGAACGGCAAATTTTTTAATTTGGCATGGACGATGCCTCCCGAAACCTTGCTGCCGTCCTAGGGAACCCTTCAGTTTCTATTGTGGCTTAGAAACTAGATTTTATGGGACTGCATTATATCTTTAATGAAAGAAAAACAAACTTAATTGATGTTGTCGGAACCAATTTTTAAAACTACTCGATTTTCTTCAAAAGAACTGTTGTATTCTTTTGCTTTGTATTAAGGTATTCGGTTAGGAATATCCTGCACCTCATTCTTTGAGGAAACTGCCTTGATCCCTTCTCGGGGAGTTCGCTCTTAAGCAAAAGTTTATGTTACTAGTTTTAAAATGCGGAGCCTGAACCACTCCATTTCAAAGCCACTAGAGTTCCTTCAACGATATCAAGTTCATTACGTTAAAGGTTTTTCGCCAAAACTAGCCGTAACCCTCCTTCGTTTCAGATAAGTGTAAACTAGTATCCATGCTATGTGTTTTGACCTTCGCCAAGGCATAGTGTTTTGTAGCTAGTGGATACTTGTCTGCAGCATAGAAAAATGCGTTAATCTAGGACTGACGTACAACTATTTTGACCTTCGTCAAGAGCTTATACGAACGGGTCTAGATTAATCAGGACAATGACTCGTTGAACTTGACTTGCGACTTATGATGTTTTTACCTTCGTTAAGTTCATAAGCGCTTAGGGTAAAAACCATATCGGGAGTTTCAAATATAAGGGAAACTTGCCAAGTTTGCGCATACCTTTTGGAGTGTGGTTATTTTTGTCGACTTCTGACAATATTATCACACGATGATAGTTGGGTCCCGATTCCTACTGATAAGTAGTTATTACTCCTCGGGAGATTTTCACTTCACAATTAGCTAACCTATTAGGTGTCTAGAAAGTTTTAACGAGGTTACGCTTCTGCAGAAACGGGGTTATTAATTGGGTCCGTGCAAAAGCATGGGGGACCTCCCCCGGAGTACCAACACCGACCTGGCTGAACGGTTAGCGAACTTGTAAGGTGTATATGATCTTGACTGGTTCTCCTTTTAGGGTTTGAAGGAGAATTCGAGGAAACGGTGGGAGCCGTCCTGAAGAGATAAAGTGATAACCAATCTAATCTTGATAGAGTGCACGCTGAGTGTTTCTTCTCTCTCTCTCTCTTTCGTACAGCGACTCATGACTTACCTTAAACTAAAACTCTTGAACCAAGTTAACCAAATCTTCTTACACACGTTGGCTTTGGATTGTTATGATTCATGACAAAGTCGCTAATATCCCTGCTACTCCTACTTTCCCTTTGCATTTCTCCAGAACACTCCGTATCACTACGATGATCCATATTGCTTGGAAATGGCCATCGTATAGTTACATACGAACTCGAAGAAATTATTTCAGTCAAGGATGACCACTGGTTCTAAAGAATTTAGATTTTATTATTCGGTTGTCTCTTCTTTTTACCTTCTCCCAGGTTGCGAGAGCTCCTCCTATTAGGAGAGTATATTACGCTTATTGGATAGTCTTCTTGCAAATCTTAGACAGATGCCGAAAGGTAGGGAAAGAAGAAAATCAGTTAGCGTAAGTGCGGCGTATAGAAGGTAGGATATAAAGACACATAAAGGGATTGAAGTGAGGGCCAAGGAAATTGCGACTATTGTCATGAATTTGGTACGGGAAAAGGCATTACTAGGAATACCTGGTCATCCCCTTGAAACGTTTATGTTTCAGATTTTTTGTGTACATGTAAATCAAAACTGTTTTCCCTATTAATTCTTACTCCAGGGTATGTATTTACCGGATTTGGATCTCACATCTATACGGAGTTACAGATGCTAAGAAGGAATAGAATATTGCAAAATGGGCAATCTGATTCTCAATATCGAAATTCGTTGTAATTGTTGATATTGGATTGAATCGCCTGGCTTTACCTAACAGCAAAATATTTGTTTTCGAATAACCACCGTTATGCACCAATTTGTAAAATGAAATATATGTATCTTTATTTTATAAAGTGAGATATAAATTTTGAAAATTATGTTCCAAACATTTACCTTTATCAATTGAGAATAAGATAAGGTGCATTGAATAACGATGTAAGATATTCTCAACCAAAAATACAGTTTTCAACCCACAACACATGGAATTTGAGTTAGTATACTCTTGGGACTTATATATGAAAATATACATTGTCCAGTGTCTTTCGGGACAAGGGGCTGGTACTTTTACTTCATTTAGGTTTACCTATGAGTTCTCTGGTTTTAGACACGCATTCATTGTAATGCAAGGTTCAAAGATTTTGAGAAGTTTATAGGTATAAGAATAAAGTAGAGAACCATACATTGAAAGTATTTGTTAGTTGTATATATGCCCTAGAGGCCATTATTTTACATGATTGTATATTATAATGGATGCTTGGACATATATATGGAGGACTTTCTTGCTCGAGATGATAGTATGCTATCTGGTTACTCTTTATCTTAATATGTATACTCGTATCTTTATACTGTCTCTGTTACATATTGATAAAGCCCTTAGGATGTGTACTTGACTACAAGGACTATGATGGAGATCATACTAGTGGGGCCAGGGTAGTCCATAAGTACATCCTTTAATTTTTCCTAGTCGTGGGTGTATCGAGACGGGGCATCGATATTCCAGAGTAGACTGGCGTATACGTTTCTTGACCCATATGATGGGCGATGGATGATCCCACATCCATTGGTGTTTGACATCAAAGATTGTATACGGGTGCTCAGTGGAGACTGGGTACACCGAACGGACTCGCCGAGAACTCCTAGATGGTATTGTACCAATCGTCAAATATCAGTTCTCTGGTGACATTGGTACAGGTTAGTCTGTAGACCCGAGATCGTCATAGAGTCTTGTGTGATTCCTACTGTGCTTTGATTTCTACCCTACCACGTTCAAGAGAACGTGCAAACAGGTGGTTTTTGGGTACAGTCCTGAGTCACATGGAGGCAATGAGCGATATGAGGGGTTTCGTCTCTCCCGGTATTGGGGGTTGATGTTGCGCTGTGCTCTATTATCCATAACAAGAAATCCCTGGCCAGGGTTACTGAGATTTACGGGTAAGTGTTATCAGTAGTTTCTCGAACCGTTATGAGCCTCACATCGGCATGACTTATCATGCTATTGGGGTCTGACGTTTACTACCCTCAGGCTAGATATGCGACATATCAGACGAAAAGACCAGACTGTACGGTAGTGTTACTTATTGGATTCACGGGAGTATGAGCAAGCTTGCTTGTTGATCTTTTTATCGCTCAATACCCGGGTAGCCGTTACATCCAGCTAGTACCGCTGACGGCTTGTGGGTAACTGATATGATTATTACCTACTGCCGGCGTATTGACGAGTCTTTAGAGTCCAACACAGAGGTTTCCTGGCTCAAGCGAAACGAAGTAGGGCATATATGTGATATGTGCGGGACCGAGATTAATACGTGTATATGATACCGTATTCTAATCTCGTGATATAAATGACATTAGTCGGTTATATGTGATATAGCCAGATTATTAAATCAAGCATTGATTTAATAATTTAATATATAATTATATATTTGATATATTAATATATATATTAACTAATATTAGCTCACTTAAGAATTTCTTTTCTACTTATACATTTAATATATATGTGATATATATTAATGTATTATTTTCTTTGTGTCATGCTTGATGATACATTGTGCATGGGTGTATGAGACTCATACCATACTTAAGATAATTAGGGTCATTATTTATTTAAAGAATAAACAAAATTAGGTGGAAAAACAACATAGTTGGATGCTTTGAGAAGCTTGTGGAAACCATTCACTTAGTCCACTAATTTTATTTTACTTTAGATATTTATTAACCCAACCATTATCTTTAGCCATGGTTAAGTCTCTACAATGATCATATATGATATTTTCTCACCCATGGTTGCCATTCTATTTTCTTGACTTCATCTTCTTCATCTCAAGTTAGCTCACTAGGTTTTCTTGAGGTGAAGAAAGAGAGAGAGAAAAATAATTCTAAAGTGATCAAAATTCATACTTCATCAATCTACACTAGACTAGTCATTTAGTATAGGTTGTTTGCTTCACTAATTCTCAATTAGTGAAGAGGTGGCTTGAGTTGGAGATTCCTCGACGTAGATCATCTTCGGCCTCGAAGATTTTTAAGCAAGCTTGTTCCTTTCGTCTAGTGGAGCCTAACGAGAGTCCGGGAGACCACTACTTAGAGCGAAGGGACTACTACACGGAGCTTTAGAAGTGAAGGACCGGTCTAAAAAGGTTGTATTCCTTGTTCATATAGAGTAAAGTTGTTTACTTGCTTAGTTAAACCCTAATTCTCTAGTTAGATCTGTAGTTTAGGGTTTCCTAGCACTCTAGATTTTTTAAAATTGCATGCCCGATGCCTTAAAAAGCATATTGAGGGCGCTAAGGAACCCTGCAGTATCAGGATTATTCGAAGTGATCGAAGATATAGATACTTATGCTAGGTATTCCATCATAGTAATATTGAGAACTTGATTCTCTCTCAGGTTACTCTTTCGCGGGTTCGCTCCTTGATAAGTAATGCTATATTGTCCTTTTTCCATTTAGGTGATATGCACTAGAAACAGCTGCATGATATTTGAATCCGGTTCCATCTAAATTAGTTCCTTTGATTCTATATGGACATAGATTGGTTGCATATGTTTAGGTTATTTAGATATGGAGTTATCAGGTTCCTATTTAAAAGCAGAATCTGGACAAACTCAAGGCACACTTCAGTAATGCCTGTTTGTGGATTATCCTAAGCATTCGCTTGGGTTTTGTTTCTACTATTTTAAAGATCAATAGTTACATTATTCTTGACTTGCCATCATTTTATAAAAGGAATCTTTTTGCAAAAGAAATTAGTGAGAGTATGGTAGAACTGGAAGCGATTCCAGAACCGCAAACGATTACCGAAAATTTAGTAAAACCTAAGGATTCAATTGGACTTGACAATCCATTAGCCACTCCGCAGATTTTAGCAGGTGACCTCAACCACCTGAGAGATACTTCTGTATTCTCATAGACGGTGACAGAGAGGTAAGCATCATGGTTATGATGGCCCTACTAGTTATCTATAGGTCAAATGAAGTGGTAACTTCCATCTGACCATATGCTTTATATCTAAGATGGACTCCACGCACTTCAGCAAATTATGGATTTTGGACTTTTCTGGGTATTTCTGATGGGGTAAAACCCATTAGGAGCAAGTAGATCTTTCCAGATCTATGCAGGTGGAAAGATATTAACCTATAAGGCTAGACTTTTTGTAAATATTCTCATCAAATACACTTTGTGGATTGTGATGAGACTTTTACTTCAGTGTCTATGCTAAAGTCCATACGGATATGACTTAGCACTACTGCTACTCTAGACTATGATATCTATAAATAAGATGACTATAACGTCTTTCCAAATGGGAATTTGGAAGTGCACGTGTATATGACTCTACCAGAGAGTTATCGTAGTCAGTGGGAGCAGCGGAAGGTGTGCAAGTTGCATATGTCTATTCGTAGACTACAGCATGTATAGTGGAGATGGATCATCTCTTTTGATATGACAGTCAAGGTGATTGACTTCATCAGAACAATAGATGAACCTAGTAAGAAAGGTGTAGGGAGTACTGTCCTGGGATTTGGATGACATACTCCAGATAGGAAGTGATGTTCCTATACTACAATCGGTTAAACTTTGGTTGTTTCAAATTGTTTTCTTCATGTTGGATATGGATAATATATCAGGGATTCTGGTGAATAGATCTATGGTTTTAGATCTAGATTTGGGAAGTTTCCTAATCGGGTGCTTATACAGCATTCTAAAAGTATTTTAGAATGGACGACTCCTGGCGTGGTGGTGTACCTGCAGGTGATATAGTCACCCTCTCTAAAGAAATGTCTTCTAGACTGATGAGGAGAGGGACTGGCATAAATGGCATATCATTTTCTTAGGCAATTGAGTCAATTATGCAATGTCTTGTACAAAACCAGATATTGCTTATACACTTGCTGTAGTAAGAAGATATTAATCCAATCCTGGAGAAACAAAGGGAAACAGTTATGAACATTAGAGGATGTTCTTGGTATATGATAACGACAGCCTCCTCCACGAGTTGGTTATCGGTTTAGGCTTCCAAGGTGACATGGATGAAAGAGATGCTGTCAAAGTTTTGAGTTTTGCCTCTTCCGAGGATCGGTATATTGGATCGTATTCTAATAAGGATGCTGAGGTAGGTATGGTACAGGATACTGGTTATGACTCAACAGAGGATAAAACCCAATAAGTTTGTAGGGTAAAGTTGTTCATTTATGAACTTGGTCGCATCATGTATCCATACAAAATTCTTGAGGTGGGGTATTGCTCAGTTCGGGAGATTGTTGATCTTTGCATAGTTGGGATATAGAGAGAGGAAGTTGAAATATTGTAGCAGATCCACTCTCTGAGGCTATTTCTCGAACACGGATGTTCCTCAAACGAGATTTGAGAAACCGATTAGTAGAGAAATTGGATATTTGATAGCATATGGGATGTGAGTATGCGATACCGCAATAATTTGACTTAAGTGGAAGTGGGAGATTGTTGGATATAGTGCCCTCAAGGCAATTATTGTAATTGCAGGCACGCGATTATGATAATTGAGGGAGGACCTATACAGGTAGAACAATCTTACTCGAAATGATAGTATAATATCTGGTTTGTTTTTATCATTGATGTGTACATATTTTACTTGATATTACGTGTCACTAATACATAATGATGAAGCCTATAGGATTCTTGCTTGACTACCAGCATTATGATGGCGATCATATACATGAGAGCTGGGTGGTCCATAAGTACATCCTTAAATGTTCCTAGTCGTGGGAGTTTTGAGAACGGGCATCGATATTCCTGTGTAGACTAGTGTATATGTTTCGAGACCCCGGCGAGGGGCGGTGGCCGGTTTCATAGGCCATTTGTGTTATGTCACCTAAGATAGTATATAGGTGCTCACTGTAGGTAAGTACACTGGACGGACTCGCATGAACTTCTAGATGGTATTATATCTATCGTCAGATGGAAGTTCTCGAGTGACATTAGTACAGGTTAATCTTTTGACCTGAGATCGTCATTTGTCTCGTGTGAGTTCCCATTGTTCTTTTCTTACTACCCTACCATGGCTCAAAGGAGTCATGCAAACAGGTTTTAGTTAGGTACAGTCCCAAGCTGTTAGATATGTATGCCCTAGAAGCCTGTATTGTATAGGATGCTAGGCATGTATATGTACAGAAACAATCTTTGCTCGAAATGATAGTTTGCTATCTGGTTTATCTTCATCTTAACATGTGATGTGTTGTATCTCATATCTTTATTTACATGTTGTTGAAGCCCTTAGGATTATGCTTGACTACCAGGATTATGATGTAGATCATACTAGTGGGGCCTGGGCAGTCTAAAAGCATACCCTTTAATAGTTCCTAGTCGAGCGTATATCGAGATAGGGCATCGATACTACCAGAGTAGATTAGTGTGTACGTTTCTTGTCCCTGGGGGTGATGGTTGTTCCTACGACCATTGGAGTTTGACATCAAAGATTGTACACAGGTTCTCATTGGAGAATGGGTACACCGAACAAGACTCGCCGAGAACTCCTAGATGGTATATATATCTATTTTCAGATAGCAGTTCTCTGGTGACACTTGTACAGGTTAGTCTGTAGACCCGAGATCGTCATAGTGACTTGTGTGATTCCCACTGTGCTTTGATTTCCTTCCTACCACGGCTCTACTGAGTCGTGCAAACAGGTGGATTTTGGTACAGTTGTTCATATCAGAATTTTGCATTATTATATTCTCCATTCTTAATCATATTTCAAATAAATAGGTGCTTTTGATCCATGTCTGCTAAATAGTTGCAGGTTACAGGTTCTCAGAATAATACAGTGAAAATGGTAAAAGGACGCTACAAATGTGATACTACGACCAACAAATAGATGAATCTGCAAGATGCCGCCTACCAGTTCGAGGAACAAAACAGTTCAATACACAAAGTACAAGGGCAGCACAAGATTCAAGACTTCAACGCGAAGCAAACGGTAAAAGTCCACAAATTCTGCACTGTTGGAAATCTGGAAGAAACAAGAAAAGATTCTTAAGAACCAAGTGAAGAAAACAGAAGGAAAAAGCAACATGAAGCATCCCTGAGAAAATGAAGTCAAGACCCCACCATATGGCCGTGGATCCGCGGCCAAACAAGGCTTATGGCCGCGGTTCCGCGGCCGTGCTGAGCACGTGTCGGTGCAATTTGTCAGTGGTGTCGGTGCGTTGACCCGGCTTTCTTAGGGTAGTCTTGTAATTTTAGATGTGGATCAGATGTAAACCCTAGGGTTTCTCCTATCTATAAATAGGAAAGCCTACAGCCTCTTTAAGGGCATGCCTCTTTTTAATTCTAGATTAAATTTTTAATTCCATTGTAATCGTCAAGAGGTGTCAATAAAAGTAAGTGTTTTTTTCATTTTATCTTGTGTTCTTCTTAATTGCAATTTTATTTCTCCGCATTTTTTTACCTGTCTTATTTATTTGCAAATTAATTAGTTTCTTAAAAAGAAAATTATAAAAATGAATTTCATCATAACATCCTTAATGAGTGAGTAGTTCCTCACTTGTTAGGGTTAGGATTGGGTAGGTTTGAGAGATGGAAATCTCTCACTCCTTTCTTACCCGTTTAATATTTTAATTAGGACTCTATGTAAATCAATCACCCACCCCTCACTACGGCACCCTATCCTACGATATAGCGGTGATTCCCTAGTTAGACCAGTCGTGGTTGATTTAGATAGAGGTTAGGGCTAAGAATTAAGAAAGGACGGACAAGGACCAAAAAGGAAGAAACGAAGTTTCTTCCTAATCGTGCTAATCCCCTTTGTTAATTATTACCCTAACACCTATGTTCTTAATTAGGGCAAAGGAAGCAATGAGTAGAATTACCTTTCCAAACTAACCTAATCCTAACCCTAGCAAGGTTTTAATCCAAATCAAATTCAATCTTAGTTTTTATAAAAATCAAAACCTACCACAAATAGGACTTAACTCGTAAGAACAATAAGAAAAGAACACGATTTCCCTGTGGACCGACCCGTACTCAACCGGTTAGCTACCAAGCGACACCGTCTTGATTGCGGTATATTCTTAACTTTGATTCAAAACGCATACGCAAAAAAAAACTCCATCAATCAAATGGCGCCGTTGCCGGGGAAAACGGTAGTTATTTTCTTTTTGTAATTTTGGGTTAATTAAAATTGAAAAAAATCATAAAACTGAAAAACAAAATAAAAAAAAACCATCTTGTTATTTTTTGATCTGCTTTTGTGCGAATTGTGTAGGAACGGAAAGACGGACTAATTCAGATCTGGAGCAAGCCAGCGAACAAAACAGCAAACAGAAGATCTGAACAGACAGAGGAGAACCACAACAGGCAACAGAAGATTTTTTTGGGATCTGAGTCAACAAGTACACCGTGGAACCGCGGCAGGAAGTGGCGTTTGACCGCGGATCCGCGGCACGTTGCTGACGTCAGCACATCAAATCCCTCTGTGAGTATTTCTTGTCTTCTCTGTAACCCCCTGAACTCCACTGAAAATTTTTCCTGCAGGGTTTTTTACGCAAAAACTTTTTCTCCCTCTCCAATAAATCATCTTGTGCAGGATTCTTTGCGCCGCAAATAAAAACAAATTTTTTTGGCAAAGTATTTTAGATTTTGTGTGTTGCTTTGCATTTTTAAAATGGACTTTTAAGGGGCTATAACACCAATCCAGATTGGGTGGGGATTTCATTACCCTTCCTAGGATCCCAAAAATCACAAAAAGCATATGCATCAACCCTCGAGTTAATTAAAAAATATTTAGACTCAGCTAATAAGGACTGTCGCGCTCATTAGGACAAAAGAAGGTTGCGGGCAATCGGTCGTTTATCTAAACCTGATTTTGTGGTGCCTAGGCTAGACAAGTGGAAAATGTAATTTTAAAAGGCCCGTCTCACGGTGATTCATGAGCGGATCCCTCCTTTCTTTACTTGTGCTTACCTGGCCACAATTGGCGGTGAAGAGGCAATTCGAGAGATAACTCACAACTTACCCTTTGGACCAGTTAGGAGAAGTCTAGTTGACTTAGGAGACCCTAGCTCTAGGCTTGATTGTGCATACTTATATTGTGACTGTTTGAAAGTGTGTCGTAGTCCGTATAAAATCTTTTGCAAAGATTCTAAATAGAAAAAAAAAACCACAAAACAAAATTTTTACAAAAACTTGCCATTTTGTCTTTAGAAATCCATTGCACCCAACTTTCACCGTCATTTTCTCCATTGACGTTTTCTTACCCTCACCTTCTGCTTTTTGACTACACTACACCTCATTTAGTGTATGTCTGGTTGGACTAGGGACACTAGTGCCCGTTTAGTCCGTGTCTCGTTAGTTCCTACTGACGACAAGTTCGACTCCGAAGTCAAAATTCCCTCCACTTCTTTACCTTCATCTTCACATTCATCGTTTTCTAAGGAGATGTCAGGATTCGATCCTAACAACCCCTTACCTACTTCGGGACTGATTCCACCTTCACTGGGTGGGAATAACCTACCACACCCGCCTGTTGAAGCGCACCAACAAATCGCGCTCCAGGATCTTTTCTATCCCACCCGCACCGCACTTCCCACTTGCCTTTCACTTCCGCCGCCTAATGGGGATAACTTCGAAATTAAACCCCACTTCATCAATATGTTGCCCAAATTTCACGGGCTGGAATATGAAGATGCTTATATCTTCATTAACAAATTCCAGAATGTTTGCGCAATGGTGAAGACCACCCAATTTTCCGATGATGCTATAAGGCTACGTGTGATTCCCTTCACTTTATGTGACCTAGCTGAAAAGTGGCTATATAGTACAACATCGCATTCCATTAAAAATTGGGAAGAGTTTGTTAAGGCTTTTCTTAAAAAGTTTTACCCACACCACAAGACCGCGAGAATTCGAAATGAAATTAACCAATTTTCCCAGCTTCCTTCCGAACCTTTTTGAAAGTGTTTCGACCGATTTAAGGACCTTCTTGTTCAGTGCCCTCACCACGGTATTGAGAAATGGCAACTTTGCCAAACTTTATACGAGGGACTGAACCCAGCAACTAAGCAGTTGCTGGAAACCATTTGTCAAGGTCACTTTCTAACCAAATCGAGCGAGGAAGCTTGGCAATTTCTCGACGATCTTGCTGAACAAACACTTCAGTGGGAAAGCACTAGACAGACCACTTCATCTACTTCATCAGGTCAGTCTAGGGCAGGCATACATCAACTTGATATGTCGATTGCAATGAAGGCCGAAATGGCTGCACTCACGAAAAAACTAGAGGCAATTGAGAGCAAATTCTCATCGCCTTCTCATGCCCCTGCTTTACCCACTCGCACTATTTGCGCTTGTTGTTCAGATCCATCACATCTTACTGAAGAGTATCCTTACAATCCACCTGCTCAAGGACATGATCAAGTCAATGCTGCCTTTCAGCAAAGACAAAAAAATGATCCATATTCTTCAACTTATAATCCTGGTTGGAGGAGCCACCCAAATTTTGCTTAGAATCAAAATCAACAACAATTCCAAGGCAATAACAATTTTCAAAGGCCTCCTCCACAACAACAAGCCCCTCAACAAACTCAATATCAGCAACCTTTCCAACCCCAACCTTACCAAAACAACAATTTTGTACCAAACAACTCTTATCCTCAAAACAATTTTGTTCAGCCAAATAACGATAAGGTTTCCTCGCTAGAACGAAGTCTGGATGCGTTTTTAAAACAATCTACGCAATCCTCAGCAAGCATCTAGTCTTCCATTCAGTCTTTGGTGCAACACACTGCTTCACATGATCAGAGCATCAAAACAATTGAAGCCCAAATTGCACAACTGAATGCTGCTCTAAGCGAGCGAGAGAAGGGGAAACTTCCATCTCAACCACTGCCAAATCCTGGTCACACACAAAATACATATGTTGCTCATGAACAACAAAACCATAATGTGAGTGCTGTGACTACGTTGAGATCTGGAAGAGTGTTGCATAATAATGTGGGAATTCTTCTTCTTCTTCTTCTTCTTCTTCTTCTTCATCTTCAGATCCTGTTCTCCATTCTTCATAAGGCTCTAACTCTTCTACTACTCCGAACGGACCCACATCTCACTCCACGAAAACACCAACACTGGGATCCGTTCCAACTCTGCAATCTACTCTACAAACATTGGACTCAACAAATTTTCAAAATATTCCATTTCCAAACAGGTTGAGATCCAATAAACCAAGTCCACAAATGGAGAAGATTGTGGAGTTATTTAAACAGGTTAGCATTAACATTCCCCTCTTGGATGCAATCCAACAAGTCCCTTCTTACGCTAAAATCTTAAAGGACTTATGCACCAAGAAGAGGAAATCACAGGTACCCAAGAAAGTTTTCTTGGCTAATGAAGTGAGGGATGCTCTTACCCAATCTTTACCTCTAAAGCAAAAGGACTCTGGCTGTCCTACAATTTCAATAACTATTGGGGATAAGAACATAAATCGCGCACTATTAGATCTTGGTGCCAGTGTTAACCTGCTTCCCTATTCAGTATATGAGCAATTAGGCGTTGGAGAGTTGAAACCCACACATTGTACTCTCTAAATGGCCGACCGATCCATCACCCATCCTAGGGGTGAGTTAGAGGATGTGTTGTTTAAAGTAGGGGACTTCATATTCCCCGTTGATTTCATTGTTATGGACACACAGCCTATAGCTAACCCCCAGAGTCAAATTCCGGTGATACCCGGTCGACCATTCCTTGCAACTTCTAATGCGGTGATCAATTGTCGCAATGGTTCGATGACCCCCAGAGTCAATATCAGAATTTTGCATTATTATATTCCCCATTCTTAATCATATTTCAAATAAATAGGTGCTTTTGATCCATGTCAGCTAAATAGTTGCAGGTTACAGGTTCTCAGAACAATACAGTGAAAATGGTAAAATGACGCTACAAATGTGAGACTACGACCAACAAATAGATGAATCTGCATGATGTCGCCTACCAGTTCGAGGAACAAAATAGTTCAATACACAAAGTACAAGGGCATCACAAGATTCAAGACTTCAACGCGAAGCAAACGGTAAAAGTCCATAAATTCTGCACTGTTGGAAATCTGGAAGAAACTAGAAAAGATTCTTAAGAACCAAGTGAAGAAAACAGAAGGAAAAAGCAACATGAAGCATCCCTAAGAAAATGAAGTCAAGACCCCACTATATGGCAGCGGATCCGGGGCAAAACAAGGCTTATGGTCACGGTTCCGCGGCCGTGGTGAGCACGTGTCGGTGCAGTTTGTCGGTGGTGTCGGTGCGTAGACCCGGCTTTCTTAGGGTAGTCTTGTAATTTTAGATGTGGATCAGATGTAAACCCTAGGGTTTCTCCTATCTATAAATAGGAAAGCCTACAGCCTCTTTAAGGGCATGCCTCTTTTTAATTCTAGATTAAATTTTTAATTCCATTGTAACCGTCAAGAGGTGTCAATAAAAGTAAGTGTTTTTTCATTTTATCTTGTGTTCTTCTTAATTGAAATTTTATTTCTCCGCATTTTTTTACCTGTCTTATTTATTTGCAAATTAATTAGTTTCTTAAAAAGAAAATTATAAAAATGAATTTCATCATAACATCCTTAATGAGTGAGTAGTTCCTCACTTGTTAGGGTTAGGATTGGGTAGGTTTGAGAGATGGAAATCTCTCACTCCTTTCTTGCCCATTTAATATTTTAAATTAGGACTCTATGTAAATCAATCACCCACCGCTCACTACGGCACCCTATCCTACGAGATAGCGGTGATTCCCTAGTTAGACCGATCGTGGTTGATTTAGATAGAGGTTAGGGCTAAGAATTAAGAAAGGACGGACAAGGACTAAAAAGGAAGAAACGAAGTTTCTTCCTAATCATGCTAATCCCCTTTGTTAATTATTACCCTAACACCTATGTTCTTAATTAGGGCAAAGGAAGCGGTGAGTAGAATTACCTTTCCAAACTAACCTAATCCTAACCCTAGCAAGGTTTTAATCCAAATCAAATTCAATCTTAGTTTTTATAAAAATCAAAACCTACCACAAATAGGACTTAACTCGTAAGAACAATAAGAAAAGAACACGATTTCCCTGTGGACCGACCCGTACTCAACCGGTTAGCTACTAAGCGACACCGTCTTGATTGCGGTATATTCTTAACTTTGATTCAAAATGCATACGCAAAAAAAACTCCTTCAATCAACCGTCTCGAATCACATGGAAGCAGTGAGCGATAGGAGGGGTTTCATGTCTCCCAGTGTAGGGAGTTGATGTCGCGCTATGCCTGATCGGCCATAACAGAAAATCCCTGGCCAGGGTTGTCAAGATTTACTGATAAGAGTTATCAGTAGTTTCTCGAACCGTTATGGGCCATATATCAGCATGACTTATAAAGTTTCTGGGGTCTGACATTTACCACCCATAAACTTCATATGCGACGTATCAGACGAAGAGACCGGACTGTACGGTAAGTGTTGCTTACAGGTTCGTTAGGGTTGTGATGAGTTCGCTCGTCGGTCACCTTATCGTCATGTACCTCGGTAGCCGTTACGCACAGCTAGTGTCGCTGACGTGCTTGTGGTTAAACCCACTGCCAGCGTACTCTCGAGTCTTTAGAGTCCCACACAGAGGGTTCCCTGGTTCAGGCGAAAGATGCAGAGGCCGTAAGTTGTTACGGCACGGTTTTGATCATGTTCGTGTACTGGCTACAGGAATGATGATCGGAAGGACAATACCGGCAGGCTTTGGTTTAAGCCGGATACCAGTATTATATTATTGGATTATTTGTATTCGTATTTTTCGAAATACAGATACGGGTATACTTATACGGTATACGGTGAGGTGTATTCTTGTAATTGTACAAGAATACCTTCTAGAAGGAGACACCTCATAATTGGATATTTATTTTATGAAAATAAATATATGAGGTGGAATTGCGAGAATTGTCATAGCATGGGTCAAGGAATGGCTTATTGAATATTTTATTCATTTGGGATTACTATTCAAGTATGGTGCATTATTTTAGAGATAAAATAATGCACAACTCAATTATTTTCCATGAGCCATTTCTTTTGAGGCATGCTTGATTTTTTCCTCATTCTATTTTTCACATTCTCTCTCCTAATTATCTCCTTCTTCCTCCTCTTAGTTTTATCCTTCACATGAGTTGTGAATCAAAAGCTTAGGGTTAAAAGTAATCCATTAGTTCATCTCTTTATCATCTAAGTAGTCATTTCTAGCAAACTTGACTTCTTAGTTAACTCTTGAAAAGAGTTTGAAGCTTGTTCTATAACTCTCGGGTGGATCATCTACGTCTTGAGGTGAACGGAGATCGAGGGCATTGCAAGCATCCAAGGAGCCTAGGAGTCGCATCCAAACGAAGACCCGAAGGACCGATTCTTAAGGTATAACCCCCTATCATAGTAGATAAGATCTCTAGATAGGGTTTCTAGTTTATGGTTTAGCACAAGATCTAGTTTAAAGTAGGTGTTGCATGCAAGAAAATTATTGTTTGCCACTTCTGCCTCCTCACAAGTGTTGTGAGGGTGTGCAACATCTACCAACATGGTATCAGAACCTAACTAAACCACAACTAGTTGTTTAGACGATGTTTAAAGTTTCGAACACGAAACAACTCCAAAACCGTAAAACAAAACACTGCTCTCTGGAAATTTTTCAAAAGTGTTCTGAAATTTTTTTAAACATGTGCAGAGTACTTGTTATGAGATAACTAAACAACCCTAGAAAAACGATCCCAAACCACCAAGATCTCACCGGCGAGATCATGAAAATTCCCGGCGTCGCCGGTTTTTTCTCTGTGGTTTTGGCTTGGGTTTTTTTGGGGCTATCTGTACATTGGGTTTTTTGGCGCTATTCGTACATTGGGTTTTTGGATTTATGGTATTGTTTAATTATTTCCAGATTACATGTGATGTAACCTAAGTGTTAGGGTAAACTGGAGTGTTTCGAAATTGAACTTTTAATGTCGTTTATCCGCTTTTCAGTTTGATATGTGTTTGAAACGTCCACTAATTGCTATACGACGATTAGTGGGGGTTGCACATATGTATATCATGTGATAGTATGTGTATATGAATATGTTGGATCGTCGTCGATGAATAGCCGGGGGGATGTGAGAAGAGTGTTTTTCTTTTCTTTTATTCATGTAATTTGTAAAAAGTGATGTAATATTATTTTGCGGGGCACATCCGGGTTGAGGTTGTAGCCAGTTGTATAATTCCTTTTTACTATTTTTGATCCTAGGATAGACCCATGGTGGGGTGCACAAACTACCGGGTTCTCGAAGTACCGAGTAGCCTACTCATTTTATTGAGGGAGGTTGCTTCACTTCAGGAATTTGGCTGGTATTTTGCCGCACCCGTAGAGGTCTAGGGTGGGGTTTGGCTATTCATCACGACCGTGGAATCCGTCTTTCGTTAAGGGCTTAAACGAAATACGGAATTCCTAGTATATCCAATGTATTCATCTGTGATCTGGAATGTTTATAAATGCGTGCGACGAATGGCCATTTATATATGAGATATATAATAAACGTTGCTTATGTTTTGCACCCGCGCTAGTCCAGCCCCCGCTCTGCCGTTAGTTAAGTAACCTAACGGTGCATGACGGGGCCCCATGGCGAATGCGGATAACATAAACGTACGTTCTATTTTCGTTTCTTTTCTGTGATGTTTAGGAAACATAATTGATGGGACAACATTAATGTGATTAATGTTAAGAAAAAGAAACCTAAAGATGTTGTAGAATCAAACATTTTAAAAAGGGTAACTCAAGTTTTTTCTTTGCATAGTGGTATTCCTTGATGAATATCCAGCACCTCATTCGATGAGGAAAGGGCCAAGATCCCTTCACCGGGAGTGACCCCTTTAGCGAAACTAGCAAATGTTACAAAGCACTCGATTTGTTTTTATAGTTGATCTAATTTTTGCTTTGCATCGTGGTATTCCTTGATGAATATCCAGCACCTCATTCGATGAGGAAAGAGCTGAGATCCCTTCACCGGGAGTGACCTCTTTAGCAAAATTAGAAAGATACTACAAAACCATTCGACTTTTAAAACTGGAGCTAAAACCACTGCTTTCACTAGATTCTACAACGATATCAAGTTCAAAACGTTAAAGGTTTTCATCAAAACCATCTGTTGCCCTCCGCCATTTTAGGAAGCAGAGTACTTAGTATTCGTACCACGTTTGTTGACTATAGTTAAGGTGTGGTGTACGGTAGCTAAGTGATGTCTTCCTACAAAGCATATGATGTGATCGATTAGGACATTCGTATGACTTTGTTGACCATAGTTAAGGGTCATACGGGTGGGTCTAAATCAATCACGAAATGGCGGGTAGAACTTGACTAGTGCTTATGATTTGTTGACAATAGTTAAGGTCGTAAGACACTAGGGGTAAAAACCATATCGAGAATTTCAAGAGTTGAAATTTGCAATGAGATTGCATACCTTCTATTTGATAGTTGGATCCCGATCCTACTGTGAGTAAAAGTTACTCCCGGAAGAGTTTTGCACTTTATAATTAGCTAATCCAGTAGGTGTCTAGAAAGGAGTCAACGGGGTTATGCCTACAGGAAATAAAAGTTTATTTTAATTAGGTCCGTGCGAAAGCACGGGGAACCTCTCTCGGAGTACCGACACTGGCCTGGCCGACCGGTTAGCGAACTTGTAGATTGCAATTAATCCTGGCTAATTTTCTTTTTAAGGTTTGAAGGAAAATTTGACAAAAGCAGTGGGAGACATCGATTAGATAAGATTAATAACCATTTAATCATGCAAGAGCAATCGCTAAGTGTCTTCTTTTCTCTCTCCTAATGGCAGATACCTATGACGGGACTTAAGGTTTTATTAGACAAGAATAAACTCACGGGACCGAATTACAAAGAATATCCGAGGAACGTAAATATTTCCCTGACCTATGATAAGGTTGTTAGTTACTTTCTTGCTCGACATGATAGTACGCTATACTGTACATTGGATGTATATTGTAGTGGATGCTGGGACATATATAGGTAGGACTTTCTTGCTCGACATGATAGTACGCTATCTGGTTGCTCTTCATCTTAACATGTATACTTTCTGTCTCTCTGATTACATGTTGATAAAGCCCTTAGGATGTGTACTCGACTTCCAGGACTGTGATGCAGATCATACTAGTGGGGCTTGGATAGTCCATGAGTACATCCTTCATTGTTCCTAGTCGTGGGAATATCGAGACGGGGCATCGATATTCCAGAGTAGACTAGCGCATATCTTCTCGACCCATGCGATGGGCGATGGATGATCCCATATCCATTGGTGTTTGACATCGAAGATGGTATGCGGGTGCTCAGTGGAGACTGGGTACACTGAACGGACTCGCCGAGAACCCCCAGATGGTATTATACCTCACGTCAGATGGCAGTTCTCTGGTGACACTGGTACAGCTTAGTCTGTTGACCCGAGATCGTCATAGAGTCTTGTGTGTCTCCCACTGTGCTTTGATTTCCACCCTACCACGGCTCTACTGAGTTGTGCAAACAGGTGGTTATTGGGTACAGTCCCAATTCACATGGAGGCAATGAGCGATAGGAGGGGATTCGTCTCTCCCGGTATTGGGGGTTGATGTTGCGCTATGCTCGACTGGCCATAACAGGAAATCCCTGGCCAGGGTTGCAGTGATATACTGGTAAGAGTTATCAGTAGTTTCACACATGTCATGGACTTCACGTCGGCATGACTTATCGAGCTATTGTGGTCTGACGTTTACCACCCCTAGGCGAGATATGCGACATATCAGACGAACAGACCGGACTATACGGTAAGTGTTACTGGTTGGATTCACAGGAGTGTGAGCGGGCTTGCTCGTCGATCTTCTGATCGCTCAATACCCGGGTGGCCGTTACGTTTAGCAGACCGCTTGCGGCTTGTGGGTGTTTGATATGATCATCATCCGCTGCCGGCGTATTGACGAGTCTTTAGAGTCCTACACAGAGGTTTCCTGGGTCAAGCGAAACGAAATAGGAGCGCATATGAGATATGTGCGGGACCGAGAATAATGCGTGTATGTGATACCGTATTTCATTCTCGCGATGAATGTGTCGAATGGTTGTATGCGATATAACCTAGTTATCGAATCAAGGATTGATTCGATAAGCCGATACATTGGATACTTGCCGGTTATATGCGATATGACCGGATCATTGGATCAAGTGTTGATTTAATGATTGAATGTATAATTATATATTTGATATATTACTTTGCATTAACTAGTATTGGTTCACTTTAAATGGATTTACTCACTTGGTTTGTGCACATTGTATATGTGATATATTTTGTGCACATGATTGTATCATGTTTGATGATACATGCAAGCTAGGGTTAGTGTAAAGAATTAGACCATGGTTAGGTTTATGATTAGGGTTTACTTTTTATTTACTTATTCATTTATTTATTCTTTTGTTTATTTTGGAAAAAGAAAAAGATAAAGAGAAAAAGAATGGTTGCTAGTTTTGTTTGTAGTTGAAGTTTCTTGAAACTTTGACTTAGTCACCATTCTTGTCTCATCCTTAACCCTAACCATTCAAGTTAACCATGGTCCATTCTCTACAACTAACTAAGGGTTAGTAAATGATAAGTATTAATTTATTTATCATTTACATAACACTTATCATATCTTCTTCTTCTTCATCTTCTTCTTCCATGAAGAAAGCTTGCTACTCCAATGGCAAGTGATGAAACTAGTGAGAAATCCAAAACTAAAGTCTACCCACTTTCTATTTCTTCATCCTCTACCTCTTGCCAAGTAGTATAGGGTGTTTCCTTCACAAGTTTTCATGGCTTGGTGAAGGTGGAGCTTGATCTAGTGATGCCTCGACGTAAATCATCTTCGGCACGTCGTCGATGACCTAGCCCGTTTTTCCTCCGATGAAGCCGACGCTAGAGCCCAAGATACGATTTGGACAGCGAGGGGACTTTATCACGGAGCCTAGGAGGTGGTGGACCGGATCTACAAATGTTGTAGTCCCTTTCCTTTAGATACATTTCCGTTTACTTGCTTGTTTCGCCTAAATACTTCTAGCCAACGATCCGTTCTAGGTTTTCTCGGCACCGTAATTTTTAGAAATTGGCATGTTTGATCACTTGCAAGACTTCACTAGGATGCCTAGGAACCTTTCAGTGGTATCAGAGCCTAGCTAGAGCCTTAGGCGAAGTCCCGACGGAGTTTGAAGTCCGAACGAACACAAAACCCCGACTTGAAAATGCTCTCTGGACATTTCTGTAAAATGTGGATTTTTGAGGATTAAAAATATTCAGAAAAATCAGCAGGAAGATCTAAGGGTTACTGTAAATTTCGATGACCTGATTCCTTAAAATCATCGCGGATCCGCGGCATGAGCATGCTCATGCGGCGGTTCCGCGGCAAGTTTTTCGTTTTGTGCATCTAATTCTGCACAGTAATTCTTATTTTTCTATGCTGATTTTCCTGGGAATTTTTAATATTTTTTCCAGAGTTGTATTTTCTGGGTGGTATTGGGGACTCGGTGTATTCGATCGGACTGTCTAATTTTTGTCGGTGTGCTTTTCCGGGTATTTTTAGAATATGTTAAAAAGTTTGACCGGATATAAATACCCACTTTTTCCCCTGCCGGGAAATTTCCAATTGTTGGATTTTTCCGTAGTTTAACGACATTCTAAGTAGTGCAAGTAACTCGATGGACCCTCTAGAAGACAACAAACCTTAACTCGATTATGTGACCGTCTTGAACTGCCCTTTGAACCTTCGGGTTTGGGGCAGTACGGCGTGCCACATGTGAGGCGTTGGCTTGACCCTTCTACGGCTGGACCGTTGGTACTGAGGCACGAACTGAATGTTGTTAGACTTATTTCATGTGTTGAGCTGTATCGGGAAAGCTTGGGTGTTCGATTGTTCGATCGTTCGATCGAAAAGTTTAGCATTTTTCTATTTATCCGGAATGTGATACAATAATTGGAATTCACAAGTAGTTATGAGATAAAGGAATGAATATTATAAACATAGCAGTTTAGTCTCACTTGATCGGTTGCCACGGAGTTTTGATGTGATCAAAAGTCCGTCGCAATCACGTAGCGTACGCGGATACTCGCCGGGTAAACTTAATAGACAGCCTCACCCCATAGCCCCGACCAAGTGACTGTAGGAGAACCCCGTCGCCGAAAGCATCCATTCGGGTGCTCGCGGTAGCGGTGTTCCGCCTTGGTGCACTTTGTCGACGGCATCGGGGGCGCGGCCGTCTACTGAAGTTTGCGACGAGCATTCGATCAAAATGTCGGGAATCTTGTTGAATTGCCCGACTTGATATTGAAAAGTGTTTTCGATAATGAGACTAAAATGCGGGGTTTATAAATGTTAGGCATGCGATGTCTAAGCAATTCATTTGGTCAGGCATGTGATGTCTGAGGTGGTTGCGGATTCCAACTGTTGTAGTTTTACACTTTTTTTTCTGTGACCGTAAGTGTAATATGTGATATCGCCGTTTTCGTTGCTATATGTCAACGACAATTGGGATGCACATATTTACTTACGTTGATGACATGTGATGTTATGTGTTGCTGGATATGTTATATTGGATCGTCGTGTTTGAATAGCCGGGGGTTTTTATGTGAGATGAGTGTTTTTCATTTTCATTCATGTAAAAACTTGTATGTAATATTCTTTTATTGGGGCACTTCCAGGTTGCGGAAGTTGTCACCGTTGATGTATATTATTTACTTTTCCGCATTAGGATAGACCCAAGGAGGGGAGCACAAGTAACCGGGTTCTGGGGTCCAGTGGGAGACCAACTCGAGGAGTCGAGTCCGGGTCTCCTAACCCTAGAATTGGTAGGGTTGCTTGCCGCTCTCGTAGGGGTCTAGGGGTGTGGGATTGGCTATTCATCACGACCTTGGAATCCGTGTTTTATACTGGCTCGTATTGAAAACACGGACGTCCTAGAATATCCAATATTTCATATGATTCTTTCTGCTGCGTTATCTGTGATATGATCATGCGATGTTCTGTGCAATGTTCAGATAGATGTAGTATATAGTATATATGATATATTATATAGACGTTGCTTATGTTTTACACCCGCGCTAGCCCTGCCTCGCTCTGCCGTTAGTTACCTAACCTAACGGTGCAGACGGGACATCGAGGCGAATGCGGATGGCATAAGCGTACGTTATATTTATCTGTGATGATTAGGTAGACTTAAATGATGGGATATTCATTAATGAGATTAATGAAAGAAAATAAACCTAATTGATGTTGTGGAATCGAATTTCAAAATAAAACAGGTAGCTACAGTTCTTGCTTTGCATCGCAGTGTTCATTATAGAACATCCTGCACCTTATTCGATGAGGAAAGGACCGAGATCCCTTCACCGGGAGTGACTCCTTTAGAAATAACTGGCAGATGCTACAACCCTCGGTTTTTCTTTGATCGCTTCTATAGTTTATGCTTTGCACAGTGATATATATGATATATCCCTCACCTCATTCGACGAGGAAAGGGCCGACGATCCCTTCACCGGGAGTGACCCCTTTAGCAAAACTAGAAAAGCTTCAAAAACTTTCCATTTAAAAACCATTTGATTCCGCAACGAGATCAAGTTCAAAGCGTTAAAGGTTTTCATAAAAACCAGCCGCAACCCTCCGTCATTTTAGGAAGTAGAGTACTTAGTATTCGTGCTGTGTTTGTTGACCATAGTCAAGGCACAGTGTACGGTAGCTAAGTGATGTCTTCCTACACCGCATATGATGCGATTAGTTAGGACAGTCGCGTGACTTTGTTGACCTTAGTTAAGGGTCATGTCGGTGGGTCTAATTAATCACGAAATGACGGGTAGAACTTGACTAGTACTTATGATTTGTTGACCTTAGTTAAGGTCATAGGTACTAGGGGTAAAAACCTTTATCGGGAGTTTCAAGTGTTGAAATTTGCAATGAGATTGCATACCTTCTATATGATAGTTGGATCCCGATACCCACTGCGAGTAATTGTTACTCCTGGGAGAGTTTTGCACTTTGCAATTAGCCAATCAAGTAGGTGTCTAGAAAGGTGTCAACGGGATTACGCCTCTGGGAAAACGAGGTTTACAGTAATTAGGTCCGTGCGAAAGCACGGGGAACCTCCCTCAAAGTACCGACACTGGCCTGGCTGAAAGATTGGCGAACTTGTAGAGTGTAATTAATCCCGGCTAGTCTTTCCTTTTAAGGTTTGAAGGAAGATTTGATAAAAACAGTGGGAGCCATCCTGATTAGATAAAATATATAACCAATCTGATCATGCAAGAGCGCACGCAGAGTGTTTTCTTCTCTCTCTCTCCAGGTAGCGACCATATCACGCCTTAATCAAGATAATAATATGGATGAATTGACCAAACCCGCTTGTTATACTGAGCTGGGGAACGTTGGTCCCGCTCCAACTTATAATTGTTATAAGACAGAGCAGGAAATAGGGGAATACCAGAATTCCTATGCCGCCCAAACGAAGAAAGTGCATATGATGCATCTTCTTCGGGTGTGTTCGTTAAACAGAACTGTTTCTCAGTATCCTCTGTATCTTGGGTATATGATACCGGATCAGGATCCCAAATATGTAAGCTGTTACATAGGGCTACAAAAAGGTAGAAAAACTGAGAACGGGTGATAAGTTTCATGAGACAGAAACCGGAGCAAGTGTTGCAGCCAAGTCTGTTGGTCTCTGTCACCCTGTATTACCAGTACATTGATTCTGAACAAATGCTATTAGATACCGAACCTGATATACAAAATCATATCAGTCTCTTTATTAGTAAAGAAGGATATAATTTTGTATTGTTGGATAATATTTTGAACATTTCCTATATCAAAAGTTGATCGGTTCAGGCACGTTATCTAAAAGCATTGACGTTCTAAATCAAACTGCAGTTCCTAGTATACAGAACACACACAAGAGGAAGAGTTCAAAAATGAACGAATCCTTCTTAAGGCATTGTAGACTAGGTCACATCAATGCGACCCGACTGGCTGAAGTTACATTTTAGATGCATATTTAAATCAGTTTGAATTTACATCTTGTGAAACTTGCCAGTCATGTCACAAAGATTAGATGACCATAGCTCTGTTTATTAGAAACAGAGAAAGAGTTAGTAAACTCTTGGGACTGATACATGATGATGTATGTAAAGTCTCCTGTCTACACATGCCAGGACTGGTTCTTTATACTTCATTATATTCTCTGATAATCTCTCAAGATTCAGTCATATGTTCCTGTTGAAACATAAGTCCGAACCTTTTGAGATATTCACAGAATATAAGTTAGAAGTAGAGAAACAAAATACGGGTATAAGTATTATGTCCTATGATAAGATCAGGGAGGAGAATACTTGTGCATAGAATTCCTGGACTATTCTAAAGGAGAATGAGATTCTCTCTCAGTGTTACTCCTCTGAATACACCACAGCACAACGGTGTATCAGGGCGGAGCAATTGCACAATATTAGATATGGTGTGCTCTATGATGAGTATTACTGAGTTACCTATTTCCTTTTGGGGTTATGCACTTGAGAAGCTGCATACCTATTGAATTAGGTTTGAATCAAATCAGTGCCTACCACTCCATATGAGATATGGTATGGGAAGAACCCATCTCTTAAGCGAGTTAAGATTTGGGGTTGTCCGGCCTATGTTTAAAGCAAAATCCGGACAAGATCGAGGCAGGATCAGTTCTGTATAACTGGAAAGGTTCCAGCTATACAAAACTGCAGTTGATGATTTGACAGAACCAAAGGATTCTATAGTTCCCGACGAACCTCAGCCTCTCCGCCGATCTAGTAGGGTTCCTCATCCGCCTGAGAGATACCTCGGTTTTTCGATGACAGTGGGAGCGAGGAATGCATCATAAGATGATGATCCAACTAGTTTCGAGCAGGCCATCGAGAGTAGGGACTCTGTAAGAATGGCTGGATGCTTAGCGATCTGAGATGGAATCCATGTACACCAGCAAAGTATGGACTTTAGCTGCTATATCTGAAGGGTTAAATCCCCATCAGGAGAAAGTATATCTTGAGAAGATTACTTGGTGTAGATGGAAAGGTTGAGACTTTCAAAGCTAGACTTGTTAAAGGTTTTCGTCATCGATCAGGCACGGATAATGATGAAACCTTTTCCATGGAATATGCTTAAGTCCATCCAGATCCTACTTGCCATGGCTACATACCATGACTGCGATATCTGGTGGTTGGGTGCCATGACTACTTTTCTAAATAATGATTTAGAAGAAAACGTCTATAAGAACACAGCCAGAGGGCTTCGTAAACAGTGGGAGCAGCGGAAACGTGTGCAAGTTGCTTTACATAATGAAGCAGGCATCGCGAAGTTGGAACGTCTGTTTTGATGTGATAGTCAAAGTGTTTGACTTCATCAAAATGCTAAACGAGCCTTGTATATACAAAAGGGTAGTAGAGAGTAAGGTGGTCATCTTCGTATTGTACGTAGACAACATACTCTTAATAGGAAGAGAGTTTCCTATACTACGATCGGTCAATCTCCTATTATCACTAGGATTCTCCAAATAGGATCAAAGTGATACCTCCTAAATCCTGAGTTTTCATCTATGAGATAGATGTAATTGGATGCTAGGATTCTCACTAGATGTAGTGAGATGGTATCAATCGATCCTGGGGAGAATCACTGGAAGAGTTCCAGGGTGATAAAGACGACTGAATGTCAGTCACGGGCATTGTCTTTACCCTCAGTAGAGGGACGGTATGTTGGAAGAGTTCCAAGCTAGATACCGTGGCAAACTAGACGATAAAGGCTGGTAATATCACAATTGAAGATACTACCAAAGAGGAAGTTTGGGTGTATATTGGTTCATAAGATGAACCAGGTTCATGCCATTGTATGACAATGGAAGTGTGGCTTCGGCCCTGGAACCCTGGTCCCATCAGTGACCCAGACAAATTCTGAGGCAGCATCACCTGATCATGGAGATAGTTGATCTCCAGGTTGATCGAGCTTAGGAGAGTAGACTCAGAGGACAACACGGCGGATCCACTCACGAAGGCCTTTTCCCAGAGAGAGACTCATATGGGATGGTTGAGTATTAGATACTGCGACCACTGCTACAGATGGCCCTAGTGCAAGTGGGAGATTGTTAGTTATATGTATGCCCTAGAGGCCATTACTGTACATTGGATATATATTGTAGTGGATGCTGGGACATATATAGGTAGGACTTTCTTGCTCGACATGATAGTACGCTATCTGGTTGCTCTTCATCTTAACATGTATACTTTCTGTCTCTCTGATTACATGTTGATAAAGCCCTTAGGATGTGTACTCGACTTCCAGGACTGTGATGCAGATCATACTAGTGGGGCTTGGATAGTCCATGAGTACATCCTTCATTGTTCCTAGTCGTGGGAATATCGAGACGGGGCATCGATATTCCAGAGTAAACTAGCGCATATCTTCTCGACCCATGCGATGGGCGATGGATGATCCCATATCCATTGGTGTTTGACATCGAAGATGGTATGCGGGTGCTCAGTGGAGACTGGGTACACTGAACGGACTCGCCGAGAACTCCCAGATGGTATTATACCTCACGTCAGATGGCAGTTCTCTGGTGACACTGGTACAGCTTAGTCTGTTGACCCGAGATCGTCATAGAGTCTTGTGTGTCTCCCACTGTGCTTTGATTTCCACCCTACCACGGCTCTACTGAGTTGTGCAAACAGGTGGTTATTGGGTACAGTCCCGATTCACATGGAGGCAATGAGCGATAGGAGGGGATTCGTCTCTCCCGGTATTGGGGGTTGATGTTGCGCTATGCTCGACTGGCCATAACAGGAAATCCCTGGCCAGGGTTGCAGTGATATACTGGTAAGAGTTATCAGTAGTTTCACACATGTCATGGACTTCACGTCGGCATGACTTATCGAGCTATTGGGGTCTGACGTTTACCACCCCTAGGAGAGATATGCGACATATCAGACGAACAGACCGGACTATACGGTAAGTGTTACTGGTTGGATTCACAGGAGTGTGAGCGGGCTTGCTCGTCGATCTTCTGATCGCTCAATACCCGGGTGGCCGTTACGTTTAGCAGACCGCTTGCGGCTTGTGGGTGTTTGATATGATCATCATCCGCTGCCGGCGTATTGACGAGTCTTTAGAGTCCTACACAGAGGTTTCCTGGCTCAAGCGAAACGAAATAGGAGCGCATATGAGATATGTGCGGGACCGAGAATAATGCATGTATGTGATACCGTATTTCATTCTCGCGATGAATGTGTCGAATGGTTGTATGCGATATAACCTAGTTATCGAATCAAGGATTGATTCGATAAGCCGATACATTGGATACTAGCCGGTTATATGCGATATGACCGGATCATTGGATCAAGTGTTGATTTAATGATTGAATGTATAATTATATATTTGATATATTACTTTGCATTAACTAGTATTGGTTCACTTTAAATGGATTTACTCACTTGGTTTGTGCACATTGTATATGTGATATATTTTGTGCACATGATTGTATCATGTTTGATGATACATGCAAGCTAGGGTTAGTGTAAAGAATTAGACCATGGTTAGGTTTATGATTAGGGTTTTCTTTTTATTTACTTATTCATTTATTTATTCTTTTGTTTATTTTGGAAAAAGAAAAAGATAAAGAGAAAAAGAATGGTTGCTAGTTTTGTTTGTAGTTGAAGTTTCTTGAAACTTTGACTTAGTCACCATTCTTGTCTCATCCTTAACCCTAACCATTCAAGTTAACCATGGTCCATTCTCTACAACTAACCAAGGGTTAGTAAATGATAAGTATTGATTTATTTATCATTTACATAACACTTATCATATCTTCTTCTTCTTCTTCATCTTCTTCTTCCATGAAGAAAGCTTGCTACTCCAATGGCAAGTGATGAAAACTAGTGAGAAATCCAAAACTAAAGTCTACCCACTTCCTATTTCTTCATCCTCTACCTCTTGCCAAGTAGTATAGGGTGTTTCCTTCACAAGTTTTCATGGCTTGGTGAAGGTGGAGCTTGATCTAGTGATGTCTCGACGTAGATCATCTTCGGCACGTCATCGATGACCTAGCCCGTTTTTCCTCCGATGAAGCCGACGCTAGAGCCCAAGATACGATTTGGACAGCGAGGGGACTTTATCACGGAGCCTACGAGGTGGTGGACCGGATCAACAAAGGTTGTAGTCCCTTTCCTTTAGATACATTTCCGTTTACTTGCTTGTTTCACCTAAATACTTCTAGCCAACGATCCGTTCTAGGTTTTCTCGGCACCATAATTTTTAGAAATTGGCATGTTTGATCACTTGCAAGATTTCACTAGGGTGCCTAGGAACCTTTCAAAGGTCGGATACGTCTTGACTACTTCAGCCCCTCCTAGCTCAGGCCTTGATTCTTCAGTTGCGGATAAAGAAATCCGCAACACATGGGATATAGATTGTGCAACAGCCAAATGCCTCGCGCTTGCTTCTATAGACAATGAACATCAGAAGCAGCATGAGAAGATGGATGTACAATCCATCTTTCTCCATACAAAGGAGTTGTATGGAGAGCAATCTCGCACTCTCCGATACGAGGTATCTCGAAAGTTGTTTCAGATGCGGATGGCTGCTGGCATGTCTGTAGGTGACCATGTATTGAAGATGATAGGACTTATCGAAGAACTAGAGGACCTGGGATGGACAATGGAGAACGGATAGTATGTTGATATTGTTCTACAGTCCTCCCCCCCATCTTTGCTCAGTTCATAGTGAACTTCAATATGCACAACATAGAGAAGTCACTTCCTGAACTCCTTAATATGTTGAGGAGTGCAGAGAGCACGCTAAAAGTAGCAAAATCTCCCGCTCTAATTGCTGGGCCATCTTCCTCTTCCATCCCGAAAGCTAAGGCCAAGGGAAAGAAAAAGAAGAATCCCATCAAGCCGAGAGGTGGAGTGAAAAAGGCACCGGGGAAAGAAAAGAAAGGGGATGCTGCATCAGGAAGAGGGGAATGCTTCCACTGCCACAAGACTAAGCACTGGAAGAGAAACTGCGTTGGATACCTTTCTGACTTCAAGAAGAAGAAGCATGCTACTGCTTCCACTTCAGGTGTGTTTGTAACAGAAAACTGTTTTTCAATAAACTCTGCTTCCTAGGTATTAGATACCGGGTCAGGATCTCACATCTGCAATTGTGTGCAGGGGCTGAGAAATAGCAGGTTTTTGAAGAAAGGTGATCACACTCTCCGAGTTGGGAATGGTTCCTCTGTACATGCTGTAGCAGTGGGAGAGTATCACCTTGGTTTGCCGTCAGGTTGTATATTGGTTTTGAACCCATGTTATTTTGTACATACGATGTTATGTAATATTATATCAATATCGTTTTTGGACAATGAAGGATATAATTTTGTGTTGCAATCTAATGTTATGAACATTAACCTTAATCAACAGTTGATTGGGTTTAGTACATTAAATAACGGGATATACGTCCTAAATCAACATACAGTTTTCAATATACAACACACAAACAAAAGAAAGATCTCAGACATAAATGAAGCTTTCATTTGGCATTGTAGAATTGGTCATATTAACGAAACAAGACTAACTAAGCTACATAAAGATAGATATTTAAACCCTTTTGAATATAAATCTTATGCGACTTGCCAGTCTTGTATCAAAGGTAAAATGACCAAAACTCCGTTTACTGGACACGGAGAGAGAGCTACTGAACTCTTAGGCCTCATACATAGTGATGTATGTGGACCAATGTCTATACATGCGAGAGGTGGTTTTTCGTACTTGATAACTTTCACTGATGATTTCTCGAGGTTCGGGCACGTCTTCTTGTTGAAACATAAGTCTGAAGCCTTCGAAAAATTCAAGGAGTATAAATATGAAGTAGAAAAACAAACAGGCTTGAGTATCAAGAAACTTCGATCAGATCGAGGAGGTGAGTACTTAAGTACAGAGTTTCTGGATTTCCTAAAAGAGAATGGGATTCTCTCTCAGCTCACTCCTCCGTACACACCACAGCATAACGGTGTGTCAGAACGGAGAAACCGTACCCTATTAAATATGGTACGATCAATGATGATTGATGCTGAGTTACCTCTTTCATTATGGGGGTACGCATTAGAGACTGCGATATATCTATTGAATAGGGTTCCGACCAAAACCGTGTCTACCACTCCATATGAGATATGGTATGGGAAGAGACCATCTCTTAAAAGAGTTAAGATATGGGGTTGTCCGTCTTATGTGAAAAAGCAGAATTCGGACAAACTCGAGACACGATCGGTTTTGTGTAAATTTGTGGGATATCCAAAACATTCGTAGGGATATATTTTCAACCACAAGGAGGAACAAAGGGTGTTTGTTTCTCAGTATACCACATCTTTAGAAAATGAATTTTTTACAAATGATACTGTTGGTAATGCGGTAGAACTGGAAGAAATTTCAGATCCACAAACAATTACCGATGATTTGGTTGAACCTGAGGTTTCAATAGAACCTAACGAACCTCAGCCACTCCGTAGATCTAGTAGGACTTCTCGCCCACCTGATAGATACTACGTTTTTCTAATTGATGGTGATAGAGAAGATTCTATCATGGATGATGATGACCCTACTAGTTTTCAGCAAGCTATCACGAGTGGTGACTCAGTGAAGTGGCTGGATGCCATGAGATCCGAAATGGAATCCATGCACACCAACAAAGTATGGACTTTGGAGGTTGCACCTTCTGGAGTAAAACCCATAGGGTGCAAGTGGATCTTTAAGAGAAATATTGGTGTGGATGGTCTGGTGGAGACCTATAAAGCTAGGCTGGTTGCAAAAGAATTTCGTCAAAGACCAGGCTTGGACTATGGTGAAACCTTCTCACCAGTCGCAATGCTTAAATCCATTCGGATCCCGCTTGCTATAGCTGATCACTATGACTATGAAATCTGGAAGATGGATGTAAAAACGACAATTCAAAATGGTGATTTAGAAGAATGCGATTTTATGGATCAGCCAGAAGGCTTCAATCAAAGTGGGAGCAGCGGAAAAGCATGCATGTTGCTTAAATTCATCTATGGATTAAAGAAGGCATCACGGAGTTGGAACATCTGCTTTGATGATACAATCAAAGATTTTGGTTTTTATCAAAAATGTAGATGAACCATGTATTTATAAAAGGATTTTAGAGAGTACTATTACGTTCCTCGAATTGTACGTGGATGACATTCTCTTGATAGGAAATGATGTTTCTATGCTACAATCGGTCAAACTATTCTTATCACAGAAGTTCTCCATGAAAGACCTGGGTGATGCCTCGTACATTTTGGGAATTAAGATCTATAGAGATAGATCTAAGAAATTATTGGGATTGTCCCAATCGAGTTACATAGACACCATACTAAAGAGGTTTAGTATGGAAGATTCCAAGCGAGGTAATTTACCCGCTTATCACGGGATCACCCTCTCCAAAGAGATGTCTTCAAAGATTGATGAGGAGAGGGCTCGCATGAGCATTATACCCTACGCTTCGGCGGTGGGATCTATAATGTATGCGATGTTATGTACTCGCCCAGATGTAGCTTATGCACTGAGTGTAGTAAGAAGGTATCAATCCAATCCAGGGAAGAAACACTGGACTGCTGTAAAGAACATTTTGAAGTACTTGCGAAGGACTAAAGAAATATTCTTGGTGTGTGGTAACGGAGATCTCAAAATGAAGGCCTTTACCGACTCCAGCTTCCAGAGCGATAAGGATGATAGTAAGTCCTTCTCAGGATTTGTATTTACCCTAAATGGAGGGGCGGTATGTTGTGTGGATATAGTGCTCTCAAAGTCAATTATTGGATCGCAGGCACGCGATTGCAATGATTGAGGGAGGAGCTATACCGGTAGGACAGTCTTACTCAAGATGATAGTATGCTATCTGGATTATCTTTATCATCGTGTACTGCTTTAGGTGACCTTACAGGTCGCTATTACACATTGATAGAGCCTTTAGGATTCTTGCTTGACTGCCAGCAGTATGATGGTGATCATATACGTGGGAGATGGGGTCTATAAGCACATCCTTAAAGTGGTCCCTAGTCGTGGGAGTTTTGAGACTGGGCATCGACACTCCATTAGTAGACTAGTATATACAGTCGAGACCCCGACGAGGGGAGATGGCCGGTCTCATAAGCCATTGGTGTCAGTTGGATCACCTAAGATGTATATAGGTGCTCATTGGATTATGAGTACACCGGACAGGACTCGCCGGGAACATGCTAGTTGGTATTATACCTGACGTCAGATAGCAGTTCCCTGGTGACATATGTACAGGTTAGTTCATCAACCTGAGATCGTCATTTGTCTCGTGTGAGTTCCCACTGTGCTTTGATTACTACCCTACCACGGCTCAAAGGAGTCATGCAAACAGGTTTTAGTTGGGTACAGTCCCGAGCCACATGGAGGCAGTGAGCGGATCGGCAGGGGTTTCGTCTCTCCCGGTATTGGGGGTGATATCGCGCTGTGTCTAGGAGAGCCATTACACGAAGTCCTTGGCCAAGGCAGGAGATTTACTGGTAGGTATTCCAGTAGTATCTCAGGGTGTTCTGAGCTACACTCCGACATGACTTGTACCGCTTTTGAGGGTCTGACTTTTACCAACCCCCTAGGCCCGACATGCGATACTCATAGACGAACAGATCGGACTGTACGGATATTTTCACTGATAGGCTCAATAGGGTGTCAGGATGAGTTCTCTCATAGACGTCCCTTTTATTCAATACTTGGTAGCCCATTACGTACGGCTAATACCTCTGACGTGCTAGTGGTTAAATCCACAGCTAGTGTATTGACGAGTCTTTAGAGTCCCCCACAGACAGTTTCTCAAGTTTCGGGCGAAACGTTGTAGAGGCCGTATGGATTTATGGTAGGGTTCGAACATACGCGTGCACTTATGCACGTGTTATGGTTCGGACGGATAATACTAGCGGGCTTTGGTTTAAGCCGGATCCTACTATTATACTGTGTAGATTTTGTCTCATTGCATTTGTATTCGATCGAAATACAAATGCGGGTATGTATATACAGTCGCGGGGTTATCCTGTAATTTTGTTACGGGATCGCTTTTTGAAGTTGCCAGTTTGCATTCCTTTTGGCCATATCCCCTTCAATCCTTTCATAGCTGAAATTCTTGCATTGAGGGGCTTATTTGCAAAAGTGAAGATTTATAAAATGGGTTTTTTTATGTTGTTATGGGGCTACAGAAATATGCTGCACCCTCTTGGAGATTCAAGATGTGCTTAGTTCTATGTTTGCATTAAATGAGATTGGATTGATTTGGATATTAGATGTGAGGTTTTCTTTTGGCTTATGGTCACCATCTCTCTCTTGCCTTTACCCTGACCTCCCTCCTCTAAAATATTGGCATAGAACTACAACTGGGACAGCCCCAATCTTGGTGAAAAAGATTGATTCATTTTTGCTAAGAAAAATCCTTGAGCTCATTTCCATTTCATCTCCCTTTGAGGCAACTTCGATTAACCCTTGAGACAAAGTTTTCTACGTATATTCTACAGCAATCTTGGACACGTCGGCTAGCAAACTTCGTGTCCGAGTTGCCTCGGTTCAGAGGCGGGAGCCCGTAAAAAGACTCTTTGATGTGGTGCCCTTCCGACGAGGAGACCGGAGATCGGAGATGCCGCGAGGAGCTTGGGATGGTGGCTAAAGGCCGAAGGACACGGATCGATCGGTATAGCTTTCTAACCCTTCTCTAGTTTGCTAGTTATAGGTTAATGGTTCGATCCGGGATTAAAGTCTGCGATAGCGCCGGTTTCAAGTTTAGAAAAAGTTTTCGTTTCCGCATTTTGGCCTCGGATCGACGGCCGGGGCGCTACCGTAGACTTACATGGTATCAGAGACATTCCATTAACCTTTACTAGCTTGTTCTAACATGTTTAAAACAACGGTCGATCAAAACTTCCGAAACCGCGTTTTCATTTTCTGAGTTTCTGTCGAAATTTTTTTGTGGTCGAAAAATTATTTTGGGTATGTCAGAAAATCAGGCAGGCTTTTTTAAGACCTCTGTAGAAATTTGGGAGCACGAATCCACTATAACGCCGCGGAACCGCGGCAATAACCACATTTTGGCCGCGGTTCCGCCGCCGTTGTATGGCTTCAGTGCACCATTTTTCTTGTGCTGGTCTTTTGTGTGAAAATGTGGTTTCTGGAATATTTTGTTTGGGCCCAGATTTTGTTTGAGTACTGGATTTGTACTTGGGGCCCACTTCGGGAAGTTTTGTTGATCGGAATTTTAAATATGTTAGTTCGCAGTACTTACATTATATTTGTGACCGTGAATGTCATTTGATCGGTAAATCTCGTCTAATTGCTATAGCTCTTTTAAACGGGTTTTGCGAACGTGACATTCGCGTTGATGTTCTGTGTTGTGCTATGATGTTGCGAATTTGTCGTGGTGGATAGCCTGGATGCAATGGTAGTACAGTTTGGTATTATTTGTACATTTGATATTGCGGGGCGAGCGTTCGACATGTGGACTGCCGTCACTGCCTGTTTGTATATTATTCTTTTGGGGAACGACCGGGCTGAGGTCGATGTACCCGTTGTATATATTTTTCTTTTCTATACTAGGATTACCCCGCGGTGGGGTGCACGGATAGTCAGGTTCTAGAGGGCAACGAGCCCGCATCTCATGGCTTTGAGATGGAAGGGGGCTTCACTCTAGAATTGGCGGGCTATTCGCCGTACTCGTAGGGGGTATAGGTTGATCCAAAGAGGGGTGTTCAAGTTACCGGATTCCGTGAAGTGCTGGGTGGTCCATTCACTTTGTTGAAGGGGGCTGCCTTTCTTCTGGTTTTGGCGGGTAACTTGTCGTGCCCGTAGGGGTCTAGGATTTCATTGCACAGGCTATCCACACGACCAGGGGAACGTCGGGTTTCAGTAGCGACTTTATGAAACCCGGGGATCCTAGATTATCTGTATTGTTCTGTGATGCTTATTACTCTCTGTGATGTTGCATTTTTATCACGCCTTGAGCGATTATTATATATTGATATATATACTAGTAGATGTTGTATATGTTTTACACCCGCGCTAGTCCAGTCCTCGCTCTGTCGTTAGTTAAGTAACCTAACGGGTGATGACGGGACCCGGTGGCGAATGCGGATGGCATATACGTACATCATATTTTCGTTCTTTTGTGGTGTGATCAATTAATGGGACTGCATTGATTCGGATCAATGCAAGCTAAACAAACCTGTTCAACGTTGTTGGAACAATTTTTCAAAAAAGGCTGTTATTACAAGGACGTTCTCTTTTGTTTTGCACGGTGGTATTCGATTATGAATATCCAGCACCTCAGTCGACGAGGCAAGGGCCGAGATCCCTTCACCGGGAATGACCCCTTGGACAGAAATTTGCGTCAGGGTAATAACTTCACTATAGCCGATTGCCTTTTGCTTTGCATCGTGGTATTCAGTTGGAATATCCTGCACCTCATTCTACGGGGAAAGAGCGGAGATCCCTTCACCGGGAGTGACCTCTTTAGCAAAGGTTTTCGCCACTATATTTATAAAAAGCTATCCGGTTCCTTCAACGATATCAAGTTCATTACGTTAAAGGTTTTTCGCCAAAAACCTGTCGTAGCCCTCCGTCATTTCAGATTAGTATTGCTTAGTATTCGTGCTACGTATGTCATGCATTGCCGAGGCGTAGTGTTCGGTAGCTCTGTAATGCTTTTCTGCCGCATGGATATATGGATTGGTTAGGACAGTCGTACGGTTATGTTGGCATTGTCAAGGACTCATACGGGTGGGTTTAACACAATCAAGATAATGACGGGTTGAACTTGACTAGGACTCTTTGATATGTTGGCATTGTCAAGGTCACTTGGGTCCTAGGGGTAAAAACATACATCGGGAGTTTCTAAAGAGACTGAAACTTGCCAGGCATGCGCATACCTTCTGGAGTGTGATAACGTGAGTGGATTCCATCACGTTATCATGCGATGATAGTTGGATCCCGATTCCCACTGATGAGTTTGTTTACTCCTCGGGTGATCCGGACTAATTCTTCTTTCAGGTTTAGAGGAGAATTTGAGGTTACAGTGGGAGGTTTCCTGATTAGATAAAGTGATAACCATTCTGATCTAGGTTATAGTGCACGCAGAGTGTTTCTTTTCTCTCTCTCTTTGGCAGCGACCATGGCCCGACCCTAGACTATGACTCAGTGACCAAGTTAACCGAACCTTTTTTTTTTGAAACACTGGTTTTTGGATTGTCAGAGTTGCATACCTCATTGCCTCTCCTACTTTTACCCTTTTCTCCAGAACACCCCGTATTACTACGAACATCCACTTCCATTGGATAAAACCATCGTATGGTTATATACGAACTCGAAGGAACTTGTTCCAGATTCGAGGATGGTTTCCGGTTCTGGAGAAAATGAATAGGACTATTCAGTTGTCTTTTCCTTTTACCTTCTCTTAGGTTGCGAGTGCTCCTTGGATTAGGACGGTACACCTATAACGCTAATCGGATAGTCTTCATCCAAACCATAGGTAGGTGTCGAACGGTAGGGAATGAAGAAAACCGATTAGCCTAAGGATGGTGTACAGAAGGTAATAAGTAAAGACAAATAAAGGGATTAGAAAGAGGGCAAACTAAATTGTGACTGCTATTCACGACCAAATCAAGTATTTCATCGCCACTCCTACTTCACCTTTGTATTTCTCCAGAACACTCCGTATCACTACGAAGATCCACAGTTATTGGATATTCCATCGTATGGTTATATACGAACTCGAAGGAACTTGTTCCATTTCGGGGATGGATTCTGGTTCAGGAGAAATAGGAATAAGGTTAATTCAGTTGTCTTTTATCTTCACCTTCTCTCAGGTTGCGAGTACTCCTAGGATTAGGAGAGTACACCCATTATGCTTATTGGATAGTCTTCTTCCAAACCATAGGCTGGTGCCGAACGGTAGGGAAGGAAGAAAACCATTTAGCCTAAAGGTGTGTACAGAAGGTAATGACTAAAGACATATAAAGGGATTTGGAGAGATGGCAAAGAAATATACGGTTACGGTTGTGAATCTGATAATGGAAGAGGCATTACTAGGAATACCCGGATACCCCTTCGAAACATTTACATGTTTCAGTTTCACTGTGTACTGTTAAAAGAAAACTGATTTCCCAATTTGACCCTTACTCCAGGGTATGTATTTACCAGGTATGATTCTCACATCTGTATGGCTTTACAGATGATGAGTGGGAGTAAGTTATTGGGAATTAGGTGATCATCCTCATTATATCAGGATTCGTTGTAATTGGTGATATTTGAGCAAATCGCCTGGGTTGTTTGCCGGACGGCAAATATTTGGTTTTGAATATCCGTTGTTATGCACCAATTTCAAATTGATATATCTGTACGTTTATTTTTATAAAGTGAGATATAACCTTTGAAATTATGTCCATGACATTTACCTATATCAGTTGATGGTTAGGTATGGAGAATTAAACAGCGGTGCAATTTTTCTTAACCATAAGTACAGTTTTCAACCTACTGTTAGTGTATATGCCCTAGGGGCCATTATTGTATCATACTAGATTGTATATTACTTAATGGAAGCTTGGGATATTCACAGTTGTATATACAGTCTTGATAAAAATGGTAGTATGCTACTTGGTTTCTGTCTACTTTAATATGTGCATATGTTTCTAGTAACGTATCACTTATACATATTAGTAGAGCCCATAGGATCTTTGCTTGATTACCAGCGTCGTGATGGCAGTCACACTAGTGGGGGCTGGGTAGTCTATAAGCAACATCCTATACAGGTCCCTGGTCATTGAATTATCGAGATAGCGAATCGATATTCCGGAGTAGACTAAGTGTATACGCTTCTCATCCCAGTTGGGGAGATGGTCTGTCCCACAGCCATCAGTACGTCATACTAGAGATAGTATACAGGTGCTCGTTAGGTTACGGGTACACCGGACAGGACTCGCCGGGGAACTGATTGGTTGGTATTATACCCATCGTCAGTTAACAGTTCTCAGGTGACATGAGTACAGCATAGTCTGCAGACTTGACACTGCTACTTCGCCTCGAGTGTGTCCCACTGTTCTTAGATTGCTACCCTACCACGGCTCAAAGGAGTCATGCAAACAGGTAGCAGTTGGGTGCAGTCCCGAGCACTTGGAGGCAGTAGTGGTTAGATAGGATTTGTCTCTCCCGGTATTGGGAGATGATATCGCGCTGTGTCAGAGAGCCATTACGCAAAGTCCCTGGCCAGGGCAAGCGAGATATACTGGTAGGTTCCAGTAGCTTCTCAGCGTGTAATGGGCTTCGCTCCGACACGACTTATACAGCTATTAGGGGACTGACGCTTGCCGCCTCCTAGGCTTGATATGCGATAGTCTTAGACGAACAGACCGGACTGTATGGAGATTGTCACATCAGGCTCGGTAGGGGTTCGGATGGTTTTCCTCATCGGCCTTCTTATCGACATCTACCTGGGGACCGTTACGTACAGCTAGTGCCGGTTTCGGTCTGTGGTTAAACCACTGTCAGCATAGTGTCGAGTCTTTAGAGTCCCACACAGAGAGTTTCCCTGCTCCAGGTGAAACGATATAGAGGTCGTATGGTTTTACGACAAGGGTTCGGATCCGTACGTGTGTTTACGCACGCACGACTTTTCAGACAGTTTTTACTAGTCGACTTTGGTTTAAGCCAGATTCTAGTATCGGGTTGCTGGATTTATACAGTCTAAAGTTTTTCCGTATTTTCACGGATTGGAGGGGCGTTCTCGTAATTTGTCGGGAAGGTTCTAGAAGAGTGGTGACTAAGGGGTTAAGGTGGCATGAGCATTAATTGCTTAATGACTCATTTATGTGATTCATCCTTTGCATTAAATGATTCATTAATGTTTTAATGAGTCATATGGTAGACGTTGCGTAGTATTAGGACCGTTACGTACAGCTAGTGCCGCTTGCGGTCTGTGGTTAAATGTCACGACCCGAAATTGGCACGTGACGGCCCTAATACTACGCAACGTCTACAGGCGTAACGCAGTAAAAGAAAGCCAAAACCCAGAAATCTAAACCATTAAAATACCAGAAAAGATAAGAAACATTGTTTAAAAGTCTTTGAAATCACAACCCAAATTCTTTAAAAGTCCAACTTTATTTCCTTTAAAATTTTGGCAGCACCTCCTTTGTAAAAGCTAGCCCCAAAAATGGGTACAACATAATTATAAAGTAAAGCATCCCCAACGGGAGCAAATCCACGCCCAAAGGCGGAAAACAACCACCACAACAAATATACGACGCCGTAGCGAAGAAATAGAAGACGATAGAAAGGAAACTGTATAAAAGACAACAAATCCAACATAATATACAACATCGTCCTCACCAAGTCTCTAAGTCAATATGAAAATAGTGGATGGAGAGTACAGGGATACAACGAATATACAATACAACGAATAACCACAAAACCCACCTAAGCAAACTGCACACTGTGAGCTGATGCGGTATCCGTAGCAAAAGATGATAAGATGTGTGATAATAGCCTGCCTCTGACTATCCTGAGGAACACCTGCAAACACTGTGGCACAACGGGGTTGAGTTGCCAACTCGTGAATAGTAAATAACATATGCAGGTAATCGCAAGTATGCACGTAAAGCGTGAATATAAGATATGCAATTAACAGTAATAGCATGTCATATGAATACAGAATAATGGAAAGTACACTAGCAGGTACAACCAATATATATAAAGCAATAATGATATGACAACAGTATGCAATAATCATGCGATAAGGATATGAGAATGTAAATGTGCAACAATCATGAAAGGTACACTAACAGGTACTACTAGTACATGAAGCAATGCACAAACAGATAAGGTGAGGTATGGTATGAAGTATGTCATTTCCACGGAATCCTGACATCGTGGTAGGATCACAATCCAGCAAGACAATTTAAATACCAATTCCTCAAATCAGCCCCCAAATTGGCTCTCATATCATCTAAGTATCACATCTCCTCAATTACAAAATATTAAGTATATCTCATATATCCCGAATGTACAACCTTAAGTATATCTCAAATATATCGAATGTACAATCATCAAGTATATCTCGTATATATCGAATGTACAAAATCAAGTGGATCTCATATATCTCGTATGTACAATATGAAATATATCTCACATATCTCGAATGTACAACAGCAAGTAGATCTCACATATCTATCCAGTATCCAATCTTAAATGAATTTCTTATATCCCGAATCAAATCTCCAGAAAAATTCTAACATCCTAAATATAATGGCGTAAATAAATATGATGAGGTCAATACACATATATTAGCGTCCCATTCCACTAATATTGGTGTAAGGGTATATATAACAGCGGCTCAATCCCCTGTTATATATACAAAGGAGTAATTAGAAATATCATGAAACCAATGTGCCAAGTATCGACACAGAAATGCTGATCCATCAGGTGCTGTCTCCATGACTGGCCCCCTGATAGGTACGTATCATACGCTATCCCGAAAGCTCGAGTGCCTAGCTCTGACCCTCGCCTCTCGATGTATCCATACGTACATGACTCCCGTCGGTATCCACATGATAACCGCTGAGTCATTGGTCCTGTCACCGGATAGTATGGTTCCCCTAAGCCTCATCGCCTGACACCACGACATCGTTCTTGCTTCGGGGTACCTCCGGGCCCCACCATGTACCCGCACACGGACCCCTCCTTTCCTCGCGTGGGGTATACACATCGTAAACGACAAATCTCATGGTGGCTGCTGAAATATCATATCAAGAGAAACCGGGTTTTTCAAATAATGCATAATTTCATGAACTACGAAGGTTCCCAAATCCAGAAAACATCATGAAAAATCCATATCTCAATGCAAAAATCCATGAATAAAGTATACGCATCATAAATCTGAAATGCGAGCATATAGAGGAAAAACAGCAATTAACTGTAACAAGTTAATTTAATATCATGCGGTTCCTAATCTCTCCAATTCTAAAATAACATCAAGTAAAGGTAAACATGTAGCTATAACCAGATATATGTGCAACATAAAGGTATAGAAAGATATATGTATCTACCTATAAGTAATGATGTAGTATACCCCCTGGGTATAAGTGAAATAGGTGTGCAAGGTATACCTGTAGCTATGACGTAAAGTGTGCATGTACCTATCACTAATGGTACAATACTCTATAGGTATACAGGTAACTAGCATGTAAGTATGTCAGAACATATGTGTAAGCATATAGGTATACAGGTATGCTATAAGTCAATGCGTAAAGAAATATGAATCAAAGTCTCAATGTCTCTAACCAAGCAATATCATATCTATAAGTGGGTTATGTGTGACATGGCAATTATTGATGGTGTGTGTAGCATACAATCAGTGCTCGTGCAACATGAATCGTCAATAATATGTGCAGTGTCCTAAGGATACTAGTCCAGGCACAACTACATCTAAGTAATAGGGTAAAGGCGCAATTCTAACAATAACGTAGAATATGCGACAAGTAATAAAATCTCTAGCCCTGACGCATAACGCCATGCGGGCGATTCCTTTATAGATGTTAAATCTACTCACCAACGCTCCAAGCTAGGTGAATCCTACCACCTGTTTCCCCTTGTCGTAGCGTCCGAAGTCCCCGCTTGCGAACCTAAAATTTCACAAACACATCACATAAGCATATATTCTACATCGACGAAAAGATATCGAAACGCAAGAATAACGCCCTGAAAATTACACTGCGCGCTTAGCGCATCTAACGCGCACGACATCGGCCAAAAATCCTAACTAGGATCGCCAAAGTACGAAACACCTAGTCTAGATTCCGATCGTCCCGATCGCGCATTCAAAACACAACAATAAACGTGGTCTCAATATAAATAACGTCGCAACGTCAAAAGAAACTCATGCCTAAAAGTTACCAAAATCTAGTAAGCAGTATTTATCTTTTTAGCACAAAACTACAAGTTTTACCAAAACTATAATTTACAAACATCTTCAAATAGCAATGTTAAACCATTTAAACCATTTCTATATTTTTAAACTTGCTTAATTAAGCTTTAGCAAAAACCTAGTAAGCAAAAACACTTAATTAGACAAAGTAGTAATTAACAAAAATTAGCATTTTCTACTAGGTTAAGCTTTTCCAATTCACAAATTAACACTTCAATTAAATATTAAACACTTAAATTAAGCTTTAACCTTTACTTGAAATTCTAAAACCATTTCTAGAATTTTGAAACATGAAATTTAAAGCTTAAACTAACATCTAATTAAGCTAGCATAAAGATTTAAACTTAACAATTAGAGATTAGGGTTAGGGTTTTATACTTTCAAGTACACCACTTGAATCAAGGATAAAACCAAACTTTAGCCTCCAAAATCTTCATTAGAATGAAGATCCAAGCAACTTTTGTGAAGAAGAATGAATGTTTTGGATTTTATTTGAATTTCTATGAATTAAATTGGATTTTTCATGATTTATTTGTGCAAGAAATCATGAAAAATGAGAGAGAAAGGAAATGGGCAGCCAAGAACAAGTATTGGCCGGCCATGAGGGAGTGTGGGTGTTTTTTGGTGAATTGTAGAATTTTCTAGAAGAAAATAGAATAATAGTATAATAAAACAAAAGCTTATATTCACACTACTTTTCTTTTTCTTTATTATTTAAAAAAATAAATCCTTTCACCATAAAAATCTAGATATTTAAAAAGAAGGTTCTAAAATAATTGTAGTGATGATTTCCAAGAATTTTCATTTAGAAGAAATTTCCCGATTTACGTGCATATTTTACCGGCTAAAATAATATTTTATTTAGGAAAAAATCTATCTGAACCAAAACCTCCCAAATACCCCTAAAGTTCGCGCACAAGATTTATTTTAGCTAAAAAAGGTTCCGGTAAGCTTATACGGACGTTTGATCGAAATCGGATTAAAACGGGAAAAACCGACAATTTTGCCCTAAAACGGGAAAATTCGCAAAACGATTCTGAAACGTTACAATCTCCCCCCTTATAAAAATTCGTCCCCGAATTTAAAAATTTTCACTAAGCATACCTTCAAATAGAAGAGTATAAACTCCCAATTCTCGCTCGCAGCCTACCAAGTGATCATCTCACTATACGGCTACGTCCAAGAAAAACCCTTCACAGATGGCAAAACCCTTGACCGAAGTTTCTCCACCCGCCTAGACATTAACACAATTGGCTGCTGGTGAACGAAAGATCGCGTCCAAACTAAATGGTCTAGTGCTGAATCATGTGAGAAAGGTCATGAAGGTAATTGCAAAGTATCGACACAAGGAATACGGGGTGAATGCTCAATAATCTGGGCGGAAGTGCTAAATTAAAGGCAACAGAACTAACTCACTTTAAGGATCTCTAAAAGACCTACAATTCTGGGTAAGCTTCCCAAAACTCAACACGTCCTTCATCGGAAAAATCCGTAGGAATACATGATCTCTTACAGCGAACTCGAGCCTGCGACATGGTCGGCATAAGACTTCTGTCCGCACAGGACTGTCATCATCCTCACCTGAAACAGCTGGATCATTTCCGAAGTCTCTAGACTAGCTGGGGTCCAAAAATCCTACCACGCAGAGTCAGAAAAACAGACTGGAGATCGACAACACCAAACAAACAAAACTTAAAGGTTGCCAATTGGAATGTCTCCTGATAACTGCTATCGAAGGAGAATCCGAACAATGGCAAGTGACGATCCCAATTGCCGAAAATAATTAATACGTACGCACAAGCATATCCTCCAGAGTCGGTGTAGCCCGCTCTCACAAAACCATCATCCTACGGATGGAAAAATGGAGCTAAAGCTCAACCAGTACGCAAGGCTTCCTGAAGCTCCTGCCTAAGACGGCAAGCGAACAGGGTGCCTTCATTGGATACGACCCTCGAAGGAACTCCATGCAACGCACAAACTTAACAAAGAACAACTGAGCAGACTAAGAAAAACCGGACAACAAGCATCCGAATGGAGTCACACCCTGACTAAACCTGGGTAGACACCATAACGAATTTCATGGAGATCTGCTCTCATTCCCACTTCGGAACAGTTAAAGATTGCAACTCTCCAGCCGGTCTCAGATGCTCAACCCAAAAATCTGCGGATCTCCGTCCTGCACACAAGTCTGGGGCAAAGCTGTACGACCTCGATCTTCCTCGGGACCATACGAAAACCGTCTCCCGTAACTACAAGACCTAGGAGTCAACACAAACAAGCCTGAAGGAACACTCCGAGAATCTAGCAACAGCTGGGGCTCTTCCAATGTCTGCAAAACAATTCCTCAAGTGCTACTCCTGTCCCTCACGACACATTGAATAGACCAGAATGTCGTCAATAACACAACAATAACTGGTCGAGGAACGGCCTGAAGAAATCTGATGTATCATGTCTACGAATGCTGCTAAGGCATTGGCGAGTCCAAAGACACCAACCAAACACACAAATCTGTAGCATGCAAAAGGCAGCCTTCGGAATGCCATCACTCCGAACCCGCAACAATGATGACCTGATCCCAACAACTTAGAAAAAGTCTCGCACTTAGGAGCCGATCGAAGAAATCGTCAATGCGAGGTAAATGATACCTATCCGCACCGTAAGCCGGTTCAATTGACGATCTATCAATTCACAACCTCAACTGCCGTCCTTCTCCTTGACGAACAGAAATAGGAGCTCCTCAAGGCGAAACACTCAGACGCACAAACCCCCCAACAAACAACTCTGCAGCTAATCCTTAAGCTCCTTAAGCTCCGCCGGCTCATCTGGAACAACGTCGGAAAACTCTCGCACGATAAGAACCCGGTCCAACAAACCCACTATGGCTCCGGTATCACGAATGAACGCAAAGAATCCTCGACATCCTCTCCTAAAAAGCCGACTAGCGAAAAAGGCTGAATTCAAGCTGTGTGAGGCGGCACCACTGCCCTCCAATGTACAACAAGAACTGACTCGCCGGGAAAACAAAACCTGTCTGTTTTCCTCGCGGTAGTCCACAGACGCCTAGCACGTAACTAACCAGTCCGTGCCTAGGAGAACGTCAAATCCAACATCTCTAGAAGGATCAAGTGACGGATGAATCTCCTAACCGATTGGCATACGACTGAAATACGTATCGCGCAACAAAAGAATCGCTGATAGAAGTTAACACAACAAACGGCTGATCTAGCTAACACGAATCCCCTCGTCCCAACCTCTGCTACTCCCGCAACGGTCACGAAAGCTGTCTCGATGACTAAGCCTCTGTCTCTGAGATGATACCCCGGTACGAGTCCTCCACGGTTCCGGAACTCCCGAAGTCTCTGGAATACGTGTCTCGTCAACTAGGGCTGCATCCACGGGTGCTATGTAAGTGACGGAAAGCTGTGTGCTAATCGCAAGGAACAACTGGGTAGCAGGGTGACAACCTCCTGTCGCTGCGCTCGAATGGCCTCAACCAATGAACTCATTGTCTAGCGCAAGTCCAGCATCTCTGCCACATGCCTAGCGATACTATCTGTCGAAGGCGGATCCGTCTGCACCTGTGCAACTAGCGTGCCATCCTGGTCAGTGCTCGTCTCACCCGAACCAACTCTGACCTCGGCCCTCGCTGCACCTCCCTGATTCCCCATTGTCGTCGTCGGCAAAGGCTATAAATAGGAATAGGATTCGATATGAACACGGAAATCGAATCACAAGGATATGAATCAACAAGGATGGAATTTCAAGTAATTGTACTTAGGTCACTTTAGGCGGAGTACTGCATTGTGAGTATGCTGCAGACATACACACACTACGTTACTCTGCTTAAGCTACCTACTCCATCATATAAAGGTCATCCTACACTCCGTTAGGTAAAAACCTAGCGCTCTGATACCAAATTTGTCACGACCCGAAATCGGCATGTGACGGCCATAAAACTACGCAACGTCTACAGGCGTAACGCAGTAAAAGAAAGCCAAAACCCAGAAATCTAAACCATTAAAATACCAGAAAAGATAAGAAACATTGTTTAAAAGTCTTTGAAATCACAACCCAAATTCTTTAAAAGTCCAACTTTATTTCCTTTAAAATTTTGGCAGCACCTCCTTTGTAAAAGCTAGCCCCAAAAATAGGTACAACATAAATATAACATAAAGCATCCCCAACGGGAGCAAATCCACGCCCAAAGGCGGAAAACAACCACCACAACAAATATACGACGTCGTAGCGAAGAAATAGAAGACGATAGAAAGGAAACTGTATAAAAGACAACAAATCCAACATAATATACAACATCGTCCTCACCAAGTCTCTAAGTCAATATGAAAATAGTGGATGGAGAGTACAGGGATACAACGAGTATACAATACAACGAATAACCACAAAACCCACCTAAGCAAACTGTACACTGTGAGCTGATGCGGTATCCGTAGCAAAAGATGATAAGATGTGTGATAATAGCCTGCCTCTGACTATCCTGAGGAACACCTGCAAACATTGTGGCACAACGGGGGTGAGTTGACAACTCATGAATAGTAAATAACATATGCAGGTAATCGCAAGTATGCACGTAAAGCGTGAATCTAAGATATGCAATTAACAGTAATAACATGTCATATGAATGCAGAATAATGGAAAGTACACAAGCAGGTACAACCAATATATATAAAGCAATAATGATATGACAACAGTATGCAATAATCATGCTATAAGGATATGAGAATGTAAATGTTCAACAATCATGAAAGGTACACTAACAGGTACTACTAGTACATGAAGCAATGCACAAACAGATAAGGTGAGGTATGGTGTGAAGTATGTCATTTCCACGGAATCCTGACATCGTGGTAGGATCACAATCCAGCAAGACAATTTAAATACCAATTCCTCAAATCAGCCCCCAAATTAGCTCTCATATCATCTAAGTATCGCATCTCCTCAATTGCACAATATCAAGTATATCTCATATATCCCGAAGGTACAACCTCAAGTATATCTCATATATATCGAATGTACAATCATCAAGTATATCTCGTATATATCGAATGTACAAAATCAAGTGGATCTCATATATCTCGTATGTACAATATGAAGTATATCTCACATATCTCGAATGTACAACAGCAAGTAGATCTCACATATCTATCCAGTATCCTGATTGGTAGGGATTCTGCGTGTTTAAGTTTAGTTAATTACCGCAATCAAGACGGTTTCGCTTGTGGCTAGCCGGTTGAGTATGGGTCGTCCGCAGGGAGATGGGAATCTTTTTCTATGTGTTTTAACGAGTTAAGTCCAGTTTTCCAGATTTTGTTGTGATTAACTAAGTGTTAAAATGATATGTAAAGAGAGCTTGTTAGGGTTAGGATTAGGTTAGTTTGAGTTAGGAGTCGCTCACCTCTTTCGTTGCCCCTCTTAATATCGGTGTTACGGTAATCGGCAACAATGGGGATTAGCCCGACTAGGAAGGAACTTGCGAGTATAAGCTTGGATTTCCAACGCATAAGTTCTTCCTTTTGGTGCTTGTCCGTCCGTTCTTGGCTCTTAGCCATAACCTCCGGTTAATTCAACCACAACCGGTCTCACTACGGAATCACTGCTATCATGTAGGATAGGGTGCCGTAAGGAGCGGATTGTGGTTCAATTAACGGGAGTCAATTTAAGATGTTGGGCAAGGAAATAGTGAGAGAGATTTCCTTCTCTCAAACTTTCCTTATCCTACCCTAACAAGTATGAAACTACTCACACATCATAATGAAAAGAAAACAAAACAAAAGAGGAAGATAGAAAGAAAGAGATTAGAAGATAACAACTAGCTATTTGCGACCTCACCTTGGCAAGGATCAAGCGTAAGCATCATGGTTGTTTTAATGATAAAGGAAAAGAGAAAAGAAAGAAACAAGAAATAACAACAACTAAGTTAACAAATGGAAATTACAAGCAATTAACAATTTAACTAAAGAACACGACAAGCATGATAAGTAAAAAGAACTCCTTTATTCATTCTTCACTCACAAAAGCTCACTACAAGATTTTTAATGGAGAAGAGATGAGAGGAGGAAGAAGAACAACAACAAAAACCTAAAAAATAAATACAAGATTATGCACCCATGGCTTCACAAGGATCTGGGCTATTTATAGGCAGGGAAATGGAAATCTAGGGCAAAATTCTGCCTGTACATAGAAAGACCAAAATACCCCTGAAAAGTCATCAGCCGACAAGGCCGTACGGCCGCGGTTCCGCGGCCTAAGCCTGCTATTGCCGCGGAACCGCGGCACTTTAGGAGAATTGATTCATCGTATTTGGTGGTTTTTCCTGTTTTGCTGTCCCCTTTTGTCTGGTACATGTATTTTCTGATAATCTTTCCACATTTCTTCCAGAATTCTAGTGGATCAAAAGGTGATTTGGACATGGATCTTTTGTCATGATTTTCTTGAGCTCCGCGTAGATTTCTTGGATTTTGTGTTGCCATTGAGCCTTGTGCATGAAGGTGACAATCGATTTGCCATTTTGTCTCCTAAACTGGTGTGTGGCAACAGACGGATAAAGAGCGGAGACCCGTGTTTTATCTGTGGTTGGCAGGAACCCGGATTTTGTCGTGTTTTCCATGAATTTCACCGTTTAGAGCCGAGAACCTGTATCCTGCAATTGACTAGCAAACACGGCTCAAGAGTACCTACCGATAAGCAATGTGATAAAAATTGGGCGGTATAAAAATGCAAAAATCTGATATGAACAAATACCCCCAAACTTATCATTTGCTCGTCCCGAGCAAAGCCAATTTATTCACAAAAAATTTCCTAACCTCACTTTCGCAGGGAACGCGATTGCACTGAGCATGTGCAACAAGTCGTTAAACCTCTAGGTGTCCCTAGTAGGAGGAGTGTTGTCTCCTGAGGGTTTTCAGCGGATACTACCCACAAAATCCAGTCAAGCTAGTTTTGTAAAATAACTAAGATTCGAACCCTAAAGTTTTGTTTCAGAAAATAACAATTCTATTATCCTAAGTCTAGACTATCGAACCTTTATTTTTCACACCTCGCTTCTTATTTAACTACAGATTTTATATGTTTTTACGTGCAGTGCAAATAGTGTCGTTAAGTTCCAGAAAGATCGAATAAAGGCCTCATGTCACACAATAAAGCCCAGATAAAATTTTTGAAAGGATCACATAAGTTTTATAAAGAGTTAAGCATTTTTCAAGTTTCGTTTTCCAGTAAAGTTTCAACTTTAGAATTTCTATCTTCCTTAACAGGAAAACTAGGTCTTATTCTTCACTCCACCTTTTTTCTTGTTTTTATTTCATACACACCTCTGTGAACGTGCAATAGTCTTTATCATAGAGTAAAATCTTCATATCTCCGCTAATTTTTTTTTATAAAAGCCTGTCTTTTATCAAGATTATTCTCACACAAAGAACTGTTAGGAATTTTAACTCGGAGAGAACACTTGCTTGACTTTGTTTTAAACTGGACTTTCTAGGCTTCTTAGCGAGCTTTGGGCCAATGCACCCAAACCAGTTGGTTTTAGGGCATTAGGTGTAGAAACACCCCAGCGGACTTAATTACTCAAGTTACCTAGGTCCAAAAACAAAAGTCAGTTTGGCATGAAAATCAAGATGATTCAATATGAACGGAGACATAACCGGCAGTTCAATTATTTTTTTGGATAAAAGACGTGTTTAGTGGGTTCGGTGTGTAATCATTCCAATCCAGTTTCAGATGGGTTATTTTTCAGACTTAGTTCCAATTAAGGCGTCAATAACATTCCTTCATATTCACTCACTTCATAAACTATTCTTGATATTACTTATTTCAGAACAAACCTATTTGGTCCTAAAAAAAAATCATTGATCCATTTAAAAGTTTTTCAACATAAAAGACTTGTCATCTAATTCCCAAAAACTCACGACACGTGTAGTGTGATGTAAAGACGTATATCAGCTATAGTTAACTTCAAAGGAGAGTTATTTTTCAGGTTTTCAAAATCTAAACATAAGATTTAGTTATTCTTATTTTATCAAACAAAACCGTCGAAATATTGAATCAGAGTCCTCCCACTAGCTAACTTGACAGAAAAGTTTTTATGTTTTTAGAAAATTTTCAGATTTTTATGGATTTTATGGATTTAAATATGCAGATGCAAAATATACATATGAGTTCGAAGGTAAGAAATGCGTACCGAGCGTACCCCCAAACTTAAACTGGACGGTGTCCTCACTGTCATTGCATGAAGAGATCATTTGAAGGGTCAAAATTGTCGTTAGCGATACAAATTTTTTTTATTTTTTTTTTGTTTTTAAAGAAAAGAAAAAGAAAAATAATGGAAAACAATATCCACAAATATATACAAAATGGTTTATTCATACCCCCAAACTAATTTGGAACAGTGTCCACTGGTCTTGGCTGGATAACCGAAGTTTGGAGGTAGGCAGAGGAAGATTATGCAGGGTAAACCGGCTCCTGTAAGACCAGGAGCTCCTTTGTTGGTTCGGTGCTAAGGTACGGTTTTAGTCGGTGGCAGTTCACTTTGAAAAATGAACCGTCCTTTGAATTTTCCAAATCCACAGCGCCCTGTGGATATACATTCCGCACAAAATACGGCCCTTTCCAGCGAGATCTGAGCTTTCCTGGATGGAAGTGAAGTCTGGTGTCGTAAAGCAGTACCTGCTGACCAGGTACGAAAGTTTTGCGCAAAAGGTGTTTATCGTGAAACACCTTCGTTCGGTTCTTAACGACAACCGCGTTATCGTAAGCCTCATCCCTAAGCTCGCTTAATTCGTTCAACTGCAGCTTCCGTTGGCTGCCCGCATCTTCGAGAGACGGATTCAGCTCCTTTATCGCCCAAAATGCGCGATGCTCTATTTCGACAGGTAGGCGGCAGGCTTTTCCGTACACAAGCCGATAGGGAGACATGCCAAGGTCGGTCTTATAAGCGGTTCGAAATGCCCAAAGGGCATCAGTGAGTTTCAGCGACCAATCCTTACGGTTCTTGGAAACCGTCTTCTCCAGTATCTGCTTGATTTGCCGATTTGAAACTTCGGCCTGCCCGCAGGTTTGGGGGTGGTAGGCGTGGATAGCTTATGATTAATGGAGTATTTCCGCATCAAGGCCTCGAAAGTCTTGTTGCAGAAATGACTTCCATTGTCGCTAATGATCGCTCGGGGGTGCCCAAAACGGGAGAAAATGTTTTCTTTAAGTAACCTAACGACAACCTTGTTGTCGTTAGTCTGGCTGGGCACAACCTCGACCATTTAGAGACGTAATCAACAGCGAGAAGGATGTACAAGTTCCCAAAAGAGCTGGGAAACGGCCCCATGAAATCTATCCCCCAAACATCGAAAATCTCCACAACCAAGATCGGTTGGAGCGGCATCTCGTTCCTCCGGGATATCCGGCCCAAGTGTTGGCACCGGGAGCAAGTCTTGCAATAGTCATGAGCGTCTTTGAAGAGTTGTGGCCAGTAGAAACCACATTGCAAGATCTTCCCAGCTGTCTTTCTGGGGCCAAAATGCCCGCCACATGCTTGATCGTGGCAAAATGACAGCACACTCTTGAATTCCTCGTCAGGGACACACCGACGAATAATCTGGTCGGGACAGTACTTGAACAGATAGGGTTCGTCCCAGTAAAAGTGTTTTACTTGGGATAAGAAGCGAAGTCTGTCCTGACTTGACCATTCTGTCGGTAGTAATCCCGTGGCCAAATAGTTCACAATATCTGCGAACCAGGGTTCGCAAGATACTGTCAAGAGCTGTTCATCCGGAAAAACGTCGTTGATCGGAATTGGAAGCGAAGGCGAAAAAGGAAGTCGTGAGAGATGGTCGGCAACTGCGTTTTCACATCCTCGTTTGTCCTTAATGACAAGGTCAAACTCTTGAAGCAAGAGGATCCAACGTATTAGCCGAGATTTTGCATCTTTTTTCGCAAAAAGATGGCGCAGAGCAGAATGGTCTGTGTAGACAATGACTGGAGAGCCGATGAGGTATGGCCTGAACTTTTCTAAAGAAAATACAACAGCTAAGAATTCCTTCTCAGTTGTTGTATAATTGAGTTGGGCGTCGTTCAGGGTTCGGCTCGCATAATAGATTACGCGCGGCATCTTATTGATGTGTTGTCCAAGGACAGCACCAATGGCAAAGTCGGATGCATCGCACATAATCTCAAATGGGTGCGTCCAGTCAGGTGAAGAAAGAACGGGAGCAGAAGTGAGTGAGCGTTTTAGAGACTCGAATGCAGTCACACAGCTCGAGTTGAAGTCGAATGGCGTGTCCTTGGCCAACAAAAGAGTCAAGGGCCTAGCAATCTTGCTAAAGTCCTTGATAAACCGTCTATAGAAACCGGCATGGCCAAGGAAGGCTCGGATATCTCTGACGCATCGGGGAGGAGGCAAATTGGAAATGACCTCAATCTTTGCTTTGTCAACCTCTATGCCATTTTGCGAGATGATATTTCCTAAGACAATACCTTCACGCACCATGAAGTGGCACTTCTCCCAATTCAAAGTGAGATTCTTGTTCTTACATCGGGTAAGCACAGCGTCAAGATGCAGCAAACACTCGTTGAAGGAATCGCCGAAGATGGAGAAATCATCCATGAAAGTCTCCAGAAATTTTTCCACCATGTCTGAGAAGATTCCCATCATACACCGCTGGAAGGTAGCGGGCGCATTGCATAACCCAAAGGGCATGCGACGATATGCGAATGTGCCGAAAGGACAAGTGAAAGTGGTCTTGTCCTGGTCTTTTTCGGCGATGGGAATCTGATTATAGCCGGAGTAGCCATCAAGAAAGCAGTAGTACTCGTGTCCGGCCAATCGTTCAAGCATTTAGTCAATGAAAGGTAGCGGAAAGTGGTCTTTCCGCGTTGCGGCGTTGAGTTTTCTGTAATCAATGCACACTCGCCACCCAGTTTGGGTGCGAGTAGGGATTAACTCATTCGCCTCGTTAGTGATGACCGTTATACCTGATTTCTTAGGGACAACATGGATGGGGTAACCCACTGGCTATCAGAGATAGGGTAAATGATACCACTATCTAGACATTTTACGATCTCCTTCTTCACAGCCTCTTTCATGACTGGATTGAGACGTCTTTGTGGATCCCGGGCTGGTTTGGCATCATCCATCAGATAAATGTGATGCTCAACGATCAGGGGACTAATCCCCTTGATGTCCGCCATGGACCAGCCAAAAGCTTGCATGTTGCTGTGCAAGACCGCAAGAAGGGCTTTCTCTTGCTCTGGAGCTAGAGAAGCCGAAATGATGACAGGGAGGGTCTCGTTCTCACCTAAGTAAGCGTACTTAAGGTGAGACAGCAAAGGCTTGGGTTCGAGCGCTGGAGGTGAAACGATTGAAGGCAAGATTGGTGCAGAGGTCTCGAACTCAAAGGACTCCAGCAAAGGTTCAAAACGAGTGTAGGCGACCGAGTTGGATGGTTCAGGTAACTCATCCGGAAATTCGAAAGATTCAAACTCGGGTTGTGCGCGGCTAAGATCGTTCGAGAACGTGAAACACTCGTAGCCGTTGTCGGGCGCAGAAACAGCAGCAGGTTCGAGGAGGAACGCACTAGTGGCGTTAAGATTATCGTGATCAAACAGAACCTCCTCGAATTCACATTCTTCTGGGGTGATCTCCTGGATTGAGCAGGCGTCCAGTATATGAGCATTAGGTTCGGCAGGCTGATTCCCCAACCTAAAAATGTTGAGTTCAATCGTCATGTTTCCAAAAGAGAGGTTCATCGAACCATTGCGACAATTGATCACAGCATTTGAGGTTGCAAGAAATGGCGACCGAGTATCACCGGAATTTGATTCCGGGGGTTAGCTACAGGCTGTGTGTCTAATACAATGAAGTCAACGGGGAATATGAAGTCCCCGACTTTTATTAACACATCCTCTAGCTCACCCCTAGGGTGGGTGATCGATCGGTCGGCCATTTGGAGAGTGCAGTGCGTGGGTTTCAGCTCTCCGACGCCTAATTGCTCGTATACTGAGTACGGAAGCAGGTTAACACTGGCACCAAGATCTAATAGTGCGCGGTTGATGTTCTTATCCCTAATGGTAATAGAAATCGTAGGACAGCCAGGGTCCTTCCGTTTTTGTGGTAAAGATTGGGTAAGGGCATCACTCACAGCACTAGCCAAGAAAACTTTCTTGGGTACCTGAGACTTCCTCTTTTTCGTGTACAAGTCCTTTAAGATTTTCGCGTAGGACGGGACTTGTTGGACAGCATCTAAAAGAGGAATGTTAATGTTAACCTGCTTAAATAACTCCAGAATCTTCTCCATCTGAGGATTTTGTTTATTAGACCTCAACCGGTTTGGAAATAGAACATTTTTAAAATTGGTTGAGTCTAATGCTGGAGGAGGAGATTGTGGAGTTGGAACGGATCCCAGAACAGGTGTTTTCATGGAGTGAGAAGTGGGTCCGTTCAGAGTAGAAGAAGAAGAAGGAGAGCCTTGTGAAGAACGGAGAATAGGCTCAGAAGACGAAGAAGTAGAAGAAGAAGAAGAAGCAGCGGCCGGGGTGTCTTCGTTGATCCGTGTGCTGATGTTGTTTTGCAGCACCCTTCCCGATCTCAATGTGGTCACGGCACTCACATTATGATTCTGTTGTTCAAGAGCAACATGTACATTATGTGGGTGACCGGGATTTGGGAGTGGCTGGGACGGGAGCTTCCCATTCTCTCGCTCGCTTAAGGCCGCATTCAGCTGTGCAATCTGGGCCTCGATGGTCTTGATACTTTGCCCGTGAGCGGCAGTGTGTTGCACTAAGGACTGAATGGAAGACTAGATGTTGGCGATGGACTGAGTTGATTATTTAACGAACGCCTCCAGACTTCGTTTGAGCGAGGAAACCTTATCGTTGTTTGACGAAACAAAGTTGTTTGGTGGAAAAGAATTGTTGGGTGCAAAGTTGTTCGTCTGATTTTGGAAAGGTTGGGGTTGGAAGGGCTGCTGAAACTGAGTTTGTTGTTGCGCTTGTTGTTGCGGCGGAGGGGCCCTCTGGAAATTGTTGCCTTGGAATTGATTCTGATTCTGATTCCAGGCGAAATTGGGGTGGTTCCTCCAACCGGGATTGTAGGTGGTAGAGTATGGATCATTCCTCGGTCTTTGCTGAAATGCAGCATTAACCTAATCCTGTCCTTGCGATGGCGGATTGTAAGGACACTCTTCGGTTAAGTGAGAAGGATCGGAACAACAAGCGCAAATGGTACGAAGGGGGAGAACAGGGGCAGGAGCAGGAGAAGAAAATTTGCTCTCTATCGCTTCAAGCTTTCTTGTTATTGCAGCCATTTCATCTTTCATCGCAATAGAGACATCAAGTTGGTGAATTCCTACCCTAGACTGACCGGTAGAAGTGGAGGTAGAAGAAGAAGTCGGTCTGGTGCTCTCCCATTGTAGCGTTTGCTCCGCAAGGTCGTCAAAGAACTGTCACGCTTCCTCATCAGATTTCGATAGGAAGTGGCCCTGACAGATGGTTTCCAACAACTGCTTCGTTGCTGGGTTCAGGCCCTCGTATAAGGTTTGGCAAAGTTGCCATTTCTCTATACCGTGGTGAGGACACTGAACAAGAAGGTCTTTGTACCGGTCAAAGCACTTCCAGAAGGGTTCAGAAGGAAGCTGAGAGAATTGGTTGATTTCATTTCGAATCCTTGCAGTTTTATGATTCGGATAGAATTTTTTTAGAAACGCTTTAACAAACTCGTCCCAGCTGGTTATTGAGTGGGAAGCGGTGCTATACAGCCATTTTTCAGCAAGATCGCATAAAGTGAACGGAATGACCCGTAGACGTATAGCATCGTCCGACGGCTGGGTGGTTTTCATCATGGCACAGACGTTTTGAAATTTATTGATGAAGATATAGGCATCTTCAGATTCAAGCCCATGAAATCGTGGAAGTATGTTGATGAAGTGGGGCTTAATTTCAAAGTTGTCCCCATTGGCCGGTGGAAGAGAAAGGCAGGTGAGAAGTGCAGAACGGGTAGGATAGAAACGATCCTGGAGCGCGATTCGCTGCGGCGCTACAACAGGCAGTGGTGGTGGGTTATTGGTCTCCGTAGGAGGTGGAGCCAATCCAGGGGTGGTCAAAGAGATGTTCGGATTAAATCCCGACATCGCGGAAGAAGAGGTTGGTGAAGGTGAAGGTGAAGGTGAAGATGTATGAACAGAATTCCGGTCAACGTCGGAGTTGGCCGGCAAAGGAAGGGGTGAAAGAGGAGTGGACGGAGTTTCGACGTCTGAGTCGATCGCGTAGTCGGTAGCAACTAACGTAACGCGGACTAGGCGGGCGCTAGTGTCCCGAGTCCAAGCGGACATACACTAAACGAGTTTAGTATAGTCAAAGCGGAGAAGGTGAGGGTAAGAAAAAGTCAGTGGAGAAAACGATGGGTGGTGGGTGAAAAATGGATTTGGCGACAAAAGGGCAAGTTTTTATAAAAGTTTTTGATTTTTTCCTTTTTTTTTCGAAAGAGCTTTACAGAAATATGTACGGACTTACGGCTTTAAGCAATCACAAATAAGATATGCACAATCTCACCTAGATCTAGGGTCACCTAGGTCTGCTAGACAGCTCCTAACTATTCCAGAGGGGTAGAAATAGGACCTCAAACCGCCTCTTCTCCGTCTAATGCGGCCAGATAAGTGCCAGGTAAGTGGGAGGTTGTCCAACGCTTTCGCGAAGTTCCTTAATTAAATAACCACTTGCCTTCGTCACACTTGCCTAGGCACCGCAAAAGTCAGATAGGATAAACGGCCGATGCCTGTAACTAGTCCTCTGTCCTATTGAGCGCGAAGTCCTTAGGGCTGAGTCTAGTATTTTTTAATTTAACAATGGTCAATGCATATGCTTTTTGTGATTTTTGGGGTCCTGGGAAGGGTGATGAAATCCCCACCCAATCTGAATTGGTTTCAAGCCCCTTAAGTCCGTATTAATTAATGCAAAGCGATAACAAATCAACTGCAAACAATTTTTATTTTTAGCGCGGCGCAAAGAATCCTGCACAAGAACAGTTTATTGGAAGGGGGAAGAGAGTTTGCGCAAAGAATTCTGCAGAAAACACAATTTATTGGAGTCCAGAGGAGTGGGGAGAAGAAGAGGGAAACTTACAGGGAATTTGGCACCCTGAAACACCAGACGGCCGCGGTTCCGCGGCCTAAACCAGCTTATGCCGCGGTTCCGCGGCAAGATGGTGGGCTTGGGCCTTCAGGTTTTTGGGTAGTGCTCTGTTGGGTGTCCTCTTCTATTCTGGATTTCCTGAATCTTTATTTGATTACTGTATCTGCTCCAGAATTTTGTAGTAGACCGTTGGCTTTGTTTTGATCCGTCGCGGTGTAGCCGCGAGATGTGGGTCTATCTTCCCACGTCTTTGGCACTGAACTCAAACGTATTATCCTGCACACTTGCACAAAAACTAATCAAAAATAACAAGATGATTTCTTTTACAAAGTATATTTTTTTGTTTTGTTTTTCGATTATATTTATATTCACAAGTTAACCCGAAATTACACAAAGAAATAAACTACCGTCTCCCCGGCAACGGCGCCATTTGATTGGTAGGGATTCTGCGTGTTTAAGTTTAGTTAATTACCGCAATCAAGACGGTTTCGCTTGTAGCTAGCCGGTTGAGTACGGGTCGTCCGCAGGGAGATGGGAATCTTTTTCTATGTGCTTTAACGAGTTAAGTCCAGTTTTCCAGATTTTGTTGTGATTAATTAAGTGTTAAAATGATATGTAAAGAGAGCTTGTTAGGGTTAGGATTAGGTTAGTTTGAGTTAGGAGTCGCTCACCTCTTTCGTTGCCCCTCTTAATATCGGTGTTACGGTAATCGGCAACAACGGGGATTAGCACGACTAGGAAGGAACTTGCGAGTATAAGCTAGGCTTTCCAACGCATAAGTTCTTCCTTTTGGTGCTTCTCCGTCCGTTCTTGGCTCTTAGCCATAACCTCCGGTTAATTCAACCACAACCGGTCTTACTACGGAATCACCGCTATCATGTAGGATAGGGTGCCGTAAGGAGCGGATTGTGGTTCAATTAACGGGAGTCGATTTAAGATGTTGGGCAAGGAAAGAGTGAGAGAGATTTCCTTCTCTCAAACTTCCCTTATCCTACCCTAACAAGTATGAAACTACTCACACATCATAATGAAAAGAAAACAAAACAAAAGAGGAAGATAGAAAGAAAGAGATTAGAAGATAACAACTAGCTATTTGCGACCTCACCTTGGCAAGGATCAAGCGTAAGCATCATGGTTGTTTTAATGATAAAGGAAAAGAGAAAAGAAAGAAACAACAAGAAATAACAACAACTAAGTTAACAAATGGAAATTACAAGCAATTAACAATTTAACTAAAGAACAAGACAAGCATGATAAGTAAAAAGAACTCCTTTATTCATTCTTCACTCACAAAAGCTCACTACAAGATTTTTAATGGAGAAGAGATGAGAGGAGGAAGAAGAACAACAACAAAAACCTAAAAAATAAATACAAGATTATGCACCCATGGCTTCACAAGGATCTGGGCTATTTATAGGCAGGGAAATGGAAATTTAGGGCAAAATTCTGCCTGTACATAGAAAGACCAAAATACCCCTGAAAAGTCATCAGCCGACAAGGCCGTACGGCCGCGGTTCCGCGGCCTAAGCCTGCTATTGCCGCGGAACCGCGACACTTTAGGAGAATTGATTCATCGTATTTGGTGGTTTTTCCTGTTTTGCTGTCCCCTTTTGTCTGGTACATGTATTTTCTGATAATCTTTCCACATTTCTTCCAGAATTCTAGTGGATCAAAAGGTGATTTGGACATGGATCTTTTGTCATGATTTTCTTGAGCTCCGCGTAGATTTCTTGGATCTTGTGTTGCCATTGAGCCTTGTGCATGAAGGTGACAATCGATTTGCCATTTTGTCTCCTAAACTGGTGTGTGGCAACAGACGGATAAAGAGCGGAGACCCGTGTTTTATCTGTGGTTGGCAGGAACCCGGATTTTGTCGTGTTTTCCATGAATTTCACTGTTTAGAGCCGAGAACCTGTATCCTGCAATTGACTTGCAAACACGGCTCAGGAGTACCTACCGATAAGCAATGTGATAAAAATTGGGCGGTATAAAAATGCAAAAATCTGATATGAACATATCCAATCTCAAATGAATCTCTTTTATCCCGAATCAAATCTCCAGCAAAATTCTAACATCCTAAATATAATGGCGTAAATAAATATGATGAGGTCAATACACATATATTAGCGTCCCATTCCCCTAATATTGGTGTAAGGGTATATATAACAGCGGCTCAATCCCCTGTTATATATACAAAGGAGTAATTAGAAATATCATGAAACCAATGTGCCAAGTATCGACACAGAAATGCTGATCCATCAGGTGCTGTCTCCATGACTGGCCCCCTGATAGGTACGTATCATACGCTATCCCGAAAGCTCGAGTGCCTAGCTCTGACCCTCGCCTCTCGATGTATCCATACGTACATGACTCCCGTCGGTATCCACATGATAACCGCCGAGTCATTGGTCCTGTCACCGGATAGTATGGTTCCCCTAAGCCTCATCGCCTGACACCACGACATCGTTCTTGCTTCGGGGTACCTCCGGGCCCCACCATGTACCCGCACACGGACCCCTCCTTTCCTCGCGTGGGGTATACACATCGTAAACGACAAATCTCATGGTGGCTGCTGAAATATCATATCAAGGGAAACCGGGTTTTTCAAATAATGCATAATTTCATGAACTACCACGGTTCCCAAATCCAGAAAACATCATGAAAAATCCATATCTCAATGCGAAAATCCTTGAATAAAGTATACGCATCATAAATCTGAAATGCGAGCATATAGAGGAAAAGCAGCAATTAACTGTAACAAGTTAATATAATATCATGCGGTTCCTAATCTCTCCAATTCTAAAATAACATCAAGTAAAGGTAAACATGTAGCTATAACCAGATATATGTGCAACATAAAGGTATAGCAAGATATATGTATCTACCTATAAGTAATGATTTAGTATACCCCCTGGGTATAAGTGAAATAGGTGTGCAAGGTATACCTGTAGCTATAACGTAAAGTGTGCATGTACCTATCACTAATGGTACAATACTCTATAGGTATACAGATAACTAGCATGTAAGTATGTCAGAACATATGTGTAAGCATGTAGGTATACAGGTATGCTATAAGTCAATGCGTAAAGAAATATGAATCAAAGTCTCAATGTCCCTAACCAAGCAATATCATATCTATAAGTGGGTTATGTGTGACATGGCAATTATTGACGGTGTGTGTAGCATACAATCAGTGCTCGTGCAACATGAATCGTCAATAATATGTGCAGTGTCCTAAGGATACTAGTCCAGGCACAACTACATCTAAGTAATAGGGTAAAGGCGCAATTCTAACAATAACGTAGAATATGCGACAAGTAATAAAATCTCTAGCCCTGACGCATAACGCCATGCGGGCGATTCCCTTGAAGATGTTAAATCTACTCACCAACCCTCAAAGCTAGGTGAATCCTACCACCTGTTTCCCCTTTGTCGTAGCGTCCGAAGTCCCTGCTTGCGAACCTAAAATTTCACAAACACATCACATAAGCATATATTCTACATCGACGAAAAGATATCGAAACGCAAGAATATCGCCCTGAAAATTACACTGCGCGCTTAGCGCATCTAACGCGCGCGACATCGGCCAAAAATCCTAACTAGGATCGCCAAACTACGAAACACCTAGTCTAGATTCCGATCGTCCCGATCGCGCATTCAAAACACAACAATAAACGTGGTCTCAATATAAATAACCTCGCAACGTCAAAAGAAACTCACGCCTAAAAGTTATCAAAATCTAGTAAGCAGTATTTATCTTTTTAGCACAAAACTACAAGTTTTACCAAAACTATAATTTACAAACATCTTCAAATAGCAAGGTTAAACCATTTCTATATTTTTAAACTTGCTTAATTAAGCTTTAGCAAAAACCTAGTAAGCAAAAACCCTTAATTAGACAAAGTAGTAATTAACAAAAATTAGCATTTTCTACTAGGTTAAGCTTTTCCAATTCACAAATTAACACTTCAATTAAATATTAAACACTTAAATTAAGCTTTAACCTTAACTTGAATTTCTAAAACCATTTCTAGAATTTTGAAACATGAAATTTAATGCTTAAACTAACATTTAATTAAGCTAGCATAAAGATTTAAACTTAACAATTAGAGATTAGGGTTAGGGTTTTATACCTTCAAGAACACCACTTGAATCAAGGATAAAACCAAACTTTAGCCTCCAAAATCTTCACTAGAATGAAGATCCAAGCAACTTTTGTGAAGAAGAATGAAGGTTTTGGATTTTATTTGAATTTCTATGAATTAAATTGGATTTTTCATGATTTATTTGTGCAAGAAATCATGAAAAATGAGAGAGAAAGGAAATGGGCAGCCAAGAACAAGTAGTGGCCGGCCATGAGGGTGTGTGGGTGTTTTTTGGTGAATTGTAGAATTTTCTAGATGAAAATAGAATAATAGTATAATGAAACAAAAGGTTATGTTCACACTACTTTTCTTTTTCTTTATTATTTAAAAAAATAAATCCTTTCACCATAAAAATCTAGATATTTAAAAAGAAGGTTCTAAAATAATTGTAGTGATGATTTCCAAGAATTTTCATTTAGAAGAAATTTCCCGATTTACGTGCATATTTTACCGGCTAAAATAATATTTTATTTGGGAAAAAATCTATCTGAACAAAAACCTCCCAAATACCCCTAAAGTTCGTACACAAGCTTTATTTTAGCTAAAAAAGGTGCCGGTAAGCTTATACGGACGTTTGATCGAAATCGGGTTAAAACGGGAAAAACCGACAATTTTGCCCTAAAACGGGAAAATTCGCAAAATGATTCTGAAACGTTACATTAAACCCACTGCCAGCGTAGTGTCGAGTCTTTAGAATCCCACACAGAGAGTTTCCCTGCTCCAGGCGAAACGATATAGAGGTCGTATGGTTTTACGACAAGGGTTCGGATGCGTACGTGTGTTTACGCACGTACGACTTTTCAGACAGTTTTTACTAGTCGGCTTTGGTTTAAGCCAGATTCCAGTATCGGGTTACTGGATTTATACAGTCTAAAGTTTTTCCGTATTTTCACGGATTGGAGGGGCGTTCTCATAATTTGTCGGGAAGGTTCTAGAAGAGTGGTGACTAAGGGGTTAAGGTGGCATGAGCATTAATTGCTTAATGACTCATTTGTGTGATTCATCCTTTGCATTAAATGATTCATTAATGTTTTAATGAGTCATACGATGAATCACACTAGATGAATGAATCTAACCATGATGATAAATCATTTATATTATTTATTTGATTAAATGTTATGGTTGATATATTCATATGAGTTCATTATTCATTTCATAATTATTCTCACCTTCTCTCTCCTCAAGCTCACTCTCTCTTCAAACCCTAACCCTAACCTCTCATGAGTTGAGATCAAGGGTTAGCTAGACTAATACATCCATAACTTCACTCTATATCCCCTAGGTAGCTTAGATTAGCACTTTAAGCAACCTAGTTATCTCAAGTTTGAGATTAAGCTTGGAGTAGGAGCTTTCGGGTGGATCGTCCTTGATTCGAGGAGGCCGTTGAGGTGTCGATGTTCCAAGGAGCCTACGAGGAGTGGAGGACCGCGATGAAGACCCGAAGGACAAGTAACGTGAGGTATAACTTCGTATCCGAGTAGTTAAACCTCTTGTAGTAAGTTAGCAATGGTTCAGAAACGATTCATGTGCTCAAGTCCATGTTACGAAGCTTTGATAATCGTTTTTCATATATTCCGCCTCCCCGCAAGTTCGTGGGGTGCGTGATATGGACTTACAGTGGTATCAGAGCCAACTAAACCATTACTAACTTATTAGCAACTAATTAGAAGTTCGATCGACAGAAAAACACGAAAACAAAATTCGAAACCCTAACAGTTCTGTTAATTTTAAACATGTCTGAAAAATTATTTGATATGCCTTAAAATTCACAGCAGGTAAATATAAGAATTCTGGGAAAATATGGAGTTGTAATTCGTCTTGATGGCCGCGAAACCGCGGCAATAGTGTGCTTTTGCCGCAGATCCGCGGCGGAGTCAACCCTGAGTTGACTCCGATTTGCTCTAAAATTCATATATTTTTGTGTTCTGTTTTCTTGTATATACTGTTTCTACCCAGGTTACTTCAGTGCTGGTTTGCTTTTGGGGTAGACACGGAATATGGTATTCGATCGATGTTCTAAGATATTTGCTAACTGGGTCTTTATCTGTAATGTTTAATGTGTTCGTAAACCTCCCCTAACTGCTAGTATGTCGGTTGGCAGGGGGTTGCACATTTCTGAAATGTTTACTGTTTGTGTATATGAACTGTGTTGGACTGTTGTGATGATTAGCCGGGGTTTGAGATGGGTTTAATATTCATTCATTCGATGTAAATGTAATTCGATGTAATATTCTTTTGCGGGGCACATCCAGGTTGCGGTTGTAGCCACCGTTGTATTATTTCTTTTTACTGTTTTTGCTCCTAGGATAGACCCAAGGTGGGGTGCACAAACTACCGGGTACTTTGAAGTGTTTAGTGGCCTACTCACTTTGTTGAGGGAGACCGCTTCACTTCGGGTACTTGGCGGGTAGTTTGCCGTACCCGTAGGGGTCTAGGGTGGGGTAATGGCTATTCATCACAACTGTGTAATTCGTCTTTTATTGCAGGCTCAAAGCAAATGCGGATTGCTAATAAATCCAATAAAGTTCATCTGTGATCTGGAATGCTTATTATTGCGTCTGACGAATGTACAATATCTATATATGATAGCTATTAGACGTCACTTATGTTACACCCGCGCTAGCCCACCCCCGCTCTGTCGTTAGTTAAGTAACCTAACGGGTGATGACGGGACCCCGTGGCGAATGCGGATGGCATAAGAGGACGTGGTATTTTCGTTGTTTTCTGCAATGATAGGATAAATGATGGGACGCATTATTATAATGCAAAGAAAATAAACCAAAGTTGAATGTTTGGAAAAAATTTAAAAGAAACCACTCGGTTATTTTAAAAGATCAGAATTTTTAATTGCGGAGATTTAACCACTCCTTTTAAAAAGTATCAGGTTCCTTCGATTATATCAAGTTCACTACTTTCACGGTTTTGCCAAAACCATTCGTAGCCCTCCGTCATTTCATATAGATAGTCAATAGTATTCAGGCTGTGTTTGTTGACTAAAGTCAAGGCACAGTTGTCGGGATAAAAATTTACACCCCCGTTGACCGAGTCAAAGTCAAGGTCAACCCCAAGCCAGGTGGGCCCAAGCCCAGGTCAAGCGGGCCCATGCCTAAGTCGAGCCCGCGGGCAGACTCCTCCATGCTAAAATATAGATCATGTAATAAATAATTTTCATGTAATTTTTTATACATGAATGTATGCAAAATGGGCATAAAGCCAAATTTTTGTAAGCCCATGGCTTATGTGCAAAAATGAAATAGCACATGAGCCATGGGATAAGCAAAAATGCCATTTTTGTAAAGCCCAAGGGGCTATATGTAAATATGTAAGCCTATATAAGGCAAAATGATGATGAATAAAACATCACTTTTTCATTCCCCCAAAACTAGGGTTCCTTGTGCCTCCTGCTCCTTCTCCAAGGTTCTAAACCTTCTTATTTCTTTGAATTAAATAAAGAGTTTTACTCTTTCTTTTCCAAAACTAAGTAGTTTTCCACAACAAAACCCACAAAGGGGAACTCAGATCTTCCATCAGATCTTAAAAAGGAGTGATTTTTAAAATCTCCTACTTCTTGATCTTCAAGATCCGGCCAAACAACAGGAGGAAGAAGAAGAACCCCCTTCATCAGCTTCAAAACATCCTAGAAGTTTAACTCGATATATATAAAACAACAAATATTTCCTTTTTGAAGCATAGCTTCTGTTTCTTAGGCTAAAAGCCTCCTTTTCTAGCCGGCGCTCAAGCGCAGAGCGCCCGCGTGCCGACACGTGGCGCGCTTGCGCTCAAGCGCAAGCGCTCGAGCGCAAGTCGCCCCGGTGCCGACAAGTGGAGCGCTTGCGCTCCAGCGCAAGCGCTCGAGCGCAAGTCGCCCTCGTGCCGACACGTGGCGCGCTTGCGCTCTAGCGCAAGCGCTCGAGCGCAAGTCGCCCCGGTGCCGACACGTGGAGCGCTTGTGCTCGAGCGCAAGTCGCCCCCGTGCGGACACGTGGCGCGCTTGCGCTCAAGCGCAAGCGCTCGAGCGCAAGTCGCCCCGGAGCCGACACGTGGCGCGCTTGCGCTCAAGCGCAAGCGCTCAGGCGCAAGTCGCCCCGGTGCCGACACGTGGCGCACTTGCGCTCAAGCGCAGAGCGCCCATGTGCCGACACGTGGCACTCTAGCGCCTGAGCGCACAGCACCTAGGCGCACAGCGCCCAAAGTGCTGCCCCCACACATCCTTTGGATGCCTTTTCCCCCTCTTTCTTTTATATATATATACATATATATATATATATATACACATATGTAAACATATTTACACATACACATATTCCGCGACACTGTCCCTGTTAGAAAAAAATTTCTAACGGGGCGCTGCCCCGCCCCCCGCAAGGGGGCTGCTAGCCCCCTTGACCCCCAGCCCGCTATCCGGGTAGCGGGACCCCCGTAAAAACTCTGCGGGGCTCTCGATGTATCCAAAACCCCTTTAAAACACAACACACGTACACTGCACATTGAGTTCGCATGACCATTTTAACCCGTTAATCGGAGGTTCCCTCGCCCCAAAGGCGAGGGGTAATTAACGGCAGCTTAGTCCGCGGCTGCCGGAGATTCGAATCCCCACAATCAATAAACCCCGTCCTACCCTAGGCAGGAGGAATCTGTAGTATACGCCTGACAAGCGCGCGTGTATTCCCATCTCAATGGGGTGACGAAAAACACCCTACAGATTCTGGCACGCCCGGTGGGACCAATCTCTCCTCCCATATTTCGGGTTAAGCGTTCATGCGAGCTCAATCAATATACATACCTGTATTTATACTAAAAATAATGCTTTTTCATGCAGATTTTCAAGCAATCACCTTCCGACGATGTCTTCGATGATGAACTCAGCTCCCGTCTCCTACACGATGAGGATAGACTCTAGGACGGTCCTTCCGGCCAGTCTCGGGCGACAATGGGAGGAGCCGCTGCTACCATTCGGCTCTATTATGTTCATGCCAGTTGGCGCCATCCCAGCTCCTCAAGCCCCGGTGGCAGACAAACCGGTCTCGAAAGGCAGGAGGCCAAATGTGGTGATCTCAAGGGCGCCCCAACCCAAACGCAAGTCGGTATCTGAACGACTTTCCTTGGCCCCAGCTAGGGGCAAGGCCATCAACACCAACAAAGCGACAACGCGTCCCGAGCAAGCTCCAGCGGCGCCCCTGACAAATGCTCGATCGGGTGTCTTCTCTAAGCTCCCCGCTGATCAACTCACAATGGCTTCCCGGGTAGCGGATGCCCGCCAAGCCTTCAAAATCGAGAAGCTGAGGGAGAAAAGGCTCAGATATAGAGCCAACAAAAGGGCTAGGGCTCCTGCCGGGCTGAACCTCATGAGGTTCGAAGAACAGGGTTACCCCACCGAAGATGAGGAAATGGCTGGGTATGTGGTCCACACTGTCTACACGGTAGGCACGCGCAGCAAGAGCAAGGACGGGGCTACCACATCTCAAACCCAATCTGGCTTGAATGTGGTGGCCGCTTCCCAAGAACAGCCGCCTCTGCTGGGTGATGAAAACCCTCTTGATGAGGATGATAGGCGGAAAGACCCTTCGGTCCATGAGGAGTCGGGCTCGGAAAGCGAAGAAGAGCCGACTTTCCGCCCCAGGACCGCGGAACAAGAGCTGCTTCAAGAGCTCCGAAAGCAGCTCAGAAACAAAGACAAGGAGATGGACAAACTCTACTCCAAAATTGTTGACTTGACGAATGTCGTGATGCAGCTCACGGCCTGACTTGCCTCTCAGCCGCCCAATCAAGCGGAGGGCTCTGCTCGTGAACCAGGAAATGGTGTCCCAAAGCAGCCGACGCCTATTCCCTCAAATCCAAAAGTGGGCGAACTACATGAAAACCAGTCGCATCCTATCTCGGGAAATGTCTTGGCTACCGATGACAGTAGCCCGCTAACTCAAGATCAAATCATGGATTTGGTTGCCAACAAAGTCAAAACATTGGTGGCCGAAGCCGAAACGCAAAAAGATATCAGCAGTAGTAGGAGGCCATATCCTGCTCAGTATGATCTGGTAGAATTTCCTAGCGGCTATGTCATCCCCAAATTCGGAAGATTCGATGGGACGGGAAATGCGAATCAGCAGAACGCCCACTTCAAAGCCTCATGCGGGAATACTGGGGGCAATGATGCGCTTCTCCTTCGCCAGTTCGTTAATAGCTTGACCGATGTTGCTTTCGACTGGTACGCGAGCATACCGGATGGCTCCGTCACAACTTTTGTCCAAATGGAGTCTCTGTTTCGGCAGAGGTTCATGAGCGTCAGCGATAAGATTACCATTGCCGAGCTCGTAAGGACCAAGCCCAAGAGCGACGAAAGCAGCAAGGATTTTATAACCCGATGGCGCAATCTCTCCGTCAAATGCGAACCGCCGATAGAGCAGGACCAATCTGTCAGTCTCCTCGTCGGAATTCTCAACAATTGGATGGCCCCATTTTTATGCACCGCGGGTCTCAAAACATTCCAAGAGCTGACCAGGAAAGTCCAGATGCTGGAGCGCTCAAAACAGGAGTCCTCCTCGGATTCTCAAAATAACAATAAGTCCTGGAGAAACCGGAAGGACGATAATCGCAAAGGCGGAAACTCCGATGATTCTGAATCTTTCAACATTTCGGCTAACCGAAATAAGCAAGGGATGAGCGGACCTAGCGCCAACCAGCCTCGGAAGCCAATGTTCGGAGAGGGAGGAGAATCTCTACTGAAAGAGAGCTGGATAAGGTCTATTCCTTCAGAAGGGACAAAATCCGTAAAATATTCAAAGACGCCCTGAAGAACGGTCTACAACTGCCAGAGTCAAAAAGACCGCAGGAAGCGAATAGGACCGACGACCCCAAATACTGCCCCTATCACAGAGTGATAGGTCATGCCATTGAGGACTGCTTCGTCTTCAAAGATTGGGTCGAAAAGCAGTACAAGGCAGGGGAGATAGAACTGTCCAAAGGCGTGTTAACAAACAGTCAAGTTGCAAAAGCCAATTTCATACAAACGGAGACCGAAGTTCTTCGTGAAACCGATTCTCTCAGACATCTGCCTTTCTCTGAAAACAATCGACCACCACGTCATTAAACTGGGAACAGTCGACCTCTAAGTCGTTAAACTGGGAATGTAAAAAATGTGTGTATACAAAAAAATGTGTAAATAAAAGAAAAATAAAGAAAAGCCGAAATGATGGGGCAACTCGCAATAAAAACCAGCGAGTAAGAATGAAAATGAAAATAAAGCCGAAATGATGGGGCAACCGCGAATAAAAGCCGAAATGATAGGGCAATCGCGATTTTCGCGATAAGAAAAGCTGAAATGATAGAGCAATCGCGGTAAAACAAAAAAACAACAACAAAACAACAAAAAAAATAGCGGCGAATAATGAGTCGCTCCTGGTACCATATTCCAGTGCAGCGATGCAGACGCCAACAAAAATTCAAATTTCCAAAAATTTTCCATCCCTACGGCCAATCCCCAAATTGACTACCGTATACAATCCACGGGCTCAAATAATTCTCACCATACCCATGCCCCACCGTAATCACCAGTTACGCGGATGGTCTCCGCCTTTGGAATTATGCTCCATTGAGAAGACCCACTCATGTGTCCTCATGATACATGAGGAGAAAAAACCTTTGTGGGATCCTTACGACTCATAAAGGAAAAACACACTTAGGAGTCCTCACGACTCTTAAGGGGAAAATATACTAGCGGGATCCTTACGATTCGTAGGGAGAAAATGCTTTTATGGGACCCTCACGGCCCAAAAAATTGAAAAGTCTTAGGTGACAGGGATCTAAACCTGTCTCCTAAGCCATCGCTCCCCAACTCCCAAAGCGGCGAATGATGAGTCGCTCCTGGTACCATATTCCAGTGCAGCGATGCAGACGCTAACCAAATTCCAAATCCCATGCCCCAAAATGGCGAATGATGAGTCGCTCCTGGTACCATATTCCAGTGCAGCGATGCAGACGCCAACCAAATTCCAAATCCCATGCCCCAAAATGGCGAATGATGAGTCGCTCCTGGTACCATATTCCAGTGCAGCGATGCAGACGCCAACAAAGTCCCAAAATTTTTTCCGGCCCTACGGTCTGGATCATACATCCTGCAAAACCGTATACAATCCACGGGCGTAAAACAATCCCAACCTCTCCTAAGTCCTACTGGTGAGACCGCATTCAAAGTCCAAAAAAAAAATTTGAAAAATAAAATAAAATAAAATAAATAAAATGGTATGTCCACATGCAAAATGGGCACGGATGAAAACCCGAAACGGCTCCGTGAGCTCGTGAGAAGGAGATGAAATGCACTCACAAGGTCCCCTCGACCTTGTGAGGAGAAAATTCCCGCGTGAGATCCTTACGACTCACAAAGGAGCAACACACTTGGGAGTCCCCATGACTCCCAAGGATAAAATACACTTACGGGATCCTTACGACCCGTAGGGAGAAAATGCTTTGTGAGACCCTTACGGCACACAAAATTGAAAAGTCTTAGGTGATAGGGACCTAAAACCTGTCTCCTAAGTCATCGTTTCCTAATAAGCAAACGCAAAGGATGATTCGCTCCTGGAACCATATTCCAGTGTAGCGATGCTGATGCCAAACAAAAAAAAACCAATTCCCAAATCCTCTCATGACAAATGATGATTCGCTCCCGGTACCATATTCCAGTGTAGCGATGCTGATGTCAACCCAAATCAAATCAAACCAAAAACCTCTGCGGCGGAATCATGCTTCGTCCCAGAATTTACCCCGTGTCGAAATCATGCTTCGCCTCGGGATAACGACCTCCTCGTCGGAATTATGCTCCGTCTCAGAATACACCCCGTGTCGAAATTATGCTTCGTCTCGGAATCAAGTCAGCAACAAGATCTGCGCCGGAATCATGCTCCGTCTCAGAATATACCCCGTATCGAAATCATGCTTTGCCTCGGAATATTTGCCTCCCTTGTCGGAATTATACTTCGCCTAGGAATCTACCTCTGCATCGAAATCATGCTTCGGTCAGAATGTCTGCCGATCATCGGAACGATGCTCCGATCTCTGGAATTATGCTCCGATCTCTGGAATTATGCTCCGATCCCTGGAATCATGCTCCGCCCTTCGGAATGATGCTCCGAATCCTGGAATCATGCTCCGCTCATCGGAATGATGCTCCGATCCTTGGAATCATGCTCCGCCCATCGGAACGATGCTCCGATATCTGGAATTATGCTCCGATCCCTAGAATCATGCTCCGCTCATCGGAATGATGCTCCGATCCTTGGAATCATGCTCCGCCCATCGGAATGATGCTCCGATCCTTGGAATCATGCTCCGCTCTTTGGAATGATGCTCCGAACCCTGGAATCATGCTCCGCTCATCGGAATGATGCTCCGATCCTTGGAATCATGCTCCGCTCTTTGGAATGATGCTCCGAACCCTAGAATCATGCTCCGCTCATCGGAATGATGCTCCGATCCCCTGGAATCATGCTCCGCTCATCGGAATGATGCTCCGATCCCCTGGAATCATGCTCCGCTCTTCGGAAAGATGCTCCGAACTCTGGAATCATGCTCCGCTCTTCGGAATGATGCTCCGAACTCTGGAATTATGCTCCGCTCTTCGGAAAGATGCTCCGAACTCTGGAATCAAGCTCCGCCCTTCGGAACGATGCTCCGAACCCTGGAATTATGCTCCGCTCTTCGGAAAGATGCTCCGAACTCTGGAATCAAGCTCCGCCCTTCGGAATGATGCTCCGAACCCTGGAATTATGCTCCGCTCTTCGGAAAGATGCTCCGAACTCTGGAATTATGCTCCGCAAATCGGAATGATGCTCCGACCCTGGACTTATGCTCCACGCATTGGAATTATGCTCCGCGAATCAGAATGATGCTCCGCGAATCAGAATGATGCTCCGATCCTCGGGAATCATGCTCCCCGGGAAGATGCTTCGCCTCCGGAATGATGTTCCACCTCGAAGTTCAGTTTCAAGGTCCATCAATTTCATGCACACAACTCAAATGTGCGGTGTGCATTTATTGATGGGGGGCACTTTGTCCCGGTAAAAATTTACACCCCCGTTGACCGAGTCAAAGTCAAGGTCAACCCCAAGCCAGGTGGGCCCAAGACCAGGTCAAGCGGGCCTATGCCCAAGTCGAGCCCGCGGCCAGCCTCCTCCATACTAAAATATAGATCATGTAATAAATAATTTTCATGTAATTTTTTATACATGAATGTATGCAAAATGGGCATAAAGCCAAATTTTTGTAAGCCCATGGCTTATGTGCAAAATTGAAATGGCACATGAGCCATGGGATAGGCAAAAATGCCATTTTTGTAAAGCCTAAGGGGCTATATGTAAATATGTAAGCCTATATAAGGCAAAATGATGATGAATAAAACAACACTTTTTCATTCCCCCAAAACTAGGGTTCTTTGTGCCTCCTGCTCCTTCTCCAAGGTTCTAAACCTTATCATTTCTTTGAATTAAATCAAGAGTTTTACTCTTTCTTTTCCAAAACTAAGTAGTTTTCCACCACAAAACACACAAAGGGGAACTCAGATCTTCCATCAGATCCTAAAAAGGAGTGATTTTTAAAATCTCCTACTTCTTGATCTTCAAGATCCGGCCAAATAACACGAGGAAGAAAAAGAACCCCCTTCATCAGCTTCAAAACATCCTAGGAGTTTAACTCCATATATATAAAACAACAAATATTTCCTTTTTGAAGCATAGCGTCTGTTTCTTAGGCTAAAAGCCTCCTTTTCTCACCGGCGCTCAAGCGCAGAGCGCCCGCGTGCCGACACGTGGCGCGCTTGCGCTCCAGCGCAAGCGCTCGAGCGCAAGTCGCCCCGGTGCCGACACGTGGCGCGCTTGCGCTCAAGCGCAAGCGCTCGAGCGCAAGTCGCCCCGGTGCCGACACGTGGCGCGCTTGCGCTCCAGCGCAAGCGCTCGAGTGCAAGTCGCCCCGGTGCCGACACGTGGAGCGCTTGCGCTCTAGCGCAAGTCGCCCCCGTGCGGACACGTGGCGCGCTTGCGCTCAAGCGCAAGCGCTCAGGCGCAAGTCGCCCCGGTGCCGACACGTGGCGCGCTTGCGCTCAAGCGCAAGCGCTCAGGCGCAAGTCGCCCCGGTGCCGACACGTGGCGCACTTGCGCTCAAGCGCAGAGCGCCCATGTGCGGACACGTGGCACTCTAGCGCCTGAGCGCACAACACCTAGGTGCACAGCGCCCAAAGTGCTGCCCCCACGCATCCTTTGGATGCCTTTTCCCCCTCTCTCTTTTATATATATATACATATATACATATATATATATACACATATGTATACATATTTACACATACACATATTCCGCGACACTGTCCCTGTTAGAAAAAAATTCTAGCGGGGCGCTGCCCCGCACCCCGCAAGGGGGCTGCTAGCCCCCTTGACCCCCAGCCTGCTATCCGGGTAGCGGGACCCCCGTAAAAACTCTCTGGGGCCCTCGATGTATCCAAAACCCCTTCAAAACACAACACACGTACACTGCACATTGAGTTCGCATGACCATTTTAACCCGTTAATCGGAGGTTCCCTCGCCCCAAAGGCGAGGGGTAATTAACGGCAGCTTAGTCCGCGGCTGCCGGAGATTCGGATCCCCATAATCAATAAACCCCGGCCTACCCTAGGCAGGGGGAATCTGTAGTATACGCCTGACAAGCGCGCGTGTATTCCCATCTCAATGGGGTGACGTAAAACACCCTACAACAGTGTTTGGTAGCTGTTGGATATTTATATGCAGCATAGATAGATGCGTTGGTTTGGGACAGTCGTATTACCTTGTTGACTAAAGTCAAGGGTATGTACGGGTGGGTCCAAATTAACCTGGACAATGACGGGTAGAACTTGACATGTGACTTATGATTTGTTGACTAAAGTCAAGGTCATAAGAGCATGGGGCAAAAATCCACATCGGGAATTTCTAAAGAAACTGAAATTTGCAGAGAGAGCATACCATTTTGGAGTTTGATTAATGTTGGTAGGATTCCTTCAACATTATCATACGATGATATTTTGGATCTCGATCCTACTGTGAGTACATGCTACTTATCAGGAGATTCGTCACTTAACGATCAATGCTATAAACCAAGTAGGTGCCAAGAAAGGTGTCAGCGGGGTTACGCCCCCAGAGAAAAGAGGTTATTTAATTAAGGAACTTCGCGAAAGCGTTGGAAAACCTCCCTCGAAGTATCGACACTGGCCTGGCTGAACGGTTAAGCAAGTATTGTACGGTGAGAATTGTCCTGGCTAATTCTTCTTTTATGGTTTGAGGAGGGATTCGAGAAACAGTGGGAGCCATCCTGTTTAGATAAACTTAAAACCAATCTAAAACTTGCAACAACATCATGCTAATATGTTTTCTTCTCTCTCTCTTAAATTGCAGCGACCTTGTGACCGCACATAGGTTACATCTAGATAACAAATTGACTGAATCTGACTTATATGACTGGAAAAGGTCTGTCCAGATGTCCATTGGCTATGACAAGCTGGACCACCCTATTACTACTCAAGATCCCGCCGTCTCAGGTCCAGTTTCCACTATCGCGGATATGGATATCCGTCAGACAAGGGAAAAAGATAAAGCGAAAGCTAAGTGCCTCATGTTAGCTTCAGTTGATGGTGTATACCAGAAGCAGCACGAGAAGATGGACTTAGTTTCCATCTTTCTCCATAATAAAGATTTATATGGAGAGCAATCTCATATCACTAGATATGAAACCTCGAATGAATTAATTCAAGCGAGGTTAGCTGACGGGTCATCTGTAGGGGACAACGTCCTTACAATGACTAGCTGTATTGATGAGCTCCAGGACCTGGAGACCGCGTTGGGAAACGAGTTAAATACTGACTTGATTCTACAGTCTCTGCCTCCTACCCTGAAGGAAACCAGGGAAGGAGAAGGAAAAAGAAAGGCAAAAGTTTCGGGACTGGATATAGTAAAAGAGGGACGTTCCTATTGTTACAGGAATGAACATTGGCAGAAAGATTGCAGGGCTTTAGAAGCCAGTAGCCAGGATTCAAAGCATGTTGTGGCTTCAGCTTCGGGTGTGTTTGTGATAGAAAACTGTATGTCAGTTAACCCTACTTCCTGGGTATTAGATACCGGGTCAGGAACTCACATCTGTAATTCTTTACAGGCTCTGAGAAACCGTAGGGTTATCGGGATAGGTGATATGACCCTCACAGTTGCTAACGGAATGAGCATGGACACTGAATCCGAGGGGAATATCATCTTGGACTGACAACTGGGCAGATATTGATTCTACGTAACTGCTTTTATGTACCATGTACAACTTGTAATATCATATCTGTACCCTTACTATCTAAGGAAGGATATGATTTTACTTTTAAAAGAGATGTGGTTCACATCCACCTAAATCAAGTTATGATTGGGTTAGGTACATTAGAAAACGGAATATACGTATTAAATCAAGCTCAGATTTTCAGTGTCCAGAACACACTTAAAAGAAAGTCTCCGGAAACAAATCAGGCTTTCTTATGGCATTGTAGACTAGGTCACATCAATGAGAGAAGGTTGACTAAGTTACATGGAGAAGGATATTTGAATCCGTTCGAATATCAATCTTATGCTACTTGTGAATCTTGTCTCATGGGAAAAATGACAAAGACTCCGTTTACTGGACACGGAGTAAGAGCAAGCGAGCTCTTGGGACTCGTACACAGTGATGTGTGCGGTCCGATGTCTACACATGCGCGAGGTGGTTATCCCTACTTCATTACTTTTACGGATGATTTCTCTAGATATGGATATATCTTCTTAATGAAGCATAAATCCGAGGCCTTTGAGAAATTCCAAGAATACAAGAATGAAGTGGAAAAACAAACCGACAAAAGTATCAAGACACCGAGATCTGATCGAGGTGGTGAATACTTAAGTGCCGAGTTCCTAGGTTACTTAAAAGAGAATGAAATTCTCTCTCAGCTTACTCCTCCATACACACCACAACATAACGGTGTATCGGAGATACGAAACCGAATCCTATTGGATATGGTACGTTCCATGATGAGTAACGCTGAGTTACCGCGATCATTCTGGGGATATGCACTAGAATCAGCTACATATCTTTTGAACCGAGTTCCAACCAAGACTGTGCCTACCACACCATATCAGATGTAGAGTGGGAAGAAACCCTGTCTTAAGTATCTTAAGACATGGGGATGTCCAGGTTTTGTAAAGAAGCAGCATGCGGACAAGCTCGAGGCACGCTCAGTACTGTGTAAGTTTGTGGGATATCCAAAGAACTCCATGGGATATTGTTTCTATTACGCAGAGGAACAAAAGGTCTTTGTTTCTCAACATGTCCGCTTCTTGGAAACTGAGTTTTTAGAAAATCAGAAGAGTGGGAGCGCAATAGAACTGGAAGAAATTCCAGAACCACAAACTATTACTAAAACCTTGGTAGAACATGAAGGTCCAGGAGAACAGGACATCCCGACGCCACTCCGCAGGAGTAGTAGGCAATCTCATCCGCCCGAGAGATACTACGGTTTTCTCATAGATGGGGATAGAGAGGATTGCACTATTGACTATGATGAGCCTACTAGCTTCCAGCAAGCCATTCAGAGCGGTGACTCGGTAAAATGGCTGGATGCAATGCGGGCCGAAATGGAGTCTATGTACGCTAACAAAGTATGGACTTTGGACTTTGCTCCAGATGGGGTAAAACCCGTAGGATGCAAATGGATCTTCAAAAAGAAGATTGGTGTAGATAGACAGGTTGAAACTTATAAAGCTAGACTTGTTGCAAAAGGTTTCCGTCAAAGACCTGGTTTGGACTATGACGAAACCTTTTCTCCAGTGGCTATGCTTAAATCTATTCGGGTCCTTCTTGCTATTGCTGCCTTCCACGATTATGAAATCTGGCAGATGGACGTAAAGACGGCCTTTCTAAATGGTAATTTGGAAGAAAGCGTCTATATGGATCAGCCAGAGGGATTCATTCAGAGTGGGAGAAGCGGTAAAGTATGCAAGCTGCTTAAGTCCATTTATGGACTAAAGCAGGCATCGCGGAGTTGGAACATCTGTTTTGATGATGCTGTCAAAGAATTTGACTTTATCAAAAATCCAGATGAACCATGCATATACAGTAAGATTGTAGGGAGAGCTGTAGTATTCCTCGTCTTGTACGTGGATGACATTCTCCTAATAGGAAATGATATTCCTATGTTACAATCAGTCAAAAGATTCTTGTCACATAAATTCTCCAAGAAAGACCTGGGTGATGCCACCTACATTCTGGGGATCCGAATCTATCGTGATAGATCAAAAAGGATGTTGGGACTTTCGCAGTCCAGGTACATAGACACCATAGTGAAAAGATTCAGTATGGATGATTCTAAGCGCGGTAACCTACCGGCTTGTCACGGAATCACCCTCTCTAAAGAGATGTCTCCCAAGACTGATTTGGAAAGGGATCGCATGTCGATTATACCCTACGCTTCTGCGGTAGGCTCTATAATGTATGCGATGTTATGTACCAGACCGGATGTAGCATACGCATTGAGCGTAGTAAGCCGGTATCAAGCAAACCCAGGGGAGAAGCACTGGATAGCCGTGAAGAACATTCTCAAGTTCCTGAGGAGGACTAAGGAGATGTTCTTGGTGTATGGCGGAAAAGACTTCCAGATGGAGGCCTTTGCCGACTCCGGCTTCCAGAGTGACAAAGATGACTCCAAGTCTATGTCGGGTTATGTCTTTACCTTCAATGGAGGGGCGGTCTGTTGGAAGAGTTCCAAGCAGGAGACCGTTGCTGACTCAACAATGGAAGCGGAGTACATAGCTGCTTGCGATGCCGCAAAAGAAGCTGTCTGGATGAAGAAGTTCCTCACAGAACTTCAGGTGGTTCCTTCCAGTGTTGGTCCAATACCTCTGTATTGTGACAACAACGGCGCTATAGCTTTAGCAAAGGAACTCAGGTCCCATCAGAAGTCCAGACACATCTTAAGGCGGTATCACCTGATCAGGGAGATTGTAGATCGCCGGGAGATCGAGGTGAAAAGAGTAGAGACAGAGAATAACATTGCTGATCTATTCACAAAGGCCCTTCCTCAGACGCAGTTCGAGAGGCTATTCGAGATGATAAGTCTACGATATGCCAGCTCATGGCCCTAGTGCAAGTGGGAGATTGTTAGTGTATATGCCCTAGGGGCCATTATTGTATCATACTAGATTGTATATTACTTAATGGAAGCTTGGGATATTCACAGTTGTATATACAGTCTTGCTAAAAATGGTAGTATGCTACTTTGTTTCTGTCTACTTTAATATGTGCATATGTTTCTAGTAACGTATCACTTATACATATTAGTAGAGCCCATAGGATCTTTGCTTGATTACCAGCGTCGTGATGGTAGTCACACTAGTGGGGGCTGGGTAGTCTGTAAGCAACATCCTATACAGGTCCCTGGTCGTTGGATTATCGAGATAGGGCATCGATATTCCGGAGTAGACTAAGTGTATACGCTTCTCATCCCAGTTGGGGAGATAGTCTGTCCCACAGCCATCAGTACGTCGTACTAGAGATAGTATACAGGTGCTCGTTAGGTTACGGGTACACCGGACAGGACTCGCCGGGGAACTGATTGGTTGGTATTATAACCATCGTCAGTTAACAGTTCCCAGGTGACATGAGTACAGCATAGTCCGCAGACTTGACACTGCTACTTCGCCTCGAGTGTGTCCCACTGTTCTTAGATTGCTACCCTACCACGGCTCAAAGGAGTCATGCAAACAGGTAGCAGTTGGGTGCAGTCCCGAGCACTTGGAGGCAGTAGTGGTTAGATAGGATTCGTCTCTCCCGGTATTGGGAGATGATATCGCGCTGTGTCAGAGAGCCATTACGCAAAGTCCCTGGCCAGGGCAAGCGAGATATACTGGTAGGTTCCAGTAGCTTCTCAGGGTGTAATGGGCTTCGCTCCGACACGACTTATACAGCTATTAGGGGACTGACGCTTGCCGCCTCTTAGGCTTGATATGCGATAGTCTTAGATGAACAGACCGAACTGTACGGAGATTGTCAAATCAGGCTCAGTAGGGGTTCGGATGGTTTTCCTCATCGGCCTTCTTATCGACATCTACCTGGGGACCGTTACGTACAACTAGTGCCGCTTACGGTCTGTGGTTAAACCACTGTCAGCGTAGTGTCGAGTCTTTAGAGTCCCACACAGAGAGTTTCCCTGCTCCAGGAGAAACGATATAGAGGTCGTATGGTTTTACGACAAGGGTTCGGATGCATACGTGTGTTTACGCACGCACGACTTTTCAGACAGTTTTTACTAGTCGGCTTTGGTTTAAGCCAGATTCTAGTATCGGGTTACTGGATTTATACAGTCTAAAGTTTTTCCGTATTTTCACGGATTGGAGGGGCGTTCTCGTAATTTGTCGGGAAGGTTCTAGAAGAGTGGTGACTAAGGGGTTAAGGTGGCATGAGCATTAATTGCTTAATGACTCATTTGTGTGATTCATCCTTTGCATTAAATGATTCATTAATGTTTTAATGAGTCATATGATGAATCACGCTAGATGAATGAATCTAACTGATTGATCATTTCTTTGTGTGTCGTTTTAGAAAATGAATAGAATCACAATCAAAGAATTATATTTGACCGCAATCAACTACGGTGTCGGATGTAGTTTGTTAGTGAGTGCGGATCGTCCACAGGGATTGTGCGATTCGTTTTTATATTTGCTTCGTTTGAATTGAAAAGTTAATTGAAAAGAAAAGAAAACATGATTCGAGAATTTATCAATTGATTCAAGTGTCACGAGTTTAATCAAGAATCAAGAAACTGATAAACAATCAAGAATTCGGTTTCGATAATATTTCCAAACAAAAAGTCAAGAATCTAAATGAGGCTCGTAGGAATCGATCGGATCTATAGATGTGATGTAACCTCAAGATTTCGTGTTCTTGTCCTTCGAAGGATTGATGCGAGATCGATGATGATCAACGAGAGTTAGGGCTTTCTTGATGAAACTAGGGTTTTATCGTTTAACCCTTGTTCTTTCATTGATTTCATTCACATTCTAGCCTCTAGCAATTTCAAGAAACGATCGTAACTTCCCAATTTCGAGCGATATCAATCAAGAAAGCATCGCACGAAATGGGCCGTCGGTTCCTGAACTTGCTAGGGTTTACAAAACTCGTAGGAATCAAGAACCATTTTCAGATATAATACAACATCATTCTATTAATCGTCTCGACTCCTCGACGAGCGGAGTATTACTCAAACATCACAACAAGAATTATAACTAGAAATTTAGATTGATTCATGATGCAAGAATTTAAAGAAAACAAGATAAAAGAATATCATCTTTTATTTATATCAACACTTGATTACAATCGCTCAAGAACTACAAGAGAAAGAATCTAAATTGTTGAATTGGCGTCGCTCAGCTCCGTGAGTCGCGGATCGCTTGGACCACTTGCTCCGTTGAAGATCGGCTCGGCTCATAAAAGGTTGCAAGGCTTCTTGCTTGAATGGGTACTCGGGATCTTGGCTTTTGAATGGAATTAGGGTTAGGGTTTCACACAAATCCTCTCACTAGATTTGTGGAAGAAGAAGATGAAGAGAGAGAGAATGGCTCTAAATTGGCTAAAAAATGATTAGATTCCAAGATGAATCAAGCTTTAATAATAAGTGAGCCTAGGGTCTTATTTTTAGAACACCCAAACCCTAAGCCTTCTTGAGTTCCTTCCAAAAGTTTGTTGAAAGACTTCTAGAAAGAGTTTGTTAGGCTTAGCTTAGGGTTTAAGCTAGGGTTTAAGAAGAAGGTTCTAGAATACAAAGCTTAGTTTAGTGTAGAAACAATGGTTTGCTGATCTGGCAGAAGTATCTGGAATCTTCTGGAACTTGGAGTACATTTCTGAACTTTAGCCACTGATGTAGAAGTTTTGGTGCAAATTTGGGAGGCTGAATCCTTGGACCCACCGCGGATACGCGGAGCAAGCAGGCTCCTGCCGCGGATCCGCGGCTGTATATGGAGCTTGGGCCTTGGGCTTTCTGGTATGGTCTTGGAATGATATTTGGAGCTTAATTTGATATGTTGAATTTTACTTTGCCTTTTGGATTGGTACCAGAACTGAAATCATTGAGTTGGCGTATAAATTTTGGCCTTTCTTCTGCATTTTCCTGCACAGATCTCAAAACAAGTGTTGCGCAAATGTAGGGATGGTGCGATGCCATGAAATGCGGTCAATTTCCTTTATAGTGTCGGTTTAAGAGTCTAATACATGCAATCTGATATTTTGCGACAGTTTTGCTAATATGTAAAATATGAATGCCGTACACTTCTAAATGAGTGCAAATGATGAGGAAATTGCCGGCTAAAATATACAATATTTTTGACTAATCAAATACCCCCAAATTTAATTTCGATCGTCTCGAGCGAACTGTTTTATTAAAAAGAGAAGGAGAAAATAAAGAAAGAGAAAAACTAACTAGCACACTTTCGTAGGCAACACGATTACACTGAGCACGTGCAACAAGCCTTTAAACCTCTAGGTGTCCCTAGTAGGAGGAGTGTTGTCTCCTGAGGGTTTTCAGCGGATTGCACCCACAAAATCCAATAATAAAAGGAAGATCATGAATATTACATTTAAAGACAAGAATTGTAAAAGAAAGACTTTGAAAATTAGGGTTTCCAACTAAGCTAGCTTTTCGGTTGTCATGAGCCCTATCTTAATGGTTATGAAAAGATGTTAGAAATCACGTCCTCCCTCAATAAAACATCGTCTTATTTTTCATTCCTAACTGTTTTCCAAACATCGATCATATAACCATGCGTGTGTGTAAAGGACATCCCTACACCCGGAGAATTCAATTCAAGCTATCATACTCTTGCCCATCAGCCTCAGTACTTTTTAATTAATGAATATTTAGATGAGATTGCTCACACACTTTCATGCGACCGTTAATACTTCTTGAGGTACTAACCGACCGATTGCTCCTGTGCTTGCTTACTTGGTGTATTTTCCTCGTCTTGCACCACCTCAGGCATAGCAGTGACTCCCAGACCAGTTGGCCTTAGGGCACTAGGTGAAGAAGTTCCCTCGCTATATATTTTTTTATTGCCCTCGGTGATAACAAAACCAGTGTCTATTTTTCTCACCACTTTATATTTTATTCATCATTTTTTTATTTCCTTCATACTTTTGGCTTTAAGACAAGAGCATTTCAAGGTATCCTCTACTATCCCAGGCTTTAAGACGTGTGTAAGTGCGAATAGCAGGGTATCAACGTTCAAAATGTTTGGCTTCCAGAATAGAAACTATTTTTCAGACTTATTTTTATCCTCAGATTAGTGACGTCTTTCATCTTACTAGCCCTTGGGACAACGGCTCATAACTACTTATTACTAGTTCGTATAAGAAAAGTTCTAATTTTCTCAGTTTTCTTAAATTTTTCTAATCTCATGGATGTAATTTTTCACTATCTAAACTTTCATTATCTTATTTATGTACAAAAAATGTTTTTATATTTTGAAATTTTTTAAATTTTTATGGTTTTCAAAAAATGTTTTGTGCTTATGCAAAGTGATATGCAAATGATGCGAAAAATAAGCACAAACCTCCCCCAAACTTGTTTTCAACAGTGTCCTCACTGTTGCCATCTGCTAAATCTCAAAAAACCTGTAAGCTTGGGAGGAATTTATTAGTGGGGGCAAAATATTTAAGTGAAGATCCTCCCCCAAACTTATTTTTGGCTCAGAATTTTGTAAAAATTTTCTTTTGAAGAGCCAGAAAAATACCCCCCCAAACTTGAGTTATGCAATGTTAATCTTTTAAAATCACAAGTGGGGGTCAAAAAATCATTGGTCGATGCCAAGCTTTGCAAAGACCGAACGTCAACACCAACCATTCAAAAATTTTATCAATGCAGTGCTCGGGTTGGTGGAAGAAGAAGTGGGGAAAGGGTAAGTGGTGGAATAGAATGTGTGTGCGTCTCATTTTGGAGAGACGATGCAGTGAATGTGATGGATTCCTCGCATTCTTTTTACAAGTCAGAAGAAGGGGTGGAGGTTCAATTTCAATGATTGGGACATGATTCATCTCAACACCCGTGTTGTTCAGAAATGCGAGTTCATCAACGAAGATCTCCTCAAAAGGTTCATCAATACCCCGAAGAATAATGTCATCACAAAGTGCGGGGTGATCTTCAGACTCTAAAAGCAATTCATAATCAGTGTTAATTGTTGACTCGGACATCTCGGTGAAAGAGTCCGTATGTGTATGATACATAGTTGGGTCAAACAATAACGTATGAAAAGAGTCAAGATCAGTATCAGGAGGATCATCAAATTCTCTGCTGTCGACATCCATTAAGTCGACAGAACAGACCTGAGCAGTAGGTTCGGAGGGTACACTTCCTAACTTGTAAATGTTCATCTCAATTGTCCTTTTCCTGAAGGATAGGGTCATAGAACCGTTACGACAATTGATGATAGCATTGGAAGTGGCCAAAAAGGGGCGACCTAAAATCACCGGAATTTGATTCCGTGAGTTCGCTACAGGCTGTGTATCAATTACAATAAAGTCTACAGGGAATATAAATTCCCCGATTTTTATTAACACATCCTCTAGTTCACCCCTAGGTCTGGTGATTGATCGGTCAGCCATCTGGAGAGTGCAAGGAGATGGTTTCAACTCTCCGATCCCTAACTGTTCATAAACTGAGAAAAGAAGCAGGTTAACACTTGCCCCAAGATCTAGTAGAGCACGGTTGATGTGTTTCTCCCCAATAGAGATGGAAATAGTAGGATATCCAGGATCCTTACGTTTTCTCGGTAATTGCTGGGGGAAAGCCGTGTCTACTGTCTTTGCCATGAATATCTTCTTGGGCATTTGTTTCTTCCTCTTTCTAGTGCACAAGTCTTTAAGAACTTTCGCGTATGCGGGGACTTGTTGGATAGCATCTAGAAGAGGGATATTGATGTTAACCTGTTTAAACATCTCAGTGATCTTCTCCATATGTGGACTTGGTGTGTTAGCCCTTAACTGATTAGGGTAAGGTGCTTTAGCAATAAGCGCTGGGTCCATCATAGGAGAAGGAAGTGTGTGTGGAACCGATCCCAGAATAGAAGTGGGAATCATCCGTGGAGGGGAAAAAGAGGTGGGCTGTAGTGGCGAGCCTTTTGGGAAATGGAGAATAGGCTCGGAAGAAGGTGGTAGGGTAGAAGAACTGGGGTCAGAATTAGAAGTGTGTGTGTGAGGAAAGGTCTCAGCCGGGGTGTTGATAGGATTGTCAATATCATCAACTTCTTCCCCAACATGATTGTCAAGCACTCTTCCAGATCTCAACGTGGTGATTGCATTCACATGATGTGAATAACCAGGATTGGGTAAGGATTGAGCTGGAAGTTTCCCTTTCTCTCTTGCACTCATTTCGGCTTTTAATCGTGCAATTTCTTCTTCCATCAATTTAATACTCTCATTTTGGGACGCAGAGTTTTTCTCAATTTTATCGACGGATGACTTCATTTCAGCCGAAACTTGCATGATATTTGTTAAGACCAAATTCATGTATTGTGCAAAAGAAGAGGATTCATCAGTTCCGGTCAACTGTAAAGGACTAGACAGTGCAGGTGTGTTGACCTGATTTTGAAAATTATGTGCTTGAAAGGGGTGCTGACTCAATTGAAGTTGTGGTTGCTGTTGTGGTGGAGGGACCCTTTGGAAATTGTTTTGGTTTGGAACCGTGTTTTGAGAGTGTGATTGGTTCCTAGCAAAATTAGGGTGATTCCTCCAACCCTGATTATATGTGGAAGAATATGGATCGTTTCTTGGTCTTTGAAATGCGGCATTGGTATGCTCACGACCTTGAAACGGACATTCTTCCGTCAAGTGAGACGGATCAGAACAGCAGCCACATACAGTTTTGGAAAGTGACATTTGATTAAGGGAGGCAGCTAAAAATTTATTTTCCATAGTCTCGAGTTTCTTGTGTATAGCTGAAATGTTAACTCTAACTCCTATGGAAACATCTGATTGGTTATTGCCACTCCTAAATGATGGACTTTCCCACTGTAAAGACTTTTCAGCGAACTCTTCTAAATATCGCCAAGCTTCCCCATCATCCTTAGTCATAAAAGTACCTTGAAACATGTTTTCAAGGCTCTGTTTAGTGTTAGGGTTACTGCCCTCATATATAATTCGGCAAAGCTCCCATCTCGGGATGCTGTGATGAGGACATTGAACCAATAGATCCTTGAAACGTTCAAAGCATTTTGAAAATGGTTCAGCAGGGAGCTGGGCAAACTGATTCAGTTCGCTACGGATTCGAGCTGTCTTTTGTATTGGGTAAAATTTCTTAAGGAATGCCGCGACGAATTCTCCCCAATTCGTAATAGAATGTGCGGTAGTGTTATATAGCCACTTTTCGGCTATATCGCACAATGTAAATGGGAGAAGTGGTAGACGCATAGCATCCACTGAAAGTTGTGACGTACCCATCATTGCGCATACGTTTTCAAATTTGGTAATGAAAACGTAAGCGTCCTCAGTCTCGAGTCCATGGAATTTAGGTAAAATATTGATATACTGGGGTTTAATTTCAAAGTTATCCCCATTGGCTGGTGGTGTGGATAAGCAGGTCTAAAGAGGACCTCGAATAGGGTAGCACCTCTCCTGGAGAGAGATGCGGGGTGGATTCTGCGCACCAACGGATGGCGGCAGATTAGGGTTAAAGAAGTTTGATGGATTCGGATCCATCGGTGTGGGTGTGGTAGTGGGTAAAGAAAATGTAAATGGAGAAATATCGACTTCGGAGTCGATAAAGGGTACGCGGACTAAACGGGCACTAGAATCGCGTGTCCAGCCTATCTTGTACTAAAAAGGGTTAGTACAAGTGGCAGCGTGAATTTATAATTAGGGGTATGAATGCGGTGTTTGCTTTTGAAAAAGGGACGGATTTTTGAAAAAAAAATGACGCGACACAACAAATGCAGCACACAAACCCTAGAATCTAGTGGTCACCTAGGTCCGGCTCTAGACCGCTCCTAACTGCCAAAAGACAAGTCGCGGGATAGAATCCTCCACTGCCTCTTTGTCCCCCTGTGGCCAGATAAGTGCCAGGTAAGTGGGAAGGTACTCCACTACGTAAATAGTGGGCCTAATTAAAAACCACTAGCCTTAGACACACTCGCCTTAGGCACCACAAGAAAACGCGGATAAGCAATGAATTACCCACGGCCCTCTTCTGTCCTAATTGAGCGCGACAGTCCTTAGAGTCATCTCTAGATATCTTTTAGTTAATGTGGGTCAATGCGGATGCAAGTTTGGTGGTTTTCGGGGCCTAGGAAGGGTAATGAAATCCCCACCTAATATGGATTTGGCCATGCCCCTTAATATCCGTATTTATAATGCAAACAACCAAGAAACAAAATCACGCACAAATTTAATTTTGCAATTTGCGAGCTGCTATTCTTTGCAAAGAATCCTGCAGAAAATTGTCAGTTGGAGCTAAAAAGAGGAGATAGGAGAAGGTAAGAAGTCACCTGAGGCAAAACTTTTTCAGAGAACCCCCTAAGAGGCCGCGGTTCCGCCGCATATGCCCTCTAATGCCGCCCTTCCGCGGTCAAAATGTGGGATCACTGAACCAAACTTCTTCAGGAGCTTCCTGTTGATAACTACAGCTCTCTGGAATTTTCCAAATTTTTTTATCAATTTCCAGCAAGCTCCAGATTTCCTTGCAATGAACCACAACAAATTGTTTAGGGTTTGCACGAATTTTGATCTCAAAATAACAATGAAATAAATCTTTCAATTCAAAACTATGATATAAAATGAATTAGCGCGCGATCCCCGGCAACGACGCCATTTGATTGATCATTTCTTTGTGTGTCGTTTTAGAAAATGAATAGAATCACAATCAAAGAATTATATTTGACCGCAATCAACTACGGTGTCGGATGTAGTTTGTAAGTGAGTGCGGATCGTCCATAGGGATTGTGCGATTCGTTTTTATATTTGCTTCGTTTGAATTGAAAAGTTAATTGAAAAGAAAAGAAAACATGATTCGAGAATTTATCAATTGATTCAAGTGTCACGAGTTTAATCAAGAATCAAGAAACTGATAAACAATCAAGAATTCGGTTTCGATAATATTTCCAAACAAAAAGTCAAGAATCTAAATGAGGCTCGTAGGAATCGATCGGATCTATAGATGTGATGTAACCTCAAGATTTCGTGTTCTTGTCCTTCGAAGGATTGATGCGAGATCGATGATGATCAACGAGAGTTAGGGCTTTCTTGATGAAACTAGGGTTTCATCATTTAACCCTTGTTCTTTCGTTGATTTCATTCACATTCTAGCCTCTAGCAATTTCAAGAAACGATCGTAACTTCCCAATTTTGAGCGATATCAATCAAGAAAGCATCGCAACGAAATGGGTCGTCGGTTCTTGAACTTGCTAGGGTTTACAAAACTCGTAGGAATCAAGAACCGTTTTCAGATATATTACAACATCATTCTATTAATCATCTCGACTCCTCGACGAGCGGAGTATTACTCAAACATCACAACAAGAATTATAACTAGAAATTTAGATTGATTCATGATGCAAGAATTTAAAGAAAACAAGATAAAAGAATATCACCTTTTATTTATATCAACACTTGATTACAATCGCTCCAGAACTACAAGAGGAAGAATCTAAATTGTTGAATTGGCGTCGCTCGGCTCCGTGAGTCGCGGATCGCTTGGACCACTTGCTCCGTTGAAGATCGGCTTGGCTCATAAAAGGTTGCAAGGCTTCTTGCTTGAATGGGTACTCGGGATCTTGGCTTTTGAATGGAATTAGGGTTAGGGTTTCACACAAATCCTCTCACTAGATTTGTGGAAGAAGAAGATGAAGAGAGAGAGAATGGCTCTAAATTGGCTAAAAAATGATTAGATTCCAAGATGAATCAAGCTTTAATAATAAGTGAGCCTAGGGTCTTATTTATAGAACACCCAAACCCTAAGCCTTCTCGAGTTCCCTCCAAAAGTTTGTTGAAAGACTTCTAGAAAGAGTTTGTTAGGCTTAGCTTAGGGTTTAAGCTAGGGTTTAAGAAGAAGGTTCTAGAATACAAAGCTTAGTTTAGTGTAGAAACAATGGTTTGCTGATCTGGCAGAAGTATCTGGAATCTTCTGGAACTTGGAGTACATTTCTGAACTTTAGCCACTGATGTAGAAGTTTTGGTGCAAATTTGGGAGGCTGAATCCTTGGACCCATCGCGGATACGCGGAGCAAGCAGGCTCCTGCCGCGGATCCGCGGCTGTATGTGGAGCTTGGGCCGTGGGCTTTCTGGTATGGTCTTGGAATGATATTTGGAGCTTAATTTGATATGTTGAATTTTACTTTGCCTTTTGGATTGGTACCAGAACTGAAATCATTGAGTTGGCGTATAAATTTTGGCCTTTCTTCTGCATTTTCCTGCACAGATCTCAAAACAAGTGTTGCGCAAATGTAGGGATGGTGCGATGCCATGAAATGCGGTCAATTTCCTTTATAGTGTCGGTTTAAGAGTCTAATACATGCAATCTGATATTTTGCGACAGTTTTGCTAATATGTAAAATATGAATGCCGTACACTTCTAAATGAGTGCAAATGATGAGGAAATTGCCGGCTATAATATACAATATTTTCGACTAGTCACTAACCATGATGATAAATCATTTATATTATTTTATTTGATTAGATGTTATGGTTGATATATTCATATGAGTTCATTATTCATTTCATAATTATTCTCACCTTCTCTCTCCTCAAGCTCACTCTCTCTTCAAACCCTAACCCTAACCTCTCATGAGTTGAGATCAAGGGTTAGCTAGACTAATACATCCATAACCTCACTCTATATCCCCTAAGTAGCTTAGATTAGCACTTTAAGCAACCTAGTTATCTCAAGTTTGAGATTAAGCTTGGCATAGGAGATTTCGGGTGGATCGTCTTTGATTCGAGGAGGCCGTTGAGGTGCCGATGTTCCAAGGAGCCTACGAGGAGTGGAGGACCGCGATGAAGACCCGAAAGACAAGTAACGTGAGGTATAACTTCGTATCCGAGTAGATAAACCTCTTGTAGTAAGTTAGCAATGGTTCAGAAACGATTCATGCGCTCAAGTCCGTGTTACGAAGCTTTGATAATCGTTTTTCATATATTTCGCCTCCCCGCAAGTTCGTGGGGTGCGTGATATGGACTTACACTTACGACACACAAGGTTTGAGTTATTCAACTCAAGGGACCTGTATAAAGCATTGTATGTTGTCCAGTGTCCATTAGGACAAAGGGGTTGGTACTCGTACTATATTCTGTTTACTTGTGACTTCTCTAGTTCTTTGACATGTGTTTCATAGAAATACAAGATCCAAGTTTTGATAAGTTATAGGTATATGAATAAAGTAAAGAACCAGGTATTTCATGTATCAGGATTCTTCAAGGTGATCGAAGATGTAGATACTTGTGTCTGGTATTCAATTGATAGTAATTGTTTTGAGAACTTGCTTCTCTTTCAGGTTACTCATATCTGGATGTATTCCTAAGTTGAGTAATACTGATCAGCCTCTCTCCATTTAGTTGACATGCACTGGTGACAGATGCATGATTTGAATCTGGTTCCAATTAAATCAGTGCCTCTGTTTCTATATTGGATATAGAATAGTTCATGTCTTAACATTGTTAAGGTACGGGGAGTTTTCCGGCTTAGGCTTAAAACCAGATTCTGGATAACTCAAGGCACGTTTCTGTAATGGCAGTTTGTGGGTTGACCCGGGCTATGACGAGGGTTGACTTTCTACCATCTAGAAGATCAATAGTGATATTGTTCTTGACTCGCCACAGTTTTAGTAAAATGGATTTTTTCAGAAAACAGTAGTGGGAGTATAGTAGAACTGGAAGTGATTCCAGAACCGCAAACGATTACTGAAAATTTAATAGGACCTAAAGATTCAATCTGGTTTGACATTCCATTAGCCACTCCGCAGATATGGTGGGTAACCTCAGGCACCCGAAAGGTACTCCGGTAGCCTCAAGGACGGTGACAGGGAGGTTCTTGTTTACCCAGACTTGCCATTGCTGTTGTTCCAGACTGTGAGACCCGGCAGGAGGATGAGTATAGCGTCGTTCTAAACTAGCTTTAGAAGTGTACGTGTATATGACTCTGCTAGAGGGTTGTCGTAGTCAGTGGGAGCAGCGGAAGCATAGTGGACAAGTAGCTTATGTCTATTTATGGACTAAAGCAGATATAGCGGAGATAGATCATCTATTTCTTATATGACAGTCATAGGTTTGACTTCATCAGAATAGGGGATGGGTCTGTTAAGAAAGTAGTAGGGTGTAATGTCCTGGTATTTGGATGACATACACAAAGTAGGAAATGAAATTCCTATACTACGATCGGTTATACATTGGTTGTCACAAAGTGGTTTCTCCACATAGGATATAGATATAATATCGACATTCTGGTTACTAGATCTATGGTTTTAGATCTAGATTTGGGTGGTTTCCCAATCTGGGTACTTAGACAATATTCTAAAGGTGTTTTAGAATAGACGACTCCTGGCATGATAGTATACCTGCAGGTAATGGAGTCACCCTCTCTAAAGGTGTCTTACAGACTAAAGGGAAGAGGGATGTGCATGATTGACATATCACTTGCTTAGGCAATTGAGTCAATCATGAGATGTCAAGTACCACACCAGATGTTGTTTTTGCACCAGATGCAATCAGTTGATATATTAATCCAATCCTGGAGAAACGTTCGGAAGCAGTTTTAGAACATAGGAGGATGTTCTACGGATTTGATAAAATAGCCTCCTTCGGGAGACAGTTATCATTCCAGGCTTCCATGGTGACCTGGTTAACAGAGTGACTGTCAGAGTTATAGTTCTCCCTCTGACGAGGGGCAGTAGTTTGGACAGGTGATCCAAGTGGATACTGAAGGAGGCATGGCGCAGGATACTGATTAAATTCAGTTGACGATACAGTCTAAGAAATTTTGGATTTGGAGTTCATTTATGAACTAGGTCCCATCAGATATCCAGACATATTCTAAGACAGGTATTGCTCATTTCGGGAGATGGCTTTCTCCGCGAACTTGAGATAAAGAGGGACATAGAAGGAAACATCAGGGCGGTTCCACTCACTAAGGTTATTCCTCGAACGCAATAGTTTCGCAAACGGGTTTTGTGAGACTGATCAGTAGAGGAGTTGGGTGTTCGGTATCACACGGGCTGTGAGTATGCGACATCGCAATAATTAGCCTTGAGTGCAAGTAGGAGATTGTTGGATATAGTGGCCTCAAAGTCAATTATTGGATCGCAGGCACGCGATTGCAATGATTGAAGGAGGACCTATGCCGGTAGGACAGTCTTACTCAAGATGATAGTATGCTATCTGGATTATCTTTATCATCGCGTACTGCTTTAGGTGACCTTACAGGTCGCTATTACACATTGATAGAGCCCTTAGGATTCTTGCTTGACTGCCAGCAGTATGATGGCGATCATATACGTGGGAGCTGGGGTCTATAAGCACATCCTTAAAGTGGTCCCTAGTCATGGGAGTTTCGAGACTGGGCATCGACACTCCATTAGTAGACTAGTGTATACAGTCGAGACCCCGACGAGGGGCGGTGGCCGGTCTCACAAGCCATTGGTGTCAGTTGGATCACCTAATATGTATACAGGTGCTCATTGGGTTATGAGTACACCGGACAGGACTCGCCGGGAACATGCTAGTTGGTATTATACCTGACGTCAGATAGCAGTTCCCTGGTGACATGTGTACAGGTTAGTTCATCGGCCTGAGATCGTCATTTGTCTCATGTGAGTTCCCACCGTGCTTTGATTACTACCCTACCACGGCTCAAAGGAGTCGCGCAAACAGGTTTTAGTTGGGTACAGTCCCGAGCCACATGGAGGCAGTGAGCGGATCGGCAGGGGTTTCGTCTCTCCAGGTATTGGGGGTGAGATCGCGCTGTGTCTAGGAGAGCCATTACACGAAGTCCTTGGCCAAGGCAGGAGATTTACTGGTAGTTATTCCAGTAGTATCTCAGGGTGTTCTGGGCTACACTCTGACACGACTTGTATCGCTTTTGGGGGTCTGACTTTTACCAACCCCTAGGCCCGACATGCGATACTCATAGACGAACGGACAGGACTGTACGGATTGTCACTGACAGGCTCAGTAGGGTGTCAGGATGAGTTCACTCATCGACCTCCCTTTTGGTCAATACCTGGTAGCCCGTTACGTACAGCTAGTACCACTGACGTGCTAGTGGTTAAATCCACAGCCAGTGTATTGACGAGTCTTTAGAGTCCCCCGCAGACAGTTTCTCAAGTTTCGGGCAAAACGTTGTAGAGGCCGTATGGATTTATGGCTGGGTTCGAACATACGCGTGCACTTGTGCACGTGTCATGGTTCGGACGGATAATACTAGCGGGCTTTGGTTTAAGCCGGATCCTAGTGTTATACTGTATAGATTTTGTCTCATTGCATTTGTATTCGGTCGAAATACAAATGCGGGTATGTATATACAGTCGCGGGGTTATCCTGTAATTTTGTTACGGGATCACTTTTTGAAGTTGGCAGTTTGCATTCCTTTTGGCCATATTCCCTTCAATCCTTTCATGGCTGAAATTCTTGCATTGAGGGGCTTATTTGCAAAAGTGAAGATTTATAAAATGGGGGGGCGGGGTTTATGTGGTCCTGGGGCTACAGAAATATGCTGCACCCTCTTGGAGATTCTAGATGTGCTTAGTTCTATCTTTGCATTAAATGAGATTGGATTGATTTGGATATTAGATGTGAGGTTTTCTTTTGACTTATGGTCACCATCTCTCTCTTGCCTTTACCCTGACCTCCCTCCTCTAAAATATTGGCCGAGCACTACAATTGGGATAGCCCCAATCTTGGTGAAAAAGATTGATTCATTTTTGCTAAGAAAAATCCTTGAGCTCATTTCCATTTCATCTCCCTTTGAGGCAACTTCGATTAACCCTTGAGACAAAGTGTTCTACGTATATTCTACAGCAATCTTGGACACGTCGGCTAGCAAACTTCGCGTCCGAGTTGCCTCGGTTCAGAGGCGGGAGCCCATAAAAAGACTCTTTGATGTGGTGCCCTTCCGACGAGGAGATCGGAGATGCCGTGAGGAGCTTGGGATGGTGGCTAAAGACCGAAGGAAATGGATCGATCTGTATAGCTTTCTAACCCTTCTCTAGTTTGCTAGTTATAAGTTAATGGTTCGATCCGGGATTAAAGTTTGCGATAGCGCCGGTTTCAAGTTTATAAAAAGTTTTCGTTTCCGCATTTTGGCTTCGGATCGACGGCCGGGGCGCTACCGTAGACTTACATGTTGGAAGAGTTCCAAGCAAGATACCGTCACTGACTCCATGATGGAAGCTGAGTATATTGTTGCTAATGATGCCGCAAAAGAGGCAGTCTGGATGAGGAAGTTCATTTCTGAACTTCAGGTGGTTCCATCCATTGCTAATCCAATACCTTTGTATTGCAATAATAATGGAGCCATGGCTTTAGCAAAGGAACCGCGGTCCCATCAGAAATCCAGACATATCTTGAGGCGGTATCACCTCATCCGGGAGATAGTGGATCGCCAGGACTTCGAGGTATGGAGAGTAGGCACGAAAGACAACAAAGCAAATCCATTCACCAAGGCCATCCCTCAAGTCCAGTTTGAGAGACTATTCGAGATGTTGGGCATGCGGTACACCGGCAACTGGTTCTAGTGTAGACAGTGGGTAATTATTGCACCAACTATAGGCCTTAGTGCAAGTGGGAGATTGTTAGATATGTATGCCCTAGAGGCCTGTATTGTATAGGATGCTAGGCATGTATATGTACAGAAACAATCTTTGCTCAAAATGATGGTATTCTATCTGGTTTATCTTCATCTTAACGTGTGATGTGTTGTATTTCATATCTTTATATACATGTTGATGAAGTCCTTAGGGTTATGCTTGACTGCCAGGATTATGATGTAGATCATACTAGTGGGGCCTGGGCAGTCTATAAGCATATACTTTAATTGTTCCTAGTCGAGGGTATATCGAGACAGGGCATCGATATTACTAGAGTAGACTAGTTTGTACGTTTCATAACCCTGGGGGCGATGGTTGATCCCACAACCATTGGTGTTTGACATCAAAGATTGTACACAGGTGCTCAATGGAGAATGGGTACACCGAAGAGGACTCGCCGAGAACTCCTAGATGGTATATATACCTATTGTCAGATAGCAGTTCTCTGGTGACACTTGTACAGGTTAGTCTGTAGACCCGAGATCGTCATAGTATCTTGTGTGATTCCCACTGTGCTTTGATTTCCTCCCTACCACGGCTCTACTAAGTCGTGCAAACAGGTGGATTTTGGGTACAGTCCCGAATCACATGGAGGCAGTGAGCGATAGGAGGGGTTTCGTCTCTCCCGGTATATGGAGTTGATGTCGCACTATGCTTGATCGGCCATAACAGCAAATCCCTTGCCACGGTTGTCGAGATTTACTGATAAGAGTTATCAGTAGTTTCTCGAACCGTTATGGGCCGCATAAATCAGCATGACTTATAAAGTTACTGGGGTCTGACATTTACCACCCCTAGACTTCATATGCGACGTATCATACGAAGAGACCGGACTTTGCGGTAAGTGTTGCTTACTGGCTCGTTAGGGTTGGGATGAGTTCGCTCGTCGGCCACCTTTTCGTCACGTACCTGGGTAGCCGTTACGCACAGCTAGTGCCGCTGACGTGCTTGTGGTTAAACCCACTGCCAGCGTACTGTCGAGTCTTTAGAGTCCCACACAGAGGGTTTCCTGGTTCAGGCAAAAGATGTAGAGGACGTAAGTTGTTACGGCAGGGTTTCGATAATGTTCGTGTAATGGTTACAGGAATAATGATCGGAAGGATAATACTGGTTAGCTTTGGTTTAAGCCGGATACCGGTATTATATTATTGGATTATTTGTATTCGTATTTTTTGGAATTCGGATACGGGTATAATTATACGGTATACGATGGAGGGGTATTCTTGTAATTGTACAAGAATACCTTCTAGAAGCGGACACCTCATAAATGGTTTTCATTTTGTGAAAATGGAAATTATGAGGTGGAATTTGGAGAGAGTCAAAGCATGGATGAAGGAATGGCTTATATCCTTTTTTATTCATTTGGGATTACTATTGAAGCATGGTGCATTATTTTATTGCATGCTTCAATTATTTTCATTTGAGCCATATCATTTTTTCCATGCTTGATTTTTCATTCATCACTCTCATCTTCTCTCTCCTCATTTTCTCCTTCCTCCTCCTCTTAGCTTTATCCTTCACATGTGTTGTGAATCAAAAGCTCAAGAGACATATTAATCCACTACATGATCTCTACATCATCTAAGTGATCATTTCTAGCACACTTGATGTCACGACCCGAAATAGCTCGTGACTGGCACTTGAATCATATGAAGTCTATAGGACCACATCTAATTCAAGTAAGCCAAAAGCCCAGAAATCTAAAACCATTTTAGAGAAATGTTTCAGTAAAATAAGCCGAATATGCATTTTAAAATCACCAGTCTTTTCTGAAAATTTCGGCAGAGTTTCCTTTGTAAATACTGGCCCCGAACAGGGTACAACATGATAAATATATGCATCAATAATAGAAGGCATCCCCAAGCGGGAGCTAGCTCTTCGTCAATCGACGGGAACATCCACACAAGCAATATAATATACAACGCCAAAGGGAGAGGATCGAAACTCAGAAGGAAACTCAAAACATCAGTGAAAACCATAATAATACAACGCGCGACTCTAAGGTCGAAAGAATATACAACACTGGTCTGCTAGGTCTAAAATAATTATACATGTCTGGTTGATGGAGTTTACTAGATACAACAATGTAAATAAAGTACAAGGGTGGTCACGATGCAAGTTAACACACCTACCAAAGCAATCACCCGGAAAGGAAGCAGTATGCCAGCAAAGCCGTAATGAAACCTGTACGGCAAAACCTGCAAGAAACTGTGGCAGAACAGGGGGTGAGTTGCCAACTCGTGAGTAGAAAACATCACCGAGCAGAAATCGTATGTATGACACAATCCTAGGTCAAAACGATCAAATAGATATATAACCTCAAAATGATAAGTCTGAAGCATGAAAAGGTGGCAAGGGTAAACATCTATACAAAGTGTAATCCCATGTGCTCGTGTCAGTGCCTCAGGTAGTAATATATGATATGTATGAGGTATGAATGTAATGTAATGAAATGGGTGAGACAACTGTTTTCTTTATTTAATGGGATTTCTGTATGTATATAAATCGAGTATCATCAATGAAATCAACAGAGAAATCCGTGTCAAGCATTGACACAAAATATAAATCCCAATATCTCAATATCTCAGGCTCCGGCTACCCGGACTGGCCTGTATCAACAAATCTCAACATCTCAGTGTCTCAAATCTCAATATCTCAAATCTCAAATCATCCCTCAAAATCAGAACTCCGTCAAGCATCCCTCAATCATCGGAGTCGTGAGGAAGACATTAATGTCAAATCCAATACGAAAACCAATATGATATACATCAACACTGTACATATAAACATCTGAAAGAAATGCATGCCAAACCTTTTTTAAGTCGATGTGCGATGCGCATAACACTGCACAGTGGCGGACGTCTCTAGTAAGAAAATAACTATACATAGGTATATCCTTTGTTTAATATGCACGTCCCGCCGTTTGGTAACAATTTAAAAGGGTTTCCTCTTGTAAAAGTTTTGTGTCATCTCAGACACGTAGGTAAATACTGAGACTATAGCTCTTCTTTGGAAATCCCTTCGATATCTATCAATGCATGCAAAATATATCTAGGTACTGTCCTCCGACTAGTCCTGCTCAGTACGAAAGTAAATAGTAAATATCATAAAAATGTACTGCACCATAAGAAATCCATCCCAAAATGTGCATATGAATGCTACGTGCGTCTGGTACGCACGGAAATCAAAATCCATGAATGTTCCATACATGTGCACAGAAACAATATCTAAGTGCAACGAGTGTGCACAAAACACCTGTCAGAGGCAACGGTGTGCCTGAAAGCAATATCAGGTGCATCTGATATGCACAAAGAATCCCGATTTAGTGCATCTGGTGTGCACCAAAATCGCATCTCATAACATACGCCCAACATGCGCGAAAATCCAAATCAGGTGCATCCATCATGCACAAATAAAATCTAAATCGTGTGCATCCAACATGCACAAAATCACGAAATCCAATATCAAGCGCTGAACATGCGCAAAATCCAATCCAAGCGCGTCAAATATGCGCAAGGATCCAAACTGGTGCATAAGGTGCACATAACAAATATCGAAATCGACAGTATACAACACATCTTAAATCCAAATCCAGTATACCGTGGTATATAATCTCACAACCATGTGCATCAGCGTGCACAAAATCTAATCAAAACTCTAAAAGTGCATGAAAACTATGCCGTAAACATAAGTCAAATCATATGCATGCCCTAGGCATGAAATCAAAATCAATACCTCAAATATCATCAAATCGAAGTCCTGTGCAACTGTAATGCACAAAATATGCATCAATGCTCTGCAAGCATATATGAACTATGCCGAGTGCAAAACCAAATCGTGTGCGTACCATGTGCATAAAATCAACCCAACTGTATGAAATCCAAGAATCATAAACATGTGCAGCCAAGGCACAGCACGATATCAAGTGCAATAACTGTGCACAAACTATAAATACCAAGTAGGTGCAACCATGGTGCACAAAAACAAATATCATGAAACTCAGTCATCAAAACTCAATCATGCAAATAGATCGCCCAAAATACCGAAATCAAGTATGGCGGAATAGTCCCGTTCAAGCACATCCTCTAAGAATCTCTGGCCAACTGTCATGGTCACTCATAACATGTCAAGTCGACGATGCCGAACTCTGGCCTGCTGGGTGTGCGCGAAATGACCACTCCTGGGTCCAAGTCTTCTCGCATAATATATTCCAGAAGGTACTGTCGAGGTCTCTCCCAAATCTTGTCTCTGCCGAACTGCCCGGAGGTTATCACCCTTTACTATATCTGTTTCTGGTCCCAGAACGGCTGCATACTCATCGCGACTCTTTCTGGAATATATATCCATATATAACGCCTCTGCATGCGTATCACATCTCTGATGTCGGCGGGGTGGAACGTCATCTCATCAAGATCTCGTACGAACCTCTTACTCCACTTTTCTCTACTGTCGACTGCTTCGGACTCGTCTCCTCGTGGCTGCATGGACTGCGCTCCAACGGCTATACTCGTATCTGGAGTCTCCCAAGCAATGCATCCCATCACATGATATCCGAAAGATGTCGAACCATTCGATCAACTCGTCAAAACCTCACAATCCCCCAAGAGATCAACATCTTGGGTACAGTTTAATAATATCGAGTACATGCCACAACACCTATGGACCAACCGTAGAAGGGCAAACCCAAGCCTCATTAATGGCACCGCGGAACTGCCGCAAACCCGAAGGTTCAAAGGCTTTCACATGGTCATTATGTCGAGTCAGGGTTTCATTCTTCTAGAGGGTCCGTAGAGTTACTTGCATGTTTTCTTCAAATACTTTAAACTTGAAAAATGGGTTTCTGACATCCGATCGTCTCTATTGTCTACCAACGTATCCGTGTGAAGTCTCCTCAAGCTAGAATCAATCAATCTGATGACCTCGTATCGGGGTAAGCGAACGAATCACATGTCCCAGTCATTCATCCTCGGATGACTAGCGACCATCTTCCATATATCTAAGCACCACTCGTACTACAATAGCTCCAACATCTGGGGCGATATCTCGTCGTTCGCAGCAACAACTGGCTCATTCGTCTGCACGGTGAACAGTGCCTCAATCATCATGAATAAGTGATACATCAATGGTCATCAAAATCTGGCTGGCCTCTATCAGTGGCCCAATCCTCTGGTGCTGATCTGCACGTCCGAGAAATCTTATAAAGCGATCCATCAAACGCTCATGGCGCGAAAACACAATAAAACAACGCCTCTCTATGCAATCTTATCCCTGGAATCACACCCTGGTCAGTCCTCGTCCGTGACGAGCTCATGCTGACCGCAACTCTAGCCGTAGCTCTCTCTGCCCGTGTAATCGTGGCAGCAAAACCATCAACCGATATCGATGAGGATAGATCATGAATGAATACAATGTTGTGCAAGAAAATGTACATCCTAAGGCTTCTTAAGCGGAGCGTATCGTAAGTATGCCGCGGAACATACACACGGTACGTCACTCTTCTTAAGTCACCTACTCCATCAACCAAGGTCAACCTATGCGACGAAAGTTCGGGTCTAATACCCCCTCGACTAAGTCTAAGTTCCTTAAGGTCAAGCCTAGATTCCGTATATACAAACGCCCTAGGCTCCGCATAGTCAAACCTAGACTCGAACCAAGGTTAACCTAGCGCTCTGATACCAACTTTGTCACGACCCCAAATAGCTCGTAACTGGCACTTGAATCATATGAAGTCGATAGGACCACATCTAATTCAAGTAAGCCAAAAGCCCAGAAATCTAAAACCATTTTAGAGAAATGTTTTAGTAAAATAAGCCGAATATGCATTTTAAAATCACCAGTCTTTTGTGAAAATTTCGGCAGAGTTTCCTTTGTAAATACTGGCCCCGAACGGGGTACAACATGATAAATATATACATCAATGATAGAAGGCATCCCCAAGCGGGAGCTAGCTCTTCGTCAATCGACGGGCACATCCACACAAGAAATATAATATACAACGCCAAAGGGCGAGGATCGAAACTCAGAAGGAAACTCAAAACATCAGTGAAAACCATAATAATACAACGCGCGACTCTAAGGTTGAAAGAATATACAACACTGGTCTGCTAGGTCTGAAATAATTATACATGTCTGGTTAATGGAGTTTACTAGATACAACAATGTAAATAAAGTACAAGGGTGGCCACGATGCAAGTGAACCCACCTACCAAAGCAATCACCCGGAAAGGAAGCAGTATGCCAGCAAAGCCGTAATGAAACCTGTACGGCAAAACCTGCAAGAAACTGTGGCAGAACAGGGGGTGAGTTGCCAACTCGTGAGTAGAAAACATCACCGAGTAGAAATCGTATGTATGACACGATCCTAGGTCAAAACATCAAATAGATATATAACCTCAAAATGATAAGTCTGAAGCATGAAAAGGTGGCAAGGGTAAACATCTATATAAAGTGTAATCCCATGTGCTCGTGTCAGTGCCTCAGGTAGTAATATATGATATGTATGGGGTATGAATGTAATGTAATGAAATGGGTGAGACAACTGTTTTCTTTATTTAATGGGATTTCTGTATGTATATAAATCGAGTATCATCAATGAAATCAACAGAGAAATCCGTGTCAAGCATCGACACAAAACATAAATCCCAATATCTCAATATCTCAGGCTCCGGCTACCCGGACTGGCCTGTATCAACAAATCTCAATATCTCAGTGTCTCAAATCTCAATATCTCAAATCTAAAATCTCAATATCTCAGGCATCCGTATCATCTGCGGGATCGGCCCGCGGGCTCCGGCAGAACGGATCAGCCTATATCCATCTCATGACTCCGGTCGGTATCCTCCGGATAACCGACGAGTCCAAAAATATCACCTGTAGGTAGTGGCCCCCTGCCAGGCTCATCATCCTCCATGAAATCACTCTCGCCTCGAGGTACCTCACCGGATCCACCATGTACCCGCAGACGGTTCATACGATTCCTCGAATCGGGTCTCGAAATTCAATCTCATAACCGAGAAAACATCATGGTGGACGACTCATACATCACGAGAAAACCGCACTTTTCATTTTAAAAGAGAGAGAGAGAGAGAAGTTTATTTATATTCTTGCGGTTTTCTCCCAAATCCAGGAAATCTCATGAAAATCCGAAATCCAATCATCAATAGCAAGTAAACAGTGAATATCGGCATAAAACTCCATAATACTGCATAACAGTGAATAATAAATATGCAAGGAGTATCACAATAATGAATACAATGTCTAAACTAGCACAGTAAATGATAAGTCGAGACTATCAGCTAACAGGCAATATCAATCAATTTATATTCTCTAAAGTGTACATGACATGGCAATTACCGATGATGATGTGTGTGAGCCGGCAAGTAAGTATATGTGGAACATACGCATCATCGGTAATAGTGCCGGTGTCCTGACAGTATGATTTCAATATTAATATATGAAAACACAATATAAGCATGCAATGGAATGCGAGCAGCAAGAATATGCGGGAGCTGAATATCAAATACAATGATAACGAATCTGCATATATCTAAATATGAGCCGTACAGTTTTGCCATTTGAAATAATATGAATCGTGTGTTTAGAAAATAGGGACTACGGTGTTTTTAAGAAAATGTACGTCCTTTGAAATATCCGTAGAATCCCTTAGCCTGTCTTTAAAATACTCACGATTTGTTAGTTTTGAAATAGGTATGACTCGAGTCTAATCTACCATTTACAAGTTAACTGCAAGGCTAAACTAAAAGGCTGATCGAAATGTAAGGAAACCGCCTAACATCTGAGTCGATACATATATATATATATATATATATATATATATATATATATATATATATAACAGTCGGTGATCCAGCCTCAAAAGTATCCTAAACGATACAATATCTATATTATGACATTCTCAAGTCAAGAGTGCGGATCTATCAACAATATATAGCTCGTACGGTAAATCCGTCGTACGGCCTCCCAAATCTGGGTACGGGTCAAATGTCACATCTATCACATTATTCATCTGGTATCCTCTTTATCAAATATCATGATCCGGGGTACTGATCTACGTCTAGTACAAGACTGATACCAATCTAAGTATATGCATGCGTGTGTATGAAAACACCACGCCAATAGGACCCGCTAAAACCTCACGTCGTATCTCAAATACGAACCACATCATATCACCGATCTCACGGCCTCAAGCCCAATCTCATCGACTCATCTCAAATCCCAAGTACTATCCTCATAATCCGTGTATATATATATATATATATACATAGTCCCATACTCATGTGTGTATATATATATACATATCCCCATATACGCACAAGTAAAATAAATACATGTATGCATGTCTGTGTGTGCGTGTGTGGGTGTAACAACTACTCTAGGGTTTCGCAACTAACACTGACAAATCCATGAACACATAACCCTATCTTTAATATCCATGTCTCACATAAAAGATATCATATATATAGTATATATATATATAGCATACTATACATCGAACTACGGGGGTTCTATACGCCATCCACCCGACTTCCCCCGTAGATATATATCCACTCACCTTGCTTCTTGTGTGCCGATGCCGATGTCTCCATCTTCATCTTCAACGTCTCGACATCATGTGGGGATACCTACACATATAATCCAATCGCAATGTGTATTAAAATCCAATCGGAAAAACCAAAACGGCACACGCTACGCTCATAGGTAAAAACCTATAGCCCCGCATGCAAACACGACCAATAACCTTAGTCGTTGACGTTCAAACGCCACACGACGGAAACACAATATCAAATACCAAAAATCAAGTTAACACGAAGTCGTAAAATAAGGCCTCAACTCATGAAAAAGATCCCAGATTTTACCCTATATGAAATCGGCCAATTTTGCACATGTAAAGGGTCTATTTTACTGACATAGGAGCTACAGACGAAGCACGAAGCCAAAATGAGGTACCCAGGCCGCAAATTGCGGCCCAGGGGATTAAATTTGCGGCCTTGGTGTTAGGGCTTGGTCTCGGGTCTCTAAGGTATTCTCCATATCACCTGCACATCTCTCTGTGATCGCTAAATAATTTTCAGGTCACCCAGGTTATAGCAGATGTCAAAATACACTCACAGAATTCACAAAATACGATGTCGGGGATTTCTAAGTTCGCTAATTGGGGTTCTATTCTCTGGTTTAGGTCTCCAATCAATCACCACAGGGGTTTAAGGTCAATATTAAGCCTCAATTACACTATCTCAATTCAAATCAAACCCTAATTCCCACTTCGAATATCAAAGTTCACTAAACTTCGCCAAATCGATTTCAAACTTGAAGAGAGGCTTAAGCAAATGAAATACTATACTATTTGGGAAAGGATTACCTCATTTGGCAACTCAAGAATCTTCTTGAGTTGCCCAAGTGTTGGATATAGTGCCCTCAAAGTCAATTATTGGATCGCAGGCACGCGATTGCAATGATTGAGGGAGGACCTATACCGGTAGGACAGTCTTACTCAAGATGATAGTATGCTATCTGGTTTATCTTTATCATCGTGTACTGCTTTAGGTGACCTTATAGGTCGCTATTACACGTTGATATAGCCCTTACGATTCTTTCTTGACTGCCAGCAGTATGATGGCGATCATATACGTGGGAGCTGGGGTCTATAAGCACATCCTTAAAGTGGTCCCTAGTCGTGGGATTTTCGAGACTGGGCATCGATACTCCATTAGTAGACTAGTGTATACAGTCGAGACCCCGACGAGGGGCGGTGGCCGGTATCACAAGCCATTGGTGTCAGTTAGTTCACCTAAGATGTATACAGGTGCTCATTGTGTTATGAGTACACCGGACAGGACTCGCCGGGAACATGCTGGTTGGTGTTATACCTGACGTCAGATAGCAGTTCCCTTGTGACATGTGTACAGGTTAGTTCATCGACCTGAGATCGTCATTTGTCTCGTGTGAGTTCCCACTGTGCTTTGATTACTACCCTACCACGGCTCAATGGAGTCGTGCAAACAGGTTTTAGTTGGGTACAGTCCCGAGCCACATGGAGGCAGTGAGCGGATCGGCAGGGGTTTCGTCTCTCCCGGTATTGGGGGTGAGATCGTGCTGTGTCTAGGAGAACCATTACACGAAGTCCTTGGCCAAGGCAGGAGATTTACTGGTAGGTATTCCAGTAGTATCTCAGGGTGTTCTGGGATACACTCCGACACGACTTGTACCGCTTTTGGGGGTCTGGCTTTTACCAACCCCCTAGGCCCGCCATGCGATTCTCATAGACGAACGGACCGGACTGTACGGATATTGTCACTGACAGGCTCAGTAGGGTGTCAGGATGAGTTCGCTCATCGACCACCCTTTTGGTCAATACCTGGTAGCCCGTTACGTACGGCTAGGACCTCTGACGTGCTAGTGGTTAAATCCACAGCCAGTGTATTGACGAGTCTTTAGAGTCCCCCACAGACAGTTTTCAAGTTTCGGGCGAAACGTTGTAGAGGCCGTATGATATATGGCCGGGTTCGATCATATACGTGCGGTAGTGCACGGATCATGATCGGACGGATCATGATCGGACGGATCATACTAGTGGGTTTTGGTTTAAATCGGATCCTAGTATTAGATTTGTTGGATTACTTTAGTCTCATCGCATTCACATTCAGTCGGAATGCGGATGCAGGTATGTATATACAGGTGAGGGGTATCCTTGTGATCCGTCACGAGTTTACTTTAGATGTTGCCGTATCTTTTTATTGTTGTAAACATTTGGGTTAATGTTTACTTTGGTGGAAATAGTGAGCTTAATTCATGATGAGGTGCATTAATTATGACATGGACAAGGGTGGTGACTCATGGTCTTATTCTTTGAACCATGTCATGTTTGGTGATTGATTTATGTGTTGATATGATGAGAAGAGAGAGAGAGGGCAGCCAAGGGGAGTTTTGCTCTTGTATTATTCTTGCTCTCACTCTTATTTTTTCATCATAGAACACAATAAAGAAAAGCCTCTTCTTCTTCTTCCTCCTCTAGCTCACCATTTCCTCCAATGGCTTCATCTTCAACCTCCATCCATACACTCTCATGCGTTGAGAATCAATGGATGCAACAGACAAAGTGATCACACACATTCTCTACATCACCTTGGACACGTCGGCTAGCAAACTTCGTGTCCGAGTTGCTTCGGACGAAGCGGGAGCCCGTAAAAGGATTCGAAGATGTGGTGCCATTTCCGACGAGGAGATCGAGATCGGAGATGCCGCGAGGAGTTTAGGATGGTGACCAAAGACCGAAGGACACGGATCGATCGGTATAGCCTTTCCAACCCTTCTCTAGTTGCTAGTTATAGGTTAATGGTTCGATCCGGATTTAAAGTATACGATACCGCCGGTTTCAAGTTTTGAAAAAGTTTTCGTTTCCGCATTATGGCCTCGGACAGACGGCCGGAGCGCTACCGTAGACTTACATGGTATCAGAGACACGCCATTAACCTTTACTAGCTTGCTCTAACGTGTTTAGAACTTCGATCGAACGTAATTTTCCAAAACTGCATTTCCAATATTGAACTTTCTGTCGAATTTTTATTGTCGTCAAAAAATTATTTTGAGTATTGCAGAAAATCAGGCAGGCATTTTTAAAAGATCTGAGAAAATTTGGTACACTGTTATCACTGTAGCGCCGCGGAACCGCGGCCGTACCCACGTTTTGGCCGCGGTTCCGCCGCCGAACTGTTGCAACAATGCACCAAAATTTTCACAGTTGTCTCTGACTTGGAAATGGGGTTTCTGGTATTTTTTGTTTGGGCCCAGATTTGTTTGAGTACTGTGAATTGTGCTTGGGGCCCACTTCGGGGAAATTTTGTCGATCGAAAATTTTAAACATGTTAGTTCACAGTATTTACATTATATCTGCGATCGTGAATGTTATTTGATCGGTAAATCTGTCTAATTGCTATAGCTCTTTTAGACGGATTTGCGAACGTGACATTCACGTTGATGTTCTGTGTTGTGCTGTGATGTTGCGGATTTGTCGTGGTGGATAGCCTGGATGCAATGGTTGTACAGTTTGGTATTATTTGTACATTTGATATTGCGGGGCGAGCGTCCGACATGTGGATTGCCGTCACTGCCTGTTTGTATATTATTCTTTTGGGGCACGACTGGGCTGAGGTCGATGTACCCGTTGTATATTTTACTTTCTGTACTAGGATTACCCCGCGGTGGGGTGCACGGATAGCCGGGTTCTAGAGAGCAACGGGCCCGCATCTCATGGCTTTGAGACGGAGGGGGCTTCACTCTAGAATTGGCAGGCTATTCGCCGCACTCGTAGGGGGTACAGGTTGACCCAAGGAGGGGTGCTCAAGTTACCGGATTCCGTCAAGTGCTGGGTGGTCCATTCACTTTGCTGTAGGGGGCTGCCTCGCTTCAGGTTTTGGCGGGTAACTTGCCGCACCCGTAGGGGTCTCGGATTTCATTGCACAGGTTATCCACACGACCATGGGAACGTCGGGTTTCAGTAGCGGCTCTATGAATCCAGGGGATCCTAGATTATCTGTATTGTTCTGTGATGCTTATTACATTTCTGTGATGTTGCATTTTATCACGCTATGAGCTATTATTATATATTGATATATATACTAGTAGATGTTGTATATGTTTTACACCCGCGCTAGTCCAGTCCCCGCTCTGTCGTTAGTTAAGTAACCTAACGGGTGATGACGGAACCCAGTGGCGAATGCGGATGTCATATACGTACATCATATTTTTGTTCTTTTGTGGTGTGATTAATTGATGGGACTACATTGATTCGGATCAATGCAAGCTAAACAAACCTTTTCTGATGTTGTTGGAACATTTTTCAAAAAGCTGTTATTGCAAGGACGTTCTCTTTTGTTTTGCACAGTGGTATTCAGTTGGAATATCCAGCACCTCAGTCGACGAGGCAAGGGCCGAGATCCCTTCACCGGGAGTGACCCCTTGGACAGAAGTTTGCGTCAGGGTAATAAATTCACTATAGTCGATTACTTTTTGCTTTGCATCGTGGTATTCAGTTGGAATATCCTGCACCTCATTCTACGGGGAAAGAGCCGAGATCCCTTCACCGGGAGTGACCTCTTTAGCAAAGGTTTTCGCCACTATATTTTTATAAAAAGCTATCTAGTTCCTTCAACGATATCAAGTTCATTACGTTAAAGTTTTTTCGTCAAAAACCAGCCGTAGCCCTCCATCATTTCAGATTAGTATTGCTTAGTATTCGCGCTACGTTTGTCGTTGCTATTCGCCGAGACGTAGTGTGCGGTAGCTCTGTTGTGCTTTTCTGTCGCATGGATATGTGGATTGGTTAGGACGGTCGTATGACTTTGTTGATTATTCGTCAAGGGTCGTGCGGGTGGGTTTAACGCAATCAAGATAATGATGGGTTGAACTTGACTAGGACCTTTTGATTTGTTGATTATTCGTCAAGGTCACTTGGGTCCTAGGGGTAAAAATCACATCGGAAGTTTCTAAAGAAACTGAAACTTTCCAGGCATGCGCATACCTTCTAGAGTGTGATAACGTGAGTGGATTCCATCACGTTATCATGCGATGATAGTTGGATCCCGATTCCCACTGATGAGTTGGTTTACTCCTCGGGTGATCCCGACTAATTCTTCTTTCAGGTTTGGAGGAGAATTTGACGTTACAGTGGGAGGTTTCCTGATTGGATAAAGTGATATCCATTCTGATCTAGGTTAGAGTACACGCTGAGTGTTTCCTTTCTCTCTCTCTTTGACAGCGACCATGGCCCGACCCTAGACTATGACTCAGTGACCAGGTTAACCGAACCTTCTTAAAACACTGGCTTTTGGATTGTCTGAGTTGCATACTTCATTGCCACTCCTTCTTTTACCCTTTTCTCCGGAACATTTTGTATCACTACGATCATCCACTTCCATTGAATAAAACCATCGTATGGTTATATACGAACTCGAAGGAACTTGATCCAGATTCGAGGATGGTTTCCTATTCTGGAGAAAATGAATAGGACTATTCAGTTGTCTTTTCCTTTTACCTTCTCTCAGGTTGCGAGTGCTCCTTGGATTAGGACAGTACACCTATTACGCTAATTGGATAGTCTTCTTCTAAACCATAGGCAGGTGCCGAACGGTAGGGAATGAAGAAAACAAATTAGCCCAACGATGGTGTACAGAAGGTAATAAGTTAATACAAATAAAGGGATTAGAAAGAGGGCAAAGTAAACTGTGACTGCTATTCACGACCAAACCAAGTATTTCATCGCCACTCCTACTTCACCTTTGTATTTCTCCGGAACACCCCGTATCATTACGAACATCCAATTCCATTGGATAAATCCATCGTATGGTTATATACGAACTCGAAGGAACTTTTTCGAGGATGGATTCTGGTTCAGGATAAATAGAATAAGGTTTATTCAGTTGTCTTTTATCTTTACCTTCTCTCGCGTTGCGAGTGCTCCTAGGATTAGGAGAGCACACCTATTACGCTTAATGGATAGTCTTCTTCCAAACCATAGGCTTGTGCCGAACGGTAGGGAAGGAAGAAAACCATTTAGCCTAACGATGGTGTGCAGAAGGTAATGACTAAAGACATATAAAGGGATTTGGAGAGATGGCAAAGAAATATACGGTTACAGTTGTGAATCTGATAATGGAAGAGGCATTACTAGGAATACCCGGATACCCCTTCGAAACATTTACATATTTCAGTTTCACTGTGCATTGTTAAAAGAAAAACTGATTTCCCAATTAGGTACTTACTCCAGGGTATGTATTTACCAGGTATGATTCTCACATCTGTATGGTTTTACAGATGATGAGTGGGAGTAAGTTATTGGGAATTGAGTGATCATCCTCATTATATCGGGATTCGTTGTAATTGGTGATATTTGAGGAAATCGCCTGGGCTGTTTGCCGGACGACAAATATTTGGTTTTGAATATCCGTTATTATGCACTAATTTCAAATTGATATATCTGTACGTTTATTTTTATAAAGTGAGATATAAACTTTTGAAATTATGTCCATGACATTTACCTATATCAGTTGATGGTTAGGTAAGGAGCATTCAACAGCGGTGTAATTCTTCATAACCAAAGTACAGTTTTCAACCTATGACACACGAGGAATGAGTTATTAGACTCAGGGGACTTATACAGAGTATTGTATGTTGTCCAGTGTCCATGAGGACAGAGGGGTAGGTACTCGTACTATATTCTGTTTACTTATGGCTTCTCTAGTTCTTAGACATGTGTTTCATAGAAATACAAGGTCCAAGTTTTGAGAAGTTATAGGTATAAGAATAAAGTAGAGAACCAGGCGTTGCAAGTATCAGGATTCTTCAAGGTGATCGAAGATGTAGATACTTGTGTATGGTATTCACTTAATAGTAATGATTAAGAGAACTTGCTTCTCTTTCAGGTTACTCATAATTGGAAGCACTCCTAAGTTGAGTAATGCTGATCGACCTCTATCCATTTAGTTGACATGCACTGGAGAAAGCTGCATGATTTGAATCTGGTTCCAATTAAATCAGTGCCTCTGTTTCTATATTGGATATAGAATAGTTCATATCTTAACAATGTTAAGCTACGGGGAGTTGTCCGGCTTATGCTTACAACCAGACTCTGGATAACTCAAGGCACGTTTTTGTAATGGTTGTTTGTGGGTTGACCCTGGCTATGATGAGGGTTGACTTTCTACCATCTGGAAGATCAATAATGATATTGTTCTTGACTCTCCACAATTTTGATAAAAATGGATTTTTTCAGAAAACAGAAGTGGGAGTTGGTAGAACTGGAAGTGATTCTAGAACCGCAAACGATTACTGAAAATTTAATAGGACCTAAAGATTCAATCTGGTTTGACAGTCCATTGGCCATTCCGCAGATATGGTGGGTAACCTCAGGCACCCGAGAGGTACCCCGGTAGCCTCAAGGACGGTGACATGGAGGTTCCTGTTTACCCATACTTGCCATTTCTGTTCTTCCAGACTATGAGACCCGGCAGGAGGATGAGTATAGCGTCGTTCTAAACTACCTTTAGAAGTGTACGTGTATATGACTCTGCCGGAGGGTTGTCGTAGTCAGTAGGAGCAACGGAAGCATAGTAGACAAGTAGCTTATGTCTATTTATGGACTAAAGCAGACATAGCGGAGATAGATCATCTATTTCTTGTTGGAGATAGTGCCCTCATAGTCAATTATTGGATCACAGGTACGTGATTGCAATGATTGCGGAGGACCTATACCGGTATGACAGTCTTACTCGAAATGATAGTATGCTATCTGGTTTGCCTTTATCAGTCGTGTACATGTTCAGGTGACTGATTGCATGTTACACTTTGATAGAGCCCTTAGGATCTTGCTTTACTACCAACAGTATGATGGCGATCATATACGTGAGAGTTGGATAGTTTATATGCATATCCTTAATTGTGGTCCCTAGTCGTGGGAGTTTCGAGACAGGGCATCGATACTCCGGAGTAGACTAGGGTGTACAGTCGAGACCCCGACGAGGGGCGGTGGCCGGTCTCACAAGCCACTGGTGTCAGTTGGATCACCTAAGATGTATACAGGTGCTCATTGGGTTATGAGTACACCGGACAGGACTCGCCGGGAATCTGCTAGTTAGTATTATATCTATCGTCAGATAGCAGTTCCCTGGTGACATGTGTACAGGTTAGTTCATCGACCTGAGGTCGTCATTTGTCTCGTGTGAGTTCCCACTGTGCTTTGATTTCTACCCTACCACGGCTCAAAGGAGTCGTGCAAACAGGTAGCTTTTGGGTACAGTCCCGAGCCATATGGAGGCACGTGAGCGGATCGGCAGGGGATTCGTCTCTCCCGGTATTGGGGGCGAGGTCGTGCTGTGTCTAGGAGAGCCATTACACAAAGTCCATGGCCATGGCAGGAGATTTACTGGTAGGTACTCCAGTAGTATCTCAGGGTGTTATTGGGCTTCACTCCGACACGACTTATACTGCTATTGGGGGTCTGACGTTACTAGCCCCCTAGGCGGATATGCGATACTCATTGACGAACGGACCGGACTGTATATACATGGTCACTGTTAGGCTCAGTAGGGTTTTCCGGATGAGTGCGCTCATCGGCATCCCTTGAGGTCAGTCCATGGGCAGCCGTTACGTATTGCTAGTGCTGCTGACGGTTTGTGGTTAAACCCACTGCCAGGGTACTGACGAGTCATTAGAGTCCCCCACAGACAGTTTCCCAAGTTCGGGCGAAACGTTGTAGAGGCCGTATGGTTTTATGGCAGGGTTCGGAAAATGCACGTGCATTTACGCACGTGTTATTTTTCGGGCAGATAATACTGGTCGGCTTTGGTTTAAGCCAGATCCGAGTATTATATTGAGTAGGTATAATATCTTTGTCTCAGTTGCATTTGTATTCGGTCGTAATACAAATGCGGGTATATTTATACAGTTTCGGGGTTTTCCTGAAAGTCGTTTCAGGATCACTTTTGGAAGTTGCCAGTTTCCAGTTTTCTATCAGCCGTATTTTAACATTCGGTTAAAGACGGGTTTATCTTTTCTTCTGTTAGGGTGAGTCATCATTCTAGAAGCTTCTAGAAGTGATGATGAGGCTTGTGAGTCATTAGTGCATTAATGGTGTCATTAATGCAATAATGACTCATGCTTTGATTTCAAACCTTTCTTGTTTTCCTTAAGATATTATTATGTGTTCACATATGATATTTTGTGCTTAAGGTTACTCTCTTGCTCCTACACTCACCCTCCTCCTTCTCTTTATAAGAAAGGCCCCTCCCCTCTCTCATTTGGTTACTTGATTCATTTGTGAAAAGATTATGATAGCATTTGGGGTGCATGGAATTTTACTGTTTATTTCATTCCATCACCCAATTCCCTCGGCAACATCATTAACCGATCGTCCACGGATTTGGACGAAGAGAGACAAAGTCATCTACTCATTCTCTACACCATTCTTGGTCGTCTCTTTTAGCAAACTTGACGATCGAGTTTCCTCGAGTCAGAGGCGGGAGCCTGTTTAAAGAATCGGTGATGTGGTGCTACCTCGACGAGGAGATCGGAGATCGACGAGATCGGAGCAGCCGCAATGGAGCGTGGGATGATGGTTGAAGAACGAAGGACTCGGATCGTTCGGTACAATCTTCCTACACTCTTTACAGTTTGTTAGTTTAGCAATAATGGCAGATCCGGGTTAAAGTATACGATAGCGCCAGTTAAAAAGTTTTTGTTCCGCATTTGGCGTCTGTAGACTGCCGGGGCGCTAGCGTAAACTTACAGTGGTATCAGAGCCTCACCATTTTGCTATACTAACTTGTGCTAACGCGTTTAAAACATCGATCCGACCGGAAATCGAAAATTGCAAAATCCATGCCCGACAGTTTCTGTTGATTTTAAATGGTCTCAAAAATTAATTCTGTATGTCTTAAAAATCTGTGCAGGCTTTTCTAAGAATCACGACAAAATTTGGGCACGTGACTCCTCCAAGCAGCCGCGGAAACGCGGCCAAACCCATGGTTTGGCCGCGCATCCGCGGCCACGTGGTGAGCTCGTGCTCCCAAATTTTTCCAGTGGCTTCTCTGTTGGATTTTGGGGTTTTTGATAAATATCGTTTTGGCCCAGATTTTGTTACTGTTCACCAGTAAGTCGTGGGGCCCACTTTTTGATATTTTGTCTTTGGTCGATCGAAATTTAAACACGTTAGTTTACAGTGCTTACATTATATCTCCGACCGGGAATGTCATTTGATCGGTAAACCGCGTTTAATTGCTATAGTTCTTTTAGACGGGTTTGCGAACGTGACATTCGCGTTGATGTTCTGTGTTGTGCTGTGATGTTGCGGATTTGTCGTGGTGGATAGCAGTGTGCAATGGTAGTACAGTTTGAGTTTATTTGTACATTTGATATTGCGGGGCGAGCGTCCAACTTATGGACAGCCGTCACTGCCTGTTGTATAATATTCTTTTGGGGCACGACCAGGTTGCGGTCGATGTACCTATTGTACTATTTTACATTAATGTACTAGGTTTTGCCCCGCGACGGAGTGCACGGATAGCCGGGTTCTGAGAAGCAACGGGTCCGCATCTCATGGCTTTGAGAGGCAGAGGGGCCCCACTCTAGAATTGGCAGACTATTCGCCGCACTCGTAGGAGGTACAGGTTGACCCAAGGAGGGGTGCTCAAGCTACCGGATTCCATGAAGTGCTGGGTGGTCCATTCACTATGCTGTAGGGGGCTGCCTCGCTTCAGGTTTTGGCGGGTAACTTGCCGCACCCGTAGGGGTCTAGGTTTCATTGCACAGGCTATCCACACGACAGGGGAACGTCGAGTTTCAGCAGCGGCTCTGTGAAACTCGGGGATCCCAGATATCTGTATTGTTCTGTGATGCTTATTACTTTTCTGTAATGTTGCATACTATCACGCCTGGAGCGATTATTGTATATTGGTTTATATACTATTAGATGTTGTATATGTTTTACACCCGCGCTAGTCCAGTCCCCGCTCTGTCGTTAGTTAAGTAACCTAACGAGTGATGACGGGACCCAGTGACGAATGCGGATGGCATATACGTACATTTTATTTTCGTTCTTTTCTGGTGTGATTAAATGATGGGACTGCGTTGATTTTGATCAACGCAAAGTAAAACAAACCTGTTTTCAGTTGTTGGAACAAATTTAAAAAGTGTTGTTACAAAGACGTTTCCTTTTGTTATGCATAGCGGTATTCAGTGGAATATCCTGCACCTCATTCGACGGGGCAAGGGCCGATATCCCTTCACCGGGACTGACCCCTTGGGCAGAAGTTTGCGTCAGCGTAATAACTTCACTATAGTCGATTACAAGTTGCTTTGCATAGCGGTATTCAGTGGAATATCCTGCACCTCATTCCACGAGGAAAGAGCCGAGATCCCTTTACCGGGAGTGACCTCTTTAGCAAAAGGTTTTCGCCACTATATTTTAAAAAGCTATCAGGTTCCTTCAGCGATATCAAGTTCACTACGCTAAAGGTTTTTCGCCAAAAACCAGTCGTAGCCCTCCGTCACTTCTTTTGGGTATTTAGTAGTATTCAAGCTATGCATTTTAGCCAAAGTTAAGGCATAGTGTTTGGTAGCTGCTGGGTATTCAATTGTTGCATAGATAGATGAGTTAGTTTGGGACAGTCGTTCTGCCGATTGGCCAACGTCAGGGGCATGTGCGGGTGGGTTCAAATTGGCAAGATAGTGACGGGTAGAACTTGGCATGTGACTTATGACATTTTGACCAACGCCAAGGTTATAAGAGCATGGGGCAAAAACAATATCGGGAGTTTTTAAAGAAACTGAAACTTGCCAAGTATGCGTATACCTTCTGGAGTATGAGTAACGTGGATGCATTCCATCACGTTATCATGCGATGAGAGTTGGATCCCGATTCCCACTGATGAGTTGGTTTACTCTTCGGGAGATCCCGATTGATTCTTCTTTACGTTTGGAGGAGAATTTGACAGGACAGTGGGAGGTTTCCGGATTAGATAAAGTGATGACCATTCTGATCTAGGTTAGAGTGCACGCAGAGTGTTTCTTTTCTCTCTCTCTTTGGCAGCGACCTTTGACCGACCCTAAACTATGACTCAGTGACCAAGTTGACCGAACCTTCTTAAAATACTGGCATTTGGATTGTCTGAGTTGCATAAGTCATTGCCACTCCTTCTTTTACCCTTTGAATTTCTCAGAACACCCGTATTACTACGGATATCCACTTCCATTGGATAGAGCCATCGTATGGTTATATACGAACTCGAAGGGACTTCTTCGAGGATGGATCCAGGTTCAGGAGAAATAGAATTGGTTTATTCAGTTGTCTTTTATTATCACCTTCTCTCAGGTTGCGAGAGCTCCTTGGTTTAGGAGAGTACACCTATTACGCTTATTGGATAGTCTTATTCCAAACTATAGGCTGGTGCCGAAAGGTAGGGAATGAAGAAAACCAATTAGCCTAAGTAGGGTGTGCAGAAGGTAATATGTAAAGACAAAATAAAGGGATTAGAAAGAGGGCAAAGTAAATTGCGACTGATATCATTCACGACCAAAACCGCGTACTTCATCGCCACTCCTATTTCACCTTTAAAAGAATAAGGTATTATTCAGTTGTCTTTTATCATCACCTTCTCTTGAGATACGAGTACTCCTTGGTTTAGGAGGGTACACCTATTATGCTTACTGGATAGTCTTCTTCCAAACCATAGGCTGGTGCCGAACGGTAGGGAAGGAAGAAAACCAGTTAGCCTAACGATGGTGTACAGAAGGTAACGACTAAAGACAAATAAAGGGATTTGGAGAGATGGCAATAAAATATACGGTTGAAGTCATGAATTGGATTATGGAAGAGGCATTACTAAGAATACCAGGATACCCCTACGAAACATTTTCATGTTTCAGTGCATTGTTAAAGGAAAAACTGTTTTCCCGATTAGACACTTACTCCAAGGGTATGTATTTACCAGGTTTCATTCTCATATCTGTATGGTTTTACAGATGATGAGTGGGAGTAAGATATTGGGAATTAGGTGATCATCCTCATTATATCGGAATTCGTTGTAATTGGTGATATTTGAGGAAATCGCCAGGGTACAGTTTTCTACCTACGACGCACAGGTTTTGAGTTGTATAACTCAGCGGACTTATACAGAGTATTGTATGTTGTCCAAGTGTCCATCAGGACAAAGGGGTAGGTCCACGTACTATGTTCTGTTTACTTATAACTTCTCTAGTATTTAGACAAGTGTTTCGTAGAAATACAAGGTCTAAGTTTTGAGAAGTTGTGGGTATAAGAATAAAGTAGAGAACCAGGTATCACAAGTATCGGGATTCTTCAAAGAGATCGAAGATGTAGATTCTTGTGATTGGTATTCAGATGATAGTGATGGTTTTGAGAAACGTGTTTCTCTTTCAGGTTACTCATAATTGGATGGATTCCTAAGTTGAGTAATGCTGATTAGCCTCTTTCCATTAAGTTGATATGCACTGGAGACAGATGCATGATTTGAATCTGGTTCCAATTAAATTAGTGCCAAAGTTTCTATATTGGATATAGAATGGATCGTACCTTAAAAGAAATTAAGGTACGGGGAGTTGTCCAGCTTATGCTTAAAACCAGACTCTGGATAACTCAGGGCACGTTTCTGTAGTGGCTGTTTGTGGGTTGACCCTGGCTATGACGAGGGTTGATATTCTACCATTTGGAAGATCAATAGTGATATTGTTCTTGACTCGCCACAGTTTTAGTAAAATGGATCTTTTTCAGAAAACAGTAGAGGGAGTATGGTAGAACTGGAAGTGATTCCAGAATCGCGAACGATTACGGAAAATTTAATAGGACCTATACATTCAATCAAGTTTGACATTCCAATAGCCACTCCGCAGATATGGTAGGTAACCTCGGACACCCGAGAGGTACTTCGGTAGCCTCAGGGACGGTGACAGGGAGGTTCTTATCTACCAAGACTTGACACTACTGTTGTTCCAGGATATGAGACCCGGTAGGAGGGTTGTCGTAGTCAGTGGGAGCAACGGAAGCATGGTGGGCAAGTAGCTTATGTCTATTTATAGACTAGAGCAGTTATAGCGGAGATAGATCATCTAATTTTGATGTGACAGTCATGGGTTTGACTTCAATCAGAATAGGGGATGGATCAGTTAAGAAGGTAGTAGGGTGTGATGTCATGGTATCTCGATGACATACACAAAGTAGGAAGTAAAATTCCTATACTACGATTGGTTGTACTGTGGTCGTCACACAGTTGTTTCTCCAGACAGGATATGGATATAATATTTGACATTCTGGTTTCTAGATCTATGGTTTTAGATCTGGATTTGGGTAGTTTCCCAATGTGGGTACTTTGACAGATATTCTAATGGTTTTTGGAATAGTTGACTCCTAGCATGGTGGTGTACCTGCAGGTGATGGAGTCACCCTCTCTAAAGGTGTCTTACAGACTAAAGGGGAGAGGGATGTGCATGATTGGCAGATCACTTGCTTAGGCAATTGAGTCAATCATGAGATGTCAAGTACCACACCAAATGTTGGTTTTGCACTAGATGCAATAAGTTTGTATTAATCCAATCCTGGAGAAATATAAGGAAGCAGTTTTTACATGTTCTACGGATTTGATGACGGCAGCCTCTTTCGGGAGACGGTTATCATTCCATGCTTCAAAGGTGACATGGTTGACAGAGTGATTGTCAGAGTTATAGTTTTTCCCTCTGACGAAGAGGGACAGTATTATGGACAGGTGGTCCAAGAGGATACTGTGGGTGGCATGGTGCCGGATACTGATTAGGTTCAGTGATCGATACAGTCTAAGATGTTTGGATTTGGAGTTCATTTATGAACCAGGTCCCATCAGATATCCAGACATATTCTAAGACAGGTATTACTCGTTTTCGGGAGATGGCTTTCTCCGCGAACTTGAGATTAAGAGAGATATAGAAAGAAACTTCTAGGCGGATCCACTCACTGAGGCTATTTCTCGAACACAATAGTTTTACAAACGGGCTTTGTGAAACTGATTAGTAGAGGAGTTGGGTGTTGGTTTCACACGGGCTGTGAGTACGCAACATCGCAATAATTAGCCTTGAGTGCAAGTGGGAGATTGTTGGAGATAGTGCCCTCATAGTCAATTATTGGATCACAGGTACGTGATTGCAATGATTGCGGAGGACCTATACCGGTATGACAGTCTTACTCGAAATGATAGTATGCTATCTGGTTTGCCTTTATCAGTCGTGTACATGTTCAGGTGACTGATTGCATGTTACACTTTGATAGAGCCCTTAGGATCTTGCTTTACTACCAACAGTATGATGGCGATCATATACGTGAGAGTTGGGTAGTTTATATGCATATCCTTAATTATGGTCCCTAGTCGTGGGAGTTTCGAGACAGGGCATCGATAAGACTAGTGTGTACAGTCGAGACCCCGACGAGGGGCGGTGGCCGGTCTCACAAGCCACTGGTGTCAGTTGGATCACCTAAGATGTATACAGGTGCTCATTGGGTTATGAGTACACCGGACAGGACTCGCCGGGAATCTGCTAGTTAGTATTATATCTATCGTCAGATAGCAGTTCCCTGGTGACATGTGTACAGGTTAGTTCATCGACCTGAGGTCGTCATTTGTCTCGTGTGAGTTCCCACTGTGCTTTGATTTCTACCCTACCACGGCTCAAAGGAGTCGTGCAAACAGGTAGCTTTTGGGTACAGTCCCGAGCCATATGGAGGCACGTGAGCGGATCGGCAGGGGATTCGTCTCTCCCGGTATTGGGGGCGAGGTCGTGCTGTGTCTAGGAGAGCCATTACACAAAGTCCATGGCCATGGCAGGAGATTTACTGGTAGGTACTCCAGTAGTATCTCAGGGTGTTATTGGGCTTCACTCCGACACGACTTATACTGCTATTGGGGGTCTGACGTTACTAGCCCCCTAGGCGGATATGCGATACTCATTGACGAACGGACCGGACTGTATATACATAGTCACTGTTAGGCTCAGTAGGGTTTTCCGGATGAGTGCGCTCATCGGCATCCCTTGAGGTCAGTCCATGGGCAGCTGTTACGCATTGCTAGTGCCGCTGACGGTTTGTGGTTAAACCCACTGCCAGGGTACTGACGAGTCATTAGAGTCCCCCACAGACAGTTTCCCAAGTTCGGGCGAAACGTTGTAGAGGCCGTATAGTTTTATGGCATGGTTCGGAAAATGCACGTGCGTTTACGCACGTGTTATTTTTCCGGCAGATAATACTGGTCGGCTTTGATTTAAGTCGGATCCGAGTATTATATTGAGTAGGTATAATATCTTTGTCTCAGTTGCAGTTGTATTCGGTCGTAATACAAATGCGGGTATATTTATACAGTTTCGGGGTTTTCCTGAAAGTCGTTTCAGGATCACTTTTGGAAGTTTCCAGTTTCCAGTTTTCTATCAGCCGTATTTTAACATTCGGTTAAAGACGGGTTTATCTTTTCTTCTGTTAGGGTGAGTCATCATTCTAGAAGCTTCTAGAAGTGATGATGAGGTTTGTGAGTCATTAGTGCATTAATGGTGTCATTAATGCAATAATGACTCATGCTTTGATTTCAAACCTTTCTTGTTTTCCTTAAGATATTATTATGTGTTCACATATGATATTTTGTGCTTAAGGTTACTCTCTTGCTCCTACACTCACCCTCCTCCTTCTCTTTATAAGAAAGGCCCCTCCCCTCTCTCATTTGGTTACTTGATTCATTTGTGAAAAGATTATGATAGCATTTGGGGTGCATGGAATTTTACAGTTTATTTCATTCCATCACCCAATTCCCTCGGCAACTTCATTAACCGATCGTCCACGGATTTGGACGAAGAGAGACAAAGTCATCTACTCATTCTCTACACCATTCTTGGTCGTCTCTTTTAGCAAACTTGACGATCGAGTTGCCTCGAGTCAGAGGCGGGAGCCCGTTTAAAGAATCGGTGATGTGGTGCCACCTCGACGAGGAGATCGGAGATCGACGAGATCGGAGCAGCCGCAACGGAGCGTGGGATGATGGTTGAAGAACGAAGGACTCGGATCGTTCGGTACAATCTTCCTACACTCTTTACAGTTTGTTAGTTTAGCAATAATGGCAGATCCGGGTTAAAGTATACGATAGCGCCAGTTAAAAAGTTTTTGTTCCGCATTTGGCGTCTGTAGACTGCCGGGGCGCTAGCGTAGACTTACAGTTCTGATGTGACAGTCATAGATTTGACTTCATCAGAATAGGGGATGGATCTGTTAAGAAAGTAGTAGGGTGTGATGTCCTGGTATTTGGATGACATACACAGAGTAGGAAGTGAAATTCCTATACTACGATCGGTTATAATTTGGTTGTCATACAGTGGTTTCTCTGTTAGATATGTATGCCCTAGAGGCCTGTATTGTATAGGATGCTAGGCATGTATATGTACAGAAACAATCTTTGCTCGAAATGATAGTATGCTATTTGGTTTATCTTTATCATAACATGTGATGTGTTGATGAAGCCCTTAGGACTATGCTTGACTACCAGGATTATGATGAGATCATACTAATGGGACCTGGGTAGTCTACAAGCATATCCTTCAATAGTTCCTAGTCGAGGGTATATCGAGACAGGGTATCGGTATTACCAGATTAGACTAGTGTGTACGTTTCTTGACCTGGGGGCGATGGTTGATTCCACAACCATTGATGTTTGACATCAAAGATTGTACACAGGTGCTCATTGGAGAATGGGTACACCGAACAGGTCTCGCCGAGAACTCCTAGATGGTATATATACCTATTGTCAAATAGTAGTTCTCTGGCGACACTTGTACAGGTTAGTCTGTAGACCCGAGATCGTCATAGAGTCTTGTGTGATTCCGACTGTACTTTGATTTCCTCCCTACCACGGCTCTATTGAGTCGTGCAAACAGGTGGATTTTGGGTACAGTCCCGAATCACATGGAGACAGTGAGCGATAAGAGGGGTTTCGTCTCTCCCGGTATAGGGAGTTGATGTCGCGCTATGTTTGATCGGCTATAACACCTAAATCCCTGGCCAGGGTTCTCGAGGTTTACTGATAAGTGTTATCAGTAGTTCCTCGAACTGTTATGAGCCGTAAATCAGTATGACTTATAAAGTTACTAGGGTCTGACATTTACCACCCCTAGACTTCATATGCGACGTATCAGACGAAGAGACCGGACTGTACGGTAAGTGTTGCTTGCAGGCTCGTGAGGGTTGTGATGAGTTCGCTCGTCGGCCACCTTTTCGTCATGTACCTGGGTAGCCGTTACGCACAGCTAGTGCCGCTGACGTGCTTGTGGTTATACCCACTGCCAGCGTACTGTCGAGTCTTTAGAGTCCGACAAAGAGGGTTCCCTCGTTCACGCGAAATATGTAGAGGCTGTAAGTTGTTACGGCAGCCGTAAGGTGTTGCGGCCGGATTTCGATTATGTTCGTGTAACTGTTACAGGATTAATAATCGGAAGGATAGTACTGGCAGGCTTTGGTTTAAGCCGGATACCGGTATTATATTATTGGATTAATGGTATTCGTATTTTTCGGAATTCGGATACGGGTATACGGTATACGAAGGAGGGGTATTCTGGTAATTGTTACAAAAATACCTTCTAGAAGGTACCACCTCATAATGACATAATTTATTTTATGAAAATAAATAAATGAGGTCGAAATTAAAAGGTACAAGCATAATGGGGTTGCTGTTATGGTGTTACTATTGAAGCATGATGCTTATTTTATAATGCATGCTTCAATTAGTGCTATATCTTTTTTCATCATGCTTGAACTCTTTAATTATGAAAAACACTTACTCTCTCCTCCTCTTTCTTCTTATAAATAGCTTCACATGAGATGTGAATGAGAGGTGAATCAAGAAGAGGAAAATAGAACATGAAGATTATCATTCTTCGTCCTAGCTTTAACCTTCACATGAGATGTGAATCCAAAGCTTAGGATTTCAAGTTAATCCAATACACTTATCTCTACATTATTCTAGTGACCTCTTCTAGAAAACTTGGTCTCTAGGTTAAAGTCTTGTGAAGAGTTTCTAGCTTGCACAATAACTCTCGGGTGGATCATCTAGTTCTTGGGTGGCCGGAGATCAAAGACATCGGCAACATCTAAAAGAGCTAAGGAGTTCACCAAAAGAGAAGAAAGGAGCAAAGGAGTTGCATCCAAGAGAAGACCCGAAGGACCGTATCTTCAAGGTATAATCCCTAACAAAGTAGATAAGATCTCTAGTTTGGGTTTTCTAGTTATGGTTTAGACAAGATCCTCGGTTAAGTGCGTGTTGTATGCCAAGAAAATTTTCGTTCACCGCTTCCGCCGTGCCACAAGAGTTGTGGGAGCATGCAAAACACACCAACATGGTATCAGAGCCTAACTAAACCATAATTAGATTGTTAGCCAAAAGTTAGAACCTCGATCAACAATTTTTTCTCCTGAAAATACATTTTCTGCCCCTGCTGCTGTCAATTTTTGAAAGTGTTCAAAAAATATTTTGACAGGCCTTAAAAATACATGCAGGGTTTTCTAAGAACACTGTAGAAAAACGAGATGTCAACTCGCTAAGAGCGCCGCGGATCTGCGGCCAAACCCAGTGTTTGGCCGCCGATCCGCGGCCGAATCGTGGCCGAGTTGACTCGGTTTTTCAGCACTATTCTTAGATTACTGAAATGGGGTTTATGGGATATCTGGAATTTTACAAAGTTGTTTGTACAGGAACATGTCAAGTGTTGGCATGGTTTAAAATTATCGATCGAAATTCTAAAAGTGTTTGGCTAATCGGGTTTTCAGTTTTTTGTTATATGTGTTTGAAACGTCCACTAATTGCTATATGACGATTAGTGGGGGTTGCACATATGGATATCATGAGATGGTATGTGTATATGAATGTGTTGGATCGTCGTGATGAATGGCCGGGGGATGTGAGAAGAGCATTTTTCCTTTTCTTTCATTCTATGTAATTTGTAAAAAGCAATGTAATATTATTATGCGGGGTACATCCGGGATGAGGTTGTAGCCACCGTTGTATAATTTCTTTTTACTGTTTTTGCTCCTAGGATAGACCCAAGGCGGGGTGCAAAAACTACCGGGTTTTCGAAGTGCCTAGTGGCCTACTCAATTTGTTGAGGGAGGTTGCTTCACTTCGGGAATTTGGCGGGTAGTTTGCCGCACCCGTAGGGGTCTAGGGTGGTGGTTTGGCTGTTCATCACGACCGTGGAACCTGTCTTTCATTAAGGGCTTGAATGAAATACGGAATTCCTAGTATATCCAATGTATTCATCTGTGATCTGAAATGGTTATAATTATATATGAGATATAAAATAAACGTTGCTTATGTTTTGCACCCGCGCTAGTCCAGCCCCCGCTCTGCCGTTAGTTAAGTAACCTAACGGTGAATGACGGGGCCCCGTGGCGAATGCGGATGGCATAAGCGTACGTTCTATTTTCGTTTCTTTTCTATGATGTTTAGGAAACGAAAATGATGGGACAACATTAATGTGATTAATGTTATGAAAAAGAAACCTACAGATGTTTTAGAATCAAACTTTTTAAAATGGGTAACTCTAGCTTTTTCTTTGCATAGTGGTATTCTTGAATATCCTGCACCTCATTCGATGAGGAAAGGGCCGAGATCCCTTCACCGGGAGTGACCCCTTTAGCGAAACTGGTAAATGTTACAAAGAACTCGATTTGATTTTATAGTTGATCTAAGTTTGCTTTGCATCGTGGTATTCATGAATATCCTGCACCTCATTCGATGAGGAAAGAGCCGAGATCCCTTCACCGGGAGTGACCACTTTAGCAAAATTTGAAAGATACTACAAAACCATTCGATTTTTAAAAATTGGAGCTTAAACCACTCTTTTCATTTGATTCTACAACGATATCAAGTTCAAAACGTTAAAGGTTTTCATAAAAACCATCCGTAGCCCTCCGCCATTTTAGGAAGCAGTGTACTTAGTATTCGTGCCACGTTTGTTGACCATAGTTAAGGCGTGGTGTACGGTAGCTAAGTGATGTCTTCATACAAAGCATTTGATGCGATCGATTAGGACATTCGCATGACTTTGTTCACCATAGTTAAGGGTCATGCGGGTGGGTCTAAATCACTCACGAAATGGCGGGTAGAACTTGACTAGTGCTTATGATTTGTTAACCATAGTTAAGGTCATAAGACACTAGGGGTAAAAATCATATCGGGAATTTCAAGAGTTGAAATTTGCAATGAGATTGCATACCTTCTATATGATAGTTGGATCCCGATCCCACTGTGAGTAAAAGTTACTCCCGGAAGAATTTTGCACTTTACAATTAGCGAACTTGCAGATTGCAATTAATCCTGGCTAGTTTTCTTTTTAGGTTTGATGGAAAGTTTGATAAAAAGAAGTGGGAGACATCAATTGGATAAGATTAATAACCAATCTAATTATGCAAGAGCTATCGCTGAATGTCTTCTTTTCTATCTCCTAATAGCAGATACTTATGACGGGTCTTAAGCTTTTATTAGACAAAAATAAACTTACTGGACCGAATTACAAAGATTGGCTAAGGAACATGAATATTGCCCTAACATATGATAAGGTCAGATACGTCCTAACTACTCCAGCCCCTCCTAGCCCAGGCCCAGATTCTTCAGTTGCGGATAAAGAAATCCGCAAGACATGGGATATAGACTGCGCAACAGCCAAGTGCCTCGCGCTTGCTTCTATGAACAATGAACATCAGAAGCAGCACGAGAAGATAGATGTTCAATCTATCTTTCTCCATACAAAGGAGTTGTATGGAGAGCAATCTCGTATTCTCCGATACGAGGCATCTCGAAAGTTGTTTCAGATGCGGATAGTGTAAGTCCACGTTGCCGTCCCCGGTACTTACGAGGAGGCGGAAACGGTATAAAAATCAAAATTTGTCATGAGGAGCAACATGGACTAAACAAGGTCGGGATCGTGTCTAAACTAAACTAGCAAGCATACAAAGAAGCGTTAGCTACTCGGATGAAAAGTTATACCTAACTTGAACTCCTTCTTCTTGAAACCTTGTAGAGGTTGATGGTTCTTGCCTCGTAGCCTTCTTCCGTCGAGGATGGATCCACCTGAGGGTTCAACCTTCGGGCTCCTACTCGAACTTTGAGTGAACTAGGATCTCCGGCTTGCTAAACCTTGAACCCTAGAGAGAGTAGAGAGTATCTAAGGGGTGTTTTTCTTTTAAGGTGAGGGATTCTCAACACATGAGAAGGATTCACCTTGAGCTTGAGGAAGAAGAAGATGAAAATGAGGAGAGAGAATGATTATGATAGAATGAGCTCTTTTCTTTTGCAACCATAACTAAAAGAAAAGGAATTATCTAATTAATAATAATAATTGAAAATGAAAATAGTTGATGGTTGTATTTGGAATGACCACTATCATCACTTCATTAAATGAGTGTAAGCTAGAATCAAGGAGTATCCTTGCAAAGCAATGATGGTGGTCAACATTCAACCTTGGTCAACAAGTCAACCATGGTCAACAAGTCAACAAAATCAACCATAACAATATTTCATTTAATTACTATTATTAATTGATATTTCATAAATCTATTAGGGTTTGGAAAATGACGACTGTCAACTGTGCATACGCACCCGTTCCGAAACCCTAATGAAAGATCTCTTCCTCCGCCTCAAACAACTGTGCATACACACCTGCATTCTCGTTCCGAGGAACAAGAATACTGAGAGATAAAAACAACCCCAAAACATATACCAGTATCTGGCTCAAACCAGAGCCTGCTAGTATAATCCGTCCGGACTCCAAACGTGCACAAGTGCGCGGATGAGAACGAACCCTGTCGCAAAACCATGCGACCTCTACTCTGTTTTGCCCAGAGGCGAATACCCTCTGTGTGGGACTCTAAAGACTCGACACTACGCTGGCAGTGGGTTTAACCACAGACCGCAAGCGGCACTAGCTATGCGTAACGGTCCCCAGGTAGACGCCGACAAGAAGGCTGACGAGGTGAAACCCCATCTGAACTCCTACTGAGTCTGAATGTGACAGTCTCCGTACAGTCCGGTCTGTTCGTCTAATACATCGCATGTCGGGCCTAGGGGCGGTAAAACGTTAGTCCCCTTATAGCGGTACAAGTCATGTCGGAGTGAAGCCCAAAACACCCTGAGATAACACTGGAAGCCTACCAGTATATCTCGCTTGCCCTGGCCAGGGACTACTCGTGTAATGGCTCTCCTAGACACAGCGCGACGTCAACCCCCAATACCGGGAGAGACGAATCCTGTCTAACCGTCACTGCCTCCAAGTGCTTCGGGACTGCACCCAACCACCACCTGTTTGCACGACTCCTTTGAGCCGTGGTAGGGTAGTGATCAAAGTGCAGTGGGAACACACTCGAGGCGAAGTGGCAGTGTCAAGTCAGCGGACTAAGCTGTACTCATGTCACCTGGGAACTGATAACTGACGATAGGTATAATACCAACCTGTCAGTTCCCGACGAGTCCTGTCCAGTGTACTCGTAACCCAACGAGCACCCGTATACTATCTCCAGTACGACGTACTGATGGCTGTGGGACAGACCATCTCCCACACTGGGATGAGAAGCGCATACGCTAGTCTACTCCGGAGTATCGATGCCCTGTCTCGATAGTCCTACGACTAGGGACCTGTATAAGGATGTGCTTATAGATTACCCAGCCCCCACTAGTGTGACTGCCATCATAACGCTGGTAATCAAGCAAAGATCCTAAGGGCTCCACTAATGCGTATAGGTGATATACTAAAATAAACACATGTACACATTGAAGTAGAAACAAACCAAGTAGCATACTACTATATTGAGCAAGATTGTTTATACAAGGTGAATATCCCAAGCTTCCATTAAGTAATATACAAACTAGTATGATACGGTAATGGCCTCTAGGGCATATACACTAACAGATGGCTGCTGGCACGTCTGTAGGTAACCATGTATTGAAGATGATTGGACTTATTGAAGAACTTGAAGACCTGGGTTAGACCATGGAGAACGAACAGTATGTTGATATTGTTCTACAGTCCCTTTCCCCTGCCTTTGCTAAATTCATTGTAAACTTCAACATGCACAACATGGAGAAGTCTTAACCTAAACTCCTCAATATGTTGAGGAGTGCAGAGAGCACACTAAAGGTAGTGAAAACTCCCGCTCTTATTGCTGGGTCATCTTCTTCCTCCGTCCCGAAAGCCAAGGCCAAGGGACAGAAGAAGAAAAATCCTATCAAGTAGAGAGGCGGAGTGAAAAAGGCACCGGGAAGGCACAAGAAAGGGGCTGCTGCGACAGGACGATGGGAATGTTTCCACAGCCACCAGACTGGGCACTTGAAGAGAAACTGCGTTGGATACTTGGCTGACCTCAAGAAGAAGAAGCATGGTGATGCTTCTACTTCAGGTGTGTTTGTAACAGAAAACTGTTTTTCAATTAACTCTGCTTCCTGGGTATTAGATATCGGGTCAGGATCTCACATCTGCAATTGTCTGCAGTGGCTGAGAAATAGCATGTTTTTGAAGAAAGGTGATCACACTCTCCGGGTTGGGAATGGTTCCTCGGTACATGCTACTGCAGTTGGAGAGTATCATCGTGATTTGTCGTCGGGTTGTATATTGGTTTTGAACCCATGTTATTTTGTACCTTCGATGTTATGCAATATTATATTTGTATCATTATTGGACAATGCTGGATATAATTTTGTATTGCAATCTAATGTTATGAACATTAACCTTAATCAAGAGTTGATTGGGTATGGTACATTAAATAACGGGATATACGTCCTAAATCAGCATACAGTTTTTCATATACAACACGCAAACAAAAGAAAGGTTTCAGACATAAATGAAGCTTTCATTTGGCATTGTAGACTTGGTCATATTAATGAAACAAGACTAACCAAGCTACATAAAGATGGATATTTAAACTCGTTTGAATATAAATCTTATGTGACTTGCCAGTCTTGCATCAAAGGTAAAATGACCAAAACTCCGTTTACTGGACACGGAGAAAGAGCTACTGAACTCTTAGGCCTCATACATAGTGATGTATGTGGACCAATGTCTATACATGCGGGAGGTGGTTTTTCGTACTTCATAACCTTCACTGATGATTTATCGAGATTCGGGCACGTGTTCTTGTTGAAACATAAGTCCGAAGCCTTCGAAAAGTTCAAGGAGTATAAATCTGAAGTAGAAAAACAAACAGGCTTAAGTATCAAGAAACTTCGATCGGATCAAGGAGGTGAGTATCTAAGCTCAGAGTTTCTATATTTCCTAAAAGAGAATGGGATTCTCTCTCAGCTCACTCCTCCATACACGCCACACCACAACGGTGTATCGGAAAGGCGAAATCGTACCCTATTAGATATGGTACAATCTATGATGAGTGATGCTGAGTTACCAATATCATTCTGGGGGCACGCATTGGAGACTGCGATTTATCTATTGAATAGGGTTCCGACCAAAACCGTGTCTACCACTCCATATGAGATATGGTATGGGAAGAGACCATCTCTTAAAAGAGTTAAGATATGGGGTTGTCCGGCTTATGTGAAAAAGCAGAATCCGGACAAACTTGAGACACGATCGGTTTTGTGTAGATTTGTGGGATATCCAGAACACTCGTATAGATATCTTTTCTACCATAAGGAGGAACAAAGGGTGTTTGTTTCTCAGTATGCCATATTTTTAGAAAATGAATTTTTTACAAATGATACTGGTGGCAATGCGGTAAAACTGAAAGAAATTCCAGATACACAAACAATTACCGATGATTTGGTTGAACCTGAGGTTTCAATAGAACCTGACGTACCTCAGCCACTCCGTAGATCTAGTAGAACCTCTCGCCCACCTGATAGATACTACGGTTTTCTAATTGATGGTGATAGAGAAGATTGCATCATGGATGATGATGACCCTACTAGTTTTCAGCAAGCTATCACGAGTGGTGACTCAGTGAAGTGGCTGGATGCCATGAGATCCGAAATGGAATCCATGCACACCAACAAAGTATGGACTTTGGAGGCTGCACCTTCTGGAGTAAAACCCATAGGGTGCAAATGGATCTTTAAAAGAAAGATCGGTGTGGATGGTCAGGTGGAGACCTATAAAGCTAGGCTGGTAGCAAAAGGATTTCGTCAAAGACCGGGCTTGGACTATGATGAAACCATTTCACCAGTCGCGATGCTAAAATCCATTCGGATCCTTCTTGCTATAGCTGCTTACTATGATTATGAGATCTGGCAGATGGATGTTAAAACGGCATTTCTAAATGGTGGTTTAGAAGAATGTGTTTTTATGGATCAGCCAGAAGGCTTCATTGATAGTGGGAGCAGCGGAAAAGCATGCAGGCTGCTTAAATCCATCTATGGATTAAAGCAGGCATCACGGAGTTGGAACATCTGCTTTGATGATACAATCAAAGAGTTTGGTTTTATCAAAAATGTGAATGAACCATGTATTAATAAAAGGATTGTAGAGAGTACTGTTATATTCCTCGTATTGTACGTGGACGACATTCTCTTGATAGGAAATGATATTCCTATGATACAATCGATCAAACTATTCTTATCGTAGAGGTTCTCCATGAAAGACCTGGGCAATGCCTCGTACATTCTGGGGATTACGATCTATAGAGATAGATCTAAGAAATTATTGGGATTGTCTCAATCGAGATACATTGACACCAAACTAAAGAGGTTTAGTATGGAAGATTCCAAGAGGGGTAATTTACCCGCTTGTCACGGGATCACCCTCTCCAAAGAGATGTCTCCAAAGACTGATGAGGAGAGGGCTCGCATGAGTATTATACCTTACGCTTCGGCAGTAGGATCTATAATGTATTCGATGTTATGTACTCGTCCAGATGTAGCTTATGCACTGAGTGCAGTAAGCAGGTATCAATCCAACCCAGGGGAGAAACACTGGATTGCTATGAAGAATATTCTGAAGTACTTGAGAAGAACTAAAGAAATGTTCTTGGTGTATAGTAACGGAGATCTCCAAATGGAGGGCTTTACCGACTCCAGCTTCCAGAGCGACAAGGATGATAGTAAATCCATCTCAGGGTTTGTATTTACCCTAAATGGAGGGGCGATATGTTGGAAGAGTTCTAAGCAAGATACCGTCGCTGACTCCACGATGGAAGCTTAGTATATTGCTGCTAATGATGCCGCAAAAGAGGCAGTCTGGATGAGGAAGTTCATTTCCGAACTTCAAGTGGTTCCATCCATTGCTAATCCAATACCTCTGTATTGCGATAACAATGGAGCCATGGCTTTGGCAAAGGAACCGAGGTCCCATCAGAAATCCAGACATATCTTGAGGCGGTATAACCTCATCAGGGAGATAATGGATCGCCAGGACATCGAGGTACGGAGAGTAGACACGAAAGACAACACAGCAGATCCATTCACCAAGGCCATCCCTCAAGCACAGTTTGAGAAACTGTTTGAGCTGTTGGGCATGCGGTACGCCGGCAACTGGTTCTAGTCGGTACTTATTGCATCAACTACAGGCCTTAGTGCAAGTGGGAGATTGTTAGATATGTATGCCCTAGAGGCCTGTATTGTATAGGATGCTAGGCATGTATATGTACAGAAATAATCTTTGCTCGAAATGATAGTATGCTATTTGGTTTATCTTTATCATAACATGTGATGTGTTGATGAAGCCCTTAGGACTATGCTTGACTACCAGGATTATGATGAGATCATACTAGTGGGACCTGGGTAGTCTACAAGCATATCCTTCAATAGTTCCTAGTCGAGGGTATATTGAGACAGGGTATCGGTATTACCAGATTAGACTAGTGTGTACGTTTCTTGACCTTGGGGGCGATGGTTGATTCCACAACCATTGATGTTTGACATCAAAGATTGTACACAGGTGCTCATTGGAGAATGGGTACACCGAACAGGACTCGCCGAGAACTCCTAGATGGTATATATACCTATTTTCATATAGTAGTTCTCTGGCGTCACTTGTACAGGTTAGTCTGTAGACCCGAGATCGTCATAGAGTCTTGTGTGATTCCCACTGTACTTTGATTTCCTACCTACCACGGCTCTATTGAGTCGTGCAAACAGGTGGATTTTGGGTACAGTCCCGAATCACATGGAGACAGTGAGCGATAGGAGGGGTTTCGTCTCTCCCGGTATAGGGAGTTGATGTCGCGCTATGTTTGATCGGCTATAACACCTAAATCCCTGGCCAGGGTTCTCGAGGTTTACTGATAAGTGTTATCAGTAGTTCCTCGAACTGTTATGAGCCGTAAATCAGCATGACTTTTAAAGTTACTGGGGTTTGACATTTACCACCCCTAGACTTCATATTCGACGTATCAGACGAAGAGACCGGACTGTACGGTAAGTGTTGCTTGCAGGCTCGTGAGGGTTGTGATGAGTTCGCTCGTCGGCCACCTTTTCGTCATGTACCTGGGTAGCCGTTACGCACAGCTAGTGCCGCTGACGTGCTTGTGGTTATACCCACTGCCAGCGTACTGTCGAGTCTTTAGAGTCCGACACAGAGGGTTCCCTCGTTCAGGCGAAATATGTAGAGGCCGTAAGTTGTTACGGCAGCCGTAAGGTGTTGCGGCCGGATTTCGATTATGTTCGTGTAACTGTTACAGGATTAATAATCGGAAGGATAGTACTGGCAGGCTTTGGTTTAAGCCGGATACCGGTATTATATTATTGGATTAATGGTATTCGTATTTTTCGAAATTCGGATACGGGTATACGGTATACGGAGGAGGGGTATTCTGGTAATTGTTACAAAAATACCTTCTAGAAGGTACCACCTCATAATGACATAATAATGACATCATTTATTTTATGAAAATAAATAAATGAGGTGGAAATTAAAAGGTACAAGCATAATGGGGTTGTTGTTATGGAGTTACTATTGAAGCATGATGCTTATTTTATAATGCATGCTTCAATTAGTGCTATATCTTTTTTTATCATGCTTGAACTCTTTAATTATGAAAAACACTTACTCTCTCCTCCTCTTTCTTCTTATAAATAGCTTCACATGAGATGTGAATGAGAGGTGAATCAAGAAGAGGAAAATAGAACATGAAGATTATCATTCTTCTTCCTAGCTTTAACCTTCACATGAGATGTGAATCCAAAGCTTAGGATTTCAAGTTAATCCAATACACTTATCTCTACATTATCCTAGTGACCTCTTCTAGCAAACTTGGTCTCTAGGTTAAACTCTTATGAAGAGTTTCTAGCTTGCACGATAACTCTCGGGTGGATCATCTAGGTCTTGAGTGGCCGGAGATCAAAGACATCGGCAACATCTAAAAGAGCTAAGGAGTTCACCAAAAGAGAAGAAAGGAGAAAAGGAGTTGCATCCAAGAGAAGACCCGAAGGACCGTATCTTCAAGGTATAATCCCTAACATAGTAGATAAGATCTCTAGTTAGGGTTTTCTAGTTATGGTTTAGACAAGATCCTCGATTAAGTGTGTGTTGTATGCCAAGAAAATTTTCGTTCACCGCTTCCGCCGCGCCACAAGAGTTGTGGGAGCATGCAACACACACCAACATTCTCCACATAGGATATGGATATTATATCAGACATTCTGGTTACTAGATCTATGGTTTTAGATCTAGATTTGGGTAGTTTCCCAATCTGGGTACTTAGACAGCATTTTACAGGTGTTTTAGAATGGACGACTACTGTCACGGTAGTGTACCTGCGGTGATGGAGTCACCCTCTCTAAAGGTGTCTTACAGACTAAAGGGGAGAGGGAAGTGCATGATTGGCAGATCACTTGCTTAGGCAATTGAGTTGATCATGAGATGTCAAGTACCACACCAGATGTTGTTTTTGCACGAGCTGAAATAATTTGATATTAATCCAATCCTGGAGAGACATTCGGAAGCGGTTTTAGAACATAAGTGGATGTTCTAGGGATATGATAACAGCAGCATCTTTTAGGATACGGTTATCATTCCAGGCTTCTAAGGTGACCTGGATGACAGAGTGACTGTCAGAGTTATAGTTTTCCCTCTGACGAGGGGCGGTAGTTTGGACAGATGGACCAAGCGGATACTGAGGGAGGCATGGCGCATGATACTGATTAAGTTCAGTTGACGATACAGTCTAAGAAGTTTGGATTTGGAGTTCATTTATGAACTAGGTCCCATCAGATATCCAGACATATTCTAAGACAGGTATTGCTCATTTCGGGAGATGGCTTTCTCCGCGAACTTGAGATAAAGAGAGAACATAGAAGGAAACATAAGGGCGGATCCACTCACTGAGGATATTCCTCGAATACAATATTTTCGCAAACGGGCTTTGTGAAACTGATTAGTAGAGGAGTTGGGTGTTCGATATCACACGGGCTGTGAGTATGCGACATCGCGATAATTAGCCTTGAGTGCAAGTGGGAGATTGTTGGATATAGTGCCCTCAAAGTCAATTATTGGATCGCAGGCACGCGATTGCAATGATTGAGGGAGGACCTATACCGGTAGGACAGTCTTACTCAAGATGATAGTATGCTATCTGGTTTAGCTTTATCATCATGTACTGCTTTAGGTGACCTTACAGGTCGCTATTACACGTTGATAGAGCACTTAGGATTCTTGCTTGACTGCCAGCAGTATGATGGCGATCATATACGTGGGAGCTCGGGTCTATAAGCACATCCTTAAAGTGGTTCCTAGTCGTGGGAGTTTCGAGACTGGGCATCGATACTATATTAGTAGACTAGTGTATACAGTCGAGACCTCGACGAGGGGCGGTGGCCGGTCTCACAAGCCATTTGTGTCAGTTGGTTCACCTAAGATGTATACAGGTGCTCATTGGGTTATGAGTACACCAGACAGGACTCGCCGGGAACATGCTAGTTGGTGTTATACCTGACGTCAGATAGCAGTTCCCTGGTGACATGTGTACAGGTTAGTTCATCGACCTGAGATTGTCATTTGTCTCGTGTGAGTTCCCACTGTGCTTTGATTACTACCTTACCATGGCTCAAAGGAGTCGTGCAAATAGGTTTTAGTTGGGTATAGTCCCGAGCCACATGGAGGCAGTGAGCAGATCGGCAGGGGTTTCGTCTCTCCCGGTATTGGGGGTCAGATCGCGCTGTGTCTAGGAGAGCCATTACACGAAGTCCTTGGCCAAGGAAGGAGATTTACTGGTAGGTATTCCAGTAGTATCTCAGGGTGTTCTGGGCTACACTCCGACATGACTTGTACCGCTTTTGGGGGTCTGACTTTTACCAACCCCCTAGGCCCGCCATGCGATGCTCATAGACGAACGGACCGGACTGTACGGATATTGTCACTGACTGGCTCAGTAGGGTGTCAGGATGAGTTCGCTCATCGACCTCCCTTTTGGTCAATACCTGGTAGCCCATTACGTACGGCTAGTACCTCTGACGTGCTAGTGGTTAAAAGCCCAAGTGCCCAAAATCAAGTCTTGCTTGGTCCAAAGTGTCTGCCATGAGCTTGTGCACACTTTTTATGAAATGGGAGTGCGGTTTTGGGTTGTTTTGGGGTGTGTTTGTGGTGATTTGAGGAGGGGGGAGATGAAGGCAGCAGCAAAGAGGAAATTAGGGGAGAAAATGATGAAGGAAGGAGAAGGGAACAAATGGGCATGGCTCTCTCTTGACCCTTCACTTTCACTCACATGCCCATACCTCATTTTTTATGTTTTCCTTTTCTTTTCATTCTCCTCAATTCATTCAAAAACAAACCATGCTAGAAAATGAAGAAAACCATATAGGAAAATGCAACAAGTGTTAAAAATGACATATTCATGTCATGTCCACAAAACACGCTTAAAGCATGATTAGCGATTTTTAATCGCGATTAGCACTAAAATATTATCAAATAAATCATAAACTTTCATAATTTGCACGAATCACATAAAGCACCCTCATTTCAGTAATTTCTAAAAAATTTCAAAATTTTCCCCCATTTATCGGTATTTAATTATACCACAAAATTAAAATATTCATTATATTTAATATTTAATTATAAAAATTCCCAAAAATAATATTTTATTTTTCTGAAATGTTACACTTGATCTCTTAGTTAACTCTTGAGAAGAGTTTGAAGCTTGTTCCATAGCTCTCGGGTGGATCATCTACGTCTTGAGGTGGCCGGAGATCGAGGACATCGCAAGCATCCAAAGAGCCTATGGGTTGCATCCAAAAAGAAGACCCAAAGGACCGGTTCATTAGGTATAACCCCTTCATAGTAGTTAAGAACTCTAGATAGGGTTTGTTAGTTAAGGTTTAAGCATAAGATCTTGGTTTTATGTGGGTATTTCATGCAAGAAATTTTTCGTTTGCTACTTCCGACTCCTCACAAGTGTTGTGAGGGTGTGCAACATCCACTAACAGTTCGTGTACTGGCTACAGGAATGATGATCGGAAGGACAATACTGGCAGGCATTTGTTTAAGCCGGATACCAGTATTATATTATTGGATTATTTGTATTCGTATTTTTTGGAATACGGATACGGGTATACTTATACGGTATACAGTGATGGGTATTCTTATAATTGTACAAGAACACTTTCTAGAAGGAGACACCTCATAATTGGATATTTATTTTATGAAAATAAATATATGAGGTGGAATTAGGAGAATTGTCATAGCATGGGTCAAGGAATGGCTTATTGAATATTTTATTCATTTGGGATTACTATTCAAGTATGGTGCATTATTTTAGAGATAAAATACTGCAAAACTCAATTATTTTCCATGAGCCATTTCTTTTTAGGCATGCTTGATTTTTTTCCTCATTCTATTTTTCACATTCTCTCTCCTAATTATCTCCTTCTTCCTCCTCTTAGTTTTATCCTTCACATGAGTTGTGAATCAAAAGCTTAGTGTTAAAAGTAATCCATTAGTTCATCTCTATATCATCTAAGTAGTCATTTCTAGCAAACTTGACTTCTTGGTTAACTCTTGAGTAGTGTTTGAAGCTTGTTCTATAACTCTTAGGTGGATCATCTACGTCTTGAGGTGATTGGAGATCGAGGGTATTGCAAGCATCCAAGGAGCCTAGGAGTCGCATCCAAACGAAGAACCGAAGGACCGATTCTCAAGGTATAAAACCCTATCATAGTAGATAAGATCTCTAGATAGGGTTTCTAGTTTATGGTTTAGCATAAAATCTAGTTTAATATAGGTGTTGCATGCAAGAAAATTATTGTTCGTCACTTCCGCCTCCTCACAAGTGTTGTGAGGGTGTGCAACATCGACCAACACGAGCCACATGGAGGAAGTGAGCGATTGTCGGGGATTCGTCTCTCCTGGTATTATGAGTCGATGTCGTGCTGTGTTTGGTAGGCTATAACCTTAAATCCATGGCCACGGTAGATGATATTTACTGCTATGAGTTCAGTAGTCTCTCGGTTGGTGATGAGCTTGACTCCGACACGACTTATCGGGTTATTAGGGATCTGATGTTTCCACCCCTAGACCCGGTATGCGATACTCTTAGACGAAGAGACCGGACTGTATGGAGATTGTCACATTCAGGCTTAGTAGGATACGGACGGACTTGATTGTCAACCTCCCTTTCGACAGATACCTGGGTAGCCGTTGCGTACAGCTAGTGCCGCTAACATCCTTGTAGTTTTTGGATTTATCCAGTAAATCACTGCCAGTGTATTGTCGAGTTTTTAGAGTCCTACACAGAGGGTTTTCCCAGTTCAGGCGATATGATGTAAATGACGTATGTTGGTGAATACAAGGTGTCCGATTAAATACGTGTACAGGCTACACGGACTTTAATCGGACGGTTGATAATAATTGCGGCTTAGGATTAAGCCGGATTATTAAATCAGGTTTTGATTTAATAATTTATATATATATATATATAATATGTATATTCTAGTATTATTGTTCACTATTCATTTTCTCTCTCTTGTATTCGTATTTTTGTACAAATACGTGTATGTATTTCGGTATGTATACCGGGTTGTATTCCGTATTTATACGGAATTTGTTCTAGAAGATGGACACTTCATTTCTTGATTTTTCTTTTATATAAAATAAGAAATGAGGTGGAGGATGTGGTGTTTTGTAGCATGGTAGAGAGGTATGGGTTGGTTATTACATAGTATTTTCATTTGTGAATACTATTCTTGGATGGTTGCTAAAAGACTTAGCCATTCCTTTGCTACCTTGACTACTTCCTCTTAAAAAACACTTAGCCATTTTTTTCATGGCTTCTTCTTCTTCTTCACCTCCTACTCCTTCTAGGTAGCTCACTTGAGCTTAGAAAAGAGAGAAAAGATAGTGAAAATATTTCTACATCCCCACTCTCCATTCGTAGCGATCTTGGAGCGTCGGTCGCTTCACTAGGCGAAGCCTGAGCTTGGATCGGTTTCCCTCAGGTGGATCATCTTCGGCAAGGGTGGTCACCACTTAAGCTCGATCTGGATAGCATACATGGAGCATGGAGGGGGACTTCCACAATTGGGTGGACACGTGTCAAAGGTAGTATTCCGTAACTTTGCATGCCTGGTTTGCTAGTTTAGGTGTTTGGATCGATTCTAGGTTCGGAGTTCCTTCATGTTAGTTTGAAATTTTTGTTCGCCAATTGTTCTTCCGCTGCACCATGAGCACTAGGGAACCCAACAAAAACCACTCATTTTTTGCATGTATGTGACCCTGGAGGTTCTCATTTTGGAACGAGAACTCCGTGGGGGATCGTGGGTGACCCCCAGTGTCTTAGGGGGGCCTTGGGTAGGGCCCCTAACCCGGGAGCACCAATAGGTTCTCTCGAGTTGGGGATTGGACCCGAGAGCACTAATAGATGCTCTCGTGTTGGGGAATGGACCTGGGAGCACTAAAAGGTACTCTCGGGTCTACCTTTTCAACCCTAGACCACATATTGGTAGTCTTGGGTTGGGGGCCCAAGCCTTCTCGGGAGCTCTAGGGTTGAGCCCAAGCACCCTATTGGGCTATCGGGCTCATTTTGGGTCCTCTGAAACTCGAAGTTTGCAAAAAAGATAGGGTTTTTGGTGCCGGGGTGCGAGTCAGATTTCGATTCTTTGAAATTCGACACGTTCGACCTCATGGGTTAAAATTCTTGGCTATTGGTTTCAAATTAACTCAATGAAGTGTTTGATTGAGTTGGTTTGAACACATATGAGGATATTTGTTGATAAATGTAGCCTAATTGATGTGTGATCAATTAGACTAGGTTGCACATTGTGAATATGTTGATTGGTGTGTTATGGTTTGGTTTGGATTGTCGTGGTGAATGGCCTCTCGTGTGAATGTGAATCTGTACAAATGTTGTATGTAATTCATTTATTCTGTGGATTGCCAAATGTATTATTCTTTTATTAGGCTGTGATAGGGCTTGATGAAGTTCCTAGTGCCCTTTCCGCTAACCCGCGGCCTTTGCGGAATGTAAAACTTTAATTTTATAACTTAGCACTAGTGAATTAGACCCTATATCAATTCCAAACACTATACTAGCTACAACAAATGAGTTTTAACTACTTGGTTAGCATTACAACCTTTGTAGTCATGTCCATTGCCGTCAAATTCTCCGTCATAAGCTCCATGAGCCGTCAGGATCGAGCTTGACCTCCGGTGGTCTTCGAATCATCCATATCTTCTAGTAGTGAGCTTATGACGATGTAATGACCAAGCCGTGATGTTATGGACTCTAGAAAGCTATCAAGATCTCCAGATCGTGCTTGCAAGCCGATCCTCCTTTGCCGAATCCACCCGAGGGAACCTTGTTCAAGCTTTAACTTCAGCTAGTGAAGCAACTAAAGAACCTAGGTTGATAATATAAGGTGCTTAGAGATGTAGTGAGGTGTTCAAGTATTTAACTATATCTCGTTTCCTTTGATTCTCAACACATGAGAGGGTAAGGAGAAGGGAAGAAGAAGGAGGAACTCTTGAGGATAGAGAAGGCTAAGAAAATAATGAGCAAGTCTTGAGAGAGGAATGAGATCTCATTTGGTTTTACTAAAACATTTTACAAATAAAAAACCATAGCCATACTTGAATAGCAAAGGCAAATGAGATAAAATAATACAAAGCCATTTCTAAGCCATTCCACTCACCATTCCTTTATACCACCTCACCCATCCACCTCATTTTCATTTTCCAATAAATGGAAAATCCTAAAATGAGGAGTCCTCCTTCTAGAATATACAATGTATAAATACAAAATACATTCAACCGTATACACATACCTGTATCTGAATAAAAATACGAATACCAAAGAGATAGAAAAATACAATGAAAATAATACTAGAATATATATATATATCAATATATATATATATCGAAATATATATATATGTAAATTATTAAATCAATACTTGATTTAATAATCCGGCTTAATCCTAAGCTGGCTAGTATTACCCTCCGCCTGATTAAAGTCCATATAGTTAGTACACGTATTTAATCGGAACCCTGCTCGTATCAATATACGGCCACTATATCATTTCTCCTGAACCGGAAAAACCTCTATATGTATCAATATATGGATACTACTCTAAAGACTCGACAGTATGTTGGTAGTGAGTTACTGGATAAATCCATAACCATAAACATGTCAGCGGCACTAGATGTACGTAACGGCTACCCAGGTATCTGTCGAAAGGAAGGTCGACGAGCAAGCTCATCCAAACCCCTACTGAGCCTATCTATGACAATCTTCATACAGTCCGATCTCTTTGTCTAAGAGTATTGCATACCGGGTCTAAGGGGTGGATAACATTAGACCCCTAATAACCCAATTGTTAGGAATATATATGCCCTAGAGGTCATTATTGTACATATGATGTATATTATAGTGGATGCTTGGACATATATATAGAGGGCTTTCTTGCTCGACATGATAGTATGTTATCTGGTTACTCTTTATCTTAACAAGTTGACTGGTATTCTTTACTGTCTTGCTCTCACATGTTGATAAAGCCCTTAGGATATGTACTTGACTGTCAGGATTATGATGAGATCATACTAGTGGGACCAGGGTGGTCCAAAAGTACATCCTTTAATCAGTTCCTAGTCGTGGTAATATCGAGACCAGGGCATCGATATTCCAGTGTAGACTAGTGTGTACGTTTCTTGTCCCTTAGAGGACGATGGTTGATCCTACAATCATTGGTGTATGACATCAAAGATTATACACAGGTGCTCATTGGAGAATGGGTACACCGAACAGGACTCGCTGAGGACTCCTAGGTTGTAGTATACCTATCGTCAGATAGCAGTCCTCTGGTGACACTGGTACATGTTAGTCTGTAGACCCGAGATTGTCATAGAGTCTTATGTGTCTCCCGCTGTGCTTTGATTTCTTCCCTACCACGGCTCAAAGGAGTCGTGTAAACAGGTGGATTTTGGGTACAATCCCGAGTCAAATGGAGGCAATGAGCGATAGGAGGGGTTTCGTCTCTCTCGGTATTAGGGGTTGATGTTGCGCTATGCTCGATTGGCTATAACTGAAAGTCCCTGGCAAGGGCTGCTGCTAAGATTTACTGATAAGAGTTATCAGTAGTTTCTCGAACCGTTATAGGCCAGACATCGGCATGACTTATCACGTTATTGGGGTCTGACGTTTACCACCCCTAGATATGATATGCAACATATCAGACAAAGAGACCGGACTGTACGGTAGTGTTACCGATAGGCTTCATGGAGAGTATGGACGATCTTGCTTGTTGATCTTCATATCGCTCAATACCCGGGTAGCCGTTACGTCCAGCTAGTACCGCTGACGGCTTATAGGTGACTGATGTGATCATCACCTACTGCTGGTGTATTGACGAGTCTTTAGAGTCTCACACAGAAGTTTCCTCGTTCAAGCGAAACAAAGTAGGACACATATGAGATATATGTGTGTACTTGATTAAATACGAATATGTGAGATACCGTATTGTAATCTGGCAGTTATCTGTTATCGGTTACGTTATATGTGATATAACCAGATTATCGAATCAATTGTTGATTTGATAATGTGATAAACATATAAATGATATTAGTCGGTCATATGTGATATAACCGGATAGATCAAGTATTGATTTAATAATGTGATATATATTATATGTGATATGATTATATCTTAACTAATATCATTAGCTCACTAATTGCTTTATTAAAGTATATATATATATATATATATTAATGTATATTTGATATATATAGACAGAGAGAAGTTAATGGAGGGAAGAGGCCATAGGAGGGAATTTCCTCCTTTGGCGTCAAAAAAGTATGCCCTCATTTTATTTTTTCCGGCGATCGGCACCCATCATCTTCATCGTTATCATCTGAGATGTGGGTACACCAAATTTCATGCGATTCTACGACTTTTTCACCGTTGATTTTGCAATGTAAAAAGTTCTGTTGTCGGTAAACCGTTAATTTTGAACCCACAAAATCAATGGTGAAAAAGTCGTAGAATCGCATGAAATTTGGTGTACCCACATCTTAGATGATAAAGATGAAGATGATATGTGCCGATCGTCGGAAAAAATAAAGGAGGGTGTACTTTTTCGACTCCATAGGAGGAAATTCCCTCCTATGGCATCTTTTCTCCATTATTCTCATATATATATATAATATATATATATATATATATATATATTATATGAAGCATGGCATATGATTTCTATTTTTGTGAAAAATAGAAATGAGGTGGAAAATGAGGAGACTTTGTGAAGCATGGTGAGGCATGGCTTTTATTGTTTGTTTATTCATCTTGACTCACTATTCAAGCATGGTTGCAATTTTATATTGCAATAATTCCATGCTTGAATGAGTGGGGGTAAAAGCTAGCCATTCACTTCACTTCATTCTTCACTTGTGAAATTTTTTCTAGAGTTGCTCTCTTGAGTTGTGCTCTTGCTCCCTCATGCTCTCCACAATTTTCTCCACCTCGCCTCCAAGTTCAAACCCTCACATGTGATGTGAATCATTGAACTTGTGAGAACCCTAGTGAGCAAATCAAACCCTTACTTCATCATCTCACATTAGATTAGCCATTTGATGTGGTGTGTTGCCTTCAATAATGAGATTAGTGAAGGGTTAGCTTGAGCTAGTGGACTTCGGGTGGATCGTCTTTGGCGCGAAGATCACGAAGGAGGTTCTTTCATCTTGAAGAGGAGCCCAGTGGAGTCGCGTGGACCACAACCCGGAGCTAGAGAAAAGAAGGACTCGATCTACAAGGGTATAACCTTCTTTCACTTCTCATAGTTTAAAGATATCAAACTTCAAACCCTAATCAACTAGTTAAAGATCTTCTTTAGTCTAGCTTAGCACCTATGAAAATTTGAATTTGGCATGCTTGATGTCACTTGGACCTCATGATGGTGCTAGGTTAGACTTTCATGGTACCAGAGCCAACACTAGAATATTAGACGATGTAATTAGAATCACGAAACCGAAAAACTCCGAAACACCCGAACCCAAAATCAAGTTTCTGTCGAATTTTTTAAGGTCTGTAAAACTTTTTTAAGAAACTACAGAATGTTGTATATGATGCAACTTGAACACTGAAGAAATTTGAGGCCAAAACACCACAAAAGATCCGGCGAAATTGTCTCAAAAACCGGCCTGGCCGGTTTTACTAGGTGCTCTGGCCTCGAAATTATTTTGGTGTTCCATTGACTTGATTTTGGGGTTTCAGGTATTGTTTGATTAACCCAGTTTACATGTGATGTTAACAGTTCCATTGTGGCTAATACGGAGTGTTTCGTAGTCGTAATTGTTACGTTGTTTCGGGTTTATTTTGATATGTGATGCAATGGTTTGAATCCACATCTGATTGGTTTTGAGAAAACTAGTTAGTTACATGTAAATCTAGTGTTTTAGTCTCCGATAATCGGTTGCCACGGAGTTTTGATTTGGATCAAAACTCCGTTGCAATCGCGTATAGTACACGAATACTTGCCGAATTACTTTGCTAGATAGCCACGCCTCACAACCCCGACCAAGTGACTGTAGGAGAACCCCGTTACCAAAAGCATCCACTCGGGTGCTTGCGGCCACGGTTTTCCGCCTTAGTGCACTTCGTCGACGGCATCAGGGGTGTGACCATCTACTAAAGTTCCCGACGAGTATTCGATAATATAGTCGGGAATCTTGTTGAATCCCCGACTAAGTAATTGAAAAGTGTTTTCAATTTGAGACTAAAATACAAGATTTATCTGGTTAGGCATGAAATCTAGAATATGAGATATTCCGGGTTTATGATGTCTAAGGTAATGCGGATTCTAATTATTGCAGTTTTTCATTTCTTTTCTCCGACCGTAAGTGTAATACGTAGGGTATCCCAAATCTCGTTACTATATGTCAACGGAATTTGGGATACGCGTATTTACTTACGTTGATGATATGTGATATTATGTGTCGCTGATATGTTTTATTGGATCGTCGTGATTGAATAGCCGGGAAGGGGTTTTATATGAGATGAGGGTTTTTATTTTCATTCATGTAAAATCTATATGTAATATTCTTTTATTTGGTCACATCCGGGTTGAGGATGATGTCACCACTGATGTATATTATTTACTTTTCCGCATTAGGATAGACCCAAGGTGGGGAGCACAAGTAACCGGGTTCTAGAGTCCAGTGGGAGACCATCTTAAGGAGTTGAGACCGGGTTTCCTAACTCTAGAATTGGTAGGGTTATTTGCCGCCCTCGTAAGGGTCTAGGGATGCGGGTTTGGCTATTCTTCACGACCGTGGAATCCGTGTTTTATATTACTGGATAAATTTAAAACACGGACATCCTAGTATATCTAATATTTTATATGTTGCTTCTGCTGCTTGGTTCTGTGATGTGATGATATAACTGTGTGAGACGAATGTGATATTATATATATGATATATAATAAACGTTGCTTATGTTTTGCACCCGCACTAGTCCAGCCCCTGCTCTGCTGGTAGTTAAGTAATCTAATGGTGCATGACGGGGCCCAGTGGCGAATGCGGATGTCATAAGCGTGCGTTCTATTTTCGTTTCATTTTTCTGTGATGTTTAGGAAACATTATATGATTGGACTTCATTAATGAGATTAATGAAAAGAAAGAAACCTAAAGATGTTGTAGAATCAAATTTTCAAAAAGGGTAGCTCAAGTTCTTGCTTTGCATAGTGGTATTCCTTGATGAATATCCAGCACCTCATTCGATGAGGAAAGAGCCGAGATCCCTTCACCGGGAGTGACCTCTTTAGTGAAACTAGGAAATGCTATAACTCACTCGGTTTTGTTTTTTGATTGCTTCTCTAGTTCTTGCTTTGCATAGTGGTATTACTAAATATCCTGCACCTCATTCGATGAGGAAAAAGCCGAGATGCCTTCACCGGGAGTGACCTCTTTAGCGGAGCAAGAAAAGCCTCAAAAACACTCTTTTTCAAAAACACTAGATTCTACAACGATATCAAGTTCATTACGCTCATGGTTTTCTTAAAAAACCTGCGTAGCCCTCCGTCATTTCATATATGTACTATTTAGTATTCGTGCTGCGTTTGTTGACCTTGTCAAGGCGTAGTGTGCGGTAGCTGATTAGTGATTATCTGCTAGCATGTGATGTGATTGAATTAGGGTAGTCGTACAGCCTTGTTGACCTTGTCAAGGGTCGTGCGGATGGGTTTAATTCAATCAAGAAATGACGGGTAGAACTTGACTAGCGCTTATGATTTGTTGACCTTGTCAAGGTCATAAGTGGCTACGGGTAAAAACCATTATCGGGAATTTCAAGTGTTGAAATTTGCAATGAGATTGCATACCATCTATATGATAGTTGGATCCCGATACCCACTGCGAGTAAGAGTTACTCCTGGGAGAGTTTTGCACTTTACAATTAGCCGATCAAGTAGGTGTCTAGAAAGGTGTCAACGGGATTAAGCCTCTAAGGAAACGAGGTTTATTTTAATTAGGTCCGTGCGTAAGCACGGGAAACCTCCCTCGGAGTACCGATACATGCATGGCCGAACGATTGGCGAACCTGTAGGGTGTAATTAATCCCGGCTAATCTTACCTTTTATGGTTTGAAGGAAGATTTGATAAAAACAGTGGGAGCCATCCTGATTAGATAAGATAATAACAATCTAATCTCGCAAAGAGCGCACGCTAACGCGTTTCCTTCTCTCTCTCTCTCCATGCAGCAACCAATGTCGCGCCTTAATCAAGATAATAATATGGATGTATTGACAGAACCCGCTTATTATACTGAGTTGGGGAACGTTGGTTCCTTAGGAATAGGGGAATATCAGGATTCCCGCGCCACCCGTACGAAGAAACAGCATGTTGATACATATTCTTCGGGTGTGTTCATTACCGAGAACTGTTTCTCAGTTTGTTCTACGTCCTGGGTATTAGATACCGGATCAGGATCCTATGTATGTAATTTGTTACATGGGCTAAACAAAGGTAGAGAACTGGGAAAGGGTGATAAATCCCTAACAGTAGGGAATGGTGCAATTATTGCAGCCAAGGCTGTTGGCGAATATCACATTGTATTACCAACTAGTAATACATTGATTCTGAACGACTGTTACTACGTACCAATGATGATGTGCAACATTATATCAGTTTCTTTGCTAACTAAAGAAGGATATAATCTCACATTAGAAGATAATGTTATGAATATTTTCCAAAATCAAGTGTTGATTGGATTTGGTACGTTATGTAATGGTATATACGTTCTTAATCAAAGTACAGTTCTTAACGTACAGAACACAAATAAGACGAAAAGTTCAGAAATGAACGAAGTCTTCTTGTGGCACTGTAGACTAGGTCATATTAATGCGACAAGACTGGCTAAGTTGCATAAAGATGGATATTTGAATCCGTTCGAGTTTTCATCTTATGAAACTTGCCAGTCATGTCTCAAAGGCAAGATGACCAAAACTCCGTTTGCTGGACGCGGAGAAAGAGCAACTGAACTTTTGGGACTGATACATAGTGATGTATGCGGTTCTATGTCTAAACATGCCAGGAATGGTTTTTCGTACTTTATTACATTCACGGATCATCTCTCAAGGTTCGGACATGTGTTCTTGTTGAAACATAAGTCTGAAGCTTTTGAGAAATTCAAGAAATATAAGTGCGAAGTTGAAAACCAGACGGGCAAAAGTATTAAAATCCTACGATCTGATCGAGGAGGTGAATACTTGAGCGGGGAATTCCGAGACTATTTAATAGAGAATGGGATCCTCTCTCAGCTTACTCCTCCGTATACACCACAGCACAACGGTGTGTCGGAGCGGAGAAATCGCACCCTATTAGATATGGTGCGCTCTATAATATGTACTGCTGAGTTGCCTATTTCATTTTAGGGTTATGCGCTTGAGACAGCTGCACACCTACTGAATCACGTTCCATCAAAATCTGTGCCTAAAACACCATATGAGATATGGAGTGGAAAGAGACCATATCTTAAATGAGTTAAGATATGGGGTTGTCCGGCCTATGTCAAAAGGAAAAATCCGGACAAACTCGAGGTAAGGTCAGTTCTGTGTAAGTTTGTAGGATATCCAAAGAATTCATATGGATATCTTTTCTACCACACTGAGGAACAAAAGATGTTTGTTGCTCAACATGCCACCTTTTAGAAAAGGAATTTCTTGTAAAAGAAATTAGTGGCAATGAGGTAGAACTGGAAGAAGTTCCAGCAGAACAAACTACGACTGACGATTTGGTGGAACCGGAGGATCCAGTAGTACCCGACGAACCCCAGCCACTCCGTAGATCTAGTAGGGTTCCTCTTGTTAGTTATATGTATGCCCTAGAGGCCATTACTGTACATACGATATATATTGTAGTGGATTCTTGGACATATATAGGGAGGACTTTCTTGCTCGACATGATAATATGCTATCTGGTTGCACTTTATCTTAACATGTACACTGATTATCTCTATGGTACATGTTGATAAAGCCCTTAGGATGAGTACTTGACTACCAGGATTATGATGCAGATCATACTAGTGGGGACAGAGTAATCGATAAGTACATCCTTCAAATGTTCCTAGCCGTGGGTGTATCGAGACAGGGCATCGATATACCAGAGTATACTAGCGTATAGCTTCTCGACCCATATAGATGGGCGATGAATGATCCCATATCCATTGGTGTTTGACATCAGCGACAGTATACGGGTGCTCAATGGAGACTGGGTACACTGGACGGACTCGCCGAGAACTCCCAGATGGTATTATACCTCACGTCAGATGGCAGTTCTCTGGTGACACTGGTATAGGTTAGTCTGTAGACCCGAGATCGTCATAAAGTCTTGTGTGATTCCCACTATGCTTTGATTTCTACCTTACCACGTTCAAGAGAACGTGCAAAAAGGTGTCTTTTGGGTACAGTCCCGAATCACATAGAGGCAATGAGCGATAGAAGGGGTTTCGTCTCTCCCGATATTGGGAGTTGATGTTGCGCTGTGCTCGATTGACTATAACAGGAAGTCCCTTGCCAGGGCTGCTTTAGAGATATACTGGTAAGTGTTATCAGTAGTTTCTCGACCCGTTATGAGCCTCACATCGACACGACTTATCGAGTTACTGGGGTCTGATGTTTACCACCCCTAGACGAGATATGCGACATATCAGACGAAGAGTCCGGACTGTACGGTAGTATTACTGATTGGATTCGCAGGAGTGTGGGCAGGCTTGCTTGTTGATCTTCTGATCGTTCAATACCCGGAAGGCTGTTACGTTTAGCAGACCGCTTGCGGCTTGTGGGTGTTTGATATGATCATCACCTACTGCCGGCGTATTGACTAGTCTTTAGAGTCCTACACAGGGGTTTCCTGGCTCAAGCGAAACGGGGTAGGACCACATATGTGATATGTGCGGGACCGAGATTAATACGATATGAGATACCGTATTCTATTCTCGCGATTTATGACATTGGTCGGTTATATGCAATATAGCCGGGTTATCGAATCAAGTGTTGATTCGATAAGTTGTTACATTTGGTATTAGTCGGTTGTATGTAATTATAGCCGGATTATTAAATCAAGTGTTGATTTAATAATTTAATGTATAATTATATATTTGATATATTAAGTTACATTAACTAATACTTTCTCACTTATGATTTCTTTTCTCACATCATGTGCACAATGTATATATGTGATATGTATGTTTGTGTACATGTTTGTGTCATGCTTGGTTACACATGCAACAAGGATGTATAAGACTTATACCATGCTAGGGTTAATTAGGGTTTCATATTTATTATTAAGTTAAACAAATTTGTGAGAATTTTTCATGGTTTAAGCTTGGATGAAGCTTATGGATAATCATTGACAAAGTCCACTCTTTTGTCTAACTTAAGATATTTATTAACCCAAACCTTAACCCTATGCTATGGTTTATTCTCTACATGAGTTAGCCATGATATTATTTCACCATGGTTGCATTTCTAACCTCATATTTTATTCACTCTCACTTGATGAGTTCATTCTTCTTGTTCCTCCTCAAAGCTTTCTAGCTTCAATGGAGATGTGAGAAAATGAGTGAGAAAATCAAATCTAAAGTGAGCCCACTTCCTACTTCATCATCCTCTACTACTTGCCATTTAGTATAGGGTGTTTGCTTCACTAATTTCATAATTAGTGAAGAGATAGCTTGGGTTAGTGTCTCATCGACGTAGATCATCTTCGGCCTCGAAGACTTCGATGCAAGCATGTTCATTTCTTCATGGGAGCCTCTCTAGAGTCCGGAGTTCACGATCGCAGCGAAGAGACTACTACACGAAGATATTGAAGTGAAGGACCGGTCTACAAAGGTTGTATTCTGTAAGTCTACGGTAGCACCCTGGCCGTCAATCCGAGGCCAAAATGCGGAAACGAAAACTTTTTCTAAACTTGAAACCGGCGCTATCGCAGATTTTCATCCCGGATCGAACCATTAACCTATAACTAGCTAACTAGAGGAAGTTAGGAAAGGCTATACCGATCGATCTGTGTCCTTCGGTCTTTGGCCACCATCCTAAGCTCCTCGCGGAATCTCCGATCTCCGGTCTCCTCGTCGAAAGGGCACCACATCAAAGAGTCTTTTTATGGGCTCCCGCCTCTGAACCGAGGCAACTCGGACACGAAGTATGCTAGCCGACGTGTCCAAGATTGCTGTAGAATATACGTAACAACCTTTGTCTCAAGGGTTAATCGAAGTTTCCTTTTTGGGTGGAGATGGAGGAATGAACTTTGGAGATGAGCCAAGGATTTTGTTGCATGAAAATAAGATCAATCCTCACACCAAAAAAATGGACAGCCCCATAAAAGAGCTCGGCCACTTGCTGGAAACTCTAATGGGGAGGTGAGTGTAGGAGCATAGAAATGGTGACCATAAGCAAAAAGGAAACCTCACTTCATTTACCAAATCAATCCAATCTCAATTAATGCAAACCTTGAAACAAAGCACATCTAGAAACCTCATGAATCTTCATGAGCTGCTGGTGAACCAGCCACCACAAAAAAAAACCTTGCATTTTGCTAAATGCCACTTTTGTAAGAAAACCCCCTCTCCTCACAAAAATTCAGCCATGAAGGAATAAAGGAAAAATGGCCGAAACGGAATGCAAACTGGCAACTTCAAAAAGAGATCCCGTAATAAATTACAGGATAACCCCGCGACTGTATACACATACCCGCGTCTATATTCCGACCGAATACAAATTCAATGAGACAAAATCTACACAGTATAATACTAGGATCCGGCTTAAACCAAAGCCCGCTAGTATTATTCGTCCGAACCATGACGCGTGCACTTGTGCACGCGTATGTTCGAATCCTGCCATAAATCCATATGGCCTCTACAACGTTTCGCCCGAAACTTGAGAAACCGTCTGTGGGGGACTCTAAAGACTCGTCAATACTTTGGCTGTGGATTTAACCACTAGCACGTCAGTGGTACTAGCTGTACGTAACGGGCTACCAGGTATTGACCAAAAGGGAGGTCGATGAGCGAACTCATCCTGACACCCTACTGAGCCTGTCAGTGACAATATCCGTACAGTCCGGTCCGTTCGTCTATGAGCATTGCATGTCGGGCCTAGGGGGTTGGTAAAAGTCAGACCCCCAAAAGCGGTACAAGTCGTGTTGGAGTGTAGCCCAGAACACCCTGAGATACTACTGGAATACCTACCAGTAAATCTCCTGCCTTGTCCAAGGACTTCGTGTAATGGCTCTCCTAGACACAGCGCGATCTCACCCCCAATACCGGGAGAGACGAAACCCCTGCCGATCCGCTCACTGCCTCCATGTGGCTTGGGACTGTACCCAACTAAAACCTGTTTGCACGACTCCTTTGAGCCATGGTAGGGTACTAATCAAAGCACAGTGGGAACTCACACGAGACAAATGACGATCTCAGGTCGATGAACTAACCTGTACACATGTCACCAGGGAACTGCTATCTGATGTCAGGTATAATACCAACTAGCATGTTCCCGGCGAGTCCTGTCCGGTGTATTCATAACCCAATGAGCACCTGTATACATCTTAGGTGAACCAACTGACACCAATGGCTTGTGAGACCAGCCACCGCCCCTCGTCAGGGTCTCGACTGTATACACTAGTCTACTAATGGAGTATCGATGCCCAGTCTCGAAACTCCCACGACTAGGGACCACTTTAAGGATGCGCTTATAGACCCTAGCTCCCACGTATATGTCGCCATCATACTGCTGGCCGTCAAGCAAGAATCCTATGGGCTCTATCAACGTACAATAGTAACCTGTAATGTCACCTAAAGCATGTACACGATGATAAAGATAAACCAGATAGCATACTATCATCTTGAGTAAGACTGTCATACCGGTATAGGTCCTCCCTCAATCATTGCAATCACGTGCCTGCGATCCAATAATTGACTTTGAGGGCACTATATCCAACATATTCCTTGCTCACTTTACTTGCAAAGTAGTTTGCATTCTATTCTGTCGGATTTCTAGTATACGATTCTAGGGTTTGGGTTAGCTAGAACGACAAAATTTTGAATATGGCATGATAGATGCCTCACGAAACCTTGCTGCCGTCCTAGAAAACCCTGCAGTGGTATCAGAGCCATGCTAGAAATTTATACGGATTTTGTTAAGATTACGAAACCGAAATACTCCGAAACTTGAAACGCCAAAATGAAGTTTCTGATGATTTTAAATAATTGTCAAAAAAAAAAATTAAAACAAGTACAGAGTGCTATATGGGATATATCATGAACACCATGAAAAATTCTGGGGATCTGCTTGGATTTTGGCTGAGATCACTAGTGTTGGGGCCGGCCACTTTGGTCCAGTTTTTCCTGAAATTTTCACTGTGTTCCAGTGACTTGGTTTTGGTGTTTCAGGTGTTGTTTGTTTTTGCTAATTTTGCATGTGATGTGATCTTACACTATAAGAAATTCGGAGTGTTTCGTATTCGTAATTTTAACATTGTTTCGGGTTATTCACATATTGTCTAGGCGAAGTTTAAAAGTTCAATCGAATGTCAAAACCCATTTTTCCAAGTTTAACGTTTTCGGAAAAACATGCAAGTAATTCTATGAACCCTCTAGAAGAATGAAACCCTAACTCGACTTTTTTGGATCGCGGAACCGCGGTCATACCTTAGGGTTTGCCGTAGTTCCGTGGCGACATTAGTGAGGCTTTGGTCTGCCCTTCTACGGCTGGTGCATAGGTACTGTTTCATATTCTGGGTATTATTAAAACTGTGCTCAAATGTTGAGCTATCGGGAAATTGTGGGACTTTGATGGATCGATCGAAAATTTTAACGTCGTCCGGGTATTATGTGATGGGATACAATATTTGGAATCCACAAATGTAGTTATGAGATAACTAGTTTGAATTTTATAAATCTAGCAGTTTAGTCTCATTTGATCGGTTGCCACAAGATTTTGATGCGATCAAAAGTTCGTCGCAATCACGTAGCGTACGCGGATTCTCGCTGGATAACCTTATTAGATAGCCACGCCCCATAGCCCCGACCAAGTGACTGTAGGAGAACGCCGTCGCCAAAAGAATCAGTTAGGGTGCTCGCGGTAGCGGTGTTCCGCCGTAGTGCACTTCGTCGACGGCATTGGGGGGTGCGGCCGTCTACTAAAGTTTCCAACGAGCATTCGATCAGGATGTCGGGAATCTTGTTGAATTGCCCGACTAGATATTAAAAGGTGTATTGAATACGAGACTAAAATGCGGGGTTTATAATTGTTAGGCATACGATGTCTAAGGAATTCATTTGGTTAGGCATGAAATCCGAATATGAGATATTTCAGGTTTATGATGTCTAAGGTTGTTGCGGATTCCAACTGTTGTAGTTTTTCACTTTCTTTTCTGCGACCGTAAGTGTAATATGTGGTGTATCACCGGTTTCGTTGCTATATGTCAACGACAATTGCGATACGCATATTTACTTACGTTGATGACATGTGATGTTATGTGTTGCTGGGATATGTTGTATTGGATCGTCATGTTTGAATAGCCGGGGGTTTTATGTGAGATAAGAGTTTTTCATTTTCATTCATGTAAAATTCATTGTATGTAATATTATTTTATTGGGGCACTTCCGGGTTGAGGATGATGTCACCATTGTATATTATTTACCTTTCCGCATTAGGATAGACCCAAGGCGGGGAGCACAAGTAACCGGATTCTAGGGTCCAGTGGGAGACCATCTCGAGGTGTCGAGACCGGGTCTCCTAACTCTAGAATTGAGAGGGTTGCTTGCCGCTCTCGTAGGGGTCTAGGGGTATGGGATTGGCTAGTCATCACGACCGTGGAATCCGTGTTTTATACAAGCTTAATTTAAAACACGGAAATCCTAGTATATCAAATATTTCATATGTTGTGTTCTGCTGCGATATCTGTGATGTGATCACTGTAGATGTTGAGATAGATACTGGATATAGTATATGTGATATATTATATAAACGTTGCTTATGTTTTACACCCGCACTATCCCTGCCCCGTTCTGCCGTTAGTTACCTAACCTAACGGGGCACGAGGGGACATCGAGGCGAATGCGGATGGCATAAGCGTACGTTGTATTTATCTGTGATGTTTAGGTAACTTAAAATGATGGGACTTCATTAATGAGATTAATGAAAGGAAATAAACCTAAAGATGTTGTGGAATCGAATTTTCAAGAACATGTAGCTCTAGTTGTTGTTTTGCATAGCGGTATTCCTTGTAGAATATCCAGCACCTTATTCGATAAGGAAAGAGCCGAGATCTCTTCACCGGGAGTGACCTCTTTAGCAATAACTGGCAGATGCTACAACCTTCAGTTTTGTTCTTTGATTGCTTATATAGTTTTTGCTTTGCATAGTAGTATTTTGAATATCCTGCACCTCATTCGATGAGGAAAGAGCCGAGATCCCTTCACCGGGAGTGACCTCTTTAGCGAAACTAGCAAAGGCCTCAAAAACACTCCATTTAAATCACTCGATTCTACGACGAGATCAAGTTCATTACGCAAAAGGTTTTCTTAAAAACCTGTCGTAGCCTTCCGTCATTTCAGATATGTACTTCATAGTATTCGTGCTACGATTGTTGGCTTTTGTCAAGGCGTAGTGTGCGGTAGCTATTTATGCTTATCTGCATAAGCATATGATGCGATTGAGTTAGGGTAGTCGTGCGACTTTGTTGGCTTTCGTCAAGGATCGTGCGGGTGGGTTTAATTCAATCAGGAAATGTACGGGTTGAACTTGAATAGCACCCTATGGTTTGTTGGCTTTCGTCAAGGTCATAGGATGCTAGGGGTAAAATATTCTTGGGAATTTCAAGTGTTGAAATTTGCAATGAGATTGCATACCTTCTATGAGATAGTTGGATCCCGATACCCACTGCGAGTAAGAGTTACTCCTGGAAGTGTTTTACACATTACAATTAGCCGATCAAGTAGGTGTCTAGAAAGGTGTTAACGGGGTTACGCCCCCTGGGAAAATGAGGTTTATTTTAATTTGGTCCGTGCGAAAGCACGGGAAACCTTTCTCAAAGTACCGGCACTGGCCTGGCTGAAAGATTGGCAAACTTGTAGGGTGTAATTAATCCCGGCTAGTCTTACCTTTTAGGGTTTGAAGGTAGATTTGACTAAAACAGTGGGAGCCATCCTGATTAGATAAAATTAATAACCAATCTAATCTTGCAAGAGCATACGCTCAGTGTATTCTTCTCTCTCTCTCTCTAGGTAGCGACTATGTGACGCCTTAATCAAGATAATAGTACGGATGTATTGACCGAACATGCTTGTTATACTGAGCTAGGGAACGTTGGTCCCGCTCCAACTTATAATTGTTATAAGACCGAGCAGGAAATTGGGAAATACCAGGATTCCCGTGTCGCCCAAAAGAAGAAAGTGCATAATGATGCATCTTCTTCGGGTGTGTTCAATACCGAGAACTGTTTCTCAGTTTCCTTTACATCCTGGGTATGAGATACCGGATCAGGATCCCATATATGTAATCTGTTACATGGGCTACAGATAGGTAGAGAACTGAAAATGGGTGATAAGATTTAAGAGTCAGAAACGGTGCAATTGTTGCAACCAAGGTGTTGGCAGTTATCACCCTGTATTACCAAATACATTGATTCTGAACGAATGTTATTAAATACCGAACCTGATATACAATATCATATCAGTCTCTTTATGTAGTAAAGAAGGATATAATTTTGTATTGTTGGATAATGTTTTGAACATTTCCTATATCAAGAGTTGATCGGTTCAGGCATGTTATCTAAAAGCATATACGTTCTAAATCAAACTACAGTTCTTAACATACAGAACACACACAAGAGGAAGAGTTCAAAAATGAATGAATCCTTCTTAAGGCATTGTAGACTAGGTCAAATCAATGCGACCCGACTAGCTAAGTTACATAAAGATGCATATTTAAATAAGTTTGAATTTACATCTTGTAAAACTTGCCAGTCATGTCACAAAGATAAAATGACCATAGCTCCGTTTATTGGAAACGGAGAAAGAGTTAGTGAACTCTTGGGATTGATACATGATGATGTATGTAGGTCCCCTGTCTACACATGCCAGGACCGGTTCTTTGTACTTCATTACATTCACTGATGATCTCTCAAGATTCAGACATATGTTCCTGTTAAAACACAAGTCTGAACCTTTTGAGAAATTTAATGACTATAAGTTAGAAGTAGAGAACCAAAACGGGTATAAGTATTATGTCCTTTGATGAGATCAGGGAGTAGAATACTTGAGCACGGAGATCCTGGACTATTCTAAAGGAGAATGAGATTCTTTCTCAGCATTACTCCTCCATATACACAACAGCACGTTGGTGTATCGAGGCGGAGCAATCACACCCTATGTGATATGGTGTGCTCTATGATAAGTACTACTGAGTTACCTATTTACTTTTGGGGGTTATGCACTTGAGAAGTTGCATACCTATTGAATAGGGTTCCAATCAAATCAGGTGCCTACCACTCCATATGTGATATGGTATGGGAAGAGCCCATCTCTTAAGGATGTTAAGATTTGGGGTTGTCCGACCTATGCCAAAAGCAAAATCCGGACAAGCTCGAGGCAAGGTCAGTTCTGTGGAAGTTTGTTGGATATCCCAAGCATTCGCAAGGGAATATCTTCTACCCCACTGAGGAACAAAAAGTGTTTTATTTCTCAGCATGCTACCTTTTAGAAAGGGAATTTCTTGTGAAGAAATTAGTGGTCATGAGGTAGAACTGGAAGGAGTTCCAGCTATACAAACTGCAGCTGATGATTTGGTGGAACCGGAGGATACAATAGCTCCCGACGAACCTCAGCCTCTCCGCCGATCTGGTAGGGTTCCTCACCCACTTGAGAGATACTTCGGTTTTATCTATGACAGTGGGAGCGAGGATTACATCATCAGATGATGACCCAACTAGTTTCCAGCAGGCCATCGAGAGTAGGGACTCTGTGAGAATGGCTGGACGCTAAGCGATCTGAGATGGAATCTATATACACCAACAAAGTATGGACTTTGGTTGCTTTATCTGAAGGGTTAAATTCCCATCAGGAGCAAGTATATCTTGAGAAGATTACTTGGTGTACATGGAAAAGTTGAGACTTTCAAAGCTAAGACTTGCTGCAAAAGGTTTTCGTCATCGACCAGGTGTGGATAATGATGAAACCTTTTCTAGTGCCTATGCTTAAGTCCATCCGGATCCTACTTGCCATTGTTACATACCATGACTACGATATCTGGCGGTTGGGTGTCATGACTGCTTTTCTAAATAGTGATTTAGAAGAGAGCGTCTATAAGTACACAGCCAGAGGTCTTTGTAAACAGTGGGAGCAGCGGAAACGTGTGCAAGTTGCTTTATGGGTTAAAGCAGGTATCGCGGAGTTGGAACATCTGTTTTGATGTGGTAGTCAAAGAGTTTAACTTCATCAAAACGGTAGATGAACCTTGTATATACAAAAAGGTAGTAGGGAGTATGGTGGTGATCCTTGTATTATACATGGATGACATACTCTTGATAGGAAAGGAGTTTCCTATGCTACACTCGGTCAATCTCCTCTTATCACAAGGATTCTCCATATAGAATCAAGGTGATACCTCCTAAATCCTGGGTTTTGGATCTATGAGATAGATCTAAGTGGATGTTAGGATTCTCACTAGGTGTAGTGAGATGGTATCAATCGATCCTGGGGAGAATCACTGGATAGCTTTCAGGGTGGTAAGGTCGACTGATGTCAGTCACAGGAATTGTTTTTACCCTCAATAGAGGGACGGTATGTTGGAAGAGTTCCAAGCTAGATACCGTGACAAACTAGACGATAAAGGCTGGATACATCGCTACTAAGGATGCTACCAAAGAGACAGTCTGGATGTATATTAGTTCATGAGATGAACTTCGTTCCTACCATTGTGTTACAATGGAGTTGTGGCTTATGCCTAGGAACCCCCATCCCATCAGAGATCCAGACATATTCTTAGGCAGTATCACCTGATCATGGAGATGGATGATCTCCAGGGAGATCGAGGATAGGAGAGTAGACTACATAGGACAACACGGCGGATCCACTTATAAAGGCCTTTTCCCTAAAGAGACTTTTGTGGGATGGTTGTGTATGAGATACTTCAACCACTGCTGATTGTTGGGTATGGGATACTACAATAGATGGACCTAGTGAAAGTGGGAGATTGTTAGTTATATGTATGCCCTAGAGGCCATTACTGTACATACGATGTATATTGTAGTGGATGCTTGGACATATATAGGGAGGACTTTCTTGCTCGACATGATAGTATGCTATCTGGTTGCACTTTATCTTAACATGTACACTGATTTTCTCTATGTTACATGTTGATAAAGCCCTTAAGATGAGTACTTGACTACCAGGATTATGATGCAGATCATACTAGTGGGGACAGAGTAGTCGATAAGTACATCCTTCAAATGTTCCTAGTCGTGGGTGTATCGAGACAGGGCATCGATATACCAGAGTAGACTAGCGTATAGCTTCTCGAACCATGTAGATGGGCGATGGATGATCCCATATCCATTGGTGTTTGACATCAGAGACAGTATACGGGTGCTCAGTGGAGACTGGGTACACTGGAAGGACTCGCCGAGAGAACGTCAGATGGCAGTTCTCTGGTGACACTAGTACAGGTTAGTCTATAGACCCGAGATCGTCATAGAGTCTTGTGTGATTCCCACTGTGCTTTGATTTCCACCTTACCACATTCAAGAGAACGTGCAAAACGGTGGCTTTTGGGTACATTCCTGAATCACATGGAGGCAATGATCGATAGGAAGGGTTTCGTCTCTCCCGATATTGGGAGTTGATGTTGCGCTGTGCTCGATTGGCAATAACAGGAAGTCCCTGGCCAGGGATGCTTTAGAGATATACCGGTAAGTGTTATCGGTAGTTTCTCGACCCGTTATGAGCCTCACATAGGCACGACTTATCGAGTTACTGGAGTCTGACGTTTACCACCCCTAGACGAGATATGCGACATATCAGACGAAGAGACCGGACTGTACGGTAGTGTTACTGATTGGATTCGCAGGAGTGTGAGCAGGCTTGCTTGTTGATCTTCTGATCGCTCAATACCCGGGTGGCCGTTACGTTTAGCAGACCGCTTGCGGCTTATGGGTGTTTGATATGATCATCACCTACTGCCGGTGATTGACGAGTCTTTAGAGTCCTACACAGGGATTTCCTGGCTCAAGCGAAACGGAGTAGGAACACATATGTGATATGTGCGGGGCCGAGATTAATACGATATGAGATATTGTATTCTATTCTCGCGATTTGTGACATTGGTCGGTTATATGCGATATAGCCGGGTTATCGAATCAAGTGTTGATTCGATTAGTTGTTACATTTGGTAGTAGTCGGTTGTATGTAATTATAGCCGTATTATTAAATCAAGTGTTAATTTAATAATTTAATGTATAATTATATATTTGATATATTAAGTTACATTAACTAATACTTGCTCACTTATAATTTCTTTTCTCACTTCATGTGCACAATGTATATATGTGATATGTATGTTTGTGTACATGTTTGTGTCATGCTAGGTTACACATGCAACAAAGGTGTTTGAGACTTATACCATGCGAGGGTTAATTAAAGTTTCATATTTATTATTAAGTTAAACAAATTTGTGAGAATTTGTCATGGTTTAAGCTTGGATGAAGCTTATGGATAATCATTGACAAAGTCCAATCTTTTGTCTAACTTAAGATATGTAAGTCCACGTTGCGACCCCCGGTGCTTACGGGGAGGCGGAAACGGTATAAAAAACAAATTTTTATCGCAAGAGGCAACATGGACTAAACAAGGTCGGGATCGTGTCTAAACTAAACTAGCAAACTTGCTAAAGAGATTTAGCTACTCGGATGAAGATGGTTATACCTAAACTTGAACTCCTTCTTCAAACTTTTGTAGAGTTTGATGGTTCTCTTCTTGTCGCCTTCTTCCGTCGAAGATGGATCCACCTCGAGGGTTCAACCTTTGGGCTCTTTCTCGAACTTGGAGTGAACTAGAATCTCCGGCTTGCTAAACCCTTGATCCTAGAGTGAGTAGAGAGTGTCTAAGAGGTGCTTTTCTTTTTAAAGAGAGGATTCTCAACACATGAGAAGGGTTCTCTTTATGCTAGAGGAAGAAGAAGATGAAGTGAGGAGAGAGAAGCTAAATGAGATAATGAGCTCTCTTTTTCTTTCTTGCAACCATATTGCAAAAGAAAAAGAATTATCAAATAATAATAATAATGAAAATGAAAAGGTTGATGGAAAGTTTTAGAATGACCATTATCATTACAAACATTAAATGGTTTTGCAAGAATCAAAAAGCATCTTGCTTTTGTAATGATGATGGTCAAATCTTCAACCATGGTCAACAAGTCAACCATGGTCAACAAGTCAACAAAAAACCAACCATGACACTTTTCATTTTATTAATATTATTAATTGAGAAAACATAAATCCATTAGGGTTTGGAAAAAGACGACTGTCAACTGTGCATACGCACCCGTTCCGAAACCCTAATGAAAGTCATCTTCCTCCTCCTCAAATAACTGTGCATACACACCTGCATTCTTGTTCCGAGGAACATGAATACTGAGAGATAAAAGCAACCCCAAAACATATACCGGTATCTGACTCAAACCAGAGCCAGCCAGTAAAATTCGTCCGGACTCCAAACGTGCACAAGTGCGCGGATGAGAACGAACCCTGTCGCAAAACCATGCGACCTCTACTCTGTTTTGCCCAGAGGCGAATACCCTCTGTGTGGGACTCAAAAGACTCGACACTACGCTGGCAGTGGGTTTAACCACAGACCACAAGCGGCACTAGCTGTGCGTAACGGTCCCCAGGTAGATGTCGACAAGAAGGCTGACGAGGTGAAAACCCATCTGAACTCCTACTGAGTCTGAATGTGACAGTCTCCGTACAGTCCGGTCTGTTCGTCTAATACATCGCATGTCGGGCCTAGGGGGCGGTAAAACGTCAGTCCCCTAATAGCGGTACAAGTCGTGTCGGAGTGAAGCCCAAAACACCCTGAGATGACACTGGAACCTACTAGTATATCTCGCTTGCCCTGGCCAGGGACTACTCGTGTAATGGCTCTCCTAGACACAGCGCGATGTCAACCCCCAATACCGGGAGAGACGAATCCTGTCTAACCGTCACTGCCTCCAAGTGCTTCGGGACTGCACCCAACCACCACCTGTTTGCACGACTCCTTTGAGCCGTGGTAGGGTAGTGATCAAAGTGCAGTGGGAACACACTTGAGGCGAAGTGCCAGTGTCAAGTCAGCGGACTAAGCTGTACTTATGTCACCTGGGAACTGATAACTGACGATAGGTATAATACCAACCTGTCAGTTCCCGACGAGTCCTGTCCAGTGTACTCGTAACCCAATGAGCACCCGTATACTATCTCCAGTACGACGTACTGATGGCTGTGGGACAGACCATCTCCCACACTGGGATGAGAAGCGCATACGCTAGTCTACTCCGGAGTATCGATGCCCTGTCTCGATAGTCCTGCGACTAGGGACCTGTATAAGGATGTGCTTATAGATTACCCAGCCCCCACTAGTGTGACTGCCATCACAACGCTGGTAATCAAGCAAAGATCCTAAGGGCTCCACTAATGCGTATAGGTGATATACTAAAATAAACACAAGTACACATTGAAGTAGAAACAAACCAAGTAGCATACTACTATTTTGAGCAAGATTGTTTATACAAGGTGAATATCCCAAGCTTCCATTAAGTAATATACAAACTAGTATGATACAGTAATGGCCTCTAGGGCATATACACTAACAATCTCCCACTTGCACTAAGGCCATGTACTGGCGTATCGAAGACCTATCATCTCGATCAGCCGCTCGAACTGAGTCTGGGGTAAGGCCTTGGTGAATGGATCTGCAGTGTTTTCTTCTGAAGCAACCCTCCGAAACTCGATCTCCTTGCGATCCACGATCTCCCTGATCAGGTGATACCGCCTCAAGATGTGCCTGGATCTCTGATGGGACCTGGGTTCCTTCGCTAAAGCTATAGCCCCGTTGTTGTCGCAATACAGAGGTATTGGGTCAACAATGGACGGAACCACCTGAAGTTCTTTCAAGAACTTCCTCATCCAGACAGCTTCTTTTGCGGCATCAAATGCAGCAATGTATTCCGCTTCCATAGTCGAGTCTGCAACGGTTTCCTGTTTGGAGCTCTTCCAACACACCGCCCCTCCATTGAGGGTAAAGACAAAACCCGACATGGACTTGGAATCATCCTTGTCACTCTGGAAGCTGGAGTCAGCAAAGGCCTCGATCTGGAGGTCTTTTCCTCCATACACCAAGAACATCTCCTTAGTCCTTCTCAGGTACTTGAGAATGTTCTTTACCGCTATCCAGTGTTTCTCCCCAGGGTTTGACTGATACCGGCTTACCACGCTCAGTGCATAAGCTACATCCGGTCTGGTACACAACATCGCATACATTATAGAGCCTGCCGCAGAAGCGTAGGGTATAATAGACATGCGATCCCTCTCCAAATCAGTCTTGGGAGACATCTCTTTAGAGAGGGTGATCCCGTGACAAGCCGGTAGGTTACCGCGCTTGGAATCTTCCATACTGAATCTCTTCACTATGGTGTCGATGTACCTGGACTGAGAAAGTCCTAATATCCTCTTGGATCTATCACGATGGATCCGGATCCCCAGGATGTATGAGGCATCACCCAGGTCTTTCATGGAGAACCTGTGCGACAAGAACCCCTTGACAGATTGTAGCATAGGAATGTCATTTCCTATTAAGAGAATGTCATCCACGTATAAAACGAGGAATACTACAGTTCTCGCTACAAATCTACTATAGATGCATGGTTCATCTGGATTTTTGATAAAGCCAAATTCCTTGACCGTCTCATCAAAACAGATGTTCCAACTCCGCGATGCCTGCTTTAGTCCATAGATGGACTTAAGCAACTTGCACACCTTTCCGCTGCTCCCACTCTGAATGAAACCCTCTGGCTGATCCATATAGACACACTCCTCTAAATTTCCATTTAGAAAAGCGGTCTTCACGTCCATCTTCCAAATCTCATAATCGTGGAAGGCAGCAATGGCAAGAAGGATCCGAATGGATTTCAGCATAGCCACTGGAGAAAAGGTTTCGTCATAGTCCAAGCCAGGTCTTTGACGGAAACCCTTTGCTACAAGTCTAGCTTTATAGGTCTCAACCTTTATAGGTCTCAACCTGTCCATCTACACCAATCTTCCTTTTGAAGATCCACTTGCATCCTACGGGTTTTACCCCATCTGGAGCAATGTCCAACGTCCATACTTTGTTGGTGTACATGGACTCCATTTCGGTCCGCATTGCATCCAGCCATTTTACCGAGTCAACGCTCTGAACGGCCTGCTGGAAGCTAGTAGGCTCATCATAATCTATGATGCAATCCTCTCTATCCCCGTCTATGAGAAAACCGTAGTATCTCTCTGGCGGATGAGACTGCCTACTACTCCTGCGGAGCGGCGTAGGAATGTCCTGTTCTTTCGAACCCTCTGGTTCCTCTAAGTTTTCAGTAATGGTTTGTGGTTCTGGAATTTCTTCCAGTTCTACTGTGCTCCCACTTATCTGGTTTTCCAAAAACTCAGTTTCCAAGAAGTAGGCATGACGACAAACAAGAAATTTTTGTTCCTCTTCGCAGTAGAAGAAATATCCCTTGGAGTTCTTTGGATATCCCACAAACTTGCACTGTACTGAGCGTGCCTCGAGCTTGTCCGCATGCTGCTTTTTAACAAAAGCTGGACATCCCCATGTCTTAATGTGCTTAAGATAGGGTCTCTTCCCACTCCACATCTCATATGGTGTAGTAGGCACAGTCTTAGTAGGAACTCGGTTCAAAAGGTACGCAGCTGATTCTAGCGCATACCCCCAGAATGATCGCGGTAACTCAGCCTTACTCATCATGGACCGTACCATATCCAATAGGGTTCGGTTCCGTCTCTCCGATACACCGTTGTGTTGCGGAGTGTATGGAGGAGTGAGCTGAGAGAGAATTCCGTTCTCTTTTAAATAATTCAGGAACTCGGCACTTAAGTATTCTCCACCTCGATCCGATCTTAGAATCTTGATACTTTTGCCGGTCTGTTTCTCTACTTCATTCTTATATTCCTGGAACTTTTCAAAGGCCTCGGACTTATGTTTCATTAAGAAGACATAACCGTACCTTGAAAAATCATCCGTAAAAGTGATGAAGTAAGAGTAACCGCTTCGCGCATGTGTAGACATTGGACCGCACACGTCGCTGTGTACGAGCCCCAAGAGCTCGCGCGCTCTTTCTCCGTGTCCAGTGAACGGAGTCTTTGTCATCTTTCCCATGAGACAAGATTCACAAGTGGCATAAGACTGATACTCGAACGGATCCAAGTATCCTTCTTTATGTAACTTAGTCAACCGTGTCTCATTGATGTGACCCAGTCTACAATGCCATAAGAAAGCCTGATTAATATCTGGAGACTTTCTTTTGTGTGTATTCTGGACATTGAAAATCTGTGGTTGGTTTAACACGTATATACCATTGCTCAGAATACCTGACCCAATCAGAACTTGATTAAGGTGAATGTTTACAACATTACTTACAAACGCAAATTCATAACCTTCTTTAGAAACTAAAGATACAGAAATGATATTACAAGTTGCGTTGGGTACAAAAAAACAATTACGCAAAACCAAAACATGCTCATCTGTCATTCCCAGGTGATAGTCCCCCACGGCTTTAGCATCCATGCTAGCTCCGTTCGCAACTCTGAGGGTCATGTCACCTGCCTTCAAAAACCTACGGTTTCTCAACGCCTGCAAAGAATTACAGATATGAGATCCTGATCCGGTATCCAATACCCAGGAAGTAGAGTTTATAGAAAGACAGTTTTCAATAACATACACACCTGAAGCTGAAGCCGCAACCTGCTTCAGTTCCTGTGTCCTGGCCATCCAAGCCCTGCAATCTTTCTTCCAGTGTCCACTCTTATGACAATAGAAGCATTCCTCTTTTCCCACAAGCTTCCCCGCAATCTTTGTTGCCTTTTCCTTTCCCTTCGTACCCACTTTACTAACACCGCCTCTTGGTTTGGCGGGGGCTTTCTTCCTCTTTCCCTTGGCTTTCGCCTTGGACCTAGAGGAAGAAGATCCTCTTACAAACAAAGCGGGTGTTTCCCTACCTTTCTGTAGGGTGCCCTCTGCGCTTTTCAGCAAGTTTAGGAGTTCTGAAAGTTCAACTTCCTTTTCTTGTAAGTTGAAGTTCAGTATAAACTGGGCGTAAGTGGATGGAAGGGACTGGAGGATTAAATCCGTATAGAGTTCACTTTCCAACGTGGTCCCAAGTTCCGCGAGCTCCTCAATGTAGCCAATTATCTTAAGCACGTGGTCCGCTACCGATGATCCGACGGCCAACCTTGCCGAAAATAACTTCTTCGACAATTCGTATCTTGCGATACGAGACTGCTCTCCATACAGTTCTTTTGTATGAAGAAATATGGATTCCAAATCCATATTCTCGTGCCTCCTCTGGTGTTCGTTGTCCATAGAGGCAAGCACGAGGCATTTGGCCTTCGCGCAATCAATCTCCCAAGTCTTACGGATTTCCTTATCCGCGACGCTGGAGGTGGGACCTGGGACGGGGGGAGCTTTGGTGGTAAGAAGATACCCCAGCTTGTCGTAAGTGATTGCCATTTTGACATTCCTGAGCCAATCTTTGTAGTTTGGCCCTGTCAGTATATTTTTATCTAGAAGTAACTTAAGTCCAGTCATTTCGATTTGGTCGCTGCAGGGGGAGAGAGAAGAAACACTTTAGCACGATGCTCTTGCAAGTTTAGAATGGTTTTTAATTTGTCTAAACAGGATGGCTCCCACTGTCTCTTGAATCCCTCCTCAAACCATAAAGGAAGAATTAGTCGGGATCAATCTCACCGCACAATACTTGCTTAACCGTTCAGCCAGGCCAGTGTCGGTACTTCGAGGGAGGTTTTCCAACGCTTTCGCGAAGTTCCTTAATTAGAGAACCTCTTTTCCCTGGGGGCGTAGCCCCGCTAACACCTTTCTAGGCACCTACTAGGTTTATAGCATTGATCGTTTAGTGAAAAATTTCCCGAGGAGTAGCATATACTCACAGTAGGATCGGGATCCAAATATCATCGCGTGACGAAACTGAAGGAATCCTACCAGAATCACCACACTCCAAATGGTATGCAAATCTAGCAAGTTTCAGTACTTATGAAACTCCCGATGTGGATTTTTGCCCCATGCTCTTATGACCTTGACTTTGGCCAACAAATCATAAGTCACATGTCAAGTTCTACCCGTCGTTCTCCAGGTTAATTTGAATCCACCCATACCTACCCTTGACTTTGGCCAACAAGGCAGTACGACTGTTCCAAACCAACGCATCTATCTATGCTGCACATGAATACCCAATAGCTACCAATCACTATGCCTTGACTTTGGCCAACAAACACAGCTTGAATACTATTGACTATTCATGTGAAACGACGGAGGGCTACGAATGGTTTTGGCGAAACCGTGAACGTAGTGAACTTGATATAATCGATGGAACGAGATAGCTTTTAGAAGGAGTGGCTCAATCTCCGCATTTAAAAGTTAGTTTTGAAAAGAACCGAGTGGTTTTTCGAAAGTGTTCCAACGACTTTAACTTGGTTTATTATCTTGCATTAGTTCTTTTAATGCGTGATATTCTTGCATTAGTTCTTTTAATGCGTCCCATCATTTAATCCTACCATTGCAGAAAACAACCAAAATATGACGTACGCTTATGCCATTCGCATTCGCCACGGGGCCCCGTCATCACCCGTTAGGTTACTTAACTAACGACAGAGCGGGGGCTGGGCTAGCGCGGCTGTAAAACATAAGCAACGCCTAAATAGTTATAGATATAGCAATAGTAGACATTACAGATCACAGATGAATGCATTGGATATACTAGGAATCCGCAATCCGTTCGAGCCTGTAACGAAAAGCGGATTACACGGTCGCGGTGAATAGCCAAAACTCCACCCAAGACCCCTACGGGTGCGGCAAACTACCCGCCAAGTACTCGACAGTTTGTGCACCCCCTCCATGGGTCTATCCTAGGAGCAAAAACAATAAAAAGAATTATACAATGAAGGCTACAACCCCGACCCAGTTGTGCGGCCAAACAAAAAATAATATTACATCAATTTACATTTACAATGAATGAAAGAAAAACAAAAGCTCATCTCACATCCACCCCGGCTATTCACCCGCGACAGTCCAACACATTCATATACACATTCCAAATATCAAACACAGACCATGTATAACCCCGACCAATCGACTTATAGCGATTTGCCGACGTTCAATACATGCAAACATCACAGATATAACCATCATAGTCAAAGTGTAGTGAAGTTCGGAAAAAATACGAAATTATAGGACCCCAAAAGTAAATTTCTGTTCTGGAGAATCTGGGCACATATAACATATTTTAAAAATCCCAAAACCAATACAGAGACACACTGCACGAAAGACGATCACCAGAAGACTCTAAACGGCGGCGGTTCCGCGGCTCAATGAATAGGTGAGGCCGCGGATCCGCGGCGGTTTGAACGAATTAGGGGATCGTTTTTCTTGGGTGTTCACACAAAACCCTGAGCCGAATTTAGGTGTATAACAAATCTTGTTTTGACCAGAAAAAATTTTAACAGAAACTAGGATTTTGAAAAAGTTTGGTTTTTGGATTTTTTCGGTTCCGAACTTCGTTACACTTCACTACCAAGCTAGTTTAAGTTTAGTTAGGCTCTGATACCACTGTAAGTCCACGTTGCGACCCCCGGTGCTTACGGGGAGGCGAAAACGGTATAAAAAACAAATTTTTATCGCAAGAGGCAACATGGACTAAACAAGGTCGGGATCGTGTCTAAACTAAACTAGCAAACTTGCTAAAGAGATTTAGCTACTCGGATGAAGATGGTTATACCAAAACTTGAACTCCTTCTTCTTCAAACTTTTGTAGAGTTTGATGGTTCTCTTCTTGTCGCCTTCTTCCGTCGAAGATGGATCCACCTCGAGGGTTCAACCTTTGGGCTCTTTCTTGAACTTGGAGTGAACTAGAATCTCCGGCTTGCTAAACCCTTGATCCTAGAGTGAGTAGAGAATGTCTAAGAGGTGCTTTTCTTTTTAAAGAGAGGATTCTCAACACATGAGAAGGGTTCTCTTTATGCTAGAGGAAGAAGAAGATGAAGTGAGGAGAGAGAAGCTAAATGAGATAATGAGCTCTCTTTTTCTTTCTTGCAACCATATTGCAAAAGAAAAAGAATTATCAAATAATAATAATAATAATGAAAATGAAAAGGTTGATGGAAAGTTTTAGAATGACCATTATCATTACAAACATTAAATGGTTTTGCAAGAATCAAAAACCATCTTGCTTTTGTAATGATGATGGTCAAATCTTCAACCATGGTCAACAAGTCAACAAAAAACCAACCATGACACTTTTCATTTTATTAATATTATTAATTGATAAAACATAAATCCATTAGCGTTTGGAAAAAGACGACTGTCAACTGTGCATACGCACCCGTTCCGAAACCCTAATGAAAGTTATCTTCCTCCTCCTCAAATAACTGTGCATACACACCTGCATTCTTGTTCCGAGGAACATGAATACTGAGAGATAAAAGCAACCCCAAAACATATACCGGTATCTGACTCAAACCAGAGCCAGCCAGTAAAATCCGTCCGGACTCCAAACGTGCACAAGTGCGCGGATGAGAACGAACCCTGTCGCAAAACCATGCGACCTCTACTCTGTTTTGCCCAGAGGCGAATACCCTCTGTGTGGGACTCTAAAGACTCGACATTACGCTGGCAGTGGGTTTAACCACAGACCGCAAGCGGCACTAGCTGTGCGTAACGGTCCCCAGGTAGATGTCGACAAGAAGGCTGACGAGGTGAAACCCCATCTGAACTCCTACTGAGTCTGAATGTGACAGTCTCCGTACAGTCCGGTCTGTTCGTCTAGTACATCGCATGTCGGGCCTAGGGGGCGGTAAAACGTCAGTCCCCTAATAGCGGTACAAGTCGTGTCGGAGTGAAGCCCAAAACACCCTGAGATGACACTGGAACCTACTAGTATATCTCGCTTGCCCTGGCCAGGGACTACTCGTGTAATGGCTCTCCTAGACACAGCGCGATGTCAACCCCCAATACCGGGAGAGACGAATCCTGTCTAACCGTCACTGCCTCCAAGTGCTTCGGGACTGCACCCAACCACCACCTGTTTGCACGACTCCTTTGAGCCGTGGTAGGGTAGTGATCAAAGTGCAGTGGGAACACACTTGAGGCGAAGTGCCAGTGTCAAGTCAGCGGACTAAGCTGTACTCATGTCACCTGGGAACTGATAACTGATGATAGGTATAATACCAACCTGTCAGTTCCCGACGAGTCCTGTCCAGTGTACTCGTAACCCAACGAGCACCCGTATACTATCTCCAGTACGACATACTGATGGCTGTGGGACAGACCATCTCCCACACTGGGATGAGAAGCGCATACGCTAGTCTACTCCGGAGTATCGATGCCCTGTCTCGATAGTCCTGCGACTAGGGACCTATATAAGGATGTGCTTATAGATTACCCAGCCCCCACTAGTGTGACTGCCATCACAACGCTGGTAATCAAGCAAAGATCCTAAGGGCTCCACTAATGCGTATAGGTGATATACTAAAATAAACACAAGTACACATTGAAGTAGAAACAAACCAAGTAGCATACTACTATTTTGAGCAAGATTGTTTATACAAGGTGAATATCCCAAGCTTCCATTAAGTAATATACAAACTAGTATGATACAGTAATGGCCTCTAGGGCATATACACTAACAAGATATTTATTAACCCAAACCTTAACCCTATGCTATGGTTTATTATCTACATGAGTTAGCCATGATATTATTTCACCATGGTTGCATTTCTAACCTCATATTTTATTCACTCTCACTTGATGAGTTCATTCTTCTTCTTCTTCCTCAAAGCTTTCTAGCTTCAATGGAGATGTGAGAAAATGAGTGAGAAAATCAAATTTAAAGTGAGCCCACTTCCTACTTCATCATCCTCTACTACTTGCTATTTAGTGTAGGGTGTTTGCTTCACTGATTTCACAATTAGTTAAAAGATAGCTTGGGTTATTGTCTCCTCGACGTAGATCATCTTCGGCCTCGAAGACTTCGATGCAAGCATGTTCATTTCTTCATGGGAGCCTCTCTAGAGTCCGGAGTTCACGATCACAGCGAAGGGACTACTACACGGAGCTATTGAAGTGAAGGACCGGTCTACAAAGGTTGTATTCCTTGCTCACTTTACTTGCAAAGTAGTTTGCATTTTATTCTGTCGGATTTCTAGTATACGATTCTAGGGTTACGCTTAGCTAGAACGGCAAAATTTTGAATATGGCATGATAGATGCCTCCCGAAACCTTGTTTCCATCCTAGGCAACCCTGCACCTCATCCATCTCAGAGATACTACGGTTTTCTCGTAGACGGTAGGAGTGAGGATTGCATCATGGAAGATGATGACCCGACTAGTTTCGAGCAGGCCATCATAAGTGGAGACTCTGTGAAATGGCTGGATGCTATGCGATCCGAGATGGAATCCATGTACACCAACAAAGTATGGACTTTGGATGTTTCTCCTGAAGGGGTAAAACCCATTGGGAGCAAGTGGTTCTTCAAAAAGAAGATTGGTGTAGATGGAAAAGTTGAGACTTTCAATACTAGACTTGTAGCTAAAGGTTTTCGTCAACGACCTGGCGTCGATTATGATGAAACATTTTCTCCTGTCGCTATGCTTAAGTCCATCAGGATCCTACTTGCCATTGTTGCATACCATGACTACGAAATCTGGCAGATGAATGTCAAGACTGCATTTCTAAATGGTGATTTAGAAGAGATCGTGTACATGACACAGCCAGAGGGCTTCGTAGACAGTGGGAGCAGCGGGAAGGTATGCAAGCTGCTTAAATCCATCTACGGATTGAAGCAGGCATCACGGAGTTGGAACATCTGTTTTGACGAAGCTATCAAAGTGTTTGACTTCATCAAAAATGTAGATGAACCTTGTATATACAAGAAGGTTGTAGAGAGTAAGGTGGTCTTCCTCGTACTGTACGTGGATGACATACTCTTGATAGGAAACGATGTTCCTATGCTACACTCGGTCAAGCTCTTCTTATCACACAAGTTCTCTATGAAAGATCTAGGTGAAGCCTCCTACATCCTGGGGTTAAAGATCTATAGAGATAGATCTAAATGGATGTTGGGATTGTCCCAATCCAGGTACATAGACACCATACTAAAGAGGTTTAGTATGGAGGATTCCAAGCGGGGTAATTTACCCGCCTGCTCAGGAATCACTCTCTCCAATGAGATGTCTCCCAAGACTGATTTGGAGAAGGCTCGCATGCAAGAGATACCCTATGCTTCGGCAGTAGGCTCTATCATGTATGCGATGTTATGTATCAGACCCGATGTAGCTTACTCACTAGGTGTAGTGAGTAGGTATCAATCAGATCCTGGGAAAAACCACTGGACAGCTGTGAAGAACATTCTTAAGTACTTGAGAAGGACTAAAGAAATGTTCTTGGTGTATGGTAACGGTGAACTCTAGGTGGAGTCCTTTACTGATTCGAGCTTACAGAGTGATAAGGACGACAGTAAGCCGGTCTTGGGTTTTGTCTTTACCCTCAATGGAGGGGTGGTGTGTTGGAAGAGTTCCAAGCAAGACACCGTAGCAGACTCGATAATAGAGGCTGAATACATCGCTGCCAACGATGTTGCCAAAGAGGATGTCTGGATGAAGAAGTTCATTGCTGAGCTTGGTGTGGTTCCATCCATTGAGCATCCAATACTTGTGTATTGTGATAACAATGGAGTTGTGGCTTTGGCCAAGGAACCCAGGTCCCATCAGAGATCCAGACATATTCTGAGGCGGTATCACCTGATCAGGGAGATAGTAGATCACCGGGAGATCGAGGTCAGGAGAGTTGACACGAAGGACAACGTAGCGGATCCACTCACGAAGTCCCTCCCTTAGATAAAGTTTGAGAGACTTTTTGGGATGTTGGGTATGAGATGCTACAACACATGGCCTTAGTGCAAGTGGGATATTGTTAGGAATATGTATGCCCTAGAGGCCATTATTGTACATATGATGTATATTATAGTGGATGCTTGGACATATATATAAAGGACTTTCTTGCTCGACGTGATAGTATGCTATCTGGTTACTCTTTATCTTAACATGTTGACTGGTATTCTTTACTGTCTTGCTCTCACATGTTGATAAAGCCCTTAGGATATGTACTTGACTGCCAGGATTATGATGAGATCATACTAGTAGGGCTAGGGTGGTCCAAAAGTACATCCTTTAATCAGTTCCTAGTCGTGGGAATATCGAGGCCAGGGCATCGATATTCCAGTGTAGACTAGTGTGTATGTTTCTTGTCCCTTAGAGGACGATGGTTGATCCCACAACCATTGGTGTGTGACATCAAAGATTTTACACATGTGCTCATTGGAGAATAGGTACACCGAACAGAACTCACCGAGGACTCCTAGTTGGTAGTATACATATCGTCAGATAGCAGTCCTCTGGTGACACTGGTACAGGTTAGTCTGTAGACCCGAGATTGTCATAGAGTCTTGTGTGGCTCCCACTGTGCTTTGATTTCCTCTCTAACATGGCTCAAAGGAGTCGTGCAAACAGGTTGATTTTGGGTATAGTCCCGAGTCACATGGAGGCAATGAGCAATAGGAGGGGTTTCGTCTCTCTCGGTATTGGGGGTTGATGTTGCGCTATGCTCGATTGGATATAACTGGATGTCCCTGGCCAGGGATGCTGCTGAGATTTAGTGATAAGAGTTATCAGTAGTTTCTCGAACTGTTATAGGCCAGACATCGGCATGACTTATCACGTTACAGGGGGTCTGACGTTTACCACCCCTAGACATGATATGCAACATATCAGATGAAAAGACCGGACTGTACGGTAGTGTTACTGGTAGGCTTCATGGAGAGTATGGACGAGCTTGCTTGTTGATCTTCATATCGCTCAATACCCGAGTAGCTGTTACGTCCAGCTAGTACCGCTGACGGCTTGTAGGTGACTGATGTGATCATCACCTACTGCTGGCGTATTGAGGAGTCTTTAGAGTCCCACACAGAAGTTTCCTGGTTCAAGCGAAACGAAGTAGGACACATATGTGATATGTGTGTGGGCCTGATTAAATACGAATATGTGAGATACCGTATTGTAATCCGGCAGTTATCTGTTATCGGTTATGTTATATGTGATATATCCGGATTATCGAATCAAGTGTTGATTTGATAATGTGATAAACATATAAATGATATTAGTCGGTCATATGTGATATAACCGGATTATTAGATCAAGTGTTGATTAATAATGTGATATATATTATATGTGATATAATTATATCTTAACTAATATCATTAGCTCACTAATTGCTTTATTAAAATGTATATATATATATATATATATATATTAATTCATATTTGATATATATATATATATTATATGAAGCATGGCATATGATTTCTATTTTTGTGAAAAATAGAAATGGGGTGGAAAATGAGGAGACTTTGTGAAGCATGGTGAGGCATGGCTTTTATTGTTTGTTTATTCATCTTGACTCACAATTCAAGCATGGTTGCAATTTTATATTGCAATAATTCCATGCTTGAATGAGTGGGGGTCAAGGCTAGCCATTCACTTCACTTCATTCTTCACTTGTGAAATTTTTTCTAGAGTTGCTCTCTTGAGTTGAGCTCTTGCTCCCTCATGCTCTCCATAATTTTCTTCACCTCACCTCCAAGTTCAAACCCTCACATGTGATGTGAATCATTGAACTTGTGAGACCCTAGTGAGCAAATCAAACCCCTACTTCATCATCTCACATTAGATTGGCCATTTGATGTGGTGTGTTGCCTTCACTAATGAGATTAGTGAAGGGTTAGCTTGAGCTAGTGGACTTCGGGTGGATCTTCTTTGGCGTGAAGATCGCGAAGGAGGTTCTTTCAACTTGAAAAGGAGCCTAGTGGAGTCATGTGGACCACAACCCGGAGCTGGAGAAGAGAAGGACTCGATCTACAAGGGTATAACCTTCTTTCACTTCTCATAGTGTAAAGATATCAAACTTCAAACCCTAATCAACTAGTTAAAAATCTTCTTTAGTCTAGCTTAGCACCTATAAAAATTTGAATTTCGCATGCTTGATGTCACTTGGACCTCATGGTGGTGCTAGGGTAGACTTTCACCAATAAGTGGTGCTGATGTGGCTTAGGACCAATCGAGAAACTACTGATCTAACCATCAATAAATCTCATCTGCCTTGGCCAACATCATATGATGCTGGTCAACCGAACACACCGACATCAACTCCCTATACCTGGAAAGAAAAATCCTTAATGATAGCTCATTGCCTCCATATCGCTCGGGACTGTACCCAACTAAAACCTGTTTGCACAACTCAAGAGAGTGGTGGTAGGGTAGTAATCTAAGTACATTAGGAACTGTAGGAATGCCTAGAACGACAGCAAGGTTTCGGGAGGCATCGTCAATGCCATTTTCAAAATTTTGCCATGCTAAACAACCCTAACCCTAGAATCTTAACTAGAGAATTAAATAATACAAAATGTAAACAACTTTACATCTAAGTGAATATGGAATACAACCTTTGTAGACCGGTCCTTCACTTCAATAGCTCCGTGTAGTAGTCCCTTCGCTCCAAGTAGTGATCTTCCGGACTCTAGAATGGCTCCACAAGATGAAAAGAACAAGCTTGCACGAAGTCTTCGAGGCCGAAGATGATCTACGTCGAGGAGACACCAACCCAAGCTACCTCTTCACTAATTAGGGATTAGTGAAGCTAACACCCTAAACTAAATGGCTAATCTAGTATAGGATGATGAAGTTGGATTTTTTCTCACTTTAGAATTATTTTTCTCACTAGTTTTCTTCGCCTCTCAAAATCTAGAGAGCTCACTCTTGATGAAGATGAAGATGAAGAGAATAATAGAATGAGTGAGAATAGCAACCATGGGTGAGAAAATTTCATATACTAACTCATGTAGAGACATAACCATGGCTAATGAGAATGGTTAGGTTAATAAATATCTTAAGTAAAACAAAATTAGTGGACTAAGTCAATGGATCTACAAGCTTCCACAAGCTTCATGCCATGTGACTAATTTCCAACTAATTTGGATTTACTTTAGATAATTAAACCTTACATTATCATGAGCATGGTGTGAGTCTCATACACCCATGTAGAATGTAACATGACAGAAAAAGAAAACACAAATAATATATATCACATATATATTAAGTGTGCACATGTGAGAAAAAGAAATGCACAATAAGCTAATATTAGTTAATGTAAATATATCAAATATATAATTATACATTAAATTATTAAATCAACACATGATTCAATAATCCGGCTATATCACATATAACCGACTAATATCATATGTATCCATTTATCGAATCAACACTTGATTCGATAACCCGGCTATATCATATATAACCGACCGATATCACATATCGCGAGAATAGAATACGGTATCACATACACGTATTAATCTCGGTCCCGCACATATCACATATGTGCTCCTACTTCGTTTTGCCTGAGCGAGTAAACCTCTGTGTAAGACTCTAAAGACTCGTCAATACGCCGGCAGTAGGTGATGATCATGTCAGGAACCCACAAGCCGTTAGCGGTACTAGCTGGACGTAACGGCTACCCGGGTATTGAGCGATCAGAAGATCAACAAGCAAGCCTGCTCATACTCCTGTAAAGCCTGTCAATAACATTACCGTACAGTCCGGTCTCTTCATATGACATGTCGCATATCTAGTCTAGGGGTGGTAAACGTCAGACCCCAGTAACCGATAAGTTGTGCCGATGTGAGGCTCATAACGGGCCGAGAAACTACTTACCAGTAGATCTCCGTATCAGCCCTGGCCAGGGACTTCCTGTTATAGCCAATCGAGCACTGTTCAATATCAACCCCCAATACCGGGAGAGACGGATCCCCTCCTATCGCTCATTGCCTCCATGTGATTCGGGACTGTACCCAAAAGCCACCATTTTGCACGTTCACTTTAACGTGGTAAGGTGGAAATCAAAGAACAGTGGGAATCACACAAGACTCTATGACGATCTCGGGTCTACAGACTAACCTATACCAGTGTCACCAGAGAACTGCTATCTGATGATAGGTATAATACCAACTAGGAGTTCTCGGCGAGTCCTGTTTAGTATACCCAGTCTCCACTGAGCACCCGTATACCATCTTTGATGTCAAACACCAATGGATGTGGGATCATCTATTGCCCGTCATATGGGTCAAGAAGCGTGCACGCTAGTCTACTCTGGAATATCAATGCCCTGTCTTGATACATGCTCGACTAGGAACAATTAAAGGATGTACTTGTGGACTACCCTGGCCCCACTAGTATGATCTCTATCATAGTCCTGGTAGTCAAGAACACATCCTAAGGGCTTTATCAACATGTGAGAGCAAGATAGTATCACAATACAAGTCAATATGTTAAGACAAAGAGCAACCAGATAGCATACTATCATGTCAAGCAAGAAAGTCCTCCCTATATATGTCCAAGAATCCACTATAATATACATCATATGTACAATAATGGACTCTAGGGCATACACATAACTAACAATCTCCCACTTGCACTAAGGCCAGTTGTTGTAGTATCGCATACCCAACATCCCGAAGAGTCTCTCAAATTGTATCTGGGGTATGGCCTTTATGAGTGGATCCGCTGTGTTGTTCTTCGTGTCAACTCTCCTGACCTCGATCTCCCAGCGATCAACTATCTCCCGGATCATATGATACCGCCTCAAAATATGCCTGGATCGCTGATGGGACCTGGGTTCCTTAGCCAAATCCACGGCTCCATTGTTATCACAATACAAAGGTATTGGATGCTCGATGGACGGAACCACTCCAAGTTCAGTTATGAACTTCTTCATCCAGACAGCCTCTTTGGCAACATCGTTGGCAGCGATTTATTCAGCCTCCATCGTCGAGTCTGCCACAGTTTCCTGCTTGGAACTCTTCCAACAAACCGGCCCTCCATTGAGGGTGAAGACAAATCCCGAGACCGACTTAGAGTCATCCTTATCACTCTGGAAGCTCGAATCGGTAAAGGACTCCACTTGGAGTTCACCGTTACCATACACCAAGAACATCTCTTTAGTCCTTCTCAAGTACTTGAGAATGTTCTTCACAGCTGTCCAGTGATTCTCTCCTGGATCTGCTTGATACCTACTCACTACACTTAGTGAGTTTGCAACATCGAGTCTGGTACATAGAATCGCGTACATGATGTTAGTACATGTTGCATGCTCACACAACTCTTGTGACGCGGCGGAAGCGATGAACGAAAATTTTCTTGGCATACAACACGCACTTAACCGAAGATCTTGTCTAAACCACAACTAGAAAACCCTAACTGGAGATCTTATCTACTATGTTAGGGATTATACCTCGATGATACGGTCCTTCGGGTCTTCTCTTTGAAGCAACTCCTTTGCTCCTTGTCTTCTCTTTGATGATGTTGCCGATGTCTTCGATCTCCGGCCACCTAAGACCTAGATGATCCACCCGAGAGCTATCGTGCAAGCTAGAAACTCTTCACAAGAGTTTAACCTAGAGACCAATTTTGCTAGAAGAGGTCACTAGGATTGTGTAGAGATTAGTGTATTGGATTAACTCAAGATCCTAAGCTTTGGATTCACATCTCATGTGAAGGTTGAAGCTAGGAAGAAGAATAATATCTTGTGTTGCTAACAAGCTTTTAATTCACATCTCATGTATAGTTTCAAGCTTGGAAGAAGGAGTATTTAAGGAGGAGAGAAAGTATTTTTCATAATGAAAGAGTTCAAGCATGATGAATAAAGATATAGCACTAAGAGAAATAATTTGAAGCATGCATTATAAAATTAGCACCATGCTTCAATAGTAACTCCATTACAACAACCCCATTATCTCAATCATGCTTGAACTTTCTAATTTCCACCTCATTTATTTATTTTCATAAAATAAATGATGTCATTATGAGGTGGCACCTTCTAGAAGGTATTCTTGTAACAATTACAAGAATACCCCTCCTCCGTATACCGTATACCCGTACCCGAATTCCGAAAAATACGAATACCATTAATCCAATAATATAATACCGGTATCCGGCTTAAACCAAAGCCTGCCAGTATTATCCTTCCGATTATTATTCCTGTAACAATTACACGAACATAATCGAAACCCTGCCGTAACACCTTACGGCTGCCGTAACAACTTACGGTCTCTACATCTTTCGCCTGAACGAGGGAACCCTCTGTGTGGGACTCTAAAGACTCGACTGTACGCTGGCAGTGAGTTTAACCTCAAGTACGTCAGCGGCACTAGCTGTGCATAACGGCTACCCAGGTACATAACGAAAAGGTGGCCGACGAGCCAACTCATCACAACCTCTACGAGCCTGCAAGCAACACTTACCGTACAGTCCGGTCTATTCGTCTGATACGTCGCATATGAAGTCTAGGGGTGGTAAATATCAGACCCCAGTAACTTTATAAGTCATGCTGATTTACGGCTCATAACAGTTCGAGGAACTACTGATAACACTTATCAGTAAACCTCGAGAACCCTGGCCAGGGATTTAGGTGTTATAGCCGATTAAACATAGCGCGACATCAACTCCCTATACCGGGAGAGACGAAACCCCTCCTATCGCTCACTGTCTCCATGTGATTCGGGACTGTTTCCAAAGTCCACCTGTTTGCACGACTCAATAGAGCCATGGTAGGGAGGAAATCAAAGTACAGTGGGAATCACACAAGACACTATGACGATCTCGGGTCTACAGACTAACCTGTACAAGTGTCGCCAGAGAACTGCTATCTGACAATAGGTATATATACCATCTAGGAGTTCTCGGCGAGTCCTGTTCGGTGTACCCATTCTCCAATGAGCACATGTGTACAATCTTTGATGTCAAATACCAATGGTTGTGGAATCAACCATCGCCCCCAGAGTCAAGAAACGTACACACTAGTCTAATCTGGTAATACCGATGCCCTGTCTCGATATACCCTCGACTAGGAACTATTAAAGGATATGCTTATAGACTGCCCAGGCCCCACTAGTATGATCTCATCATAATCCTGGTAGTCAATCATAGTCCTATGGGCTTCATCAACATGCACAACATATCACATGTTCAGATGAAGATAAACCAAATAGCATACTATCATTTCGAGCAAAGATTGTTTCTGTACATATATATGCCTAGCATCCTATACAATACAGGCCTCTAGGGCATACATATCTAACAATCTCCCACTTGCACTAAGGCCTGTAGTTGATGCAATAAGTACCGACTAGAACCAGTTGCCGGCGTACCGCATGCCCAACAGCTCAAACAGTTTCTCAAACTGTACTTGAAGGAAGGCCTTGGTGAACGGATCTGCTATGTTGTCTTTCGTGTCTACTCTTCGTACCTCGATGTCCTGGCGATCCACTATCTCCCTGATGAGGTGATACCGCCTCAAGATATGTCTGGATTTCTGATGGGACCTCGGTTCCTTTGCCAAATCCATGGCTCCATTGTTATCGCAATACAGAGGTATTGGATTAGCAATGGATAGAACCACTTGAAGTTCGGAAATGAACTTCCTCATCCAGACTGCCTCTTTTGCGGCATCATTAGCAGCAATATACTCAGCTTCCATCGTGGAGTCAGCGACGGTATCTTGTTTGGAACTCTTCCAACATACCGCCCCTCCATTTAGGGTAAATACAAACCCTGAGATGGACTTACTATCATCTTTGTCGCTCTGGAAGCTGGAGTCGGTAAAGCCCTCCATTTGGAGATCTCCGTTACCATATACCAAGAACATTTCTTTAGTTCTTCTCAAGTATTTCAGAATGTTCTTCACAGCAGTCCAGTGTTTCTCCCCTGGGTTGGATTGATACCTGCTTATTGCACTCAGTGCATAAGCTACATCTGGGCGAGTACATAACATCGCATACATTACAGATCCTACTGCCGAAGCGTATGGTATAATGCTCATGCGAGCCCTTTCCTCATCAGTCTTTGGAGACATCTCTTTGGAGAGGGTGATCCCGTGACAAGCGGGTAAATTACCCCTCTTGGAATCTTCCATACTAAACCTCTTTAGTGTTGTGTCAATGTATCTCGATTGGGACAATCCCAATAATTTCTTAGATCTATCTCTATAGATCTTAATCCCCAGAATGTACGAGGTATCGCCCATGTCTTTCATGGAGAACCTCTGCGATAAGAATAGTTTGACCGATTGTAGCATAGGAATATCATTTCCTATCAAGAGAATGTCGTCCACGTACAATACGAGGAATGTAACAGTACTCTCTACAATCCTTTTATAAATATATGGTTCATCCACATTTTTGATAAAACCAAACTCTATGATTGTATCATCAAAGCAGATGTTCCAACTCCGTGATGCCTGCTTTAATTCATAGATGGATTTAAGCAGCCTGCATGCTTTTCCGCTGCTCCCACTATCAATGAAGCCTTCTGGCTGATCCATAAATAAGCATTCTTCTAAATCACCATTTAGAAATGTCGTTTTAACATCCATCTGCCAGATCTCATAATCATAGTGAGCAGCTATAGCAAGCAGGATCCGAATGGATTTGAGCATCGCGACTGGTGAAAAGGTTTCATCATAGTCCAAGCCCGGTCTTTGACGAAATCCTTTTGCTACCAGCCTAGCTTTATAGGTCTCCACCTGACCATCCACACCGATCTTTCTTTTAAAGATCCATTTGCACCCTATGGGTTTTACTCCAGAAGGTGCAGCCTCTAAAGTCCATACTTTGTTGGTGTGCAGGGATTCCATTTCGGATCTCATGGCATCCAGCCACTTCACTGAGTCACCACTCGTGATAGCTTGCTGAAAACTAGTAGGGTCATCATCATCCATGATGCAATCTTCTCTATCACCATCAATTAGAAAACCATAGTATCTATCAGGTGGGCGAGAAGTTCTACTAGATCTACGGAATGGCTGAGATACGTCAGGTTCTATTGAAACCTCAGGTTCAACCAAATCATCGGTAATTGTTTGTGTATCTGGAATTTCTTTCAGTTTTACCGCATTGCCAACAGTATCATTTGTAAAAAAATCATTTTCTAAAAATGTGGCATACTGAGAAACAAACACCCTTTGTTCCTCCTTATGGTAGAAAAGATATCCATATGAGTGTTCTGGATATGCCACAAATCTACACAAAACCGATCGTGTCTCAAGTTTGTCCGGATTGTGCTTTTTCACATAAGCCGGACAACCCCATATCTTAACTCTTTTAAGAGATGGTCTCTTCCCATACCATATCTCATATGGAGTGGTAGACACGGTTTTGGTCGGAACCCTATTCAATAGATAAATCGCAGTCTCCAATGCGTGCCCCCAGAATGATATTGGTAACTCAGCATCACTCATCATAGATCGTACCATATCTAATAGGGTATGATTCCTCCTTTCCGATACACCGTTGTGTTGTGGTGTGTACGGAGGAGTGAGCTGAGAGATAATCCCATTCTCTTTTAGGAAATCTAGAAACTCTGATCTTAGATACTCACCTCCTCGATCTGATCGAAGTTTCTTGATACTTATGCCTGTTTGTTTTTCTACTTCAGATTTATACTCCTTGAATTTTTCGAAGGCTTCGGACTTATGTTTCAACAAGAACACGTGCCCGAATCTCGATAAATCATCAGTGAAGGTTATGAAGTACGAAAAAGCACCTCTCGAATGTGTAGACATTGGTCCACATACATCACTATGTATGAGGCCTAAGAGTTCTGTAGCTCTCTCTTCGTGTCCAGTAAACGGAGTTTTGGTCATTTTACCTTTGATGCAAGACTGGCAAGTCGCATAAGATTTATATTCAAACGGGTTTAAATATCCATCTTTATGTAGCTTGGTTAGTCTTGTTTCGTTAATATGACCAATTCTACAATGCCAAATAAAAACTTCATTTTTTTTCTGAAACCTCTCTTTTGTTTGCGTGTTGTATATGAAAAAATGTATGCTGATTTAGGACGTATATCCCGTTATTTAATGTACCATACCCAATCAACTCTTGATTAAGGTTAATGTTCATAACATTAGATTGCAATACAAAATTATATCCAGCATTGTCCAACAACGATACAGATATAATATTGCATAGCATCGAAGGTACAAAATAACATGGGTTCAAAACCAATATACAACCCGACGGCAAACCAAGATGATACTCTCCCACTGCAGTAGCATGTACCGAGGAACCATTCCCAACCCGGAGAGTGTGATCACCTTTCTTCAAAACTCTGCTATTTCTCAGCCACTGCAGACAATTACAGATGTGAGATCCTGACCCGGTATCTAATACCCAGGAAGCAGAGTTAATTGAAAAACAGTTTTCTGTTACAAACACACCTGAAGTGGAAGCATCACCATGCTTCTTCTTCTTGAGGTCAGCCAAGTATTCAACGCAGTTTCTCTTCCAGTGCCCAGTCTGGTGGCAGTGGAAACATTCCCCTCGTCCTGTCGCAGCAGCCCCTTTCTTGTCCCTTCCTGGTGCCTTTTTCACTCCGCCTCTCTGCTTGATGGGATTCTTCTTCTTCTTTCCCTTAGCCTTGGCTTTCGGGACGGAGGAAGAAGAAGGCCCAGCAATAAGAGTGGGAGTTTTCACTATCTTTAGTGTGCTCTCTGCACTCCTCAACATATTGAGGAGTTCAGGTAAAGATTTCTCCATGATGTGCATGTTGAAGTTTACAATGAATTGAGCAAAGGTAGGGGAAAGGGACTGTAGAACAATATCAACATACTGCTCGTTCTCCACGGTCCAACCCAGGTCCTCAAGTTCTTCGATAAGTCCAATCATTTTCAATACATGGTCACCTACAGACGTGCCAGCAGCCATCCGCATCTGAAACAACTTTCGAGATGCCTCGTATCGGAGAGTACGAGATTGCTCTCCATACAACTCCTTTGTATGGATAAAGATGGATTGAAGATCCATCTTCTCGTGCTGTTTCTAATGTTCATTGTTCATAGAAGCAAGCGCGAGGCACTTAGCTGTTGCGCAGTCTATATCCCATTTCTTGCGAATTTCTTTATCCACAACTAAAGAATCAGGGCCTGGGCTAGGAGGGGCTGGAGTAGTCAGGACGAATCCAACCTTATCATATGTCAGGGCAATATTAACGTTCCTTAGCCAATCTTTGTAATTCGGTCCCGTGAGTTTATTTTTGTCTAATAAAAGCTTAAGACCCGACATAGGTATCTGCTATCAGGAGAGAGAAAAGAAGACATTCAGTGATTGCTCTTGCATAATTAGATTGGTTATTAATCTTATCTAATCGATGTCTCCCACTGCTTTTTATCAAAATTTCCTTCAAACCTTAAAAAAGGAAAACTAGCCAGGATTAATTGCAATCTACAAGTTCGCTAACCAGTCGGCCAGGCCAGTGTCGGTACTCCGAGGGAGGTTCCCCGCGCTTTCGCACGAACCTAATTAAAATAAACCTCGTTTTCCCAGAGGCGTAACCCCGTTGACATCTTTCTAGACACCTACTGGATTAGCTAATTATAAAGTGCAAAACTCTCCCGGGAGTAACTTTTACTTACAGTGGGATCGGGATCCAACTATCATATAGAAGGTATGCAATCTCATTGTAAATTTCAACTCTTGAAATTCCCGATATGATTTTTACCCCTAATGTCTTATGACCTTAACTATGGTCAACAAATCATAAGCACTAGTCAAGTTCTACCCGCCATTTTAGGATTGATTTAGACCCATCCGCATGACCCTTAACTATGGTCAACAAAGTCATGCGAATGTCCTAATCGATCGAATCAAATGCTTTGTAGTAAGACATCACTTAGCTACCGTATACCACGCCTTAACTATGGTCAACAAACGTGGCACGAATACTAAGTACTCTGCTTCCTAAAATGGCGGAGGGCAACGGATGGTTTTTATGAAAACCTTTAACGTTTTGAACTTTGATATCGTTGTAGAATCGAGTGAAAAGAGTTGTTTAAGCTCCAATTTTAAAAATCGAATGGTTTTCTAGTATCTTTCTAATTTTGGTAAAGAGGTCACTCCCGGTGAAGGGATCTCGGCTCTTTCCTCATCGAATGAGGTGCAGGATATTCATGAATACCACGATGCAAAGAAAACTTAGATCAACTATAAAATCAAATCGAATTCTTCGTAACATTTGCCAGTTTCGCTAAAGGGGTCACTCCCGGTGATGGGACCTCGGCCCTTTCCTCATCGAATGAGGTGCAGGATATTCAAGAATACCACTATGCAAAGTAAAAGCTAGAGTTACCCATTTTAAAAAGTTTGATTCTACAACATCTTTAGGTTTCTTTTTCATAACATTAATCACATTAATGATGTCCCATCATTTTCGTTTCCTAAACACCACAGAAAAGAAACGAAAATAGAACATACGCTTATGCCATCCGCATTCGCCACGGGGCCCCGTCATTCACCGTTAGGTTACTTAACTAACAGCAGAGCGGAGGCTGGACTAGCGCGGGTGCAAAACATAAGCAACGTTTATTATATATCTCATATATAAATATAACCATTTCAGATCACAGATGAATACATTGGATATACTAGGAATTCCGTATTTCATTCAAGCCCTTAATGAAAGACGGGTTCCACGGTCATGATGAATAGCCAAAACCCCACCCTAGACCCTTACGGGTGCGGCAAACTACCCGCCAAATTCCCAAAGGGAAACAACCTCCTTCATCAAAATGAGTAGGTCACTCGGCACTTCGAAAACCCGGTAGTTTGTGCACCCCACCTTCGGTCTATCCTAGGAGCAAAAACATTAAAAAGAAATTATACAACAGTGGCTACAACCTCATCCCGGATGTACCCCGAAAAATAATATTACATTGCTTTTTACAAATTCAATTGAATGAAAGAAAAGGGAAAACGCTCTTCTCACATCCCCCGGCCATTCATCACGACGATCCAACGCATTCATATACACATACCATCTCATGATATACATATGTGCAACCCCCACTAATCGTCATATAGCAATTAGTGAACGTTTCAAACACATATCAAAAAAAAGCAAACCCGATTAGCCAAACACTTTAGAATTTCGATCAATAATTTTAAACCTTGTCAACACTTGACATGTTCCAGTACAAACAACTTTGTGAAAATTCCATATGTCCCAGAAACCCTATTTCTTCAACCTAAGCATATTGATGGAAAAACGAGTCAACTCGGCCACGACTCGGCCGCGGATCGGCGGCCAAACACTGAGTTTGGACACGGATCCACGGCGTTCCTGGCGAGTTAGAATCTCGTTTTTCTACAGTGTTCTTAGAAAAGCTTGCATGTATTTTTAAAGCCTCTGAAAAGATTTTTTGAACACTTTCAAAAATTGACAGCAGCAGGGGCAGAAAACATGTTTTCGGGAGAAAAAATTGTCTTTCGAGGTTCTAACTTTTGGATAACAATTTAGTTATGGTTTAGTTAGGCTCTGATACCATGTTAGTACATGTTGCATGCTCACACAACTCTTGTGACGTGGCGGAAGCGATGAACGGAAATTTTCTTGGCATACAACACACACTTAACCGAAGATCTTGTCTAAACCACAACTAGAAAACCCTAACTGGAGATCTTATCTACTATGTTAGGGATTATACCTCGATGATACGGTCCTTCGGGTCTTCTCTTTGAAGCAACTCCTTTGCTTCTTGTCTTCTCTTTGATGATGTTGCCGATGTCTTCGATCTCCGGCCACCCAAGACCTAGATGATCCATCCGAGAGCTATCGTGCAAGCTAGAAACTCTTCACAAGAGTTTAACCTAGAGACCAATTTTGCTAGAAGAGGTCACTAGGATTGTGTAGAGATTAGTGTATTGGATTAACTCAAGATCCTAAGCTTTGGATTCACATCTCATGTGAAGGTTGAAGCTAGGAAGAAGAATAATATCTTGTGTAGCTAACAAGCTTTTAATTCACATCTCATGTGTAGTTTCAAGCTGGGAAGAAGGCGTATTTAAGGAGGAGAGAAAGTATTTTTCATAATGAAAGTGTTCAAGCATGATGAATAAAGATATAGCACTAAGAGAAATAATTTGAAGCATGCATTATAAAATTAGCACCATGCTTCAATAGTAACTCCATAACAACAACCCCATTATCTCAATCATGCTTGAACTTTCTAATTTCCACCTCATTTATTTATTTTCATAAAATAAATGATGTCATTATGAGGTGGCACCTTCTAGAAGGTATTCTTGTAACAATTACAAGAATACCCCTCCTCCGTATACCGTATACCGTATACCCGTACCCGAATTCCGAAAAATACGAATACCATTAATCCAATAATATAATACCGGTATCCGGCTTAAACCAAAGCCTGCCAGTATTATCCTTCCGATTATTATTCCTGTAACAATTACACGAACATAATCGAAACCCTGCCGTAACACCTTACGGCTGCCGTAACAACTTACAGTCTCTACATCTTTTGCCTGAACGAGAGAACCCTCTGTGTGGGACTCTAAAGACTCGACAGTACGCTGGCAGTGGGTTTAACCACAAGTACGTCAGTGGCACTAGCTGTGCGTAAAGGCTACCCAGGTACATGACGAAAAGGTGGCCGACGAGCGAACTCATCACAACCTCTACGAGCCTGCAAGCAACACTTACCGTACAGTCCGGTCTCTTCGTCTGATACGTCACATATGAAGTCTAGGGGTGGTAAATATCAGACCCCAGTAAATTTATAAGTCATGCTGATTTACGGCTCATAACAGTTCGAGGAACTACTAATAACACTTATCAGTAAACCTCGAGAACCCTGGCCAGGGATTTAGGTGTTATAGCCGATCAAACATAGCGCGACATCAACTCCCTATACCGGGAGAGACGAAACCCTTCCTATCGCTCACTCTCTCCATGTGATTCGGGATTGTTCCCAAAGTCCACCTATTTGCACGTCTCAATAGAGCCATGGTAGGGAGGAAATCAAAGTACAGTGGGAATCACACAAGACACTATGACGATCTCGGGTCTACAGACTAACCTGTACAAGTGTCGCCAGAGAACTGCTATCTGACAATAGGTATATATACCATCTAGGAGTTCTCGGCAAGTCCTGTTCGGTGTACCCATTCTCCAATGAGCACCTGTGTACAATCTTTGATGTCAAACACCAATGGTTGTGGAATCAACCATTGCCCCCAGGGTCAAGAAACGTACACACTAGTCGAATCTGGTAATACCGATGCCCTGTATCGATATACCCGCGACTAGGAACTATTAAAGGATATGCTTATAGACTGCCCAGGTCCCACTAGTATGATTTCATCATAATCCTGGTAGTCAATCATAGTCCTAAGGGCTTCATCGACATGCAAAACATATCACATGTTCAGATGAAGATAAACCATATAGCATACTATCATTTCGAGCAAAGATTGTTTCTGTACATATATATGCCTAGCATCCTATACAATACAGGCCTCTAGGGCATACATATCTAACAATCTCCCACTTGCACTAAGGCCTGTAGTTGATGCAATAAGTACCGACTAGAACCAGTTGCCGGCGTACCGCATGCCCAACAGCTCAAGCAGTTTCTCAAACTGTACTTCAGGGATGGCCTTGGTGAATGGATCTGCTGTGTTGTCTTTCGTGTCTACTCTTTGTACCTCGATGTCCTGGCGATCTACTATCTCCCTGATGAGGTGATACCGCCTCAAGATATGTCTGGATTTCTGATGGGACCTCGGTTCCTTTGCCAAAGCCATGTCTCCATTTTTATCGCAATACAGAGGTATTGGATTAGCAATGGATGGAACCACTTGAAGTTCGGAAATGAACTTACTCATCCAGACTGCCTCTTTTACGGCATCATTAGCAGCAATATACTCAGCTTCCATCGTGGAGTCAGCGACGGTATCTTGTTTGGAACTCTTCCAACATACCGCCCCTCCATTTAGGGTAAATACAAACCCGGAGATGGACTAATTATCATCTTTGTCGCTCTGGAAGCTGGAGTCGGTAAAGCCCTCTATTTGGAGATCTCCGTTACCATATACCAAGAACATTTCTTTAGTTCTTCTCAAGTACTTCAGAATGTTCTTCACAGCAGTCCAGTGTTTCTCCTCTGGGTTGGATTGATACCTACTTACTGCACTCAGTACATAAGCTACATCTGGGCGAGTACACAACATCGCATACATTATAGATCCTACTGCCGAAGCGTAGGGTATAATGCTCATGCGGGCCCTCTCCTCATCAGTCTTTGGAGACATCTCTTTGGAGAGGGTGATCCCGTGACAAGCGGGTAAATTACCCCTTTTGGAATCTTCCATACTAAACCTCTTTAGTATTGTGTCAATTTATCTCGATTGGGACAATCCCAATAATTTCTTAGATCTATCTCTATAGATCTTAACCCCAGAATGTACGAGGCATCGCCCAGGTCTTTCATGGAGAACCTCTGCGATAAGAATAGTTTGAACGATTGTAGCATAGGAATATCATTTTCTATCAAGAGAATGTCGTCCACGTACAATACGAGGAATGTAACAGTACTCTCTACAATCCTTTTATAAATACATGGTTCATCCCCATTTTTGATAAAACCAAACTCTTTGATTGTATCATCAAAGCAGATGTTCCAACTCCGTGATGCCTGCTTTAATCCATAGATGGATTTAAGCAGCCTGCATGCTTTTCCGCTGCTCCCACTATCAATGAAGCCTTATGGCTGATCCATAAATACGCATTCTTCTAAATCACCATTTAGAAATGTCGTTTTAACATCCATCTGCCAGATCTCATAATCATAGTGAGCAGCTATAGCAAGCAGGTTCCGAATGAATTTGAGCATCGCGACTGGTGAAAAGGTTTCATCATAGTCCAAGCCCGGTCTTTGACGAAATCCTTTTGCTACCAGCCTAGCTTTATAGGACTCCACCTGACCATCCACACCGATCTTTCTTTTAAAGATCCATTTGCACCCTATGAGTTTTACTTCAGAAGGTGCAGCCTCCAAAGTCCATACTTTGTTGGTGTGCATGGATTCCATTTCGGATCTCATGGCATCCAGCCACTTCACTGAGTCACCACTCGTGATAGCTTGCTGAAAACTAGTAGGGTCATCATCATCCATGATGCAATCTTCTCTATCACCATCAATTAGAAAACCGTAGTATCTATCAGGTGGGCGAGAAGTTCTACTAGATCTACGGAGTGGCTGAGGTACGTCAGGTTCTATTGAAACCTCAGGTTCAACCAAATCATCGGTAATTGTTTGTGTATCTGGAATTTCTTCCAGTTTTACCGCATTGCCAACAATATCATTTGTAAAAAATTCATTTTCTAAAAATGTGGCATACTGAGAAACAAACACCCTTTGTTCCTCATTATGGTAGAAAAGATATCCATACGAGTGTTCTGGATATCCCACAAATCTACACAAAACCGATCGTGTCTCAAGTTTGTCCGGATTCTGCTTTTTCACATAAGCCGGACAACCCCATATCTTAACTCTTTTAAGAGACGGTCTCTTCCCATACCATATCACATATGGAGTGGTAGACACGGTTTTGGTCGGAACCCTGTTCAATAGATAAATCGCAGTCTCCAATGCGTGCCCCCAAAACGATATTGGTAACTCAGCATTACTCATCATAGATCGTACCATATCTAATAGGGTACGATTCCTCCTTTCCGATACACCGTTGTGTTGTGGTGTGTACGGAGGAGTGAGCTGAGAGAGAATCTCATTCTTTTTTAGGAAATCTAGAAATTCTGATCTTAGATACTCACCTCCTCGATCTGATCGAAGTTTCTTGATACTTTAGCCTGTTTGTTATTCAACTTCAGATTTATACTCCTTGAATTTTTCGAAGGCTTCGGACTTATATTTCAACAAGAACACGTGCCCTAATCTTGATAAATCATCAGTGAAGGTTATGAAGTACGAAAAAGTACCACTCGCATGTGTAGACATTGGTCCACATACATCACTATGTATGAGGCCTAAGAGTTCTGTAGCTCTCTCTTCGTGTCCAGTAAACGGAGTTTTGGACATTTTACCTTTGATGCAAGACAGGCAAGTCGCATAAGATTTATATTCAGACGAGTTTAAATATCCATCTGTAACGTTTCAAAATAATAAAATATGATTTTGGGGAATTTTTATAATTTAATATTATTTTAATGAATATTTTAATATTCCGGTATAATTAAATACAAATAAATGGGGAAAATTATGGAAAATTCTAAAATAGGGTATTTTATGGAATTGTGCTATTTTTAAGTTTTTATGATTAGTTATATGCTAATTTAGTGCTAATCGCGATTAAAAATCGCTAATCGGATTTTTGGCTTTTTTTGTGCAAAAATGTGCACATATCATTTTCCACACTTGTTACACTTGTTACATGTTTTGGGTACATGGTTGCTTAGGGTTCACCATGGAGTGAGAAGGAAAAAGGAAAAGGAAAAGAAAAGAAAACGATAAAGGTATCATGATTATGAGAGAGAGTGAGACCAAGTCAACCTACACCTTTTTGAACCATGCCTCCCCCATCATTTCATCACCTCATTTCTCTCTCCTTCTCCATGAGAGCTGCTGCTGCTCCTGCTCTTCTTCTCACTTCCCTCCTCTTCAATCCCCAAAAACATCTTGAATCCAACCCCGAAACCCCATTTCCTCTTTACAAAACATGCTCACGAGCTCGAGAGGATCGCATTGGACTAAGAAAGAGTGGATCTTGAGGACTTTGAGCAACTCAAGAATTTTCTTGAGTTGCCAAAGAAGGTAATTTTTGCACCCTAGTGTAGTATTTCAATTTCCTTGTGCATCTATGCTAGTTTCATATCGATATGGTGTCGTTTGGTGGATTTGTGAAACATCAAGTTAGGGTTTAGGGTTTGATCTGAAATCAAAGTGAAATTGAAGCTTGTTGTGACCTTAGAACCCCTTGTGTGATGTTAAATTGGACCCAAACCAGAACTTGAAACCAGAATACGGATTTATGAGACGATGTCGGAGAAAAACTGTGAATCTGTGATCGTATTTAGGAATCTGCTATCACCCCGAGACCCCTAAAATAAAATTGAGTTGATAGTGAGATGTGCAGTAATCATGGAACCACCACACCAAACCCTAGCCCCCAACTCCAAGGTACGGCCGCCAGTTAATTCATTCTGGCCGCAAATTGCGGCCAGAGCAGGTGGGAATTGTCTCGATTTTGGTGCATGGCCCTATTTCCAGTAATCTTGACCCTGGGTATGTCTAGTTTTGACTGATTCCAGTTAGGGTAAAATATGGGTTGATTTTCTTGAGTTGGCGTATGATTTACGACTTGTTTTAGCATGGATTTTGGTATTTGGTGATTCGTTTCTGTCGGGTGGCGTTTGGACGTCAACGACAAGTGGATATTGAACGTGTTTACATGCGAGACGATAGGTTTTTACCTATGCGAGTAGCGTGTGCTATTTTGGTTTTCGATGTGATTTTCATGTGCTTTAGCGTTGTGATATACTTGTAGGTACCCTACGTGATGTTGCGGCGAAGAAGATGAAGATGGCGACATCGACATCGGCACATGAGAAGCAAGGTGAGTAGATTTATATCTACGGGGAGAAGTCGGGTGGATAGCGTATAGCACCCCCGCAGTCCGTGGTGATGTATACGAATACGTATACACACATATATTTATTATGTGTTGTTAGGATTATTGATGGTGATAAAGGAATTATTGATGATAAGGATGTATTGGTTTAGTAGTGCGAAACCCTAGAGTAGTGGGTGCAGTCACACATACACGCACACATATACTTGCATACATTCTTTCATTTATTTGTGCGCATATGGAGGTGTGTATATCTACACATGAGTATAGGACTATGTGTTCATATACGGAATTGAGGATGATACGTGGGATTGAGATGAGTCGATGAGGTTTGATTGAGGCCGAGAGATTCGGCGATATGACAGAGTTCGTATTTGAGATGTGATATGATGGTAGTGATACCTGTTAGGTGACGAGATAATGTGATATTGACTCGGATTTAGGTGGTTTTCATACCCCTCCCGATTGACTGATTGTTGGGTTAGTAGTTCGCATAGTAGGCGTTAGACTAGACCCGAGTCATACCTATTTCAAAACTAACGAATCGGGGATATTTTAAAGATAGGCAAAAGGGATTCTACGGATATTTTCAAACGACACATCTTTTCATAAAACACCGTAGCCCTTATTTTACCAAAAACCCTGATTCGTCTTATTTCAAAAGGCAAGGCTGCATGATATATTTATTGAGATAGATTCTTTACTGTTGCGTTGATTATTCGATTCCGCATATTCATGCTATTTGCATTGCATTGCTTGTGTTTATTGATATATATTACAGTCATGCTGCTAGGACACCAGCACCATTATCGATGATGCGTATGTTCCACGTACACTTGTTGCCGGCTCACACACTTCATCATCGATAATTGCCATGTCACTACACTGTGGTACTGTTGCATTCAGGATATGATTCTTGCATGACAGACTGATATGCTTACATTTCTTTTACATGTCATATACATCATTCTTTCTGATTATACGCATTGAGAGATGCTATTTCCATGATATTTCTGGAGTTCGGGAACCGTGGGTATTTCAAAAGAGAATATGTCATTGCTTTAAAAACCCGGTTACCCTTGATATGATATTTCAGTGCGTCCACCATGTGTTTTCTCGGTGCTGAGACCGACATGTGAAACCCGATTCGAGGAGCGGACGAGCCGATTGCGGGTACATGGTGGACCCGGTATGGTTCCCCTCGGCAAGATGATCGAAGGATTTTTCCGATTGAGCCTGGAGGCGGGCGAGTACCTACCGGTGATTGGTTGGACCTGGCGGTTATCCGGAGGATACCGGCCAGAGTCGATAGATGGATATGGGCGTACTGCTGGGGCCAAAGGCCGATTCCGCAGATGGAGCCCGGTATATGAGGATTTACGTGCCGATGCTGGACATAGTTTTCATGATGTTTTCGAGTGTCGATGCTGGGCACTCCGGTTCCATGATTTTGACGTGTCGCGAGGGACACAGGTGGTTTATATCCTCATATTTCCATGCATATGCTGATGATATTTGCATGCATGATGGTTATTGTCATTGGGTGACGAGTGGACGGGATCCACGTACATGCAGATTGATTTCATTGATTATACCTCACATTTATGATATGCTATTACCTGAGGCACTGGCACGAGCACTTGGCACTACACTCATGTATAGAGATTACATTGCCAGTTTAGCATGCTTCAGACTTATTCATATTGAGGTTTATATATATATATATATATCTGATTGTATTGACCTAGGATGGGTCATGCATTCGATCTCTGCTTATAGATATTTTCTATTCACGAGTTGGCAACTCACCCCCGTTGTGCCACAGTCCTTGCAGGTTTTTGCCGTACAGATTCCATAGCGGCATTTCTGGCACAGTGCTTCCATCTGGGTGACTTGCTTGGGTAGGTGGGTTCTTTTGTATCAGAACCGCCATTGTACCTGAACTATTCATTTGTATCTAGAAATTCCATCAACCAAACCTTGTATATTGTTTCAGACTTAGAGACAGTGATGTATTATTTCGACCTTAGAGTCGCGCTTGTAATATTATGGTTTTCTGGCTGTTTTGAGTTTCTTTTTGGGTTTTGATCCTCGCCTTTGGCGTTGTATACTATTATTGCTTGCATGGTTGTGACCGTCGATTGACGAAGAGCTAGCTCCCGCATGGGGATGCCTTTTATCATTCCATATATATTATTCTTGTTGTATCCCGTTTGGGGCCAATTTTTACAAAGGAAACTCTGCCGAAATTTTCAGAAAAGACTACACATTTTAAAAATGCATATTCGGCTTAGTTATTTAAAAACTCTGAATTTCAAAACATGATTTCTTTAATTCTTAAAACCAGTTTTCCTTATTTACTCCTTAAAATGGTTTTAGATTTCTGGGCTTTTGGCTTACTTGGATCAGATGGGGTTCTATAGACTTCATATGGTTCAAGGGCCAGTCACGTGCTCTTTCGGGTCGTGACAAAGTTGGTATCAGAGCGCTAGGTTGACCTTGGTTCGAGTCTAAGTTTGACTATGTGGAGCCTAGGGCGTTATCTATATACGAAACTTAGGCTTGACCTTACGGAACTTAGACTTAGTCGAGGGGGTATCATACCCGAACTTTCGTCGTATAGGATGACCCTTGGTTGATGGAGTAGGTAGCTTGAGTAGAAAGACGTACCGTACGTATATTCCGCGGCATATTTACGACACGCCACTCCGCTTAAGAAACCTTAGGATGTACATTTCCTTGCACCGTATTATATTCCTTCCTATGATCTATCCTTATCGATACTGGTTATGGTTTTGCTGCCACGATTGCACGGGCAGAGTGAGCTACGGCTCGAGTTGCGTCAGCATGAGCTCGTCGTGGACGAGGACTGACCAGGGCGTGCTTCCAGAGACGTACGATTGCATACAGAGGCGTCGTCTTATTGTGTTTTCACGCCATGAGCATTGGGCTGATCGCTGTTACGAGATTTCTCGGGCGTACCGATCGGTACCAGAGGATTGAGCCACTGATTGAGGTCGGCCAGGATGTGATGACCATTGATATATCGCTTATCCAGGACGATTGAGGCGTTGTTTAGCGTATAGACGAATGAGCCAGTTGCTGCTGCGAATGTTGAGATATCGCCCAGATGATTGGAGCTACTGCAGCATGAGCATATACTTAGAGATATGATGGTGAGTCGCTAGTCACCGAGGATGAATGACTAGGACATGTGGTTCGTTCACGTACCCCGATGCGAGGTCACCAGATAGATTGATTCCAGCTAAAGACGACTTCACGCAGGTTCGTTGAGAGTCGATTGAGACGATCGAATGTCAGGAACCCATTTTCCAAGTTTAAAGTATTCGGAAAGACATGCAAGCGAGTCTATGGACCCTCTAGAAGAATGAAACCCTAACTCGACATAATGACCGTGTGAAAGCCTTTGAACCTTAGGGTTTGCGGCGGTTCCACGGCGCCATTAGTGAGGCTTGGGTTTGCCCTTCTACGGCTGGACCACCGATGCTGTGGTATGTACTCGATACTATTAAACTGTACCCGAGATATTGAGCTCTTGGGGGATTGTGAGGTTCTGACGAGTCGATCGGACGATTCGACATCATTCGGATATCATGTGATGGGATACTGCTTGGGAGACTCCAGATACGAGCATAGCCGTTGGAGCGTAGTCTGTGTAGCCACGATGAGATGAGTCCGGATCAGTCGATATTGAAGCAGAGTGGAGTAAAGAGTTCGCATGAGATTTCGACGAGATGACGTTCCACTCCGCTGACATCAGAGATGCGATATGCACGCTGAGGACGTGTTCGGCTAGATATCTCCTACTGAGTGATGATGATACCGAGTTCGTGATTTCGAGTCCATGTCAGGGACTTCGGATGGACCGTAGCCGAAGGCATTGCAGTGCGCAGATAGAGACGCGACGTCGAAATGGACGATGATACAGACAAGCGGGACAAGAAGTTCGTGCGAGATGCAGACGAGCTGTTATTACACCCCGTTAAGATTAAAGGTCGGATATGCATACAGAGGCGCAGGGATGCGACCAGCTTTCGAGTAAATGTTGTACTAAGGACGCAGATGTCCAGAGAGCGAGGAAAGATTATGCCAGAGTACCAGCCTCCGTACAGTTTGGCTTAGGCGAGATCAGAAGAGACCTTGAGCAGGATTCCTTCCAGTACACTGCTGCAATAAGATTTGCACCAGGAGCCGATGTGTGATGTGCCTTCAGAGGACCGGAGGTCGGCGCCAGAGATGTGCTGCTTTACGAGCGGTCGTGAGGATTGACCGAGAGATGACCAGAGAAGTGCCAGAACGGAATCGTTCCTGTTAGCACACCTGACCGGGCCGATGAGCCGACGGATTGCAAGATTAGTAATCCACAGGGAAGATAAGGAACCAGAGGCAGAGGACACCAGCCGCGAGCAAGAGGCAAGTAGATATCTTGCGCCGCTAGCATTGGATGTACCGACACCTTCTCGACTTCGAAGGAGGATATACCTACGACGGTATTTATGATTTGTGATTTTGTGATTTGACTATCACGTATCCGTCACTTTGGATTTCGGTATTTTGGGCGATCTATTCGCATGATTTAGTCTTGATGACTGAGTTTCATGGTATTTGTTTTCTTGCACCATAGTTGCACCTACTGGGTATTTATACCTTGCGCATAGTTATTACTCTTGAGGTATTGATTGTGATTTCATGCCTATTTTATATCGGTGATTTGATTTACGCTTCCAGCATAGTTTTCATATACTTTTAGTGTTTTGATTTGAATTGTGCACGCTGATGCACGAGGTTGTGAGATTTTCCATCGCGATACACCTGATTTTGATTGAGCCGCATTGTATGTCGTTTCGTGCCTTGGCTGCACCTGATTATGACTTCATGGATTTCATACGGTTGATTTAATGTTGTGCATATGTTACGCACACGATTTGATTTTGCACTCGGTACAGCTTATATGTGCTTGTAGTGCATTGATATGTGTTTTATGCACGCAGTTGCACACGTTTATGATTTCCTTTATACCTGGGTACACTTGGTGTTGCTTCTTACGCATTTGAGTTATTGCTTGGTATTTGTGCATGGGATGCACCAGTTCTATACTTCGTGCGTTTGTCGCACCAGTTTTATGTTTCTTGCGTTTATCGCATCAGATTTATATTTCGTGCCTTTGTTGCACCGGATTTATATTTTGTGCACTACGGTTGCACCTGACTTCAATTTGATGTCATTCGATATGTCGATTTTGACCCTGATATTGATGATTGATTCTTACACTCCGTTCTTTTGACTGGACTTACGCATGTTCGGTGTTGCTATTGGATTTTGTGATTCCGTGCATGTTGAGTGCGCAGGGTTTAGATTTTCATTCGTGCACGATGGATGCACCGATTTGGATTTTCGCGCATGTTGGGCGCATGTTTTGAGATACGATTTTAGTGCACACCAGATGCACTAAATCGAGATTCATCGTGCATGTCAGATGCACCTGTTTTGGCTGTCAGGCACACACGTTGCCTATGACAGATACTTCGTCCACATCCGTTGCACCTAGATGTTGTTTTGTGCACCTGTATGGCACCTAAATGGATTTTGATTTCCGTGCGCACCAAACGCACAGGGTGGTGTTATGTGCATTTTTGGGATTTATTCCTTTTGGAGCAGTACATTTTTTCTTATGATATTTGATATTCGTTTTGTACCGAGCAGGACTAGTCAGAGGACAGTACCTGGATATATTTGGCATGCATTGATGGTTATCGAAGGGATTTCAAAAAAAAGCGAGCTATGGTCTCGGTATATATATACCTACGTGTCCGATATGACACGAAACGTTTTAAAAACAAGAAACCCTTCTAAATTGTTTTCAAACGGCGGAACGTACATAGTAAACAATATATATATATATATATATATATATATATATATATATGGTTATTTTCTTATGAAAAACGTCCGCCACTGTGCAGCGTTATGCGCATCGCACAACGACTGAAAAAGATTTGGCATACATTTACATCAGCTATTCACATGTATAGATTGGATGTCTACATGTATAGTTCTGATCTATATCATTTCGGTTTTGTATTGGATTTGAAATTTGTTTTTTACCATGACTCCGATGATTGCGGGATGCTTGACGGAGTTTTGCTTTTGAGTTATCTACTCAGTACTCATGCGCATGCATTGCGCTATGATGTTTTATGTATTGATGATTCGGAGCCCCGACGACTTGGAATTTGTATCGAAATATTTTAGTATTTGGGGGTTTAAATTTAAAATCGGGGACCGAATTTCTTTAAGAGGGGTAGATTGTAACGTTTCAAAATAATAAAATATTATTTTTGGGAATTTTTATAATTTAATGAATATTTTAATATTCCGGTATAATTAAATACAAATAAATGGGGGGAAATTATGGAAAATTCTAAAATAGGGTATTTTATGGAATTGTGCCATTTTTAAGTTTTTATGAATAGTTATATGTTAATTTAGTGCTAATCGCGATTAAAAATCGCTAATCGGATTTTTGGCTTTTTTTGTGCAAAAATGTGCACATATCATTTTCCACACTTATTGCACTTGTTACAGTTGTTACATGTTTTGGGTACATGGTAGCTTAGGGTTCACCATGGAGTGAGAAGGAAAAAGGAAAAGGAAAAGAAAAGAAAACGATAAAGGTATCATGATTATGAGAGAGAGAGAGACCAAGTCAACCTACACCTTTTTGAACCATGCCTCCCCCGTCATTTCATCACCTCATTTCTCTCTCCCTCTCCATGAGAGCTGCTGCTGCTCCTGCTCTTCTTCTCACTTCCCTCCTCTTCAATCCCCAAAAACATCTTGAATCCAACCCCGAAACCCCACTTCCTCTTCACAAAACATGCTCACGAGCTTGAGAGGATCACATTGGACTAAGAAAGAGTGGATCTTGAGGACTTTGAGCAACTCAAGAATTTTCTTGAGTTGCCAAAGAAGGTAATTTCTGCACCCTAGTGTAGTATTTCAATTTCCTTGTGCATCTATGCTAGTTTCATATCGATATGGTGTTGTTTGGTGGATTTGTGAAACATCAAGTTAGGGTTTAGGGTTTGATCTGAAATCAAAGTGAAATTGAGGCTTGTTGTGACCTTAGAACCCCTTGTGTGATAGACCCAAACCTGAACTTGAAACCAGAATACGGATTTATGAGACGATGTCGGAGAAAAACTGTGAATCTGTGATCGTATTTAGGAATCTGCTATCACCCCGAGACCCCTAAAATAAAATTGAGTTGATAGTGAGATGTGCAGGCACCATGGAACCACCACACCAAACCCTAGCCGCCAACTCCAAGGTACGGCCACCAATTAATTCCTTCTGGCCGCAAATTGCGGCCAGAGCAGGAGGGAATTGTCTCAATTTTGGTGCATGGCCCTATTTCCAGTAATCTTGACCCTGGGTATGTCTAGTTTTGACTGATTCCAGTTAGGGTAAAATCTGGGTTGATTTTCTTGAGTTGGCGTATGATTTACGACTTGTTTTAGCATGGATTTTGGTATTTGGTGATTGGTTTCTGTCGGGTGGCGTTTGGACGTCAACGACAGGTGGATATTGAACGTGTTTACATGCGAGATGATAGGTTTTTACCTATGCGAGTAGCGTGTGCTATTTTGGTTTTCGATGTGATTTTCATGTGCTTTAGCGTTGTGATATACTTGTAGGTACCCTACGTGATGTTGAGGCGAAGAAGATGAAGATGGCGACATCGGCATCGGCATATGAGAAGCAAGGTGAGTAGATTTATATCTACGGGGAGAAGTCGGATGGATGGCGTATAGCACCCCCGCAGTCCATGGTGATGTATATGAATACGTATACACACATATATTTATTATGTGTTGTTAGGATTATTGATGGTGATAATGGAATTATTGATGATAAGGATGTATTGGTTTAGTAGTGCGAAACCCTAGAGTATTGGGTGCACTCACACATATACGCACACATATACTTGCATACATTCTTTCATTTATTTGTGCGCATATGGAGGTGTGTATATCTACACATGGGTATGGGACTATGTGTTCATATACGGGATTGAGGATGATACGTGGGATTGAGATGAGTCGATGAGGTTTGATTGAGGCCGTGAGATTCGGCGATATGACAGAGTTCGTATTTGAGATGTGATATGATGGTAGTGATACCTGTTAGGTGATGAGATAATGTGATATTGACTCAGATTTAGGTGGTTTTCATACCCCTCCCTATTGACTGATTGTTGGGTTAGTAGTTCGCATAGTAGGCGTTAGACTAGACCCGAGTCATACCTATTTCAAAACTAACGAATCGGGGATATTTTAAAGATGGGCAAAAGGGATTCTACGGATATTTTTAAACGACACATCTTTTCATAAAACACCGTAGCCCTTATTTTACCAAAAACCCTGATTCGTCTTATTTCAAAAGGCAAGGCTGAATGATATATTTATTGAGATAGATTCTTTACTGTTGCGTTGATTATTCGATTCCGCATATTCATGCTATTTGCATTGCATTGCTTGTGTTTATTGATATATATTACAGTCATGCTGCTAGGACACCAGCACCATTATCGATGATGCGTATGTTCCACGTACACTTGTTGCTGGCTCACATACTTCATCATCGATAATTGCCATGTCACTACACTGTGGTACTGTTGCATTAAGGATATGATTCTTGCATGACAGACTGATATGCTTAAATTTCTTTTACATGTCATATACATCATGCTTTCTGATTATACGCATTGAGAGATTCTATTTCCATAATGTTTCTGGATTTCAGGAACGGTGGTTATTTCAAAAGAGAATATGTCATTGCTTTAAAAACCCGGTTACCCTTGATATGATATTTCAGTACGTCTACCATGTGTTTTCTCGGTGCTGAGAGCGACATGTGAAACCCGATTCGAGGAGCGGACGAGCCGATTGCGGGTACATGGTGGACCCGGTATGGTTCCCCTCGACAAGAGGATCGAAGGATTTTGCCGATTGAGCCTGGAGGCGGGCGAGTACCTACCGGTGATTGGTTGGACCTGGCGGTTATCCGGAGGATACCGGCTAGAGTCGATAAATGGATATGGGCGTACTGCTGGGGCCGAGGGCCGATTCAGCAGATGGAGCCCGGTATATGAGGATTTACGTGCCGATGCTGGGCACAGTTTTCATGATGTTTTCGAGTGTCGATGCTGGGCACTCCGGTTCCATGATTTTGACGTGTCGCGAGGGACACAGGTGGTTTATATCCTCATATTTCCATGCATATGCTGATGATATTTACATGCATGATGGTTATTGTCATTGGGTAACGAGTGGATGGGATCCACGTACATGTAGATTGATTTCATTGATTATACCTCACATTTATGATATGCTATTACCTAAGGCACTGGCACGAGCACTTGGCACTACACTCATGTATAGAGATTACATTGCCAGTTTAGCATGCTTCAGACTTATTCATATTGAGGTTTATATATATATATCTGATTGTATTGACCAAGGATGGGTCATGCATTCGATCTCTGCTTGTAGATATTTTCTATTCACGAGTTGGCAACTCACCCCCGTTGTGCCACAGTCCTTGCAGGTTTTTGCCTTACAGATTCCATAGCGGCATTTCTGGCACACTGCTTCCATCTGGGTGACTTGCTTGGGTAGGTGGGTTCTTTTGTATCAGAACCGCCATTGTACCTGTACTATTCATTTGTATCTAGAAATTCCATCAACCAAACCTTATATATTGTTTCAGACTTAGAGACAGTGATGTATTATTTCGACCTTAGAGTCGCGCTTGTAATATTATGGTTTTCTGGCTGTTTTGAGTTTCTTTTTGGGTTTTGATCCTCGCCTTTGGCGTTGTATACTATTATTGCTTGAGTGGTTGTGACCGTCGATTGACGAAGAGCTAGCTCCCGCTTGGGGATGCCTTTTATCATTCCATATATATTATTCTTGTTGTACCCCGTTTGGGGCCAGTTTTTACAGAGGAAACTCTGCCGAAATTTTCAGAAAAGACTACACATTTTAAAAATGCATATTCGGCTTAGTTATTTAAAAACTTTGAATTTCAAAACATGATTTCTTTACTTCTTAAAACCAGTTTTCCTTATTTACTCCTTAAAAAGGTTTTAGATTTCTGGGCTTTTGGCTTACTTGGATCAGATGGGGTTCTATAGACTTCATATGGTTCAAGGGCCAGTCACGTGCTCTTTCGGGTCGTGACACCATCTTTATGTAGCTTGGTTAGTCTTGTTTCTTTAATATGACCAAGTCTACAATGCCAAATAAAAGCTTCATTTATTTCTGAAACCTTTCTTTTGTTTGCGTGTTGTATATGAAAAAATGTATGCTGATTCAGGACGTATATCCCGTTATTTAATGTACCATACCCAATCAACTCTTGATTAAGGTTAATGTTCATAACATTAAATTGCAATACAAAATTATATCCAGCATTGTCCAACAACGATACATATATAATATTGCATAACATCGAAGGTACAAAATAACATGGGTTCAAAACCAATATACAACCCGACGGCAAACCAAGATGATACTCTCCCACTGCAGTAGCATGTACCGAGGAACCATTCCCAACCCGGAGAGTGTGATCACCTTTCTTCAAAAACCTGCTATTTCTCAGCCACTGCAGACAATTGCAGATGTGAGATCCTGACCCGGTATCTAATACCCAGGAAGCAGAGTTCATAGAAAAACAGTTTTCTGTTACAAACACACCTGAGTGGAAGCTTCACCATGATTCTTCTTCTTGAGGTCAGCCAAGTATTCAACGCAGTTTCTCTTCCAGTGCCCAGTCTGGTGGCAGTGGAAACATTCCCCTCGTCCTGTCGCAGCAGCCCCTTTCTTGTCCCTTCCCGGTGCCTTTTTCACTCCGCCTCTCTGCTTGATGGGATTCTTCTTCTTCTTTCCCTTGGCCTTGGCTTTCGGGACGGAGGAAGAAGATGGCCAGGAGTTTTCACTATCTTTAGTGTGCTCTCTGCACTCCTCAACATATTGAGAAGTTCAGGTAAAGATTTCTCCATGTATTGCATGTTGAAGTTTACAATGAATTGAGCAAAGGCAGGGGAAAGGGACTGTAGAACAATATCAACATACTGCTCGTTCTCCACGGTCCAACCCAGGTCCTCAAGTTCTTCGATAAGTCCAATCATTTTCAATACATGGTCACCTACAGACGTGCCAGCAGCCATCCGCATCTGAAACAACTTTCAAGATGCCTGGTATCGGAGAGTACGAGATTGCTCTCCATACAACTCCTTTGTATGGAGAAAGATGTATTGAACATCCATCTTCTCGTGCTGCTTCTGATGTTCATTGTTCATAGAAGCAAGCGCGAGGCACTTGGCTGTTGCGCAGTCTATATCCCATTTCTTGCGAATTTCTTTATCCGCAACTAAAGAATCAGGGCCTGGGCTAGGAGGGGCTGGAGTAGTCAGGACGTATCCGACCTTATCATATGTCAGGGCAATATTAACGTTCCTTAGCCAATCTTTGTAATTCGGTCCCGTGAGTTTATTTTTGTCTAATAAAAGCTTAAGACCCGACATAGGTATCTGCTATTAGGAGAGAGAAAAGAAGACATTCAGCGATTGCTCTTGCATAATTAGATTGGTTATTAATCTTATCTAATCGATGTCTCCCACTGCTTTTTATCAAATTTTCCTTCAAACCTTAAAAAAGGAAAACTAGCCAGGATTAATTGCAATCTACAAGTTCGCTAACCAGTCGGCCAGGCCAGTGTCGGTACTCTGATGGAGGTTCCCTGCGCTTTCGCACGAACCTAATTAAAATAAACCTCGTTTTCCCAGAGGCGTAACCCCGTTGACACCTTTCTAGACACCTACTGGATTAGCTAATTGTAAAGTGCAAAACTCTCCCGGGAGTAACTTTTACTCACAGTGGGATCGGGATCCAACTATCATATAGAAGGTATGCAATCTCATTGCAAATTTCAACTCTTGAAATTCCCGATATGATTTTTACCCCTAGTGTCTTATGACCTTAACTATGGTCAACAAATCATAAGCACTAGTCAAGTTTTACCCGCCATTTCGGGATTGATTTAGACCCATCTGCATGGCCCTTAACTATGGTCAACAAAGTCATGCGAATGTCCTAATCGATCGCATCAAATGCTTTGTAAGAAGACATCATTTAGCTACCGTACACCACGCCTTAACTATGGTCAACAAACGTGGCACGAATACTAAGTACTCTGCTTCCTAAAATGGTGGAGGGCAACGGATGGTTTTTATGAAAACCTTTAACGTTTTGAACTTTGGTGTCGTTGTAGAATCCAGTGAAAAGAGTTGTTTAAGCTCCAATTTTAAAAATTGAATGGTTTTGTAGTATCTTTCTAATTTTGCTAAAGAGGTCACTCCCGGTGAAGGGATCTCGGCTCTTTCCTCATCGAATGAGGTGCAGGATATTCATGAATACCACGATGAAAAGCAAACTTAGATCAACTATAAAATCAAATCGAGTTCTTTGTAACATTTGCCAGTTTCGCTAAAGGGGTCACTCCCGGTAAAGGGATCTCGGCCCTTTCCTCATCGAATGAGGTGCAGGATGTTCAAGAATACCACTATGCAAAGTAAAAGCTAGGTTTCTTTTTCATAACATTAATCACATTAATGCTGTCCCATCATTTTCGTTTCCTAAACATCACAGAAAAGAAACGAAAATAGAACGTACACTTATGCCATCCGCATTCGCCACGGGGCTCCGTCATTCACCGTTAGGTTACTTAACTAACGGAAAAGCGGGGTCTGGACTAGCGCGGGTGCAAAACATAAGCAACGTTTATTATATAACTCATATATAAATATACCATTTCAGATCACAGATGAATACATTGGATATACTAGGAATTCTGTATTTCATTCAAGCCCTTAATGAAAGACGGGTTCCACGGTCGTGATGAATAGCCAAACCCCCACCCTAGACCCTTACGGGTGCGGCAAACTACCCGCCAAATTCCCGAAGTGAAACAACCTCCCTCATCAAAATGAGTAGGTCACTCGGCACTTCGAAAACCCGGTAGTTTGTGCACCCCACCTTCGGTCTATCCTAGGAACAAAAACAGTAAAAAGAAATTATACAACGGTGGCTACAACCTCATCCCGGATGTACCCCGAAAAATAATATTACATTGCTTTTTACAAATTACATTGAATGAAAGAAAAGGGAAAACGCTCTTCTCACATCCCCCGGCCATTCATCACGACGATCCAACCCATTCATATACGCATACCATCTCATGATATACATATGTGCAACCCCACTAATCGTCATATAGCAATTAGTGGACGTTTCAAACACATATCGAAAAACAGCAAACCCGATTAGCCAAACACTTTAGAATTTCGATCGATAATTTTAAACCATGCCAACACTTGACATGTTCCAGTACAAACAACTTTGTGAAAATTCTAGATGTCCCAGAATCCCTATTTCTTCAATCTAAGCATACTGATGGAAAAACGAGTCAACTCGGCCACGACCCGGCCGCGGATCGGCGGCCAAACACTGAGTTTGGCCGCGGATCCACGGCGTTCTTGGCGAGTTAGAATCTCGTTTTTCTACAGTGTTCTTAGAAAACCCTACATGTATTTTTAAGGCCTCTGAAAAGATTTTTTGAACACTTTCAAAAATTGACAGCAGCAGGGGCAGAAAACATGTTTTCGGGAGAAAAGATTGTCGATCGAGGTTCTAACTTTTGGATAACAATCTAGTTATGGTTTAGTTAGGCTCTGATACCATGTTAGTATATGTTGCATGCTCACACAACTCTTGTGATGCGGCGAAAACGATGAACGAAAATTTTCTTGGCATACAACACGCAGTTAACCGAAGATCTTGTCTAAACCACAACTAGAAAACCCTAACTAGAGATCTTATCTACTATGTTAGGGATTATACCTCGATGATACGGTCCTTCGGGTCTTCTCTTTGAAACAACTCCTTTGCTCCTTGTCTTCTCTTTGATGATGTTGCCGATGTCTTCGATCTCCGGCCACCCAAGACCTAGATGATCCACCCGAGAGCCATCGTGCAAGCTAGAAACTCTTCACAAGAGTTTAACCTAGAGACCAATTTTGCTAGAAGAGGTCACTAGGATTGTGTAGAGATTAGTGTATTGGATTAACTCAAGATCCTAAGCTTTGGATTCACATCTCATGTGAAGGTTGAAGCTAGGAAGAAGAATAATATCTTATGTAGCTAACAAGCTTTTAATTCACATCTCATGTGTAGTTTCAAGCTTGGAAGAAGGAGTATTTAAGGGGGATAGAAAGTATTTTTCATAATGAAAGTGTTCAAGCATGATGAATAAAGATATAGCACTAAGAGAAATAATTTGAAGCATGCATTATAAAATTAGCACCATGCTTCAATAGTAACTCCATAACAACAACCCCATTATCTCAATCATGCTTGAACTTTCTAATTTCCACCTCATTTATTTATTTACATAAAATAAATGATGTCATTATGAGGTGGCACCTTCTAGAAGGTATTCTTGTAACAATTACAAGAATACCCCTCCTCCGTATACCGTATACCGTATACCCGTACCTAAATTCCGAAAAATACGAATACCTTTAATCCAATAATATAATACCGGTATCTGGCTTAAACCAAAGCCTGCCAGTATTATGCTTCCGATTATTATTCCTGTAACAATTACACGAACATAATCGAAACCCTGCCGTAACACCTTACGGCTGCCGTAACAACTTACGGTCTCTACATCTTTCGCCTGAACGAGGGAACCCTCTGTGTGGGACTCTTGATTAGTCGAAAATATTGCATATTTTAGCCGGCAATTTCCTCATCATTTGCATTCATATAGAAGTGTTCGGCATTCATATTTTACATATTAGCAAAACTGTCGCAAAATATCAGATTACATGTATTAGACTTTAAAACCAACACTATACAGAAAAATGACCGCATTTCATGGCATCGCATCATCCCTACATTTGCGCAACACTTGTTTTGAGATCTGTGCAGGAAAATCCAAAAGAAAGGCCAAAATTTACAGGGTACCGCTAAAACATGACGCCAACTCAATGATTTCAGTTCTGGTACCAATTCAAAAGGCAAAACAAAAATCAACATATCAGATAAAGCCCCAAATTGCAGCCCAAGACCACACCAGAAGTTTGAAGCCATCAAGCCACCACTTGGCCGCGGAACCGCGGCGCAAGCCGGCTTAGGCCGCGGTTCCGCGGCCGCCTTGCCACGTCAGCACATCAATTTCAGTGCAGATTGTTCCCCTCAGCTCCTACACTTCAGAAAGACCCTCCAAATTCTAGAAGACTCCAGAGACTTCTGCCAGATCAGCAAACCCTTGTTCCTACACTAAACTAGCCTTATCATTCTAGAAACTTTTCCCTAAACCCTAGATTAAACCCTAAGCTAAGCCTAACAAACTCTTTCTAGAAGTTCCTCAACAAACTTTTGGAGGGAACTCAAGAAGGCTTAGGGTTTGGGTGCTCTATAAATAAGACCCTAGGCTCACTTGTAAATCATCATGGAAAAATCCCTCCATTAGTTCAATCTAGAGCCATTCTATCTCTTTCTTCATCTTCTTCTTCCACAAGTCTAGTGAGAGGACTTGTGTGAAACCCTAACCCTAATTCCAATCAAAAGCCAAGATCCTAAGTACCCCATCAAGCAAGAAGCCTTGCAACCTTTTATGAGCCGAGCCGATCTTCAACAGAGCAAGTGGTCCAAGCCGATCCGCGACTCATGGAGCCGAGCGAAGCCAAGTCGACAATTTAATTCTTCCTCTTGTAGTTCTTGAGCGACTGTAATCAAATTGTTGATATAAATAAAAGGTGATACTCTTTTATCTTGTTTTCTTTAAATTCTTGCATCATGATTCAATCTAAATTTCTAGTTGTAATTCTTGTTGTGATGCTTGAGTAATACTCCGCTCGTCGAGGAGTCGAGACAATCAATAGAATGATGATGTAATATATCCTAAATCGATTCTTGAATCCTACGAGTTTTGTAAACCCTAGCAAGATCAAGAATCGACAACCCAATTCGTTGCGATGCTTTCTTGATTGATATCGCTCGATATTGGGGAGTTACGATCGTTTCTTGAAATTGCTAGAGATTAGAGTGTGAATGATATCAACGAAAGAACAAGGGTTAAACGATGAAACCCTAGTTTCATCAAGAAAGCCCTAACTCTCGTCGATCATCATCGATCTAGTATCAATCATTCGAAGGACAAGAACACGAAATCTTGAGATTACATCACGTCTATAGATCCGATCGATTCCTACGAGCCTCATTTAGATTCTTGACATTTGGTTGGAAATATCATCGAAACCCTGATTCTCGATTGTTTATCAGTTTCTTGATTCTTGATTAAACTCGTGACACCTGAATCAATCGATAAATTCTTGAATCATGTTTTCTTTTCTTTTCGATTAACTTTTCAATTCAAACAAATCAAATATAAAAACGAATCGCACAATCCCTGTGGACGATCCGCACTCGCTTATAATCTACAACTGACACCGTAGTTGATTGCGGTCAAATATAATTTTTTGATTGTGAACTTTATTCAATTTTCTAATTACCGACACAAAGAGACTCTTATCGATTTGATTTACTTACTCAGTCTCGCATTTTACGATCAATCAAATGGCACCGAAATAGGGGACTATTTGAATTGATACTTTTAGATTTACACAATCGAAATCTGTTTCAACCAAAATGGCGCCGTTGCCGGGGATCGCGCGCTAATTCGTTTTATATCAAAGTTTGAATTGAAAGATTTATTTCATTGTGATTTTTGAGATCAAAATTCGTGCAAACCCTAAACAATTTGTTGTGTTTCATTGCAAGGAGATCTGGAGCTTGCTGGAAATTGGAATTTTTTTTGATATATACCAGAGAGTAGAGGGAGTCTACAGAGCCTCTGTGAAGAAGTTTGGTGCAGTGATCTGCACATAAGACCGCGGAAGCGCGGTGGTGGTACCCATATGCGGCGGAACCGCGGCTAGTTGAAGGGATCTCTGTGCCAAATTGCTTCAGGTACTTTCTCACCTTCTCCTCTCTCCTCTTTTTAGCTCCAACTGACAATTTTCTGCAGGATTCTTTGCAAAGAATCGCAGCTCGCAAATTGCAAAATTAAATTTGTGCATGATTTTGTTTCTTGGTTGTTTGCATTCTAAATACGGATATTAAGGGGCACGGCCAAATCCAAATTAGGTGGGGATTTCATTACCCTTCCTAGGCCCCGAAAACCACAAACTTGCATCCGCATTGACCCACATTAACTAAAAGAAGTCTAGAGATGACTCTAAGGACTGTCGCGCTCAATTAGGACAGAAGAAGCCCGTGGGTAATTCATTGCTTATCCGCGTTTTCTTGTGGTGCCTAGGAAAGTGTGTCGAAGGCTAGTGGTTATTAATTAGGCCCACTACTTACGTAGTGGAGTACCTTCCCACTTACCTGGCACTTACCTGGCCACAGGGAAACAAAGAGGCAGTGGAGGATTCTATCCTGCGACTTGTCTTTTGGCAGTTAGGAGTGGTCTAGAGCCGGACCTAGGTGACCACTAGATTCTATGGTTTGTGTGCTGTATTTGTTGTGTCGCATCATTTTTTCAAAAATCCGTCCCTTTTTCAAAAGCAAACACCGCATTCATTCATTTACCCCTAATTATAAGCCAACGCTGCCACTTGTACTAACCCTTTTTAGTACAAGATAGGCTAGACACGGGATTCTAGTGCCCGTTTAGTCCGCGTACCTTTTATAGACTCCGAAGTCGATATTTCTCCATTTACCTTTCCATTACCCACTACCACACCCACACCGATGGATCCGACTCCATCAAACTTCTTTAACCCTAATCTGCCGCCGTCCGTTGGTGCGCAGAATCCACCCCGCATCTCTCTCCAAGAGAGGTGCTATCCACTTCGAGGTCCTCTTTCGACCTGCTTATCCACACCACCAGCCAATGGGGATAACTTTGAGATTAAGCCCCAGTATATCAATCTTTTACCCAAATTCCACGGACTCGAGACTGAGGACGCTTACGTTTTCATTACAAAATTTGAAAACGTATGCGCAATGATGGGTACGTCACAACTTTCAGTGGATGCGATGCGTCTACGACTTCTTCCATTTACTTTGTGCGATATAGCCGAGAAGTGGCTATATAACACTACCGCACACTCTATCACGAATTGGGAAGAATTCGTCGCTGCATTCCTTAAGAAATTTTACCCAATACAAAAGACAGCTCGAATCCGTAGCGAACTGAATCAATTTGCCCAGCTCCCTACTGAACCATTCTCTAAATGCTTTGAATGTTTCAAGGATCTTTTGGTTCAGTGTCCTCATCACGGCATCCCGAGATGGGAGCTTTGCCGAATCATTTATGAGGGCATTAACCCAAACACTGAACAGAGCCTTGAAAACATGTGTCAAGGTACTTTTATGACCAAGGATGATGGGGAAGCTTGGAAGTACTTAGAAGAGTTCGCCGAAAAATCACTACAGTGGGAGAGTGGAACCCAACCATTGAATAGGGGTGGCGTACACCAAATAGATGTATCCATAGGTGTTCGAGCTGAGATGGCAGCAATGCAAAAGAAGCTCGACGCTATGGAACACAAGTTTTCTGCAGCCTCCCTAAACCCAATGTCGCTCCCCAAAACTGTATGTGGCTGCTGTTCTGATCCGTCTCATTTAACGGAAGAATGTCCATTAAACTCTGCATTTCAAGGTCACGAGCATTCTAATGCCGCATTTCAACGACTTAGAAACGATCCATATTCTTCCACGTACAATCAGGATTGGAGGAATCACCCGAATTTCGCTTGGAACCAAAACCAATCTCAAAACATGGTTCCAAACACGAATCAATTTCAAAGGGCTCTTCCTCCACCACAACAGCAACCCCTTCAACTCACTCAGCACCCCTACCAGTCACAAAATTTCCAAAACCAGGGCAACCCTCCTGCACAGTCTAATCCTACGCAGTTGTCCTGTTCTGACGAATTCTCTCAATTCACTCAAACCATGAAATCACTTTTATCAAATTTCATAGAGGTTTCGAATGAGGTTAGATCTTCCGTCAGTGAGATAAAGAAAAACTCAGCGTCTCAAGCTGAGAGTATCAGATCGATGGAAGCTGAAATCGCACGCCTTAAAGCCGAAATGAGTGCGAGAGAAAAAGGGAAACTTCCCTCTCAACCCCTACAGAATCCTGGGCATTACAATGTAAATGCCATCACAACGTTGAGATCGGGAAGAGTGCTGAACAATCAGGTCGGGGAAGGTATTGATGATACTGAAAATCATATCAACACCCCGGCTGAGTCCTTTCCACACACACACACTCCTCCTTCTGATCCTTCTTCTTCTACCACACTATCTTCTCGCGAGCCTATTCTCCATTTCCCATTAGGCTCGACACCTTCTCCCAACCCTTATAGTTCTCCACAGACGGTCCCCACACCTCTTTTGGGACCTCGTCTACCCCCTCTTCCTTCTCCTATGATGGACCCTGCGCTTATTGCGAAAGCTCCTTACCCAAACCGGTTAAGGGGGTAACAGAACGAGTCCTCATATGGAGAAAATTATAGAAATGTTCAAACAGGTTAACATCAATATCCCTCTCCTAGATGCAATTCAACAAGTCCCCGTTTATGCGAAAATTCTTAAGGACTTGTGCACTAGGAAGAGGAAGACTCAAGTGCCGAAGAAGGTCTTTATGTCTAATAATATTAGCACTGCTTTTATTCCCCAGCTACCAAAGAAATGAAAGGACCCAGGATGTCCTACAATATCGATTTCTATTGGGGGTAAAAACATAAATCGTGCTCTTTTAGACCTTGGCGCAAGTGTTAACCTACTTCCATATTCTGTATATGAGCAATTAGGGATTGGAGAGCTGAAACCTGCTCACTGCACTCTCCAGATGGCAGACCGATCTATCACCAAACCAAGGGGTGAATTAGAGGATGTGTTGATAAAGGTCGGGGAATTTGTTTTCCCTGTAGACTTCATTGTGCTCGACACACATCCTGTAGCAAACCCTCGGGGGCAAATTCCGGTGATTCTGGGTCGTCCTTTCCTTTCCACTTCCAACGCTGTTATAAATTGTAGAAATGGTTCAATGAACTTATCATTTGGAAATATGACCATTGAACTAAATATCTACAAAGTTGGAAGTCAGCCATCAGAACCCTCTGCTCATATTTTAGATGTGTGCTCTGTCCATGAGATCGCTCCCGATAGTTGTGGAGCTGAGGAACTTTGCTTTACTGATCTCGATGACATTATCACATCTCTGTTTGATTTCACACAAGATCTTAGTGAGGACACTTTACCTACACTTGAGTCCTGCACTTCTGACTTTTCTCCACCCGAGTCTGTATCTTTCACAGGCTCTGAGCTTCTTTGTAAATCCAAAAATCATTCAATGATCCCTCCTTCTATCATTTCTCCGCCCGAATTAGATCTCAAAATTTTACCGTCTCATCTGAAATATGCTTATTTAGGTGAGAAGGAGACTTTACCAGTTATAATATCCGCTTCTCTAGCATTAGAGCAAGAGAATGCACTTTTATCGGTATTGAGATCTAACAAAGAGGCGTTTGGTTGGAGTATGGCGGACATCAAAAGGATTAGTCCCTTGATAGTTGAACATCATATACATGTGATGGATGATGCCAGACCAACCAGAGAACCACACAGACGGTTGAATCCCGTCATGAAGGAAGCTGTCATGAAAGAGATCGTCAAATGCTTAGATAATGGTATTATATACCCCATCTCCGATAGCCAATGGGTGAGTCCTATACATGTCGTTCCTAAGAAATCCGGCATCACTGTTATAACCAATGAGGCAAATGAGTTGATTCAGACACGTGCCCAATCTGGGTGGCGTGTATGTATTGATTATAGAAAACTCAATGCTGCCACGAGGAAAGACCACTTTCCTCTACCATTCATTGATCAAATGCTGGAACGCTTAGCAGGACGAGAGTATTATTGTTTTATGGACGGATAATCAGGCTATAATCAGGTCCACATCGCCAAAAAGGATCAAGATAAAACCACTTTTACTTGTCCTTTTGGTATCTTTGCTTACAGTCGCATGCCCTTTGGGTTATGCAATGCTCCCGCTACCTTTCAGCGGTGTATGATGGGGATATTCTCTGATATGGTAGAGAATTTTCTGGAGATCTTTATGGACGACTTCTCGATTTTTGGAGACTCTTTTTCTGATTGCCTAGCGAATCTTGACGCTGTTCTTACTCGTTGCAAAGAGAAGAACTTGACTTTGAACTGGGAAAAATGCCATTTTATGGTCCAAGAAGGAATTGTTCTTGGACATGTCATTTCACAGAAAGGCATTGAGGTTGACAGAGCTAAGATAGATGTCATTCAAAACCTCCCTCATCCCAAAAGCGTCAAAGATATTCGCTCTTTCCTTGGCCATGCAGGCTTTTATAGGAGATTCATTAAGGATTTTAGCAAAATTGCTAGACCTTTAACTCTTCTCCTGGCCAAGGATACGACCTTCCATTTTGACTCAGACTGCGAGACAGCTTTCGACTCACTTAAACACTCACTCACTTCAGCCCCCGTTTTATCATCACCAAACTGGGACTACCCTTTTGAGCTGATGTGTGATGCATCTGACTTTGCAGTAGGTGCAGTCTTAGGACAGCACATCGAAAAGATGCCACACGTAATATACTATGCAAGTAAGACCCTGAATGATGCGCAAATCAATTATACAACCACAGAAAAAGAACTTTTAGCGGTTGTATTTTCATTAGAAAAATTCAGGCCTTACTTAATTGGCTCACCTATAGTTGTGTATACTGACCATTCCGCTTTAAAACATCTTCTGGTGAAGAAAGATGCAAAAGGTCGACTAATACGTTGGATCCTTCTGTTACAAGAATTCGATCTTGTTATCAAAGATAAGAAAGGATTGGAAAACGTAGTAGCTGACCATCTTTCACGCATCTCTTCTTCCCCTGTGACCCTGCCGATCAATGACTCGTTTCCTGACGAGCAACTCTTGAGCGTATCCAATGAACCATGGTTCAGGGATATCGTGAACTATCATGCCACAGGACTGATACCCAGCGATTGGTCAAAACCAGACAAATATCGTTTTCTATCCCAAGTAAAACACTTTTACTAGGATGAACCATATCTGTTTAAATATTGTCCTGATCAGATCATTCGCCGGTGTGTCCCGAATGAAGAGTTCAAGAGTGTTCTTTCTTTTTGTCATGATCAGGCCTGTGGGGGTCACTTCGGTCCTAGAAAAACGGCGGAGAAGGTTTTGCAATGTGGATTTTATTGGCCGACCTTATTCAAGGACGCATTTGACCATTGCAAAACCTGTACACAATGTCAGTACACGGGTAGAATCTCCCAGAGGAATGAAATGCCTCAGCAACCCATCTTGGTTGTTGAAATATTCGATGTTTGGGGCATTGATTTTATGGGTCCTTTTCCCAGCTCCTTTGGGAATTTGTACATACTGCTGGCGGTTGATTATGTCTCAAAGTGGGTAGAAGCCATTCCATGTCGCACTAATGACAAGAAAGTTGTCATTAAGTTCTTGAAAGAGAATATCTTCTCGCGATTTGGACACCCACGCGCTATCATTAGCGATAATGGGACACATTTCTGCAACAGATCTTTCGAGACTCTGATGCGGAAATACTCAATCAACCACCGACTTTCTACACCCTATCACCCCCAAACAAGCGGGCAGGCTGAAATCTCAAACAGACAAATCAAACTTATCCTGGAGAAAACTGTTGCTAAAAATAGAAAAGACTGGTCGACCAAACTGACGGATGCTCTTTGGGCATTCCGAACTGCATATAAAACCGACCTAGGGATGTCTCCATATAGGATAGTGTTTGGAAAAGCATGTCATTTACCCGTCGAGATAGAACATAAAGCATTGTGGGCTATTAAAGAAATAAATTTTGATTTAAACCTTGCTTGCAACTTTCGGAAGCTGCAACTTAATGAGCTAAGCGAACTCCGCGATGAAGCTTATGATAACGTTGTAATCACAAAGAATAGGACTAAGGTTTTTCACGATAAAAATATTTTGAGGAAAACATTTTCACCTGGTCAACAAGTCCTTCTTTATGATTCACGATTACACCTTCACGCGGGTAAGCTCCGATCTCGATGGAAGGGACCTTTTGTTGTGCGGTCTGTATACCCGCACGGGGCAGTAGAGATTGAAAATGTTAAAAACGGCACCTTTTTCAAAGTAAATGGACATAGACTAAAGCCGTATTTTTCCACTGACCCCACGGAGGAGCTCTTGTTCTTACAAGAGCCAGTTTATTTGGATTAAAATTCCTCCATCTCACCTTCATGTCCAGTATATCATTGCATCATCTTTTGAATGAAGGTGAGTGAATAGAATAAGTTTGGGGGAAGTTCTTCACTTATATATTTTGCCCCCACTAATAATTCCTTCCAGACTTACAGGTTTTGTAGATATAGCTGTTGGCAACAGTGAGGACACTGTTGAAAACAAGTTTGGAGGAGGTTTGTGCTTATTTTTGCATCATTTGCATATCATCTGCATAAGCACAAAACATTTCTTTTTAAAATCTATAAAAATTGAAAAATTTTCAAACCCATAAAAATTAAAAAAATTTCAAGTATAAAAATAATTTTAATATTTACACTTTTTTTGTATATAAATAAGATAATAAAAGTTTAGATAGTGAAAAATTACATCCATGAGATTAGAAAAATTTAAGAAAACTAAAAAATTAGAAGTTTTCTTATACGAACTAGTAATAAGTAGTTATGAGCCGTTGTACCAAGGGTTAGTAAGATGAAGGACGTCACTAATCTGAGGATAAAAATAAGTCTGAAAAATAGTTTCTATTCTAGAAGCCAAACATTTTGAATGTTGATATCCTGCTATTCGCACTTACACACGTCTTAAAGCCCGGGATAGTAGAGGATACCTTGAAATGCTCTTGTCTTAAAGCCAAAAGTATGAAGGAAATAAAAAAAAAAGTGAATAAAGAAAATATAAAGTGGTGAGAAAAATGGACACTGGTTTTGTTATCACCGAAGGCAATAAAAAATATATAGCAAGGGTGCTTCTTCACCTAGTGCCCTAAGGCCAACTGGTCTGGGAGTCACTGCTATGCCTGAGGTGGTGCAAGACGAGGAAAATACACCAAGTAAGCAAGCATAGGAGTAATCGGTCGGTTAGTACCTCAAGAAGTATTAACGGTCGCATGAAAGTGTGTGAGCAATCTCATCTAAATATTCATTAATTAAAAAGTACTGAGGCTGATGGGCAAGAGTATGATAGCTTGAATTGAATTCTCCGGGTGTAGGGATGTCCTTTACACACACGCAGGGTGATATGATCGGTGTTTGGAATAAAGATAGGAATGAAGAATAAGACGATGTTTTATTGAGGGAGGACGTGATTTCTGACATCTTTTCATGACCATTAAGATAAGGCTCATGACAACCGAAAAACTAGCTTAGTTGGAAACTCTAATTTTCAAGGCTTGTCTTTTACAATTCTTTTATTTAAATGTAATATTCATGATCTTTCTCTTATTATTGGATTTTGTGGGTGTAATCCGCTGAAAACCCTCAGGAGACAACACTCCTCCTACTAGGGACACCTAGAGGTTTAAAGGCTTGTTGCACATGCTCAGTGCAATCGTGTTGCCTACGAAAGTGTGCTAGTTAGTTTTTCTCGTTCTTTATTTTCTCCTTCTCTTTTTAATAAACAGTTCGCTCGAGACGATCGAAATTAAGTTTGGGGGAATTTGATTAGTCGAAAATATTGCATATTTGTAGGGTTGCTAGGCACGCGCACAAGGGTCTACGAGGCATCAACCATGCCCGATTAAAATTTTAGCCGTGCCGAACAACCCGAATACGAATCTTTAAACTAGAGATTAGGCGAAAACTAACATGTTAACAACTTTAACACTAAGTGAGAGGGATTACAACCTTTGTAGATCCGGTCCTTCACTTCTTATGCTCCGTGTTGTGGTCCCTTCGCTGCGATCATCGGGTTCCAGACTCTCGAGAGGTTCCACGAAAAGAAAGATGCAACCTTTGCTTCCGATCTTCGATACAAAGATGATCTACCTTGAAGTTTCGTTAACACAAGATAACACTCATGAAATGATGTGAACACCCTCATCTAAATGGCCAGAGAAGATGAGGATGATGAAGTAGTATTTTTGCTCTCTTTATTTATCTTTTTCTCACATATTTTCATCACTTGGAAAAAAGCAAGCAAGCTTTTTTCATGAAGAAAGAAGAAGGAAGAAGATGAAGAAGAATCATGATGGAAAAAAACTTTTGTGATGAATAATGCAAAGAAGATAATGATCAATAATGCAACCATGGTCAACTAAACTCATGTAGAGAATTAACTAGGGTTAGGGTTTGGGTTGGGTTAAAGCATGAGTCACTTGAAAATATCTTTCACAAAACAAAACCAAAACCTTCTAGAATCATCTAGAAAGCTTAACCCTAATCCAAACCCTAATCATGTTTAAACTCCACTTAACATGTTGCATTAGTTATCATATCATGTTACAATATTATATATCACATATATAATATTTATTGTAACCAAATAAAATAATACAATTAACATATATCGCATATATATCAATGTATTACCCGAGTGAGAAAAAGAATCTTTTAGTGAGCTAATATTAGTTAATGTCATTTAATATATCATATATATTATTATACATTAAATTATCGAATCAACACTTGATCCGACAATCCGGCTATATCGCATATAACCGACTAATATTTATCCGTACCGATTCATCGAATCAACACTTGATCCGATGACCCGGCTGATATCAAATATCGTGAGAATATAATACGGTATCTCATATCGCATTATCCTCGGTCCCGCACATATCACATATGTGCTCCTACTCCGTTTTGCCTGAGCCAAGAAACCTCTTTGTAGGACTCTAAAGAATCGTCAATACGCCGGCAGTAGGTGATGATCATATCAAACACCCACAAGCTGCAAGCGGTCAGCTAAACGTAACAGCTACCCAGGTATTGAGCGCTCAGAAGATCAACAAGCAAGCCTATACATTCTCCTGTGAATCCAAACAGTAACACTCCCGTACAGTCCGGTCTCGTCGTCTGATATGTCGCATATCTCGCCTACGGGTGGTAAATGTCAGACCCCAGTAGCTCGATAAGTCGTGTCGATATGAGGTCTATAACAGTTCGAGAAACTACTGATAACACTTACCAGTAAATCTCAACAACCCTGGCCAGGGATTTCCGGTTATAGCCAATCGAACACAGCACAACATCAACTCTCTATACCGGGAGAGACGAATCCCCTCCTATCGCTCATTGCCTCCATGTGATTCGGGACTGTACCCAAAAGCCACCTTTTTGCACGCCCTCTTGGACGTGGTATGATGGAAATCAAAGCACAGTGGGAATCACACAAGACTCTATGACGATCTCGGGTCAACAGACTACTCTGTACCAGTGTCACCGGAGAACTGCCATCTGACGTGAGGTATAATACCATCTGGGAGTTCTCGGCGAGTCCGTCCAGTGTACCCAGTCTCTATTGAGCACCCGTACACCATCCTTGATGTCAAACACCGATGGATATGGGATCATCCATCGCCCATCATATGGGTCAAGATGCGTATACGCTAGTCTACTCTGGTGTATCGGTGCCCTGTCTCGATACACCCTCGACTAGGAACAGTTATAGGATGTACTCGTCGACTACCGTGGCCTCACTAGTATGATCTAATCACAGTCCCAGTAGTCGAGTACATATCCTAAGGGCTTTATCAACATGTAACATAGAGACATTCAGAGTACATGTTAAGATAAAGTACAACCAGATAGCATACTATCATGTCGAGCAAGAAAGTCCTCCCTATATATGTCCAAGCATCCACTACAATATACATCGTATGTACAGTAATGGCCTCTAGGGCATACATATAACTAACAATCTCCCACTTGCACTAGGACCATCTGTTGTGGTATCACATACTCAACAATTAGCTGCGGTTGAAGTATCTCATACTCAACCATCCCATAAAAGTCTCTACTGGGAAAAAGGCCTTCGTGAGTGGATCCGCGCTGTTGTCCTCTGTTTCTACTCTCCTAACCTCGATCTCCCTGGAGATCAACCATCTCCATGATCAGGTGATACTGCCTAAGAATTATATCTGGATTTCTGATGGGACGGTAGTTCCTTAGCTAAAGCCACAACTCCATTGTCACACAATGGTAGGAACGAAGTTCATCTTATGAACTTATATATATCCAGACTGCCTCTTTGGTAGTATCTTTGGTAACGATGTATCTTGCCTTTATTCGTCTAGTATGTCACGGTATCTAGCTTGGAACTCTTCCAACATACCGTCCCTCCACTGAGGGTAATGACAATGCCTGCGACTGACATTCAGTCGTTCTTATCACCCTGGAACTTTTCCAGTGATTCTCCCTAGGATCGATTGATACCATCTCACTACAACTAGTGAGTATCCTAACATCCAATTAGATCTATCTCATAGATCCAAAACCCAGGATTTAGGAGGTATCTCTTTGATCCTATATGGAGAATCCTTATGATAAGCGGAGATTGACCGAGCGTAGCATAGGAAACTCCTTCCCTATCAAGAGTATGTCATCCACGTACTCTACAAGGATCTCCACCATACTCTCTACTACCTTTTTGTATATACAAGGTTCATCTACCATTTTGATGAAGTCAAACTCTTTGACTACAACATCAAAACAGATGTTCCAACTCCGCGATGCCTGTTTTATCATATAAAACATCTTGTACACGTTTCCGCTGCACCCACTGTCTACGAAGCCCTCTGGCTGTGTACTTATAGACGTTCTCTTCTAAAACATCATTTAGAAAAGCAGTCATGGCACCCAACCACCAGATATCGTAGTCATTGTATGTAGCCGTGGCAAGTAGGATCTGGATCGACTTAAGCATAGCTTTGAAAGTCTCAACTTTTCCATGTACACCAAGTAATCTTCTCAAGATATACTCGCTCCTGATGGGGATTTAACCCTTCAGATAAAGCAACCAAAGTCCATACTTTGTTGGTGTATAAGGATTCCATCTCAGATCGATAAGCATCCAGCCATTCTTACAGAGTCCTACTCCTGATGGCCAGCTCGAAAATAGTTGGGTCATCATCTCATGATGCAATCCTCGTTCCCACAGTCATAAAGAAACCGAAGTATCTCTCAGGTGGGTGAGGAACCCTGCTACATCGGCGGAGAGGCTGAGGTTCGTTGGAAACTATTGAATCCTTTGGTTCTACCAAATCATCAGCTGCAGTTTGTATAGCTGGAACCATTCCAGTTCTACATAACAGACCTTGCCTCGAGCTTGTCCGGATTTTTCTTTTAGACATAGGCCGGACAACCCCAAATCTTAACAAACTTAAGATATGGGCTCTTCCCTTTCCATATCACATATGAAGTGGTAGGCAACTGATTTGATTTGAACCCTATTCAATAGGTATGCAACTTCACAAGTGCATAACTCCCTAAAGGAAATAGGAAACTCAGTAGTACTCATCATAGAGCATACCATATCACATAGGGTGCTATTGCTCCACCCCGATACACCGACGTGCTGTGGTGTATACGGAGGAGTAATGCTGAGAGAGAATCTCATTCTCCTTTAGAATAGTCCAGGAATTCCGTGCTCAAGTATTCTCCTCCTTGATCGCATCAAAGGACATAATACTTTTACCCGTATTTTTCGGTTCTCTACTTCTAACTCATATTCTGTGAATATCTCAAAAGGTTCGGACTTGTGTTTCAATAGGAACATATGTCTGAATCTTGAAAGATTATCAGAGAATGGAATGAAGTACAAAGAACCGGTCCTGGCATATGTAGACAGGGGACTTTCATACATCAGCATGTATCAATCCCAAGAGTTCACTAACTCTTTCTCTGTTTCCAATAAACAGAGCTATGGTCATCTTATCTTTGTGACATGACTGGCAAGTTTCACAAGATGTAAATTCAAAACAGATTTAAATGTGCATCTCAATGTAACTTAGCTAGTCGGGTCGCATTGACATGACCTAGTCTACAATACCTCAAGAAGGATTCGTTCATTTCTGAACTCTTCCTCTTGTGTGTGTTATGTATACTAAGAACTGTAGTTTGATTTAGAACGTCAATGCTTTTAGATAACGTGCCTGAACCGATCAACTCTTGATATAGGAAATGTTCAAAACATTATCCAACAATACAAAATTATATCCTTTCTTTACTAATAAAGAGACTGGTATGATTTTGTATATCAGGTTCGGTATCTAATAACATTTGTTCAGAATCAATGTATTCTGGTAATACAGGGTGACAGTGACCAACAGACTTGGCCGCAACACTTGCACCGTTTTCTATCTCATGAAACTTATCACCCGTTCTCAGTTCTCTACCTATCAGTAGCCCATGTAACAAATTATATTTGCGGGATCCTGATCCGGTATCACATACCCAAGACGTAAAGGATACTGAGAAACAGTTCTGTGTAATGAACACACCCGAAGATGATGCATCAATATGCACTTTCTTCGTTTGGACGGCACGGGAAATCTGGTATTCCCCAATCTCCTGCTCTGTCTTATAACAATTATAAGTTGGAGCGGGACCAAAGTTCCCCAGCTCAGTATAACAAGCGGGTTCAGTCAATATATCCGTATTATTATCTTGATTAAGGCGTGATATGGTCGCTACCTAGAGAAAGAGAGAAGAAAACACTCAGCGTATGCTCTTGCAAGATTAGATTGGTTATCTAATATATCTAATCAGGATGTCTCCCACTGTTTTATCAAATCTTCCTTCAAACCCTAAAAGGAAAGACTAGCCGGGATTAATTACATGCTACAAGTTCGCCAATCTTTCAGCCAGGCCAGTGTCGGTACTTTGAGGGAGGTCCCCCGTGCTTTCGCACGAACCTAATTAATGTAAACCTCGTTTTCCCAGAGGCGTAACCCCGTTAACACCTTTCTATACACCTACTTGATCGGCTAATTGTAATGTGTAAAACTCTCCCTGGAGTAACTCTTACTCGCAGCGGGTATCGGGATCCAATTATCTCATAGATGGTATGCAATCTCATTGCAAATTTCAACACTTGAAATTCCCAATAATGTTTTGCCCCTAGCATCCTATGACCTTAACGAAAGCCAATAAACCATAGGCTATTAGTCAAGTCCAACCCATCATTTCTTGATTGAATTAAACCCACCCGCATGACCCTTGACAAAAGCCAACAAAGCCGCACGACTACCCTAATCCAATCGCATCATATGCAGCAGATAAGCAGCAGATAGCTACCGCACACTACACCTTGACGAAAGCCAACAAATGTAGCACGAATACTATATACAACTTATCTGAAATGACGGAGGGTTACGACAGGTTTTTCTGAAAACCTATTGCGTAATGAACTTGATATCGTTGTAGAATCGAGTGATTTTAAATGGAGTGTTTTTTAGGCTTTTCTAGTTTCGCTAAAGGGGTCACTCCCGGTGAAGGGATCGTCGGCCCTTTCCTCATCGAATAAGGTGCAGGATATATCACATATACCGCTGTGCAAAGAAAGAACTATAGAAGCAATCAAAAGACAAACCGAGTTTGTAGCATCTGCCAGTTATTGCTAAAGGAGTCACTCCCGGTGAAGGGATCTCGGTCCTTTCCTTATCGAATAAGGTGCTGGATGTTCTACAAGGAACACCGCTATGCAAAGCAAGAACTAGAGCTACCAGTTTTTATTAAACAAGTTTCTACAACATCTTAGGTTTCTTTTATTTCATTAATCTCATTAATGAAGTCCCATTTTATTATGCTTCATAAGCATCACATTTGAAAACGAAATCTGCAATATAACATATATCTCATATATATAATATAAACATTCGTCTCAGGCAGTAATATGATCTCATCACAGAACATTGCAGCAGAAGAACATATATGAAATATTAAATATACTAGGATGTCCGTGTTTTCAATACGAGCTTGTATAAAACACGGATTCCACGGTCGCGATGAATAGCCAAACCCACATCCCTAGACCCCTACGAGAGCGGCAAGCAACACAGCCAATTCTAGGGTTAGGAGACCCGGTCCCGACTCCTCGAGATGGTCTCCTACTGGACCCTAGAACCAGGTTACTTGTGCTCCCCTCCTTGGGTCTACCTAATGCGGAAAAGTAAATAATATACAACGGTGACATATTCCGCTACTTGGAAGTGCCCCAATAAAAGAATATTACATACAAATGAATTTTACATGAATGAAAAAGAAAAAACTCTCATCTCACGTAAAACCCCCGGCAATTCAAAACGCGACGATCCAATATAACATATCACAGCAACACATAATATCTCATATCATCAACGTAAGCAAGTATGCGTATCCCGATTGTCGTTGATGTATAGCAACGAAGCCGGTGATACACCACATACTACGCTTACGGTCACAGAAAAGAAAGTGTAAAACTACAACAGTTGGAATCCGCAACCTCCTTAGACATCGCATGCCTAACCAAATGAATTCCTTAGACATCGCATGCCTAACAATTATAAACCCCGCATTTTAGTCTCATTATCGAAAACACTTTTCAATATCAAGTCGGACAATTCAACAAGATTCCCGACGTCCTGATCGAATGCTCGTCGCAAACTTTAGTAGACGTCCGCACCCCAGATGCCGTCGACGAAGTGCACTAAGGCGGAACACCGCTGCCGCGAGCACCCGAACGGATGCTTTCGGCGACGGGGTTCTCCTACAGTCACTTGGTCGGGGCTATGGGGCGTAGCTGTCTATTAAGTTTACCCGGCGAGTATCCGCGTACACTACGTGATTGCGAAGGACTTTTGATCACATCAAAATTCCGTGGCAACCGATCATTTGAGACTAAACTGCTATGTTTATAATATTCAAATCAGTTATCTCATAACTACCTGTGGATTCCAAATATTGTATCACATTCCAGATAAATAGACAAAGTTAAACTTTCCGATCGAATCATCAAACACCCAAGATTTCCCCAATATATCTCAACACTTGAAATCAGTTTAAAAACATCCATCACATGCCACAGTACCAATGGTCCAGCCATAGAAGGGTCAAGCCAACGCCTCACATGTGGCACGCCGTACTGCCCCAAACCCTAAGGTTCAAAAGGCAGTTCAAGACGGTCACATAATCGAGTTAAGGTTTGTTGTCTTCTAGAGGGTCCACCGCGTTACTTGCACGACTTAGAACGTTCTTAAACACGAGAAAAAAATCCAACTTTTGAAAAATTTTCCGACAGGGGAAAAAGTGAGTTATTGATATCCGTTCAAACTTTTTAACAGTTTCTAAAATTATCCGGACAAAACTAAACAAAGTTATAATATCCGATCGAATCTTTAAGTCCCCAATACAACCCAGAAAACACAACACTGGAATGAAAATAAAAAATTCCCAGAAGAATCAGGAATTAGCTACGGAGGTTACTGTGCAAACCCTATCCCTCAATCTTTCCTTCTTGCAGCGGAACCGCCGCCAATACCAGGGTTTGGCCGCGGTTCCTCGGCGCTTTGGGCGATTTAGGGGGTCGGGTTTCACAGTAATTCCTAAAATAGCCTGCTGAATTTTTTGGGTATTTTTAATATGAAAAAAATCACAGTTTAGAAAAATTTCCAGAAACTAGGGTATATCGGGTTTTCCGGGTTCGATCGGACTTTAAACTTCGTCTAGACTTCGCCTAAAGCTCTAGCTTGGCTCTGATACTACTGTAGGGTTGCTAGGCACGTGCACAAGGGTCTACGAGGCATCAACCATGCCCGATTAAAATTTTAGCCGTACCGAACAACCCGAATACGGATCTTTAAACTAGAGATTAGGCGAAAACTAACATGTTAACAACTTTAACACTAAGTGAGAGGGATTACAACCTTTGTAGATCCGGTCCTTCACTTCATATGCTCCGTGTTGTGGTCCCTTCGCTGCGATCATCGGGTTCCGGACTCTCGAGAGGTTCCACGAAGAGAAAGATGCAACCTTTGCTTCCGATCTTCGATACAAAGATGATCTACCTTGAAGTTTCGTTAACACAAGCTAACACTCATGAAATGATGTGAACACCCTCATCTAAATGGCAAGGGAAGATGAGGATGATGAAGTAGGATTTTTGCTCTCTTTATTTATCTTTTTCTCACATATTTTCATCACTTGGAAAAAAGCAAGCAAGCTTTTTCCATGAAGAAAGAAGAAGGAAGAAGATGAAGAAGAATCATGATGGAAAAAAACTTTTGTGATGAATAATGCAAAGAAGATAATGATCAATAATGCAACCATGGTCAACTAAACTCATGTAGAGAATTAACAAGGGTTAGGGTTTGGGTTGGGTTAAAGCATGAGTCACTTGAAAATATCTTCCACAAAACAAAACCAAAACCTTCTAGAATCATCTAGAAAGCTTAACCCTAATCCAAACCCTAATCATGTTTAAACTCCACTTAACATGTTGCATTAGTTATCATATCATGTTACAATATTATATATCACATATATAATATTTATTGTAACCAAATAAAATAATACAATTAACATATATCGCATATATATCAATGTATTACCCGAGTGAGAAAAAGAATCTTTTAGTGAGCTAATATTAGTTAATGTCATTTAATATATCATATATATTATTATACATTAAATTATCGAATCAACACTTGATCCGACAATCTGGCTATATCCTATATAACCGACTAATATTTATCCGTACCGATTCATCGAATCAACACTTGATCCGATGACCCGGCTGATATCAAATATCGCGAGAATATAATACGGTATCTCATATCGCATTATCCTCGGTCCCGCACATATCACATATGTGCTCCTACTCCGTTTTGCCTAAGCCAAGAAACCTCTGTGTAGGACTCTAAAGAATCGTCAATACGCCGGCAGTAGGTGATGATCATATCAAACACCCACAAGCTGCAAGCGGTCAGCTAAACATAACAGCTACCCAGGTATTGAGCGCTCAGAAGATCAACAAGCAAGCCTATACATTCTCCTGTGAATCCAAACAGTAACACTCCCGTACAGTCCGGTCTCGTCGTCTGATATGTCGCATATCTCGCCTAGGGGTGGTAAACGTCAGACCCCAGTAGCTCGATAAGTCGTGTCGATATGAGGTCTATAACAGTTCGAGAAACTACTGATAACACTTACCAGTAAATCTCAACAACCCTGGTCAGGGATTTCCGGTTATAGCCAATCGAACACAGCACAACATCAACTCCCTATACCGGGAGAGACGAATCCCCTCCTATCGCTCATTGCCTCCATGTGATTCGGGACTGTACCCAAAAGCCATCTTTTTGCACGCCCTCTTGGACGTGGTATGATGGAAATCAAAGCACAGTGGGAATCACACAAGACTCTATGACGATCTCGGGTCAACAGACTACTCTGTACCAGTGTCGCCGGAGAACTGCCATCTGACGTGAGGTATAATACCATCTGGGAGTTCTCGGCGAGTCCGTCCAGTGTACCCAGTCTCTACTGAGCACCCGTACACCATCCTTGATGTCAAACACCGATGGATATGGGATCATCCATCGCCCATCATATGGGTCAAGATGCGTATACGCTAGTCTACTCTGGTGTATCGGTGCCCTGTCTCGATACACCCTCGACTAGGAACAGTTATAGGATGTACTCGTCGACTACCGTGGCCCCACTAGTATGATCTAATCACAGTCCCAGTAGTCGAGTACATATCCTAAGGGCTTTATCAACATGTAACATAGAGACAATCAGAGTACATGTTAAGATAAAGTACAACCAGATAGCATACTATCATGTCGAGCAAGAAAGTCCTCCCTATATATGTCCAAGCATCCACTACAATATACATCGTATATACAGTAATGGCCTCTAGGGCATACATATAACTAACATATTTTAGCCGGCAATTTCCTCATCATTTGCATTCATATAGAAGTGTTCGGCATTCATATTTTACATATTAGCAAAACTGTCGCAAAATATCAGATTACATGTATTAGACTCTAAAACCAACACTATACAGGAAATTGACCGCATTTCATGGCATCACATCATCCCTACATTTGCGCAACACTTGTTTTGAGATCTGTGCAGGAAAATCCAAAAGAAAGGCCAAAATTTACAGGGTACCGCTAAAACATGACGCCAACTCAATGATTTCAGTTCTGGTACCAATTCAAAAGGCAAAACAAAAATCAACATATCAGATAAAGCCCCAAATAGCAGCCCAAGACCACACCAGAAGTTTGAAGCCATCAATCCACCACTTGGCCGCGGAACCGCGGCGCAAGCCAGCTTAGGCCGCGGTTCCGCGGCCGCCTTGCCACGTCAGCACATCAATTTCAGTGCAGATTGTTCCCCTCAGCTCCTACACTTCAGAAAGACGCTCCAAGTTCTAGAAGACTCCAGAGATTTCTGCCAGATCAGAAAACCCTTGTTCCTACACTAAACTAGCCTTATCATTCTAGAAACTTCTCCCTAAACCCTAGCTTAAACCCTAAGCTAAGCCTAACAAACTCTTTTTAGAAGTTCCTCAACAAACTTTTGGAGGGAACTCAAGAAGGCTTAGGGTTTGGGTGCTCTATAAATAAGACCCTAGGCTCACTTGTAAATCATCATGGAAAAATCCCTCCATTAGTTCAATCTAGAGCCATTCTATCTCTTTCTTCATCTTCTTCTTCCACAAGTCTAGTGAGAGGACTTGTGTGAAACCCTAACCCTAATTCCAATCAAAAGCCAAGATCCCGAGTACCCCATCAAGCAAGAAGCCTTGCAACCTTTTATGAACCGAGCCGATCTTCAACAGAGCAAGTGGTCCAAGCCGATCCGCGACTCACGGAGCCGAGCGAAGCCAAGTCGACAATTTAATTCTTCCTCTTGTAGTTCTTGAGCGACTGTAATCAAATTGTTGATATAAATAAAAGGTGATACTCTTTTATCTTGTTTTCTTTAAATTCTTGCATCATGATTCAATCTAAATTTCTAGTTGTAATTCTTGTTGTGATGCTTGAGTAATACTCCGCTCGTCGAGGAGTCGAGACGGTCAATAGAATGATGATGTAATATATCCTAAATCGATTCTTGAATCCTACGAGTTTTGTAAACCCTAGCAAGATCAAGAATCGACGACCCAATTCGTTGCGATGCTTTCTTGATTGATATCGCTCGAGATTGGGGAGTTACGATCGTTTCTTGAAATTGCTAGAGGCTAGAGTGTGAATGATATCAACGAAAGAACAAGGGTTAAATGATGAAACCCTAGTTTCATCAAGAAAGCCCTAACTCTCGTCGATCATCATCGATCTAGTATCAATCCTACGAAGGACAAGAACACGAAATCTTGAGATTACATCACGTTTATAGATCCGATCGATTCCTACGAGCCTCATTTAGATTCTTGACATTTGGTTGGAAATATCATCGAAACCCTGATTCTCGATTGTTTATCAGTTTCTTGATTCTTGATTAAACTCGTGACACCTGAATCAATCGATAAATTCTTGAATCATGTTTTCTTTTCTTTTCGATTAACTTTTCAATTCAAATAAATCAAATATAAAAACGAATCGCAAAATCCCTGTGGACGATCCGCACTCGCTTACGATCTACAACTGATACCGTAGTTGATTGCGGTCAAATATAATTTTTTGATTGTGAACTTTATTCAATTTTCTAATTACCGACACAAAGAGACTCTTATCGATTTGATTTACTTACTCAGTCTCGCATTTTACGATCAATTAAATGGCACCGAAATAGGGGACTATTTGAATTGATACTTTTAGATTTACACAATCGAAATCTATTTCAACCAACTCTAAAGACTCGACAGTACACTGGCAGTGGGTTTAACCATAAGTACGTCAGCGGCACTAGCTGTGCGTAACGGCTACCCAGGTACATGACGAAAAGGTGGCCGACGAGCGAACTCATCACAAGCTCTACGAGCCTGCAAGCAACACTTACCGTACAGTCCGGTCTCTTCGTCTGATACATCGCATATGAAGTCTAGGGGTGGTAAATGTCAGACCCCAGTAACTTTATAAGTCTTACTGATTTACGGCTCATAACAGTTCGAGGAACTACCGATAACACTTATCAGTAAACCTCGAGAACCCTGGCCAGGGATTTAGGTGTTATAGCCGATCAAACATAGCGTGACATCAACTCCCTATACTGTGAGAGACGAAACCCCTCCTATCGCTCACTGTCTCCATGTGATTCGGGACTGTTCCCAAAGTCTACCTGTTTGCCCGACTCAATAGAGCCATGGTAGGGAGGAAATCAAAGTACAGTGGGAATCACACAAGACACTATGACGATCTCGGGTCTACAGACTAACCTGTACAAGTGTCGCCAGAGAACTCCTATCTGACAATAGGTATATATACCATCTAGGAGTTCTCGGCGAGTCCTGTTCGGTGTACCCATTCTCCAATGAGCACCTGTGTACAATTTTTGATGTCAAACACCAATGGTTGTGGAATCAACCATCGCCCCCAGGGTCAAGAAACGTACACACTAGTCTAATCTGGTAATACCGATGCCCTGTCTCGATATACCCTCGACTAGGAACTATTAAAGGATATGCTTATAGACTGCCCAGGCCCCACTAGTATGATCTCATCATAATCCTGGTAGTCAATCATAGTCCTATGGGCTTCATCAACATGCACAACATATCACATGTTCAGATGAAGATAAACCGGATAGCATACTATCATTTCGAGCAAAGATTGTTTCTGTACATATGTATGCCTAGCATCCTATACAATACAGGCCTCTAGGGCATACATATCTAACACATGATAGAGCCTTGTTAGCGATATATGCCCTAGAGGCCATTATTGTATCATACTGGATTGTATATTACTTAATGGGAGCTTAGGATATACACGGATGTAGTAACAGTCTTGCTCGAAATGGTAGTATGCTACCTGGTTTGTTTCTACCTCAATATGTGCATGTGTTTCTTTTAGCGTATCGCTTATACATATTGGTAGAGCCCTTAGGATCTTTGCTTGATTACCAGCGTTGTGATGGAAGTCACACTAGTGGGGGCTGGGTAGTCTATAAGCACATCCTATACAGGTCCCTACTCGTAGGATTATCGAGATAGGGCATCGATACTCCACAGTAGACTAGTGTATACGCTTCTCATCCCAGCAAGGGAAATGGTCTGTCTCACAGCCATTAGTATGTCGTACTGGAGATAGTATGCAGGTGCTCATTAGGTTATGAGTACACTGGACATGACTCGTCGGGAACTGCTGGTGGGTATTATACCTATCGTCGGGTAGCAGTTCCCAGGTGACATGAGTACAGCTTAGCCCGTCGACTTGACACTGCTACTTCGCCTCGAGTGTGTTCCCACTGTACTTTGATTACTACCCTACGATGGCTCAAAGGAGTCGTGCAAACAGGTAGTAGTTGGGTGCAGTCACGAAGCACTTGGAGGCAGTAGCAATTAAATAGGATTCGTCTCTCCCGGTATTGGTGGTTGATATCGCGCTGTGTTCGGAAGGCCATTACACAAAGTCCTTGGCCAAGGCAAGCGAGGTTTACTGGTAAGTACTCCAGTAGTTCCTCAGGGTGTTTTGGGCTATACTCCGACACGACTTATTGTGCTATTAGGGGTCTGATGATTACCGCCCCCCTAGGCCCGATATGCGATACTCTTAGACGAACAGACCGGACTGTACAGAGATTGTCACATTCAGGCTCAGTAGGAGTTCGGATGGGTTTTCCTCATCGGCCTTCTTATCGACATCTACCTGGGGACCGTTACGTGCAGCTAGTACCGCTTGCGGCCTGTGGTTAAACCCACTGCCAGCGTAGTGTCGAGTCTTTAGAGTCCCACATTGAGAGTTTCACTACATCGGGCAAAAGGTGTAAAGGCCGTATGGTTTTACGGTAGGGATTCGATCACTTACGTGCACCTGTGCGCGTATGATGTTCGGGCGGATAATACTAGTGGGCTTTGGTTTAAGCCGGATCCTAGTATTATAATGATGGATTGGTTTCGTCTCTTTGTATTCGTGTTTCTCGGAACACGGATGCGGGTATGTATATACGGATGAGAGGGGCATAGAAGGAGACACCGCATTAGGGTTTTGACCATTGACTTGATTAAAACAATTATGAGGTGGAGGAAAGTATTTGTTATTTTTGTAAATGATAATTGAGGCATGGCTACTTGTTTTGACTACTTGACTTGGTTTGACCATTTGACTTGGTTTGACCATTTAACTTGGTTTGACTCTTTGACTCGATATTTCTTGTGAGATATTTTGTGGCACTAGATATTTTGGGTGAGATATTTTCATGCCATGCTTGTAGTCAAGTCAAGGGAGCCATCTCATTTTATCATTATCATTATAAAAAATCATTTCTCTTTCCTCAAGCTAGCTCTCTTCTTCTTCCTCTCAACTAAAACCCTAAAAGCTCTCATGTGTTGAGAATCCTAGGGTTCCAAGAGACAAATCACTCCATCTTCACACTCTACACCCTCTAGGACTTCTAGTTTAGCGAACTAGAAGCCGTAGTTACCTCGTATTTGAGGTAGGAGCTCGGACTATAGACTCTCGGTTGGATCGTCTTTGACTCGAGGAGGCCGTCGAGATTGCTACGATCCGTTACGATCCTTGGATCCGACGATGAGTGGAGGAAAGCGATGAAGACCCGAAGGACTTGAATCGTGAGGTATAACTTCGTATCCGAGTAGTTAAACCTCAAGTAGTTTGCTAGCTATGGTTTATGGACGATCCTTGATTCTAGTCGGTGTTGCGAAGCCCGTAAAAATCATTTTTTGCAAATTCTGCCTCCCCGCGAACATGTGGGGTGCGCGACATCGACTTACAGTGGTATCAGAGCCTCTCATAAACCTTAGATAGCTTGTAGCGTTGTTAGAAATCCGCCATTTTGGTCGTGCAAAAACTGCCGACAAAAACAGTTTTCAAAATTGATGTTTTGAGTTGTTTGCACACCCCGCGGGATCACGGTTTGAACCGAGAAGCCGTGGGGTGGAGCGTGCGCACCCTAAGGACCCTCTGGGGGGGGTCTAACGGATGGTCCCACTCCCTAATACCGCTCCCCAAGACCACCACAAGGTGGTCTTGGCGGTGGGGACCCGAAACTGGCCTACCTTGGGCAGTTTTGGGTCTTCCTCACCCCCTGGCCACCTCATGGTGGCCTCGGGGGTGGGATACCCCCTCTAGTCCCCCCGACTCGAAGTTAATTTCGTGCTCTAACTTCCTGCGAAGGTTCGGGCACGTTTTGTTTTGATTCGCACTTCTGAATTGGCTTAAAACGATCGGTTTTGGAACTTTAGCTCACTGAATTTTTCGTGTTTTGGAAAATTATTTAAGTTTGCTAATTGCGTGCGGAATTCTAATGTCATAGTTACTTTACAAGCTTTGTGTTGTATATATGTGTTTGGAAACGTCGACTAATTGCTATACGTCGATTAGTCGGGGTTGCACATATCTATGATGATGTTATGTTGGGTTGTGTATATGAACTTGTTGGATCGTCGTGGATGAATATCCGGGGATGTGAGATGAGGGTTTTCATTCTTTCATTCGATATAAAATTTGTAAAGTGATGTAATATTATTTTGCGGGGCACATCCGGGTTGAGATTGTATCCACCGTTGTATTATTTCTTCTACTGTTTTTGCTCCTAGGATAGACCCAATTTGGGGTGCACAAACTATCGAGTACTTTGAAGTGCCGAGTGGCCTACTCACTTTGTTGAGGGAGGTTGCTTCACTTTGGGTATTTGGCAGGTAGTTTGCCGCACCCGTAGGGGTCTAGGGTGGGGTTTGGCTATTCATCACGACCGTGGAATCCGTCTTTCGTTACAGGCTCAAACAAAACGCGGAATTCCTAGTATATCCAATGTGTTCATCTGTGATCTGGAATGTCTATCATTGCGTCTGACGAATGGATATTATTATATATATATTATATAATAGACGTTGCTTATGTTTTGCATCCGCGCTAGTCCAGCCCCCTTTATGTCGTTAGTTAAGTAACCTAACGGGTGATGACGGGGCCCCGTGGCGAATGCGGATGATATAAGCGTACGTTGTATTTTCGTTGTTTTCTGCAGTGGTAGGTTAATTGATGGGACTGCATTAAATTAATGCAAAGCAAACAAACCAAAGCTGAATCGTTGGAACAAATTTTAAAAACCACTCGGTTATTTTAAAACAGGAAACTTTTAAATGCGGAGCTTAAACCACTCCTTTTAAAAGCTATCAGGTTCCTTCGATTATATCAAGTTCACTACGTTCACGGTTTCACCAAAACCATTCGTAGCCCTCTGTCATTTCAGTTGAATATTTAGTAGTATCCAAGCTATGTATTTTGACCTTCGCCAGGGCATAGTGATTGGTAGCTGCTGGATATTCATCTGTAGCATAGATAGATGCGTTGGTTTGGGACAGTCGTACTACTATTTTGGCCTTCGTCAAGGGTATGTATGGGTGGGTTCGAATTAACCTGGATAATGACGGGTAGAACTTGACATGTGACTTATGATATGTTGGCCTTCGTCAAGGTCATAAGAGCATGGGGCAAAAATCCACATCGGGAGTTTCTAAAAAAACTGAAACTTGCTAGTTCTGCATACCATTTGGAGTGTGATAATGTTGGTAGGATTCCTTCAGGATTATCACACAATGATATTTGGATCCCGATCCTACTGTGAGTATCCTCTACTCCTCGAGAGATTCTTTACTTAACGATCAATGCTATAAACCAAGTAGGTGTCTAGAACAGTGTTAGCGGGGCTACGCCTCTAGGGAAAAGATGTTTTTTAATTAAGGAACTTTGCGAAAGCGTCGTAAAACCTCCCTCGAAGTACCGACACTAGCCTGGCCGAACGGTTAAGCAAGTATTGTACGGTGAGATCAATCCTGACTAATTCTTCTTTTATGGTTTGAGGAAGGATTCGAGAAACAGTGGGAGCCATCCTGTTTAGATAAATTAAAAACCAATCTAAACTTGCAAGAGTATCATGCTGAGTGTTTTCTTCTCTCTCTCCTAATTGAAGCAACCCGGTGACCAGATTAGGTTACAGATAGATAATAAAATGACTGAGTTATACTATATTGACTGGCAAAGGTTTGTCCATATGTCCATTACCTATGACAAGCTGGACCATCTCATTAATACTCAAGCCCCCGCCGTCCCAGGTCCAGTTTCCACCGTCACGGATGTTGAAATCCGTAAGACAAGGGAAAAAGACTGTGCGAGTACCAAGTGCCTCGTGTTGGCCTCAGTTGATGGTGTATACCAGAGGCAGCACGAGAAGATGGACTTAGTTTATATCTTCCTCCATAACAAAGTTTTATATGGAGAGCAATCTCATAATGCAAGATATGAGACCTCAAAGGAATTGCTTCAAGCGAGATTGGCTGTTTGGTCATCTGTAGGGGACCACGTCCCTACAATGATTAGCTATATTAAAAATCTCACGGACCTGGAGACCACGTTGGAGAACGGGTCATATGCTGACTTGATTCTACAGTCCCTACCTCCTACTTATGTCCAGGGGAAGAAAGTTATACTTCCAGTTGAGAGCATCGTGAAGGAAACCAAGGAGACACCCGCTCTGCTTATTGGGGAATCTTCCCCTTCTGGATCTAAGGCGGATGCCAAGGGTGAGAAGAAGAAGACCTCCACAATGCCGATAGGCGGTGTCAGTAAGGTAGAAGAAAAGCGAAGGGCAAAAGTTTTAGGGTTAACAGTAGGGAAGGAGGGATGTTCCTATTATCACGGGAAAGGGCATTGGCAGAAGGGATGCAGGGCTTGGAAAGCCAGAATCCAGGATCCGAAGCACGTTGTAGCTTCGATTTCGGGTGTGTTTGTGATTGAAAACAGTCTGTCAATTAACTCTACTTCCTGGGTACTAGATACTGGATCTGGATCTCATATCTGTAATTCATTACAGGCTTTGAGAAACCGTAGAGTTATCAGGGCAGGTGATATGACTCTCAGGGTTGCTAACGGAATGAGCGTGGACGCTGTATCCGTAGGGTATATCACCTAGAATTGACAAGTGGGCAGATATTGATTCTACGTAACTGTTTGTATGTACTAAGTCTAGTTTTTTAGCGATGTAGTTCACATCCACCCAAATCAAAGATTGATTGGGTCAGGTACACTAGAGGACAGTATATATTGAATCAAGCTCAGGTTTTCAAACGTCCAGAACACACTAAAAAGAAAGTCTCCAGAATTAAATAAAATTTTCTTATGGCATTGTAGACAAGGTCACATCAATGAAACACGGTTGTCGAAGTTACATAGAGAGGGATATTTGGATCCGTTCGAATATCAGTCTTATGCAACTTGTCAATCTTTTCTTATAGGAAAGATGAAAAGACTCCGTTCACTGGACACGGAGTAAGAGCGAGCGAGCTCTTAGGACTCATACACAGTGACGTGTGTAGTCCAATAACTACAGATGCACGAAGTGGTTATTCCTATTTCATTACTTTTTCGGATAATTTCTCTAGGTTAGGACATGTCTTCTTGATGAAGCATAAATCCGAACCCTTTGAAAAATCCTGGGAATATAAGAATGAAGTGGAAAACCAAACAGGCAAAAGTATCAAGACACTGAGATCTGATCGACGTGGTGAATACTTAAAATTGCCGAGTTCCTGGATTACCTAAAAGAGAATAGAATTCTCTCTCAGCTTACTCCTCCATACACACCACAACACAACGGTGTATAGGAAAGGCGGAACAAAACCCTATTGGATATTGTTCGTTCCATGTTGAGTAACGCTGAGTTGCCGTGATCCTTCTGAAGTTATGCACTAGAATAAGCTGCATATCTTTTGAATAAGGTTCCTACCAAGACTGTGCCTACCACACCATATCAGATATGGAGTGGGAAGAAACCCTATCTTCAGTATCTGAAGATATAAGGATATCCAGCTTTTGTTGAAAAGCGGTATGCGGATAAGCTCGAGGCACGCTCAGTACTGTATAGGTTTGTGGGATACCCAAAGATCTCCAAGGGGTATCTTTCCTATTACGCAGAGAAACAAAAGTTTATTATTCCTCGTCATGCCCACTTTTTAGAAAATCATTTTTTTAAAAAGGAAATAGTTGGAGCGCAATAGAACTGGAAGAAATTCCAGAACCACAAATTATTACTGAAAGTATGGTAGAACTAGAGGTTTCAAAAGAACCGAACATCCCTACGCCAATCTGCAGGACTAGTAGGCAGTCTCATCCGCCCGAGAGATACTACTGTTTTCTCATAGACGGGGATCGAGAGGATTGCATCATTAACAATGATGAGCCAGCTTGCTTCCAATAAGCTATTCAGAGCGGTAACTCGGTAAAATGGCTGGATGCAATGCGGACCGAAATGGAGTCCATGTACACCAACAAAGTATGCACTTTGAACATTGCTCCAGAAGGGGTAAAACCCGTAGGCTGCAAATGGATCTTCAGAAAGAAGATTGGTGTAGGTGGATAGGTTGAAACCTATAAAGCTAGACTTGTTGTAAAAGGTTTTCGTCAAAAACTTGGTTTTGACCATGATGAAACCTTTTCTCCAGTGTCTATGCTCAAATCCATTCGGATCCTTCTTGCTATTGCTGCCTTCCATGATTTCGAGATCCGGCAGATGGACGTAGAGACGGATTTTCTAAATGGTAATTTGGAAGAGTGTGTCTATATGGATCAGCCAGAGGGTTTCAATCAGAGTGGGAGCAGCGGGACAGTTTGCAGGTTGCTTAAGTCCATTTATGGACTAAAGCAGGTATCGCGGAGTTGGAACATCTGTTTTTATTGAGACAGTCAAAGAATTCGAATTTATCAAAAATACAGATGAACCATGCATTTATAGTAAGATTGTAGCAAGAACTGTGGAATTCCTCGTTGAGTACGTGGATGACATTCTCTTGATAGGAATGACATTCCTATGCTACAATCAGTCAAAGGATTCTTGTCACAGAGGTTCTCCATGAAAGACCTGGATGATACCAACTATATTCTGGGGATCCAGATCTATCGTGATAGATCAAAGAGGATGGTGGGACTTTTACAGTCAAGGTACAACAAAACTATACTGAAAATATTTAGTATGGACGATTCTAAGTGCGTTGGTCTACCGGCTTGTCACGAAATCACCCTCTCCAAAGAGATGTCTTCCAAGACTGATTTGGAAAGGTTTCGCATGTCGATTTTACCCTACGCTTCTGCGGTAGGATCTATAATGTATGCGATGTTGTGTACCAGACCAGATGTAGCTTACGCACTGAGCGTGGTAAGACGGTATCAGTCAAACCCAGGGAAGAAGCACTGGGAAGCAGTAAAGAACATTCTCAAGTACCTGAGAAGGACTAAGGAGATGTTCATGGTGTATGGCGGAAAAGGACCTCCAGATCGAGGCCTTTGCTAACTCCAACTTCCAGAGTGATAAGAATGACTCCAAGTCCATATTAAGTTATGGCTTTACCCTCAATGGAGGGCCGGTCTGCTAGAAGAACTCCAAGAAGGACACCGTTGCAAACTCGACGATGGAAATGGAGTAGTTCGCTGCTTGAGACGCCACAAAAGAGGCAGTCTGGATGAAGAAGTTCTTAATTGAACTTCAGATGGTTCCTTCCATTGTTGGTCCAATACTTTAGTATTGTGACAACATATGGCGCTATAGCTTCAGGGAAGGAACCCAGGTCCCATCAGAGATCCAGACATATCTTGAGGCGGTACCACCTGATCAGGGAGATCGTTGATCCCAGGAGATCGAGGTAAGGAGAGTAGATACAGAGAACAACACTGCAGATCCACTCACAGAGGCCATCCTTCAGACAGTGTTCGAGAAGGCTATTCTAGATTTTCGGTCTGCAATATGCCAGTATATGGCCTTAGTGAAAGTGGGATATTGTTAGCGATATATGCCCTAGAGGCCATTATTTTATCATACTGGATTGTATATTACTTAATGGGAACTTGGGATATACACGGATATAGTAACAGTCTTGCTCGAAATGGTAGTATGCTACCTGGTTTGTTTCTACCTCAATATGCGCATGTGTTTCTTTTAGCATATCGCTTATGCATATTGGTAGAGCCCTTAGGATCATTGCTTGATTACCAGCATTGTGATGGTAGTCACACTAGTGGGGGCTGGGTAGTCTATAAGCACATCCTATACAGGAGGTCCCTAGTCGTAGGATTATCGAGACGGGGCATCGATACTCCACAGTAGACTAATGTATACGCTTCTCATCCCAGCAGGGGAGATAGTCTGTCCCACAGCCATTAGTACGTCGTACTGGAGATAGTATGCAGGTGCTCATTAGGTTATGAGTACACTGGACAGGACTCGTCGGGAACTGCTGATGGGTATTATACCTATCGTCGCGTAGCAGTTCCCAGGTGACATGAGTACAGCTTAGTCCGTCGACTTGACACTGCTACTTCGCCTTGAGTGTGTTCCCACTGTACTTTGATTACTACCCTACCATGGCTCGAAAGAGTCGTGCAAACAGGTAGTAGTTGGGTGTAGTCCCAAAGCACTTGGAGGCAATGGCGGTTAGATAGGATTCGTCTCTCCCGGTATTGGGGGTTGATATCGCGCTGTGTTCGGAAGTCCATTACACAAAGTCCATGACCAAAGCAAGCGAGGTTTACTGGTAGGTACTCCAGTAGTTCCTCGGGGTGTTTTGGGCTATACTCCGACACAACTTATTGCACTATTAGGGGTCTGACGATTACCGCCCCCTAGGCCCGATATGCGATACTCTTAGACGAACAGACCAGACTGTACAGAGATTGTCACATTCAGGCTCAGTAGGAGTTCGAATGGGTTTTCCTCATCGGCCTTCTTATCGACATCTACCTGGGGACCGTTACGTGCAGCTAGTACCGCTTGCGGACTGTGGTTAAACCCTGCCAGCGTAGTGTCAAGTCTTTAGAGTCCCACATAGAGAGTTTCCCTGCACCGGGAAAAAGGTGTAGAGGCCGTATGGTTTTACAGCAGGGATTCGATCACTTACGTGCACTTGTGTGCGTATGATGTTCGGGCGGATAATACTAGTGGGCTTTGGTTTAAGCCGGATCCTAGTATTATAATGATGGATCAGTTTTGTCTCTTTGTATTCGTGTTTCTCGGAACATGGATGCGGGTATGTATATACGGATGAGAGGGGCATAGAAGGAGACACCTCATTAGGGTTTTGACCATTGACTTGATTAATACAATTATGAGGTGGAGGAAAGTATTTGTTATTTTTGTAAATGATAATTGAGGCATGGCTACTTGTTTTGACTACTTGACTTGGTTTGACCATTTGACTTGGTTTGACCACTTGACTTGGTTTGACTCTTTGACTAGATATTTCTTATGAGATATTTTGTGGCACTAGATATTTTGGGTGAGATATTTTCATGCCATGCTTGTAGTAAAGTCAAGGGAGCTGTCTCATTTTATCATTATCATTATCAAAAATCATTTCTCTTTCCTCAAGCTAGCTCTCTTCTTCTTCCTCTAAACTAAAACCCTAAAAGCTCTCATGTGTTGAGAATCCTAGGGTTCCAAGAGACAAAGCACTCCATCTTCACACTCTAGACCCTCTAGGACTTCCAGTTTAGCGAACTAGAAGCCATAGTTACCTCGGATTTGAGGTAGGAGCTCGGACTATAGACTCTCGGGTGGATCGTCTTTGACTCGAGGAGGCCGTCGAGGTTGCTACGATCCGTTACGATCCTTAGAGCCGACGACGAGTGGAGGACAGCGATGAAGACCCGAAGGACTTGAATCGTGAGGTATAACTTCGTATCCGAGTAGTTAAACCTCAAGTAGTTTGCTAGCTATGGTTTATAGACAATCCTTGGTTCTGGTCGGTGTTGCGAAGCCCGTAAAAATCATTTTTTGCAAATTCCGCCTCCCCGTGAACACGTGGGGTGCATGACATCGACTTACAAGCCTACTGCCGAAGCATAGGGTATCCCTTGCATGCAAGCTCTCTCCAAATCAGTCTTGGGAGACATCTCTTTGGAGAGAGTGAGTCCTGTGATCGTGGGTAAATTCCCACTCTTGGAATCTTCCATTCTAAACCTCTTTACTATGGTGTCTATGTACTTGGATTGGGACAATCCCAGTATCCGTTTAGATTTATCTCTATAGATCTTAATCCCCAAGATGTAGGAGGCATCACTTAGATCTTTCATTGAGAATCATTGTGATAAGAAGAGCTTGACCGAGTGCAGCATGGGAACATCATTTCCTATCAAGAGCATGTCATCCACGTACAATACGAGGAAGACAACCTTACTCTCTGCCACCTTCTTGTATATACAAGGTTCATCTATGTTTTTGATGAAGTCAAACTCTTTGACTACCACATCAAAACAGATGTTCCAACTCCGCGATGCCTGCTTTAACCCGTAAATGGATTTAAGCAGCTTGCACACCTTTCTGCTGCTCCCACTATCCACGAAGCCTTTTGGCTGAGTCATGTACACGCTCTCTTCTAAATCACCATTTAGAAAGGCGGTCTTAACATCCATCTGCCAGGTTTCGTAGTCATGGTATGCAGCAATGGCAAGTAGTATCCGGATGGACTTAAGCAAAGCCACTGGAAAAAAGGTTTCATCATAATCCACACCTGGTCAATGACGAAAACCTTTTGCAACAAATCTAGCTTTGAATGTCTCAACTTTTCCATCTACACCAAATTTTTTCTTGAAGATCCACTTATTCCCGATGGGTTTTACCCCTTTAAGAGCATCTTCCAAAGTCCATACTTTGTTGGTGTACATGGATTCCATCTCAGATCGCATTGCATGCAGCCATTTCATAGAGTCCCTACTCGTGATGGCCTGCTCGAAACTAGTTGGGTCATCATCTTCCATGATGCAATCCTCGCTCCCACAATCAATAAGAAAACTGTAGTATCTCTCAGGTGGATAAGAAACCTACTAGATCTGCGAAGTGGCTGGGGTTCGTTGGGTACTATTGGATCCTCCGGTTCCACCAAATCGTCAGTTGTAGTCTGTGCTGCTGGAACTTCTTCCAATTCTACCTCATTGTCACTAATTTCTTTCATAAGAAAACCCTTTTCTAAAAAGGTGGCATGTCGAGAAACAAACACCTTTTGTTCCTCGGAGTGGTAGAAGATATACCCTCGCGAATGTTTGGGATATCCTATAAACTTGCACATAACTGCCCGTGCCTCGAGCTTGTCCGGACTTTGTATCTTCACATAGGCCGGACAACCCCATATCTGAATAAAATTAAGATATGGCCTCTTCCCATTCCATATCTCATATGGAGTGGTAGGAACTGATTTGGTTGGAACTCTATTCAATAGATATGCAGCTGTCTCAAGCGCATAACCCCAAAAAGAAATAGGCAACTCAGCAGTACTCATCATAGAGCGCACCATATCTAATAGGGTGTGATTCCTCCGCTCTGATACACCATTGTGCTGTGGTGTATACGGAGGAGTAAGCTGAGAGAGAATCATATTCTCTTTTAGATAATCCAGGAACTCGGTGCTCAAGTATTTTCCTCCCCGATCAGATCGCAGGATTTTAATACTTTTACCCGTCTGGTTCTCGAATTCATGCTTATATTCTTTGAATTTCTCAAAAGCTTCAGACTTGTATTTCAACAGGAACACATGTTCGTATCTTGAGAGATCGTCAGTGAATGTAATGAAGCACGAGGAACCATTCCTGGCATGTGTAGACATGAGACCGCATACATCACTATGTATCAGTCCCAAGGGTTCCGTAACTCTTTCTCCGTGTCCAGTAAACGGAGTTTTGGTCATCTTGCCTTCGAGACATGACTGGCAAGTTTCATAAGATGAAAATTCGAACGGATTCAAATATCCATCCTTATGTAACTTAGCTAGTTGTGTCGCATTGATATGACCTAGTCTACAATGCCACAAGAAGAATTCGTTCATTTCTGAACTCTTCATCTTGTGTGTGTTCTGTACGTTAAGAACTATGTTTTGATTCAGAACATATAAACCGTTACGTAACGCACCAAACCCAATAAACACTTGATTTAGGTAAATGTTCATAACATTACTCTCTACTGCAAAGTTATATCCTTCTTTATCTAATAAAGAAACTGATATTAAATTGCATATCATAGAGGGTACGTAATAACAGTTGTTCAAGATCAAAATATTGCCATTTGGTAATACAAGATGATATTCACCAACTGCTTTGGCTGCAAAACTTGCACCATTCCCTACTTTTAGATAATGATCACCTATTCCCAGTTCTCTACCTTTCTTAAGCCCATGCAATATATTACATATGTGGGATCCTGATCCGGTATCTAATACCCAGGACGTAGAGTGTACTGAGAAACAGTTCTCGGTAACTAACACACCCGAAGAAGATGCATCAACATGCTTATTCTTCGTTTGGGTGGCGTGGGAATCCGGATATTCCCTTATTTCCTGTTCGGACTTATAACAATTATAAGTTGAAGCGGAACCAACGTTTCCCAGCTCAGTATAACAAGCGGGTTCGGTCAATACATCCATATTATTATCTTGAATAAGGCCTGACATGGTCGCTACCTGGAGAGAAAGAGAGAAGAAAACACTTTAGCGTATGCTCTTGCAAGATTAGATTGGTTATTATCTTATCTAATCAGGATGGCTCCCACTGTTTTTATCAAATCTTCCTTCAAACCCTAAAAGGTAAGACTAGCCGGGATTAATTACACCTTACAACTTCGCCAATCTTTCAGCCAGGCCAGTATCGGTACTTTGAGGGAGGTTCCCCGTACTTTCGTACGGACTTAATTAAAATAAACCTCGTTTTCCCAGGGGTGTAACCCCGTTAACACCTTTCTTGACACCTACTTGATTGGCTAATTGTGATGTGTAAAACTCTCCCAGGAGTAACTCTTACTCACAGTGGGTATCGGGATCCAACTATCTCATAAAAAGTATGCAATCTCATTGCAAATTTCAACACTTGAAATTCCCGATAATAGTTTTTACCCCTAGCATCCTATGACCTTGACGGAGGCCAAACTACCCATATGGCGTTAGTCAAGTTCAACCCGTTCATTTCTTAATTGAATTAGACCCATCCGCACGACCCTTGACGGAGGCCAAACAACACCGTACGAATACCCTAATCCAATCGCATCTCATGCTGCAGATAAGTACTAATCAGCTACCGTACACTACGCCTTGACGGAGGCCAAACTACCGTAGCATGAATACTAAAATAGCACTTATTTGAAATGATGGAGGGCTACGCAAGTTTTTAAGAAAACCTTTTGCGTAATGAACTTGATATCATTGTAGAATAGAGTGATTTTGAAAAGGAGTGTTTTTGAGGCTTTTGCTAGTTTTGCTAAAGAGGTCACTCCCGGTGAAGGGATCTCGGCACTTTCCTCATCGAATGAGGTGCTGGATATTCATGAATATCACTATGCAAAGCAAGAACTAGAGAAGCAATCAAAAGACAAAACCGAGTGGGTTGTAGCATCTGCTAGCTTTTGCTAAAGAGGTCACTCCCGGTGAAGGGATCTCGGCTCTTTCCTTATTGAATAAGGTGCTGGATATTCTACAAGGAATACCGCTATGCAAAGCAAAAACTAGAGCTACCATTTTTGAAAATTTGATTCCACAACATCTTTTTAGGTTTCTTTCTTTTTCATTAATCTCATTAATGAAGTCCCATAATTTATGCTTCCTAAGTATCACAGAAGAAACGAAAATACAACGTACGCTGATGCCATCCGCATTCGCCACAGTGTCCTGTTATGCACCGTTAGGTTACTTAACTAACGGCATAGCGAGGCGGGACTAGCGCAGGTGCAAAACATAAGCAACGTTTATTATATATCATATATATAATAATAAAGCATTCGTCTCACGCATATAAAGTGATCATATCACAGAATATCAGCAGTAGAAGATAACATATGAAATATTGGATATACTAGGAATTCCGTATTTTAAATTAAGCCAGTATAAAACAGGGATTCCACGGTCGTGATGAATAACCAAACCCACATCCCTAGACCCCTTCGAGAGCGGCAAGAAACCCTACCAATTCTAGAGTTAGGAGACCCCCACTGGACTCTAGAACGTGATTACTTGTGCTCCCCACCTTGGGTCTATCTTAATGCGGAAAAGTAAATAATATAAAACAATGGTGACATCATCCTCAACCCGGAAGTGCCCCAATAAAATATTATTACATACAAGTTTTTACATGAATGAAAAAGAAAAACTTTCATCTCACATTAAAAAAAACCCGGCTATTCAAAACACGACGATCCAATATAACATATCCCGGCAACACATAACATCACATGTCATCAACGTAAGTAATATGCGTATCCTAATTATCGTTGACATATATCAACGTAACCGGCGATACACCACATATTACACTTACGGTCGCAGAAAAGAAAATGTCAAACTACAACATTTAGAATCCACAATCACCTTAGACATCATAAACCCGAAATATCACATACTTCGGATTTCATGCCTAATAATATGAATTCCAAATATTGTATCACATTTCACAGATAGCCAGACGATATTAAACATTCCGAACGAATCAACAAACACCCAAAATTTTTCAAAGAGCTCAACACTTGAGCGCAGTTTAATAGTACCCAGAACATGCCACAGTACCTACGGACCAACCGTTGAAGGGCCAACCCTTGCCTCACCTATGGCGCCGCGGAACTACCGCAAACCCTAGGGTTTGGCGGTGGTTCTGACGGTCATAGAATCGAGTTATGGTTTCGTTCTTCTAGAGGGTCCATCGAATTACTTGCATGATTTTTGAATATTTTCAACTTGGAAAAAATCCAACTTTTGGAAAATTTTCAGCGAGGGAGAAATTGGGTTATTGATGTTCGATCGAACTTTTTAACGTCGTCTAAATAACCCGAAACAATGTTAGAATTACGACTACGAAACCCTCTGAATTGCCTTTACTGAAAGATAACATCACATGCAATCTTAGCAAAAACAAGCAACAAATGAAACACCAAAACCCAGAGACTGGAACACCAGAAAAATACGAAGCCAAATTCTTGAAGTGGGCCGGCCAGGCCGGTTTTATTGCACATGTCGTCGGGTGAAATCCGGCGAAATGGGTTCGTATTTGTCCAGTGTTCATGTTGTTGGATATAGTGCCCTCAAAGTCAATTATTGGATCGCAGGCACGTGATTGCAATGATTGAGGGAGGACCTATACCGGTAGGATAGTCTTATTCGAGAGGATTGTATACTATCTAGTTTGTCTTTATCATCGTGTACAAGCTTTAGGTGACATTGCAGTTCACTATTACACGTTGATAGAGAATAGTATGCTACCAGGTTTATCTTTATCAACGTGTACAGCTTTAAGTGACATTACAGATCACTATTACACGTTGATAAAGCCCATAGGATTCTTGCTTGATTTCCAGCAGTATGATGGCGATCATATACATGGGCGATGGGGTCTATAAGCACATCCTTAAAGGGTCCCTAGTCGTGGGAGTTTCGAGACTGGGCATCGATACTCCATTAATAGACTAGTGTATACGATCAAGACCCCGACGAGGGGCGGTGGATGGTCTCACAAGCCATTGGTGTCAGTTGGTTCACCTAAGACGTATACAGGTGCTCATTGGGTTGTGAGTACACCGGACAATACTCGCCGGGAACATGCTAGTTAGTATTATACCTAGCGCCAGATAGCAGTTCTCTTATGACATGTGTACAGGTTAGTTCATCGACCTGAGATCGTCATTTGTCTCGTGTGAGTTCCCACTGTGCTTTGATTACTACCCTACCATGGCTCAAAGGAGTCATGCAAATAGGTTTTAGTTGGGTACAGTCCCGAGCCACATGGAGGCAAAGAGCGGATTGGCAGGGGTTTCGTCTCTCCCGGTATTGGGGGTGAGATCGCGCTGTGTCTAGGAGAGCCATTACATGAAGTCCTTGGCCAAGGAAGGAGATTTACTGGTAGGTATTCCAGTAGTATCTCAGGGTGTTCTGGGCTACACTCCGACACGACTTGTACCGCTATTGGGGGTCTGACGTTACCAGCCCCCTAGGCCCGACATGCGATGCTCATAGACGAACGGACCGGACTGTACGTATATTGTCACTGACAGGCTCAGTAGGGTTCCAGGATGAGTTCGCTCTTCAGCTTCCCTTTAGGGTTTCACGATGAGTTCGTTCGTCAGCTTCCCTTTAGGGCTTCAGGATGAGTTCGCTCGTCAGTTTCCCTTTTGGTCAATACAAGGGTAGCCGTTATGTACAGCTAGTACCACTTACGTGCTTATGGTTAAACCCACTGCCAACGTATTGACGAGTCTTTAGAGTCCCCCACAGATAGTTTCCCAAGTTTCGGGCGAAACGTTGTAGAGGCCGTATGGTATTATGGCAGGGTTCGATCATATACGTGCAGTCGTGCACGGATCATGATCGGACGGATCATACTAGTGGGCTTTGGTTTAAGCCGGATCCTAGTATTAGATTTGTTGGATTACTTTAGTCTCATTGCATTCGCATTCAGTCGGAATGCGGATGCAGGTATGTATATACAGGTGAGGGGTATTCTTATGATCCGTCACGAGTTTACTTTAGTTGATGCCATATCTTTTTGTTGGATTAAACATTTGGGTTAATGTTTATTTTGGTGGAAATTATGAGCTTAATTCAAGATGAGGTGCATTAATTATGACATGTGCATGGGTAATGACTCATGGTCTTTTTATTTGTGCAAATGTCACCATTTTGATTGATTAAGGGTGTGAAATGAAAGAGAGAGAGAGAGAGGGCAGCCTTGTACATGGGTTAGCTCTTGTGATTATCATTCTTAGCCTCTCTCATATTTCATCTCACACAAGAAAATAAAAGCTCTTCTTCTTCTTCTTCTTCTTCTTCTTCTTCTTCTTCTTCTTCCTCTAGCTCATAACTTCCACCAATGGCATCATCTTCAACCTCCATCCATACACTCTCATTGTTAAGAATCAATGGATGCTTGAGACAAAGTTATCACACACATTCTCTACTTCGCCTTGGACATGTCGGCTAGCAAACTTCATGTTCGAGTTGCTTCGGATGAAGCGGGAGCCCGTAAAAAGACTCATTGATGTGGTGGCCTTCCGACGAGGAGACCGGAGATCAGAGATGCCGCGAGGAGCTTGGGATGGTGGCCAAAGTCCGAAGGACACGGATCGATCGGTATAACCACTTTCACTTCTTAGTAGTTAGCTAGTTTAGCGTTAATGGTTCGATCCGGGTGAAAGACTATGATAGCGCCGGTTTTCTAAAAAGTTTTTGTTTCCGCATTTGGCCTCGGATTGACGGTCGGGGCGCTACCGTAGACTTATATGGTATCAGAGCCATGCCATTAACCTTTACTAGCTTGTTCTAACATATTTAAAACATCGATCGATCAAATTTCCGAAACCGCATTTCCATTTTCTGAGTTTCTGTCGAAATTTTTTTGTGGTCGAAAAATTATTTTGAGTGTTTCAGAAAATCAGGCAGGCTTTTTTAAGAACACTGTTGAAATTTGGCAAAGTGATCCTATAGTAAAGACGCGGAACCGCGGCCATACCTACGTTTTGGCCGCGGTTCCGCCGCAGTTAAGGGGCTTCTCTGCACCAATTTTTCTACAGTGGTCTTTAACTTGGAATTGGGGTTTCTGGAATTTTTAGTTTTGGCCCAAATTATTTTGAGTGCTGGATTTGTACTTGGGGCCCAATTTGGGAAATTTTGTCGATCGAAAATTTTAAATAAGTTAGTTCACAGTACTTACATTATATCTGCGACCGTGAATGTCATTAGAGCGGTATAACTCGTTTAATTGCTATATGTCCTTTTAGACGAGTTTGCGAACGTGACATTCACGTTGATGTTCTGTGTTGTGCTGTGATGTTGCGGATTTGTCGTGGTGGATAGCTTATTACAATGTTAGTACAGTTTAGTTTTATTTGTACATTTGATATTGCGGGGCGAGTGTCCGACATGTGGTGTCACGACCCGAGAAATTCGACTCGTGACCGGCACTTAATCACGCAACGTCTACAGGCGTAACGCGGCTAAGTAAGCCGAACCCAGAAATCAAAACCAATAAATATAGAGTGATTTAAAGCATTTTGTAAAAGCAATAGTAAATGTCTGAAAAACTTCCATTTATTTAGTAGAAATCCCTTTTAAGTTCAAAAGTTATGAGTTTTATAATTTTGGTAACATTTCCTTTTTAAAACATGAGCCCCGAAAGTCGGGTAAAAGTAAGGTGTAGCGGAAATAACAAGTGACATGAATAAAGCATCACAATGATATACGACGCCGTAGCGAAGAATATACAGTAAAACAAGGACAATATCATAAAAGATGAGACTGCATAAGGTAACGTCGGCTCACATACGAGCTCGACACCAGAATATAAAATCATACATATCGTCCTCACAACTGTCTCTAACTCAATACATAAGGTAGATGGAGAGTACTAGATACATCAATATACAACTGAAAGATAACAGATACCGTACGAAACCCACCTAAACAGCAAAAGGGCTATCTCTGCTCAAAAGGGGTATCTGTGCCAAAAGATGAGGTAACAGCCAGCCGTGACTACTCCCAAGGGCAACCTGCAAACACTGTGGCACAACGGGGGTGAGTTGCCAACTCGTGAATAGAGATAACATATAAAGGTGATCGCAAGCATGCACATATAGCGTGGCTCTACTAATGCCAGCAGATGATATCAATGCATGTCAACAGTGGATACAGTAGTAATGCATGTACTCTAATAGGTAAATGCCACAGGATGAGATGTATAGTAATCAATACTGAGTATGGGATAAATAATATCTACATGGACTATGTCAACATGGAAAGCAGTGATCGGTGCCTCAAACTGCACCCAAATCCCACATATACTCAGGCGCCGGCACACCCATCGGCCCTCAAATCCTGTATATCTCGGAGGAGTCACGAGTGCCCAACATCGGCACCCAAAACATCATAAAATACCCGTGTCCAGCATCGACACGTAAATCCTCAAATATCGGGCGCCGTCAATCTGGACCGGCCCCACGGGGTCCGTCTGCGGTATCGGCCCTCGGCCCCGGCAGCACGGTCATCCCGCATCCATCACTCGACTCTGGTCAGTATCCTCCGGACAACTGCCAGGTCCAACCAATCACCGGTAGGTACTCGCCCGCCTCCAGGCTCAATCGGCAAATCCCATCGATCATCTCGCCGAGGGGAACCATACCGGGCCCACCACGAACCCGCAAACGGAACATCCACTCCTCGAATCGGGTTTCAAGCACACGTCTCAGCACCGAGAAAACGCGTGGTGGACACACCAAAATATCATATCACGAGGTACCGGGTTTTCAAAATAGCATATCTTACCTTAAATAATTCCACGGTCCTCAAAACAGAAATCACATGAAAAATCCATCATCAATAAGTCAATCCAATGCGAGGTACAATATAATCAATCCATGGCAGGTATATAAGGGAAAGCCGCTTTTTAAAATAGTTTCCGTTTTTAAAGATGTCATGCGGCTCCCAATGTCCAGGAAATCATAGTCAATCACATGTGTGGTGAACTACAGCAATAACACAACAGTATAATCATGGCAGTTCTACAGTGAGTGTGGCATGGCAATTACTAACGGTGTGTGTGTAGCATGTAAATAGTGCTCGTGCAACATAAACCGTTAGTAATAGTGTGGTGTTCTATCAGTTCTAGCACATATCAATAACACATAGCAGGGAAATGCAATATGAGATGACAGTCCATAGGTGAATGCAATATGTAATACTAAGATCCTATCAGCCCTGACGCATAACGCCATGCGGGCGATATCCCCGTAGATGTGAAATCTACTCACCGTGTCTCGCGCTAAGTGTATCCAACCACTTGCTTGCCCTTCTTCGCAGCGTCCGTCTCACTGGCCTGCGAACCTAGAATCACATACACGTATCACACATAAGCTTAAGTCACAAAACGCGACATTATAATCCAACGAGAAACCTGTGTCGCAAACCAATCGCGCGTGTGCGCGATACGCTAAAACGTGTACTCACGCGCCACAAAACTACCCCGACACGCCGCGATACGCAGAACCCAAACCTACTCACGTATCACGCGTGTCGCGAAGGTTTAGAAAAACGGCAAAACAGGTATTTGGTCCCAGATTTTCCTACAGAATTGATCTTAAAAAAATATATATACCAAAACACTACCCACAGTAGCAGACACCCACTGGACCAAACCCCAACCCAAACCCTACCCATCTGGCCGCAATTGGCGGCCAGAATGAGGAAATTGGCGGCCTACTGTAGCTTTATGGGGGTCGGGTTTCACCTGGTGCATCATCTCTACTCCACTACACTACAGTCTTCCCAAAATCAATCTGCACTCACCGAGTTGATAGCAGTTCCAGAAAACTCACATTTTGCCCAAATACGACATTTTGCATCAAATATGAAATCTGGTGGTATTTTAGTGTAATAGGGGTTCGACTAAGTTACAATGGCCTCAACAGACCACAATCATCCTACTGAAACCAAAACTCGCCTCAATAGCACAAGGTTCTCACTAATCACCCCATATCGCACTAAAACACACTAAATTCTAATAACCGAAGCAAAACTACACAAACTACGCTAACTAGGGGATAAGGTAGGAAGTATACCTCACTCTCGACCCTAGGGAGCTGCAGGAAGAAGAAGAAGTGAAGAGAAGTCGCTGCACAGGGATCTGGGGCTGCTGCTGCTGCTCACTGCCTCTGCTGCTGCTGTTTGTGCTTGCCACTGCTGCTGTTGTTGCTGGTTCTGGAGCTGCTGCTGTTGCTGAAGGTAAGTGTGTGTGTGAGTGTGTTGTGTATGTGAGAGTGTGAGTACTTGAGAGAAAACCAAAAGAAATGGGAGGCTACAATCATCACACCAAAAGTCACCCCTCTCTCTCTCACACCTCATTTAATGCAAGCATGGCCTAAAGCCATGATGCATTCTCTCTCTCACACAAGTCAACACTAATTCCATAATTCAAATTAAAGTAATCCTTTAGTTTAACTAATTAATTATACCCATTTAAGAATCCAAAAGAATTAATCCTACAATTAACCCACCATGGTTAATAATTATGGTATTTCCTTGATTTAAAAAAAACCCTAGTTTACATGCACATGTGTGTGCAAGCTTAGGAAAATTTTGGAAAAATATTTATTAAATTAAGAAAAATATTTAAAACACAATTTGGTAAACTTTTTATTAAAAATCATTATTTAATTATAATTATCCACTAACCCTTATCCTAAGGTGTTACAATCTCTCCCCCTTAAAGAAATTCGTCCCCGAATTTCAAAATCTAACTAAGGTTACCTTCAAAAAGATGGGGGTACGTCTTCATCATCTCGCTTTCGGTCTCCCAAGTGATCTCTTCACGGTTCTGACCACGCCAAAGCACTTTAACTGATGGAATCTCCTTCGATCTCAATTTCTTCACTTGTCGATCCAAGATCATCACTGGCTGCTCTGCATAGGAAAGATCACGCTCAAGCTGGATCGTCGGATGCTGAATCGCGTGCGAAGGATCATGTAGATATCTGCGGAGCATCGAAACATGGAATACGGGGTGCACGTCTGGAAAGCTGGGCGGAAGGGCTAACCGGTAAGCTACTGCACCGCCACGCTCGAGGATCTCGAAGGGGCCCACATACCTGGGACTGAGCTTCCCCTTCTTGCCAAACCTCATCACACCTTTCATTGGGGAGACCCTCAAGAAAACATGATCACCAACAGAAAACTCAAGTCTGCGTCGTCGACGGTCTGCATAAGCCCTCTGCCTACTCTGCGCTGCTCTCATCCTATCGCGAATCAACTGGATCTTCGCGGTCGTCTCCTCAACGATCTGTGGCCCTAAGATACTGCTCTCACTGAGCTCTGTCCAACAAGTAGGTGACCTGCATCTCCTCCCGTAAAGAGCCTCAAACGGTGCCATCTGAATAGTCTCCTGGTAGCTGTTATTGTAGGAAAACTCCACCAAGGGCAAATGATGATCCCAGCTACCTCCGAAATCTAGTACACAAGCTCTGAGCATGTCCTCGAGAGTCTGAATGATCCGCTCTGACTGTCCGTCGGTCTGCGGATGAAATGCCGTGCTGAAACTCAAGCGAGTGCCCAAAGCCTCCTGAAGCCTCTGCCATAGTCTACTAGTAAACTGGGTGCCTCTGTCGGACACAATGCACGTCGGGACTCCGTGTAGTCGCACTATCTCGTCAATATAGATCTGGGCATACTGAGTAAATCCGAAAGTCGTCTTCACCGGTAAGAAGTGAGCCGCTTTCGTCAAACGATCCACGATCACCCAGATGGAGTCATACCCCCGACTAGTCCTGGGTAGACCCACCACAAAGTCCATCGAAATCTGTTCCCATTTCCACTCCGGAATGGGTAACGGCTGTAGCTCCCCCGCGGGCCTCTGGTGCTCAGCCTTGACTTGCTGACAAGTCAGGCATCTCGATACAAAATCTGCAATGTCCCTCTTCATTCCGTCCCACCAGTAAACCTCTCTCATATCATGATACATCTTGGTGGAACCGGGATGTACGCTATACACCGATCGATGTGCCTCCTCAAGAATCTCACGCCTCAGTCCCTCAGTATCAGGTACGCACAGTCTGACTCCAAACCGTAGTATCCCCTGATCATCGGTCACGAACTCGGAAAATCGGTCCTGTCCCATCTGTGCCATGATCTCTAAACATCGGTCGTCACTGAGTTGTGCCTCACGTATACGATCAATCAACTGTGGGCGTGCACGGACGTGCGCTATCTGTCCTCCAATCGGCGTGAACTCGAACTGTACTCGACTGTCGCATAATATCTGCCAATCCGCCGATGACTGCTCCTGCACTGCGCGCAAACATGATAAACTACTCCCGGGCCTCCTGCTCAAAGCATCCGCTACCACATTTGCCTTGCCCGGGTGATATAAGATCTCGCAGTCGTAATCCTTCACTAACTCCATCCATCGACGCTGTCGAAGGTTCAGGTCCCGCTGCTGGAATATGTATTTCAGACTCTTGTGATCCGTAAATATCTGGCACGACTCACCGTATAAGTAATGTCGCCAGATCTTAAGTGCAAAGACCACTGCTGCCATCTCCAAATCATGAGTGGGGTAGTTCTGCTCGTGCTTCTTCAATTGTCGCGAGGCATACGCGATTACCCTATCATGCTGCATCAGAACGCATCCCAATCCCACTCGAGAAGCATCACAAAAGACCACAAATCCGCCCGGTCCGGAAGGTAAAGATAACACCGGTGCCGTCGTCAGCCGAGTCCGTAACTGCTGAAAACTGTGCTCGCACTCCTCCGTCCAATCGAAGGGAACTCCCTTCCGGGTCAACCCGGTCAACGGTGTAGCAATACGTGAGAAGTCCTGCACAAAACGCCTGTAGTAACCGGCCAATCCCAAAAAGCTGCGAATCTCCGTCACCGATGTGGGTCTGGGCCAACGCTGAACGGCCTCGATCTTCCTCGGGTCAACACATATACCGTCTCGTGAAATCACGTGACCCAAGAAGTCCACGCTGTCTAGCCAAAAAGCACACTTGGAGAATTTCGCATAGAGCTGGTGCTCCCTCAATGTCTGCAATGTAACCCGCAGGTGCTGCTCGTGCTCCTCACTACTCCGGGAATACACCAAGATATCGTCGATGAAGACTATGATGAACAGATCCAAATAAGGCCGGAAAATACGGTTCATCAAATCCATGAAGGCTGCTGGCGCATTGGTGAGTCCGAACGACATCACCAAAAACTCGTAATGGCCATAGCGCGTACGGAAAGCTGTCCGGGGAATGTCCTCCTGTCGAACCCGCAGCTGATGATAGCCCGATCGTAAATCGATCCTCGAAAAGTACCCTGCCCCCTGAAGCTGGTCGAACAAATCGTCGATACGCGGTAAAGGATACCTGTTCCGCACTGTCACCCTGTTCAGCTGGCGGTAGTCGATACAAAGACGTAAGCTGCCGTCCTTCTTCCTGACGAACAGGACTGGAGCACCCCAAGGAGAAACACTGGGTCGAATAAGTCCTTTGTCCAGCAAATCTTGCAACTGACCCTTCAGCTCACGAAGTTCCGCCGGGGCCATCCGATAGGGCGGTATAGAAATAGGCCCCGAACCAGGAACCAAATCAATACAGAAAGAAATGTCGCGCTCGGGCGGCAACCCAGGAAGCTCGTCAGGGAACACATCAGGAAACTCGCTAACAACCGGAACCTGATCCAATGGAACCTCCGTAGCGCGAGCATCGCGAACATAAGCGAGAAATCCCTGACATCCCTTCCTCAAAAGCTGTCCAGCGCGAAAAGAAGAAATCACACTGTGAGGGGCGGCACTACGGTCCCCTAACACAACAAAAACCGACTCGCCGGGGAAACAGAATCTAACTGTCTTCTCGCGGCAGTCCACAGAAGCGTAGCACGTGGCTAACCAATCCATGCCCAAAAGAACGTCGAAGTCCAACATCTCCAGAAGGATCAAGTCGACAGGCAACTCTCTCTCGCCAATACAGACGATACAGGATCGGAACACGTGCCTAGCAACAAACGACTCTCCTACAGGAGTAGTCACCACAAGCGGCTGATCAAGCAAGCCCGACTCTCTACCCAAACTCGGCACGAAGTGTGTGGATACGTACGAGTGTGTGGATCCGGGATCGAACAATACATGTGCATCAACTGAACATACAGGGAGGATACCTGAAACCACTGCATTGGACGCCTGCGCGTCCTGATGTGTCAAAGCAAAGACCCTCGCTTGTCCACCACCTGTAACTGACTGACCTCTGCCTCGGTCATCTCGTCCTCTCTGAGCAACTCCTCCATGCCCACGACCTCTCTGAGCATAAGTCTGGCGCGGAGCAACGGTAGGCACAGCGGGCAACGCCCTCTGGGGTGGTGAAGGTGGTAAGGTAACATGCGGTGCTGCCGCCTCCCTCCGGTGTGTCTCTGGACAATCTTGAACGAGGTGAAGTAGGCTGCCACATCTGTAGCAACCCCGCGGCGACTGCTGACCGTCCTGGGGATACGAACTAAACATCCGACCCCTTCCCGAATCTCTGCTACCCCTCGTACCGGAACGATACCTGTCGCGGCGTTTGAATGACTGCCTCCGTGCGGAAATACTGGTACGAACTCTCTTCGGCTCTGGAAATACCGAAGTCTCAACAAGGTGCTCCTCGACCACTAGGGCTGCGTCTACAGCTGCTGCATAGGTCTCGTAGTGCTGCGCACTGATCGCGAGGAACACTGGTGAAATCAAGCCTCGAACAAATCTCCGGACTCGCAACTCCTCGGTGGCCACTAGATGTGGGGCGTAGACTGCTAGCTCTGTAAACAGTACGTCATACTCTGCCACTGTCATCCCTGGCGTCTGGCGCAAAGACTCAAACCTGCGTGCTCGGGCATCTCTAACACTCCGGGGAAGGAAACGGGCTAGAAATATGGTCACGAACTCCGTCCAGGTCATAGGAGGAAGACCTGCTGCTCTGCCCTTCTCCACTGAATCACACCATTTCTGCGCAAGACCTTCCAGGCGAAAGCTCGCGAACTCAACCCATCTCGCATCTGCACATCTGAGGGAACGACATATCCTGGCCATCCTGTCTATGAAAGACTGTGGGTCCTCGGCTGTATCGGTGCCTGTGAAAACCGGAGGCTTCAGCCTCATGAACTCTGATAGCGATACTGTAATCACCTCCGTAGCTGCAGAGGCAACTGGCTGTGCGGTAGGCACCATCGCGGTCTCTGGAACTGGTGGAGCTACCTCTGGTCGCTGCGCTCGAAGCGTCTCAACTAGCGATCCTATCATCTGGCGCATCTCCTGCATACCAGCCCCTAACGATGCGATCTGCTCTGTCACGGCAGGAACAGCCTGCTCGGGTACAACCGGCGTACTGCCCGGATCAGTCCTCGTCTCGGACGAGTCAACACGAATCTCGGCCCTCGCGGCCGCTCTCTGTGCCCTCGTAGTCTTAGGCGGCATATTGGCTGAAAGAAAATTTGGATTCGATAAGAACACGGAAATCGAATCACAAGAATATAAGGATGAATCAATCAACAAGCCCTAAGGTCGCGTAAGCGGAGTACCGTGTCGTGAGTATGCCGCGGAACATACGCACGCTACGCTACCCTGCCGCAGCTACCTACTCCATCATACCAGGGTCATCCTACACTCCGAAGGTAAAACCTACGCTCTGATACCAACTTTGTCACGACCCGAGAAATTCGACTCGTGACCGGCACTTAATCACGCAACGTCTACAGGCGTAACGCGGCTAAGTAAGCCGAACCCAGAAATCAAAACCAATAAATATAGAGTGATTTAAAGCATTTTGTAAAAGCAATAGTAAATGTCTGAAAAACTTCCATTTATTTAGTAGAAATCCCTTTTAAGTTCAAAAGTTATGAGTTTTATAATTTTGGTAACATTTCCTTTTTAAAACATGAGCCCCGAAAGTTGGGTAAAAGTAAGGTGTAGCGGAAATAACAAGTGACATGAATAAAGCATCACAATGATATACGACGCCGTAGCGAAGAATATACAGTAAAACAAGGACAATATCATAAAAGATGAGACTGCATAAGGTAACGTCGGCTCACATGCGAGCTCGACACCAGAATATAAAATCATACATATCGTCCTCACAACTGTCTCTAACTCAATACATAAGGTAGATGGAGAGTACTAGATACATCAATATACAACTGAAAGATAACAGATACCGTACGAAACCCACCTAAACAGCAAAAGGGCTATCTCTGCTCAAAAGGGGTATCTGTGCCAAAAGATGAGGTAACAGCCAGCCGTGACTACTCCCAAGGGCAACCTGCAAACACTGTGGCACAACGGGGGTGAGATGCCAACTCGTGAATAGAGATAACATATAAAGGTGATCGCAAGCATGCACATATAGCGTGGCTCTACTAATGCCAGCAGATGATATCAATGCATGTCAACAGTGGATACAGTAGTAATGCATGTACTCTAACAGGTAAATGCCACAGGATGAGATGTATAGTAATCAATACTGAGTATGGGATAAATAATATCTACATGGACTATGTCAACATGGAAAGCAGTGATCGGTGCCTCAAACTGCACCCAAATCCCACATATACTCAGGCGCCGGCACACCCATCGGCCCTCAAATCCTGTATATCTCGGAGGAGTCACGAGTGCCCAACATCGGCACCCAAAACATCATAAAATACCCGTGTCCAGCATCGACACGTAAATCCTCAAATATCGGGCGCCGTCAATCTGGACCGGCCCCACGGGGTCCGTCTGCGGTATCGGCCCTCGGCCCCGGCAGCACGGTCATCCCGCATCCATCACTCGACTCTGGTCAGTATCCTCCGGACAACTGCCAGGTCCAACCAATCACCGGTAGGTACTCGCCCGCCTCCAGGCTCAATCGGCAAATCCCATCGATCATCTCGCCGAGGGGAACCATACCGGGCCCACCACGAACCCGCAAACGGAACATCCACTCCTCGAATCGGGTTTCAAGCACACGTCTCAGCACCGAGAAAACGCGTGGTGGACACACCAAAATATCATATCACGAGGTACCGGGTTTTCAAAATAGCATATCTTACCTTAAATAATTCCACGGTCCTCAAAACAGAAATCACATGAAAAATCCATCATCAATAAGTCAATCCAATGCGAGGTACAATATAATCAATCCATGGCAGGTATATAAGGGAAAGCCGCTTTTTAAAATAGTTTCCGTTTTTAAAGATGTCATGCGGCTCCCAATGTCCAGGAAATCATAGTCAATCACATGTGTGGTGAACTACAGCAATAACACAACAGTATAATCATGGCAGTTCTACAGTGAGTGTGGCATGGCAATTACTAACGGTGTGTGTGTAGCATGTAAATAGTGCTCGTGCAACATAAACCGTTAGTAATAGTGTGGTGTTCTATCAGTTCTAGCACATATCAATAACACATAGCAGGGAAATGCAATATGAGATGACAGTCCATAGGTGAATGCAATATGTAATACTAAGATCCTATCAGCCCTGACGCATAACGCCATGCGGGCGATATCCCCGTAGATGTGAAATCTACTCACCGTGTCTCGCGCTAAGTGTATCCAACCACTTGCTTGCCCTTCTTCGCAGCGTCCGTCTCACTGGCCTGCGAACCTAGAATCACATACACGTATCACACATAAGCTTAAGTCACAAAACGCGACATTATAATCCAACGAGAAACCTGTGTCGCAAACCAATCGCGCGTGTGCGCGATACGCTAAAACGTGTACTCACGCGCCACAAAACTACCCCGACGCGCCGCGATACGCAGAACCCAAACCTACTCACGTATCACGCGTGTCGCGAAGGTTTAGAAAAACGGTAAAACAGGTATTTGGTCCCAGATTTTCCTACAGAATTGATCTTAAAAAAATATATATACCAAAACACTACCCACAGTAGCAGACACCCACTGGACCAAACCCCAACCCAAACCCTACCCATCTGGCCGCAATTGGCGGCCAGAATGAGGAAATTGGCGGCCTACTGTAGCTTTATGGGGGTCGGGTTTCACCTGGTGCATCATCTCTACTCCACTACACTACAGTCTTCCCAAAATCAATCTGCACTCACCGAGTTGATAGCAGTTCCAGAAAACTCACATTTTGCCCAAATACGACATTTTGCATCAAATATGAAATCTGGTGGTATTTTAGTGTAATAGGGGTTCGACTAAGTTACAATGGCCTCAACAGACCACAATCATCCTACTGAAACCAAAACTCGCCTCAATAGCACAAGGTTCTCACTAATCACCCCATATCGCACTAAAACACACTAAATTCTAATAACCGAAGCAAAACTACACAAACTACGCTAACTAGGGGATAAGGTAGGAAGTATACCTCACTCTCGACCCTAGGGAGCTGCAGGAAGAAGAAGAAGTGAAGAGAAGTCGCTGCACAGGGATCTGGGGCTGCTGCTGCTGCTCACTGCCTCTGCTGCTGCTGTTTGTGCTTGCCACTGCTGCTGTTGTTGCTGGTTCTGGAGCTGCTGCTGTTGCTGAAGGTAAGTGTGTGTGTGAGTGTGTTGTGTATGTGAGAGTGTGAGTACTTGAGAGAAAACCAAAAGAAATGGGAGGCTACAATCATCACACCAAAAGTCACCCCTCTCTCTCTCTCACCTCATTTAATGCAAGCATGGCCTAAAGCCATGATGCATTCTCTCTCTCACACAAGTCAACACTAATTCCATAATTCAAATTAAAGTAATCCTTTAGTTTAACTAATTAATTATACCCATTTAAGAATCCAAAAGAATTAATCCTACAATTAACCCACCATGGTTAATAATTATGGTATTTCCTTGATTTAAAAAAAACCCTAGTTTACATGCACATGTGTGTGCAAGCTTAGGAAAATTTTGGAAAAATATTTATTAAATTAAGAAAAATATTTAAAACACAATTTGGTAAACTTTTTATTAAAAATCATTATTTAATTATAATTATCCACTAACCCTTATCCTAAGGTGTTACATGTGGACTGCCGTCACTGCCTGTTTGTATATTTTCTTTTGGGGCACGACCGGGTTGAGGTCAATGTACCCGTTGTACCTATATTTTCTTTTCTGTACTAGGATTACCCCGCGGTGGAGTGTACGGATAGTCGGGTTCTAGAGGGCAACGGGCCCGCATCTCATGGCTTTGAGACGGAGGGGGCTTCACTCTGGAATTGGCGGGCTATTCTCCGCACTTGTAGGGGGTACAGGTTGACCCAAAGTAGGGTGCTTAAGTTACCGGATTCCGTGAAGTGCTGGGTGGCCCATTCACTTTGTTGAAGGGGGCTGCCTCGCTTCCGGTTTTGGCAGGTAACTTTCCGCACTCGTAGGGGTCTAGGTTTTCATTGCACAGGCTATCCACACGACCAGGTGAACGTCGGGTTTCAGTTACGGCTCAATGAAACCCGGGGATCCCAGATTATCTGTATTGTTCTGTGATGCTTATTACATTTCTGTGATGTTGCATTTTATCACGCCTGGAGCGATTATTGTATATTGATATGTATATATATACTAGTAGATGTTGTATATGTTTTACACCCGCGCTAGTCCAGTCCCCGCTCTGTCGTTAGTTAGGTAACCTAATGGGTGATGACGGGACCCAGTGGCGAATGCGGATGGCATATACGTACATTTTATTTTCGTTCTTTTCTGGTTTGATTAATTGATGGGACTGCATTGATTCGGATCAATGCAAGTAAAACAGACCTATTCGATATTGTTGGAACAATTTTCAAAAAGATGTTATTACAAGGACGTTCTCTTTTGCTTTGCACAGCGGTATTCAATTTGGAATATCCAGCACCTCATTCGACGAGGCAAGGGCCGAGATCCCTTCATCGGGAGTGACCCCTTGGGCAGAGGTTTGCGTCAGGGTAATAACTTCACTATAGTCGATTAATTTTTGCTTTGCTTTGCATCGCGGTATTCATTTAGAATATCCTGCACCTCATTCTACGGGGAAAGAGCCGAGATCCCTTCACCGGGAGTGACCTCTTTAGCAAAAGTTTTCGCCACTATATATTTGTAAAAGCTATCCGGTTCCTTCAACGAAATCAAGTTCATTACGTTAAAGGTTTTTCGCCAAAAACCATTCGTAGCCCTCCGTCATTTCAGAAGGGTAGCATTTAGTATTCATGCTATGTTTGTTGACCTTCATCAAGGCATAGTGTATGGTAGCTGCTTGTTACCTTTCTGCTGCATAGATAGATGCGTTGGTTTGGGACAGTCGTACAGCCTTGTTGACCTTCGTCAAGGGCTTGTACGGGTGGGTTCAAATTAACCTGGATAATGACGGGTAGAACTTGACATGTGACTTATGATTTATTGACCTTCGTCAAGGTCATAAGAGCATGGGGTAAAAATCACATCGGGAGTTTCTAAAGAAACTGAAACTTGTCAGGCATGCGCATACCTTCTGGAGTGTGATAACGTGAGTGGATTCCATCACGTTATCATGCGCATACCTTCTTGATGAGTTGGTTTACTCCTCGGGTGATCCCGACTAATTCTTCTTTCAGATTTGGAAGAGAATTTGAGGTTACAGTGGGAGGTTTCCTGATTAGATAAATTGATAACTATTCTGATCTAGGCTAGAGTGCACGCAGAGTGTTTCTTTTCTCTCTCTCTCTCTCTCTCTTTGGCAGCGACCATGACCCGACCCTAGACTATGACTCAGTGACCAAGTTGACCAAACCTTCTTAAAACGCTGGCTTTTGGATTGTCTGAGTTGCATACATCATTGCCACTCCTTCTTTTACCCTTTGCATTTCGCCAGAACACCCCGTATTATTACGAACTTCCACTTCCATTGGATAAATCCATCGTATGGTTATATACGAACTCGAAGGAACTTGTTCCAGATTCGAGGATGGATTCTGGTTCTGAAGAGATTGAATAGGACTATTCAGTTGTTTTTTCCTTTTTCCTTCTCTCAGGTTGTGAGTGATCCTAGGATTAGGACGGTACACCTATTACGCTAATTGGATAGTCTTCATCCAAACCATAGGCAGGTGCCGAAAGGTAGGGAATGAAGAAAACCGATTAGCCTAAGTGATGTGTACAGAAGGTAATAAGTAAAGACAAATAAAGGGATTAGAAAGAAGGAAAAGTAAATTGCGACTGCTATTCACGAACAAACCAAGTTTTTCATCGCCACTCCTACTTCACCTTTTTATTTCTCCAGAACACCCCGTATGACTACGAAGATCCACAGTTATTTGGATAATCCATCGTATGGTTATATACGAACTCGAAGGAACTTGTTCCAGTTCGGGGATGGATTCTGGTTCCGGAGAAATAGAATAAGGTTTATTCAGTTGTCTTTTATCTTTACCTTCTCTCGCGTTGCGAGTGCTCCTAGGATTAGGAAAGTACACCTATTACGCTTATTAGATAGTCTTCTTCCAAACCATAGGCTGGTGCCGAACGGTAGGGAAGGAAGTAAACCATTTAGCCTAAGGGGGTGTAACGACTAAAGACAAATAAAGGGATTTGGAGAGATGGCAAAGAAATATACGGTTATAGTCATGAATCTGATAATGGAAGAGGCATTACTAGGAATACCCGGATACCCCTTCGAAACATTTTTATGTTTCAGTTTCACTGTGTATTGTTAATAGAAAACTGATTTCCCAATTAGTACTTACTCCAGGTTATGTATTTACCAGGTATGATTCTCACATCTGTATGGTTTTACAGATGATGAGTGGGAGTAATTTATTGGGAATTGGGTGATCATCCTCATTATATCGGGATTCGTTGTAATTGGTGATATTTGAGGAAATCTCCTGAGTTTTTGCCGGATGGAAAATATTTGGTTTTGAATATCCGTTGTTATTCACCAATTTCAAATTGATATATCTGTACGTTTATTTTTATAAAGTGAGATATAACTTTTTGAAATTATGTCCATGACTTTTACCTATATCAGTTGATGATTAGGTAAGGAGCATTAAACAGCGGTGTAATTCATCATAACCATAGTACAGTTTTCAACCTACGATGCACAGGGTATGAGTTATTAGACTCAGAGGAATTATACAGAGTATTGTATGTTGTCCAGTGTCCATTAGGACAAAGGGGTTGGTACTCGTACTATATTCTGTTTACTTGTGACTTCTCTAGTTCTTAGACATGTGTTTCGTAGAAATGCAAGGTCCAATTTTTGAGAAGTTATAGGTATATGAATAAAGTAGAGAACCAGGTGTTGCAAGTATCAGGATTCTTCAAGGTGATCGAAGATGTAGATACTTGTGTATGGTATTCGGTTGATAGTAATGGTTATGAGAACTTGCTTCTCTTTCAGGTTACTCATATCTGAATGTATTCATAAGTTGAGTAATGTTGATCGGCCTCTCTCCATTTAGTTGACATACACTGGAGACAGCTGCTGCATGATTTGAATCTGGTTCCAATTAAATCAGTGCCTCTGTTTCTATATTGGATATAGAATAGTTCATATCTTAACGATGTTAAGGTACGGGGAGTTGTCCAGCTTATGCTTAAAACCAGACTCTGGATAACTCAAGGAACGTTTCTGTAATGGTTGTTTGTGGGTTAACCCGGGCTATGACGAGGGTTGACTTTCTACCATCTAGAAGATCAATAGTGATATTGTTCTTGACTCGCCACGGTTTTAGTAAAATGGATTTTTTCAGAAAACAGTAGTGGGAGTATGGTAGAACTGGAAGTGATTCCAGAACCGCATACGATTACTGAAAATTTATTAGGACCTAAAGATTCAATCTGGATTGTCATTCCATTAGCCACTCCGCAGATATGGAGGGTAACCTCAGGCACCCGAGAGGTACTCCGGTAGCCTCAAGGACGGTGACAGGGAGGTTCTTGTTTGCCCAGACTTGCCATTGCTGATGTTTCAGACCATGAGACCCCGGCAGGAGGATGAGTATAGCGTCGTTCTAAATTAGCTTTAGAAGTACTTGTGTATATGACTCTGCCAGAGGGTTGTCGTAGTCAGTGGGAGCAGCGGAAGCATAGTGGACAAGTAGCTTGTGTCTATTTATAGACTAAAGCAAGTATAGCGGAGATAGATCGTCTATTTTTGATGTGACAGTCATAGGTTATGACTTCATCAGAATAGGGGATGGATCTGTTAAGAAGGTAGTAGGGTGTGATGTCCTGGTATTTGGATGACATACACATAGTAGGAAATGAAATTCCTATACTACGATCGGTTATACTTTGGTTGTCATACAGTGTTTTCTCCAAATAGGATTTGGATATAATGTCGGACATTCTGGTTACTAGATCTATGGTTTTAGATCTAGATTTGGGATGTGTCCCAATCTGGGTACTGAGACAGTATTCTAAAGGTGTTTTAGAATGGACGTGTCACGACCCGAAATTGGCACGTGATGGCCCTTAAACTACGCAACGTCCACAGGCGTAACGTAATTTAAGTAAGCCGAAAACCCAGCAATCTAAACCATCAAAAGTAGTAAGAAATAATAGAAATTTTAAAACCTTTGAAATCTCAACCCAAATTCTTTAAAGTCCAACTTTATTTTCTTGAAAAATTTGGCAGCACCTCCTTTGTAAAAACCAGCCCCAAAAATGGGTACAACATAAATATAAGTAAAGCATCCCCATACGGGAGCAAATACACGCCCAAAGGCGGAAAACAACCACCACAACAGATATACGACGTCGTAGCGAAGAAATAAAAGACGATAGAAGTAAAGCTGCATAAAAGACATCCAAGTCTCAAAATAACATACAATATCGTCCTCACATCAAGTCTCTAAGTCAACATGAAAATAGTAGATGGAGAGTACAAGGATACAACGTATATACAATACAATAACGAATAACCAAAAAACCCACCTAAAGCAAAACTGCACACTATGAGCTAAAGCGGTATCCACAGCAAAAGATGATAAGATAGATGAATAGCCTGCCTCGACTACTCTAGGGAACAACCTGCAAAACAAACTGTGACACAACGGGCGTGAGTTGCCAACTCGTGAATAGTAAATAACATATGCAGGTAATCGCAAGTATACACGTACAGCGCGAATCTAACATATGTAAGCTAATTGCAGTAAAAGGTCATATGAATGCAGTAGTCATGAAAGGTACACTAACGGGTACTACAAATACATGAAGCAATAATATGACAATCGGTATGCAATAATGATATGAAAATGTATATATGCAACAGTCATGAAAAGTACGCTAACAGGTACTACTAATACATGAAGCAGTGCATAAACAATAAATGTGGAGTATGGGGTGAAACATGTCATTTCCACGGAATCCTGACATCGTGGTACGACCCAAGTCCATCAAGACAATCTAAATCCCAATTTCCTCAAATCAGCCCCCAATTTGGCTCTCATATCATATAAGTCTCACAAATCCTGAATGTACAACATCAAGTAAATCTCATATATCCTGAATGTACAAAATCAAGAAAGTCTCATATATCCTTTATGTACAATATCAAGTAATATCAAATTTCCTAAATCCAATATCAAGTGAACCTCTTATATCCTAGGTATATTTGCATGAATAAATATGATGATGCATATAAATTGATATGTATACATATATATTAGCGTCCCACTCCACTAATACATATATACTTAGGAATAAAATATCATGAAACCAATGTGTCAAGCATAGACACAAAAATACTGATCTATCAGGTGCTGTCACCACGACTGGCACCCTGATAGGTACGTATCATACGCTATACCGAAAGCTTGAATGCCTAGCTCTGACCCTCGCCTCTCGACGTAACCATACGTACATGACTCCAGTCGATATCCCCATGATAACCGCCGAGTCATTGGTAATGTAACCGGATGGTATGGTTCCCTACTAACTCATCTCCTTACTGAGATTCTTGTCCCGGGTTACCTCCGGCCCCAACCATGTACCCGCACACGGACCCCTCCTTTCCTCGCGTGGGGTATATATTTCAGAACCGATAAAACTCATGGTGGGTGATGAAATATCATATCAAGGAAACCGGGTTTTTCAAATAATGCATAATTTCATGAAACTACCACGGTCCCCAAATCAAGAAAACATCATGAAAAATTCATATCTTAATGCGAAAATCCATGAATATAATAGATGCAACAGAAAACTGTAATGTGGGCATATAAAGGAAAAGCCGCTAATTAACTGCAACAAGTTAATATAATATATCATGCGGTTCCTAATTTCTCCAATTCTAAATAACATCAAGTAAAGGTAAACATGTAGCTATAACTGATATATGTGTAAACATAAAGGTATAGCAAGGTATAAGTATCTACCTATCAGTAATGATGTAATATACCCTCCGGGTATAAGTGAAGTATGTATGCAAGGTATACATGTAGCTATGTCATTATGTGTATATGTACCTATCGCTAATGGTACAATACCCTATAGGTATACAGGTAACTAGCATGTAAGCATGTCAAGGCATATGTGTAAGCATGTAGGTATACAGGTATGCTATATGCCATATGCAAAAAGAAATATGAATCAATGTCACAATGTCCCTAACCAAACAACATTATATAGGTATGTGTGTTGTGCGTAACATGACAATTATTGACGGTTTGTATGGCATACAATCAGTGCTCGTACAACATGAGCCGTCAATAATATGTGCAGTGTCCTAAGGGTACTAGTCCAAGCACAACAAGTAACTAAGCAATAAGGTGTATGCGCAACTCTATATATGAAATAGAATATGCGACAAGTCAAGTCATCTCTAGCCCAGACGCATAACGCCATGCTTGCGATCCCCCTATAGATGTTAAATCTACTCACCAACGCTCCTGGCTAAGTGAAGCCTACCACCTGATTTCCCTTTGTCGCAGCGTCAGAAGTCCCCGCCTGCGAACCTAAAACAATAAAACGATAAAACAAGTGTATATTAGTAATAGACCCAAAACACGTACAAACTACGTTTAACCGACGCAACAACACTGTAACGCCTTAGATTTCGGTTAGTGTTGGCTTAGACGGTAATGCGGGTTTACTGTAAAAAGTTTACCAATTCGGGTTCCTCACATTTTATAACATTCAATTAATAATTTATTATTATTTGTTATGGGCATGCACGCACGTGTGCACGTAAATGTGAGGGTTTGTTTGTGCTAATCTAGTATTAGTGACCATGATAACTTAACCCTAATCTAATCCTTTACTTTAATCCATTCTTTGCTTTAACCATAACTTTAATCCTTTAGATATTTCTCTTTTGGGTTTTGTTTGAGAGAAAGGTGGCATGGTGGGCTTTAATGGTGGTGTGAATGCATTAATGTGAAGTTAATGCATATGGTGTACTCACCTCTCACTCTCACCCTACACTCACATCCCTCTCTCATTTCCTCACACTCTCTCATTCTTTCTCACTTAATTTCTTTCATATTTCTCTATCTCCTCTAAGCCTAAACTGAACACTTCATATTCCATCACAAATCCATCTCAAAACTTCATCTAATCTCACCAAAATCACACTTTTTTCTTGGATTTGCCTCTTGGATGCCTAGGAGCTCGGATAGCTTGGATCTTTGAGTTCTTTTGGTTAGGTAATGATCTCTAGCTGTTCTTTATGTAGTTATTGTGTTGAGTAACCTGTTAGTTTTAGTTTAGATTGTTTAAAGTTAAGTTTTGTGCAAAATATCGTATTTTTAGTGTCGTTTATGACATCTGTGTTCTGCTGTGACCCGGAGTGTTTACTAGAAAACCAAACAATGTAGTTGTGTTGTACCAGAGACCATAGGACATCACCTCAAGCACGAACCACCCTGCTCGGACCTCGGCCGGCGACGTGAAGAGGATTTCCGGCGACATCGGTTTTGGGGTGGAGTTGGGGTGTGGGTTTTTGTGGGTAGGTGTCTGCTTTGGTTTAGGTGTGTTTGGTCTTGTTTAGCTGTTGAGTTTTCTCTGTATGCAAAATCTGTTAGTGTATATGCCCTAAAGGCCATTACTGTATCATACTAGTTTGTATATTACTTAATGGAAGCTTGGGATATTCACCTTGTATAAACAATCTTGCTCAATATAGTAGTATGCTACTTGGTTTGTTTCTACTTCAATGTGTACTTGTGTTTATTTTACTATATCACTTATACGCATTAGTGGAGCCCTTAGGATCTTTTGCTTGATTACCAGCATTGTGATGGCAGTCGCACTAGTGGGGGCTGGGTAATCTATAAGCACATCCTTACACAGGTCCCTAGTCGCAGGACTATCGAGACAGGGCATCGATACTCTGGAGTAGACTAGCGTATGCGCTTCTCATCCCAGTGTGGGAGATGGTCTGTCCCACAGCCATCAGTACGTCGTACTGGAGATAGTATACGGGTGCTCGTTGGGTTACGAGTACACTGGACAGGACTCGTCGGGAACTGACAGGTTGGTATTATACCTATCGTCAGTCATCAGTTCCCAGGTGACATGAGTACAGCTTAGTCCGCTGACTTGATACTGGCACTTCGCCTCGAGTGTGTTCCCACTGCACTTTGATCACTACCCTACCACGGCTCAAAGGAGTCGTGCAAACAGGTAGTGGTTGGGTGCAGTCCCGAAGCACTTGGAGGCAGTTCCGGTTAGACAGGATTCGTCTCTCCCGGTATTGGGGGTTGACATCGCGCTGTGTCTAGGAGAGCCATTACACGAGTAGTCCCTGGCCAGGGCAAGCGAGATCTATTGGTAGGTTTCCAGTGTTATCTCAGGGTGTTTTGGGCTTCACTCCGACACGACTTGTACCGCTATTGGGGGACTGATGTTTTATCGCCCCCTAGGCCCGACATGCGATGTATCAGACGAACAGACCGGACTGTACGGAGACTGTCACATTCAGACTCAGTAGGAGTTCAGATGGGGTTTCACCTCGTCAGCCTTCTTGTCGACATCTACCTGGGGACCGTTACGCACAGCTAGTGCCGCTTGCGGTCTGTGGTTAAACCCACTGCCAGCGTAGTGTCGAGTCTTTAGAGTCCCACACAGAGGGTATTCGCCTCTGGGCAAATCAGAGTAGAGGTCGCATGGTTTTGCGACAGGGTTCGTTCTCATCCGCGCACTTGTGCACGTTTGGAGTCCGGACGGATATTACTGGCTGGCTCTGGTTTGAGTCAGATACCGGTATATGTTTTGGGGTTGGTTTTATTTCTCAGTACTCTTGTTCTTCGGAACGAGAATACAGGTGTGTATGCACAGTTGCTTGAGGCGGAGGATGAGGTTTTTCATTAGGGTTTCGGAACGGGTGCGTATGCACAGTTGACAGTCGTCTTTTTCCAAACCCTAATAGATTTATGAAATATCAATTAATAATAGTAATTAAATGAAATATTGTTATGGTTGATTTTGTTGACTTGTTGACCATGGTTGACTTGTTGACCATGGTTGAATGTTGACCACCATCATGCTTTGAAAGGATTCTCCTTGATTCATGCTTACACTCATTTATTGAAAGTATGATAGTGGTCATTCCAAATACAACCATCAACTATTTCATTTTTGAATTATTATTATTAATTAGATAATTCCTTTTCTTTTAGTTATGGTTGCAAAAGAAAAGAGCTCATTCTTTCATAATCATTCTCTCTCCTCACTTCATCTTCTTCTTCCTCAAGCTCAAGGTGATTCCTTCTCATGTGTTGAGAATCCTTCACCTTGAAAAGAAAACAACCCCTAGACACTCTCTACTCTCTCTAGGGTTCAAGGTTTAGCAAGCCGAAAATCCTAGTTCACTCCAAGTTCGAGAAAGAGCCCAAAGGTTGAACCTTCGAGGTGGATCCATCTTCGACGAAAGAAGGAGACAAGAAGAGAACCATCAACCTCTACAAAAGTTTGAAGAAGAAGGAGTTCAAGTTTAGGTATAACCATCTTCATCCGAGTAGCTAACTCTCTTTAGCAAGTATGCTAGTTTTAGTTTAGTTAGAGATCCCGACTTTGCTTAGTCCATGTTGCCCCTTGCGCTAAAAATTTGATTTTTATACCGTTTCCGCCTCCCCGTAAGAACCGGGGGTCGCAACGTGGACTTACAGTGGTATCAGAGCCTAACTAAACTTAAACTAGCTTGGTAGTGAAGTGTAACGAAGTTCGGAACCGAAAAATCACAAAACCGGAAAAACTAAAACCCTAAGTTTCTGTTGAAATTTTTTCTGCTCTAAATGAAAAATTTTATACTCCTAAATTCGGCTCAAGGTTTTGTTTGAACACCCATGAAAAACGATCCACTGTTTCATTCAAACCGCCGCGGTTCCGCGGCACGAGGTAGGCATGTGCCGCGGAACCGCCGCCGTTTGTTGTCTTCTCTGCATCGTTTTTCGTGCAGTGTGTGTCTGTGTTGGTTTTGGGATTTTTAAAATATATTATATGTGCCCGGATTTTCCAGAACAGAATTTTACTTTTGGGGTCCTATAATTCCGTATTTTTTTCCGAACTTCACTGCACTTTGGCTATGTTGGTTATATCTGTGATGTTTGCATATATTGAACGTCGGCTAATCGCTATAAGTCGATTGGTCGGGGTTATACATGATCTGTGTTTGATATTGGAATGTGTATATGAATGTGTTGGACTGTCGCGGGTGAATAGCCGGGGTGGATGCGAGATGAGCTCTTGTTTTTCTTTCATTCATTGTAAATGTAAATTGATGTAATAATATTATTTGTTTGGCCGCACAACCGGGTCGGGGTTGTAGCCGTCATTGTATAATTCTTTTTACTGTTTTTGCTCCTAGGATAGACCCATGGAGGGGGTGCACAAACTGCCGAGTACTTGGCGGGTAGTTTGCCGCACCCGTAGGGGTCTTGGGTGGGGTATTTGGCTATTCACCGCGACCGTGTTATCCGCTTTTCGTTCCAGGCTCGAAAGGATTGCGGATTGCTAGTATATCCAATGTATTCATCTGTGATCTGTAATGTCTATCATTGCTTTCTATTTAGGCGTTGCTTATGTTTTACAGCCGCGCTAGCCCAGCCCCCGCTCTGTCGTTAGTTAAGTAACCTAACGAGTGATGACGGGACCCCGTGGCGAATGCGAATGGCATAAGCGTACGTCATATTTTGGTTGTTTTCTGCAATGGTAGGAATTAAATGATGGGACGCATTAAAAGTACTAATGCAAGAATATCACGTATTAAAAGAACTAATGCAAGATAATAAACCAAGTTAAAATCGTTGGAACACTTTCGAAAAACCACTCGGTTCTTTTCAAAACTAACTTTTAAATGCGGAGCTTGAGCCACTCCTTCTAAAAGCTATCTCGTTCCATCGATTATATCAAGTTCACTACGTTCACGGTTTCGCCAAAACCATTCGTAGCCCTCCGTCGTTTCACATGAATAGTCAATAGTATTCAAGCTGTGTTTGTTGGCCAAAGTCAAGGCATAGTGATTGGTAGCTATTGGGTATTCATATGCAGCATAGATAGATGCGTTGGTTTGGAACAGTCGTACTGCCTTGTTGGCCAAAGTCAAGGGTAGGTACGGGTGGATTCAAATTAACCTGGAGAATGACGGGTAGAACTTGACATGTGACTTATGATTTGTTGGCCAAAGTCAAGGTCATAAGAGCATGGGGCAAAAATCCACATCGGGGTTTTCATAAGTACTGAAACTTTCTAGATTTGCATACCATTTGGAGTGTGGTGATTCTGGTAGGATTCCTTCAGTTTCGTCACACGATGATATTTGGATCCCGATCCTACTGTGAGTATATGCTACTCCTCGGGAAATTTTTCACTAAACGATCAATGCTATAAACCTAGTAGGTGCCTAGAAAGGTGTTAGCGGGGCTACGCCCCCAGGGAAAAGAGGTTATTTAATTAAGGAACTTCGCGAAAGCGTTGGAAAACCTCCCTCGAAGTACCGACACTGGCCTGGCTGAACGGTTAAGCAAGTATTGTGCGGTGGGATTGATCCCGACTAATTCTTCCTTTATGGTTTGAGGAGGGATTCGAGAGACAGTGGGAGCCATCCTGTTTAGACAAATTAAAAACCATTCTAAACTTGCAAGAGCATCGTGCTAAAGTGTTTCTTCTCTCCCCGCTGCAGTGACCAAATCGAAATGACTGGACTTAAGTTACTTCTAGATAAAAACATATTGACAGGGCCAAACTACAAAGATTGGCTTAGGAATGTCAAGTTGGCAATCACTTACGACAAGCTGGGGTATCTTCTTACCACCAAAGCTCCCCCCGTCCCAGGTCCCACCTCCAGCGTCGCGGATAAGGAAATCCGTAAGACTTGGGAGATTGACAGCGCGAAGGCCAGGTGCCTCGATGGACAACGAACATCAGAGGAGGCACGAGAGTATGGATTTGGAGTCCATATTTCTCCATACAAAAGAACTGTATGGAGAGCAGTCTCGTATCGCAAGATACGAAGTGTCGAAGAAGTTATTTTCGACGAAGTTGGCCGTCGGATCATCGGTAGCGGACCACGTGCTTAAGATGATTGGCTACACTGAGGAGCTCGCGGAACTTGGGACCACGTTGGACAATGAACTCTATATGGATATAATTCTCCAGTCCCTTCCATCCACTTACGCCCAGTTCATACTGAATTTCAACTTGCAAGAAAAGGAAGTTGAACTTTCAGAACTCCTCAACATACTGAGGAGCGCAGAGGGCACCCTACAGAAGGGTAGGGAAACACCCGCTTTGTTTGTAGGAGGATCTTCTTCCTCTAGGTCCAAGGCGAAAGCCAAGGGAAAGAGGAAGAAAGCCCCCGCCAAACCAAGAGGCGGTGTTAGTAAAGTGGGTACGAAGGGAAAAGAAATGGCAACAAAGATTGCGGGGAAGCTTGTGGGTAAAGAGGAATGCTTCTATTGTCACAAGAGTGGACACTGGAAGAAAGATTGCAGGGCTTGGAAGGCCAGGACACAGGAACTGAAGCAGGTTGCGGCTTCAGCTTCAGGTGTGTATGTTATTGAAAACTGTCTTTCTATAAACTCTACTTCCTGGGTATTGGATACCGGATCAGGATCTCATATCTGTAATTCTTTGCAGGCGTTGAGAAACCGTAGGTTTTTGAAGGCAGGTGACATGACCCTCAGAGGTGCGAACGGAGCTAGCATGGATGCTAAAGCCGTGGGGGACTATCACCTGGGAATGTCAGATGGGCATGTTTTGGTTTTGCGTAATTGCTTTTTTGTACCCAACGCAACTTGTAATATCATTTCTGTATCTTTGGTTTCTAAAGAAGGTTATGAATTTGCGTTTGTAAGTAATGTTGTAAACATTCACCTTAATCAAGTTCTGATTGGGTCAGGTACATTGAGCAATGGTATATACGTATTGAACCAACCACAGATTTTCAATGTCCAGAATACACACAAAAGAAAGTCTCCAGATATTAATCAGGCTTTCTTATGGCATTGTAGACTGGGTCACATCAATAAGACACGGTTGACTAAGTTACATAAAGAAGGATACTTGGATTCGTTCGAGTATCAGTTTTATGCCACTTGTGAATCTTGTCTCATGGGAAAGATGACAAAGACTCCGTTCACTGGACACGGAGAAAGAGCGAGCGAGCTCTTGGGACTCGTACACAGCGACGTGTGCGGTCCAATGTCTACACATGCGCGAAGCGGTTACTCTTACTTCATTACTTTTACGGATGATTTCTCAAGGTACGGTTATGTCTTCTTAATGAAACATAAGTCCGAAGCCTTTGAAAAGTTCCAGGAATATAAGAATGAAGTAGAGAAACAGACTGGAAAAAGTATCAAGATTCTAAGATCGGATCGAGGTGGAGAATACTTAAGTGCCGAGTTCCTGAATTATTTAAAAGAGAACGGAATTCTCTCTCAGCTTACTCCTCCATACACTCCGCAACACAACGGTGTATCGGAGAGACGGAACCGAACCCTATTGGATATGGTACGGTCCATGATGAGCAACGCTGAGTTACCGCGATCATTCTGGGGGTATGCGCTAGAATCAGCTGCGTACCTTTTGAACCGAGTTCCTACTAAGACTGTGCCTACTACACCATATGAGATGTGGAGTGGGAAGAGACCCTATCTTAAGCACATTAAGACATGGGGATGTCCAGCTTTTGTTAAAAAGCAGCATGCGGACAAGCTCGAGGCACGCTCAGTACAGTGCAAGTTTGTGGGATATCCAAAGAACTCCAAGGGATATTTCTTCTACTACGAAGAGGAACAAAAAGTTCTTGTTTCTCGTCATGCCTACTTCTTGGAAACTGAGTTTTTGGAAAACCAGATAAGTGGGAGCACAGTAGAACTGGAAGAAATTCCAGAACCACAAAACATTACTGAAAGCTTAGAGGAACCAGAGGGTTCGAAAGAACAGGACATTCCTACGCCGCTCCGCAGGAGTAGTAGGCAGTCTCATCCGCCCGAGAGATACTACGGTTTTCTCATAGACGGGGATCGAGAGGATTGCATCATAGATTATGATGAGCCTACTAGCTTCCAGCAGGCCGTTCAGAGCGTTGACTCGGTAAAATGGCTGGATACAATGCGGACCGAAATGGAGTCCATGTACACCAACAAAGTATGGACGTTGGACATTGCTCCAGACGGGGTAAAACCCGTAGGATGCAAGTGGATCTTCAAAAGGAAGATTGGTGTAGATGGACAGGTTGAGACCTATAAAGCTAGACTTGTAGCAAAGGGTTTCCGTCAAAGACCTGGCTTGGACTATGACGAAACCTTTTCTCCAGTGGCTATGCTGAAATCCATTCGGATCCTTCTTGCCATTGCTGCCTTCCACGATTATGAGATTTGGCAGATGGACGTAAAGACCGCTTTTCTGAATGGAAATTTAGAGGAGTGTGTCTATATGGATCAGCCAGAGGGTTTCATTCAGAGTGGGAGCAGCGGAAAGGTGTGCAAGTTGCTTAAGTCCATCTATGGACTAAAGCAGGCATCGCGGAGTTGGAACATCTGTTTTGATGAGACGGTCAAGGAATTTGGCTTTATCAAAAATCCAGATGAACCATGCATCTATAGTAGATTTGTAGCGAGAACCGTAGTATTCCTCGTTTTATACGTGGATGACATTCTCTTAATAGGAAATGACATTCCTATGCGACAATCTGTCAAGGGGTTCTTGTCACACAGGTTCTCCATGAAAGACCTGGGTGATGCCTCATACATCCTGGGGATCCGGATCCATCGTGATAGATCCAAGAGGATATTAGGACTTTCTCAGTCCAGGTACATCGACACCATAGTGAAGAGATTCAGTATGGAAGATTCCAAGCGCGGTAACCTACCGGCTTGTCACGGGATCACCCTCTCTAAAGAGATGTCTCCCAAGACTGATTTGGAGAGGGATCGCATGTCTATTATACCCTACGCTTCTGCGGTAGGCTCTATAATGTATGCGATGTTGTGTACCAGACCGGATGTAGCTTATGCACCGAGTGTGGTAAGCCGGTATCAGTCAAACCCTGGGGAGAAACACTGGATAGCGGTAAAGAACATTCTCAAGTACCTGAGAAGGACTAAGGAGATGTTCTTGGTGTATGGCGGAAAAGACCTCCAGATCGAGGCCTTTGCTGACTCCAGCTTCCAGAGTGACAAGGATGATTCCAAGTCCATGTCGGGTTTTGTCTTTACCCTCAATGGAGGGGCGGTGTGTTGGAAGAGCTCCAAACAGGAAACCGTTGCAGACTCGACTATGGAAGCGGAATACATTGCTGCATCTGATGCCGCAAAAGAAGCTGTCTGGATGAGGAAGTTCTTAAAAGAACTTCAGGTGGTTCCGTCCATTGTTGACCCAATACCTCTGTATTGCGACAACAACGGGGCTATAGCTTTAGCGAAGGAACCCAGGTCCCATCAGAGATCGAGGCACATCTTGAGGCGGTATCACCTGATCAGGGAGATCGTGGATCGCAAGGAGATCGAGGTTCGGAGGGTTGCTACAGAAGAGAACACTGCAGATCCATTCACCAAGGCCCTACCCCAGACTCAGTTCGAGCGGCTGATCGAGATGATAGGTCTTCGATACGCCAGTACATGGCCTTAGTGCAAGTGGGAGATTGTTAGTGTATATGCCCTAGAGGCCATTACTGTATCATACTAGTTTGTATATTACTTAATGGAAGCTTGGGATATTCACCTTGTATAAACAATCTTGCTCAATATAGTAGTATGCTACTTGGTTTGTTTCTACTTCAATGTGTACTTGTGTTTATTTTACTATATCACTTATACGCATTAGTGGAGCCCTTAGGATCTTTTGCTTGATTACCAGCGTTGTGATGGCAGTCGCACTAGTGGGGGCTGGGTAATCTATAAGCACATCCTTACACAGGTCCCTAGTCGCAGGACTATCGAGACAGGGCATCGATACTCCGGAGTAGACTAGCGTATGCGCTTCTCATCCCAGTGTGGGAGATGGTCTGTCCCACAGCCATCAGTACGTTGTACTGGAGATAGTATACGGGTGCTCGTTGGATTACGAGTACACTGGACAGGACTCGTCGGGAACTGACAGGTTGGTATTATACCTATCGTCAGTCATCAGTTCCCAGGTGACATGAGTACAGCTTAGTCCGCTGACTTGACACTGGCACTTCGCCTCGAGTGTGTTCCCACTGCACTTTGATCACTACCCTACCATGGCTCAAAGGAGTCGTGCAAACAGGTAGTGGTTGGGTGCAGTCCCGAAGCACTTGGAGGCAGTGCCGGTTAGACAGGATTCGTCTCTCCCGGTATTGGGGGTTGACATCGCGCTGTGTCTAGGAGAGCCATTACACGAGTAGTCCCTGGCCAGGGCAAGCGAGATATACTGGTAGGTTTCCAGTGTTATCTCAGGGTGTTTTGGGCTTCACTCCGACACGACTTGTACCGCTATTAGGGGACTGACGTTTTACCGCCCCCTAGGCCCGACATGCGATGTATCAGACGAACAGACCGGACTGTACGGAGACTGTCACATTCAGACTCAGTAGGAGTTCAGATGGGGTTTCACCTCGTCAGCCTTCTTGTCGACATCTACCTGGGGACCGTTACGCACAGCTACTGCCGCTTGCGGTCTGTGGTTAAACCCACTGCCAGCGTAGTGTCGAGTCTTTAGAGTCCCACACAGAGGGTATTCGCCTCTGGGAAAAACAGAGTAGAGGTCGCATGGTTTTGCGACAGGGTTCGTTCTCATCCGCGCACTTGTGCACGTTTGGAGTCCGGACGGATATTACTGGCTGGCTCTGGTTTGAGTCAGATACCGGTATATGTTTTGGGGTTGCTTTTATTTCTCAGTACTCTTGTTCTTCGGAAAGAGAATACAGGTGTGTATGCACAGTTGCTTGAGGCGGAGGATGAGGTTTTTCATTAGGGTTTCGGAACGGGTGCGTATGCACAGTTGACAGTCGTCTTTTTCCAAACCCTAATAGATTTATGAAATATCAATTAATAATAGTAATTAAATGAAATATTGTTATGGTTGATTTTGTTGACTTGTTGACCATGGTTGACTTGTTGACCATGGTTGAATGTTGACCACCATCATGCTTTGAAAGGATTCTCCTTGATTCATGCTTACACTCATTTATTGAAAGTATGATGGTGGTCATTCCAAATACAACCATCAACTATTTCATTTTTGAATTATTATTATTAATTAGATAATTTCTTTTCTTTTAGTTATGGTTGCAAAAGAAAAGAGCTCATTCTTTCATAATCATTCTCTCTCCTCACTTCATCTTCTTCTTCCTCAAGCTCAAGGTGATTCCTTCTCATGTGTTGAGAATCCTTCACCTTGAAAAGAAAACAACCCCTAGACACTCTCTACTCTCTCTAGGGTTCAAGGTTTAGCAAGCCGGAAATCCTAGTTCACTCCAAGTTCGAGAAAGAGCCCAAAGGTTGAACCTTCGAGGTGGATCCATCTTCGACGAAAGAAGGCGACAAGAAGAGAACCATCAACCTCTACAAAAGTTTGAAGAAGAAGGAGTTCAAGTTTAGGTATAACCATCTTCATCCGAGTAGCTAACTCTCTTTAGCAAGTATGCTAGTTTTAGTTTAGTTAAAGATCCCGACTTTGCTTAGTCCATGTTGCCCCTTGCGCTAAAAAATTGATTTTTATACCGTTTCCGCCTCCCCGTAAGAACCGGGGGTCGCAACGTGGACTTACAAAATCTGGGATCACATAGGTAGTTTCTAGTAATACGACTACGCGCGATACGTTATCCGACACGGTCCGTGCACTTCGTGCTGGTTTTGCTCTTGGGTTGGTTTCGTCGTGTCGCTACGTGCGTTAGCCACAATACGAACACTTGGGAGTAGGTTTGGAGTTGGTGTGTCGGTAAAACGTAGTTTGTAGGTGTTTTTGGTCATTTGCTAATATACACTTGTGTTATCATTTTGTTGTTTTAGGTTCGCAGGCGGGGACTTCGGACGCTGCGAAGGAGGGGAAACAGGTGGTTGGCTTTACTTAGCCAGGACGGTTGGTGAGTAGATTTAACATCTACAGGGGAATCGCCCGCATGGCATTATGCGTCTGGGCTAGAGATGTTATGTTTTGTCGCATATTCTATTGCATATATAGAGTTGCGCATACACATTACTGCTTAGTTATTGTTGTGCTTGGACTAGTACCCTTAGGACACTGCACTATTATTGACGGCTTATGTTGCACGAGCACTGATTGTATGCCACCCACACCGTCAATAATTGCCATGACACGCACAACACCCTTATAGATATGATATTGTTTGCTCAGGGACATTGAGATATTGATTCATATTTCTTTATGCATATGACTTATAGCATACCTGTATACCTACATGCTTACACATATGCCATGACTTGCTTACATGCTAGTTACCCGTATTACCTATAGAGTATTGTACCATTAACGATAGGTACATACACACATAATGACATAGCTACGTGTATACCTTGCATGCATACCTTACTTATACCTGGAGGGTATATTACATCATTACTGATAGGTAGATACATATACTTTGCTATACCCTTATGTTTACACATATATCTGGCTATAGCTACATGTTCACCTTTATTTGATGTTATATAGACTTGGAGAAATTATGAACCGCATGATTTATATTTTAACTGGTTGCAGTTAAATAGCGGCTTTTCCTTTATACGCTCGCATTTCAGTTTCATGTTGCGTATATTATATTTATGGATTTTCGCATTGAGATATGGATTTTTTCATGATGTTTTCTAGATTTGGGGACCGTGGTAGTTTCATGAAATTATGCATTATTTGAAAAACCCGGTTTCCCTTGATATGATATTTCAGCACCCACCATGAGTTTTATTGGTTCTGGTATATATACCCCACGCGAGGAAAGGAGGGGTCCGTGTGCGGGTACATGGTGGGGGTCGGAGGTACCCCGGGGCAAGAATCTCAGTGAGGAGATGAGTTAGTGGGGGAACCATACCTACCGGTGACATTACCTGTGACTCGGCGGTTATCGTGGGGATACCGACGGGAGTGATGTGCGTATGCATACGTCGAGAGGCGAGGGTCAGAGCTAGGCACTCGAGCTTTCGGTATAGCGTATGATACGTACCTATCAGGGGGCCAGTCATGGTGACAGCACCTGATAGACCAGTATTTCGGTGTCGATGCTTGACACTTGTTTCATGATGCATTGGGTGTTGATGTTAGACACTCACGTTATATGAAACTTACTTGATACTGGTATTGTACACACAGGATATGTAGGATATACTGATATTGTACACACAGGATATGTGGGATATACTGATATTGTACATACAGGATATGTGGGATATACTGATATTGTACATACAGGATATGTTAGATCTACTTGATGTTGTACATTCGGGATATGTGAGATATACTTGATGTTGGACATTCAGGATATATGAGATTTACTTGATGTTGTACATTAAGGATATATGAGACTTACATGATATGAGAGCCAATTTGGGGGTTGATTTGTGTAAATTGGGATTTGGATTGTCTTGTTGGATTTTGGTCCTACCACGAGGTTAGGATTTCCGTGGAACTGACATGTTTTATTCCATACTCCACATTTATTGTTTATGCACTGTTTCATGTATTAGTAGTACCTAATAGAGTACCTTCCATGACTGTTGCATTTACATACCTTATTTTATATGCATTGCTTCATGTACTAGCAGTACCTGATAGAGTAACTTACATGATGGTCGCATACATATTGTCATATTATTGCTTCATGTATTAGTAGTACCTGCTAGTGTACCTTTCATGACTGTTGCATTACATATGACCATTCATTGCTACTGTTGCATATGTTAGATTCACGATGTACGTGCATACTTGTGATTACCTGCATATGTTATTTACTATTCACGAGTTGGCAACTCACCCCCGTTGTGCCACAGTGTTTTGCAGGTGTTCCTCAGAGTAGTTAGAGGCAGGGCTATTTTTCATCCGTCGTATCATCTTTTGCTGCGGATACCGCTTCGCCTGACAGTGTACAGTTTTGCTTAGGTAGGTTTTGCGGCTATCCGATGTTGCCTGTTGTATATTCGTTGTATCATGTACTCTCCATCCACCATTATCTTGTATGACTTAGAGACTTGGTGTGAGGACGATATTGTATTTCATTTTGTGACTTGGAGGTCTTTTATGCAGTTTTATTCATATTGTCTCTTTCTTCGCTACGGCGTCGTATATCTGTTGTGGTGGTTGTTTTCCGCCGTTGGGCGTGGATTTTGCTCCTATTTGGGATGCTTTTACTTATATTATATTGTACCCATTTTTGGGGGCTTGTTTTACAAAGGAGGTGCCGCCAAAATTTTAAAGGAAGAAAAGTTGGACTTTAAAGAATTTGGTTTGAGATTTCAAAAGTTTTAACAATGTTCTTATTTCTTACTACTTTTGATGGTTTAGATTGCTGGGTTTTGGGATTACTTAAATTGCGTTACACCTGTAGACGTTGTGTAGTTTAAGGGCCATCACGTGCCATTTTCGGGCCGTGACAAAGTTGGTATCAGAGCGCTAGGTTTTACCTTTCGGAGTGTAGGATGACCTTGGTATGATGGAGTAGGTAGCTTAGGCAGAGTAACGTAGTGTGTGTATGTCCGCGGCATACTCACGACGCGGTACTCCGCCTAAAGTGACCTAAGTACAAATTTCTTGAAATTCCTTCTTTGATGATACATATCCTTGTGATTCGATTTCCGTGTTCATATCGAATCGTATTTCCTTTTATAGCCTTTGCCGCCGATGACTATGAGGACTCAGAGTGATGCAGCGAGGGCCGAGGTCAGAGTTGACTCGTGTGGGACGAGGACTGACCAGGATGGCACGCTCGTTGCATCGGAGCTGATGGATTCGCCTTCGATAGGTCGTATTGATAGGCTTGTGGCAGAGATGCAGGACTTGCGCCAGACGATGAGTTCTTTGGTTAAGGCCATTCGAGCGCAGCGACAAGAGGTTGTCACCCCTGTTACCCAGTTGTTCCGTGCGATCAGCACACCGCATTTCGTCACTTACACAGCACCAGTGGATGCAGCCCTAGTTGACGAGGCACGTCTTCCAGAGACTTTGGGAGTTCCGGAACAGAGGATGGATCGTACAGGTGTACCAGCCCAGAGACAGAGACTTAGGCATCGAGACAGATTTCGTGACCGTCGTGGGAGTAGCAGAGGCTTGGGATGAGGACAGTCGTTCAGCTCTCATCCCCAGGAGGGTCAGCAGCCATCGTATGGATGTTTTCGATGCGGGAGCCTTCATCACCACATCAGGGATTGTACCTTAGTACCGCGTCAGACCCATGTTCAGAGAGGTCGTGGTTGGGGAGGGTTGGTTCCGAGAGAACGGTCTAGCAGAGGAAGAGTTCTGACAGTTCCGGGTAGAAGGCAGACACGAGAGTTTGCTTCTACTCATCGGGACGCGCGGGCGTCCAATGCAGAGTGTTCAGGTATTCTTAATTTGTATGTTCTTTGATTCATATGTTGGTTCACTTGTTGTTTTACACACTTTGTGCCTTGGTTGGACCGAGAGTCGTGTTAGCTAGATCAGCCGTTGTTGTGTTAACTTCTGTCAGCGATTCTTTTGTTGCGCGTCACGTGTTTCAGTCGTGTGCCAATCGGATAGGAGATAGAGATTCGTCCATCATTTTGATCCTTCTGGAGATGTTGGATTTGACGTTCTCCTGGGCACGGACTGGTTAGCTACGTGCTAGGCATCTCTGGACTGCCACGACAAAACAGTCAGGTTTTGTTTTCCCGGCGAGTCAGTTCTTGTTGTGCAGAGGGACAGTAGTGTCTCCTCTCACGGCTTGAATTCAGCCTTTTTCGCTTGTCGGCTTTTGAGGAGTGGATGTCGAAAATTCTTGGCTTTCATTCATGATACCGGAGCCACGGTGGGTTTGTTAGACCGGGTTCCTTTCGTGCGAGAGTTTTCCGACGTTGTTCTAGATGAGCCGGCGGAGCTTAGGGAGCTTAAGGATCAGCTGCAGAGTTGTTTGTTGGGGGACTTGTGCGTCCGAGTGTTTCGCTTTGGGGAGCTCGTTTTCTGTTCGTCAGGGAGAAGGACGGCAGTTTAAGGTTGTGTATTGATGGATCGTCAATTGAACCGGCTTATGGTGCGGATAGGTATCCTTTACCTCGCATTGACGATTTCTTCGATCAGCTCCAGAGTGCGATACATTTCCTAAGTTTGTTTGGGATCAGGTCATCATTGTTGCGGGTTCGGAGTGATGACATTCCGGAGATTGCTTTTGTGCGTGCTACGGGCTTTATGTGTTTTGGGTGGTGTCGTTGGACTCACCAATGCCCTAGCAGCAATCGTGGATATGATGAACCAGATTTCTTCAGGCCGTTCCTCGACCAGTTTATTGTTGTGTCATTGATGACATTCTGGTCTATTCCAGGAGTCGTGAGGAACGTGAGCAGCACTTGAGGATTTGTTTTGCAGATACTGGAAGAGCACCAGCAGTTTGCTAAATTCTCGGAGTGTTCCTTCAGGCTTGATTATGTTGAATCCTAGGTCTTGTAATTACGGGAGACAGTTTTCGTATGGACCCGAGGAAGATCGAGGCCGTACAGCTTTGGCCCATACATATATCCGGGACAGAGGTCCGCAGATCTTTGGGCTTAGCAGGTTTTTACCGCCGTTTCGTGCAGGATTGCTTGTGTATCGCTGCACCGTTGACTGAACTGACCGAGAAGGAGGTTCTTTTTCTGTAGACTGAGGCATGTGTGCGGAGTTTTCAGCAGTTGGAGATTCGGTTGACAACTGCACCAGTTCTTTTCCTTTATACGCTCGCATTTCAGTTTCATGTTGCGTATATTATATTCATGGATTTTCGCATTGAGATATAGATTTTTTCATGATGTTTTCTGGATTTGGGGACCGTGGTAGTTTCATGAAATTATGCATTATTTGAAAAACCCGGTTTCTCTTGATATGATATTTCAGCTGTTAGTGTATATGCCCTAGGGGCCATTATTGTATCATACTAGCTTGTATATTACTTAATGGAAGCTTGGGATATTCACAGTTATATAACAGTCTTGCTAAACATGGTAGTATGCTACTTGGTTTTATCTATCTTAATATGTGTGTACGTATTGATAGAGCCCTTAGGATCTTGCTTGACTACCAGCGTTGTGATGGCAGTCACACTAGTGGAGGCTGGGTAGTCTACAAGCACATCCTTTTTCAGGTCCCTAGTCGTAGGATTATCGAGACAAGGCATCGATACTCCGGAGTAGACTAGTGTGTACGCTTCTCATCCCAGTTGGGGAGATGGTATGTCCCACAGCCATCAGTACGTCGTACTGGAGATAGTATACAGGTGCTTGTTGGGTTACGGGTACACCGGACATGACTCGCAGGGAATTGTTAGTTGGTATTATACCCGTCGTCAGTTAACAGTTCCCAGGTGACATGAGTACAACATAGTCCGCAGACTTGACACTGCTACTTCGCCTCGAGTGTGTCCCACTGTTCTTAGATTGCTACCCTACCACGGCTCAAAGGAGTCGTGCAAACAGGTAGCAATTGGGCGCAGTCCCGAGCACTTGGAGGCAGTGGCGGTTAGACAGGATTCGTCTCTCCCGGTATTGGGAGTTGATATCGCGCTGTGTCAGAGAGCCATTACGCAAAGTCCCTGGCCAGGGCAAGCGAGACTTACTGGTAGGTTTTCCAGTAGTTTCTCAAAGTGTAATGGGCTTCGCTCCGAAACGACTTATACCGCTTTTAGGGGACTGGCGCTTGCCGCCCCCCTAGGCCCGATATGCGATAGTCCTAGACGAACAGACCGGACTGTACGGAGATTGTCACATCAGGCTCAGTAGGAGTTCGGATGGGTTTCCTCATCGGCCTTTTTATCGACATCTACCTGGGGACCGTTACGTACAGCTAGTGCCGCTTGCGGTCTATGGTTAAACCCACTGCCAGCGTAGTAGTCGAGTCTTTAGAGTCCCACACAGAGAGTTTCCTTACTCTAGGCGAAACGATATAGTGGTCGTATGGTTTTACGACAAGGGTTCGGACGCATACGTGTTTAAACGCACGTACGATGTTCGGACAGTTTTTACTAGCCGGCTTTGGTTTAAGCAAGGTTCTAGTATCAGGTTATTGGATTTATACAGTCTAAAGTTTTTCCGTGTTTTCACGGATAGGTGGGGCATTCTCGCAATTTGGCGGGAAGCTTCTAGACGTATGGTGACTTGAGGGTTTAGGTGGCATTTACATTAAATGCATTTATGACTCATTAGATGAATCATTCAAGTGAGTTAATGAAGCATTTATTGCTTAATGACTCACTTGATGATTCATTGCATATATTTAATGAAGCATGATGATAAATCATTTAGATTTATTTATTTGATTTTCTTTATGCTTCTTGATATATTAGAAGTGAGAAACATTTTCATCATAATCTTGCTCACCTTCTCTCTCCTCAAGCTCTCTCTCTTCAAACCCTAATCCTGCCCTCTCATGTGTTGTGATCAAGGATTAGCTAGACTATTTAATCCATAACCATACTCTATATCATCTAGGTGACTTTGATTAGCAACTAAAGAAACCTAGTTACCTCAAGATTAGAGGCAAAGCTTGGAGTAGAAGCTCTCGGGTGGATCGTCTATTACATAGAGGAGGCCGACGAGGAAGTGGATAACGAGAAGATGAAGGACTAGGTTCATTAGGTATAATCTCTTGTCATAGTAGTTAACAACTCCTATGTTAGTGTTATTTATAGTTTAGCAAAGATCCTTTCGGTTGGTCGATGTTGCTTCAAACAAATGATTGTTTTTCATATTTCCGCCTCCCCGCAAGTCGTGGGGTGTACAACGTTGACTTACAGTGGTATCAGAGCCTCGCTAAACAATAACTAACTTATTAACAAAGTCGTAAGAATTTAGAACACAAAACGAACCAGAAAAAATAACGTATTCACCAAGTTTCTATCGAATTTAAAACGAGGTCTAAAATTATTTCAGGGACCTCTAAAAATACAAGCAGGGAAATATAAGAATACTGGAAAAAATTGGGTGCATGAATCGGCCAAACAGCCGTGGAACCGCGGCCGATCACACCGATCCGCCGCGGATCCGCGGCCGCGTTAAAACCGATTCAGCCCAATTTTCCCCAGTAACTCTTCTGTGAATATTTTGTCTTTTCTGGAATGTTTATTTTCTGCTCAAGTCTAAGGTGCACAGAGAAGTTTTGGAGTAGAATCTAAAGTGTTTGCTCGATCGAAATTATACGATGTTTGCTAATTAGATTATATCTGTGAACTGTATAATGTGTTCATAAACCTCCCCTAACTGCTAGTATGTCGGTTGGCACGGGGTTGCACATTTCTGTAATGATTTTATTGTTTGTGATTATGAACTGTATTGGATTGTTGTGATGATTAGCCGGGGTTTGAGATGGGTTATTATATTCATTCATTCGATGTAATTGTAATATGTTGTAATATTATTTTGCGGGGCACATCCAGGTTGCGGTTGTAGCCACCGTTGTATTATTTCATTTTACTGTTTTTTGCTCCTAGGATAGACCCAAGGTGGGGTGCACAAACTACCGGGTACTTTGAAGGGTTTAGTGGCCTACTGACGTTGTTGAGGGAGACCGCTTCACTTCGGGTACTTGGCAGGTAGTTTGCCGTACCCGTAGGGGTCTAGGGTAGGGTAATGGCTATTCATCACAACTGTGTAATCCGTTTTTCGTTGCAGGCTCAAAAGAAACGCGGATTGCTTGTATATCCAATAATGTTCATCTGTGATCTGGAATGCCTATTATTGCGTCAGACGAATATACAATATCTATATATGATAACTATTTAGACGTCACTTATGTTTTACACCCGCGCTAGCCCAGCCCCCGCTCTGTCGTTAGTTAAGTAACCTAACGGGTGATGACGTGACCCAGTGGTGAATGCAGATGGCATAAGAGGACGTATTTTCGTTGTTTTCTGCAATGATAGGTTAATGATGGGACGCAATATTATTAATGCAAAGAAAATAAACCAAAGTTGAATCGTTGGAACAGTTTAAAAGAAACCACTCGGTTATTTTTAAAACAGAAGATATTTTTTAATTGCGGAGCTTTAACCACTCCTTTTAAAAGCTATCAGGTTCCTTCGGTCATATCAAGTTCACTACGTTCACGGTTTCGCCAAAACCATTCGTAGCCCTCCGTCATTTCATTTGGGTATTCAGTAGTATTCAAGCTATGCATTTTGGCCAAAGTCAAGGCATAGTGTTTGGTAGCTGCTGGGTATTCATTTGTTGCATAGATAGATGAGTTAGTTTGGGACAGTCGTATTATCATTTGACCAAAGTCAGGGGTATGTACGGATGGGTTCAAATTAACAAGATAATGATGGGTAGAACTTGACATGTGACTTATGACATTTTGACCAAAGCCAAGGTAATAAGAGCATGGGGCAAAAATTTATATCGGGAATTTCTAAAGAAACTGAAATTTGCAAAGAGATGCATACCATTTGGAGTTTGATGAATTTTGGTAGGATTCCTTCAGCATTATCATACGATGATATTTAGATCCCGATCCTACTGTGAGTATATGCTACTCATCAGAAGATTCGTCACTTAACGATCAATGCTATAAACCAAGTAGGTGTCGAGAAAGGTGTTAGCGGGGCTACGCCCCCAGAGAAAAGAGGTTATTTAATTAAGGAACTTCGCGAAAGCGTTGGAAAACCTCCCTCGAAGTACCGACACCGACCTGGCTGAACGGTTAAGCAAGTATTGTACAGTGAGAATAGTCCTGGCTAGTTCTTCCTTTTTGGTTTGAAGAGGGATTCAAGAAACAGTGGGAGCCATCCAGTTTAGATAAAATAAAAACCACTCTAAACTTGCAAGAGTATCATGCTAAAGTGTTCTCTCTCTCTCTCTCCTAATTGCAGCGACCCAGATAATGACAGGACTTAAGTTACTATTAGAAAAAAATATACTGACAGGGCCAAACTATAAAGATTGGCTGCGGAATGTCAAAATGGCTTTGACCTATGACAGATTGGGGTATGTCCTCACCGCTAAGGCACCTGCAGTCCCAGGTCCCAAATCCAGTAATGCGGATAAGGAAATCCGCAAAACCTGGGAGTTAGATTGCGCGAAGGCCAAGTGCATCGTGCTTGCCTCGATGAATAATGAACATCAGATGAGGCACGAGGATATGGATCTAGATGCCATATTTCTCCATACAAAGGAACTTTATGGAGAGCAATCTCGTATAGCAAGATACGAGACCTCAAAGAACTTGTTTCAAGCGAGGTTGGCCGTCGGATTATTGGTAGGAGAACATGTCCTAAAGATGATTGGCTATATAGAAGAGCTCGCAAACCTTGGGACGACTTTGGATAATGAGCTCTATACAGACCTGATTCTCCAGTCCCTCCCTTCCACCTACGCCCAGTTTATTCTGAATTTCAACATTCAAAGAAAAGAAGTTGAACTTACAGAACTCCTTAACATGTTGAGGAGTGCAGAGGGCACCTTGCAGAAGGCAAGGGAAACACACACTATGTTTGTTCGCGGTGCTTCTTCTTCAGGCTAAGGACAAAGGAAGGAAGAATAAGGCCGCCACCAAACCTAGAGGAGGTGTTAGTAAGGTGGGAGCGAAGGGAAAGAAAAAGATTGCGGTGCCAATAGTGGCCAAGGATGAGTGCTTCCATTGTCATAGGAAAGGGCACTGGAGGAAAGATTGCAAGGCGTGGAACGCCAAAAACCAGGAACTGAAGCAAGCTGTGGCTTCGACTTCAGATGTGTTTGTAATTGAGAATTGTCTGTCAATCAACTCTACTTCCTGGGTATTGGATACCGGATCAGGATCTCATATATGCAATTCATTGCAGGCATTGAGAAACCGTAGAGTGCTGAAGGTTGGTGATATGACCCTGATTGTTGCTAACGGAGCTAGCGTGGGAGCTGTGTCCGTAGGGGATTATCACCTGGGATTGACGAGTGGACATATTTTGGTTTTACATAACTGCTTTTGTGTACCTAGTTTAACATGTAATATCATATCAGTTTCCTTGTTATCAAATAAAGGTTATGATTTCACGTTTGTAAGCGATGTTGTTAATATCCACCTTAATCATGGTTTGATTGGGTCCGGTACACTGGATAACGGTATATATGTCTTAAACCAATTACAGATTTTCAATGTCCAGAACACACTAAAAAGAAAGTCACCAGATATAAATAAGGCTTTCTTATGGCATTGTAGACTGGGTCACATCAATGAGACAAGATTAACTAAGTTACATAGAGAAGGATGTTTGGACTCGTTCGAATATCAAACTTATGCCACTTGTCAATCGTGTCTCAAAGGAAAGATGACAAAGACTCCATTCACTGGACATGGAGTAAGAGCGAGCGAGCTCTTAGGACTCATACACAGCGATGTATGTGGTCCAATGTCTACACATGCAAGAGGTGGTTTTTCCTATTTCATTACTTTTATGGATGATTACTCTAGGTACGGATTCATTTTTCTGATGAAACATGAATCCGAGGCTTTTGAGAAATTCCAAGAGTATAAGAATGAAGTAGAAAACCAAACCGGCAAAAGTATCAAGACAATGAGATCTGATCGAGGTGGTGAATACTTAAGTGCCGAGTTCCTAGGTTACCTAAAAGAGAAAGGAATTCTCTCTCAGCTTACTCCTCCATACACTCCACAACATAACGGTGTATCGGAGAGAAGGAATTGAACCCTATTGGATATGGTACGTTCCATGATGAGTAATGCTGAGTTACCACGATCTTTCTGGGGTTATGCGCTAGAATCAGCGGTATTTCCTCTGAACAGAGCTCCTACCAAGACTGTGCCTACCACGCCATATCAGATGTGGAGTGGGAAGAAACCCCATCTTCAGCATATGAAGATATGGGGATGTCCAGCTTTTATTAAAAAGCAGCATGCGGACAAACTCGAGGCACGATCAGTACAGTGTAAGTTTGTGGGATATCCAAAGAACTCCAAGGGGTATTATTTCTATTACGCAGAGGAACAAAAGGTTTTTGTTTCTCGTAATGCCCATTTTCTAAAACAGCAGTTTATAGAAAAGAAAACAAGTGGGAACGAAATAGAACTGGAAGAAATTCCAGAACCACAAACTACTACTGAAAGTTTGGTAAGACCAGTAGTTCAAGAAGAACAGGACATTCCCGTACCCCTCCGCAGGAGTAGTAGGCCGTCTCATCCGCCTGAGAGATACTACGGTTTTCTCATAGATGGGGATAGAGAGGATTGCGTCATTGATGATGATGAACCTACTAGCTTCCAGCAGGCCATCCAGAGCGGCGACTCGGTACGATGGCTAGATGCAATGCGGACCGAAATGGAGTCCATGTACACCAACAAAGTATGGACTTTGGACTTTGCTCCAGATGGGGTAAAACCCATAGGATGCAAATGGATCTTCAAGAAAAAGATTGGTGTAGATGGACAGGTGGAAACCTATAAGGCTAGACTTGTTGCAAAGGGTTTTCGTCAAAGACCTGGTTTGGACTATGACGAGACTTTTTCTCCAGTGGCTATGCTCAAATCCATTCGGGTCCTTCTTGCTATTGCCGCCTTCCATGATTATGAGATCTGGCAGATGGACGTAAAGACGGCTTTTCTAAATGGTAATTTGGAAGAGTGCGTCTATATGGATCAGCCAGAAGGCTTCAATCAGAGTGGAAGCAGCGGGAAAGTATGCAAGCTGCTTAAGTCCATTTATGGACTAAAGCAGGCATCGCGGAGTTGGAACATCTGTTTTGATGAAACGGTCAAAGAATATGACTTTATCAAAAATCCAGATGAACCATGTATATATAGTAAAATTGTAGCACGAACTGTCGTATTCCTCGTCTTGTACGTGGATGACATTCTATTGATAGGAAATGACATTCCTATGCTACAATCTGTCAAAGGATTCTTGTCACACAGGTTCTCCATGAAAAACCTGGGTGATGCCTCTTACATTCTGGGGATCCAGATCTATCGTGATAGATCCAAGAGGATGTTGGGACTTTCGCAGTTCAGGTATATCAACACTATACTGAAAAGATTCAGTATGGAAGATTCTAAGCGCGGTAATCTACCGGCTTGTCACGGAATCACCATATCCAAAGAGATGTCTCACAAGACTGATTTGGAAAGGGATCGCATGTCTATTATACCCTACGCTTCTGCGGTAGGCTCTATAATGTATGTGATGTTGTGCACCAGACCAGATGTAGCTTACGCACTGAGCGTGGTAAGCCGGTGTCAGTCAGACCCAGGGGAGAATCACTGGATAGCAGTGAAGAACATTCTCAAGTACCTGAGAAGGACTAAGGAGATGGTCTTGGTTTACGACGGAAAAGACCTCAAGATCGAGGCCTTTGCTGATTCCGGCTTCCAGAGTGATAAGGACGATTCCAAGTCTATATCAGGTTATGTCTTTACCCTCAATGGAGGGGAGGTGTGCTGGAAGAGTTCTAAGCAGGACACCGTTGCTGACTCGACGATGGAAGCGGAGTATATTGTTGCTTGCGAAGCCGCAAAAGAAGCAATCTGGATGAAGAAGTTCCTAACAGAACTTCAGGTGATTCCTACCATTGTTGATCCAATACCTCTGTATTGCGACAATAATGGAGCTATAGCGTTAGCAAAGGAACCAAGGTCCCATCAGAAGTCCAGACATATCTTAAGGCAGTATCACCTGATCAGGGAGATCGTTGATCGCCGGGAGATCGAGGTCCGGAGAGTTACTACAGAGGAGAACATTGCTGATCCATTCACAAAGGCCTTATCTCAGATTCAGTTCGAGAGGCTACTCGAGATGATCGGTCTTCGATATGCCAGTACATAGCCCTAGTGCAAGTGGGAGATTATTAGTGTATATGCCATAGGGGCCATTATTGTATCATACTATCTTGTATATTACTTAATGGAAGCTTGGGATATTCACAGTTATATAACAGTCTTGCTAAACATGGTAGTATGCTACTTGGTTTTATCTATCTTAATATGTGTGTGCGTATTGATAGAGCCCTTAGGATCTTGCTTGACTACCAGCGTTGTGATGGCAGTCACATTAGTGGGGGCTGGGTAGTCTACAAGAACATCCTTTTTCATGTCCCTAGTCGTAGGATTATCGAGACAGGGCATCGATACTCCGGAGTAGACTAGTGTGTATGCTTCTCATCCCAGTTGGGGAGATGGTCTGTCCCACAGCCATCAGTACGTCGTACTGGAGATAGTATACAGGTGCTCGTTAGGTTACGGGTACACCGGACAGGACTCGTAGGGAACTGTTGGTTGGTATAATACCCGTCGTCAGTTAACAGTTCCCAGGTGACATGAGTACAACATAGACCGCAGACTTGACACTGCCACTTCGCCTCGAGTGTGTCCCACTGTTCTTAGATTGCTACCCTACCACGGCTCAAAGGAGTCGTGCAAACTGGTAGCAGTTGGGTGCAGTCCCGAGCACTTGGAAGCAGTGGCGGTTAGACAGGATTCGTCTCTCCCGGTATTGGGAGTTGATATCGCGCTGTGTCAAAGAGCCATTACGCAAAGTCCCTGGCCAGGGAGAGCGAGATTTACTGGTAAGTTTTCCAGTAGTTTCTCAAGGTGTAATGGGCTTCGCTCCGACACGACTTATACCGCTTTTAGGGGACTGACGCTTGCCGCCCCCCTAGGCCCGATATGCGATAGTCCTAGACGAACAGACCGGACTGTACGGAGATTGTCACATCAGGCTCAGTAGGAGTTCGGATGGGTTTCCTCATCTGCCTTCTTATCGACATCTACCTGGGGACCGTTACGTACAGCTAGTGCCGCTTGCGGTCTGTGGTTAAACCCACTGCCAGCGTAGTAGTCGAGTCTTTAGAGTCCCACACAGAGAGTTTACCTACTCCAGGTGAAACGATATAGAGGTCGTATGGTTTTACGACAAGGGTTCGGACGCATACGTGTTTAAACGCACGTACGATGTTCAGACAGTTTTTACTAGCCGGCTTTGGTTTAAGCCAGGTTCTAGTATCAGGTTATTGGATTTATACAGTCTAAAGTTTTTCCGTGTTTTCACGGATAGGAGAAGCGTTCTCGTAATTTTGCGGGAAGCTTTTAGAAGTATGGTGACTTGAGGGTTTAGGTGGCATTTACATTAAATGCATTTGTGACTCATTCGATGAATCATTCAAGTGAGTTAATGAAGCATTTATTGCTTAATGACTCACTTGATGATTCATTGCATATATTTAATGAAGCATGATGATAAATCATTTAGATTTATTTATTTGATTTTCTTTATGCTTCATGATATATTAGAAGTGAGAAACATTTTCATCATAATCTTGCTCACCTTCTCTCTCCTCAAGCTCTCTCTCTTCAAACCCTAATCCTACCCTCTCATGTGTTGATATCAAGGATTAGCTAGACTATTTAATCCATAACCATACTCTATATCATCGAGGTGACTTTGACTAGCAACTAAAGAAACCTAGTTACCTCAAGATTAGAGGCAAAGCTTGGAGTAGAAGCTCTCGGGTGGATCGTCTATTACATAGAGGAGGCCGACGAGGAAGTGGATAACGAGAAAACGAAGGACTAGGTTCATTAGGTATAATCTCTTGTCATAGTAGTTAACAACTCCTATGTTAGTGTTAGTTATAGTTTAGCAAAGATCCTTTCGGTTAGTCGATGTTGCTTCAAACAAAATGATTGTTTTTCATATTTCCGCCTCCCCGCAAGTCGTGGGGTGTACAACGTCGACTTACATCAGCACCCACCATGAGTTTTATTGCTTCTGGTATATATACCCCACGTGAGGAAAGGAGGGGTCCGTGTGCGGGTACATGGTGGGGGCCGGAGGTACCCCGGGGCAAGAATCTCAGTGAGGAGATGAGTTAGTGGGGGAACCATACCTACCGGTGACATTACCTATGACTCGACGGTTATCGTGGGGATACCGACGGGAGTCATGTGCGTATGCATACGTCGAGAGGCGAGGGTCAGAGCTAGGCACTCAAGCTTTCGGTATAGCGTATGATACGTACCTATCAGGGGGCCAGTCGTGGTGACAGCACCTGATAGATCAGTATTTCGGTATCGATGCTTGACACTTGTTTCATGATGCATTGGGTGTCGATGTTAGACACTCACCTTATATGAAACTTACTTGATACTGATATTGTACACACAGGATATGTGGGATATACTGATATTGTACACACAGGATATGTGGGATATACTGATATTGTTCATACAGGATATGTGAGATCTACTTGATATTGTACATTCGGGATATGTGAGATATACTTGATGTTGGACATTCTGGATATATGAGATTTACTTGATGTTGTACATTAATGATATATGAGACTTACATGATATGAGAGCCAATTTGGAGGCTGATTTATGGAAATTGGGATTTGGATTGTCTTGTTGGATTTTGGTCCTACCACGAGGTTAGGATTTCCGTGGAACTAACATGTTTTATTCCATACTCCACATTTATTGTTTATGCACTGTTTCATGTATTAGTAGTACCTGATAGAGTACCTTCCATGACTGTTGCATTTACATACCTTATTTTATATGCATTGCTTCATGTACTAACAGTACCTGATAGAGTACCTTACATGATGGTCGCATACATATTGTCATATTATTGCTTCATTTTTTAGTAGTACCTACTAGTGTACCTTTCATGACTGTTGCATTACATATTACCATTCATTGCTACTGTTGCATATGTTAGATTCACGTTGTACGTGCATACTTGTGATTACCTGCATATGTTATTTACTATTCACGAGTTGGCACCTCACCCCCGTTGTGCCACAGTGTTTTGCAGGTGTTCCTCAGAGTAGTCAGAGGCAGGGCTATTTTTCATCCGTCGTATCATCTTTTGCTGCGAATACCGCTTCGCCTGACAGTGTGCAGTTTTGCTTAGGTAGGTTTTGCGGTTATCCGATGTTGCCTGTTGTATATTCGTTGTATCCTGTACTCTCCATCTACCATTTTCTTGTATGACTTAGAGACTTGGTGTGAGGACGATATTGTATTTCATTTTGTGACTTGGAGATCTTTTATGCAGTTTTATTCATATCGTCTCTTTCTTCGCTACGGCGTCGTATATCTGTTGTGGTGGTTGTTTTCCGCCGTTGGGCGTGAATTTTTCTCCCGTTTGGGATGCTTTTACTTATATTATGTTGTACCCATTTTTGGGGGCTTGTTTTACAAAGGAGGTGCCGCCAAAATTTTAAAGGAAGAAAAGTTGGACTTTAAAGAATTTGGTTTGAGATTTCAAAAGTTTTAACAATGTTCTTATTTCTTACTACTTTTGATGGTTTAGATTGCTGGGTTTTCGGCTTACTTAAATTGTGTTACGTCTGTAGACGTTGCGTAGTTTAAGGGCCATCACGTGCCATTTTCGGGTCGTGACAAATATGGTATCAGAGCCGGTCCCTCAAAAGCAGGTCTGTTGTTCAAGGACGAACCATTGTTCTAAGTGGGGGGGAATGTAATACCCCAGGTGGCATTGGGGCTGAATAACACCTACCCCGTGAGAAGTGAGATATTATCTGGTATCGAGGTGGGGATGTAACCGATACGGATGCACACGGCGACCCACCAGAACAATGGGGAGTATCGAATTCCATTCCGAAAGAGGGCACGATCTGAACTATAAATGGAATGATACCATTCTTATGACACAGAGGCGCCTTTTGGATGAATCGAAACTCTGGAGTTTGAAGAACTCCGGAGTTAAGCGTGCTTGAGCCAGAGAAATTCTGGGATGGGTGACCTACTGGGAAGTAGCCCCGGGTTCATTCAAAGGAACAAAACCGTGCGGTTTCGGCCAGTGCAGACAATACCATCTGTGTTTGGGGGTGGGTCGTGACAAACACAAAACTTACTCTCAAGTGTTCGTATTGTAGCTAACGTGTGTAGCGACACGACGAAAACAACTCAAGAGCAAAACCACACAAAGTGCACGAACCGTGTCGTATAACGTATCGCGCTTAGACGTAACCCAAGAAACTACCTAGGTGATCCCAGATTTTGCATACAGAGAAAACCTAACAAACAAACAGAACCAAACACACCTAAACCAAAGCAAAGAGTTACCCTCAAAAACCCAAACCCCAACTCCACCCAGGGGCCGATCTCGCCGGAAATCTCCTCCTAGTCATCGGCCGAGGTCCGAGCAGGGGGTCTCGTTCTTCAGGTGAAGTCCTATGGTTTCAGATACAACACAACTACATTGTTTGGTTTTCTAGTAAACTTTCCGGGAGCAGATCACAGATGTCACATATAGGCACTAAAAATACGATATTTGCACGAAACGATTCAAAACGCTATCTAAACTTAAACTAACAAGCTAAGCTACACAATAAACACCTAACTAACAGAAAGAGGCCATTACCTATCCAAAGGAACACAAAGATCCAAGCTTTGCAAGCTCCAAGGCATCCAAGAGGCAAATCCAAGAAAAAGATGTGATTTTGGGTGAGATTTGTGAATATTTGTGATATATTGTGAAGAAATTGTGAAGTGTTCAGTTAGGAAATGAGAGAGATGAATAAAATGAGAAGGGAAATGAGTGTGAGGGAAAAGAAAATGAAAAGATAAAGGGAAAGAGAGAGGTGAGAGTAAGAGATGAGAGGGTAAGTGCACCATTAGCATTAATTCATCATTAATGCTTTCACACACACCATTGCCACCTCTTCTCTCCAAATAAATATCTTCTCACCACAAAAGAAAATCTAGGATTAGGGTTAAGGCAAAAGATTAAAGCAAAGATTAGATAAATGGTTAAGTGTCATGGTTGCTAAGAACAAGATTAGCACAAACAAACCCTCACATTAACGTGCACACATGCGTGCATGTCCATAACAAATAATAATAAATTATTAATTAAATGTTATAAAATGTGAGGAACCCAAATTGGTAAAATTTTTACAGTAAACCCGCATTAACGTTTAAACTATCACTAACCGAAATCTAAGGCGTTACAGGATGACTCCTGGCATGGTGGTGTACCTGCAGTTGATGGAGTCACCCTCTCTATAGGTGTCTTACAGACTAAAGAGGAGAGAGATATGCATGATTGGCAGATCACTTTCTTAGGCAATTGAGTTGATCATGAGATGTCAAGTACCACACCAGATGTTGTTTTTGCACGAGATGCAATAAGTTGATATTAATCCAATCCTGGAGAAACGTTCGGAAGCAGTTATAGAACATAAGTGGATGTTCTAGGGATATAATAACAACAGCCTCCTTTGGATAGTTATCATTCCAGGCTTCCAAGGTGACCTGGATGACAGAGTGACTGTCAGAGTTATAGTTCTCCCTCTGACGAGGGGCAGCAGTTACTGAAGGAGGCATGGCGCAGGATACTGATTAAATTCAGTTGACGATACAGTCTAAGAAGTTTGGATTTGGAGTTCATTTATGAACTAAGTCCCATCAGATATCCAGACATATTCTAAGACAGGTATTACTCATTTCGGGAGATGGCTTTCTCCGCGAACTTGAGATTAAGAGAGACATAGAAAGGAACATCAGAGCGGATCCACTAGCTAAGGCTATTTCTCGAATGCAATAGTTTCACAAACAAGCTTTGTGAAACTGATCAGTAGAGAAGTTGGGTGTTCGGTATCACACGGGCTGTGAGTATGCGACATCGCAATAATTAGCCTTGAGTCCAAGTGGGAGATTGTTAGATATAGTGCCCTCAAAGTCAATTATTGGATCACAGGTACGTGATTGCAATGATTGAGGGAGGACCTATACCGGTAGGACAGTCTTACTCGAGAGGATAGTATACTATCTGGTTTGTCTTTATCATCGTGTGCATGCTTTAGGTGACATTATAGTTCACTATTACACGTTGATAGAGAATAATATGCTACCAGGTTTATCTTTATCATCGTGTACAGGTTTAGGTGACATTACAGATCACTATTACACGTTGATAGAGCCCATAGGATTCTTGCTTGACTGCCAGCAGTATGATGGCGATCATATACGTGGGAGCTGGGGTCTATAAGCACATCCTTAAAAGGTCCCTAGTCGTGGGAGTTTCGAGACTGGGCATCGATACTCCATTAGTAGACTAGTGTATACGATCGAGACCCCGACGAGGGGCGGTGGCTGGTCTCATAAGCCATTGGTGTCAGTTGGTTCACCTAAGACGTATACAGGTGCTCATTGGGTTATGAGTACACCGGACAGGACTCGCCGGGAACATGCTAGTTGGTATTATACCTAGCGTCAGATAGCAGTTCCCTGGTGACATGTGTACAGATTAGTTCATCGACCTGAGATCGTCATTTGTCTCGTGTGAGTTCCCACTGTGCTTTGATTACTACCCTACCACGGCTCAAAGGAGTCGTGCAAACAGGTTTTAGTTGGGTATAGTCCCGAGCCACATGGAGGTAGTGAGCGGATCGGTAGGGGTTTCATCTCTCCCGGTATTGGGGGTGAGATCGCGCTGTGTCTAGGAGAGCCATTACACGAAGTCCTTGGCCAAGGCAGGAGATTTACTGGTTGGTATTCCAGTAGTATCTCAGGGTGTTATGGGCTATACTCCGACATGACTTGTACCGCTATTGGGGGTCTGACGTTACCGGCCCCCTAGGCCCGACATGAAATGCTCATAGACGAACGGACCGGACTGTACGGATATTTTCACTGACAGGCTCAGTAGGGTTTCAGGATGAGTTCGCTCGTCAGCTTCCCTTTAGGGTTTCACGATGAGTTCGCTCGTCATCTTCCCTTTAGGGTTTCAGGATGAGTTCGCTCGTCAGTTTCCCTTTTGGTCAATACAAGGGTAGCAATTACGTACAGCTAGTACCACTTACGTGCTTGTGGTTAAACCCACTGCCAACATATGGACGAGTCTTTAGAGTCCCCCACAGATAGTTTCCCATGTTTCGGGCGAAACGTTGTAGAGGCCGTATGGTATATGGCAGGGTTCGATCATATACGTGCAGTCGTGCACGGATCATGATCGGACGGATCATACTAGTGGGCTTTGGTTTAAGCCGGATCCTAGTATTAGATTTGTTGGATTACTTTAGTCTTATTGCATTCGCATTCAGTCGGAATGCGGATGCAGGTATGTATATACAGGTGAGGGGTATTCTTGTGATCCGTCACGAGTTTACTTTAGTTGATGCCGTATCTTTTTATTGGATTACACATTTGGGTTAATGTTTATTTTGGTGGAAATTATGAGCTTAATTCATGATGAGGTGCATTAATTGTGACATGAGCATAGGTGATGACTCATGGTCTTTTTATTTGTGCAAATGTCACCATTTTGATTGATTAAGGGTGTGAAATGAAAGATAGAGAGAGAGAGGGCAGCCATGTACATGGGTTAGCTCTTGTGATTATCATTCTTAGCCTCTCTCATATTTCATCTCACACAAGAAAAGAAATGCTCTTCTTCTTCTTCTTCTTCCTCTAGCTTATAACTTCCACCAATGGCATCATCTTAAACCTCCATCCATACACTCTCATGTGTTGAGAATCAATGGATGCTTGAGACAAAGTTATCACACACATTCTCTACTTCGCCTTGGACATGTCGGCTAGCAATCTTCATGTTCGAGTTGCTTCGGATGAAACGGGAGCCCGTAAAAAGACTGATTGATGTGGTGCCCTTCTGACGAGGAGATCGGAGATGCCGCGAGGAGCTTGGGATAGTGGCCAAAGACCGAAGGACACGGATCGATCGGTATAGCCACTCTCACTTCTTAGTAGTTAGCTAGTTTAGCGTTAATGGTTCGATCCGGGTGAAAGACTACGATAGCGCCGGTTTTCTAAAAAGTTTTTGTTTCCGCATTTGGCCTCGGATTGACGGCCGGGGCGCTACCGTAGACTTACACATGTTACATCTCATATAACATTCTGCAATTGCTTTAAAAAAATTTAGACGACTTAAAAATTTCGACAGAAACTAGGTTATCGTTTCGAGTGTTTTGGAGTTGTTTCGGTTTCGTAATTCTACAAACATCATCTAATTCTCTAACTTGGCTCTGATACCACTGTAGGAATGCCTAGCACAACAGCAGGGTTTCGGGAGGCATCGTCAATGCCATTTTCAAAATTTTTCCATACTAAACAACCCTAACCCTAGAATCTTAACTAGAGAATTAGACAATACAACATGTAAACAACTTTACATCTAAGTGAATATGGAATACAACCTTTGTAAACTGGTCCTTCACTTCAATAGCTCCGTGTAGTAGTCCCTTCGCTCCAAGTAGTGATCTTCCGGACTCTAGAATGGCTCCACAAGATGAAAGGAACAAGTTTGCACGAAGTCTTCAAGGCCGAAGATGATCTACGTCGAGGAGACACCAACCCAAGCTACCTCTTCACTAATTAGGGATTAGTAAAGCTAACACCCTAAACTAAATGGCTAATCTAGTAAAGAATGATGAAGTTGGATTTTTTCTCACTTTAGAATTATTTTTCTCACGTGTTTTCTTCACCTCTCAAAATCTAGAGAGCTCACTCTTGATGAAGATGAAGATGAAGAGAATAATAGAATGAGTGAGAATAGCAACCATGGGTAAGAAAATATCATATACTAACTCATATAGAGACATAACCATGGCTAATGAGAATGGTTGGGTTAATAAATATCTTAAGTAAAACAAAATTAGTGGACTAAGTCAATGGATCTACAAGCTTCCACAAGCATCATGTCATGTGACTAATTTCCAACTAATTTGGACTTACTTTAGATAATTAAACCTTACATTATCATGAGCATGGTGTGAGTCTCATACACCCATGCAGCATGTATCATCAAACATGACACAAAAAGAAAACTGTAACACCTTAGAATGTGTTTTGTAGCTAATTATATTTTAATATGTGGTTTTTAATAAAAAAGTTTACCAAATTAAGTTTTAAATATTTTATCCTATTTAATGTGTATTTTATTAGAATTTTGTTAGGCACACACACACTTGTGCATGTAAACTAGGATGTAAATTGTGGTTTAACCATTGCTTAATCTAGTGTTAAGTTTGGTTTAGGTGTTATGGGTTGTTAAGTGTCATGGTTGTTTTTAATTAAATGAATTTTAAAAGGGTTTTATTATTTGTTTAATGTGTTGACCTTGGGAGAGAGAGGGAGAGGGAAAGCATGGGCATCATGGCTCATGCCATGCTCATTTAATGAGGAAAGAGAGAGTGAGAAAGGGGTCTTTGGGTGTGTGCTCATTCTCTATCTCATTTTCTTTTCTTTCTCTCATTATCTCACTTTCACACCCACACACACACACACTTTCAGCAGCTGCCCCAGCAACAACAACAACAACAACAAAAACAATAGCAACAGCAGCAGAAGTAGAAGCAGCAGCAGAAGAAGCAGCAGAAGCAACAGCAAGCAGCAGAAGCAGCAGAGGCAAGCAACAGCAGCATCAACAGGAGCTCCAGCAACCTACAGCAGCTCCTTTCACTTCTTCACCTGCTTCTTGGAGGTCTTTTGGGTATATTTCCTTAACCCAAATCCCTAGTTTGCTTAGTTGTGTGATTGTTAGTGTCGGTTTGTGGTTAATTGCAAGTTTAGTGCTAGTTTAGGTGTTTTGTATGGAATTTTGGTGGGAATGTGTTGGAATTGGTTAACCTAGCTCATTGTAGTGCTGTTAGGTCACCTCAACTGAGAATTGACCCAGATTACACTAAAATACCATAAGGTTTCTATTTTGTGCAAAATTGTCGTTTTTAAGCGATATTTGTGATTTATGTGACCTGCTTGTGACCCGATGCCTTCAGTGTAAAATTGAGAAGACTGGGACATGATACCTAGGTTTAGATCACACCACGAGAGTACGAACCCACCCCTCCCTAACCTGGCCGCCAATTTCCTCATTTAGGCCGCAAATTGCGGCCCAGAAGGGGACTGGGGTGTTGGGGTTTTGTGTAGGGTTCTCTGCAGTGTTTTATAGGTCTTTGGCATGTCTAGTTTTGTGATATCTTACCTGTAGGAAAATATGGGGTCATATATCGTTTTTGGTGTCCGTTGTGTTTGCGCGATACGCGCGATACGTGAGTGGGTTCTGTGATCCAGCGTATCGCGGCGTGTCGCGATGGTTTTAGACGCGTACACACACGATTCAGCGTATCGTGCACACGCGCGTTTAGTTCGCGATGCGAGTTTCTCGTTTTGGTTCGATTTCGCGTTTCGCGGAATATTTTGGCTTATATATGATTTTCATGTCGTATTTGCAGGTTTGCAGGCAGGAACTACGGACACGGCTACAGGGGGAGCAGATGGTAGGAATCACCTAGCGTGGGCCGTAGGTGAGTAGATTTAACATCTACAGGGGAATCGCCCGCATAGCGTTATGCGTCTGGGCTAGGATTCAATTACCTGTCGCACATTCTACGTCATTGTAGAATTGCGCTTTTACTGCATTTCCTTGATATAGTTATATACTGTGACTAGCAGCCGTAGGACACTGCACACATTATTGACGATTCATGTTGCACGAGCACGGATTGTATGCTACACACACACCGTCAATAATTGCCATGTCACACACTACCCCTTATAGCTACTATTGCTTACCACACATAACATCTAGCTACCGGTATACCTTTTAGATATTTTACTTATACCCAGGGGGGTATATGACATCAGTTCTTATAGGTAGATACCTATACATTGCTACACTTGTATGTTAGACACATATTCAGTTGCTGTCGCATATTTACATTTACTGATGTTACTTAGTTGTACCTTATCTTGATTTCGTATACATCTGGTTCAGCTATATACTTTTATTTACCTGCTCGCATTCAGATATATCGTATACATTTATTCCTGGATTTGCGCATTGTTTATCTGGATTTTATATGATGTTTTCGGGATTTGGGAACCGCGGGAGTTCATGAAATTATGCATACATGGAATAACCCGGTTTCCTTGATATGATATTTGAGCGTCCCCCATGAGTTTTATCGGTGCTGATTATATACTCCATACGAGGTGTGGTTGCCGTATGAGAGTACATGGTGGGGCCCGGTATGGTTCCCCTCGGCAAGAAGATCGATGGGTTTGCCGATTGAGCCTGGAGGCGGGCGAGTACCTACCGGTGATTGGTTGGACCTGGCAGTTGTCCGGAGGATACTGGCCAGAGTCGAGAGATGGATGCGGGATGATCTGTACTGTCGGGGCCGAGGGCCGACACCGCAGACGGACCCCGTGGGCCGATCCGGACTGACGGAGCCCGATATACGAGGATTTCAGTGTCGATGCTTGGCACACTGTTTTCATGATATTTCTCTAACCCCTTTTGTATATATAACAGGGGATTTAGCCGTTGTTATATATACCCTTACACCAATATTAGTGGAATGGGACGCTAATATATGTGTATTGCCTCCATCATACTTATTTCTATGCATTTACCTTTAGGATGTTAGAAACTTACTTGGAATTCGACTTGGGATATAGGTGACTCATTGAGATTGGATATTGGATATGAATGAGATTATTGAATTGTACATTCGAGATATAGGAGAGCTATTCGATATTGTACATTGAGGTGATGTGAGACTTATTTATTGTGAGAGCCCAATGTGGGGGCTGATTTGAGGATTTGGGATTTGAGTGTCTTGATGGATTGTGATCCTGCCACGATGTCAGGTTTCCGTGGAAATGACATATTCCACCCTATACCTCACCCTTATCTATTTTATGCACAGTTCATACATTGGTAGTACCTGTTAGTGTACCCTTATGATAAGTTGCATATCTACATTCTCATATCCTTTTTGCATGGTTATTGCATACTATTGTCATGTTACTATTGCTTCGCATATTGATTGTACCTGCTAGTGTACTCTCCTTTATTCAGCATTTGCATAACATATTATTACTGTAATCGCATACCATAGATTCATGTTGTACGTGCATTCCTACGATTACCTGCATATGTTTTATACTATTCACGAGTTGGCAACTCACCCCCGTTGTGCCACAGGTGTTTCAGGTTGTTCCCCAGAGTAGTCGAGGCAGGCTATCCTTCTATTCAGCTATCCAGCTATCATCTTTTGCTACAGATACCGCATCAGCTCACAGTACCTTTTTGCTTAGGTGGGTTAGATGATTATCCGTATTTCACATTGTACATTCGTTGTATTTGTACTCTCCATCTATTATTGTATTGTTGACATAGAGACTTGGTGAGGACGTTATGTGTATTATTGTGGATTTGATGTCTTTTATATACAGCTTTTTCTCTACTGTCATTATTTTTGTGTTGCATTCATCTTGACTAGTCTTTACAAAAAGGGGGTGTTGCTAAAATTTTAAAGAAAGAAAGTAAGACTTTTAAGGAATTTGGGTTGCGATTTCAAATGTTTCAAAACTTATATTATCTTTTCCGTATTTTTATGGTTTAGACTTCTGGGTTTTGGCTTTCTTTTGCTACGTTACGTCTTAGGGCGTTGCGTAGTATTAGGGCCGTCACGGGCCAATTTTTGGGTCGTGACAAAAACACAAATAATATATATCACATATATATTAAGTATGCACATGTGAGAAAAAGAAATGCACAAATAAGCTAATATTAGTTAATGTAAATATATCAAATATATAATTATACATTAAATTATTAAATCAACACATGATTCAATAATCCGGCTATATCACATATAACCGACTAATATCATATGTATCCATTTATCGAATCAACACTTGATTCGATAACCCGGCTATATCATATATAACCGATCGATATCACATATTGCGAGAATAGAATACGGTATCACATACACGTATTAATCTCGGTCCCGCACATATCACATATGTGCTCCTACTTCGTTTTGCCTGAGCCAGTAAACCTCTTTGTAAGACTCTAAAGACTCGTCAATACGCCGGCAGTAGGTGATGATCATATCAGGAACCCACAAGCCATCAGCGGTACTAGCTGGACGTAACGGCTACCCGGGTATTGAGCGATCAAAAGATCAACAAGCAAGCCTGCTCATACTCCTGTAAAGCCTGTCAGTAACACTAACGTACAGTCCGGTCTCTTCGTATGATATGTCGCATATCTAGTCTAGGGGTGGTAAACGTCAGACCCCAGTAACCGATAAGTCGTGCCGATGTGAGGCTCATAACGGGCCGAGAAACTACTGATAATACTTACCAGTAGATCTCCGTATCAGCCCTGGCCAGGGACTTCCTGTTATAGCCAATCGAGCACTGCGCAACATCAATCCCCAATACCGAGAGAGATGAATCCCCTCCTATCGCTCATTGCCTCCATGTGATTCGGGACTGTACCCAAAATCCACCGTTTTGCACGTTCACTTTAACGTGATAATGTGGAAATCAAAGCACAGTGGGAATCACACAAGTCTCTATGACGATCTCGGGTCTACAGACTAACCTGTACCAGTGTCACCAGAGAACTGCTATCTGACGATGGGTATAATACCAACTAGGAGTTCTCGGCGAGTCCTGTTCAGTGTACCCAGTCTCTACTGAGCACCCGTATACCATCTTTGATGTCAAACACCAATGGATGTGGGATCATCCATCGCCCATCATATGGGTCTAGAAGCGTATACGCTAGTTTACTCTGGAATATCGATGCTCTGTCTCGATACACCCTCGACTAGGAACAATTAAAGGATGTACTTGTGGACTAACCTTGCCCCACTAGTATGATCTCTATCATAATCCCGGTAGTCAAGTACACATCCTAAGGGCTTTATCAACCTGTGAGAGCAAGACAGTATCACAATACAAGTCTACATGTTAAGACAAAGAGCAACCAGATAGCATACTATCATGTCGAGCAAGAAATTCCTCCCTATATATGTCCAAGCATCCACTATAATATACATCATATGTACAATAATGGCCTCTAGGGCATACACATAACTAACAACTCACACGAGAAAAATGACGATCTCAGGTCTAAAGACTAACCTGTACTCATGTCACCTGAAAACTGCTATCTGACGATAGGTATAATACCATCTAGATGTTCTCGGCGAGTCCGTCCGGTGTACTCACCTCCAGTGAGCACCTGTATACAATATTAGGCATTTCACATCAATGGCTGTGGGACCAACCACCACCCCTGTCGTGGTCTAGAAAGGTATACATAAGTGTACTCCGGAGTATCGATGCCCAATCTCGATACTCCTACGACTTGAGACATTTAAGGATGTGCTTATGGACTACCCAGCCCCACAAGTATGATCGCCATCACAACACTGGTAGTCAAGCAAAAATCCTATGGGCTTTGTAAACATGTATTAGTGATGTGTAATAACAAGTAAAACATATACACATGTTAAGATAAAGACAAACCAAATAGCATACTATCATATCGAGCAAGATTGTCCTATACATACATACCCCAAGAATTATATACAATAAAGGCCACTAGGGCATAGATATCCAATAATCTCCCACTTTCACTAAGGTCTGTTATTGGTTTATTGAGTACCCAACGTATGCTCTAGAGCCAGTTGTTGGCGTATCTCATACCCAACATCTTGAAAATTCGCTTGAACTGTGTTTAAGGGAGGGCCTTTGCGAATGGATCCGCCGTGTTCTCTTTCGTATCTACTCTCCGGACCTCAATCTCCCGATGATCTACGATCTCCCTGATCAGGTGATACCACCTCAAGATGTGTCTGGATCTCTGATAGGACCGCGGTTGCTTCGCTAACGCTTATTCCCCATTGTTATCACAATACAAAGGTATTGGATCAACAATGGATGAAACCACCTCAAGTTCATATATGAACTTCCTCATCTAGACAGCTTCTTTTGCAGTATCATTTGCAGCAATATATTCAGCCTCTATCTTTGAGTCTGCGACGGTGTCCTGTTTGGTGCTCTTCCAACAGACTGTCCCTCCGTTGAGGGTAAACACATAACCCAAGATAGACTTGCTTTCTGTTGGAGATAGTGCCCTCATAGTCAATTATTGGATCGCAGGTACGTGATTGCAATGATTGCGGAGGACCTATCCGGGTAGGACAGTCTTACTCGAAATGATAGTATGCTATCTGGTTTGTCTTTATCAGTCGTGTACATGTTCAGGTGACTGATTGCATGTTACACTTTGATAGAGCCCTTAAGATCTTGCTTTACTACCAACAGTATGATGGCGATCATATACGTGAGAGTTGGGTAGTTTATATGCATATCCTTAATTGTGGTCCCTAGTCGTGGGAGTTTCGAGACAGGGCATCGATACTCCGGAGTAGACTAGTGTGTACAGTCGAGACCCCGACGAGGGGCGGTGGCCGGTCTCACAAGCCACTGGTGTCAGTTGGATCACCTAAGATGTATACAGGTGCTCATTGCGTTATGAGTACACCGGACAGGACTCGCCGGGAATCTGCTAGTTAGTACTATACCTATCGTCAGATAGCAGTTCCCTGGTGACATGTGTACAGGTTAGTTCATCGACCTGAGGTCGTCATTTGTCTCGTGTGAGTTCCCACTGTGCTTTGATTTCTACCCTACCACGGCTCAAAGGAGTCGTGCAAACAGGTAGTTTTTGGGTACAGTCCCGAGCCATATGGAGGCACGTGAGCGGATCGGCAGGGGATTCGTCTCTCCCGGTATTGGGGGCGAGGTCGTGCTATGTCTAGGAGAGCCATTACACAAATTCCATGGCCATGGCAGGAGATTTACTGGTAGGTACTCCAGTAGTATCTCAGGGTGTAATTGGGCTTCACTCCGACACGATTTATACTACTATTGGGGGTCTGACGTTACTAGCCCCCTAGGCAGATATGCGATACTCATTGACGAACGGACCGGACTGTATATACATTGTCACTGTTAGGCTCAGTAGGGTTTTCGGAGGAGTTCGCTCATCGGTCTCCCTTGAGTTCGCTCCTCGGCCACCCTTGAGGTCAGTCCGTGGGCAGCCGTTACGCATAGCTAGTGCCGCTGACGGTTTGTGGTTAAACCCACTGCCAGGGTGCTGACGAGTCATTAGAGTCCCCCACAGACAGTTTCCCAAGTTCGGGCGAAACGTTGTAGAGGCCGTATGGTTTTATGGCAGGGTTCGGAAAATGCACGTGCGTTTACGCACGTGTCGATTTTCGGACAGATGATACTGGTCGGCTTTGGTTTAAGCCGGATCCGAGTATTATATTGAGTAGGTATAATATCTTTGTCTCAGTTGCATTTGTATTCAGTCGTAATACAAATGCGGGTATATTTATACAGTTTCGGGGTTATCCTGAAAGTTGTTTCAGGATCACTTTTGGAAGTTGCCAGTTTCCAGTTTTCTATCAGCCGTCTTTTAACATTCGGTTAAAGACGGATTTATCTTTTCATCAGATATGAGTGAGTCATCATTCTAGAAGCTTCTAGAAGTGATGAAGTGGCTAGTGACTCACTTGAGTCATTAATGGTTCATTAATGATAAAGCATGACTAGGTTTAATATGATTGGTTTGCTTTTAATGATATCTAGTGATTCATGCTTTGTTGTTAGGTTAAGATAAGTATGAAGGGATATGGTCACCACTTGAAGCTCCTACACTCACCCTCCTAATTCTATATATATGATTAGCCTCCTCTCTCTCTCATGGACTCTCACTTGATGTTTCAATTTGGTAGAAAAAGATTATGATAGGTTTTATCGGTGTATGGAATTTCACAGTCCATTTCATTCCATCACCTGATTTCCACGGCAACTTCATTAACCGATCGTCCACGGATTTGGACGAAGTGAGACAAAGTCATCTACTCATTCTCTACATCATTCTTGGTCGTCTCTTTTAGCAAACTTGACGATCGAGTTGCCTCGAGTCAGAGGCGGGAGCCCGTTTAAAGAACCGATCATGTGGTGCCACCTCGACGAGGAGATCGGAGATCGACGAGATCGGAGCAGCCGCAACGGAGCGTGGGATGATGGTTGAAGAACGAAGGACTCGGATCGTTCGGTATAACATTCCTACACTCTTTACAGTTTGTTAGCTTAGCAATAATGGCAGATCCGGGTTAAAGTATACGATAGCGCCAGTTTAAAAGTTTTTGTTCCGCATTTGGCGTCTGTAGACGGCTGGGGCGCTAGCGTAGACTTACAGTGGTATCAGAGCCTCACCATTTTGCTATACTAACTTGTGCTAACGCGTTTAAAATATCGATCCGACCGGAAATCGAAAACTACAAAATCCTATGCCGACACTTTCTGTTGATTTTAAACGGTTTCAAAATTGAATTCTGGATGTCTTAAAAATCCGTGCAGGTATATTTAAGAACCACGACGAAATTTGGAGTCGTGACTCCTCCAAGCCGCCGCGGAAGGGCGGCCAAACCCATGGTTTGGCCGCGCTTCCGCGGCCATGTGAGGAGCACGTGCTCCCAAATTTGGTCAGTGGGCTCAGTGTTGGATTTTGGGGTTTTTGGTATATAAATTTTTGGCCCAGGTTTTGTTACTGTTCACCAGTAAGCAGTGGGGCCCACTTTTCGATATTTGGTCTTTGGTCGATCGAAATTTAAACACGTTAGTTTACAGTGCTTACATTATATCTCCGACCGGGAATGTCATTTGATCGGTAAACCGCGTTTAACTGCTATAGTTCTTTTAGACGGGTTTGCGAACGTGACATTCGCGTTGATGTTCTGTGTTGTGCTGTGATGTTGCGGATTTGTCGTGGTGGATAGCAGTGTGCAATGGTAGTACAGTTTGTGTTTATTTGTACATTTGATATTGCGGGGCGAGCGTCCAACTTGTGGACAGCCGTCACTACCTGTTGTATAATATTCTTTTTAGGGCACGGCCAGGTTGCGGTCGATGTACCTATTGTACTATTTTTCATTACTGTACTAGGTTTTGCCCCGAGACGGAGTGCACGGATAGCCGGGTTCGGGAATGCAACGGGTCCGCATCTCATGGTTTTGAGAGGCAGAGGGGCCCCACATCAGAATTGGCAGACTATTCGCCGCACTCGTAGGGGGTACAGGTTGACGCAAGGAGGGGTGCTCAATTTACCGGATTCCGTGAAGTGCCGGGTGTTCCATTCACTATGCTGTGGGGACTGCCTCGCTTCAGGTTTTGGCGGGTAACTTGCCGCACCCGTAGGGGTCTAGGTTTCATTGCACAGGCTATCCACACGACAGGGGAACGTCGAGTTTCAGCAGCGGCTCTGTGAAACTCGGGGATCCCAGATATCTGTATTGTTCTGTAATGCTTATTACTTTTCTGTAATGTTGCATATTATCACGCCTGGAGCGATTATGTATATTGGTTTATATACTATTATATGTTGTATATGTTTTACACCCGTGCTAGTCCAGTCCCCGCTCTGTCGTTAGTTAAGTAACCTAACGGGTGATGACGGGACCCAGTGACGAATGCGGATGGCATATACGTACATTTTATTTTCGTTCTTTTCTGGTGTGATTAATGATGGGACTGCGTTGATTCTGATCAATGCAAAGTTAAAACAAACCTGTTTACAGTTGTTGGAACAATTTAAAAGGTGTTATTGCAAAGACGTTTCCTTTTGTTATGCATAGCGGTATTCAGTGGAATATCCTGCACCTCATTCGACGGGGCAAGGGCCGATATCCCTTCACCGGGACTGACCCCTTGGACAGAAGTTTGCGTCAGAGTAATAACTTCACTATAGTCGATTACATGTTGCTTTGCATAGCGGTATTCAGTGGAATATCCTGCACCTCATTCCACGAGGAAAGAGCCGAGATCCCTTTACCGGGAATGACCTCTTTAGCAAAAGGTTTTCGCCACTATATTTTATAAAAAGCTATTAGGTTCCTTCAGCGATATCAAGTTCACTGCGTTAAAGGTTTTTCGCCAAAAACCAGTCGTAGCCCTCCGTCGTTTCTTATGGATGGTCAGTAGTATTCAAGCTATGTTTGTTGGCTTTCGTCAAGGCATAGTGTTTGGTAGCTGCTGGGTATTCATTTGTTGCATAGATAGATGAGTTGGTTTGGGACAGTCGTATTACCTTGTTGGCTTTCGTCAAGGGTATGTACGGGTGGATTCAAATTAACAAGATAATGACGGGCAGAACTTGACATGTGACTTATGATTTGTTGACTTTCGCCAAGGTCATAAGAGCATGGGGCAAGAAAATGATATCGGGAGTTTCTAAAGAAACTGAAACATGCCAAGTATGCGCATACCTTCTGGAGTATGAATAACGTGGATGCATTCCATCACGTTAACATGCGATGAGAGTTGGATCCCGATTCCCACTGATGAGTTGGTTTACTCTTCGGGTGATCCCGATTGATTCTTCTTTAGGTTTGGAGGAGAATTTGACAGGACAGTGGGAGGTTTCCGGATTAGATAAAGTGATGACCATTCTGATCTAGGATAGAGTGCACGCAGAGTGTTTCTTTTCTCTCTCTCTCTCTTTGGCAGCGACCTTTGACCGACCCTAGACTATGACTCAGTGACCAGGTTGACCGAACCTTCTTAAAATACTGGCTTTTGGATTGTCTGAGTTGCATAAGTCATTGCCACTCCTTCTTTTACCCTTTGAAATTCTCAGAACACCCGTATTACTACGGATATCCACTTCCATTGGATAGATCCATCGTATGGTTATATACGAACTCGAAGGGACTTCTTCGGGGATGGATCCAGGTTCAGGAGAAATAGAATTGGTTTATTCAGTTGTCTTTTATTATCACCTTCTCTCAGGTTGCGAGGGATCCTTGGTTTAGGAGAGTACACCTATTACGCCTATTGGATAGTCTTATTCCAAACCATAGGCTGGTGCCGAAAGGTAGGGAATGAAGAAAACCAATTAGCCTAAGTAGGGTGTGCAGAAGGTAATATGTAAAGACAAAATAAAGGGATTAGAAAGAGGGCAAAGTAAATTGCGACTGATATCATTCACGACCAAAACCGCGTACTTCATCGCCACTCCTATTTCACCTTTAAAAGAATAAGGTATTATTCAATTGTCTTTTATCGTCACCTTCTCTCGAGATGCGAGTACTCCTTGGTTTAGGAGGGTACACCTATTATGCTTACTGGATAGTCTTCTTCCAAACCATAGGCTGGTGCCGAACGGTAGGGAAGGAAGAAAACCATTTAGCCTAACGATGGTGTACAAAAGGTAACGACTAAAGACAAATAAAGGGATTTGGAGAGATGGCAATAAAATATACGGTTGAAATCATGAATTGGATTATGGAAGAGGCATTACTATGAATACCAGGATACCCCTACGAAACATTTCCATGTTTCAGTGCATTGTTAAAGGAAAAACTGTTTTCCCGATTAGACACTTACTCCAAGGGTATGTATTTACCAGGTTTCATTCTCATATCTGTATGGTTTTACAGATGATGATTGGGAGTAAGATATTGGGAATTAAGGTGATCATCCTCATTATATCGGAATTCGTTGTAATTGGTGATAGTTGAGGAAATCGCCAGGGTACAGTTTTCCACCGACAACGCACAAGTTATGAGTTGTTTAACTCAGCGGACTTATACAGAGTATTGTATGTTGTCCAGTGTCCATCAGGACAAAGGGGTAGGTCCTCGTACTATGTTCTGTTTACTTATAACTTCTCTAGTATTTAGACGAGTGTTTCGTAGAAATACAAGGTCTAAGTTTTGAGAAGTTGTGGGTATAAGAATAAAGTAGAGAACCAGGTATCACAAGTATCGGGATTCTTCAAAGAGATCGAAGATGTAGATTCTTGTGATTGGTATTCAGATGATAGTGATGGTTTTGAGAAACGTGTTTCTCTTTCAGGTTACTCATAATTGGATGAATTCCTAAGTTGAGTAATGCTGATTAGCCTTTTTCCATTAAGTTGATATGCACTGGAGACAGCTGCATGGTTTGAATATGGATCCAATTAAATAAGTGCCAAAGTTTCTATATTGGATATAGAATAGTTCGTACCTTAAAAGAAACTAAGGTACGGGGAGTTGTCCAGCTTATGATTAAAACCAGACACTGGATAACTCAGGACACGTTTCTGTAATGGCTGTTTGTGGGTTGACCCTGGTTATGACGAGGGTTGATATTCTACCATTTGGAAGATCAATAGTGATATTGTTCTTGACTCGCCACAGTTTTAGTAAAATGGATCTTTTTCAGAAAACAGTAGTGGGAGTATGGTAGAACTGGAAGTGATTCCAGAACCGCGAACGATTACGGAAAATTTAATAGGACCTATATATTCAATCAGGTTTGACATTCCAATAGCCACTCCGCAGATTTGGTGGGTAACCTCAGACACCCGAGAGGTACTTCGGTAGGCTCAAGGACGGTGACAGGGAGGTTCTTATCTACCCAGACTTGACACTACTGTTGTTCCAGGATATGAGACCCGGTAGGAGGGTTGTCGTAGTCAGTGGGAGCAACGGAAGCATAGTGGGCAAGTAGCTTATATCTATTTATAGACTTGAGCAGTTATAGCGGAGATAGATCATCTAATTTTGATGTGACAGTCATGGGTTTGACTTCAATCAGAATAGGGGATGGATCAGTTAAGAAGGTAGTAGGGTGTGATGTCATGGTATCTGGATGACATACACAGAGTAGGAAGTAAAATTCCTATACTACGATCGGTTGTACTGTGGTCGTCACACAGTTGTTTCTCCAGACAGGATATGGATATAATATTTGACAAACTGGTTTCTGGATCTATGGTTTTAGATCTGGATTTGGGTAGTTTCCCAATGTGGGTACTTTGACAAATATTCTAATAGTTTTTGGAATAGTTGACTCCTAGCATGGTGGTGTACCTGCAGGTGATGGAGTCACCCTCTCTAAAGGTGTCGTATAGACTAAAGAGGAGAGGGATGTGCATGATTGGCAGATCACTTGCTTAGGCAATTGAGTCAATCATGAGATGTCAAGTACCACACCAAATGTTGGTTTTGCACTAGATGCAATAAGTTTGTATTAATCCAATCCTGGAGAAACATAAGGAAGCAGTTTTAGAACATTGGTACATGTTCTACGGATTTGATAACGGCAGCCTCTTTCGGGAGACAGTTATCATTCCAGGCTTCAAAGGTGACATGGATGACAGAGTGATTGTCAGAGTTTTAGTTTTCCCTCTGACGAGGGACAGTATTATGGACAGGTGGTTCCAGAGGATACTGTGGGTGGCATGGTGCCGGATACTGATTAGGTTCAGTGATCCATACAGTCTAAGAAGTTTGGATATGGAGTTCATTTATGAACTAAGGTCCCATCAGATATCCAGACATATTCTAAGACAGGTACTACTCAATTCGGGAGATGGCTTTCTCCGCGAACTTGAGATTAAGAGAGATACAGAAAGAAACTTCTAGGCGGATCCACTCACCGAGGCTATTTCTCGAACACAATAGTTTTACAAACGGGCTTTGTGAAACTGATTAGTAGAGGAGTTGGATGTTCGGTTTCACACGGGCTGTGAGTAGTCGACATCGCAATATTAGCCTTGAGTGCAAGTGGGAGATTGTTGGAGATAGTGCCCTCATAGTCAATTATTGGATCGCAGGTACGTGATTGCAATGATTGCGGAGGACCTATCCCGGTAGGACAGTCTTACTCGAAATGATAGTATGCTATCTGGTTTGTCTTTATCAGTCGTGTACATGTTCAGGTGACTGATTGCATGTTACACTTTGATAGAGCCCTTAGGATCTTGCTTTACTACCAACAGTATGATGGCGATCATATACGTGAGAGTTGGGTAGTTTATATGCATATCCTTAATTGTGGTCCCTAGTCGTGGGAGTTTCGAGACAGGGCATCGATACTCCGGAGTAGACTAGTGTGTACAGTCGAGACCCCGACGAGGGGCGGTGGCCGGTCTCACAAGCCACTGGTGTCAGTTGGATCACCTAAGATGTATACAGGTGCTCATTGGGTTATGAGTACACCGGACAGGACTCGCCGGGAATCTGCTAGTTAGTACTATACCTATCGTCAGATAGCAGTTCCCTGGTGACATGTGTACAGGTTAGTTCATCGACCTGAGGTCGTCATTTGTCTTGTGTGAGTTCCCACTGTGCTTTGATTTCTACCCTACCACGGCTCAAAGGAGTCGTGCAAACAGGTAGTTTTTGGGTACAGTCCCGAGCCATATGGAGGCACGTGAGCGGATCGGCAGGGGATTCGTCTCTCCCGGTATTGGGGGCGAGGTCGTGCTGTGTCTAGGAGAGCCATTACACAAAGTCCATGGCCATGGCAGGAGATTTACTGGTAGGTACTCCAGTAGTATCTCAGGGTGTAATTGGGCTTCACTCCGACATGATTTATACTACTATTGGGGGTCTGACGTTACTAGCCCCCTAGGCAGATATGCGATACTCATTGACGAACGGACCGGACTGTATATACATTGTCACTGTTAGGCTCAGTAGGGTTTTCGGAGGAGTTCGCTCATCGGTCTCCCTTGAGTTCGCTCCTCGGCCACCCTTGATGTCAGTCCGTGGGCAGCCGTTACGCATAGCTAGTGCCGCTGACGGTTTGTGGTTAAACCCACTGCCAGGGTGCTGACGAGTCATTAGAGTCCCCCACAGACAGTTTCCCATGTTCGGGAGAAACGTTGTAGAGGCCGTATGGTTTTATGGCAGGGTTCGGAAAATGCACGTGCGTTTACGCACGTGTCGATTTTCGGACAGATGATACTGGTCGGCTTTGGTTTAAGCCGGATCCGAGTATTATATTGAGTAGGTATAATATCTTTGTCTCAGTTGCATTTGTATTCAGTCGTAATACAAATGCGGGTATATTTATACAGTTTCGGGGTTATCCTGAAAGTTGTTTCAGGATCACTTTTGGAAGTTGCCAGTTTCCAGTTTTCTATCAGCCGTCTTTTAACATTCGGTTAAAGACGGATTTATCTTTTCATCAGATATGAGTGAGTCATCATTCTAGAAGCTTCTAGAAGTGATGAAGTGGCTAGTGACTCACTTGAGTCATTAATGGTTCATTAATGATAAAGCATGACTAGGTTTAATATGATTGGTTTGCTTTTAATGATATCTAGTGATTCATGCTTTGTTGTTAGGTTAAGATAAGTATGAAGGGATATGGTCACCACTTGAAGCTCCTACACTCACCCTCCTCATTCTATATATATGATTAGCCTCCTCTCTCTCTCATGGACTCTCACTTGATGTTTCAATTTGGTAGAAAAAGATTATGATAGGTTTTATCGGTGTATGGAATTTCACAGTCCATTTCATTCCATCACCCGATTTCCACGGCAACTTCATTAACCGATCGTCCACGGATTTGGACGAAGTGAGACAAAGTCATCTACTCATTCTCTACATCATTCTTGGTCGTCTCTTTTAGCAAACTTGACGATCGAGTTGCCTCGAGTAAGAGGCGGGAGCCCGTTTAAAGAACCGATCATGTGGTGCCACCTCGACGAGGAGATCGGAGATCGACGAGATCGGAGCAGCCGCAACGGAGCGTGGGATGATGGTTGAAGAACGAAGGACTCGGATCGTTTGGTATAACATTCCTACACTCTTTACAGTTTGTTAGCTTAGCAATAATGGCAGATTCGGGTTAAAGTATACGATAGCGCCAGTTTAAAAGTTTTTGTTCCGCATTTGGCGTCTGTAGACGGCTGGGGCGCTAGCGTAGACTTACACTTTCATCCTTGTCACTTTTGAAGCTTGAATTGGTAAAGGACTCCATCCGGAGGTTTCCATTATCTTACACCAAGACCATTTCCTTAGTCATTCTCAGGTACTTCAGAATATTCTTCACAGCTGTCCAATGTTTCTCCCCTAGGTTTGACTGGTACCTGCCATGCTAAGTGCGTATGCTACATTTGGTCTGGTACATAATATCGCATACATTATAGACCCTACCGCCGAAGCATAGGGTATAATACTTATGCGAACTCTCATCTCATTAGTCTTAAGAGATATCTCTTTGGAGAGGGTGATTCCATGTAAAACAGGTATATTACCGTGCTTGTAATCTTCCATACTAAACCTCTTTAGTATGGTGTCTATGTATCTTGACTGTGAAAATCCCAACATTCTCTTGGATCTATACCGATAGATCTTTATCCCCAGAATGTAGAAGGCATCACCCAGGTCTTTCATGGAGAACTTTTGTGACAAGAACAACTTGAACGATTGTAGCATATGAATATCATTTCCTATCAAGAGAATGTCATTGACGTACAAGACGAGGAATACGATAGCTCCCCCTACAATCTTCTTATAGATACATGGCTTATCCATGTTTTTAATAAAGTCAATTTCCTTGATTTTTTCATCAAAACACATGTTCCAACTCCACGATACCTGCTATAATCTATAAATGGATTTAAGCAACTTGCACACATTCCCTCTACTCCCACCATCTATGAATCACTCCGGCTGATCCATATAACGTACTCTTCTAAACTTCCATTTAGAAAAGTCGTTCTAACATCCACCTGCCAGATATCATAGTAATGGAAGACAGTAATGACAAGTAGGATCCGACAGGATTTCAGCATAGCCACTGGAGAAAAATTTTCATCATAGTCCACACCGGGTCTTTGACGAAAACCTTTTGTAACAAGTCTAGCCTTAGGTTTCTACCTGTCCATTTACACTAATCTTCATTTTGAAGATCCACCTGCATCCAATAGGTTTTACCCCCTGAAGAGCAACATCCAAAGTCCAAACTTTGTTGGTATACATGAACTCCGTTTCAGATCGCATAACATCTAGCCATTTCACAGAGTCCTTACTGGAAATGGTCTGCTCGAAACTAGTAGGATCATCTTCTTCCAAGATGCAATCCTCTCGATCCCCGTCTATGAGAAAACCGTAATATCTCGCGGGCGAATAAGAAATCCTACTAGATCATTGGAGTGGCCGAGGTTCATCCATGACTATCGAATCCTGAGGTCCTACCAAATCTTCAGTTATAGTTTGTGTTTCAGGAACTCCATCAAGTTCTACTGCACTGCCATCAACTTGTTTTGTAAGAAATTCTTTTTCTAAAATCTTAGCATACTGAGAAACAAAAACTTTTTGTTCCTCGGTATGGTAGAATAGATATCTACCCGAATTCTTTGGATATCTCACAAACTTACATAAAACTGATTGTGCCTGAAGTTTATCCGGATTTCGTGTTCTTACATAGGCCAGACAACCCCATATCTTAATTCGTTTAAGATATGGTCTCTTACCATTCCATATTTCAAATGGTGTCTTAGGCACGGATTTGGATGGAACATCATTCAATAAGTATGTTGATGTCTGAAGTGCATACTCCCAAAATGAAAGAGACAACTTAGCACTACTCATCATGGAGCAAACCATATCCAAAAGGGTATGATTCCTTTGCTCCGATATACCGTTTGTCAGTGAGTTGTGCTCACTTTACATTGAAGTAGAGAGGTGGAATGCACAAAAATTAAATTTTTAAGCAAGCACAACCAACTTAACCCAAGTGATCAAACCATAACCCTAAACTAGTAAGCTATAAGAGATCTATCTATTATGAGAGAAGGTTATACCTATAGACACATGTACTTCGGGTCTTCACTCCTCTTCTTAAGCTCCTTGGGGTCTCCTAGATCAACCTTGATGGCCGGCCTCCTCGGTCTTAGATGATCCACCCGAGAGTTTGTGGTCTAAACTTAGCTTCACTAATGAAGCAACTCAACAACCTAGATTGCTAATCTAGGCTACTAAGATGATATAATGAGTGTTTAGTAGTAGTTTTCTAGCTCAAATCCTTTGGTTCTCAACATATGAGAATGATAAGGATTTGCACAAGAGAATGAACTCAAGATGAAGAGAAGAGAGCAAGTGAAGAAGCACTTCATCAAAGATGAGAAGAAGAATGGCTAAGTCTCTTTACATGAAGCATTTTCTTTCCTTTTAAAATCACAACCATACTCCAATAATATTTGCAATAAATACAAAGCCATAAATCATCCATGCTTCATGTCATCTCATTCTTTTCCACTTCATTTTCTATTTTCAACAAAATAGAAAAATGCATGATGACATGTCATCTTCTAAAAGGTATTTTGTATAAATACAAAATACTTTCTACCGTATATATATACCCGTATATATATACCCGTATTCGTACCAAAATACGAATACTCATGGGATAGAATAATACTACTAATATAATACTAGCATCAAATCAATATCTAATTTAACAAACTGGTTTAATCCTAAACCCGCTAGTATTATCAACCGCCCGATCGAAAACTTGGATAACACTAGAATATATATATATATATATATATATATATATATATATATATATCGAAATATGTATATGTAACACCTTAGAATGCGATTAGTGTTAATTAAGCGATAATGCGGGTTTTTAGTAAAAAGGTTAACCAAAATAGTTTTCACATATTTTATAAAAATTAATTAATATTTTATTATTATTTATTTTGGGCTTGCACACACTTGTGCATGTTAACCTAGGGTTAATTAGTGTTAACCATGCTTAAGTAGCCATGGCACCTTAAATTAATTACATGCCATGTTAACCTTCTCTTAATCTTTATTATTAGGAGTTTACCCTTTGACTTGAGAGAGAGAGAGAGTTGAATTTTGAAGGCATGATGAGGTATGGGCAAGCATGGGGAGCATTTAATGAGGAGAGAGAATGGGCATGGTTCATTCTCTAATCTCACACCCTCATTTCCCTCATCTCTCACCCATACACTCCCTCATTCTCACCTCACTCTCTCATTCACACATTTGTGTTCTCCTTCTCATTTCCTCTCCCCTCAACTGAAACCCTAACCATTTCATCTCAAAACCCAAGCTAATCTTCACTAAACTTCATCTAAACCCTTCACAAGCCTAGCTAAACCCCAAAAGATGACTTGGAGCATGGGAAGCTAGGGTTTTTGAGCAAGTGTGGAAAGGTGATGATCTCTAACTGTTAATTAGGTCCTTATAATGTTGTGTTGCTTAGTAGTTGTTGTTTAGAACCCTAAAGATATAGTTTTTGTGTAATATCGTATTTTTTGTGTCTTTTTGGGATCACTGTATTCTGCTATCACCACGAGTTGTTAATGGAAAATCTAGCAATGTAGCAGTGTTGTACTAGAGGCCTTGAGTGTTCACCTGAAACCCGAACTCAATCCAACCTATTTTGGCCGGCGACAATTGATGATTTTCCGAGCTCGCCGGATTTCTTGGGGACTGGGGGATTGTGGTTTGTAGGGTAGCAGTCTGTAGGTATTTTGGGGTGTCTGGTACTGCTTGATTTTTATGTTTTGACAATAGGCAAAATCTGGGACCACTTAGCTAATTTTAGGAGTTTCGGCAAAGCGCGATACGATTGATCCGACGTAGTTTAAGTGTTTCTGGTAGCTTGCAGTCATGGACATATTTTGATGATGCCGCTACACATGTTAGCCGCTAAGCGAACCCTTTTGTAGCTTAAAGGAACAGATTCGTTAATTGGCGTTGTGTTCGTTTATTATTGGGTAGTTTTCTAAATCCACGCGTTATTGTGTTGTGTGTTAATAGGATCGCAGGCGGGGACTTCATAAGCTACAAAGAAGGGAAAGAAGGTGGTTGGATTTACCTAGCTCGAGATCATCGGTGAGTAGATTTAACATCTACGAGGAAATCGCCCGTATGGTGTTAAGCGTCGAGGGCTAGATATGATTTATAGCCACATGTTATATGCATATGAGTTGATTGTGCATGAGCATCATTGCATACCATTACTTGTTGTGCCTTGACTTAGTACCTATTGGACACTTCACCATTACTGACGGTTCATGTTGCACGAGCACTAAATTGTATGCTACACACACACCGTTGGTAATTGCCATGACACGCACAGCATATACACCTATGAGGTATTGTATTCGTTATTGACATTGAGACGTTGATTCTTGCTCTATTGCGCATATGAAATGTAACATGCATACATACCTACATGTATACACCCATACCTTGCTATAGCTACATATACACCTTTATATGATGTTGCATTTGACTTTAGAGAAATTGGGAACCGCATGATATATTTAAAAACTGGATTCATTTAAAAGAGCGGTTTTCCCGTGATATGCTCATATTGCTGTTCTATGTTGCATACATCATATTTCATGGATTTATGGATAGAGATACGAATTTCATGTGATTTATGGATTTGAGAACCATGGGGATATTTCAAGAAAATATGCTTGGTTTTGAAAACCCGGTTTCTCTTGATATGATATTTCGATGCGTCCACCATGAGTTTTCTCGGTTCTGAGACTTGTGTTAGAAACCCGATTCGAGGAGATGGATGATCCGTTTGCGGGTTCATGGTGGACCCGGTATGGTACCCCGGGTCAAGAAAGGGATGTTATGCAGTAGACGATGAGCCTGGCAAAGGGACTACTACCTACCGGTGATAGTTTGGACCCGGCGGTTATTCGGAGGATACCGACCGGAGTTGTGAGATGGATATGGGCCGATCCGGACTGACGGAGCCCGTTGGCCGATCAGGACTGACGGAGCCCGAGTTATATGGATTTACGTGTCGATATTGGATACGAGTTTTCATGATGTTTCGAGTGTCGATGTTGGGCACTCAGGTTCCATGAGATTTACGGATATGAGGGCCGATCAGAGTGACGGCGCCTGAGGTATTAGGATTTGGGGTGTCGTTGATGGACACCGGGATTTTCCACAATGATGATTCATAGATGATGATATGTTTTATCCCATACGCAATATTTTTTAGATATGCATTGTTTCATGTAGTTGTATTACCCTGATGGTGTACCTTGATCATGATTGTTGTATATCCATATTGCCATACTTATGCTACCAGATTGCATGTGATAGATTATCTTTGTTCGTGCATACCTGCGATTATCTGTATGATGTTACTTACTATTCACAAGTTGGCAACTCACCCCCGTTGTGCCACAGTGTTTTGCAGGCTTGACCCTCAGAGTAGTCGCGGCAGGGCTTCTTATTGTATCTTTTTCAGCGGATACCGCTACGGTTGGCTGTAAGGCCTTTTTGCTATAGGTGGGTTTGCGATTATCCGATTATATCCATTGTATATCTCATTGTATCTAGTACTCTCCATCTACCACTTTCATGTATTGACTTAGAGACGAGTTGTGAGGATCGATATTGTATATTTTGCGACTCTGGATGTCGTGCTCGTGTGAGTCGGCCTTTATTATGCAGTTTTACATCTTTATGCTGTTTTCATTTATATTGTCTATTTCTTCGCTACGGCGTCGTATATATGTTGTGGTGGCTGTTTCCGCCTTTGGGCATGATTTGCTCCCGTTTGGGGATGCTTTATTTATATCCTGTGTTTGTACCCGTTTCGGGGCTAGTTTTTACAAAGGAGGTGTAGCCAAAAATTTTAAGAAAATAAACTTAAGCTTTAAGATTTTTACTTGAGATTTTCAAATGTTTTTAACAATGTTTTTATCACTTACTTCTTTTGATGGTTTAGATTTCTGGGTTTTCGGCTTACTTAAATTGCGTTACGCCTATTGACGTCACGTGGTTTAAGTGCCGGTCACGTGCCTAAATTTGGGTCGTGACAAAGTTGGTATCAGAGCGCTAGGTTTTACCTTTCGGAGTGTAGGATGACCTTAGTATGATGGAGTAGGTAGCTTAAGCAGAGTGCCGTAGCGTGTGTATGTTCCGCGGCATACTTACGACACGGTACTCCGCCTAAGTGACCTTAGGACTTGTTGGTTGAAATTCCTTCCGTGATTATATACATCCTTGTGATTCGATTTCTATGTTCCTGTCGAATCCTGTTTTCATTTCCAGCCATTATGTCGCCGAAGACTACGAGGGCACAGAGAGCGGCCGCGAGAGCCGAGGTCAGGGTAGGCTCGTCGGAGACGAGGACTGACCAGGGCGATACGCCTATTCCACAGGAGCGGATTGATCCACCTTCGATAGATCGTATTACTAGGCTAGAGGCCGGTATGCAGGATTTGCGCCAGATGTCGCTGGTTGAGGCCAGTCGAGCGCAGAGACAGGAGGTTGTCCCACCTGTCACGGGGACCGCGATGGTGCCTACTGTTCAGGCAGTCGTACCTACAGCTACGGGGGTTATCACCGTATCATTATCTGAGTTCATGAGGCTGAAGCCTCCGGTTTTCACCGACACCGATGCAGCTGAGGATCCCCAGTCGTTTATCGATCAGATGGCCAGGATCTGTCGTTCGCTGAGATGCTCTGACGTGAGATTGGTAGAGTTCATGAGTTTTCATCTGGAAGGTCTTGCCCAGACCTGGTACGAGTCTTTAGAGAGGGGCAGAGCCGCAGGTCTTTCTTCTATGACCTGGGCTGAGTTCGTGACGGTGTTTCTTGCCCGTTTTCTTCCGTAGAGCGTCAGGGATGCTCGAGCTCCCAGTTTTGAGTCGTTACGCCAGACTCCGGGTATGACGGTAGTAGAGTACGATGTTCAGTTTACTCAGCTATCTGTGTATGCTCCGTATTTGGTGGACATTGAGGAGATGCGGATCAAGAGATTTGTGCGAGGCCTGCTTACCCAGTTGTTCCTCGCTATCAACGCCCAGCATTGTGACACATATGCAGCAGTGGACGCAGCCCTACTGGTTGAGGAGCGTCTTTTCGAGACTTCGGTCGTTCCGGAACCGAAGAGGGTTCAATTAATGCTAAGCATAATATCTCATTCTCAACAAAAATATCTAAGTCAATAATGGTCAAAAAGTCAAATGGTCAAACTAATTAGCCATGACACAATTATCACTAATAAGAATTAATAAACAATTTCCTCCATCTCATTATGGTTTTAATCAAGTCAATGGTCAAAACCCTAATGAGGTGTCTCCTTCTCTGCCCCTATCAACCATATATACATACCCGTATCTGTGTTCCGAGAAACACGAATACAATGAAACTAAGCCTATCCAAAATCCAATACTAGGATCCGGCTTAAACCAAAGCCCACAAGTATCAACTGCCCGAACACCAAACATGCACAAGTACGTGTATGTGAACGAACCCTGTCATAAAACCATGCGACCTCTACATCGTTTCGCCCAAAAGCGGAAAACCCTCTGTGTAGGACTCTAAAGACTCGACACTACGCTGGCAGTAGGTTTAACCACAGGCTGCAAGCGGTACTAGTTGTACGTAACGGTCCCCAGGTAGATGTCGATAAGAAGGCCGATGAGGAAAACCCATCCGAACTCCTACTGAGCCTGAATGTGACAATCTCCGTACAGTCCGGTCTGTTCGTCTAAGAGTATCGCATATCGGGCCTAGGGGGTGGTAAACATCAGACCCCTAATAGCGGTATAAGTCATGTCGAAGTGTAGCCCAGAACACCCTGAGAAACTACTGGAAACCCTACCAGTAAATCTCACTTGCCCTAGCCAGGGACTTTGTGTAATGTCTCTCCTAAACACAGCGCGATATCAACCCCCAATACCGGGAGAGACAAATCATGACTAACCGTCACTGCCTCCAAGTGCTTCGGGAATGCACCCAACTCCTACCTGTTTGCACGACTCATTAGAGCCGTGGTAGGGTAGCAATCAAAGAACAGTGGGAACACACTTGAAGCGAAGTAGCAGTGTCAAGTCAACGGACTAAGTTATACTCATGTCACCTGGGAACTGCTAACTGACGATGGGTATAATACCAACCAACAGTTCCCGACGAGTCATGTCCAGTGTACTCGTAACCTAACGAGCACCTGCATACTATCTCTAGTACGACGTACTGATGGCTGTGGGACAGACCATCTCCCCTGCTGGGATGAGAAGCGTATGCACTAGTCTACTCTGGAGTATCGATGCCCTGTCTCGATAATCCTACGACTATGGACCTGTAAAAGGATATGCTTATGGACTACCCAGCCCCCACTAGTGTGATCACCGTCACAACGCTGGTAGTCAAGCAAATATCCTAAGGGCTCCATCAATATGTATTACCAATATGTTAAAAGAAACATATACACATATTAAGATAGAAACAAACCAAGTAGTATACTACAATATCGAGCAAGACTGTCGTCAATCCATGTATATATCCCAAGCTTCCAAAATGTAATATACAAACTAGTACTATGCAATAATGGCCTCTAGGGCATATATATCCAACAATCTGTTAGACCATGTTACACACCCCGGTAGTTTGCGGGGAGGCGGAATAGGTAAAAATCAAATTTTTCTTTACAATGTAACATAGACTAGCCATGAGGATCTTTTCTAAATATTAACTAACAAACTAACTAGGAGTTCTAACTATGTTAGATGATTATACCTCAAGCTTGAAGTCCTTCTTCTCCGTGTTGTGAGCTCCTTGGAGTTGTAGTGGATGGTTCCTCCTCACCGGCTTCTCCACGTCAAAGAAGATCCACCCGAAGGTCTCTACCTTGAGATCCAACCTCTATAATGAAGTGTTGGAGATAGTGCCCTCATAGTCAATTATTGGATCGCAGGTACGTGATTGCAATGATTGCGGAGGACCTATACCGGTAGAACAGTCTTACTCAAGATGATAGTATGCTATCTGGTTTGCCTTTATCAGTCGTGTACATGTTCAGGTGACTGATTGCATGTTACACTTTGATAGAGCCCTTAGGATCTTGCTTTACTACCAACAGTATGATGGCGATCATATACGTGAGAGTTGGGTAGTTTATATGCATATCCTTAATTGTGGTCCCTAGTCGTGGGAGTTTCGAGACAGGGCATCGATACTCCGGAGTAGACTAGTGTGTACAGTCGAGACCCCGACGAGGGGCGGTGGCCGGTCTCACAAGCCACTGGTGTCAGTAGGATCACCTAAGATGTATACAGGTGCTCATTGGGTTATGAGTACACCGGACAGGACTCGCCGGGAATCTGCTAGTTAGTATTATATCTATCGTCAGATAGCAGTTCCCTGGTGACATGTGTACAGGTTAGTTCATCGACCTGAGGTCGTCATTTGTCTCGTGTGAGTTCCCACTGTGCTTTGATTTCTACCCTACCACGGCTCAAAGGAGTCGTGCAAACAGGTAGTTTTTGGGTACAGTCCCGAGCCATATGGAGGCACGTGAGCGGATCGGCAGGGGATTCGTCTCTCCCGGTATTGGGGGCGAGATCGTGCTGTGTCTAGGAGAGCCATTACACAAAGCCCACGGCCGTGGCAGGAGATTTACTGGTAGGTACTCCAGTAGTATCTCAGGGTGTTATTGGGCTTCACTCCGACATGACTTATACTGCTATTGGGGGTCTGACGTTACTAGCCCCCTAGGCAGATATGCGATACTCATTGACGAACGGACCGGACTGTATATACATTGTCACTGTTAGGCTCAGTAGGGTTTTCGGAGGAGTTCGCTCATCGGTCTCCCTTGAGTTCGCTCCTCGGCCACCCTTGAGGTCAGTCCGTGGGCAGCCGTTACGCATTGCTAATGCCGCTGACGGTTTATGGTTAAACCCACTGCCAGGGTGCTGACGAGTCATTAGAGTCCCCCACAGACAGTTTCCCAAGTTCGGGCGAAACGTTGTAGAGGCCGTATGGTTTTATGGCAGGGTTCGGAAAATGCACGTGCGTTTACGCACGTGTCGATTTTCGGACAGGTGATACTGGTCGGCTTTGGTTTAAGCCGCATCCGAGTATTATATTGAGTAGGTATAATATCTTTGTCTCAGTTGCATTTGTATTCGGTCGTAATACAAATGCGGGTATATTTATACAGTTTCGGGGTTATCCTGAAAGTTGTTTCAGGATCACTTTTGGAAGTTGCCAGTTTCCAGTTTTCTATCAGCCGTCTTTTAACATTTGGTTAAAGACGGATTTATCTTTTCTTCAGATATGATGAGTCATGCTTCTAGAAGCTTCTAGAAGGTTCTAGATGAGGTGACTAGGATTAATTGGTGTTAAGTTTTCATTGGTTGCATTAATGGTGTCATTAATGCAAAGATGACTAGGTTTGTTCTTATTGGTTCAATTTAATGATTCATTCTTTCTTAATGGTTATGATAACTATCAAGGTTTATGGTCACCACTTGAACCCTCCTACACTCACCTCCCTCCTTTGATATATATATAGCCTCCTCTCTCTCTCTCATTCACTACTTGATTTCAAGAGAGAAAAGATTATGATAGGTTTTATCGGTGTATGGAATTTCACAGTCCATTTCATTCCATCACCCGATTTCCACGGCAACTTCATTAACCGATCGTCCACGGATTTGGACGAAGTGAGACAAAGTCATCTACTCATTCTCTACATCAATCTTGGTCGTCTCTTTTAGCAAACTTGACGATCGAGTTGCCTCGAGTCAGAGGCGGGAGCCCGTTTAAAGAACCGATCATGTGGTGCCACCTCGACGAGGAGATCGGAGATCGACGAGATCGGAGTAGCCGCAACGGAGCGTGGGATGATGGTTGAAGAACGAAGGACTCGGATCGTTCGGTATAATCTTCCTACACTCTTTACAGTTTGTTAGTTTAGCAATAATGGCAGATCCGGGTTAAAGTATACGATAGCGCCAGTTAAAAAGTTTTTGTTCCGCATTTGGCGTCTGTAGACTGCCGGGGCGCTAACGTAGACTTACAGTGGTATCAGAGCCTAACCATTTTGCTATACTAACTTGTGCTAACGCGTTTAAAATATCGATCCGACCGAAAATCGAAAAACACAAAATCCTAGCTCGACAGTTCTGTTAATTTTAAATGGTCTCAAAATTCATTTCTGGATGTCTTAAAAATCTGTGCAGGCAAATTTAAGAACCACGACAAAATTTGGGGTCGTGATCCCTCCAAGCCGCCGCGGAAGGGCGGCCAAACTCATGGTTTGGCCGCGCAACCGCGGCCACGTGGGGAGCACGTGCTCCCAAAATTTGCCAGTGGGTTCTCTGTTGGGTTTTGTGATTTTTGGTATATAAAGTTTTGGCCCAGATTTTGTTACTGTTCACCAGTAAGCTGTGGGGCCCACTTTTTGATATTTGGTCTTTGGTCGATCGAAATTTAAACACGTTAGTTTACAGTGCTTACATTATATCTCCGACCGGGAATGTCATTTGATCGGTAAACCGCGTTTAATTGCTATAGTTCTTTTAGACGGGTTTGCGAACGTGACATTCGCGTTGATGTTCTGTGTTGTGCTGTAATGTTGCGGATTTGTCATGGTGTATAGCAGTGTGCAATGGTAGTACAGTTTGAGTTTATTTGTACATTTGATATTGCGGGGCGAGCGTCCAACTTGTGGACTGCCGTCACCACCGGTTGTATAATATTCTTTTGGGGCACGACCAGGTTGCGGTCGATGTACCTATTGTACTATTTTTCATTACTGTACTAGGTTTTGCCCCGAGACGGAGTGCACGGATAGCCGGGTTCGGGAAAGCAACGGGTCCGCATCTCATGGCTTTGAGAGGCAGAGGGGCCCCACTTCAGAATTGGCAGACTATTCGCCGCACTCGTAGGGGGTACAGGTTGACCCAAGGAGGGGTGCTCAATTTACCGGATTCCGTGAAGTGCCAGGTGTTCCATTCACTATGCTGTGGGGACTGCCTCGCTTCAGGTTTTGGCGGGTAACTTGCCGCACCCGTAGGGGTCTAGGTTTCATTGCACAGGCTATCCACACGACAGGGGAACGTCGAGTTTCAGCAGCGGCTCTGTGAAACTCGGGGATCCCAGATTATCTGTATTGTTCTGTGATGCTTATTACTTTTCTGTAATGTTGCATATTATCACGCCTGGAGCGATTATGTATATTGGTTTATATACTATTAGATGTTGTATATGTTTTACACCCGCGCTAGTCCAGTCCCCGCTCTGTCGTTAGTTAAGTAACCTAACGGGTGATGACGGGACCCAGTGACGAATGCGGATGGCATATACGTACATTTTATTTTCGTTCTTTTCTGGTGTGATTGAATGATGGGACTGCGTTGATTCTGATCAACGCAAAGTAAAACAAACCTGTATACAGTTGTTGGAACAATTTAAAAAGTGTTATTGCAAAGACGTTTCCTTTTGTTATGCATAGCGGTATTCGGTGTGAATATCCAGCACCTCATTCGACGAGGCAAGGGCTGATATCCCTTCACCGGGAAAGACCCCTTGGACAGAAGTTTGCGTCAGGGTAATAACTTCACTATAGTCGATTACATGTTGCTTTGCATAGCGGTATTCAGTGGAATATCCTGCACCTCATTCCACTAGGAAAGAGCCGAGATCCCTTTACCGGGAGTGACCTCTTTAGCAAAAGGTTTTCACCACTATATTTTAAAAAGCTATCAGGTTCCTTCAGCGATATCAAGTTCACTACGTTAAAGGTTTTTCGCCAAAAACCAGCCGTAGCCCTCCGTCGTTTCTTATAGATGGTCAGTAGTATTCAAGCTATGTTTGTTGGCATACGTCAAGGCATAGTGTTTGGTAGCTGCTGGGTATTCATTTGTTGCATAGATAGATGAGTTGGTTTGGGACAGTCGTATTACCTTGTTGGCATACGTCAAGGGTATGTACGGGTGGGTTCAAATTAACAAGATAATGACGGGCAGAACTTGACATGTGACTTATGATTTGTTGGCATACGTCAAGGTCATAAGAGCATGGGGCAAGAAAATGATATCGGGAGTTTCTAAAGAAACTGGAACTTGCCAAGTATGCGCATACCTTCTGGAGTATGAATAATGTGGATGCATTCCATCACGTTAACATGCGATGAGAGTTGGATCCCGATTCCCACTGATGAGTTGGTTTACTCTTCGGGTGATCCCGATTGATTCTTCTTTAGGTTTGGAGGAGAATTTGACAGGACAGTGGGAGGTTTCCGGATTAGATAAAATGATGACCATTCTGATCTAGGTTAGAGTGCACGCAGAGTGTTTCTTTTCTCTCTCTCTCTTTGGCAGCGACCTTTGACCGACCCTAGACTATGGCTCAGTGACCAGGTTGACCGAACCTTCTTAAAATACTGGCTTTTGGATTGTCTGAGTTGCATAAGTCATTGCCACTCCTTCTTTTACCCTTTGAATTTCTCAGAACACCCGTATTACTACGGATATCCACTTCCATTGGATAGAGCCATCGTATGGTTATATACGAACTCGAAAGGACTTCTTCGAGGATGGATCCAGGTTCAGGAGAAATAGAATTGGTTTATTCAGTTGTCTTTTATTATCACCTTCTCTCAGGTTGCGAGAGCTCCTTGGTTTAGGAGAGTACACCTATTACGCCTATTGGATAGTCTTATTCCAAACCATAGGCTGGTGCCGAAAGGTAGGGAATGAAGAAAACCAATTAGCCTAAGTAGGGTGTGCAGAAGGTAATATGTAAAGACAAAATAAAGGGATTAGAAAGAGGGCAAAGTAAATTGCGACTGATATCATTCACGACCATAAACCGCGTACTTCATCGCCGCTCCTATTTCACCTTTAAAAAGAATAAGGTATTATTCAGTTGTCTTTTATCGTCACCTTCTCTCGAGATGCGAGTACTCCTTGGTTTAGGAGGGTACACCTATTATGCTTACTGGATAGTCTTCTTCCAAACCATAGGCTGGTGCCGAACGGTAGGGAAGGAAGAAAACCATTTAGCCTAACGATGGTGTACAGAAGGTAACGACTAAAAACAAATTAAGGGATTTGGAGAGATGGCAATAAAATATACGGTTGAAGTCATGAATTGGATTATGGAAGAGGCATTGCTATGAATACCAGGATACCCCTACGAAACATTTTCATGTTTCAGTGCATTGTTAAAGGAAAAACTGTTTTCCCGATTAGACACTTACTCCAAGGGTATGTATTTACCAGGTTTCATTCTCATATCTGTATGGTTTTACAGATGATGAGTGGGAGTAAGATATTGGGAATTAGGTGATCATCCTCATTATATCGGAATTCGTTGTAATTGGTGATATTTGAGGAAATCGCCAGGGTACAGTTTTCTACCTACGACGCACAGGTTTTGAGTTGTTTAACTCAGCGGACTTATACAGAGTATTGTATGTTGTCCAAGTGTCCATCAGGACAAAGGGGTAGGTCCTCGTACTATGTTCTATTTACTTATAACTTCTCTAGTATTTAGACGAGTGTTTCGTAGAAATACAAGGTCTAAGTTTTGAGAAGTTGTGGGTATAAGAATAAAGTAGAGAACCAGGTATCACAAGTATCGGGATTCTTCAAAGAGATCAAAGATGTAGATTCTTGTGATTGGTATTCAGATGATAGTGATGGTTTTGAGAAACGTGTTTCTCTTTCAGGTTACTCATAATTGGATGGATTCCTAAGTTGAGTAATGCTGAATAGCCTCTTTCCATTAAGTTGATATGCACTGGAGACAGCTGCATGGATTGAATCTTGGTTCCAATTAAATAAGTGCCAAAGTTTCTATATTGGATATAGAATAGTTCGTACCTTAAAAGAAGTTAAAGTACGGGGAGTTGTCCAGCTTATGATTAAAACCAGACACTGGATAACTCAGGGCACGTTTCTGTAATGGCTGTTTGTGGGTTGACCCTGGCTATGACGAGGGTTGATATTCTACCATTTAGAAGATCAATAGTGATATTGTTCTTGACTCGCCACAGTTTTAGTAAAAATGGATCTTTTTCAGAAAACAGTAGTGGGAGTATGGTAGAACTGGAAGTGATTCCAGAACCGTGAACGATTACGGAAAATTTAATAGGACCTATATATTCAATCAGGTTTGACATTCCAATAGCCACTCCGCAGGTATGGTAGGTAACCTCAGACACCCGAGAGGTACTTCGGTAGGCTCAAGGACGGTGACAGGGAGGTTCTTATCTACCCAGACTTGACACTACTGTTGTTCCAGGATATGAGACCTGGTAGGAGGGTTGTCGTAGTCAGTGGGAGCAACGGAAGCATGGTGGGCAAGTAGCTTATGTCTATTTATAGACTTGAGCAGTTATAGCGGAGATAGATCATCTAATTTTGATGTGACAGTCATGGGTTTGACTTCAATCAGAATAGGGGATGGATCAGTTAAGAAGGTAGTAGGGTGTGATGTCATGGTATCTGGATGACATACACAGAGTAGGAAGTAAAATTCCTATACTACGATCGGTTGTACTGTGGTCGTCACACAGTTGTTTCTCCAGACAGGATATGGATATAATATTTGACATTCTGGTTTCTAGATCTATGGTTTTAGATCTGGATTTGGGTAGTTTCCCAATGTGGGTACTCTGACAGATATTCTAATGGTTTTTAGAATAGTTGACTCCTAGCATGGTAGTGTACCTGCAGGTGATGGAGTCACCCTCTCTAAAGGTGTCGTATAGACTAAAGGGGAGAGGGATGTGCATGATTGGCAGATCACTTGCTTAGGCAATTGAGTCAATCATGTGATGTCAAGTACCACACCAAATGTTGGTTTTGCACTAGATGCAATAAGTTTGTATTAATCCAATCCTGGAGAAACATAAGGAAGCAGTTTTAGAACATTGGTACATGTTCTGCGGATTTGATAACGGCAGCCTCTTTCGGGAGACGGTTATCATTCCAGGCTTCAAAGGTGACATGCATGACAGAGTGATTGTCAGAGTTTTTAGTTTTCCCTCTGTCGAGGGACAGTATTATGGACAGCTGGTTCCGGAGGATACTGTGGGTGGCATGGTGCCGGATACTGATTAGGTTCAGTGATCCATACAGTCTAAGAAGTTTGGACATGGAGTTCATTTATGAACTAAGGTCCCATCTGATATCCAGACATATTCTAAGACAGGTACTACTCAATTCGGGAGATGGCTTTCTCCGCGAACTTGAGATTAAGAGAGATTCAGAAAGATACTTCTAGGCGGATCCACTCACTGAGGCTATTTCTCGAACACAATAGTTTTACAAACGGGCTTTGTGATACTGATTAGTAGAGGAGTTGGATGTTCGGTTTCACACGGGCTGTGAGTAGTCGACATCGCAATATTAGCCTTGAGTGCAAGTGGGAGATTGTTGGAGATAGTGCCCTCATAGTCAATTATTGGATCGCAGGTACGTGATTGCAATGATTGCGGAGGACCTATACCGGTAGAACAGTCTTACTCAAGATGATAGTATGCTATCTGGTTTGCCTTTATCAGTCGTGTACATGTTCAGGTGACTGATTGCATGTTACACTTTGATAGAGCCCTTAGGATCTTGCTTTAGACGGATGCGGTCGTCGTAGCAGACTTCGTCAGATTCCCCCTCATTGTGAGGGGTTTTTATTGTGGGGACACTCTTCCCTGCAGGCGCAAGCCCCTGCAGTTAATTACATTACCGCATCGCGGTAACCACTTTCTCCTGCTCCAGAAGGTCACTTCGTATCGTGTGTGTTTGTTTTATTTTTGGTTGCCCGTGGATTGTATACGGAGACTAATTTGTGTTGTCGCCCGTAGGGCGTGAATTAGTCCAAATCCTTATTTTCTTAGATTTGGGTTTAGGTTGGTTTAAGGACCGTTTGTCTTGTTTTAGACTAAGGTCAACTCAAACATTTGTTGAGGATACGTTAGTATAATTTTTAGACTAAGATCTACTCAACGGGATTTTGGGATCATTTAGAGCCAACGAAAGAGTGTTTAGACTCTATCGTTTTAGTTTAGGGACATTACGGTCCATTGGGTTTAAGGAAATCATAGTCCATGAGTTTAAGGACCTCATTGTCTATAGTTTAAAGACATCATAGTCTATATGGTTTAAAGACATCGTAGTCTGTATGGTTCTGGTTTAACCAGTTTGGGGGTGCGCCAAAAGTTATTGGTTATTGGGACCCTCCACCTCTCTGAAGACGTTGAAGAATTACAACGACATGTATCAGAAGTGTGAAGAGATGTACCCTTGAACCAATGTTGGTTGGGAGATCTGTAGTCAGGTTTGGGACTAAGACCAATTAAAGAGATTGTGAGCACATGGGCTCGGTTAATCTGAATTAGGGGACTTGTGGGCCAACTTGGGCTCGATCGTCTTAATTTTGAATAAAATGTTGAACATTTGTTTGGGCTCAGCCCCTTTTTATTCAATAATGTTGAGCATTGATTTGGGTTCTGACACCCTTCTTTTCTTTTTGTTTTTTATTGAGTGTTGAACACTCTTTATGGCACTGGGGCTTTATCTAAAGAACACTTTGTGATCCCTCAGCGCCCACGTGAGGAGCACGTGGAATGTTTGGCGCTGAGACTTAGCTGATTTGAGCTACGGTTAGCCTATCATAGTGTTAAACACTAGCGTATGTTTGGCGCTCACGTGGGGTCATGTGAGGCCTTAAAATAGTGTTAAACACTAAGAACCTGAGGCGCTCACGTGAGGTCACGTGAGGCGCCTGAAAGTTGGCACAGCTTCTTTGGAGTTATTCTCTTCTCTTTTCTGAGTGCTAAACACTATTGGGTCATGTGGGATCATGTGAGGCGCCCCAAGAATGGAAACTGCTCTTTGATTTACTCCCTTTTTATAAGTGCTAAGCACTACTTGGGGGGATCACGTGAGCCAGTCTCAGTTGTCCTCTTTTGTTCATCAAGGGTGCTCACGTAGGAGCACGTGATCGGTTATTATCATGTTGGGTGCCAATCTTTTTTTTTACGTGCATGGAGATCCTGAATTTTGAGACTTTCAAGCCCACTGTTTTATAAGAATTAAATTCTTAGGACTTAGTTTTTCTCTTAGGCTTGGGATCTTCATGGCAGAATCTCCTCAATGAGAATTAAATTCTCAACTTGTGAGGAGATCTGCTTCTGCAGATCTTTCACCATAAGGAAGAACTGAGTTCTTATATGAAGGGTTAAACTCTTGTTTTATCAGAGGAATTAAATTCCTATATACTTTTTGGGAGAATTAAATTCTCTGAACTTAGATCTTCTCCTAGGTTTTGGATCTGCATGGCGGAATCTTCCCGATGAGAATTAAATTCTCAACTTGTGGGGAGATCTGCTTCTGCAGATCTCAACCAGAGGAAGAACTAAGTTCTTTTTAGAAGAGTTAAACTCTTATGGAGGTAAAAGGGAATGTGATATTCTCTATGTGTTTTGTTCCTTCTCTTACCTAGAGTTTCTTTTTCTCTTTTTTTGGAGAATTAAATTCTCTTTTATTTTTCTTACGAGGGGTTTCTCTCTCTCTCTCTCTTTTTCTTCTCCTTCTCCGCCTCTCCTGTGTGTTTCTTTGCTCTTATTTATAGGAGAAAGAAGGGAATCAATTTGTTTAGAAAATCTCTCATTGAGAGATTTTGATTGATTTTCTAATCAACCAACATGATCTTTTAGATCACTCAGTGAATTTTATTCACCGTTGGATTTTTAATCCAAGGACTTCTGTTTTACAGAAGATATTTCTTTTGTTGTTCTTAACAAGTTTAGGAAGATATTTCCATGCACAGAATTTTTCTGTAGATTGGTGATTTTTAATCACCATTGGATCTTTAATCCAACGGCGCTCTATTTTACAGAGCGTAATCTTTCTTGTTTAGAAAGATCCAAGGAAATATTTTCCAAATAAGGCTTTTGGTCCCTTTTAATTAGAATTTACTTCTATCGGTTCAGAAGGCATAGGAGTCTATCACGTGTAGCACGTGACCCCACCAAATTAAGCCCACCAAAAGGTGTCACGTGCTATCACGTGAGTGTTTTTTTTATCTAATTGTTTGCTTTATTCAGGCGCCTATATACTTTGTCTATAGAGGTCACGTGTCTGCACGTGAAGCCCAGTTTTAGCTTAGTTTTGTCAAGCGCAGCGCCTATCACGTGTGGGCACGTGATGCTCCACTTGGGGACTTTTTCCCGTTGCTTTATTTATTTATTTATTTTTCATAAGGGAACAAATGCGCCCACAGCGTTGTTCTCACATGGTTTGCACGTGGGTGCAACGCTGTCACATTTATAGCCGTTGGATTGCCTAGGTGAACGGGGAGATGAACCGCCATTGTTACGTCTTATAAATGCAAGGGTTTAGTTTCTTACGCAACCACTGTTTCCTTCATCTTCTTCCTTCTTCGTTTTCTTTGAGAATTTAATTCTCTTCCTCATAGCTTAGTTCTCTGCCATTGTAATTCCAGAGTTAAACTCTGTCAAAAGAAACCCTTTTTAGGTAAAGCAAATACATCAGAAAACTTTCCTTTTTGAACAAAAAATTTCTGGATTTTAAATCCATCATGAGAGCTTTGCTCTCCTCAGAAACCCATCCTCTTAGGGATCCAAAGATGTGATCTTTGAGTAGTAAACTTCCATATCTCGAACATTCACCTCTATTTTTTGAGGATTCATGGGATTTTATTTCTCATATATGTTTTTTTTTGTGAGTTTCTTGAATTTAATTCCATCATATAAAAGGAATTTAATTCCTAAAGCGAAGAGCTTAGCTCTGAAAGATCAGAAGGACCCTTTGGGAATTTTATTCCCTGGTGTTCTTGAAAATCTTTTCATAGGGTTTTACCCTTATTCGCACAAATTTGAATTTGTTGGTAACTTAACAGAACTTGTTTTCCCAAGAATTGTTTGAATTCCAATGTCTGTTTAATGAGGATCTTCTTGATTCTCACAATGATTGCCATGTCTCATCATTAGTGAGCCGCCATATTGATTTTGTGGGGTCCATGTGTTTTGTAGGCAGTGGTCCCGCAAGACAGATATCATGTCGTTTCCTTTTGTTGTTGTTATTATTATTATTATTATATATATATATATGTATGTATGTATGTGCATGGATTTCACTAATGCTTCTTCTTTTCCTTATTTCAGGAACAATGGCTTCTCTTCCTTATTTCCCTTACACCCGCTCGGATGCCGCCTTTCCACAATCACCGTCGGATGAGGAGGCAATGGCGATGATAAGAGCTCATGATAAAGACCGGACAAGTCTGCTCTTATGGGGAACTTGGTATGGCCAAATCATCTGGGGGCGCCGAAGTTTTATTTACGAAGAGCCAGCGGAACCACTTTGCCCTATACTGCCGATGGAACGCCCACTGACTGCTTACGCGGTGGAGGTGACCAATTGGACTTCTTCGGGCCGGCTGGAGCCCTCTACACCCGGGATACCCAACCAGCCCTTATCGGCTATAAACATCTTGGGGCATCGGATTTGCCAAGGTGAAGCTCGACCTTGGGGGCAGGCCTATAAAGTGGGCGTTACTCCCCGGCACCCAATGGGCTATCTTATTTGGGCTCGCTATATTCTTTCCACCCACCGCGTAAGATTGCAGAAGGTTGGGCTGTATCAGGCAGTATATGCATCGCTATTCCATTACCAGGCTCCTCATGTCTGGTGGATCAAAGCCTTCTTAAACCAATGGAACCTGCCTACCAACACCTTTCTGCTAGGGGATCGAGAGGTGTCTATATCATTGGATGAATTCCGTGAGATTTCAGGACTGCCCATCAGGGGGGAGCATTACGAGGAGTTGTTGCCTCCTGATGAATATATTTTCTCCACTGTGCCAGCTACACTTGACGGCCTGACGTCGAAACTGCTGTCCGTCATAAGTACCCCAGCCTAATCAAGGCCCTGGGTATTTTCGACAGATTGTTTGCGAAGTCTGAGAGGCAGGGCGTTACTTTCGAGAGCTTCATTGCCTGCTTTATCCGGGAGGATGCTCTATCCAAGGAGGCCCCGAATTTTGCGAGCATCGACGACCCTTTTGGGTTTGGTTTGGACAAACTGCCGGCCAAAGAAGAAGTTTTTCAGTAGTTTTATATTCCAGCCACGTCAGCCGTGCCTTTTGATGTAATTGCGGCCCCTGGCATAGACGAAGAGACCTTCTTCGTCGGCTTTATTAGCTTCTGGCTCAGTTGGTTTGCGATACCAACCCACCGACGCTTCATGAGAGCTTCCGCCTTCTACCCTGATCATCGTGCAGCTGAAGGGGCAAAGTTGGCCGTTGGCATTGCGGGACTATCGCACCTTTATCATGGTTTAAGTGTTGTGGCCAACACTTCGACTCCAGGTGTAGATGTTGTGAATCTCCCCCTTCATTACTTCACATCTTGGATCGAAATGCATGTGCTGGGGGCATTCGCAGCACATCGACGGCCGGATTTCTATGACTCCTACACCTTCCCGCGAGTTATGAGATTGGTGGATACCTCCGCTTCCGATCCGACTCAGCTAGGGGCCCTCCGCGTTCTGCTCAATACATATGCTAATGAGGGTGGGATGGTGTTTACTGAACGAGTTCTTTCTACCCCGGCAGGGCCCATCCAACAACTATTCGACTTGTTGAAAGGGGGAGCACCATATTTAAAGCCTGAGGAGATCATGCATTTGTATTCGATTAGGCCGGGCTATTTGGTGTTCCGCCGGAATGATACGGCTCTCCTCATGCGGTATAATCCGCACCGCTTCGCTCGGCAATTGGGCTATAATCAGGGCGTCCCCTTCGAAGCATTTTTGGTTGAGCCTACCTCATCTCTGGGAGTTATTCGCGATGTCATTCATCACTTCATGCGGCTGAACACTGGCTTTTTGTTCATGATCCCAGAACCTGACTACCTCCCAAGGTCTGTGGGGTCCTTTGTGGGCTGGTATCGCCACCGGGTTGGTCCTGTTATTGCTGAGGAAAGGCGGGTACTATTCGAGTATAAGACTCCTGCTCCAACCCAAGCTGCCAGCGTTCCGTTGCGACTGTGGTCAGTCGTTCTCCGTCTCTTGAGGGATGGCGGCGTGGTCCTTATCTCACAAGTCGTAGAAACCGAATCGATTCCTCCCACTGCAGGGATGCCAATGCGCACTAGAGCTCAAGCAAAGGCTTCCGCTGAAGCGCCAACGGCAGTGCCATTAGTGGCGATGCTATCAGCAGTGGTGTCGCCAAAAAGGGATAGTGGAGGTGAAGTGGGCCAATGTCACACCAAAGCGCCGAAGGGAAGGAAGCGATCTTCTTCCAGTGTTAGTTCCGGGTCGAAGAGGAGAAAGAAGACGGTCACCAGTCTGCTTGACCTTTTGCTGGAATCTGAGCCTATTGTTCAAGACGAACCAATATCCATGCAAGAGCCGGATGATGGTCTTCTCTTTCCGGTTCATCTGCCGAGGAAGCCGAACAATTGGCTAAGGCTATAAGGCGTTCACAGGATGAGACTGAGAGTGTGCGCATCCCGAGAAGCCCTACCCCCCGGTTATCTTTGATGAAGATCCCCCATCACTGAGGAGGGTGCATATGGGTCCCCTGCGACCGGAAGACGATATAGCCCTCAAGCAGCCCATCTCAGCCGCCTCCGAAGATGAGTTAACAGAGAAGACAGGTGGGCATGAGTCTACGTTTGACGCCCGACGAGCACATTTCTTGAGGAAGGAACGACGGCTTGAAAAATCCATACTAGAGGCACCCTGGCATATCGGTATGCATGTTTTCTGTATTTTTCCTTTGGCAAGTAAGTTGTATCACTTTTTTATGTCTTCTTATCTTCGTAAAACTTTTGCAGGGACTTCGGCGATGACAGAAGATTTGAGCCCAAGTCGTGCCCCGACCGTGGGTTCCACAAATGTCTCCGATGAGACACCGGCAGGTGTGGAGGAGATTGTTATAGCTGCTATCCCTATTGCGGAGCTTCCGATGATAGTCTCTGTCTCTTCGGTGTCAATTCCTTCAGTGGAGGTAGCCCCATTGGCCACGGATCCTATGGATGTCTCTGATGACGCACCGAAAGGCGTAGGAGAGATTGTCGAAGCAGTTGGCTCTATCTTGGAGCTCCCGGTGATGGCCTCCACTTCTCCATCATCTATACTTTCCGCAGAGGCGACCATGCCGGTCATAGACCCGATGGATCTTTCTAGTGGCGCCACGAATGTTGTAGAAAGCACTGCCATGGCCACTGTTCCCTCTTTGGATCCCAAAATGGCACATGTCGTTTCGCGACTGGAAGCTGCTACGCCAGCACACGTCCCCGGTGATGTGCCTAAGGGCACGAAGGAGGCTGCCGAAGCTGCTATCCCTCCAGTTCAAAGCGGGAGGAGCATCGAAGGTAGTCTTATATATTTTGCTTTAATGATCTCTCTATTATCTGACTCTACCTGTCTTTTCAGAATTGTGAGGATTGGCGGCATCCATCGTAGATTTATCTCCCAGAAAGTCCTTTCAGCGTCTGCTCGAGATGGCCGCCCCACAGGCAATATCCCCGCAAAGCATCGTCCTCTCTTCTGGGCAAGGTTGGTGTTATTTGACCCCTTCATTGTATTATCATTATTTCGTATAACGATGTTGATATGACTTCTGCAGTTCTGGAAGCTGATGACGAAGTTGAGATCCTCGACGGGCCTGGGGATCTGTCCAATCCTCCATGCATGACTGTGGGTAAGTAAGATTTTGACGTTGCTTTATATATTCTTTGGGTGTAAATCTCATAGATTGTTCATGGATCTTGACAGCCTTGCTCGCTCTTACCCCGCTAGAGTCTCGCATCATTATGCCACCAGGCCCTTATGCCTAGCGCGCATCTGAACGGATGGCGAAGCAAAGCTTTCACTCCTTATCGGCTCTTATCGAAGATCTTCGTGCTGGTAGTTCGATCACTGCCGAAGAATTTGCTGCCGAAGCCAACATTTCTCTGCCCTTTCTTGCCACTTACCATGATGAAACATTGGTGCATGTCTGGGTCGAGTTTTGTCATCGAGTGGAGGCTTGCTTACATGGTCTCGAGTGCACACGCCTTCCCTCTGAGGTCGTGGCTGCAAAGACGAGCTTGCGGGGGATGATTGAACGGTGCGCCGCAAATCTACAATCATGTGAGAAGAGGCTTAACCGGAAATTCTCGGAGAGGGAACTGGCCTCGAGTGCTTTGGGGGAACTTCAAGCTCAGCTCACTACCAAGACCACTCATGCATATAAAATCTGGCGAGTACTTCAAGAAGCTATCACTAAAGTGGTCGCTCTCGACAAAGCCGTCATCTTTACCCGTGATATGGTTGAAGCTCATAAGGCAACTAAAAGGGAGCTCGAGAGCCGGTTCGTCTCGTATCAAACCCAACAGTCTTAGGCGAAGACCCATCTTGTGGCAATAACCAAGCTTGAAGCCAAGGCCCAGCGGAAGAGAGATGAATTGAGGAGCTTGTTGTGCCACCCGCCTGTTTAAAGATTTTTTCTTTATTGTATTTTCTTTTTTATCATTTTTTTATCCACTTGTGAATAAAAATATTTTGTATTCATTTTGATTCTTTTATGAGATGTATCTTGTATTCATTTTGAATTCATGAATAAAAGACATATATTTTTTTTATCGCATGCTTGCATGTAGCTCTGGTGGATGTGGTCCATATGTAGTTTATCTTGGTTTTCTTGCACGGCAGCGATGGCTTCGGAAACAGGTTCAGATCTGTCGCCTAAGACTTTTCAACTTTATGATCCGTGGGGGTCCTATAAAGACTTTTCTCCCTATGAGTCGAGAGGATCTCGTAGGTACAATTTCTACTTAGGGGTCGTGAGGACTCCTAAGTGCATTTTCTTATGAGAGTCGTAAGGATCTCACAAGAGAACTTTCTTTTTATGGGTTGATAGGTTCGTGTGTTGACTTGTTTCCGAGTCGAAGCATTGCTTTACAACAAGGAGATCATGGGTTGATGTATTTCCGAGATGGAGCATTGCTCCGATGGAGGGTTAGGGGTTGACATGTTTCCGAGTCGAAGCGTTGCTTTATGACAGGGAGGTCATGGGTTGACATTTTTCCGAGTCGAAGCTTTGCTTTATGACAAGGAGGTCAGGGGTTGACATGTTTCCGAGTGAACCATTGCTTTACGACAGGGAGGTCAGGGGTTGACATGTATCCGAGTCGAAGCGTTGCTTTATGACAGGGAGGTCAATGGTTGACATGTATCAGAGTCGAAGCGTTGCTTGACGACAGGGAGGTCAGGGGTTGACATGTATCCGAGTCGAAGCGTTGATTTACGACAGGGAAGTCAGGGTTTGACATGTATCCAAGTCGAAGTGTTGCTTTACGACAAGGAGGTCAGGGGTTGACATGTATCCGAGTCGAAGCGTTGCTTTACGACAAGGAGGTCAGGGGTTGACATGTATCTGAATCGAAGCGTTGCTTTACGACAAGAAGGTCAGGGGTTGACATGTATCCGAGTCGAAGCGTTACTTTACGACATGGAGGTCAGGGTTTGACATGTATCCGAATCGAAGCATTGCTTTATGACAGGGAGGTCAGGGTTTGACATGTATCCGAGTTGAAGCGTTACTTGACGATAGGGAGGTCAGGGGTTGACATGTTTCTGAGTCGAAGCATTGCTTTACGACAAGGAAGTCAGGGGTTGACATGTATCCGAGTCGAAGCGTTGCTTGACGACAGAGAAGTCAGGGGTTGACATGTATCCGAGTCGAAGCGTTGCTTGACGACAGGGAGGTCAGAGTTTGACATGTATCCGAGTCGAAGCGTTGCTTTACGATAGGGAGGTCAGGGTTTGACATGTATCCGAGTCGAAGCGTTGCTTTACGACAAGGAGGTCAGGGGTTGACATGTATCCGAGTCGAAGCGTTGCTTTACGACAGGGAGGTCAGGGTTTGACATGTATCCGAGTCGAAATGTTGCTTTACGACAGGGAGGTCATTATTTGGATTCGACTTCAGCATTGCTGTACCGGAATATGGTGCCGGGCGCAAATCATCTTTTGCCATTTGTGGACTTGGAATTTGTCACCGGTTTAGGCATCAGCATCGCTACTACTGGAACGTTGCCAGGAGCGAATCATCACTTGCCTTTGTCGGTTCGAACAAAGATGGCTTAGCAAACAGGGTTAAGATCCTATCGACTAAGGCTTTTGACTTCATGAGCCGTAAGGGTCTCATAAAGATGTTTCTCCTTACGAGTCGTGAGGATCTTGTAAGTGTGTTTTTCTCCTTAAGAATCGTGAGGATTCTTAAGTGTATGGTCTCTTATAAGTCGTAAAGATCTCATAAGAGCATTTTTTCCTTGCAAGTCGAGAGGTCCTATAAGTGTTTGTTCACCAAATGAGGACTTTCACGCTATTGGTGGAACTTGGTGGGGGAGATGTTTATTTGTGCCCGTGGATTGTATACAAGGGTCAACATTGACCGCCTATAGGACAGTCGGGGGATATGATGGCTTAAGAACAGGTTCAGATCCATGTAGCTTAAGGCTTTTGAATCTTACGAGCCGTGAGGGTCTCATAAGAGGGTTCTCCTTACGAGTCATGAGGATCTCATAAGTGTAATTTTTCCTCAGGAATCGTGGAGATCCCTAAGTGTGTTGCTCCTTTGTGAGTCGTAAGGATCTCTCGCAAGTATTTTCTCCTTACAAGGTCGAGAGGACCTTGCAAGTGTGCATGACCTTTTTTTTTACGAGTCTGCGCCCTTTCGGGTTTTTACAAACTCGCCGGTAGCCCTGCTGTTTTTACTCACGGATTTCTTTCGGGTTTTCATCCATGCCCATCTTGCTTATGGACGTACCCCTTTTTTTTGCGTCAGCCCTAGGATGCTGCAGTTTGTAGTAGTTTAGAGACGTTTCGGTCCGTCGTTAGTTTTAGGACATTGCAGTCCCTAACTAGTTTTTAGGACGTTTTGGTCCATTGTTGTCGTTTTGGAGACAACGGTTTTGCTGGATACTACTCTCAGAGTCTCGACTCAAGAAGATAGCGAGCGGACATAGCCGTCGTCATCTATCATTGACCTGAGTCGTGACTCGTCAGACGTAGTACTTCTTCAGGAATCGACCGTTTATTGGCCGGAAGGGTCTTTCTCCATGCATATCCATGAGCAAGTAAGCCCCACCTTGGTAGACTTTGTCTATGATGTACGGGCCCTCATAGTTTGGCTCGAATTTCCCGCGTTTAGCACGATTGGGGATCATAGGTCTTTTTACGACTAGGACAAGTTCTCCTTGGCGGAATGTTCTCGGCCTGGTTAACCTTTCGTATGAGCGCATCATCCTTGATTTGTAAGCTTCCAGGTTTTGCTTCGCTATGAGACGAGTTTCATCGAGGGCAGCAAGCTCCTCGAGCCGAAGATGAGCATTTTATTCGTCAGTTAGCTCGTAATGAACCGCCACTCGTAGAGAGGGTAGCTCTATTTCCAAAGGGAGTACCGCTTCTGTATCGAATACCAATGCATATGGTGTTGTATTCGTAGCCGTCTTGAACGTGGTTCAATACGCCCAGAGAGCTTCATGCAGTCTCTCGTGCCAGTCCTTTTTATTTTTGGACACCATCTTCTTTATGATCTTCGTCAAGTTCTTGTTGAAAGTGTCACGACCTAAAATATAAGCTCGCGGCCAGCACTTAAATCACACGACGTCTACAGGCGTAACGTAATTCAAGTAAGCTAAACCCAGAAATCTAAACCTTTTTAAGAAATAAAGAGGTGAAGCTTTGAAATAAAGGTATAGTAAATCATGTTTTGTCTTTTGAAAATTTGGGCAGCACATCCCTTGTAAAAACTAACCCCGAAAACGGGTACAACACAGAATAATATAAGGTATCCCCAAACGGGAGCAAATCACGCCCAATGACGGAAACAACCACCACAAGTATAAATAACAAGTATACGATGCCCAACGGCGAAGATCCACACAAGGAAATAAAGTAAAGCAAGACATCAACCCCAAAAGCAAACATAAAACCCATCGCTCAAGTCTCACAACTACAAGTCTTATAATCGTTAGTTATATGTATGCCCTAGAGGCCATTACTATACATGAGATGTATAATGTAGTGGATGCTTGGACATATATAGGGAGGACTTTCTTGCTCGACATAATAGTATGCTATCTGGTTACTCTTTACCTTGACGTGTACACTGATTGTCTCTCTGTTACATGTTGGTAAAGCCCTTAGGATGTGTACTTGACTACCAGGACTATGATGCGGATTATACTAGTGGGGACATGGTAGTCCATAAGTACATCCTTCAAGGTCCCTAGTCGTGGGTGTATCGAGATGGGGCATCTATATACCATAGTAGACTAGCGTATGCCTTCTCGACCCGTACAGATGAGCGATGGATGATCCCATATCCATTGGTGTTTGACATCAGAGATGATATACGGGTGCTCAGTAGAGACTGGGTACACTGGACGGACTCGCCGAGAACTCCCAGATGGTATTATACCTTACGTCAGATGGCAGTTCTCTGGTGACACTGGTACAGGTTAGTCTGTAGACCCGAGATCGTCATAGAGTCTTGTGTGATTCCCACTGTGCTTTGATTTCCACCTTACCACGTCCAAGAGGGCGTGCAAAACGGTGGTTTTTGGGTACAGTCCCGAGTCGCATGGAGGCAATGAGCGATAGGAGGGGTTTCGTCTCTCCCGGTATTGGGGGTTGATGTTGCGCTATGCTCGATTGGCCATAACAGGGAAGTCCCTGGCCAGGGCTGGTTTAGAGATTTACTGGTAAGTGTTACCAGTAGTTTCTCGACCCGTTATGAGCCTCATATTGGCATGACTTATTGGTTATTGGGGTCTGACGTTTACCACCCCTAGACTTGATATGCGACATATCAGACGAGGAGATCGGACTATACGGTAGTGTCACTGTCAGGCTTTTACAGGAGTTGGAGCGGGCTTGCTTGCTGATCTTCTGATCGCTCAATACCCGGGTAGCCGTTACGTCCAGCTAGTACCGCAGACGGCTTGTGGGTGTTTGATATGATCATCACCTACTGCCGGCGTATTGACGAGTCTTTAAAGTCCTACATAGAGGTTATACTGGGTCAGGCAAAACGAGATAGGACCGCATATGTGATATGTGCGGGACCGAGAATAATGCGTGTATGTGATACCGTATTGTATTCTCGCGATGTTTGTATCGATCGGTTATATGCGATATAACCGGGATATCAAATCAAGTGTTGATTCGATAAGTCGATACATTGGATGTTAGTCGGTTATATGTGATATAACCAGATTATTAAGTCAAGTGTTGATTTAATAATTTAGTTTATAATTGTATATATGATATACTAATTTACATTAACTAATATTGGTTCACTTAAGCATTGATTTTTTCTCACTTGTGCACAACTTGATATATATATATGTGATATATATTTATTTGTGTTTACTATTTGTATCATGGTTGTTGATACACATTACATGGGTGTATAAGACTTATACCATACTAATTATATTTGTTAAGTTTTTTATATTTAAAGTAATTCTAAAACAAATGGATAATGAGCACAAATGCATGAAGCTTTATGAAGCTTATCTTTGCATTTGACTTAGTCCACTTGTTTGTTTTACTTAAGATATTATTTAACCTAACCAATATATTTACCCATGATTATGTCTCTACATGAGTTAAGTATATGATACTCACTCACCATGGTTAGTTCTCTCTCTCTCTTGATCATGTTCATTCTCATTTTTGAGCTCATCTTCTTCCTCCTTCATATTCATGCTAGGGTTTGAAAAAGAGAGAGAACCAAAGTGAGAAATCAAATTCTAAAGTGTACCCATTTTCTATCTCACCATCATCTACTAGACTAGCACTTTAGTTTAGGGTGTTTGCTTCACGAATTCTTTGGTTAGTGAAGTAGAAACTTGAGTCCGTATTCCCTCGACGTATATCATCTTCGGCCTCGAAGACATCAAGCAATACCGTTGCAACTTTCTCATGGAGCCGTCCGAGAGTCCGGGAGCACGTGATCGCAGCGAAGGGACTACTACAAGGAGCTTAAGAAGTGAAGGACCGATCTACAAAGGTTGTATTTCATATTCATTTAGTGTAAATGTGATTTACTTGCATGTGAAACCCTAATTTTCTAGCAAACGATCTTGTTTAGAGTTATTCGGCACGGCTAAAATTTTAATCCGGCATGGTTGATGCTTTGTAGAATCTCATTACAGTGCCTAGTAACCCTACAGTGGTATCAGAGCCTAGCTAGAACATTAGGCGATGTGTTTACGATGTTAAAACTCCGATCGAACCCCGACATGACATAGTAAACCCCCTCTCTGGAAAATTTTTGAAATCTGGGATTTTTCTGAATTAAAAATGCTTAAAAAAATCAGCAGGCAATTATAAGGAAAACTGTGCAAAACGACAGAGTTTGGCGCCCAAAGCGCCGCGGAACCGCGGCACGAGCATGGCTCGTGCGGCGGTTCCGCGGCCATAAGGTGACGTCACCCTTGTCGTTTTGCGCAGTAAAGTTCCTATTTAATTTACTGATATTTTATGGGTATTTTTATCTGACTCAAGTGTTGAGTGTTCTGGGGTTTATTTTGTATTCGTAGATTCGATCGGAAATTTTAATTTCGTTGTGATATTTTGAAAGTATTAAAAAGTTCGGACGGATATCAATAACTCACTTTTTCCCGACCCGGAAAATTTCCAAGTGTTGGATTTTTCCGTTGTTTAAGAACGTCTGAATCGTGCAAGTTACGCAATGGACCCTCTAGAAGACAACAAACCTTAACTCGATTATGTGACCATCTTGAGCTGCCTTTTGAACCTTAGGGTTTGGGGCAGTACGGCGTGCCACATGTGAGGCGTTGGCTTGACCCTTCTACGGCTGGACCATTGGTACTGTGGCATGTGATGGATGTTTTTAAACTCCCCTCGAGTGTTGAGAACTATTTGGGAAAACTTGGGTGTTTGATCATTCAATCGGAAAGTTTAACATTGTCTATTTATCTGGAATGTGATACAATATTTGGAATCCACAAGTAGTTATGAGATAACTGATTTGGATGTTATAAACATAGCAGTTTAGTCTCAAATGATCGGTTGCCACGGAATTTCGATGCGATCAAAAGTCCGTCGCAATCATATAGCGTACGCGGATACTCGCCGGGTAAACTTAATAGACAGCCATGCCCCATAGCCCCGACCAAGTGACTGTAGGAGAACCCCGTAGCCAAAAGCATCCGTTCGGGTGCTCGCGGCAGCGGTGTTCCGCCTTAGTGCACTTCATCGACGGTATCGGGGGTGCGGCCGTCTACTAAAGTTTGCGACGAGCATTCGATCAAAATATCGGGAATCTTATTGAATTGCCCGACTAGATATTGAAAAGTGTTTTCGATATAGAGACTGAAATGCGGGGTTTATAATTATTAGGCATGCGATGTCTAAGGACGTTGCGGATTCCAACTGTTGTAGTTTTACACTTTCTTTTCTGCGACCGTAAGTGTAATATGTGATATCGCCGGTTTCGTTACTATATGTCAATGACAATTGGGATGAGCATATTTACTTACGTTGATAACATGTGATGTTATGTGTTGCTGGATATGTTATATTTGATCGTCGCGTTTTGAATAGCCGGGGGTTTTTATATGAGATGAGAGTTTTTATTTTCATTCATGTAAAATTAAATGTATGTAATATTCTTTTATTGGGGCACTTCCGGGATGAGGTTGTTGTCACCATTTGTATATTATTTACTTTTCCGCACTAGGATAGACCCAAGGAGGAGAGCACAAGTAACCGGGTTCTAGAGTCCAGTGGGAGACCAACTCGAGGAGTTGAGTCCGGGTCTCCTAACTCTAGAATTGGAAGGGTTGCTTGCCGCTCTCGTAGGGGTCTAGGGGTGTGGGTTTGGTTATTCATCACGACCGTGGAATCCGTGTTTTATAGAGGCTCAAAATAAAACAAGGACGTCCTAGTATATCCAATGTTTCATATGTTTCTTCTGCTGCGATATCTGTGATGTGATCATGTGATGTGATGTGATAAATACTGTATATAGTATATATGATATATTATATAGACGTTACTTATGTTTTACACCCGCGCTAGCCCTGCCCCGCTCTGTCGTTAGTTACCTAACCTAACGGTGCACGAGGAGACATCGAGGCGAATGCGGATGGCATAAGTGTACGTCGTATTTATCTGTGATGTTTAGGTGCTTAAATGATGGGACTTCATTAATATGATTAATGAAATAAAAGAAACCTAAAAGATGTTGTAGAATCGAATTTTCAAAAATAGGTAGCTACAGTTCTTGCTTTGCATCGCGGCGTTCCTTGTAGAACAACCTGCACCTTATTCGATAAGGAAAGGGCCGAGATCCCTTCACCGGGAGTGACCCCTTTAGCAATAACTGGAAGATACTACACCCCTCGGTTTTGTCTTTTGATTGCTTTTCTAGTTCTTGCTTTGCACAGTGATATATATGATATATCCTGCATCTCATTCGACGAGGAAAGAGCCGAGATCCCTTCACCGGGAGTGACCTCTTTAGCGAAACTAGTAAAAGCCTCAAAAACACTCCATTTTAAAATCATTTGATTCTACAACGATATCAAGTTCATTACGCAATAGGTTTTCAGAAAAACCTGTCGTAGCCCTCCATCATTTCAGATAAGTTGTATATAGTATTCGTGCTACATTTGTTGGCTTTCGTCAAGGTGTAGTGTGCGGTAGCTATATGCTGCTTATCTGCTGCATACGATGCGATTGGATTAGGGTAGTCGTACGGCTTTGTTGGCTTTCGTCAAGGGTCGTGCGGGTGGGTTTAATTCAGTCAAGAAATGTACGGGTTGAACTTGACTAGCGGGCTATGGTTTGTTGGCTTTCGTCAAGGTCATAGCACGTTAGGAGCAAAATTATCGGGAATTTCAAGTGTTGAAATTTTCAATGAGATTGCATACCTTCTATGAGATAGTTGGATCCCGATACCCACTGCGAGTAAGAGTTACTCCTGGGAGAGTTTTACACATTACAATTAGCCGATTAAGTAGGTGTCTAGAAAGGTGTCAACGGGGTTACGCCTCTGGGAAAACGAGGTTTACTTTAATTAGGTCCGTGCGAATGCACGGGGAACCTCCCTCAAAGTACCGACACTGGCCTGGCTGAAAAATTGGCGAAGTTGTAGGGTGTAATTAATCCCGGCTAGTCTTTCCTTTTAGGGTTTGAAGGAAGATTTGATAAAAACAGTGGGAGCCATCCTGATTAGATAAAATAATAACCAATCTAATCTTACAAGAGCGCACGCAGAGTGTTTTCTTCTCTCTCTCTCCAGGTAGCGACCATATCATGCCTTAATCAAGATAATAATACGGATGTATTGACCGAACCCGCTTGTTATACTGAGCTGGGGAACGTTGGTCCCGCTCCAACTTATAATTGTTATAAGACAGAGCAGGAAATTGGGGATTACCAGAATTCCCGTGCCGCCCAAACGAAGAAAGTGCATGATGATGCATCATCTTCGGGTGTGTTCATTACAGAAAACTGTTTCTCAGTATCCTTTACGTCCTGGGTATGTGATACCGGATCAGGATCCCGCAAATATAATCTGTTACATGGGCTACAGATAGGTAGAGAACTGAGAACGGGTGATAATTTTCATGAGATAGAAAACGGTGCAAGTGTTGCAGCTAAGTCTGTTGGTCACTATCACCCTGTATTACCAGAATACATTGATTCTGAACGAATGTTGTTAGATACCGAACCTGATATACAACATCATATTAGTCTCTTTATTAGTAAAGAAGGATATAATTTTGTATTTTTGGATAATGTTTTGAACATTTCCTATATCAAAAGTGGATCGGTTCAGGCATGTTATCTAAAAGCATTGACGTTCTAAATCAAACTACAGTTCTTAGTATACAGAACACACACAAGAGGAAGAGTTCAGAAATACACGAATCCTTCTTGAGGTATTGTAGACTAGGTCATATCAATGCGACCCGACTAGCTAAAGTTACATATAGATGCATATTTAAATTAGTTTGAATTTACATCTTGTGAAACTTGCCGGTCATGTCACAGAGATAAGATGACCATAGCTCCGTTTATTAGAAACAGAGAAAGAGTTAGTGAACTCTTAGGATGATACATACTGATGTATGAAGGTCCCCTGTCTATACATACCAAGACCGGTCCTTTTTACTTCATTACATTCTCCGATAATCACTCAAGATTCCGACATATGTTCCTGTTGAAACATAAGTCCGAACCTTTTGAGATATTCACATAATATAAGTTAGAAGTATAGAACCAAAACGGGTATAAGTATTATGTCCTTTGATGTGATCAAGGAGGAGAATACTTGAGCACGGAATTCCTGGACTATTCTAAAGGAGAATGAGATTCTCTCTCAGCATTACTCCTACATATACACCACAGTACGTCGGTGTATCGGGGTGGAGCAATCACACCCTATGTGATAAGGTGTGCTCTATGATGAGTACTACTGAGTTACCTATTTCCTTTTGGGAGTTATGCACTTGTGAAGTTGCATACCTATTGAATAGGGTTCCGATCGAATCAGTTGCCTACCACTTCATATGAGATATGGAAAGGGAAGAGCCCATATCTTAAGTTTGTTAAGATTTGGGGTTGTCCAGCCTATGTCTGAAGGCATAATCCGGACAAGCTCGAGGCAAAGTCAGTTCTGTAAAAGTTTGTTGGATATCCCAAGCATTCGCAAAGGAATATCTTCTACCAAACCCAGGAACAAAAGATGTTTTGTTTCTCAGCATGCCACCTTTGTGAAAGGGAATTTCTTGTGAAGAAATTAATGGTCATGAGGTAGGACTGGAAAGAGTTCCAGCTATACAAACTGCAGCTGATGATTTAGTAGAACCAAAGGATTCAATAGTTTCCGACGAACCTCAGCCTCTCCGCCGATCTAGTAGGGTTCCTCACCCACCTGGGAGATACTTTGGTTTCTCTATGACAGTGGGAGCGAGGACTGCATCATGAGATGATGACCCAACTAGTTTCGAGCTGGCCATCAGGAGTAGGACCCTGTAAGAATGGCTGGATGCTTAGTGATCTGAGATGGAATCCTTATACACCAACAAAGTATGGACTTTGGTTGCTTTATCTGAAGGGTTAAATCCCCATCAGGAGCAAGTAAATCTTGAGAAGATTACTTGGTGTACATGGAAAAGTTGAGACTTTCATAGCTAGACTTGTTAAAGGTTTGCATCATTGACCAGGTATGGATTATATTGAAACCTTTTCTAAGTACCTATGCTTAAGTCCATCCAGATCCTACTTGCCACGGCTACATACCATGACTACGATATCTAGCGGTTGGGTGTCATGACTGCTTTTCTAAATGATGTTTTAGAAGAGAGAGTCTATAAGTACACAGTCAAAGAGCTTCGTAGACAGTGGGAGCAGCGGAAACATGTGCAAGATATCTTATGTGATAAAGCAGGCATCGCGGAGTTGGAACGTCTGTTTTGATGTGTTAGTCAAAGAGTTTGACATCATCAAAATGGTAGATGAACCTTGTATATACAGAAAGGTAGTAGGGAGTATGGTGGTGATCCTCGTAGAGTATGTGGATGACATACTCTTGATAGGGAAGGAGTTTCCTATGCTACGCTCGATCAATCTCCGCTTATCACAATGATTCTCCATATAGGATCAAAGTGATACCTACTAAATCCTGGGTTTTGGATCTATGAGATAGATCTGATTGGATGTTAGGATTCTCACTAGTTGTAGTGAGATGGTATCAATGGATCCTGGGGAGAATCACTGGAGAGGTTCCAGGGTGATAAGGATGACTGAAAGTCAGTCACAGGCATTGTCTTTACCCTCAGTAAAGGGACGGTATGTTGGAAGAGTTCCAAGCTAGATACCGTGACATACTAGACGATAAAGGCTGGATACATCACTACCAAAGATGCTACCAAAGAGGAAGTCTGGGTATATATTAGTTCATGAGATAAACTTCGTTCCTACCATTGTGTGACAATGGAGTTGTGGCTATGCCAAGGAACGCCCGTCCCATCAGTGATCCAGACATATTCTAAGGCAGTGTCACCTGATCATGGAGATGGTTGATCTCCAGGGGATCGAGGTTAGGAGAGTAGACTTAGAGGACAACACGGCGGATCCACTCACAAAGGCCTTTTTCCAGAGAGAGACTTTTATGGGATGGTTGAGTATGAGATACTACAACCACTGTAATCAGATGGCCCTAGTGTAAGTGGGAGATTGTTAGTTATATGTATGCCCTAGAGGCCATTACTATACATGAGATGTATAATGTAGTGGATGCTTGGACATATATAGGGAAGACTTTCTTGCTCGACATGATAGTATGCTATCTGGTTACTCTTTACCTTGACGTGTACACTGATTGTCTCTCTGTTATATGTTGGTAAAGCCCTTAGGATGTGTACTTGACTACCAGGACTATGATGCGGATCATACTAGTGGGGACATGGTAGTCCATAAGTACATCCTTCAAGGTCCCTAGTCGTGGGTGTATCGAGACGGGGCATCGATATACCAGAGTAGACTAGCGTATGCCTTCTCGACCCATACAGATGGGCGATGGATGATCCATATCCATTGGCGTTTGACATCAGAGATGATATACGGGTGCTCAGTAGAGACTGGGTACACTGGACGGACTCGCCGAGAACTCCCAGATGGTATTATACCTTACGTCAGATGGCAGTTCTCTGGTGACACTGGTACAGGTTAGTCTGTAGACCCGAGATCGTCATAGAGACTTGTGTGATTCCCACTGTGCTTTGATTTCCACCTTACCACGTCCAAGAGGGCGTGCAAAACGGTGGTTTTTGGGTACAGTCCCGAGTCGCATGGAGGCAATAAGCGATAGGAGGGGTTTCGTCTCTCCCGGTATTCGGGGTTGATGTTGCGCTATGCTCGATTGGCCATAACAGGGAAGTCCCTGGCCAGGGCTGGTTTAGAGATTTACTGGTAAGTGTTACCAGTAGTTTCTCGACCTGTTATGAGCCTCATATCGGCATGACTTATCGGTTATTGGGGTCTGACGTTTACCACCCCTAGACTTGATATGCAACATATCAGACGAGGAGACCGGACTGTACGGTAGTGTCACTGTCAGGCTTTTACAGGAGTTGGAGCGGGCTTGCTTGCTGATCTTCTGATCGCTCAATACCCGGGTAGCCGTTACGTCCAGCTAGTACCGCAGACGGCTTGTGGGTGTTTGATATGATCATCACCTACTGCCGGCGTATTGACGAGTCTTTAGAGTCCTACATAGAGGTTATACTGGCTCAGGAAAAACGAGATAGGAGCGCATATGTGATATGTACTGGACTGCGAATAATGCGTATATGTGATACCGTATTGTATTCTCGCGATGTTTGTATCGATCGGTTATATGCGATATAACCGGGATATCGAATCAAGTGTTGATTCGATAAGTCGATATATTGGATGTTAGTCGGTTATATGTGATATAACCGGATTATTAAGTCAAGTGTTGATTTAATAATTTAGTGTATAATTGTATATGTGATAAACTAATTTACATTAACTAACATTGGTTCACTTAAGCATTGATTTTTTCTCACTTGTGCACAACTTGATATATATATGTGATATATATATTTATTTGTGTTTACTATTTGTATCATGGTTGTTGATACACATTACATGGGTGTATAAGACTTATACCATACTAATTATATTTGTTAGGTTTTTTATATTTAAAGTAATTCTAAAACAAATGGATAATGAGCACAAATGCATGAAGCTTTATGAAGCTTATCTTTGCATTTGACTTAGTCCACTTGTTTTGTTTTACTTAAGATATTATTTAACCTAACCAATATATTTACCCATGGTTATGTCTCTACATGAGTTAAGTATATGATACTCACTCACCATGGTTAGTTCTCTCTCTCTCTTGATCATTTTCATTCTCATTTTTGAGCTCATCTTCTTCCTCCTTCATATTCATGCTAGGGTTTGAAAAAGAGAGAGAACCAAAGTGAGAAATCAAATTCTAAAGTGTACCCATTTCCTATCTCACCATCCTCTACTAGACTCGCACTTTAGTTTAGGGTGTTTGCTTCACAAATTCTTTGGTTAGTGAAGTAGAAGCTTGATTCCGTATTCCCTCGACGTAGATTATCTTCGGCCTCGAAGACTTCAAGCAATACCGTTGCAACTTTCTCATGGTGCCGTCCGAGAGTCCGGGAGCACGTGATCGCAGAGCAGGGACTACTACAAGGAGCTTAAGAAGTGAAGGACCGATCTACAAAGGTTGTATTTCGTATTCACTTAGTGTAAATGTGATTTACTTGCATGTGAAACCCTAATTTTCTAGCAAACGATCTTGTTTAGAGTTATTCGGCACGGCTAAAATTTTAATCCGGCATGGTTTATGCTTTGTAGAATCTCATTAGAGTGCCTAGTAACCCTTCACTAAGTCTGCAACATATACACTTACTAATTTCTGAATTGATGGAGTGACTAGATACAATATGAATAATGAATACAAGAGGGGCACGATCCTGTAAGAATTTCTGAATTGATGGAGTGACTAGATACAATATGAATAATGAATACAAGAGGGGCACGATCCTGTAAGTCCACGTTACCTCTCCCGGTTCTTTCGGGGTTGCGGAAATGACGAAAAATGATTTTTAATACTTAGGTAACATGGACTACAAGAACGGATCTTAGCTAAACTACACACTAGCAACCCAACTTGATATTTATCTACTCGGTTAGGGGTTATACCTCACTTGAACTCCTTCTTCTTGAACTCTTTGTAGTGCTTGGATGGTGCTTTCCTCGTCGCCTTCTTCCGTCAAAGATGGATCCACCTGAGGGTTTCAACCTTGGTCTCCTTTCTCGAACTTTGAGAGAACTAAGGTCTTTGGCTTGCTAGACCTTCAACCTTAGAGTGAGTAGAGAGTGTCTTAGGGTGTTTTATCTTCAAGGAGATGTTTCTCAACACATGAGATTTGTTCTCCTTGAACTAGAGAAGGAAGAAGATGAAGAGAAGAGAGAGAAATGTTATGATAGAATGAGAATAGTTTTGCAACCATAACAATATCAAGTGAATTATCAAATTAATAAAATTAATCTAAATGAAAAAGTTGATGGAAGGCTTGATAAGACTATTATCATATCACATTAAATGGTTTTGCTAGAATCAAAGAGCATCTTTGATGTGTAATGATGATAGTCAAAGTTTCAACCATGGTCAACAAGTCAACCATGGTCAACGAGTCAACAAACCCAACCATGACACAATTTCATTTAATTAATATTATTAATTGATATATCACAAATTCATTAGGGTTTGGAAAAAGACGACTGACAACTGTGCATACACACCCGTTCCGAAACCCTAATGAAAATCCTCTTCCTCCGCCTCAATCAACTGTGCATACACACCCGCATTCGTGTTCCGAGGAACATGAATACTATGAGATAAAACTAACCCCAAAACATATACTAGGATCTGACTCAAACTAGAGCCCGCTAGTAATGTCTGTCCGGACTCCAAACGTGCACAAGTGCGCGGATGTGAACGAACCCTGTCGCAAAACCATGCGACCTCTACTCAGTTTTGCCCAAAGGCGAATAACCCTCTGTGTGGGACTCTAAAGACTCGACACTATGCTGGCGTGGGTTTAAGCACAGATCGCAAGCGGCACTAGCTGTACGTAACGGTCCCCAGGTAGATGCCGATAAGAAGACTGACGAGGTAAACCCATCTGAACTCCTACTGAGTCTGAATGTGACAATCTCCGTACAGTCCGGTCTGTTCGTCTAAGAACATCGCATGGCGGGCCTAAGGGGGCGGTAAACGTCAGTCCCCTACTAGCGGTACAAGTCGTGTCGAAGTGTAGCCCAGAACACCTGAGATAACACTGAAAACCTACCAGTCTATCTCGCTTGCCCTGGCCAGGGACTTTGTGTAATGGCTCTCCTAGACACAGCGCGATATCAGCCCCCAATACCGGGAGAGACGAATCCTGTCTAACCGTCACTGCCTCCAAGTGCTTCAGGACTGCACCCAAAAACTACCTGTTTGCACGACTCCTTTGAGCCGTGGTAGGGTAGTAATCAAAGTACAGCAGGAACACACTCGAGGCGAAGTGACAGTGTCAAATCAACGGACTAAGCTGTACTCATGTCACCTGGGAACTGATAACTGACGATAGGTATAATACCAACCAACAGTTCCCAACAAGTCCTGTCCAGTGTACTCGTAACCTAATGAGCACCCGCATACTATCTCAAGTACGACGTACTGACGGCTGTGGGACAGACCGTATCCCAAGCTGGGATAAGAAGCGTATGCGCTAGTCTACTCCGGAGTATCGATGCCCTGTCTCGATAGTCCTGCGACTAGGGACCTGCATAAGGATGTGCTTATAGATTACCCATCCCCCACGAGTGTGACTGCCATCACAATGCTGGTAATCAAGCAAAGATCCTAAGGGCTCCACGAATGTGTAAAGGCGATATGCTAAAAGAAATACATGCACACATTAAAGCAGAAACAAACCAAGTAGCATACTACCATTTTGAGCAAGATTGTTAATACAAGGTGAATATCCTAAGCTTCCATTAAGTAATATACATACTAGTATGATACAGTAATGGCCTCTAGGGCATATACACTAACAATCTCCCACTTGCACTAAGGCCATGTACTGGCGTATCGAAGACCTATCATCTCGATCAGCCGCTCGAACTGAATCTGGGTTAAGGCCTTGGTGAATGGATCAACAGTGTTATCTTCCGTAGCAACTCTCCGAACCTCGATCTCCGGGCGACCCATGATCTCCCTGATCAGGTGATACCGCCTCAAGATGTGTCTGGACTTCTGATGGGACCTGGGTTCCTTCGCTAAAGCTATTGCTCCGTTGTTGTCACAATACAGCGGTATTGGATCAACAATGGTAGGAACCACCTGAAGCTCCGTGAGGAAATTCTTCATCTAGACGGCTTCTTTTGCGGCATCTGCAGCAGCGATATATTCCGCTTCCATCGTCGAGTCTGCAACGGTTTCCTGTTTGGAACTCTTCCAACACACCGCCCCTCCATAGAGGGTAAAGACATAACCCGACATGGACTTGGAATCATCCTTGTCACTCTGGAAGCTCGAGTCAGCAAAGGCCTCGACCTGGAGGTCTTTTCCGCCATATACCAAGAACATCTCCTTAGTCCTTCTCAGGTACTTGAGAATGTTCTTTACTGCTATCCAGTGTTTCTCCCCAGGGTTTGACTGATACCGGCTTACTACACTCAGTGCATAAGCTACATCTGGTCTGGTACATAACATCGCATACATTATAGAGCCTACCACAGAAGCGTAGGGTATAATAGACATGCGATCCCTTTCCAAATCAGTCTTGGGAGACATCTCTTTGGAGAGGGTGATCCCGTGACAAGCCGGTAGATTACCGCGCTTGGAATCTTCCATACTGAATCTTTTCAGTATGGTGTCGATGTACCTGGACTGTGAGAGTCCCAGTATCCTCTTGGATCTGTCACGATAGATCCGGATCCCCAGAATGTATGAAGCATCACCCAGGTCTTTCATGGAGAACCTGTATGACAAGAACCCTTTGACAGATTGTAGCATAGGAATGTCATTTCCTATCAAGAGAATGTCATCCACGTATAAAACGAGGAATACAACAGTTCTCTCTACAAATCTACTATAGATGCATGGTTCATCTGGATTTTTGATAAAGCCAAATTCTTTGACCGTCTTATCAAAACAGATGTTCCAACTCCGCGATGCCTACTTTAGTCCATAGATGGACTTAAGCAACTTTCACACCTTTCCGCTCCTCCCACTCTGAATGAAACCCTCTGGCTGGTCCATATAGACACACTCCTCTAAATTTCCATTTAGAAAAAGCGGTCTTTACGTCCATTTGCCAGATCTCATAATCGTGGAAGGCAGCAATGGCAAGAAGGATCCGAATGGATTTCAGCATAGCCACTGGAGAAAAGGTTTCGTCATAGTCCAAGCCAGGTCTTTGACGGAAACCTTTTGCAACAAGTCTAGCTTTATAGGTCTCTACCTGTCCATCTACACCAATCTTCCTTTTGAAGATCCACTTGCATCCTACGGGTTTTACCCCGTCTGGAGCAATGTCCAACGTCCATACTTTGTTGGTGTACATGGACTCCATTTCGGTCCGCATTGCATCCAGCCATTTTACCGAGTCAACGTTCTGAATGGCCTGCTGGAAGCTAGTAGGCTCATCACTATCAATGATGCAATCCTCTCTATCCCCGTCTATGAGAAAACCGTAGTATCTCTAGGGTGGATGAGACTGCCTACTACTTCTGCGGAGCGGCGTAGGAATGTCCTGATCTTTCGAACCCTCTGGTTCTACTAAGCTTTCAGTAATAGCTCGTGGTTATGGAATTTCTTCCATATCTATTGCGCTCCCACTTATTTCCTTTTCTAAGAACTGATGTTCCATAAAGTGGGCATTACGAGAAACAAAGACCTTTTGTTCCTCTGCGTAATAGAAAAGATACCCCCTGGAGTTCTTTGGGTATCCCACAAACTTACACAGTACTGAGCATGCCTCGAGCTTGTCCGCATGCTGCTTTTTTACAAAAGCTGGACATCCCCATATCTTCAGGTAATGAAGATAGGGTTTCTTCCTACTCCATAACTCATATGGTGTGGTAGGCACAGTCTTAGTTGGAACTCGGTTCAAAAGGTATGCAGCCGATTCTAGTGCATATCCCCACAATGATCGCGGTAACTCAGCGTTACTCATCATGGAACGTACCATATCCAATAGGGTTCGGTTCCGTCTCTCCGATACACCGTTATGTTGCGGAGTGTATGGAGGAGTAAGCTGAGAGAGAATTCTATTCTCTTTTAGGTAATCCAGGAACTCGGCACTCAAGTATTCACCACCTCGATCAGATCTTAGTGTCTTGATACTTTTGCCTGTTTGTTTTTCTACTTCATTCTTATATTCCTAGAACTTTCCAAAGGCTTCAGATTTATGCTTCATTAAGAAGACATGTCCGAACCTTGAAAAATCATCCGTAAAAGTAATGAAGTAAGAATAACCGCTTCGTGCATTTGTAGACATTGGACCGCACACATCGCTGTGCATGAGTCCTAAGAGCTCGCTCGCTCTCACTCCGTGTCCAGTGAACGGAGTCTTTGTCATTTTTCCTTTGAGACAGGATTGACAAGTTGCATATGATTGATATTTGAACGGATCCAAATATCCTTCTGTATGTAACTTCATCAACCTTCTCTCATTGATGTGACCCAGTCTACAATGCCATAAGAAAGTCTGATTTATTTCCGGAGACTTTCTTTTGTGTGTATTCTGGACATTGAAAATTTGTGGTTGGTTTAATACGTATATACCATTGCTCAATGTACCTGACCCAATCAGAACTTGATTAAGGTGAATGTTTACAACATTACTTACAAACGCAAATTCATAACCTTCTTTAGAAACCAAAGATACAGAAATGATATTACAAGTTGCGTTGGGTACAAAAAAGCAATTACGTAAAACCAAAACATGTCCATCTGACATTCCCAGGTGATAGTCCCCCACGGCCTCAGCATCCATGCTAGCTCTATTTGCAACTTTGAGGGTCATGTCACCTGCCTTCAAAAACCTACGCTTTCTCAACGCCTGCAAAGAATTACAGATATGAGATCCTGATCCGGTATCCAATACCCAGGACGTAGAGTTTATTGATAGACAGTTTTCAATAACATACACACCAGAAGCTGAAGCCGTAACTTGCTTCAGATCCTGTGTTCTGGCCTTCCAAGCCCTGCAATCTTTCTTCCAGTGTCCACTCTTGTGACAGTAAAAGCATTCTTCCTTATCCACAAGCTTCCATGCTATTTTTGTTGCTTTTGCTTTTCCCTTCGTATCCATCTTACTAACACCGCCCCTTGGTTTGGCGGGGGTTTTCTTCTTCTTTCCCTTGGCTTTTGCCTTGGACCTAGAAGAGGAAGATCCTCCTACAAACAAAGTGGATGTTTCCCTACCTTTCTGTAGGGTGCCCTCTGCACTCCTCAGCATGTTGAGGAGCTCTGAAAGTTCAACTTCCTTTTCTTGCAAGTTGAAATTCAGGATGAACTGGGCGTAAGTGGAAGGAAGGGACTGAAAAATCAAGTCCGTATAGAGCTCATTCTCCAATGTGGTCCCAAGGTCCGCGAGCTCCTCTATGTAGCCAATCATCTTAAGCACGTGTTCCGCTACCGATGATCCGACGGCCAATCTTGCCGAAAACAACTTCTTCGACACTTCGTATCTTGCGATACGAGATTGCTCTCCATACAGTTCTTTTGTATGAAGAAATATGGATTCGAGGTCCATATTCTCGTGCCTCCTCTGATGTTCGTTATCCATAGAGGCAAGCACGGGGCACTTGGCCTTCGCGCAGTCGATTTCCCAGGTCTTACGGATTTCCCTATCCGCGACGCTGGTTTTGGGACCTGGGACAGGGGGAGCTTTGGTGGTAAGAAGATACCCCAACTTGTCATAAGTGATTGCCATTTTGACATTTCTGAGCCAATCTTTGTAGTTTGGCCCTGTTAGTATGTTTTTATCTAGTAGTAACTTAAGTCCGGTCATGATGTTTGGTCGCTGCAATTACGAGAGAGAGAAGAAACAATTTAGCATGATGCTCTTGCAAGTTTAGAGTGGTTTTTAATTTGTCTAAACAGGATGGCTCCCACTGTCTCTCGAATCCCTCCTCAAACTATAAAGGAAGAATCAGTCGGGATCAATCTCATCGTACAATACTTGCTTAACTGTTCAGCCAGGCCAGTGTCGGTACTTCGAGGGAGGTTTTCCAACGCTTTCGCGAAGTTCCTTAATTAAGTAACCTCTTTTCTCTGGGGGCGTAGCCCCGCTAACACCTTTCTAGACACCTACTTTGTTTATAGCATTGATCGTTAAGTGAGAAATTTCCCGAGGAGTAGCATATACTCACAGTAGGATCGGGATCCAAATATCATCGCGTGACAAAACTGAAGGAATCCTACCAGAATCATCACACTCCAAATGGTATGCAACGCTAGCAAGTTTCAGTACTTTTGAAACTCCCGATGTGGATTTTTGCCCCATGCTCTTATGACCTTGGCGTGAGGTCAAAATGTCATAAGTCACATGTCAAGTTCTTCCCATCATTATCTAGGTTAATTTGAACCCACCCGTACCTATCCTTGACGTAGGCCAAAATGGCAGTACGACTGTCTCAAACCAACGCATTCTATCTATGCAACAGATAAATATCCTGCAGCTACCAATCACTATGCCTTGGCGTGAGGTCAAAATACATAGCTTGAATACTACCGAATATTTAACTGAAATGATGGAGGGCTACGGATGGTTTTTGGCAAAACCGTGAACGCAGTGAACTTGATATAATCGATGGAACGAGATAGCTTTTAAAAGGAGTGGTTCGTGCTCCGCATTTCAAAGTTTGGTTTTGAAAAGAACCGAGTGGTTTTCAAAGTGTTCCAACGACTTTTACTTGGTTTATTTTTATCTTTCATTAATTCCAATGCGTCCCATCATTTAATCCTACCATTGCAGAAAACAACGAAAATATGACGTACGCTTATGCCATCCGCATTCGCCACGGGGTCCCGTCATCACCCGTTAGGTTACTTAACTAACGACGGAGCGGGGGATGGACTAGCGCGGATGCAAAACATAAGCAACGCCTAAATAAATATCATATAAATATATATAAACATTCGTCACATGCAATGATAGCCATTCCAGATCACAGATGAATACATTGGATATACTAGGAATCCGCAATTCGTACGAGCCTGTAACGAAAAGCGGATTACACGGTCGCGATGAATAGCCACACCCCACCCTAGACCCCTACGGGTGCGGCAAACTACCCGCCAAGTACCCGAAGCGAAGCAACCTCCCTCAACTCGTGAGTAGGCCACTCAGCACTTCGAGATACCCGGTAGTTTGTGCACCCCACCTTGGGTCTATCCTAGGAGCAAAAACAGTAAAAAGAAATTATACAATGACGGCTACAACCCCGACCCGGTTGTGCGGCCATACAAATAATATTACATCAATTTACATATTACAAGAATTGAAAGATAAACAAAACTCTCATCTCACAATTCCCCCGGCTATTCATCCGCGACAATCCAACGAATTCATATACACAAACCATCATCATTACAGATCACAGATATGTATAACCCCCACTAATCGACGTATAGCGATTAGTAGACGTTTAATACATATAGAACATTACAGATATAACCATTAGCCAAAGTCTACAGAACATCGACCGAAAATACGGATTTGTAACCACCCTACAAACCAACTTGTTCTCAGGAAATTCTGGGCAGAAACTGTCACGACCCGAAAGTACGGAACGTGACCGGCACTTAGATTACGAAGCGTCTAGAGGCGCCACGTGACCTAAGTAAGCCGAAGCCCAGAAATCTAAACCATAAAAGAAGAAAAAGAAGAAAAGAGAAGAAAAGAAAACAAGTATAAAAACATCAGCAAATTTTACCAAAAATTTCGGCAGAGTCTCCTCTGTAAAAACTGGCCCCCAAACGGGTACAACAAGTATAATATGAATAAACAATAAAAAGCATCCCCAAACGGGTGCTAGCTCAACGCCAACAGGCGGAAACAACCACAACAAACACAATAATATACAACCCCAAAGGGCGAGGCTCAAAACTCAAAAGAAAACAAAACCACCAGATCAGAATAATATATGCGTGACTCTAAGGTTGAAATAACAGACTGGTCCAATAAACTTATCAAGTAATACAAATGTGGTTGATGGAGCTTACTAGATACAAGTGAGTGAATAAAAGTACAATGGTGGTTCGGATACAAGTGAACCAACCTACCGTGCAAGTCACCCTGAAAGAATAAATGTGCCAGCAAGCTGCCAGGGAAACCTGTACACCGAACCTGTAATAAAATTTGGCACAACGGGGGTGAGTTGCCAACTCGTGAGTAGAAGACATCTACAAAAAGAAATCGAATGCACGACGCTATCCTAGGTCATAATAATACACTACTAAGACTCAAACCTCAAGTAATAGCAGGGTAACAATACGTGTAAGTGCAGATACTCCGTGCTCGTGTCAGTGCCTCATATAGTACCATGTCATATGAATGAAATGCATGCACCATGAATGTAAAGTAACAAATCCTGAAGTCCAGATATATATGTATAAGAAATCTTTAGCTGTTTTCATATTAGAATGTGTATAAGAATCTGAAATCTCAACAATGAAATCCATGGAAATCCGTGTCAAGCATCGACACAACACAGGTAATCTCAAGTCTCAATATCTCGGGCTCCGTCAATCCGGATCGGCCCATATCATCAAATCTCACGACAACGGTCGGTATCCTCCGGATATCCGCCACGCCAGACATCACCGGTAGGTAGTCTTCCCCTGCCAGGCTCATCGTCTACAACTCGATCTTCTTGCCCCGGGATACCATACCGGGCCCACCATGTACCCGAGACGGTTCATCCACTCCTCGAATCGGGTCTCGAAATCCAACAGAAAACATGAAATACTCATGGTGGACGACTCATACATCACGAGAAAACCGCATCTTATTTAAAAAAGAGAAGAGGAGAGAGAGAGAAGTTTTTTTATATATTTTTGCGGTTTTTCCCCAAAAATCCAGAAATCCCATAAAAATCCAAATCTCAAAATCATGAGTAAGTATATGATAAGTGTCAGCATATGCCCATACTACTGTGCGATAACATGAAATATGAATGCATGAATGTCTAAGTAATAAATATCATGTCTTATACTAATGTCAGAGAATAATCACAATATTATATCTGTCTAGTTGCTAACTGATTCTATCCATAAAAGACAATATGATCTAAAGCGTACGTGACATAGCAATTACCGATGATGATGTGTGTGAGCAGGCAAATAAGTGTGCGTGGAATATGCGCATCATCGGTAATAGTGCTGGTGTCCTAACAGGTAAAGTTTATACTGATTATAGCAACATATAAAAGAACATGCACCATGATGATTACAGTACGAATGTAAATACAGGTGTACATTATCCACTCCTCTGCGAGATACGAGTACAACTACCACTATGTGAGTCGAACCTAAACCAGTGTCCATCTAATATCCTAAGGAACTAACCTAAGAAACTAGTCAATAAGAAACAAGCATCTACCTAAGGTCTGAACCAATATCTCTAATAGTCGGCGATCCCGCCTCAATAGCGTCGCGCACGTAGTACGGCTTCCTCGAATCAAGAGTGCGGATCAACCATCATATCTAAGCCTCGTACGGTAAAATCCATCGTACGGTATCCCTATATCGGGGTATGGGTCAAGTATCTCCTAGGTGTCTCATTATTAGTAATGGGTCATCATCAACACATCTCATGATCAAGGTTCTAAACTGTGATCGCATACATCAATCATATATCATTGCCATCCTCATAAGCATCATTAGTTTATCCTCAGAAATATCATGTCATATGTATCATATTGTGATTAAGTCATACTTATATGATATCGGCATCAGGTCACACCAATATAATGTCGTAATCAAGTTATACGTATATCATATCGTCGTCAGTCACAAGTTACAGTCCGGGTACTATTCTAGCGTCCCATGTACATCAATATCACCACCACTCTTTATGATTTATATATATTCATGTTCATTAGCTCATTCTCTAATGATTCCGCTAACACTTTAATACGACTGTATAGCCAAGAATTACGGCATCAAGCCCCGCTACATTGTTTCATCATATCTCGGATATCATATCACATCAATGAATCACATATACGTGTTGTATATATATGTATATACCTATACCTCGTTCTATATATATACATATACACGTATACCCCATGTCGAGTTTCAGTGTGTGTGCGTGGGTGTGTTTCTATCTGCAACCTACGAACCTCTTCCATGGTACTCATTCTCGGATATGGTTTTCCTAAATCAGTCTAGTCCAGCCTAGGGTCAATACTAGGGTCCTACTAGGGTCACATCTGATTTCCTAATGTCAATAAGTACCATTCATATTCTACGTTGCGGGGGTGCTAAACGCCATCCACCCGACTTCCCCCCGTAGATATACATCTACTCACCTGGTCCATGTCTGCCGACGACGGTGTCGCCATCCTCCTCTTCATCGCCCGCAGTCCACTTGAAGGGTACCTAAACGCAAACATATAAATATTATCGTAAACCGAATCACATACAAAAGTCAAACGATACAAGGAACAAGCACAGGTTAAAACCTATGTCCCGTCCACGCAAAAGAACCAAATACCGCTCGATATCGGCGTACAAACTCCGATGGATCGAGATAACATCATCAAACAACTTGTAGTTTTAAAACACATTACTTATATTGTAAAACATGATCAATTTCATCGAAACACTAAAATCGATCAAATCGTCCGTTTTCGAAAAACCCGAAAATGGCAATTTACCGTTTTTCATCGAAACTTGACATTTAAATGAAACCAATGGTCATAAAACTCATTAAATAGAATTACTAGACTATACAAACCATTACTATATTTTTATTACACAATTTTGCATTTATTTGAAATTTCTAGTTTGCAACTTTTAACAATTTTAACATTTTTCAAGAAAAATACCACAATTCCATCACAAAACAAAATTTTGCATGAATTAATGTATTAAACCACAATTCATGATGATAATGATTTAATGAAACCATAAATTATATTTTTAATATCCTTTATTTAGGAATTTTCAAAATCTAGTTTACAAAATAATAGCATTTTATTAGTATTTTCCAATTCTCAAAGTAATCTAGTGATCAAACTAAGTTTTTCTTTCCATTTACATGCTAATACTCTCACTAAAACAACAATCTAATGATAGAAACTTTAATTGGAATTTTATATTACCCACAAACACATTTTAGAAAAATCTAGTTAGCTAATTTCCTTAACTAAAACAATTTTAAATGAAAATTTTACAATTTAACAACCATGCAATATTTTCCAATTCTAAAAGTGTTAAACTAACTATTATAACCCTAATTAATTATTAAAAACCCTAACTTGAATTTACAACCCTAACTTGCATTTTAAAAAAAAAACATAGAATTAATTCATTAAATCTAATTAAGCTTAAATGATCATCTAATAACAATAAATCAAAAGAAGGAAAATTATACCTCCAAAATGTGAAATCCAAACAAGAAATGAGCCTCCAAAATACATGCTTTCCCACTCCACAATCCATATAAAAAAGGGTAGAGAATAAATGGTATGAAGAGATTAGGATTTTGTGTATTTTTTGTTGAATTTTTGATGTAATTTGATGGATTTTTGTGCAAAAAATGAGGTGGGAAATGGGGGGGGGCAGCCATGGGAGGGTTGTGGCCGGCCTTGAGGGAGTGAGGGAGAGAAAGAAATGATTAAGGAAAAGTGTAGAAGTTTCAAGAGGAGAAATGTCACTTAAAGGTCTTTTCATGGTTTATTTAATTATTTATTTATTTGTTTACTATAGCAACTCAAGAAAGCTCTAGAAAATAGGAAAAATTTGCAAATAATTTTTGCATGATACATACTAAATTCTAACATGCCATGGTTCATTTTTACAAATTAAAACCATTTAAATTTGTAATTTACACTAATTTAGTGTAAAAATAAAGCTTATGTTAATATTTAAAATAATTAATTTAGGAATTTTTTTAATTAAACTAAAAATTTATAAGTGGCTAAATAAACACTATTTACTATTAATTACATAATTAAATAGGTATTTTTGAATTTATAATGAAAAACAATTGCGGTTTGATTTTACGAAAAATACATTTTGCTTTACCGAAAATCATAAAATTCACTTAAACAATTTTATTCATTTAATTATTTATTTAATTATTTTTAAAACGTTACAATCTTCCCCCCTTTAAGAAATTCGGTCCCCGAATTTAAATTAAAACTCCCCCTCCAAATAATAAAACATTTAGCAAAACACTCAAATCGTCGGGGCTCCGAAATCATCAACACAGAACAAAAATCAACTCCGTCAAGCATAACGCGATCATCGGAGTTATGGAGAGAATAAAATATCATAATCCAATATGAAAACCATTATAATATACATCAATCTAATACTTATATATAGTGTGCATCATAGTGAAACCGTACAAATATCCGGATAAGGAAATATGCAAACCCCTTTTTGAAAATTGCCGTGTGATGCACGTGTCACGGCATAAGTAGCGGACGTTTATTTTAAAAAAATAACTATATATATTTATCTTTTATTTAACATACACGTCCCGCCTGGTTACTAAATCAAATAATAATGATTATGAAAATATACTGCTCAAACTGAAATCAATCCCAATCACATCAATAAAATATCATGTGCGTCCGGTGCACACTGAAATCGAAACCAAATACAGATACCACGAATACACACAACAACAAAACTAAGTGCAACAGGTGTGCACCAAAAACATCTGTCAAGTGCAACGGGCGTGCACGACTCAATATCAGGTGCATCTAATCTGCACAAAACCCCGATTTAGTGCATCTGGTGTGCACAAAATCGCATCAAGTGCGCCAAGTATGCGCAAGAACCCTAATCAGGTGCACATGGTGCACGAAAACATACATTGAATATCAAAATCGAAATCACAGCACAAAAATGCATGAAAACTAGGTCGAAACATATGTCAAAATCACGTGTAACCCCTATGCACGAAATCAAATCAAAAATCTCAAAAAAATATATAAAACCAAATCAAGTGTACTGGTTGTGTACTAAACCACATCAATACAACGGATATATGAAACACAGATAGAATGAAGGTACACACAGGAAATACCAATCGTAGAACAAAGTCCTCAAAATACAAAAATCCAATCAACGAAAATAGGAAATTCAAATCACTAAATCACAATCGTAAACACTATCGTCAATGTGCGCCTCTTTCCTCTGATGTCGACTGTTTCGAACTCGTTCTTTCATAGGTGTGCTGACTGCGCTACCAACGGCAATACTCATATCTAGAGTCTCCCACATAGTCGATCCCGTCACTTGATATCCGGACTACATTAAACTTTTCGATCGATCCATCAAAATCCCATAATTCCCCGAGAGCTCAACACTCAAGTACAGTTTAAAAATATCCGGTACATACCCCAACATCGATGATCCAGCCGTAGAAGGAAAAACCCAAGCCTCACTAATGGCACCGCGGAACTGCCGTAAACCCTAAGGTTCAAGGGCGTTCTCGTGGTCATTATGTCGAGTTAGGGTTTCATTCTTCTAGAGGGTCCATCGAAATACCTGCATGTTCTTCCGAATACCTTAAACTTGGGAAAACGGTTTTCTGATAATCGTTCGAACCCTTTAACTTCATCCGGACGGCATGTGAATACCCTTCGTCCGCACGCTAAGCAATGCTTCAATCCTCAAGAATAACCAATACTCTAATGGTTATCGCATTCGAGCCGCAGCTCCCTCTGCCCGTGCGCCCGTGGTAACAGAACCACCCTCCGACATCGACGAAGATAGATCAAAGGAACGAATGAAATACGGTGCAAACAAATATACATCCTAAGGCTCCTTAAGCAGAGTAGCGTATCGTAAGTATGCCGCGGACCATACCCACGGTACGTTACTCTACCTAAATCGCCTACTCCATCAACCAAGGGTCACCTAGATTTATACCGGGTTAAACCTAGCGCTCTGATACCAACTTTGTCACGACCCGAAAGTACGGAACGTGACCGGCACTTAGATTACGAAGCGTCTAGAGGCGCCACGTGACCTAAGTAAGCCGAAGCCCAGAAATCTAAACCATAAAAGAAGAAAAAGAAGAAAAGAGAAGAAAAGAAAACAAGTATAAAAACATCAGCAAATTTTACCAAAAATTTCGGCAGAGTCTCCTCTGTAAAAACTGGCCCCCAAACGGGTACAACAAGTATAATATGAATAAACAATAAAAAGCATCCCCAAACGGGTGCTAGCTCAACGCCAACAGGCGGAAACAACCACAACAAACACAATAATATACAACCCCAAAGGGCGAGGCTCAAAACTCAAAAGAAAACAAAACCACCAGATCAGAATAATATATGCGTGACTCTAAGGTTGAAATAACAGACCGGTCCAATAAACTTATCAAGTAATACAAATGTGGTTGATGGAGCTTACTAGATACAAGTGAGTGAATAAAAGTACAATGGTGGTTCGGATACAAGTGAACCAACCTACCGTGCAAGTCACCCTGAAAGAATAAATGTGCCAGCAAGCTGCCAGGGAAACCTGTACACCGAACCTGTAATAAAATTTGGCACAACGGGGATGAGTTGCCAACTCGTGAGTAGAAGACATCTACAAAAAGAAATCGAATGCACGACGCTATCCTAGGTCATAATAATACACTACTAAGACTCAAACCTCAAGTAATAGCAGGGTAACAATACGTGTAAGTGCAGATACTCCGTGCTCGTGTCAGTGCCTCATATAGTACCATATCATATGAATGAAATGCATGCACCATGAATGTAAAGTAACAAATCCTGAAGTCCAGATATATATGTATAAGAAATCTTTAGCTGTTTTCATATTAGAATGTGTATAAGAATCTGAAATCTCAACAATGAAATCCATGGAAATCCGTGTCAAGCATCGACACAACACAGGTAATCTCAAGTCTCAATATCTCGGGCTCCGTCAATCCGGATCGGCCCATATCATCAAATCTCACGACAACGGTCGGTATCCTCCGGATATCCGCCGCGCCAGACATCACCGGTAGGTAGTCTTCCCCTGCCAGGCTCATCGTCTACAACTCGATCTTCTTGCCCCGGGATACCATACCGGGCCCACCATGTACCCGAGACGGTTCATCCACTCCTCGAATCGGGTCTCGAAATCCAACAGAAAACATGAAATACTCATGGTGGACGACTCATACATCACGAGAAAACCGCATCTTATTTAAAAAAGAGAAGAGGAGAGAGAGAGAAGTTTTTTATATATTTTTGCGGTTTTTCCCCAAAAATCCAGAAATCCCATAGAAATCCAAATCTCAAAATCATGAGTAAGTATATGATAAGTGTCAGCATATGCCCATACTACTGTGCGATAACATGAAATATGAATGCATGAATGTCTAAGTAATAAATATCATGTCTTATACTAATGTCAGAGAATAATCACAATATTATATCTGTCTAGTTGCTAACTGATTCTATCCATAAAAGACAATATGATCTAAAGCGTACGTGACATAGCAATTACCGATGATGATGTGTGTGAGCCGGCAAATAAGTGTGCGTGGAATATGCGCATCATCGGTAATAGTGCTGGTGTCCTAACAGGTAAAGTTTATACTGATTATAGCAACATATAAAAGAACATGCACCATGATGATTACAGTACGAATGTAAATACAGGTGTACATTATCCACTCCTCTGCGAGATACGAGTACAACTACCACTATGTGAGTCGAACCTAAACCAGTGTCCATCTAATATCCTAAGGAACTAACCTAAGAAACTAGTCAATAAGAAACAAGCATCTACCTAAGGTCTGAACCAATATCTCTAATAGTCGGCGATCCCGCCTCAATAGCGTCGCGCACGTAGTACGGCTTCCTCGAATCAAGAGTGCGGATCAACCATCATATCTAAGCCTCGTACGGTAAAATCCATCGTACGGTATCCCTATATCGGGGTATGGGTCAAGTATCTCCTAGGTGTCTCATTATTAGTAATGGGTCATCATCAACACATCTCATGATCAAGGTTCTAAACTGTGATCGCATACATCAATCATATATCATTGCCATCCTCATAAGCATCATTAGTTTATCCTCAGAAATATCATGTCATATGTATCATATTGTGATTAAGTCATACTTATATGATATCGGCATCAGGTCACACCAATATAATTTCGTAATCAAGTTATACGTATATCATATCGTCGTCAGTCACAAGTTACAGTCCGGGTACTATTCTAGCGTCCCATGTACATCAATATCACCACCACTCTTTATGATTTATATATATTCATGTTCATTAGCTCATTCTCTAATGATTCCGCTAACACTTTAATACGACTGTATAGCCAAGAATTACGGCATCAAGCCCCGCTACATTGTTTCATCATATCTCGGATATCATATCACATCAATGAATCACATATACGTGTTGTATATATATGTATATACCTATACCTCGTTCTATATATATACATATACACGTATACCCCATGTCGAGTTTCAGTGTGTGTGCGTGGGTGTGTTTCTATCTGCAACCTACGAACCTCTTCCATGGTACTCATTCTCGGATATGGTTTTCCTAAATCAGTCTAGTCCAGCCTAGGGTCAATACTAGGGTCCTACTAGGGTCACATCTGATTTCCTAATGTCAATAAGTACCATTCATATTCTACGTTGCGGGGGTGCTAAACGCCATCCACCCGACTTCCCCCCGTAGATATACATCTACTCACCTGGTCCATGTCTGCCGACGACGGTGTCGCCATCCTCCTCTTCATCGCCCGCAGTCCACTTGAAGGGTACCTAAACGCAAACATATAAATATTATCGTAAACCGAATCACATACAAAAGTCAAACGATACAAGGAACAAGCACAGGTTAAAACCTATGTCCCGTCCACGCAAAAGAACCAAATACCGCTCGATATCGGCGTACAAACTCCGATGGATCGAGATAACATCATCAAACAACTTGTAGTTTTAAAACACATTACTTATATTGTAAAACATGATCAATTTCATCGAAACACTAAAATCGATCAAATCGTCCGTTTTCGAAAAACCCGAAAATGGCAATTTACCGTTTTTCATCGAAACTTGACATTTAAATGAAACCAATGGTCATAAAACTCATTAAATAGAATTACTAGACTATACAAACCATTACTATATTTTTATTACACAATTTTGCATTTATTTGAAATTTCTAGTTTGCAACTTTTAACAATTTTAACATTTTTCAAGAAAAATACCACAATTCCATCACAAAACAAAATTTTGCATGAATTAATGTATTAAACCACAATTCATGATGATAATGATTTAATGAAACCATAAATTATATTTTTAATATCCTTTATTTAGGAATTTTCAAAATCTAGTTTACAAAATAATAGCATTTTATTAGTATTTTCCAATTCTCAAAGTAATCTAGTGATCAAACTAAGTTTTTCTTTCCATTTACATGCTAATACTCTCACTAAAACAACAATCTAATGATAGAAACTTTAATTGGAATTTTATATTACCCACAAACACATTTTAGAAAAATCTAGTTAGCTAATTTCCTTAACTAAAACAATTTTAAATGAAAATTTTACAATTTAACAACCATGCAATATTTTCCAATTCTAAAAGTGTTAAACTAACTATTATAACCCTAATTAATTATTAAAAACCCTAACTTGAATTTACAACCCTAACTTGCATTTTAAAAAAAAAACATAGAATTAATTCATTAAATCTAATTAAGCTTAAATGATCATCTAATAACAATAAATCAAAAGAAGGAAAATTATACCTCCAAAATGTGAAATCCAAACAAGAAATGAGCCTCCAAAATACATGCTTTCCCACTCCACAATCCATATAAAAAAGGGTAGAGAATAAATGGTATGAAGAGATTAGGATTTTGTGTATTTTTTGTTGAATTTTTGATGTAATTTGATGGATTTTTGTGCAAAAAATGAGGTGGGAAATGGGGGGGGGGGCAGCCATGGGAGGGTTGTGGCCGGCCTTGAGGGAGTGAGGGAGAGAAAGAAATGATTAAGGAAAAGTGTAGAAGTTTCAAGAGGAGAAATATCACTTAAAGGTCTTTTCATGGTTTATTTAATTATTTATTTATTTGTTTACTATAGCAACTCAAGAAAGCTCTAGAAAATAGGAAAAATTTGCAAATAATTTTTGCATGATACATACTAAATTCTAACATGCCATGGTTCATTTTTACAAATTAAAACCATTTAAATTTGTAATTTACACTAATTTAGTGTAAAAATAAAGCTTATGTTAATATTTAAAATAATTAATTTAGGAATTTTTTTAATTAAACTAAAAATTTATAAGTGGCTAAATAAACACTATTTACTAGTAATTACATAATTAAATAGGTATTTTTGAATTTATAATGAAAAACAATTGCGGTTTGATTTTACGAAAAATACATTTTGCTTTACCGAAAATCATAAAATTCACTTAAACAATTTTATTCATTTAATTATTTATTTAATTATTTTTAAAACGTTACAGAAACAAACATTCCCAAAAATCACAAAAACCCACCAGAAACAAACTGCAACAAAAACGATCCACGGCCGAGTCAACTCGGCCGCGGAACCGCGGTGAGTTGGTCGACTCGTGTGATCATTTTTCTTGCCTGTTCTTAGAAAAGCCTGAGCCGATTTTTAAGACATGATTTTTTATTTTTAGAGCAGAAAAAAAATCGGCAGAAACTTAGGGTTTCCGGGGTGTTTTTCGGTTTTTTCGTTCGTTCGATATTCTAAATACTTTGCTAACATGCTAGGGTGTGTTTAATTAGTCTTTGATACCACTGTAAGTCCAAGTTACCTCTCCCGGTTCTTTCGGGCTTGCGGAAATGGCGAAAAACGATTTTTAATACTTAGGTAACATGGACTACAAGAACGGATCTTGGCTAAACTACACACTAGCAACCCAACTTGAGATTTATCTACTCGGTTAGGGGTTATACCTCACTTGAACTCCTTCTTCTTGAACTCTTTGTAGTGCTTGGATGGTGCTTTCCTCGTCGCCTTCTTCCGTCAAAGATGGATCCACCTGAGGGTTTCAACCTTGGGCTCCTTTCTTGAACTTTGAGAGAACTAAGATCTTTGGCTTGCTAGACCTTCAACCTTAGAGTGAGTAGAGAGTGTCTTAGGGTGTTTTATCTTCAAGGAGATGTTTCTCAACACATGAGATTTGTTCTCCTTGAACTAGAGAAGGAAGAAGATGAAGAGAAGAGAGAGAAATGTTATGATAGAATGAGAATAGTTTTGCAACCATAACAATATCAAGTGAATTATCAAATTAATAAAATTAATCTAAATGAAAAAGTTGATGGAAGGCTTGATAAGACTATTATCATATCACATTACATGGTTTTGCTAGAATCAAAGAGCATCTTTGATGTGTAATGATGATAGTCAAAGTTTCAACCATGGTCAACAAGTCAACCATGGTTAACAAATCAACAAACCCAACCATGACACAATTTCATTTAATTAATATTATTAATTGATATATCACAAATTCATTAGGGTTTGGAAAAAGACGACTGTCAACTGTGCATACACACCCGTTCCGAAACCCTAATGAAAATCCTCTTCCTCCTCCTCAATCAACTGTGCATACACACCCGCATTCGTGTTCCGAGGAACATGAATACAATGAGATAAAACTAACCCCAAAACATATACTAGGATCTGGCTCAAACCAGAGCCCGCTAGTAATGTCTGTCCGGACGCCAAACGTGCATAAGTGCGCGGATGTGAACAAACCCTGTCGCAAAACCATGCGACCTCTACTCAGTTTTGCCCAAAGGCGAATAACCCTCTGTGTGGGACTCTAAAGACTCGACACTACGCTGGCAGTGGGTTTAACCACAGATCGCAAGCGGCACTAGCAGTACGTAACGGTCCCCAGGTAGATGCCGATAAGAAGACTGACGAGGTAAACCCATCTGAACTCCTACTGAGTCTGAATGTGACAATCTCCGTACAGTCCGGTCTGTTCGTCTAAGAACATCGCATGGCGGGCCTAGGGGGCGGTAAATGTCATTCCCCTACTAGCGGTACAAGTCGTGTCGGAGTGTAGCCCAGAACACCTGAGATAACACTGGAAACCTACCAGTCTATCTCGCTTGCCCTGGCCAGGGACTTTGTGTAATGGCTCTCCTAGACACAGCGCGATATCAGCCCCCAATACCGGGAGAGACGAATCCTGTCTAACCGTCACTGCCTCCAAGTGCTTCGGGACTGCACCCAAAAACTACCTGTTTGCACGACTCCTTTGAGCCGTGGTAGGATAGTAATCAAAGTACAGTGGGAACACACTCGAGGCGAAGTGACAGTGTCAAGTCAACGGACTAAGCTGTACTCATGTCACCTGGGAACTGATAACTGACGATAGGTATAATACCAACCAACAGTTCCCAACGAGTCCTGTCCAGTGTACTCGTAACCTAACGAGCACCTGCATACTATCTCAAGTACGACGTACTGACGGCTGTGGGACAGACCGTTTCCCAAGCTGGGATAAGAAGCGTATGCGCTAGTCTACTCCGGAGTATCGATGCCCTGTCTCGATAGTCCTGCGACTAGGGACCTGCATAAGGATGTGCTTATAGATTACCCAGCCCCCACGAGTGTGACTGCCATCACAACGCTGGTAATCAAGCAAAGATCATAAGGGCTCCACTAATGTGTAAAGGCGATATGCTAAAAGAAACACATGCACATATTAAAGCAGAAACAAACCAAGTAGCATACTACCATTTTGAGCAAGATTGTCAATACAAGGTGAATATCCCAAGCTTCCATTAAGTAATATACATACTAGTATGATACAGTAATGGCCTCTAGGGCATATACACTAACAGATCCAACATGTACCACCTACCAAAAGCAAGTCACCCGAAAACAGCTGTATGCCAGCGATGCCGTAACTGATCCATGCGGTCAAACTGCAAGAACTGTAGCACAACGGGGGTGAGTTGCCAACTCGTGAATAGAAAAACATCACCAGGTAGAAATCGAAATAAACAACGATTCCTAGGTTAACTATATCATAAAGGTAATACTATAATATCTAGGGTGACCGTATCTGCATATGTGCCAACACATGGTAAGTGCCTATCAGCAAGTGGATAATCATCCAGCAATATAATCAATGCATGTTTGCAAGGGTATCCCGTCCACGTGTCAACCACTGACACAACAACTCCTGCATGTAAATATCATAAAAGCATATGCAGGTAAATATGAGGATATGGAACAAAGTGTGTCCCTCGCGACACAACAAAATCATGGAACCGGAGTATCCACATCGACACTCGAAACATCATGAAACCCGTGTTTAGCATCGACACATAAATCATCCTCTGCCAGGCGCCGTCACCATGACCGGCCCTGATGTCAGTACATCTCATGGGACCTGAGTGTCCACATCGACACCCGAAATCCATGTAGCATGTCTGAACATGACTCCGGTCGGTATCCCCGAGATATCCGCCGAGTCCAAATACTGTCACCGGTAGGTAGTGGTCCCTCTGTCAGGCTCATCGTTTACACCACGAAATCACCTCTCGCCCCGGGGTACCATACCGGGTCCACCATGTACCCGCAGACGGTGCCTCCCGCTTCTCGAATCGGGTTTCACATGCCAATCTCAGAACCGAGAAATCACATGGTGGACGCACTGAAATATCATATCAAGAGAAACCGGGTTTTCAAACAACACATAATTTCTTGAAATACCCCCATGGTTCTCAAAAACCATAAATCACATGAAATTCATATCTCAATGCGTAAATCCATGAAAACTGATATATGCAACATAAAACAACAATATGAGCATATTAAGGGAAAACCGCTCTTATAAATGAATCCAGCTTTAAAATATATCATGCGGTTCCCAAATTCTCCGAAAAACAAGTGCAGCATCAGATGAGGTGTACATGTAACTGTAGCAAGGTATAAGTATTTACATGTAAGCAAGTATGTTTGATGCATTTCATAAGCGTAATAGCACAATAATCAACGTCCCAATATCACATGTCAATACAATACCACTTAGGGGTATATGCAACTATAGCAACATATGTGGGTGTACATGTCGGTATGTAGGCATGATGTACATGTCGCTGTAGCAGAGTATGTGGGTGTACATGTCAGTATATCATGCAACCTAGCATAGTGATGTGAACATGGCAGTATATCATAGCATGATGTAGCAATTCTACTGTGTAAGTGACATAGCAATTATCGATGAAGAAGTGTATGAGCCGGCAATCTGTGTAAGTGTAACATACGCATCATTGATAATAGTGTAGGTGTACTAGCACAGGCATAAGAAATGTAATGAGAATAGCATGAATGCAGCACAATGCATATAGTGAATCAAATGCTATAAGGTACACATATCAACAAGACCGAGTCGGTGAATCTATCAATCGGCATCCAGCCTCACAACATCACGTACGGTACAATCTATCTTACGGCATCCTCTAATCTAGGGTATGGATAAATCAACAAGTAAAACTCATCACGTACGGTAATCTAACGTACGGCAGAATTAACCAAATAGGGATTCTATCAACCTAAATAACATTGGGGGTACGGATCTAAGTCTCGTACGGCATATCACTCATTATGCAATCATTATCCATATAAGTATATATACCTATCTCTCAGGTCACCTCCATGTCAAACTCGTATCAGGGGACCTACAAAGGTATCAACAATCACATAACGACTCGAATCCATAAAATGACATATCACACTAAGTCATCCTATCACATCGTATACTCGTTCATCACATAATATCTCGCATCAATTTAAATAAACGTCACACTTGTTCTCTTTTAAATCGTACTTATCATGATTCACTTATCATATCATTTTATCCTAAGTAAATTTTTTATTAGCATCAACTTCAATCATCTTATCGTTTTTAAATCCTACAATCATGTCCGTCGCATATCATTTATCAGGATAACAGAAACAAACGATATTCCATATCAATGGTTGTGGGGGTGCTATACGCCATCCACCCGACTTCCCCCGTAGGTATAAATCTACTCACCTGCTAAACTCCTCGCTTAGCCGTAGTCGATGCGCTTCGTCGTCTCGGAATCCACGTGAAGGTACCTACAATCAATACGAATTCGCAACGCTATTAACATCAAATTCCGAAATCCAAAACGGCACGCGGTGCGCTCATAGGTAAGAACCTATAGCCTACACATGCAAAACAATCAACTACACTTGTCGTTGACGTACAATCATCCAACGACCAAGTACAACATCCAAAACTCAAAACCAATAATCGAAATACCGTAAACATAGCCGAAACCCTAAATAGGGTCGCTATACATGAAAACTTCCACATTAAAAAACCCAATAATACCAATACGCATTTACAAACACAATAAATATCGTAGGTATTAATATTTACGTCATCTCCATTTATATTTAAAACCCACGTCAAATTTTACCGAAAAGCTAGTAAGCAGCTTGTCGCAATATTTGCACAAGTCAAAAACTAAAACCATTCTAGCGGTTCCAAACATCGCGAAGCGGCTTAACTAGGTTATCCAAACTATTTCCATAATTTTAAACCCACCCAATTAGGTTTTATTAAAACCTAGTAAGAAAAAACTTCATTAGTTAACTTAGGAATTATCAATAATTTTCATTCACAAAATTAAGTTTCCAAAGTCCTCATTTTAACCATTATCCATCACAAACCCTGACTAGTAAACTGTAAAGTGGTAAAAGAAATTATACTGTTTGATACGTGTCCTTCGGTCTTTAGCTATCATTCCACGCTCCTCGCAGCCTCTCCGATCTCCTCGTCGAAGTAGCACCACGTCAACGAATCTTTATACGGGCTCCCGCTTCAAATTGAAGCAACTCGGACATGAAGTTTGCTAACCGACATGTCCAAGATAGAAGTAGAGAGAGGGTAGAATACTTTGTCTCAAGGCACCCAACGAATCGGGTGAGGGTTAATCGAAGTTGCCAAAATGGAAGTGAGATGGAATTGAGCTTAGGATTTTTCTTGCATATGAAAAATGAATCAATCTCTTTCTTTTTTTCACAAAAGGAATGGGGCTGCCTCATGTGTGCTCGGCCAAGGCAGTAGGAATGGTAGGGGTGAGTGCAAGGAATCAAGAGGTCAAGATAATGAAAAAATATCACACACAAATATCCTTAGCTTTGCCAAAAACAATTAATGCTACAATAATGCACAAAGGAATCCATGCACATCCTAGAACTTTCAAGGTGCTGCTGGGGCCCCTGCACCACGGAAAACACCCCCATTTACAAAACTACACATTTGCAAAGAAGCCCCTCAATACAAAATTCAGCCAAGGACAAAAGAATAGGGATTTGGCCAAATAATAATACACTCACATGAAGCAATAATTAACACATTAAGATAATATTTTAATTAGGGAAAAATTCTATGTGAACCAAAACTTCTCATTGACCCCCAAAACCCGCGCACTAGCTTTATTCTAGCTAAACTAGGTGCCGGCAAGTTTATACGGAGTTTGATCACAATCGGGTTAAAACGGAAAATACCGACTATTTTACCCTAAAACGGAAAAATTCATATAACGATTTCAGAAACGTTACAATCTTCCCCCCTTAAAGAAATTCGGTCCCCGAATTTAAATTTAAACCCCCAAATGCTAAAACATTGCAATAAATAGCTAAATCAACGGGGCTCCGAAATCACGGAAGAAACAGAAAACCACAGCACATCCAGTGCGCCGGAAAAATGAGTACGAACTCAAAACCGATCTCTGTCAAGCGTCACGCAAATCATCAGACTTGCACGCATATCATCGGAGTCACAAAGGAGATACAGATCTCAAATCCACTACCGAAATCTCATATGCGCTAATCAAATACTATAATGCACATATATAGTACGCATCCTGTTTGAAAAATCTCCAAAAACAGAATAAATCATATGCGGAAACTTTTTCTGAATCGCCGTGTGATGTGTAACTCACGGCATAATGACGGACGCTCATTTGTAAAGTAATAATATACTCTCATATAAGTTTTGCTCAAAATATACGTTCCTCCCTTTTTAAAATATCCCAAAAGGTTTTCTTTTGTAAACGTTCGTGTCACTCACAGACATGTAAGAAATAGCGAGACTATAGCTCCTTTTTTGAAAACCCTCTTGGTAACTTTTTATGCATGCAAAAGTACACAGGTACCGTCCTTGGATCAGTCCTGTTAGGGTACTACAAAGTATAGGGCCTCATCATGAAAACAAAGTGCTCGAAAACAAAATCAGCCTCATAAGGCGTATCCAACAATCACGTACGTCTGGTGCGCACGGAAATCAAACCCAAAAACAAGTGCCAATATGCACGAAAGCAAATCTAAGTGCAACGGTGTGCACAAAAGTATCTGTCCAGTGCAACAGGTGTGCACGACAACAACATCTAGTGCATCTATAGCGCACGAAAATCTCAACCAGTGCAACTGTCATGCACGAACGAAAATCCCAATCGAGTGCATCCAGTGTGCACCAATCACATCTCATATCATGCGCGAAATCCAACTCAAGCGCGTCAGGTCCGTAATAAGCATCAAGTGCAGTAGTATGCACGAAAACGAACATCAAGTATGCACGCGCACGAAAACACAAATCCGGTAAAATGAATGCTCAAAGGTATAAATCGAGTGCAACCAATGCACGAAATACCAATCCTGTGCATCCAGTGCACGAAATATCAAATCCTGTGCATCCCGTGCACGAAATATCATCAATAACTCAAATGCGTATAAAAACCACACGAGCGTACCAAGGTGTATAAAAATCATAAAAAAGTGCAACTGCGTGCACAAAACACGTATCAATGCACTGCAAGCACATATGAGCTATACCGAGTGCTAAAATCAAATCGAGTGTGTACCACACGCACATATCAAATCAACTGTATGAAATCCACCAAATCATAAACGTGTGCAGCTAAGGCAAAAAATCAATATCAAGTGCAACTAGATATGCACAAATCACGAACCAATACAACAGTGTGTAAAACGTATATCCAGTGCAGCAACTATGCACAAAATGTAAATACCCAGTAGGTGCAGCCATGGTGCACAAAATATCATGAAACACAAAATCCAAGCGATATAAGCGTGATACTCGGATCACAAACGCAAATCGCAACAAATGACATTGAGGTACACTTCCTACAATGTCGAAAAAGTCGGTGCACCCAAACTGGTAGAGCAAGAACATCCGCTTGCCTCCTGCCCACGGTCTGGCGTCCTCTGTCTCTGGGTCCTCAGAATACACGTAACACATCTGATCCTCGGTGCAAATCTTATTGCAACAGTGTCATGGATGGAACCGGCTCGAGGTCTCTTCCGATCTCGCCTACGCCGAACTATACGGAGGCTGGTACTCTTACATAATCTTTCTTGTTCTCTGGACATCTGCGTTCTCAGCACAACTTTACCTCGGAAACTGGCCGTATCTCAATGCCTCTGTACACATATCCGATCTCTAATCTCAACGGGGAGTAACAACAGCTCGTTAACGTCTCGCACGAACCTCTTGCTCCACTCGTCTTCATTATCGTCCACTTGACGTCGCATCATGCTATCTGCATACCGAAAATGTTCTCGGCTACAGTCAATCCGGAGTCTCTCACACGGACTCGAACTACGAACACGGTATCTTCATCACTCTATCGAAGATATCTAGCCGAACACGTCCTAGGGAACCCGTCCCAACAATCGGAGGAATACTCAATATTCGTCCATTCTCGATCAACTCACAACACACCTGGGTGAGGTCCTCTATCCGAAACCGGTCTTGTTGCTGATCTCCTTACACAGGATATCCGGACAGCGTTAAACATTTCGATCGAGTCATCAAAATTCCCAAAATTTTCCGAGAGCTCAACACCTGAGCACGGTTTAATAATATTCGGTATATGCCACAGTACCTATGGACCGACCGTAGAAGGGCAGACCCAAGCCTCACTGATGGCACCGCTAAACTGCCGCAAACCCTAAGGTTCAAAAGCGGTTTCATGGTCATCACGTCGAGTTAGGGTTTCATTCTTCTAGAGGGTCCACAGAAGCAGTTGCATGTCCTTCCGAGTACTTTAAACTTGGAAAAATGGGTTTTCTGACATTTTCGAACCTTTCAACTCCGCCCAGACAACATGTGAACACCCTTCGTCCACATGCTAAACAATGCCCACAATCCTCAAGGATAGACGATACATCAACGGTCATCTCTGGGTCGGTCTACTCTAGACCTGATTAAGACTCTCCACACTGGCAATCTTCAACTCAACTGGGCCTGCGTCAGCGCATCAATCAGACGAATCACCTTCGTCTCTCAACTCAAGATAGACTAGCTACCACCTGTCGCCTCTCTGCCTGAAAGCTCCAGCGATCTCAGCTCTTAAGCTCTGGAAGCGACATCACATCAATCTCAGCAATGGCTGGGTCATCTGTCTGCACGGTAGATGACATCACAATCTCAGGGGTATGGTGAACATCAACAGTCCTCTCCCAACAGGCAGCCTCTAACAAAGGCCCGGTCATCCGGTACAAAACCGCACACTCGTCTCACACGAGGGGTCACAACATTACAACACTACATCGATACGTTCCCATGTCACCAGAAAACACGATGGTCAGTCCTCGTCCACGACGGGCTCACCCTGACCGCATCACCAGCAGCAGCTCAAACAGCGCTCAAACCATGGTGACAGGAACCTTAATCAAGTATCGACGAAAAAGATCAAAGGGATGAAAGAGTCAACAGATCCCAAAATGGATATATGATCATATGGAGGAGTCAAATCACTGAGAGTATGATCATGGAAGCAAATAAAATCAAGTATCTCAATGGAAGTATAATCAAAGGAACGAAGAGAATCACCAGTCTCAAGATATGTATATCCTAAGGTCACTTAAGTGGAGTATCTATCGTAAATATGTCGCGGAACATACGTACGGTACGTCACTCTACTCAAGCTACCTAGTCCATCAATCAGGGTCAGCCTATGAAACGAAAACACGGGTCTAACACCCCCTTGTTCAAGTCTAAGTTCCGTAAGGTCAAGCCTAGGTTCCAATTATATCCGCCCTAGACCCCACATAGTCAAACCTAGACTCGAACTAAGGTTAAACCTAGTGCTCTGATACCAACTTTGTCACGACCCAAAATATAAGCTTGCGACCAGCACTTAAATCACGCGACGTCTACAGGCGTAACGTAATTCAAGTAAGCTGAACCCAGAAATCTAAACCTTTTTAAGAAATAAAGAGGTGAAGCTTTGAAATAAAGGCATAGTAAATCATGTTTTGTCTTTTGAAAATTTGGGCAGCACCTCCCTTGTAAAAACTAACCCCGAAAACGGGTACAACACAGAATAATATAAAGCATCCCCAAACGGGAGCAAATCACGCCCAACGACGGAAACAACCACCACAAGTATAAATATAAGTATACGACGCCCAACGGCGAAGATCCACACAAGGAAATAAAGTAAAGCAAGACATCAACCCCAAAAGCGAACATAAAACCCATCGCTCAAGTCTCGCAACTACAAGTCTTCTAAGTCTGCAACATATACACTTACTAATTTCTGAATTGATGGAGTGACTAGATACAATATGAATAATGAATACAAGAGAGGAACGATCCAACATGTACCACCTACCAAAAGAAAGTCACCCGAAAACCGCTGTGTGCCAGCGATGCCGCAACTGATCCATGCTGTCAAACTGCAAGAACTGTGGTACAACGGGGGTGAGTTGCCAACTCGTGAATAGAAAAACATCCCCAGGTAGAAATCTAAATAAACAACGATTCCTAGGTCAACTATATCATAAAGGTAATACTATGATATCTAGGGTGACCGTATCTGCATATGTGCCAACACATGGTAAGTGCCTATCAGCAAGTGGATAATCATCCAACAATATAATCAATGCAAGTATGCAAGGGGATCCCGTCCACGTGTCAACCACTGACACAACAACTCCTGCATGTAAATATCATAAAAGCATATGCAGGTAAATATGAGGATATGGAACAAAGTGTTTCCCTCGCGACACAACAAAATCATGGAACCGGAGTATCCACATCGACACTCGAAACATCATGAAACCCGTGTCTAGCATCGACACGTAAATCCTCCTCTGCCAGGCACCGTCACCATGACCGGCCCTGATGTCAGTACATCTCATGGAACCTGAGTGTCCACATCGACACCCGAAATCCATGTAGCATGTCTGAACATGACTCCGGTCAGTATCCCCGACATATCCGCCGAGTCCAAATACTGTCACCGGTAGGTAGTGGTCCTTCTGTCGGGCTCATCGTCTACACCACGAAATCACCTCTCGCCCCGGGGTACCATACCGGGTCCACCATGTACCCACAGACGGTGCCTCCCGCTCCTCGAATCGGGTTTCACATGCCAATCTCAGAACCGAGAAATCACATGGTGGACGCACTGAAATATCATATCAAGAGAAACCGGGTTTTCAAACAACACATAATTTCTTGAAATACCCCCACGGTTCTCAAAAACCATAAATCACATGAAATCCATATCTCAATGCGTAAATCCATGAAAACTGATATATGCAACATAAAACAACAATATGAGCATATTAAGGGAAAACCGCTCTTATAAATGAATCCAGCTTTAAAATATATCATGCGGTTCCCAAATTCTCCGAAAAACAAGTGCAGCATCAGATGAGGTGTACATGTAACTGTAGCAAGGTATAAGTATCTACATGTAAGCAAGTATGTTTGATGCATTTCATAAGCGCAATAGCACAATAATCAACGTCCCAATATCACATGTCAATACAATACCACTTAGGGGTATATGCAACTATAGCAAGATATGTGGGTGTACATGTCGGTATGTAGGCATGATGTACATGTAGCTGTAGCAGAGTATGTGGGTGTACATGTCAGTATATCATGCAACCTAGCATAGTGATGTGAACATGGTAGTATATCATAGCATGATGTAGCAATTCTACTGTGTAAGTGACATAGCAATTATCGATGATGAAGTGTGTGAGCCGGCAATCTGTGTAAGTGTAACATACGCATCATCGATAATGGTGTAGGTGTACTAGCACAGGCATAAGAAATGTAATGAGAATAGCATGAATGCAGCACAAAGCATATAGTGAATCAAATGCTATAAGGTATACATATAAACAAGACCGAGTCGGTGAATCTATCAATCGGCATCCAGCCTCACAACATCACGTACGGTACAATCTATCGTACGGCATCCTCTAATCAGGGGTATGGATAAATCAACAAGTAAAACTCATCGCGTACGGTAATCTAACGTACGACGGAATTAACCAAATAGGGATTCTATCAACCTAAACAACATCGGGGGTACCGATCTACGTCTCGTACGGCATATCACTCATTATGCAATCATTATCCATATAAGTATATATACCTATCTCTCAGGTCACCTCCATGTCAAACTCGTATCAGGGGACCTAAAAAGGTATCAACAATCACATAACGACTCAAATCCATAAAATGACATATCACACTAAGTCATCTTATCATATCGTATACTCGTTCATCACATAATATCTCGCATCAATTTAAATAAACGTCTCACTTGTTCTCTTTTAAATCGTACTTATCATGATTCACTTATCATATCATTTTCTCCTAAGTAAATTGTTTATTAGCATCAACTTCAATCATCTTATCGTTTGTAAATTCTATAATCATGTCCGTCGCATATCATTTATCAGGATAATAGAAACAAACGATATTCTATATCAATGGTTGCGGGGGTGCTATACGCCATCCACCCGACTTCCCCCGTAGGTATAAATCTACTCACCTGCTAAACTCCTCGCTTAGCCGTAGTCGATGCGCTTCGTCGTCTCGGAATCCACGTGAAGGTACCTACAATCATTACGAATTCGCAACGCTATTAACATCAAATTCCGAAATCCAAAACGGCACGCGGTGCGCTCATAGGTTAAAACCTATAGCCTACACATGCAAAACAATCAACTACACTTGTCGTTGACGTACAATCATCCAACGACCAAGTACAACATCCAAAACTCAAAACCAAGAATCGAAATACCGTAAATATATCCGAAACCCTAAATAGGGTCGCTATACATGAAAACTGCCACATTAAAAAACCCAATAATACCAATACGCATTTACAAACACAATAAATATCGTAGGTATTAATATTTATGTCATCTCCATTTTCATTTAAAACCCACGTCAAATTTTACCGAAAAGCTAGTAAGCAGCTTATCACAATATTTGCACAAGTCAAAAACTAAAACCTTTCTAGCGGTTCCAAACATCGCAATGCGGCTTAACTAGGTTATCCAAACCATTTCCATAATTTTAAACCCACCCAATTAGGTTTTATTAAAACCTAGTAAGCAAAAACTTCATTAGTTAACTTAGGAATTATCAATAATTTTCATTCACAAGATTAAGTTTCCAAAGTCCTCATTTTAACCATTATCCATCACAAACCCTGACTAGTAAACTGTAAAGTGGTATAAGAAATTATACTGATCGATCCGTATCCTTCGGTCTTTAGCTATCATTCCACGCTCCTCGCGGCCTCTCCGATATCCTCGTCGAAGTAGCACCACGTCAACGAATCTTTATACGGGCTCCCGCTTCAAATTGAAGCAACTCGGACATGAAGTTTGCTAACCGACATGTCCAAGATAGAAGTAAAGAGAGGGTAGAATACTTTGTCTCAAGGCACCCAACGAATCGGGTGAGGGTTAATCGAAGTTGCCAAAATGGAAGTGAGATGGAATTGAGCTTAGGATTTTTCTTGCATATGAAAAATGAATCAATCTCTCTCTTTTCTTTCACAAAAGGAATGGGGCTGCCTCATATGTGCTCGGCCAAGGCAGTGGGAATGGTGGGGGTGAGTGCAAGGAATCAAGTGGTCAAGATAAGGAAAAAATATCACACACAAATATCCTTAGCTTTGCCAAAAACAATTAATGCTACAATAATGCACAAAGGAATCCATGCACATCCTAGAACCTTCAAGGTGCTGCTGGGGGCCCTGCACCACGGAAAACACCCCCATTTACAAAACTACACATTTGCAAAGAAGCCCCTCAATACAAAATTCAACAAAGGACAAAAGAATAGGGATTTGGCCAAATAATAATACACTCACATGAAGCAATAATTAACACATTCGGATAATATTTTAATTAGGGAAAAATTCTATGTGAACCAAAACTTCCCATTGACCCCCAAAACCCGCGCACTAGCTTTATTCTAGCTAAACTAGGTGCCGGCAAGTTTATACGGAAGTTTGATCACAATTGGGTTAAAACGGAAAATACTGACTATTTTACCCTAAAACGGAAAAATTCATATAACGATTTCAAAAACGTTACAATTTTCCCCCTTTAAAGAAATTCGGTCCCCGAATTTAAATTTAAACCCCAAAATGCTAAAACATTTTCTGTTTCATCCAAGAACTTGAGATGCGCACCGTTCCATTTTTCTTCATTACTGGGACAATGTTGGTGATCCAGTCAGGGTACTGAACTTCTTGGATGGAGCCGGAGTCGATTAGATTCTTGACCTCGGCATTGATGCTCATCTCAAGTTCGAGCCGCATTCTTCTCGGTGCCTGTTTAGCTGGCTTGACGTCCGGAGATATCGCCAATTTGTGCACAGCAATCTCTGGATCTAGTCCCGGCATCTCGGAGTAGTTCCATGCGAAGCAGTCTTTATACTGCATGAGGACATCTTTTCGCGTAGCCACCTTTTCTTCAGATAGCAGCTCACTGACGAACGTTGGTCGCGGATCATTTGCCGTACCCAAGTCGATCTTTCTTAGGTTGTCTGGAGTTGTGTGTATCCCATCCTCCAACTCTTTTAGCGCCGGTGGAAATTCTAAGATCAATTCCTCTTCATCCTCATTTTCGAAGCACCAGGATAGGTCATCCATATTCTCACGCTCTCATTCTTCTGACAGCGTTATCACATGGCAGGTACGAGACCGTTTCCAAGACCGATGTTGATCTAGTTCTACTATCGCTATATACATTGCTTTTGGTTCATGTTTTTGTGGTGGGGTTACCCTCCAATTGTCGGATAGAGTGAACCCGCCTTGCTGATACTGGCCTTCAACCCAGTCTTTGAAAGTGAAGCAGTCTTTAAGAGAATGTCCTATCGCTCGGTGATAGGAGCAGTAGTCTGGGTGATGAACCTCGTTTGCTTGATCGGGATGCCGAGACTCCGGGAGTGTCATCATTTGATGTTTCATGACGAGGTCGAAGATTTTCCTTGTCTTTTCTCGAGGGAAAGAATATGCTCGACCCATCTTTTTCGTTAAAGACGGATTCCGGCCGACCTTTTCTTGATTGCGTGGCCTCTGCTTCTGTCGAACGTTTTTTCCGTTCTTTGACTTGTTTTTGCCTCTGCGTCGGGCCTTTTTCTTGTCTTGGGAATGCATGGAGGGCTGACGGCGAAGGGCATTGTCGTCCTTCATAGCCTGCCGAAGGAGACGTTGCGTCTTGGCCTTCTCGGTAATGGCCATTTCGCGGCTGTAGTCATTCCGAACCTTTTGACTCGCTTCCCTTATTAGATTGTCCATCTGTTCTTCAAACGACGGACTTGGCATTTTTATGGCAGGATCTCGTTCTGGTTCAATGTGAGCGTCTTTTAAAAAGGCATCCTCTTCTTCATCAAGGTCCTTTATGACATGGCAGTCGTGGAATTACTCCCGTTTCTTGGACTGGACATATCTAAGTCCAATCGTTTCCATTTTTCCGTTGGGCAATTTTCGCTGAGTTCCAGGGACGTTCCAAATCCTGTTGTAGAACTGAGCTTGTCGAGGAGTCTGTTTGAAAGGTACGCCTTGGCATCTTAATAACCTTTTCAATCCCTCGGTGTAGTACCTGGGCAGACGAATGGATTGGAGCCTGTCGAGCGCAGGATCGGCACCATGCCAGACTTCTCTTTCGACTTTAGTCTCCGAGGACCGATAGAATAGGATTGCCTTTTCAGTTCTTCGCCTGGGAGGGACGTAGAATGTCTGCAACTCTTGCACACTATATGTCTCAAGCGCCCCAAGCTCTCTATAGTGCTGCCGCGGAACCATTGTGATTTGTAAACTATGGTCTACTCCAACGAAGGTTTGCATCGACAGGCGGATGGAGAATACGGCGTTGGATTCATCTTCGGAGTCGCTGCCAAAGACCAAGATCGGAGCGGATGGTCCGGGTTTATCATTCCGCTTCTGAGGCTGTCTAGAGTAGACTATCTCTTCATCCTCCTCGGTATCGCTTCCAAAAATAGGAATGGGAGTGACAGGCTTCTGTTTAAGTTCCGGCTTATGACACTTCTCCATGTCTTCGAAGTCTAGCAGGAAGTACTGGCGTCTTCATATTTTCGGACTTCGTTCACAAAGAATGGGTTTTGCTCCCCCGTAACGGTGTACTCGAGACCATCTTTGAAATACTTCATACACTGATGTTGTGTAGAAGGGATGATGTAGTACTCGTGTAACCAAGGCCTGCCGAGCAAAGCGTTGTAGCAAGTCTTGGCGTCAATGACATGAAATTTGATGTCGGTGATGAGCAGCCCGAAGCATAATGTGAGAATTACAGACCCGAGCGTCCGTGATGACTGGGAGTAAAAACCGGAGATGGTGATTTTATCTCGAGCTAGGTGTTGCACGCTCATGCAAATTTCCTTTAGCACCCTCACATAGAGAAGGTTGACAGAGGACCCGTTGTGAATTAGGATCTTCCCTATCTTGATGTCATGGCAATACCCGGTGACATACAAGGGACGGTTGTGCTCGCACGTTTCGAGAAGGAGATCTTCATCGCTGAAGGTGATAACGGCCGTGTGGACTTCTTCCAGTTCATCCTTCATCTTTTCTTCCGCCAGGAAGGCTTGAAACTGGTCGGGTTCTTGTAACACCTTGATCAGGGAATCTCGCGCCTCTTTGGATAGGAGGAGGGCATCCAAGATACTCAATTGTGAGGGTATCTTTCTCAAATGCGCTAGGACATTATAATCCACCATTCTTTTCTTAAGCGGGTCCTTGGCTGCAAGCTCTTCGACGACTCGATCATCGAGGGCGATATTCTCTGGGACTTTTTCCTTCCGATTATCTTTTTTGTTCATCCCTTTGTTTGTGGGTCCGAGATTCTTTTTAGGCAACGTACGGCTGCGCAGCTGAATATTCTTGCAGGTCTTCATTTCTTCTGTCTCGGAGATGGATTCCTTGAAGAGAGGGCCGAGGGCTATTTCTTCGTCAGAGTCGCTTCCGAAGGTGAGAACTCGTGATCCCCCGGATTCAACCATGTGACAATTGCCGGTAGTTCTTCCACGTTCGTCTGTCGCACTTTTTCGCTGTCGACGAGCTTCACGCTTAATCCTCTTAAAGTGTTGCCTGTGAGCGACATACCCTTGCCACCATTTTTTAAAGGCCATGCATTCTTCGGTAGGATGTGCAATCCTCTGATGGTATAAGCAATAGGTGGGATGTACATCCGCTTCGTCAGGGTGCATACTGCCGGGAGTATTCCCTTTGAAAGTTGGCAGCTTCATTCCCATGGAAAAGGATTTGGCGAACCGTTTCCACGTTTTAAGTTTGCTTTTGTCTACGGCGGATGTGCTTTGATCTGGTGGGAGTGTTTTGTGACCCGTCCCTACCGCGACTTCTTCAAATTGACGCCGATTCCTGGCCCTTTCGAATATGGTCATTTAGCGTTCTTGATCATCCTTGCTCTTTTGACGAGCTTCGTTCAGCAGCATGTCGATCATTTCGTCAGACGATTCTAAGGGTTTTGGCTCCAATCCTGCACCCAGCTCCTATGTTGTCTTCTAACGCCGAGTGAGCTTCTTTGTTAGTTAGCGACGAATGAGAGATCATGTGGCAACTTGCCACATCATCCTTAGATTCTTCTGACGAGTCATCTCCGTCGTCATTGTCATTATTTCCGCTCTTAAGGATATAGTTGAGAAATTCTTGGAGTGTGACCGGGGTTCGCGCCTTTTGGTTGTATTCCTCCAGCGCGTCAATATGTTTTTGCAGGTCCGTGCGCTTGTCATCAGGCTTCACGGGCTTTTTGGTCTTCTTCTTCTTCTTCGAAGACTTTGACGGCCGGGCCTGAGCATTTTGACCATCGCTACCAATTCTTGGCGTCGGGCGCGGTTTCAGCATTCCCTCAATGATCTCAGGTTCCAGCGAGCTTCTCCACCTAATCGCCGGGCATGTTTGGAGATCCTTCAGCATTCGTTTTGTTTTGGCTGAAAGAGCAACCTCCCATGGAGCTTCTTCTATAAAAGAGCACGATGCCCCTAGCGTGTCTATCTTTTTAGGAGCGTATGGATGGGACGGGCTTACCTTCCAATTCTCAGACAGCGCGAATTTGCCCTGTTGGTATTGGTCCTCAATCCAGCCTTTGAAGACGAAGCAATCTTCGATTGGATGGCCTACTGCTCGGTGGTAGGCGCAGTGATTAGGATTGTTGGCGTCGCCCGTCTGCAGTGGTGATGGGTTTTCCTTGCACCTAGTCTAGGGTTTAGTAGCATCACTCATGCCACGTTAAAATTTAGAGAGGTGCAAAGCAAACAAACCATGAATCTTTACTAGAATAATTAGAGTAACAAGTTATGTATCACATACAAAGAACAATCTATCACTAAAAGTAGAGATTACAACCTTTGTAGTCTCTCTTTGGTGACTCCTTGGACTTTTAAGAGTTTGGAACGGATCGCTAGCAACCTTCCTTGTCCACGATGATCCACCCGAAGTCCCTTTGCCCAAAGCTCCTTGCTTTACTTGATCCATGGAAGAAGTGTAGCAAACAACCTACACAAATGGGCTAGATGTGTGTAGAATGATGAGGTGGTTTGTATTCTCTAATCAAAACCCTTTCTTTTTATCACCCTCACTCAAGAGAAAACTCAAGAGAGTTTGGAGGAAGAAGAAGATGATGGCAAAAGCTTTTGTCAAAAAGATAATGATAAAGCTAAATGAAAAATAGAAAAAATAGTATATATATTTTCTATTTGTCATTACAAACCATGGTTCAAATAATATCTAGATATTTTCTATTTGGGTTAAAGTCTAAATGGAAACTAAACCAAGGGTTTAACCAAGGTCAAAGCAAAGAAATGTGTGGAAAAAACTATTAATGATTTAATTTCCATTTGCCTTTTATTTTCCAAATAAAAATATATGTATATATATATATATTGAACCATGTAAGTCTTATATTGCCACCAATGTTGTATCATCAACCATGACACTATGCATGTATGTGTCCATGCACATCAACATGTGCATACATACATGCATACATCTTCTTTAAGGAAAAGGGTTTTAAATAAAGAATAAAACTAAAAGTCTAATGTTAAATCAACATTTGATTTAACAATCCGGCCATATCACATACAACCCGACCAATAGAAAAACGCCCGATTAACTTACGGTATCACATACTCGGATTCAATCGGGTCCCCGCGCATATCTCATATGCACACCACTTCGTTTCGCCTGAGCTAGGAAACTCCTGTGTGGGACTCTAAGACTCGTCAATACGCCAGCAGTAGGTGATGATCGTATCAAACATCCACAAGCCGCAAGCGGTCAGCTAAATGTAACGGCCACCCGGGTATTGAGCGATCAGAAGAAAACCAGCGAAGCTGTCAAAACTCCCGTCGAGCCAATTAGTAACACTACTGTACAGTCCGGTCTCTTCGTCTCATATGTCGCATATCCAGTCTAGGGGTGGTAAACGTCAGACCCCAGTAACCGATAAGTCGTTTCGATGTGAGGCTCATAACAGGTCGAGAAACTATTAATAACTCTTTCCAGTAAATCTCCATAACAGCCCTGGCCAGGGACTTCCAGTTATAGCCAATCGAACACGGCCCAACATCAACCCCCAATACCGGGAGAGACGAAACCCCTCCTATCGCTCATTGCCTCCATGTGATTCGGGACTGTACCCAAAAGCCACCGTTTTGCACGTTCTCTTGAACGTGGTAAGGTGGAAATCAAAGCACAGTGGGAATCATACAAGACTCTATGACGATCTCGGGTCTACAGACTAATCTGTACCAGTGTCACCAGAGAACTGCTATCTGACGATAGGTATAATACCATCTAGGAGTTGTCGGCGAGTCCGTTCAGTGTACCCAGTCTCCACTGAGCACCCGTACACCATCTTTGATGTCAAACACCGATGGATATGGGATCATCCATCGCCCATCATATGGGTCAAGATGCGTATACGCTAGTCTACTCTAGTGTATCGATGCCCTGTCTCGATACACCCTCGACTAGGAACAGTTATAGGATGTACTCTTGGACTACCCTAGCCCCACTAGTATGATCTGCATCATAGTCCTAGTAGTCGAGTACATATCCTAAGGGCTTTATCAACATGTGAGAGCAAGACAGTAAACCAATACAAGTCAACATGTTTAGACAAAGTGAAACCAAATAGCATACTATCATATCGAGCAAGAAAGTCCTCTCTATATATATCCAAGCATCCACTATAATATTCATCATATGTACAACAATGGCCTCTAGGGCATATATACAACTAACAATTGGACGTCTTGGATCTGGCAGATTGATGAGCATGTTGCGCACTGCCAGCTCGAATAGTCTCCTCGTTTTATCCCGGGGAAACGAATAAGGGCGTTTTAGCTTCTCGTTGAAGAATCGATGTCTATCGTTTTAGCGATCAGCTGGTTTTGGACCACTGGGTTGCTGCTGAGCATTGGCGACGAAGGTCGCTTTCCCTTTCCCCTTTTCGTTTCGAGGCTCCATTTTCGAGGAAGACGGTCTATGGCTCATCTGATCCATTTGGGCCAGCTTGTCAATCAAGGCCTGGAAGGTAGTCGGCTTGAAAAACATCATGAACTGGGATATGGTCGCCAGCGGATCGAGGGTACCTACGAACATGCCTAATGCAGGAGCTTCTTCGATGCGTTGTTCGCATTTCGACCATAGGTTCCGCCACCGGATTGCATACTGAACCCTTGTTTCTCCCGGCTTCACCCTGGCATTGATCAATGTCGTGATTGGGGTGCATTCGCTAGCGCTTGCGAAATGCTGGGTGAATAGCAATTCCGTCTCTGTAAAAGTTTTGAAGGAGTCGTTGGGAAGCTCTGAATACCATTCAAACGCCGTCTCCGCCAAGCTGCCGACGAATTGGCGAAGCAGTAGCTTATCGTCACCCCCAGTGTTGCCGCACAGAGCCCTGAATTGAGAAACATGTTGATGGGGATTGCCTGTCCCCTTATATACGTGGAACTTAGGAATCGTGTATCCTGGCGGGTACTTAATCTGATCGTACCAGCTTGGATATGGTCGCCCAGTTCTGACGACTTGGCCAGCTGCTTCTTCGCTTGATGAGCTCGTATCTGTTGAGCTATATAATCATCGAGCGCAGCTTTCGAGATTGTTTCCTCCTTTGCAGCTGAAAAGGCCGGAAGAGGGTTTGATGTCTCCCCTCTATCGTCTTCAATTATTACTGGAGGATCTTCGGCTGGAGGGTCCGGCTAGATCATCATGCCCACCATATCTTGGAACAATAGTGCCATTTGTTTTATGTTGGCCGCTTGTTCCGTGGACTATTTGTCTTTCTTCTTGAGAAATCTTCGGAGGAACTCGGCGTCGGTTTCCTGTTCCTGGCGCTGTTCCAATGACGTCTCCGGTCTTTCTTTCGGTCCAGTGAGCGCGGCCATCTTTATTAGCATCTCATAGAGCTTTTGCTGTTGTTGCTCCTGAGCCTTTGTCACAGACCGTGTAAGTGGTCGATGACCCATGGAGATACGGCTATCCTCTTTCCCGGAAGCCATGTAGATGGTGTGCACTACCATGCCCCCAGACTTGGGGTGTTTGGATTCAGTGCCCTTGCGATTCGTCCCATACGCACGGATCTTCTCTGGCCTTCTCCTTTCATGAGCGGTTGAATTTGAGGGGGCCGTTGTAGCGGGCACCCATATAGACGATACCTTCTGTGGTACGATGGGGTGGTCCTTCTCTTGCCGAACCTTCATTTTCTTCGATCGGCAGGGGTAGTCTTGATCAATCATGGTGTCTTGGACCCTTCACCATACCCTATGGATTTTGGAGGATAGCCGCTGAGGAGGCTGCTCTGGCTCCGCTTTTGTAACATTTTCAATAGGTGGAGGAGACTTTTTTAACACAGAAGTTGGAAAGTTTTTGCGCACCCTCCTAAGTGGTTCAAAGTTGTTCCCAGTTGGAATAGCAGCATCAATTTCCACCATTGGAGCTGGTGGAGTCAGTCCAGAAAGGGAACTGCCCCAGCTTTCCTCACTCGGCGCCAGTGGCGACATCGAGCGCGTCTTGCAGATGGGATCACCTCCGTTGTCGGGGTAGCTTCATCATGCCACCTGTTCTGGTGAAGGGTTGCTGCCGGTGCCAGCCTATCGAAGAATGACGTCCGCTGAGAAGAAACGTCCAACCTATCGAAGACTGACTTTTAAGCAGGGAAAGCAGCCTTGGTGACTTCGCTCGAAGCGGGAGTCGGAACGGTCAGTCTTGCAAAGACTGGTCCTTTAGCAGGAGAATCCGCTTTGACGATTTCCACTACTTGAGCCGGAATGGCTATCCGCTTTGGGATAACCCATTCGGGTATTGCAGGCTTCTTCATGGGCCCATTTGAGCTTTGGCCTAGTCTGTTAAAGAAAGAGGCACTGGAATTGGACGACCCGTTGAGAGGGGTCGCAGTAGTGGTTTGCCGATCAAAGACCGACTTCTTTGGAGCTTCCTGTGACGGCATTGGGACGCTGAAGCTTGCCGGTGGGATCATGGTCCCAAAGAACAGTCCAGTGGTGGCCCAAGTCACCTGTTCCACTGGCATAGCGAAGATGGAGGCCGCTTGGGGCCCATAGGTCACTCCTCCAGCAAGGACGGAGTGAGAGTTGTTGTTGCAGCTGGTGCAGTTGGAAGCCATTTTCTCTGCACGGGAGCAAGACACCAAATCTTAGTACTTCGAATCCAGGGGCAACAACATTAAACCGCGATTCGTTCGCGAACACGACATGCGAAGTGTGGAGTGGAAAGAGGAAAAGGTCCCACCGGGCGTGCCAGAATCTGTTCGCTCCCGAAATACGCGACCGGGATGTTGGTGTTGGCTATAGTGCCCTCAAGTCAATTATTGGATCACAGGCACGTGATTGCAATGATTGAGGGAGGACCTATACCGGTAGAACAATCTTACTCGAGATGATAGTATGCTATATGGTGTGTCTTTATCATCGTGTACATGCTTCAGGTGACATTACAGATCACTATTACATGTTGATAGAGCCCATAGGATTCTTGCTTGACTACCAGCAGTATGATGGCGATCATATACGTGAGAGTTGGGTAGTCTACAAGCACATCCTTAAAATGTCCCTAGTCGTAGGAGTTTCGAGACTGGACGTCGATACTCCATGAGTAGACTAGTGTATACGGATCGAGACCCCGACGAGGGGCGGTGGCTGGTCTCACAAGCCATTGGTGTCAGTTGGTTCACCTAAGATAGTATACAGGTGCTTATTGGGTTATGAGTACACCGGACGGACTCGCAGGGGCACTACTGATTGGTACTATACCTATCGTCAGGAGCAGTTCCCAAGTGACATGAGTACAGCTTAGTCTGTTGACTTGACACTGCTATATTGCCTCAAGTGTGTTCCCACTGTTCTTTGATTGCTACCCTACCACGGCTCAAAGGAGTCGTGCAAACAGGTAGTAGTTGGGTGCAGTCCCGAAACACTTGGAGGCAGTGGTTAGATAGGATTCGTCTCTCCTGGGATTGGGGGTTGATATCGCGCTGTGTCTGGAGAGCCATTATACAAAGTCCTTGGCCAAGGCAAGTGAGATTTACTGGTAGGTATTCCAGTAGTTTCTCAAGGTGTTCTGGGCTACACTCCGACACGACTTATACCGCTATTGGGGGTCTGACGTTTACCATCCCCCTAGGCCCGATATGCGATACTCTTAGACGAACAGACCGGACTGTATGGAGATTGTCACAGATAGGCTCAGTAGGGTATCAGGATGAGTTCGCTCATCTGCCTCCCTTTTGGTCAATACATGGGTAGTCGTTACGTACAGCTAGTACCACTGACGTGCTTGTGGTTAAACCCACAGCCAGCGTATTGACGAGTCTTTGGAGTCCCCTACAGAAAGTTTCCCAAGTTCGGGCGAAACGTTGTAGAGGCCGTATGGTTTTATGGAAGGGTTCGATCATATACGTGCACTTGTGCACGGATCATGATCGGACGGATCATACTAGTGGGCTTTGGTTTAAGCCGGATCCTAGTATTAGATTTGTTGGATTACTTTAGTCTCATTGCATTCGCATTCAATTGGAATGTGGATGCAGGTATGTATATACAGGTGAGGGGTATCCTTGTGATCCGTCACGAGTTTACTTTAGATGTTGCCATTCTCTTTTTGGATTAAACATTTTGGTTTAAATGTTTAGTGGTGGAAATTGTGAGTGGAAAACATCATGAAGAGCAATTAATGTGGCATGTGCATGGGTGATGACTCGTGGTCTTTTTTTTTTGTGCAATGTCAATATTTTTGATTGTTTATTGTGATGGATTGAGATGGAGAGAGAGAGGGGGGTAGCCACAAGTTGTGGGGTTGGCTCTTGAGAATTCATTCTTTTGCTCTCTCATTTTTATCTAACACAATAACAAAAGCTCTTCATCTTCTTCTTCTTTCTCTAGCTCACAAGTTCCTCCCATGGCTTCATCTTCAACCTCCATCCATACAATCTCATGAGTTGAGAATCAATGGATGCTTGAGACAAAGTTATCACACACATTCTCTACTTCATCTTGGACATGTCGGCTAGCAAACTTCATGTCCGAGTTACTTCGGTTTGAAGCGGGAGCCCGTAAAAAGACTTCTTGACGTAGTGCCACTTCGACGACGAGACCGGAGATCGAGCGAGATCGGAGATGCCGCGAGGAGCTAAAGATGTTGGCTAAAGACCGAAGGACACGGATCGATCGGTATAGCCATTCTATCATTTTAGTAGTTATCTAGTTTAGCGTTAATAGTACGATCCGGGTTATTGGTTGCGGTAGCGCCGAGTTTCAAAAGTTTTTGTTCCGCGTTTGTCCTCGGATTGACGGCCGGGGCGCTACCGTAACCCAACATGGTATCAGAGCCATGCCATTAACCCTTAGCTAGCTTGTTTTGACAATGTTAAACTATCGAAATCGAAACAAACCCGATTCACTGCACTTAGCATTCCAGTTTCTGTCGAATTTCATTTGGTCTTCAAAAATTTTTTTAACAATTGCAGAAAACTACTGACATGACAACAAGACCACAGACCAAATACGAACAAATTCCCTTATAAAAAACCGAGCACATTGCTCCCAGGGCCGGCGAGCTCGGCCATCCTGGTGTGTTTGGGCTTCGTATTTGGGATATGGTCTTGTCTCCGGAATCTTAGTTCAGTGGGATTGTTTGTTTAGCCCAGTTTTGATATGGTATTATCTTCTTGTTTGGGGCTATTCGGGGGTTATTTCGAACTCGATACTTTCTAACATTGTTTAAATTTTACAGTACATTACATTTCTATCTGCGACCGTGAATGTCATTCGAGCGGTATATCTTGTCTAATCGCTATAGGTCTTTTAGACGGGTTTGCGAACGTGACATTCACGTTGATGTTCTGTGTTGTGCTGTGATGTTGCGGATTTGTCGTGGTGGATAGCTTGGTGAAATGTTAGTACAGTTCAATTTTATTTGTACATTTGATATTGCGGGGCGAGCGTCCGACATGTGGACTGTCGTCACTGTCTGTTTGTATATTATTCTTTTGGGGCACGACCGGGTTGAGGTCGATGTCACTGTTGTACATATTTTCTTTTCTGTACTAGGATTACCCTAAGGTGGAGTGCACGGATAGCTGGGTTCTAGAGGGCAACGGGCCCGCATCTCATGGCTTTGAGACGGAGGGGGCTTCACTCTAGAATTGGTGGGCTATTCGCCGCACTCGAAGGGGTACAGGTTGACCCAAGGAGGGGTGCTCAAGTTACCGGATTCCGTGAAGTGCTGGGTGGTCCATTCACTTTGCTGAAGGGGGCTGTCTCGCTTCTGATTTTGGCGGGTAACTTGCCGCACTCATAGGGGTCTAGGTTTTCATTGCACAGGCTATCCACACGACCAGGGGAACCTCGGGTTTCAGTTGCGGCTCAAAGGAAACCCGAGGCTCCCAGATTATCTGTATTGTTTTGTGATGCTTATTACTTTTCTGTAATGTTGCTTTTATCACGCCTGGAGTGATTATTATATATTGATATATATACTAGTAGATGTTGTATATGTTTTACACCTGCGCTAGTCCAGTCCCCGCTCTGTCGTTAGTTAAGTAACCTAACGGGTGATGACGGGACCCAGTGGCGAATGCGGATGGCATATACGCACATTAAATTTTCGTTCTTTTTTGGTGTGATTAATTGATGGGATTTCGTTGATTCAGATCAATACAAGGAAAATAGACCTATTCAATGTTGTTGGAACATTTTTTCAAAAAGCTGTTATTACAAGGACGTTCTCTTTTGTTTTGCACAGTGGTATTCGGTTATGAATATCCAGCACCTCATTCGACGAGGCAAGGGCCGTGATCCCTTCATCGGGAGTGACCCCTTGGACAGAGGTTTGCGTCAGGGTAATAACTTCACTATAGTCGATTACTTTTTGGTTTGCATCGCGGTATTCAGTTGGAATATCCTGCACCTCATTCTACGGGGAAAGAGACGAGATCCCTTCACCGGGAGTGACCTCTTTAGCAAAGGTTTTCGCCACTATATATTTGTAAAAGGCTATGCAGTTCCTACAACGACATCAAGTTCATTACGTTAAAGGTTTTTCGCCAAAAAAACCAGTCGTAGCCCTCCGTCATTTCTTTCAGGTGGTACCTAGTATTTGTGTTGCGTTTGTTGGCCTTTGTCAAGGCGTAGTGTGCGGTAGCTAGATATTGCTTGTCTGTTGCATTGAGTTGCGATTATCTAGGACAGTCGTATAACCTTGTTGGGCTTTGTCAAGGGTTTGTACGGATGGGTCTAGAGTAATCCAGAATAATGACGGGTTGAACTTGACTTGTGGTTTATGATTTGTTGGCCTTTGTCAAGGTCATAACCCGCTTGGGGTAAAAACACACATCGGGAGTTTCTAAAGAAACTGAAACTTGCCAGGCATGCGCATACCTTCTGGAGTGTGATAACGTGAGTGGATTCCGTCACGTTATCATGCGATGATAGTTGGATCCCGATTCCCACTGATGTGTTAGTTTACTTCTCGGGTGATTTTAGATGATCCCGACTAATTCTTCTTTTAGGTTTGGAGGAGAATTTGAGGATACAGTGGGAGACATCCTGATTAGATAAAGTGATTAACCATTCTGATCTAGGTTAGAGAGCACGCTGAGTGTTTCTTTCTCTCTCTCTTTGGCAGTGACCATGGCCCGACCCTGGACTATAACTCAGTAACCAAGTTAACCGAACTTTCTTAAAACACGCTGGCTTTTGGATTGTCTGAGTTGCATACATCATTGCCACTCCTTCTTTTACCCTTGGCTTTTCTCCAGAATACCCCGTATCACTACGAACAACCACTTCTATTGGATAAATCTATCGTATAGTTACATACGAACTCGAAGGAGCTTTTTTGAGGATGGATTCTGGTTCTGGAGAGAATGAATAGGACTATTCAGTTGTCTTTTCATTTTACCTTCTCTCAGGTTGTGAGGGCTCCTAGGATTAGGAGAGGGTACACCTATTACGCTTATTGGATAGTCTTCTTCCAAACCATAGGCAGGTGCCGAAAGGTAGGGAAAGGAGAAAACCAATTAGCCTAAGTTGGGTGTACAGAAGGTAATAATTAAAGACAAAATAAAGGGATTAGAAAGAGGGAAAAGTAAATTGTGATTGCTATCATTCACGGCCAAACCGTGTATTTCATCGCCACTCCTACTTCACCTTTGCTTTTCTCCGGTTCAGGAGAAATAGAATAAGGTTTATTCAGTTGTCTTTTATCATCACCTTATCTCAGGTTGCGAGTACTCCTAGGATTAGGAGAGTACACCTAATATGCTTATTGGATAGTCTTCTTCCAAATCATAGGCTGGTGCCGAACGGTAGGGAAGGAAGAAAACCATTTAGCCTAAGGGGTGTACAGAAGGTAATGAATAAAGACAAATAAAGGGATTTGGAGAGATGGCAAAGAAATATACGGTTACAGTCATGAATCTGGATAATGGAAGAGGCATTACTGGGAATACCCAAATACCCCTCGAAACATTTACATGTTTCAGTTTCACTATGCGTTGTTAATAGAAAACTGATTTCCCAATTAGATCCTTATTCCAGGGTATGTATTTACCAAGTTTGATTCTCACATCTGTATGGTTTTACAGATGATGAGTGGGAGTAAGTTATTGGGAATTAGGTGATCATCCTCATTATATCGGAATTCGTTGTAATTGGTGATATTTGAGGAAATCGCCTCGGTTTTTGCTGGACGGCAAATATTTGGTTTTGAATATCCGTTGTTATGCACCAATTTCAAACTAATATATCTGTACATTTATTTTATAAAGTGAGATATAACATTTTGAAATTATGTCCATGACATTTACCTATATCAGTTGATGGTTAGGTAAGGAGCATTCAACAGCGGTGTAATTCTTCATAACTATAGTACAGTTTTCAACCTACGACGCACAGGGTTTGAGATATTCAACTCAGGGGACTTATACAAAGCATTGTATATTGTCCAGTGTCCATTAGGACAAAGGGGTTGGTCCTCGTACTATATTCTGTTTACTTGTGACTTCTCTAGTTTTTAGACAAGTGTTTCGTAGAAATACAAGGTCTAAGTTTTGAGAAGTTATAGGTACAAGAATAAAGTAGAGAACCACGTGATGCAAGTATCAGGATTCTTCAAGGTAATCGAAGATGTAGATAGTTGTGTATGGTATTCAGTCGATAGTAATGGTTTTGAGAAACTTGTTTCTCTTTCAGGTTACTCATAATTGGATGCACTCCTAAGTTGAGTAATGTTGATCGGCCTCTCTCCATTCAGTTGACATGCACTGGAGACAGCTGCATGATTTGAATCTGGTTCCAATTAAATCAGTGCCTCTGTTTCTATTTTGTATATAGAATGGATCATATCTTAACGATGTTAAGGTATTTGGAGTTATCCGGCTTATGCTTAAAACCAGACTATGGATAACTCAAGGCACGTTTCTGTAATGACAGTTTGTGGGTTATCCCAGGCTATGACGAAGGGTGACTTTCTACCATCTGGAAGATCAATAGTGATATTGTTCTTGACTCGCCACAGTTTTAGTAAAATGCACTTTTTCATAAAATAGTAGTGGGAGTATGGTAGAACTAGAAGTGATTCCAGAACCACAAACGATTACTGAAAATTTAATAAGAACCTAAAGATTCAATCAGGTTTGACATTCCATTAGCCACTCTGCAGATATGGTAGGTAACCTCAGGCACCCGAGAGGTACTCCGGTATCCTCAAGGACGGTGACAGGGAGGTTCTTGTTTACCCATACTTGCTATTACTGCTGTTCTAGACTATGAGACCCGGAAGGAGGATGAGTATAGCGTCGTTCTAAACTAGCTTTAGAAGTGCACGCGTATATGACTCTGCCAAAGGGTTGTCGTAGTCAGTGGGAGCAGCGGAAGCATAGTGGAAAAGTAGCTTATGTCTATTTATAGACTAAAGCAGCTATAGCGGAGATAGATCATCTATTTTTGATGTGACATTCATAGGTTTTGACTTCATCATAATAAGGGATGGATCTATTAAGAAGGTAGTAGGGTGTGATGTCCTGGTATTTGGATGACATGCACGTTGTAGGAAGTGAAATTCTTATACTACAATCGGTTATACTATGGTTGTCACACAGTGGTTTCTCCGCATAGGATATAGATATTATATCAGACATTCTGGTTACTAGATCTATGGTTTTAGATCTAGATTTGGGAAGTGTCCCAATCTGGGTACTTAGACAATATTCTAAAAGTATTTTAGAATAGACAACTCCTAGCATGGTAGTGTACCTGCAGGTGATGGAGTCACCCTCTCTAAAGGTGTCTTACAGACTAAAGGGGAGAAGGATGTATATGATTGGCATATCACTTTCTTAGGCAGTTGAGTCAATCATGAGATGTCAAGTACCACACCAGATATTGTTTTTGCACTAGATGCAATAAGTTGAGATATTAATCCAATCCTGGAGAAACATTCGGAAGCAGTTTTAGAACATAAGTGAATGTTCTAGGGATATGATAACGATAGCCTCAAGTGTGTTCCCACTGTTCTTTGATTGCTACCCTGCCACGGCTCAAAGGAGTCGTGCAAACAGGTAGTAGTTGGGTGCAGTCCCGAAGCACTTGGAGGCAGTGGCAGTTAGATAGGATTCGTCTCTCCCGGGATTGGGAGTTGATATCGCGCTGTGTCTGGAAAGCCATTACACAAAATCCTTGGCCAAGGCAAGTGAGATTTACTGGTAGGTATACCAGTAGTTTCTCAAGGTGTTCTGGGCTACACTCCGACACGACTTATACCGCTATTGGTGGTCTGACGTTTACCATCCCCTTAGGCCCGATATGCGATACTCTTAGACGAACAGACCGGACTGTACGGAGATTGTCACAGATAGGCTTAGTAGGGTATCAGGATGAGTTCGCTCATCTGCCTCCCTTTTGGTCAATACATGGGTAGCAGTTACGTACAGCTAGTACCACTGACGTGCTTGTGGTTAAACCCACTGCCAGCGTATTGACGAGTTTTTGGAGTCCCCCACAGGAAGTTTCCCAAGTTCGGGAGAAACGTTGTAGAGGCCGTATGGTTTTATGGCAGGGTTCGATCATATACGTGCACTTGTGAACGGATCATGATCGGACAGATCATACTAGTGGGCTTTGGTTTAAGCCGGATCCTAGTATTAGATTTGTTGGATTACTTTAGTCTCATTGCATTCGCATTCAGTCGGAATGCGGATGCAGGTATGTGTATACAGGTGAGGGGTATCCTTGTGATCCGTCACGAGTTTACTTTAGATGTTGCCATTCTCTTTTTGGATTAAACATTTTAGTTTAAATGTTTAGTGGTGGAAATTGTGAGTGGAAATCATCATGAAGAGCTATTAATGTGGCATATGCATGGGCGATGACTCATGGTCTTTTTTTTTGTGCAATGTCAACATTTTTGATTGTTTATTGTGATGGATTGAGATGGAGAGAGAGAGAGGGGGCAGCCATAAGTTGTGGGGTTGGCTCTTGAGAATTCATTCTTGTGCTCTCTCATTTTATCTAACACAATAACAAAAGTTCTTCATCTTCTTCTTCTTTCTCTAGCTCACAAGTTCCTCCCATGGCTTCATCTTCAACCTCCATCCATACAATCTCATGAGTTGAGAATCAATGGATGCTTGAGACAAAGTTATCACACACATTCTCTACTTCATCTTGGACATGTCGGCTAGCAAACTTCATGTCCGAGTTATATCGGTTGGAAGCAGGAGCCCGTAAAAAGACTTCTTGACGTGGTGCCACTTCGATGAGGAGACCGGAGATCGAGCGAGATCGGAGATGCCGCGGGGTGCTAAAGATGGTGGCTAAAGACCAAAGGACACGGATGGATCGGTATAGCCATTCTATCATTTTAGTATTTAGCTAGTTTAGCGTTAATGGTACGATCCAGGTTATTGGTTGCGGTAACTCCGAGTTTCAAAAGTTTTTGTTCCGCGTTTGGCCTCGGATTGACGGCCGGGGCGCTGCCGTAACCCAACAGTTGGGACGTCTGGCCTGAATTTTGGGGGCAGATGCTATTTGGATTTATCCGTCCACCTTTCCTAAGATGTCAAGTTGATTTATGGCTCCGTGCATCGGAGGTTTAGACAGATGCGGCCGTTGTAGCAGACTTCGTCAGATTCCCCCTCTTTGTGAGGGGTTTTTTTATTATGGGGACGCTCTTCCGTGCAAGCGCAAGCCCCTGCCGTTAATTACATTACCGCAACGCGGTAACCACTTTCTCCTGCTCCAGAAGATCACTTCGTATCGTGTGTGTTTGTTTTATTTTTAGTTGCCCGTGGATTGTATACGGAGACTAATTTATGCTGTCGCCCGTAGGGCATGGATTAGTCCAAATCCATATTTTCTTAGATTTGGGTTTGGGTTGGTTTAAGGACCATTAGTCTTGTTTTAGACTAAGGCCAACTTAAACGTCTGTTGAAGATACGTTAGTCTAATTTTTAGACTAAGATCTACTCAACAGGATTTTGGGATCATTTAGATCCAACGAAAGAGTGTTTAGACTTTATCATTTTAGTTTAGGGACATTACGGTCCATTGGGTTTAAGGACATCATAGTCCATGAGTTTAAGGACCTCATAGTCCATAGTTTAAAGACGTCATGGTCTATATAGTTTACAGACATCGTAGTCTGCAGGGTTCTGGTTTAACCAGTTTGGGGGTGCGCCAAAAGTTATTGGTTATTGGTACCCTCCACCTCTCTGAAGACGTTGAAGAATTACAACGACATGTATCAAAGATGTGTGTAAATCCCCAGTTCCGAATAAAAAATTTCGTATTTTTCCAGAATTTAATCCAAATTTATTTCATTTTTTATATATTTTTTTATTATTTAAACTAATTTCCTAAACTCTTAATCCTAAAACTAAATTCCCTAACCCAATCCTATTTCTACCCGACACGACCCACTTCCCTCATCTTCCTCCCTCGTCTTCGTTTTCCCTCCTTTCTCCTTCGCGTTACCCCACGCCTCCGCGCTCTTCACGCCCGTGCCGCGAGACCCGTACCCACGCCCGCTCGCCTCCGCGTTCCTCGAGCCCGCCTCCACTCGACCAGCTCACCCCCAACAGCTCCAAGGCCCAACGGCTCCCCGCTCCTCGCGCTCGCGTAAGAACCGGCCATCTCCAACAGCCACGACCCCCTCTTCTCTCCAACGTCTCCTTCTCACTCTCCATCTCTGCATCTCTCCCGTTCTCTTCCCTCATCTCCCCTCTTTGCTTCACTCTCTCTCTCTCGTTCTCATTCTCCTCCAAGACAAATCCCCACCTCACGTCACCGAACTCCTCCCAAGCTCCGACCACCGCCGCCGAGCACCCCAACATTCCCTCTCCTCTTTCCCAACACCTCAACCGCCAACACCCTGTAAGTCCACGTTACCCGTCCCGGTTCTTTCGGGGATGCGGAAACGGTAAAAAATGATTTTTACGGTAAAGGTAACATGGACTAGAAATAGGATCTTTGCTAAACAAAAACCTAGCAAACTAACTAGAAGTTTATCTACTATGTTAGGGGGTTATACCTAGGTCTTGAACTCCTTCTCTTCTTGCTCCTTGGAGTGGTTGGATCGGCTTCACCTCGTAGTCCTCTTGTTGTCGAAGAAGGATCCACCCGAAAGCTTCTACCTTGAGCTCCTACCACAACCGAGAGGAAACTAAAGTGCTTGGCTTGCTAGACCTTGTACTCTAGAGTGAGTAGAGAAGAGTTTTGAGGGTTTTATCTCAATGGCTCATGTTTCTCAACTCATGAGACATGAGAGCCTTGAGAGAGAGGAAGAGGGAGAGCTTGGATGAGAGAGAATGAGAATGATAGAATGAGCTTGACTTTTTACAACCATGCTCACAAAAGAGAAAATAATCATGATAATAATAATAATTAAGTATATGTGATGGTTCATATCAATGGCCATTATCATTTCATGTATTTAATGCATTTTGTAAAGAACAACAAGTAAACAAAAGTCATAGCCATGAAATGATGATGGTCAATGAGTCCAAAATAGTCAACCGGTCAACAAAGTCAACAAGTCAACAAAAGTCAAACTTTCAACTCAACCATGGCACAATAATACTTAATTAATATTATTATTAATCATATTTCTTATTCTCATTAGGGTTTAGAAAAAGTCAACAGTCAACAACCCCAATGACAATCCCCTGCCTCTGCCTCAGTCAACTGTGCATACACACCCGCATCCGTGCTCCGAGGAACACGAATACAATGAGATAAAACCAATCCCAAAACATATACTAGGATCTGGCTTAAACCAAAGCCCGCTAATAATAACTGCCCGGACACCAAACGTGCACAAGTGCGCGGATGCGAACGAACCCTGTCGCAAAACCATGCGATCTCTACTCTGTTTTGCCCAAAGGCGAATAGCTCTCTGTGTGGGACTCTAAAGACTCGACACTACGCTGGCAGTGGGTTTAAACAAAGGCCGCAAGCGGTACTAGCTGTACGTAACGGTCCCCAGGTAGATACCGATAAGAAGACTGATGAGGTGAACCCATCCGAACTCCTACTGAGCCTGAATGTGACAATCTCCGTACAGTCCGGTCTGTTCGTCTGAGAATATCGCATGGCGGGCCTAGTGGGTGGTAAACGTCAGTCCCCTAATAGCGGTACAAGTCGTGTCGGAGTGTAGCCCAGAACACCCTGAGATGACACTGGATAACCTACCAGTATATCTCGCTTGCCCTGGCCAGGGACGACTATGTGTAATGGCTCTCCTTGACACAGCGTGATATCAACCCCCAATACCGGGAGAGACGAATCCTGTCTAACCGTCACTGCCTCCAAGTTCTTCGGGACTGCACCCAACTGCTACATGTTTGCACGACTCATTTGAGCCGTGGTAGGGTACCAATTTAAGAACAGTGGGAACACACTCGAGGCGAAATGACAGTGTCAAGTCAGTGGACTAAGCTGTACTCATGTCACCTAGGAACTGATAACTGACGATAGGTATAGTACCATCCGACAGTTCCCGACGAGTCCTGTCCAGTGTACTCGTAACCTAACGAGCACCCGCATACTATCTCAAGTACGACATACTGACGGCTGTGGGACAGACCATCTCCCCTGCTGGGATGAGAAGCGCATACGCTAGTCTACTCCGGAGTATCGATGCCCCGTCTCGATAATCCTACGACTAGGGACCTGTATAAGGATGTGCTTATAGATTACCCAGCCCCCACTAGTGTGACTGCCATCACAACGCTGGTAATCAAGCAAAGATCCTGAAGGCTCCACTAATGTGTATAGGCAATATGCTAAAAGAAACACATGCTCACCTTAAAGTAGAAACAAACCAAGTAGCATACTACTATTTCGAGCAAGATTATCTATACAACTGTGAATATCCCAAGCTTCCATCAAGTAATATACAAACTAGTATGATACAGTAATGGCCTCTAGGGCATATACACTAACAATCTCCCACTTGCACTAAGGCCATGTACTGGCGTATCGAAGACCTATCATCTCGATCAGCCGCTCGAACTGAGTCTGGGGTAAGGCCTTCGTGAATAGATCTGCAGTGTTATCTTCTATAGCAACCCTCCGAACCTCGATCTCCCGGCGATCCACGATCTCCCTGATCAGGTGATACCGCCTCAAGATGTGTCTGGACTTCTGATGGGACCTGGGTTCCTTCGCTAAAGCTATAGCCCCGTTGTTGTCACAATACAGAGGTATTGGATCAACAATGGACGGAACCACCTGAAGTTCTGTCAAGAACTTCCTCATCCAGACGGCTTCTTTTGCGGCATCAGATGCAGCGATATATTCCGCTTCCATCGTTGAGTCAGCAACGGTTTCCTGTTTAGAACTCTTCCAACACACCGTCCCTCCATTGAGGGTAAAGACATAACCCGACATGGACTTGGAGTCATCCTTGTCACTTTGGAAGCTGGAGTCAGCAAAGGTGTAACGTTTTGAAAATCGTTTCGGTGAAATTTCGAAAAAACGGTAAAATAAAGGGGTTTTCTGTAAAAAATCAAAATGCAAATATCTTTATTATAAAATTAAATATACATATTCTAGCTATGTAATTGCTAGTATTTGGTGTTTATTGAGCCACTGGTGAAATTTCAAATTTTCTGAAAAATTTTCCGAAATTAATTATTTTAATATTATTTTAAGCCGTCACTAATACATTTAATTAGGAAAAATTACAAATTGGAATGGGTTGAAACAAATTTTGTGCATCATAACATATTAAACTAACTTGTGAGATATTTTTTTGTAAGAAAAAGAAGTTGTTAATATGGTGTTAGAAAATATAAAAGAAAAAGGCTTTTTTGTGAAAATAAGTTAAATAGAATTGAGGTTTGGTATTTATCTTCTTGTGTGTGCTCCCACTCAATCACCTACACTCACACACCCCACAAATTTCAGTTGGCCGAACCCATGGCTGCCCCCCCCACACACACCTCACATGTAATGATAAAGAAAGAAAACAAAAGGAAAATGAGAAGGAAATAAAACTATAATTAAAGGAGGTATGGTAGTGGTTGACTTGTGGGTTTTTTCTTCCAACACAACCCAATCCCTCACCCTCATTCTCCCCACCTGCACTTTGGCCGAGAGCCCCCCCATTTTTCAGCCCCCTTCATTTCTTCATCTCAAATTCACTTCAAAATTCTTCGAAAATGCTTCAAATCTACACAAAAACCTCATTAATCTCCTAATTTAAATCCTACTCATTTTTCCTTGGCCAATCTTGAATGGATCTTAGAGCAAGGAAGCAACTTTGGAGGTCAAGATTCCATATGTGATCTCATGTTTTGGAGGTATAATCCTAAGACCTTGGTTTGATTTCTAGTTAATTACTTTAATTTAGCTATTAAGTGTTTAATTAAGTTTTGATTGTGTGTTTGAAAATTCAAGAGAGTGGGTTGTGATCAAGTTAGGGTTTGTAGTGTTTGATCATGGTTTTAATGGATAGATTAGCATGTTAATTGAATGCAAAATCCAAATTGGTTACTAGTTGCTATTTGTTAGTCTAAAATTTTGCTAATTGTGTTAATTTGGTTAACTAGGTTTTGGGAATTTAATTAATCAATTGGGATAAAAATCTAATTAGGGTATCCATGGTATTATTAACATTTTAAATTGTATTTTAATATTTTAGATCATGCAAATCCAAACTAAATTGTTGTTTATGCATTTTTGCTAAAATGGTTGAAATTTGGGTAAAATTGCAAACTAGTTTTTTTGAACGTATATAGTTTGATGAGATTAAATTGTGGTTATGGGTTATATGACTCATTTAAGTTATTTAATAAGTATTATGGCCGCTAGAATTGTTTAAACGTCGAGTTTTGTACTAAAACGGGTAATTTTGCTTGCTAGTTTTTCGGAAAAAACGGCTTTTAAAGTGAATTTGGGGTTTTTGTGAATTTTAACCTATTTTATATTAAAATTAGTGTTCGTGAGTGTGAAAATGAGTGTGATTGGATTTTTCTCGATGGTTTGATGTTTGTACATCGACATCGAGGGTAGGTTTGCTATTTTGCATGCGTAGGCGATAGGTTTTGACCTATGCGTGATACGCGTGCCGATTTGATTTTCGTGTGCCGTTTCGATTTCGAATTTGGTTTTAATGCGATACGATGCGTTGTGATATGTAGGTACTCCCATGTGGACTTCGAGACGACAAGCAAGTGCGTGGCGACGTCGGCACCGGCTAGCGAGGACCAGGTGAGTAGATTTATATCTACGGGGAGAAGTCGGGTGGATGGCGTTTAGCACCCCCGCAGTCCGTGGTGTTGTATACGGATGCGTATACACACCAACAATTATTATATGTTATTTGGGATTAATAATGATGTTAGGATGGATATTGGTGTGTTGGATTACTTTAGTGTTGCGAACCCTAGGGTAGTGTTGCACTACACATACGCACATACATACTTGCATACATTCCTATTTATATGTGCTCATGGGATTCTTTCTAGTTATGTGTTCCATGGGTATGGGACTATGTGTTCATATACGGATTTGAGGATGATACTTGGGATTGAGCTGAGTCGATGAGATTTGTTTTGTGGTTGTGATATCGGTGATATATGTAAGTGCACGGCGGCGCCCCGGCCGTCAATCCGACGGCCAAATGCGGAAGCGGTGATAAACTTTAATTTTTACTGAACTGGCAAACCGCCGCGCACTAATACCCGGATCGAACCACTAACTAGTCCTAGCTATCTACAAGAAAGGGAAGAGAGATATACCGACAGATCCGAGTCCTCCGGTCTTCTCGTCGTCGTCCCGATCTCCTGCGGAATGTCCCGTCTCCTCCTCGTCGCCGGAAGTGCACCACATCGCCTACTTCTTTTACGGGCTCCCACCTCAATGCCGAGGCAACTCGGGCACGAAGCCGGCTACTCGACGTACCCAAGATTCGCTGTAGAATATTGTGTAGGACTCAAGTCTCACTTTGGGGTTCATGGAGATGCCACTTTGGTAGAGGGATAATACAAGAAGTATATGGAGGAGCTTGGAGAATTTTGGTGTATGAAATGAACAACAATTCCCCACTACAGTTTTTGGACAGCCCCTACAAGTTTTGGCCGGCCATCTTTTTGGTGGGGATTGGAATGAGAGAGCAAGGTGATTGAATGAGATAGATCACACCATAAAGCAAGAGGGAAACAAAAGCCATCATGAAAAGAACATGATCACAAACACCAAAACCACACTCAACACACTAATCATCAACAACCATGATGCTTACAAAGTCAAGCCATCATGAAGTGATCAAGTCAAAAAGGTCAAGGTATGGTGCTCATCATGAAAGCCATCATGATGCAACAAGATGCAAAGAACCCCCTCCACTAATGCCTATTTGCAACAATGCAAATAAACCCTCCTCCACCAATCTTCGGCCAATGAACGGAACAATGGAAATCGGCCGAAACGGAAAGCAAACTGGCAACTCCAGAAAACTGGTCCCGTAATAAATTACAGGAAAACCCCGATACTGTGCATACACACCCGCATCTGTATTTCGACCGAAATACAAATGCAATGAGACAAAATCTACACTGTACTATACTAGAATCCGGCTTATACCAAAGCCGGCTAGTAATATCCGTTCGATCATGATCCGTGCAATACCGCACGTATCTGATCGAACCCTGCCATATATCCATACGGCCTGTAGTACAATCTGTCCGATCCTGATCCGTGCAATACCGCACGTATCTGATCGGACCTTGCCATATCTCCATACGGCCTCTACAACCTTTCGCCCGAAAGCTGAGTAACTGAATGTGGGGGACTCTAAAGACTCGTCAACACCTTGGTTGTGAATTTAACCACTAGCACGTCAGAGGTATAAGCCAATACGTAACGGGCTACCAGGTATTGACTAAAAGGGACGTCTGTGAGCGAACTCAGCCTGACAACCCTACTGAGCTTGTCAGTGACAATATCCGTACAGTCCGGTCCGTTCGTCTATGAGCATCGCATGGCGGGCCTAGGGGGTTGGTAAAAGTCAGACCCCCAAAAGCGGTACAAGTCGTGTCGGAGTGTAGCCCAGAACACCCTGAGATACTACTGGAATACCTACCAGTAAATCTCCTTGCCTCGGCCGAGGGCTTCGTGTAATGGATCTCCTAGACACAGCACGACCTCACCCCCAATACCGGGAGAGACGAACCCCTGAAGATACGCTCACTGCCTCCATGTGGCTCGGGACTGTACCCAACTAAAACCTGTTTGCACGACTCCTTTGAGCCGTGGTAAGGTAGTAATCAAAGTACAGTGGGAACTCACACGAGACAAATGACGATCCCCAGGTCGATGAACTAACCTGCACACATGTCACCAGGGAACTGCCATCTGACGTCTGGTATATGACCAACTAGCATGTTCCCGGCGAGTCCTGTCCGGTGTACTCATAACCCAATGAGCACCTGTATACATCTTAGGTGATCCAACTGACACCAGTGGCTTGTGAGACCGGCCACCGCCCCTCGTCGGGGTCTCGACTGTATACACTAGTCTACTCTGGAGTATCGATGCCCTGTCTCGAAACTCACACGACTAGGGACCATTTAAGGATATGCTTATAGACCCCAGCTCCCACTTATATGATCGCCCTCATACTGCTGGTGGTCAAGCAAGAATCCTAGGGGCTCTATCAGCGTGTAATAGCGACTTGTCAGGTCACCTAAAGCAGTACACGATGATAAAGGTAAACCAGATAGCATACTATCATCTCGAGCAAGACTGTCCTACCGGGATAGGTCCTCCATCAATCATTGCAATCACGTACCTGTGACCTAATAATTGACTCTGAGGGCACTATCTCCAACAATCTCCCACTTGCACTCAAGGTTAATTATTGCGATGTCGCATACTCACAGCCCGTGTGATACCGAACACCCAACTCCTCTACTAGTCAGTCTCACAAAGCATGTTTGAGAAACTATTGCGTTCGAGGAATAGCCTTAGTGAGTGGATCCGCTTTGTTGTTTCTTTCTATGTCTCTCTATATCTCAAGTTCGCGGAGAAAGCCATCTCCCGAAATGAGCAATACCTGTCTTAGAATGTGTCTGGATGTCTGATGGGACATAGCTCATAAATGAACTCCAAATCCAAACTTCTTAGACTGTATCGTCAACTGAACTTAATCAGTATCCTGCGCCATGCCACCCTCAGTATTGCCTTGGACCACCTGTCCAAAATACTGCCCCTCATCAGAAGGATAAACTATAACTCTGACAATCACCCTGTCGTCCATGTCACCTTGGAAGCCTGGAATGATAACTGTCTCCTGAATAAGGATGTCGTTATCATATCCCTAGAACATCCACTTATGTTCTAAAACTGCTTCCGACTGCTTCTCCAGGATTGGATCAATGTCAACTTATTGCATCTAGTGCAAGAACAATATCTGGTGTGGTACTTGACATCTCATGATTGACTCAATTGCCTGAGCAAGTGATCTGCCAATCATGCACGTCCCTCTCCCCTTTAGTCTGTAAGACACCTTTGGAGAGGGTGACTCCATCTTCTGCAGGTACACTACCGTGCATGGAGTCGCCCATTCTAAATACTCTTAGAATGCTGTCTAAGTACCCAGATTGGGAAACTACCCAAATCTAGATCTAAAACCATAGATCTAGTAACCAGTATGTCTGATATAAAATCCAAGTCCTTTGTGGAGAAATCACTGTGTGACGACCAAAGTATAACCGATTGTAGTGTAGGAATATTACTTCCTACTCTGTGTATGTCATCCAAATACCAGGATATCACACCCTACTACCTTCTCAACAGATCCATCCCCAATTCTGATGAAGTCAAACCCATGACTGTCACGTCAGAAATAGATGATCTATCTCCGCTACATCTGCTTTAGTCTATAAATAGACATAAGCCACCTGTCCACCAATGCTTCCGCTGCTCCCACTGACTACGACAACCCTCTGGCAGAGTCATATACACGTACACTTCTGAAGCGAGTTCAGAACGACGCTATACTCATCCTCCTGCCGGGTCTCGTAACCTGGAACAACAGCAATGGCAATTGTGGGTAAACAAGAACTTCCCTGTCACCGTCCTTGAGGATACCGGAGTACCTCTCGGGCGCCTGAAGTTACCCACCTTATCTGCGGAGTGGCCAATGGAATCTCAATCCAGATTGAATCTTTAGGTTCCTTATCAAATCTTCAGTAATCGTTTGTGGTTCTGGAATCACTTCCAGTTCTACCATACTCCCACTACTGTTTTCTGAAAAAATCCATTTTTAATAAAACTGTGGCGAGTCTAGAACAATATTGCTATTGTTCATCCAGATGGTAGAAAGTTAACCCTCGTCATAGCCTGGGTCAACCCACAAACAGCCATTACAGAAACGTGCCTTGAGTTGTCCAATGTCTGGTTTTAAGCATAAACCGGACAACTCCCCGTACCTTAACAATGTTAAGATATGAACTGTACTATATCCAATATAGAACCAGAGGCACTGATTTAATTGAACCAGATTCAAATCATGCAGCTGTCCCCAGTGCATGTCAACTAAATGGAAGAAGGTCGATCAGCGTTACTCAACTTAGGAATGCTTCCAATTATGAGTAACCTGAAAGAGAAGCAAGATCTCTTTATCATCACTATCAACTGAATACCATTGACAAGTATCTACATCTTCGATCACTTTGAAGAATCCCGATACTTGCTACACCTGGTTCTCTACTCTATTCAAATACCTATAACTTCTCAACATTCGGACCCTGTGTTTCCACGAAACGTCTGTCTAAAAACTAGAGAAGTCATAAGTAAACCGAATATAGTACGAGGACCAACCCCTCTGTCCTGATGGACCCTGGACAACATACAATACTCTGTATAAGTCCCTTGAGTTTGATAACTCATTCACTTTGTGTCGTAGGTTGAAAACTGTACTTATGGTTAAGAAGAATTACACCGCTGTTTAATGCTCCTTACCTAACCATCCACTGGTATAGGTAAATGTCATCGACATAATTTCAAAAAGTATATCTCACTCTATGAAAATAGACGTACAGTTATATCGATTTGAAATTGGTGCATAACAGCGGATATTCAAAACCAAATATTTGCCGACCGGCAAACAACCCAGGTGACTTCCTCAAATATCACCGATTACAACGAATCCCGATATAATGAGGATGATCACCCAATTCCCAATAACCTACTCCCACTCATCATCTGTAAAACTATACAGATGTGAGAATCATACCTGGTAAATACATACCCTGGAGCAAGTGTCTAATCGGGAAATCAGTTTTCCTTTAACAGTACACAGTGAAACTGAAACATTGAAATGTCTCGATGGGGTATCCTGGTATTCCTAGTAATGCCTCTTCCATTATCCAGATTCACAACTGTAACCGTGTAATTCTTTGCCACCTCTCCAAATCCCTTCATATGTCTTTAGTCTTTACCTTCTGCACACCCCTTTAGGCCAAATAGTTTTCTTCCTTCCCTACCGTTCGGCACCAGCCTATGGTTTGGAAGAAGACTATCCAGTAAGCATAATGGGTGTACTGTTCCAATCCTAGGAACACTCGCAATGCGAGAGAAGGTGAAGATAAAAGACACCTGAATAAATCTTATTCCTATTTCTCCTGAACCAGAATCCATCCCCGAACTGGAACAAGTTCCTTTCGAGTTCGTATATAACCATACGATGGAGTATCCAATAAACTGTGGATCTTCGTAGTGATACGGAGTGTTCTGGAGAAATACAAAGGTGATTTAGGATTGGCGAAGGAATACTTGGTTTGGTCGTGAATATCTGTTGCAATTTACTTTGCCCTCTTACTAATCCCTTGCTTTGTCTTAACTCAATACCTTCTGTACACCATCGTTAGGCTAATTGGTTTTCTTCATTCCCTACCGGTCGGCACCAGCCTAAGGTTTGGAAGAAGACTATCCAATTTGCGTAATAGGTGTACTATCTCCTAAACCAAGGAGTACTCGCAATCTGAGAGAAGGTAGAAGGAAAAGACAACTGAATAATCCTATCCGTTTTCTCCAGAACCTGAAACCATCCTCGAATATATTCCTTCGAGTTCGTATCTAACCATACAACGGTTTTGTCCAATGGAAGTGGACGTTCGTGGTACTACGGGGTGTCCTGGAGAAAAGGGTAAAAGTAGGAGTGGCAATGAGGTTTGCAACTCTGACAATCCAAAAGCCAGTGTTTAAGAAGGTTCGGTCAACTTGGTCACTGGGTCATAGTCTTAGGGTCGGGTCAATGGTCGCTGCCAAAGAGAGAGAGAAAAGAAACACTCAGCGTGCACTCTAACCTAGATCAGAATGGTTACCGATTTATCTAATCTGGAAACCTCCCACTGTACCGTCAAATTCTCCTCCAAACCTGAAAGAAGAATTAGTCGGGGTCACCCGAGGAGTTAACTAACTCATCAGTGGGAATCGGGATCCAACTATCATCGCATGATAACGTGACGGAATCCGCTCACGGTATCACACTCCAGAAAGTATGCGCATATCTGGCAAGTTTCAGTTCTTTTGAAACTCCCGATGTGATTTCTGCCCCATGCTCTTATGACCTTGGCGAAGGTCAACAAATCATAAGTCACATGTCAAGTTCTACCCGTCATTATCCAGGTTAATTTGAATCCACCCATACAAGCCCTTGACGAAGGTCAACAAGGCTGTACGACTGTCCCAAACCAACGCATCTATCTATGCAGCAGAAAGGTAACAAGCAGCTACCATACACTATGCCTTGACGAAGGTCAACAAACATAGCATGAATACTACGTGCTACCCGTCTGAAACGACGGAGGGCTACGAATGGTTTCTGGCGAAAACCTTTAACGTAATGAACTTGATATCGTTGAAGGAACGGATAGCTTTTAAAATTATAGTGACGAAAACCGTTGCTAAAGAGGTCACTCCCGGTGAAGGGATCTCGGCTCTTTCCCCGTAGAATGAGGTGCAGGATATTCCAACTGAATACCACGGTGCAAAGCAAAAGTAATCGGCTATAGTGAAGTTAATGCCCTGACGCAAACTTTTTGTCCAAGGGGTCACTCCCGGTGAAGGGATCTCGGCCCTTGCCTCGTCGACTGAGGAGCAGGATATTCCAACTGAATACCGCGATGCAAAACAAAAGTGAACGTCCTTGCAATAACAGCTTTTTGAAAAGTGTTCCAACAACATCAGATTAGGTTTGTTTTTAAACTTGCATTGATCCGAATCAATACAGTCCCATCAATTGATCACACCAAAAAGAACGAAAATATACTAATGTACGTATATGCCATCTGCATTCGCCACTGGGTCCCGTCATTACCCGTTAGGTTAGCTAACTAACGACAGAGCGGGGACTGGACTAGCGCGGATGTAAAACATATACAACATCTACTAATATATATACCAATATATTATATTTCGCTCAAGGCGTGAAAGAAATGCAACATCACAGAAATGTACAGCATCACAGAAACAATACAGATATCTAGGATCCCCGGGTTTCACAGAGCCACTACTGAAACCCGACGTTCCCCTGGTCGTGTGGATAGCCTGTGCAATGAAATCCTAGACCCCTACGGGCGCGGCAAGTCACCCGCAAAAACCTGAAGCGAGGCAGCCCCTTTCAGTACCGTGAATGGACCACCCAGCACTTCACGGAATCCGATAACTTGGGCACCCCTCCTGGGTCAACCTGTACCCCCTACGAGTGCGGCGAACAGCCCGCCAATCCTAGAGTAAAGCCCCCTCCGTCTCAATGCCATGAGATGCGGGCTTGTTGCTCTCTAGAACCCAGCTATCCGTGCACCCCTCCGCGGGGTAATCCTAGTACAGAAAGTAAAATATACATACAACGGGTACATCGACCGCAACCAGGTCGTGCCCCAAAAGAATAATACAATCAGGCAGTGACGGCAGTCCACATGTCGGACGCTCGCCCCGCAATATCAAATGTACATAATACCATCACAACTGTACTAGCATTGCATCCAGGCTATCCCTACCGACCGATCCGCAGCATCACAGCAAAAACAGAACATCAACGTGAAAGTCACGTTCGCAAATCCGTTTAACCGGGCTATAGCAGTTAGACCGGATTTACCGATCAAGTGACATTCACGGTCGCAGATATAATGTAAATACTGTGAAATAATTTGTTTAAAATATCCGATCAATCAAACTTTAACAAGTGGGCCCCCAAGTACTACTGTAGCACATCAAGAAAATCTGGGCCCAAAATTAATATTCCAAAACCCATATTTTAAGCCCACAAAGATACTGTAGAAATTTGGTGCAGGGATCGGCACAGTGCGCGGCGGAACCGCGGCCCAAAGGGGGTTTTGGCCGCGGTTCCGCGCCTCCACTGTCGACTGACCCTGTCGAATTTCTACAGTAGCCTAGTGGTCCCCAGTACAGTACTTTTATACAACCTGAAAAATTTTTGGAGACTAAAAAATTTCAACAGAAAACTGTCACTTTGAAAAACACGGTTTTGGAACTTTTTGATCGATCGGAAATGCAAACACATTAAACCAAGCTAGACTAAGTTAATGGCGAGGCTCTGATACCACTGTAAGTGCACGGCGGCGCCCCGGCCGTCAATCCGACGGCCAAATGCGGAAGCGGTGATAAACTTTAATTTTTACTGAACTGGCAAACCGCCGCGCACTAATACCCGGATCGAACCACTAACTAGTCCTAGCTATCTACAAGAAAGGGAAGAGAGATATACCGACAGATCCGAGTCCTCCGGTCTTCTCGTCGTCGTCCCGATCTCCTGCGGAATGTCCCGTCTCCTCCTCGTCGCCGGAAGTGCACCACATCGCCTACTTCTTTTACGGGCTCCCACCTTAATGCCGAGGCAACTCGGGCACGAAGCCGGCTACTCGACGTACCCAAGATTCGCTGTAGAATATTGTGTAGGACTCAAGTCTCACTTTGGGGTTCATAGAGATGCCACTTTGGTAGAGGGATCATACAAGAAGTATATGGAGGAGCTTGGAGAATTTTGGTGTATGAAATGTGTTAGTGTATATGCCCTAGAGGCCATTATTGTATCATACTAGATTGTATATTACTTAATGGAAGCTTGGGATATTCACAGTTATATATACAGTCCTGCTAAAAATGGTAGTATGCTACTTGGTTTGAGTCTACTTTAATATGAGCATATGTTTCTTGTAACGTATCACTTATACATATTAGTAGAGCCCATAGGATCTTTGCTTGATTACCAGCGTCGTGATGGCAATCACACTAGTGGGGGCTGGGTAGTCTGTAAGCAACATCCTATACAGGTCCCTGGTCGTTGGATTATCGAGATAGGGCATCGATATTCCGGAGTAGACTAAGTGTATACGCTTCTCATCCCAGTTGGGGAGATGGTCTGTCCCACAGCCATCAGTACGTCGTACTAGAGATAGTATACAGGTGCTCGTTAGGTTACGGGTACACCGGACAGGACTCGCCGAGGAACTGATTGGTTGGTATTATACCCATCGTCGGTTATCAGTTCCCAGGTGACATGAGTACAGCATAGTCCGCAGACTTGACACTGCTGCTTCGCCTCGAGTGTGTCCCACTGTTCTTAGATTGCTACCCTACCACGGCTCAAAGGAGTCGTGCAAACAGGTAGTAGTTGGGTGCAGTCCCGAGCACTTGGAGGCAGTGGCGGTTAGATAGGATTCGTCTCTCCCGGTATTGGGAGTTGATATCGCACTGTGTCAGAGAGTCATTACGCAAAGTCCCTGGCCAGGGCAAGCGAGATATACTGGTAGGTTCCAGTAGCTTCTCAGGGCGTAATGGGCTTCGCTCCAACACGACTTATACAGCTATTAGGGGACTGACGCTTGCCGCCCCCTAGGCTTGATATGCGATAGTCTTAGGCAAACAGACCGGACTGTACGGAGATTGTCACAGAAAGGCTCAGTAGGATTTCAGATGGGTTACCTCATCAGCTTTCTTATCGACAACTACCTGGGGACCGTTACGTACAACTAGTGCCGCTTGCGGTCTGTGGTTAAACCCACTGCCAGCGTAGTAGTCGAGTCTTTAGAGTCCCACACAGAGATATCCCAAACCCAGGCGAAAAGATATAGAGGTCGTATGGTTTTACGACAAAGGTTCGGACGCATACGTGTTTGATCGCACGTACGACTTTCGGACAGTTTTTACTAGCCGGCTTTAGTTTAAGCCAGTTTCTAGTATCAGGTTATTGGATTTATACAGTCTAAAGTTTTTCCGTGTTTTCACGGATGAGAGGGACGTTCTCGTAATTTTCGGAGAAGCTTCTAGAAGGATGTGACATAAAGAGAGAGGTGGCATTTTCATTTATTGAATTAGTGACTCATTGTGAGTGATTCATCATGTAATTAAAGCATCATTTATTGCTTAATGACTCACATGATGAATCACCCACTTGATTAAATGAAACATGATGAATATTTACTTATTATTCATTTTCTTTCTTATTCATTATGTTTCATATATATCAAGTGAGAAGCTTTATTCAATATAATAATATCATTATCATCTTCTCATTCTCTCTCTTCAAGTTCTCTCTCCTTCACCAAACCCTAATCCTACCCTCATGAGTTGAGAACAAGGATTAGGAAAGACTAATTACTCCATAACCAATCTCTACATCATCTTAGCTACTCTATTTAGCAACTAGAGAAACTAAGTAACCTCAAGTTTAGAGGTTATAGCTTGGATTAGGGTTCTCGGGTGGATCGTCTATCACGGGAGAAAGCCGAAGAGGACGTGGAGATCCAAAGAGGCCGTAGACAACATCAAGACGAAGGACTAGAACCGTTTGGTATAATCTCTCCGCATAGTAGACTAAAACTCTATTGCTTGTGTTAAAACTTGTTTAGCAAACGATTCGTACGGTTAATCGATGTTTGATCATAGAACTTGATTGTTATTCATATTTCTGCCTCCCCATAAGTATTGGGGTGTTGAACATCGACTTACAAAATGAACAACAATTCCCCACTACAATTTTTGGACAGCCCCTACAAGTTTTGGCCGGCCATCTTTTTGGTGGGGATTGGAATGAGAGAGCAAGGTGATTGAATGAGATAGATCACACCATAAAGCAAGAAGGAAACAAAAGCCATCATGAAAAGAACATGATCACTAACACCAAAACCACACTCAACACACTAATCATCAACAACCATGATGCTTACAAAGTCAAGCCATCATGAAGTGATCAAGTCAAAAAGGTCAAGGTATGGTGCTCATCATGAAAGCCATCATGATGCAACAAGATGCAAAGAACCCCCTCCACTAATGCCTATTTGCAACAATGCAAATAAACCCTCCTCCACCATTCTTCGGCCAATGAACGGAACAATAGAAATCGGCCGAAACGGAAAGCAAACTGGCAACTCCAGAAAACTGGTCCCGTAATAAATTACAGGAAAACCCCGATACTGTGCATACACACCCGCATCTGTATTTCGACCGAAATACAAATGCAATGAGACAAAATCTACACTGTACTATACTAGAATTCGGCTTATACCAAAGCCGGCTAGTAATATCCGTTCGATCCTGATCCGTGCAATACCGCACGTATCTGATCGAACCCTGCCATATATCCATACGGTCTGTAGTACAATCTGTCCGATCCTGATCCGTGCAATACCGCACGTATCTGATCGGACCTTGCCATATCTCCATACGGCCTCTACAACCTTTCGCCCGAAAGCTGAGTAACTGAATGTGGGGGACTCTAAAGACTCGTCAACACCTTGGTTGTGGATTTAACCACTAGCACGTCAGAGGTATAAGCCAATACGTAACGGACTACCAGATATTGACTAAAATGGACGTCTGTGAGCGAACTCAGCCTAACAACCCTACTGAGCCTGTCAGTGACAATATCCGTACAGTCCGGTCCGTTCGTCTATGAGCATCGCATGGCGGGCCTAGGGGGTTGGTAAAAGTCAGACCCCCAAAAGCGGTACAAGTCATGTCGGAGTGTAGCCCAGAACACCCTGAGATACTACTGGAATACCTACCAGTAAATCTCCTTGCCTCGGCCGAGGGCTTCGTGTAATGGCTCTCCTAGACACAGCACGACCTCACCCCCAATACCGGGAGAGACGAACCCCTGAAGATACACTCACTGCCTCCATGTGGCTCGGAACTGTACCCAACTAAAACCTGTTTGCACGACTCCTTTGAGCCGTGGTAGGGTAGTAATCAAAGTACAGTGGGAACTCACACGAGACAAATGACGATCCCCAGGTCGATGAACTAACCTGCACACATGTCACCAGGGAACTGCCATCTGACGTCTGGTATATGACCAACTAGCATGTTCCCGGAGAGTCCTGTCCGGTGTACTCATAACCCAATGAGCACCTGTATACATCTTAGGTGATCCAACTGACACCAGTGGCTTGTGAGACCGGCCACCGCCCCTCGTCGGGGTCTCGACTGTATACACTAGTCTACTCTGGAGTATCGATGCCCTGTCTCGAAACTCACACGACTAGGGACCATTTAAGGATATGCTTATAGACCCCAGCTCCCACTTATATGATCGCCCTCATACTGCTGGTGGTCAAGCAAGAATCCTAGGGGCTCTATCAGCGTGTAATAGCAACTTGTCAGGTCACCTAAAGCAGTACACGATGATAAAGGTAAACCAGATAGCATACTATCATCTCGAGCAAGACTGTCCTACCGGGATAGGTCCTCCATCAATCATTGCAATCACGTACCTGTGACCTAATAATTGACTCTGAGGGCACTATCTCCAACAATATAGTAGGATTCGTACTTGAGGTACGTCCTGGTGTTATAGCGGATCTTAGGGCGGCGATACGGGTGAATAGTGTTATAAATAAAATGGTCGACATGTGATCGTGATATGAGGCATGATATGCTAGGATATTGATATTAGGCCGTATCGGGCGATGTATACCCCTTGATGATGATTTGTGCTGACGATATCGGTTGTACGAGACTGTCGATCAGTAGGCAGATCATGACTATATTGAGGATATTAGTATTGTATTAGACATAGGTCAGTACCCTAGACTATGATCTTTGATAAAGAGGATACCGGATGAATAGTGTGATGAATATGATATTGACCCGTACCCAGATTTGGGGATGCCGTACGACGGATTTACGTACGAGCTATATTTGATGATTGATCCGCACTCTTGACTTGGGATGTCTGATTATAGATATGGTATCGGATATGATATTATTGAGGCGGGATCACCGACTAATATATATACAGGTATGCATATGTATCGACTCAGATATTAGGCGGTTTCCTTACCTGTAGTTCAGCTTGTTAGTTCAGCCGTGTAGTTTAGTGTAGTTGTTAGACTAGATTAGACTCCTACATATTTCAAAACTAACGGAGCGTGGGTATTTTAAAAGACAGGTCAAGGGATTCTACGGATATTTCAAAAGACGTATCTTTTCTTAAAAACACCGTAGCCCTTATTTTCAAAACACCGCGATTCGTGATATTTCAAAAGGTACTATTGTAGGACTTATATTAGGGTAATGCAGATTAGTTACAGTTGCGTCTAGTATTCAGCTCCCGCTCATTATTGTGGTTCGCTTCGCATCGCATGCTTATATTATGTTTCATACTCTATTATTGATATCATGCTGTTAGGACACCAGCACCATTATCGATGATGCGTATGTACCACGTACACTTACTTGCCGGCTCACACACATCTTCATCGGTAATTGCCATGTCACGTACACCTTAGAAAATATTATTGCTTGACATAGCCTGTTAGCTAATAGTTTAGACATGATATTAGCGTACTTTCCTTATATGTTAGTTTAGACATTGTAGTTATTACCTGCTACTTCATGCATACTGTTATTCATTGTTATGCCGCATTCATGGATTCTCATGCATATATTCACTATTAGACGTGCTATTGAGGTTTTGGATTCGGATTTCCATGAGATTTTTCTGGATTTGGGGGAAAACCGCAAAACTTATACAAACTTCTTCTCTCTTTTTAAATGAAAAGTACGGTTTTCCCATGATGTATGAGTCATCCACCATGAGTTTGCTGATGGATTTCGAGACCCGATTCGAGGAGACGGATGAACCGTTTCGGGTACATGGTGGACCCGGTAAGGTACCCCGGGGCAAGAAGCGTGTGATGATGACGATGTGAGCCTGGCAGGGGAGCACTACCTACCGGTGATATTACCCGACGCGTCGGATATCCGGAGGATACCGTCGTGGTCTTGAGATGGATGGTAGGGGCTGGTCTGGACTGACGGCGCCCTAGATATTGTGATTGAGACATTGAGATTTCGAGATATTGAGGTACAGAGACTGTGATACAGAGATATCGAGATATTGGGATTACGTTTTGTGCCGATGCTAGGCACTGTTTTATGCTGATTTCATTATGATACCTCATTTTAAAAATACAAAGGAAATCTCACTTTATTATGAAAACAGTTTCTTCATTTACATGTAATCTGTTTTCATGCATTCATACCTCATTCATATGATATATTGCTACCTGAGGCACTGTCACGGGCACATGAAATCACACTCGGGTTAGATATTACCCTAGCCATTGTTATAGGCTGCATGTTATTCATACATTTGAGGATATATTATGATCATTGACCTAGGTTGCGTTATTTATACGATTTCTGTGCGTAAATGTTTTTCTATTCACGAGTTGGCAACTCACCCCCATTGTGCCCCAGTTTCTTGCAGGTTTGCCGTACAGGTTTCATTACAGCTTGCGGGCATAGTTTCCTTCGGGTGATTTGCTAGTAGGTTGGTTTACTTGTATCGTACTCCCCATTATATAACTTGTATATTATTACTCTGTTGTATCTAGAAGTTCCATCAACCAAACATGTAATTATTTTGAGATAGAGACCAGTGATGTTATTCCTTCGACCTTAGAGTCGCGCGTTATATTTCTGTGGTTTTCTTGTGGTTTTGAGTTTCCTTTTGAATTTTGATCCTCGCCATTGGCATTGTATATTATATTGCTTGTGTGGTTGTGGCCGTCGATTGACGAAGAGCTAGCTCCCGCTTGGGGATGCCTTTTTATTGATTTCGTATACTATTCATGTTGTATCCCATTTGGGGGCCAGTATTTACTAAGGAGACTCTGCCGAAATTTTCAGGAAATATTTGATGTTTTTAAAAAAGGCATAATTCGGCTTAGGCTATTAAAACTACTTGATTTAAATTGGTTTTCCTTCACTCTACTACTTTTCTTGGTTTGCATTTCTAGGTTTTCGGCTTACTTGGATTACGTACGCCTCGAGACGTTTCGTAGTTTAAGTGCCGGTCATGTTCCGTACTTTCGGGACGTGACAAAGTTGGTATCAGAGCGTTAGGTTTTACCCTCGGAGCGTAGGATGACCCTTGGTTGATGGAATAGGTGACTAAAGTAGAGTAACGTACCGTAGGTATGTTCCACGGCATATTTATGATACGCTACTCCACTTAAGAAGCCTTAGGATGTACATTTCTTTGCTCAGTATTATATTCATTCCGATCTAGCCTCATCAGTACCAGTTATGGTTTTGCTGCCACGGTTACGGGCAGGGAGAGCTACAGCTAGAGTTGCGGTCAGCACGAGCTCGTCACGAACGAGGACTGACCAGGGCGAAATTCCGGCGACACACGATTGCGGAGATGTGTTTTTTTTACTGTGTTTCCGCGCCATGAGCGTTTGGCGGATCGCCTTTATGAGGTTACTCGGATGTGCTGATCGACACTAGAGGATTGACCCAATGATAGAGGCCAGCCAGATTTTGATGACCGTTGGTGTATTGCTTACTCATGATGATTGAGGCACTGTTCAGCGTGCAGACGAGTGAGCCAGTTGTTGCTGCGAGCGACGAGATATCGCCCCATATGTTGGAGCTATTGCAGTACAGGTTGTACTAAGAGATGATAGAAGGTCGCTAGTCACCCGAGGATGAATGACTAGGACATGTGGTTGTTCGCCAACCCGATGAGAGGTCATCAGATAGATTGATTCCAGCTAGAGACGACTTCACACGGAGACGTTGGGAGTCGACAGAGACGATCGAATGTCAGAAACCTATTATTCTAAGTTTAAAGTAGTCGGAAAGACATGCAGGCAATTCTATGGTCCCTCTAGAAGAATGAAACCCTAACTTGATTTAATGACCGTGTGAAAGCCTTTGAACCTTCGGGTTTGCTACGGCGCCATTAGTGAGGCTTGGGTTTGCCCTTCTACGGCTGGACCCGATGCTGTGGTATGTACTCGATACTATTAAACTGTGCCCAAGATGTTGAGCTCTTGGGGGATTATGAGGTTTTGACGACTCGATCGGATGGCTCGACTTAATTCGGATGCTAGGTGGTGAAATGCATTTCTTGGGAGACTCCAGATACGAGGATAGCCGTTGGAGCTCAGTCCATGCAGCCACGACGAGACGAGTCCGGAGCAGTCGACATTAGAGAAAAGTGGAGTAAGAGGTTCGTACGAGATCTGGATAAGACGACGTTCCACTCCGCCGACATCAGAGACGCGATACGCATGACGAGGCATTGTGCATGGATATACCTTCCAGAAGGAGTCACGATGAGTATGCAGCCGTTCCGGGACAAGAAACAGATATAGTAAAGGACGATGACTTCCGGACGGTTCGGCAGAGATGAAATTTGGGAGAGATCTCGACAGGACCTTTTTGGAATGAATTACGAGAAGACTAGGACCCAGGAGTGGTCATGTTGCGCACACCGGCAGGCCAGAGTTCATACTTTGTTGGTATACATGGACTCCATTTCGGTCCGCATTGCATCCAGCCATTTTACCGAGTCAACGCTCTGAATGGCCTGCTAGAAGTTAGTCGGCGCATCATTATCAATGATGCAATCCTCTCTATCCCCGTCTATGAGAAAACCGTAGTATCTCTCGGGCGGATGAGACTGCCTACTACTTCTGCGGAGCGGCGCAGGAATGTCCTGTTCTTTCGAACCCTCTGGTTCTACTAAGCTTTCAGTAATAGTTTGTGGTTCTGGAATTTCTTCCAGTTCTATTGCGCTCCCACTTATTTCTTTTTCTAAGAACTAATGTTCCAGAAAATGGGCATTACGAGAGACAAAAACCTTTTGTTCTTCTGCGTAATAGAAAAGATACCCTCTGGAGTTCTTTGGGTATCCCACAAACTTGCACTGTACTGAGCGTGCCTCGAGTTTGTCCGCATGCTGCTTTTTGACAAAAGCTGGACATCCCCAAATCTTCAGATATTGAAAATAGGGTTTCTTCCCACTCCATATCTGATATGGTGTGGTAGGCACAGTCTTAGTTGGAACTCGGTTCAAAATATATGCAGCTGATTCTAATGCATATCCCCAGAATGATCGCGGCAACTCAGCGTTACTCATCATGGAACTTACCATATCTAATAGGGTTCGGTTCCGTCTCTCCGATACACCGTTATGTTGTGGAGTGTATGGAGGAGTAAGCTGAGAGAGAATTCCATTCTCTTTTAGGTAATCCAGGAACTCGGCACTCAAGTATTCGCCACCTCGATCAGATCTCAGTGTCTTGATACTTTTTCCTGTTTGTTTTTCTACTTCATTCTTGTATTCCTGGAATTTTTCAAAGGCTTCATATTTATGTTTCATTAAGAAGACATGCTCGAACTTTGAAAAATCATCCGTAAAAGTAATGAAGTAAGAATAACCGCTTCGCGCATGTGCAGACATTGGACCGCACACATCGCTGTGTACGAGCCCCAAGAGCTCGCTCGCTCTTACTCCGTGTCCAGTGAACGGAGTCTTTGTCATCTTTCCTTTGAGACAGGATTGACAAGTTTCATATGATTGATATTCGAACGGATCCAAATATCCTTCTGTATGTAACTTCGTCAACCTTCTCTCATTGATGTGACCCAGTCTACAATGCCATAAGAAAGCATGATTTATTTCTGGAGACTTTCTTTTGTGTGTATTCTGGATATTGAAAATCTGTGGTTGGTTTAATACGTATATACCGTTGCTTAATATACCCGACCCAATCAGAACTTGATTAAGGTGAATGTTTACAACATTGCTTACAAATGCAAAATCATAACCTTCTTTAGATATTAAAGATACATATATGATATTACATGTCGCACTGGGTACAAAATAACAATCCCGTAAAACTAAAACATGTCCATCTGACAATCCCAAGTGATAGTCCCCCACGGACTCAGCATCCATGCCAGCTCCGTTTGCAACTCTGAGAGTCATATCACCTGCCTTCAAAACCCTACGCTTTCTCAATGCCTGCAAAGAATTACAGATATGAGATCCTGATCCGGTATCCAATACCCAGGAAGTAGAGTTTATTGATAGACAGTTTTCAATAACATACACACCTGAAGCCGAAGCCACAACATGCTTCGGGTCCTGGTTTCTGGCCTTCCAAGCCCTGCAATCTTTCTTTCAGTGTCCACTCTTGTGACAGTAAAAGCATTCTTCCCTTCCCACAAGCTTTCCCGCTACCTTTGCTACCTTTGCCTTTCCCTTCTCTTCCACTTTACTAATACCGCCCCTTGGTTTGGTGGGGGTTTTCTTCTTCTTTCCCTTGGTTTTCGCCTTGGACTTAGAAGAGGAAGATCCTCCAACAAACAAATTGGATGTTTCCCTTACTTTCTGTAAGGTGCCCTCTGCACTCTTCAACATGTTTAGGAGTTCCGAAAGTTCAACTTCCTTTTCTTGCAAGTTGAAGTTCAGGATAAACTGGGCATAAGTGGAAGGGGGGACTGGAGAATCAAGTCAGTGTAGAGCTCGTTCTCTAACGTGGTCCCAAGGTCCGCGAGCTCTTCAATGAAGCCAATCATCTTAAGCACGTGTTCCGCTACCGATGATCCGACGGCCAATCTCGCCGAAAACAACTTTTTCGAGACTTCGTATCTGGCGATACGGGATTGCTCTCCATATAGTTCCTTAGTATGGAGAAATATGGATTCTAGGTCCATATTCTCGTGCCTCCTCTGATGTTCATTGTCCATAGAGGCAAGCATGAGGCACTTGGCCTTCGCGCAGTCGATCTCCCAGGTCTTACGGATTTCCTTATCCGCGACGCTGGTTTTGGGACCTGGGACAGGGGGAGCTTTGTGGTAAAGAGATACCCCAACTTGCCATAAATGATTGCCATTTTGACATTCCTGAGCCAATCTTTGTAGTTTGGCCCTGTCAGTATGTTTTTATCTAATAGTAACTTAAGTCCGGTCATGATGTTTGGTCGCTGCAATTAGGAGAGAGAGAAGAAACACTTTAGCATGATGCTCTTGCAAGTTTAGAGTGGTTTTTAGTTTGTCTAAACAGGATGGCTCCCACTGTTTATCGAATCCCTCCTCAAACCAAAAAGGAAGGATCAGTCAGGATCAATCTCACCGTACAATACTTGCTTAACCGTTCAGCCACGCCAGTGTTGGTACTTCGAGGAAGGTTTTCCAACGCTTTCGCGAAGTTCCTTAATTAAAGAACCTCTTTTCCCTGGGGGCGTAGCCCCGCTAACACCTTTCTAGACACCTACTTGGTTTATAGCATTGATCGTTAAGTGAGAAATTTCCCGAGGAGTAGCATATACTCACAGTAGGATCGGGATCCAAATATCATCGTGTGATAAAACTGAAAGAATCCTACCAGAATCATCACACTCCAAATGGTATGCAGCACTAGCAAGTTTCAGTTTCTTTAGAAACTCCCGATGTGGATTTTTGCCCTATGCTCTTATGACCTTGACGTAGGCCAAAATATCATAAGTCACATGTCAAGTTTGTAAGTCTACGCTAGCGCCCCGGCCGTCTACAGACGCCAAATGCGGAACAAAAACTTTTTAACTGGCGCTATCGTATACTTTAACCCGGATCTGCCATTATTGCTAAACTAACTAACAGTAAAGAGTGTAGGAATGTTATACCGAACAATCCGAGTCCTTCGTTCTTCAACCATCATCCCACGCTCCGTTGCGGCTGCTCCGATCTCGTCGGTCTCCGATCTCCTCGTCGAGGTGGCACCACATGATCGGTTCTTTAAACGGGCTCCCGCCTCTGACTCGAGGCAGCTCGATCGTCAAGTTTGCTAAAAGAGACGACCAAGAATGATGTAGAGAATGAGTAGATGACTTTGTCTCACTTCGTCCAAATCCGTGGACGATCGGTTAATGAAGTTGCCGTAGGAATCGGGTGATGGAATGAAATGATCTGTAAAATTCCATGCACCCCAAAATCTATCATAATCTTTTCTAATCAAAATGAAACATCAAGTGAGAGAGTGAATGAGAGAGGAGGCCATCCATTCATATATGAAGGAGGAGGGTGAGTGTAGGAGCAAGTGGTGACCTTAAGAAAGCTTCTCACATTAAAAGATCAAGAAGAAAATATCCTTAAGTAAACAAAAAGCTTTAATGATAATGCATGATTCACAAACCTAGTCATCATGCATTAATGAACCATTAAATGTAACCAATGAAAACTCAACACTAATTAATCCTAGTCACCTCTTCTAGAACCTTCTAGAAGCTTCCACACTCATCCCAAGAAAAGATAAATCCGTCTTTAACCGAATGTTAAAAGACGGCTGATAGAAAACTGGAAACTGGCAACTTCCAAAAGTGATCCTGAAACGACTTTCAGGATAACCCCGAAACTGTATAAATATACCCGCATTTGTATTACGACCGAATACAAATGCAACTGAGACAAAGATATTATACCTACTCAATATAATACTCGGATCCGGCTTAAACCAAAGCCGACCAGTATCATCTGCCCGAAAACTGACACGTGCGTAAACGCACGTGCATTTTCCGAACCCTGCCATAAAACCATACGGCCTCTACAATGTTTCGCCCGAACTTGGGAAACTGTCTGTGGGGGACTCTAATGACTCGTCAGCACCCTGGCAGTGGGTTTAACCACAAACCGTCAGCGGCACTAGCTATGCGTAACGGCTGCCCATGGACTGACCTCAAGGGTTGCCGATGAGCGCACTCATCCGGAAAACCCTACTGAGCCTAACAGTGACAATGTATATACAGTCCGGTCCGATCGTCAATGAGTATCGCATATCTGCCTAGGGGGCTAGTAACGTCATACCCCCAATAGCAGTATAAGTCGTGTCGGAGTGAAGCCCAAATACACCCTGAGATACTACTGGAGTACCTACCAGTAAATCTCCTACCATTGCCATGGATTTGTGTAATGGCTCTCCTAGACACAGCACGACCTCGCCCCCAATACCGGGAGAGACGAATCCCCTGCCGATCCGCTCACGTGCCTCCATATGGCTCGGGACTGTACCCAAAAGCTACCTGTTTGCACGACTCCTTTGAGCCGTGGTAGGGTAGAAATCAAAGCACAGTGGGAACTCACACGAGACAAATGACGACCTCAGGTCGATGAACTAACCTGTACACATGTCACCAGGGAACTGCTATCTGACGGTAGATATAATACTAACTAGCAGATTCCCGGCGAGTCCTGTCCGGTGTACTCATAACCCAATGAGCACCTGTATACATCTTAGGTGATCCAACTGACACCAGTGGCTTGTGAGACCGGCCACCGCCCCTCGTCGGGGTCTCGACTGTACACACTAGTCTACTCCGGAGTATCGATGCCCTGTCTCGAAACTGCCACGACTAGGGACCACAATTAAGGATATGCATATAAACTACCCAACTCTCACGTATATGATCGCCATCATACTGTTGGTAGTAAAGCAAGATCCTAAGGGCTCTATCAAAGTGTAACATGCAATCAGTCACCTGAACATGTACACGACTGATAAAGGCAAACCAGATAGCATACTATCATCTCGAGTAAGACTGTCCTACCGGGATAGGTCCTCCGCAATCATTGCAATTACGTACCTGCGATCCAATAATTGACTATGAAGGCACTATCTCCAACAATCTCCCACTTGCACTCAAGGCTAATATTGCGATGTCGACTACTCACAGCCCGTGTGAAACCGAACATCCAACTCCTCTACTAATCAGTTTCACAAAGCCCGTTTGTAAAACTATTGTGTTCGAGAAATAGCCTCGGTGAGTGGATCCGCCTAGAAGTATCTTTCTATATCTCTCTTAATCTCAAGTTCGCGGAGAAAGCCATCTCCCGAATTGAGTAGTACCTGTCTTAGAATATGTCTGGATATCTGATGGGACCTTAGTTCATAAATGAACTCCATATCCAAACTTCTTAGACTGAATCGATCACTGAACCTAATCAGTATCGGGCACCTAGCCACCCACAGTATCCTCTTGGACCACTTGTCCATAATACTGTCCCTCTTCGTCAGAGGGAAAAACTAAAACTCTGACAGTCACTCTGTCATCCACGTCACCTTTGAAGCCTGGAATGATAATCGTCTCCCGAAGGAGGCTGCCGTCATCAAATCCGTAGAACATGTACTTATGTTCTAAAACTGCTTCCTTATGTTTCTCCAGGATTGGATTAATACAAACTTATTGCATCTAGTGCAAAACCAACATTTGGTGTGGTACTTGACATCTCATGATTGACTCAGTTGCCTAAGCAAGTGATCTGTCAATCACGCACATCCCTCTCCCCTTTAGTCTATACGACACCTTTAGAGAGGGTGACTCCATCACCTGCAGGTACACCACCATGCTAGGAGTCAACTATTCCAAAAACCATTAGAATATTTGTCAAAGTACCCACATTGGGAAACTACCCAAATCCAGATCTAAAACCATAGATCTAGAAACCAGAATGTCAAATATTATATCCATATCCTGTCTGGAGAAACAACTGTGTGACGACCACAGTACAACCGATCGTAGTATAGGAATTTTACTTCCCACTCTGTGTATGTCATCCATATACCATGACATCACACCCTACTACCTCCTTAACTGATCCATCCTCTATTCTGATTGAAGTCAAACCCATGACTGTCACATCAAAATTAGATGATCTATCTCCGCTATAACTGCTCAAGTCTATAAATAGATATAAGCTACTTGCCCACTATGCTTCCGTTGCTCCCACTGACTACGACAACCCTCCTATCGGGTCTCATATCCTGGAACAACAGTAGTGTCAAGTCTTGGTAGATAAGAACCTCCCTGTCACCGTCTATGAGGCTACCGAAGTACCTCTCGGGCGTCTGAGGTTACCTACCATACCTGCGGAGTGGCTATTGGAATGTCAAACCTGATTGAATGTATAGGTCCTATTAAATTTTCCGTAATCTTTCGCGGTTCTGGAATCACTTCCAGTTCTACCATACTCCCACTACTGTTTTCTGAAAAAGATCCATTTTACTAAAACTGTGGCGAGTCAAGAACAATATCACTATTGATCTTCCAAATGGTAGAATATCAACCCTCGTCATAGCCAGGGTCAACCCACAAAACAGCCATTACAGAAACGTGCCCTGAGTTATCCAGTGTCTGGTTTTAATCATAAGCTGGACAACTCCCCGTACCTTAATATCTTTTAAGGTACGATCCATTCTATATCCAATATAGAAACTTTGGCACTAATTTAATTGGAACCATATTCAAACCATGCAGCTGTCTCCAGTGCATATCAACTTAATGGAAAAAGGCTAATCAGCATTACTCAACTTAGGAATCCATCCAATTATGAGTAACCTGAAAGAGAAACACGTTTCTCAAAACCATCACTATCATCTGAATACCAATCACAAGAATCTACATCTTCGATCTCTTTGAAGAATCCCGATACTTGTGATACCTGGTTCTCTACTTTATTCTTATACCCACAACTTCTCAAAACTTAGACCTTGTATTTCTACGAAACACTCGTCTAAATACTAGAGAAGTTATAAGTAAACAGAACATAGTACGAGGACCTACCCCTTTGTCCTGATGGACACTGGACAACATACAATACTCTGTATAAGTCCGCAGAGTTAAACAACTCAAAACCTGTGCGTCGTAGGTTGAAAACTGTACCCTGGCGATTTCCTCAAATATCACCAATTTCAACGAATTCCGATATAATGAGGATGATCACCCAATTCCCAATATCTTACTCCCAATCATCATCTGTAAAACCATACAGATATGAGAATGAAACCTGGTAAATACATACCCTTGGAGTAAGTGTCTAATCGGGAAAAACAGTTTTTCTTTAACAATGCACTGAAACATATAAAAAATGTTTCGTAGGGGTATCCTGGTATTCATAGCAATGCCTCTTCCATAATCCAATTCATGACTTCAACCGTATATTTTATTGTCGTCTCTCCAAATCCCTTTATTTGTCTTTAGTCGTTACCTTCTGTACACCATCGTTAGGCTAACTGGTTTTCTTCCTTCCCTACCGTTCGGCACCAGCCTATGGTTTGGAAGAAGACTATCCAGTAAGCATAATAGGTGTACCCTCCTAAACCAAGGAGTACTCGCATCTCGAGAGAAGGTGATGATAAAAAACAACTGAATAATACCTTATTCTTTTAAAGGTGAAATAGGAGCGGCGATGAAGTACGCGGTTTTGGTCGTGAATGATATCAGTCGCAATTTACTTTTCCCTCTTTCTAATCCCTTTATTTTGTCTTTACATATTACCTTCTGCACACCCTACTTAGGCTAATTGGTTTTCTTCATTCCCTACCTTTCGGCACCAGCCTATGGTTTGGAATAAGACTATCCAATAAGCGTAATAGGTGTACTCTCCTAAACCAAGGAGCTCTCGCAACCTGAGAGAAGGTGATAATAAAAGACAACTGAATAAACCAATTCTATTTCTCCTGAACCTGGATCCATCCTCGAAGAAGTCCCTTCGAGTTCGTATATAACCATACGATGGATCTATCCAATGGAAGTGGATATCCGTAGTAATACGGGTGTTTTGAGAAATGCAAAGGGTAAAAGAAGGAGTGGCAATGACTTATGCAACTCAGACAATCCAAAAGCCAGTATTTTAAGAAGGTTCGGTCAACCTGGTCACTGAGTCATAGTCTAGGGTCGGTCAAAGGTCGCTGCCAGAGAGAGAGAGAAAAGAAACACTCTGCGTGCACTCTAACCTAGATCAGAATGGTCATCATTTTATCTAATCCGGAAACCTCCCACTGTCCTGTCAAATTCTCCTCCAAACCTAAAGAAGAATCAATCGGGATCACCCGAAGAGTAAACCAACTCATCAGTGGGAATCAGGATCCAACTCTCATCGCATGATAACGTGATGGAATGCATCCACGTTACTCATACTCCAGAAGGTATGCGCATACTCGGCAAGTTTCAGTTTCTTTAGAAACTCCTGATATAGTTTTTGCCCCATGCTCTTATAACCTTGGCGTTGGTCAAAATGTCATAAGTCACATGCCAAGTTCTACCCGTCACTATCTTGCCAATTTGAACCCACCCGCACATGCCCTTGACGTTGGCCAAAATGGCAGAACGACTGTCCCAAACTAACTCATCTATCTATGGAACAATTGAATACCCAGCAGCTACCAAACACTATGCCTTGGCGTTGGTCAAAATACGTAGCTTGAATACTACTGAATACCCAAAAGAAGTGACGGAGGGCTACGGATGGTTTTTGGCGAAAAACCTTTAGCGTAGTGAACTTGATATCGCTGAAGGAACCTGATAGCTTTTTAAAATATAGTGGCGAAAACCTTTTGCTAAAGAGGTCACTCCCGGTAAAGGGATCTCGGCTCTTTCCTCGTGGAATGAGGTGCAGGATATTCCACTGAATACCGCTATGCAAAGCAACTTGTAATCGACTATAGTAAAGTTATTACTCTGACGCAAACTTCTGTCCAAGGGGTCAGTCCCGGTGAAGGGATATCGGCCCTTGCCCCGTCGAATGAGGTGCAGGATATTCCACTGAATACCGCTATGCATAACAAAAGGAAACGTCTTTGTAACAACACTTTTTAAATTGTTCCAACAACTGAAAACAGGTTTGTTTTACTTTGCGTTGATCAGAATCAACGCAGTCCCATCATTTAATCACACCAGAAAAGAACGAAAATAAAATGTACGTATATGCCATCCGCATTCGTCACTGGGTCCCGTCATCACTCGTTAGGTTACTTAACTAACGACAGAGCGGGGGCTGGACTAGCGCGGGTGTAAAACATATACAACATCTAATAGTATATAAGCCAATATACAATAATCGCTCCAGGCGTGATAATATGCAACATTACAGAAAAGTAATAAGCATCACAGAACATATACAGATATCTGGGATCCCCGGGTTTCACAGAGCCGCTGCTGAAACCCGACGTTCCCCTGTCGTGTGGATAGCCTGTGCAACGAAACCTAGACCCCTACGGGTGCGGCAAGTTACCCGCCAAAACCTGAAGCGAGGTAGTCCCCACAGCATAGTGAATGGAACACCCGGCACTTCACGGAATCCGGTAAATTGAGCACCCCTCCTTGGGTCAACCTGTACCCCCTACGAGTGCGGCGAATAGTCTGCCAATTCTAGAGTGGGACCCCTCTGCCTCTCAAAGCCATGAGATGCGGACCCGTTGCCCTCCTGAACCCGGCTATCTGTGCACTCCGTCTCGGGGCAAAACCTAGTACAGTAATGAAAAATAGTACAATAGGTACATCGACCGCAACCTGGTCGTGCCCCAAAAGAATATTATACAACAGGCAGTGACGGCTGTCCACAGGTTGGACGCTCGTCCCGCAATATCAAATGTACAAATAAACACAAACTGTACTACCATTGCACACTGCTATCCACCACGACAAATCCGCAACATCACAGCACAACACAGAACATCAACGCGAATGTCACGTTCGCAAACCCGTCTAAAAGAACTATAGCAATCAGACGCGGTTTACCGATCAAATGACATTCCCGGTCGGAGATATAATGTAAGCACTGTAAACTAACGTGTTTAAATTTCGATCGACCAAAGACCAAATATCAAAAGTGGGCCCCACGGCTTACTGGTGAACAGTAACAAAATCTGGGCCAAAACGATATTTACCAAAAACCCCAAAATCCAACAGAGAACCCACTGACAAAATTTGGGAGCACGTGCTCCCCAAGTGACCGCGGAAGGGCGGCCAAACCATGGGTTTGGCCGCGCTTCCGCGGCGCTTTCGTGGAGACATGTGCCCAAATTTCGTCGTGGTTCATAAAAAAGCCTGCACACATTTCTGAGACATGTAGAATTAAATTTTGAGACCATTTAAAATTAACAGAAACTATCGGGCATGGATTTTGCCGTTTTTTATTTTCGGTTCGATCGATGTTTTGAACGCGTTAGCACAAGTTAGTATAGCAAAATGGTTAGGCTCTGATACCACTGTAAGTCTACGCTAGCGCCCCGGCCGTCTACAGACGCCAAATGCGGAACAAAAACTTTTTAACTGGCGCTATCGTATACTTTAACCCGGATCTGCCATTATTGCTAAACTAACTAACAGTAAAGAGTGTAGGAATGTTATACCGAACGATCCGAGTCCTTCGTTCTTCAACCATCATCCCACGCTCCGTTGTGGCTGCTCCGATCTCGTCGGTCTCCGATCTCCTCGTCGAGGTGGCACCACATGATCGGTTCTTTAAACGGGCTCACGCCTCTGACTCGAGGCAGCTCGATCGTCAAGTTTGCTAAAAGAGACGACCAAGAATGATGTAGAGAATGAGTAGATGACTTTGTCTCACTTCGTCCAAATCCGTGGACGATCGGTTAATGAAGTTGCCGTGGGAATCGGGTGATGGAATGAAATGATCTGTAAAATTCCATGCACCCCAAAATCTATCATAATCTTTTCTAATCAAAATGAAACATCAAGTGAGAGAGTGAATGAGAGAGGAGGCCATCCATTCATATATGAAGGAGGAGGGTGAGTGTAGGAGCAAGTGGTGACCTTAAGAAAGCTTCTCACATTAAAAGATCAAGAAGAAAATATCCTTAAGTAAACAAAAAGCTTTAATGATAATGCATGATTCACAAACCTAGTCATCATGCATTAATGAACCATTAAATGTAACCAATGAAAACTCAACACTAATTAATCCTAGTCACCTCTTCTAGAACCTTCTAGAAGCTTCCACACTCATCCCAAGAAAAGATAAATCCGTCTTTAACCGAATGTTAAAAGACGGCTGATAGAAAACTGGAAACTGGCAACTTCCAAAAGTGATCCTGAAACGACTTTCAGGATAACCCCGAAACTGTATAAATATACCCGCATTTGTATTACGACCGAATACAAATGCAACTGAGACAAAGATATTATACCTACTCAATATAATACTCGGATCCGGCTTAAACCAAAGCCGACCAGTATCATCTGCCCGAAAACTGACACGTGCGTAAACGCACGTGCATTTTCCGAACCCTGCCATAAAACCATACGGCCTCTACAATGTTTCGCCCGAACTTGGGAAACTGTCTGTGGGGGACTCTAATGACTCGTCAGCACCCTGGCAGTGGGTTTAACCACAAACCGTCAGCGGCACTAGCTATGCGTAACGGCTGCCCATGGACTGACCTCAAGGGTTGCCGATGAGCGCACTCATCCGGAAAACCCTACTGAGCCTAACAGTGACAATGTATATACAGTCCGGTCCGTTCGTCAATGAGTATCGCATATCTGCCTAGGGGGCTAGTAACGTCAGACCCCCAATAGCAGTATAAGTCGTGTCGGAGTGAAGCCCAAATACACCCTGAGATACTACTGGAGTACCTACCAGTAAATCTCCTACCATGGCCATGGATTTGTGTAATGGCTCTCCTAGACACAGCACGACCTCGCCCCCAATACCGGGAGAGACGAATCCCCTGCCGATCCGCTCACATGCCTCCATATGGCTCGGGACTGTACCCAAAAGCTACCTGTTTGCACGACTCCTTTGAGCCGTGGTAGGGTAGAAATCAAAGCACAGTGGGAACTCACACGAGACAAATGACGACCTCAGGTCGATGAACTAACCTGTACACATGTCACCAGGGAACTGCTATCTGACGGTAGATATAATACTAACTAGCAGATTCCCGGCGAGTCCTGTCCGGTGTACTCATAACCCAATGAGCACCTGTATACATCTTAGGTGATCCAACTGACACCAGTGGCTTGTGAGACCGGCCACCGCCCCTCGTCGGGGTCTCGACTGTACACACTAGTCTACTCCGGAGTATCGATGCCCTGTCTCGAAACTCCCACGACTAGGGACCACAATTAAGGATATGCATATAAACTACCCAACTCTCACGTATATGATCGCCATCATACTGTTGGTAGTAAAGCAAGATCCTAAGGGCTCTATCAAAGTGTAACATGCAATCAGTCACCTGAACATGTACACGACTGATAAAGGCAAACCAGATAGCATACTATCATCTCGAGTAAGACTGTCCTACCGGGATAGGTCCTCCGCAATCATTGCAATTACGTACCTGCGATCCAATAATTGACTATGAGGGCACTATCTCCAACAAAGTTCTACCCATCATTAACCAGGTTAATTTGAACCCACCCGTACATACCCTTGACGTAGGCCAAAATGGCAGTACGACTGTCTCAAACCAACGCATCTATCTATGCAACAGATAAATATCCGGCAGCTACCAATCATTATGCCTTGGCGTAGGTCAAAATACATAGCTTGAATACTACCGAATATTTAACTGAAATGATGGAGGGCTACGAATGGTTTTGGCAAAACCGCGAACGTAGTGAACTTGATATAATCGATGGAACGAGATAGCTTTTAAAAGTAGTGGTTTAAGCTCCGCGTTTAAAAGTTGTTTTTGAAAAGAAACCGAGTGGTTTTGAAATTGTTCCAACGACTTCAACTTTGGTTTATTTTCTTGCATTAATTTAATGCGTCCCATCATTTAATCCTACCATTGCAGAAAACAACGGAAATATGACGTACGCTTATGCCATCCGCATTCGCCACGGGGCCCCGTCATTACCCGTTAGGTTACTTAACTAACGACAGAGCGGGGGCTGGACTAGCGCGGATGCAAAACAAAAGCAACGCCTACTAGATATCATATATAGATATATACATTCGTCAGATGCAATGATAGCCATTCCAGATCACAGATGAACACATTGGATATATTAGGAATCCGCGTTTCGTTCGAGCCTGCAACGAAAAGCAGATTACACGGTCGCGATGAATAGCCAAGACCCCACCCTAGACCCCCTACGGGTGCGGAAAACTACCCGCCAAATACCCTAAGTGAAGCAACTTCCCTCAACAACGTGAGTAGGCCACTCGGCACTTCGAGGTACCCGGTAGTTTGTGCACCCCACCTTGGGTCTATCCTAGGAGAAAAAACAGTAAAGAAATAATATACAATGGCGGCTACAACCTCATCCCGGATGTGCTGCCATAAAACTAATATTACATCAATTACATATTACATCAAATGAAAAGTAAAGAAAACTCTCATCTCACAACCCCCGGCTATTCATCCGCGACAATCCAACGAGTTCATATACACAAACCATCAACATTACAGATCACAGATTTGTATAACCCCCATTAATCGACGTATAGCGATTAGCAGACGTTCAATACATATATCACATCACAGATATAACCCATTAGCTAAAGTCTACAGAACTTCGATCAAAAATACGGATTTTTAACTACCCCAAACACAACTTTGTTCTCTGGAAAATCTGGGCAGAAACAAAATATTCTAAAAATCCCAAAACAGAACACTGAGAACACTGCAGCAAAAACGATTCACGGCCGAGTCAACTCGGTCGCGGATCCGCGGCAAGAAGCTTGTTCTCGCCGGTTCCGTGGCGCTTTGACCGAGTCAGTGACTCGTTTTTCCTGTGTCTTCCTACAAAACCCTGAGCTGATTTTTAGTGTATGTGGAATCATTTTTTGAACAGTTTAAAAATCGGCAGAAAGTTCAGTTCTTGGACTCGTTTTGTGATTTTTTTTCTCCGATCGAAATTCTAAATACTTTGCTAACTTGCTAGTTGTTGTTTAGCTAGGCTCTGATACCACTGTAAGTCCACGTTACCCGTCCCGGTTCTTTCGGGGATGCGGAAACGGTAAAAAACGATTTTTACGGTAAAGGTAACATGGACTAGAAATAGGATCTTTGCTAAACAAAAACCAAGCAAACTAACTAGAAGTTTATCTACTATGTTAGGGGGTTATACCTAGGTCTTGAACTCCTTCTCTTCTTGCTCCTTGGAGTGGTTGGATCGGCTTCACCTCGTAGTCCTCTTGTTGTCGAAGAAGGATCCACCCGAAAGCTTCTACCTTGAGCTCCTACCTCAACCGAGAGGAAACTAAAGTGCTTGGTTTGCTAGACCTTGTACTCTAGAGTGAGTAGAGAAGAGTTTTGAGGGTTTTATCTCAATGGCTCATGTTTCTCAACTCATGAGACATGAGAGCCTTGAGAGAGAGGAAGAGGGAGAGTTTGGATGAGAGAGAATGAGAATGATAGAATGAGCTTGACTTTTTACGACCATACTCACAAAAGAGAAAATAATCATGATAATAATAATAATTAAGTATATGTGATGGTTCATATCAATGGTCATTATCATTTCATGCATTTAATGCATTTTGTAAAGAACAACAAGTAAACAAAAGTCATAGCCATGAAATGATGATGGTCAATGAGTCCAAAATAGTCAACCGGTCAACAAAGTCAACAAGTCAACAAAAGTCAAACTTTCAACTCAACCATGGCACAATAATACTTAATTAATATTATTATTAATCATATTTCTTATTCTCATTAGGGTTTAGAAAAAGTCAACAGTCAACAACCCCAATGACAATCCCCTGCCTCTGCCTCAGTCAACTGTGCATACACACCCGTATCCGTGCTCCGAGGAACACGAATACAATGAGATAAAACCAATCCCAAAACATATACTAGGATCTGGCTTAAACCAAAGCCCGCTGGTAATAACTGCCCGGACACCAAACGTGCACAAGTTGCCGGATGCGAACGAACCCTGTCGCAAAACCATGTGACATCTACTCTGTTTTGCCCAAAGGCGAAAATCTCTCTGTGTGGGACTCTAAAGACTCGACACTACGCTGGCAGTGGGTTTAACCATAGGCCGCAAGCGGTACTAGCTGTACGTAACGGTCCCCAGGTAGATGCCGATAAGAAGACTGATGAGGTGAACCCATCCGAACTCCTACTGAGCCTGAATGTGACAATCTCCATACAGTCCGGTCTGTTCGTCTGAGAATATCGCATGGCGGGCCTATGGGGTGGTAAACGTCAGTCCCCTAATAGCGGTACAAGTCGTGTCGGAGTGTAGCCCAGAACACCCTGAGATGACACTAGATAACCTACCAGTATATCTCGCTTGCCCTGGCTAGGGACGACTATGTGTAATGGCTCTTCTTGACACAGCGCGATATCAACCCCCAATACCGGGAGAGACGAATCCTGTCTAACCGTCACTGCCTCCAAGTGCTTCGGGACTGCACCCAACTGCTACATGTTTGCACGACTCATTTGAGCCGTGGTAGGGTAGAAATCTAAGAACAGTGGGAACACACTCGAGGAGAAATGATAGTGTCAAGTCAGCGGACTAAGCTGTACTCATGTCACCAGGGAACTGATAACTGATGATAGGTATAGTACCATCCGACAGTTCCCGACGAGTCCTGTCCAGTGTACTCGTAACCTAACGAGCACCCGCATACTATCTCAAGTACGACGTACTGACGGCTGTGGGACAGACCATCTCCCCTGCTGGGATGAGAAGCGCATACGCTAGTCTACTCCGGAATATCGATGCCCCGTCTCGATAATCCTACGACTAGGGACCTGTATAAGGATGTGCTTATAGATTACCCAGCCCCCACTAGTGTGACTGCCATCACAACGGTGGTAATCAAGCAAAGATCCTAAGGGCTCCACTAATGTGTATAGGCGATATGCTGAAAGAAACACATGCACACATTAAAGTAGAAACAAACCAAGTAGCATACTACTATTTCGAGCAAGATTGTCTATACAACTGTGAATATCCCAAGCATCCATCAAGTAATATACAAACTAGTATGATACAGTAATGGCCTCTAGGGCATATACACTAACACACCCTCGCCTCATCTCCAAGACCCACCAAACTGAGCACCCACCAACATCAACACCAACCCCTGCATCTCGCCGACGAACCCAACTCCCTCGTCCCTGCACCTCACCGGAGCTCTGACCCCATAGCCCCCGCGCCTCAGCCGACCTCGCCAGAGCCAGAGCCCACTGCACTGGTCCCTTGCAGCCCCCGAGCTCCCCGACTCACCAGCTCCAATCCCCTGAGCCGCCAGAGCTCACCGCCGGCAGCCCCTCTGCACCCGAGCACTCCGACGTAGTCGCTGGAAATCCCCTGCCGTGGCCGCCTCCACGCCAGTGCTGAGCCGAGTACTCCAATCTAGCCAAGTCAAGCGCGCATCGTGCAGCGATCGTGCCCGTGTCGTGCCATTCCCGTTGCCGTACTTGCCTTACCATTGACTTCATCACAGGCAAGTGAAGCCCCTTTCACTTGTTCAATTCATGCTACGTAATTGTGTAGTTAGAAATTGTAGTTTAACGGTTTAAATGGGTATAATATATGATGCTTGTATGAACAAATAGATAGCATCCTCGTACACGTACCGAGTGCTCGATGCGTTTACCCTATTAAAATCCCCAAGTTTCATTATTAGAAGTTCCGATTGATGTTAACGAGTGACATATAAGATATCGGCATCAAATCGTTAAGGCGTAGAATGTAAAATGAAATCCCTATTGGTTACGTCAAATCTGAAAATCAACATACATACCACGTTGTAAAATTTGTAGTTATTTGAATATAATTCCAATCATGATGCTCCAGGGCTCGTATCGAACCTAACGAGATGGCCTATAACCCTATGTAATTAGTTTTGGAATGATGCAATCCCATGACCCTGAAAAATGATGAGGAACGCAATTCTGGACTGCAGTTCGGGGTAGCAATCTATGGGGGAAACTGAATTCTAAGCACCTGTACACACCTGCTTAAAACTGAAAATGCGTGGAGACACATATAGTAGCGTAGAAAACTTAATTAGCTAACACCTGAAACTGGTCCCGTGCATTTTTACGGTCGTTTGTTATTTAAATTGTATTTTAGAATGTCATTGCATTCTGCAGTTTCTGAAGAAATGTTCGTTACATTGACACATTAATCTGGACATAACTTCTGATGGAGAGGTGCGATTGATAATCCGTTTGGTGCATTGGAAACGTAACTGGCAGAAAAAAAATTTATTCAACTAGGGAAATAGCTAAATCTGAACAAAATTACTGGTAAAATGCGCGCGAAGTTGGGATTCCGGTTCTGAAACTGGAATTCCAGAAATCGATCGCTGCCTTCAAATGATGATAACTCCATAATCTGAAATCCGTTTGACCTAAAATAAATTTTTATGTTTATATAATCCAGTGTACTTCATACGCCCTTTATATTGTTTTGGTCAATTCTAAGCGTATGATTTACCGTGAATTTTGTAAGTTATATGGCATTAGTCGTTATAGTATAATGAATACATGTTCAGTGCATTTCTGCATATTTTTCATGCTTGAGTTATACCTGCCGCATAGTGATCATTTGCATTGTCGATATATTAATGATTAGTGATTGGGTTGTGGCAAATACGACAGTGATATTGATAAGTGGAAAAAATGATTGAAAACGACAGTGATACGTATTGTCCACAACCTACCTAATTCATGAATGCATACCATAATCTGGGGAATGGGGAAATCAAGATGGAATTGAACTCGTATTTAGCAAGGTGCGGTGATTTAGAGGATGATCATTCTCTATCAATGATATTTATATATATATACATACTTTAGGTCGTGGGCCTAGCGGCACGGCTGACAGGGTTATGTCCCGGGCACAGTGGACCGTAGTCTCGGGCATGCACGAGACCCTTGTTAAACACGAGTATCCTCTCCACCAATTGATTTCATGGACTTAATGACCGTTAAGTAGTGACATATACATTGCTTAGTTCACCGACATGTTACTCATAGTGCACTATTCATATTCAGTTGATGTTATTATATACATGTTCTGCAATTCATTGTACTCCCCATGTTTAATAATACTGTTACTCCCCATGTTTAATAATACTGCACGCCTATTATACATATTTATTGCTATATGTGTCATCCTGACGACCTGAGTGTGCATGCTCATAGGACGAAGTGGATCCTGCCCAGGAGCAGGACTTATCCTTCGAGATTGCGGAGATCTAGACTGCACCACCAGCGCTACTTTCTTTGATTTCTGCATTTGTTATTGGTTAGTTGTTTATTCTGTGAATACCTCAAACTCTTTTAAATTGCAATGTAATAAAGTCGTGAACTATCATTTTTCCTTTACTCAAGCACTGTTTATTAACTACCATGTAATGCTAGAAGCCGAAGTGTGACTACGGCGGGATTATTCCCTGATCGTAGGAGCATGGCTGGCCTAGTCATCCCTCGTATCGCGTATTTTGGGAAGCGGGGCGTGACATGGTTTTGTTGGTATCAGAGCCAAAGGTTTTGGATGAAATTACAGTTCCGTGGAGGGACCTCTAGATTGAGTTACACCCTTAGCGTATGCCTTATTGCATTCTTCCTCACTTCCTAATCATCGTTGAATCATTGTGAAGCCTTGTTTGAATATGATTTCTTTTGATCTTTCAGGAATATGGACTCCTCAGGCAACTCCTCGGGTGCCGGTCACCACGATCGTACCGAGAAGATTCTTAGCACACTGACGACCCTGGCCCAAGCTCAAGAGAGAAAGACCGATCTTCTGGCCGAGGGATTGAAGGTGGTACAGGAGACCACAATTACCACCCTGGAGAGATCTACGGCTGTTTCCGCCGCCCCTGAGGGTGCGCTCGTACCGACTCCACAGGCTAGGGTTGGTACCGTTTCAGACTTCAGGAGGCTCCATCCAGCAGTGTTCACGGGATCAGCAAGTCCACTTGAGGCCGAACAATGGCTCATCAACATAGAGAACCTCCTGACTGCCGCTCGAATTCCTGACGACGACAGAGTGAACGTAGTGAAGATTCAACTAGAAGACGAGACCCGCACGTGGTGGTCCGTAGAGGAGAGCCGGCTAGAGAAGCCTATTGGATGAGACACGTTCTTCACGTGCTTCCTGGATCATTACTTTCCGGCTACTGCCAAGGCTGAGAGGGAGGAAAAGTTTATTATGTTGAAGCAAAATGGACGCTTAGTGGATGTCTACGCCGTAAAGTTCAATCGGCTGAGTCGCTTCGCACCGTACATGGTAGCCACCGAATCCGCCAGGGCAAGACGTTTCCAGCAAGGGTTCGATATTGAATTGCAACAACTCATCGCGTCTCTCGACCTAACCTTCGCACAAGTTTTGAATGCTGCCCGAGTACAGGAATGGTTGGCAGAGAAGGCCAAGGGCCAACGATCGATGGATAGAAGACCCCACGTGGTTCCGGCACGACCTACCATTCTGCCCCGTGGAGCGATCCCAGTTCACAGGCTGGGTGTCACACAGATGAAGCGTACCTTCTCACCTCAGCATCCGCAGCGGAGGGCCCTATTTTGCGATTATTGCCAGAGGCCAGGACACATGCAGAGGGATTGCCACAGAGCTAAGGGGCAGTGTCTGATTTGCGGATCCAGCGAGCACAGGATCAATGGGTGTCCACAGGAGCTACAGTGAGGGTTCGAGCAACAACAACCGTCGTATGGCACATCAGCTCAGAGGGGTCCACCTCGGGTGCCCCAGCAGCGGTCCTTCGATCAGAGGCAGACTATTTCAGGTCGGAATCAGGGACGAGCTTTCACCCTACCCACCGAGCAGGCAGAGGCTTCTAGAGATGTGGTTACAGGTACCATCCTCGTTTATTCTGTACCAGCTAGAGTTCTTTTCGATTCGGGTGCTTCGCATTGTTTTATTTCCACGCGGTTTGTCCACACACACTCTATACCGCATGAGCCGTTGACCAAGGGTTGGGAGATACATACGGGTAACAGTATTATTGTGTCTAACCAAGAGTGTAGCTTATGTCCGGTGGTAGTATGCGGCAGGGAATTCTATGCGAATTTCCTTTTAATCGGGACGGGCAGTTATGATGCGATTATCGGGATGGATTGGATGAGTACATTCCATGCAATTATTGATTGCCGAGCAAGGAAGGTGACTTTCCGCATTACCAATCATCCTGAGTTTGTTTTCGAAGGCGGAAGCGAGTCTTTGGAACCGGCCAAGTTTAGAGCCAAGCCAAAAGCGTTGACAGCTATGGAGATTGATGAGAGTCCAGCCCCAGAGATTGTTCGGGATTTTCTTGATGTGTTTCCGAAAGATTTACCAGGTCTACCACCTCCCCGCGTCTTGGAATTCTCTATTGACTTGATTCCAGGGACGGCGCCAGTTTCCAAAGCTCCTTACAGGATGGCGCCAGTTGAGTTGGCAGAATTGAAGAAAAAAATTAGAGAACTCCTGGAGAAAGGATTTATTCGCCCAAGTGCTTCGCCGTGGGGTGCACCAGTCTTGTTGGTGAAGAAAAAGGACGGATCGCTATGGATGTGTATAGATTATCGGGAGCTGAACAGGGTTACGATAAAGAACAAATACCCCATTCCGCGCATCGATGATCTATTTGATCGGTTGGGTGGGGCCAAGGTATTTTCGAAGCTGGATCTTCGTTCGGGCTATCACCAGATCAGAGTAACGGCCGAAGATGTATGCAAGACAGCTTTCAGGATGCGATACGGGCATTATGAGTTTCTTGTGATGTCGTTCGGTATTACCAATGCTCCAGCTATATTTATGGACCTGATGAATAGAGTATTTGCGAAGTACTTGGACACGTTTGTCGTTGTATTCATCGACGACATTCTAGTCTACTCTAAGACCCAGGAGGACCATGTCGAACACCTGCGGACGGTATTACAAATTCTTCGGGAAGAGAAGCTGTACGCAAAATTGAGCAAGTGTGAGTTCTGGCTCGACAAAGTGCAGTTCTTTGGACACGTTGTTTCGGGCGAAGGCATCTCAGTGAACCCAGCGAAGATAGAATCTGTTAGAGGTTGGCCGACTCCGAAGTCCGTGGCCGAGATCAGAAGCTTCCTGGGATTGGCAGGATATTATCGGCGGTTCGTTCAAGACTTTGCACGAGTTGCTGAACCCTTGACGAAGCTGACATGGAAGGAAGTACCGTACGTATGGACGGAGGAGTGTACTCGGGCTTTTGAGGTACTAAAGCAGAAGTTGACCACGGCGCCTATCCTTACAGTGCCAGATAATTCAGGTGGGTTGGTGATACATAGCGATGCTTCGGGGAAAGGCTTAGGCTGCGTCCTGATGCAGCACGGTCATGTAGTCGCTTATGCCTCACGACAGCTGAAGAATCACGAGAGAAACTACCCAACGCATGACTTGGAGTTAGCCGCAGTGGTTTTCGCACTGAAGATCTGGAGACATTACTTGTTGGGCGAAAAGTAGAAGTGTACACGGATCACAAGAGTCTGAAGTACGTGTTCACTCAGAGAGAACTGAATATGAGGCAACGCCGGTGGCTAGAATTAATGGCGGACTACGACTTGGACTTACAGTACCATCCGGGGAAGGTAAATGCCATACCAGACGCTCTCAGTCGCAAGCCAGCGGTCATGATGTTGACCAATCAGAAGAGCATCATTGAGTATTTTCAGAAGCTCGAACTAGAAGTTGTTACACCGAGTGCAATCAAGCAATTCTGGAAGTTACAGGTGCAATCTTCTCTGATCGATTGCATTAAGGCGGCGCAAGCTGACGATCCTCGATTACAAAAGTTCAGAGAGCAGGTGGAAGCCGGGCTGAGGACAGACATACTCATACATCAGGATGGTTCTCTAAGATTCGGTAGCAAGCTCTGCGTTCCTAAGGAAGATGTTCGAGAAAAGGTATTAGTTGAGGCTCATAGTTCGGCTTATTCTGTGCATCCGGGAGGCACGAAAATGTGTCAAGATCTAAAGCAACACTTTCGGTGGAACGAGATGTAGCGAGAGATTGCACGGTTCGTATCCAGGTGTTTGGTATGCCAGCAAGTAAAAGCAGAGCACCAGAGGACGGCTGGACTGTTGCAACCGCTTCCGATACCCAAGTGGAAGTGGGAGCACATCACTATGGATTTCGTGACTGCCTTACCACGGAGCCCAAGGGAACAACGCGGTTTGGGTTATCGTCGACCGTCTTACGAAAGCTGCATACTTCATACCCTTCCGTGTAGGACAGTCGACAGAGTCGCTTGCGGAGAAATACATGCAGGAGGTGGTGCGACTTCATGGAGTCCCGGTCAGTATAATGTCGGATCGAGACACCAGATTTGTTTCATACTTTTGGAAGAGCTTACAGGAGAGTCTGGGTACACGTCTCAAGTTCAGCACGGCTTATCATCCCCAGATGGACGGATAGTCCGAGCGTACTATTCAGACGCTCGAGGACATGTTGAGGGCTTGCATGCTAGACTTCCAGGGTTCTTGGGAGGATCACCTTCATCTGGTGGAGTTTTCTTATAACAACAGTTTCCAAGCTAGCATCCAGATGGCTCTATTTGAAGCACTTTACGGACGGAAATGTCGATCTCCTGTTTGTTGGGATAACGTGGGAGAACGGAGATTACTGGGCCCCGAACTTATTGTTCAGACGGTAGACAAGGTCCAGATGATCAGACAACGCATTAAGACGGCTCAAGATCGACAGAAGAGTTGGGCGGATGCCAGCAGGAGAGCGCTAGAATTCGAGGTTGGAGATCATGTATTTCTGAAGATTTCTCTTACCCGCGGTGTTATTAGGTTTGGAGGTCGCGGGAAACTCAGTCCCCGATTCATCGGACCTTTTGAGGTGCTAGAGCGAGTGGGAGAGGTGGCCTATCGACTTACCTTACCTCCATCGTTAGCAGGTGTGCACAACACTTTTCATGTTTCTCAGTTGAGGCGCTATGTTCGGGACGACAACCATATTCTAGATCATTCGGAGTTAACTTTGGGCACTAATTTGTCCTACGAGGAGCAGTCTACAACCATTCTCGATCGTCATGATAAAGTGCTGAAGAATAGGGTCATTCCACTGGTTCGTGTTTCTTGGGGTGGTCGTTCTCCAGGGGAGTCTACCTGGGAACGCGAGGAGGACATCCGTGCACGTTTTCCGCATTTATTTGTATAGTGTGGTCTCGTTGTTTTTTTTTAATTTCAAGGAAGAAATTTTTGTAAGGAGGGTATGATGTAAATCCCCAGTTCCGAATAAAATTTTCCGTATTTTTCCAGAATTTAATCCAAATTTATTTCATTTTTTATATATTTTTTATTATTTAAACTAATTTCCTAAACTCTTAATCCTAAAACTAAATTCCCTAACCCAATCCTATTTCTACCCGACCCGACCCATGCTAACCCGACCCGACCCACTTCCCTCATCTTCCTCCCTCGTCTTCGTTTTCCCGCCTTTCTCCTACGCGTCACCCCACGCCTCCGCGCTCTTCGCGCCCACGCCGCGAGACCCGCACCCACGCCCGCTCACCTCCGCGTTCCTCGCGCCCGCCTCCACTCGACCAGCTCACCCGCAATAGCTCCAAGGCCTAACGGCTCTCGCCACGACTCCCCGATCCTCGCGCTGGCGTAAGAACCGGCCATCTCCAACAGCCACGATCCCCTCTTCTCTCCAACGTCTCCTTCTCACTCTCCATCTCTGCATCTCTCCCATTCTCTTCCTTCATCTCCCCTCTCTGCTTCACTCTCTCTCTCTCTCGTTCTCGTTCTCCTCTAAGCCAAACCCCCACCTCAAGTCACCGAACTCCTCCCAAGCTCCGACCACCACCGCCGAGCACCCCAACATTCCCTCTCCACTTTCCCAACACCTCAACCGCCAACACCCTCGCCTCATCTCCAAGACCCACCAAACCGAGCACCCACCAACATTAACACCAACCCCTGCATCTTGCCGACGAACCCAACTCCCTCTTCCCTGCACCTCACAGGAGCTCCGACCCCATCGCCCCCGCGCCTCAGCCGACCTCGCCAGAGCCCACTGCACTGGTGCCCTACAGCCCCCGAGCTCCCCTACTCACCAGCTCTAATCCCCTGAGCCGCCTGAGCTCACCGACGGCAGCCCCTCTGCACCCGAGCACTCCGACGTAGTCGCTGGAAATCCCCTGCCGTGGCCGCCTCCACGCCAGTGCTAAGCCGAGTACTCCGATCTAACCAAGTCGAGCGCGCATCGTGCAGCGATCGTACCCGTGTCGTACCATTCCCGTTGCCGTCGTTGCCTTACCATTGACTTCGTCACAGGCAAGTGAAGCCCCTTTCACTTGTTCAATTCATGCTACGTAATTGTGTAGTTAGAAATTGTAGTTTAACGGTTTAAATGGGTATAATATATGATGCTTGTATGAAAAAATAGATAGCATCCTCGTACAAGTACCGAGTGCTCGATGCGTTTACCCTATTAAAATCCCCAAGTTTCATTATTAGAAGTTCCGATTGATGTTAACGAGTGACATATAAGATATCGGCATCAAATCGTTAAGGCGTAGAATGTAAAATGAAATCCCTATTAGTTACGTTAAATCTGAAAATCAACGTACATACCACTTTGTAAAATTTGTAGTTATTTGAATATAATTCCAATCATGATGCTCCAGGGCTTGTATCGAACCTAACGAGATGTACTATAATCCTATGTAATTAGTTTTGGAATAATGCAATCCCATGACCCTGAAAATGATGAGGAACGCAATTCTGGACTGCAGTCCGGGGTAGCAATCTATAGGGGAAACTGAATTCTAAGTACCTGTACACACCTGCTTAAAACTGAAAATGCGCGGAGCCCCATATAATAGCGTAGATAACTTAATTATCTAACACCTGAAATCGGTCCCGTGTATTTTTACGGTCGTTTGGTATTTAAATTGTATTTTAGAATGTCATTGCGTTCTGCAGTTTCTGCAGAAATGTTTGTTACATTGACACATTAATCTGGACATAACTTCTGATGGAGAGGTGCGATTGATAATACGTTTGGTGCATTGGAAACGTGACTGGCAGAAAAAAAATTTATTCAACAAGGGAAATAGCTGAATCTGAACACAATTACTGGTAAAATGCGCGCGAAGTTGGGATTCCAGTTCTGAAACTGGAATTCCAGAAATCGATCGCTGCCTTCAAATGATGATAACTCCCTAATCTGAACTCCGTTTGACCTAAAATAAATTTTTATGTTTAGATAATCCAGTGTGCTTCATACGCCCTTTATATTGTTTTGGTAAATTCTAAGCGTATGATTTACCGTGAATTTTTCAAGTTATATGGCATTAGTCGTTATAGTATAATGAATACATGTTCAGTGCATTTCTGCATATTTTTCATGCTTGAGTTATACCTGCCGCATAGTGATCATTTGCATTGTCGATATATTAATGATTAATGATTGGGTTGTGGCAAATACGACAGTGATATTGATAAGTGGAAAAAGTGATTGAAAACGACAGTGATACGTATTGTCCACAACCTATCTAATTCATGAATGCATACCATAACCTGGGGAATGGGGAAATCAAGATGGAATTGAACTCGAATTTAGCAAGATGCAGTGATTTAGAGGATGATCATTCCCTATCAATGATATTTATATATATACATACTTTAGGTCGTGGGCCTAGCGGCACGGCTGACAGGGTTATGTCCCGGACACAGTGGACCGTAGTCTCGGGCATGCACGAGATCCTTGTTAAACACGAGTATCCTCTCCACCAATTGATTTCATGGACATAATGACCGTTAAGTAGTGACATATATATTGCTTAGTTCACCGACATGTTACTCATAGTGCACTATTCATATTCAGTTGATGTTATTATATACATGTTCTGCAATTCATTGTACTCCCCATGTTTAATAATATTGCACGCCTATTATACATATTTATTGCTATATGTGTCGTCCTGACGACCTGAGTGTGCATGCTCAGAGGACGAAGTGGATCCAGTCCAGGAGCAGAACTTATCCTTCGAGATTGCGGAGATCTAGACTGCACCACCAGTGCTACTTTCTTTGATTTATGCATTTGTTATTGGTTAGTTGTTTATTCTGTGAAATAAATGTACCTCGAACTCTTTTAAATTGCAATGTAATAAAGTCGTTGTCACGCCCCGCTTCCCAAAATACGGAATACGAGGGGTAGACAAGGCCAACCATGCTCCTACGGTCAAGGAATGTCCTGCCGTAGTCACACTTCGGCTTCTAGTTTTTCATGGTAAACAGTAAATGATGCGCAGGTAATGAGAAATGCAGTAACTGAAAGAAACAATGTAAAGACTGACCTGAAGTGGAACAAACGAATGTAACTTGGAATGGCAAGTCAAGAAGTCTGTGATGCACGTCTAGCTCTGGTCCAGTCTAAATCTTCTCCTCACACTGAGCATGCATACTCAGGTCGTCAGAGCGACACAATAGCAATATAATATATATAAAATCAAGTGACAGTTCTAATAGTGGTAATAGATATGAATAACAGTAAATCAATGACAGCATGAATATGAATGTGCAGTAATCAATGCAGCGGAGCAGTAAAGCAGTAGAACGGTATGTCACGTATGTCAACACAGTATATAAGGTATATAAATGCCCGTATCCCTATCAGTCTCTAAGTCTCACTGTACAGGTCACTAAGCCTATCGTCAGTCCAAGTGTGAGAGTCAACCACTCGCGAGTGTCCTCCACCCAAGGGCAGAACCCAAGGGCAAGGGACCACGGGCCCAACATGTAACATGTATATCACGGTGTATATCACATACCCTATAAATCTCCATATAACTCCCTAAATATATAAGCCGGCATGGGACTCCCGAGATTCTGTTGAACTCACACTTAAATTACCTCACACCCCGTGGTCTACATCAAACGCTAACCATAACCCTAAATACTAATCGATCCGTGACAAGTCTGCACGAGAACTGGAGGCAGGACCTCCATCAAGCACGTCCCGACTAATACCTAAGATAAATGGCAGTGTCTGGTGCCTTATCTGTGACACCCGTGCAAGCGCTTCCATAAGTGTCACATACCACTTATAGTCACACGTACACGCATCCCACAGACGTCGACAATGCAATAGAATAATAGGGTCACTGATTGTGTACAAGTACGTATCACTTTCACTTATTCATGGATACACGAACACTGACGTACTTGCCACAATCATCACTAAAATCTAACACTGGGTAAATGCACGATATCACTAGGTTATCACTACAATGATATGGGTATGATATGATACGTACACAGTATATGAAGCATGATTAAGGTGTCATAAAATAGCATTCTATCACTTGCACGATTTATCATGAAACGTACGTGTATAGTTTAGCGAAACGATAAACAGGTAATAATCAGTATGTTCAGTTATCTATCCATCTAATTTAGTTTCAAGCCAATCGGGTTCTAGGATCATTAGTTATAACCATTTCATTTTAAGCGCTCGCGGCTGGAAATCCGGTTTCAGAATCAGAAGTCCGTTTCGCAATGCATTTTAATCCCAGTTGGGATCAGATTTTAGCGACTCTAAAGTTGGATGAAATCTAGGGTTTTCAGTAAGGTTTTCAACGCAACAGACGGATCTTCGATCGCGTCTGTACGTCAGGAGATATACACTATTCAATACCAATATGTCAGTTCTGATTCTGTTGGGACTGTCATGCGTCCCGATCTTTTAATTTACAGAATAATTAATAAACGATAACGAAACGGAGTGAAACTACTTGTGTTGTCTAGTTAACAGGTTTACCTATAATATACAGCAGAGTTCCGCAACCTACGAGTTAAGGAAATCCTGTGGTACCCAATACGGAACAGCAAGCAACACCTGGAGTCTCTCTGGACTGCAGTCCAGAGTCGCACTCCGATCCAAAAATCATCACAATTTAAGTACAGGAATACCAGGAAACCAGATAAGGTTAAAGTTCGTCGAGTCGGCTTCGATTTGAGCCCTCGAACGCACCATTCTAGTATGTATATAATTTATGGTGAATTTAACGATTTTCAGGTACAATAAAATATCAGTTTTATGATTTAACTTGGGGGTAGTCGTTTTGGTCATTAGCAGTCATATTATCAAACGAAATTTGCACAAGATATTCATCACACCAGGGCCAACAAGAACAATCTGGTTCCGTCAAATTAGACAAGTGATTCCATAGGGATCACACATCGAACGGTTGCATCGTGTAATTTATCGAGGATGTTTAGTATAAAATTTATAAGATTATAGTTTGTAACAAATACCAACTAGCATGTAGCAAGTATAAAACTTGCCTGGGGACGTCTTGGGGTTATACGGCAGCAGCGGCGATGGCCTAGGCAGCAGAGATCGACGACGTATGAAAAGTGCTCGATGAAATGCCAAAGCTTGAATGGTTTGCGGTGATCACGACTCGGCTCGTGGGGATGAGGGTGGTTGCTGGCGGGGTTCCAGTGAGGTGTTCGGGATGTGGGTTCAAGAGAGGGAAAGTGATATAGGGAGAGAGAGTGAGAAGTGTAGAGAGAGAGAGAGAGAGAAAGCGGGGAGAGAGAAAGAGAGCACTGAGAGCTTGAGTGAGAAGAAGAGAGGTAGAGAATTAGAGGGAGGAAGAATTGGAGGGAGGGAGTGAGTGAGGAAGAGAGAGACACAGGGAGGGAAAAGCAAAGAGAGAGAGAGAGAGAGAGAACCAGAGAGAGAGAAGGGAGGCACAGAGAGAGAGAGTATAGAGAGAGAGAGAGAGTTTGATGGCGACGATGATGCAGGGAGTCGACGACGAGACGAGATGCTCACCGGTCGTCGGCGCAGGGGAGGTCGAGCTCGGGTGCAGGGGTTCGAGCTTGGCTGTGGGTTTAGGGGTATTGGGTGATGGTGACAGGGAAGAGTGAGGGGAGGTGGTGAGGAGATGAGGGCGGTGATGAGGGTTCGACGAGATGGTCGGCGGTGTGAGGTGACGGCGACGTCGGAGGCGCAGGGTGTGGCTCGAGAAAGAGAGAGCAGGGGTGGAAAGAAAGGAGAGAGGGAGAATGAGGAAGAGGGTGTGATGGAAGAGAGGTGCGAAGCGTTGGGGAGTGGGTCGCGGGGAGACGTGCGCTGCGACGTGGGCGTGGGCGGAGGAAGCGGCGTGAGTTATGGATCGCGAGCGACAGGGGCGGGAAAGAGAAAGGAGCCGTTGGAGGAGAAGAGGAATAGGACGTGGGCCGGGTCGGGTAAGGCGGGGCTTGGAGGCTTGGGCTGGGCTGAAGGGGTTAGTAAATTCTTTATTTATTTTCCTCTGGGCTTTTAGGAAAAGATGGGCCGGTATTTAAACTAAAAATTAAGTTTATAAAAACTAAAGTGATGGGCTGAGGATAAGAAAATATAGTATATAATAGGGTTTAGGTTTTATTGATGGAGGGAAAATGGGATTTAAAAGAAATAAATTTATAAATAAAATAAATAAAATTATAAATAAGAATAAATAGAATTCTAGAGTAATAATTTACAGATTTTAGTATAAAAGGGACTGGGTATTACAGTCGTGAACTATGATTTTTCCTTTACTCAAGCACTGTTTATTAACTACCATGTAATGCTAGAAGCTGAAGTGTGACTACGGCGGGATTATTCCCTGATCGTAGGAGCATGGCTGGCCTAGTCATTCCTCGTATCGCATATTTTGGGAAGCGGGGTGTGACAGTGTGAAGAGATGTACCCTTGAACCAATGTTAGTTGGGAGATCTAAAGTCAGGTTTGGGACTAAGACCAATTAAAGAGATTGTGAGCACATGGGCTCGGTTGATCTGAATTGGGGGACTTGTGGGCCAACTTGGGCTCGATCCACTTAATTTTGAATAAAATGTTGAACATTTGTTTGGGCTCAGCCCTTTTTTATTCAATAATGCTGAGCATTGATTTGGGTTCTGACACCCTTCTTTTCTTTTTGTTTTTTATTGAGTGTTGAACACTCTTTATGGCACTGGGGCTTTATCTAAATAACACTTTGTGTTCCCTCAGCGCCCACGTGAAGAGCACGTGGAACGCTTGGCGCTGAGACTTAGCTGATTTGAGCTACGGTTAGCCTATCATAGTGTTAAACACTAGCGTATGTTTGGCGCTCACGTGGGGTCACGTGAGGCCTTAAAATAGTGTTAAACACTAAGAACCTGAGGCGCTCACGTGAGGTCACGTGAGGCGCCTGAAAGTTGGCACAGCTTCTTCGGAGTTATTCCCTTCTCTTTTCTGAGTGCTAAACACTATTGGGTCACGTGGGATCACGTGAGGCGCCCCAAGAATGGAAACTGCCCTTTGATTTACTCCATTTTTTTAAGTGCTAAGCACTACTTGGGGGGATCACGTGAGCCAGTCTCAGTTGTCCTCTTTTGTTCATCAAGGGTGCTCATGTGGGAGCACGTGATCGGTTATTATCATGTTTGGTGCCAATCTCTTTTTTTTTACGTGCATGGAGATCCTGAATTTCGAGACTTTCAAGCCCACTGTTTTGTAAGAATTAAATTCTTAGGACTTTGTTTTTCTCTTAGGCTTGGGATCTTCATGGCAGAATCTCCTCGATGAGAATTAAATTCTCAACTTGTGAGGAGATCTGCTTCTGCAGATCTTTCATCATAAGAAAGAACCGAGTTCTTATATGAAGGGTTAAACCCTTGTTTTATTAGAGGAATTAAATTCCTATATACTTTTTGGGAGAATTAAATTCTCTGAACTTAGATCTTCCCCTAGGTTTTGGATCTGCATGGCAGAATCTCCCCGATGAGAATTAAATTCTCAACTTGTGGGGAGATCTACTTCTGTGGATCTCAACCAGAGGAAGAACTAAGTTCTTTTTAGAAGAATTAAACTCTTATGGAGGTAAAAAAGGGATGAGATATTCTCTCTGTGTTTTGTTCCTTCTCTTACCTAGAGTTTCTTTTTCTCTTTTTTTTTGGAGAATTAAATTCTCTTTTCTTTTGCTTACGGGGGGTTTCTTTCTCTCTTTTTTTCTTCTCCGTCTCCGCCTCTCATGTGTGTTTCTTTGCTCTTATTTATAGGAGAAAGAAGGGAATCAATTTGTTTAGAAAATCTCTCATTGAACGATTTTGATTGATTTTCTAATCAACCAACATGATCTTTTAGATCACTCGGTGAATTTTATTCACCGTTGGATTTTTAATCCAAGGACTTCTGTTTTAAAGAAGATATTTCTTTTGTTGTTCTTAACAAGTTTAGGAAGATATTTCCTTGCACAGAATTTTTCTGTAGATTGGTGATTTTTAATCACCATTGGATCATTAATCCAACTGCGCTCTGTTTTATAGAGCGTAATCTTTCTTGTTTAGAAAGATCCAAGAAAATATTTTCCAAATAAGGCTTTTAGTCCCTTTTAATTAGAATTTACTTCTATCGGTTCAGAAGGCATAGGAGCCTATCACGTGTAGCACGTGACCCACCAAATTAAGCCCACCAAAAGGTGTCACGTGCTATCACGTGAGTGTTTTTTTTGTCCAATTGTTTGCTTTATTCAGGCGCCTATATACTTTGTCTATAAAGGTCACGTGTCTGCACGTGAGGCCCAGTTTTAGCTTAGTTTTGTCAAGCGCAGCGCCTATCACGTATGGGCACATGATGCTCCACTTGGGGACTTTTTCCCGTTGTTTTATTTATTTATTTATTTTCCGTAAGGGAACACTCAGTATGCTCAGTTGTACATTGATGAGATTGTGCGTTTGCACGGCATTCCCACATGCATAGCATCCGACAGGGGCACCCAGTTCACTAGTTGTCTTTGGCAGAAGCTTCAGGAAGCTTTGGGTACCCGATTGAGTTTTAGCACCTCTTTCCATCCGCAGACCGATGGTCAGTCAGAGCGGACTATACAGACTCTGGAGGATATGCTTCGTGCGTGCGTGCTTGATTTTGGTGGCAGTTGAGATCGTCACTTGCCATTGATAGAGTTCTCCTACAATAACAGTTATCAGGAGACGATTCAGATGGCGCCTTTTGAGGCTTTATATGGTAAGAAGTGTCGATTGACAGTCTATTGGACCGAACTCAGCGAGAGTAGGATTTTAGGACCCCAGCTAGTTCAAGAGACTACGGAGACGATCCAGTTGATTCAGGATAGGATGAGAGCATCCCAGTGCAGACAGAAGTCTTATGCCGACCGTCGTCGTCGCAGGCTCGAGTTCGCAGTGGGGGATAATGTATTCCTACGGATTTATAGGTCGTGATGAGATTTGGGAAGAAAGGGAAGCTTAGTCCCAGATTTATAGGTCATTTTGAGATCCTTGAGCGAGTTGGTACCGTTGCCTATCGTTTGGCACTTCCACCCAGTTTTCCGGATGTTCACCCCGTATTCCATGTATCGATACTTCGTAAGTACCTTCATGACCCTTCTCACATGATTCAGCACCAGACCGTTCAGCTAGAGCGCGATCTTTCGTTCACCGAGCAGTCGGTAGTTATATTGGATCGACAGGTGAAAAAACTTCGGTCAAAGGTCTTTCCATCTGTGAAGGTTCTTTGGTGTGGCCCGAATAGTGAAGAGGTCACTTGGGAGGCCGAGAGCGAGATGCAGAAGAAATTCCCTCATCTTTTTGAAGGTACGCATAGTAAGATTTTTTAATTCGGGGACCGAATTTCTTTAAGGGGGGAAGATTGTAACACCTTAGAATGCGATTAGTGTTAATTATGCAATAATGCGGGTTTTTAGTAAAAAGGTTAACCAAAATAGTTTTCACATATTTTATAAAAATTAATTAATATTTTATTATTATTTATTTTGGGCTTGCACACACTTGTGCATGTTAACCTAGGGTTAATTAGTGTTAATCATGCTTAAGTAGCCATGACACCTTAAATTAATTACATGCCATGTTAACCTTGTCTTAATCTTTATTATTAGGAGTTTACCCTTTGACTTGAGAGAGAGAGAGAGAGAGAGTTGAATTTTTTAAGGCATGATGAGGTATGGGCAAGCATGGGGAGCATTTAACGAGGAGAGAGAATGGGCATGGTTCATTCTCTAATCTCACGCCCTCATTTCCCTCATCTCTCACCCATACACTCCCTCATTCTCACCTCACTCTCTCATTCACACATTTGTGTTCTCCTTCTCATTTCCTCTCCCCTCAACTGAAACCCTAACCATTTCATCTCAAAACCCAAGCCAATCTTCACTAAACTTCATCTAAACCCTTCACAAGCCTAGCTAAACCCCAAAAGATGACTTGGAGCATGGAAAGCTAGGGTTTTTGAGCAAGTGTGGAAAGGTGATGATCTCTAACTGTTAATTAGGTCCTTATAATGTTGTGTTGCTTAGTAGTTGTTGTTTAGAATACTAAAGATATAGTTTTTTTGTAATATCGTATTTTTAGTGTCTTTTTGGGGTCACTGTAATCTGCTATCACCACGAGTTGTTACTTGAAAATCTAGCAATGTAGCAGTGTTGTACTAGAGGCCCTGAGTGTTCACCTGAAACCCGAACCCAATCCAACCTGTTTTGGCCGGCGACAATTGATGATTTTCCGAGCTCGCTGGATTTCTTGGGGACTGGGGGGTTGTGGTTTGTAGGGTAGCTGTCTGTAGGTATTTTGGGGTGTCTGGTACTGCTTGATTTTTATATTTTGACAGTAAGAAAAATCTGGGACCACTTAGCTAATTTTAGGAGTTTCGGCAAAGCGCGATACGATTGATCCGATGTATTTTAAGTGTTTCTGGTAGCTTGCAGTCGTGGACTTATTTTGATGATGTCGCTACACACGTTAGCCGCTAAGCGAACCCTTTTGTAGCTTAAGGGAACCGATTCGTTAATTGGTGTTGTGTTCATTTATTATTGGGTAGTTTGCTAAATCCACGCGTTATTGTGTTGTGTGTTAATAGGATCGCAGGCGGGGACTTCAGACGCTACAAAGAAGGGAAAGCAGGTGGTTGGATTTACCTAGCTCGAGATCATCGATGAGTAGATTTAACATCTACGGGGAAATCGCCCGTATGGCGTTAAGCGTCGAGGGCTAGATATGATTTATAGCCACATGTTATATGCATATGAGTTGATTGTGCATGATCATTGCATACCATTACTTGTTGTGCCTTGACTTAGTACCTATTGGACACTGCACCATTACTGACGGTTCATGTTGCACGAGCACTAAATTGTATGCTACACACACACCGTTGGTAATTTCCATGACACGCACAACAAATACACCTATGAGGTATTGTATTCGTTATTGACATTGGGACGTTGATTCTTGCTCTATTGCGCATATGAAATTTATCATGCATACATACCTACATGTATACACCCATACCTTGCTATAGCTACATATACACCTTTATATGATGTTGCATTTGACTTTGGAGAAATTGGGAACCGCATGATATATTTAAAAACTGGATTCATTTAAAAGAGCGGTTTTCCCTTGATATGCTCATATTGTTGTTCTATGTTGCATACATCATATTTCGTGGATTTACACATTGAGATACGGATTTCATGTGATTTATGGATTTGAGAACCGTGGGGATATTTCAAGAAAGTATGCATGGTTTTGAAAACCCAGTTTCTCTTGATATGATATTTCGATGCGTCCACCATGAGTTTTCTCGGTTCTGAGACTTGTGTTAGAAACCCGATTCGAGGAGATGGATGATCCGTTTGCGGGCTCATGGTGGACCCGGTATGGTACCCCGGGGCAAGAAAGGGATGTTGTGCAGTAGACGATGAGCCTGGAAAAGCGACTACTACCTACCGGTGATAGTTTGGACCCGGCGGTTATCCGGAGGATACCGACCGGAGTCGTGAGATGGATATGGGCCGATCCGAACTGACGGAGCCCGTAGGCCGATCCGGACTGACAGAGCCCGAGTTATGTGGATTTACGTATCGATGTTGGACACGGGTTTTCATGATGTTTCGAGTGTCGATGTTGGGCACTCAGGTTTCATGAGATTTACGGATATGAGGGCCGATCAGAGTGACAGCGCCTGAGGTATTGGGATTTGGGGTGTCGTTGATGAACACCGGGATTTTCCACGATGATGATTCATTGATGATGATATGTTTTATCCCATACTCAGTATTTATTAGATTTACATTGTTTCATGTAGTTGTAGTACCCTGATGGTGTACCTTGATCATGATTGTTGCATATCCATATTGCCATACTTATGCTACCAGATTGCATGTGATAGATTATCGCTGTTCGTGCATACCTGCGATTATCTGTATGACGTTACTTACTATTCACGAGTTGGCAACTCACCCCCGTTGTGCCACAGTGTTTTGCAGGCTTGACCTTCAGAGTAGTCGCGGCAGGGCTTCTTATTGTATCTTTTTCAGCGGATACCGCTACGGTTAGCTGTGAGGCCTTTTTGCTATAGGTGGGTTTGCGGTTATCCGATTATATCCATTGTATATCTCATTGTATCTAGTACTCTCCATCTACCACTTTCATGTATTGACTTAGAGACGAGTTGTGAGTATCGATATTGTATATTTTGTGACTCTGGGTGTCGTGCTCGCATGAGCCGACCTTTATTATGCAGTTTTACCTCTTTATGCTGTTTTTCATTTATTTTGTCTATTTCTTCGCTACGGCGTCGTATATATGTTTGTGTTGGTTGTTTCCGCCTTTGGGCGTGATTTGCTCCCGTTTGGGGATGCTTTATTTATATCATGTATTCGGGGCTAGTTTTTACAAAGGAGGTGCTGCCGAAATTTTTAAGAAAATAAACTTAAGCTTTAAGATTTTTACTTGAGATTTCCAAATGTTTTTATCACTTACTTCTTTTGATGGTTTAGATTTCTGGGTTTTCGGCTTACTTAAATTGCGTTACGCCTGTTGACGTCACGTGGTTTAAGTGCCGGTCACGTGCCTAAATTAGGGTCGTGACAGAAAACCTAAAGGACTTGGCCATGAAGGTATAAATCACTTCATAGTAAATTAGAACCTTCGTTAGATTTGCTAGCTGGGGTTTATGGTCGATTTTGGAAAATTAGTCGATGTTGCTTACCATAAAATCTTTGTTTGTTAATTCCGCCTCTCTACAAACCTTGTACAGTGTGCGACATCGACTTACATGGTATCAGAGCCACTCCATAAACCTTAACTAGCTTATTAGAGTCACGTTCCGTACTCTGATACCATATTTGTCACGACCCACCCCCAAACACAAATGGTATTGTCCGCTCTGCCCGAAACCGCACGGTTTTGTCCCTTTGAATGAATGGGGCTACTTCCCAGTAGGTCACCCATCCCAGAATTTCCCTAGCTCAAGCACGCTTAATTACGGAGTTTTTCAAACTCCAGAGTTAAGCGTGCTTGAGCTAGGGAAATTCTGGGATGGGTGACCTACTGGGAAGTAGCCCCATTCTTGAGTCCGGTTCATTCAAAGGGACAAAACCGTGCGATTTCGGGCAGAGCGGACAATACCATCTGTGTTTGGGGGTGGGTCATGACAGGTAGCAAGTAATTAGAACTTCGATCTACGAAATATACCCGAAATAACATTTCCAAAGTATGGTTGCTGTCATTTTTTTAAAATATGTTCAAAAAATTATTTCCGAGACCTTAAAAATACATGTAGGTTATTTTAGGACAAGAAAAAATTCAAGAAAATAACTCCTCAAGATGACCGCGGAACCGCGGCCAAATAGGTTTATAAGCCGCAGTTCCACGGCTAAGTTAAGGGGAATATTTTCCCAATTTTTTCTGGGGTTCTAATTATTGGAAATATCTTTTTTGGTATAATTGGATTTTACCCAGATTGGTTTGTGTACTGGTTTGTGCATAGGGTAAACACGGATAGTGATTATCGATCGAAATTCTAAGTTCTTGGCTAATCTGTTTTTTTATGATTGTATATGTGTTGATAAACGTCTTCTAATCGCTATATGTCGATTAGAAGGGGTTGCACATATCTTGTGATATTCGGATGCGAATGATTTCATAGATCGTCGTGTGAATGGCTCAGTGTGAATCTAGATGTGAGATGTGAGTGGATTCTTTATAATTCATGTATATTCTTTTATTGGGGCGCATTCAGGTTGAGGATGTAGTGACCGGCTGTATATTATTTTTCATTTCCGCATCTAGGTTTGACCCACGGAGGAGTGCACAAGCTACCAGATTCTAGGATTTAGTGGGTGGCCATCTCGAGGAGTCGAGACCCGGGTCACCCAATTTTAGGATTGGCGTGTAGCTTGCCGTACTCGTAGGGGTCTAGGATGATTCACACTCAACTGTTCACATGACCGTGGAGGAATGTGTTTCACAGGTGGCTCATTGAAATGCAAATGTTCCTCGTTGATCCATTTTTCCATTCTCTGTGATGCTTATATCTCCCTGTGTTGCTTATCATGCATGTGATATATATATATATATATATATATATATATATATATATGTGTGTGTGTGTGTGTGTGTGTGTGTGTGTGTATGTGTGTATGTATAAATAAATATTGTATATATTTTGCATCCGCCAGTCCTGCCCCCGCTGTGCCGTTAGTTAAGTAACCTAACGGTTAATGACGGGGCCCCGTGACGAATGCGAGTGGTATATACGTACATTCTATTTTCGTTCTTTTTGTGGTGTGATAAGGTTAATTGATGGGACCGCATTAATCTCAATTAATGCAAAGCAATAAACCTAATATTTGACGTCGTTGGAACAATTGAAAAACCACTTGGTTTTCTTCAAAAACAACTTTTAAAAGCGGAGCTTAAACTACTCCTTTTCAAAAGCTATCTGGTTCGTTCGACTATAGCAAGTTCATTACGTTAATGGTTTTCGCCAAAACCAGCCGTAGCCCTCCGTCATTTCAGATAAGTATCGACTAGTATTCATGCTATGTGTTTTGACCTTCGCTAAGGCATAGTGTTTGGTAGCTAATGGGTGCTTATCTGTAGTATAGATAGATGCATTAATTTAGGACAGGAGTACAGCTGTTTTGGCCTTCGTCAAGGGCTTGTACGAATGGGTCTAAATTAATCTGGATAATGACGGGTTGAACTTGACTTGCGACTTATGATGTTTTGACCTTCGTCAAGGTTATAAGCGCTTGGGGAAAAAACCACATCGGGAGTTTCAAACATACAGGAAACTTGCTAGTGTTGCATACCTTCTGGAGTGTGGTAGTTTTGGTAGGCTTCCTTCAAAATTATCACACAATGATAGTTGGGTCTTGATCCTACTGTGAGTATCCGCTACTCTTTGGGAGAATTTTTCATTTTGCAATTAGCTAATCAAGTAGGTGTCTAGATAGGTGTTAACGAGGCTACGCCTATGGGAAAATGAAGTTATTTAATTGGGTCCGTGAAAAAGCACAGGAGGCCTCCCTCCGAAGTACCAACACTGGCCTGGCCGAAAGATAAGTGAACTTGTAGGTGCGATTAATCCTGACTAATTCTTCTTTTAGGGTTTGAAGAAGAATTCGAGAAAACAGCGGTAGCCGTCTTGTTTAGATAAACTAATAACCAATCTAAACTTGCAAGAGCATATGCTGAGTGTTTCTTTTCTCTCTCCTAATTGCAGCGACCATGATGGGACTTAAGCTAATACTAGATAAAAATAAACTCGCTGGGCCAAACTATAAAGACTGGCTGAGAAATGCTCATATGGGCCTTACATATGATAAGGTCGCATGCGTCCTCACAGTGAAAGCTTCTCCTATTCCCGGTCCAGAATCCTCGGTCGCAGACATTGAGGTCCGTAAGACTATGTTGATTGCTCGAAAGCCAAGTGCCTAGTGCTGGCCTCTATGGATAATGAACATCAGAGGCGGCACGAGAAGATGGACCTTGATTCCATCTTCCTCCATACCAAAGAATTATATAGAGAGCAATCTCGTATCGCAAAATATGAGATATCGAAGAAATTATTTCAAGCGAGATTGGCTATCAGATCATCTGTTGGGTACCACGTCCTAAAGATAATTTCTCCCATAGAAGAGCTCGCGGACCTCGGAACCATGTTGGAGAATGAGTTGTACATCGACTTAATTCTTCAGTCCCTTCCCTCCACCTATGCCCAGTTCATATTGAATTTCAATATGCAAAGTATGGAAGTTTCACTTCCTGAGCTCCTCAACATGTTGAGGATTGTAGAGGGCACCTTGAACAAAAATAAGGAAATACCCACTCTGTTTGTTGGGGGATCTTCTTCTGTTAAATCCAAGGCTAAGGCCAAGTGGAAGAAGAAGAAGACCCCTACCAAACCGAGGGGAGATATGCAGAAGGTACAGGGAAAGGGAAAGGAAAAGATCGGGGGATCAGCCACAAAGGAAGAGTGCTTCTACTGTCACAAGAAAGGACATTGGAAGAAGAATTGCCGGGCTTTAAAATCCAAGAATCAGGATACGAAGCAAGTTGTGATTTCGGCTTCGGGTGTGTTCATGATTGAAAACTGTTTCTCGATCTCACATCTGTAATTCTTTACAGGCGCGGAGAAGCCGTAGAGTTTTGAGGAAAGGTGATATGACTATCAGGGTTGGCAACGGAACCAATGTGGATGTTGTTGCAGTAGGAGAATATCATCTTGGATTGACGAGTGGACATATTTTATTGTTACATAACTGTTTTTGTGTACCTAGTATGATATGTAATATTGAATCTGTATCTTTGTTATCTAATAAAAGATATAATTTTGCACTTGAAAGCAATGTCATAAACATTCACCTAAATCATGAAATGATTGAATTGGGTACATTGAATAACGGAATATACGTTCTCAATCAACATCAAGTTTTCAACGTCCAAAACCCGCTAAAAAGAAAAGCTCCAGAATCAAATCAAGCTTTCTTATGGCATTGTAGACTTGGTCGTATCAATGAAACACGATTAACTAAGTTACATAAAGATGGATATTTAAATCCGTTTGAGTATCAATCATATGCAACATGTCAATTATGTATTAGAGGAAAGATTGTTAGTAATATGTATGCCCTAGAGGCTATTACTGTACATACGATGTATATTGTAGTGGATGCTTAGACATATATAGGGAGGACTTTCTTGCTCGACATGATAATATGCTATCTGGTTGCACTTTATCTTAACATGTACACTTATTGTCTCTCTATTACATGTTGATAAAGCCCTTAGGATGAGTACTTGATTACCAGAATTATGATGCAGATCATACTAGTGGGGCAAGGGTAGTCGGTAAGTACATCCTTCAAATGTTCCTAGTCGTGGGAGTATCGAGACGGGGCATCGATATTCCAGAGTAGACTAGCATATACTCTTCTCGACCCATGTGATGGGCGATGGATGATCCCATATCCATTGGTGTTTGACATCAGAGATGGTATACGGGTGCTCAGTGGAGACTGGGTACACTGGACGGACTCGCCGAGAACTCCTAGATGGTATTATACCTATTGTCAGATAGCAGTTCTCTGGTGTCACTGGTACAGGTTAGTCTGTCGACCCGAGATCGTCATAGAGTCTTGTGTGATTCCCATTGTGCTTTGATTTCCACCTTACCACGTTCAAGAGATCGTGCAAAACGGTGGTTTTTGGGTACAGTCCCGAGTCACAGGAGGCAATGAGCGATAGAAGGGGATTCGTCTCTCCCGGTATTGGGGGTTGATGTTGCGCTATGCTTGATTGGCCATAATAGGAAATCCCTGGCCAGGGTTGCTGAGATTTACTGGTAAGTGTTATCGGTAGTTTCTCGAACCGTTATGGACCTTGCATTGGCATGACTTATCAGGATATTGGGGTCAGACGTTATACCACCCCCAGGCTGTGATATGCGACATATCTGACGAAGAGACCGGACTGTACGGTAGTATTACTGATTGGATTCGCAGGAGTATGAGCAGGCTTGCTTGTTGATCTTCTGATCGCTCAATACCCGGGTGGCCGTTACGTTTAGCAAACCGCTTGCGGCTTGTGGGTGACTGATATGATCACCACCTACTGTCGGCGTATTGACGAGTCTTTAGAGTCCTACACAGAGGTTTCCTGGCTCAAGAGAAACGAAGTAGGAGCACATATGAGATATGTGCGGGACTGAGATTAATGCGAGTATGAGATACCACATTCTATTCTCGTGATATGTGATATCGGTCGGTTATATGTGATATAGCCGGGCTGTCGAATCAAGTGTTGATTCGACAAGTTGATACATTTGATATTAGTCGGTTGTATGTGATATAGCTGGATTATTAAATCAAGTGTTGATTTAATAATTTAATGTATAATTATATATTTGATATATTATCTTACATTAACTAATATTAGCTCACTTAAGATTTCTTTTTCTCACTAGTGTACACTTAGTATATATGTGATATATATTAATGTACATCTTTTGTGTCATGCTAGATGACACATGCTACATGGGTGTATGAGACTCACACCATGCTTATAATAATGTTAGGTTTTATTTATTTAAAGTAATTCAATATTAGTTGGAAATTGTCATGCTTGGAAGCTTGGAGAAGCTTAAAGCATCTTTGACTTAGTCCACTAGTTTTATTTTACTTGTAGATATTTATTAACCTAACCATTATTGTTAGCCATGGTAAATCTTTACATGAGTTAGTATATGATACTAACTCACCCATGGTTGCTATTCTCACCACTTGATTCATTCTTCACTTGCTTCATCCATGAGAGCTTTCTTCATCTCCTTCTTCAAGCTTTCTAGCTTCATGAGAGGTGAAGAAAAATAGTGAGAAAATAATTTCTAAAGTGAGCAAAATTCATATTTCATCAACCTCTTCTCTACTAGCCATTTAGATTGGGTTGTTTCTTCACTAGTTCATCACTTAGTGAAGAGGTAGCTTGAGTCAGTGTCTCCTCGACGTAGATCATCTTCGGCCTTGAAGACTTCAAGCAAGCTTGTTCATTTCACCTTGTGGAGCCTCACTAAGTCCGGGAGATCACTACTTGGAGCGAAGGGACTACTACACGGAGCTATAGAAGTGAAGGACCGGTCTACAAAGGTCGTATTCCTCGTTCACTTAGATGTAAAGATGTTTACATGCTTGTTCGTCTAATTCTCTAGTTTAGATTCTAGCATTATGGTTCTTTAGCGCGCCAAAAATTTGAAAAAAGCATGGTCGATGCCTCCCGAAACCCAGCGGCTGCCTAGGGAACCCAGCAAAGATGACCAAAACTCAGTTCACTGGACACGGAGAAAGAGCCATTGAGCTCCTGGGACTCATACACGGCGACGTGTGTGGGCCAATGTCTACACATGCAAGAAGTGGCTATTCCTACTTCATTACTTTTACCGATGATTTCTCAAAATATGGACATGTATTCTTGATGAAGCATAAATCCGAGGCCTTTGAGAAATTCCAGGAGTATAAGAATGAAGCGGAAAAGCAAACCGGCAAAAGTATCAAGATGCTCCGATCTGATCGGGGTGGTGAATACTTAAGTGCCGAGTTCCTGGAATATCTAAAAAAGAATGAAATTCTCTCTCAGCTTACTCCTCTATACACACCACAACACAACGGTGTATCAGAAAGACGGAATCGCACCCTGCTAGATATGGTGCGTTCCATGATGAGTAATGTTGAGTTGCCGCCATCCTTCTGGGGTTATACACTAGAATCTGCTGCATACCTATTGAATAAGGTTCCAACTAAGTATGTGCCTACCACTCCATATGAAATGTAGAATGAGAAGAAACCCAGTCTTAAGTATTTTAAGATATGGGGTTGTCCTGCTTTTGTCAAAAAATTTCATTCGGACAAGCTCGAGATACGTTCAGTATTGTGTAAGTTTGTGGGATACCCCAAGAACTTTAAGGGGTATTATTTCTATTACGCTGAGGAACAAAAGGTCTTTGTTTCTCATCATGCCCGCTTTATGGAAACTCAATTTCTTGAAAAAGATATTAGTGGGAGCGCAATAGAGCTGGAAGAAATTCCAGAACCACAAACTATTACTGAAGACTTAGTAGAACCTGAGATTTCAATGGAACCGGACGTACCTACGCCACTCCGCAGATCTAGTAGGCAGTCTCATCCGCCTGAGAGATACTACGGTTTTCTCGTAAACGGGGATCAAGAGGATTGCATCGTTGATGATGATGAGCTGACTAGTTTTCAGCAAGCCATCACGAGTAGAGACTCGGTGAAATGGCTGGATGCTATGCGATCCGAGATGGAATCCATGTATGGACTTTGGATTTTGCTCCTGCTGGGGTAAAACCCGTAGGATGCAAATGGATCTTCAAAAAGAAGATTAGTGTAGATGGTCATGTAGAAACCTACAAAGCTAGACTTGTTGCTAAAGGTTTTCGTCAAAGACCAGAATTAGACTATGACGAAACTTTTTCACCAGTGGCTATGCTTAAATCCATTCGGATCCTACTTGCCATTGCTGCGTTCCATGAATATGACATCTGGCAGATGGATGTTAAAACCGTTTTTCTAAATGGAAGTTTAGAAGAGTGTGTTTTCATGGATCAACCAGAAGGTTTCATAGACAGTGGGAGCAGCGGAAAGGTGTGCAAGTTGCTTAAATCCATTTATGGATTAAAACAGGTATCGCGGAGTTGGAACATCTGCTTTGATGAGACGGTCAAGGAATTCGACTTTATCAAAAATGCAGATGAACCTTGTATTTATAAGAAGATTGTAGGGAGAACTGTGGTATTTCTCGTTTTATACGTAGATGACATTCTCCTGATAGGAAATAATATTTCTATGCTACAATTGGACAAGCTATTCATGTCACAGAAGTTCTCTATGAAAGACCTGCGTGATGCCTCGTACATTCTGGGGATTAAGATCTATCGTGATAGATCTAAAAGAATGTTGGGACTTTCACAGTCAAGGTACATAGACACCGTACTAAAGAGGTTTAGTATGGAAAATTCTAAGCACGGTAATTTACCTGCTTGTCACGGAATCACCCTCTCCAAAGAGATGTCTCACAAGACTGATGAGAAGAGGGCTTGCATGAGCATAGTACCCTACGCTTCGGCGGTACAGAGATTGTCACATTCAGGCTCAGTAGGAGTTCGGATGGGTTTTCCTCATCGGCCTTCTTATCGACATCTACCTGGGGACCGTTACGTGCAGGTAGTACCGCTTGCGGCCTGTGGTTAAACCCACTGCCAGCGTAGTGTCGAGTCTTTAGAGTCCCACATAGAGAGTTTCCCTGCACTGGGTAAAAGGTGTAGAGGCCGTATGGTTTTACGGCAGGGCTTCGATCACTTACGTGCACTTGTGCGCGTATGATGTTCGGGCGGATAATACTAGTGGGCTTTGGTTTAAGCCGGATCCTAGTATTATATTGATAGATCAGTTTCGTCTCTTTGTATTCGTGTTTCTCGGAACACAAATGCGGGTATGTATATACGGATGAGAGGAGCACAGAAGGAGACACCTCATTAGGGTTTTGACCATTTACTTGATTAAAACAATTATGAGGTGGAGGAAAGTATTTGTTATTTTTGTAAATGATTATTGAGACATGGCTACTAGTTTTGACTATTTGACTTTACTTGACCATTTGACTTGGCTTGACCACTTGACTTGGCTTGACCACTTGACTTGGTTTGACTATTTGACCTAGATATTTTTGTAAGATATTTTGATGAGATATTTTGATGCCATGATAATGGTCATGTCAAGGTAGCCATCTCAATTTTCATTAGTGATTATCATTTGTGAAAATACTTTCTCTTTCCTCAAGTGAGCTCTCATGCTAGCTCTCTTCTTCTTCCTCACTACAAAACCCTTAAGATCTCATGAGTTGTCACGCCCCGCTTCCCAGTGTACGGGCAGAGGACGCGACGAGGCCTCTACGTATATACTCAGAAGTACATACGCTAAGCGTATCTAAGCAATATAAAAATAAATACACAAGAGACAAAGTATAATAAAACAACAACTTTATTTATTCACATTCTTTTTTACAATACATGGAAAAGTAAATACATGGAATAAAGCGATGCCTAAACAGTGGCATAACAGAAATGTAAAGTACTGAAAGGAAGTGTGTACAATGAAACTAAAGCTCTGGGTATTCAGCAAACTGGTCCAAGTATTCAGTGCTGGGCTCGATCTCTGGAAGATCCGAATCACCTGACGACATTCAAAGAAGAAGAAAGAGAATGTCGTCAGCGAACAAATCGCTCGGTAAGTCCCAAAGATAAGGGAGAAATAGAATAGACAGAGAGTAATAGAGAAAGTATAACTTTTAAAGTTTTATTATATTGTTAACGCTGTTGATTGTAGCTTGGTAAAGAAGGATGCCAGTGTATACGAGATGAGTCTCTATATGCTAGAGACTAGGGCAAATGGAAGTATAAGGCTCCGTTATACAACCCGGAACAATGGCAATTGGATTCAGGTTAGGTGTCTTAATCTTACAGTCTCGTGCCACTTCTAACACCTTCCGTACCAATCTACCCCTTAAAACCCCACGAAGTATTGTTTTGTATTGTTGTAATGTAACTTGTTTTGTCTTGTAATAAAGATTGTGTATTTGGATGACTTGCCGAAACCATGATATCAGTAAAATGGATGTACTGGAGAATCATGGATGTAACTGGAGAATCATGTAAATGGAAGTATATCCATGGTTCGGTTCGGTCAATACAGATTGAATAGAATGAATATATGGATTCATGGATTCATGTTGAATTGTAGTTTGTAGATTGTACTTGAATCATATTCAAGTCAGATTATTATAATGAGACTCGGTCTGAGTCAGATAATTAGAAAAGAAATTGAAGTCCTGATTTTTTTTATGTTATCGGTAACCGCTGCACATGGGCGGCAGGATTTGTGTCTTTTTCAAAGACGATTACCGTGTTGATAACACCGTTTGTTAAGTTGTCTACCTTAGATAGAAAAGCACCCATATCTCCGGCTCCCTGAGGCTCAAGAGACTGGTCCCGATTAAACCTATATTTACTAGGGTCCTTAGGGTAATTTATAGAACTTGAGAGGTTTTATGTAAAAATACTTTTGTATAACTTTCAAAATACACCCCAAGTGTTTAATTATCGTCTTTAGAGTTGTAATAAATGTAGATTTTATATATGTGATGTTTCTAGTGAAATTAACCTAATTTCATAATATAGGGTATTAAATTATAATATTGTACTTGGTATGGAATTCATGGTATTTTAATGTAAAGTGACTCTTGTGATTTTTGGAAAAGTTGGAATATTTATATTACCACAAAAATAGATATTTTAATGATACATATATATATATATATATATATATATATATATATTTATATAAAAATAATTTTAATATATTATATTTCTAGAAATCTCATTTTTCTAAAGATATTTGTATTTGTAAATCTTTCGAGATCGAATGCCCTTTGCGGGGGTCTGCATCTCGCACTACTAAGCCCAGGGACGTGCGATAATCCACACCATCCCAGTCAGGTTCTCCAAAATGGGTTGTAGCGGCGCTTTGCAAAGATTTGTTTAAAAATACTAAATCTTGAAAAAATGGTTTTATTAGTAAAGGGTATTTATATGTAAAGGTTCGTTTCCCGTATTCTATGTTCCCAAAAAGTATTGTGCTATATTTCATATGAGTGTTTTGAGGAGGTAGGTCATTACCTCATGATCTAACTTAAAGGTATAGCAAGATTGTGATGATTTAATGTCAAAATGAGACTACATGGTATTTTACTGAAAAAGAGCGATAAAAGTTACAAAATGATATAGATTGTCATGAAACTTGTTCAACATGTTTGTTAATGATTAATAGTCAACATGTAATGGTTTAATAGGGTCGTGTTTAAGAAAAGTGGGATTTTTAGAAAGAAACCGAATCGGAAATCGGTTTGACTCCGATTCCGTCGGGTTTTATTAAAAAATGTGTTGGAGATAGTGCCCTCATAGTCAATTATTGGATCGCAGGTACGTGATTGCAATGATTGCGGAGGACCTATCCCGGTAGGACAGTCTTACTCGAAATGATAGTATGCTATCTGGTTTGCCTTTATCAGTTGTGTACATGTTCAGGTGACTGATTGCATGTTACACTTTGATAGAGCCCTTAGGATCTTGCTTTACTACCAACTGTATGAGGGCGATCATATACGTGAGAGTTGGGTAGTTTAGATGCATATCCTTAGTTGTGGTCCCTAGTCGTAGGAGTTTCGAGACAGGTCATCGATACTCCGGAGTAGACTAGTGTATACAGTCGAGACCCCGTCAAGGGGCGGTGGCCGGTCTCACAAGCCACTGGTGTCAGTTGGATCACCTAAGATGTATACAGGTGCTCATTGGGTTATGAGTACACCGGACAGGACTCGCCGGGAATCTGCTAGTTAGTACTATACCTATCGTCAGATAGCAGTTCCCTGGTGACATGTGTACAGGTTAGTTCATCGACCTGAGGTCGTCATTTGTCTCGTGTGAGTTCCCACTGTGCTTTGATTTCTACCCTACCACGGCTCAAAGGAGTCGTGCAAACAGGTAGCTTTTGGGTACAGTCCCGAGCCATATGGAGGCACGTGAGCGGATCGGCAGGGGATTCGTCTCTCCCGGTATTGGGGGCGAGGTCGTGCTGTGTCTAGGAGAGCCATTACACAAAGCCCACGGCCGTGGCAGGAGATTTACTGGTAGGTACTCCAGTAGTATCTCAGGGTGTATTGGGCTTCACTCCGACACGACTTATACTGCTTCTGGGGGTCTGACGTTACTAGCCCTCTAGGCGGATATGCGATACTCATTGACGAACGGACCGGACTGTATATGCATTGTCACTGTTAGGCTCAGTAGGGTTTTCGGAGGAGTTCGCTCATCGGTCTCCCTTGAGTTCGCTCCTCGGCCACCCTTGAGGTCAGTCCGTGGGCAGCCGTTATGCATTGCTAGTGCCGCTGACGGTTTGTGGTTAAACCCACTGCCAGGGTGCTGACGAGTCATTAGAGTTCCCCACAGGCAGTTTCCCAAGTTCGGGCGAAACGTTGTAGAGACCGTATGGTTTTATGGCAGGGTTCGGAAAATGCACGTGCGTTTACGCACGTGTTATTTTTCGGGCAGATAATACTGGTCGGCTTTGGTTTAAGCCGGATCCGAGTATTATATTGAGTAGGTATAATATCTTTGTCTCAGTTGCATTTGTATTCGGTCGTAATACAAATGCGGGTATATTTATACAGTTTCGGGGTTGTCCTGAAATTCGTTTCAGGATCACTTTTGGAAGTTGCCAGTTTCCAGTTTTCTATCAGCCGTCTTTTAACATTTGGTTAAAGGCGGATTTATCTTTTCTTGGATGAGAGTGAGTCGTGCTTCTAGATGGTTCTAGAAGGTTCTAGAATTTGTGACTAAGCTTTGTGACTCATGCTTTGATTTCATTACTTTCTTGTTTTGCTTAAGATCTTTAAGCAAGATATTTGTTTGTGTTCACATATGATATTTATCATATGGTCACCCCCCCTCTCCTACGGTCACCTCCCTTCATTCTATATATATGAAAGGCCTCCTCTCTCTCTCATTTACACACTTGATTCAAGAGAGAAAAGATTTTGATAGTATTAATCGGTGTATGGAATTTCACAGTCCATTTCATTCCATCACCCGATTTCCACGGCAACTTCATTAACCGATCGTCCACGGATTTGGACGAAGTGAGACAAAGTCATCTACTCATTCTCTACATCAATCTTGGTCGTCTCTTTTAGCAAACTTGACGATCGAGTTGCCTCGAGTCAGAGGCGGGAGCCCGTTTAAAGAATCGGTGATGTGGTGCCACCTCGACGAGGAGATCGGAGTTCGACGAGATCGGAGCAGCCGCAACGGAGCGTGGGATGATGGTTGAAGAACGAAGGACTCGGATCGTTCGGTATAACCATTCTACACTCTTTACAGTTTGTTAGTTTAGCAATAATGGCAGATCCGGGTTATAGTGTACGATAGCGCCAAGTTCAAAAGTTTTATTCCGCATTTGGCGTCTGTAGACGGCCGGGGCGCTAGCGTAGACTTACAGTGGTATCAGAGCCTCACCATTTTGCTATACTAACTTGTGCTAACGCGTTTAAAACATCGATCCGACCGAAAATCGAAAACTGCAAAAATCGCATTTTTCTTCACTTGACAGTTCTGTTAATTTTAAATGGTGTCAAAATTGATTTCTGTACATCTTAAAAATCACAGCAGGCGATTCTAAGAACCACGAAGAAATTTGGGGTCATGATCACTCCATGGAGGCGCGGAGGCGCGGAAGCGCGGCCAAACCCATGGTTTGGCCGCCCTTCCGCGGCCACGTGGGGAGCACGTGCCTCCAAAATTTTTCAGTGGGTTCTGTGAAGGATTTTGGGGTTTTTGGTCAATACAGTTTTGGCCCAGGTTTTGTTACTGTTCACCAGTAAGCTGTGGGGCCCAATTTTTGAAATTTGATCTTTGGTCGATCGTAATTTAAACACGTTAGTTTACAGTGCTTACATTATATCTCCGACCGGGAATGTCATTTGATCGGTAAACCGCGTTTGATTGCTATAGTTCTTTTAGACGGGTTTGCGAACGTGACATTCGCGTTGATGTTCTGTGTTGTGCTGTAATGTTGCGGATTTGTCGTGGTGGATAGCAGTGTGCAATGATAGTACAGTTTGAGTTTATTTGTACATTTGATATTGCGGGGCGAGCGTCCAACTTGTGGACTGCCGTCACTGCCTGTTGTATAATATTCTTTTGGGGCACGACCAGGTTGCGGTCGATGTACCTATTGTACTATTTTTCATTACTGTACTAGGTTTTGCCCCGCGACGGAGTGTACGGATAGCCGGGTTCGGGAAAGCAACGGGTCCGCATCTCATGGCTTTGAGAGGCAGAGGGGCCCCACTTCAGAATTGGCAGACTATTCGCCGCACTCGTAGGGGGTACAGGTTGACCCAAGGAGGGGTGCTCAATTTACCGGATTCCGTGAAGTGCCGGGTGTTCCATTCACTATGCTGTGGGGGACTGCCTCGCTTCAGGTTTTGGCGGGTAACTTGCCGCACCCGTAGGGGTCTAGGTTTCATTGCACAGGCTATCCACACGACAGGGGAACGTCGGGTTTCAGCAGCGGCTCTGTGAAACTCGGGGATCCCAGATATCTGTATTGTTCTGTGATGCTTATTACTTTTCTGTAATGTTGCATATTATCACGCCTGGAGCGATTATGTATATTGGTTTATATACTATTAGATGTTGTATATGTTTTACACCCGTGCTAGTCCAGTCCCGGCTCTGTCGTTAGTTAAGTAACCTAACGGGTGATGACGGGACCCAGAGACGAATGCGGATGGCATATACGTACATTTTATTTTCGTTCTTTTCTGGTGTGATTAATGATGGGACTGTGTTGATTCTGATCAACGCAAAGTAAAACAAACCTGTTTGAGTTGTTGGAACAATTTTAAAAAGTGTTGTTACAAAGACGTTTCCTTTTGTTATGCATAGCGGTATTCGGTGTGAATATCCAGCACCTCATTCGACGAGGCAAGGGCTGATATCCCTTCACCGGGAAAGACCCCTTGGACAGAAGTTTGCGTCAGGGTAATAACTTTATTATAGTCGATTACAAGTTGCTTTGCATAGCGGTATTCAGTGGAATATCCTGCACCTCATTCCACGAGGAAAGAGCCGAGATCCCTTTACCGGGAGTGACCTCTTTAGCAAAAGGTTTTCGCCACTATATTTTAAAAAGCTATCAGGTTCCTTCAGCGATATCAAGTTCACTACGCTAAAGGTTTTTCGCCAAAAACCAGTCGTAGCCCTCCGTCGTTTCTTATGGATGGTCAGTAGTATTCAAGCTATGTTTGTTGGCCTTAGTCAAGGCATAGTGTTTGGTAGCTGCTGGGTATTCATTTGTTGCATAGATAGATGAGTTGGTTTGGGACAGTCGTACAGCCTTGTTGGCCCTTAGTCAAGGGCGAGTACGGGTGGGTTCAAATTAACAAGATAATGACGGGCAGAACTTGACATGTGACTTATGATTTGCTGGCCCTTAGTCAGGATCATAAGAGCATGGGGCAAAAACTATATCAGGAGTTTCTAAAGAAACTGAAACTTGCCGAGTATGCGCATACCTTCTGGAGTATGAGTAACGTAGATGCATTCCATCACGTTATCATGCGATGAGAGTTGGATCCTGATTCCCACTGATGAGTTGGTTTACTCTTCGGGTGATCCCGATTGATTCTTCTTTAGGTTTGGAGGAGAATTTGACAGGACAGTAGGAGGTTTCCGGATTAGATAAAATGATGACCATTCTGATCTAGGTTAGAGTGCACGCAGAGTGTTTCTTTTCTCTCTCTCTCTTGGCAGCGACCTTTAACCGACCCTAGACTTTGACTCTGTGACCAAGTCGACCGAACCTTCTTAAAATACTGGCTTTTGGATTGTCTGAGTTGCATAAGTCATTGCCACTCCTTCTTTTACCCTTTGAATTTCTCAGAACACCCGTATTACTACGGATATCCACTTCCATTGGATAGAGCCATCGTATGGTTATATACGAACTCGAAGGGACTTCTTCGAGGATGGATCCAGGTTCAGGAGAAATAGAATTGGTTTATTCAGTTGTCTTCAATTATCACCTTCTCTCAGGTTGCGAGAGCTCCTTGGTTTAGGAGAGTACACCTATTACGCTTATTGGATAGTCTTATTCCAAACCATAGGCTGGTGCCGAAAGGTAGGGAATGAAGAAAACCAATTAGCCTAAGTAGGGTGTGCAGAAGGTAATATGTAAAGACAAAATAAAGGGATTAGAAAGAGGGCAAAGTAAATTGTGACTGATATCATTCACGACCGAAACCGCGTACTTCATCGCCACTCCTATTTCACCTTTGAAAGAATAAGGTATTATTCAGTTGTCTTTTATCATCACCTTCTCTCAGTTGCGATTACTCCTTGGTTTAGGAGGGTACACCTATTATGCTTACTGGATAGTCTTCTTCCAAACCATAGGCTGGTGCCGAACGGTAGGGAAGGAAGAAAACCATTTAGCCTAACGATGGTGTACAGAAGGTAACGACTAAAGACAAATAAAGTGATTTAGAGAGATGGCAATAAAATATACGGTTGATGTCATGAATTGGATTATGGAAGAGGCATTGCTATGAATACCAGGATACCCCTACGAAACATTTTAATGTTTCAGTGCATTGTTAAAGAAAAACTGTTTTCCCGATTAGACACTTACTCCAAGGGTATGTATTTACCAGGTTTCATTCTCATATCTGTATGGTTTTACAGATGATGAGTGGGAGTAAGATATTGGGAATTAGGTGATCATCCTCATTATATCGGAATTCGTTGTAATTGGTGATATTTGAGGAAATCGCCAGGGTACAGTTTTCTACCTACGACGCACAGGTTTTGAGTTGTTTAACTCAGCGGACTTATACAGAGTATTGTATGTTGTCCAAGTGTCCATCAGGACAAAGGGGTAGGTCCTCGTACTATGTTCTTTTTACTTATAACTTCTCTAGTATTTAGACAAGTGTTTCGTAGAAATACAAAGTCTAAGTTTTGAGAAGTTGTGGGTATAAGAATAAAGTAGAGAACCAGATATCATAAGTATTGGGATTCTTCAAAGAGATCGAAGATGTAGATTCTTGTGATTGGTATTCAGATGATAGTGATGGCTTTGAGAAACGTGTTTCTCTTTCAGGTTGCTCATAATTGGATGGATTCCTAAGTTGAGTAATGCTGATTAGCCTCTTTCTAATAAGTTGATATGCACTGGAGACAGCTGCATGGATTGAATCTTGGTTCCAATTAAATAAGTGCCAAAGTTTCTGTATTGGATATAGAATGGATCGTACCTTAAAAGAAATTAAGGTACGGGGAGTTGTCCAGCTTATGATTAAAACCAGACTCTGGATAACTCAGGGCACGTTTCTGTAATGGCTGTTTGTGGGTTGACCCTGGCTATGACAAGGGTTGATATTCTACCATTTGGAAGATCAATAGTGTTATTATTCTAGACTCGCCACAGTTTTAGTAAAATGGATCTTTTTCAGAAAACAGTAGTGGGAGTATGGTAGAACTGGAAGTGATTCCAGAACCGCGAACGATTACGGAAAATTTAATAGGACCTATACATTCAATCAGGTTTGACATTCCTATAGCCACTCCGCAGATTTGGTGGGTAACCTCAGACACCCGAGAGGTACTTCGGTAGCCTCAAGGACGGTGACAGGGAGGTTCTTATCTACCCAGACTTGACACTACTGTTGTTCCAGGATATGAGACCCGGTAGGAGGGTTGTCGTAGTCAGTGGGAGCAGCGGAAGCATAGTGGGCAAGTAGCTTATGTCTATTTATAGACTAGAGCAGTAATAGCGGAGATAGATCATCTAATTTTGATGTGACAGTCATGGGTTTGACTTCAATCAGAATAGGGGATGGATCAATTAAGAAGGTAGTAGGGTGTGATGTCATGGTATCTGGATGACATACACAGAGTGGGAAGTAAAATTCCTATACTACGATCGGTTGTACTATGGTCGTCACACAGTTGTTTCTCCAGATAGGATATGGATATAATATTTGACATTCTGGTTTCTAGATCTATGGTTTTAGATCTGGATTTGGGTAGTTTCCCAATGTGAGTACTTTGACAGATATTCTAATGGTTTTTGGAATAGTTGACTCCTAGCGTGGTCGTGTACCTGCAGGTGATGGAGTCACCCTCTCTAAAGGTGTCGTATAGACTAAAGGGGAGAGGGATGTGCATGATTGGCAGATCACTTGCTTAGGCAATTGAGTCAATCATGAGATGTCAAGTACCACACCAAATGTTAGTTTTGCACTAGATGCAATAAGTTTGTATTAATCCAATCCTGGAGAAACATAAGGAAGCAGTTTTAGAACATTGGTACATGTTCTACGGATTTAATAACGGCAGCCTCTTTCGGGAGACGGTTATCATTCCAGGCTTCAAAGGTGACATGGATGACGGAGTGATTGTCAGAGTTTTAGTTTTCCCTCTGACGAGGGACAGTATTATGGACAGGTGGTCCAAGAGGATACTGTGGGGAGCCAGGTGCCCGATACTGATTAGGTTCAGTGATCGATACAGTCTAAGAAGTTTGGATATGAAGTTCATTTATGAACTAAGATCCCATCTGATATCCAGACATATTCTAAGACAGGTACTACTCAATTCGAGAGATGGCTTTCTCCGCGAACTTGAGATTTAGAGAGATATTGAAAGATACTTCTAGGCGGATCCACTCACTGAGGCTATTTCTCGAACACAATAGTTTTACAAACGGGCTTTGTGAAACTGATTAGTAGAGGAGTTGGATGTTCGGTTTCACACGGGCTGTGAGTAGTCGACATCGCAATATTAGCCTTGAGTGCAAGTGGGAGATTGTTGGAGATAGTGCCCTCATAGTCAATTATTGGATCGCAGGTACGTGATTGCAATGATTGCGGAGGACCTATCCCGGTAGGACAGTCTTACTCGAAATGATAGTATGCTATCTGGTTTGCCTTTATCAGTTGTGTACATGTTCAGGTGACTGATTGCATGTTACACTTTGATAGAGCCCTTAGGATCTTGCTTTACTACCAACTGTATGAGGGCGATCATATACGTGAGAGTTGGGTAGTTTAGATGCATATCCTTAGTTGTGGTCCCTAGTCGTGGGAGTTTCGAGACAGGGCATCGATACTCCGGAGTAGACTAGTGTATACAGTCGAGACCCCGTCAAGGGGCGGTGGCCGGTCTCACAAGCCACTGGTGTCAGTTGGATCACCTAAGATGTATACAGGTGCTCATTGGGTTATGAGTACACCGGACAGGACTCGCCGGGAATCTGCTAGTTAGTACTATACCTATCGTCAGATAGCAGTTCCCTGGTGACATGTGTACAGGTTAGTTCATCGACCTGAGGTCGTCATTTGTCTCGTGTGAGTTCCCACTGTGCTTTGATTTCTACCCTACCACGGCTCAAAGGAGTCGTGCAAACAGGTAGCTTTTGGGTACAGTCCCGAGCCATATGGAGGCACGTGAGCGGATCGGCAGGGGATTCGTCTCTCCCGGTATTGGGGGCGAGGTCGTGCTGTGTCTAGGAGAGCCATTACACAAAGCCCACGGCCGTGGCAGGAGATTTACTGGTAGGTACTCCAGTAGTATCTCAGGGTGTATTGGGCTTCACTCCGACACGACTTATACTGCTTCTGGGGGTCTGACGTTACTAGCCCTCTAGGCGGATATGCGATACTCATTGACGAACGGACCGGACTGTATATACATTGTCACTGTTAGGCTCAGTAGGGTTTTCGGAGGAGTTCGCTCATCGGTCTCCCTTGAGTTCGCTCCTCGGCCACCCTTGAGGTCAGTCCGTGGGCAGCCGTTATGCATTGCTAGTGCCGCTGACGGTTTGTGGTTAAACCCACTGCCAGGGTGCTGACGAGTCATTAGAGTTCCCCACAGGCAGTTTCCCAAGTTCGGGCGAAACGTTGTAGAGACCGTATGGTTTTATGGCAGGGTTCGGAAAATGCACGTGCGTTTACGCACGTGTTATTTTTCGGGCAGATAATACTGGTCGGCTTTGGTTTAAGCCGGATCCGAGTATTATATTGAGTAGGTATAATATCTTTGTCTCAGTTGCATTTGTATTCGGTCGTAATACAAATGCGGGTATATTTATACAGTTTCGGGGTTGTCCTGAAATTCGTTTCAGGATCACTTTTGGAAGTTGCCAGTTTCCAGTTTTCTATCAGCCGTCTTTTAACATTTGGTTAAAGGCGGATTTATCTTTTCTTGGATGAGAGTGAGTCGTGCTTCTAGATGGTTCTAGAAGGTTCTAGAATTTGTGACTAAGCTTTGTGACTCATGCTTTGATTTCATTACTTTCTTGTTTTGCTTAAGATCTTTAAGCAAGATATTTGTTTGTGTTCACATATGATATTTATCATATGGTCACCCCCCCTCTCCTACGGTCACCTCCCTTCATTCTATATATATGAAAGGCCTCCTCTCTCTCTCATTTACACACTTGATTCAAGAGAGAAAAGATTTTGATAGTATTAATCGGTGTATGGAATTTCACAGTCCATTTCATTCCATCACCCGATTTCCACGGCAACTTCATTAACCGATCGTCCACGGATTTGGACGAAGTGAGACAAAGTCATCTACTCATTCTCTACATCAATCTTGGTCGTCTCTTTTAGCAAACTTGACGATCGAGTTGCCTCGAGTCAGAGGCGGGAGCCCGTTTAAAGAATCGGTGATGTGGTGCCACCTCGACGAGGAGATCGGAGTTCGACGAGATCGGAGCAGCCGCAACGGAGCGTGGGATGATGGTTGAAGAATGAAGGACTCGGATCGTTCGGTATAACCATTCTACACTCTTTACAGTTTGTTAGTTTAGCAATAATGGCAGATCCGGGTTATAGTGTACGATAGCGCCAAGTTCAAAAGTTTTATTCCGCATTTGGCGTCTGTAGACGGCCGGGGCGCTAGCGTAGACTTACAAAATGTTTTTAGAGTAGCAAAGGAGAGAGGGAGGCGGGATTTACGGGTTTTCAGGTTAGAAGAGAGGAAGAGGGAACGCTAGGAGGTGCCGGTGCGTCATTTCGTCGCCGGGAGCTCCTAGGGTTGTCGTCGGAAAATCGCCGAAGCTTTCGCCTTTTGTTAACTTGAATTGCACACAAGTTCTCTAGAGTTTTCTTGAGAGTTTTGTTCAGAATTTTGGAGTGAGGGGGTGTGTGTAGGGGTTGTATTTATAGGGTAAGGCTAGGGTTAGGGTAGGTGAAAGGTTGAAATGAAAAAAATGTGATAAAATGTATTAAAATGTAATAAAATGGAGTAATTGGTGTTTTAAAGTGTCTCTGTTACTGGTCTGAAGAAATAAAGTATACAAATGTGCAGGAAATGTGAAAATCCAACTTTTTCATGTTGGGGACTCGGCGGTCGGCCGGACCGGTGGCGGCGGCCCGAGTCGGCCGAGTCGCCAGCCGATTCGGCCGATCCCGGCCGAGTCGGGTGGTCGGAGGGTCCCTTGTCGGTTCATGTAGCCTCTGGTACTTTTAGGTTTTCATGTGTAGTGGGGGGTTTTGTGAGTTATGCACGTGTAAACCCTTGGTATTCTAAAAATTCAAAATAAAACAATATTAAAAATAAAGCGGGGGATGGGATTTGAACTCTGGTGGTTTGGTTCAGCAGTGCAAGGTCTTACCAATGAGCTACAAGCTCCTTTGTACTATTAAAAAGCAAAACAAGCTTATAACTTGTGCTCAGGCAAAAATACCCCTTTCTGTAATTTTGAAAAATTTGTACAGAAAGTTGGTACAGAAAGTTTAGGGTTGTTACATGAGTTGAGTAAATTAGGGTTTCAAGAGATAAATAAATCCATCTTAATACTCTACATCATCTAGTACATCAAGTTTAGCAAGCTTGTTGCCCTAGTTACCTCGGTTTTGAGGTAGAGCTCGGACTATAGACTCTCGGGTGGATCGTCTTTGACTCGAGGAGGCCGTGGAGGTTGCTACGATCCGGATCGATCCTTGGAACCTACGTAAACGAGGAGGACAGCGATGAAGACCCGAAGGACATGTATCGTGAGGTATAACTTCGTATCCGAGTAGTTAAACCTCAAGTAGTTTGCTAGCTAAAGTTTATGAACGATCCTTGGTTCTAGTCGGTGTTGTGAAGTTCGTAAAAATCACTTTTTGCAAATTCCGCCTCCCCGCGAACACGTGGGGTGCGCGACATCGACTTACAGTGGTATCAGAGCCTCTCATAAACCTTAGATAGCTTGTAGCGATGTTAGAATTCCGCCGTTTTTGTCGCGGAAAAACTGTCGACGGAAACAGTTTTCAAAAGTGAGGTTTTGAGTTGTTTTCACACCCCGTGGGCTCACGGTTTGAACCAAGAAGCCGCGGGGTGGATCGTGCGCACCCCGGGGACCCTTTGGGGGGGCCGAACGGCTGGGCCCACTCCCCAAGACCACCACAAGGTGGTCTTGGCAGTGGGGACCCGAAACTGCCCCACCTTGGGCAGTTTCGGGTCTGCCTCACCTCCTGGCCACCTCGTGGTGGCCTCGGGGGTGGGGTACCCCCTCTAGGCCCCCCAACTCGATGTTAATTTCATGCTCTAACTTCCCGCGAAGGTTCGGGCGCGTTTTGTTTTGATTCGGATTTCCGAATTGGCTCAAAATGATCGGTTTTGGAACTTTAGCTCACTGGATTATCATGTCTTGGAAATTAGTTAAGGTTGCTAATTGCGTGCGGAATTCTAATGTCGTAGTTACTTTATAAGTTTTGTGATGTGTATATGTGTTTGGAAATGTCAACTAATTGCTATACTTCGATTAGTCGGGGTTGCACATATATGTGATGTGTTACGTTGGTTTGTGTATATGAACTTGTTGGATCATCGTGGATGAATAGCCGGGAATGTGAGATGATGGTTTTCATTCTTTCATTCGATGTAAATTTGTAAAGTGATGTAATATTATTTTTGCGGGACACATCCAGGTTGAGGTTGTATCCACCGTTGTATTATTTCTTTTACTGTTTTTGCTCCTAGGATAGACCCAAGGTGGGGTGCACAAACTACCGGGTACTTTGAAGTGTCGAGTGGCCTACTCACTTTGTTGAGGGAGGTTGCTTAACTTCGGGTATTTGGCGAGTAGTTTGCCGCATCCGTAGGGGTCTATGGTGGGGTTTTGGCTATTCATCACGACTGTAGAATCTTTCTTTCGTTACAGGCTCAAACAAAACGCGGAATTCCTAAAATATCCAATGTGTTCATCTGTGATCTAGAATGCCTATCATTGCGTCTAACGAATGGATATTATTATATATGTATTATATAATAGACGTTGCTTATGTTTTACATCCGTGCTAGTCCAGCCCCCGCTCTGTCGTTAGTTAAGTAACCTAACGGGTGATGACGGGGCCCCGTGGCGAATGCGGATGGCATAAGCGTACGTTGTATTTTCGTTGTTTTCTGCAATGGTAGGTTAATTGAAGGGACTGCATTACATTAATGCAAAGCAAAAAAACCAAAACTGAATCGTTGGAACAAATTTTAAAAACTACTCGGTTATTTTAAAACAGGAGACTTTTAAATGCGGAGTTTAAAACCACTCCTTTTAAAAGCTATCAGGTTCCTTCGATTATATCAAGTTCACTACGTTCACGGTTTCGCCAAAATCATTCGTAGCCCTCCGTCATTTCATATGAATAGTCAGTAGTATTCAAGCTATGTATGTTGGCCTTCGTCAAGGCATAGTGTTTGGTAGCTGCTGGATATTCATCTGTAGCATAGATAGATGCGTTGGTTTGGGACAGTCGTACTACTATTTTGGCCTTCGTCAAGGGTATGTGCGGGTGGGTTCAAATTAACCTGGACAATGACGGGTAGAACTTGACATGTGACTTATGATATGTTGGCCTTCGTCAAGGTCATAAGAGCATGGGGCAAAAATCCACATCGGGAGTTTCTAAAGAAACTGAAACTTGCTAGTGCTGCATACCATTTGGAGTGTGATAATGTTGGTAAGATTCCTTCAGGATTATCACACAATGATATTTAGATCCCGAGCCTACTGTGAGTATCAGCTACTCCTCGGGACATTCTTCACTTAACGATCGATGCTATAAACCAAGTAGGTGTCTAGAACAGTGTTAGCGGGGCTACGCCTCCAGGGAAAAGAGGTTATTTAATTAAGGAACTTCGCGAAAGCGTCGTAAAACCTCCCTCTAAGTACCGACACTAGCCTGGCTGAACAGTTAAGCAAGTATTGTACGGTGAGATTAATCCTGACTAATTCTTCTTTTATGGTTTGAGGAAGGATTCGAGAAATAGTGGGAGCCATCCTGTTTAGATAAATTAAAAACCAATCTAAACTTGCAAGAGCATCATGCTGAGTGTATTCTTCTCTTTCTCCTAATTGCAGCAACCAGGTGACCAAATTAGGTTACAGATAGATAATAAAATGACTGAGTTATACTATAATGACTGGAAAAGGTTTGTCCAGATGTCCATTACCTATAACAAGTTGGACCACCTCATTACTACTTAAGCCCCCGCCGTCCCAGGTCCAGTTTCCACCGTTGCGGATAAGGATATCCGTAAGACAAGGGAAAAAGAACTGTGCGAATGCCAAGTGCCTCGTGTTGGCCTCAGTTGATGGTGTATACCATAGGCAGCACGAGAAGATGGACTTAGTTTCTATCTTCCTCCATAACAAAGTTTTATATGGAGAGCAATCTCATATTGCAAGATATGAGACCTCGAAGGAATTGCTTCAAGCGAGGTTGGCTATCGGATCATCTGTAGGGGACCACGTCTCTACAATGATTAGCTATATTAAAAAGCTTACGGACCTGGAAACAATGTTGGAGAATGAGTCATATGCTGACTTGATTCGAAAGTCCCTACCTCCTACTTACACCCAGGGGAAGAAAGTTATACTTCCAGTTGAGGGCACCCTGAAGGAAACCAGGGTGACACCCACTCAGCTTATTGGGGAATGTTCCTCTTCTGCATCCAAGGCGAAAACAAAGGGTGACAAGAAGAAGACCTCCACAAAGCCGATAAGCGGTGTTCATAAGGTAGAAGAAAAGGGAAGGGCAAAAGTTTCGGGGTTAACAGTAGGGAAGGAGGGATGTTCTTATTGTTACGGGAAAGGGCATTGGCAGAAGGGATGCAGGGCTTGGAAAGCCAGAATCCAGGATCCGAAGCATGTTGTGGCTTCGACTTCGGGCGTGTTAGTGATTGGAAACAGTCTGTCAATTAACTCTACTTCCTGGGTACAAGATACCGGATCAGGATCTCATATCTGTAATTCATTACAGGCTTTGAGAAACCGTAGAGTTATCAGGACAGGTGATATGACTCTCAGGATTGCTAACGGAATGAGCGTGGACGCTGTATCCGTAGGGTATATCACCTAAAATTGACAAGTGGGCAGATATTGATTCTACGTAACTATTTGTATGTACCAAGTCTAGTTTATAAGCGATGTGGTTCACATCCACCTAAATCAAAGTTTGATTGGGTCGGGTACACTAGAGGACAGTATATAATTGTTAGTGATATTTATGCCCTAGAGGCCATTACTGTACATACGATGTATATTGCAGTGGATGCTTGGACATATATATGGAGGACTTTCTTGCTCGACATGATAGTATGCTATCTGGTTGCTCTTTATCTTAACATGTACTCTGATCGTCTCTATGTTACATGTTGATAAAGCCCTTAGGATGAGTACTTGACTACCAGGATTATGATGAGGATCATACTAGTGGGAACAGTGTAGTCGCTAAGTACATCCTTCAAATGTTCCTAGTCGTAGGTGTATCGAGACAGGGCATAGATATACCAGAGTAGACTAGTGTATAGCTTCTCGACCCATGTAGATGGGCGATGGATGATCCCATATCCATTGGTGTTTGACATCAGAGATAGTATACGGGTGCTCAGTGGAGACTGAGTACACTGAACGGACTCGCCGAGAACTCCTAGATGGTATTATACCTATCGTCAGATAGCAGTTCTCTGGTGACACTGGTACAGGTTAGTCTGTAGACCCGAGATCGTCATAGAGTCTTGTGTGATTCCCACTGTGCTTTGATTTCCACCTTACCATGTTCATGAGAACGTGCAAAACGGTGGCTTTTGGGTACAGTCCCGAATCACATGGAGGCAATGAGCGATAGGAGGGGTTTCTTCTCTCCCGGTATTAGGAGTTGATGGTGCGCTGTGTTTGATTGGCTATAACTGGAAATCCCTGGCCAGGGTTGCTGAGATTTACTGGTAAGTGTTATCAGTAGTTTCTCGAACCGTTATGGACCTCACATTGGCACGACTTATCGGTTACTGGGGTCTGACGATTACCACCCCTAGACTAGATATGCGACATATCAGACGAAGAGACCGGACTGTACGGGAGTGTTACTGGTTGGATTCACAGGAGAATGTACAGGCTTGCTTGTTGATCTTCTGATCGCTCAATACCTGGGTGGCTGTTACGTTTAGCTGACCGCTTGCAGCTTGTGGGTGTTTGATATGATCATCACCTACTGCCGGCGTATTGACGATTCTTTAGAGTCCTACACAGAGGTGTCCTGGATCAGGCAAAATGGAGTAGGAGCACATATGTGATATGTGCGGGACCGTGAATAATACGAGTATGTGATACCGTATTCGATTCTCGCGATATATGATATCGGCCGGGTATATGTGATATAGCCGGGTCATCGGATCAAGTGTTGATTCGATGAACTAATACAGATTATATTAGTCGGTTATTTGCAAAATAGCCGGATTATCGGATCAAGTGTTGATTCGATAATTTAATGTATAATAATATATTTGATATATCACATTACATTAACTAATATAAGCTCACTTAAAGATTCGTTTTCTCACATGATGATACATTGATATATATGTGATATATGTTAATTGTATTATTTTCTTATGTTATAAAATATTGTATATATGATATATAATATTATAACATGTTAGGGTTACACATGCAACTAAGGTTATGAGATTAAACCATGCTAGGGTTTAAATTAGGGTTAAAATTTTATTATGGATAATTCATTTTGTTTTGGATGAGCTTTGAGGAAGCTTCATGATCCTTTGACAAAGTCCACCCTCTTTGTTTTATCCTTGATTTTTGTTAACCCAACTTTAACCCTAGCCTATAGTTTATTCTCTACATGAGTTAGCCATGACACATATTAAACCATGGTTGCATTTCTAAGCTCAACAATAATTCATTCATCACAACTTCATCTTCTTCTTGCTCACTCCAAAAGCTTTCTAGCTTTTCATTTGTGACGAATGTTTTGTGAGAAATTGAAAACAAAAGAGAGCAAAATTCCTACTTCATCATCCTCATCTATTCTATCCATTTAGATTAGGGTGTTTGCTTCACTAATACTTGATTAGTGAAGTGAGAGCTAGGGTTTGAGATTCTTCAAGGTAGATCATCTTGGATTGTGAAGTGTTCAAGCAAGGATGCATCATTCTCTTCATGGAGCCTCTCTAGAGTCCGGGTACTTGATGATCGCAGTGAATGGACCTCAACTCGGAGCTTATGAAGCGAAGGAACGGACTACAAAGATTATAATCCCTAACTCTTAGATGTTAAAGTGTTAATATGCTAGTTTTGTTTGATTCTCTAGTTAATGATCTAGGTTTAGGGTTATCTAAAATGGCAATTTTTTAACTTGGCATGGATGATGCCTCCCGAAACCTTGCTGCCGTTGTAGATAACCCAATAGTGGTATCAGAGCCTAGCTAGAGAATTAGACGGATAAGTGTAGGATTACGAAACCGAAACAACTCCGAAACACCCGATATCAAACACTAGTTTCTGTCGATTTTAAAATGGATTCTAAAATTTTTTTAAACAAGTGCAGAATCATGTATGAGATACATAGTGAACATAACCCAAACCTAATCCCATGTGCTCGGATTTTTGCGGAGCACATGGCTTGAAATTCCAAGCAGGCCGGCCCCTTGGTGGGTTTTGATCTCCAGGTTTTTGTCATGATCTGGTCTCTGGGGTTTGGTACTTTAGGTGTTGTTTATTTTTGCTAAAATTGCATGTGATGTTAATTTACTGCATTAACTAATCGGAGTGTTTCGTATTCGTAATTCTAGCTTTGATTCAGGTTGTTTAGAAAGTGTTAAAAAGTTTGATAACCCACTTTAACCCTTGCCGGAAATTTTTTCAAGAGTTGGATCTTTTTCATAGTTAAAGAACATTCAAATATCGTGCAAGTAACACGGTGGACCCTTTAACATAACGAAACCTTAACTCGATTATGTGACCGTCAGAACCACCTCTAAACCTTAGGGTTTGTGGAAGTTCGGCGTTGCCACATGTGAGGCGTTGGTTTGACCCTTCTACGGCTGAACCATTGGTACTGTGGCATGTGATGGATGCTTTTAAACTAAGTTCAAGTGTTGAGCATTTAGGGAAATTTTGGGTGTTTTTTGATTCGATCGGAATGTTTAACGTCGTCTAACTTTTTCTGTAATGTGATACAATATTTGGAATTCATATAGTTAGGCATGAAATCCGTAATATGTGATATTTCGGGTTTACGATGTCTAAGGTGATTGTAGATTCCAAATGTTGTAATTTTACACTTTCTTTTCTGCGACCGTAAGTGTAATATGTGGTGTATCGCTGGTTTCGTTGCTATACATCAACGACAATTGGGATACGCATATTTACTTACGTTGATGACATGTGATGTTATGTGTTGCTGTGATATGTTATATTGGATCGTCGTGTTTTGAATAGCCGGGGGTTTTATGTGAGATGAGGGTTTTTATTTTCATTCATGTAAAATTCATTGTGTGTAATATTCTTTTATTGGGGCACTTCCAGGTTGAGGATGATGTCACCATTGTATATTATTTACTTTTCCGCATTAGGATAGACCCAAGGCGGGGAGCACAAGTAACCGGGTTCTAGGGTCCAGTGGGAGACCATCTCGAGGAGTCGAGACCGGGTGTCCTAACTCTAGAATTGGTAGGATTGCTTGCCGCTCTCGTAGGGGTCTAGGGGTGTGGGATTGGATATTCATCACGACCGTGGAATCCGTGTTTTATACAGGCTTAAAATAAAAAACGGAAATCCTAGTATATCCAATATTTCATATGTTGTTTTTCTGTTGCGATGTCTGTGATGTGATCATTTGATATGATGAGATGAATACAGGATATAGTATATGTGATATATTATATAGACGTTGCATATGTTTTACACCCGCGATTGTAAGTCTACGTCACTCACCCCGGTACTTACGGGGAGGCGGAAGAGGTAAATATCAAATTTTTCATACAAGGTAACATAGACTTTGCTTGAGAATCTTTGCTAAACCATTGCTAACAAACAAACTAGAGGTTCTATCTACTATGCTTAGGAGATTATACCTCATGAAACTAGTCCTTCAGTTCTTTTCTCCGCTGTCCTCCTCGACCATGTGAGCTCTGAGGATCGATCCGGATCTTGGTCACCTCCGCGGCCTCCTAGAGTCGAAGACGATCCACCCGAGAGTCTATAGTCCGAGCTCCACCTCAAGCCGAGGTAACCAGGGCAACAAGTTCGCTATGCTTGATGTCCTAGATGATGTAGAAGAAGAAGATGGATTTGTTTGTCTATCTAGAACCTAATTTGCTCAACACATGAGACTATTAGGAAATGCTAGTGAGGAAGAAGAAGGAGCAACCATGGGAGCTCTCTTTTGATGAGAGAGAATGCAAATAAGATAATGATCCATAAGAAAAATAATTACCAATATTTTATCATGAAAATTGTGATGGTTACAATTGATTTAACCATTATCATGTCAAGTTAAATCCAAGCCAAAAGAAGAGTCTAGAGCTCACAAAAATATCCTAGTCAACAATGGTCAACTAGGTCAAAAGATCAACATGGTCAAATGGTCAAAGTAATTAGCCATAACACAATTATCATTAAAAAGATTAGTAAATATTTTCCTCCACCTCATAATGTTTTGACCAAGTCAATGGTCAAAACCCTAATGAGCCACCTCCTTCTTCGCTCCTCACAACCGTGCATACACACCCGCATCCGCATTCCATAGAATACGAATACTAGAAGACAAAACTAATCCATCCATACAATACTAGAATCTGGCTTAAACCAAAGCCTACTAGTATTGTCTGCCCGAACATCATACGCACACAAGTGCACGTAAGTGATCGTAACCCTGCCGTAAAACCATACGGCCTCTACACCTTTTGCCCAGTGCAGGGAAACTCTCTGTGTGTGACTCTAAAGACTCGACACTACGTTGGCAGTGGGTTTAACCACTGACCGCAAGCGGCACTAGCTGTACGTAACGGTCCCCAGGTAGATGTCAATAAGAAGGCCGATGAGGTAAACCCATCCGAACTCCTACTGAGCCTGAATGTGACAATCTCCGTACAGTCCGGTCTGTTCGTCTATGAGTATCGCATGTCAGGCCTAGGGGGCGGTAAACGTCAGACCCCTAATAGCGGTACAAGTCGTGTCGGAGTGTAGCCCAGAACACCCTGAGAAACTACTGGAAACACTACCGGTAAATCTCGCTTGCCCTAGCCAGGGACTTTATGTAATGACTCTCCTAGACACAGCGCGATATCAACCCCCAATACCGGGAGAGACGAATCCTGTCTAACCGCTACTGCCTCCAAGTGCTTCGGGACTGCACCCAACTACTACCTGTTTGCACGACTCCTTTGAGTCGTGGTAGGGTAGTAATCAAAGTACAGTTGGAACACACTCGAGGTGAAGTAGCGGTGTCAAGTCGACGGACTAAGCTGTACTCCTGTCTCCTGGGAACTGTTATCTGACGATAGGTATAGTACCAACCAACAGTTCCCGACGAGTCCTGTCCGGTGTACTCGTAACCTAACGAGCACCTGCATACTATCTCCAGTACGACGTACTAATGGCTGTGGGACAGACCATCTCCGATCCTGGGATGATAAGCGTATACACTAGTCTACTCCGGAGTATCGATGCCCCATCTCGATAATCCTACAACTAGGGACCTGTATAAGGATGTGCTTGTAGATTACCAAGCCCCCACTAGTGTGACTGCCATCACAACGCTGGTAATCAAGCAAAGATCCTAAGGGCTCTACTAATATGTATAAGCGATATGCTAAATGAAACACATGCACATATTAAAGTAGAAACAAACCAAGTAGTATACTACCATTTTGAGCAATAATGTTAATACAACTGTGAATATCTCAAGCTTCCATTAAGTAATATACAAGCTAGTATGATACAATAATGGCCTCTAGGGCATATACACTAACAATCTCCCACTTGCACTAGGGCCATGTGCTAGCGTAACGAAGACCTATCATCTCGATCAGCCTCTCGAACTGTGTCTGTGGTGTGGCCTTCATGAGTGGATCTGCAGTGTTATTTTCCAAATCTACTCTCCTCACCTCGATCTCCCGGCGATCTACGATCTCCCTGATCAGGTGGTACCGCCTCAAAATGTGTCTGGACTTCTGATGGGACCTGGGTTCCTTCGCTAAAGCTATAGCGCCGTTGTTGTCACAATACAGCGGTATTGGATCAACAATGGTTGGAACCACCTGAAGTTCTGTGAGGAACTTCTTCATCCAGACAGCTTCTTTTGCGGCATCGCAAGCAGCTATGTACTCCGATTCCATCGTCGAGTCTGCAACGGTGTCCTGCTTGGAGCTCTTCCAACAGACCACCCCTCCATTGAGGGTAAAGACATAACCCGACATGGACTTGGAGTCAACCTTGTCACTGTGGAAGCTGGAGTCAGCAAAGGCCTCGATCTAGAGGTCTTTTCCGCCATATACCAAGAACATCTCCTTAGTCCTTCTCAGGTACTTGAGAATGTTCTTTACTGCTATCCAGTGTTTCTCCCCTGGGTCAGACTGATACCGGCTTACAACGCTCAGTGCGTATGCTACATCTGGTCTGGTACATAACATCGCATACATTATAGAGCCTACCGCAGATACGTAGGGTATAGATGACATGTGAGCCCTTTCCAAATCAGTCTTTGGAGACATCTATTTGGAGAGGGTGATTCCGTGACAAGCCGGTAGGTTACCGCGCTTGGAATCTTCCATACTGAATCGTTTCAGTATGGTGTCAATGTACCTGGACTGCAAAAGTCCCAACATCCTCTTAGATCTATCACGATAGATCTGGATCCCTAGAATATAGTTTGCATCGCCCAGGTCCTTCATGGAGAACCTTTGTGACAAGAATCCTTTGACTGACTGTAGGGTAGGAATGTCATTTCCTATCAAGAGGATGTCATCCACGTACAAGACGAGGAATACAACAGTTCTCCCTATAATCTTACTATATATGCATGGTTCATCTGGATTTTTGATAAAGTCAAATTCTTTAACAGTATCATCAAAGCAGATGTTCCAACTCCGTGATGCCTGCTTTAGTCCATAAATGGACTTAAGCAACTTACACACTTTACCGCTGCACCCACTCTGAATGAAACCCTCCAGCTGATCCATATAGACGCACTCTTCCACATTTCCATTTAAAAAAGCCGTCTTTACGTCCATCTGCCAGATCTCATAATCGTGGAAGGCAGCAATGGCAAGAAGGATCCGAATGGATTTGAACATAGCCACTGGAGAAAAGGTTTCATCATAGTCCAAACCAGGTCTTTGACGAAAACCCTTTGCAACAAGTCTAGTTTTATAGGTTTCAACCTGCCCATCTACACCAATCTTCTTTCTGAAGATCCATTTGCAGCCTACGGGTTTTACCCCTTTTGGAGCAATGTCCAAAGTCCAAACTTTGTTGGTGTACATGGACTCCATCTCGGTCCGGATTGCATCCAGCCATTTTACCGAATCCCCGCTCTGAATGGCTTGCTGGAAGCTAGTAGGCTCATCATTTTCAATGATGCAATCCTCTCGATCCCCGTCTATGAGAAAACCGTAGTATCTCTCGGGCGGATGAGACTGCCTACTACTCCTGCGGAGTGGCGCCGGGATGTCCGGTTCTCCTGAAACTTCTGGTTCTACCAAGCTTTCAGTAATAGCTTGTGGTTCTAGAATTTTTTCTAGTTCTATTGCGCTCCCACTTATCTGATTTTCTAAAAATTCAGTTTCCAAGAAGCGGACATGACGAGAAACAAAGACTTTTTGCTCCTCTGCGTAATAGAAAAAATACCCCTTGGAGTTCTTTGGGTATTCCACAAACTTACACTGTACTGAGCGTGCCTCGAGCTTGTCCGCATGCTGCTTTTTAACAAAAGCTGGACATCCCCATGTCTTAAAGTGTTTAAGACATGGTTTCTTCCCACTCCACATCTGATATGGTGTGGTAGGAACAGACTTAGTAGGAACCTGGTGTAAGTCCACGTTGCCCACCCCGGTGCTTGCGGGGAGGCGGAAACGTTATGAAAAATTTGATTTTTTCAACTCTAGGCAACATGGACTATCTAAAGGAGGGATCTTTGCTAAACAAAACTAACTAACAAAGCTAAAGAGTTTAGCTACTCGGAAAGTGGGTTAAACCAAGGGCTTCAAGTCCTTCTCTCCTTGCTCCTTGGAGTGAAAGAAAGGGTTCTTCTTGTCGCCTTCTTTTGCCGAAGAAAGATCCACCCAAGGGCCTCAACCTTTGGCTCCAACCTCAAACTAGAAGTAACTAAGGTGCTTGGTGTGCTAGACCTAGGACCTTAGAAAGAGTAGAGAGTGTTTTTGGAGGGATTATCTCAAACTCAAATGATTCTCAACACATGAGAGGGGAGAGCTAGAGAGAGAGGAAGAGGAGGGAGAGAATGGAAATGATAAAGTGAGAAGAATATCTCAACCTTCTCACATATATGTGAATTATGTAAATTAGATAATTAGCAAAAAGATAATTGTCATGGTTAATCAAGAAATGACCATTATCATTTCACATTAAATGCTTTTGCAAGGATCAAAGAGCATCTTTCATATGGAATGATGATGGTCAACTTGTCAACCTAGGTCAACAAGTCAAGGATGGTCAACAAGTCAACAACCCTAACCATGCACAATTATAATTAACTAATTATTAATAAATCATAATTCACACAAAACATTAGGATTAAGAAAATGACAATAGTCATCAACCCTAATCAAAGTCCTCTGCCTCTGTCTCAGTCAACTGTGCATACACACCCGTATCCGTATACCGAGGAACACGAATACAATGAGATAAAACCAATCCCAAATCATATACTAGGATCCGGCTTAAACCAAAGCCCGCTAGTATAAGCTGTCCGGACACCAAACGTGCACAAGTACGCGGATGTGAACGAACCCTGTCGCAATACCATGCGACCTCTACTCATTTTGCCTAAGGGCGAATAACCCTCTGTGTGGGACTCTAAAGACTCGACACTACGCTGGCAGTGGGTTTAACCACAGACCGCAAGTGGCACTAGCTGTACGTAACGGTCCCCAGGTAGATGCCGATAAGAAGACTGACGAGGTAAACCCCATCTGAACTCCTACTGAGCCTGAATGTGACAGTCTCCGTACAGTCCGGTCTGTTCGTCTAAGAACATCGCATGGCGGGCCTAGGGGGACGGTAAATGTCAGTCCCCTACTAGCGGTACAAGTCGTGCCGGGGTGTAGCCCAGAACACCTGAGATAACACTGGAAACCTACCAGTCTATCTCGCTTGCCCTGGCCAGGGACTTTGTGTAATGGCTCTCCTAGACACAGCGCGATATCAACCCCCAATACCGGGAGAGACGAATCCTGTCTAACCGTCACTGCCTCCAAGTGCTTCGGGACTGCACCCAAAAACTACCTGTTTGCACGACTCCTTTGAGCCGTGGTAGGGTAGTAATCAAAGTACAGTGGGAACACACTCGAGGCGAAGTGACAGTGTCAAGTCAACGGACTAAGCTGTACTCATGTCACCTGGGAACTGATAACTGACGATAGGTATAATACCAACCAACAGTTCCCGACGAGTCATGTCCAGTGTACTCGTAACCTAACGAGCACCCGCATACTATGCCAAGTACGACGTACTGACGGCTGTGGGACAGGCCGTCTCCCAAGCTGGGATGAGAAGCGCATACGCTAGTCTACTCCGGAGTATCGATGCCCTGTCTCGATAGTCCTGCGACTAGGGACCTGCATAAGGATGTGCTTATAGATTACCCAGCCCCCACGAGTGTGACTGCCATCACAACGCTGGTAATCAAGCAAAGATCCTAAGGGCTCCACTAATGTGTAAAGGCGATATGCTAAAAGAAACACATGCACACATTAAAGCAGAAACAAACCAAGTAGCATACTACCATTTTTGAGCAAGAATGTCAATACAAGGTGAATATCCCAAGTTTCCATCAAGTAATATACAATCCAGTATGATACAGTAATGGCCTCTAGGGCATATACACTAACAATCTCCCACTTGCACTAAGGCCATGTACTGGCGTATCGAAGACCTATCATCTCGATCAGCCGCTTAAACTGAGTCTGGGGTAAGGCCTTTGTGAATGGATCAGCAGTGTTATCTTCCGTAGCAACTCTCCGAACTTCGATCTCCTGGCGACCCACGATCTCCCTGATCAGGTGATTCCGCCTCAAGATGTGTCTGGACTTCTGATAGGACCTGGGTTCCTTCGGTAAAGCTATAGCTCCGTTGTTGTCGCAATACAGTGGAATTGGATCAACAATGGTAGGAACCACCTGAAGCTCCGTGAGGAACTTCTTTATCCAGACAGCTTCCTTTGCGGCATCTGCAGCAGCGATATATTCCGCTTCCATCGTTGAGTCAGCAACGGTTTTCTGTTTGGAACTCTTCCAACACACCGCCCCTCCATAGAGGGTAAAGACATAACCCGACATGGACTTGGAATCATCCTTGTCACTCTGGAAGCTGGAGTCAGCAAAGGCCTCGATCTGGAGGTCTTTTCCGCCATACACCAAGAACATCTCCTTAGTCCTTCTCAGGTACTTGAGAATGTTCTTTACCGCTATCCAGTGCTTCTCCCCAGGGTTTGACTGATACCGGCTTACCACACTCAGTGCATAAGCTACATCTGGTCTGGTACACAACATCGCATACATTATAGAGCCTATCGCAGAAGCGTAGGGTATAATAGACATGCGATCCCTTTCCAAATCAGTCTTGGGAGACATCTGTTTGGAGAGGGTGATCCCGTGACAAGCCGGTAGATTACCGCGCTTGGAATCTTCCATACTGAATCTTTTCAGTATGGTGTTGATGTACCTGGACTGTGAGAGTCCTAATATCCTCTTGGATCTGTCACGGTAGATCCGGATCCCCAGAATGTATGAGGCATCACCCAGGTCTTTCATGGAGAACCTGTGTGATAAGAACACTTTGACAGGTTGTAGCATAGGAATGTCATTTCCTATTAAGAGAATGTCATCCACGTATAAAACGAGGAATACTACAGTTCTCGTTACAAATCTATTATAGATGCATGGTTCAGCTGGATTTTTGATAAAGCCAAATTCCTTGACCGTCTCATCAAAACAGATATTCCAACTCCGCGATGCCTGCTTTAGTCCATAGATGGACTTAAGCAACTTGCACACCTTTCCGCTGCTCCCACTCTGAATGAATCCCTCTGGCTGGTCCATATAGACACACTCCTCTAAATTTCCATTTAGAAAAGCGGTTTTTACGTCCATCTACCAGATCTCATAATCGTGGAAGGCAGTAATGACAAGAAGGATCCGAATGGATTTCAGCATAGCCACTGGAGAAAAGGTTTCGTCATAGTCCAAGCCAGGTCTTTGACGGAAACCCTTTGCAACAAGTCTAGCTTTATAGGTCTCAACCTGTCCAACTACACCAATCTTCCTTTTGAAGATCCACTTGCATCCTACGGGTTTTACCCCATCTGGAGCAATGTCCAACGTCCATACTTTGTTGGTGTACATGGACTCCATTTCGGTCCGCATTGCATCCAGCCATTTTACCGAGTCAACGCTCTGAATGGCCTGCTGGAAGCTAGTAGGCTCATCACTATCAATGATGCAATCCTCTCTATCCCCGTCTATGAGAAAACCGTAGTATCTCTCGAGCGGATGAGACTGCCTACTATTTCTGCGGAGCGGCGTAGGAATGTCCTGATCTTTCGAACCCTCCGGTTCTACTAAGCTTTCAGTAATAGCTCGTGGTTCTGGAATTTCTTCCAGTTCTACTGCGCTCCCACTTATCTGATTTTCCAAAAACTCAGTTTCCAAGAAGTGGACATGACGAGAAACAAAAACCTTTTGTTCCTCTTCGCAATACAAGAAATATCCCTTGGAGTTCTTTGGATATCCCACAAACTTGCACTGTACTGAGCGTGCCTCGAGCTTGTCCGCATGCTGCTTTTTGACAAAAGCTGGACATCCCCATATCTTAATGTGATTAAGATAGGGTCTCTTCCCACACCACATCTGATATGGTGTAGTAGGCACAGTCTTAGTTGGAACTCGGTTCAAAAGGTATGCTGCTGATTCTAGCGCATATCCCCAGAATGATCACGGTAACTCAGCGTTACTCATCATGGACTGTACCATATCCAATAGGGTTCGGTTCCGTCTCTTCGATACACCGTTATGTTGCGGAGTGTATGGAGGAGTAAGCTGAGAGAGAATTCCATTCTCTTTTAAGTAATCCAGGAACTCGGCACTCAAGTATTCACCACCTCGATCAGATCTCAGTGTCTTGATACTTTTGCTTGTTTGTTTTTCTACTTCATTCTTATATTCCTTGAATTTTCCAAAGGCTTCGGATTTATGTTTCATTAAGAAGACATAACCGTACCTTGAAAAGTCATCCGTAATAGTAATGAAGTAAAAATAACCGCTTCGTGCATGCGTAGACATTGGACCGCACACGTTGCTGTGTACGAGTCCCAAAAGCTCGCTCGCTCTTACTCCGTGTCCAGGGAACGGAGTCTTTGTCATCTTTCCTTTGAGACAGGATTGACAAGTTGCATATGATTGATATTCGAACGGATCCAAATATCCTTCTGTATGTAACTTCGACAACCTTCTCTCATTGATGTGACCCAGTCTACAATGCCATAAGAAAGTCTGATTTGTTTCCGGAGACTTTCTTTTGTGTGTATTCTGGACATTGAAAATCTATGGTTGGTTTAATACGTATATACCATTGCTCAATGTACCTGACCCAATCAGAACTTGATTAAGGTGAATGTTTACAACATTACTTACAAACGCAAATTCATAACCTTCTTTAGAAATCAAAGATACAGAAATGATATTACAAGTTGCGTTGGGTACAAAAAAGCAATTACGTAGAACCAAAACATGTCCATCTGACATTCCCGGGTGATAGTCCCCCACGGCCTCAGCATCCATGCTAGCTCCGTTTGCAACTTTGAGGGTCATGTCACCTGCCTTCAAAAACCTACGCTTTCTCAATGCCTGCAAAGAATTACAAATATGAGATCCTGATCCGGTATCTAATACCCAGGACGTAGAGTTTATTGATAGACAGTTTTCAATAACATACACACCAGAAGCTGAAACCGCAACCTGCTTCAGATCCTGTGTTCTGGCTTTCCAAGCCCTGCAATCTTTATTCCAGTGTCCACTCTTATGACAGTAAAAGCATTCTTCCTTATCCACAAGCTTCCCCGCTACCTTTGTTGCTTTTGCATTTCCCTTCGTATCCACCTTACTAACACCGCCCCTTGGTTTGGCGGGGGTTTTCTTCTTCTTTCCTTTGGCTTTCGCCCTGGACCTAGAAGAGGAAGATCCTCCTACAAACAAAGTGGATGTTTCCCTACCTTTCTATAGGGTGCCCTCTGCACTCCTCAGCATGTTGAGGAGTTCTGAAAGTTCAACTTCCTTTTCCTGCAAGTTGAAGTTCAGGATGAACTGGATGTAAGTGGAAGGAAGGGACTGGAGAATCAAGTCCGTATAGAGCTCATTCTCCAACATGGTCCCAACGTCCGCAAGCTCCTCTATGTAGCCAATCATCTTAAGCACGTGTTCCGCTACCGATGATCCGACGGCCAATCTTGCCGAAAACAACTTCTTCGACACTTCGTATCTGGCGATACGAGATTGCTCTCCATACAGTTCTTTTGTATGGAGAAATATGGATTCGAGGTCCATATTCTCGTGCCTCCTCTGATGTTCGTTGTCCATAGAGGCAAGCACGAGGCATTTGGCCTTCGCGCAGTCGATTTCCCAGGTCTTACGGATTTCCCTATCTGCGACGCTGGTTTTGGGACCTGGGACAGGGGGAGCTTTGGTGGTAAGAAGATACCCCAACTTGTCATAAGTGATTGCCATTTTGACATTCCTGAGCCAATCTTTGTAGCTTGGCCCTGTCAGTATGTTTTTATCTAGAAGTAACTTAAGTCCAGTCATGATAAATGGTCGCTGCAATTAGGAGAGAGAGAAGAAACACTTTAGCATGATGCTCTTGCAAGTTTAGAGTGGTTTTTAATTTGTCTAAACAGGATGGCTCCCACTGTCTCTCGAATCCCTCCTCAAACCATAAAGGAAGAACTAGTCGGGATCAATCTCACCGTACAATACTTGCTTAACCGTTCAGCCAGGCCAGTGTCGGTACTTCGAGGGAGGTTTTCCAACGCTTTCGCGAAGTTCCTTAATTAAGTAACCTCTTTTCCCTGTGGGCGTAGCCCCGCTAACACCTTTCTAGACACCTACTTGGTTTATAGCATTGATCGTTAAGTGAGAAAGTTCCGGAGGAGTAGCATATACTCACAGTAGGATCGGGATCCAAATATCATCGCGTGACAAAACTGAAGGAATCCTACCAGAATCATCACACTCCAAATGGTATGCAACGCTAGCAAGTTTCAGTTCTTTTGAAACTCCCGATGTGGATTTTTGCCCCATGCTCTTATGACCTTGACTTTGGCCAACAAATCATAAGTCACATGTCAAGTTCTACCCGTCATTCTCCAGGTTAATTTGAGCCCACCCGCACATACCCTTGACTTTGGCCAACAAGGTAGAACGATTGCCCCAAACCAACACATCTATATATGCTGCACATGAATACCCAATAGCTACCAATCACTATGCCTTGACTTTGGCCAACAAACATAGCTTGAATACTTATTGACCATTCATGTGAAACGACGGAGGGCTACGAATGGTTTCGGCGAAACCGTGAACGTAGTGAACTTGATATAATCGAAGGAACGAGATAGCTTTCAAAAGGAGTGGTTCAAGCTCCGCATTTAAAAGTTTGGTTTTGAAAAGAACCGAGTGGTTTTCAAAGTGTTCCAACGACTTTTACTTGGTTTATTTTATCTTGCATTAATTCCAATGCGTCCCATCATTTAATCCTACCATTGCAGAAAACAACGAAAATATGACGTACGCTTATGCCATCCGCATTCGCCACGGGGTCCCATCATCACCCGTTAGGTTACTTAACTAACGACAGAGCGGGGGCTGGACTAGCGCGGATGCAATACATAAGCAACGCCTAAATAGATATCATATAGATATATATAAACATTCGTCACATGCAATGATAGCCATTCCAGATCACAGATGAATACATTGGATATACTAGGAATCCGCAATTCATACGAGCCTGTAACGAAGAACGGATTATACGGTCGCGATGAATAGCCAAACCCCACCCTAGACCCCTACGGGTGCGGCAAACTACCCGCCAAGTACCCGAAGCGAAGCAACCTCCCTCAACACCGTGAGTAGGCCACTCGGCACTTCGAGATACCCGGTAGTTTGTGCACCCCACCTTGGGTCTATCCTAGGAGCAAAAACAGTAAAAAGAAATTGTACAATGACGGCTACAACCCCGACCCGGTTGTGCGGCCATACAAATAATTATTACATCAATTTACATATTACAAGAATTGAAAGAATAAGAAAACTCTCATCTCACAACCCCTCGACTATTCATCCGCGACAATCCAACGAATTCATATACATAAACCATCAACATTACAGATCACAGATATGTATAACCCCCACTAATCGACGTATAGCGATTAGCGGACGTTCAATACATATATCACATCACAGATATAACCCATTAGCCAAAGTGTAAAGAAGTTCGATCAAAAATACGGATTTGTGACCACCCCAAAAACCAACTTGTTCTCTGGAAAATCTGGGTGGAAACAAACTACATCAAAAATCACAAAACACCCCCAGAAGTAAACTGCAGGAAAAACGATCCACGGCCGAGTCAACTCAGCCGCGGATCCGCGGCAGGAGCAAGCTCCTACCGCGGAACCGCGGTGAGTTGGTCGGTTTACTGGGTCGTTTTTCTTACCTGTACTTAAAAAAGCCTGAGCCGATTTTTAAGACATGATTTATTATTTTTAAAGCAGGTTTAAAAATCGGCAAAAAGTTAGGGTTTTGAAAAAATGTTTTGCGGTTTTTTGCGATCGAAGTTCTATATACTTTTCTAACTAGTTAGTTTGTGTTTAGCTAGGCTCTGATACCACTGTAAGTCCACGTTGCCCACCCCGGTGCTTGCGGGGAGGCGGAAACGTTATGAAAAATTCGATTTTTTCAACTCTAGGCAACATGGACTATCTAAAGGAGGGATCTTTGCTAAACAAAACTAACTAAAAAAGCTAAAGAGTTTAGCTACTCGGAAAGTGGGTTATACCTAGGGCTTCAAGTCCTTCTCTCCTTGCTCCTTGGAGTGAAAGAAAGGGTTCTCCTTGTCGCCTTCTTTTGCCGAAGAAAGATCCACCCGAAGGCCTCAACCTTTGGCTCCAACCTCAAACTAGAAGTAACTAAGGTGCTTGGTGTGCTAGACCTAGGACCTTAGAAAGAGTAGAGAGTGTTTTTGGAGGGATTATCTCAAGCTCAAATGATTCTCAACACATGAGAGGGGAGAGCTAGAGAGAGAGGAAGAGGAGGAGAGAGAATGGAAATGATAAAGTGAGAAGAATATCTCAACCTTCTCACATATATGTGAATTATGTAAATTAGATAATTACCAAAAAGATAATTGTCATGGTTAATCAAGAAATGACCATTATCATTTCACATTAAATGCTTTTGCAAGGATCAAAGAGCATCTTTCATATGGAATGATGATGGTCAACTTGTCAACCTAGGTCAACAAGTCAAGTATAGTCAAATGGTCAACAACCCTAACCATCCACAATTATAATTAACTAATTATTAATAAATCATAATTCACACAAAACATTAGGATTAAGAAAATGACAATAGTCATCAACCCTAATCAAAGTCCTCTACCTCTTTCTCAGTCAACTGTGCATACACACCCGTATCCGTATACCGAGGAACACGAATACAATGAGATAAAACCAATCCCAAATCATATACTAGGATCCGGCTTAAACCAAAACCCGCTAGTATAAGCTGTCCGGACACCAAACGTGCACAAATGCGCTGATGTGAACGAACCCTGTCGCAATACCATGCGACCTCTACTCATTTTTCCTAAAGGCGAATAACCCTCTATGTGGGACTCTAAAGACTCGACACTACGCTGGCAGTGGGTTTAACCACAGACCGTAAGCGGCACTAGCTGTACGTAACGGTCCCCAGGTAGATGCCGATAAGAAGACTGACAAGGTAAACCCCATCTGAACTCCTACTGAGCCTGAATGTGACAGTCTCTGTACAGTCCGGTCTGTTCGTCTAAGAACATCGCATGGCGGGCTTAGGGGGGCGGTAAACGTCAGTCCCTTACTAGCGATACAAGTCGTGCCGGAGTGTAGCCCAGAACACCTGAGATAACACTGGAAACCTACCAGTTTATCTCGCTTGCCCTGGCCAGGGACTTTGTGTAATGGCTCTCCTAGACACAGCGCGATATCAACCCCCAATACCGGGAGAGACGAATCCTGTCTAACCGTCACTGCTTCCAAGTGATTCGGGACTGCACCCAAAAACTACTTGTTTGCACGATTCCTTTGAGCCGTGGTAGGGTAGTAATCAAAGTACAGTGGGAACACACTCGAGGCGAAGTGACAGTGTCAAGTCAACGGACTAAGCTGTACTCATGTCACCTGGGAACTGATAACTGACGATAGGTATAATACCAACCAACAGTTCCCGACGAGTCATGTCCAGTGTACTCGTAACCTAACGAGCACCCGCATACTATCCCAAGTACGACGTACTGACGGCTGTGGGACAGGCCGTCTCCCAAGCTGGGATGAGAAGCGCATACGCTAGTCTAATCCGGAGTATCGATGCCCTGTTTCGATAGTCCTGCGACTAGGGACCTGCATAAGGATGTGCTTATAGATTACCCATCCCCCACGAGTGTGACTGCCATCACAACGCTGGTAATCAAGCAAAGATCCTAAGGGCTCCACTAATCTGTAAAGGCGATATGCTAAAAGAAACACATGCACACATTAAAGCAGAAACAAACCAAGTAGCATACTACCATTTTTTAGCAAGAATGTCAATACAAGGTGAATATCCCAAGCTTCCATCAAGTAATAAACAATCCAGTATGATACAGTAATGGCCTCTAGGGCATATACACTAACACCTGGTTCAAAAGATATGCAGCTTATTCTAGTGCATAACCCCAGAAAGATCGCGGTAACTCAGCCTTACTCATCATGGAACGAACCATATCCAATAGGGTTCGATTCCGCCTTTCAGATACACCGTTGTGTTGTGGTGTGTATGGAGGAGTAAGCTGAGAGAGAATTCCATTCTCTTTCAAGTAGTCTAGAAACTCGGCACTCAAGTATTCACCACTTCGATCAGATCTCAGTGTCTTGATACTTTTGCCTGTTTGTTTTTCTACTTCATTCTTGTATTCTCGGAATTTCTCAAAGGCCTCGGATTTATGCTTCATCAAGAAGATATGTCCATACCTAGAGAAATCATCCTTAAAAGTAATGAAATAGGAATAACCACCTCGCGCATGTGTAGACATTGGACCGCATGCATCGCTGTGTACAAGTCCTAAGAGCTTGCTCGCTCTTACTCCGTGTCCAGTGAACGGAGTCTTTGTCATCTTTCCCATGAGACAAGATTCACAAGTAGCATAAGACTGATATTCGAACGGATTCAAATATCCCTCTCTATGTAACTTTGTCAACCGTGTCTCATTGATGTGACCCAGTCTTCAATGCCATAAGAAAGCCTGATTTGTTTCCGAAGACTTTCTTTTAAGTGTGTTCTGGACACTGAAAACCTGAGCTTGATTTAATACGTATATTCCATTTTCTAATGTACCTGACCCAATCAGAACTTGATTTAGGTGGATGTGGACCACATCGCTTACAAAAGAAAAATCATATCCTTCCTTAGAAAGTAAGGATACAGATATGATATTACAAGCTAGACTAGGTACATACAAACAGTTACGTAGAATCAATATCTGCCCACTTGTCAATCCAAGGTGATATTCCCCTACGGATTCAGCGTTCACGCTCATTCCGTTAGCAACCATGTGAGTCATATCACCTACCCTGATAACTCTAAGGTTTCTCAAAGCTTGTAATGAGTTACAGATGTGAGATCCTGATCCGGTATCTAGTACCCAGGAAGTAGAGTTAATTGACATACAGTTTTCAATTACAAACACACTCGAAGTCGAAGCCACAACATGCTTCGAATCCTGGCTGATGGCTCTGCTAGCCCTGCAATCCTTCTGTCAATGTCCTTTCCCGTAACAATTGGGACGTCCCTCCTTCCCTATATCTTGTCCAGAAACTTTTGCCCTTCTCTTTCCTTCTACTTCTTTGACACCGCATATCGGCTTTGAAGAGGTCTTCTCCTTCTTACCCTTTGCTTTCGCCTTGGATGAAGAAGAGGAAGATCCCCCATTAAGCAGAGCGGGTGTCTCCCTGGATTCCTTCAGGGTGTAAGTAGAGGGTAGAGACTGTAGAATCAAGTCAGTATGTGACTCGTTCTTCAACGTGGTCCTTAGGTCCGTGAGCTCATCAATATAGCTAGTCTCTGTAAGGACGTTGTCCCGTACAGATGACCCGACAGCCAACCTCGCTTGAAGCAATTCGTTCGAGGTCTCATATCTTGCGATACGAGATTGCTCTCCATATAAATCTTTGTTATGGAGGAAGACAGAATCTAAGTCTATCTTCTCGTGCTGCCTCTGGTTTGCACCATCAACTGAGGCCAACACGAGTCACTTGGCATTCGCACAGTCTTTTTCCGATGTCTTACGGATATTAGTATCCGTGACGATGGAAACTGGTCCTGAGACGGCAGGGGTTTGATTAGTGAAGAGGTGTCCTAGTTTGTCATGGGTTAGGGACATCTGGACAGACCTTTGCCAGTCATTACAGTCAGATTCAGTCATTTTATTATCTAGATGTAACTTATGTCTGGTCACTGGGTCGCTGCAATTAAGAGAGAAAGAAGAAAACACTTAGCATGATGCTCTTTGCAAGTTTAGATTGGTTTTTAATTTATCTAAACAGGATGGCTCCCACTGTTTCTCGAATCCTTCCTCAAACCATAAAAGAAGAATTAGTCAGGATTAATCTCACCGTACAATACTTGCTTAACCGTTCAGCCAGGCGAGTGTCGGTACTTCGAGGGAGGTTTTACGACGCTTTCACAAAGTTCCTTAATTAAATAACCTCTTTTCCCTGGAGGCGTAGCCCCGCTAACACTGTTCTAGACACCTACTTGGTTTATAGCATTGATCGTTAAGTGAAAAATTCTCCCGAGGAGTAGCGGATACTCACAGTAGGATCGGGATCCAAATATCATTGTGTGATAATGCTGAAGGAATCCTGATTGATACGAAAGAGTGTGTTTGTAGTGTAACCGCAATCAGAACGGTGTCGCGCGTAGCTAGACCGAGGTGAGTACGGGTCGTCCTCAGGGAAACGTTGAATCTTTTACTCTTACTTTAGATGTGTAGAGAAAGAGAGGAGGGATAAAGAATTTTGAAGAATGGTTTCTAGATCTACGTTAAGCAAGAATGCAAAAATATAGATCTAGATTATTTTAGGGATGTAGTTAATATAATAAGTGGGCTTGTAGGGTTCGTTAGGATTTAGTAGTCATGGACGATTAATTAAAAGTTACCCTTTTTATCCTTTAATAGATTTAAAACTAGAACGACGGTGATGCGTGTAGATTAGAGTTTCTGGAGGGAAAAGGAATCCCACTCTTAACCCTTATCTCGACACGGAACTCCGTTCATATCTAGCATTTACCAAAACAATCATCAATTTAATCTCTAATCGCGGTCGGAACTAACAAAGAATTGTTAGCGCGCCCGATTAGGATGTTAATGATTCTTTTGATAAAGTTCATAAACTTTATAGGACTTAAAAAGGGTTTACGGATGTTCATCATCCATTAGCCTACCCTAATCTTACGAACCCTAATAAGCGGAGAATTACTCGCGCATGTTGGGAGAAAAAGAGATGGAGAGAAAATGCATAATTAAACTACAAAGAAATAGAATAAGAAAAAGAGCTACCTTTATTAATCAACAATATTCATTACACTTTGATCCCTTAGAAAATGATTAAAAATACTAGTTTGCTTCTCGATCTCTTCTAAGGAGGTAAATGAACCGTTGATGATCAGCCTGGATGCGTGAGCCGTCTTGGACTTCGTGATCTCGTCGGCTTGATAACTTTTCCAAGAGGCTCTCGGTGCCCTTTTATAGTCCAAAGCCATAATCTTTTGCTTCAAAAGTTGGTAAAATATATCAGAGATTTAAGCCACAAAATCTTAGCAAATGATCTCTCTAGATTGTCGCGGATCCGCGGCCAACAGGGGGGTTTGGCCGCGGTTCCGCGGCCAATGGTGGGGATCTCTTGATCATTTTTCTTGGGCTTTGTGATTGTGACATGTGGCAATCCTAGGCACCTTCAGAATTCAAAAATCTTTTCTCGGTTGCTCCCAGACTTGGTCTCCAAGTTTTGCTTCTTAATTTGGCAAGTTTTCTTCAACAACTTGATTTGTTTGATAAATTCTGCATAACAACTTGGAAAATTCTGCACAATAATCTCAAATAATATTTAGTAGACTTAGTTCTACTAGGATTTGGTCAATAGATTTATTTGCATACATTTTCCTACCAAATACTAATTAAAATATATTAACACATGGAAAATGTTGTTTTTACACGTAAACCCTCATATGTATAATATATTATAATAAAGTCCTTTTTTAATATGAAAATGGTAGGAAAAATGTAATACAAATGTGCAGTTTTATCAACTGAACAAATACCCCCAAACTTATCTTTGATCGTCCCGAGCAAACTAGTTTATTTAAGAGGAGAAAAAGAAAGGAGAAAACTAAGCACACTTTCGTAGGCAGACACGATTGCACTGAGCACGTGCAACAAGCCGTTAAACCTCTAGGTGTCCCTAGTAGGAGGAGTGTTGTCTCCTGAGGGTTTTCAGCGGATTACACCCACAAAATCCAATAACAAAAGAAAGATGGTGAAATTTACATATAAAGATAAGAACCATAAAAGAAAGGCCTTGAAAAGAAGAGTTTCCAACTATACTAGCTTTTCAGTTGTCATGAGCCCTATCTTAATAGTCATGAAAAAATGTTAGAAATCACATCATCCCTCAATAAAACATCGTCTTTATTTTTCATTCCTACCTTTCATCCAAACATTGATCATATAACCCCACGTGTGTGTAAAGAACATCCCTACACTCGGAGAATTCAATTCAAGCTATCATACTCTTGTCCATCTACCTTAGTACTTTTTAATTTGATGAATATTAAGATTTGCTCACACCTTTTCATGCGACCGTTAATACTTCTTGAGGTACTAACTGACCGATTACTCATGTGCTTGCTGATTAGGTGATAATATCTTCCTCGTCTTGCACCAACTAAGGCTTAGCAGTGACTCCCAGACCAGTTGGCCTTAAGGCACTAGGTGAAGAGGCACCCTCGCTATATTTTTTTATTGCTGCCTTGGCGATAACAAAACCAGTGTTCATTTTTTTTCTTTTCACCATTTTTATATTTTCTTCATTTTTTTTTTCATTTCCTTCATACTTTGGCTTTTAGACAAGAGCATTTCAAGGTATCCTCTACTATCCCGAGTTTCAAGACGTGTGTAAGTGCATATAGTAGGGTATCAACATTCAAATGTTCGGCTTCCAGAATAGAAACTATTTTTCAGACTTATTTTTATCCTCAGATTAGTGACTTCCTTCATCTTACTAACCCTTGGGACAACAGCTCATAACTACTTATTACTAGTTCGTTTAAGAAAACTTCTAATTTTCTTGGTTTTCTTAAACTATTCCTATCTTTTGGGTGTAATTTTTCACATTCTACTCTTTTGTTATAAAAGAATTTTTTTTTTTTAATTTTTGAAAATGTTGTGCTTATGCAAAATATGATGCAAATTGATGTGTAAATAAGCACAAACCTCCCCCAAATCTGTTTACAGCAGTGTCCTCACTGATGTCATCTGCTAAGCTCAAAAACCTGTAGACTTGGGAGGAAATTATTGATGGGGGCAAGAATATATGAAAGTGAAAATCCTCCCCCAAACTTATTTTAGGCTCACAATTTTGTAAAAATCATTTTCTTTCAAGAGCCAAAATATACCACCCCTCCCCCAAACTTGAGTTAAACATTTTTAATCTTTTAAAATCACATGAGGGGGTCAAGGTTATTGGTCAATGCCAAGCTTTGCAAAGACCGAAGGTCAACACCAACCATTCAAAAAATTTATCGATGAAGCACCAAGGTTGGTGGAAGAACATGTCACCTATTGACGTGAAGAAGTGGGGAGGTGACAAGAGGTGTATTGGAAAAGGATTGCGTCTCAATTTGGAGAGACGACACAGTGATAGTAATGATGGATTACTCACATTGTCATGATTGTCCAAAAGAGGGGGTGGAGGTCCAATTTCTTCATCTTGGAGTTGATTCATCTCAACACCCGTGTCTTGTAAAAATGCGAGTTCATCAGCGAAAATTTCCTCAAAGCTTTCATCGATACCCCGAAAAATAATGTCATCAGAAAAAATGGGGTGATCGTCAGACTCAATATAAAGTTCCTCATTAGATGTTGACCCGGACAACTCGGTGGAAGAGTAAATGGTTGGGTCAAACAACAACATATGAAAAGAGTCTGTATCATGAGGTTGATCAAATTCGCTGCTGTCGACATTCATTAATTCGACAGAACACACATGAGCATAGGGTTCGGAGGGTTTACTTCCCAACTTGTAAATGTTAAGCTCAATTGACTTCTTTCCAAAGGATAGGGTCATAGAGCCGTTTCTACAATTAATTACTGCGTTGGAAGTGGCCAAAAAGGGTCGACCGAGTATCACCGGGATTTGATTGCGTGGGTTCGCTACAGGTTGTGTATCTATAACGATAAAGTCCACAGGGAATATGAATTCCCCGACTTTGATTAACACATCCTCTAGCTCACCCCTTGGTTGGGTGATAGATTGATCGGCCATCTGAAGAGTGCAATGCGCAGGCTTTAACTCTCCGATCCCTAATTGCTCATACACAGAATACGGAAGCAAGTTAACACTAGCACCAAGATCGAGTAGAGCACGATTGATATTTTTACCCCTAATGGAAATAGAAATTATAGGACTTCCAGGGTCCTTTCGTTTCTTGGGTAGTTGTTGTGTAAAAGCTGTGCTCACATTACTCGCAAGGAAAACTTTTTAGGTACTTGAACTTTTCTCTTCCTAGTGCACAAGTCCTTTAGGATTTTCGCATATGACGGAACTTGTTGAATAGCATCTAGGAGAGTAATGTTTATGTTAACTTGCTTAAAAATTTCCACAATTTTCTCCATTTGTGGACTTGGTCTGTTGCCCATTAACCTGTTTGGATAAGGTGCTTGATCAATAAGTTTTGGGTCCAACGTTTGTGGAGAAGACTGTGGGGATGGATTTGATCCCAAAATTGGAGTGGGAATCGACTTAGATAGATTTGGCGAAATGGGCGAAGGGTTCGAGCCTTGGGGAAAACGGAGAATAGGCTCGGATGAAGGTGGGAGACTAGACGAATTAGGGGAAGAAGAAGAAGCTGGGGTATCATTGATGTCACTATCATCACACTGCTCACCCACTTGGTTATTTAGTACTCTCCCCGATCTCAACGTAGTAATGGCATTCACATTATGACTTTGTGAATGGCCAGAATTCGGTAGGGGTTGAGATGGGAGTTTCCCTTTCTCTCTCGCACTCATTGCGGCGTTTAATTGTGCGATTTGGTTTTCTATTGATTTAATACTCTCACTATGGGAGGAGTTTTTCGTTAGGGTATCAATAGAAGACCTTATCTCAGCCGAATTTTGCATGGATTGTTTCATGAACATATCCAAAGTTTGTGCAAGTGAGTTGTCAGTACCGGCCACTTGTGGTGTAGAAATGTTGGCCGGATTTTGGAAATTTTGTGACTGAAAGGGGGGCTGATTCTGTGGTTGTGGTTGCTGTGGAGGAGGTCTTTGATAATTACTTTGTTGGTTTTGATTCCAAGAAAAGTTAGGATGATTCCTCCATCCTTGATTATATGTGGAAGAATAAGGATCATTTCTAGGTCGCTGCTGAAAAGCAGCATTCGCTTGAAACGATGCATTCATAGGACATTCTTCCGTTAAGTGTGAAAGATCCGAACAGCAACCACAGACAGTCTTAGGAAGCGTGACCTGATTTAGGGAGAATGTTGAGAACTTGTTTTCAATAGCATCGAGTTTCTTTTGAATCGCTGCCATTTCGGCTTTTACTGCGATAGAAACGTCGAGCTGATGAATACCTCCCTTAGTTGAAGGTGGTCTTACGCTTTCCCACTGCAACATGTGTTCAGCAAGGTCTTCCAGATATTTCCATGCTTCACCGTCATCTTTAGACATGAAATTGCATTGACACATTGTTTCAAGCATCTGCTTTGTCGCTGGATTAATGCCCTCATATATAATCCGACATAAATCCCATCTTTGTATTCCGTGATGGGGGCATTGGACAAGCAGATCTTTGAAACGTTCAAAGCACTTCCAAAATGGTTCATTGGGAAGCTGGGTGAACTGGTTGATCTCGCTCCTAACATGTGCAGTCTTATGATTTGGGTAAAACTTCTTAAGAAATGCTACGACGAATTCATCCCAATTAGCGATAGAATGTGCGACGGTATTATAAAGCCATTTTTCTGCCAAGTCGCACAGTGTGAATGGGAGAAGACGTAAGCGCATAGCATCTAAGGTCAATTGTGAAGTACCCATCATTGCGCATACATTTTCGAATTTGGTGATGAAAACGTATGCATCTTCCGACTCAAGCCCATGAAATTTGGGCAGCAGATTGATGTAGTGGGGTTTAATTTCGAAATTATCCCCGTTAGGTGGTGGAAGAGATAGACAAGTAGGAAGAGGACCACGAATAGGATAGCATCTCTCTTGGAGAGAGATGCGCGGTGGATTCTGCTCACCTGCGGGCGGTGGCAGCGTGGTGTTATAATTAGATGGAGTGCCGTCCATCACGGTTGATGTGGTGTGTGGTGGGGGAAAAGAAGATGAAGAAGTACCGACTTCGGCGTCGATAGCAGAAACGCGGACAAGACGGGCACTAGGATCCCGTGTCCAGCCGAGCATGTACTAAGCGGGTTTAGTGCAAGTGGCAGCGTGTGTGTGATTTTGAAATTGGCTTGTTTTGAAAAAGTGGGACTCAAGACAAATCTCCCTAAGATACACAAGCAACCCTAGAACTAAGGTCACCTAGGTCCAGTCTCTAGACCGCTCCTAGACTTCCAAAGGACAAGCCGCAGGATCAATCCTCTACCGCCTCTTTACTATCCTTGTAGCCAGGTAAGTGCCAGGTAAGTGGGAAGGAACCACAGTAGTGGGCCTAATTAAAAACCACTAGCCTTTGACACACTTGCCTAGGCACTACAAAAGTAATGCGGATAAACGATAGATTACCCACGACCTTCCTCTGTCCTTAATGAGCGCGACAGTCCTTAGAGTCTGGTCTAGATTTTTTTTGTAATTAATGAAAGGGAGATCTATATGCTTGGTTTATGATTTGTGGGGCTTAGGAAGGGTGATAAAATCCCCACCTAATCTTGATTTGGTCTTTGCCCCTTAGAGTCCGTATTAAATATGCAAAACAAAACCAATCACAAAACTTTTGCAAAAAGATTTTTTTTTTTAGCGGCGCAATTTTGCAAAGAATCCTGCAGAAAATAGATTTTATTGGATTCGAGAAGAGAGAGAAGGAGTTAAGAAAGATACCAGAGAATTCTGTGGCCCTAACTCTTCTATCCTGCCGCGATTCCGCCGCCAAAGGTGCCTTTATGCCGCGGTTCCGCCGCGTGGTAGAGAGAACAGTTGATAAAAATTTTTCTGTGATCTCCTTTGCTCCTCTGGATCTCTAAAAATGTCTCTGTTTCCTGTTTTCCTCAATTCTGTGACTTCAGATCTCCTTGCAAAAATCCACGCACAAATCGTTAAATATGCAATTTGCAGTTTTGTTTTAATAATGATATGACTCGTCTAAGAATTCAACACAAATAGTAAAAATAAAAAATTACGCACGTATCCCCGGCAGCGGCGCCATTTGATTGATACGAAAGAGTGTGTTTGTAGTGTAACCGCAATCAGAACGGTGTCGCGCGTAGCTAGACCGAGGTGAGTACGGGTCGTCCTCAAGGAAACGTTAAATCTTTTACTCTTACTTTAGATGTGTAGAGAAAGAGAGGAGGGATAAAGAATTTTGAAGAATGGTTTCTAGATCTACGTTAAGCAAGAATGCAAAAATATAGATCTAGATTATTTTAGGGATGTAGTTAATATAATAAGTGGGCTTGTAGGGTTCGTTAGGATTTAGTAGTCATGGACGATTAATTAAAAGTTACCCTTTTTATCCTTTAATAGATTTAAAACTAGAACGACGGTGATGCGTGTAGATTAGGGTTTCTGGAGGGAAAAGGAATCCCACTCTTAACCCTTATCTCGACACGGAACTCCGTTCATATCTAGCCTTTACCAAAACAATTATCAATTTAATCTCTAATCGCGGTCGGAACTAACAAAGAATTGTTAGCGCGCCCGATTAGGATGTTAATGATTCTTTTGATAAAGTTCATAAACTTTATAGGACTTAAAAAGGGTTTACGGATGTTCATCATCCATTAGCCTACCCTAATCTTACGAACCCTAACAAGCGGAGAATTACTCGCGCATGTTGGGAGAAAAAGAGATGGAGAGAAAATGCATAATTAAACTACGAAGAAATAGAATAAGAAAAAGAGCTACCTTTATTAATCAACAATATTCATTACACTTTGATCCCTTAGAAAATGATTACAAATACTAGTTTGTTTCTCAATCTCTTCTAAGGAGGTAAATGAACCGTTGATGATCAGCCTGGATGCGTGAGCCGTCTTGGACTTCGTGATCTCGTCGGCTTGATAACTTTTCCAAGAGGCTCTCGGTGCCCTTTTATAGTCCAAAGCCACAATCTTTTGCTTCAAAAGTTGGTAAAATATAGCAGAGATTTAAGCCACAAAATCTTAGCAAATGATCTCTCTAGATTGCCGCGGATCCGCGGCCAACAGGGGGGTTTGGCCGCGGTTCCGCGGCCAATGGTGGGGATCTCTTGATCATTTTTCTCGGGCTTTGTGATTGTGACATGTGGCAATCCTAGGCACCTTCAGAATTCAGAAATCTTTTCTCGGTTGCTCCCAGACTTGGTCTCCAAGTTTTGCTTCTTAATTTGGCAAGTTTTCTTCAACAACTTGATTTGTTTGATAAATTCTGCATAACAACTTGGAAAATTCTGCACAATAATCTCAAATAATATTTAGTAGACTTAGTTCTACTAGGATTTGGTCAATAGATTTATTTGCATACATTTTCCTACCAAATACTAATTAAAATATATTAACACATGGAAAATGGTGTTTTTACACGTAAACCCTCATATGTATAATATATTATAATAAAGTCCTTTTTTAATATGAAAATGGTAGGAAAAATGTAATACAAATGTGCAGTTTTATCAACTGAACAAATCCTACCAACATTATCAAACTCCAAATGGTATGCAATACTAGCAAGTTTCAATTTCCTTAAAAACTCCCGATGTAGATTTTTGCCCCATGCTCTAATGACCTTGACTAATGCCAACAAATCATAAGTCACATGTCAAGTTCTACCCGTCATTGTCCAGGTTAATTTGAACCCACCCGTATATACCCTTGACTAAGGCCAACAAAGTAATACGACTGTCCCAAACCAATGCATCTATCTATGCAACATATGAATACCCAGCAGCTACCAATCACTATGCCTTGACTAAGGCCAACAAACATAACTTGAATACTATTGAATATTCATATGAAATGACGGAGAGCTACGAATGGTTTTGGCGAAACCGTGAACGTAGTGAACTTGATATAATCGAAGGAACCTTTATAGCTTTTAAAAGGAGTGGTTTAAGCTCCGCATTTTAAAAGTTTTGCTGTTTTGAAAAAACCGAGTGGTTTTGAAATTGTTCCAACGATTCAGCTTTGGTTTATTTTCATTGCATTAATTTAATGTGTCCCATCATTTAGTCCTACCATTGCAGAAAACTACGAAAATATGACGTACGCTTATGCCATCTGCATTCGCCACTGGGCCCCGTCATCACCCGTTAGGTTACTTAACTAACGACAGAGTGGGGGCTGGACTAGCGCGGATGTAAAACATAAGCAACGCCTACTAGATATCATATATAGATATATAAATTCGTCAGATGCAATGATAGCCATTCCAGAACACATATGAACACATTGGATATACTAGCAATCCGCGCTTCGTTTGAGCCTGCAACGAAAGACGGATTACACGGTCGCGATGAATAGCCAAACCCCACCCTAGACCCCTACGGGTGCGGCAAAATACCCCCAAATACCCGAAGTGAAGCAGTCTCCCTCAACAACGTGAGTAAGCCACTTAGCACTTCAAAGCACCTGGTAGTTTGTGCACCCCACCTTGGGTCTATCCTAGGAGCAAAAACAGTAAAAGAAATATTATACAATGGTGGGTACAACCTCAACCCGGATGTGCGACCATAAAATAATATTACATCAATATACAATTTACATCGAATGAAAAATGAAAAACACTCATCTCACATCCCCGGCTATTCATTCACGACAATCCAACAAGTTCATATACACAATCCAACATCATAGAACACAGATATGTACAACCCCCACTAATCGACGTATAGCGATTAGCAGACGTTCAGTACATATATCACATCACAGAAGATCCGATTAGCTATAGTACTTAGAATTTCGATCGATTACCAGATTTGAATCTACCCCAAGCAAAACACAGTACTCAACAAATTCTGGGCAGAAACAAAATATCAGAGAAATCACAAAACACCATGCTGCTGGACACTCTGCAGGGAAAACGAGTTGACTCGGCGTCGACTCGGTCGCAGATCCGCGGCGGAACGCTTGGTTCTGCCGCGGTTCCGCGGTGGTCTGACCGATTCATTTCTTCATTTTTCTTGGGTGCCCATAAAAAAGCCTGCACGTATTTTTAAGGTCCCTGAAAAAAAAATTTGGACCAGATTTTAAAAACGACAGAAAAGTGCATTTTTAGTTCGTGTTTTGCGATTTTTCTGGCGATCGAATTTCTAACACTTTGCTAACATGTTAGTAATGGTTTAGCTAGGCTCTGATACCACTGTATGTCTACGTCACTCACCCCGGTACTTACAGGGAGGCAGAAGAGGTAAAAATCAAAATTTTCATACAAGGTAACATAGACTTTGCTTGAGGATCTTTTCTAAACCATTGCTAACAAACAAACTAGAGGTTCTATCCACTATGCTTAGGAGATTATACCTCACGAAACTAGTCCTTCGGTTCTTTTCTCTGCTGTCCTTCCCGTCCATGTGAGCTCCGAGGATCGATCCGGATCTTGGTCACCTCCACGGCCGCCTAGAGTCGAAGACGATCCACCCGAGAGTCTATAGTCCGAGCTCCACCTCAAGCCGAGGTAACTAGGGCAACAAGTTCGCTATGCTTGATGTCCTAGGTGATGAAGAAGAAGAAGATGGATTTGTTTATCTATCTAGAACCTAATTTGCTCAACACATGAGACTATTAGGAAATGCTAGTGAGGAAGAAGAAGGAGCAACCATGGGAGCTCTCTTTTGATGAGAGAGAATGCAAATGAGATAATGATCCATAAGAAAAATAATTACCAATATTTTATCATGAAAATTGTGATGGTTACAATTGATTTGACCATTATCATGTCAAGTTAAATCCAAGCCAAAAGAAGAGTCTAGAGCTCACAAAAATATCCTAGTCAACAATGGTCAACTAGGTCAAAAGGACAACATGGTCAAATGGTCAAAGCAATTAGCCATAACACAATTATTATTAAAAAGATTAGTAAATATTTTCCTCCACCTCATAATGGTTTTGACCAAGTCAATGGTCAAAACCCTAATGAGCCACCTCCTTCTTCGCTCCTCACAACCATGCATACACACCCGCATCCGCATTCCGTAGAACACGAATACTAGAAGACAAAACTAATCCATCCATACAATTCTAGAATCCGGCTTAAACCAAAGCCCACTAGTATTGTCTGCCCGAACATCATACGCACACAAGTGCACGTAAGTGATCGTAGCCCTGCCGTAAAACCATACGGCCTCTACACCTTTTGCCCAGTGCAGGGAAACTCTCTATGTGGGACTCTAAAGACTCGACACTACGCTGGCAGTGGGTTTAACCACAGACCGCAAGCGGCACTAGCTGTACGTAACGGTCTCCAGGTAGATGTCGATAAGAAGGCCGATGAGGTAAATGTAAGTGCACGGCGGCGCCCCGGCCGTCAATCCGACGGCCAAACGCGGAAATGGTGATAAACTTTAAATTTTGCGGACTTAGCAAACCGGCACCACCGCGCACTAAACCCCGGATCGTGCCATTAAACTAATTCTAGCAAACAAGAGAAGGGTTAGAAATGTACCGACTGATCCGAGTCCTCCGGTCTTCATCTCCAATCCGATCTCCTCGCGGGATCTCCGTCCGTCTCCTCCTCGTCGGAAAGGGGCACCACGAAGCCGGGTACTTTTACGGGCTCCCACCTCAATACCGAGGCAACTCGGGCGCGAAGCTGGCGAATCGACGCGTCCAAGATTTGCTGTAGGAAGTAGTGTAGAACATGCTAGTCTCATTTGGAGTTTGGAGTTGCCTTGATGGAGGAATGGAGAATAGAAAAATGGTGCTTGCATTTTTCTAGCAAGAAAATGAGATCATGAATGAAACTCTCAAGATGAAGCTCTCTTCTTCTTCTTCTCTCTTTCTTTTTCTCTCTTGAAAAACTTATCATTCCTTATCAAATAAATGGTGGAGGAAAGAATGTATATGAAGCATGAAGGGAGGTGAGTGTAGGAGAATGGAAGAGGTGACCACAAACAAACATAAAGACATCAACCATGCTTAATCCTTCTATTCACATCAAATCCCATTAATGCAAAAGCATGGATGATAAAGCAAAGATGCTTATCATAACAAAACTAATGCAAGAAGACCCCTCCACAAATGTTATTTGCACAATTGCAAATAACCCCCTCCATCGGAAAAGTCCGGCCGGGAAAGAACAAAGGAAAACCGGCCGGAACGGAAAGCAAACTGGCAACTCCAGAAAACTGGTCCCGTAATAAATTACAGGAAAACCCCAATACTGTGCATACACACCCTCATCTGTATTCCGTCCGGATACAAATGCAATGAGACAAAATCTACACTGTACTAAACTAGGACCGGCTTAAGCCAAAGCCGGCTAGTAATATCCGTCCGATCCTGATCCGTGCAATACCGCACGTATCAGATCGAACCCTGCCATATAACTATACGGCTACTAGTACAAAACTGTCCGATCCTGATCCGTGCAATACCGCACGTATCTGATCGGACCCTGCCATATCTCCATACGGCCTCTACAGCTTTTCGCCCGAAAGCTTGAGTAACTGTAAGTGTGGTGGACTCTAAAGACTCGTCAATACTATGGCTGTGGATTTAACCACTAGCACGTCAGAGGTATAAGCCAATACGTAACGGGCCACCAGCTATTGACTAAAAGGGACGTCGATGAGCGAACTCATCCTGACACCCTACTGAGCCTGTCAGTGACAATATCCGTACAGTCCGGTCCGTTCGTCTATGAGCATCGCATGTCGGGCCTAGGGGGTTGGTAAAAGTCAGACCCCCAAAAGCGGTACAAGTCGTGTCGGAGTGTAGCCCAGAACACCCTGAGATACTACTGGAATACCTACCAGTAAATCTCCTGCCTTGGCCAAGGTCTTCGTGTAATGGCCCTCCTAGACACAACGCGACCTCACCCCCAATACCGGGAGAGACGAACCCCTGAAGATCCGCTCACTGCCTCCATGTGGCTCGGGACTGTACCCAACTAAAACCTGTTTGCACGACTCCTTTGAGCCGTGGTAGGGTAGTAATCAAAGTACAGTGGGAACTCACACGAGACAAATGACGATCCCCAGGTCGATGAACTAACCTGTACACATGTCACCTGGGAACTGCTATCTGACGTCAGGTATAAGACCAACTAGCATGTTCCCGGCGAGTCCTGTCCGGTGTACTCATAACCCAATGAGCACCTGTATACATCTTAGGTGATCCAACTGACACCAGTGGCTTGTGAGACCGGCCACCGCCCCTCGTCGGGGTCTCGACTGTATACACTAGTCTACTCTGGAGTATCGATGCCCTGTCTCGAAACTCCTACGACTAGGGACCTTTTAAGGATGTGCTTATAGACTCCAGCTCTCACTTATATGATCGCCCTCATACTGCTGGCAGTCAAGCAAGAATCCTAGGGGCTCTATCAACGTGCAATAGCGACATGTCAGGTCGCCTAAAGCAGTACACGATAATAAAGGTAGACCAGATAGCATACTATCATCTCGAGTAAGACTGTCCTACCGGGATAGGTCCTCCCTCAATCATTGCAATCACGTGCCTGTGATCCAATAATTGACTCTGAGGGCACTATCTCCAACAATCTCCCACTTGCACTCAAGGCTAATTATTGCGATGTCGCATACTCACAGCCCGTGTGATACCTGAACACCCAACTCCTCTACTTGTCAGTCTCACAAAACTCGTTTGCGAAACTATTGCGTTCGAGGAATAGCCTCAGTGAGTGGATCCGCTCTGATGTTTCTTTCTATGTCTCTCTATATCTCAAGTTCGCGGAGAAAGCCATCTCCCGAAATGAGCAATACCTGTCTTAGTATGTCTGGATGTCTGATGGGACCTAGCTCATAAATGAACTCCAAATCCAAACTTCTTAGACTGTATCGTCAACTGAACTTAATCAGTATCCTGCGCCATGCCACCCTCAGTATTTCCTTGGACCACCTGTCCAAAATACTGCCCCTCGTCAGAAGGAAAACTATAACTCTGACAACCTCCTTGTCGTCCAGGTCACCTTGGAAGCCTGGAATGATAACTGTCTCCCGAAGGAGAATGCTGCTATCATATCCCTAGAACATCCACTTATGTTCTAAAACTGCTTCTGACTGTTTTTCCAGGACTGGATCAATGTCAACTTATTGCATCTAGTGCAAGAACAACATCTGGTGTGGTACTTGTCATCTCATGATTGACTCAATTGCCTAAGCAAGTGATCTGCCAATCATGCGCATCCCTCTCTACTTTAGTCTATAAGATACCTTTAGAGAGGGTGACTCCATCACCTGCAGGTACACTACCATGCCAGGAGTCGTCCATTCTAAATACTCTTAGAATGCTGTCTAAGTACCTAGATTGGGAAACCACCCAAATCTAGATCTAAAACCATAGATCTAGTAACCAGTATGTGTGATGTAATGTCCAAGTCCTATGTGGAGAAACCACTGTGTGACGACCAAAGTATAACCGATCGTAGTATAGGAATATCACTTCCTACTACCTTCTCAACAGATCCATCCCCTGTTCTGATGACGTCAAACCTATGACTGTCACATCAGAAATGGATGATCTATCTCCGCTACATCTGCTTTAGTCTATAAATAGACATAAGCCTGATGTCCACCAATGCTTCCGCTGCTCCCACTGACTACGACAACCCTCTGGCAGAGTCATACAGACGTGCACTTCTAAAGCTAGTTTAGAACGACGCTATACTCATCCTCCTGCCGGGTCTCGCAGCCTGGAACAACAACAATGGCAAGTGTGGGTAAACAAGAACTTCCCTGTCACCGTCCTTGAGGCTACCGGAGTACCTCTCGGGTGCCTGAAGTTACCCACCTTATCTGCGGAGTGGCCAATGGAATGTCAAAACAGATTGAGTCTTTAAGTTCCCTATCAAATCTTCAGTAATCGTTTGCGGTTCTGGAATAACTTCCAGTTCTACCATACTCCCACTACTGTTTTTGAAAAAATCCATTTTTAATAAAACTGTGGCGAGTCTAGAGCAATATTTCTATTGATCTGCCAGATGGTAGAAAATCAACCCTCGTCATAGCCTGGGTCAACCCACAAACTGCCATTACAGAAACGTGCCTTGAGTTGTCCAGTGTCTGGTTTTAATCATAAACCGGACAACTCCCCGTACCTTAACATCGTTAAGATATGAACTGTTCTATATCCAATATAGAACCAGAAGCACTGATTTAATTTAACCAGATTCAAATCATGCAGCTATCTCCAGTGCATGTCAACTAAATGGAAGGAGGCCGATCAGCGTTACTCAACTTAGGAATGCTTCCAATCATGAGTAACCTGAAAGAGAAGTAATTACTATAAACTGAATACCATACACAAGTATCTACATCTTCGATCACTTTGAAGAATCCCGATACTTGCTACACCTGGTTCTCTACTCTATTCAAATACCTATAACTCCTCAAAACTTAGACCCTGTGTTTTTACGAAACACATGTCTAAGAACTAGAGAAGTTAAAAGTAAACAGAACATAGTATGAGGACCAAACCCCTCTGTCCTAATGGACACTGGACAACATACAATACTCTGTATAAGTCCGCTGAGTCTAACAACTCTTTCACTGTGTGTCGTAGGTTGAAAACTGTACTTATGGTTAAGAAGAATTACACCGCTGTTTAATGCTCCTTACCTAACCATCCACTGATATAGGTAAATGTCATCGACATAATATCAAAAGGTATATCTCACTCTATGAAAATAGACGTACAGATATATCAATTTGAAATTGGTGCACAACAGCGGATATTCAAAACCAAATATTTGCCGACCGGCAAACAGCCCAGGTGATCTCCTCAAATATCACCGATTACAACGAATCCCGATATAATGAGGATGATCACCCAATTCCCAATAACTTACTCCCACTCACCATCTGTAAAACCATACAGATGTGAGAATCAAACCTGGTAAATACATACCCTGGAGCAAGTGTCTAATCAGGAAATCAGTTTTCTTTTAACAGTACACAGTGAAACTGAAACAATGAAATGTTTCGGTGGGGTATCCCGGTATTCTTAGTAATGCCTCTTCCATTATCCAGATTCACAACTGTAACCTTGTAATTCTTTGCCATCTTTCTAAATCCCTTTCTATGTCTTTAGTCATTACCTTCTGTACACCCCCTTAGGCCAAATGGTTTTCTTCCTTCCCTACCGTTCGGCACCAGCCTATGGTTTGGAAGAAGACTATCCAAAAAGCATAAAGGGTGTACTGTCCCAATCCTAGGAACACTCGCAATACGAGAGAAGGTGAAGATAAAAGACACCTGAATGTACTTTATTCCTATTTCTCCTGAACCAGAATCCATCCCCGAACTGGAACAAGTTCCTTTCGAGTTCGTATATAACCATACGATGGATTATCCAATAAAATGGGATCTTCGTAGTGATACGGAGTGTCCTGGAGAAATACAAAGGTGATTTAGGATTGGCGAAGAAATACTTGGTTTGGTCGTGAATAGCAGTCGCAACTTACTTTGCCCTCTTACTAATCCCTTGCTTTGTCTGAACTTAATACCTTCTGTACACCGTTTTAGGCTAACTGGTTTTCTTTATTCCCTACCGGTCGGCACCAGCCTATGGTTTGGAAGAAGACTATCCAATTTGCGTAATAGGTGTACTACTCTTAACCCAAGGAGTACTTGCAGCCTGAGAGAAGGTGAAAAGAAAAGACAACTGAATAGTCCTATCCGTTTTCTCCAGAACCAGAAACCATCCTCGAAGTCCTTCGAGTTCGTATATAACCATACGATGGTTTTGTCCAATGGAAGTGGACGTTCGTAGTAATACGGGGTGTCCTGGAGAAAAGAGTAAAAGTAGGAGTGGCAATGAGGTCTGCAACTCTGACAATCCAAAAGCCAGTGTCAAGAAGGTTCGGTCAACTTGGTCACTGAGTCATAGTCTTAGGGTCGGGTCATTGGTCGCTGCCAGAGAGAGAGAGAAAAGAAACACTCAGCGTGCACTCTATCCTAGATCAGAATGGTTACCAATTTATCTAATCTGGAAACCTCCCACTGTACCTCAAATTCTTCTCCAAACCTTAAAGAAGAATTAGTCGGGGTCACCCGAGGAGTAAACCAACTCATCAGTGGGAATCGGGATCCAACTCTCATCGCATGATAACGTGACGGAATCCGCTCACGGTATCATACTCCAGAAGGTATGCGCATATCTGGCAAGTTTCAGTACTTTTGAAACTCCCGATGTGATTTTTTTTTTACCCCATGCTCTTATGACCTTGACTAAGGCCAACAAATCATAAGTCACATGTCAAGTTCTACCCGTCATTGTCCAGGTTGATTTGAACCCACCCGTACAAGCCCTTGACTAAGGCCAACAAGGCTATACGACTGTCCCAAACCAACACATCTATCTATGCAGCATATGAATACCCAATAGCTACCAAACACTGTGCCTTGACTAAGGCCAACAAACACAGCTTGAATACTATTGACTACCCATATGAAACGACGGAGGGCTACGAATGGTTTCTGGCGAAAACCTTTAACGTAATGAACTTGATCTCGTTGAAGGAACGGATAGCTTTTTAGAAAATATAGTGACGAAAACCTTTACTAAAGAGGTCACTCCCGGTGAAGGGATCTCGGCTCTTTCCCCGTAGAATGGGGTGCAGGATATTCCAACTGAATACCACGGTGCAAAGCAAAAGTAATCGGCTATAGTGAAGGTATTGCCCTGACACAAACTTCTGTCCAAGGGGTCACTCCCGGTGAAGGGATCTCGGCCCTTGCCTCGTCGACTGAGGAGCAGGATATTCCAAATGAATACCACGATGCAAAACAAAAGTGAACGTCCTTGCAATAACAGCTTTTTGAAAAGTGTTCCAACAACATCAGAATAGGTTTGTTTAACTTGCATTGATCCGAATCAACGTAGTCCCACCAATTGATCACACCAATAAAGAACGAAAATATACTGACGTACGTATATGCCATCCACATTCGCCACTGGGTCCCGTCATCACCCGTTAGGTTAGATAACTAACGGCAGAGCAGGGACTGGACTAGCGCGGATGTAAAACATATACAACATCTACTAATATATATACCAATATATTATATTTCGCTCAAGGCGTGAATAGAAATGCAACATCACAGAAATGTACAGCATCACAGAACAATACAGATATCTGGGATCCCCGGGTTTCACAGAGCCACTACTGAAACCCGACGTTCCCCTGGTCGTGTGGATAGCCTGTGCAATGAAATCCTAGACCCCTACGGGCGCGGCAAGTCACCCGCCAAAACCTGAAGCGAGGCAGCCCCCTTCAGCTCCGTGAATGGACCACCCAACACTCCACGGAATCCGGCAACTTGGGCACCCCTCCTGGGTCAACCTGTACCCCCTACGAGTGCGGCGAATAGCCCGCCAATCCCAGAGTGAAGCCCCCTCCGTCTCAATGCCATGAGATGCGGGCTTGTTGCCCTCTAGAACCCGGCCATCGGTGCACCCCACCGCGGGGTAATCCTAGTACAGAAAGTAAAATATACATACACCGGGTACATCGACCGCAACCAGGTCGTGCCCCAAAAGAATAATACAATCAGGCAGTGACGGCAGTCCACATGTCGGACGCTCGCCCCGCAAAATCAAATGTACATAATACACCAACACTGTACTAGCATTGCATCCAGGCTATCCCCACGACCGATCCGCAAAATCACAGCATAAACATAGAACATCAACGTGAAAGTCACGTTCGCAAATCCGTCTAACCGGGCTATAGCAGTTAGACCGGATTTACCGATCGAGTGACATTCACGGTCGCAGATATAATGTAAATACTGTGAAATAATGTGTTTGAAATATCCGATCGATCAAAAATTAACAAGTGGGCCCCCAATCAAAACTGTAGCACTCACAGAAATCCTAGGCCCAATTTTAATATTCCAAAACCCATATTATATGCCCAGAAGGCCTCTGTAAAAAATTGGTGAAGTGATCTCCACAGTGTGCGGCGGAAGGGCGGCGGGAATAGGGTTTTCGCGGCGGTTCCGCGCTCCCACTGTGGAGTTACTTCATCGAATTTTTACAGAGCTCTTAGATTTTCCAGTACATCAATATTTTACAACCTGAAAAATTTTTCGAGACCAAAAATTTTCAACAGAAACTGATGCTAACTAAAAATGCAGTTTTGGAACATTCGATCGATCGAAACAGAAAAACACATTACACCAAGCTAGACTATGTTAATGGCGTGGCTCTGATACCACTGTAAGTGCACGGCGGCGCCCCGGCCGTCAATCCGACGGCCAAACGCGGAAACGGTGATAAACTTTAAATTTTGCGGACTTAGCAAACCGGCACCACCGCGCACTAAACCCCGGATCGTGCCATTAAACTAATTCTAGCAAACAAGAGAAGGGTTAGAAATGTACCGACTGATCCGAGTCCTCCGGTCTTCATCTCCAATCCGATCTCCTCGCGGGATCTCCGTCCGTCTCCTCCTCGTCGGAAAGGGGCACCACGAAGCCGGGTACTTTTACGGGCTCCCACCTCAATACCGAGGCAACTCGGGCGCGAAGCTGGCGAATCGACGCGTCCAAGATTTGCTGTAGGAAGTAGTGTAGAACATGCTAGTCTCATTTGGAGTTTGGAGTTGCCTTGATGGAGGAATGGAGAATAGAAAAATGGTGCTTGCATTTTTCTAGCAAGAAAATGAGATCATGAATGAAACTCTCAAGATGAAGCTCTCTTCTTCTTCTTCTTCTTCTCTCTTTCTTTTTCTCTCTTGAAAAACTTATCATTCCTTATCAAATAAATGGTGGAGGAAAGAATGTATATGAAGCATGAAGGGAGGTGAGTGTAGGAGAATGGAAGAGGTGACCACAAACAAACATAAAGACATCAACCATGCTTAATCCTTCTATTCACATCAAATCCCTTTAATGCAAAAGCATGGATGATAAAGCAAAGATGCTTATCATAACAAAACTAATGCAAGAAGACCCCTCCACAAATGTTATTTGCACAATTGCAAATAACCCCCTCCATCGGAAAAGTCCGGCCGGGAAAGAACAAAGGAAAACCGGCCGGAACGGAAAGCAAACTGGCAACTCCAGAAAACTGGTCCCGTAATAAATTACAGGAAAACCCCAATACTGTGCATACACACCCGCATCTATATTCCGTCCGGATACAAATGCAATGAGACAAAATCTACACTGTACTAAACTAGGACCGGCTTAAGCCAAAGCCGGCTAGTAATATCCGTCCGATCCTGATCCGTGCAATACCGCACGTATCAGATCGAACCCTGCCATATAACTATACGGCTACTAGTACAAAACTGTCCGATCCTGATCCGTGCAATACCGCACGTATCTGATCGGACCCTGCCATATCTCCATACGGCCTCTACAGCTTTTCGCCCGAAAGCTTGAGTAACTGTAAGTGTGGTGGACTCTAAAGACTCGTCAATACTATGGCTGTGGATTTAACCACTAGCACGTCAGAGGTATAAGCCAATACGTAACGGGCCACCAGCTATTGACTAAAAGGGACGTCGATGAGCGAACTCATCCTGACACCCTACTGAGCCTGTCAGTGACAATATCCGTACAGTCCGGTCCGTTCGTCTATGAGCATCGCATGTCGGGCCTAGGGGGTTGGTAAAAGTCAGACCCCCAAAAGCGGTACAAGTCGTGTCGGAGTGTAGCCCAGAACACCCTGAGATACTACTGGAATACCTACCAGTAAATCTCCTGCCTTGGCCAAGGTCTTCGTGTAATGGCTCTCCTAGACACAACGCGACCTCACCCCCAATACCGGGAGAGACGAACCCCTGAAGATCCGCTCACTGCCTCCATGTGGCTCGGGACTGTACCCAACTAAAACCTGTTTGCACGACTCCTTTGAGCCGTGGTAGGGTAGTAATCAAAGTACAGTGGGAACTCACACGAGACAAATGACGATCCCCAGGTCGATGAACTAACCTGTACACATGTCACCTGGGAACTGCTATCTGACGTCAGGTATAAGACCAACTAGCATGTTCCCGGCGAGTCCTGTCCGGTGTACTCATAACCCAATGAGCACCTGTATACATCTTAGGTGATCCAACTGACACCAGTGGCTTGTGAGACCGGCCACCGCCCCTCGTCGGGGTCTCGACTGTATACACTAGTCTACTCTGGAGTATCGATGCCCTGTCTCGAAACTCCTACGACTAGGGACCTTTTAAGGATGTGCTTATAGACTCCAGCTCTCACTTATATGATCGCCCTCATACTGCTGGCAGTCAAGCAAGAATCCTAGGGGCTCTATCAACGTGCAATAGCGACATGTCAGGTCGCCTAAAGCAGTACACGATGATAAAGGTAGACCAGATAGCATACTATCATCTCGAGTAAGACTGTCCTACCGGGATAGGTCCTCCCTCAATCATTGCAATCACGTGCCTGTGATCCAATAATTGACTCTGAGGGCACTATCTCCAACCGTAAACCCATCCGAACTCCTACTGAGCCTGAATGTGACAATCTCCGTACAGTCCGGTCTGTTCGTTTATAAGTATCACATGTCGGGCCTAGGGGCAGTAAACGTTAGACCCCTAATAGCGGTACAAGTCGTGTCGGAATGTAGCCTAGAACACCCTGAGAAACTACTGGAATCACTACCAGTAAATCTCGCTTGCCCTGGCCAGGGACTTTGTGTAATGGCTCTCCTAGACACAGCGCGATATCAACCCCCAATACCAGGAGAGACGAACCTTGTCTAACCGCTACTGCCTCCAAGTGCTTCGAGACTGCACCCAACTACTACCTATTTGCATGACTCATTTGAGCCATGGTAGGGTAGTAATCAAAGTACAGTGGGAACACACTCGATGTGAAGTAGCAGTGTCAAGTCGACGGACTAAGTTGTACTCCTGTCACCTGGGAACTGTTATCTGACGATAGGTATAGTACCAACCAACAGTTCCCGACGAGTCCTGTCCGGTGTACTCGTAACCTAACGAGCACCTGCATACTATCTCCAGTAGGACGTACTAATGGCTGTGGGACAGACCATCTCCGATCCTGGGATGAGAAGCGTATACACTAGTCTACTCCGGAGTATCGATGCCCCGTCTGGATAATCCTACGACTAGGGACCTGTAGAAGGATGTGCTTGTAGATTACCCAGCCCCCACTAGTGTGACTGCCATCACAACGCCGGTAATCAAGCAAAGATCCTAAGGGCTCTACTAATATGTATAAGCGATATGCTAAATGAAACACATGCACATATTAAAGTAGAAACAAACCAAGTAGCATACTACCATTTTGAGAAAGAATGTTAATACAACTGTGAATATCCCAAGCTTCCATTAAGTAATATACAAGCTAGTATGATACAATAATGGCCTCTAGGGCATATACACTAACAGCGCTAGCACTGCCCCGCTCTGCCGTTAGTTACCTAACCTAACGGTGCACTATGGGACATCGAGGCGAATGCGGATGGCATAAGCGTACGTTGTATTTATCTATGATGTTTAGGTAAACATAAAAGATAGGACTTCATTAATTAGATTAATGAAATAAAAGAAACCTAAAGATATTGTGGAATCGAATTTTCAAAAACAAGTAGCTCTAGTTATTGCTTTGCATAGCGGTGTTCCTTGTAGAACATCCAGCACCTTATTCGATAAAAAAAGAGCCGAGATCCCTTCACCGGGAGTGACCTCTTTAGCAATAACTGGCAGATGCTACAACCCTCGGTTTTGTTTTTTGATTGCTTTTCTAGTTCTTTCTTTGCATAGTGGTATTGTGAATATCCTGCACCTCATTCGATGAGGAAAGAGCCGACGATCCCTTCATCGGGAATGGCCTCTTTAGAAAAACTAGTAAAAGCCTCAAAAACACTCCATTTTAAATCAATTGATTCTACAACGATATCAAGTTCATTACGCAAAGGGTTTTCTTAAAAACCTGCCGTAGCCCTACGTCATTTCAAATAAGTACTTCATAGTATTCGTGCTACGTTTGTTGGCTTTCGTCAAGGCGTAGTGTGCGGTAGCTATTTATGCTTATCTGCATAAGCATATGATGCGATTGAGTTAGGGTAGTCGTGGGACTTTGTGTTAGTTATGTATATGCCCTAGAGGCCATTGTTGTACATATGATGTATATTATAATGGATGCTTGGATATATATAGAGATGACTTTCTTGCTCGTCATGATAGTATGCTATTTGGTTTCACTTCATCTTAACATGTTGACTTGTACTGGTTTACTATTTTTCTCTCACATGTTGATAAAGCCCTTAGGATATGTACTCGACTACTGGGACTATGATGAGATCATACTAGTGGGGCCACGGTAGTCGATGAGTACATCCTATAACTGTTCCTAGTCGAGGGTATATCGAGACAGGGCATCGATACACCAGAGTAGACTAGCGTATACGCATCTTGACCCATATAATGGGCGATGGATGATCCCATATCCATCGGTGTTTGACATCAGAGATGGTGTACAGGTGCTCAGTGGAGACTGGGTACACTGGACGGACTCGCCGAGAACTCCCAGATGGTGATATACCACACGTCAGATGGCAGTTCTCCAGTGACACTGGTACAGGGTAGTCTGTAGACCCGAGATCGTCATAGAGTCTTGTGTGATTCCCACTGTGCTTTGATTTCCACCTTACCGCGTCCAAGAGGGCGTGCAAAACGGTGGCTTTTGGGTACAGTCCCGAATCACATGGAGACAATGAGCGATAGGAGGGGATTCGTCTCTCCCGGTATAGGGAGTTGATATTGTGCTGTGTTCGATTGGCTATAACTGGAAGTCCCTGGCCAGGGCTGATATAGAGATGCACTGGTAAGTGTTACTAGTAGTTTCTCGACCCGTTATGAGCCACACATCGACACGACTTATCAGTTACTGGGGTCTGACGTTTACCACCCCTAGACTTGATATGCGACATATCAGACGAACAGACCGGACTGTACGGGAGTGTTACTGATTTGATTCACAGGAGAACGCACAGACTAGCTTGTTGATCTTCTGATCGCTCAATACCTAGGTGGCTGTTACGTTTAGCTGACCGCTTGCAGCTTGTAGGTGTTTGATATGATCATCACCTGCTACCGGCGTATTGACGATTCTTTAGAGTCCTACACAGAGGTTTCTTGGCTCAGGCGAAACGGAGTAGAAGCACAAATGAGATATGTGCAGGACCGAGAATAAGGCGATATGAGATACCGTATTATATTCTCGCGATATTTAGATATGAACCGGGTCATCGGATCAAGTGTTGATTCGATGAATCGGTACATGATATATTAGTCGGTAATATTCGATATAGCCGGATCGTCGGATCAAGTGTTGATTCGATGATTTAATGTATAATAATATATATGATATATTGTATTACATTATCTAATATTGGCTCGCTTTATTATTTCATTTTCTCACTAGATGATACATTGATATATATGCGATATATGTTAATTGTATTATTTTCTTTTGTTGCAAATATATAATATATATGTGATATATATTATTGTGATATGATATGATTTATTATTAAACATGTTTAAGGATGATTAAAAGGGATTAGGGTTTGATTAGGGTTAGCTTCTTCTTGCACCTTCTAGAAGCTTTGTTTTTGTCATGCTTAAGATATTATGGTTGATATTTTTGCATGACTCATAACTTAACCTAACCAAACCCTAACTCTAGTTTATTCTCTACAAACTCTTAGCCACTCATCCTTGACCATGGTTGATATATCAATCATATACATTTCTTTTCTATTCATCACAAAAGGAATTATCATTTCCATTATCATCTTCTTCTCTCTTGATTTTGAGTTCACTAGAAATTCCATTTGTGATGATAAATTGTGAGAAAGTGAATTAAAAAGAAAGCATAAATACTACTCCCTCATCCTCATCTCATCTAGCCCATGAGATTAGGGTGTTCATCTCTTTAGAGTGAGAAAGCTTGGGTTATTGCAACTTCGACGTAGATCATCGGAGATTTGGAACACTTCAAGCTAGCATGGATCGTTCGAGTCGTGGAGCCTCTCTTGAGTCCGGGAGATCGAGGATCGCGGCGAATGGACTTCTACTCGGAGCTTGTGAAGCGAAGGAGCGGACTACAAAGGTTGTAATCCCTCACACTTAGATAAAAAGATATTATCTTGCATGTTAAACCCTAATAATCTAGCAAAGATCCTGTCTTTGGGTTGTTCGGCACATGTAAAATTTTATCCGGGCATGTTTGATGCCATATGAACCTTCACAAGAGTGCCTAGGAACCCTACAGTGGTATCAGAGCCTAGCTAGAGCATTAGGCGTCGTGTTTATGAAGTTAAAACTCCGATCGAACCCGAACCGACAAAATTTACCCCCTCTCTGGAAATTTTTCAAAAACTGGGATATTTCTGAATTAAAAATACCTTAAAAAATCAGCAGGGAATTCTAAGAATTACCATGAAACACGGGCCCACAAATCCACTAAACCGCGGCGGGAACCTACTTCCCGTGGCGGTTCCGCGGCCGAATTTTAGAATTGTGACATGTGGCTTCATGATAATATCCGTAGTTGCTTGTTGATGCTTCTGGGTATTTTTAAAGTGACTTAAGTGTTGAGTATTCAGGGGTTTGTTTTGTAATAGTAGATTCGATCGGAATATTTAAATTCGTTTTTATTTCCGGATATTTAGAAACTGTTAAACTGTTTGAACGGATATCATTAACCCACTTTATCCCGACAAGGCAAACTTTCAAGTGTTGAATTTTTATCGGGTTTAAATCTTTCGGAAAAATTGTACAAGTTAAGCGTTGGACCCTCTAGAAGACAACAAACCTTAACTCGATTATGTGACCGTCTTGAACTGCTTTTTGAACCTTCGGGTTTGGGGCAGTACGGCGTGCCACATGTGAGGCGTTGGCTTGACCCTTCTACAGCTGGATCACCGGTATTGTGACATATTCTGGGATTATTTGAACTCCGCTCAAGTGTTGAGCACTTTAGAAAATTTTGGGTATTTGATTATCTATTCAAAAAGTTTAATACTATCTATTTATCTGGAATGTGATACAACATGTGGAATTCATAGGGTTAGGCATGAAATGCGAAGTATGTGATATTTTGGATTTACGATGTCTAAAGTGATTGTGGATTCCAAATGTTGTAGTTTTACAATTTCTTTTCTGTGACCGTAAGTTTAATATGTGATATCGCCGATTTCGTTGCTATATGCCAACGACAATTGGGATGCGCATATTTACTTACGTTGATGATATGTGATATTATGTGTTGCTGTGAAATGTTATATTGGATCGTTGTATTTTGAATAGCCGGGGTTTTATGTGAGATGAGGTTTTTATTTTCATTCATGTAAAATTCATATGTAATGTAATATTCTTTTATTTGGGGCACTTCCAGGTTGAGGTTGATGTCACCCTTGTATATTATTTACTTTTCTGCATCAGGATGGACCCAAGGAGGGGAGCACAAGTAACCGGGTTCTAGGGTCCAGTAGGAGGCCATCTCGAGGAGTCGAGACCGGGTCTTCTAACCCTAGAATTGGCAGTGTTACTTTTCGCTCTCGTAGGGGTCTAGGGATGTGGGTTTTGCTATTCATCGCGACTGTGGAATCCGTGATTTATACAGGCTCGTATTGAAAACACGGACGTCCTAGTATATCCAATATTTCATATATGTTCTTCTGCTGCAATGTTCTGTGATGAGATCATATTACTGCCTGAGACGAATGCTTATACTATATATATATGCTGATATATAAATATTACTGTTTTCGTTTCTTCTGTGATGCTTAGGAAGCATAAGCTGATGGGATTTTTATTAATGAGATTAATAAAAAGAAAAGAAACCTAAAGATGTTGTAAAATCAAAACTTTATAAAAAAGGTAGCTACAGTTTTGCTTTGCACAATGATATATATGATATGTCCTGCACCTTATTCGATGAGGAAAAAGCCGAGATCCCTGTTAGTTATATGTATGCCCTAGAGGCCATTACTGTACATAGGATGTATATTGTAGTGGATGCTGGGACATATATAGGGAGGACTTTCTTGCTCGACATGATAGTATGCTATCTGGTTACTCTTTACCTTAACGTGTATACTGATTGCCTCTCTGTTACATGTTGGTAAAGCCCTTAGGATGTGTACTTGACTACCTGGACTATGATGCGGATCATACTAGTGGGGACATGGTAGTCTATAAGTACATCCTTCAAGGTCCCTAGTCGTGGGTGTATCGAGACGGGGCATCGATATACCAGAGTAGACTAGCGTATACCTTCTCGACCCATACAGATGGGCGATGGATGATCCCATATCCATTGGTGTTTGACATCAGAGATGATATACGGGTGCTCAGTAGAGACTGGGTACACTGGACGGACTCGCCGAGAACTCCCAGATGGTATTATACCTCACGTCAGATGGCAGTTCTGTGGTGACACTGGTACAGAGTAGTCTGTTGACCCGAGATCGTCATAGAGTCTTGTGTGATTCCCACTGTGCTTTGATTTCCACCTTACCACGTCCTAGAGGGCGTGCAAAACGGTGGTTTTTGGGTACAGTCCCGAATCACATGGAGGCAATGAGTGATAGGAGGGGATTCGTCTCTCCCGGTATAGGGAGTTGATGCTGCGCTGTGTTCGATTGGCTATAACCGGAAATCCCTGGCCAGGGTTGCTGAGATTTACTGGTAAGTGTTATCAGTAGTATCTCGAACTGTTATAGACCTCATATCGACACGACTTATCGAGTTATTGGGGTCTGACGTTTACCACCCCTAGGCGAGATATGCGACATATCAGACGAACAGACCGGACTGTACGGTAAGTGTTACTGGTTGGATTCACAGGAGTATGAGCGGGCTTGCTCGTCGATATTCTGATCGCTCAATACCCGGGTGGCCGTTACGTTTAGCAGACCGCTTGCGGCTTGTGGGTTTTTGATATGATCATCACCTACTGCCGGCGTATTGACGAGTCTTTAAAGTCCTATACAGAGGTTTCCTGGCTCAAGCGAAACGAAATAGGAGCGCATATGAGATATGTGCGGGACCGAGAATAATACCAGTATGTGATACTGTATTCTATTCTCGCGATGAATATATCGAATGGTTGTATGCGATATAACCTAGTTATCGATTCAAGGATTGATTCGATAAGCCGATACATTGGATATTAGTCGGTTATATGAGATATGACCGGATCGTTAAATCAAGTGTTGATTTAATGATTTAATGCATAATTATATATTTGATATATTACTTTGCATTAACTAGTATTGGTTCACTTTAAATGGATTTTCTCACTTGAAGTGCACATTGTATATGTGATATACTTTTGTACACTTGTTTGTATCATGTTTGATACATGCATGTTTGTGTGTATGTTTAGTTTAAACCTTGGTTAAGTAAATGGTTAGGGTTTTGTTTAATTTACTTATTCATTTATTTATTTATTTTGTTTATTTTGGCAAAAGAAAATGATAAAGAGAAAATGGTGGCTTTCTTTGTTCTTTGCTTGAAGCTTCTTGAAGCTTCAAAGCATCTTTGACTAAAGCAACCATTTTGTCTTCATCTCCTAATCCTAACCATTTAACTAACCTTAGTTTATTCTCTACACCTAACTATGGTTGGTATATGATAAGTATTCATATCATTTTCTTTTTTAGAAAAAACTTATCATATTCTATCATCTTCTTCTTCTTCTTCTTCTTCTTCAAGAAGAAAAGCTTGCCTCCATCAATGGCAACTTGAGCAAATGAGTGAGAAATCCAATTCTAAAGTGAACCCACCTCCTATTTCTTCATCCTCTACCTCTTGCCAAGTAGTATAGGGTGTTTTCTTCACAAGTTTCATGGCTTGGTGAAGTTGGAGCTTGATCTTGTGTTGCCTCGACGTAGATCATCTTCGGCATCGTAGTCGATGACCTAGCCCGCCCATCTCTCCGATGAAGCCGATGCTAGAGTCCGGGATCCGATATGGACAGCGAGGGGACGTCATCATGGAGCTTAGGAGGTGGAGGACCGGATCTACAAAGGTTGTAGCCCCTTTCTTTTAGTTAAGTTGTTAACTAGCTTCTTGTATCGCCTAATCTCTAGTCAACGATCCGTATTAGGGTTTCTCGGCACTTGTAACGTTTGAAATTGGCATGGTTGATGCCTTGTGAGACCTCCTTAGTGTGCCTAGGAACCCTACAGTGGTATCAGAGCCTAGCTAGAGCCTTAGGCGATGCGTAGACGGAGTTTGAAGTTCGATCGAACCGAAATCCTAAAATCAAAATTGCTCTCTGGAAATTTTCTAAAAATTTGGATTTTTGTGAATTAAAAATTGCCAAAAAATGCAGCAGGGAATTGTATGAGTTACTGTGAAGCACGTGATGCTAACTCGACCAAAGCGCCGCGGAACCGCGGCCCCACCCTGGGTTTCGCGGCGGTTCTGCGGCCATTTTGGTGAGTTAGACCACGTGGCTTGCACAGTAATTCTTGTCTTTAAGTGCTGAGTCTTCTGGAAATTTTTATATTTTACTCAACAGTTGAGTTTTTCTGGGGTTGTTTTGGGGATTCGATTATTCGATCGGATTGTCTAATTTTGTCTATATGTTTTCCGGATAATTTTGAATATGTTAAAAAGTTTGACCAGATATAAATACCCAATTTTTCCCCTGTCGGGAAATTTCCAAGTGTTGGATTTTTCCGTGGTTTAATAACGTTCTAAGTAGTGCAAGTAACGCGATGGACCCTCTAGAAGACAACAAACCTTAACTCGATTATGTGACCGTCTTGAACTGCCCTTTGAACCTTCGGGTTTGGGGCAGTACGGCGTGCCACATATGAGGCATTGGCTTGACCCTTCTACGGCTGGACCGTTGGTACTGAGGCATGAACTGGATGTTTTTAAACTTATTTCATGTGTTGAGCTGTTTCGGGAAAACTTGGGTGTTCGATTGTTCGATCGGAAAGTTTAACATTTTCTGTTTATCTGGAATGTGATACAATAATTGGAATTCACAAGTAGTTATGAGATAACTGAATGAATGTTATAAATCTAGCGGTTTAGTCTCACTTGATCGGTTGCCACGGAATTTTGATGTGATCAAAAGTCCGTCGCAATCACGTAGCGTACACGGATACTCGCCGGTAAACTTTATAGACAGCTACACCCCTTAGCCTCGACCAAGTGACTGTAGGAGAACCCCGTCGCCGAAAGCATCCGTTCGGGTGCTCGCGGCAGCGGTGTTCCGCCTTGGTGCACTTCGTCGACGGTATCGGGGGTGCGGCCGCCTACTAAATTTTGCGACGAGAATTCGATCAGTTTTTCGGGAATCTTGTTGAATTGCCCGACTTTATATTGAAAAGTGTTTTCGATTTTGAGACTAAAATGCGGGGTTTATAATTGTTAGGCATGCGATGTCTAAGTATTTCATTTGATTAGGCATGCGATGTCTAAAGAGATTGCGGATTCCAACTGTTGTAGTTTTACACTTTCTTTTCTGTGACCGTAAGTGTAATATGTGACATCGCCGGTTGCGTTGCTATATGTCAACGACAATTGGGATGTGCATATTTACTTACGTTGATGACATGTGATGTTATGTGTTGCTGGATATGTTATATTGGATCGTCGTGGTTGAATAGCCGGGGGGTTTTTATGTGAGATGAGTGTTTTTTCATTTTAATTCATGTAAAAAAACTTGTATGTAATATTCTTTTATTGGGGCACTTCCAGGTTGCGGAAGATGTCACCCATTGTATATTATTTACTTTTCCGCATTAGGATAGACCCAAGGAAGAGGGCACAAGTAACCGAGTTCTGGAGTCCAGTGGGAGACCAACTCGAGGAGTCGAGTCCGGGTCTCCTAACTCTAGAATTGGTAGGGTTGCTTGCCGCTCTCGTAGGGGTCTAGGGGTGTGGGTTTTGGCTATTCATCGCGACCGTGGAATCCGTGTTTTATACTGGCTCGTATTGAAAACACGGACATCCTAGTATATCCAATATTTCATATGTTTCTTCTGCTGCGATATCTGTGATGTGATCATGTGATTTGTTCGGATAGATAGTATATAGTATATATGATATATTATATAGACGTTGCTTATGTTTTACACCCGCGCTAGCCCTGCCCCGCTCTGCCGTTAGTTACCTAACCTAACGGTGCAGACGGGACATTGAGGCGAATGCGGATGGCATAAGCGTACGTTATATTTATCTGTGATGTTTAGGTGGACTTAAATGATGGGACTTCATTAATGAGATTAATGAAATAAAAGAAACCTAAGATGTTGTGGAATCGATTTTCTAAATAAAACATGTAGCTACAGTTCTTGCTTTGCATCGCGGTGTTCCTTGTAGAACATCCTGCACCTTATTCGATAAGGAAAGGACCGAGATCCCTTCACCGGGAGTGACTCCTTTAGCAATAACTGGCAGATGCTACACCCCTCGGTTTTTTTTTTGATTGCTTCTATAGTTTCTGCTTTGTACAGTGATATATATGATATATCCCGCACCTCATTCGACGAGGAAAGGACCGACGATCCCTTCACCGGGAGTGACTCCTTTAGCAAAACTAGAAAAGCCTCAAAAACACTCCATTTCAAAATACATTCGATCCTACAACGATATCAAGTTCATTACGCAATAGGTTTTCAGAAAAACCTGTCATAGCCCTCCGTCATTTCAGATAAATACTAGTTAGTATTCGTGCTACGTTTGTTGACTATGTTAAGGCTTAGTGTGCGGTAGCTAAATAGTGCTTATCTGCATAAGCATATGATGCGATTGGATTAGGGTAGTCGTGCGACTTTGTTGACTATGTTAAGGGTCGTGCGGGTGGGTTTAATTCAATCGGGAAATGACGGGTTGAACTTGACTGGCACTTATGATTTGTTGACTATGTTAAGGTCATATAGCTGCTAAGGGCAAAATATTATCGGGAATTTCAAGTGTTGAAATTTGCAATAAGATTGCATACCTTCTATGAGATAGTTGGATCCCGATACCCACTGCGAGTAAGAGTTACTCCTGGGAGAGTTTTACACATTACAATCAGCCGATCAAGTAGGTATCTAGAAAAGTGTCAACGGGATTACGCCTCTGGGAAAACGAGGTTTACATTAATTAGGTTCATGCGAAAGCACGGGGGACCTCCCTCAAAGTACCGACACTGGCCTGGCTGAAAGATTGGCGAACTTGTAGCGTGTAATTAATCCCGGCTAGTTTTTCCTTTTAGGGTTTGAAGGAAGATTTGATAAAAACAGTGGGAGCCATCCTGATTAGATAAAATAACTAACCAATCTAATCTTGCAAGAGCGAACGCAGAGTGTTTTCTTTTCTCTCTCTCCAGGTAGCGACCATATCACGCCTTAATCAAGATAATAATATGGATGTATTGACCGAACCCGCTTGTTATACTGAGCTGGGGAACGTTGGTCCCGCTCCAACTTATAATTGTTATAAGACAGAGCAGGAAATAAGGGAATACCAGAATTCATATGCCGCCCAAACGAAGAAAGTGCATGAGATGCATCTCCTTCGGGTGTGTTCATTACAAAGAACTGTTTCTCAGTATCCTCTGCATCCTGGGTATTTGATACCGGATCAGGATCCCAGATATGTAATCTGTTACATAGGGCTACAAAAAGGTAAAGAACTGAGAACGGGTGATAAGTTTCATGAGGCAGAAAACGGGGCAAGTGTTGCAGCCAAGTCTGTTGGTCACTGTCACCCTGTATTACCAATACATTGATTCTGAACAAATGCTATTAGATACCGAACCTGATATACAAAATCATATCAATCTCTTTATTTATTAAAGAAATGATATAATTTTGTATTGATGGATAATGTTTTGAACATTTCCTATATCAAAAGTTGATCGGTTCAGGCACGTTATCTAAAAGCATTGATGTTCTAAATTAAACTACAGTTCTTAGTATATAGAACACACACAAGAGGAAGAGTTCAGAAGTGAACGGATCCTCCTTGAGGTATTGTAGACTAGGTCATATCAATGCGACCCGACTAGCTAAGTTTCATTTAGATGCATATTTAAATTAGTTTGAATTTACATCTTGTGAAACTTGCCAGTCATGTCACAGAGATTTGATGACCATAGCTCTGTTTACTAGAAACAGAGAAAGAGTTAGTGAACTCTTGGGATGATACATGTTGATGTATGTAGGTCCCCAGTCTACACATGCCAAGACCGGTTCTTTGTACTTCATTACATTCTCTGATGATCTCTTTAGATTCAGACATATGTTCCTGTTGAAACACAAGTCCGAACCTTTTTGAGATATTCACAGAATATAAGTTAGAAGTAGAGAACCAATAACCGGGTATAAGTATTATGTCCTATGATGAGATCATGGAGGAGAATACTTATGCATGGCATTCCTGGACCATTCTAAAGGAGAATGAGATTCTCTCTCAGCATTACTCCTCCGTATACACCATAGCACGATGGTATATCGGGACGGAGCAATAGCACCCTATGTGATATGGTGTGCTCTATGATGAGTACTACTGAGTTTCATATTTCCTTTTTGGGAGTTATGCACTTATGAAGTTGCATACCTATTGAATAGGGTTCCGATCAAATCAGATGCCTACCATTTCATATATGATATGGAAAGGGAAGAGCCCATATCTTAAGTCAGTTAAGATTTGGGGTTGTCCGGCCTTTGTCTAAAAGCAAAATCCGGACAAGCTTGAGGCAACGTCTGTTATGTAGAACTGGAAATGTTCCAGCTATACAAACTGCAGCTGATGATTTGACAGAACCAAAGGATTCAATAGTAACCAACGAACCTCAGCCTCTCCGCCGATCTAGTAGGGTTTCTCACCCACCTGAGAGTTGCTTCGGTTTCTCGATGACAGTGGGAGCGAGGATTGCATCATGAGATGATGACCTAACTAGGTTCGAGCTGGCCATCAAGAGTGGGACTCTGTAAGAGTGACTGGATGCTTAGCGATCTGAGATGGAATCCTTATACACCAACAAAGTATGGACTTTGGTTGCTTTATCTGAAGGGTTAAATCCCCATCAGGAGCAAGTATATCTTGAGAAGATTACTTGGTATAGATGGAAAAGTTGAGACTTTCAGAGCTAGACTTGTTAAAGGTTTTCGTCATCGACCAAGAGTGGAAAATGAAGAAACCTTTTCCAGGGACTATGCTTCCGGATCCTACTTAACATTGCTACATACCATGACTACGATATCTGGTGGTTGGGTGTCATGACTGCTTTTCTAAATACTGATTTAGAATAGAAAGTCTATAAGTACACAGCCAGAGGGCTTCGTAAACAGTGGGAGCAGCGGAAACATGTGCAAGTTGCTTTACAGGATAAAGCAGGCATCGCGGAGTTGGAACATCTGTTTTGATGTGGTAGTCAAAGAGTTTGACTTCATCAAAATGGTAGATGAACCTTGTATGTACAAAAGGGTAGTATGGAGTATGGTAATGATCCTCGTAGAGTACGTGGATGACATACTCTTGATAGGAAAGGAGTTTCCTATGCTACGATCGGTCGATCTCCTCTTATCACATAGATTCTCCATATAGGATCAAAACGATACCTCCTAAATCCTGGGATTTGGATCTATGAGATAGATCTAAATGGATGTTAGGATTCTCACTAAATATAGTGAGATAGTATCAGTTGATCCTGGGGAGAATCACTGGAAACGTTCCAGGGTGATAAAGACGAATGAATGTCAGTCACAGGCATTGTCTTTACCCTCAGTAAAAGGACGGTATGTTGGAAGATTTCCAAGCTAGATACCGTGGCATACTAGACGATAAAGGCTGGATACATCGCTACTTAAGATGCTACCAAAGAGGCAGTTTGGGTGTACATAGGTTCATGAGATGAACTAGGTTCCTACCATTGTGTGACAATGGAAGTGTGGTTTTAGCTCAGGAACCCCGGTCCCATCAGTGACCCAGACGTATTCTGAGGCAGCATCACCTGATCATGGAGATAGTTGATCTCCAGGGTGATCGAGGCTAGGAGAGCAGACTCAGAGGATAACACGGCGAATCCACTCACGAAGGCCTATTCCCAGAGAGAGACTTTTATGGGATGGTTGAGTATGAGATACTGCAACCACTGCTACAGATGGCCCTAGTGCAAGTGGGAGATTGTTAGTTATATGTATGCCCTAGAGGCCATTTCTGTACATAGGATGTATATTGTAGTGGATGCTGGGACATATATAGGGGGGACTTTCTTGCTCAACATGATAGTATGCTATCTGGTTACTCTTTACCTTAACGTGTATACTGATTGTCTCTCTGTTACATGTTGGTAAAGCCCTTAGGATGTGTACTTGACTACCTGGACTATGATGCGGATCATACTAGTGGGGACATGGTAGTCTATAAGTGTTAGTTATATGTATGCCCTAGAGGCCATTACTGTACATTGGATGTATAATGTAGTGGATGCTGGGACATATATAGGGAGGACTTTCTTGCTCGACATGATAGTATGCTATCTGGTTACTCTTTACCTTAACGTGTACACAGATTGTCTCTCTATTACATGTTGGTAAAGCCCTTAGGATGTGTACTTGACTACCTGGACTATGATGTGGATCATACTAGTGGGGATATGGTAGTCCATAAGTACATCCTTCAAAGTCCCTAGTCGTGGGTATATCGAGACGGGGCATCGATATACCAGAGTAGACTAGCGTATACCTTCTCGACCCATACAGATGGGCGATGGATGATCCCATATCCATTGGTGTTTGACATCAGAGATGATATACGGGTGCTCAGTAGAGACTGGGTACACTGGACGGACTTGCCGATAACTCCCAGATGGTATTATACCTTACGTCAGATGGCAGTTCTCTGGTGACACTGGTACAGAGTAGTCTGTTGACCCGAGATCGTCATAGAGTCTTGTGTGGTTCCCACTGTGCTTTGATTTCCACCTTACCACGTCCAAGAGGGCGTGCAAAACGGTGGTTTTTGGGTACAGTCCCGAATCACATGGAGACAATGAGCGATAGGAGGGGATTCGTCTCTCCCGGTATAGGGAGTTGATGTTGCGCTGTGTTCGATTGGCTATAACCGAAAATCCCTGGCCAGGGTTGCTGAGATATACTGGTAAGTGTTACCAGTAGTTTCTCGAACTGTTATAGACCTCATATCGACACGACTTATCGAGCTATTGGGGTCTGACGTTTACCACCCCTAGGCAAGATATGCGACATATCAGACGACGAGACCGGACTGTACGGTAAGTGTTACTGGTTGGATTCACTGGAGTGTGAGCGGGCTTGCTCGTCGATCTTCTGATCGCTCAATACCCGGGTGGCCGTTACGTTTAGCAGACCGCTTGCGGATTGTGGGTGTTTGATATGATCATCACCTGCTGCCGGCGTATTGACGAGTCTTTAGAGTCCTACACAGAGGTTTCCTGGTTCAGGCGAAACGAAATAGGAGCGCATATGAGATATGTGCGGGACCGAGAATAATGAGAGTATGTGATACAGTATTCTATTCTCGGGATGAATGTATCGAATGGTTGTATGCGATATAACCTAGTTATCGATTCAAGCGTTGATTCGATAAGTCGATACATTGAATACTAGTCGGTTATGTTCGACATGACCGGATCGTTAAATCAAGTGTTGATTTAATGATTTAATGTATAATTATATATTTGATATATTACTTTGCATTAACTAGTATTGGTTCACTTTAAATGGATTTTCTCACTTGATGTGCACATTGTATATGTGATATCCTTTTGTGCATTTGATTGTATCCTGTTTGATGATACATGCTTGTTTAGGTGTATGTTTAGTTTAAACCTTGGTTAAGTAAATGGTTAGGGTTTTTTTTAAATTTCTTATTCATTTATTTATTTATTTATTCATTATGGAAAATAAAAAGGATGGTGGCTTATTTTGTTGTTTTGTAGAAACTTCTTGAAGTGTTGAAAGCTTGACCATTCTTGTTCTTTTCCTAAACCTAACCATTAACCCTAACCATGGTTTATTCTCTACACCTAACTTTGGTTACTATTATGATAAGTATCATTTTATTTCTTATTTTAGATATACTTATCATAATATTCTTTCTTCTTCTTCATCTTCTTCAATGAAGAAAGCTTCACTTCATCAATGGTGATTGATGAATAAGAGTGAGAAATCCAATTCTAAAGTGAACCCACTTCCTATTTCTTCATCCTCTACCTCTTGCCAAGTAGTATAGGGTGTTTCCTTCATAAGTTTTCATGGCTTGTTGAAGATGGAGCTTGATCTAGTGATGCCTCGACGTAGATCATCTTCGGCATCGTCGTCGATGACCTAGCCCGCTTTTTCTCCGATGAAGCCGATGCAAGAGTCATGGTTCGATTTGGACAGCGGAGAGGACTTCATCACGGAGCCTAGGAGGTGGAGAAACGGATCTACAAAGGTTGTATGTTCGTTCACTTAGTTAAAATGTTAACTAGTTTCATTTGTCGCCTAAAATTCTAGCCAACGATCTTGTTTGGGTTTCTCGGCACATATAATTTTTGAAATTGGCATGGTTGATGCCTTGTGAGACCTCTTGAGAGTGCCTAGGAACCCTACAGTGGTATCGGAGCCTAGCTAGAGCCTTAGGCGAAGAGTAGACGAAGTTTGAAACCCGATCGACCCGAAACCCTAACATCAAAATGCTCTCTGGACTTTTTCTAAAAACAGGGATTTTTCAGAATTAAAAATTCGCAGAAAATAGAGCAGGAAATTATAAGGGTTACTGCAGAAAACGAAACCCTAATTCCACTGTAGCACCGCGGAACCGCGGCAATAGCCTCCTATTGCGGCGGTTCCGCGGCCGTTTGTACTGGTTAGGGATTCGTTTTGATACAGTAATGCCCGTATCTGTTTCCTCTGTTCTCTGGGAAGTTTTAATCTGCATTCAAGAGTTGAATTTTCTGGGGTTGTTTTGGGGATTCGATGAATCGATCGGATTATTTAACTTTGTCTATTTGGCTTTCCGGATATTTTTTGAATATGTTAAAAAGTTCGACCGGATATAAATACCCAATTTTTCCCCTGCCGGGAAATTTCCAAGTGTTGGATCTTTCCGTAGTTTAACGACGTTCTAAGTAGTGCAAGTAACGCAATGGACCCTCTAGAAGACAACAAACATTAACTCGATTATGTGACCGTCTTGAACTGCCCTTTGAACCTTCGGGTTTGGGGCAGTACGGCGTGCCACATGTGAGGCGTTGGCTTGACCCTTCTACGGCTGGACCGTTGGTACTGAGGCATGAACTGAATGTTTTTAGACTTATTTCATGTGTTGAGCTGTATCGGGTAAACTTGGGTGTTCGACTGTTCGATCGGAAAGTTTAACATTTTCTGTTTATCTGGAATGTGATACAACAATTGGAATTCACAAGCAGTTATGAGATAACTGAATGAATGTTATAAACATAGCAGTTTAGTCTCACTTGATCGGTTGCTACGGAATTTTGATGTGATCAAAAGTCCGTCGCAATCACGTAGCGTACGCGGATACTCGCCGGGTAAACTTAATAGACAGCCTCACTCCATAGCCCCGACCAAGTGACTGTAGGAGAACCCTGTCGCCGAAAGCATCCGTCTGGGTGCTTGCGGCAGCGGTGTTCCGCCTTGGTGTACTTCGTCGGCAGCATCGGGGGTGCAGCCGTCTATTGAAGTTTGCGACGAACATTCGATCAGGATGTCGGGAATCTTGTTGAATTGCCCGACTTGATATTGAAAAGTGTTTTCGATAATGAGACTAAAATGCGGGGTTTATAATTGTTAGGCATGTGATGTCTAAGGAATTCATTGATTAGGCATGCGATGCCTAAAGAGATTGCGGATTCCAACTGTTGTAGTTTTACACTTTCTTTTCTGTGACCGTAAGTGTAATATGTGATATCGCCGGTTTCGTTGCTATATGTCAACGACAATTGGGATGCGCATATTTACTTACGTTGATGACATGTGATGTTATGTGTTGCTGGATATGTTATATTGGATCGTCGTGTTTGAATAGCCGGGGGTTTTTATGTGAGATGAGTGTTTTTCATTTTCATTCATGTAAAAACTTGTATGTAATATTCTTTTATTGGGGCACTTCCAGGTTGCGGAAGATGTCACCTTTTGTATATTATTTACTTTTCCGCACTAGGATAGACCCAAGGAGGAGAGCACAAGTAACCGGGTTCTGGAGTCCAGTGGGAGACCAACTCGAGGAGTCGAGTCCGGGTCTCCTAACTCTAGAATTGGTAGGGTTGATTGCCACTCTCGTAGGGGTCTAGGGGTGTGGCTTTAGCTATTCATCACGACCGTGGAATCCGTGTTTTATACTGGCTCGTATTGAAAACACGAACGTCCTAGTATATCGAATATTTCATATGATTCTTCTGCTGCGATATCTGTGATGTGATCATGTGATGTTCTGTGATAGATACAGTATATAGTATATATGATATATTATATAGGCGTTACTTATGTTTTACACCCGCGCTAGCCCTGCCCCGCTCTGCCGTTAGTTACCTAACCTAACGGTGCACGAGGGGACATCGAGGCGAATGCGGATGGCATAAGTGTACGTCGTATTTATCTGTGATGTTTAGGTACTTAAATGATGGGACTTCATTAATGAGATTAATGATATAAAAGAAACCTAAGATGTTGTAGAATCGAATTTCAAAATAAAACAGGTAGCTACAGTTCTTGCTTTGCACAGCGGTATATATGATATATCCTGCACCTTATTCGATAAGGAAAGGACCGAGATCCCTTCACCGGGAGTGACTCCTTTAGCAATAACTGGCAGATGCTACACCCTCGGTTTGTCTTTTGATTGCTTTTAAGAGTTTTTGCTTTGCACAGTGATATATATGATATATCCGGCACCTCATTCGACGAGGAAAGGACCGACGATCCCTTCACCGGGAGTGACTCCTTTAGCAAAACTAGAAAAGCCTCAAAAGCACTCCATTTTCAAAATTAATTCGATCCTACAACGATATCAAGTTCATTACGCAATAGGTTTTCAGAAAAACCTGTCGTAGCCCTCCGTCATTTCAGATAAGTACTAGTTAGTATTCGTGCTGCGGTAGTTTGGCATTCGTCAAGGCGTAGTGTACGGTAGCTAACTAGTATTTATCTGCTTATGCATATGATGCGATTGGATTAGGGTATTCGTACGGCGTTGTTTGGCATTCATCAAGGGTCGTGCGGGTGGGTTTAATTCGATCAAGAAATGTACGGGTTGAACTTGACTTGTGGACTATGGGTTGTTTGGCATTCGTCAAGGTCATAGGACACTAGGGGTAAAATATTATCGGGAATTTTAAGTGTTGAAATTTGCAATGAGATTGCATACCTTCTATGAGATAGTTGGATCCCGATACCCGCTGCGAGTAAGAGTTACTCCTGAGAGAGTTTTATACATTACAATTAGCCGATCAAGTAGGTGTCTAGAAAGGTGTCAACGGGGTTACGCCTCTGGGAAAACGAGGTTTACATTAATTAGGTTCGTGCGAAAGCACGGGGGACCTCCCTCAAAGTACCGACACTGGCCTGGCTGAAAGATTGGCGAACTTGTAGTGTGTAATTAATCCCGGCTAGTCTTTCCTTTTAGGGTTTTAAGGAAGATTTGATAAAAAGTAGTGGGAGCCATCCTGATTAGATAAAATAATAACCAATCTATTCTTACAAGAGCGCACGCTGAGTGTTTTCTTCTCTCTCTCTCCAGGTAGCGACCATATCACGCCTTAATCAAGATAATAATACGGATATTTGACCGAACCAGCTTGTTATAATGAGCTGGGGAACGTTGGTCCCGCTCCAACTTATAATTGTTATAAGACAGAGCAGGAAATAAGGGAATACCAAGATTCCCATGCCGCCCAAACGAAGAGAGTATATGCTGATGCATCATCTTCGGGTGTGTTCATTACACAGAACTGTTTCTCAATGTCCTTTACGTCCTGGGTATATGATACCGGATCAGGATCCCAGATATGTAATCTGTTACATAGGGCTACAGATAGGTAAAAAACTGAGAATGGGTGATAAGTTTCATGAGGCAGAAAACGGGGCAAGAGTTGCAGCCAAGTCTGTTGGTCACTGTCACCCTGTATTGTAATACATTGATTCTGAACGAATGTTATTAGATACCGAACCTGATATACAAAATCATATCACTCTCTTTATTAGTAAAGAAATGATAAAATTTTGTATTGTTGGATAATGTTTTGAACATTTCCTATATCAAAAGTTGATCGGTTCAGGCACGTTATCTAAAAGCGTTGATGTTCTAAATCAAACTACAGTTCTTAGTATACGGAACACACAAAAGAGGAAGAGTTCAGAAATGAACGAATTATTCTTGAGGTATTGTAGACTAGGTCATATCAATGCGACCCGACTGGCTGAAGTTACATTTAGATGTATATTTAAATCAGTTTGAATTTACATCTTCTGAAACTTGCCAGTCATGTCACAAAGATGAGATGACCAAAGCTCCGTTTACTGGAAACAAAGAAAGAGTTAGTTGAACTCTTGGGATGATACATGTTGATGTATGAAGGTCCCCAGTCTACACATACCAAGAACAGTTCCTTTTACTTCATTACATTCTCTGATGATCTTTCGAGATTCAGACCTATGTTCCTGTTGAAACACAAGTCCAAACCTTTTGAGATATTCACAGAATATAAGTTAGAAGTAGAGAACCAATACGGGTATAAGTATTATGTCCTATGATGAGATCAAGGAGGAGAATACTTGAGCACGGAAATCCTGGTCTATTCTAAAGGAGAATGAGATTCTCTCTCAGCATTACTCCTCTGTATACACCATAGCACGATGGTATATCGGGGCAGAGCAGATACACCCTATTTGATTTGGTGTGCTCTATGATGAGTACTACTGAGTTACCTGTTTCCTTTTGGGAGTTATGCACTTATGAAGTTGCATACCTATTGAATAGGGTTCGAATCAAATCAGTGCCTACCACTTCATATGTGATATGGAAAGGGAAGAGCCCGTGTCTTAAGCTAGTTAAGATTTGGGGTTGTCCGGCCTATGTCTAAAAAGCAAAATCCGGACAAGCTCGAGGCAAGGTCAGTTATGTAGAACTGGAAGTGTTTTAGCTATACAAACTACAGCAGATGATTTGGTACAACCAAAGGATTCAGTAGATTCCAACGAACCTCAGCCTCTCCGCCGATCTAGTAGGGTTTCTCACCCACCTGAGAGATACTTTGGTTTCTCTATGACAGTGGGAGCGAGGATTGCATCATGAGATGATGACCCGACTGGTTTCGAGCTGGCCATCAGGAGTAAGACTCTGTAAGAATGGCTGGATGCTTAGCGATCTGAGATGGAATCCTTATACACCAACAAAGTATGGACTTTGGTTGCTATATTTGAAGGGTTAAATCCCCATCAGGAGCAAGTATATCTTGAGAAGATTACTTGGTGTACTTGGAAAAGTTGAGACTTTCAAAGCTAGACTTGTTAAAGGTTTGCATCATTGACCAGGTATGGATTTTGTTGAAACCTTTTCTAAGTAGCTATGCTTAAGTCCATCCAGATCCTACTTGTCACGGCTACATACCATGACTACGATATCTGGTGGTTGGGTGTCATGGCTGCTTTTCTAAATGATGTTTTAGAGGAGTGCGTCTATAAGTACACAGCCAGAGGGCTTCGTAGACAATGGGAGCAGCGGAAACGTGTGCAAGATGCTTTATAGGATAAAGCAGGCATCGCGGAGTTGGAACATCTGTTTTGATGGATTAGTCAAAGAGTTTGACATCATCAAAATGGTAGATGAACCTTGTATAAACAAAAAGGTAGTAGGGAGTATGGTAGTGATCCTCGTAGAGTACGTGGATGACATACTCTTGATAGGGAAGGAGTTTCCTATGCTACGCTCGATCAATCTCCGCTTATCACAATGATTCTCCACATAGGATCAAAGTGATACCTACTAAATCCTGGGTTTTGGATCTATGAGATAGATCTAAATGGATATTAGGACACTCACTAGTTGTAGTGAGATGGTATCAGTTGATCCTGGGGAGAATCACTGGAAGTGTTCCAGGGTGATAAAGACGACTGAATGTCAGTCGCAGGCATTGTCTTTACCCTCAGAAAAGGGACGGTATGTTGGAAGAGTTCCAAGCTAGATACCGTGACATACTAGACGATAAAGGCACGATACATCGCTACTAAAGATGCTACCAAAGAGGCTGTTTGGGTGTATATTGGTTCATGAGATGAACTATGTTCCTCCCATTGTGTGACAATGGAGTTGTGGCTTATGCCAAGGAACGCAGGTCCCATCAGTGATCCAGACATATTCTAAGGCAGTATCACCTAATCGTGGAGATAGTTGATCTCCAGGGTGATCGAGGTAAGGAGAGCAGACTCAGAGGATAACACGGCGGATCCACTCACGAAGGCCTATTCTCAGAGAGAGACTTTTATGGGATGGTTGAGTATGAGATACTACAACCACTGCTATCAGATGGCCCTAGTGCAAGTGGGAGATTGTTAGTTATATGTATGCCCTAGAGGCCATTACTGTACATTGGATGTATAATGTAGTGGATGCTGGGACATATATAGGGAGGACTTTCTTGCTCGATATGATAGTATGCTATCTGGTTACTCTTTACCTTAACGTGTACACAGATTGTCTCTCTATTACATGTTGGTAAAGCCCTTAGGATGTGTACTTGACTACCTGGACTATGATGTGGATCATACTAGTGGGGACATGGTAGTCCATAAGTACATCCTTCAAAGTCCCTAGTCGTGGGTATATCGAGACGGGGTATCGATATACCAGAGTAGACTAGCGTATACCTTCTCGACCCATACAGATGGGCGATGGATGATCTCATATCCATTGGTGTTTGACATCAGAGATGATATACGGGTGCTCAGTAGAGACTGGGTACACTGGACGGACTCGCCGAGAACTCCCAGATGGTATTATACCTTACGTCAGATGGCAGTTCTCTGGTGACACTGGTACAGAGTAGTCTGTTGACCCGAGATCGTCATAGAGTCTTGTGTGGTTCCCATTGTGCTTTGATTTCCACCTTACCACGTCCAAGAGGGCGTGCAAAACGGTGGTTTTTGGGTACAGTCCCGAATCACATGGAGACAATGAGCGATAGGAGGGGATTCGTCTCTCCGGAGTTGATGTTGCGCTGTGTTCGATTGGCTATAACCGGAAATCCCTGGCCAGGGTTGCTGAGATATACTGGTAAGTGTTACCAGTAGTTTCTCGAACTGTTATAGACCTCATATCGACAAGACTTATCGAGTTATTGGGGTCTGACGTTTACCACCCCTAGGCAAGATATGCGACATATCAGACGACGAGACCGGACTGTACGGTAAGTGTTACTGGTTGGATTCACTGGAGTGTGAGCGGGCTTGCTCGTCGATCTTCTGATCGCTCAATACCCGGGTGGCCGTTACGTTTAGCAGACCGCTTGCGGCTTGTGGGTGTTTGATATGATCATCACCTGCTGCCGGCGTATTGACGAGTCTTTAGAGTCCTACACAGAGGTTTCCTGGTTCAGGCGAAACGAAATAGGAGCGCATATGAGATATGTGTGGGACCGAGAATAATGAGAGTATGTGATACAGTATTCTATTCTCGGGATGAATGTATCGAATGGTTGTATGCGATATAACCTAGTTATCGATTCAAGCGTTGATTCGATAAGTCGATACATTGAATACTAGTCGGTTATGTTCGACATGACCGGATCGTTAAATCAAGTGTTGATTTAATGATTTAATGTATAATTATATATTTGATATATTACTTTGCATTAACTAGTATTGGTTCACTTTAAATGGATTTTCTCACTTGATGTGCACATTGTATATGTGATATCCTTTTGTGCATTTGATTGTATCATGTTTGATGATACATGCTTGTTTAGGTGTATGTTTAGTTTAAACCTTGGTTAAGTAGATGGTTAAGGTTTTGTTTAAATTTCTTATTCATTTATTTATTTATTTATTCATTATGGAAAATAAAAAGGATGGTGGCTTATTTTGTTGTTTTGTAGAAACTTCTTGAAGTGTTGAAAACTTGACCATTCTTGTTCTTTTCCTAAACCTAACCATTAACCCTAACCATGGTTTATTCTCTACACCTAACTTTGGTTACTATTATGATAAGTATCATTTTATTTCTTATTTTAGATATACTTATCATAATATTCTTTCTTCTTCTTCTTCATCTTCTTCAATGAAGAAAGCTTCACTTCATCAATGGAGATTGATGAATAAGAGTGAGAAATCCAATTCTAAAGTGAACCCACTTCCTATTTCTTCATCCTCTACCTCTTGCCAAGTAGTATAGGGTGTTTCCTTCACAAGTTTTCATGGCTTGGTGAAGGTGGAGCTTGATCTAGTGATGCCTCGACGTAGATCATCTTCGGCATCGTCGTCGATGACCTAGCCCGCTTTTTCTCCGATGAAGCCGATGCAAGAGTCATGGTTCGATTTGGACTGCGGAGAGGACTTCATCACGGAGCCTAGGAGGTGGAGAAACGGATCTACAAAGGTTGTATGTTCGTTCACTTAGTTAAAATGTTAACTAGTTTCATTTGTCGCCTAAAATTCTAGCCAACGATCTTGTTTGGGTTTCTCGGCACATATAATTTTTGAAATTGGCATGGTTGATGCCTTGTGAGACCTCTTGAGAGTGCCTAGGAACCCTACAATAAGTACATCCTTCAAGGTCCCTAGTCGTGGGTGTATCGAGACGGGGCATCGATATACCAGAGTAGACTAGCGTATACCTTCTCGACCCATACAGATGGGCGATGGATGATCCCATATCCATTGGTGTTTGACATCAGAGAAGGTATACGGGTGCTCAGTGGAGACTGGGTATACTGGACGGACTCGCCGAGAACTCCCAGATGGTATTATACCTCACGTCAGATGGCAGTTCTCTGGTGACACTGGTACAGAGTAGTCTGTTGACCCGAGATCGTCATAGAGTCTTGTGTGATTCCTACTGTGCTCTGATTTCCACCTTACCACGTCCAAGAGGGCGTGCAAAACGGTGGTTTTTGGGTACAGTCCCGAATCACATGGAGGCAATGAGCGATAGGAGGGGATTCGTCTCTCCCGGTATATGGAGTTGATGTTGCGCTGTGTTCGATTGGCTATAACCGGAAATCCCTGGCCAGGGTTGCTGAGATTTACTGGTAAGTGTTATCAGTAGTATCTCGAACTGTTATAGACCTCATATCGACACGACTTATCGAGTTATTGGGGTCTGACGTTTACCACCCCTAAGCGAGATATGCGACATATCAGACGAACAGACCGGACTGTACGGTAAGTGTTACTGGTTGGATTCACAGGAGTATGAGCGGGCTTGCTCATCGATCTTCTGATCGCTCAATACCCGGGTGGCCGTTACGTTTAGCAGACCGCTTGCGGCTTATGGGTGTTTGATATGATCATCACCTACTGCCGGCGTATTGACGAGTCTTTAGAGTCCTACACAGAGGTTTCCTGGCTCAAGCGAAACGAAATAGGAGCGCATATGAGATATGTGCGGGACCGAGAATAATACCAGTATATGATACTGTATTCTATTCTCGCGATGAATGTATCGAATGGTTGTATGCGATATAACCTAGTTATCGATTCAAGGATTAATTCGATAAGCCGATACATTGGATATTAGTCGGATATATGAGATATGACCGGATCGTTAAATCAAGTGTTGATTTAATTATTTAATGCATAATTATATATTTGATATATTACTTTGCATTAACTAGTATTGGTTCACTTTAAATGTATTTTCTCACTTGAAGTGCACATTGTATATGTGATATACTTTTGTACACTTGTTTGTATCATGTTTGATGATACATGCGTGTTTGTGTGTATGTTTAGTTTAAACCTTGGTTAAGTAAATGGTTAGGGTTTTGTTTAATTTACTTATTCATTTATTTATTTATTTTGTTTATTTTGGCAAAAGAAAATGATAAAGAGAAAATGGTGGCTTTCTTTGTTCTTTGCTTGAAGCTTCTTGAAGCTTCAAAGCATCTTTGACTAAAGCAACCATTTTGTCTTCATCTCCTAACCCTAACCATTTAACTAACCTTAGTTTATTCTCTACACCTAACTATGGTTGGTATATGATAAGTATTCATATCATTTTCTTTTTTAGAAAAAACTTATCATATTCTATCATCTTCTTCTTCTTCTTCAAGAAGAAAAGCTTGCCTCCATCAATGGCAACTTGAGCAAATGAGTGAGAAATCCAATTCTAAAGTGAACCCACCTCCTATTTCTTCATCCTCTACCTCTTGCCAGGTAGTATAGGGTGTTTTCTTCACAAGTTTCATGGCTTGGTGAAGTTGGAGCTTGATCTTGTGTTGCCTCGACGTAGATCATCTTCGGCATCGTAGTCGATGACCTAGCCCGCCCATCTCTCCGATGAAGCCGATGCTAGAGTCCGGGATCCGATATGGACAGCGAGGGGACGTCATCATGGAGCTTAGGAGGTGGAGGACCGGATCTACAAAGGTTGTAGCCCCTTTCTTTTAGTTAAGTTGTTAACTAGCTTCTTGTATCGCCTAATCTCTAGTCAACGATCCGTATTAGGGTTTCTCGGCACTTGTAACGTTTGAAATTGGCATGGTTGATGCCTTGTGAGACCTCCTTAGTGTGCCTAGGAACCCTACAGTCCCTTCACCGGGAGTGACCTCTTTAGCGAAACTGGCAGATGCTACAAAACTCAGTTTGTCTTTTGATTGCTTTTAGAGTTTTGTTTTGCACAGCGGTATATATGATATATCCTGCACCTTATTCGATGAGGAAAGGGCCGACGATCCCTTCACCGGGAGTGACCCCTTTAGCGAAACTAAGAAAAGCCTCAAAAACACTCCTTTTCAAAAACACTCGATTCTACGACGATATCAAGTTCAATACGCTCAAGGTTTTCTGAAAAAGCTGCGTAGCCCTCCGTCATTTCAGATAAAGACTATTTAGTATTCGTGCTACGTTTGTTGACCATGTTAAGGCGTAGTGTGGGGTAGCTAATTAGTGCTTATCTGCTAAAACATATGATGTGATTGGATTAGGGTAGTCGTACGACTTTGTTGACCATGTTAAGGGTCGTACGAGTGGGTTTAATTCAATCGGGAAATGGCGGGTTGAACTTGGCTAGCACTTATGATTTGTTGACCATGTTAAGGTCATGAGTTGCTAGGGGCAAAATATTATCGGGAATTTCAAGTGTTGAAATTTGCAATAAGATTGCATACCTCCTATGAGATAGTTGGATCCCGATACCCACTGCGAGTAAGTGTTACTCCTGGGAGAGTTTTACACAGGACAATTAGTCGATCAAGTAGGTGTCTAGAAAAGTGTTAACGGGGTTACGCCTCTGGGAAAATGAGGTTTACTTTAATTAGGTCCGTGCGAAAGCACGGGGAACCTCCCTCAAAGTACCGACACTGATCTGGCTGAAAGATTGACGAAATTGTAGGGTGTAATTAATCCCGGCTAATCTTACCTTTTAGGGTTTGAAGGAAGATTTGATAAAAACAGTAGGAGACATCCTGATTAGATAAGATAATAACCAATCTAATCTTGCAAGAGCATACGCTAAAGTGTTTTCTTCTCTCTCTCTCCAGGTAGCGACCATGTCAGGCCATAATCAAGATAATAATATGGATGTATTGACTGAACCCGCTTATTATACTGAGCAGGGGAACGTTGGACCCGTTCTTTCTTATAAGAGTTATAAGACTGAACAGGGAATAGCAGAATATCTGGATTCTCACACCACCCAAAAGAACATGCATGTTGATGCATCTTCTTCAGGTGTGTTAGTTATTGAGAACTGTTTCTCAGTTCACCCTACGTCCTGGGTATTGGATACCGGATCAGGATCCCATATATGTAAATTGTTACATGGGCTACGAAAAGGTAGAGAACTGGGAAAAGGTGATCATTCCGTTCAAGTAGGGAACGGTGCAAGTATTGTAGCCAAAGCAGTTGGCGAATATCACCTTGTATTACCAAGTCGTAATACACTGATTCTAAATGAGTGCTATTATATACCGAACATGATGTGCAATATTATATCAGTTTCTTTATTAAGTAAAGAAGGATATAATTTTGTAGTAAAGGATAATGTTATGAACATATTCCTAGATCAAAAGTTGATTGCATCAGGCTCGTTACATAATGGCATATTCATTCTGAATCAGAATACAGTCCTGAATATACAAAACACACACAAGAGGAAAAGTTCAGATATGAACGAATCCTACTTGTGGCATTGTAGACTTGGTCATATCAATGCAACACGACTGGCTGAGTTACATAAGGATGGTTATTTGAATCTGTTCGAATTATCATCTTATGATACTTGCCATTCATGTCTCAAAGGAAAAATGACCAAAGCTCCGTTTAGTGGACACGGAGAAAGAGTTACAGAACTCTTAGGACTGATACATAGTGATGTATGTGGTCCCATGTCTACGCATGCCAGGAACGGTTCTTCCTACTTCATTACATTCACTGACGATCTCTCTAGATACGGACATGTGTTTCTGATGAAACACAAGTCTGAAGCTTTTGAGAAATTCAGAGAATATAAGCACGAAGTAGAGAACCAAACGGGCAAAAGTATTAAGATTCTTCGATCTAATCGAGGAGGAGAATACTTAAGCAATGATTTTCTGGACTATCTAAAAGAGAATGGGATTCTCTCTCAGCTTACTCCTCCTTATACACCACAGCACAACGGTGTATCGGAGCGGAGGAATCGCACCCTATTAGATATGGTGCGCTCAATGATGAGCACTGCTGAGTTACCTATTTGCTTCTGGGGTTATGCACTTGAGACAGCAGCATACCTATTGAATCAAGTTCCGTCTAAATCAATGCCTACAACCCCATATGAGATATGGAGGGGAATGAGACCATATTTTAAAAGGTTTAAGATATGGGGTTGTCCAGCCTATGTAAAAAGGCAAAATCCGGACAAACTCGAGGCACGATCAGTTCTTTGCAAGTTTGTGGGATATCCAAAGAATTCTCAAAGATATATTTTCTATCACGCTGAGGAACAAAAAGTGTTTGTTTCTCAATATGCCACCTTTTTAGAAAAGGAATTTCTTGCAAAAGAAATTAGGGGCAAAGAGATAGAGCTGGAAGAGGTTCCAGCACCACAAACTACAACTGATGATTTATTGAAACCAGAGGATTCAGTAGTACCCGACGAACCCCAGCCTCTCCGCCGATCTAGTAGGGTTTCTCGTCCACCTGAGAGATACTACGGTTTTCTCATTGATGGTGGAAGCGAGGACTGCATCATGGATGATGATGAACCGACTAGTTTCGAGTAGGCCATCACGAGTGGTGACTCTGTGAAATGGCTGGATTGAATGCGATCTGAGATGGAATCCATGTACACCAACAAAGTATGGACTTTGGAAAATGCTCCTGAAGGGGTAAAACCCATTGGGAGCAAGTGGATCTTTAAAAATAAATTTGGTGTAGATGGAAAAGTTGAGACTTTCAAAGCTAGACTTGTAGCAAAGGGTTTTCGTCAACGACCAGGTGTGGATTATGACGAAACCTTTTCTCCAGTGGCTATGCTTAAGTCCATCCGGATCTTACTTGCCATTGCTACATACCATGACTACGAAATCTGGCAAATGGATGTTAAGACCGCCTTTCTAAACGGTGATTTAGAAGAGAGCGTGTACATGACTCAGCCAGAGGGCTTCGTAGATAGTGGGAGCAGCAGAAAGGTGTGCAAGCTGCTTAAATCCATTTATGGGTTAAAGCAAGCATCGCGGAGTTGGAACATCTGTTTTGATGTTGTAGTCAAAGAGTTTGACTTCATCAAAAATATAGATGAACCTTGTATCTATAAAAAGGTAGCAGAGGGTAAGGTTGTCTTCCTCGTATTGTACGTGGATGACATACTCTTGATAGGAAATGATATTCCTATGCTGCAATCAGTCAAGCTCTTCTTATCACAGAGATTCTCAATAAAAGATCTAGGTGATGCCTCCTGCATATTGGGAATCATGATCTATAGAGATAGATCTAAATGGATACTGGGATTGTCCCAATCCAGGTACATTGACACCATACTAAAGAGGTTTAGTATGGAAGAATCCAAGCGTGGGAACCAACCCACGATCTCTGGACTCACTCTCTCCAAAGAGATGTCTCCCAAGACTGATTTGGAGAGAGCTCGCATGCAAGGGATACCCTATGCTTCGGCAGTAGGCTCTATCATGTATGCGATGCTATGTACCAGACCCGATGTTGCATACTCACTAAGTGTAGTAAGTCGGTATCAAGCAGATCCTGGAGAGAGTCACTGGACAGCTGTAAAGAACATTCTCAAGTACTTACGAAGGACTAAGGAGATGTTCTTGGTGTATGGTAACGGAGAACTCCAGGTGGAGTCCTTTACCGATTCCAGCTTCCAAAGTGATAAGGACGACTCTAAGTCGCACTCGGGATTTTTCTTTACCCTCAATGGAGGGGCGGTATGTTGGAAGAGTTCCAAACAGGATACCGTTGCAGACTCGACGATGGAGGCTGAATACATCGCTGCCAACGATGCTGCCAAGGAGGCTGTCTGGATAAAGAAGTTCATTAGTGAACTTGGTGTGGTTCCATCCACTGAGCATCCAATACCTCTGTATTGCGATAACAATGGAGCTGTGGCTTTGGCCAAGGAACCCAGGTCCCATCAAAAGTCCAGAAATATTCTGAGGCGGTATCACCTGATCAGGGAGATAGTTGATCGCCGGGAGATCGAGGTCAGGAGAGTAGATATGAAGGACAACACTGCGGATCCACTCACGAAGGCTATTCCCCAGATACAATTTGAGAGATTATTCGGGATGCTAGGTATGAGATACTACAGCAGCTGGCCTTAGTGTAAGTGGGAGATTGTTAGTTATGTATATGCCCTAGAGGCCATTGTTGTACATATGATGTATATTATAATGGATGCTTGGATATATATAGAGATGACTTTCTTGCTCGTCATGATAGTATGCTATTTGGTTTCACTTTATCTTAACATGTTGACTTGTACTGGTTTACTGTTTTTCTCTCACATGTTGATAAAGCTCTTAGGATCTGTACTCGACTACTGGGACTATGATGAGATCATACTAGTGGGGCCACGGTAGTCGATGAGTACATCCTATAACTGTTCCTAGTCGAGGGTATATCGAGACAGGGCATCGATACACCAGAGTAGACTAGCGTATACGCATCTTGACCCATATGATGGGCGATGGATGATCCCATATCCATCGGTGTTTGACATCAAAGATGGTGTACGGGTGCTCAGTGGAGACTGGGTACACTGGACGGACTCGCCGAGAACTCCCAGATGGTGATATACCACACGTCAGATGGCAGTTCTCCGGTGACACTGGTACAGGGTAGTCTGTAGACCCGAGATCGTCATAGAGTCTTGTATGATTCCCATTGTGCTTTGATTTCCACCTTACCACGTCCAAGAGGGCGTGCAAAATGGTGGCTTTTGGGTACAGTCCCGAATCACATGGAGACAATGAGCGATAGGAGGGGATTCGTCTTTCCCGGTATAGGGAGTTGATGTTGTGCTGTGTTCGATTGGCTATAACTGGAAGTCCCTGGCCAGGGCTGATATAGAGATTTACTGGTAAGTGTTACTAGTAGTTTCTCGACCCGTTATGAGCCACACATCGACACGACTTATCAGTTACTGGGGTCTGACGTTTACCACCCCTAGACTTGATATGCGACATATCAGACGAACAGACCGGACTGTACGGGAGTGTTACTGATTTGATTCACAGGAGAACGCACAGGCTAGCTTGTTGATCTTCTGATCGCTCAATACCTGGGTGGCTGTTACATTTAGCTGACCGCTTGCAGCTTGTAGGTGTTTGATATGATCATCACCTGCTACCGGCGTATTGACGATTCTTTAGAGTCCTACACAGAGGTTTCTTGGCTCAGGCGAAACGGAGTAGAGGCACATATGAGATATGTGCAGGACCGAGAATAAGGCGATATGAGATACCGTATTATATTCTCGCGATATTTAGATATGAACCGGATCATCGGATCAAGTGTTGATTCGATGAATCGGTACATGATATATTAGTCGGTAATATTCGATATAGCCGGATCGTCGGATCAAGTGTTGATTCGATGATTTAATGTATAATAATATATATGATATTGTATTACATTATCTAATATTGGCTCGCTTTATTATTTCATTTTCTCACTAGATGATACATTGATATATATGCGATATATGTTAATTGTATTATTTTCTTTTGTTGCAAATATATAATATATATGTGATATATATTATTGTGATATGATATGATTTATTATTAAACATGTTTAAGGATGATTAAAAGGGATTAGGGTTTGATTGGGGTTAGCTTCTTCTTGCACCTTCTAGAAGCTTTGTTTTTGTCATGCTTAAGATATTATGGTTGATATTTTTGCATGCTCATAACTTAACCTAACCAAACCCTAACTCTAGTTTATTCTCTACAAACTCTTAGCCACTCATCCTTGACCATGGTTGATATATCAATCATATACATTTCTTTTCTATTCATCACAATAGGAATTATCATTTCCATTATCATCTTCTTCTCTCTTGATTTTGAGCTCACTAGAAATTCCATTTGTGATGATAAATTGTGAGAAAGTGAATTAAAAAGAAAGCATAAATACTACTCCCTCATCCTCATCTCATCTAGCCCATGATATTAGGGTGTTCATCTCTTTAGAGTGAGAAAGCTTGGGTTATTGCAACTTCGACGTAGATCATCGGAGATTTGGAACACTTCAAGCTAGCATGGATCGTTCGAGTCGTGGAGCCTCTCTTGAGTCCGGGAGATCGAGGATCGCGGCGAAGGGACTTCTACTCGGAGCTTGTGAAGCGAAGGAGCGGACTACAAAGGTTGTAATCCCTCACACTTAGATAAAAAGATATTATCTTGCATGCTAAACCCTAATAATCTAGCAAAGATCCTATCTTTGGGTTGTTCGGCACATGTAAAATTTTATCCGGGCATGTTTGATGCCTTATGAACCTTCACAAGAATGCCTAGGAACCCTACACTTTGTTGGTTTTCGTCAAGGGCCGTGCGGGTGGTTTAATTCAATCGGGAAATGACGGGTTGAACTTGACTAGCCGCCTATGGTTTGTTGGCCTTCGTCAAGGTCATAGGTTGCTAGGGGTAAAATATTATCGGGAATTTCAAGTGTTGAAATTTGCAATGAAATTGCATACCTTCTATGAGATAGTTGGATCCCGATACCCACTGCGAGTAAGAGTTACTCCTGGAAGAGTTTTATACATTACAATTAGCCGATCAAGTAGGTGTCTAGAAAGGTGTCAACGGGGTTACACCCCTGGGAAAACGAGGTTTATTTTAATTAGGTCCGTGCAAAAGCACGGGGAACCTCCCACAAAGTACCGGCACTGGCCTGGCTGAAAAATTGGGGAACTTGTAGGGTGTAATTAATCCCGTCTAGTCTTTCCTTTTAGGGTTTGAACGAAAATTTGACTAAAACAGTGGGAGCCATCCTGATTAGATAAATTAATAACCAATCTAATCCTGCAAGAGCATACGCTGAGTGTTTTCTTCTCTCTCTCTCCAGATAGCGACCATGTCACGCCTTAATCAAGATAATAATATGGATGTATTAACCGAACCCGCTTGTTATACTGAGCTAGGGAATGTTGGTCCCGCTCCAACTTATAATTGTTATAAGACCGAGCAGAAAATAGGGGATTACCAGAATTCTCGTGCCGCCCAAACGAAGAAAGTACATGATGATGCATTTTCTTCGGGTGTGTTCATTACAGAGAACTATTTCTCAGTATCCTTTATATCCTGGGTATGAGATACCGGATCAGGATCCCACATATGTAATCTGTTACATGGGCTACAGAAATATAGAAAACTGAGAATGTGTGATAAGATTTAAGAGTTACAAATGGTGCAATTGTTGCAGCCAAGTCTGTTGGCAGTTATCACCCTATATTACCAAATACATTGATTCTGAACGAATGTTATTAGATACCGAACCTGATATACAACATCATATCAGTATCTTTATTTAGTAAAGAAGGATATAATTTTGTATTGTTGGACAATGTTTTGAACATTTCCTATATCAAGAGCTGATCGGTTCAGGCACGTTATCTAAAAGCATAGACGTTCTAAATCAAACCACGGTTCTTAACATAAAGAACACACACAAGAGGAAGAGTTCAGAAATGAACAAATCCTTCTTGAGGTATTGTAGACTAGGTCATATCAATATGACCCGACTAGCTGAAGTTACATACAGATGCATATTTAAATCATTTTGAATTTACATCTTGTGAAACTTGCCAGTCATGTCACAAAGATAAGATGACCATAGCTCCGTTTATTGGAAACAGAGAAAGAGTTAGTTGTAAGTCTACGTTAGCGCCCCGGCCGTCTACAGACACCAAATGCGGAACAAAAACTTTTAAACTGGCGCTATCGTATACTTTAACCCGGATCTGCCATTATTGCTAAACTAACAAACTGTAAAGAGTGTAGAATGGTTATACCGAACGATCCGAGTCCTTCGTTCTTCAACCATCATCCCACGCTCCGTTGCGGCTGCTCCGATCTCGTCGATCTCCGATGTCCTCGTCGAAGTGGCACCACATGATCGGTTCTTTAAACGGGCTCCCGTCTCTGACTCGAGGCAACTCAATCGTCAAGTTTGCTAAAAGAGACGACCAAGATTGATGTAGAGAATGAGTAGATGACTTTGTCTCACTTCGTCCAAATCCGTGGACGATCGGTTAATGAAGTTGCCGTGGAAATCGGGTGATGGAATGAAATGAACTGAAAAATTCCATACACCCCGAATGCTATCATAATCTTTTCTAACCGAAATGAAACATCAAGTGAGAGTGAGAATGAGGAGAGAGAGAGGGCAAGCCATATATAGCAAGAGGGAGGTGACCGTAGGAGAGGGGGGTGACCACAAGAGAATGCTTCTCACTTCAAAAATATCTTAAGCAATCCAAAACCATTAATAACAAAGCATGAATCACTAATAACACCTCATCAAGCATTAATGAACCATTAAATGCAACCAATGAAAACTTAGTCATGCTTTATCATTAATGACCATTAATGACACAAATGAGTCATTAAGCATAGTCACCATTTAATAAATGCACCATTAAAGTCAAGATGACTCATTAGCCACTTCATCACTTCTAGAAGCTTCTAGAATGATGACTCACTCATATCTGAAGAAAAGATAAATCCGTCTTTAACCGAATTATAAAAGACGGCTGATAGAAAACTGGAAACTGGCAACTTCCAAAAGTGATCCTGAAACGACTTTCAGGATAACCCCGAAACTGTATAAATATACCCGCATTTGTATTACGACCGAATACAAATGCAACTGAGACAAAGATATTATACCTACTCAATATAATACTCGGATCCGGCTTAAACCAAAGCCGACCAGTATCATCTGCCCGAAAACTGACACGTGCGTAAACGCACGTGCATTTTCCGAACCCTGCCATAAAACCATACGGCCTCTACAACGTTTCGCCCGAACTTGGGAAACTGTCTGTGGGGGACTCTAATGACTCGTCAGTACCCTGGCAGTGGGTTTAACCACAAACCGTCAGCGGCACTAGCAATGCGTAACGGCTGCCCACGGACTGACCACAAGGGATGCCGATGAGCGCACTCATCCGGAAAACCCTACTGAGCCTAACAGTGACAATGTATATACAGTCCGGTCCGTTCGTCAATGAGTATCGCATATCCTGCCTAGGGGGCTAGCAACGTCAGACCCCAAATAGCAGTATAAGTCGTGTCGGAGTGAAGCCCAATACATCCTGAGATACTACTGGAGTACCTACCAGTAAATCTCCTACCATGGCCATGGATTTGTGTAATGGCTCTCCTAGACACAGCACGACCTCGCCCCCAATACCGGGAGAGACGAATCCCCTGCCGATCCGCTCACGTGCCTCCATATGGCTCGGGACTGTACCCAAAAACTACCTGTTTGCACGACTCCTTTGAGCCGTGGTAGGGTAGAAATCAAAGCACAGTGGGAACTCACACGAGACAAATGACGACCTCAGGTCGATGAACTAACCTGTACACATGTCACCAGGGAACTGCTATCTGACGGTAGATATAATACTAACTAGCAGATTCCCGGCGAGTCCTGTCCGGTGTACTCATAACCCAATGAGCACCTGTATACATCTTAGGTGATCCAACTGACACCAGTGGCTTGTGAGACCGGCCACCGCCCCTCGTCGGGGTCTCGACTGTACACACTAGTCTACTCCGGAGTATCGATGCCCTGTCTCGAAACTCCCACGACTAGGGACCACAATTAAGGATATGCATATAAACTACCCAACTCTCACGTATATGATCGCCATCATACTGTTGGTAGTAAAGCAAGATCCTAAGGGCTCTATCAAAGTGTAACATGCAATCAGTCACCTGAACATGTACACGACTGATAAAGGCAAACCAGATAGCATACTATCATTTCGAGTAAGACTGTCCTACCGGGATAGGTCCTCCGCAATCATTGCAATCACGTACCTGCGATCCAATAATTGACTATGAGGGCACTATCTCCAACAATCTCCCACTTGCACTCAAGGCTAATATTGCGATGTCGACTACTCACAGTCCGTGTGAAACCGAACATCCAACTCCTCTACTAATCAGTTTCACAAAGCCCGTTTGTAAAACTATTGTATTCGAGAAATAGCCTCGGTGAGTGGATCCGCCTAGAAGTTTCTTTCTGTATCTCTCTTAATCTCAAGTTCGCGGAGAAAGCCATCTCCCGAATTGAGTAGTACCTGTCTTAGAATATGTCTGGATATCTGATGGGACCTTAGTTCATAAATGAACTCCATATCCAAACTTCTTAGACTGAATCGATCACTGAACCTAATCAGTATCGGGCACCATGCCACCCACAGTATCCTCTGGAACCACCTGTCCATAATACTGTCCCTCGTCAGAGGGAAAACTAAAACTCTGACAATCACTCTGTCATCCATGTCACCTTTGAAGCCTGGAATGATAACCGTCTCCCGAAAGAGGCTGCCGTTATCAAATCCGTAGAACATGTACCAATGTTCTAAAACCGCTTCCTTATGTTTCTCCAGGATTGGATTAATACAAACTTATTGCAACTAGTGCAAAAACAACATTTGGTGTGGTACTTGACATCTCATGATTGACTCAATTGCCTAAGCAAGTGATCTGCCAATCATGCACATCCCTCTCCCCTTTAGTCTGTAAGACACCTTTAGAGAGGGTGACTCCATCACCTGCAGGTACACCACCATGCTAGGAGTCAACTATTCCAAAAACCATTAGAATATTTGTCAAAGTACCCACATTGGGAAACTGCCCAAATCCAGATCTAAAACCATAGATCTAGAAACCAGAATGTCAAATATTATATCCATATCATGTCTGGAGAAACAACTGTGTGACGACCATAGTACAACCGATCGTAGTATAGGAATTTTACTTCCTACTCTTTGTATGTCATCCAGATACCATGACATCACACCCTACTACCTTCTTAACTGATCCATCCCCTATTCTGATTGAAGTCAAACCCATGACTGTCACATCAAAATTAGATGATCTATCTCCGCTATAATTGCTCTAGTCAATAAATAGACATAAGCTACTTGCCCACCATGCTTCCGTTGCTCCCACTGACTACGACAACCCTCCTACCGGGTCTCATAACCTGGAACAACAGTAGTGTCAAGTCTTGGTAGATAAGAACCTCCCTGTCACCGTCCTTGAGGCTACCGAAGTACCTCTCGGGTGTCTGAGGTTACCTACCATACCTGCGGAGTGGCTATTGGAATGTCAAACCTGATTGAATATATAGGTCCTATTAAATTTTCCGTAATCGTTCGCGGTTCTGGAATCACTTCCAGTTCTACCATACTCCCACTACTGTTTTCTGAAAAAGATCCATTTTTACTAAAACTGTGGCGAGTCAAGAACAATATCACTATTGATCTTCCAAATGGTAGAATATCAACCCTCGTCATAGCCAGGGTCAACCCACAAACAGCCATTACAGAAACGTGCCCTGAGTTATCCAGAGTCTGGTTTTAATCATAAGCTGGACAACTCCTCATACCTTAATTTCTTTTAAGGTACGATCCATTCTATATCCAATACAGAAACTTTGGCACATATTTAATTGGAACCAAGATTCAATCCATGCATCTGTCTCCAGTGCATATCAACTTAATGGAAAGAGGCTAATCAGCATTACTCAACTTAGGAATCCATCCAATTATGAGTAACCTGAAAGAGAAACACGTTTCTCAAAACCATCACTATCATCTGAATACCAATCACAAGAATCTACATCTTCGATCTCTTTGAAGAATCCCGATACTTGTGATACCTGGTTCTCTACTTTATTCTTATACCCGCAACTTCTCAAAACTTAGACCTTGTATTTCTACGAAACACTCGTCTAAATACTAGAGAAGTTATAAGTAAACAGAACATAGTACGAGGACCTACCCCTTTGTCCTGATGGACACTTGGACAACATACAATACTCTGTATAAGTCCGCTGAGTTAAACAACTCAAAACCTGTGCGTTGTAGGTGGAAAACTGTACCCTGGCGATTTCCTCAAATATCACCAATTACAACGAATTCCGATATAATGAGGATGATCACCTAATTCCCAATATCTTACTCCCACTCATCATCTGTAAAACCATACAGATATGAGAATGAAACCTGGTAAATACATACCCTTGGAGTAAGTGTCTAATCGGGAAAACAGTTTTTCTTCAACAATGCACTGAAACATGAAAATGTTTCGTAGGGGTATCCTGGTAATCATAGTAATGCCTCTTCCATAATCCAATTCATGACTTCAACCGTATATTTTATTGCCATCTCTCCAAATCCCCTTTATTTGTCTTTAGTCGTTACCTTCTGTACACCATTGTTAGGCTAACTGGTTTTCTTCCTTCCCTACCGTTCGGCACCAGCCTATGGTTTGGAAGAAGACTATCCAGTAAGCATAATAGGTGTACCCTCCTAAACCAAGGAGTACTCGCATCTCGAGAGAAGGTGACGATAAAAGACAACTGAATAATACCTTATTCTTTTTAAAGGTGAAATAGGAGCGGCGATGAAGTACGCGGTTTTGGTCGTGAATGATATCAGTCGCAATTTAATAGTTTCCAACGAACCTCAGCCTCTCCACCGATCTGGTAGGGTTCCTCATCCACCTGAGAGATGCTTCGGTTTCTCTATGACAGTAGGAGCGAGGATTGCATCATGAGATGATGACCCAACTAGTTTCGAGCAGGCCATCAAGAGTAGGGACTCTGTGAGAATGGCTGGATGCTTAGCGATCTGAGATGGAATCCATATACACCAACAAAATATGGACTTTGGTTGCTTTATCTGAAGGGTTAAATCCCCATCAGGAGCAAGTATATCTTGAGAAGATTACTAGGTGTAGATGGAAAAGTTGAGACTTTCAAAGCTAAGACTAGTTATAAAAGGTCCTCGTCATCGACCAGGTGTGGATAATGATGAAACCTTTTTTAGTGGCTATGCTTAAGTCCATCCGAATCCTACTTTCCATTGCTACATACCATGACTACGATATCTGGCGGTTAGGTGTCATGACTGCTTTTCTAAATAGTGATTTAGAAGAGAGCGTCTATAAGTACACAGCCAGAGGGCTTCGTAGACAATGGGAGCAGTGGAAACGTGTGCAAGTTGTTTTATGGGATAAATCGGGCATCGCGGAGTTGGAACGTCTATTTTGATGTGGTAGTCAAAGAGTTTGACTTCATCAAAATGGTAGATGAACCTAATATATACAAAAAGGTAGTAGGGAGTATGGCGGTGATCCTCGTATAGTACGTGGATGACATACTCTTGATAGGGAAGGAGTTTCCTATGCTACGCTCGGTCAATCTCCTCTTATCACAAGGATTCTCCATATAGGATCAAGGTGATACCTCCTAAATCCTGGGTTTTGGATCTATGAGATAGATCTAATTGGATGTTAGGATTCTCACTGGGTGTAGTGAGATGGTATCAATCGATCCTGGGGAGAATCACTGGAAAGATTCCAGGGTGTTAAGGTCGACTGAATGTCAGTCACAGGCATTGGCTTTACCCTCAGTGGAGGGACGGTATGTTGGAAGAGTTCCAAGCTAGATACCGTGGCAAACTAGACGATTACAGGCTAGATACATCGTTACCAAGGATGCTACCAAAGAGGCAGTCTGGATATATATAAGTTCATGAGATGAACTTCATTCCTACCATTGTGTGACAATGGAGTTGTAGCTTATGTCTAGGAACCCCCGTCCCATCAGAGATCCAGACATATTCTTAGGCAGTATCACCTGATCATGGAGATGGTTGATCTCCAGGGAGATCGAGGATATGAGAGTAGATACAGAGGACAACAGCGCGGATCCACTCACAAAGGCCTATTTCCCAGTAGAGACTTTTATGGGATGGTTGAGTATGAGATACTTCAACCACTGTTGATTGTTGGGTATGAGATACTGCAACAGATGGCCCTAGTGCAAGTGGGAGATTGTTGGTGATATGTATGCCCTAGAGGCCATTACTGTACATACGATGTATATTGCAGTGGATGCTTGGACATATATATGGAGGACTTTCTTGCTCGACATGATAGTATGCTATCTGGTTGCTCTTTATCTTAACATGTACTCTGATTGTCTCTATATTACATGTTGATAAAGCCCTTAGGATGAGTACTTAACTACCAGGATTATGATGCAGATCATACTAGTGGGGACAGTGTAGTCGCTAAGTACATCCTTCAAATATTCCTAGTCGTAGGTGTATCGAGACAGGGCATCGATATACCAGAGTAGACTAGCGTATAGCTTCTCGACCCATGTAGATGGGCGATGGATGATCCCATATCCATTGGTGTTTGACATCAGAGATAGTATACGGGTGCTCAGTGGAGACTGAGTACACTGAACGGACTCGCCGAGAACTCCTAGATGGTATTATACCTATCGTCAGATAGCAGTTCTCTGGTGACACTGGTACAGGTTAGTCTGTAGACCCGAGATCGTCATAGAGTCTTGTGTGATCCCACTGTGCTTTGATTTCCACCTTACCACGTTCATGAGAACGTGCAAAATGGTGGCTTTTGGGTACGGTCCCAAATCACATGGAGGCAATGAGCGATAGGAGGGGTTTCGTCTCTCCCGGTATTGGGAGTTGATGTTGCGCTGTGTTCGATTGGCTATAACTGGAAATCCCTGGCCAGGGTTGCTGAGATTTACTGGTAAGTGTTATCGGTAGTTTCTCGAACCGTTATGGACCTCACATCGACACGACTTATCGGTTACTGGGGTCTGACGTTTACCACCCCTAGACTAGATATGCGACATATCAGACGAAGAGACCGGACTGTACGGGAGTGTTACTGGTTAGATTCACAGGAGAATGTACAGGCTTGCTTGTTGATATTCTGATCGCTCAATACCTGGGTGGCAGTTACGTTTAGCTGACCGCTTGCATCTTGTGGGTGTTTGATAAGATCATCACCTACTGCCGGCGTATTGACGATTCTTTAGAGTCCTACACAGAGGTTTCCTGGCTCAGGCAAAACGGAGTAGGAGCACTTATGTGATATGTGCGGGACCGAGAATAATACGAGTATGTGATACCATATTCGATTCTCGCAATATATGATATCGGCCGAGTATATGTGATATAGCCGGGTCATCGGATCAAGTGTTGATTCGATGAACTGATACAGATTATATTAGTCGGTTATTTGCAAAATAGCCGGATTATCGGATCAAGTGTTGATTCGATAATTTAATGTATACTAATATATTTGATATATCACATTACATTAACTAATATAAGCTCACTTAAAGATTCTTTTTCTCACATGATGATACATTGATATATATGTGATATATGTTAATTGTATTATTTTTTTATGTTACAGAATATTGTATATGTGATATATAATATTGTAACGTGTTAGGGTTACACATGCAACTAAGGTTATGAGATTAAACCATGCTAGGGTTTAAATTAGGGTTAACATTTTATTATGGATAATTCATTTTGTTTTGGATGAACTTTGAGGAAGCTTCATGATCCTTTAACAAAGTCCACCCTCTTTGTTTTATCTTTGATTTTTGTTAACCCAACTTTAACCCTAGCCTATAGTTTATTCTCTACATGAGTTAGCCATGACACATATTAAACCATGGTTGCATTTCTAAGCTCAACAATAATTCATTCATCACAACTTCATCTTCTTCTTGCTCACTCCAAAAGATTTCTAGCTTTTCATTTGTGACGAATGTTTTGTGAGAAATTGAAAACAAAAGAGAGAGAAATTCCTACTTCATCATCCTCATCTATTCTAGCCATTTAGATTAGGGTGTTTGCTTCACTAATACTTGATTAGTGAAGTGAGAGCTTGGGTTTGAGATTCTTCAAGGTAGATCATCTTGGATTGTGAAGTGTTCAAGCAAGGATGCATCATTCTCTTCATGGAGCCTCTCTAGAGTCCGGGTACTTGATGATCGCAGCGAAGGGACCTCAACTCGGAGCTTATGAAGCGAAGGAACGGACTACAAAGGTTGTAATCCCTAACTCTTAGATGTTAAAGTGTTAACATGCTAGTTTTGTTTGATTCTCTAGTTAATGATCTAAGTTTAGGGTTATCTAAAATGGCAATTTTTTAACTTGGCATGGATGATGCCTCCCGAAACCTTGTTGCCGTTGTAGGTAACCCAACAATATTGAATAAAGCTCGGTTTTTCAAAACGTCCAGAACACACTTAAAAGAAAGTCTCCAGAATTAAATAAGGCTTTCTTATGGCATTGTAGATAGGGTCACATCAATGAAACACGGTTGACGAAGTTACACAGAGAGGGATATTTAGATCCGCTCGAATATCAGTCTTATGAAACTTGTCAATATTGTCTCATAGGAAAGATGACAAAGACTCCGTTCACTGGACACGGAGTAAGAGCAAGCGAGCTCTTGGCACTCAAACACAGCGACGTGTGTAGTCCAATATCTACAGATGCACGAAATGTTTATTCCTATTTCATTACTTTTACGGATAATTTCTCTAGGTTAGGACATGTCTTCTTATGAAAGCATAAATCCGAACCCTTTGAAAAATTCCGGGAATATAAGAATGAAGTGGAAAAACAAACAGGCAAAAGTATCAAGACACTGAGATCTGATCAATGTGGTGAATACTTAAATTGTCGAGTTCCTGGATTACCTAAAAGAGAATGGAATTCTCTTTCAGCTTACTTCTCTGTACACATCACAACACAACGGTGTATAGGAAAGACGGAACAGAACCCTATTGGATATTGTTCATTCCATGATGAGTAACGCTGAGTTGCCGCGATCCTTCTAAAGTTATGCACTAGAATAAGCTGCATATCTTTTAAATAAGGTTCCTACCAAGACTGTGCCTATCATACCATATCAGATGTGGAGTGGGAAGAAACCCTATCTTCAGTATCTGAAGATATAGGGATGTCCAGCTTTTGTTGAAAAGCAGTATGCGGACAAGCTCGATGCATGCTCAGTACTGTGTAAGTTTGTGGGATACCCAAAGAACTCCAAGGGGTATCTTTCCTATTACGCAGAGGAACAAAAGGTTTTTGTTCCTCGTCATGCCCATTATTTTGGAAAATCAATTTTTTAAAAGGAAATAGTGGGAGCGCAATAGAACTGGAAGAAATTCCAGAACCACAAACTATTACTGAAAGTATGGTAGAACCAGAGGTTTCAAAAGAACCGGACATCCCCACGGCAATCCGCAGGACTAGTAGGCAGTCCCATCCGCCTGAGAGATAATACGGTTTTCTCATAGACGGGGATCGAGAGGATTGCATTATTGAAAAATTGACAATGATGAGCCAACTAGCTTCCAGTAAGCCATTCAGAGCGGTGACTCGGTAAAATGGATGGATGCAATACGGACCGAAATAGAGTCCATGTACACCAACAAAGTATGCACTTTGAACATTGCTCCAGAAGGGGTAAAACCCGTAGGCTGCAAATGGATCTTCAGAAAGAAGATTGGTGTAGATGGATAGGTTGAAACCTATAAGGCTAGACTTGTTGGAAAAGGCTTTTTGTCAAAGACCTGGTTTGGACTATGATGAAACCTTTTCTCCAGTGACTATGCTCAAATCCATTCGGATCCTTCTTGCCATTGCTGCCTTCCAAGATTTTGAGATCCGGCAGATGGACGTACAGACGGCTTTTCTAAATGATGATTTGGAATAGTGCGTCTATATGGATCAGCCAGACGTTTTCTGTAATGCCTTGAAAAGTCGTTTTGGTATTTTCCCGAAAATCGGTGAAAATTTGGTATTTTTCCGTAAATCGTCTTTTTGTTATTTTGCAGTTTATGCCTAATTATACCTAATTTGGATAGGTAATTGCTAGTTTTTAGTAGCTAATGAGTTACTTATAAAATTCTGGTAGTTTAAAAATTTTCCCTAATTTTTCAATTTTTAATATTATTTTAAGCCGGTAAGAAAATACATTAAATTAGCGATAAATACAAATTTAAATGGGCTAAATTTAAGCTTTAAAATCATGTTAATTAAAATATAGTTGTAACATAAATTTTTAGTATTTTATTTTAAGTTTTAACTAATTTTTATTATAGAAAACGAAATTTATTGAATTTAAGCTTAAACTTGCAATTTTGGACTTGTAGGGGGTCTTTTTGCATAAATTTTTTTTTGTAAAACCCCCATTCACTCTTCCCTCACCCCAGGCCGGCCCACTTCAGCAGCACAAGGAAAAAAATTCCTTGCCTCCTTTGACTTTTTATTATGTGTTGAAATGAGGTGTTTTTATAAGGTTTTTGATTTATTAATTGGGTATGGGTCTTTAGTTGATTGGTATGGTTGACCTTGACTTTTCCCCAACTCCCCCACACCTCTCCCCACTCCCTCCTCAGCCCAAATTCCTGCATAAAACGGCCCCAAAAATTTTCCCCATTTCTCCTTCTATTTTGCTTCATTTTCACCTCAAAAATCCATCAAAAATTCAAATTTCATTCACAAATCCAATGCAAACCCTTAATCCATCTCTTCTCACATCCCAATTGGTTTAAATCTTGGAGAAAGGAGGTGCCTTGGGAGGCTAGGTCAAGCTAAGGTTTGAACTTGTGAGGTATAATTTCAATCTTTGGTTAATTGGTAGTTGTTATATGCTAAATTAGATCCTTGATGTGTTGATTTTTGTTGTTGATTTCTAATCTAGGTTTTAAAGTGAATGGTTTGAATTTTAATTAGGGTTTTAGAAACCATTATTAGGTTAATTAAGTTATTTTGTTATCTAGTTATTATACAAACCAAATTTAAGAGGTTACTTTGCTTAGTGGGCTCAAATTAGTGTTAATTTAGTGTTTTCATGTATAGTTTGGATTGGAATTGCTCATTTTGAAAAATTCAAGAGAGTGGGTTGTGATCAAGATAGGGTTTGTAGTGTTTGATCATGGTCTTAATGGGTAGATTAGCATGTTAATTGAATGCAAAACCCAAATTGGTTATTAGTTGCTATTTGTTAGTCTAAAATTTTGCTAATTGTGTTGATTTGGTTAACTAGGTTTTGGGAATTTAATTAATCAATTGGGATAAAAATCTAATTAGGGTATCCATGGTATTATTAACATTTTAAATTGTATTTTAATATTTTAGATCATGCAAATCCAAACTAAATTGTTGTTTATGCATTTTTGCTAAAATGGTTGAAATTTGGGTAAAATTGCAAACTAGTTTTTTTGAACGTATATAGTTTGATGAGATTAAATTGTGGTTATGGGTTATATGACTTATTTAAGTTATTTAATAAGTATTATGGCCGCTAGAATTGTTTAAACGTCGAGTTTTGTACTAAAACGGGAAATTTTGCTTGCTAGTTTTTCGGAAAAACGGCTTTTAAAGTGAATTTGGGGGTTTTGTGAGTTTTAAACTATTTTATATTAAAATTAGTGTTCGTGAATGTGCAAATGAGTGTATTTGGGTTTTTCTCGATGGTCTGGCGTTTGTACGCCGATGTCGAGGGTTTTTGGGTTGATTTGTGGAAGCAACCATAGGTTTTGACCTATGTGGGATTCGTGTGTCGTTTTGGTCATGAGTCGGATTTTAATGCGATGCGGTGCGTTATGATATGTAGGTACCCCCATGTGGACTTCGAGACGGCAAACAAGCGCATGGCGACGTCGGCACCGGCGAGCGAGGACCAGGTGAGTAGATTTATATCTACGGGGAGAAGTCGGTTGGATGGCGTATAGCACCCCCGCAGTCCGTGGTGGTGTATACGGATGCGTATATACACCAACAATTGTTATATGTTATTTGGAATTTATAACGATGTTTAGGATGGATATTGGTGTGTTGGATTACTTTAGTGTTGCGAACCCTAGGATAGTGTTGCACTACACATACACACATACATACACACATACATTCCTATTTATATGTGCTCATGGGATTCTTTATAGTTATGTGTTCATATGGGTATGGGACTATGTGTTCACATACGGATATGAGGACGATACTAGGGATTGAGCTGAGTCGATGAGATTTGTTTTGTGGTTGTGATATCGGTTTGTACGAGACTGTCGATCAGTAGTCAGATCATGACTATATTGATGATATTAGTATTGTACTAGACATAGATCAGTACCTTGGACTATGATCTTGGATAAAGAGGATACCAGATGAATAGTGTGATGAATATGATATTAACCCGTACCCAGATTTGGGGATGCCGTACGACGGATTTACATACGGGCTATATTTTGATGATTGATCCGCACTATTGACTTGGGATGTCTGATTATAGATATGGTATCGGATATGATATTATTGAGGTGGGATCACCGACTAATATATATACAGGTATGTATATGTATCGACTCAGATGTTAGGCGGTTTCCTTACCTGTAGCCCAGCTGGTCGCTTAGCCCTTTAGTTTAGTTTAGTTGTTAGATTAGATTCGATTCTTACCTATTTCAAAAACTAACGAATCGTGGGTATTTTAAAAGACAGCCCAAGGGATCCTACGGATATTTCAAAAGACGTATCTTTTCATAAAAACACCGTAGCCCCTATTTTCAAAACCCCATGATTCGTGTTATTTCCAAAGGCATCATTTGTAGGACTTATATTAAATTAATGCAGATTAGTTATAGTTGCGTCTAGTATTCAGCTCCCGCTCATTATTGTGGTTCGCTTCGCATCGCATGCTTATTTTATGTTTCATACTCCATTATTGATATCATGCTGTTAGGACACCAGCACCATTACCGATGATGCGTATGTACCACGTACACTTATTTGTCGGCTCACACACATCTTCATCGGTAATTGCCATGTCACGTACACCTTAGAAAATAATATTTGCTTGACATAGCCTGTTAGCTAATAGTTAGACATGATATTAGTGTACTTGCCTTATATGTTAGTTTAGACATTGTAGTTATTACCTGCTAGTTCATGCATACTGTTATTCATTGTTATGCCGCATTCATGGATTCTCATGCATATATTCACTATTTTACGTGTTATTGAGGTTTTGGATTCGGATTTCCATGAGATTTTCTGGATTTGGAGGAAAACCGCAAAAACATAAATAAACATTTTCTCTCTTTTAAAATAAAAAGTGCGGTTTTCCCATGATGTATGAGTCGTCCACCATGAGTTTGCTGATGGATTTCAAGACCCGATTCGAGGAGACGGATGAACCGTTTCGGGTACATGGTGGACCCGGTAAGGTACCCCGGGGCAAGAAGCGCGTGATGATGACGATGTGAGCCTGGCAGGGGAGCACTACCTACCGGTGATTTTACCCGACGCGTCGGATATCCGGAGGATACCGTCGTGGTCTTGAGATGGATGGTAGGGGCCGGTCTGGACTGACGGCGCCCTAGATATTGAGACTGTGATATTGAGATTTCGAGATATTGAGGTACAGAGACTGTGATACAGAGATATCGAGATATTGGGATTACGTTTTATGCCGATGCTAGGCACTGTTTTATGTTGATTTCATTATGATACCTCATTTTAAAAATACAAAGGAAATCTCACTAAATTATGAAAACAGTTCTTCATTTACATGTATTCTGTTTTCATGCATTCATACCTCATTCATATGATATATTGCTACCTGAGACACTGACACGGGCACATGAGATTACACTCGGGTTAGATATTTACCCTGGCCTTGTTATAGATTGCATGTTATTCTTATATTTGAGGATATATTATGATCATTGACCTAGGATTGCGTTATTTATGCGATTTCTTTTCGTAGATGTTTTTCTATTCACAAGTTGGTAACTCACCCCCGTTGTGCCCCAGTTTCTTGCAGGTTTGCCGTACATGTTTCATTACGGCTTTGCGGGCATAGTTTCCTTCGGGTGATTTGCTAGTAGGTGGGTTTACTTGTATCGTACCCCCATTATATATCTTGTATATCATTATTCTGTTGTATCTAGAAGTTCCATCAACCAAACAAGTATTTATTTGAGTTAGAGACCAGTGATGTTTATTCTTTCGACCTTAGAGTCGCGCGTTACATTTCTGTGGTTTTCTTATGGTTTTGAGTTTCCTTTTGAATTTTGATCCTCGCCGTTGGCGTTGTATATTATATTGCTTGTGTGGTTGTGGCCGTCGATTGACGAAGAGCTAGCTCCCGCTTGGGGATGCCCTTTTTTTTGATTTCGTATACTATTCCCGTTTGGGGGGTAGTATTTACAAAGGAGACTCTGCCGAAATTTTCAGAAAATACTTGATGTTTTTAAAAACCGCATAATTCGGCTTATGCTATTAAAACTACTTGTTTTAAATTGGTTTTCCTTCACTCTACTACTTTTCTTGGTTTGGATTTCTGGGTTTTCGGCTTACTTAGATTACGTACGTCTCAAGACGTCTCGTAGTTTAAGTGCTGGTCATGTTCCGTACTTTCGGGACGTGACAAAGTTGGTATCAGAGCATTAGGTTTTACCTTCGGAACGTAGGATGACCCTTGGTTGATGGAATAGGTGACTAAGGTAGAGTGACGTACCGTGGGTATGTTCCGCGGCATACTTACGACACGCCACTCCACTTAAGGAGCCTTAGGATGTACATTTCTTTGCTCAGTATTATATTCATTCCGATCTAGCCTCATCAGTACCAGTTATGGTTTTGCTGCCACGATTACGGGCAGGGAGAGCTACGGCTAGAGTTGCGGTCAGCACGAGCTCGTCACGAACGAGGACTGACCAGGGAGAAATTCCGGCGACACACGATTGCGGAGATGTGTCTTTTTACTGTGTTTCCGCGCCACGAGCGTTTGGCGGATCGCCTTTATGAGATTTCTCGGACGTGCCGATCAGTATCAGAGGATTGGGCCACTGATAGAGGCCAGCCAAATTTTGATGACCATTGAAGTATTGCTTACTCCTGATGATTGAGGCACCGTTCAGCGTGCGGACGAGCGAGCCAGTTATTGCTGCGAACGACGAGATATTGCCCCAGATGCTGGAGTTAGTGCAGAATGAGTTGTACTAAGAGATGATAGAAGGTCGCTAGTCATCGAGGATGAATGACTAGGACATGTGGATCGTTCGCCTACCCCGATGCGAGGTCATCAGATAGATTAATTCCAGTTAGAGACGACTTCACGCGGAGACGTTGGGAGTCGACAGAGACGATCGAATGTCAGAAACCTATTATTCCAAGTTTAAAGTAGTCGGAAAGACATGCAGGCAATTCTATGGTCTCTCTAAAAGAATGAAACCCTAACTCGACTTAATGACCGTGTGAAAGCCTTTGAACCTTCGGGTTTGCGGCAGTTCTACGGCGCCATTAGTGAGGCTTGGGTTTGCCCTTCTACGGCTGGACCACCGATGCTGTGGTATGTACTCGATACTATTAAACTGTGCCCAAGATGTTGAGCTCTTGGGGGATTATGAGGTTTTGACGACTCGATCGGATGGCTCGACTTAATTCGGATGCTAGGTGGTGAGATGCATTTCTTGGGAGACTCCCGATACGAGGATAGCCGTTGGAGCTCAGTCCATGCAGCCACGACGAGAAGAGTCCGAAGCGGTCGACATTAGAGAAAGGTGAAGTAAGAGGTTCGTACCAGATTTAGATGAAACGACATTCCACTCCGCCGACATCGGAGATGCGATACGTATGCCGAGGCATTATACTTGGATATACCTTCCAGAAGGAGTCGCGTTGAGTATGCAGCCGTTCCAGAACGAGAACAGATCTAGTAAGGGACGATGACTTCCGGACAGTTCGGCAGAGACGAGATTTGGGAGAGATCTCGATAGGACCTTTCTGGAATAAATTACGAGAAGACTTGGACCCAGCAGTGGTCATGTTATGCACACCGGCAGGCCAGAGTTCAGGATCGTCGACGAGACATGCTATGAGTGACCACGGCAGTTGGCCAGAGATTCTTGGAGGATGTGCTTGAGCGGGACTATTCCGCCATACTTGATTTGCGTATTTTGGGCGATTTATTCGCATGATTGATTTTGATGATTGAGTTTCATGATATTTGTCTTCATGGACCATGGTTGCACCTGCTGAGTATTTACGATTTTTGCACGGTTGTTGCACTTGATATCGTTTTCGTGCCTTGGTTCTCATGTTTGTGATTATATGGATTTCATACGGTTGAGTTGATTTGTGCGTATATATGCACACGATTTGGATTTTGCACGCGGTATAGTTCATATATGCTTGCAGTGCAGTGTTACGTATGTTGTGCACTTGGATGCACTGGACTTCGATTTCGAGGGTGATGCTCGATATTTGTTTTGTGCATTTTATGCACCTGATTGGATTTTGCGCGTGCTCAACGCTTGATATTGGATTTCATGATTTCGTGCATGATGAATGCACCGGATTTGGATTTTTAGCGCATGTCGGGCACATGTTATGAGATGCGATTTTGGTGCACACCAAATGCACTAAATCGAGATTTTTCGTGCACGTCAGATGCACCTGATTTTGCTATCAGGCACACACGTTGCCTATGACCGATGTTGTGTGCACACCCGTTGCACCTTGATGTTGTTTCTGTGCACAGGTATGGCACATTCATGGATTTTGATTCCCGTGCGCACCGGACGCACAGGGTTTTCATATGCACTTTTGGGATTAATTCCTATGGAGCAGTATATTTTCATGATATTGCGATTCGTTTCGTACTGAGCAGGACTAGTCAGAGGACAGTACCTGAGTGTGTTTTGCACGCATTTCCTTCAGATATTTACATGTATAGTTCCGAATTATAGCATATCGGTTTTGCTTTGGATTTGGCATTCGTGTCTTCACCTTGACTCCGATGATTGCAGGATACTTGACGGAGTTTTGATTTTGAATTATATGCTCATTTTTCATGCGCATGCGCTGCGCTACGATTTGTTTTATGTACTTATGATTTCGGAGCCCCGACGACTGGATGGTTTGCATAGATGTCTTAGTATTTGGGGGGAGTTTTAATTTAAATTCGGGGACCGAATTTCTTTAAGGGGGAAGATTGTAATGCCTTGAAAAGTCGTTTTGGTATTTTCCCGAAAATCGGTGAAAATTTGGTATTTTCCGTAAATCGTCTTTTTGTTATTTTGCAGTTTAGGCCTAATTATACCTAATTTGGATAGGTAATTGCTAGTTTTTAGTAGCTAATGGGTTACTTATAAAATTCTGGTCATTTAAAAATTTTCCCTAATTTTTCAATTTTTAATATTATTTTAAGCCGGTAAGAAAATACATTAAATTAGCGATAAATACAAATTTAAATGGGCTAAATTTAAGCTTTAAAATCATGTTAATTAAAATCTAGTTGTAACATAAATTTTTAGTATTTTATTTTAAGTTTTAACTAATTTTTATTATAGAAAACGAAATTTATTGAATTTAAGCTTAAACTTGCAATTTTGGACTTGTAGGGGGTCTTTTTGCATAAATTGTTTTTTGTAAAACCCCCATTCACTCTTCCCTCACCCCAGGCCGGCCCACTTCAGCAGCACAAGGAAAAAAATTCCTTGCCTCCTTTGACTTTTTATTATGTGTTGAAATGAGGTGTTTTTATAAGGTTTTTGATTTATTAATTGGGTATGGGTCTTTAGTTGATTGGTATGGTTGACCTTGACTTTTCCCCAACTCCCCCACACCTCTCCCCACTCCCTCCTCAGCCCAAATTCCTGCAGAAAACAGCCCCAAAAATTTTCCCCATTTCTCCTTCTATTTTGCTTCATTTTCACCTCAAAAATCCATCAAAAATTCAAATTTCATTCAAAAATCCAATGCAAACCCTTAATCCATCTCTTCTCACATCCCAATTGGTTTAAATCTTGGAGAAAGGAGGTGCCTTGGGAGGCTAGGGCAAGCTAAGGTTTGAACTTATGAGGTATAATTTCAATCTTTGGTTAATTGGTAGTTGTTATATGCTAAATTAGAACCTTGATGTGTTAATTTTTGTTGTTGATTTCTAATCTAGGTTTTAAAGTGAATGGTTTGAATTTTAATTAGGGTTTTAGAAACCATTATTAGGTTAATTAAGTTATTTTGTTATCTAGTTATTATACAAACCAAATTTAAGAGGTTACTTTGCTTAGTGGGCTCAAATTAGTGTTAATTTAGTGTTTTCATGTATAGTTTGGATTGGAATTGCTCATTTTGAAAAATTCAAGAGAGAGTGGGTTGTGATCAAGATAGGGTTTGTAGTGTTTGATCATGGTTTTAATGGGTAGATTAGCATGTTAATTGAATGCAAAACCCAAATTGGTTATTAGTTGCTATTTGTTAGTCTAAAATTTTGCTAATTGTGTTAATTTGGTTAACTAGGTTTTGGGAATTTAATTAATCAATTGGGATAAAAATCTAATTAGGGTATCCATGGTATTATTAACATTTTAAATTGTATTTAATATTTTAGATCATGCAAATCCAAACAAAATTGTTGTTTATGCATTTTTGCTAAAATGGTTGAAATTTGGGTAAAATTGCAAACTAGTTTTTTTGAACGTATATAGTTTGATGAGATTAAATTTTGGTTATGGGTTATATGACTTATTTAAGTTATTTAATAAGTATTATGGCGCTAGAATTGTTTAAACGTCGAGTTTTGTACTAAAACGGGAAATTTTGCTTGCTAGTTTTTCGGAAAAACGGCTTTTAAAGTGAATTTGGGGTTTTTGTGAGTTTTAAACTATTTTATATTAAAATTAGTGTTCGTGAATGTGCAAATGAGTGTATTTGGGTTTTTCTCGATGGTCTGGCGTTTGTACGCCGATATCGAGGGTTTTTGGGTTGATTTGTGGAAGCAACCATAGGTTTTGACCTATGTGGGATTCGTGTGTCGTTTTGGTCATGAGTCGGATTTTAATGCGATGCGGTGCGTTATGATATGTAGATACCCCCATGTGGACTTCGAGACGGTAAGCAAGCGCATGGCGACGTCGGCACCGGCGAGCGAGGACCAGGTGAGTAGATTTATATCTACGGGGAGAAGTCGGGTGGATGGCGTATAGCACCCCCGCATTCCGTGGTGGTGTATACGGATGCGTATACACACCAACAATTGGTATATGTTATTTGGGATTTATAACGATGTTTAGGATGGATATTGGTGTGTTGGATTACTTTAGTGTTGCGAACCCTAGGGTAGTGTTGCACTACACATACACACATACATTCCTATTTATATGTGCTCATGGGATTCTTTATAGTTATGTGTTCACATGGGTATGGGACTATGTGTTCACATACGGATATGAGGACGATACTAGGGATTGAGCTGAGTCGATGAGATTTGTTTTGTGGTTGTGATATCGGTTTGTACGAGACTGTCGATCAGTAGTCAAATCATGACTATATTGATGATATTAGTATTGTACTAGACATAGGTCAGTACCCTGGACTATGATCTTGGATAAAGAGGATACCAGATGAATAGTGTGATGAATATGATATTAACCCGTTCCCAGATTTGAGGATACCGTACGACGGATTTACGTACGAGCTATATTTTGATGATTGATCCGCACTCTTGACTTGGGATGTCTGATTATAGATATGGTATCGGATATGATATTATTGAGGCGGGATCACCGACTAATATATATACAGGTATGTATATGTATCGACTCAGATGTTAGGCGGTTTCCTTACCTGTAGCCCAGCTGGTCAGCTTAGCCCTTTAGTTTAGTTTAGTTGTTAGATTAGATTCGATTCTTACCTATTTCAAAAACTAACGAATCATGGGTATTTTAAAAGACAGCCTAAGGGATCCTACGGATATTTCAAAAGACGTATCTTTTCATAAAAACACCGTAGCCCCTATTTTCAAAACCCCATGATTCGTGTTATTTCAAAAGGCATCATTTGTAGGACTTATATTAGATTAATGCAGATTAGTTATAGTTGCGTCTAGTATTCAGCTCCCGCTCATTATTGTGGTTCGCTTCGCATCGCATGCTTATTTTATGTTTCATACTCCATTATTGATATCATGCTGTTAGGACACCAGCACCATTACCGATGATGCGTATGTACTACGTACACTTATTTGCCGGCTCACACACATCTTCATCGGTAATTGCCATGTCACGTACACCTTAGAAAATAATATTTGCTTGACATAGCCTGTTAGCTAATAGTTAGACATGATATTAGTGTACTTGCCTTATATGTTAGTTTAGACATTGTAGTTATTACCTGCTAGTTCATGCATACTGTTATTCATTGTTATGCCGCATTCATGGATTCTCATGCATATATTCACTATTTTACGTGTTATTGAGGTTTTGGATTCGGATTTCCATGAGATTTTCTGGATTTGGAGGAAAACCGCAAAAACATAAATAAACCTTTTCTCTCTTTTAAAATAAAAAGTACGATTTTCCCATGATGTATGAGTCGTCCACCATGAGTTTGCTGATGGATTTCGAGACCCGATTCGAGGAGACGGATGAACCGTTTCGGGTACATGGTGGACCCGGTAAGGTACCCCGAGGCAAGAAGCGCGTGATGATGACGATGTGAGCCTGGCAGGGGAGCACTACCTACCGGTGAGTTTACCCGACGCGTCGGATATCCGGAGGATACCGTCGTGGTCTTGAGATGGATGGTAGGGGCCGGTCTGGACTGACGGCGTCCTAGATATTGAGACTGTGATATTGAGATTTCGAGATATTGAGGTACAGAGACTGTGATACAGAGATATCGAGATATTGGGATTACGTTTTGTGCCGATGCTAGGCACTGTTTTATGCTGATTTCATTATGATACCTCATTTTAAAAATACAAAGGAAATCTCACTAAATTATGAAAATAGTTCTTCATTTACATGTATTCTGTTTTCATGCATTCATACCTCATTCATATGATATATTTCTACCTGAGACACTGACACGGGCACATGAGATTACACTCGGGTTAGATATTTACCCTAGCCTTGTTATAGGTTGCATGTTATTCTTATATTTGAGGATATATTATGATCATTGACCTAGGATTGCGTTATTTATGCGATTTATTTTCGTAGATGTTTTTCTATTCACGAGTTGGCAACTCACCCCCGTTGTGCCCCAGTTTCTTGCAGGTTTGCCGTACATGTTTCATTACGGCTTTGCGGGCATAGTTTCCTTCGGGTGATTTGCTAGTAGGTGGGTTTACTTGTATAGTACCCCCATTATATATCTTGTATATCATTATTATGTTGTATCTAGAAGTTCCATCAACCAAACAAGTATTTATTTGAGTTAGAGACCAGTGATGTTTATTCTTTCGACCTTAGAGTCGCACGTTACATTTCTGTGGTTTTCTTGTGGTTTTGAGTTTCCTTTTGAATTTTGATCCTCGCCGTTGGCGTTGTATATTATATTGCTTGTGTGGTTGTGGCCGTCGATTGACGAAGAGCTAGCTCCCGCTTGGGGATGCCCTTTTTTTTGATTTCGTATACTATTCCTGTTTGGGGGGCAGTATTTACAAAGGAGACTCTGCCGAAATTTTCAGAAAATACTTGATGTTTTTAAAAACCGTATAATTCGGCTTATGCTATTAAAACTACTTGTTTTAAATTGGTTTTCCTTCACTCTACTACTTTTCTTGGTTTGGATTTTTGGGTTTTCGGCTTACTTAGATTACGTACGTCTCAAGACGTCTCGTAGTTTAAGTGCCGGTCATGTTCCATACTTTCGGGACGTGACATTTTCAATCAGAGTGGGAGCAGCGGGAAAGTGTGCAAGTTACTTAAGTCTATTTATGGACTAAAACAGGCATCGCGGAATTGGAACATCTATTTTTATTGAGACAGTCAAAAAATTCGACTTTATCAAAAATTCAGATGAACCATGCATTTATAGTAAGATTGTAGCAAGAACTGTGGAATTCCTCGTTGAGTACATGGATGACATTCTCTTGATAGGAAATGACATTCCTATGCTACAATCGGTCAAAGGATTCTTGTCACAGAGGTTCTCCATGAAAAATTTGGGTGATACCAACTACATTCTGGGGATCCAGATCTATCGTGATAGATCAAAGAGAATGGTAGGACTTTTACAGTCAAGGTACAACAACACCATACTGAAAATATTTAGTATGGACGATTCTAAGCGCGGTAGTCTACCGGCTTGTCATGGAATCACCCTCTCCAAAGAGATGTCTTCCAATACTGATTTGGAAAGGGCCCGCACGTCGATTATATCCTACGCTTCTGCGGTAGGCTCTATAATGTATGCGATGTTGTGTACCAGACCAGATGTAGCTTACGCACTGAGCATGGTAAGCCGGTATCAGTCAAACCCACGGGAGAAGCACTAGGAAGAAGTAAAGAACATTCTTAAGTACCTGAGAAGGACTAAGGAGATGTTCTTGGTGTATGGCGGAAAAGGACCTCCAGATCGAGGCCTTTGCTAACTCCAGCTTCCAGAGTGATAAGAATGACTCCAAGTCCATGTCAGGTTATGGCTTTACCCTCAGTGGAGGGGCAGTCTGTTGGAAGAGCTCCAAGCAGGACACCGTTGCAAACTCGACGATGGAAATGGAGTAGTTCACTGCATGAGACGCCGCAAAAGAGGCAGTCTGGATATGGAAGTTCTTAACTGAACTTCAGGCGGTTTCTTCCATTTGTTGGTCCAATACTTTAGTATTGTGACAACATACGGCGCTATAGCTTTAGGGAAGGAACCCAGGTCCCATCAGAGATCCAGACATATCTTGAGGCGGCACCACCTGATCAGGGAGATCGTTGATCCTAGGAGATCGATGTGAGGAGAGTAGATACGGAGAACAACACTGCAGATCCACTCACAGAGGCCATCCCTCAGACAGTGTTCGAGAGGCTATTCGAGACCTTCCGTCTGTGATATGCCAGTTTATGGCCTTAGTGCAAGTGGGAGATTATTAGTGATATATGCCCTAGAGGCCATTATTGTATCATACTGGATTGTATATTACTTAATGGGAGTTTGGAATATACACGGATATAGTAACAGTCTTGCTCAAAATGGTAGTATGTTACCTGGTTTGTTTCTACCTCAATATGTCCATGTGTTTCTTTTAGCATATCGTTTATACATATTGGTAGAGCCCTTAGGATCTTTGCTTGATTACCAGCGTTGTGATGGCAGTCATACTAGTGGGGGCTGGGTAGTCTATAAGCACAAACTATACAGGTCCCTAATCGTAGGATTATCGAGACGGGGCATCGATACTCCAGAGTAGACTAGTGTATACGCTTCTCATCCCAGCAGGGGAGATGGTCTGTCCCACAGCCATTAGTACGTCGTACTGGAGATAGTATGCATGTGCTCATTAGGTTATGAGTACACTGGACATGACTCGTCGGGAACTGTTGGTGGGTATTATACCTATCGTCGGGTAGCAGTTCCCAGATGACATGAGTACAGCTTAGTCCATCGACTTGACACTGCTACTTCGGCTCGAGTGTGTTCCCACTGTACTTTGATTACTACCCTACCATGGCTCAAAAGAGTCGTGCAAACAGGTAGTAGTTGGGTGCAGTCCCGAAGCACTTGGAGGCAGTGGCGGTTAGATAAGATTCGTCTCTCCCGGTATTAGGGGTTGATATCGCGCTGTGTTCGGAAGGCCATTACACAAAGTACTTGGCCAAGGCAAGCGAGATTTACTGGTAGGTATTCCAGTAGTTTCTCAGGGTGTATTGGGATACTCTCCGACATGACTTATTGCGCTATTAGGGGTCTGACGATTACCACCCCCCAGGCCCGATATGCGATACTCTTAGACGAAGAGACCTTGAGCAGGATTCCTTCTAGGACACTGCTGCAATGAGATTTGCACCCAGGATCAGTTGTGTCGCGAGTATTCAGAGGGCCAGAGGCCGACGCCGGTGACGTGCTACTTTACGAGTGGTCATGATGATTGACCGAGAGATGACCAGAGAAGTGCCAGGACGGAATCGTCCCCGTTAGCACACCTGACTGGGCTGATGAGCCGATGGATTGAGAGATTGGTAAATCTACAGAGAAGATAAGGACCCAGAGACCGAGGACGCCAGACCGTGAGCAGGAGGCAAGCGGATGTTCTTGTTCTTCCGGTTTTAGGCGCACCGATTTATTCTTCGACATTGTAAGAGGTGTACCTCAATGTCATTTGTTGCGATTTGCGTTTGTGATCTGAGTATCACGCTTATATCGCTTGGATTTGAGTTTTGATGATGAGTTTCCTGGTATTGATTTCGTGCACCATGGCTGTACCTACTGGGTATTACATTTTGTGCATAGTTATTGCACTTGAGATATGTTTTTATACACCGTTGTGTTGGTTTTTGATTTGTGCATATTTATTGCACTTGATATCGGTTTTGCGCCTTGGCTACACATGTTTATGATTTCCTGGATTTCATACAGTTGATTTGATTTTTGTGCGTGTGGTACGCACTCGATTTGATTTTGTACTCGGTATAGCTTATATGTGCTTGTGGTGCATTGATATGTGTTCTATGCACGCAGTTGCACACGTTTATGATTTTATACACCTTGGTACCGTTGGATATAGTGCCCTCAGAGTCAATTATTGGATCACAGGCACGTGATTGCAATGATTGAGGGAGGACCTATACCGGTAGGACAATCTTACTCAAGATGATAGTATGCTATTTGGTTTATCTTTATCTTCGTGTACTGCTTTAGGTGACATTACAGGTCACTATTGCACGTTGGTAGAGCCCTTAGGATTCTTGCTTGATGGCCAGCAGTATGATGGCGATCATATACGTAGGAGCTGGGGTCTATAAGCACATCCTTAAAGTGGTCCCTAGTCGTGGGAGTTTTCGAGACAGGGCATCGATACTCCGGAGTAGACTAGTGTATACAGTCGAGACCCTGTCGAGGGGCGGTGGCCGGTCTCACAAGCCATTGGTGTCAGTTGGTTCACCTAAGATGTATACAGGTGCTCATTGGGTTATGAGTACACCGGACAGGACTCGCCGGGAACATGCTAGTTGGTATTATAGCTGACGTCAGATAGCAGTTCCATGGTGACATGTGTACAGGTTAGTTCATCGACCTGAGATAATCATTTGTCTCATGTGAGTTCCCACTGTACTTTGATTACTACCCTACCACGGCTTAAAGGAGTCGTGCAAACAGGTTTTAGTTGGGTACAGTCCCGAGCCACATGGAGGCAGTGAGCGGATCTGCAGGGGTTTCGTCTCTCCCAGTATTGGGGGTGAGATCGCGCTGTGTCTAGAAGAGCCATTACACGAAGTCCTTGGCCAAGGCAGGAAATTTACTGGTAGGTATTCCAGTAGTATCTCAGGGTGTTCTGGGCTACACTCCGACACGACTTGTACCGCTTTTTGGGGTCTGACTTTTACTAACCCCCTAGGCCCGCCATGCGATGCTCATAGACGAACGGACCGGACTGTACGGATATTGTCACTGACAGGCTCAGTAGGGTGTCAGGATGAGTTCGCTCACCAACCTCCCTTTTGGTCAATACCTGGTAGCTCGTTACGTACAGCTAGTAGCTCTGACGTGCTAGTAGTTAAATCCACAGCCAATGTATTGACGAGTCTTTAGAGTCCCCCACAGACTGTTTCTCAAGTTTCGGGTGAAACGTTGTAGAGACCGTATGATAAATGGCAGAGTCCGATCATATACGTGCGGTATTGCACGGATCATGATCGGACGGATCATACTAGTGGGCTTTGGTTTAAGCCGGATCCTAGAATTAGATTTGTTGGATTACTTTAGTCTCATCGCATTCGCATTCAGTCGGAATGCGGATGCAGGTATGTATATACAGGTGAGGGGTATCCTTGTGATCCTTCACGAGTTTACTTTAGATGTTGCCGGATCTTTTTGTTGGACCAAACATTTGGATTAATGTTTGGATGGTGGAAATAATGAGCTAGAATTTCATCATAACATGCATTAATGTGACATGGACATATATATATGACTCATGGTCTCTTTTTTGTAAAAATATGTCACATTAGTGATTGTTTTGTGTTGATATGATGAGAGGAGAGAGAGAGGGGCTGCCATATATGTGTTTGGTCTTGTATTTTATCTCACTCTCTCACACTCTCATTTTTATGACAACAAAAGAAAAGAAAAGATGAAAGAAAGCTTCTCTTCTTCTTCTTCCTCTAGCTCATTATCTCCTCCAATGACAACACCTTCAACCTCCATCCAAGTCATGGATGCAAGAAACAAACTGATCACAAACATTCTCTACATCACCTTGGACACGTCGGCTAGCACACTTCATGCCCGAGTTGCTTCGGATGAAGCGGGAGCCCTTAAAAAGAATCGATGATGTGGTGCCCTTTCCGACGAGGAGATCGAGACCGAAGTTGCCGCGAGGAGCTTGGGATGGTGGCCAAAGACCGAAGGACACAGATCGATCGGTATAGCTTTCCAACCCTTTCTCTTATAACTAGTTGTAGGTTAATGGTTCAATCCGGGTTTTAAGCATACGATAGCGTAGTATTTCTAGTTTGAAAAAGTTTTCGTTTCCGCATTTTGGCCTCAGAAAGACGGCCGGGGCGCTACCGTAGAATTACATGGTATCAGAGACACGCCATTAACCTTTACTAGCTTGCTCTAACGTGTTTAGAACTTCGATCGAACGAAAATTCCGAAACCGCGATTCCAAGTCATGAACTTTCTGTCGAATTTTTTTGTGCTCGAAAAATTATTTGGTGTACTGCAGAAAAACAGGCAGTGTTTTTTAAGAGAACTGAGAAAATTCGGTGGGCTGATTTTACTATAGTGTGGCGGATCCGCGGCCGTAACCACGTTTTGGCGGCGGATCCGCGGACGTACTGTAGCCACAGTGCACGAAATTTTCTGAGGTGGTCTCTGACTTGGAAATGTGGTTTCTGGTATTGTTTGTTTGGGCCCAGATTTGTCTGAGTACTGGGACTTGTTCTTGGGGCCCACTTCGGGAAATTTTGTCGATCGAAAGTTTTAAACATGTTAGTTCACAGTATTTACATTATATCTGCGACCGTGAATGTCATTTGATCGGTAAATCCTGTCTAATTGCTATAGTTCTTTTAGACGGATTTGCGAACGTAACATTCACGTTGATGTTCTGTGTTGTGCTGTGATGTTGCGGATTTGTCGTGGTGGATAGCCTGGATGCAATGGTAGTACAGTTTGGTATTATTTGTACATTTGATATTGCGGGGCGAGCGTCCGACATGTGGACTGCCGTCACTGCCTGTTTGTATATTATTCTTTTGGGGCACGACCGGGCTGAGGTCGATGTACCCGTTGTATATATTTTTACTTTCTGTACTAGGATTACCCCGCGGTGGGGTGCACGGATAGCCGGGTTCTAGAGGGCAACGGCCCCGCATCTCATGGCTTTGAGACGGAGGGGGCTTTACTCTAGAATTGGCGGGCTATTCGCCGCACTCGTAGGGGGTACAGGTTGACCCAAGGAGAAGTGCTCAAGTTACCGGATTCCGTGAAGTGCTGGGTGGTCCATTCACGTTGTTGAAGGGGGCTGCCTCGCTTCAGGTTTTGGCGGGTAACTTGCCGCGCCCGTAGGGGTCTAGGATTTCATTGCACATGCTATCCACACGACCAGGGGAACGTCGGGTTTCAGTAGCGGCTCTATGAAACCCGGGGATCCCAGATTATCTGTATTGTTCTGTGATGTTTATTACATTTATGTGATGTTGCATTTTTATCACGCCTTGAGCGAATATTATATATTGATATATATACTAGTAGATGTTGTATATGTTTTGCATCCGCGCTAGTCCAGTCCCCGCTCTGTCGTTAGTTAAGTAACCTAACGGGTGATGACGGGACCCAGTGGCAAATGCGGATGGCATATACGTACATCATATTTTCGTTCTTTTATGGTGTGATTAATTGATGGGACTGCATTGATTCAGATCAATGAAAGCTAAACAAACCTATTCTGATGTTGTTGGAACATTTTTCAAAAAGTTGTTATTGCAAGGACGTTCTCTTTTGTTTTGCACAGTGGTATTCGGTTATGAATATCCAGCACCTCAGTCGACGAGGCAAAGGCCGAGATCCCTTCACCGGGAGTGACCCCTTGGACAGAAGTTTGCGTCAGGGTAATAACTTCACTATAGTCGATTACTTTTGCTTTGCATCGTGGTATTCAGTTGGAATATCCCGCACCTCATTCTACGGGGAAAGAGCCGAGATCCCTTCACCGGGAGTGACCTCTTTAGCAAAGGTTTTCACCACTATATTTTTATAAAAAGCTATCCGGTTCCTTCAACGATATCAAGTTCATTACGTTAAAGGTTTTTCGCCAAAAACCATTCGTAGCCCTCCGTCATTTCAGACGGGTAGCACTTAGTATTCATGCTATGTTTGTTGACCTTCGTCAAGGCATAGTGAATGGTAGCTGCTTGTTACCTTTCTGCTGCATAGATAGATATGTTGGTTTGGGACAGTCGTATAGCCTTGTTGACCTTCGTCAAGGGCTTGTGCGGGTGAGTTCAAATTAACCTGGACAATGACGGGTAGAACTTGACATGTGACTTATGATTTGTTGACCTTCGTCAAGGTCATAAGAGCATGGGGTAAAAATCACATTGGGAGTTTCTAAAGAAACTGAAACTTGCCAGATATGCGCATACCTTCTAGAGTGTGATAACGTGAGTGGATTCCATCACGTTATCATGTGATGATAGTTGGATCCCGATTCCCACTGATGAGTTGGTTTACTCCTCGGGTGATCCCGACTAATTCTTCTTTTAGGTTTGGAGGAGAATTTGAGGTTACAGTGGGAGGTTTCCTGATTGGATAAAGTGATAACCATTCTGATCTAGGTTAGAGTGCACGCTGAGTGTTTCTTTTCTCTCTCTCTTTGGCAGCGACCATGGCCCGACGCTTGACTATGACTCAGTGACCAAGATAACCGAACCTTCTTAAAACACTGGCTTTTGGATTGTCTGAGTTGCATACCTCATTGCCACTCCTACTTTTACCCTTTTCTCCAGAACACCCCGTATTACTACAAACGTCCACTTCCATTGGATAAAACCACCGTATGGTTATATACGAACTCGAAGGAATTTATTCGAGGATGGTTTCCGGTTCTGGAGAAAACGAATAGGACTATTCAGTTGTCTTTTCCTTTTACCTTCTCTCAGGTTGCGAGTGCTCCTTGGATTATGACGGTACACCTGATAGTCTTCATCCAAACCATAGGCAGGTGCCGAACGGTGGGGAATGAAGAAAACCAATTAGCTTAACGAAGGTGTGCAGAAGGTATTAAGTAAAGACAAATAAAGAGATTAGTAAGAGGGCAAAGTAAACTGCGACTGCTATTCACGACCAAACCAAGTATTTCATTACCACTCCTACTTCACCTTTGTATTTCTCCAGAACACTCCGTATCACTACGAAGATCCACAGTTATTTGGATACTCCATCGTATGGTTATATACGAACTCGAAGGAACTTGTTCCAGTTCGGGGATGGATTCTGGTTCAGGAAAAATAGGAATAAGGTTTTATTCAGTTGTCTTTTATCTTTACCTTCTCTCGGGTTGCGAGTGCTCCTAGGATTAGGACAGTACACCTATTACGCTTAATGGATAGTCTTCTTCCAAACCATAGGCTGGTGCCGAACGGTAGGGAAGGAAGAAAACCATTTAGCCTAAAGGGGTATACAGAAGGTAATGACTAAAGACATATAAAGGGATTTGGAGATATGGCAAAGAAATATACGGTTACAGTTGTGAATCTGATAATGGAAGAGGCATTACTGAGAATACCCGGATACCCCTTCGAAACATTTACATGTTTCAGTTTCACTGTGTATTGTTAAAAGAAAACTGATTTCCCAATTAGTCCTTACTCCAGGGTATATATTTACCAGGTTTTATTCTCACATCTGTATGGTTTTACAGATGATGAGTGGGAGTAAGTTATTGGGAATTGGGTGATCATCCTCATTATATCGGGATTCGTTGTAATTGGTGATATTTGAGGAAATCGCCTGGGTTGTTTGCCGGACGGCAAATATTTGGTTTTGAATATCCGTTGTTATGCTCTAATTTCAAATTGATATATCTGTACGTCTATTTTTATAGAGTGAGATATAACTTTTTGAAATTATGTCTATGACATTTACCTATATCAGTGGAAGGTTAGGTAAGGAGCATTAAACAGCGGTGTAATTCTTCTTAACCATAAGTACAGTTTTCAACCTACGACGCACAGGGTATGAGTTGTTAGACTCTGGGGACTTATACAGAGTATTGTATGTTGTCCAGTGTCCATTTGGACAGAGGGGTTGGTACTCGTACTATATTCTGTTTACTTGTGACTTCTCTAGTTCTTAGACATGTGTTTCGTAGAAATGCAAGGTCTAAGTTTTGAGAAGTTATAGGTATATGAATAAAGTAGAGAACCAGGCGTTGCAAGTATCAGGATTCTTCAAGGTGATCGAAGATGTAGATACTTGTGTATGGTATTCAGTTGATAGTAATGATTAAGAGAGCTTGCTTTTCTTTCAGGTTACTCATAATTGGAAGCACTCCTAAGTTGAGTAACGCTGATCGGCCTCTTTCCATTTAGTTGATATGCACTGGAGACAGCTGCATGATTTGAATCTGGTTCCAATTAAATCAGTGCCTCTATTTCTATATTGGATATAGAATAGTTCATATCTTAACATTATTAAGGTATGGGGAGTTGTCCGGCTTATGCTTAAAACCAGACTCTGGATAACTCAAGGCACGTTTCTGTAATGGCTGTTTGTGGGTTGACCCGGGCTATGACGAGTGTTGATTTTCTACCATCTGGAAGATCAATAGTGATATTGTTCTTGACTCGCCACAGTTTTAGTAAAATGGATTTTTTCAGAAAACAGTAGTGGGAGTATGGTAGAACTGGAAGTGATTCCAGAACCGCAAACGATTACTGAAAATTTAATAAGAACCTAAAAATTCAATCTGGTTTGACATTCCATTGGCCACTCCGCAGATATGGTGGGTAACTTCAGGCACCCGAGAGGTACTTCGGTAGCCTCAAAGACGGTGACAGGGAGGTTCTTGTTTACCCAGACTTGCCATTGCTGTTGTTCCAAACTGTGAGACCCGGCAGGAGGATAAGTATAGCGTCATTCTAATCTAGCTTTAGAAGTGCACGTGTATATTATTCTGCCAGAGGGTTATCGTAGTCAGTGGGAGCAGCGGAAGCATAGTGGACAAGTGGCTTATGTCTATTTATAGACTAAAGCAGATATAGCGGAGATAGATCATCTATTTCTGATGTGACAGTCATAGGTTTGACTTCATCAGAATAGGGGATGGATCTGTTAAGAAGTTAGTAGGGTGTGATGTCCTGGTATTTGAATGACATACACAGAGTAGGAAGTGAAATTCCTATACTACGATCGGTTATACTTTGGTTGTCACACATTGGTTTCTCCACATAGGATATAGATATTATATCAGATATTCTGGTTACTAGATCTATGGTTTTAGATCTAGATTTGGGTAGTTTCCCAACCTGGGTACTTAGACAGCATTCTAAAAGTATTTAGAATGGACGACTCCTGGCACGGTAGTGTACCTGCAGGTGGTGGAGTCACCCTCTCTAAAGGTGTCTTACAGACTAAAGGGGAGAGGGATGTGCACGATTGGCAGATCACTTGCTTAGGCAATTGAGTTGATCATGAGATGTCAAGTACCACACCAGATGTTGTTTTTGCACGAGATGCAATATGTTGATATTAATCCAATCCTGGAGAAACGATCGGAAGCAGTTTTAGAACATAAGTGGATGTTCTAGGGATCTGATAACGGCAGCCTCTTTCGGGAGACGGTTATCATTCCAGGCTTCTAAGGTGACCTGAATGACAGAGTGACTGTCAGAGTTATAGTTTTCCCTCTGACGAGGGGCAGTGTTTTGGACAGGTGGTCCAAGCGGATACTGAGGGAGGCGTGGTGCAGGATACTGATTAAGTTCAGTTGACGATACAGTCTAAGAAGTTTGGATTTGGAGTTCATTTATGAGCTAGGTCCCATCAGATATCCAGTCATATTCTAAGACATGTATTGCTCATTTCGGGAGATGGCTTTCTCCGCAAACTTAAGATAAAGAGAGACATAGAAAGAAACATCAGGGCGGATCCACTCACTGAGGCTATTCCTCGAACGCAATAGTTTCGCAAACGGGCTTTGTGAGACTGATCAGTAGAGGAGTTGGATGTTCGGTATCACACGGGCTGTGAGTATATGACATCGCAATAATTAGCCTTGAGTGCAAGTGGGAGATTGTTGGATATAGTGCTCTCAGAGTCAATTATTGGATCACAGGCACGTGATTGCAATAATTGAGGGAGGACCTATACCGGTAGGACAGTCTTACTCAAGATGATAGTATGCTATCTGGTTTATCTTTATCATCGTGTACTGCTTTAGGTGACATTACAGGTCACTATTGCACATTGGTAGAGCCCTTAGGATTCTTGCTTGACGGCCAGCAGTATGATGGCGATCATATAAGTGGGAGCTGGGGTCTATAAGCACATCCTTAAAGTGGTCCCTAGTCGTGGGAGTTTTCGAGACAGGGCATCGATACTCCGGAGTAGACTAGTGTATACAGTCGAGACCCCGACGAGGGGCGGTGGCCGGTCTCACAAGCCATTGGTGTCAGTTGGTTCACCTAAGATGTATACAGGTGCTCATTGGGTTATGAGTACACCGGACAGGACTCGCCGGGAACATGCTAGTTGGTATTATACCTGACGTCAGATAGCAGTTCCATGGTGACATGTGTACAGGTTAGTTCATCGACCTGAGATCGTCATTTGTCTCATGTGAGTTCCCACTGTACTTTGATTACTACCCTACCACGGCTCAAAGGAGTCATGCAAACAGGTTTTAGTTGGGTACAGTCCCGAGCCACATGGAGGCAGTGAGCGGATCTGCAGGGGTTTCGTCTCTCCCAGTATTGGGGGTGAGATCGCGCTGTGTCTAGGAGAGCCATTACACGAAGTCCTTGGCCAAGGCAGGAGATTTACTGGTAGGTATTCCAGTAGTATCTCAGGGTGTTCTGGGCTACACTCCGACACGACTTGTACCGCTTTTGGGGGTCTGACTTTTACTAACCCCCTAGGCCCGCCATGCGATGCTCATAAACGAACGGACCGGACTGTACGGATATTGTCACTGACAGGCTCAGTAGGGTGTCAGGATGAGTTCGCTCACCAACCTCCCTTTTGGTCAATACCTGGTAGCTCGTTACGTACAGCTAGTAGCTCTGACGTGCTAGTAGTTAAATCCACAGCCAATGTATTGACGAGTCTTTAGAGTCCCCCACAGACTGTTTCTCAAGTTTCGGGTGAAACGTTGTAGAGACCGTATGATATAGGGCAGAGTTTGATCATATACGTGCGGTATTGCATGGATCATGATCGGACGGATCATACTAGTGGGCTTTGGTTTAAGCCGGATCCTAGAATTAGATTTGTTGGATTACTTTAGTCTCATCGCATTCGCATTCAGTCGGAATGCGGATGCAGGTATATATATACAGGTGAGGGGTATCCTTGTGATCCGTCACGAGTTTACTTTAGATGTTGCCGGATCTTTTTGTTGGACCAAACATTTGGATTAATGTTTGGATGGTGGAAATAATGAGCTAGAATTTCATCATAACATGCATTAATGTGACATGGACATATATATATGACTCATGGTCTCTTTTTTGTAAAAATATGTCACATTAGTGATTGTTTTGTGTTGATATGATGAGAGGAGAGAGAGAGGGGCTGCCATATATGTGTTTGGTCTTGTATTTTATCTCACTCTCTCACACTCTCATTTTTATGACAACAAAAGAAAAGAAAAGATGAAAGAAAGCTTCTCTTCTTCTTCTTCCTCTAGCTCATTATCTCCTCCAATGGCAACACCTTCAACCTCCATCCAAGTCATGGATGCAAGAGACAAAGTGATCACAAATATTCTCTATATCACCTTGGACACGTCGGCTAGCACACTTCGTGCCCGAGTTGCTTCGGATGAAGCGGGAGCCCGTAAAACGAATCGATGATGTGGTGCCCTTTCCGACGAGGAGATCGAGACCGGAGTTGCCGCGAGGAGCTTGGGATGGTGGCCAAAGACCGAAGGATACGGATCGATCGGTATAGCTTTCCAACCCTTTCTCTTATAGCTAGTTGTAGGTTAATGATTCGATCCGGGTTTTAAGCATACGATAGCGCCGTTTTTCTAGTTTGAAAAAGTTTTCGTTTCCGCATTTTGGCCTCAGAAAGACGGCCGGGACGCTACCGTAGACTTACAGGTACACTCGGTGTTGCTGTTTACGCATTTGAGTTATTGATCGGTATTTTGTGCACAGGATGCACTATATTAGTATTTCATGCACTAGATGCACTGGATTTGTATTTCGTTCACTGGATGCTCCGTATTTGTATTTCATGCACTTGATGTACCAGATTTGTATTTATGCATTTATGCACTGTATTTCGTGCCCTGGATGCACCGGATTTGTGTTTCGTGCATTTGTTGCACTAGATTTTCTTTTCGTACATTTGTTGCACTGGATTTATGTTTTGTGCATTGGTTGCGCCAGATCGGTATTTTGTGCATTGGTTGTGCTAGATTTATACTCCGTAATTGCTGCACCGATTTATGTCTTTGAGCATTTGTGTTATCCGATTTGTGTTTTCGTGCGCATTGGCACTTGTCGTTCGTTTTCGTGCATGCTACTGCACTATATGCTTTTATGGACCCGACATGCTTGGGTTGGATTTTTGCGCATATTAGGCACTTGATTTTGGATTTTGTGCGCATCGGATGCACTTGAGTGATATTTTTACTCGTGCATGTCGGAAGCCCCTGATTTAGATTTCTTTCGTGCATGATGGATGCACTTGATTTAGCTTTTATTCGTGCATGATGGATGCACTTAATTTAGCTTTTATTCGTGCATGTTTGATACAATTGATTTAGATTTCATTTGTGCATGATGGATGCACTTGATTTGGATTTTCGCGCATGTTGGGCGCATGATATGAGACATGATTTTGTGCACACCGGATGCACTCGATTTAGGATTTTTATTCGTGCACGTTAGTTGCACTTTATGTGCACTTGATATTATTGTCGTGCACACCCGTTGCACTTAGTTTTGCTTTTGTGCATGTTGTGGCACATGTATTTGGATTTGATTTCCGTGCGCACCAGACGCACGTAATGGTTAGATACGCCTTTTGAGGCTGATTTTGCTTTTGAGCACTTTGTTTTCATGATGGGCACTATGTTATGTAGTAGCCGAACAGGACTGATCCGAGGACAGTACCTGAGTACTTGACATGCATTAAAAGTTTACCGAGAGGTTTTTGAAAAAGAGCTTTAGTCTCGCTATTTCCTACGTGTCCGTGAGCGACACGAACGTTTATAAAGGAAAACCTTTTGGGATATTTTGAAAACGACGGAACGTGTATTTAGGAAAACATATATGGACATATATTATTATTTTAAAATGAGCGTCCGTCACTTATGCCGTAAGTTATGCATTCACGCGGTGATTTAGAAAAGATTTTTGCATGAGTTTTATTTAGTTCTTGAAAGTTTTCCAAAGATGCGTACTATACACGTAGTATTTGACTGGTGTATATTAGATTTCAGTAGTTGATTTCGAGATCTGTATCTCTATTGTAAATCCGAGGATATGCGTGCAAATCCGATGATTTGCGTGACGCTTGACGGAGTTCGATTTTGAGTTTTGTACTCATTTTCATGCGCACTTGACGCGCTGTGTTGTTTCTGCATCTTCCGTGATTTCGGAGCCCCGTTGATTTGAGCTGATTATTGAAATGTTTTAGATTTTAGGGGTTTAAATTTAAATTCGGGGACCGAATTTCTTTAAGGGGGAAGATTGTAACATTTCAGAAAATATAAAATATTATTTTTGGAATTTAATATTAAAATAATATATTTCCCGAAAACTGCCCTATTTGCGAAATTGGGGTTTTCGAAAAATGGTATAAATATAGAGCTATAATTGTGAAATAATTGGAAATTAAAATGAATTATGCATGTAAAAATATATTTAAAGGATTTGCATTTTTAAAATTTATTATATGCAGTTTGCATAAAAACCCGATTAGTGCACTACTAATCGCGATTAGGCCAAATCCGTGTTTCTACAGTTTTCCATGGTTAGTGCACCATGACATGTTACATGTTGTTTTATTTGTGTTGTTTTATTGGGTTTATGTGTTTATTGGTGAGAAAAGAAAAGAAATGAATTGTTGGAGAGAGAGGGGGGACACAATGATGAGGGGTGAGCATGCTAGGAGAGAGAAAAGGGAGTGAGAATAAGTGTGGGGGGGAGAGAGGGGGGCTGCCTCATTCCCCATTCCCCTTTTGTTTTCTTCTTCTTCTTTAACTCCTCCTCCACCTCCTCTACCCTCATGACCCATCTCAAACCCTTCCTCAAAACCCTATACCCCTTTCACAAAAAATGATCACCTCCTCAACCTCATCGCATTGGACCTAGCAAAATGGGATTTTGACAAACTTTGAGAAGCTGGGGTTTTCTTGAGTGGCCTAAATGAGGTATAATTTCTACCATTTAGTTAGTTTCAAGTTTCTTTATATTCTAGTTAGTTAGAAATGGGGTTAAGATGTGGATTTGTGAGCATGGAAACTTCAAGAGGAGGATTAGGGTTTGAGTTGTGTTGTGGTGATGAGTAGTGGCTATTACTGAGCCTTAGTGTTAGAATTCTTGACCTGGACCATGTAGGGTTACTAGGCACTCTAACAAGGTTCTACAAGGTATCAACCATGCCCGATTAAAATTTTAGCCGTGCCGAATAACCCTAAACAAGATCTTTGCTAGATAATTAGGGTAACACATGCAAGTAAATAACAATTATCACTAAGTGAATATGAAATACAACCTTTGTAGATCGGTCCTTCACTTCTAAAGCTCCTTGTTGTAGTCCCTTCGCTGCGATCATCGAACTCCTGGACTCTCGGACGGCTCCATGAGAAGAGGGCAACGGTTTTGCTTGAAGTCTTCGAGGCCGAAGATGATCTACGTCGAGAGAATACGAACTCAAGCTTCTACTTCACTAACTAGAGAATTGGTGAAGCAAACACCCTAAACTAAAGTGCTAGTCTATTAGAGGATGATGAAATAGGAAATGGGTACACTTTAGAATTTCTTTTCTCACAATCTTTCTCTCTCTTTATCAAACCCTAACAAGCATTTGAAGGAGGAAGAAGATGAGCTCAAAAATGAGAATGAAAACTAATCAAGAGAGAGAGTGCTAACCATGGGTGAGTGGGTATCATATCCTAACTCATGTAGAGGCATAACCATGGGTAATTATAGTGGTTAGGTTTATAAATATCCTAAGTAAAAACAAAACTAGTGGACTTTGGTCAATGCACTCACAAGCTTCATGAAGCTTCATGCACTTGAACAATTATCCACTAATTTTATATTTACTTTGTATATTAAAACCCCACCAATATAATTATAATGTTATATGTCTCAAACACCCATGTAGAGTGTATCAACAACCATGATACTAAATGAACACAAATAAATATATATCACATATATATTAAGTTGTGCACAAGTAAGAAAAACAAATGCTTAAGTGAACCAATGTTAGTTAATGTAAATTAGTATATCTAATATACAATTATACACTAAATTGTGAAATCAACACTTGACTTAATAATCCAGTTACATCTCATATAACCGACTAACATCCAATGTATCGACTTATCGAATCAACCCTTGATTCGATAACCTGGTTATGTCTCATATAACCGATCGATACAAATATCGCGAGAATAGAATACGGTATCACATACTCGTATTATTCTCGGTCCCGCACATATCACATATGCGCTCCTATTTCGTTTTGCCTGAGCCAGTAAAACCTCTATGTAGGACTCTAAAGACTCGTCAATACGCCGGCAGTAGGTGATGATCATATCAAGCACCCACAAGCCGTCAGAGGTACTAGCTGGACATAACGGCTACCCGGGTATTGAGCGATCAGAAGATCAGCAAGCAAGCCCGCTCCAACTCCTGCAAAAAGCCTGACAGGGATACTGCCTTACAGTCCGGTCTCCTCGTCTGATATGTCGCATATCATGTCTAGGGATGGTAAACGTCAGACCCCAATAACCGATAAGTCATGCCGATATGAGGCTCATAACGGGTCGAGAAACTACTGGTAACACTTACCAGTAAATCTCTAAACCAGCCCTGGCCAGGGACTTCCCTGTTATGGCCAATCGAGCATAGCGCAACATCAACCCCCAATATCGGGAGAGACGAAACCCCTCCTATCGCTCATTGCCTCCATGCGACTCGGGACTGTACCCAAAAACCACCGTTTTGCACGCCCTCTTGGACGTGGTAAGGTGGAAATCAAAGCACAGTGGGAATCACACAAGACTCTATGACGATCTCGGGTTTACAGACTAACCTGCACCAGTGTCACCAGAGAACTGCCATCTGACGTGATGTATAATACCATCTGGGAATTCTCGGCGAGTCCGTCCAGTGTACCCAGTCTCCACTGAGCACCCGTATATCATCTCTGATGTCAAACACCAATGGATATGGGATCATCCATCGCCCATCTATATGGGTCGAGAAGTTATACGCTAGTCTACTCTGGTATATCGATGCCCCGTCTTGATACACCCACGACTAGGGACCTTGAAGGATGTACTTATGGACTACCATGTCCCCACTAGTATGATCCTCATCATAGTCCAGGTAGTCAAGTACACATCCTAAGGGCATTACCAACATATACCAGAGAGACAATCAGTGTACACGTTAAGGTAAAGAGTAACCATATAGCATACTATCATGTCGAGCAAGAAAGTCCTCCCTATATATGTCCAAGCATCTACTACAATATACATCTCATGTATAGTAATGGCCTCTAGGGCATACATATAACTAACAATCTCCCACTTGCACTAGGGCCATCTGATAACAGTGGTTGAAGTATCTCATACTCAACCATCCCATAAAAGTCTCTCTGTGGGAAAAGGCCTTTGTGAGTGGATCTTTCGTGTTGTCCTCTGAGTCTACTCTCCTGACCTCGATCCCCTGGAGATCAACCATCTCCATGATCAGGTGACACTGCCTTAGAATATGTCTGGATCACTGATGGGACGGGCATTCCTAGGCATAAGCCACAACTCCATTGTCACACAATGGTAGGAACGAAGTTCATCTCATGAACTAATATACACCCAGACTGCCTCTTTGGTAGCATCTTTGGTAACGATGTATCTTGCCTTTAATCGTCTAGTAAGTCACGGTATCTAGCTTGGAACTCTTCCAACATACCATCCCTCCACTGAGGGTAAAGACAATGCCTGCGACTGACTTTCAGTCGTCCTTATCACTCTGGAACCTTTCCAGTGATTCTCCCCAGGATCAATTGATACCATCTCACTACAACTAGTGAGTATCCTAACATCCAATTAGATCTATCTCATAGATCCAAAACCCAGGATTTAGTAGGTATCACTTTGATCCTATTTGTAGAATCCTTGTGATAAGCGAAGATTGACCGAGCGTAGCATATGAAACTCCTTTCCTGTTAAGAGTATGTCATCCACGTACTCTACGAGGATCACCACCATACTCCCTACTACCTTTTTGTATATGTTAGGTTCATCTACTATTTTGATGATGTCAAACTCTTTGACTAACTCATCAAAACAGATGTTCCAACTCCGCGATGCCTGCTTTATCACATAAAACATCTTGCACACGTTTCCGCTGCTCCTACTGTCTACGAAGCTCTCTGACTGTGTACTTATAGATTCTCTCTTCTAAAACATCATTTAGAAAAGCAGTCATGACACCCAACCGCCAGATATCGTAGTCATGGTATGTAGCCGTGGCAAGTAGGATCTGGATGGACTTAAGCATAGCTTTGAAAGTCTCAACTTTTCCATGTACACTAAGTAATCTTCTCAAGATATACTTGCTCCTGATGGGGATTTAACCCTTCAGATAAGGCAACCAAAGTCCATACTTTGTTGGTGCATAAGGATTCCATCTCAGATCGTTAAGCATCCAGCCATTCTTACAGAGTCCCCACTCTTGATGGCCAGCTCGAAACTAGTTGGGTCATCATCTCATGATGCATTCCTCGCTCCCACTGTCATAGAGAAATCGAAGTATCTCTCAGGTGGGTGAGGAACCTTACTAGATCGGCGGAGAGGCTGAGGTTCGTTAGAAACTATTGAATCCTTTGGTTCTACCAAATCATCAGCTGCAGTTTGTATAGCTGGAACTCTTTCCAGTTCTACCTTATGACCATTAATTTCTTCACAAGAAATTCCCTTTCATAAAGGTGGCATATTGAGAAACAAAACATCTTTTGTTCTTCAGTTTGGTAGAAGATATTCCCTTGCGTATGCTTGGGATATCCAACAAACTTCTACAGAACTGACTTTGCCTCGAGCTTGTCCGGATTATGCTTTTAGACATAGGCTGGACAACCCCAAATCTTAACAAACTTAAGATATGGGCTCTTCCCATTCCATATCTCATATGAAGTGGTAGGCAACTGATCTGATCGGAACCCTATTCAATAGGTATGCAACTTCTCCAGTGCATAACTCCCAAAAGGAAATAGGTAACTCAGTAGTACTCATCATAGAGCACACCTTATCAGATAGGGTGTGATTGCTCCGCCCCGATACACCGACGTGCTGTAGTGTATACGGAGGAGTAATGCTGAGAGAGAATCTCATTCTCCTTTAGAATAATCCAGAAATTCCGTGCTCAAGTATTCTCCTCCTTGATCACATCAAAGGACATAATACTTATACCCGTTTTGGTTCTCTACTTTCTAACTTATATTCTGTGAATATCTCAGAAGCTTCGGACTTGTGTTTCAACAGGAACATGTGTCTGAATCTTGAGAGATCATCAGAGAATGTAATGAAGTATAAAGAACCGGTCTTGGCATGTGTAGACCGGGGACCTTCATACATCAACATGTATCATCCCAAGAGTTCACTAACTCTTTCTCCGTTTTCTATAAACAGAGCTATAGTCATCTTATCTCTGTGACATGACCGGCAAGTTTCACAAGATGTAAATTCAAACTAATTTAAATATGCATCTATATGTAACTTCAGCTAGTCGGGTCACATTGATATGACCTAGTCTACAATACCTCAAAAAGGATTCGTTCATTTCTGAACTCTTCCTCTTGTGTGTGTTCTGTATACTAAGAACTGTAGTTTGATTTAGAACGTCAATGCTTTTAGATAACGTGCCTGAACCGATCAACTCTTGATATAGAAAATGTTCAAAAACATTATCCAACAATACAAAATTATATCCTTTCTTTACTAATAAAGAGGCTGATATGATGTTGTATATCAGGTTCGGTATCTAATAACATTCGTTTAGAATCAATGTATTCTGGTAATACAGGGTGATAACTACCAACAGATTTGGCTGCAACACTTGCACCGTTTCTATCTCATGAAACTTATCACCCGTTCTCAGTTCTCTACCTATCTGTAGCCCATGTAACAAATTACATATGTAGGATCCTGATCCGGTATCTTATACCCAGGACGTAAAGGATACTGAGAAACAGTTCTCTGTAATGAACACACCCGAAGAAGATGCATCATCATGCACTTTCTTCGTTTGGGCGGCACGGGAATTCTGGTAATCCCATATTTCCTGCTCTGTCTTATAACATTTATAAGTTGGAGCGGGACCAACGTTCCCCAGCTCAGTATAACAAGCGGGTTCGGTCAATACATCCATATTATTATCTTGATTAAGGCATGATATGGTCACTACCTGGAGAGAGAGAGAAGAAAACACTCTGTGTGCGCTCTTGCAAGATCAGATTGGTTATTATTTTATTTAATCAAGATGGCTCCCACTGTTTTTATCAAATCTTCCTTCAAACCCTAAAAGGAAAGACTAGCCGGGATTAATTACACCCTACAATTTCGCCAATCTTTCAGCCAGGCCAGTGTCGGTACTTTGAGGGAGGTTCCCCGTGCTTTCGCACGGACCTAATTAAAATAAATCTCGTTTTCCCAGAGGCGTAACCCCGTTGACACTTTTCTAGACACCTACTTGATCGGCTAATTGTAATGTGTAAAACTCTTCCAGGAGTAACAATTACTCGCGGTGGGTATCGGGATCCAACTATCTCATAGAAGGTATGCAATCTCATTGCAAATTTCAACACTTGAAATTCCCGATAATATTTTACCCCTAGCGTCCTATGACCTTGACGAATGCCAAACCACCCATAGTCCGCTAGTCAAGTTCAACCCGTACATTTCCTGATTGAATTAAACCCACCCGCACGACCCTTGACGAATGCCAAACAACGCCGCACGAATACCCTAATCCAATCGCATCGTATGCTAGTAGATAAGCACTAGTTAGCTACCGTACACAACGCCTTGACGAATGCCAAACTACCGCAGCACGAATACTAAGTAGTACTTATCTGAAATGACGGAGGGCTACGACAGGTTTTTAAGAAAACCCTTTGCGTAATGAACTTGATATCGTTGTAGAATCGAGTGATTTTAAAATGGAGTGTTTTTTAGGCTTTTGCTAGTTTCGCTAAAGAGGTCACTCCCGGTGAAGGGATCTCGGCTCTTTCCTCGTCGAATGAGATGCAGGACATATCACATATATCACTATGCAAAGCAAAAACTCCAAAAGCTATCAAAAGACAAACCGAGTGTTGTAGCATCTGCCAGTTATTGCTAAAAGGGTCACTCCCGGTGAAGGGATCCCGGCCCTTTCCTTATCGAATAAGGTGCAGGATATTCTACAAGGAACACCGCTATGCAAAGCAAGAACTGTAGCTACCTGTTTTTGAAAATTCGATTCCACAACATCTTTTAGGTTTCTTTTCTTTCATTAATCACATTAATGAAGTCCCATCATTTAAGTCACCTAAACATCACAGATAAATACGACGTACGCTTATGCCATCCGCATTCGCCTCGATGTCCCCTCGTGCACCGTTATGTTAGGTAACTAACGGCAGAGCGGGGCAGGGCTAGCGCGGGTGTAAAACATAAGTAACGTCTATATAATATATCATATATACTATATACAGTATCTATCAACACATATCAAATGATCACATCACAGATATCGCAGCAGAAGAAACATATGAAACATTGGATATACTAGGACGTCCGTGTTTTATTTTGAGCCTCTATAAAACACGGATTCCACGGTCGCGATGAATAGCCAAACCCATATCCCTAGACCCCTACGAGAGCGGCAAGCAACCCTTCCAATTCTAGAGTTAGAAGACTCGGACTCGACTCCTCGAGTTGGTCTCCCACTGGACTCTAGAACCCGGTTACTTGTGCTCTCCTCCTTGGGTCTACCTAATGCGGAAAAGTAAATAATATACAATGGTGACAACATCCTCATCCCGGAAGTGCCCCAATAAAAGAATATTACATACAATGAATTTTACAAGAATGAAAATAAAAACCCTCATCTCACATAAAACCCCCGGCTATTCAAAAACACGACGATCCAATATAACATATCCAGCAACACATAACATCACATGTCATCAACGTAAGTAAATATGCGCATCCCAATTGTCGTTGACATATAGCAACGAAACCGGCGATATCACATATTACACTTACGGTCGCAGAAAAGAAAGTGTAAAACTACAACAGTTGGAATCCGCAACCTCCTTAGACATCTCATGCCTAACCAAATGAATTCCTTAGACATCACATGCCTAACAATTATAAACCCCGCATTTTAGTCTCTATATCGAAAACACTTTTCAATATCTAGTCGGGCAATTCAACAAGATTCCCGATATGTGATCGAATGCTCGTCGCAAACTTTAGTAGACGGCTGCACCCCCGGATGCCATCGACGAAGTGCACTAAGGCGGAACACCGCTGCCGCGAGCACCCAAACGGATGCTTTTGGCGACGGGGTTCTCCTACAGTCACTTGGTCAGGGCTTTGGGGCGTGGCTGTCTATTAAGTTTACCCGGCGAGTATCCGCGTATGCTACGTGATTGGAACGGACTTTTGATCGCATCAAAATCCCGTGGCAACCGATCATTTGAGACTAAACTGCTATGTTTATAACATTCAAATTAGTTATCTCATAACTACTTGTAGATTCCAAATATTGTATCACATTACAGATAAATAGACAATGTTAAACTTTCCGATCGAATAATCAAACACCCAAGTTTTCCCAAATAGTTCTCAACACTTGAGGGGAGTTTAAAAACATCCATCACATGCCACAGTACCAATGGTCCAGCCGTAGAAGGGTCAAGCCAACGCCTCACATGTGGCAACGCCGTACTGCCCCAAACCCTAAGGTTCAAAAGGCAGTTCAAGACGGTCACATAATCGAATTAAGGTTTGTTGTTTTCTAGAGGGTCCATTGCATAACTTGCACGATTTAGACGTTCTTAAACTACGGAAAAATCCAACACTTGGAAATTTTCCGGCAGGGGAAAAAGTGAGTTATTGATATCCGTTCGAACTTTTTAACACTTTCTAAATTATCCGGAATAAGCACGAAATTAAATTTTCCGATCGAATCAACGAATACAAAATAAAGCCCAGAACACTCAACACTTGAGTCAGGTTAAAAATACCCAGAAAACTAAACATGCAGCTACGGTCATTACTGTGCTAAAACGAGTGCATAAGTCTTCTGTACTGCCGCGGATCCGCGGTACGGCCGCGGTTCCGCGGCGGTTTGTACGGCTTATGCGCTCGTTTTTCACTGTAATGCTTATATTTCCCAGCTGAATTTTTTAGGTATTTTTAATACAGAAAAAATCACATTTTTAAAATTTGTCCAGAGAGGGGTCTATTTCGTCGTTTCGGAGTTCGATCGGAGTTTTAACTTCGTATACACGTCGCCTAATGCTCTAGCTAGGCTCTGATACCACTGTAGGGTTATTAGACACTCTAACAAGGTTCTACAAGGCATCAACCATGCCCGATTAAAATTTTAGCCGTGCCGAATAACCCTAAACAAGATCTTTGCTAGATAATTAAGGTAACACATGCAAGTAAATAACAATTATCACTAAGTGAATACGAAATACAACCTTTGTAGATCGGTCCTTCACTTCTAAAGCTCCTTGTTGTAGTCCCTTCGCTGCGATCATCGAACTCCCGGACTCTCGGACGGCTCCATGAGAAGAGAGCAACGGTTTTGCTTGAAGTCTTCGAGGCCGAAGATGATCTACGTCGAGGGAATACGAACTCAAGCTTCTACTTCACTAACTAGAGAATTAGTGAAGCAAACACCCTAAACTAAAGTGCTAGTCTAGTAGAGGATGATGAAATAGGAAATGGGTACACTTTAGAATTTCTTTTCTCACAATCTTTCTCTCTCTTTATCAAACCCTAGCAAGCATTTGAAGGAGGAAGAAGATGAGCTCAAAAATGAGAATGAAAACTAATCAAGAGAGAGTGCTAACCGTGGGTGAGTGGGTATCATATCCTAACTCATGTAGAGACATAACCATGGCTAATTATAGTGGTTAGGTTTATAAATATCCTAAGTAAAAACAAAACTAGTGGACTTTGGTCAATGCACTCACAAGCTTCATGAAGCTTCATGCACTTGAACAATTATCCACTAATTTTGTATTTACTTTGTATATTAAAACCCCCACCAATATAATTATAATGGTATATGTCTCATACACCCATGTAGAGTGTATCAACAACCATGATACTAAATGAACACAAATAAATATATATCACATATATATTAAGTTGTGCTCAAGTGAGAAAAACAAATGCTTAAGTGAACCAATGTTAGTTAATGTAAATTAGTATATCTAATATACAATTATACACTAAATTATTAAATCAACACTTGACTTAATAATCCAGTTATATCTCATATAACCGACTAACATCCAATGTATCGACTTATCGAATCAACCCTTGATTCGATAACCTGGTTATATCTCATATAACCGATCGATACAAATATCGCGAGAATAGAATACGGTATCACATACTCGTATTATTCTCGGTCCCGCACATATCACATATGCGCTCCTATTTCGTTTTGCCTGAGCCAGTAAAACCTCTATGTAGGACTCTAAAGACTCGTCAATACGCCGGCAGTAGGTGATGATCATATCAAGCACCCACAAGCCGTCAGCGGTACTAGCTGGACGTAACGGCTACCCGGGTATTGAGCGATCAGAAGATCAGCAAGCAAGCCCGCTCCAACTCCTGCAAAAAGCCTGACAGTGATACTACCGTGCAGTCTGGTCTCCTCGTCTGATATGTCGCATATCAAGTCTAGGGGTGGTAAACGTCAGACCCCAATAACCGATAAGTCATGCCGATATGAGGCTCATAACGGGTCGAGAAACTACTGGTAACACTTACCAGTAAATCTCTAAACCAGCCCTGGCCAGGGACTTCCCTGTTATGGCCAATCGAGCATAGCGCAACATCAACCCTCAATACCGGGAGAGACGAAACCCCTCCTATCGCTCATTACCTCCATGCGACTCGGGACTGTACCCAAAAACCACCGTTTTGCACGCCCTCTTGGACGTGGTAAGGTGGAAATCAAAGCATAGTGGGAATCACACAAGACTCTATGACGATCTCGGGTCTATAGACTAACCTGCACCAGTGTCACCAGAGAACTGCCATCTGACGTGAGGTATAATACCATCTGGGAGTTCTCGGCGAGTCCGTCCAGTGTACCCAGTCTCCACTGAGCACCCGTATATCATCTCTGATGTCAAACACCAATGGATATGGGATCATCCATCGCCCATCTATATGGGTCGAGAAGCTATACGCTAGTCTACTCTGGTATATCGATGCCCCGTCTCGATACACCCACGACTAGGGACCTTGAAGAATGTACTTATGGACTACCATGTCCCCACTAGTATGATCCTCATCATAGTCCAGGTAGTCAAGTACACATCCTGAGGGCTTTACCAACATGTAGCAGAGAGGCAATCAGTGTACATGTTAAGGTAAATAGTAACCAGATAGCATACTATAATGTCGAGCAAGAAAGTCCACCCTATATATGTCCAAGCATCCACTACAATATACATCTCATGTATAGTAATGGCCTCTAGGGCATATATATAACTAACAGACCAGTGACCAAACCCCAAAATACGAACTTTAGATTCGTCTATATCGGGAATTTGTGAGAATTGTGATGTGTTTTGGTGATCTGCTATAACCCGGGTGACCTGAAAAATATTTAGCGAAGACTGAGAGATGTGCAGGCAACCTAGAACCTTTACCCAAACCTGAGGACCCCACTCCAAGTTCTGGCCGCAAATTTACTCATTTTGGCCGCAAATTGCGGCCTGGGTAGAGTGGAAATGATCCGTGTTTGGTCCAGGGCTTTATCTCCAGTAAATTAGACCCTCCATATGTGCAAAATTGGCAAATTTCACTTAGGGTAAAATCTGGGACCATTTTCTTGAGTTGCTGCATTATTTTGCGACTTCGTTTTAATTTGGGATTTGGAATTTGGAATTTGATTTTGTGTTCCGTCGTTTGATGTTAGTACGTCAGCGACGGGGGTAGTTTGGTGGTTTTGCAGGCGTAAGCTCTAAGTTTTAACCTATGAGCGAAGCGTGTGCCGTTTCGGTTTTCCGGATTCGATTTTAATTGCGATTGCGATTGTGTATTATTGTAGGTACCTTCGCGTGAATTCCGATGCGACGGAGCATGGCGTCATTGACTTCGGCAAGCAAGGATCAAGGTGAGTAGATCTATATCTACGAGGGAAGTCGGGTGGATGGCGTAAAGCACCCCCGCAAAGTTTTGGTGGAAACCGATTTGTAGCATATGGTTAAGAAAACCTAGAGTAGCAAATTAGGGTTAGAATTAAAAGATAGCTATAGAAACCATATTAGAAACTAAAGGATAGTTAGAAGTGATATGATACGGCTAATATGTGATGACGGGATTTGAGGATGATGTTTGACGATATTGCCGTTTAGGGTACTATAGGACTAGATAGCCGATGTAAATGTGTCATCCGAACCATATCTATTTCCAAACTGAAGAATCGTATGTATCTTTTAAACAGATCCTTGAGGGACGTTACGGATTTTCAAATGATATATTTTCTTTAAAAACACCGTAACCCCTACGTTCAAAACTACGATTCGCTTCTTTTAAAAACTGATTGTATGGTTCGGGTGTGTATGTTAGATTAGATACGCATGCTTATAGTAAGGAGTAGTATGTATTGGTGAAGTGACTTTATGTGAGATATAATTATGATAAAAAGAGAATACGATTTAATATGTGATATGATGATATGTTAGTATACGGATGTGAGTCGATTGAGATGATTGATACTTTGTCAGTCCCCTGATATGAGATTGTTATGGATGTGACCTGGGACATAGGTATATTTATAGATATATATATTGTGGTGAATCGTGAGTGATATTTCGTACGTGACGTTAGGTCCGTACCCCTCATTGTCATATAGGTTGATAGGATCCTTAATGTTTTAATGCCGCCGTACGATAATTTTTCCGTACGTTATGAGTTGACTTGATGATTGATCCATACCCTTGACTAGAGGATGACGTACGATGGATTGTACTATACGCGATGTTGTGAGGCCGGATGCCGATTGATAGATTCACCGACTCGGTCATAATAGATACGTGTACCTGTCAGCATTTGCATGTGATTTACCTTATGCTGCTTCCATGTTATTCTCATTGCATTGCATATACCTGTGCTAGTACACTTACACCATTATCGATGATGTGTATGTTACACGTACACAGATTTGCCGGCTCACACACATCATCATCGATAATTGCCATGTCACTACACAGTAGGATTGCTGCATCATGATACGACTCTTCGCACAACATGCTTGCGTATACATCACTTGTACATCCATATTGGCGCACAGACATATTGTACCCTCATACTTGCGTATATACCCACTTGTGCATCCATGCCTACGTACATACACATTTGTACATACATAGATGATGTTGTATTTGACTTTAGAGAAATTGGGAACCGCGGGATATATTTTAAAAACTGAAATCATTTAAAAGAGCGGTTTTCCCTTATTATGATACATCACTGTTCCATGTTGTATGATATACGGATATGCTTACATTTCTATCATATGTCGCATACATCATGCTTTATGATTTTACGCATTGAGATATGCTGTTTTCATGAGATTTCTGGATTTGAGAACCGTGGCTATTTCAAAAGAAAGTATGTACTGTTTTAAAAACCCAGTTTTTCTTGATATGATATTTCAGTGCGTCCACCTTGCGTTTTCTCGGTTCTGAGACGTGTGACATGTGAAACCCGATTCGAGGAGCTGGATGAGGCCGATTGCGGGTACATGGTGGACCCGGTATGGTACCCCGGGGCAAGAACGGATTGATGTGCTGCAGACGGTGAGCCTGGCAGAGGGACTACTACCTACCGGTGATTGTATTTGGGCTCGGCGGATATCCGGAGGATACCGACCGGAGTCGAGAGATAATATGGGCTGATCCGGACTGACGGAGCCTGTGGGCCTATCCGAAGCCCGAGAGATATGAGAATTTACGTGTCGATGCTAGACATGGGTTTCATGATGTTTTCGAGTGTCGATGTTGGACACTCAGGTTCCATGATTTTTATGTGTCGCGAGGGACACCCGTTGATTTATATCCTCATACTTTCATGCACACTCTTTTATGATATTTACGTGCATGCAGACATTGATCATATGGTTGGACGGGATCCACATGCATATATACATTGATTATATGGTTGGATGATATCCACTTACACATAGGTGTTGATTACATTGTTGGCACATATACGACCCGGTCACCCTAGATATCATAGTATTACCTTCATGATATAGTTAACCTAGGAGTCATTGTTTATTCGGTTTCTACTTGTAGATGTTTTTCTATTCACGAGTTGGCAACTCACCCCCGTTATGCCACAGTTCTTGCAGGTTGACCGCTTGGATCAGTAGCGGCTTCGCTGGCACACAGTTGCATTCGGGTGTTTTGCATTGGTAGGTGGGACATTTGTATCGTACCCACTCTTGTATCTATATTTCATATTGTATCTAGTCAACTCCATAAAATCAAAACTAGTATTTGTATAAGAAATGAAACTTAGCAAGACTTGTAGTGCGAGACTTGAGCGATGGGTTTTATGTCTTGTTTTTCCTTATCTTTTGTGCTGAGCTTCGCCGTTGGGTGTCGTATACTTATATACACTGTCTTGCGTGGTTGTGATCCTCTGGTTGGCGAAAAGCTAGCTCCCGCTTGGGGATGCCTTTATTTTATCATGTATTGTGGTTTTGGATCAAAATATACAAGGGAGGTGCTGCCCAAATTTTTAAAAGACGAAAAATATTTTTCAACTAATAAACTCACTTGTTTTTTTTCATGTTCTATTATCCATGCATTTGATGAACCGGTTGTTTTTCCTTATACCTTTTTCAAAACTGCACCTCCTTTATTTTTTTAAAAAGGTTTAGATTTCTGGGTTTCGGCTTACTTGAATTCTATTACGCCTTTAGACGTTGCGTGATTCAAGTGCTGGTCACGAGCTAATATTTCGGGTCGTGATAAAGTTGGTATCAGAGCGCTAAGTTTAACCTTGGTTCGAGTCTATGTTTGACTATGAGGAGTCTAGGGTGTATGTATATTTCGGAACCTAGGCTTGACCTTACGGAACTTAGACTTGAACGGGGGGTATTAGACCCGAACTTTCGTTTCATAGGTTGACCCTGATTGATGGAGTAGGTAGCTTGAGTAGAGTGACGTACCGTACGTATGTTCCGTGACATATTTACGATACGATACTCCACTTAAGAAACCTTAGGATGTATATATTTTGAAATCCGTGATTCTCTTCGTACCCATAATTATACATCCATTTGAAATACTTGATTCTATTTGTTTCCATGATCATACTCTCATTGATGTTGTTCCTTCTTATGATCATGTATCCATTCTGGATCTGTCGTTTCCTCTCATGCCTTTGATCTGTTGTCATCGATACTCGATTGAGGTTCTTGTCACCATGGTTTGAGCGTAGATCGAGCTGCTGCTAGTGATGCGGTCAGGGCGAGCTCATCATGGACGAGGACTGACCATCGTATTTTCTGGTGACACGGGAACGTCTCGAGTTAGCGTCTGTGTCGTGACCTCTTATCTGAGGCGAGTGTTTGGCGTTGCACCGGATGATCGGGCCATCGATAGAGGTTGTCTGTTGCGAGAGGACTGTTGATGTACAGCATACCTTAGAGATCGTGATGTCGCCTACCGTGCAGACAGATGACCCAGCTGGTGCTGAGATTGATAGGATGTCACTTCCAGAGCTTACGAGCTGAGATCGCCGGAGCTTCCAGGCAGAAATGCGGCAGATAATAGCTAGTCTACCCCGAGTTGAGAGACGAAGATGATTCGTCAGATTGATGCGCCGACGTAAGCCCAGCTGAGTTGAAGATTTCCAATGTGGAGTGTCTTACTCGGATCTAGAGCAGACCAATCCAGAGATGACCATTGATGTATCGTCTTTCGTGGAAGATTGAGGCATTGTGTAGCATGCGGCGAAGGGTATTCACATGTTGTATAGGCGAAATTAAAAATTTCGAACGAATGTCAGAAACCCATTTTTCCAAGTTTAAGTATTCGGAAGAACATGCAAGTAATTCTATGGACCCTCTAGAAGAATGAAACCCTAACTCGACATGATGACCATGGAACCGCTTTTGAACCTTAGGGTTTGCGACAGTTTAGCGGTGCCATCGGTGAGGCTTGGGTTTGCCCTTCTACGGCTGGTCCAGAGGTACTGTGGTATGTACCAGATATTTTTTAGACTGTGCTCAGGTGTTGAGCTTTCAGAAATTATGGGACTTTGATGACTCGATTGAAAAGTTTGACGTTGTCCGGATATCATGTGATAAGAGATCAGCAAGCTGACCAGCTTTTGATAAAGGACCTCACCCAAATGCGTTGTGAGTTGATCGAGAGCGGACGAGTATTGAGTATTCCTCCGACGGTTGAGACGAGTTCTCGAGGACGTGTTCGGTCAGATATCTTCTACAGAGTGATGAAGATACCGAGTTCGTGACTTCAAATCCGTGTGAGAGACTTCGGATTGACCATGGCCGAGAACAGTTGCAGTGCGCTGATAGCATGACGTGACGTCAAAGTGGACGATGATACAGACGAGTGGAACCAAAGGTTCGCGCGAGATGCTGGCGAGCTGTAGTTACTCCCCGTCGAGATCAGAGATCTGATACGCATACAGAGGCGTTGGGATACGGCCAGTTCCCAAGGAAATGTTGTGCTGAGAACGGAGATGTCCAGAAAACGAGAACAGATTATGTAAGAGTACCCGCCTCCGTACAGTTCGGCATAGGCGAGATCGGAAGAGACCTTGAGCAGGATTCCTTCTAGGACACTGCTGCAATGAGATTTGCACCCAAGATCAGTTGTGTCGCGAGTATTCAGAGGGCCAGAGGCCGACGCCAGTGACGTGCTGCTTTGAAAGTGGTCGTTATGATTGACCGAGAGATAACCAGAGAAGTGCCAGGACGGAATCGTCCCCGTTAGCACACCTGACTGGGCCGATGAGCCGATGGATTGAGAGATTGGTAAATCCACAGAGAAGATAAGGACCCAGACACCGAGGACGCCAGACCGTGAGCAGGAGGCAAGCGGATGTTCTTGTTCTGCCGGTTTTAGGCGCACCAATTTATTCTTCGACATTGTAGGAGGTGTACCTCAATATCATTTGTTGCGATTTGCGTTTGTGATCTGAGTATCACGCTTATATCGCTTGGATTTGAGTTTTGATTTTGAGTTTCCTGGTATTGATTTCGTGCACCATGGCTGTACCTACTGGGTATTTACATTTTGTGCATAGTTATTGCACTTGAGGTATGTTTTTATACACCGTTGTGTTGGTTTTTGATTTGTGCATATTTATTGCACTTGATATCGGTTTTGCGCCTTGGCTGCACATGTTTATGATTTCGTGGATTTCATACAGTTGATTTGATTTTTGTGCGTGTGGTACGCACTCGATTTGATTTTGCACTCGGTATAGCTTATATATGCTTGTGGTGCATTGATATGTGTTTTGTGCACGCAGTTGCACACGTTTATAATTTTATACACCTTGGTATACTCGGTGTTGCTGTTTACGCATTTGAGTTATTGATCAGTATTTTGTGCACAGGATGCACTGTATTAGTATTTCGTGCACTGGATGCACTGTATTTGTATTTCATGCACTGGATGCACCGTATTTGTATTTCATGCACTTGATGCACCAGATTTGTATTTATGCATTTATGCACTGTATTTCGTGCCCTGAATGCACCGGATTTGTGTTTCGTGCATTTGTTGCACTAGGTTTTCTTTTCGTGCATTTGTTGCACTGGATTTATGTTTTGTGCATTGGTTGTGCCAGATCGGTATTTTGTGCATTGGTTGCGCTAGATTTATACTCCGTAATTGCTGCACCGATTTATGTCTTTGAGCATTTGTGTTATCCGATTTTTGTTTTCATGCGCGTTGGCACTTGCCGTTCGTTTTCGTGCATGCTACTGCACTATATGCTTTTACGGACCCGACGCGCTTGATTTTGGATTTTGTACGCATCGGATGCACTTGAGTGAGATTTTTACTCGTGCATGTCGGGTGCCCTTGATTTAGATTTCTTTCGTGCATGATGGATGCACTTGATTTAGCTTTTATTCGTGCATGATGGATGCACTTGATTTAGCTTTTATTCGTGCATGTTTGATACACTTCATTTAGATTTCATTCGTGCGTGATGAATGCACTTGATTTGGATTTTTGCGCATGTTGGGCGCATGATATGAGACGTGATTTTGTGCACACCGGATGCACTTGATTTGGGATTTTTATTCGTGCACGTTAGTTGCACTCTAGGTGCACTTGATATTATTGTCGTGCACACCCGTTGCACTGGACAGATGTTTTCGTGCACACCCGTTGCACTTAGTTTTGCTTTTTTGCATGTTGTGGCACGTGTATTTGGATTTGATTTTCGTGCGCACCAGACGCACGTGATGGTTAGATAAGCCTTTTGAGGCTGATTTTGCTTTTGAGCACTTTGTTTTCATGATGGGCACTATGTTATGTAGTAGCCGAACATGACTGATCCGAGGACAGTACCTAAGTACTTGGCATGCATTAAAAGTTTACCAAGAGGTTTTTGAAAAAGAGCTATAGTCTCGCTATTTCCTACGTGTCCGTGAGCGACACGAACGTTTATAAAGGAAAACCTTTTGGGATATTTTGAGAACGACGGAACGTGTATTTAGGAAAACATATATGGACATATATTATTATTTTAAAATGAGCGTCCGTCACTTATGCCGTGAGTTACGCATTCACGCGGCGATTTAGAAAAGATTTTTGCATGAGTTTTATTTAATTCTTGAAAATTTTCCAAAGATGCGTACTATACACGTATTATATTATTTGACTAGTGTATATTAGATTTCAGTAGTGGATTTCGAGATCTGTATCTCTATTGTAACTCCGAGGATATGCGTGCAAATCCAATGATTTGCGTGATGCTTGACGGAGTTCGATTTTGAGTTTTGTACTCGTTTTCATGCGCACTTGACGCGCTGTGTTGTTTCTGCATCTTCCGTGATTTCGGAGCCCCGTTGATTTGAGCTGATTATTGAAATGTTTTAGATTTTGGGGGTTTAAATTTAAATTCGGGGACCGAATTTCTGTAAGGTTGGAAGATTGTAACATTTCAGAAAATATAAAATATTATTTTTGGAATTTAATATTAAAATAATATATTTCCGGAAAACTGCCCTATTTGCGAAATTGGGGTTTTCGAAAAAGGGTATAAATATATACCTATAATTGTGAAATAATTGGAAATTAAAATGAATTATGCATTTTAAAATATATTTAAAAAATTTGGCATTTTTAAAATTTATTATATGCAGTTTGGATAAAAACCCAATTAGTGCACTGCTAATCGCGATTAGGCCAAATCCGTGTTTCTACAGTTTTCCATGGTTAGTTTACCATGACATGTTACATGTTGTTTTATTTGTGTTGTTTTATTGGGTTTATGTGTTTATTGGTGAGAAAAGAAAAGAAATGAATTGTTGGAGAGAGAGAGGGGACACAATGATGAGGGGTGAGCATGCTAGGAGAGAGGGGCTGCCTCATTCCCCATTCCCCTTTTGTTTTCTTCTTCTTATTCAACTCCTCCTACACCTCCTCTACCCTCATGACCCATCTCAAACCCTTCCTCAAAACCCTATACCCCTTTCACAAAAAATGATCACCTCCTCACCCTCATCGCATTGGACCTAGCAAAATGGGATTTTGACAAACTTTGAGAAGCTAGGGTTTTCTTGAGTGGCCTAAATGATGTATAATTTCTACCATTTAGTTAGTTTTAAGTTTCTTTATATTCTAGTTAGTTAGAAATGGGGTTAAGATGTGGATTTGTGAGCATGGAAACTTCAAGAGGAGGATTAGGGTTTGTGTTGTGTTGTGGTGATGAGTAGTGGCTATTACTAAGCCTTAGTGTTAGAATTCTTGACCTGGACCGGTGACCAAACCACAAAATACGAACTTTAGAATCGTCGATATCGGGAATTTGTGAGAATTGTGATGTGTTTTGGTGATCTACTATAACTCGGGTGACCTGAAAAATATTTAGCGAAGACTGAGAGATGTGTAGGCAACCTAGAACCTATACCCAAACCTGAGACCCCACACTCCAAGTTCTGGCCGCAAATTTACTCATTTTGGCCGCAAATTACGGCCTGGGTAGAGTGGAAATGATCCGTGTTTGGTCCAGAGCTTTATCTCCAGTAAATTAGACCCTCCATATGTGCAAAATTGGCAAATTTCACTTAGGGTAAAATCTGGGACCATTTTCTTGAGTTGCTGCATTGTTTTGCGACTTCGTTTTAATTTGGAATTTGATTTTGTGTTCCGTCGTTTGATTTTAGTACGTCAGCGACGGGGGTTGTTTGGTGGTTTTGCAGGCGTAAGCTATAGGTTTTAACCTATGAGCGAAGCGTGTACCATTTCGGTTTTCCGGATTCGATTTTAATTGCGATTGCAATTGTGTATTATTGTAGGTACCTTCGCGTGGATTCCGAGGCGACGGAACATGGCGTCATCGACTTCGGCAAGCAAGGATCAAGGTGAGTAGATCTATATCTACGGGGGAAGTCGGGTGGATGGCGTATAGCACCCCCGCAATGTTTTGGTGGAAACCGATTTGTAGCATATGGTTAAGAAAACCAAGAGTAGCAAACTAGGGTTAGAATTAAAAGATAGCTATAGAAACCATATTAGAAACTAAAGGATAGTTAGAAGTGATATCATACGGCTAATATGTGATGACGGGATTTGAGGATGATGTTTGACGATATTGTCGTTTAGGGTACTATAGGACTAGATAGCCGATGTAAATGTGTCATCCGAACCATACCTATTTCCAAACTGAAGAATCGTATGCATCTTTTAAACAGATCCTTGAGGGACGTTACGGATTTTCAAATGATATCTTTTCCTTAAAAACATCGTAACCTCTACTTTCAAAACTACGATTCGCTTCTTTTAAAAACTGATTGTATGGTTCGGGTGTGTATGTTAGATTAGATACGCATGCTTATAGTAAGGAGTAGTATGTATTGGTGAAGTGACTTTATGTGAGATATAATTATGATAAAAAGAGAATACGATTTAATATGTGATATGATGATATGTTGGTATACGGATGTGAGTCGATTGAGATTATTGATACCTTGACGGTCCCCTGATATGAGATTATTATGGATGTGACCTGGGACATAGGTATATTTATAGATATATATATTGTGGTGAATCGTGGGTGATATTTCATACGTGAAGTTAGGTCCGTACCCCTCATTGTCATATAGGTTGATAGGATCCTTATTGTTTTAATGCCGCCATACAATGATTTTTCCGTACGTGATGAGTTGACTTGATGATTGATACATACCCTTGACTAGAGGATACCGTACGATGGATTGTACCATACGCGATGTTGTGAGGCTGGATGCCAATTGATAGATTCACCGACTCGGTCATATTAGATACGTGTACCTGTCAGCATTTGCATGTGATTTACCTTATGCTGCTTCCATGTTATTCTCATTGCATTGCATATACCTGTGCTAGTACACTTACACCATTATCGATGATGTGTATGTTACACGTACACAGATTTGCCGGCTCACACACATCATCATCGATAATTGCCATGTCACTACACAGTAGGATTGTTGTATCATGATACGACTCTTCGCACAACATGCTTGCGTATATATCACTTGTACATCCATATTGGCGCACAGACATATTGTACCCTCATACTTGCGTATATACCCACTTGTGCATCCATGCCTACATACATACACATTTGTACATATATAGATGATGTTGTATTTGACTTTGGAGAAATTGAGAACCGCATGATATATTTTAAAAACTGAAATCATTTAAAAGAGAGGTTTTCCCTTATTATGATACATCACTGTTCCATGTTGCACTATACACGGATATGCTTACATTTCTATCATATGTCGCATACATCATGCTTTATGATTTTACGCATTGAGATATGCTGTTTTCATGAGATTTCTGGATTTGAGAACCGTGGATATTTCAAAAGAAAATATGTACTGTTTTAAAAACCCGGTTTCTCTTGATATGATATTTCAGTGCGTCCACCATGCGTTTTCTCGGTTCTGAGATGTGTGACATGTGAAACCCGATTTGAGGAGCTGGATGAGGCCGATTGCGGGTACATGGTGCACCCGGTATGGTACCCCGGGGCGAGAACGGATTGCTGTGCTGCAGACGGTGAGCCTGGCAGAGGGACTACTACCTACCGGTGATTGTATTTGGGCTCGGCGGATATCCGGAGGATACCGACCGGAGTCGAGAGATGATATGGGCTGATCCGGACTGACGGAGCCTGTGGGCCGATCCGGAGCCCGAAAGATATGAGGATTTACGTGTCGATGCTAGACATGGGTTTCATGATGTTTTCGAGTGTCGATGTTGGACACTCAGGTTCCATGATTTTTATGTGTCGCGAGGGACACCCGTTGATTTATATCCTCATACTTTCATGCACACTCTTTTATGATATTTGCGTGCATACAAACATTGATCATATGGTTGGACGGGATCCACATGCATACATACATTGATTATATGGTTGGATGATATCCGCTTACACATAGGTGTTGATTACATTGTTGGCACATATACGACCCGGTCGCCCTAGATATCATAGTATTACCTTCATGATATAATTGACCTAGGAGTCGTTGTTTATTCGATTTCTACTTGTAGATGTTTTTCTATTCACGAGTTGGCAACTCACCCCCGTTATGCCACTGTTCTTGCAGGTTGACCGCTTGGATCAGTAGCGGCTTCGCTAGCACACAGTTGCATTCGGGTGTTTTGCATTGGTAGGTGGGACATTTGTATCGTACCCACTCTTGTATCTATATTTCATATTGTATCTAGTCAACTCCATAAAATCAAAACTAGTATTTGTATAAGAAATGAGACTTAGCAAGACTTGTAGTGCGAGACTTAAGCGATGGGTTTTATGTCTTGTTTTTCCTTATCTTTTGTGCTGATCTTCGCCGTTGGGCGTCGTATACTTATATACACTGTCTTGCGTGGTTGTGATCCTCCGGTTGGCGAAGTGCTAGCTCCCGCTTGGGGATGTCTTTATTTTATCATGTATTGTGTTTTTGGATCAAAATATACAAGGGAGGTGCTGCCCAAATTTTTAAAAGACGAAAAATATTTTTCAACTAATAAACTCACTTGTTTTTTTTTCATGTTCTATTATCCATGCATTTGATGAACCGGTTGTTTTTCCTTATACCTTTTTCAAAACTGCACCTCCTTTATTTTTTTAAAAAGGTTTAGATTTCTGGGTTTCAGCTTACTTGAATTTCGTTACGCCTTTAGACGTTGCGTGATTCAAGTGCTGGTCACGGGCTAATATTTCGGGTCGTGACAGACGTGATTATGGTTAAACCCACTGCCAGCGTACTGTCAAGTGTTTAGAGTCCCACACAGAGCGTTTCTTTGCATGCAACGCACGTGCGCCCAACACGTGCGACGCACGTGCGCGAACCCCCTCAAAATATACATAGGGGGCATATTCCTCACTGGCGGCAGAATCTCTACGTGAGATGGTCCTTTTCTCTCAAAGAGGGTTTCCCTGATTCAGGCGAAATGATGTAGATGCCGTATGGTTTTACATGCAGGGTTTCGATCATATACGTGTACTGGCTACACGTATTTTTGATCGGACGGATAATACTAGCGGGCTTAGGATTAAGACGCATTCTAGTATTATAATATTGGATTATTTTCGTCTCTTGGTATTCATGGTATGAATACGGGTATGTATATACGGTGATGGGTATTCTTGTAATTTCACAAGAGCGCTTCTAGAAGAAGACACCTCATTTGTGTTTAATCCATTTATTTAAATGGATAATGAGGTGGAGAAATGAGGTGTTATTTAGGACATAATTGAAGCATGGCTACTTGGGTGACTCATTCATTTTGGATGACTATGAAGCATGGTTGAATTATTGTGATTATTATTATTATTGATATTATATGGTTCAGTCATCAATATTTAGCCATTCATCATATGATTCTCACTTCAACACTCTCTTTCTCCTTGGCTCTCTTCTTCTTCCTCAAACCCTAAACACTTTCATGATTTAAGAAACCTAGGGTAATTGAGACAAATTAATCCATAAACATTCTCTACTTCTCCTAAGCCACCTAGATTAGAAAACTAGGTATTTTAGTTACCTCATTTTAGAGGTTAGAGCTTGAACTATAAACTCTCGGGTGGATCTTCTTCGACACCAGGAGACCGATTACCAAGCTCGAACCGTACACTCGAGGAGCTTAAGAAGAAGATAAGAAGACCCGAAGGACTTGGACACGAAGGTATAAATCACTTCATAGTAGATTAGAACCTTCGTTAGATTTGCTAGCTAGGGTTTATGGTTGATTTTGGAAAATTAGTCGATGTTGCTTGCCATAAAATCGTTGTTTGTTAATTCCGCCTCTCTACAAATCCTGTAGAGTGTGCGACATCGACTTACATCGAGCATAGCGCAACATCAACTCCTAATATCGGGAGAGACGAAACCCCTCCTATCGCTCACTGTTTCCATGTGACTCAGGACTGTATCCAAAATCCACCTGTTTGCACGACTCCTTTGAGCCGTGGTAGGGAGGAAATCAAAGTACAGTGGGAACCATACAAGACACTATGACGATGTCTACAAACTAACCTGTACAATTGTCACCAGAGAATTGCTATCTGACGATAGGTATGGTACCATCTAGGAGTTCTCGACGAGTCCTGTTCGGTGTACCCATTCTCTAATGAGCACATGTGTACAATCTTTGATGTTAAACGCCAATGGTTATGGGATCAACCATCGCCCCATACAAGGTCAAGAAACGTACACACTAGTCTACTCTGGAATATCGATGCCCTGTCTCGATATTCCCTCGATTAGGAACTGTTAAAGGATGTGCTTGCGGACTACATAAGCCCCACTAGTATGATCTGCATCATAGTCCTGATAGTCAAGCCTACATCCTAAGGGCTTTATCAACATGTATTAGAGAGACAGAATAATAAAACAAGTGTACATGTTAAGATAAAGAGCAACCAGATAGCATATTATCATGTCGAGAAAGAAAGTCCTCTATATATATGTCCAAGCATCCACTATAATATACAATAATGGCCTCTAGAGCATACATATTCCTAACAACGACCAGATCACTATTTAGGCTTAGCTTAACTCATCTTTTCTTCAGTTTATGTATGCCACCTATTTAGGCATTTCTGTTCTTGTATTTCCTTTTCATTTGAACTCATGTATTGTAAATTTATCAAGTTTGAATATAAATAAAGTTGTTGAAGTTTAAATTTCATGTTAATTTCTTATCATTTTATATTGCTCAATTACGCTTAGTGTATTTATTCCGTGAAATGACCTTCTCGAAATAAATACGTCGCGGGCCTTATCACGTACCTGCTTCTGTCTTTTGGGAAGCGGGGCGTGACAATGATAAAGACAAATCAAATAGCATACCATCATTTCGAGTAAGACTGTTCTAACTGTATAGGTACTGCTTCAATTATCATAATCGCCTACCTGTAATCACAATAATTGTTTTGAGGACACCATAGCAAAAATTTTAATTATTTAAAAATAAAAAAATTTAAATTAAATTTAACAATATTTTATCAAATATATTACACATCCAATAGTTCACCTCGCGCGCATTATACGCCGTGGCCTTGCTAGTAGCCATAAATTATGAGATGTGAGTAGGGTTAGAGCCTCATGCACCCAAAAATGGATATAAGAGTTAGTGCAATTTTACGGAAAGATCCATAATCCTCGTGCATGCATACTATAATTTGTGGGGTTGAACAAAAAAATATACTAAAGACAATGTCCCTGTTGGACAAGATGTTTCATCCCTAACATAATCCGCAACCATTCAAATGATTGAAGCACCAACCTTGACTGTTTGTTGGACAACCTACCTCCATTGAAGATTTATTTGAATTGGGATCAGAAAACCGGACACTGTTCTAGATACACATGTCGACTTTCAGCTTAATAACTTGTTAGAGTATACGAAAAGAGAAATATCAAGGCTTTCAATGACGAATTTGATGATGCTCGATATTGGCGACCTCCAAGATCACAACGTGGCAGATGACGTGTCCCAGAACTCAGAAGAAAGGGCCCACAGAGGTCGACCGGGCCATCCGTGTACCCGACCCACAAGCTCTAGCTGGCTCTCCTCAGAGCCCCCTTGAAACTGGCCTCCTCGGCCTCTCAGCTCGCCCCGAGCTGCCACTGGTCCAAGACTCCTCGGCCCTCTTGCTCGCCTCCGAGCTCCCCAGCCGAGGCTATCTTCCTCGGTCCCTCCGACCGACCAACTCCATCACTCGCAGGCGTAACCACCGCTCTGCGAATCTCGCCATGCACAGATTCTCCGCCAGCAACATCCCACGTTCCACGCCATCACGATCCCCATTAATGGGTGATCCGCTCTTTACGCAGGCGTGACGTCGGGAGCATAACTGCCGGCGAGATCTTCGTGCCTGCTGCTGCATGTTGCCGCCGCTATAAAATCCCCCATCACTGAGGGGTCAAGTAAGCCATTTTTTATACCACTTAGCCGATACTCTGCTCGGATCTAGTGCTAACTTGATCGTCGGAGGGTCTTCGGTGGTACCAAACCACCCCGGGACTTCTTTGCAGGTACTCGGCGCTAAACTCCTCAAATCACCAATCTCCTCAAACCCATTGAGACCCACACGCATCAAGAGGTCACCTCTAAAATCCATCGGGAGATCGACGGAAGACAACATCTGATAGAGACCCGAAAAGGACCCCCATCAGTTGGCGCCGTCAGTGGGAAAGAAACTCCACAAAACACAAAGTTGGCCTTCCGATCTCCATCCACATGGCAAGCGACCACCCTGAAGATCCAGGTACCAGCCGCCGCTTTCCCCTCACCGGAGGCGCGGACAAACCCCTTCCGGCGACCATCATCAACGCCCTCGCCAGCCGAATAGATCGGCTACAGTCCCTCGTGGAGGCGCTCATCCGCGTCCAAACGGCCGGACCTGGGCCCCAGGTCGCCGCTCCTCCGCCTCCAGAAGGCTCTATCCTCGTCGGCACGGCTGACCACCGGCAGGCTGCGACCCCCGGCCACAGATCTCATGGGCCGATACTCCCTGAAGCCCGTTGGGCGCCCCAAGGCTCCACCCCGAGATCCGCCGCCAGAGAGCCTCGCCTCGAGCCTCCGCGCGATCCTTACCCCCGTGAGGAGATGTTGGTCACCTCGCCTGTCCACAGGTTTGATCGACACCCCTCCCTCGACGAGGTCGCACGGAAGGGACTCGCCACGACGGCTCGAGGGCCACTTCGCCCGGGGATCTGAGGAACCTCATCAAGAGGAACCGGGGCCACGCCCAGACGCAGGTCTCCCCCAGAAGAAGCCAGGGATCGCCAGGAGCCGAATCCTCGAGGTACCACGACCGTCTCGACGCGCTCGAGAAGAAGATCGAGGGCATGCACCGGGAAGGACACCTCTCAAGCGACGGGGCTAAGTACACCGCCGACTCGCTCACCAAGCCGTTTACCGAGGAACTGCTCGCTGTCCACGTCTCCTCGCGTAACAAGCCCCGGAAGGTCCCTCTGTTCGACGGAAAAACCGACCCGAAAGACCATCTGGACGCTTTCACCGCGGGGATGAGCTTCCAGGACCAGTCTGACGCCGCCTAGTGCAGGGACTTCCCAGCTACCCTCACCCGCTCTGGTCGGGACTGGTTCCGAGGACTCGAGCCTCGCTCAATCTCGACCTTCGACGAGCTGGCTACTCAGTTCCTCGGTCATTTCGTCAGGAACCGTCGGCAGAGGCGCACGGTCGACTACCTCTTCACAATTAAGAGCGAGGACAAAGAGACGTTCAAAGCTTACATCTCCTGCTTCTACAACGCCCTCCTCGAGGTCCTCGAGCACCGGGACGAGACCGTCATCACGGCGCTCAGATCTGGTCTTAGGCACAAAGAGTGGTTGCGCTCCTTTGCGTTGGCGCAGCCTAAGACCATGGCCGAAGTCAAGGCGTGGACCGAGCGCGAGGTTCAACTGGAGTCCGAGGTGAACGCGAACCTCCCTCGAGCAGACCGGCTCGACCAGAAGAAGAGAGCCCGGGAAGAATGGCCGGAGCGTTAGCAGCCCTATCACCCGAAGTTCCAGGAGTATACCCCACTCAACGTCTCCCTCGCAGTGTTGTTAGAGGAGGCCCAGAACGAGGGGTTCTTCAAGTTCCCTCCAATCCCACGTCAGGCCGCGAAGCGAACCCGGGGCCCTTACTGCGCCTTCCACCGGACACTGGGCCACGCCACGGAGGATTGTAAGCAACTCCGGGACTACATCAAAGAGCTCATCCGATCGGGGCACCTCGCCGCCTACTTGAGGGACAAACGGCAGGCTGACCGCGAGCAGGAGCAACGTCCCCCTCCCGCCGAGCTGACCATCGGCCAGATCATGCTCGTTTCGGCAGACGACCAGCACGGAACTCAGGGAGCCCCGTACTCGGTGCCGAGCACGGAGGCCAACGAGCCTCCATGGAGCTCTGGCCGAGCTAATAAGGTCGTCTACTGACATGTACTTTTCTTTTAAAGCGATGTAAACTCTTCTTAGGGTCTGTTGTTAATTTAATAAAGATCAATGGAACATTGCGAAAAAGAAGGAAAGATCTTGTTTATTCAAAAGGTATTATGGGCTCCTCAGCCATACATACAAAAAAAGAGAAAATTACAACAGCGGGGGAAGGGGGTGCAGAGAGCACTGCTCATGGTACTCGGTGAAGATCTCCGCCAGCCGAGGCCTCGCGAGATCCAGCCTCTGCCCTCGGTCCCCACCGCGCGCGTTGACCCCGAGCCTCAGTTCATAGCACTCACAGACGAGTGCCTCTGAGCGAGCCAGCCGGTTCGCGGAGATCAGGCCGAAGCGCCTCTGAGACCGCAACTTACCCATGGCCTCATCGTAAAGATGCTTAGACAAGGGGTTGTAAAGCCCCGGCGACGCCCTCCAGATGGAGTACATCAGCAGCTGCAGCAGGGAGCAGCGCCGGAGGAGCAGCCGGCCGAAGTAGTCTTCGATGCTCCCATAGACCAACTGCACCGTGTCCTCGGTGCAGTTCTGGTCATAGAGGTACACATCTTCGAAGTGAATGATTTCGGGGATGGTGAAGGGGAAGTCCTGCATTCTCAACGGTCTGTATACGAAGGAAGGAAGGACCGGCGCTCCTTCAGCCTTATATTGCCCACTGCGCCCCAATGGAGCTCAACAGTCGCCCGATTCCGCCTAAAAAGTCGCTGCCACGCGGCGATCATCGAGCCTTCTCTGGCAGAATCGAAACGACGCGACCCTAGCGCTTCGCCTCCCCCGGCATTCAATGCGCATGCTGCGCGCACGGTCACCGCGACCGTTCCTGTTTCCCGTACCTGCAACGGAATGGTCGGGCGAAACCTCATGAAGAATTAGCCGAGCGGCTACCCTGCTCGGCTATACCTGGCCGGTAGCTTCCTTACTCGCAACGCCAGGGATCAAAGCCCTCGCCAAGAGGCAGTCGTGCAGCCTCACTGCCCGGCTATCCTTAGCGGGCCTCCTATGGCCCTTCCAACGCTGAGGATCCAAGCCCTCCTTAGAGGCAACTGAGCAGCTTCCCTGCTCAGCTATCCCCGGCTGGTAGCTTCCTACCACAACCGACAGGGATCGAAAGCCCTCCCAGAGGCAGTCGAGCCCGAGGATCCCTCGCTCGGCTATCCTTCAGGACAAAAGCCCTCGCCAAGAGGCACCGGGCAGTAACCCTACCCGGCCAAGGGTCCTTGGTAGGCTTCTTACAGCCCCTCCCACGCTAAGGACCAAAGTCCTCCCAGAGGCAGTCGAGTCCTCGCTCGGCTATCCCTGGTTGGTAGCTTCCTACCACAACCGATAGGGATCAAAGTCCTTGCCAAGAGGCACTGGGCAGTAACCATGCTCGGTCCCCGTCCTGAAGGATCAAAGCCCTCGCAAGAGGCAACCGAGCAGCTACCCTGCTCGGTCATCTCCGGCTGGTAGCTCCCTATCCATGATGCCAGGGATCGAAGCCCTCGCAAGAGGCATCCGAGCGGCTACCCCGCTCGGTCATCCCAGGCTGGTAGTTGCCTACCCGCGACGCCAGAGATCAAAGCCATCGCCAAGAGGCGACCGCGCAGCTTCACTACCCGGTCATCCTAAGTGGGCTTCTTACAGCCCCTCCAACGCTAAGGATCAAAGCCCTCGCAAGAGGCAACCGAGCGGCTACCCTGCTCGGTCATCTCCGGCTGGTAGCTCCCTACCCATGACGCTAGGGATCGAAGCCCTCAGAAGAGGCATCTGAGCGACTGCCCTGCTCGGTCATCCCAAGCTGGTAGTTGCCTACCCGCGACGCCAGAGATCAAAGCCCTCGCCAAGAAGCGACCGCGCAGCTTCACTGCCCGGTCATCCTTAGTGGGCTTCTTACAGCTCCTCCAACACTAAGGATCAAAGCCCTCGCAAGAGGCAACCAAGCAGCTACCCTACTCGGTCATCCCAGGCTGGTAGTTGCCTACCCGCGACGCCAGAGATCAAAGCCCTCGTCAGGAGGCGACCGTGCAGCTTCACTGCCCGGTCATCTTTAGTGGGCTTCTCACAGCCCCTTCGACGCTAAGGATCCAAAGTCTTCCCAGAGGCATTCGAGCCCGACCCCCGCTCGACCATCCCCGGCTAGTGGTCGTTGCTCACATTGCCAGAAGTCAAAAGATGGCGCCCACCGTGGGGCAACCGAGCATCTTCCCATTCATGCTCGGCACAAATACGACGAACAACCCTCTGCCCATCACATGCAGAGGATCCGAGGCCCCAATAAGGGGCATCAAGTCTATCCAAGTCTAAGCGATCCCCCCTCAACTTCGGGGCTCGTGGAGATACCTCTTCGGCAGCGCTCGGCACGCTCGACAAGTAATCGAAATCAACTCGACGAACGATCGCTAGACAGATGGCCGACCTGATATGGAAACCCAACGGTGCAAGCAGAGATATTTTACAAGCATCCTTCGCAAACGAAAGATAAAGTGCGAGCCGATGAAACCAAAGGAAAAAGTTTTATTACTACCAAAGGCAAAAGCTTTACAAAGGGTATTTTCGGCTCCCCAGCCTTACAAAATGCCCGGAGGCCTACAAAAATTCCAAAAACAACAAAATAAAAGGAGGAAGACGGGGCTTTAGGCCTCGGGGCCAGGCGTGACATCGGGGCCCTCGACGTCCACCATGTGACGGGCAGGGTCCTCGGCGGCTTCCTCGTCAGGAATCTCTTCCCCCTGCTCATCGGTGTCCGCCAGGGGGAATTTGGCCCGGAGCTCTCCGTCGGCAAACTCCGGCATCCGGGCCTTTACGGCGTCGAGTGCCTCATGCCAGATGCGAGTCGTGGCCACGACCAGGTCATTATAGAAGTCCTTCGACTTCTTGTAGCCCTCCACCGCCTTCGCCGCCGAGATATCGGCCAACTTCGCCGCTCTCAGGTCGGCCGACTTCGCCGCCTCGACCGCCGCCCCCAGCTCCTTTCGGAGGGTCTTCACTGTCCTCTTCAGGTTGCCGGCGAGCACCTGAGCGTCCTCAAGCTTGACCTCGGCAGCCACGGCGGCCTCGCGGTACCGGGCTACCTCCCGTTTCCCGGCCTCCACCTCGCCCTCCAAGGCGGCAACCCTCGCCGTCACCACCTCCAGCTCCCGCTTGGAGCTCTCTTCCAGCGAGGCGAGCTGCCCTGCAGCCTTCATTGCCGGGGCTATCACCTCGGCCTCCATGCGTAAGGCGAGGGCAACGTGCTGGAGAACCTGAAAGACAGGAAAGAGATCAGAAAGATGGAGGAGGCACCAAATCTCACAGAAAACCAAACACTTACCTGCACGGACTCCTGGGCGATAGACGCCAGCTGAGCCCTGAAGGTCCCCCTGGGGACTCTACCCCCGGCCGATGCCTCTATTTCATGCAGAAGGCTATCCGCAACGGATAGCTCCGATGGCACTGCGAACCGGAGGCTTCCTTCCTCTACCATCATCGGCGAGGACCGACCTCGGGAAGATCTCTTGGAGCTCTTCTTGAGCGGCTCCGAGGTGTTAGTTATATGTATGCCCTAGAGGCCATTACTGTACATACGATGTATATTGTAGTGGATGCTTGGACATATATAGGGAGGACTTTCTTGCTCGACATGATAGTACGCTATCTGGTTGCTCTTTATCTTAACATGTACTCTGATTGTCTCTATGTTATATGTTGATAAAGCCCTTAGGATATGTACTCGACTACTGGGACTATGATGAGATCATACTAGTGGGGCCACGGTAGTCGATGAGTACATCCTATAACTGTTCCTAGTCGAGGGTGTATCGAGACAGGGCATCGATACACCAGAGTAGACTAGCGTATACGCATCTTGATCCATATGATGGGCGATGGATGATCCCATATCCATCGGTGTTTGACATCAAGGATGGTGTACGGGTGCTCAGTGGAGACTGGGTACACTGGACGGACTCGCCGAGAACTCCTAGATGGTATTATACCTCACGTCAGATGGCAGTTCTCCGGTGACACTGGTACAGAGTAGTCTGTTGACCCGAGATCGTCATAGAGTCTTGTGTGATTCCCACTGTGCTTTGATTTCCACCTTACCATGTCCAAGAGGGCGTGCAAAACGGTGGTTTTTGGGTACAGTCCCGAATCACATGGAGGCAATGAGCGATAGGAGGGGATTCGTCTCTCCCGGTATAGGGAGTTGATGTTGTGCTGTGTTCGATTGGCTATAACCGGAAATCCCTGGCCAGGGTTGCTGAGATTTACTGGTAAGTGTTACCAGTAGTTTCTCGAACTGTTATAGACCTCATATCGACACGACTTATCAAGCTACTAGGGTCTGACGTTTACCACCCCTAGGCGAGATATGCGACATATCAGACGACGAGACCGGACTGTACGGTAGTGTTACTGATTGGATTCACAGGAGAACTAGCGGGCTTGCTTGTTGATCTTCTGATCGCTCAATACCCGGGTGGCCGTTACGTTTAGCACACCGCTTGCGGCTTGTGGGTGTTTGATATGATCATCACCTACTGCCGGCGTATTGACGAGTCTTTAGAGTCCTACACAGGGGTTTCCTGGCTCAAGCGAAACGGAGTAGGAGCACATATGTGATATGTGCGAGACCGAGATTAATACGATATGAGATACCGTATTCTATTCTCGCGATTCGTGACATTGATCGGTTGTAAGCGATATAGCCGGGTTATCGGATCAAGTGTTGATTCGATAAGTTGTTACATTTGATATTAGTCGGTTATAGCCGGATTATTAAATCAAGAGTTGATTTAATAATTTAATGCATAATTATATATTTGATATATTACATTGTATTAACTAGTATTAGCTCACTTATGATTTATTTTCTCACTAGTATGTGCACGTTGTTTATATATGATATATGCAAGTGTACATGTTTGTATCATGCTTGATGATACACACAAGATGGGTGTATGAGACTCATACCAAGATTAGGGTTATTGGTTTATCTTAAGATTTAACAAAAGGGTTTAACTTAGTCAAAGTAATCAAGCCTGAAGAAGCTTGGAGAAGCTTTGACAAAGTCCACTCTTTTGTCATTTCTTTTGATATTCTTTAACCTAACCTTTAACCTAAAGTCTTGGTTAATTCTCTACATGAGTTAAGCATGAGGGCTTAACTCAACCATGGTGCCATTTATTTATTGGATAAGTTTTCATTTGGATGGATAATTCTTTCTTCTTCTTCTTCTTCATCATCAAGCTCCATCCAAAAGCTTACTAGCTCCAATGGTGCCATGAGCAAAAGAGTGAGAAAATCAATTCTAAAGTGAGCCCACTTCCTACTTCTTTATCCTCTATCACTTGCCATGTAGTAGAGTGTGTTCTCTTCACAAAGTTTATGACCTAGTGAAGGAATAGCTTGAGTTTGTGTCTCCCCGACATAGATCATTTTCGGCCTCGAAGTCAACGTAGCAAGCACGTTCGTTCTTCTCGTGGAGCTTCAATAGAGTCCGGAGTTCACGATCGCAGCGATGGGGACGTCTACACGGAGCTAATGAAGTGGAGGACCGGATCTACAAAGGTTGTAATCCCTTTCACTATTAGTAAAGTTGTTTGCTAGCTTTTAGTTTCGCCTATCCTCTAGTTAACGATCTTCATTAGGGTTTCTCGTCACATAAATTTTTGAATTTGGCATGGTTGATGCCTTGTGGAACCTCATGAGTGTGCCTAGGAACCCTATACGAGGGAGAGCCGATTTCCTCCTCCGAGACCGGATCCTCCAGAATCAGAGCCCGCTTCCGACCCGACACTCTGCTGGGACCCGGGGCGGGATCCGCCCCCGAACGCTCGCGGGACACGACCACCAGGGAAGGGGGAGCGGGGGCAGGCTTCACGCGAGAAGAGCTGGCCCCCCAGCCTTCGTAACCTTCCTCGGCTGGCGCATGGAGGCTTTGAGCGAGTCCATATCCATGGGTCCTGCACAAAAACAGATGCAAAGAGGTCAGCAACACAAGCAATGCACAAGCCAAAAAGCAAGCCTAACTTATCGACGAACTCAACGGGATTGAGCCCGACCCAACTCAGGACCCTCTCAGACAGAAGCACGTCGGAACAGGGGATGGGCTCCCATGACGCCACTCTCACCGCGGCGGGGTCATTGGACTGGTTCCCCGGCAAGCATTTCTCCCTCGACCACTTTGTAGTCACGGGCCAGTCCTCGCCCTCGGGAGGGGAAACAAAGAAAAATTTCTTCTTCCAACTATGAATGGAAGAGGGCAGGGCCACGACCCCTGTCCCGGCAGCGCCCCCGGCCGCTTTCTAAAAGAGAGATAGACCCACCTCGGGTCGCCCGCTCAACCACCAGGGTGATTTTTGAAGACGAGAGAAGAATTGAGGAGGGAGAGGCTGAAGCGAACTGCCTGTAACTTCAGGCGGATCAGGAACCCGACGAGGATCCTCCACGAGTTTGGCACTAACTGGCCGGGGGCCAAACCGAAAAAGTTCAACGCTTCGACAACCTCGGGAGAGAAGGGCATGCGCATTCCACCCCAAAAAGCTTCCAAATACAGGGCGATCTTCCTGCACTGTACTTGGTCTGCCCTCTCTCCCTCCTTGGCCAGTCGGAGCGTGTAACGTGAGGGGATGTGGAAGCGAGCCCGAGCATTTGCGAGCTCGAGCATTTGCGAGCTCGTCCTCATGCCTCACCCAACACGAGGTGCCGGGGGCCGCATCTACCGCCTCCTCCCTGGGGGCTGCCCCCGCCGCATGTTCCCGAGAAGAGGATCCGACCCCTGCTTTCCGGGAGGACTCAGACTCAACTAAAGGGTCCCTAGAACTTACTCCTACAACATCTACCGACTTTACAAAGGAAGACACCTAACCTTGAGAAAAGGGATCCTCGGGAAACGAAAGAGGGAGAAGGAAGACGAGCGCCGAGCAACCAGGATTTAGAAGCGGGAAATATGAGGGAGTAGGAGCCCAGAGACGGGCCCCACCCCTATTTATCGCTGCAAGTGACCTCATCCCACGGCGCCCGTCGCCTCCCGCCAAAACGCCTCCTTGTGTCCAGCGGCTCCGATCGCTCCACGTGTCGCCCCCGCACTGGGCCGCATCCCATCAGACGCCGCAGGCCTGTATACGTCGCGTCGGCCAACCGACGCTTGACACGTGGACCGTCGCTTCAATGGCAGGATGCACGAACCGGCGCACCTTCCTTAAATGCAGAGATCTCGCCTTGATTCGCTAGAAGAAAAGACAGCTGACAGACTGGGGACTCGTCTCGACGAAACCTTAGGAGGGAGCTCACCCCGGGCGGCCCGGCAGTCCACTCCTGACCCGACCCGCTAGATGGTCGGGATAAGAGTGGGGGGCTAATGATGATGCTCGATATTGGCGACCTCTAAGATCACAACACGTGGCAGATGACGTGTCCCAGAACTCAGAAGAAATGGCCCATAGAGGTCGACCATGCCATCCGTTTACCCGACCCACAAGCTCTAGCTGGCTCTCCTCAGAGCCCCCTTGAAACTGGCCTCCACAGCCTCTCAGCTCGCCCCGAGCTGCCACTAGTCCGAGACTCCTCGGCCCTCTTGCTCGCCTCCGAGCTCCCCAGCTGAGGCTATCTTCCTCGGTCCCTCCGACCGACCAACTCCATCACTCGCAGGCGTAACCACCGCTCCGCGAATCTCGCCATGCGCAGATTCTCCGCCAGCAACATCCCATGTTCCACGCCATCACGATCCCCATTAATGGGCGATCCGCTCTTTACGCAGGCGTGACGTCGGGAGCATAACTGCCGGCGAGATCTTCGTGCCTGCTGCTGCATGCTGCCGCGCGCTATAAAAAACCCCATCACAGAGGGGTCAACTAAGCCATTTTTTATACCACTTAGCCGTTACTCTGCTCGGATCTAGTGCTAACTTGATCGTCGGAGGGTCCTCGGTGGTACCAAACCACCACGGGACTTCTTTGCAGGTACTCGGCGCAAAACTTCTCAAATCACCAATCTCCTCAAACCCATTGAGACCCACACGCAACGGGAGATCACCTCTAAAATCCACCGGGAGATCGACGGAAGACAACATCTGACGGAGACCCGAAAATGACCTCCATCAGAATTCAACGGAGTAATTTTGAAAGGGGGATTCTATTCTATTGCGATTGCATGCAATCTTTTTTTTTCTTTTCCTTAACTTTTGGTAACAGTTTTATTTTTTATCTCTACTATTATAGTTATAGTGCTGAAAAGAGGGTATCCAAAATTGAAAATCCAATTTCAACCACAACGTCACAAATGGCTATATAATTTTCTCGTTTCTCCTGAACAAAAATTAAAAATAAAATTAGAACATCTGCCGGATAACTAATCACTTTCTCATCCCCTCAAACTACTCTCTCTCCCTCAAGAATAATGTTCTTCATCAATTATGAATTAAGCGCTTCCGCTGCATTGCATGCATGGCAGGCGCAAAATATTTTTAGTGTGAGCAATGACCTAAACACAACCTTAATCTGCAAATAACCAAATTTACAAGTGTTTCCCCCGAAAACAACATTCTTGCAATTTCAATAAAAGAAAGGCGTATTTTCTCAATTATCACATCCCAAACAATTAATAAAGGACAAACAACAGCGTAAGAAATTTTCCGAGAGAGCGAGCGAGCGAGAGCAAGGCAGAAAAAGCACCTGCTTGCTGCTGCTGCTGCTGCTGTCTTCATCGGATCCTATTTTTCGATCCCCTCCTCTCTCTCTCCCTTCAATCTTTGGAAAAAAACCAAAACCCTAAATTCTCAAAAACGATCCCCTCGCATTCTTGATTCTTTCATCCCAAAACCCTCGACAAAAATCTCTCCTTTTTCCTCCCCCAAATCCCAAACCATAGCTATCGCCATGTCGTCCTCCGACAACATCAACATCGTCATTTCTGAGAGCTCCGATAACGACGGCAATGCTCAGGCTGCTAGGTCTGTGTCGGCTTGGGGCGCTCCTAACTCCAATGGAGGAGAGGTCGAGGTGGGGGCCGATTCTTGGCCTGCTCTCGGCGAACCCGCTCCCAGATCGTCGTCGCCCCCCGCTGATCTGATCTCCGTCCCTGCTCCTCAGGTTCGATCGCTGTCAAGTTCTTCTCGTCTTGATTTTTTTTAGGTTTTTATTTCAAGAATTCATTGGAATTGTTGTTTGGATGTTAGGTCCCTGCTGTTGCTGCAGCAAATTCAAACCCTATTTCTAATTGGCAAAGGCCTGGCAACCGTGGCGGAGGATTGCAGATCAACGGTGGGCCCAACTCGCCGCCGATGTCGCCGGTATCGGGAGAGTTGACAGCGGGTCAAGGCCAGGAGCCTTCGCCTAGGGACATGCAGAGTAATAGGAACAATAGTAATTGGGATCATGGGTCTGGCTCTAGAGGCAGCGGGTTTGTTCACAATCGGTCTTTTAATCGACGGGGCAACAATGGTGGTGGTGGTGGTGGGCCCCACAATAACCCCCGCCATGTGACGCCAAGGGCAGTTCGCGGGCACCACCCAAGGCCGCAGATCATCAGGCCACCGCCGCCCCCACCTGGTGCAGCGCCATTCGTGGGACCACCTACTCCTGTTCGGCCCTTCTTGGGACCAATGGGGTTCGCCGGTCAGTTTCTCGTGTTGTATGCGGTTTGAGTTTATCTTGTATTGTGTGTTTGGTTTTGGAGTTAGGATGATTGGAGTTTTCTTTTTAGTTGAGGTGTATGCTATGCAAACTTCTGTTTGCAAGCCTTTACCTCGAAGGCAAACATCACTTAACTTAAATTCAGAGTTAAGGGAGATAAGTGTTAGGATGGGATTTCTTAGATAGTTGGAGTTATCCCATTGTGGAGTTGAGACAACTGCAGTTATCCCAACTCCAAAAGAATAACCAAACAAGGTGTACTTATGATTTTAGAGTTGAGATATGTTAACTATAGGAATTTCTTGTTATCTTAACTCCAAAGCTAAACAAGACCTTAATTGTGCTTGAACATGTTGTCAGCAGAGATTCCTCCTGTTTTTTATGTGCAAGCACCTCCTGCTCCGTTTGTTGCTGCACATCGTGTGGCTCCTCCAATGCCACCTGCAATGTTATTAAACACTGCGGACTATCTCCGTGATGCAGTGAAGAAGCAGATAGAGTACTACTTTAGGTAACTTTCATGTGTGTAGATAGATGGGTGCTGAATGATTATTAGCTTAATTATTATTTTGGTTGCTTGCGATTCTTTGTTTTGATTTCTGTAGCAATGACAATTTGTGCAAAGACGTGTACTTGAGGAAGCTAATGGATGACCAGGGATGGGTTTCTGTTTATGTGATCGCGAACTTCAATCAAGTGAGTTTGTGCACTGTTCATGATATTTTTTTCATCACGTTAGAATTTGTCATTCTAATTTTGCTTACTGACAATCGTCTAGTTTTTTACATGATTTTTGTCTGAGGAATTACTAAATGCCTTATATGCAGTGTTTAGATTGTTGGGTATCTAGTTAAATAGATGCTTGCTTGCGGACCACATGGCATGCATCATGCTCATTTTTAGGACATGTTCTAGATAAGGATGGTCTTGTGTGTTATTGACATTCATTTAGAGCTTTTATAAAGTAGTTTTAGGCTTATAGCATCTCAGTGTATTAGATATTTCATATCCCAACCGAGGTATCTTTTAGCTGCTCATGAATTTCCAGACTTTGCATCCATTGCCTTTTAGTTGTCTAAGATGGTATTCATTGATCATGCATTGCTGGTTTGCATCCACCGGCTTTTACTTCTCTGAGATACTGAAATATTCTCAATCTTACAAATATTTTTGTGTATATACCAATTTCTATTTGCTATCTTGCGTACTCATGAACATTTAGAATCCTTTCATGTTGTGAACTACTCTCATATTCAAGAAATATATTTTTGTAAAAGATAACATGCAAACATATCGAATATATAGTGTAATTAAGGCACCTGTAATCTTGTTTGCACAGAGTGATGCCTGGCCATGTTGACTAGCATGCTTGTGAAAACTTTGTACTTTTTTATGCATTTATCTCATGGTTATAACATACTATTCTCTGTGTCTTTGCGCCATGAGTCAGTTTTCTGATACCTCTCAAATTGTTTCGCCTAATTTTGTACATCATGAACAAGCAAGGTCGAAACATTAAAAATGATATCAAGTTACTTGCAGTCTTTCTAACCACATGTTTAGTGGTATGCAAACTGCTCCATCATCATGGAAAATATTGCTGTATTTGTACAATCTATGCAACATCATCAAAACAATAGTTTTCTCACTAATTTATTTACAGTATACTAAACATTTTGAGATATGAATTGTTATTATCAGCACTTTTAGGTACTGATGAGATATATATTGGAGGTAGAAAATTTTATTTATATTGGCCTAATTATAGCTGATTAGTAGCTGTCTTTGGAATCTGTTCTGGTATAATTATTTTACAATCAAGTTATTTTATAGAAAAAAATAGTCAAAGCGAGGAGTTACTTCTCCAACTAAACTTCTAAGAAAAATTTCCTTGTGCATAATTTAGGCTATTTTAGTAAATTATTATGCCAATCAATATGAAAATGACTATGCCAATTCCACTGCATGTGTGGCACTCTTATTGGATAAATTTGCAGAGAACCTGCTTAAAGGCAGGTTCCATCGTTTAAACATGAAATTTAGTCTTCAGTACAATTGCGGAAATTAACTTGCTTTGGATAATGCATAGAAGTTAGAAGTAATCAAGGAAAATTTCATAAATATGTTGCATGATCGCTTGACATTTTCATGCAATAAAAAGTAGTCTATATCCTTTTCTTAAAAAGAAAGTAGAAAGAATGTTTTGCTACATTATATATTAGGTTGCAGTTTAAATTTTTAAGAAGTTGAATTATAATTTTTTTAAAAACATTTTCTAAAACAAGGAACAACCAATAAGAGTGAATGTCTAAATAATCTTTTATTGAAAGTATGATTAGACATTGCCCATTTAATGCAATTTCTCTAGCTTGACGATAATATTTCTTGTTTCAATAAAGATTAGAATGTTGTGGAAAAAAAGAGGTAAATGGAAGCAAAAGGAAGTAAATATATCAGCATGAGTAAATATACTATTATGTTCGTTAATGAGTCAACATGTTTGTTCATCGGTTTCTTGATTTATTCGACATCGTTAATTACTAACGGATGTGATTACAACATACAATTCACTTAAACGCCATTGATTACTAAAATTATGTCAAATTGTTTATAATTATTTTTACTATTTATTAAAAAATTACTAATTCTTTAACCCAAATTATAAAGAATCCGATATTTGCGATGAGATAGCCGATATAAATGAAATGACTGATTCTGATTCCAAATGTGATCATCTGATAGAAGATACCAGTACTGATACTGAAATTTCAAACCTTGTTTACAATGTCTTGGCTCATGCTGTGTGCCATGCACATATGTGATTGTTGGATATAGTGCATTCAAGTCAATTGTTGTAATCGCAGGCAGGCGATTATGATGATTGAGAGAGGACCTATACGGGTAGAACAGTCTTACTCGAGATGATAATATGCTATCTGGTTGTCTCTATCATCATGTATATGAATTATGTGGTATTACATATCACTATTACATGTTGATAGAGCCTATTTGATTCTTGCTTGACTATCAGCATTATGATGACGATCATATACGTGAGAGCTGGGTGGTCCATAAGCACATCCTTAAATGTCCCTAGTCGAGAGAGTATCGAGACTGAGCATCGATACTCCGGAGTAAACTAGTGTATACTTTCGAGATCCCAACGAGGGACGGCTGCCGGTCTCACAAACCATTGGTGTCAGTCAGTCACCTAAAATAGTATACTTGTGCTCATTGGGTTATGAATTACACTGGACGGAGTTGCCGGGAACATGCTAGATGGTATTATATTTATTGTCAGATAGCAATTCTCAGGTGACATCAGTATAGGTTAGTCTGTCAATCTGAGATCGTTATTTGCCTCGTGTGAGTTCCTAATGTGCTTTGATTACTACCCTGCCAAGGTTCAAAAGAGTCGTGCAAACAGGTTTTAGTTGGGTACAGTCCCGAGCCACATGGAGGCAGTGGACGGATCGTCGGTGACTCGTCTCTCTCGGTATTGGGGGTAGATGTCGCGCTGTGCAGGGTGACCATCACCAGAAATCCTTGGCCAAGGTGGACGAGAATTACTGATTTTGGATCAGTAGTTTTTCAGTGGGTGATGGGCTTCACACTGACACGAAATATCGCGTTATTAGGGGTCTGACTTTATCCATCCCTTATACCCGATATGCGATACTCTTAGACGAACAGACCGGACTATACGGAGATTATCACAATCAGGCTCAGTAGGGATACAGATGAGTTTGTTCGTCGGCCTTCTTTTCGCTCAATACCTGGGCAGCCATTACGTACAGCTAGTGCCGCTGACGTGCTTGTGGTTAAACCCACTGCCAGCGTATTGACGAGTTTTTAGAATCCCACACAGAGGGTTTTTACGGTTCAGGCGGTATGACGTAGATGACGTATGTTGGTACATACATGTGTCCGATTAAATATGTGTACAAGCTACACAGACTTTAATCGGACGGTTGATAATGCTAGCGGCTTAGGATTGCGCCGGATTATTAAACCAAGTTTTGATTTAATAATTTATATATATATTTTTAATATATGTATTGTAGTATTATTGTTCACTATTTATTTTCTCTCTTGGCTATTCGTATTTTTATACGAATACGCGTATATGTATTTTGATACGTATATCGGGTTATATTCTGTATTTATACGGAATATCTTCTAGAAGATGGACACCTCATTATATGATTTTCTTTTTAGAAAATCATTTGCAAATGAGATGCAGGGTGAGGTGGCATGAGCATGGTTGGAGGTATGTAGAGTGGAATGTGCCATTATTTGTTTATTGTAAAATGTTGTGAGATATTTTCCATGATTGTAAAAATTGAGAGCCATTCTATTCTACATACCACTCTCTTCATTCTATCATTGTTACTTTGTCATTTTTGCTCATGCCTATGTTTTCCTCTCTTCCTCATTCTTTAGTTGCTCACTTAAGATTTGAAAATGAGAGAAAAAGATAGTGAAAAATTCATACATCCCTATTCTCCATTGTTAGCGATTTTGGAGCGTCGGTTGCTTCGCTAGACGAAGCTGGAGTTTGGATCGTTTTTCTCAGATGGATCAAATGGGTTGGCTCTGATACCATGTAAGGCTACGCCAGCGCCCTGGCCATCAATCCGTGGCTAAACGCGGAACAATTTTTTTTTTAAAACCCGGCGCTGACGGAACCCGATTCCCGAATCGAACCATTAACCGTATACTAGTTGTTTAGACGATGTTAAAATATCGAAACCGAAACAACCCAAAAACAATACCAACGATATTCCATTCTCTGTCGAAATTTTATTGGTCTTCTAAAATTATTTTAGCAACTGCAGAAGATCATTTAGGTGACAACTAGAAGACACACCAAACACGAGCTTCTAATTCCACTACTTGGCCGTCGAGACTTGATGAAAATCCGGCCATGCCGGTTTTGTAGTTGAGTTGGGACTTGATTTTTGGCATGGCATCTAGTCTCTAGAATATTAGTTCAGTGGTATTGTTTGTTTAGCTCAGTTTGGATATAGTTTTATCTAGTTGTTTGGGAGCTATTCGGGGTTATTTCGAAGTCGATATTTCTAACATTGTTTAAAGTTTACAGTACATGCATTACTATCTGCGACCGTGAATGTCATTAGAGCGGTACAACTTATCTAATTGCTATAGTTTTTTTAGACGGGTTTGCGAATGTGACATTCACGTTGATGTTCTGTATTGTGCTGTATTGTTGCGGATTTGTCGTGGCGGATAGCTTGGTTGCAATATTAGTACAGTTTAGTTTTATTTGTACATTTGATATCGCGGGGCGAGCGTCCGACATGTGGACTGCCGTCACTGCCTGTTTGTATATTATTTGTTTGGGGCACGACCGGGTTGAGGTCGATGCCACCGTTGTACATATTTTTCTTTTCTGTACTAGGACTACCCCACGATGGAGTGCACGAATAGCCGGGTTCTGGAGGGCAACGAGTCCGCATCTCATGGCGTTGAGAAGGTGGGGGCCTCACTCTAGAATTGGCGGGCTATTCGCCGCACTCGTAGGGGGTACAGGTTGACCCAAGGAGAGGTGCTCAAGTTACCGGATTCCGTGAAGTGCTGGGTGACCCATTCATTTGGCTGAAGGGGGCTGCTTCGCTTCTGGTTTTGACGGGTAACTTGCCGCGCTCGTAGGGGTCTAGGTTTTCATTGCACAGGATATCTACACGACCAGGGGAACGTCGGGTTTCACTTGCGGCTCAAAGGAAACCCGAGGCTTCCAGATTATCTGTATTGTTCTGAGATGCTTATTGCTTATTTGTGATGTTGCATTTATCACGCCTGGAGCGATTATTATATATTGTTATATATATACTAGTAGATGTTGTATATGTTTTACACCCGCGCTAGTCCAGTCCCCGCTCTGTTGTTAGTTAAGTAACCCAACGGGTGATGACGGGACCCAGTGGCGAATGCGGATGGCATATACCTACATCATATTTTCATTTTTTTGTGGTGTGATTAATTGATGGGATTGCGTTAGATTCAGATCAATGCAAGGAAAACAGACTTATTCGATGTTGTTGGAACAATTTTCAAAAGCTGTTATTACAAGAATGTTTTCTTTTGTTTTGCACAATTGTATTCGGTTATGAATATCCAACACCTCATTCGACGAGGCAAGGGCCGAGATCCCTTCATTGGGAGTGACCCCTTGGGCAGAAGTTTGCATCAGGGTAATAACTTCACTGTAGTCGATTACTTTTTGCTTTGCATCGCGGTATTCAGTGAGAATATCCTGCACGTCATTCCACGAGGAAAGAGCCGAGATCCCTTCACCGGGAGTGAGCTCTTTAGCAAAGGTTTTCGTCACTATATATTTATAAAATGCTATCCGGTTCCTTCAACGATATCAAGTTCATTATGTTAAAGGTTTTTCGCCAAAAACCATTCGTAGTGCTCCATCATTTCAGACGGGTAGCACTTAGTATTCATGCTATGTATGTTGGCCTTCGTCAAGGCATAGTGTATGGTAGCTATTTGTTACTTTACTGTTATATAGATAGATGCGTTAGTTTGGGACAGTCGTACTGCTATTTTGGCCTTCGTCAAGGGTATGTATGGGTGGGTTCAAATTAACCTGGACAATGACGGGTAGAACTTGACATGTGACTTATGATATGTTGGCCTTCGTCAAGGTCATAAGAGCATGGGGTAGAAATCATATCGGGAGTTTCAAATATACAGGAAACTTGCCAGGCATGCGCATACCTTCTGGAGCGTGATAACGTGAGTGGATTCCATCAGGTTATCATGCGATAATAGTTGGATCCCGATACCCACTGATGAGTTGGTTTACTCCTCGTGTGATTTTAGATGATCCCGACTAATTCTTCTTTCAGGTTTGGAGGAGAATTTGAGGATACAGTGGGAGACATCCAGATTAGATAAAGTGATTAACCATTCTGATCTAGGTTAGAGTGCACGCTGAGTGTTTCTTTTCTCTCTTTCTTTTGCAGCGATCTTGACCCGACCCTAGACTATAACTCAGTAACCAAGTTAACATCCCGTATCACTACGAAGATCCACAGTTATTGGATAATCCGTCGTATAGTTATATTCGAACTCGAAGGAACTTGTTCCAGTTCGAGGATGGATTCTGGTTCGGGAGAAATAGAATAAGGACTATTCAGTTAGTTTTTATCTCTACCTTTTCTCAGGTTGCGAGGGCTCCTAGGATTAGTACCTACATCTATTACGCTACGCTTATTGGATAGTCTTCTTCCAAACCATAGACGGGTGCCGAACGATAGGGAATGAAGAAAACCGTTAAGCCTAAGGATGGTGTACAGAAGGTAATGAATAAAGACAAATAAAGGGATTTGGAGAGATGGCAAGGAAATCTACGGTTAAAGTCATGAATCTGGATAATGGAAGAGGTATTACTAGGAATACTCGGCTACCCCTTTGAAGCATTTTTATGTTTCAGTTTCACTGTGCGTTGTTAATTGAAAACTGATTTCCCAATTAGATCCTTACTCCAGGGTATGTATTTACCAGGTTTGATTCTCACATCTGTATGGTTTTACAGATGATGAGTTGGAGTAAGTTATTGGGAATTAGGTGATTCTATCATCATTATATCAGAATTCATTGTAATTGGTGATATTTGAGGAAATCACCTGGGGTTTTGCCTGACGGCGAATATTTGGTTTTGAATATCCGTTATGCACCAATTTCAAACCGATATATCTGTACGTTTATTTTATAAAGTGAGATATAACTTTTTGAAATTATGTCCATGACATTTACCTATATCAGTTGATGGTTAGGTAAGGCGCATTAAACAGCGGTGTAATTCTTCTTAACCATAGTACAGTTTTCAACCTACGATGTACATGGTTTGAGTTATTCAACTCAGGGGGCTTATACAAAGTATTGTATGTTGTCCAGTGTCCATTAGGACAGAGGGGTTGGTCCTCGTACTATATTCTTTTTACTTGTGACTTCTCAAGTTTTAGACAAGTGTTTCGTAGAAATGCAAGGTCCAAATTTTGAGAAGTTATAGGTATATGAATAAAGTAGAGAACCATGTGTTTCAAGTATCAGGATTTTTCAAGGTGATCGAAGATTTAGATACTTGTGTTTGGTATTCAGTTGATAGTAATGGTTTTGAGAACTTGCTTCTCTTTCAGGTTATTCATATCTGGATGCACTCCTAAGTTGAGTAATGTTGATCGGCCTCTTTCCATTTGGTTGACATGCACTGGAGACAGCTGCATGATTTGAATCTGGTTTCAATTAAATCAGTCCACTGTTTCTATATTGTATATAGGATGGTTCATATCTTAACGATGTTAATTTATGGAGTTGTCCGGTTTATGCTTTAAAACCAGATTTTGGATGACTCAAGGCACGTTTCTATAATGGCAGTTTGTGGGTTATCCCGGGCTTTGACGAGGGGTAACTTTCTACCATCTGGAAGATCAATAGTGATATTGTTCTTGACCCGCCACAGTTTTAGTAAAATGGACTTTTTCAGAAAACAGTAGTGGGAGTATGGTAGATCTGGAAGTGATTCCAGAACCACAGACGATTACTGAAAATTTAATAAGAACCTAAAGATTCAATCGGGTTTGACATTCCATTAGTCACTCCGCAGATATAGTGGGTAACCTCAGGCGCCCGAGAGGTACTTCGGTATCCTCGAAGACGGTGACAGGGGGTTCTTGTTTACCCAGACTTGCCATTACTGCTGTTCTAGACTATGAGACCCAGCAGGAGGATGAGTATAGCGTCATTCTAAACTAGCTTTAGAAGTGCACGTGTATATGACTCTGCCAGAGGGTTGTTGTAGTCAGTGGGAGCAGCGGAAGCATAGTGGACAAGTTGCTTGTGTCTATTTATAGACTAAAGCGGATATAGCGGAGATAGATCATCTATTTTTGATGTGACAGTCATAGGCTTTGACTTCATCAAAATAGGAGATGGATCTGTTAAGAAGATAATAGGGTGGTATGTCCTGGTATTTGGATGACATGCACATTGTTGGAAGTGAAATTCCTATATTACGATCGGTTATACTGTGGTTGTCACACAGTGGTTTCTCCACATAGGATATGGATGTTATATCAGGCATTCTGGTTACTAGATCTATGGTTTTAGATCTAGATTTGGGTAGTTTCCCAATCGGGGTACTTAAACATATTCTAAAGGTGTTTTAGAATAGACGACTCCTGGCATGGTGGTGTACCTGCAGGTGGAGTCACCCTCTCTAAAGATGTCTTACAGACTAAAGGGGAGAGGGATGTGCATGATTGGCATATCACTTGCTTAGGCAATTGAGTCAATTATGAGATGTCAAGTACCACACCAGATGTTGTTTTTGTACTAGCTGCAATAAGTTGATATATTAATCCAATCCTGGAGAAACGTTCGGAAGCGGTTTTTGAACATAAGTGGATGTTCTAGGGATATGGTAACGACAGCCTCCTTCGGGAGACGGTTATCATTCCAGGCTTCCAAGATGACCTGAATGACAGAGTAACTGTCAGAGTTATAGTTTTTCCTCTTTTGAGGGGCAGTAATTTGGACAGTTGGTCCAAACGGATACTGAGGGAGGCATGGCGCAGGATACTGATTAAATTCAGTTGACGATACAGTCTAAGAAGTTTACTGGATTTGGAGTTCATTTGTGAACTGGGTCCCATCAGATATACAGACATATTCTAAGACATGTATTGCTCATTTCGGGAGATGGCTTTCTCCGTGAACTTGAGATAGAGAGACATAGAAAGAAACATTGGAGCGGATCTACTCACTGAGGCTATTTCTCGAACGCAATAGTTTTACAAACGAGCTTTCTGAGACTGATTAGTAGAGAAGTTGGGTGTTCGGTATCACACGGGCTGTGAGTATGCGACACCGCAATAATTGGCCTTAAGTGCAAGTGGGAGATTGTTGGCTATAGTGCCCTCAAGTCAATTATTGGATCGCAGGCACGTGATTGCAATGATTGAGGGAGTACCTATACCGGTAGAACAGTCTTACTCGAGATGATAGTATACTATCTGGTTTGTCTTTATCATCGTGTACATGCTTCAGGTGACATTACAGATCACTATTACATGTTGATAGAGCCCATAGGATTCTTGCTTGACTACCAGCAGTATGATGGCGATCATATACGTGAGAGTTGGGTGGTCTATAAGCACATCCTTAAAGTGTCCCTAGTCGTGTGAGTTTCGAGACTGGGCATCGATACTCCGAGAGTACACTAGTGTATACGGATCGAGACCCCGACGAGGGGCGGTGGCCGGTCTCACAAGCCACTGGTGTCAGTTGGTTCACCTAAGATGTATACAGGTGCTCATTGGGTTATGAGTACACCGGACGGACTCGCCGGGAACATGCTAGTTGGTATTATACCTATTGTCAGATAGCAGTTCCCAGATGACATGTGTACAGGTTAGTCTATCGACCTGAGATCGTCACTTGTCTCGTGTGAGTTCCCACTGTGCTTTAATTAATACCCTACCACGGCTCAAAGGAGTCGTGCAAACAGGTTTTAGTTGGGTACAGTCTCGAGCCACATAGAGGCAGTGAGCAGATCGTCAGGGGATTCGTCTCTCCCGGTATATTGGGGGTTGATGTCGCGGAGTGCACGGGTGGCCATCACAGAAATCCTCGGCCGGGGTAGACGAGAATTACTGATTCGGATCAGTAGTTTCTCAGTTGGTGATAAGCTTCATACCGACACTAAATGTCGCGTTATTAGAGGTCTGACTTTATCCACCCCTCTAGACTCGATATGCGATACTCCTAGACGAACGGACCGGACTGACGGATATTGTCACTGTCAGGCTCAGTAGGGTTTCAGGATGAGTTCGCTCGTCGGCCTCCCTTTCGCTCAATACCTGAGCAGCCGTTACGTACAGCTAGTGCCACTGACGTGCTTGTGGTTAAACCCACTGCCAGCGTATTGACTAGTCTTTAGAGTCCCACACAGAGGGTTTCCCTGGTTCGGGCGAAACGTTGTAGAGGCCGTATGGTTTTATGGCAGGGTTCGATCATATACGTGCACTTGTGCACGGATCATGATCGGACGGATAATACTAGTGGGCTTTGGTTTAAGCCGGATCTTAGTATTATATTGTTGGATTATTTTCGTCTCGTTGTATTCGTATTCAGTCGGAATACGGATACAGGTATGTATATACGGTTGAGGGGTATTCTTGTAAATCGTTACGAGTTTACTTTTGAGGTTGCCTTTTCTTGTTTTGGTTTTAAACATTTATTTTAATGTTTAATGTGAAATGTGTTAGTGAATTTTGGCAAATCTTTCGGCTGGGAAATTCGTGAGCAGTGGCTGTGTTTTTTGTGACTCATGCTTGAATTAATTGTGCATTAATGGTTTTTTATTTAGTGTAGGATATTTTACTTTAGATATTTTTATGGTGGAAAAGTTGTGTGCCTGTGGTTTTTTTTGTTGTGGGAAAATTTCTTTAGTTGACAATATACTAACACACACCTCACCACTACAAGAAATCCACAGAGAACAATTATGTAAGGCTACGCCAGCGTCCCGGCCATCAATCCGTGGTCAAACGCGAAACAAAAACTTTTTAAAACCCGGCGCTGATAAAACCCGATTCCCGGATTGAACCATTAATCCTATACTAGTTAACTGTAAAAAGGAGTTTAAGAGATTATACCGATCGATCCGTGTCCTTCGATTTTCAATCTCTGTCCCAAGCTCCTCGCTGCTTCCTCGATCAGGTTCACAATCTGGTCTCCCTCGTCGAAGACGATCCACGTCGAGGATTAGTAATACGGGCTCCCGCTTCTTAACCGAAGCAACTCGGGCATCCAGTTTGCTAGCCTAGATACCCAAGATGAAGTAGAGATAGTGTGTGAATACTTTGTCTTAAAGCACCCAAGGATTTGGGTGGAGCTGAATGAAGTTGCCAAGTGGTGAAAGATGTGAAGCATAAGAAATTTCTTGTGAGAAAAAAATGGCTTAGCAAAGAAAACGAAGTTGTTCTTTGTGGATTTCTTGTAGTGGTGAGGTGTGTGTGAGTATATTGTCGACTAAAGAAATTTTCCCACAACAAAAAAAACCACAGCCACACAAATTGTCCACCACAAAAATATCTAAAGCAAAATATCCTACACTAAACAAAAGACGATTAATGCACAATTAATGCAAGCATGAGTCACAAAAAATCCAGCCACTGCTCATGAATTTCCCAGTCCAAAGATTTGTCAAAATTCACTAACACATTTCACATTAAACATTAAAATAAATGTTTAAAAGCAAAATAAGAAAAGGCAATCTCAAAAGTAAACTCGTAACGATTTACAAGAATACCCCTCAACCGTATATACATACCTGTATCCGTATTCCGACTGAATACGAATACAACGAGACGAAAATAATCCAACAATATAATACTAGGATCCGGCTTAAACCAAAGCCCACTAGTATTATCCGTCCGATCATGATCCGTGCACAAGTGCACGTATATGATCGAACCCTGCCATAAAACCATACGGTCTCTACAACGTTTCGCCCGAACCAGGGAAACCCTCTGTGTGGGACTCCCAAGACTCGTCAATACGCTGGCAGTGGGTTTAACCGCAAGCACGTCAGGGGTACTAGCTGTACGTAACGGCTGTCCAGGTATTGAGCGAAAGGGAGGCCGACGAGCGAACTCATCTTGAAACCCTACTGAGCCCGACAACGACAATATCCGTACAGTCCAGTCCGGTCCGTTCGTCTATGAGTATCGCATATCGAGTCTAGGGGGTGGATAAAGTCAGACCCCTAATAACGCGACATTTAGTGTCGGTATGAAGTTTATCACCAACTGAGAAACTACTGATCCGAATCAGTAATTCTCGTCTACCCCGGCCGAGGATTTCTGTGATGGCCACCCGTGCACTCCGCGACATCAACCCCCAATATACCGGGAGAGACGAATCCCCTGACGATCTGCTCACTGCCTCCATGTGGCTCGGGACTGTACCCGACTAAAACCTGTTTGCACGACTCCTTTGAGCCGTGGTAGGGTAGTAATTAAAGCACAGTGGGAACTCACACGAGACAAATGACGATCTCAGGTCGATAGACTAACCTGTACATATGTCACCTGGGAACTGCTATCTGACAATAGGTATAATACCAACTAGCATGTTCCCGGCGAGTCCGTCCGGTGTACTCATAACCCAATGAGCACCTGTATACATCTTAGGTGAACCAACTGACACCAGTGGCTTGTGAGACCGGCCACCGCCCCTCGTCGGGGTCTCGATCCGTATACACTAGTGTACTCTCGGAGTATCGATGCCCAGTCTCGAAACTCTCACGACTAGGGACACTTTAAGGATGTGCTTATAGACCACCCAACTCTCACGTATATGATTGCCATCATACTGTTGGTAGTCAAGCAAGAATCCTGTGAGCTCTATCAATATGTAATAGTGATCTGTAATGTCACCTGAAGCATGTACACGAAGATAAAGACAAACCAGATAGCATACTATCATCTCGAGTAAGACTGTTCTACCGGTATAGGTACTCCCTCAATCATTGCAATCACGTGCATGCGATCCAATAATTGACTTGAGGGCACTATAGCCAACAGGATCTTCGGCAAAGGAGGATCGGCTTGCAAGCACGATCCGGAGCACTTGCAGAAAGCTTGAGGATGTGAGTATTCTACACATAGTAGATTAGTTTAGCTCACTTGGTTTTGTATACAGGTCTTAGCTCTTTAGTTCGATTCTTGGTTTCAGAACTTTACCAAACTAGAAATTTTTGAAATTTATGTTGCTATCTTCGAAAATTAGTTTGCTAGTGTGCCTAAGTTCCCAGCAGTGGTATCATAGCCACGCTAAAGGCTAGACTTGTTTGCATTAATTTAGAGTTTCGATCGACGGAATTTTCCGATTCACATTTCCATATTTCTTGCATGCTGTTCAAATTTCAAAGTTCAATTTTTTTTTCTGGTTGCATTAAAATTATGTGCAGGCAAAATTAGAGCTAAGAAAAAAATTTGGGCACCTAAGTCCAAAATTCGACCGCGGAACAGAAGCCAAATGTGCCATCTGGCCGCTGAAATGCGGTCCAATTTTGGCTACAGTGTCCAAATTTTTTTCTGGGGCTCTATTTCAAGGAAATATGATTTTTGGAATATTTGGTTTTGGTCCATATTTGTTTGTGTACTGGTTTGTATTTTGGAGGCCAATGCTGAAAGTTTTAATCAATTGAAATTTTAAATTTGTGTTTTTCTGAGCATTTGTTTCTGCGACCGTGAATATCATAGCGCGGTATTATCCGACTGGTTGCTATATGCACAATCAGACAAGTTTACGAACATGATATTTGCGTCGTTGTTCTGTGTTGCTTCGTGATTATAGTTATGTTTGATTTGTCGCGATGGATAGCCTGATGTACGTAGTATTAAATGTAGTTCGCTGTGATGATATAATAATATTGCATGGCGAGCGTCCGACATGTGGACTGCAGTCATCGCGGCTTGTATTATTCTTTGGGGCACGTCCAGGTTGCAGACGTAGTCATCGTTGTATATTCAGTTTTTCATTACATGCACTAGGATTACCTCGCGGCTGAGTGCTCGAGTAGCCGGGTTCTAGAGGGCAACGGACCTCCATCTCACGGCGTTGAGACCGGGGTGCTTTACTCTAGAATCGACGAGCTATTCGCCGCACTCGTAGGGGTATAGGATTGACCCGCGGAGGGGTGCCCAAGTCACCGGATCTTGGAAGTGCTGGGTGGCCCACTCACTTCGTTGATTGGGGTTGCTTCGCTTCTGGGATTGGTGGGTGGCTTGCCGCACTCATAGGGGTCTAGGTTTGATACTACGGGCTATCAACACGACCGGAAAATTGCATTTCATATTTGGCTCCATTGAAATGTACTTTTCCTTATTTATCCGCATTTTCATATTGTGTTTGCTTCTGCTGTGATTCTGCTGCGATGCTTTTGTGATATTACTTGATATCATGCGTGAGACTAATGTTCATATATATATATATATATATATATATATATATATATATATAGTAGACGCTATATATGTTTTGCATCCGCGTTGGTCCTGTTCTCGCCCTGCCGTAAACCTTACGGTGAAGACCCAGGACCTTGTGGCGAATGCAGATGGCATATATGTGCGTGATTATTTTCGTTTCTTTCTGGCATGATATGATTAATTGATGTAACTGCATTAATTCTAATTAATGCAAGGAAAACAAACCTATATGATGTTGGAACCAATTTTTGAAAACTGACATTACAGGCGTTTCCTTTTGCTTTGCACAGCGGTATCCGGTTATGAATATTCAACACCTCATTCGATGAGGTAAGAGCCTAGATCCCTTCATGGGGAGTGACCTTTTGGGCAAAAGTTTGCGTCATTGTAATAACTTCACTATAATCGATTCTTTTGCATTGCATCATGGTATTCGGTTAGGAATATCTCGCTCTTCATTCGATGAGGAAACAACCTAGATCCCTTCACAGAGAGTGACCTCTCTGGCAAAAGTTTACGTGACTATAAACTACTCGGTTTTCTTCAAAACCACTCATTTTAAAATCGCGGAGCCTAAACCACTCCTTTTCAAAATTGCTCGAGTTCCTTCAACGATATCAAGTTCATTACGTTAAAGGTTTTTCGCCAAAAACCAGCCGTAGCCCTCCGTCATTTCAGATGGGTATCAACTAGTATTCATGTTATGTTTTTTAGTGTTTGGTAGCTAGAAGATACTGGTCTGTAGCATAGATAGATGCATTAATAGGACATGCGTACACCTATTTTGACCTTCACCAAGGGCTAGTACAAATGGGTCTAGATTAATCAGGACATTGACGGGTTGAACTTGACTTGCGATTTATGATGTTTTGACCTTCGTCAAGATCATAAGCGATTGGGGTAAAAACCATATCGGGAGTTTCAAACATAATTGAAACTTACTAGACATGCGTATACCTTCTGGAGTGTGGTGACTTGAGTGGCTTCCGTCATGTTTTCATGCGATGATAGTTGGATCCTGATTCCCACTGATGAGTATGTGTTTCTCGGGTGATTTTCAGATGATCCCGACTAATTCTCCTTTTAGGGTTTGAAAGAGAATTCGAGGAAACAGTGGGAGCCATCCTGATAGATAAAGTGATTAACCAATCTAATCTAGGTTAGAGTGCACGCTGAGTGTTTCTTTTCTTTCTCTGGCAGTGACCATGACCTGACCTAAAACTAAAACTCATGAACCAAGTTAACCGAACATTCTTACACACTTTGGTTTTGGATTGTCATTATTCACGACGAAGTCACATAATCCCTGCCACTCCTACACCCCCTTTGTATTTCTCCAGAATACTCCGTATCACTACGATGATCCATATTGCTTAGGTATTCCATCGTATAGTTACATACGGACTCGAAGAAACTTGTTTCAGTTCGAGGATGGATTCTGGTTCTGGAGAAATTGAATAAAATTATTCGGTTGTCTTTTCTCTTTACCTTCTCTCAGGTTGCGAGAGCTCCTAATATTAGGAGAGTACATCTATTACGCTTATTGGATAGTCTTCTTCCAAAGCTTAGGCAGGTGCCGAAAGATAGGGAAAGAAGAAAACCAATTAGCCTAAGTGGTGTACAGAAGGTTAGAAGTAAAAACATATAAAGGGATTAGAGTGAGGGCAAATGAAATCGTGACTACTGACATGATTCACGACAAAGCCGCATATATCCCTGCCACTCCTACTTCCCTTTTGTATTTCTTCAGAACACCCGTATCACTATGAAGATCTATATTGCTTGGGTATGCCATCGTATAGTTACATACGAACTCGAAGAAACTTGTTTCTGTTCGAGAATGGATTTCGGTTCTATAGAAATTGAATAGGATTATTCGGTTGTTTTTTCTTTTTCTCTTCTCTCAGGTTGCGAGCGCTCCTAGTATTAAGAGAGTACATCTATTACACTTATTGGATAGTTTTCTTCCAAACCTTAGGCTGGTGCCGAAAGGTAGAGAAGGAAGAAAACCAATTAGCCTAAGTATGGTGTACAGAAGGTAAGAAGTAAAGACATGTAAAGAGATTGGAGTGAGGGCAAGAAAATTGCGACTACTGTCATGAATCTGGATATTGGAAGATGCATTACTAGGAATACCCGGCCACCTCTTCGAAACGTTTTCATGTTTCATTTTTACTGTGCGGTGTTAATTGAAAACTGTTTTTCCCAATTAGATTCTGACTTCAGGGTATGTATTTACCAGACTTTATTCTCACATCTGTATGGCATTACATATGCTGAGTGGGAGCAGAATATTGGGAAATGAGTGATTAGATACTCAATATCAGAATTCTTTATAATTGGTGATATTTGAGGGAATTACCTGGGTTTTGCTTAACGACAAATATTTGGTTTTGAATATCCGTTATGCACCAGTTTCGAACCGATATATTTTTATGAAGTGAGATATAACTTTTTGAAATTATGTTTATGACTTTTTCCTTTATCAGTTGATGATTAGGTAAGGTGCATTCAATAACGGTGTAATTCTTCTTAACCATAATACAGTTTTCAACCTACAACGCACATAGTTTGAGTTATTAAACTTAGAAGACTTATACAAAGTATTGTATGTCGTTCGATGTCCATTAGGACAAGGGGTTGGTATTCATACTATATTTCGTTTACTCACGACTTCTCTAGTTTTAGACAAGCATTTCGTTGAAATAAAATGTCCAAATTTTAAAAAGTTATAGGTATAAGAATAAAGTAGAGAACCATGTGTTGGAAGTATCAGGAATCTTCGAGATCGAAAATGTAGATACTTTGCTAGGTATTCCGTTGTAACTAATATATTTGAGAATTTGCTTCTCTTTCAGGTTACCCATCCGTTGGTGCGTTCTTTGATGAGTAATGCAACATGGTCTTCTTCCATTTAGTCGATATGCACTGGAAACAACTGCATGCATTTTGAATCTGGTTCCAATTAAATTAGCGCCTTTGTTTTTATATTGGATATAGAATGGATTCATATCTTAACGATGTTAAGGTATATGGAGTAGTCCGGCTTATGCTTAAAACCAGAATCCGGATAAACTCAAGGCACGTTTCAGTAATGGTAGTTTGTGGGTTATCTCGGGCTTTGACGAGGGTTAACATTCTACCATTTGGAGAGTCAATAGTTATATTGTTCTTGACTCGCCACATTTTTAGTAAAATGAATTTTTTGTAGAAAATATTAATGCGAGTATGGTAGAACTGGAAGTGATTTCAGAACCACAAACGATTATTGAAAATTTAGTAAAATCTAAGAATTCAATTGGATTCGACAATCTATTAGCCACTCAGATTTGGTGGGTAAGCTCAGCCACCCGAAAGGTATTTCGGTCTCCTAAAAAACGGTGATAGGGAGGTTTTGATGACCCAAGCTTGCCATTACTGCTGTTCTAGACTGTGAGATCTGGCAGGTGGATGACTATAATGTCGTTCTAAATTAGCTTTAGAAGTGCACGTGTATATGATTCTGCCAGAGGGTTGTAGTCAGTGGGAGCAGCGGAAGAGTGGTGGGCCAGTCTATTTATAGACTAAAGCAAATATAGCGGAGATAGATCATCTATTTTTGATGTGATAATCATAGAATTTGACTTCATCAGAATAACTGACGGACCTGGTAAGAAGGTAATAGGGAGTGATGTCTTGGTATTTGGATGATGTACTCCTGATAGGAAGTGATCTTTCTGTACTACGATCGGTTATACTGTGGTTGTCACAAGGTGTTTCTCCACATAAGATCTGGACAAAATACCAGGGATTCTGGTGACTATATCTATGGTTTTAGATCTACATTTGGGAAGTGTCCCAATTCAGGTACTTTGACACTATTTTAAAGCGGTTTAGAATGGACGACTCCTGGCATGGTGGTGTACCCGCAGGTGATGGAGCCACCCTCTTTAAAGAGTTGTTTTCTAAACTGATGAGGAGAGAGATTTGCATGACTGACTATCACTTGCTTAAGCAATTGAGTCAATCATGAGATGTCAAGTATCATACCAGATATTGCTTTTGCACTAGCTGCAATAAGCATATATTAATCCAATCCTGGAGAAATATTGGGAAGCAGTTATGAACATAAGAGGATATTCTTGGCATATGGTAACGGCAGCCTCCTTCTGGAGGCGGTTATCATTTCAGGCTTTCAAGATGACCTGGATGATAGAGTGACTGTCAGAGTTATAGTTTTCCCTCTTCTGAGGGGCAGTATGTTGGACAGGTTGTCTAAGCGGATACTGAAGAAGGTATGACGCATGATATTGATTAAATTCAGTGGATGATACAGTCTAAGAAGTTTGTTGGATTTGGAGTTCTTTTATGAACTTGGTCCTATCAGATATCCAGACAAATTCTAAGACAGGTATCGCTCATTTCAGGAGATAGTTTTTCTCCGCGAAGTTGAGATATAGAGAGATAAAGATAGAAACATTAGAGCGGATCCACTCGCTGAGGCTATTTCTCGAACGCGATAGTTTCGCAAACATACTTTGCGAGACTGATTAGTAGAAAAGTTGGGTGTTCGGTATCACACGGGCTGTGAGTATGCGACACCGCAATAATTAGTCTTAAGTGCAAGTGGGAGATTGTTGGATATAGTGCCCTCAAGTCAATTATTGTTATCGCAGGCAGACGATTATGATGATTGAGGGAGGACCAATATGGGTAGAACAGTCTTACTCGAGATGATAATATGCTATCTGTTTTGTCTCTATCATCATGTACATGCATTGTGTGGTATTACAGATCACTATTACATGCTGATAGAGCCTATAAGATTCTTGCTTGACTACCAGTATTATGATGACGATCATATACGTGAGAGCTGGGTGGTCTATAAGCATATCATTAAATGTCCCTAGTCGTGGGAGTTTCGAGACTGGGCATCGATACTCCGAGAGTACACTAGTGTATACGGATCGAGATCCCGACGAGGGGTGGAGGCCGGTCTTACAAGCCACTGGTTTCAGTTGATTCACCTAAGATGTATACAGGTGCTCATTGGGTTATGAGTTACACCGGACGGACTCGCCGGGAACATGCTAGATGGTATTTTACCTATTGTCAGATGGCAGTTCTTAGGTGACATGAGTATATGTTAGTCTGTCGACCTGAGATCGTCATTTGTCTCGTGTGAGTTTCCACTGTGCCTTGATTAGTACCCTACCACAGTTTAAAGGAGTCGTGCAAAACAGGTTTTAGTTGGGTACAGTTCCGAACCACATGGAGGCAGTGAGCGGATCGTTGGGGACTCGTCTCTTTCGGTATTGGGGGTAGATGTTGAAAGTCGACCTTAGCACCACCATGAGGTTCTAGAGGTATAAGCATGCAAAATGTTAATTTTATCAGGTGCTAAGTTAGACTAACAAGATCTTTACTAGAATATTAGGGTTTGCTTTTGATGATGTGATGAACTAAAGAGAAGAAAAGAGCATACAACCTTTGTAGTTCGAGTCCTCTTCAATAGCTCCGGGTTGTGGTCCACGCGACTCTACTAGGCTCCTCTTCAAGATGAAAGAACCTCCTTCTTGATTTTCGCGCCAAAGACGATCCACCCGAAGTCCACAAGCTCAAGCTAATCTTTCACTAATCTCATTAGTGAAGGCAACACTCCACATCAAATTGCTAATCTAATGTGTGATGGTGAAGTAGGGGTTTAATTTGCTCACTAGGGTTTTCACAAGTTCAATGATTCACATCACATGCGAGGGTTTGAACTTGGAAGTGAGGTGAAGAAAATTGTAGAGAGCTAGAGCTCAAGAAATGGCCAAGGCATGAAGAATGAAAAATGATGAGAGAAAACTCAAAATGGCTATCTCTTTCCTCACTTATTCAAGCATGGAATAAAATTGCAATTCTAGATTGCAACCATGCTTGAATAGTGAGTCAAGACTAATATACAAATAATAAAACCCATGCCTTGTCCATTCCACAAATAACTCCATAATTTACACCTCATTTTTCTATTTCCTAAAAATAGAAAAATATGCCATGCTTCATATAATAATATATATTTATATATATCAAATATACATTAATATATATATATATATATATATATATATATATATATATATATATATATAAAGCAATTAGTGAGCTAATGATATTAGTTAAGATATAATTATATCACATATAATATATATCACATTATTAAATCAACACTTGATCTAATAATCCGGTTATATCACATATAACCGACTAATATCATTAATCTGAATATCACATTATCAAACCAACACTTGATTCGATAATCCGGTTATATCACATATAACCTGATCGACATCAGATAACTGCCAGATTATAATACGGTATCACATAGTCATATTTAATCAGGCCCACGCACATATCAACATATGTGCCTTACTTCGTTTAGCTCGAACTAGGAAACTTCTGTGTGGGACTCTAAAGACTCGTCAATACGCCAGCAGTGGGTGATGATCACATCAATCACCTACAAGCCGTCAGCGGTACTAGCTGGACGTAACGGCTACCCGGGTATTGAGCGATATGAAGATCAACAAGCAAGCTCATCCATACTCTCCATGAAGCCTATCAGTAACACTACCGTACAGTCCGGTCTCTTCGTCTGATATGTCGCATATCATGTCTAGGGGTGGTAAATGTCAGCCCCCAGTAATGTGATAAGTCATGCCGATGTCTGACTTATAACGGTTCGAGAAACTACTGATAACTCTTATCAGTAAATCTCAGTAGCAGCCCTTGCCAGGGGCTTCCAGTTATAGCCAATCGAGCATAGCGCAACATCAACCCCTAATACCGGGAGAGACGAAACCCCTCCTATCGCTCATTGCCTCCATGTGACTCGGGACTGTACCCAAAAGTCTCTCAAGCTGTATCTGGGGGAGGGCCTTCATGAGTGGATCCGCTACGCTGTCCTTCGTGTCAACTCTCCTGACCTTGATCTCCCGGCGATCTACTATCTCCCTGATCAGGTGATACCGCCTCAGAATATGTCTGGATCTCTGACGGGACCTGGGTTCCTTGGCCAAAGCCACCGCTCCATTGTTATCACAATACATCGGTATTGGATGCTCAATGGATGGAACCACACCAAGCTCAGCAATGAACTTCTTCATCCAGACAGCTTCTTTGGCAGCATCGTTGGCAGCGTTGTATTCAGCCTCCATCGTCGAGTCTGCTACGGTGTCTTGCTTGGAACTCTTCCAACACACCGCCCCTCCGTTGAGGGTAAAAACAAAACCCGAGACCGAATTACTGTCGTCCTTATCACTCTGGAAGCTCGAATCGGTAAAGGACTCCACCTGGAGTTCATCATTACCATACACCAAGAACATTTCTTTAGTCCTTCTCAAGTATTTAAGAATGTTCTTCACAGCTGTCCAGTGGTTTTCCCCAGGATCTGATTGATACCTGCTCACTACACCTAGTGAGTAAGCTACATCCGGTCTGGTATATAACATCGCATACATGATAGAGCCTACTGCCGAAGCATAGGGTATCCCTTACATGCGAGCTCTCTCCAAATCAGTCTTAGGAGACATCTCTTTGGAGAGAGTGATTCGTGAACAAGCCGGTATATTACCTCGCTTGGAATCTTCCATAATAAACCTCTTTAGTATGGTGTCTATGTACCTGGATTGGGACAATCCCAAAATCCGTTTAGATCTATTTCTATAGATCTTTATCCCCAGGATGTAGGAGGCATCACATAGATCTTTCATGGAGAACTTGTGTGATAAGAAGAGCTTGACCGAGTGTAGCATAGGAACATCGTTTCCTATCAAGAGTATGTTATTCACGTACAATACGAGGAAGACCACCTCACTCTTTACAGCCTTCTTATATATACAAGGTTCATCCACATTTTTGATGAAGTCAAACTCTTTGATAGCTTCATCAAAACAGATGTTCCAACTCCGCGACGCTTGCTTTAATCCGTAGATGGATTTAAGCAGCTTGCATACCTTTCCGCTGCTCCCACTGTCTACGAAGCCCTCTGGCTGTGTCATGTACACGCTCTCTTCTAAATCACCATTTAGAAAAGCGGTCTTGACGTCCATCTGCCAGATTTCGTAGTCATGGTATATAGCAATGGCAAGTAGGATCTTGATGGACTTAAGCATAGCTACAGGAGAAAAGGTTTCATCATAATCGACGCCAGGTCGTTGACGAAAACCTTTAGCTACAAGTCTAGCTTTGAAAGTCTCAACTTTTCCATCTACACCAATTTTCTTTTTGAAGATCCACTTGCTCCCAATGGGTTTTACCCTTCAGGAGCAACTTCCAAAGTCCATACTTTGTTGGTGTACATGGATTCCATCTCGGATCATCCAGCCATTTCACAGAGTCCCCGCTCGTTATGGCCTGCTCGAAACTAGTCGGGTTATCATCTTTCATGATGCAATCCTCGCTCCCACCGTCTATGAGAAAACCGTAGTATCTCTCAGGTGGATGAGGAACCCTCCTGGATCTGCGGAGTGGCTGGGGTTCGTTGGGTACTATTGGATCCTCTGGTTCCACCAAATCATCAGTTCTAGTTTGTGCAGTTGGAACTTCTTCCAATTCTACCTCATTGCCACTAATTTTTTTTACAAGAAATTCCTTTTCCAAAAAGGTGGCATGTTGAGCAACAAACACCTTTTGTTCCTCACTTTGGTAGAAGATATATCCATGTGAATTCTTTGGGTATCCCATAAACTTACATAGAACTGACCTTGCCTCGAGCTTGTCCGGATTTTGCCCTTTAATATATGCCGGACAACCCCATATCTTAACTCGCTTAAGATACGGCCTCTTTCCACTCCATACATATGGTGTTTTAGGCACAAATTTTGATGGAACTTGATTCAATAGATATGCAGCTGTCTCAAGCGCATAACCTCAAAAAGAAATAGGCAACTCAGCAGTACTCATCATAGAGCGCACCGTATTTAATAGGGTGCGATTCCTCCGCTCCGATACACCGTTGTGCTGTGGCGTATACGGATGAGTAAGCTGAGAGAGAATCCATTCTTTTTTAGATAATCACGGAATTCCCCGCTCAAGTATTCTCCTCCCCGATCAGATCGTAGGATGTTAATACTTTTGCCCGTCTGGTTTTTCTACTTCGCACTTATATTACTTGAATTTCTCAAAAACTTCAGACTTGTGTTTCAGCAAAAACACATGTCCGAATCTTGAGAGATCATCGGTGAATGTAATAAAGTACGAGAAACCATTTCTGGCATGTGTAGACATATGACCGCATACATCACTATGTATGAGTCCCAAGAGTTCCAAAGCTCTTTCTCCATGTCCAGTAAACGGAGTTTTGGTCATCTTGCCTTTGAGACATGACTGGCAAGTTTCATAAGATGAAAATTTGAACGGATTCAAATATCCATCTTTATGCAACTTAGCCAGTCTTGTCGCGCATTGATATGACCTAGTCTACAGCGCCACAAGAAGGCTTCGTTCATTTCTGAACTTTTCCTCTTGTTTGTGTTCTGTACGTTAAGAACTGTACTTTGATTAAGAACGTATATACCGTTACATAACGTACTAAACCCAATCAACAGACTTGATTTTGGAAAATGTTCATAACATTATCCTCTAATGTGAGATTATATTCTTCTTTAGTTAGCAAAGAAACCGATATAATGCTGCACATCATTTTTGGTACGTAGTAACAGTCGTTCAGAATCAATGTATTACCAGTTGGTAATACAAGGTGATAATCGCCAACTGCCTTGGCTGCAACAATTGCACTATTCCCTACTGTTAGGGATTTATCACCCTTTCCCAGTTCTCTACCTTTCTTTAGCCCATGTAACAAATTACATACGTGGGATCCTGATCCGATATCCAATACCCAGGACGTAGAACAAACTGAGAAACAGTTCTCGGTAACGAACACACCTGAAGAAGATGCATGAACATGCTGTTTCTTCGTACGGGTGGCGCTGGAATCCTGATATTCCCTATCCCTTGCTCAGTCTTATGACAGTCATAAGATGGAGTGGAATCAACGTTCCCAAGCCTTGTATAAAAGGAGGGTTCGGTCAATACATCCATAATATTATCTTGATTAAGGCGTGGCATTGGTTGCTGCCTGGAGAGAGAGAGATGGAAACGCGTTAGCGTGCGCTCTTTGCAAGATTAGATTGGTTATTATCTTATTTAATCAGGATGGCTCCCACGGTTTTTATCAAATCTTCCTTAAAACCCTAAAAGGTAAGATTAGTCGGGATTAATTACATCCTACAGGTTCGCCAATCGTTCGGCCAGGCAGGTATCAGTACTCCGAGGGAGGTTCCCCGTGCGAAAACATAATTAAAATAAATCTCGTTTCCCTAGAGGCATAATCCCGTTGACGCCTTTCTAGACACCTACTGGATCAGCTAATTGTAAAGTGCAAAATTTTCCCAGGAGGAACTCTTACTCGCAGTGGGTATCGGGATCCAACTATCATATAGAAGGTATGCAATCTCATTGCAAATTTCAACACTTGAAATTCCCGATAATGTTTTTACCCTTAGCCACTTATGACCTTGACAAGGTCAACAAACCATAAGCGCTAGTCAAGCTCTACCCGTCATTTCTTGATTGAATTAAACCCATCCGCACGACCCTTGACAAGGTCAACAAGGCCGCACGACTACCCTAACCCAATCGCATCTCATGCTGGCAGATAAGCACTAATCAGCTACCGCACACTACGTCTTGACAAGCTCAACAAACGCAGCACGGATATTAAATAGTACTTATCTGAAATGACGGAGGGCTACGCAAATTTTTAAGAAAACCACGAGCTTAATGAACTTGATATTGCTGTAGAATCTAGTGATTTTATAAAGGAGTGTCTTTAAGGCTTTTCTAGCTTCGCTAAAGAGGTCACTCCTGGTGAAGGGATCTCGGCTCTTTCCTCATTGAATGAGGTGCTGGATATTCATGAATACCACTATGCAAAGCAAGAACTAGAGAAGCAATCAAAAGACAAAACCGAGTGGGTTGTAGCATTTGCTAGTTTCGCTAAAGAGGTCACTCCCGGTGAAGGGATCTCGGCTCTTACCTCATCGAATGAGTTGCTGGATATTTATCAAGGAATACCACTGTGCAAAACAAAAACTAGAGCTATCTTTTTTGAAAATTTGATTCTACAATATCTTTTGGTTTCTTTTTTTTCATTAATCTCATTAATGAAGTCCCATCAATTAATGTTTCCTAAACATTACAGAAAAATGAAACGAAAATAGAACGTACGCTTATGCTATCTACATTCGCCACTGGGCCCCGTCATGCACCGTTAGGTTACTTAACTACCGGCAGAGCGGAGGCTGGACTAGCGTGGGTGCAAAACATAAACAACGTTTATTATATATCATATATATAATATTACATTCGTCTCACGCAGTTATATGATCAACATCACAGAATCAAGCAGCAGAAGCAATATATGAAATATTAGATATACTAGAATGTCCGTGTTTTAAATTTAGCCAGTAATGTAAAACACGGATTCCACGGTCGTGATGAATAGCCAAACCCACATCTTTAGACCCCTACGAGAGCGGCAAGTAAACCAGCCAATTCTAGAGTTGGGAGACTCGGTCTCAACTCCTTGAGATGGTCTCCCACTGGACTCTGGAACCCGGTTACTTGTGCTCCCCGTCTTTGGGTCTATTCTAATGCGGAAAAGTAAATAATATACAACAGTGGTGACATCATCCTCAACCCGGAAGTGCCCCAATAAAAGAATATTACATACAGATCTTACATGAATGAAAATAAAAACTCTCATCTCATATAGAACCCCCGGCTATTTTTTCACGACGATCCAATAAATCATATCAACAGCAACACATGATATCACATATCATCAACGTAAGCAAATATGCGTATCCCTAAAACTTGTTGACATATAGCAACGAGATTGGGATACCCCATATGTTACACTTACGGTCGCAGAAAAGAAAACAGAAAACTACAATAATTAGAATCCGCAATATCCTTGGACATCATAAACCCGGAATATCTCATATTCCGGATTTCATCCCAAACTTATAAAACTTGCATTTTAGTCTCAAATTGAAAACTCTTTTCAATTGGTTGTCGGATAATTCAACAAGATTCCCGACTTAGTGATCGCGTACAATACGCAATTGCGACGGAGTTTTGATCCGAATCAAAACTTCGTGGCAATCGATCAATTGAGACTAAACGGCTAGGTTTACAATATACTAACTAGTTTTCATAAAACTAATTAATCCGGATTCTAATAATTGTATCACATATCACAAAGCTTGTAAAGTAACCGTGGCATTAGAATTCCGCACGCTATTAGCAAACTAAACCAATTTTTCCAAAACTTTGAAAAATCCAGTGAGCTAAAGTTCCAAAAATGATCGTTTTAAGCTAATCCGGGAGTCGAAACGAACTCGAAACCCGCCCAAATCTTCGGGGAGGCGAAGATCCCAAAATTAACTGTCGAATGGGGGCCTCGGTGGGTACCCACCCTCGGGGGCCACCACGAAGTGGCCCCCTAGGGTAGGCAGACCCGAGAGCACCCAGTTTGGGGTGCTCTCGGGTCACCCCCCAAGGCCACCTTGTGGTGGTCTTGGGGTGTGGGTCCGGCCTCTTATGACTGTCATGAGTTTGAGCAAGGAATAGGGGAAAACCCGGATTCCCACGCCACTCGAACGAAGGAGCATGCTGATGCATTTTCTTTGGGTGTGTTCGTTACCAAGAACTGTTTCTCAGTTTACTCTACGTCCTGGGTATTAGATACCGGATCAGGATCCCGCGTATGTAATTTGTTACATTGGCTAAAGAAAGGTAGAGAACTGGGAAAGGGTGATATATCTCTAGTAGTAGGGAATGGTGCAATTGTTGCAGCCAAAGCAGTTGGCGGATATCACCTTGTATTAAGTAGTAATACATTGATTCTAAAAATGACTGTTATTACATACCCTCGATGATATGCAATATCATATTCATCTCTTTATTTGGATAAAGAAAGATATAACTTTGCATTAGAGAAAGATGTTATGAACATTTTCCTAAATCAAGTGTTGATTGGGTTTGGTACGTTGTATAACGGTATATACGTTTTAAATCAAACTACAGTTCTAAGCATACAGAACACACACAAGAGGAAAAGTTCAGAAATGAACAAAGCCTACTTGTGGCATTGTAGACTAGGTCATGTCAATGCGACAAGACTAGCTAAGTTACATAAAGATGCATATTTAAATCTGTTTGAATTTACATCTTATGAAACATGCCAGTCATGTCTAAAAGGCAAGATGACCAAAACTCCGTTTACTGGAAACGGAGAAAGAGCTATTGAACTCTTGGGACTCATACATAGTGATGTATGCGGTCATATGTCTACACATACCAGGAATAGTTCCAGACGGGTAAAAGTATTAAAATCCTTCGATTTGATCGAGGAAGTGAATACTTGAGCACGGAATTCCAAAACTATTTAAAAGAATGACATTCTCTCTCAGCCTATTTCTCCATATGCACCACAACACAACGGTATATCGGGACAGAGGAATCGCACTCTATTAGATATGGTGCACTCTATGATGAGTAATGCTGAGTTTCTTATTTCCTTTTGGGGTTATGTACTTGAGATAGCTGCATTCTTATTGAATAAAGTTCCGACCAAATCCGTTGCCCTACGACTCCATATGAGATATGAGTGGGAAGAGACCATCTCTTAAACAAGTTAAGATAAGGAGTTGTCCGGCCTATGTTAAAAACAAAATCCGGACAAGCTCGGGGCAAAGTCAGTTCTGTGCTAATGAGTAGGATATCCTAAACTTTCGTGTGGGTATATCTTCTACCATACCGAGGAACAAAAGGTGTTTGTTTCTCGACATGCCACCTTTTTAGAAAAGGAATTTCTTGTGAAGAAACTATAACTGACGATTTGGTGGAACCAGAGGATTCAATAGTCCCCAACGAACCTCAGCCACTTCGCAGATCTAGTAGGGTTCCTCATCCACCTGAAAGATACTACAGTTTTCTCATAGACGGAAAGCGAGGATTGCATCATGGTAGATGATGACCCAACTAGTTTCGAGCAGGCCATCACAAGTGGAGACTTTGTGAAATGGCTGGATGCTATGCGATCTGAGATGGAATCCATGTACACCAACAAAGTATGGACTTTGGAAGTTGCTCCTGAAAGGGTAAAACCCATCGGGAGAAAATGGATCTTTGAGAAAGATAATTGATGTAGATGGAAAAGTTGAGACTTTTAAAGCTAGACTTGTAACAAAAGGTTTTTCGTCAACGACCAAGTGTTGGCTGTGACGAAACTTTTTCTCCAGTGGCTATACTCAAGTCCATCAAGATCCTATTTGCCATTATTGCATACCATGACTACGAAATCTGGCAGTTGGACGTCAAGACCGCTTTTCTAAATTGTAATTTAGAAGAGAGCGTGTTCATGACACAGCCAGAGGGCTTCGTAGACAGTGGGAGCAGCGGAAGTATGCGCAAGCTGCTTAAATCAATTTACAGATTAAAGCAGGCATCGCGGAGATGGAACATCTGTTTTGATGAAGCGATCAATGAGTTTGATTTCATCAAAAATGTAGATGAATCAAGTATATACAAGAAGGTTGTAGAGAGTAAGGTTGTTATTCTCGTATTGTACGTGGATGACATACTCTTGATAGGAAAGGGTGTTCCTATGCTACACTCGGTCAAGCTCTTCTTATCACACGAGTTCTCCCTAAAAGATCTTAATGATGCCTTCTACATCCTGGGAATTAAGATCTATAGAGATAGATCTAAGAGAATGTTGGGATTGTCCCAATCCAGGTACATAGACACCATACTAAAAATGTCTAGTATGGAAGATTCTAAGCGTGGTAATGTACCCGCTTGTTCAGGAATCACTCTCTCCAAAAAAGGATGTCTCCCAAGACTGGTTTGGAGAGGGTTCACATACAAGGGATACCCTATGCTTCGGTAGTCGGATCAATCATGTATGCGATGTTATGTACGAGACCGGATGTAAAATACTCACTAGGTGTAGTGAGTGGGTATCAATAAGATCCTGGAGAAAAGCACTTGACTGCTGTGAAGAACGTTCTTAAGTACTTGAGGACTAAAGAAATGTTGTTGGTGTATGGTAACGGTGAACTCCAGGTGGAGTCCTTTACCGATTCGAGCTTCCAGAGTGATAAGGACGACTGAAAGTCAGTCTCGGGTTTTGTCTTTACCCTCAGTGGAAGGACGATATGTTGGAAGGATTCCAAGCTATATACCGTAGCAGACTCGTTGATAGAGGCTGATTACATCGCTATTAACGATGCTGCCAAAGAGGTTGTCTGGATGAATAAGTTCATGAGATGAACTTGATGAGGTTCCTACCATTGAGCATTCAATACCTGTGCATTGTGATAACAATGGAGCTGTGGCTTTGGCCTAGGAATCCCGGTCCCATCAGTGATCCAGATATATTCTTAGGCGGTATCACCTAATCAGGGAGATAGTTGATCTCCGGAAGATCGAGGTCAGAAGAGTTGACACAGAGGATAACACAGCGGATCCACTCACAAAGGCGAACCCCCAAATGCGATTCGAGAGATTTTTGGGATGTTGGGTATGAGATACTACAACAACTGGCCTTAGTGCAAGTGGGAGATTGTTAGGAATATGTATGCCCTAGAGGCCATTATTGTTGATATAGTGGATGTTTGGACATATGTACAGAGGACTTTTTTGCTCGACATGATAGTATGCTATATGGTTTCCTTTATCTTAACATGTAGACAGGTATTTTTATACTGTCTTTCTCTCACATGTTGGTAAATCCCTTAGGATATGTACTTGACTACCAGGATTATGATGAGATCATACTAGTGGGGCCAGGGTGGTTCAAAAGTACATCTTTTAATCAGTTCCTAGTCGAGGGGATATCGAGACACAGGGCATCGATATTACCAGAGTAGACTAGTGTGTACGTTTCTTGTCCCTTAGAGCGCGATGGTTGATCCCACAACCATTGGTGTGTGACATCAAAGATTGTACACAGGTGCTCATTAGAGAATGGGTACACCGAACAGGACTCGTCGAGAACTCCTAGTTGGTAGTATACCTATCGTCAGATACCAGTCCTCTGGTGACACTGGTCATGTTAGTATGTAGACCCGAGATCGTCGTAGAGTCTTGTGTGGCTCCCATTGTGCTTTGATTTCCTCCCTACCACGCTTAAGAGGAGTTGTGCAAACAGATAGATTTTGGATACAGTCCCGAGTCACATGGAGTCAATGAGCGATAGGAGGGGTTTCGTCTCTCCTGGTATTGGGGGTTGATGTTGCGCTATGCTCGATTGGTTATAACTGGAAGTCCCTGACCAGGGCTGCTGTTGAGATTTACTGATATGAGTTATTAGTAGTTTCTCGAACCGTTATAGGCCAGACATCGGCATGACTTATCACGTTACTGGGGTCTGACGTTTACCACCCCTAGACATAATATGCGACATATCAGACGAACAGATCGGACTGTACGGTAGTGTTACTGATAGGCTTCATGGAGAGCATGGACAAGCTTGCTTGTTGATCTTCATTTCGCTCAATATCCGGGTAGCCGTTACGTCCAACTAGTACCGCTGACGGCTTGTGGGTGACTGATGTGATCATCGCGTACTGCTGGCGTATTGACGAGTCTTTAGAGTCCCACACAGGAGTTCTCTGGTTCAAGCGAAACGAAGTAAGACACATGTGATATACGCGTGGGCCTGATTAAATATGTGTATGTGATACCGTATTGTAATCTGGCAGTTATCCGTTATCAGTCAGGTTATATGTGATATAACCAGATTATCGAATCAAGTGTTGATTTGATAATGTGATACACAGATAAATGATATTAGTCGGTTATATGTGATATAACCGGATTATTAAATCAAGTGTTGATTTAATAATGTGATATATATTATATGTGATATAATTATATCTTAACTAATATCATTAGCTCACTAATTATTCTTCATAATATATATAAATATATATGATATATATATATAAATATATATGATATATATATATATATATATATATATATGTATTTTATGAAGCATGGCATGATATTTCTATTTTTGAGAAAAATAGAAAATGAGGTGGAAAATGGGAGCATGGTGAGGCATGGTTATTTTTCTTTTCTTTATTCATCTTGACTCACTATTCAAGTATGGTTGCAATTTTATATTGCAATTTTTCCATGCTTAAATGAGTGATGGTCAAGGGGTTGCCATTCACTTGATTCATTCAACACTTGGTCATTTTTTTTGCAAGTGTTGCTCTTTTGCTCTTATCTTCTTCATCCTCTTCACCATTGTTCAAGCTTCAACCTTCACATGTGATTTGAATCATGAAACTTGAACACATACTAGTGAGCAAACTAAATCCCTACTTCACCATCCTACACTTGACTAGCGATCAAGTGTAGCGTGTTTCCTACACTAAGAGAGTTTAGTGTAGAGGTAGTTTCAGTTGGTGGGACTTCGCGTGGATCATTTTCGGCACGAAGGTTTTCGGAGGAAGCTCGTCCAAACCCTCAAGTGGAGCCTAGTGGAGTCGCGGGACTACTACACGGGGCATGTGAAGTGAATGACTCGATCTACTGGGGTATAGCCATCTTTCACTTCTATTTGTTTACATATCATCATAAGTTAAATCCTAAACATTCTAGTTAAAGATCTTGTTTAGTCTAATCTAGCACCCGAAAATTTTGAATTCGGCATGCTTGATGCCACTTGGACCTCTTGGTGGTGCTAGGGTAGACTTTCAGAGCAACCGCTATCAAGGATCCACTTTTCGTTACGTGATTTGGGATTTTGCAAAATAATAAGACGGAGGTGTGACCTTGAGAATCCATTTCATTCTCGGTCCATCGGGGTTAGAAGTAAAGTAATATTTATAAGTTAAATTTAATTTAATATGACAATATCTAGAAATATATCTTAAAGTACAATAATTACACAACATTTGCATAACCATTACTATATTTATATGAATTTGAACTTCTAACAAATTTATTTGGTCTTCCAACAAATTTATTTGGTTCTTCATACTTTGAATCGTCATGATAACCTCCTCCTTGACGTTTGTAATGATTTATGCAAGTTCTTAGCATAACGTCAATGTTATCTTTAGTCTTAGTAAACTCAAGAATTATATTATCTTTAATTTCTAATTTTCTTTTTTAAATAAAAAATTTCATTTTTTAAAGTTCCTGTAGCATTAATATTATTCAAATGTGATTCTTCTTTTAATACTAATTTTTCTTTTAAGTCATTGTTTTCCGAGATTAACTTTTCACATTCAACTTTATTTTGATTAGCCTTTTGGTTATTATTGTCTTTTAGTTTATATTTTGAGTGAATTTTATCATAATTAGATTTCAAATAAAAATATAAATTAACTAAGTTTTCTTTAGATAAACTTTGAATACCAAGGATATCATCACTAATCTCATCATCATTTATCACCATAAACCACATGTTTGCAACTTCATCATTTTTTGACCCACTTGAGTCAAATTCATCCCAGATGGCCTGAAAAGCGCGTTGTTCTGAACCTTTCTTCCATTTGGATTTGTCCTTGACTTTAAGGTTTGGATAGTCCGCTTTAACGTGACCTTTGTTGCATTCTAAGAATTGCACGGTTTTAGTTAAATTCACCCGTTTCTTAAGTGAGTTGCCTCTATTCTTAAGAAACCTTTTAAAGTGTCTCGTAATGTTAGCCATTTCTTCATCGTCGCTTGATGGATGAGATTCTTTGATCTTGTTGGTTGATGCCTTTAGTGCGATATTCTTGTGTTGATTGTCTTTTTTAATGTTGATATCATCAAGTTGCATCTTATAGGTCTTTAATTTATCGATAAGAGTATCAACGCCCATGGTGCTCATGTCATTTGCTACTTCTATCGCGGTAATCTTAGACTGCCAGGATAGAGTTAGTGATTAAAGAATTTTATAGTTCTTTTCTTTCTCTACAAGTTTCTTTCCTAAATTGAATAATTCAGTTACTATATTATTAAATCCAGAGTACATGGAGTCTATGGTATCATTTTCTTTTGTAGAAAATATTTTGTATTCATACATTAATCGATTTATCTTAGATTCTTTTACTTGGTTTGTCCCTTCATGTGCAGTCTCAAAAGGTACTCCAGATATCATGTGCCGTTTGGCACATGGAAATTCTGTTGAATTCTTCCGGGACCAATGAGAAATGAAGGGCATTCATGGCTTTAACATTTAAAGTTGTAGAATGCTTATCAACGTCAGAATAATGTTTAGTAGTGGGAATAACATAGGGAGTATCTAATATTTCTAAATCTATGCACTGCAAAAATATTCTCATTTTGGTTTCCAAAACTGAAGTTAACGCCGTTAAATAGTGGAGGTCGTGTGGTGGATTGACCCTCTAATTGATTTGTCATTATAGGATCTATAAATTCAAGATGTTAATTTTTAAAATATGAGCAACCTGTTCTGATACCAATTGAGAATACCTTAGAGTGGGATGAATAAGATAACTACGTCATCCCTGGCAAATTTAAAAACTAATTGCTATAATGTTTTGATTAACAATTTTCTGCGGAATAATTTAAGCAAGTTAAATAATGAAAATTGTTCCAGTAATCGAAACTACACAGAAAAGAGAATAGAGTAAAAAGCAATGCAAACACGAGTGATTTGTTGACTAGGGTTCACCACTTCTAATGGCTAGTTCCCGCATGAGTCACCTTCTCAGGATTTTCGCACTATTGTTGTGAAGAACACAAATCTCTTTTCATAAGGATCAGCCACTTGAACTTGCGATTCCATAGAAAACAAGTCTTATTTTTCTCTAAGCCGCGATTCTTTAGGAAAGTCCACTTTCCTCTCTAATCTGCGATTCTTTAGGAAGATCTCTTTCCACTCGGAATCCATGCAATTCAAACAATGAGAGGATTTACGATCGTTTTACAAACGACAAATTACTCACTCACAATCCTATGGTCTCAATAGATTAAAACCATGTGACATGAGAATTGTTTTGAGAGATTATTTCAAGTTTTGGTTCTGGAGGATATGGAAAAGATTAAGACAAGTTAACGCTCAAAAAGAACAAGAAGTTTTTCAAAATGATTTGCAAGTGTATTAAAAGTGTGATCTCAAGGATATATATAGGAGTTGAACGGGGTAGTTATTTTACCTGCTAATAACTGCTATAAAACAGTTAATAAATGTTGGAAATTGTTAAAAACAAAAACGACGTAAATACCCATTCGTTCGAATATTTAAACTAGAAATAACTGCCAAAAACTGTCAGGCCAGACGTCTGTGGGAGACGTTTATCGTTTGAAATTTCCTTCATCAGACGTCTGTAGGAGATTACAGACGTCTAGAGATCAATAAGTCTTCATCAGATGTCTGAATGATCCGTCTCTGAAATATATCCAGTATTTGATATTTTGGAAATTTGTTTTTCAGACGCCTGTACCAGATGTCTTGGGATTCAAAATTTGTGAGGCAGACGTCTTGTACAGACGTCTGTTCTTTGATATGCCGGAATATCTGTTTTTGAATGTTGGGCAGTTTGAATTCCAACGTATAGAATAGAAAATTGTTGGAATATGATTTCTAACCTTGTGAGATCTTGTGAGAACACTAGACACTATTACAACACTTATATTTCATTTCTTCAACTTGGTTCTTCTTTGATCTTCATTTCCTTGAGTTGTTATGTTGGGACGTCATTGTATCTTGATTAAGCTTGCATTACGTTCTTGCTTGCATCAAGGCTTCATGCCATATCACCGTTTTGAGTGCGTATTATATTGTAGGCAATCTTGCTTGATGTTTGAGATATTATGCTTGTTGTACTCAAGAATAAACACTTGGAAATGTCGTCAGTAATATATGAATTGTTTAAATAAAGTTTTGTTCTAAATAATCAAAACCGAGGATCGTACGACACAACTGTCAACATGACAACCCCCCCCCCCCCCCACCACCACAAGTTTGATCATGGTTTGTTGTTTTGTGTTAGTGTTCCTGTGTCCATATTCTTCTAGGCTTGCATTTTCTTTTAATTTCTTTGTAAAACCGTGTTCTTTTAATTTCAGTGTTTTTTTGGCAATAACTGACACGTTTTAGTTGCTGGTGTTTGCAGGTAAAACGTTGTACAAACAACATCCCAAACAGCATAAACTACATATTGGATTCAGTACGAGTTTCAGAACTAGTCGAAGTCCAGGTATTCAAAAGTTTCTTCACCGAGCTGCTATTAGTTTTCTTTTATTACTACCAAACTAAAATTACTATCATTTAAATACCTGTCTAGGACCAGGTTTAAATTGTTGTACCCTTGCAGTAAAGACTTTTATTAAAAACAGAGGATAAAGGGCTCTGAGAATTATTTGATATTAAAAATGCTAGTGCAAGTTGGTCTTTGGTGTCTATTGAAGTGATTCTTGTAGACTCGAAGAAGGAAACAGTAAGAGTAATGATAGGGCAACAAATCTGTGCAATAAACATATCTTCATGTTTACATCAAACGCCATCTAACTTATGTGGTGAATCCACCTTGAAGTAATCTTGAGGATTCTGTCACCTGGATGTTCCAGGTTTTAGCATGGGGAAAATTAGTCATAGTTTAGAAAATTTAAGAAATTACAAATTTTGCCAAATTAAAAAATAAAAAATGACTGATTCCTATAAGATATTTTCTATTTGATTGCCTTTCTGTCCATTTTCTTGCTCTAGTTAATTCTAAATTTCTGCTTCATGCTCTTTGTTGCAGGGTGAGAAGATACGAAGACGTGGTGATTGGATGCTTTGGCTACTCAATCAGCCCAACATCCACACTATCGAGAATCGGATGCAGGGTGTGATGTTAGAAGATCAATGATTGGTGATGATCGTATGCGCGCCTTCAGATTGATGTTGGCACAAGCCTATTTCCATAAATAGGGAACAAGGGTGGTATTTTTAGGGTTTCTTTTTTGTGATACCCTGGTGGTTAGTTCCCTAGAGAGAAAACCCAAAAGGAACAAAAAAATTTTAAAAAAAAGAAAAAAAAAAGAAAAAAAAGGGGAAAAATTAAAACTTAAAAAAAAAACTAAATTAGAAAAGAGCAAGGAAAAAAAATAGTATAGGGTTTAGCTTTGAGTTGTATAGTCAGTTTCCCTCAAACCCTGTGCTTTTTGATGGTGGAGTTTGCATATTGTATCTTGTCTTCTGGAACTGATGTGACAGTTTTCTTTATCTGCACCAATCTGATTTCTTTTATTTTTCTTCCCTTTTTGTTTTGCATCGTGCCACTCTAGTTCAGAGAGGAACTGAAGTATAATGCTGTTCTCGTTATCTGATAATTGGAAGAAAACAACTTGGACACTATTTTAAAGCTTCTTATGTTTTGATATATCACATATACCTCCCTAGGATATGATAATATTTGACGGTTATTTCATAAGGTTTCCAAAATTCATATTGAGACCTAAGGAATGTTATGTTATTTGCGTTTTTGTTGTTTGATGAATTTGACTGGTGCTAGAGGCCTGTCTTCAGGCCGCAGTCATGTTAAATTTGTGGGCAATGGCAATTGTGAATCTAAAGCTGATGGCGGCTGGTCTTAAATATTTGGGAGCAGTGCTGCTTGATTTTTATGGTGCAACTTTAATGTTTTTGTTTTTTATGGTGTAACTTTAATGTTCAATGCCAGAGGTTAGACCTCCTGTCATGATTGCATCAAAAAAAGGACAAGGTAGTAGACAATATTCTTGTTTCAATTTTATAATTTACGTGTATCGTCGGTAAAGAAGGGCTAACCTGTGACGGTTAAGTGAACCATTTAGATACCGTTTAGAAATACAAATAAGGATTTGTTACATCGTGCAAATTGCTCCATTTTTGCCTGTACGGTCTCGTCAACATCTCGTTTTGGAAAAGAAAGTATTTCCATTGCCAATCATATGTAAAAGTGGGCATTTTTCTGATCCAACATAATTAACTGTTGGAACTGAATGTCATGTTTTATGAACCAAACTGGGCAGCATATCTCTCTCCAGCTGGTGGAACTGAGCCAGCAACCAGCACCTGCCATGTGCCATATGCATCATTATAATTGACCAGAGACATTATCTGCACCCAACATTAGATGATATTGAAACTCGGAGAAAGAAATACTAAAATAAAATGAAAAGAAAAGGACAATGAATAGTAGGCCAGTGCATGGGCCCAAGAGAAATCAATCGTCGACGTAGCCATTTCCACCCGTGGAGCAGTAGGTTATTGTTTGGAGAATGATAGTTGCTGTGTTAAACTCAAAATTAGCAGTCTGAACAATTCACTTGGGGGTAATGAGTTTTACTATTCATCTTATCTTATTGCATTTCATTAATGATATTCATGCCTTCATTCTAGCTAGGGGAGCTTAACGAACCGAGCTAGGAGAAGTGCTCGAAACACCGGGTTCTAGAGTGCGGTAGGTGACCATCTTACGAAGTTGAGACCGGGCCGTCTCGTTCTAGGTTTGGTGGGCTGCTCACCGTACTTGTAGGGGGTTCTAGAATAGACTCATGTTGGAGTGCTTAAGTTACCGGATTCTTGAAAGCGCCAGGTGATCCACTCATGACATTAAGGTCGGGTTGTCCCGTTTCTAGGATTAGCAGGCGGCTTGTCGTGTTCGTAGAGGTCTTGGTTCGAAGTTGTGCGGGCTATCCACACGACCGGGGAATGTCGCGTTTTATTTATGGCTCAAATGAAACGCGAGGCTCCTACTTTATCAGCTATTCCATATTGTTTGTTGAATGCCTGTGATATTATTACATGTCTGTGATATATATATATATAGATAATTGCATCCGCGTTAGCCCTGCCTCCGGCCTGCCGTAAGTTAAGTAACGTTATGGTGAAGACCCGAGGCCTAGCGGTGAATGCGGATGGCATATAAAAATATGCTATTTTGTTTGTTTCTGGTATGACTAGGAACTTAAATGATGGGACATCATTATATGTTTAATGCGAAGAAATAAACCTAAACTGATATTGTAGGAACCAACTTCTTCAAAAGAGTTTATAGCCATATTCTTTTGTTTCTATATGTTTTGCATCCGCGTTAGCCCTGCCTCCGTCCTGCCGTAAGTTAAGTAATCTTACGGTGAAGACCCGAGGCTGCATGGCGAATGCGGATGGTATATAATAGCATGCTATTTTGGTTGTTTCTGGTTTGACTAGGAACTTAAATGGGGGGACATCATTATATATTTAATGCAAAGAAATAAATCTAAAATGATATTGTAGGAACCAACTTTTTCAAAAGAGTTTATAGCCGTATTCTTTTGCTTTACATAAAGATATTCGGTTAGGAATATCCTGCATCTCATTCGATGAGGAAAGAGCCTTGATTCCTTTATAGGAAATTCGTTCTTAAGTAAAAGTTTATGTTATTATATACCATTCGATTTTCTTCAAAACCACTCGTTTTAAAAACGACGTCTGAACCACTCCTTTTTAAAACCACCCGGTTTCTTCAACGATATCAAGTTCATTACGTTAAGGGTTTTCTTAAAAACCAGCTGTAACCCTTCGTCATTTTCTATGAGTATTGTTTAGTATGTGTGCTACGTTTGTTGATCTCGTCAAGAGATACTGTACGGTAGATAAGTGATGTTTGTTTGTAGCTGTAAGTCGATGTGCAACACCCCACGAGTTGGGGGGAGGCGGAAATATGAAAAACGATCTTGTTCTTGAAGCATACATCAACTAACCGAAGATCTTTGCTAAACAATAATTAACAACTACCATAAAAGTTCTAAACTACTATGTAAAGAGATTATACCTAGTGATACGTGTCCTTCGTCTTTACGATCTCTTCGTCCTCCTTGGCCTTCTCCAAGTGATAGATGATCCACCCGAGAACCCTACTCCAAGCTTCACCTCAAGACTTGAGGTGACTAAGTTTCTCTAGTTGCTAACCAAATGGAGTTAGGTCATATAGAGTTAGGTTATGGGATGTTTAGTCTTTTCTAACCCTTGTACTCAACTCATGAGTGGTAGGATTAGAGCTTGAAGAAAGAGAGAGCTTGAGGAGAGAGAAGGTGAACTAGCATAATAAAATGAAATTGCTTCTCACTTAATATATCAAGCATAATGAAATATCAATAAAATGAATAATCAAAGATTATTCATCATGCTTCATAAATATATATGAGTGATTCACTATGTGAGTCATTAAGTATTTAATAATGCATTAATGACATAGTGAATCATACATAATGAGTCACAATTACATTAATGACAATGCCACCTAAACCCCTCAAGTCACCATGCTTCTAGAAGCTTCCCGGAAATTACGAGAACGCCCCTCTCATTCGTGAAAACACGGAAAAACTTTAGACTGTATAAATCCAATAACCTGATACTAGAATCTGGCTTAAACCAAAGCCGTATAGTAAAAACTGTCCGAATGTCGTACGTGCGTTTAAATACGTATTCGTCCGAACCCTTGTCGTAAAACCGTACGACATCTATATGGTTTCGCCTGGAGTTGGGAAAACTCTGTGTGGGACTCTAAAGACTCGACTACTACGCTGGCAGTGGGTTTAACCACAGACCGCAAGCGGCACTAGCTGTACGTAACGGTCCCCAGGTAGATGTCGATAAGAAGGCCGATGGAGATACCCATCCGAACTTCTACTGAGCCTGTGCGTGAAAATATCCGTGCAGTCCGGTATGTTCGTCTAAGAGTATCGCATGTATGGTCTAGGGAGGTGGTAAACGTCAGACCCCTAATAACCGTACAAGTCGTGTCGGTATGGCTCTATCACCATCCGAGAATCCACTGATCAATCTATCAGTAATTCTCAATCAGCCCTGGCCAGGGACTTATGGTAATGACCAACCGATTACTGTGCGATATCAACTCCCTATACCGGGAGAGACGAATCCCTAACAGTCACTCACTGCCTCCACGTGGCTCGGGACTGTGCCCAACTAAAACCTGTTTGCACGACTCCTTTGAACCGTGGTAGGGTAGTAATCAAAGCACAGTGGGAACTCACACGAGACAAATGACGACTTTAAGTCAACGGACTATCTGCACACATGTCACCTGAGAACTGTTATCTGGCGTTAGGTATAAATACCATTCAGTCAGTTCTCGGCGAGTCCTGTCCGGTGTACTCACATCCAGTGAGCATCTGTATACAATCTTAGGTGCACTCCACCAATGGCTGCGGGACCAATCCATCGCCCCTCCTCACGGTCTAGATATGTATACACCAGTCTACTCCGGAGTATCGATGCCCAGTCTCGATACTCCTGCGACCAGGGACATCTAAGGATGTGCCTATTGACTATCCAGCTCCCACTAGTATGACTGCCATCACAACGCCGGTAGTCAGGCAAACACCCTATGGGCTTTATCAACATATATATATGTATGAATACTACGCAAAATATATCATATGTTAAGATAAAGACAAACCAAATAGCGTACTATCATATTAAGCAAGACTGTCATGTACATACATATCCCCAGCATCCTATACAATGAAGGCCTCTAGGGCATATATATCCTACAATCTCCCACTTGCACTAAGGCCTATAATTGGCGCAATGAGTACCCACTGTCTTCACTATATTCAGTTGCTGGAGTACCGCATGCCCAACATCTCAAACAGCCTCTCGAACTGAACTTGAGGGATGGCCTTGGTGAATGGATCTGCCGTGTTGTCTTTTGTGTCCACTCTCCATACCTCGATCTCCCGACGATCAACGATCTTCGCCTTAAGATATGCCTGGATTTCTGATGGGACCTCGGTTCCTTCGCCAATGCTATGGTCCCATTGTTATCACAATACAAAGGTATTGGATCGGCAATGGACGGAACCATCTGAAGTTCAGAGATGAACTTCCTCATCCAGACAGCCTCTTTTGCGGCTTCACTAGCAGCTATATACTTAGCCTCCATAGTTGAGTCTGCAACGGTATCCTGTTTGGAACTCTTCCAACATACCGCCCCTCCATTGAGGGTAAACACAAAACCCGAAATGGATTTAGAATTATCTTTGTCACTTTGGAAGCTGGAGTCGGTAAAAGCCTCTACCTGGAGGTCTCCATTACCGTAAATCAAGAACATCTCCTTAGTCCTTCTCAGGTACTTGAGAATGTTCTTTACCGCTATCCAATGTTTTTCACCTGGGTCAGACTGATACCTGCTTACCACACCAAGTGCGTAAGCTACATCCGGTCTTGTACATAACATCGCATACATTATAGATCCTACCGCCGAAGCGTAGGGTATAATGCCCATGCGATCCTTCTCTTCATCAGTCTTTGGAGACATCTCTTTGGAGAGGGTGATCCCGTGACAAGCGGGCATATTACCGTGCTTGGAATCTTCCATACTAAATCTCTTTAGTATAGTGTCAATATACCTGGACTGTGAAAGTCCCAACATTCTATTAGATCTATCACGATAGATCTTAATGCCCAAAATGTAGGTTGTATCACCCAAGTCTTTCATGGAGAATTTCTGTGACAAGAAGAGCTTTACTGATTGTAGCATAGGGACGTCATTCCCTATCAGTAGTATGTCGTCGACGTACAAAACGAGGAAGACTATTGCTCCTTCTACAATCTTCCTATAAATACATGGTTCATCTACATTTTTGATAAAGTCAAACTCTTTGACTGTCTCATCAAAGCAGATGTTCCAACTTCGCGATGCTTGCTTTAATCCATAAATGGATTTAAGCAACCTGCACACTCTTCCGCTGCTCTTACTGTCTAAGAAACCTTCTGGTTGATCCATGTAAACACTCTCTTCTAAATGTCCATTTAAAAAAGCTGTTTTTACATCCATTTGCCAGATTTCATAGTCATGGAAGGCAGCAATGGCAAGCAGGATCCGAATGGATTTAAGCATAGCTACAGGTGAAAATGTTCCATCATAGTCCAATCCTGGTCTATGACGAAAACCTTTTGCAACGAGTCTAGCTTTGTAGGTTTCCACTTGTCCAAGTGCACCAATCTTCTTTTTGAAGATCCATTTGCATCCAACTGATTTCACCCCAGGAGGAGCAACTTCTAAAGTCCATACTTTATTGGTGTACATGGATTCCATTTCGGATCTCATAGCATCCAGCCATTTCATCGAGTCAATACTCGTGATAGCCTGCTGAAAACTAGTAGGCTCATCATCATCGATGATGCAATCCTCTCGATCCCCATCTAGAAGAAAACCATAGTATCTTTCAGGAGGATGAGAAAGCCTACTAGATCTGCGGAGTGGTGTTGGTTCGTCATGTTCTATTGAAATCTGAGGTTCTTCTAAGTCCTTGGTAGTAGTTTGAGGTTCTGGAATTTCTTCCAGCTCTACCGCACTCCCACTAATTTCTTCTGCAAGAAATTCGCTTTTTAAGAAGACAATGCGGCGAGCGACAAACACCTTTTGTTCTTCAGTGTGGTAGACCATGTACCCCCTTGAATGTTTGGGGTATCCTACAAACTTGCACAAAACCGATCGTGCCTCGAGCTTGTCCGGTCTATGCTTTTTAACATATGCCGGATACCCCCATATCTTGATATACTTGAGATATGGTCTCTTTCCGCTCCACATTTCATATGGAGTGGTAGGCACAGACTTAGTTGGAACTCTATTCAATAAGTATACTGCTGATTCTAGAGCAAATCCTCAGAAGGAAAGTGGCAACTCAGCACTACTCATCATTGAACGCACCATATCTAATAGCGTGCGATTCCTCCTTTCTGATACACCATTATGCTGAGGTGTATAAGGCGGAGTAAGCTGAGAGAGAATTCCATTCTCTTTTAAGCATTCAAGGAAAATGGTACTTAAGTATTCTCCACCTCGATCAGATCGAAGTGTCTTGATGCTTTTACCAGTTTGTTTCTCTACTTCATTTTTATACTCCTTAAACTTCTCAAAGGCCTCTGATTTATGTTTCATTAAGAACACATGTCCATACCTAGAGAAGTCATCAGTAAAAGTGATGAAGTAGGAGTGACCGCTTCGCGCATGTGTAGACATTGGACCACATACATCACTGTGTACAAGTCCTAAGAGTTCAGTAGCTCTTGCTCCGTGTCCGGAGAACGAAGATTTGGTCATTTTTCCTTTGATACATGATTGACAAGTTGCATATGATCAATATTCAAATGGATCTAGATATCCATCTTTATGTAACTTAGTCAAGCTTGTTTCGTTTATATGACCAAGTCTACAATGCCATAGGAATGCTTGATTTGAATCTGGAGCCTTTCTTTTAAGTGTGTTTTGAATATTGAAAATTCGAGGTTGATTAAGTATGTATATGCCGTTTTCCAGTGTGCCATACCCAATCAGTTCTTGATTTAGGAGAATGTTCATGACATTTCTTTCAAGCGCAGAATTATATCCTTCATTAGATAACAAAGATACTGATATAATATTACACAACATACTGGGAATACAAAAACAGCTGTACAACACCAAAATGTGCCCACTAGTCAACCCTAGGTGATACTCCCCTATTACAATAGCATCTACATGCATTCCATTACCCATCCGGAGAGTCATATCACCTGCCCCCAGTACTTTACTATTTCTCAGATCCTGCAATGAATTACAAATGTGAGAACCAGAACCGGTATCAAGTACCAATGATGTAGAGTTTACTGAAAGACAATTTTCGATTAAGAACACACCTGAAGCAGAAGCAACAGCTTACTTCGTGTCCTTTGCCTTGAAGGCCATACAGTCCTTCTTCCAGTGCCCTTGCTTGTGACAATAATGGCATTCGTTTATATCCGCTTTCACCCTTCCTGCCTTGTTCTTTCCCTGCACCTTCTTGATCCCACCCTTCGGTTTGGTGGCTTTCATCTTCTTCTTCCCTTTAGCTTTCGCTTTAGATTTAGAAGGGGATGATTGGCCAACATACAGAACGGGGGTCTTCTCCTTTTTCAAGGAGGTCTCTGCTACCCTCAACATGTTGAGGAGCTTTGGAAGATCAGCTTCCATTTCGTGCATGTTGAAGCTGAGCACGAACCGAGAGAAGGTGTGGGGAAGGGACTGCAAAATCAAGTCGATATACAAATCATTCTCTAGCACGCATCCCAGGTTTGCGAGTTCCTCAATAAGGCTGATCATTTTGAGGACGTGCTCTCCTACAGGCGATCCTGGAGCTAACCTCATCTGGAAGAGTTTCCTTGAGGTCTCGTACCTTGCGATACGGGAGTGCTCTCCATATAATTCCTTAACATGGAGAAAGATGGATACAATATTCATACTCTCGTGCTGTTTCTGGAGTTCATTGTTCATGGACGCCAGCACGATACACTTAGCTCGCTCACAATCCAGATCCCAGGTTTTGCGAACTTCCTTGTCCACAACTGAGGAATCTGGTCCAGGGATAAGGGGAGGAACAGCGGTGGTAACATATGCTATTTTGTCATAAGTCAGTGCAATGTTGACGTTCCTTAGCCAATCTTTATAGTTATGCCCGGTCAGTATATTTTTTTCAAGTAATAGTTTTAGTCCTGTCATGGTAGCTGCTAGAGAGAGAGAAAAGAAAACACTCAGCATATGCTTTTTGCAAGTTTAGATTGGTTATTAATTTATCTAAACAGGATGGCTCCCACTGTTCCCTCAAATCCTTCTTCAAAACCTAAAAGAAGAACTGGTCAGGATTTAATCACACGTCACAATACTTGCTTAACCTTTCAGCCAGGCTGGTGTTGGTACTTCGAGGGAGGTTTTCCAACGCTTTCGCGAAGTTCCTTAATTAAATAACCTCTTTTCCCTGGAGGCGTAGCCCCTCTAACACCTTTCTGGACACCTACTTGGTTTATAGCATTGATTGTTAAGTGAGAATGTTTCCCGAGAGTAATCCTACTCATCAGTGGGATCGGGATCCAACTATCATTGCATGATGTACTAGATGGAATCCACTCTAGTCATCACACTCCAGAAGGTATGCTAAATCTGCTATCTTGGTTCCCGCATTTAAAATTTGCTTTTTCAAGAAAACCGAGTGGTTTTAGAAATTGTTCCAACGATTCAGTTTAGATTTTATTTTTCTTTGCATTAAAAAATAATGCGTCCCATCTTTAACCTATCATTACAGATAATAACGAAAATACAACGTCCTCTTATGCCATCCGCATTCGCCACGGGGTCCCGTCATCACCCGTTAGGTTACTTAACTAACGGCAGAGCGGGGGCTGGGCTAGCGCGGGTGTAAAACATAAGTGACGTCTAAATAGCTATCATATATAGATATTGTACATTCGTCAGATGCAATAATAGGCATTCCAGATCACAGTTAAACTTTATTGGATATGCAAGCAATCAGCGTTTCTTTTGAGCCTGTAAGAAAAAACGGATTACACAGTTGTGATGAATAGCCATTACCCCACCCCAGACCCCTACGGGTACGGCAAACTACCCGCCAAGTACCCGAAGTGAAGCGGTCTCCCTCAGCAACGTGAGTAGGCCACTAAGCACTTCGAAATACCCGGTAGTTTGTGCACCCCACCTTGGGTCTATCCTAGGAGCAAAAACAGTAAAAAGAAATAATACAACGGTGGCAACAACCGCAACCTGGATGTGCCCCGCAAAATAATATTACAACTTATTACAATTATATCGAATGAATTAATATGATAACCCATCACAAAACCCCGGCTAATCATCACAACAGTCCAATAGAGTTCATAATCACAAACAGTTAAGACATTACAGATATGTGCAACCCCCTGCCAACCGACATACTAGCAGTTAGGGGAGCTTTACGAACACATAATACAGTTCACAGATATAATCAAACAAGCAAACATCGTATAATTTCGATTGATCAAACCCATTAGATTCTGCTCCAAAGTTTCTCTGTAAACCTGAGACCTGAGCAAAAATAAACCATACCAGAAAATACAAAATATCACAGAAGATGCACAGAGAAAAACTGGGCTGAATCGGCCCCAACTCGGCCGCGGATCCGCGGTGGATCGGTGGAATCGGCCGCTGTTCCGCAGCTCAGTGGCCGATTCAGGAGCCCATTTTTTTGTGTGTTCTTATAATTTCATTTGGGGTGTTCTGGAGGAACCTGAAAAATTTTAGGACCTCATTTTAAAATCGACAGAAACTATGTGATATCGGGGTATTTTCCGGTCGTTTTGCGTTCGAAATTCATACGACTTTGCAAGTGAGTTAATTATTGTTTAGTGAGGCTCTGATACCATTGTAAGTCGATGTGCAACACCCCACGAGTTGCGGGGAGGCGGAAATATGAAAAACGATCTTGTTCTTGAAGCATACATCGACTAACCGAAGATCTTTGCTAAACGATAATTAACAACTACCATAGAAGTTCTAAACTACTATGTAAAGAGATTATACCTAGTGATACGCGTCCTTCGTCTTTACGATCTCTTCGTCCTCCTTGGCCTCCTCCAAGTGATAGATGATCCACCCGAGAACCCTAATCCAAGCTTCACCTCAAGACTTGAGGTAACTAAGTTTCTCTAGTTGCTAACCAAAGGGACTTAGGTCATATAGAGTTAGGTTATGGGATGTTTAGTCTTTTCTAACCCTTGTACTCAACTCATGAGTGGTAGGATTAGAGCTTGAAGAAAGAGAGAGCTTGAGGAGAGAGAAGGTGAACTAGCATAATGAAATGAAATTGCTTCTCACTTAATATATCAAGCATAATGAAATATTAATAAAATGAATAATCAAAGATTATTCATCATGCTTCATAAATATATATGATTGATTCACTATGTGAGTCATTAAGCATTTAATAATGCATTAATGACATAGCGAATGATACATAATGAGTCACAATTACATTAATGACAATGCCACCTAAACCCCTCAAGTCACCATGCTTCTAGAAGCTTCCCGGAAATTACGAGAACGCCCCTCTCATCCGTGAAAACACGGAAAAACTTTAGACTGTATAAATCCAATAACCTGATACTAGAATCTGGCTTAAACCAAAGCCGTCTAGTAAAAACTGTCCGAATGTCGTACGTGCGTTTAAACACGTATTCGTCCGAACCCTTGTCGTAAAACCGTACGACATCTATATGGTTTCGCCTGGAGTTGGGAAAACTCTGTGTGGGACTCTAAAGACTCGACTACTACGCTGGCAGTGGGTTTAACCACAAACCGCAAGCGGCACTAGCTGTACGTAACGGTCCCCAGGTAGATGTCGATAAGAAGGCCGATGGAGATACCCATCCAAACTCCTACTGAGCCTGTGCGTGACAATATCCGTGCAGTCCGGTCTGTTCGTTTAAGAGTATCGCATGTATGGTCTAGGGAGGTGGTAAACGTCAGACCCCTAATAACCGTACAAGTCATGTCGGTATGGCTCTATCACCATCCGAGAATCCACTGATCAATCTATCAGTAATTCTCAATCAGCCCTGGCCAGGGACTTATGGTAATGACCAACCGATCACTGTGCGATATCAACTCCCTATACCGGGAGAGACGAATCCCTAACAGTCACTCACTGCCTCCACGTGGCTCGGGACTGTGCCCAACTAAATCCTGTTTGCACGACTCCTTTGAACCGTGGTACGGTAGTAATCAAAGCACAGTAGGAACTCACACGAGACAAATGACGACTTTAAGTCAACGGACTATCTGCACACATGTCACCTGAGAACTGCTATCTGACGTTAGGTATAAATACCATCCAGTCAGTTCTCGGCGAGTCCTGTCCGGTGTACTCACACCCAGTGAGCATCTGTATACAATCTTAGGTGCACTCCACCAATGGCTGCGGGACCAATCCATCGCCCCTCCTCAGGGTCTAGATATGTATACACCAGTCTACTCCGGAGTATCGATGCCCAGTCTCGATACTCCTGCGACCAGGGACATCTAAGGATGTGCCTATTGACTATCCAGCTCCCGCTAGTATGACTGTCATCATAGCGCCGGTAGTCAGGTAAACACCCTATGGGCTTTATCAACATGTATATATGTATGAATACTACGCAAAATATATCATATGTTAAGATAAAGACAAACCAAATAGCGTACTATCATATTAAGCATGATGACAGTCATACTAGCGGTGAATGCATCCGCGTTAGCCCTGCCTCCGGCCTGCCGTAAGTTAAGTAACGTTATGGTGAAGACCCGAGGCCTAGCGGTGAATGCGGATGGCATATAAAAATATGCTATTTTGTTTGTTTCTGGTATGACTAGGAACTTAAATGATGGGACATCATTATATGTTTAATGCGAAGAAATAAACCTAAACTGATATTGTAGGAACCAACTTCTTCAAAAGAGTTTATAGCCATATTCTTTTGTTTCTATATGTTTTGCATCCGCGTTAGCCCTGCCTCCGTCCTGCCGTAAGTTAAGTAATCTTACGGTGAAGACCCGAGGCTGCATGGCGAATGCGGATGGTATATAATAGCATGCTATTTTGGTTGTTTCTGGTTTGACTAGGAACTTAAATGGGGGGACATCATTATATATTTAATGCAAAGAAATAAATCTAAAATGATATTGTAGGAACCAACTTTTTCAAAAGAGTTTATAGCCGTATTCTTTTGCTTTACATAAAGATATTCGGTTAGGAATATCCTGCATCTCATTCGATGAGGAAAGAGCCTTGATTCCTTTATAGGAAATTCGTTCTTAAGTAAAAGTTTATGTTATTATATACCATTCGATTTTCTTCAAAACCACTCGTTTTAAAAACGACGTCTGAACCACTCCTTTTTAAAACCACCCGGTTTCTTCAACGATATCAAGTTCATTACGTTAAGGGTTTTCTTAAAAACCAGCTGTAACCCTTCGTCATTTTCTATGAGTATTGTTTAGTATGTGTGCTACGTTTGTTGATCTCGTCAAGAGATACTGTACGGTAGATAAGTGATGTTTGTTTGTAGCTGTAAGTCGATGTGCAACACCCCACGAGTTGGGGGGAGGCGGAAATATGAAAAACGATCTTGTTCTTGAAGCATACATCGACTAACCGAAGATCTTTGCTAAACAATAATTAACAACTACCATAAAAGTTCTAAACTACTATGTAAAGAGATTATACCTAGTGATACGTGTCCTTCGTCTTTACGATCTCTTCGTCCTCCTTGGCCTTCTCCAAGTGATAGATGATCCACCCGAGAACCCTACTCCAAGCTTCACCTCAAGACTTGAGGTGACTAAGTTTCTCTAGTTGCTAACCAAATGGAGTTAGGTCATATAGAGTTAGGTTATGGGATGTTTAGTCTTTTCTAACCCTTGTACTCAACTCATGAGTGGTAGGATTAGAGCTTGAAGAAAGAGAGAGCTTGAGGAGAGAGAAGGTGAACTAGCATAATGAAATGAAATTGCTTCTCACTTAATATATCAAGCATAATGAAATATCAATAAAATGAATAATCAAAGATTATTCATCATGCTTCATAAATATATATGAGTGATTCACTATGTGAGTCATTAAGTATTTAATAATGCATTAATGACATAGTGAATCATACATAATGAGTCACAATTACATTAATGACAATGCCACCTAAACCCCTCAAGTCACCATGCTTCTAGAAGCTTCCCGGAAATTACGAGAACGCCCCTCTCATTCGTGAAAACACGGAAAAACTTTAGACTGTATAAATCCAATAACCTGATACTAGAATCTGGCTTAAACCAAAGCCGTATAGTAAAAACTGTCCGAATGTCGTACGTGCGTTTAAATACGTATTCGTCCGAACCCTTGTCGTAAAACCGTACGACATCTATATGGTTTCGCCTGGAGTTGGGAAAACTCTGTGTGGGACTCTAAAGACTCGACTACTACGCTGGCAGTGGGTTTAACCACAGACCGCAAGCGGCACTAGCTGTACGTAACGGTCCCCAGGTAGATGTCGATAAGAAGGCCGATGGAGATACCCATCCGAACTTCTACTGAGCCTGTGCGTGACAATATCCGTGCAGTCCGGTATGTTCGTCTAAGAGTATCGCATGTATGGTCTAGGGAGGTGGTAAACGTCAGACCCCTAATAACCGTTCTGACGTTTACCACCTCCCTAGACCATACATGCGATACTCTTAGACGAACATACCGGACTGCACGGATATTGTCACGCACAGGCTCAGTAGAAGTTCGGATGGGTATCTCCATCGGCCTTCTTATCGACATCTACCTGGGGACCGTTACGTACAGCTAGTGCCGCTTGCGGTCTGTGGTTAAACCCACTGCCAGCGTAGTAGTCGAGTCTTTAGAGTCCCACACAGAGTTTTCCCAACTCCAGGCGAAACCATATAGATGTCGTACGGTTTTACGACAAGGGTTCGGACGAATACGTGTTTAAACGCACGTACGACATTCAGACAGTTTTTACTAGACGACTTTGGTTTAAGCCAGATTCTAGTATCAGGTTATTGGATTTATAGAGTCTAAAGTTTTTCCGTGTTTTCACGAATGAGAGGGGCGTTCTCGTAATTTCCGGGAAGCTTCTAGAAGCATGGTGACTTGAGGGGTTTAGGTGGCATTGTCATTAATGTAATTGTGACTCATTATGTATGATTCACTATGTCATTAATGCATTATTAAATACTTAATGACTCACATAGTGAATCACTCATATATATTTATGAAGCATGATGAATAATCTTTGATTATTCATTTTATTGATATTTCATTATGCTTGATATATTAAGTGAGAAGCAATTTCATTTCATTATGCTAGTTCACCTTCTCTCTCCTCAAGCTCTCTCTTTCTTCAAGCTCTAATCCTACCACTCATGAGTTGAGTACAAGGGTTAGAAAAGACTAAACATCCCATAACCTAACTCTATATGACCTAACTCCATTTGGTTAGCAACTAGAGAAACTTAGTCACCTCAAGTCTTGAGGTGAAGCTTGGAGTAGGGTTCTCGGGTGGATCATCTATCACTTGGAGAAGGCCAAGGAGGACGAAGAGATCGTAAAGACGAAGGACACGTATCACTAGGTATAATCTCTTTACATAGTAGTTTAGAACTTTTATGGTAGTTGTTAATTATTGTTTAGCAAAGATCTTCGGTTAGTCGATGTATGCTTCAAGAACAAGATCGTTTTTCATATTTCCGCCTCCCCCCAACTCGTGGGGTGTTGCACATCGACTTACAGCTACAAACAAACATCACTTATCTACCGTACAGTATCTCTTGACGAGATCAACAAACGTAGCACACATACTAAACAATACTCATAGAAAATGACGAAGGGTTACAGCTGGTTTTTAAGAAAACCCTTAACGTAATGAACTTGATATCGTTGAAGAAACCGGGTGGTTTTAAAAAGGAGTGGTTCAGACGTCGTTTTTAAAACGAGTGGTTTTGAAGAAAATCGAATGGTATATAATAACATAAACTTTTACTTAAGAACGAATTTCCTATAAAGGAATCAAGGCTCTTTCCTCATCGAATGAGATGCAGGATATTCCTAACCGAATATCTTTATGTAAAGCAAAAGAATACGGCTATAAACTCTTTTGAAAAAGTTGGTTCCTACAATATCATTTTAGATTTATTTCTTTGCATTAAATATATAATGATGTCCCCCCATTTAAGTTCCTAGTCAAACCAGAAACAACCAAAATAGCATGCTATTATATACCATCCGCATTCGCCATGCAGCCTCGGGTCTTCACCGTAAGATTACTTAACTTACGGCAGGACGGAGGCAGGGCTAACGCGGATGCAAAACATATAGAAACAAAAGAATATGGCTATAAACTCTTTTGAAGAAGTTGGTTCCTACAATATCAGTTTAGGTTTATTTCTTCGCATTAAACATATAATGATGTCCCATCATTTAAGTTCCTAGTCATACCAGAAACAAACAAAATAGCATATTTTTATATGCCATCCGCATTCACCGCTAGGCCTCGGGTCTTCACCATAACGTTACTTAACTTACGGCAGGCCGGAGGCAGGGCTAACGCGGAAGAGAGTGAGCTCTCAAAGATGAGAGAGAAAGGCAACTCAAGAATAAGCATGATAATGGCTAAGGATTTACTTTTATGAAGTATTTTCTTTTCATTTTAAAATCAACCATACTTCAATAGTAACAACAATAAATGCTAAGACTATTCTTCATGCCATGCTTCAAACCATTTCTTCCTTTTCCACCTCATTTTCTATTTTAAAAAGAAAATAGAAAAATAAACATGATGAGGTGCCATCTTCTAGAAGGTATTTTGTATAAATACAAAATACTTTCTACCGTATATACATACCCGTATTCGTATCAAAATACGAATACCCAAGAGATAGAATAATACCACTAAAATAATACTAGTATTAAATCAATATCCGATTTAATGAACCGGCTTAATCTTAAGCCCGTCAGTATCAACCGTCTGATCGAAAAATCTGGATACACTGGAATATACATATCGAAATATGTACACGCAAATTATTAAATCAGTACTTGATTTAATAATCCGGTTTAATTCTAAGCCGGCTAGTATTATCATTCGATCAAAACCCTGCACGTATAAACATACGGTCACCACATCGTTTCACCTGAATCAGAGAAACTCTCTATGTAGGACTCTAAAGACTCGACAGTACGCGGCAGTGGGTTTAACCACAACCACGCCAGCGGCACTAGCTGTACATAACGGCTACCAGATACCTGTCGAAAAGAAAGCCAACGAGCAAGCTCATCTGGACCCCTACTGAGCCTATTCATGACAATCTTCGTACAATCCGGTCTCTTCGTCAGACTCCTACTGACCCGATAAGTCGTGTCGATTTGGCTCAGGACCATTCCGAGAAACTGCCGATCTAACCATCAGTAGTTCTCAACTGCCTTGGCTAATATCTTATGGTTCTAGCCAACCGAACATAGTGCGGTATTGACTCCTAATACCGGGAGAGAAGAATCCTTGATAATCACTCACTGCCTCCATGTGGCTCGGGACTGCACCCAATCAAAACCCGTTTGCACGACTCAGTAGAGCCATGATAGGATAGTGATCAAAGTACAGTGGGAACTCATACGAGACAAATGATGACCTCAGGTCCTAAGACTAACCTGTACTCATGTCACCTGAGAACCGCTATCTGACGATAGGTATAATACCATCTAAAGGCTCTCATCGAGTCTGTCCAGTGTACTTACTCCAGTGAGCACCTGTATACAATCTTAAGTGCTTACACCAATGGTTGTGGGACCAATCACCGCCCCTCGTCGGGGTCTAGATACGTATACATAAGTCTACTCTGGAGTATCGATACCCGATCTAGATACTCCTGCGGCTTGGGACCTTTAAGGATGTGCTTATAGATTACCCAGCTCCCACAAGGATGATCGCCATCATAACGCTGGTAGTCAAGCAAAATTCTACGGGCTTTATCAACATGTAACCACCATATGTTATATCGAGTATAACATATGCACATGTTAAGATAATATCAAACCATAATAGTATACTACCGTATCGAGTCTTTATCAATATATGCAAGCAATATAAAGTATCAATAGAAAGAAATACACATATTAGGATAAAGACAACTCAAATAATATACTATATACAATTGAGTAAGATTGTCCTGTACATACATATCTCTAATATCCTATACAATACAGGTCTCTAGGGCATACATATCCAACAATCTCCCACTTGCACTAAGGCCTGTAATTGGCGTACCGAATACCCAACGTCTGCTCTAAGGCCAGTTGTTGTCATACCGCATATCCAACATCTCAAAAAGTCGCTCAAACCGCGCTTGAGGAAGGGCCTTGGTAAATGGATCCGTCGTGTTGTTTTTCGTATCTACTCTCCAGACCTCGATCTTCCGGCGATCTACGATCTCCCTGATCAGGTGATACCGTCTTAAGATGTGTCTGGATTTCTGATGGGACCGTAGTTCCTTCGCTAAAACTATAGCCCCATTGTTATCACAATACAAAGGTATTGGATTAATAATGGACGAAATCACCTTAAGTTCAGCAATGAACTTCTTCATCCAGACCGTTTCTTTTGCGGCATCGTTTGCAGCAATATATTTAGCCTCCATCGTCGAGTCTGTGATGGTGTCTTGTTTGGAGCTCTTCCAACACACCGCCCCTCCATTGACGACAAACACAAAACCCGAGACAGACTTACTGTCATCCTTGTCACTCTGGAAGCTTAAATCGGTAAAGGACTCGACCTGCAGGTCTCCATTACCGTAAACCAAGAACATCTCCTTAGTCCTTCTTAGGTACTTGAGAATGTTCTTCACAGCTGTCCAATGATTCTCATCTGGGTTCGACTGATACCGGCTCACCACGCTAAGCGCGTATGCTACATCTGGCCTGGTACACAGTATCACATATATTATAGATCCTGCCGTCGAAGCGTAGGGTATAGTGCTCATGCGAACCCTCTCCTCATCAGTCTTGGGAGACATCTCTTTGGAGAGGGCGATTCGGTGCAATGCGGGTATATTACCGCGCTTGGAATCTTCCATACTAAATCTCTTTAGTATGGTCTCTATGTACCTGGACTGTGAAAGTCCCAACGATCTCTTGGATCTATCTCTATTGATCTTAATCCCTAGAATGTAGGAGGCATTACCCAGGTCTTTCATGGAGAACTTTTGTGACAAGAACAACTTGACCGATTGCAGCATAAGAATGCCATTTCCTATCAAGAGAATGTCATTCACGTATAAGACGAGAAATACAACAGTCCTCTCTACAATCTTCTTATAGATACATGGTTCATCTTCGTTTTTTATGAAGTCAAATCCTTTAACTGTCTCATCAAAACAGATGTTCCAGCTCCGCGATTCCTTCTTTAATCCATAAATGGATTTAAGCAACTTGCACACCTTCTCGTTGCTTCCACTGTCTATGAATCCCTCCGGCTAATTCATATAAACGCACCCCTCTAAACTTCCATTTAGAAAATCCGTTTTTACGTCCATCTGCCAGATATCGTAGTCATGATATGCAGCAATGGGTAAGTAGGATTTGAATGGATTTCAGCATAGCCACTGGAGAAAAAGTTTCGTCATAGTCCACTCCTGGTCTTTTGACGAAAACCTTTTGCAACAAGTCTATCCTTATAGGTTTCCACCTGTCCATCTGCACCAATCTTCTTTTTGAAGATCCACTTGCATCCGACGGGTTTTACCCCAGGAGGAGCAACATCCAAAGTCCAAACTTTGTTGGTGTACATGGACTCTATTTCAGATTTCATAGAATCAAGCCATTTTACAGAGTCCCTACTGTTAATTGTCTACTTATAACTAGTAGGATCATCTTCTTTCAAGATACAATCCTCTCGATCCCGATCTATGAAAAAACCGTAGTATCTCTAAGGCGGACGAGAAATCCTACTAGATCTGCGGAGTGGCTGAGGTCCGTCCGGGATTATTGAATCCTATGGTTTCACCAATTCTTCTGTTATAGTTTGTCCTTCTGGAATTTCTTCCAGTTCTACAGTGCTCCCACTATTTTCTTTTGTAAAAAACTCCATTTCTAAGAAAACGGCGTGCTAAGTAACAAATACCTTCTGTTCCTCGGTATAGTAGAACAGATATCCATAACCATTCCTTGGATATCCCACAAACTTACATAGAACTGACCGTGCTTCTGGTTTGTCCGGATTGTGATTTTTAACGTAAGCCGGACAACTCAATATCTTAAATCTTTTATGATATGGTTTTTTTCCATTCCATTTTTCGAATGGTGTTTTAGGCACTAATTTTGAGGGAACTTGATTCAACAGATGTGCCGCTGTTTGAAGCGCATATCCCCAGAATGAAAGAGGGAGATCAACACTACTCATTATGGAACGAACCATGTCCAAAAGGGTATGGTTCCTCCGCTCCGATACACCGTTGTGCTGTGGTGTATATGGAGGAGTTAGCTGAGAGAGAATACCATTCTCTTTTAGAAAGTCACGGAATTCCGTACTCAAGTACTCACATCCTCGATCAGATCGAAAGATCTTGATACTTTTTCCAGTCTGGTTCTCTACTTCGTTCTTATATTCTTTGAATTTCTCAAAAGTTTTAGATTTGTGTTTCAAAAGATACACATACCCGAATCTAGAGAGATCGTCAGTGAATGTAATGAAGTACGAGAACCCACCCCTCGCACGTATAGACATCGGATAGTTAGGAATATATATGCCCTAGAGGCCATTATTGTTGATATAGTGGATGCTTGGACATATATATAGAGGACTTTCTAGCTCGACATGATAGTATACTATCTGGTTACCTTTATCTTAACATGTAGACTGGTATTATTATACTGTCTATCTCTTACATGTTGATAAATCCCTTAGGATATGTACTTGACCACCAGGATTATGATGAGATCATACTAGTAGGGCCAGGGTGGTCCAAAAGTACATCCTTTAATCAGTTCCTAGTCGAGGGTATATCGAGGCATAGGGCATCGATATTACCAGAGTAGACTAGTGTGTACGTTTCTTGTCCCTTAGAGGGCGATGGTTGATCCCACAACCATTGGTGTGTGACATCAAAGATTGTACATAGGTGCTCATTAGAGAATGAGTACACCTAACAGGACTTGCTGAGGACTCCTAGTTGATAGTATATCTATCGTCAGATAGCTGGTGACACTGGTACAGGTTAGTATGTAGACCCGAGATCGTCATAGAGTCTTGTGTGGCTCCCACTGTGCTTTGATTTCCTCCCTACCACGCTCAAAGGAGACGTGCAAACAGGTGGATTTTGGGTACAGTCCCGAGTCACATGGAGGCAATGAGCGATAGGAGGGGTTTCGTCTCTCCCGGTATTGGGGGTTGATGTTGCGCTATGCTTGATTGGCTATAAATGGAAGTCCCTGGCCAGGGCTGCTGCTGAGATTTACTGGTAAGAGTTACCAGTAGTTTCTAGAACCGTTATAGGCCAGACATCGGCATGACTTATCATGTTACTGGGGTCTGACGTTTACCATCCCTAGACATGATATGCGACATATCAGACGAAGAGACCGGACTGTACGGTAGTGTTACTAATAAGCTTCATGGAGAGCATGGACAAGCTTGCTTGTTGATCTTCATATCGCTCAATACCCGGGTAGCCGTTACGTCCAGCTAGTATCGCTGACGGCTTGTAGGTGACTGATGTGATCATCACCTACTGCTGGCATATTGACGAGTCTTTAGAGTCTCACACAGAAGTTTCCTGGTTCAAGCGAAACGAAGTAGGACACATATGTGATATGTGCGTGGGCTTGATTAAATACGTGTATGTGATACCGTATTGTAATCTGGCAGTTATCTGTTATCAATTAGGTTATATGTGATATAACCGGATTATCGAATCAAAGTGTTGATTTGATAATGTGATACACAGATAAATGATATTAGTCGGTTATATATGATATAACCGGATTATTAAATCAAGTGTTGATTTAATAATGTGATATATATTATATGTGATATAATTATATCTTAACTAATATCATTAGCTCACTAATTATTCTTCATGATATATATATATATATATATATATATTATGAAGCATGGAATGATATTTCTATTTTTGAGAAAAATAGAAAATGAGGTGGAAAATGGGAGTATGGTGAGGCATGGCTATTTTTCTTTTTTCTTTTATTCATCTTGACTCACTATTCAAGCATGGTTGCAATTTTATATTGCAATTTTTCCATGCTTGAATGAGTGAGGGTCAAGGGGTTGCCATTCACTTGATTCATTCCAACACTTAGCCATTTTTTTGCAAGTGTTTCTCTCTTCTTCTATCTCATCATGGTTCAAGCTTCAACCCTCACATGTGATGTGAACCATGAAGCTTGAACACATGTTAGTGAGCCTCAAATCCCCTACTTCATCATCCTACACCAAACTAGAACTTTAGTTTGACGTGTTTACTTCACTAATAGGAGATTAGTAAAGAGGTAGCTTGAGCTAGCGGGCTTCGCGTGGATCATCTTCGGCACGAAGGTCATCGTAGGAAGCTCGTCCAAACCCTCAAGTAGAGCCTAGTGGAGTCGCGTGGACTACTACACGGAGCATGTGAAGTGAAGGACTCGATCTACGATGGTATAGCCATCTTCACTGCTCTTTAGTTTTGATATCATCATAGTAAACCCTAAATATTCTAGTTAATGATCTTGTTAGTCTAATCTAGCACCCGAAAAATTTGAATTCGGCATGCTTGATGCCACTTGGACCTCATGGTGGTGGTAGGGTAGACTTTCATGGTATGAGAGCCAAGCTAGAATATTTGGATAGGTCTTTACGGCGTCGAAGTGTTCGATCGGATTTTCAAAACACTGTTTTTAGTAGTTTCTGTCGAATTTTTCAAATGTTGGAATTTTCGAATTTAAAAATATCCAGAAAATTGTGCAGGGTTTTATATGGAGCCCTAAGAAAATTGATCCCCTAAATCCACTAAACCGTCGCCAAACCCATGGTTTGGCCGCGGCTCCGCCGCATGGTTAGGGATTTAAGGGTTGGTTTTTCTTTTGTTGCTCCAGTGTTAGATTTAGCACTTTCTGGAAGTTTTTAATTGTGCTCAAGTTGTTGAGCTCTCTGGATTTTGTGGGTGTTTGTTAAACTGATCGAAATGTTTAACGTCGTATAGATCTTGATGATATGTGATACAATATTTAGAATCCGGATTAATTGGTTTTGTGAAAACTAATTAGTATATTGTAAATCTAGTATATTAGTCCCGGTTAATCGGTTGCTACGAAGTTTTGATTTGGATCAAAACTCCGTCGCAATCGCGTATTGTACGCGAACACTCGTCGGGTAACTCCAGTAGACAGCCGTTCCCCATAGCCCCGACCAAGTGACTGTAGGAGAACCCCGTTGCCAAAAGCACCCACTCGGGTGCTTGCGGCAACGGCGTTCCGCCTTAGTGCACTTCGTCGACGGCATCGGGGGTGCCGCCATCTGCTAAAGTTTCCGACGAGTATTCGATAATATAGTCGGGAATCCTGTTGAATCCCCGGCTAAGTAATTGAAAAGAGTTTTCAATTTGAGAGTAAAATACAAGATTTATAGGTTAGGCATGAAATCCGGAATATGTGATATTCCGGGTTTATGATGTCTAAGAATATACGGATTCTAATTGTTGTAGTTTTTAAATTACTTTTATGCGATCGTAAGTGTAATATGTAGGGTATCCCAATCTCGTTTCTATAAGTCAACGAAATTAGGGATACACCTATTTACTTACGTTGATGACATGAGATGTTATGTGTTGCTGGTGATATGATTTATTGGATCGTCGTGAATGAATAGCCGGGGGTTTTATGTGAGATGTGAGTTTTTATTTTCATTCATGTAAAATCTGTATGTAATATTCTTTTATTGGCGCACTTCCGTGTTGAGGATGATGTCACCATTCATGTATATTATTTACTTTTCCGCATTAGGATAGACCCAAGGCGGGGAGCACGAGTAACCGGGTTCTAGAGTCTAGTGGGAGACCATCTCAAGGAGTTGAGACCGGGTCTCCTAACTCTAGAATTGGTAGGGTTACTTGCCGCTCTCGTAGGGGTCTAGAGATGTGGGTTTAGCTATTCAACACGACCGTCGAATCCGTGTTTTACATTACTGGCTAAATTTAAAATACGGATATCTTAGTATATCCAATATTTCATATGTTGCTTCTGCTGCTTGGTTCTGTGATGTGATCATATAATTGCGTGAGACTAATGTTATATTATATATATGATATATAATAAACGTTGCTTATGTTTTGCACCCACGCTAGTCCATCCTCCGCTCTGCCGGTAGTTAAGTAACTTAACGGTATATGATGGGGCCAGTGGCGAATGCGGATGACATAAGCGTACGTTCTATTTTTGTTTCATTTTCTGTGATGTTTAGCAAACATTAAATGATGGGACTTCATTAATGAGATTAATGAAAGAAAAGAAACCTAATGTTGTAGAATCAAAATTTTTCAAAAAACGTGCACACATGCGTGCATGCTCATAACAAATATTATTAAAATAATAATTAAATGTTTTAAAATGTGAGGAACCCGAATTGGTAAACTTCTTTACAGTAAACCCGCATTACCGTCTAAACTAACACTAACCGAAATCTAAGGCGTTACATTGAGCCAGGAAACCTCTGTGTAGGACTCTAAAGACCCGTCAATACGCCGGTAGTAGGTGGTGATCATATCAATCACCCACAAGCCACAAAGCGGTCTGCTAAACGTAACGACCACCCGGGTATTGAGCGATTAGAAGATCAACAAGCAAGCCTGCTCATACTCCAGTGAATCCAATCAGTAACACTACCGTACAGTCCGGTCTCTTCGTCAGATATATCGCATATCATAGCCTGGGGGTGGTATAACGTCAGACCCCAATAGCCTGATAAGTCATGCCGATGTGAGGTCCATAACGGTTCAAGAAACTACTGATAACACTTATCAGTAGATCTCAGCAACCCTGGCCAGGGATTTTCTGTTATGGCCAATCGAGCATAGCGCAACATCAACCCCCAATACCGGGAGAGACGAATCCCCTCCTATCGCTCATTGCCTCCATGTGACTCGGGACTGTACCCAAAAACCACCGTTTTGAACTATCTCTTGAACGTGGTAAGGTGGAAATCAAAGCACAATAGGAATCACACAAGACTCTATGACGATCTCGGGTCGACAGACTAACCTGTACCAGTATCACCAGAGAACTGCTATCTGACGATAGGTATAATACCATCTAGGAGTTCTCGGCGAGTCGGCCCAGTATACCCAGTCTCTAATGAGCACGCGTATACCATCTCTGATATCAAACACCAATGGATATGGGATCATCCATCGCCCATCATATGGGTCAAGAAGCGTATACGCTAGTCTACTCTGGAATATCGATGCCCTGTCTCGATACTCCCATGACTAGGAACAATTGAAGGATGCACTTACCGACTAACTCTGCCCCACTATTATGATCTGCATCATAATCCTGGTAGTCAAGTACTCATCGTAAGGGCTTTATCAACATGTAATAGAGAGACAATAAGTGTACATGTTAAGATAAAGTGCAACCAGATAGCATACTATCATGTCGAGCAAGAAAGTCCTCCCTATATATGTCCAAGCATCCACTACAATATACATCGCATGTACAGTAATGGCCTCTAGGGCATACATATGACTAACAGGGTTGTTTCTTCACTAGTTCATCACTTAGTGAAGAGGTAGCTTGGGTTAGTGTCTCCTCGACGTAGATCATCTTCGGCCTCGAAGACTTTAAGCAAGCTTGTTCATTTCACCTTGTGGAGCCTTACTAGAGTCCGGGATATCACTACTTGGAGCGAAGGGACTACTACACGGAGCTTATGAAGTGAAGGACCGGTCTACAAAGGTTGTATTCCTTGTTCACTTAGATGTAAAGATATTTACATTCTAGTTTCGTCTAATTCTTTAGTTAAGATTATAGGTTAGGGTTCTTTAGCGCGCTAAATTTTTAAAAACGGCATGGTCGATGCCTCCCAAAACCCAGTTGCGACCCAAGGGAACCCAACACCAATACACCCAGAGAAACTACTGGTGTATTTACCAGTAAATCTCACTTGCCCTGGCCAGGGACTTTGTGTTTTGGCCAGTCGTACACAGCGCGATATCAACTCCCCATACCGGGAGAGACGAATCCCTTCTAACCCGTACTACCTCCAAGTGCTTCGGGACTGCACACAACTACTATCTGTTTGCCTAACTCATTTGAGCCGTGGTAGGGTAGTAATCTAAGTACAGTGGGAACACACTCTAGATGAATTGTCACGACCCAAAGTTCGGCCCGTGACCGGCACTTAACCACGTAACGTCTACAGGCGTGACGCGATCAAGTAAGCTGAAACCCAGAAATCAAAACCATTGAAAAAGTGAGTGAAAGAAAACATTAGTTTAAAACATTTCGAAAACCTTGAGTAATTGAGTAAAATTCTTTAAAGTTTAAGTTGTTTTCTTAAAAATTTCGGCAGCATCTCATTTGTAAAAACTAGCCCCGAAAACGGGTACAAAACATGATATAAGTAAAATGACAGATAAGAAGAATATAACATCCCCAAACGGGAGCAATCACGCCCAACGGCGGAAACAATCACCACAAGAATAATATACGACGCCGTAGCGAAGAAATGAGCAATATAAGTGAAAAACATCATAAAAGATAAAACTGCATAAATAAAGTCGGCTCACACGAGCTCGACACCATAGTACAAAATAAAGGTAATCGCGAGTATGCACGTACTGTGATACTCTGACATGTACCAACAGATAACATCTATATGATGAGCTGGGAACGCAATAATCATGCATAACAAGTGCAATCTAATAACATCTATATATAATGAGCAGGGTATGCAATAATCATGCATAACAAGTGCAATCTAAGAACATCTATATATGATGAGCAGGGTATGCAATAATCATGCAAAAGTACTCTATCAGGTACTACGACTACAGGATGCAATGCCTAACAATGAATGTTGAGCATGGGATAAAATGTCTACACGGATCATCAACGTGGAAAAATATTGGTGTCCATCATATACACCCAAATCTCAGTAAAAACTCAGGCGCCGTCACTCTAATCGACCCTCGATCCTGTAAATCTCATAGAAGCGGGGTTCCCAACATTGGCACCCAAAACATCATGAAATACTCGTGTCAAGCAGCGACACTCAAATCCTCATCTATCGGGCTCTGTCAGTCCGGATCGGCCCACGGGCTCCGTCTACGGAATCGGCCCTCAGCCCCGGCAGTACTGGTCGGCCCATATCCATCTCTCGACTCTGGTCAGTATCATCCGGATAACCGCCAGGTCCAACCAATCACCGGTAGGTAGTAGTCCCTCTTCCAGGCTCACCGTCTGTATACAAAGCATCCCTTTCTTGCCCCGGGGTACCATACCGGGTCCACCATGTACCCGCAATCGGCCTCATCCATCTCCTCTATTCGGGTTCACATGTCACACGTCTCAGAACCGAGAAAAACGCATAGTGGACGCACTGAAATATCATATCATGAGAAACCGGGTTTTCAAAACAATGCATATTTTCTTAAAATAATACCACGGTTCTCAAATCCAGAAATCACACGAATCCAAAACTCAATGCGCAAATCCATGCAATGTGGCGTATGCCACAAAGAGTAAAAAGGAAAAACCGCTCTTTTAAATGGATCCAATTTTGAAAATATCTCATGCGGTTCTCGTTTTCTAGAAATCAAATCCAATATCATCCATGTATGTGACATATGTATGTATGTAGGTATGTATGTGCCAGTGGATATATATACGCAAATATGAGTGTACCAATGTATATGTGCACCAATGTAGATATACAATGTGTATGTGCGCATGTATGGATATATCAATGTATGTGTGCACCAATGTGGATATACAATGTGTATGTGCGTAAGTATGGATATATCAATGTATGTGTGCACCAATGTAGATATACAATGTGTATGCGTGCAAGTATGGATATATCAATGTATATATATATGCCAAAATGTGACAGAGTCATGTCTAATCATCAATGATGCGGTAATCAAAATGATGTATGGTTTGTCGCAATCCTATAGTGCGAGTGTCATGGCAATCACTAACGGTGTGAGTGTAACATACAAATAGTGCTCGTGCAGCTTGAACCGTTAGTGACAGTGCTGTGTTATATAACTGCCATTTCTATATGCAACAAAAGATGGGTATGCTACAATAGTACATATGCACGAGCAATATACATATAAATATATACGCGCTACAATATCCTATCACGCCTTGACGCTTAACGCAATATGGGCGATTTCCCCGTAGATGTTAAATCTACTCACCGTGGTCTCGTGCTAGGTGTAGCCGACTACTTGCTTCCCCTTCTTTGCGGCGTCCGACGTACCTGCCTGCGAACCTAGAATTGACACAAAGAATACCCGTAAGCTAAAATCCTGCAAAAACGCAATATCAAAACCAAACGAGAAACTCGCGCCGCGAACTTACGCGTGTGCATCCGATACGCTAAAACGTGTGTATACGCGTCTGAAACTACCCCGACACGTCGCGACACGCAGGAACACTAAACCCACTCACGTATCACACGTGTCGCTCAAGTTTAAGGTATTGAAAATACGGTAATTAGCTCCAGATTTTGACTCGAATGAAAATATAAAAAGTTGCATATGCCAAAACCCTTAAATATACAGCAGACTTCCCCAGACCAAACCTAAGCAGCTAACTCCCCCCTCTGGCCACAAATTGCGGCCAGAACGATTTAATTTGTGGCCCAGGCTGGGAAATAGGGGCTCGGGCTTCGTGTGTGTGGTTTAGATCTAGTGTACATGCTCCAGTAATCTCAGTTTTTTGTCTGAAGCAACCGGGTCAACAGCAGATTTTAAAAAGGGCTAAAATTTACATTAAAACGTTAAATTACACTAAATTGAAACCCTAAGGTATTTTAGTGAAATCAGGAGCAATACTTAGTTTACATGGCCTTAACAACACTTAGTTAAGCTATACTAACCATAAAGATCCTTACTTGGCCAAATCTCCACTCAAATCACCATTTCTAGCACTAAAAACACACTAAACACTAACTTAAGCTAACTAACTTCAAGCAAGCAAAGAAAGGAGTTGAGTTTTAAGAGATTATACCTCACTAGATCCTAGGTTCAAGAAGAAGGAGAGGAGGAAGAGAAGGAGGAGTTGCTGCTGCTGCTGGGTGCTGCTGCTGCTTGCTACTGCTGCTGCTGTGTGTTGCTGCTGCTGCCTGTTGCTGCTGCTTGGTGATGCTGATGCTGCTGCTGGTCTGCTGGGTGTGTGTGTGAATGAGAAGGAGGGAGAGTAGTGAGAATGAGTGTGTGAGGAAAATAATTGATTTGAAAACAATGGAAAGAGAGTCAACCCCCTCTCTCTCCTCATTAAATGCAAGCATGGCTCAAGCCATCATGCACACTCTCTCTCTCTCTCTCTCCCCTACCCAAGTCAACCCACAAACACAAATCATTTAAAAAAAACACTTACTTAACTCAAATTAACTTAATGGTATGTGTTAGTCCACCATGGTTACTTCAACATGGCTTAACCCAAAACTTAACCCTAGTTTACATGCACATGTGTGTGCAAGCCTAATTAAATTCTAATAAAATATTCATTAATTTTGATAAAATATTTGAAAATCGTTTTGGTAAACTTTTTACTAAAAACCATACATTAAAGTATAATTAGCCACTAATCACATTCTAAGGTGTTACAATCTTCCCCCCTTAAAGAAATTCGTCCCCGAATTTAAAATATAGCTACGCGTACCTTCAAAGAGATGAGGGAATTTCTTCTGCATCTCGCCCTCGGCCTCCCAAGTGATCTCTTCACCATTTGGGCTGCGCCAAAGCACCTTCACAGATGGCAAGACCTTCGATCGAAGTTTCTTCACCTGCCGGTCCAATATCACTACTGGATGCTCGGTGAACGAAAGATCACGCTCGAGCTGAACGGTCTGATGCTGAATCATGTGAGAAGGGTCATGCAGGTATCTGCGAAGCATCGACACGTAGAATACGGGGTGAACATCCGGAAAGTCGGGTGGAAGAGCCAAACGATATGCTACTGCGCCCACACGCTCGAGGATCTCGAAGGGACCTATAAATCTGGGGCTAAGCTTCCCCTTCCGTCTAAATCTCATCACGCCCTTCATCGGCGAGACCTTCAGAAAAACATGATCGCCAACTGCGAACTCGAGTCTGCGACGGCGTCTGTCAGCATACGATTTCTACCGGCTCTGAGCTGTCCTCATCCTATCTCAAATCAACTGTATCTTCTCGGTCGTCTCCTGTACGATCTGCGGCCCCAAAATACTGCTCTCACTGAGCTCTGTCCAACAGACGGGTGATCTACATCTCCTCCCATACAAGGCCTTGAAAGGTGCCATCTGAATAGTATCCTGGAAACTATTGTTGTAGGAGAACTCCACCAAGGGTAAATGATGATCCCAGCTACCACCAAAGTCTAAAACGCACGCTCGGAGCATGTCCTCGAGAGTCTGAATAGTCCGCTCTGACTGGCCGTCGGTCTGCGGATGAAACGCTGTGCTGAAACTCAAGCGGGTGCCCAAAACCTCCTGAAGCCTCTGCCATAGTCGGCTGGTAAACTGGGTGCCTCGGTCGGACATGATACATGTCGGGACTCCATGCAGTCATACAATCTCGTCGATGTATATCTGGGCATACTGAGCACATCCGAAAGTAGTCTTCACCGGCAGGAAGTGAGCCGCTTTCGTCAATCAATCCACGATCACCTAAATGGAGTCATACCCTCGACTAGTCCTGGGTAGACCCACAATGAAGTTCATAGAAATCTGCTCCCATTTCCACTCCGGAATGGGCAACGGCTGTAGCTCTCCCGCTGGCCTCTAGTGCTCGGCCTTGACTTGCTGACAAGTCAGGCATCTCGACACGAAGTCTGTGATGTCCCTCTTCATCCCGTCCCATCAGTAAACATCTCTCATATCATGGTACATCTTGGTGGAACCGGATGAACATTGTACACCGATCGATGTGACTCCTCAAGAATCTCACGCCGCAGTCCCTCAGCATCTGGTATGTACAGTCTAATCCTAAATTGCAGTATCTCCTGATCATCAATCACGAACTCGGAAAATCTGCCATGTCCAATCTGTGCCATGATCTCTGAACAACGATCATCACTGTACTGTGCCTCATGTATACAGTCAAGCAACTGTGGGCATGCACGAACATGCACAAGCTGTCCTCCGATCGGAGTGAACTCGAACTGCACTCGGCTGTCGTATAAAATCTGCCAATCTGCCGATGACTTCCTCTGCACCACACTCAAACAAGATAGACTACCCCCGGGCCTGCTACTCAAAGCATCCGCCACTACATTAGCCTTGCCCGGGTGGTAAAGGATCTCACAATCGTAGTCCTTCACTAACTCCATCCAACGGCGCTGTCTAAGATTCATGTCTCGCTGCTGAAATATATACTTCAAGCTCTTGTGATCAGTGAATATCTGGCACGACTCGCCGTATAGGTAATGTCGCCAGATCTTGAGTGCAAAGACCATTGCAGCCATCTGCAAATCGTGGGTGGGGTAGTTCTGTTCGTGTTTCTTCAGCTGCCGAGAAGCATATGCGATCACCCTATCATGCTGCATCAATACGCACCCTAGCCCCACTTGAGAAGCGTCACAATAGACCACAAATCCGCCCGATCCCGAAGGCAATGATAACACCGGCGCCGTAGTCAAACGAGTCTGCAACTGCTGAAAGCTATGCTCGCACGCCACCGTCCAATCAAAAGAAACTCCCTTCCGGGTCAACCCGGTCAACGGTGCAGCAATACGGGAGAAGTCCTGTACGAATCGTCTGTAGTAGCCGGCCAGCCCTAGAAAGCTGCAGATCTCTGTAACTGATGCTGGCCTAGGCCAATGCTGAACGGCCTCAATCTTCTTCGGGTCCACACATATACCATCTCATGTAATCACGTGACCCAAGAAATCTACGCTATTAAGCCAAAACGCGTACTTGGAGAATTTTGCGAACAACTGGTGCTCCCTCAAAGTCCGCAATGTGATCCGCAGGTGCTGCTCGTGGTCCTCTCGGCTCCGGGAATACACCAAAATATCGTCAATGAATATGATGATGAACAAATCAAGATTCGGCCTGAAAATACGGTTCATCAAGTCCATAAACGCTGCTGGGGCGTTGGTGAGCCCGAACAACATCACCAAAAACTCATAGTGGCCGTAACACGTGCGGAAAGCCGTCCTCGGAATATCCTCCTGTCGAACCCGCAACTGATGGTAGCCTGATCGCAAGTCGATCCTCGAAAAGGTATCCTGCACCCTGAAGCTGGTCGAACAAGTCGTCGATGCGTGGTAAAGGATATTTGTTCCGCATGGTAACCCTGTTCAGCTGGCGGTAGTCAATACACAAGCGCAAACTGTCGTCCTTCTTCTTGACAAACAGGACTGGAGCACTCCAAGGAGACACACTAGGTCGAATAAGCCATTTATCCAGCAAATCTTGCAACTGGCCTTTCAACTCTCTAAGCTCCGCCGGGGGCCATCCGATAAGGCGGTATGGAAATAGGCCCCGTGCCGGGAATCAAGTCAATGCAGAAAACAATATCGCTCTCAGGCGGTAGCCCAGGAAGCTCGTCAAGGAAAACATCAGGGAACTCGCTAAGAATCGGAACCTGGTCCAACGGAACCTCTGTAGCTCTAGTATCGTAAACATAGGCTAGAAATCCCTGACATCCCTTCCTCAAAAGCTGTCCAGCACGAAGAGAAGAAATCAAACTGTAAGGGGCGGCATCACGGTCCCCCTGCACAACAAAAGCCGACTCGCCGGGAAAACAAAACCTAACTGTCTTCTCGCGGCAGTCCACAGAACGCATAGCACGTGGCTAACCAATCCATGCCGAGAAGAACGTCGAAGTCCAACATCTTAAGAAGGATCAAGTCGACAGGCAACTCTCTCTCGCCAATACGGACAACACACGACCGGAACACGTGTCTAGCAATAAACGACTCGCCTACAGGAGTGGTCACAACAAGCGGCTGATCAAGCAAACTAGACTCTCTACCCAAACTCGGCACGAAGTGTGTGGAAACGTACGAGTGCGTGGATCCCGGATCAAACAACACGTGTGCGTCAACAGAACATACAGAAAGGGTACCTGAGACCACTGCATTGGACGCCTGCGCGTCCTGATGCGTTAAAGCGAAAACCCATGCCCGTCCTCTACCTGCGACTGGCGGTCCCCTACTAGCAACTGGCTGTACTCTGCCGGCAGCTGGCTGCCCTCTGTCTTGGCCGCCTCGTCCTCTATGAGCAAACCCTCCACGACCACGACCTCTCTGTGCATGAGTCTGACGCGGAGCAACAGTAGGTACAATAGGCAACGCCCTCTGGGGTGGAGAAGGTGGAAGTGTGACATGTGGTACGGCTGTCTCGCCCTCACGTGGCTCCGGACAATCTCGCACACGATGATAAGTACTCCCGCATCGGAAACATCTAGATGGTGCCGGCTGACCCTCCTGGGGATAAGAGCTGAATAGCTTACCTCGTCCCGATCCTCCGCTAACTCCCGTACCTGAACGGAACCTGTCGCGGCGCCTAAATGGCTGTCTCTATGCTGACGTATCTGTACGAACTCTCTTCGGCCCTGGAACTACCGAAGTCTCAGCAAGGCGCTCCTCGACTAATAGGGCTGCGTCTATAGCTGCTGCATAAGTCTCGCAATGTTGTACGCTGATCGCAAGAAACAGTGGGGTAAGCAAGCCTCGAACGAATCTCTTGACTCGCATCTCCTCAGTAGCCAATAAATACGGGGCATAAACAGATAGCTCGGTGAACTGCACATCATACTCCGCCACCATCATATCCGGCGTCTGGCGTAATGACTCGAACCTGCGCGCTCGGGCATCCTTGACACTCTGGGGAAGGAAACGGGCTAGAAATACCGTCACAAACTCGGTCCAGGTCATAGGAGGAAGACCTGCTGCTCTGCCCTTCCCTACCGACTCGCACCACTTCTGCGCAAGACCTTCCAGGCGAAAGCTCGCGAACTCCACCCATCTCGCATCTGAGCATCTGAGTGAACGACATATCCGGGCCATCCTATCGATAAATGACTGTGGGTCCTTGGCTGCATCGGTGCCTGTGAAGACCGGAGGCTTCAGCCTCATAAACTCCGATAGCGATACTGTGATAACCTATGTGGCTGCAGGGGCAACTTCCTGAACTGTAGGTACCATCGCGGTCCCCGCAACGACTGGAACTACCTCTGGTCGCTGCGCTTGAAGTGCCTCAACTAACGACCCCATCTTCTGGCGCATCTCCTGCATACCGGCCCGTAGCATAGCGATCTGGTCTACCGAAGGAGGAATTGCTCTGGCACGACGGGTGTACTGCCCGGGTCAGTCCTCTTCTCAGACGAGTCAACTCTAATCTCGGCTCTCACGGCCGCTCTCTACGCCCCCGTACTCTTTGGCGACATAATGGCTGAAAAGAAAGTAGGATTCGATGAGGATACGGAAATCGAATCACAAGAATGTATATAATCATGAAGGAATTTCAATCAATAAGTCCTAAGGTCACTTAGGCGGAGTACCGTGTCGTGAGTATGCCGCGGAACATACACACGCTACGCCACTCTGCTTCAGCTACCTACTCCATCATACCAGAGTCATCCTACACGCCGAAAGGTAAAACCTACGCTCTAATACCAACTTTGTCACGACCCAAAGTTCGGCCAGTGACCAGCACTTAACCACGTAACGTCTACAGGCGTGACGCGATCAAGTAAGCCGAAACCCAGAAATCAAAACCATTGAAAAAGTGAGTGAAAGAAAACATTAGTTTAAAACATTTCGAAAACCTTGAGTAATTGAGTAAAATTCTTTAAAGTTTAAGTTGTTTTCTTAAAAATTTCGGCAGCATCTCCTTTGTAAAAACTAGCCCCGAAAACGGGTACAAAACATGATATAAGTAAAATGACAGATAAGAAGAATATAACATCCCCAAACGGGAGCAATCACGCCCAACAGCGGAAACAATCACCACAAGAATAATATACGACGCCGTAGCGAAGAAATGAGCAATATAAGTGAAAAACATCATAAAAGATAAAACTGCATAAATAAAGTCGGCTCACACAAGCTCGACACCATAGTACAAAATAATATACATCGTCCTCACAACTGGTCTCTAAGTCAATACATGAAATAGTAGATGGAGAGTACTAGATACAATAGTGTGTACAACTGGAAAATAAACGAATACCGCCAAAAAACCCACCTATAAGCAAAGGGCTCACACGCCAACTGCAGTGGTATCCGTAGCAAAAAGATACAAGGAAGTAGCCCTGTCGCAACTACTCTGAGGGGCAACCTGCAAACACTGTGGCACAACGGGGGTGAGTTGCCAACTCGTGAATAGTAGATAACATATAAATGTAATCGTGAGTATGCACGTACTGTGATACTCTGACATGTGCCAACAGATAACATCTATATGATGAGCTGGGTACGCAATAATCATGCATAACAAGTGCAATCTAATAACATCTATATATGATGAGCAGGGTATGCAATAATCATGTATAACAAGTGCAATCTAATAACATCTATATATGATGAGCTGGGTATGCAATAATCATGCAAAAGTACTCTATCAGGTACTACGACTACAGGATTCAATGCCTAACAATGAATGCTGAGCATGGGATAAAATGTCTACACGGATCATCAACGTGGAAAAATACCGGCGTCCATCAAATACACCTAAATCCCAGTAAAAACTCAGGCGCCGTCACTCTAATCGGACCTCGATCTTGTAAATTTCATAGAAGCGGGGTGCCCAACATCGGCACCCAAAACATCATGAAATACTCGTGTCAAGCAGCGACACGCAAATCCTTATCTATCGGGCTCCGTCAGTCCGGATCGGCCCACGAGCTCCGTCTGTGGAATCGGCCCTCGGCCCCGGCAGTACTGGTCGGCCCATATCCATCTCTCGACTCTGGTCAGTATCCTCCGGATAACCGCCAGGTCCAACCAATCACCGGTAGGTAGTAGTCCCTCTGCCAGGCCCACCGTCTGTAAACACAGCATCCCTTTCTTGCCCCGGGATACCTTACCGGGTCCACCATGTACCCGCAATCGGACTCATCCAGCTCCTCGATTCGGGTTCACATGTCACACGTCTCAGAACCGAGAAAAACGCATGGTGGACACACTGAAATATCATATCAAGAGAAACCGGGTTTTCAAAACAGTGCATATTTTCTTAAAATAATACCACGGTTCTCAAATCCAGAAATCACACGAATCCAAAACTCAATGCGTAAATCCATGCAATGTGGCATATGCCACTAAGAGTAAAAAGGAAAAACTGCTCTTTTAAATGGATCCAATTTTGAAATTATCTCATGCGGTTCCCATTTTCTAGAAATCAAATCCAATATCATCCATGTATGTGACATATGTATGTATGTAGGTATAGATGTGCTAGTGGATATATATACACAAATATGAGTGTAACAATGTATATGTGCACCAATGTAGATATACAATGTGTATGTGCGCAAGTATGGATATATCAATGTATGTGTGCACCAATGTGGATATACAATGTGTATGTACACAAGTATGGATATATCAATGTATGTGTGCACCAATGTCGATATACAATGTGTATGCGGGTAAGTATGGATATATCAATGTGTGTGTATATATATATATATATATATATATATATATATATATATATATATGCTAAAATGCGACATAGTCATGTCTAATCATCAATGATGCGGTAATCAAAATGTTGTATGGTTTGTAGCAATCCTATAGTGCGAGTGTCATGGCAATCACTAACGGTGTGAGTGTAACATACGAATAGTGCTCGTGCAGCTTGAACCGTTAGTGACAGTGCTGTGTTATATAACTACCATTTCTATATGCAACAAAAGATGGGTATGTTACAATAGTACATATGCATGAGCAATATACATATAAATATATACGCGACTACAATATCCTATCACGCCCTGACGCTTAACGCAATACGGGCGATTTCCCCGTAGATGTTAAATCTACTCACCGTGGTCTCGTGCTAGGTGTAGCCGACTACTTGCTTCCTCTTCTTTGCGGCGTCCGACGTACCCGCCTGCAATCCCTTCACCGGGAGTGACTCCTTTAGCAATAACTGGCAGATGCTACACACTCGGTTTGTCTTTTGATTGCTTTTAAGAGATTTTGCTTTGCACAGTGATATATATGATATATCCCGCACCTCATTCGACGAGGAAAGGACCGACGATCCCTTCACCGGGAGTGACTCCTTTAGCAAAACTAGAAAATCCTCAAAAGCACTCCATTTTTAAAATCATTTGATTCTACAACGATATCAAGTTCATTACGCAATAGGTTTTCAGAAAAACCTGTCGTAGCCCTCCGTCATTTTAGGGAGTAGAGTACTTAGTATTCGTGCTACGTTTGTCGACCTTAGCCGAGGCGTAGTGTACGGTAGCTAAGTGATGTCTTCCTACACCGCATATGATGCGATTAGTTAGGACAGTCATGTGGCTTTGTTGACCTTAGCCAAGGGTCATGTGGGTGGGTCTAATTAATCACGAAATGACGGGTAGAACTTGACTAGTGCTTATGATTTGTTGACCTTAGCCAAGGTCATAGGTGCTAGGGGCAAAATATTATCGGGAATTTCAAGTGTTGAAATTTGCAATGAGATTGCATACCTTCTATAAGATAGTTGGATTCCGATACCCACTGCGAGTAAGAGTTACTCCTGGGAGAGTTTTACACATTACAATTAGCCGATCAAGTAGGTGTCTAGAAAGGTGTTAACGAGGTTACGCCTCTGGGAAAACGAGATTTACATTAATTAGGTTCGTGCGAAAGCACGGGGGACCTCCCTCAAAGTACCGACTCTGGCCTGGCTGAAAGATTGGCGAACTTGTAGTGTGTAATTAATCCCGGTTAGTCTTTCCTTTTAGGGTTTGAAGGAAGATTTGATAAAAAGCAGTGGGAGCCATCCTGATTAGATAAAATAATAAACAATCTATTCTTGCAAGAGCGCACGCTGAGTGTTTTCTTCTCTCTCTCTCCTGGTAGCGACCATGTCACGCCTTAATCAAGATAATAATACGGATAATTGACCGAACCCGCTTGTTATACTGAGCTGGGGAACGTTGGTCCCGCTCCAACTTATAATTGTTATAAGACAGAGCAGGAAATTGGGGAATACCAAGATTCCCGTGCCGCCCAAACGAAGATAGTGCATGCTGATGCATCATCTTCGGGTGTGTTCATTATACAGAACTGTTTCTCAGTATCCTCCGCATCCTTGGTATATGATACCGGATCAGGATCCCAGATATGTAATCTGTTATATAGGGCTACAAAAAGGTAGAAAAACTGAGAACGGGTGATAAGTTTCATGAGGCAGAAAACGGGGCAAGTGTTGCAGCCAAGTCTGTCGGTCACTATCACCCTGTATTACCTGAATACATTGATTCTGAACGAATGTTATTAGATATCGAACCTGATATACAAAATCATATCACTCTCTTTATTAGTAAAAAATGATAAAATTTTGTATTGTTGGATAATGTTTTGAACATTTCCTATATCAAAAGTTGATCGGTTCAGGCACGTTATCTAAAAGCATTGATGTTCTAAATCAAACCACAGTTCTTAGTATATAGAACACACACAAGAGGAAGAGTTCAGAAATGAACGAATCCTTCTTGTGGTATTGTAGACTAGGTCATATCAATGCGACCCGACTAGCTGGAGTTACATAAAGATGCATATTTAAATTAGTTTGAATTTATATCTTGTGAAACTCGCCAGTCATGTCACAAAGATAAGATGACCACAGCTCTGTTTACTGGAAACAGAGAAAGAGTTAGTTAACTTTTGAGATGATACATGTTGATGTATGTAAGGTTCCCTGTCTACACATGCCAAGACCGGTTCTTTATACTTCATTACATTCTCTGATGATCTCTCAAGATTCAGATATATGTTCCTGTTGAAACACAAGTCCGAACCTTTTGAGATATTCACAGAATATAAGTTAGAAGTAGAGAACCAAAATACGGGTATAAGTATTATGTCCTATGATGAGATCAGGGAGGAGAATACTTGTGCATGGAATTCCTGGACTATTCTAAGGGAGAATGAGATTCTCTCTCAGCATTACTCCTCTGTATACACCATAGCACGATGGTATATCGGGGCGGAGCAGATACACCCTATTTGATATGGTGTGCTCTATGATGAGTACTACTGAGTTACCTATTTCCTTTTTGGGAGTTGTGCACTTGAGAAGCTGCATACCTATTGAATAAGGTTCCAATCAAATCAGTTGCCTACCATTTCATATGTGATATGGAAAGGGAAGAGCCCATGTCTTAAGCTAGTTAAGATTTGGGGTTGACCGGCCTATGTCTGAAAGCAAAATCCGGACAAGCTCGAGGCAAGGTCTGTTATGTAGAACTGGAAAAGTTCCATCTATACAAAATACAGCAGATGATTTGGTACAATCAAAGGATTCAATAGATACCAACGAACCTCAGCCTCTCCGCCGAACTAGTAGGGTTCCTCACCCACCTGAGAGATACTTCGGTTTCTCTATGACAGTGGGAGCGAGAATTGCATCATGAGATGATGACCCAACTAGTTTCGAGCTGGCCATCAGGAGTGGGACTCTGTAAGAATGGCTGGATGCTTAGTGATCTGAGATGGAATCCTTGTACACCAACAAAGTATGGACTTTAGTTGCTATATATGAAGGGTTAAATCCCCATCAGGAGCAAGTATATCTTGAGAAGATTACTTGGTGTAACATGGAAAAGTTGAGACTTTCAAAGCTAGACTTGTTAAAGGTTTGCATCATTGACCAGGTATGGATTATGTTGAAACCTTTTCTAAGGATCTATGCTTAAGTCCATCCGGATCCTACTTGCCACGGCTACATACCATGACTACGATATCTGGTGGTTGGGTGTCATGACTGCTTTTCTAAATGATGTTTTAGAAGAGTGTGTCTATAAGTACACAGCCAGAGGTCTTCGTAGACAGTGGGAGCAGCGGAAACGTGTGCAAGATGTTTTATATGATAAAGCAGGCATCGCGGAGTTGTAACGTCTGTTTTGATGTAGTAGTCAAAGAGTTTAACATCATCAAAATGGTAGATGAACCTTGTATAAACAAAAGGGTAGTAGGGAGTATGGTGGCGATTCACGTAGAGTACGTGAATGACATACTCTTGATAGGGAAGGAGCTTCCTATGCTACGCTCGATCAATCTCCGCTTATCACAATGATTCTCCATATAGGATCAAAGTGATACCTCCTAAATCCTGAGTTTCAGATCTATGAGATAGATTTAATTGGATGTTAGGATTCTCACTAGTTGTAGTGAGATGGTATCAATCGATCCTGGGGAGAATCACTGGAAGTGTTCCAGGGTGATAACGACGACTGAATGTCAGTCGCAGGCATTGTCTTTACCCTCAGTAAAGGGACGGTATGTTGGAAGAGTTCCAAGCTAGATGCCGTGACATACTAGACGATAAAGGCAGGATACATCGCTACTTAAAATGCTACCAAAGAGGCTGTTTGGGTGTATATTGGTTCATGAGATGAACTAGGTTCCTATCATTGTGTGACAATGGAAGTGTGGCTCTGGCCCCGGAACCCCGGTCCCATCAGTGATCCAGACATATTCTAAGGCAGTGTCACCTGATCGTGGAGATGGTTGATCTCCAGAGGATCTAGGGAAGGAGAGTAGACTCAGAGGATAACACGGCGGATCCACTCACGAAGGCCTATTCCCAGAGAGAGACTTTTATGGGATGGTTGAGTATGAGATACTACAACCACTGCTACAGATGGCCCTAGTGCAAGTGGGAGATTGTTAGTTATATGTATGCCCTAGAGGCCATTACTGTACATTGGATGTATATTGTAGTGGATGCTGGGACATATATAGGGAGGACTTTCTTGCTCGACATGATAGTATGCTACCTGGTTGCTCTTTACCTTAACGTGTATACTGATTGTCTCTCTGTTACATGTTGGTAAAGCCCTTAGGATGTGTACTTGACTACCTGGACTATGATGCGGATCATACTAGTGGGGACATGGTAGTCCATAAGTACATCCTTCAAAGTCCCTAGTCGTGGGTGTATCGAGACGGGGCATCGATATACCAGAGTAGACTAGCATGTACCTTCTCGACCCATACAGATGGGCTATGGATGATCCCATATCCATTGGTGTTTGACATCAGAGATGATATACGGGTGCTCAGTAGAGACTGGGTACACTGGACGGACTCGCCGAGAACTCCCAGATGGTATTATACCTTACGTCAGATGGCAGTTCTCTGGTGACACAGGTACAGAGTAGTCTGTTGACCCGAGATCGTCATAGAGTCTTGTGTGATTCCCACTGTGCTTTGATTTCCATCTTACCACGTCCAAGAGGGCGTGCAAAACGGTGGTTTTTGGGTACAGTCCCGAGTCATATGGAGGCAATGAGCGATAGGAGGGGATTCGTCTCTCCCGGTATAGGGAGTTGATGTTGCACTGTGTTCGATTGGCTATAACAGGAAGTCCCTGGCCAGGGCTGATCAGAGAATTGCTGGTAAGTGTTACCAGTAGTTTCTCGACCCGTTATGAGCCTCATATCGACACGACTTATCGAGCTATTGGGGTCTGACGTTTACCACCCCTAGGCAAGATATGCGACATATCAGACGATCAGACCGGACTGTACGGTAGTGTTACTGGTTGGATTCACTGGAGTGTGAGCGGGCTTGCTCGTCGATCTTCTGATCGCTCAATACCCGGGTGGCCGTTACGTTTAGCAGACCGCTTGCGGCTTGTGGGTGTTTGATATGATCATCACCTGCTGCCGGCGTATTGACGAGTCTTTAGAGTCCTACACAGAGGTTTCCTGGCTCAAGCGAAACGAAATAGGAGCGCATATGAGATATGTGCGGGACCGAGAATGATGCGTGTATGTGATACCGTATTCTATTCTCGGGATGAATGTATCGATTGGTTGTATGCGATATAACCTAGTTATCGATTCAAGCGTTTATTCGATAAGCCGATACATTGAATATTAGTCGGTCATATGTGATATGACCGGATCGTTAAATCAAGTGTTGATTTAATGATTTAATGCATAATTATATATTTGATATATTACTTTGCATTAACTAGTATTGGTTCACTTTAAATGGATTTTCTCACTTGGTTGTACAAGTTGTATATGTGATATACCTTTTGTGCAAATGATTGTATCATGTTTGATGATACATGCTAACTTGATTAGGTGTATGATTAAACAATGGTTAGTTAATGGTTAGGGTTTATTTTGATTTATTTATGCCTTTATTTATTTTGTTTTGACAAAAAGAAAAAGAGAAATGAAAACAAAAGGGTTGCTTTCAAAGATGAAGCTTCATGAAGGTTTGACCAAAGTGACCATTTTGTCTTCATGTCTTAACCCAACCATTCACTAACCCTTGTTAATTCTCTACACCTAACCATGGTTTGCTTATGATAAGAATTGATTTTCTTTTCTATTTTAATTATTCTTATCATAACATTTATCATCTTCTTCTTCTTCTTCTTCAAGAAGAAAGCATACTTCATCAATGGTGATTTGAGCATAAGTGTGAGAAATCCAATTCTAAAGTGAACCCACTTCCTATTTCTTCATCCTCTACCTCTTGCCAAGTAGTAGAGTGTGTTTCCTTCACAAGTTTTCTTGACTTGGTGAAGTTGGAGCTTGATCTAGCGATGCCTCGACGTAGATCATCTTCGGCATCGTCGTCGATGACCTAGCCCGCTTTTTCTCCGATGAAGCCGACGCAAGAGTCTAGATTTCGATTTGGACAGCGAGGAGACTTCATTGCGGAGCTATGGAGGTGGAGGACCGGATCTACAAAGGTTGTATTTCCGTATTCTTGTAGTTAAGTGTTAACTAGTTTGCTTTGTCGCCTAAACTTCTAGCCAACGGTCCGTGTTAGGGTTTCTCGGCACCGGTAAATTTGTAAATTGGCATGGTTGATGCCTTGTGAGACTTACTTGGTGTGCCTAGGAACCCTACAGTGCTATCAGAGCCTAGCTAGAGCCTTAGGCGAAGTCTAGACGGAGTTTGAAAGCCGGACGAACCGAAAACCTAACCCCAAAATAGCTCTCTGGACATTTTCTAAAAAATGGGTTTTTTCCAGATTAAAAATATGCAGAAAAATCAGCAGGTGATTCTAAGGGTTACTGTGAAATTCGTGTTCCCAACTCCAACAAACTGCCGCGGTTCCGCGGCACGAGCATGGCTCGTGCGGCGGTTCCGCGGTCGTACGGCCACCTTATTTAATATATTTTTCACAGTAACTCCTAATTGATAGTTCTGGATTTTCTGGGAATTTTTAATTTTTATTCAAGAGTTGAATTTTCTGGGGTTGTTTTGGGGATTCGTATATTCGATTGGATTATCAAACTTTGTCTATGTGTTTTTCCGGGTAATTTTTGAATATGTTAAAAAGTTCGACCGGATATAAATACCCAATTTTTCCCCTGTCGGGAAATTTCCAAGTGTTGGATTTTTCCGTAGTTTAACGACGTTCTAAGTAGTGCAAGTAATGCGATGGACCCTCTAGAAGACAACAAACCTTAACTCGATTATGTGACCGTCTTGAACTGCCCTTTGAACTTTCGGGTTTGGGGCAGTACGGCGTGCCACATGTGAGGCGTTGGCTTGACCCTTCTACGGCTGGACCGTTGGTATTGAGGCACGAACTGAATGTTGTTAGACTTATTTCATGTGTTGATCTGTATCGGGAAAACTTGGGTGTTCGAATGTTCGATCGGAAAGTTTAACATTTTCTAATTATCCGGAATGTGATACAATAATTGGAATTCACAATAAGTTATGAGATAACTGAATGAATGTTATAAACATAGCAGTTTAGTCTCACTTGATCGGTTGCCACGGAATTTTGATGTGATCAAAAGTCCGTCGCAATCACGTAGCGTACGCGGATACTCGCCGGGTAAACTTAATAGACAGCCTCACTCCATAGCCCCGACCAAGTGACTGTAGGAGAACCCCGTCGCCGAAAGCATCCGTCCGGGTGCTCGCGGCAGCGGTGTTCCGCCTTGGTGCACTTCGTCGACGGTATCGGGGGTGCGGCCGCCTACTGAAGTTTGCGACGAGCATTCGATCAGAATGTCGGGAATCTTGTTGAATTGCCCGACTTGATATTGAAAAGTATTTTCGATTTTGAGACTAAAATGCGGGGTTTATAATTGTTAGGCATGCGATGTCTAAGTAATTCATTTGGTCAGGCATGCGATGTCTGAGGTGGTTGCGGATTCCAACTGTTGTAGTTTTACACTTTCTTTTCTGTGACCGTAAGTGTAATATGTGATATCGCCGGTTTCGTTTCTATATGTCAACGACAATTGGGATGCGCATATTTACTTACGTTGATGACATGTGATGTTATGTGTTGCTGGATATGCTATATTGGATCGTCGTGTATGAATAGCCGGGGTTTTTTTTTATGTGAGATGAGTGTTTTTCATTTTCATTCATGTAAAAACTTGTATGTAATATTCTTTTATTGGGGCACTTCCAGGTTGCGGAAGTTGTCACCGTTTGTATATTATTTACTTTTCCGCACTAGGATAGACCCAAGGAGGGGAGCACAAGTAACCGGGTTCTGGAGTCCAGTGGGAGACCAACTCGAGGAGTCGAGTCCGGGTCTCCTAACTCCAGAATTGGTAGGGTTGCTTTCCGCTCTCGTAGGGGTCTTGGGGTGTGGGTTTGGCTATTCATCATGACCATGGAATCCGTGTTTTATACTGGCTCGTATTGAAAACACGGACGTCCTAGTATATCCAATATTTCATATGTTTCTTCTGCTGCGATATCTGTGATGTGATCATGTGATGTTCTGTGATAGATACTGTATATAGTATATATGATATATTATATAGACGTTACTTATGTTTTACACCCGCGCTAGCCCTGCCCCGCTCTGCTGTTAGTTACCTAACCTAACGGTGCACGAGGGGACATCGAGGCGAATGCGGATGGCATACGTGTACGTCGTATTTATCTTTGATGATTAGGTACTTAAATGATGGGACTTCATTAATGAGATTAATGAAATAAAAGAAACCTAAGATGTTGTAGAATCGAATTTCAAAAATAAAACAGGTAGCTACAGTTCTTTCTTTGCATAGCGGTATATATGATATATCCTGCACCTTATTCGATAAGGAAAGGACCGAGATCCCTTCACCGGGAGTGACTCCTTTAGCAATAACTGGCAGATGCTACACACTCGGTTTGTCTTTTGATTGCTTTTAAGAGTTTTTGCTTTGCACAGTGATATATATGATATATCCCGCACCTCATTCGACGAGGAAAGGACCGACGATCCCTTCACCGGGAGTGACTCCTTTAGCAAAACTAGAAAATCCTCAAAAGCACTCCATTTTTAAAATCATTTGATTCTACAACGATATCAAGTTCATTACGCAATAGGTTTTCAGAAAAACCTGTCGTAGCCCTCCGTCATTTTAGGAAGTAGAGTACTTAGTATTCGTGCTACGTTTGCCGACCTTAGCCGAGGCGTAGTGTACGGTAGCTAAGTGATGTCTTCCTACACCGCATATGATGCGATTAGTTAGGACAGTCATGTGGCTTTGTTGACCTTAGCCAAGGGTCATGTGGGTGGGTCTAATTAATCACGAAATGACGGGTAGAACTTGACTAGTGCTTATGATTTGTTGACCTTAGCCAAGGTCATAGGTGCTAGGGGCAAAATATTATCGGGAATTTCAAGTGTTGAAATTTACAATGAGATTGCATACCTTCTATGAGATAGTTGGATTCCGATACCCACTGCGAGTAAGAGTTACTCCTGGGAGAGTTTTACACATTACAATTAGCCGATCAAATAGGTGTCTAGAAAGGTGTTAACGAGGTTACGCCTCTGGGAAAACGAGGTTTACATTAATTAGGTTCGTGCGAAAGCACGGGGGACCTCCCTCAAAGTACCGACACTGGCCTGGCTGAAAGATTGGTGAACTTGTAGTGTGTAATTAATCCCGGTTAGTCTTTCCTTTTAGGGTTTGAAGGAAGATTTGATAAAAAGCAGTGGGATCCATCCAGATTAGATAAAATAATAACCAATCTATTCTTGCAAGAGCGCACGCTGAGTGTTTTCTTCTCTCTCTCTCCTGGTAGCGACCATGTCACGCCTTAATCAAGATAATAATACGGATAATTGACCGAACCCGCTTGTTATACTGAGCTGGGGAACGTTGGTCCCGCTCCAACTTATAATTGTTATAAGACAGAGCAGGAAATTGGGGAATACCAAGATTCCCGTGCCGCCCAAACGAAGATAGTGCATGCTGATGCATCATTTTCAGGTGTGTTCATTATACAGAACTGTTTCTCAGTATCCTCCGCATCCTTGGTATATGATACCGGATCAGGATCCCAAATATGTAATCTGTTATATAGGGCTACAAAAAGGTAGAAAAACTGAGAACGGGTGATAAGTTTCATGAGGCAGAAAACGGGGCAAGTGTTGCAGCCAAGTCTGTCGGTCACTATCACCCTGTATTACCTGAATACATTGATTCTGAACGAATGTTATTAGATATCGAACCTGATATACAAAATCATATCACTCTCTTTATTAGTAAAAAATGATAAAATTTTGTATTGTTGGATAATTTTTTGAACATTTCCGATATCAAAAGTTGATCGGTTCAGGAACGTTATCTAAAAGCATTGATGTTCTAAATCAAACCACAGTTCTTAGTATATAGAACACACACAAGAGGAAGAGTTCAGAAATGAACGAATCCTTCTTGTGGTATTGTAGACTAGGTCATATCAATGCGACCCGACTAGCTGGAGTTACATAAAGATGCATATTTAAATTAGTTTGAATTTATATCTTGTGAAACTCGCCAGTCATGTCACAAAGATAAGATGACCACAGCTCTGTTTACTGGAAACAGAGAAAGAGTTAGTGAACTTTTAGGATGATACATGTTGATGTATGTAAGGTCCCCTGTCTACACATGCCAAGACCGGTTCTTTATACTTCATTACATTCTCTGATGATCTCTCAAGATTCAGATATATGTTCCTGTTGAAACACAAGTCCGAACCTTTTGAGATATTCACAGAATATAAGTTAGAAGTAGAGAACCAAAATACGGGTATAAGTATTATGTCCTATGATGAGATCAGGGAGGAGAATACTTGTGCATGGAATTCCTGGACTATTCTAAAGGAGAATGAGATTCTCTCTCAGCATTACTCCTCTGTATACACCATAGCACGATGGTATATCGGGGCGGAGCAGATACACCCTATTTGATATGGTGTGCTCTATGATGAGTACTACTGAGTTACCTATTTCCTTTTTGGGAGTTGTGCACTTGAGAAGCTGCATACCTATTGAATAGGGTTCCAATCAAATCAGTTGCCTACCATTTCATATGTGATATGGAAAGGGAAGAGCCCATGTCTTAAGCTAGTTAAGATTTGGGGTTGACCGGCCTATGTATGAAAGCAAAATCCGGACAAGCTCGAGGCAAGGTCTGTTATGTAGAACTGGAAAAGTTCCAGCTATACAAAATACAGCAGATGATTTGGTACAACCAAAGGATTCAATAGATACCAACGAACCTCAGCCTCTCCGCCGAACTAGTAGGGTTCCTCACCCACCTGAGAGATACTTCGGTTTCTCTATGATAGTGGGAGCGAGGATTGCATCATGAGATGATGACCCAACTAGTTTCGAGCTGGCCATCAGGAGTGGGACTCTGTAAGAATGGCTGGATGCTTAGTGATCTGAGATGGAATCCTTGTACGCCAACAATGTATGGACTTTAGTTGCTATATCTGAAGGGTTAAATCCCCATCAGGAGCAAGTATATCTTGAGAAGATTACTTGGTGTAACATGGAAAAGTTGAGACTTTCAAAGCTAGACTTGTTAAAGGTTTGCATCATTGACCAGGTATGGATTATGTTGAAACCTTTTCTAAGGATCTATGCTTAAGTCCATCCGGATCCTACTTACCACGGCTACATACCATGACTACGATATCTGGTGGTTGGGTGTCATGACTGCTTTTCTAAATGATGTTTTAGAAGAGTGTGTCTATAAGTACACAGCCAGAGGTCCTCGTAGACAGTGGGAGCAGCGGAAACGTGTGCAAGATGTTTTATATGATAAAGCAGGCATCGCGGAGTTGGAACGTCTGTTTTGATGTAGTAGTCAAAGAGTTTGACATCATCAAAATGGTAGACGAACCTTGTATAAACAAAAGGGTAGTAGGGAGTATGGTGGCGATTCACGTAGAGTACGTGAATGACATACTCTTGATAGGGAAGGAGCTTCCTATGCTACGCTCGATCAATCTCCGCTTATCACAATGATTCTCCATATAGGATCAAAGTGATACCTCCTAAATCCTGAGTTTCAGATCTATGAGATAGATTTAATTGGATGTTAGGATTCTCACTAGTTGTAGTGAGATGGTATCAATCGATCCTGGGGAGAATCACTGGAAGTGTTCCAGGGTGATAAATACGACTGAATGTCAGTCGCAGGCATTGTCTTTACCCTCAGTAAAGGGACGGTATGTTGGAAGAGTTCCAAGCTAGATGCCGTGACATACTATACGATAAAGGCAGGATACATCGCTACTTAAGATGCTACCAAAGAGGCTGTTTGGGTGTATATTGGTTCATGAGATGAACTAGGTTCCTACCATTGTGTGACAATGGAAGTGTGGCTCTGGCCCGGGAACCCCGGTCCCATCAGTGATCCAGACATATTCTAAGGCAGTGTCACCTGATCGTGGAGATGGTTGATCTCCAGAGGATCTAGGGAAGGAGAGTAGACTCAGAGGATAACACGGCGGATCCACTCACGAAGGCCTATTCCCAGAGAGAGACTTTTATGGGATGGTTGAGTATGAGATACTACAACCACTGCTACAGATGGCCCTAGTGCAAGTGGGAGATTGTTAGTTATATGTATGCCCTAGAGGCCATTACTGTACATTGGATGTATATTGTAGTGGATGCTGGGACATATATAGGGAGGACTTTCTTGCTCGACATGATAGTATGCTACCTGGTTGCTCTTTACCTTAACGTGTATACTGATTGTCTCTCTGTTACATGTTGGTAAAGCCCTTAGGATGTGTACTTGACTACCTGGACTATGATGCGGATCATACTAGTGGGGAAATGGTAGTCCATAAGTACATCCTTCAAAGTCCCTAGTCGTGGGTGTATCGAGACGGGGCATCGATATACCAGAGTAGACTAGCGTGTACCTTCTCGACCCATACAGATGGGCTATGGATGATTCCATATCCATTGGTGTTTGACATCAGAGATGATATACGGGTGCTCAGTAGAGACTGGGTACACTGGACGGACTCGCCGAGAACTCCCAGATGGTATTATACCTTACGTCAGATGGCAGTTCTCTGGTGACACAGGTACAGAGTAGTCTGTTGACCCGAGATCGTCATAGAGTCTTGTGTGATTCCCACTGTGCTTTGATTTCCATCTTACCACGTCCAAGAGGGCGTGCAAAACGGTGGTTTTTGGGTACAGTCCCGAGTCATATGGAGGCAATGAGCGATAGGAGGGGATTCGTCTCTCCCGGTATAGGGAGTTGATGTTGCACTGTGTTCGATTGACTATAACAGGAAGTCCCTGGCCAGGGCTGATCAGAGAATTGCTGGTAAGTGTTACCAGTAGTTTCTCGACCCGTTATGAGCCTCATATCGACACGACATATCGAGCTATTGGGGTCTGACGTTTACCACCCCTAGGCAAGATATGCGACATATCAGACGATCAGACCGGACTGTACGGTAGTGTTACTGGTTGGATTCACTGGAGTGTGAGCGGGCTTGCTCGTCGATCTTCTGATCGCTCAATACCCGGGTGGCCGTTACGTTTAGCAGACCGCTTGCGGCTTGTGGGTGTTTGATATGATCATCACCTGCTGCCGGCGTATTGACGAGTCTTTAGAGTCCTACACAGAGGTTTCCTGGCTCAAGTGAAACGAAATAGGAGCGCATATGAGATATGTGCGGGACCGAGAATGATGCGTGTATATGATACCGTATTCTATTCTCGGGATGAATGTATCGATTGGTTGTATGCGATATAACCTAGTTATCGATTCAAGCGTTTATTCGATAAGCCGATACATTGAATATTAGTCGGTCATATGTGATATGACCGGATCGTTAAATCAAGTGTTGATTTAATGATTTAATGCATAATTATATATTTGATATATTACTTTGCATTAACTAGTATTGGTTCACTTTAAATGGATTTTCTCACTTGGTTGTACAAGTTGTATATGTGATATACCTTTTGTGCAAATGATTGTATCATGTTTGATGATACATGCTAACTTGATTAGGTGTATGATTAAACCATGGTTAGTTAATGGTTAGGGTTTCTTTTGATTTATTTATGCCTTTATTTATTTTGTTTTGACAAAAAGAAAAAGAGAAATGAAAACAAAAGGATTGCTTTCAAAGATGAAGCTTCATGAAGGTTTGACCAAAGTGACCATTTTGTCTTCATGTCTTAACCCAACCATTCACTAACCCTTGTTAATTCTCTACACCTAACCATGGTTTGCTTATGATAAGAATTGATTTTCTTTTCTATTTTAATTATTCTTATCATAACATTTATCATCTTCTTCTTCTTCTTCTTCAAGAAGAAAGCATACTTCATCAATGGTGATTTGAGCATAAGTGTGAGAAATCCAATTCTAAAGTGAACCCACTTCCTATTTCTTCATCCTCTATCTCTTGCCAAGTAGTAGAGTGTGTTTCCTTCACAAGTTTTCTTGACTTGGTGAAGTTGGAGCTTGATCTAGCGATGCCTCGACGTAGATCATCTTCGGCATCGTCGTCGATGACCTAGCCCGCTTTTTCTCCGATGAAGCCGACGCAAGAGCCCGGATTTCGATTTGGACAGCGAGGAGACTTCATTGCGGAGCTATGGAGGTGGAGGACCGGATCTACAAAGGTTGTATTTCCGTATTCTTGTAGTTATGTGTTAACTAGTTTGCTTTGTCGCCTAAACTTCTAGCCAACGGTCCGTGTTAGGGTCGGCACCGGTAAATTTGTAAATTGGCATGGTTGATGCCTTGTGAGACTTACTTGGTGTGCCTAGGAACCCTACACATGCACATGTGTGTGAAAGCCTAATTAAATTCTAATAAAATATTCATTAATTTTGATAAAATATTTGAAAATCGTTTTGGTAAACTTTTTACTAAAAACCATACATTAAAGTATAATTAGCCACTAATCACAATCTAAGGTGTTACACGAATAGTGATGTCAAGTCAATGGACTAACATGTAGTCATGTCATCGATGAACTGCAAACTGACAATAGGTATAATACCAACCAGCAGTTCCCAGCGAGTCCTTCCAGTGTAACTCATAACCCAATGAGCACATGTATACTATCTTTGGTACCGTATACCAATGGCCGCGGGACATGCCACCTCCCCTGACGGGGATAAGAAGCGTATACACTAGTCTACTATGGAATATCGATGTCCAGTCTTGATAATCCTACGATTAGGGACATGTTTAAGGATGTGCGTATAGACTACCTAGCTCCCACTAGTGTGACTGTCATCACAATGCTGGTAGTCAAGCAAAGATCCTTAGGGCTCTATCAACATGTATTAGCGATATTTTAAAAGAAACATATACACATGTTAATCTAGACTCAAACCAGATAGTATACTATCATGTTGAGCAAGACTGTTATTATATCTGTGAATATCCCAAGCTTCCAAAATGTAATATACAATCCAGTATTATACAATAATGGCCTCTAGAGCATATATCACTAACAACATACTAGGTTTATTCTCCCATGTATAGATAGACCGGTACCCTCTTCACCTCGGAGATGAAGCGTGGCGTTAGTCGAGCGATCTTAGCAGAGCTCGATGCTATCACTTCTTCGGGTTCGAGTGGGGTTGGAGTTGGGCCGGCTATTGACCGAACCTGAACTTTATTTACTTAGGCCATGTTAGGAGTTTGCCTACTTCGAGCACATGGCCATGTTAGGAGTTTGCCTACTTTGAGCACGTGCGTCGGGTAGAGGTCAGCTTGTTTGTTTAATGTGAGGCCTTAAGATCCACCGTTGATGCCGAGCAGGAAGCTATCCGGCGGCCTCGTGATGAGGGCTTTAGATGTTAGTTATATGTATGCCCTAGAGGCCATTACTGTACATGCGATGTATATTGTAGTGGATGCTTGGATATATATAGGGAGGACTTTCTTGCTCGACATGATAGTATGTTATCTGGTTGCACTTTATCTTAACATGTACACTAATTGTCTCTCTATTACATGTTGATAAAGCCCTTAGGATGAGTACTTGACTACCAAGATTATGATGCAGATCATACTAGTGGGGACAGGGTAATCGATAAGTACATCCTTCAAACGTTCCTAGTCGTGGGAGTTTCGAGACAGGGCATCGATACTCCAGAGAAGACTAGCGTATGCACTTCTTGACCCATATGATGGGCGATGGATGATCCCACATCCATTGGTGTTTGACATCAGAGAAGGTATACGGGTGCTTAGTGGAGACTGGGTACACTGGACGGACTTGCCGAGAACTCCTAGATGGTATTATACCTATCGTTGGATAGCAGTTCTCTGGTGACACTGGTACAGGTTAGTCTGTAGACCCGAGATCGTCATAGAGTCTTGTGTGATTCCCACTGTGCTTTGATTTCCACCATACCACGGTCAAGAGATCGTGAAAAAAGGAGGTTTTTGAGTACAGTCCCGAGTCACATGGAGGCAATGAGCGATAGGAGGGCTTTCGTCTCTCCCGGTATTGGGAGTTGATGTTGCGCAATGCTCGATTGGCCATAACATGAAACCCCTGGCCAGGGTTGCTGACATTTACTGGTAAGTGTTATCAGTAGTGTCTCGAACCGTTATGGACCTTACATCGGCATGACTTATCAAGCTATTGGGGTCTGACGTTATACTGCCCCCAGGCTGTTGATATGCGACATATCAGATGAAGAGACCGGACTGTACGGTAGTGTTACTGATTGGATTCGCAGGAGTATAAGCAGGCTTGCTTGTTGATCTTCTAATCGCTCAATACCCGGGTGGCCGTTACGTTTAGCAGACCGCTTGCGGCTTGTGGGTGTTTGATATGATCATCGTCTACTGCCGGCGTATTGACGAGTCTTTAGAGTCCTAGACAGAGATTTCCTGGTTCATGCGAAACGGAGTAGGAGCACATATGTGATATGTGCGGGACCGAGATTAATGCGAGTATGTGATACCGCATTCTATTCTCGCGACTTGTGACATTGGTCGGGTATATGTGATATAACCGGGTTATCGGATCAAGTGTTGATTCGATAAGTTGTTGCATTTGATATTAGTTGGTTATATTCAATATAGCCGGATTATTAAATCAAATGTTGATTTAATAATTTAATGTAGAATTATATATTTGATATATTAAATTAAATTAACTAATATTAGCTCCCTTAAGTATTTCTTTTTCTCACATTTGATACATTGATATATATATGTGATATATGTTAAATGTATTGTTTTCTTTTTGAACATATATATATATGTGATATATATTTTTATGTCATGCTTGATGCCACAAGCAACATGGGTGTATGAGACTTACACCATGGTTATGATAATCCAGGGTTTATATTTATTTTAGTAATTCATAAATTAGTGGAAATTGGATTAATGGTTAAAGCTTGAGAAGCTTGTGGAACCATCGACTAAGTCCACTCATTTGTCTTTACTTAAGATATTTATTAACCTAACCATTATTCATTAGCCATGGTTTATTCTCTACATGGGTTAATGTATAACACTAACTCACCCATGGTTGATATTCTCACCTCATGAGTTCATTCTCTCTTGATTTTTTCTTGATCTTCTTCTTCCTCACTTGAAAAGCTTGCTAGTTTTTTTAAGTGATGGAAACCTTGTGAGAAAAATAAAACTAAAACTAAAGTGAGCCCACTTCCTACTTCATCATCCTCTACTACTTTCCATTTAGTTTAGGGTGTTTGCTTCGCTAATCTACAATTAGTGAAGAGGTAGCATGAGCTAGTGTCTCCTCGACGTAGATCATCTTCGGCCTCGAAGATTTCGATGCAAGCTTGTTCCGTACATCTTGTGGAGCCTTTCTAGAGTCCGGGAATTTATGATCGCAGCGAAGGGACTACTACAAGGAGCTATTAAAGTGAAGGACCGGTCTACAAAGGTTGTATTCCTTCTTCCCTTTAGTTTGTAAAGAGTTTACAATCTAGATAACCCTAAGTCTCTAGTTCGATCCTCGTTCGGGTTCTTTAGCTCTCTAGAAAATTTTGAAATGGCATGTTCGATGCCCTAGTAAACATCATGAGGGTGCTAAGGAACCCAACAGTGGTATCATAGCCTAGCTAGAGGATTAGGCATTGCGTAGGAGAAATTAAAAGTCCGATCGAACTCCGAAAACCCTAATTTTTTCACTTTCTGGAAATTTTTCAAAAAGTTGAAATTTTTCATGTTAAAAATATTCAGAAAATCATGCAGGTAATTCTATGGACACACCTGAAGAACGAAACCCTAACTCGTCTAAGTGACCGTGGATCCGCGGCTAAAACATGGTTTTGGCGGCGGATTCGCGGCGCCACTTAAGAGGCTTGGGTCGGGCCCTTCAGCTGTTGGTCCGTAGGTACTGAGGCATGCTTCTGGGCATTTTTAATTCTGCTTAAGTGTTGAGCTCTCTGGGAATTTTGGAAATTCGTTGATTCGATTGAAATATTTAATGTCGCCTAGCTTTCTGTGATTGGGATACAATATTTTGAATCCACTATAATTAGTTATGTGATAACTAGTTTGAATTTTGTAAATCTAGCGGTTTAGTCTCATTTGATCGGTTGCCATGGAATTTCGATGTGGATCAAAAGTCCGTCTCAATTACGTAGTGTACGTGGATACTCGCCGGGTAACCTTGATAGATAACCACGCCCTATAGCCCCAACCAAGTGACTGTAGGAGAACCCCATCGTCAAAAGCATCTGTTCGGGTGCTCGCGGCAGCGGTGTTCCGCCTTAGTGCACTTCGTCGACGGCATCGGGGGGTGCGGCCGTCTACTAAAGTTTCTGACGAGCATTCGATCAGTCTATCGGGAATCTTGTTGAATTACCCGACAGGTTATTGGAAAGTGTTTTCAATATTGAGACTAAAATGCGGGGTTTATAATTGTTAGGCATGTGATGTCTAAGGAATTCATTTTGTTAGGCATGAAATCCAAAGTATGTGATACATTGGGTTTATGATGTCTAAGGTGGTTGCGGATTCTAATTGTTGTAGTTTTTTACTTTCTTTTCTGCGACCGTAAGTGCAATATGTGGTGTATCGCCGGTTTTGTTGCTATATGTCAATGACAACTGGGATACGCATATATGCTTATGATCGGGGTACTAATCTATGTCTAGTACAACACTGATACCATCTAAGTATGTGCATGCGTGTGTATGAAAACACCACGCCAAAAGGACCCGCTAAGACATCACGTCGTATCTCAAATACGAACCACATCAAATCACCGATCTCACGGCCTCAAGCCCAATCTCATTGACTTATCTCAAATCCCAAGTACTATCCTCATAATCCAGTATATGTATATGTATATATATATATATATATATATATATATATATATATATATATATATATATATATATATACACATATCCCCATATACGCACAGGTAATAACATAAATGTATGCATGTGTCTGTGTGCGAGTGTGGGTGTAACAACTACTCTAGGGTTTCACAACTAACACTAAACTAATCCATGAACACCTAGAATCTATCTTTATCATCAAAAATCTCATATCAACATAATATATATATGTGTGTATACGTATTCGTATACATCACTACGAACTGCGGGGGTGCTATACGCCATCCACCCGACTTCTCCCCGTAGATATAAATCTACTCACCTTGATCTTCGCTTTCTGGGGTCGATGACGCTACGCTCATCCTCGTCGTCTCGAAGTCCACGTGGGGGTACCTACATATCATAATATAGCATCGTAAAAGAAATCACGCACAAAAACCAAAATGTCGCACGAATCACCCATAGGTCAAAACCTATGGCCCGCTCATGCAAAATAACCCAATACCCTCGACATCGGCGTACAAACGCCGATTGATCGAGAAAAACCCAAACGTACTATTCATGGTCTCACCACACACTAAATATATATATAATAGGGTTTAAATCATCGAAACTTCAAATTTGCTTTAAAAGTTATTTTTCCGAAACTCTAGTAAGCAACAATTGCCAATTTAGTTCAAATCTAGTTGTTTTAGCAATTCTAGCGGCTACAATACTCACTAAACATCTTCAATAAGTCATACAAACCATTTCCATAATTTAATCTCATCAATTTTCATTAAACCCAAAATCCTATTTTGCAAATTTAACCAATTTTAACAATTTGGACAAACTAGTTGTAACAATTAGTAACTTAACAATCTAGATTAGATTTTACATGTCTTAATATGATAAATACACACTTAAACCATATTCAAATGATATAAAACCCTAACTAGATTTTAATCTCATATTTGCAATTAAATTCTAAAACCTAGTTTGCTAGAAAACTTAATTAGAACAATTTACATGCAACAATTAGTAATATGCAACAAGATTAAGTTTTCCGAACCTTAAGAGGTTCAACTACACAATTAAATCATGAACAATTTATCAAAACCCTTATCTTGATCCAAACCCAATTCTTTACAATTTTCAACTTGAAAGTTAAACCAAGTTAACACCTAATTAGTTTAGATTTAAGTAAATAAACAACAATTAAACTTTAGGGTTAAGATTATACCTCCACAATTTTATAGATCTCTCATGAAATCAAGCCTCCCAAAATGCTCTATTTTCACCAAGATCCAAGCTTGAATGGCCAAGGAATAATGGGTAGTGCTTGGATTTTGATTTAGCTTGATTTTTGTGTTGATTTTGGAAGGATTTTGTGAGGGTTTTTGAAGTGAAAATGGGGTTAAAAATGGGGGGGCTGCTTGAGGGAGGGCTCGGCCAGCAGGGATGGGGAGGGAGTGTGGGGTGTGTGGGAGTGGGGAAAGAAAGTCCAAGTCAAGAAAAGATACCCCAAGTCAACTCACAACCCTTCTCTCTTTATTCTTTTCTTTTCTTTTCTTTTCTTTTACCAAAAGAAATGGGGGAAAACTTTGGGGAGGGCTGCTGAATTCTGCAGAAATGAGGAGGGAAAAATGGGGGTGTGGGAGTGTGGGGGTGTGTGTAGCAAGTTCCAAGTGAAGGAAATACCCCCATATCTCAATTACATTAATTAAATTCACAATTTTAGCCTTTTTCTTCGATATTTTCTAAAACCGTTTTGGCAAACCATTTCATTTCAGAAACAACATGTTAAAATTTGTTTAATGTGTTATGATGCAAAAAATTTGTTTCGACCCATTCTAATTTGTAATTTTCCCTAATTAAATGTATTAGTGACGACTTAAAATAATATTAAAATAATTAATTTCGGAAATTTTTTCAGAAAATTAGAAATTTTACCAGTGGCTCAATAAACACCAAATACTAGCAATTATATAGCTAGAATATGTATATTTAATTTTATATTAAAAGATATTTATATTTTGACTTTTTACGGAAAACCCCCTTATTTTACCGATTTTCCAAAATTTCACCAAAACGATTTTCAAAACGTTACAGTACGGTAGTGTTACTGATTGGATTCGCAGGAGTATGAGCAGGCTTGCTTATTGATCTTGTGATTTCTCAATACCCAGGTGGCCGTTACGTTTAGCAGACCGCTGACGGCTTGTGGGTGACTGATATGATCACCACCTACTGCCGGCGTATTGACGAGTCTTTAGAGTCCTACACAGAGGTTTCCTGGCTCAGGCGAAACAAAGTAGGAGCACATATGTGATATGTGCAGGACCGAGATTAATGTGTTAGTTATGTGTATGCCCTAGAGTCCATTATTGTACATAAGATGTATATTATAGTGGATGCTTGTACATATATAGAGATGACTTTCTTGCTCGACATGATAGTATGCTATCTGTTTGCTCTTTGTCTTAACATGTAGACTTGTATTGTGATACTGTCTTACTCTCACATGTTGATAAAGCCCTTAGGATGAGTACTTGACTACGAGGACTGTGATGGAGATCATACTAGTGGGGCCAGGGTAGTCCACAAGTACATCCTTTAATTGTTCCTAGTCGAGGGTGTATCGAGACAGGGCATCGATATTTCAGAGTAGACTAGCGTATACGCTTCTTGACCCATATGATGGGTGATGGATGTTCCCACATCCATTCGTGTTTGACATCAAAGATGGTATACGGGTGCTCAGTGGAGACTGGGTACACTGAACGGACTCGCCGAGAACACCTAGTTGGTATTAAACCCATCGTCAGATAGCAGTTCTCTGGTGACACTGGTACAAGTTAGTCTGTAGACCCGAGATCGTCATAGAGTCTTGTGTGATTCCCACTGTGCTTTGATTTCCACCTTACCACGTTTAAGAGAACGTGCAAAACGGTGGCTTTTGGGTACAGTCCCGAATCACATGGAGGCAATGAGCGATAGGAGGGGTTTCGTCTCTCCCGATATTGGGGGTTGATGTTGCGTTGTGCTCGATTGTCTATAACAAGAAGTCCCTGGCCAGGGCTGATACGGAGATCTACTGGTAAGTGTTATCAGTAGTTTCTCGACCCGTTATGAGCCTCACATCGACACGACTTATCAGTTACTGGGGTCTGACGATTACCACCCCTAGACTGGATATGCGAAATATCAGACAAAGAGACCGGACTGTACGATGGTGTTACTGACAGGATTTACAGGAGAATGAGCATGCTTGCTTGTTGATCTTCTGATCGCTCAATACCTGGGTAGCCGTTACGTCCAGCTAGTACTGCTGACGGCTTGTGGGTGCTTGATATGATCATCACCTACTGCCGGCGTATTGACGAGTCTTTAGAGTCCTACACAGAGGTATCCTGGCTCAGGCGAAATGAAGTAGGAGCACATATGTGATATGTGCGGGACCGAGATTAGTACGAGTATATGATACCATATTCTATTCTCGCGATAATTGTATCGGTCGGTTATATGTGATATAGCCGGGTTATCGAATCAAGTGTTGATTCGATAAGTTGATACATATGATATTAGTCGGTTATATGTGATATAGCCGGATTATTAAATCAAGTGTTGATTTGATAATTTAATGTATAATTGTATATTTGATATACTAGTTTACATTAACTAAAATTAGCTCACTTAAGAATTTTCTTTTCTCCATTTACCTTTTACACATATTATATATATATATATATATATATATATATATAATGTATTTTGATAAATGTATCATGCTTGATGATACATGGAACATGGGTGTAGAGACTCACATCTAAACTAAGATAATGTGAGGTTTTAATTATTTAGAGGAAAAAACAAATTAGGTGGAAATTAGCATGGTTGTGAAGCTTGGAGAAGCTTGTGGAAACCTTGACCTAATCTCCACTAACTTTTGTTTTACTCTAGATATTATTTAACCTAACCATTACCTTGGCTTTAGTTAAGTCTCTACAAGAGTTTATATTAGATATTTTCTCACCCATGGTTCACATTGATGCTTCATCTTCTTCATCTTCTTCATCTTTTTTCTTTACTTGAGTTTTCTTGAGGTGAAAAAGAAAGTGAGGAAAAATATTCTACAGTGAGCTAAATTCCTACTTCATCAATCTATACCATATTAGCCATATAGTGTAGGTTGTTTGCTTCACTAAACCATCCATTAGTGAAGAGGTAGCTTGAATTAGAGTATCCTCAAAGTAGATCATCTTCGGCCTCGAAGATCATTGAGCAAGCTTGTTCATTTCGACCAGTGGAGCCTACGGAGAGTCCGGACCACCACTACTTGGAGCAAAGGGACTTCTACATGGAGCATTTGAAGTGATGGACCGGTCTACAAAGGTTGTATTCCATATTCACTTAGTTGTAAAGATGTTTATGTTGGGATTCCTAAGCACCATGCCTAGGGTTTGCAGGCATCACACATGCCACAATAAAATTTTTGGGGAGGTGTTAAGCAATCTAACCATGAATCAGACTAGAATTTTAGGGTAACAACAAAAAAATATCATATACTAGAGGTTAACTAACACTAAGAGATAAGTAATACAACCTTTGTAGACTTGACTCCTTGACTCCTTGGACCTTTGAGAGTTTGAATCGGCTCGCTAGAAACCTTCCTAGTCCACGATGATCCATCCGAAGTCCTTTGCTCAAAGCTCCTTGCTTCACTTGATCAAGGATGAAGATGAAGCAAACACTTTACACTAATGGGCTAGAGTAGCGTAGAATGGTGATGTGGTTTGTTTTCTCACTTCAAAACCCTTTCTTTTTATCTCACTCACTGATTAGAAATCTCAAGAGAGCATGAGAGATGGGGAAGAAGAAGATGGCAAGCTTGAGCTCAAGAGTTGTGATGATGTAACGCCTTAGGTTTTCGATTAGTGTTAATTAAGCGGTATTGCGGGTTTACTGTAAAAAGTTTACCAATTCGGGTTCCTCTCATTTTATAACATTTAATTATTATTTTAATATTAATTGTTATGGGCATGCACGCACGTGTGCACGTTAATGTGAGGGTTTGTTTGTGTTAATCTAGATTAGTGACCATGACAACTTAACCCTAATCCAATCCTTGTTTATCCTTAACCTAAACCTCTTGATATTTGTTTGTGAGAGAGAGATAGTTTCATTTGGGTTTTTTTTTGTTTGTGAGAGAGGTGGCACATGTGAGTCATGCTTGCATTAATGTGAGAATTAATGCAAGGGTGCACTCACCTTAATCTCACCTCACTCTCTCTCTTTATCATTTCTTTCACTCATTATCTCTCTCACTTCATTTCTTCTCATATTTTTCATCTCCTCTCTCAACTCAACTGAACACTTGGCCATTCCTTCACTAATCCATCACAAACTTCACAAAATCTCACAAAAATCACATATTTTGCCTTGATTTGCCTCTTGGATGCCTTGGAGCTTGGAAAGCCAGGATCTTTGAGTTCTTTTGGATAGGTAATGATTTCTTTCTGTTAGTTAAGTGTTTATTGTGTAGCGTAGCTTATTCGTTTCAGTATAGATCACGTATTGTATCGTTTCGTGCAAATATTGTATTTTTAGTGTAGTTTTGGTTCTCGGATGATCTGCTATCAAACCAGTTATTTGTTGCAAAAGTTCACATCACAGTGACCTAGTGTAGGGACCTAAAACCTACTCTCAAAATATGAGCCCATTCCCTTGTAGACTGGCCCCAGATTTATTGCTTCTGACCGCAATTTGCGGCCAGAGTGGGGAGTGAGGGGTTGAGTTTTGGTGTAGGGGTCTCTGGGGTTGTATGTGGTCTCGTGGTACTTGCATCTTTTATAGATTGTTGGTATATCAAAATCTGGGACCAGGTTGCTTAATTCTTGTGTTTCGTTTTCACGCGTTACGTTATCCGATACGGTTCGTGTTATGTGTAGCTGTTGCTCTAAGTTGGTTTCGTAGTGTTGCTACGCACGTTAGCCATAATACGAATACTTTAGAGTATGTTTTGAGTTGGTGCGTCGGTCAAACGTAGTGTGTACGTGTTTCTGGTCGTTTGCTAATATACACTTGTATTATCGTTTTATTATTTTAGGTTCGCAGGCGAGGACTTCGGACGCTGCGAAGAAAGGGAAGAAGGTGGTTGGCTTTACTTAGCCAGGAGCGTTGGTGAGTAGATTTAACATCTACAGGGGAATTGCCCGCATGGCGTTATGCGTGTGGGCTAGATTAAATGATATGACTATTGGTTAGATGTATACGGATATTGATTGTGAATGTGTACCTTTGTTGCATATCTCTTTTACCTATTAGGTATGGACTTAGTATTATTGAGACACAACACCATTATTGACGGTTCATGTTTCACGAGCACTAATTGTATGCTACACACACCCCGTCGATAATCGCCATGACACGCACAACTTATATACATACGAGATGTAGTTGACACCTATACATACGTGATACTGTACGGTTAGGGACATTGAGACATTAATTCATATTTCATTGTGCATATGACATATAGCATACCTGTATACCTACATGCTTACACATATGCCTTGACATGCTTACATGCTAGTTACCTATATACCTATATGGTATTGTACAATTAGTGATAGGTATATACACATATGAGACATAGCTACATGTACATCTCGCATACATACTTACACTTATACCTGGAGGGTATTACATCATTACTGATAGGTAGATACATATACCTTGCTATACCTACATGTTTACACATATGTCTGGTTATAGCTACATGTTCACCTTTATTTGATGTTATATGGACTTGGAGAACTTAGGAACCGCATAATATATATTTTAACTTGTTGCAGTTAAATTGCGGCTTTTCCTTTATATGCTCACATTACAGTTTTATGTTGCATATATTATATTCATGAATTTCGCATTGAGTTATGGATTTTTCATGATGTTTTCTGGATTTGAGAACCGTGGGAGTTCATGAAATTATGCATTATTTGAAAAACCCGGTTCCTCTTGATATGATATTTCTGCAGCCACCATGAGTTTTATCGGATCTGATATATATATACCCCATGCGAGGAGGCGTCGAGGCCGTGTGCGGGTACATAGTGGGACCCGGAGGTACCCCAGGGCAAGACTGTCGACGGTACATGCCGATGCGCCTGACAGGGGAACCATACCTACCGGTGACAGTACCTATGACTCGGCGGTTATCGTGGGGATACCGACGGGAGTCATGTACGTATAGATACGTCGAAAGGCGAGGGTCGAAGCTGGGCACTCGGGTTTTCGGGATAGCGTATGATACGTACCTATCAGGGGGCCAGTCGTGGTGACAGCATCTGATAGATCAGTATTTATGTGTCGATGCTGGACACATGTTTTCATGATATTTTTACTCCTAAGTATATATAACAGTGGAATGGGACGCTGTTATATATATATATATATATATATATATATATATATTAGTGGAGTGGGACGCTAATATATATGTATACATATCTAATTTATATACATCATCATTATAATCTTGCAAATATATTGGATACAGTATTTATGAGATCCACTTGATATTGGATACAGGATATATGAGATTCACTTGATATTGGATTCAAGATACATGAGTCTTACTTGATGTTGTACATTTAGGATATATGAGATTTACATGATATTGTACATTCAGGATATATGAGACTTACAGGATATGAGAGCCAATTTGGGGGCTGATTTGTGGAAATTGGGATTTGGATTGTCTTGATGGACTTTGGTCCTATCACGAGGTCGGGATTCCGTGAGGATGACATGTTTTATCCCATACTCCTCATTTATTGTTTTTGCATTGCTTCATGTATTAGTAGCACCTGATAGAGTACCTTTCATGACTGTTGCATTTACATACTGTTATTTTATATGCATTGCTTCATGTATTAGTAGTACCTGATAGAGTACCTTACATGACTGTTGCATACATATTGCCATTTATTGCTATCAGCTTGCATGCATTAGATTCGCGCTGTACGTGCATACTTGCGATTACCTGCATATGTTATTTACTATTCACGAGTTGGCAACTCACCCCCGTTGTGCCAGGCTATTTTCATCTATCGTATCATCTTTAGCTGCGGATACCGCTTCGGCTCACAGTGTGCAGTTTTGCTTTAGGTGGGTTTTGTGGTTATCCGTTTATGTTCATTGTATATTCGTTGTATCCTGTACTCTCCATCTACCACTTTCATGTATGACTTAGAGACTTGATGTGAGGACGATATTGTATGTTATTTTGTGACTTGGAGGTCTTTTATGCAGTTTTTATTTATATCGTCTTTTTCTTCGCTACAGCATCGTATATCTGTTGTGATGGTTGTTTTCCGTCTTTGGGCATGGATTTTGCTCCCGTTTGGGATGCTTTTACTTATATTATGTTGTACCCATTTTGGGGGGCTTGTTTTACAAAGGAGGTGCTGCCAAAAATTTTAAAAGAATTTAATTGGACTTTAAAGATTTTGTACTTGAGATTTTCAAAAGCTTAAACATTGTTCTTATCTTTTACTACTTTTGATGGTATAGATTGCTGGGTTTTCGGCTTACTTGGATTGCGTTACGCCTGTAGACGTTGCGTAGTTTAAGGGCCGTCACGTGCCAATTTCGGGTCGTGACAGATGATAAAACAAAAATAAATGAGAATAGAAAATATATATCAAAGTCTCACTCTCATTGAACCATGGGTTAATAAATATCTAGATATTTATTTTAGAGCTAAAATAACAAATGAAATTGAACTCATGGTTAATGTCATGGTTAGTGAAGGAAGTGTGTAGAAACATTGACCATGAGATAATTTCCATTTCTTTTTCTTTAACTCAAAAACAAATTTAAATACTTATTTATTTCCATGTGAGTCTTGCATTGCCATCTTATATGTATCAACAACCATGACACCATGTATGTATGTATATGTGCATTCACATCATCATGTGCATGAACAAAAATATATGCATACATGCATGCATACAACCAAGTAGAAAAGGGTTTAATAAAAGTGAGCTATAAAGTCAATGTTAAATCAACACTTGATTTAACAAACTGGTCATATCACATACGACCCAGCCAATAGAAAAACGCCCGATTAATATACGGTATCACATACACGCATTTAATCGGGTCCCCGCGCATATCTCATATGCACACCACATCATTTCGCCTGAGCTAGGAAACTCCTCTGTGGGACTCTAAGACTCATCAATACGCCGGCAGTAGGTGATGATCAAATCAAACACCCACAAGCCGCAACCGGTCAGCCAAACATAACGGCCACCCGGGTATTGAGCGATCAGAAGAAAAACAAGCGAAGCTGTCAAAAACTCCCGTCGAGCCAACTGGAAACACTTACCGTACAGTCCGGTATCTTCGTCAGATATGTTGCATATCGAGTCTAGGGATGGTATCGTCGACCCCAATAACTCAATAAGTCATGCCGGTGTATGGCTCATAACAGATCGAGAAATTACTGACAACACTTATCAGTAAATCTCAGCAGCCCTGGCCAGGGATTTTCTGTTATAGCCAATCGAGTATAGCGCAACATCAACCCCCAATACTGGGAGAGACGAAACCCCTCCTATCGCTCATTGCCTCCATGCACCTCGGGACTGTACCCAAAATCCACCTGTTTGCACGACTCAGTAGAGCCGTGGTAGGGAGGAGATCAAAGTACAGTTGGAGGACACACAAGACTCTATGACGATCTCGGGTCTACAGACTAACCTGTACCAGTGTCACCTGAGAACTGCTATCCGACGATAGATATAATACCACATAGGAGTTCTCGGCGAGTCCGTTCAGTGTACCCAGTCTCCACTGAGCACCCGCATACAATCTTTGGTGTCATCACACCAGATGGATATGGGATCATCTATCGCCCATCATATGGGACAAGAATGATATACGCTAGTCTACACTGGAATATCGATACCCCGTCTCGATACACCCACAACTAGGAACAGTTCAAGGATATGCTCATAAACTACACGTGTCCCACTAGTATGATCCGCATCATAGTCCCAGTAGTCAAGCAAATATCCTAAGGGCTTTATCAACATGTACCAAATGAGTAAGATGCATGATCAAATGAACATGTCAAGATAAAGTAAACCAGATAGCATACTATCATGTCGAGCAAGAAAGTCATATGTATATGTATATATATATATACACATACATGTCCAATCATCCACTATACATATAATGGCCTCTAGGGCATACATATATCCAACAATCTCCAACTTGCACTAAGGCCAATTATTGGCGTATCGCATACTCAACATCTCAAAAAGTCGCTCATGTTACGGCTGTGGAAGGGCCTTGGTGAGTGGATCCACTGTGTTATTCTTTGTATGTACTCTCTGAATCTCGATCTCATGACGATCTACTATTTTCAGGAGATATCGTCTCAGGATGTGTCTGGACTTCTGATGGGACCTGGGTTCTTTGGCCAATGCCATAGCCCCATTATTATCATAATACAATGGTATTAGATCAACAATGGTTGGAACTACTCCTAGTTCCGCGACGAACTTCCTCATCCAGACGGCTTTCTTGGCAGCAATATACTCAGCTTCCATCGTGGAGTCTGCAACGGTATCCTGTTTGGAACTTTTCCAACTAACCATCCCTCCATTGAGGGTAAATACAAACTCTGAGATAGATTTGTTGTCATCCTTATCACTTTGGAAGATGGAATCGGTAAAGGCCTCCATTTGGAGATCCCCATTACCATACACCAAGAACAATTCTTTAGTCCTTCGCAAGTACTTAAGAATGTTCTTCACTGCTATCCAATGTTTCTCCCCTGGGTTGGATTGATACCTGCTTACTACAGCTGGTGCATAAGCTACATCAGGGTGAGTACATAACATCGCATACATTATAGATCCTACGGCTGAAGCGTAGGGTATAATGCTCATGCGAGCTCTCTCTTCATCAGTCTTCGGACAGAAGTCCTTGGAGAGAGTGATTCCATGGCAAGCGGGCAAGGCACCACGCTTGGAATCTTCTATACTAAACCTTTTTAGGATGGTGTCAATGTACTTTGATTGTGACAATCCCAATAACCTCTTGAATCTATCTCTATAGATCCTTATGCCCAAAATGCAAGAGGCATCACCCAGGTCCTTCATGGAGAACCTTTGTGATAAGAATAGTTTGACCGATTGTAGCATAGGAATATCATTTCCTATCAAGAGAATGTCATCCACGTACAATACGGGGAATGTGACAGTACTCCCTACAATCTTCTTATAAATGCATGGTTCATCTATAATTTTGACAAAATCAAACTCTTTGATTGTATCATCAAAGTAGATGTTCTAGCTCCGTGATGCCTGCTTTAATCCATAAATGGATTTAAGCAACCTACATGCCTTTTCGCTGCTCCCACTGTCAATGAAGCCCTCTGGCTGATCCATAAAAACACATTCTTCTAAATCACCATTTAGAAATGCAGTTCTAACGTCCATCTGCCAGATTTCATAATCGTAGTGAGCAGAAATAGCAAATAGGATCCGAATGGATTTAAGCATTGCTACTGGAGAGAAAGTTTCATCATAGTCCAATCCTGGTCTTTGACGAAAACATTTCGCTACAAGCCTTGCTTTAAAGGTCTCCACCTGTCCATCTACACCAATCTTTCTCTTAAAGATCCATTTGCACCCTACGGGTTTTATCCCAGGAGGTGCAACGTCCAAAGTCCATACTTTGTTGGTGTACATGGACTCCATTTCGGATCCCATGGCATCCAGCCACTTCACTGAGTCACCACTCGTGATAGCTTGCTGAAAACTAGTAGGGTCATCATCATTCATGATGCAATCTTCTCTATCACTATCAATAAGAAACCCATAGTATCTCTCTGGTAGGCGAGAAGTTCTACTAGATCTCCGGAGCGGCTGAGGTTCTTGAAGTTCTACTGCAACATCAGTTTCAACCAATTCGTCATGAGTAATTTGTGTCTCTAGAACCCCTTCTAGTTCTACCGCATTGCCATCAGTATTATTTGTAAAAATTTCATTTTCTAAAAATGTGGCATGTTGAGAAACAAACACCTTTTGTTCCTCCTTGTGGTAGAATAGATATCCATATGAATGTTTTGGATATCCCATAAATTTACACATTACCGATCGTGTCTCGAGTTTATCTGGATTCTGCTTTTTGACAAAAGCCGGACAACCCCATATCCTAACTCTTTTAAGAGATGGTCTCTTTCCACACCATATCTCATATGGAGTGGTAGATACGGTCTTGGTTGGAACCCTGTTTAACAGATACATTGTTGTCTCCAATGCATGTCCCCAAAAGGAAAGCGGTAACTCAGCATCACTCATCATGGACCGTACCATATCTAATAGGGTACAATTCCTCCGTTCCGACACACCGTTGTGCTGTGGTATGTAAGGGGGAGTGAGCTGAGAGAGAATCCCATTCTCTTTTAAGAAGTCTGAAAACACTGTACTCAAATACTCTCCACCTCGATCTGATCGAAGTTTCTTGATGCTCAAGCCTGTTTGTTTTTCTACTTCAAGTTTATACTCCTTGAATTTCTCGAAAGCTTCGGATTTATGCTTAAATAAAAACACGTGTCCGAATCTTGAGAAATCATCAGTAAAAGTAATGAAGTATGAAAAACCGCCTCTAGCATGTGTAGACATTGGTCCGCATACATCACTATGTATGAGGCCTAAGAGTTCTTTAGCTCTTTCTCCGTGTCCAGTAAACGGAGTTTTGGTCATTTTACCTTTGATACAGGACTGACAAGTCGCATAAGATTTATATTCAAAAGGATTTAAATATCCATCTTTATGTAGCTTGTTTAGTCTCGTTTCATTAATATGACCAAGTCTACAATGCCAAAGAAAAGCTTCATTTATATCTGAAAATTTTCTTTTATTTGTATGTTGTATATTGAAAACTGTGTGTTGGTTTAGGACGTAAATACCGTTATTTAGTGTACCATTCCCAATCAACTGTTGATTCAAGTTAATGTTCATAACATTATTTTGCAACACAAAATAATATCCTTCATTGTCTAACAAAGAAACGAATATTATATTACATAGCATACTAGGTACATAATAACAAGGGTTCAAAACCAAAATACATCCCGAAGGCAACCCCAGATGATACTCTCCTACAGATACAGCATGTACATTGGAACCATTTCCAACCCGAAGAGTATGGTCACCAGTCTTCAAAACACTACTGTTTCTCAATCCCTGCATACAATTGCAGATGTGAGAACCAGAACCGGTATCTAATACCCAAGATGCAGATTTTTATAGAAAAACAGTTTTCAGTTACAAACACACCTGAAGTGGAAGCATCAGTATGCTTCTTCTTCTTGAGATCAGCAAGATACAAAGCACAATTGCGTTTCCAGTGTCCCGACTTGTAGCAGAAAAAAAACATTCTCCTTTTCCACTTCCCGCGGCCCCGGATTTGTCTTTCCCCTTCTCCTTTACAACTCCACCTCTCGGTTTGGTGGGTTTCTTCTTCTTCTTTCCCTTGGCCTTGGCTTTTGGGATGGAAGAGGAAGATGGCCCAGCAAGCAGAGCGGGAGTTTTTTGCTGTTTTAAGCGTGCTCTCTGCACTTCTCAACATATTGAGAAGTTCAGACAGTGATTTCTCCAAATCATTCATATTAAAGTTTACTATGAATGGAGCAACGGCAGGGGGGAGACTGTAGAACAATATCAGTATATTGCTCGTTATCCATGGTCCATCCTAGATCCTCCAGTTCTTCTATAAGACCAATCATCTTCAAGACATGTTCACCTACTGATGTGCCAGGAGCCATCCGCATCTGAAACAACTTTCGAGATGCCTCGTATCGTAAAGTCCGAGATTGCTCTGCATACAACTCCTTTGTATGAAGAAAGATGGATTGTAAATCCATCTTCTCATGCTGCTTCTGATGTATACTGTCCATAGAAGCTAGCGCGAGGCACTTGGCCGTGTCACAATCAATATCCCATGTTTTTCGGATCTCCTTATCCGAAACAGATGATTCAGAACCTGGGACAGGTGGGGCTTTGGCAGTGAGGACATATGATACTTTATCATATGTGAGTGCAATGTTCAGGTTCTTCGGCCATTCTTTATAATTCGGTCCTGTCAGTTTGTTTTTCTCTAAAAGAAGCTTAAGTCCCGTCATCGGTATCTGCCATTAGGAGAGAGAAAAGAAAACACAACGAAATGCTCTTGCAAAGATTTAGATTGGTTATTATCTTATCTAATCGATGTCTCCCACTGCTTTTATCAAATTTTCTTTCAAAACCTTTAAAAGAAAACTAGCCAGGATTAATTACATTCTACAATTTCGCTAACCGGTCAGCCAGGCCAGTGTCGGTACTTTAAAGGAGGTTTCCCGTGCTTTCGCACGGACCTAATTAAAATAAACCCCGTTTTCCCATAGGTCTAACCCCGTTGACACCTTTCTAGACACCTATTGGATTAGCTAATTGTAAAGTGTAAAACTCTCCTGGGAGTAACTCTTACTCACAGTGGGATCGGGATCCAACTATCATATAGAAGGTATGCAATCTCATTGCAAATTTCAACTCTTGAAACTCTCGATGTGGTTTTTACCCCTAGCTGCTTATGACCTTGGCTATGGTCAACATATCATAAGCACTAGTCAAGTTCTACCCGTCATTTCGTGATTAACTAGACCCACCCATATGACCCTTGACTATGATCAACATAATCACATGAATGTCCTAACTGATCGCATCATATGCTTTGTAGGAAGACACCACTTAGCTACCGTACACTACGCCTTGACTATTATCAACATACGTAGCACGAATACTAAGTACCCTGCTTCCTAAAATGACGGAGGGTTGCGGATGGTTTTTATGAAAACCTTAACGCTTTGAACTTGATCTCGTTGTAGAATCAAAATAGTTTAGAAAAGGAGTGGCTTAAGCTCCGCATCTTTTGAAACTTGCTTTCTCATAAAAAGGCCGAGTGGGTTTCAAATCCGATTCTACAACATCTTTAGATTTCTTTTTCTTTACATTAATCTTATTAATGTAGTCCCATCATTTAAGTTCCTAAGCCATCACAGAAAAGAAACGAAAATAGAACGTATACTTATGCCTTCTGCATTCGCCATAGTGTCCCGTTATGCACCGTTAGGTTACTTAACTAACGGCATAGAGGGGCAGGACTAGCGCGGATGTAAAACATAAGCAACGTTTATTATATATCATATATATAATAATAATCCATTCGTCTCAGATATTAAGTAATAACATCACAGAATATCAACAACAGAAGCACATATGAAAATATAGGATATCTAGGAGGTCCGTATTTTGTATTTAGCTAACAATAGAAAATACAGATTCCACAGTCGCGATGAATAGCCAAGCCCACACCCTTAGACCCCTACGAGAGCAGCAAGTGACCCTACCAATTCTAGAGTTTAGGAGACCCGGTCTCGACTCCTCGAGATGGCCTCCCACTGAACCCTAGAACCCGGTCACTTGTGCTCCCCTCCTTGGGTCTATCCTAATACGGAAAAGTAAATAATATACAATAATGGTGACAACATCCTCAACCTGGAAGTGCCCCAAATAAATGAATATTACATACAATTAATTTTACATGAATGAAAATAAAAACTCTCATCTCATATAAAACCCCCGGCTATTCAATCAAGACAATCCTGCACATTATATCTCAGCAACACATAACATCACATATCATCAGCGTAAGTAAGTATGCATACCCCGATTGTCGTTGATGTATAGTGATCGCACGCCAAAAGCGTGTCGGATGTTCAAAGTTCTAAAGTTTACCGCGATCAGGACGGTGTCGCTATGCAGCTAGCCGGTTGAGCACGGGTCGATCCACAGGGAGATGGTTGTACTTCCGTTCTTGTTTTAGACGAGTCAATAAAGAATGAGTATATGTTTGTTCAAGTCTAACCTATGTGTTTTATTTTCAAGTATAAAGTTGTTAAGAAAAAGATACGAGATTGTAAGCTAAAGAAATCCGTACTCAAAACCTTTGAGCCGAGTCTTGACCAATTGAAGCTAGAGCAATCGGCAACAACGTGGATTAGGGGATTTAAGCGCGGTATTCATGGAATACGGCTTATTTACCCTTGTCCTTCCGTTCTTGTCTCTTGCTCTCGCCTCCGGCCAAACCGAACGCAATCGGTCGCGGTTAGGAATCACCGTTACCTTGTTAGGGTAGGGTGCCTAACGGAGCGCTTGCGTATCGTTTGGGCGGAGTTCAATGGAAAATAACGGGAAAAGGAAATGAGCAAAGAAACGTTAACTTACAATATCGTATTGATTCTTAACAACGACAATAATTACAACCATTCACAAAAAGAACCAAAAAGAGAGAAGAAAAAGAACAAAGAAAAGAAAAGATTAAAAGTAAGTAAGTGCATGAATATAAATTGCAAGAAAGTAAGCAAGGTAATAAAAAGCAAGTAATAAAAAGCAAGAAAGAAAACTAGAAACTAGAACTCAAGACAAGCATGGGATCAATAGCCAACCCTTAAACTTGCAAGCTCAATCAAGAGGTTGCAAGATCAAGAGAAGGGTAAAGAACTCATGTGAAGGGAAGAACTAATTTCATAAGAAAATACGACCCTTGAGATCAATAACAAACCCTTAAACTTTCAAGCTCAATGAAGAGGTTGAAAGATCAAGAGAAATCAAGGATCTCAAGGGGAAATTAAACAAAAGAGAATGATACAAAAACCCTCATCTTCATTGATCTTCCACTCAAAAAGCTCTCACTATAATTTTCATGGAGGAAAAAATGAAGAAGAAGAAGAAGACTAAAACCTAACAAAAAGAGGCAAAAGAATGGACACCTTGGCTTGGCTCAGAACCGGGGTATTCATAGGCGGGGAAATGGAAACCTAGGGCAATAATCTGGCATAAGATGAAAGTACCAAACTGCCCACAAAAATTGACCCAGCAAGGAGCCTACATGGCCGCGGATCCGCGGCCTAGACCCCATGTTGGCCGCGGATCCGCGGCCATGTGGAGGAATTAGGGGGTCGGGTTTCTTTGGTGGTCCTGTGTTGCTGTTTTCTTCTGTTAAACATGTACAGATTTTCAATATTCTTCCATGATTGCTTCAGGTTCCAATAGTCAACAATGATGGCTTCATTTTTCAACACATTTGATTTTATCTCCCTCGAGCTCTGCGCACCCATTGATTCTTGTGCAGCCCCCCTCGTGCTCTGTGCTTGTCCCAGACACGAATGCCATTGTCATCTGTCTTGTCTCTGGAACTTGTACTCGGCACTGGACGAATATGGATGACCGGAACCCGGCTTTTATCTGCTGTGACAGATGTTCTGTATTTTGACGTAACTGTGAAGATTTTGTCTTGATTTGCAATATTTGTACTGGAAACCTGTAATCTGTAAATATGTAACAAACACGGATTAAAAGCACCTACCTATAAACAACCGAGCGTAAGAATGGGCGGTATAAAATGCAATATTCTGGTATGAACAAATACCCCCAAACTTAACTTTTGCTCGTCCCGAGCAAAACCAATTATTCACAAAAATAAAATCCTAACCGCACTTTCGCAGGGAACGCGATTGCACTGAGCGCGTGCAACAAGCCGTTAAACCTCTAGGTGTCCCTAGTAGGAGGAGTGTTGTCTCCTGAGGGTTTTCAGCGGATTACACCCACAAAATCCCGTCAAGCTAGTGTCATAAGTTAACATTGATTCTACTCCTACAGTTTAGTATTTACGTTAGAAACTCTATCATCATAAGTTAGAAATATCCAACCCTTATTTTTCACACCTCCTATCTATTTAACCTTGGATCCTATACGTTCCAAAAAAGTTTAGAAAGATGTTGGTTCTCCTGAGTTTTCCTTCTAAAGCGTGTGGTCTCAAATCAGGGATTTTTTATCAACTTTACAGAAAACATAAGTCTTATTCTTCATTTCTATCTTTTATTCAAACATCGATTGTATACCCCTACGTGTGTGTAAATTTGCACCCCTACACTCGAGAATTCAATTCAAGCTATAGTACCCTTGCCCTAATACATAATGTAAGTGCACCGGCCGTCAATCTGACGCCAATATGCGGAAGCGGTGATAAACTTTAATTTTGCGAACTTAGCAAACCGGCACCACCGCGCACTAAACACCCGGATCGAACCATTAACAAGTCTAAGCTAACTACAAGAAGGGGAAGAGATATACCGAATGATCCGAGTCCTCCGGTCTTCTCCTCATCGTCCCGATCTCCTGCGGAAACTCCGGTCGTCGCCTCCTCGCCGGAAGGGCACCACATCGCCTGTATCTTTTACGGGCTCCCACCTCAATACCGAGGCAACTCGGGCGCGAAGTAGGCTAGCCGACGCGTCCAAGATTTGCTGTAAAATGTAGTGTAGAATCATAGTCTCTTTTGGGGTGGTGAAGTTGCCATGGATGGAGGAATGAGGTTGTGAAGTGAACTTCCAAGTGGAGCTAGAATTTGTGTAGCATGAAAATGAGATGAATTTTTTTTTCCTTTTATCCAAATGAAATGATCCTCTCTCCCTCTACAAATGGCCGGCCCCCCTCTTTTATCAAATGGTGGAGGAATGATACAAATCATGAAGGGAGGTGATGGTAGGAGATCAAGGGTGGTGACCATATCAAAAGCAAACTTCACATCATACACTAAATCAATCTTAATCACCTTTATGCATGAAATGATTATAGAAAAGAAAGGAATAAAAAGATGCTCTCATAATCTCTCATCTCACAAATAAACCCTCCACAAAATGTTATTTGCAAACTTGCAAATAACACCCTCCATCGAAAAAGTCCGGCCGGGAAAGAACAAAGGAAAACCGGCCGGAACGGAATGCAAACTGGCAACTCCAGAAAACTGGTCCCGTAATAAATTACAGGAAAACCCCGATACTGTGCATACACACCCGCATCTGTATTCCGACCGGATACAAATGCAATGAGACAAAATCTACACTGTACTAAACTAGGATCCGGCTTAAACTAAAGCCGGCTAGTAATATCCGTCCGATCCTGATCCGTGCAATACCGCACGTATCTGATCGAACCCTGCCATATAACCATACGACCACCAGTACTAACCGTCCGATCCTGATCCGTGCAATACCGCACGTATCTGATCGGACCCTGCCATATCTCCATACGGCCTCTACAGCGTTTCGCCCGAAAGCTTGAGTAACTGAAAGTGTGGTGGACTCTAAAGACTCGTCAATACTATGGCTGTGGATTTAACCACTAGCACGTCAGAGGTATAAGCCAATACGTGACGAGCCACCAGCTATTGACCAAAAGGGACGTCGATGAGCGAACTCATCCTGACACCCTACTGAGCCTGTCAGTGACAATATCCGTACAGTCCGGTCCGTTCGTCTATGAGCATCGCATGTCGGGCCTAGGGGGTTGGTAAAAGTCAGACCCCCAAAAGCGGTACAAGTCGTGTCGGAGTGTAGCCCAGAACACCCTGAGATACTACTGGAATACCTACCAGTAAATCTCCTGCCTTGGCCAAGGACTTCGTGTAATGGCTCTCCTAGACACAGCGCGACCTCACCCCCAATACCGGGAGAGACGAACCCCTGAAGATCCGCTCACTGCCTCCATGTGGCTCGGGACTGTACCCAACTAAAACCTGTTTGCACGACTCCTTTGAGCCGTGGTAGGGTAGTAATCAAAGCACAGTGGGAACTCACACGAGACAAATGAAGATCCCCAGGTCGATGAACTAACCTGTACATATGTCACCTGGGAACTGCTATCTGACGTCAGGTATAAGACCAACTAGCATGTTCCCTGCGAGTCCTGTCCGGTGTACTCATAACCCAATGAGCACCTGTATACATCTTAGGTGAACCAACTGACACCAGTGGCTTGTGAGACCGGACACCGCCCCTCGTCGGGGTCTCGACTGTATACACTAGTCTACTCTGGAGAATCGATGCCCTGTCTCGAAACTCCCACGACTAGGGACCTTTTAAGGATGTGCTTATAGACTCCAGCTCTTACTTATATGATCGCCCTCATACTGCTGGCAGTCAAGCAAGAATCCTAGGGGCTCTATCAACGTGCAATAGCGACATGTCAGGTCACCTAAAGCAGTACACGATGATAAAGGTAAACCAGATATCATACTATCATCTCGAGTAAGACTGTCCTACCGGGATAGGTCCTCCCTCAATCATTGCAATCACGTGCCTGTGATCCAATAATTGACTCTGAGGGCACTATCTCCAACACATAATACTACTTCTTTTCATTAAGGATGGACGGATTTGCTCACACACCTTTCATGCGACTATTAATGCTTCTTGAGGCACTAATGACCGATTACTGAATGTGTGAACTTTAAAGCGTAAACAACAATTGCAATCATCACAAATTTCTAGACGATGTTAAACGTTTCGATCGAATCAACAAACACCCACAAATTACTCCGAGAGCTCAACACTTGAGCAAATTTAAGATACCCAAAAGCGTGTCACAGTGTCTATGGACCAGCCGTAGAAGGGTCAACCCTTGCCTCACCTATGGCACCACAGGACTACGGCAAACCCTAAGGTTTAGCCGCGGTTCCATGGTCATTGGATTGAGTTAGGGTTACGTTCTTCTAGAGGGTCCATAGGGATACTTGCACGATTTTCCGAATACGTTCAACTTGGGAAAATTCCAACACTTGAAAATTTCAGCGAGGGTCTTGATGTGGGGTTTGAAGTTCGTTCGAACTGTTAAACATTGTCTGGGTTACCATTACAGTGTTAAAATATACGACTACGAAACAATACGAATTAGCCCCTAATCAAAATAAACATCACATGAAATTTTGGGCTACACAAACAATACCTGAAACCCCAAAATCTACAGACCAGAGCACCAGAGCAAAACGAGACGAATCAGAGGCAGGGGGGCCGTCCAGGCCGGATTTCTGGGCAATGTGGCCGGTTTTTTTATGGTAGATTTGCCTTGTTTTTCTCCAGTGTTCTCAGTACATCTCATGTAAACTTTTGCAGTTGCTAAAATAATTTTCTAAATGACTTTTTTAAAAACAACAGAGAGCAATTTTTAGGGTTTCTAAATATCGTATTTTTCGGAGTTGATTTCATTTTCGTAATAGTTTTAACATCGTCTTAAATTTCTAGCTTAGCTCCAATACCACTGTTGGGATTCCTTAGCACCATGCCTAGGGTTTGCAAGCATCACACATGCCACAATAAGATTTTTAGGGAGGTGCTAAGCAATCTAACCATGAATCGGACAAGAATTTTAGGGTAACAACAAAAAAGTATCACATACTAGAGGTTAACTAACACCAAGAGATAAGTAATACTGTTAGTTATGTGTATGCCCTAGAGTCCATTGTTGTACATATGATGTATATTATGATGGATGCTTAGATATATACAGAGAGGACTTTCTTGCTCGTCATGATAGTATGCTATTTGGTTTCACTTTATCTTAACATGTTGACTTGTATTGGTTTACTGTTTTACTCTCACATGTTGATAAAGCCCTTAGGATCTGTACTACTAGGACTATGATGCGATCATACTAGTGGGGCCACGGTAGTCGATGAGTACATCCTATAACTGTTCCTAGTTGAGGGTATATCGAGACAGGGCATCGATACACCAGAGTAGACTAGCGTATACGCATCTTGACCCATATGATGGGCGATGGATGATCCCATATCCATCGGTGTTTGACATCAGAGATGGTGTACGGGTGCTCAGTGGAGACTGGGTACACTGGACGGACTCGCCGAGAACTCCCAGATGGTGATATACCACACGTCAGATGGCCGGTGACACTGGTACAGGGTAGTCTGTAGACCCGAGATCGTCATAGAGTCTTGTGTGATTCCCACTATGCTTTGATTTTTACCTTACCATGTCCAAGAGGGCGTGCAAAACGGTGGTTTTTGGGTACAGTCCCGAATCACATGGAGGCAATGAGCGATAGGAGGGGATTCGTCTCTCCCGGTATAGGGAGTTGATGTTGTGCTATGTTCGATTGGCTATAACTGGAAGTCCCTGGCCAGGGCTGATATAGAGATTTACTGGTAAGTGTTACCAGTAGTTTCTCGACCCGTTATGAGCCATACATCGACACGACTTATCGGTTATTGGGGTCTGACGTATACCACCCCTAGACTTGATATGCGACATATCAGACGAACAGACCGGACTATACGGGAGTGTTACTGGTTGGATTCACAGGAGAACGCACAGGCTAGCTTGTTGATCTTCTGATCGCTCAATACCTGGGTGGCTGTTACGTTTAGCTGACCGCTTGCAGCTTGTGGGTGTTTGATATGATCATCACCTGCTACCGGCGTATTGACGATTCTTTAGAGTCCTACACAGAGGTTTCTTGGCTCAGGCGAAACAGAGTAGAGGCACATATGTGATATGTGCAGGACCGAGAATAATGCGATATGGGATACCGTATTATATTCTCGTGATATTTAGATATGAACCGGGTCATCGGATCAAGTGTTGATTCGATGAATCGGTACATGATGTATTAGTCGGTAATATTCGATATAGCCGGATCGTCGAATCAAGTGTTGATTCGATGATTTAATGTATAATAATATATATGATATATTGTATTACATTATCTAATATTGGCTCGCTTTATTATTTCATTTTCTCAGTGGATGATACATTGATATATATGCGATATATGTTAATTGTATTATTTTCTTTTGTTGCAAATATATAATATATATGTGATATATATTATTGTGACATGATATGATTAATTGTTAAACATGTTTAAGGATGATTAATTGAGGTTAGGGTTTGATTTGGGTTGGATGCTTCATGCACCTTCTAGAAGCTTTATTCTTTTGTCATTCTTAGGATATTTTTGGATGACACTTATTTAACCCAACCAAACCCTAACTCTAGTTATTTCTCTACTAAATCCTAGCCACTCATCCTTGACCATGGTTAATAATCAATCATATAGCTTTTATTCTATTCATCACAAAAGAAAAATAATTCATTATCTTTTCATTATCATCTTCTTCTCTCTTGAAGAAAGCTTGCTAGTTTTTCTTTATGTGATGAAATAATATGAGAAAATGATTTAAAAAGAAAGCAAAAATACTACTCTCTCATCCTCATCTCATCTAGCCCATGAGATTAGTGTGTTCATCTCTTTAGAGTGAGAAAGCTTGAGTCGTTGCAACTTCAAGGTAGATCATCGGAGATTTGGAATACTTCGAGCTAGCATGGATCGTTTGAGTCGTGGAGCCTCTCATGAGTCCGGGAGATCGTGGATCGCGGCAAATGGACTTCTACTCGGAGCTTGTGAAGTGAAGGAGCGGACTACAAAGGTTGTAATCCCTCACACTTAGATAAAAGTCATCATCTTGCATGTTTAAACCTAATAATCTAGCAAAGATCCCGGCTTTGGGTTGTTCGGCACATCTAAATTTTTATCCGGGCATGTTTGATGCTTTTTGAACCTTCACAAGAGTGCCTAGGAACCCTACAGTGGTATCAGAGCCTAGCTAGAGCATTAGGCGATGTGTTTACGAAGTTAAAACTCCGATCGAACCCGAAACGACGAAACTAGACCCCTCTCTGGAAATTTTTTAAATTTTGGGTATTTTCTGAATTAAAAATATGTAAAAAAATCAGCAGGGAATTCTAAGAATTACCATAAAACCCGAGCCCCCAATTCGTCCAAACGGCGGCGGAACCGCGGCGCAAGCATGCCTTGCGCGGCGGTTCCGCGGCGGAACAGTGCATTCATGACACGTGGCTTTTATGGTAATGTCCGTAGGTACTTGTTGAGGCTTCTGGATATTTTTAACAGTGATTCCAGTATTGTTTAAATCTGGGGTTTATTTTGTAATAGTAGATTCGATCGGAATATTTAAGTTCGTATTTCTTTCCGGATATTTAGAAACTGTTAAATTATTTGAACGGATATCATTAACTTACTATTTCCCGGTACGACGAACTTTCAAGTGTTGAATTTTTATTGGGTTTAAATCTTTCGGAAAAATTGTACAAGTTAAGCGGTGGACCCTCTAGAAGACAACAAACCTTAACTCGATTATGTGACCGTCTTGAACTGCCTTTTGAACCTTCGGGTTTGGGGCAGTACGGCGTGCCACATGTGAGGCGTTGGCTTGACCCTTCTACGGCTGGATCACCGGTACTGTGACATATTCTGGGATTATTTGAACTCCGCTCAAGAGTTGAGCACTTTGGGAAATTTTGGGTATTTGATTATCTGTTCGGAAAGTTTAATACTGTCTATTTATCTGGAATGTGATACAATATGTGGAATTCATAGAGTTAGGCATGAAATGCGGAGTATGTGATATTTCGGATTTACGATGTCTAAAGTGATTGTGGATTCCAAATATTGTAGTTTTACACTTTCTTTTCTATGACCGTAAGTGTAATATGTGATATCGCCGGTTTCGTTGCTATATGTCAACGACAATTGGGATGCGCATATTTACTTACGTTGATGATATGAGATATTATGTGTTGCTGTGATATGTTATATTGGATCGTCGCGTTCAGAATAGCCGGGGGTTTTATGTGAGATGAGGGTTTTTATTTTCATTCATGTAAAATTCATTTGTAATGTAATATTCTTTTATTTGGGGCACTTCCAGGTTGCGGTTGCTGTCACCAGTGTATATTATTTACTTTTCCGCATTCGGTAGACCTAAGGAGGGGAGCACAAGTAACCGGGTTCTAAGGTCCAGTGGGAGGCCATCTCGAGGAGTCGAGACCGGGTCTCCTAACCCTAGAATTGGCAGTGTTACTTGCCGCTCTCGTAGGGGTCTTGGGATGTGGGTTTGGCTATTCGTCGCGACCGTGGAATCCGTGTTTTATACAGGCTCGTATTGAAAACACGGACGTCATAGTATATCCAATATTACATATATGTTCTTCTGCTGCAATGTTCTGTGATGAGATCATATTACTGCCTGAGACGAATGCTTATACTATATATATATATGCTGATATATAAATATTGCTGCTTTCGTTTCTTCTGTGATGCTTAGGAAGCATAAGCTGATGGGATATTTATTAATGAGATTAATAAAAAGAAAAGAAACCTAAAGATGTTGTAGAATCAAAACTTTATAAAAAGGGTAGCTACAGTTTTGCTTTGCACAGCGATATATATGATATATCCTGCACCTTATTCGATGAGGAAGGGATCGAGATCCCTTCACCGGGAGTGACTCCTTTAGCGAAACTGGCAGATGCTACAAAACGCGGTTTGTCTTTTGATTGCTTTTAGTGTTTTGCTTTGCACAGCGGTATATATGATATATCCTGCACCTTATTCGATGAGGAAAGGGCCGACGATCCCTTCACCGGGAGTGACCCCTTTAGCGAAACTAAGAAAAGCCTAAAAAACACTCCTTTTCAAAAACACATGATTCTACGACGATATCAAGTTCATTACGCTCAGGGTTTTCTGAAAAACCTGCGTAGCCCTCCGTCATTTCAGATAGATATTATTTAGTATTCGTGCTACGCTTGTTGGCCTGCGTCAAGGCGTAGTGTGCGGTAGCTAACTAGTATATATCTGTTTATGCATATGATGCAGATTGGATTAGGGTAGTCGTGCGACTTTGTTGGCCTGCGTCAAGGGTCGTGCGGGTGGGTTTAATTCAATCAAGAAATGACGGGTTGAACTTGACTAGCACACTATGGTTTGTTGGCCTGCGTCAAGGTCATAGGATGCTAGGGGTAAAAATATTATCGGGAATTTCAAGTGTTGAAATTTGCAATGAGATTGCATACCTCCTATGAGATAGTTGGATCCCGATACCCACTGCGAGTAAGTCTTACTCCTGGGAGAGTTTTACACAGGACAATTAGTCATTCAAGTAGGTGTCTAGAAAAGTGTTAACGGGGTTACGCCTCTGGGAAAACGAGGTTTACTTTAATTAGGTCTGTGCGAAAGCACGGGGAACCTCCCTCAAAGTACCGACACTGATCTGGCTGAAAGATTGACGAAATTGTAGGGTGTAATTAATCCCGGCTAATCTTACCTTTTAGGGTTTTAAGGTAGATTTGATAAAAACAGTGGGAGACATCCTGATTAGATAAGATAATAACCAATCTAATCTTGCAAGAGCATACGCTAAAGTGTTTTCTTCTCTCTCTCTCCAGGTAGCGACCATATCAGGCCATAATCAAGATAATAATATTGATGTATTGACTGAACCCGATTATTGTACTGAGCAAGGGAACGTTGGACCCGTTCTTTCTTATAAGAGTTATAAGACTGAACAGGAAATTGGAGAATATCTAGATTCTCACGCCGCCCAAAAGAACATGCATGTTGATGCATCTTCTTCAGGTGTGTTAGTTATTGAGAACTGTTTCTCAGTTCACCCTACATCCTGGGTATTAGATACCGGATCAGGATCCCACATATGTAAACAGTTACATGGGCTACGTAAAGGTAGAGAACTGGGAAAAGGTGATCATTCCGTCCAAGTAGGGAACGGTGCAAGTATTGTAGCCAAAGCAGTTGGCGAATATCACCTTGTATTACCAAGTCGTAATACACTGATTCTAAATGAGTGCTATTATATACCGAACATGATGTGCAATATTATATCAGTTTCTTTATTAAGTAAAGAAGGATATAATTTTGTAGTAAAGGATAATGTTATGAACATATTCCTAGATCAAAAGTTGATTGCATCAGGCTCGTTACATAATGGCATATTCATTCTGAATCAGAATACAGTCCTGAATATACAAAACACACACAAGAGGAAAAGTTCAGAAATGAACGAATCCTTCTTGTGGCATTGTAGACTTGGTCATATCAATGCGACACGACTGGCTAAGTTACATAAGGATGGTTATTTGAATCCGTTCGAGTTATCATCTTATGATACTTGCCATTCATGTCTCAAAGGAAAAATGACCAAAGCTCCGTTTAGTGGACACGGAGAAAGAGTTACCGAACTCTTAGGACTGGTACATAGTGATGTATGCGGTCCCATGTCTACGCATGCCAGGAACAGTTCTTCCTACTTCATTACATTCACTGACGATCTCTCAAGATTCGGATATGTGTTCCTGATGAAACACAAGTCTGAAGCTTTTGAGAAATTAAGGGAATATAAGCACGAAGTAGAGAACCAAACGGGCAAAAGTATTAAGATTCTTCGATCTGATCGAGGAGGTGAATACTTAAGCAGTGAGTTCCTAGATTATCTAAAAGAGAATGGGATTCTCTCTCAGCTTACTCCCCCTTATACACCACAGCACAACGGTGTATCGGAGCGGAGGAATCGCACCCTATTAGATATGGTGCGCTCGATGATGAGTACAGCTGAGTTACCTATTTCCTTCTGGGGGTATGCACTGGAGACAGCTGCAGACCTATTGAATATGGTTCCTACCAAATCTGTGCCAACCACTCCATATGAGATATGGAAAGGAAAGAGACCATATCTTAATTATATTAGGATATGGGGTTGTCCGGCATATGTGAAAACACAAAATCCGGACAAACTCGGCGCAAGGTCTATTCTGTGCAAGTTTATTGGATATCCCAAACATTCGCGCGGGTATATCTTCTACAACACCGAAGGACAAAAAGTGTTTATTTCTCGGCATGCCACCTTTTTAGAAAAGGAATTTCTTGCAAAAGAAATTGATGGCAATGAGGTAGAACTGGAAGAGGTTCCAGCGACACAAACTACAACAGATGATTTAGTGGAACCAGAGGATTCAGTAGTACCCGACGAACCCCAGCCTCTCCACCGATCTAGTAGGGTTTCTCGTCCACCTGAGAGATACTACGGTTTTCTCATTGATGGTGGAAGCGAGGATTGCATCATGGATGATGATGAACCGACTAGTTTCGAGCAGGCCATCACGAGTGGTGACTCTGTGAAATGGCTGGATGCAATGCGATCTGAGATGGAATCCATGTACACCAACAAAGTATGGACTTTGGAAAATGCTCCTGAAGGGGTAAAACCCATAGGGAGCAAGTGGATCTTTAAAAAGAAATTTGGTGTAGATGGAAAAGTTGAGACTTTCAAAGCTAGACTTGTAGCAAAAGGTTTTCGTCAACGACCAGGTGTGGACTATGACGAAACCTTTTCTCCAGTGGCTATGCTTAAGTCCATTCGGATCTTACTTGCCATTGCTGCATACCATGACTACGAAATCTGGCAAATGGATGTTAAGACCGCCTTTCTAAACGGTGATTTAGAAGAGAGCGTGTACATGACTCAGCCAGAGGGCTTCGTTGATAGTGGGAGCAGCGGAAAGGTGTGCAAGCTGCTTAAATCCATTTATGGGTTAAAGCAAGCATCGCGGAGTTGGAACATCTGTTTTGATGTTGTAGTCAAAGAGTTTGACTTCATCAAAAATATAGATGAACCTTGTATCTATAAGAAGGTAGCAGAGGGTAAGGTTGTCTTCCTCGTATTGTACGTGGATGACATACTCTTGATAGGAAATGATATTCCTATGCTGCAATCAGTCAAGCTCTTCTTATCACAGAGATTCTCAATGAAAGATCTAGGTGATGCCTCCTGCATATTGGGAATCATGATCTATAGAGATAGATCTAAACGGATATTGGGATTGTCCCAATCCAGGTACATTGACACCATACTAAAGAGGTTTAGTATGGAAGAATCCAAGCGTGGGAACCAACCCACGATCTCTGGACTCACTCTCTCCAAAGAGATGTCTCCCAAGACTGATTTGGAGAGAGCTCGCATGCAAGGGATACCCTATGCTTCGGCAGTAGGCTCTATCATGTATGCGATGCTGTGTACCAGACCCGATGTAGCATACTCACTAAGTGTAGTGAGTCGGTATCAAGCAGATCCTGGAGAGAGTCACTGGACAGCTGTGAAGAACATTCTCAAGTACTTGCGAAGGACTAAGGAGATGTTCTTGGTGTATGGTAATGGAGAACTCCAGGTGGAGTCCTTTACCGATTCCAGCTTCCAAAGTGATAAGGACGACTCTAAGTCGCACTCGGGTTTTGTCTTTAACCTCAATGGAGGGGCGGTATGTTGGAAGAGTTCCAAATAGGATACCGTTGCAGACTCGACGATGGAGGCTGAATACATCGCTGCCAACGATGCTGCCAAAGAGGCTGTCTGGATCAAGAAGTTCATTAGTGAACTTGGTGTGGTTCCATCCATTGAGCATCCAATACCTCTGTATTGCGATAACAATGGAGCTGTGGCGTTAGCCAAGGAACCCAGGTCCCATCAAAAGTCCAGACATATTCTGAGGCGGTATCACCTGATCAGGGAGATAGTCGATCGCCGGGAGATCGAGGTCAGGAGAGTAGATACGAAGGACAACACTGCGGATCCATTCACGAAGGCTATTCCCCAGATACAGTTTGAGAGATTATTCGGGATGCTAGGTATGCGATACTACAGCAGCTGGCCTTAGTGCAAGTGGGAGATTGTTAGTTATGTATATGCCCTAGAGGCCATTGTTGTACATATGATGTATATTATGATGGATGCTAAGATATATACAGAGAGGACTTTCTTGCTCGTCATGATAGTATGCTGTTTGGTTTCACTTTATCTTAACATGTTGACTTGTATTGGTTTACTGTTTTACTCTCACATGTTGATAAAGCCCTTAGGATGTACTCGACTACTGGGAATATGATGAGATCATACTAGTGGGGCCACGGTAGTCGATGAGTACATCCTATAACTGTTCCTAGTCGAGGGTATATCGAGACAGGGCATCGATGCACCAGAGTAGACTAGCGTATACGCATCTTGACCCATATGATGGGCGATGGATGATCCCATATCCATCGGTGTTTGACATCAGAGATGGTGTACGGGTGCTCAGTGGAGACTGGGTACACTGGACGGACTCGTCGAGAACTCCCAGATGGTGATATACCACACGTCAGATGGCAGTTCTCCGGTGACACTGGTACAGGGTAGTCTGTAGACCCGAGATCGTCATAGAGTCTTTTGTGATTCCCACTGTGTTTTGATTTTCACCTTACCACGTCCAAGAGGGCGTGCAAAACGGTGGCTTTTGGGTACAGTCTCGAATCACATGGAGGCAATGAGCGATAGGAGGGGATTCGTCTCTCCCGGTATAGGGAGTTGATGTTGTGCTGTGTTCGATTGGCTATAACTGGAAGTCCCTGGCCAGGGCTGATATAGAGATTTACTGGTAAGTGTTACCAGTAGTTTCTCGACCCGTTATGAGCCATACATCGACACGACTTATCGGTTATTGGGGTCTGACGTATACCACCCCTAGACTTGATATGCGACATATCAGACGAACAGACCGGACTGTACGGGAGTGTTACTGGTTGGATTCACAGGAGAACGCACAGGCTAGCTTGTTGATCTTCTGATCGCTCAATACCTGGGTGGCTGTTACGTTTAGCTGACCGCTTGCAGCTTGTGGGTGTTTGATATGATCATCACCTGCTACCGGCGTATTGACGATTCTTTAGAGTCCTACACAGAGGTTTCTTGGCTCAGGCGAAACGGAGTAGAGGCACATATGTGATATGTGCAGGACCGAGAATAATGCGATATGGGATACCGTATTATATTCTCGCGATATTTAGATATGAACCGGGTCATCGGATCAAGTGTTGATTCGATGAATCGGTACATGATGTATTAGTCGGTAATATTCGATATAGCCGGATCGTCGAATCAAGTGTTGATTCGATGATTTAATGTATAATAATATATATGATATATTGTATTACATTATCTAATATTGGCTCGCTTTATTATTTCATTTTCTCAGTGGATGATACATTGATATATATGCGATATATGTTAATTGTATTTTTTTCTTTTGTTGCAAATATATAATATATATGTGATATATATTATTGTGACATGATATGATTAATTGTTAAACATGTTTAAGGATGATTAATTGAGGTTAGGATTTGATTTGGGTTGGATGCTTCATGCACCTTCTAGAAGCTTTATTCTTTTGTCATTCTTAGGATATTTTTGGATGACACTTATTTAACCCAACTAAACCCTAACTCTAGTTATTTCTCTACTAAATCCTAGCCACTCATCCTTGACCATGGTTAATAATCAATCATATAGCTTTTATTCTATTCATCACAAAAGAAAAATAATTCATTATCTTTTCATTATCATCTTCTTCTCTCTTGAAGAAAGCTTGCTAGTTTTTCTTTATGTGATGAAATAATATGAGAAAATGATTTAAAAAGAAAGCAAAAATACTACTCTCTCATCCTCATCTCATCTAGCCCATGAGATTAGTGTGTTCATCTCTTTAGAGTGAGAAAGCTTGAGTCGTTGCAACTTCAAGGTAGATCATCGGAGATTTGGAATACTTCGAGCTAGCATGGATCGTTCGAGTCGTGGAGCCTCTCATGAGTCCGGGAGATCGTGGATCGCGGCAAAGGGACTTCTACTCGGAGCTTGTGAAGTGAAGGAGCGGACTACAAAGGTTGTAATCCCTCACACTTAGATAAAAGTCATCATCTTGCATGTTTAAACCTAATAATCTAGCAAAGATCCCGGCTTTGGGTTGTTCGGCACGTCTAAATTTTTATCCGGGCATGTTTGATGCCTTTTGAACCTTTACAAGAGTGCCTAGGAACCCTACAAATACAACCTTTGTAGACTTGCCTCCTTGACTCCTTGGACCTTTGAGAGTTTGAATCGGCTCTCTAGAAACCTTCCTAGTCCACGATGATCCACCCGAAGTCCTTTGCTCAAAGCTCCTTGCTTCACTTGATCAAGGATGAAGATGAAGCAAACACTTTACACTAATGGGAAAGAGTAGTGTAGAATGGTGATGTGGTTTTTTTTCTCACTTCAAACCCCTTTCTTTTTATCTCACTCACTCACTAGAAATCTTAAGAGAGCATGAGAGATGAGGAAGAAGAAGATGGCAAGCTTGAGCTCAAGAGTTGTGATGATAAAACAAAAATAAATGAGAATAGAAAATATATATCAAAGTCTCACGCTCATTGAACCATGGGTTAATAAATATCTAGATATTTATTTTAAAGTTAAAATAACAAATGAAATTGAACTCATGGTTAATGTCATGGTTAGTGAAGGAAGTGTGTAGAAACATTGACCATGAGATAATTTCCATTTCTTTTTCTTTAACTAAAAAACAAATATAAATACATATTTATTTCCATGTGGGTCTTGCATTGCCATCTTATATGTATCAACAACCATGACACCATGTATGTATGTGTGCATTCACATCATCATGTGCATGAACAAAAATATATGCATACATGCATGCATACAACCAAGTAGAAAAGGGTTTAATAAAAGTGAGCTATAAAGTCAATGTTAAATCAACACTTGATTTAACAAACCGGTCATATCACATACATAGAATCCGACCAATAGAAAAACGCCCGATTAATATACGGTATCACATACACGCATTTAATCGGGTCCCCGCGTATATCTCATATGCACACCACATCATTTCGCCTGAGCTAGGAAACTCCTCTGCGGGACTCTAAGACTCGTCAATACGCCAGCAGTAAGTGATGATCACAACAAACACCCACAAACCTGTAACATTTCCAAAATAATAAAATATTATTTTCGGGAATTTTTATAATTTAATATTATTTTAATGAATATTTTAAAATTCGGGTGTAATTAAATACAAATAAATGGGGAAAATTTTTGGGAAATTTTGGAAAATTCTAAAATAGGGTATTTTATGGAATTATGCCATTTTAAAGTTTTTAAGACCAGTTATATGCTAATTTAGTGTTAATCGCGATTAAAAATCGCTAATTGGATTTTTAGCACTTTTGAGCAAAAGTGTGCACATATCATTTTCCACACTTGTTACACTTGTGTTACATTTTGTGCCATGGTTTTCTTTTGGATGCACTATTTGAGTGAGAAGAAAAGAAAAGGAAAAGAAAAAGGTATGTGATGATGAGAGAAAGAGAGTAGGTGGCTTTTAACATTTTGACCATTTCCTTCTTCATTTCTCCATCTCATTTTCTCTCCCCTCTTCTTCTTGTTGCTGCTGCTGCCCCTCTCCCTCACTCACCCTCTTCTTGAAACCCTAGATCCATCATGAAATCCTAGCCAAAACCCCATTCTCACTTCACAAAAAATGATCCCAAGCTCACTAGCTACCCATTGAACCTAGCAAGATTGGATTTGAAGGACTTTGAGCAACTCAAGAATTTTCTTGAGTTGCCAAAGGAGGTAATTTCTGCACCTATAGAGTAGTATTTCAATTCCTTGTGTATCCATACTAGTTTGGTATCGATATTATGTCGTTTTGTGGATTTTAGCGAATTCAAGTGAGGGTTTAGGGTAAAACTGAAACTTAAGATGAAATTGAGGATTTAGGTGACCTTAGAATCCCTTGTGTGATGCTAAATTGAACCCTAACCTGAACTTGTAAACAGAATACGGAATTACGGAACCGATATCGGGAAAAACAGGAAATCTGGGACTGTTATGTTGAATCTGCTATCACCCCGAGATCCCAAAAATAAAACTGAGTTGACAGTGAGATGTGCAGGCACCATAGAACCAACACCCCAAACCCTAGCCCCCACTTCCTTCTCGAGGCCGCCAGTTTTCCCATTCTGGCCGCAAATTGCGGCCAGAGCAGAGGGGATTTGCCTCGAAATTCGTGCATGGCCCCATTTCCTCTATTCTTGGCCCAGGGTACTTCTAGTTTTGACTGATTCCATCTAGGGTGAAATCTGGGATGATTTTCCTATGTTGGTGCATGATTTGAGACTTGTTTTAGCATGGGTTTTGGTTTTTGGTGATTCATTCCTGTCGGGTGGCGTTGGGACGTCAACGACGGGTGGATATTGATCGTGTTGACATGCGAAGCGATAGGTTTTTACCTATGCGAGTAGTGTGTGCTGTTTTAGTTTCCGATGTGATTTTCATGTGCTTTAGCGTGTTTGATATCCTTGTAGGTACACTACGAGATGTGGAAGCAAAGAAGATGAAGATGGCGACATCGGCACCGATACATGAGAAGCAAGGTGAGTAGATTTATATCTACGGGGAGAAGTCGGGTGGATGGCGTATAGCACCCCCGCAGTCCGTGGTGATGTATACGACTACGTATACACACATATATTTATTATGTGTTGTTTAGGGTTATTGATGGTAATAAGGGATTATTGATGATAAGGATGTATTAGTTGAGTAGTGCGAACCCTAGAGCAGTGGTTGCACTTACACATACACTTACACACATTCTTGCATTCTTGCTTCCATTTTATGGTGTGCATATGATGGTGCGTATATCTACACATGGGTATGGGACTATGTGTTCATATACGGGATTGAGATGATATTTGATGTGAGGCCGTGAGATCGGCGATGTGACATAGTTGCCCTTGGGGTGCGATATGATAGTTTTAGCGGGCCTTTGGACATGTGCTTTACCCGCATTCATATTTTTATAGATGGTATCGATTTGTACTAGACTTACAGTAGTACCCCAGATGGTGTGATCTGATGATAAGTGATACCTGATATGTGATGAGATAGTGTGATATTGACCCCTACCCAGCTATTGGGATGCCGTACGACGATCTACCGTACGAGCCGATATTGATGATAGATCCGCACTCATAACTCGAGGATATCTTACGATATGACATTGAGGCGAGATCACCGACTATCATATCTATATACATTGACTCAGATTAGGTGGTTTCATACGCCTCCTGTCTAGATTACTTGGTAGACATTAGGCTAGACCGAGTCATACCTATTTCAAACTAACGAATCGGGGATATTTTAAAGATAGGCAGAAGGGTCATACGAATATTTTCAAATGATGTATCTTTCTTAAAACACCGTAGCCCTTGTTTTACCAAAAGCCCTGGTTCGTCTTAGCTCAAATGGCACCCCTGCATGACATGTACAGATTGGTGTAGATCCTTTACTTTTGCGTTGATTGTTCGATTCCGCACATTCATGCTATTCGCATTGCTTGCATATATTATATGCGCGTACTATTATTCCATGCTGCAGGATATATTGTTACTTGCATTCCACTTATATTGTCACCTTCATCTTGCTTTCTGATTTGCGCATTGAGATAGTTTGTTTCTATGATATTTCTGATACTGAGAGAGGGCTGACCCGGACTGACGGATGCCCGATATACTGAGAGAGGGCTGACCCGGACTGACGGATGCCCGATATACTGAGAGAGGGCTGACCCGGACTGACGGATGCCCGATATATTGAGAGAGGGCTGACCCAGACTGATGGATGCCCGATATATTGAGAGAGGGCTGACCCGGACTGACGGATGCCCTATATATTGAGAGTGGGCTGACCCGGACTGACGGATGCCCGGTATGTGAGGATTTACGTGCCGATGCTTGGCACAGGTTTTCATGATGTTTTCGAGTGTCGATGCTAGGCACTCAGGTTCCATGCTTTTGGTTATATCCTCATATTTTCCATGCATATGCTGATGATATTTACATGCATGATGGTTTTGTCATTGGATGACGAGTGGACGGGATCCACGTACATGCAGATTGATTTCATTGATCATACCTCATATTCATGACATGCTATTACCTGAGGCATTAGCACGAGCACTTGGCACTACACTCATGTATAGAGATTACATTGCCAGTTTAGCATACTTCAGCTTTATTCATATTGAGGTTTATATATATCTGATCGTATTGACCTAGGATGGGTCATGCATTCGATTTCCTGCTTGTAGATATTTTCTATTCACGAGTTGGCAACTCACCCCCGTTGTGCCCCAGTTCTTGCAGGTTTGCCGTACAGATTCCATAGCGGTATTTCTGGCACACTGCTTCCATATGGGTGACTTGCGTTGGTAGGTGGGTTCTTTTGTATCAGAACCGCCATTGTTCATGTATTAGTTATTGTATCTAGAATTTCCATCAACCAAAACTTGTATATTGTTTCAGACTTAGACATTTGAGTTGTATTATTCGACCATAGAGTCGCGCTTGGTAGTATTGCGGTTTTCTTGCTTTTGGGGCTTTCTTTTGAGTTTGAACCTCGCCATTCGGCGTTGTATATTATTATTGCTTGCGTGGTTGTGACCGTCGATGGACGAAGAGCTAGCTCCCGCTTGTGGATGCCTTTTATCATGTCATATATGTTATTCTTGTTGTACCCCGTTCGGGGCCAGTTTTTACAAAGGAAACTCTGCCGAAATTTTCAGGAAAAAATTACACATTTTAAAAATTCATATTCGGCTTAGTTATTTAAAAACTTGATTTTCAAAACATGATTTCTTTACCTCTTAAAACTAGTTTTTCCTTATTTACTCCTTAAATGGTTTTAGATTTCTGGGCTGTTGGCTTACTTGGATCAGATGGAGTCCTGTAGACTTCATAGGATTCAAGGGCCAGTCACGTGCTCTTTCGGGTCGTGACAAAGTTGGTATCAGAGCGCTAGGTTGACCTTGGTTCGAGTATGAGTTTGACTATGTGGAGCCTAGGGAGTTATTTATATACGGAACTTAGGCTTGACCTTACGGAACTTAGACTTAGTCGAGGGGGTGTTAAACCCGAACTTTCGTCGTGTAGGATGACCCTTGGTTGATGGAATAGGTGACTAAAGTAGAGTGACGTACCGTTGGTATGTTCCGCGGCATACTTACGACACGCCACTCCGCTTAAGAAACCTTAGGTTGTACATTTCCTTGCACTGTATTATATTCCTTCCTATGATCTATCTTCATCGATACTGGTTGTGGTTTTGCTGCCGCGATTGCACGGGCAGAGTGAGCTACGGCTCGAGTTGTGTCAGCATGAGCTCGTCGGGGACGAGGGCTGACCGGGGCGTGATTCCAGAGGCATACGGTTGCTTGAGGCTTCGTATTTTGTGTTTCCGCACTGGAGCGTTTGACAGATCGCTGTTGTGAGATTTCCCGGGTGTGCTGATCGGCACCAGAGGATTGAGCTACTGATAGAAGCCAGCCAGAATGTGATGACCGTTGATATATCGCTTATTCAGGATGATTGAGGCGCTGTTCAACGTACGGACGAATGAACCAGTTGCTGCTGCGAATGATGAGATATCGCCCAGATGATTGGAGCTACCGCAGCATGAGCATATTCTTGGGATATGATAGTGAGTCGCTAGTCACCGAGGATGAATGACTAGGACATGTGGTTCGTTCGCTTACCCCGATGCGAGGTCATCAGGTGGATTGGTTCCAGCTAGAGGCGACTTCACGCTGATTCGTTGAGAGCCGATTGAGACGATCGAATGTCAGGAGACTATTTTCCAAGTTTAAAGTATACGGAAAGACATGCAGGTGATTCTATGGACCCTCTAGAAGAATGAAACCCTAACTCGACTTAATGACCGTGTGAAAGCCTTTGAACCTTCGGGTTTGCGGCAGTTCCTCGGCGCCATTAGTGAGGCTTGGGTTTGCCCTTCTACGGCTGGACCACCGACGCTGTGGTATGTACTCGATACTATTAAACTGTACCCGAGATGTTGAGCTCTTGGGGGATTGTGAGGTTCTGACGAGTCGATCGGATGATTCGACATCATTCGGATATCATGTGGTGGGACACTGCTTGGGAGACTCCAGATACGAGCTTAGCCGTCGGAGCGCCGTCCGTGTAGCCATGATGAGATGAGTCCGAATCAGTCGATATTGGAGCAAGGTGGAGTAAAGAGTTCGCACGAGATTTCGACAAGTTGACGTTCTACTCCGCTGACATCAGAGATGCGATACGCACGCTGAGGACGTGTTCGGCTAGATATCTTCTACTGAGTGAGGAAGATACCGAGTCCGCGTGAGGGACTTTGGATGGACCGTAGCCGAGGACATTGCGGTGCGCAGATAGAGACGCGATGTCGAATTGGACGATGATACAGACTAGCGGGACAAGAGGTTCGTGCGAGACGCTGATGAGCTGTCATTACTTCCCGTCGAGACCAGAGGCCTGATGTGCTTGCAGAGGCGTTGGGATGCGACCGATTTCCGAGGAAATGCTGTGCTGAGGACATAGATGTCCATTGAACGAGAAAGGATTATGCCAGAGTACCAGCCTCCGTACAGATCGGCATAGGCGAGATCGGCAGAGATCTTGAGCAGGATTCCTTCCAGGACACCGCTGCAATGGTGGCTGCACTCAGGATCGGACGTGTGATGTGCATTCAGAGAGCCGAAGGCCGACGCCAGTGACATATTGCTTTACGAGCGGTCGTGAGGATTGACCGAGAGATTACCAAAGAAGTGCCAGAACGGAATCGTTCTTGTCAGCACACCTGACCGGGCCGATGAGCCGATGGTTTGTGAGATTGGTAATCTACAGGAAGATCAGGAATCAGAGGCAGAGGACGCCAGCCGCGAGCAAGAGGCAAGTAGATTTGTTGCGCCACTAGCATTGGATGTACCGGCACCTTCTCGACTTTGAAGGAGGAACTACCGACGACGGTATTTATGATTTGTGATTTTGTGATTTGACTATCACGTATCCGTCACTTTGGATTTCGGTATTTTGGCGATCTATTTGCGTGATTTAGTTTTGGTGACCGAGTTTCATGATATTTGATTTTGTGCACCATGGTTGCACTTACTGGATATTTATACCTTGCACATTGCTATTACTCCTAAGGTGTTGATTGCGATTTCATGCTTATCTTATGCCAGTGATTTGATTTACGCTTCCAGCATAGTTTTCATGCACTTTTAGTGTTTTGATTTGATTTGTGCACGTCGATGCACATGGTTGTGAGATTTTCCATCGCGGTACACTTGATTTTGATTGAGCCGCATCATATATCGTCGATTTTGACCCTGATATTGATGACTGATTCTTGCACTCCGTGCTTTTGGTTGGACTTGCGTATGTTCGGCGTTTGCTATGGGATTTTGTGATTTCGTGCATGTTGAGTGCGCAGGGTTTGGATTTTCATTCGTGCACGATGGGTGCACCGATTTGGATTTTCGCGCATGTTGGGCGCATGTTTTTAGATACGATTTTAGTGCACACCAGATGCACTAAATCGAGATTCTTCGTGCATGTCAGATGCACCTGTTTGGACTGCCAGGCGCACACGTTGCCTATGGCGGATGCTTCGTGCACACCCGTTGCACCTAGATGTTGTTTTGTGCACCTGTTTGGCACATACATGGGTTTTGATTTTCGTGCGCACCAGACGCACAGGGTGGTGTTATGTATATTTTTGAGATTTATTCTCTTTGGAGCAGTACTTTTTATGATGTTGGATTTTTCTTTCATACTGAGCAGGACTAGTCCGAGGACAGTACCTGGATAGATTTTGCATGCATCGATAGTTATCGAAGGGATTTCCAAAGAGCGAGCTATAGTCTCAATATATATACCTACGTGTCCGATATGACACGAAACGTTTTAAAAACAAGGAAACCCTTCTGATTGTTTTCAAAACGGCGGAACGTGCTTATTAAACAAAGTATATATATATACACATATATAGTTATTTTCTTATGAGAAACGTCCGCCACTGTGCAGTGTTACGCGCATCGCACAGCGACTTAAAAGATTTGGCATGCATTTACATCAGCTATTCACATGTATTGATTAGATGTCTACATGCATAGTTCTGATTTTTATCATATTGATTTTGTATCGAATTTGACATTGTGTCTTTACCATGACTCCGATGATTGCGGATGCTTGACGGAGTTTCGATTTGGGGTTATCTGCTCATTACTCCCGCGCATACATTGCGCTATGATGTTTTATGTATTGATGATTTCGGAGCCCCGACGACTTGAGATTTGTATCGAAATGTTTTAGTACTTGGGGGTTTTTAAATTTAAATTCGGGGACCGAATTTCTTAAGGGGGGTAGATTGTAACATTTCCAAAATAATAAAATATTATTTTCGGGAATTTTTATAATTTAATATTATGTTAATGAATATTTTAATATTCGGGTGTAATTAAATACAAATAAACGGGGAAAATTTTTGGGAAATTTTGGAAAATTCTAAAATAGGGTATTTTATGGAATTATGCCATTTTAAAGTTTTTAAGACTAGTTATATGCTAATTTAGTGTTAATCGCGATTAAAAATCGCTAATTGGATTTTTAGCACTTTTGAGCAAAAGTGTGCACATATCATTTTCCACACTTGTTACACTTGTGTTACATTTTGTGCCATGGTTTTCTTTTGGATGCACTATTTGAGTGAGAAGAAAAGAAAAGGAAAAGAAAAAGGTATGTGATGATGAGAGAGAGAGAGTAGGTGGCTTTTGACATTTTGACCATTTCCTTCTTCATTTCTCCATCTCATTTTCTCTCCCCTCTTCTTCTTGTTGCTGCTGCTGCCCCTCTCCCTCACTCACCCTCTTCTTGAAACCCTAGATCCATCATGAAATCCTAGCCAAAACCCCATTCTCACTTCACAAAAAATGATCCCAATCTCACTAGCTACCCATTGAACCTAGCAAGATTGGATTTGAAGGACTTTGAGCAACTCAAGAATTTTCTTGAGTTGCCAAAGGAGGTAATTTCTGCACCTATAGAGTAGTATTTTAATTCCTTGTGTATCCATACTAGTTTGGTATCGATATTATGTCGTTTTGTGGATTTTAGCGAATTCAAGTGAGGGTTTAGGGTAAAACTGAAACTTAAGATGAAATTGAGGATTTAGGTGACCTTAGAATCCCTTGTGTGATGCTAAATTGAACCCGAACCTGAACTTGTAAACAGAATACGGAATTACGGAACCGATATCGGGGAAAACAGGAAATCTGGGACTGTTATGTTGAATCTGCTATCACCCCGAGATCCCAAAAATAAAACTGAGTTGACAGTGAGATGTGCAGGAACCATAGAACCAACACCCCAAACCCTAGCCCCCACTTCCTTCTCGAGGCCGCCAGTTTTCCCATTCTGGCCGCAAATTGCGGCCAGAGCAGAGGGGATTTGCCTCGAAATTCGTGCATGGCCCCATTTCCTCTATTCTTGGACCAGGGTACTTCTAGTTTTGACTGATTCCATCTAGGGTGAAATATGGGATGATTTTCCTATGTTGGTGCATGATTTGAGACTTGTTTTAGCATGGGTTTTGGTTTTTGGTGATTCATTCCTGTCGGGTGGCGTTGGGACGTCAACGACGGGTGGATATTGATCGTGTAGACATGCGAAGCGATAGGTTTTTACCTATGCGAGTAGCGTGTGCTGTTTTAGTTTCCGATATGATTTTCATGTGCTTTAGCGTGTTTGATATCCTTGTAGGTACAGTACGAGATGTGGAAGCAAAGAAGATGAAGATGGCGACATCGGCACCGATACATGAGAAGCAAGGTGAGTAGATTTATATCTACGGGGAGAAGTCGGGTGGATGGCGTATAGCACCCCCGCAGTCCGTGGTGATGTATACGACTACGTATACACACATATATTTATTATGTGTTGTTTAGGGTTATTGATGGTAATAAGGGATTATTGATGATAAGGATGTATTAGTTGAGTAGTGCGAACCCTAGAGCAGTGGTTGCACTTACACATACACTTACACATATTCTTGCATTCTTGCTTCCATTTTATGGTGTGCATATGATGGTGCGTATATCTACACATGGGTATGGGACTATGTGTTCATATACGGGATTGAGATGATATTTGATGTGAGGCCGTGAGATTGGCGATGTGACATAGTTGCCCTTGGGGTGCGATATGATAGTTTTAGCGGGCCTTTGGACATGTGCTTTACCCGCATTCATATTTTTATAGATGGTATCGATTTGTACTAGACTTACAGTAGTACCCCAGATGGTGTGATCTGATGATAAGTGATACCTGATATGTGATGAGATAGTGTGATATTGACCCCTACCCAGCTATTGGGATGCCGTACGACGATCTACCGTACGAGCCGATATTGATGATAGATCCGCACTCATAACTCGAGGATATCTTACGATATGACATTGAGGCGAGATCACCGACTATCATATCTATATACATTGACTCAGATTAGGTGGTTTCATACCCCTCCTGTCTAGATTACTTGGTAGACATTAGGCTAGACCGAGTCATACCTATTTCAAACTAACGAATCGGGGATATTTTAAAGATAGGCAGAAGGGTCATACGGATATTTTTAAATGATGTATCTTTCTTAAAACACCGTAGCCCTTGTTTTACCAAAAGCCCTGGTTCGTCTTAGCTCAAATGGCACCCCTGCATGACATGTACAGATTGGTGTAGATCCTTTACTTTTGCGTTGATTGTTCGATTCCGCACATTCATGCTATTCGCATTGCTTGCATATGTTATATGCGCGTACTATTATTCCATGCTGCAGGATATATTGTTACTTGCATTCCACTTATATTGTCACCTTCATCTTGCTTTCTGATTTGCGCATTGAGATAGTTTGTTTCTATGATATTTCTGATACTGAGAGAGGGCTGACCCGGACTGACGGATGCCCGATATACTGAGAGAGGGCTGACCCGGACTGACGGATGCCCGATATACTGAGAGAGGGCTGACCCGGACTGACGGATGCCCGATATACTGAGAGAGGGCTGACCCGGACTGACGGATGCCCGATATATTGAGAGAGGGCTGACCCAGACTGATGGATGCCCGATATATTGAGAGAGGGCTGACCCGGACTGACGGATGCCCGATATATTGAGAGTGGGCTGACCCGGACTGACGGATGCCCGGTATGTGAGGATTTACGTGCCGATGCTTGGCACAGGTTTTCATGATGTTTTCGAGTGTCGATGCTAGGCACTCAGGTTCCATGCTTTTGGTTATATCCTCATATTTTCCATGCATATGCTGATGATATTTACATGCATGATGGTTTTGTCATTGGATGACGAGTGGACGGGATCCACGTACATGCAGATTGATTTCACTGATCATACCTCATATTCATGACATGCTATTACCTGAGGCACTAGCACGAGCACTTGGCATTACACTCATGTATAGAGATTACATTACCAGTTTAGCATGCTTCAGCTTTATTCATATTGAGGTTTATATATATCTGATCGTATTGACCTAGGATGGGTCATGCATTCGATTTCCTGCTTGTAGATATTTTCTATTCACGAGTTGGCAACTCACCCCCGTTGTGCCCCAGTTCTTGCAGGTTTGCCGTACAGATTCCATAGCGGCATTTCTGGCACACTGCTTCCATATGGGTGACTTGCGTTGGTAGGTGGGTTCTTTTGTATCAGAACCGCCATTGTTCATGTATTAGTTATTGTATCTAGAATTTCCATCAACCAAAACTTGTATATTGTTTCAGACTTAGACATTTGAGTTGTATTATTCGACCATAGAGTCGCGCTTGGTAGTATTGCGGTTTTCTTGCTTTTGGGGCTTTCTTTTGAGTTTGAACCTCGCCATTCGGCGTTGTATATTATTATTGCTTGCGTGGTTGTGACCGTCGATGGACGAAGAGCTAGCTCCCGCTTGGGGATGCCTTTTATCATGTCATATATGTTATTCTTGTTGTACCCCGTTCGGGGCCAGTTTTTACAAAGGAAACTCTGCCGAAATTTTCAGGAAAAAATTACACATTTTAAAAATTCATATTCGGCTTAGTTATTTAAAAACTTGATTTTCAAAACATGATTTCTTTACCTCTTAAAACTAGTTTTTCCTTATTTACTCCTTAAATGGTTTTAGATTTCTGGGCTGTTGGCTTACTTGGATCAGATGGAGTCCTGTAGACTTCATAGGATTCAAGGGCCAGTCACGTGCTCTTTCGAGTCGTGACAAAACCCCAAGCGGTCAGCCAAACGTAACGGCCACCCGGGTATTGAGCGATCAGAAGAAAAACAAGCGAAGCTGTCAAAAACTCCCGTCGAGCCAACTGGAAACACTTACCGTACAGTCCGGTCTCTTCGTCAGATATGTTGCATATCGAGTCTAGGGATGGTATCGTCGACCCCAATAACTCAATAAGTCATGCCGGTGTATGGCTCATAACAGATCGAGAAACTACTGACAACACTTATCAGTAAATCTCAGCAGCCCTGGCCAGGGACTTCCTGTTATAGCCAATCGAGCATAGCGCAACATCAACCCCCAATACCGGGAGAGACGAAACCCCTCCTATCGCTCATTGCCTCCATGCGCCTCGGGACTGTACCCAAAATCCACCTGTTTGCACGACTCAGTAGAGCCGTGGTAGGGAGGAGATCAAAGTACAGTGGGAGGATACACAAGACTCTCTGACGATCTCGGGTCTACAGAATAACATGTACCCGTGTCACCTGTGAACTGCTATCCGACGATAGATATAATACCACATAGGAGTTCTCGACGAGTCCGTTCAGTGTACCCAGTCTCCACTGAGCACCCGCATACAATCTTTGGTGTCATCACACCATATGGATATGGGATCATCCATCGCCCATCATATGGGACAAGAATGATATACGCTAGTCTACTCTGGATATCGATGCCCCGTCTCGATACACCCACGACTAGGAACAGTTCAAGGATATGCTCATAAACTACACGTGTCTCACTAGTATGATCTGCATCATAGTCCCAGTAGTCAAGCAAATATCCTAAGGGCTTTATCAACTTGTACCAAATGAGTAAGATGCATGATCAAATGAACATGTCAAGATAAAGTAAACCAGATAGCATACTATCATGTCGAGCAAGAAAGTCATCTGTATATATATATACATGTCCAAGCATCCACTATACATATAATGGCCCCTATGGCATACATATATCCAACGGTTTACATATTGCATTGTCTAAATCTCAAGTTAAGATTCTAGGGTTAGGGTTGTTTAGCATGACAAATTTTTTTAATTTGGCATGGACGATGCCTCCCGAAACCTTACTGTCGTGCTAAGTAACCCTACAGTGGTATCAGAGCCAAGCTAGAAAATTAGACGATGTTTGTTAGATTACGAAACCGAAACTACTCCGAAACTTGAAACAATGAAATCTAGTTTCTGTCGATTTTTAAATGGCCTCTAAATTTTTTTTAAGCAACTGCAGAATGTTATATGAGATATGACATGAACACTGAACAAATACGAACCCATTTCGCCGGTTTTGACCCGTTGACATTCCCAGAATTTCCGAGCTGGCCGGCCCCTCTGCTCTGTTTTGGTTCGTATTCGTTTGGTGTTCTGGTCTCTGAGTTTTGGTGTTTCAGGTGTTGCTTGTTTTTGCTAAAATTGCATGAGATGTTAATTTTCTATAAAGGCAATTCGGAGTGTTTTGTAGTCGTAATTCTAACATTATTTCGGGTTATTTAGACGGCGTTAAAAGGTTCGAATGGATATCAATAACCCATTTTTTCCCTCGATGGAAATTTTCCAAGAGTTGGATTTTTCCAAGTTAAAGAACATTCAAAAATCATGCAAGTAATGCGATGAACCCTATAGAAGAACGAAACCCTTACTCGATTCTATGACCGTAAGAACCGCCGCCAAACCATAGGGTTTGCGGTAGTTCTGCGGTGCCATAGGTGAGGCAAGGGTTGACCCTTCTACGGTTGGTCCATAGGTACTGTGGCATGTACTGAGTATTTTTAAACTACGCTCAAGTGTTGAGCTCTGTGGGAAATTTTGGGTGTTTGTTGATTCGATCGGAATGTTTGACATCGTCTAACTATTTATGGAATGTGATACATGTAGGTTTCTTTGGCACAACCATAAGGTTTTACAAGGCGTCAAACATGCTATATTTAAAAATTTAGTGTGCCAAACAACCCTAACCTAGGATCTAACTAGAGTTTTAGGAGCTAAACTAGAAAGCAAACAACTTTACATAGAAAGTGAATGAGGAATACAACATTTGTAGACCGTTCCTTCACTTCAATAGCTCCGTGTAGTAGTCCCTTCGCTGCGAGTTATGATCTTCCGAACTCTAGAAAGGGTTCTCCCGGAGAAATGAACAAGCTTGCTCGAAGTCTTCGAGAACGAAGATGATCTACGTCGAGGAGACTCAAGCTCATGCTACCTCTTCACTAATTGTGAAATTAGTGAAGCAAACACCCTAAACTAAATGGCAAGTAGTAGAGGATGATGAAGTAGGAAATGGGCTCACTTTAGATTTATTTTTCTCACAATATTTTCTCACATTTTGAAAAATCTAGCAAGCATTTTCTCAAGGATGAAGAAGATGAAGTCATGAGATGAGAATGAACTCATGAGGTGAGAATAGAAACCATGGGTGAGTTAGTGTCATACATTAACCCAAGTAGAGATTAAACTATGACTAATAATAATGGTTAGGTTAATAAATATCTACAAGTAAAACAAAAGGGGTGGACTTGGTCAATGGTTCCACAAGCTTTAACCATGTGACTAAACTCCACTAATTTTGATTTACTTTAGATAAATAAAACCTTAACATTATTATTAGTAGGGTGTGAGTCTCGTACACCCATGTCACATGTGGCATCAAGCATGACACAATAGTTGTACATTAATATATATCACATATACACTAATGCACACAAGTGAGAAAAAGAAATGTTTAAGTGAGCTAATATTAGTTAATGTAATCTAGTATATCAAATATACAATTATACATTAAATTATTAAATCAACACTCGATTTAATAATCCGGCTATATCACATATAACCGACTAATATCAAATGCAACAACTTATCGAATCAACACTTGATCCGATAACCCGGCTATATCTCATATAACCGACCGATGTCACAAGTCGCGAGAATAGAATGCGGTATCACATACGCGCATTAATCTCGGTCCCGCACATATCACATATGTGCTCCTACTCCGTTTCGCATGAACCAGGAAACCTCTGTGTAGGACTCTAAAGACTCGTCAATACGCCGGCAGTAGGTGATGATCATATCAAACACCCACAAGCCGCAAGCTGTCTGCTAAACGTAACGGCCATCTGGGTATTGAGCGATCAGAAGATCAACAAGCAAGCCTGCTCATACTCCTGCGAATCCAATCAGTAACACTACCGTACAGTCCGGTCTCTTCGTCTGATATGTCGCATATCTCGTCTAGGGGTGGTGAACGTCAGACCCCAATAACTCGATAAGTTGTGCCGATATAAGGCTCATAACGGGTCGAGAAACTACTGATAACACTTACCAGTATATCTCTGAAGCATCCCTGGCCAGGGACTTCCTGTTATAGCCAATCGAGCACTGCGCAACATCAGCCCCCAATACCGGGAGAGACGAATCCCCTCCTATCGCTCATTGCCTCCATGTGACTCGGGACTGTACCCAAAAACCACCGTTTTGCACGTTCTCATGAACGTGGTAAGGTGGAAATCAAAGTGCAGTGGGAATTACACAAGACTCTATGACGATCTCGGGTCGACAGACTAACCTGTACCAGTGTCACCAGAGAACTGCCATCTGACGTGAGGTATAATACCATCTGGGAGTTCTCGGCGAGTCCGTCCAGTGTACCAGTCTCCACTGAGCATTCGTATATCATCTCTGATGTCAAACACCAATGGATATGGGATCATCCATCGCCCATCTGCATGGGTCGAGAAGCTATACGCTGGTCTACTCTGGTATATCGATGCCCCGTCTCGATACACCCACGACTAGGGACTTTAAAGGATGTACTTACCAACTACCTTTGTCCCACTAGTATGATCCGCATCATAATCCAGTAAACAAGTACACATCCTAAGGGCTTTATCAACATGTAACAGAGAGACAATCAGTGTTGTAACATTTCAAAAAGATAAAATATTAATTTTGGGAATTTTTATAATTTAATATTATTTTATTGAATATTTTAATATTTTGGTATTATTAAATACAAATAAATAGGAAAAATGTTAGAAAAATTATGGAAAATTCTAAAATAGGGTAAATTAAAGAATTATGCCATTTCTAAGTTTAATTGACTAGTTATATGCTTAATTAGTGCTAATCGCGATTAAAAATCGCTAATCGGATTTTTGGCAATTTTGTGCAAAACATGCACATATCACTTTTTCACACTTGTGTTACATTTTTGTTGCCATGGGTTGTTTTGGGGTTACTATTTATGTGAGAAGGATTTTCAGAGAAAAGGAAAGGAAAAGAAAAGAGAAAAGATTAAAGAAATGGGGGTTGGTGAGAAATAGAGGCATGGGGCACCATTGACAAAAAGACTTAGCCATTCTCCCTCATTTCCCTCCCTCTTCTCTCTTCTTCTGCTGCTGCTCCTGCACCTCATCCCCTCCCCTCTTCAAAGCTCCAAAACACCTCTAAAACTACACAAAAACCACACACTCATTTCTCTAAAAAGATGCACAAGCTCAAGACCTATTCATTTACTATTCACTCTACGGCTCGTATTGCATTGCATGCTTATATGTTATTGATTCATATTCCTTTGTGTATATGCCTTTACAAAGTTCCATGCTCATATTAGTGTTCATGTTGCATGTATTATAATTCATGGATTTCGCACTGTGATATGGTTGCATATGATGATTCTGGATTGTCTTACTCCTGCGTATATATATCAGTGGTATGGGACGCTGAAATATATATGTATACCCATAGTATATATATATATATATATATATATATATATATATATATATATATATATATATATATATTGGCGGTATGGGACGCCGATATACATATACACCTACTTAATATATCATCATGATGATCGATGCAAACTTATATATGCTTTCCGATATATTGAGAGAGGGCTGACCCGGACTGACGGATGCCCGATGTATTGAGAGAGGGCTGACCTGGACTGACGGATGCCCGATATATTGAGAGAGGGCTGACCCGGACTGACGGATGCCCGATGTATTGAGAGTGGGCTGACCCGGACTGACGGATGCCCGATGTATTGAGAGAGGGCTGACCCGGACTGACGGATGCCCGATATATTGAGAGAGGGATGACCCGGACTGACGGATGCCCGATATATTGAGAGAGGGATGACCCGGACTGACGGATGCCCGATGTATTGAGAGAGGGATGACCCGGACTGACGGATGCCCGATATATTGAGAGAGGGCTGACCCGGACTGACGGATGCCCGATATATGAAAGGAGCCTATGTGCTCGATATGAGAGGAGCCTTTATGGTCGATGGTATATTATATCTCCCCTACCCCACACTTATTGTATATGCATTGCATCACATATTAGTAGTACCTGACAGGGTACCTTCATGAATGTCGCATACATGTCGGATATATGATATATGTGTTTCATTGATGTTGAGATATATAGTTTGTGTCAATGCTCGACATTGATTTCCTGATAATTCCATTCACGATATCTCCTGTTTTCATTTTACCGCATACTTACATCATATTTGTGATATATTGTTACGTGAGGCACTGGTACGAGTACTTGGCACTACACTTATGTTCAGTTGTTATATTGCCACTTTACTATGCTTCGAACTTATTCATTTGAGTTTTATATTATATACTGGTCGTATTGACTTAGGATTATGTCTTGCTTTCGATTTCTGCTTGTAGATATTTCTATTCACGAGTTGGCAACTCACCCCCGTTGTGCCACAGTTCTTGCAGGGCTTGCCGTACAGGTTCCATAGCGGCACTTCTGGCACACTGCTTTCCTTTGCGGGTGATTTGCTTGGCAGGTGGGTTCCTTCTATCAGACCCGCCGTTGTACTTGTATTATTCTTTGTATCTAGAAATTCCATCAACCAAAGACTTGTATGTTGTTTCAGACTCAGACACTAGTGATGTATTATTTCGACCTTAGAGTCGCGCTTAAGTAGTGTTGCTGTTTTCATGCTTATCTGGGTTTCTTTTAAATTTTGATCCTCGCCATTCGGCGTTGTATAGTGTATTGCTTGTTGTTTATTTATCCTTAAAATGGTTTTAGATTTCTGGGCTTTCGGCTTACTTGGATCAGATGGAGTCCTATAGACTTCATATGGTTCAAGGGCCAGTCACGTGCTCTTTCGGGTCGTGACAAAGTTGGTATCAGAGCGCTAGGTTGACCTTGGTTTGAGTCTAAGTTTGACTATGTGGAGCCTAGGGCGTTATATATATATACGGAACTTAGGCTTGACCTTACGGAACTTAGACTTAGTCGAGGGGGTATTAGACCCGAACTTTCGTCGTATTAGGATGACCCTTGGTTGATGGAACAGGTAACTAAAGTAGAGTGACGTACCGTGGGTATGTTCCGCGGCATACTTACGACACGCCACTCCGCTTAAGGAACCTTAGGATGTACCTATTTTCGATATCAGTGACTCTCTTCATATCCATGATTACACATCCATTTGAGATCCCCGATTCTATTAGTTTCATGATCATACCTTCATTGATGCTGTTCCCTCTTATGATCATGTATCCACTCTGGATCTGTTGTTCTCTTTCTTGCCATTGATCTGCTCTCTTCGATACTCGATTGAGGTTCCTGTCACCATGTTTGAGCGCAGTTTGGGCTGCTGCTAGGGTTACGGTCAGGGCGAGCTCGTCTGGTACGAGGGCCGACTATTGTGTTTTCTGGTGACATGGGAACGTCTCGAGTTAGTATTGGTGATTGTGACCTCTAGTAGAGGCGAGTGCTTGGTTTTGCACCGGATGATTGGACCATTGTTAGAGCTGCCAGATGAGAGAGGACTGTTGATGTACAGCATACCTCAGAGATTATGATGTCGCCTACCGTGCAGACAGATGGACCAGCTGTTGCTGAGATTGACAGGATGTCGCTTCCGGAGCTTACGAGCTGGGATTATCGGAGCTTCCAGGCGGATATGAGACAGATGATAGCTTGTCTACCCGATTAGAGAGACGAAGGAGATTCGTCCGATTTATGCGCCGGAGCGGGCCCAGTTGAGTTGAAGATTTCCAGTGTGGAGAGTCTTACTCAGATCTAGAGCAGACCGATTCAGAGATGACCGCCAATGTGTCGCCTTTCCTGGAGGATTGAGGCGCTGTTCGGCGTACAGGCGAATGAGCCAGTTGTTGCTGCAGATGACGAGATATCGCCCAGACGTTTGGAGCTACTGTAGCATGAGTACATACTTAGAGAGATGATAGTGAGTCGCTAGTCACCTGAGGATGAATGACTAGGACAAATGGTTCGTCCGTTTACCGATGCGAGGTCATCAGATAGATTGTTTCCAGCTAGAGATGATTTCACGCAGGTTCGTGGAGAGTCGACAGAGACGATCGAATGTCAGGAGCCCATTTTCCAAGTTTAAAGTATACGGAAAGACATGCAGGTGATTCTATGGACCCTCTAGAAGAATGAAACCCTAACTCGACTTAATGACCGTGTGAAAGCCTTTGAACCTTAGGGTTTGCGGCAGTTCCGCGGCGCCATTAGTGAGGCTTGGGTTTGCCCTTCTACGGCTGGACCACCGACGCTGTGGCATGTACTCGATGCTATTAAACTGTACTCAAGATGTTGATCTCTTGGGGGATTAAAAGGTTCTGACGAGTCGATCGAATGTTCGACATCATTCGGATATCACGTGATGGGATGCTTTGCTTGGGAGACTCCAGATACGAGTATAGCCGTTGGAGCCCAGTCCATGCAGCCACGATGAGACGAGTCCGAATCAGTCGACATTGGAGCGGAGTGAATAAAAGAGTTCGCAAGAGATTTCGACGAGATGACGTCCCACTCCGCTGACATCAGAGATGTGATATGCACCCAGAGGCGTTGTATATGGATATATCTTCCAGAAAGAGGCGCGATAAGTATGCAGCCATTCCGGAATAAGAATTTGCTTCCGCGATGGGTGATGACTTCCGGGAAATCCGACAGGAATGAGATTTGAGAGAGAAATCTCGACAGGACCTTTCTGGAATACGATACGAGAAGACCTAGACCCAGGAGTGGTCATATTGCGCATACCCAGCAGGCCAGAGTTCGGCATTGTCGACGAGGTAGTTGACCAGGTTCGGATACAGGAACTTACCCCGATGCATTGCAAATTGGTCAGGTACGGACGAGTATTGAGTATTCCTCCGAGGGTTGGGACGCGTTCCCGAGGACCTGTTCGGCCGGACATCTTCTACAGAATGATGAAGCTACAGAGTACGCGATTTCCAGTCCGTGTGAGAGACTTCAGATTGACCGTGGCCGAGAACAGTGCAGTGCGTAGTTATGCATGGCGTGACGTTATAGTGGACGACGATAGAGACAGGTGGAACCAGAGGTTCGGGCGAGACGCTGACGAGCTGTCATTACTTCCCGTCGAGACTAGAGACCTGATATGCTTACAGAGGCGTTGGGACGCGACCAATTTCCGAGAAAATATTGTGCTGAGGACACAGATGTCTATCGAGTGAGAAGAGATTATGCAAGAGTACTAGCCTCCGTACAGATCGGCATAGGCATGATCGGAAGAGACCTCGAGCAGGATTCCTTTCAGGACACTGCTGCAATGATGTTTGCACCTAGGATCAGATGTGTGATGTGCATTCATAGAGCCAGAGGCCGACGCCAGTGACGTGATGCTTTATGAGTGGTCGTGAGGATTGACCGAGAGGTGACCAGAGAAGTGCCAGAACGGAATCGTCCCCGTTAGCACACCTGACAGGGCCGATGAGCCGATTGACTGCGAGATAGGTAATCCGCAGAGAAGATAAGGACCCAGAGTCAGAGGACGCCAGACCGTGAGCAAGAGGCAAGTAGGTATCTTGCGCTGCTAGTATTGGATGCACCCTTAATGTTTTGAGGTACGATTTTGATGCACACCAGATGCACTAAATCGGGTTTCCTTGTGCATGTCAGATGCACCTGGTTTTGCTGTCAGGCACACACGTTGCCTATGACAGATGTTGTGTGCACACCCGTTGCACCTGTATGGTACTTAGGTGGATTTTGTTTTCCTTGCGCACCAGACGCACAGGATATTCTTATATATGCCTTTTGGGGGTTGATTTCTAGTAGAGCAGTACATTTTTATGATATTCTCTATGTATTGATGTTTTCGGAGCCCCGACAAATTGGATTATTTCTGAAATTGTTTTAGTATTGGGGGTTTAAATTTTAAATTCGGGGACCGAATTTCTTTAGGGGGGTAGATTGTAACATTTCAAAAAGATAAAATATTAATTTTGGGAATTTTTATAATTTAATATTATTTTATTGAATATTTTAATATTTTGGTATTATTAAATACAAATAAATAGGAAAAATGTTAGAAAAATTATGGAAAATTCTAAAATAGGGTAAATTAAAGAATTATGCCATTTCTAAGTTTAATTGACTAGTTATATGCTTAATTAGTGCTAATCGCGATTAAAAATCGCTAATCGGATTTTTGGCAATTTTGTGCAAAACATGCACATATCACTTTTTCATACTTGTGTTACATTTTTGTTTCCATGGGTTGTTTTGGGGTTACTATTTATGTGAGAAGGATTTTGAGAGAAAAGGAAAGGAAAAGAAAAGAGAAAAGATTAAAGAAATGGGGGTTGGTGAGAAATAGAGGCATGGGGCACCATTGACAAAAAGACTTAGCCATTCTCCCTCATTTCCCTCCCTCTTCTCTCTTCTTCTGCTGCTGCTCCTGCACCTCATCCCCTCCCCTCTTCAAAGCTCCAAAACACCTCTAAAACTACACAAAAACCACACACTCATTTCTCTAAAAAGATGCACAAGCTCAAGACCTACCCGATGGACCAAGAAAGCATGGATTTTGGCCACTAGGGGCAACTCAAGAAAATTCTTGAGTTGCCAAATGAGGTATTTTCTGGATCATTAGCTTGGTTTATGCATTACTTATACCCAATGTTTAGTTTAGAACCGATATTGTTGATTTTGTGGAGTTAAAGAAAACCTAGTTAGGGTTTGAGGGAAACTTGTGTTGTATTGTGAAATTGAGCTCAGTTGAGGTTATATTAACACCCTAGTGTATGAATTGAGACCCTAACCTGAAGCTTAAACCTAGAATACGGATTTTAGAAACCGATATCGGAAAAAATTATGAAATCTGTGTAGTGTTTATGGAGTCTGCTATCATACGAGGTGTGCTAAAATAAAATTGATTGGACAGTGGTATGTGCAGGCACCCAGAAAGATAACCCCAAGACCCCAGCTCCCACTTCTTCTTCCCGGCCGCCAATTTCTCCCAATTGGCCGCAAATTGCGGCCTGGGTCCCACCATTTTGGCTCGTGTTGGTTCTGTAGCTCCTACATGTTCATGTTAGACCCCTGGTATATATAGATTTGTATAAAGTGACCTAGGGTGAAATCTGGGACATATTTCCTAAGTTGCTGTTTTGGATTCGTGTTTCCGTATTCCGTATTTTTGATTCTGCAATTGTGGATTGTGTTTTGCCTCGACTATTTGGCGTTTATACGACGATATAGAGGATTTATTGATGGTTTCGGAAGGCGTGCCATAGGTTCTAACCTATAGGCCTCTTGTCGTATCGTTTTGGGTTTCGTGTGCCGTGTTAGCTTTGATTTGGTTTTAATGCGCATATACGATACTTTGATATGTAGGTACCTCATGAAGACTGCGGGACGACAAGCAAACGCGTGGTGACATCGAAAGATGGAGACGCAAGGTGAGTAGATTATATCTACAGGGGGAAGTCGGGGGATGACGTATAGCACCCCCGCAGTCCGTAGTTGATATACTATATATGATAGTTACAGTGTGTCATGGATATTGTGTTAGGTGTTTTATGGATAGTTTAGGCTTAGAAGTAAATTAGTGTAGTTCATAGCCACGAACCCTAGAACAGGTTTACACCCACACGCACACCCTTGTATATTCACTATATTTACACTGCGTTGATGATAATATTGGATGACCTTGGAGATGAGTCAATGATATTGGGCTTGGTGCCGTGAGATCGGTGATTTGATATGATTCGTATTTGGGATACGATATGTGATTCTTGCGGGCTTGGGATGTGTGTTTTACCCCCGCATTCATAATTATATAGATGGTATCAGTTGTACTAGACTTAGATCAGTACCCCAGATTATGTGATATGATGATAATGATACCTGATATTTGATGAGAGGAATGTGATTTTTACCCGTACCCAGATATTGGGATGCCGTACGACGATTTACCGTACGAGCTTTATATTAATGATAGATCCGCACTCATGACTTGAGGATGCCATATGATATACTGTATCGTACGCAATACTATTGAGGCGGGATAACCGACTATATATATATACCGACTCAAATTTAGGTGGATTCCATACCCCTATCGGTTGACCTGATACTTAGATCTGTAGTTTGCATAGTAGATGTTAGACTAGACCGGAGTCATACTTATTTCAAATGGCAAGCTGCATTACTATTCATTTACTATTCACTCTACGGCTCGTATTGCATTGCATGCTTATATGTTATTGATTCATATTCCTTTGTGTATATGCCTTTACAAAGTTCCATGCTCATATTAGTGTTCATGTTGCATGTATTATAATTCATGGATTTCGCACTGTGATATGGTTGCATATGATGATTCTGGATTGTCTTACTCCTGCGTATATATATCAGTGGTATGGGACGCTGAAATATATATGTATACCCATAGTATATATATATATATATATATATATATATATATATATATATATATATATATATATATATATATATATATATTGGCGGTATAGGACGCCGATATACATATACACCTACTTAATATATCATCATGATGATCGATGCAAACTTATATATGCTTTCCGATATATTGAGAGAGGGCTGACCCGGACTGACGGATGCCCGATGTATTGAGAGAGGGCTGACCTGGACTGACGGATGCCCGATATATTGAGAGAGGGCTGACCCGGACTGACGGATGCCCGATGTATTGAGAGTGGGCTGACCCGGACTGACGGATGCCCGATGTATTGAGAGAGGGCTGACCCGGACTGACGGATGCCCGATATATTGAGAGAGGGATGACCCGGACTGACGGATGCCCGATATATTGAGAGAGGGATGACCCGGACTGACGGATGCCCGATGTATTGAGAGAGGGATGACCCGGACTGACGGATGCCCGATATATTGAGAGAGGGCTGACCCGGACTGACGGATGCCCGATATATGAAAGGAGCCTATGTGCTCGATATGAGAGGAGCCTTTATGGTCGATGGTATATTATATCTCCCCTACCCCACACTTATTGTATATGCATTGCATCACATATTAGTAGTACCTGACAGGGTACCTTCATGAATGTCGCATACATGTCGGATATATGATATATGTGTTTCATTGATGTTGAGATATATAGTTTGTGTCAATGCTCGACATTGATTTCCTGATAATTCCATTCACGATATCTCCTGTTTTCATTTTACCGCATACTTACATCATATTTGTGATATATTGTTACGTGAGGCACTGGTACGAGTACTTGGCACTACACTTATGTTCAGTTGTTATATTGCCACTTTACTATGCTTCGAACTTATTCATTTGAGTTTTATATTATATACTGGTCGTATTGACTTAGGATTATGTCTTGCTTTCGATTTCTGCTTGTAGATATTTCTATTCACGAGTTGGCAACTCACCCCCGTTGTGCCACAGTTCTTGCAGGGCTTGCCGTACAGGTTCCATAGCGGCACTTCTGGCACACTGCTTTCCTTTGCGGGTGATTTGCTTGGCAGGTGGGTTCCTTCTATCAGACCCGCCGTTGTACTTGTATTATTCTTTGTATCTAGAAATTCCATCAACCAAAGACTTGTATGTTGTTTCAGACTCAGACACTAGTGATGTATTATTTCGACCTTAGAGTCGCGCTTAAGTAGTGTTGCTGTTTTCATGCTTATCTGGGTTTCTTTTAAATTTTGATCCTCGCCATTCGGCGTTGTATAGTGTATTGCTTGTTGTTTATTTATCCTTAAAATGGTTTTAGATTTCTGGGCTTTCAGCTTACTTGGATCAGATGGAGTCCTATAGACTTCATATGGTTCAAGGGCCAGTCACGTGCTCTTTCGGGTCGTGACAAGTGTACATGTTAAGATAAAGAGTAACCAGATAGCATACTATCGTGTCGAGCAAGAAAGTCATCCCTATATACGTCCAAGCATCCACTACAATACATATCTCATGTACAGTAATGGCCTCTAGGGCATACATATAACTAACAATCTCCCACTTGCACTAGGGCCATCATATAGCAGTGGTTGTAGTATCCCATACTCCAACCATCGCATAAAAGTCTCTCTTGGGAAAAGGCCTTTGTGAGTGGATCCGTCGTGTTGTTCTCTGAGTCTACTCTCCTAACCTCGATCCCCTGGAGATCAACCATCTCCATGATCAGGTGATACTGCCTTAGAATATGTCTGGGTCACTGATGGGACGGGGGTTCCTAGGCATAAGCCACAACTCCATTGTCACACAATGGAAGGAACGAAGTTCATCTCATGAATTTATATATATATATATATATATATATATATATACCCAGACTCCCTTTTTGGTAGCATCGTTGGTAGCGATGTATCCAGCCTTTATCGTCTTGTTTGCCACGGTATTTAGCTTGGAACTCTTCCAACCTACCGTCCCTCCATTGAGGGTAAAGACAATGCCTATGACTGACGTTCAGTCGACCTTACCACCCTGGAAGCTATCCAGTGATTCTCCCCAGGATCGATTGATACCATCTCACTACACCTAGTGAGAATCCTAACATCCACTTAGATCTATCTCATAGATCCAAAACCCAGGATTTAGGAGGTATCACCTTGATCCTATATGGAGAATCCTTATGATAAGAGGAGATTGACCGAGCGTAGTATAGGAAACTCCATTCCTATCAAGAGTATGTTATCAACGTACAATACGAAGATGACCAACATACTCTATACTACCTTTTTGTATATACAAGGTTCATTTACCATTTTGATGAAGTCAAACGCTTTGACTACCATATCAAAACAGACGTTCCAACACCACGATGCCTGCTTTAACCCGTTAAGCAACTTGCACACGTTTCCGCTGCTCCCACTGTCTACGAAGCCTTCTGGCTGTGTACTTATAGACGCTTTCTTCTAAATCATATTTAGAAAAGAAGTCATGACACCCAACCTCCAGATATCGTAGTCATGGTATGTAGCAATGGCAAGTAGGATCCGGATGGACTTAAGCATAGCCACTGGAGAAAAGGTTTCATCATAATCCATACCTGGTCAATGACGAGAACCTTATACAACAAGTCTAGCTTTGAAAGTCTCAACCTTTCCATCTACACCAAGTAATCTTCTCAAGATATACTTTCTCCTGATGGGGATTTAACCCTTCAGATATAGCAACCAAAGTCCATACTTTGTTGGTGTATATGGATTCCATCTCAGATCGCTTATCATCCAGCCATTCTTACAGAGTCCCTACTCTTGATGGCCTGCTCGAAACTAGTTAGGTCATCATCTCATGATGCAATCCTCACTCCCACAGTCATAGAGAAAACCGAAGTATCTCTCAGTGTAACGTTTTGAAAATCGTTTCGGTGAAATTTCGAAAAAAACAGTAAAATAAGGGGGTTTTCTGTAAAAAGTCAAAATGCAAATATCTTTATTATAAAATTAAATATACATATTCTAGATATGTAATTGCTAGTATTTGGTGTTTATTAAGCCACTGGTGAAATTTCAAATTTTCTGAAATTTTTTCCGTAAATAATTATTTTAATATTATTTTAAGCCGTTACTAATACATTTAATTAGGGAAAATTACAATTTGGAATGAGTTGAAATTTTTTTTTTTGCATCATGGCATATTAAATAAAATTTTATCATATGGTTTTTGAAATGAAATCGTTTGCCAAAATGGTTTAGAAAATATCGAAGAAAAATGCTTTTTTTCGGTGAAATTAGTGTAATGGAAGTGGGTTACTACACTTATCTCTTTTTCTCACCCAAACAAAACCCACACCCATTCCCCCAACATGCTTTGGCCGGGCCCCCTTGATCAGCCCAACAATCTTGGGCCTCCCATTTCACACATTAAAGCAAAGAAAAGAAAAGGAAATGAAGGAAATAGATAAATGAGTATGAACTTTTGACTTTTGTGTTGACTTGAACCTTCCCCACTTGACTTTTCCCTACCTCACACACCCCCCACACTTCCCTCACCTGCACTTGACCGAGCCCCCCCTCTTCTTCAGCCCCACCTCATTTCTTCTTCTCTTTTCTCTTCAAAATTCCATCAAAAATGCCTCAAAAATTCCACAAAATCAAAATCCACCTCCTACCCATTTCTCCTTGGCTACTTTAGCATGGATCTAGGGATTTAGATTTCAATTTGGGAGGCTAAGTGTGCTTGTGGGAGCTTCAAATTATTTGGGTATAAATTCTAACCTTTTGCTTAATGTGTTGTAATTGTTTCATGTTAGCTTAATTAGGTGTTTAATTAGGTTTAAATATGTTTTCAATTGATTTTAAGTGCATGATTTAAAATTTATGAGTTAGGGTTTGAATTCAAATATGGTTATTGTCACTTGTTTAAGTTTACAAAGTGTATTTTGGCATGTGAGGGCATGGAAAACCTAATCTAGTTGCTATTATGTAATTGTTGCATTTAATTTGTCCAAATCAAGTTTTTAAGCAAACTAGGTTTTTTGGAATTTGATTAACTAATGGAGATAAAAATCTAATTAGGGTATTCATGGCATTATTAACATTTTAAAGTGTAGTTTAATACTTTAGTTTATGAAAATCCAAGCTAGATGGTAGTTTGTGCATTTTTGCTATAAAATTGTTAAAATTTAGGTATTTTGTAAACTAGAATTTTAGGGTTTTTGGAATTTAATGACATTAAATTATGGGAATTGTTTTTATGAATTATGTATATTTAGAGAAAATTGTGGCCGCTAGATTCGTTTATACATCGAGTTTTGTACTAAAACGGTGATTTGTGCTTGCTAGATTTTTGGAAAAATGACTTTTTAAGTGAAATTGGGGGTTTTTGTGAATTTTAAGCTATTTTATATTATAATTAGTGCTTGTAATTGTACAAATGAGTGTGTTGGGAGTTTTCTCGATGGCTTGGCGTTTGTAGGCCGACGTCGAGGGTTTTTGGGTCGATTTGTGAAAGCAACCATAGGTTTTGACCTATGTGGGATTCGTGCGTCGTTTTGGTCATGAGTCGGATTTTAATGCGATATGGTGCGTTATGATATGTAGGTACCCCATGTGGACTTCGAGACGACAAGTAAGCGCGTGGCGACGTCGGCACCGGCGAGCGAGGACCAGGTGAGTAGATTTATATCTACGGGGAGGAGTCGGGTGGATGGCGTATAGCACCCCCGCAGTTCGTGGTGATGTATACAAATACGTATACACACACATATATATTTTTTATATATTGTTTGAGTTATTGATGATAAATATGGATATTTGGTGTTCTTGGATGATTGAGTGCCGCGAAACCCTAGAGTAGTGATCAGTCGAAAATATTGCACTTTTAACACGTCAAATTCCTTATCATTTGCACTCATTTAGAAGTGTACGGTATTCATATTTCACATATTAGCAAATCAGTCGCAAAATATCAGATTGCATGTATTAGACCTTAAAACCGGCATTTCTAGGGAAATTTACTGCATTTCATTGCATGACATCATTTCTATATATCGCAACCCGTGTTTCGAAGTCTGTGCAGGAAAATCAGAAGCTTGCTCGAATGGACACTGCTAAAACATTACGCCAACTCAATGATTTCAGTTCTGGTAGCAATCCAAAAGGCAAAATACAATTCAACATATCAGCTAAAGCCCCAAGTGTCAACCCAAGACCACTGCAAAGAGCCCAAGACTCAAGGAGCCCAATTGGCCGCGGAACCGCGGCCTAAGCCACCTATTGCCGCGGTTCCACGGCTATTCTGCCACTTCAGATCCTCATTTTTGGTGCACAACTCCTACCTCAGTGTGTACAGGTCAGAATGATACAACAAGTTCCAGAAGACTCCAGAGACTTCTGCCAGATCAGCAAACCCTTGTTTCTACACTAAACTAAGCTTTGCATTCTAGAAACTTCTCCCTAAACCCTAGCTTAAACCATAAGCTAGCTCCTAACAAACTCTTTCTAGAAACTCCTCAACAAACTTTTGGGGGGAATTGTAAGTTCAAACCTAAACCTAGGGTTTGGGAAGTCTATAAATAGAAGCCTAGACCTAGGGTTATGAATCTAATAATCATCTATCCCCAATCCAGTATCAAACTAGAGCCATTCTACCTCTTTCTTCATCTTCTTCTTCCACAAGTCTAGTGACAAGGCTTGTGTGAAACCCTAACCCTAATTCCAATCAAAAGCCAAGATTCCCGAGTACCAAATCAAGCAAGAAACCCTGCAACCTTTTATGAGCGGAGCCGATCTTCAACAGAGCAAGTGGTCCAAGCCGATCCACGACTCACGAAGCCGAGCGAAGCCAAGTCGACAATTTAGTTCTTCCTCTTGTAGTTCTTGAGCGACTGTAATCAAATTGTTGATATAAATAAAAGGTGAAATTCTTTTATCTTGTTTTCTTTAAATTCTTGCATCATGATTCAATTTAAATTTCTAGTTGTAATTCTTGTTGTGATGTTTGAGTAATACTCCACTCGTCGAGGAGTCGAGACGATCAATAGAATGATGATGTAATATATCTGAAAACGATTCTTGATTCCTACGAGTTTTGTAAACCCTTGCAAGTTTAAGAACCGACGACCCATTTCGTTGCGATGCTTTCTTGATTGATATCGCTCGAGATTGGGGAGTTACGATCGTTTCTTGAAATTGCTAGAGGCTAGAATGTGAATGATATCGACGAAAGAACAAGGGTTAAATGATGAAACCATAGTTTCACGAGAAAGCCCTAACTCTCGTTGATCATCATCGATCTAGTATCAATTCTTCGAAGGACAAGAACACGAAATCTTGAGATTACATCACGTCTATAGATCCGATCGATTCCTATGAGCCTCATTTAGATTCTTGACATTTGGTTGGAAATATCATCGAAACCCGATTCTTGATTGTTTATCAGTTTCTTGATTCTTGATTAGATTAGTGACACCTGAATCAATCGATAAAATCTTGAATCATGTTTTCTTTTCTTTTCGATTAACTTTTCAATTCAAACAAATCAAATATAAAAGCGAATCGCACAATCCCTGTGGACGATCCGCACTCGCTTACGATCTACAACTGACACCGTAATTGATTGCGGTCAAATATAATTCTTTGATTGTGATTCTATACATTTTCTAAACCGACACACAAAGAAATGATCAATCAAATGGCGTCGTTGCCGGGGATCGCGAGCTAATTCGTTACATATTATAGTTTGAATTGAAAGATTTATTCCATTGTTATTTTGAAATCAAAATTCGTGCAAACCCTAAACAATTTGTTGTGGTTCATTGCAAGGAAATCTGGAGCTGTTTGGAAATTGAAGAAAATTTTTGGAAAATTCCAGAGAGCTGAAGTTATCAACAGGAAGCTGCTGAAAAATTTTGGTGCAGTGTTCCCATTGTGTGACCGCGGAAGGGAGGCAATAAGCCCCTATTGCGGCGGAACCGCGGCTTGGTGAAGCCCTCTCTGTGTAAAAATTCCTCAGGTGATTTCTTACCTTCTCCTCTCTCCTCTTTTTAGCTCCAACTAATACTTTGCTACAGGATTCTTTGCAAATAATCGCAACTCGCAAATTGCAAAAGTAAATTTGTGCGTGATTTTGTTTCTTGGTTGTTTGCATTATAAATACGGATATTAAGGGGCACGACCAAATCCAAATTAGATGGGGATTTCATTACCCTTCCTAGGCCCCGAAAACCACAAAACTTGCATCCGCATTGACCCACATTAACTAAAAGAAATCTAGAGATGACTCTAAGGACTGTCGCGCTCAATTAGGACAGAAGAAGGCCGTGCGTAATTCATTGCTTATCCGCGTTTTCTTATGGTGCCTAGGCAAGTGTGTCGAAGGCTAGTGGTTATTAATTAGGCCCACTACTTACGTAGTGGAGTACCTTCCCACTTACCTGGCACTTACCTGGCCACAGGGGAACAAAGAGGCAATGGAGGATTCTATCCCGTGACTTGTCTTTTGGCAGTTAGGAGCGGTCTAGAGCCGGACCTAGGTGACCACTAGATTCTAGGGTTTGTGTGCTGCATTTGTTGTGTCGCATCATATTTTTTCAAAAATCCGTCCCTTTTTCAAAAGCAAACACTGCATTCATTCATACCCCTAATTATAAATTCACGCTGCCACTTGTACTAACCCTTTTTAGTACAAGATAGGCTGGACACGGGATTCTAGTGCCCGTTTAGTCCGCGTACCCTTTATCGACTCCGAAGTCGATATTTCTCCATTTACCTCTTCTTTACCCACTACCACACCCATACCGATGGATCCACCTCCATCAAATTTCTTTAACCCTAATCTGCCGCCGTCCGTTGGTGCGCAGAATCCACCCTGCATCTCTCTCCAGGAGAGATGCTACCCTATTCGAGGTCCTCTTTCGACCTGCTTATCCACACCACCAGCCAATGGGGATAACTTTGAAATTAAGCCCCAGTATATCAATCTTTTACCCAAATTCCACGGACTCGAGACTGAGGACGCTTACGTTTTCATTACCAAATTTGAAAACGTATGCGCAATGATGGGTACGTCATAACTTTCAGTGGATGCTATGCGTCTACGACTTCTTCCATTTACCTTGTGCGATATAGCCGAGAAGTGGCTATATAACACTACCGCACACTCTATTACGAATTGGGAAGAATTCGTCGCTGCATTTCTTAAGAAATTTTACCCAATACAAAAGACAGCTCGAATCCGTAGCGAACTGAATCAATTTGCCCAGCTCCCTACTGAACCATTCTCTAAATGCTTTGAACGTTTCAAGGATCTATTGGTTCAATGTCCTCATCACGGCATCCCGAGATGGGAGCTTTGCCGAATCATATATGAGGGCAGTAACCCTAACACTAAACAGAGTCTTGAAAACATGTGTCAAGGCACCTTCATGACCAAGGATGATGGGGAAGCTTGGCGATATTTAGAAGAGTTCGCTGAAAAGTCTTTACAGTGGGAAAGTCCATCATTTAGGAGTGGCAACAACCAATCAGATGTTTCCATAGGAGTTAGAGCTGACATTTCAGCTATACAAAAGAAACTCGAGACTATGGAAAACAAATTTTTAGCTGCCTCCCTTAATCAAATGTCACTTTCCAAAACTGTATGTGGCTGCTGTTCTGATCCGTCTCACTTGACGGAAGAATGTCCGTTTCAAGGTCGTGAGCATACCAATGCCGCATTTCAAAGACCGAGAAACGATCCTTTTTCTTCCACATATAATCAGGGTTGGAGGAATCACCCTAATTTTGCTTGGAACCAATCACACTCTCAAAACACGGTTCCAAACCAAAACAATTTCCAAAGGGTCCCTCCACCACAACAGCAACCACAACTTCAATTAAGTCAGCACCCCTTTCAAGCACATAATTTTAAAAATCCGGTCAACACACCTGCACTGTCTAGTCCTTTACAGTTGACCGGAACTGATGAATCCTCTTCTTTTGCACAATACATGAATTTGGTCTTATCAAATATCATGCAAGTTTCGGCTGAAATGAAGTCTTCTGTCGATAAAATTGAGAAAAACTCTGCGTCCCAAAACGAGAGTATTAAATCGATGGAAGAAGAAATTGCACGATTAAAAGCCGAAATTAGTGCAAGAGAGAAAGGGAAACTTCCAGCTCAACCCTTACCCAATCCTGGTTATTCACATCATGTGAATGCAATCACCACGTTGAGATCTGAAAGAGTGCTTGACAATCATGTTGGGGAAGAAGTTGATGATATTGACAATCCTATCAACACCCCGGCTGAGACCTTTCCTCACACACACACTTCTAGTTCTGATCCTTGTTCTTCTACCCCACCATCTTCTTCCGAGCCTATTCTTCGTTTCCCAAAAGGCTCGCCACTTCAGCCCACCTCTTTTAACCCTCCACGGACGATCCCCACTTCTATTCTGGGATCGGTTCCACACACACTTCCTTCTCCTATGATGGACCCAGCGCTTATTGCTAAAGCACCTTATCCTAATCGGTTAAGGGCTAACACACCAAGTCCACATATGGAGAAGATCACTGAGATGTTTAAACAGGTTAACATCAATATCCCTCTTCTAGACGCTATCCAACAAGTCCCCGCATATGCGAAAGTTCTTAAAGACTTGTGCACTAGAAAGAGGAAGAAACAAATGCCCAAGAAGATATTCATGGCAAAGACTGTAGACACGGCTTTCCCCCAACAATTACCGAGGAAACGTAAGGATCCTGGCTATCCTACGATTTCCATCTCTATTGGGGAAAAACACATTAACCGTGCTCTACTAGATCTTGGGGCAAGTGTTAACCTGCTTCCTTTCTCATTTTATGAGCAGTTAGGGATCGGAGAGTTGAAACCATCTCCTTGCACTCTCCAGATGGCTGACCGATCAATCACCAGACCTAGGGGTGAACTAGAGGATGTGTTGATAAAAATCGGGGAATTTATATTCCCTGTAGACTTTATTGTAATTGATACACAGCCTGTAGTGAACTCACGGAATCAAATTCCGGTGATTTTAGGTCGCCCCTTTTTGGCCACTTCCAACGCTATCATCAATTGTCGTAACGGTTCTATGACCCTATCCTTCGGGAAGAGGACAATTGAGATGAACATTTACAAGTTAGGAAGTGTACCCTCTGAACCTACTGCTCAGGTCTGTTCTGTCGACTTAATGGATGTCGACAGCAGCGAATTTAATGACCCTCATAATACTGATCTTGACTCTTTTCATACGTTATTGTTCGACCCAACTATGTATCATACACATACGGACTCTTCCACCGAGATGTCCGGGTCAACAATTAACACTGATTATGAACTGCTTTTAGAGTCTGAAGATCACCCCGCACTTTGTGATGACATTATTCTTCGGGGTATTGATGAAACTTTTGAGGAGATCTTCGTTGATGAACTCGCATTTCTGAATAACACGGGTGTTGAGATGAATTATGTCCCAATCAATGAAATTGAACCTCCACCCCTTCTTCTGACTTGTAAGAAGAATGCGAGTAATCCATCACACTCACTGTATCGTCTCTCCAAAATGAGACGCATACACATTCCTTTCCACCCCTTACCCTTTCCCCATTTCTTCTTCCACCAACCAAAGCACTGCATTGATAAAATTTTCGAATGGTTGGTGTTAACGTTCGGTCTTTGCAAAGCTTGGCATCGACCACCACTAATTTTTAACCCCCTCATGTGATTTTCAAAAGATTAACATTGCATAACTTATGTTTGGGGGGGGGGTATAATCGGGCTCTTGAAAAGAAAATTTTTTACAAAAATTTTGGGCCAAAAATAAGTTTGGGGGAAGTTCTTCACTTAAATATTTTGCCCCCGCTAATAAAATTCCTCCCAAGCTTACAGGTTTTTCGAGATTTAGCGGATGGCAACAGTGAGGACACTGTTGAAAACAAGTTTGGGGGAGGTTTGTGCTTATTTTCGCATCATTTGCATATCATTTGCATAAGCACAAAACATTTTTGAAAAAAAAAACCTATAAAAATTTAAAAAAATTCAAAATATAAAAATATTTTTGTACATAAATAAGATAATAAAAGTTTAGATAGTGAAAAATTACATCCATGAGATTAGAAAAATTTAAGAAAACCAAGAAAATTAGAAGTTTTCTTATACAAACTAGTAATAAGTAGTTATGAGCCGTTGTCCCAAAGGTTAGTAAGATGAAAGACGTCACTAATCTGAGGATAAAACTAAGTCTGAAAAATAGTTTCTATTCTGAAAGCCAAACATTTTGAACGTTGATACCCTGCTATTCGCACTTACACACGTCTTGAAGCCTGGGATAGTAGAGGATACCTTGAAATGCTCTTGTCTTAAAGCCGATGTATGAAGGAAATAAAAAGAAAAAAAAATGAATAAAAATATAAAGTGGTGAGAAAAATGGACACTGGTTTTGTTATCACCGAAGACAATAAAAAAATATATAGCAAGGGCGCTTCTTCACCTAGTGCCCTAAGGCCAACTGGTCTGGGAGTCACTGCTATGCCTTAGGTGGTGCAAGACGAGGAAAATACACCAAATAAGCAAGCACATGAGTAATCGGTCGGTTAGTACCTCAAGAAGTATTAACGGTCGCATGAAAGTGTGTGAGCAATCTCATCTAAATATTTATTAATTAAAAAGTACTGAGGCTGATGGGCAAGAGTATGATAGCTTGAATTGAATTCTCCGGGTGTAGGGATGTCTTTACACACACGCAGGGTGATATGATCGATGTTTGGAAGAAAGATAGGAATGAAGAATAAGACGATGTTTTATTGAGGGAGGACGTGATTTCTAACATCTTTTCATGACCATTAAGATAGGGCTCATAACAACCGAAAAGCTAGCTTAGTTGGAAACCCTAATTTTCAAAGTTTTTCTTTTACGATTCTTTTCTTTAAATGTAATATTCATGATCTTCCTTTTATTATTGGATTTTGTGGGTGCAATCCGCTGAAAACCCTCAGGAGACAACACTCCTTCTACTAGGGACACCTAGAGGTTTAAAGGCTTGTTGCACGTGCTCAGTGCAATCGTGTTGCCTACGAAAGTGTGCTAGTTAGTTTTTCTCTTTCTTTATTTTCTCCTTCTCTTTTTAATAAAACTGTTCGCTCGAGACGATCGAAAATAAGTTTGGGGGAATTTGATCAGTCGAAAATATTGCACTTTTAACACGACAAATTCCTTATCATTTGCACTCATTTAGAAGTGTACGGTATTCATATTTCACATATTAGCAAATCAGTCGCAAAATATCAGATTGCATGTATTAGATCTTAAAACCGGCATTTCTAGGGAAATTGACTGCATTTCATTGCATGACATCATTTCTATATATCGCAACCCGTGTTTCGAAGTCTGTGCAGGAAAATCAGAAGCTTGCTCGAATGGACACTGCTAAAACATTACGCCAACTCAATGATTTCAGTTCTGGTAGCAATCCAAAAGGCATTTTATACCGCCCATTCTTACGCTTGGTTGTTTATAGGTAGGTGCTTTTAATCCGTGTTTGTTACATATTTGCAGGATACAGGTTCTCGGTTCTAAAACGGTGAAATTCATGGAAAACACGACAAAATCCGGGTTCCTGCCAACCACTGAGAAAACACGGTCTCCGCTCGTCATCCGTATGTTGCCAGATACCAGTTTAGGGAGACAAAATGTCAAATCAATATCACCTTCATGCACAAGGCTCAATGGCAACAACAAGTTCCAAGAAATCTACGCGGAGCTCGAGGCAATCATGACAAAAAGCATCCACAAAAGTCCACCTTTCCTCAACAGATATTCTGGAAAGATTATCAGAAAATACATGTACCAGACAATAGGGGACAGCAGAGCAGGGTAGCACACAAAACCTGACATCCCAACTCCCCTATAGGGCGGCGGATCCGCGGCCAATAGGGGGTATTGGCGGCTGATCCGCGGCCAGGTGGGCCCCTCTCACTGACAATTTTTAGGGTTATTTTGGGTATTTCATTTTATATCAGAATGTTGCCCTAGATCTTCAACCCTCTGCCTATAAATACAGCAGTTTTGAGCACAACCAAGGGTCCAATTTTGTGTCCACTCTTTTGTAGTTTTTTGTATAGTTTTTCTTCTTCTTCTTCATTCTTTTTCCATGAAAATTGTAGTGAGAGCTTTTTGAGTGGAGATCAATGAAGATGAAGGTTTTGTATCATTCTCTTGTGTTTCTTCTTCCCCTTGAGATTCTTGCTTTCTCTTGATCATTCAACCTCTTCATTGAGCTTGAATGGTTAAAGGTTAGTTATTGATCTCAAGGGTCGTATTTTCTCACGGGACTAGAACTTCATTTCACATGCGTTCTCTACCCTTCCCTTGATCTTGCAACCTCTTGATTGAGCTTGCAAGTTTAAGGGTTGGCTATTGATCACATGCTTGTCTTGAGTCCTAGTTCCTTGTTCTTTTTACTCGCTTTTTATTACTCGCTTTTTATTACTTGCAATTTATTTCATGCACTTAAATTCCATGCACTTATATTCTTGTAATCTTTTCTTTTCTTTGTTCTTTTCTTTTTGTTCTCTTTTGTTCATTTTGTGAATGTTGTAATTATTGTTGTTGTTAAGAATCCATATGATATTGTAAGTTAACGTTTCTTTGCCAACTCCTTTTCCCGTTATTTTCCATTTGAACTTCGCCCAAACCATACGCAAGCGCTCCGTTAGGCACCCTACCCTGACAAGGTAACGGTGATTCCTAACCACGACCGGTTGCGTTCGGTTTGGCCGGAGGCGAAAGCAAGAGACAAGAACGGAAGGAAAAGGGTAAATAAGCCGGATTCCACGAATACCGCGCTTAAATCCCCTAATCCACGTTGTTGCCGATTGCTCGAGCTTCAATTGGTCAAGACTCGGCTCAAAGGTTTTGAGTACGGATTTCTTTAGTTTACAATCTCGTATTTTCTTCTTAACAACTTTATACTTGCAAATAAACATATAGGTTAGTCTGAACAAACATACAGATTCTTTATTAACTCGTCTAAGACAAGAAGGTAAGATACCACCATCTCCCTGTGGATCGACCCGTGCTCAACCGGCTAGCTGCAAAGCGACACCGTCCTGATCGCGGTTATACTTTAATTCTTTGAACATCCGACACGCCAAAAGCGTGCGATCATTGATCGACGGGAGATCGAGGTCAGGAGAGTTGACACGAAGAACAACACAGCGGATCCACTCACGAAGGCCATACCCCAGATACAATTTGAGAGACTCTTCAGGATGTTGGGTATGAGATACTACAACAACTGGCCTTAGTGCAAGTGGGATAAGTTATGTGTATGCCCTAAAGGCCATTGTTGTACATATGATGTATATTATAGTGGATGCTTGGACATATGTAGAGAGGTGTGTAGTGGAAAGAGGAAAAGGTCCCACCGGGCGTGCCAGAATCTGTTCGCCGCCGAAAGACGCGGCCGGGACGTTAGAACGTCCGGCCTGAATTTTGGGGGCAGATGCTATTTGGTTTTATCCGTCCACCTCTCAGAAGATGCCAAGTTGATTTATGGCACCATGTATCGAAGGTTTAGATGGATGCGACCGATGTAACAGACTTCGTCAGATTCCCTCTCATTGCGAGGGGGTTTTGATTGTAGGGACGCTCTTCCCTGCAGGCACAATCCCCTGCAGTTAATTACGTTACCGCATCGCGGTAACCACTTTCTCCTGCTCCAGAAAGTCACTTCGTGTCGTGTGTGTTTGTTTTATTTTTGGTTGCCCGTGGATTTTATACGGAGACTAATTTATGTTGTCACCCGTAGGGCGTGGATTAGTCCAAATCCGTATTTTCTTAGATTTGGGTTTGGGTTGGTTTAAGGATCGTTAATCTCTTTGAGATTAAGATCAACTTAAACATTTGTTGAGGATACGTTAGTCTAATTTTAGACTAAGATCTACTCGGTGGGGTTTGGGATCATTTAGATCCGATAATAGAGCATTTTGGGCTCTATCGTCTTAGTTTAGGGACGTTGCGGTCCATAAGTTTAAGGACATCATAGTCCATGGAGTTTAAGGACATTGTAGTCCAGTTTAGAGACATCATAGTCTGTAGGGGTTTAATTTAGGGACGTTGCGGTCCATAAGTTTAAGGACATCATAATCCATGAGTTTAAGGACCTCATAGTCCATAAAGTTTAGTTTAGGGACGTTACGGTCCGTAGTTAGTTTAAGGACATTACGGTCCATAGTTAGTTTAAGGACATTACGGTCCAAAGTTTAGATGCAAACATAGGTTTGGAAATGCACTTGATAGTTATTGGTCATCGAGACCCACCACCTCTCTGAAGACGTTGAAAAATTACAACAACATGTATCAGAGGTGTGAAGAGATGTACCCTTGAACCAAATGCCAGATTGAGAAGCAATGGGATGAGCATTATTGTAAATGCCATCTGACATGATTAATTTTGGAAGACCTGAACATAACTAGGGCTTGGTTAAAAACAAGGTTTTGGCTTTGGGAGACTTAGCTAACTTGGGCTAAGATTGGCCTATCATAACGTTAAACATTAGCATATGTTCGGCGCTCACGTGCTCCCACGTGATGTCTTAAAGTATTATTTAAGCACTGAAGATTTGAAGCGCTTACGTGGGGTCACGTGAGGCGCTCGAAGTTGTGTTAAACACTGAAGATTTGAAGCGCTCACATGGGGTCACGTGAGGCGCTTGAAGTAGTGTTAAACACTGAAGATTTGAAGCGCTCACGTGTGGCACGTGAGGCGTTTGAAGTAGTGTTAAACACTGAAAGTCTGAGGCGCTCACGTGAGGTCACGTGAGGCGCCTGAGATTTGGCACAGCTTCTTTGAATTTGTTCCCTTTTCTTTTCTGAGTGCTAAGCACTATTGGGTCACGTGGGATCACGTGAAGAGTCTCCAAAGACTGAAAGCTGTCTCTGTTTTATTCTCTTTTGAAAAGGGCTAAGCACTATTAAAGGGTCACGTGATGTCACGTGAGGCGCCCTAAAATAGAAACTGCCTTGGGTTTATTCCCCCTTTTTCTTCTGAAGGGCTTGTTCAGGGGTCACGTGGGAGCACGCGACCCGATCTCATTTGTTTTCTCTCATTCAACACAGGTGCTCACGTAGGAACACATGATCATGTTTGGGTGATAATCTTCTTCTTTTTTACATGCATGGAGATCTTGAGTTAAGTCCCCTGTTTGATAAGAATTAAATTCTTATATAGGGTTGAACCCTAATTTTATTTAGAGGAATTAAATTCCTATATGTTCTAAGAATTAAATTCTTTGAACTCAATTCTCCTCGTAGGTTTTGAATCTGCATAACAAATATCCCCGATGAGAATTAAATTCTCAACTTATGGGGAGATCTGCTTCTGCAGATCTTCAACCAGAGGAAGAACTAAGTTCTTTTTAGAAGAGTTAAACTCTTATGAAGGTGAAGAAGAGATAAAATATTCTCTGTGTTTTTCTTCCTTCTCTTACCTAGGGTTTCTTTTTCTCTGAGGGGATCTTCCTCTCTCTGGAGAATTCAATTCTTTTCTTTTGGCTTCCGTAGGGTTTTTTTTTCTCTCTCCCTCTGTATGTGAGACTTGAAGTCTTGGGTACTTTATATAGGGGAGGCTGATTTGTTGAATCAGTTGAAGAAATCTTTTCTCTAATTGATTTAAGGATATTTCCCACCGTTGGATCTTTGATCCTAGGGCTTCTGTTTTACAGAAGGCAATCTTCTTGTTTTTAACGAGATTGGGAAAATCTTTTCATTGGATCATTGATCCAACGGTGCTCTAATTTTCAGAGATAGTTTGAGGATTTTTAGTCATCTTTGTTGGATCTTTGATCCAAGGGTGGGGAACATTTTGTTCCAGCGCTAGCGCTCTCGTGCTTTGCACGTGAGCGCTGCATCAGAGACTTTGACTCTGGGTTCTATCACACTTAGCGCTAGCACTCTCGTGCTTTGCACGTGAGCGCTGCATCAAAGTCATTGACCCTTAGCGCTGGCGCTTCTAGCGCGAGCGCTCTCGTGCTTTTCACGTGAGCGCTGCATCAGAGTCTTTGACTCTTTAGTGCTGGCGCTGCTAGCACTAGTGCTCTCGTGCTTTGCACGTGAGCGCTGCATCGGAGTCTTTGACTCTTAGCGCTGGCGCTGCTAGCGCTAGCGCTTTTATGAAGCGCTGCTTCATTTCAAGTTTCAAAATTTGAACAGCGCTTTGCTCTGATTGGGGGAAACAAATGCCCTCCCACCGTTGTGCTCAAGTGGCTCACACGTGAGTGCAGCGGTGGCAGCATCTCCGCCATTAGATCAACTTAGAAGTTGAAACGGCTCTCAGTGCCTATAAATAGGGCCTTTGGCCCTTGAGATGACCTCTGTTCATCTTTTTGTTTTCTCTCAAGAATTAATTCTCTTTTAGAGCATAGCTCTTTTCTTTTAAGAAATTTCTTAAGAGTCGAAACTCTGCCCAACTTGGTAAGAATTAGACTTACTAATAGAGCTTTGCTCTTCTCAGATCATAGATCTTCAAGATATAACTTTTTCTTAGGGTGATTTTAGCCCTTGAATTTGAACACTGTTCATGAAGAACTCTTAGAGTTTGTTCATAGATCTTGAAGATCTTGAAGTTTTTAGTAAAAGCTTTGCTTTTAGGGTTCTTGATGGATTATTCCATCTTCCTCCCAGAGCATGGCTCTTAGAATTCACGGGGAATTTTTTATTCCCCTCATAATTGATTTTGACAGGTGTCACTCCTGTCCACAGAGCGTTGCTCTCGAGGAGTTTAACTCCTTGACCCGAGGAGTCTCTCATTAAATGAGAATATTTTTTAGGATTTCTCCTTTATTTGCACAAATTTGAATTTGTTGGGTCTCTTAATCAGAACTTATTTTCTCCTTGAGGATATCAAGAGTTGTTTAAATCCCCGTGTATGTTTCAATAAGTTTTTTTCTTAATTAGTCTGCCCACTAAACTCTCACTGATTTTCCTTTTTAGACGTTATGGCCGCTCATCTGTATGATCTCGACGAGATTATTTCTTATGGAGACATTCGCGCACTAGGCCGCTGCCAGAACCAGGAGTTTACAAACGCTCAGTGCGCCGAAATCATGCGTCGCTTTGATGAATACAATGGTCGACTGCTTCCTCGTCGTTCCGCTCTTTTGAAGCTCATTGTGAGAGCGATCTGGGAAGCACTTCCTTTATTCTATGATGGCATGCCGCTTAAAGTATTGGATGACTCCAAAGATAAGGTACACTCAGTGTATCTGATGGGACTAATCTCAAAGAAAAGGCGAGACAATCTTGTTGATATTCTGCATCAAACTTTTCAACAGGCGACGATAATCGCTGCCTATCGAAGGGCGGAGGACATCAGTGAGGACCCTGACGCTTGTGATCGTGAGAGGAAGCATACGAGAATGGTCCGAGAGGCCTGAAACATTTTAGATGGCCTTACTTTTGAATTTCTCAATCCATGTCTTGGATTTGATGTCTTGCTATTGTAAACATTTTAATGATGTTTTTGTTTACCATTTTCATCACTGTAAGAATTTTCTGAAGTATGAATAGACAATTTTTGTTTCCGCGTGTTTATTTTATGCACTAAGCCTTTTCCGCACATACATAAAGGGGTACGCTTCGAACGCTTAACTGGAAGCGAATCAAATGTTCTTCTTACTGTCATTCATAGTATGTGGTTGACGTCCGTAGGTTACGCCTTTTCATTTCGATTTGACGCAGAGCAGTTTACGCACTCTTGAGTAGCACCTCCATTTCTCTGGCATGTAATTTTGGCAAATGTGGTCTGTAAATAGTCCATCTTGACCTCTTTGTAGGGTAGTGATGGCTTAGGAAACAGGTTCAGGCCTGTTGCCTAAGGCTTTTCAACTTTATAAGCCGTGAGGGTCTCATAAAGATTTTTCTCCCTACGAGTCGAGAGGATCTCGTACGTGTATTTTCTCCTTAAGAATCGTGAGGATTCCAAAGTGCGTTTTCTCTTGAAAGTCGTAAGGATCTCACAAGAGAATTTTTCTCCCTTACAAATCGAGAGGACTCGTAAGTGATTGTTTCCCTCCTTATCGATGTTCGATTTCGGAGAGTGTGGCCCTTAGATAGTCTATCTTGACCTTCCTGCAGGGCAATGATGGCTTAGGAGACAGGGTTAGGATCTGCCACCTAAGACTTTTCAACTTTACGAGCCATGAGGGTCTCATAAAGACTTTTCTCTCTACGAGTCGAGAGGATCTCGTAGGTGTAAATTCTCCTTAGGAATCGTGGGGACTCCTGAGTGTGTTTTCTCTTGAGAGTCATAAGGATCTCATAAGAGAATTTTCTTTTCATGCGCGGGGACATTAATTTCCCTGTGGTCGAGACGAATCGGGGGATTCTCGCAAAGACGCTGATTTCCCTGCGGGTCGAAACGAATCGAGAGATTCTCGTCAAGGACGTTGATTTCCCTGAATCGAGATAGGAAGCGATGGCTTAGGAAATAGGTTCAGATCTGCCGCCTAAGACTTTTCAACTTTATGAGCCGTGAGGGTCTCATAAAGGGTTTTCTCTCTACGAGTCGAGAGGATCTCGTAGGTGTATTTTCTCCTTAGGAATCGTGAGGATTCCTAAGTGTGTTTTCTCTTAAGAGTCGTAAGGATCTCACAAGAGAATTTTTCCCGCTTACAAGTCGAGAGGATTCGTAAGTGGTTGTTTCCCTCCTTGTCGATGTTCGACTTTGGAGAGTGTGGCCCATGAATAGTATACAATAGTCTATCTTGGACAGACTTGCAGGGCCCCAGTGCTTAGGAAATAGGTCCTTATCCCCATTACCTAAGGTTTTTCCCTACGAGTCGAGATGAATCGAGAAGTTCTTGTAAGTACACTAATTTCCTCACGGGTCGAGACGGATCGAGAAGTTCTCGCAATGGTTTCCTAACGTCACAGTTAACTCCTGCTAATAGAAGTCCGTTAGGATCTGTGGTACTAGGGTTTTCTACCCGTCGCACCGTCGTGTTGGCTGGTGTATTCCTCGATGCACAATCTTGCTGTTCGAGTAGCCCCGCGACTGTCGTGTCTCTGATCCCTTCGGGGGCTGGACAAGACGTCTTCAAGTAATCTTCCGGGTGATATTACCGTCGAAAGGGCAAGCGTTAGGGATATTCCATGTTGCTTTTTACTTGAGGTTAGGCTCAATTTGGGAGCCCCGATGAGTCATGACCACTCCGCGCTGGTGTGGGATGATCTCCGATAGTCTTTTCAGGTCTCATTTGAGTTGTCGTCAAGACCCTGAAGCGAGGGATTTTCCTTGGCTTCGTTTGTTGACATTGTATCTGCAATATTGCGACGAATGTCAATGTTGTCTCTAGGTTGTCTATGAACCATTGAGGTTTGGAACTAGGGGGCTTTGCCGTGGCTCCGCTTTGTTGACGTTGCGTCTGCATCCTGCTGGAGGAAGAACGCTGTTGTTTATCTCTAGGCTGTAGATGTTGCCGTCGAGACTTGGAACTAGGGACTCTGCCATGGCTCCGAGGTGATGTCGCATCTGTATCCAGCTGGAAGGAAGAAGGACGTTGTTGGTTGATTTTCAGGCTGTCTGTGAACCGTCGAGATTTGGAACTAGGGGACTTTGCCATGGTTCTGGGGTAGTCTCTAGGATGTCTGTGAACCGTCGAGATTTGGAACTAGGGACTTTGCCATGGCTCCGTTATTTTGACCCTGGGGTCGTTTGTTGACGTCACATCTGCAACCTGCTAGAGTGAGGAGAAGCGTCGTTGGTGATCTCTAGGCTGTCTGTGAACCGTCAAGATTTGGAACTAGGGGACTTTGCCATGGTTCCGTGGTAGTCTCTAGGCTGTCTGTGAACCGTCGAGATTTGGAACTAGGGACTTTGCCATGGCTCCATTTGTTGATGTCTCGTCTGCCTCCTGCTGGGGGAGAGGAAGAACGTTGTTGATTTCTAGGCTTGTAGATGTAGCCACTGAGATCTGGCTTCCCTTTGACGGAGCCTGGTGGGACAATATGGTTCCCTTTTTGTTTATGCCATGGTTGTATACAGGGGTCAGTGTAGACTTACCTGTAGGGCAAAAGTTTCATCATTATTTTTTTAAATTCTTTCCGCGATGCTTGATTGATCTTAAATTCCGTGTCGTGTTTGGAAATGTAAAATATATCACAACCAAAGAAATTTATAATACCGCAATCAATTAACGGTGTCGGTGTAGCGCGTTAATGAATACGGATCATCCACGGGGAAAGTGTGATTTGATCGATCTTGTTTTAGTTAAGTTGGAAATTAAAATAGAAAAGAAAATTGTGAAGTTTAGTTTCAAGAATCATCAAGAATTAGGTCTAAAATCAAGAAATGGTAGAAATCAAGAAAATATCCAAATTGTTTGAGTTATCAAGATTTGAAGAATGGCTTGTAGGATCCGATTGATTTAATAGCTAATGATGAATCTAATAATTCATAATCTTATCTATTGATAATTTGTAACTAGATTAATGATGATGATTGAAGATTAGGGATCAATTGAAGAAACTAGGGTTTCTCCTTCACTATCCCTTGTCTTTTCAATCATAATCATTCGGATCTAGCCTCTAGCATAAAAAAATCACCGATAATTCGATCCCTAATTTGCAACGAAATAATCAAGAAGTTATTTCGCTCCAAATTAGGTCATCAACGATTCAATTTGCTAAGGTTCACAAGTCTCATAAGAATTAAGAATTAGTATAAGGATTCGATCATCACTAGATCTATCAATTCTTTCGGATCCTCCACAAGCGGAGAATTTACTCACGCATCATCATAAAACTGTAGGGTTCCTAGGCACACTAATGAGGTCTCACAAGGCATCAACCATGCCAAATTCAAAAAATTCCGGTGCCGAGAAACCCTAATGCGATCGTTGACTAGAGTTTAAGCGAAACATGCAACTAGTTAATAACTTAACTAAGAGTGAACGAAAATACAACCTTTGTAGATCCGGTCCTCCACCTCCATAGCTCTGTGATGATGTCCCCTCACTGCGATCATCGGATCCCGGGCTCTAGCGTCGGCTTCATCGGAGAAATGGGCGGGTTAGGTCGTCGACCTCGATGCCGAAGATGATCTACGTCGAGGCAACTCAAGATCAAGCTCCAACTTCACCAAGTCATGAAACTTGTGAAGAAAACACCCTATACTACATGGAAAGTGGTAGAGGATGAAGAAATAGGAAGTGGGTTCACTTTAGAATTGGATTTCTCACTCTTTTTCTCAAGTCACCATTGAAGCTAGCAAGCTTCTTTCTTCTTGAAGAAGAAGATGAAGAAGATGATAATATGATAAGAATAATGAATAATAGAAAATAAGTCATTCTTATCGTATTAGCAACCATGGTTATGTATAGAGAGTAAACTAAAGTTAGGTGAATGGTTAGGTTAGGCATGAAACAAAAATGGTCGACTTTTTCAAAGCTTCATGAAGCTTCAACTATAAAACAAAACAAGCCACCATTTCTCTTTTTGCCAAAAATGAATTAAGAGAATAAATAAATAAGTAAATCAAAACCCTAACCATTAACATAACCATGGTTTAATCATACACACCCAAGTTTGCATGTATCATCAAACATGATACAAACTAGTGCACAAAACTATATCATATATACAATGTGCACATCAAGTGAGAAAATCCATCTTAAGTGAACTAATACTAGTTAATGTAAAGTAATATATCAAATATATAATTATACATTAAATCAACACTTGATTTAACGATCCGGTCATATCGCATATAACCGACTAATATCAAGTGTATCAATGTATCGAATCAACACTTGATTCGATAACCCGGCTATATCACATATAACCGACCAATGATACAAATCGCGAGAATAGAATACAGTATCACATACTAGTATAATTCTCGGTCCCGCACATATCTCATATGCGCTCCTATTTCGTTTCTCTTGAGCCAGGAAACCTCTGTGTAGGACTCTAAAGACTCGTCAATACGCCGGCAGCAGGTGATGATCATATCAAGCACCTACAAGCCGCAAGCGGTCTGCTAAACGTAACGTCCACCCGGGTATTGAGCGATCAGAAGATCAACGAGCAAGCCCGCTCACACTCCTGTGAATCCAACCAGTAACACTTACCGTACAGACCGGTCTGATCGGCTGATATGTCGCATATCTTGCCTAGGGGTGGTAAACGTCAGACCCCAGTAGCTCGCTAAGTCGTGTCGATATGAGGTCTATAACAGTTCGAGAAACTACTGGTAACACTTACCAGTAAATCTCAGCAACCCTGGCCAGGGATTTCCGGTTATAACGAATCGAACACAACACAACATCAACTCCCTATACCGGGAGAGACGAATCCCCTCCTATCGCTCATTGCCTCCATGTGATTCGGGACTGTACCCAAAAGCCACCGTTTTGCACGCCCTCTTGGATGTGGTAAGGTGGAAATCAAAGCACAGTGGGAATCACGCAACACTCTATGACGATCTCGGGTCAACAGACTACTCTGTACCAGTGTCACCAGAGAACTGCCATCTGACGTAAGGTATAATACCATCTGGGAGTTCTCGGTGAGTCCGTCCAGTGTACCCAGTCTCCACTGAGCACCCGTATATCATCTCTGATGTCAAACACCAATGGATATGGGATCATCCATCGCCCATCTGTATGGGTCGAGAAGGTATACGCTAGTCTACTCTGGTATATCGATGCCCCGTCTCGATACACCCATGACTAGGGACCTTGAAGGATGTACTTGTGGACTACCATGTCCCTACTAGTATGATCCGCATCATAGTCCAGGTAGTCAAGTACACATCCTAAGGGATTTACCAACATGTAACAGAGAGACAATCAGTATACACGTTAAGGTAAAGAGTAACCAGATAGCATACTATCATGTCGAGCAAGAAAGTCCTCCCTATATATGTCCCAGCATCCACTACAATATACATCCTATGTACAGTAATGGCCTCTAGGGCATACATATAACTAACAATCTCCCATTTGCACTAGGGCCATCTGTAGCAGTGGTTGTAGTATCTCATACTCAACCATCCCATAAAAATCTCTCTCTGGGAAAAGGCCTTTGTGAGTGGATCCGCCGTGTTGTCCTCTGAGTCTCTCTCCTAACCTCGATCAGCCTGGAGATCAACCATCTCCATGATCAGGTGATACTGCCTTAGAATATGTCTGGATCACTGATGAGACGGACGTTCCTGGCATAAGCCATAACTCCATTGTCACATAATGGGAGGAACAAAGTTCATCTCATGAACTAATATACACCCAGACTGCCTCTTTGGTAGCATCTTAAGTAGCGATATATCCAGCCTTTATCGTCTAGTATGCCACGGTATCTAGCTTGGAACTCTTCCAACATACCGTCCCTTTACTGAGGGTAAAGACAATGCTTGTGACTGACATTCAGTCGTCCTTATCACCCTGGAACCTTTCCAGTGATTCTCCCCAGGATCAATTGATACCATCTCACTACATGTAGTGAGTATCCTAACATCCAATTACATCTATCTCATAGATGAAAACTCAGGATTTAGGAGGTATCACTTTGATCCTATATGGAGAATCCTTGTGATAAGCGGAGATTGACCAAGCGTAGCATAGGAAACTCCTTCCCTATCAAGAGTATGCCATCCACGTACTCTACGAGGATCACTACCATACTCCCTACTACCTTTTTGTATATACAAGGTTCATCTACCATTTTGATGATGTCAAACTGTTTGACTAACTCATCAAAACAGATGTTCCAACTCCGCGATGCCTGCTTCATCCTGTAAAGAAACTTGCACACGTTTCCGCTGCTCCTACTGTTTACGAAGCCCTCTGGCTGTGTACTTATAGACGCTCTCTTCTAAAACATCATTTAGAAAAGCAGTCATGGCACCCAACCGCCAGATATCGTAGTCATGGTATGTAGCCATGGCAAGTAGGATCTGGATGGACTTAAGCATAGGCACTGGAAAAAGGTTTCATCATTATCCAAACCTGGTCGATGACGAAAACCTTTAACAAGTCTAGCTTTGAAAGTCTCAACTTTTCCATCTACACCAAGTAATCTTCTCAAGATATACTTGCTCCTGATGGGGATTTAACCCTTCATATATAGCAACCAAAGTCCATACTTTGTTGGTGTATAAGGATTCCATCTCAGATCGATAAACATCCAGCCATTCTTACAGAGTCCCACTCCTGATGGCCAGCTCGAAACTAGTTGGGTCATCATCTCATGATACAATCCTCGCTCCCACTGTCATAGAGAAACCAAAGTATCTCTCAAGTGGGTGAGGAACCCTACTAGATCGGCGGAGAGGCTGTGGTTCGTTGGAAACTATTGAATCTTTTGGTTCTACCAAATCATCAGCTGCAGTTTGTATAGCTGGAACATTTCCAGTTCTACAGAACTGACATTGCCTCGATCTTGTCCGGATTTTGCTTTTAGACATAGGCCGGACAACCCCAAATCTTAACTAACTTAAGATATGGGCTCTTCCCTTTCCATATCACATATGAAACGGTAGGCATCTGATTTGAATGGAACCCTATTCAATAGGTATGCAACTTCATAAGTGCATAACTCCCAAAAGGAAATAGGAAACTCAGTAGTACTCATCATAGAGCACACCATATCGTATAGGGTGTGATTGCTCCGCCCCGATACAACGTTGTGCTGTGGTGTATTTGGAGGAGTAATGCTGAGAGAGAATCTCATTCTCCTTTAGAATAGTCCAGGAATTCCATGCACAAGTATTCTCCTCCCTGATCTCATCATAGGACATAATACTTATACCTGTATTTTGGTTCTCTACTTCTAACTTATATTCTGTGAATATCTCAAAAGGTTCGGACTTATATTTCAACAGGAACATATGACTGAATCTTGAGAGACTATCAGAGAATGTAATGAAGTACAAAGAACCGGTCCTGGCATATGTAGACAGGAGACCTTACATACATCATCATGTATCAGCCCCAAGAGTTTACTAACTCTTTCTCTGTTTCCAATAAACAGAGCTATGGTCATCTTATCTTTGTGACATGACTGGCAAGTTTCACAAGATGTAAATTCAAACTGATTTAAATATGCATCTAGAATGTAACTTCAGCCAGTCGGGTCGCATTGATATGACCTAGTCTACAATACCTCAAGAAGGATTCGTTCATTTCTGAACTCTTCCGCTTGTGTGTGTTCCGTATACTAAGAACTGTAGTTTGATTTAGAACATCAATGCTTTTAGATAACGTGCCTGAACCGATCAACTTTTGATATAGGAAATGTTCAAAACATTATCCAACAATACAAAATTTTATCGTTTCTTTACTAATAAAGAGACTGATATGATTTTATATATCAGGTTCGGTATCTAATAACATTCGTTCAGAATCAATATACTGATCATACAGGGTGACAGTGACCAACAGACTTGGCTGCAACACTTGCACCGTTTTCTGTCTCATGAAACTTATCACCCGTTCTCAGTTCTCTACCTTTCTGTAGCCCTATATAATAGATTACATATCTGGGATCCTGATCCGGTATCAAATACCCAGGACGTAGAGGATACAGAGAAACAGTTCTATGTAATGAACACACCCGAAGGAGATGCATCATATGCACTTTCTTCGTTTGGGCGGCATAAGAATTCTGGTAATCCCCAATTTCCTGCTCTGTCTTATAACAATTATAAGTTGGAGCGGGACCAACGTTCCCCAGCTCAGTATAACAAGCGGGTTCGGTCAATATCCGTATTATTATCTTGATTAAGGCGTGATATGGTCGCTACCTAGAGAGAGAGAGAAGAAAACACTCAGCGTGCGCTCTTGCAAGAATAGATTGGTTATTATTTTATCTAATCAGGATGGCTCCCACTGTTTTTATCAAATCTTCCTTCAAACCCTAAAAGGAAAGACTAGCCGGGATTAATTACACGCTACAAGTTCGCCAATCTTTCAGCCAGGCCAGTGTCGGAACTTTGAGGGAGGTCCCCCGTGCTTTCGCACGAACCTAATTACTGTAAACCTCGTTTTCCCAGAGTGTCACGTCCCGAAAGTACGGAACATTACCGGCACTTAAACTACGAAACATCTCGAGGCGTACGTAATCTAAGTTAGCCGAAAACCCAGAAATCCAAACCAAGAAAAGCAGTAGAGTGAAGGAAAACCAATTTAAAATCAAGTAGTTTTAATAGCATAAGCCGAATTATGCGGTTTTAAAAACATCAAATATTTCCTGAAAATTTCGGTAGAGTCTCCTTTGTAAATACTGGCTCCCAAACGGGATACAATATGAATAGTATACGAAATCAAAAAAAGGCATCCCCAAGCGGGAGCTAGCTCTTCGTCAATGGACGGTCACAACCACACAAACAATATAATATACAACGCCAAGGGCGAGGATCAAAACTCAAAAGGAAACTCAAAACAACAAGAAATCCACAGAAATACAACGCGCGACTCTAAGGTCGAAAGAATAAACATCACTGGTCTCTATCTCTGAAATAAATACATGTTTGGTTGATGGAACTTCTAGATACAACTGAATAATAATATACAATGTATAATGATGGGTATGATATAAATAAACCCACCTCCTAGCAAGTCACCCGAAAGAAGCAGTGCCAGCAAAACCGTAATGAAACCCGTACGGCAAAACCTGCAAGGAACTGTGGCACAACGGGGGTGAGTTGCCAACTCGTGAGTAGAAAAACATCTACGAACAGAAACCGCATGAACAACGCAATCCTAGGTCAACGATCATAATATATCTTCAAATATATATGACATGCAACCTAACAATGATTAGGGTAAATATCTAACCCAAGTGTAATCTCATGTGCCCGTGTCAGTGCCTCAGGTAGCAATATATCATATGAATGAGGTATGAATGCATGAAAACAGAATACATGTAAATGAAGAAACTGTTTTCATAATTTAGTGAGATTTCCTTTGTATTTTTAAAATGAGGTATCATAATGAAATCAGCATCAACAGTGTCTAGTATCGACACAAAACATAAATCTCAATGTCTCAAAATCTCAGGCTCCGGTTATCCGGACTGGCCTGTATCATCAAATCTCAGTACCTCAATATCTCGAAATCTCAATGTCTCAATCTCAATATCTAGGACGCCGTCAGTCCAGACCGGCCCCTACCATCCATCTCAAGACCACGACGGTATCCTCCGGATATCCGACGCGTCGGGTAATATCACCGGTCGGTAGTACTCCCCTGCCAGGCTCAACGTCAACAACACGATCCTCTTGCCCCGGGGTACCGCACCGGGCCCACCATGTACCCGAAACGGTTCCTCCACTCCTCGAATCGGGTCTCGAAATCCATCAGCAAACTCATGGTGGACGACTCATACATCATGGGAAAACCGCACTTTTTATTTTAAAAGAGAGAAAAGGTTTATTTATGTTTTTGCGGTTTTCCTCCAAATCCAAGAAATCTCATGAAATCCGAATCCAAGTCATCAATAGCATGTAAACAGTGAATATAGGCATGAGAATCCATGAATGCGACACAACAGTGAATAATAACATGCATGAAGTAGCAGGCAATAACTACAATGTCTAAACTAGCATATAAGGCAAGTACATTAATATCATGTCTAAACTATTAGCTAACAACCTATGTCAAATGAAATAGTATTTTCTAAAGTGTTCGTGACATGGTAATTACCGATGAAGATGTGTGTGAGCCGGCAAGTAAGTGTACGTGGTACATACGCGTCATCGGTAATGGTGCTGGTGTCCTAACAGCATGATATTAATAATGAAATATGAATTACAATAAGTATGCGATGAGGAGCGAACAACAATAATGTGCGGAAGCAGAATACTAGACACAACGATAACTATAAGTAAAACAATGGTGCCTTTTAAAAATAACACAAATCGTGGTGTTTTGAAAATAAGGGCTACGGTGTTTTTAAGAAAAGATACGTCTTTTGAAATATCCATAGAATCCCTTGACCTGTCTTTTAAAATACCCGCGACTCGTTAGCTTTTGAAATAGGTAGGAGTCGAATCTAGTCTACTAAATATACTAAACTATAGGGCTAAGCTAACAGGCTAACTGAAGGTAAGGAAACCGCCTAACATCTGAGTCGATATATATATATATATATATATATATATATATATATATATATATATATCAGTCGGTGATCCCGCCTCAATAATATCATATCCGATACCATATCTATAATCAGACATTCCCAAGTCAAGAGTGCGGATCAATCATCAATATATAGCTCATACGTAAATCCGTCGTACGGCATCCCAAATCTGGGTAGGGGTCAATATCACATTCATCATACTATTAATCTGGTATCCTCTTTATCAAATATCGTGATTGGGGTACTGATCTACGTCTAGTACAATACTGATACCGCCTAAGTATGCATACACGTGTGTGAAACACTACGTCAGGGACCCGCTACAACGTCATGTCGTATCTCAAATATGAACCCTGCCATATCACCGATCTCATCGACTCATCTCAAATCCCAAGTACTATCCTCATCATCCATGCATGTGTATATGAATGTATATATGCATAGTCCCATACCCATGCGTATATACATATATACACATCCCCATCTATGCACAAGAAAGTAATGTATGCAAGTCTGTATGTGCGTATGTGGGTATAACTATTCTAGGGTTTCGCAACTAACCCAAAGCTAATCCATGAACACATAATCATATCGTGAATAAACATTCTCGTATCATAAAACACCTATATAAACATATATATATATGAACTATACTACGGACTGCGGGGGTGCTATACGCCATCCACCCGACTTCTCCCCGTAGATATAAATCTACTCACCTGGTTCTCGCTCGTCGGTGCCGACGTCGCCACGTACTTGCTTGTCGTCTCGAAGTCCACATGGGGTACCTACATGTCATAATGCACCGTATCGCATTAAAATCCAAATTCGAAATCGAAACGGCATACGAAAATAAAATCGGCACGCGTATCACGTATAGGTCAAAACCTATCGCCTACGCATGCACGAATAACCAAACCAACCCTCGATGTCGATGTACAAACGTCAAGCCATCGAGAAAAACCCAATCACACTCATTTGCACATTCACAAACACTAATTATAATATAAAATGGGTTAAAACTTACAAAAACCCCAAACTCACTTTAAAAGCCATTTTTCCGAAAATCTAGCAAGCAAAAATTTACCGTTTTAGTACAAAACTCGACGTTTAAACAAATCTAGCGGCCATAAAGCTCACTAAACATCTTAATTAAGTCATACCAATGATAATTAGATTTTAAACTTAACTCTTAATATTAATCTCAAAAATCTAGTTTGCATACATAACCAATTTTAACAATTTTATAGCAAAAATGCACAAACAACAATCTAGCTTGGATTTGCATGATCTAAAGCATTGAACTACAATTTAAAATGTTAATAAAGTCATGAAAAACCTAATCATATTTTTCTCTTAATCAAATTCATAGTTTACAAAAACCTAGTTTGCAATTTAAGCAATTTTTAACACCTTTTAAAGCAAAATTCACAGTTCATCAATTAAGCTTGGTTTTGCATGATCCAAAGTCATTAAACCACTCATTATAATATTAATAATGACATAAAACCTTAATTTAGATTTTAAACCGAAATATAAAACAATTTCAAAAAAACCTAGTTAGCAAAATAGCACATTTATCACAATTTCCAACTAACAATTTGAAATTAGTAACTGGATTAGGTTTTAGCAAGAATTAACATGTTAATCTACTCATGGCAACCTTAATGATGTGATAAAACCCTATCTTGATTTTAATCTCACATATAACCATTAATTCCACAATTCAAGTTTGCAATATGAACACAAATTAAACACCAAATTTAGTTAAATTGGAGTAATTAACCAACAATTAAGACATGGGTTAAGATTTATACCTCCCAATTAGAGATCTTGCAAGGATCTAAGCCTCCCAAATTGCTCTCTTTTCACCAAGATCCATGCTACATGGGATAAAGAATAATGGGTAAGAGTTGGATTTTGATTTTGTGGGATTTTTGTGTTGGTTTTTGGGCATTTTGTTGAATTTTTTGATGCAAAATGAGAGAGGAAGAAAGAGGGGCTGTTGCGGTGCAGGAAAAAAAAGAGGGCTCGGCCAAATGGGGAGGAGAAGAGAGTGTGAGGTGATTGGAGAGAGAATGGGATCAAAAAGTCCACCTTTTACTTCTATCATTCTCTTTTCTTTTCTTTTCTTTTCTTTTCTTTCTTTTCTTTTGCAACACAAGTGGGGACAATTGAGGGGGGGCTGCTGAATTCAGCCAAGGGGAAGGAAAAATGGGGGTGTGTGAGTGTGGGTATGGGTGTAGGGTGATGGAAAATGATAAATACTATACCCCAAACATCCATTTACACTAAATTCACTAAAAAAGCCTTTTTTCTTCAATAATTTCTAAACCGTTTTGGCAAACGATTTCATTTCAGAAATAATATTTACATGTCAGTTTAGTGTGTCAAGAATTATAAAATTTGTATCAACCCATTCCAATTTTTAATTTTCCCTAATTAAATGTATTAGTGACGGCTTAAAATAATATTAAAATTATTAATTTCGGAAAAATTTTCAGAAAATTTGAAATTTCACCAGTGACTCAATAAATACCAAATACTAGCAATTACATAGCTAGAATATGTATATTTAATTTTATAATAAAGATATTTGTATTTTGACTTTTTACAGAAAACCCCCTTATTTTACCGATTTTTCCGAAATTTCACCGAAACGATTTTCAAAACGTTACAATCTTCCCCCCTTAAAGAAATTCGGTCCCCGAATTTAAATTAAAAACTCCCCCAAATACTAAAACATCTAAGCAAAACCATCAAGTCGTCGGGGCTCCGAATTCATAAATACGTAAAACAAGTCGTAGCGCAGCGCATGCGCATGAAAAATGAGCATATAACTCAATCAAAACACCGTCAAGTATCCCGCAATCATCGGAGTCTTGGTGAAGACATAATGCCAAATCCAAAGAAAGACCGATATGCTATAAATCGGAACTATACATGTAAATATCAGGAGGAAATGCATGCCAAATCTTTTAAGTCGCTGTGCAATGCGCATAACACTGCACAGTGACGGACGTCTATCATAAGAAAATAACTATATATATACCTTTGTTTGAAATGTACGTTCCGCCGTTTTGGGAAACAATTTAGAAGGGTTTCCTTATTTTAAACATTTCGTGTCATATCAGACACGTAGGTAAATACTAAGACTATAGCTCGCTTTTTGGAAATCCCTTCAATAACTATCAATGAATACAAAATATATTCAGGTACTGTCCTCTGACTAGTCCTGCTCAGTATGAAAACACATAGCAAATATCATAAAAATATACTGCTGTATAAGAAATCAATTCCAAAATACGCATATGAATACTACGTGCGTCTGGTGTGCACGGAAATCAAAACCCATATATGTGCCATACATGCGCACAGAAACAACATCTAGTGCATCGGGTGTACACACAACATTTGTCATAGGCAACGTGTGTGCCTGACAGCAAAATCAGGTGCGTATGACATGCACGAAAAATCTCGATTTAGTGCATCTGCTGTGCACCAAAATCGCATCTCAAACATGCGCTCAACATGCGCGAAAATCCAAGGCTCGAAAACTATCTCAAGTGCAACAACTGTGCAAAAATCGTAAATACTCAGTAGGTGCAACTATGGTCCATGAAAACAAATATCATGAAACTCAATCATCAAAATCAATCATGCGAATAGATCGCCCAAAATACCGAAATCAACTATGGAGGAATAGTCCCTGCTCAAGCACTTCCTCTAAGAACCTCTGGCCAATTGTCATGGTCACTCATAGCATGTCTCGTCGACGATCCTGAACTCTGGCCTGCCGGTGTGCGTAACATGACCACTCCTGGGTCCAAGTCTTCTCGTAATTCATTCCAGAAAGGTCCTGTCGAAATCTCTCCCAAATCTCGTCTCTGCCGAACTGTCCGGAAGTCAGCGTCCCTTACTAGATCTATTCTCGTTCCGGAACGGCAGCATACTCATCGCGACTCCTTCTGGAAGGTATATCCAAGTACAATGCCTCAGCATGCGTATCGCATCTCTGATGTCGGCGGAGTGGAACATCGTCTCATCAAGATCTCTTACGAACCTCTTACTCCACTTTCTTTAATGTCGACTGCTTCGGACTCGTCTCGTCGTGGCTGCATGGACTGAGCTCCTACGGCTATCCTCGTATCTGGAGTGTCCCAAGAAATGCATCTCACCACCGGGCATTCGAATGAAGTCGTACCATCCGATCGATTTATCAAAACCTCATAATCCCCCAAGAGCTCAACATCTTGGGCACAGTTTAACAGTATCGAGTACGTACCACAGCATCGATGGTCCAGCCATAGAAGGGCAAACCCATGCCTCACTAATGGCGCCGCGAAACTGCCGCAAACCCTAAGGTTCAAAGGCTTTCACACGGTCATTAAGTCGAGTTAGGGTTTCATTCTTCTAGAGGGTCTATAGAATTGCCTGCATGTCTTTCCGAATACTTTAAACTTGGAATAATAGGTTTCTGACATTCGATCGTCTCTGTCGACTCTCAACGTCTCCGCGTGAAGTCGTCTCTAGCTGGAATCAATTTATCTGATGACCTCGCATCAGGGTAGCGAACGAACCACATGTCCTAGTCATTCATCCTTGGTGACTAGCGACCTTCTATCATCTCTTAGTATAACTCATACTGCAATAGCTCCAACGTCTGGGGCGATATCTCGTCGTTCGCAGCAATAACAGGCTCACTCGTCTGCACGCTGAACAGTGCCTCAAACCTCATGAATAAGCAATAAACCAACGGTCACCAAAATCTGGTTGGCCTCTATCATTGGCTCGATCCTCTGGTACTGATCGGCACATCCGAGAAATCTCGTAAAGGCGATCCGCCAAACGCTCGTGGCGCGAAAACACAGTAAAAAGACACATCTCTGCAATCGTGTGTCGCCGAAATTACGCTCTGGTCAGTCCTCGTCCTTAACGAGCTCGTGCTGACCGCAAATGTAGTCGTAGCTCTTCCAACCCGTAATCGTGGCAGCAAACCGTAACTGGTACCGATGAGGCTAGATCAGGAATGAATATGATACTGAGCAAAGAAATGTATATCCTAAGGCTCCTTAAGTGGAGTAGCGTATCGTAAGTATGCCGCAGAACATACCTATGGTACGTCACTCTACTTTAGTCACCTATTCCATCAACCAAGGGTCATCCTATGCTCCGAAGGTAAAACCTAACGCTCTGATACCAACTTTGTCACGTCCCGAAAGTACGGAACATGACCGGCACTTAAACTACGAAACGTCTCGAGGCGTACGTAATCTAAATTAGCCAAAAACCCAGAAATCCAAACCAAGAAAAGCAGTAGAGTGAAGGAAAACCAATTTAAAATCAAGTTGTTTTAATAGCATAAGCCGAATTATGCGGTTTTAAAAACATCAAATATTTCCTGAAAATTTCGGCAGAGTCTCCTTTGTAAATACTGGCTCCCAAACGGGATACAACATGAATAGTATACGAAATCAAAAAAAGGCATCCCCAAGCGGGAGCTAGCTCTTCGTCAATGGACGGTCACAACCACACAAACAATATAATATACAACGCCAAGGGCGAGGATCAAAACTCAAAAGGAAACTCAAAACAACAAGAAATCCACAGAAATACAACGCGCGACTCTAAGGTCGAAAGAATAAACATCATTAGTCTCTATCTCTGAAATAAATACATGTTTGGTTGATGGAACTTCTAGATACAATTGAATAATAATATACAATGTATAATGATGGGTACGATATAAATAAACCTACCTACTAGCAAGTCACCCGAAAGAAGCAGTGCCATCAAAACCGTAATGAAACCTGTATGGCAAAACCGGCAAGGAACTGTGGCACAATGGGGGTGAGTTGCCAACTCGTGAGTAGAAAAACATCTACGAACAGAAACCGCATGAACAACGCAATCCTAGGTCAACGATCATAATATATCCTCAAATATATATAACATGCAGCCTAACAATGATTAGGGTAAATATCTAACCCGAGTGTAATCTCATGTGCCCGTGTCAGTGCCTCAGGTAGCAATATATCATATGAATGAGGTATGAATGCATGAAAACAGAATACATGTAAATGAAGAAACTGTTTACATAATTTAGTGAGATTTCCTTTGTATTTTTAAAATGAGGTATCATAATGAAATCAGCATCAACAGTGTCTAGTATCGACACAAAACATAAATCTCAATGTCTCAAAATCTCAGGCTCCGGTTATCCGGACTGGCCTGTATCATCAAATCACAGTACCTCAATATCTCGAAATCTCAATGTCTCAATCTCAATATCTAGGACGCCGTCAGTCCAGACCGGCCCCTACCATCCATCTCAAGACCACGACGGTATCATCCGGATATCCGACGCGTCGGGTAATATCACCGGTCGGTAGTGCTCCCCTGCCAGGCTCAACGTCAACAACACGATCCTCTTGCCCCGGGGTACCGCACCGGGCCCACCATGTACCCGAAACGGTTCCTCCACTCCTCGAATCGGGTCTCGAAATCCATCAGCAAACTCATGGTGGACGACTCATACATCATGGGAAAACCGCACTTTTTATTTTAAAAGAAAGAAAAGGTTTATTTATGTTTTTGCAGTTTTCCTCTAAATCCAAGAAATCTCATGAAATCCGAATCCAAGTCATCAATAGCATGTAAACAGTGAATATAGGCATGAGAATCCATGAATGCGACACAACAGTGAATAATAACATGCATGAAGTAGCAGGAAATAACTACAATGTCAAAACTAGCATATAAGGCAAGTACATTAATATCATGTCTAAACTATTAGCTAACAACCTATATCAAATGAAATAGTATTTTCTAAAGTGTTCGTGACATGGTAATTACCGATGAAGATGTGTATGAGCCGGCAAGTAAGTGTACGTGGTACATACGCGTCATCGGTAATGGTGCTGGTGTCCTAACAGCATGATATTAATAATGAAATATGAATTACAATAAGTATGCGATGCGGAGAGAACAACAATAATGTGCGGGAGCAGAATACTAGACACAACGATAACTATAAGTCAAACAATGGTGCCTTTTAAAAATAACACAAATCGCGGTGTTTTGAAAATAAGGGCTACGGTGTTTTTAAAAAAAAGATACGTCTTTTGAAATATCCGTAGAATCCCTTGACCTGTCTTTTAAAATACCCGCGACTCGTTAGCTTTTGAAATAGGTAGGAGTCGAATCTAGTCTACTAAATATACTAAACTATAGGGCTAAGCTAACAGGCTAACTGAAGGTAAGGAAACCGCCTAACATCTGAGTCGATATATATATATATATATCAGTCGGTGATCCCGCCTCAATAATATCATATCCGATACCATATCTATAATCAGACATTCCCAAGTCAAGAGTGCGGATCAATCATCAATATATAGCTCATACGTAAATCCGTCGTACGGCATCCCAAATCTGGGTACAGGTCAATATCACATTCATCATACTATTCATCTGGTATCCTCTTTATCAAATATCGTGATTGGGGTACTGATCTACGTCTAGTACAATACGGATACCGCCTAAGTATGCATGCACGTGTGTGAAACACTACGTCAGGGACCCGCTACAACGTCATGTCGTATCTCAAATACGAACCCTGCCATATCACCGATCTCATCGACTCATCTCAAATCCCAAGTACTATCCTCATCATCCATGCATGTGTATATGAATGTATATATGCATAGTCCCATACCCATGCGTATATACATACATAAACATCCCCATCTATGCACAAGAAAGTAATGTATGCAAGTCTGTATGTGCGTATGTGGGTATAACTACTCTAGGGTTTCACAACTAACCCAAAGCTAATCCATGAACACATAATCATATCGTGAATAAACATTCTCGTATCATAAAACACCTATATAAACATATATATATATGAACTATACTACGGACTGCGGGGGTGCTATACGCCATCCACCCGACTTCTCCCCGTAGATATAAATCTACTCACCTGGTTCTCGCTCGTCGGTGCCGACGTCGCCACGTGCTTGCTTGTCGTCTCGAAGTCCACATGGGGTACCTACATGTCATAATGCACCGTATCGCATTAAAATCCAAATTCGAAATCGAAACGGCATACGAAAATCAAATCGGCACGCGTATCACGCATAGGTCAAAACCTATCGCCTACGCATGCACGAATAGCCAAACCAACCCTCGATGTCGATGTACAAACGTCAAGCCATCGAGAAAAACCCAATCACACTCATTTGCACATTCACAAACACTAATTATAATATAAAATGGGTTAAAACTTACAAAAACCCCAAACTCACTTTAAAAGCCATTTTTCCGAAAATCTAGCAAGCAAAAATTTACCGTTTTAGTACAAAACTCGACGTTTAAACAAATCTAGCGGCCATAAAGCTCACTAAACATCTTAATTAAGTCATACCAATGATAATTAGATTTTAAACTTAACTCTTAATATTAATCTCAAAAATCTAGTTTGCATACATAACCAATTTTAACAATTTTATAGCAAAAATGCACAAACAACAATCTAGCTTGGATTTGCATGATCTAAAGCATTGAACTACAATTTAAAATGTTAATAAAGTCATGAAAAACCTAATCATATTTTTCTCTTAATCAAATTCATAGTTTACAAAAACCTAGTTTGCAATTTAAGCAATTTTTAACACCTTTTAAAGCAAAATTCACAATTCATCAATTAAGCTTGGTTTTGCATGATCCAAAGTCATTAAACCACTCATTATAATATTAATAATGACATAAAACCTTAATTTAGATTTTAAACCGAAATATAAAACAATTTCAAAAAAACCTAGTTAGCAAAATAGCACATTTATCACAATTTCCAACTAACAATTTGAAATTAGTAACTGGATTAGGTTTTAGCAAGAATTAACATGTTAATCTACTCATGGCAACCTTAATGATATGATAAAACCCTATCTTGATTTTAATCTCACATATAACCATTAATTCCACAATTCAAGTTTGCAATATGAACACAAATTAAACACCAAATTTAGTTAAATTGGAGTAATTAACCAACAATTAAGACATGGGTTAAGATTTATACCTCCCAATTAGAGATCTAGCAAGAATCTAAGCCTCCCAAATTGCTCTCTTTTCACCAAGATCCATGCTACATGGGATAAAGAATAATGGGTAAGAGTTGGATTTTGATTTTGTGGGATTTTTGTGTTGGTTTTCGGGCATTTTGTTGAATTTTTTGATGCAAAATGAGAGAGGAAGAAAGAGGGGCTGTTGTGGTGCAGGAAAAAAAAGAGGGCTCGGCCAAATGGGGAGGAGAAGAGAGTGTGAGGTGATTGGAGAGAGAATGGGGTCAAAAAGTCCACATTTTACTTCTATCATTCTCTTTTCTTTTCTTTTCTTTTCTTTCTTTTCTTTTGCAACACAAGTGGGGACAATTGAGGGGGGGCTGCTGAATTCAGCCAAGGGGAAGGAAAAATGGGGGTGTGTGAGTGTGGGTATGGGTGTGGGGTGATGGAAAATGATAAATACTATACCCCAAATATCCATTTACACTAAATTCACTAAAAAAGCCTTTTTTCTTCAATAATTTCTAAACCGTTTTGGCAAACGATTTCGTTTCAGAAATAATATTTTACATGTCAGTTTAGTGTGTCAAGAATTATAAAATTTGTATCAACCCATTCCAATTTGTAATTTTCCCTAATTAAATGTATTAGTGACGGCTTAAAATAATATTAAAATAATTAATTTCGGAAAAAATTTCAGAAAATTTGAAATTTCACCAGTGACTCAATAAACACCAAATACTAGCAATTACATAGCAAGAATATGTATATTTAATTTTATAATAAAGATATTTGTATTTTGACTTTTTACAGAAACCCCCTTATTTTACCGATTTTTCCGAAATTTCACCGAAACGATTTTCAAAACGTTACACAGAGGCGTAACCCCGTTGACACCTACTTGATCAGCTAATTGTAATGTGTAAAACTCTCCCAGGAGTAACTCTTACTCGCAGCGGGTATCGGGATCCAACTATCTCATAGAAGGTATGCAATCTCATTGCAAATTTCAACACTTGAAATTCCCGATAATATTTTGCCCCGAACGATCTATGATCTTGACAAGGTCAACAAACCATAGACCGCAAGTCAAGTTCAACCCGTCATTTCTTGATTGAATCAAACCCATCCGCACGACCCTTGACAAGGTCAACAAGGCCGCACGACTACCCTAACCCAATCTGCATCATATGCATACGCAGATAAATATTGGTTAGCTACCGCACACTGCGCCTTGACAAGGTCAACAAACGCAGCACGAATACTAAGCAGGACTTATCTGAAATGACGGAGGGCTACGACAGGTTTTTCTGAAAACCTATTGCGTAATGAACTTGATATCGTTGTAGGATCGAATGATTTTAAAATGGAGTGTTTTTTAGGCTTTTCTAGTTTTGCTAAAGGGGTCACTCCCGGTGAAGGGATCGTCGGCCCTTTCCTCATCGAATAAGGTGCTGGATATATCATATATACCGCTGTGCAAAGCAAGAACTATAGGAGCAATCAAAAAACAAACCGAGGGTTGTAGCATCTACCAGTTATTGCTAAAGGAGTCACTCCCGGTGAAGGGATCTCGGTCCTTTCCTTATCGAATAAGGTGCAGGATGTTCTACAAGGAACACCGCGATGCAAAGCAAGAACTGTAGGTACCTGTTTTTGAAAATTCGATTCAACAACATCTTTTAGATTTCTTTTCTTTCATTAATCACATTAATGAAGTCCCATCATTTAATATACCTAAACATCACAGATAAATACGACGTACACTTATGCCATCCGCATTCGCCTCGATGTCCCATCATGCACCGTTAGGTTAGGTAACTAACGGCAGAGCAGGGCGGGGCTAGCGCGGGTGTAAAACATAAGTAACATCTATATAACATATCATATATACTATATACAGTATTTATCACAGAACATATCAAATGATCACATCACAGATAACGCAGCAGAAAATATCATATGAAATATTGGATATACTAGGGCGTCCGTGTTTTCAATACGAGCTAGTATAAAACACGGATTCTACGGTCGTGATGAATAGCCAATCCCACACCCCTAGACCCCTACAAGAGCGGCAAGCAACCCTACCAATTCTAGAGTTAGGAGACCCGGACTCGACTCCTCGAGTTGGTCTCCTACTGGACTCCAGAACCCGGTTACTTGTGCCCTCCTCCTTGGGTCTATCCTAGTGCGGAAAAGTAAATAATATACAAACGGTGACATCTTCCGCAACCTGGAAGTGCCCCAAAAAAAGAATATTACATACAAGTTTTTATATGAATGAAAATGAAAAACACTCATCTCACATAAAAACCCCCGGCTATTCAAACACGACGATCCAATATAACATATCCAGCAACACATAACATCACATGTCATCAACGTAAGTAAACATGCGTATCCCAATTGTCGTTGGCATATAGCAACGAAACCGGCGATATCACATATTACACTTACGGTCGCAGAAAAGAAAGTGTAAAACTACAACAGTTGGAATCCACAACCTCTTTAGACATCGCATGCCCAATCAAATGAATTCCTTAGACATCGCATGCCCAACAATTATAAACCCCACATTTTAGTCTCATTATCGAAAACTCTTTTCAATATCAAGTCGGGCAATTCAACAAGATTCCCGACATCCTGATCGAATGCTCGTCGCAAACTTCTGTAGACGGCCGCACCCCCGATGCCGTCGACGAAGTGCACCAAGGCGGAACACCGCTGCCGCGAGCACCCGAACGGATACTTTCGGCGACGGGGTTCTCCTACAGTCACTTGGTCGGGCTATGGGGTAAGGCCGTCTGTTAAGTTTACCCGGCGAGTATCTGCGTACGCTGCGTGATTGCGACGGACTTTTGATCACATCAAAATTCCGTGGCAACCGATCAAGTGAGACTAAAGTGCTGTGTTTATAACATTCATTCAGTTATCTCATAACTACTTGTGAATTCCAATTATTGTATCACATTCCAGATAAATAGAAAATGTTAAACTTTCCGATCGAACAATCAAACACCCAAGTTTTCCCGAAACAGATCAACACATGATATAAGTTTAAAAACATTCACTTCATGCCTCAGTACCAACGGTCCAGCCGTAGAAGGGTCAAGCCAACGCCTCACATGTGGCACGCCGTACTGCCCCAAACCCTAAGGTTCAAAGGGCAGTTCAAGACGGTCACATAATCGAGTTAAGGTTTGTTGTCTTCTAGAGGGTCCATCGCATTACTTGCACTACTTAGAACGTTCTTAAACCACGGAAAAATCCAACACTTGGAAATTTTCCGGCAGGGGAAAAATTGGGTATTTATATCCAGTCGAACTTTCTAACATATTCTAAATTATCCGGAAAAACATAAACGAAGTTAAATTATCCGATCGAATTAACGAGTCCCCAATAAAACCCTAGAAAACTCAACACTTGAGTGGAATTAAAACATTCCCATAAAAAATTGCCAAGAAAGGACCTAAGAATAAATATATGAAATTTCAGGGACTAAGTCCACATTTTGGCCGCGGAACCGCCGCAAAACCCGTGGTTTCGCCTCGGTTCCGCGGTCATATTATTGACTTAGTGGACCGTACTTCACAGTAATTCTTAGTTTTTCCTGCTTGTTTTTCTGAGAATTTTTAATTCACAAAAATCCACTGTTTTGAAAAATGTACAGAGAAGGGTTTTGTCGGGGTTTACGGGTTCGATCGGACTTCTAACTTCGTCTACACTTCGCCTAAAGCTCTAGCTAGGCTCTGATACCACTGTAGGGTTCCTAGGCACACTAATGAGGTCTCACAAGGCATCAACCATGCCAAATTCAAAAAATTCCGGTGCCGAGAAACCCTAATGCGATCGTTGACTAGAGTTTAAGCGAAACATGCAACTAGTTAACAACTTAACTAAGAGTGAACGAAAATACAACCTTTGTAGATCCGGTCCTCCACCTCCATAGCTCCGTGATGATGTCCCCTCGCTGCGATCATCGGATCCCGGGCTCTAGCGTCGGCTTCATCGGAGAAATGGGCGGGCTAGGTCGTCGACCTCGATGCCGAAGATGATCTACGTCGAGGCAACTCAAGATCAAGCTCCAACTTCACCAAGTCATGAAACTTGTGAAGAAAACACCCTATACTACATGGCAAGTGGTAGAGGATAAAGAAATAGGAAGTGGGTTCACTTTAGAATTGGATTTCTCACTCTTTTTCTCAAGTCACCATTGAAGCTAGCAAGCTTCTTTCTTCTTGAAGAAGAAGAAGAAGAAGAAGATAATATGATAAGAATAATGAATAATAGAAAATAAGTCATTCTTATCATATTAGCAACCATGGTTATGTGTAGAGAGTAAACTAAGGTTAGGTGAATAGTTAGGTTAGGCATGAAACAAAAATGGTAGACTTTTTCAAAGCTTCATGAAGCTTCAACTATAAAACAAAACAAGCCACCATTTCTATTTTTGCCAAAAATGAATTAAGAGAATAAATAAATAAGTAAATCAAAACCCTAACCATTAACATAACCATGGTTTAATCATACACACCCAAGTTTGCATGTATCATCAAACATGATACAAACTAGTGTACAAAACTATATCATATATACAATGTGCACATCAAGTGAGAAAATCCATCTTAAGTGAACTAATACTAGTTAATGTAAAGTAATATATCAAATATATAATTATACATTAAATCATTAAATCAACACTTGATTTAACGATCCGGTCATATCGCATATAACCGACTAATATCAAGTGTATCAATGTATCGAATCAACACTTGATTCGATAACCCGGCTATATCACATATAACCGACCAATGATACAAATCGCGAGAATAGAATACAATATCACATACTAGTATAATTCTCGGTCCTGCACATATCTCATATGCGCTCCTATTTCGTTTCGCTTGAGCCAGGAAACCTCTGTGTAGGACTCTAAAGACTCGTCAATACGCCGGCAGCAGGTGATGATCATATCAAGCACCCACAAGCCGCAAGCGGTCTGCTAAACGTAATGGCCACCCGGGTATTGAGCGATCAGAAGATCAACGAGCAAGCCCGCTCACACTCCTGTGAATCCAACCAGTAACACTTACCGTACAGTCCGGTCTGATCGTCTGATATGTCGCATATCTTGCCTAGGGGTGGTAAACGTCAGACCCCAGTAGCTTGATAAGTCGTGTCGATATGAGGTCTATAACAGTTTGAGAAACTACTGGTAACAGTTACCTGTAAATCTCAGCAACCCTGGCCAGGGATTTCCGGTTATAGCCAATCGAACACAGCGCAACATCAACTCCCTATACCGGGAGAGACGAATCCCCTCCTATCGCTCATTGCCTCCATGTGATTCGGGACTGTACCCAAAAGCCACCATTTTCCACGCCCTCTTGGACGTGGTAAGATGGAGATCAAAGCACAGTGGGAATCACACAAGACTCTATGGCGATCTCAGATCAACAGACTACTCTGTACCAGTGTCACCAGAGAACTGCCATCTGACGTAAGGTATAATACCATCTGGGAGTTCTCGGCGAGTCCGTCCAGTGTACCCAGTCTCCACTGAGCACCCGTATATCATCTCTGATGTCAAACACCAATGGATATGGGATCATCCATCGCCGATCTGTATGGGTCGAGAAGTTATACGCTAGTCTACTCTGGTATATCGATGCCCCGTCTCGATACACCCATGACTAGGGACCTTGAAGGATGTACTTATGGACTACCATGTCCCCACTAGTATGATCTGCATCATAGTCCAGGTAGTCAAGTACACATCCTAAGGGCTTTACCAACATGTAACAGAGAGACAATCAGTATACACGTTAAGGTAAAGAGTAACCAGATAGCATACTATCATGTCGAGCAAGAAAGTGCTCCCTATATATGTCCCAGCATCCACTACAATATACATCCTATGTACAGTAATGGCCTCTAGGGCATACATATAACTAACAAAAACAATCAAGAATGAAGAATATCATAATGCGAGAATGAATAGAAAGCAAGAATCAAGATCTTCACCTTTTATTATTCGATGTTTCGTTACAATACACTCAAAGAATACAAGATTTGAGGAGGAACTAAATCATCGAACTAGCTTCGCATCGTCTTCTTGAGTCGCGGATCGTCGTGGATCTCTTGCTCGGATGAAGATCGGCGTCGCTTCAAAAGGCTCGTTGGATGCTTGCTCGATTTAGTACTCGATGAATCTTGATTTGGCTTTTTGAAATGGATTTGGGGCTAGAGTTTTGAATTACAAGTTGTGTCACTCAACTTGTGGAAATTTGGCTCAATATTCAACAACCTCAAACCCTAGATCTAGATCCCCTTTTTATAACCACTCATTTGAATCTTACCTCCAAAGCTAGGTTGTTAGGGAGAGTCTTCTAGAAGAAGTTTGTTGGAGGGAATATTCTAGAATAAGGTATATTCTAGGATAAGGTTGTTAGGCCGAGCCTTCTGGATGAAACCACGTGGTCTTTAGAGAGTCTTCTAGAAGCTTGGCCGTTACAAGAAGCTACGTGGAGGAATTTAGACCATTGAAGAGCTAACAAGGCCACGGAACCGCGGCAACTCGGCCGACTTGGCCGCGGATCCGCGGCCATGTTGGTGATTCACTACATCATTTCTCTGGGCTGTTATGTGTTGGCTTTTTGGCACTTTATACGATGCTTGGAATCTTTTTATTATTTCAGAATCATTGCCAGATTACAAGTCTTGGACTTGATGTATTTTATCAGCACTTTTAGCAGTTCCGGCTCTTTTACCTGGAGAATTTCCTGCACACAATCTCAAGACATGGATTGATATATACAGATCAATGCAAGTAGTAATAAACACTTAATTTCCCTTTAGAATGTCGATTATAATTATAACACAGGTTGTTTGGTATTTTCCAGATGAATTTGTAATCTGTGTTATAATTACAATAAACACCTATATATGAATGATAAGAGTAGGGAAATTAACGTGTTGAGAATGCACTATTTTCGACTGATCAAATTCCCCCAAACTTAATTTTGGTCGTCTCGAGCAAACATCTTTATTTTTATTTAAGAGAAGGAAAAAGTAAAGAAAGAGAAAAACTAACTAGCACACTTTCGTAGGCAAACACGATTGAACTGAGCACGTGCAACAAGCCTTTAAACCACTAGGTGTCCCTAGTAGGAGGAGTGTTGTCTCCTGAGAGTTTTCAGCGGATTGCACCCACAAAATCCAATAATAAAAGGAAGACTGTGAAAGTTACATATAAAGATAAGAATTGTAAAAGAAAGACTTTGAAAATTTAGAGTTTCCAACTAATACTAGCTTTTCAGTTGTTATGAGCCCTATCTTAATAGTCATGAAAAGATGTTAGAAATCACATTATCTCTCAATAAAACATCGTCTTTATTCTTCATTCCTACCTTTCTTCCAAACAACGATCGTATACCCCTACGTGTGTGTAAAGGACGTCCTTACACTCGGAGAATTCAATTCAAGCTATCATACTTGTAGGGTTCCTAGGCATCCTAAAGAGGTCTCACAAGGCATCAACCATGCCATTTTAAAAAAATATGGTGCCGAGAAACCCTAGTTAACGGATCGTTGCTAGAAATCTAGGCGAAAAAGTAAACTAGTTAACACTTAACTACTAGAATACGGAAATTACAACCTTTGTAGATCCGGATATCCACCTCCACGGCTCCGCAATGAAGTCTCCTCGCTGTCCAAGTCGAACCCCGGGCTCTAGCGTCGGCTTCATCGGAGAATGAACGGGCTTGGTCATCGACGACGATGCCGAAGATGATCTACGTCGAGGCATCGCTAGATCAAGCTCCCACTTCACAAAGTGATGAAACTTGTGAAGAAAACACACTCTACTACTTGGCAAGAGGTAGAGGATGAAGAAATAGGAGGTGGGTTCTCTTTAGAATTGGATTTCTCACTCTCAAGCTCAAGTTGCCATTGATGGCCTCAAGGTTTCAAACTTGAAGATGAAGAAGAAGATGAGCTAGAATTATGATAAGTCTTTTTCTATAATGAAATAAAATTAATACTTATCATAATATAACTAAGGTTAAGTGTAGAGAGCAAACCATGGTAAGTGGGAATAGTTAGGGTTTAGCATGAAGACAAAATGGTCTTTGAGTCAAAGCTTCATGAAGCTTCATCAAGCTTCATGACAAAAAGGAAAACCATTTTTTTTCATAAAATCATTTAAATAAATAAGAATGGATAAATAAATGAGAGAGTAAAACAAAACCCTAATTATCTACTTAACCATGGTTTTATTCTTTACACTTAACCATTTAAACATGCATCATCAAACATGATACAAACAAGTGCACAAAAGTATATCACATATACATCATGCACATCAAGTGAGAAAATCCATATAAAGTGAACCAATACTAGTTAATGCAAAGTAATATATCAAATATATAATTATACATCAAATCATTAAATCAACATTTGATTCAATGATCCGGTCATATCGCACATAACCGACTAGTATTCAATGTATCGATTTATCGAATCAATGATTCGATAACTAGGTCATATCGAATATAACCAATCGAAACATATATCGCGAGAATGAAATGCGGTATCACATACACGCATTATTCTCGGTCCTGCACATATCTCATATGCGCTCTTATTTCGTTTCGCTTGAGCCAGGAAACCTCTGTGTAGGACTCTAAAGACTCGTCAATACGCCGGTAGAAGATGATGATCATATCAAGCATCCACAAGCCGCAAGCGGTCTGCTAAACGTAACGGCCACCCGGGTATTGAGCGATCAGAAGATCGACGAGCTAGCCCGCTCACACTCCTGTGAATCCAACCAGTAACACTTACCGTACAGTCCAGTCTGTTCGTCTGATACGTCGCATATCAAGTCTAGGGGTGGTAAACGTCGGACCCCAATAACCGATAAGTCGTGCCGATGCGAGGCTCATAACGGGTCGAGAAACTACTGGTAACACTTACCAGCAAATCTCTGATCAGCCCTGGCCAGGGACTTCCCTGTTACGGCCAATCGAGCACAGCGCAACATCAACCCCCAATACCGGGAGAGACGAAACCCCTCCTATCGCTCATTGCCTCCATGTGACTCGGGACTGTACCCAAAGACCACCGTTTTGCACGCCCTCATGGACGTGGTAAGGTGGAGATCAAAGCACAATGGGAATCACACAAGACTCTATGACGATCTCGGGTCTACAGACTAACCTGTACAAGTGTCACCTGAGAACTGCCATCTGACGTGAGGTATAATAACATCTGGGAGTTCTCGGCGAGTCCGTCCAGTATACCCAGTCTCCACTAAGCACCCGTATACCATCTCTGATGTCAAACACCAATGGATATGGGATCATCCATCGCCCATCACATGGGTCGAGAAGCGTATACGCTAGTCTACTCTGGTATATCGATGCCCCGTCTCGATACACCCACGACTAGGGACCTTGAAGGATGTACTTATGGACTACCATGTCCCCACTAGTATGATCTGCATCATAGTCCAGGTAGTCAAGTACACATCCTAAGGGCTTTATCAACATGTAACTATAAGACAGTTTAAAGAGACAAGTGTACATGTTAAGATAAAGAGTAACCAGATAGCATACTATCATATTGAGCAAGAAAGTCATCTCTATATATGTCCAAGCATCCAATATAATATACATCATCTGTACAATACTGGCCTCTAGGGCATACATACAACTAACAATCTCCCACTTGCACTAAGGCCAGCTGCTGTAGTATCGCATACCGAGCATCCCGAAGAGTCTCTCAAACTGTATCTGGGGAATGGCCTTCGTGAGTGGATCCGCCGTGTTTTTCTTCGTGTCAACCCTCCTGACCTCGATCTCCCGGCGATCAACTATCTCCCGGATCAGGTGATACCGCCTCAGAATATGCCTGGATCGCTGATGGGACCTGGGTTCCTTGGCCAAAGCCACCGCTCCATTGTTATCGCAATACAAAGGTATTGGATGGTCAATGGATAGAACCACTCCAAGTTCAGTAATGAACTTCTTGATCCAGACAGCCTCTTTGGCAGCATCGTTGGCAGCGATGTATTCAGCCTCCATCGTCGAGTCTGCCACGGTTTCTTGCTTGGAACTCTTCCAGCTAACCGCCCCTCCGTAAAGGGTAAAGACAAAGCCCGACTGCGACTTAGAGTCGTCCTTATCACTCTGGAAGCTCGAATCAGTAAAGGACTCCACTTGGAGCTCTCCGTTACCATACACCAAGAACATATCTCTAGTCCTTCGCAAGTACTTGAGAATGCTCTTCACAGCTGTCCAGTGACTCTCTCCAGGATCTGCTTCATACCTGCTCAGTATACTTAGTGAGTATGCTACATCGGGTCTGGTACATAGCATCGCATACATGATAGAGCCTACTGCCGAAGCATAGGGTATCCCTTGCATGCGAGCTCTCTCCAAATCAGTCTTGGGAGACATCTCTTTGGAGAGAGTGACTCCAGAGATCGTGGGTAAGTTCCCACGCTTGGACTCTTCCATACTAAACCTCTTCAGTATGGTGTCAATGTACCTGGATTGGGACAATCCCAAAATCCGTTTGGATCTATCTCTATAGATCCTGATTCCCAATATGCAGGAGGCATCACCAAGATCTTTCATTGAGAATCTTTGTGATAAGAAGAGCTTGACCGATTGCAGCATAGGAATATCATTTCCTATCAAGAGTATGTCGTCCACGTACAATACGAGGAAGACAACCTTACTCTCTGCCACCTTCTTGTAGATACAAGGTTCATCTGGATTTTTGACGAAATCAAACTCTTTGATAACGACGTCAAAGCAGATGTTCCAACTCCGCGATGCTTGCTTTAATCCATAAATGGATTTAAGCAGCTTGCACACTTTTCCGCTGCTCCCACTGTCTACGAAGCCCTCTGGCTGAGTCATGTACACGCACTCTTCTAAATCACCGTTTAGAAAGGCGGTCTTAACATCCATTTGCCAGATTTCATAATCATGATATGCAGCGATGGCAAGCATGATCCGGATGGATTTAAGCATAGCCACTGGAGAAAAGGTCTCGTCATAGTCCACACCTGGTCTTTGACGAAAACCCTTTGCTACAAGTCTAGCTTTGAAAGTCTCCACTTTCCCATCTACACCAAGTTTCTTCTTGAAGATCCACTTGCTCCCAATGGGTTTTACCCCTTCAGGAGCAACTTCCAAAGTCCATACTTTGTTGGTGTACATGGATTCCATCTCGGACCGCATAGCATCCAGCCATTTCACTGAGTCCCCACTCGTGATGGCCTGCTCGAAGCTAGTTGGGTCATCATCCTCCATGATGCAATCCTCGCTTCCACCGTCCATGAGAAAACCGTAGTATCTCTCAGGTTGGCGAGGAACCCTACTAGATCGGCGGAGTGGCTGGGGTTCATCGGGAACTACGGAATCCTCTGGTTCCACTAGATCTTCTGTTGTAGCTTCTGCAGCTGGAACTTCTTCCAGTTCTACCTCATGACCACTAATCTCTTTTTCAAGAAATTCCTTTTCTAAAAAGGTGGCATGCCGAGAAACAAACACTCTTTGTTCCTCAGGGTGGTAGAAGATATACCCTTGAGAATTCTTGGGATATCCTACAAATTTGCATAGAACAGACCGTGCCTCGAGTTTGTCCGGATTTTGTCGTTTGACATAGGCTGGACAACCCCATATCTTAACATAGTTAAGACATGGTCTCTTCCCTTTCCATATCTCATATGGAGTGGTAGGCACAGATTTGGTGGGGACCATATTCAATAGATGTATGGCTGTCTCAAGCGCATACGCCCAGAAGGAAATAGGTAACTCAGCTGTGCTCATCATAGAGCGCACCATATCTAATAAGGTGCGGTTCATCCGTTCTGATACACCGTTGTGCTGTGGTGTATATGGAGAAGTCAGCTGAGAGAGAATCCCATTCTCTTTTAAGAAGTCCAGGAATTCATTGCTCAAGTATTCACCTCCTCGATCAGATCGAAGGATTTTAATACTTTTTCCGGTTTGGTTTTCGACTTCTTGTTTATATTCTCTAAATTTTTCAAAAGCTTCAGACTTGTATCTTATTAAGTACACATGTCCGTATCTTGAGAGATCGTCAGTGAATGTAATGAAGTACGAAGAACCATCCCTGGCATGTGTAGACATGGGACCACATACATCACTATGTATTAGTCCCAAGAGTTCGGTAACTCTTTCTCCGTGTCCCGTAAATGGAGTTTTGGTCATCTTGCCTTTGAGACATGACTGGCAAGTGTCATAAGATGAAAATTCGAAAGGTTTCAAATATCCATCCTTATGCAACTTAGCCAGTCGTGTCACATTGATGTGACCCAGTCTACAATGCCACAAGTAGGATTCGTTCAGTTCTGAACTCTTCCTCTTGTGTGTGTTTGTTATGCTCAGAACTGTTGATTGATTTAGAACATAAATGCCATTGCACAACGTGCCTGATCCAACCAACTTTTGGTTACGGAAAATGTTCATAACATTGTCCTGTAATACAAAATTATATCCCTCTTTACTCAGTAAAGAAACTGATATAATGTTGCATATCAGGTTCGGCATGTAATAGCATTCGTTCAGAACCAATGTATTACCAGTTGGTAATACAAGGTGATATTCCCCGACAGTCTTAGCTGCAACAATTGCACCATTTCCAACTCTTATGTCTTTATCACCTTCTCCAAGTTCTCTACCTTTCCTAAGCCCATGTAACTGATTACATATATGGGATCCTGACCCGGTATCTAATACCCAGGACGTAGAGCAAATGGAGAAACAGTTCTCAGTAACGAACACATCCGAAGAAAATGCATCAACATGTACTTTCTTCATTCGGGTGGCATGGGAATCCTGGTATTCCCCTATATCCTGTTCATTCCTATAACTCTTATAAGAAAGAACGGAACCAACGTTCCCCAGCACAGTATAACATGCGGGTTCGGTCAATACATCCATATTATTATCTTGATTAAGGCATGAACTGGTCGCTACCTGGAGAGAGAGAGAAGAAAATACTTTAGCGTATGCTCGTGCAAGATCAGATTGGTTATTATCTTATCTAATCAGGATGGCTCCCACTGCTTTTTATCAAATCTTCCTTCAAACCCTAAAAGGAAAGACTAGCCGGGATTAATTACACACTACAAGTTCGCCAATCTTTCAGCCAGGCCAGTGTCGGTACTTTGAGGGAGGTCCCCCGTGCTTTCGCACGAACCTAATTAATGTAAACCTCGTTTTCCCAGAGGCGTAACCCCGTTGACACCTTTCTAGACACCTACTTGATCAGCTAATTGCAATGTATAAAACTCTCCCAGGAGTAACTCTTACTCGCAGTGGGTATCGGGATCCAACTATCTCATAGAAGGTATGCAATCTCATTGTAAATTTCAACACTTGAAATTCCCGATAATACTTTTGCCCCTAGCGTGCTATGACCTTGACGAAAGCCAACAAACCACAGCCCGCTAGTCAAGTTCAACCCGTACATTTCTTGACTGAATTAAACCCACCCGCACGACCCTTGACGAAAGCCAACAAAGCCGTACGACTACCTTAATCCAGTCGCATCATATGCAGCAGATAAACAGCACATAGCTACCGCACACTACACCTTGACGAAAGCCAACAAATGTAGCACGAATACTATATGTAACCTATCTGAAATGACGGAGGGCTACGCAGGTTTTTCTGAAAACCTATTGCGTAATGAACTTGATATCGTTGTAGAATCAAATGAAGTTTTGAAATGGAATGATTTTGAGGCTTTTCTAGGTTTGCTAAAGGAGTCACTCCCGGTGAAGGGATCTCGGTCCTTTCCTCGTCGAATGAGGTGCGGGATATATCATATATATCGCTGTGCAAAGAAAAAACCCAAAAGCAGTCAAAAGAAAACCGAGTGTGTAGCATCTGCCAGTTATTGCTAAAGGAGTCACTCCCGGTGAAGGGATCTCGGTCCTTTCCTCATCGAATAAGGTGCAGGGTATATCATATATACCGCTATGCAAAGCAAGAACTGTAGCTACCTGTTTTATTTTAAAATTCGATTCCACAACATCTTAGGTTTCTTATCTTTCATTAATCACATTAATGAAGTCCCATCATTTAAATACCTAAACATCACAGATAGATATGACGTACACTTATGCCATCCGCATTCGCCTCTATGTCCCCTCGTGCACCGTTAGGTTGGGTAACTAACGACAGAGTAGGGCAGGGCTAGCGCGGGTGTAAAACATAAGTAACGTCTATACAATATATCATATATACTATATACTATATCCATCACAAAAATACATCACAGATATCGCAGCAGAAGAAACATATGAAATATTGGATATACAAGGATGTCCGTGTTTTCAATACGAGCCAGTATAAAACACGGATTCCACGGTCGTGATGAATAGCCAATCCCACACCCCTAGACCCCTACGAGAGCGGCAAGCAACCCTGCCAATTCTAGGGTTAGGAGACCCGGACTCGACTCCTCGAGTTGGTCTCCCACTGGACCCCAGAACCCGGTTACTTGTGCTCCCCTCCTTGGGTCTATCCTAATACGGAAAAGTAAATAATATACAAAGGGTGACAACTTCCGCTACCTGGAAGTGCCCCAAATAAAAGAATATTACATACAAGTTTTTACATGAATGAAAATGAAAAACACTCATCTTACATAAAAACCCCCGGCTATTCAAATACAACGATCCAATATAACATATCCAGCAACACATAACTTCACATGTCATCAACGTAAGTAAGTATGCATACCCCAATTGTCGTTGACGTATAGCAACGAAACCGGCGATATGAACATACTACACTTACGGTCACAGAAAAGAAAGTGTAAAACTACAACAATTGGAATCCGCAACTTCTTTAGACATCATATGCCTAATCCAATGAATATCTTAGACATCACATGCCTAATTATTATAAATCCCGCATTTTAGTCTCATTATCGAAAACTCTTTTCAATATCAAATGAAACTAAACCGCTAGATTTATATCATTCATTCAGTTATCACATAACTGTTTGTGAATTCCAATTATTGTATCCCATTCCGGATAAATAGAATATATTAAACTTTCCGATCGAACATTCGAACACCCAAGGTTTCCCGAAACCGTCCAACACATGAAATAGGTTCAAAGACATTTGTTTCATGCCTCAGTACCAACGGTCCAGCCATAGAAGGGTCAAGCCAACGCCTCACATGTGGCACGCCGTACTGCCCCAAACCCGAAGGTTCAAAGGACAGTTCAAGACGGTCACATAATCGAGTTAAGGTTTGTTGTCTTCTAGAGGGACCATCGTGTTACTTGCACTACTCAGAACGTCCTTAAACCACACAATAATCCAACACTTGGATATTTGACGGCAGGGGAAAAGTTGGGTATTTATATCCGGTCGAACTTTTTAACATATTCAAAAAAATTATCCGGAAAACACTTAGACAAAGTTCGATAATCCGATCGAATCATCGATTCCCTATTCAACCCCAGAACACTGTACTCTGGAGTCAATTTAAAAATCCCAGAAAACTCAGAATAATTTATCAGGAATTACTGTGCAAAAACAATGGGATGACGTCATCAAAGCGCCGCGGAACCGCCGCAGAAGGCATGCTTCTGCCGCGGTTCCGCCGCACATTTCACTGTTCATGGGAAACCTTTTGCACCGTAATTCTTGTATTTCATTCCTGAATTTTTTAAGCATTTTTAATTGATAAAAAACCACAAATTTGAAAAATTTCCAGAGAGCATTATCGGGTTAGGGTTTCAGGTTCGTTCGGGTTTCAAACTCCGTCTAGACTTCGCCTAAGGCTCTAGCTAGTCTCTGATACCACTGTAGGGTTCCTAGGCATCCTAAAGAGGTCTCACAAGGAATCAACCATGCCATTTTAAAAAAATATGGTGCCGAGAAACCCTAGTTAACGGATCGTTGCTAGAAATCTAGGCGAAAAAGTAAACTAGTTAACACTTAACTACTAGAATACGGAAATTACAACCTTTGTAGATCCGGATATCCACCTCCACGGCTCCGCAACGAAGTCTCCTCGCTGTCCAAGTCGAACCCCGGGCTCTGGCGTCGGCTTCATCGGAGAATGAACGGGCTTGGTCATCGACGACGATGCCGAAGATGATCTACGTCGAGGCATCGCTAGATCAAGCTCCCACTTCACAAAGTGATGAAACTTGTGAAGAAAACACACTCTACTACTTGGCAAGAGGTAGAGGATGAAGAAATAGGAGGTGGGTTCTCTTTAGAATTGGATTTCTCACTCTCAAGCTCAAGTTGCCATTGATGGCCTCAAGGTTTCAAACTTGAAGATGAAGAAGAAGATGAGCTAGAATTATGATAAGTCTTTTTCTATAATGAAATAAAATTAATACTTATCATAATATAACTAAGGTTAAGTGTAGAGAGCAAACCATGGTAAGTGGGAATAGTTAGGGTTTAGCATGAAGACAAAATGGTCTTTGAGTCAAAGCTTCATGAAGCTTCATCAAGCTTCATGACAAAAAGGAAAACCATTTTGTTTTCATAAAATCATTTAAATAAATAAGAATGGATAAATAAATGAGAGAGTAAAACAAAACCCTAATTATCTACTTAACCATGGTTTTATTCTTTACACTTAACCATTTAAACATGCATCATCAAACATGATACAAACAAGTGCACAAAAGTATATCACATATACATCATGCACATCAAGTGAGAAAATCCATATAAAGTGAACCAATACTAGTTAATGCAAAGTAATATATCAAATATATAATTATACATCAAATCATTAAATCAACATTTGATTCAATGATCCGGTCATGTCGCACATAACCGACTAGTATTCAATGTATCGATTTATCGAATCAATGATTTGATAACTAGGTCATATCGAATATAACCAATCGAAATATATATCGCGAGAATGAAATGCGGTATCACATACACGCATTATTCTCGGTCCTGCACATATCTCATATGCGCTCCTATTTCGTTTCGCTTGAGCCAGGAAACCTCTGTGTAGGACTCTAAAGACTCGTCAATACGCCGGTAGCAGATGATGATCATATCAAGCATCCACAAGCCGCAAGCGGTCTGCTAAACGTAACGGCCACCCGGGTATTGAGCGATCAGAAGATCGACGAGCTAGCCCGCTCACACTCCTGTGAATCCAACCAGTATCACTTACCGTACAGTCCGGTCTGTTCGTCTGATACGTCGCATATCAAGTCTAGGGGTGGTAAACGTCAGACCCCAATAACCGATAAGTCGTGCCGATGCGAGGCTCATAACGGGTCGAGAAACTACTGGTAACACTTACCAGCAAATCTCTGATCAGCCCTGGCCAGGGACTTCCCTGTTACGGCCAATCGAGCACAGCGCAACATCAACCCCCAATACCGGGAGAGACGAAACCCCTCCTATCGCTCATTGCCTCCATGTGACTCGGGACTGTACCCAAAGATCACCGTTTTGCACGCCCTCATGGACGTGGTAAGGTGGAGATCAAAGCACAGTGGGAATCATACAAGACTCTATGACGATCTCGGGTCTACAGACTAACCTGTACAAGTGTCACCTAAGAACTGCCATCTGACGTGAGGTATAATACCATCTGGGAGTTCTCGGCGAGTCCGTCCAGTGTACCCAGTCTCCACTGAGCACCCGTATACCATCTCTGATGTCAAACACCAATGGATATGGGATCATCCATCTCCCATCACATGGGTCGAGAAGCGTATACGCTAGTCTACTCTGGTATATCGATGCCCCGTCTCGATGCACCCACGACTAGGGACCTTGAAGGATGTACTTATGGACTACCATGTCCCCACTAGTATGATCTGCATCATAGTCCAGGTAGTCAAGTACACATCCTAAGGGCTTTATCAACATGTAACTATAAGACAGTTTAAAGAGACAAGTGTACATGTTAAGATAAAGAGTAACCAGATAGCATACTATCATATTGAGCAAGAAAGTCATCTCTATATATGTCCAAGCATCCAATATAATATACATCATCTGTACAATACTGGCCTCTAGGGCATACATACAACTAACAATACTCTTGTCCATCTACCTCAGTACTTTTTAATCGATGAATATTTAGACGGAATTGCTCACACATTTTTTATGCGACCGTTAATACTTCATGAGGTACTAACCGACCGATTACTCATGTGCTTGCTAAATAGGTTTTCCTCGTCTTGCACCACCTAAGGCTTAGCAGTGACTCCCAAACCAGTTGGTCTAAGGCACTAGGTGATGAAGCACCCTTGCTATATTTTTTATTGCTGCCTTGGTGTTTACAAAACTAGTGTTCATTTTTCTTTTCACCATTTTTGTTAGTTATATGTATGCCCTAGAGACCATTACTGTACATAGGATGTATATTGTAGTGGATGCTGGGACATATACTCGACATGATAGTATGCTATCTGGTTACTCTTTACCTTAACGTGTGCACTGATTGTCTCTCTGTTACATGTTGGTAAAGCCCTTAGGATGTGTACTTGACTACCTGGACTATGATGCGGATCATACTAGTGGGGACATGGTAGTCCATAAGTACATCCTTGAAAGTCCCTAGTCGTGGGTGTATCGAGACGGGGCATCGATATACCAGAGTAGACTAGCGTGTACCTTCTCGACCCATACAGATGGGCGATGGATGATCCCATATCCATTGGTGTTTGACATCAGAGGAGATATACGGGTGCTCAGTGGAGACTGGGTACACTGGATGGACTCGCCGAGAACTCCCAGATGGTATTATACCTTACGTCAGATGGCAGTTCTCTGGTGACACTGGTACAGAGTAGTCTGTTGACCTGAGATCGTCATAGAGTCTTGTGTGATTCCCACTGTGCTTTGATCTCCACCTTACCACGTCCAAGAGGGCGTGCAAAACGGTGGCTTTTGGGTACAGTCCCGAGTCACATGGAGGCAATGAGCGATAGGAGGGGATTCGTCTCTCCTGGTATAGGGAGTTGATGTTGCGCTGTGTTCGATTGGCTATAACAGGAAATCCCTGGCCAGGGTTGCTGAGATTTACTGGTAAGTATTACCAGTAGTTTCTCGAATTGTTATAGACCTCATATCGACACGACTTATCGAGCTATTTGGGTCTGACGTTTACCACCCCTAGGCGAGATATGCGACATATCAGACGATCAGACCGGACTGTACGGTAAGTGTTACTGGTTGGATTCACAGGAGTGTGAGCGGGCTTGCTCGTCGATCTTCTGATCGCTCAATACCCGGGTGGCCGTTATGTTTAGCAGACCGCTTGCGGCTTGTGGGTGTTTGATATGATCATCACCTGCTGCCGGCGTATTGACGAGTCTTTAGAGTCCTACACAGAGGTTTCCTGGCTCAAGCGAAACGAAATAGGAGCGCATATGAGATATGTGCGGGACCGAGAATAATGCGTGTATGTGATACCGTATTCCATTCTCGCGATGAATGTATCGATTAGGTTATATGAGATATACCCTAGTTATCGAATCAAGGATTGATTCGATAAGCCGATACATTAGACACTAGCCGGTTATATGCGATATGACCGGATCGTTAAATCAAGAGTTGATTTAATGATTTAATGCATAATTATATATTTGATATATTACTTTGCATTAACTAGTATCGGTTCACTTTAAATGGATTTTCTCGCTCGATATGTGCGCATTGCATATGCGATATGATTTTGTGCACTTGCTTGTATCATGTTTGATGATACATGCCTTTTGGTTAAGTGTAAAGAATTAAACCTTGGTTAATGAAATGGTTAGGGTTTACTATTTGCTTATTCATTTTATTCATTTATTTATTCTTTTGGAAAAAGAAAAGCAAATGAGAAAATGGTGGCATGTTTTGTTTTGTTCATGAAGTTTCATGAACACTTTGACTTTGTAACCATTTTGTCTCATGCTTAACCCTAACCATTCCACTTAACCCTAATCAATTCTCTACACTAAACCATGGTTCAATTATGATAAGTATTCTTTTTTACTTTTCATTTTAAAAAAACTTATCATAACATTATCTTCTTCTTCTTCATCTTCTTCACTTGAAGAAAGCTTGCTTCAACAATGGCAACTTGAGCAAATGAGTGAGAAATCCAATTCTAAAGTGAACCCACTTCCTATTTCTTCATCCTCTACCTCTTGCCAAGTAGTAGAGTGTGTTTTCTTCACAAGTTTCTTGACTTGGTGAAGTTGGAGCTTGATCTTGCAATGCCTCGACGTAGATCATCTTCGGCACGAAGCCGACGACCTTGCCCGCCCATTTCTCCGATGAAGCCGACGCTAGAGCCCGGGATTGCATTTGGACAGCGGAGATGACTTCATCACGGAGCCGTGGAGGTGGAGGACCGGATCTACAAAGGTTGTATTTCCGTTAACTCATAGTTAATTTGTTAACTAGTTCTAGTTTCGCCTAGATTTCTAGCCAACGATCCGTAGTCGGGTTTCTCGGCACCTAGAATTTTTGAAATTGGCATGGTTGATGCCTTGTGAGACCTCTTGAGAGTGCCTAGGAACCCTGCAGTGGTATCAGAGCCTAGCTAGAGCCTTAGGCAAAGTCTAGACGACGTTTGAATTCCGAACGAACCCGAAACCCCAATACAAATTGCTCTCTGTACTTTTTCTGAAAACGTGGATTTTTCCAAATTAAAAATTACCAAAAAATTCTGCAGGAAGATCTAAGAGTTATGGTGCAAAACGACATGCTAATTCATCTATACCACCGCGGATCCGCGGCATAAGCATGGCTCATGCGGCGGTTCCGCGGCCGTACGGCCCTGTCTCATAGTAAGATTTGCACAGTAACTCCTGTTTTCTGATGCTGGATTTTATGGGAATTTTTAAATTTTATTCAACAGTTGAATTTTCTGGGGTTGTTTTGGGGATTCGGTGTTTCGATCGGAGTATCAGATTTTGTCTATTTAGCTTTCCGGATAATTTTTGAATATATTAAAAAGTTCGACCGAATATAAATACCCAATTTTTCCCATATCGGGAAATTTCCAAGTGTTGGATTTTTCCGTAGTTTAACGACGTTCTAAGTAGTGCAAGTAACGCGATGGACCCTCTAGAAGATAACAAACCTTAACTCGATTATGTGACCGTCTTGAACTGCCCTTTGAACCTTCGGGTTTGGGGCAGTACGGCGTGCCACATGTGAGGCGTTGGCTTGACCCTTCTACGGCTGGACCGTTGGACTGAGGCACGTGCTGAATGTTGTTAGACTTATTTCATGTGTTGAGCTGTATCGGGAAAACTTGGGTGTTCGATTGTTCGATCGGAAAGTTTAACATTTTCTGTTTATTCGGAATGTGATACAACAATTGGAATTCTCAAGCAGTTATGAGATAACTGAATGAATGTTATAAACATAGCAGTTTAGTCTCACTTGATCGGTTGCCATGGAATTTTGATGTGATCAAAAGTCCGTCGCAATCACGTAGCGTACGCGGATACTCACCGGGTAAACTTAATAGACAGCTACACCCCATAGCCCCGACCAAGTGACTGTAGGAGAACCCCGTCGCCGAAAGCATCCGTTCGGGTGCTCGCGGCAGCGGTGTTGCGCCTTGGTGCACTTCGTCGACGGTATCGGGGGTGCGGCCGCCTACTAAAGTTTGCGACGAGCATTCGATCAGGATGTCGGGAATCTTGTTGAATTGCCCGACTTAATATTGAAAAGAGTTTTCGATTTTGAGACTAAAATACGGGGTTTATAATTGTTAGGCATGCGATGTCTAAGTAATTCATTTGGTCAGGCATGCGATGTCTGAGGTGGTTGCGGATTTCAACTGTTGTAGTTTTACACTTTCTTTTCTGTGACCGTAAGTGTAATATGTGATATCGCCGGTTTCGTTGCTATATGTCAACGACAATTGGGATGCGCATATTTACTTACGTTGATGACATGTGATGTTATGTGTTGCTGGATATGTTATATTGGATCGTCGTGTTCGAATAGCCGGGGGTTTTTATGTGAGATGAGTGTTTTTCATTTTCATTCATGTAAAAACTTGTATGTAATATTCTTTTATTGGGGCACTTCCAGGTTGCGGAAGATGTCACCGTTTGTATATTATTTACTTTTCCGCACTAGGATAGACCCAAGGAGGAGGGCACAAGTAACCGGGTTCTGGAGTCCAGTGGGAGACCAACTCGAGGAGTCGAGTCCGGGTCTTCTAACTCCAGAATTGGTAGGGTTGCTTGCCGCTCTCGTAGGGGTCTAGGGGTGTGGGTTTGGCTATTCATCACGACCGTGGAATCCGTGTTTTATACTGGCTCGTATTGAAAACCCGGACGTCCTAGTATATCCAATATTTCATATGTTTCTTCTGCTGCGATATCTGTGATGTGATCATGTGATGTTCTGTGATAGATACAGTATATAGTATATATGATATATTATATAGATGTTACTTATGTTTTACACCCGCGCTAGCCCTGCCCCGCTCTGTCGTTAGTTACCTAACCTAACGGTGCACGAGGGGACATCGAGGCGAATGCGGATGGCATAAGTGTACGTCGTATTTATCTGTGATGTTTAGGTACTTTAAATGATGGGACTTCATTAATGTGATTAATGAATAAAAGAAACCTAAGATGTTGTAGAATCGAATTTTAAAATAAAACAGGTAGCTACAGTTCTTGCTTTGCACAGCGGTATATATGGTATATCCTGCACCTTATTCGATGAGGAAAGGACCGAGATCCCTTCACCGGGAGTGACTCCTTTAGCAATAACTGGCAGATGCTACACACTCGGTTTGTCTTTTGATTGCTTTTAAGTGTTTTTGCTTTGCACAGTGATATATATGATATATCCCGCACCTCATTCGACGAGGAAAGGACTGACGATCCCTTCACCGGGAGTGACTCCTTTAGCAAAACTAGAAAAGCCTCAAAAGCACTCCATTTCAAAATCATTTGATTCTACAACGATATCAAGTTCATTACGCAATAGGTTTTCAGAAAAACCTGTCGTAGCCCTCCGTCATTTCAGATAAGTAGTAGTTAGTATTCGTGCTGCGTTTGTTGGCCTTTGTCAAGGCGCAGTGTGCGGTAGCTAATTGGTGCTTATCTGCTTATGCATATGATCCAGATTGGGTTAGGGTAGTCGTGCGACCTTGTTGGCCTTTGTCAAGGGCCGTGCAGGTGGGTTTAATTCAATCAGGAAATGACGGGTTGAACTTGACTAGCATCCTATGGTTTGTTGGCCTTTGTCAAGGTCATAGGAGGTTAGGGGCAAAATATTATCGGGAATTTCAAGTGTTGAAATTTGCAATGAGATTGCATACCTTCTATGAGATAGTTGGATCCCGATACCCGCTGCGCGTAAGAGTTACTCCTGGGAGAGTCTTATACATTACAATTAGCCGATCAAGTAGGTGTCTAGAAAGGTGTCAACGGGGTTATGCCTCTGGGAAAACGAGGTTTACATTAATTAGGTTCGTGCGAAAGCACGGGGGACCTCCCTCAAAGTACCGACACTGGCGTAGCTGAAAGATTGGCGAACTTGTAGTGTGTAATTAATCCCGGCTAGTCTTTCCTTTTAGGGTTTGAAGGAAGATTTGATAAAAAGCAGTGGGAGCCATCCTGATTAGATAAAATAATAACCAATCTATTCTTGCAAGAGCGCACGCTGAGTATTTTCTTCTCTCTCTCTCCTGGTAGCGACCATGTCACGCCTTAATCAAGATAATAATACGGATTATTGACCGAACCCGCTTGTTATACTGAGCTGGGGAACGTTGGTCCCGCTCCAACTTATAATTGTTATAAGACAGAGCAGGAATTTGGGGAATACCAGATTTCCCATGCCGCCCAAACGAAGAGAGTGCATGCTGATGCATCATCTTCGGGTGTGTTCATTACAAAGAACTGTTTCTCAGTATCCTCCGTATCCTGGGTATTTGATACCGGATCAGGATCCCAGATATGTAAGATGTTACATAGGGCTACAAAAGGGTAGAAAAACTGAGAACGGGTGATAAGTTTCATGAGGCAGAAAACGGGGTAAGAGTTGCAGCCAAGTCTGTTGGTCACTGTCACCCTGTATTACCGATACATTGATTCTGAACGAATGTTATTAGATACCGAACCTGATATACAAAATCATATCTGTCTCTTTATTAGTAAAGAAACGATAAAATTTTGTATTGTTGGATAATGTTTTGAACATTTCCTATATCAAAAGTTGATCGGTTCAGGCACGTTATCTAAAAGCGTTGATGTTCTAAATCAAACTACGGTTCTTAGTATACGGAACACACACAAGAGGAAGAGTTCAGAAATGAACGAATTCTTCTTGAGGTATTGTAGACTAGGTCAGATCAATGTGACCCGACTAGATAGAGTTACATATAGATGCATATTTAAATCAGTTTGAATTTACATCTTGTGAAACTCGCCAGTCATGTCACAAAGATAAGATGACCATAGCTCTGTTTATTGGAAACAGAGAAAGAGTTAATGAACTCTTGGGATTGATACATGTTGATGTATGTAAGGTCCCCTGTCTACACATGCCAGGACTGGTTCTTTATACTTCATTACATTCTCTGATGATCTTTCGAGATTCAGACCTATGTTCCTGTTGAAACACAAGTCCGAATCTTTTGAGATATTCACAGAATATAAGTTAGAAGTAGAGAACCAAAATACGGGTATAAGTATTATGTCCTATGATGAGATCAGGGAGGAGAATACTTGTGCATGGAATTCCTGGACTATTCTAAAGGAGAATGAGATTCTCTCTCAGCATTACTCCTCCGTATACACCATAGCACGATGGTATATCGGGGCGGAGCAATCACACCCTATATGATAAGGTGTGCTCTATGATGAGTACTACTGAGTTACCTATTTCCTTTTGGGAGTTATGCGCTTGAGAAGCTGCATACCTATTGAATAGGGTCCCGATCAAATCAGTAGCCTACCACTTCATATGTGATATGGAAAGGGAAGAGCCCATCTCTTAAGTCAGTTCAGATTTGGGGTTGTCCGGCCAATGTCTAAAAGCAAAATCCAGACAAGCTCGAGGCAACGTCTGTTATGTACAACTGGAAATGTTCCAGCTATACAAACTGCAGCTGATGATTTGACAGAACCAAAGGATGCAGTAGATTCCAATGAACCTCAGCCTCTCCGCCGATCTAGTAGGGTTCCTCACCCACCTGAGAGATACTTCGGTTGCTCTATGACAGTGGGAGCGAGGATTGCATCATGAGATGATGACCCAACTAGTTTCGAGCTGGCCATCAGGAGTAAGACTCTATAAGAATGGCTGGATGCTTATCGATCTGAGATGGAATCCTTATACACCAACAAAGTATGGACTTTAGTTGCTATATCTGAAGGGTTAAATCCCCATCAGGAGCAAGTATATCTTGAGAAGATTACTTGGTGTACATGGAAAAGTTGAGACTTTCAAAGCTAGACTTGTTAAAAGTTTGCATCATTGACCAGGTGCGGATAATGATGAATCCTTTTCAAGTAGCTATGCTTAAGTCCATCCAGATCCTACTTGTCACGGCTACATACCATGACTACGATATCTGGTGGTTGGGTGTCATGAATGCTTTTCTAAATGATGTTTTGGAAGAGAGCGTCTATAAGTACACAGCAAGAGGGCTTCGTAGACAGTGGGAGCAGCGGAAACGTGTGCAAGATGCTTTATAGGATTAAAGCAGGCATCGCGGAGTTGGAACATCTGTTTTGATGGATTAGTCAAAGAAGTTGACATCATCAAAATGGTAGATGAACCTTGTATATACAAAAAGGTAGTAGGGAGTATGGTGACGATACTCGTAGAGTACGTGGATGACATACTCTTGATAAGAAAGGAGTTTCTTATGCTACGCTCGATCAATCTCCGCTCATCACAATGATTCTCCATATAGGATCAATGTGATACCTCCTATATCCTAATTTTGGATCTATGAGATAGATCTAATTGGATGTTAGGATACTCACTAGTAGTAGTGAGATGGTATCAATCGATCCTGGGGAGAATCACTGGAAGTGTTCCAGAGTGATAAAGACGACTGAATGTCAGTCGCAGGCATTGTCTTTACCCTCAGTAAAGGGACGGTATGTTGGAAGAGTTCCAACCTAGATACCGTGACATACTAGACGATAAAGGCTGAATACATCGCTACTTATGATGCTACCAAAGAGGATGTTTGGGTGTATATTAGTTCATGAGATGAACTACGTTCCAACCATTGTGAGACAATGGAGTTGTGGCTTATGCTAAGGAACGCCGGTCCCATCAGTGATCCAGACATATTCTAAGGCAGTATCACCTGATCATGGAGATGGTTGATCTCCAGGCGGATCGAGGTAAGGAGAGTAGACTCAGAGGATAACACGGCGGATCCACTCACGAAGGCCTATTCCAAGAGAGAGACTTTTATGGGATGGTTGAGTATGAGATACTACAACCACTGCTACAGATGGCCCTAGTGCAAGTGGGAGATTGTTAGTTATATGTATGCCCTAGAGGCCATTACTGTACATAAGATGTATATTGTAGTGGATGCTGGGACATATATAGGGAGGACTTTCTTGCTCGACATGATAGTATGCTATCTGGTTACTCTTTACCTTAACGTGTGCACTGATTGTCTCTCTGTTACATGTTGGTAAAGCCCTTAGGATGTGTACTTAACTACCTGGACTATGATGCGGATCATACTAGTGGGGACATGGTAGTCCATAAGTACATCCTTGAAAGTCTCTAGTCGTGGGTGTATCGAGACGGGGCATCGATATACCAGAGTAGACTAGCGTGTACCTTCTCGACCCATACAGATGGGCGATGGATGATCCCATATCCATTGGTGTTTGACATCAAAGGAGATATACGGGTGCTCAGTAGAGACTGGGTACACTGGACGGACTCGCCGAGAACTCCCAGATGGTATTATACCTTACGTCAGATGGCAGTTCTCTGGTGACACTGGTACAGAGTAGTCTGTTGACCCGAGATCGTCATAGAGTCTTGTGTGGTTCCCACTGTGCTTTGATTTCCATCTTACCACGTCCAAGAGGGCGTGCAAAACGGTGGTTTTGGGGTACAGTCCCGAGTCACATGGAGGCAATGAGCGATAGGAGGGGATTCGTCTCTCCCGGTATAGGGAGTTGATGTTGCGCTGTGTTCGATTGGCTATAACAGGAAATCCCTGACCAGGGTTGCTGAGATTTACTGGTAAGTGTTACCAGTAGTTTCTCTAATTGTTATAGACCTCATATCGACACGACTTATCGAGCTATTGGGGTCTGACGTTTACCACCCCTAGGCGAGATATGCGACATATCAGACGATCAGACCGGACTGTACGGTAAGTGTTACTGGTTGGATTCACAGGAGTGTGAGCGGGCTTGCTCGTCGATCTTCTGATCGATCAATACCCGGGTGGCCGTTACGTTTAGCAGGCCGCTTGCGGCTTGTGGGTGTTTGATATGATCATCACCTGCTGCCGGCGTATTGACGAGTCTTTAGAGTCCTAAACAGAGGTTTCCTGGCTCAAGCGAAACGAAATAGGAGCGCATATGAGATATGTGCGGGACCGAGAATAATGCGTGTATGTGATACCGTATTCCATTCTCGCGATGAATGTATCAATTAGGTTATATGAGATATACCCTAGTTATCGAATCAAGGATTGATTCGATAAGCCGATACATTAAACACTAGCCGGTTATATGCGATATGACCGGATCGTTAAATCAAGAGTTGATTTAATGATTTAATGCATAATTATATATTTGATATATTACTTTGCATTAACTAGTATCGGTTCACTTTAAATGGATTTTCTCGCTCGATATGTGCGCATTGCATATGCGATATGATTTTGTGCACTTGCTTGTATCATGTTTGATGATACATGCCTTTTGGTTAATTGTAAAGAATTAAACCTTGGTTAATGAAATGGTTAGGGTTTACTATTTGCTTATTCATTTTATTCATTTATTTATTCTTTTGGAAAAAGAAAAGCAAATGAGAAAATGGTGGCATGTTTTGTTTTGTTCATGAAGTTTCATGAACACTTTGACTTTGTAACCATTTTGTCTCATGCTTAACCCTAACCATTCCACTTAACCCTAATCAATTATCTACACTAAACCATGGTTCAATTATGATAAGTATTCTTTTTACTTTTCATTTTAAAAAACTTATCATAACGTTATCTTCTTCTTCTTCATCTTCTTCACTTGAAGAAAGCTTGCTTCAACAATGGCAACTTGAGCAAATGAGTGAGAAATCCAATTCTAAAGTGAACCCACTTCCTATTTCTTCATCCTCTACCTCTTGCCAAGTAGTAGAGTGTGTTTTCTTCACAAGTTTCTTGACTTGGTGAAGTTGGAGGTTGATCTTGCAATGTCTCGACGTAGATCATCTTCGGCATGAAGCCGACGACCTTGCCCGCCCATTTCTCCGATGAAGCCGACGCTAGAGCCCGGGATTGCATTTGGACAGCGGAGAGGACTTCATCACGGAGCCGTGGAGGTGGAGGACCGGATCTACAAAGGTTGTATTTCCGTTAACTCATAGTTAATTTGTTAACTAGTTCTAGTTTCGCCTAGATTTCTAGCCAACGATCCGTAGTCGGGTTTCTCGGCACCTATAATTTTTGAAATTGGCATGGTTGATGCCTTGTGATACCTCTTGAGAGTGCCTAGGAATAACTGTTGTAGTTTTACAATTTTATCTTTTATTTTCCATTTATTATTTTCTTCATACTTTGGCTTTTAGACAAGAGCATTTCATGGTATTCTCTACTATCCCGAGTTTCAAGACGTGTGTAAGTGCGTATAGTAGGGTATCAACATTCAAATGTTTGGCTTCCAGAATAGGAACTATTTTTCAGACTTATTTTTATTCTCAGATTAGTGACTTCTTTCATCTTACTAACCCTTAGGACAACGGCTCATAACTACTTATTACTAGTTTCGTTTAAGAAAACTACTAACTTTCTAGGTTTTCTTAATTTTTTCTAATCTTTTGGATGTAATTTTTTACTATCTAATCTTTTATTATAAAATTAAATAATAAATATTTTTATCTTTTAAAAAATTTCAATTTTTTATATGTTTTAAAAGTTTTGTGCTTATGCAAAGTATGATGCAAATGATGCGAAAATAAGCACAAACCTCCCCCAAACTTGTTTTCAACAGTGTACTCACTGTTGCTATCTGGTAAAGCTCAGAAACCTGTAAACTTGGGAGGAAATTTGTTAAAGGGGACATGTAATATGATTATGGAAATTTTCCCCCAAACTTATTTCTTATTCCTGTACAAAAACTTTTTTTATGATTTTGTTTTATATTTTTTTATATTTATTTTTCTAAAAAAAAAATTTTAAAAAATTTATTTACAAATTGATTCACCTCCATTCTAAAGATGTGACAAAATTACCAAGTCATGGAGGTGAGGTGGAGGAAAATTAGTCATTATAAAGCGGCTCCTGTAAAAACTGGAGCTCCTTCGATGGGTCAGTGGAAAAATACGGTTTTAGTCTATGACCATTTACTTTAAAAATTGTACCGTTTTCAACATTTTCTACCTCAACTACCCCGTGCGGGTATACATACCGCACAACAAAAGGTCATTTCCACCGAGATTTTAGCTTACCCGCATGAAGGTGGAGTCATGAATCATAAAGAAGGACTTGTTGACCAGGTGTAAAAGTTTTTCTCAAAATGTTTTTATCGTGAAATACCTTAGTCCAATTCTTTACAATTACAGCATTATCATAAGCTTCATCGCGGAGTTCGCTTAGCTCGTTTAATTGCAGCTTCCGAAAGTTGCAGGCTTGATTTAAATCAAAGTTAAGTTCTCTAATGGCCCACATTGCTTTGTGCTCAATCTCGACCGGAAGGTGACAAGCCTTACCAAACACTAGTCTGTAAGGAGACATACCTAGATCGGTTTTATATGCAGTACGGAATGCCCAAAGAGCATCCGTCAATTTGGTTGATCAATCTTTTCGATTTTTAGAAACCGTTTTCTCCAAAATTTGTTTGATTTGTCTGTTTGAAATCTCAGCTTGCCCACTCGTTTGGGGATGATAGGGTGTAGAAAGTTTGTGGTTGATTGCATATTTCTGCATCAAAGTCTCGAAAGACCGATTGCAGAAATGCGTCCCGTTATCGCTAATGATAGCGCGTGGGTGTCCAAATCGCGAAAAGTTGTTTTCTTTTAAGAACTTAATGACAACCTTTTTGTCATTAGTGCGACAAGGAATAGCTTCAACCCACTTCGAAACGTAATCAACCGCAAGCAATATGTACAGATTCCCGAAAGAGTTGGGAAAAGGACCCATAAAGTCTATACCCCAAACGTCGAAAATTTCAACCACCAAGATGGGTTGAAGAGGCATCTCATTTCTTCGGGAAATCCTACCCGTGTATTGACACTGTGCACAGGTTTTGCAATGATCAAATGCATCTTTGAATAAAGTTGGCCAATGAAAACCGCATTGCAAAACCTTCTCCGCCGTCTTTCGAGAACCGAAATGACCCCCACATGCCTGATCATGACAAAAAGATAGAACACTCTTGAATTCATCATTAGGGACACACCGGCGAATGATCTGGTCAGGACAATACTTAAACAGATACGGTTCATCCCAGTAAAAATGTTTTACTTGGGATAGAAATCAATGTTTGTCCTGTTTCGACCATTCACAGGGGATAAGTCCCGTAGCAAGATAATTCACAATATCTCTGAACCAAGGTTCAGTGGATACATTCAAGAGTTGTTCGTCTGGAAAGGAATCATTGATCGGCAGGGTCACAGGTGAAGAAGAAATGCGCGACAGATGGTCGGCTACAACGTTTTCACATCCCTTCTTATCTTTAATAACAAGATCAAATTCTTGTAATAGAAGGATCCAACGTATTAGCCTACCTTTAGCATCCTTCTTCGCCAAAAGATGTTTCAAGGCGGAGTAGTCAGTGTACACAACAATTGGTGAGCCAATCAAGTAAGGCCTGAATTTTTCTAATGCAAATACAACTGCCAAAAGTTCTTTTTCAGTAGTTGTATAGTTAATTTGAGCATCGTTCAGGGTCTTACTTGCATAATAGATCACGTGTGGCATCTTTTCAATGTGTTGTCTTAAGACTGCACCAACTGCAAAATCTGATGCATCACACATAAGCTCAAACGGGTGATCCCAATCTGGAGATGATAGAACGGGGGCTGTAGTGAGAGAGTGTTTAAGTGAGTCAAATGCTGCCTCACAATCCGAGTCAAAGTGGAAGGTTGTGTCCTTGGCCAAGAGAAGAGTTAAAGGTCTAGCAATTTTGCTAAAATCCTTAATGAATCTCCTGTAAAAGCCTGCGTGGCCAAGAAAGGATCGTATATCCTTGACGCATTTGGGATGAGGAAGGTTTTGAATGATATCTATTTTAGCTCTGTCAACCTCAATGCCTTTCCGTAAAATCACATGTCCAAGCACAATTCCCTCTTGGACCATGAAATGGCATTTCTCCCAATTCAAGGTTAAGTTCTTCTCTTTATAACGAGTAAGAACTGCGTCTAGATGTGATAGGCAGTCAGCAAAAGAATCTCCAAATATCGAGAAATCGTCCATGAAAATCTCTAGAAAATTCTCGACCATGTCCGAGAATATCTTCATCATACACCGCTGAAATGTACCGGGAGCATCGCATAACCCAAAGGGCATGCGTCTATAAGCATAAGTACCAAAAGGACAAGTGAATGTGGTCTTGTCTTGATCCTTTTTGGCAATAGGGACCTGGTTATAGCCAGAGTATCCGTCCATAAAGCAGTAATAGTCACGTCCAGCTAAGTGTTCCAGTATCTGGTCAATAAAAGGTAGAGGAAAGTGGTTTTTCCTCGTTGCGGCATTGAGTTTTCTATAATCAATACATACACGCCACCCAGTTTGAGTGCGTATCTGGATTAACTCATTTGCCTCATTTGTTATGATCGTAATGCCAGATTGCTTAGGGACGACATGAATTGGACTTACCCATTGGCTATCGGAGATTGGGTAAATGACACCATTGTCAAGGCATTTGACGATCTCTTTCTTCACCGCATCCTTCATGACGGGGTTTAACCGTCTCTGTGGTTCTCGGGTTGGCTTGGCTTCATCCATCAGATGTATATGATGTTCAACAATCAAGGGACTAATCCCTTTGATGTCAGCCATAGTCCAACCAAACGCCTGCCTATTAGATCTCAATACCGTCAAAAGAGCGTTCTCTTGCTCTGAGGCTAGAGAAGCTGATATGATAACAGGTAAAGACTCATTCTCCCCTAAATATGCATATTTAAGGTGAGAAGGTAAAAGTTTGAGATCTAATGCTGGCGGAGCAACTATAGAAGGTGGGGTCATTGAATGATATTCGGAGTCAAGGAGAAGCTCGTAGCCTGCATAGGATACAGACTGGGAAGGTGAAGAGTCAAGAGTTTCAGACTCAAGCGTGGAAAATGTATCCTCACTAAGATGTGATAGATCAAACATTGATGTACTAGTGTCGTCGAGATCTTCAAAGCAAAGTTCATCAACTTCGCAACTTTCGGGAGCAATCTCGTGGACAGAACAGACATCAAGTATATGAGCAGAGGGTTCAAATGGCTGACTTCCAATTTTATAGATGTTCAGTTCAATTGTCATTTTTCTAAAAGATAGGTTCATTGAACCGTTTCGACAATTAATGACAGCATTGGAAGTGGCAAGGAATGGTCGACCCAAAATCACCGGAATTTAATTCTGTGGGTTCGCTACAGGCTGTGTATCGAGAACAATAAAGTCCACAGGGAATATGAATTCCCCGACTTTTATCAACACATCCTCCAGTTCACCCCTAGGTTTGGTGATTGATCGGTCTGCCATTTGGAGAGTGCAATGAGCTGGTTTCAACTCTCCAATCCCTAACTGCTCATAAACAGAGTATGGAAGCAGGTTAACACTTGCGCCCAGGTCAAGCAAAGCACGGTTGATGTTTTTACCCCCAATAGAAATCGATATCGTAGGACATCCTGGGTCTTTATGTTTCTTTGGTAACTGTGGGGTAAAAGCAGTGCTAACATTATTAGTCATGAAGAAATTCTTTGGCATTTGAGTCTTCCTCTTCCTAGTGCACATGTCTTTGAGAATTTTCGCATAAGCGGGGACTTGTTGAATAGCATCTAGGAGAGGGATGTTGATGTTAACCTGTTTGAACATTTCCATAATCTTCTCCATATGTGGACTAATCTTGTTACCCCTTAACCGATTCGGATAAGGAGCCTTAGCAATCATAGCTGGGTCCAACATTGGAGAAGGTGTTGTGTGTGGAACTGGTCCCAGAATAAGAGTGGGGATCGTCTTTGGTGGACTAGAAGAGGTATGCTAAGATGTCGAGCCTTGAGGAAAACGGAGAATAGGCTCGCAAGATGGTGGTGGGGTAGATAAAGTAGGTGTAGAAGTAGAAGTGTGTGTGGAAGGAAAAGTCTCAGCCGGGGTATCATCGATTAATTCTTCATGATTATCAATCTCTTCCCCAATGTGATTGTTCAGCACTCTTCCTGATCTCAACGTTGTGATGGCATTCACATTGTAGTGTTGTGAATGCCCAGGATTCTGTAGGGGTTGAGACGGAAGTTTCCCTTTTTCTCTAGCACTCATTTCGGCTTTTAATTGGGCAATTTGAGTTTCCATCGATTTAATACTCTCTTTTTGGGACGCAGAGTTTTTCTTTATTTCATCGACGGAAGACTTCAACTCAGCCAAAACTTGCATGAAATTTGTCAAAAGCAAATTCATGGTTTGTCCGAGTGCAGAGGAGTTATCAGTACCAGTCAACTGCAAAGGTGCAGAAGTGTTGACCAGATTTTGGAAGTTTTGTGATTGGTATGGGTGTTGACTCAGTTGGAGTGGTTGTTGTTGTGGTGGAGGAGCCCTTTGGAAATTATTTTGATTTGGAACCGTGTTTTGATTTTGTTGTTGGTTCCAAGCAAAGTTAGGGTGATTCCTCCAACCCTGATTATAAGTGGAAGAATACGGATCGTTTCTAGGTCTTTGTTGGAAAGCAGCATTGGTATGCTCTTGACCTTGAAACGGAGAATTTAAAGGACATTCTTCCCTAAGATGAGATGGATCAGAACAGCATCCACAGACAGTTTTGGAAAGTGACATCTGATTTTGGGAGACTGCTAAAATTTTATGTTCCATAGCTTCGAGTTTCTTTTGCATTGCTGCCATTTCAGCTCTAACTCCTATGGAAACATCAATTTGGTGAATGCCACCCCTATACGATGACTGGTTTACACTTTCCCACTGTAAAGATCTTTCAGCGAAATCTTCTAGAAATCTCCAGGCTTCACCATCATCTTTAGTCATGAAGGTGCCTTGACACATGGATTCAAGGTTCTGTTTAGCGGTAGGATTAATGCCCTCATAGATGATTCTGCACAGATCCCATCTAGGAATTCCGTGATGAGGACATTGAACTAACAGATCCTTGAAGCGTTCAAAACACTTCGAGAATGGTTCATTTGGAAGCTGGGTAAATTGATTTATTTCGCTACGGACTCGAGTTGTCTTATGATTAGAGTAGAATTTCTTAAGGAATGCTATTACGAATTCTCCCCAGTTCGAAATGGAATGTGCGGCTATATTATAAAGCCACTTCTCGGCTATATCGCACAAAGTGAATGGGAGAAGACGTAAACGCATAGCATCCATAGAAAGCTGTGAAGTACCCATCATTGCGCATACATTTTCAAATTTGGTAATAAAGACATATGCGTCTTCAGACTCGAGACCGTGATATTTGGGTAGAAGATTGATGTATTAGGGTTTTATTTCAAAATTGTCCCCATTGGCTGGTGGAATGGTGAGACAGGTCGAAAGAGGACCTCGCATAGGATAGCATCTCTCTTGGAGAGAGATGCGGGGCGGATTCTGCACACCTGCGGACGGTGGCAGAGTAGTGTTAAAGAAATTCGATGGAGAATCTTCCATCGAAGTAGGTGTTGTAGGGGGTTTAGAAAAAGTAGACGTAGAAATACCGACTTCGGAGTCGATAAGAGGAACGCGAACAAGACGGGCACTAGAATCCCGTGTCCAGCCGAGCATGCACTAAATGGTTTAGCACAAGTGGCAGCGTTGTGATAATTAAGGAAAAGATGTGTTGGTGTTTGGTTTTGAAAAATATGGATTTTTGAAAAATTCACACAAACAATGCACAAGCAACCCTAAATCTAGTGGTCACCTAGGTCAAGTCTCTAGACCGCTCCTAGACTTCCAGAAGACAAGTCGCAAGATAGATCCTCTACTGCCTCTTTGCCCCTTCTGTGGCCAGGTAAATGGGAGGTTCTCCACTACGTAAGTAGTGGGCCTAATTAAGTAACCACTTGCCTTAGACACACTTGCCTTAGACACCACAAAAGAAACGCGGATAAGCAATAAATTACCCACGACCTCCTTCTGTCCTAAGTGAGCGCGACGGTCTTTAGAGTCTTGTCTAGATATTTTTTAGTTAATGAGGGTGATGTGGATGCAAGTTTGTGATTTTTGGGGCTTAGGACGGGTAATGAAATCCCGACCTAATCTGAATTTTGGTCGTGCCCCTTAATTTCCGTGCTAAAAATGCAAACAACCAAGATCAAACACGCAACAATTTTTCTTTTTTTCGGCGCTGCGAATTTTTGCAAAGAAACCTGCAGAAATTTGTTAATGGAGCAGAGCAGGGAGGAGATAAGAAAGACAGAAGTATACCTGAGAGTTTTAGTGAACTGAAGCCCTCAAGTCACCGCGGATCCGCCGCAAGATGCTGCCTACGGCCGTGGTTCAGCGGTCTGATGACGAGATACCTGCACAAAAAATTCAGGAATTGTTCCAATTGCCTCTCTGGACTTTTTGAGATGTCCTGAATATTTTTCCTCTCGCTCCACAGATTCCAGATCTCCTTTCAACAAATCACAACAAATCGTTAAGAGCTTGTTACGAATTTTGATCTAAAAAACTGATGGAATAATAAATTTTCCAACTCAAATTACAAAAAAAACGAACAAATTAGCACACTATCCCTGGCAACGGCGCCATTTGATTGATCTTAAATTCCATGTCGTGTTTGGAAAATGTAAAATATATCACAACCAAAGAAATTTATAATACCGCAATCAATTAACGGTGTCGGTGTAGCGCGTTAATGAATACGGATCGTCCACGGGGAAATTGTGATTTGATCGATCTTGTTTTAGTTAAGTTGGAAATTAAAATAGAAAAGAAAATTGTGAAGTTTAGTTTCAAGAATCATCAAGAATTAGGTCTAAAATCAAGAAATGGTAGAAATCATGAAAATATCCAAATTGTTTGAGTTATCAAGATTTGAAGAATGGCTTGTAGGATCCAATTGATTTAATAGCTAATGATGAATCTAATAATTCCTAATCTTATCTATTGATAATTTGTAACTAGATTAATGATGATGATTGAAGATTAGGGATCAATTGAAGAAACTAGGGTTTCTCCTTCACTATCCCTTGTCTTTTCAATCATAATCATTCGGATCTAGCCTCTAGCATAAAAAAATCACCGATAATTCGATCCCTAATTTGCAACGAAATAATCAAGAAGTTATTTCGCTCCAAATTAGGTCATCAACGATTCAATTTGCTAAGGTTCACAAGTCTCATAAGAATTAAGAATTAGTATAAGGATTCGATCATCACTAGATCTATCAATTCTTTCGGATCCTCCACAAGCGGAGAATTTACTCACGCATCATCATAAAACAATCAAGAATGAAGAATATCATAATGTTAGAATGAATAGAAAGCAAGAATCAAGATCTTCACCTTTTATTATTCGTTGTTTCGTTACAATACACTCAAAGAATACAAGATTTGAGGAGGAACTAAATCATCGAACTAGCTTCGCATCGTCTTCTTGAGTCGCGGATCGTCGTGGATCTCTTGCTCGGATGAAGATCGGCGTCGCTTCAAAAGGCTCGTTGGATGCTTGCTCGATTTAGTACTCGATGAATCTTGATTTGGCTTTCTGAAATGGATTTGGGGCTAGAGTTTTGAATTGAAAGTTGTGTCACTCAACTTGTCGAAATTTGGCTCAATATTCAACAACCTCACCTAGATCTAGATCCCCTTTTTATAACCACTCATTTGAATCTTCCCTCCAAAGCTAGGTTGTTAGGGAGAGTCTTCTAGAAGAAGTTTGTTAGAGGGAATATTCTAGAATAAGGTATATTCTAGGATAAGGTTGTTAGGCCGAGCCTTCTGGATGAAACCACGTGGTCTTTAGAGAGTCTTCTAGAAGCTTGGCCGTTACAAGAAGCTACGTGGAGGAATTTAGACCATTGAAGAGCTAACAAGGCCACGAAACCGCGGCAACTCGGCCGACTTGGCCGCGGATCCGCGGCCATGTTGGTGATTCACTACATCATTTCTCTGGGCTGTTATGTGTTGGCTTTTTGGCACTTTATAGGATGCTTGGAATCTTTTTATTATTTCAGAATCATTGCCAGATTACAAGTCTTGGACTTGATGTATTTTATCAGCACTTTTAGCAGTTCCGGCTCTTTTACCTGGAGAATTTCCTGCACACAATCTCGAAACATGGATTGATATATACAGATCAATGCAAGTAGTAATAAACACTTAATTTCCCTTTAGAATGTCGATTATAATTATAACACAGGTTGTTTGGTATTTTCCAGATGAATTCGTAATCTGTGTTATAATTACAATAAACACCTATATATGAATGATAAGAGTAGGGAAATTAACGTGTTGAGAATGCACTATTTTCGACTGATCAATGCTCTATCATTTCAGCTTTTATATCGCGAAGTTCGCGATTGCCCAATCATTTCGGCTATTTTTCGCGGTGCCCAATCATTTCGGCTATTTTTTTTTACTCGCTGCTTTTTATTGCGAGTTGCCCAATCATTTCGGCTGTTTTTGTATGCATATATTATACTTGCTGATTTTGTTGCAAGGTGCCATATCATTTCGGCTATTTCATATGCAATTTTGGCTCGCTGATTTTAACCGTGAGTTTAGACTTGGAATTTGATACCGATTTAGGCATCAGCATCTCTACAACTTGGATATTGCCAGGAGAGAATCATCATTTGCCTTTGTCGGTTCGAACAAAGGTGGCTTAGCAAACAGGGTTAAGATCCTGTCGACTAAGGCTTTTGACTTCATGAGCCGTAAGGGTCTCATAAAGGTATTTCTCCCTACGAGTCGTGAGAATCTTGTAGGTGCGTTTTCTCCTTAGGGGTCGTGAGTGTAGGGTTCCTAGGCACACAAATGAGGTCTCACAACAGATCAAACATGCCCAATTCATATTTTTTTCATGTGCCTACAAACCCTAATACGGATCGTTAACTAGATGATAAGGCGATGCAAGCAAGTAAACTACTTTATTGCTAAAGGAAAGTGACTACAACCTTTGTAGATCCGTTCCTCCACCTCTCTAGCTCCGTGATGACGTCCCTCCACTGTACCTATCGGAATCCGGACTCTGGCGAAGGTTTCGTCGGAGAAATGATCGGGCTAGGTCGTCGACTTCGATGCCGAAGATGATCTACGTCGAGGCAACTCAAGATCAAGCTCCAACTTCACCAAGTCATGAAACTTGTGAAGAAAACACCCTATGCTACTTGGCAAATGGTAGAGGATGAAGAAATAGGAAGTGGGTTCACTTTAGAATTGGATTTCTCACTCTTTTTCTCATGTTGCCATTAATGGTAGCAAGCTTTCTTCATGTTGAAGAAGAAGAAGAAGAAAAAGAATATGATAGAATAAAATGAATTAAATTAATAAGAAAATACCATTCATTCTTATCATAATAGCAACCATGGTTAAGTGTAGAGAATGAACCAAGGTTAGGTGAATGGTTAGGTTTAGGAAAAGAACAAGAATGGTCAAAGCTTCTTGAAGTTTCAACAAAACAAACAAAATAAGCAACCATATCTTTTCTTTTCCTAAAATAAAGAATAAATAAATAAACTAAATAATCAAGAGAAGATAATAAAACCCTAACCATTCACTTAAACATGGTTTAAACTAAACATACACCCAAACTTGTATGTATCATCAAACATGATACAATCAAGTGCACAAAAATATATCACATATACAATGTGCACATCAAGTGACAAAATCCATCTTAAGTGAACTAATACTAGTTAATGTAAAGTAATATATCAAATATATAATTATACATTAAATCATTAAATCAACACTTGATTTAATGATCCGGTCATACAGCATATAACCGACTAATATCAAGTGAATCAATGTATCGAATCAACACTTGATTTGGTAACCCGGCTATATCCTATATAACCGTTCAATGATACATATCGCGAGAATAGAATACGGTATCACATACACGCATTATTCTCGGTCCCGCACATATCTCATATGCACTCCTATTTCGTTTCGCTTGAGCCAGGAAACCTCTGTGTAGACTCTAAAGACTCGTCAATACGCCGGCAGCAGGTGATGATCATATCAAACACCCACAAGCCGCAAGCGGTCTGCTAAACGTAACGGCCACCCGGGTATTGAGCGATCAGAAGATCGACGAGCAAGCCCGCTCACACTCCTGTGAATCCAACCAGTAACACTTACCGTACAGTCCGGTCTGTTCGTCTGATATGTCGCATATCTCGCCAAGGGGTGGTAAACGTCAGACCCCAATAGCTTAATAAGTCATGCCGACGTAAGGTCCATAACAATCGTGAAACTACTGATAACTCTTACCAGTATATCACTGCAACCCTGGCCAGGGATTTCCTGTTATGGCCAGTCGAGCATAGCACAACATCAACCCCCAATACCGGGAGAGACGAATCCCGTCCTATCGCTCATTGCCTCCATGTGAATCGGGACTGTACCCAAAAACCACCTGTTTGCACGACTCAGTAGAGCCGTGGTAGGGTGGAAATCAAAGCACAGTGGGAGACACACAAGACTCTATGACGATCTCGGGTCAACAGACTAAGCTGCACCAGTGTCACCAGAGAACTGCCATCTGACGTGAGGTATAATACCATCTGGGAGTCCTCGGCGAGTCCGTTCAGTGTACCCAGTCTCCACTGAGCACCCGCATACCATCTCTGATGTCAAACACCAATGGATATGGGATCATCCATCGCCCATCACATGGGTCGAGAAGATATACGCTAGTCTACTCTGGAATATCGATGCCCCGTCTCGATATTCCCACGACTAGGAACATTGAAGGATGTACTCATGGACTACCCAGGCCCCACTAGTATGATCTGCATCGTAGTCCTGGAAGTCGAGTACACATCCTAAGGGCTTTATCAACATGTAACAAAGAGACAGAAAGTATACATGTTAAGATAAAGAGCAACCAGATAGCATACTATCATATCGAGAAAGAAAGTCCTATCTATATATGTCCCAGCATCCACTACAATATACATCCAATGTACAGTAATGGCCTCTAGGGCATACATATAACTAACAATCTCCCACTTGCACTAGGGTCATCTGTAGCAGTAGTAGCAGTATCAAATACTCAACCATCCCATATGAGTCTCTCTCTGGGAAAAGGCCTTCGTGAGTGGATCTGTTAGTTGTATGTATGCCCTAGAGGCCAGTATTGTACAGATGATGTACATTATATTGGATGCTTGGACATATATAGAGATGACTTTCTTGCTCGATATGATAGTATGCTATCTGGTTGCTCTTTATCTTAACATGTACACTTGTCTCTTTAAACTGTCTTATGGTTACGTGTTGGTAAAGCCCTTAGGATGTGTACTTGACTACCTGGACTATGATGAAGATCATACTAGTGGGGACATGGTAGTCCATAAGTACATCCTTCAAGGTCCCTAGTCGTGGGTGTATCGAGACGGGACAACGATATACCAGAGTAGACTAGCGTATACGCTTCTCGACCCATGAGATGGGCAATGGATGATCCCATATCCATTGGTGTTTGACATCAGAGATGGTATACGGGTGCTCAGTGGAGACTGGGTACACTGGACGGACTCACCGAGAACTCCCAGATGGTATTATACCTCACGTCAGATGGCAGTTCTCAGGTGACACTTGTGCAGGTTAGTCTGTAGACCCGAGATCGTCATAGAGTCTTGTGTGATTCCCACTGTGCTTTGATCTCCACCTTACCACGTCCATGAGGGCGTGCAAAACGGTGGTCTTTGGGTACAGTCCCGAGTCACATGGAGGCAATGAGCGATAGGAGGGGTTTCGTCTCTCCCGGTATTGGGGGTTGATGTTGCGCTGTGCTCGATTGGCCGTAACAGGGAAGTCCCTGGCCAGGGCTGATCAGAGATTTGCTGGTAAGTGTTACCAGTAGTTTCTCGACCCGTTATGAGCCTCACATCGGCATGACTTATCGATTATTGGGGTCTGACGTTTACCACCCCTAGACTTGATATGCGACATATTAGACGAACAGACCGGACTGTACGGTAAGTGTTACTGGTTGGATTCACAGAAGTGTGAGCGGGCTGGCTCGTCGATCTTCTGATCGCTCAATACCCGGATGGCCGTTACGTTTAGCAGACCGCTTGCGGCTTGTGGGTGCTTAATATGATCATCATCTGCTACCGGCGTATTGACGAGTCTTTAGAGTCCTACACAGAGGTTTCCTGGCTCAAGCGAAACGAAATAGGAGCGCATATGAGATATGTGCTGGACCGAGAATAATGCGTGTATGTGATACCGCATTTCATTCTCGCGATGAATGTTTCGATTGGTTGTATGCGATATGACCTAGTTATCGAATCATTGATTCGATAAATCGATACATTTGATACCAGTCGGTTATATGCGACATGACCGGATCATTGAATCAAATGTTGATTTAATGATTTAATGTATAATTATATATTTGATATATTACTTTGCATTAACTAGTATTGGTTCACTTTAAATGGATTTTCTCACTTGATGTGCAAGTTGTATATGTGATATACTTTTGTGCACATGTTTGTATCATGTTTGATGATACTTGCTCATTTGGTTAAGTGTATAGAATTATACCATGGTTAAGTTGATGTTTAGGGTTTTGCCTTTTCATTTATTTGTTTATTTGTTTATTTATTTATTTGGAAAAGAAAAAGATGAGAATGGTGGCTTTCTTTGTTTCTTATTGAAGCTTCATGAAGTTTTGACTTAGTCCACCATTCTTATCTCATCCTTAACCCTAACCATTCCAACTAACCCTAGTTTACTCTCTACACTTGACTATGGTTAGGATATGATAAGTATTCATATTAGTTTCTTTTTTAAATAAGAAACTTATCATATTCTTTATCTTCTCCTTCTTCTTCTTCAAGAAAAACCTTGACTTCATCAATGGTAACTTGAGCAAACAAGTGAGAAATCCAATTCTAAAGTGAACCCACCTCCTATTTCTTTACCCTCTACCTCTTGCCAAGTTGTTTTTGGTGTTTTCTTCACAAGTTTCACAACATGGTGAAGTTGGAGCTTGAACTTGTGATGCCTCGACGTAGATCATCTTCGGCACGAAGCCGACGACCTAGTCCGCCCATTTTCCCGATGAAGCCGATGATTGAGTTCGGGATTCAAGATGGACAGCGAGAGGACGCCTACGTGGAGCTAAGGAAGTGGATATCCGGATCTACAAAGGTTGTAGCTTCTGATCTTTAGTTAAGTTGTTAACTAATTTCGTTTTTCGCCTAAATTTCTAGTCGACGATCCGTATTAGGGTTTCGCGGCACTCATAAAATTGTAAATTGGCATGGTTGATGCCTTGTGAGACCTCTATAGTGTGCCTAGAAACCCTACAGTGGTATCAGAGCCTAGCTAGAGCCTTAGGCAAAGCGTAGACGGAGTTTGAAGTCCGATCGAACCGAAACCCCATTTCCAAAATGCTCTCTGTACATTTTTTAAAATCGTGGTTGTTTCCAGATTAAAAATATGCAGAAAAAAACATCAGGAATATCTAAGAGTTACTGTGAAATTCGACAGCCCAATTCCACTAAGTCACCGCGGTTCCGCGGCATGCGCATGGCTCATGCGGCGGTTCCGCGGCCGTACGGCCTCATTAAATAAAGAATTCTGCACAGTAATTCTTAGTTTCCAGTGGTGGTTTTCCTGGGAATTTTTAATATTTATTCAAGAGTTGAATTTTCTGGGGTGTTTTGGGAGTTCGCAGATTCGATCGGATTATCAGATTTTGTCGATGTGGTTTTCTGGATATTTAGAATATGTTAAAAGTTTCGACCGGATGTAAATACCCAATCTTTCCCCTGCCGGGAAATTTCCAATTGTTGGACTTTTCCGTAGTTTAATGACGTTCTAAGTAGTGCAAGTAACGCGATGGTCCCTCTAGAAGACAACAAACCTTAACTCGATTATGTGACCGTCTTGAACTGCCCTTTGAACCTTCGGGTTTGGGGCAGTACGGCGTGCCGCATGTGAGGCGTTGGCTGGACCCTTCTACGGCTGGACCGTTGGTACTGAGGCATGAAGTGAATGTCTTTGAACCTATTTCATGTGTTGAACGGTTTCGGGAAAACTTGGGTGTTCGAATGTTCGATCGGAAAATTTAATATATTCTATTTATCCGGAATGGGATACAATAATTGGAATTCACAAACAATTATGAGATAACTGAATGAATGTTATAAATCTAGCGGTTTAGTTTCACTTGATATTGAAAAGAGTTTTCGATAATGAGACTAAAATGCGGGGTTTATAACTGTTAGGCATGTGATGTCTAAGTATTTCATTTGATTAGGCATGTGATGTCTAAAAGGATTGCGGATTCCAATTGTTGTAGTTTTACACTTTCTTTTCTGTGACCGTAAGTGTAATATGTGATATCGCCGGTTTCGTTGCTATATGTCAACGACAATTGGGATGCACATATTTACTTACGTTGATGATATGTGTTGTTATGTGTTTCTGGATATGTTATATTGGATCGTCGTGTTTGAATAGCCGGGGGTTTTTATGTGAGATGAGTGTTTTTCATTTTCATTCATGTAAAAACTTGTATGTAATATTCTTTTATTTGGGGCACTTCCAGGTTGCGGAAGTTGTCACCTTTTGTATATTATTTACTTTTCCGCATTAGGATAGACCCAAGGAGGGGAGCACAAGTAACCGGGTTCTGCGGTCTAGTGGGAGACCAACTCGAGGAGTCGAGTCCGGGTCTCCTAACCCTAGAATTGGCAGGGTTGCTTGCCGCTCTCGTAGGGGTCTAGGGGTGTGGGATTGGCTATTCATCACGACCGTGGAATCCGTGTTTTATACTGGCTCGTATTGAAAACACGGACGTCCTAGTATATCCAATATTTCATATGATTTTTTCTGCTGCGATATATATGATGTGATCATGTGATGTTCTATGATAGATACTTTATATAGTATATATATGATATATTATATAGACGTTACTTATGTTTTGCACCCGCACTAGCCTTGCCCTACTCTGTCGTTAGTTACCTAACCTAACGGTGCACGAGGGGACATCGAGGCGAATGCGGATGGCATAAGTGTACGTCGTATTTATATGTGATGTTTAGATGACTTAAATGATGGGACTTCATTAATGTGATTAATGAAAGAAAAGAAACCTAAGATGTTGTAGAATCAAATTTTAAATAAAAAAGGTAGCTACAGTTCTTGCTTTGCACAGCGGTATATGTGATATATCCTGCACCTTATTCAATGAGGAAATGACCGAGATCCCTTCACCAGGAGTGACTCCTTTAGCAATAACTGGAAGATGCTATACACTCGGTTTGACTTTTGATTGCTTCTATAGTTTCTGCTTTGCACAGTGATATATATGATATATCCTGCACCTCATTCGACGAGGAAAGGGCCGACGATCCCTTCACCGGGAGTGACCCCTTTAGCAAAACTAGAAAAGCCTCAAAATCACTCCATTTCAAAACTTCATTTGATTCTACAACGATATCAAGTTCATTACCCTCATGGTTTTCTGAAAACCTGCGTAGCCCTCCGTCATTTCAGATAAGTACTACTTAGTATTCGTGCTACGGTAGTTTGGCATTCGTCAAGGCGTAGTGTACGGTAGCTAACTATTATTTATATGCTTATGCATATGATGCAGATTGGATTAGGGTATTCGTACGGCGTTGTTTGGCATTCGTCAAGGGTCGTGCGGGTGGGTTTAATTCAATCAAGAAATATACGGGTTGAACTTGACTAGTGGACTATGGGTTGTTTGGCATTCGTCAAGGTCATAGAACACTAGGGGTAAAATATTATCGGGAATTTCAAGTGTTGAAATTTGCAATGAGATTGCATACCTTCTATGAGATAGTTGGATCCCGATACCCACTGTGAGTAAGAGTTACTCCTGGGAGAGTTTTGCACACTACAATTAGCCGATCAAGTAGGTGTCTAGAAAGGTGTCAACGGGGTTACGCCTCTGGGAAAACGAGGTTTACAGTAATTAGGTTCGTGCGAAAGCACGGGGGGGGCCCCTTCAAAGTACCGACACTGGCCTGGCTGAAAGATCGACGAAGTTGTAGGGTGTAATTAATCCCGGCTAGTCTTTCCTTTTAGGGTTTGAAGGAAGATTTGATAAAAACCAGTGGGAGCCATCCTGATTAGATAAGATAATAACCAATCTGATCTTGCACGAGCATACGCTAAAGTGTTTTCTTCTCTCTCTCTCTCCAGGTAGCGACCATTTCATGCCTTAATCAAGATAATAATATGGATGTATTGACCGAACCCGCATGTTATACTGTGCAGGGGAACGTTGGACCCGTTCTATCTTATAAATGTTATAAGACTGAACAGGAAACAGGAGAATATCTAGATTCTCACGCCGCCCAAAAGGAGAACGTGCATGATGATGCACCTTCTTCGGGTGTGTTTGTTACGGATCCGGTATCTAATACCCAGGACGTAGGGTGAACTGAGAAACAGTTCTCAATAACAAACACACCCGAAGAAGAAAAGTTCAGAAATGAACGAATCCTACTTGTGGCATTGTAGACTTGGTCATATTAATGCGACACGACTGGCTAAGTTACATAAGGATGGTTATTTGAATCCGTTCGAATTATCATCTTATGATACTTGCCATTCATGTCTCAAAGGAAAAATGACCAAAGCTCCGTTTAGTGAACACAGAGAAAGAGTTACTGAACTCTTAGGACTGGTACATAGTGATGTATGCGGTCCCATGTCTACCCATGCCAGGAACGGTTCTTCCTACTTCATTACATTCACTGACGATCTCTCTAGATACGGGCATGTGTTCCTATTGAAACACAAGTCAGAAGCTTTTGAGAAATTCAGAGAATATAAGCACGAAGTAGAGAATCAAACGGGCAAAAGTATTAAGATCCTTCGATCTGATCGAGGAGGAGAATACTTGAGCAATGAGTTCCAAGATTATCTAAAAGAGAATGGGATTCTCTCTCAGCTTACTCCACCTTATACACCACAGCACAACGGTGTATCGGAACGAAGGAATCGCATCCTATTAGATATGGTGCGTTCAATGATGAGTACAGCTGAGTTACCTATTTCCTTCAGGGGGTATGCGCTTGAGACAGCCATACACCTATTGAATATGGTTCCTACCAAATCAGTGCCTACGACTCCATATGAGATATGGAAAGGGAAGAGACCATCTCTTAAGTATGTTAAGATATGGGGTTGTCCAGCCTATGTCAAAAGATAAAATCCGGACAAACTCGAGGCAAGATCAGTCTTATGTAAGTTTGTAGGATATCCCAAAAATTCACAAGGGTATATCTTCTACCATCCCGAGGAACAAAAGGTGTTTGTTTCTCGACATGCCACTTTCTTAGAAAAAGGTTTTCTTATGAAACAGATTAGTGGCATTGAGGTAGAACTGGAAGAGGTTCCAGCAACACAAACTATAACAGAAGACTTGGTAGAACCAGAGGATTCAGTAGTACCCGACGAACCCCAGCCTCTCCGCCGATCTAGTAGGGTTTCTCGTCCACCTGAGAGATCTACGGTTTTCTCATTGACGGTGGGAGCGAGGATTGCATCATGGAGGATGATGACCCAACTAGCTTCAAGCAGGCCATCACGAGTAGGGACTCGGTGAAATGGCTGGATGCTATGCGGTCCGAGATGGAATCCATGTACACCAACAAAGTATGGACTTTGGAAGTTGCTCCTGAAGGGGTAAAACCCATTGGGAGCAAGTGGATCTTCAAGAAAAAACTTGGTGTAGATGGGAAAGTGGAGACTTTCAAAGCTAGACTTGTTGTAAAGGGTTTTCGTCAAAGACCAGGTGTGGACTATGACGAAACCTTTTCTCCAGTGGCTATGCTTAAATCCATCCGGATCATGCTTGCCATCGCTGCATATCATGACTACGAAATCTGGCAAATGGATGTTAAGACCGCCTTTCTGAATGGTGATTTAGAAGAGTGCGTGTACATGACTCAGCCACAGGGCTTCGTAGACAGTGGGAGCAGCGGGAAGGTGTGCAAGCTGCTTAAATCCATTTATGGATTAAAGCAAGCGTCGCGGAGTTGGAACATCTGCTTTGACGTCGTTATCAAAGAGTTTGATTTCGTCAAAAACCCAGATGAACCTTGTATCTACAAGAAGGTGGCAGAGAGTAAGGTTGTCTTCCTCGTATTGTACGTGGACGACATACTCTTGATAGGAAATGATATTCCAATGCTGCAATCGGTCAAGCTCTTCTTATCACAAAGATTCTCAATGAAAGATCTTGGTGATGCCTCCTGCATATTGGGAATTTGGATCTATAGAGATAGATCCAAACGGATTTTGGGATTGTCCCAATCCAGGTACATTGACACCATACTAAAGAGGTTTAGTATGGAAGAATCCAAGCGTGGGAACTTGCCCACGATCTCTGGAGTCACTCTCTCCAAAGAGATGTCTCCCAAGACTGATTTGGAGAGAGCTCGCATACAAGGGATACCCTATGCTTCGGCTGTAGGCTCTATCATGTATGCGATGCTATGTACCAGACCCGATGTAGCATACTCACTAAGTGTAGTGAGCAGGTATCAAGCTGATCCTGGAGAGAGTCACTGGACAGCTGTGAAGAGCATTCTCAAGTACTTGCGAAGGACTAAAGAGATGCTCTTGGTGTATGGTAACGGAGAACTCCAAGTGGAGTCCTTTACCGATTCGAGCTTCCAGAGTGATAAGGACGACTCAAAGTCGCAGTCGGGATTTGTCTTTACTCTCTACGGAGGGGCGGTTAGCTGGAAGAGTTCCAAGCAGGAAACCGTGGCAGATTCGACAATGGAAGCTGAATACATCGCTGCCAACGATGCTGCCAAAGAGGCTGTCTGGATCAAGAAGTTCATTACTGAACTTGGAGTGGTTCCATCCATTGAGTATCCAATACCTTTGTATTGCGATAACAATGGAGCAGTGGCTTTGGCCAAGGAACCCAGGTCCCATCAGCGATCCAGGCATATTCTGAGGCGGTATCACCTGATCCGGGAGATAGTTGATCGCCGGGAGATCGAGGTCAGGAGGGTTGACACGAAGAACAACACGGCGGATCCACTCACGAAGGCCATTCCCCAGATACAGTTTGAGAGACTCTTCGGGATGCTCGGTATGCGATACTACAGCAGCTGGCCCTAGTGCAAGTGGGAGATTGTTAGTTGTATGTATGCCCTAGAGGCCAGTATTGTACAAATGATGTATATTATATTGGATGCTTGGACATATATAGAGATGACTTTCTTGCTCGATATGATGGTATGCTATCTGGTTGCTCTTTATCTTAACATGTACACTTGTCTCTTTAAACTGTCTTATGGTTACATGTTGGTAAAGCCCTTAGGATGTGTACTTGACTACCTGGACTATGATGAAGATCATACTAGTGGGGACATGGTAGTCCATAAGTACATCCTTCAAGGTCCCTAGTCGTGGGTGTATCGAGACGGGGCATCGATATACCAGAGTAGACTAGCTTATACGCTTCTTGAACCATGAGATGGGCAATGGATGATCCCATATCCATTGGTGTTTGACATCAGAGATGGTATACGGGTGCTCAGTCGAGACTGGGTACACTGGACGGACTCACCGAGAACTCCCAGATGGTATTATACCTCACGTCAGATGGCAGTTCTCAGGTGACACTTGTGCAGGTTAGTCTGTAGACCCGAGATCGTCATAGAGTCTTGTGTGATTCCCACTGTGCTTTGATCTCCACCTTACCACGTCCATGAGGGCGTGCAAAACGGTGGTCTTTGGGTACAGTCCCGAGTCACATGGAGGCAATGAGCGATAGGAGGGGTTTCGTCTCCCCCGGTATTGGGGGTTGATGTTGCGCTGTGCTCGATTGGCCGTAACAGGGAAGTCCCTGGCCAGGGCTGATCAGAGATTTGCTGGTAAGTGTTACCAGTAGTTTCTCGACCCGTTATGAGCCTCACATCGGCACGACTTATCGGTTATTGGGGTCTGACGTTTACCACCCCTAGACTTGATATGCGACATATTAGACGAACAGACCGGACTGTACGGTAAGTGTTACTGGTTGGATTCACAGGAGTGTGAGCGGGCTGGCTCGTCGATCTTCTGATCGCTCAATACCCGGATGGCCGTTACGTTTAGCAGACCGCTTGCGGCTTCTGGGTGCTTGATATGATCATCATCTGCTACAGGCGTATTGACGAGTCTTTAGAGTCCTACACAGAGGTTTCCTGGCTCAAGCGAAACGAAATAGGAGCGCATATGAGATATGTGCGGGACCGAGAATAATGCGTGTATGTGATACCGCATTTCATTCTCGCGATGAATGTTTCGATTGGTTGTATGCGATATGACCTAGTTATCGAATCATTGATTCGATAAATCGATACATTTGATACTAGTCGGTTATATGCGACATGACCGGATCATTGAATCAAATGTTGATTTAATGATTTAATGTATAATTATATATTTGATATATTACTTTGCATTAACTAGTATTGGTTCACTTTAAATGGATTTTCTCACTTGATGTGCAAGTTGTATATGTGATATACTTTTGTGCACATGTTTGTATCATGTTTGATGATACTTGCTCATTTGGTTAAGTGTATAGAATTATACCATGGTTAAGTTGATGTTTAGGGTTTTGCTTTTTCATTTATTTATTTATTTGTTTGTTTATTTATTTGGAAAAGAAAAAGATGAGAATAGTGGCTTTCTTTGTTTCTTATTGAAGCTTCATGAAGCTTTGACTTAGTCCACCATTCTTATCTCATCCTTAACCCTAACCATTCCAACTAACCCTAGTTTACTCTCTACACTTGACTATGGTTAGGATATGATAAGTATTCATATTAGTTTCTTTTTTAAATAAGAAACTTATCATATTCTTTATCTTCTCCTTCTTCTTCTTCAAGAAAAACCTTGACTTCATCAATGGTAACTTGAGCAAACAAGTGAGAAATCCAATTCTAAAGTGAACCCACCTCCTATTTCTTTACCCTCTGCCTCTTGCCAAGTTGTTTTGGGTGTTTTCTTCACAAGTTTCACAACTTGGTGAAGTTGGAGCTTGAACTTGTGATGCCTCGACGTAGATCATCTTCGGCACGAAGCCGACGACCTAGTCCGCCCATTTTCCCGATGAAGCCGACGATTGAGTTCGGGATTCAAGATGGACAGCAAGAGGACGCCTACGTGGAGCTAAGGAAGTGGATATCCGGATCTACAAAGGTTGTAGCTTCTGATCTTTAGTTAAGTTGTTAACTAGTTTCGTTTTTCGCCTAAATTTCTAGTCGACGATCCGTATTAGGGTTTCGCGACACTCATAAAATTGTAAATTGGCATGGTTGATGCCTTGTGAGACCTCTATAGTGTGCCTAGGAACCCTACAGGATCCGCCGTGTTGTCCTCTGAGTCTACTCTCCTAACCTCGATCACCCTGGAGATCAACTATCTCCATGATCAGGTGATGCTGCCTCAGAATATGTCTGGGTCACTGATGGGACCATGGTTCCTTGGCCAAAGCCACACTTCCATTGTCACACAATGGTAGGAACCCAGTTCATCTCATGAACTAATATACACCCAAACTTCTTCTTTGGTAGTATCTTCGATAGCGATGTCACCAGCCTTTATCGTCTAGTTTGCCACGGTATCTAGCTTGGAACTCTTCCAACATACCGTCCCTTCACTGAGGGTATAGACAATGCCTGCGACTGACATTCGGTCGTCCTTATCATCCTGGAACCTTTCTAGTGATTCTCCTCAGGATCGATTGATACTATCTTACTACAGCTAGTGAGAATCCTAACATCCATTTAGATCTATCTCATAGACCCAAATCCCAGGATTTTGGAGGTATCAACTTTATCCTATATGGAGAATCCATGTGATAAGAGGAGATTGACCGTGCGTAGCATAGGAAACTCTTTTCTTATCAAGAGTATGTTGTCCACGTACAATACGAGGATGACCACCTTACTCTCTACTACCTTTTTGTATATACAAGGTTCGTCTACCATTTAGATGAAGTCAAACTCTTTGACTACCACATCAACACAGACGTTCCAACTCCGCGATGCCTGCTTTATCCTGTAAAGCAATTTGCACATGTTTCCGCTGCTCCCACTGTTTACGAAACCCTCTGGCTGTGTACTTATAGACGTTCTCTTCTAAATTAGTATTTAGAAAAGTAGTCATGGAACCCAACCGCCAGATATCGTAGTCATGGTATGTAGCAATGGCAAGTAGGATCTGGATGGACTTAAGCACAGCTACTGGAAAAGGTTTCATCATTATCCACGCCTGGTCGATGACGAAAACCTTTAACGAGTCTAGCTTTGAAAGTCTCAACTTTTCTATCTACACCAAGTAATCTTCTCAAGATATACTTGCTCCTGATGGGGATTTAACCCTTCAGATATTGCATCCAAAGTCCATACTTTGTTGGTGTACATGGATTCCATCTCAGATCGCTAAGCATCCAGCCATTCTTACAGAGTCCCTACTCTCGATGGCCTGCTTGATACTAGTTGGGTCATCATCTCATGATTCAATCCTCACTCCCACTGTCATCGAGAAACCGAAGTATCTCTCAGGCAGGTGAGGAACCGTACCAGATCGGCGGAGAGGCTGAGGTTTGTCGGGGACTATTGAATCCTTTGGTTCTGTCAAATCATCAGTTGCAGTTTTGTATAGCTGGAACCTTTCCAGTTCTACAGAACTGACCTTGCCTCGATCTTGTCCAGATTTTGCTTTTGACATAGGCCGGACAATCCCAAATCTTAACTTGCTTAAGAGATGGGTTCTTCCCATACCCTATCTTATATGGAGTGGTAGGCACTGATTTGAATCGAACCCTATTCAATAGGTATGCAACTTCTCAAGTGCACAACCTCTTAAGGAAATAGGTAACTCAGTAGTACTCATCATAGAGCACACCATATCTAATACGGTGCGATTGCTCCGCCCTGATACACCGTTGTGCTGTGGTGTATTCAGAGGAGTAGTACTGAGAGAGAATCTCATTTTCCTTTAGAATAGTCCAAGAATTCCATGCACAAGTATTCTCCTCCCTGATTTTATCATAGGACATAATACTTATACCCGTTTTTTGGTTCTCTACTTCCAACTTATATTCTGTGAATACCTCAAAAGCTTCAGACTTATGTTTCAACAGGAACATATGACTGAATCTTGAGAGATTATCAAAGAATATAATGAAGTACAAAGAACCGGTCTTGGCATGTGTAGACAGGGGACCTTCATACATCAACATGTATCAGTCCCAAGAGTTCATTAACTCTTTCTCTGTTTCCAATAAACGGAGCTATGGTCATCTTATCTTTGTGACATGACTGGCGAGTTTCACAAGATGTAAATTCAAACTAATTTAAATATGCATCTTTATGTAACTCCAGCTAGTCGGGTCGCATTGATATGACCTAGTTTACAATGCCTCAAGAAGGATTCGTTCATTTCTGAACTCTTCCTCTTGTGTGTGTTCTGTATACTAAGAACTGTAGTTTGATTTAGAACATCAATGCTTTTAGATAACGTGCCTGAACCGATCAACTTTTGATATAGGAAATGTTCAAAACATTATCCAACAATACAAAATTTTATCATTTCTTTACTTATAAAGAGACTGATATGATTTTGTATATCAGGTTCGGTATCTAATAACATTCGTTCAAAATCAATGTATTGGTAATACAGGGTGACAGTGACCAACAGACTTGGCTGCAACACTTGCCCCGTTTTCTGTCTCATGAAACTTATCACCCATTCTCAGTTTTCTACCTTTTTGTAGCCCTATATAACAGATTACATATCTGGGATCCTGATCCGGTATCAGATACCCAGGACGCAGAGGATACTGAGAAACAGTTCTGTATAATGAACACACCCGAAGGAAATGCATCTCATGCACTTTCTTCGTTTGGGCGGCATGGGAATCCTGGTATTCCCTTATTTCCTACTCTGTCTTATAACAATTATAAGTTGGAGCGGGACCAATGTTTCCCAGCTCAGTATAACAAGCGGGTTCGGTCAATACATCCATATTATTATCTTGATTAAGGCGTGATATGGTCGCTACCTGGAGAGAGAGAAAAGAAAACACTCTGCGTGCGCTCTTGCAAGATTAGATTGGTTATATATTTTATCTAATCAGGATGGCTCCCACTGTTTTTATCAAATCTTCCTTCAAACCCTAAAAGGAAAGACTAGCCGGGATTAATTACACTCTACAAGTTCGCCAATTTTTCAGCCAGGCCAGTGTCGGTACTTTGAGGGAGGTTCCCCGTGCTTTCGCACGGACCTAATTACAGTAAACCTCGTTTTCCCAGAGGCGTAACCCCGTTGACACCTTTCTAGACACCTACTTGATCGGCTAATTGCAAAATGCAAAACTCTCCCAGGAGTAACAATTACTCGCAGTGGGTATCGGGATCCAACTATCACATAAAAGGTATGCAATCTCATTGCAAATTTTAACACTTGAAACTCCCGATAAAGATTTTTACCCCTAGCGCTTATGACCTTAACTATGGTCAACAAATCATAAGCACTAGTCAAGTTCTACCCGTCATTTCGTGATTAATTAAACCCACCCACATGACCCTTAACTAAGGTCAACAAAGTCACGCGACTGTCCTAACTAATCGCATCATATGCGGTGTAGGAAGACATCACTTAGCTACCGTACACTGTGCCTTGACTATGGTCAACAAACACAGCACGAATACTAAGTACTCTACTTCCTAAAATGACGGAGGGTTGCGAATGGTTTTTATGAAAACCTTTAACGCTTTGAACTTGATCTCGTTGCGGAATCAAATGGTTTTTAAATGGAATGTTTTTGAAGCTTTTCTAGTTTTGCTAAAGGGGTCACTCCCGGTGAAGGGATCGTCGGCCCTTTCCTCGTCGAATGAGGTGCGGGATATATCATATATATCACTGTGCAAAGCAGAAACTATAGAAGCAATCAAAAGACAAACCGAGTGTGTAGCATCTGCCAGTTATTTCTAAAGGAGTCACTCCCGGTGAAGGGATCTCGGTCCTTTCCTTATCGAATAAGGTGCAGGATGTTTTACAATGAACACCGCGATGCAAAGCAAGAACTGTAGCTACCTGTTTTATTTTGAAATTCGATTCCACAACATCAATTAGGTTTATTTTCATTCATTAATCTCATTAATGAATATCCTATCATTTAAGTCCACCTAAACATCACAGATAAATATAACGTACGCTTATGCCATCCGCACTCGCCTCGATGTCTCGTCTGCACCGTTAGGTTAAGTAACTAACGGCAGAACGGGGCAGGGCTAGCGCGGGTGTAAAACATAAGCAACATCTATATAATATATCATATATACTATATACTATATCTATCTGAACAAATCACATGATCACATCACAGATAACGCAGCAGAAAATATCATATGAAATATTGGATATACTAGGACGTCCGTGTTTTTAATACGAGCCAGTATAAAACACGGATTCCACGGTCGTGATGAATAGCCAATCCCACACCCCTAGACCCCTACGAGAGCGGCAAGCAACCCTACCAATTCTAGGAATAGGAGACCCGGACTCGACTCCTCGAGATGGTCTCCCACTGGACCCCAGAACCCGGTTACTTGTGCTCCCCTCCTTGGGTCTATCCTAACGCGGAAAAGTAAATAATATACAAATGGTGACATCATCCGCAACCTAGAAGTGCCCCAATAAAAGAATATTACATACAAGTTTTTACATGAATGAAAATGAAAAACACTCATCTCACATAAAAAACCCCGGCTATTCAAACACGACGATCCAATATAACATATCCAGCAACACATAACATCACATGTCATCAACATAAGTAAATATGCGCATCCCAATTGTCGTTGACATATAGCAACGAAACCGGCGATATTACATATTACACTTACGGTCACAGAAAAGAATGTGTAAAACTACAACAGTTGGAATCCGCAAACTCTTTAGACATCGCATGCCTAATCAAATAAATTCCTTAGACATCACATGCCTAACAATTATAAACCCCGCATTTCAGTCTCATTTATCGAAAACTCTTTTCAATATCAAGTCGGGCAATTCAACAAGATTCCCGGCATCCAGAAATAATGCTCGTCGCAAACTTTAGTGGACGGCCGCACCCCCGATACCGTCGACGAAGTGCACTAAGGCGGAACACCGCTGCCGCGAGCACCCGGACGGATGCTTTCGGCGACGGGGTTCTCCTACAGTCACTTGGTCGGGGCTATGGAGTGAGGCTGTCTATTAAGTTTACCCGGCGAGTATCCGCGTACGCTTCCCGATTGCGACGAACTTTTGATCACATCAAAATTCCGTGGCAACCGATCAAGTGAGACTAAACCGCTAGATTTATAACATTCATTCAGTTATCTCATAACTACTTGTGAATTCCAATTATTGTATCACATTCCGGATAAGATAGAAAATGTTAAACTTTCCGATCGAACAATCGAACACCCAAGTTTTCCCGAAACAGCTCAACACATGAAATAAGTTTAAAAACATTCACTTCGTGCCTCAGTACCAACGGTCCAGCCGTAGAAGGGTCAAGCCAACGCCTCACATGTGGCACGCCGTGCTGCCCCAAACCCTAAGGTTCAAAGGGCAGTTCAAGACGGTCATATAAACGAGTTAAGGTTTGTTGTCTTCTAGAGGGACCATCGCGTTACTTGCACTACTTAGAACGTGATTAAACTATGGAAAAATCCAACAATTGGAAATTTTCCGGCAGGGGAAAAGTGGGTATTTATATCCGGTCGAACTTTTTAACATGCTCTAAAAATACCCGAAAAAAACACAGACAAAATTAGACAGTCCGATCGAATCTCCGAACTCCAAATACAACTCAGAAAACTCAACTCTTGAGTTCAGATTAAAAATTCCCAGGAAAACCAGCACTACAATATAGGAATTACTGTGCAAAATTCAATGCAAAAGGATACCGTACGGCCGCGGAACCGCCGCACATGCCAGGATCGTGCAGCGGTTCCGCGGCGGTTTAATTGAATTAGGCCCTCGTATTTCACAGTAATTCATATAAGACCCTGCTTATTTTTCTGCATATTTTTAATTCGAAAAAATCCACGATTTAAAAAAATGTACAAAGAGCAATTTTGCATTAGGGTTTCGGTTCGATCGGACTTCTAACTCCGTCTACGCATCGCCTAAGGCTCTAGCTAGGCTCTGATACCACTGTAGGGTTCCTAGGCACACAAATGAGGTCTCACAACAGATCAAACATGCCCAATTCATATTTTTTCATGTGCCTACAAACCCTAATACGGATCGTTAACTAGATGATAAGGCGATGCAAGCAAGTAAACTACTTTATTGCTAAAGGAAAGTGACTACAACCTTTGTAGATCCGGTCCTCCACCTCTCTAGCTCCGTGATGACGTCCCTCCGCTGTACCTATCGGAATCCGGAATCTGGCGAAGGTTTCGTCGGAGAAATGATCGGGCTAGGTCGTCGACTTCGATGCCGAAGATGATCTAAGTCGAGGCAACTCAAGATCAAGCTCCAACTTCACCAAGTCATGAAACTTGTGAAGAAAACACCCTATGCTACTTAGCAAATGGTAGAGGATGAAGAAATAGGAAGTGGGTTCACTTTAGAATTGGATTTCTCACTCTTTTTCTCATGTTGCCATTAATGGTAGCAAGCTTTCTTCATGTTGAAGAAGAAGAAGAAGAAGAAGAAGAAGAAGAAGAAAAAGAATATGATAGAATAAAATGAATTAACTTAATAAGAAAATCCCATTCATTCTTATCATAATAGCAACCATGGTTAAGTGTAGAGAATGAACCAAGGTTAGGTGAATGGTTAGGTTTAGGAAAAGAACAAGAATGGTCAAAGCTTCTTGAAGTTTCAACAAAACAAACAAAATAAGCAACCATATCTTTTCTTTTCCTAAAATAAGAATAAATAAATAAACTAAATAATCAAGAGAAGATAATAAAACCCTAACCATTCACTTAAACATGGTTTAAACTAAACATACACCCAAACTTGCATGTATCATCAAACATGATACAATCAAGTGCACAAAAATATATCACATATACAATGTGCACATCAAGTGAGAAAATACATCTTAAGTGAACTAATACTAGTTAATGTAAAGTAATATATCAAATATATAATTATACATTAAATCATTAAATCAACACTTGATTTAATGATCCGGTCATACAGCATATAACCGACTAATATCAAGTGTATCAATGTATCGAATCAACACTTGATTCGGTAACCCGGCTATATCCTATATAACCGTCCAATGATACATATCGCGAGAATAGAATACGGTATCACATACATGCATTATTCTCGGTCCTGCACATATCTCATGTGCACTCCTATTTCGTTTCGCTTGAGCCAGGAAACCTCTGTGTATGACTTTAAAGACTTGTCAATACGCCGGCAGCAGGTGATGATCATATCAAACACCCACAAGCCGCAAGAGGTCTACTAAACGTAACGGCCACCCGGGTATTGAGCGATCAGAAGATCGACGAGCAAGCCCGCTCACACTCCTGTGAATCCAACCAGTAACACTTACCGTACAGTCCGGTCTGTTCGTCTGATATGTCACATATCTCGCCTAGGGGTGGTAAACGTCAGACCCCAATAGCTTAATAAGTCATGCCGACGTAAGGTCCATAACAATCGTGAAACTACTGATAACTCTTACCAGTATATCACTGCAACCCTGGCCAGGGATTTCCTGTTATGGCCAGTCGAGCATAGCACAACATCAACCCCCAATACCGGGAGAGACGAATCCCCTCCTATCGCTCATTACCTCCATGTGAATCGGGACTGTACCCAAAAACCACCTGTTTGCACGTCTCAGTAGAGCCGTGGTAGGGTGGAAATCAAAGCACAGTGGGAGACACACAAGACTCTATGACGATCTCGGGTCAACAGACTAAGCTGCACCAGTGTCACCAGAGAACTGCCATCTGACGTGAGGTATAATACCATCTGGGAGTCCTCGGCGAGTCCGTTCAGTGTACCCAGTCTCCACTGAGCACCCGCATACCATCTCTGATGTCAAACACCAATGGATATGGGATCATCCATCGCCCATCACATGGGTCGAGAAGATATACGCTAGTCTACTCTGGAATATTGATGCCCCGTCTCGATATTCCCACGACTAGGAACATTAAAGGATGTACTCATGGACTACCCAGGCCCCACTAGTATGATCTGCATCATAGTCCTGGAAGTCGAGTACACATCCTAAGGGCTTTATCAACATGTAACAGAGAGACAGAAAGTATACATGTTAAGATAAAGAGCAACCAGATAGCATACTATCTTGTCGAGCAAGAAAGTCCTACCTATATATGTCCCAGCATCTATTACAATATACATCCAATGTACAGTAATGGCCTCTAGGGCATACATATAACTAACAGTAAGGACTTCCAAGTGCGTTTTCTCTTGTAAGTCGTAAGGATCTTACAAGAGTGTTTTCTCCTTATAAGTCGAGAGAACTTATAAGTGTTTATTCACCGAATAAGGGAATTTCACGCTATTGGTGGAACTTGGTGGGGGAGACGTTTATTTGTGCCCGTGGATTGTATACAAGGGTCAATATTGAACCGCTTGTAGGGCAATCTGGGAAATGTGATGGCTTAAGAACAGGTTCAGATCCCTGTAACTTAAGGCTTTTGAATCCTATGAGCCGTGAGGGTCTCATAGGGGAATTCTCCTTACGAGTCGTGAGGATCTCGTAAGTGTAACTTCTCCTTATGAATCATAGGGATCCCTAAGTGTGTTGCTCCCTTGTGAGTCGTAAGGATCTCACGCAGGTATTTTCTCCTTGTAAGGTCGAGAGGACCTTGCAAGTGTCTTTTAACGAGATTGCGCCCTTTCGGGTTTTCACAAACTCGCCGGTAGCCCTGCTGTTTTTACTCACGGGGCCCTTTCGGGTTTTCATCCGTGCCCATTTTGCTTGTGGACGTACCCCCCCTTTTTTAACGAGATTGCACCCTTTCGGGTTTTCACAAACTCACCGGTAGCTCTGCTGTTTTTACCCACGGAGCCCTTTCGGGTTTTCATCCGTGCCCATTTCGCTTATGGACGTACCATTTTTTTTATTTCTCTTTTTTTTTGCGTCAGCTTTGGGATGCTGCGGTTTGTAGTAGTTTAAGGACGTCTCGGTCCATAGCTAGTTTAAGGATATTACGGTCCATCGCTAGTTTTAGGACATTTCGGTCCATCGCTGGTTTTGAGGCGAGGTTTCGCCGGATATTCTATGAACAAGTAGGTTTCCCCTTGATAGACCTTGTCACATAATCCAAGGGTTTTGGCACTGCTCATGGAGCTTCTTCTATGAATGAGCACTATGCCCCCGGCATGTCCATCTTTTTCGGAGCATGTGGTTGTGGCGGGTTCACCTTCCAGTTTTCAGATAACGTGAATTTGCCTTGCTGGTATTGGTCTTCAAGCCAGTTTTTGAAGACGTAGCAATCTTCGAGTGGGTGACCCATTACTCGATGGTAGAGAAAATAATTAGGATGGTTGGCGTCACCGGGTTGCGATGAGTGTCTCGGCTTCGGCAAAGTGATGAGCCCATTGCGCATTGCCAGTTCGAACAGTCTCCTTATTTTATTTCGGGAAATGAGTAAGGACGTCCCAGTTTCTCCTCGAGGGATTGGCGTAGGCGCACGTTGCTTTGGCGAACAACCAGTTTTAAGTTGCTCGGTTGTTGTTGAGTATTGGCGACAAAGGTCGCTTTCCCTTTGGCCTTTTCATTCCGCGGCTCTGACTTTGAAAAGGAAGGCTTATGACCCATCTGGTCCATTTGGGCCAGCTTGTCAATCAAGGCCTGGAAAGTGGTTGGCCTGAAAAACATCATGAACTGGGATATGGTCGCCTGCGGATCGAGGGTTCCTACAAACATGCCCACTGCAGGAGCCTCTTCTATGCGCTGTTCGCATTTCGACCATAGGTCCTGCCACCGTATCGCATACTGAACCCATGTTTCTCCCGGCTTCACCCTGGCATTGATCAATGCCGTGATTGGGGTACGTTCGCTGGCGCTTGCGAACCGCTGAGTGAATAGAAACTCCATCTATGTAAAAGTTTTGACGGAGTCGTTGGGAAGCTCTGAGTACCATTCGAACGCCATCTTCGCCAAGCTGCCGACGAATTGGCGAAGCAGTAGCTTATCATCCCCTTCAGTGTTGCCGCAGAGAGCCCTGAACTGAGCGACATGTTGATGGGGATTGCCTGTCCCCTTGTACACATGGAATTTAGGAATCGTGTATCCTGGCGGTTAATTTATTTGATCGTACCAACCCGGATAGGGTCGCCCAGTTCTGACGACTTGTCCGGTTGCTTCATTCGCTTGATGAGCTCGTATTTATTGAGCTATATAATCATCGAGCGTGGCTTTGGAGATGGTCTCTTCTTTGGGTGCTGATAGAGCAGGAATAGGGTTCGATGTCTCCTCTCTGTCGTCTTCAAGGATAATCGGGGGGTCTTCAGCTGGAGGATCCAGCTGTATCATCATCCCGACCATATCTTGGAATAAAAGCGCCATTTGTTTTATGTTGGCCGCTTTTTCCGTGGCCTCTTTGTCTTTCCTCTCGAGCATTCTTCGGAGGAATTCGGCATCAGTTTCCTGTTCTTGACGTTGCTCCGACGATGTCTCCGGGCTTTCTTTTAGCCCAGTTAGTGCGGCCATCTGTGTTAGCATCTCCTAGAGATTTTGTTGTTGTTGCTCCTGAGCCTTTGTCACTGATCGGGTGAGTGGTCGATGGCCCATGGAGATACAGCTATTCTCTTTCCCGGATGCCATATAAACAGTGTGCACCACCATGCCCCCAGACTTGGGGCGATTAGGTTCGGTGCCCTTGAGATTCGTCGCAGTCATTGGAATTTTCTTCGGCCTTCTCCTTTTATGGGCGGTCGAAGTTGAGGGGGCCGTTGCAGCGGGCACCCAAGTAGACGACACCTTCTGTGGTACGACAGGGTCGTCCTTCTCTTGCCGAACTTTCATCTTCTTCGGTCGGCGGGAGTAGTCTTGGTTAATCACAGAGTTTTGGACCTGTCGCCAGACCTTATGGATTTTAGAGGACAGCCGCTGAGGGGGTTGTTCCGGCTTCGCCTTTATGATCTTTTCAGCAGGCGGAGGGGAATTTTTCAGCATAGCGGTCGGTGAATTCCTGCGCACCCTGTTAAGTGGTTCAAAGCTGTTCCCAGTTGGAACAGCAGCATCAATTTCCACCATCGGAGCTGGGGGAGTCAGTCCAGAGGGAGAGCTGCCCCCAGCTTTCCTCACTCGGCGCCAGTGGCGACGGCGAGCATGCCTTGCAGTCGGGATTATCTCAGTTACGGGGGTGGCTCATCATGCCCCCTGTCTTGTTGAAGGGTTGTCGTTGGTGCCAGCCTATTGAAAACTGACGTCCGTTGAGTGGGGATGGCCAACCTGTCGAAGGCAGACTTCCGAGCAGGGGAAGCAGCCTTAGCAATTTCGCTTAGAGCGGGAATCGGAACGGCCAGTCTTGTGAAGACCGACCCCTTAACAGGAGAAGCCGCTTTGAGGACTTCAGGAGCAGGAATGGCTATCCGCTTCGGGATAACCCTTTCAGGTATTGCAGGCTTTTTCACGGCCCACCTGAACTTTGGCCCAGTCTGTCAAAGACTGAGGCGCAGGATTTGGGCGACCCGTTGAGAGGGGCCACGGTAGTCGTGAGCCGATCAAAGACCGACTTCTTCTGAGCTTCTTGCGATGGTACAGGGGCGTTAAAGCTCATTGGTAGGAGCATGGTCCCAAAGAACAGCCTAGTGGAGGCTTGCGTCGCCTGTTCCACTGGCATCGTGAAAACGGAGGCCGCTTGAGGCCCATAGGTCACTCCTCCCGCAAGGACGGACTGGGAGTTGTTGCAGTTGTTGCAGTTTGTGCAGTTGAAAGCCATTGATCTTCTGTTTTCTGCACGGAGCAAAACACCCAATCATAGTACCTCGAATCCAGGGGCGACCATAGCAAACCGCGATTCATTCGTGAAACACGACACACGAAGTGTGGAGTGAAAAGAGGAAAAGGTCCCACCGGGCGTGCCAGAATCTCTTCGCCGCCGAAAGACGCGGCCGGGACGTTGGGACGTCCGGCCTGAATTTTGGGGGCAGATGCTATTTGGTTTTATCCGTCCACCTCTCCGAACATGCCAAGTTGATTTATGGCACCATGTATTGAAGGTTTAGACGGATGCGGCCGATATAGCAGACTTCGTCAGATTCCCCCTCATTATGAGGGGTTTTTGATTGTGGGGACGCTCTTCCCTGCAGGCTCAAGCCCCTGTAGTTAATTACGTTACAGCATCGTGGTAACCACTTTCTCCTGCTTCAGAAAGTCACTTCGTGTCGTGTGTGTTTTTTTTATTTTTGGTTGGCCGTGGATTGTATACGGAGACTAATTTATGTTGTCGCCCATAGGGCGTGGATTAGTCCAAATCCGTATTTTCTTAGATTTGGGTTTGGGTAGGTTTAAGGATCGTTAATCTCTTTGAGATTAAGATCAACTTAAACATTTGTTGAGGATACATTAGTCTAATTTTAGACTAAGATCTACTCAGCGGGGTTTGGGATCATTTAGATCCGATGACAGGCATTTTGGGCTCTATCGTCTTAGTTTAGGGACGTTACGGTCCATAAGTTTAAGGACATCATAGTCCATGGAGTTTAAGGACATCGTAGTCCAGTTTAGAGACATCATAGTCTGTAGGGGTTTAGTTTAGGGACGTTGCGGTCCATAAGTTTAAGGGCATCATGGTCCATGAGTTTAAGGACCTCATAGTCCATAAAGTTTAGTTTAGGGACGTTACGGTCCGTAGTTAGTTTAAGGACATTACGGTCCATAGTTAGTTTAAGGACATTACGGTCCAAAGTTTAGATGCAAACATGGGTTTGGAAATGCACCAGATAGTTATTGGTCATCGGGACCCACCACCTCTCTGAAGACGTTGAAGAATTACAACGACATGTATCAGAGGTGTGAAGAGATGTACCCTTGAACCAAATGCCAGATTGAGAAGCAATGGGATGAACATTATTGTAAATGCCATCTGAGATGATTAATTTTGGAAGACCTGAACATAACTAGGGATTGGTTAAAAACAAGGTTTTGGCTTTAGGAGACTTAGATAACTTAGGCTAAGATTGGCCTATCATAACGTTAAACATTAGCATATGTTCGGCGCTCACGTGCTCCCACGTGATGTCTTAAAGTATTATTTAGCACTGAAGATTTAAAGCGCTCACGTGGGGTCACGTGAGGCGCTCGAAGTTGTGTTAAACACTGAAGATTTGAAGCACTCACATGTGGTCACGTGAGGCGCTTGAAGTAGTGTTAAACACTGAAGATTTGATGCGCTCACGTGGGGTCACATAAGGCGTTTGAAGTAGTGTTAAACACTGAAGATTTGAAGCGCTCACGTGTGGCACATGAGGCATTTGAAGTAGTGTTAAACACTGAAAGTCTGAGGCGCTCACGTGAGGCGCCTGAGATTTGGCACAGCTTCTTTGAATTTGTTCCCTTTTTCTTTTCTGAGTGCTAAGCACTATTGGGTCACGTGGGATCAAGTGAGGCGTCTCTAAAGACTGAAAGCTGCCTCTGTTTTATTCTCTTTTGAAAAGTGCTAAGCACTATTAAGGGGTCACGTGATGTCACGTGAGGCGCCCTAAAATTGAAACTGCCTTGGGTTTATTCCCCCTTTTTCTTCTGAAGGGCTTGTTCAGGGGTCACATGGGAGCACGTGACCCGATCTCATTTGTTTTCTCTCATTCAACACAGGTTCTCACGTGGGAACACGTGATCATGTTTGGGTGCTAATCTTCTTCTTTTTTACGTGCATGGAGATCTTGAGTTAAGTCCTCTGTTTGATAAGAATTAAATTCTTATATAGGGTTGAACCCTAATTTTATTTAGAGGAATTAAATTCCTATATGTTGTAAGAATTAAATTCTTTGAACTCTATTCTCCTCCTAGGTTTTGAATCTGCATAACAAATCTCCCCGATGAGAATTAAATTTTCAACTTATAGGGAGATCTGCTTCTGCAGATCTTCAACCAGAGGAAGAACTAAATTCTTTTTAGAAGAGTTAAACTCTTATGAAGGTGAAGAAGAGATAAAATATTCTCTGTGTTTTTCTTCCTTCTCTTACCTAGGGTTTCTTTTTCTCTGAGGGGATCTTCCTCTCTCTGGAGAATTTAATTCTTTTCTTTTCGCTTCCGAAAGGGTTTTTTTCTCTATCCCTCTGTATGTGAGACTTGAAGTCTTGGGTCCTTTATATAGGGGAGGTTGATTTGTTGAATTGGTTGAAGAGATCTTTTCTCTAATTGATTTGGGGATATTTCCCACCGTTGGATCTTTGATCCTAGGGCTTCTGTTTTACAGAAAGCAATCTTCTTGTTTTTAACGAGATTGGGAAAATCTTTTCCCATACAGAACTTGTTCTGTTCCTTGGTGATTTTTAATCACCATTGGATCATTGATCCAACGGTGCTCTAATTTTCAGAGATAGTTTGATGATTTTTTAGTCATCTTTGTTGGATCTTTGATCCAAGGGTGGGGAACATTTTATTCCAGCGCTAGCGCTCTCGTGCTTTGCATGTGAGCGCTGCATCAGAGTCATTGACTCTTAGCGATGGCGCTGCTAGCGCGAGCGCTCTCATGCTTTGCACGTGAGCACTGCATCAGAGTCTTTGACTCTTAGCGCTGGCGCTGCTAGCACGAGCGCTGCTTCATTTCAAGTTTCAAAATTTGAACAGAGCTTTGGTCTGATTGGGGGAAACAGTTGCTTTTCTTCATCTCCTTCCTCAAGCTCTCTACTTTTTGGGAGGTGAAGAAGATGAGTGAGAAAATAATTTCTAAAGTGAGCAAAATTCATGCTTCATCAACCTCTTCTAGACTAGCCATTTTTATTGGGTTTTTTCTTCACTAGTTCATCACTTAGTGAAGAGGTAGCTTGAGTTAGTGTCTCCTCGACGTAGATCATCTTCGGCCTCGAAGACTTCAAGCAAGCTTGTTCATTTCTCCTTGTGGAGCCTTACTAGAGTCCCGGAGATCACTATTTGGAGCGAAGGGACTACTGCACGAAGCTTATGAAGTGAAGGACCGGTCTACAAAGGTTGTATTTGTAGGGTTCCTAGGCACTCTCAAGGGGTCTCACAAGGCATCAACCATGCCCGTTTCAAAGCTTACGGTGCCGAGAAACCCTAGACTACGGATCGTTGGCTAGAAGTTTAGGCGACAAAGCAAACTAGTTAACACTTAACTACAAGAATACGGAAATACAACCTTTGTAGATCCGGTCCTCCACCTCCACGGCTCCGTGATGAAGTCCTCTCCGCTATCCTCATGCAATCCCGGGCTCTAGCGTCGGCTTCATCGGAGAAGAAGCGGGCTAGGTCATCGACGACGATGCCGAAGATGATCTACGTCGAGGCATCGCTAGATCAAGCTCCAACTTCACCAAGTCAAGAAAACTTGTGAAGGAAACACACTCTACTACTTGGCAAGAGGTAGAGGATGAAGAAATAGGAAGTGGGTTCACTTTAGAATTGAATTTCTCACTTATTTTCTCACTTTTCCTTTGATGGAGGCAAGCTTCTTCTTGAAGAAGAAGAAGAAAATGTTATGATAAGTTATTTTAAAAATCAAAGGAAAAGAAATACTTATCATAAACCAACCATGGTTATGTGTAGAGAGCAAACTATAGTTAGGTGAATGGTTAGGTTAGGCATAAAACAAAAATGGTGGACTTTTTCAAAGCTTCATAAAACTTCAACAAAGAAACAAAATTATCCACCATTTTCCTTTTGCCAAAATGAAATAAATAAATAAATAAATAAATGAATAAAACAAAACCCTAACCATTATCATGTAACCATGGTTTGATCTTTCCACTAAAACCCTAGCAAACATGTATCATCAAACATGATACAATCAAGTGCACAAAAGTATATCACATATACAATGTGTACATCCGAGTGAGAAAATCCATCTTAAGTAAACCGATACTAGATAATGCAAACTAATATATTAAATATATAACTATGCATTAAATCATTAAATCAACACTTGATTTAATGATCCGGTCATGTCGCATATAACCGGCTAATATCAACAGTAACAACTTATCGAATCAACACTTGATCCGATATCCCGGCTATATCACATATAACCGATCAATGTCACAAATCGCGAGAATCGAATACAGTATCACATACTGGTATCATTCTCGGTCCCGCACATATCTCATATGCGCTCCTATTTCGTTTCGCTTGAGCCAGGAAACCTCTGTGTAGGACTCTAAAGACTCGTCAATACGCCGGTAGCAGATGATGATCATATCAAGCACCCACAAGCTGCAAGCGGTCTGCTAAACGTAACGGCCACCCGGGTATTGAGCGATCAGAAGATCGACGAGCAAGCCCGCTCACACTCCAGTGAATCCAACCAGTAACACTACCGTACAGTCCGGTCTCGTCGTCTGATATGTCGCATATCTTGCCTAGGGGTGGTAAACGTCAGACCCAAATAGCTCGATAAGTCGTGTCGATATGAGGTCTATAACAATTCGAGAAACTACTGGTAACACTTACCAGTATATCTCATCAACCCTGGCCAGGGATTTCCTGTTATAGCCAATCGAACACAGCGCAACATCAACTCCCTATACCGGGAGAGACGAATCCCCTCCTATCGCTCATTGCCTCCATGTGACTCGGGACTGTACCCAAAAACCACCATTTTGCACGCCCTCTTGGACATGGTAAGATGGAAATCAAAGCACAGTGGGAACCACACAAGACTCTATGACGATCTCGGGTCTACAGACTACTCTGTACCAGTGTCACCAGAGAACTGCCATCTGACGTGAGGTATAATACCATCTGGGAGTTCTCGGCGAGTCCGTCCAGTGTACCCAGTCTCTACTGAGCACCCGTACATCATCTCTGATGTCAAACACCAATGGATATGGGATCATCCATCGCCCATCTGTATGGGTCGAGAAGGTATACGCTAGTCTACTCTGGTATATCGATGCCCCGTCTCGATATACCCACGACTAGGGACTTTGAAGGATGTACTTATGGACTACCATGTCCCCACTAGTATGATCCGCATCATAGTCCAGGTAGTCAAGTACACATCCTAAGGGCTTTACCAACATGTAATAGAGAGACAATCTGTGTACACGTTAAGGTAAAGATCAACCAGACAGCATACTATCATGTCGAGCAAGAAAGTCCTCCCTATATATGTCCCAGCATCCACTACAATATACATCCAATGTACAGTAATGGCCTCTAGGGCATACATATAACTAACAATATTCCTTGTTCACTTAGATGTAAAGATGTTTACATTCTTGTTTCGTCTAATTCTCTAGTTAAGATTCTAGGATAGGGTTCTTTAGCGCGCCATTTTTTTTAAAAAACCGCATGGTCGATGCCTCCCGAAACCCAGCGGCGACCCTAGGGAACCCTGAAAATCTATTACTGAAAGTATGGTGGAACCAAAAGTTTCAAAAGAACAGGGCATTCCCACGCCACTCCGCTGGAGTAGTAGGCTGTCTCATCTGCCTGAAAGATACTACGGTTTTCTTGTAGACGGGGATAGAGAGGATTGCATCATTGATAATGATGAGCCAACTAACTTCCAGCAAGCCATTCAGAGCACAGAATCGATAAAATGGCTGGATGCAATGCGGACCGAGATGGAGTCCATATACACCAACAAAGTATGGACTTTGGACATTGCTCCAGAAGGGATAAAACCCGTAGGCTGCAAATGGATCTTTAGAAAGAAGATTGGTGTAGATGAACAGGTTGAAACCTATAAGGCTAGACTTTTTGCAAAACGACTTCATCAAAGACCTGGTTTGGACTATGATGAAACTTTTTCACCAGTGGCTATGCTCAAATCCATCCGGATCCTTCTTGCCATTACTGCCTTCCACGATTATGAGATTTGGCAGATGGACGTAAAGACCGCTTTTTTAAATGGAAATCTGGAAGAGTGTGTCTATAAGGACCAGCCAGAGGGTTTCATTCAGAGTGGAAGCAGCGGGAAAGTGTGCAAGTTGCTTAAGTCCATTTATGGACTAAAGCAGGCATCGCGGAGTTGGAACATCTGTTTTGATGAGACGGTCAAAGAATTTGACTTTATCAAAAATCCAGATGAACCATGCATCTATAGTAAGATTGTAGCAAGATTTATAGTATTCCACGTCTTGTACGTGTTGGGGTAAAAATTTACACCCCCGTTGACCGAGTCAAAGTCAAGGTCGACCCCAAGCCAGGTGGGCCCAAGCCCAGGTCAAGCGGGCCCATGCCCAAGTCGAGCCCACGGCCAGCCTCCCCATGCCAACAACAAAATCATGTAATAAATAATTTTTATGTAATTTTTTATACATGAATGTATGCAAAATGGGCATAGAGCCAATATTTTGTAAGCCCATGGCTTATGTGCAAAAATGAAATGGCACATGAGCCAAGGGATAGGAAAAATGCCATTTTTGTGAAGCCCAAGGGGCTATATGTAAATATGTAAGCCTATAAAAGGCAACATGATGAAAAAATAAAGAAGACTTTTCATTTCCCCCAAAAACTAGGGTTCTTTGTGCCTCCTGCTCCTTCTCAAAGGTTCTAAACCTTCTCAATTCTTTTGAATTAAATCAAGAGTTTTACTCTTTCTTTTTCCAAAACTAAGTAGTTTTCCACCACAAAACCCACAAAGGGAAACTCAGATCTCCCATCAGATCTCAAAAAGGAGTGATTTTTAAAGTCTCCTACTTCTTGATCTTCAAGATCCGGCCAAACAATAGAAGGAAGAAGAAGAACCCCCTTCATCAGCTTCAAAACATCCCAGGAGTTTAACTCCATACATATACACATAACAAATATTTCCTTTCTGAAGCATAGCTTCTGTTTCATAGGCTAAAAGCCTCCTTTTTCTCGCCAGCGCTCAAGCGCAGAGCGCTTGCGTGCCGACACGTGGCGCGCTTGCGCTCCAGCGCAAGCGCTCGAGCGCAAGTCGCCCCCGTGCCGACACGTGGAGCGCTTGCGCTCTAGCGCAAGCGCTCGGGCGCAAGCGCTCGGGCGCAAGTCGCCCCGGTGTCGACACGTGGCGCGCTTGCGCTCCAGCGCAAGCGCTCCAGCGCAAGCGCTCCAGCGCAAGTCGCCCCGGTGCCGACACGTAGAGCGCTTGCACTCCAGCGCAAGCGCTCGAGCGCAAGTCGCCCCGGTGCCGACACGTGGCACGCTTGCGCTCAAGCGCAAGCGCTCGAGCGCAAGTCGCCCCGTGCCGACACGTGGAGCGCTTGCGCTCGAGCGCAAGTCGCCCCCGTGCCGACACGTGGCGCGCTTGCGCTCAAGCGCAGAGCGCCCACGTGCCGACACGTGGCACTCTAGCGCCTGAGCGCACAGCACCTAGGCACACAGCGCCCAAGGTGCTGCCCCCCACGCATACCTTGGATGCCTTTTCCCCTATTTTTATGTACATACATATACATACACATATGTATACATATTTGCACACACATACCCCCGTAAAAACTCTGCGTGGCTCCCGATATATCCAAACCCCCCTTTCAAAACACAACACACGTACACTGCACATTGAGTTCGCATGACCAGTTTAACCCGTTAATCGGAGGTTCCCTCGCCCCAAAGGCGAGGGGTAATTAACGACAGCTTAGTCCGCGGCTGCCGGAGATTCGGATCCCCACAATCATTAAACCCCCGCCTGCCCTAGGCAGGGGGAATCTGTAGTACGCCTGACAAGCGCGCGCGTATTCCCATCTCAATAGGGTGACGAAAAACACCCTATAGATTCTGGCACGCCCGGTGGGACCATCTCTCCTCCCATATTTCGGGTTAAATGTTCATGCGAACTCAATCAATATACATATCGATTGCCTATACTGAAATAATGTATCTATTTGCAGGGTTAACAATTTCCAATTTCTATATTCGATGCAAGTCGGTATTTGAACGATTTCTCTTGGCCCCAGCTGGGGGCAAGACCATCAATACCAACAAAGCAACAAGGCATCTCGGGCAAACTCCAGCGGTACCCCCGACAACTGCCCGATCAGGTATCTTCTCTAAGCTCCTCGTCATATGACCACCAAGTCGTTAAACTGGAAACAGATAGACCCCTAAGTCTTTAAACTGGAAACAGATGACCACCAAGTCGTTAAACTGGAAACAATCGACCACCAAGTCGTTAAACTGGAAACAATCGACCGCCACGTCATTAAACTAGGAACAATCGACCTCTAAGTCGTTAAACTGGGAATGTAAAAAAAATGTAAATAAACAAGAAAATGTGTAAATAAAAGAAAAAAAATAAAAGCCGAAATGATGGGGCAGCTCGCAATAAAAATCAGCGAGTAAAATAAAGATGAAATAAAAGCCGAAATGATGGGGCAACCGCGAATAAAAGCCGAAATGATAGGGCAATCGCGACCTTCGCGATAAGAAAAGCTGAAATGATAGAACAATCGTGGTAAAACAAAAACAAAAAAACAAAAACAAAAAAAACAAGGGCGGATGATGAGTTGCTCCTGGCATTATTCCAGTGCAGCAATGCAGACGCCAACAAAAATCCAATTTCCTAAAATTCTTCCAGCCTTACGGCCAGTCCCCGAATTGACTACCGTATACAATCCATGGGCTCAAATAATTCTCAGCATACCCATACCCCACCGCAATCACCAGTTACGCGGCTGGTCTCCGCCTGTGGAATTATGCTCCATTGAGAAGACCCACTCATGTGTCCTCACGATATATGAGGAGAACAAACCTTTGTGGGATCCTTACGACTCACGAAGGAAGAACACACTTAGGAGTCCCCACGACTCCTAAGGAGAAAATACACCTATGGGATCCTTACGACCCGTAGGGAGAATTTGCTTTTATGGGACCCTCACGGCCCATAAAATTGAAAAGTCTCAGGTGACAGGGATCTAAACATGTCTCCTAAGCCATCGCTCCCCAACCCCAACGGCGAATGATGAGTCGCTCCTGGTACCATATTCCAGTGTAGCGATGCAGACGCCAACCAAATTCCAAATCCCATACCCCAACGGCGAATGATGAGTCGCTCCTGGTACCACATTCCAGTGCAGCGATGCAGACGCCAACAAAGTCCTGAAATTTTTCCGGCCCTACGGTCTGGATCATACATCCTGCAAAACCGTATACAATCCACGGGCGTAAAACAATCCCAATCTCTCCAAAAAAAAAAGAAGGTATGTCCACAAACAAAATGGGCACGGATGAAAACCCGAAAGGGCTCCGTGAGTAAAAACAGCAGGACTACCGGCGAGTTTGTGAAAACCCGAAAGGGCGCAAACTCGTGAGAAAGAAATGAAATGCACTCACAAGGTCCTCTCGACTTTGAGAGGAGAAAATTCCCGCGTGAGATCCTTACGACTCACAAAGGAGCAACACACTTGGGAGTCCCCACGACTCCCAAGGAGAAAATACACTTACGGGATCCTTACGACCCGTAGGGAGAAAATGCTTTGTGAGACCCTCACGGCTCACAAAATTGAAAAGTCTTAGGCGATAGGGACCTAAAACCTGTCTCCTAAGCCATCGTTTCCTAATAAGCAAACGCAAATGATGATTCGCTCCTGGTACCATATTCCAGTATAGCGATGCTGATGCCAAACAAAAAAAAACCAATTCCCAAATCCTCTCATGACAAATGATGATTCGCTCCTGGTACCATATTCCAGTGTAGCGATGCTGATGTCAACCCAAATCAAATCAAACCAACAACCTCTACGGAGGAATCATGCTCCGTCCCAGAATTTACCCCGTGTCAAAGTCATGCTTCGCCTCGGGATATCTACCTTCCCTGTCGGAATTATGCTACGGCTCGGAATCAACCAACGACCTCCTCGTCGGAATTATTCTCCACCTAGGAATCAAGTCAACCAGCAAGCTCTGCGTCGGAATTATGCTTCATCTCAGAATGCACCCCGTGTCGAAATGATGCTTCGCCTCGGTGTACCTGCCTTCCCTGTTGAAATTATGCTTCGTCTCGGAATCAAGTCAGCCAACAAGCTCTGCGCAGGAATCATGCTCCGTCTCAGAATGTATCCCGTGTCGAAATCAATGCTTCGCCTCGGAATATCTGCCTTCCTTGTCGAAATTACGCTTCGCCTGGGAATCAACCTTTGCATCGAAATTATGCTTCGGTCAAAATGTCGGCCGCCCATCGGAACGATGCTCCGATCCCTGGAACCATGCTCCGCCCTTCGGAATGATGCTCAGATCCCTGGAATCATGCTCCGCCCTTCGAAATGATGCTCCGATCCCCTGGAATGATGCTCCGCACATCGGAATGATGCTCCGATCCTTGGAATTATGCTCCGCTCTTCGGAAAGATGTTCCGAACCCTAGAATCATGCTACGCCCATCGGAATGATGCTCCGATCCTTGGAATTATGCTCCGCTCTTCGGAAAGATGTTCCGAACTCTGGAATCATGCTCCGCCCTTCGGAATGATGCTCCGATCCCCTGTAATGATGCTCCGCTCATCGGAATGATGCTCCGATCCTTGGAATTATGCTCCGCTCTTCGGAAAGATGTTCCGAACTCTGGAATCATGCTCCGCCCTTCGGAATGATGCTCCGAATCCTGGAATTATGCTCCGCTCTTCGGAATGATGCTCCGATCCCCTGGAATCATGCTCCGATCATCGGAATAATGCTCCGATCTCTGGAATTATGCTCCACTCATCGGAACGATGCTCCGATCCCCTGGAATTATGCTCCGCAAATCGGAATGATGCTCCGACCCTGGAATTATTCTCCACGCTTCGGAATGATGCTCTGACGTTGGAATTATGCTCCGCGAATCGGAATGATGCTCCGATCCTCGGGAATCATGCTCCCTGGGATGATGCTTCGCCTCCGGAATGATGTTCCACCTCGAAGTTCAGCTTTAAGATCCATCAATTTCATGCACACAACTCAAATGTGCAGTGTGCATTTATTGATGGGGGCACTTTGTTGGGGTAAAATTTTACACCCCCGTTGACCGAGTCAAAGTCAAGGTCGACCCCAAGCCAGGTGGGCCCAATCCCAGGTCAAGCGGGCGGCCAGCCTCCCCATGCCAACAACAAAATCATGTAATAAATAATTTTTATGTAATTTTTTATACATGAATGTATGCAAAATGGGCATAGAGCCAATATTTTGTAAGCCCATGGCTTATGTGCAAAAATGAAATGGCACATGAGCCATGGGATAGGCAAAATGCCATTTTTGTGAAGCCCAAGGGGCTATATGTAAATATGTAAGCCTATAAAAGGCAACATGATGAAAAAATAAAGAAGACTTTTCATTTCCCCCAAAAACTAGGGTTCTTTGTTCCTCCTGCTCCTTCTCCAAGGTTCTAAACCTTCTCAATTCTTTTGAATTAAATCAAGAGTTTTACTCTTTCTTTTTCCAAAACTAAGTAGTTTTCCACCACAAAACCCACAAAGGGAAACTCAGATCTCCCATCAGATCTCAAAAAGGAGTGATTTTTAAAGTCTCCTACTTCTTGATCTTCAAGATCCGGCCAAACAACAGAAGGAAGATGAAGAACCCCCTTCATCAGCTTCAAAACATCCCAGGAGTTTAACTCCATACATATACACATAACAAATATTTCCTTTCTGAAGCATAGCTTCTGTTTCTTAGGCTAAAAGCCTCTTTTTTCTCGCCAGCACTCAAGCGCAGAGCGCTTGCGTGCCGACACGTGGCCCGCTTGCGCTCAAGCGCAAAAGCTCGAGCGCAAGTCGCCCCGGTGTCAACACGTGGCGCGCTTGCGCTCCAGCGCAAGCGCTCGAGCGCAAGTCGCCCCCGTGCCAACACGTGGAGCGCTTGCGCTCCAGCGCAAGCGCTCGAGCGCAAGTCGCCCCGGTGCCGACACGTGGCACGCTTGCGCTCGAGCGCAAGTCGCCCCGTGCCGACACGTGGCGCGCTTGCGCTCCAGCACAAGCGCTCGAGCACAAGTCGCCCCCGTGCCGACACGTGGTGCCCTGCGCTCAAGCGCAGAGCGCCCACGTGCCGACACGTGGCACTCTAGAGCACAGCACCTAAGCGCACAGCGCCCAAGGTGCTGCCCCCCACGCATCCCTTGGATGCCTTTTCCCCCTTTCAAAACACAACACACGTACACTGCACATTGAGTTCGCATGACCAGTTTAACCCGTTAATCGGAGGTTCCCTCGCCCCAAAGGCGAGGGGTAATTAACGGCAGCTTAGTCCGCGGCTGCCGGAGATTCGGATCCCCACAATCATTAAACCCCCGCCTGCCCTAGGCAGGGGGAATCTGTAGTACGCCTGACAAGCCCGCGCGTATTCCCATCTCAATGGGGTGACGAAAAACACCCTACAGTACGTGGATGACATTCTCTTGATGGGAAATGACAATCCTATGCTACAAAGGATTCTTGTCACAAAGGTTCTCCATGAAAGACCTGGGTGATGCCTCTTACATTCTAGTGATCCAGATCTATCGTGATAGATCTAAGAGGATGTTGGGACTTTCACAGTCTATGTACATCGACACCATACTGAAGAGATTCAGTATGGAAGATTCAAAGCAAGGTAATTTACCGACTTGTCACGGAATCACCCTTTCCAAAGAGATGTCTCCCAAGATTGATTTGGAAAGGGATCGCATGTCTATTATACCCTATGCTTATGCAGTAAGCTCTATAATGTATGCGATGTTGTGTACCAGACCAGATGTTGCTTACGCACTAAGCGTGGTAAGCCGGTATCAGTCAAACCATGGGGAGAAGCACTGGATAGCAGTAAAGAACATTCTCAAGTACCTGAGAAGGACTAAGGAAATGTTCTTGGTGTACGGCGGAAAAGACCTCCAGATCGAGGCCTTTGCTGACTCCAGCATCCAGAGTGACAAGGATGACTCCATGTCTATGTCGGGTTATGTCTTTACCCTCAATGGAGGGGCGGTCTGTTGGAAGAGTTCCAAGCAGGACACCGTTGCTGACTCGACGATGGAAGCGGAGTATATCGCAGCTTGTGATGCCGCAAAAGAAGCAGTCTGGATGAGAAAGTTAATAACAGAACTTCAGGTGGTTCTGTCCATTGTTGATCCAATACCTCTATATTGTGACAACAACGGGGCTATAGCTTTAGCAAAGGAACCCGGGTCCCATCAGAAGTCCAGACTGTCACAACCCAAAATAGCACGTGACTGGCCCTTGAATCATATGAAGTCTATAGGACCCCATCTAATTCAAGTAAGCCAAAAGCCCAGAAATCTAAAACCATTTTAAAGAAAGTTTTTTATTAAAATAAACCGAATCATACGTTTTAAAACATCAAGTCTTTTCTGAAAATTTCGGCAGAGTTTCCTTTGTAAATACTGGCCCCGAACGGGGTACAACATGATAAATATAAACATGAATGATAAAAGGCATCCCCAAGCGGGAGCTAGCTCTTCGTCAATCGACGGCCACAACCAAGCAAGCATATAATATACAACGCCGAAGGGCAAGGATCAAAACTCAAAAGGAAACTCAAATCAACATGAAAACCCATAATAATACAACGCGCGACTCTAAGGTCGAAAGAATATACATCACTGGTCTACTAAGTCCGAAATAAATACACAAGTCTGGTTGATGGAGTTTACTAGATACAATGAATAAAATAAAGCACAATGGTGGTCACGATACAAGTGAACCCACCTACCAAGCAATCACCCGGAATGGAAGCAGTGTGCCAGCAAAGCCGTAACGAAACCTGTACGGCAAAACCTGCAAGAAACTGTGGCACAACAGGGGTGAGTTGCTAACTCGTGAATAGAAAACATCACCGAGCAGAAAATCGTATGTATGACACAATCCTAGGTCAATACGATCAAAATATAAATAACCTCAAAATGATAAAGTCTGAATCATGAAAGGGTGGCAAGGGTAAACATCTATACATAAATGTAATCCCATGTGCTCGTGTCAGTGCCTCAGGTAGCAATGTATCATAATAAGAGGTATGAATGCATGAAAATAGGATACATGTAAATGAAGGAACTGCTTTCATAATTTAGTGAGATTTCTGTATATTTAAAATAAGGTATCATCAATAAATCAATATAAATCAGTGTCTAGCATCGACACAAAACATAAATCCCAATATCCAATATCTCAGGCTCCGGCTATCCGGACTGGCCTGTATCATCAAATCTCAATACCTCAGTGTCTCAAATCTCAATACCTCGGGCTCCGTCAGTCCGGATCGGCCCATACATCAATCACACGACCACGAACGGTATCCTCCGGATATCCGCCGCGCCAGACAATCACCGGTAGGCAGTCTGCCCCTGCCGGGCTTATCGACTACAACTCGATCTTCTTGCCCCGGGGTACCATACCGGGTCCACCATGTACCCGCAGACGGTTCATCCGGCTCCTCGAATCGGGTCTCGAAATCCATCTCATAACCGAGAAAACATCATGGTGGACGACTCATACATCACGAGAAAACCGCAACTTGCATTTTAAAAAGAGAGAGAGAGAGAGAAGTTTATATATATTCTTGCGGTTTTCCCCCAAATCCAGGAATCTCATGAAAATCCGAAATCCAAGAATCAATAGTAAGTAAACAGTGAATATCGGCATAAAACTCCATAATACTGCATAACAGTGAAAATATTATGCATGAATTTACAAGTAATAAGTGCAATGTCTAAACTGGCATATAAAGCAAGTACACTAATATCATGTTGAAACTATCAGCTAACAAGCTATGTCAATGAAATAATATTCTCTAAAGTGTACATGACATGGCAATTACCGATGATGATGTGTGTGAGCCGGCAAGTAAGTGTATGTGGAACATACGCATCATCGGTAATGGTAATGGTGTCCTGACGGTATGATCTCAATATTAACATATGAAAACACAATATAAGCATGCGATGCGATGCGAACAGCAATAATATGCGGGAGTTGAATAATAAACACAATGATAACTAATCTGCATTTATATAAATATGAGTCATACAGGTTTGCCATTTAAAATAACACGAATCGTATGTTTAGAAAATAGGGACTACGGTGTTTTTAAGAAAATGTACGTCCTTTAAAATATCCTTAGAATCCCTTGGGCTGTCTTTAAAATACTCACGATTCGTTAGTTTTGAGATAGGTATGACTCGAGTCTAATCTACCATTTACAAGTAAACTACAGGACTAACTAAAAAGCTGATCGAAAGGTAAAGAAGCCGCCTAACATCTGAGTCGATGCATATATATATATATATATATATTAGTCGGTGTTCCCACCTCAATAGTATCCCATACGATATCCTATATAATATGACATTCTCGAGTCAAGAGTGCGGATCTATCATCAATATATAGCTCGTACGGTAAATCCGTCGTACGGCCTCCCAAATCAGGGTACGGATCAATATCACATTATTTCAATATTCAACCGGTATCCTCTTTATCATATATCATGATCTGGGGGTACTGATCTACGTCTAGTACAATGCTGATACCATCTAAGTATATGCATGCGTGTGTATGAAAACACCACGCCTAAAGAACTCGCTAAAACATCATGTCGTATCTCAAATACGAACCATGTCACATCACCGATCTCATGGCATCCAGCCCAAACTCATCGACTCATCTCCAATCCCAGGTACTATCCTCATAATCCATGTATATGTGTATGTATATATATATACATAGTCCCATACCCATGTGTATATATATATATATATATACATATCCCCATATACGCACAAGTAAAATAAATGTATGCATGTGTGTGTGTGCGTGTGGGTGTAATCTCTAATCTAGGGTTTCGCAACTAACACTAAACTAATCCATGAACATAAAACCCTATCATGATAAACAATAATCATATAACAACATATACTGTGTGTGTGTGTGTGTGTGTATACGTATTCGTATACATCACTACGAAACTGCGGGGGTGCTATACGCCATCCACCCGACTTCCCCCGTAGATATATATCTACTCACCTTGCATCTTGCGTGCCGATGCCGATGTCGCCATCTTCTTCTTCAACGTCTTGACATCCACGTGGGGGGGTACCTACACATATAACACAATCGCAAATGCGTATTAAAATCACATCGGAAAACCAAAACGACACGCTAAAGGCCTATAGGTTAGAACCTATGGACCACGCCTTCAAAACCACCACCAACCCTCGATATCATCGTACAAATGTCAAGTGATCGAGGTAAAACACAGATACTAAAATCCAGAATTCAAAATACGAGAAACGAAACCCCGAATCAAAACAGTAACTCTTGAAAATGGTCCCAGATTTTACCCTAGGTCAAATTAGTCAATTTTGCATACAGGAGGGGTCTAGTTTACTGCTAAAGGAGCCATGGAGCAAGAATGAGGGACAACAACAACACCCTGGCCGCAAATTGCGGCCAGGAAGGATTTATTTGCGGCCATATCATGGTGGATGGGGCTCGGGTCTTGGGGTTAGCTTCCTGGGTGCCTGTATGTATCGCTGTGTATGCTAAATAATTTTCAGAGGCTCCGGGTGTTGGCAGATCTCCAATTCCCTACACAGAATCCAAACTTCTCCGATATCGGGTTTTCTAAGTTCGTATTCTGGGGTTCTAGTCTCTGGTTTGGGTCTGAATTCTAGCACTAGGGGGTTTGTGTGGCCTCTACTAAGCTCAATTACACATCACAACTCAAGAATTCCACAAAACCCTAACTAGGAATTTTCAAAGTTCACTAAACCGCATCAAAACACTTCTAATCTTGTATGGGTGCTAAGGTAATGGAAATATAATGCTAATGGTGCAGAAATTACCTCATTTGGCAACTCAAGAAAATTCTTGAGTTGCCCCAAGTGTCCAAAATCCTTACTTTCTTGGTCCAAAGTGTAGCTTGTGAGCTTGAGCACAATTTTAATGAAGTAGGGATGGACTTTTGGGGTTGTTTTGATGATGAAGTAAGGTGGTGAAGGTGGTGGAGGAGAGGGGGCTGCCATGGGCTTGAGGTGAAAAAAGATGAAGATGAAGAAGAATGAAATGGGAGCCATGACCAAGGTTTGACCTCTCTCTCTCTCTCTCTCTCTCTTGCCCATACCCCATATAATATTGTTTTCCTTTTCTTTTTCTTTTCTTTTGTTTCTCTTTTCTTTTGTTTCTCTTTTCTTTTCATTTGCAAATCAAAATGCATGAAGAAAATTAAAGAAAGGCCGTGTAAAAATGTAACACAAGTGTGGAAAATGACATGTGCATGTCATGTGCACAAACACGTTTAATGCACGATTAGCGATATTTAATCGCGATTAGCATTAAAATAGTGTCGAATAAATCATAAAATTTCATAATTTGCTTAAATCACATAAAGCACCCTCTTTTCAGTAATTTGTATAATTTTTTTTTTCAAATTTTCCCCATTTATCGGTATTTAATTATACCGCATTAATAAAATATTCAATATTTTATTATTTAATTATAAAAATTCCCAAAAATAATATTTTATTTTTCTGAAATGTTACAGTCTTCCCCCTTAAAGAAATTCGGTCTCCGAATTTAAATTTAAACCCCTCAATTACTAAAACATTTCAGTAAAATTCCAAGTCGTCGGGGATCCGAAATCATCAATACATAAAACGCATTGTAGCGCAATGCATGCGCATGAACAATGAGCAGATAACTCAAAATCAAACAAAAGCAAAACTCTGTCAAGCATCCCGCAATCATCGGAGTCATGGGGAAGACATCAATGTCTAAATCCAATACGAAAACCAACATGATATACATCAAAACTATACATGTAAACATCTGAAGGAAATGCATGCCAAATCTTTCATGTTGATGTGCGATACGCGTATCGCGGCACAGTGGCGGACGTCTATCATATGAAAATAACTATATATATATATATATATATATATATATATATATATCCTTTGTTTTAATATGCACGTCCCGCCGTTTTGAAAACAATTTTAGAATGGTTTCCTTGTGTAAAAGTTTCGTGTCATCTCAGACACGTAGGTAAATACTGAGACTATAGCTCTTTTTGGAAAATCCCTTCGATAACTATCTATGCAGGCAAAATATATTCAGGTACTGTCCTCGGACAAGTCATGCTCATGTACTATACCAAATAGAAAATATCATAAAACGTACTACTCCACAAGAAATAAATCCCCAAATGTGCATAAGAATGTCGCGTTCGTCTGGTGCGCACGGAAATCAAAATCCATGAATGTGCCATACATGTACACAGAAACAACATCTAAGTGCAACGGGCATGCACGAAACACCTGTCAGAGGCAACGGTGTGCCTGACAGTAATATCAGGTGCATCTGATATGCACAAAGAATCCCGATTTAGTGCATCTAGTGTGCACCAAAATCGCATCTCATATCATGCGCCCAACATGCGCGAAAATCCAAATCAGGTGCATCCATCATGCACGAATAAAATCTAAATCATGTGCATCCAACATGCACGAAATCACGAAATCCAATATCAAGCGCCGAACATGCGCAAAATCCAATCCAAGCGCGTCAAATATGCGCAAGAATCCAATCAGGTGCACAAAGTGCACAAAACAAATATCGAGTATCACAATCGAAATCGACGGTATACAACACATTTCAATCCAAATCCAAATCAGGTATACCGTGGTATATGATCTCACAACCATGTGCATCAGCGTGCACAAAAGCAAATCAAAATACTAAAAGTGCATGAAAACTATACCGAAAGCATAAGCCAAATCATATGCATGCCCTAGGCATGAAATTAAATCGATGTTTCGAATGACATCAAAACGAAGTCAGGTGCAACTGTGGTGCAAAAAATACGTATCAATGCACTGCAAGCATATATGGACTATACCGAGTGCAAAAACCAAATCTTGTGCGTACCATATGCACAAAATCAACCCAACTGTATGAAATCCATGAAATCATAAACATGTGCAGCCAAGGCACAAAAACGATATTGTAACATTTCAGAAAAATAAAATATTATTTTTGGGAATTTTTATAATTAAATAATAAATTTAATGAATATTTTAATATGGCGGTATAATTAAATACCGATAAATTGGGAAAATTTTGGAAAATTATAGAAATTACTAAAATGAGGGTGTTTTATTGGATTTAAGCAAATTATGAAATTTTATAATTTATTATACACTATTTTAATGCTAATCGCGATTAAATATCGCTAATCGCACATTAAACGTGTTTTGTGCACATGACATGCACATGTCATTTTTCACACTTGTTACATTTTCCTACATGGTCTCTTCTTTTTATCATGCATGACTTGGGTTTTTAAAAGAAAAGAGAAGAGAAAAGATAACAAAGAAAAGAAAAAGGAAAACAATAAACAAAGAAGTATGGGCGAGAGAGAGAGAGAGAGGTGAGGGGTCAGCATGGTCATGGCTCATTGTCTTCATCACCTTCATCATTCATTCTTCTCCCTCTCCTCAATCATGGTAGCCCCCATCTCCCTCCTCCACAAAACCCTCTCAAACATCACCAAAAACAACCCAAAACATCATCCCCACTTCATTAAAAACATGCACAAGCTTCTCACAAACACCTTGAACCAAGAAAAATTGGATTTTGGAAACTTGGGGCAACTCAAGAATTTTCTTGAGTTGCCAAATGAGGTAATTCCCTTACCATTAGCATTGTATTTCATTCACTTTAGCACTCATGTTAGTTTAGAAGTGTTTTAATGCGGTTTAGTGAACTTTGAAAATTCCTAGAAAGGGTTAGGGTTTGAATTGAATCCAAAGGTGTAATTGAGGCTTAATAGTGACCTTAAACCCCTGTAGGGATTGTAAAATGGACTGAAACCAGAGAATAGAACCCCAAAACCCAAAACTTTGAAACCCCGACATCGGCAGATTTTATGGAAATTGTGATGTATTTTGGTATCTGCTATCACCCGGGACACCTGAAAAATATTTAGCAAATACAGATACACAAGCAAGCAACCTAGAACCTATACCCAAAACCCTGGACCCTAACCCCACTGCCAGGCCGCAGATTTATTGTTTCTGGCCGCAATTTGCGGCCAGGGTAGGGTCATTTTGGTCCGTGATTGTTCTGTGGCTCCTTTATCAGTAAAATAGACCCTCCATATATGCAAAATTGGCTAATTTGACCTAGGGTAAAATCTGGGACCATTTTCTTGAGTTGATGTATTGTTTTGCGACTTCGTTTTAATTTGGGATTTGGTATTTGATTTTGTATTCCGTCGCGTGGCGTTTGAACGTCAACGACTAGGGTTATTTGTCGTGTTTTGCATGCGAGGCTATAGGTTTTGACCTATGAGCGAAACGTGTGCCGTTTTGGTTTTCCGACTTGATTTTAATACGCATTTGCAATGTGTATTGGTTGTAGGTACCCTCACGAGGATTTCGAGACGACGAGGAGGGCATGGCGTCATCGATTCCAGCAAGAGAGGACCATGTGAGTAAATTTATATCTACGGGGGAAGTCGGGTGGATGGCGTATAGCACCCCCGCAGTTCGTAGTGTAGTTATGATATGTTATATATTTACATATGTGTTGTGAATTTGGATGATAGTGTCGTGGTTGATTTCTTAGTCGCGAACCATAGAATAGGTTTGCACACATGCGCGCACACACACACCCTTGCACGCATTATTATTACTTGTACGTATTTGGGGATACGTATATATATATACCCACATAGGTTTGGGACTATATATATATATACGTATACCTATACATGGATAATGAGGATAGTGGATGATAGTTGGAGATGAGTCGATGAGATTGGGCATGATGCCACAAGATCGGTGATGTGATTTGGATCGTATTATAAGATACGACTTGTGATGATAGCGGATTGGTAGGCGATGTGTTTTCATACACACGCATTTATATATATGTTGATGGTATCATATTGTACTAGACTATAGATCAGTACCCCTAATTCATGATGTGATGATAAGGATACCAGAGAAATGATGAGATAGATGTGATAGTTGACCCATACCCAGATTTAGGATGTCGTACGACGGATTTACCGTACTAGATAACTATGATGATAGATCCACACTCTTGACTCGAGGATGTCATATGATATATTGTATCGTGCGTGGAACTATTGAGGCGAGATCACCGACTATTATATGTATATATATATCGACTCAGATTTATGTGGTTTCCATACCCTTTCGATTAGTTTGTTAGTTAGATCCGTAGTTTACTTAGTAGGTGTTAGACTGGACCCGAGTCATACCTATTTCCAAAACTAACGAATCGTGAGAATTTTAAAGACATACCAAGGGATACTACGGATATTTCAAAAGACGTACCTGTTCCCGCCGAAAATTTCTGCGCAGAAGAGTCCAAGATATCAAATGGAAGCGATACGCTTAAGGAAATGCGAACCAATATCTTCCGGCCTGTATTTTGATAAGTTCCCGAAGGAGAAACAGATAAATTCTGATGGTATTGGAAGCATCTCGAAAAACCCTTCGATTTGATATATTATGGGCCTCGTAATTCATCCGGGATCAAAAGTTATGAGGCATCACGTGTCCACACGTGATGGACCTTTAAGAACCCGCTGAAGGAGTTAAAAGATATAATAAAAACTCAAAAAAGACCCCAATGGGGGATCACGTGCTCACACGTGACCATGGGTCACGTGAAGACACGTGATGGGCTTTTAAGAACTCTAAAATAATGAATAGAATTTAATTCTAAAAGTCAGAAAATACCTCAACGAGGTATCACATGCTTACACGTGACCAATGGTCACGTGTTGACACGTGATGGTTAAAACAACAACATAAACAAGCGGCCGTTAAGGAACCAATTTGGGGGTCACGTGCTCACACGTGACCAAGGGTCACGTGTCAGCACGTGACTGACTTCGAAAGCCTTACAGTTAATAGAATTAAATTCTAAAAGCTTCCAAATCTTTCCAAATGGAAAAAGATTATGGGGACCGTTGGATTAAAGATCCAAGGGTGATTAAATATCACCAATTTATGGAAAGATCTTGGACTTGGAAAGATTTCCCCCCCTAAATCTGACCGAGATAACAAATGGATATCTTTGGATTTAAAATCCAATGGTGAATAAAATTCACTTAACAATCTAAAAGCCCAGATTAATGATGAATGCAAATCAAATCTCTCAACATACAAATCAAATCTCTTAATGAGAGATTTGCTAAACAAATTGATTCTCTTCCTTCTCCTATAAATAGGAGCCAAGAAAAGAAGAGAAGGGGGACTACTTTTTGGGAGAAGAAACAGAGGGAGGAGAATTTAATTCTCAAGAGAAAAAAAAAAGAAAAGAGAGGAGAATTTAATTCTCTGCGAAAGAAAAACCGTAGGTAAGAAAAGAGATGCTTCAAAAGTGAATTTAATTCTCAAAATCCAAGAGTTTAACTCTTATATATAAAAAAAAAGAACTTAGTTCTTCTTCTGGTTGAAGATCTGTACAGAGCACATCTCCCCATAAGTTGAGAATTTAATTCTCATCGGGTCAAGATCCTGCCATGCAGATCCTAAACTTAGAAGGGGAATTGAGTTTTGAGAATTTAATTCTCCCAAACTAATTGGAATTTAATTCCTACAGAATCATAATTGGGGTTTAACCTTACTTAAGAATTTAATTCTTTCGCAACAGGAATTTAATTCCTCCTAAAATGAAACTAAGGTTTAACCCTAATCAAGAATTTAATTCTTTTACATATCTGGGAATTTAATTCCTTTGAAAAGAAATCAGGGTTTCATCCTAAATAAGAATTTAATTCTTTCACGATAGGAATTTAATTCTTCCAAAATCATAATTAGGATTTAACCCTACAAAGAATTCAATTCTTAAAAGATCTCTGTTCATGAAAAGAACTAGGGTCACGTGTCCCCTGCAAAGAACTTTGAAGCATCACCTCACGTGCTCCCACATGACTCCCAAAACGCAGAAAGAAAAAGCAAAGGAAATGAAAGCTTTGGGCGCTCTCATGTGTTATCACGTGACCCCTCAGCAAATGCTTTAACAATTGGCGCACAGATCCCCATCACGTGCCAACACGTGATGCTCTAAAATAAAAACAAAAGTGTTTAACACTTATTCGCAGATTTAAGGATAAACCAAAAGGAGATCTGGCTCCACATTTAGGGCGCCCTCGCGTGTCACCACGTGACCCCTAATGAGCATTCTAACAGACCAGAGCGGGGGCCTCCATCACGTGCCAACACGTGATGCTCTAAAATAAAAACAAAAGTGTTTAACACTTATTCGTAGATTTGAGGATAAACCAAAAGGAGATCTGTCTCCACATTTAGGGCGCTCTCACGTGTCCGCACGTGACCCCTCCCTCCTTAGTGTTTAACACTAATTGGAAAACTCTATCTGCAGTGTTTAACACTGATTTTCTTAGTGTTACACTAATTTGGAAAACTCTATTTGCAGTGTCTAACACTGATTTTCTTAGTGATTATCACTAATGTGGAAACTCTGTTCCCGGTGTTTAACACTGATTTGCTTTAGTGTTTAACACTAATTTGAAATCTCTGATTACCAGTGTTTAACACTGATTTGCTTTAGTGTTTAACACTAATTGGAAAGCCCTGTTGGTAGTGTTTAACACTGGTTATCTTTTAGTGTTTAACACTAACTTGCTAATCTTATTCCCAGTGTTCAACACTGTTGGTCTTTAGTGTTTAACACTAGCTTTAGCCCAATTGGCTAAGTTTCTAGAGGCAAAGCCTCTCCTTCAATGGACCAACAGAGGGCCAATATTTCAAACATAATTGGACTTAGCCCAAACTGGCCATAAGTCCTCAAATCATCTTGAACTGAGCACATCTGCTCTTTCAACCAACTCATTGGTTCAAGGGTACATCTCTGAACTCCTCTGATATTTGTCGTTGTAATCCTTCAACGTCTTCAGAGAGGTGACGGGTCCCGACGACCACACATCAAGACGGACTGTGGGGTCCTTAAACCCACGGACTTATGCGTCCTTAAACTACCTATGGACCACCACGTCCCTAAACTGGAACATGGACCACCATGTCCCTAAACTGGAACATGGACCACTATGTCCCTAAACTGGCAATGGACCACCATGTCCTTAAACTGGAACAATAGAGCCCAAACGCTCTTTTGTCGGATCTAAACGATCCCGTTAAGTTGATCTTAGTCTCAAACTGGACTAACGTATCCTTAACAAACGTTTAAGTTGATCTTAGCCTCAAATACGGCTAACGTATCCTTAAAACCTCAAACAGACTTTAGTCCCAAATTGGACTACAGGTCTCCCAACCAACTTTGGTTCAAGGGTATATCTCTGAACTCCTCTGATATCTGTCGTTGTAATCCTTCAACGTTGTCAGAGAGGTGATGGGTCCCGATGGCCATACATGCAATGGACCACTATGTCCTTCAACTGGAACAATAGAGCCCAAACGCTCTTTTGTCGGATCTGAACGGTCCTGTTAAGTTGATCTTAGTCTCAAATCGGGCTAACGTATCCTTAACAAACGTTTGAGTCGATCTTAGTCTCAAATATGGCTAACGTATCCTCAAACCAAAACCACAAACCCAAATCTAAGTAAACACGGATTTGGATTAATCCACGTCCTACGGGCGACTACATAAAGTAGTCTCCGTATACAATCCACGGGCAACCACAAACAAAACAAACACCCCCGACACGAAGTGACCAGCTGGAGAAGCAGAAAGTTGTTACCGCGATGCGGTAGCGTAATTAACTGCAGGGGCTTGCGCCTGCAGGGAAGAGCGTCCCCACAATCAAAAACCCCTCAACGAGGGGGAATCTGACGAAGTCTGCTACATCGGTCGCATCCGTTTAAACCTTCGATACACGGTGTCATAAATCAACTTGGCATCTTCGGAGAGGTAGACGGACAACACCAATTAGCATCTGCCCCGAATCTCAGGCAAGACAGTCCATGTCTTGGCCGCCATTCGGAGGGGAACAGATTCTGGCACACCCGGTGAGACCTTTTCCTCTTTCCACTCCACACTTCGTGTGTCGTGTTCGCTAACGAATCGCAGTTTACTGTGGTTGCCTGTGGATTCGAGGTACTAAGATTTGGTGTCTTGCTCCGTGCAGAAAACAGAAAATCAATGGCTTCAAACTGCACTGCCTGCAACTACAACTCTCGCTCGGTCCTTGCTGGAGGAGTGACTTATGGGCCATAAGTGTAGGGTTCCTAGGCACTCTCAAGAGATCTCACAAGGCATCAACCATGCCAATTTCTAAAAATACGGTGCCGAGAAACCCTAGACTAGATCGTTGGCTAGAAGTTTAGGCGATAAAATGAAACTAGTTTACAACTAAACTACAAGAACGGAAATACAACCTTTGTAGATCCGGTTCTCCACCTCCATAGCTCCATGATGAAGTGTCCTCGCTGTCCAAAACGAAATCCGGGCTCTTGCGTCGGCTTCATCGGAGAATAGGCGAGCTAGGTCGTCGATGTCCATGCCGAAGATGATCTACGTCGAGGCATCGCTAGATCAAGCTCTACCTTCACCAATCCATGAAAACTTGTGAAGGAAACACCCTATACTACTTGGCAAGAGGTAGAGGATGAAGAAATAGGAAGTGGGTTCACTTTGGAATTGGATTTCTCACACTATAGCTCAAGTTGCCATTAATGGCATCAAGCTTTTTCTTTTGAAGATGAAGAAGAAGATGAAGCTAGAATTATGATGAGTATTTTAAAATATCAAATAAAATGATACTTATCATAATAGCAACCATAGTTAGGTGTAGAGAATAAACCATGGTTAGGGTTAATGGTTAGGTTTAGGAAAAGAACAAGAATGGTCAAACTTTCAACACTTCATGAAGTTTCCACAAAACTACAAAAAAAGCCACCATTCTCTTTATCTTTTCAAAATGAAATAAATAAAATAAATAGATAGATAAAAGTAAACCATAACCACTAACTTAACCATTGTTTAATTCTTTACACAAACATAAGCTTGCATGTATCACCAAACATGATACAATCTAGTGCACAAAAATATATCACATATACAATGTGCAATTCAAGTGAGAAAATCCATTTAAAGTGAATCAATACTAGTTTATGCAAATTAATATATCAAATATATAATTATGCATTAAATCATTAAATCAACACTTGATTCAATGATCCGGTCATGTCGCACACAACCGACTAGTATACAATGTATCGGCTTATCGAATCAACGCTTGAATCGATAACTAGGTTATATCGCATACAACCATTCGACACATTGATCGCGAGAATGAAATACGGTATCACATACACGCATTATTCTCGGTCCCGCACATATCTCATATGCGCTCCTATTTCGTTTCGCTTGAGCCAGGAAACCTCTGTGTAGGACTCTAAAGACTCGTCAATACGCCGGCAGCAGATGATGATCATATCAAACACCCACAAGCCGCAAGCGGTCTGCTAAACGTAACGGCCACCCGAGTATTGAGCGATCTGAAGATCGACGAGCAAGCCCGCTCACACTCCAGTGAATCCAACCAGTAACACTACCGTACAGTCCGGTCTGATCGTCTGATATGTCGCATATCTCACCTAGGGGTGGTAAACGTCAGACCCCAATAGCTCGATAAGTTGTGTCGATATGAGGTCTATAACAATTCGAGAAACTACTGGTAACACTTACCAGTAAATCTCAGCAACCCTGGCCAGGGATTTCCTGTTATAGCCAATCGAACACAGCGCAACATCAACTCCCTATACCGGGAGCCTCCATGTGACTCGGGACTGTACCCAAAAACCACCGTTTTGCACGCCCTCTTGGACGTGGTAAGATGGAAATCAAAGCACAGTGGGAACCACACAAGACTCTATGACGATCTCGGGTCAACAGACTACTCTGTACCAGTGTCACCAGAGAACTGCCATCTGATGTAAGGTATAATACCATCTGGGAGTTCTCGGCGAGTCCGTCCAGTGTACCCAGTCTCTACTGAGCACCCGTATATCATCTCTGATGTCAAACACCGATGGATATGGGATCATCCATCGCCCATCTGTATGGGTCGAGAAGGTACACGCTAGTCTACTCTGGTATATCGATGCCCCGTCTCGATACACCCACGACTAGGGACTTTGAAGGATGTACTTATGGACTACCATGTCCCCACTAGTATGATCCGCATCATAGTCCAGGTAGTCAAGTACACATCCTAAGGGCTTTACCAACATGTAACAGAGAGACAATCAGTGTACACGTTAAGGTAAAGTACAACCAGATAGCATACTATCATGTCGAGCAAGAAAGTCCTCCCTATATATGTCCCAGCATCCACTACAATATACATCCTATGTATAGTAATGGCCTCTAGGGCATACATATAACTAACAATCTCCCACTTGCACTAGGGCCATCTGTAGCAGTGGTTGTAGTATCTCATACTCAACCATCCCATAAAAGTCTCTCTCTGGGAATAGGCCTTCGTGAGTGGATCCGCCGTGTTGTCCTCTGAGTCTGCTCTCCTAACCTCGATCAGCCTGGAGATCAACCATCTCCATGATCAGGTGATACTGCCTTAGAATATGTCTGGATCACTGATGGGACGGGGGTTCCTGGCATAAGCCACAACTCCATTGTCACACAATGGTAGGAACTAAGTTCATCTCATGAACTAATATACATCCAAACAGCCTCTTTGGTAGCATCTTAAGCAGCGATGTATCCAGCCTTTATCGTCTAGTATGCCACGGTATCTAGCTTGGAACTCTTCCAACATACCGTCCCTTTACTGAGGGTAAAGACAATGCCTGCGACTGACATTCAGTCGTCTTTATCACCCTCGAACACTTCCAGTGATTCTCCCCAGGATCAACTGATACCATCTCACTACAACTAGTGAGTATTCTAACACCCAAATAACATCTATCTCATAGATGAAAACTCAGGATTTAAGAGGTATCACTTTGATCCTATATGGAGAATCATGTGATAAGCGGAGATTGATCGAGCGTAGCATAGGAAACTCATTCCCTATCAAGAGTATGTCATCCACGTACTCTACGAGGATCACTACCATACTCCCTACTACCTTTTTGTTTATACAAGGTTCATCTACCATTTTGATGATGTCAAACTCTTTGACTAACTCATCAAAACAGATGTTCCAACTCCGCGATACCTGCTTTATCCTATAAAGTATCTTGCACATGTTTCCGCTGCTCCCACTGTCTACGAGGCCCTCTGGCTGTGTACTTATAGACGCACTCTTCTAAAACATCATTTAGAAAAGCAGTCATGACACCCAACCACCAGATATCGTAGTCATGGTATGTATCCGTGGCAAGTAGGATCTGGATGGACTTAAGCATAGCTGCTTGAAGAGGTTTCACCACTATCCACGCCTGGTTGATGATGAAAACCTTTAACAAGTCTAGCTTTGAAAGTCTCAACCTTTCCATGTACACCAAGTAATCTTCTCAAGATATACTTGCTCCTGATGGGGATTTAACCCTTCAGATATCGCAACTAAAGTCCATACTTTGTTGGTGTATAAGGATTCCATCTCAGATCGCTAAGCATCCAGCCATTCTTACAGAGTCCCACTCCTGATAGCCAGTTCGAAACTAGTTGGGTCATCATCTCATGATGCAATCCCCGCTCCCACTATCATAGAGCAACCGAAGTATCTCTCAGGTGGGTGAGGAACCCTACTAGATCGGCGGAGAGGCTGAGGTTCGTTGGAATCTACTGAATCCTTTGGTTTTATCAAATCATCGGCTGCAAATTGTATAGCTGGAACCATTCCAGTTGTACATTACAGACCTTGCCTCGAGCTTGTCCGGATTTTGCTTTTGCTTTTAGACATAGGCCGGACAACCCCAAATCTTAACTGACTTAAGAGATGGGCTCTTCCCTTTCCATATCACATATGAAGTGGTAGGCTACTGATTTGATCGGGACCCTATTCAATAGGTATGCAGCTTCTCAAGCGCATAACTCCCAAAAGGAAATAGGTAACTCAGTAGTACTCATCATAGAGCACATCTTATCATATAGGGTGTGATTGCTCCGCCCCGATATACCATCGTGCTATGGTGTATAAGGAGGAGTAATGCTGAGAGAGAATCTCATTCTCCTTTAGAATAGTCCAGGAATTCCATGCACAAGTATTCTCCTCCCTGATCTCATCATAGGACATAATACTTATACCCGTATTTTGGTTCTCTACTTCTAACTTATATTCTGTGAATATCTCAAAAGGTTCGGACTTGTGTTTCAACAGGAACATATGTCTGAATCTTGAGAGATTATCAGAGAATGTAATGAAGTACAAAGAACCGGTCTTGGTATGTGTAGACAGGGGACCTACATACATCAACATGTATCATCCCAAGAGTTCACTAACTCTTTCTCTGTTTCCAATAAACAGAGCTATGGTCATCTTATCTTTGTGACATGACTGGCGAGTTTCACAAGATGTAAATTCAAACTGATTTAAATATACATCTAAATGCAACTTCAGCCAGTCAGGTCGCATTGATCTGACCTAGTCTACAATAGCTCAAGAAGAATTCGTTCATTTCTGAACTCTTCCTTTTGTGTGTGTTCCGAATACTAAGAACTGTAGTTTGATTTAGAACATTAATGCTTTTAGATAACGTGCCTGAACCGATCAACTTTTGATATAGGAAATGTTCAAAACATTATCCAACAATACAAAATTTTATCGTTTCTTTACTAATAAAGAGACAGATATGATTTTGTATATCAGGTTCAGTATCTAATAACATTCGTTCAGAATCAATGTATCGGTAATACAGGGTGACAGTGACCGACAGACTTGGCTGCAACACTTGCCCCGTTTTCTGCCTCATGAAACTTATCACCCGTTCTCAGTTTTTCTACCCTTCTGTAGCCCTATGTAACATCTTACATATCTGGGATCCTGATCCGGTATCATATACCAAGGATGCAGAGGATACTGAGAAACAGTTCTGTATAATGAACACACCCGAAGATGATGCATCAGCATGCACTCTCTTCGTTTAGGAGGCACGGGAATTCTGGTAATCCCCAATTTCTTGCTCGATCTTATAACAATTATAAGTTGGAGCGGGACCAACGTTCCCCAGCTCAGTATAACAAGCGGGTTCGGTCAATATTCCGTATTATTATCTTGATTAAGGCGTGACATGGTCGCTACCAGGAGAGAGAGAGAAGAAAACACTCAGCGTGTGCTCTTGCAAGAATAGATTGGTTATTATTTTATCTAATCAGGATGGCTCCCACTGCTTTTTATCAAATCTTCCTTCAAACCCTAAAAGGAAAGACTAGCCGGGATTAATTACACACTACAAGTTCGCCAATCTTTCAGCCAGGCCAGTGTCGGTACTTTGAGGGAGGTCCCCCGTGCTTTCGCACTAACCTAATTAATGTAAACCTCGTTTTTCCAGAGGCGTAATCTCGTTAACACCTTTCTAGACACCTACTTGATCGGCTAATTGTAATGTGTAAAACTCTCCCAGGAGTAACTCTTACTCGCAGCGGGTATCGGGGTCCAACTATCTCATAGAAGGTATGCAATCTCATTGCAAATTTCAACACTTGAAATTCCCGATAATATTTTGCCCCCAGCACCCTATGACCTTGACGGAGGTCAACAAACCATAGGCTACTAGTCAAGTTCAACCCGTCATTTCTTGATCGAATTAAACCCACCCGCACGACCCTTGACGGAGGTCAACAAGGCCGCACGACTACCCTAATCCAATCTGCATCATATGCATAAGCAGATAAATACTAGTTAGCTACCGCACACTACGCCTTGACGGAGGTCAACAAACGTAGCACGAATACTAAATAGGACTTATCTGAAATGATGCAGGGCTACGACAGGTTTTTCTGAAAACCTATTGCGTAATGAACTTGATATCGTTGTAGGATCGAATGAATTTTGAAATGGAGTGTCTTTGAGGCTTTTCTAGTTTTGCTAAAGGAGTCACTTCCGGTGAAGGGATCGTCGGTCCTTTCCTCGTCGAATGAGGTGCGGGATATATCATATATATCACTGTGCAAAGTAAAAACTCTTAAAAGCAATCAAAAGACAAACCGAGTGTGTAGCATCTGCCAGTTATTGCTAAAGGAGTCACTCCCGGTGAAGGGATCTCGGTCCTTTCCTTATCGAATAAGGTGCAGGATATATCGTATATACCGCTGTGCAAAGCAAGAACTGTAGCTACCTGTTTTATTTTGAAATTCGATTCTACAACATCTTAGGTTTCTTTTATTTCATTAATCTCATTAATGAAGTCCCATCATTTAAGTACCTAAACATCACAGATAAATACGACGTACACTTATGCCATCCGCATTCGCCTCGATGTCCCCTCGTGCACCGTTAGGTTAGGTAACTAACGACAGAGCGGGGCAGGGCTAGCGCGGGTGTAAAACATAAGTAACGGCTATATAATATATCATATATACTATATATTGTATCTATCACAGAACATCACATGATCACATCACAGATATCGCAGCAGAAGAAACATATGAAATATTGGATATACTAGGACGTCCGTGTCTTCAATACGAGCCAGTATAAAACACGGATTCCACGGTCGCGATGAATAGCCAAACCCACACCCCTAGACCCCTACGAGAGCGGCAAGCAACCCTACCAATTCTAGAGTTAGGAGACCCGGACTCGACTCCTCGAGTTGGTCTCCCACTGGACTCCAGAACCCGGTTACTTGTGCCCTCCTCCTTGGGTCTATCCTAGTGCGGAAAAGTAAATAATATACAAAAGGTGACAACTTCCGCAACCTGGAAGCGCCCCAATAAAAAGAATATTACATACAAGTTTTTACATGAATGAAAATGAAAAACACTCATCTCACATAAAACCCCCGGCTATTCAAACACGACGATCCAATATAACATATCCAGCAACACATAACATCACATGTCATCAACGTAAGTAAATATGCGCATCCCAATTGTCGTTGACATATAGCAACGAAATCGGCGATATCACATATTACACTTACGGTCACAGAAAAGAAAGTGTAAAACTACAACAGTTGGAATCCGCAACCACCTCAGACATCGCATGCCTGACCAAATGAATTACTTAGACATCGCATGCCTAACAATTATAAACCCCGCATTTTAGTCTCAAAATCGAAAACTCTTTTCAATATCAAGTCGGGCAATTCAACAAGATTCCCGACATCCTGATCGAATGCTCGTCGCAAACTTTAGTAGACGGCCGCACCCCCGATACCGTCGACGAAGTGAACCAAGGCGGAACACCGCTGCCGCGAGCATCCGAACGGATGCTTACGGTGACGGGGTTCTCCTACAGTCACTTGGTCGGGGCTAAGGAATGTAGCTGTCTAATAAGTTTACCCGGCGAGTATCCGCGTACGCTACGTGATTGCGACGGACTTTTGATCACATCAAAATTCCGTGGCAACCGATCAAGTGAGACTAAACTACTATGTTTATAATATTCATTCAGTTATCATATAACAAACTTGTGAATTCCAATTGTTGTATCCCATTCCAGATAATTAGAAAATGTTAAACTTTCCGATCGAACAGTCAAACACCCAAGTTTTCCCGATACAGATCAACACATGAAACAAGTCTAAAAACATTCAGTTCGTGCCTCAGTACCAACGGTCCAGCCGTAGAAGGGTCAAGCCAACGCCTCACATGTGGCACGCCGTACTGCCCCAAACCCGAAGGTTCAAAGGGCAGTTCAAGACGGTCACATATTCGAGTTAAGGTTTGTTGTCTTCTAGAGGGTCCATCGCGTTACTTGCACTACTTAGAACGTCTTTAAACCACGGAAAGATCCAACACTTGGAAATTTCCCGACAGGGGAAAAATTGGGTATTTTTATCCGGTCGAACTTTTTAACATATTCTAAAATTTATCCGGAAAGCCACACAGACAAAATTTGATAATCCGGTCGAACATTCGAATCCCCAAAACAACCCTAAAAATTTAACTCTTGAAAAAATATTAAAAATTCCCATAAAATCCAGCATCAGAAAATAGGAATTACTGTGCAACAGTTACTGTGAGAGTCGACCGTACGGCCGCGGAACCGCCGCATGAGCCATGCTCATGCCGCGGAACCGCGGCGGTTTAGATGAATTAGGATCTCGTCTTGCACCAGAACTCTTAGATCTTCCTGCTGAATTTTTTAGAAATTTTTAATCTGGAAAAAACCCAGTTTTTAGAAAAAGTCCAGAGAGCATTTTCCGGGTTGGGTTTTCGGTTCGATCGGGTTTCAAACACCGTCTAGACTTCGCCTAAGGATCTAGCTAGGTTCTGATACCACTGTAGGGTTCCTAGGCACTCTCAAGAGGTCTCACAAGGCATCAACCATGCCAATTTCTAAAAATACGGTGCCGAGAAACCCTAGACTAGATCGTTGGCTAGATGTTTAGGCGATAAAATGAAACTAGTTTACAACTAAACTACAAGAACGGAAATACAACCTTTGTAGATCCGGTTCTCCACCTCCATAGCTCCATGATGAAGTGTCCTCGCTGTCCAAAACGAAATCCGGGCTCTTGCGTCGGCTTCATCGGAGAATAGGTGAGCTAGGTCGTCGATGTCCATGCCGAAGATGATCTACGTCGAGGCATCGCTAGATCAAGCTCCACCTTCACCAATCCATGAAAACTTGTGAAGGAAACACCCTATACTACTTGGCAAGAGGTAGAGGATGAAGAAATAGGAAGTGGGTTCACTTTGGAATTGGATTTCTCACACTATAGCTCAAGTTGCCATTAATGGCATCAAGCTTTTTCTTTTGAAGATGAAGAAGAAGATGAAGCTAGAATTATGATGAGTATTTTAAAATATCAAATAAAATGATACTTATCATAATAGAAACCATAGTTAGGTGTAGAGAATAAACCATGGTTAGGGTTAATGGTTAGGTTTAGGAAAAGAACAAGAATGGTCAAACTTTCAACACTTCATGAAGTTTCCACAAAACTACAAAAAAAGCCACCATTCTCTTTATCTTTTCAAAATGAAATAAATAAAATAAATAAATAGATAAAAGTAAACCATAACCACTAACTTAACCATTGTTTAATTCTTTACACAAACATAAGCTTGCATGTATCATCAAACATGATACAATCTAGTGCACAAAAATATATCACATATACAATGTGCAATTCAAGTGAGAAAACCCATTTAAAGTGAATCAATACTAGTTTATGCAAATTAATATATCAAATATATAATTATGCATTAAATCATTAAATCAACACTTGATTCAATGATCCGGTCATGTCGCACACAACCGACTAGTATACAATGTATCGGCTTATCGAATCAACGCTTGAATCGATAACTAGGTTATATCGCATACAACCATTCGACACATTGATCGCGAGAATGAAATACGGTATCACATACACGGATTATTCTCGGTCCCGCACATATCTCATATGCGCTCCTATTTCGTTTCGCTTGAGCCAGGAAACCTCTGTGTAGGACTCTAAAGACTCGTCAATACGCCGGCAGCAGATGATGATCATATCAAACACCCACAAGCCGCAAGCGGTCTGCTAAACGTAACGGCCACCCGGGTATTGAGCGATCTGAAGATCGACGAGCAAGCCCGCTCACACTCCAGTGAATCCAACCAGTAACACTATCGTACAGTCCGGTCTGATCGTCTGATATGTCGCATATCTCACCTAGGGGTGGTAAACGTCAGACCCCAATAGCTCGATAAGTCGTGTCGATATGAGGTCTATAACAATTCGAGAAACTACTGGTAACACTTACCAGTAAATCTCAGCAACCCTGGCCAGGGATTTCCTGTTATAGCCAATCGAACACAGCGCAACATCAACTCCCTATACCGGGAGAGACGAATCCCCTCCTATCGCTCATTGCCTCCATGTGAATCGGGACTGTACCCAAAAACCACCGTTTTGCACGCCCTCTTGGACGTGGTAAGATGGAAATCAAAGCACAGTGGGAACCACACAAGACTCTATGACGATCTCGGGTCAACAGACTACTCTGTACCAGTGTCACCAGAGAACTGCCATCTGACGTAAGGTATAATACCATCTGGGAGTTCTCGGCGAGTCCGTCCAGTGTACCCAGTCTCTACTGAGCACCCGTATATCATCTCTGATGTCAAACACCGATGGATATGGGATCATCCATCGCCCATCTGTATGGGTCGAGAAGGTACACGCTAGTCTACTCTGGTATATCGATGCCCCGTCTCGATACACCCACGACTAGGGACTTTGAAGGATGTACTTATGGACTACCATGTCCCCACTAGTATAATCCGCATCATAGTCCAGGTAGTCAAGTACACATCCTAAAGGCTTTACCAACATGTAACAGATAGACAATCAGTGTACACGTTAAGGTAAAGTACAACCAGATAGCATACTATCATGTCGAGCAAGAAAGTCCTCCCTATATATGTCCCAGCATCCACTACAATATACATCCTATGTATAGTAATGGCCTCTAGGGCATACATATAACTAACACCAAGCGGCCTCCCTTTTCAAGATGCCAGTGGAGCAGGTAACTCAGGCCACCACTGGATTATTCTTCGGGACCATGCTCCCACCGTTGAGCTTCAATGCCATAATGACATTGCAAGAATCCCCAAAGAAGTCGGTCTTTGATCGGCTTACTATTGCCGCGACCCCTCTCAACGGGTCGCCCAACTTCAATACCTCAGTTTTCAACGGACTGGGCCGGAACGTCTGCAAACCTGCGATACCCAAAGCTGCCATCCCAAAACGGATAGCTATCCCGGCTCAAGCGGACGAAATTATTGGAAGAGTTCCTTCTTCCGAGAAGTCAGTTTTTACAAGGCTGGCTATTCCGGTTGCTGCTCTAGGCGAGGTCTTCAAAGCTGCTTCCCTTACCCAGGGCAGGGGGCATGAAGAAGCTTATCCAACAACGGAGGTGACTCCATCCGCAAGACACGCCCTACGTCGCCACTGGCGTCGAGTAAGAAAGGCTGGGGGCAACTCCCCCTCTGGATTTACGCCACCAGCTCCGATGGTGGGGATCGATGTTGTTGTTTCAACCGGGAACAACTTTGAATTGCTGAATACGGTGCGCAGGAACTCTCCTACAGCGGTGTTGAAACGAACTCCTTCACCTGTGGAGAACGCCCCAGAGAAAAAGCTAGGGCAGCCCCCTCAACGGTTGTCCTCTAAAATTTACAAAGTCTGGCGACAGGTCCAGGAGTCGGTGATCGATCAAGACTACCTTCGACGACAGAAAAAGGTGAAGGTTCGGCAGGAGAAGGATTACTCCGTCAATCCACAAAAAGAAAAAGCTACTTGGGTGCCCACTACAACGGCTCCCTTAACTCCAATCACTCAAAAAAGGAGGCCGCAAGAAGCCCCTGTGTCTTTGGCAAATCGCAAATACACCGAACACAAACGCCCCAAGTCTGGGGGCATGGTGGTGCACACCGTTTATATGGCTTTCGGAAAGGAGGAAAGCCGTGCTTTGACGGGTCACAGACCGCTCACCCGATCTGTGACGAAAGCCCAGGAGCAGCAACAGAAGCTTCAGGAAATGATGATTGTGATGGCTGCACTTATCGAACCGAAAGAAAGTTTGGAAGTATCATCAGAGCAGCGTCACGAACAAGAAACTGATGCTGACTTCTTACGTAGAATCCTCGAGAAGAAGGACAGAGAAGCCGCAGAACAAGTGGCTAACATAAAACAAATAGCACTCCTCTTCCAAGACATGGTAGGGATAATGTTACAGCCGGACCCTCCAGCTGAAAACCCTCCAGTCATTGTCAGAAATGACGGAGGGGAAACATCTGATCCTCCGCCGGCTCTTTCAGCAGCCAAGGAAGAAACCATTTCCAAGGCCGCGCTTGACGACTATATAGCTCAGCAAATACGAGCTCATCAAGCGAGTGAAGCGGCTGGGCAAACTGTTAGAACTGGACGACACTATCCAGGCTGGTATGACCAAATTAGTTATCCGCCGGGATATACGATCCCTAAGTTCCACGTATATAAAGGGACAGGGGATCCACATCAGCATGTCGCTCAATTCAGGGCCTTATGCGGCAACACTGGAGGCGATGACAAGCTGTTGCTTCGCCAATTCGTCGGCAGCCTAGCAGAAATAGCCTTTGAATGGTATTCGGAGCTACCTAATGACTCGGTCAAAACATTTATGGAGATGGAGTTACTGTTCACGCAAAGATTCGCGAGTGCTAGTGAACGCACCCCGATAACAGCACTGATAAATGCCAGGATAAGGCCAAGCAAAACGTGGGTCCAATACGCAACACGATGGCGGAACCTATGGTCGAAATGCGAACAACGCATAGAAGAGGCACCTGCGATAGGCATGTTCGTGGGCACTCTTGATCCGCAAGCGACCATCTCACAATTCATGATGTTCTTCAGGCCGACCACCTACCAAGCATTGATCGACAAATTAGCCCAGATGGGCCACGGACCGTCTCCTCCAAAACCAGACTCTCGAAATGAGAAAGGAAAAGGGAAAGCGGCTGTCGTTGCCAATACTCGACAACAGCCGAGCAACTCAAAGCCGGTTGTCCGCCAAAATAACGTGCATCCACGCCCGTCCCTTGAGGAGAGACTAGGACGTCCTTATTCGTTTCTTCAGAATAAAACGATAAGATTGTTCAAACTGGCAGTACGCAACAGACTCATCAATCTGCCGAATCCAAAACGTCCGTTACAGCCAGGCAATCTCAATAATCTCGATTACTGCCCTTACCACCAAACGGTAAGTCACCCGATCGAGGATTGTTTCGTCTTCAAGGGATGGATCGAGGATCAGTACGAACAAGGCAAGTTCGCGTTATCTGAAAACTGGAAGGTGAACCCGCCACAGCCTCACACTCCTAAGAAGACAAACACACCCGAGGCATCGTGCTCATTCATAAGGGAAGCCCCATGGGAGGACGTTCTTTCAGCCAAGACGAAAAGAAAGCTGAAGGATCACCAAACATGCCCGGCAATCAGGTGGAAAAATCCACTGGAACCCGAGATCATCGAGGGAATGCTGAAACCGCGCCCAACTCCAAAAACGGGTGGTGATGGTCAGAGCGCTCACACCCAGCCATCAAAGTCTTCGAAGAAGAAGAAGAAGACCAAAAAGCCCGTGCAGCTCGGTAACAAGCGCACGGACCTGCAAAAACAGATTGACGCGTTGGAAGAATATAATCAGAAGGCGCGGACCGCAGTCACACTCCAAGAATTTCTCAGCCACGTCCTTGAGGACGGAGATGATGACAATGGAAAAGACTCGTCGGATGAATCTGAAGATTATGTGGCAAGCTGCCATGTGATCTCTCACTCATCAATAAATGACGAAGAAGCTCCTTACACAGAGGAGCTGGGGGTAGATCCTGAACCAGAAATTCTAAGACCATCAGACGAAATGATTGATGCATTCCTGAACGAAGCCCGTCTTAAAAGCAAAGCTGATCGAGAGCGTGAGATGGCCATATTCGAGAAAGCCAAACGCCGGCGACTAGGTGAAAGGGTCGAAACACTCCCACCGGATCAAAGTACATCCGCCGTAAATAAAAGCAGGTTCAAGATAAGGAAAAGGTTCGCCAAAGCCATATCGATGGGAATGAAGCTCCCCTCTTTCAGAGGAAATTCTCCCACCGATATATATCTTGATGAAGCGGACATGCATCTTAACTTCTGCTTATATCATCAGAAGATTGCACACCCTACTGAAGAATGCAATGCCTTTAAAAACTGGTGGCAGGGATACGTTGCTCACCGGCAGCACGTTCAACGATTGAAGCGCGAAGCTCGTCGGAAACAGAACACGACAAATGAGCATATGAAAACTGCCGGCAACGGTTACATGGTTGACGGCAGAAGATCGCAAGCTCTCACCTTCGGGAGCAATTCTGAAGAAGAAATGACTCTCAGCCCTCCCTTCAAAGAATCCACCTCAGGAAAAGAGGAAGAAAAGAAGAGCTGCGAGAACGTTCAGCTGCGCAATCGCACGCTACCCGAAAAGAATCTCGAACCCGCAAACAAGGGATCGAACAAAAGGGATAAGGGGAATGGAAAAGCGACTTTCGTCGCCAACGCTCAACAACAGCCGAGTAACCCGAGACCGTTTTGTCGTCAAAACAACAAGCCGCGATACCTCAATGAGAAGTTGAAACGTCCTTACTCGTTTCCCAAAGATAAAACAAAGAGATTGTTCGAGCTAGCAGTGCGCAGCGGGCTCATCACTCTGCCAGATCCAAAACGTCCGTTGCAGCCAGGTGACGTTAACAATCCTAACTATTGTCCCTACCACAGAGTAATGGGTCACCCACTCGAAAATTGCTACGTCTTAAAAAACTGGGTTGAAGACCAATACCAACAAGGCAAACTCGCGCTGTCCGAAAACTGGAAGGTGAGCCCGCCACAACCACATGCCTCGAGAAAGATGGATATGCCGAGGGCATCATGCTCATTCATAGGGAAAGCCCCATAGACCGAAAAGTCAGTAAACTAGAGATTCGCCTCAAATACGGCGACGCTAGACCGAAAAGTCAGTAAACTAGAGATTCGCCTCAAATACGGCGACGACGGACCGCAATGTCCTAAAACTTGCAAATGACCGAAACGTCGTTAAACTACTATCAACCTGCGGCATCCTCAGGCTGGCGTGGTAAAAAAAACGGTATGTCCACAAGCAAAATGGGCACGGATGAAAACCCAAAAGGGCTCCGTGAGTAAAAACAGCAGGGCTACCGGCGAGTCTTGTGAAAACCCGAAAGGGCGCAACCTCGTTAGAATAAAAAAAAAGAAAGAATAAACAAAATCAAAAGAAAAAAAAAGAAAACGGTATGCCCATAAGCAAAATGGGCACGGATGAAAACCTGAAAGGGCTCCATGAGTAAAAACAGCAGGGCTACCGGCGAGTGTTTGTGAAAACCCGAAAGGGCACAACCTCGTTAAAAGACACTTACAGGGTTCTCTCGACCTTATAAGGAGAAACCACCCGCGTGAGATCCTTACGACTCATAAGGGAGCAACACACTTAGGGATCCCCACGATTCCTAAGGAGAAATTACACTTGCGAGATCCTCACGACTCGTAAGGAGAATTCTCTTATGGGACCCTCACGGCTCATAAGATTTGAAAGTCTTAAGTTACAGAAACCTTAACCTGTTCTTAAGAAACCCCTACAACCTTCGATATTGCCCTACAAGCGGCTCATATTGACCCTTGTATACAATCCACAGGCACGAATAAATATTTCCCTAACAAAGTCCCATCCGTGACTAGGGATATGCTTGTACAGCAAACAACACTTGTAAGTCCTCTCGACTTATAAGGAGAAAACCCTTTTGTAAGATCCTTACGACTTACAAGAGAACATGCACTTAGGAATCCTCACGATCCCTAAGGAGAAAAAGCACCTACGAGATCCTCACTACTAGTAGGGAGAAACACCTTTATGAGACCCTTACGGCTCATGAAGTCAAAAGCCTTAGTCGATGGGATCCTAACCCTGTTTGCTAAGCCACCTTTGTTCGACATCGACATAGGCAAATGATGATTCGCACCTGGCAATATCCCAGTTGTAGCGATGCTGATGCCTAAAATGGTATCGAATTCCAAGTCCTTTTACGGCAAATGATGATTCGCTCCTGGCAATATTCCAGTCGCAGCGATGCTGATGCTAAGATTGGTATCAAATCCCAAATCCCCTACTCGCGAGAGAAAATCAGCGAGCCAAAAAAAATGCATACGAAATAGCCGAAATGATGGGGCAACTTGCAAACAAAATCAGCAAGTAAAAATGTATGCATACAAAGACAGCCGAAATGATTGGGCAACTCGCAATAAAAAGCAGCGAGTAAAAAGAAAAATAGCCGAAATGATTGGGCACCGCGAAAAATAGCCGAAATGATTGGGCAATCGCGATTTTCGCAATATAAAAAGCTGAAATGATAGAGCATCGCGGAAAGAATAAAAAACAGAATGAAATGAAAGAATGAAACTTTTTGCCCTACAGGTGAGATCACATCGATCCCTGTATACAATCCAGGGGCACAAACAAAGAGGGAACCATACATTCCCAACAGGCTCCATCAGAAAACGAAGCCAAATCTCGACGGTTCATAGACAACCTGGAGACAACCTCGATATTTGTCGCAATATTGCAGACACAATGTCAGCAAATGAAGAAAAGGAAGATCCCTAGCTTCAAGGTCTCGACGTCAACATCGACAACTTAGAGATCAACACCGGCGTGCTTTGTTCCTCCAACCTAATGCAGACGTGACGTCAACAACCGACCTTATAGTCGCAACGAAACGGAGCCATGGCAAAGGCCCTAGTTCCAAATCTCAATGGGCACATCTGCAGCCTGGAGACCAATGACGGTGGGCCTCCTCATTCCAGCAGGACATAGATGCTACACCATCAAACGGAGCCACGGCATAGTCCTTTGTTCCAAATCTCGACGGTTCACAGACAAACTAGAGACCATCTCAGCATTCGTCTCGTTACAGCAGACGCAATGTCAACAACGGCGTCCCTTCGCAGTCCAGCAGGATGCAGATGCAATGTCAACGAAATACCCCATGGTCAACAAAGCGGAGCGACGGAAAAATCCCAACTCCACCTCAGCACTCGTCTCGTTACAGCAGATGAGATGTCAAAGACGGCGTTCCTCCGCAGTCCAGCAAGATGCAGATGCAACGTCAACGAAAGACCCCATGGTCGAAACAAAGCGGAGTGACGGCAAAATCCCAGCTCCACCTCAGCATTCGTCTCGATACAGCAGACGCAATGTCAACAACGGCGTTCCTCCGCAGTCCAGCAGGATGCAGATGCAACGTCAACAAAAGACCTCATGGTCGAAACAAAGCGGAGCGACGACAAAATCCCAGCTCCACCTCAACATTCATCTCGATACAGTAGACAAGATGTCAACAATGGCGTTCCTTCGCAGTCCAACAGGATGCAGAAGCAACATCAACAAAATACCTCATGGTCGAAACAAAGCGGAGTGACGACAAAATCCCAGCTCCACCTCAGCATTCGTCTCGATACAGCAGACACAGTCAAAGCAAACGAAGCGAAGGCCAAATTCCTAGCTTCAGGGTCTTGACGGCAAGTCATATAAAGCCTGAAAGACAATCGGAGATTATCTCGCACCAGCGCGGAGTGGTCACCACCTCAACGATTGTCTCGATACAGCAGATGAAATGTCACCCCGGCGTTCTTCCCCCAGCAGGATTCGGACGCGCCAAAGCAAACGAAGCAAAGGCCAAATTCCTAGCTTCATGCGTCTTAACGGCAAGTCATATAAAGCCTGAAAGACAATCGGAGATTATCTCGCACCAGCGCGGAGTGGTCACCACCTCGACGATCGTCTCGATATAACAGATGAAATGTCACCCCAGCGTTCTTCCCCCAGCAGGATTCGGACGCGCCAAAGCAAACGAAGCGAAGGCCAAATTCCTAGCTTCAGGGTCTTGACTGCAAGTCATATAAAGCCTGAAAGACAATCGGAGATTATCTCGCACCAGCGCGGAGTGGTCACCACCTCGACGATCGTCTCGATACAGCAGATGAAATGTCACCCCAGCGTTCTTCCCCCAGCAGGATTCGGACGCGCCAAAGCAAACGAAGCGAAGGCCAAATTCCTAGCTTCAACGTCTTGACGGTAACTCATATAAAACCGAAAAGACAATCAGAGATCATCCCACATAGAGTGGTCACCACCACGACATTCATCTCGATACAGCAGACGAGATGTCAACAACAACGTTCTTTCTCCAACAGGATTAGGACACACCAAGCAAACGAAGCGAATGCCAAATTCCTAGCTTCAGGGTCTTAACGGCAAGTCATATAAAGCCTGAAAGACAATCGGAGATTATCTCGCACCAGTGCGGAGTGATCACCACCTCGACGTTCGTCTCGATACAGCAGACACAACATCACCAAAAGGAGCCACGGCAAAATTCCTAGTTCCAAACCTCGACGGTTCACCAGCAACCTAGAGACAACCAGGACATTCGTCTCGATACAGAGGACGCGATGCCAGCAAACGAAGCAAAGGCCAAATTCCTAGCTTCAGGGTTTTAACGGCAAGTCATATAAAGCCTGAAAGACTATCGGAGATCATCCCACACCAGCACGGAGTGGTTATGACTCATCGGGGCTCTCCAAAATGAGCCTAACCTCAAGTAAAAAGCGGCATGGCAAATTCCTAACGCTTGCTCTTCCGACGGTCAAACTGCCAAGGAGGATTGCTTGAAGACGTCTTGTCCAGCCCCCGAAGGGATCAGAGACACGGCAGTCGCAGGGCTACTCGAACAGCACGATTGCCTATCGAGGAATATATCAGCTCATGCGACGGTACGACGGCCAAAACCCTAAGTACCACAGACCCTAACGGACTTCTGTCATAAAGAGCAGAGGTTAACTGTGACGTTAGGATATTCTTGCGAGATCTGCTCGATCCGTTTCGACTCGTGAGGAAATTGATGTCTTTGCGAGAACTTCTCGATTCGTCTCGACTCGTGAGATAAAGCCTTAGGCAGTAGGGATTAAAAAAAAACCTGTTTCCAAAGCACTGGGGCCCTGCAAGGTGATCTAAAATGGTCTCTTGCATACTATCCACGGGTCACACTCTCCAAAGTCGAATCTCGACAAGGAGGGAAACAACCGCTTACGGGTCCTCTCGACTCGTAAGAGGGAAAATTCTCTTGTGACATCCTTACGACTTTCAAGAGAAAACACACTTAGGAGTCCTCACGACCCCTAAGAAGAAAATACACCTGCGGGATCCTCTCGACTTGTAGGGAGAAAAGTCTTTATGAGACCCTCACGGCTCATAAAATTGAAAAGTCTTAGGTGGCAGATCCTAACCCTGTCTCCTAAGCCATCACCGCCCTGTAAAGAGGTCAAGATGGACCATCTATGAGCCACACTCGCCAAAGCTACATGCCATTGAAATGGAAAAGCTACTCATGAGCATATAAACTACTTCACGCCAGAGGAAGATATAAAGAGATAGAAGGGTGCGGCTCATGGAGTTAAGGATTTGGAACTATATCTCTTAAGAGTCGAGATTTGAGTCAATGATAAATGACGACGCTTGTGTCCGCTCGTTATCTTCTCAGATCAAGATTCTGAAAGTAATCTACCAACCCGAAACTGGTCATACGTTATGCATTACTTTGCACTACTTCACCCACGTATATACTTACGTGGGCAAAGTAGTGGGGGGCATTTGTTCCCGCCGAAAATTTCTGCGCAGAAGAGTCCAAGGTATCAAATGGAAGCGATACGCTTAAGGAAATGCGAACCAATATCTTCCGGTCTGTATTTTGATAAGTTCCCGAAGGAGAAACAGATAAATTCTGATGGTATTGGAAGCATCTCGAAAAACCCTTCGATTTGATATATTATGGGCCTCATAATTCATCCGGGATCAAAAGTTATGAGGCATCACGTGTCCACACGTGATGGACCTTTAAGAATCCGCTGGAGGAGTTAAAAGATATAATAAAAACTCAAAAAATACCCCAATGGGGATCACGTGCTCACACGTGACCATGGGTCACGTGCAGACACGTGATGGGCTTTTAAGAACTCTAAAATAATGAATAGAATTTAATTCTAAAAGTCAGAAAATACCTCAACGAGGTATCGCGTGCTTACACGTGACCAATGGTCACGTGTTGACACGTGATGGTTAAAACAACAACATAAACAAGCGGCCGTTAAGGAACCAATTTGGGGGTCACGTGCTCACACGTGACCAAGGGTCACATGTCAGCACGTGACTGGCTTCGAAAGCCTTACAGTTAATAGAATTAAATTCTAAAAGCTTCCAAATCTTTCCAAATGGAAAAAGATTATGGGGACCGTTGGATTAAAGATCCAAGGGTGATTAAATATCACCAATTTATGGAAAGATCTTGGACTTGGAAAGATTTCCCCCCTAAATCTGACCGAGATAACAAATGGATATCTTTGGATTTAAAATCCAATGGTGAATAAAATTCACTTAACAATCTAAAGGCCCAGATTAATGATGAATGCAAATCAAATCTCTCAACATACAAATCAAATCTCTTAATGAGAGATTTGCTAAACAAATTGATTCTCTTCCTTCTCCTATAAATAGGAGCCAAGAAAAGAAGAGAATGAGGACTACTTTTTGGGAGAAGAAACAGAGGGAGGAGAATTTAATTCTCAAGAGAGAAAAAAAAGAAAAGAGAGGAGAATTTAATTCTCTGCGAAAGAAAAACCGTAGGTAAGAAAAGAGATGCTTCAAAAGAGAATTTAATTCTCAAAATCCAAGAGTTTAACTCTTATATAAAAAAAAAGAACTTAGTTCTTCTTCTGGTTGAAGATCTGTACAGAGCACATCTCCCCATAAGTTGAGAATTTAATTCTCATCGGGTCGAGATCCTGCCATGCAGATCCTAAACTTAGAAGGAGAATTGAGTTTTGAGAATTTAATTCTCCCAAACTAATTGGAATTTAATTCCTACAGAATCATAATTGGGGTTTAACCCTACTTAAGAATTTAATTCTTTCGCAACAGGAATTTAATTCCTCCTAAAATGAAACTAAGGTTTAACCCTAATCAAGAATTTAATTCTTTTACATATCTGGGAATTTAATTCCTTTGAAAAGAAATCAGGGTTTCATCCTAAATAAGAATTTAATTCTTTCACGATAGGAATTTAATTCTTCCAAAATCATAATTAGGATTTAACCCTACAAAGAATTCAATTCTTAAAAGATCTCTGTTCATGAAAAGAACTAGGGTCACGTGCCCCCACGTGACCCTTGAAAAGATCCCCTGCAAAGAACTTTGAAGCATCACCTCACGTGCTCCCACGTGACTCCCAAAACGCAGAAAGAAAAAGCAAAGGAAATGAAAGCTTTGGGCGCTCTCACGTGTTATCACGTGACCCCTCAGCAAATGCTTTAACAATTGGCACACAGATCCCCATCACGTGCCAACACGTGATGCTCTAAAATAAAAACAAAAGTGTTTAACACTGATTCGCAGATTTGAGGATAAACCAAAAGGAGATCTGGCTCCACATTTAGGGTGCCCTCACGTGTCACCACGTGACCCCTAATGAGCATTCTAACAGACCAGAGCGGGGGCCTCCATCACGTGCCAACATGTGATGCTCTAAAATAAAAACAAAAGTGTTTAACACTTATTCGCAGATTTGAGGATAAACCAAAAGGAGATCTGGCTCCACATTTAGGGCGCTCTCACGTGTCCGCACGTGACCCCTCCCTCCTTAGTGTTTAACACTAATTGGAAAACTCTATCTGCAGTGTTTAACACTGATTTTCTTAGTGTTTAACACTAATTTGGAAAACTCTATTTGCAGTGTCTAACACGGATTTTCTTAGTGATTAACACTAATGTGGAAACTCTGTTCCCGGTGTTTAACACTGATTTGCTTTAGTGTTTAACACTAATTTGAAATCTCTGATTACCAGTGTTTAACACTGATTTGCTTTAGTGTTTAACACTAATTTGAAAGCCCTGTTGCTAGTGTTTAACATTGGTTATCTTTTAGTGTTTAACACTAACTTGCTAATCTTATTCCCAGTGTTCAACACTGTTGGTCTTTAGTATTTAACACTAGCTTTAGCCCAATTGGCTAAGTTTCTAGAGGCAAAGCCTCTCCTTCAATGGACCAACAGAGGGCCAATATTTCAAACATAATTGGACTTAGCCCAAACTGGCCATAAGTCCTCAAATCATCTTGAACTGAGCATATCTGCTCTTTCAACCAACTCATTGGTTCAAGGGTACATCTCTGAACTCCTCTGATATTTGTCGTTGTAATCCTTCAACGTCTTCAGAGAGGTGACGGGTCCCGACGACCACACATCAAGACGGACTGTGGGGTCCTTAAACCCACGGACTTATGCGTCCTTAAACTAAAATACGGACTGTGGGGTCCTTAAACCCACAGACTTATGCGTCCTTAAACTACCTATGGACCACCACGTCCCTAAACTGGAACATGGACCACCATGTCCCTAAACTGGAACATGGACCACTATGTCCCTAAACTGGCAATGGACCACCATGTCCTTAAACTGGAACAATAGAGCCCAAACGCTCTTTTGTCGGATCTAAACGATCCCGTTAAGTTGATCTTAGTCTCAAACTGGACTAACGTATCCTTAACAAACGTTTAAGTTGATCTTAGCCTCAAATACGGCTAACGTATCCTTAAACCCTCAAACAGACTTTAGTCCCAAATTGGACTACAGGTCTCCCAACCAACTTTGTGTAAGTCCATGCTACCTCTCCCGGTACTTTCGGACATGCGGAATTTGATAAAAAACGATTTTCTTAAAGGTGGTAACATGGACTTAAAACCCGGATCTTTGTTAAACATCTAACTAACAACCTAACTACGAGTTGCTAACTACTCGGTTAGGGGGTTATACCTTTCTTTTTCTCGAACTCCTTCGTCTTCAAGCTTCGATGGTCGTCCGAATCGGCTTCTCCCCGTCGTCTCCTTGCGCCGAAGATAGATCCACCTGAAAGCTTCAACCTTTGGCTCTTTCTTCGAACTTTGAAGAAACTAGTTCACTCGGTTTGCTAAACCTTGTGAACTAGAGTGAGTAGAGAAGAGTTTGTATGGGATTCTATCTATGGTTCTTGATTCTCAACTCATGAGACAAGTGAACCATAGAGTCAAGAGAGGGAGAGCAAGAGGAGGAGATGAGAGCTCAAGAACAAGAGAGAGAATGAGCATGAAAGAATGAGAGAAGACTTTTCTCATTTGGCTCTCATAATCCAAAAACAATCATAACACCTCATATCAATCAAGTATTATGTGATGGTTTAAGCAACCATAGCCATATCATTTCATGCACTCATTTTGCACAAAAGAGAAAGCAAGCAAAAGTCTTTGCCATGAAATGATAGCTATAGTTATCATGATGGTCAACTAGTCAAGCCTAGTCAACCGGTCAACAAGTCAACAAAAGTCAACAAGTCAACAAAGTCAATCCCTCAACAACCATGTCACCATAATACTTAATTAATATAATTGTTAATCACATATCATATTCTCATTAGGGTTGAGCAAAAAGTCAATAGTCAACGGTCAACGGTCAACAACCCTAATGAGAATCCTCTGCCTCTGTCTCTCCGCCAACTGTGCATACACACCCGCATCCGCGTTCCGAGGAACACGAATACAAACTGGATAAATCCAATCCCAATACGTACACTAGGATCTGCTTAAACCAAAGCCCGCTAGTGTAAACTGTCCGGACACTGTACGTGCACAAGTGCACGGATGTGACCGAACCCTGCCGCAAAACCATGCGACCTCTACTCTTTTGCCTAAAGGCGAATAGCTTTCTGTGTGGGACTCTAAAGACTCGACACTACGCTGGCAGTGGGTTTAACCACAGACCGCAAGCGGCACTAGCTGTGCGTAACGGTCCCCAGGTAGATGCCGACAAGAAGACTGACGAGACGAAACCCATCTGAACTCCTACTGAGCCTGAATGTGACATTCTCTGTACAGTCCGGTCTGTTCATCTGATACATCGCATAGGGAGCCTAGGGGGCGGTAAACGTCAGTCCCCCAATAGCGGTACAAGTCATGTCGGAGTGAAGCCCAAAACACCCTGAGATAACACTGGAGGCCTACCAGTATATCTCGTTTGCCCTGGCCAGGGACTACTCGTGTAATGGCTCTCCTAGACACAGCGCGATGTCAACCCCCAATACCGGGAGAGACGAATCCTGTATAACCGTCACTGCCTCCAAGTGCTTCGGGACTGCACCCAACTACCACCTGTTTCCACGACTCCTTTGAGCCGTGGTAGGGTAGTAATCAAAGTACAGTGGGAACACACTCGAGGCGAAGTGACAGTGTCAAGTCAGCGGACTAAGCTGTACTCATGTCACCTGGGAACTGATAACTGACGATAGGCATAATACCAACTAGTCAGTTCCCGACGAGTCCTGTCCAGTGTACTCGTAACCCAACGAGCACCCGCATACTATCTCAAGTACGACGTACCGACGGCTGTGGGACAGACCGTCTCCCACACTGGGATGAGAAGCGCATGCGCAAGTCTACTCCGGAGTATCGATGCCCTGTCTCGATAGTCCTGCGACCAGGGACCTGCATAAGGATGTGCTTATAGATTACCCAGCCCCACTAGTGTGACTGCCATCACAACGCTGGTAATCAAGCAAAGATCCTAAGGGCTCCACTAATGTGTATAGGCGATATACTAAAATAAACACATGTACACATTGAAGTAGAAACAAACCAAGTAGCGTACTACTATTTTGAGCAAGATTGTATATACAAGGTGAATATCCCAAGCTTCCATTAAGTAATATACAAACTGGTATGATACAGTAATGGCCTCTAGGGCATATACACTAACAATCTCCCACTTGCACTAAGGCCATGTACTGGCGTATCGAAGACCTATCATCTCGATCAGCCGCTCGAACTGAGTCTGGGGCAAGGCCTTGGTGAATGGATCTACGGTGTTATCTTCTGAAGCGACTCTCCGAACCTCGATCTCCTGGCGATCCACGATCTCCCTGATCAGGTGATACCGCCTCAAGATGTGTCTGGATCTCTGATGGGACCTGGGTTCCTTCGCTAAAGCTATAGCCCCGTTGTTGTCGCAATACAGAGGTATTGGATCAACAATGGACGGAACCACCTAAAGCTCTTTCAAGAACTTCCTCATCCAGACAGCTTCTTTTGCGGCATCAGATGCAGCGATGTATTCCGCTTCCATCGTCGAGTCTGCAACGGTTTCCTGTTTGGAACTCTTCCAACACACCGCCCCTCCATTGAGGGTAAAGACAAAACCCGACATGGACTTGGAATCATCCTTGTCACTCTGGAAGCTGGAGTCAGCAAAGGCCTCGATCTGGAGGTCATTTCCACCATACACCAAGAACATCTCCTTAGTCCTTCTCAGGTACTTGAGAATGTTCTTTACCGCTATCCAGTGTCTCTCCCCAGGGTTTGACTGATACCGGCTTACCACACTCAGTGCATAAGCTACATTCGGTCTGGTACACAACATCGCATACATTATAGAGCCTACCGCAGAAGCGTAGGGTATAATAGACATGCGATCCCTCTCCAAATCAGTTTTGGGAGACATCTCTTTAGAGAGGGTGATCCCGTGACAAGCCGGTAGGTTACCGCGCTTGGAATCTTCCATACTGAATCTTTTCAGTATGGTGTCGATGTACCTGGACTGTGAAAGTCCTAATATCCTCTTGGATCTATCACGATGGATCCGGATCCCCAGGATGTATGTGGCATCACCCAGGTCTTTCATGGAGAACCTGTGTGACAAGAACCCCTTGACAGATTGTAGCATAGGAATGTCATTTCCTATTAAGAGAATGTCATCCACGTACAAAACGAGGAATACTACAGTTCTCGCTACAAATCTACAATAGATGCATGGTTCATCTGGATATTTGATAAAGACAAATTCCTTGACCGTTTCATCAAAACAGATGTTCCAACTCCGCGATGCCTGCTTTAGTCCATAGATGGACTTAAGCAACTTGCACACCTTTCCGCTGCTCCCACTCTGAATGAAACCCTCTGGTTGGTCCATATAGACACACTCCTCTAAATTTCCATTTAGAAAAGCGGTCTTTACGTCCATTTGCCAGATCTCATAATCATGGAAGGCAGCAATGGCAAGAAGGATCCGAATGGATTTCTGCATAGCCACTGGAGAAAAGGTTTCGTCATAGTCCAAGCCAGGTCTTTGACGGAAACCCTTTGCAACAAGTCTAGCTTTATAGGTTTCAACCTGTCCATCTACACCAATCTTCCTTTTGAAGATCCACTTGCATCCTACGGGTTTTACCCCGTCTGGAGCAATGTCCAACGTCCATACTTTGTTGGTGTACATGGACTCCATTTCGGTCCGCATTGCATCCAGCCATTTTACTGAGTCAACGCTCTGAACGGCCTGCTGGAAGCTAGTAGGCTCATCATAATCTATGATGCAATCCTCTCTATCCCCGTCTATGAGAAAACCGTAGTATCTCTCGGGCGGATGAGACTGCCTACTACTCCTGCGGAGCGGCGTAGGAATGTCCTGTTCTTTTGAACCCTCTGGTTCCACTAAGCTTTCAGTAATAGTCTGTGGTTCTGGAATTTCTTCCAGTTCTACTGCGCTCCCACTTATTTCCTTTTCTACGAACTGGTGTTCTAGAAAGTGGGCATGACGAGAAACAAGAACTTTTTGTTCCTCTTCGCAGTAGAAGAAATATCCCTTGGAATTCTTTGGATATCCCACGAACTTGCACTGTACTGAGCGTGCCTCGAGCTTGTCCGCATGCTGCTTTTTAACAAAAGACGGACTTCCCCATGTCTTAATGTGCTTAAGATAGGGTCTCTTCCCACACCACATTTCATATGGTGTAGTAGGCACAGTCTTAGTTGGAACTCGATTCAAAAGGTATGCAGCTGATTCTAGCGCATACCCCCAGAATGATCGCGGTAACTCAGCGTTACTCATCATGGACCGAACCATATCTAATAGGGTTCGGTTCCGTCTCTCCGATACACCGTTATGTTGCGGAGTGTATGGAGGAGTAAGTTGAGAGAGAATTCTGTTCTCTTTTAAATAGTCCAGGAACTCGGCACTCAAGTATTCTCCACCTCGATCCGATCTTAGAATCTTAATACTTTTGCCGGTTTGTTTTTCTACTTCATTCTTATACTCCTGGAATTTTCCAAAGGCTTCGGACTTATGTTTCATTAAGAAGACATAACCGTACCTTGAAAAGTCATCCGTAAAAGTAATGAAGTAAGAATAACCGCTTCGTGCATGTGTAGACATTGGACCGCACACGTCGCTGTGTAGGAGTCCCAAGAGCTCGCTCGCTCTTACTCCGTGTCCAGTGAACGGAGTCTTTGTCATCTTTCCTTTGAGACAGGATTGACAAGTGGCATACGATTGATATTAGAACGGATTCAAATATCCTTCTGTATGTAACTTCGTCAACCTTCTCTCATTGATGTGACCCAGTCTACAATGCCATAAGAAAGTCTGATTTATTTCCGGAGACTTTCTTTTGTGTGTATTCTGGACATTGAAAATCTGTGGTTGATTTAATACGTATATACCATTGCTCAATATACCTGACCCAATCAAAACTTGATTAAGGTGAATGTTTACAACATTACTTACAAACGCAAATTCATAACCTTCTTTAGAAACTAAAGATACAGAAATGATATTACAAGTTGTGTTGGGTACAAAAAAGCAATTACGCAAAACCAAAACATGTCCATCTGACATTCCCAGGTGATAGTCCCTTACGGCCATAGCATCTAAGCTAGCTCCGTTTGCAACTCTGAGGGTCATGTCACCTGCCTTCAAAACCCTACGGTTTCTCAACGCCTGCAAAGAATTACAGATATGAGATCCTGATCCGGTATCCAATACCCAGGAAGTAGAGTTTATTGAAAGACAGTTTTCAATAACATACACACCTGAAGCTGAAGCCGCAACTTGCTTCAATTCCTGTGTCCTGGCTTTCCAAGCCCTGCAATCATTCTTCCAGTGACCTTTCTTATGACAATAGAAGCATTCTTCTTTATCCACAAGCTTCCCCGCTTTCTTTGTTGCTTTAGCTTTTCCCTTCGTATCCACTTTACTAACACCGCCTCTTGGTTTGGCGGGGGCTTTCTTCTTCTTTCCCTTGGCTTTCGCCTTGGACCTAGAAGAAGATGATCCTCCTACAAACAAAATGGATGTTTCCCTACCTTTCTGTAGGGTGCCCTCTGCGCTCCTCAGCATGTTGAGGAGCTCTGAAAGTTCAACTTCTTTTTCTTGTAAGTTGAAGTTCAGTATAAACTGGGTGTAAATGGAAGGAAGGGACTGGAGAACTAAGTCCGTATAGAGCTCACTCTCTAATATGGTCCCTAGGTCCGCGAGCTCCTCAATGTAGCCGATCATCTTAAGCACGTGTTCTGCTACTGATGATCCGACGGCCATCCTTGCCGAAAATAACTTTTTTGACGCTTTGTATCTTGCGATACGAGATTGCTCTCCATACAGTTCTTTTGTATGAAGAAATATGGATTCCAAGTCCATATTCTCGTGCCTCCTCTGATGTTCATTGTCCATAGAGTAAAGTACGAGGCACTTGGCCTTCGCGCTATCAATCTCCCAAGTCTTACGGATTTCCTTATCCGCGACGCTGGAAGTGGGACCAGGGACAGGGGGAGCTTTGGTGGTAAGAAGATACCCCAGCATGTCGTAAGTGATTGCCATCTTGACATTCCTGAGCCAATCTTTGTAGTTTAGCCCTGTCAGTAAGTTTTTATCTAGAAGTAACTTAAGTCCAGTCATGTCGATTGGTCACTGCAATTAGGAGAGAGAAGAAGAAACACTCAGCATGATGCTCTTGCAAGTTTAGAGTGGTTTTTAGTTTGTCTAAACAGGATGGCTCCCACTGTTTCTCGAATCCCTCCTCAAACCAAAAAGGAAGAATTAGTCAGGATCAATCTCACCGTACAATACTTGCTTAACCGTTCAGCCAGGCTGGTATCGGTACTTCGAGGGAGGTTTTCCAACGCTTTCGCGAAGTTCCTTAATTTAAGAACCTCTTTTCCCTGGGGGCGTAGCCCCGCTAACACCTTTCTAGACACCTACTTGGTTTATAGCATTGATCGTTAAGTGAGAAATTTCCCGAGGAGTAGCATATACTCACAGTAGGATCGGGATCCAAATATCATCGCGTGACGAAACTGAAGGAATCCTATCAGAATCATCACACTCCAAATGGTATGCAACACTAGCAAGTTTCAGTTCTTTTGAAACTCCCGATGTGGATTTTTGCCCCATGCTCTTATGACCTTGACTTTGGCCAAAATATCATAAGTCACATGTCAAGTTCTACCCGTCATTCTCCAGGTTAATTTGGTTCCACCCGTACCTACCCTTGACTTTGGCCAAAATGGCAGTACGACTGTCCCAAACCAACGCATCTATCTATGCTACACATGAATACCCAACAGCTACCAATCATTATGCCTTGACTTTGGCCAACATACATAGCTTGAATACTATTGACTATTTATGTGAAACGACGGAGGGCTACGAATGGTTTTGGCGAAACCGTGAACGTAGTGAACTTGATTTAGTCGATGGAACGAGATTGCTTTTAAATGGAGTGGCTCAAACTCCGTATTTTAAAAGTTTGTTTTGAAAAGAACCGAGTGGTTTTTCGAAAGTGTTCCAACGACTTTTACATGGTTTATTTTCTTGCATTAGTTATTTTAATGCGTGATATTCTTGCATTAGTTCTTTTAATGCGTCCCATCATTTAATCCTACCATTGCAGAAAATAACCAAAATATGACGTACGCTTATGCCATTCGCATTCGCCACGGGGCCCCGTCATTACCCGTTAGGATACTTAACTAACGACAGAGCGGGGGCTGGGCTAGCGCGGCTGTAAATCATAAACAACGCCTAAATAATATCATATATAGATATATTGCAATGATAGACATTTCAGATCACAGATGAACACATTGGATATACTAGGAAGCTGCAATTCATACGAGCCTGTAACGAAAAGCAGATTACACGGTCGCGGTGAATAGCCAATACCCCACCCAAGACCCCTACGGGTGCGGCAAACTACCCGCCTAGTACCCGAAGTGAAGCAACCTCCCTCATCCCCGTGAGTAGGCCACTCGGCACTTCGGCATACCCGGTAGTTTATGCACCCCCTCCATGGGTCTATCCTAGGAGCAAAAACAGTAAAAAGAAATTATACAATGACGGCTACAACCTCGACCCGGTTGTGCGGCCATACAAATAATTATTACATCAATTTACAAATTTACATGAATTGAAAAAAAAGAAAACTCTTGTCTCGCAACCCCCGGCTATTCACCCGCGACAATCCAATGAATTCATATACACATTCCAGCAACATCACAGATCACAGATTTGTATAACCCCCACTAATCGACATATAGCGATTAGCAGACGTTCAATACAAATATCACATCACAGAAAAACCCGTCAGCTTAAGTCTTTTAGAAGTTCGATCAAAAATACGGATTTATAGGCCCTAAACACAAAATTTTCGTTCTGGAAAATCTGGGCAGAAAATACATATTCCAAAAATCCCAAAACAACCCCAGAAATACACTGCACCAAATTTAGACCCCGACCGAGTCAACTCGGCCGCGGAACCGCGGCGGGAGCGTGCTCCCGCCGCGTTTCCGCGGCGCTTTGAATCGTTCGTGGGACCAAATTTGGTGGTTATTCAAACAAAAGCCTGAGACGATTTTTAAGATGAAAATTATCAACTTTTGAACAGAATAAAAATCGGCAGAAACTAGACATTCTCGGGTTCGTTTTGCGACTTTTCTTTGATCGATCTTCTAGCTACTTTGCTAACATGTTAGATAGAGTTTAACTAGGCTCTGATACCACTGTAAGTCCATGCTACCTCTCCCGGTACTTTCGGGCATGCGGAATTTGATAAAAATCGATTTTCTTAGAGGTGGTAACATGGACTTAAAACCCGGATCTTTGTTAAACATCTAACTAACAACCTAACGACGAGTTGCTAACTACTCGGTTAGGGGGTTATACCTTTCTTTTTCTCGAACTCCTTCGTCTTCAAGCTTCGATGGTCGTCCGAATCGGCTTCTCCCCGTCGTCTCCTTGCGCCGAAGATAGATCCACCTGAAAGCTTCAACCTTTGGCTCCTTCTTCGAACTTTGAAGAAACTAGTTCACTCGGTTTGCTAAACCTTGTGAACTAGAGTGAGTAGAGAAGAGTTTGTATGGGATTCTATCTATGGTTCTTGGTTCTCAACTCATGAGACAAGTGAACCATAGAGTCAAGAGAGGGAGAGCAAGAGGAGGAGATGAGAGCTCAAGAACAAGAGAGAGAATGAGCATGAAAGAATGAGAGAAGACTTTTCTCATTTGGCTCTCATAATCCAAAAACAATCATAACACCTCATATCAATCAAATATTATGTGATGGTTTAAGCAACCATAGCCATATCATTTCATGCACTCATTTTGCACAAAAGAGCAAGCAAGCAAAAGTTTTTGCCATGAAATGATAGCTATAGTTATCATGATGGTCAACTAGTCAAGCCTAGTCAACCGGTCAACAAAGTCAACAAGTCAACAAAAGTCAACAAGTCAACAAAGTCAATCTCTCAACAACCATGTCACCATAATACTTAATTAATATAATTGTTAATCACATATCATATTCTCATTAGGGTTGAGCAAAAAGTCAATAGTCAAGGGTCAACGGTCAACAACCCTAATGAGAATCCTCTGCCTCTGTCTCTCCGTCAACTGTGCATACACACCCGCATCCGCGTTCCGAGGAACACGAATACAAACTGGATAAATCCAATCCCAATACGTACACTAGGATCTGGCTTAAACCAAAGCCCGCTAGTGTAAACTGTCTGGACACTGTACGTGCACAAGTGCACGGATGTGACCGAACCCTGCCGCAAAACCATGCGACCTGTCGCAAAACCATGCGACCTCTACTCTTTTGCCTAAAGGCGAATAGCTTTCTGTGTGGGACTCTAAAGACTCGACACTACGCTGGCAGTGGGTTTAACCACAGACCGCAAGCGGCACTAGCTGTGCGTAACGGTCCCCAGGTAGATGCCGACAAGAAGACTGACGAGGCGAAACCCATCTGAACTCCTACTGAGCCTGAATGTGACATTCTCTGTACAGTCCGGTCTGTTCGTCTGATACATCGCATGGCGAGCCTAGGGGGCGGTAAACGTCAGTCCCCCAATAGCGGTACAAGTCGTGTCGGAGTGAAGCCCAAAACACCCTGAGATAACACTGGAGGCCTACCAGTATATCTCGTTTGCCCTGGCCAGGGACTACTCGTGTAATGGCTCTCCTAGACACAACGCGATGTCAACCCCCAATACCGGGAGAGACGAATCCTGTCTAACCGTCACTGCCTCTAAGTGCTTCGGGACTGCACCCAACTACCACCTGTTTGCACGACTCCTTTGAGCCGTGGTAGGGTAGTAATCAAAGTACAGTGGGAACACACTCGAGGCGAAGTGACAGTGTCAAGTCAGCGGACTAAGCTGTACTCATGTCACCTGGGAACTGATAACTAATGATAGGCATAATACCAACTAGTCAGTTGCCGACGAGTCATGTCCAGTGTACTCGTAACCCAACGAGCACCCGCATACTATCTCAAGTACGACGTACCGACGGCTGTGGGACAGACCGTCTCCAACACTGGGATGAGAAGCGCATGCGCTAGTCTACTCCGGAGTATCGATGCCCTGTCTCGATAGTCCTGTGACCAGGGACCTGCATAAGGATGTGCTTATAGATTACCCAGCCCCACTAGTGTGACTGCCATCACAACGCTGGTAATCAAGCAAAGATCCTAAGGGCTCCACTAATGTGTATAGGAGATATACTAAAATAAACACATGTACACATTGAAGTAGAAACAAACCAAGTAGCGTACTACTATTTTGAGCAAGATTGTATATACAAGGTGAATATCCCAAGCTTCCATTAAGTAATATACAAACTAGTATGATACAGTAATGGCCTCTAGGGCATATACACTAACACTTTGGTTCAAGGGTACATCTCTGAACTCCTCTGATATCTGTCGTTGTAATCCTTCAACGTCGTCAGAGAGGTGACGTGTCCCGATGGCCATACATGCAATGGACCACTATGTCCTTAAACTTGAACAATAGAGCCCAAACGCTCTTTTGTCGGATCTGAACGATCCTGTTAAGTTGATCTTAGTCTCAAATCGGGCTAACGTATCCTTAACAAACGTTTGAGTCGATCTTAGTCTCAAATATGGCTAACGTATCCTCAGACCAAAACCACAAACCCAAATCTAAGTAAACACGGATTTGGATTAATCCACGTCCAACGGGCGACTACATAAATTAGTCTCCGTATACAATCCACGGGCAACCACAAACAAAACAAACACCCCCGACACGAAGTGACCAGCTGGAGAAGCAGAAAGTTGTTACCGCGATGCGGTAGCGTAATTAACTGCAGGGGCTTGCGCCTGCAGGGAAGAGCGTCCCCACAATCAAAAACCCCTCAACGAGGGGGAATCTGACGAAGTCTGCTACATCGGTCGCATCCGTTTAAACCTTCGATACATGGTGTCATAAATCAACTTGGCATCTTCGGAGAGGTAGACGGACAACACCAGTTAGCATCTGCCCCGAATCTCAGGCAAGACAGTCCATGTCTTGGCCGCCATTCGGAGGGGAACTGTACCTTTGCTTAAAAATACCGTAGCCCCTATTTTTCTAAACACCACGATTCGTGTTATTTCAAACGTCAAAACTGTGTGACTCATATATTTAATGCATATTTCTTTATTGCTGCATTATTATTCATTCCCCGTTTATTCTGTTGCTCGCATTGCATTGCATGCTTATATATATTTTATAACTTGTTGCAGTTAAATAGCGATTTTTCCTTATATGCTCATATTACTGTTTCATGTTACATATATTATATTCATGGATTTCGTATTGAGATATGGTTTTCATATGATGTTTTCTGGATTGTTTTACTCCTGCGTATATATATCAGTGGTATGGGACGCTGTTGTAGGGTTCCTGGGCACTCTTGTGAAGGTTCATAAGGCATCAAACATGCACGAATAAATTTTTAGACGTGTCGAACAACCCAAAGCCGGGATCTTTTCTAGATTATTAGGGTTAAGCATGCAAGATAACATCTTTTTATCTAAGTGTGAGGGATTACAACCTTTGTAGTCCGCTCCTTCGCTTCACAAGCTCCGAGTAGAAGTCCCTTCGCCGCGATCCTCGATCTCCCGGACTCAAGAGAGGCTCCATGACTCGAACGATCCATGCTAGCTTGAAGTGTTCCAAATCTCCGATGATCTACGTCGAAGTTGCAATAACCCAAGCTTTCTCACTCTAAAGAGATGAACACCCTAATCTCATGGGCTAGATGAGATGAGGATGAGGGAGTAGTATTTATGCTTTCTTTTTAATTCACTTTCTCACAATTTATCATCACAAATGGAATTTCTAGTGAGCTCAAAATCAAGAGAGAAGAAGATGATAATGGAAATGATAATGATAATGATTTCTTTTGTGATGAATAGAAATAAAAGTATATGATTGATGTATCAACCATGGTCAAGGATGAGTGGCTAATAGTTTGTAGAGAATAAACTAGAGTTAGGGTTTGGTTGGGTTAGCAATGAGTCGTCAACAAATATCTTAACCATGATAAAAGAAAAAGCTTCTAGAAAGTGCATGAAGCAACTAACCCTAATCAAACCCTAACCTCATTTAATCATCCTTAAACATGTTTAATAATAAATCATGTCATGTCACAATAATATATATCACATATATATTATATATTTGCAACAAAAGAAAATAATACAATTAACATATATCGCATATATATCAATGTATCATCCAGTGAGAAAATGAAATAGTAAAGCAAGCCAATATTAGATAATGCAATAATATATCATATATATATTATTATACATTAAATCATCGAATCAACACTTGATCCGACGATCCGGCTATATCGAATATTACCGACTAATATATCATGTACCGATTCATCGAATCAACACTTGATCCGATGACCCGGTTCATATCTAAATATCGCGAAAATATAATACGGTATCTCATATCGCATTATTCTCGGTCCTGCACATATCACATATGTGCCTCTACTCCGTTTCGCCTGAGCCAAGAAACCTCTGTGTAGGACTCTAAAGAATCGTCAATACGCCGGTAGCGGGTGATGATCATATCAAACACCCACAAGCTGCAAGCGGTCAGCTAAACGTAACAGCCACCCAGGTATTGAGCGATCAGAAGATCAACAAGCTAGCCTGTGCGTTCTCCTGTGAATCCAATCAGTAACACTCCCGTACAGTCCGGTCTGTTCGTCTGATATGTCGCATATCAAGTCTAGGTGTGGTAAACGTCAGACCCCAGTAACCGATAAGTCGTGTCGATGTGTGGCTCATAACGGGTCGAGAAACTACTAGTAACACTTACCAGTAAATCTCTATATCAGCCCTGGCCAGGGACTTCCAGTTATAGCCAATCGAACACAGCACAACATCAACTCCCTATACCGGAAGAGAAGAATCCCCTCCTATCGCTCATTGCCTCCATGTGATTCGGGACTGTACCCAAAAGCCACCGTTTTGCACGCCCTCTTGGACGTGGTAAGGTGGAAATCAAAGCACGGTGGGAATCACACAAGACTCTATGACGATCTCGGGTCTACAGACTACCCTGTACCAGTGTCACCGGAGAACTGCCATCTGACGTGTGGTATATCACCATCTGGGAGTTCTCGGCGAGTCCGTCCAGTGTACCCAGTCTCCACTGAGCACCCGTACACCATCTCTGATGTCAAACACCGATGGATATGGGATCATCCATCGCCCATCATATGGGTCAAGATGCGTATACGCTAGTCTACTCTGGTGTATCGATGCCCTGTCTCGATATACCCTCGACTAGGAACAATTATAGGATGTACTCATCGACTACTATGGCCCCACTAGTATGATCTCATCATAATCCCAGTAGTCGAGTACAGATCCTAAGGGCTTTATCAACATGTGAGAGAAAAACGGTAAACCAATACAAGTCAACATGTTAAGATAAAGTGAAACCAAATAGCATACTATCATGACGAGCAAGAAAGTCCTCTCTATATATATCCAAGCATCCATCATAATATACATCATATGTACAACAATGGCCTCTAGGGCATATACATAACTAACAATCTCCCACTTGCACTAAGGCCAGCTGCTGTAGTATCTCATACCTAGCATCCCGAATAATCTCTCAAACTGTATCTGGGGAATAGCCTTCGTGAATGGATCCGCAGTGTTGTCCTTCGTATCTACTCTCCTGACCTCGATCTCCCGGCGATCAACTATCTCCCTGATCAGGTGATACCTCCTCAGAATATGTCTGGACTTTTGATGGGATCTGGGTTCCTTGGCCAAAGCCACAGCTCCATTGTTATCGCAATACAGAGGTATTGGATGCTCAATGGATGGAACCACACCAAGTTCACTAATGAACTTCTTTATCCAGACAGCCTCTTTGGCAGCATCGTTGGCAGCGATGTATTCAGCCTCCATCGTCGAGTCTGCAATGGTATCCTGTTTGGAACTCTTCCAACATACCGCCCCTCCATTGAGGGTAAAGACAAATCCCGAGTGCGACTTAGAGTCGTCCTTATCACTTTGGAAGCTGGAATCGGTAAAGGACTCCACCTGGAGTTCTCCGTTACCATACACCAAGAACATCTCCTTAGTCCTTCGTAAGTACTTGAGAATGTTCTTCACAGCTGTCCAGTGACTCTCTCCAGGATCTGCTTGATACCGACTCACTACACTTAGTGAGTATGCTACATCGGGTCTGGTATATAGCATCGCATACATGATAGAGCCTACTGCCGAAGCATAGGGTATCCCTTGCATGCGAGCTCTCTCCAAATCAGTCTTGGGAGACATCTCTTTGGAGAGAGTGAGTCCAGAGATCGTGGGTTGGTTCCCACGCTTGGATTCTTCCATACTAAACCTCTTTAGTATGGTGTCAATGTACCTGGATTGGGACAATCCCAATATCCGTTTAGATCTATCTCTATAGATCATGATTCCCAATATGCAGGAGGCATCACCTAGATCTTTCATTGAGAATCTCTGTGATAAGAAGAGCTTGACTGATTGCAGCATAGGAATATCATTTCCTATCAAGAGTATGTCATCCACGTACAATACGAGGAAGACAACCTTACCCTCTGCTACCTTCTTATAGATACAAGGTTCATCTATATTTTTGATGAAGTCAAACTCTTTGACTACAACATCAAAACAGATGTTCCAACTCCGCGATGCTTGCTTTAACCCATAAATGGATTTAAGCAGCTTGCACACCTTTCCGCTGCTCCCACTATCTACGAAGCCCTCTGGCTGAGTCATGTACACGCTCTCTTCTAAATCACCGTTTAGAAAGGCGGTCTTAACATCCATTTGCCAGATTTCGTAGTCATGGTATGCAGCAATGGCAAGTAAGATCCGGATGGACTTAAGCATAGCCACTGGAGAAAAGGTTTCGTCATAATCCACACCTGGTCGTTGACGAAAACCCTTTGCTACAAGTCTAGCTTTGAAAGTCCCAACTTTTCCATCTACACCAAATTTCTTTTTAAAGATCCACTTGCTCCCAATGGGTTTTACCCCTTCAGGAGCATTTTCCAAAGTCCATACTTTGTTGTTGTACATGGATTCCATCTCAGATCGCATTGCATCCAGCCATTTCACAGAGTCACCACTCGTGATGGCCTGCTCGAAACTAGTCGGTTCATCATCATCCATGATGCAGTCCTCGCTTCCACCATCAATGAGAAAACCGTAGTATCTCTCGGGTGGACGAGAAACCCTACTAGATCGGCGGAGAGGCTGGGGTTCGTCGGGTACTACTGAATCCTCTGGTTCCAATAAACCATCAGTTGTAGTTTGTGGTGCTGGAACCTCTTCCAGCTCTATCTCTTTGCCCATAATTTCTTTTGCAAGAAATTCCTTTTCTAAAAAGGTGGCATATTGAGAAACAAACACTTTTGTTTCCTCAGCGTGATAGAAAATATATCCTTGAGAATTCTTAGGATATCCCACAAATTTGCAAAGAACTGATCGTGCCTCGAGTTTGTCTAGATTTTGTCTTTTGACATAGGCCGGACAACCCCATATCTTAACTCGTTTAAAATATGGTCTCTTCCCACTCCATATCTCATATGGTGTGGTAGGTACAGATTTAGATGGAACTAGATTCAATATGTATATGGCTGTCTCAAGCGCATACCCCCAGAAGGAAATAGGCAACTCAGCCTCGCTCATCATAGAGCGCACCATATCTAATAGGATGCGATTCCTCCGCTCAGATACACCGTTGTGCTGTGGTGTATAAGGAGGAGTAAGCTGAGAGAGAATCCCATTCTCTTTTAGATAATCTAGGAACTCATTGCTTAAGTATTCACCTCCTCGATCAGATCGAAGAATTTTAATATTTTTGCCCGTTTGGTTCTCTACTTCGTGCTTATATTCTCTGAATTTCTCAAAAGCTTCAGACTTGTGTTTCATCAGAAACACATGTCCGTATCTAGAGAGATCGTCAGTGAATGTAATGAAGTAGGAAGAACCGTTCCTGGCATGCGTAGACATGGGACCGCATACATCACTATGTATTAGTCCTAAGAGTTCAGTAACTCTTTCTCCGTGTCCACTAAACGGAGCTTTGGTCATTTTTCCTTTGAAACATGAATGGCAAGTATCATAAGATGATAATTCGAACGGATTCATATATCCATCTTTATGTAACTTAACCAGTCATGTCGCATTGATATGACCAAGTCTACAATGCCACAAGTAGGATTCGTTCATTCTGAACTTTTCCTCTTGTGTGTGTTTTGTATATTGAGGACTGTATTTTGATTAAGAATGAATATGCCATTATGTAACGAGCCTAATGCAATCAACTTTTGATTTAGGAAGATGTTCATAACATTATCCTGTACTACAAAATTATATCCTTCTTTACTTAATAAAGAAACTGATATAATATTGCACATCATGTTCGGTATATAATAGCACTCATTTAGAATCAGTGTATTACGACTTGGTAAAAAAAGGTGATATTCGCCAACTGCTTTGGCTACAATACTTGCACCGTTCCCTACTTGAACGGAATGATCACATTTTCCCAGTTCTCTACCTTTTCGTAGCCCATGTAACAATTTACATATGTGGGATTCTGATCCGGTATCTAATACCCAGGACGTAGGGTGAACTGAGAAACAGTTCTCAATAACTAACACACCCGAAGAAGATGCATCAACATGTATGTTCTTTTGGGCGGCTTGAGAATCCAGATATTCTCCTGTTTTCTGTTCAGTCTTATAACTCTTATAAGAAAGAACGGGTCCAACGTTCCCTTGCTCAGTACAATAATCGGGTTTAGTCAATACATCCATATTATTATCTTGATTATGGCCTGACATGGTCGCTACCTGGAGAGAGAGAGAAGAAAACACTTTAGCGTATGCTCTTGCAAGATTAGATTGGTTATTATCTTATCTAATCAGGATGTCTCCCACTGTTTTTATCAAATCTACCTTCAAACCCTAAAAGGTAAGATTAGCCGGAATTAATTACACCCTACAATTTCGTCAATCTTTCAGCCAGATTAGTGTCGGTACTTTGAGGGAGGTTCCTCGTGCCTTCGCACGGACCTAATTAAAGTAAACCTCATTTTCCCAGAGGCGTAACCCTGTTAACACTTTTCTAGACACCTACTTGAATGACTAATTGTCCTGTGTAAAACTCTCCCAGGAGTAACACTTACTCGCAGTGGGTACCGGGATCCAACTATCTCATAGGAGGTATGCAATCTCATTGCAAATTTCAACACTTGAAATTCCCGATAATATTTTGCCTCTAGTGATCTATGACCTTAACTAAGTCAACAAACCATAAATCGCAAGTCAAGTTCAACCCGTACATTTCCCGATTGAATTAAACCCACCCATACGACCCTTAACTGAGTCAACAAGACCGTACGAATACCCTAATCCAATCACATCTCATGTTTTAGCAGATAAACATTACTTAGCTACCGTACACTATGCCTTAACTAAGTCAACAAACATAGCACGAATACTAAATAATATCTATCTGAAATGACGGAGGGCTACGCAGGTTTTTCAGAAAACCCTGAGCGTAATGAACTTGATATCGTCGTAGAATCGAGTAGTTTTTGAAAAAGGAGTGTTTTTGAGGCTTTTCTTAGTTTCGCTAAAGGGGTCACTCCCGGTGAAGGGATCGTCGGGCCTTTCCTCATCGAATAAGGTGCAGGATATATCATATATACCGCTGTGCAAAGCAAAACTCTAAAAGCAATCAAAAGATAAACCGAGTTTTGTAGCATCTGCCAGTTTCGCTAAAGAGGTCACTCCCGGTGAAGGGATCGTCGGCTCTTTCCCCATCGAATAAGGTGCAGGACATATCATATATATCACTGTGCAAAGCAAAACTGTAGCTACCCTTTTTATAAAGTTTTGATTCTACAACATCTTTAGGTTTCTTTTCTTTTTATTAATCTCATTAATAAAAATCCCATCAGCTTGTGCTTCCTAAGCATCACAGAAGAAACGAAAGCAGTAATATTTATATATCAGCATATATATATATATATAGTATAAGCATTCGTCTCAGGCAGTAATATGATCTCATCACAGAACATTGCAGCAGAAGAACATATATGAAATATTGGATATACTAGGACGTCCGTGTTTTCAATACGAGCCTGTATAAAACACGGATTCCACGGTCGCGACGAATAGCCAAACCCACATCCCAAGACCCCTACGAGAGCGGCAAGTAACACTGCCAATTCTAGGGTTAGGAGACCCGGTCTCGACTCCTCGAGATGGCCTCCCACTGGACCCTAGAACCCGGTTACTTGTGCTCCCCACCTTGGGTCTACCTAATGCGGAAAAGTAAATAATATACAAGGGTGACATCAACCTCAACCTGGAAGTGCCCCAAATAAAAGAATATTACATTACAAATGAATTTTACATGAATGAAAATAAAAACACTCATCTCACATAAAACCCCCGGCTATTCAGAACACGACGATCCAATATAACATATTACAGCAACACATAATATCACATATCATCAACGTAAGTAAATATGCGCATCCCAATTGTTGTTAGCATATAGCAACGAAACCGGCGATATCACATATTACACTTACGGTCACAGAAAAGAAAGTGTAAAACTACAACATTTGGAATCCACAATCACTTTAGACATCGTAAATCCGAAATATCACATACTTCGCATTTCATGCCTAACTATATGAATTCCACATATTGTATCACATTCCAGATAAATAGACAGTATTAAACTTTCCAAACAGATAATCAAATACCCAAAATTTCCTAAAGTGCTCAACACTTGAGCGGAGTTCAAATAATCCCAGAATATGTCACAATACCGGTGATCCAGCCGTAGAAGGGTCAAGCCAACGCCTCACATGTGGCACGCCGTACTGCCCCAAACCCAAAGGTTCAAAAGGCAGTTCAAGACGGTCACATAATCGAGTTAAGGTTTGTTGTCTTCTAGAGGGTCCACCGCTTAACTTGTACAATTTTTCCGAAAGATTTAAACCCGATAAAAATTCAACACTTGAAAGTTTTACGTGCCGGGAAAAAGTGAGTTAATGATATCCGTTCGAACTTTTTAACAATTTCTAAATATCTGGAAATAATGATGAATTTAAATTTTCCGATCGAATCTACGATTACAAAATAAACCCCAGATTAAACAACATTTGAATCACTTTTAAAAATACCCAGAAGCATCAACAAGCACCTACAGATATTACCATGAAAACCACGTGTCACAATTCCAAGATTCCGCCGCGGAACCGCCGCGGTAAGCAGGTTCCCGCCGCGGTTCCGCCGCGATTTGGTGGATTTGTGGGCCCGTGTTTCATAGTAATTCTTAGAATTACCTGCTGATTTTTTTACGTATTTTTAATTCAGAAAAATCCCAGATTTTGAAAAGTTTCCAGAGAGGGGGTAATTTTTGTCGGTTCGGGTTCGATCGGAGTTTTAACTTCGTAAACACGACGCCTAATGCTCTAGCTAGGCTCTGATATCACTGTAGGGTTCCTGGGCACTCTTGTGAAGGTTTATAAGGCATCAAACATGCACGAATAAATTTTTAGACGTGCCGAACAACCCAAAGCCGGGATCTTTGCTAGATTATTAGGGTTAAGCATGCAAGATAACATCTTTTTATCTAAGTGTGAGGGATTACAACCTTTGTAGTCCGCTCCTTCGCTTCACAAGCTCCGAGTTGAAGTCCATTCGCCGCGATCCTCGATCTCCCGGACTCACAAGAGGCTCCACGACTCGAACGATCCATGCTAGCTTGAAGTGTTCCAAATCTCCGATGATCTACGTCGAAGTTGCAATAACCCAAGCTTTCTCACTCTAAAGAGATGAACACCCTAATCTCATGGGCTAGATGAGATGAGGATGATGGAGTAGTATTTATGCTTTCTTTTTAATTCACTTTCTCACAATTTATCATCACAAATGGAATTTCTAGTGAGCTCAAAATCAAGAGAGAAGAAGATGATAATGGAAATGATAATGATAATGATTTCTTTTGTGATGAATAGAAATAAAAGTATATGATTGATATATCAACCATGGTCAAGGATGAGTGGCTAATAGTTTGTAGAGAATAAACTAGAGTTAGGGTTTGGTTGGGTTAGCAATGAGTCATCAACAAATATCTTAACCATGACAAAAGAAAAAGCTTCTAGAAAGTGCATGAAGCAACTAACCCTAATCAAACCCTAACCTCATTTAATCATCCTTATACATGTTTAATTATAAATCATATCATGTCACAATAATATATATCACATATATATTATATATTTGCAACAAAAGAAAATAATACAATTAACATATATCGCATATATATCAATGTATCATCCAGTGAGAAAATGAAATAGTAAAGCAAGCCAATATTAGATAATGCAATAATATATCATATATATATTATTATACATTAAATCATCGAATCAACACTTGATCCGACGATCCGGCTATATCGAATATTACCGACTAATATATCATGTACCGATTCATCGAATCAACACTTGATCCGATGACCCGGTTCATATCTAAATATCGCGAAAATATAATACGGTATCTCATATCGCATTATTCTCGGTCCTGCACATATCACATATGTGCCTCTACTCCGTTTCGCCTGAGCCAAGAAACCTCTGTGTAGGACTCTAAAGAATCGTCAATACGCCGGTAGCGGGTGATGATCATATCAAACACCCACAAGCTGCAAGCGGTCAGCTAAACGTAACAGTCACCCAGGTATTGAGCGATCAGAAGATCAACAAGCTAGCCTGTGCGTTCTCCTGTGAATCCAATCAGTAACACTCCCGTACAGTCCGGTCTGTTCGTCTGATATGTCGCATATCAAGTCTAGGGGTGGTAAACGTCAGACCCCAGTAACCGATAAGTCGTGTCGATGTGTGGCTCATAACGGGTCGAGAAACTACTAGTAACACTTACCAGTAAATCTCTATATCAGCCCTGGCCAGGGACTTCCAGTTATAGCCAATCGAACACAGCACAACATCAACTCCCTATACCGGAAGAGACGAATCCCCTCCTATCGCTCATTGCCTCCATGTGATTCGGGACTGTACCCAAAAGCCACCGTTTTGCACGCCCTCTTGGACGTGGTAAGGTGGAAATCAAAGCACAGTGGGAATCACACAAGACTCTATGACGATCTCGGGTCTACAGACTACCCTGTACCAGTGTCACCGGAGAACTGCCATCTGACGTGTGGTATATCACCATTTGGGAGTTCTCGGCGAGTCCGTCCAGTGTACCCAGTCTCCACTGAGCACCCGTACACCATCTCTGATGTCAAACACCGATGGATATGGGATCATCCATCACCCATCATATGGGTCAAGATGCGTATACGCTAGTCTACTCTGGTGTATCGATGCTCTGTCTCGATATACCCTCGACTAGGAACAATTATAGGATGTACTCATCGACTACTATGGCCCCACTAGTATGATCTCATCATAATCCCAGTAGTCGAGTACAGATCCTAAGGGCTTTATCAACATGTGAGAGAAAAACAGTAAACCAATACAAGTCAACATGTTAAGATAAAGTGAAACCAAATAGCATACTATCATGACGAGCAAGAAAGTCCTCTCTATATATATCCAAGCATCCATCATAATATACATCATATGTACAACAATGGCCTCTACGGCATATACATAACTAACAGCTGTTATATATATATACACCGACATCATATATCATCATAATGGTATATGCAAATTTACTTATTCATTATATGAGAGGGGCCTATGTGCTCGGGGCCTATGTGCTCGATGAGAGGGGCCTATGTGCTCGGGGCCTATGTGCTCGATATGCTCGGGGCCTATGTGCTCGATATTGGATATTGGATTTATGAGGTTCACTTGATATTGGGATATTGAGATATATATTTTGTGTCGATGCTTGACATTGATTTTCTGATGATTTCATTGATGATACTTAAATGTTTATACAGAAATCTCGCTATATTAAGAAAACAGTTTTCTCATTCATGATGTCTTCTGTTTTCATTTTACCGCATTCATACCTCATATTTATGATATATTGCTACCTGAGGCACTGACACGAGCACATGGGATTACACTTATGCATAGATGTTCACCCTTGCCTTTATATTATGCTTCATGCCATGTTATCATTGAGGATATATTTTTATTATGATCGTTTTGACCTAGGATTGAGTCATACATACGATTTCTGCTCTGTGATGTTTTCTACTCACGAGTTGGCAACTCACCTCCGTTGTGCCACAGTTTCTTGCAGGTCTTGCCGTACAGGGTTCATTGCGGCTTTCCGGCACACTGCTTTCATTCCGGGTGATTGCTTGGTAGGTGGGTTCACTCGCATCGTGACCACCCTTGTATTTTATTTTTTATTGTTGTGTCTAGAAACTCCATCAACCAGACTTGTATATTATTTCAGACTTAGAAAACCAGTTGTTTATTCTTTCTACCTTAGAGTCGTGCGTTGTATATTTATGGCTTTTCTTGATGATTTGAGTTTCCTTTTGAGTTTTGATCATCGCCCTTCGGCGATGTATATTATATTGCTTGCGTGGTTGTGACCGTCAATTGACGAAGAGCTAGCTCCCGTTTGGGGATGCCTTATTTGTTAGTGTTTATGCCCTAGAAGGCCATTACTGTATCATACTAGCTTGTATATTACTTAATGGAAGCTTGGGATATTCACATGTATATAACAGTCTTGCTAAACATGGTAGTATGCTACTTGGTTTTTCTATCTTAATATGTGAGTGTACGTATTGATAGAGCTCTTAGGATCTTGCTTGTCTACCAGCGTTGTGATGGCAGTCACACTAGTGGGGGCTGGGTAGTCTACAAGCACATCCTTATTCAGGTCCCCGGTCGTTGGATTATCGAGACAGAGCATCGATACTCCGGAGTAGACTGGTGTGTACGCTTCTCATCCCAGTTGGGGAGATGGTCTGTCCCACAGCCATCAGTACGTCGTACTGGAGATAGTATACAGGTGCTCGTTAGGTTACGGGTACACCGGACAGGACTCACAGGGAACTGTTGGTTGGTTTGATACCAGTCGTCAGTGAACAGTTCCCAGGTGACATGAGTACAGCGTAGTCCGCAGACTTGACACTGCTACTTCGCCTCGAGTGTGTCCCACTGTTCTTAGATTGCTACCCTACCACGGCTCAAAGGAGTCGTGCAAACAGGTAGCAGTTGGGTGCAGTCCCGAGCACTTGGAGGCAGTGGCGGTTAGACAGGATTCGTCCCTCCCGGTATTGGGAGTAGATATCGTGCTGTGTCAGAGAGCCATTACGCAAAGTCCCTGGCCAGGGCAAGCGAGATTTGCTGGTAGGTTCCAGTAGTTTCTCAGGGTGTAATGGGCTTCACTCCGACACGACTTATACCGCTATTAGGGGACTGACGCTTGCCGCCCCCCTAGGCCCGATATGCGATAGTCTTGGACGAACGGACCGGACTGTATGGAGATTGTCACATCAGACTCAGTAGGAGTTCGGATGGGTTTTCTCATCGGCCTTCTTATCGACAACTACCTGGGGACCGTTACGTACAGCTAGTGCCGCTTGCGGTCTGTGGTTAAACCCACTGCCAGCGTAGTAGTCGAGTCTCTAGAGTCCCACACAGAGAGTTTCCTACTCCAGGCGAAACGATATAGAGGTTGCATGGTTTTGCGACAAAGGGTTCGGACGCATACGTGCGTTTACGCGCGTACGACTTTCGGACAGTTTTTACCAGTCGGCTTTGGTTTAAGCCAGTTACTGGTATCCGGTTATTGGATTTTTACAGTCTAAAGTTTTTCCGTATTTTTACGGATCGGAGGGGCGTTCTCGTAATTACTCGAGAAGCTTCTAGAAGATGTGACTAAGGAGGTTTCTTTTGGATAAGAGAGTGAGTCATGGTGGTGATTCATTCATTTCATTAATGCACATTTATTGCTTAATGACTCATGCTAATGAATCACCACTAGATATTTCATGAAGCATGCTTATTCATTTCTTTTTATTCATTATTGAAAAATAAGAATGCTTCATAATATTATGATACACTCTCTTTCTTCTCTCATTATCTTATCTCACATTCTCTCTCCTCAAGCTCTCATCTTCAAACCCTAATCCTTAATCCTCATGTGTTGAGATCAAAGGATTAGTTAGACTAAACAATCCATAACCTACACTCTACATCATCCTTTCATCTTTGATTAGCAATCAAAGTTGATTAGTTACCTCAAGTTAGAGGTTTAGCTTGGAGTTTCGCTCTCGGGTGGATCGTCTACTACCTAGAGAAGGCCGAGGAGAACAAAGGAGGACACAAAGACGAAGGACTAGTTTCGATCGGTATAATCCCTTAACACTATAGTTTAGAATAGCTATGTGTTTGGTTATTATTTGTTTAGCTCCGATTTAAGCGGTTAGTCGATGTTCGTTGTTTAAACTTGATCGTTTTTGAAAATTCCGCCTCCCCATAAGTACTGGGGTGTACTACATCGACTTACAGTGGTATCAGAGCCTCGCTAAACAATAAATAACTTAATTGCAAATTTGTACGAATTTCGAACGGAAAAACAAAGCCGCAAAACCCTAATTCTGCCAAGTTTCTGTCGAAGTTAAAATGAAGTCCTAATATTTTTCTGGAGTGTTCAGAGAGCTTGACATGACCACAGAAGAACACCCAAGAAATTCGAGCACATGATTCGACTAAAGCGCCGCGGAAGGGCGGCGGATCCCACCGATTCGCCGCGCTTCCGCGGCCGAGTTGCCGAGTCATGGGCTCATCTTTCGTGGGTGGGTCCTCTCTGGTGTTTGGGGTTTTCTGGAATATTTAATTATTGCTCAGGTTACTGTTTAACAGAGCAGATTTTGGAGCAATATTGAAGTTGTTTATTCGATCGAATTGTACAGTATTTGCGTATTGGATTATATCTGTGATTGTTTAATGTGTTCGTAAACCTCCCCCAACTGCTAGTATGTCGGTTGGCAGGGGGTTGCACATTTCTGAAATGGTTATATCTGTTTGTGCATATAAACTGTATTGGACTGTTATGGTGTATAGCCGGGGTTAGCAATGGGTTATTGATTAATTCATTTGTTGTAAATGTAATTTGTTGTAATATTATTTTCGCGGGGCACTTCCAGGTTGCGGTTGTAGCCACCGTTGTATTATTTCATTTTACTGTTTTTGCTCCTAGGACTGACCCAAGGTGGGGTACACAGACTGCCGGGTGGGTAGTTTGCCGTACCCGTAGGGGTCGAGGGTGGGGTAACGGCTATTCATCACAACTGTGTAATCTGTCTTTTCTTGCAGGCTCAAAAGAAATACAGATTGCTTGCAAATCCAATATTGTTTATCTGTGTTCTGGAATGAATATCATTGCGTCAGACGAATGTAAAATATCTATATTTATTGTAGCTATTTAGACGTCACTTATGTTTTACACCCGCGCTAGCCCAGCCCCCGCTCTGTCGTTAGTTAAGTAACCTAACGGGTGATGACGGGACCCAGTGGCGAATGCGGATGGCATAAGAGGACGTTGTATTTTCGTTGTTTTCTGCAATGATAGGTTAATGATGGGACGCATTATCTATAATGCAAAGTAAAACAAACCAAAAGTTTAAATCGTTGGAACAATTTAAAAGAAACCACTCGGTTATTTTTAAAAACAGATATTTTTAAATGCGGAGATTTAACCACTCCTTTTAAAAGCTATCAGGTTCCTTCGGTTATATCAAGTTCACTACGTTCACGGTTTCGCCAAAACCAGTCGTAGCCCTCCGTCATTTCTTATGAATGGTCAGTAGTATTCAAGCTATGTTTGTTTGGCCCTTAGTCAAGACATAGTGTTTGGTAGCTGCTGGGGTATTCATTTGTTGCATAGATAGATGAGTTGGTTTGGGGCAGTCGTATTACTTTGTTTGGCCCTTAGTCAAGAGTATACGGATGGGTTCAAATCAACAGGATAATGATGGGCAGAACTTGACATGTGACTTATGATTTGTTGGCCCTTAGTCAAGATCATAAGAGCATGGGGCAAAAAAAAATCCATATCGGGAATTTCTAAAGAAACTGAAATTTGCAAAGAGATGCATACCATTTGGAGTCTGATGAATGTTGGTAGGATTCCTTCAACATTATCATACGATGATATTTGGATCCCGATCCTACTGTGAGTATATGCTACTTATCAGGATATTCGTCGCTTAACGATCAATGCTATAAACCTATTAGGTGTCCAGAAAAGTGTCAGCGGGGTTACGCCCCCAGAGAAAAGAGGTTACTTAATTAAGGAACTTCGCGAAAGCGTTGGAAAACCTCCCTCGAAGTATCGACACCGGCCTGGCTGAACGGTTAAGCAAGTATTGTACGGTGAGAATAGTCTTGGCTAATTCTTCTTTTATGGTTTGAGGAAGGATTCGAGAAACAGTGGGAGCCATCCAGTTTAGATAAACTAAAAACCACTCTAAACTTGCAAGAGCATCATGCTAAAGAGTTTTCTTCTCTCTCTCCTAATTGCAGCGACCCTGAAAATGACTGGACTTAAGTTACTTTTAGAGAAAAATATACTGACGGGGCCAAACTATAAAGATTGGCTGCGGAATGTCAAGATGGCTTTGACCTATGACAAACTGGGGTACGTCCTCACCGCTACAGCACCTGCTGTCCTTGGTCCCAAATCCAGCAATGCGGATAAGGAAATCCGCAAAACCTGGGATTTAGATTGCGCGAGAGCCAAGTGCATCGTGCTTGCCTCGATGAACAATGAACATCAGAGGAGGCACGAGGATATGTCTCTAGATGGCATATTTCTCCATACAAAGGAACTTTATGGAGAGCAATCTCGTATAGCAAGATACGAGACCTCTAAGAAATTGTTTCGAGCGAGGTTGGCTGTCGGGTCATCAGTAGGTGAACATGTCCTACAGATGATCGGCTATATTGAAGAGCTCGCAGACCTTGGGACGACTTTGGATAATGAGCTCTATACAGACCTTGTTCTCCAGTCCCTTCCTCCCACCTACGCCCAGTTTATCCTCAACTTCAATCTTCAAGGAAAAGAAGTTGAACTTGCGGAACTCCTGAACATGTTAAGGAGTGCAGAGGGCACCTTGCAGAAGGCAAGGGAAACACCCGCTATGTTTGTTGGCGGTTCATCTTCTTCCGGGTCCAAGGCTAGGGCCAAAGGAAGGAAGAAGAAGGCCGCACCCAGACCTAGAGGAGGTGTTAGTAAGGTGGGAAAGAAGGGAAAGAAAAAGTTTACAGCACCGGTAGTTGGCCTGGATGAGTGCTTCCATTGTCACAGGAAAGGGCACTGGAAGAAGGATTGCAAGGCGTGGAACGCCAAGAACCAGGAACCGAAGCAGGCTGTGGCTTCGACTTCAGGTGTGTTTGTAATTGAGAATTGTCTGTCGATCAACTCTACTTCCTGGGTATTGGATACCGGGTCAGGATCTCATATTTGCAATTCATTGCAGGCACTGAGAAACCGTAGAGTGCTGAAGGAAGGTGATATGATCCTCAAGGTTGCTAACGGAGCTAGCGTGGGAGCTGCGTCCGTCGGGGATTATCACCTAGGATTGACGAGTGGACACATTTTGGTTTTACATAACTGTTATTTTGTACCCAGCTTAACGTGTAATATCATATCAGTTTCCTTGTTATCAAATAAAGGTTATGATTTCACGTTTGTAAGAGATGTTGTCAACATCCACCTTAATCATGGTTTGATTGGGTCCGGTACTCTAAATAACGGCATATATGTGTTAAACCAACTCCAAATTTTCAATGTCCAGAACACACTAAAAAGAAAGTCTCCAGATTTAAATAAAGCTTTCTTATGGCATTGTAGACTGGGTCACATCAATGAGAGAAGGTTGACTAAGTTGCATAGAGAAGGATATTTGGACACGTTCGAATATCAAACTTATGACACTTGTCAATCTTGTCTCAAAGGAAAGATGACAAAGACTCCATTCACTGGACAAGGAGTAAGAGCGAGCGAGCTCTTAGGACTCATACATAGTGATGTATGCGGTCCAATGTCTACACATGCGAGAGGTGGTTATTCCTACTTCATTACTTTTACAGATGATTTCTCTAGGTATGGATATGTTTTCTTAATGAAGCATAAATCAGAAGCCTTTGAGAAATTCCTGGAATTTAAGAGTGAAGCGGAAAACCAAACAGGCAAAAGTATTAAGACACTAAGATCTGATCGAGGTGGAGAATACTTAAGTGCCGAGTTCCTAGGTTACCTAAAAGAGAAAGGAATTCTCTCTCAGCTTACTCCTCCATACACTCCACAGCACAACGGTGTATCGGAGAGACGGAATCGAACCCTATTGGATATGGTACGATCCATGATGAGTAATGCTGAGTTACCGCGATCTTTCTGGGGTTATGCGCTAGAATCAGCGGCATATCTTTTGAACCAGGTTCCAACCAAGACTGTGCCTACCACACCATATCAGATGTGGAGTGGGAAGAAACCCTGTCTAAAACATTTTAGGACATGGGGGTGTCCAGCTTTTGTAAAAAAGCAGCATGTGGACAAGCTCGAGGCACGCTCAGTACTGTGTAAGCTTGTGGGATATCCAAAGAACTCCAAGGGATATTATTTCTATTACGCAGAGGAACAAAAGGTTTTTGTTTCTCGTCATGCCCACTTCTTAGAAACTGAATTTTTAGAAAATCAGAAGAGTGGGAGCGAAGTAGAACTGGAAGAAATTCCAGAACCACAAGCTGTTACTGAAAGTTTGGTAGAACCAGAGGTTCAAGAAGAACAGAACATTCCCGCACCCCTCCGCAGAAGTAGTAGGCCGTCTCGTCCGCCTGAGAGATACTACGGTTTTCTCATAGACGGGGATAGAGAGGATTGCATCATAGATGATGATGAACCTACTGACTTCCAGCAAGCCATCCAGAGCGGCGACTCGGTACGATGGCTAGATGCAATGCGGACCGAGATGGAGTCCATGTACACCAACAAAGTATGGACTTTGGACTTTGCTCCAGATGGGGTAAAACCCATAGGATGCAAATGGATCTTCAAGAAAAAGATTGGTGTAGATGGACAGGTGGAAACCTATAAAGCTAGACTTGTTGCAAAGGGTTTTCGTCAAAGACCTGGTTTGGACTATGACGAAACTTTTTCTCCAGTGGCTATGCTCAAATCCATTCGGGTCCTTCTTGCTATTGCTGCCTTCCATGATTATGAAATCTGGCAGATGGACGTAAAGACGGCTTTTCTGAATGGAAATTTAGAAGAGAGCGTCTATATGGATCAGCCAGAGGGTTTCAATCAGAGTGGGAGCAGCGGGAAAGTATGCAAGCTGCTTAAGTCCATTTACGGACTAAAGCAGGCATCGCGGAGTTGGAACATCTGTTTTGATGAGACAGTCAAAGAATATGACTTTATCAAAAATCCAGATGAACCGTGCATATATAGTAAAGTTGTGGCCAGAAGTGTCGTATTCCTCGTCTTGTACGTGGATGACATTCTATTGATAGGAAATGACATTCCTATGCTACAATCTGTCAAAGGATTCTTGTCACACAGGTTCTCCATGAAAGACCTGGGTGATGCCTCTTACATTCTGGGGATCCGGATCTATCGTGATAGATCCAAGAGGATGTTGGGACTTTCGCAGTCCAGGTATATCGACACTGTACTGAAAAGATTCAGTATGGAAGATTCTAAGCGCGGTAATCTACCGGCTTGTCACGGAATCACCCTCTCCAAAGAGATGTCTCCCAAGACTGATTTGGAAAGGGAACGCATGTCTATTATACCCTACGCTTCTGCGGTAGGCTCTATAATGTATGCGATGTTGTGTACCAGACCAGATGTAGCTTACGCACTAAGCGTGGTAAGCCGGTATCAGTCAGACCCAGGGGAGAAACACTGGATAGCAGTAAAGAACATTCTCAAGTACCTGAGGAGGACTAAGGAGATGTTCTTGGTTTACGGCGGAAAAGACCTCAGGTTAGAGGCCTTTGCTGATTCCGGCTTCCAGAGTGATAAGGACGATTCCAAGTCCATGTCGGGTTATGTCTTTACCCTCAATGGAGGGGCGGTGTGCTGGAAGAGCTCCAAGCAGGACACCGTTGCTGACTCGACGATGGAAGCGGAGTATATAGCTGCTTGCGATGCCGCAAAAGAAGCAGTCTGGATGAAGAAGTTCCTAACAGAACTTCAGGTGGTTCCTACCATAGTTGATCCAATACCTCTGTATTGCGACAACAACGGAGCTATAGCTTTAGCGAAGGAACCAAGGTCCCATCAGAAGTCCAGACACATCTTGAGGCGGTATCACCTGATCAGGGAGATCATTGATCGTCAGGAGATCGAGGTTCGGAGAGTTGCTTCAGAAGAGAACATTGCTGATCCATTCACGAAGGCCCTTCCTCAGATTCAGTTCGAGAGGCTACTCGAGATCATTGGTCTGCGATATGCCAGTACATGGCCCTAGTGCAAGTGGGAGATTGTTAGTGTTTATGCCCTAGAAGGCCATTACTGTATCATACTAGCTTGTATATTACTTAATGGAAGCTTGGGATATTCACATGTATATAACAGTCTTGCTAAACATGGTAGTATGCTACTTGGTTTTTCTATCTTAATATGTGAGTGTACGTATTGATAGAGCTCTTAGGATCTTGCTTGTCTACCAGCGTTGTGATGGCAGTCACACTAGTGGGGGCTGGGTAGTCTACAAGCACATCCTTATTCAGGTCCCCGGTCGTTGGATTATCGAGACAGAGCATCGATACTCCGGAGTAGACTGGTGTGTACGCTTCTCATCCCAGTTGGGGAGATGGTCTGTCCCACAGCCATCAGTACGTCGTACTGGAGATAGTATACAGGTGCTCGTTAGGTTACGGGTACACCGGACAGGACTCACAGGGAACTGTTGGTTGGTTTGATACCAGTCGTCAGTGAACAGTTCCCAGGTGACATGAGTACAGCGTAGTCCGCAGACTTGACACTGCTACTTCGCCTCGAGTGTGTCCCACTGTTCTTAGATTGCTACCCTACCACGGCTCAAAGGAGTCGTGCAAACAGGTAGCAGTTGGGTGCAGTCCCGAGCACTTGGAGGCAGTGGCGGTTAGACAGGATTCGTCCCTCCCGGTATTGGGAGTAGATATCGTGCTGTGTCAGAGAGCCATTACGCAAAGTCCCTGGCCAGGGCAAGCGAGATTTGCTGGTAGGTTCCAGTAGTTTCTCAGGGTGTAATGGGCTTCACTCCGACACGACTTATACCGCTATTAGGGGACTGACGCTTGCCGCCCCCCTAGGCCCGATATGCGATAGTCTTGGACGAACGGACCGGACTGTATGGAGATTGTCACATCAGACTCAGTAGGAGTTCGGATGGGTTTTCTCATCGGCCTTCTTATCGACAACTACCTGGGGACCGTTACGTACAGCTAGTGCCGCTTGCGGTCTGTGGTTAAACCCACTGCCAGCGTAGTAGTCGAGTCTCTAGAGTCCCACACAGAGAGTTTCCTACTCCAGGCGAAACGATATAGAGGTTGCATGGTTTTGCGACAAAGGGTTCGGACGCATACGTGCGTTTACGCGCGTACGACTTTCGGACAGTTTTTACCAGTCGGCTTTGGTTTAAGCCAGTTACTGGTATCCGGTTATTGGATTTTTACAGTCTAAAGTTTTTCCGTATTTTTACGGATCGGAGGGGCGTTCTCGTAATTACTCGAGAAGCTTCTAGAAGATGTGACTAAGGAGGTTTCTTTTGGATAAGAGAGTGAGTCATGGTGGTGATTCATTCATTTCATTAATGCACATTTATTGCTTAATGACTCATGCTAATGAATCACCACTAGATATTTCATGAAGCATGCTTATTCATTTCTTTTTATTCATTATTGAAAAATAAGAATGCTTCATAATATTATGATACACTCTCTTTCTTCTCTCATTATCTTATCTCACATTCTCTCTCCTCAAGCTCTCATCTTCAAACCCTAATCCTTAATCCTCATGTGTTGAGATCAAAGGATTAGTTAGACTAAACAATCCATAACCTACACTCTACATCATCCTTTCATCTTTGATTAGCAATCAAAGTTGATTAGTTACCTCAAGTTAGAGGTTTAGCTTGGAGTTTCGCTCTCGGGTGGATCGTCTACTACCTAGAGAAGGCCGAGGAGAACAAAGGAGGACACAAAGACGAAGGACTAGTTTCGATCGGTATAATCCCTTAACACTATAGTTTAGAATAGCTATGTGTTTGGTTATTATTTGTTTAGCTCCGATTTAAGCGGTTAGTCGATGTTCGTTGTTTAAACTTGATCGTTTTTGAAAATTCCGCCTCCCCATAAGTACTGGGGTGTACTACATCGACTTACATTATTCATATTATGCATGTTGTACCCCTTTTTGGGGCCAGTATTTACAAAGGAAACTCTGCCGAAATTTTCAGAAAAGACTTGATGTTTTAAAAATGCATACTTCGGCTTATGTTATTAAAACCACTTGTTTTAAATAAGTTTTCTTTACTTCTATTCAAAATGGTTTAGATTTCTGGGTTTTTTTTTGGTTTACTTGAAGTAGATGGGGTCCTATAGACTTCATATGATTCAAGTGCCAGTCACGTGCCATTTCCGGGTCGTGACAAAGTTGGTATCAGAGCGCTAGGTTAACCTTGGTTCGAGTCTATGTTTGACTATGCGGAGCCTAGGGCGTTTGTATATATACGGAATCTAGGCTTGACCTTACGGAACTTGGACTTAGTTGAGGGGGTATTAGACCCGAACTGTCGTCGCGTAGGTTGACCTTGGTTGATGGAGTAGGTGACTTAAGGAGAGTGACATACCGTGTGTATGTTCCGTGGCATACTTACGATACGCTACTCCGCTTAGGGAGCCTTAGGATGTACATTTCCTTGCACGGTATTATATTCATTCCTATGATCTATCCTCATCGATATTGGGTTATGGCTTTTGCTGCCACGATCACACGGGCAGAGAGAGCTACGGCTAGAGTTGAGGTCAGCATGAGCTCGTCACGGATGAGGACTGACCAGGGAGTGATTCCAGAGACATACGACTTATGAGATGCGTCGTTTTATTGCGTTTTCGCGCCACTAGCGTTTGACGGATCGCTTTTACAAGATTACTCGGACGTGCAGATCAGCACCAGAGGATCGGGCCACTGATAGAGGCCATCCAGAATGTGATAACCAGTGATGTATGGCCTATTCTCGAGGACTGAGGCACTGTTCAGCGTGCGGACGACAGATTCAGTTGTTGCTGCGAATGACGAGATATCGCCCCAGAAGTTCGAGCTACTGCAGCATGAGCATATACTTAGAGATATGATAGAAGGTCGCTAGTCACCCGAGGATGAATGACTAGGACATGTGGTTCGTTCGCTTACCCCGATGCGAGGTCATCAGATTGATTGATTCCAGCTTGAGAAGACCTCACACAGATACGTTGGGAGTCGATAGAGACGATCGAATGTCAGAAACCCATTTTTTCCAAGTTTAAAGTATTTGGAGAAAATGCAAGTAATTCTACGGACCCTCTAGAAGAATAAAACCCTAACTCGACATAATGACCATGTGAAAGCCTTTGAACCTTAGGGTTTGCGGCAGTTCCGCGGTGCTATTAATGAGGCTTGGGTTTGCCCTTCTACGGTTGGTCCATAGGTACTGTGGCATGTACTAGAGTACTATTAAACTGTACTCAAGTTATTGAGCTCTTGGGGGATTATGGAACTTTAACGAATCGATCGAAAGGTTCAACGTCATTCGGATATCATGTGATGGGATACATTACTTGGGAGACTCCAGATACGAGTATAGCCGTTGGAGCGCAGTCCATGCAGCCACGAAGAGACGAGTCCGATCAGTCGACATTAGAGAAAAGTGGATAAAGAGATTCGTACGAGATTTCGACGAGATGATGTTCCACTCCGTTGACATCAGAGATGTGATACGCATGCAGAGGCATTGTACATGGATATATCTTCCAGAAGGAGTCGCGATGAGTATGTAGCCGTTCCGGAACCAGAAACAGATTTAGTAAAGGATGATAACTTCTGGGCAGTTCGGCAGAAATGAGATTTGGGAGAGACTTCGACAGGACCTTTCTGGAATAATACTACGAGAAGACTTGGACCCAGGAGCGGTAATATTGTGCACACCCAGCAGGCCAGAGTTCGGCATCGTCGACGAGATAGTTGGCCAGAGATCTTTAGAGGATGTGCCAGAGCGAGACTGTTCCGTCGCCATTCCATATTGGGCCGTTGAGCCGGGGAGCTATATATCTAGCAATTCGCAGTGAGAGACAAGAGCCTAAAGGCACCAGGCGCCAGACCGTGAGCAGGAGGCAAGTAAATATCCTTCTCTGCTAGCTTTGGATGTACCGACACCTTCTAGACTGCGAGGGAAGGACATATCGACGACAGTGTTTACGATCTGGGATTTGGTGATTCGAATATCACGCATCCGTCTTTCTTTGATTTCGGTATTTTGGACGAATTGTTTGCATGATTGAGATTTTGTACACTACGGTTGCACTTGACTTCGATTTGATGTCATTCGAGAGGTTGATTTTGATTTCATGCCTATGATTTGCATATGATTTGACTTGTGCTTTCGGTATAGTTGTCATGCACTTGTAGTATTTTGATTCTATTTTGTGCACGCTGATGCACATGGTTGTGAGATTATATACCACGGTATACCTGATTTGGATTTGGATTGAAATGTGTTGTATACCATCGATTTCGATTGTGATATTCGATATTTGTTTTCGTGCACCTTGTGCACTGGATTTGGATTCTTGCGCATACTTGGGCGCTTGATGCGATTTTGATGCACACCAGATGCAATAAATCGAGATTCTTCGTGCATATCAGATGCACCTGATATTGCTGTCAGGCACACACGTTGCCCATGACAGGTGTTTTCGTGCACACCCGTTGCACTCAGATTTTGTTCTGTGCACATGTAGGGCACATTCATTGATTTCGATTTCCGTGCACACAAGACGCACGTGGCATTCTTATATGCATTTTAGGATTGATTTTCTTTGAGCAATATATTTTTATGATATTTTCTATTTGGTATAGTAGCTGAGCAGGACTAGTCAGAGGACAGTACCTGAGTATATTTTTGCATGCATTGATAGATATCAAAGGGATTTCCAAAGAGGAGCTATAGTCTCAGTATTTACCTGCGTGTCCGAGATGACACGAAACCTTTAACAAAGGAAACATTTCTACAATTGTTTTCAAATGGCGGGGCGTGTATATTAAACAAAGGGTATATATATATAGTTATTTTCTTACAATAGACGTCCGCCACTGTGCAGTGATACGGGCATCGCACAGCGATTTGAAAAGAGTTTGGAATGCATTTCTTTCAGATGTTTTGACGAGTTTACACCGACGCGTACTATGTACGTGTTATAGTTTTGATGTATATCATGTTGGTTTTCATATTGGATTTTGATATTGGTGTTTTCACCATAACTCCGATGATTGCGGGTATTAGTTGTATGTATGCCCTAGAGGACAGTATTGTACATATGATGTATATTATATTGGATGCTTGGACATATATAAAGAGGACTTTCTTGCTCGATATGATAGTATGCTATCTGGTTGCTCTTTATCTTAACATGTATACTTGTCTCTTGATACTGTCTTATGGTTACATGTTGGTAAAGACCTTAGGATGTGTATTTGACTACCAGGACTATGATGCAGATCATACTAGTGGGGCCATGGTAGTCCATAAGTTTATCCTTTAATGTTCCTAGTCGTAGGTGTATCGAGACAGGGCATCGATATACCAGAGTAGACTAGCGTATACGATTCTCGACCCATGAGATGGGCAATGGATGATCCCATATCCATTAGTGTTTGACATCAGAGATGGTATACGGATGCTCAGTGGAGACTTGGTACACTGGACGGACTCGCCGAGAACTCCCAGATGGTATTATACCTCACGTCAGATGGCAGTTCTCTGGTGACACTTGTACAGGTTAGTCTGTAGACCCGAGATCGTGATAGAGTCTTGTGTGATTCCCACTGTGCTTTGATTTCCACCTTACCACGTCCAAGAGGGCGTGAAAAACGATGGTTTTTGGGTACAGTCCCAAGTCACATGGAGGCAATGAGCGATAGGAGGGGTTTCGTCTCTCCCGGTATTGGGGGTTGATGTTGCGCTGTGCTCGATTGGCCATAACAGGGAAGTCCCTGGCCAGGGCTGTTTTATAGATTTACTGGTAAGTGTTACCAGTAGTTTCTCGACCCGTTATGAGCCTCACATCGGCATGACTTATCGGTTATTGGGGTATGACGTTTACCACCCCTAGACTTGATATGCGACATATCAGACGAGGAGACCGGACTGTACGGCAAGTGTTACCGTCAGGCTTTTGCAGGAGTTGGAGCGGGCTTGCTTGCTGATCTTCTGATCTCTCAATACCCAGGTAGCCGTTACGTCCAGCTAGTACCACTGACGACTTGTGGGTGCTTGATGTGATCATCACCTACTGCCGGCGTATTGACGAGTCTTTAGAGTCTTACATAGAGGTTTTACTGGCTCAGGCAAAACGAAATAGGAGCACATATGTGATATGTGCGGGACCGAGAATAATGCGTGTATGAGATACCGTGTTCTATTCTCGCGACTTTTTGTAACGGTCGGTTATATGAGATATAGCCGGGTTATCGAATCAAGGGTTGATTCGATAAGTCGATACATTGGATATTAGTCGGTTATATGAGATATAGCCGGATTATTAAGTCAAGTGTTGATTTGATAATTTAGTGTATAATTGTATATATGATATACTAATTTACATTAACTAACATTGGTTCACTTAAGCATTTGTTTTTCTCACATGTGCACAACTTTAATATATATGTGATATATATTAAATTGTGTTTTTTTTTTGTATCATGGTTGTTGATACATCATACATGGGTGTATGAGACACACACCATTCTATTTATAATGGTGGGTTATAATTATTTAAGATAATTACAAAATTAATGGATATTTGAAAAGAGCATGAAGCTTGTAGAAGCTTGTTTTGCTTTGACAAAGTCCACTAACTTTGTTTTTACCTTAGATATTTGTTAACCTAACCATTTGGATTAGCCATGGTTATGTCTCTACATGATTTAATATATGATACTCACTCACCCATGGTTAGCTTACTCATTTGGATTAATTTCATTCTCATCTCCTTCTTCATCTTCTTCTTCCAAAAGAAAAGCTTGCTAGGGTTTGATCCAAGTGAGGAAATATTGTGAGAAAAGAGATTCTAAAGTGAACCCATTTCCTATTTCTCCATCCTCTACTAGACTAGCACTTTAGTTTAGGGTGTTTGCTTCACTAATTCTCTAGATAGTGAAGTAGAAGCTTGAGTTGGCATCCCCTCAACGTAGATCATCTTCGGCCTCGAAGACTTCAAGAAAGGACGCTCCTTTAGCCTCGTGAAGCCATGCAAGAGTCCGGGAGAACCACGATCGCAGCGAAGGGACTACAACAAGGAGCTTGTGAAGTGAAGGACCGATCTACAAAGGTTGTATTTCCTTTTTCACTTAGATAGTAAATGGTTTACTATGTTTTCGTATTGTATTCTAGCTAATGATTCTAATTTAGAGTTCCTTTTTAACAGCAAATTTTTAAAATGGCATGGACGATGCCTCCCAAAACCTTGCTGCCGTCGATTGGAACCCTACAGTGGTATCAGAGCCTAGCTAGGAAATTATACGGATAATGTTAGATTACGAATACGTAACGAACTTCGAAACTTGAAACCCTAAAACCCACTTTCTGTCGATTTTCAAACGAGCCCTAAAATTTTTTTAAACAAGTACAGAATGATATATGTATGATACAATGAACACTGAAGAAATCTGGAGGCATTCTGAAACATTTGGGCCGGTGACACCCCCCACCCCACCGGCCAATTCCGAGCCCCCTCCCCTCCAGATTTTTGCAGTATTATGTTACATGGGTTTTGGTGCTTCAGGTGTTGTTTATTCTTGCTAAATTATCATGTGATGTTAATTTACTATAATGACAACTCGGAGTGTTTCGTAGTAGTAATTTTAACTATTTTAGGGTAACTTTAGACATTGTTAAAAAGTTCAATCGGATGTCAAATACCCACTTTAACCCTTGCCGGGAAAATTTCCAAGTGTTGGATTTTTCCCGTAGTTAAAAAGCTTTCAAAGATCATGCAAGTTATGCGATGGACCCTCTAGAAGAACAAAACCTTAACTCGATTATGTGACCGTCAGAACCACCACTGAACCCTCGGGTTTGTGGTGGTTCAGCGGTGCCACATGTGAGGCGTTGGTTTAGCCCTTCTACGGCTGGTTCATTGGTGCTGTGACGTGTGCTGAATTACTTTAAACTGTGTTCAAGTGTTGAGTTTTCTGGGTAATCTTAGGTGTTCGATGATTCGATTGGAATGTTTAACATCGTCTAGTTTTTCTGTGCTGAGATGACATGTGATGTTATGTACTGCTGGATATGTTATATTGGATCGACGCGTTTTGAATAGCCGGGGGTTTTATGTGATATGAGAGTTTTTATTTTCATTCATGTAAAATTAAATGTATGTAATATTCTTTTATTGGGGCACTTCCGAGTTGAAGTTGATGTCACCATATGTATATTATTTACTTTTCCGCACTAGGATAGACCAAGGAGGAGAGCATAAGTAACCGGGTTCTAGAGTCCAGTGGGAGACCAACTCGAGGAGTCGAGTCCGGGTCTCCTAACTCTAGAATTGGTAGGGTTGCTTGCCGCTCTTGTAGGGGTATAGGGGTATGGGTTTGGCTATTCATCACGACCGTGGAATCCGTGTTTTACAGAGGCTCAAAATAAAACACGGACGTCCTAGTATATCCAATGTTTCATATATTTCTTCTGCTGCGATATCTGTGATGTGATCATTTGATATGTTGAGATGGATATTGTATATAGTATATATGATATATTATATAAACGTTACTTATGTTTTACACCCGCGCTAGCCCTGCCCCGCTCTGCCATTAGTTACCTAACCTAACGGTGCACGAGGGGACATCGAGGCGAATGCGGATGGCATAAGTGTACGTCGTATTTATCTGTGATGTTTAGGTGACTTAAATGATGGGACTTCATTAATATGATTAATGAAAGAAAAGAAACCTAAAAGATGTTGCAGAATCAAATTTTCAAAAAGGGTAGCTATAGTTTTTGCTTTGCATAGCGATATATATAATATATCCTGCACCTTATTCGATGAGGAAAGAGCCGAGATCCCTTTACCGGGAGTGACATCTTTAGCAAAACTGGCAGATGCTACAACACTCGGTTTGTCTTTTGATTGCTTTTAGAGTTTTCGCTTTGCATAGTGATATATGTGATATATCCCGTACCTTATTCGATGAGGAAAGAGCCGAGATCCCTTCACCGGGAGTGACCTCTTTAGCGAAACTAGGAAAAACCTCAAAAACACTCCTTTTCAAAATTCACTTGTTTCTACAACGATATCAAGTTCATTACGCAATAGGTTTTCTGAAAAACTTGTCGTAGCCCTCCGTCATTTCAGATAAGTCCTACTAAGTATCCGTGCTACGTTTGTTGGCCTGCGTCAAGGCGTAGTGTACGGTAGCTGACTAGTATTTATCTGCTTATGCATATGATGCAGATTGGATTAGGGTAGCCGTACGACTTTGTTGGCCTGCGTCAAGGGTTGTGCGGGTGGGTTTAATTCAATCAAGAAATGACGGGTTGAACTTGACTAGCGGTCTATGGTTTGTTGGCTTGCGTCAAGGTCATGGGATGCTAGGGGAAAAAAATTATCGGGAATTTCAAGTGTTGAAATTTGTAATAAGATTGCATACCTTCTATGAGATAGTTGGAACCCGATACCCACTGCGAGTAATTGTTACTCCTGGGAGAGTTTTACACAGGAAAATTAGCCGATCAAGTAGGTGTCTAGAAAGGTGTCAACGGGGTTACGCCTCTGGAAAAACGAGGTTTATTTTAATTAGGTCCATGCGATAGCACGGGGAACCTCCCTCAAAGTACCGACACTGGCCTGGCTGAAAGATTGGCGAAATTGTAGGGTGTAATTAATCCCGGCTAGTTTTTCCTTTTAGGGTTTGAAGGAAGATTTGACAAAAACAGTGGGAGCCATCCTGATTAGATAAAATAATAACCAATCTGATCTTGCAAGAGCATACGCTAAAGTGTTTTCTTCTCTCTCTCTCTCCAGGTAGCGACCATATCATGCCTTAATCAAGATAATAATATGGATGTATTGACCGAACCCACATGTTATACTGTGCTGGGGAACGTTGGTTCCGTTCTTTCTTATAAGAGTTATAAGACTGAACAGGATATAGGGGAATGCCAGGATTCCCATGCCACCCGAATGAAGAAAGTACATGTTGATGCATTTTCTTCGGGTGTGTTCGTTACAGAGAACTGTTTCTCCATTTGCTCTACATCCTGGGTATTAGATACCGGGTCAGGATCCCATATATGTAATCAGTTATATGGGCTTAGGAAAGGTAGAGAACTTGGAGAAGGTGATAAAAACATAAGGGTTGGAAATGGTGCAATTGTTGCAGTTAAAACCGTCGGGGAATATCACCTTGTATTACCAACTGGTAATACATTGATTCTGAACGAATGCTATTACATGCCGAACCTGATATGCAGCATTATATCGATTTCTTTGTTGAGTAAAGAGGGATATAATTTTGTATTACAAGATAATATTATGAACATTTTCCTAAACCAAAAGTTGGTTGGATCAGGCACGTTGTGCAATGGCATTTATGTTCTAAATCAATCAACAGTTCTGAGCATAACAAACACACACAAGAGGAAGAGTTCAGAAATGAACGAATCCTTCTTGTGGCATTGTAGACTTGGTCATATCAATGCGACACGGCTAGCTAAGTTGCATAAGGATGGATATTTGAATCCTTTCGAACTTTCATCTTATGACACTTGCCAGTCATGTCTCAAAGGAAAGATGACCAAAACTCCGTTTACGGGACACGGAGAAAGAGTTACGGAACTTTTGGGACTGGTACATAGTGATGTATGCGATCCCATGTCTACACATGCCAGGAATGGTTCTTCGTACTTCATTATATTCACTGACGATCTCTCTAGATTCGGATATGTGTTCTTGATGAAACACAAATCAGAAGATTTTGAGAAATTTAGAGAATATAAACAAGAAGTCGAGAACCAAACCGGGAAAAGTATTAAAATCCTTCGATCCGATCGAGGAGGTGAATACTTGAGCAATGAATTCCTGGACTTCCTAAAAGAGAATGGGATTCTCTCTCAGCTAACTCTTCCATATACACCACAGCACAACGGTGTATCGGAACGGAGGAACCGCACCCTATTAGATATAGTGCGCTCTATGATGAGCACAGCTGAGTTACCTATTTCCTTCTGGGGGTATGCACTGGAAACAGCTGCAGACCTATTGAATATGGTTCCCACCAAATCTGTGCCAACCACTCCATATGAGATATGGAAAGGAAAGAGACCATATCTTAATTATGTTAAGATATGGGGTTGTCCGGCATATGTGAAAACGCAAAATCCGGACAAACTCGGGGCAAGGTCCATTCTGTGTAAGTTTATTGGATATCCCAAACATTCGCGCGGGTATATCTTCTACCACACCGAGGAACAAAAGGTGTTTGTTTCTCGACATGCCACCTTGTTAGAAAAGGAATTTCTTGAAAAAGAGATTAGTGGCAAGGAGGTAGAACTGGAAGAGGTTCCAGCAATACAGACTACGATAGAAGATTTAGCGGAACCGGAGGATTCGGTAGTTCCCGATGAACCCCCCAGCCACTCCGCCGATCTAGTAGGGTTCCTCACCCACCTGAGAGATACTACGGTTTTCTCATGGATGGTGGGAGCGAGGATTGCATCATGGAGGAGGATGACCCAACTAGCTTCGAGCAGGCCATCACGAGTGGGGACTCAGTGAAATGGCTGGATGCAATGCGGTCCAAGATGGAATCCATGTACACCAACAAAGTATAGACTTTGGAAGATGCTCCTGAAGGGGTAAAACCCATTGGGAGCAAGTGGATCTTCAAAAAAAATTGGTGTAGATGGGAAAGTGGAGACTTTCAAAGCTAGACTTGTTGCAAAGGGTTTCCGTCAACGACCAGGTGTGGATTATGACGAAACCTTTTCTCCAGTGGCTATGCTTAAATCCATCCGGATCATGCTTGCCATCGCTGCATATCATGACTAAGAAATCTGGCAAATGGATGTTAAGACCGCCTTTCTAAACGGTGATTTGGAAGAGTGCGTGTACATGACTCAGCCAGAAGGCTTCATAGACAGTGGGAGCAGCGGAAAGGTGTGCAAGCTGCTTAAATCCATCTATGGGTTAAAGCAAGCATCGCGGAGTTGAAACATCTGCTTTGACGTCGTTATCAAAGAGTTTGATTTCGTCAAGAACGTAGATGAACCTTGTATTTACAAGAAAGTGGAAGAGAGTAAGGTTGTCTTCCTCGTATTGTACGTGGATGACATACTCTTGATAGGAAATGACATTCCTATGCTGCAATCGGTCAAGCTCTTCTTATCATAAAGATTCTCAATGAAAGATCTAGGGGATGCCTCTTACATCTTGGGGATTAAGATCTATAGAGATAGATCTAAACGGATACTGGGATCATCCCAATCCAGGTACATTGACACCATACTAAAGCGGTTTAGTATGGAAAAATCCAAGCGTCGGTTTTTTACCCATGATCTCTGCACTCACTCTCTCCAAAGAGATGTCTCCCAAGACTGATTTGGAGAGAGCTCGCATGCAAGGGATACCCTATGCTTCGGCAGTAGGCTCTATCATGTACGCGATGCTGTGTACCAGACCCGATGTAGCACACTCACTAAGTGTAGTGATTAGGTATCAAGCTGATCCTGGAGAGAGTCACTGGACAGCTGTGAAGAGCATTCTCAAGTACTTATGAAGGACTAAAGAGATGCTCTTGGTGTATGGTAACGGAGAACTCCAAGTGGAGTCCTTTACTGATTCGAGCTTCCAGAGTGATAAGGACGACTCTAAGTCGCACTCGGGATTTGTCTTTACCCTCTACGGAGGGGCTGTTTGCTGGAAGAGTTTCAAGCAGGAAACCGTGGCAGACTCGACGATGGAGGCTGAATACATCGCTTCCAACGATGCTGCCAAAGAGGCTGTCTGGATCAAGAAGTTCATAACTGAGCTTAGAGTGGTTCCATCCATTTAGCATCCAATACCTTTGTATTGTGATAACAATGGAGCAGTGGCTTTGGCCAAGGAACCCAGGTCCCATCAGCGATCCAGGCATATTCTAAGGCGGTATCACCTGATCCGGGAGATAGTTGATCGCCGGAAGATCGAAGTCAGGAGAGTTGATACGAAGAACAAGATCCACTCACGAAGGCCATTCCCCAGATACTGTTAGTTATATGTATGCTTTAGAGGCCATTACTGTACATAGGATGTATATTGTAGTGGATGCTGGGACATATATAGGGAGGACTTTCTTGCTCGACATGATAGTATGCTATCTGGTTGCTCTTTACCTTAACGTGTACACTAATTGTCTCTCTGTTACATGTTGGTAAAGCCCTTAGGATGTGTACTTGACTACCTGGACTATGATGCGGATCATACTAGTGGGGACATGGTAGTCCATAAGTACATCCTTCAATGTCCCTAGTCGTGGGTATATCGAGACGGGGCATCGATATACCAGAGTAGACTAGCGTATACCTTCTCGACCCATATAGATGGGGGATGGATGATCCCATATCCATTGGTGTTTGACATCAGAGATTATATACGGGTGCTCAGTGGAGACTGGGTACACTGGACGGACTCGCCGAGAACTCCCAGATGGTATTATACCTTACGTCAGATGGCAGTTCTCTGGTGACACTGGTACAGGTTAGTCTGTAGACCCGAGATCGTCATAGAGTCTTGTGTGATTCCCACTGTGCTTTGATTTCCACCTTACCACGTCCAAGAGGGCATGCAAAACGGTGGCTTTTGGGTACAGTCCCGAATCACATGGAGGCAATGAGCGATAGGAGGGGATTCGTCTCTCCCGGTATAGGGAGTTGATGTTGCGCTGTGTTCGATTGGCTATAACCGGAAATCCCTGGCCAGGGTTGCTGAGATTTGCTGGTAAGTGTTATCAGTAGTATCTCGAACTATTATAGACCTCATATCGACACGACTTATCAAGCTATTGGGGTCTGACGTTTACCACCCCTAGGCGAGATATGCGACATATCAGACGATCAGACCGGACTGTACGGTAAGTGTTACTGGTTGGATTCACAGGAGTGTGAGTGGGCTTGCTCGTCGATCTTCTGATCGCTCAATACCCGGATGGCCGTTACGTTTAGCAGACCGCTTGCGGCTTGTGGGTGTTTGATATGATCATCACCTGCTGCCGGCGTATTAACGAGTCTTTAGAGTCCTGCACAGAGGTTTCCTGGCTCAAGCGAAACGAAATAGGAGCGCATATGAGATATGTGCGGGACCGAGAATAATACCAGTATGTGATACTGTATTCGATTCTCGCGATTTGTGACAGTGATCGGTTATATGCGATATAGCCGGGTTATCGGATCAAGTGTTGATTCGATAAGTTGTTACTATTGATATTAGTCGGTTATATGCGATATGACCGGATCGTTAAATCAAGTGTTCATTTAATGATTTAATGTATAATTATATATTTGATATATTACTTTACATTAACTAGTATTAGTTCACTTAAGATGGATTTTCTCACTTGATGTGCACATTGTATATATGATATAGTTTTGTGCACTAGTTTGTATCATGTTTGATGATACATGCAAACTTGGGTGTATGTTTGATTTAAACCTTGGTTAAGTAAATGGTTAGGGTTTTAATTTATTTATTCATTTATTTATTTATTTCTTTTGGCAAAAAGAGAAATGGTGGCTTGCTTTGTTTTACATTGAAGCTTCATGAAGCCTTGAAAAAGTCTATCATTTTTGTTTCATGCCTAACCTAACCATTCACCTAACCTTAGTTTACTCTCTACACATAACCATGGTTGCTAATATGATAAGAATCACTTATTTTTCTATTATTCATTAATTCTTATCATATTATCTTCTTCTTCTTCTTCTTCAAGAAGAAAGAAGCTTGCTAGCTTCAATGGTGATTTGAGAAAAAGAGTGAGAAATCCAATTCTAAAGTGAACCCACTTCCTATTTCTTCATCCTCTACCACTTGCCAAGTAGTATAGGGTGTTTTCTTCACAAGTTTCATGACTTGGTGAAGTTAGAGCTTGATCTTGAGTTGCCTCGACGTAGATCATCTTCGGCATCGAAGTCGACGACCTAGCCCGCCCATTTCTCCGATGAAGCCGACGCTAGAGCCCGGGATCCGATGATCGCAGCGAGGGGACATCATCACGGAGCCATGGAGGTGGAGGACCGGATCTACAAAGGTTGTATTTTCCGTTCACTCTTGGTTAAGTTGTTAACTAGTTGCATGTTTCGCCTAAACTCTAGTAGACGATCGCATTAGGGTTTCTCGGCACCGGAAATTTTTGAATTTGGCATGGTTGATGCCTTGTGAGACCTCCTTAGAGTGCCTAGGAACCCTACAGTGGTATCAGAGCCTAGCTAGAGCCTTAGGCGAAGTGTAGACGACGTTAGAAATCCGAACGAACCCCGAAACCCTAACTCAAACCACTCTCTGGAAATTTTCTGAAAATTTGGATTTTTGTGAATTAAAAATTGCCAAAAAATTCAGCAGGGAATTGTAGGAGTTACTGTGAAGCACGTGGCTCTAACTCGACCAAAGCGCCGCGGAACCGCGGCCCCACCCTGGCTTGCGCGGCGGTTCCGCGGCCATATTGGTGAGTTAGGCCACGTGGTTTTCACAGTAATTCTTTTCTGGTAGTGCTGTGTCTTCTGGGAATTTTTAAAACATACTCTACTGTTGAGTTTTCTGGGGTTGTTTTGGGGATTCGATTATTCAATCGGATTGTCTAATTTTGTCTATGTGTTTTCCGGATAATTTTTGAATATGTTAAAAAGTTCGACCGGATATAAATACCCACTTTTTCCCCTGTCGGGAAATTTCCAAGTATTGGATCTTTCCGTGGTTTAATAACGTTCTAAGTAGTGCAAGTAACGCGATGGACCCTCTAGAAGACAACAAACCTTAACTCGATTATGTGACCGTCTTGAACTGCCCTTTGAACCTTTGGGTTTGGGGCAGTACGGCGTGCCACATGTGAGGCGTTGGCTTGACCCTTCTACGGCTGGACCATTGGTACTGAGGCATGAACTGGATGTTTTTAAACTTGTTTCATGTGTTGATCTGTTTCGGGAAAACTTGGGTGTTTGACTGTTCGATCGGAAATTTTAACATTTTCTGTTTATCTGGAAAGTGATACAATACTTGGAATCCACAAGTAGTTATGAGATTACTGATGTGAATGTTATAAACATAGCACTTTAGTCTCACTTGATCGGTTGCCACGGAATTTTGATGCGATCAAAAGTCCGTCGCAATCACGTAGCGTACGCGGATACTCGCCGGGTAAACTTAATAGACAGCTACACCCCATAGCCCCGACCAAGTGACTGTAGGAGAACCCCGTCGCCGAAAGCATCCGTTCGGATGCTCGCGGCAGCGGTGTTCCGCCTTGGTGCACTTCGTCGACGGCATCAGGGGTGCGGCCGTCTACTGAAGTTTGCGACGAGCATTCGATCAGGATGTCGGGAATCTTGTTGAATTGCCCGACTTGATATTGAAAAGAGTTTTCGATAATGAGACTAAAATGCGGGGTTTATAATTGTTAGGCATGCGATGTCTAAGGAATTCATTGGTTTAGGCATGCGATGTCTAAGGAGGTTGCGGATTCCAACTGTTGTAGTTTTACACTTTCTTTTCTGCGACCGTAAGTGTAATATGTGATATCGCCGGTTTCGTTGCTATATGTCAACGACAATTGGGATGCGCATATTTACTTACGTTGATGATATGTGATGTTATGTGTTGCTGGATATGTTATATTGGATCGTCGTGTTTGAATAGCCGGGGGGGTTTTATGTGAGATGAGTGTTTTTCATTTTCATTCATGTAAAAACTTGTATGTAATATTCTTTTATTGGGGCACTTCCAGGTTGCGGAAGATGTCACCATTTGTATATTATTTACTTTTCCGCACTAGGATAGACCCAAGGAGGGGAGCACAAGTAACCGGGTTCTGGAGTCCAATGGGAGACCAACTCGAGGAGTCGAGTCCGGGTCTCCTGACTCTAGAATTGGTATGGTTGCTTGCCGCTCTCGTAGGGGTCTAGGGGTGTGGGTTTGGCTATTCATCGCGGCCGTGGAATCCGTGTTTTATACTGGCTCGTATTAAAAACACGGACGTCCTAGTATATCCAATGTTTCATATATTTCTTCTGCTGCGATATCTGTGATGTGATCATGTGATGTTCTGTGATAGATACAGTATATAGTATATATGATATATTATATAGGCGTTACTTATGTTTTACACCCGCGCTAGCCCTGTCCCGCTCTGCCGTTAGTTACCTAACCTAACGGTGCACGAGGGGACATCGAGGCGAATGCGGATGGCATAAGTGTACGTCGTATTTATCTGTGATGTTTAGGTAATTTAAATGATGGGACTTCATTAATATGATTAATGAAAATAAAAGAAACCTAATGATGTTGTGGAATCGAATTTTCAAAAACAGGTAGCTACAGTTCTTGCTTTGCATCGCGGTGTTCCTTGTAGAACATCCTGCACCTTATTCGATAAGGAAAGGACCGAGATCCCTTCACCGGGAGTGACTCCTTTAGCAATAACTGGCAGATGCTACAACTCTCGGTTTGTCTTTTGATTGCTTCTATAGTTTCTGCTTTGCACAGTGATATATATGATATATCCCGCACCTCATTCGACGAGGAAAGGGCCGACGATCCCTTCACCGGGAGTGACCCCTTTAGCAAAACTAGAAAAGCCTCAAAAACACTCCATTTTAAAATCATTTGATTCTACAACGATATCAAGTTCATTACGCAATAGGTTTTCAGAAAAACCTGTCGTAGCCCTCCGTCATTTCAGATAAGTCCTACTTAGTATTCGTGCTACGTTTGTTGACCTCCGTCAAGGCGTAGTGTGCGGTAGCTAACTAGTATTTATCTGTTTATGCATATGATGCAGATTGGATTAGGGTAGTCCTACGGCCTTGTTGACCTCCGTCAAGGGTCGTGCGGGTGGGTTTGATTCAATCAAGAAATGATGGGTTGAACTTGACTAGTAGCCTATAGTTTGTTGACCTCCGTCAAGGTCATAGGGTGCTAGGGGCAAAATTATCGGGAATTTCAAGTGTTGAAATTTGCAATGAGATTGCATACCTTCTATGAGATAGTTGGATCCCGATACCCACTGTGAGTAATTGTTACTCCTGGGAGAGTTTTACACATTACAATTAGCCGATCAAGTAGGTGTCTAGAAAGGTGTCAACGGGGTTACGCCTCTGGGAAAACGAGGTTTACATTAATTAGGTTCATGCGAAAGCACGGGGGACCTCCCTCAAAGTACCGACACTGGCCTGGCTGAAAGATTGGCGAACTTGTAGCGTGTAATTAATCCCGGCTAGTCTTTCCTTTTAGGGTTTGAAGGAAGATTTGATAGAAACAGTGGGAGTCATCCTGATTAGATAAAATAATAACCAATCTGATCTTGCAAGAGCACACGCAGAGTGTCTTCTTCTCTCTCTCTCCTGGTAGCGACCATGTCATGCCTTAATCAAGATAAAAATACAGATTATTGACCGAACACGCTTGTTATACTGAGCTGGGGAACGTTGGTCCCGCTCCAGCTTATAATTGTTATAAGACAGAGCAGGAAATTAGGGAATACCAGATTTCCCGTGCCGCCCAAACGAAGAAAGTGAATGTTGATGCATCATCTTCGGGTGTGTTCGTTACAAAGAACTGTTTCTCTGTATCCTCTACGTCCTGGGTATTTGATACCAGATCAGGATCCCGCATATGTAATTTGTTACATGGGCTACAGATAGGTAAAGAACTGAGAACGGATGATAAGTTTCATGAGGCAGAAAACGGGGCAAGTGTTGCAACCAAGTCTGTTGGTCACTGTCACCCTGTATTACCAATACATTGATTCTGAACAAATGCTATTAGATACCGAACCTGATGTACAAAATCATATCAGTCTCTTTATTAGTAAAGAAATGATAAAATTTTGTATTGTTGGACAATATTTTGAACATTTCCTATATCAAAAGTTGATCAGTTCAGGCACGCTATCTAAAAGCATTGATTTTCTAAATCAAACTACAGTTCTTAGTATACAGAACACACACAAGAGGAAGAGTTCAGAAATAAACGGATCCTTCTTGAGGTATTGTAGACTAGGTCATATCAATGCGACCTGACTAGCTAAGTTGCACAAAGATGCATATTTAAATCTGTTTGAATTTACATCTTGTGAAAACTTGCCGGTCATGTCACAAAGATAAGATGACCACAGCTCTGTTGATTGGAAGCAGAGAAAGAGTTAGTGAACTCTTGGGATGATACATGTTGATGTATGTAAGTCCCCAGTGTTAGTTATATGTATGCCCTAGAGGCCATTACTATACATAGGATGTATATTGTAGTGGATGCTGGGACATATATAGGGAGGACTTTCTTGCTCGACAGGATAGTATGCTATCTGGTTGCTCTTTACCTTAACGTGTATACTAATTGTCTCTCTGTTACATGTTGGTAAAGCCCTTAGGATGTGTACTTGACTACCTGGACTATGATGCGGATCATACTAGTGGGGACATGGTAGTCCATAAGTACATCCTTCAAGGTCCCTAGTCGTGGGTGTATCGAGACGGGGCATCGATATTCCAGAGTAGACTAGCATATACCTTCTCGACCCATACAGATGGGCGATGGATGATCCCATATCCATTGGTGTTTGACATCAGAGATGATATACGGGTGCTCAGTAGAGACTGGGTACACTGGACGGACTCGCCGAGAACTCCCAGATGGTATTATACCTTACGTCAGATGGCAGTTCTCTGGTGACACTGGTACAGAGTAGTCTGTTGACCCCAGATCGTCATAGAGTCTTGTGTGGTTCCCACTGTGCTTTGATTTCCATCTTGCCACGTCCAAGAGGGCGTGCAAAATGGTGGTTTTTGGGTACAGTCCCGAGTCACATGGAGGCAATGAGCGATAGGAGGGGATTCGTCTCTCCCGGTATAGGGAGTTGATGTTGCGCTGTGTTCGATTGGCTATAACAGGAAATCCCCGGCCAGGGTTGCTGAGATATACTGGTAAGTGTTACCAGTAGTTTCTCGAATTGTTATAGACCTCATAACGACACGACTTATCGAGCTATTGGGGTCTGACGTTTACCACCCCTAGGCAAGATATGCGACATATCAGACGATCAGACCGGACTGTACGGTAGTGTTACTGGTTGGATTCACTGGAGTGTGAGCGGGCTTGCTCGTCGATCTTCTGATCGCTCAATACCCGGGTGGCCGTTACGTTTAGCAGACCGCTTGCGGCTTGTGGGTGTTTGATATGATCATCACCTGCTGCCGGCGTATTGACGAGTCTTTAGAGTCCTACACAGAGGTTTCCTGGCTCAAGCGAAACGAAATAGGAGCGCATATGAGATATGTGCGGGACCGAGAATAATGCGTGTATGTGATACCGTATTCTATTCTCGCGATGAATGTATCGATTGGTTGTATGCGATATAACCTAGTTATCGAATCAAGTATTGATTCGATAAGCCGATACATTGAATACTAGTCGGTTGTGTGCGACATGACCGGATCATTGAATCAAGTGTTGATTTAATGATTTAATGCATAATTATATATTTGATATATTACTTTGCACTAACTAGTATTGGTTCACTTTAAATGGATTTTCTCACTTGGTTTGTGCACATTGTATATGTGATATACTTTTGTACACAAGTATGTATCATGTTTGATGATGCATAAGAACTAGGGTTTGTGTAAAGAATTAAACCTTGGTTAAGTAAATGGTTAGGGTTTTTATTTTGTTATTCATTCATTTATCTTTTTAATTGGATTAAAAAAGAAATGGATAAGAAAACAAAATGGTGGCTTTCTTTGTTTGCATCTTGAATCTTCATGAAGCTTTGACCAAAGTGACCACTTTGTCTTCATCTTTAACCCTAACCATTCATCTAACCTTAGTCAATTCTCTACACTTGACCATGGTTGATTATGATAAGTATTCTTTTATTTTCTATTTTCAAAACAACTTATCATAACATTTTTCTTCTTCTTCTTCTTCTAAACATGAAGAAGCTTGACTTCATCAATGGTGGATTGATGAAATGAGTGAGAAATCCAATTCTAAAGTCTACCCACTTCCTATTTCTTCATCCTCTACCTCTTGCCAAGTAGTAGAGTGTGTTTCCTTCACAAGTTTTCATGGCTTGGTGAAGGTGGAGCTTGATCTAGTGATGCTTCGACGTAGATCATCTTCGGCATGTCGTCGATGACCTAGCCCGTCCATTCTCCGATGAAGCCGACGCTAGAGCCCAGGGTTCGACTTGGACAGCGAGGAGACTTCATTGCGGAGCTATGGAGGTGGAGAAATGGATCTACAAAGGTTGTATGTTCGTTTACTTTTAGTTAAGATGTTAACTAGCTCGTTTAGTCTCCTAGACATCTAGCCAACGATCCGTAGTCTAGGGTTTCTCGGCACCGTAATTTTTGAAATTGGCATGGTTGATGCCTTGTGAGACCTCCTTGGGGTGCCCAGGAACCCTACAGTGGTATCAGAGCCTAGCTAGAGCCTTAGGCGAAGTCTAGACGGAATTTGAAGTCCGAACGAACCGAAACCCCAAAATTTCCATGCTCTCTGGACTTTTTCTAAAAACTGGGATTTTTCCAGATTAAAAATGCTTAAAAAATTCAGCAGGGAATTATAAGAATTACGACGCAAAAATTGTTTCATGAACAGTAACAACCGCGGCGGAACCGCAGCAGAAGCCTGGCTTCTGCGGCGGTTCCGCAGCTAAATGATGACGTCATCCTCCACTGTTTGCACAGTAACTCTTATTATATTATGCTGGATTTTCTGGGAATTTTTAATATTTATTCAAGAGTTGAATTTTCTTGGGCTGTTTTGGGGATTCGGTATTTCGATCGGAGTATCAGATTTTGTCTGTGTGGCTTTCCGGATAAATTTTAGAATATGTTAAAAAGTTCGACCGGATATAAATACCCAATTTTTCCCCTGTCGGGAAATTTCCAAGTGTTGGATTTTTCTGTAGTTTAAAGACGTTCTAAGTAGTGCAAGTAACTCGATGGACCCTCTAGAAGACAACAAACCTTAACTCGATTATGTGACCGTCTTGAACTGCCCTTTGAACCTTCGGGTTTGGGGCAATACGGCGTGCCACATGTGAGGCGTTGGCTTGACCCTTCTACGGCTGGACCGTTGGTACTGAGGCACGAACTGAATGTTTTTAGACTTGTTTCATGTGCTGATCTGTATCGGGAAAACTTGGGTGTTCGATTGTTCGATCGGAAAGTTTGACATTTTCTATTTATCCGGAATGGGATACAATAATTGGAATTCACAAGAAGTTATGAGATAACTGAATGAATGTTATAAACATAGCAGTTTAGTCTCACTTGATCGGTTGCCACGGAATTTTGATGTGATCAAAAGTCCGTCGCAATCACGTAGCGTACGCGGATACTCGCCGGGTGAACTTAATAGACAGCTACACCCCATAGCCCCGACCAAGTGACTGTAGGAGAACCCCGTCGCCAAAAGCATCTGTTCGGGTGCTCACGGCAGCGGTGTTCCGCCTTGGTGCACTTTGTCGACGGTATCGGGGGTGCGACCATCTACTGAAGTTTGCGACGAGCATTCGATCAGGATGTCGGGAATCTTGTTGAATTACCCGACTTGATATTGAAAAGTGTTTTCGATAATGAGACTAAAATGCGGGGTTTATAATTGTTAGGCATGTGATGTCTAAGTAATTCATTTGATTAGGCATGCGATGTCTATGGAGATTGCGGATTCCAACTGTTGTAGTTTTACACTTTCTTTTCTGTGACCGTAAGTGTAATATGTGATATCGCCGGTTTCGTTGCTATATGTCAACGACAATTGGGATGTGCATATTTACTTACGTTGATGACATGTGATGTTATGTGTTGCTGGATATGTTATATTGGATCGTCGTGTTTGAATAGCCGGGGGTTTTTATGTGAGATGAGTGTTTTTCATTTTCATTCATGTAAAAACTTGTATGTAATATTCTTTTATTGGGGCACTTCCAGGTTGCGGAAGATGTCACTGTTTGTATATTATTTACTTTTCCGCACTAGGATAGACCCAAGGAGGAGGGCACAAGTAACCGGGTTCTGGAGTCCAGTGGGAGACCAACTCGAGGAGTCGAGTCCGGGTCTCCTAACTCCAGAATTGGTAGGGTTGCTTGCCGCTCTCGTAGGGGTCTAGGGGTGTGGGTTTGGCTATTCATCACGACCGTGGAATCCGTGTTTTATACTGGCTCGTATTGAAAACACGGACGTTCTAGTATATCCAATATTTCATATGATTCTTCTGCTGCGATATCTGTGATGTGATCATGTGATGTTCTGTGATAGATACAGTATATAGTATATATGATATATTATATAGACGTTACTTATGTTTTACACCCGTGCTAGCCCTGCCCCGCTCTGCCGTTAGTTACCTAACCTAACGGTGCACGAGGGGATATCGAGGCGAATGCGGATGGCATAAGTGTACGTCGTATTTATCTGTGATGTTTAGGTACTTAAATGATGGGACTTCATTAATGTGATTAATGAAATAAAAAGAAACCTAAGATGTTGTAGAATCGAATTTCAAAATAAAACAGGTAGCTACAGTTCTTGCTTTGCACAGCGGTATATATGATATATCCTGCACCTTATTCGATAAGGAAAGGACCGAGATCCCTTCACCGGGAGTGACTCCTTTAGCAATAATTGGCAAAGCCTCAAAAGCACTCCATTTTTAAAATCATTCGATCCTACAACGATATCAAGTTCATTACGCAATAGGTTTTCAGAAAAACCTGTCGTAGCCCTCCGTCATTTCAGATAAGTCCTATTTAGTATTCGTGCTACGTTTGTTGACCTCCGTCAAGGCGTAGTGTGCGGTAGCTAACTAGTATTTATCTGCTTATGCATATGATGCAGATTGGATTAGGGTAGTCGTGCGGCCTTGTTGACCTCCGTCAAGGGTCGTGCGGGTGGGTTTAATTCGATCAAGAAATGACGGGTTGAACTTGACTAGTAGCCTATGGTTTGTTAACCTCCGTCAAGGTCATAGGGTGCTGGGGGCAAAATATTATCGGGAATTTCAAATGTTGAAATTTGCAATGAGATTGCATACCTTCTATGAGATAGTTGGATCCCGATACCCGCTGCGAGTAAAAGTTACTCCTGGGAGAGTTTTATACATTACAATTAGCCGATCAAGTAGGTGTCTAGAAAGATGTTAACGAGGTTACGCCTCTGGGAAAACGAGGTTTACATTAATTAGGTTCGTGCGAAAGCACGGGGGACCTCCCTCAAAGTACCGACACTGGCCTGGCTGAAAGATTGGCGAACTTGTAGTGTGTAATTAATCCCGGCTAGTCTTTCCTTTTAGGGTTTGAAGGAAGATTTGATAAAAAGCAGTGGGAGCCATCCTGATTAGATAAAATAATAAAAACCAATCTATTCTTGACAGAGCGCACGCTGAGTGTTTTCTTCTCTCTCTCTCCTGGTAGCGACCATATCACGCCTTAATCAAGATAATAATACGGAATATTAACCGAACCCGCTTGTTATACTGAGCTGGGGAACGTTGGTCCCGCTCCAACTTATAATTGTTATAAGACAGAGCAGGAAATTGGGAAATACCAGAATTCCCGTGCCGCCCAAACGAAGAGAGTGCATGCTGATGCATCATCTTCGGGTGTGTTCATTACAAAGAACTGTTTCTCAGTATCCTCCTCATCCTGGGTATATGATACCGGATCAGGATCCCAGATATGTAATCTGTTAAATAGGGCTACAAAAGGGTTGAAAAAACTGAGAACGGGTGATAAGTTTCATGAGGCAGAAAACGGGGCAAGTGTTGCAGCCAAGTCTGTCGGTCACTGTCACCCTGTATTACCAATACATTGATTCTGAATGAATGTTATTAGATACCGAACCTGATATACAAAATCATATCAGTCTCTTTATTAGTAAAGAAATGATAAAATTTTGTATTGTTGGATAATGTTTTGAACATTTCCTATATCAAAAGTTGATCGGTTCAGGCACGTTATCTAAAAGCATTGACGTTCTAAATCAAACTACAGTTCTTAGTATACTGAACACACACAAGAGGAAGAGTTCAGAAATGAACGGATCCTTCTTGAGGTATTGTAGACTAGGTCATATCAATGCGACCCGACTAGCTGGAGTTACATTTAGATGCATATTTAAATCAGTTTGAATTTACATCTTGTGAAACTCGCCAGTCATGTCACAAAGATAAAATGACCATAGCTCTGTTTATTGGAAACAGAGAAAGAGTTAGTGAACTCTTGGGATGATACATGTTGATGTATAAAGGTCCCCTGTCTACACATACCTGGTAAGGTTCTTTGTACTTCATTACATTCTCTGATAATCTGTCGAGATTCAGACATATGTTCCTGTTGAAACACAAGTCTGAACCTTTTGAGATATTCACAGAATATATGATAGAAGTAGAGAACCAATACGGGTATAAGTATTATGTCCTATGATGAGATCAAGGAGGAGAATACTTGAGCACGGAAATCCTGGACTATTTTAAAGGAGAATGAGATTCTCTCTCAGAATTACTCCTCTGTATACACCATAGCACGATGGTATATCGGGGCGGAGCAGATACACCCTATTTGATATGGTGTGCTCTATGATGAGTACTACTGAGTTACCTATTTCCTTTTGGGGGTTATGCACTTGAGAAGCTGCATACCTATTGAATAGGGTTCCAATCAAATCAGTTGCCTACCGCTTCATATGTGATATGGAATGGGAAGAGCCCATGTCTTAAGCTAGTTAAGATTTGGGGTTGACCGGCCTATGTCTAAAAGCAAAATCCGGACAAGCTCGAGGCAAGGTCTGTAATGTAGAACTGGAAAAGTTCCAGCTATACAAAATACAGCAGCTGATTTGATAGAACCAAAGGATTCAATAGTTTCCTACGAACCTCAGCCTCTCCGCCGATCTAGTAAGGTTCCTCACCCACCTGAGAGATACTTCGGTTTCTCTATGACAGTGGGAGCGAGGATTGCATCATGAGATGATGACCCAACTAGTTTCGAGCTGGCCATCAGGAGTGAGACTCTGTAAGAATGGCTGGATGCTTAGAGATCTGAGATGGAATCCTTATACACCAGCAAAGTATGGACTTTGGCTGCTATATCTGAAGGGTTAAATCCCCATCAGGAGCAAGTAAATCTTGAGAAGATTACTTGGTGTAGATGGAAAAGTTGAGACTTTCAAAGCTAGACTTGTTAAAGGTTTTCGCCATTGACCAGGCATGGATAATGATGAAACCTTTTTCCAGTGGCTATGCTTAAGTCCATCCAGATCCTACTTGCCACGGCTACATACCATGACTACGATATCTGGTGGTTGGGTGTCATGACAGCTCTTCTAAAATGATGATTTAGAAGAGAGCGTCTATAAGTACACAGCCAGAGGGCTTCGTAGACAGTGGGAGCAGCGGAAACGTGTGCAAGATGTTTTATGTGATGAAGCAGGCATCGCGGAGTTGGAACATCTGTTTTGATAGATAGTCAAAGAGTTTGACATCATCAAAATGGTAGATGAACCTTGTATAAACAAAAGGGTAGTAGGGAGTATGGTGATGATCCTCGTAGAGTACGTGGATGACATACTCTTGATAGGGAAGGAGTTTCCTATGCTACGCTCGATCAATCTCCGATTATCACAAAGATTCTCCATATAGGATCAAAGTGATACCTACTAAATCCTGGATTTTGGATCTATGAGATAGATCTAATTGGATGTTAGGAATCTCACTAGTTGTAGTAAGATGGTATCAATCGATCCTGGGGAGAATCACTGGAAGGGTTCCAGGGTGATAAAAACGACTGAATGTCAGTCACAGGCATTGTCTTTACCCTCAGTAAAGGGACGGTATGTTGGAAGAGTTCCAAGCTAGATACCGTGACATACTAGACAATAAAGGCAGGATACATCGCTACTAAAGATGCTACCAAAGAAGCTGTTTGGGTGTATATTGGTTCATGAGATGAACTATGTTGCTCCCATTGTGTGACAATGGAGTTGTGGCTTATGCCAAGGAACGCAGGTCCCATCAGTGATCCAGACATATTCTAAGGCAGTATCACCTGATCATGGAGATGGTTGATCTCTAAGGGATCGAGGTTAGGAGTGTAGACTCAGAGGACAACACGGCGGATCCACTCACGAAGGCCTATTCCCAGAGAGAGACTTTCATGGGATGGTTGAGTATGAGATACTACAACCACTGCTACAAATGGCCCTAGTGCAAGTGGGAGATTGTTAGTTATATGTATGCCCTAGAGGCCATTACTATACATAGGATGTATATTGTAGTGGATGCTAGGACATATATAGGGAGGACTTTCTTGCTCGACATGATAGTATGCTATCTGGTTGCTCTTTACCTTAACGTGTATACTAATTGTCTCTCTGTTAGATGTTGGTAAAGCCCTTAGGATGTGTACTTGACTACCTGGACTATGATGCGGATCATACTAGTGGGGACATGGTAGTCCATAAGTACATCCTTCAAGGTCCCTAGTCGTGGGTGTATCGAGACGGGGCATCGATATTCCAGAGTAGACTAGCTTATACCTTCTCGACCCATACAGATGGGCGATGGATGATCCCATATCCATTGGTGTTTGACATCAGAGATGATATACGGGTGCTCAGTAGAGACTGGGTACACTGGACGGACTCACCGAGAACTCCCAGATGGTATTATACCTTACGTCAGATGGCAGTTCTCTGGTGACACTGGTACAGAGTAGTCTGTTGACCCGAGATCGTCATAGAGTCTTGTGTGGTTCCCACTGTGCTTTGATTTCCATCTTTCCACGTCCAAGAGGGCGTGCAAAACGGTGGTTTTTGGGTACAGTCCCGAGTCACATGGAGGCAATGAGCGATAGGAGGGGATTCGTCTCTCCCGGTATAGGGAGTTGATGTTGCGCTGTGTTCGATTGGCTATAACAGGAAATCCCTGGCCAGGGTTGCTGAGATATACTGGTAAGTGTTACCAGTAGTTTCTCGAATTGTTATAGACCTCATATCGACACGACTTATCGAGCTATTGGGGTCTGACGTTTACCACCCCTAGGCAAGATATGCGACATATCAGACGATCAGACCGGACTGTACGGTAGTGTTACTGGTTGGATTCACTGGAGTGTGAGCGGGCTTGCTCGTCGATCTTCTGATCGCTCAATACCCGGGTGGCCGTTACGTTTAGCAGACCGCTTGCGGCTTGTGGGTGTTTGATATGATCATCACCTGCTGCCGGCGTATTGACGAGTCTTTAGAGTCCTACACAGAGGTTTCCTGGCTCAAGCGAAACGAAATAGGAGCGCATATGAGATATGTGCGGGACCGAGAATAATGCGTGTATGTGATACCGTATTCTATTCTCGCGATGAATGTATCGATTGGTTGTATGCGATATAACCTAGTTATCGAATCAAGTATTGATTCGATAAGCCGATACATTGAATACTAGTCGGTTGTGTGCGACATGACCGGATCATTGAATCAAGTGTTGATTTAATGATTTAATGCATAATTATATATTTGATATATTACTTTGCACTAACTAGTATTGGTTCACTTTAAATGGATTTTCTCACTTGGTTTGTGCATATTGTATATGTGATATACTTTTGTACACAAGTATGTATCATGTTTGATGATGCATAAGAACTAGGGTTTGTGTAAAGAATTAAACTTTGGTTAAGTAAATGGTTAAGGTTTTTATTTTGTTATTCATTCATTTATCTTTTTAATTGGATTAAAAAAGAAATGGATAAGAAAACAAAATGGTGGCTTTCTTTGTTTGCATCTTGAATCTTCATGAAGCTCTGACCAAAGTGACCACTTTGTCTTCATCTTTAACCCTAACCATTCATCTAACCTTAGTCAATTCTCTACACTTGACCATGGTTGATTATGATAAGTATTCTTTTATTTTCTATTTTCAAAACAACTTATCATAACATTTTTCTTCTTCTTCTTCTTCTTCTAAACATGAAGAAGCTTGACTTCATCAATGGTGGATTGATGAAATGAGTGAGAAATCCAATTCTAAAGTCTACCCACTTCCTATTTCTTCATCCTCTACCTCTTGCCAAGTAGTAGAGTGTGTTTCCTTCACAAGTTTTCATGGCTTGGTGAAGGTGGAGCTTGATCTAGTGATGCTTCGACGTAGATCATCTTCGGCACGTCGTCGATGACCTAGCCCGTCCATTCTCCGATGAAGCCGACGCTAGAGCCCGGGGTTCAACTTGGACAGCGAGGAGACTTCATTGCGGAGCTATAGAGGTGGAGAAACGGATCTACAAAGGTTGTATGTTCGTTTAATTTTAGTTAAGATGTTAACTAGCTCGTTTAGTCGCCTAGACATCTAGCCAACGATCCGTAGTCTAGGGTTTCTCGGCACCGTAATTTTTGAAATTGGCATGGTTGATGCCTTGTGAGACCTCCTTGGGGTGCCCAGGAACCCTACACCCAGTCCACACATGCTAAGATCGATTCTTTGTATTTCATTACATTCTCTGATAATCTCTCAAGATTCAGACATATGTTCCTGTTGAAACACAAGTCCGAACCTTTTGAGATATTCACAGAATATAAGTTAGAAGTAGAGAACCAAACCGGGTATAAGTATTATGTCGATGTGATCAGGGAGGAGAATACTTGAGCACGAAAATCCTGGATTATTCTAAAGGAGAATGAGATTCTCTCTCAGCATTACTTCTCCGTATACACCATAGCACGATGGTATATCGGGACGGAGCAATCACACCCTATATGATAAGGTGTGCTCTATGATGAGTACTACTGAGTTACCTATTTCCTTTTGGTTGTTATGCACTTATGAAGTTGCATACCTATTGAATAGGGTTCCAATCAAATCAGTTGCTTACCGCTTCATATGTGATATGGAAAGGGAAGAGCCCATATCTTAAGTTGTTTAAGATTTAGGGTTGTCTGGCCTATGTCTAAAAGCAAAATCCGGACAAGCTCGAGGCAAGGTCTGTTATGTAGAACTGGAAATGTTCCAGCTATACAAACTGCTGCTGATGATTTGACAGAACCAAAGGATTCAATAGTTTCCAACGAACCTCAGCCTCTCCGCCGATCTAGTACGGTTCCTCACCCACCTGAGAGATACTTCGGTTTCTCTATGACAGTGGGAGCAAGGATTGCATCATGAGATGATGACCCAACTAGTTTCGAGCTGGCCATCAGGAGTGAGACTTTGTAAGAATGGCTGGATGTTTATCGATCTGAGATGGAATCCTTATACACCAACAAAGTATGGACTTTAGTTGCTTTATCTGAAGGGTTAAATACCCATCAGGAGCAAGTATATCTTGAGAAGATTACTTGGTGTAGATGGAAAAGTTAAGACTTTCAAAGCTAGACTTGTTAAAAGTTTTCGTCATCAACCAGGCGTGGAAAATGATGAAACCTTTTCCACTAGCTATGCTTAAGTCCATCCAGATCCTACTTGCCACAGCTACATACCATGACTACGATATCTAGTAGTTGGGTGCCATGACTGCTTTTCTAAGTGATGTTTTAGAAGAGTGCGTCTATATGTACACAGCCAGAGGGCCTCGTAGACAGTGGGAGCAGCGGAAACGCGTGCAAGATGTTTTATGTGATAAAGCAGGCATCGCGGAGTTGGAACGTCTGTTTTGATGTATTAGTCAAAGAGTTTAACATCATCAAAATGGTAGATGAACCTTGTATATACAAAAAGGTAGTAGGGAGTATGGTGGTGATCCTCGTAGAGTACGACGATGACATACTCTTGATAGGGAAGTAGTTTCCTATACTACGCTCGGTCAATCTCCGCTTATCACAATGATTCTCCATATAGGATCAAAGTGATACCTACTAAATCCTGGGTTTTGGATCTATGAGATAGATCTAATTGGATATTAGGATACTCACTAGTTGTAGTGAGATGGTATCAATTGGTCCTGGGGAGAATCACTGGAAGGGTTCCAGGGTGATAAGGACGACTGAAAATCAGTCACAGGCGTTGTCTTTACCCTCAGTAAAGGGACGGTATGTTGGAAGAGTTCCAAGCTAGATACCGTGGCATACTAGACGATAAAGGCTGGATACATCGCTACTTAAGATGCTACCAAAGAGGCTGTCTGGGTGTATATTAGTTCATGAGATGAACTTAGTTCCTCCCATTGTGTGACAAGGGAGTTGTGGCTTATGCTAAGGAACGTCCGTCCCATCAGTGATCCAGACATATTCTAAGATAGTATCACCTGATCATGAAGATGGCTGATCTCCAAGGTGATCGAGGTTAGGAGAGTAGACTCAGAGGACAACACGGCGGATCCACTCACAAAGGCCTTTTCCCAGAGAGAGACTATTATGGGATGGTTGAGTATGAGATACTACAACCACTGCTACAGATGGCCCTAGTGCAAGTGGGAGATTGTTAGTTATATGTATGCCCTAGAGGACAATACTGTACATAGGATGTATATTGTAGTGGATGCTGGGACATATATAGGGAGGACTTTCTTGCTCGACATGATAGTATGCTATCTGGTTGCTCTTTACCTTAACGTGTATACTAGTTGTCTCTCTGTTACATGTTGGTAAAGCCCTTAGGATGTGTACTTGACTACCTGGACTATGATGCGGATCATACTAGTGGGGACATGGTAGTCCATAAGTACATCCTTCAAGGTCCCTAGTCGTGGGTATATCGAGACGGGGCATCGATATACCAGAGTAGACTAGCGTATACCTTCTCGACCCATATAGATGGGCGATGGATGATCCCATATCCATTGGTGTTTGACATCAGAGATTATATACGGGTGCTCAGTGGAGACTAGGTACACTGGACGGACTCGCCGAGAACTCCCAGATGGTATTATACCTTACATCAGATGGCAGTTCTCTGGTGACACTGGTACAGGTTAGTCTGTAGACCCGAGATCGTCATAGAGTCTTGTGTGATTCCCACTGTGCTTTGATTTCCACCTTACCACTTCCAAGAGGGCGTGCAAAACGGTGGCTTTTGGGTACAGTCCCGAATCACATGGAGGCAATGAGCGATAGGAGGGGATTCGTCTCTCCAGGTATAGGGAGTTGATGTTGCGCTGTGTTCGATTGGCTATAACCGGAAATCCCTGGCCAGGGTTGCTGAGATTTACTGGTAAGTGTTATCTGTAGTATCTCGAACTGTTATAGACTTCATATCGACACGACTTATCAAGCTATTGGGGTCTGACGTTTACCACCCCTAGGCGAGATATGCGACATATCAGACCATCAGACCGGACTGTACGGTAAGTGTTACTGGTTGGATTCACAGGAGTGTGAGAGGGCTTGCTTGTTGATCTTCTGATCGCTCAATACCCGGGTGGCCGTTACGTTTAGCAGACCGCTTGCGGCTTGTGGGTGTTTGATATGATCATCACCTGCTGCCGGCGTATTGACGAGTCTTTAGAGTCCTACACAGAGGTTTCCTAGCTCAAGCGAAACGAAATAGGAGCGCATATGAGATATGTGCGGGACCGAGAATAATACTAGTATGTGATACTGTATTCGATTCTCGCGATTTGTGACAGTGATCGGTTATATGCGATATAGCCGGGTTATCGGATCAAGTGTTGATTCGATAAGTTGTTACTATTGATATTAGTCGGTTATATGCGATATGACCGGATCGTTAAATCAAGTGTTGATTTAATGATTTAATGTATAATTATATATTTGATATATTACTTTACATTAACTAGTATTAGTTCACTTAAGATGGATTTTCTCACTTGATGTGCACATTGTATATATGATATAGTTTTGTGCACTAGTTTGTATCATGTTTGATGATACATGCAAACTTGGGTGTATGTTTGATTTAAACCTTGGTTAAGTAAATGGTTAGGGTTTTAATTTATTTATTCATTTATTTATTTATTTCTTTTGGCAAAAAGAGAAATGGTGGCTTGCTTTGTTTTACATTGAAGCTTCATGAAGCCTTGAAAAAGTCTATCATTTTGTTTCATGCCTAACCTAACCATTCACCTAACCTTAGTTTACTCTCTACACATAACCATGGTTGCTAATATGATAAGAATCACTTATTTTTCTATTATTCATTAATTCTTATCATATTATCTTCTTCTTCTTCTTCTTCAAGAAGAAAGAAGCTTGCTAGCTTCAATGGTGATTTGAGAAAAAGAGTGAGAAATCCAATTCTAAAGTGAACCCACTTCCTATTTCTTCATCCTCTACCACTTGCCAAGTAGTATAGGGTGTTTTCTTCACAAGTTTCATGACTTGGTGAAGTTAGAGCTTGATCTTGAGTTGCCTCGACGTAGATCATCTTCGGCATCGAAGTCGACGACCTAGCCCGCCCATTTCTCCGATGAAGCCGACGCTAGAGCCCGGGATCCGATGATCGCAGCGAGGGGACATCATCACGGAGCCATGGAGGTGGAGGACCGGATCTACAAAGGTTGTATTTTCCGTTCACTCTTAGTTAAGTTGTTAACTAGTTGCATGTTTCGCCTAAACTCTAGTCAACGATCGCATTAGGGTTTCTCGGCATCGGAAATTTTTGAATTTGGCATGGTTGATGCCTTGTGAGACCTCCTTAGAGTGCCTAGGAACCCTACAGATACAGTTCGAGAGACTCTTCGAGATGCTCGGTATGCGATACTACAGCAGCTGGCCCTAGTGCAAGTGGGAGATTGTTAGTTGTATGTATGCCCTAGAGGCCAGTATTGTACATATGATGTATATTATATTGGATTCTTGGACATATATAAAGAGGACTTTCTTGCTCGATATGATAGTATGCTATCTAGTTGCTCTTTATCTTAACATGTATACTTGTCTCTTGATACTGTTTTATGGTTACATGTTCGTAAAGCCCTTAGGATGTGTACTTGACTACCAGGACTATGATGCTGATCATACTAGTGGGGCCATGGTAGTCCATAAGTTCATCCTTTAATGTTCCTAGTCGTAGGTGTATCAAGACAGGGCATTGATATACCAGTATAGACTAGCGTATACGCTTCTCGACCCATGAGATGGGCAATGGATGATCCCATATCCATTGGTGTTTGACATCAGAGATGGTATATGGGTGCTCAGTGGAGACTGGGTACAGTGGAAGGACTCACCGAAAACTCCCAGATGGTATTATACCTCACGTCAGATGGCAGTTCCCTGTTGACACTTGTACAGGTTACTCTGTAGACCTGAGATCGTCATAGAGTCTTGTGTGATTCCCACTGTGCTTTGATTTCCACCTTACCACGTCCAAGAGGGCGTGCAAAATGGTGGTTTTTGGGTACAGTCCCGAGTCACATGGAGGCAATGAGCGATAGGAAGGGTTTCGTCTCTCCCGGTATTAGGGGTTGATGTTGCACTATGCTCGATTGGCCATAACAGGGAAGTCCCTGGCCAGGGCTGTTTTAGAGATTTAATGGTAAGTGTTAGCGGTAGTTTCTCGACCCGTTATGAGCCTTACATCGGCACGACTTATCGGTTATTGGGGTCTGACGTTTACCACCCCTAGACTTGATATGCGACATATCAGACGAGGAGACCGGACTGTACGGCAAGTGTTACCGTCAGGCTTTTGCAGGAGTTGGAGCGGGCTTGCTTGCTGATCTTCTGATCGCTCAATACCTGGGTAGCCGTTACGTCCATCTAGTACCGCTGACGGCTTGTGGGTGCTTGATGCGATCATCACCTACTGCCGGCGTATTGACGAGTCTTTAGAGTCTTACATAGAGGTTTTACTGGCTCAGGCAAAATGAAATAGGAGCACATATGTGATATGTGCGGGACCGAGAATAATGCGTGTATGAGATACCGTGTTCTATTCTTGCGACTTTTTGTATCGGTCGGTTATATGAGATATAGCCGGGTTATCGAATCAAGGGTTGATTCGATAAGTCGATACATTGGATGTTAGTCGGTTATATGAGATATAGCCGGATTATTAAGTCAAGTGTTGATTTGATAATTTAGTGTATAATTTTATCTATGATATACTAATTTACATTAACTAACATTGGTTCACTTAAGCATTTGTTTTTCTCACATGTGCACAACTTTAATATATATGTGATATATATTAAATTGTGTTTTATTTTTGTATCATGGTTGTTGATACATCATACATGGGTGTATGAGACACACACCATTCTATTTATAATGGTGGGTTATAATTATTTAAGGTAATTATAAAATTAATGGATATTTGAAAAGAGCATGAAGCTTGTAGAAGCTTGTTTTGCTTTGATAAAGTCCACTAACTTTGTTTTTACCTTAGATATTTGTTAACCTAACCATTTGGATTAGCCATGGTTATGTCTCTCCATGAGTTAGTATATGATACTCACTCACCCATGGTTAGCTTACTCACTTGGATTAATTTCATTCTCATCTCCTTCTTCATCTTCTTCCAAAAGAAAAGCTTGCTAGGGTTTGATCCAAGTGAGGAAATATTGTGAGAAAAGAGATTCTAAAGTGAACCCATTTCCTATTTCTCCATCCTCTACTCGACTAGCACTTTAGTTTAGGGTGTTTGCTTCACTAATTCTCTAGATAGTGAAGTAGAAGCTTGAGTTGGCATCCCCTCGACGTAGATCATCTTCGGCCTCGAAGACTTCAAGAAAGGACGCTCCTTTTGCCTCGTGAAGCCATGCAAGAGTCCGGGAGAACCACGATCACAGCGAAGGGACTACAACAAGGAGCTTTTGAAGTGAATGGCCGATCTACAAAGGTTGTATTTCCTTTTTCATTTAGATAGTAAATGGTTTACTATGTTTCCGTATTGTATTCTAGCTAACGATTCTAGTTTAGAATTCATTTTTAACTGCAAATTTTTAAAATGGCATGGACGATGCCTCCCGAAACCTTGCTGCCGTCGATAGGAACCCTACAGGAGGATGTTTGACGGAGTTTTGATTTTGAGTTATCTGCTCATCTTGTTAGATATATCTATGCCCTAAAGGCCATTATATGAATAGCGGATGCTTGGACATATGTATATGTATATAGATGACTTTCTTGCTCAACATGATAGTCTGCTATCCGGTTTACTTTATCAAGACATGTAGATTTGATCATGCTTTTATTCATTTGCACATATCGATAAAACCCACAGGATATTTGCTTGACTACTGTGATTATGATGCGGATCATACTAGTGGGGCATGATTGATTCGGTTTCCGGTGTGTATGTAAAAAATGTGTAGAAATCACAACCAAAAATATTTTGACCGCAATCAATAACGGTGTCGATTGTAGCGCGTTAGCGAGTGCGGATCGTCCACAGGGAAAGTGAGATCCGTTCATATTTCGAATTAGATGAATTGAAAATTAAAGAAAAGAAAGAAAAGACAATTCAATTCATGATTTTAAAGTTGAATTCAAGAATCATCTAGGTCTAAATCTAAAATCAAGAAAACATAAAAATCAAGAATCAAGAAGTGATGATATCCAATCCAAATAATCAAGAATCGAAGTGAGGCTCGTAGGAATCGATCGAATCTATAGACGTGATGAAATCTATTGATTACGTATTCTTATCCATTAATGATTTGACACTAGATCGATGACGATTAATCGAGGTTTAAGGATCTTTTTAAAGAAACTAGGGTTTCTTTATCTCATCCTTTGTCCTTTCGATGAATCTCATTAAACAAAACTAGCCTCTAGTAAATTCAAGAATCGATCGTGGATCCCTAATTAAGAGCGAACACAATCAAGAAAGCATCGCTCGAAAATAGGTTGCCGATTCTTCAATTTATACGAGTTTACAAAACTTATAGGAATTAAGAATCGTTTCAAGATTTGTAACATCATCGTCTATTTATCGTCTCGATTTCTCCACGAGCGGAGTTTTACTCAAACATCACAACACGAAACACAATCACAAATTGAGATCGAATCATGATGCAAGAATGTAAAGAAAGCAAGATATAGAAATTTCACCTTTATTATTCAACAATTTTGTTACAAATCACTCGAGATCTACAAGAAGAAAGAACTTGATCGTTGATTTCGGCTTCGCTCGTCTCCTTGAGTCGCGGATCTCCTTGGATCGCTTGCTCCGATGAAGTCCGGCGTCGCTTTCTAAAGGATCGAAGGCTTCATGCTTGATTTGGTACTCGGAGTTCTTGATTTTTGGCTTTGGAATTTGAATTTGGGGATTAGGGTTTACAAGTCGTGTCACTCAACTTGTGTTGGGAAATTGGAGATTCAATTAATGAACAACCCTAGAAGTGAAGCTTTAGGGTTCCTTTTATAGCCTTAGGATTGGGATTAGCTTCCTTTAGAAGCTAGGTTTAGTTTAGCTTCCCTTGTAAGCTAGGTAGTTAGATAGAAGCTTCTAGAGGTAGTTAGTTAGGCTTTAGCTTCCTTCATAAGCTTGGAGGTTAGGGAGAAGCTTCTAGGTTTAGTTTGTTAAGTGAGAAGCTTGCTTTGGAAGCTTGGAAGTTTAGCTTGAACAAGGAGCTTGCTGATCTAGCAGAAGAATCTGGAGATTTCTGGAACTTGCAGTGGCTTGATGAGATGTAGGCCTTGAACTGAGAATACTGGAGTGAAATGTTGCTGACGTCACCACTATGTGGCCGCGGATCCGTAATGCAAGCCTGCTCCGGCCGCGGATCCGCGGCCGTTCTGGTTCCTTAGCGCATCAATTTCTCTGTGGTGCTTTGTTCTGACTTTAGGTGTATCTTCTGATGTGTGGAATCTTTTAATTATCTTCAGTTCATTGCCAGATCTCAAGTCTTGGAGTTGGCGTATTTTTATCAGCACTTTTTCATAGATTTTGCTTTTCTCCTGGAATTTCCTGCACAGATTCTCGAAACAAGTGTTGCGCTATACAAAGATGATGCGATGCCATGATAAACACTCAATTTCCCTCAAAGTGTCGGTTTTAATATACAACACAGGTAGTTTGGTATTTTACGGTTGTTTTGCTAATATGTGCTATATTAATACCGAACACCTCTAGATGAGTGCAAATGGTAGGGAAATTGACGTGTTAAAAATGCAATATTTTCGACTGATCAAATTCCCCCAAACTTATTTTCGGTCGTCTCGAGCGAACTGTTTTAAAAAGAGAAGGAGAAAATAGAGAAAGAGAAAAACTAACTAGCACACTTTCGTAGGAAACACGATTGCACTGAGCACGTGCAACAAGCCTTTAAGCCTCTAGGTGTCCCTAGGAGGAGGAGTGTTGTCTCCTGAGGGTTTTCAGCGGATTGCACCCACAAAATCCCATAATAAAAGGAAGACCGTGAAAGTTACATATAAAGATAAGAATTATAAAAGAAAGACTTTGAAAATTTGAGTTTCCAACTATGCTAGCTTTTCGGTTGTTATGAGCCCTATCTTAATAGTCATGAAAAGATGTCAGAAATCACATCATCCTTCAATAAAACATCGTCTTTATTCTTCATTCCTATCTTTGTTCTAAACATCGATCATATAACCCTACGTGTGTGTAAAGAACATCCCTACACTTGGAGAATTCAATTCAAGCTATCATACTCTTGTCCATCTGCCTCGGTACTTTTTAATTAATGAATATTTAGATGGTTTTGCTCACACACTTTCATGCGACCGTTAATACTTCTCGAGGTACTAACCGACCGATTACTCATGTGCTTGCTTATACGGTGTTTTTCCTCGTCTTGCACCACCTAAGGCTTAGCAGTGACTCCCAGACCAGTTGGTCTAAGGCACTAGGTGAAGAGGCACCCTCGCTATATTTTTTTTATTGCTGCCTTTGCGATAACAAAACCAGTGTTCATTTTTCTCACCATTTTATATTTTATTCATTTATTTTTATTTCCTTCATACTTTGGCTTTTAGACAAGAGCATTTCAAGGTATCCTCTACTATCCCGAGCTTTAAGACGTGTGTAAGTGCATATAGTAGGGTTTCAACATTCAAATGTTTGGCTTTCAGAATAGGAACTATTTTTCAGACTTATTTTTATCCTCAAATTAGTGACTTCCTTCATCTTACTAACCCTTGGGACAACGGCTCATAACTACTTATTACTAGTTCGTATAAGAAAACTTCTAATTTTCTTGGTTTTCTTAAATTTTTCTAATCTTTTGTATGTAATTTTTCGCTATCTAATCTTTTATTATCTTATTTATGTACACAATTAAATATTAAATATTTTTATCTTTTGAAAAATTTTAAATTTTTATAGGTTTTAGAAAAATGTTTTGTGCTTATGCAAAATGATATGCAAATGATGCGAAAAATAAGCACAAACCTCCCCCAAACTTGTTTTCAACAGTGTCCTCACTGTTGCTATCTGCTAAATCTACAAAAAACCTGTAAGCTTGGGAGGAAATTTATTAACAAGGGCAAAATATTTAAGTGAAGATCCTCCTCCAAACTCATTCTTTTCACTCACCTCCATTCAAAAAAATGATGCAGTAATATACAGGACATGGAGGTGAGACGGAGGAATTTTAATCACAATAAAATGGCTCCTGTAAGAACAGGAGCTCCTCCGTGGGGTCAGTGGAAAAATACGGCTTTAATCTATGTCCATTCACTTTGAAAAATGTACCGTTTTTAACATTCTCTACCTCAACTACCCCGTGTGGGTATACAGACCGCACAACAAAAGGTCCCTTCCACTGAGATCGTAGCTTACCCGCGTGAAGGTGCAGTCGTGAATCATAAAGAAGGACTTGTTAACCAGTTGTAAACGTTTTCCTCAAAATGTTTTTATCGTGAAATACCTTAGTCCGATTCTTTACAATTACAGCGTTATCATAAGCTTCATCGCGGAGTTCGCTTAGCTCATTTAATTGCAGCTTCCGAAAGTTGCAGGCTTGATTCAAGTCAAAGTTGATTTCTTTAATCGCCCACATTGCTTTGTGCTCAATCTCGACTGGCAAGTGACAAGCCTTCCCAAACACTAACCTATAAGGAGACATCCCTAGATCGGTTTTATATGCAGTTCGGAATGCCCAAAGAGTATCCGTCAATTTGGTCGACCAATCTTTTCTATTCTTAACAACAGTCTTCTTCAGGATTTGTTTGATCTGTCTATTCGAAATCTCAGCCAGCCCGCTCGTTTGGGGATGATAGGGTGTGGAAAGTTTGTGGTTGATTGCATATTTCCGCATCAAAGTCTCGAAAGATTTGTTGCAGAAATGTGTCCCGTTATCGCTAATGATAGCGCGTGGGTGTCCAAATCGCGAAAAGATGTTTTCTTTTAAGAACCTAATGACAACCTTCTTGTCATTAGTGCGACATGGAATAGCTTCAACCCACTTTGAGACGTAATAAACCGCAAGCAGTATGTACAGATTCCCAAAGGAGTTGGGAAAGGGACCCATAAAGTCAATGCCCCAAACATCGAAAATTTCAACCACTAAGATGGGTTGCTGTGGCATCTCATTTCTCCGGGAAATCCTACCCGTGTGTTGACACTGTGTACAGGTTTTGCAATGATCAAATGCGTCTTTGAACAAGGTCGGCCAATAAAAACCGCATTACAAAACCTTCTCCGTCGTCTTTTTAGGACCGAAGTGACCCCTACATGCCTGATCAAGACTAAAAGATAGAATACTCTTGAATTCCTCATTCGGGACACACCGGCGAATGATCTGGTCAGGAAAATACTTAAACAGATAGGGTTCATCCCAGTAAAAGTGTTTTACTTAGGATAGAAAACGGTGTTTGTCTTGTTTTGACCAATCGCTGGGTATAAGTCCCGTGACAAGATAGTTCACAATATCCCTGAACCAAGGTTCATCGGATACGTTCAAGAGTTGTTCGTCCGGAAAAGAATCATTGATCGGCAGGGTCACAGGTGAAGAAGAGATGCGTGAAAGATGGTCGGCTACAACGTTTTCACATCCTTTCTTATCTTTAATAACAAGATCAAATTCTTGTAATAGAAGGATCCAACGTATTAGCCTACCCTTAGCATCCTTCTTCTCCAAAAGATGTTTCAAGGCGGAGTGGTCAGTGTACACAACTATTGGTGAGCCAATCAAGTAAGGTCTGAATTTTTCTAATGCAAATACAACCGCCAAAAGTTCTTTTTCGGTAGTTGTATAGTTAATTTGAGCATCGTTCAGGATCTTACTTGCATAATAGATCACGTGTGGCATCTTTTCAATGTGATGTCCTAAGACTGCACCAACTGCAAAATCTGATGCATCACACATAAGCTCAAAAGGGTGGTCCCAATCTGGAGACGATAGAACGGGGGAGTGAGAGAGTGTTTGAGTGAGTCGAATGCTGCCTCACAATCCGAGTCAAAGTGGAAGGTCGTATCCTTGGCCAAGAGAAGAGTTAAAGGTCTAGCAATTTTGCTAAAATCCTTAATGAATCTCCTGTAAAAGCCCGCATGGCCAAGAAATGATCGAATATCCTTGACGCTTTTGGGATGAGGAAGGTTTTGAATGACATCTATCTTAGCTCTGTCAACCTCAATGCCTTTCCGTGAAATAACATGTCCAAGCACAATTCCCTCTTGGACCATGAAATGAAATTTTTCCCAATTCAAGGTTAAGTTATTCTCTTTGCAACGAGTAAGAACTACGTCAAGATTCGATAGGCAGTCAGAAAAAAAAATCTCCGAAAATCGAGAAATCGTCCATAAAAATCTCCAAAAAAATTCTCGACCATGTCCGAGAATATCCCCATCATACACCGCTGAAATGTAGCGGGAGCATTGCATAACCCAAAGGGCATGCAACTATAAGCAAAGGTACCAAAAGGACAAGTAAATATGGTTTTATCTTGATCCTTTTTGGCAATGGGGACCTGATTATAGCCAGAGTATCCGTCCATAAAGCAATAATACTCACGTCCAGCTAAGCGTTCCAGCATCTGATCAATGAAAGGTAGAGGAAAGTGGTCTTTCCTCATAGCGGCATTGAGTTTTCTGTAATCAATACATACACGCCATCCAGTTTGGGCGCGTGTCTGAATTAACTCATTTGCCTCATTGGTAATAACTGTGATGCCAGATTTCTTAGGGACGACATGAATTGGACTCACCCATTGGCTATCGGAGATTGGGTAAATAATACCATTGTCAAGGCATTTGACGATCTCTTTCTTCACCGCATCCTTCATGACGGGGTTCAACCGTCTCTGTGGTTCTCGGGTTGGTTTGGCATCATCCATCAAGTGTATATGATGTTCTACAATCAAGGGACTAATCCCTTTGATGTCCGCCATAGTCCAACCAAACGCCTGCTTATTAGATCTCAATACCGTCAAAAGTGCATTCTCTTGCTCTGATGCTAGAAAAGCGGATATGATAACCGGTAAAGACTCATTCTCACCTAAATATGCATATTTAAGATGAGAAGGTAAAAGTTTGAGATCTAATGCTGGCGGAGAGATAATAGAAGGTGGGATCATCGAATGATTTTCGGAGTCACAAAGAAGCTCATAGCCTGCATAAGATACAGACTCGGATGGTGATGAGTCAGGAGTGTCGGACTCAAGCATGGAAAATGTGTCCTCACTAAGATGTGCAAGATCAAACATTGATGTGGTAGTGTCGTCGAGATCTTCAAAGCAAAGTTCATCAACTCCGCAACTTTCGGGAGCAATCTCGTGGACAGAGCACACATCAAGGATATGAGCAGAGGGTTCAGATGGCTGACTTCCAATTTTGTAGATGTTCAGTTCAATTGTCATATTTCCAAATGATAAGTTCATTGAACCGTTTCTACAGTTAATGACAGCATTGGAAGTGGCAAGGAATGGTCGACCCAAAATCACCGGAATTTGACTCCGTGGGTTTGCTACAGGTTGTGTATCAAGAACAATGAAGTCCACAGGGAATACAAATTCCCCGACTTTTATCAACACATCATCTAGTTCACCCCTAGGTTTGGTGATTGAACGGTCTGCCATTTGGAGAGTGCAGTGAGCTGGTTTCAACTCTCCAATCCCTAGCTGCTCATAAACAGAATATGGAAGCAAGTTAACACTTGCGCCAAGGTCTAAAAGAGCATGGTTGATGTTTTTACCCCCAATAGAAATCGATATCGTAGGACATCCTGGGTCCTTACGTTTCTTTGGTAGCTGTGGGATAAAAGCAGTGTTAATATTATTAGACATGAAGACCTTCTTTGGCACTTAAGTCTTCATCTTCCTAGTGCACAAGACTTTAAGAATTTTCGCATAAGCGGGGACTTGTTGAATAGCATCTAGGAGAGGGATGTTGATGTTAACCTGTTTGAACATTTCCATAATCTTCTCCATATGTGGACTCGATTTGTTACCCCTTAACCGATTCGGATAAGGAGCTTTAGCAATAAGAGCTGGGTCCATCATAGGAGAAGGTGGTGTGGTAGAAGAACAAGGATCAGAAGTAGAAGTGTGTGTGTGAGGAAAGGTCTCAGCCGAGGTGTTATTGATAGATTTCTCAGTATCATCAATCTCTTCCCCAACGTGATTATTCAGCACTCTTCCTGTTCTCAACGTTGTGATGGCATTTACATTGTATTGCCCAGGATTCGGTAGGGGTTGAGACGGAAGTTTCCATTTTTCTCTCGCACTCATTTCGGCTTTTAGTTGTGCAATTTGTTCTTCCATCGATTTAATATTCTCATTTTGTGAGACAACGATCTTCATCACATTATCGAAGGTAGATTGCATTTTTGCCGTCCCTTGGATGGATTGTTTCATGAAAGTATCCAAGGTTTGTGCTAGTGCAGAGGTATTATCTGTTAGTTATGTATATGCCCTAGAGGCCATTGTTGTATATATGATGTATATTATAATGGATGCTTGGATATATATAGAGATGACTTTCTTGCTCGTCATGATAGTATGCTATTTGGTTTCACTTTATCTTAACATGTTGACTTGTATTGGTTTACTGTTTTACTCTCACATGTTGATAAAGCCCTTAGGATCTGTACTCGACTACAGGGACTATGATGAGATCATACTAGTGGGGCCGCGGTAGTCGATGAGTACATCCTATAACTGTTCCTAGTCGAGGGTATATCGAGACAGGGCATCGATACACCAGAGTAGACTAGCGTATACGCATCTTGACCCATATGATGGGCGATGGATGATCCCATATCCATCGGTGTTAGACATCAGAGATGGTGTACGGGTGCTCAGTGGAGACTGGGTACACTGGACGGACTCGCCGAGAACTCCCAGATGGTGATATACCACACGTCAGATGGCAGTTCTCCGGTGACACAGGTACAGGGTAGTCTGTAGACCTGAGATCGTCATGGAGTCTTGTGTGATTCCCACTGTGCTTTGATTTCCACCTTACCACGTCCAAGAGGGCGTGCAAAACGGTGGCTTTTGGGTACAGTCCTTAATCACATGGAGGCAATGAGCGATAGGAAGGGATTCGTCTCTCCCGGTATAGGGAGTTGATGTTGTGCTGTGTTCGATTGGCTATAACTGGAAGTCCCTGGCCAGGGCTGATATAGAGATTTACTGGTAAGTGTTACTAGTAGTTTCTCGACCCGTTATGAGCCACACATCGACACGACTTATCGGTTACTGGGGTCTGACGTATACCACCCCTAGACTTGATATGCGACATATCAGACGAACAGACCGGACTGTACGGGAGTGTTACTGATCGGATTCACAGGAGAACGCACAGGCTAGCTTGTTGATCTTCTGATCGCTCAATACCTGGGTGGCTGTTACGTTTAGTTGACCGCTTGCAGCTTGTGGGTGTTTGATATGATCATCACCTGCTACCGGCGTATTGACGATTCTTTAGAGTCCTACACAGAGGTTTCTTGGCTCAGGCGAAACGGAGTAGAGGCACATATGTGATATGTGCAGGACCGAGAACAATGCGATATGAGATACCGTATTATATTCTCGCGATATTTAGATATGAACCGGGTCATCGGATCAAGTGTTGATTCGATGAATCGGTAAATGATATATTGGTCGGTAATATTCGATATAGCCGGATCGTCGGATCAAGTGTTGATTCGATGATTTAATGTATAATAATATATATGATATATTATTACATTATCTAATATTGGCTCGCTTTATTATTTCATTTTCTCATTGGATGATACATTGATATATATGCGATATATGTTAATTGTATTATTTTCTTTTGTTGCAAATATATAATATATATGTGATATATATTATTGTGACATGATATGATTAATTGTTAAACATGTTTAAGGATGATTAATTGAGGTTAGGGTTTGATTAGGGTTAGTTTCTTCATGCACCTTCTAGAAGCATTTTTATTTTGTCATGGTTAAGATATTTTGTGATGACACATTTCTAAACCTAACCAAACCCTAACTCTAGTTGTTTCTCTACACATTCTTATCCATTCATCCTTGACCATGGTTTATAAATCAATCATATAGTCTTCTTTCTATTCATCACAAAAGGATTAATTTTATTATTTATTTTCCATTATCATCTTCTTCTCTCTTGAAGAAGCTCACTTGATTTTCTTTATGTGATGAATAAATATGAGAAAATGATTTAAAAAGAAAGCAAAATTACTACTCTCTCATCCTCATCTCATCTAGCCCATGAGATTAGTGTGTTCATCTCTTTAGAGTGAGAAAGCTTGAGTCTTTGCAACTTCGACGTAGATCATCGGAGATTTGGAACACTTCAAGCTAGCATGGATCGTTCGAGTCGTGGAGCCTCTCATGAGTCTGGGAGATCGTGGATCGCGGCAAAGGGACTTCTACTCGGAGCTTGTGAAGCGAAGGAGCGGACTACAAAGGTTGTAATCCCTCACACTTAGATAAAAGTTATCATCTTGCATGTTTAAACCTAATAATCTAGCAAAGATCCCGGCTTTGGGTTGTTCGGCACGTCTAAATTTTTATCCGGGCATGTTTGATGCCTTTTAAACCTTCACAAGAGTGCCTAGGAACCCTACATTATCTGTACCGGTCAAAGAGTTTTCATGTGGTGCAAAAGTGTTGGCTGGATTTTGGAAATTTTGTGATTGGTAGGGGTGCTGAGTGAGTTGAAGTGGTTGCTGTTGTGGTGGAAGAGCCCTTTGGAAATTGTTTTGGTTTGGAACCGTGTGTTGATTTTGTGATTGGTTCCAAGCAAAATTAGGGTGATTTCTCCAACCCGGATTGTATGTGGAAGAATATGGATCGTTTCTAGGTCTTTGAAATGCGGCATTGGTATGCTCTTGACCTTGAAACGGAGAATTCAGTGGACATTCTTCCGTTAAATGAGAAGGATCAGAACAGCATCCACATACAGTTTTGGAGAGTGACATTTGATTTAAGGCGGCGGCTAAAAATTTGTTTTCCATAGTGTCGAATTTCTTGTGTAAAGCTGAAATTTCAGTTCTAACTCCTATGGAAACATCCGATTGGTTATTGCCACCCCTAAACGATTGACTCTCCCACTGTAAAGATTTTTCAGCGAAATCTTCTAAGTATTTCTAAGCTTCCCTATCGTCTTTGGTCATAAAATTGCCTTGACACATGTTTTCAAGGCTCTGTTTAGTGATAGGGTTAATGCCCTCATATATGATTCGGCACAGATCCCATCTAGGGATTCCGTGATGTGGACATTGAACCAACAGATTGTCACGACCCGCAGGGTACGGAATGTGACTGGCACTTAAGTTCACGAAACGTCTAAAGGCGTCCGTAAAATAAGTAAGCCAAAGCCCAGAAAACAAAACCAATGAAGCAAAAGAGTGAAGAAAACCCAATCAATTGAAAGCGAGTTATCAAATAAGTCATGTAAAACACTTTTTAAAACAATACAAATTTTTCCCGAAAATTTCGGCAGAGTCTCCTTTGTAAATACTGACCCCCAAAAATGGGTACAACAAAATATATACATCAATCCACAAAATAGGGCATCCCCAAGCGGGAGCTAGCTCTTCGCCATACGGCGGTCACAAATCCCACGCAATGTAAATGACAACAAGCATAATAAAGCATAATAAAGCATAAGGAAGCATGAAAAAGTAATATGTCGGCTCAAGTGAGCTCGACCCCAAAATACAGCATAAAATCCACAACCTCACAGTCTCATCTCTAGGTCAATATACAAATATCTGGTAGAACAGTAGATGGAGTACACTAGATACAAGAATATACAAGGTGGTACAAAAATAACATAACCCACCTATGAGCAAATCTCGAGCTCAGGCAAAAGAGGCAAAAGACAAGTGCGCCCGCCGCTACTGAACTGACGGAGCGGACCTGCAAAAGACTGTGGCACAACGGGGGTGAGTTGCCAACTCGTGAGTAATAAATAACATCTACAAAGGCTATCGTATGCATGCACACAAGCATCCTAGCATCTAAAATACAGGTATGACTGGATGCACTAGCAGGTGTGTATACAATATCAGTGTGCCAATATGTATGCAACATGAAAATCTGAGGTCTCAATAGGTATATATAAGAAATATTTTATCTCTTTTTGTTTTTGAAACTCTTTTAGAATGCCAGCATAATGTCAATGAATCGACAAAAATCGGTGTCCAGCAACGACACCCAAAAGCTGTCTCAAATCTCATAAATGTATCTCTGGCCTCAGCCGTCCGGCTGACCCATCTCAAATCTCAATATCTCATCATCTAGCGGCCACGGTCGGTATCCTCTGGATATCCGCCGTCCCAAACAGTCACCGGTAGGTAATCCGTCCCCTGCCAGGCTCAACGTCATCACCACATTCCTCTTGCCCCGGGGTACCTTACCGGGCCCACCATGTACCCGTGCCGGTTCCTCCACTCCTCGACACGGATTTCCAAAGCCACAGCAAACTCATGGTGGACGACACTTACATCACTAGAAAACCGCAATTTACATGTTTTAAAATATCATAAGTTTGGAAATTTTGCGGCTTTCCCCCGAAATCCAGCAATATCATAAAATCTCAAGAAATCCTCATAAGTGCATATATCAATGATAATGAATGCGTATGATATCAATAATCAAGTTGTGATGTGTGTGATTAATGGATTAAGCATGAACAATTAATATGATGAATTACATGCACATGAATAGCAATACTACGGTTTCATTTTTAAGGAATTAAGGCAACAGTACCAGTTTAAGTATCAATTTGTAAAAGGTTTCAATTTAAAAGTTATCTAGTGTAGTGGCATGGCAATTACCAGGGTGTGTGTGTAAACATGAATAGTGCTCGTGCTGCATATAAAAACCCTGGTAATGGTGCAGGTGTCCTATGAAATGGTTTCGTATAGATATGTCAATATAATGCATGGATGCAGCAAATAGTCGAATAGGTATTTCACCCCTAATTACTAACATTACTTAGGGTCTTGTAAGTTACTAAAACTATCGGGCGGCTTGCGCCATCCAACGATAGTCCCCCGTAGATGTTACATCTACTCACCGGGATTCCTGGCTAGCTGTGTCCGATCACCGCCTTTCCCTTTCGCGCCGCGTCTGACGTCTCCGCGACCGAACCTGGAATTTACATCAATACCAAACATAAGGTTACACATTCAAGAACGACGCAAAACCCCAACGAAACTACTAAAGTTCGTTAGCTAGGTACAACGTGCACAAAGTGCGCGGACACACGCGAAAATCGCAAAAACTGCCAAAAACGCCGATTTGGGTCACCCGGCCAAACTAAAACCCGACTACCCAAAAACCGCACTCACGCATCCTAAAGTCGTAGGACAAGCCAACAAAATCATCAAGATGCCACAATTAACTCATCACATAACTTTGATAAAAATCTAGTAAGCAGAAATTGCAATTTGATGCAAACATCGACAATATAGCGACAAAGTCAACACCACCCAACACCAACATTCCAAACTAACCAAAAAGTTAGCCAATACACAAATTCTAAACCATTAACTAAACTTAAAAAAAACTAATTTACATAGCAAAACCTTCTCTTGATTTTTATAAATAGCAACATAACCCAAACTATATATGAAATCCTTACTTTAACACTATATTTTAGCCTAATAAGCAAATTAACCACTTAGATTAAGGTTAGCAAAACACTAGATAGCAAATTAGGTTTAATCAACACAAATTAGGTTTAATCAACTCACTAATCAAGCTTCAAATATCATTTTCCATACATAACCCTCTCTTGAAAAACCTTAAAACAACAACTTTACAACTAAAATCAACTTCTAAAATTACCTAAATTAGTATAATTAAAGACTACATAATAAGGTAACCATATAGATTAGTTTACTAACAACTAGATTAACAAAATAACAACTTAATTAATTATCATGGTTCAAAACCTAGTTTCAATTTTCAAACAAAATCTAAGAAATCTAGATTAACTATACTAAATTAACACTAAACCATAACACATAAGCACTTAAACAAAGAATTTAACAAGATAGAATTTATACCTCTTGATCAATAGATCAAGCAAGAAAGTTTTCCCCAAATGATGGCCTCAAGCACCAAGATCCAAGCAAGAATGGCTAAGGAAAATGATAGCATATGGATTTTGTATGGATTTTTGAATAAACTATGGATTTTGATGTGGTTTTTTGATGAAATTGGAAGAAAAATGAAAAGAAAAGAGAGGAAGAAGAGGGGGGGTTCAGTTTCGGCCAGAGGAGGTAAGGTGGGGGGTGTGGGCAAGTGGGGAAAAGTCTTGGTTCAAGTTTCCAAAGTCAATGTATCATATTTTAACCATTTTATTTAAAATTAAATCCATAAACTATCAATTTAACTCAAGAAAGAACCCAAGAAGAGAGAGGTCAGAATTTCTGGTCTTGGCCAAGGGTTGGGCTGTTCTTGGGCTGAGGGAAAAGATAGAGGGGTTTTACAAAAGAAATTTTATGCAAAAAGGCCCCCTACAACTCAAAAATTGCAAGTTTAAGCCCAAAAATTCAATAATTTCGTTTCAAATCATAAAAATTGGTTAAAAATCAAAATAAATTACTAAAAATTCATGTTATCACTAGAATATAATTATCATAATTTTAGAGATTAAAATTAGCCCGGAAAAATTTGTATTTATCGCTTATTTAATGTATTTTCTTACCGGCTTAAATAATATTAAAAAAAATGAAAAATAGGGAAAAATTTTTAAATGACCAAAATTTCATAATTAACTCATTAGTCACTAAAAACAAGTAATTACCTATCCATTTAAGGTATAATTAGCCCTAAACTGCAAAATATCGAGAAAGACGGTTTTCGGAAAAATACCGAATTTTCACCGAATTTCAAGAAAACACCAAAACGACTTTTCAAGACGCTACACAGATCCTTAAAGCGGTCAAGACATTTTGAAAATGGTTCATTTGGAAGCTGGTTGAATTGATTTATTTCGCTACGGACTCGAGCTGTCTTGTGATTAGGGTAGAATTTCTTAAGGAATGCTGCAACGAATTCTTCCCAATTCGTAATGGAATGTGCGGTAGTGTTATACAGCCACTTCTCGGCTATATCGCACAAGGTAAATGGAAGAAGAAGTAGACGCATAGCATCCACAGAAAGCTGTGAAGTACCCATCATTGCGCATACATTATCAAATTTGGTAATAAAGACATATGCGTCTTCAGACTCGAGACCGTGATATTTAGGTAGAAGGTTGATGTATTGGGGTTTAATCTCAAAATTATCCCTGTTGGCTGGTGGAATGGATAAGCAGGTCGAAAGAGGACCTCGCATAGGATAGCATCTTTCCTGGAGAGAGATGTGGGGTGGATTCTGCGCACCAACGGACGGTGGCAGATTAGTGGTAAAGAAGTTCGATGGAGAAGGATCCATCGATGTGGGTGTGGTGGTGGGTAAAGAAGAAGTAAATGTAGAAATACCGACTTCGGAGTCGATCGGGGAAACGCGGACTAAACGGGCACTAGAATCCCGTGTCCAGCCTATCTTGCACTAAAAGGGTTTAGTACAAGTGGCGGCGTGAATATAATTAGGGGAAATGAATGTGATTGGTGTTTGTTTTGAAAAATATACGGATTTTTTTGAAAAAAATAATGCAAAATCACAACAAATGCAACAAGCAACCCTAAGTCTAGTGGTCACCTAGGTCAAGGCTCTAGACCGCTCCTAACTGCCAAAAGACAAGTCGCAGGATCAATCCTCCACTGCCTCTTTGTCTCTCATGTGGCCAGGTAAGTGCCAGGTAAGTGGGAGGTTCTCCACTACGTAAGTAGTGGGCCTAATTAAGTAACCACTTGCCTTAGACACACTTGCCTTAGACACCACAAAAGAAACGCGGATAAGCAATGAATTACCCACGGCCTTCTTCTGTCCTAAGTGAGCGCGACGGTCCTTAGAGTCATGTCTAGATAAATAGTTAATGAGGGTAATGCGGATGCAAGTTTGTGCTTTTCGGGGCTTAGGAAGGGTAATGAACTCCCCACCTAATCTGAATTTGGCCGTGCCCCTTAAATTCCGTATTAATATGCAAACAACCAAAAATCAAAACACGCATAATTTTTATTGCTTTTTGCGGCGCTGCGAATTATTTGCAAAGAAACCTGCAGAAAATTGTTAATGGAGCAGACAGAGAGAGAGATAAGAAAGTCAAGAATTTACCAGAGAATTTTGGTCCAGAGAAGATGCAAGGCCGCCGCGGATGCGCGCTAATGCCGCGGAAACGCGGTCGAATGAGAAGATCTCTGCATAAAGTTTTAGGCAGCTGCTTCTGTTGCCTCCCTTAGATCTCTGGAATATTCAGAAAAAAATTTCCCAAGCTCCACAGATTACAGATTTCCTTGCAACAAATCACAACGAATCGTTTTGTGTTTGCGTGAATTTTGATCTAAAAATTTAGATGGAATAAATTTTTCAACTCAAATTTCAAAAACGAAGAAATTAGCACACTATCCCCGGCAACGGCGCCATTTGATTGATTCGGTTTCCGGTGTGTATGTAAAAAATGTGTAGAAATCACAACCAAAAATATTTTGACCCCAATCAATAACGGTGTCGATTGTAGCGCGTTAGCGAGTGCGGATCGTCCACAGGGAAAGTGAGATCCGTTCGTATTTCGAATTAGATGAATTGAAAATTAAAGAAAAGAAAGAAAAGACAATTCAATTCAAGATTTTAAAGTTGAATTCAAGAATCATCTAGGTCTAAATCTAAAATCAAGAAAACATAAAAATCAAGAATCAAGAAGTGATGATATCCAATCAAAATAATCAAGAATCGAAGTGAGGCTCGTAGGAATCGATCAAATCTATAGACGTGATGAAATCTATTGATTACGTATTCTTATCCATTAATGATTTCACACTAGATCGATGACGATTAATTGAGGTTTAAGGATCTTTTTAAAGAAACTAGGGTTTCTTTATCTCATCCTTTGTCCTTTCGATGAATCTCATTCAACAAAACTAGCCTCTAGTAAATTCAAGAATCGATCGTGGATCCCTAATTAAGAGCGAACACAATCAAGAAAGCATCGCTCGAAAATAGGTTGCCGATTCTTCAATTTACACGAGTTTACAAAACTTATAGGAATTAAGAATCGTTTCAAGATTTGTAACATCATCGTCTATTGATCGTCTTGATTCCTCCACGAGCGGAGTTTTACTCAAGCATCACAACACGAAACACAATCACAAATTGAGATCGAATCATGATGCAAGAATGTAAAGAAAGCAAGATATAGAAATTTCACCTTTATTATTCAACAATTTTGTTACAAATCACTCGAGATCTACAAGAAGAAAGAACTTGATCGTTGATTTCGGCTTCGCTCGTCTTCTTGAGTCGCGGATCTCCTTGGATCGCTTGCTCCGATGAAGTCCGGCGTCGCTTTCTAAAGGATCGAAGGCTTCATGCTTGATTTGGTACTCGGAGTTCTTGATTTTTGGCTTTGGAATTTGAATTTGGGGATTAGGGTTTACAAGTCGTGTCACTCAACTTGTGTTGGGAAATTGGAGATTCAATTAATGAACAACCCTAGAAGTGAAGCTTTAGGGTTCCTTTTATAGCCTTAGGATTGGGATTAGCTTCCTTTAGAAGCTAGGTTTAGTTTAGCTTCCCTTGTAAGCTAGGTCATTAGATAGAAGCTTCTAGAGGTAGTTAGTTAGGTTTTAGCTTCCTTCATAAGCTTGGAGGTTAGGGCGAAGCTTCTAGGTTTAGTTTGTTAAGTGAGAAGCTTGCTTTGGAAGCTTGGAAGTTTAGCTTGAACAAGGAGCTTGCTGATCTGGCAGAAGAATCTGGAGATTTCTGGAACTTGCAGTGGCTTGATGATGTGTAGGCCTTGAATTGAGAATACTGGAGTGAAATGTTGCTGACGTCACCACTATGTGGCCGCGGATCCACGGCGCAAGCCTGCTCCGGCCGCGGATCCGCGACCGTTCTGGTTCCTTGGCGCATCAATTTCTCTATGGTGCTTTGTTCTGACTTTAGGTGTATCTTCTGATGTGTGGAATCTTTTAATTATCTTCAGTTCATTGCCAGATCTCAAGTCTTGGAGTTGGCGTATTTTTATCAGCACTTTTTCACAGATTTTGCTTTTCTCCTGGAATTTCCTGCACAGATTCTCGAAACAAGTGTTGCGCTATACAAAGATGATGCGATGCCATGATAAACACTCAATTTCCCTCAAAGTGTCGGTTGTAATATACAATACAGGTAGTTCGGTATTTTACGGCTGATTTGCTAATATGTGCTATATTAATACCGAACACCTCTAGATGAGTGCAAATGGCAGGGAAATTGACGTGTTAAAAATGCAATATTTTCGACTGATCAAATTCCCCCAAACTTATTTTCGGTTGTCTCGAGCGAACTGTTTTAAAGAGAGAAGGAGAAAATAAAGAAAGAGAAAAACTAACTAGCACACTTTCGTAGGCAACACGATTGCACTGAGCACGTGCAACAAGCCTTTAAACCTCTAGGTGTCCTTAGGAGGAGGAGTGTTGTCTCCTGAGGGTTTTCAGCGGATTGCACCCACAAAATCCCATAATAAAAGGAAGACCATGAAAGCTACATATAAAGATAAGAATTATAAAAGAAAGACTTTGAAAATTTTAGTTTCCAACTATGCTAGCTTTTCGGTTGTTATGAGCCCTATCTTAATAGTCATGAAAAGATGTCAGAAATCACATCATCCCTCAATAAAACATCGTCTTTATTGTATGCAGGGATTGAGAAACAGTAGAGTTTTAAAGACAGGTGACCATACTCTGCGGGTTGGAAATGGTTCCAATATACATGCTGTATCCGTAGGAGAGTATCATCTTGGGTTGCCTTCGGGTTGTATTTTGGTTTTGAACCCGTGTTATTTTGTACCTAGTATGTTATGTAATATAATATCCGTTTCTTTGTTGGACAATGAAGGATATCATTTTATGTTGCAAAATAATGTTATGAGCATTAACTTGAATCAAGAGTTGATTGGGTATTGTACACTAAATAACGGTATTTACGTCCTGAACCAACACACAGTTTTCAATATACAACATACTAATAAAAGAAAGTTTTCAGATATAAATGAAGCTTTTGTTTGGCATTGTAGTCTTGGTCATATTAATGAAACAAGACTAAACAAGCTACATAAAGATGGATGTTTAAATCCTTTTGAATATAAATCTTATGCGACTTGCCAGTCTTGTATCAAAGGTAAAATGATCAAAACTCCGTTTACTGGACACGGAGAAAGAGCTGTAGAACTCTTAAGCCTCATACATAGTGATGTATGCGGACCTATGTCTACACATGCTAGAGGTGGTTTTTCATACTTCATCACTTTTACTGATCATTTCTCAAGATTCGGACACGTGTCTTTGATAAAGCACAAATCCGAAGCTTTCGAGAAATTCAAGGAGTATAAACTTGAAGTAGAAAAGCAAACAGGCTTGAGCATCAAGAAACTTCGATCAGATCGAGGTGGAGAATATTTAAGTACAGAGTTTTTAGACTTCTTAAAAGAGAATGGGATTCTCTCTCAGTTCACTCCTCCTTACACACCACAGCACAATGGTGTGTCAGAACGGAGGAATCGTACCCTATTAGATATGGTACGATCCATGATGTGTGATGCTGAGTTACCGCTTTCCTTTTGGGGGCATGCATTGGAGACAGCGATGTATCTGTTAAACAGGGTTCCAACCAAGACCGTGTCTACCACTCCATATGAGATATGGAGTGGAAAGAGACCATCTCTTAAAAGAGTTAGGATTTGGGGTTGTCCGGCTTTTGTCAAAAAGCATAATCCAGAAAAACTCGAGACACGATCGGTCATGTGTAAATTTGTGGGGTATCCAAAACATTCGTATGGATATCTATTCTACCACAAAGAGGAACAAAAGGTGTTTGTTGCTCAGCATGCCACATTTTTGGAAAATAAGATCTTTACAGACAGTACTAATGGCAATGCGGTAGAACTAGAAGAGGTTCTAGAGACACAAATTACTCAGGACGAATTGGTTGAAACTGATGTTACAGTAGAACTTCAAGAACCTCAGCCGCTCCGGAGATCTAGTAGAACTTCTCGCCAACCAGAGAGATACTATGAGTTTCTCATTGATGGTGATAGAGAAGATTGCATCATGGATGATGATGACCCTACTAGTTTTCAGCTAGCTATCCAAGTGGTGACTCAGTGAAGTGGCTGGAAGCCATGAGATCCAAAATGGAGTCCATGTACACCAACAAAGTATGGACTTTGGACGTTGCGCCTCCTGGGATAAAACCCGTAGGGTGCAAATGGGTCTTTAAAAGAAAGATTGGTGTAGATGGACAGGTATAGACCTTTAAAGCAAGGCTTGTAGCGAAAGGATTTCGTCAAAGACCAGGATTGGACTATGATGAAACTTTCTCTCCAGTAGCAATGCTTAAATCCATTAGGATCCTACTTGCTATTGCTGCTCACTATGATTATGAAATCTGGCGGATGGACGTGCAAACTGCATTTCTAAATGGTGATTTAGAAGAATGCGTTTATATGGATCAGCCAGAGGGCTTCATTGACAGTGGGAGCAGCGGGAAAGCATGTAGATTGCTTAAATCCATTTATGGATTAAAGCAGGCCTCATGAAGCTGGAACATCTGCTTTGATGATATAATCAAAGAGTTTGATTTTATCAAAAATATAGGTGAACCATGCATTTATAAGAAGATTGTAGGGAGTACTGTCACATTCCTCGTATTGTACGTAGATGACATTCTCCTGATAGGAAATGATATTCCTATGCTACAATCGGTCAAACTATTCTTATCACAAAGGCTCTCCATGAAGGACCTGGGTGATGCCTCGCTCATTTTGGGCATTAGGATCTATAGAGATAGATCCAAGAAGTTATTGGGACTGTCCCAATCAAAGTACATAGACACCATCCTAAAAAGGTTTAGTATGAAGGATTCCAAGCGTGGTGCCTTGCCTGCTAGTCATGGAATCACTCTCTCCAAGGACTTCTGTCCGAAGACTGGTGAAGAGAGAGCTCGCATGAGCGTTATACCCTACGCTTCAGCCGTAGGATCTATAATGTATGCAATGTTATGTACTCGCCCTGATGTGGCTTATGCACTAGCTGTAGTAAGCAGGTATCAATCCAACCCAGGGGAGAAATATTGGATAGCAGTGAAGAACATTCTTAAGTACTTGCAAAGGACTAAAGAATTGTTCTTGGTGTATGGTAATAGGGATCTCCAGATGGAAGCCTTTACCGATTCCAGCTTACAAAGTGATAAGGATGACAACAAATCTATCCCAGGGTTTGTATTTACCCTCAATGGAGGGGCGGTTAGTTGGAAGAGTTCCAAACAGGACACCGTTGCAGACTCCACGATGGAAGCTGAGTATATTGCTGCAAATGATGCTGCCAAGGAAGCCGTCTGGATGAGGAAGTTCATTGCGGAACTAGGAGTAGTTCCAACCATTGTTGATCTAATACCATTGTATTGTGATAATAATGGAGCTATGGCGTTAGCCAAAGAACCAAGTTCCCATCAGAAGTCCAGACACATCCTAAGGCGATATCATTTGATCTGGGAGATAGTAGATCGCCAGGAGATCGAGATTCGGAGAGTAGATACAAAGGATAACACAGCGGATCCACTCACCAAGGACCTTCCACAGCCGCAGCATGAGCGACTTTTTGAGATGTTGGGTATGAGATACGCCAATAACTGGCCTTAGTGCAAGTGGGAGATTGTTAGATATATCTATGCCCTAAAGGCCATTATATGAATAGTGTATGCTTGGACATATATATATGTATATAGATGACTTTCTTGCTCAACGTGATAGTATGCTATCTGGTTTACTTTATCATGACATGTAGATTTGATCATGCTTTTATTCATTTGCACATGTTGATAAAGCCCACAGGTTAGAACCTATAGGTTAGAACCTATGGACCACGCCTTCAAAACCACCAACAACGCTCAATATCGTCGTACAAACGTCAAGTGATCGAGGTAAAACACAGATACTAAAATCCAGAATTCAAAATACGAGAAACGAAACCCCGAATCAAAACAGCAACTCTTGAAAATGGTCCCAGATTTTACCTTAGGTCAAATTAATCAATTTTGCATACAGGAGGGGTCTAGTTTACTGCTAAAGGAGCCATGGAGCAAGAATGAGGGACAACAACAACACCCTGGCCGCAAATTGCGGCCAGGAAGGATTTATTTGCGGCCATATCATGGTGGATGGGGCTCGGGTCTTGGGGTTAGCTTCCTGGGTGCCTGTATGTATCACTGTGTATGCTAAATAATTTTCAAAGGCTCCGGATGTTAGCAGATCTCCAATTCCCTACACAGAATCCAAACTTCTCCGATATCGGGTTTTCTAAGTTTGTATTCTGGGGTTCTAGTCTCTGGTTTGGGTCTGAATTCTAGCACTAGGGGGTTTGCGTGGCCTCTACTAAGCTCAATTACACATCACAACTCAAGAATTCCACAAAACCCTAACTAGGAATTTTCAAAGTTCACTAAACCGCATCAAAACACTTCTAATCTTGTATGGGTGCTAAGGTAATGGAAATATAATGCTAATGGTGCAGAAATTACCTCATTTGGCAACTCAAGAAAATTCTTGAGTTGCCCCAAGTGTCCAAAATCCTTGCTTTCTTGGTCCAAAGTGTAACTTGTGAGCTTGAGCACAATTTTAATGAAGTGGGGATGGACTTTTGAGGTTGTTTTGATGATGAAGTAAGGTGGTGAAGGTGGTGGAGGAGAGGGGGCTGCCATGGGCTTGAGGAGAAGAAAGATGAAGATGAAGAAGAATGAAATGGGAGCCATGACCAAGGTTTGACCCCTCACTCTCTCTCTCTCTCTCTCGCCCATACCCCATATAATATTGTTTTCCTTTCCTTTTTATTTTCTTTTGTTTCTCTTTTCTTTTCATTTGCAAATCAAAATGCATGAAGAAAATTAAAGAAAGGCCATGTAAAAATGTAGCACAAGTGTGGAAAATGACATGTGCATGTCATGTGCACAAAACAAGTTTAATGCACGATTAGCGATATTTAATCGCGATTAGCATTAAAATAGTGTCGAATAAACCATAAAATTTCATAATTTGCTTAAATCACATAAAGCACCCTCTTTTCAGTAATTTGTAAAAAAAATTCAAAATTTTCCCCATTTATCGGTATTTAATTATACCGTATTATTAAAATATTCAATATTTTATTATTTAATTATAAAAATTCCCAAAAATAATATTTTATTTTTCTGAAATGTTACACAGACACATCTTGAGGCGGTATCACCTGATCAGGGAGATCGTGGATCGCCGGGAGATCAAGGTGCGGAGAGTTGCTACTGAGGACAACACTGCAGATCCATTCACAAAGGTCATCTCTCAGACGCAGTTCGAGAGGCTATTCGAGATGATAGGTCTGCGATATGTCAGCACATGGCCTTAGTGCAAGTGGGAGATTGTTAGTGTAATATGCCCTAAAGGCCATTATTGTATAGTACTAGTTTGTATATTACATTTTGGAAGCTTGGGATATATACACGGATTTATGACAGTCTTGCTCAATATGGTAGTATGCTACTTGGTTTGTATCTATCTTAATATGTGTATATGTTTCTTTTGACGTATCACTAATACATATTGGTAGAGCCCTTAGGATCTTTGCTTGACTACCAGCGTTGTGATGGCAGTCACACTAGTAGGGGCTGGGTAGTCTACAAGCACATCCTTATAAAGGTCCCTAATCGTAGGATTATCGAGACAGGGCATCGATACTCCAGAGTAGACTAGTGTATACGCTTCTCATCCCAGCAGGGGAGATGGTCTGTCCCACAGCCATCAGTACGTCGTACTAGAGATAGTATGCAGGTGCTCATTGGGTTATGAGTTACACTGGACGGACTCGTGGGGAACTGCTGGTTGGTACTATACCTATCGTCAGGTAGCAGTTCCCAGGTGACATGAGTACAGTATAGTCCGTTGACTTGACACTGCTACTTTGCCTCAAGTGTGTTCCCACTGTTCTTAGATTACTACCCTACCATGGCTCTATTGAGTCGTTCAAACAGGTAGTAGTTGGGTGCAGTCCCGAAGCACTTGGAGGCAGTGGCGGTTAGATAGGATTCGTCTCTCCCGGTATTGGGGGTTGATATCGCACTGTGTTCGGAAAGCCATTACACAAAGTCCCTGGCCAGGGCAAGCGAGATTTACTGGTAGGTACTTCAGTAGTTTCTCAGGGTGTTTTGGGCTGCACTCCGACACGACTTATTACGCTATTAGGGGTCTGACGTTTACCGCCACCCTAGGCCCGATATGCGATACTCTTTGACGAACAGACCGGACTGTACGGAGATTGCCACAGACAGACTCAGTAGGAGTTCAGATGAGTTTGCTCTTCGGCCTTCTTATTGACAGATACCTAGGTAGCCGTTACGTACAGCTAGTACCGCTGACGTGCTTGTGGTTAAACCCACTGCCAGCGTACTGTCGAGTCTTTAGAGTCCCACACAGAGGGTTTCCCTGCTTCAGGAGAAACGATGTAGAGGTCGTATGGTTTTACGACACGGTTCGATCACATACGTGTATTTGTGCGCATATGATGTTTGGGCGGACAATACTAGTGGGCTTTGGTTTAAGCCGGATCCTAGTATTTGATTATTGGATTAGTTTCGTCTCATTGTATTCGTGTTTCTCGGAATACGGATGTGGGTATGTATATACGGATGAGAGGGGCATTCTTGTAATTTGAAAAAGATTACTTCTAGAAGTGAGACACCTCAATTAGGGTTTTTCTTTTTGATTAAATCTATAGAGAGGTGGAGGAAATGAGGTGGGATACTTTGTGGTATTTTAGTGAAATATGAACATGGCTTCATGTTGACTTTCTTGGACTCATATGAGATATGAAGACTCAGATATTTTGAGATATTTGTGTGAGATATTTTCATTTGCTTTAAAAGTCTAAAAATGAGCCATTTTTCATTGATCATTATCACATTACAGATACTCTACTCTCTCTCATTCTCCTCAAGCTCTCTTCTCACTTCTCAAACCCTAATTGTCTCATGAGTTGAGAATCCTAGGGTTTGTGAGACAACTAGATCCCTAATCACTCTCTACACACTCTAGGCTACTTAATTTAGCAACCAAGTGACCTAGTTACCTCATCTTGGAGGTGAAAGCTCAAGGTAGACACTCTCGGGTGGATCTTCTTCAACTTGGAGAAACCGACGAGGGGGCGCGATCCATTCTCACTTCGAGGAGCTCATGACGAGGAGAAGGACAGCGAGGAGAAGAAGGACTTGTAACTTGAGGTATAACATTCTCACATAGTAGTTAAACCTCCGAGTTAGTTTGTTAGTTAGGGTTTAGTATCGATCCTGGAGTTTAGTCGATGTTACGAAGCACTTAAAAATCGTTTTTTGCAAACTCCGCCTCCCCGCAAATATGTGGGGTGCGTGGCATCGACTTACAGACAGGACTCGTCGAGAACTGTTGGTGGGCATTATACCTATCGTCGGGTAGCAGTTCCCAGGTGACATGAGTACAGCTTAGTCCGTTGACTTGACACTGCTACTTCGCCTCGAGTGTGTTCCCACTGTACTTTGATTACTACCCTACCACGGCTCAAAGGAGTCGTGCAAATAGGTAGTAGTTGGGTGCAGTCCTGAAGCACTTAGAGGCAGTGGCGGTTAGACAGGATTCGTCTCTCCCGGTATTGGGGGTTGATATCGCGCTGTGTTCGGAGAGCCATTACACAAAGTCCCTGGCCAGGGCAAGTGAGATTTACTGGTAGGTATTCCAGTAGTTTCTCAGGGTGTTTTGGGCTACACTCCTTCACGACTTATTGCACTATTAGGGGTCCGACGTTTACCGCCCCCCCAGGACCGATATGCGATACTCTTAGACGAACAGACTGGACTGTACGGAGATTGTCACATACAGGCTCAGTAGGAGTTCGGATGAGTTTGCTCATCGGCCTTCTTATCGACAGATACCTAGGCAACCGTTATGTGCAGCTAGCACCGCTTGCGGCTTGCTGTTAAACCCACTGCCAGCGTACTGTCGAGTCTTTAGAGTCCCACATAGAGAGTTTCCCTGCATCGGGCAAAAGATGTAGATACCGTATGGTTTTACGGCAGGGCTTCGATCACTTACGTGTACTTGTGCACGTATGATGATCGGGCGGATAATACTTGTGGGCTTTGGTTTAAGCCGGATCCTAGTATTATATTGATGGCTTAGTTTCATCTCATTGTATTCGTGTTTCTCGGAATACGGATACGGGTATGTATATACGGATGAGAGGGGCATTCTTGTAATTACTCAAGATTGCTTTAGAAGGAGATACATCATTAAGGTTTTGATTATTTATTTAATTAAAACAATTATGAGGTGGAGGAAATATATTGTTATATTTATATATGATAATTCAAGCATGGCTACTTGGTTTGACTATTGGGCATAGTTTGACTTAGATATTTTGTGAGATATTTTTGTGGCTTGAGATATTTTGTGGGAGATATTTTCTTCACATGCTTACAGTCATATAAAGTGAGCCATCTCAATTATCATTATGAAAAATACTTTCTCTTTCCTCAAGTTATCTTCTTCTTCCTCTCAACCCTTAAGGTCTCATGAGTTGAGTAAACTAGGGTTCCAAGAGACAAATTAACCCATCTTCTTTCTCTACATCACCTAGGTCATCTAGTTTAGCAAACTAGGTGCCCTAGTTACCTCGGATTTGAGGTTGGAGCTCGGACTATAGACTCTCGGGTGGATCTGTTAGTTATATGTATGCCCTAGAGACCATTACTGTACATAGGATGTATATTGTAGTGGATGCTTGGACATATATAGGGAGGACTTTCTTGCTCGACATGATAGTATGCTATCTGGTTGATCTTTACCTTAACGTGTACACTGATTGTCTCTCTGTTACATGTTGGTAAAGCCCTTAGGATGTGTACTTAACTACCTGGACTATGATGCGGATCATACTAGTGGGGACATGGTAGTCCATAAGTACATCCTTCAAGGTCCCTAGTCGTGGGTGTATCGAGACGGGGTATCGATATACCAGAGTAGACTAGCGTATACCTTCTCGACCCATACAGATGGGCGATGGATGATCCCATATCCATTGGTGTTTGACATCGGAGATGATATACGGGTGCTCAGTAGAGACTGGGTACACTGGACGGACTCGCCGAGAACTCCCAGATGGTATTATACCTTACGTCAGATGGCAGTTCTCTGGTGACACTGGTACAGGTTGGTCTGTAGACCCGAGATCGTTATAGAGTCTTGTGTGATTTCCACTGTACTTTGATTTCCACCTTACCACGTCCAAGAGGGCGTGCAAAACGGTGGCTTTTGGGTACAGTCCCGAATCACATGGAGGCAATGAGCGATAGGAGGGGATTCGTCTCTCCTGGTATAGGGAGTTGATGTTGCGCTGTGTTCGATTGGCTATAACCGGAAATCCCTGGCCAGGGTTGCTGAGATATACTGGTAAGTGTTACCAGTAGTTTCTCGAACTGTTATGGACCTCGCATCGACACGACTTATCGAGCTATTGGGGTCTGATGTTTACCACCCCTAGGCAAGATATGCGACATATCAGACGACGAGACCGGACTGTACGGTAGTGTTACTGGTTGGATTCACTGGAGTGTGAGCGGGCTTGCTCGTCGATCTTCTGATCGCTCAATACCCGGGTGGCCGTTACGTTTAGCAGACCGCTTGCGGCTTGTGGGTGCTTGATATGATCATCATCTGCTACCGGCGTGTTGACGAGTCTTTAGAGTCCTACACAGAGGTTTCCTGGCTCAAGCAAAACGAAATAGGAGCGCATATGAGATATGTGCGGGACCGAGAATAATACCAGTATGTGATACTGTATTCGATTCTCGCGATTTGTAACATTGATCGGTTATATGCGTTATAGCCGGGTTATCGGATCAAGTGTTGATTCGATAAGTTGTTACTATTGATATTAGTCGGTTATATGCGATATGACCGGGTCGTTAAATCAAGTGTTGATTTAGTGATTTAATGTATAATTATATATTTGATATATCACTTTACATTAACTAATATAGGTTCACTTAAATGGATTTTCTCACTTGAAGTTCACAAGTTGTATATGTGATATACTTTTGTGCACTTGATTGTATCATGTTTGATGATACATGTTAACTTGGTTAAGTAAAGATTAAACCATGGTTAAGTTAATGATTAGGGTTTTGATTATCTTATTTATTTATTTATTTATTTATTTTGGAAAAGATAAAGAAAGAATGGTGGCTTTGTTTGTTTGTTTATTGAAGATTCGTGAAGCTTTGACTTAGTCACCATTCTTGTCTTCATACTTAACCCTAACCATTTAAACAAACCATGGTCTATTCTCTACACTTAACTAGGGTTTGGTTATGATAAGTATTCATATAATTTATCCTTTTTCAATATACTTATCATATTATTATCATCTTCTTCTTCATCTTCAAAGAAGAAAAGCTTGCCTCATCAATGGCAAGTGATGAAATCATGTGAGAAATCCAATTCTAAAGTGAACCCACTTCCTATTTCTTCATCCTCTACCTCTTGCCAAGTAGTATAGGGTGTTTCCTTGACAAGTTTTCATGACTTGGTGAAGTTGGAGCTTGATCTAGCGATGCCTCGACGTAGATCATCTTCGGCATCGTCGTCGATGACCTAGCCCGCTTTTTCTCCGATGAAACCGACGCTAGAGCCCAAGATCCAATTTGTACAGCGAGGAGACTTCATCGCGGAGCCATGAAGGTGGAGAAACGGATCTACAAAGGTTGTATTTCCGTACACTTAGTTAAAGTTGTTAACTATTCTCTTTTGTCGCCTAAAATTCTAGCCAACGATCTTGTTAGGGTTTCTCGGCACCGTTAAAATTTGAAATTGGCATGGTTGATACCTTGTGAGACCTCATTGTGTGCCTAGGAACCCTACAGTGGTATCAGAGCCTAGCTAGAGCCTTAGGCGATGCTTAGACGATATTTGAAACCCGATCGAACCCGAAACCCTAACTTTTACATGCTCTCTGGACTTTTTCCAAAAACTGGGTTTTTTCCAGATTAAAAATGCTTAAAATATTCAGCAGGGAATTCTAAGAATTACGGCGCAAAAATTATCTCATGATCCCTCTAATGCGCGGCGGAACCGCGGCATAAGCCTGGCTTATGCAGCGGTTCCGCGGCAATAGTGTGACGTCACACTCCCAATTTTGCACAGTAACTTCTTTAATTCAGTACTGAGTCCTCTGGGTATTTTTAAATATTATTCAAGAGTTGGATTGTCACGGCCCAAAAGTACGGAACATGACCAGCACTTAAACTACGAACGTCTCAAGGCGTACGTATTCTAAGTAAGCCGAAAACCCAGAAATCCAAACCAAGAAGAGTAGTAGAGAGTAGGAAAACCATTTTAAATAAGTAGTTTTAATAGCATAAGCCGAATTATGCATTCTTAAAAAAAACATCAAATATTTCCTGAAAATTTCGGCAGAGTCTCCTTTGTAAATACAGGCCCCCAAACGGGATACAGCATGAATAGTAAACGAAATCAAAAAAAGGCATCCCCAAGCGGGAGCTAGCTCTTCGTCAAACGACGGCCACAACCAAACAAACAAAATAATATACAACGCCGAAAGGCGAGGATCACAACAGAAAAGGAAACTCAAAATAGCAAGAAATCCATAGAAATACAACGCGCGACTCTAAGGTCGAAAGAATAAACATCACTGGTCTCTATCTCTGAAATAAATACATGTTTGGTTGACGGAACTTCTAGATACAACAGGGTAATAATATACAAGTTATATAATGGGGGGTACGATACAAGTAAACCCACCTACTAGCAAATCACCCGAAGGAAACTATGCCCGCAAAGCCGTAAAGAAACCTGTACGGCGAAACCTGCAAGAAACTGGGGCACAACGGGGGTGAGTTTCCAACTCGTGAATAGAAAAACATCTACGAAAAGGAATCGCATGTATGACGCAATCCTAGGTCATACGATCAATATATATATAATCCTCAAATAAAAATAACCAGCAGCCTATAACAAGGCTAAGGTAAATATCTAACCCGAGTGTAATCTCATGTGCCCGTGTCTGTGCCTCAGGTAGCAATATATCATATGAATGAGGTAGGGATGCATGAAAACAGAATACATGTAAATGAAGAACTGTTTTCATAATTTAGTGAGATTTCCTTTGTATTTTTAAAATGAGGTATCATAATGAAATCAGCATAAAACAGTGCCTAGCATCGGCACAAAACATAATCCCAATATCTCGGTATCTCTGTATCACAGTCTCTGTACCTCAAAATCTCGAAATCTCAATATCTAGGGTGCCGTCAATCCAGACCGGCCCCTACCATCCATCTCAAGACCACGACGGTATCCTCCGGATATCCGACGTGTCGGGTAATATCACCGGTCGGTAGTGCTCCCCTACCGGGCTCAACATCAACAACACATTCCTCTTGCCCCGGGATACCGCACCGGGCCCACCATGTACCCGAAACGGTTCCTCCACTCCTCGAATCGGGTCTCGAAATCCATCAGCAAACTCATGGTGGACGACTCATACATCATGGGAAAACCGCACTTTTTATTTTAAAAGAGAGAAAAGGTTTATTTATGTTTTTGCGGTTTTCCCCCAAATCCAGAAAATCTCATGGAAATCCGAATCCAAAACCTCAATAACACGTAAAATAGTGAATATATGCATGAGAATCCATGAATGCGGCATACCAACGAATAACAGTATGCATGAAGTAGCAGGTAATAACTACAATGTCTAAACTATTAGCTAACAGACTATGTCAAGCAATAATATTTTCTAAGGTGTACGTGACATGGCAATTACCGATGAAGATGTGTGTGAGCCGGCAAGTAAGTGTACATGGTACATGCGCATCATCGGTAGTGGTGCCGGTGTCCTAACAGCATGATGTCAATAATGGAGTATGAAACATAATATAAGCATGCGATGCGAAGCGAACCACAATAATGAGCGGGAGCTGAATACTAGACGCAACTGTAACTAACCTGTATTAATCTAATATAAGTCCTACAAATGGTGCCTTTTGAAATAACACGAATCATGAGGTTTTGAAAATAGGGCTACGGTGTTTTTATGAAAAGATACGTCTTTTGAAATCTCCGTAGGATCCCTTGGGCTGTCTTTTAAAATACCCACGATTCGTTAGTTTTTGAAATAGGTAAGAATCGAATCTAATCTAACAACTAAACTAAACTAAAGGGCTAAACTAACCAGCTGGACTACAGGTAAGAAAACCACCTAACATCTGAGTCGATATATATACATACCTGTATATATATTAGTCGGTGATCTCGCCTCAATAATATCATATCCGATATCATATCTATAATCAGACATCCCAAGTCAAGAGTGCGGATCAATCATCAATATACAGCTCGTACGTAAATCCGTCGTACGGCATCCCAAATCTGGGTACGGGTCAATATCACATTCATCATACTATTCATCTGGTATCCTCTTTATCAAATATCATGATCGGGGTACTGACCTATGTCTAGTACAATGCTAACATCATCAACATAATCAAGATCTGACTACTGATCGACAGTCTAGTATAAATCGATACTATCCTCATATATCATCACAAGAGTATACATCGCCCAAGGCGGCCTATCCTAAGTATCCTGACATATCATAACATGTCACATCCCATAATCACATGTCGATCACATAATATATATGTCGCTATTACTATGGCATCATCATTCCCAAAATCCTCTAAAGTATCAAGGTGTATCTTAATTAGGAATTTTATCATATCACCGACATCATGATCTCATATCAAACCATCGACTCACATCGATCCCATGTATCATCCTCAAATCCGTAATAAACACATAAACCCAGACCCATGTGAACACATATCCATAACGAATTCCATAACCATATATGAAATGAAGATGTATGCAAGTATGTATATGTGTGTATGTGTAAGTGTAGTGCACCCACTACCTAAGGTTTCGTAACCATGCACCAATCCAACACCAATATCCATCTTAAATCATCAATAATAAATCCTAACAACATATCATAAATTGTTGGTATGTATACGCATCCGTATACATCACCACGGCTGCGGGGGTGCTATACGCCATCCATCCGACTTCTCCCCGTAGATATAAATCTACTCACCTGTATCCTGCGTGTCGGTGTCGATAACGCCATGCTCCGTCGCCTCGGAATCCATGTGAAGGTACCTACAATGATCAACCATAGCAATGCATATGAAAATCAAGGCAGAAAACCGATACAGCGCACAGTGTGCTCATAGGTTGGAACCTATGGCCCAAACATGCAAATCCAACAAACAACCCCTGTTGTCGATGTACGAACACCCGACAACCAAATACAAATCCAAATATCAAGAAAGTGCATTTAAAAATACGGAAAACGTCGCCTAAAACACACCAAAATGCTCCCAGATTTTCCCCAGATGACAATTAGCCAAAACTGCATATAGGAGATGTCTAATTTAGTGCAAAATGAGCCCTGGAACAAAAATTGACCGATTCCCCTCTACTCTGGCCGCAAATTGCGGCCAGAATGATGAAATTTGCGGCCGTAGTTTTGAGTTAGGGGCTCGGGTCTTGGTGATAGCTTCCTAGGTGCCTGCACGACTCACTGTCAGCTCAATTTTATTTTTGGTGCCCCCGGGTTGCTCCAGATTCCAGAACACCTTCACAGATCACACAAACCGACACGAAAAGTTCCGTAATTCCGTATTTTTGGGTTTCCAGTGGGGTTGGTCTGGGTTTCTAGCACTAGGGTGCTTTTATGGTCTCCACTGAACTCAATTTCCCATCACAACTCATAATTTCCTCAAACCCTTACTAGTTTTTCCTAAAATCCACAAAATCACCCGATTTCGATTCTAAACTTGCATAGGGGTATAAGTAATGCTAAAATTAAGCTAATGGTTCAGTAATTACCTCATTTGGCAACTCAAGAACTTTCTTGAGTTGCCCCTAGTGGCCAAAATCCATGCTTCTTTAGTCCAATGTGTAGATCTTGAGCTTGTGTGCATTTTTTGTGAAACCGATATGGGTTTTGGGGTGAATTTCATGGAGAAATGGGGGTTTGAAGGTGGAGGAAGAGGAGGGCAGCAGGAGCAGCAGCAGCTCATGGAAGAGGGGGGAGAAATGAGAGGAGAAAACAAGAGGTAATGGCCAAGTCAACACTCTCACCTACCCTCTCTCTCTCACCATACCTATTTCTTTAATCCCTTTTTCTTTTCTTTTCCAATTTCATTAACCCAAATCCTTCTCACACCAATAGTAAACCCAAAGTAACATGGTAGAAATGCACAAGTGTAAAACAAAAATGATATGTGCATGTTTTGCACAAAAATGCTAAAAAACCGATTAGCGATTTTTAATCGCGATTAGCAATAAATTAGCATATAATTAGTTATAAAAACTTTAAAATGGCATAATTCCATAAAATACCCTATTTGAGAATTTTCCATAATTTTTCCAAATTTTTCTCATTTATTATAAATTTAATATTAAAATAATCAATAAAATAATATTAAATTATAAAAATTCCAAAAAATAATATTTTATTATTTTGAAATGTTACATGGATTTTCTGGGGTTGTTTTGGGGATTCGGTGTTTCGATCGGAGTATCAGATTTTGTCTGTGGCTTTCCGGATAAATTTTAGAATATGTTAAAAAGTTCGACCGGATATAAATACCCAATTTTTCCCCTGTCGGGAAATTTCCAAGTGTTGGATTTTTCCGTAGTTTAAAGACGTTCTAAGTAGTGCAAGTAACTCGATGGACCCTCTAGAAGACAACAGACCTTAACTCGATTATGTGACCGTCTTGAACTGCCCTTTGAACCTTAGGATTTGGGGCAGTACGGCGTGCCACATGTGAGGCGTTGGCTTGACCCTTCTACGGCTGTATCACGACCCAAAAATTTGGCCCGTGACGGCCCTAATACTACGCAACGCCCTAAGACGTGGCGTAGCAAAAGAAAGCCAAACCCAGAAGTCTAAACCATAAAAATACGGAAAAGATAATATAAGTTTTGAAACATTTGAAATCGCAACCCAAATTCTTTAAAAGTCTTACTTTCTTTCTTTAAAATTTTGGCAACACCCCCTTTTTGTAAAGACTAGTCAAGATGAATGCAACACAAAAATAATGACAGTAGAGAAAAAGCTGTATATAAAAGACATCAAATCCACAATAATACACATAACGTCCTCACCAAGTCTCTAAGTCAATAATACAATAGTAGATGGAGAGTACAAAATACAATGAAGGTACAATAGGAAATACAGATAATCATCTAACCCACCTAAGCAAAAGGTACTGTGAGCTGATGCGGTATCTATAGCAAGGGATGGTAGCTGGATAGCTGAAATAGAGAAATAGCCTGCCTCGACTACTCTGGGGAACAACCTGAAACACCTGTGGCACAACGGGGGTGAGTTGCCAACTCGTGAATAGTATAAAACATATGCAGGTAATCGCAGGAATGCACGTACAGCATGAATCTAAGATATGTGATTACAGTAATAACATGTCATGCAAATGCTGAATAAAGGGGAGTACACTAACAGGTACAATCAATATGTGAAGCAATAAGAACATGACAATAATATGCAATAACCATGCAGTAGGGATATGAGAATGTAAATATGCAACTATCATAAGGGTACACTAACAGGTACTACCACTATATGAACTGTGCATAAAAATAGGTAAGGGTGAGGTATAGGGTGGAGTATGTCATTTCCACGGAAACCTGACATCGTGGCAGGATCACAATCCATCAAGACACTCAAATCCCAAAATCAGCCCCCACATTGGGCCCTCACAATCATATAAGTCTCACATCACCCCAATGTACAATATCGAATAGCTCTCCTATGTCTCGAATGTACAATTCAACAATCTCTTTCATATCCAATGTCAATGAATCACCTATATCCCAAGTCGAATCTCAAGTAAGAATCTAACATCCTAAAGGGAAATATATACAGAAATAAGTATGATGGGGGCAATACACATATATTAGCGTCCCATTCCACTAATATTGGTGTAAGGGTATATATAACAACGGCTAAATCCCCTGTTATATATACAAAAGGGTTAAAGAAATATCATGAAAGCAGTGTGCCAAGCATCGACACAGAAATCCTCGTATATCGGGCTCCGTCGGTCCGGATCGGCCCACGGGGTCCGTCTGCGGTATCGGCCCTCGGCCCCGACAGTACAGATCATCCCGCATCCATCTCTCGACTCTGGCCAGTATCCTCCGGACAACTGCCAGGTCCAACCAATCACCGGTAGGTACTCGCCCGCCTCCAGGCTCAATCGGCAAACCCATCGATCTTCTTGCCGAGGGGAACCATACCGGGCCCCACCATGTACTCTCATACGGCAACCACACCTCGTATGGAGTATATAATCAGCACCGATAAAACTCATGGGGGACGCTCAAATATCATATCAAGGAAACCGGGTTTTTCCATGTATGCATAATTTCATGGACTCCCGCGGTTCCCAAATCCCGAAAACATCATATAAAAATCAAAATAAACAATGCGCAAATCCAGGAATGAATATATGCGATATATCTGAATGCGAGCAGGTAAACAAAAGTATATAGCTGAACCAGATGTATGCGAAATCAAGATGATACAGCTAAGTGACATCAGTAAAAGTAAATAGGTATTTGCAGCTGAATATGTGTGTAACATTCAGGTGTAGCAATGCACAGGTATCTACCTATAGGAACTGATGTCGTATACCCCCTGGGTATAAGTAACATATGTAGGAAATCCCTCCCGGTATAAGTAAAATATGTAGGAGGTATACCTGTAGCTGTATCGCAAGGTGAAAATATACCTATCACTAAAGGTATGATACACTATAGGTATACCGATAAGCTAGATGTCATGTGTGGCAAGCAATAGTAGCTATAAGGGGTAGTGTGTGACATGGCAATTATTGACGGTGTGTGTGTAGCATACAATCCGTGCTCGTGCAACATGGACCGTCGATAATATATGCAGTGTCCTGCGGCTGCTAGTCACAGTATAACTACATCAAGGAAATAAAGTAAAGGCGCAATTCTACAATGACGTAGAATGTGCGACAGGTATTTGAATCCTAGCCCAGACGCATAACGCCATGCGGGCGATTCCCCTGTAGATGTTAAATCTACTCACCTACACTCCACGCTAGGTGAATCCTACCGTCTGCTCCCCCTGTAGCCGTGTCCGTAGTTCCTGCCTGCAAACCTGCAAATACGACATGAAATCATATATAAGCCAAAAATCCCGCGAAACGCGATATCGAACCAAAACGAGAAACTCGCGTCGCGAACTAAACGCGCATGTGCACGATACGCTGAAACGTGTGTGTACGCGTCTAAAACCATCGCGACACGCCGCGATACGCTGGATCACAGAACCCTCTCACGTATCGCGCGTATCGCGCAAACACAACGGACACTAAAAACGACATATGACCCCAGATTTTCCTACAGGTAAGATATCACAAAACTAGACATGCCAAAACACTACACTACACAGCAGACTACCATTCCCAAAATTCCAGAACCCCACTCCCTTTCCTGGCCGCAAATTGCGGCCAGAATGATAAAATTGGCGGCCTGGGTATGGGTAGGGTGGCTCGTGTTCATGTGGTGTGCTCTAAACCTAGTTTACATGCTCTAGTCTTCTCAATTTTATTCTGTAGGGTCCGGGTCAAAAGCAGATTCCAGATATCCATTATATCGCTTAAAAACACTAAATTGCACAAATTAGAAACCTTATGGTATTTTAGTGTAATCTGGGGATTTCTCAGTGTGAGTGACCCTATTAACACTACACTGAGCTAGGTTAACCAAATCCAACACATTCCAACCAAAATTCTGTTAGTGTTTATGCCCTAGAAGGCCATTACTGTATCATACTAGCTTGTATATTACTTAATGGAAGCTTGGGATATTCACATGTATATAACAGTCTTGCTAAACATGGTAGTATGCTACTTGGTTTTTCTATCTTAATATGTGAGTGTACGTATTGATAGAGCTCTTAGGATCTTGCTTGTCTACCAGCGTTGTGATGGCAGTCACACTAGTGGGGGCTGGGTAGTCTACAAGCACATCCTCATTCAGGTCCCTGGTCGTTGGATTATCGAGACAGAGCATCGATACTCCGGAGTAGACTGGTGTGTACGCTTCTCATCCCAGTTGGGGAGATGGTCTGTCCCACAGCCGTCAGTACGTCGTACTGGAGATAGTATACAGGTGCTCGTTAGGTTACGGGTACACCGGACAGGACTCACAGGGAACTGTTGGTTGGTTTGATACCAGTCGTCAGTGAACAGTTCCCAGGTGACATGAGTACAGCGTAGTCCGCAGACTTGACACTGCTACTTCGTCTCGAGTGTGTCCCACTGTTCTTAGATTGCTACCCTACCACGGCTCAAAGGAGTCGTGCAAACAGGTAGCAGTTGGGTGCAGTCCCGAGCACTTGGAGGCAGTGGCGGTTAGACAGGATTCGTCCCTCCCGGTATTGGGAGTAGATATCGTGCTGTGTCAGAGAGCCATTACGCAAAGTCCCTGGCCAGGACAAGCGAGATTTGCTGGTAGGTTCCAGTAGTTTCTCAGGGTGTAATGGGCTACCCTCCGACACGACTTATACCGCTATTAGGGGACTGACGCTTGCCGCCCCCCTAGGCCCGATATGCGATAGTCTTGGACGAACGGACCGGACTGTATGGAGATTGTCACATCAGACTCAGTAGGAGTTCGGATGGGTTTTCTCATCGGCCTTCTTATCGACAACTACCTGGGGACCATTACGTACAGCTAGTGCCGCTTGCGGTCTGTGGTTAAACCCACTGCCAGCGTAGTAGTCGAGTCTCTAGAGTCCCACACAGAGAGTTTCCTACTCCAGGCGAAACGATATAGAGGTTGCATGGTTTTGCGACAAAGGGTTCGGACGCATACGTGCGTTTACGCACGTACGACTTTCGGACAGTTTTTACCAGTCGGCTTTGGTTTAAGCCAGTTACTGGTATCCGGTTATTGGATTTTTACAGTCTAAAGTTTTTCCGTATTTTTGCGGATTGGAGGGGCGTTCTCGTAATTGTACGAGAAGCTTCTAGAAGATGTGACTAAGGAGGTTACTTTGGATGAGATTGTGAGTCATGGTGGTGATTCATTCATTTCATTAATGCACATTTATTGCTTAATGACTCATGCTAATGAATCACCACTAGATATTTTATGAAGCATGATTTATCATCACTCTTTATTCTTTTTCTCATTATTGAAAATGCTTCATAATATATTATGATACACTCTCTCTCTTCTCATTATCTTATCTCATATTCTCTCTCCTCAAGCTCTCATCTTCAAGATACTAATCCTTAATCCTCATGTGTTGAGATCAAAGGTTTAGTTAGACTTAAGCATCCATTACCTTCACTCTATATCATCCTTTCATCTTTGATTAGCAATCAAAGTTGATTAGTTACCTCAAGTTAGAGGTGTAGCTTGGTGTCTTGCTCTCGGGTGGATCGTCTACTACCTAGAGAAGGTCGAGGAGAACAAAGGAGGACACAAAGACGAAGGACCGTTTTCATTAGGTATAATCCCTTAACACTATAGTTTAGTATAGCTATGTGTTCGGTTATTATTTGTTTAGCTTCGATTCAAGCGGTTAGTCGATGTTCGTTCTTTAAACTTGATCGATTTTGAAAATTCCGCCTCCCCATAAGTACTGGGGTGTACTACATCGACTTACAGTGGTATCAGAGCCTCGCTAAACAATAAATAACTTAATTGCAAATTTGTACGAATTTCGAACGAGAAATCGAAGCCGGAAAACCCTAAATATTATCAGTTTCTGTCGAACTTAAAATGAAGTCCTAAAATTTTTCAGGTGTGTTCAGAAAGCATGAAATGAGTCCAGGAGAACACCCACGAAATTTGAGCCAATGATTCGACTAAAGCGCCGCGGAAGGGCGGCGGATCGCACCGATCCGCCGCGCTTCCGCGGCCGAGTTGTCGAGTCATGGGCTCATCTTTCATGGGTGGGTCCTCTCTGGTGTTTGGGGTTTTCTGGAATATTTAATATTTGCTCAGGTTACTGTTTAACAGAGCAGATTTTGGAGAAATATTGATGTTGTTTAATCGATCGAAATGTACAGTATTTGCATATTGGATTATATCTGTGTTTGTTTAATGTGTTCGTAAACCTCCCCCAACTGCTAGTATGTCGGTTGGCAGGGGGTTGCACATTTCTGAAATGGTTATATCTGTTTGTGCATATAAACTGTATTGGACTGTTGTGGTGTATAGCCGGGGTTTGCAATGGGTTATTGTATAATTCATTTGTTGTAAATGTAATTTGTTGTAATATTATTTTTGCGGGGCACTTCCAGGTTGCGGTCGTAGCCACCGTTGTATTATTTCATTTTACTGTTTTTGCTCCTAGGACTGACCCAAGGTGGGGTACACAGACTGCCGGGTGGGTAGTTTGCCGTACCCGTAGGGGTCGAGGGTGGGGTAACGGCTATTCATCACAACTGTGTAATCTGTCTTTTCTTGCAGGCTCAAAAGAAATACAGATTGCTTGCAAATCCAATATTGTTTATCTGTGTTCTGGAATGAATATCATTGCGTCAGACGAATGTAAAATATCTATATTTATGATAGCTATTTAGACGCCACTTATGTTTTACACCCGCGCTAGCCCAGCCCCCGCTCTGTCGTTAGTTAAGTAACCTAACGGGTGATGACGGGACCCCGTGGCGAATGCGGATGGCATAAGAGGACGTTGTATTTTCGTTGTTTTCTGCAATGATAGGTTAATGATGGGACGCATTATCTATAATGCAAAGTAAAACAAACCAAAGTTTTAATCGTTGGAACAATTTAAAAGAAACCACTCGGTTATTTTTAAAACAGATATTTTTAAAATGCGGAGATTTAACCACTCCTTTTAAAAAGCTATCAGGTTCCTTCTGTTATATCAAGTTCACTACGTTCACGGTTTCGCCAAAACCAGTCGTAGCCCTCCGTCATTTCATTTGGGTATTCAGTAGTATTCAAGCTATGCAGTTTTGGCCAACGTCATGGCATAGTGTTTGGTAGCTGCTGGGTATTCATTTGTTGCATAGATAGATGAGTTGATTTGGGACAGTCGTATTATCATTTGGCCAACGTCAGGGATATATACGGATGGGTTCAAATTAACAAGATAATGATGGGTAGAACTTGACATGTGACTTATGACATTTTGACCAACGCCAAGGTTATAAGAGCATGGGGCAAAAACTTATATCGGGAATTTCTAAAGAAACTGAAATTTGCAAAGAGATGCATACCATTTTGAGTTTGATGAATGTTGGTAGCATTCCTACAACATTATCAGACGATGATATTTGGATCCCGATCCTACTGTGAGTATATGCTACTTATCAGGATATTCGTCACTTAACGATCAATGCTATAAACCTAGTAGGTGTCCAGAAAAGTGTCAGCGGGGTTACGCCCCCAGAGAAAAGAGGTTATTTAATTAAGGAACTTCGCGAAAGCGTTGGAAAACCTCCCTCGAAGTATCGACACCGGCCTGGCTGAACGGTTAAGCAAGTATTGTACGGTGAGAATAGTCTTGGCTAATTCTTCTTTTATGGTTGAGGAAGGATTCGAAAAACAGTGGGAGCCATCCAGTTTAGATAAACTAAAAACCACTCTAAACTTGCAAGAGCATCATGCTAAAGAGTTTTCTTCTCTCTCTCCTAATTGCAGCGACCCTGAAAATGACTGGACTTAAGTTACTTTTAGAGAAAAATATACTGACGGGGCCAAACTATAAAGATTGGCTGCGGAATGTCAAAATGGCTTTGACCTATGACAAACTGGGGTACGTCCTCACCGCTACGGCACCTGCTGTCCCTGGTCCCAAATCCAGCAATGCGGATAAGGAAATCCGCAAAACCTGGGATTTAGATTGCGCGAGAGCCAAGTGCATCGTGCTTGCCTCGATGAACAATGAACATCAGAGGAGGCACGAGGATATGGACCTTGATGGCATATTTCTCCATACAAAGGAACTTTATGGAGAGCAATCTCGTATAGCAAGATACGAGACCTCAAAGAACTTGTTTCGAGCGAGGTTGGCTGCCGGGTCATCGGTAGGTGAACATGTCCTACAGATGATCAGCTATATTGAAGAGCTCGCAGACCTTGGGACGACTTTGGATAATGAGCTCTATACAGACCTTATTCTCCAGTCCCTTCCTCACACCTACGCCCAGTTTATCCTGAACTTCAACCTTCAAAGAAAAGAAGTTGAACTTCCGGAACTCCTGAACATGTTAAGGAGTGCAGAGGGCACCTTGAAGACATCAAGGGAAACACCCGCTATGTTTGTTGGCGGTTCATCTTCTTCCGGGTCCAAGGCTAGGGCCAAAGGAAGGAAGAAGAAGGCCGCACCCAGACCTAGAGGAGGTGTTAGTAAGGTGGGAGGGAAGGGAAAGAAAAAGAAAGCAGTACCGGTAGTTGGTCAGGATGAGTGCTTCCATTGTCACAGGAAAGGGCACTGGAAGAAGGATTGCAAGGCGTGGAACGCCAAGAACCAGGAACCGAAGCAAGCTGTGGCTTCGACTTCAGGTGTGTTTGTAATTGAGAATTGTCTGTCAATCAACTCTACTTCCTGGGTATTGGATACCGGATCAGGATCTCATATTTGCAATTCATTGCAGGCACTGAGAAACCGTAGAGTGCTGAAGGAAGGTGATATGATCCTCAGGGTTGCTAACGGAGCTAGCGTGGGAGCTGCGTCCGTCGGGGATTATCACCTAGGATTGACGAGTGGACACATTTTGGTTTTACATAACTGTTATTTTGTACCCAGCTTAACGTGTAATATCATATCAGTTTCCTTGTTATCAAATAAAGGTTATGATTTCACGTTTGTAAGAGATGTTGTCAACATCCACCTTAATCATGGTTTGATTGGGTCCGGTACTCTAAATAACGGCATATATGTTTTAAACCAACTCCAAATTTTCAATGTCCAGAACACACTAAAAAGAAAGTCTCCAGATTTGAATAAAGCTTTCTTATGGCATTGTAGACTGGGTCACATCAATGAGAGAAGGTTGACTAAGTTGCATAGAGAAGGATATTTGGACACGTTCGAATATCAAACTTATGACACTTGTCAATCTTGTCTCAAAGGAAAGATGACAAAGACTCCATTTACTGGACAAGGAGTAAGAGCGAGCGAGCTCTTAGGACTCATACACAGTGATGTATGTGGTCCAATGTCTACACATGCGAGAGGTGGTTATTCCTACTTCATTACTTTTACAGATGATTTCTCTAGGTATGGATATGTTTTCTTAATGAAGCATAAATCAGAGGCCTTTGAGAAATTCCTGGAATACAAGAATGAAGCGGAAAACCAAACAGGCAAAAGTATTAAGACACTGAGATCTGATCGAGGTGGAGAATACTTAAGTGCCGAGTTCCTAGGTTACCTAAAAGAGAAAGGAATTCTCTCTCAGCTTACTCCTCCATACACTCCACAGCACAACGGTGTATCGGAAAGACGGAATCGAACCCTATTGGATATGGTACGATCCATGATGAGTAATGCTGAGTTACCGCGATCTTTCTGGGGATATGCGCTAGAATCAGCAGCATATATTTTGAACAGAGTTCCAACCAAAACTGTGCCTACCACACCATATCAGATGTGGAGTGGGAAGAAACCCTATCTTCAGTATATAAGGATTTGGGGATGTCCAGCTTTTGTCAAAAAGCAGTTTGTGGACAAGCTCGAGGCACGATCAGTAAAATGTATGCTTGTAGGATATCCAAAGAACTCCAAGGGATATTGCTTCTATTACGCAGAGGAACAAAAGGTTTTTGTTTCTCGTAATGCCCATTTTCTAGAACAACAAGTTTTAGAAAAGGATACAAATGGGAGCGAAATAGAACTGGAAGAAATTCCAGAACCACAAGCTGCTACTGAAAGTTTGGTAGAACCAGAGGTTCAAGAAGAACAGAACATTCCCGCACCCCTCCGCAGGAGTAGTAGACCGTCTCATCCGCCTGAGAGATACTACGGTTTTCTCATAGACGGGGATAGAGAGGATTGCATCATAGATGATGATGAACCTACTGACTTCCAGCAGGCCATCCAGAGCGGCGACTCGGTACGATGGCTAGATGCAATGCGAACCGAAATGGAGTCCATGTACACCAACAAAGTATGGACTTTGGACTTTGCTCCAGATGGGGTAAAACCCATAGGATGCAAATGGATCTTCAAGAAAAAGATTGGTGTAGATGGACAGGTGGAAACCTATAAGGCTAGACTTGTTGCAAAGGGTTTTCGTCAAAGACCTGGTTTGGACTATGACGAAACCTTTTCTCCAGTGGCTATGCTCAAATCCATTCGGGTCCTTCTTGCTATTGCTGCCTTCCATGATTATGAAATCTGGCAGATGGACGTAAAGACGGCTTTTCTGAATGGAAATTTAGAAGAGAGCGTCTATATGGATCAGCCAGAGGGTTTCAATCAGAGTGGGAGCAGCGGGAAAGTATGCAAGCTGCTTAAGTCCATTTACGGACTAAAGCAGGCATCGCGGAGTTGGAACATCTGTTTTGATGAGACAGTCAAAGAATATGACTTTATCAAAAATCCAGATGAACCGTGCATATATAGTAAAGTTGTGGCCAGAAGTGTCGTATTCCTCGTCTTGTACGCGGATGACATTCTATTGATGGGAAATGACATTCCTATGCTACAATCTGTCAAAGGATTCTTGTCACACAGGTTCTCCATGAAAGACCTGGGTGATGCCTCTTACATTCTGGGGATCTGGATCTATCGTGATAGATCCAAGAGGATGTTGGGACTTTCGCAGTCCAGGTATATCGACACTGTACTGAAAAGATTCAGTATGGAAGATTCTAAGCGCGGTAATCTACCGGCTTGTCACAGAATCACCCTCTCCAAAGAGATGTCTCCCAAGACTGATTTGGAAAGGGAACGCATGTCTATTATACCCTACGCTTCTACGGCAGGCTCTATAATGTATGCGATGTTGTGTACCAGACCAGATGTAGCTTACGCACTGAGCGTGGTAAGCCGGTATCAGTCAGACCCAGGGGAGAAACACTGGATAGCAGTAAAGAACATTCTCAAGTACCTGAGGAGGACTAAGGAGATGATCTTGGTTTACGGCGGAAAAGACCTCAGGTTGGAGGCCTTTGCTGATTCCGGCTTCCAGAGTGATAAGGACGATTCCAAGTCCATGTCGGGTTATGTCTTTACCCTCAATAGAGGGGCGGTGTGCTGGAAGAGCTCCAAGCAGGACACCGTTGCTGACTCGACAATGGAAGCGGAGTATATAGCTGCTTGCGATGCCGCAAAAGAAGCAGTCTGGATGAAGAAGTTCCTAACAGAACTTCAGGTGGTTCCTACCATAGTTGATCCAATACCTCTGTATTGCGACAACAACGGAGCTATAGCTTTAGCGAAGGAACCAAGGTCCCATCAGAAGTCCAGACACATCTTGAGGCGGTATCACCTGATCAGGGAGATCATTGATCGTCAGGAGATCGAGGTTCGGAGAGTTGCTTCAGAAGAGAACATTGCTGATCCATTCACAAAGGCCCTTCCTCAGATTCAGTTCGAGCGGCTACTCGAGATCATCGGTCTTCGATACGCCAGTACATGGCCCTAGTGCAAGTGGGAGATTGTTAGTGTTTATGCCCTAGAAGGCCATTACTGTATCATACTAGCTTGTATATTACTTAATGGAAGCTTGGGATATTCACATGTATATAACAGTCTTGCTAAACATGGTAGTATGCTACTTGGTTTTTCTATCTTAATATGTGAGTGTACGTATTGATAGAGCTCTTAGGATCTTGCTTGTCTACCAGCGTTGTGATGGCAGTCACACTAGTGGGGGCTGGGTAGTCTACAAGCACATCCTCATTCAGGTCCCTGGTCGTTGGATTATCGAGACAGAGCATCGATACTCCGGAGTAGACTGGTGTGTACGCTTCTCATCCCAGTTGGGGAGATGGTCTGTCCCACAGCCGTCAGTACGTCGTACTGGAGATAGTATACAGGTGCTCGTTAGGTTACGGGTACACCGGACAGGACTCACAGGGAACTGTTGGTTGGTTTGATACCAGTCGTCAGTGAACAGTTCCCAGGTGACATGAGTACAGCGTAGTCCGCAGACTTGACACTGCTACTTCGTCTCGAGTGTGTCCCACTGTTCTTAGATTGCTACCCTACCACGGCTCAAAGGAGTCGTGCAAACAGGTAGCAGTTGGGTGCAGTCCCGAGCACTTGGAGGCAGTGGCGGTTAGACAGGATTCGTCCCTCCCGGTATTGGGAGTAGATATCGTGCTGTGTCATAGAGCCATTACGCAAAGTCCCTGGCCAGGGCAAGCGAGATTTGCTGGTAGGTTCCAGTAGTTTCTCAGGGTGTAATGGGCTACCCTCCGACACGACTTATACCGCTATTAGGGGACTGACGCTTGCCGCCCCCCTAGGCCCGATATGCGATAGTCTTGGACGAACGGACCGGACTGTATGGAGATTGTCACATCAGACTCAGTAGGAGTTCGGATGGGTTTTCTCATCGGCCTTCTTATCGACAACTACCTGGGGACCGTTACGTACAGCTAGTGCCGCTTGCGGTCTGTGGCTAAACCCACTGCCAGCGTAGTAGTCGAGTCTCTAGAGTCCCACACAGAGAGTTTCCTACTCCAGGCGAAACGATATAGAGGTTGCATGGTTTTGCGACAAAGGGTTCGGACGCATACGTGCGTTTACGCACGTACGACTTTCGGACAGTTTTTACCAGTCGGCTTTGGTTTAAGCCAGTTACTGGTATCCGGTTATTGGATTTTTACAGTCTAAAGTTTTTCCGTATTTTTGCGGATTGGAGGGGCGTTCTCGTAATTGTACGAGAAGCTTCTAGAAGATGTGACTAAGGAGGTTACTTTGGATGAGATTGTGAGTCATGGTGGTGATTCATTCATTTCATTAATGCACATTTATTGCTTAATGACTCATGCTAATGAATCACCACTAGATATTTTATGAAGCATGATTTATCATCACTCTTTATTCTTTTTCTCATTATTGAAAATGCTTCATAATATATTATGATACACTCTCTCTCTTCTCATTATCTTATCTTATATTCTCTCTCCTCAAGCTCTCATCTTCAAGATACTAATCCTTAATCCTCATGTGTTGAGATCAAAGGTTTAGTTAGACTTAAGCATCCATTACCTTCACTCTATATCATCCTTTCATCTTTGATTAGCAATCAAAGTTGATTAGTTACCTCAAGTTAGAGGTGTAGCTTGGTGTCTTGCTCTCGGGTGGATCGTCTACTACCTAGAGAAGGTCGAGGAGAACAAAGGAGGATACAAAGACGAAGGACCGTTTTCATTAGGTATAATCCCTTAACACTATAGTTTAGTATAGCTATGTGTTCGGTTATTATTTGTTTAGCTTCGATTCAAGCGGTTAGTCGATGTTCGTTCTTTAAACTTGATCGATTTTGAAAATTCCGCCTCCCCATAAGTACTGGGGTGTACTACATCGACTTACAAATTCCACACAAATTACCTTAATTAGCACTAAACTAGCAATAATCGCACACCGAAACTAAACTAACACACAACTAAGCAAACTAGGGATTGGGTTCAGAAAATTATACCCACAAGGATCACAAGAAGCAGGAGAAGGAGTGTGAGGAGCTGCTCCAAGTTGCTGGAGCTCAAGCTGCTGCTGCTGCTGTTGCTTGCTTTGCTGCTGCTGCTGCTTGCTACTTCTGCTTCTGCTGCTGCCTCTGGTGCTGCTGATGATGATGATGATGTTGTTGTTGTTGTAGTTGATGTTGTTGCTGTTATTGTGTTGTTCTTGTTGTTCTTGCTGTTGTTGTTGTTGTGTTGTTATGGCTGCTGCTGCTGTCTTCTGTGTGTGAGTGTGTGTGTGTGAGTGAGAACAAGAGAAAAGAGAGGAAATGAGAGAAATGAGTGAGAGTGAGAGTAAACACCAAGACCCCTCCCATTCTCACTCTCTCTCTCTTCATTAAATAGGCATGGCACAAGCCATGTTGCCCCATGCCCATTTCTCTCTCAAGTCAACCATTCAACCATATAAAATTTCCATTTAAATTCATTTTTATTTTTAAAGCAACCATGAATAAATACAACCATAACTCTTAAACTAATCACAAAACTAACTTAAGACAAATGGTAAGTTAACCATGATTGCTAATCATGATTAAACCCCCAAAACAACCCTAGTATCATGCACAAGTGTGTGTGTGCCTAACAAAATTCTAATAAAATACACAATAAATAGGATAAAATATTTAAAACTAAATTTGGTAAACTTTTTGTTGAAAACCATACTTTAAAAATATAATTAGCTACAAAACACATTCTAAGGTGTTACAATCTCCCCCCTTAAAAGAAATTCGTCCCCGAATTTAAAAATATTCCGATACGCATACCTTCAAAGAGAGGATTAAAATCCTCAAATCTCGCTCGCAGCCTCCCAAGTGACTACCTCACTATACGGCTACGTCCAAGAAAACCCTTCACAGATGGTAAGACCTTTGACCGACGTTTCTCCACCTGTCGAGCCATTAACACACATGGCTGCTGGTGAACGAAAGATCGCGTCCAGCCAAATGGTCTGGTGCCAAATCATGTGAGAAAGGTCATGAAGGTAAATGTAAAGTATCATCACAAGGAATACGGGGTGAAAATCCAATAATCTGGACGGAAGTGCCAAATTAAAGGCAACGAAACTAACTCGCTTATAGGATCTAAAAAGGACCTAAAATCCTGGGATAAGCTTCCCAAAATCCAACACGTCGCTCATCGGAAGGTCCGTAGGAATACATGATTTGCCACTACACACTCAAGCCTGCGACCAGCACAGTCGCATAAGACATCTGTTTGCAATGGACAATTCTCATCCTGACCTGAACACAACTGGACTATCTCCGAAGCTCTGGACTAGCTGAGGTCCAAAATCCTACTTACGCAGAGTCAGAAAAACAGCAGGCTGGTGGTCGACACGACCTAACCCCTAAGCCTAAGGGTGGCCAATTGGAGTGTCTCCTGATAACAGCTATCGAAGGAGAACCCTAACGATGGCGAGTGACGATCCCCAACCGCTGACAACAATCAAACAAACACACAACTTAAAAGAACAACTGAGCAACTGAGCAAACTGAGTAAAACCGGACGACAAGAATCCGAATGGAGTCACACCCTGACTAAACTTGGGTAGAAACCATAACGAGATTTGTGGAGATCTGCTCCCATTCCTACTTCGGAACGGTAAAAGGTTGCAACTCTCCAGCCGGCCTCAGATGCTCGACTCAAGCACACAACAAGACTGATACCTTGAAACGAAACCTGAAACGTCTCTTTACATCCCTGTCCACTCGTAACTGTCTCACAAGTCACGCCAAAGCTGGTGGAACTTGAATGAATACTGAGAGTTGACTGATGTGCATGTTCTAGGATTATACGTCTCTACCCGATGAAACCAGGTACACAAACGCGTCCCAAACTTAGCACATCATTGTCACAAATCAAGGTCTCCGAATCATTACCCAGCCGAGTATGCTTAAGTATCACTGACGAACGAGTATCGGCGGGCAGTGTCTCGCGAAACGATTTAAGGGAAGTGGTCGGGCGCGGACATGAGCAAGTTGTCCCCTCCGTAGAGACGAACTAAAGCTATACTCAACGATCACGCCAAAAACTGTAAATCTGCAGAAAACTAACACAACAATCCAAATCCGCTGCAGGAAGATGTACATTAAGCTCTGGTGGTCCGTGAAACTCTGACACGACTCACAAACAAGTGGTGTCCCCAAATCTCCAACGCAAAACCACCGCGGCCATCTCCAAATCATGAGTGGAATATCCTTCTCGTACTTCCTCCAAAGGTAGGGAAGCAAAAGCGATGACTCTGTAGTGTCACATCAGTACACCCTCGAGCCCACTCAAGAAACATTACAGTTAAACAACAAAGTCGCCCGAACCAAAAGCAAAGAAAGACTGATGCAGTTGTTAACTGAATCTTCAACTGCTGAAAACTCCGTACACATGCCTCAGTCCACAGAACAGAAACCTCCTTTCCGGTCAATTCAGTCGACGGTGCAGCACTACTCTAGCAATCCTGCATGAAACGGCGGTAAAAACCTGCGAAGCCCAAAATCCGCGGATCTCCGTCCTGCACACAAGTCTGGGCCTAAGATGTACGGCCACGATCTCCCTCGGAACCATACGAAACCGTCTCCCGTGACTACAAGACCTAGGAGTCAACACAAACAAGCCTGAAGAAACACTCTGAGAATTTAGCAACTGCTGGTACTCTCCCAGTATCTGCATAACAAATCCTCAGTGCTACTCATGTCCCTCAAGACACATTAAATAGACCAGAATGTCATAAATAACACAACAGAAATTGGTCGAGGAACGGCCTGAAGAAATCTGGTTCATCATATCTACGAATGCTGCTAGGGCACCAGGGAATCCAACGACTCACTGATACACACAAAGCCCGTAGCACGCATAAGGCAGTCTTCGGAATGCCGTCACTCCGAATCCGCAATAATGATGACCTGATCCTAAACACACTTAGAAAATGGCTCGCACTCTGGAGCTGATCGAAGAAGTCGTCACGGCGAGGTGAAGGATACCTATCCGCACCGTAAGCCGGTTCAATTAACGATCCGTCGATACGCATCCCTAAACTGCCATCTTCCGCCTCGACGAACAGAAATAGGAGCTTCCAAAAGCGAAACACTCAGACACACAAAACTCCCCAAACTATAACTCTGCAACTGATCCTCTAGCTCCCAAGCTTCGCCGGCTCATCCGGAACAACGTCGGAAAAACTCTCGCACGAAAGGAACCCGGTCCAACAATCCCACTGTGGCTCCGGTATCACGAATGAACGCCAAGAATCCATGACATCTCCTCAGAAGCCGTCTAGCTAAAAGGCTGAATTCAAGCTGTAAGAGGCGGCACAACTATCCACCTGTACAACAAGAACTGACTTGCCGGGGAAAACAAAACCTAACTTGCTTCCACACGGTAGTCCACAGACGCCTAACACGTAGTTAACCAGTCCGTGCCTAGGAGAACGTCAAATCCAACATCTCCAGAAGGATCACACGACGGATGAAATCTCTATCTCCTATCTGATTGGCACACAACTGAATACGTGTCGCGCAACCAAAGGATCGCCGACAGAAGTTAACACCACTACGACTAATCTACCCAACCACAGTACAAGCAAGAAACAACCGAATACATGAAGAGAACATATAAATCAAGGGTACCTGAAAACTCCACATTGGACGTCTGCGCGTCCCGATGAGTAGAAGCAAACTCCCGTGTCTGCCCTTTACTCGCAGCTGGATGAACTCCTCTGGTAGACTGGGCCCTCTGAGCGAATCTTCCACGTCCACGGCCTCTCTGAAAACGATCCTGACGAGGTGCCAAGGAACAATCCCTGACGAAGTGCTGAAGGCTCCCGCATCGAAAACATCCACGCGCTGACTGCTGACCATCCTGGGGCTGAGAGCTGAACGACTGCCCTCGTCCTAAGCCTCTGCTACTCCCGCGACGGCCACGAAATCTGTCTCGACGACCAAACCTCTGTCTCTGGGCTGGTACGCTGGTACGAGTCCTCCACTGTCCTGGAACTCTCTGAGCCTCTGGAATATGTGCCTCGTCAACTGGAGCTGCAACCACTGGTGCTATGTAGGTGACGAACTGCTGCATACTGATCGTAAGCGACAACTGAGTGACAGGGGTGGCAACCTCCTGTTGTAGCTCCCGAACGACATCAACCAAAGAACTCATAGTCTTGCGGAACTCCTGCATCTCTACCAAAAGTCTATCCATGGTATAGGTCGTAGGCTGATCCGTCTGCACCTGTGCAACTATAGTGCCATCCTGGTCAGTACTCGTCTCACCCGAGCTAACTCTGACCTCGGCCCTCGCTGCATCGCTCTGAGTCCCCATAGTCATCGGCGGCAAGGCTATAAATAGATATAATATGAGATTCGATAAGAATAAGGAAATCGAATCTCAAGGATATGAATCATCAAGGAAGGAATGTAAAGCAAATTGTACTTAGGTCACTTTAGGTGAAGTATCGCATCGTGGGTATGCTGCAGACATACACACACTACGTTACTTTGCTTAAGCTACCTACTCCATCATACTAAGGTCATCCTACACTCCGAAAGGTAAAACCTAGCGCTCTGATACCAACTTTGTCACGACCCAAAAATTTGGCCCGTGACGGCCCTAATACTACGCAACGCCCTAAGACGTGGCGTAGCAAAAGAAAGCCAAACCCAGAAGTCTAAACCATAAAAATACGGAAAAGATAATATAAGTTTTGAAACATTTGAAATCGCAACCCAAATTCTTTAAAAGTCTTACTTTCTTTCTTTAAAATTTTGGCAACACCCCCTTTTTGTAAAGACTAGTCAAGATGAATGCAACACAAAAATAATGACAGTAGAGAAAAAGCTGTATATAAAAGACATCAAATCCACAATAATACACATAACGTCCTCACCAAGTCTCTAAGTCAATAATACAATAGTAGATGGAGAGTACAAAATACAATGAAGGTACAATAGGAAATACAGATAATCATCTAACCCACCTAAGCAAAAGGTACTGTGAGCTGATGCGGTATCTATAGCAAGGGATGGTAGCTGGATAGCTGAAATAGAGAAATAGCCTGCCTCGACTACTCTGGGGAACAACCTGAAACACCTGTGGCACAACGGGGGTGAGTTGCCAACTCGTGAATAGTATAAAACATATGCAGGTAATCGCAGGAATGCACGTACAGCATGAATCTAAGATATGTGATTACAGTAATAACATGTCATGCAAATGCTGAATAAAGGGGAGTACACTAACAGGTACAATCAATATGTGAAGCAATAAGAACATGACAATAATATGCAATAACCATGCAGTAGGGATATGAGAATGTAAATATGCAACTATCATAAGGGTACACTAACAGGTACTACCACTATATGAACTGTGCATAAAAATAGGTAAGGGTGAGGTATAGGGTGGAGTATGTCATTTCCACGGAAACCTGACATCGTGGCAGGATCACAATCCATCAAGACACTCAAATCCCAAAATCAGCCCCCACATTGGGCCCTCACAATCATATAAGTCTCACATCACCCCAATGTACAATATCGAATAGCTCTCCTATGTCTCGAATGTACAATTCAACAATCTCTTTCATATCCAATGTCAATGAATCACCTATATCCCAAGTCGAATCTCAAGTAAGAATCTAACATCCTAAAGGGAAATATATACAGAAATAAGTATGATGGGGGCAATACACATATATTAGCGTCCCATTCCACTAATATTGGTGTAAGGGTATATATAACAACGGCTAAATCCCCTGTTATATATACAAAAGGGTTAAAGAAATATCATGAAAGCAGTGTGCCAAGCATCGACACAGAAATCCTCGTATATCGGGCTCCGTCGGTCCGGATCGGCCCACGGGGTCCGTCTGCGGTATCGGCCCTCGGCCCCGACAGTACAGATCATCCCGCATCCATCTCTCGACTCTGGCCAGTATCCTCCGGACAACTGCCAGGTCCAACCAATCACCGGTAGGTACTCGCCCGCCTCCAGGCTCAATCGGCAAACCCATCGATCTTCTTGCCGAGGGGAACCATACCGGGCCCCACCATGTACTCTCATACGGCAACCACACCTCGTATGGAGTATATAATCAGCACCGATAAAACTCATGGGAGACGCTCAAATATCATATCAAGGAAACCGGGTTGTTCCATGTATGCATAATTTCATGGACTCCCGCGGTTCCCAAATCCCGAAAACATCATATAAAAATCCAAATAAACAATGCGCAAATCCAGGAATGAATATATGCGATATATCTGAATGCGAGCAGGTAAACAAAAGTATATAGCTGAACCAGATGTATGTGAAATCAAGATGATACAGCTAAGTGACATCAGTAAAAGTAAATAGGTATCTGCAGCTGAATATGTGTGTAACATTCAGGTGTAGCAATGCACAGGTATCTACCTATAGGAACTGATGTCGTATACCCCCTGGGTATAAGTAACATATGTAGGAAATCCCTCCCGGTGTAAGTAAAATATGTAGGAGGTATACCTGTAGCTGTATCGCAAGGTGAAAATATACCTATCACTAAAGGTATGATACACTATAGGTATACCGATAAGCTAGATGTCATGTGTGGCAAGCAATAGTAGCTATAAGGGGTAGTGTGTGACATGGCAATTATTGACGGTGTGTGTGTAGCATACAATCCGTGCTCGTGCAACATGGACCGTCGATAATATGTGCAGTGTCCTACGGCTGCTAGTCACAGTATAACTACATCAAGAAAATAAAGTAAAGGCGCAATTCTACAATGACGTAGAATGTGCGACAGGTATTTGAATCCTAGCCCAGACGCATAACGCCATGCGGGCGATTCCCCTGTAGATGTTAAATCTACTCACCTACACTCCACGCTAGGTGAATCCTACCGTCTGCTCCCCCTGTAGCCGTGTCCGTAGTTCCTGCCTGCAAACCTGCAAATACGACATGAAATCATATATAAGCCAAAAATCCCGCGAAACGCGATATCGAACCAAAACGAGAAACTCGCGTCGCGAACTAAACGCGCGTGTGCACGATACGCTGAAACGTGTGTGTACGCGTCTAAAACCATCGCGACACGCCGCGATACGCTGGATCACAGAACCCTCTCACGTATCGCGCGTATCGCGCAAACACAACGGACACTAAAAACGACATATGACCCCAGATTTTCCTACAGGTAAGATATCACAAAACTAGACATGCCAAAACACTACACTACACAGCAGACTACCATTCCCAAAATTCCAGAACCCCACTCCCTTTCCTGGCCGCAAATTGCGGCCAGAATGATAAAATTGGCGGCCTGGGTATGGGTAGGGTGGCTCGTGTTCATGTGGTGTGCTCTAAACCTAGTTTACATGCTCTAGTCTTCTCAATTTTATTCTGTAGGGTCCGGGTCAAAAGCAGATTCCAGATATCCATTATATCGCTTAAAAACACTAAATTGCACAAATTAGAAACCTTATGGTATTTTAGTGTAATCTGGGGATTTCTCAGTGTGAGTGACCCTATTAACACTACACTGAGCTAGGTTAACCAAATCCAACACATTCCAACCAAAATTCCACACAAATTACCTTAATTAGCACTAAACTAGCAATAATCGCACACCGAAACTAAACTAACACACAACTAAGCAAACTAGGGATTGGGTTCAGAAAATTATACCCACAAGGATCACAAGAAGTAGGAGAAAGAGTGTGAGGAGCTGCTCCAAGTTGCTGGAGCTCAAGCTGCTGCTGCTGTTGCCTCTGAAGCTGCTGCTGCTTCTGCTTCTGCTGCTGCTGTTGCTTGCTTTGCTGCTGCTGCTGCTTGCTACTTCTGCTTCTGCTGCTGCCTCTGGTGCTGATGATGATGATGATGATGTTGTTGTTGTTGTAGTTGATGTTGTTGCTGTTATTGTGTTGTTCTTGCTGTTCTTGTTGTTGTTGTTGTTGTGTTGTTATGGCTGCTGCTGCTGTCTTCTGTGTGTGAGTGTGTGTGTGTGAGTGAGAACAAGAGAAAAGAGAGGAAATGAGAGAAATGAGTGAGAGTGAGAGTAAACACCAAGACCCCTCCCATTCTCACTCTCTCTCTCTTCATTAAATGGGCATGGCACAAGCCATGTTGCCCCATGCCCATTTCTCTCTCAAGTCAACCATTCAACCATATAAAATTTCCATTTAAATTCATTTTTATTTTTAAAGCAACCATGAATAAATACAACCATAACTCTTAAACTAATCACAAAACTAACTTAAGACAAATGGTTAGTTAACCATGATTGCTAATCATGATTAAACCCCCAAAACAACCCTAGTATCATGCACAAGTGTGTGTGTGCCTAACAAAATTCTAATAAAATACACAATAAATAGGATAAAATATTTAAATCTAAATTTGGTAAACTTTTTGTTGAAAACCATACTTTAAAAATATAATTAGCTACAAAACACATTCTAAGGTGTTACAGGCTGGACCGTTGGTACTGAGGCACGAACTGAATGTTTTTAGACTTGTTTCATGTGTTGATCTGTATCGGGAAAACTTGGGTGTTTGAATGTTCGATCGGAAAGTTTAACATTTTCTATTTATCCGGAATGTGATACAATAATTGGAATTCACAAGAAGTTATGAGATAACTGAATGAATGTTATAAACATAGAAGTTTAGTCTCACTTGATCGGTTGCCACGGAATTTTGATGTGATCAAAAGTCCGTCGCAATCACGTAGCGTACGCGGATACTCGCCGGGTAAACTTAATAGACAGCCTCACTCCATAGCCCCGACCAAGTGACTGTAGGAGAACCCCGTCGCCGAAAGCATCCGTTCGAGTGCTCCCGGTAGCGGTGTTCCGCCTTGGTGCACTTCGTCGACGGCGTCGGGGGTGCGGCCGCCTACTGAAGTTTGCGACGAGCATTTGATCAGGATGTCGGGAATCTTGTTGAATTGCCCGACTTGATATTGAAAAGTGTTTTCGATAATGAGACTAAAATGCGGGGTTTATAATTGTTAGGCATGTGATGTCTAAGTAATTCATTTGGTCAGGCATGCGATGTCTGAGGTGGTTGCGGATTCCAACTGTTGTAGTTTTACACTTTCTTTTCTGAGACCGTAAGTGTAATATGTGATATCGCCGGTTTCGTTGCTATATGTCAACGACAATTGGGATACACATGTTTACTTACGTTGATGACATGTGATGTTATGTGTTGCTGGATATGTTATATTGGATCGTCGCGTTTGAATAGCCGGGGGTTTTTATGTGAGATGAGTGTTTTTCATTTTCATTCATGTAAAAACTGTATGTAATATTCTTTTATTGGGGCACTTCCAGGTTGCGGAAGTTGTCACCGTTGATGTATATTATTTACTTTTCTGCACTAGGATAGACCCAAGGAGGAGGGCACAAGTAACCGGGTTCTGGAGTCCAGAGGGAAACCAACTCGAGGAGTCGAGTCCGGGTCTCCTAACTCCAGAATTGGTAGGGTTGCTTGCCGCTCTCGTAGGGGTCTAGGGGTGTGGGTTTGGCTATTCATCACGACCGTGGAATCCATGTTTTATACTGGCTCGTATTGAAAACACGGACGTCCTAGAATATCCAATATTTCATATGTTTCTTCTGCTGCGATATCTGTGATGTGATCATGTGATGTTCTGTGATAGATACAGTATATAGTATATATGATATATTATATAGGCGTTACTTATGTTTTACACCCGCGCTAGCCCTGCCCCGCTCTGCCGTTAGTTACCTAACCTAACGGTGCACGAGGGGACATCGAGGCGAATGCGGATGGCATAAGTGTACGTCATATTTATCTGTGATGTTTAGGTACTTAAATGATGGGACTTCATTAATATGATTAATGAAATAAAAGAAACCTAAGATGTTGTAGAATCGAATTTCAAAATAAAACAGGTAGCTACAGTTCTTGCTTTGCACAGCGGTATATGTGATATATCCTGCACTGTAACCCTTCGAAAATCGTTTAGGCAGTTTTTCGGTAATCGGCAAATTTTTCGGCTTTTTCCGTAAAAAGTCAAAATTGATATTTTTCACTGTAGACCTAATTATACAAAATTTAGATAAGATATTACTATAATTTTGTCACTAAAATGTCACTTATAATTTTCTAGTTAAATAAAAAAAAATTTCGTAATTAATTTTTTTTTTTTATTTTAAGCCTTTTTAAATACATTTAATTAGGGATAAATACAAATTTAATTAGGTAAATTTCTTAATTAGGAGTCTTTATAAGCTAAAATAGGGTGTTAAAAAAATTGTGTCATGACTTTCACATTTTTAGTTTTTGGGTTGGAAATTTAATGAGAAAATGGTGTAAAATGGGGTTTTTTGTGAAAAGGTTGATGTGAAATGCATTAATTGAGACTTGAGGGGTTTTATTGGCCTAGAAACATCTACACAAACCCCACACCACCCTCCTCTTGCTTCTGGCCGAGCTCCAAGCTGCAGCAACTCCCATTTTCTCACTTCTTTTGCTACATTTTTCTTATCAAAATCCATAGAAAATTCATAAATTCTTTCTCCAATTCAAAGCAAAATCCAAATCCTATCTCTCCTCAACCCAAATTAGTTAAAAACTTGAAGAAAGGAGGCTTATTTGGTGGCTTGAGCATGTTAGGATTCAACTTGTGAGGTGAAAATTCTAGTCTCTTTGTCAAATTGTAGTTTAAAGGTGCTAAAATAGAATTTTGAAGTATCAATTTAATAGAAATTGCTTGTTCATGAAATTCAAGAAAGGGATTTGATTGTGGATTAGGGTTTGATGCATGGTTGATGTATTAAAGTTGGGGTTTGGTTATCTAATTAATTAGAGTGGTTTAATTGTGCTAGAATCTCAATTCTAAATACTAGTTTAGTAGTAAATGTTTGATTTGGAAAAATCAAGAGAAGGTTTTGACTTTAGAAATTAGGGTTTGTAGCATAATGCTTGGATTATGTTAGGGATGGTTATCTAGGTGATTGGAGTGGTTAATTGTGTATTGGTATGCTCGCTAAAACGACAAATTTCAACGTTTATATCGATTTGGTTTGAAAATCGCTTACTAGATTTTTTCGGAAAATAGTATGCGTTCAAATTTCGCTAGGATAGCAATATTACTAGCTTTGTATAGGATTATTAGAGTGCGCGAACGTGGGGTTTCGTCTGGTCAGGTTGCAGTTTTGACGATTGCCCCGAAACGGCGATTTTAGTTAAGGTTTTAGCGATTTTCGGGTATTTTCCGCGTACCGAGTGCACGTTGTGATTAATTCGAGAGCGTCGATCTTTTCATAGTGTGAGTTGCATCATTTCAGAATCTGTAACCTTATATTTTATGATTATGCAATTCTAGGATCGGTCGGGGAAACTTCGGATACGGCGCGAAAAGGCAAAGCGGTGGCCGGATCAGATTAGCGGGGATTTCTGGTGAGTAGATATATTCATCTATGGGGGAATCGTTTGGATGGCGCGAGGCGCCCCTCCTCCCTAGTTAGGATTACTCTACTTTATGCAGTAATTATATTGTTAGCTAGCTTATCCATTTATGTATATTGCATACCCTTACAGCTAACCCTATACTAGATTGCATGGACATTAATATGACATTCATATATACATATGCGATATCTTTTCGTAGGACACGAACACCTTACCATTGGCATCTATTGCACGCGCACTATTCATGTGACACACACGCCTTTGATATTTGCCATGCCACGTGCACTATAAAACTTGTTTAGCTTAGTTACGCCATTGCATTCATGCATGATATTTGAGAATGTATCGCACGCATATACCTCGCATTACTATCATATTTACATAGATTTCCAGCCAAACTCGCACATCATATACATTGATATCATAGACATTTATTATATATAACATGTGGACACTATGATTTTCTTGATGATTTCAGTTTTTCTGTGATTTCTGGATTTTTGGGGAAAACCGCAAGAATTTAACAAAACCTTAGATTTATCATTTTCAAAACAAAGTTGCGGTTTTCTCGTGACGTATGTGTCGTCCACCATGAGTTTTCATGTTTTCTGTTGGATTTCGAGACCCGATTCGAGGAGTGGATGAACCGTCTCGGGTACATGGTGGGCCCGGTATGGTACCCCGGGGCAAGAAGATCGAGTTGTAGACGATGAGCCTGGCAGGGGAAGACTACCTACCGGTGATGTCTGGCGCGGCGGATATCCGGAGGATACCGACCGTTGTCGTGAGATTTATGGTATGGGCCGATCCGGACTGACGGACCCCGATATTGAGACAGATATGATTCCTTTTTGGTGTCGATGCTTGACACAGGTTTTCAGATGATTTCTCGATGATATTTAGCTACTATACAGATGTTCATGTTTTAAAGTTAGGAATTCAATAACCTTAGCATTTAAAACACTTAAAGACTTAATAATGACATTGCATACCTGCGCATACATACTAGAGATATTATAGCACATATGGACATACATGTTGTTCCGCATTGCGTGCATTCTTACGATTGTCTTATTAGATGTTATATTTACTCACGAGCTGGCAACTCACCCCCGTTGTGCCACAGTGTCTTGCAGGTCGGACCCGTCATCTTTGTAGCGGCGGGCTATCTTATCATCAGCTCATTTTGCTCAGACTCGCGACTTCGCCCGTAGGTGGGTTGCGAGCATATTTTATTTCTTTTGCTTTATCATTGTATCTAGTATTCTCCATCTACCATTTCACATTGTATATGCGACTTAGTGATGAGACAGGGAGACTTGTATATTTGTGGTTCTTTTGGATCGAGCTCACTTGAGCCGATGTGTGTTTTTCTGGTATTTTTGCGTTTCCTTTGCTCCTTTCTTGATATTACTATTATATTGCATGTGGTTGTGATCCGCCTTGGGCGAAGAGCTAGCTCCCGCTTGGGGATGCCATTTTTATGATTAAATGTTTATTATCTTGTTGTACCCATTTTTTGGGGATAGAAAATACAGGGGAGACTCTGCCGAAATTTTCAGAAATCTTTGATGTTTTAAAAAGGGATTCTTTGCAACTCCATTGATTTAAAAACCGTTTTCATTTAAGGTTTTCCTTCACTCTCTTTGATTTTTGGGTTAGATTTCTGGGCTTTGGCTGACTTAGGTTACGGTACGCCTTTAGACGTCTCGTAATCTAAGTGCCAGTCACGTTCCGTACTTTCGGGTCGTGAAAAAGTTGGTATCAGAGCGTAGGTTTTACCTTTCTGAGTGTAGGACGACCTTGGTAGATGGAGTAGGTGACTTAAGCAGAGTGGCGTAGCGTGGGTATGATCCGCGGCATACTTACGATACGGTACTCCGCCTAAGTAACCTTAGGACATAATTGCTTGTATTTCCTTTCTTGATTCCTTGCATTCATTGATTCAATTGCAATGTCCTTATCGGTCCTGTTTCTTATTCCAGCTTCGATGCCGCCAAAGACTACGAGAGCTCAGCGGGCTGCCGCTAGGGATGAGATTCGAGCGGGCTTGTCTGAGGCGAGGATCGAGCGGGAGGATACACCTACCCCTCAGGGTCATACTGATCCGCCTTATCCTGACCGTATTGCCAGATTAGAGGCCGGCATGCAAGAGTTGCGGCAGATGATGGGATCTTTAGTTGAGTCCAGCCGGGCACAGAGATCCGAGGACGTTCCTTCCACCGCATAGACCACGATCGTACCTGCTGCACAGATGGTCACTCCTGCTGCTACTACGGAGACTATCCCTGTTTCACTACAGGAGTTCATGAGATTGAGACCTCCAGCTTTTACCGGCACAGATGCGACAGAGGACCCACAGACATTTCTCGATAGGATGACACGGATTGGCCGTTCGTTGAGGTGTTCTGAGGATAGATTGGTGGAGTTTGCGAGTTTTCTTCTGGAGGGTCTTGCCCAGACATGGTACGACTCAGTAGAGAGAGGCCGAGCTGCAGGTCTGCCTTCTATGACCTGGGATGAGTTTACATCTGCATTTCTTGCTCGTTTTCTTCCGGAGAGTGTCCGAGATGCTCGAGCCCGTAGTTTTGAGTCTTTGCGCAAGACTCCTGGGATGACAGTGTCGGAGTATGATATACAGTTTACCCAGTTGTCTCGATATGCACCGTACCTAGTCGACACAGAAGAGAAGAGGCTAAAGAGGTTTGTACGAGGGCTTGATACACAGCTATTCCTTGCCATCGGCACCCAGCATTTTGACACATACGCTGCCGCGATGGATGCAGCCTTACTTTTGGAGGAGCGTATTTCTGAGACTCCGGTCGTTTCTGGGCCGAAGAGGATCCGTACTGATACGCCAGCTCAGCGGCAGATGGGCAGACGTCGTGATAGATTCTTTCCGGGAGATGGCGGAGGCAGAGGATTGAGACGAGGTCAATTATTTGGTTCATATCCACAGACCCAGCAGTCGTCTCCAGGATGTTTTCGGTGCGGGAGTCAGTACCACCGTATCAGAGACTGTACCATGGGACGTCCGGGCGCGGCGACAGTCCCGCATGTGACCTTACCACCCTCACCACCTTCTCAGAGAGCTTTACTTCCTACTCCTGATGATGCTTCACGCCAGCCAGATGCTTCTAGAGGCCGTGGGCGTGGCGGTCCGGTTCCGAGAGGACGAGGCGACAGAGGCAGAGGCAGAGGCCGAGGTAGAGGCAGAGGACAACCAGCCATTAGTGGTGGACAGGCCCGAGTGTTCGCATTGACTCCTCAGGATGCACAGGCATCCAATGCCGTCGTGACAGGTACTCTGCCAGTATGTTCTTTTGATGCACGGGTATTATTTGATCCAGGCTCCACACATTCCTATGTTTCCACGTATTTTGCACCGAGGTTGGGCCGAGAGTCTTCTCCGTTAGATCAGCCGCTTGTCGTTATTACCCCGGTAGGCGAGTCTTTTGTTGCCCGTTTTGTGTACCGATCTTGTTCCGTTCGTATCGGGGAGAGAGATTCTTCAGTAGATTTGATTCTCCTCGATATGCTCGACTTTGACGTTCTTCTTGGTATGGACTGGCTAGCCACCTGTTATGCATCTGTGGACTGCCGTGAAAAGGCAGTCAGATTCAGTTTTCCTGGTGAGCCTGTTCTTATTATTCAGGGAGATCGTAGTGCTACCCTTCCCAGCTTGATTTCTTCTCTTCGCGCTGGTCAACTCTTAAGGAAGGGGTGTCAGGGATTCTTAGCTTATGTTTGTGATACTAGCTCCACAGAGGTTCCGTTGGACCAGGTCCCTGTTGTGAGAGAGTTCCCTGATGTATTCCCTGACGAGCTGCCTGGTCTGCCACCAGAGCGCGAGATTGAGTTCTGTATTGACTTGATCCCTGGCACGGGGCCTATTTCTATACCTCCTTATCGAATGGCCCCGGCAGAGCTGAGAGAGCTAAAGGATCAGTTACAGGACTTGCTGGACAAAGGGCTTATCCGATCGAGTGTGTCACCTTGGGGTGCTCCCGTCCTGTTTGTTAAGAAGAAGGACGGAAGTATGCGTTTATGCATTGATTATCGTCAGTTGAACCGGGTTACTGTGCGGAACAGGTATCCCCTACCCCGCATTGATGACTTATTTGATCAGCTCCAGGGTGCAGGGTTCTTCTCGAAGGTTGATTTACGGTCAGGTTATCACCAGTTACGGGTTCGGAAGGAGGATATTCCGAAGACAGCTTTCCGTACTCGTTATGGTCATTATGAGTTCTTGGTGATGTCGTTCGGGCTCACCAATGCCCCGGCAGCTTTTATGGATTTGATGAACCGCGTATTCAGGCCGTATCTCGATCAGTTCATCATTGTGTTCATTGACGACATCTTGGTTTATTCTCGGAGCCGGGAGGAGCATGAGCAGCACTTACGTATCACATTGCAGACTTTGAGGGAGCATCAGCTGTTCGCCAAATTTTCCAAGTGCGCATTCTGGTTAGACAGTGTCGACTTCTTGGGTCATGTGGTGACGAGAGATGGTATTTGCGTGGACCCGAAGAAGATCGAGGCAGTTCAGCGTTGGCCTAGACCGGTATCAGTTACAGAGGTTCGTAGCTTTCTAGGTCTGGCCGGCTATTATCGACGTTTTGTCCAGGATTTCTCCCGCGTTGCTGCACCGTTGACCGGGTTGACCCGGAAGGGGGTTCCTTTTGATTGGACCCAGGCATGTGAGGATAGCTTCCAGCAGTTGAAGACTCGTCTGACTACTGCTCCAGTGTTAGCATTGCCTTCAGGATCAGGCGGGTTCGTGGTATATTATGATGCTTCTAGAGTGGGGCTGGGATGTGTGTTGATGCAGCACGACAGAGTTATCGCGTATGCTTCTCGGCAGCTGAGGAAACACGAACAGAACTACCCCACCCATGATTTAGAGATGGCTGCAGTGGTATTTGCACTTAAGATCTGGAGACATTACCTATACGGTGAGTCGTGCCGGATATTTACTGACCACAAGAGTTTGAAGTATATCTTCCAGCAGCGAGACCTGAACCTGAGACAGCGCCGTTGGATGGAGTTGGTGAAGGATTATGACTGCGAGATTTTATACCATCCGGGCAAGGCGAATGTGGTGGCAGATGCTTTGAGTAGGAGGCCCGGAGGTAGCCTATCTTGTTTGAGCGCAGTACAGATGCAGTCGACGGCGGATTGGCAGGTGTTATGTGACAGCAGAGTGCAGTTCGAGTTTACTTCTTCAGGGGGACAGCTGGCCCATTTCAGAGCACGCCCACAGTTACTTGACCGTATCCACGAGGCACAGTCCGGCGATGCCCGTACATTAGAGATTATTGAGCAGATTCGGCAGGGCAGAGTTTCTGAGTTCGTGATTGATGATCAGGGGATACTCCGATTTGGGACTCGACTGTGTGTGCCAGATTCAGAGGGACTGAGGCGTGATATTCTCGAGGAGGCACATAGATCAGTATACAGTGTTCACCCAGGTTCCACCAAGATGTATCGTGATTTGAGAGAGGTTTACTGGTGGGACGGGATGAAGAAGGATGTTACAGACTTTGTGTCCAGATGCCTGACTTGTCAGCAAGTCAAGGCTGAGCACCAGAGGCCAGCCGGCGAGTTACAGCCTTTGCCCATCCCTGAGTGGAAGTGGGAGCAGGTCTCCATGGACTTCGTTGTGGGTCTACCCAGGACCAGTCGAGGGTATGACTCTATTTGGGTGATTGTGGATCGACTGACGAAAGCGGCTCACTTCCTGCCAGTGAAGACCACTTTTGGATTTTCTCAGTACGCCCAGGTTTATATTGATGAGATAGTACGACTGCATGGTGTTCCGACTTGCATCGTGTCTGACCGTGGCACCCAGTTTACCAGCCGATTGTGGCAGAAACTACAGGAAGCTTTGGGCACCCGATTGAGTTTTAGCACAGCCTTTCATCCTCAGACTGACGGTCAGTCGGAGCGTACGATTCAGACTCTTGAGGACATGCTCAGAGCTTGTGTTTTAGATTTCGGTGGTAGCTGGGATCGTCATTTGCCTTTGATCGAGTTTTCCTACAATAATAGCTTCCAGGAGACGATTCAGATGGCACCTTTCGAGGCTTTATATGGGAGGAGATGTCGATCGCCTGTATGTTGGACAGAGCTCAGGGAGAGCAGTATTTTAGGGCCACAGATTGTACAGGAGACGACCGAGAAGATACAGCTGATTCGGGACAGGATGAGAGCGGCACAGAGCAGGCAGAAATCTTATGCTGACAGGCGTCGTCGCCGACTCGAGTTCGCTGTTGGCGATCATGTTTTCCTGAAGGTCTCTCCGATGAAGGGTGTGATGAGATTTGGGCGGAAAGGAAAACTGAGTCCTAGATATGTTGGTCCTTTCGAGATCCTAGAGCGTGTTGGTCCAGTCGCTTATCGGTTAGCCCTTCCGCCCAGCTTCCCCGATGTTCACCCCGTATTCCATGTCTCGATGCTCCGCAAGTACCTTCATGATCCTTCCCAGGCGATTCAGCACCAGACGATCCAGTTAGAGCGTGATCTTTCTTTCACCGAGCAGCCGGTGGTCATCTTGGATCGCCAGGAGAAGAAATTGAGGTCGAAGGTCATACCGTCTGTCAAAGTCCTTTGGCGTGGCCCGAACAGCGAGGAGGTCACCTGGGAGACCGAGGTCGAGATGAGGAAGAGATATCCCCATCTTTTTGAAGGTACGCGTAGTTAAATTCTAAATTCGGGGACCGAATTTCTTTAAGGGGGGAAGATTGTAACCCTTCGAAAATCGTTTAGGCAGTTTTTCGGTAATCGGCAAATTTTTCGGCTTTTTCCGTAAAAAGTCAAAATTGATATTTTTCACTGTAGACCTAATTATACAAAATTTAGATAAGATATTACTATAATTTTGTCACTAAAATGTCACTTATAATTTTCTAGTTAAATAAAAAAAAATTTCGTAATTAATTTTTTTTTTTTATTTTAAGCCTTTTTAAATACATTTAATTAGGGATAAATACAAATTTAATTAGGTAAATTTCTTAATTAGGAGTCTTTATAAGCTAAAATAGGATGTTAAAAAAATTGTGTCATGACTTTCACATTTTTAGTTTTTGGGTTGGAAATTTAATGAGAAAATGGTGTAAAATGGGGTTTTTTGTGAAAAGGTTGATGTGAAATGCATTAATTGAGACTTGAGGGGTTTTATTGGCCTAGAAACATCTACACAAACCCCACACCACCCTCCTCTTGCTTCTGGCCGAGCTCCAAGCTGCAGCAACTCCCATTTTCTCACTTCTTTTGCTACATTTTTCTTATCAAAATCCATAGAAAATTCATAAATTCTTTCTCCAATTCAAAGCAAAATCCAAATCCTATCTCTCCTCAACCCAAATTAGTTAAAAACTTGAAGAAAGGAGGCTTATTTGGTGGCTTGAGCATGTTAGGATTCAACTTGTGAGGTGAAAATTCTAGTCTCTTTGTCAAATTGTAGTTTAAAGGTGCTAAAATAGAATTTTGAAGTATCAATTTAATAGAAATTGCTTGTTCATGAAATTCAAGAAAGGGATTTGATTGTGGATTAGGGTTTGATGCATGGTTGATGTATTAAAGTTGGGGTTTGGTTATCTAATTAATTAGAGTGGTTTAATTGTGCTAGAATCTCAATTCTAAATACTAGTTTAGTAGTAAATGTTTGATTTGGAAAAATCAAGAGAAGGTTTTGACTTTAGAAATTAGGGTTTGTAGCATAATGCTTGGATTATGTTAGGGATGGTTATCTAGGTGATTGGAGTGGTTAATTGTGTATTGGTATGCTCGCTAAAACGACAAATTTCAACGTTTATATCGATTTGGTTTGAAAATCGCTTACTAGATTTTTTCGGAAAATAGTATGCGTTCAAATTTCGCTAGGATAGCAATATTACTAGCTTTGTATAGGATTATTAGAGTGCGCGAACGTGGGGTTTCGTCTGGTCAGGTTGCAGTTTTGACGATTGCCCCGAAACGGCGATTTTAGTTAAGGTTTTAGCGATTTTCGGGTATTTTCCGCGTACCGAGTGCACGTTGTGATTAATTCGAGAGCGTCGATCTTTTCATAGTGTGAGTTGCATCATTTCAGAATCTGTAACCTTATATTTTGTGATTATGCAATTCTAGGATCGGTCGGGGAAACTTCGGATACGGCGCGAAAAGGCAAAGCGGTGGCCGGATCAGATTAGCGGGGATTTCTGGTGAGTAGATATATTCATCTATGGGGGAATCGTTTGGATGGCGCGAGGCGCCCCTCCTCCCTAGTTAGGATTACTCTACTTTATGCAGTAATTATATTGTTAGCTAGCTTATCCATTTATGTATATTGCATACCCTTACAGCTAACCCTATACTAGATTGCATGGACATTAATATGACATTCATATATACATATGCGATATCTTTTCGTAGGACACGAACACCTTACCATTGGCATCTATTGCACGCGCACTATTCATGTGACACACACGCCTTTGATATTTGCCATGCCACGTGCACTATAAAACTTGTTTAGCTTAGTTACGCCATTGCATTCATGCATGATATTTGAGAATGTATCGCACGCATATACCTCGCATTACTATCATATTTACATAGATTTCCAGCCAAACTCGCACATCATATACATTGATATCATAGACATTTATTATATATAACATGTGGACACTATGATTTTCTTGATGATTTCAGTTTTTCTGTGATTTCTGGATTTTTGGGGAAAACCGCAAGAATTTAACAAAACCTTAGATTTATCATTTTCAAAACAAAGTTGCGGTTTTCTCGTGACGTATGTGTCGTCCACCATGAGTTTTCATGTTTTCTGTTGGATTTCGAGACCCGATTCGAGGAGTGGATGAACCGTCTCGGGTACATGGTGGGCCCGGTATGGTACCCCGGGGCAAGAAGATCGAGTTGTAGACGATGAGCCTGGCAGGGGAAGACTACCTACCGGTGATGTCTGGCGCGGCGGATATCCGGAGGATACCGACCGTTGTCGTGAGATTTATGGTATGGGCCGATCCGGACTGACGGACCCCGATATTGAGACAGATATGATTCCTTTTTGGTGTCGATGCTTGACACAGGTTTTCAGATGATTTCTCGATGATATTTAGCTACTATACAGATGTTCATGTTTTAAAGTTAGGAATTCAATAACCTTAGCATTTAAAACACTTAAAGACTTAATAATGACATTGCATACCTGCGCATACATACTAGAGATATTATAGCACATATGGACATACATATTGTTCCGCATTGCGTGCATTCTTACGATTGTCTTATTAGATGTTATATTTACTCACGAGCTGGCAACTCACCCCCGTTGTGCCACAGTGTCTTGCAGGTCGGACCCGTCATCTTTGTAGCGGCGGGCTATCTTATCATCAGCTCATTTTGCTCAGACTCGCGACTTCGCCCGTAGGTGGGTTGCGAGCATATTTTATTTCTTTTGCTTTATCATTGTATCTAGTATTCTCCATCTACCATTTCACATTGTATATGCGACTTAGTGATGAGACAGGGAGACTTGTATATTTGTGGTTCTTTTGGATCGAGCTCACTTGAGCCGATGTGTGTTTTTCTGGTATTTTTGCGTTTCCTTTGCTCTTTTCTTGATATTACTATTATATTGCATGTGGTTGTGATCCGCCTTGGGCGAAGAGCTAGCTCCCGCTTGGGGATGCCATTTTTATGATTAAATGTTTATTATCTTGTTGTACCCATTTTTTGGGGATAGAAAATACAGGGGAGACTCTGCCGAAATTTTCAGAAATCTTTGATGTTTTAAAAAGGGATTCTTTGCAACTCAATTGATTTAAAAACCGTTTTCATTTAAGGTTTTCCTTCACTCTCTTTGATTTTTGGGTTAGATTTCTGGGCTTTGGCTGACTTAGGTTACGGTACGCCTTTAGACGTCTCGTAATCTAAGTGCCAGTCACGTTCCGTACTTTCGGGTCGTGACATGCACCTTATTCGATAAGGAAAGGACCGAGATCCCTTCACCGGGAGTGACTCCTTTAGCAATAACTGGCAGATGCTACACCCCTCGGTTTGTCTTTTGATTGCTTTTAAGTGTTTTTGCTTTGCACAGTGATATATGTGATATATCCCGCACCTCATTCGACGAGGAAAGGACCGACGATCCCTTCACCGGGAGTGACTCCTTTAGCAAAACTAGAAAAGCCTCAAAAACACTCCATTTTAAAATCATTTGATTCTACAACGATATCAAGTTCATTACGCAATAGGTTTTCAGAAAAACCTGTCGTAGCCCTCCGTCATTTCAGATAAGTTGTATATAGTATTTGTGCTGCATTTGTTGGCTTTCGTCAAGGTGCAGTGTGCGGTAGCTATATGCTGCTTATCTGCCAGCATACGATGCGATTGGATTAGGGTAGTCGTGCGGCTTTGTTGGCTTTCGTCAAGGGTCGTGCGGGTGGGTTTAATTCAATCAAGAAATGTACGGGTTGAACTTGACTAGCGGGCTATGGTTTGTTGGCTTTCGTCAAGGTCATAGCACGTTAGGGGCAAAATATTATCGGGAATTTCAAGTGTTGAAATTTGCAATGAGATTGCATGCCTTCTATGAGATGGTTGGATCCCGATACCAGCTGCGAGTAAGAGTTACTCCTGGGAGAGTTTTATACATTACAATTAGCCGATCAAGTAGGTGTCTAGAAAGGTGTCAACGAGGTTACGCCTCTGGGAAAACGAGGTTTACATTAATTAGGTTTGTGCGAAAGCACGGGGGACCTCCCTCAAAGTACCGACACTGGCCTTGCTGAAAGATTGGCGAACTTGTAGTGTGTAATTAATCCCGGCTAGTCTTTCCTTTTGGGGTTTGAAGGAAGATTTGATAAAAAGCAGTGGGAGCCATCCTGATTAGATAAAATAATAACCAATCTTTTCTTGAAAGAGCGCACGCTGAGTGTTTTCTTCTCTCTCTCTCCAGGTAGCGACCATATCACGCCTTAATCAAGATAATAATACGGATATATTGACCGAACCCGCTTGTTATACTGAGCTAGGGAACGTTGGTCCCGCTCCAACTTATAATTGTTATAAGACAGAGCAGGAAATTGGGGAATACCAGATTTCCCGTGCCGCCCAAACAAAGAGAGTGCATGTTGATGCATCATCTTCGGGTGTGTTCATTACAAAGAACTGTTTCTCAGTATCCTCCGTATCCTGGGTATATGATACCGGATCAGGATCCCAGATATGTAATCTGTTACATAGGGCTACAAATGGGTAGAAAAACTGAGAACGGGTGATAAGTTTCATGAGGCAGAAAACGGGGCAAGTGTTGCAGCCAAGTCTGTTGGTCACTGTCACCCTGTATTGTAATACATTGATTCTGAACGAATGTTATTAGATACCGAACCTGATATACAAAATCATATCAGTCTCTTTATTAGTAAAGAAAGGATATAATTTTGTATTGTTGGATAATATTTTGAACATTTCCTATATCAAAAGTTGATCGGTTCAGGCACGTTATCTAAAAGCATTGATGTTCTAAATCAAACTACAGTTCTTAGTATATGGAACACACACAAGAGGAAGAGTTCAGAAATGAATGAATTCTTCTTGAGGTATTGTAGACTAGGACAGATCAATGTGACCCGACTAGCTAGAGTTTCATAAAGATGCATATTTAAATTAGTTTGAATTTACATCTTGTGAAACTTGCCAGTCATGTCACAGAGATAAGATGACCATAGCTCCGTTTACTGGAAACAGAGAAAGAGTTAATGAACTCTTGGGACTGATACATGATGATGTATGTAAGGTCTCCTGTCTACACATGCCAGGACTGATTCTTTATACTTCATTATATTCTTTGATAATCTCTCAAGATTCAGTCATATGTTCCTGTTGAAACATGAGTCCGAACCTTTTGAGATATTCACAGAATATAAGTGAGAAGTAGAGAACCAAAATACGGGTAAAAGTATTATGTCCTTTGATGAGATCAAGGAGGAGAATACTTGTGCATAGAATTTCTGGACTATTCTAAAGGAGAATGAGATTCTCTCTCAGCATTACTCCTCCGTATACACCATTGCACGATGGTATGTCGGGGCGGAGCAGATACACCCTATTTGATAAGGTGTGCTCTATGATGAGTACTACTGAGTTACCTTTTTCCTTATGGGAGTTATGCGCTTGAGAAGCTGCATACCTATTGAATAGGGTTCCAATCAAATCAGTAGCCTACCATTTCATATGTGATATGGAATGGGAAGAGCCCATGTCTTAAGTTAGTTAAGATTTGGGGTTGTCCGGCCTATGTCTAAAAGCAAAATCCGGACACGCTCGAGGCAAGGTCTGTTAAGTAGAACTGGAAAGGTTCCAGCTATACAAACTGCAGCTGATGATTTGATAGAACCAAAGGATTCAATAGATTCCAACGAACCTCAGCCTCTCCGCCGATCTAGTAGGGTTCCTCACCCACCTGAGAGATACTTCGGTTTCTCTATGACAGTGGGAGCGAGGATTGCATCATGAGATGATGACCCAACTAGTTTCGAGCTGGCCATCAGGAGTGTGACTCTGTAAGAATGGCTGGATGCTTATCGATCTGAAATGGAATCCTTATACACCAACAAAGTATGGATTTTAGTTGCTATATCTGAAGGGTTAAATCCCCATCAGGAGCAAGTATATCTTGAGAAGATTACTTGGTGTAGATGGAAAAGTTGAGACTTTCAAAGCTAGACTTGTTAAAAGTTTGCATCATTGACCAGGTGTGGATAATGATGAAACCTTTTCAAGTAGCTATGCTTAAGTCCATCCAGATCCTACTTGTCACGGCTACATACCATGACTACGATATCTGGTGGTTGGGTGTCATGACTGCTTTTCTAAATGATGTTTTAGAAGAGTGCGTCTATAAGTATACAGCCAGAGGGCTTCGTAGACAGTGGGAGCAGCGGAAACGTGTGCAAGATGCTTTATAGGATTAAAGCAGGCATCGCGGAGTTGGAACATCTGTTTTGATGGATTAGTCAAAGAGTTTGACATCATCAAAATGGTAGATGAACCTTGTATAAACAAAAAGGTAGTAGGGAGTATGGTGGTGATCCTCGTAGAGTACGTGGATGACATACTCTTGATAAGAAAGGAGTTTCTTATGCTACGCTCGATCAATCTCCGTTTATCACAAAGATTCTCCGTGTAGGATCAAAATGATACCTCCTAAATCCTGAGTTTTGGATCTATGAGATAGATTTAATTGGATGTTAGGATTCTCACTAGTTGTAGTGGGATGATATCAAACGATTCTGGGGAGAATCACTGGAAGTGTTCCAGAGTGATAAAGACGACTGAATGTCAGTCGCAGGCATTGTCTTTACCCTCAGTAAAGGGATGGTATGTTGGAAGAGTTCCAAGCTAGATACCGTGACATACTAGACGATAAAGGCTGGATACATCGCTACTTAAGATGCTACCAAAGAGGATGTTTGGGTGTATATTAGTTCATGAGATGAACTACGTTCCTACCATTGTGAGACAATGGAGTTGTGGCTTATGCCAAGGAACGCCGGTCCCATCAGTGATCCAGACTTATTCTAAGGCAGTATCACCTGATCATGGAGATGGTTGATCTCCAGGGTGATCGAGGCAAGGAGAGCAGACTTAGAGGATAACGCAGCGGATCCACTCACGAAGGCCTATTCCCAGAGAGAGACTTTTATGGGATGGTTGAGTATGAGATACTGCAACCACTGCTATAGATGGCCCTAGTGCAAGTGGGAGATTGTTAGTTATATGTATGCCCTAGAGACCATTACTGTACATAGGATGTATATTGTAGTGGATGCTTGGACATATATAGGGAGGACTTTCTTGCTCGACATGATAGTATGCTATCTGGTTGATCTTTACCTTAACGTGTACACTGATTGTCTCTCTGTTACATGTTGGTAAAGCCCTTAGGATGTGTACTTGACTACCTGGACTATGATGCGGATCATACTAGTGGGGACATGGTAGTCCATAAGTACATCCTTCAAGGTCCCTAGTCGTAGGTGTATTGAGACGGGGTATCGATATACCAGAGTAGACTAGCGTATACCTTCTCGACCCATACAGATGGGTGATGGATGATCCCATATCCATTGGTGTTTGACATCGGAGATGATATACGGGTGCTCAGTAGAGACTGGGTACACTGGACGGACTCGCCGAGAACTCCCAGATGGTATTATACCTCACGTCAGATGGCAGTTCTCTGGTGACACTGGTACAGGTTGGTCTGTAGACCCGAGATCGTCATAGAGTCTTGTGTGATTTCCACTGTGCTTTGATTTCCACCTTACCACGTCCAAGAGGGCGTGCAAAACGGTGGCTTTTGGGTACAGTCCCGAATCACATGGAGGCAATGAGCGATAGGAGGGGATTCGTCTCTCCCGGTATAGGGAGTTGATGTTGCGCTGTGTTCGATTGGCTATAACAGGAAATCCCTGGCCAGGGTTGCTGAGATATACTGGTAAGTGTTACCAGTAGTTTCTCGAACTGTTATGGACCACGTATCGACACGACTTATCGAGCTATTGGGGTCTGACGTTTACCACCCCTAGACAAGATATACGACATATCAGACGACGAGACCGGACTGTACGGTAGTGTTACTGGTTGGATTCACTGGAGTGTGAGCGGGCTTGCTCATCGATCTTCTGATCGCTCAATACCCGGGTGGCCGTTACATTTAGCAGACCGCTTGCGGCTTGTGGGTGCTTGATATGATCGTCATCTGCTACCGGCGTGTTGACAAGTCTTTAGAGTCCTACACAGAGGTTTCCTGGCTCAAGCAAAACGAAATAGGAGCGCATATGAGATATGTGCGGGACCGAGAATAATACCAGTATGTGATACTGTATTCGATTCTCGCGATTTGTAACATTGATCGGTTATATGCGTTATAGCCGGGTTATCGGATCAAGTGTTGATTCGATAAGTTGTTACTATTGATATTAGTCGGTTATATGCGATATGACCGGGTCGTTAAATCAAGTGTTGATTTAGTGATTTAATGTATAATTATATATTTGATATATCACTTTACATTACTAATACAGGTTCACTTAAATGGATTTTCTCACTTGAAGTTCACAAGTTGTATATGTGATATACTTTTGTGCACTTGATTGTATCATGTTTGATGATACATGTTAACTTGGTTAAGTAAAGATTAAACCATGGTTAAGTTAATGATTAAGGTTTTGATTATCTTATTTATTTATTTATTTGTTTGTTTTGGAAAAGATAAAGAAAGAATGGTGGCTTTGTTTGTTTGTTTATTGAAGATTCATGAAGCTTTGACTTAGTCACCATTCTTGTCTTCATACTTAACCCTAACCATTTAAACAAACCATGGTCTATTCTCTACACTTAACTAGGGTTTGGTTATGATAAGTATTCATATAATTTATCCTTTTTCAATATACTTATCATATTATTATCATCTTCTTCTTCATCTTCAAAGAAGAAAAGCTTGCCTCATCAATGGCAAGTGATGAAATCATGTGAGAAATCCAATTCTAAAGTGAACCCACTTCCTATTTCTTCATCCTCTACCTCTTGCCAAGTAGTATAGGGTGTTTCCTTCACAAGTTTTCATGACTTGGTGAAGTTGGAGCTTGATCTAGCGATGCCTCGACGTAGATCATCTTCGGCATCGTCGTCGATGACCTAGCCCGCTTTTTCTCCGATGAAGCCGACGCTAGAGCCCAAGATCCGATTTGTACAGTGAGGAGACTTCATTGCGGAGACATGGAGGTGGAGAAACGGATCTACAAAGGTTGTATTTCCGTACACTTAGTTAAAGTTGTTAACTATTCTCTTTTGTCGCCTAAAAATCTAGCCAACGATCTTGTTAGGGTTTCTCGGCACCATTAAAATTTGAAATTGGCATGGTTGATGCCTTGTGAGACCTCATTTGTGTGCCTAGGAACCCTACAGGATCGTCTTTGACTTGAGGAAGCTGACGAGGAAGCTACGATCCGTTACGATCCTCGGAGCCTACGATGACGAGGAGGACAGCGAAGAAGACCCGAAGGACTTGTATCGTGAGGTATAAACTCATTTCTGAGTAGTTAACCTCTTTACATGCTTAGCTAGTTAGGGTTTAGCAAAAGATCCTGGAGTTCAAGTCGGTGTTGCGAGCTTTGAAAATCATTTTTAAATATTCCGCCTCCCCGCGAACCCGCGGGGTGCGTGACATCGACTTACACTAATAACTCGATAATTCGTGCTGATGCGGCTCATGACTAATCCGAGAAACTACTGATCAACCTATCAGTAAATCCCAACTGCCTTGGCCAAGATCTTATGGTCCTGACCAATCGAACACAGTGCGACATCGACTCCCTATACCGGGAGAAACGAATCCCCGACAATCGCTTACTGCCTCCATATGGCTCGGAACTGTACCCAACCAAAACCTGTTTGCACGACTCAGTAGAGCCGTGGTAAGGTAGTGATCAAAGCACAATGGGAACTCACACAAGACAAAATGACAATCTCAGGTCTAAAAACTAACCTGTACTCATGTCACCTGAGAACTTCCAACTGACGATAGGTATAGTACCATCTGGAAGTTCTCGGCGAGTCCGTCTGGTGTACTCACACCTAGTGAGCACCTGTATACGATCTTAGGTGCGAAAGACCAATGGTTGCGGAACTGTACCATCGCCTCGTCGGGGTCTAGAAACGTATATACTAGTCTACTCCGGAATATCGATGCCCAGTCTTGAAACTCCCACGACTATGGACCTTTTAAAAATGTGCGTACCGACTACCCAGCTCCCATAAGTATGATCGCCATCACAACGTAGGTAGTCTAGCAATGATCCTATGGGCTTTATCAACATGTATGAATGATACATAATAGTAAGTAATACATATGCACATGTTAAGATAAAGACAAGCTAGATAGTATACTATCATATCGAGCAAGATTGTCTTGTACATATATATATGTCCAAGCATCCACATGTATACATATACAATAATGGCCTCTAGGGCATACATATCCAACACGATGCCCAGTCTCGATACTCTCTCGACTAGGGACATTTAAGGATGTGTTTATAGACCACCCAGCTCCCACGTATATGATCGTCATCATAATGCTGGTAGTCAAGCAAGAATCCTATGGGTTCTATCAACATGTAATAATGATCCGTAATACTACATAAAGTATGTACATGATGATAAAGACAAACTAGATAGCATACTTGTAAGTCCATGATGGACACCCCACGGGTCGCGGGGAGGCGGAATACTTTAAAAACGGTTTTCTCACCTCAAAAGAAAATAGTTTTTGCTTAGAATCATGAACTTTTTCCCACTTTAGGATCTTGATTAAACCTTAACTAACAAAACTAAACTAAGAGAAAGAGTTAACTACTGTGTAAAGGAGTTATACCCTCGTTCCTAGTCCTTCGGGTCTTCAAGTTGCTCCTTGCTCCTTGGTTCAAGCTCCTTGTTCTTGATCTCCTTTCTTTGGCTTCTTCTAGGTCTTGGAAGAGTTCGGTTGCCGGTCTCCTTTGTGTCAAAGATGGATCCACCCGAGGGGCCTACGATCAAGCTCCAACCTCTATGAGATACCTTAGTGATCTTACTTGCTAGGAGAGATTACTAAGGGGATGTATAGAGGATGTGTTATGGACTAGTTGATCTCATAGCTCATTGTTTTGCAACACATGCAAGTGTATGAGCTTGAGGAAGAAGGAGAGAAGAAAACCTAGGAGAGAGAAAGCTTTTGTGAGAATAAGAAGAAAAATGAGTTGTGAGAATGGCTAAGTATTTTCACAATAATTCAACCATGGAATTATTTAATCATACAAAATGCAACCTTACTTGAATAGTAATTCCAAAGTGAATAAATAAATGCTTAGCCATGCTTCATAACTCTCCTAATTTCCACCTCATTAATCCTTTAATGAAAAAGAATAAAACTATAATGAGGTGTCTCTTTCTAGAAGGTCAATCTTGTGAATTTACAAGAATGCCCTTTTTCCGTATTTTCATACCCGTATCCGTATTCCGAAAAATACGGATACACTGAGATAAGTATAATCCAATACTACAATACTAGTATCCGGCTTAAACCAAAGCCTACCAGTATTATCCGTCCGATCGTCATTCGAGTAGCCAGTACACGAATGAGATCGAAACCCTGCCGTAAGACCATACGACATCTACATCGTCTCGCCTGATCCAGGGAAACCCTCTGTGTGGGACTCTAAAGACTCGACAGTACGCTGGCGGTGGGTTTAACCACAAGTCCGTCAGTGGCACTAGCTGTACGTAACGGCAACCCAGGCACGTGTCGAAAAGGAGGCCGACGAGCGAACTCGTCCGTAACCCCTACTGAGCCTGTCCGTGACAATATCCGTGCAGTCCGGTCTGTTCGTCTGAGAGTATCGCATGCATGGTCTAGGGAGGTGGTGAACGTCAGACCCCTAACAACCATATAAGTCGTGCCGGTATGGCTCAAGACCATCCGAGAATCTACTGGTCAATCCACCAGTAATTCTCAATCAGCCCTGGCCAGGGACTTATGGTAATGACCAACCGATCATAGTGCGATATCAACTCCCTATACCGGGAGAGACGAATCCCTAACAGTCGCTCACGGCCTCCATGCGGCTCGGGACTGTACCCAACTAAAACCTGTTTGCACGACTCCTTTGAGCCGTGGTAGGGTAGTAATCAAAGCACGGTGGGAACTCACACGAGACAAATGACGACCTTAAGTCAACAGACTATTTGCACACATGTCACCTGAGAACTGCTATCTGACGTTAGGTATAATACCATCCAGTCAGTTCTCGGCGAGTCCTGTCCGGTGTACTCACACTCAGTGAGCATCTGTATACAATCTTAGGTGCACATCACCAATGGCTGTGGGACCAATCCATTGCCCCTCGTCAGGGTCTAGATATGTATACACTAGTCTACTCTGGAGTATCGATGCCCAGTCTCGATACTCCTGCGACCAGGGACATTTAAGGATGTGCCTATTGATTATCCAGCTCCCACAAGTATGACTGCCATCACAACGCCGGTAGTCAGGCAAACACCCTATGGGCTTTATCAACATGTATATAAATACAAAGTAAAATATATCACACGTCAAGATAAAGACAAACCAAATAGCGTACTATCATATCAAGCAAGATTGTCATGTACATACATATCCCTAGCATCCTATACAATGAAGGCCTCTAGGGCATATATATCCAACAATCTCCCACTTGCACTAAGGCCTGTAATTGGCGCAATGAGTACCTACTGTCTGCACTAGATCCAGTTGCTGGCGTACCGCATGCCTAACATCTCAAACAGCCTCTCGAACTGGACTTGAGGGATGGCCTTGGTGAATGGATCTGCCGTGTAGTCTTTTGTGTCCACTCTCCGCACCTCGATCTCCCGACGATCCACGATCTCCCTGATCAGGTGATACCGCCTCAAGATATGCCTGGATTTCTGATGGGACCTTGGTTCCTTCGCTAATGCCACAGCCCCATTGTTATCACAATACAAAGGTATTGGATTGGCAATGGACGGAACCACCTGAAGTTCAGAAATGAACTTCTTCATCTAGACAGCTTCTTTCGCGGCATCGTTAGCAGCTATATACTCAGCCTCCATAGTTGAGTCTGCGACGGTATCCTGTTTGGAACTCCTCCAACATACCGCCCCTCCATTGAGGGTAAACACAAAACCCGAAACGGATTTAGAGTCATCTTTGTCACTTTGGAAGCTGGAGTCGGTAAAAGCCTCAACCTGGAGGTCCTCATTACCGTAAACCAAGAACATCTCCTTAGTCCTTCTCAGGTACTTGAGAATGTTCTTTACCGCTATCCAATGCTTCTCACCTGGGTCAGACTGATACCTGCTTACCACACTAAGTGCGTAAGCTACATCTGGTCTGGTACATAACATCGCATACATTATAAATCCTACTACCGAAGCGTAGGGTATAATGCCCATGCGAGCCCTCTCTTCATCAGTCTTTGGAGACATCTCTTTGGAGAGGGTGATCCCGTGACAAGCGGGTAAATTACCGCACTTGGAATCTTCCATACTAAATCTCTTTAGTATAGTGTCAATATACCCGGACTGTGAAAGTCCCAACATCCTTTTGGATCTATCACGATAGATCTTAATGCCCAGAATGTAGGATGCATCTCCCAAGTCTTTCATGGAGAATTTCTGTGACAAGAAGAGCTTTACTGATTGTAGCATAGGGACATCATTCCCTATCAGTAGTATGTCGTCGACGTACAAAACGAGGAAGACTACTGCACCTTCTACAATCTTCCTATAAATGCATGGTTCATCTACATTTTTGATAAAGTCAAATTCTTTGACCGTCTCATCAAAGCAGATGTTCCAACTCCGTGATGCTTGCTTTAATCCATAAATGGATTTAAGCAACTTGCACACTTTTCCGCTTCTCCCACTGTCTAAGAAACCTTCTGGTTGATCCATGTAAACACTCTCTTCTAAATGTCCATTTAGAAAAGCTGTTTTTACGTCCATCTGCCAGATTTCATAGTCATGGAAGGCGGCAATGGCAAGCAGGATCCGAATGGATTTAAGCATAGCTACTGGGGAAAAGGTTTCATCATAGTTCAGTCCTGGTCTTTGACGAAAACCTTTTGCAACGAGTCTAGCTTTGTAGGTTTCCACTTGTCCAAATGCACCAATCTTCTTTTTGAAGATCCATTTGCATCCAACTGGTTTCACTCCAGGAGGAGCAACTTCTAAAGTCCATACTTTATTGGTGTACATGAATTCCATTTCGGATCTCATAGCATCCAGCCACTTCACCGAGTCATTACTCGTGATAGCCTGCTGAAAATTAGTAGGCTCATCATCATCGATGATGCAATCCTCTCGATCCCCATCTACAAGAAACCCATAGTATCTTTCAGGAGGACGAGAAAGCCTACTAGATCTACGGAGTGGCGTTGGTTCGTCGGGCTCCATTGAAACCTGAGGTTCTACTAAATCCTCGGCAGTAGTTTGAGGTTCTGGAATTTCTTCCAGCTCTACCGCGCTCCCACTTATTTCTTTTGCAAGAAATTCGCTCTCTAAGAAGACAATGTGGCGAGCGACAAACACCTTTTGTTCTTCAGTGTGGTAGACGATATATCCCCTTGAATGCTTGGGGTATCCCACAAACTTGCACAAAACCGATCGTGCTTCGAGCTTGTCCGGATTATGCTTTTTAACATATGTCGGACACCCCCATATCTTGATATACTTGAGACATGGTCTCTTCCCGCTCCACATTTCATATGGAGTGGTAGGCACAGACTTAGTCGGAACTCTATTCAATAGGTATGCTGCTGATTCTTGCGCAAACCCCCAGAAGGAAAGTGGCAACTCAGCACTACTCATCATTGAACGCACCATGTCCAGTAGCGTGCGATTCCTCCTTTCTGATACACCATTATGCTGAGGTGTATAAGGTGGAGTAAGCTGAGAGAGAATCCCATTCTCTTTTAAGCATTCAAGGAAACTGGTACTTAAGTATTCTCCACCTCGATCAGATCGAAGTGTCTTGATGCTTTTACCAGTCTGTTTCTCCACTTCATTTTTATACTCCTTAAACTTCTCAAAAGCCTCGGATTTATGCTTCATTAAAAACACATGTCCATACCTAAAGAAGTCATCAGTAAAAGTGATGAAGTAGGAGTGACCGCTTCGTGCATGTGTAGACATTGGACCACATACATTACTGTGTACAAGTCCCAAGAGTTCCGTGGCTCTTTCTCCGTGTCTGGTGAACGGAGATTTGGTCATTTTTCCTTTGATACATGATTGACAAGTTGCATATGATGAATATTCAAACGGATCTAAATATCCATCTTTATGTAACTTAGTTAACCTTGTTTCATTTATATGACCAAGTCTACAATGCCATATGAAGGCTTGGTTTGAATCTGGAGCCTTCCTTTTAAGCGTGTTTTGAATATTGAAAACTTGAGGTTGATTAAGTATGTATATGCCGTTTTCCAGTGTGCCAAACCCAATCATTTCTTGATTTAGGAGAATGATCATGACATTTCTTTCAAGCGCAAAATTATATCCTTCATTAGATAATAAAGATACTGATATAATATTACACAGCATACAGGGAATACAAAAACAGCTGTACAACACCAAAATGTGCCCACCAGTCAACCCCAGGTGATATTCCCCTATTGCAATAGCATCTACGTGCATTCCATTGCCCATCCGGAGAGTCATATCATCTGTCTTCAGTGCTCTACGGTTTCTCAGAGCCTGCAAAGAATTACAGATATGAGAACCAGAACCGGTATCAAGTACCCATGATGTAGAGTTTACTGAAAGACAATTTTCGATTACAAACACACCTGAAGCAGAAGCAGCAGCTTGCTTCGTGTCCTTGGCTTTGAAAGCCCTGCAATCCTTCTTCCAGTGCCCTTGCTTGTGACAATAGTAGCATTCGTTCTTATCTGCCCTCACCCTTCCTGCCTTGTTCGTTCCCTGCACCTTCTTGACCCCGCATTTCGGTTTGGTGGCTTTCATCTTCTTCTTCCCTTTAGCTTTCGCTTTAGATTTAGAAGAGGATGATTGGCCAACATACAGAACGGGGGTCTTCTCCTTTTTCAAGGAGGTCTCTGCTACCCTCAGCATGTTGAGGAGTTTTGGAAGATCAGCTTCCATTTCGTGCATGTTGAAGTTCAGCACGAACTGAGAGAAGGTGTGGGGAAGGGACTGCAAAATCAAGTCGATGTACAACTCATTCTCTAGCACGCATCCCAGGTTTGCGAGTTCCTCAATGAGGCTGATCATTTTCAGGACGTGCTCTCCTACAGGTGATCCTGGAGCTAATCTCATCTGGAACAGTTTCCTTGAGGTCTCGTACCTCGCGATACGGGAGTGCTCTCCATACAGTTCCTTGCAATGGAGAAAGATGGATATAATATCCATACTCTCGTGCTGTTTCTGGAGTTCATTGTTCATGGACGCCAACACAATACACTTAGCTCTCTCACAGTCTAGATCCCAGGTTTTGCGAACCTCCTTATCCGCAACTGAGGAATCTGGTCCTGGGATAGGGGGGGAACATCGGTGGTAACATATGCAACTTTGTCATAAGTCAGTGCAATGTTGACGTTCCTTAGCCAATCTTTATAGTTTGGCCCGGTCAGTGTATTTTTTTCAAGTAATAGTTTTAGTCCTGTCATGGTAGCTGCCAGAGAGAGAGAAAAGAAACACTCAGCATATGCTCTTGCAAGTTTAGATTGGTTTATTAGTTTATCTAAACAGAATGGCTCCCACTGTTTCCTCAAATCCTTCTTCAAACTCTAAAAGAAGAATTAGTCAGGATTTAATCACACGTCACAATACTTGCTTAACCTTTCAGCCAGGCCAGTGTTGGTACTTCGAGGGAGGTTTTCCAACGCTTTCGCGAAGTTCCTTAATTAAATAATCTCTTTTCCCTGGAGGCGTAGCCCCACTAACACCTTTCTAGACACCTACTTGGTTTATAGCATTGATTGTTAAGTGAGAAAATTTCCCGAGAGTAATCCTACTCATCAGTGGGATCGGGATCCAACTATCATCGTATGATGCCCTAGATGGAAGCCACTCTAGTCACCACACTCCAGAAGGTATGCTAAATCTACAAGTTTCCTTTATGTTTAAAACTCCCGATGTGATTTTTACCCCCAAGCTCTTATGACCTTGACGTAGGCCAACAAATCATAAGATGCAAGTCAAGTTCTACCCGTCGTTGTCCTGATTAATTTAAATCCATCCGTACTCGCCCTTGACATAGGCCAACAAGGCTGTACGACTGTCCTAGACTAATGCATCCATCTATACAACAAATAAGCAACACATTGCTACCATACACTATGCCTTGACGTAGGCCAACAAACATAGCATGAATACGATGTGCTGTTTATTTGAAACGACGGAGGGTTACGGCTGGTTTTTGGCAAAAACCGTTAACGTAGTGAACTTGATATGATCGAAGGAACCAAGATAGTTTTTTAAAAGGAGTGGTTTAAGCTCCGCATTTAAAATTTGCTTTTGAAGAAAACCGAGTGGTTTTGAAATTGTTCCAAAGATTTAGTTTAGGTTTATTTTCTTTGCATTAATGAATTAATGTTGTCCCATCATTTAATCCTACCATTGCAGAAAACAACGAAAATACAACGTACGCTTATGCCATCCGCATTCGCCACTGGGCCCCGTCATCACCCGTTAGGTTACTTAACTAACGACAGAGCGGGGGCTGGACTAGCGCGGGTGTAAAACATAAGCAACGCCTGATAAATATCATATATAGATATATCCATTCGTCGCACGCAATAATAAGCATTCCAGATCACAGATGGACATATTGGATATACTAGGAATACCGCACTTCGTTTAAGCCCATAACGAAGGACGGGCTCCACGGTCGCGATGAATAGCCAAAACCCCACCCTAGACCCCTACGGGTGCGGCAAACTACCCGCCAAGTACCAGAAGTGAAGCAGTCTCCCTCAACAACGTGAGTAGGTCACTAAGCACTTCAAAATACCCGGTAGTTTGTGCACCCTTCCTTGGGTCTATCTTAGGAGCAAAAACAGTAAAAGAAATAATACAACGGTGGCTACAATCTCATCCCGGATGTGCCCCGCAAAAATAATATTACATCAATTTCACAAATTACATTGAATGAAAGAAAAGAAAACACTCGTCTCACATCCCCCCGGCTATTCATCATCGACAATCCAATAACATTCATATACACAAACCAACCATTACAGATATGTGCAACCCCCATTAATCGTCGTATAGCGATTAGCGGACGTTTCAAAACACATAAAGCATTACAGAAGAACCGATTAGCTAAAACAATTAGAATTTCGAACGATTAAGCAATTTTGAATCTACCCTCAGTTCTACAGATTACAGAAAATATCTGGGCAGAATCAAAATATCCCAAAAATCACAAAACCATAAAATAAGAATAACAGAGGAAATTTGGACCGAGTCGAAGCCAACTCGGCCGCAGATCTGCGGCAGAACGCTGAGTTCTGCCGCGGTTCCGCGGTGAGTTGACCGACTCAGGAGCCCAAATTTCTTCATTTTTCCTAAAAAACCCTGCCTGTATTTTTAAGCCTTCTGAAAAAATTTAGGACCAGATTTCAAAATCGACAGAAACATGGTTTTTCGGGCGCGTTTTTGGGATTTTTCCGGCGATCGAATTTCTAACACTTTGCTAACAAGTTAGATAAGGTTTAATATGGCTCTGATACCGGTGTAAGTCCATGATGCACACCCCACGGGTCGCGGGGAGGCGGAATACTTTAAAAACGGTTTTCTCACCTCAAAAGAAAATAGTTTTTGCTTAGAATCATGAACTTTTTCCCACTTTAGGATCTTGATTAAACCTTAACTAACAAAACTAAACTAAGAGAAAGAGTTAACTACTGTGTAAAGGAGTTATACCCTCGTTCCTAGTCCTTCGGGTCTTCAAGTTGCTCCTTGCTCCTTGGTTCAAGCTCCTTGTTCTTGATCTCCTTTCTTTGGCTTCTTCTAGGTCTTGGAAGAGTTCGGTTGCCGGTCTCCTTTGCGTCAAAGATGGATCCACCCGAGGGGCCTACGATCAAGCTCTAACCTCCATGAGATACCTTAGTGATCTTACTTGCTAGGAGAGATTACTAAGGGGATGTAAAGAGGATGTGTTATGGACTAGTTGATCTCATAGCTCATTGTTTTGCAACACATGCAGGTGTATGAGCTTGAGGAAGAAGGAGAGAAGAAAACCAAGGAGAGAGAAAGCTTTCGTGAGAATGAGAAGAAAAATGAGTTGTGAGAATGGCTAAGTATTTTCACAATAATTCAACCATGGAATTATTTAATCATACAAAATGCAACCTTACTTGAATAGTAATTCCAAAGTGAATAAATAAATGCTTAGCCATGCTTCATAACTCTCCTAATTTCCACCTCATTAATCCTTTAATGAAAAAGAATAAAACTATAATGAGGTGTCTCCTTCTAGAAGGTCAATCTTGTGAATTTACAAGAATGCCCTTTTTCCGTATTTTCATACCCGTATCCGTATTCCAAAAAATACGGATACACTGAGATCAGTATAATCCAATACTACAATACTAGTATCCGGCTTAAACCAAAGCCTACCAGTATTATCCGTCCGATCGTCATTCGAGTAGCCGGTACACGAATGCGATCGAAACCCTGCCGTAAGACCATACGACATCTACATCGTCTCGCCTGATCCAGGGAAACCCTCTGTGTGCGACTCTAAAGACTCGACAGTATGCTGGCAGTGGGTTTAACCACAAGTCCGTCAGTGGCACTAGCTGTACGTAACGGCAGCCCATGCACGTGTCGAAAAGGAGGCCGACGAGCAAACTCGTCCGTAACCCCTACTGAGCCTGTCCGTGACAAAATCCGCGCAGTCCGGTCTGTTCGTCTGAGAGTATCGCATGCATGGTATAGGGAGGTGGTGAACGTCAGACCTCTAACAACCGTACAAGTCGTGCCGGTATGGCTCAAGACCATCCGAGAATCTACTGGTCAGTCCACCAGTAATTCTCAATCAGCCCTGGCCAGGGATTTATGGTAATGACCAACCGATCACAGTGCGATATCAACTCCCTATACCGGGAGAGACGAATCCCTAACAGTCGCTCACTGCCTCCATGCGGCTCGGGACTGTACCCAACTAAAACCTATTTGCACGACTCCTTTGAGCCGTGGCAGGGTAGTAATCAAAGCACAGTGGGAACTCACACGAGACAAATGACGACCTTAAGTCAACAGACTATCTGCACACATGTCACCTGAGAACTGCTATCTGACGTTAGGTATAATACCATCCAGTCAGTTCTCGGCGAGTCCTGTCCGGTGTACTCACACTCGGTGAGCATCTGTATACAATCTTAGGTGCACATCACCAATGGCTGCGGGACCAATCCATCGCCCCTCGTCAGGGTCTAGATATGTATACACTAGTCTACTCTGGAGCATCGATGCCCAGTCTCGATACTCCTGCGACCAGGGACATTTAAGGATATGCCTATTGACTATCCAACTCCCACAAGTATGACTGCCATCACAACGCCGGTAGTCAGGCAAACACCCTATGGGCTTTATCAACATGTATATAAATACAAAGTAAAATATATCACACGTCAAGATAAAGACAAACCAAATAGCGTACTATCATATCAAGCAAGATTGTCGTGTACATACATATCCCTAGCATCCTATACAATGAAGGCCTCTAGGGCATATATATCCAACAATACTATCATCTCGAGTAAGACTGTTATACCCGTATAGGTCCTCCCTCAATCATCACAATCGCGTACCTGTGATTACAATAATTGACTTGAGGGCACTATAGCCAACATATTTATTACAAAAATTAACTAAATAAAGCTCTTATTTTAATGAAAATACTGAACTTCTACATGCACTGAAAGTAAACCATACTCGTAGTGCTGTTTATTAGGCAATTTGGCCTAATTTAGAGAAGAGGACTTCAGGTTTGAGAATTTGGAGAAGAATGCTCAATTTGAGTTAAACCGAAATTTAGAGAGAAAAAACAGCCGATATAATAAGATTATGATGGATAATTTAGGATAAAACTATAAAAATCGGTCAAATATGGGTTATATGACATGTTTATCGCCAAAAGAGTTTACAAATCAAACCAGAGGGGTTCTTGTACACCAAATTAAAAGTCCAGGGAGGTTTCGTAGTGAGTTTGAACTATATGGTGGTTTTGGAAAACTCGAGTAAACCACATGATAATTTTTGTGAAATAAGCCATACTTTTATGTAATTGTTTTGAAAGAAAATGAAAATGTTTTTTAAATTGTTTAGAGAGAATTTAGGTTAAGCTTGAAAATTTTGTCAGTAATAAAATTTAGTTACAATTTGGTCATATAGACGATAACATATCTTTTGAACAACCCCGGACGCGTGCATGATACGGGGGCACTTACTGCTATATACTAAATCTATATGAGGGAATATTCCTGCTCTGTTTTGGCACCATATGCCTGCATGATATAATTCCAACACCTATATTTCTTTCTAATTACATCTTGCCGCAATCATTGCCATATCATTTGGAAAATAGGGTTGCAAACTGTTACAAACCTGGAAAGAAGGGACACAATAAAATTTTTCTCCATCCTTGCATGAAATCGCCTAATCTATTGATGGAAAATTTTGTTAGGCCCCCTCCTCTTTAGAAACTGAGAATGGCAACATAGGCTATTAATTTAATTTTTTCAAAAATAGAATGGGGAAATATATACAATCTTATAATTTTCAAGTTTTCATGAAGAGATTCTATAGGTTAATTTATTTAATATTCTAATCTTGCCCGCAGTTAAAACTTTCAAATTTGTCCGGTCATACTTTATTTCAGTTATTATTGTGATGAAAATGTCAATTTTATAAGAATTTCTTGATTCAACTTCTAACACTAGGTATGAGACGGGCATTAGTCGGAGCCCTATTCTTCCATTAAAAAAATCGATCCTGACAATAATATATGTTACATACCGGGTGCAGACTCCAAATTTAACCGGTTTGTTATTTCTTCTTAAGAAATATTTTTGATGTTGTGAATATTCGTATGAGTAGATGAGTTAAAGCTAGACATTTATCCGTAATATACCATTATACCAAAAATATCACTCACTAGTCATATACATTAATCATATTATAATACAAATACAGTAAAAAAGAATGTTGCATAATTACACTGATCAAATTTATAAAATGCATTTGGAATATAATAAATAAATTTGATCGATCGCTTTTTCTTTTGAATATTCTTGACATAGAAAAATCTTTTGTTACGAAAAATAGAAATGTACAATTTTGTTCTTTTCTTTTTTGAAAAATTATTGACATATAAAAATCTGCTATACTTTTTTTTCTCAAAATTTTCTTTTGCGGATTCCAATCTTTGGTGCATTACCATAGATAGAAATCTTTTGATTTTTTTATTGTTCTTTTATCGATTATTTATGGCTCTACGCTTGCTCCATCTGTCAATCATACCATGGGTTGTCGACCAAAATAATAACTTAAATGAATTGTGTGATAAGTAACAGCACCAAAATAACCTCTGTCAAGCCAAATGAAATCAAATTTGGAGGCATTTGCTAGAAAATTATTAATCATGCCCCCGCTAATTTTTCCCCAAAATTATCAATTTCCTGTATGAATTTATCTACGATGCGAAGATTATTCTATTGAAAATTGCATCAACTTCCGCAGCTCTCAGGAAAAAATTATCATTAAATCCCTAAGGAGTTTCTCACATTCCCAAGGTTATTGAGTGATACTTTTCCCGCAAGTACTTGAACTCCAACATAACATAACTAGAATAGGATTTAATTTGACTGAAAAAAGTATAAAAAAGCATAAAAAGGTATAATGGAAAATTCCTTTGATAACAATTACAAAATTAGCTATATAATAATCAATTTATCGTTATTTTACTATCATACAAACATACTATATAGTACACCGATATGTGCAATTATTGACAGAGAATCGAATATATATTATTGCATTCGGATTTCTGATACCTGAATAACATATTATATCCGATAGCAAAAAAATTAATTATTTTAAAATTAATTTTTTTTTATTAAATTTAATAATATTTTATCAAACATATTACAAATCCAACAATTCACCTAGCGCATTATGCCTTAGCCATAAGTTATAAGATGTGAGTAGGGTTAGAGTCTCATGCACCCGAAAATGGATATAAGAGTTGGTGCAATTTTACCGAAAAGGATCCAAAATAGTCGTGCATACATATTATAATTTGTGGAGCTGAACCAAAAAATAAACTTAAGAAAATGTCGTGTTGGACAAGATGTTTCATCCCTAACATAATCCGCATCCATTCAAATGATTGAAGCACCAGCATTGACATTTGTTTGACAACATACCTCCATTGAAGATTTATTTGAATTGAGATTAGAAAACCGGACACTGTTCTAGATAAACATGTCGACTCATCAGCTTAACAACTTGTTAGAGTATGCTAAAAGAGAAATATAAGGCTTTCAATGACGAATTCAACTTGTTTGAGTGACCTCATTTTTAACACGTTCTTTCCTGATTCTGCTAATCTAGGAGATCTACAGAAAATCATGAATTCAGCGGAGTAACCTTGAAAGGGGGATTCCATTCTATTGTGATTGCATATCGTCATATCATCTTCTTTTTCTTTTCCTCAACTTTTGGTAACGGTTTTATTTTTTTTATCTCTACTGTTATAGTGCAAAAAGGAGGGTATCCAAATTTGAAAATCCAATTTCAACCAAGTCATAAATGGCTGTATAATTTTCTCCTTTTTCTTAAACAAAAAATAAAAATAAAATTAGAATGCTGACTATTCTTTTCCTCTCTGTATATGCCGGATAACTAATCACTTCCTCATCCCCCTCTGACTACTCTCTCGCTCTCTCTCTCAAGAATAATTGTCTTCAATTCTAAAATTAATTGCTTACGCTACATGTATTGCACGAGCAAAACACTAGTATTTTTAGTATGGCCAATGACCTAACATGAAAAAATTTACTCTAGAAAGGCTTATATAGTGCAAGCCTCTCTAAAGCCCTTGAATGGGCTTACCTTGCATGTGGGGCCTTTAGATGGGCTCCTCCACGTTGGGGAAGCCCATCCAAGACCATGTAAGGGGGCATCGTAGATTTTTCCGACCTTAATCCGCAAATAACCAAATTTACAGGTGTTTCGCGGAAAACAACATTCTTGCAATTCCAAGAAAAGAAAGGGGTATTTCCTCAATTATCACATCCGAAACAATTAATAAAGGACAAAACGACAGCGTAAGAAATTTACCAAGAGAGCGAGCGAGCGAGAGTGAGGAAGGCAGAAAAAGCACCCGCTTGCTGCTGTCTTCAGCGGATCCTATTTTTCGATCCCCTTCTCTCTCTCCCTCTCGCTCCCTTCAATCTTTGGAAAAAAAATCAAAACTCTAAATTCTCAAAAACGATCCCCTCGCATTCTTGATTCTTTCATCTCAGAACCCTCGACAAGAATCCCTCCCTTTTCCTCCCCCCGAATCCCAAACCATAGCTATCGCCATGTCGTCCTCCGAAAACATCAACATCGCCATTGCTGAGAGCTCCGATAACGACGGTAACGCTCAGGCTGCTAGGTCTGCGTCGGCTTGGGGCGCTCCTAACTCCAATGGAGGAGGGATCGAGGTGGGTGCCGTGATGGGGGCCGATTCTTGGCCTGCTCTCGGCAAACCCGCTCCCAGATCGTCGTCGCCGCCCGCTGATCCGATCTCTGTCCCTGCTCCTCAGGTTCGATCGCTGTCAAGTTCTTCTCGTCTTGATTTTTTTTAGGTTTTTATTTCAAGAATTCGTTGGAACTGTTGTTTGGATGTTAGGTCCCTGCTGTTGCTGCAGCAAATTCAAACCCTAATTCTAATCGGCAAAGGCCTGGCAACCATGGCGGAGGATTGCAGATCAATGGTGCGCACAACTCGCCGCCGATGTCGCCGGCATCGGGAGAGGTGACATCGGGTCAAGGCCAGGAGTCTTCGCCTAGGGACATGCAGAGTATTAGGAACAATAGTAATTGGGATCATGGGTCTGGCTCTAGAGGCAGCGGGTTTGTTCACAATCGGTCTTTTAATCGACGGGGCAACAATGGTGGTGGTGGTGGTGGGTCCCACAATAACCCCCGTCATGTGACGCCACCGGCGGTTCATGGGCACCACCCAAGGCCGCAGATCATCAGGCCACGGCCGCCTGGCGCAGCGCCATTCTTGGGACCACCTACTCCTGTTCGGCCCTTCATGGGACCCCCAATGGGGTTTGCTGGTTGGTTTCTCGTGTTGTATGCGGTTTGAGTTTATCTTGTATTGTGTGTTTAGTTTTGGAGTTGGGATGATCGGTGTTTTCTTTTTAGTTGAGGTGTATGCTTTGCAAACTTCTGTTTGCAAGCCTTTACCTTGAAGGCAAACATCACTTAACTTAAATTCAGAGTTAAGAGAGGCAAGTGTTAGGATGGGATTTCTTAGATAGTTGGAGTTACCCCATTGCGGAGTTGAGACAACTGAAGTTATCCCAACTCCAAAAGAATAACCAAACAAGGTGTACTTATGATTTTAGAGTTAAGATATGATAACTATAGGAATTTCTTGTTATCTTAACTCCATAGCTAAACATGGCCTTAATTGTGCTTGAACATGTTGTCAGCAGAGATTCCACCTGTTTTTTATGTGCAAGCACCTCCTGCTCCGTTTGTTGCTGCACATCCTGTGGCTCCTCCAATGCCACCTGCAATGTTATTGAACACTGCGGACTATCTCCGTGATGCAGTGAAGAAGCAGATAGAGTACTACTTTAGGTAACTTTCATGTGTGTAGATAGATAGGTGCTGAATGATTATTAGCTTAATTATTATTTTAGTTGCTTACGATTCTTTGTTTTGATTTCTGTAGCAATGACAATTTGTGCAAAGACGTGTACTTGAGGAAGCTAATGGATGACCAGGGATGGGTTTCTATTTCTGTGATCGCGAACTTCAATCGAGTGAGTTTGTGCAGTGTTCATGATATTCTTTTCATCACATTAGAATTTGTCATTCTAATTTTGCTTACTGACAATCGTCTAGTTTTTTTAACATGATTTTTATCTGAGGAATTACTAAATGCCTTTTACGCATTGTTTAGATTGTTGGGTATCTAGTTAAATAGATGCTTGCTTGCAGACCACATGGTATTAGTATACGGCATGCATCATGCTCATTGTTAGGACATGTTCTTTATAAGGATGGTCTTATGTGTTATTGACATTCATTTAGTGCTTTTATAAAGTAGTTTTGGGCTTACAGCATCTCAATGTATTAGATGTTTCATATCCCAACCGAGGTATCTTTTAGCTGCTCATGAATTTCCAGACTTTGCATCCATTGCCTTCTAGTTATCTATAAGATAGTATTCATTGATCATGCATTGCTGGTTTGCATCCACCGTCTTTTATTTCTCTAAGATACTGAAATATTCTCAATCTTACAAATATTTTTGTGTATATAACATTTTCTATTTGCTATCTTACGTACTTATGAACATTTAGAATCCTTTCATGCTATGAACTACTCGTATTCAAGAAATATTTTTTGTAGAAGATAGCATGCAAACATATCGAATATATAGCGTAATTAAGGCTCCTGTAGTCTTGTTTGCACAGAGTGATGCCTGGTCATGTTGACTAGCATGCTTGTGAAAACTTTGTACTTTTTATGCATTCATCTCATGGTTATAACATACTATTCTGTGTCTTTGCGCCATTAGTGAGTTTTCTGATACCGAGGTCTCAAATTGTTTCTCCTAATTTTGTACATCATGAACAAGCAAGGACGAAACATTAAAAATGATATCAAGTTAATTGCAGTCTTTCAAACATGTTTAGGGGTATGCAAACGGCTCCATTATCATGGAAAATATTACTGTATTTGTACAATCTATGCGACATCATCAAAACAATAGTTTTCTCACTGATTTATTTACGGTACACTAAACATTTTGAGATATGAATTGTTATTATCAGCGCTTCAACTAAGTTAGGTACTGATGAGATATATATTGGAGGTTGAAAATTTTATTTATATTGGACTAATTATAGTTGATTAGCAGCGGTCTTTGGAATCTGTTCTCATATAATTATTTTACAATCAAGTTATTTTAGAAGAAAAAATAGCCAAAGTGAGGAGTTACTTCTCCAACTAAACTTCTAAGAAAAATTTCATTATGCATAATTTAGGCTATTTAGTAAATTATTATGCCAATCAATTATGTAAATGACTATGCCAATTCCACTGCTTGTGTGGCACTCTTATTGGATAAATTTGTAGAGAACCCGCCTAAAAGTAGGTTCCATCATTTAAACATGAAATTTTGTCATCAGTACAATTGCGTAAATTAACTTGCTTTGGATAATGCATAGAAGTTGTAAGTAATCAAGGAAAATTTCATAAATATGTTGCATGATCGCTTGATACTTTCATGCAATAAAAAGTAGTCTATATCGTTTTCTTAAAAAGAAAGTAGAAAGAATGTTTTGCTACATTATATATTAGGTTGCAGTTTAAATTTTTAAGAAGCTGAATTCTAATTTTTTTTTAAAAACATTTTCTAAAACAAGGAACAACCGATAAAAGGGAATTTCTAAATAATCTTTTATTGAAAGTATGACTAGACATTGTCCATTTAATGCAATTTCTCTACCTTGATGATAATATTTCTTGTTTCAATAAGAGTAGAATGTTGTGGGGGGAGGGGAAGAGGTAAATGGAAGCAAAAAGAAGTAAATATATCAGCATGAGTAGTGGATGTGGAGAGAGAAAAAGGGTGATAAACTATTTGAGATAGTGATGTGGCCGAGGATTTGGCAAGATAACTGCTGGTTAGGGTAACTAATCTTGACATTCAAGGGGTGTGTGCGCAAACATATTGTATTTTATATTTGCCAGAGGGCGAGTGAGAAAAGCAATTTTCATCTGAAAATAAAATATGGTTGCGAAAACAAAATTTATTACAAACAGACAAAAGATTAAGGTTATAACAAGACAAACATGACAGTCCATCTCTTAAAGCGGGAAGTACTGACAATTTCGATCAATTAATCTTTATCATGGACCATGGCTATAAAGAACCTACCATCTTAATGGATTATTCTTGATAAAATTACAAAAAATGGTCTTTTTTGGCCTAAAATTGAGACCTTGTGTGTGTCTGTTTTTTCCCAAAATACTCCAAACATTTGAAACCACCAAATGAAAGAGGGCTTCTGTTTACTCTCTCTTGAGATCCTAGATGGGATGATAATTATGACATAAATAAGATTTGACAGTGGATTGTGAAACCCATAACAAGATAATGATGTTCACACCACCCAACTAGATAATTGTTTTTCAAATAAATTATGGTTTTAGTTTTTCAATTCAACTTTGCAAATAATGCATTGCCTCCAACTCAATGCCTCTTGTTTAGCGTAAATCAAGTGTTTTAAGTTTTTCAAGGATGGCATGTTGATGGCTTGATACAGAAAAAGGGGCATTTTTGGATGGCTTTGAGAAATCAATCTAATCTAACCCAAAAATGTATGAGGAAAGGTTGTGTTAATTGATCTTTCTTTCAGTTCAATTTTTTTTGTTGATATTTCTTTGATTATTGTACTGTGATTCACTAATGAGTTGCAATGAAAAAAAAAAATTCTCGGAAAATGGTTATTTATTTCAACAAAAGAAAAAAAAATTAAATGAAGCTACTCTACTGGATTGAGGTGAATAGAGCTTGGTACACATTGACTGTTTTCACATCTTTAATCTACAGTTAAATATATCATTTGCACGGTTAAGCAAACCAACATCCTTTAGGTGTATGTTATATCATAATATGACTTTTTTTTCATTTTGTTATGTTTAAGACTAATGTTGATTGGTGCTCTTTTTTTTGGTTGGTTTTTTTTGGGGTGGGGTTTTTTGGGGGGGTTGGTTGGGGAAGGAGAGGATTCTTGCTTATGAAGAGGGGAAAGTTTTCTTGTTAATTATTCGTGTAGTCATACACCGATTGCCATATTTTAAATTTCATGGGTGTTCAACTATGCTATAACTTTATTGTTTGCCTTACTAGTTGTTTAAGGTGTATAATCATAGTGAGGATATGATTGTTTGACGAGATTGTAGCATAGTATCAGTTGTCATACATATGGTTGTAATATTGTGGGGTTCAAGCTTTGAGTTATCTTTAAATTGGCCTTGCTCTCGTTTAGTTATTGAATGTTCACTCACAGTTGCACCTACAACATGCCATTTTATTTCAGTTGGTAATTGATCGGTTTGAGATGTCCCATAGAAACAAGATTATTGATTATGTACTTAATCATGGCAGTGTTCTTCTTCATGGTGTTTTAACTTTCTTAATATCTATGATTGGTTATGTGCCATTGATCGGTTCTTCTTCATGATGTTTTAACATGTCATCAAGTTTCTTAATATCTATGGAACCTTTTAATAATCATTCAAACTGAATCAAGTTAAGTCTGGATCATATACATCCAAACATCACATCACTTTTACGGGACTGTAGATTGGAGGTGTAACCAACTTAATTGAATTTAAGATTGAAAGGGAGAGGTCAGGGTTGAAATGAACTCTAGCCAGAAATAGTAACAAATTAATAGTTGAATCAAATTCCAGATTTCCAGTAGCTGATTGTATGATATAGTCACTTGTTACTTCTTTTTTATGTATAGGTCTATTTAAAAAGCAGCAAACCAATATTTTAGTGAAGTTGGTATCGCTGTTGTCAGTAGAGATGACCCCCATATAGATGTCAAACTCCAATTATGCACTGCCCAAAGTTGGATTACTTTTGCCTTCCATTGTCGCTGTTGTTTCTGAACCCTGAAGGATAGAAAACTGGATATCTTTTCGATTAGTGTCTTGTTTCCATTCTTTTTAGCCTTTCCCCATGAGATTTGGTTTAGGAGTAACCCTCAAAATAGATACAACAAACAAAATTTTTGATCTTTCGAAACTGATGTAGGGTAACGGCAGCGCCCCGTCCATCAATCCGTGGCCAAACGCGGAATAAAAACTTTAAAAACCGGCGCTAACGGAACCCTAATCGACGGATCGTACCATTAACCCTATACTAGTTCTATGAAAAGAGTTTAGAGAGGTTATACCGATCGATCCGTGTCCTTCGGTCTTCAACCTCTGTCCCAAGCTCCCCGCGGCTTTCTCGATCAAGTTCGATCTCCGGTCTCTCCTGTCGAAGATGATCCACGTCGAGGATTAGTAATACAGGCTCCCGCCTCAAAACCGAAGCAACTCGGGTATCTAGTTTGCTAACCTAGATAGCCAAGATGAAGTAGAGAGCGTGTGTGAATATTTTGTCGCAAAACTCCTAAGGATTCTCAAATCATGAGAGGGATTGGATGGAGGCTGAAGAAGTTGCCAATGGAGAAAGTGTGAGGCAATGAAAAAGGGCAGTGAAGAAAATGGGCTAAGCAACAAAAGAAAGTGTTCTCTGCCCTTTTTCTTGCGAGTAGTTTTTGTGTTATATTTAGTGGTGAGCAACTAAAGAAATTCCTCTCTTGAAATTATCTGCCAACTCACTTCTAAATATCTCACAACCCACCATGACAACTCATGACTCATATGCATGAGTCACCAAGTGCATGCACCAAGAGTTAATGCTCACCCATGACTCACACTATGACTGATATCCATGAGTCACGAATTGCCCATGCCACAAAGAATTAGCCAAAAATCCATGACTCACACTTTCAACAATAAACATTAAACTAAATATTTAAAGCAAGAAAGGAAATGGCAACTCTAAAGTTATCTTGTAACGAATTACAAGAATACCCCTCATCCATATATACATACCCGCATCCATATTCCGAATGAATACGAATACAACGAGACGAAAATAATCCAACAATATAATACTAGGATCCGGCTTAAACCAAAGCCCAATAGTATTATCCGTCCGATCATGATCCGTGCACAAGTGCACGAATATAATCGAACCCTGCCATAAAACCATACGGTCTTTACAACGTTTCGTCCGAATCAGGGAAACCCTCTGTGTGGGACTCTAAAGACTCGTCAATACGCTGGCAGTGGGTTTAACCACAAGCACGTCAGTGGCACTAGCTGTACGTAACGGCTACCCAGATATTGAGCGAAAGGGAGGCCGACGAGCAAACTCATCCTGAAACCCCACTGAGCCTGACAATGACAATATCCGTACAGTCCGGTCCGTTCGTCTATGAGTATCGCATATCGAGTCTAGGGGGTGGATAAAGTCAGACCCCTAATAACTTGACATTTAGTGTCAGCATGAAACCTATCCCCAACTGAGAAACTACCGATCCTAGATAGGTAATTCTCGTCTACCCCGGCCAAAGATTTCTGGTAATGGCCACCCGTGCACATTGTGACATCAACCCTCAATACCGGGAGAGACGAATCCCCTGACGATCTGCTCACTGCCTCCATGTGGTTCGGGACTGTACCGAACTAAAAGCTGTTTACACGACTCTTTTGAGCCGTGGTAGGGTAGTAATCAATGCACAGTGTGAACTCACACTAGACAAATGACGATCTCAGGTCGATAGACTAACCTGTACACATGTCTTCAGGAAATTGCTATCTGACAATAGGTATAATACCAACTAGCATGTTCCTGGCGAGTCCGTCCGGTGTACTCATAGCCCAATGAGCATCTGTATACATCTTAGGTGAACCAACTAACACCAATGGCTTGTGAGACCGGCCACCGCCCCTATTCAGGGTCTCGATCAGTATACACTAGTCTACTCTTGGAGTATCGATGCCCAGTCTCGAAACTCCCACGACTAGGGACACTTTAAGGATGTGCTTATAGACTACCCAGCTCTCACGTATATGATCGCCATCATACTGCTGGTAGCCAAGCATGAATCCTATGAGCTCTATCAACATGTAATAGTGATCTGTAATGTCACCCAAAGCATGTACACGATGATAAAGACAAACCAGATAGCATACTATCATCTCGAGTAAGACTGTTCTACCGGTATAGGTCCTCCCTCAATCATTGCAATCACGTTCCTGCGATTTAATAATTGACTTGAGAGCACTATAGCCAACAATCTCCCACTTGCACTTAAGGCCAATTATTGCGATGTTGCATACTCACAGCCCGTGTGATACCGAACACCCAACTTCTCTACCAATCAGTTTCACAAAGCTTGTTTGTAAAACTACTGCGTTCGAGAAATAGCCTCAGTGAGTGGATCCGCTCCAATGTTTCTTTCTGTCTCGCTTTATCTCAAGTTCGTGGAGAAAACCATCTTTCGAAATGAGCAATACATGTCTTAGAATATGCCTGGATATGTGATGGGACCCAGTTCACAAATGAACTCCAAATCCAGCAAATTTCTTAGACTGTATCGTCCACTGAATTTAATCAGTATCCTGTGCCATGCCTACCTCAGTATCTGCTTGGACCACATGTCCAAACTACTGTCCCTCAAAAGATGGAAAACTATAACTCTGACAATCACTCTGTCATCCATGTCACCTTGGAATCCTGGAATGATAACCGTCTCCCGAAAGAGGCTGCCGTTACCAAATCTCTAGAACATCCACTTATGTTCATAAACTGCTTCCGAACGTTTCTCCAGGATTGGATTAATATATCAACTTATTGCATCTAGTGCAAAAAACATTTGGTGTGGTACTTGACATCTCATGATTGACTCAATAGCCTAAGCAAGTGATATGCCAATCATACACATCCCTCTCCCCTTTAGTCTGTAAGACATCTTCAGAGAGGGTGACTCCATCACCTGCAGGTACACCACCATGCCAGTAGTCGTCTATTCTAAAACACCTTTAGAATACTGTCTAAGTACCCAGATTGGGAAACTACCCAAATCTAGATCTAAAACCATAGATCTAGTAACCGGAATGCCAGATATAATATCCATATCCTATGTGGAGAAACCACTGTGTGACAACCACAGTATAACCGATCGTAGTATAGGAATTTCATTTCCTACAAAGTGCATGCCATCCAAATACCAGGACATCACACCCTACTACCTTCTTAACAGATCCATCTCTTATTCTGATGAAGTCAAAACCTATGACTGTCACATCAAAAATAGATGATCTATCTCCGCTATATCCGCTTTAGTCTATAAATAAACATAAGCCACTTGTCTACTATGCTTTCGCTGCTCCCACTGACTACAACAACCCTCTGGCAGCGTCATATACACGTGCACTTCTAAAACTAGTTTAGAACGACGCTATATTCATCCTTTTGTCGGTTCTCATAGTCTATAACAGCAGTAATGGCAAGTCTGGGTAAACACGAACCTCCCTGTCACCGTCTTTGAGGACACCGAAGTACCTCTCGAGCGCCTGAGGTTACCCACCATATCTGCGGAGTGGTTAATGGAATGTCAAACCCGATTGAATTTTTAGGTTTTATTAAATTTTCAGTAATCATTTGTGGTTCTGGAATCACTTCCAGTTCTACCATACTCCCACTACTGTTTTCTGAAAAAATCCATTTTGCTAAAACTGTGGCGAGTCAAGAACAATATCACTATTGATCTTCCAGATGGTAGAAAGTTACCCCTCGTCATAGCCTTGGATAACTCATAAATTGCCATTACTGAAACGTGCCTTGAGTTATCCAGAGTCTGGTTTTAAGCATAAGCCGGACAACTCCATATACCTTAACATCGTTAAGATATGAACCATTCTATATACAATATAGAAACAGAGGCACTGATTTAATTGGAACCAGATTCAAATCATGCAGCTGTCTCCAGTGCATGTTAACTAAATGGAAGGAGGCCGATCAACATTACTCAACTAGGAGTGAATCCAAATATGAGTAACCTGAAAGAGAAGCAAGATCTCAAGACCATTACTATCAACTGAATACCATACACAAGTATCTACATCTTCGATCACTTTGAAGAATCCTGATACTTGCAACACATGGTTCTCTACTTTATTCTTATACCTATAACTTCTCAAAACTTGGACTTTGTATTTCTACGAAATACTTGTCTAAAACTGGAGAAGTCACAAGTAAACAGAATATAATACGAGCACCACCCCTTTTGTTCTAATGGACACTGGACAACATACAATACTTTGTATAAGTCCCTTGAGTTGAATAACTCAAAGCCTTTGCGTCGTAAGTTGAAAACTGTACTATGGTTAAGAAGAATTACACCGTTGTTTAATGCTCCTTACCCAATCATATCTGATATAGGTAAATGTCATGGACATAATTTCAAAAACTTATATCTCACTTTATAAAATAAACGTACAAATATATCAGTTTGAAATTGGTGCATAACAACGGATATTCAAAACCAAATATTTACTGTCAGGCAAAACCCCAGGTGATTTCCTCAAATATCACCAATTACAACGAATTTCGATATAATGAGAATATAATCATCTAATTCCCAATAACTTACTCCCACTCATCATCTGTAAAACCATACAGATGTGAGAATCAAAACCTGGAAAATTTATATCCTGGAGTAAGGATCTAATTGGGAAATCAGTTTTTAATTAACAACGCATAGTGAAACTGAAACATGAAAATACTTCGAAGGGGTATCCGGGTATTCCTAGTAATGCCTCTTCCATTATCCATATTCCTGACTGTAACCGTATATTTCTTTGCCATCTCTCCAAATCCCTTTATTTGTCTTTACTCATTACCTTATGCCCTTTAGGCTAAATGGTTTTCTTCCTTCCCTACCGTTCGGCACCAGCTTATGGTTTGGAAGAAGACTATCCAATAAGCTAATAGGTGTACCCTCCCAATCCAATGAGCCCTCGCAACTTGAGAGAAGGTAATGATAAAAGACAACCTGAATAATCCTATTCAATTTCTCCTGAGCCGGAGAAATGCAAAGGTGAAGTAGGAGTGGCGATGAGCTACGCGGTTTGGTCGTGAATGATAGCAGTCGCAATTCACTTTGCCCTCTTTCTAATCCCTTAATTTGTCTTTACTTATTACCTTCTGTACACCACACTTAGGCTAATTGGTTTTCTTTCTTCCCCACCTTTCGGCACCTGCCTATTGTTTGGAAGAAGACTATCCAATAAGCGCAATAGGTGTACCCTGTCCTAATCCTAGGAGTCCTCACAACCTGAGAGAAGGTAAAAGGAAAAGACAACTGAATAGTCCTATTCAATTTCTCCATAACCGAAAACCATTCTTGAATCTGAAACAAGTTTCTTCGAGTTCGTATGTAACTATACGATGGTCATATCCAATAAATGTGGATCTTCGTAGTGATATGGAATGTTCCGGAGAAATGCAAAGGGTAAAAGTAGGAGTGGCAATGAAGTATGCAACTCTGACAATTCAAAAGTCAATGTGTTTTAAGAAGGTTCGGTTAACTTGGTTTATGAGTTCTAGTATAGGGTCGGGTCATGGACGCTGCCAAAGAGAGAGAAAAGAAACACTCAGCGTGCACTCTAATCTCGATCAGAATGGTCAATCACTTTATCTAATCAGGATGTCTCCCACTATATCCTCAAATTCTCCTCCAAACCTGAAAGAAGAATTAGTCGGGATCATCTAAAATCACCCGAGGAGTAAACCAACTCATCAGTGGGAATCGGGATCCAACTATCATCGCATGATAACCTGATGGAATCCACTCAAGTTATCACACTCCAGAAGGTGTGCGTATGTCTGGCAAGTTTCCTGTATGTTTGAAACTCCCGATGTGATTTCTACCCCATGCTCTTATGACCTTGACGAAGGCCAACATATCATAAGTCACATGTCAAGTTTTACCCGTCATTGTCCAGGTTAATTTGAACCCATCCGTACATACCCTTGACGAAGGCCAAAATAGTTGTACGTCTGTCCCAAACCAACGCATCTATCTATGCAACAGAAAAGTAACAAATAGCTACCATACACTATGCCACGACAAAGGCCAACAAACATAGCATGAATACGAAGTGCTACCCGTCTGAAATGACAGAGGGACGAATGGTTTTTGGCGAAAAACCTTTCGTAATGAACTTGATATCGTTGAAGGAACCGGATAGCTTTTTACAAATATATAGTGGCGAAAACCTTTGCTAAAGAGGCCACTCCCAGTGAAGGGATCTCGGCTCTTTCCTCGTGGAATGAGGTGCAGGATATTCCCACTGAATATCACGATGCAAAGCAAAAGAGTAATCGACTATAGTGAAGTTATTACCCTGACGCAAACTTCTGCCCAAGAGGTCACTCCCGGTGAGGGGATCTCGGCTCTTGTCTCGTCGAATGAGGTGCTGGATATTCATAACCGAATACCGCTGTGCAAAACAAAAGAAAACGTCCTTGTAATAACAACTTTTGAAAATTTGTTCCAACAACATCAAATAAGTCTGCTTTCCTTGCATGGATCTGAATCAACGCAGTTCCATCAATTAATTACACCAAAAAGAACGAAAATATGATGTACGTATATGCCATCCGCATTCGCCACTGGGCCCAGTCATTACCCGTTAGGTTACTTAACTAATGACAGAGCGGGGGCTAGACTAGCGCGGGTGTAAAACATATACAACATTTACTAGTATAGCAATATATAATAATCGCTCCAGGCATGATAAATGCAACATCACAGAATAGAGATAAGCATCACAGAACAATACAGATAATCTGGGAGCCCCGAGTTTCCTTTGAGCCGCAAGTGAAACCCGACGTTCTCCTGGTCGTGTGGATAGCCCGTGCAATGAAAACCTAGACCCCTACGAGCGCGACAAGTTACCCGCCAAAACCAGAAGCGAGGCAGCCCCCTTCATCAAAGTGAATGGGCCATCCAGCACTTCACGGAATCCGGTAACTTGAGCATCCCTCCTTGGGTCAACCTGTATCCTCTACGAGTGCGGCGAATAGCCTACCAATTCTAGAGAGGCCCCCTCCTTCTCAACGCCATGAGATGCGGACCCGTTGCCTTCCAGAACCCGGCTATCCGTGCACTCCATCGCGGGGTAATCCTAGTACAGAAAAGAAAATATGTACAATGGTGACATCGACCTCAACCCGGTCGTGTCCCAAACAAATAATATACAAACAGGCAGTGGCGGCAATCTAGATGTCGGACGCTCGCCCCGCGATATCAAATGTACAAATGAAATGAAATTGTACTAACATTGCACCCAAGCTATCCACCACGACGATTCCGCAACAAATATAGCACAACACAGAACTTCAACGTGAATGTCACGTTCGCAAACCCGTCTAAAAGAACTATAGCAATTAGACAAGTTGTACCGCTCTAATAACATCCACGGTCGCAGATAGAATTGCATGTACTGTAAACTTTAAACCGTGTTAGAAATATCGACTTCGAAATAACCCCGAATAGCCCTAAACAACTAGATAAAACCATATCCAAACTGGGCTAAACTAGCAATACCACTGAACCAATATTCCAGAGACTAGCACACACCCAAAATTTCAAATCACAATTCCCTTCTAGGACAGGCCAGCTCGGAAATTTTGGTCATGTGGCCGGGTCATTTCAGGTGAAAGGGGTTCGTATTTGGGATATGTTCTAGTTGTCATCAAAGTAGTCTTTTGCAGTTGCTAAAATATTTTTAGAAGACAGAAAAATTCGACAGAGAATGGAATATGTGTTGGTATTGATTTGGAGTTGTTTCGGTTTCGATATCTTAACATCGTCTAAACAAACTAGTATGTGGTTAATAGGTTGGCTCTGATACCATGTAGGGTTACGACAGCGCCTCGGCCATCAATCCGTGGTCAAACGCGGAACAAAAACTTTAAAAACCGGCGCTAACGGAACCCTAATCGACGGATCGTACCATTAACCCTATACTAGTTCTATGAAAAGAGTTTAGAGAGGTTATACCGATCGATCCGTGTTCTTCGGTCTTCAACCTCTGTCCTAAGCTTCTCGCGGCTTTCTCGATCAAGTTCGATCTCCGGTCTCCCCTGTCGAAGGCGATCCACGTCGAGAATTAGTAATACGGGCTCCCGCCTCAAAACCGAAGCAACTCGGGTATCTAGTTTGCTAACCTAGATAGCCAAGATGAAATAGAGAGTGTGTGAATATTTTGTCTCAAAACACCCAAGGATTCTCAAATCATGAGAGGGATTGGGTTGAGGTTGAAGAAGTTGCCAATGGAGAAAGTGTGAGGCAATGAAAAAGGGCAGTGAAGAAAATGGGCTAACCAACAAAAGAAAGTGTTCTCTGCCCTTTTTCTTGTGAGTAGTTTTTGTGTTATATTTAGTGGTAAGCAACTAAAGAAATTCCTCTCTTGAAAATATCTGCCAACTCACTTCTAAATATCTCACAACCCACCATGACAACCCATGACTCATATGCATGAGTCACCAAGTGCATGCACCAAGAGTTAATGCTCACCTATGACTCACACCATGGCTCATATCCATGAGTCACGAATTGCCCATGCCACAAAGAATTAGCCAAAAATCCATGACTCACACTTTCAACAATAAACATTAAACTAAATATTTAAAGCAAGAAAAGAAATGGCAACCCAAAAATTATCTTGTAACGAATTACAAGAATATCCCTCATCCGTATATACATATCCGCATCCGTATTCCGAATGAATACGAATACAACGAGACGAAAATAATCCAACAATATAATATTAGGATCCGGCTTAAACCAAAGCCCACTAGTATTATTCGTCCGATCATGATCCGTGCACAAGTGCACGAATATGATCGAACCCTGCCATAAAATCATACGGCCTCTACAACGTTTCGTCCGAATCAGGGAAACCCTCTTCGTGGGACACTAAAGACTCGTCAATACGCTGGCAGTGAGTTTAACCACAAGCACGTCAGTGGCACTAGCTGTACGTAACGGCTACCCAGGTATTGAGCGAAAGGGAGGCCGACGAGCAAACTCATCCTGAAACCCCACTGAGCCTGACAGTGACAATATCCGTACAGTCCGGTCCGTTCGTCTATGAGTATCCCATATCGAGTCTAGGGGGTGGATAAAGTCAGACCCCTAATAACTTGATATTTAGTGTCGGCATGAAACCTATCACCAACTGAGAGATTACCGATCCTAGATCGATAATTCTCGTCTACCCCGGCCGAGAATTTCTGGTGATGGCCACCCGTGCACATCGCGATATCAACCCCCAATACCGGGAGAGACGAGTCCCCTGACGATCCGCTCACTGCCTTCATGTGGCTCGGGACTGTACCCAACTAAAACCTGTTTGCACGACTTCTTTGAGCCGTGGTAGGGTAGTAATCAAAGCACAGTGGGAACTCACACGAGACAAATGACGATCTCAGGTCGATAGACTAACCTATACACATGTCACCAGGGAACTGCTATCTGACAATATGTATAATACCAACTAGCATGTTCCCGGCGAGTCCGTCCGGTGTACTCATAACCCAATGAGCACCTGTATACATCTTAGGTGAACCAACTAACACCAATGGCTTATGAGACCGGCCACCGCCCCTCGTCGGGGTCTCGATCAGTATACACTAGTCTACTCTTGGAGTATCGATGCCCAGTCTCGAAACTCCCACGACTAGGGACACTTTAAGGATGTGCTTATAGACCACCCAGCTTCCACGTATGATCGCCATCATACTGCTGGTAGCCAAGCATGAATCCTATGGGCTCTATCAACATGTAATAGTGATCTGTAATGTCACCTAAAGCATGTACATGATGATAAAGACAAACCAGATAGCATACTATCATCCCGAGTAAGACTGATATACCGGTATAGGTCCTCCCTCAATCATTGCAATCACGTGCCTACGATCCAATAATTGACTTGAGGGCACTATAGCCAACCACTGAATTGAAATTGATTCCCTCCACCGAATTATCCAAACTCTATTGTCGTCACCGAGTACAGTGCCATAATTTTATGAGCTTAAGCTCATGCACCTTAGTGGTTACCCCTCTAGATTCCGTTCGAGTAGGCAGAGACAATGAGAAGAGGAAACCTGATAAGTTCTGCTATTGAACAGTTATATTCATCTTCAAGACACAGAACAATCCAAAGAGGCAAACACAATACCACCCGTCTATGTTTAATGTGTACAAATTGAACTATTTCAGTTTGATGGATACTGACTTTAATGGTCTAATCATTAATTTCTTGTTTATATTTTCCCATATCAAATTTGTAGTAATATAAGTTGTATATTTGTGTTTAGTTGTTGCTTATGGTGGAAGTCACAAGTGATTGCATCATTTAGGAGATGTCTAAAGAAGGATGACCTTGATTTATTATTTAATATGTTTTATTGTTTTTGGACTTTAAGAACTCATGTTTTCAATAATATTTTTATGGCTCCAGTTTCATTTTTTTCTCCTGTAAAATATAACAATGACAAGTTAGCTAAAAAATTATAATAAATGTTTAGTTATGTAAAATGGATATAATATAAATCATAGATAAACGAACGTCACCTTTTAGTACCAAAGTAAATGTAAATAAGTAACATCTATTCAACATTGTTAATGTGATTTATTGTTTGTTATTTTAGAGTTTTGCATGGTGTCATGAAATCTTTATCTTATTAGTTGTTTGATAGACATATTGACTACTATTTCCTAAATGTTAACCATCTACTCGTTTATGAAAAATAGTAGTCATGTGGTTACAATCATGGTTTGATGATGGCCAACTTTGATCCCAAAATATGACCTTCCGAGTCCCGATCTTTAGATTGATACGAAGAATTCAAACCATGGTTCAATTCATTGTCGGGGATATACTATTATGTTCGTTAATGGGTCAATATGTTTATTCATCGGTTTCTTGATTTATTTGACATCGCTAATTACTAATGAATGTGAAAGTTTACAATTTTCTTTACAACGTACGATTCACTGAAACATCATTGATTACTAAAAATATGTCAAATTGTTTATTTATTTTTACTATTTATTTAAAAATTACTAATTTTTAATAATTCTTTAACCCAAATTATAAAGAATCCGATATTTGCGATGAGATAACTGGTATAAATTAAATGAATTCTGATTCCAAATGTGATCATCTGATACCAGTACTGATACTGAAATTTCAAACCTTGTTTACAATGTCTTGCTCATGTTGTGTGCCATGCACCCATGTAATGTATTACGGTTTAATCATCTGGTATATATTAGGGTTCTGTAGTACCCCACCCCCAAAACGGAAAAAAAATTAGAAGGAAAAAAAACACTTTTGCTTTAGTAGGATTTTGCTTTAATTTTCTATTTCCATTGAGTGGGATATAAATATCAACAGATATCAAAATAGACTAGCTTTCTTTTTGGTCCTTATTCTCTCATTCCTTTGCCCCTTCCTTCCTACCTACACCATCATATATGGACTGCCATCATTGCTCCCCCACTGGAGACATTGTTCAACACTTTAATTTATCTACTTATGGCTCTACTATTTTCCAGGCATTTTTCTTCTAGTACATATTTGTTAGTTCTATTGGTGCAACTAATAATTTAATACAACTTTGCTGATATGGTCATTGAACCATCCTCTTTTTTTAACATCAACAAGAAAATTAAAGCCGTAAAATGAAAAAAAGCAAGCAATGACCTGAATCAGAAGGAACTAATATACGGTATGCATGACTGCTTAATCCTTGATCCATAAAAGGTTTACGCATGCGGTATCCTTTACTGTTTTTTTTCCAATTCTGTTCTCTTAAGCTTCTTTTGTTTTTTTGTTTTGTTTTCAATTTTCTGTTCTTTCTTTATCACTTTCTTCATGTTGTGTTTGTTGTAAAAAATATATTTTATTATATTGTGTTGCTCTGTCCGTACACTGGCCTCATCGGCACATTTGCCTCATGTGATTTAAAGCTGCCACCTTCAACTTGAACTTGATTTTATAAAGGTCAGCCGTATAATCATTTTTTTTATGCATAAATAATTTTTTGTAACAACAGAGTAAAACATGTACAGGAATGCTGTTCCATTAAAACTCTGTGGCTTATTTTGTTTTGGAGGGAATTCAATTCCCTATTGAATCACATATTTAATCTCGTTGTTTAAACTTTTTGTTATATCAAGTTCTTTGAATCCTTGATTGGATTGAAATGCTTTGGTGTCAGCCAAAATTGAAGTGAGAATAACTCGGTGAAAACTGGATCGAATGAACTAAATTTTTTGGTTTTATACATCGCTCTACCTTTTCTCCCATCAAAAATCAAAGAAGCCAACCAAATTCATATCACTGTGTGTGTGTGAGAGAGAGAGAGAGAGATCCATACACTGCGTGTGTAAAAGGTGCATCTGACATATACATATACGCGAGCAATATTTTATAATAAAATAAAAAACCAAGCTCTTGTCCCGTAGTATAAATTTAAGTCGATCTAGATATTGCCCTCCGTTCATAAAGCATTCTATATTTGATTCCAAAATCCTAAAGCTTTAATATTGAAAATCGATCACATATTTTAAAATAAGGGGAAATTGTTTTCAGGCCCAGTTTTAAGAGATGACTTATTTTTAACCCAACATTTTTAAAATTGTGAAAAAACCCAACTCACAATATACTGATGTTTCAAGCCCAAAATAGATTATGTATATTATTTTACAATATTTTTGCGAGAATTCTAGTTTACCCCTTATAATCAAATACACATGATAGAAAAATATGTAGCTATTATGGTTCGTTCATCCGTTCTCGATACTTCTCTTTCATTTCTCCCTTCCCCCCCAATCTTCTCTTCGAAAATTTGCATATATGTTTTCAAATCCCTCATCGCCTATCAATTCCTCCGATCCCCATTGCCGTTTTCAATTTCTGCATCACCCCTTTCAAATCACTAGTCCCCAATCCAATTCTTCTGATTCTCCTATCTACACTCCTAAGTCGTCGTCAATTTTCGATCCCATTTCCGGCATCTTCACTCCCATGATGTTTGAAACTAGGACAAGCAATAATAACGTGGACAGGTAACAATTAAGATGTGTTTAAAGAAGAAATTAGGGCAAAGAATGATAAAGCGAGAATAATAAAGAAGTCATGGAAAACTATAGCTACATAATAAAAAATTTCATATTTTAATATCTTGGGAAATCCAAAAATTCTATGTTCTAATGTCTTAAAAAAATTAAAAGGGTATTATAGGCAATACATAAATACTTGTCAAATTAAGGTTTGGGTTTAAAATGTCAAGGTATGTGATTGATCCGTTTGAAAAAGTGTTTTGTAAAGTGTAACCGCAATCAAGACGGTGTCTCTAGTAGCTAGCCGAGATGAGTATGGGTCGTCCGCAGGGAAACGTGGACTTTTATCTTGCTTTAGACGAGTTGAATGAAGATAGGGTGATTGTATTTAGATCTATGTTGATACGGATGTAGAATTTATAAAGAAGAAGGCTTGTAGGATTCATAGGACTTAGTAGTAAGGGATGACTAATTAAAAATAACTCCTTTTATCTTTTAATAGTTTAAAACTAGATCGATAGTGATGAATGTACATTAGGGTTTTTGGAGGGAATATGGTTTCCACTCTTAACCCTTGTCCTTTCATTGATCTCTATTCATATTTAGCCTTTAGCAAAGCAAGTGTATAACAGATCTCAGATCGCGGTTGAGACTATCAATAAATTGATAGTGCGTCCGATAAGAATGTTAACATTTATTTTACTAAAGTTTATAAACTTTTAAATGAATAAAAGAAGTTAATTGATTTCCTCATCCCTTGTCTACGAACCCTAGTAATGTAGGAATTACTCACGCATGGTTGAGATAGAAGAGAAGATGAAAAATGAGATCATAATGTAAACGCAGAAAGTAAGTGCAGAAATTAAATGCAGAAAGTAAAATGCAAAAGAATTAAACTAAAAATCTACTTTTATTAATCAACTATCTCATTTACAAATCCTTTTTGTGAGTAGAATACAAAGAAGCCTAGTTGCTCTCGATCTTATCTCGTGTTGGAGGTAGATGACTAGTCGATTGATCATTCGGATGCGTGGATCGTCTTGGATCTCTTGATCTCTTCGGTGATGATTTTCATATGAAGCTCTCGGTCTTTTAAATAGCCACAGAAGCTAGAAACCCTAGTTGTCATGTGATTATTTGTTGATACGATCACAGCCAAAAAAATCCAATTCCTACGACCATCATCATTCCGCAGATCCGTCACAAATCAAGCATTTTGGCCGTCCAATCGCGGCGCCATAGTGGGATCAGGTCATGAGATTTCTTGTGGACTCTTCTATTGACATGTGTAGATCTCTTCGATGTCTGGATTTTAAAAATCTTATTCTTAGTCTCTGCCATTTGTCCGGGCTCACTGGCCGAGCTCACCAGGCCCACCGGGCTCGCCGGACAGGGGAGTTTCCTTAAACAGTCACGCTATCGTTCTGCTCCGTCGGTTCATATATGATTTGCTTTAATTTATCGGCAGATTTTATTCCGACATCTCGGATTTCGAGGATTCCAAACCTGAGTTCATATCTGCACAATATCTCAATTCATAGTGTTAGTAGTATTTGAGATATTATCCTAACTATTTTATATGATATTAAATCTTTAAGAATATTGATTAGGAATATTTGATATGATATGCACATTTTTAATTACAATAATTCATTTAAATATTATATGCATATATTTTCTCTCATTATGTTAATTATAATGTAGAAACATATGATAATAAATATTTTACAGATAAACCCACTTATGTTTTATATTTACAATAAACACTTTTAAGCATTTAAGAAAAGTAGGGAAAATGTTCATTCAAATGTGCAATATTTTAGACTAAACAAATACCCCAAAATTTTGTTGGCTATAGTGCCCTCAAGGCAATTATCATAGTCGCGGACTTGTGATTATGATGATTGAGTGATGACCTATATCGATAAAACAGTCTTACTCAAGATGATAGTATGCTATATGGTTTGTCTTTATCACCATGTTGATAAAGCCCATAGGATTCTTGCTTGACTGCCAGCATTATGATGGCGATCATATATGGGAGCTGGGGTCTATAAGCACATCCTTAAATGTCCCTAGTCGTAGGAGTATCGAGATGGGGTATCGATACTTCAGTGTAGACAAGTGTATACTGATCGAGACCCCGACGAGGGACGGTGTCCATGTCTCACAAGCCATTGGTGTTAGTTTGTTCACCTAAGATAGTATACATGTGCTCATTAGGTTATGAGTACACTGGACGGACTCGTCGGGAACCTGCTAGTTGGTATTATACCTATTGTCAGATAGCAGTTCCCAGGTGACATGTGTACAGGTTAGTCTGTCGACATGCGATCGTCATTTGTCTCGTGTGAGTTCCTACTGTGCTTTGATTACTACCCTACCACGGCTCAAAGGAGTCGTGCAAACATGTTTTAGTTGGGTACAGTTCCGAGCCACATGGAGGCAGTGATCGGATCGTCGGGGATTCGTTTCTCCCGGTATTGGGGGTTGATGTCGCGTTGTGTACAGATAGCCATCACCAAAAATCCGTGGCCACGGTGGACGAGAACTACCGATCCAGGATCGATAGTTTCTCAGGTGGTGATGGGGTTTCATACTGACACTAAATGTCGCGTTGTTGGGGGTCTGACTTTATCCACCCCTCTAGACTCGATATGCGATACTCTTAGACGAACAGACCGGACTGTACGGATATTGTCACTGTCAGGCTCAGTAGAGGTTCTGGATGAGTTTTGCTCGTCGGCCTCCCTTTCGCTCAATACCTGGGTAGCCGTTACGTACAGCTAGTGCCGCGAACGTGCTTGTGGTTAAACCCACTGCCAGCGTATTGACGAGTTTTTAGAGTCCCACACGGAGGGTTTTCACGGTTCAGGCGATATGGTGTACATGTCGTATGTTGTACATACGGGTGTCCGATTAAATATGTGCACTTGCTGCGCAGGCTTTAATCGGACGGTTGATAATACTAGCGGCTTAGGATTAAGCCGGATTATTAAATCGGGTTTTGATTTAATAATTTATATATATATTTGTATATACGTATTCTAGTATTATTGTTCACTATTCGTTTTTCTCTCCCGGCTATTCGTATTTTGGTACGAATACGCGTATATGTATTTTGATACATGTACCGGGAAGTATTCCGTATTTTATACGGAATAGCTTCTAGAAGGTGCCACCTCATTAATGATTTTCTTTATTGAAAATCATTTGGGAAATGAGGTGGAAAGGAGGTATGGGTCAAAGCATGTTTCAAAGTGCATGTAGCAAAGTATGGTGCATTGTTTAATGAAATTAGAAATGATATCTTTTTGATGGGAGAGAGAGAGAGGGGGCCGGCCACTTTAGCATGGGGTTTGATTTCTTTTTGTGGAGGATTGAAATATACATTACACTTTATGCTAGCCCACTCTCTCACTCTCATTACTTGCACACTTAGCCATTTTTGCTCATGCAAAGATCACCTCCTTCATCTTCTTCTATGGTTGCTCCCATGAGCATAAATGTTGAGAGAAAAATGTAGTGACATTTTCATACACCCCCACTCTCCATCGCTAGCGATTTTGGAGCGTCGGTTATCTCGTTCGACGAGGTTGGAGCTTGCGCCGTTTCCCTCGGGTGGATCATCGGAGATGGAGGAAGACCGGCAACCAAACATCATCAAAGGATCACTAGGAGCTTGGAATGAAGACCGAAGGACACGGATCAACTCGGTATAACGATTCTAACTCTTAGTTAGTTTGCTAGTTTAGGGTTTAAGGTCGATCCGGGAATCGGGTCGCGGTAGCGCCGGTTTGATAAATTTTTGTTTCGTATTTTGGCCGCGTTTCGATGGCCGGGGCGCTGCCGTGACCCAACATGGTATCAGAGCCACCTTTTAAACCCCTTACTAGCTTGCTTAAACGTGCTTAAAAGATCGATCGACGGAAATTGCCAAAATCACGTTTTCATTTTCTGTTTGCTGTCGATTTTCAAAAGTGGTCAAAAAATCATTTCAGGCATTTTAAAATCCGTGCAGCCGATTTTATGGGTACACAAAAATTTTGGGCTCGTGATTCCCCAAAAGCGCCGCGGATCCGCCGCACTTAGCCTCTATTGGCGGCGGTTCCGCGGCGGTTTAGTGGCAACGGACGTCCAAATTTTTTCTGTAGCTCATTTATGTGAAATTGTGATTTTTGTGATATTCTGTTTTGGCCCAGGTTTCAGTGAAGTGTTGTTTTGCTATTGGGGCCAATTTGGAACTTAGTCGATCGATAATTTAAGCGTGCGTTTGACAGTACATACATTATAATCTGCGACCGTGAATGTCATTTGATCGGTAAACCCGTCTAACTGCTATATGTTCTTTTAGACGGATTTGCGAACGTGACATTCACGTTGATGTTCTGTGTTGTGCTGTGATGTTGGTTGGATCGTCGTGGTGGATAGCCTGGGTGCAGTGGTAGTACAGTTTAATTTCATTTGTACATTTGTTATTGCGGGGCGAGCGTCCGACATGTGGACTGCCGTCACTGCCTGTTTGTATATTATTCTTTTGGGGCACGACCGGGCTGAGGTCGATGTCATCCTTGTATATTATTTTATTTTCTGTACTAGGATTACCCCGCGGTGGAGTGCACAAATAGCCGGGTTCTAGAGGGCAACGGGTCCGCATCTCATGGCGTTGGGACGGAGGGGACCTTACTCTAGAATTGGCGGGCTATTCGCCGCACTCGTAGGGGTATAGGTTGACCCAGGAGGGGTGCTCAAGTTACCGGATTCCGTGAAGTGCTGGGTGATCTATTCACGTTGCTGAAGGGGCTGCCTCGCTTCTAGGTTTTGCGGGTAACTTGCCGCGCTCGTAGGGGTCTAGGTTTTCATTGCACAGGCTATCCACACGACAGGGAACGTCGGGTCTCACTTGCGGCTCAAGTGAAACCCGGGGCTCCAGATTATCCACCATTTTATGTTGCTTCTGTGATGTTTCTGTGATGTTGCTTTATGTCATGCCTGGGACGATTGCTATATATATATTTATATATACTAGTAGATGTTGTATATTTTTTGCACCCGCGCTAGCCAAGTCCCCGCTCTGTCGTTAGTTAAGTAACCTAACGGGTGATGACGGGACCCAGTGGCGAATACGGATGGCATATACGTACATTTTATTTTCGTTCTTTTCTGATGTGATTAATTGATGGGACTGCGTTGATTCTTATCAATGCAAGGAAAACAAACATATATATATATGATGTTGTTGGAACCAAGTTTTTTAAAAAAACTGACATTACAGACGTTTTCTTTTGCTTTGCACCGTGGTATTTAGTTTGGAATATCCTGCACCTCATTCGACGAGGCAAGGGCCGAGATCCCTTCATCGGGAGTGACCCCTTGGGTAAAAGTTTGCGTCAACGTAATAACTTTACTATAGTCGATTAATTTTGCTTTGCATCGTGGTATTCAGTTTGGAATATCCTGCACCTCATTCTACGGGGAAAGAGCCGAGATCCCTTCACCGGGAGTGACCTCTTTAGCAAAAGTTTTCGCCACCATATATTTATAAAACCACTTGGATTCCTTCAACGATATCAAGTTCATTACGTTAAAGGTTTTTCGCCAAAACCAGCCGTAGCCCTCCGTCGTTTCTTTCAGGTGGTATCTAGTATTCGTGCTGCGTTTGTTGGCCTTTGTCAAGGCGTAGTGTGCGGTAGCTAGATATTGCTTGTCTGTTGCATTGAGTTGCGATTATCTAGGACAGTCGTATAACCTTGTTGGCCTTTGTCAAGGGTTTGTACGGGTGGGTCTAGAGTAATCCAGGATAATGACGGGTTGAACTTGACTTGTGGTTTATGATTTGTTGGCCTTTGTCAAGGTCATAAACCACTTGGGGTAAAAATCACATCGGGAGTTTCAAACATACAGGAAACTTGCCAGGCTTGCGCATACCTTCTGGAGTGTGGTGATTTGAGTGGCTTCCATCAAGTTATCATGCGATGATAGTTGGATCCCGATTCCCACTGATGAGTAGGATTACTCATCGGGTGATTCCGACTAATTCTCCTTTTGGGTTTGGAGGAGAATTCGAGGAAACAGTGGGAGCCATCCAGATTAGATAAAGAAATTGACCATTCTGATCTAGGTTAGAGTGCACGCTGAGTGTTTCTTCTCTCTCTCTGGCTGCGACTATGACCCGACCTTTGACTAAAACTCATGAACCCAATTAACCGAACCTTCTTAAAACATTTTGGCTTTTGGAATGTCACAGTGTCGCATATATCATTGCCACTTCTATATCACTTTTACATTTCTCCAGAACACCTCGTATCACTACGAACGTCCACTTACATTGGATAAATCCATCGTATGGTTATATACGAACTCGAAGGAATTTTTTCGAGGATGGATTCTGGTTCTGGAGAGATTGAATAGGATTATTCGGTTATCTTTTCTCTTTACCTTCTCTCAAGTTGTGAGGGCTCCTAGGATTAGGAGAGGGTACACCTATTAAGCTTATTGGATAGTCTTCTTCCAAACCATAGGCAGGTGCCGAACGGTAGGAAAGGAAGAAAACCAATTAAGCTTAGTGTGGTGTACAGAAGGTAATAAGTAAAGACATATAAAGAGATTAGAATAATGGCAAAGGAAATTGCGATCACCATCATTCACGACAAAGACCGGGTATACCCTTGCTACTCCTACATCCACTTTGCATTTCTCTAGGACACTCCGTATCACTACGGATATTCACTTCCATTGGATAAATCCATCATATAGTTACATACGAACTCGAAGGAACTTTTTCGAGGATGGATTCTGGTTCAGGAGAAATTGAATAGGATTATTCAGATGTCTTTTCCCATTACCTTCTCTCAGGTTGCGAGGGCTCCTAGGATTAGGAGAGTACACCTATTACGCTTATTGGATAGTCTTCTTCAAAACCTTAGGCTGGTGCCGAAGGGTAGGGAATGAAGAAAACCAATTAGCGTAAAGGAGGTGTACAGAAGGTAATAAGTAAAGACATAATAAAGGGATTGGAGTTAGGGCAGCTAAGTATATGGTTACTGTCATGATTCAGGATAATGGAAAAGGCGTTACTAGGAATACCAGTTAACCCTTTTTGAAACATTTTCATGTTTCAGTTTCACTGTGCAATGTTAATTGAAAACTGTTTTCCCAATTGGAATCTAACTCCAGGGTATGTATTTACCAGATCAGTTTCTCACATCTGCATGTTATTACGGATGGTGAGTGAGAGTAAGATATTGGGAATTGGGTGATTAAATTCTCATTATATCGGAATTCGTTGTAATTGGTGATATTTGAGGAAATCATCTGGATTTTGCCGGATGACAAATATTTGGTTTTGAATATCCATTGTTATGCACCAATTTCAAACTGATATATCTGTACATTTATTTTATAAAGTGAGATGTAACTTTTTGATATTATGTCTATGACATTTACTTATATCAGTTAGTGATAAGGTAAGGTGCATTCAACAGCGGTATAATCCTTCTTAACCATACTACAGTTTTTCAACCTACGACGCACAGGGTTTGAGTTATTGAACTCATGGGACTTATACAAAGTATTGTATGTTGTCCAGTGTCCATTAGGACAATGGGGTTGGTACTCGTACTACATTCTTTGTACTCATGACTTCTCTTATTTTAGACAGGTATTTCGTTGAAACACAAGGTTCAGATTTTGAGAAGTTATAGGTATAAGAATAAAGTAGAGAACCATTTATTAGAAATATCAGGATTCTTCGAAGTAGTCGAATATGTAGATACTTGTGTTTGGTATTCCGCTGATAGTAATGGTTTTGAGAACTTGCTTCTCTTTCGGGTTACTCATATATGGATGCACTCCTAGATGAGTAATGCTGAATGGCCTTTTTCCATTTGATTGATATGCACTGGAGACAGCTGCATGATTTTGAATCTGGTTCCAATTAAATTAGTGCTTTTGTTTCTATATCAGATATATATAGAATCAGTTTATATCTTAACGATGTTAAGGTATAGGGAGTTGTCCGGCTGATGCTTAAAACCAGAATCCGGATAAACTCAAGGCACGTTTCAGTAATGGCTGTTTGTGGGTTATCCCGGGTTTTGACGAGGGTTAACTTTCTACCATCAGGAAGATCAATATTTATATTGTTCTTGACTCGCCACAGTTTTAATAAAATAGATTTTTTCAGAAAAACATAAGTGGGAGTATGGTAGAACTGGAAGTGATTCCAGAACCACAAACGATCACCGAAGATTTAATAGAACCTAAGAATTCAATTAGTTTCGACATTCCATTAGCCACTCCGCAGATTTGGTGGGTAAGCTCAGTCACCCGAGAGGTACTTCGGTCTTCTCAGAGACAGTGACAGGGAGGTTCTTGTTTACCCAGATTTGCCATTGCTGTTGTTCTAGACTATCAGACCCGGCAGGAGGATGAGTATAGCGTCGTTCTAAAATAGTTTTAGAAGTGCACGTGTATATGACTCTGCCAGAGGGTTGTTGTAGTCAGTAGGAGCAGCGGAAGCATAGTAGGCAAGTAGCTTATGTCTATTTGCAGACTAAAGCAGGTATAGCGGAAATAGATCATCTATTTTTGAAGTGACAGTCATAGGTCTTGACCTCATCAGAATAGGAGATAGATCTGGTAAGAAGGTAGTAGGGTGATGTCCTGGTATTTGGGATGACATGCACTTGATAGGAAGAGATATTCCTATACTACGATTGGTTATACTTTGGTTGTCACACAGTTGTTTCTCCATATAGGATATGGAAATAATATCAAGTTTTCTGGTTACTAGATCTATGGTTTTAGATCTAGATTTGGGAAGTAACCTAATCAGGGTACTTTGACATTATTCTAAAGGAATTTTAGAATGGACGACTCCTGGCATGGTGGAGTACCTGCAGGTGATGGAGTCACCCTCTCTAGAAGTGTCTTACAGACTAAAGGAGAGAGGGGTCTGCATGATTATCTTATCACTTGCTTAGGCAATTGAGTTAATCATGATATGTCAAGTGCCACACCAGATATTGCTTTTGCACTAGATGTAATAAGCAGATATATTAATCCAATCCTGGAGAAACATTGGGAAGCAGTTATTGAACATAAATGGATGTTCTTGCGATACGGTAACGGCAGCCTCTTTCAGGAGACGGTTATCATTTCAGGCTTCCAAGGTGACCTGGTTGACAGAGTGATTGTCAGAGTTATAGTTTTCCCTTTTTTGGGACAATATGTTGGACAGGTGGTCCAAGCGGATACTGAGGAAAGGCATGGCGCAGGATACTGATTAAATTCAGTGGACGATACAGTCTAAGTAGTTTGCTGGATTTGGAGTTCATTTGTGAACTGGGTCCCATCAGATATCCAGACAAATTCTAAGACAGGTATTGCTCATTTCGGGAGATGGTTTTCTCTGCGAAGTTGAGATATAGAGAGATACAGAAAGAAATATTGGAGCGGATCCACTCACTGAGGCTATTTCTCGAACGCAATCATTTTCGCAAACGGGTTTTGCGAAACTGATTAGTAGAGAAGTTGGGTGTTCGGTATCACACGGGCTGTGAGTATACGACATCGCAATAATCGGCCTTAAGTGCAAGTGCAAGTGGGAGACTATGATAATAGTGCCCTCAAAGCAATTATCATAGTCGCGGACTTGTGATTATGATGATTGAGTGAGGGCCTATACCGATAAAACAGTCTTACTCAAGATGATAGTATGCTATCTGGTTTGTCTTTATCATCATGTTGATAAAGCCCATAGGATTCTTGCTTGACTGCCAGCATTATGATGGCGATCATATATGTGGGAGCTGGGGTCTATAAGCACATCCTTAAATGTCCCTAGTCGTAGGAGTATCGAGACCGGGCATCGATACTCCAGTGTAGACTAGTGTATACTGATCGAGACCCCGACGAGGGGCGGTGACCAGGTCTCACAAGCCATTGGTGTTAGTTTGTTCACCTAAGATAGTATACATGTGCTCATTAGGTTATGAGTACACTGGACGGACTCGCCGGGAACCTGCTAGTTGGTATTATACCTATTGTCAGATAGCAGTTTCCAGGTGACATGTGTACAGGTTAGTTTGTCGACCTGAGATCGTCATTTGTCTCGTGTAAGTTCCCACTGTGTTTTGATTACTACCTTACCACGGCTCAAAGGAGTCGTGCAAACAGGTTTTAGTTGGGTACAGTCCCGAGCCACATGGAGGCAGTGATCGGATCGTCGGGGATTCGTCTCTCCCGGTATTGGGGGTTGATGTCGCGTTGTGTACGGATGGCCATCACCAAAAATCCGTGGCCACGGTGGACGAGAACTACCGATCCAGGATCGATAGTTTCTCAGGTGGTGATGGGGTTTCATACCGACACTAAATTTCGCGTTGTTGGGGGTCTGACTTTATCCACCCCCTAGACTCGATATGCGATACTCTTAGACGAACAGACCGGACTGTACGTATATTGTCACTGTCAGGCTCAGTAGGGGTTCTGGATGAGTTTGCTCGTCGGCCCCCCTTTCGCTCAATACCTGGGTAGCCGTTACGTACAGCTAGTGCCACCGACGTGCTTGTGGTTAAACCAACTGCCAGCGTATTGACAAGTCTTTAGAGTCCCACACGGAGGGTTTTCACGGTTCAGGCGATATGGTGTACATGTCGTATGTTGGTACATACGAGTGTCCAATTAAATATGTGCACTTGCTGCGCAGGGTTTAATCGGACGGTTGATAATACTAGCGGCTTAGGATTAAGCCAGATTATTAAATCGGGTTTTTATTTAATAATTTATATATGTATTTGTATATACGTATTCTAGTATTATTGTTCACTATTCGTTTTTCTCTCTCGGCTATTCGTATTTTGGTACGAATACGCGTATATGTATTTTGATACATGTACCGGGAAGTATTCCGTATTTTATACGGAATAGCTTCTAGAAGGTGCCACCTCATTAATGATTTTCTTTATTAAAAATCATTTGGGAAATGAGGTGGAAAGGAGGTATGGGTCAAAGCATGTTTCAAAGTGCATGTAGCAAAGTATGGTGCATTGTTTAATGAAATTAAAAATGATATCTTTTTGGTGGGAGAGAGAGAGAGAGGGCCGGCCACTTTAGCACGGGGATTGATTTCTTTTTGTGGAGGATTGAAATATACATTACACTTTATGCTAGCCCACTCTCTCTCTCATTACTTGCACACTTAGACCTCCTTCATCTTCTTCTATGGTTGCTCCCATGAGCATAAATGTTGAGAGAAAAATGTAGTGACATTTTCATACATCCCCACTCTCCATTGCTAGCGACTTTGGAGCGTCGGTTATCTCGTTCGACGAGGTTGGAGCTTGCGCCGTTTCCCTCGGGTGGATCATCGGAGATGGAGGAAGACCGACAACCAAAAATCATCAAAGGATCACTAGGAGCTTGGAATGAAGACCGAAGGACACGGATCAACTCGGTATAACGATTCTAACTCTTAGTTAGTTTGCTAGTTTAGGGTTTAAGGTCCATCCAGGAATCGGGTAGCGGTAGTGCCGGTTTGATAAATTTTTGTTCCGCATTTTGGCCGGGGCGTTGCCTTGACCCAACAAACTTAACTTTGATCGTCCCAAGCAAACTAGTTATTAAAGAGAGAAAAAGAAGAAAATCCTAAGTAGCATACTTTCGCAAGCAATCACGATTGCACTTAGCATGTGCAACAAACCGTTAAACCTCTAGGTGTTCCTAGTAGGAGGAGTGTTGTCTCCTGAGGGTTTTCAGCGGATTACATCCACAAAATCCCATAATAAAAGAAAGATGATGAAATTTACATACAAAGATGATGAACATATAAAAGAAAGAACTTGAAAATAAGAGTTTCAAACTACACTAGCTTTTCAGTTGCCATGAGCCATATCTTAATGGTTTTGAAAAGATGTCAAAAATCACACCATCTCTCAATAAAACATCGCCTTTAGTCTTCCTCCATATCTTTCTTCCAAACATCGATCATATACCCCTACGTGTGTGTAAAAGGCATCCCTACACTTAGAGAATTCAATTCAAGCTATCATACTCTTGTTCATCTTTCGTAGTACTTTTTCGTCGGTGAATATTTTCAGATGGAATTGCTCACACATTCTTCATGCGACCGTTAATACTTCTTGAGATACTAACCGACCGATTACTAAACGTGCTCACTCATTTAGACGTAATTAGCAATATCCTAGTCTTGCAACACCTAAGGCTTAGCAGTGACTCCCAAACCAGTTGGTCTAAGGCACTAGGTGATAAAGCATCCTTGCTATATTTTTTTATGCTGCCTTAAGTAATTACAAAACCGGTGTTCATTTTTCTTCACCTTTTATATTTTCATATGTCGTTTATATTTTATTTTTCTTCATGCTAAGGATTTTAGACGAGCATTTCAAGGTATCCTCTACTATCCCAAGTTTCAAAATGTGTGCAAGTGCGTATAGTAGGGTATCAACGTTCAAAAGTCTGGACTAAAAAATATGGACTATTTTTCAGACTTATTTTTATCCTCAGATTAGCAATTTCTTTCATCTTACTAGCCCTTGAGGCAATAGCTTATGACTACCTATTACTTGTTTCGTTTTAAAAACATCTAACTTTCTTGCTTTTCTCAAATTTTTCCTTCCTATCATATGTAATTTTTCATTTCTAATTTTTATTATCAATTTTTTTTATGCTTATATTTAGTATAATGCAAAATGATGCGTAAATAAGCACAAACCTTCCCCAAACCAATCTGCAGCAGTGTCCTCACTGATGTCATCTTTTAATCTCAAAACCTGTAGACTTGGGAGAAAAAGTTATTAAAGAGGACAAAAATTAATGACAGTAAAATCCTCTCCCAAACTTATTTTTGGTTCACAATCATGCAAAAATTTTCTTTCAAGAGCCAAAATATTTATCTCCCTCCAAACTTGAGTGAAACAGTATTAGGCATTTAAAATCATAAAGAGGGGGATAAAGTTATTGGTCTATGCAAAGCTTTACAAAGACCAAAAGTCAACTCCAACCATTCGAATATTTTATCGATGTAACAACATAGTTAGTGGAAGATCATAGATGTGAAGAAGTGGGGAGATAAGAGGTCTAATAGAACGGGTTTACGCCTTGGTTGGTAGAGACAAAACAATGATGGTGGATTACTCGCATTCTCGTTCTTGATAAGAAGGGGTGGCGGTTCAACTTTTTTGGGTGGGGGTTGATTCATCACAACTCCCATGTTTTCTAGGAATGCGAGTTCTTCGGCGAAAATGTCTTCAAAGCTTTCATCTATATTCTGAATGATATCTTATCGGGAAGAAAGGGCTGAAACTCGAACTCCATAAAATGTTCATATTTAGCGTTAGATGTTGATCCCGACAGCTCGACTAACTCATTCAACAAGTTAGAGGATTCGGACGTGGGTGTGGACTTGTCGATAGAAGGGTCCCCATATGTATAATAAATAGCAGGATCACACAATAACGCATTAGTGGAGTCTAGATCAGTATCGTGAAGCTCTTCAAATTCGCTACTGTCGAAATCTATCCTTTCGACAGAACATACATGAGCATAAGGTTCGGAGGGTTCACTTCCCAACTTGTAAATGTTAAGCTCAATTGTCATCTTCCCGAATGATAGGTTCATAGAACCGTTGCGATAATTGATTACTGCGTTGGAAGTCGCTAGAAAAGGTCGATATAGAATTACGGAGATTTGATTTCGTGGGCTTGCCACAGGCTGTGTATCTATAAATATAAAGTCCATAGGGAATATAAATTCCCGGACTTTGATTAACACGTCCTCTAGCTCACCTTTAGGTTGGGTGATAGATCGATCGGCCATCTGAAAAGTGCAGTGCGCCGGTTTTAACTCTCCGATCCTTAATTGCTCATAAACAGAATACGGAAGCAAGTTAACACTAGCACCTAAATCGAGTAGAGCACGATTAATATTTTTACCCCCAACAGCAATAGATATTGTAGGACTTCCGGGGCCCTTTCATTTCTAGGGTATTTGTTGTGTAAAAGCAGTGCTCACATTACTCGTTAAGAAAACTTTTTTAGGCATTTGAATTTTCCTTTTCCTAGTGTACAAGTCCTTTAGAATTTTCGCATAGGATGAAACTTGTTTGATAGCATCTAGGAGAGGAATATTTATGTTAACTTGCTTAAAAATTTCCACAATCTTCTCCATTTGGGGACTTGGTCTGTTGGCCCTTAACCTGTTTGGAAAATGAGCTTTATCAATAAGGGTTTGGTCCAACATTTGTGGAGAAGTTTGTGGGGATGGAATGGATCCCAATATTGGATTTGGGATGATCTTAGATGTAATTCGTTTAAGGAATTGGGCTTAGGGTCGAGCCTAGTGGAAAACGGAGAATAGACTCGGAAGAAGATGGTGGACTAGACGAAGTAGAAGTAGAAATAGTAGCCGGGGTTTCATCTGATTCAACATCATCAATCTGTTTACCAACAAGATTGTTCAGCACTCTTCCCGATCTCAACGTAGTTACGGCACCCACGTTATGATTTGGTTGGTTAAAGGCGATGTTTGCGCTTTGTGAGTGGCCGGGATTTGGTAGAGGTTGAGATGGAAGTTTCCCTTTCTCTCTCTCACTCATCGCGGCATTTAACTGTGTAAGTAGTGCTTTTATCGATTTAATGCTTTCACCGTGGGAAACAGTTTGGATAGAAGACGTTAAATTAGCCGTCGTTTGTGTAGATTGTTTAATGAACGTTTCTAAGTTATGTTCGAGTTCAGAGGTTTTATCGTACCGACCGTCGGGAAAGAAGGTGCACAGTTGTTGGCCGGATTTTGAAAAGATTGTGGTTGAATGGGGGCTGACTTTGTTGTGGAGACTGTTGTTGTGGGGAAAGCCTTTGATAGTTATTTTGGCTTGCTGTTGTTGTGGGGGAAGCCTTTGATAGTTATTTTGGTTTGGGAACTGATTTTGATTTTAAGACTGGTTTTGGTTCCAAGCGAAATTTGGGTGATTCCTCCATCTCTGATTATATGTCGAGGAATAGGGATCATTTCTAGGTCGTTGCTGAAAAGCAGCATTAGTTTGTTCTTGACCTTGAAACGGAGGATTCAAATGACATTCTTCCGTTAAATGTGATGGGTCAAAACAGCAATCACACACGGTTTTGGGAAGCGTAACTTGGTTTAGGAAGGCTGATGAGAATTTGTTTTCCATAGCTTCGAGTTTCTTCTGCATCGCTGCCATTTCGGTTTTTACTGCGATGGAAATATAGAGCTGATGAATACCTGCCCTAGATGAAGATGATGTTGGTCTAACGCTTTTCCACTGTAAAGTTTGTTCAGCGAGATCTTCCAGGAATTGCCAAACTTCGCCATCGTCTTTAGACATGAAATGACATTGACAAATGGTTTCTAGCATCTGTTTTGTCGTTGGATTAACACCTTCATATATATAATGCGGCAAAGTTGCCATCTATCGATTTCGTGATGAGGGCACTGACAAGATCTTTAAACCGTTCAAAGCATTTCCAAAATGGTTCGTTGGGAAGTTGGGTAATCTGGTTAATCTTGCTTCGAGCACGGGCGGTTTTGTGATTAGGATAAAACTTCTTAAGGAATGCTATAACGAATTCATCCCATTTGGCGATAGAATGTGCGGCAGTACTATAAAGCCATTTCTCTGCCAGGTCGCACAAAGTAAAAGGGAGGACATAAGCGCATAGCATCCACTGAAAGTTGCGTTGTGCTCATCATTGTATATACGTTTTCGAATTTGGTTATAAAAATGTATGCGTCTTCGGATTCAAGCCCGTGAAATTTGGGCACCAGGTTGATGAATTGGGGTTTAATTTCGAAATTATCCTCATTGGCTGGTGGAATAGACAGACAAGTAGGAAGGGGCCCGCGTACATGGTAGCATCTTTCTTGGAGAGTGATGCACGGTGATTCTGCGTACTTACGGGTGGTGGCAGGGTGGTGTTAAAATCTGATGGAGAACTGCCCATCTCGGTCGATGTGGTTGGTGGAGGAGAAATAGGAGATGGAGTACGGATTTCGGAGTTGATAGCAAAAACACGGACAAGACGGGCACTAGAATCCCGTGTCCAGCCGATCATGCACTAAGCGGGTTTAGCGCAAGTGGCAGCGTGTATGAGAACAATTTTAAAAGGGTTTGTTTTGAAAAAGTGTCGGACATAAGGCTTGACTCAACAAATTACAAAAATGCACAATCAAACCCTAGAACTAGGGTCACCTAGGTCAAGCACTAGATCGCTCATAGACTTCCAAAGTACAAGTCGCAGGATCAATCCTCTACCATCTCTTTATCACACTTGTTGCCAGGTAAGTGGGAGGTATCCGCTATACGAATCACGGAAATAGCGGGCCTAATTAAGTAATCACTTTCCTTAGTCACACTTGTCTAGACACCACAAGAGAAATGCGGATAAGTGATAGATTATCCACGACCCTCCTCTCTCCTAATTGAGCGCGATAGTCCTCAGGGGCTTGGTCTAGATATTTTTTAATTAATGCAGGGTTATGCGTATGCTCGTTTTGTGATTTGTGGGGCCTAGGAAGGGTGATGAAATCCCCACCTAATCTGAATTTGGGTTATTGCCCCTTAATGTCCGTTTTAGATATGTACAAACAAACCAATATCAAAACACGCAAAAAGATTTTTGAGCGGCGATATTTGCAAAGAATCCTGCAGAAAAGATCAGATAATTGGATCTTAGAGGAGAGAGAAAGATCTTAGAAAAATACCTGAAGATTTTGGGGGCACAACTCCACTACTAAGCCGCGGTTCCGCCGCCAAAGTGCCACTTCCGCCGTGGTTCCGCGGTACTTTGATGAGTTCTTGTGCTAATTTTTCTTCAGTGCACCCTTTTACTCCTCTGGTCTATGATGAAAATCTCTGAATCTCTATTTCCTCGCTCTTGTTCCTTCAGATTTCCTTGTAAAATTCGCACACTAATCGTTAAATACATAAAATACGGTTTTGGTTCTCTTTAATGTTTGCTGGATTTTATATGAAATCAACCCGAATAGCAAGAAAAAAATCACGCACGTATTCCGGCAACGGTGCCATTTGATTGATCCGTTTGAAAAAGTGTTTCGTAAAGTGTAACCGCAATCAAGACGGTGTCGCTAGTAGCTAGCCGAGATGAGTACCGTTCGTCCGCAGAGAAACGTGGACCTTTATCTTGCTTTAGACGAGTTGAATGAAGATAGGGTGATTGTATTTAGATCTATGTTGATACGGATGTAGAATTTATAAAGAAGGCTTGTAGGGTTCATAGGACTTAGTAGTAATGGATGACTAATTAAAAATGACTCATTTTATCTTTTAATAGTTTAAAACTTGATCGATAGTGATGAATGTAGATTAGGGTTTTTTTTGGGAGGAATAGAGTTCCCACTCTTAACCCTTGTTCTTTCATTGATCTCTATTCATGTCCAGCCTTTAGCAAAGCAAGTGTTTAACGGATCTCAAATCGCGGTCGAGACTATCAATAAATTGATAGCGCGTCCGATAAGATTGTTAACATTTATTTTACTAAAGTTTATAAATTTTAAAATGAATAAAAGAAGTTAATTGATTTTTTCATCCATTGATATATCCTTGTCTACGAACCCTAGCAAGCTAGGAATTACTTACGTATGGTTGAGATAGAAGAGAAGATGAAGAATGAGATCATAATGTAAACGCAGAAAGTAAGTGCAGAAATTAAATGCAGAAAGTAAAATGCAAGAGAATTAAACTAAAAATCTATCTTTATTAATCAATTATCTCATTTACAATCCTTTGAGAGTAGAATACAAAGAAGTCTAGTTGCTCTCGATCTTATCTCGTGTTGGAGGTAGATGACTAGTCGATTGATCACTCGGATGCGTGGATCGTTTTTGGACCTCTTGATCTTTTCGGTGATGATTTTTCATATGAAGCTCTCGGTTTTTTAAATAGTCACAGAAAATAGAAACCCTAGTTGCCATATGTGATTATTTGTTGATACGATCACAACAAAAAAAATCCAAATCCTACGGCCATCATCATACCGCGGATCCATCGCAAATCAAGCATTTTGGCCGCCCAACCGCGGCGCCATAGTGGGATCATGTCATGAGATTTCTTGTGGACTCTTCTGTTGACATGTGTAGATCTCTTCGATGTTTGGATTTTGAAAATCTTATTCCGAGTCTCTGCCGTTTATGATTTGCTTTAATTTACCGGCAGATTTTATTCCGACTTCTTGGATTTCGAGGATTCCAAACTTGAGTTCATATCTGCACAATATCTCAATTCATAGTGTTAGTAGTATTTGTTATATTCGAGATATTATCCTAACCATTTTATATGATATTAAATTTTTAAGAATATTGATTAGGAATATTTGATATGATATGCATATTTTTAATTACAATAATTCATTTAAATATTATATGCGTATATTTTCCCTCATTATGTTAATTATATATATATTTTCTCATTATGTTAATTATAATGTAGAAACATATGATAATAAATATTTTACAGATAAACCCACATATGTTATATATTTACAATAAACACCTTTAAGCACTTTAGAAAAGTAGGGAAAATGTTCATTCAAATGTGCAATATTTTAGATTAAACAGTATGTTTTTGGGTTTTTCATAATTTTGGAACTTTGTGGGTTTAAAAATAAGTTGTCTTTACAAACTGGGCCAGAAAACGTTTTTCGCTTAAGATAAATTTATGTCTTCATTATGCTCCTACAACTGCATCTTTATTGTGATCGGACCAATACATTGTAGAGTTATTATGTTATTAGCAATTTCACATATTTGCCTTTGATCCATTAGGTCTACTTTTTTGTTAATTAATCTTCTTGTATATGAATACCACAATCCACCCATTAGGTTTTTTTTCATGTTACCTGTTTCCATTAGCTGCTAGTATGCTTATAAAGTATGATCTAAGTAAAGCATATGTTTGTCACTACAAATTATGTTTATTTAACTGATCATGCTGAGGCTGCATATTTGCAAATTTCAATTATAGAGTTTGAAAGATTCTATAATAAATTCTGTCTTAGCGACATGCCTAGGGATGCTTATTTTGTTACATAACTTGCATGAGCCCACTTTTTTCCTCAATCTAAACAGTGCACGGCTAACATAAAGCTATGTTAGTGCAACATACAGTACACCATATAGTTTTGTAATAATATATTTTTCATATATGCAATTTTAGAAGCTGCCGAGTGTTGTGCAATATGATTTCGATATTTATAATCAAAAACATGTTTTAGAAAGGTAAATGACACTTTGATATAGTGTAGGAAACAACAGACTGTAGATCTTTCGCTTAATAGGAGAGTAAATATATTAATATGCGAAATTGTACTACCTCAGTTTCACAATACTTGTCGTTTTTTGCTCTTTTATTTTTCTTCAATTGACCTCTTACACTATCAATAAGCATATTTTAATTACCAATACACTTAAAATATGAAGTTCTTAAACTAATCCACGATTAATTTTCGAGTCAAAGTATTTTCGTCCCGCGTGTACAAGTCTTAAGAAATTAATGCAAAGTTTCCTATGGTTAATTAAGGAATTTAACATGAATAGATTTTTGGAGTTTAGAATAGCCGTTCTTTTTCTTTATTGGTGTGCAAAAGCCAAAAAAAGACTAGTGTGAAACGGAGGGAGTAATATTATATTGGGTGAGAGCTTGATGACACAACATGGAGTGATGGCTAATTCATGTGCATCAAGAAGTGAAAATAAGAACTATAATTGATGGGAGACCGAGAACTAGATTCTGATAGTTGAAAAATGAGAAGTTGGTGCTTCTCAATGGTTGAGAATGGTTAAAAAAGGTATTAAATATAGATGACTACACTACCATTATATGGATCGGTGTTGGAAGAGGTAGCCGAAAATAATAATTAAAGCAAAGATCTTTAATAGTCTGAAATATTTGTTGGGGAGAGGGGGGATTTTTAGAAATATAAGCTGCGGGAGTAATTGGACAATTATTGAGCAAAATCTATGCGAATCAATTTAGTTTTATTCTGAAGGTTGGTCATTGAAGCAATATATTTAGTAATACGTTTGATGGAGAAATATAGAAGAGATCTAGTAAGGCGTCTTTAATTTAGTCTAAACATTGTAATAAAGTTAGCGAAATAATTTGCTGAGTTATATAGCATAATATGTCTTCATAGTTTACTAATTTATTAATGATATATCCCGACGAAGCAAGTACTAGCTGTGAATAATTGGAGATAAATAGCCATTTTCTATTATCATATGCTTGCGCTAAGGACCGACATTATTTTCATATCTTTTTGCATTAGATGTGAATAAAATTCACCAACCATATATAAGATGATCTCTTGGTTCATGTTGTCTGCTGTGCCATGGCTTTTAGTTGATAAGTCCAATAAGAAAACAAAAGGAGAATACATAAATTGTAACTTAAGCAGAGTTCTGAAAATAAACTAGATTTATAACTCTGATAGTCAAAATCTTTCTAGGACTGTCAAGTTTTATTTTATAGGTCCGGTCATTCATTATAATGGTGATATTGAGAAGGATGTGTTTCATAGAGGCAAAGCGGGTAAATAAAGCGGGGAAATGGTTTTAATAGCTGGAGTCCTATTTGACTTTAGTTACCTGAATAACAAAATTCTTAAGAATAACTATAAAATCAATATTTCTTGCATGTTTGGAAAATTAGGCAACAAGTTTAAAAACAAGGTATGTGAGAATGTTGTGATGGATAAGTGGTAATACTCTTAAGTGGGGTTGCATTTGAATCTAGGTAATCATATATCAGGATAATATGTGGAGATTTAGATACGGTTATGATTTTTCAGATAAGGTTGAAAACGGATACAAATACAAATATGTATATTTAAATATTTTTCTAGATACGATCACAGATACATGCTTTCAACAAAATTATCTGGATAAATATCCCGATATATGAATTTAAGATACTGATATGGATATCTGAAGAGATATACAAGAAAATGTCATTTAAAATTTATCTTGTTTATTTAACAATGCTTATTTATTAGCATGCATTTTTTGCTCGTTTTGTATGTTCTATATCTAAAAGATTATCTTAACATTATTTCATCATGTTTGTTTCAAAATATGCAAAATATGCTAGTGATGTGTTGTATAGTTGTTTGACATATGTATATATAATTCATATGGGCTTAATTCCAAAAAAACTACCAAATTATTTGCTTCAGTTAAGAGAAACTACAAAATTTTCGCAAAATTACGAGAAACTACCATGCTTTGAAAGTTGTGGCAGTTTCTTGTGATTATTGCTGATGTGGCATCTTATTTGTGGTAGTTTACTTAGTTTTTGAAAGTTGTGTAGTTTCTTGTGTATATAACAAGAATTTGGTAGTTTTTGGGAATTAAGCCATTCATGTAATATTCATTTACATTCCGTATTTGTCTTTAACAATTTTTTTGGGTACTCGCATACAATAAGCATTCAAATTCATTTTTAAAATGTATCTATCACATACATATTTCTGCTCAGCATCCATATTTTGTCTTATCTTGTATCTCTTTTATTCTCATATTGATTTGTATCTCTATCCGTCTATTTTAATATTCGTTTCATATTTGTATCCGATATTGTCAAATATAGATATGGTTTTTTATTACCGAACTTTTGCCATCCCGTATTCGTCATTAGAAAACAAATACGGATATGATAATGCTCGTATCCGATCCGAATGCAAAGTTTGAGTTTCCTGTTCCGTTCCCTCTCTGCCTTTGGGTAAAGAATCCCTTGTTGCCTTGTTTTGAGTTTTACATTTCCCACATACTTTATGAACCCTGCTCTCAAGTGATAGGATAAGAAATGAGTAGATTCTCTGGAAATATAAATTGTAGAGGTTAAAACGATAAAGAACCGATTTGGAAGAACATATGCAAAGGAGATCGGAGATTGATAAATGCGCTATTTAGGAGTGAAAAAGTTGTGGTTAATGGATAATGTGCCTTGGAGGTACGGATAAAAGATCTTACATGAGACAGCTGAATAATGCTAGTTGATTTATTTCAGTATATATGACCTTAAGTGAGCCAGCCAGAGGAAATCGATTCATGTCACTGACCCCCCACAATTTTGAGCATGGCTTCTTGTGGTTTTGTGTTAGTGTTCCTGTGTCCATATTCTTCTAGGCTTGCATTTTCTTTTAATTCTTTGTAAAATCGTGTTCTTTTAATTTCAGTGTTTTTTTGGCAATAACTGATGCGTTTTAGTTGCTGGTGTTTGCAGGTAAAACGTTGTACAAACAACATCCCAAACAGCATAAACTACATATTGGATTCAGTACGAGCTTCAGAACTAGTCGAAGTCCAGGTATTCAAATGTCTGAGTTTCTCCTCCCATCCGCCATTAGTTTTCTTTTATTACTACTAAACTAAAATTGCTATCATTTAAATACCTGTCTAGGACCAGGTTTAAATTGTTGTTCCCTTGCAGTAAAGACTTTTATTAAAAACAGAGGATAAAGGGCTCTGAGAATTATTCGATATTAAAAATGCTAGTGCAAGTTGGTCTTTGGTGTCTATCGAAATGATTCTTGGAGACTCGAAGAAGGAAATAGTAAGAGTAATGATAGGGCGACAAATCTGTGCTATAAACATATCTTCATGTTTACATCAAACGCCATCTAACTTGTGGGGTGAACCTACCTTGAAGTAATCTTGAGGATTCTGTCACCTGGATGTTCCAGGTTTTAGCATGGGGGAAATTAGTCATAGTTCAGAAAATTTAAGAAATTACTCATTTTGCCAAATTAAAAATTAAAAAATGAGCGATTCCTACAAGATATTTTCTATTTGATTGCCTTTCTGTCCATTTTTTTGCTCTAGTTAATTCTAAATTTCTGCTTCATGTTCTTTGTTGCAGGGTGAGAAGATACGAAGACGTGGTGATTGGATGCTTTGGCTACTCAATCAGCCCAACATCCACACTATGGAGGATAGGATGCAGGGTGTGATGTTAGAAGATCAATGATTGGTGATGATCGTATGCGCGCCTTCAGATTGACGTTGGCACAAGCCTATTTCCATAAAATAGGGAACAAGGGTGGTATTTTTAGGGTTTCTTTTTTGTGATTCCCTGGTTGTGAGTTCCCTAGAGAGAAAACCCTAAAGGAACCAAAAAAAATTGAAAAAAAGGAAAAAAATTATAACTTTAAAAAAGAAAAAACCGAAAAAAGTTGAGTTAGAAAAGAAAAAAAAAACTAGTATAGAGTCTAGCTTTGAGTTGTATAGTCAGTTTGCCTCAAAGTTGGTGCTTTTTGATGGTGGAGTTTGCATATCGTATCTTGTCTTCTGGAACTGATGCGACAGTTTTCTTTTTCTGCACCAATCTGATTTCTTTTATTTTTCTTCCCCTTTTTGTGTTAAATCATGCCCCTCTAGTTCAGAGAGGAACTGAAGTATGAGGCTGTTCTCGTTATCTGATAATTGGAAGAAAACAAGTTGGACACATGCTTGGATTCTTGTCTGATTTTGGATTTCTTGTCTGATTTATTTTACAACTTCGAATGTTTCGATATATACACATATACCTCCCTTGGATATGATATATTTGACGCTTATTTCAGAAGGTTTCCAAAATTCATGCAATGAGACATATGGATTTATGTTATTTGCGTTTATGTTATTTGATGAGTTTGCCTGGGTAGTTTGTATGCCGAAGCATCTTTGATCAATCCTGTTGCTAGAGGCCTGTGTTCAGGCTGCAGTCATGTTAAATTTGAGGCCCACTGCAATTGTGAATCGAAAGCTGATGGTGGCCGGTCTTAAATATTTGGGAGCAGTGCTGCTTGTTTTTTATGGTGCAACTTTAATGTTCAATGCCAGTGGTTAGACCTCCTGTTATGATTGCATCCAAAAAAAGCCAAGGCAGGCAACATTATTCTTGTTTCAATTTTATAATTTACATGTATAGTTGGTAATGAAGGGCTGACCTGTGACGGTTATGTGACCGTTCAGATACCGTTTAGGAATACAAATGAGGATTTTTTTACATTGATTGCGATGTTATACCACAAATTGTTCCATTTTTGTGTGTAGAGCTATAGGTTTACGGCAATCCTGTCTCGTCTGGTCAACCTCTCAGTTTTGGAAAAGAAAGCATGTCATGAAAAAGAATGTATTTCCATTGCCAATCGTATGTTCTGATCCAACATAATTAACTGTACGTCATGTTTTTATGAATCTCAATGGGCAGCATAAAGCTCACCAGCTGGTGGAACTGAGCCAGCAACCGGCACCTGCCATGTGCCATATGCATCATTATAATTGACCAGAGACATTATCTGCACCCAACTTTAGATAATATTGATGAAACTTGGGGAAAGAAATACTAAAATGAAATGAAATGAAAAGGACAATGAATAGTAGGCCAGTGCATGGGTCCAAGAGAAATCAATCGTCGACGTAGCCATTTCCACCCACGAAGTAGTAGGTTATTGTTTGGAGAATGATAGTTGCTGTGTCAAACTCAAAATTAGTACAGTCTGAACAATTCACTTGGGGGTAATGAGTTTTACTATTCATCTTATCTTATTGCATTTCATTAATGATATTCATGCTTTCATTCTAGCTAGGGGAGCTAATCGAACCGAGCTAGCAGAAGTCTCGTCAACATCTCGTTTTGGAAAAGAAAGTATTTCCATTGCCAATCATATGTAAAAGTGGGCATTTTTCTGATCCAACATAATTAACTGTTGGAACTGAATGTCATGTTTTATGAACCAAACTGGGCAGCATAAAGCTCACCAGCTGGTGGAACTGAGCCAGCAACCAGCACCTGCCATGTGCCATATGCATCATTATAATTGACCAGAGACATTATCTGCACCCAACTTTAGATAATATTGATGAAACTTGGGGAAAGAAAGACTAGAATGAAATGAAATGAAAAGGACAATGAGTAGTAGGCCAGTGCATGGGTCCAAGAGAAATCAATCGTCGACGTAGCCATTTCCACCCGCGGAGTAGTAGGTTATTGTTTGGAGAATGATAGTTGCTGTGTTATACTCAAAATTAGTACAGTCTGAACAATTCACTTGGGGGTAATGAGTTTTACTATTCATCTTATCTTATTGCATTTCATTAATGATATTCGTGCCTTCATTCTAGTTAGGATGCCAATCGAACCGAGCTGACGCTCATTCAAATTTAGTTCGTTTATTAGTAAGCTGAATTTGAGCCAAAATTTTAGCTCGTTAAGTAAACAAGCCGAGCTCGTGTTGAACTTAGCTCATTCATTAACAGCTCGAGTTCGGTTCATTTATAATATATGTTTTAAATATTAAGCTCATATTTAATAATCAGTCCAACATCCAATATTATATATATATATATATATTTTACTTCTCTCTTTTCATATCAAGCCCGAATTTCATGTTTTTTCTCAATCCCAAATTCGAAAATTCTCTAACCCTAACTTTGAAACCTCCAAAATAAAAAATTATATCTCCACGGTTCTTCTTTGAAGTCCTGTAAAAAGATCTCTACAAATAAAAAATATCGAGCTCCAATTCGAATAAATTAAGCATGAAATCAAACAAATTGAGTTCCAAAGATCGGCTCATTAAGGGCTCATTAACTCATTAAGAGCTTGGCTCGTTAAATAAACGAACATGAACCTAATGTTTCAGATCGGGATCGAACTCGAGCCGAATTCAAGCTGAGCCGATACTAACAGAGCAGAACTCGAACCGACCCCAGCTCGCTCGAGTTCGGATCATTCAGCGGCCCTAATTCTAGTAAGATTGAAATTACAAAGAGGAGATTGCATCACAACAAGAAGAGAGTACATTTGGCCTGTATATAACTAATAGACGCTTACATAGCTGCGGTTGACAACAACATAGAACAAGAGGTCCGGACCCAATAGGATTTAAGTGGCCGAGGCTTGGATGCCGACCGCGACGACAATAAAACCATAATGGTATATAATCATCTTCCCTTTTTCTTGTTTCGGTATTTGCTTTCTTCCTACATTTAACAACAGATTCTCTCGTCCTTCTTTCCCAATATTCCATTTTCTACCTCTTCTACTGATTACAGTTATATCTCCTACACCTAACTCTAATCTTCAAGGGATGGGACTCTAGCAGAGCCAGCTGATGTGATAAAACTTCGTTACGTTTTTAGACCTGTGTCTACATAATAACTTTTTTGTAAGAAGAAACAATGACAACATTTGCACAGACTAACCGATAATGTATTTCATTAAGCTTCTCTTGTAAGAGAAGAAAATTTTTTGGACAAATTATCTTGGATGTGACTGACGCGCGCACACGCAAAGAAAGAGAGGAAACAAAACATAAGATGATACCGTAGGAATTTCTTTAATTGGTGGGACACATGACGACACCATTCATGGATCCATTTGCATATTTATTTTGCAACTGCAAATATTAATCGTTTTAGGATGGAAAAAACGCAAAGATACGTGGAGCAATAAATAATGGGTTGTAATGTGTTCCGTTACTGTAGAAAATTCCTGCATTGACACCATATATTCTGTTTCATCACCAGTGCATGCTATATAGAAACTGCCGATTCAGGTGGGTTGGGTTCCTAGGCTTGATACAAATTTGGAGTCCCCTTTATACTAGCTTATTGCAAGTCTAGCATCTAGTACTTATCCTATCTTATTCTAGGATTATGGTTTCGATAAGATTGGATTGGAATCGTTTTCAGAAAATAAAACGTAGGCCAGAGTTTGCAAGGATCAAATTTGAAAATTATATCTTTTGGATATATATACTTAAGTATCGAATAACTGGACCTTACCCTTACCAGTACACTAATTTTAATTTTTTGGAGTCTTCTCCTCTAATGATCACAAGACTCCAACCAATAAATTAATTATTTGTAGATGGCTATGTTTCCTCGATGGCAGTGCCCGTAATAATTTGGATAGGAGAAAATTGGTTCTGGGCCTAATTTAAGAAGTAACTTTTATTTTTAAATCCAAATATTTTTATTTTTATGAATATTCCAAGCCCATACGTATTTTAATTGAAGGATCCCCCCAAACCCCAAAGTACTAGCTTTACTATTTTTTAACTTATATGTATTTGGAAATTTAGCAACTTTATTTGTTCTACAATAACATTATTTAGCAAACTATAACATTTTTTTTATCAATCCATAACACTATTTATCAAAACATAACACTATTTATCAATACATAACATTGTTTATCAAATCTTAACACTATTTACCAATCCATAATATTGTTCAGCAAATCATAACAATATTTATCATAATATAGATTTATTTATTAAATCATAACATATATTTTATAAAAAAAATTCAAAGTATTATTGAAAACACAAATAAATACGTATATAAATCGAGAAATTCAATATCATGCTTTGGGGTTTTCCATAATTTTGGAATTTTTTGGGTTTGAAAATAAATCGATTTAAGAAACTGGGCCTGGAAATAATTTTCTTTTTGGAAAAACATTTATATCACTATCAATAATATTTAAATGAAAATGTAATATTATTCTTTGTTTCTTTTTCCTGATTCTACTATTTTTAGCTCTCTTTTTCTCTAGCTTCAATGAGCATCAGTGCCAAACAAACATGACGCGGTGAAATTTGTATCATAATCAAACATAATTAAAAGTGTTGACATCTTAGAGAGTGACATACGTAAATGTCTACTGTCCTTCATAATTGGGATATATCATTAATTAATCTCACTATGTATCAAGACAACTAATCAATAAAATTCAGCTGTTGGGATTGTAATATCTGCATATGCCCTCCTTATTTTTTAGAAAACAAGCTAAAAACGAAAACGTAAACACCTCAATTTTAAAAATTAGAAAAATACATCTCATGTTCTACGTCCCTTTTCTCTCTCTCCCCTTCTAAATACAAAGAATGCAATATATCTTGGAATTTTCAATTATTTTATACATGTCGTCTCTAATAATATCATGTTCTTTTTTCTTATCATTCACATGCGTAGTACACGCACAAATTCTAAATGCGATAATCAGTTTCCTTTTCTGTAATTTAATTGTGGCAGGAGTTCCAAACCATATATCATCTATTGAGATGCTTTGACAAGGCTAGATGCATGTAGCCTTACAAGTACATGTCGAGGAACGTGAAACAGCAGTCTATCTTACAAATCTCATTATAGAAATTTATGTCATTTCATTAGTCATTTCATTTTTCATGTCACTCTTTCTTTCTTTCTTTCTTTCACCATCCACCATCAAATTGTGGAGAGAGAGAGAGAGAGAGAGAGAGAGGGAGGGGGAGGGGAGAGAGAGACTGTCATGGGATATATGCTAAGGGAGCAGCTGAGCAGCTGAGAAAGGATTATGTAGGTAGGTAGCTAGGTGTTGACATATGTCTCGTGAAATGGGGACTGGTTTCTCCCAAAAGAAGAGGAGAGAGGAGAGAGAGAGAGAGAGAAAGAGACAGAGGAGAGAGAAAGTGTTAGATATGGTACTACGTAATCTTTATATATATTGCAGCGTCAAATCAAGCAGTGTACAACCTCCCTCATTTCTCTCCGCTGGAGTGTCTTACCAATTAATCTGAATTTATTTCCCTATATACTAAATAATCTCTTTACACAATTTAAATATAGTAATCATTTCTTCCTACATTTTTTGCCAAACTTTTATTACCGCATTGCTATTGATTGCTACACAGTACGTCCCTCTCTCCCCACACACACCGTATAACGGAGGGAATGTGCCGTATAAAGAAATTTCCGCTGAAAAAATACACCCTTCATGAATTTTTTCAACGATCGGCACCTATCATCATCATATTTATCATGTACGATGTGGATACACTAAATTTCATGTGATTTCATCAGTTTTTCACCGTAGATTTAGTGGGTGCATAATTAACGGTTCACCGACAATAGAACTTTTTTACATTTCTAATTCAACGGTGAAAAGGTGGTGGAATCACATGAAATTTTGTGTATCCGCATCTTACATGATAAAGATGATAACGATGGGTGCCGATCGTCGAAAAAATCGTGGATGATATAGATTTTTGATGCCACCTGACAAAAAAGCCTAATGGGGCCATTTTTATTTATTTATATATATATATATTCCATTTTGGGTAAATTGTCAAAAAATCCAAGGTAAAGTTTTCTGTTGTCAAAAAACTCCTAGCCCATGAACCTAGTCAAAAACCCTTGAAAAGTTTTCGACCGTCAAAAACACATGCCTACAATATCTGTATAGTCGATTATAATATCTAATTAACGCATGCAATATCTTTATAGTGGCCTACACTATACAGATATGTCAATTAACTGCATACATGCATCAAAAACTGTATGCATATTTCAAGAAACCAGATATTACATGCAACTATATAAATATTGCATGCATGGATTTTTAGACAATGGAAGGTTTCTGAAGAGTTTCTTAAGTTCAGGGTTTTTTTAGCAGCGGAAAGCTTTGCCGCCCTTCCATTTTTTAAGTGTGTACCTGCAAAACTAATTTTGTTCGGCATGACTTTTTTATATGAAAATAATAGAGGAAAATAAAGAAGGAAAACCTTTCTATGGTATCGAAAAAACTAACGCTCCGTCATTTTTCAGATGGCTAGCATTAGCCATCTTGATTTTTATCATCTCAGATGTAGTCATACAAAAGTTCATCTCATTTTACACCTTTTCATTGTGATTTAATGCAATAAAAATACTAAAAATGTTTTGTTGTCAGAAAATCGTTGATTATACACCAAGTAAATTAACGATGAAAAGGTATTAAAATTACATGAAGTTAGGTGTATACATGTCTTAGACGATGAATTAATATGAAGACGATGGATTCCGATCGTCGGAAAAAATGGTGCGGGGTTGATATTTGACGGCCGCAATTGCAATAGGAGGAATTCCTTCAAAGGCCTTTGTCCATTATTCTCTTTCAGTATTGTTACGAGTAAATCGAAAGTGTTTGTATTTTATTTATATTTACATTTTGGTGGTGTTATTCTCCAAGGTTGAGCCCATTTTTATGCCAAAAAAACTGATTGATTTTAGTGGCAATCTATATTCCGATATTTTTCAAAATCATGTAACCCTATCAAAGGCCAATGAGATTTGTTAAATGGACTTAACTAAAGATGTAAACAGTTTTAGGAGCAAGATCGTTCAATAGGTTAAGCAAGCCTGGTTACATATGTTAGGTTATCGGAAAAAAATATCTCCTCCGATCATGAAAAATAAAAACATAGAATTATAGGCCCTACAAAACAGCCTGAAAGATGCTCCAAACCGCTATTTGTTTATCTCGACTCTCTAGATATATATTGCATTACCCTCCTGTGTGTGAGTTAGCACCATCATCTGACCAAGCCTGATGCCTGCTATCAAAGAGTGCCGGCTATCAAAGAGCATTTGCAAACGATATGAATATTCTATTTTTTTAACGATTGAATTTGAATCTGGTTGAGGATCTTATCATGCTCCTGAAAAAACCACCATTTTATACAAAACCCGTTCTTGCACTCGAGCGTTTCATGTGTTTATTTCAACCTTTTCAGTAGTTGGGTCTTAATAACACGCGCTATCGAATTTTCAGGGTTTTCAAGATGACATTATTGAACTTAAAATTAAAGGGTATTTTTGCCCAAAAAATGTCATATTCGGTTCATCTTGAGACTATTTAAGTCATTTACAAAGCCATTCTGAGCTTATTTATTATTCCCTAACCGAATTAACGAAACTAGCATTTTCAAACAACATTATCAGATCAAGAGGAGTTCGTTTCATTTTTGAAATTCTATAACGTCGTCTTAGGTTACTTGAAAATTCGATGTTGTCGGGGGCGGAGCCCGCAAGCGACGCGTACACAACACAACTTGGGTGCCCATTCTAACCCAAAAGCCCGAGCTATTAGGTAGAGGTCCAAGTTATATTATATACACATCAACTTTCCCTTAAACTCCCGATGTGTGACTATAATACGAGTCACATAACTCAACAATCCCGAGCTTGACTCGTATTGTACATACCCGTCTGCACCGTTGTAGATGGCATACAACATCGGCAGTATGCATACAGGCTTACATGCGCTTCAACACCAAGTGATGGGCCGTTGTACTCACAACCTTTCTTCAGTGATATACAACATTGGTGTTCAACACAAGCACTCAACCCATCCCCCCACATCAATATATATTTTTTTCGCTCCACCCCTCCTCCCGAACAAACCAGGCTCTGATACCAGTTGTTGGGAGGGGGAGTCGATCCACAGAACAGTGCTTGCGACAAAACCCAAATCACGCAAAAATACAATCACGCAATTAAACGACGAAAGACAATATAAATTAAAGATGCAGGAATAAGAAAACAATCAATCACAAACAAGATAGATTTGTTAACGAGGTTCACCCACCGTATGGCTAGTCCCCGGCAGAGCGGAATCTGCAAACGTCTACTATACTTGAATCAAGTTTACAAGCAAGAACAACCCTAGGAGATTTCTCTCAAATCTCTCTATACAAATCTCTCTTGGCATTTGCCTCTTGTGATGATACTTGTGATGGATACAAGTTATGGATGCAAATGCCTCACTCATAAGATGTGCTTTTATAGCACCTAGGACAATATCACTATCTAACAAAGTCACCACCTATCATTGTCATCACCTAACAATGTCATGGATGTCAAAAGTAGCACCTAACAAAGTCACCACCTATCATTGTCATCACCTAACAATGTCATGGATGTCAAAAGGTGGCACCTAACCATAGACTTTAATTTGCATCAATTTTCAACAAACTCCACCTTGATGCAAATTCATCACAATCTCGATATTGTCCCACTTGGAGTAATTTTTTGGCTTGATTCTCAGCATTAGTAAACTTCACACGATTCCGCTGCTGCTCTCTCCTCATTAAATTTTCATGGAGAGATTCACCAATCTGCAACAGAGATTCAGCTTATCTCTGTCTACTATTTTGGTGAACATATCCGCCGGATTCTTTTCTCCCACGATCTTCTGCAGTGTCAACTCACCATCTTCTAACGCCATGCGTATGAAGTGGTACCGCACCTTGATATGCTTCGTCCGAGAATGATATGCTGCATTCTTTGCCAAATGTATTACACTTTGGCTGTCGCTCCACAAGGTATTGAAGTCTTGCTTCTTACTCAACTCTTCGAGTAACCCTTGTAGCCATATCATCTCTTTGCTGGCTTCCGTGATTGCCACGTACTCAGCCTCCGTAGTTGACAATGCTACCACTTTTTGCAGTTGAGATATCCAACTTACCGCTGTTCCCCCAACTGTAAATACGTATCCCGTTGTGCTCTTCCCACTATCTCGATCACCGGAGTAGTCCGCATCAACGTAACCTTGCACCATTAGAGAGTCGCCCCCGAAACATAAGCAGTGACTAGGCGTACCCCTAAGATACCTCAAAATCCACTTCACCGCATTCCAATGCTCCTTCCCCGGGTTTTGTATATACCGGCTCATAACTTCCACTGCATGTGCAATATCTGGTCTCGTACTCACCATTGCATACATTAAACTCCCCACCGCAGAAGCATAAGGCACTCTTGCCATCTCGTCTTTCTGCTCTTGAGTTGTAGGGCAAAACTCCTTCATGAGTTTGAAATGTTTTGCTAAAGGCATACTCACCGGTTTTGACTTGTCCATGTTGAACCGCTTCAAAACCTTCTCGATATAGTCGCTTTGCGATAACCACAGCTTCCGCTGCTTCCTATCTCGAACGATCTTCATGCCCAAAATTTGTTTGGCCGCTCTTAAATCTTTCATGGAAAACTTTTCAGCCATCATCTTCTTCAGACTTTGAATTTTCTCGAAATTCGGATCCGCTACCAACATATCATCTATATAGAGTGATAGAATGATATAGTCTCCATCCTCAAAAGTCTGAATATAGACACAGTGATTTGACTCACCACGCACAAATCCCGTCTCTAGCATGAATTGATCGAATTTGAGATACCACTGCCTTGGAGCTTGCTTAAGGCCGTACAAGCTCTTTCGCAGTTTACACACCATAGTTTCTTTTCCCTTCACCTCGTATCCCGGTGGCTGCATCATATAGATCTCCTCCACCAAATCTCCATGAAGGAACGCAGTCTTCACATCAAGCTGCTCTAAGTGCAGATCCTCCACCGCCACAATACTAAGGATCACCCGAATTGATGTCATTTTTACCACAGGGGAAAATATCTCTTGATAGTCAATTCCTTGCATTTGTGCATATCCCTTGACTACCAAGCGAGCCTTGTACCGCTTCACACCATCGGCCTCATCTTTTATCCGGTACACCCATCTATTCAGCAACACTTTTCGACCTTTGGGTAGCTTCACTAGGTCCCACGTGCGGTTCTTCTTCAAAGAATCCATCTCTTCGTCCATAACTCGCTTCCACTGCTTACTAGCACCGTCTTGCGTCGCCTCTTCAAGGGATTCGGGCTCTCCCGAATCCATGTATAAAATGAAGTCGGTGACAAGTCTTTCAGGTAATCTCCTTTCTCTCGTAGATCTCCTCAAAACTGGTACATCTGGTTGCTGAACATGGTGGCCATCATGTTCTTGCACCTGATCGTGCACTGCAGCTTCCTCCATGTTTTGATCCCCACTTGAAGACACCTGATTGTTCTTTTGAGTTCCGTCTAACTCCACGAACTCAGATACAACACCATGTTTGGCTTGCTTTTCTTCTCTATATAAGTGCTGCTCATCAAAGACAACGTTCCGGTTTCGTATTACTTTCTTACTTGTGTAATCCCACAGCCGATATCCGAACTCGTCTCCACCATACCCGATGAAAGCACACTTCTTAGATTTGGAGTCAAGCTTACTCCTTTCTGCCTTATCAATCAAAGAATACGCGATACAGCCAAATACTTTAAGGTGCGAATAGTTGACCGGTTTACCCGACCAAATTTTTTCTGGAATGCCTCCATCAAGCGCACTTGCCGGGTTTCTGTTGATCAGATACACATCAGCATCGACCGCTGCCGCCCATAAGAGTTTTGGCAGATTCGCATCCAAGGTCATGCTTCGCACCCGCTCTAGGATCGTTCTATTCATCCTTTCAGCGATGCCATTCTGCTGTGGCGTCCCAGGTACCGTCTTCAACCAACGAATACCCTTTTGCGAGCAAAACTCCTCGAACTCTTGGGTACAGTATTCCCCGACATTATCGGACCTAAGGCATTTAACCTTCATCCTCGTTTGGTTCTCCACCTGTGCAATCCAGTGTTTGAAGATGCCAAACACATCGGACTTTTTCTTCATCGCATACACCCATGTCTTCCGACTTGATCCTCGATGAACGTCACAAAGTACCGATTTCCTCCATAAGACTCCACCGAGGCCGGACCCCACACGTCCGTATGCACCATCTCTAGTTTCTTGGTCTTTTTCGCTACGCCTCTAATTTGAAAACTGAGAGCGTTTTGCTTCCCACAAACGCAGCTCTCGCAAAACCCCAACTCCACTTTTTTCAGCCCCGAAAGAACACCCTTGGCTTGAAGAATTTTCATGTTCTTCTCGCTGAGGTGCCCCAATCTTTTATGCCACAACGAAGTCTCTGATTCTTTCTCCGAACTGGCCGTCAATGCAGCCGAGCCTCCGCTGCTCCCATTGAATGAGTACAACGAACCGCTCAGCTTGTCCCTTGCGACCACCAACGATCCTTTGGAAATCTTCCATTGAGAATTCCCAAACGTTGTAATAAACCCTTCGTTGTCTAGCTGACTTGTGGAAATCAAGCTTTTCTTCAAATCAGGAATATGACGAGCATTCTTCAATTTGATTTGACCACCTCCTGACGGTTGTAAGATGATCGTCCCTTTTCCAACGATCTTACACGATTGACCGTTTCCCACCGTCACATGTCCAAGATCGCCCTGAACATACTTGCTAAAGTGGTGTCTGCCCGAAGTGCAATGAAAAGAAGCCTCTGAATCTAGGAACCAAGTATCCGCCTTTGTGTTTTCGTTCGCCGATAGACAAAGACCTTGTTCCCCTTGTTCTTGTGTAGACACCACATTCGCTTCCTTTTCATCCGTCTTCTCATCTGAGCCTTTCTTCGGAAGCCTGCATTCATTTCTTCTGTGGCCTTTCTTTCCGCAATTCCAAAAGGCGCCTTGGATTTTTCCTTGAGATTTACCTCGGCTTTTAGACTTGCCCTTTTTCCACTTTCCCCTTTCCATTGTTCTACCACGATTCTCCACCGAAAGTGCAGAAGTTCCAGAGCTCCCACTCACGGACTTTCTTCGCATCTCATCGTTTAATATGCAGCTTACCGCATCATTAAACGTGAGAATCCCTGAGATAGAGTTGCTAACCGCCATCACTAGGTTCTCCCAACTCTCTGGCAACGAACATAGGAACAATATGGCTCGAATCTCGTCTTCAAAGATGATTGAAACGGACTCAAGTTGGCTTGTCACGCTTTTGAATTCGTTCAGGTGCTCTATCACCGAACCATTCTCTACCATCTTCATGTTGAAAAGCTTCTTCATCAAAAATATTTTATTTGATGTCGATGGCTTCTCATACAACTTCGCTAACGTCGTCATTAGCGCCTTAGTTGTTTTCTCCTTTGAGATATTAAAGGCCACCTGCGGAGTCAACGACAATGGAGTCAACGACAATCTGATCGTCGCTAAGGCTTTTCTATCCAAAAGGTTCCACTCCTCATCGGTCATCTTCTCGGGCTTTTCTCCTAGATATATATCCTTTTGGTATAGACAGTTTTCTAACTGCATGCACCACCAACCGAAATTGTGACCATTGAATTTCTCGATTCTTATCTTATCCTCTGCCATCTTTCGTCTGTATCGCAGCAAACTCGACTTCCTCCTAGATCTGAACCAACGCCTTCAAAACTATAATCTAAGAAAGTGGGGAAGATGACCACAAGCGTCGTTACCCACTGTTACCTAGATTATAGAATCGAAGAACCCTAGGTTCTCTTAAACCTTGCTCTGATACCAGTTGTCAGGGGGCGGAGCCCGCAAGCGACGCGTACACAACACAACTTGAGTACCCATTCTAACCCAAAAGCCCAAGCTATTAGGTAAAGATCCAAGTTATATTATATACACATCAACTTTCCCTTAAACTGCCGATGTGGGACTATAATACGAGTCACATAACTCAACAGATGTTGCTTTACAAAGGTAACCCTGCATACTCTCCTATTCCCCCCTCAACAACTATTTGTACTCAAAAATAGTATTCAGCGATTTGCCACCAAAAACAAAACAAAAAACTATTAGCCTAATCAATTGGTATCTTAAATAATCGCAATAAATTTTCAGGACAACAAGTGAAAAGGAAAGGACTTGACATCTAGTACACAGGGGAGACCACATATATAAAATGATGGGAAGATGATAAAAAGAGAATACACATGTACATGACATATAGAAGAAAGATATAAAGAGAATGTACCTAAAAGATAGAGAGAATACACGGGCATTTCTGTGGCCAAGCTAATGGTTGTCCTGCAAAAACTAAATGGAATTTTATTCACATGCATATTTGGACAAATATAAAGGGGGTATATTCTCTCTTTTAGTGACGCGAGAACAACCGTTATTAGGAGGAAGTTTATTTTATTTTTCGATATTTGATTATTTGGTTATTTTCAGCTATTTTCATAATTTAAGATTTTATAGATTATTCTGCAAATTGTGTTGTGTTAGGCTTTCATTATAAAAAGAAGCAACTCGATTATGATTTGATTGATGAATGAATGATTGAATAAAATATTACTTTTGAGATAAGAAATTTGTGTGATTTTATTTATGTGCAGAGAGTTGTATTGGTGCTGTGTGATTCGATTTACAGAGCGAGTCTTTTGGGTGCGAGGACCGGCTTTATCGCCGTCGATTTCACCATTCAAATCCGAAGTTTTATCGTTGCTGCGACGTCTTCGCTACAACTTTTGGTCTAGATCCGCAGCAGCAGATCTCCATCATCGCCATCAACATCGTCTCCAATGTCCTAATCATCGTTACAACATCATCACCATCGATCAAGTCCTCGCAAATATGCTAGATCTCTACTTTTAAGCGAAACCTTCGGATAAATCCAAGTTACATTTGACCTTGATCATATTAGAAGCCCGCCGTCAACACCTTTGATTCAAGGTGTACACACATTGGAGCTTGATGGATGTCGGATCTCTCTCAGATGTTGTCCTCCGCCGATCTGTAGCGAGCGTTCTTGGACGGTTGAGATTTGAAGTGAGAGTTATTGAGCGTGTGGATCTCTATGGGTTGGTGTTGTTGTTGATGCCGAGCTACCTGCAAAGAAAGTCCCGGGGTGGGTGACCACCATAGGACCCTCCGACGATCAAGTTAGTGCCGAGGAGTATTAGCAGAGTAGCGGCGTATTGGAATGAATTCAAGTTATCAGAGTTGTCTGAGAGAGGGGTTTATATAGTGGTCGAGCGGAGCGAGCCGGTGCGAGATCCTCACCGTCAGTTACGCCCTTACGTTACGCCCGCGTAAACGGCGGGATCCGTCCATTAATGTCGGGATACTCTCATTAATGGGGGACGCGCTAGCGTGGGACGCGGGACGTGGGGCGGCGGATATCTCGCTTTGGCGAGATACGCGGAGCCGTTGCGGAGTCGCTTGAGCTCTGCGTTCTCGGTTGATAGGGAGAGCCGAGGAAGCTCGGCCTGTCCGATGACTCGGAGACGAGTCGGGAGGCCGAGGAAGCTTAGGCCTACAATAGCTTGGAGACGAGCAAAAGGGGGTACAAGTTCGGTTGCTGGATTGCTCGAGGGCAAGAAGTGGCGGTGTAAGCTTGGAGAACATCCGAGGAAAGTCACCAATACTTCACACTGACTTTGCCTCGGCATCTCCTAGGTGTCTAGCGGGCTGACACGTCATTCGCCACGTGTCGTGATCTGAGAAATCCCCACTTATGAACATCATCATTAGCCTCCCATTCTCGTTCCGACCTATTTATGGGTTGGGTCAAGAGTGGTCTGCTTGGTTTTCTCAGCTCAGTCTGTTGCCGAGAATCATTAGTGTGGATTGTTCGGGGGCGACGTGGCGTATGACAGTTGTTTCATTTCGATCTTCGAGTCCACGTGGCATCTCCCCTTGCACCTTAATCTTCACGCGTATCCCCGATGATGTCAGCGGATCAGTGAAATGATTGCGGTTTAAAGAGGGGGTGTCGTTTCACTTGATCGTCAGTTGGGTTATGGGCCATGTGTCCGTCGTTGGTTGGCGGATGTGACAGGCTGTCTCTGAGTCCTGCAGTCAAAGAGCCGCCCCCAATAGATGATCGCCACGTGGAGCCTCGACGGCCGCTGGGTGCGACGATTTGTTTTGGCGGAAATTGATTTGGGCCGTAGGTTGTTCTCTTTGGGGTGTATAAATAGGAGGGGACCATCCTAGGGCCAGCACTTTTGCTGTAATTCTCTTTCGCTGTTGATGATTGTCCGGCATACCTCCACTTAGATCAGGTCCTCTGTGAATTTTTCTCGGCGAGTCCCTTCCTTTGAATCAGGTTAGATGTCTTCATCTGAGGAGTTTGTAGAGATAGTAAGGGTAGAGTCAGACGATGAGGCTCCAGTTGCTGGGGCTGAGTCCAGTGGGTCTTCCTCCTCTTTGGCTTCCGATAGCCAATAGGGTTCTTCTTCTAGTGCGTCTTCCGTGTCGGGTTCGCCCCTAGATTCGGAGCCACCCTTGTCACTCGTCGTTGGGCGGAGACAAGAGCCTCTAAGTTGTGTATCGGGAATGCCCGCGATGCGCCCTCCGTCTTGAAGAGTTTGGACGAGCTTTCCGAAATTCGGACTCGATTCTATATCCCCTCTAGCTATTCACTCCGTTTAGCTAGAGAGGGTGAGCGGGTAGACCAGGTGCGGGGCAAGAAGATTGCTCTGTATTTGGAAGCATTCTGGGCTGGAATGCGTCTGCCTTTCTCAACCGAGATTTATGGGGTGCTTCGTTGCTTCCATCTTGTCCCGGACCAGCTAGCGCCGAATTCGTGGAGAATCTTCCTCGGGTTTCTGGTCCGGTTAAAACTTGATCAGATCCCCTTCAGTTTGACCCTCCTTGTATTCTTTCTTTGTTATAAAAATCACCCCGGCACCAGAAAAAAAGAGCCGAGCTGGGTGTATATTACGTTTAAAAAACGTAAGTGTGGGGTTGCCGGGTCGGGGGTAGTAGTTGTCCTTGTAGGGTTCCTAAGCACGACAGCAAGGTTTCGGGTAGCATCATCCATGCCAAGTTAAAATTTTTCCATACTTAAACAACCCTAAACAAGATCTTTAACTAGAGAATCATGCGGAATCGAAATGCAAACTACTTTACATCTAAGTGATTAGGGATTATAACCTTTGTAGCCCGTTCCTTCGCTTCATAAGCTCCAAGTTATGGTCCCTTCGCTGCGATCATCAAGCTGCCGGACTCTTGAGAGGCTTCACACGGGGTATGATGCATGCTAGCCAGAACTATTCAAAGTCTACGATGATCTACTTCGAGGAAACACGAACTCAAGGTATGATTTCACTAATCTGGAATTAGTGAAGCTAACACACTAAACTATATGGCTAGTATAGAAGAGGATGATGAAGTAAGAATTTTGCTCTCTTTAGTTTTCTTTTTCTCACAATCTTTCATCACAAAGAAAAAAGCTAGTAAGCTTTTTTTAAGGAAGAAGAAGATGAAGTGATGAATGAATTATTGAATAAGGTTAGAAATGCAACCATGGTGAGTTATGTCATCCTTAACCTTTGTAGAGACTTAACCATGAGCTAGAGTTAAAGATTAGGTTGATAAATATCTTAAGCTTGACAAAAGAGTGGACCAAGTCAATGAACCTACAAGCTTCTACAAGCTTTGTCCAAAAGATCAAGCATGACTATTTCCACAATTTTGAATTTCCTTAATAATAAATATAAACCCTAATTTTAACCCTAGCATGGTATAGGTCTCTCACACACAAGTTGCATATATAACCTAGCATGACACATGAATATATATCACATATACATTTATGTGTGCAAAAAGAAAACAATACATTTAACATATACACATATATATCAATGTATCCAAAGTGAGAAAAAGAAATGCTTAAGTGAGCTAATATTAGTTAATGTAATTTAATATATCAAATACATAATTATACATTAAATTATTAAATCAATACTTGATTTAATAATCCGGCTATATGTCATATAACCGACTAATATCAAATGCAACAATTTATCGAATTAACACTTGATCCGATAATCTGGCTGTATCACATATAACCGACCAATGCCACAAGTTGCGGGAATAGAATACGGTATCACATACACGTATCAATCTCGGTCCCGCACATATCACATATGTGCTCCTACTCCGTTTCCCCTGAGCAAGGAAACCTCTGTGTAGGACTCTAAAGACTCGTCAATACGCCAGCAGTAGGTGATGATCATATCAAACACCTACAAGCCGTAAGCGGTCAGCTAAACGTAACGGCCATCCGGGTATTGAGCGACCAGAAGATCAACAAGCAAGCCTGTACTTACTCTTGCGAATCCAATCAGTAAACACTACCGTACAGTCCGGTCTCTTCGTCCGATATGTCGCATATCAAGTCTACGGGTGGTAATCGTCAGACCCCAGTAACTGATAAGTCGTGTCGATGTGAGGTTCATAACGGGTCGAGAAACTACTGATAACACTTTACCAGTAGATCTCCATATCAGCCCTGGCCAGGGACTTCCAGTTATAGCCAATCGATCACAGCGCAACATCAACCCCCAATACCAGGAGAGACGAAACCCCTCCTATCTCTCATTGCCTCCATATGATTCGGGACTGTACCCAAAAGCCACCGTTTTGCACGTTCTCATGAACGTGGTAAGGTGGAAATCAAAGCACAGTGGGAATCACACAAGACTCTATAACGATCTCAGGTTTACAGACTAACTTGTACCAGTATCACCAGAGAACTGATATCTGACGATAGGTATAATACCATCTAGGAGTTCTCGGCGAGTCCGTTCAGTGTACCCAGTCTCCACTGAGCACCCGTATACCATCTTTGATGTCAAACACCAATGGATGTGGGATCATCTATCGCCCATCATATGGGTCAAGATGCGTACACGCTAGTCTACTGTGGAGTATCGATGCTCTGTCTCGATACACCCTCGAATAGGAACAGTTATAGGATGTACTTGTAGACCACCCTGGCTCCACTAGTATATTTGCATCATAGTCCTAGTAGTCAAGTACACATCCTAAGGGCTTTATCAACATGTGAGAGCAAGACAGTAACACAATACAAGTCAACATGTTAAGATAAAGAGCAACCAGATAGCATACTATCATATCGAGCAAGAAAGTCCTCTCTATATATATCCAAGCATCCATTAAAATATACATCATATGTACAACAATGGCCTCTAGGGCATATACATAACTAACAATCTCCCACTTGCACTAAGGCCAGCTGTTGCAGTATCTCATACCCAACATCACGAAGAGTCTCTCAAATTGTATATGGGGTATGGCCTTCGTGAATGGATCTGCAGTGTTATCCTTCGTGTCAACTCTCCTGACCTCGATCTCTCGGCGATCAACTATCTTCCGGATCAGGTGATACCGCCTTAGAATATGTCTGGATCTCTGATGGGATCTAGTAATGGTTTAGTTGGCTCCGATACTACTGTAAGTCCATGTCACGCACCCCACGAACTTGCGGGGAGGCGGAATATATGAAAAACGATTATCAAAGCTTCGTAATACGAACTTGAGCGCATGAATCGTATCTAAACCGTTACTAACAAACTACGAAAGGTTTAACTACTTGGATTCGAAGTTATACCTCATGTTACTTGTCCTTCGGGTCTTCATCGCGGTCCTCCACTCCTCGTAGGCTCCTTGGAATATCGGCACCTCAACGGCCTCCTCGAGTCAAAGACGATCCACCCGAGAGCTCATACGCCAAGCTTTATCTCTAACTAGAGATAACTAGGTTGCTCAAAGTGCTAATCCAAGCTACCTAAGGGATATAGAGTGAGGTTATGGATGTATTAGTCTAGCTAGCCCTTGATCTCAACACATGAGAGGTTAGGGTTAGGGTTTCAAGAATGAGAGAGTTTGAGGAGAGAGAAGGTGATGATAAGAATGAATATTGAAAAATGAACTCATTAGAATATATCAACCATAACAATTTATCAAATAAATAATATATATGATTAATCATCATGGTTGATGCATTCACCTTGTGTGATTCATCTCATGAGTCATTAGCTTCATAAATGAAGCATTAACTCCATGGATGAATCACACAAATGAGTCATTAAGCAATAAATGGTTATGCCACCTTAACCCCCAAGTCACCATACTTCTAGAAGCTTCCCGGAAAATTACGAGAACGCCCCTCCAATCCGTGAAAACACGGAAAAACTTTAGATTGTATAAATCCAATAACCTGATACTAGAATCTGGCTAAAACCAAAGCCGGCTAGTAAAAACTGTCCGAACGCCGTACGTACGTTTAAACACGTATGCGTCTGAACCCTTGTCGTAAAACCGTACGACCTCTATATCGTTTCGCCTGGAGCAGGGAAACTCTCTGTGTGGGACTCTAAAGACTCGACACTACGCTGACAGTGGGTTTAACCACAGACCGCAAGCGGCACTAGCTGTACGTAACGGTCCCCAGGTAGATGTCGATAAGAAAGCCGATGAGGAAACCCATCCGAACTCCTACTGAGCCTGATGTGATAATCTCCGTACAGTCCGGTCTGTTCGTCTAAGACTATCGCATATCGAGCCTAGGGGCGGCAAGCGTCAGTCCCCTAATAGCGGTATAAGTCGTGTTGGAGCATAGCCCATTACACCCTGAGAAAACTACTGGAACCTACCAGTAAATCTCGCTTGCCCTGGCCAGGGACTTTGCATAATGGCTCTCTGACACAGCGCGATATCAACTCCCAATACCGAGAGAGACGAATCCTGTCTAACCGCCACTGTGTCACGACCCGAAAGTACGGAACATGACTGGCACTTAGGCTACGAACGTCTCAAGGCGTACGTGCTCTAAGTAAGCCGAGCCCAGAAATCCAAACCAAGAAAAGTAGTGGAGTGAAGGAAAAACCATATGTAAATCAACTAGTTAGCAACCTAATATACAACGCCTAAAGGCGAGGATCACAACAGAGAAGGGAACTCAACAGCATGACACCCAGAGAAATATAACGTGCGACTCTAAGGTCGAAAGAATGATCAATACTGGTCTTTAGCTCAACTAAGTACATGTTTGGTTGATGGAACTTCTAGATACAACTGAAATAATATACAAAATATAATGATGGGTATGATACAAATAACCCACCTACCAGCAAGTCACCTGAAGAAGCTGTGCCCGTAAAGCCGTAAAGGAACCCGTACGGCAACACCTGTAAGAAACCGGGGCACAACGGGGGTGAGCTGCCAACTCGCGAATAGAAAACATCTACGAACAGAAAATCGTATGTATGACGCAATCCTAGGTCATACGATCATACTATATAATCCTCAATCATATAACCAGCATTCTATAACCATGACTAGGGTAACTATTTAACCCAACTGTAATCCCATGTACCCGTGTCAATGTCAGTGCTTCAGGTAGCAATATATCATATGAATGATGTATGAATGCATGAAAAGTATGATCAATGTAATCAAGTCTGTATGTGATCAATGTCTGTATATAGGTGGATCCAGTCCACGTATCACCCAATAACAATAAGCATCATGCATGTAAATATGAGGATATAGTCAAAATCATGAAAACACATCATGACACCAGTGCCCAGCATCGGCACGAAACATATCCTCAATCTCAATATCTCAATATCTCTGATAAGTCTTACCATCTAGGGCGCCGTCAATCCAGACCGGCCCCTGCCATCAATCTCAAGACCACGACGGTATCCTCCGGATATCCGACGTGTCGGGTAAAATCACCGGTCGGTAGTACTCCCCTGCCAGGCTCAACGCCATCTCCTGCGATCTTCTTGCCCCGGGGTACCGCACCGGGTCCACCATGTATCCGCAATCGGTCTCATCCACCTCCTCGAATCGGGTTTCACATGTCGCTCTCAGCACCGAGAAAACACATGGTGGACGCGCTGAAATATCATATCAAGGGTAACCGGGTTTTTAAAACATTTACATAATCTCTTTGAAATATCCACGGTTCCCAAATCCAGAAATATCATAGAAACAACATATCTCAATGCGCATAATCAGGAAACATGATGTATGTGACATATAAATGAAGTGCAAGTATAACAGTATATCATGCAACATGGAATAATAGTATGCACATACAAGGGTCACATGCTGATGCAATAATACTACTGTGTAGTGACATGGCAATTACTGATGAAGATGTGTGTGAGCTGGCTAGTAAGTGTACGTGGTACATACGCATCATCGGTAATGGTGCTGGTGTCCTAACAGCATGATGTCAACAATAGAATATGAATCACAATAAGTATGCGATGCAGAACAACAATAATAATAAGCGGGAGCTGAATACCAAATATAATGATAGCTAAACTGCATCTAATGTCATAAGAGTCATACAGCTACGCCAACTAAAGGCTGAGCTAAAAGGCTAACTGCAGGTAAGGTAAACCGCCTAACCTCTGAGTCGATACATAAATATACATTTATAGTCGGTGATCCCGCCTCGGTAATATCACATCCGATACCATATCTCTATAATCAGTTATTCCCAAATCAAGAGTGCAGATCAAACATCAATTATAGCTCGTACGTAAATCCGTCGTACGGCATCCCCAAATCTGGGTACGGGTCGATATCACATTCGTTATATCATTCATCTGGTATTCTCTTTATCAAGCATCATAATCTGGGTACTAACCTATGTCTAGTACACTGCTAACATCATCACTATAGTCAAGATCTGACTACTGATCGACAGTCTAATATAAATCGATATCATCATCATATATCATCACAAGGAGTAAACATCGCCGAATGCGGCCTATCATAATTATCTGGTCATATCATATCATATCATATCTAGTAACATAATCACATATCGATCACTTAATATACATGTCACCATTCCTATGGCATCATCATCCCCAAAATCCTTTAAAGCATCAAGACGTATCTTAATTATGAATTTTATCATATCACCGATATCATAATCTCAGATCAAACTCATCGACTCATCTCAATCCCATGTATCATCCTCAAATCCGTATGTGAACACGTGGTCCCATACCCATGTGAACACATAACTATATAGAATCCCATCTAGTCACATATGAAGTAAGGATGTATGTAAGTATGTATGTGTGTATATATATGTGTAGTGCACCCACTATTCTAGGTTCTCGCGACACTAAATCTCCAAGTCCCCCAATTATCCAACCCAAACATCAATAATCTCCCAAACAACATATAATAATTATGGGTGTGTATACGCATCCGTATACATCACCACAGACTGCGGGGGTGCTATACGCCATCCACCCGACTTCTCCCCGTAGATATAAATCTACCCACCTTTCTTTAAGCGTGCCGGTGCCGATGTCTCCATTTGCATCTCCAACGTTTCGACGCCACGTGGGGTACCTACAAGGATATCACACGCTAAAACACATAAAAACCATGTTGGAAACCAAAATGGTGCACGTTACGCTAATAGGTAAAAACCTATCGCCTTGCGTGCAAACGCAGCCAATATCCACTGTCGTTGACGTCCAAACGCCACCCGACGGAAACGAAACATCGAATACTAAAACCCATGCTAAAACAAGTCGTAAATCATACGCCAACTCAAGAAAATCAACCCAGATTTTACCCTAACTGGAATAAGTCGAAACTAGACATACCAGGGGTCAAGTTTACATGAAATAGGGCTGTGCACGCAAAACGATGCAGTTTCACCCTGGTCTGGCCGCAAATTGCGGCCAAAAGGGATATATCTGCGGCTTGGTATGGGTGTTGGGGGATAGGGCTTTGGGTGATGGTTCCAGGGTTCCTGAACAGCCTACTGCCAAGTCAATTTTATTTTTGGAGGTCCGGGTTGATAGCAGTTTCCAGAAAGGTCCAAAAGTCGACGAAATCGCTAAATTACGCCAAGTCGAACAGCTCTGGTATAAACTGGAAATCTGGATAATCTTGGTCACAATGGTCTCAAATACACCTAATAAGGTTACCCTAGCAATCGAAACCATCACTTGGCCATATCTCACTCAAAATCACTAAAACTAACACTAGATCAGAAATTAACACTATATTTCAGCTAAACAACTCTAACTTAACAAGATAGGAGTTGGGTTGTGAGATTATACCTCAAGGGGGGTCCTAGGAGGTAGGAGAAGAGAGGATGAAGGAAGGAGGGGTGTTGTGCTGCTGCTGGACTACTTCTGTTGCTACTGAGGTTGCTGGTGCAGCTCATGCTGTTGCTGTTAAGAGGTTGTTTCAGTTGCTGTGGTGGTTATTTAGTGGCTGATGTTGTTGTATGGGCTGAGGTTGTTGTTGCTTTGGGGTTGTGTTGCTGTTCCAGCAGCAGCTACAAGCTGATGAGGTTCATGTTATGGTGTTGTTGCAGATGTAGTTGTTTTGGTGGCTGATGTTGCTTCAGCTGCTGATGCTGAAGCTAACCTGCTGCTGTTTTGTGTTGTGAAGTGTTGGTGGTTTAGTTGTGGGGTGTTGGTTTGTGGTGGAGTGAAGTATTTGATGTTGTGTTTAAGTTGTTTATGGGGTGGTATTGATGTTACTGCTGAGCAGTAGCTGATACTGCTGAAGTCTGCTGATGCTTGGGCTGAAATGTGTTGAGCTGATACATGGTTTCAGCAGCTGATGTAGCTGCAGATGTAGGGTGTTGATAGGGGGGCTGATGTAGCTGATGGGTTGATATGGGGCTGAAAAGTGTTGATGGGAGTGTGTAGGTGTGGGCTATGGTGCTAGGGGCTGGTGTAGGGCTGCTGAATATTGTTGCTGATGCAAATGGGTGGCTGATGTAAGGTTTCAGCTGTGATGTTGGCTGAAGTTGTTTTGAAGTGGTGTGATGTGTGAGAGTGAGAGGTAGTATGAAAGAGCACCAAGGATAATGAAAATTGAGAGGGATCATGGCACACTCTATCCACCTCTCTCTCTCTCTCACTCAAGTGCTAGCTTACACAAGCCACAAAGCCATCATGGCTCACCCTCTCCTACACAAGTCAACCCTAACCAATTTAAACAAAGCCACACCCCTAATTAAGCTCACTAACTTAACCAAAAGGTTCAACCTACCATGGTCATCTAAACATGGTCCAACCCTAGGCTACCATGACCAAAACATGAAACAAGTGTAACAAGTGTAGAAAATGTCATGTGCATATTTTTGCACAAAAGCCAAAAATACAAATTAGCGATTTTTAATCGCGGTTAACACCAAAATAGCATTTACGTAACCATAAAAGCTTAATAATGACATATTTCCACAAAATACCCTATTTTAGAATTTTCCAAAATTTTCTCCGGAATTTTCACCATTTATCGGTATTTTATTATACCGACTATTAAAATATTCATTAAAAATTAATATTAAATTATGAAAATTCCCAAAAATAATATTTTATTTTTTTGAAATGTTACACACTGCCTCCAAGTGCTCGGGACTACACCCAACTGCTACCTGTTTGCACGACTCCTTTGAGCCGTGGTAGGGTAGCAATCTAAGAACAGTGGGACACACTCGAGGCGAAGTAGCAGTGTCAAGTCTGCGGACTATGCTGTACTCATGTCACCTGGGAACTGTTAACTGACGATTGGTATAATACCAACGAACAGTTCCCATGCGAGTCCTGTCCGGTGTACCCGTAACCTAACGGGCACCTGTATACTATCTTCTGTACGACGTACTGATGGCTGTGGGACAGACCATCTCCCCAACTGGGATGAGAAGCGTACACACTTAGTCTACTCCGGAATATCGATGCCCTATCTCGATAATCCAATGACCAGGGACCTGTATAGGATGTTGCTTATAGACTACCCAGCCCCCACTAGTGTGACTGCCATCACAACGCTGGTAATCAAGCAAAGATCCTATGGGTTCTACTAATATGTATAAGTGATACGTTACAAGAAACATAGGCACATATTAAAGTAGACACAAACCAAGTAGCATACTACCATTTTTAGCAAGACTGTATATACAACTGTGAATATCCCAAGCTTCCATTAAGTAATATACATACAAGTATGATACAATAATGGCCTCTAGGGCATATACACTTACAATCTCCCACTTGCACTAGGGCCATGAGCTGGCATATCGTAGACCTATCATCTCGAATAGCCTCTCGAACCGCGTCTGAGGAAGGGCCTTTGTGAATGGATCAGCAATGTTATTCTCCGTCTCTACTCTTTTCACCTCGATCTCCCGGCGATCTACGATCTCCTTGATCAGGTGGTACCGCCTTAAGATGTGTCTGGATTTCTGATGGGACCTGGGTTCCTTCACTAAAGCTATAGCGCCATTGTTGTCACAATACATAGGTATTGGATCAACACTGGTAGGAACCACCTGAAGTTCTGTGAGGAACTTCTTCATCCAGACAGCTTCTTTTGCGGCATCGTAAGCAGCTATGTATTCCGCTTCCATTGTTGAGTCAGCAACGTTCTCCTGCTTGGAACTCTTCCAACAGACCATCCCTCCATTGAGGGTAAAGACATAACCCGACATGGATTTGGAGTCATCCTTGTCACTCTGGAAGCCGGAGTCGGCAAAGGCTTCCATCTGGAGGTCTTTTCCGCCATACACCAAGATCATCTCCTTAGTCCTCCTCAGGTACTTAAGAATGTTCTTTACTGCTATCCAGTGCTTCTCCCCTGGGTTTGCCTGATACCGGCTTACAACGTTCAATGCGTATGCTACATCTGGTCTGGTACATAACATCGCATACATTATAGAGCCTACCGCAGAAGCGTAGGGTATAATCGACATGCAATCCCTTTCCAAATCAGTCTTGGGAGGCATCTCTTTGGAGAGGGTGATTCCGTGACAAGCCGGTAGGTTACCGCGCTTAAAGTCATCCATACTGAATCTCTTTACTATGGTGTCTATGTACCTGGACTGCGAAAGTCCCAATATCCTCTTTGATCTATCATGATAGATTCGGATCCCCAGAATGTAGGTAGCATCACCCAGGTCTTTCATGGAGAATTTATGTGACAAGAATGTTTTGACTGACTGTAACATAGGAATATCATTTCCTATTAGGAGAATGTCATCCACGTACAAGACGAGGACTACTACAGCTCTCCCTACAATCTTACTGTATATGCATGGTTCATCTGGATTTTTGGTAAAGTCAAATTCTTTGACAACATCATCAAAACAGATGTTCCAACTCCGTGATGCTTGCTTTAGTACATAAATGGACTTAAGCAGCTTGCATACTTTACCGCTGCTCCCACTCTGAATGAATCCCTCTGGCTGATCCATATAGACGCTCTCTTCCAAATTACCATTTAGAAAGGCCGTCTTTACGTCCATCTGCCAGATTTCATAATCGTGGAAGGCAGCAATAGCAAGAAGGACCCGAATAGATTTAAGCATAGACACTGGAGAAAAGGTTTCGTCATAGTCCAAACCAGGTCTTTGACGGAAACCTTTTGCAAAAAGTCTAGCCTTATAGGTTTCAACCTGTCTATCTACACCAATCTTCTTTTTAAAGATCCATTTGTATCCTACGGGTTTTACCCCATCTGGAGCAACGTCCAAAGTCCATACTTTGTTAGTGTACATAGACTCCATTTCGGTCCGCATTGCATCTAGCCATTTTACTGAGTCACCGCTCTGAATGGCTTGCTGGAAGCTAGTAGGCTCATCATAGTCAATAGTGCAATCCTCTCTATCCCCGTCAATGAGAAAACCGTAGTATCTCTCGGGCGGATGAGATTGCCTACTACCCCTGCGGAGTGGCGTCGGGATGTCCTGTTCTCCTGAACCTTCTTGTTCTACCAAGGTTTCAGTAATAGTTTGTGGTTCTGGAATTTCTTCCAGTTCTATTGTGCTCCCACTCTTCTGATTTTCTAAAAACCCAGTTTCCAAGAAGCAGGCATGATGAGAAACAAAGACCTTTTGTTCCTCTGCGTAATAGAAATAATATCCCTTGGAGTTCTTTGGATATCCCACAAATTTGCATTTTACTGAGCGTGCCTCGAGCTTGTCCGCATGCTGCTTCTTTACAAAAGCTGGACATCCCCATGTCTTAAGATACTTAAGACATGGTTTCTTCCCACTCCACATTTGATATGGTGTGGTAAGCACAGTCTTGGTTGGAACTCGGTTCAAAAGGTATGTGGTTGATTCTAGTGCATATCCCCAGAATGATTGCGGCAACTCAGCGTTACTCATCATGGAACGAACCATATCTAATAGGGTTCGGTTTCGTCTCTCCGATACACCTTTATGTTGTGGTGTGTATGGAGGAGTAAGCTGAGAGAGAATTCCATTCTCTTTTAAGTAACCTAGGAACTCGACACTTAAGTATTCACCGCCTCGATCAGATCTCAGTGTTTTGATACTTTTGCCTGTTTGGTTTTCCACTTCATTCTTGTATTCCTGGAATTTTTTAAAGGCTTTAGATTTATGTTTCATTAAGAAGATATATCCCTACCTCGAAAAGTCATCCGTAAAAGTAATGAAGTAAGAATAACCGCTTCGCGCATGTGTAGACATTGGTCCGCACACATCACTGTGTACGAGCCCCAATAGCTCGCTTGCTCTTACTCCGTGTCCAGTAAATGGAGTTTTTGTCATCTTTCCTATGAGACAAGATTCACAAGTGGCATAAGATTGATATTCGAACGGATTCAAATATCCTTATCTATGTAACTTTGTTAACCTTCTCTCATTGATGTGACCCAGTCTACAATGCCACAAGAAAGCCTGATTTAATTCTGGAGACTTTCTTTTAAGTGTGTTCTGGACACTGAAAATCTAAGCTTGATTTAATACGTATATCTCATTTTTTAATGTACCTGACCCAATCATAACTTGATTTAGGTGGATGTGAACCACATCGCTTATAAAAGTAAAATCATATCCTTCTTTAGAAAGTAAGGATACATATATGATATTACAAGTTGTACCTGGTACATAAAAACAGTTACGCAGAATCAATATCTGCCCAGTTGTTAGTCCAATATGATATTCTCCTACGGATTCAGCGTTCATGCTCATTCTGTTAGCAACCCTGAGGGTCATATCACCTATCCTGCTAACCCTACAGTTTCTCAGAGCCTGTAACGAATTACAGATGTGAGATCCTGATCCGGTATCCAATACCCAAGAAGTAGGGTTAACTGACAACCAGTTCTCTATTACAAACACACTCGAAGTCGAAGCCACAACATGCTTCGAATCCTGGCTACTGGCTTTGCTAGCCCTGCAATCCTTCTGCCAATGTTCATTCCCGTAACAATAGGAACGTCCCTCTTTTACTACTTCCAGTCCCGAAACTTTTGCCCTTCTCTTTCCTTCTACTTCCCTGGTTTCCTTCAGGGTAGGAGGCAGAGACCGTAGAATCAAGTCAGTATTTGACTCGTTTCCCAACGCGGTCTCCAGGTCCTGGAGCTCATCAATACAGCTAGTCATTGTAAGGATGTTGTCCCCTACAGATGACCCGTTAGCTAACCTCGCTTGAATTAATTCGTTCGAGGTTTCATATGTAGTGATATGAGATTGCTCTCAATATAAATCTTTGTTATGGAGAAAGATGGAAACTAAGTCCATCTTCTCGTGCTGCTTCTGGTATATACCATCAACTGAAGCTAACACGAGGCACTTAGCTTTCGCTCTATCTTTTTCCCTTGTCTGACGGATATCCATATCCGCGACAGTGGAAACTGGACCTGGGGCGGCGGGATCTTGAGTAGTAATAGGGTGGTCCAGCTTTTCATAGGCAATGGACATCTGGACAGACCTTTGCCAGTCATATAAGTCAGATTCAGTCAATTTATTATCTAGATGTAACCTAGTCGTGGTCACAAGGTCGCTGCAATTAAGAGAGAGAGAAGAAAACATTTTAGCATGATGCTCTTGCAAGTTTAGAGTGGTTTTTAATTTATCTAAACAGGATGGCTCCCACTGTTTCTCGAATCCCTCCTCAAACCATAAAAGAAGAATTAGCCAGGATTATTCTCACCGTACAATTCTTTCTTAACCGTTCAGCCAGGTCAGTGTCGATACTTCGAGGGAGGTTTTCCAACGCTTTCGCAAAGTTTCTTAATTAAATAACCTCTTTTCTCTAGGGGCGTAACCCCGCTGACACCTTTCTAGGCACCTACTTCGTTTATAGCATTGATCGTTAAGTGACGAATCTCCTGATAAGTAGCTTGTACTCACAGTAGGATCGGGATCCAAAATATCATCGTATGATTATGTTGAAGGAATCCTATCAACATTCATCAAACTCCAAAATGGTATGCATCTCTCTGCAAACTTCAGTTTCTTTAGAAATTCCCGATGTGGATTTTTGCCCCATGCTCTTATGACCTTGACTTTGGCCAACAAATCATAAGTCACATGTCAAGTTCTAGCCGTCAATTTCCAGGTTAATTTTAACCCATCCGTACATACCCTTGACTTTAGCCAACAAAGCAGGACGACTGTCCCAAACCAACGCATCTATCTATGCTGCATATGAATATTCAATAGCTACCAAACACTGTGCCTTGACTTTGGCCAACAAACACAGCTTGAATACTATTGACTATTCATATGAAATGACGGAGGGCTACGACTGGTTTTGGCAAAATCGTGAACGTAGTGAACTTGATATAATCGAAGGAACCTGATACTTTTTAAAAGGAGTGGCTAAAGCTCCGCAATTAAAAATTCTAATCCTTTTTTTAAAATAACCGAATGGTTTCTTTTAAATTTGTTCCAACGATTAAACTATGGTTTATTTTCTTTGCATTATAATAATGCGTCCCATCTTTATCCTATCATTGCAGAAAACAACGAAAATACCACGTCCTCTTATGCCATCCGCATTTGCTACGGGGTCCCGTCATCACCCGTTAGGTTACTTAACTAACGACAGAGCGGGGGATGGGCTAGCGCGGGTGTAAAACATAAGTGACGTCTAATTGCTATCATATATAGATATTGTACATTCGTCAGACGCAATAATAAGCATTCCAGATCACTGATGAACTTTATTGGATATACTAGCAATCCGCATTTGCTTTGAGCCTGCAATAAAAGACGTATTACACAGTTGTGATGAATAGCCATTACCCCACCCTAGACCCCTACGGGTACGACAAACTACCCGCCAAGTACCCGAAGTGAAGCGGTCTCCCTCAACAAAGTGAGTAGGTCACTAAACATTTCAAAGTACCCGGTAGTTTGTGTACCCCGCCTTGGGTCTATCCTAGGAGCAAAAACAGTAAAAATAAATAATACAACGGTGGCTACAACCGCAACCTGGATGTGCCCTGCAAAAGAATATTACATCATATTACATTTACATCGAATGAATGAATATAAAACCCATCTCAAACCCCGGCTAATCATCACAACACTCCAATCAAGTCCATATACACAAACAGTAAACATTACAGAAATGTGCAACCCCCTGCCAACCGACATACTAGCAGTTAGGGGAGGTTTACGAACACATTAAACATTACAGATAAAAACCCAATTAGCAATTAATTTAGAACATCGATCGACAACCTTTATCCGTGTCTACCCCAAAAGCAAACCTGTACTGAAGTAACCTGGGTAGAAAACAGAATATACAGGAAACCAAAACACCAAACAATATGAATAACAGAGCAAATCCGAGTCAACTCGGCGTTGGCTCGGCGGCGGATCCGCGGCCAAAAGCACCTTCTTGCCGCGGATCCGCGGCCGTCTTGCCGAGTTGGCTCGTATTTTCCCAGTATTCTTATATTTCCCTGCTGTGAATTTTAAGGCATATCAAATAATTTTTTAGACATGCTTAAAATTAATAGAAACTGTTAGGGGGTTAGGGTTTTGTTTTCGTGTTTTCCGTCGATCGAACTTCTAATTAGTTGCTAACAAGCTAGTAATGGTTTAGTTGGCTCTGATACCACTGTAAGTCCATGTCACGCACCCCACGAACTTGCGGGGAGGCGGAATATATGAAAAACGATTATCAAAACTTCGTAACACGGACTTGAGCGCATGAATCGTATCTAAACCGTTACTAGCAAACTACGAAAGGTTTAACTACTCGTATTCGAAATTATACCTCCCGTTACTTGTCCTTCGGGTCTTCATCGCGGTCCTCCACTCCTCGTAGGCTCCTTGGAACATCGGAACCTCAACGGCCTCCTCGAGTCAAAGACGATCCACCCGAGAGCTCCTACGCTAAGCTTTATCTCTAACTTGAGATAACTAGGTTGCTCAAAGTGCTAATCCAAGCTACCTAAGGGATATAGAGTGAGGTTATGGATGTATTAGTCTAGCTAACCCTTGATCTCAACACATGAGAGGTTAGGGTTAGGGTTTCAAGAATGAGAGGGCTTGAGGAGAGAGAAGGTGATGGTAAGAATGGATATTGAAAAATGAACTCATTAGAATATATCAACCATAACAATTTATCAAATAAATAATATATATGATTAATCATCATGGTTGATACATTCACCTTGTGTGATTCATCTCATGAGTCATTAGCTTCATAAATGAAGCATTAACTCCATGGATGAATCACACAAATGAGTCATTAAGCAATAAATGGTTATGTCACCTTAACCCCCAAGTCACCATGCTTCTAGAAGCTTCCCGGAAAATTACGAGAACACCCCTCCAATCCGTGAAAACACGGAAAAACTTTAGACTGTATAAATCCAATAACCTGATACTAGAATCTGGCTTAAACCAAAGCCGGCTAGTAAAAACTGTCCGAACACCGTACGTGCGTTTAAACACGTATGCGTCTGAACCCTTGTCGTAAAACCATACGACCTCTATATCGTTTCGCCTGGAGCAGGGAAACTCTCTGTGTGGGACTCTAAAGACTCGACACTACGCTGGCAGTGGGTTTAACCACAGACCGCAAGCGGCACTAGCTGTACGTAACGGTCCCCAGGTAGATGTCGATAAGAAAGCCGATGAGGAAACCCATCCGAACTCCTACTGAGCCTGATGTGACAATCTCCGTACAGTCCGGTCTGTTCGTCTAAGACTATCGCATATCGAGCCTAGGGGCGGCAAGCGTCAGTCCCCTAATAGCGGTATAAGTCGTGTCAGAGCGTAGCCCATTACACCCTGAGAAAACTACTGGAACCTACCAGTAAATCTCGTTTGCCCTGGACATGGACTTTGCGTAATGGCTCTCTGACACAGCGCGATATCAACTCCCAATACCGGGAGAGACGAATCCTGTCTAACCGCCACTGCCTCCAAGTGCTCGGGACTGCACCCAACTGCTACCTGTTTGCACGACTCCTTTGAGCCGTGGTAGGGTAGCAATCTAAGAACAGTGGGACACACTCGAGGCGAAGTAGCAGTGTCAAGTCTGCGGACTATGCTGTACTCATGTCACCTGGGAACTGTTAACCGACGATTGGTATAATACCAACCAACAGTTCCCCTGCGAGTCCTGTTCGGTGTACCCGTAACCTAACGGGCACCTGTATACTATCTCCAGTGCGACGTACTGATGGCTGTGGGACAGACCATCTCCCCAACTGGGATGAGAAGCGTACACACTTAGTCTACTCCGGAATATCGATGCCCTATCTCGATAATCCAACGACCAGGGACTTGTATAGGATGTTGCTTACAGACTACCCAGCCCCCACTAGTGTGACTGCTATCACAACGCTGGTAATCAAGCAAAGATCCTATGGGCTCTACTAATATGTATAAGTGATACGTTACAAGAAACATAGGCACATATTAAAGTAGACACAAACCAAGTAGCATACTACCTTTTTTAGCAAGACTGTATATACAACTGTGAATATCCCAAGCTTCCATTAAGTAATATACATACAAGTATGATACAATAATGGCCCCTAGGACATATATACTAACAGGTTCCTTGGCCAAAGCCACAGCTCCAACGTTATCACAATACAAAGGTATTGGATGCTCAATGGACGGAACCACTCCAAGTTCGTTTATGAACTTCTTCATCCAGACAACTTCTTTGGCAGCATCGTTGGCAGCGATGTATTCAGCTTCCATTTTCGAGTCTGCCACGGTTTCCTGTTTGGAACTCTTCCAACAAACCGCCCCTCCATTGAGGGTAAAGACAAATCCCGAGTGCGACTTAGAGTCGTCCTTATCACTTTGGAAGCTCTAATCGGTAAAGGACTCCACCTGGAGTTCTCCGTTACCATACACCAAGAACATCTCTTTATTCCTTCTTAAGTACTTGAGAATGTTCTTCACAGCTGTCCAGTGACTCTCTCCTGGATCTGCTTGATACTTACTCACTACACTTAGTGAGTATGCTACATCGGGTCTGGTACATAGCATCGCGTACATGATAGAGCCTACTGCCGAAGCATAGGGTATCTCTTGCATGTGAGCTCTCTCCAAATCAGTCTTAGGAGACATCTCTTTGGAGAGAGTGAGTACAGAGATCGTGGGTAAATTACCACGCTTGGATTCTTCCATACTAAACCTCTTTAGTATGGTGTCAATGTACCTGAATTGGGACAATCCCAGTATCCATTTAGATCTATCTCTATAGATCTTAATACTCAAGATGCAGGAGGCATCACCTAGATCTTTCATTGAGAATCTTTGTGATAAGAAGAGCTTGACCGAGTGCAGCATAGGAACATCATTTCCTATCAAGAGTATGTCATCCACGTACAATATGAGGAAGACAACCTTATTCTCTGCCACCTTCTTATATATACAAGGTTCATCTATGTTTTTGATGAAGTCAAACTCTTTGACTACCACATCAAAACAGATGTTCCAACTCTACGATACCTGCTTTGACCCGTAGATGGATTTAAGTAGCTTGTACACCTTTCCGCTTCTCCCACTGTCTACAAAGCCCTCTGGCTGAGTCATGTACACGCACTCTTCTAAATCACCATTTAGAAAGGCGGTTTTAACACCCATTTGCCAGATTTCGTAGTCATGGTATGCAGCAATGACAAGTAGGACCCGGATGGACTTAAGCATAGCCACTGGAGAAAAGGTTTCATCATAATTCACACCTGGTCATTGACGAAAATCCTTTGCAACAAGTCTAGCTTTGAAAGTCTCAACTTTTCCATCTACACCAAGTTTCTTCTTAAAGATCCATTTACTCCCAATGGGTTTTACCCCTTTAGGAGCAACTTCCAAAGTCCATACTTTATTGGTGTATATGGATTCCATCTCAGATCGCATTGCATCCTGCCATTTCACAGAGTCCCCACTTGTGATGGCCCGCTCGAAGCTAGTCGGGTCATCATCTTCTATGATGTAGTCCTCGCTTCCAGCATCAATGAGAAAACCGTAGTATCTCTCAGGTGGATGAGGAACCCTACTAGATCGGCGGAGTGACTGAAGTTCGTCGGGAACTACTGAATCCTCTGGTTCTAATAAATCATCAGTTGCAGTTTGTGCTGCTGGAACTTCTTCCAGCTCTACCTCTTCGCCTCTAATTTCTTTTAAAAGAAATTCCTTTTCTAAAAAGGTGGAATATTGAGAAATAAACACCTTTTGCTCCTCAGCGTGGTAGAAAATATTTCCATAGGAATCCTTTGGATATCCCACAAACTTGCAAAGAACTCATCTTGCCTCGAGCTTGTCCGGATTTTTCTTTTTAACATAGTCCGGACAACTTCGAATCTTAACTCGTTTAAGAGATGGTCTCTTCCCATTCTATATCTCATATAGAGTGGTAGGCGCCGATTTGGTTGGAACTCTATTCAATAGGTATGCTGCTGTCTCAAGTGCATAACCCCAAAAGGAAATAGGCAACTCAGCGGTGCTCATCATAGAGCGCACCATATCTAATAGGGTACGATTCCTCCGTTCTGATACACCATTGTGCTGTGGTGTATACGGGGGAGTAAGCTGAGAGAGAATCCCATTCTCTTTTAGACAGTCATGGAATTTCGTGCTCAAGTATTCTCCTCTCCGATCAGATCGAAGGATTTTAATACTTTTTCCCGTCTGGTTATCAACTTCATGCTTATATTCTTTGAATTTCTCAAAAGTTTCAGACTTATGTTTCATCAGGAACACATGTCCGTATCTTGAGAGATCGTCAGTGAATGTAATGAAGTATGAAGAACCATTCCTGGCAGGTGTAGATATGGGACCACATACATCACTATGTATCAGTCCTAAGAGTTCCGTAACTCTTTCTCCGTGTCCACTAAATGGAGTTTTGGTTATCTTGCCTTTGAGACATGACTGGCAAGTGTCATAAGATGAAAATTCGAACGGATTCAAATATCCATCCTTATGTAACTTAGCTAGTCGTGTCACATTGATGTGACCTAGTCTACAATGCCACAAGAAGGATTCGTTCATTTCTGAACTTTTCCTATTGTGTGTGCTTTGTACATTAAGAACTGTAGTTTGATTTAGAACGTATATGCCATTATTTAACGAGCCTGATCCAATCAACTTTTGATTCAGGAAGATGTTCATAACATTATCCTGTACTACAAAATTATATCATTCCTTACTTAATAAAGAAACTGATATAAGATTGTATATTAGGGTCGGAATGTAATAGTATTCGTTCAGAATCAATGTATTACCATTTGGTAATACAAGGTGATATTCGCCAACTGCTTTGGCTGCAATATTTGCACCATTCCCTACTCTTATGGAATGATCACCCATTCCCAGTTCCCTATCTTTCCTTAGCCCATGCAACATATTACATATGTAGGATCCCGATCCGGTATCTAATACCAGGACGTAGAGTGAACTGAGAAACAGTTCTCGATAACTAACACACCCGAAGAAGATACATCAACATGCTTATTCTTCGTTTGGGCGGCGTGGAAATCCGGATATGTCCCTATTCCCTGCTCAGTCTTATAACAATTATATGAAAGAACGGAACCAACGTTCCCCTGCTCAGTATAACAAGCGGGTTCGGTCAATACATCCATATTATTATCTTGATTAAGGCCTGACATGGTCTCTACCTGGAGATAGAGAGAAGAAAACACTTTAGCGTATGCTCTTGCAAGATTAGATTGGTTATTATTTTATCTAATCAGGATGGCTCCCACTGTTTTCATCAAATCTTCCTTTAAACCCTAAAAGGTAAGACTAGCTGGGCTTAAATACACCTTACAAGTTCGCCAATCTTTCATCCAGGCCAGTGTTGGTACTTTGACGGAGGTTCCCCGTGCTTTCGCACGGATCTAATTAGAATAAACCTCGTTTTCCCAGGGGCGTAACCCCTTTAAGACCTTTCTAGACACCTACTTGAACGACTAATTGTCATGTGTAAAACTCTTCCAGGAGTAACTCTTACTCGCAGTGGGTATCGGGATCCAACTATCTCATAGAGGGTATGCAATCTCATTGCAAATTTCAACATTTGAAATTCCCGATAATGGTTTTACCCCTAGTGATTTATGACCTTAATTATGGTCAACAAATCATAAGCACCAGTCATGTTCTACCCGTCATTTCTTGATTAATTAGACCCACCCATATGACCCTTAACTATGGTCAACAAAGTCATATGGCTGTCCTAATTAATCTCATCGTATGCTATGTAGGAAGACATCACTCAGCTACCATACACTGCGTCTTAACTATGGTCAACAAACGCAACACGAATACTAAGTACTCTACTTCCTAAAATGACGGAGGGTTATGTCAGGTTTTTCAGAAAACCTTTTACGTAATGAACTTGATATCGTTGTAGAAACAAGTGATTTTGAAAATGAGCGTTTTTGAGGTTTTTACTAGTTTTGCTAAAGATGTCACTCCTGGTGAAGGGATCTCGGCTCTTTCCTTATCGAATAAGGGGCAGAATATTTCAAAAATACCGTTATGCAAAGCAAGAACTATAGAAGCAATCAAAAACAAAATCGAGTGAGTTGTACTGCTAGTATCGCCAAAGAGGTCACTCCCAGTGAAGGGATCTGGGCTCTTTCCTTATCGAATAAGGTGCTGGATATTCTACAAGGAATACCGCTATGCAAAGCAAAAACTAGAGCTACCCTTTTGTAGGGTTCCTAAGCACACTAATGAGGTCTCACAAGTGATCAAACATGGCTAATTCAAAATTTTCCATGTGCCTACAAACCCTAATACGGATCGTTAACTAGATGTATAGACGATGCGATGCAAGTTAACAACTTTAACTAAAAGGGAAGTGACTACAACCTTTGTAGATCCGGTCCTCCACCTCCATAGCTCCTCTTTGACGTCCCTCCACTGTAGCAATCAGAATCCTAGACTCTTGCTGTGGTTTCTTCGGAGAAAGGATCGGGCTAGGTCGCCGACTTCGATGCCGAAGATGATCTACGTCGAGGCAACTCAAGATCAAACTCCAACTTCACCAAGTCATGAAAATTGTGAAGAAAACACCCTATACTACTTGGCAAGTGGTAGAGGATGAAGAAATAGGAAGTGGGTTCACTTTAGAATTGGATTTCTCACTCTTTTTCTCAAGTTGCCATTGATGGAGGCAAGCTTTTCTTCTTGTTGATGAAGAAGAAGAAGAAAGAATATGATAAGTATATATTAAAATAGAAAACAAAATGATACTTATCATAATCTCAACCATAGTTAGGTGTAGAGAATTAACTAAGGTTAGGTTGAATGGTTAGGGTTAAGTATGAAACAAAAATGGTGGACTTATTCAAAGCTTCATGAAGCTTCAACTAGAAAACAAATCAAGCCACCATTTCTCTTCATCTTTCAAAAATGAATAAATAAATAAATAAATGAATAAGTAAATAAAATCAAAACCCTAACCATTACATAACCATGGTTTAAACTAAACATACACCCAAACATTCATGTATCATCAAACATGATACAATCTTGTGCACAAAAATATATCACATATGCAATGTGCATTTCAAGTGAGAAAATCCATTTAAAGTGAACCAATACTAGTTAATGCAAAGTAATATATCAAATATATAATTATGCATTAAATCATTAAATCAATACTTGATTTAACGATCCGGTCATATCGCATATAACCGACTAATATCCAATGTATCGGCTTATCGAATCAATCCTCGATTCGATAACTAGGTTATATCCCATACAACCAATCGATACATTCATTGCGAGAATAGAATACAGTATCACATACACGCATTATTCTCGGTCCCGCACATATCTCATATGCGCTCCTATTTCGTTTCGCTTGAGCCAGGAAACCTCTGTGTAGGACTCTAAAGACTCGTCAATACGCCGGCAGCAGGTGATGATCATATCAAACACTCACAAGCCGGAAGCGGTCTGCTAAACGTAACGGCCACCCGGGTATTGAGCGATCAGAAGATCGACGAGCAAGTTCGCTCACACTCCTGTGAATCCAACCAGTAACACTTACCGTACAGTCCGGTCTGTTCGTCTGATATGTCGCATATCTCGCTTAGGGGTGGTAAACGTCAGACCCCAGTAGCTTGATAAGTCATGCCGACGTGAGGTCCATAACAATCGTGAAACTACTGATAACTCTTACCAGTATATCATTGCAACCCTGGCCAGGGATTTCCTGTTATGTCCAGTCGTGCATAGCGCAACATCAACCCCCAATACCGGGAGAGACGAATCCCCTCCTATCGCTCATTGCCTCCATGTGAATCGGGACTGTACCCAAAAACCACCTGTTTGCACGGCTCAGTAGAGCCGTGGTAGGGTGGAAATCAAAGAACAGTGGGAGACACACAAGACTCTATGACGATCTCGGGTCAACAGACTAAGCTGTACCAGTGTCACCAGAGAACTGCCATCTGACGTGAGGTATAATACCATCAGGGAGTTCTCGGCGAGTCCGTTCAGTGTACCCAGTCTTTACTGAGCACCCGCATACCATCTCTGATGTCAAACACCAATGGATATGGGATCATCCATCGCCCATCACATGGGTCGAGAAGATATACGCTAGTCTACTCTGGAATATCGATGCCCCGTCTCGATATTCCCACGACTAGGAATATTGAAGGATGTACTCATTGACTACCCAGGCCCCACTAGTATGATCTACATCATAGTCCTGGAAGTCGAGTACACATCCTAAGGGCTTTATCAACATGTAACAGAGAGACTGAAAGTATACATGTTAAGATAAAGAGCAACCAGATAGCGTACTATCATGTCGAGCAAGAAAGTCCTACCTATATATGTCCTAGCATCCACTACAATATACATCCAATGTACAGTAATGGCCTCTAGGGCATACATATAACTAACACCATTTTATAAATTTGATTCTACAACATCTTTTAGATTTCTTTTATTTCATTAATCTTATTAATGAAGTCCCATCATTTATGCTTCCTAAGCATCACAGAAGAAATGAAAATACAACGTACGCTTATGCTATCCGTATTCGTCACAGTGTCCCGTTATGCACCGTTAGGTTACTTAACTAACGTCATACCGGGGCGGGACAAGCGCGGGTGCAAAAAATAAGCAAAGTTTATTATATATCATATAAACAATAATAAAGCGTTCGTCTCACGCATATAAAATGGTCACATCACAAAATATCAGCAGCAGAAGATAACATATGAAATATTGGATCTAGTAGGAGGTCCGTGTTTTATTTTGAACCTGTATAAAACACGGATTCCACGGTCGTGATGAATAGCCAAACCCACATCTCTAGACCCCTACGAGAGCGGCAAGCAACCCTACCAATTCTAGAGTTAGGAGACACGGACTCGACTCCTCGAGTTGGTCTCCCACTGGACTCTAGAACCCGGTTATTTGTGCTCCCTATCTTGGATATAATATACAACAATGGTGACAACATCCTCAACCCGGAAGTGCCCCAATAAAAGAATATTACATACAATGAATTTTATATGAATGAAAATAAAAACTCTCATCTCACATAAAACCCCCGGCTATTCAGAACACGACGATCCAATATAACATATCATAGCAACACATAACATCACATGTCATCAACGTAAGTAAATATGCGTATCACAATTGTCGTTGACATATAGCAACTAAAACGGTGATACCCCACACATTACATTTACGGTCGCAGAAAAGAAAATGTCAAACTATAACATTTGGAATCCACAATCACCTTAGACACTGTAAACCCGAAATATCACATACTTCGAATTTCATGCTGAACTATATGAATTCCACATATTGTATCACATTCCAGAAAAAGCTAGACGACGTTAAACATTCCGATCGAATCAATAAACACCCAAAATTTCCTAAAAAACTCAACACTTGAGCGTAATTTAAAATTACTCAGTACATGCCACAGTACCAATGAACCAGCCGTAGAAGGGTCAACCAATGCCTCACCTGTGGCACCGCGGAACTACCGCAAACCCTAGGGTTTAGCGGCGGTTCTTACGGTCACAGAATCGAGTTAGGGTTTCGTTCTTCTAGAGGGTCCACCGCATCACTTGCACGATATTTGGATGTTATTTAATTATGAAAAATCCAACTCTTGGAAAATTTTTCGGTAAGGATTAAAGTAGGTATTTGATATCCGATCGAACTTTTTAACACCGTCTAAATAACCCGAAAACAAACTAGAATTACGAATACGAAACACTCTGAATTGCCTTTGTAAAAATATAACATCACATGCAAATTTAGCAAAAAACAAGCAACACCTGAAATACCAAACCCTAGAGACTGGAACACCGTAAAAAATTCAAACCTGAAATCCCCAATTGGGCCGATCTGGCCGGATTTTCTTAAGGCGTGGCCGGCCAAAAACAGGTGAGGGGGGCTGGATTTTCTACAGTGTTCATGTTGGATCACATACAACATTCTGCAGTTGTTTAAAATTTTTTTTGACTCTCAGATTATTTCGACAGAAACTAGGGTTTAGAATCCGGTGTTTCGGTTTCGTAATCCTACACAATCCGTCCAATTCTCTAGCTAGGCTTTGATACCACTGTAGGGTTCCTAAGCACGACATCATGGTTTCGGGTAGTATCATCCATGCCAAGTTAAAATTTTGCCATGCTTAAACAACCCTAAACAAGGTCATTAACTAGAGAATCATGCGGAATCGAAATGCAAACTACTTTACATCTAAGTGATTAGAGATTACAACCTTTGTAGTCCATTCCTTCGCTTCATAAGCTCCAAGTTGTGGTCCCTTCGCTGCGATCATCAAGCTCCCGGACTCTTGAGAGGTGTTCAGTTGATACAACTGCATTTTTAATATGACATTTTTCCTACCATTTCTATATAAAAAGGTGTTTATTATAATATATGACACATATGAGGATTTATATGTAAAAATACTATTTTCATGTGTTTATATATTATAATTAACATTATTAACGAAAAAGTAAGCATATAATATCCATGTAACATTTGGCCCATTTAATACGCTTACCTTATTAAATACCATTGACCAATTCTCTTAGAACTAAAATATCATGACAAATGGTTAAAGATAATATCTTAATAAAAAACAAATTCTACCAACATTATTTATTGAGATAATTGTGCAGAAATTATTTCAGGACCGGAATCAAGGAAATCCGAGTTATCGAGATCAAATCTGCTGAAATAGTAAAGTAAATTGAAGAAATCAATTCTGGCAGAGACGTAGAGAAGATTTTCAGATTGCAGATATCAAAATAGTCTACATGTGTCGCCAGAAGAAGCCTCAAGAGACACAAACCCACGATCCTCCTAAACCATCGCGGTTCCGCCGCACTTCTGAGGAGTCAGGGCCCTGGATTTTCTGGTTGGGATCCTAACAACTAGTTACCATATATGGAAAGTCACCATATTAGAAAAGTCACCATATATGGAAAGTCACCATATTAGGAAGTCACCATATATGGTACTGATTGGTAGAGTTTTTGCGTGCTAAGTTTATTACCGCAATCAAGACGGTTTTGCTTGTAGCTAGCCGGTTGAGTACGGGTCGTCCGCAGGGAGATGGGAATCTTTTTCTATGTGCTTTAACGAGTTAAGTCCAAATGTCCAGGTTTATTTTTAGATTACTTATGTGCTAAAATGATATATAAAGAGAGCTTGTTAGGGTTAGGATTAGGTTAGTTTGAGTTAGGAGTCGCTCACTTCTTTCATTGCCACTCTTAATATCGGTGTTACGGTAATCGGCAACAACGGGGATTAGCACGACTAGGAAGGAACTTGCGAGTATAAGCTAGGATTTCCAACGCTTAAGTTCTTCCTTTTGGTGCTTGTCCGTCCGTTCTTGGTTCTTAGCCTTAACCTCCGGTTAATTCAACCACAACCGGTCTCACTAAGGAATCACCGCTATCATGTAGGATAGGGTGCCGTAGGGAGCGGATTGTGGTTGAATTAACGGGAGTCCGAATTAAGATGTTGGGCAAGAAAAGAGTGAGAGAGATTTCCTTCTCTCAAACTTTCCTTATCCTACCCTAACAAGTGAGAAAACTACTCACCCATTACAAGAAAAAGGAAAATAAAACAAAGGAGGAAGATAGAAAGAAAGAGATTAGAAGATTACAACTAGCTATTTAAGACCTCACTTTGGCAAGGATCAAGCTTAAGCATCATCGTTGTTTAAGGATAAAGAAAAAGAGAACAAGAAAGAAACAAACAACAAATAACAACAACTAGATTAGCAAATGAACAATACAAGCAATTATAATTAACAATAAGACAAGCATGGTAACAAAAAGAACTCTTTATTCATCACTTCACTCACAAAAGCTCACTACAAGGTTTTAATGGAGAAGAGATGAGAAGAGGAAGAAGAAGAACAACATGTATTCTAAAATCTAAATACAAGAAATAAGCACCCTTGGCTTTGGCAAGTTCTGGACTATTTATAGGCAGGAAACTGAAACCTTAGGGCCACATTCTGACCCTTCATGAAAAGACCAATCAGCCCCTGAAAACTTTCCATCTGACGAGCCAGCATGGCCGCGGTTCCGCGGCCTAAGCGTGCTTATGCCGAGGAACCGCGGCCCTTTAGGAGGCTTAGGTCTTGAAACTTGGTGGTTTTCCCCTGTTTGTTGTTGTCTGCAGTGTGGTATATATTTTTTCTCAGAAACTCTTCACAATTTTTCCAGAATTTTAGCAGAACAAAAGGTGATGTGATGTGGATCTTTTGCCATGATTTCCTTGAGCTCCGCGTAGATATGTTGGATCTTGTGTTGACATTGAGCTTTGTGCATGAAAATGACATCGATTTGCCATTTTGTCCCTTAAACTGGTGTGCGGCAACATACGGATAGAGAGCGGAGACCCGTATTTTATCTGTGGTTGGCAGTAATCCGGAATTTGTCGTGCTTTTCCATGAATTTCATTGTTTAGAGCTGAGAACCTGTATCCTGCAATTAACTAGCAAACACGGCTCAAGAGTACCTACCGATAAGCAATGTGATAAAAATTGGGCGGTATAAAAATGCAAAAATCTGATATGAACAAATACCCCCAAACTTATCATTTGCACGTTCCGAGCAAAGCCAATTTATTCACAAAAATTCCTAACCTCACTTTCGCATGGAACGCGATTGCACTGAGCATGTGAAACAAGCCGTTAAACCTCTAGGTGTCCCTAGTAGGAGGAGTGTTGTCTCCTGAGGGTTTTCAGCGGATACTACCCACAAAATCCGGTCAAGCTAGTTTTGCAAAATAAGTATGATTCAAACCCTAAAGTTTTGTTTCAGAAAATAACAATTCTATTATCCTAAGTCTAGACTATCGAACCTTTATTTTTCACACCTCGCTTCTTATTTAACTTAAGATTTTATATGTCTTTACGTGCAGTGCAAATAGTGTCGTTAAGTTCCAGAAGGATCGATTAAAGTCATTATGTCACACAATAAAAGCCCAGATAAATTTTTTAAAAGGATCACATAAGTTTTATAAAGAGTTAAGCATTTTTCAAGTTTCGTTTTCCAGTAAGGTTTCAATTTCAGAATTTCTATCTTCCCTAACAGGAAACTAGGTCTTATTTTTCACTCCACCTTTTTCTTGTTTTCATTTCATACACACCTCTGTGAACGTGCAATAGTCTTTATCATATAATAAAACCTTCATATCTCCGCTAGAAATATTTTTTATAAAACCCCGTCTTTTGTCAAGATTATTCTCACATAAAGAACCGTTATGAATTTTAACTCAGAGAGATCACTTTCTTGACTTTGTTTTAATCTGGACTTTCTAGGCTTCTTAACGAGCTTTGAGCCAATGCACCCAAACCAGTTGGCTTTAGGGCATTAGGTGTAGAGACACCCCAGCGGACTTAATTACTTAAGTTACCTAGGCCCAAAAACAAATGACAATTTAGCGTGAAAATCATGATGATTCAATGCGAACGGAGATATAACCGGCAGTTCAGTTATTTTTTTTTGGATAAAAGACGTGTTTAGTGGGTTAGGTGTGTAATCATTCCAATCAAGTTTCAGATGGGTTATTTTTCAGAATTAGTTCCAATTAAGGCATCATTAACATTCCTTCATATTCGCCTCACTTCATAAACTATTCTTGATATTACTTATTTCAGAACCAACCTATTTGATCCTCAGAAAATCATTTATCCATTTAAAAGTTTTTAAACATAAAAGACTTGTCATCTAATTTTCAAAACTCACGACACGTGTAGTGTGATGTAAAGACGTATATCAGCTATAGTTAACTTCAACGGAGAGTTATGTTTCAGGTTTTCAAAATCTAAAAATAAGATTTAGTTATTCTTATCTTATCAAACAAAACCGTCGAAATGTTGAATCAGAGTTCTCCCACTAGCTAACTTGACAGAAAAGTTTTTATGTTTTTAGAAAATTTTCTGTTTTTTATGGATTTTATGGATTTTAATATGCAGATGCAAAATATAAATATGAATGCGAAGGTTAGAAATGCGTACCGAGCGTACCCCCAAACTTAAACTGGACAGTGTCCTCACTGTCATTGCATGAAGAGATCATTGAAGGGTCAAAATTGTCGGTTAGATATACACAATTTTTTTTAAAGAATAGTAAAAATGGAAAAGAATATCCAAAAATATATACAAAATGGTATATACATACCCCCAAACTTATTTGGAACAGTGTCCACTGTTCTTGGCTGGATAACCGAAGTTTGGTGGTAGGCAGAGGAAGATTATGCAGGGTAAACCGGCTCCTGTAAGACCAGGAGCTCCTTTGTTGGTTCGGCGCTAAGGTACGGTTTAAGTCGGTGTCCGTTTACTTTGAAAAATGAACCGTCCTTTGGATTCTCCAAATCCACAGCGCCCTGCGGATACACATTCCACACAAAATACGGCCCTTTCCAGCGAGATCTGAGGTTTCCTGGATGGAAGTGTAGCCGGGTGTCGTAAAGCAGCACCTGTTGACCAGGTGTGAAAGTTTTGCGCAAAAGGTGCTTATCGTGAAACACCTTCATTTGGTTCTTAACGACAACCGCGTTTTCGTAAGCCTCATCCCCAAGCTCGCTCAATTCGTTCAACTGCAGCTTCCGATGGCTTCCCGCATCTTCGAGAGACAGATTTAGCTCCTTTATCGCCCAAAATGCGCGATGCTCTATTTCCATAGGGAGGTGGCAATCCTTTCCGTACACAAGCCAATAGGGAGACATGCCAAGATCGGTCTTATAAGCAGTTCGAAATGCCCAAAGGGCATCAGTGAGTTTCAGCGACCAATCCTTACGATTCTTGGAAACCGTCTTCTCCAGTATCTGCTTGATTTGCCGATTTGAAACTTCGGCTTGCCCACAGGTTTGGGGGTGGTAGGGCGTAGATAGCTTATGATTAATGGAATATTTCCGCATCAAAGCCTCGAAAGTCTTATTGCAGAAATGAGTTCCATTGTCGCTAATGATCGCTCGGGGGTGCCCAAAACGGGAGAAAATGTTTTCTTTAAGAAACCTCGTTAGTCCGGCTGGGCACAGCCTCGACCCACTTAGAGACGTAATCAACAGCGAGAAGGATGTATAATGTCACGACCCAAAAATGGCCCGTGACGGCCCTAATACTACGCAACGCCTAAAGACGCAACGTAGTAAAAGAAAGCCAAACCCAGAAATCTAAACCATGAGAAAAACGGAAAAGATAATATAAGTTTTGAAAACAATTGAAATCGCAACCCAAATTCTTTAAAAGTCTTCCTTTCTTTCTTTAAAATTTTAGCAACACCCCATTTTTATAAAGACTAGTCAATATGAGTACAACAGAAGAATAAGGACAGTAGAGAAAAGCTGAATATATAAAGACATCAAATCCACCATAATACACACTACGTCCTCACCAAGTCTCTATGTCAAATAATAAATAGCTGATGGAGAGTACAAAATACAACGAAGGTACAATATAAAATACAGATAACCGTCTAACCCACCTATGCAAAATGGTACTGTGAGCTGATGCGGTATTTGTAGCAAAAGATGGTAGCTGGATAGCTGAATGGAGGAATAGCCTGCCTCGACTACTCTGGGGAAAAACCTGAAACACCTGTGGCACAACGGGGGTGAGTTGCCAACTCGTGAATAGTATAAAACATATGCAGGTAATCGCAGGAATGCACGTACAGCATGAATCTAAGATATGCGATTACAATAATAATATATCATGCAATGCTGAAATAGGGAGTGTACACTAGCAGGTACAATCAATATGTAAAGCAATGATGGCATGATAGTAGTATGCAATGTCTATGCAATAGGGATATGAGAAAGCAAATATGCAACTATCATAAGGGTACACTACAAGTACTACCAATATATGAATCTGTGCATAAGATAGGTAATGGTGAGGTGTAGGGTGGAATATGTCATTTTCCACGGAAACCTGACGTCGTGGTAGGATCACAATCCATCAAGATACTCTAATCCCAAATCCTCAAACCAGGCCCCCACATTGGGCACTCACATCGAATAAGTCTCACATCTCCTCAGTGTACGATGTCGAGTAATCTCCTAGATCCCGAATGTACAAGTCACCAATCACATAGGTATATCCAATGTCCAAGTCCAATCTCAAGTAAGTCTCTAGCATCCTAAAGGTAAATATATGTACAGAAATAAATATGATGGGGGCAATACACATATATTAGCGTCCCATTCCACTAATATTGGTGTAAGGGTATATATAACAACAGCTAAATCCCCTGTTATATATACAAAAAGGGGGTTAAAGAAGTATCATGAAACCGTGTGCCAAGCATCGACACAGAAATCCTCGTATATGGGGCTCCGTCAGTCCGGACAGCCCACGGGGTCCGTCTGCAGTGTCGGCCCTCGGCCTCGACAGTACAGGTCATCCCGCATCCACCTCTCTACTCTGGCCAGTAGCCTCCAGACAACTGCCAGGTCCAAACAATCACCGGTAGGTACTCGCCCGCCTCCAGGCTCAATCGGCAAACCCATCGATCTTCTTGCCGAGGGGAACCATACCGGGTCCCGCCATGTACTCTCATACGGCAACCACACCTCGTATGGAGTAGGTAATCAGCACCGATAAAACTCATGGGGGACGCTCGAAATATCATATCAAGGAAACCGGGCTGTTACATGTATGCATAATTTCATGAACTCCCGCGGTTCCCAAATCCCGAAAGCATCATATAAAATCCAGATAAACAATGCATAAACACAGGAATAATGTATGCGATATATCTGAATGCGAGCAGGTAAACACAAGTATATAGCTGAACCAGATGTATGCGAAATCATGATAAGGTATAGCTAAGTAACATCAGTAAATGTGAATATGCGACAACAACTGAATATGTATCTAACATACGGGTGTAGCAAAGTATAGGTATCTACCTATAGGAACTGATGTCGTATACCCCCCTGGGTATAGTAACATATGTAGGAAATCCCTCCCGGTGTAAGTAAAATATGTAGGAGGTATACCCGTAGCTGTATCGCAAGTGAAAATATACCTATCACTAAAGGTATGATACACTATAGGTATACCGATAAACTAGATGTCAAGTGTGGTAAGCAATGGTAGCTATAAGGGGTAGTGTGTGACATAGCAATTATTGACGGCGTGTGTGTAGCATGCAATCCGTGCTCGTGCAACATGAACCGTCAATAATGTGTGCAGTGTCCTACGGCTGCTAGTCACAGTATATAGCTATATCTAGGAAATGCAGTAAGGCGCAATTCTACAATGACGTAGAATGTGCGACAGGAAATTGAATCCTAGCCCAGACGCATAACGCCATGCGGGCGATTCCCCTGTAGATGTTATATCTACTCACCTAAACTCCACGCTGGATGAATCCTATCACCTGCTCCCCCTGGCTGTGTCCGTCTGCAAACCTGCAAATACGACATGAAATCACATATAAGCCCAATATCACTCGAAACGCGATATCGAAACGAAACGAGAAACTCGCGTCGCGAACTAAACGCGCGTGTGCACGATACGCCGAATCGTGCGTGTACGCGTCTAAAAACCATCGCGACACGCCGCGATACGCTGGATCACAGAACCCACTCACGTATCGCGCGTATCGCGCAAACACATCGAAACACAAAAGCGATATATAGTCCCATATTTTTCTACAGGCAAGATATTGCAAAACTAGACATGCCAAAACACTACACTACACAGCAGAGAGCCCCACACCAAACCCCAACACCCAACTCACCTTCCTGGCCGCAAATTGCGGCCAGAATGCAGTAATTGGCGGCCACAGTAGGGAATGGGGGTCTCGTATTCTGGGGGTGTCATCTATCCCTAGTGTACATGCTCCAGTTTCCTCAATTTTACTCTGCAAGGTCCGGGTCTATAGCAGATCACAAATGTCACAAAAATCACTTTAAAAACACTAATCTGCATAATTTGGAAACCTATGGTATTTTAGTGTAATCTGGGGATTTCTCAATTGAAGTGTCCCTAATAACACTAAACTAACCTAAGGTAACTAACCAATTCAACTAATTACCACAATATCTCACAAAACCCCAAAACTAGCACTAAACTAGCTAATTTAGCACTAATCGAAGCAATTAGCACACAAGCTACACAACCAAGCAATAGGGTTTAGAAAATATACCCTATGGGATCTTAGAAAGCTGGTGAAGAGGTGTATGGAGGAGGTGAGAGCTTCTGCAAGTGCTGAGCTCCTCCTGCTGCTGCTGTTGCTTGCTGTTTCTGTTGCTGCCACTGCTTCTGTTGCTGATGATGATAATGATGGTGATGATGATGCTGATGTTATTGTTGTGGTTGTTGTGATGGTGATGATGCTCCCCCCCAGCTGCTGCTGCTGCTTCTGCTCCCCCAGCTGCTGCTGCTGCTCTCTCTCTCTCTCTCTGTCTCTGCTGCTGCTGCTGCTGAGGCAGCTTGCTGCTGCTGCCACTGCCTCTCTCTTTCTCTCTCGGCTGTGTGTGTGTGTGTGCAGGTGAGAGTGAGAGAATGAGGGTAGGAAAAATGAGAGGAGAGTGGGAGCAAACATCCAAGACCCCCCCTCTCTTTCTCTTCCTCATTAAATGAGGCATGGGCAAGGCCATAATGCCCATGCTCTCTCTCTCTCTCTCTCCTCAAAGTCAACCAAGCACCAAAAATTTAAAACAACACTAAAACCCTTTAAAAGAAAAGAGAAGAAAAATCATTTTTACTAAAGAAAACAACCATGCACTTAAAACCCAAAACACTGAAACAAAACATGAAACTAACCTAAAGAGGATGGGTTAATTTATCATGCTTGCTAAACATGATCTAACCCCAAAAACAACTCTAGTATCATGCACAAGTGTGTGTGTGCCTAATAAAAATCTAATAAAATACACAATAATTAGGATAAAATATTTAAAAACCAATTAGGTAAACTTTTTATTAAAAACCATATATTAAAATATAATTAGCTATAAAACACATTCTAAGGTGTTACAATCTCCCCCCCTTAAAAGAAATTCGTCCCCGAATTTAAAACTTATACTGTTACGCGTACCTTCAAAAGGAAGATTAAAATCCTCAAATCTCGCTCGCAGCCTCCCAAGTGACTACCTCACTATACGGCTACGTCCAAGAAAACCCTTCACAGATGGCAAGACCTTTGACCGACGTTTCTCCACCTGTCGAGCCATTAACACACATGGCTGCTGGTGAACGAAAGATCGCGTCCAGCAAAAAGGTCTGGTGCAAACATGTGAGAAAGGTTAAGAAGGTAATTGTAAAGTATCATCACAAGGAATACGGGGTGAAAATCTAATAATCTGGGCGGAAGTGCCAATTTAAAGGCAACAAGACTAACTCGCTAATAGGATCTAAAGGACCTAAAATCCTGGGATAAGCTTCCCAAAATCCAACACGTCATTCATCGGAAAGTCCATAGGAATCCATGATTTGCCACTGCGCACTCAAGCCTGCGACCAACACAGTCGCATAAGACATTCGTTTGCAATGGACAGTTCTCATCCTGACCTGAACACAACTGGACTATCTCCGAAGCTCTAGACTAGCTGGGGTCCAAGGTCCTACCTACGCAGAGTCAAAAAACAACAGGCTGGCGATCGACACCACCTAACCCCTAAGCCTAAGGGTGGCCAATTGGAGTGTCTCCTGATAACAGCTACCGAAGGAGAACCCTAACGATGGCGAGTGACGATCCCAAGCTGCTGATGACCAAACAAAACAATTACACAACTATAACAAAACCACTGAGCAAACTGAGTATAACCGGATGACCAGAATCCGAATGGAGTCACACCCTATCCAAACTTGGGCAGAAACCATAACGAAATTCATGGGGATCTGCTCCCATTCCTTCTTCGGAACGGTTAAAAGATTGCAACTCTCCAGCCGGCCTCAGATGCTCGACTCAAGCACACAACAAGACAGACACTTGAAACGAAACCTGAAACTTCTCCTTACATTCCTGTCCACTCGTAACTACCTCACAAGTCACGCCAAAGCTGGTGGAACTTGAATGCATAGGGGGAGTTGACAGATGTGCATGTTCTAGGATCACACGCCTCTACCTGGTAATGGCAGGTACACAGACGTGTCCTTAACTTAGCACATCATTGTCACAATTCACGGTCTCTGAATCGTTACCCGGCCGAATATGCTCAAGTATCTCTGACGTACGAGCTTCGACGGGCAGTGTCTCGCGAAAACGACTTAAGGAAGGTGGTCGGGCGCGGACATGAGCAAGCTGTCCCCTCCGTAGAGACGAACTCAAGCTATACTCAACGATCACACAAAACTGTAAATCTGCAGAAGACTAACACAACAATCCAGATCCGCTGCAGGAAGATGTACATTAAGCTCTAGTGGTTCGTGGAAAATCTGACACGACTCCCAAGCAAGTAGTGTCTCCAAATCTCCAATGCAAAACCACCGCGGCCATCTCCAAATCATGAGTGGAATATCCTCCTCATACTTCCCCCAAGGGTAGGGAAAGCAAAAGCGATATCTCTATAGTGTCACCTCAGTACACCCTCGAGCAAACTCAAGAAACATTACAGTTAAACAACGAAGTCGCCCGAACCAAAAACAAAGAAAGACTGATGCAGTTGCTAACTGGATCTCCAACTGCTGAAAACTCCGTACACATGCCTCAGTCCAAAGAAAAGAAACCTCCTTTCTGGTCCATTCAGTCGACGGTGCAGCACTACTCTAGCAATCCTGCATGAAACGGCGGTAAAAACCCTGCTAAGCCCAACAATCCGCGGATCTCCGTCCTGCACACAAGTCTGGGCCTAAGCTGTACGGCCACGATCTCCCTCGGAACCATACGGAACCGTCTCCCGCGACTACAAGACTTAGGAGTCAACACAAACAAGCCTGAAGAAACACTCCGAGAATTTAGCAACTGCTGGTGCTCTCCCAGTATCTGCATAACAAATCCTCAAGTGCTACTCCTGTCCCTCAAGACACATTAAGTAAACCAGAGTGTCGTAAATAACACAACAAAAACTGGTCGAGGAACGGCCTGCAGAAATCTGGCTCGTCATATCTACGAATGCTGCTAGGGCGGCAGTGAATCCAACGACTCACAAAACACACAAAGCCCGTAGCACGCACAAGGCAGTCTTCGGAATGCCGTCACTCCGAATCCGCAATAATGATGACCTGATCCCAAGCACACTTAGAAAAATGTCTCGCACTCTGGAGCTGATCGAAGAAATCGCCACGGCAAGGTGAAGGATACCTGTCCGCACCGTAAGCCGGTTCAATTGACGATCCGTCGATACGCAACCCCAAACTGCCGTCTTTCTCCCCGACGAACAGAAATAGGAGCTTCCAAAAGCGAAACACTCAGGTGCACAAAACTCCCCAAACCACAACTCTGCAGCTGACCCTTAAGCTCCCTCAGCTTCGCCGGCTCATCTGGAACAACTTCGGAAAAACTCTCGCACGAAAAGGACCCGGTCCAACAATCCCGCGGTGGCTCCGGTATCACGAAATGAACGCCAAGAATCCACGACGCCTCCTCAGTAGCCGACTAGCGAAAAAGGCTGAATTCAAGCTGTGAGAGGCGGCACAACTATCCACCTGTACAACAAGAACTGACTTGCCGGGGAAAAAAAAACCTAACCTGTTCCCACACAGTAGTCCACAGACGCCTAACACGTAGTTACCCAGTCCGTGCCCAGGAGAACGTCAAACCCAACATCTCTAGAAGGATCAAAACGACGGATAAAATCTCTATCTCCTATCCGGTTGGCACACAACTGAATACGTGTCGCGCAACCAAAGGATCGCTGACAGAAGTTAGCACAACTACGACTAATCTACCCCACCACGGTACAAACAAGAAACAAACAAATACACCAAGAGAAAGTATAACTCAAGGGTACCTGAAAACTCCACATTGGACGTCTGCGCGTCCCGATGAGTAGAAGCAAACTCCTGTGTCTGCCCTCTACTCACAGCTGGATGAACTCCTCTGGTAGCCAGAGCCCTCTGAGCAAACCTTCCATGTCCACGGCCTCTCCGGAAGCGATCATGACGAGGTGCTAAGGAACAATCCCTGACGAAGTGCTGAAGGCTCCCGCATCGAAAACACCCTCGTGCTGACTGCTGACTATCCTGGGGATGAGAGCTGAACGACTGTCCTCGTCCCAAACCTCTGCTACTCCCGCTACGGCCATGAAATCTGTCTCGATGACCAAACCTCTGTCTCTGGGCTGGTACGCTGGTACGAGCCCTCACTGTCCTGGAATATGTGCCTCGTCAACTGGAGCTGCAACCACTGGTGCTATGTAGGTGACGGACTGCTGCATACTGATCGTAAGGGACAGCTGAGTAACAGGGGTGACAACCTCCTGTCGTAGCTCCCGAACGACATCAACCAAGGAACTCATCGTCTGGCGGAACTCCTGCATCTCTACCAAAAGTCTAACCATAGTATAGATGGTAGGCTGATCCGTCTGCACCTGTGCAACTAGAGTGCCATCCTGGTCAGTACTCGTCTCACCCGAGCTAACTCTGACCTCGGCCCTCGCTGCATCGCTCTGAGTCCCCATAGTCATCGGCGGCAAGGCTATAAATAGATACAAGATGAGATTCGATAAGAATGAGGAAATCGAATCTCAAAGATATGAATCATCAAGGAAGGAATGTCAAGCAAATTGTACTTAGGTCACTTAATGCAAAGTACCGCGCTGTGGGTATGCTGCAGACATACACACACTACGTTACTCCGCTTAAGCTACCTACTCCATCATACTAAGGTCATCCTACACTCCGAAAGGTAAAACCTAACGCTCTGATACCAACTTTGTCACGACCCAAAAATGGCCCGTGACGGCCCTAATACTACACAACGCCTAAAGACGCAACGTAGTAAAAGAAAGCCAAACCCAGAAATCTAAACCATGAGAAAAACGGAAAAGATAATATAAGTTTTGAAAACAATTGAAATCGCAACCCAAATTCTTAAAAGTCTTCCTTTCTTTCTTTAAAATTTTAGCAACACCCCATTTTTATAAAGACTAGTCAATATGAGTACAACAGAAGAATAAGGACAGTAGAGAAAAGCTGAATATATAAGACATCAAATCCACCATAATACACACTACGTTCCTCACCAAGTCTCTATGTCAAATAATACAATAGCTGATGGAGAGTACAAAATACAACGAAGGTACAATATAAAATACAGATAACCGTCTAACCCACCTATGCAAAATGGTACTGTGAGCTGATGCGGTATTTGTAGCAAAAGATGGTAGCTGGATAGCTGAATGGAGGAATAGCCTGCCTCGACTACTCTGGGGAAAAACCTGAAACACCTGTGGCACAACGGGGGTGAGTTGCCAACTCGTGAATAGTATAAAACATATGCAGGTAATCGCAGGAATGCACGTACAGCATGAATCTAAGATATGCGATTACAATAATAATATATCATGCAATGCTGAAATAGGGAGTGTACACTAGCAGGTACAATCAATATGTAAAGCAATGATGGCATGATAGTAGTATGCAATGTCTATGCAATAGGGATATGAGAAAGCAAATATGCAACTATCATAAGGGTACACTACAAGTACTACCAATATATGAATCTGTGCATAAGATAGGTAATGGTGAGGTGTAGGGTGGAATATGTCATTTTCCACGGAAACCTGACGTCGTGGTAGGATCACAATCCATCAAGATACTCTAATCCCAAATCCTCAAACCAGGCCCCCACATTGGGCACTCACATCGAATAAGTCTCACATCTCCTCAGTGTACGATGTCGAGTAATCTCCTAGATCCCGAATGTACAAGTCACCAATCACATAGGTATATCCAATGTCCAAGTCCAATCTCAAGTAAGTCTCTAGCATCCTAAAGGTAAATATATGTACAGAAATAAATATGATGGGGGCAATACACATATATTAGCGTCCCATTCCACTAATATTGGTGTAGGGGTATATATAACAACGGCTAAATCCCCTGTTATATATACAAAAAGGGGGTTAAAGAAGTATCATGAAACCGTGTGCCAAGCATCGACACAGAAATCCTCGTATATGGGGCTCCGTCAGTCCGGACAGCCCACGGGGTCCGTCTGCAGTGTCGGCCCTCGGCCTCGACAGTACAGGTCATCCCGCATCCACCTCTCTACTCTGGCCAGTAGCCTCCAGACAACTGCCAGGTCCAAACAATCACCGGTAGGTACTCGCCCGCCTCCAGGCTCAATCGGCAAACCCATCGATCTTCTTGCCGAGGGGAACCATACCGGGTCCCGCCATGTACTCTCATACGGCAACCACACCTCGTATGGAGTAGGTAATCAGCACCGATAAAACTCATGGGGGACGCTCGAAATATCATATCAAGGAAACCGGGTTGTTACATGTATGCATAATTTCATGAACTCCCGCGGTTCCCAAATCCCGAAAGCATCATATAAAATCCAGATAAACAATGCATAAACACAGGAATAATGTATGCGATATATCTGAATACGAGCAGGTAAACACAAGTATATAGCTGAACCAGATGTATGCGAAATCATGATAAGGTATAGCTAAGTAACATCAGTAAATGTGAATATGCGACAACAACTGAATATGTATCTAACATACGGGTGTAGCAAAGTATAGGTATCTACCTATAGGAACTGATGTCGTATACCCCCCTGGGTATAGTAACATATGTAGGAAATCCCTCCCGGTGTAAGTAAAATATGTAGGAGGTATACCCGTAGCTGTATCGCAAGTGAAAATATACCTATCACTAAAGGTATGATACACTATAGGTATACCGATAAACTAGATGTCAAGTGTGGTAAGCAATGGTAGCTATAAGGGGTAGTGTGTGACATGGCAATTATTGACGGCGTGTGTGTAGCATGCAATCCGTGCTCGTGCAACATGAACCGTCAATAATGTGTGCAGTGTCCTACGGCTGCTAGTCACAGTATATAGCTATATCTAGGAAATGCAGTAAGGCGCAATTCTACAATGACGTAGAATGTGCGACAGGAAATTGAATCCTAGCCCAGACGCATAACGCCATGCGGGCGATTCCCCTGTAGATGTTATATCTACTCACCTAAACTCCACGCTGGATGAATCCTATCACCTGCTCCCCCTGGCTGTGTCCGTCTGCAAACCTGCAAATACGACATGAAATCACATATAAGCCCAATATCACTCGAAACGCGATATCGAAACGAAACGAGAAACTCGCGTCGCGAACTAAACGCGCGTGTGCACGATACGCCGAATCGTGCGTGTACGCGTCTAAAAACCATCGCGACACGCCGCGATACGCTGGATCACAGAACCCACTCACGTATCGCGCGTATCGCGCAAACACATCGAAACACAAAAGCGATATATAGTCCCAGATTTTCCTACAGGCAAGATATTGCAAAACTAGACATGCCAAAACACTACACTACACAGCAGAGAGCCCCACACCAAACCCCAACACCCAACTCACTTTCCTGGCCGCAAATTGCGGCCAGAATGCAGTAATTGGCGGCCACAGTAGGGAATGGGGGTCTCGTATTCTGGGGGTGTCATCTATCCCTAGTGTACATGCTCCAGTTTCCTCAATTTTACTCTGCAAGGTCCGGGTCTATAGCAGATCACAAATGTCACAAAAATCACTTTAAAAACACTAATCTGCACAATTTGGAAACCTATGGTATTTTAGTGTAATCTGGGGATTTCTCAATTGAAGTGTCCCTAATAACACTAAACTAACCTAAGGTAACTAACCAATTCAACTAATTACCACAATATCCCACAAAACCCCAAAACTAGCACTAAACTAGCTAATTTAGCACTAATCGAAGCAATTAGCACACAAGCTACACAACCAAGCAATAGGGTTTAGAAAATATACCCTATGGGATCCTAGAAAGCTGGTGAAGAGGTGTATGGAGGAGGTGAGAGCTTCTGCAAGTACTGAGCTCCTCCTGCTGCTGCTGCTGCTTGCTGTTTCTGTTGCTGCCACTGCTTCTGTTGCTGATGATGATAATGATGGTGATGATGATGCTGATGTTATTGTTGTGGTTGTTGTGATGGTGATGATGCTCCCCCCCAGCTGCTGCTGCTGCTTCTGCTCCCCCAGCTGCTGCTGCTGCTCTCTCTCTCTCTCTGTCTCTGCTGCTGCTGCTGCTGAGGCAGCTTGCTGCTGCTGCCACTGCCTCTCTCTCTCTCTCTCTCGGCTGTGTGTGTGTGTGTGCAGGTGAGAGTGAGAGAATGAGGGTAGGAAAAATGAGAGGAGAGTGGGAGCAAACATCCAAGACCCCCCCTCTCTTTCTCTTCCTCATTAAATGAGGCATGGGCAAGGCCATAATGCCCATGCTCTCTCTCTCTCTCTCTCCTCAAAGTCAACCAAGCACCAAAAATTTAAAACAACACTAAAACCCTTTAAAAGAAAAGAGAAGAAAAATCATTTTTACTAAAGAAAACAACCATGCACTTAAAACCCAAAATACTTAAACAAAACATGAAACTAACCTAAAGAGGATGGGTTAATTTATCATGCTTGCTAAACATGATCTATCCCCAAAAACAACTCTAGTATCATGCACAAGTGTGTGTGTGCCTAATAAAAATCTAATAAAATACACAATAATTAGGATAAAATATTTAAAAACCAATTAGGTAAACTTTTTATTAAAAACCATATATTAAAATATAATTAGCTATAAAACACATTCTAAGGTGTTACATACAAGTTCCCGAAAGAGCGGGAAACGGCCCCATGAAATCTATCCCCCAAACGTCGAAAATCTCCACAACCAAGATTGGTTGGAGCGGCATCTCGTTCCTCCGGGATATCCGGCCCAAGTGTTGGCACCGGGAGCAAGTCTTGCAATAGTCATGAGCGTCTTTGAAGAGTTGTGGCCAGTAGAAACCATATTGCAAGATCTTCTCAGCTGTCTTTCTGGGGCCAAAATGCCCGCCACATGCTTGATCGTGGCAAAATGACAGCACACTCTTGAATTCATCGTCAGGGACACACCGACGAATAATTTGGTCGGGACAGTACTTGAATAGATAGGGTTCGTCCCGGTAAAAGTGTTTTACTTGGGATAAGAATCGAAGTCTGTCCTGACTTGACCATTCAGTCGGTAGTAGCCCTGTGGCCAAATAGTTCACAATATCTGCGAACCAGGGTTCGCGAGATACTGTCAAGAGCTGTTCATCCAGAAAAACGTCATTGATCGGAAGTTGAGGCGACGGCGAAGAAGGAAGTCGTGAGAGATGGTCGGCGACTACGTTTTCACATCCTCTTTTGTCCTTGATGACAATGTCAAACTTTTGAAGCAAGAGGATCCAACGTATTAGCCGAGATTTTGCATCTTTCTTTGCAAAAAGATGGCGCAGAGCAGAATGGTCTGTGTAGACAATGACTGGAGAGCCGATGAGGTAGGGCCTGAACTTTTCTAAAGCAAATACAACAGCTAAGAATTCCTTCTCAGTTGTTGTATAATTAAGTTGGGCGTCGTTCAGGGTTTGGCTAGCATAATAGATTACGTACGGCATCTTGTTGATGTGTTGTCCAAGAACAGCACCAATGGCAAAGTCGGATGCATCGTACATAATCTCAAATGGGTGCGTCCAGTCAGGTGAAGAAAGAACGGGAGCAGAAGTGAGTGAGCTTTTTAATGACTCGAACGCAGTCGCACAGCTCGAGTTGAAGTCGAATGGCGTGTCCTTGGCCAGTAGAAGAGTCAAGGGCCTATCAATCTTGCTAAAGTCCTTGATGAACCGTCTATAGAAACCGGCATGGCCAAGGAAGGATCGGATGTCTTTGACACATCTAGGAGGAGGGAGATTGGAAATGACCTCAATCTTCGCTTTGTCAACCTCTATGCCATTTTGCGAAATGATATGTCCTAAGACAATACCTTCGCGCACCATGAAGTGTCACTTCTCCCAATTCAAAGTGAGGTTCTTGTCCTTACATCGGGTAAGGACAGCGTCAAGATGCAGCAAACACTCATTGAAGGTGTAGGGTGTTTTTCGTCACCCCATTGAGATGGGAATACGCGCGCGCTTGTCAGGCGTATACTACAGATTCCCCCTACCTAAGGTAGGCCGGGGTTTATTGATTGTGGGGATCCAAATCTCCGGCAGCCGGGGACTAAGCTGCCGTTAATTACCCCTCGCCTTTGGGGCGAGGGAACCTCCGATTAACGGGTTAAAATGGTCATGCGAACCCAATGTGCAGTGTACGTGTGTTGTGTTTTGAAAGGGGGGTTTGGATATATCGGGAGCCACGCAGAGTTTTTACGGGGGTCCCGCTACCCGGATAGCGGGCTGGGGGTCAAGGGGGCTAGCAGCCCCCTTGCGGGGTGGCGCCCCGTTAGAAATTTTTTCTAACAGGGACAGTGTCGCGGAGTATGTGTGTATGTAAATATATATACATATGTGTATATATATATATATGTATATATGTATATATATATATAAAAGAAAGAGGGGGGGGGGGAAAGGCATCCAAAGGATGCGTGGGGCCAGCGCCTTGAGTGCTGTGCGCTCAGGCGCAAGCGCGCCACGTGTCGGCACGTGGGCGCTTTGCGCTCGAGCGCAGTGTGACTGAGCGCAGCACGCCACGTGTCGGCACGTGGGCGCTTTGCGCTCGAGCGCAGTGCGACTGAGCGCAGCACGCCACGTGTCGGCATGTGGGCGCTTTGCGCTCGAGCGCAGTTGCGCTGCCACATGTCGGTACGTGGGCGCTTTGTGCTCGAGCGCAGTGCGCCTGAGCGCAAGCGTGTCACGTGTCGGCATATGGGCGCTTTGCGCTCGAGCGCAGTGCGCCTGAACCCAAGCGCGCCACGTGTCAGCACGTGGGCGTTTTGCGCTCGAGCGCTGGGCGCTGGCGAGACAAAGGGACTTTTAGTCCCAGAACCAGAAGCTATGCTTCAGAAAGGAAATATTTATTTTATATATATATATATATATATATATATATATATATATATATATATATATGTAAATATATGGAGTTAAACTCCTAAAATGTTTTGGTTGATGAAAGGGATTCTTCCTCTTCCTCCTCTGTTGGCTGGATCTTGATGATCAAGAGATGTGAGATCTAAAAATCTCTCCTTTCTAAGATCTAATGGTAAATCCAAGTTCCCCTTTGTGGGTTTTGTGGTGGAAGACTTCTTAGTTTTTGAAAATAAAGAGTAAAACTCTTGATTTAATTCAAAAGAAATGAGAAGGTTTAGAACCTTGGAGAAGGAGCAGGAGGCACAAAAGATCTCAGATCTAAAATTTTTGGTGGAGAGAATGAAAAGTATATTTTTTTTATTCATCATGTTGCCTTTTATAGGATTACATATTTACATATAGCCCCTTGGGCTTCCCAAAATGGAATTTTGCCTATCCCATGGCTCATGTGCCATTTTATTTTTGCACATAAGCCATGGGCTTACAAAATATTGGCTTTATGCCCATTTTGAATACATTCATGTATAAAAAATTACATAAAAATTATTTATCACATGATCTATATTTTGGCATGGAGGAGGCTGGCCGCGGGCTCGACTTGGGCATGGGCCCGCTTGACCTGGGCTTGGTCCCACCTGGCTTGGGGTTGACCCTGACTTTGACTCGGTCAATGGGGTGTAAATTTTTACCCCAACAAAGTGCCCCCCATCAATAAATGCACGTCGCACATTTGAGTTGTGTGCATGAAATTGAGGGATCTTGAAGTTGGACTTCGAGGTAGAACATCATTCCAGGGGCGGAGCATCATCCCGGGGAGCATGATTCCCGGGGATCGGAGCATCATTCTGATTCACGGAGCATAATTCCAGAGATCAGAGCATCGTTCCTAAGGGGGGACCATAATTCCAGGGTTGGAGCATCATTCCGATTTGCGGAGCATAATTCCAGGGGATCGGAGCATCATTCCGATGAGCGGAGCATAATTCCAAGGATCGGAGTATAATTCCAGGGGATCGGAGCACCATTCCGATGAGCGGAGCATGATTTCAGGGATCGGAGCATCATTCCGATGAGCGGAGCATGATTCCAGAGTTCGGAGCATCTTTCCGAAGGGGCAACAGGCATTCTAACCGAAGCATAGTTTCGATGCGGAGGTTGATTCCCAGGCGAAGCATAATTCCGACAGAGAAGGCAAATACTCCAAGGCGAAGCATGATTTCGACATGGGGTACATTCTGAGACGGAGCATGATTCCGACGCAGAGCTTGTTGGTTGACTTGATTCCGGGGCGAAGCATAATTTCAACAGGGAAGGAAGGTACACCGAGGCGAAGCATTATTTCGACACGGGGTGCACATTCTGAGATGAAGCTTGATTCTGACGCAGAGCTGGTTGGTTGATTTGATTCCGAGACGGAGCATAATTCCGGCAGGGAAGGTAGATATCCCGAGGCGAAGCATGATTTCGACACGGGGTAAATTCTAGGACGAAGCATGATTCCGCCGTAGAGATTGTTGGTTTGATTTGATTTGGGTTGACATCAGCATCGCTACACTGGAATATGGTACCAGGAGCGAATCATCATTTGTCATGACAAGATTTGGGAATTGTTTTTTTTTGTTTGGCATCAGCATCGCTACACTGGAATATGGTACCAGGAGCGAATCATCATTTGCGTTTTCTTATTAGGAAACGATGGCTTAGGAGACAGGTTTAGATCCCTATCACCTAAGACTTTTCAATTTTGTGAGCCGTAAGGGTCTCACAAAGCATTTTCTCCTTACGGGTCGTAAGGATCCCGTAAGTGTATTTTCTCCTTGGGAGTCATGGGGACTCCCAAGTGTGTTGCTCCTTTGTGAGTCGTAAGGATCTCACGCGGGAATTTACTCCTCACAAAGTCGAGAGGACTTTGTGAGTACATTTCATCTCTTTCCCAGGAGTTTGCGCCCTTTCGGGTTTTCACAAACTCGCCGGCAGTCCTGCTGTTTTTACTCACGGAGCCCTTTCGGGTTTTCAACCGTGCCCATTTTGCTTGTGGACATACCATTTTTTTATTTCTATTTTATTATTTTTTTTTGGAGAGATTGGGATTGTTTTACGCCCGTGGATTGTATACGGTTTTGCAGGATGTATGATCCAGACCGTAGGGCCATAAAAATTTTTTTGGGGCTTTGTTGGCGTCTGCATCGCTGCACTGGAATATGGTACCAGGAGCGACTCATCATTCGCCGTTGGGGTATGGGATTTGGAATTTGGTTGGCGTCTGCATCGCTGCTCTGGAATATGGTACCAGGAGCGACTCATCATTCGCCGTTGGGGTATGGGATTTGGAATTTGGTTGGCGTCTGCATCGCTGCTCTGGAATATGGTACCAGGAGCGACTCATCATTCGCCGTTGGGGTATGGGATTTGGAATTTGGTTGGCGTCTGCATCGCTGCACTGGAATATGGTACCAGGAGCGAGTCATCATTCGCCATTGGGGTATGGGATTTGGAATTTGGTTGGCGTCTGCATCGCTGCACTGGAATATGCTACCAGGAGCGACTCATCATTCGCCATTGGGGTATGGGATTTGGAATTTGGTTGGCGTCTGCATCGCTGCACTGGAATATGGTACCAGGAGCGACTCATCATTCGCCACTTGGGGATTGGGGAGCGATGGCTTAGGAGACAGGTTTAGATCCCTATCGCTTAAGGCTTTTCAATTTTATGGGCCGTGAGGGTCCCATAAAAGTGTTTTCTCCCTACGAGTCGTAAGGATCCCGCAGGTGTATTTTCTCCTTATGAGTCGTGAGGACTCCTAAGTGTGTTTTTTTTCTTTGTGAGTCGTAAGGATCCCACAAAGGTTTGTTCTCCCATGTATCGTGAGGATACATGAGTGGGTCTTCTCAATGGAGCATAATTCCAAAAGCGGAGACCAGCCGCGTAACTGGTGATTGCGGTGGGGCATGGGTATGCTGAGAATTATTTGAGCCTGTGGATTGTATACGGCAGTCAATTTGGGGACTGACCGTAGGGCTGGGAGAATTTTGAGAAATTGGATTTTGGTTGGCGTCTGCATCGCTGCACTGGAACAAGGTACCAGGAGCGACTCATCACTCGCCATTTTTTTTATATATATATACCGCGATTGCTCTATCATTTCAGCTTTCCTTATCGCGAAAGTCGCGATTGCCCTATCATTTCGACTATTTATTCGCGGTTGCCCCATCATTTCGGCTTTATTTTCATTTTCATTTTCATTTTTACTCGCTGATTTTTATTGCGAGTTGCCCCATCATTTCGGCTTTTCTTTATTTTTCTTTTATTTACACTCTTTTTTTTTATATACACACATTTTTTTTTACATTCCCAGTTTAACGACTTAGAGGTCGACTGTTCCCAGTTTAATGACATGGTGGTCGATTGTTTTCAGTGAAAGGCAGAGGTCTGAGAGAATCGGTTTCATGAAGAACTTCGGTCTCCGTTTGTATGAAATTGGCGGTTGCAGCTTGACTATTTGTTAACACGCCTTTGGACAGTTCTATCTCTCCTGCCTTGTATTGCTTTTCGACCCAATCTTTGAAGATGAAGCAGTCCTCAATGGCATGACCTATCACTCTGTGATAGGGGCAGTATTTGGGGTCGTCGGTCCTATTCGCTTCCTGCGGTCTTTTTGACTCTGGCAGTTGTAGACCGTTCTTCAGGGCGTTTTTGAATATTTTATGGATTTTGTCCCTTCTGAAGGAATAGACCTTATCCAGCTTCTCTTTCAGAGGAGATTCTCCTCCCTCTCCGAACATTGGCTTCCGAGGCTGGTTGGCGCTAGGCCCGCTCATCCCTTGCTTATTTCGGTTAGCCGAAGTGTTGAAAGATTCAGAATCATCGGAGTTTCCGCCTTTGCGATTATCGTCCTTTCGGTTTCTCCAGGACCTATTGTTATTTTGGGAATCCGAGGAGGACTCCTGTTTTGAGCGCTCCAGCATCTGGACTTTCCTGGTCAGCTCTTGGAATGTTTTGAGACCCGCGGTGCATAAAAACGGGGCCATCCAATTGTTGAGATTTCCGACGAGGAGACTGACAGATTGGTCCTGCTCTATCGGCGGTTCGCATTTGACGGAGAGATTGCGCCATCGGGTTATAAAATCCGTGCTGCTTTCATCGCTCTTGGGCTTGGTCCTTACGAGCTCGGCAATGGTAATCTTATTGCTGACGCTCATGAACCTCTGCCGAAATAGAGACTCCATTTGGACAAAAGTTGTGACGGAGCTATCCGGTATGCTCGCGTACCAGTCGAAAGCAACATCGGTCAAGCTATTAACGAACTGGTGGAGGAGAAGCGCATCATTGCCCCAGTATTCCCGCATGAGGCTTTGAAGTGGGCGATATGCTGATTCGCATTTCCCGTCCCATCGAATCTTCCGAATTTGGGGATGACATAGCCGCTAGGAAATTATACCAGATCATACTGAGCAGGATATGGTCTCCCACTACTGCTGATATCTTTTTGCGCTTCGGCTTCAGCCACCAATGTTTTGACTTTGCTGGCAACCAAATCCATGATTTGATCTTGAGTTAGCGGGCTACTGTCATCGGTAGCCAAGACATTTCCCGAGATAGGATGCGACTGGTTTTCATGTAGTTCGCCCACTTTTGGATTTGAGGGAATAGGCGTCGGCTGCTTTGGGACACCATTTCCCGGTTCACGAGCAGAGCCCTCCGCTTGATTGGGCGGCTGAGAGGCAAGTCGGGCCGTGAGCCGTAAGACGACATTTGTCAAGTCGTTGATTTTGGAGTAGAGTTTGTCCATCTCCTTGTCTTTGTTTCTGAGCTGCTTTCGGAGCTCTTGAAGCATCTCTTGTTCCGCGGTCTTGGGGCGGAAAGTCGGCTCTTCTTCGCTTTCCGTGCCTGACTCCTCATGGACCGAAGGGTCTTTCCGCCTATCATCCTCATCAAGAGGGTTTTCATCACCCAGCAGAGGCGGCTGTTCTTGGGAAGCGGCCACCACATTCAAGCCAGATTGGGTTTGAGATGTGGTAGCCCCGTCCTTGCTCTTGCTGCGCGTGCCCACCGTGTAGACAGTGTGGACCACATACCTAGCCATTTCTTCATCTTCGGCGGGGTAACCCTGTTCTTCGAACCTCATGAGGTTCAGCCTGGCAGGAGCCCTAGCCCTTTTGTTGGCTCTATATCTGAGCCTTTTCTCCCTCAGCTTCTCGATTTTGAAGGCTTGGCGGGCATCCGCTACCCGGGAAGCCATTGTGAGTTGATCAGCGGGGAGATTAGAGAAGACACCCGATCGAGCATTTGTCAGGAGCGCTGCTGGAGCTTGCTCGGGACGCGTTGTAGCTTTGTTGGTGTTGATGGCCTTGCCCCCAGCTGGGGCCAAGGAAAGTCGTCCAGATACCGACTTGCGTTTGGGTTGGGGTGCCCTTGAGATCACCACATTTGGTCTCCTTCCTTTCAAGACCAGTTTGTCTGCCACCGGGGCTTGAGGAGTTGGGATGGCGCCAACTGGCATGAACATAATAGAGCCGAATGGTAGCAGCGGCTCCTCCCATTATCGCCCGAGACTGGCCGGAAGGACCGTCCTAGAGTCTATCCTCATCGTATAGGAGACGGGAGCTGAGTTCATCATCGAAGACATCGTCGGAAGGTGATTGCTTGAAAATCTGCATGAAAAAGCATTATTTTTAGTATAAATACAGGTATGTATATTGATTGAGTTCGGATGAACTCTTAACCCGAAATATGGGAGGAGAGATTGGTCCCACCGGGCGTGCCAAAATCTGTAGGGTGTTTTTCGTCACCCCATTGAGATGGGAATACGTGTGCGCTTGTCAGGCGTATACTACAGATTCTACCTACCTAGGATAGGCCGGGGTTTATTGATTGTGGGGATCCAAATCTCCGGCAGCCGCGGACTAAGCTGCTGTTAATTACCCCTCGCCTTTGGGGTGAGGGAACCTCCGATTAACGGGTTAAAATGGTCATGCGAACCCAATGTGTAGTGTACGTATGTTGTGTTTTGAAAGGGGGGTTTGGATATATCGGGAGCCACGCAGAATTGTTGGGTGCAAAGTTGTTCGTCTGATTTTGAAAAGGTTGGGGTTGGAAGGGCTGCTGAAACTGATGTTGAGTTTGTTGTTGCGCTTGTTGTTGCGGAGGAGGGGGCGTATGGAAATTGTTGCCTTGGAATTGATGCTGATTCTGATTCCAGGCGAAATTAGGGTGGTTCCTCCAACCGGGATTGTAGGTGGAAGAGTATGGATCATTTCTCGGTCTTTGCTGAAATGCAGCATTAACCTGATCCTGTCCTTGGGATGGTGGATTGTAAGGACACTCTTCGGTTAAGTGAGAAGGATCGGAACAACAAGCACAAATAGTACGAAGGGGAAGAACAGGGGCAGGGGTAGGAGATGAAAATTTACTCTCTATCGCTTCAAGTTTTCTCGTTATTGCAGCCATTTCAGCTTTCATCGCAATAGAGACATCAAGTTGGTGAATTCCTACCCTAGACTGACCAGTAGAAGTGGAGGAAGAAGAAGAAGAAGTTGGTCTGGTGCTCTCCAATTGAAGCGTTTGTTCCGCAAGGTCGTCGATGAATTGCCACGCTTCCTCGTCAGATTTTGATAGGAAGTGGCCCTGACAAATCGTTTCCAACAACTGCTTGGTTGCTGGGTTCAGGCCCTCGTATAAGGTTTGGCAAAGTTGCCATTTCTCGATACCATGGTGAGGGCACTGAACAAGAAGGTCTTTATACCGGTCAAAGCACTTCCAGAAGGGTTCGGGTTCAGTAGGAAGCTGAGAGAATTGGTTGATTTCGTTACGGATCCTTGCGGTTTTATGATTCAGATAGAATTTCTTGAGAAACGCTTTCACAAACTCGTCCCAACTGGTTATGGAGTGGGAAGCGGTGCTATACAGCCATTTTTCAGCAAGATCGCATAAAGTGAACGGAATGACACATAGCCGTATAGCATCGTCCGACAGCTGGGTAGTTTTCATCATGGCACAAACATTTTGGAACTTGTTGATGAAGATATAGGCATCTTCAGATTCAAGCCCATGAAATTTCGGAAGCATGTTAATGAAGTAGGGCTTAATTTCAAAATTATCCCCATTGGCCGGTGGAAGGGAAAGATAGGTGGGGAGTGCAGAGCGGGTGGGATAGAAACGATCCTGGAGCGCGATTCGCTGTGGCGCTACAACAGGCGGTGGTGGTGGGTTATTCACATCCATAGGAGGTGGAATGAATCCCGGGGGAGTCAAAGAGATGTTTGGATTAAATCCTGACATCGCGGAAGAAGAGGTTGGTGATGGTGAAGGTGAGGATGTATGAACAGAATTCCGGTCAACGTCGGAGTTGGTCGGCAAAGGTAAGGGTGAAAGAGGCGTGGAAGGAGTTTCGACGTCTGAGTCGATCGCGTAGTCGGTAGCGACTAACGTAACGCGGACTAGGTGGGCGTTAGTGTCCTGAGTCTAAGAGGACATACACTAAATGAGTTTAGTATAGTTAAAGAGGAGAAGGTGAGGGTAAGAAAATGTCAATGGAGAAATACGATGGGTGGTGGGTGAAAAAATGGGATTTTGGCGACAAAGGGCAAGTTTTTATAAAAGTTTTTTTTTGGTTTTTTGTGTTTTTTTTTCTTTTTAGAAAGAGCTTTACAGAAATATTTACGGACTTACGGCTTCAAACAATCATAAACAAGATATGCACAATCACACCTAGATCTAGGGTCACCTAGGTCAGCTAGACAGCTCCTAACTGTTCCAAAGGGCTAGAAATAGGACCTCAAACCGCCTCTTCTCCGCCAATTGCGGCCAGGTAAGTGCCAGGTAAGTAGGAGGCTCCCCACTACGTAAGTAGTGGTTCTAATTAAGTAACCACTTGCCTTGGACACACTTGCCTAGACACCGCAAAGTCAGGATAGGATAAACGGCCGATGCCTGTAACTAGTCCTCTGTCCTATTGAGAGCGAAGTCCTTAGGGCTGAGTCTAGTATTTTTTAATTTAAGCAATGGTCAATGCATATGCTTTTTGTGATTTCTGGGGTCCTGGGAAGGGTGATGAAATCTCCACCCAATCTGGATTGGTTTCAAGCCCCTTAAAGTCCGTATTAATATATGCAAAGCAGTAACAATCAACTGCAATCAATTTTTATTTTTTAGCGCGGCGCAAAGAATCCTGCACAAAAACAATTTATTGGAAGGGGGAAGAGAATTTGCGCAAAGAATGCTGCAAAAAACACAGTTCAGTGGAGTCCAGAGGAGTGGGGAAGATGACAGAAAGACTTACAGAAATTTTGAGACCCTGAAGTCAACAACAAGGCGCGGTTCCGTGGCCTAAGCGCGCTTATGCCGCGGTTCCGCGGCGTAAAGGTGTCCTTGGAGGTTCAAAAATCTTGCAGGTCCTTCCTTGGCTGTCCTCTTCTTGTCTGGATTTCCTGAATCTTGATTTGCTCACTGTATCTGCTCTAGATTTTTACAGTAGACTGTTGGTTCTTGTCTTGATCCGTCGCGGTGTAGCCGCGAGATATGGGTCTAACTTCCCACGTCTTTGGCACTGAACTCGACCTTTCCTTTTCTCCTGCACACTTGCACAAAAACTAATAAAAAATAACAATATGGTTTTTTACAATGTATATTTTTTTGTTTTGTTTTTCGGTTATATTTATATTCATAAATTAACCCAAAATTACACAAAGAAATAAACTACCGTCTCCCCGGAAACGGCGCCATTTGATTGGTAGAGTTTTTGCGTTCTAAGTTTATTACCGCAATCAAGACGGTTTCGCTTGTAGCTAGCCGGTTGAGTATGGGTCGTCCGCAGGGAGATGGGAATCTTTTTCTATATGCTTTAATGAGTTAAGTCTAAATGTCCAGGTTTGTTTTTAGATTACTTATGTGCTAAAATGATATATAAAGAGAGCTTGTTAGGGTTAGGATTAGGTTAGTTTGAGTTAGGAGTCGCTCACTTCTTTCATTGCCACTCTTAATATCGGTGTTACGGTAATCGGCAACAACGGGGATTAGCACGACTAGGAAGGAACTTGCGAGTATAAGCTAGGCTTTCCAACGCTTAAGTTTTTCCTTTTGGTGCTTGTCCGTCCGTTCTTGGCTCTTAGCCTTAACCTCCGGTTAATTCAACCACAACCGGTCTCACTAAGGAATCACCGCTATCATGTAGGATAGGGTGCCGTAGGGAGCGGATTGTGGTTGAATTAACGGGAGTCCGAATTAAGATGTTGGGCAAGAAAAGAGTGAGAGAGATTTCCTTCTCTCAAACTTTCCTTATCCTACCCTAACAAGTGAGAAAACTACTCACCCATTACAAGAAAAAGGAAAATAAAACAAAGGAGGAAGATAGAAAGAAAGAGGTTAGAAGATTACAACTAGCTATTTGAGACCTCACTTTGGCAAGGATCAAGCTTAAGCATCATCGTTATTTAAGGATAAAGAAAAAGAGAATGAGAAAGAAACAAACAACAAATAACAACAACTAGATTAGCAAATGAACAATACAAGCAATTATAATTAACAATAAGACAAGCATAGTAACAAAAAGAACTCTTTATTCATCACTTCACTCACAAAAGCTCACTACAAGGTTTTAATGGAGAAGAGATGAGAAGAGAAAGAAGAACAACAACATGTATTCTAAAATCTAAATACAAGAAATAAGAACCCTTGGCTTTGGCAAGTTCTGGACTATTTATAGGCAGGAAACTGAAACCCTAGGGCAACATTCTGACCCTTCATGAAAAGACCAATCAGCCCCTGAAAACTTTCCATCTGACGAGCCAGCATGGCCGCGGTTCCGCGGCCTAAGCGTGCTTATGCCGCGGAACCGCGGCCCTTTAGGAGACTTAGGTCTTGAAACTTGGTGGTTTTCCCCTGTTTGTTGTTGTCTGCAGTGTGGTATATTTTTTCTCTCAGAAACTCTTCACAATTTTTCCAGAATTTCAGCAAAACAAAAGGTGATGTGATGTGGATCTTTTGCCATGATTTCCTTGAGCTCCGCGTAGATATGTTGGATCTTGTGTTGACATTGAGCTTTGTGCATGAAAATGACATCGATTTGCCATTTTGTCCCTTAAACTGGTGTGCGGCAACATACGGATAGAGAGCGGAGATCCGTGTTTTATCTGTGGTTGGCAGTAATCCAGAATTTGTCGTGCTTTTCCATGAATTTCATTGTTTAGAGCTGAGAACCTGTATCCTGCAATTAACTAGCAAACACGGCTCAAGAGTACCTACCGATAAGCAATGTGATAAAAATTGGGCGGTATAAAAAAGCAGAAATCTGATGTGAAAAGGTACCTAGTTTTTCTTCTTTGAGGGCTATATAAAGGACCAAAGGCTAAAGTTAGAAGGCATCACACCGACGCGATCACGAAGTCCACGACGGCTCAAGAATCCTGGTTGATCATCAACAGTTCATCTACCTCCTCAGAAGAGATCGAGAAGCAAACTAGCATTTTGTAATCATTTTCTAAGGGAACAAAGTGCAATTGATCTTGTTGATTAATAAAGCTAGTTGTTTTCTTATTTTATTTCTTTGTAGTTTTTCAATATGATTTCCCTCTCTATCTTTTCTTTTCCCAACATGCGTGAGTAATTCTTCTCTTGTTAGGGTTCGTAGGATTAGGGTAGATTAATAGATGATGAAAATCCTTAAACTCTTTTTACGTCCTATAAAGTTTATAAACTTTATCAAAAGAATAGTTAACATCCTAATCGGGCGCGCTATCAATTCATTGATAGTCACGACCACGATTAGAGATTAGATTAACAATTGTTTTGGTAAAGGCTAGACATGAACGGAGATCCATGTCAAGATAGGGGTTAAGAGTGGGAACCCTTTTCCCTCAAGAAACCCTAATCTACATGCATCACTGTCGATCTAGTTTTAAATCTACTAAAGGATAAAAAGAGAAATCTTTAATTAATCATTCATGACTACTAAATCTTAACGAATCCTACAAGCCCCCTTCTACTATAAAACCTACATCCGTAGTTAATCTAGATCTATATTTTGCATCCGTGTTTAACGTAGATCTAGAACCTACAACCATTCTTCACCATTCTTTATTCTTCTTCTCTCTTTTTCAACACGTCTAAAATAAGATTGAAAGATTCAACGTTTCCCTGAGAACGACCCATACTCATCTCGGTCTAGCTACAAGCGACACCGTTATTGGTTGCGGTTATTCTACAAACACTTCTTTAAAATCAAATCAATCAAATGGCGCCATTGCCGGGGATACGTGCATAATTTATTTTTCTTACTATTCGTGTTTAATTTTTTTTCCGATCTATATCATAAACATAAAACAAAACCGCATCTTGCATATTTAACGATTAGTGTGTGATTCTTGCGAGGAATTCTGGAGTCACATTAGCGAGGAGATAAATATTCAGAGACATTCATCAAGACCCAGAGGAGAAGAGGAGGCTACTATACAAAAATTGTCAAAAGATCCCATCATCTCGCGGTGGAACCGCGGCCAAATCACCAGTATTGCGGCGGAACCGCGCCCTAATTGGTGGATCTTGGCTTCAAAATTCTCTGGTATCTTCTACAACTCTTTATCTCTCCTCTGAAAAATCCAATAATATATTTTCTGCAGGATTCTTTGCAAAATATCACCGCTCAAAAATCTTTTTGCGTGCTTTGTTTTGCGGGTTGTATTTGCATATTTTAATACGGACTTTAAGGGGCAAGACCACAATTCAGATTAGGTGGGGATTTCATCACCCTTCCTAGGCCCCACAAATCACAAAACGAGCATCCGCATAACCCTATATTAATTAAAAAATATCTAGATCAAGACCCTAAGGACCGTCGCGATCAAGTAGGACAGAGGAAGGTCGTGGGTAATCTATCGCTTATCTGCATTTCTTTTGTGGTGTCTAGGCAAGTGTGTCTAAGGTAAGTGGTTACTTAATTAGGCCCTCTATTTTCGGTGATTCGTATAGCGGATATCTCCCACTTACCTGGCACTTACCTGGCCACAAGAGTTATAAAGAAGTGGTAGAGGATTGATCTTGCGGCTTGTCCTTTGGAAGTCTAGCAGCAGTCTAGTGCTTGATCTAGGTAACCTTAGTTCTAAGGGTTTGCTTGTGCATTTTATGATTTGTTGAGTCAACCCTCAAGTCCCACTTTCAAAGCAAAACAATCCAGATAGAGCTTAAATCTTTTCACTCTCCTCCCTCTTTTCACCTTCTTATAATGGGTAACCCAAACAGATGAACTCTTGCCGAGCTTTGCTATCCACAACCGGATATTTCTTGTCTTTGTAATCGCTTCGGTATACCATCCGGCTCTCCCATGTCTTTAAGAGATCAGATAGAACAAGCGGATTGAAACAGTTGGCCACCTCAGTCCAGGTCTTATCAACCGTATCCTAATTCTACATCTGTTTCAGTTGATACTCCGAGTGAGGATACCCCTAGACGCATGTCCATTGCTGAGTATATAGTAAGGGCTAACGGCCAAAGTTTCAATCCGTACAAATATCAACCATCACCACCACTTTTCAAATGAAGAATTTCATAATCGGTTTGTGGCATATATGATGTCTATTGAAAATAGCCAACCAACCAACCAATATCAATATTCTTCCATGGTTTCAATCCGTACCAATATCAACCATCACCACCACATTTTTCTACCATGGTTTCAATTGGGTTTCCTATTCAAATTTTAATAGAATGAGAAGAGAAAAGAAATGAATTTAGAAAAGAAAAAGAAGAAGAAAAAGAAAACATTAGAATAATGAGTATGTGTGAGAGAGAGAAATGTGATGATTACTTTGACTTGGCCATTCCCTCTTCATTCTTCATTCATTTCCTCTCCCCTCCCTCTCTTACTGCTGCAGCTGCTGCCTCACTCCCTCCCCCTCTTTAACCCTCTCAAACTCCATCAAAACAACCTTAAAACCCTATCTCCATTACACAAAAATTGTGCATGAGCTCACTAGCAACACATTGGACCAAGAAAGCTTGCATTTTGGACACTTGGGGCAACTCAAGAATTTTCTTGAGTTTCCAAAGGAGGTAATTTTTGCACCATTAGTGTAGTGTTTCAATTCCTTATACATCCATACATGTTTCATGTCGATATTGAGTGGTTTTGTGGACTTAGAAAATTCTAGTTAGGGTTTATGGAAATTGGGAGTTGTGATGTGAAATTGAGCTCAGTAGAGGCCACAGAAACCCCCTAGTGCTAGAATTCAGACCTAAACCAGGGACTAGAACCCCGGAATACGGATTTAGAAAAGCCGATATCGGAAAATTGTGGATTCTGTGAGGGTTAAATGAAATCTGCTAACATCCGGAGCCTCTGAAAATTATTTTGCAATGGCAGTGATACATGCAGGCACCCAGGAAGCTTACCACAAGACCCCAGCCTCTGACTCCACACTACGGCCGCAAATTTAATCTTTCTGGCCGCAAATTGCGGCCAGACCTGGTCCAAATGGGTTCATGTTTGTTCTGTGGTTCCTTCATCTGTAAACTAGACCCCTGGCAAATGCAAAATTGACCAATTTGACCTAGGGTAAAATCTGGGACCATTTACAAGAGTTGCTGTTTTGATTCGTAGTTTCGTTTTGCGTATTTTGCATTCTAGATTTTTGAGATTTGAGTCGTATTCGATCACTTGACGTTTGTACGTCGAAATCTAGTGTTATTTGGTGGTTTTGAAGCGTAGTCCATAGGTTCTAACCTATAGGCCTTAGCGTGTCATTTTGGTTTTCCGATGTGATTTTAATACGCATTTCCGATTGTGTTATCTATGTAGGTACCTTCACATGGATTTCATACGATGAAGAAGATGATGGCGACATCGACACCGACACGCAAGATGCAAGGTGAGTAGATTATATCTACAGGGGAAGTCGGGTGGATGGAGTATAGCACCCCCGCAGTTCGATACTTAGTATATTAGATATATACTATATTTATATATATGATAGCGTTATGTGTGACATGGATATTCTAGATGTGTTTATGTGTACTATGGATAGATTAGGGTTTAGAAGTAAACTAGTATAGTTTCCTAGTTGCGAACCCTAGAATAGGTTTACACCCCCCCACACAAGCTTGTTTGTTATACTTATACCTGGATGATGAGGATAGTGTATGATATTTGGAGATGAGTCGATGAGATTGGGCATAGTTCCATGAGATCGGTGATATAATGTGATTCGTATTTGGGATACGGCATGAGATTTTAGCGGGCCTTTGGACGTGTGTTTCACACACACATTTATATTTATATAGATGGCATCGATTTGTACTAGACTTCGATCAATACCCCAGATCATGAGTTATGATGATAAGGATACCAGAAAATTGATGAGATGAGTGTGATATTGACCCGTACCCAGCTTTTGGGATGCCGTACTATGATTTACCGTACGAGCTTTATATTGATGATAGATCCGCACTCTTGACTCGAGGATGTCATATGATATTGTATCGTACGCCGTACCTTTGAGGCGGGATCACCGATTATTATATTTATATATATATATTTATATCGACTCAGATTTAGGTGGTTTCCATACCCCTCCTGATTGACTTGTTAGTTAGAGCTGTAGTTTTGCTAGTAGATGTTTGGCTAGACCGATGTCATACCTATTTCAAAAACTAACGAATCGGGAGTATTTTAAAGACAGGCAAAGGGATTCTACGGATATTTTCAAAAGACACATTATTTCTTAAAAACACCGTAGCCCTTATTTTCCTAAAAACCCCGATTCGTCTTCTTTCAAATGGCAAAACAATATGACATAGATACATTGATGTAGATTTTGCACTGTTTTGTTTATTATTCATTTGCTGCATATTCTTGCTGTTCGCATCGCATTGCATGTTAAATATGTTTATTGTTATGTTAAAACCATGCTGATAGGACACCAGCACCATTATCGATGATGTATATGTTCCACGTACACCTGCTTGCCGGCTTACACACTTCATCTTCGATAATTGCCATGTCACTACACTGTAGGACTGTTGCATTGAGGATATGATCCCTTGCATGGCATACCTATTGTACACTCATACTTGTATACATACGTAATTGCACATACATAGATGATTCTGGCTTGATTTGGAGATTTGGGAACCACAAAATACTCTTTAAACCGATTCATTTTAAAAGAGCGGTTTCCCTCAATATGTGCATATTACTATTCCATGTTGCATGATATACTGATATGCTTACATTTCTTTTACATGTCGCATACATCATGCTTTATGATTATACGCATTGAGATATATTGTTTTCATGATATTTCTGGATTTGGGAACCGTGGGTATTTCAAAAGAGAGTAAGTATTGTTTTAAAAACCCGGTTACCCTTGATATGATATTTCAGTGCGTCCACCATGTGTTTTCTCGGTTCTGAGAGCGACATGTGAAACCCGATTTGAGGAGAGGTAGGCACCGTCTGCGGGTACATGGTGGACCCGGTGAGGTACCCCTGGGCAAGAAGACTCGTATATATTGGACGGTGAGCCTGGAAGGGGAGTACTACCTACCGGTGATTGTATTTGAGCTCGGCGGTTATCCGGAGGATACCGACCGGAGTTGGGAGATGATACCGGCCGATCCAGACTGACGGAGCCCTATATATATATGAGGGTTTACGTGCCGATGCTAAGCACATGTTTCATGATGTTTTCGAGTGTCGATGCTAGACACTCAGGTTCCATGATTTTGATATGTCACGAGCGACACATATTGATTTACATCCTCATACTTCCATGCATATGCTTTATGATATTTACCTGCATGATGGTTATTGTCATTGGGTGACACGTGGATGATTTCCACATACATATAGTTGACATCGATGACATTGATCATACCTCACATTACGATATGTTGTTACCTGAGGCACTGGCACGAGCTCTTGGTACTACACTTATGTATAGATGGTTACCCTTGCCACCTTATCATACTTCAGACTTATTCATTTGAGATTTATATATATGTCTGATCGTATTGACCAAGGATTGTGTCATACATACGATTTCTGCTCTGTGATGTTTTCTATTCACGAGTTGGCAACTCACCCCCGTTGTGCCACAATTCTTACAGGTTTTGCCGTACAGGTTTCATTGCGGCTTTTCTGGCACACTGCTTCCTTTCTGGGTGATTGCTCTGGTAGGTGGGTTCACTCGCATCGTGACCATCCTTCTATTTATTTTAATCAGTTATATCTAGTGATTCCTGTTGGGGTACGGCGGCGCCCCGACAGTCAAACCGGCTCCAAATGCGGAACCAAAACTTTTTACTGAACCGGCGCCACCGCTACCCAAATATTCCGGATCATTCCATTAACCGTAAACTAGCAAAATGTAAAATGAGTTTGGAAATTATACCGATCGATCCGTTTCGTTCGGTCTTTAATCTCCGCACCAAGCTCCCCGCTGCTACGCCGACGAAGTCCGCTCCCCGATCACGCCCATCACAGTGGCACCACGTCGATGAATCTGTATACGGGCTCCCGACTCGAACCGAGGCAACTCGGACATGAAGTTTGCTAGCCGACATGTCCAAGAATTAAGTAGAGAAGATGTATAATATTTTGTCTCAAGATACCCAAGCTTTAGGGTGGAGGTTAATAGAGTTCCCATGGATGTAATGTGAGCAAAAGAATTTTTTTAGCAAAGAAAAATCAAGCTTGCCCAAGGAGAAAAGAGCTTGGCCAATCAAGAAGAGAAAAGCTCTCTAGGGGTTAAGCAAAAAGGAAGTGAGTGGTGAATTAATCAAGTGAGTGTCCATTTTTTTTTCGCCATAAATAACCCCCCAAAATATAACCATCCAAAATGCAAAGAACCCCCCACCAGCAACAACCCCATTCCCCTTGTGGCCTTCGAAATTTCAGCCCCCCACTGTGACCACAGAAACGCCCTCCAAATTTCAAGCATGCCAAATTGAAGAAAACCTCTTGGACCCAAAATCAGCCACCACATTAAAGCAATCACAAGACCATGCCTAATAAAAAAATGGCCATGCCCAAAACACCATACCTCATAAATGGGCAGAGTCAAAAGGAAAGAGCTTACAATAAAACAAGGTGTGTAAGACGGGGAAAGAAACTGGCAACTCCCAAAATAATCCCGTAACGAATTACGAGATTACACCTCGACTTTAAATACATACCCGCATTTGTATTCCGACCGAATAAAAATGCAACGAGACAAAAATATTCATACACTATAATACTAGCATCTGGTTTAAACCAAAGCCCGCTAGTATTATCCGTCCGATCATGATCCGTGCACAAGTGTACGAATATGATCGAACCACGCCATATAACCATACGACCTCTACAACGTTTCGCCCGAACTTGGGAAACTGTCTGTGGGGGACTCTAATGACTCATCAATACACTGGCACTGGGTATAACCACTAGTACGTCAGAGGTACTAGCTGTACGTAACGGTTGCCTATGTATTGATCGGAAGGGAAGCTGATGAGCGAACTCATCCAGAAACCCTACTGAGCCTGACAGTGACAATATCCGTACAGTCCGGTCCGTTCGTCTATGAGTATCGCATATCGGGCCTAGGGGGCTGGTAAACGTCAGACCCCCAATAGCTGTATAAGTCGTGTCGGAGAGTAGCCCAGAACACCTTGAGATACTACTGGAAAACCTACCAGTAAATCTCGATTACCCTGGTCAGGGATTTCGTGTAATGGCTCTCCTAGACACAGCGCTATCTCATCCCCAATACCGGGAGAGACGAATACCTGACGATCCGCTCACTGTCTCCATATGGCTCGGGACTGTACCTAACTAAAACCTGTTTGCACGACTCCTTTGAGCCGTGGTAGGGTAGTAATCAAAGCACAGTGGGAACTCACACGAGACAGTCGACAGACTAACCTGTAAACATGTCACATGGGAACTGCTATCTGACGATATGTATAATACCAACTAGCATGTTCCCGGCGAGTCCTGTCCGGTGTACTCATAACGCAATGAGCACCTGCATACATCTTGGGTGAACCAACTGACACCAATGGCTTGTGAGACCGGCCACCACCCCTCTTCGGGGTCTCGACTGTATACACTAGTCTACTCTGGAGTTTCGATGCCCTGTCTCGAAACTCCCACGACTAGGGACACTTTAAGGATGTGCTTATAGACCCCAGCTCACACGTATATGATCGCCATCATACTGCTGGCAGTCAAGCAAGAATCCTATGGGCTCTATCAACATGCAATAGTGAACTAAAGCATGTACACGATGATAAAGACAAACCAGATAGCATACTATCATCTCGAGAAAGACTATCCTATCAGTATAGGTCCTCCTTCAATCATTGCAATCACGTACCTGCGATCCAATATTTGACTTTGTGGGCACTACATCCAACAATCTCCCACTTGCACTTAAGGCTAATTATTGCGATTTCGCGTACTCACAGCTCGTGTGATACCGAACATCCAACTCCTCTACTTATCAGTTTCACAAAGCTCGTTTGTAAAACTATTGTGTTCGAGAAATAGCCTCAGTGAGTGGATCCGCCTTGATGTTTCTTTCCGTGTCTCTCTTTTTCTCAAGTTCGCGGAGAAAGCCATCTCCCGAAATGAGCAATACCTGTCTTAGAATATGTCTGGATATCTGATGGGACCCAGTTCATAAATGAACTCCAAATCCAGCAAACATTGTAGACTGTATCGTCAACTGAATTTAATCAGTATCCTGCACCTTGCCTCCCTCAGTATCCGATTGGACTACCTGTCCAAACTACTGCCCCTCGTTAGAGGGAAAACTATAACTCTGATAGTCACTCTGTCATCCGGATCACTTTGGAAGCCTGGAATGATAACTGTCTCCCGAAGGAGGCTGTCCTTATCAAATCCCTAGAACAACCACTTATGTTCATAAGCTGCTTCCGAACATTTCTCCAGGATTGGAATAATATATCAACCTATTGCATATAGTGCAAAAAACAACATATGACATTATATCCATATCCTATGTGGAGAAACTACTGTGTGACAACCACGGTATAACCGATCGTAGTGTAGGAATTTCACTTCCTACTATGTGTATGTCATCCAAGTACCAGGACATAACACCCTACTATCTTCTTAACAGATCCATCTCCTATTCTGATGAAGTCAAAACCTATGACTGTCACATGAAAAAATAGATGATCTATCTCTGCTATATCTGCTTTAGTCTATAAATAGACATAAGCTATTTATCTACTACGCTTCCGCTGCTCCCACTGACTACGACAACCCTCTGGCAGAATCATATACACGTGCACTTCTAAAGCTAGTTTAGAATGACGCTATACTCATCCTCCTGCCGGGTCTCATAGTCTGGAACAACAGTAGTGTCAAGTCTGCGTAAGCAAGAACCTCCCTATCACCGTCTTTGACGCTACCAGAGTACCTCTCGGATGCCTGAGGTTACCCACCATATTTGCGGAGTGGCTAATGGAATGTCAATCCTGATTGAATCTTTAGGTCCTATTAAATTTTCCGTAATCGTTTGCGGTTCTGGAACCTCTTCCAGTTCTACCATTCTCCCACTACTGTTTTCTGAAAAATCCATTTTACTAAAACTGTGGAGAGTCAAGAACAATATCACTATTGATCTTCTAGATGGTAGAAAGTTAACCCTCGTCATAGCCCGGGTTAACCCACGAACTGCCATTACAGAAACGTACCTTTAGTTATCTGGAGTCTGGTTTTAAGCATGAGCCGGACAACTCCCCATACCTTAACATCGTTACGATACGAACCATTCTATAGAAATGGAGGCAGTGATTTAATTGGAACCAGATTCAAATCATGCAGCTGTCTCCAGTGCATGTCAACTAAATGGAGAGGACGATCAGCATTACTCAACTTAGGAGTGCATCCAATTATGAGTAACCTTAAAGAGAAACAAGTTTCTCAAAACCATTACTATCAACTGAATACCATATACAAGTATCTATATGTAACGTCTTCAAAATAATAAAATATGATTTTTGGGAAATTTTATAATTTAATATTATTTTAATGAATATTTTAATATTCTGGTATAATTAAATACAGATAAATGGGGAAAAATTATGGAAAATTCTAAAATAAGGTATTTTAAGGAATTGCCTCGTTTTCTGTGCATGCCCCCATTTCCTCTAGTATTGACCCTGGGTACTTCCAGTTTTGACTGATTCCATCTAGGGTGAAATCTGGGTTGATTTTCCTATGTTGGTGTATGTTTTACGACTTGACTTAGCATGGATTTTGGTATTTGGTGATTCATTCCTGTCGGATGGCGTTTGGACGTCAACGACAAGTGGATATTGATTGTGTTTACATGCGAGTCGATAGGTTTTTACCTATGCGGGTAGCGTGTGCTATTTTGGTTTCCGATGTGATTTTCATGTGCTTTAGCGTTGTGATATACTTGTAGGTACCCTACGAGATGTTGAGGCAAAGAAGATGAAGATGGCGACATCGGCACCGACACATGAGAAGCAAGGTGAGTAGATTTATATCTACGGGGAGAAGTCGGGTGGATGGCGTATAGCACCCCCGCAGTCCGTGGTGTTGTATACGAATACGTATACACACGTATATTATTATGTGTGGTTAGGATCATTGATAGTAATAATGGTATTCTTGATGCTGAGATCTTTGGGTGTAGTATAGTGCGAACCCTAGGGTAGCGATTGCACTCATACCTATACTCACCCTTATATTTACACACATTCTTGCATTCATTCTCTCATATGTTGGTGCGTATATCTACACATGGGTATGGGACTATGTGTTCATATACGGGTTTGGTGATGATACGTGGGTTTGAGGTGTTACTTGATGTGAGGCCGTGAGATCGGCGGTGTGACACAGTCGCCTTTTGAGGTGCGATATGATAGTTTAGCGGGCCTTTGGACATGTGCTTTACCCGCATTCATATTTTTATAGATGGTATCGATTTGTACTAGACTTACAGTAGTACCCCAGATGTGTGATCTGATGATGGTGATACCTGATATGTGATGAGATAGTGTGACATTGACCCCTACCCAGCTATTGGGATGCCATACGACGATTTACCATACGAGCCGATATTGATGATAGATCCGCCCTCATGATTCGAGGATATCTTACGATATGTTATTGAGGCGAGATCACCGACTATCATATCTATACTTATATATTGACTCAGATTAGGTGGTTTCATACCCCTCCGGTCCAGATTTCTTAGTGGGCATTGGACTAGACCGAGTCATACCTATTTCAAAAGTAACGAATCGGGGATATTTTAAAGATAAGCAGAAGGGTTATACGGATATTTTCAAATGATGCATCTTTTCTTAAAACACCGTAGCCCTTACTTTACCAAAAGCCCTGATTCGTCTTATTTCAAAAGGCAAGGTTGCATGACATATCTTGTGAGGCAGGTTCTGTGTTTTTGCGTTGATTATTCGTTTCCGCATTATTCCTGCTATCTGCATTGCATCGCTTGTATTGTTGTGATATTCAGTCATGCTGCTAGGACACCAGCACCATTATCGATGATGCATATGCTCCACGTACACTTGTTGCCGGCTCACACACTTATCATCGATAATTGCCATGTAACTACACTGTAGTACTATTGCATTCAGTATATGATCCTTGCATGACATGATGATGTACATACATTCCTTCACATGTAGCATGCTTCATGCTTGATTTTACGCATTGAGATATGTTGTTTCTATGATATTTCTGGATTTGGGAACCGAGGGTGTTTTAAAAAGAGAATATATCATTACTTTAAAAACTCGGTTACCCTTGATATGATATTTCAGTGCGTCCACCATGTGTTTTCTCGGTGCTGAGAGCGACATGTGTAACCCGAATCGAGGAGTGGATGAGCCGATTGCGGGTACATGGTGGACCCGGTATGGTTCCCCTCGGCAAGATGATCGATGAGCTTTGTCGATTGAGCCTGGAGGCGGGCGAGCACCTACCGGTGATTGGTTGGACCTGGCGGTTATCCGGAGGATACCGACCAGAGTCGATAGATGTTTGGGCATACTGCCGGGGCCGAGGGCCGATACCGCAGACAGAGCCCGCGGGCCGATCCGGACTGACGGAGCCCGATATATGAGGATTTACGTGCCGATGCTGGGCACGGTTTTCATAATGTTTTCGGGTGTCGATGCTGGACACCCTGGTTCCATGATTTTGATGTGTCGCGAGGGACACGGGTGGATTATATCCTCATATTTCCATGCACAGGTTATGATATTTACTTGCATGATGGTTATTGTCAGTGGGTGACGAGTGGACGAGATCCACGTGTGTGCAGATTTGATTACATTGATCATACCTCATATTCTTGACATGCTATTACCTGAGGCACTAGCACGAGCTCTTGGCATTACACTCATGTATAGAGATTACATTGCCAGTTTAGCATGTTTCAGCTTTATTCATATTGAGGTTTATTTATATCTGAACGTATTGATCTAGGATGGGTCATGCATTCGATCTCTGCTTGTAGATATATCTCTATTCACGAGTTGTCAACTCACCCCCGTTGTGCCCCAGTTCTTGCAGGTTTTTGCCGTACAGATTCCTTAGCGGCATTTCGGGCACACTGCTGCCATCGGGTGACTTGCTTGGTTAGGTGGGTTCTTTTGTATCAGAACCGCTATTGTATTGGTATTATTCATTGTATCTAGAATTGTCCATCAACCAAAAACTTGTTTATTGTTTCAGACTTAGAAAACAGTGTTGTTTTATTTCGACCTTAGAGTCGCGTTAGTAGTATTACGGTTTTCTGGCTGTTTTGAGTTTCTTTTTTTTGGGTTTTGATCCTCGCCCTTTGGCGTTGTTTATTATTATTGCTTGCGTGGTTGTGACCGTCGATGGACGAAGAGCTAGCTCCCGCTTGGGGATGCCTTTTATCATTTCATATATATTATTCTTGTTGTACCCCGTTCGGGGCCAGTTTTTACAAAGGAAACTCTGCCGAAATTTTCAGGAAAGGTTACACATTTTAAAAAAATGCATATTCGGCTTAGTTATTTAAAAACTTTGATTTCCAAACATGATTTCCTTACTTTTCAAAAACAGTTTTCCTTATTTACTCTTTAAATGGTTTTAGATTGCTGGGCTTTTGGCTTACTTGGATCAGATGGGGTCCTATAGACTTCATATGGTCCAAGGGCCAGTCACGTGCTCTTTCGGGTCGTGACACTATATTTTCGATCACCTTGAAGAATCTTGATACTTGCATCACATGGTTCTCTACTTTATTCCTGTACCTATAACTTCTCAAACTTGGACCTTGTATTTCTATGAAACACTTGTCTAAAACTTGAGAAGTCACAAGTAAACAGAATATAGTACGAGGACCAACCCCTTTATCCTAATGGACACTGGACAATATACAATACTTTGTATAAGTCCCATGAGTTGAATAACATAAACCCAGTGTGTCATAGGTTGAAAAATGTACCCAGGCGATTTCCTCAAATATTACCAATTACAATGAATTCCGATATAATGAGCATAGTCACCTAATTCCCAATAACTTACTCCCACTCATCATCTGTAAAACCATACAGATGAGAGAATCATACCTGGTAAATACATACCCTGGAGCAAGGGTCTAATTGGGAAATCTGTTTTCTATTAACAATACACAGTGAAACTGAAACATGAATATGTTTCGAAAGGGTATCCGGGTATTCCTAGTAATGCCTCTTCCATAATGCAGATTCATGACTGTAACCGTATATTTCGTTGCCATCTCTCCAATTCCCTTTCTTTGCCTTTAATCGTTACCTTCTGTACACCATCGTTAGGCTTAATGGTTTTTTTCCTTCCCTACCGTTCGGCACCAGCCTATGGTTTGGAAGAAGACTATCCAATAAGCATAATAGGTGTACTATCCTAATCCTAGGAGCACTCGCAACCTGAGAGAAGGTAAGGAAAAAAGACAACTGAATAAACCTTATTCCTATTTCTCCTGAACCAGAATCCATCCTCGAAAAAGTTCCTTCGAGTTCGTATATTACTATACGATGGATTTATCCAATGGAATTGGATGTTTGTAGTGATACGTGGTGTTCTGGAGAAATACAAAGGTGAATTAGGAGTGGCGATGAGATACGTGGTTTGGTCGTGAATGTTAACAGTCGCAATTTACTTTGCCCTCTTTCCGATCCCTTTATTTGTCTTTACTTATTACCTTCTGTACACCCAACTTAGGCTAATTGGTTTTCTTCATTCCCTACCTTTCAGCACCTGCCTATGGTTTGGAAGAAGACTATCTAATAAGCGTAATAGGTGTACCCTTTCCTAATCCTAGAAGCCCTCACAACCTGAGAGAAGGTAAAAGAAAAAGATAATTGAATAATCCTATCCAATGTCTCCAGAACCAGAATCCATCCTCGAAGAAGTTCCTCCGAGTCCGTATATAACCATACGATGGATTTATCCAATGGAAGTGGATGTTCGTAATAATACGGGGTGTTATGGAGAAACTCAAAGGGTAAAAGAAAGAGTGGCAATGATGTATGCAACCCAGACAACCCAAAAGCCAGTGTCTTAAGAAAGCTCGGTTAACTTGGTCACTGAGTTATAGTCTAGGGTCGGGTCATGGTCGCAGTCAAAGAGAGAGAGAAAGGAAACACTCTGCGTGCACTCTAACCTAGATCAGAATGGTTAATCATTTTATCTAATCAGGAAACCTCCTACCGTTTTCTCAAATTCTCCTCCAAACCTGAAAGAAGAATTAGTCGGAATCACCCGAGGAGTAACACTACTCATCAGTAGGAATCGGGATCCAACCATCATCGCATGATAACGTGATGGAAGCCACTCACGTCATCACACTCCAGAAGGTATGCGCATGCCGGACAAGTTTCCTGTATGTTTGAAACTCCCGATATGTGTTTTTACCCCTAGGACCCAAGTGACCTTGACACAGTCAACTTATCAAAGGATCCTAGTCAAGTTCAACCCGTCATTATCTTGATTGCATTGAACCAATCCTAACGAGTCCTTGACACAGTCAACATGACCGTACGACTGTCCTAACCAATCCATATATCCATGCGACAGAAAAGTATTACAGAGCTACCGCACACTACGCCTTGACACAGTCAACATACATAGCACGAATACTAAGCAATACTAATCTGAAATGGCGGAGGGCTACGACTGGTTTTTGGCGAAAAGCCATTAACGTAATGAACTTGATATCGTTGAAGGAACTGGATTGTTTTTATAAATATATAGTTACGAAAACCTTTGCTAAAGAGGTCACTCCCGGCGAAGGGATCTCGGCTCTTTCCTCGTCGAATGAGGTGCAGGGTATTCCAAACTGAATACCACGATGCAAAACAAGAAGTAATCGACTATAGTGAAGTTATTACCCTGACACAAAGCTCTATCCAAGGGGTCACTCCCGATGAAGGGATCTCGGCCTTTGCCTCGTCGAATGAGGTGCTGGATATTCATAACCGAATACCACTGTGCAAAACAGAAGAAAACGCTCTAGTAATAACAGCTTTTTGAAAATTGTTCCAACAACATCATAAATAGGTTTGTTTTCCTTGCATTGATAAGAATCAACGCAGTCCCATCAAATGATCACACCAGAAAAGAACGAAAATATAATGTACGTATATGCCATCCGCATTCGCCACTGGGTCCCGTCATCACCCATTAGGTTACTTAACTAACTACAGAGCGGGGACTGGACTAGCGCGGGTGTAAAACATATACAACATCTACTAGTATATATATATATCAATATATAATAATCGCTCCAGGTATGATAAATGCAACATCACAGAAAAGTAATAAGCAACACAGAACAATACAGATAATCTGGGATCCCCGGGTTTCCTTTAAGCCGCAAATGAAACCCGACGTTCCCCTGGTCATGTGGATAGCCTGTGCAATGGAACCTAGACCCCTACGAGCGCGACAAGTTACCCGCCAAAACCTAAAGCGAGGCAGCCCCCTTCAACAAAGTGAATGGACCACCCAGCACTTCAAGAAATCCGGTAACTTGAGCACCCCTTCTTGGGTCAACCTGTACCCTCTACAAGTGCGGCGAATAGCCCGCCAATTCTAGAGTGAAGCCCCCTCCGTCTCAACGCTATGAAATGCGGGCCCGGTGCCCTCTAGAACCCGGCTATCCGTGCACCCCACCGCAGGGTAATCCTAGTACAGAAAATAAAATATATACAACGGGTACACCAAACTCATCCCGGTCGTGCCCCAAAAGAATAATATACAAACAGGCAGTGACAGCAGTCCACATGTCGGACGCTCGCCCCGCAATATCAAATGTACAAATAAATCCAAACAACACTACCATTGCACATGAGCTATCCACCATGACAAATCCGCAACATCACAGCACAACATAGAACATCAATGTGAATGTCACGTTCGCAAATCCGTCTAAAGGGACTATAGCGATTAGACATGATTTACCGATCAAATGACATTCACGGTCGCAGATGCTAAACTAAGTACTGATAATTACACAGTTAAAATTTCGATCGATTAAATTTTCCGTCTAGCCCCAAGTGCAAAACAGTACTCGAGAGAATCTGGGCTAAATCTAAACATCACAAAAAATCATTTTTCCAACACAGAGAGCTCCTGAAGAAATTTGGGACAAAAATTCCACATGTGTGCCACGCTTCCGCGGCTGATGCGCACATTCCGCCGCGGAAACGCGGCCATATGGTGGATTCAGGCCACCAAATTTCTTGATGTGCCCTACGTTTGCCTGCACGGATTTTTAAGCTATACAAAAAGATTTTCCAAGCAAGTTTTAAATCGACAGAAAATAGGCAAATTGGAAAATTGATTGGGAAATTTTGATCGATCGATATTCTAACTTCATGCAACTAAGCTAGTAAGCGGTTAATGGGTGGCTCTGATACCATGTTGGGGTACGGCGGCGCCCCGGCAGTCAAACCGACGCCAAATGCGGAACAAAAACTTTTTACTGAACCGGCGCCACCGCTACCCAAATATCCCGGATCATTCCATTAACCGTAAACTAGAAAAATATAAAATGAGTTTGGAAATTATACCGATCGATACGTGTCGTTCGGTCTTTAATCTCTTCACCAAGCTCCCCGCTGTTACGCCGACGAAGTCCGCTCCCCGATCATGCCCATCGCAGTGGCACCACGTCGATGAATCTGTATACGGGCTCCCGCCTCGAACCGAGGAAACTCGGACATGAAGTTTGCTAGCCGACATGTCCAAGAATGAAGTAGAGAAGATGTAGAATATTTTATCTCAAGATACCCAAGCTTTAGGGTGGAGGTTAATAGAGTTGCCATGGATGTAATGTGAGCAAAAGAATTTTTTTAGCAATTAAAAATCAAGCTTGCCTAAGGAGAAAAGAGCTCGGCCAATCAAGAAGAGAAAAGCTCTCTGGGGGTTAAGCAAAAAGGAAGTGTGTGGTGAATTAATCAAGTGAGTGTCCATTTTTTTTTCACCACAAAAAAACACCCAAAATATAACCATCCAAAATGCAAAGAACCCCCCACCAGCAACAACCCCATTCCCCTTGTGGCCTTCGAAATTTCAGCCCCCCACTGTGACCACAGAAAAGCCCTCCAAATTTCAAGCATGCCAAATTGAAGAAAACCCCTTGGTCCCAAAATCAGCCACCGCGTTAAAGCAATCACAAGACCATGCCTAATAAAAAAATGGCCATGCCCAAAACACCATACCTCATAAATGGGCAGAGTCAAAAGGAAAGGGCTCACAATGAAACAAGGTGTGTAAGACGGGGAAAGAATCTGGAAACTCCTAAAATAATCCTGTAACGAATTACGAGATTACACCTCGACTGTAAATACATACCCGCATTTGTATTCCGACCGAATACAAATGCAACGAGACAAAAATATTCATACACTATAATACTAGCATCTGGCTTAAACCAAAGCCCGCTAGTATTATCCGTCCGATCATGATCCGTGCATACGTGTACGAATATGATCGAACCCCACCATATAACCATACGACCTCTACAACGTTTCGCCCGAACTTGGGAAACTGTCTGTAGGGGACTCTAATGACTCATCAATACACTGGTACTGGGTATAACCACTAGCACGTCAGAGGTACTAGCTGTACGTAACGGTTGCCTATGTATTGATCGGAAGGGAAGTTGACGAGCGAACTCATCCAAAAACCCTACTGAGCCTGACAGTGACAATATCCGTACAGTCCGGTCCGTTCGTCTATGAGTATCCCATATCGGGCCTAGGGGGCTGGTAAACGTCAGACCCCCAATAGCTGTATAAGTCGTGTCGGAGAGTAGCCCAGAACACCCTGAGATACTACTGGAAAACCTACCAGTAAATCTCGATTACCCTGGCCAGGGATTTTGTGTAATGGCTCTCCTAGATACAGCGCGATCTCACCCCCAATACCGGGAGAGACGAATCCCGGACGATCCGCTCACTGCCTCCATGTGGCTCGGGACTGTACCCAACTAAAACCTGTTTGCACGACTCCTTTGATCCGTGGTAGGGTAGTAATCAAAGCACAATAGGAACTCACACGAGATAAATGACGATCTCAGGTCGACAGACTAACCTGTATACATGTCACTTGGGAACTGCTATCTGACGATATGTATAATACCAACTAGCATATTCCCGGCGAGTCCTGTTCGGTGTACTCATAACGCAATGAGCACCTGCATACATCTTGGGTGAACCAACTGACACCAATGGCTTGTGAGACCGGCCATCGCCCCTCGTCGGGGTCTCGACTCTATACACTAGTCTACTCTGGAGTTTCGATGCCCTGTCTCGAAACTCCCACGACTAGGGACACTTTAAGGATATGCTTATAGACCCCAGCTCACACGTATATGATCGCCATCATACTGCTGGCAGTCAAGCAAGAATCCTATGGGCTCTATCAACATGCAATAGTGAACTAAAGTATGTACACGATGATAAAGACAAACCAGATAGCATACTATCATCTCGAGCAAAACTGTCCTATCGATATAGGTCCTCCCTCAATCATTGCAATCATGTACCTGCGATCCAATAATTGACTTGAGGGCACTATATCCAACAATTCCATCAAACAAACTTGTATATTGTTTCAGACTTAGAAAACCAGTTATGTATTATTTCGACCTTAGAGTCGCGCATTGTAGTATTATGGATTTCATGCTGATTTTGAGTTTCCTTTTTGATTTTTGATCCTCGCCATTCGGCGTTGTATATTATACTGCTTGCGTGGTTGTGACCGTCGATTGACGAAGAGCTAGCTCCCGCTTGGGGATGCCTTTTATCATTGTATATATATACTATTCATGTTGTACCCCGTTTGGGGCCAGTATTTACAAAGGAAACTCTGCCGAAATTTTCAGAAAAGACTATAGATTTTAAAAAGGCACATTCGGCTTACTTATTTAAAAACCTTGCTTTTATAACATGTTTTCGTTACTTCTTAAAAACTAGTTTTCTTTATTTACTCATTAAAATGGTTTTAGATTTCTGGGCTTTTGGCTTACTTGGATTAGATGGGGTCCTATAGACTTCATATGATTCAAGAGCCAGTCACGTGCTTTTTCAGGTCGTGACAAAGTTGGTATCAGAGCGCTAGGTTAACCTTGGTTCGAGTCTAAGTTTGACTATGCGGAGCCTAGAACGTTGTATATATACGGAACTTAGGCTTGACCTTACGGAACTTAGACTTAGTCGAGGGGGTATTATATCCGAACTTTCGTCGCGTAGGATGACCCTTGGTTGATGGAGTAGGTAGCTTGAGTAGAGTGACGTACCGTACGTATGTTCCGCGGCATACTTACGATACGCTACTCCGCTTAAGAAACCTTAGGATGTACATTTCCTTGCACAGTATTATATTCATTCCTACGATCTATCCTCATCGATATTGGTTATGATTTTGCCGCCACGATTACACGGGCAGAGAGTGCTATAGCTAGAGTTGCGGTCAGCACGAGCTCGTCACGGACGAGGACTACCCGGGGCGTGATTCCAGGGACGTATGATTGCATAGAGAGGCGTAGTTTTAGTGTGTCTTCGCGACATGAGCGTTTGATAGATCTCTTTTACGAGATTTCTCAAACGTGTAGATCAGCACCAGAGGATTAGGCTACTGCTAGAGGCCAGCCATAATGTGATGACCATTGATATATCGCTTATTCTTGATGATTGATGCGCTGTTCAGCGTACAGACGAATGGGCCAGTTGTTGTTGCAAATGACGAGAAATCGCCCAGATGTTGGAGCTACTGCAGCATAAGCATATACTTAGAGATATGATGGAAGGTCGCTAGTCACCCAAGAATGAATGACTAGGATATGTGGTTCGTTCACTAACCCCGATGCGAGGTCTTCAGATTGATTGATTCCAGCTAGAGACGACTTCACGCAGGTTCGTTGGTAGTTGATAGAGACAATCGAATGTCAGGAGCCCATATTCCAAGTTTAAAGTATTCGGAAAGACGTGCAAGAGATTCTATGGACCCTCTAGAAGAATGAAACTCTAACTCGACATAATGACCGTGTGAAAGCCTTTGAACCTTTGGGTTTACGGCAGTCCCACGGCGCCATTAGTGAGACTTGGGTTTGCCTTTCTACGAGATGGTCTACTGATGCTGTGGTATGTACTCGATACTATTAAACTGTACCTAAGATGTTGATCTCTTGAGGGATCATGAGGTTTTGCGAGTCGATCGGATGGTTCGACTTCATTCGGATGCAATGTGGTGGGGTGCATTTCTTGGGAGACTTCAGATATGAGTTTAGCCGTTGGAGCACAGACCATGCAGCCATGAGGAGACGAGTCCGAATCAGTCGACAGTAGAGAAAAGTGGAGTAAGAGGTTCGTACGAGATCTTGATAAGATGACGTTCCACTCCGCCGACATTAGAGATGTGATACGCATGCGGAGGCGTTGATTATGGATATACCTTCCACAAGGAGTCCCGATGAGTATGCAGCCGTTCCGGAACAAGAAACAGATATAGTAAGGGTGGCAACTTCCGGGCAATTCGGCAGAAACGAAATTTGAGAGAGACCTCGACAGGAAATTTCTGGAATACTAGAAGACTTGGACCCAGGAGCGGTCATATGGCGCACACCCAGCAGGCCAGAGTTCGGTATAGTTTTCATGCATTTTTAGTGTTTTGATTTGATTTGTGCACGCTGATGCACATGGTTGTGAAATTATATACCGCGGTATACCTGATTTGGATTGAGCCGTTTTGTATACCGTCGATTTTGATTCTGATATTGATGTTGATTCTTGCACTCCGTGCATTTGATTTGGATTTTGCGCATGTTCGATGCTTGATATTGGATTTCGTGATTTCGTGCATGTTGGATGCGCATAATTTAGATTTCATTCGTGCATGATGGATGCACCTGATTTGGATTTTCGCGCGTGTTGAGCGTATGTTTTGAGATGCGATTTTGGTGCACACCCGATGCACTAAATCGAGATTCTTCGTGCATGTCAGATGCACCGGATGTTGCTGTTGGGCACGCCCATTGCTCTTGGCAGATGTTTCGTGCACACCCATTGCACCTAGATGTTGTTTCTGTGCACATATATGTCACCTATATGGATTTTGATTTCCGTGCGCACCAGACGCACATATCATTCATATGCACATTTTTGCGATTGATTTCTTATGGAGCAGTACGTTTTTATGATATTTGCCATTTGTTTTCGTATTGAGCAGGAGTAGTCAGAGGACAGAACCTGGATATATTTTGCATGCATTGATAGTTATCGAAGGGATTTCTAAGAAGAGATCTATAGTCTCAGTATTTACCTACGTGTCTGATATGACACGAAACGTTTAAAACAAGAAAACCCTTCTAAATTGTTTTCAAAACGGCGGGACGTACATATTAAACAAAGGATAAGTATTTATATAGCTATTTTCTTGCATTAGCCATCCGCCACTGTGTCGCGATACGCGCATAGCACAGTAACATGAAAGGTTTGGCATGCATTGCCTTCAGATATTTACATGTATAGATTTGATGATTACATGTATAGATCTGATTTATATCATATTGGTTTTCGTATTGGATTTGACATTTGTGTCTTCACCATGACTCCGATAATTGCGAGATTCTTGACGGAGTTTTGATTTTGAGTTATCTGCTCATTGTTCATGCGCATGCATTGCGCTATGATACGTTTTATCTATTGATGATTTCGAAACCCTGACGACTTGGACTTTTACTGAAATGTTTTAGTAATTTAGGGGTTTAAATTTAAATTCGAGGACCGAATTTCTGTAAAGGGGGAAGATTGTAACATTTCAAAAAAAATAAAATATTATTTTTGGGAATTTTTATATTTAAATAATAAAATATTGAATATTTTAATAAGCGGTATAATTAAATACCGATAAATGGGGGAAAAATTTGGAAAATTATGGAAATTACTAAAAGAGGGTGTTTCATGTGAATCATGCAAATTTTAAGTTTTTATGATTTATTTGACACTATTTTAGTGCTAATCGCGATTAAAAATCGTTAATCGCGGATTAAGCGTGTTTGGTGCACATAGCATGCACAAAGTCTTTTTCATACTTGTGCATTTTTCTACCATGGTTTCATTTGGGTTTCCTATTCAAATTTTAATAAAATGAGAAGAGAAAAGAAAAGAATTTAGAAAAGAAAAAGAAAACATTAGAATAATGGGTATGGGTGAGAGAGAGAAAGGTGAGGATTACTTTGACTTGGCCATTCCCTCTTCATTCTTCACTCATTTCCTCTCCCCTCCCCCTCTTGCTGCTGCAGCTGCTGCCTCACTCCCTCCCCATCTTCAACCGTCTCAAACTCCATCAAAACAACCTCAAAACCCTATCTCTATTTCACAAAATTTGTGCATGAGCTCACTAGCAACACATTGGACCAAGAAAGCTTGCATTTTGGACACTTGGGGCAACTCAAGAATTTTCTTGAGTTGCCAAAGGAGGTAATTTCTGCACCATTAGTGTAGTGTCTCAATTCCTTATGCATCCATACATGTTTCAAGTCGATATTGAGTAGTTTTGTGGACTTAGAAAATTCTAGTTAGGGTTTATGGAAATTGGGAGTTGTGATGTGAAATTGAGTTCAGTAGAGGCCACACAAACCCCATAGTGCTAGAATTCAGACCTAAACGAGGGACTAGAACTCCAGAATACGGATTTAGAAAAGCCGATATTGGAAAATTGTGGATTCTGTGAGGGTTAAATGAAATCTGCTAACACCCGGAGCCTCTGAAAATTATTTTGCAAGGGCAGTGATACATGCACGCACCTAGGAAGCTAACCCCAAGACCCCAGCCCCTGACTCCACACTACGTCCACAAATTTAATCTTTTTGGCCGCAAATTGCGGCCAGACCTGGTCCAAATGGGTTCGTGTTTGTTCTGTGGTTCCTTCATCTGTAAACTAGACCCCTGGCATATGCAAAATTGACCAATTTGACCTAGGGCAAAATCTGGGACCATTTACAAGAGTTGCTGTTTTGATTCGTAGTTTCGTTTTGCGTATTTTGCATTCTGGATTTTTGAGATTTGAGTCGTATTCGATCACTTGACGTTTGTACGTCGAAATCTAGTGTTATTTGGTGGTTTTGAAGCGTAGTCCATAGGTTCTAACCTATAGGCCTTAGCGTGTCGTTTTGGTTTTCCGATGTGATTTTAATACGCATTTTCGATTGTGTTATCTATGTAGGTACCTTCACGTGGATTTCATACGATGAAGAAGATGATGGCGACATCGACACCGACACGCAAGATGCAAGGTGAGTAGATTATATCTACGGGGGAAGTCGGGTGGATGGCGTATAGCACCCCTGCAGTTCGATACTTAGTATACTAGATATATACTATATTTATATATATGATAGCGTTATGTGTGACATGGATATTCTAGATGTGTTTAGGTGTATTATGGATAGATTATGGCTTAGAAGTAAACTAGTATAGTTTCCTAGTTGCGAACCCTAGAATAGGTTATCACCCACACGTACACACATGCTTGTTTGTTATACTTATACCTGGATGATGAGGATAGTGTATGATATTTAGAGATGAGTCGATGATATTGGGCATAGTGCCATGAGATCGGTGATATAATGTGATTCGTATTTGGGATACGGCATGAGATTTTAGCGGGCATTTGGACCTGTGTTTCACACACGCATTTATATTTATGTAGATGGCATCGATTTGTACTAGACTTAGATCAGTACCCCCGGTCATGAGATATGATGATAAGGATACCAGATAATTGATGAGATGAATGTGATATTGACCCGTACCCAGCTTTTGGGATGCCGTATGATGATTTACCGTACGAGCTTTATATTGATGATAGATCCGCAGTCATGACTCGAGGATGTCATATGATATTGTATCGTACGCGGTACCTTTGAGGTGGGATCACCGACTATTATATTTATATATATATATTTATATCGACTCAGATTTAGGTGGTTTCCATACCCCTCCTGATTGACTTATTAGTTAGAGTTGTAGTTTTGCTAGTAGATGTTAGGCTAGACCGATGTCATACCTATTTCAAAAACTAACGAATCGGGAGTATTTTAAAGACAGGCAAAGGGATTCTACGGATATTTTCAACATACGCATCTTTTCTTCAAAACTCTGTAGCCTTTAATTTCCTAAAAACCCCGATTCGTCTTCTTTCAAATGGCAAAACAGTATGACATAGATACATTGATGTAGGTTCTGCACTGTTGTGTTTATTATTCATTTGCTGCATATTCTTGCTGTTCGCATCGCATCGCATGTTAAATATGTTTATTGTTATGTTAAAACCATGCTGATAAGACACCGGCACCATTATCGATGATGCATATGTTCCACGTACACCTGCTTGCCGGCTCACACACTTCATCATCGATAATTGCCATGTCACTATACTGTAGCACTGTTGCATTCAGGATATGATCCCTTGCATGGCATACCTATTGTACACTCATACTTGTATACATACGTAATTGCACATACATAGATGATTCTGGCTTGATTTGGAGATTTGGGAACCACAAGATACTCTTTAAACTGATTCATTTTAAAAGTGCGGTTTCCTTCAATATGTACATATTACTATTCCATATTGCATGATATACTGATATGCTTACATTTCTCTTACATGTCGCATACATCATGCTTTATGATTATACGCATTGAGATATGTTGTTTTCATGATATTTCTGGATTTGGGAACTGTGGGTATTTTAAAAGAGAGTAAGTATTGTTTTAAAAACCCGGTTACCCTTGATATGATATTTCAGTGCGTCCACCATGTGTTTTCTCGGTTCTGAGAGCGACATGTGAAACCCGATTCGAGGAGAGGTAGGCACCATCTGTGGGTACATGGTGGACCCGGTGAGGTACCCCGGGGCAAGAAGACTCGTATATGTTGGACGGTGAGCCTGGCAGGGGAGTACTACCTATCGGTGATTGTATTTGAGCTCGGCAGTTATCCGGAGGATACCGACCGGAGTTGAGAGATGATACGGGCCGATCCGGACTGACGGAGCCCTATATATATATGAGGGTTTACGTGCCGATCTAGGCACATGTTTCATGATGTTTTCGAGTGTCGATGCTAGACACTCAGGTTCCATGATTTTGTTATGTCGCGAGCGACACATGTTGATTTACATCCTCATACTTCCATGCATATGCTTTATGATATTTACATGCATGATGCTTATTGTCATTGGGTGACACGTGGACGATTTCCATATACATATAGTTGACATTGATGACATTGATCATACCTCACATTATGATATGTTGTTACCTGAGGCACATGCACGAGCACTTGGTACTACACTTATGTATAGATTGTTACCCTTGCCACCTTATCATGCTTCAGACTTATTCATTTGAGATTTATATATATATATCTCATCGTATTGACATAGGATTGTGTCATAAATATGATTTCTGCTCTGTGATGTTTTCTATTCACGAGTTGGCAACTCACCCCCGTTGTGCCACAGTTCTTGCAGGTTTTGCCGTACATGTTTCATTGCGGCTTTTCTGGCACACTGCTTCCTTTCTGGGTGATTGCTCTGGTAGGTGGGTTCACTCGCATCGTGACCACCCTTATATTTATTTTAATCAGTTGTATCTAGTGATTCCATCAACCAAACTTGTATATTGTTTCAGACTTAGAAAACCAGTTATGTATTATTTCGACCTTAGAGTCGCGCATTGTAGCATTATGGTTTTCATGCTAATTTTGAGTTTTCTTTTTGAGTTTTGATCCTCGCCATTCGGCGTTGTATATTATACTGCTTGCGTGGTTGTGACCGTCGATTGACGAAGAGCTAGCTCCCGCTTAGGGATGCCTTTTATCATTATATATATACTATTCATGTTGTACCCCGTTTGGGTCCAGTATTTACAAAGGAAACTCTGCCGAAATTTTCAGAAAAGACTATAGATTTTAAAAATGCACATTCGGCTTACTTATTTAAAAACCTTGCTTTTAAAACATGTTTTCCTTACTTCTTAAAAACTAGTTTTCTTTATTTACTCCTTAAAATGGTTTTATATTTCTAGGCTTTTGGCTTACTTGGATTAGATGGGGTCCTATAGACTTCATATGATTCATGGGCCAGTCATGTGCTTTTTCGGGTCGTGACACTGCCCGATTTGCGAAATTGGGGTTTTCGAAAAAGGGTATAAATATATACCAATAATTATGAAATAAATGGAAATTAAAATGATTTATTCATTTAAAAATATATTTAAAGGATTTGGAATTTTTAAAATTTATTATATGCAGTTTTGATAAAACCCGATTAGTGCACTGCTAATCGCGATTAAACCAAATCCGTGTTTCTACAGTTTTTCATGGTAAGTGCACCATGACATGTTACATGTTATTTTATGGTGTTGTTTATTTTGTGTTTATATGTTTTGGTGAGAAAAAGAAAATAAAGGAAATGATGACTTGAGGTGAGAGGGGGACATAATGATTAGGGTAGGTATACTTTTTGTGTGAGAGAGAAGTGAGAATAATTGAGAGGGAGAGAGAGGGTGTTGCCTCATTATTTCCTCCACCATTTTCTTCTTCTTCTTCCTCATCTCCCTCCATCTTCTACCCTCATGACCCCTATATGAAATATCCACCAAAACCCCATACCCATTTCATTAAAAACTTGCACAAGCTCAAGGGAAGCACATTGGACCAAGAAAATTCAGATTTTGATGATCTTAGGGATTCATGGGTGCTATATGAGGTAATCCCTTCACCAATTGTGCAGTTTTCATTCACTTTAGTATTCATGTGTTTAGATGTTAAGTGAAGTTTAGTGAACTTTGGGAAACCCTAGTGAGGGTTTGAGTGAAATTGTGGATTGGTGATGCTTGAGTGGCTGTTGTGTGACTATTTAAGACTTGGGAATGAGTATGGGAAACCAAAATACGGATTTTGGATTTGATCCATGTCGATTTTGTGAGAAATTAGGGTGTGCAGGGAAATCTGGAGCAAACCGGGGGATTTCTGAGTTTAGCAAACAACACCAGGGACCCATTTTTGACCATAGGAGACCAGCACGATAAAACGAAGCCCATAGGAGCCATGGGGCCGAGGAGGCTGGATTATTAGGGTAGGTGGCCGGCCAATTAGTAGGGTGTGGTGTTGGGGTCGGTCCAGTAGCTCAAATATACAATATACATCACCCTAGACTTGTTTACTTGGCTTTATTCGACCTGAGTCAAAATATGGGAGATTTTTAGTGTGATTTTGGCTATGTTTCCCGTATTTGAAATGCTAATTATTGTTATTTGGATTTGTATTTGGTGGTGGGATGTTCGTACATCAACAACAAGGGTTGTTTGGTTGATTTAGTACCCGTATGCTATAGGTTCTAACCTACGAGCAATGCGCGTGCCGTTTTGGATTTCAGAACTTGATTTTAATAGCATTGCGATGTGTGTTGTTATTGTAGGTACCTTCGCATGGATTCCGAGGTGATGGAGCATGGGGTCATCGACTTCGGCAAGCGAAGACCAAAGTGAGTAGATCTATATCTACCGGGAAAGTCGGGTGGATGGCGTATAGCACCCCCGCAAAGTTTTGGTGGAAACCGATTTGTAGCATATGGTTAAGAAAACCTAGAGTTACAAACTAGGGTTATAATTAAAGGATAGTTATAGAAACCATATTAGAAACTAAGGATAGTTAGAAGTGACATGATACGACTAGTATGAGATGACGGGACTTGAGGATGAGATTTGACGATATTGCCGTTTAGGGTACTATAGGACCAGATAGTCAACGTAGATGTGTCATCCGAACCATACCTATTTCTAAACTGAAGAATTTTATGTATCTTTTAAACAAATACCTTGAGGGACGTTATGGATTTTCAAATGATATCTTTTCCTTAAAAACACCGTAACCCCTATTTTCAAAACTACGATTCGCTTCTTTAAAAATCTGATTGTATGGTTCGGGTGTCTATGTCAGATTAGATACTTATACTTATAGTAGAGATAGAATGTTTATGTAAACTTGACTTGATGTGAGATATAAATGTGATGAAAAGAATATAAGACGAATATGATGACCCGATGATATGTTGGTATACGGATGCGAGTTGATTGAGATGATTGATACCTTGTCGGTCCCCTGATATGAGATCGTTATGGATGTGACCTGAGACATAGGTATATAGTTACGTTTATATATATATTGTGAAACATGTGTGATATGCCGTACGTGACGTTAGGTCCGTACCCCCCATTGTCGTAAAGGTCTATAGGATCCCTAATGCTTTAAACGCCGCCATACGATGATCTTTTCCGTACATGATGAGTTTGACTTTATGATTGGTCTTTACCCTTGACTAGAGGATGCCGTATGATGGATTATACCATACGAGATATTGTGAGGCGAGATGCCGATTGATAGATTCACCGACTCGGTTATGTTAGATACGTTTACCCGTCAGCATTTGCATATAATTTACCTTATGCTGCATTCATATTACTCTCATTGCATTGCTTATACCTGTGCTAGTACACCTGCATTCATATTACTCTCATTCATATTTTAGTGCGTCCACCATGCATTTTCTCGGTTCTGAGACGTGTGACATATGAAACCCGATTCGAGGAGGCGGATGAGGCCGATTGCGGGTATATGGTGGACCCGGTATGGTACCCCGAGGCAAGAAAGGGATGCTGTGTATACAGACGGTGAGCCTGGCAGAGGGACTACTACCTACCGGTGATAGTATTTGGGCTCGGCGGATATCCGGAGGATACCGACCGGAGTCGAGAGATGATATGGGCCGATCCGGACCGACGGAGCCCGTGGGCCAATCCGGACTGACGGAGCCCGAGATATTAGGATTTACGTGTCGATGCTGGACACGGGTTTCATGATGTTTTCGGGTGTCGATGTTGGACACCCAGGTTCCATGATGTTGATGTGTCGCGAGGGAGGACGTGCAAAACGGTGGTTTTTGGATACAGTCCCGAGTCACATGGAGGCAATGGGTGATAGGAGGGGATTTTGTCTCTTCCGGTATTGGGGGTAGATGTCGTGCTGTGCTTGATTGGCTATAACTGGAAGTCCCTGGCCATGGTTGATTTGGAGATTTACTGGTAAGAGTTATCAGTAGTTTCTCTACCCGTTATAAGCCTCGTATCGGCAATACATATCGAGTTATTGGGGTCTGAAGTTTACCACCCCTAGACTTGATATGCGACATCTCAGATGAAGAGACCAGACTGTACGGTAGTGTTACTGACATGCTTTACAGGAGCTAGAGCGGACTTGCTTGTTGATCTTCTGATCGCTCAATACCCGGGTAGCCGTTACGTCCAGCTAGTACCGTTGACGACTTGTGGGTGCTTGATATGATCATCACCTACTGCCGGCGTATTGACGACTCTTTAGAGTCCTACACAGAGGTTTTACTGGCTCAGGCAAAACGAAGTAGGAGCACTTATGTGATATGTGCGGGTCCGAGATTAATACGAGTATGTGATACCGTATTTTATTCTCGCGATTTATTTGTATCGTCGGTTATATGTGATATAGCCGGGTTATTGAATCAAGTGTTGATTCGATAAGTTGATACATATTATATTAGTCGGTTGTATGTGATATAGTGTCACGACTCGAAATAGCACGTGACTGGCACATGAATCATGTGAAGCCTAAAGGACCCCACCTAATTCAAGTAAGCCAAAAGCCCAGAAATCTAAACCATTTTAAATAAGAAGTGAAGGAAAACTTGTTTAAAGCAAGTGGTTTAAATAAAATAAATGGCATTAAACATTTAAAAGCAGCATCATATTTTCCCGAAAATTTCGGCAGAGTCTCCTTTGGAAATACTGGCCCCAAACGGGTACAAACATGAATAATATGCGTAATGAATAAAGGCATCCCAAAGAGGGAGCTAACTCTTCGCCAATTGGCGCGCACAACCACGCAATGCAATATAATATACAACGCCGAAGGGCGAGGATCAAAACTCATCAAGAAAAGCAATATCCTTAAGAAAACTAGAGAAAAACCATAATATTACAGCGCGCGACTCTAAGGTCGAAAGAATATACATACCGGTCTTCTAAGTCTATCAAATATACAAGTCTGGTTGATGGAGTTACTAGATACAACAGAAAATACATAAGGTACAATGGTGGTCACGATGTGAGTGAACCCACCTACCAAAGTAATCACCCAGAAGGAAGCAGTGTGCCAACAAAGCCGTCAAGGAAACCTGTACGGCGAAACCTGTAAGAAACTGTGGCATAACGGGGGTGAGTTGCCAACTCGTGAGTAGAAAACATCACCGAGCAGAAATCACATGTATGACTCTATCCTAGGTCATACGATAATAATATTCTCAAAATAATATAGCCTGAAGCATATAATAATAGCAAGGGCAATATATATACATAAGAGCAATACCAAGTGCTCGTGTTAGTGCCTCAGGTAACAACATATCATATATATGATGTATGAATGCATGAAAACAGAATACATATAAATGGGAAAACTGTTTTCTTATCTCAGTGAGATTTCTGTATAAAACCGAAGTATCATTAATGAAATCAACAGAAAATCCGTGTCGAGCATCGATACAAAACATATATCCCAATATCTAAATATCTCGGGCTCCGGCAATCCGGACTGGCCCATATCATCAAATCTCACTCTCTCGGGCTCCGGCAATCCGGACTGGCTCCGGGCTCCGGCAATCCGGACTGGCCCAAATCATCAAATCTCACGACTACGTCGGTATCCTCCAGATATCCGCCGCGTCATAAATAACCGGTCGGAAGTGCTCCCCTGCCAGGCTCAACGCCATCATCTGCGACCATCTTGCCCCAGGGTACCGCACCGGGTCCACCATGCATCCGCAGACGGTTCCTCCTCCTCCTCGAATCGGGTGTATGATATCGCTCAAGATCCGAGAAAACTCACGGTGGAAACCCCTCAAATCATATCACGAGATAACCGCAAATTTTCCATCTTTAAAATGATAATAAGTTTATAAAATCTTTACGGTTTCTCCAAATCCAGAAATCTCATGGAAATCCGAAATCCCAATCTTAAGAGTAAATAACAGTGAATTACTGGCATAAAACTCCATAATATTTCATGACAAATGAATATATATATGCATGGGTATTTAAATACAGAATTCAATATCTAAACCAGCACAGTAATGATATATTAGAACTATCAACTAGCAAGTTATGTCAATGAAATAATATTCTCTAAAGTGTACGTGACATGGCAATTACCGATGATGATGCGTGTGAGCCGGCAAGCAAGTGTACGTGGAGCATACGCATCATCGGTAATGGTGCTGGTGTCCTGACAGTATGGGTTCATAATAATTAATGCAAACACATTTAAACATGCAATGCGATGCGAACAGCAAGAAAACATGGAAATTGAATAGTAAACACAACATGTAAGAATAAACATTTATATATATACGAGTCATACAATTTGGCATTTGAAATAGCACGAATCGTGGTTTTTAGAAAATGGGGACTACGATGTTTTTAAGAAAAGGTACAAGCTTTGAAATATCCGTAATACCCCTCAGCCTGTCTTTAAAATACCCACGATTCGTTAGTTTTGAAAATAAGTATGACTCGAGCCCAGTCTAACATCTACCTGATAAACTACAGGACTAAACTAAGAGACTAATCGAAAGGGTAAGGAAATCCACCTAAATTTAGTCGATATATCTAGTAGTCGGTGATCCCGCCTAAATAGCGCCATGTACGATAAATATATAATATGACATCCTCAAATCAGGAGTGCGGATCAATCATTATATTTATACTTCGTACGGTAAAATCCATCGTATGGCATCCCACATCGGGGTACGGGTCAAATATCACATTTAACTCATTATTCATATGGTATCCTCCTCATATATCTTGAACTAGGGTACTGATCTAAAGTCTAGTACATACTGATACCATCCAACATATATCCGCGTGTGAATAAAATCACATCGCCTATCGGTCCGCTATAATATCATGTCGTATCTCATAACATGACCCAAATCACATCATCGATCTCACGGCATCATGCCCAATCATATCGACTCATCACTAAGTATCATATACTATCCTCATGAAACGTGTATACATATACATATACATACATATATATATATATATATATATATATATATATATATATATATACATACTCACATACATATATGTATATGTATATATATATACACATACATACATACATACATACATACATATCCCTATATACGCACAAGAAAATCAAATGTATGCGTGTGTGCGCGTGCGTGCATGTGTGCAAATCATTACTCTAGGGTTTCGCGACTAAGAAACTAAACTAAAAGCATTTTCCTACAATTAGGCTAAAACTTACCCAAAGTCACCTAAGCATTTCTTGCTAAGTATACACATCTCATAAAGCGCGCGCGCATACACACACACACACATATCATAACGCATTCGTGTGCTACACTATGAAACTGCGGGGTGGGGGAGGGGTGGGGTGCTATACGCCATCCACCCGACTTCCCCCGTAGATATATCTACTCACCTGGACGCCTCGGCTAATCTGCTCCGATTTCCGTCCCGTCTTTCCGTACAGCGTCCGACGCCTTTGCACCCGATCCTAGAATTTTACACAAGGAAATAAGACAACAAATACATGAATAGTCGCGGAACAAACGTCACAATTCAACCACGCCCACAATAAGACGCGCACACACTTGGTGCACAAACACGCTCGTGACAACGCCACAATCCCGACTAGGGTCGCAATACGTGACCACAACCATGTATAAATCCCACTCGCGCACTCACGACACATTAAATATAATATGAAATAGGTTATAATTAACCTCAAACTCACCTTAAAAGCTATTTTTCCGAAAACCTAACAGAATTCTCAAACTACGAAACCAACTTCGTTTGCACCTTAAGTAGCAATTACCAATTTAGTTTAAATCTAGATGTTTTAACAATTCTAGTGGCCACAATGCTCACTAAATATCTTAATTAGGCCACACCAATACTAATTATATTTTAAACTCACCTCTATACCTTAATCACAAAAATCTAGTATGCAAAAAGCTTAATTAGTACAATTTTAAATTTACAATTAGCAAACTAGAAACTAGGTTAGATTTTGCAAAACTTAAGATGTTAAACTAAACATCAAAACTAACATCAAGTGACCAAACCCAAGTTTGAATTCATAACCCTCACTTGAGAACCACACCTTGAAATTAAAACCTAAATTAAACACTTAATTAACTTAGATGGAAGTACTTAAACAACAATTTAAACATGGGTTGGGATTTATGCCTCACAAACATAAGATCAACATGCAAACTAAGCCTCCAAAAAGCCATCTTGCTCCTTGATTCATGGTAGCTTGGGCAAAGAAATAATGGGTAAAGGTTGTATTTGGGATTTGTAAGGTTTTTGTGTTGATTTTGAAGAATTTTGTGAGGGTTTTTGAAGTGAAAATGAGGTCAAGAAATGGGGGGCTGCTCATGAGGAGGGGGGCTCGGCCAAGTCAAGAGGGGAGAGAAAAAAATGATTGAGTGGGGAAATATCAAGTAAAGAAAGCCCATACCTTACTCACAATCACCGCATGCCTTCATTGTTTATTGATTTTCTTTTTAATTTCATTTCCTTGAAACTTGAAGTGGGAAAATTTTGGACAGCTTGGGTGCTGGTTCGTCCAAAACAGAGGGAAGAGAGACAGAGAGTGTGGTGGGAGTAGGTGAGTGTGTAGAAAAAAATCTCAATTTATCACATCTTTTAACTCTCTTCTTTAATTATTTAATTTTCTTTTATTTTAAAACCTAGACTTCTCTAGAATTATGGAGACACAATTAAGAAACATGAGCATGTTACAAACTTGATGCTAAGTTGTCATGGTTCACATTTGTATATTTAACCCATTCCAAATTGTAATAATCACTAATTAAATGTATTAGAGAAATCTTAAAATAATATTAAAAATAATTAATTACGGAAAATATTTTAGTAAACTAGAAATTTTATAAGTGACCCATTAAATACCAAATACTAGCAATTTCATAGCTAGAATAAGTATATTTAATTTATGCTGAAAGATATTTATATCTTGGTTTTTACGGATAACACCGGTTATTTTACCGAAAATCGGAAATTTCACCTAAACGATTTTCAAAACGTTACAGTCTTCCCCCCTTAAAGAAATTCGGTCCCCGAATTTAAATTTAAATCTCCCCCAAATACTAAAACATTTCGACATAGCACTCAAATCGGCGGGGCTCCGAAATCTTAAATACTTAAGACACATCTTAGCGCAATGCATGCGCAAGAAAAACGAGTATATAACTCAAATCAAAACTCCGTCAAGCATCACGCAAATCATCGGAGTCATGGTGAAGAGACCAATGTCAAAGTCCAATATGAAAACCAACATGATATACATCAAAACTATAGCATGTACATAGTACGCATCGTTGTAAACTCGTCAAAACGTCTGAAAGAAATTCATGCCAAACTTTTTTCAAGTCGCCGTGCGATTCACATATCACGGAAAAAGTAGCGGATGTTTATTGTAAGAAAATAACTATATATATATATATATCCTTTGTTTAACATACACGTCCCGCCGTTTTGAAAATAATTTAGATGGGTTTCCTTTGTAACATATTTCGTGTCATCTCGAACACATAGGAAAATACTGAGACTATAGCTCCTTTTTGGAAATCCCTTCGAAACTATCGATGCATACAAAAACATATTCAGGTACTGTCCTCGGACTCGTCATGCTCAGCTACTATACCAAATAGTAAATATCATAAAAACGTACTGCTCAAGGAAATCATACTCAATAGTATATGCAATAGTGCTACGTGCATCTGGTGCGCATAGAAATCGAAATCAATGAATGTGCCATACATGTGCACAGAAACAAAATCTAAGTGCAACGGGTGTGCACGAAAACACTTGTCAAGGGCAACTGGTGTGCCTGACAACAAAATCTGATATGCACGAAAAATCACGATTTAGTGCATCTGGTGTGCCCCAAAATCGCATCAAGCGCGCCAATTATGCGCAAGAATCCAAATCAAGTGCACAAGGTGCACGAAAGCTAATATCGAATATCACAATCGAAATCGACGGTATACAATATACGTCAATCTAAAACAGGTATACCGTGGTATAAAATCTCACAACTGCGTGCATCAGCGTGCACAAAATCGAATCAAGTTCTAAAAGTGCATGAAAACTACACCGAAAGCACAAGTCAAATCACATACATACCATAGGCATGAAATCAAAATCAAACATCTCGAACGACATCAAATCGAAATCGATTGCAACTGTGGTGCACAAAATCTCAATCATGCAAATAAATCGCCCAAAACACCGAAATCCAAAATAACGGACACGTGATATTTGAATCACCAAATCGCAAATCGTAAACACTGTCGTCGATATGTCCTTCCTTCAAGTCGAGAAGGTGTCGGTGCATCCAAAGCTAGTAGAGCAAGGTATCTACTTGCCTCCTTTTCATGGGCTGGCGCCTTGTACCCTTAGGCTCTCATCTCTCACTGCGGATTACCAGTTACATAACTCCTCAGCTCAACGGCCCAATATGGAAATGACGACGGAAACAGTTCCGCTCCGGCACATCCTCTAAAGATCTCTGGCCAACTATCATGGTCACTCATAACATGTCTCGTCGATGATGCCGAACTCTGGCTTACTGGGTGTGCATGATACGACCGATCCAGGGTCCAAGTCTTCTCGTGTAGTATTCCAAGTATTATATCCCATCATATGATATCCGTACGACGTCGAACTTTTCGATCGATTCGTCAAAGTCCCATAATTCTACGAGAGCTCAATACTTGAACACAGTTTAATAATACTCAGTACATGCCACAGTACCTATAGACCAGCAGTAGAAGGGCAAACCCAAGCCTCATTAATGGCACCGCGGAAATGCTGCAAACCCTAAAGTTCAAAAGCGTTCCCATGGTCATTATGTCGAGTTAGGGTTTCATTCTTTTAGAGGGTCCACATAATTACTTGCATGTTTTTCCGAATACCTTAAACTTGGAAAATGGGTTTCTGACATTCGATCGTTTTCTATCGACTCTCAACATACCTGCGTGAAGTCTCCTCTAGCTAAAATCAATCAATCCGATGACCTCGCATCGGGGTATGCAACGAACCACATGTCATAGTCATTCATCCTTGGGTGACTAGCGATCTTCTATCATATCTCTAAGTATAAACTCGCGCTGCAATAGTTTCAAACATCTGGGGCGGTATCTTGTCAGTTGCAGCAACATTTTCCTCATTCTTCCGCACGCTAAGAGTGCCTCAATCATCCAGAATAACGGTGCATTGACGGTCATCACATTCTAGCCGACCTCTAGCAGTGGCCCAATCCTCTGGTGCTGATCTGCACGTTTGAGAAATTTTAGTAAAAATAGCCCATCAACACGCTCATGGCGCGAACACACAATAAAACAACTCATCTATCCAATCATGTGTCACCGGAATTACGCCCTGGTCAGTCCTCGTCCATGACGAGCTCGTGCTGACCGCAACTCTAGCCGCAACTCTCTCTGCCCGTATAATCATGATAACAAAAACCACCAACCGATATCGATGAGGATATATCATATGAACGAATAAAATACTGTGCAAAGAAATGTACATCCTGAGGCTTCTTAAGCGGAGTAGCGTATCGTAAGTATGTCGCGGAACATACACACGATATGTCACTCTACTTAAGTCACCTACTCCACCAACCAAGGTCAACTTATGCGACGAAAGTTCGGGTCTAATACCTCCTCGACCAAGTCTAAGTTCCGTAAGGTCAAGCTTAGGTTCCGAATATATATAAACGCCCTAGAATCCGCATAGTCAAACATAGACTCAAACCAAGGTTAAACCTAGCGCTTTGATACCAACTTTGTCATGAACCGAAATACCACATGACTGGCACTTGAATCACGTGAAGCCTATAGGACCCCACCTAATTCAAGTAAGCCAAAAGCCCAGAAATCTAAACCATTTTAAATAAGAAGTGAAGGAAAACTTGTTTAAAGCAAGTGGTTTAAATAAAATAAATGGCATTAAACATTTAAAAACAACATCATATTTTCCCGAAAATTTCGGCAGAGTCTCCTTTGTAAATACTGGCCCTAAACGGGTACAAACATGAATAATATACGTAATGAATAAAGGCATCCCCAAGCGGGAGCTAGCTCTTCGCCAATTGGCGTGCACAACCACGCAATGCAATTAATCTACAACGCCGAAAGGCGAGAATCAAAACTCATCAAGAAAAGCAATATCCTCAAGAAAACTAGAGAAAAACCATAATAATACAGCGCGCGACTCTAAGGTCGAAAGAATATACATACCAGTTTTCTAAGTCTATCAAATATACAAGTCTGGTTGATGGAGTTACTAGATACAACAGAAAATACATAAGGTATAATGGTGGTCACGATGTGAGTGAACCCACCTACCAAAGTAATCATCCGGAAGGAAGCAGCGTGCCAGCAAAGCCGCCAAGGAAACCTGTACGGCGAAACCTGCAAGAAACTGTGGCAAAACGGGGGTGAGTTGCCAACCCGTGAGTAAAAAACATCACCGAGCAGAAATCGCATGTATGACTCTATCCTAGGTCATACGATAGTAATATCCTCAAAATAATATAACCTGAAGCATATAGTAATAGCAACGGTAATAGATATACATAAGTGTAATACCAACTGCTCGTGTCAGTGCCTCAGGTAACAACATATCATATATATGATGTACGGATGCATGAAAACAGAATACATCTAAATGGGAAATTTTTTTCTTATCTCAGTGAGATTTCTGTATAAAAACGAAGTATCATCAATGAAATCAACATAAAATCCGTGTCAAGCATCGATACAAAACATATATCCCAATATCTCAATATCTCGGGCACCGGCAATCCGGACTGGCCCATATCATCAAATCTTACCATCTCGGGCTCCGGCAATCCGGACTGGCCCCGGGCTCCGACAATCCAGACTGGCCCAAATCATCAAATCTCATACTACGTCGGTATCCTCCGGATACCCGCCGCGTCACAAATAACCAATCGGTAGTGCTCCCCTGCCAGGCTCAACGCCATCATCTGTGACCATCTTGCCCTGGGGTACTGCACCGGATCCACCATGCACCCGTGTTCATATCAAAATTTTGCATTATTATATTCCCCATTCTTAATCATTTTACAAATAAATAGGTGCTTTTGATCTATGTCTGTTGAATAGTTGCAGGTTACAGGTTCTCGGAACAACACAGTGAAAATAGTGAAAAGACGCTACAAAAGTGAGACTACGACCAACAAATAGAAGGATCTTTATCATGCCGCCTACAGTTTGAGGGAAAAACGAAGATCAACAAACAGTTCGATTTCACAAAGTACAAAGGCAGCACAAGATTCAAGACTTCAACACGAAGCTAACGGGAAAAGTCCACAATATTCTGCACTGTGGAAATCTGGAAGAAAGTAGAAGACATTCTGAAGAACCAAGTGAAGAAAATAGAAGGAAAAAGCAACAGAAAGAAGCCCCGAAGAAATCAGCCCACAAGCCCATCAAATGGCCACGGATCCGCGGCCAAACAAGGCATATGGCCGTGGATCCGCGGCCATGCATCGCACGTGTCGGTGCGTCGGTGCATTGACTCAGTTTTCTTAAGGGTATTTTTGTAATTCTAGATATGGATCAGATGTAAACCCTAGGGTTTCTATTATCTATAAATAGGAACCCTACAGCTCTTTTTGGAGCCTGCCTCTTTTAATTTCTAGATCTTAGATTTTCAATTCCCTGTAATCGTCAAAGAGTGCATCAATGAAGAAGTAAGTTTTTTTTATCTTGAATTTCTTTTCTGCCCTAGTTATAAATTTTTTTATCTGCCTTAGTTATAACTTTTTTATCTGCCGTAGTTATAAATTTTTTATCTGCCATAGTTATAAATTTTTTATCTGCCGTAGTTATTAAATAAAAACCATAAAAATGAACTCGTTTATCAATTCCCTAATAAGTGAGTAGTTCCTCACTTGTTAGGGTTAGGTTTAGGGAAGGTTTGAGAGATTAAAATCTCTCACTCCTTTCTTGCCCGTTATACATTTTAAATAGGACTCTATGCATACATACACACACCGCTCACTACGGCATCCTATTGTTGAAGTCAAAATTTGCACCCCGGTTGACCAAGTCAAAGTCAAGGTCAACCCCAAGCCAGGTGGGCCCAAGCCCAACCAAGTGGGCCAATCCCCAGGTTGAGTTCGAACACGAAGCGTCCGGCCTTCCGCCATATCAAAATAAAAAATCATGTAACAAATAATTTTTATGTAATTTTTGTGCATGAATGTATGCAAAATGGGTAAACAGCCAATTTATTTTTGTAAGCCCATGGCTTATGTGCAAAAAGAAATGGCACATGAACCATGGGATGGGCAAAATGACATTTTGCAAAGCCCAAGAGGCTATATGTAAATATGTAAGCCTATATAAGGCAACATGATGATGAATAAAGGAGGAATTTTTCATTCCCCCAAAAACAAGGGTTCTTTGTGCCTCCTGCTCCTTCTCTAAGGTTCTAAACCTTCTCATTTCTTTTGAATTAAATCAAGAGATTTACTCTTTCTTTTCCAAAACTAAGTAGTTTTCCACCACAAAACCCACAAAGGGGAACTCAGATCTGCCTTCAGATCTCAGAAAGGAGTGATTTTTAAAATCATACATCTCTTGATCTTCAAGATCCGGCCAACAAAGGAAGAAGAAGGAGACCTATCTCCAAAAACCCCACTTTAGGGAAAAACTAGGGCTCAAGGGGAGAAGCCCTTCATCAGCTTCAAAACATCCTAGGAGTCTAACTCCATATATATATACTAAATATTTCCTTTCTGAAGCATAACTTCTGGTTCTGGGACTAAAAGCCCCCTTTTTCTCACCGGCGCCCAAGCGCCCACGTGCCGACACGTGGCGCGCTAGCGCTCGAGCACAGAGCGCCCACGTGCCGACACGTGGTGCGCTGGCGCTCAAGCGCAAAGCGCCCACGTGCTGACATGTTGCGCGCTTGCGCTCAAGCGTCCCGCGCAAGCGCAAAGCGCCCACATGCCAACACGTGGCGCGCTTGCGCTCCAGCGCAAAACGCCCACGTGCCGACACATAGCGCGCTTGCGCTCAAGCGCCCAACGCTCAAGCGCAAAGCGCTCACGTGCCGACACGTGGCGCGCTTGCGCTCCAGCGCCCTGCGCTTAAGCGCAAAGCGCCCACATGCCGACACGTGGCGCGCTTGCGCTCAAGCGCAAAGCGCCCACATGCCGACACGTGCGCGCTAGCGCCTGAGCGCACACCGCTCAAGGCGCTGACCCCACGCGTCATTTGGGCGCTTTTTTTCCCATTAATGCAACGAATGACTCATCTAACCTAGTCATCCATTCATTAATGCAAATAATGATTTATTAACCCAGTCACCAATCCAAGAACCTTCCACACTCATGACTCACCTCATGAAGAAAAGATAAAGCCGCATTTAACCGAATGTTAAAGACGGGCGATAGAAAACTGGAAATTGGCAACTTCCAAAAGCGATCCTGAAACGAATTTCAGGATAAACCCGTAATGGTATAAACATACCCGCATTTGTATTACGACCGAATACGAATGCAACTGAGACAAAGATATTATATCTACAAAGTATAATACTCGGATCCGGCTTAAACCAAAGCCCACCAGTATTACCTGCCCGAAAAATGGCACGTGCGTAAATGCACATGCATTTTCCAAACCCTTCCATAAAACCATACGACCTCTACAACGTTTCGCCCGAACATTGAAAGCTGTCTGTGGGGGACTCTAATGACTCATCAACACACTGGGACTGGGTATAACCACTAGCACGTCAGAGGTACTAACTGTACGTAATGGTTGCCTATGTATTGATTGGAAGGGAAGATGACGGGCGAACTCATCCAGAAACCCTGCTAAGCCTAACAGTGACAATATACATACAGTCCGGTCCGTTCGTCTATGAGTATCGCATATCTGCCTAGGGGGCTGGTAACGTCAGACCCCCATTAGCAGTATAAGTCGTGTCAGAGAGTAGCCCAGAATACCCTGAGATACTACTGGAGTACCTACCAGTAAAACTCCTGCATCGGCCGAGGGCTTTGTGTAATGGCTCTCCTAGACACAGCACGATCTCACCCCCAATACCGGGAGAGACGAATCCCCTGTCGATCCGCTCACTTGCCTCCATGTGGCTCGGGACTGTACCTAAAAAAGACCTGTTTGCACGACTCCTTTGAGCCGTGGTAGGGTAGAAATCAAAGTACAGTGGGAACTCACACGAGACAAATGACGACCTCAGGTCGATGAACTAACCTGTACACATGTCACGAGGGAACTGCTATCTGACGCTCGGTATAATACCAATTAACAGGTTCCCGGCGAGTCCTTTCCGGTGTACTCATAACCCAATGAGCATCTGTATACATCTTAGGTGAACCAACTAACACCAATGGCTTGTGAGACCGGCCACCGCCCCTCGTCGGGGTCTCGACTGTATACACTAGTCTACTCTGGAGTATCGATGCCCTGTCTCGAAACTCCCACGACTAGGGAAACTTTAAGGATGTGCTTACAGACCCCAGCTCCCACGTATATGATCGCCATCATACTGCTGGCAGTCAAGCAAGAATCCTATGGGCTTTATCAACATGCAATAGTGAACTAAAGCATGTATATGATGATAAAGACAAACCAGATAGCATACTATCATCTCGAGCAAGACTGTCATATCGGTATAGGTCCTCCCTCAATCATTGCAATCACGTACCTGCGATCCAATAATTGTCTTTGAGGGCACTATATCCAACAATCTCCCACTTGTACTTAAAGCTAATTATTGCGATGTCGCATACTCACAGCCCGTGTGATACAGAACATCAAACTCCTCTACTAATCAGTTTCACAAAGCTCGTTTGTAAAACTATTGTGTTTGAGAAATAGCCTCAGTGAGTGGATCCTCCCTGATGTTTCTTTCTATGTCTCTCTTAATCTCAAGTTCGCGGAGAACGTCATCTCCCGAATCGAGTAATACCTGTCTTAGAATATGTCTGGATATCTGATGGGACCTAGTTCATAAATGAACTTCAAATCCAAACTTCTTAGACTGTAGTGATCACTGAACCTAATCAGTATCCAGCACCAGGCCTCCCACAGTATCCTCTCGGACCACCTGTCCATAATACTATCCCTCATCGGAGGGAAAACTATAACTCTGACAATCACTCTGTCATCCAGGTCACCTTGGAAGCCTGGAATGATAACCGTCTCCCGAAGGAGGCTGCCATCATCAAATCCATAGAACATTCACTTATGTTCTAAGACTGCTTCCTTATGTTTCTTCAGGATTGGATTAATATAAACTTATCGCATCTAGTACAAAAACAATATCTGGTGTGGTACTTGACATCCCACGATTGACTCAATTGCGTAAGCAAGTGATCTGCTAATTGTTAGTGTTTATGCCCTAGAAGGCCATTACTGAATCATACTAGCTTGTATATTACTTAATGGAAGCTTGGGATATTCACATGTATATAACAGTCTTGCTAAACATGGTAGTATGCTACTTGGTTTTTCTATCTTAATATGTGAGTGTACGTATTGATAGAGCTCTTAGGATCTTGCTTGTCTACCAGCGTTGTGATGGCAGTCACACTAGTGGGGGCTGGGTAGTCTACAAGCACATCCTTATTCAGGTCCCTGGTCGTTGGATTATCGAGACAGAGCATCGATACTCCGGAGTAGACTGGTGTGTACGCTTCTCATCCCAGTTGGGGAGATGGTCTGTCCCACAGCCGTCAGTACGTCGTACTGGAGATAGTATGCAGGTGCTCGTTAGGTTACGGGTACACCGGACAGGACTCACAGGGAACTGTTGGTTGGTTTGATACCAGTCGTCAGTGAACAGTTCCCAGGTGACATGAGTACAGCGTAGTCCGCAGACTTGACACTGCTACTTCGCCTCGAGTGTGTCCCACTGTTCTTAGATTGCTACCCTACCACGGCTCAAAGGAGTCGTGCAAACAGGTAGCAGTTGGGTGCAGTCCCGAGCACTTGGAGGCAGTGGCGGTTAGACAGGATTCGTCCCTCCCGGTATTGGGAGTAGATATCGTGCTGTGTCAGAGAGCCATTACGTAAAGTCCCTGGCTAGGGCAAGCGAGATTTGCTGGTAGGTTCCAGTAGTTTCTCAGGGTGTAATGGGCTTCCCTCCGACACGACTTATACCGCTATTAGGGGACTGACGCTTGCCACCCCCTAGGCCCGATATGCGATAGTCTTGGACGAACGGACCGGACTGTATGGAGATTGTCACATCAGACTCAGTAGGAGTTCGGATGGGTTTTCTCATCGGCCTTCTTATCGACAACTACCTGGGGACCGTTACGTACAGCTAGTGCCGCTTGCGGTCTGTGGTTAAACCCACTGCCAGCGTAGTAGTCGAGTCTCTAGAGTCCCACACAGAGAGTTTCCTACTCCAGGCGAAACGATATAGAGGTTGCATGGTTTTGCGACAAAGGGTTCGGACGCATACGTGCGTTTACGCGCGTATGACTTTCGGACAGTTTTTACCAGTCGGCTTTGGTTTAAGCCAGTTACTGGTATCCGGTTATTGGATTTTTACAGTCTAAAGTTTTTCCATATTTTTGCGGATCGGAGGGGCGTTCTCGTAATTGTTCGAGAAGCTTCTAGAAGATGGTGACTAAGGAGGGTTATGTGTCATATTCATTGAATGAGTTTATGAGTCATGGTGGTGATTCATTCATTTCATTAATGCACATTTATTGCTTAATGACTCATGCTAATGAATCACCACTAGATATTTTATGAAGCATGATTAATCATCACTCTTTATTCTTTTCTTATTATTAGAAAATGCTTCATATATGATATGATACTCATAAACTTATATCATAATATTATTCACATTCTCTCTCCTCAAGCTCTCTCTGTTCAAAAGACTAATCCTCACCCTCATGTGTTGAGATCTAGGATTAGTTAGACTAATCAATCCATAACCATCACTCTATTTCATCTATCTTCTTTGATTAGCAATCCAAGAAGGTTAGTTGCCTCAAGTTTAGAGGTTTAGCTTGGTGTTTTGCTCTCGGGTGGATCGTCTACTACCTAGAGAAGGTCGAGGAGAACAAAGGAGGACACAAAGACGAAGGACTAGTTTCGATAGGTATAATCCCTAAGCATAGTAGTTTAGAACAACTATATGTTTGGTTAGTTATCGTTTAGCTTCGATTTAAGCGGTTAGTCGATGTTCGTTCTTTAAACATGATCGTTTTTGAAAATTCCGCCTCCCTACAAGTACTGGGGTGAAGTACATCGACTTACAGTGGTATCAGAGCCAGGCTAAATAATAAATAACTTAATTGCAAATTTGTACGAATTTCGAACGGAAAAACGAAGCCGAAAAACCCTAATTCTGTCAAGTTTCTGTCGAAGTTAAAATGAAGTCCAAAAATTTTTCAGGTGTGTTCAGAGAGCTTGACATGACACCAGTAGAACACCCAAGAAAAACAGTCGCCTGAATCGTCTAACTCGCCACGGAATCGCGGCCTCAGCCTACTGAGTCGCCGCGCTTCCGCCGCCGAGTTGGCGAGTCAGGAACCGAGTTTTCTTCTGTTGCTTCTCTGTGTAATTAGGGGTTTTCTGGAATATTTTAATTTTGCTCAGGTTTCCAGTATACAGAGCAGATTTTGGAGCAATATTAAAGATGTTTAATCGATCGAAATTGTACAGTATTTGCATATTGGATTATATCTGTGATTGTTTAATGTGTTCGTAAACCTCCCCTAACTGCTAGTATGTCGGTTGGCAGGGGGTTGCACATTTCTGAAATGGTTATATCTGTTTGTGCATATAAACTGTATTGGACTGTTGTGGTGTATAGCCGGGGTTTAGCAATGGGTTATTGTTTAATTCATTTGTTGTAAATGTAATTTGTTGTAATTTTATTTTGCGGGGCACATCCAGGTTGCGGTTGTAGCCACCGTTGTATTATTTCATTTTACTGTTTTTGCTCCTAGGACTGACCCAAGGTGGGGTACACAAACTGCCGGGTGGGTAGTTTGCCGTACCCGTAGGGTTCGAGGGTGGGGTAACGGCTATTCATCACAACTGTGTAATCTGTTTTTTCTTGCAGGCTCAAAAGAAATACAGATTGCTTGCAAATCCAATATTGTTTATCTGTGTTCTGGAATGAATATCATTGCGTCAGACGAATGTAAAATATCTATATATATTGTAGCTATTTAGACGTCACTTATGTTTTGCACCCGCGCTAGCCCAGCCCCCGCTCTGTCGTTAGTTAAGTAACCTAACGGGTGATGACGGGACCCCGTGGCGAATGCGGATGGCATAAGGGGACGTTGTATTTTCGTTGTTTTCTGCAATGATAGGTTAATGATGGGACGCATTATCTATAATGCAAAGAAAATAAACCAAGTTTTAATCGATGGAACAATTTAAAAGAAACCACTCGGTTAATTTTAAAAACAGATATTTTTTAAATGCGGAGCTTTAACCACTCCTTTTAAAAAGCTATCAGGTTCCTTCGGTTATATCAAATTCACTACGTTCACGGTTTCACCAAAACCAGTCGTAGCCCTCCGTCATTTCATCTGGGTATTCAGTAGTATTCAAGCTATGTATTTTGACCAACGCCAAGGCATAGTGTTTGGTAGCTGTTGGGTATTCATTTGTTGCATAGATAGATGAGTTAGTTTGGGACAGTCGTATGATCATTTTGGCCAACGTCAAGGATATGTACGGATGAGTTCAAATTAACAAGATAATGATGGGTAGAACTTGACATGTGACTTATGATATTTTGACCAACGCCAAGGTCATAAGAGCATGGGGCAAAAATGTATATCGGGAATTTCTAAAGAAACTGAAATTTGCAAAGAGATGCATACCATTTTGAGTTTGATGAATGTTGGTAGCATTCCTACAACATTATCAGACGATGATATTTGGATCCCGATCCTACTGTGAGTATATGCTACTTATCAGGATATTCGTCACTTAACGATCAATGCTATAAACCTAGTAGGTGTCCAGAAAAGTGTCAGCGGGGTTACGCCCCCAGAGAAAAGAGGTTATTTAATTAAGGAACTTCGCGAAAGCGTTGGAAAACCTCCCTCGAAGTACCGACACCAGCCTGGCTGAACGGTTAAGCAAGTATTGTACGGTGAGAATAGTCTTGACTAATTCTTCTTTTATGGTTTGAGGAAGGATTCGAGAAACAGTGGGAGCCATCCAGTTTAGATAAACTAAAAACCACTCTAAACTTGCAAGAGCATCATGCTAAAGAGTTTTCTTCTCTCTCTCCTAATTGCAGCGACCCTGAAAATGACTGGACTTAAGTTACTTTTAGAGAAAAATATACTGACAGGGCCAAACTATAAAGATTGGCTGCGGAATGTCAAAATGGCTTTGACCTATGACAAACTGGGGTACGTCCTCACCGCTACGGCACCTGCTGTCCCTGGTCCCAAATCCAGCAATGCGGATAAGGAAATCCGCAAAACCTGGGATTTAGATTGCGCGAGAGCCAAGTGCATCGTGCTTGCCTCGATGGACAATGAACATCAGAGGAGGCACGAGGATATGTCCCTAGATGGCATATTTCTCCATACAAAGGAACTTTATGGAGAGCAATCTCGTATAGCAAGATACGAGACCTCTAAGAACTTGTTTCGAGCGAGGTTGGCTGTCGGGTCATCAGTAGGTGAACATGTCCTACAGATGATCGGCTATATAGAAGAGCTCGCAGACCTTGGGACGACTTTGGATAATGAGCTCTATACAGACCTTATTCTCCAGTCCCTTCCTCACACCTACGCCCAGTTTATCCTGAACTTCAACCTTCAAAGAAAAGAAGTTGAACTTCCGGAACTCCTGAACATGTTAAGGAGTGCAGAGGGCACCTTGAATAAATCAAGGGAAACACCCGCTATGTTTGTTGGCGGTTCATCTTCTTCCGGGTCCAAGGCTAGGGCCAAAGGAAGGAAGAAGAAGGCCGCACCCAGACCTAGAGGAGGTGTTAGTAAGGTGGGAGGAAAGGGAAAGAAAAAGAAAGCAGTACCGATGGTTGGCCAGGATGAGTGCTTCCATTGTCACAGGAAAGGGCACTGGAAGAAGGATTGCAAGACGCCAAGAACCAGGAACCGAAGCAAGCTGTGGCTTCGACTTCAGGTGTGTTTGTAATTGAGAATTGTCTGTCGATCAACTCTACTTCCTAGGTATTGGATACCGGATCAGGATCTCATATTTGCAATTCATTGCAGGCACTGAGAAACCGTAGAGTGCTGAAGGAAGGTGATATGATCCTCAGGGTTGCTAACGGAGCTAGCGTGGGAGCTGCATCCGTCGGGGATTATCACCTAGGATTGACGAGTGGACACATTTTGGTTTTACATAACTGTTATTTTGTACCCAGCTTAACGTGTAATATCATATCAGTTTCCTTGTTATCAAATAAAGGTTATGATTTCACGTTTGTAAGAGATGTTGTCAACATCCACCTTAATCATGGTTTGATTGGGTCCGGTACTCTAAATAACGGCATATATGTTTTAAACCAACTCCAAATTTTCAATGTCCACAACACACTAAAAAGAAAGTCTCCAGATTTAAATAAAGCTTTCTTATGGCATTGTAGACTGGGTCACATCAATGAGAGAAGGTTGACTAAGTTGCATAGAGAAGGATATTTGGACTCGTTCGAATATCAATCTTATGACACTTGTCAATCTTGTCTCAAAGGAAAGATGACAAAGACTCCATTCACTGGACAAGGAGTGAGAGCGAGCGAGCTCTTAGGACTCATACACAGCGATGTATGCGATCCAATGTCTACACATGCAAGAGGTGGTTTTTCCTATTTCATTACTTTCACGGATGATTACTCAAGATACGGATTCATTTATCTGATGAAACATAAATCCGAGGCTTTTGAGAAATTCCAAGAGTATAAGAATGAAGTAGAAAACCAAACAGGCAAAATTATCAAGACACTTAGATCTGATCGAGGTGGTGAATACTTGAGTGCCGAGTTCCTAGGTTACCTAAAAGAGAAAGGAATTCTCTCTCAGCTTACTCCTCCATACACTCCACAACATAACGGTGTATCGGAGAGACGGAATCGAACCCTATTGGATATGGTACGATCCATGATGAGTAATGCTGAGTTACCGCGATCTTTCTGGGGTTATGCGCTAGAATCAGCGGCATATCTTTTGAACATGGTACCTACCAAGACTGTGCCTACCACTCCATATCAGATGTGGAGCGGGAAGAAACCCTATCTTCAGTATCTGAAAATATGGGGATGTCCAGCTTTTGTTAAAAAGCAGCATGTGGACAAGCTCGGGGCACGATCAGTAAAGTGTCAGTTTGTGGGATATCCAAAGAACTCCAAGGGATATCTATTCTATTACGCAGAGGAATAAAAGGTGTTTGTTTCTCGTAATGCCCATTTTCTAGAATATCAGTTTTTAGAAAAGGAGATAAGTGGGAGCGAAATAGAACTGGAAGAAATTCCAGAACCATAAACTGCTACTGAAAGTTTGGTAGAACCAGAGATTCAAGAAGAACAGAACATTCCCGCACCCCTCCGCAGGAGTAGTAGGCCGTCTCATCCGCCTGAGAGATACTACGGTTTTCTCATAGACGGGGATAGAGAGGATTGCATCATAGATGATGATGAACCTACTGACTTCCAGCAGGCCATCCAGAGCGGCGACTCGGTACGATGGCTAGATGCAATGCGGACCGAAATGGAGTCCATGTACACCAACAAAGTATGGACTTTGGACTTTGCTCCAGATGGGGTAAAACCCATAGGATGCAAATGGATCTTCAAGAAAAAGATTGGTGTAGATGGACAGGTGGAAACCTATAAGGCTAGACTTGTTGCAAAGGGTTTTCGTCAAAGACCTGGTTTGGACTATGACGAAACTTTTTCTCCAGTGGCTATGCTCAAATCCATTCGGGTCCTTCTTGCTATTGCTGCCTTCCATGATTATGAAATCTGGCAGATGGACGTAAAGACGGCTTTTCTGAATGGAAATTTAGAAGAGAGCGTCTATATGGATCAGCCAGAGGGTTTCAATCAGAGTGGGAGCAGCGGGAAAGTATGCAAGCTGCTTAAGTCTATTTATGGACTAAAGCAGGCATCGCGGAGTTGGAACATCTGTTTTGATGAGACAGTCAAAGAATATGACTTTATCAAAAATCCAGATGAACTGTGCATATATAGTAAAGTTGTAGCCAGAAGTGTCGTATTCCTCGTCTTGTACATAGATGACATTCTATTGATAGGAAATGACATTCCTATGCTACAATCTGTCAAAGGATTCTTGTCACACAGGTTCTCCATGAAAGACCTGGGTGATGCCTCTTACATTCTGGGGATCCGGATCTATCGTGATAGATCTAAAAGGATGTTGGGACTTTCCCAGTCCAGGTATATCGACACTGTACTGAAAAGATTCAGTATGGAAGATTCTAAGCGCGGTAATCTACCGGCTTGTCACGGAATCACCCTCTCCAAAGAGATGTCTCCCAAGACTGATTTGGAAAGGGAACATATGTCTATTATACCCTACGCTTCTGCAGTAGGCTCTATAATGTATGCGATGTTGTGTACCAGACCAGATGTAGCTTACGCACTGAGCGTGGTAAGCCGGTATCAGTCAGACCCAGGGGAGAAACACTGGATAGCAGTAAAGAACATTCTCAAGTACCTGAGAAGGACTAAGGAGATGTTCTTGGTTTATGGCGGAAAAGACCTCAGGTTGGAGGCCTTTGCTGATTCCGGCTTCCAGAGTGATAAGGACGATTCCAAGTCCATGTCGGGTTATGTCTTTACCCTCAATGGAGGGGCGGTGTGCTAGAAGAGCTCCAAGCAGGACACCGTTGCTGACTCGACGATGGAAGCGGAGTATATAGCTGCTTGCGATGCCGCAAAAGAAGCAGTCTGGATGAAAAAGTTCCTAATAGAACTTCAGGTGGTTCCTACCATAGTTGATCCAATACCTCTGTATTGCGACAACAACGGAGCTATAGCTTTAGCGAAGGAACCAAGGTCCCATCAGAAGTCCAGACACATCTTGAGGCGGTATCACCTGATCAGGGAGATCATTGATCGTCAGGAGATCGAGGTTCGGAGAGTTGCTTCAGAAGAGAACATTGCTGATCCATTCACGAAGGCCCTTCCTCAGATTCAGTTCGAGAGGCTGCTCGGGATCATTGGTCTACGATATGCCAGTACATGGCCCTAGTGCAAGTGGGAGATTGTTAGTGTTTATGCCCTAGAAGGCCATTACTGTATCATACTAGCTTGTATATTACTTAATGGAAGCTTGGGATATTCACATGTATATAACAGTCTTGCTAAACATGGTAGTATGCTACTTGGTTTTTCTATCTTAATATGTGAGTGTACGTATTGATAGAGCTCTTAGGATCTTGCTTGTCTACCAGCGTTGTGATGGCAGTCACACTAGTGGGGGCTGGGTAGTCTACAAGCTCATCCTTATTCAGGTCCCTGGTCGTTGGATTATCGAGACAGAGCATCGATACTCCGGAGTAGACTGGTGTGTACGCTACTCATCCCAGTTGGGGAGATGGTCTGTCCCACAGCCGTCAGTACGTCGTACTGGAGATAGTATGCAGGTGCTCGTTAGGTTACGGGTACACCGGACAGGACTCACAGGGAACTGTTGGTTGGTTTGATACCAGTCGTCAGTGAACAGTTCCCAGGTGACATGAGTACAGCGTAGTCCGCAGACTTGACACTGCTACTTCGCCTCGAGTGTGTCCCACTGTTCTTAGATTGCTACCCTACCACGGCTCAAAGGAGTCGTGCAAACAGGTAGCAGTTGGGTGCAGTCCCGAGCACTTGGAGGCAGTGGCGGTTAGACAGGATTCGTCCCTCCCGGTATTGGGAGTAGATATCGTGCTGTGTCAGAGAGCCATTACGCAAAGTCCCTGGCTAGGGCAAGCGAGATTTGCTGGTAGGTTCCAGTAGTTTCACAGGGTGTAATGGGCTTCCCTCCGACATGACTTATACCGCTATTAGGGGACTGACGCTTGCCACCCCCCTAGGCCCGATATGCGATAGTCTTGGACGAACGGACCGGACTGTATGGAGATTGTCACATCAGACTCAGTAGGAGTTTGGATGGGTTTTCTCATCGGCCTTCTTATCGACAACTACCTGGGGACCGTTACGTACAGCTAGTGCCGCTTGCGGTCTGTGGTTAAACCCACTGCCAGCGTAGTAGTCGAGTCTCTAGAGTCCCACACAGAGAGTTTCCTACTCCAGGCGAAACGATATAGAGGTTGCATGGTTTTGCGACAAAGGGTTCGGACGCATACGTGCGTTTACGCGCGTACGACTTTCGGACAGTTTTTACCAGTCGACTTTGGTTTAAGCCAGTTACTGGTATCCGGTTATTGGATTTTTACAGTCTAAAGTTTTTCCGTATTTTTGCGGATCGGAGGGGCGTTCTTGTAATTGTTCGAGAAGCTTCTAGAAGATGGTGACTAAGGAGGGTTATGTGTCATATTCATTGAATGAGTTTATGAGTCATGGTGGTGATTCATTCATTTCATTAATGCACATTTATTTCTTAATGACTCATGCTAATGAATCACCACTAGATATTTTATGAAGCATGATTAATCATCACTCTTTATTCTTTTCTTATTATTAGAAAATGCTTCATATATGATATGATACTCATAAACTTATATCATAATATTATTCACATTCTCTCTCCTCAAGCTCTCTCTCTTCAAAAGACTAATCCCCACCCTCATGTGTTGAGATCTAGGATTAGTTAGACTAATCAATCCATAACCATCACTCTATTTCATCTATCTTCTTTGATTAGCAATCCAAGAAGGTTAGTTGCCTCAAGTTTAGAGGTTTAGCTTGGTGTTTTGCTCTCGGGTGGATCGTCTACTACCTAGAGAAGGTCGAGGAGAACAAAGGAGGACACAAAGACGAAGGACTAGTTTCGATAGGTATAATCCCTAATCATAGTAGTTTAGAACAACTATATGTTTGGTTAGTTATCGTTTAGCTTCGATTTAAGCGGTTAGTCGATGTTCGTTCTTTAAACATGATCGTTTTTGAAAATTCCGCCTCCCCACAAGTACTGGGGTGAAGTACATCGACTTACACTAATCATGTACATCCCTCTCCATTTTAGTCTATAAGACACCTTTAGAGAGGTGATTCCATCACCTGCAGGTACACTACCATGCCAGGAGTCATCTATTCTAAATACCATTAGAATACTGTCAAAGTACCCAAATTGGGAAACTACCCAATTCTAGATCTAATACTATAGATCTAGTAACCAGAATGTCTGATATTATATCCATATCCTTTGTGGAGAAACCATTGTGTGATGACCAAAGTACAACCGGTTGTAGTATAGGAATTTTACTTCCTATTATGTGTATGTCATCCAAATACCAGGACATCACACCCTACTACCTCCTTAACAGATCCATCCCCTATTCTGATGAAGTCAAACCCATGACTGTCACATCAAAATTAGATGATCTTATCTCCGCTATATCTGCTCAAGCCTATAAATAGACATAAGAAACTTTCCACTATGCTTCCGCTTCTCCCACTGACTACGACAACCCTCTGGCAGAATAATATATACGTACACTTCTAAAGCTAGTTTAGAACGACGCTATACTTATCCTCCTGCCGGGTCTCATAGTTTGGAACAACAGTAGTGTCAAGTCTGGGTAAACAAGAACCTCCCTGTCACCGTCCTTGAGGCTACCGGAGTACCTCTCGGGTGTCTGAGGTTACCCACCATATCTGCGGAGTGGCTAATGGAATGTCAAACCTGATTGAATATATAGGTCCTATTAAATTTTCCGTAATCGTTTGCGGTTCTGGAATCACTTCCAGTTCTACTAAGCTCCCACTACTGTTTTCTGAAAAAATGCATTTTACTAAAACTGTGGCGAGTCAAGAATAATATCACTATTGATCTTCCAGATGGTAGAATATCAACCCTCGACATAGCCGGGTCAACCCACAAACTGCCATTACAGAAACGTGCCTTGAGTTATCCAGAGTCTGGTTTTAAGCATATGCCCGATACTTGCGACACTTGGTTCATATCTTAACATCGTTAAGATATGAACCATTCTATATACAATATAGAAATAGAGGCATTAATTTAATCGGAACCAGATTCAAAAAACATGCAGCTATCTCCAGTGCATATCAACTTAATGGAGAGAGGATAATCAGCATTACTCAAATTAGGAATCTATCCAATTATGAGTAACCTGAAAGAGAAACAAGTTTCTCAAAACCATTACTTCCATCCGAATACCAATCACAAGAATCCACATCTTCAATTTCTTTAAAGAATCCCGATACTTGCGACACTTGGTTCTCTACTTTATTCTTATACCCACAACTTCTCAAAACTTAGACATTGTATTTCTACGAAACACTTGTGTAAAAACTAGAGAAGTCACAAGTAAACAGAACATAGTACGAGGACCAACCCCTTTGTCCTGACGGACACTGGACAACATACAATACTCTGTATAAGTCCGCTGAGTTGAATAACTCAAAACCTGTGCATCGTAGGTTGAAAACTGTACTCAGGCGATTTCCTCAAATATCACCAATTACAACGAATTCCGATATATATAGAGGATGATCTCCTAATTCCCAATAACTTACTCCCACTCATCATCTGTAAAACCATACAGATATGAGAATGAAACCTGGTAAATACATACCTTGGAGTAAGCATCTAATCGGGAAAACAGTTTTCCTTTAACAATGCACTGAAACATTAAAATGTTTCGTAGGGGTATCCTGGTATTCTTAGTAATGCCTCTTCCATAATCAAATTCATGACTATAACCGTATATTTCTTTACCATCTCTCCAAATCCTTTTATTTGTCTTTATTCATTACCTTCTGTACACCTTCTTTTAGGCTAAGTAGTTTTCTTCCTTCCCGACCGTTCGGCACCAGCCTATGGTTTGGAAGAAGATTATCCAATAAGCGTAATAGGTGCACCCTCCTAAACTAAGAAGTACTCACAACCTGAGAGAAGATGATGATAAAAGACAACTGAATAATACCTTATTCAATTTCTCCCGAACTGGGGAAAAAAGCAAAGGTGAAGTAGGAGTGGCGATGAAGTACGCGGTTTGGTCGTGAATGATAGCAGTCGCAATTTATTTTGCCCTCTTTTTAATCCCTTTATTTTGTCTTTACATATTACCTTCTGTATACCCTACTTAGGCTAATTGGTTTTCTTCATTCTCTACCTTTCGGCAACTGCCTATAGTTTGGAAGAAGACTATCCAATAAGCGTAATAAGTGTACTCTCCTAAACCAAGGAGCCCTCGCAACCTGAGAGAAGGTGATAATAAAAGACAACTGAATAAACCAACTCTATTTCTCCTGAACCTGGATCCATCCTCGAAGAAGTCCCTTCGAGTTCGTATATAACCATACGATGGATTTATCCAATGGAAGTGGATGTCCGTAGTAATACGGGGTGTTCTGAGAAATAAAAAGGGTAAAAGAGGGAGCGACAATGACTTATGCAACTATAGAAAATCCAAAAGCCAGTATTTTAAGAAGGTTCGGTCCGCTTTGTCACTGAGTTATAGTCTAGGGTCGGTCAATGGTCGCTGCCAATGAGAGAGAGAAAAGAAACACTCTGCGTGCACTCTAACCTAGATCAGAATGGTCATTACTTTATCTAATCAGGAAACCTCCCACTGTAGTTTCCAATTCTCCTCCAAACCTGAAAGAAGAATTAGTCGGGATCACCCGAAGAGTAAACTAACTCATCAGTGGGAATCGGGATCCAACTCTCATCGCATGATAACTCGATGGAAGCCACTCAAGTTATCACACTCCAGAAGCTATGCGAATGCCTGGCAAGTTTCCTGTATGTTTGAAACTCCCGATATATATTTTTGCCCCATGCTCTTATGACCTTGACTAAGGGCCAAAAATCTCATAAGTCACATGTCAAGTTCTATCCATCATTATCTAGGTCAATTTGAACCCACCCGTACATACTCTTGACTAAGGGCCAAATATAGTAATACGACTGTCCCAAACCAACGCATGTATCTATGCAACATGTGAACACCCCAGCAGCTACCAATCACTATGTTTTGACTAAGGGCCAAATATACATAGCTTGAATACTACTGACCATCCATAAGAAATGACGGAGGGCTACGGCTGGTTTTTGGCGAAAAACCTTTAACGTAATGAACTTGATCTCGTTGAAAGAACCTGAAAGCTTTTTATAAAGATATAGTGACGAAAACCTTTTGCTAAAGAGGTCACTCCCGGTGAAGAGATCTCGGCTCTTTCCTCGTGGAATGAGGTGCAGGATATTCTAACTGAATACCGCTATGCAAAGAAACTTGTAATCGACTATAGTGAATTTATTACCCTGACGTACACTTCTGCCCAAGGGGTCACTCCCGGTGAAGGGATCTCGTCCCTTGCCTCGTCGAATGAGGTGCATGATATTCCAACTGAATACCGCTATGCAAAACAAAAGGAAATATCTTTGTAATAAAACCTTTTAAAATTTGTTCCAACAACATCAAATATATGTTTGTTTTATCCTTGCATTGATAAGAATCAATGCAGTCCCATCAATCAATCATACCAGAAAAGAACGAAAATATAATTTACGTATATGCCATCCGCATTTGCCTCTAGGTCCCGTCATCACCCGTTAGGTTACTTAACTAACGACAGAGAGGGGACTGGACTAGCGCGTGTGTAAAACATATACTGCATCTAATAGTATATATACCAATATACAGTAATCACTCCAGGCGTGATAATATGCAACATTACAGAAAAGTAATAAGCATCATAGAACAATACAGATAAGCTGGGATCCCCGGGTTTCATAGAGCCGCTACTGAAACCCGACGTTCTCCTGGTCGTGTGGATAGCCTGTGCAATGAAACCTAGACCCTTACGGGTGCGGCAAGTTACCCGCCAAAACCTGAAGCGAGGCAGCCCCCTACAACAAAATGAATGGACCACCCGGCACTTCACGAAATCCGATAACTTGAGCACCCCTCCTTGGGTCAACCTGTACCCCTACGAGTGCGGCGAATAGTCTGCCAATTCTAGAGTGAGGCCCCTCTGCCTCTCAAAGCCATGAGATACGAACCTGTTTCCCTCCAGAACCCGGCTATCCGTGCACTCCTTCGCGGGATAAACCTAGTACAAAAATAAAAATATGTACAACGGGTACATCGACCTCAGCCCGGTCGTGCCCCAAAAGAATATTATACTAACAGGCAGTGACAGCTGTCCACATGTTGGACGCTCGCCCCGCAATATCAAATGTACAAATAAATCCAAACTGCATTACCATTTCACACTGTTATCCACCACGACATATCCGCAACATCACAGCACAACACAAAACATCAACACGAATATCACGTTCGCAAATCCGTCTAAAAGGACTATAGCAATTAGACGCAATTTACCGCTCAAATGACATTCCCGGTCGGAGATATAATGTAAAAACTGCATACTAACAAGTTTAAAATTTCGATCGACAAAACTTCCCGAAGTGGGCCCTACGAACATCTGCTGTACAGTAATAAAAACTGGGCCCAAAAGAATAGTACCAAAAACCACAATTTCCAATGTTAAGCTTTCTGGAAAAACTTGGAGCAGTGTTCCCACAAAACGGCCGCGGTTCCGCGGTCAAACCCTAGGTTTGACCGCGGATCTGCGGTGGTAATGGGGGATCGCGTGCCCCAATTTTCCCAGAATTCTTAGAAAAGCCTGCTCTGTTTTCTGTGATATGTAAAATTATTTTTAGACCCCTTTTAAAATCGACAGAAACTTTAGACTTGGAATTTGCGGTTTTCGAAAATCCGTTCGATCGATGTTTTAAATGCGTTAGCACAAGTTAGTAAAGCTTAATGGTGAGGCTCTGATACCACTGTAAGTACACGGTAGCGCCCCGGCCGTCTAACAGACGCCAAATGCGGAACAAAAACTTTTTAGCTGGCGCTATCGTATACTATAACCCGGATCTGCCATTAAAGCTAAACCAACAAACTACAAAGCGGGTAGAAATGTTATACCGAACGATCCGAGTCCTTCGGTCTTCAACCATCATCCCTCGCTTTGTTGCGGCTTCTCCGATCTCCTGAACCTCCAGACTTCTCGTCCAGGTTGCACCACGTCGACGGATCTTTAAACGGGCTCCCGCCTCTGAACCGAGGCAACTCGGTCGTCAAGTTTGCTAAAAGAGATGACCAAGATGATGTAGAGAATGAGTAGAACACTTTGTCTCACTTCGTCCAAAGCCATGGACGAACGGTTAATGAAGTTGCCTTTTGGATCGGGTGAAATGAGAAATGAGGCTATCTAATTTCCATGAATCCAAAACTATATTCTTTTCCAAATCAACAACCATGCTCTTTCAAGAGAGGGGGCTGACCACTATATAGAGGTGGGGGGGGGGGTGAGTGTAGAAGGGGGGAGGGTAACCTTAAGCTAAAGGATCAAGAAGAAAAAATCTTAGTGAAAACCAAAACCCATTAATGCATTGAATGACTCATCTAACCTTGTCATCCATTCATTAATGCAAATAATGATTCATTAACCTAGTCACCAATCCAAGAACCTTCCACACTCATGACCCACCTCATGAAGAAAAGATAAATCCGCATTTAACCGAATGTTAAAGACGGGCGATAGAAAACTGGAACTGGCAACTTCCAAAAGCGATCCTGAAACGAATTTCAGGATAACCCCGTAATGGTATAAACATACCCGCATTTGTATTACGACCGAATACAAATGCAACTGAGACAAAGATATTATATCTACACAGTATAATACTCGGATCCGGATTAAACCAAAGCCCACCAGTATTACCTGCCCGAAAAATGACACGTGCGTAAACACACGTGCATTTTCCGAACCCTGCCATAAAACCATACGACCTCTACAACGTTTCGCCTAAACATTGGAAACTGTCTGTGGGGGACTCTAATGACACATCAACATACTGGCACTGGGTATAACCACTAGCATGTCAGAGGTACTAACTGTACGTAACAGTTGCCTATGTATTGATTGGAAGGGAAGCTGACGAGCGAACTCATCCAGAAACCCTACCGAGCCTAACAGTGACAATATACATACAGTCCGGTCCGTTCGTCTATGAGTATCGCATATCTGCCTAGGGGGCTGGTAACGTCAGACCCCCATTAGCGGTATAAGTCGTGTCAGAGAGTAGCCCAGAACACCCTGAGATACTACTGGAGTACCTACCAGTAAATTTCCTGCCTCGGCCGAGGGCTTTGTGTAATGGCTCTCCTAGACACAGCGCGAGCTCACCCCCAATACCGGGAGAGACGAATCCCCTGCCGATCCGCTCACTTGCCTCCATGTGGCTCAGGACTATACCCCAAAACACCTGTTTGCACGACTCCTTTGAGCCGTGGTAGGGTAGAAATCAAAGCACAGTGGGAACTCACACGAGACAAATGATGACCTCAGGTCGATGAACTAACCTGTACACATGTCACCAGGGAACTGCTATCTGACGCTGGGTATAATACCAACTAGCAGGTTCCCGGTGAGTCCTGTCCGGTGTACTCATAACCCAATGAGCACCTGTATACCTTTTAGGTGAACCAACTAACACCAATGGCTTGTGAGACAGGCCACCGCCCCTCGTCGGGGTCTCGACTGTATACAGTAGTCTACTCTGGTGTATCGATGCCCTGTCTCGAAACTCCCACGACTAGGGACACTTTAAGGATGTGCTTACAGACCCCAGCTCCCACGTATATGATCGCCATCATACTACTGGCAGTCAAGCAAGAATCCTATGGGCTTTATCAACATGCAATTGTGAACTAAAGCATGTATATGATGATAAAGACAAACTAGATAGCATACTATCATCTCGAGCAAGACTGTCATATCGGTATAGGTCCTCCCTGAATCATTGCAATCACGTACCTGCGATCCAATAATTGACTTTGAGGGAACTATATCCAACAATTCGGATCCCCACAATCAATAAACCCCCGCCTACCCCTAGGCAGGGGGAATCTGTAGTACGCCTGACAAGCGCGCGCGTATTCCCATCTCAATGGGCTGACGAACACCTATCCCACGAGATAGAGGTGATACCATAGTTAAAGACCGGTTGTGATTGTTTTCCATGGAGGTTAGGGTAAGAGTTAAGAAAGGACGGACAAGGACCAAGAGGAAGAAACCTGGTTTCTTCCCGATTGTGCTAATCCCCTTTGTTAACAATTATCTTAACACCTAAAAGTTCTTAATTAAGGCATAGAAAGCAGTGAGAATAATTGATTTTCCAAACTAACCTAATCATAACCCTAGCAAGATTTTTATAAACTTTTATCTCATTCTTAGATCTTAAATTAAAACCCAAAATCTTTTTGATTTAACTCGTTAAAACATAAAGAAAAGGAATCCATCTCCATGTGGACCGACCCGTACTCAACCGGCTAGCTACCAAGCGACACCGTTATTGATTGCGGTTAATTCTTTGATCACAAAACTGTTAGTGTATATGCCCTAGAGGCCATTACTGTATCATACTAGTTTGTATATTACTTAATGGAAGCTTGGGATATTCACAGTTGTATAGATAGTCTTGCTCAAAATGGTAGTATGCTTCTTGGTTTGTTTTTACTTCAATATGTGCATGTGTTTCTTTTAGCATATTCTTTTATACATATTAGTGGAGCCCTTAGGATCTTTGCTTGATTACCAGCGTTGTGATGGCAGTAACAGTAGTGGGGGCTGGTTAATCTACAAGCACATCCTTATACATGTCCCTACTCGTAGGATTATCGAGACAGGGCATCGATACTCTGGAGTAGACTAGCGCATAAGCTTCTCATCCCAGCAGGGGAGATGGTCTGTCCCACAGCCATTAGCACGTCATACTGGAGATACTATGCGGGTGCTCGTTAGGCTACGAGTACACTGGACATGACTCGTCGGGAACTGTTGGTTGGTACTATACCTATCGTCAGATAACAGTTCCCAGGTGACAGGAGTACAGCTTAGTCCGTCGACTTGACACTGCTACTTCACCTCGAGTGTGTTCCCACTTTACTTTGATTACTACCCTACCACGGCTCAAAGGATTCGTGCAAACAGGTAGTAGTTGGGTGCAGTCCCGAAGCTCTTGGAGGCAGTAGTGGTTAGACAGGATTCGTCTCTCCCGGTATTGGGGGTTGTTATCGCGCTGTGTCTAGGAGAGACATTACACAAAGTCCTTGGCCAGGGCAAGCGAGATTTACTGGTAGTGTTTCCAGTAGTTTCTTAGGGTGTTCTGGGCTACACTCCGGCATGACTTGTACCGCTATTAGGGGTCTCACGTTTACCGCCCCCTTGGCCCGACATGGGATACTCATAGACGAACAGACCGGACTGTACGGAGATTGTCACATTTAGGCTCAGTAGGAGATCGGATGGGTTTACCTCATCGGCCTTCTTATCGACATCTACCTGGGGACCGTTATGTACAACTAGTGCCGCTTGCGGTCTGTGGTTAAATCCTCTGCCAGCGTAATGTCGAGTCTTTAGAGTCCCACACAGAGAGTTTCCCTGCACTGGGCAAAAGGTGTAGAGGCCATATGGTTTTACGGCAGGGCGCCGATCACTTACGTGCACTTGTGTGCGTATGATGTTCGAACAGACAATACTAGTGGGCTTTGGTTTAAGCCGGATCCTAGTATTGTATAGATGGATTAGTTTTGTCTTCTGTGCATTCGTATTCTACGTAATGCAGATGTGAGTGTGTATGCACGGTTGTGAGGAGAGAAGAAGGAGATGCCTCATTAGGGTTTTGACCATTGACTTGGTCAAAACCATTATGAGGTGGAAGAAAATATTTACTAATCCTGTTAATGATAATTGTGTTATGGCTAATTGCTTTGACCATTTGACTATGTTGACCATTTGACCTAGTTGACCATTGTTGACTTGGATATTTTTTGAGCTCTAGACTTTTCTTATGGCTTGGATTTAACTTGACATGATAATGGTCAAATCAATTGTAACCATCACAATTTATCATGACAAAAGGATGGTAATTATTTTTATTATGGATCATTATCTTCTTCTCATTCTCTCTCATCAAATGAGAGCTCCTATGGTTTGTTTCTTCTTCCTCCTCACTACAAATTCCTAATAGTCTCATGTGTTGAGGAAATTAGGTTCTAAATAGACAAACAAACCCATCTTCTTCCTCTACATCACCTAGGGCATCAAGAGTAGCAAACTTGTTGCCCTAGTTACCTCGGTTTGAGGTGGAGCTCGGACTATAGACTCTCGGGTGGATCGTCTTCGACTCTAGGAGGCCGCGGAGGTGACCAAGATCCAGATCGATCCTCGGAGCTTGCATGGACGAGGAGGAAAGCGGAGGGAAGAACCGAAGGACCATTTTCGTGAGGTATAATCTCCTAAGCATAGTAGATAGAATCTCGAGTTGTTTGTTAGAAATGGTTTGGCAAAGATCCTCAAGATAGTCTATGTTACCTTGTGATAAAAAAATTGTTTTTTATCTATTCCGCCTCCCCGTAAGTACCGGGGTGGATAACGTAGACTTATAGTGGTATCAGAGCCCAGCTAAACCATTACTAACATGTTAGCAAAGTGTTAGAAATTCGATCGCCGGAGAAATCACAAAAATACGTCAAAAATGCATGTTTTCTGTCGATTTTAAAGCAGGTCCAAAAATTATTTCAGGGACCTTAAAAATACGTGCGGGCTTTTTGAAGGACACACAAGAAAAACGAGCTCATGAATCGGTCAGACCGCCGCGGAAGCGCGGCTAAACCAGGGGTTTAGCTGCGGGTCCGCGGCCGAGTCGCCGCCGAGTCAACTCGTTTTTCCTGCAGTCTGTCCAGATTTGTATTTTGTGATTTTTCTGATAGTTTGTTTCTGCCCAGATTTTGTTGAGTACTGTGTTGTGCTTGGGGTAGGTTCAAATCAAATTATCGATCGAAATTCTGAGTACTTTATCTAATCAGATCTTCTGTGATGTGATATATGTACTGAACGTTTACTAATCGCTATACGTCGATTAGTGGGGGTTGTGCATATCTGTGATCTGTGATGTTGGTTTGTGGATATGAACTTGTTGGATCGTCGTGATGAATAGCCGGGGATGTGAGATGAGGGTTTTCATTTTTCATTCAATGTAAAAATTGTAAATTGATGTAATATTATTTTATGGTCGCACATCCGGGTTGAGCTTGTAGCCGCCATTGTGTATTATTTCTTTTACTGTTTTTTCTCCTAGGATAGACCCAAGGTGGGGTGCACAAACTACCGGGTACATTGTAGTGCCGAGTGGCCTACTCACGTTGTTGAGGGAGGTTGCTTCACTTCGGGTATTTGACGGGTAGTTTGCTGCACCCGTAGGGGTCTAGGGTGGGGTTTGGCTATTCATCCCGACCGTGTAATCCGTCTTTCGTTGCAGGCTCAAACGAAGCGCGGATTCCTAGTATATCCAATGTGTTCATCTATGATCTGGAATGGGTATCATTGCATCTAACGAATGTTTATATCTATATATGATATCTAGTAGGAGTTGCTTTTGTTTTGCATCCGCGCTAGTCCAGCCCCCGCTCTGTCGTTAGTTAAGTAACCTAACGGGTGATGACGGGGCCCAACGGCGAATGCGGATGGCATAAGCGTACGCCATATTTTCGTTGTTTTCTGCAATGGTAGGATTAATTGATGGGACGCATAATATTAATGCAAAGAAAATAAACCAATGTTATATCGTTGGAACAATTTCAAAACCACTAGGTTTTTTTTCCAAAACAGAAAACTTTTAGAAACGCGGAGCTTAAACCACTTATTTTAAAAGCTATCAAGGTTCCTTCGATTATATCAAGTTCACCATGTTCATGGTTTCACAAAACCATTCGTAGCCCTCCGTCATTTCATATAAATCTTCAATAGTATTCAAGCTATGTTTGTTGGCCTTAGTCAAGGCATAATGATTGGTAGCTGCTGGGTATTTATATGTTGCATAGATAGATGCGTTGGTTTGGGGCAGTCGTATTACTTTGTTGGCCTTAGTCAAGGGTATATACGGGTGGGTTCAAATTAACCTGGACAATGACGGGTAGAACTTAACATATGACTTATGATTTGTTGGCCTTAGTCAAGGTCATAATAGCATGGGGCAAAAATCCACATCGGGAGTTTCTAAGGAAATTGAAACTTGTTAGTGCTGCATACCATTTGGAGTTTGATAATGTTGGTTGGATTCCTTCAGCATTATCACACAATGATATTTGGATCCCGATCCTACTGTGAGTATCTGCTACTCCTCGGGAGATTTTTTCACTTAACGATCAATGCTATAAACCAAGTAGGTGTATAGAACAGTGTTAGCGGGGCTAACGCCTCCAGGGAAAAGAGGTTATTTAATTAAGAAACTTCACGAAAGTGTCGTAAAACCTCCCTCAAAGTACCGACACTAGCCTGGCTGAACGGTTAAGCAAGTATTGTACGGTGAGATTAATCCTGACTAATTCTTCTTTTATGGTTTGAGGAAGGATTCAATAAACAGTGGGAGCCATCCTGTTTAGATAAATTAAAAACCAATCTAAACTTTCAAGGAGCATCACGCTAAGTGTTTTCTTCTCTCTCTCTTAATTGCAGCGACCCAGTGACCAGACATAGGTTACATCTAGATTATAAAATGACTGAATCTGACTATATTGATTGGTAATGGTCTGTCTAGATGTCCATTACCCATGACAAACTGGGACACCTCTTCACTAATCAAACCCCTGCCGTCTCAGGACCGGTTTCCATCGTCACAGATACTGATATCCGTAAGACATCGGAAAAAGACTGTGCGAATGCCAAGTGCCTCGTGTTGGCCTCAGTTGATGGTACATACCAGAGGCAGCACGAGAAGACGGACTTAGCTTATGTCTTCCTCCATAACAAAGATTTATATGGAGGGCAATCTCGTATCGCAAGATATGAGACCTCGAACGAATTTCTTCAAGCGAGGTTGGCTGTCGGGTCATCTGTAGGGGACATCGTCTTTACAGAGACTAACTATTTTGATAAGCTTGTAGGGTTCCTAGGCACTCTTGTGAAGGTTCATAAGGCATCAAACATGCCCGGATTAAATTTTAGACGTGCCGAACAACCCAAAGCCGGGATCTTTGCTAGATTATTAGGGTTTAACATGTAAATAGATAACATTTATCTAAGTGTGAGGGATTACAACCTTTGTAGTCCGCTCCTTCACTTCACAAGCTCCGAGTAGAAGTCCCTTTGCCGCGATCCACGATCTCCTGGACTCATGAGAGGCTCCACGACTCGAACGATCCATTCTAGCTTGTCGTATTCCAAATCTCCGATGATCTACGTCGAGGTTTCGAAGAACTCAAGCTATCTCACTCTAAAGAAGTGAACACACTAATCCCATGGGCTAGATGAGATGAGTATGAGAGAGTAGTGATTTTGCTTTCTTTTAATATCATTTTCTCAATTTTATTCATCACTTCAAGAAAATCTAGCAAGCTTTTCTTTCAAGAGAGAAGAAGAAGATGATAATGGATAAAGAATAATCAATAATCTTTTTCTTTTGTGATGAATAGAATAAAACATATGATTGAATTGTAAAACCATGGTCAAGGATGAGTGGCTAGGATCTTGTAGAGAAACAACTAGGGTTAGGGTTTGGTTAAGTTAAAATGTGTCATCCAAAATATCTTTACAAATGACAAAAGAAAATTGCTTCTAGAAAGAACTTGAAGCAACTAAACCCAATCAAACCCTAACCTCAATTAATCATCCTTAAACATGTTTAACAATTAATCATATCATGTCACAATAATATATATCACATATATATTATATATTTGCAACAAAAGAAAATAATACAATTAACATATATCGTATATATATAATGTATCATCCACTGAGAAAATGAAATAATAAAGTAAGCCAATATTAGTTAATATAATAATATATCATATATATATTATTATATATTAAATCATCGAATCAACACTCTTGATCCGACGATCCGGCTATATCGAATATAACCGGCTAATATATCATGTACCGATTCATCGAATCAACACTTGATCCGATGACCCGATTCATATCCATAAATCGCGAGAATCTAATACGGTATCCCATATCGCATTATTCTCGCTCCTGCGCATATCACATATGTGCCACTACTCTGTTTCGCCTGAGCCAAGAAACCTCTGTGTAGGACTCTAAAGAATCGTCAATACGCCGGTAGCAGGTGATGATCATATCAAACACCCACAAGCTGCAAGCGGTCAGCTAAACGTAACAGCCACCCAGGTATTGAGCGATCAGAAGATCAACAAGCTAGCCTGTGCGTTCTCCTGTGAATCCGATCAGTAACACTCCCGTACAGTCCGGTCTGTTCGTCTGATATGTCGCATATCAAGTCTAGGGGTGGTATACGTCAGACCCCAGTAACCGATAAGTCGTGTCGATGTATGACTCATAACGGGTCGAGAAACTACTCGTAACACTTACCAGTAAATCTCTATATCAGCCCTGGCCAGGGACTTCCAGTTATAGCCAATCGAACACAGCACAACATCAACTCCCTATACCGGGAGAGACGAATCCCCTCCTATCGCTCATTGCCTCCATGTGATTCGGGACTGTACCCAAAAGCCACCATTTTGCACGCCCTCTTGGACGTGGTAAGGTGGAAATCAAAGCACAGTGGGAATCACACAAGACTCTATGACGATCTCGGGTCTTCAGACTACCCTGTACCTGTGTCACCGGAGAACTGCCATCTGACGTGTGGTATATCACCATCTGGGAGTTCTCGGCGAGTCCGTCCAGTGTACCCAGTCTCTACTGAGCACCCGTACACCATCTCTGATGTCAAACACCGATGGATATGGGATCATCCATCGCCCATCATATGGGTCAAGATGCGTATACGCTAGTCTACTTTGGTGTATCGATGCCCTGTCTCGATATACCCTCGACTAGGAACAGTTATAGGATGTACTCATCGACTACCGCGGCCCCACTAGTATGATCTCATCATAGTCCTAGTAGTCGAGTACAGATCCTAAGGGCTTTATCAACATTTGAGAGTAAAACAGTAAACCAGTACAAGTCAACATGTTAAGATAAAGTGAAACCAAATAGCATACTATCATGACGAGCAAGAAAGTCTTCTCTATATATAACCAAGCATCCATTATAATATACATCAAATGTACAACAATGGCCTCTAGGGCATATACATAACTAACAATCTCCCACTTGCACTAAGGCCAGCTGCTGTAGTATCTCATACCTAGCATCCCGAATAATCTCTCAAACTGTATATGGGGAATAGCCTTCGTGAATGGATCCGCAGTGTTGTCCTTCGTATCTACTCTCCTGACCTCGATCTCCCGGCGATCAACTATCTCCCTGATCAGGTGATACCGCCTCAGAATATGTCTGGACTTCTGATGGGACCTGGGTTCCTTGGCCAAAGCCACAGCTCCATTGTTTTCGCAATACAGAGGTATTGGATGCTCAATGGATGGAACCACACCAAGTTCACTAATGAACTTCTTGATCCAGACAGCCTCTTTGGCAGCATCGTTGGCAGCGATGTATTCAGCCTCCATCGTTGAGTCTGCAACGGTATCCTGTTTGGAACTCTTCCAACATACCGCCCCTCCATTGAGGGTGAAGACAAAACCCGAATGCGACTTAGAGTCGTCCTTATCACTTTGGAAGCTGGAATCGGTAAAGGACTCCACCTGGAGTTCTCCGTTACCATACACCAAGAACATCTCCTTAGTCCTTCGCAAGTACTTGAGAATGTTCTTCACTGCTGTCCAATGACTCTCTCCAGGATCTGCTTGATACCGACTCACTACACTTAGTGAGTATGCTACATCGGGTCTGGTACATAGCATCGCATACATGATAGAGCCTACTGCCGAAGCATAGGGTATCCCTTGCATGCGAGCTCTCTCCAAATCAGTCTTGGGAGACATCTCTTTGGAGAGAGTGAGTCCAGATATCGTGGGCTGATTCCCACGTTTGGATTCTTCCATACTAAACCTCTTTAGTATGGTGTCAATGTACCTGGATTGGGACAATCCCAGTATCCGTTTAGATCTATCTCTATAGATCATGATTCCCAATATGCAGGAGGCATCACCTAGATCTTTCATTGAGAATCTCTGTGATAAGAAGAGCTTGACTGATTGCAGCATAGGAATATCATTTCCTATCAAGAGTATGTCATCCACGTACAATACGAGGAAGACTACCTTACCCTCTGCCACCTTCTTATAGATACAAGGTTCATCTATATTTTTGATGAAGGCAAACTCTTTGACTACAACATCAAAACAGATGTTCCAACTCCGCGATGCTTGCTTTAACCCATAAATGGATTTAAGCATCTTGCACACCTTTCCGCTGCTCCCACTATCTACGAATCCCTCTGGCTGAGTCATGTACACGCACTCTTCTAAATCACCGTTTAGAAAGGCGGTCTTAACATCCATTTGCCAGATTTCGTAGTCATGATATGCAGCAATGGCAAGTAAGATCCGGATGGACTTAAACATAGCTACTGGAGAAAAGGTTTCGTCATAGTCCACACCTGGTCGTTGACGAAATTCCTTTGCTACCAGTCTAGCTTTGAAAGTCTCAACTTTTCCATCTACACCAAATTTCTTTTTAAAGATCCACTTGCTCCCAATGGGTTTTACCCCTTCAGGAGCATTTTCCAAAGTCCATACTTTGTTGGTGTACAAGGATTCCATCTCAGATCGCATAGCATCCAGCCATTTCACAGAGTCACCACTCGTGATGGCCTGCTCGAAACTAGTCGGTTCATCATCATCCATGATGCAATCCTCGCTTCCACCATCAATGAGAAAACCGTAGTATCTCTCAGGTGGACGAGAAACCCTACTAGATCGGCGGAGAGGCTGGGGTTCGTCGGGTACTACTGAATCCTCTGGTTCCACTAAATCATCTGTTGTAGTTTGTTCTGCTGGAACTTCTTCCAGTTCTACCTCAGAGCCACTAATTTCTTTTTCAAGAAATTCCTTTTCTAAAAAGGTGGCGTGCCGAGAAACAAACACCTTTTGTTCTTCGGTGTGGTAGAAGATATACCCGCGCGAATGTTTGGGATATCCAACAAACTTGCACAGAATAGACCTTGCGCCGAGTTTGTCCGGATTTTGTGTTTTCACATATGCCGGACAACCCCATATCCTAACATAATTAAGATATGGTCTCTTTCCTTTCCATATCTCATATGGAGTGGTTGGCACAGATTTGGTGGGAACCATATTCAATAGGTCTGCAGCTGTCTCCAGTGCATACCCCCAGAAGGAAATAGGTAACTCAGCTGTACTCATCATAGAGCGCACCATATCTAATAGGGTGCGATTCCTCCGCTCAGATACACCGTTGTGCTGTGGTGTATAAGGAGGAGTACGCTGAGAGAGAATCCCATTCTCTTTTAGATAATCTAGGAACTCACCGCTTAAGTATTCACCTCCTCGATCAGATCGAAGAATCTTAATACTTTTGCCCGTTTGATTCTCTACTTCGTGTTTATATTCCCTGAATTTCTCAAAAGCTTCAGACTTGTGTTTCATCAGGAATACATGTCCGAATCTAGAGAGATCGTCAGTGAATGTAATGAAGTAGGAAGAACCGTTCCTGGCATGCGTAGACATGGGACCGCATACATCACTATGTACCAGTCCTAAGAGTTCGGTAACTCTTTCTCCGTGTCCACTAAACGGAGCTTTGGTCATTTTTCCTTTGAGACATGAATGGCAAGTATCATAAGATGATAATTCGAACGGATTCAAATAACCATCTCTATGTAACTTAGCCAGTCGTGTTGCATTGATATGACCAAGTCTACAATGCCACAAGAAGGATTCGTTCATATCTGAACTTTTCCTCTTGTGTGTGTTTTGTATATTCAGGACTGTATTCTGATTTAGAATGAATATGCCATTATGTAACGAGCCTGATGCAATCAACTTTTGATCTAGGAATATGTTCATAACATTATCCTGTACTACAAAATTATATCCTTCTTTACTCAATAAAGAAATTGATATAATGTTGCACATCATGTTCGGTATATAATAGCACTCATTTAGAATCAGTGTATTACGACTTGGCAATACAAGGTGATATTCGCCAACTGCTTTGGCTACAATACTTGCACCGTTCCCTACTTGAACGGAATGATCACCTTTTCTCAGTTCTCTACCTTTACGTAGCCCATGTAACTGTTTACATATGTGGGATCCTGATCCGGTATCTAATACCCAGGACGTAGGGTGAACTGAGAAACAGTTCTCAATAACAAACACACCTGAAGAAGATGCATCAACATGCATGTTCTTTTGGGCGGCGTGAGAATCCAGATATTCTCCTGTTTCCTGTTCAGTCTTATAACTCTTATAAGAAAGAACGGGTCTGACGTTCCCTTGCTCAGTACAATAATCAGGTTCAGTCAATACATCCATATTATTATCTTGATTATGGCCTGAAATGGTCGCTACCTGGAGAGAGAGAGAAGAAAACACTTTAGCGTATGCTCTTGCAAGATTAGATTGGTTATTATCTTATCTAATCAGGATGTCTCCCACTGGTTTTATCAAATCTACCTTCAAACCATAAAAGGTAAGATTAGCCGGGATTAATTACACCCTACAATTTCGTCAATCTTTCAGCCAGATCAGTGTCGGTACTTTGAGGGAGGTTCCCCGTGCTTTCGCACGGACCTAATTAGTAAACCTCGTTTTCCCAGAGGCGTAACCTCGTTAACACTTTTCTAGACACCTACTTGAATGACTAATTGTCCTGTGTAAAACTCTCCCAGGAGTAACTCTTACTCGCAGTGGGTATCGGGATCCAACTATCTCATAGGAGGTATGCAATCTCATTGCAAATTTCAACACTTGAAATTCCCGATAATGCTTTTACCCCTAGCATCCTATGACCTTGACGCAGGCCAACAAACCATAGTGCGCTAGTCAAGTTCAACCCGTCATTTCTTGATTCAATTAAACCCACCCGCACGACCCTTGACGCAGGCCAACAAAGTCGCACGACTACCCTAATCGAATCTGCATCATATGCATAAACAGATATATACTAGTTAGCTACCGCACACTACGCCTTGACGCAGGCCAACAAGCGTAGCACGAATACTAAATAATATCTATCTGAAATGACGGATGGCTACGCAGGTTTTTCAGAAAACCCTAAGCGTAATGAACTTGATATCGTCGTAGAATCGAGTAATTTTGAAAAGGAGTGTTTTTGAGGCTTTTCTTAGTTTCGCTAAAGGGGTCACTCCCGGTGAAGGGATCGTCGGCCCTTTCCTCATCGAATAAGGTGCAGGATATATCATATATACCGCTGTGCAAAGCAAAACACTTAAAGCAATCAAAAGGCAAACCGCGTTTTGTAGCATCTGCCAGTTTTGCTAAAGGAGTCACTCCCGGTGAAGGGATCTCGGTCCTTTCCTCATCGAATAAGGTGCAGGATATATCGTATATATCACTGTGCAAAGCAAAACTGTAGCTACCCTTTTTATTAAGTTTTGATTCTACAACATCTTTAGGTTTCTTTTCTTTTATTAATCTCATTAATAAAAATCCCATCAGCTTATGCTTCCTAAGCATCACAGAAGAAACGAAAGCAGTAATATTTATATATCAGCATATATATATAGTATAAGCATTCGTCTCAGGCAGTAATATGATCTCATCACAGAACATTGCAGCAGAAGAACATATATGAAATATTGGATATACTAGGACGTCCGTGTTTTTAATACGAGCATGTATAAAACACGGATTCCACGGTCGCGACGAATAGCCAAACCCACATCCCAAGACCCCTACGAGAGCGGCAAGTAACACTGCCAATTCTAAGGTTAGGAGACCCGGTCTCGACTCCTCGAGATGGCCTCCCACTGGACCCTAGAACCCGGTTACTTGTGCTCCCCTCCTTGGGTCTACCTAATGCGGAAAAGTAAATGATATACACTGGTGACAGCAACCGCATCCTGGAAGTGCCCCAAATAAAAGAATATTACATTACAAAAGAATTTTACATGAATGAAAATAAAAACCCTCATCTCACATAAAACCCCCGGCTATTCTGATCGCGACGATCCAATATAACATATCACAGCAACACATAATATCTCATATCATCAACGTAAGCAAGTATGCGTATCCCGATTGTCGTTGATGTATAGCAACGAAGCCGGCGATACACCACATACTACGCTTACGGTCACAGAAAAGAAAGTGTAAAACTACAATATTTGGAATCCACAATCACTTTAGACATCGTAAATCCGAAATATCACATACTTCGTATTTCATGCCTAACTCTATGAATTCCACATATTGTATCACATTCCAGATAAATATACGGTATTAAACTATTTGAACAGATAATCAAACACCCAAAATTTCCCGAAGTGCTCAACTCTTGAGCGGAGTTCAAATAATCCCAGAATATGTCACAGTACCAGTGATCCAGCCGTAGAAGGGCCAAGCCAACGCCTCACATGTGGCACGCCGTACTGCCCCAAACCCGAAGGTTCAAAAGGCAGTTCAAGACGGTCACATAATCGAGTTAAGGTTTGTTGTCTTCTAGAGGGTCCACCAGTTAACTTGTACAATTTTCCCAAAAGATTTAAACCCAATAAAAATTCAACGCTTGAAAGTTTGCCGTGCCGGGAAAAAGTCGGTTAATGATATCCGTTCAACTAGTTTAACAGTTTCTAAATATCCGGAAAGAAATACGAATTTAAAATTTCCGATCGAGTCTACTATTACAAAACAAACCCCAGAATTTTAAACACCTGGAATAGAATAAAAATATCCAGAATACTCAGCAAGTAACTACGAGCAATACCATGAAGCCACGTGTCCCAATTCAACAGTGCCGCCGCGGAAGGGCCGCGCGAACCCCCTTTCTGCCGCGCTTCCGCGCTACTTTGGTGGAATTGTGGGCACGTGTTTCATGGTAATTCTTAGAATTCCATGCTGATTTTTTTACATATTTTTAATTCAGAAAAATCCCAAAATTTAAAAAATTTCCAGAGAGGGGTCAAGTTTCGTCGTTTCGGGTTCGATCGGAGTTTTAACTTCGTAAACACATCGCCTAATGCTCTAGCTAGGCTCTGATGCCACTGTAGTGTTCCTATTCAGTCTTGTGAAGGTTCATAAGGCATCAAACATGCCCGGATTAAATTTTAGACGTGCCGAACAACCCAAAGCCGGGATCTTTGCTAGATTATTAGGGTTTAACATGTAAATAGATATAATTTATCTAAGTGTGAGGGATTACAACCTTTGTAGTCCGCTCCTTCACTTCACAAGCTCCGAGTAGAAGTCCCTTTGCCGCGATCCACGATCTCCTGGACTCATGAGAGGCTCCACGACTCGAACGATCCATTCTAGCTTGTCGTATTCCAAATCTCCGATGATCTACGTCGAGGTTTCGAAGAACTCAAGCTATCTCACTCTAAAGAAGTGAACACACTAATCCCATGGGCTAGATGAGATGAGTATGAGAGAGTAGTGATTTTGCTTTCTTTTAATATCATTTTCTCAATTTTATTCATCACTTCAAGAAAATCTAGCAAGCTTTTCTTTCAAGAGAGAAGAAGAAGATGATAATGGATAAAGAATAATCAATAATCTTTTTCTTTTGTGATGAATAGAATAAAACATATGATTGAATTGTAAAACCATGGTCAAGGATGAGTGGCTAGGATCTTGTAGAGAAACAACTAGGGTTAGGGTTTGGTTAAGTTAAAATGTGTCATCCAAAATATCTTTACAAATGACAAAAGAAAATTGCTTCTAAAAAGAACTTGAAGCAACTAAACCCAATCAAACCCTAACCTCAATTAATCATCCTTAAACATGTTTAACAATTAATCATATCATGTCACAATAATATATATCACATATATATTATATATTTGCAACAAAAGAAAATAATACAATTAACATATATCATATATATATCAATGTATCATCCACTGAGAAAATGAAATAATAAAGTAAGCCAATATTAGTTAATATAATAATATATCATATATATATTATTATATATTAAATCATCGAATCAACACTCTTGATCCGACGATCCGGCTATATCGAATATAACCGGCTAATATATCATGTACCGATTCATCGAATCAACACTTGATCCGATGACCCGATTCATATCCATAAATCGCGAGAATCTAATACGGTATCCCATATCGCATTATTCTCGCTCCTGCGCATATCACATATGTGCCACTACTCTGTTTCGCCTGAGCCAAGAAACCTCTGTGTAGGACTCTAAAGAATCGTCAATACGCCGGTAGCAGGTGATGATCATATCAAACACCCACAAGCTGCAAGCGGTCAGCTAAACGTAACAGCCACCCAGGTATTGAGCGATCAGAAGATCAACAAGCTAGCCTGTGCGTTCTCCTGTGAATCCGATCAGTAACACTCCCGTACAGTCCGGTCTGTTCGTCTGATATGTCGCATATCAAGTCTAGGGGTGGTATACGTCAGACCCCAGTAACCGATAAGTCGTGTCGATGTATGGCTCATAACGGGTCGAGAAACTACTAGTAACACTTACCAGTAAATCTCTATATCAGCCCTGGCCAGGGACTTCCAGTTATAGCCAATCGAACACAGCACAACATCAACTCCCTATACCGGGAGAGACGAATCCCCTCCTATCGCTCATTGCCTCCATGTGATTCGGGACTGTACCCAAAAGCCACCATTTTGCACGCCCTCTTGGACGTGGTAAGGTGGAAATCAAAGCACAGTGGGAATCACACAAGACTCTATGACGATCTCGGGTCTTCAGACTACCCTGTACCTGTGTCACCGGAGAACTGCCATCTGACGTGTGGTATATCACCATCTGGGAGTTCTCGGCGAGTCCGTCCAGTGTACCCAGTCTCTACTGAGCACCCGTACACCATCTCTGATGTCAAACACCGATGGATATGGGATCATCCATCGCCCATCATATGGGTCAAGATGCGTATACGCTAGTCTACTCTGGTGTATCGATGCCCTGTCTCGATATACCCTCGACTAGGAACAGTTATAGGATGTACTCATCGACTACCGCGGCCCCACTAGTATGATCTCATCATAGTCCCAGTAGTCGAGTACAGATCCTAAGGGCTTTATCAACATGTGAGAGTAAAACAGTAAACCAGTACAAGTCAACATGTTAAGATAAAGTGAAACCAAATAGCATACTATCATGACGAGCAAGAAAGTCTTCTCTATATATAACCAAGCATCCATTATAATATACATCAAATGTACAACAATGGCCTCCAGGGCATATACATAACTAACAAAGCTCACGGACCTGAAGACCACATTGAAGAACGGGTCAGATACTGACTTGATTCTATAGTCTCTGCCCTCTACTTACACCCTGAAGGAAACCAGGGAAGTAGAAGGAAAGGGAAGGGCAAATGTTTTGGGACTAGATATAGCGAAGGAGGGACGTCCTTATTGTTGCAGGAAAGGACATTGGCAGAGGGATTACAGGGATTGCAAAGCCAGTAGCCAGGATTCGAAGCATGTTGTGGTTTCGGCTTCGGGTGTGTTTGTAATAGAAAACTATATGTCAATTAACTCTACTTCATGGGTAATAGATACCGGATCGGGATCTCATATCTGTAATTCATTACAGGCTTCGAGAAATCGTAGAGTTATCAGGTTAGGTGATATGACTCTCAGGGTAGCAAACGGTATGAGCGTGGACGCTGAATCCGTAGGGGAATATGATATTGGATTGACAAGTGGGCAGATATTGATTCTACGTAACTGTTTGTATGTACCTAGTCTAGCTTGTAATATCATATCTGTATCCTTACTTTCTAAGGAAGGATATGATTTTACTTTTGTAAGCGATGCGGTCCACATCCACCTAAATCAAGTTCTGATTGGGTCAGGTACATTAGAAAATGGAATATACGTATTAAATCAAGCTCAGGTTTTCAGTGTCCAGAACACACTTAAAAGAAAGTCTCCGGAAACAAATCAGGCTTTCTTATGGTATTGTAGACTGGGTCACATCAATGAGACACAGTTAACAAAGTTACATAAAGAGGGATATTTGGATCTGTTCGAATATCAGTCTTATTCCACGTGTGAATCTTTTCTCATGGGAAAGATGACAAAGACTTCGTTTACTAGACATGGAGTAAGAGCGAGCGAGCTCTTGGGACTTGTACACAGCTATGTGTGTGGTCCAATATCTACACATGCGCGGAGTGGTTTTTCCTATTTCGTTACTTTTATGGATGATTTCTCTAGTTATGGACATGTCCTCTTGATGAAGCATAAATACGAGGCCTTTGAGTAATTCCGGGAATACAAGAATGAAGTAGAAAAACAAACATGCAAGAGTATCAAGACACCGAGATCTGATCGAGGTGGTGAATACTTAAGTGCCGAATCCCTGGGATACTTAAAAGAGAATGGAATTCTCTCTCAGCTTACTCCTCCATACACACCGCAACACAACGGTGTATCGAAAAGGCGGAATCAAACTCTATTGGATATGGTTCGTTTCATTTACCGCGATCCTTCTGGGGTTATGCACTTGAAACAGCTGCTTATCTTTTGAACCAAGTTCCTACTAAGTCAGTGCCTACTACGCCATATCAGATGTGGAGTGGGAAGAAACCCTGTCTTAAACACATTAAGATATGGGGATGTCCAGCTTTTGTTAAAAAGCAGCATGCGGACAAGCTCGAGGCACGCTCAGTACAGTGTAAGTTTATGGGATACCCAAAGAACTCCAAAGGGTATGTTTTCTATTACGCAGAGGTGCAAAAGGTCTTTGTTTCTCGTCATGCCCACTTCTTGGAAACTGGATTTTTAGAAAATCAGATAAGTGGGAGCGCAATAGAACTGGAAGAAATTCCAGAACCACAAGCTATTACTGAAAGCTTGGTAGAACCAGGAGTTTCAGGAGAACCGGACATCCCAGCGCCATTCCGCACGAGTAGTAGACAGTCTCATCCGCCCGAGAGATACTACGGTTTTCTCATAGACGGGGATCGAGAGGATTGCATCATTGAAAATGATGAGCCTACTAGCTTCCAGCAAGACATTCAGAGCGGTGACTCAATAAAATGTCTGGATGCAACGCGGACCGAAATGGAGTCCATGTACACCAACAAAGTTTGGACTTTGGACATTGCTCCAGAAGGGGTAAAACTCGTAGGTTGCAAATGGATCTTCAGAAAGAAGATTGGTGTAGATGGGCAGGTTGAAACCTATAAAGCTAGACTTGTTGCAAAGGGTTTTCGTCAAAGACCTGGTTTGGACTATAACGAAACCTTTTCTCCAGTGGCTATGCTCAAATCCATTTGGATCCTTCTTTCCATTGCTGCCTTCCATGATTATGAGATCTGGAAGATGGACGTAAAGACGGAAATTTGGAAGAGTGTGTCTATATGGATCAGCCGGAGGGTTTCATTCAGAGTGGGAGCAGCGGTAAAGTGTGCAAGTTGCTTAAGTCTATTTATGGACTAAAGAAGGCATCGCGGAGTTGGAACATCTGCTTTAATGATACTGTCAAAGAATTCGACTTTATCAAAAATCCAGATGAACCATGTGATCAGTCGAAAATAATGTATTTTTAACACGGCAATTTCCTTATCATTTGCACTCATTTAGAAGTGTTCGGTATTCATATTTCACATATTAGCAAATCAGTCATAAAATATCAGATTGCATGTGTTAGACTTTTAAACTGTCACTTTAAGGGAAATTGACAGCATTTCATGGCATCGCATCATCTCTGTATTTGCGCAACACTTGTGTCGAGATTTGTGCAGGAAATTACAGGAGCAAAGTCAAAAGAAGCTGATAAAAAATACACCAACTCCATGATTTCAGATCTGGTAGCAATCCAAAGGGAGAAATACAATTCAACATATCAGATAAAGACCCATAAGACAACCCAAGAATTACCATTGAAGTTTCAAGCCATGAAGCCCCCAAAGAGCCGCGGAACCGCGGCGGGAGCCAGCTTATGCCGCGGTTCCGCCGCGGTTTTGCCACATCATCGCTCAATTTTCAGTGCAAAACTCCTATCTCAAGGCCTACACCTCATTTTGACACGTCAAATTCCAGAATTCTCTCGAAGCTTCTTCCAGATCAGCAAAGATCATTAAGCAAGGCTAATCTTAATTAAGCTCCTAACAAACTATTTCTAGAAGCTCCCTCCTAACTAATCATATCTAGAAGCTTCTCCTCAACAAACTTTTGGAGGGAAATTCAAATTTCCTCAACAAACTTTTGGAGGGAAACTTAAAATTTGAAATCCTAGATCTAGGGTTTGGATATCTATAAATAGAAGCCTAGACCTAGGGTTAAAGTCTAATCAATCTTTAATCAATCATTAGTTGTTCAATAATCTTCATTATTCTTTCCCTCTTACATCATTTTCTTCCACAAGTCTAGTGACAAGACTTGTGCGAAACCCTAACCCTAATTCCATTCCAAATTCAAGATCTTGAGTACTAATCAAGAAAGAAGCCCTTCAACCTTTTAGGTGCCGAGCCGATCTCCAACCGAGCAAGTGATCCAAGCCGATCCGCGACTCACGGAGCTGAGCGAAGCCAAATCGACGATCGAGTTCTTCCTCTTGTAGTTCTTGAGCGAATGTAATGGAATTGTTGATATAAATAAAAGGTGAAATTCTTGATTCTTGCTTTCTTTAAATTCTTGCATCATGATTCGATCTCAATTTGTAATTGTAGTTCTTGTTGTGATGTTTGAGTAAAACTCCGCTCGTAAAGGAGTCGAGACGATCAATAGAATGATGATGTAACAAATCTTAAAACGATTTTTAAGTCCTATGAGTTTGTAAACCCTAGCAAGTTCAAGAATCGATGACCTAGTTTCGTTGCGATACTTTCTTGATTGTGATCGCTCGAAATTAGGGATCTACAATCGTTCCTTGAATTTACTAGAGGCTAGAATGTGAATGATATCGACGAAGGAACAAGGGATAAGATGAAACCCTAGTTTCACAAGAAATCCCTAATTCTCGTCGATCATCATCGATCTAGTATCAATTCATCGAAGGATAAGAATACGTAATTGTAAGATTACATCATATCTATAGATCCGATCGATTCCTACGAGCCTCATTTCGATTCTTGATATTTGGTTTGGAAAAAATCAACAAACTATCAATTCTTGATTCTATCTTTTTCTTGTTATTAGATCTAGATTTTTCTAATTCTTGAACTTCAATTCTTTAAATCATGAATTGTTTTGTTTTCTTTTCTTTAAAGTTTCAATTCATCTAATTCGAAACACGAACGATTACACTGTCCCTGTGGACGATCCGCACTCACTTACAATCTACATCCGACACCGTAGTTGATTGCGGTCAAATAATTTTTGGTTGTGATTTCTTTACAATTTTCATACTACACATCAAGAATTCTTTACAATCAAATGGCGCCGTTGCCGGGGATAGTGCGCTAATTGTTCGTATTTCGAAATTTGAGTTGAAAAATTTATTCCATCATAATTTTGTGATCAAAATTCGTGCAAACACTAATACGTGTGTTGTGATTTGATTGCGAGGAAATCTGGAATCACTGGAGCTTGGATAAAATTTTTCTGAATATTCCAGAGAGCTAGGGGAGTTAACAGGAGCCCTCTGTAGAATTTTCATTCAGTGAACAGTGAAATTGGCCGCCTTTCCGCGGCATTTGGGAGCTAAAACCACGCTTCCGCGGCGGTTCAGGCAGTTCACTGCTCTAAAATTTTTCTGATAAATCCTCACTTTCTTATCTCTTCGCAAATCTGCTTCAATTAATATTTTGTGCAGGTTTCTTTGCAAATAATCGCTGCGCCGCAAAAGAAAAATAAAATTTGTGCGTGTTTTGATTCTTGGTTGTTTGCATAATTAATACGGATATTAAAGGGCACGGCCAAATCCAGATTAGGTGGGGAGTTCATTACCCTTCCTAAGCCCCGAAAATCACAAACTTGCATCCGCATTTACCCTCATTAATTAAAAGAAATCTAGAGATGACTCTAAGGACCGTCGCGCTCACTTAGGACAAAAGAAGGCCGTGGGTAATTCATTGCTTATCCACGTTTTCTTGTGGTGTCTAAGGCAAGTGTGTCGAAGGCTAGTGGTTATTAATTAGGCCCACTACTTACGTAGTGGAGTACCTTCCCACTTACCTGACACTTACCTGGCCACAGGGGGACAAAGAGGCAGTGGAGGATTCTATCCTGCGACTTGTCTTTTGGCAGTTAGGAGCGGTCTAGAGATTTGACCTAGGTGACCACTAGATATTAGGGTTTTGTGTGTTGCATTTGTTTTGTTGCGTCATTTTTTTTCCTCAAAAATCCGTCCAATTTTCAAAACAAACACCGCATTCTCTTATCATTCCCCTAATTATATTCACGCTGCCACTTGTACTAACCCTTTTTAGTGCAAGATAGGCTGGACAACGGGATCCTAGTGCCTGTTAGTCCGCGTCCTTTCGATCGACCCTAAAGTCGGTATTTCTACATTTACCCTTTCTTTACCCACCACCACACCCACATCGATGGATCCACCTCCATCGAATTTCTTTTCCACTACCCTGCCGCCGTCCGTTGGTGCGCAGAATCCACCTCGCATCTCTCTCCAAGAGAGGTGCTATCCAACACGAGGCCCCTTTTCCACTTGTCTTTCTATTCCACCAGCCAACGGGGACAATTTTCAAATAAAACCCCAATACATCAACCTTCTACCAAAATTTCACGGTCTCGAGTCTGAAGACGTATATGCATTTGTCACCAAATTTGAAAATGTATGCGCAATGATGGGTACTTCACAGCTTTCTGTGGATGCTTTACATCTTCGTCTTCTCCCATTTACCTTGTGCGATTTAGCCGAGAAGTGGCTATATAACACTACCGCACATTTTATTTCAAATTGGGACGAATTCGTCAAAGCATTCCTTAAGAAATTCTACCCACATCAAAAGACAGCTCGAGTCCGTAGCGAAATCTATCAATTCACCCAGCTTCCAAATGAAACATTTTCAAAATGTCTTGAACGCTTCAAGGATCTGTTAGTCCAATGTCCTCATCACGGCATCCCGAGATGGGAGCTTTGCCGAATCATATACGAGGGCATTAATCCTAACACAAGACAGACCCTTGAATCCATGTGTCAAGGCAACTTTATCACTAAAGATGATGGGGAAGCCTGGAAATTTCTAGAAGATTTCGCTGAAAGATCTTTACAGTGGGAGGGTGTGAGTCAATCGTCTAGGGAAGGCAATGATATTTCCATAGGAGTTAGAGCTGACATTTCAGCTATGCAAAAGAAACTTGAGACTATGGAAAACAAATTTTTAGCCGCCCTAAGTCAAATATCACTCTCTAAAACTGTATGTGGCTGTTGTTCTGATCCGTCTCACTTGACGGAAGAATGTCCGTTTCAAGGTCATGAGCATACCAATGCTGCATTTCAAAGACCTAGAAACGATCCATCTTCCTCCACATATGATCAGGGTTGGAGGAATCACCCTAACTTTGCTTGGAACCAATAACAATCTCAAAACACGGTTCCAAACACGAATCATTTCCAAAGGGTCCCTCTACCACAACAACAGCCACCACTTCAATTGAGTCAGCACCCCTTCCAAGCACAAAACTTTCAAAATCCGGCCAACACTTTTTCACCGTCTAGTCCTTTGCAATTGACCGGTACAGATAATACCTCTGCACTAGCATAAACCTTGGATACTTTCATGAAACAATCCATCCAAGGGACGACAAGTTTGCAATCTTCCGTCGAGAATGTGATGAAGATCATTGTCTCTCAAAATGAGAATATCAAATCGATGGAAGCACAAATTGCACAACTAAAAGCCGAAATGAGTGCAAGAGAGAAAGGGAAACTTCCAGCTCAACCCTTACCCAATCCTGGCTATTCACATCATGTGGATGCAATCACGTTGAGATCTGGAAGAGTGCTTGACAATCATGTTGGGGAAGAGTTTGATGATACTGATAAATCAATCAATAACACCCTGGCTGAGGCCATTCCTCACACACATACTTCTAGTTCTGATCCTAGTTCTTCTACCCCACCACCTTCTTCCGAGCCTATTCTTCATTTCCCAAAAGGCTCGTCACTTCAGCCCACCTCTTTTACTCCTCCACGGACGATCCCCACTTCTATTTTGGGATCGGGTCCACACACACTTCCTTCTCCTATGATGGACCCAGCGCTTATTGCTAAAGCACCTTATCCTAATCGGTTAAGGGCTAACACACCGAGTCCACATATGGAGAAGATTATGGACATTTTAAAGCAAGTTAACATCAACATCCCTCTCCTAGATGCCATCCAACAAGTTCCGTCCTATGCGAAAACTCTTAAGAACTTGTGCACTAGGAAGAGGAAGACTCAAGTGCCCAAGAAGATTTTCATGGCAAAAACAGTAGACACGGCCTTCCCCCAGCAATTACCGAGGAAACGTAAGGACCCTGGCTGTCCTACTATTTCCATTTCTATCGGGGAAAAACACATTAACCGTGCTCTACTAGTCCTTGGCGCTAGTGTTAACTTGCTTCCATATTCGGTTTACGAGCAACTAGGTATCGGAGTTTTAAAGCCTTCGAGCATAACTCTCCAAATGGCTGACCGATCAATCACTAAACCTAGGGGTGAACTGGAGGATGTGTTAATAAAAATCGGGGAATTTATCTTCCCTGTGGACTTTATTGTAATTGATACACAGCCTGTAGCGAACCCACAGAACCAAATTCCGGTGATTTTAGGTCGCCCCTTTTTGGCCACTTCCAATGCAATAATCAACTGTCGTAATGGCTCTATGACCCTAACCTTCGGGAATAGGTCAATAGAGCTGAACATTTACAAGTTGGGAAGTGTACCCTCCGAACCTACTGCTCAGGTCTGTTCTGTCGACTTAATGGATGTCGACAGCAGCGAATTTGATGATCCTCCTGTTATCGATCTTGACTCTTTTCATACGTTATTGTTTGACCCAACTATGTATCATACACATACGGACTCTTTCACCGAGATGTCCGGGTCAACAATTAACACTGATTATGAACTGTTTTTAGAGTCTGAAGATCACCCCGCACTTTGTGATGACATTATTCATCGGGGTAAGAATGGAACTTTTGAGGAGATCTTCGCTGATGAACTCGCATTTTTGAATGACACGGGTGTTGAGATGAATCATGTCCTACTCACTGAAATTGAACCTCCACCCCTTCTTCTGAATTGTACAAAGAATGCGAGTAATCCATCACATTCACTGCATCGTCTCTCCAATATGAGACGCACACACATTCTATTCCACCACCTAACCTTTCCCCACTTCTTCTTCCACCAACCAGAGCACTGCATTGATAAAATTTTTGAATGGTTGGTGTTGACATTCGGTCTTTGCAAAGCTTGGCATCGACCAATGATTTTTGACCCCCTCATATGATTTTCAAAGCTTAAGATTGCATAACTCAAGTTTAGGGGAGTATATTTTCTGGCTCTTGAAAAGAAAATTTTTACAAAATGATGAGCCAAAAATAAGTTTGGGGGAGGTTCTTCACTTAAATATTTTGCCCCCACTAATAAATTCCTCCCAAGCTTACAGGTTTTTCGAGATTTAGCTGGCAACAGTGAGGACACTGTTGAAAACAAGTTTGGGGGAGGTTTGTGCTTATTTTCGCATCATTTGCATATCATTTGCATTAGCACAAAACATTTTTCAAAACCTATATAAATTTAAAAAATTTCAAAATATAAAAATATTTTTTTATATAAATAAGATAATAAAAGATTAGATAGTGAAAAATTACATCCATGAGATTAGAAAAATTTAAGAAAACTAAGAAAATTAGAAGTTTTCTTATACGAACTAGTAATAAGTAGTTATGAGCCGTTGTCCCAAGGGTTAGTAAGATGAAGGAAGTCACTAATCTGAGGATAAAAATAAGTCTGAAAAATAGTTTCTATTCTGGAAGCCAAACATTTTGAACGTTGTTACCCTGCTATTCGCACTTACACACGTCTTGAAGCCTGGGATAGTAGAGGATACCTTGAAATGCTCTTGTCTTTAAGCCGAAAGTATGAAGGAAATAAAAAAAAAATGAAGAAAATATAAAGTGGTGAGAAAAATGAACACTGGTTTTGTTATCGCTGAAAGCAATAAAAAAATTTATAGCAAGGGTGCCTCTTCACCTAGTGCCCTAAGGCAAACTGGTCTGGGAGTCACTGCTATGCCTGAGGTGGTGTAAGACGAGGAAAATACACCAAATAAGAAAGCACATGAGTAATCGGTCGATTAGTACCTCAAGAAGTATTAACGGTCGCATGAAAGTGTGTGAGCAATCTCATCTAAATATTCATTAATTAAAAAGTACTGAGGCTGATGGGCAAGAGTATGATAGCTTGAATTGAATTCTCCGGGTGTAGGGATGTTCTTTACACACACGCAGGGTGATATGATCGATGTTTGGAAGAAAGATAGGAATGAAGAATAAGACGATGTTTTATTGAGGGAGGACGTGATTTCCAACATCTTTTCATGACCATTAAGATAGGGCTCATGACAACCGAAAAGCTAGCTTAGTTGGAAACCCTAATTTTCAAGGCTTTTCTTTTCCGATTCTTGTCTTTAAATGTAATATTCATGATCTTGCTTTTATTATTGGATTTTGTGGGTGCAATCCGTTGAAAACCCTCAGGAGACAACACTCCTCCTACTAGGGACACCTAGAGATTTAAAGGCTTGTTGCACGTGCTCAGTGCAATCGTGTTGCCTACAAAAGTGTGCCAGTTAGTTTTTCTCTTTCTTTATTTTCTCATTCTCTTTTTAATAAACAGTTCGCTCGAGACGATCGAAAATAAGTTTGGGGGTATTTGATCAGTCGAAAATAATGTATTTTTAACACGGCAATTTCCCTATCATTTGCACTCATTTAGAAGTGTTCGGTATTCATATTTCACATATTAGCAAATCAGTCATAAAATATCAGATTGCATGTGTTAGACTTTTAAACCGGCACTTTAAGGGAAATTGACAGCATTTCATGGATCGCATCATCTCTGTATTTGCGCAACACTTGTGTCGAGATTTGTGCAGGAAATTGCAGGAGCAAAGTCAAAAGTAGCTGATAAAAAATACACCAACTCCATGATTTCAGATCTGGTAGCAATCCAAAGGGAGAAATACAATTCAACATATCAGATAAAGACCCATAAGACAGCCCAAGAATTACCATTGAAGTTTCAAGCCATGAAGCCCCCAAAGAGCCGCGGAACCGCGGCGGGAGCCAGCTTATGCCGCGGTTCCGCGGCGGTTTTGCCACATCATCGCTCAATTTTCAGTGCAAAACTCCTATCTCAAGGCCTACACCTCATTTTGACACGTCAAATTCCAGAATTCTCTCGAAGCTTCTTCCAGATCAACAAAGATCATTAAGCAAGGCTAATCTTAATTAAGCTCCTAACAAACTATTTCTAGAAGCTCCCTCCTAACTAATCACATCTAGAAGCTTCTCCTCAACAAACTTTTGGAGGGAAATTCAAATTTCCTCAACAAACTTTTGGAGGGAAACTTAAAATTTGAAATCCTAGATCTAGGGTTTGGATATCTATAAATAGAAGCCTAGACCTAGGGTTAAAGGCTAATCAATCTTTAATCAATCATTAGTTGTTCAATAATCTTCATTATTCTTTCCCTCTTACATCATCTTCTTCCACAAGTCTAGTGACAAGACTCGTGCGAAACCCTAACCCTAATTCCATTCCAAATTCAAGATCTTGAGTACCAATCAAGCAAGAAGCCCTTCAACCTTTTAGGAGCCGAGCCGATCTCCAACCGAGCAAGTGATCCAAGCCGATCCGCGACTCACGGAGCTGAGCGAAGCCAAATCGACGATCGAGTTCTTCCTCTTGTAGTTCTTGAGCGAATGTAATGAAATTGTTGATATAAATAAAAGGTGAAATTCTTAAATCTTGCTTTCTTTAAATTCTTGCATCATGATTCGATCTCAATTTGTAATTGTAGTTCTTGTTGTGATGTTTGAGTAAAACTCCGCTCGTAAAGGAGTCGAGACGATCAATAGAATGATGATGTAACAAATCTTAAAACGATTTTTAAGTCCTATGAGTTTTGTAAACCCTAGCAAGTTCAAGAATCGATGACCTAGTTTCGTTGCGATACTTTCTTGATTGTGATCGCTCGAAATTAGGGATCTACAATCGTTTCTTGAATTTACTAGAGGATAGAGTGTGAATGATATCGACGAAGGAACAAGGGATAAGATGAAACCCTAGTTTCACAAGAAATCCCTAATTCTCGTCGATCATCATCGATCTAGTATCAATTCATCGAAGGATAAGAATACGTAATTGTAAGATTACATCATATCTATAGATCCGATCGATTCCTACGAGCCTCATTTCGATTCTTGATATTTGGTTTGGAAAAAATCAACAAACTATCAATTCTTGATTCTATCTTTTTCTTGTTATTAGATCTAGATTTTTCTAATTCTTGAACTTCAATTCTTTAAATCATGAATTGTTTTGTTTTCTTTTCTTTAAAGTTTCAATTCATCTAATTCGAAACACGAACGATTACACTGTCCCTGTGGACGATCCGCACTCACTTACAATCTACATCCGACACCGTAGTTGATTGCGGCCAAATAATTTTTGGTTGTGATTTCTTTACAATTTTTATACTACACATCAAGAATTCTTTACAATCACCATGCATTTACAGTAAGATTGTAGGGAGAACTGTGGTATTCCTCGTCTTGCACGTGGATGACATTCTCTTAATATGAAATGACATTCCTATGCTACAGTCAGTCAAAGGATTCTTGTCACATAGGTTCTCCATGAAGGACCCGGGCGATGCCAACTACATTCTAGGGATCCAGATCTATCGTGATAGATCTAAGAGGATGTTGGGACTTTCGCAGTCCAGGTACATCGACACCATACTGAAACGATTCAGTATGGAAGATTCAAAGCGTGGTAACCTACCGGCTTGTCACGGAATCACCCTATCTAAAGAGATGTCTCCAAAGACTGATTTGGAAAGGGCTCGCATGTTATCTATACCCTACGCATCTGCGGTAGCCTCTATAATATATGCGATGTTGTGTACCAGACAAGATGTAGCATACGCACTGAGCGTTGTAAGCATGTATCAGTCTGACCCAGGGAAGAAACACTGGATAGCAGTAAAGAACATTCTCAAGTACCTGAGAAGGACTAAGGAGATGTTCTTGGTATATGGCGGAAAAGACCTCCAGATCGAGGCCTTTGCTGACTCCAGCTTCCAGAGTGACAAGGATGACTCCAAGTCCACGTCGGGTTATGTCTTTACCCTCAATGGAGGGACGGTTTGTTGGAAGAGCTCCAAGCAGGAAACCGTTGCTGACTCGATGATGGAGGCGCAGTATATAGCTGCTTGCGATGCCGCAAAGGAAGCTGCCTGGATGAAGAAGTTCCTCACGGAGCTTCAGGTGGTTCCAACCATTGTTGATCCAATACCGCTGTATTGCGACAACAACGGCGCTATAGCTTTAGCGAAGGAACCCCGGTCCCAACAGAAGTCCAGATACATTTTGAGGCGGTACCTTCTGACCAGGGAGATCATAGATCGCCAGGAGATCGAGGTGAAGAGAGTAGATTCGGAGAATAATACTGCAGATCCATTCACGAAGGCCATACCCCAGACTCAGTTCGAGCGGCTGATCGAGATGATAGGTCTTCGATACGCCAGTACATGGCCCTAGTGCAAGTGGGAGATTGTTAGTGTATATGCCCTAGAGGCCATTACTGTATCATACTAGTTTGTATATTACTTAATGGAAGCTTGGGATATTCACAGTTGTATAGACAGTCTTGCTCAAAATGGTAGTATGCTACTTGGTTTGTTTCTACTTCAATATGTGCATGTGTTTCTTTTAGCATTACGTTTATACATATTAATGGAGCCCATAGGATCTTTGCTTGATTACCAGCGTTGTGATGGCAGTCACACTGGTGGGGTCTGGGTAATCTACAAGCACTTCCTTTTACAGGTCCCTAGTCGTAGGATTATCGAGACAGGGTATCACGACCCGAAAGAGCCCGTGACTGGCCTTTGAATCCTATGAAGTCTATAGGACTCCATCTGATCCAAGTAAGCCAAAAGCCCAGAAATCTAAAACCATTTAAGGAGTAGATAAAGGAACTGGTTTTCAATAAGTAAAGAAAGCATGTTTGAAATCAAAGTTTTCAAATTACTAAGCCGAAAATGCATTTTAAAAAAAATGTGTAGACTTTTCTGAAAATTTCGGCAGAGTTTCCTTTGTAAAAATTGGCCCCGAACGGGATACAACAAGAATAATATATATGAAATGATGAAAGGCATCCCCAAGCGGGAGCTAGCTCTTCGTCAATCGACGGTCATAACCACGCAAGCAATAATAGTATACAACGCCAAAGGGAGATGATCAAAACCCAAAAGAAACTCAAAACAGCCAGAAAACCATAATACTACAAGCGCGACTCTAAGGTCGTAATAATACATTACTGTTTTCTATGTCTGAAATAATATACAAGTTTTGGTTGATGGAATTTCTAGATACAATGAATAATACATGTACAATGGCGGTTCTGATACAAAAGAACCCACCTACCAAAGCAAGTCACTCGTATGGAAGCAGTGTGCCAGAAAAGCCGCTATGAAATCTCTACGGCAAAAACCTGCAAGAACTTCGGCACAACGGGGATGAGTTGCCAACTCGTGAATAGAAAATATATACAAGCAGAGATCGAATGTATGACCCATCCTAGGTCAATACGATCAGATATATATAAACCTCAATATGAATAAGTCTGAAGCATGCTAAACTGGCAATGTAATCTCTATACATGAGTGTAGTTCCAAGTGCTCGTGCCAGTGCCTCAGGTAATAGCATATCATAAATGTGAGGTATGATCAATGTAATCAATCTGCATGTACGTGGATCCCATCCACTCGTCACCCAATGACAATAACCATCATGCATGTAAATATCATCAGCATATGCATGGAATTATGAGGATATAACCACCTGTGTCCCTCGCGACACGTCAAAATCATGGAACCGGAGTGTCCAGCATCGACACTCGAAAACATCATGAAAACTGTGCCCAGTATGAACACGTAAATCCTCATATATCGGGCTCCGTCAGTCCGGACAAGCCCACGGGCTCCGTCTGCGGAATCGGCCCTCGCCCCCAGCAGTACGCCCACATCCATCTATCGACTCTGGTCGGTATCCTCTGGATAACCGCCAGGTCCAACCAATCACCGGTAGGTACTTGCCCACCTCCAGGATCAATCGGCAAAGTCCTTCGATCATCTTGCCGAGGGGAACCATACCGGGTCCACCATGTACCCGCAATCGGCCTCGTCCACTCCTCGAATCGGGTTTCACATGTCGCTCTCAGCACCGAGAAAACACATGGTGGACGCACTGATATATCATATCAAGGTTAACCAGGTTTTTAAAGCAATTACATATTCTCTTTTGAAATACCCACGGTTCCGAAATCCAGAAATATCATGGAAACAACAACTCTCAATGCGTATAATCAGAAAGCATGATGTATGCGACATGTAAAAGAAATGTAAGCATATCATTATGTCATGCAAGAAACATATACTGAATGCAACAGTACTACAGTGTAGTGACATGGCAATTATCGATGATGAAGTGTGTGAGCCGGCAAAGAAGTGTACGTGGAACATACGCATCATCGATAATGGTGTTGATGTCCTAGCAGCATGACTGAAATATATCAACAATACAAGCGATGCAATGCAAATAGCATGAATATCCGGAATCGAATAATCAACGCAACAGTAAAGAACCTGCCTCAATAAATATATCATGCAGCCTTGCCCTTTGAAATAAGACGAATCGGGGTTTTTGGTAAAATAAGGGCTAGTGTTTTAAGAAAGATGCGTCGTTTGAAAATATCCGTAGAATCCCTTTTTCCTATCTTTAAAATATCCCCGATTCGTTAATTTTGAAATAGGTAAGACTCTGGTCTAGTCTCACCCCTACTATGCGAACTACGGACCCAACTATCAAGTCAATCAGGAGGGGTAAGGAAACCACCTAAATCTGAGTCGATATATACATATATATATAATAGTCAGTGATTCAGCCTCAATAGTATCACGTACGATACAGTATATCATATAACATCCTCGAGTCATGATTGCGGATCTAACATCAATATATAGCTCGTACGTAAATCCGTCGTACGACATCCCAAATCTGGGGTACTGACCTAAGCCTAGTACAACGACATCATCAATACATGCATGGACGTGTATGAAACACTTCGTCAAAAGACCCGCTAAGTCATCATGTCGTATCTCGAATACGAACCATGTCATACCGCCGATCTCACGGCCTCAAATCAAATCTCATCGACTCATCTCAATCCCACGTATCAACCTCAAATCCCGTATATGAACACATAGTCCCATACCCATGTGTAGATATACACACCTCCATGTGCGCACAGATAAAAGAAGGAATGTATGCAAGTATATGTGTGGGCGCAACCACTATTCTAGGGTTTCGCACTATACTAAACCAATACATCCTTGTCATCAATAATTCCATTATTACCATCAATAATCTTAAACAACACATAATAAATATACGTGTGTATACGTATTCGTATACATCACCACGGACTGCAGGGGTGCTATACGCCATCCACCCGACTTCTCCCCGTAGATATAAATCTTCTCACCTGGTCTTCACTCGCCGAAATCGATGACGCCGTGCTTCTTCGCCTCAGAATCCTTGTGAGGGTACCTACAATAATAAACAGTCACAATACGTATTAAAATCGAGGCAGAAAACCGATACAGCACACAGTATGCTCATAGGTTGGAACCTATGGCCTAAACGTGCGAATCAATCAAACAATCCCTGTTGTCGATGTACGAACACTCAACAACAAATCCAAATATCAAGAAAGTGTGTTTTAAAATACGGAAAACATCGCCTAAAACTCACCAAAATTCTCCCAGATTTTCCCCAGGTGACAATTAGCCAAAACTGCATATAGGAGGGGTCTATTTTAGTGCAAAAGGAGCCATGAACCAAACCTGGGACCCAATTTCCCAGATCTGGCCGTAAATTGTGGCCAGAATGAATATATCCTGCGGCCTGGGGTTGGAGTTAGGGGCTCGGGTCTCTATGGTAGATTCCTAGGTGTCTGCACGACTCCTAGTAATCCCAAAATCAATTCTAGTGGTCCCGGGTTGCTCCAGATTCCAAAATACCCTCACAAATCACACATTTATCCAATGTCGGGGTTTCTAAATCAGTATTCTGGGTTTCAATTCTCTGTTTTGGGTCATAATTCAAGCACTAGGGTGTTGGGATGGCCTCTACTGATCTCAATTTCACAACACAACTCTCAATTCTCTCAAACCCTAACTTGTTCTTCCTTAAGTCCACAACATCACCCGATATCGATTCAATTTTTATATAGGGGTATAAGTAATGCTAAAAATAAATTAAGGGTTCAGTAATTACCTCATTTGGCAACTCAAGAAAATTCTTGAGTTGCCCCTAGTTGCCAAAATCCTTGCTTTCTTAGTCCAATGTGTAGATCTTTGGCTTGTGCACTTTTTTAGTGAAATGGGAGTAGGGTTTTGGAGTTGATTTCATGGTTTTTGAGGGTTCTAGAAGAGGGGGAGAAAGAGGGGGAGCTGCAGCAGCAGAAGATGGAGAGGAGAGGGAGAGAAAATGAAAGGGAGACTAAGTCAAGAGACCCCTCACCTCACTCTCTCTCTCTCACCCACCTACTACCCCATTATTCTTTTCTTTTCTTTTTCCAAAACCTTCTCACTCAAATAGTAAACCCAAAGTAAAGCCATGGTAATAAAATGTAACACAAGTGTAGAAAATGATATGTGCACATTTTTGCACAAAAATGCTAAAAACCCGATTAGCGATTTTTGATCGCGATTAGCACTAAATTAGCATATAACTAATCATAAAAACTTAAAAATGGCATAATTTCATAAAATACCCTATTTTAGAATTTTCCATAAAATTTCCCCATTTATTTGTATTTAATTATACCGGAATATTAAAATATTTATTAAAATAATATTTAATTATAAAAATTCCCAAAAATAATATTTTATTATTTTGAAACGTTACAATCTACCCCCCTTAAAGAAATTCGGTCCCCGAATTTAAATTTAAACCCCAAAGTACTAAAACATTTCGATACAAAGTCCAATTCGTCGGGGCTCCAAAATCATCAATACACAAAACGCATCATAGCGCAATGCATGCGCATGAGTAATGAGTAGATAACTCAAAATCGAAACTCCGTCAAGCATCCCTCAATCATCGGAGTTATGGTAAAGACACAAATGTCAAGTCTAAAATAAACCTAGTATGATATAATCAGAACTATACATGTAGACATTCAATCTATACATGTGAAAAGCTGAAGTAAATGCATGCCAAATCCATTTAGGTCGCTGTGCGATGCGCATAATACTGCACAGTGGCAGATGTCTTTCATAAGAAAATAACCATATATGTATATATATCCTTTGTTTACTATGTGCGTTCCGCCGTTTTGAAAACAATTTAGAAGGGTTTCCTTGTTTTTAAACGTTTCGTGTCATATCAGACACGTAGGCAAAATACTGAGATTATAGCTCGCTTTTTGGAAATCCCTTCGATAACTATCAATGCATGCAAAATATATCCAGGTACTGTCCTCTGACCAGTCCAGCTCAGTACGAAAACACATAGCAAATATCATTAAAAAAAAGAACGTACTGATCCATAAGGAATCAATCACAAAAATATATATATAACAATGCTATGTGCGTCTGGTGCGCACGGAAATCAAAATCCATATATGTGCCTTACATGTGCACAAAAACATCACCTAGGTGCAACGGGTGTGCACGAAGCATCTGTCCTAGGCAACGTGTGTGCCTGACAGCCAAAACAGGTGCATCTGACATGCACAAAGAATCCCGATTTAGGGCATCTGGTGTGCACCAAAATCATATCTCAAAACACGCGCCAACATGCGCGAGTCTAAATCGGTGCATCCATCATGCACGAATAAAATCTAAACTCTGCGCACTCTACATGCACGAAATCACGAAATCCAATAGCAAACACCGAACATGCGTAAGTCCAATCAACAACACGGAGTGCAAGAATCAATCATTAATATCAGGGTCAAAATCGACAATATACAATGCGCTCAATCAAAATCAGGTGTACTGCGATGGAAAATCTCACAACCGCGTGCATCAGCATGCACAAAATAGATCAAAACAGTAAAAGTGCCGGAAAACGATGCTGGAAGCGTAAAATCAAATCACCGGCATAAAATAGGCAGGAAATCACAACCAATACTTCAAGCGTAATAACTCTGCACAAAATATGAATACCCAGTAAGTGCAACCATGGTGCACGAAAACAAAAATCAAGGCACTCAGCTATCAGGACTAAATCATACGAATAGATCGCCCAAAATACCGAAATCCAAAGTGACGGATACGTGATAATCGAATCACAAAATCACAAATCAAAAATACCATCGTTGGTATATCCTTCTTCGAAGTCGAGAAGGTGCCGGTACATCCAATGCTAGCGGCGCAAGATATCTACTTGCCTCATGCTCGCGGCTGGCATCCTCTGCCTCTGGTTCCTTCTCTTCCCTGTGGATTACCAATCTCGCAATCCATCGGCTCATCGGCTCTGTCAGGTGTGCTAACGGAAACGATTCCATTCCGGAACTTCTCTGGTCATCTCTCGGTCAATCCTCACGACTACTCATAAGGCAGTACATCTCTGGCGCCGACCTCTGGTCCTCTGAATGCACATCACACATCTGCTCCTGGTGCAAATCTTATTGCAGCAGTGTACTGGAAGGAATCCTGCTCAGGGTCTTTTCTGATCTCGCCTAAGCCAAACCATACAGAGGATGGTACTCTGGCATATTCTTTTCTCGCTCTCTGGACATCTGCGTCCTTAGTACAACATCTACACAGAAGCTGGTCGCATCCCATCGCCTCTGTATGCATATCCGACCTTTAATCTTAACGGGGAGTAGTAACAGCTCGTCTGCATCTCGCACGAACTTCTTGTCCTGCTTGTCTGTATCGTCGTCCACTTCGACGTCACGTCTCTATTTGCGCACTGCAATGTTCTCGGCTAAGGTCCATCCAAAGTCTCTCACACGGACTCGAAATCACGAACTCGGTATCTTCATCAGTCAGTAGAAGATATCTAGCCGAACACGTCCTCGGCGTGCGCAACGCATCTCTAAGGTCAGCGGAGTGGTACGTCATCTCGTCGAAATCTCGTGCGAACTATTTACTCCACTTACTCCGATGTCGACTGATTCAGACTCGTCTACTCGTGGCTGCATGGACTACGCTCCAATGGCTATACTCGTATCTGGAGTCTCCCAAGCAGTGTCCCATTACAATATCCGAAAGATGTCGAACCATCCGATCGACTCGTTAGAACCTCATAATCCCCCAAGAGCTCAACACCTTGGGTACAGTTTAATAGTATCGAGTACATACCACAGCATCGGTGGTCCAGCCACAGAATGGCAAACCCAAGCCTCACTAATGGCGCCGCGGAACTGCCGCAAACCCTAAGGTTCAAAGGCTTTCACACGGTCATTATGTCGAGTTAAGGTTTCATTCTTCTAGAGGGTCCATAGAATCGCATGCATGTCTTTCCGAATACTTTAAACTTGGAAAATGGGTTCCTGACATTCGATTGTCTTAATCGACTCTCAACGAATCTGCGTGAAGTCGTCTCTAGCTGGCATCAATCTACCTGTTGACCTCGCATCGGGGTAAGCGAACGAACCACATGTCCTAGTCATTCATCCTCGGTGACTAGCGACTCACCATCATATCTCTAAGTATATGCTCAAGCTGCAGTAGCTCCAACATCTGGGGAGATATCTCATCATTCGCAGTAAAAACTGGCTCATTCGTCCGTACGGTGAACAATGCCTCAATCATCATGAATTAGCGATATATCAATGGTCATCACATCCAGGCTGGCCTCTATCAGTGGCTCAATCCTCCTGTACCGATCGGTACGCCCGAGAAATCTCGTAAAAGCGATCAGTCAAACGCTCATGGCGCGAAAGCACAATAAACAAGCCTCTATATTGTATGTCTCTGGAATCACGCCCTGGTCAGTCCTCGTCCACGACGAGCTCATGCTGACGCAACTCGAGCCGTAGCTCACACTGCCCTTGCAATCATGGCAGCAAACCCATAACCAGTATCGATAAGGATAGATCATAGGAAGGAATATAATATTGTGCAAGGAATGTACATCCTAAGGTTTCTTAAGCGGAGTGGCGTGTCGTAAATATGCCGCGGAATATACGTACGGTACATCACTCTACTCAAGCTACCTACTCCATCAACCAAGGGTCATCCTATGCGACGGAAGTTCGGGTATAATACCCCCTCGACTAAGTCTAAGTTCCGTAAGGTCAAGCCTAAGTTCCGTATATATAAACGCCCTAGGCTCCACATAATCAAACTTAGACTCGAACCAAGGTCAACCTAGCACTCTGATACCCACTTTGTCACGACCCGAAAGAGCCCGTGACTGGCCCTTGAATCCTATGAAGTCTATAGGACTCCATCTGATCCAAGTAAGCCAAAAGCCCAGAAATCTAAAACTATTTAAGGAGTAAATAAAGGAACTGGTTTTTAATAAGTAAAGAAAGCATGTTTGAAATCAAAGTTTTCAAATAACTAAGACGAAAATGCATTTTAAAAAAAATGTGTAGTCTTTTCTGAAAATTTCGGCAGAGTTTCGTTTGTAAAAACTGACCACGAACAGGGTACAACAAGAATAGTATATATGAAATGATGAAAGGCATCCCCAAGCGGGAGCTAGCTCTTCGTCAATCGACGGTCACAACCACACACGCAATAATAATATACAACGCCAAAGGGCGAGGATCAAACCCAAAAACAAACTCAAAACAGCCAGAAAACCATAATACTACAAGCGCGACTCTAAGGTCGAAATAATACATCACTGTTTTCTATGTCTGAAACAATATACAAGTTTTGGTTGATGGAATTTCTAGATACAATGAATAATACATGTACAATGGTGGTTCTGATACAAAAGAACCCACCTACCAAAGCAAGTCACCCGTATGGAAGCAGTGTGCCAGAAAAGCCGCTATGAAATCTCTACGACAAAAACCTGCAAGAACTGTGGCACAACGGGGATGAGTTGCCAACTCGTGAATATAAAATATCTACAAGCAGAGATCGAATGTATGACCCATCCTAGGTCAATACGATCAGATATATATAAACCTCAATATGAATAAGTCTGAAGCATGCTAAACTGGCAATGTAATCTCTATACATGAGTGTAGTGCCAAGTGCTCGTGCCAGTGCCTCAGGTAATAGCATATCATAATGTGAGGTATGATCAATGTAATCAATCTGCAAGTACGTGGATCCCATCCACTCGTCACCCAATGACAATAACCATCATGCATGTAAATATCATCAGCATATGCATGGAATTATGAGGATATAAACCACCTGTGTCCCTCGCGACACGTCAAAATCATGGAACCGGAGTGTCCAGCATCGACACTCGAAAACATCATGAAAACTGTGCCCTGCATCAGCACGTAAATCCTCATATATCGGGCTCCGTCAGTCCGAACTAGCCCCCGGGTTCCATCTGCGGAATTGGCCCTCGGCCCCAGCAGTACGCCCATATCCATCTATCGACTCTGGTCGGTATCCTCCGGATAACCGCCAGGTCCAACCAATCACCGGTAGGTACTCGCCAACCTCCAGGCTCAATCGGCAAAGTCCTTCGATCATCTTGCAGAGGGGAACCATACCGGGTCGACCATGTACCCGCAATCGGCCTCGTCCACTCCTCGAATCGGGTTTCACATGTCGCTCTCAGCACCGAGAAAACACATGGTGGACGCACTGATATATCATATCAAGGGTAACCGGGTTTTTAAAGCAATTACATATTCTCTTTTGAAATACCCACGGTTCCCAAATCCAGAAATATCATGGAAACATCAACTCTCAATGCGTATAATCAGAAAGCATGATGTATGCGACATGTAAAAAAAATGTAAGCATATCATTATGTCATGCAAGAAACATATACTGAATGCAACAGTACTACAGTATAGTGACATGGCAATTATCGATGATGAAGTGTGTGAGTCGGCAAAGAAGTGTACGTGGAACATATGCATCATCGATAATGGTGTTGATGTCCTAGCAGCATGACTGAAATATATCAACAATACAAGCGATACAATGCAAATAGCATGAATATCCGGAATCGAATAATCAACGCAACAGTAAAGAACCTGCCTCAATAAATATATCATGCAGCCTTGCCCTTTGAAATAAGACAAATCGGGGTTTTTGGTAAAATAAGGGCTATGTGTTTTAAGAAAGATGCTTCGTTTGAAAATATCCGTAGAATCACTTTTGCCTATCTTTAAAATATCCCCGATTCGTTAGTTTTGAAATAGGTATGACTTGGGTCTAGTCTAACGCCTACTATGCGAACTACGGACCCAACTATCAAGTCAATCGGGAGGGGTATGGAAACCACCTAAATCTGAGTCGATATATACATATATATATATAATAGTCGGTGATCCCGCCTCAATAGTATCACGTACGATACAGTATATCATATAACATCCTCGAGTCATGAGTGCGGATCTAACATCAATATATAGCTCGTACGTAAATCCGTCCTACGGCATCCCAAAACTGGGGTACTGACCTAAGCCTAGTACAACGACATCATCAATACATGCATGCACGTGTATGAAACACTTCGTCAAAGGACCCGCTAAGTCATCATGTCGTATCTCGAATACGAACCATGTCATACCGCCGATCTCATGGCCTCAAATCAAATCTCATCGACTCATCTCAATCCCACGTATCAACCTCAAATCCCGTAAATGAACACATAGTCCCATACCCATGTGTAGATATACACACCACCATATGCGCACAGATAAAAGAAAGAATGCATGCAAGTATATGTGTACGTGTATGTGTGGGCGCAACCACTACTCTAGGGTTTCGCACTATACTAAACCAATACATCCTTGTCATCAATAATTCCATTATTACCATTAATAATCTTAAACAACACATAATAAATATACGTGTGTATACGTATTCATATACATCACCACGGACTGCGGGGGTGCTATACGCCATCCACCCGACTTCTCCCCGTAGATATAAATTTACTCATTTGGTCTTCGCTCGCCGAAATCGATAACGCCGTGCTTCTTCGCCTCAGAATCCTTGCGAGGGTACCTACAATAATAAACAGTCGCAATACGTATTAAAATCGAGGCAGAAAACCGATACAGCGCACAGTATGCTCATATGTTGGAACCTATGGCCTAAACGTCCAAATCAATCAAACAATCCCTGTTGTCGATGTACGAACACTCAACAACAAATCCAAATATCAAGAAAGTGTGTTTTAAAATACGGAAAACATCGCCTAAAACACACCAAAATGCTCCCAGATTTTCCCCAGGTGACAATTAGCCAAAACTGCATATAGGAGGGGTCTATTTTAGTGCAAAAGGAGCCATGAACCAAACGTGGGACCCAATTTCCCTGATCTGGCCGCAAATTGCGGCCAGAATGAATATATTTGCGGCCTGGGGTTAGAGTTAGGGGCTCGGGTCTCTGTGGTAGCTTCCTAGGTGCCTGCACGACTCCCAGTAATCCCAAAATCAATTCTAGTGGCCCCGGGTTGCTCCAGATTCCAAAATACCCTCACAAATCACACAATTATCCAATGTCGGGGTTTCTAAATCCATATTCCGTGTTTCAATTCTCTGTTTTGGGTCATAATTCAAGCACTAGGGTGTTGGGGTGGCCTCTACTGATCTCAATTTCACAACACAACTCTCAATTCTCTCAAACCCTAACTTGTTCTTCCTTAAGTCCACAACATCACCCGATATCGATTCAATTTTTACATAGGGGTATAAGTAATGCTAAAACTAAGTTAAGGGTTCAGTAATTACCTCATTTGACAACTCAAGAAAATTCTTGAGTTGCCCCTGGTGGCCAAAATCCTTGCTTTCTTAGTCCAATGTGTAGATCTTGGGCTTGTGCACCTTTTTAGTGAAATGGGAGTAGGGTTTTGGAGTTGATTTCATGGTGTTTGAGGGTTCTATAAGAGGGGGAGAAAGAGGGGGAGCTGCAGCAGCAGAAGAGGGAGAGGAGAGGGAGAGAAAATGAAGGAGAAAATGAAAGGGAGACTAAGTCAAGAGACCCATCACCTCACTCTCTCTCACCCACCTACTACCCCATTATTCTTTTCTTTTCTTTTTCTAAAACCTTCTCACTCAAATAGTAAACCCAAAGTAAAGCCATGGTAATAAAATGTAACACAAGTGTAGAAAATGATATGTGCACATTTTTGCACAAAAATGCTAAAAACCCGATTAGCGATTTTTAATCGCGATTAGCACTAAATTAGCATATAACTAATCATAAAAACTTAAAAATGGCATAATTCCATAAAATACCCTATTTTAGAATTTTCCATAATTTTTCCCCATTTATAAGTTTACCGCCCCCTAGGCCCGACATGCGATACTCATAGACGAACAGACCGGACTGTACGGAGATTGCCACATTCAGGCTCAGTAGGAGTTCGGATTGGTTTACCTCATCGGCCTTTTATCGACATCTACCTCGGGACCGTTACGTATAGCTAGTGCCGCTTGCGGTCTGTGGTTAAACCCACTGCCAGCGTAATGTCGAGTCTTTAGAGTTCCACACAGAGAGTTTCCCTGCACTGGGCAAAAGGTGTCGAGGCCGTATGGTGTTACGGTAGGGCTCCGATCACTTACATGCACTTGTGTGCGTATGATGTTCGGGCAGACAATACTAGTGGGCTTTGGTTTAAGCCGGATACTAGTATTGTATAGATGGATTAGTTTTGTCTTCTGTGCATTCGTATTCTATGGAATGCGGATGCGGGTGTGTATGCACGGTTGTGAGGAGCGAAGAAGGAGATGCCTCATTAGGGTTTTGACCATTGACTTGGTCAAAACCATTATGAGATGGAGGAAAATATTTACTAATCCTTTTAATGATAATTGTGTTATGGCTAATTGCTTTGACCATTTGACTATATTGACCATTTGACCTAGTTGACCATTGTTGACTTGGATATTTTTTGAGCTCTAGACTCTTCTTATGGCTTGGATTTAACTTGACATGATAATGGTCAAATCAATTGTAACCATCATAATTTATCATGACAAAAGGATGGTAATTATTTTTCTTATGGATCATTATCTTCTTCTCATTCTCTTTCATCAAATGAGAGCTCCCATCGTTTGCTTCTTCTTCCTCCTCACTACAAATTCCTAATAGTCTCATGTGTTGAGCATATTAGGTTCTAAATAGACAAACAAACCCATCTTCTTCCTCCACATCACCTAGGGCATCAAGAGTAGCAAACTTGTTGCCCTAGTTACCTCGGCTTGAGGTGGAGCTCGGACTATAGACTCTAGGGTGGATCGTCTTCGACTCTAGGAGGCCGCGGAGGTGACCAAGATTCGGATCGATCCTCGGAACTTGCATGGACGAGGAGGAAATCGGAGGGAAGAACCGAATGACCGTTTTCGTGAGGTATAATCTCCTAAGCATAGTAGATAGAATCTCCAGTTGTTTGTTAGAAATGGTTTGGCAAAGATCTTCAAGATAGTCTATGTTACCTTGTGATAAAAAAATTGGTTTTTACCTATTCCGCCTCCTCGTAAGTACCGGGGTGGGTAACGTAGACTTACAAAAACGCACGTACGCGAAATCCCTACAATCAAATGGCGCTGTTGCCGGGGAGACTGTAGTCTCTTTCTTTGTGTAATTTCGGGTTAAAAAATAAAAAAAATAAAAAAATTAAAAAATTATAAAAATTGAACTCGTAAATGAACTTCTCTCCTACATCTGATCGCAACCAGCCAAAAAAACGTGAGCGCCTCGCACGATACGGCTTTTTGTCAAAAAAATTTATAATAAATAAAATAAAATAAAAAAATTCATCTTGTTCTTTTTGAGAGGTATTGTGTGAATTGTGCAAGAAAAGAAGACTGACAGATTCAGATCTGGAAAATCTCAGTGAACAAATCAAGAAACAGAGAATCTGAACAAACATGGGAGAATCTAAGCAATAAACAGATTTTTTTTGGAGATTTAAACCACCTAAACCGCTGCGGAACCGCGGCCGAATTGACAGTTTGACCGCGGAACCGAGGTCAAAGGGTGACGTCAGCAAATCAAAATTTCTGTAAGTATCTCTTTTCTTCTTCTCTCCTATCTCGAGCTCCACTGAAAATTTTTCCTGCAGGGTTCTTTGTGCAAAAATTCTTGTCCCTCTCCAATAAATTGTTTTGTGCAGGATTCTTTGCGCTGCAAAATAAATTTTTTTTTGAAAGTGTTTTAGTTTTTTGGTGTGTTAATTGCTTTGCATATTTAGAACGGAATTTTAAGGGGCTATAACACAAATCAAGATTGGGTGGGGATTTCATTACCCTTCCTATGACCCCAGAAATCACAAAATGCATTTGCATCAACTTTCAAGTTAATAAAAAATATTAGACTCAGCCAAAAAGGACTGTCACGCTCAATAGGACAAAGGAAAAGTTGTAGGCATCGATCGTTTATCTAAACCAGACTTTGTGGTGTCTAGGCTAGACCAGTGGAAAATGTTATTTTAAAAGGCCCGTCTCACGGTGATTCGTGAGCGGATCCCTCCTTTCTTTACTTGTGCTGACCTGGCCACAATTGACGGTGAAGAGGCGATTTGAGGATCTCACAACTTGTCTTTTGGAACAGTTAGGAGCAGTCTAGTTGACTTAGGAGACCCTAGCTCTAGGCTTGATTGTGCATGCTTATATTGTGACTGTTTGAAAGTGTATAGTAGTCCGTAAAAATTTTGCAAAAACTCTTTCTAAAAAAAACACTTTAAAAAATTTCTAAAACCCCAAAACAAACAATTTCTTAAAATTAAAAAATAAAAAAAAAATAAAAAAATAAAAAAAATAAAAAATCATCATATTCTTTTTCTTCTCCTTTTCTTACATCATGGGTACCCCACCTTGCAAAACTCTTGCCGAACTTTAGTATCCTCATCCAAACATTGCTTCCTACGCGCATTGTTTTGGTCGAATTACGGACGACCCCTCCATGCCCAAAATTTCTTTGAAAGATCGAATAGAAGCGTCTAGGAGAAACAGTTGGACTTCGCAATCCACTTTATATCAACCGTTTCAACCTTCACCATCTTCTTATGTTGATACTCCTTTTTCGAGTCCTGTTGTAACTCCGAAACCCATGTCTATTGCTGAACATATTGAACAATCTCGTAACCGATATTTCACTCCTTTCAACACTTCCAGTTCTTGGGATCAACAAGTCCATTCACCTTTTTATCCAAATGTTGATCCTACTCCTATCCAACCATTCAATTCCTACAAGTCCTATCCGTCTTTCGCACCTTCCCTAGACATTGCTTCTACACAGCTATTTGGGAGTTTCCAGAATCCAAACAATTTTGAATCTTTTACTGAAACCCTTTCATAGCCCATGTCTAGTCTGGAACAGTCGTTGGAAGCTTATATTGTAGAGACAAACCAACAGATGAGGAATTTGGATGCGTCCATTGCCGTCCTCAGGGCTTTATCAACATGTATGAATGAATAAAAACATGATCTAGTCAACATGTCTGATAATGACGAACCAGATAGTATACTGTCATGTCGAGCAAGAATGTACACTGAATATATATACATGTATAAATACATCCACTATCATATAATGGCCTCTAGGGCATACATATATCCAACAAAAACTACCCAGAATATGAAAAATACAACAGTGGAGCAGCACAAGAAAGATGATCTCAAAAATCCTCAATATTGCGGCGGAACAGCGGCCAAACATGGGCCGCGGTTCCGCGGCGCAATGATGGATTTAGAGCCTCGAATTTCTCGGGGCTCCATTATTTTACCTGCACGAATTTCTGAATATTTTTAATCTTAAAAATTCCAACTTTTGGAAAAATTTACCGAAACTAGGTAATTTGCGGTTTTCGAAGTTTGATCGAACACTTTAACTTCGTTTAGACGTCGCCTAATACTCTAGCTTGGCTCTGATACCATAAAAGTATGCTTTAGCACTACTACTAGTTTTTTTTATAAGCATCGATTATACAATTTTTTAAAATCTAGTGTGCTAATGCATGCTATCTAAGAATCGAACTAGAGAATTAGGGTTAAAGAGCATGTGAACAAACTTTACACTAAGTGAATAACGAATACAACCCTTGTAGATCAGTCCTTCACTTCAATAGCTCCAAGTAGAAGTCCCTTAGCTCCAAGTAGTAGTCCCTAAAACTCTTTGTAGGCTCTACTTAGACAAAGGAATAAACTTGCTCAAAAATCTTCGAGGCCGAAGATGATCCACCTTGAGGAAACTCTAACTCAAGCTAGCTCTTCACTAATTGAGGAATTAGTGAAGCAAACAACCTATACTAGAGGGCTAGTGAAATATAGATTGATGAAGTAAGAATTTTTCTCACTTTAGAATCTTTTTTCTCTTTTTCTTTTTCACTCTCTATAAACTCAAGAGAAGGATGAAGATGATCAAGTGAAGAACTTGAACTCACGTAAAGAACTTGAACTCAAGTGAAGAAAATATCACAAGTGATATTTGTATATACTTAATCATGACTAAGGATTATGGTTAGATTTAGAAATATCTAGAGAAAAAAAAAATTAGTGGAATTTGACATGGCTTCTACATGCTTCCACAAGTATCTAAAGCCATCCACATTACCACTTAATTTTTGATTTACTTTAGATAATAAAACCACATATTATCCTAAGCCATGGTGTGAGTCTCATACACTCCAGTCCTATGTATAACCTAGCATAACACAAGTAATTTATATATAAATAATCATATATATATATAAGCAAGAGAAGAAATTCATCAGTATGCAAATTTTAGTTAATATATATATTAATATATCAAATATATAAATAAATATATATATATATCAAATTATTAAATCAACACTTGATTCAATAATCCAGTTATATAATATATAACCGACTAATATCATGTTATCAAATCAACACTTGATTCAATAACCCGGTTATATCACATATAACCAAACCGATATCAAATATCACGAGATTAGAATATGATATCACATACTCACATTTAATCACGCTCCCGGACATATCACCATATGTGCACTGTTTTGTTTCGGTTGAGCTCGGAAACCTCTGTGTGGGACTCTAAAGACTCGTCAATACGCCAGCAGTAGGTAATGATCACATCAGTTACGCACAAGACGTCAGCGATACTAGCTGGACGTAACAACTACCCAGGTATTGAGCGATGAGAAGATCAACAGGTAAGCTTGTCCAAACTCCTGCAAAGCCTATAAGTAACATTACCATACAGTCCAGTCTCTTTGTCTGATATGTCGCATATCGAGCCTGAGGGTGGTGATTGATCGTTTAAGTTGTGATGAAATGTAAAGTGTTCACAATCAAAGATATTTATACCGCAATCAATTAACGGCGTCGATGTAGCGCGTTAATGAATACGGATCGTCCACTGAGATGTATGTTTTGATTGATCTTGTTTTAGATGAGGCGAAATGAAAATGTAAAAGAAAATTGCAAGAAAGTTGATTCAAGATTTGAAAGATTTCAATTCAAGAAACATAAAGAATATAGATCTAGAATCAAGAATTAATAATGTTCAAGAAGATGTCCAAATTGAATGAATTATCAAGATTTGTAATGTGGCTTGTAGGAATCGATCCAATCGATAGTGATGATGAAGAATTATGATTATAAATTTTTATCTATTGATGATTTATTGCTAGATCGATGACGATCAACGAGGATTAGGGATCTATTGAAGAAACTAGGGTTTCTCCTTGTATCCCTTATCCTTTCGTCGATTAGCATTCAAATTCAAGCCTCTAAAAAATTCAAACATCGATCGTTGATCTCTAATTTGGAGCGAAAACATTTAAGAAAGCATCTTGCTCAAATTAGGTTGTCGATGATTCAATTTCCTAAATTTTACAAAACTCATAAGACTTAAGAATCGTTCAAGAATTTAATCATCATCATCTACCTATTTTCTCGATTCCTCCACAAGCGGAGTTTTCACTCAAACATCATGAAAAAGAAAACAATCAAGAATTGATAACTCTTCATATTGCTTAAATGTAAAGAAATGCAAGATCAAGAATTTTCACCTTTTATAAATCAACGTTTCGTTACAATTCACTCAAATATTACAAGATTTTGAGGACATAACTCAATCGTCGAAACTAGCTTCACATCGTCTTCTTGAGTCGCGGATCGTTGTGGATCTCTTGCTCCGATGAAGATCGGGACGACAACAAGAAGACCGGAGGACTCGGATCATTCGGTATATTTCTAACCCGTCTTGTAGTTAGCTTAGACTAGTTAATGGTTCGATCCGGATGTTTAGTGCGCGGTGGTGCCGGTTTGCTAAGTTCGCAAAATTAAAGTTTATCACCGCTTCCGCATTTGGCCGTAGGATTGACGGCCGGGGCGCCGCCGTGCACTTACAGTGGTATCAGAGCCTCGCCATTAACTTCGTCTAGCTTTGTTTGATGTGTTTTGTATTTCCGATCGACCAAAATTCCAAAATCTACATTTTTGTTCACATCAGTTTTCTGTTGAAAATTTTTGGTGTCAATATTTTTTTCAGGTTACAGAAAAGTGATGTACTGGAAAATCTAAGGGTTCTGCAAAAATTCGATGCAGTGATTTGACTGTAGGAGCGCGGAACCGCGGCAAACACCCCCTTCTTGCCGCGGTTCCGCCGCACCTTTATGCGATCACTGTATCATATTTATGCAGTTGCCTCCTGAATGGAATTTAGGGTTTTTGGAATATTAATATTGGGCCCAGAATTTCCTGATCTGCTACAGTAATTGTCACGACCCGAGAATTCGACTCGTGACCGGCACTTAACCACGCAACGTCTACAGGCGTAACGCGGCTAAGTAAACCGAACCCAGAAATCAAAACCAATAAATATAGAGTGATTTTAAAACATTTTGTAAAAACAATCGTACATGTCCGAAAAACTTCCATTTATTTAGTAGAAATCCTTTTTAAGTTCAAAAGTTATAAGTTTTATAATTTTGGTAACATTTCCCTTTTAAAACATTAGCCCCGAAAGTCGGGTAAAAACAAGGTGTAGCAGAAATAACGAGCGACAAGAATGAAGCATCACAATATGATATACGACGCCGTAGCGAAGAATACACAGTGAAACAAGGACAATATCATAAAAGATAAGACTGCGTAAAGTAAAGTCGGCTCACATGCGAGCTCGACACCAGAATAAAAAATCATACATATCGCCCTCACAACTGTCTCTAAGTCAATACAGAAAGGTAGATGGAGAATACTAGATACATCAATATACAACTGAAATATAACAGATACCGTACAAAACCCACCTATCAGCAAAAGACTATCTCTGTTCAAAAGGGGTATCTGTGCCAAAAGATGCGGTAACAGCCAGCCGCGACTACTCCCAAGGGCAACCTGCAAACACTGTGGCACAACGGGGGTGAGTTGCCAACTCGTGAATAGAGATAACATATAAAGGTAATCGCAAGCATGCACATATAGCGTGGCTCTACTAATGCCAGCAGATAATATCAATGAGATGTGGCAGTATGCATAATAATAATGCCAGTCCTCTATCAGGTGATATACTACAGGATGAGATGTGATAATGAATGCTGAGCATGGGGATATATTATCTACGTGAAGTATCGAGGTGGACTACATAAGTATGTATGCACCACAAATCCCAACATCTCAAAACGCCGGTACTCCATCGGCCCTCATATACTGTATATTCCTGAAAATCCCGAGTGCCCAACATCGGCACCCAAATATCATAAATACTCGTGTCTAGCATCGACACGCAAAACATCCTGTATCGGCCTCCGTCAATCCGGGTCAGCCCTCTCTCAAGTATATACCGGGAATCCGTCAGTCCGGGTCATCCCTCTATCAATATATCGGGCGTCCGTCAGTCCGGGTCAGCCCTATATCAATCCATCGGGCATCCGTCAGTCCGGGTCAGCCCTCTATCAATCCATCGGGCATCCGTCAGTCCGGGTCAGCCCTCTATCAATCCATCGGGCATCCGTCAGTCCGGTTCAGCCCTCTATCAGTCCATCGGGCATTCGTCAGTCCGGGTCAGCCCTCTATCAATATATCGGGCATCCGTCAGTCCGGGTCAGCCCTCTATCAATCCGTCGGGCATCCGTCAGTCCGGGTCAGCCCTCTATCAATCCGTGCCTCAAGCACCGAGAAAACACGGGGCGACGCCCCAAATTATCATATCAAGGGAACCGGGTTTTTTAAATGGTTACTTATTTGAAAGGCCACGGTTCCCAAATCCATAAATCATATGAAATCCCAACAATAATGCAAGTAACTGCGATGTGATAGGTGCATCAATATGTATATCAAGTCATGTCACATGAGAATGAACTACAATGCAATGATCCACTGTGATATAGGTATCAAGTATAGATGAGTTACAACAATATACAATAGTATGATCATGGCAGTTCTATCAGTTCTAAGCAATATGTATATATGTATAGCAGGGAATGCAATATGCAATGCCAGTCTATGGGGTGCATGAAACATATAATAACAAAGTCCTATCAGCCCTGACGCATAACGCCATGCGGGCGATATCCCCGTAGATGTGAAATCTACTCACCGTGTCTCGTGCTAAGTGTAGCCGACGACTTGCTTTCCCTTCTTCGCAGCGTCCGTCTCACTGGCCTGCGAACCTAAAATCACATAACATATCACAAATATAAGCTCAATTTTTACCAAAAACGCGGCATTACGGTCAAGCTAGAAACTCGTGTCGCAAACTAGTCGCGCGTGTGCGCGATACGCTAAAACGTGTACTCACGCGCCACAAAACTACCCCGACGCGCAGCGATACGCAGAACCCAAACCTACTCACGTATCGCGCGTGTCGCGAAGGTTTAGAAAAACGGCAAAACGGGTAACTGGTCCCAGATTTTCCTACAGAATTGATCTTAAAAATAAATATATACCAAAAGACCCTAGAACAAAAATACACCTACAGAACCCAAAAAAACCAAAACACCCCCTGTCTGGCCGCAATTTGCGGCCAGAATGGCGGTTTTGGTGGCCGGAGTTGGGAGTTAGGGGGTCGGGTTTCATCTAGTGTATCATCTCCACTCCACTATGCCACAGTCCACTCAAAATCATTCTGAACTCACAGGGTCAATAGCAGTTCCAGAAAACTCACATTTTGCCCAAATACGACATTGCATCAAATATGAAATCTGGTGGTATTTTAGTGTAATAGGGGTTGGACTAGGTTTACATGGTCACAACAAACCTCAAGCATCCTACTGGAACTAATCTACACCTCATTAGCACAAAGTTCACACTAAACACCCCATATCGCACTAAAACACACAAAAATCCTTTAACCGATGCAAAACTACACTAACTAGGCAAACTAGGGAAGCAAGATAGGAAATATACCTCATACTTAACCCTAGGAAGCTGGAGGAAGGTGGAGAAGTGGAGGGAAGAGGCTGCACTTGCTGTTGGTGCTCACTGCTGTTCACTGTGTTGCTGCTGCTGCTGCTTCATGCTGCTGCTGCTGTGGCTTCATGCTGCTGCTGCTGCTGTGGCTTCATGCTTCAGCTGAGGTAAGTGGGTGTGTGTGTGAGTGTGTTGTGTATGTGAGAGTGTGAGAGTTTGAGAGAAAACCAAAAGAAATGAGAGCCACCCTAATCATTCATACAAAAGTCACCCCTCTCTCTCTCTCACCTCATTTAATGCAAGCATGGCCTAAAGCCATGATGCACTCTCTCTCTCTCTCACAAGTCAACACTAAATCAAAAATTCAAATTAAAGCAACTTTTAACTAATTAATAAAACCCACTTAAGAATCCAAAAGAATTAATCCTACAATTAACCCACCATGGTTAAAATTATGGTATTTTCTTCATTTAAAAACCCTAGTTTACATGCACATGTTTGTGCAAGCCTAATAAAATTTTGGAAAAATATTTATTAAATTAGGAAAAATATATAAAACCCAATTTGGTAAACTTTTTATTAAAAACCATTATTTAATTATAATTATTCACTAACCCTTATCCTAAGGTGTTACAATCTCTCCCCCTTAAAGAAATTCGTCCCCGAATTTCAAAAATCTAACTAAGGTTACCTTCAAAAAGATGGGGATACATCTTCATCATCTCGCTTTCGGTCTCCCAAGTGACCTCTTCACGGTTCTGACCACGCCAAAGTACTTTAACTGATGGAATCTCCTTCGATCTCAATTTCTTCACTTGTCGATCCAAGATCATCACCGGCTGCTCTGCATAGGAAAGATCACGCTCAAGCTGGATCGTCGGATGCTGAATCGCATGCGAAGGATCATGAAGATATCTGCGGAGCATCGAGACATGGAATACGGGGTGCACGTCTGGAAAGCTGGGCGGAAGGGCTAATCGGTAAGCTACTGCACCAACACGCTCGAGGATCTCGAAGGGGCCCACAAATCTGGGACTGAGCTTCCCCTTCTTCCCAAACCTCATCACACCTTTCATTGGGGAGACCCTCAAGAAAACATGATCACCAACGGAAAACTCAAGTTTGCGTCGTCGACGGTCTGCATAAGCTCTCTGCCTACTCTGCGCTGCTCTCATCCTATCGCGAATCAACTGGATCTTCGCGGTCGTCTCCTCAACGATCTGTGGCCCTAAGACACTGCCCTCTCTGAGCTCTGTCCAACAAGTAGGCGACCTGCATCTCCTCCCATAAAGAGCCTCAAATGGTGCCATCTGAATGGTCTCCTGGTAGCTGTTATTGTAGGAGAACTCTACCAAGGGCAAATGATGATCCCAGCTACCTCCGAAATCTAGTACACAAGCTCTGAGCATGTCCTCGAGAGTCTGAATGGTCCGCTCTGACTGTCCGTCGGTCTGCGGATGAAAAGCCGTGCTGAAACTCAAGCGAGTGCCCAAAGCCTCCTGAAGCCTCTGCCATAGTCTACTGGTAAACTGGGTGCCTCTGTCGGACACAATGCACGTCGGTACTCCGTGTAGTCGCACTACCTCATCAATATAGATCTGGGCATACTGAGTAAATCCGAAAGTCGTCTTTACCGGTAGGAAGTGAGCCGCTTTCATCAAACGATCCACGATCACCCAGATGGAGTCATACCCCCGACTAGTCCTGGGTAGACTCACCACGAAATCCATCGAAATCTGTTCCCATTTCCACTCCGGAATGGGTAACGGCTGTAGCTCTCCCGCGGGCCTCTGGTGCTCAGCCTTGACTTGCTGACAAGTCAGGCATCTTGATACAAAATCTACAATGTCCCTCTTCATTCCGTCCCACCAGTAAACATCTCTCATATCATGATACATCTTGGTGGAACCGGGATGGACGCTATATACCGATCGATGTGCCTCCTCAAGAATCTCACGCCTCAGTCCCTCAGCATCAGGTAAGCACAGTCTGACTCCAAACCGTAGTATCCCCTGATCATCGATCACGAACTCGGAAAATCTGTCCTGTCCCATCTGTGCCATGATCTCTGAACATCGGTCATCACTGAGCTGTGCCTCATGTATACGATCAATCAACTGTGGGCGTGCACGGACGTGCGCTATCTGTCCTCCAATCGGCGTGAACTCGAACTGTACTCGACTGTCGCATAATATCTGCCAATCTGCGGATGACTGCTCCTGTACTGCGCTCAAACAAGATAAACTACTCCCGGGCGTCCTGCTCAAAGCATTCGCCACCACATTTGCCTTGCCCGGGTGATATAAGATCTCGCAGTCGTAATCCTTCACTAACTCCATCCATCGACGCTGTCGAAGGTTCAGGTCCCGCTGCTGGAATATGTATTTCAGACTCTTGTGATCCGTAAATATTTGGCACGACTCACCGTATAAGTAATGTCGCCAGATCTTAAGTGCGAAGACCACTGCTGCCATCTCCAAATCATGAGTGGGGTAGTTCTGCTCGTGCTTCTTCAATTGTCGCGAGGCATACGCGATCACCCTATCATGCTGCATCAGAACGCATCCCAATCCTACTCGAGAAGCATCACAAAAGACCACAAATCCGCCCGATCCGAAAGGTAAAGATAACACCGGTGCCGTCGTCAGCCGTGCCCGTAACTGCTGAAAGCTGTGCTCGCACTCCTCCGTCCAAACGAAAGGAACTCCCTTCCGGGTCAACCCGGTCAACGGTGTAGCAATACGTGAGAAGTCCTGCACAAAACGCCTGTAGTAACCGGCCAATCCCAAAAAGCTGCGAATCTCCGTCACCGATGTGGGTCTGGGCCAACGCTGAACGGCCTCGATCTTCCTCGGGGTCTACACATATACCGTCTCGCGAAATCACGTGACCCAAGAAGTCCACGCTGTCCAGCCAAAAAGCACACTTGGAGAATTTCGCATAAAGCTGGTGCTCCCTCAATGTCTGCAATGTAATCCGCAGGTGCTGCTCGTGCTCGTCACTACTCCGGGAATACACCAAGATATCGTCAATGAAGACTATGATGAACAGATCCAAATAAGGCCGGAAAATACGGTTCATCAAATCCATGAAGGCTGCTGGCGCATTGGTGAGTCCGAACGACATCACCAAAAACTCGTAATGGCCGTAGCGCGTACGGAAGGCTGTCCGGGGAATGTCCTCCTGTCGAACCCGCAGCTGATGATAGCCCGATCGTAAATCTATCCTCGAAAAGTACCCTGCCCCCTGAAGCTGGTCGAACAAATCGTCGATACGCGGCAAAGGATACCTGTTCCGCACTGTTACTCTGTTCAGCTGGCGGTAGTCGATACAAAGACGTAAGCTGCCGTCCTTCTTCCTGACGAACAGGACTGGAGCACCCCAAGGAGAAACACTGGGTCGAATAAGTCCCTTGTCCAGCAAATCCTGTAACTGACCCTTCAGCTCACGAAGTTCAGCCGGGGCCATCCGATAGGGCGGTATAGAAATAGGCCCCGAACCAGGAACCAAATCAATACAGAAAGAAATGTCGCGCTCGGGCGGCAACCCAGGAAGCTCGTCAGGGAACACATCAGGAAACTCGCTAACAACCGGAACCTGATCCAATGGAACCTCTGTAGCGCGAGCATCGCGAACATAAGCGAGAAATCCCTGACATCCCTTCCTCAAAAGCTGTCCAGCGCGAAAAGAAGAAATCACACTGTGAGGGGCGGCACTACGGTCCCCCAACACAACAAAAACCGACTCACCGGGGAAACAGAATCTAACTGTCTTCTCGCGGCAGTCCACAGAAGCATAGCACGTGGCTAACCAATCCATGCCCAAAAGAACGTCGAAGTCCAACATCTCCAGAAGGATCAAGTCGACAGGCAACTCTCTCTCGCCAATACAGACGATACAGGATCGGAACACGTGCCTAGCAACAAACGACTCTCCCACAGGAGTAGTCACCACAAGCGGCTGATCAAGCAAGCCGGACTCTCTACCCAAACTCGGCACAAAGTGCGTGGATACGTACGAGTGTGTGGATCCGGGGTCGAACAGTACATGTGCGTCAACTGCACATACAGGGAGGATACCTGAAACCACTGCATTGGACGCCTGCGCGTCCTGATGTGTCAAAGCAAAAACCCTCGCCTGTCCACCACCTGTGACTGGCTGCCCTCTGCCTCGGTCACCTCGCCCTCTCTGAGCAACTCCTCCACGCCCACGACCTCGCTGTGTAAGAGTCTGGCGCGGAGCAACGGTAGGTACGATAGGCAACGCTCTCTGGGGTGGTGAAAGTGGTAATGTGACATGCGGTGCTGTCGCCTCGGTCCGGGGTAACTCAGGACAATCCCGTACACGGTGGTAAGAACTCCCACAGCGAAAACATCCCGACGACGGCCGCTGACCATCCTGGGAATAAGAACTGAATAACCGGCCCCGCCCTGAATCTCTGCTGCCTGCAATATGTCTATCACGGCGCCGAAAAGGCTGTCTCTGTGCTGAAGTATCCGCACGAGCTCTCTTCGGCCCTGGGAGTGCCGAAGTCTCAACAAGGTGCTCCTCGACCACTAGGGCTGCGTCTACCGCTGCTGCGTAGGTCTCGTAGTGCTGCGCGCTGATCGCGAGGAACACTGGTGAAATCAAGCCTCGAACAAATCTCCGGACTCGCAACTCCTCGGTGGCCACTAAATGTGGGGCGTAGACTGCTAGCTCTGTAAACAGTACGTCATACTCTGCCACTGTCATCCTTGGCGTCTGGCGCAAAGACTCAAACCTGCGTGCTCGGGCATCTCTAACACTCCGGGGAAGGAAATGGGCTAGAAATATAGTCACGAACTCCGTCCAGGTCATAGGAGGAAGACCTGCTGCTCTGCCCTTCTCCACGGAATCACACCACTTCTGCGCAAGACCTTCCAGGCGAAAGCTCGCGAACTCGACCCATCTCGCATCTGCGCATCTGAGGGAACGGCATATCCTGGCCATCCTGTCGATGAAAGACTGTGGGTCATCGGCTGTATCGGTGCCTGTGAAAACCGGAGGCTTCAGCCTCATAAACTCTGATAGCGATACTGTAATCACCTCCGTGGCTGCAGGGGCAACTGGCTGTGCGGTAGGTACCATAGCGGTCTCTGGAACTGGCGGAGCTACCTCTGGTCGCTGCGCTCGAAGCGTCTCAACAAGCGATCCTATCATCTGGCGCATCTCCTGCATGCTAGATCCCACCGTCTGGCGCATCTCCAGCATACCAGCCCCTAGCGTGGCGATCTGCTCTGTCACGGCAGGAACAGCCTGCTCGGGTACAACGGGTGCACTGCCCGGATCAGTCCTCGTCTCGGACGAGTCAACTCGAATCTCGGCCCTCGCGGCCGCTCTCTGTGCCCTCGTAGTCTTAGGCGGCATAATGGCTGAAAGAAAATATGGATTCGATAAGAACACGGAAATCGAATCGCAAGAATATAAGGAGGGATCAAATCAATAAGTCCTAAGGTCGCGTAAGCGGAGTACCGTGTCGTGAGTATGCCGCGGAACATACGCACGCTACGCTACCCTGCTGCAGCTACCTACTCCATCATACCAGGGTCATCCTACACTCCGAAGGTAAAACCTACGCTCTGATACAACCTTTGTCACGACCCGAGAATTCGACTCGTGACCGGCACTTAACCACGCAACGTCTACAGGCGTAACGCGGCTAAGTAAACCGAACCCAGAAATCAAAACCAATAAATATAGAGTGATTTTAAAACATTTTGTAAAAACAATCGTACATGTCCGAAAAACTTCCATTTATTTAGTAGAAATCCTTTTTAAGTTCAAAAGTTATAAGTTTTATAATTTTGGTAACATTTCCCTTTTAAAACATTAGCCCCGAAAGTCGGGTAAAAACAAGGTGTAGCAGAAATAACGAGCGACAAGAATGAAGCATCACAATATGATATACGACGCCGTAGCGAAGAATACACAGTGAAACAAGGACAATATCATAAAAGATAAGACTGCGTAAAGTAAAGTCGGCTCACATGCGAGCTCGACACCAGAATAAAAAATCATACATATCGCCCTCACAACTGTCTCTAAGTCAATACAGAAAGGTAGATGGAGAATACTAGATACATCAATATACAACTGAAATATAACAGATACCGTACAAAACCCACCTATCAGCAAAAGACTATCTCTGTTCAAAAGGGGTATCTGTGCCAAAAGATGTGGTAATAGCCAGCCGCGACTACTCCCAAGGGCAACCTGCAAACACTGTGGCACAACGGGGGTGAGTTGCCAACTCGTGAATAGAGATAACATATAAAGGTAATCGCAAGCATGCACATATAGCGTGGCTCTACTAATGCCAGCAGATAATATCAATGAGATGTGGCAGTATGCATAATAATAATGCCAGTCCTCTATCAGGTGATATACTGCAGGATGAGATGTGATAATGAATGCTGAGCATGGGGATATAGTATCTACGTGAAGTATCGAGGTGGACTACATAAGTATGTATGCACCACAAATCCCAACATCTCAAAACGCCGGTACTCCATCGGCCCTCATATCCTGTATATTCCTGAAAATCCCGAGTGCCCAACATCGGCACCCAAATATCATAAATACTCGTGTCTAGCATCGACACGCAAAACATCCTGTATCGGCCTCCGTCAATCCGGGTCAGCCCTCTCTCAAGTATATACCGGGAATCCGTCAGTCCGGGTCATCCCTCTATCAATATATCGGGCGTCCGTCAGTCCGGGTCAGCCCTATATCAATCCATCGGGCATCCGTCAGTCCGGGTCAGCCCTCTATCAATCCATCGGGCATCCGTCAGTCCGGGTCAGCCCTCTATCAATCCATCGGGCATCCGTCAGTCCGGGTCAGCCCTCTATCAGTCCATCGGGCATCCGTCAGTCCGGGTCAGCCCTCTATCAATATATCGGGCATCCGTCAGTCCGGGTCAGCCCTCTATCAATCCGTCGGGCATCCGTCAGTCCGGGTCAGCCCTCTATCAATCCGTCCCTCAAGCACCGAGAAAACACGGGGCGACGCCCCAAATTATCATATCAAGGGAACCGGGTTTTTTAAATGGTTACTTATTTGAAAGGCCACGGTTCCCAAATCCATAAATCATATGAAATCCCAACAATAATGCAAGTAACTGCGATGTGATAGGTGCATCAATATGTATATCAAGTCATGTCACATGAGAATGAACTACAATGCAATGATCCACTGTGATATAGGTATCAAGTATAGATGAGTTACAACAATATACAATAGTATGATCATGGCAGTTCTATCAGTTCTAAGCAATATGTATATATGTATAGCAGGGAATGCAATATGCAATGCCAGTCTATGGGGTGCATGAAACATATAATAACAAAGTCCTATCAGCCCTGACGCATAACGCCATGCGGGCGATATCCCCGTAGATGTGAAATCTACTCACCGTGTCTCGTGCTAAGTGTAGCCGACGACTTGCTTTCCCTTCTTCGCAGCGTCCGTCTCACTGGCCTGCGAACCTAAAATCACATAACATATCACAAATATAAGCTCAATTTTTACCAAAAACGCGGCATTACGGTCAAGCTAGAAACTCGTGTCGCAAACTAGTCGCGCGTGTGCGCGATACGCTAAAACGTGTACTCACGCGCCACAAAACTACCCCGACGCGCCGCGATACGCAGAACCCAAACCTACTCACGTATCGCGCGTGTCGCGAAGGTTTAGAAAAACGGCAAAACGGGTAACTGGTCCCAGATTTTCCTACAGAATTGATCTTAAAAATAAATATATACCAAAAGACCCTACACACAAAAATACACCTACAGAACCCAAAAAACACCAAAACACCCCCTGTCTGGCCGCAATTTGCGGCCAGAATGGCGGTTTTGGCGGCCGGAGTTGGGAGTTAGGGGGTCGGGTTTCATCTAGTGTATCATCTCCACTCCACTATGCCACAGTCCACTCAAAATCATTCTGAACTCACAGGGTCAATAGCAGTTCCAGAAAACTCACATTTTGCCCAAATATGACATTGCATCAAATATGAAATCTGGTGGTATTTTAGTGTAATAGGGGTTGGACTAGGTTTACATGGTCACAACAAACCTCAAGCATCCTACTGGAACTAATCTACACCTCATTAGCACAAAGTTCACACTAAACACTCCATATCGCACTAAAACACACAAAAATCCTTTAACCGATGCAAAACTACACTAACTAGGCAAACTAGGGAAGCAAGATAGGAAATATACCTCATACTTAACCCTAGGAAGCTGGAGGAAGGTGGAGAAGTGGAGGGAAGAGGCTGCACTTGCTGTTGGTGCTCACTGCTGTTCACTGTGTTGCTGCTGCTGCTGCTTCATGCTGCTGCTGCTGTGGCTTCATGCTGCTGCTGCTGCTGTGGCTTCATGCTTCAGCTGAGGTAAGTGGGTGTGTGTGTGAGTGTGTTGTGTATGTGAGAGTGTGAGAGTTTGAGAGAAAACCAAAAGAAATGAGAGCCACCCTAATCATTCATACAAAAGTCACCCCTCTCTCTCTCACCTCATTTAATGCAAGCATGGCCTAAAGCCATGATGCACTCTCTCTCTCTCTCACAAGTCAACACTAAATCAAAAATTCAAATTAAAGCAACTTTTAACTAATTAATAAAACCCACTTAAGAATCCAAAAGAATTAATCCTACAATTAACCCACCATGGTTAAAATTATGGTATTTTCTTCATTTAAAAACCCTAGTTTACATGCACATGTTTGTGCAAGCCTAATAAAATTTTGGAAAAATATTTATTAAATTAGGAAAAATATATAAAACCCAATTTGGTAAACTTTTTATTAAAAACCATTATTTAATTATAATTATTCACTAACCCTTATCCTAAGGTGTTACAGTAATGCTTGGGGGCCCACTTGTTAAAATTTGATCGATCGGATATTTTAAACACATTATTTCACAGTATTTACATTATATCTGCGACCGTGAATGTCACTTGATCGGTAAATCCGGTCTAACTGCTATAGCCCGGTTAGACGGATTTACGAATGTGACTTTCACGTTGATGTTCTATGTATTGCTGTGATGTTGCGGATCGGTCGTGGGGGATAGCCTGGATGCAATGCTAGTACAGTGCTGTTGTATTATGTACATTTGATATTGCGGGGCGAGCGTCCGACATGTGGACTGCCGTCACTGCCTGTTTGTATTATTCTTTTGGGGCACGACCTGGTTGCGGTCGATGTACCCGTTGTATGTATATTTTACTTTCTGTACTAAGATTACCCCGCGGAGGGGTGCACGGATAGCCGGGTTCTGGAGGGCAACAAGCCCGCATCTCATGGCATTGGGATGGAGAGGGCTTCACTCTAGAATTGGCGGGCTATTCGCCGCACTCGTAGGGGGTACAGGTTGACCCAGGAGGGGTGCCCAAGTTACCGGATTCCGTGAAATACTGGGTGGTCCATTCACGGCGCTGAAGGGAGCTGCCTCGCTTCAGGTTTTGGCGGGTAACTTGCCGCGCCTGTAGGGGTCTAGGATTTCATTGCACAGGCTATCCACACGACCAGGGGAACGTCGGGTTTCAGTAGTGGCTCTGTGAAACCCGGGGATCCCAGATATCTGTATTGTTCTGTGATGCTGTACATTTCTGTGATGTTGCATTTTATCACGCCTTGAGCGAATATAATATATTGGTATATATATTAGTAGATGTTGTATATGTTTTACATCCACGCTAGTCCAGTCCCCGCTCTGTCGTTAGTTAGCTAACCTAACGGGTAATGACGGGACCCAGTGGCGAATGCAGATGGCATATACGTACATCAGTATATTTTCGTTCTTTGTGGTGTGATCAATTGATGGGACTGTGTTAATTCGGATCAATGCAAGTTTAAACAAACCTATTCTGATGTTGTTGGAACACTTTTCAAAAAGCTGTTATTGCAAAGACGTTCACTTTTGTTTTGCATCGTGGTATTCATTTGGAATATCCTGCTCCTCAGTCGACGAGGCAAGGGCCGAGATCCCTTCACCGGGAGTGACCCCTTAGACAGAAGTTTGCGTCAGGGCATTAACTTCACTATAGCCGATTACTTTTGCTTTGCATCGTGGTATTCATTTGGAATATCCTGCACCCCATTCTACGGGGAAAGAGCCGAGATCCCTTCACCGGGAGTGACCTCTTTAGTAAAGGTTTTCGTCACTATATTTTCTAAAATGCTATCAGTTCCTTCAACGATATCAAGTTCATTACGTTAAAGGTTTTCGCCAGAAACCATTCGTAGCCCTCCGTCGTTTCATATGGGTAGTCAATAGTATTCAAGCTGTGTTTGTTGGCCAAAGTCAAGGCACAGTGTTTGGTAGCTGTTGGTTATTCATATGTAGCATAGATAGATGCATTGGTTTGGGGCAGTCGTATAGCCTTGTTGGCCAAAGTCAAGGGCTTGTACGGGTGGGCTCAAATTAACCTGGAGAATGACGGGTAGAACTTGACATGTGACTTATGATTTGTTGGCCAAAGTCAAGGTCATAAGAGCATGGGGTAAAAATCCACATCGGGAGTTTCAAAAGAACTGAAACTTGCCAGATATGCGCATACCTTCTGGAGTGTGATAGCGTGAGCGGATTCCGTCACGTTATCATGCGATGATAGTTGGATCCCGATTCCCACTGATGAGTTAGTTTACTCCTCGGGTGACCCCGACTAATTCTTCTTTCAGGTTTGGAGGAGAATTTGAGGTACAGTGGGAGGTTTCCAGATTAGATAAATTGGTAACCATTCTGATCTAGGTTAGAGTGCACGCTGAGTGTTTCTTTTCTCTCTCTCTCTGGCAGCGACCATTGACCCGACCCTAAGACTACGACTCAGTGACCAAGTTGACCGAACCTTCTTAACACTGGCTTTTGGATTGTCAGAGTTGCAAACCTCATTGCCACTCCTACTTTTACCCTTTTCTCCAGGACACCCCGTATTACTACGAACGTCCACTTCCATTAGACAAAACCATCGTATGGTTATATACGAACTCGAAGGAATTCGAGGATGGTTTCCGGTTCTGGAGAAAACGGATAGGATTATTCAGTTGTCTTTTCCTTTTTGCCTTCTCTCAAGTTACGAGTACTCCTTAGTTTAGGAGATAGTACACGTATTATGCAAATTGGATAGTCTTCTTCCAAATCTTAGGCTGGTGCCGACCAGTAGGGAATGAAGAAAACCAATTAGCCTAAACGGTGTGCAGAAGGTATTAAGATTAAGACAAAGCAAGGGATTAGTAAGAGGGCAAAGTAAATTGCGACTGATATTCACGACCAAACCAAGTATTTCTTCGCCAATCCTAAATCACCTTTGTATTTCTCCAGGACACTCCGTATCACTACGAAGATCCACAGTTTATTGGATACTCCATCGTATGGTTATATACGAACTCGAAAGGAACTTGTTCCAGTTCGGGGATGGATTCTGGTTCAGGAGAAATAGGAATAAGGTTTATTCGGTTGTCTTTTATCTTCACCTTCTCTCGCATTGCGAGTGCTCCTAGGACTAGGACAGTACACCCATTATGCTTATTGGATTGTCTTCTTCCAAACCATAGGCTGGTGCCGAACGGTAGGGAAGGAAGAAAACCATTTGGCCTAAGGGGTGTGCAGAAGGTAATGACTAAAGACATATAAAGGGATTTGGAGAGGTGGCAAAGAATTATACGGTTATAATTGTGAATCTGGATAATGGAAGAGGCATTACTAGGAATACCAGGAAACCCCATCGAAACATTTCAATGTTTCAGTTCAACTGTGTACTGTTAAAAGAAAACTGATTTCCCGATTAGACACTTGCTCCAGGGTATGTATTTACCAGGTTTGATTCTCACATCTGTATGGTTTTGCAGATGATGAGTGGGAGTAAGTTATTGGGAATATGGTGATCATCCTCATTATATCGGGATTTGTTGTAATCGGTGATATTTGAGGAGATCATCTGGGCTGTTTGCCGGTCGGCAAATATTTGGTTTTGAATATCCGCTGTTGTGCACCAATTTCAAATTGATATATCTGTACGTCTATTTTCATAGAGTGAGATATACCTTTTGATATTATGTCGATGACATTTACCTAAATCAGTGGATGGTTAGGTGAGGAGCATTAAACAGCGGTGTAATTCTTCTTAACCATAAGTACAGTTTTCAACCTACGACACACAGTGAAAGAGTTGTTAGACTCAGCGGACTTATACAGAGTATTGTATGTTGTCCAGTGTCAATTAGGACAGAGGGGTTGGTCCTCATACTATATTCTGTTTACTTTTAACTTCTCTAGTTCTTAGACATGTGTTTCGTAGAAACACAGGGTCTATGTTTTGAGGAGTTATAGGTATTTGAATAGAGTAGAGAACCAGGTGTAGCAAGTATCGGGATTCTTCAAAGTGATCGAAGATGTAGATACTTGTGTATGGTATTCAGTTGATAGTAATGATAAAGAGAACTTGCTTCTCTTTCAGGTTACTCATAATTGGAAGCATTCCTAAGTTGAGTAACGCTGATCGGCCTCTCTCTCCATTTAGTTGACATGCACTGGAGACAGCTGCATGATTTGAATCTGGTTCAATTAAATCAGTGCCTCTGGTTCTATATTGGATATAGAACAGTTCATATCTTAACGTTGTAAAGGTACGGGGAGTTGTCCGGCTTATGATTAAAACCAGACACTGGACAACTCAAGGCACATTTCTGTAATGGCTGTTTGTGGGTTGACCCAGGCTATGACGAGGGTTGACTTCCTACCATCTGGCAGATCAATAGAAATATTGTTCTAGACTCGCAACAGTTTTGTTAAAAATGGATTTTTCAGAAAACAGTAGTGGGAGTATGGTAGAACTGGAAGTGATTCCAGAACCGCAAACGATTACTGAAGATTTGATAAGGAACCTAAAGATTCAATCTGATTTGACATTCCATTGGCCACTCCACAGATACGGTGGGTAACTTCAGGCACCCGAGAGGTACTCCGGTAGCCTCAAGGAAGGTGACAGGGAAGTTCTTGTTTACCCACACTTGCCATTGCTGTTGTTCCAGGCTGCGAGACCCGGCAGGAGGATGGGTATAGCGTCGTTCTAAACTAGCTTTAGAAGTGCACGTCTATATGACTCTGCCAGAGGGTTGTCGTAGTCAGTGGGAGCAGCGGAAGCATTGGTGGACATCAGGCTTATGTCTATTTATAGACTAAAGCAGATGCAGCGGAGATAGATCATCTATTTCTGATGTGACAGTCATAGGTTTGACGTCATCAGAATAAGGGATGGATCTGTTGAGAAGGTAGTAGGGTGTGATATCCGGGTTTTGGATGACATACACAAAGTAGGAAGTGACATTCCTATACTACGATCGGTTATACTTTGGTCGTCACACAGTGGCTTCTCCACATGGGACTTGGACATTATATAAGACATACTGGTTACTAGATCTATAGTTTTAGATCTAGATTTGGGTGGTTTCCCAATCTGGGTACTCAGACAGCATTCTAAGAGTATTTAGAATGGACGACTCCTGGCATGGTAGTGTACCTGCAGGTAATGGAGTCACCCTCTCTAAAGGTGTCTTACAGACTAAAGGGGAGAGGGATGTGCATGATTGGCAGATCACTTGCTCAGGAAATTGAGTCAATCATGAGATGTCAAGTACCACACCAGATGTTGTTCTTGCAGTAGGTGCAATAAGTTGATATTGATCCAATCCTGGGGAAACAGTCGGAAGCAGTTTTAGAACATAAGTGAATGTTCTAGGGATATGATAACGGCTGCCTCCTTTAGGAGACGGTTATCACTCCAGGCTTCCAAGGTGACATGGACGACAGGATGATTGTCAGAGTTTTAGTTTTCCTTCTGACGAGGGGCAGTATTTTGGACAGGTGGTCCAAGGCAATACTGAGGGTGGCATGGCGCAGGATACTGATTAAGTTCAGTTGACGATACAGTCTAAGAAGTTTGGATTTGGAGTTCATTTATGAGCTAGGTCCCATCAGACATCCAAACATTCTAAGACAGGTGTTGCTCATTTCGGGAGATGGCTTTCTCCGCGAACTTGAGATATAGAGAGACATAGAAAGAAACATCAAGGCGGATCCACTCACTGAGGCTATTCCTCGAACGCAATAGTTTCGCAAGCGAGTTTTGTGAAACTGACTAGTAAAGGAGTTGGGTGTTCGGTATCACACGGGCTGTGAGTATGCGACATCGCAATAATTAGCCTTGAGTGCAAGTGGGAGATTGTTGGAGATAGTGCCCTCAGAGTCAATTATTGGATCACAGGCACGTGATTGCAATGATTGAGGGAGGACCTATCCCGGTAGGACAGTCTTACTCGAGATGATAGTATGCTATCTGGTTTACCTTTATCATCGTATACTGCTTTAGGTGACCTGACATGTCGCTATTGCACGTTGATAGAGCCCCTAGGATTCTTGCTTGACTGCCAGCAGTATGAGGGCGATCATATAAGTGAGAGCTGGAGTCTATAAGCACATCCTTAAAAGGTCCCTAGTCGTAGGAGTCTTGAGACAGGGCATCGATTCTCCAGAGTAGACTAGTGTATACAGTCGAGACCCCGACGAGGGGCGGTGGCCGGTCTCACAAGCCACTGGTGTCAGTTGGTTCACCTAAGATGTATACAGGTGCTCATTGGGTTATGAGTACACCGGACAAGACTCGCCGGGAACATGCTAGTTGGTCTTATACCTGACGTCAGATAGCAGTTCCCAGGTGACATGTGTACAGGTTAGTTCATCGACCTGGGAATCTTCATTTGTCTCGTGTGAGTTCCCACTGTGCTTTGATTACTACCCTACCACGGCTCAAAGGAGTCGTGCAAACAGGTTTTAGTTGGGTACAGTCCCGAGCCACATGGAGGCAGTGAGCGGATCTTCAGGGGTTCGTCTCTCCCGGTATTGGGGGTGAGGTCGCGCTGTGTCTAGGAGAGCCATTACACGAAGTCCTTGGCCAAGGCAGGAGATTTACTGGTAGGTATTCCAGTAGTATCTCAGGGTGTTCTGGGCTACACTCCGACACGACTTGTACCGCTTTTGGGGGTCTGACTTTTACCAACTCCCTAGGCCCGACATGCGATGCTCATAGACGAACGGACCAGACTGTACGGATATTGTCACTGACAGGCTCAGTAGGGTGTCAGGATGAGTTCGCTCATCGACGTCCCTTTTGGTCAATAGCTGGTGGTCCGTCATGTATTGGCTTATACCTCTGACGTGCTAGTGGTTAGATCCACAGCCATAGTATTGACGAGTCTTTAGAGTCCACCACACTTTCAGTTACTCAAGCTTTCGGGTGAAACGCTGTAGAGGCCGTATGGAGATATGGCAGGGTCCGATCAGATACGTGCGGTATTGCACGGATCAGGATCGGACGGTTTGTACTAGTGGCCGTATAGATATATGGCAGGGTTCGATCAGATTCGTGCGGTATTGCACGGATCAGGATCGGACGGATTTTACTAGCCGGCTTTGGTTTAAGCCGGATCCTAGTTTAGTACAGTGTAGATTTTGTCTCATTGCATTTGTATCTGGTCGGAATACAGATGCGGGTGTGTATGCACAGTATCGGGGTTTTCCTGTAATTTAGTACGGGACCAGTTTTCTGGAGTTGCCTGTTTGCTTTCTGTTCCGGCCGGTTTTCCTTTGTTCTTTCCCGGCCGGACTTTTCCGATAGAGGGACTAATTTACATTTGTGCAAATTGGTTTTTGAGGAGGGGTTTTATGCATTTGTGGGGCTTCATGATGGTTGATAATCATGAGATGCTTTCTTAGTCTTTTCTTTGCTTTATGAGATTAGAAAGGATTTAGATTGATAAGAGGTTTGCCTTTTTGGATGTGGTCACCCATTCTTTTTCTCCTACACTCACCTCCCTTGGATATTCCCTCCACCATTCTCACATTAGCAAGGGGGCCGGCCACAATTTTGGATGAGGGGAGAGGAAAAATGAGAGGTTCATTTTTGTGAGAAGAAGAATTCCTATCTCATTTTTTCTTGCTACAAAACATTCTAGCTCCACTTGATAAGTTGATTTCCATTCTATCCCTCCATCACCATGGCAACCAAAACCCAAGTGAGACATAGCCTATACACATTCTACAGCAAATCTTGGATGCGTCGGCTAGCCTACTTCGCGCCCGAGTTGCCTCGGTATTGAGGTGGGAGCCCGTAAAAGATGCAGGCGATGTGGTGCCCTTCCGGCGAGGAGGCGACGGCCGGAGTTTCTGCAGAGGATCGGGACGACAACGAGAAGACCGGAGGACACGGATCATTCGGTATATTTCTAACCCGTCTTGTAGTTAGCTTAGACTAGTTAATGGTTCGATCCAGGAGTTTAGTGCGCGGTGGTGCCGGTTTGCTAAGTTCGCAAAATTAAAGTTTATCACCGCTTCCGCATTTGGCCGTAGGATTGACGGCCGGGGCGCCGCCATGCACTTACATTCAGCTCTAACTCATATGGAAACATCAATTTGGTGAATTCCACTCCTAGACGATGACTGGTTTACACTCTTCCACTGTAAAGATTTTTCAGCGAAATCTTCTATGAATCTCCAGGCTTCACCATCATCCTTAGTCAAGAAGGTGCCTACATGGATTCAAGGTTCTGTTTTGTTGTAGGATTAATGCCCTCATTTATGATTCTGCACAGATCCCATCTAGGGATTCCACTATGTGGACATTGAACTAACAGATCCTTGAAGCGTTCAAAACACTTCGAGAATGGTTCATTTGGAAGCTGGGTAAATTGATTTATTTCGCTACGGACTCGAGCTGTTTTATGATTGGGGTAGAATTTCTTTAGGAAAGCTGCGATGAATTCATCCCAGTTTGAAATAGAATGTGCGGCTGTGTTATAAAGCCACTTCTCGGCTATATCGCACAAGGTGAATGGGAGAAGACGTAGACGCATAGCATCCACAGAAAGCTGTGAAGTACCCATCATAGCGCATACATTTTCAAATTTGGTAATAAAGACGTATGCGTCTTCAGACTCGAAACCGTGATATTTGGGTAGAAGATTGATGTATTGGGGTTTGATTTCAAAATTGTCCCCATTGGCTGTTGGAATGGTGAGACAGGTCGAAAGAGGACCTCGCATAGGGTAACATCTCTCTTGGAGAGAGATGCGGGGTGGATTCTGCGCACCTGCGGATGGTGGCTGAGTAGTGTTAAAGAAATTCGATGGAGAACCGTCCATCGAAGTGGGTGTGGTGGTATGTAAAGAACAGGTAGACGTAGAAATACCGACTTCGGAGTCGATAGGGGAACGCGGACAAGACAGGCACTAGAATCCCGTGTCCAGCCGAGCATGCACTAAATGGTTTAGCACAAGTGGCAGCGTTAAGATAATTAAGGAAAAGATAAGTTGGTGTTTGTTTTGAAAAAGTACGGATTTTTGAAAAAATGCAAATCACAAACAATGCACAAGCAACCCTAAGTCTAGTGGTCACCTAGGTCAAGTCTCTAGACCGCTCCTAGACTTCCAGAAGACAAGTCGCAAGATCAATCCTCTACTGCCTTTTTGTCTCTCCTGTGGCCAGGTAAGTGGGAGGTTCTCCACTACGTAAGTAGTGGGCCTAATTAAGTAACCACTTGCCTTAGACACACTTGCCTTAGACACCACAAAAGAAACGTGGATAAGCAATAGATTACCCATGACCTCCTTCTGTCCTAAGTGAGCGCGACGGTCCTTAGAGTCATGTATAGATATTTTTTAGTTAATGAGGGTAATGCGGATGCAGTTTTGTGATTTTTGGGCCTTACGAAGGGTAATGAACTCCCCACCTAATCTGAATTTGGTCTTTGCCCCTTAATTTCCGTGTTAAAAATTGCAAACAACCAAGATCAAACACGCACAATTTTTCATTTTACGGCGCTGCGAATTTTTGCAAAGAAACCTGAAGAAATTGGTTAATGGAGCAGAGCAGGAAGGAGATAAGAAAGTCAGAAAGTCACCGAGCAAATTTGGTACAGCGAAACCCTAATCAACCCGCGCTTCCGCCGCGAAATGCACTCTAATGCCGCGGATCAGCGGTCTGGTAATGTGAACACTGCACTAAAATTTTAAGAACTGCTTCTGTTCACTCACTGAACTCTCTGGAATGTTCAGAAAATTTTTCCTCTTGCTCCACAGATTCCAGATTTCCTCACAACAAATCACAAAAAATCGTTTAGTGTTTGTGCGAATTTTGATCTAAAAATTCTGATGGATTAATAATTCTTTCAACTCAAATTTCAAAAATGAAAAAATTAGCACACTATCCCCGGCAACGGCGCCATTTGATTGATTGTCTAAGTTGTGATGAAATGTAAAGTGTTCACAATCAAAGATATTTATACCGCAATCAATTAACGGTGACGATGTAGCGTGTTAATGAATACGGATCGTCCATTGAGATGTATGTTTCGATCGATCTTGTTTTAGATGAGTCGAAATGAAAATGTAAAAGAAAATTGCAAGAAAGTTGATTCAAGATTTGAAAGATTTCAATTCATGAAACATAAAGAATATAGATCTAGAATCAAGAATTAATAATGTTCAAGAAGATGTCCAAATTGAATGAATTATCAAGATTTGTAAAGAGGCTTGTAGGAAATCGATCCAATCGATAGTGATGATGAAGAATTATGATTACAAATTATTATCTATTGATGATTTGTTGCTAGATCGATGACGATCATCGGGGATTAGGGATCTATTGAAGAAACTAGGGTTTCTCCTTCTATCCCTTGTCCTTTCGTCGATTAGCATTCAAATTCTAGCCTCTAGGAAATTCAATCATCGATCGTTGATCTCTAATTTGGAGCGAAAACATTCAAGAAAGCATCTCACTCAAATTAGGTTGTCGATGATTCAATTTCCTAAAGTTTACAAAACTCATAAGACTTAAGAATCGTTCAAGAATTTAATCATCATCATCTACCTATTTTCTCGATTCCTCCACAAGCGGAGTTTTCACTCAAATATCATGAAAAAGAAAACAATCAAGAATTGATAACTCTTCATAATGCTCAAATGTAAAGAAAAGGAAGATCAAGGATTTTCACCTTTTATAAATCAACGTTTCGTTACAATTCACTCAAAGATTACAAGATTTTGAGGAGAGAACTCAATCACTGAAACTAGCTTCGCATTGTCTTCTTGAGTCGCGGATCGTCGTGGATCTCTTGCTCGAATGAAGATCGGCGTCGCTTCAAAAGGCTCGTTGAAGGCTTGCTTTGGCTCGGTACTCGGTGTATCATGATTTGGATCAAATTGTGTCACTAAATTTGATTTTGAAATGATTTGGATCTAAAAATTTTTACCTCTCTAAATGATTTCCCTCCTAATTCAACATCCTCAAAATTCTAGATCTAGATCCATTTTTATAACCACTCATTTGAATCTTCCCTCCAAAGCTAGGTTGTTAGAGAGAGTCTTCTAGAAGAAGTTTGTTGGAGAGAATATTCTAGAATAAGGTTGTTGGAGAGAGCCTTCTAGAATGAGTTTGTTAGAGGGAATATTCTAGAATGGGATTGTTAGAGGGAATATTCTAGAAGAAGGTTGTTACAAGGAGGCTTCTAAAATGAGTTTGTTATGCAGAGCCTTCTAGAGGAAGCCACGTGCTTTTTGGGAGTCTTCTGGAAGCATGGTCGTTACAAGAAGCCACGTCGAGGAATTTGAAATGCTGACATGTTCAACTAGCCGCGGATCCGCGGCGGATCAGCCAACTCGGCCGCGGATCCGCGGTCGTTTAGTGTATTTGCTGCATGGAATTCTCAGGGTACTCTGGTGTTGGCTTTGTGGCACTTTTCTGGTGTCTGGAATATTTTTATACTTTCTTGTTTACTGCCAGATCACAATTCTTGGACTTGATGTATTTTATCAGCACTTTTAGCAGTTCGGCTCTTTTTCATGGAATTTCCAGCACACAATCTCGAGACAAGTGTTGCGATAAACAATGATCATGCGTGCAATAATAAATACACAATTTCCCACAAAATGCCGGTTATAATGTATAACACATGTTATTTGGTATTTTATAGACGAATTGCTAATATGTGCTATATTTATACCAAACACCTTTAGATGATTGCAAATAGTAGGGAAATTGATGTGTTAAAAATGTAATATTTTCGACCGATCTGGTGGATACATCAGACCCCAGTTACTTAATAAGTCATGCCGATGTGAGGCTCATAATGGGTCGAGAAACTACTGATAACACTTACCAGTAAATCTGATCATTATCCCTTATCAGGGACATCCTGTTATGGCCAATCGAGTATAGTGCAGCATCAACTCCCAATACCGGAAGAGACGAAACCACTCCTATCGCTCATTACCTCCATGTGACTTGAGACTGTACCCAAAATCCACCTATTTGCACGACTCCTTTGAGCCGTGGTAGGGAGGAAATCAAAGTATAGTTAGAACCACACAAGACTCTATGACGATCTCGTGTCTACAGACTAACCTGTTCCAGTGTGACCAGAGAACTTCTATCTGACGATAGCAATAGTACCATCTAGGTGTTCTCGGCGAGTCCTGTTCGGTGTACCTATTCTCTAATGAGCACCTGTGTACAATCTCTGATGTCAAACACCAATGGTTGTGGGATCAACCATCGCCCCATACAGGGTCAAGAAACGTACACACTAGTCTACACTGAATATTGATGCCCTGTCTCGATACTCCCTCGACTAGGAACAATTAAAAGATGTACTTATGGACTATTCAGGCCCTATTAGTATGACCTACATCATAGTCCTGGTAGTCAAGTACATATCCTAAGGGCTTTATCAACATGTATCTGAGAGACGGTATAATAATACAAGTGCACCTGTTAAGATAAAGAGCAACCAGATAGCATACTATCATGTCGAGTAAGAATGTCCTATATATATGTGTGAGTGTGTGTGTGTGTGTGTGTCCAACCATCCACTATAATATACAATCATGTACAATAATGGCCTCTAGGGCATACATATGACTAACATAAACACCAAAATAAGCATGAATTCTTCATTATATTTACGGCGGTTTTTGCGGGGCAAAAACCAGCGGGATTCAGAAGTCGTATCTATCTAGTTTAGGATGTTTGGAAGCATCTAATACCTTTGTTGGTTCCTAGTGCTCTCGCCGCTAACCCGCGGCCATTGCGTAATTCTAAAACAAATTTTTTTATGGCACTAGAAACTAAACCCCAAGAATCTAACAAAACACCTAAACTAGAATAGTAACAAGATAGAAATCACAACCTTTGTAGCATCTTCATTTGCTCCAATTGGGTTGGACTTGAGCAAGCTCTCAAGAGCTATAGATCACGTTTGTAAGCTAATCCTTCTTCGCCAAAGTTGATCCATCCGAGAGAACCGATCCAAGCTCCAGCTTCACTTTATGAAGCAACCGACGCTCCAAGCTCACTAGGAATGAAGAATGGGGATGTAGGAATTTTCCACTATAATTTTCTCTCAAATCATAAACTAAAGAGAACAAGTAAAGAAGGAGGAGGAGGAGGTGAATATTCATAAGTGAGGTGTCTATCTTCTAGAACAAATTCTATATAAATACGGAATACAACCCGGTATACGTATCCAAATACATATACGTGTGTCTATATAAAAATACGAATAGCCAGGAGAGAAAATTAATAGTGAAAAACAATAGTAAATATATATTATATATATATATATAATTAAAATCAAAACTTGATTTAATAATCTTACTTAATTCTAAGCAGTTAGTATTATCAACCGTCGTATTAAAGTCCGTGTAGGCTCTACACATATTAAATCGGACACCTGTATATACCAACAAACGTCATCTACATCATATTGCCTGATCCGGGAAAACCATCTGTGTGGGACACTAAAGACTCAACAATACGCTGGCAGTGATTTCTGGATAAATCCATAACCACAAGCACGTCAGCGACACCAGCTGTACGTAACGGCTACACAGGTATTGAACGAAAGGATGTCCGACGAGCAAACTCATCTGTACCCCTACTGAGCCTGTTTGTGAAAATCTCCATACAGTCCGGTCTGTTCGTCTAAGAGTATCTCATATTGGATCTAGGGTGTGCATAAAGTCAGACCCCTAAAAACGCGATATTTCGTGTCGTTGCGAAGCCCATCACTCATTGAGAAACTACTGATCCAAATCAGAAATTCTCATCCACTTTAGCCAAAGATTTCTGGTGACGGTCACCCATGCATAGCGCGACATCTACCCTCAATACCGAGAGAGATGAATTCCTAACGATCCGCTCATTGCCTCCATGTGGTTTGGGACTGTACCCAATTAAAATCTGTTTGCATGACTCATTTGAGGCGTGGTAGGGTAGTAATCAAAGCACAGTGGGGACTCACACGAAACAAATGACGATCTCAGGTCAACAAACTAACTTGTACTCATATGACCGGAGAACTTCTATCTGACAATAAGTATAATACCATCTAGCATATTCCCAACGAGTCCGTCCAGTGTAACGCATAACCCAATGACCACCTATATATTATCTTTGGTGACTAAAACCAATGGCTGTAAGACCGGCCATCGCCCATCGTCGGGGTCAAGAAACGTATACACTAGTCCACTCTGGAATATTGATGCCCAGTCTTGATATTCCCACGATTGGGGACATTTAAATATTTGCTTATAGACTACCCAGTTCTTACAAGTGTGATCGCCACAACAACCCTCATAATCAAGCAAGAATCCTATGGGCTCTATCAATATGTAATAATGATATATAATACCATAAAATATATGTATACGATAATAGAGATGTAAGTCGATGTCGCGCACCCCACATGTTCGCGGGGATGCGGAATTTGCAAAAAATGATTTTTACGGGCTTCGCAACACCGACTAGAACCAAGGATCATCCATAAACCCTAGCTAGCAAACAATATGAGATTTAACTACTCAAAAAGAATGTTATACCTTATGATACAAGTCCTTTGGGTCTTCCCCGCTATCCTCCTCGTCATCGTAGGCTCCAAGGATCGATCCGGATCGTAGCTTCCTCGTCGGCTTCCTCGAGTCAAAGACGATCCACCCGAGAGTCTATAGTCCGAGCTCTAACCTCAAAACCGAGGTAACTAAGGCAACAAGCTTGCTAAACTTGATGGCCTAGGTGATGTAGAGAATGAATATGGATTTATTTGTCTCTTGGAACCCTAGTTTACTCAATTCATGAGACCTTAAGGGTTTTGATATAAGGAAGAAGAAGAGAGCTAACATGAGGAAAGAGAAATGGTTTTGATAATGATAATGATAAATATCTAGTCAAAGAGTCAAACCAAGTCAAGTGGTCAAACCAAGTCAAGTAGCCAAAACAAATAGCCATGTCTCAATTATCATTTACAAAAATAACAATTACTTTCCACCACCTCATAATTGTTTTAATCAAGTCAATGGTCAAAACCCTAATGAGGTGTCTTCTTCTATGCCCCTCTCATCCGTATATACATACTCGCATTCGTGTTCCGAGAAACACGAATACAAAGAGAAAAAAAGGATCCATCAGTATAATACTAGGATCTCCGGGTTAAACCAAAGACCACTAGTATTATCCGTCCGAACATCATACGTGCACAAGTGCACGTAAGTGATCGAAGCCCTGCCGTAAAACCATTCGTCCTCTAAACCTTTTGCCTGGTGCAGGGAAACTCTCTATTTGGGACTCTAAAGACTCGACACTATGCTGGCAGTGGGTTTAACCACAAGCCGCAAGCGGTACTAGCTGCACGTAACTGTCCTGTAACGTTTTAGAAATCTTTTAGACGAATTTTCCGTTATTAGGTAAAATAAATTGTGTTTTCCGTAAAAATTTAGAAGTGATCATTTTTCAGTATAGACTTAACTGCACCTAGTTTAATTAGGAAATTGCTAGTATGCGGTATTTAGTTAGTCACTTGTAAATTTTAGTTCACTTAAATATTTTTCCCTAATTAAAATATTATTATAAGCTTTTAATTATACACTTAATTAGTGGTAATTACAATTTGGATTGGGTTAATTATGCTAATGTGAATTCATGGCAACTTAATCACAAGATTAAGCTTTAAAGGTTTAATGAAAATTTCAAAAATATCTAGATATTTTGAAGGTTTAATGAAAATTTTAATTAAAAGAATTAGGAGGTGGCATAAAGTTATGTTTATTATTAATCTTTAATAAGTGTTTTTGACCTAGACTATTCTACACACATCCACAACCTTCTGTTTTCCTTACCTTTGGCCGAGCCCCCCCGTCTGCCCACTCTTTTTCCTCACCCCATTTTCACTTTTTTAAGCTCCAAATAATTCATCAAAAATCTAAAAATAATTATACAAACTCTAAAACAAATCCATACCCTTTATTCTTTAGCCTTAATCTAGCTTGGTTATTGATGGAAGTTAGCATTTTGGAGGCTATTTTGGAAGTTTAGTTGTAAGTTTGTGAATAAAGTTTGAGGTATAAAATCCTAACCCTAAGCTTTAGTTGTTGTTTAAATATCTTAATCTAGTTATTAGATGTTTAAATATGGCTTTAATTAGCATGTTTTGGAAATTCATGAAAGAGTTATAAAGATCAAGTTAGGGTTTTGATTTGTTTGAAATGTTTAATTGAGTAGTTTAGACTTGGAAAACTTTAACCTAGTGGTGAGATTGTTAATTGTTAGTTTTCCTAATTGTCTAATTAAGATTAATTGCAAACTAACCTTTTCTAAATCTTATATGGGTGAGATTAAAATGTAGTAAGGGTTTGTGTGGCTTAATTAAGCTACTTTGTGATGATTATGATAACTAGAATTGTTTAATCTTCTAGAATTGTTTGTGTCGGTTTCAATTGACGTTGTGATATTATATATATTATCTTCAACGATATATACTATGTTGTGAATGTGCGATCGGTACGATCGGGGTCTAGGCTTGGTGGTGGTATCGTTTAGAATTCCTAGCTGAGGTTGTGCCGATGTCGTACGCATTTTGTGCACTAGGTGCACTGTGTGTATATCTTGTAGACGTTATCCTTGTGTTTCGTTGTCTCTGTGTCGTCGCAGGATATTTAGCCTTACGTGTTGTGTTTGTGAAATTTTAGGATCGCAAGCGGGGACTTCGGACGCTGCGAAGAAAGGGAAGCAGGTGGTCGGATTTTCTTAGCTCGAGATCATCGGTGAGTAGATTTAAGATCTAAGGGAAAATCGCCCGTATGGCGTTATGCGTCAGGGCTGGATATGATATTATAGCTGCATGTTTATACGCATATGAGTTGATTGCGGATGAGTATCATTACATATTATTACTTGTTGTGCCTTGACTTGGTACCTTTTTAGACACTGCACCATTACTGACGATTCATGTTGCACGAGTACTAAATTGTATGCTACACCCACACTGTTGGTAATTGCCATGACACGCGCAACACATATCTTGCTATACCTATATGTACATCATGCATACATACTTACATGTACACCCACATACCTTGCTATAGCTACATATACCCCTATGTGGTATTGTATTGTCATTGACATTGAGACGTTGATTATTGTGATATTGCGCATATGAAACGCATCAAACATACATGCTTACATGTAGATACACATATCTTGCTATAGTTACATGTACACCTCATACGACACTGCACTTGATTTCGGAGGAATTGGGAACCGCACGATATATTTTAAAACTGGATTCATTTAAAAGAGCGGTTTTCCCTTAATATGCTCATATTGCTGTTTTATGTTGCATATATCAGATTTCATGGATTTATGCATTAAGATATGGATTTCATGTAATTTATGGATTTGAGGACCGTGGGGATATTTCAAAAAATTATGTATTGTTTTGAAAACCCGGTTTCTCTTGATATGATATTTCGATGCGTCCACCATGAGTTTTCTCAGTTCTGAGACTTTTGGTAGATGCCCGATTCGAGGAGTGAGGGGAAACCATCTGCGGGTACATGGTGGACCTGGTGAGGTATCCCGGGGAAAGAAGACTCGTATTGTTAGGCGGTGAGCCTGACAGGGGAGCACTACCTACCGGTGATAGTATAGAACCTGACGGTTATCCGGAGGATACCGTGCGGGAGTTATGACATGGGATATATTGAGGGCCGATCTGGGTATGCAGCGCCTGAGAGATGAGTATTTACGTGTCGATGCTGGACCCGAGTATTTCATGATGTTTCGAGTGTCGATATTGGACAATCAGGTTCCATGAGATTTACAGATTTAGGGCCGATCTGAGTGACGGCGCCTGTGGTATTGGGATTTGGGGTGTCATTGATAGACACCAGGATTTTTCACGATGATGATTCATTGATGATGTTATGTTGTATCCTATACTCAGCATTTATTTTGATATGCATTGCTTCATGTATTTGTTTTACCTGATGGAGTACCTTGATCATGATTGTTGCATATCCCTATTACCATATTTATGCTATCAGATTGCATGTTATAGATTATCGTTGTTCGTGCATACTTGCGATTACAGAATGATATTATTTACTATTCACGAGTTGGCAACTCACCCCGTTGTGCCATAGTGTTTGCAGGCCTGACCCTCAGAGTTGTCGCGGCAGGGCTTCATATTATCTCTACATTTGTGGATACCGCTACGGTTGGCTATGAGGCCTTTTGCTATAGGTGGGTTTGCGGTTATCCGATGATGTTCATTGTTTATCTTTTGTATCTAGTACTCTCCATCTACCACCTTCATGTATTTGACTTAGAGACGAGTTGTGAGGATCGATGTTTGTATTATTTTGTGACTCTGGGTGCCGTGCTCGTAGGAGCCAGCCTTGTTATGAAGTTTTACCTCCTTATGCCGTTTTCATTTATATTTCTTCGCTACGGCGTCGTATATATGCTTGTGGTGGTTGTTTCCGCCGTTGGGCATGATTTGCTCCCGTTTGGTGATGCTTTTATTATATTCTATGTTGTACCCGTCTCAGGGCTAGGTTTTTTAAAGGAGGTGCTGCCGAAATTTTTAAGAAAGTGAACATAAGTTTAAAGGTTTGTACTTGAGATTCCCGAAGGTTTTTAACAATGTTTTCATCACTTATTCCTTTTGGTAATTTAGATTTCTGTGTTTTGGCTTACTTAAATTGCGTACGCCTGTCGACGGCATGTGGTTTAAGTGCCGGTCACATGCCTATATTTGGGTCGTGACAAAGTTGGTATCAAAGCGCTAGGTTTTTTTTACCTTTCGGAGTGTAGGGTGACCTTGGTATGATGGAGTAGGTGGCTTAAGCAGAGTGACGTACCGTGTGTATGTTCCACGACATACTTATGACACGGTACTCCGCCTAAGTGACCTTAGAACTTATTGCTTGAAATTCTTTCCATGATTTTATACATTCTTGCGATTCGATTTCTATGTTCTTATCGAATCCAATTTACATTTCCAGCCATTATGCCGCCGAAGACTACGAGAGCGCAGAGAGCGGCCGCGAGGGCCGAGGTCAGAGTTGACTCTTCGAAGACGAGGACTGACAAAGGCGGTATGCCTGTTGTACCGGAGCAGATTGATCAACCGTCGACAAACCGTATTACGAAGATAGATGCCAATATACAGGATTTTCGCCAGATGATGGGGTTGTTAGTTGAGACCAGTCGAGCACAGAGACAGGAGGTTGACCCACCTGTTATGGGGACCGCGATAGTGCTACTGTTCCGGCAGTCGCAACTACAGCTATGGAGGTGATCACCGTATCATGATCTGAGTTCATGAAGCTGAAGCCTCTGGTCTTCACCGGCACCGATACAGCTGAGGATCCATAGTTGTTTATCGATCGGATTGCCAGGATATGTCGTTCGCTGAGATGCTCCGACGCGAGATTGGTAGAGTTCGCGAGTTTTCGTCTGGAGGGTCTTGCCAAGAAGTGGTGCGAGTCGTTAGAGAAGGGCAGAGCTGCAGGTCTTGATCGTATGACCTGGGCTGAGTTCATGACGGTGTTTCTTGCCCATTTTCTTCCGCAGAGCGTCAGGGATGCTCGAGCGCGCAGTTTTGAGTCATTGTCCCAGACTCCGGGTATGACGGTGGCAGAGTACGATGTGCAGTTTACCGAGCTATCTGTGTATGCTCCGTATTTGGTAGACACTGAGGAGATGTGGATCAAGTGGTTTGTTCAAGGCCTGATTACCCAGTTGTTCCTCACTATCTGCTCCCAGCATTTTGACACCTATGCAGCCACAGTGGACGCAGCCCTAGTGGTAGAAGAGCGCATTTCTGAGACTTAGGTCATTCCGGAATTGAAGAGGGTTCATACTGATTTATCAGCACAGAGGTAGTTTGGCAGAGGCCACGGTTGATTCGCTATGGGCCGTGCCGGCAGACGGAGCGTGAGACGGGGCCAGATGTACAGTTGATACCCATAGGGTCAGCAGTCATCGCCTGGATGTTTTGGATGTGGCAATCCCCATCACTGCATCAGAGATTGCCCTGAGATACGCCAGAGGGAGGCAACATTTCCACATGTTACCTTACCACCATCAACTCAGAGAGCGTTGCCTCTTACGCCTGTTGTTGCTCTGCGTCAGACTCATGCGCAGAGAGGTCGTAGTTGCGGAGGTTTTGTTCAGAGAGGACGATGTGGCCGAGGTGGAGGACAGCCAGTTGCCGGTAGGGGGCAGGCTCGAGTGTTTGTATTAACTCATCAGGACACGCAGGCGTCCAATGCAGTGGTTTCAGATACTCTTTCTGTATGTTCTTTCGCTGCACGCGTTTTATTTGATCCTGGATCTACGCATACGTATGTTTCTACACACTTCGTGCAGAGGTTAGGCCGAGAGTCGTGTTTGCTAGATCAGCCGCTTGTCATGACAACTCCAGTTGGCGAGTCGTTTTTTGTGCGACACGTATTTCGGTCGTGTGCCGTTCGTATAGGAGATAGAGATTTGTCTGTCGACTTGATCATTCTTGAGATGTTGGACTTCAATGTTCTCCTGGGCATGGACTAGTTAGCTACTTGCTACGTGTCCATGGACTGCCGCGAGAAGACAGTTAGGTTTTGTTTTCCCGGCGAGTCAGTTCTTATTATGCAGGGGGACTGTGGTGCCGCCCCTCACTGTTTGATTTCATCCCTTTGCTCTAGTCGGCTTTTGAGGAGAGGATGTCAGGGATTCTTGGCTTTCATTCGTGATACTGGAGCCACAATAAATTCATCGGACTGGGTTCCTATCGTACGACAGTTTCCCGACGTTTTTCCCGATAAGTTACCAGGTTTGCCGCCAGAGCGCGATATTGAGTTTTGCATTGATCTGATTTCTGGTGCGGGGCCTATTTCTATACCGTCTTACCGGATGGCCCCGACAGAGCTTAGAGAGCTTAAAGATCAATTGCAAGAATTGCTTGATAAGGGACTTGTGCGTCCGAGTGTTTCTCCTTGGGGAGCTCCTGTGCTGTTCGTCATAAAGAAGGACCGCGGTTTGAGATTGTGTATTGATTATCGTCAATTGAACCGAGTTATGGTGCGGAATAGGTATCCTTTACCTCGCATTGACGATTTGTTTGATCAGCTCCAGGGTGCGAAAAATTTCTCTAAGATTGATCTACGATCGGGTTATCATCAGTTGCGGGTTCGGAATGATGACATCCCGAAAACTGCTTTTTGTACGCGCTACGGGCATTATGAGTTTTGGGTGATGTCGTTTGGACTCACCAATGCCCCAGCGGCGTTCAAGGATCTGATGATCCAGATTTCCAGGCCGTTCCTCCACCAGTTTATTATTGTGTTTATTGATGACATTCTGATCTAGTCCAGGAGTCGAGAGGAGCATGAGCAGCACTTGAGGATTGCTTTGCAGACTTTGAGGGAGCACCAGCTGTATGCTAAATTCTCAAAGTGCGCGTTTTGGCTTGATAAAGTTGACTTCCTGGGTCATGTGGTGACGGGAGACGGTATTCTTGTGGACCCGAGGAAGATCGAGGTTGTACAGCATTGGCCCAGACCCGTATCTGTCACAGTGTTCCGCAGCTTTTTGGGCTTAGCCGGTTATTACCGCCGTTTCGTGCAGGATTTCTCGAGTATCGCTGCACCGCTGACCAGACTGACCAGGAAGGGAGTTCCTTTTTTTTTGGACTGAGCTATGCGAGCAGAGTTTTCAGCAGTTGAAGTCTCGGTTGACGACCGCACCAGTTTTATCCTTGCCTTCTGGATCAGGCGGCTATGTTTTTTACTGTGATGCTTCTCGAGTGGGGCTCGGTTGTGTATTGATGCAGCATGATAGAGTGATTGCTTATGCTTCTCGGCAGCTGAAGAAGCACGAGAAGAATTATCCCATTCACGATCTTGAGATGGCCGCGGTGGTCTTTGGATTGATGATTTGGAGACACTACTTGTATGGGGAGTCGTGTCAGATTTTCACGGACTACAAGAGCTTGAAGTACATCTTCCAGCAGCGGGATCTGAATCTGAGACAGCGCCGGTGGATGGAGCTTATGAAGGATTATGATTGTGAGATCCTTTATCATCCGGGCAAGGCAAATGTGGTAGCTGATTCTTTGAGTCGTAGGCCAGGGGGTAGCTTGTCCCAGTTAAGATTAGTTCAGAGACAGTCTTCTACAGATTAGAAAATCTAGTGCGATAGTAGAGTACAATTTGAGTTCACTTCCACTGGGGGACAGCTTGCTCATGTCTGCGCCCGTCCGCTTCTACTTGATTGTATCCGTGAGGTGCAGCCCAGAGATGCCCGTTTGTCTGAGATTCTTAAGCTTGTTCGGCAGGGTACAGATTCGGGGTTCATGATTGATGACCACGGTGTGCTACTTTATAGGACTCGCTTATGTGTACCAGATATCGATGCGTTGAGACGCGAGATCCTAGAGCGGGCACATCAGTCAGCATTTAATGTTCATCCAAGTTCCACCAAGATGTACCATGACTTGAGAGACATTTACTGGTTGACAGGGATGAAGAGTGATATTTCGGACTTTATTTCGACGTGCCTGAGTTGTCAGCAAGTCACGGCTGAGCATCAGAGACCGGCAGGAGAGTTTCAACCTTTATCCGTTTCGGAGTGGAAATGGCAGCAGATTTCCATGGACTTCGTTGTGGGTCTACCCAGGGCCAGTTGAGGGTATGACTCCATTTGGGTGATTGTTGACAGGTTGACAAAAACGGCTCACTTCCTTCCAGTGAAGACCATTTTCGGTTATGCTCTGTATGCTCAGTTGTATATAGATGAGGTTGTGCGTTTGCACGGCGTTCCCACATGCATCGTATCCGACAAGGGCATCCAGTTTACTATCCGTCTTTGGCAGAAGCTTCAGGAAGCTTTGGGTACCCGGTTGAGTTTTAGCACCGCTTTTCATCCACATACCGATGGTTGGTCGGAGCGGACTATACAGATTATGGAGGATATTCTTCGTGCGTGCGTGCTTGATTTTGGGGATAGTTGTGATCGTCACTTGCCGTTGACAGAGTTGTCCTACAATAACAGCTATCAGAAGATGATTCAGATGGCCCCTTTTGAGGCTTTGTATCATATAAAGTGTCGATCGCCAGTCTGTTTGACCGAACTTAGCGAGAGTAGGATTTTGGGACCCCAGCTAGTTCAGGAGATTACGGAGAAGATCCAGCTGATTCAGGACAGGATGATAGCAGCACAGTGCAGAAAGAAGTCTTATGCCGACCGTCATTGTCGCAGACTTTAGTGCGCAGTGGGGGATCATGTATTCCTGCGGATTTCTTCGATGAAGGGGGTGATGAGGTTTGGGAAGAAAGGGAAACTCAGTCCCGGATTTGTAGGTCCTTTCGAGATCTTTGAGCGGGTTGGTGTCGTTGCCTATCGTTTGGTGCTTCCTCCCAGTTTTCCGGATGTTCAACCCGTATTCCATGTGTCGTTGTTTCGTAGATACCTTCATGATCCTTCTCACATGATTCAGCACCAGACCGTTAAGCTAGAGCGCGATCTTTCGTTCACCGAGCAGCCGGTAGTTATATTGGATCGGCAAGTGAAGAAATTTCGATCAAAGGTCTTGCCATCTGTGAAGGTTATTTTCCATGGCCCTATTAGTGAAGAGATCACTTGGGAGGTCGAGAGCGAGATGCAGAAAAAATTCCCTCATCTCTTTGAAGATACGCGTAGCTAAAATTTTAAATTCGGGGACCGAATTTCTTTAATGGGGGAAGATTGTAACATTTTAGAAATCGTTTAAGCGAATTTTAAGTTATTAGGTAAAATAAATTGTGTTTCCATAAAAACCTAGAAGTGATAATTTTTCAGTAAATACTTAACAACACCTAGTTTAACTAGAAAATTGCTAGTATGCGGTATTTAGTTAGTCACTTGTAAATTTTAGTTCAGTTAAATATTTTTCCCTAATTATTATAAGCTTTTAATTATACACTTAATTAATGGTAATTACAATTTGGATTGGGTTAATTATGCTAATGTGAATCCATGCCATCTTAGTCACAAGATTAAGCTTTTGTCTTCTTTTCAAAAAAATCTTGGAAATATCTAGATATTTTGAAGGTTGAATGAAAATTTTAATTAAAAGAATTAAGAGGTGGCATAAAGTAAAGTTTATTATTAAGCTTTAATAAGTGTTTTTGATCTAGACTTTTCCACACACATCCAAAACCTTCTCTTTTCCTTACCCTTGGCCGAGCACCCCCTTAGCTGCCCTCTCTTTTTCCTCACCCCATTTTCACTTCTTTAAGCTCCAAAAAATTCATCAAAAATCAATAAATAATCCCACAAACTCTAAAACAAATCCATACCCTTTATTCTTTAGCCTTAATCTAGCTTGGTTCTTGATGGAAATTAGTATTTTGGAGGCTATTTTGGAAGTTTAGTTGCAAATTTGTGAACGAAGTTTGAGGTATAAAATCCTAAGCCTAAGCATTAGTTGTGGTCTAAATACCTTAATCTAGTTATTAGATATTTAAATATGGATTTAATTAGCATGTTTTGGAAATTCATGAAAGGGTTATTGATTGAATCATCGATTTCGATGTCGTGTTTTGAAAAGTGTAAAGATCACAACCAAAGAAATTTGTGAATCGCAATCAATAACGGTGTCAATTGTAGGTTCGTTAGCGAGTGTGAATCGTCCACAGGGAAAGTGAGATTTGATCGATCTTGTTTTAGTTGAGTCGAAAATTAAAAGATAAAAGAAATTGCAATAAAACTGATTCAAGATTTGTGAGTTTTTATTTTCAAGAAACTTAAAGAAAGTAAAGATCTAAAATCAAGAATCAAGAAATGTCCCAATCATTTTGATTTATCAAGATAATGAAGAATAGCTTGTAGGATTCGATTGAGTTAATAGTTAATGATGAATTTAATAATTCCTAATCTTATCTATTGATAATTTGTAGCTAGATTGATGATAATGAATGAAGATAAGGGATCTATTGAAGAAACTAGGGTTTCTCCTTCTATCCCTTATCTTTTCAATCATGATCATTCGGATCTAGCCTCAAGCAAGGAAAATCATCAATCATTTGATCCATAATTTATAACGAAATTCCCAAGAATTTGATCTCGATCCAAATTAGGTCATTGATGATTCTTTTTTCCAGAGTTCACAAATCTCATAATACTTAAAATTAGTATTAATATTTGATCATCATTAGATCTATCAATTCTCTCGAATTCTCCGCAAACGGAGATTTCACTGACACATCATGAAAATTAATGAATCAAGAATCTAGAAGTTTCATAACGCAAGAATATAAAGAAAAGCAAGATCAAGAATTTTCACCTTTTATTATTCAACGTTTCGTTACAATTCACTCAAAAACTACAAGAATTGAGGAGAGAACTCGATCGTCGAACTAGCTTTGCATCGTCTTCGTGAGTCGCGGATCGTCTTCGATCTTTTGCTCGGATGAAGATCGGCGTTGCTTCAAAAAGGCTCGATGGATTTTTGCTTGATTTTGTAATCGATGAATCTTGATTTGGATTTTGAATTGTATTTGGGTTAGGGTTTGGATGGACAAGTTGTGTTACTCAACTTGTGTTTGGAATTGTTGAACAACCTTTGTAGTGAGGCACTAGGTCCCTTTTTATAGTGTTTCCCTTTAGCTTCCCCTAAAAGCTTGATCTAGCTTCCTTTAGGAGCTAAGCTAGGTTTAGCTTCCTTTAGAAGCTTGGTAGTTATGAAGGAAGCTTCTAGATTAAGGTAGTTAGCTAGCTTGCTTGAGAAGCTTGGTTGTTTTGAAGCTTGCATAAGAAGCTAGGTTGTTGTTAAGCTTGCACAAGAAGCTTGGCTGCTAGAAGAGAAGCTTTTGGAGAATTCGGGGAACTGAAGTTTCTTGAAGAGGGTTGTCCTTTTAAAGAGAAGAAGCCTGAAAGAAATTGCTGCCACAAACGAGTCGACTCGGCCGCGGATCCACGGCGGATCGGCCGGATCGGCCGCAGATCCGCGGTCGTTTAATGGTTACTTTGCATGAAATTTCCAGGGTAGTTTAGTGCTGGCTTTAACGATGCTTCTTGATGTCTGGAATCTTATAATCCTTTCTTGTTCACTGCCAGATTACTAGTCTTGGACTTGGTGTATTTTTATCAGCACTTTTAGTACTTCCGGTTCTTTTACCTGGAATTTCCTGCACAAAATCTCGAGACAAGTATATACAAAAGATCATGCGTGCATTAATAAACACTCAATTTCCCTCAAAATGCTGGTTATAATGTATAACACATGTTATTTGATATTTTACAGACAAATTGCTAATATGTGCTATATTTATACCAAACACCTTTAGATGATTACAAAGTGTAGGGAAATTGATGTGTTAAAAATGCAATATTTTCGACTGATCAAATTCCCCCAAACTTAATTTTGGCCGTCTCGAGTAAACTTGTTTTATTAGAAAGAGAAGGAGAAAATATATGAAAAAGAAAAGCTAACTAGCACACTTTCGTAGGCAACACGATTGCACTGAGCACGTGCAACAAGCCTTTAAACCTCTAGGTGTCCCTAGTAGGAAGAGTGTTGTCTCCTAAGGGTTTTCAGCGGATTGCACCCATAAAATCCAATAATAAAAGGAAGACCGTGAAAGTTACATGTAAAGATAAGAATTGTAAAAGAAAGACTTTGAAAATTAAAGTTTCCAACTACACTAAATTTTCGGTTGTCATGAGCCTTATCTTAATAGTCATGAAAAAATGTTATAAATCACATCATCCCTCAATAAAATATCGTCTTTATTCTTCATTCCTATCTTTCTTCAAAATAACGATCATATACCCCTACGTGTGTGTAAAGAACATCCCTACACTCGGTGAATTCAATTCAAGCTATCATACTCTTGTCCATCCGCCTCAGTACTTTTTAATTAATGAATATTTAGATGAGTTTGCTCACACATTTTTCATGCGGCCATTAATACTTCTTGTGGTACTAACCGACCGATTACTCATGTGCTTACTTATTAGGTGTATTGGTATTTTCCTCGTCTTGCACCACTTAAGGCTTAGCAGTGACTCCCAAACCAGTTGGTCTAAGGCACTAGGTAATGAATCACCCCGGATGTATTTTTTTATTGCTGCCTTGGTGATAACAAAACCAGTGTTCATTTTTCTTAACCATTTTATCTTCTTATTCATTTATAATTTCCTTCATACTTTGGCTATTAGACAAGATCATTTCAAGTTATCCTCTACTATCCCGAGTTTCATGATGTCTGTAAGTGCAAATAGTAGGGTATCAACGTTCAAATGTTTGGCTTACAGAATAGGAACTATTTTTCAGACTTAATTTTATCCTCAGATTAGTGACTTCCTTCATCTTACTAACCTTTGGGACAACGGCTCATAACTACTTATTACTTGTTCGTTTAAGAAAATTTCTAATTTTCTTGTTTTTCTTAAATTTTTCTAATCTTTTGGATGTAATTTTTCACTATCTAATCTTTTATTATCAAATTAAATATTAAATATTTTTATCTTTTGATTTTTTTAAATTTCTTTTATATGTTTTAAATGTTTTGTGCTTATGCTAAGTATGATGCAAATGATGCGAAAATAAGCACAAACCTCCCCCAAACTTGTTTTCAACAGTGTCCTCACTGTTGCCATCCGCTGGATCATAAAAACTTGTAAGCCTTGGAGGAAATTTATTTATGGGGGCAATAAATATGATCGTGAAAATCCTCCCCCAAACTTATTCTTTTCACTCTCCTCCATTCTAAAGAAGATACAGTAATTTACACGACATGAAGGTGAGACGGGGGAATTTTAATCATGATAAATCGGCTCCTGTAAAAACAGGAGCTCCTCCGTGGGGTCGGTGGAAAAATACGGTTTTAATCTATGTCCATTTACTTTGAAAATTGTACCATTTTCAAACTCGACTGCCCCGTGCAGGTATACAGACCGCACAACAAAAGGTCCTTTCCACCGAGATTTTAGATTACCCGCATGAAGATGGAGTCATGAATTATAAAGAAGGACTTGTTGACCAGGTGTAAAAGTTTTTCTCAAAATGTTTTTATCGTAAAATACCTTAGTCTGATTCTTTACAATTATAGCATTATCATAAGCTTCATCGCGGAGTTCGCTTAGCTCGTTTAATTGCAGCTTCCGAAAGTTGCAGGCTTGATTTAAGTCAAAGTTGATTTCTCTAATGGCCCACATTGCTTTGTCCTCAATCTAGACCGGAAGGTGACAAGCCTTCCCAAATACTAGTCTATAAGGAGACATACCTATATCGGTTTTATATGCAGTTCGGAACGCCCAAAGAGCATCCGTCAATTTGATTGACCAATCTTTTCGATTTTTAGAAACAGTTTTCTCCAGAATTTGTTTGATTTTTCTGTTAGAAACCTCAGCCTGCCCGCTCGTTTGGAGATGATAGGGTGTGGAAAGTTTGTGGTTGATTGCATATTTCCGCATAAAAGTCTCGAAAGACCGATTGCAGAAATGCATCCCGTTATCGCTAATGATAGCGCGTGGGTGTCCAAATCGCGAAAAGATGTTTCTTTTAAGAACTTAATGACAACTTTTTTGTCATTAGTGCGAGAAGGAATAGCTTCAACCCACTTTGAGACGTAATCAACCGCAAGCAATATGTACAGATTCCCAAAAGAGTTGGGAAAATGACCCATAAAGTCAATACCCCAAACGTCGAAAATTTCAACCAATAAGATGGGTTGCTGTGGCATCTCATTTCTCCGGGAAATCCTACCCGTGTGTTGACACTGTGTACAGGTTTTGCAATGATCAAATGCATCTTTGAAAAAGGTCGGCCAATTAAAACCGTATTGCGAAACCTTCTCCGCCGTCTTTCGAGGACCGAAATGACCCCCACATGCCTGATCATGACAAAAAGATAGAACACTCTTGAACTCATCATTAGGGACACACCTGCGAATGATCTGATCAGGACAATATTTAAACAGATAGGGTTCATCCCAGTAAAAGTGTTTTACTGGGGATAGAAATCAGTGTTTCTCCCGTCTTGACCATTCGCGGGGAATCAGTCCCGTGGAAAGATAATTCACAATATCGTTGAACCAAGGTTCGTCGGATATATTCAAGAGTTGTTCGCCCGGAAAAGAATCATTGATCGGCAGGGTCAAAGGTAAAGAAGAGATGCGCGAAAGATGGTCGGCTACAACGTTTTCACATTCTTTCTTATCTTTAATAACAAGATCAATTGCTTGTAATAGAAGGATCCAATGTATTAGCCTACCTTTAGCATCCTTCTTCGCCAAAAGATGTTTCAAGGCGGAGTGGTCGGTGTACACAACAATAGGTGAGCCAATCAAGTAAGGCCTGAATTTTTCTAATGCAAATACAACTGCCAAGAGTTCCTTTTCGGTAGTTGTATAATTAATTTGAGCATCGTTCAGGGTCTTGCTTGCATAATAGATCACGTGTGGCATCTTTTCAATGTGCTGTCCTAAGACTGCACCAACTCCAAAATCTGATGCATCACACATAAGTTCAAAAGGGTGGTTCCAATCTGGAGATGATAAAAACGAGGCCTGTAGTGAGAGAGTGTTTGAGTGAGTCGAATGCTGCCTCACAATCCGAGTCAAAATGAAAGGTTGTGTTCTTGGCCAAGAGAAGAGTTAAAGGTCTAGCAATTTTGGTAAAATCGTTAATGAATCTCCGGTAAAAACCTGCATGGCCAAGAAATGATTGTATATTCATTACGCATTTGGGATGAGGAAGGTTTTGAATGACATCTATTTTAGCTTTGTCAACCACAATGCCTTTCCGTGAAATCACATGGCCAAGCACAATTCCCTCTTGGACCATGAAATGGCATTTTCCCTAATTCAAGGTTAAATTCTTCTCTTTACAACGAGTAAGAACCGCGTCAAGATCTGATAGGCAGTCAGCAAAAGAATCTCCGAATATCGAGAAATCGTCCATGAAAATCTCCAAAAAATTCTCGACCATGTCTGAGAATATCCCCATCATACACTGCTGAAATGTAGCGGGAGCATTGCATAACCCAAAGGGTATGCGTCTATAAGCAAAAGTACCAAAAGGACAAGTAAATTTGGTTTTGTCTTGATCCTTTTTGGCAAAAGGGACCTGGTTATAGCCAGAGTATCCGTCCATGAAGCAATAATTTTCACGTCCAGCTAAACGTTCTAGCATCTGGTCAATGAAAGGTAGAGGAAAGTGGTCTTTCCTCGTTGCCGCATTGAGTTTTCTATAATCAATACATACACGCCACCCAGTTTGAGCGCGTGTCTGGATTAACTCATTTGCCTCATTTGTAATGATTGTGATGCCAGATTTCTTATGTACGACATGAATTGGACTCACTTATTGGCTATCGGAGATTGGGTAAATTATATCATTGTCAAGGCATTTGATGATTTCTTTCTTAACCGCATCCTTCATGACGGGGTTTAACCGTCTCTGTGGTTCTCGGGTTGGCTTGGCTTCATCCATCAAATTTATATGATGTTCAACAATCAAGGGACTAATCCCTTTGATGTCTGCCATAGTCCAACCAAACGCCTGCCTATTAGATCTTAATACTGTCAAAAGCGCATTCTCTTGTTCTGAGGCTAGAGAAGCGGATATGATCACAGGTAAAGACACATTCCCACCTAAATATGCATATTTAAGATGAGAAGGTAAAAGTTTGAGATCTAATACTGGCGGAGAAACTATAGAAGGTGGTGTCATCGAATGATATTCAGAGTCACAAAGAAGCTCGTAGCCTGCATAAGATACATACTCGGAAGGTGATGAATCAATAGTGTCAGACTCAAGCGTGGAAAATGTGTCCTCTCTAAGATGTGAAAGATCAAACATTGATGTGCTAGTGTCGTTGAGATCTTTAAAGCAAAGTTCATCAACTTCGCAACTTTCGGGAGCAATCTCGTGGACCGAACAAACATCAAGTATGTGAGCAGAGGGTTCAGATGGATGACTTCCAATTTTGTAGATGTTCAGTTCAATTGTCATTTTTTCAAAAGATAGGTTCATTGAACCGTTTCGACAGTTAATGACAGCATTGGAAGTGGCAAGGAATGGTCGACCCAAAACCACCGGAATTTAGTTCTGTGGGTTTGCTACAGGTTGTGTATCGAGAACAATAAAGTCCACAGGGAATACAAATTACCCGACTTTTATCAACACATCCTCCAGTTCACCCCTAGGTTTGATTATTGAACGGTCTGCCATTTGAAGAGTGCAATGAGCTGGTTTCAACTCTCCAATCCCTAACTGCTCATAGACAGAATATGGAAGCAGGTTAACACTTGCGCCCAGGTCAAGTAAAGCACGGTTGATATTTTTACCCCCAATAGAAATCGAGATTGTAGGTCATCCTGGGTCCTTACGTTTCTTTGGTAACTGTGGGGAAAAAGCAGTGCTAACAATATTAGTCATTAAAACATTTTTGGGCACTTGAGTCTTCCTCTTCCTAGTGCACAAGTCTATGAGAATTTTCACATAAGCGGGGACTTGTTGAATAGCATCTCGGAGAGGGATGTTGATGTTAACCTGTTTGAACATTTCTATAATCTTCTCCATATATGGACTGGATTTGTTACCCCTTAACCGATTCGGATAAGGAGCTTTAGCAATAAGAGCTGGGTCCATCACTGGAGAACGTGGTGTGTGTGGACGTGATCCCAGAATAGGAGTGGGGATCATCTTTGGTGGACTAGAAGAGGTTTGCTGTGGTGTCGAGCCTTGGGGGAAACGGAGAATAGGCTCATAAGAAGGTGGTAGGGTAGAAGAACAAGGATCAGAAGTAGATGTGTGTGTGGAAGGGAAGGTCTCAGCCGGGGTATTATTGATAAATCTTTCATTATCATCAATCTCTTCCCCAACATGATTATTCAGCACTCTTCCTGATATCAACGTTGTGATGGCATTCACATTGTAATGCCCAGGATTCGGTAGGGGTTGAGACCGAAGTTTCCCTTTCTCTCTTGCACTCATTTCGGCTTTTAATATTGCAATTTCTGCTTCCATCGATTTTATACTCTCGGCTTGGGATGTGGAGTTTTTCTTTATATCATTGACAGAAAACTGAATCTCAGCCGACACTTGCATGAAATTTTTATAATCAAATTCATGGTTTGTGCGAGTGAAGAGGATTCATCAGTACCGGTCAACTGCAAAGGATTATACGGTGCAGGTGTGTTGGCCGGGTTTTGAAAGTTTTGTGATTGGTAGGGGTGCTGACTCAGCTGAAGTGGCTGCTGTTGTGGTGGAGGAGCCCTTTGGAAATTGTTTTGATTTGGAACCATGTTTTGATTTTGTTGTTGGTTCCAAGCAAAGATAGGGTGATTCCTCCAACCCTAATTATAACAGGAAGAATACGAGTCCTTTCTAGGACTTTGTTGAAAAGCAGCATTTGTATACTCTTGACCTTGAATCGGAGAATTCAATGGATATTCTTCCGTAAGATGTGATGGATCAGAACAACATCCACATACAGTTTTGGGGAGTGACATCTGATTTAGGGAGTCTGCTAAAAATTTATGTTCCATAGCTTCGAGTTTCTTTTGCATTGCTGCCATTTCAGTTCTAACTCCTATGGAAACATCAATTTGGTGAATGCCATGTAAGTCCACGTTACCTCTCCCGGTACTTACGGGCTTGCGAAAATGATGAAAAACGATTTTTCAAGAGGTGGTAACATGGACTCAAAATACGGATCTTTGTTAAACAAATACCTAACAACCTAACTAGAGTTTTACCTACTCGGTTAGGGGGCTATACCTTTCTTGAACTCCTTCGTCTTCAACTCTTTCCGGTGTACGGATCGGCCTCACCTCGTCGTCTCCTTGCGCCGAAGATGGATCCACCTGAAACCTTCTACCTTTGGCTTCTTCGTCGAACTTGAAGAAACTAGAACACTTGGTTTGCCAAACCTTGTGAACTAGGATGAGTAGAGAAGTGATTTAGGTTTTCTTTTATCTCAAAGGCAATGTTTCTCAACTCATGAGAGGGTGTTGCCTTGAGCTAGAGAGAGAGCAAGAGGGAGAGCTCAAGCAAGAGAGAGAAATGAAATGAGAGAATAAGTAACTCTTTTGCCATCCAAGCTCTCATAATCCAAAACCATCATAACAAAAATAGTAATCAAGTATTGTGTGATGGTTCAAGTCAAAATGGCTATATCATTTCATGCACTTATTTTGCAAAAACAAACAAGCAAGCAAAAGTCTTTGCCATGAAATGATAGCCATTGTCATGATGATGGTCAACTAGTCCAACCTAGTCAACCGGTCAACAAAGTCAACAAGTCAACAAAGTCAACCCCTCAACAACCATGTCACTATAATACTTAATTAATATTATTGTTAATTATATTTATTATTCTCATTAAAATTTAGCCAAAAGTCAATAGTCAACAGTCAACAACCCCAATGAGAATCCTCTGCCTCTGTCTCTCTGTCAACTGTGCATACACACCCGCATCCGCGTTCCGAGGAACACGAATAAAAACGAGATAAAACCAATCCCAAAATGTACACTAGGATTTGGCTTAAACCAAAGCCTGCTAGTGTTAACTGTCCGGACACCAAACGTGCACAAGTGCGCGGATGTGACTGAACCCTGCCGCAAAACCATGCGACCTGTCGCAAAACCATGCGACCTCTACTCTTTTGCCTAAAGGCGAATAGCTTTCTGTGTGGGACTCTAAAGAGTCAACACTACGCTGGCAGTGGGTTTAACCACAGACCGCAAGCGGCACTAGTTGTGCGTAACGGTCCCCAGGTAGATGCCGACAAGAAGACTGACGAGGTGAAACCCATCCGAACTCTTACTAAGCCTGAATGTGACAATCTCCGTACAGTCCGGTCTGTTCGTCTGATACATCGCATGGCGGGCCTAGGGGGGCGGTAAACGTCAGTCCCCTACTAGCGGTACAAGTCATGTCGGTGTGTAGCCCAGAACACCCTGAGATAACACTGGAAACCTACCTGTATATCTCGCTTGCCCTGGCCAGGGACTACTCGTGTAATGGCTCTCCTAGACACAGCGCGATGTCAACCCCCAATACCGGAAGAGACGAATCCTGTCTAACCGTTACTTCCTCCAAGTGCTTCGGGACTGCACCCAACTACTACCTGTTTGCACGACTCCTTTGAGCCGTGGTAGGGTAGTAATCTAAGTACAGTGGGAAGACACTCGAGGCGAAGTGACAGTGTCAAGTCAGCGGACTAAGCTGTACTCATGTCACCTGGGAACTGATAACGGACGATAGGTATAGTACCAACCAACAGTTCCCGACGAGTCCTGTCCAGTGTACTCGTAACCTAACGAGCACCCGCATACTATCTCAACTACGACGTACTGACGGCTGTGGGACAGACCGTCTCCCATACTGGGATGAGAAGCGCATACGCTAGTCTACTCCGGAGTATCGATGCCATGTCTCGATTGTCCAACGACTAGGGACCTGCATAAGTATGTGCTTGTGGATTACTCAGCCCCCACTAGTGTGACTGCCATCACTACGCTGGTAATCAAGCAAAGATCCTAAGGGCTCCACTAATATGTATAGGTGATATACTAAAATAAACACTTGTACACATTAAAGTAGAAACAAACCAAGTAGCATACTACTATATTGAGCAAGATTGTCTATACAAGGTGAATATCCCAAGCTTCCATTAAGTAATATACAAACTAGTATGATACGGTAATGGCCTCTAAGGTATATACACTAACAATCTCCCACTTACACTAAGGCCATGTACTGGCATATCGAAGACCTATCATCTCGATCAGCCACTCGAACTGAGTCTGGGGTAAGGCCTTTGTGAGTGGATCAGCAGTGTTATCTTCCGTAGAAACTCTCTGAACCTTGATCTCCTGGCGACCCACGATCTCCCTGATCAGGTGATACCGCCTTAAGATGTGTCTGGATCTCTGATGGGACCTGGGTTCCTTCGCTAAAGCTATAGCCCCATTGTTGTCGCAGTACAGAGGTATTGGATCAACAATGGACGGAACCACCTGAAGTTCAGTTAAGAACTTCCTTATCCGGACGGCTTCTTTTCCGGCATCTGCAGTAGCGATATATTCCGCTTCCATCGTCGAGTCAGCAACGGTTTCCTGTTTGGAACTCTTCCAACACACCGCCCCTCCATTGAGGGTAAAGACATAACCCGACATGGACTTGGAATCATCCTTGTCACTCTGGAAGCTGGAGTCAGCAAAGGCCTCGATCTGGAGGTCTTTTCCGCCATACACCAAGAACATCTCCTTAGTCCTTCTCAGGTACTTGAGAATGTTCTTTACTGCTATCCAGTGTTTCTCCCCAGGGTTTGACTGAAACCGGCTTACCACACTCAGTACATAAGCTACATCTGGTCTGATACACAACATCACATACATTATAGAGCCTACCGCAGAAGCGTAGGGTATAATAGTCATGCGATCCCTTTCCAAATCAGTCTTGGGAGACATGTCTTTGGAGAGGGTGATCCCGTGACAAGCCGGTAGATTACTGCGCTTGGAATCTTCCTTACTGAATCTTTTCAGTATGGTGTCGATGTACCTGGACTGTGAAAGTACTAATATCCTCTTAGATCTGTCATGATAGATCCGGATCCCCAGAATGTATGAGGCATCACCCAGGTCTTTCATGGAGAACCTGTGTGACAAGAACCCTTTGACTGATTGTAGCATAGGAATGCCATTTCCTATTAAGAGAATGTCATCCACGTATAAAACAAGGAATACTACAGTTCTCGCTACAAATCTACTATAGATGCATGGTTCATCTGTATTTTTGATAAAGCCAAATTCTTTGACCGTCTCATCAAAACAGATGTTCCAACTCCGCGATGCCTGCTTTAGTCCGTAGATGGACTTAAGCAACTTGCACACCTTTCCGCTGCTGCCACTCTGAATGAAACCGTCTGGCTGGTCCATATAAACACACTCCTCTAAATTTCCATTTAGAAAAGCGGTCTTTACGTCCATCTGCCAAATCTCATAATCGTGGAGGGCAGCAATGGCAAGAAGGATCCGAATGGATTTCAGCATTGCTACTGGAGAAAAGGTCTCGTCATAGTCCACCCTTTGCAACCAGTCTAGCTTTATAGGTCTCAACCTGTCTATCTACACCAATCTTCCTTTTGAAGATCCACTTGCATCCTACGGGTTTTACCCAATCTGGAGCAATGTCCAACGTCCATACTTTGTTGGTGTACATGTACTCCATTTCGGTCCGCATTGCATCCAGCCATTTTACCGAGTCAACGCTCTGAATGGCCTGCTGGAAGCTAGTCGGCTCATCATAATCAATGATGCAATCCTCTCTATCCCCGTCTATGAGAAAACCGTAGTATCTCTCGGGCGGATGAGACTGCCTACTACTCCTGCGGAGCGGCGTAGGAATGTCATGTTCTTTTGAACCCTCTGGTTCTACTAAGCTTTCAGTAATAGTCTGTGGTTCTGGAATTTCTTCCAGTTCTATTTCGCTCCTACTTGTTTCCTTTTCTAAGAACTGGTGTTCCAGAAAATGGTCATTACGAGAAACAATGTTCTTTTGTTCCTCTGCATAATAGAAGAGATACCCCCTGGAGTTCTTTGGGTATCCCACAAACTTGCACAGCACTGAGCGTGCCTCGAGTTTGTCCACATGCAGCTTTTTGACGAAAGCCGGACATCCCCAGATCTTCAAATATTGAAGATAGGGTTTCTTCCCACTCCATATCTCATATGGTGTGGTAGGAACAGTCTTAGTTGGAACTCGGTTCAAAAGGTATGCAGCTGATTCTAGTGCATATCCCCAGAATGATCGCTGTAACTCAGCGTTACTCATCATGGACCGTACCATATCCAAGAGGGTTCGGTTCCGTCTCTCCGATACAACGTTATGTTGCGGAGTGTATGGAGGAGTAAGCTGAGAGAGAATTCCATTCTCTTTTTAGTAATCCAGGAACTCGGCACTCAAGTATTCACCACCTCAATCCGATCTCAGTGTCTTGATACTTTTGCCGGTTTGTTTTTCTACTTCATTCTTATATTCCTGGAATTTTCCAAAGGCTTCGGATTTATGTTTCATTTAGAAGACATATCCGTACCTTGAAAAGTCATCCGTAAAAGTAATGAAGTAAGAATAACCGCTTCGCGCATGTGTAGACATTGGACCGCACACGTCGCTGTGTACGAGTCCCAAGAGCTCGCTCGCTCTTACTCCGTGTCCAGTTAACGGAGTCTTTGTCATCTTTCCTTTGAGACAGGATTGACAAGTGGCATACGATTGATATTCGAATGGATCCAAATATCCTTCTGTATGTAACTTCGTCAACCTTCTCACATTGATGTGACCCAGTCTACAATGCCATAAGAAAGACTGATTTATTTCTGGAGACTTTCTTTTGTGTGTATTCTGGACATTGAAAATCTGTGGTTGGTTTAATACGTATATACCATTGCTTAATGTATCTGACCCAATCAGAACTTGATTAAGGTGAATGTTTACAACATTACTTACAAATGCAAATTCATAACCTTCTTTAGAAAACAAAAATACAAAATGATATTACAAGTTGCATTGGGTACAAAATAGCAATTACGCAAAACCAAAATGTGTCCATCTGACAACCCCAGGTGATGGTCCCCCACGGACTCAGCATCCATGCCAGCTTCGTTTGCAATTCTGAGGGTCATATCACCTGCCTTCAAAACCCTACGCTTTCTCAATGCCTGCAAAGAATTACAGATATGAGATCCTGATCCGGTATCTAATACCCAGGATGTAGAGTTTATTGATAGACAATTTTCAATAACATACACACCTGAAGCTGAAGCCGCAACTTGCTTCAGATCCTGTGTTCTGGCTTTCCAGGCCATGCAATCTTTCTTCCAGTGCCCACTCTTATGACAGTAAAAACACTCTTCCTTCCCCACAAGTTTCCCCGCTATCTTTGTTGCTTTTGCCTTTCCCTTCATATCCACTTTACTAACACCGCCCCTTGGTTTGGCGGGGGCTTTCTTCTTCTTTCCCTTGGCTTTCGCCTTGGACCTAGAAGAGGAAGATCCTCCTACAAACAAAGTGGATGTTTCCCTACCTTTCTGTAGGGTGCCCTCTGCACTCCTCAGCATGTTGAGGAGTTCTGAAAGTTCAACTTCTTTTTCTTGCAAGTTGAAGTTCAGGATAAACTGGGCGTAAGTGGAAGGAAGGGACTGGAGAATCAAGTCCGTATAGAGCTCGTTCTATAACGTGGTCCCAAGGTCCGCGATCTCCTCAATGAAGCCAATCATCTTAAGCACGTGTTCCGCTACCGATGATCCGACGGCCAACTTTTCCGAAAACAGCTTTTTCGACACTTCGTATCTGGCGATACGAGATTGCTCTCCATATAGTTCTTTTGTATGGAGAAATATGGATTCAAGGTCTAAATTCTCATGCTTCCTCTGATGTTCTTTGTCCAAAGAGGCAGGTACGAGTCACTTGGCCTTCGCGCAATCGATCTCCCAAGTCTTACGGATTTCCTTATCCGCGACGCTGGAGGTGGGACCTGGGACAGGGGGAGCTTTGGTGGTAAGAAGATACCCCAACTTGTCATAAGTGATTGCCATTTTGACATTCCTGAGCCAATCTTTGTAGTTTGGCCCTGTCGGTATGTTTTTATCCAGTAGTAACTTAAGTTCGGTCATGATGTTTGGTCGCTGCAATTAGGAGAGAGAGAAGAAACACTTTAGCATGATGCTCTTGCAAGTTTAGAGTGGTTTTTAATTTGTCTAAACAGGATGGCTCCTACTGTCTCTCGAATCCCTCCTTAAACAAAAAAGGATGAATTAGTCAGGATCAATCTCACCGTACAATACTTGCTTAACCGTTCGGCCAGGCTGGTGTCGGTACTTCGAGGGAGCTTTTCCAACACTTTCGCGAAGTTCCTTAATAAAATAACTTATTTTCCCTGGGGGCGTAGCCCCGCTAACACCTTTCTAGACACCTACTTGGTTTATAGCATTGATCGTGAAGTGAGAAATTTCCCGAGGAGTAGCATATACTCACAGTAGGATCGGGATCCAAATATCATTGCGTGACAAAACTGAAGGAATCCTACCAGAATCATCATACTCCAAATGGTAAGCAGCGCTAGCAAGTTTCAGTTCTTTTGAAACTCCCGATGTGGATTTTTTCCCCATGCTCTTATGACCTTGGCGTGAGGTCAAAATGTCATAAGTCACATGTCAAGTTCTTCCCATCATTATCCAGGTTAATTTGAACCCACCCTACCTACCCTTGACGTAGGCCAAAATGGCAGTACGACTGTCTCAAACAAACGCATTCTATCTATGCAACAGATAAATATCCGGCAGCTACCAATCACTATGCCTTGGCGTGAGGTCAAAATACATAGCTTGAATACTACCGAATATTTAACTGAAATGATGGAGGGCTACGGATGGTTTTGGAAAAACCGTGAACGTAGTGAACTTGATATAATCGGTGGAACGAGATAGCTTTTAAAAGGGGTGGCTTAAGCTCCGTGTTTAAAAGTTCTTTTTGAAAAGAAACCGAGTGGCTTTTGAACGAGTTCCAACGACTTTTACTTGGTTTATTTTTCTTGCGTTAATTTTAATGCGTCCCATCATTTAATCTTACCATTGCAGAAAACAACGAAAATATGACGTACGCTTATGCAATCCGCATTCACCACGGGGCCTCGTCATTACCCGTTAGGTTACTTAACTAACGACAGAGCGGGGGCTGGACTAGCGCGTATGCAAAACATAAGCAACGCCAAAATAGATATACTCATTCGTCACATGCAATGATATCCATTCCAGATCACAGATGAACACATTGGATATACTAGGAATCCGCAATTCGTACGAGCCTGTAACGAAAAGCGGATTACACGGTCGCGATGAATAGCCAATACCCCACCCTAGACCCCTACGGGTGCGGCAAACTACCCGCCAAATATCCGAAGCGGAGCAACCTACCTCAACGACGTGAGTAGGACACTCGGCACTTCGAGATACCCGGTAGTTTGTGCACCCCACCTTGGGTCTATCCTAGGAGCAAAAACAGTAAAAAGAAATTATACAATAACGGCTACAACCCCGACCCGGTTGTGCGGCTAAAAATAATATTACATCAATTTACATATTACATGAAATGAAAGATAAAAGAAAACTCTCATCTTAGAACCACCCGGCTATTCATCCGTGAAAATCCAATGAATTCATATACACATACCATCAACATTACAGATCACAGATATGTATAACCCCCACTAATCGACGTATAGCGATTAGCGGACGTTCAATACATATAACACATCACAGATATATACCCGTCAGCTTAAGTCTTTAGAAGTTCGATCAAAATACGGATTTTCAAGCCCCAAAAACTAATTTTGCTTTCTAGAAAATCTGGGCAGAAAAAATATATTGTAAAAATCAGAAAACACCCCTCTAAACAAACTGCATGAAAAATCGTCCACGGCCGAGTCAACTCGGCCGCGGATCCACGGCGGGAGCATGCTACTGCCGCGGTTCCGCGTCGCGTTGATCGGTTCACTGGACCATTTTTCTACAGTTTGTTATAAAAACCCTGAGCCGAATTTTAAGATAAGATTTATCATTTTTTGGACAGAAAAAAATTCGGCAGAAAGTAGACTTTTCGGGCGTGTTTCGCGACTTTTTCACCGATTGAATTTCTAGTTACTTTGCTAACATGTTAGATAGTGTTTAACTAGGCTCTGATACCACTGTAAGTCCACGTTACCTCTCCCGGTACCTACGGGCTTGCGGAAATGATGAAAAACGATTTTTCAAGAGGTGGTAACATGGACTCAAAATACGGATCTTTGTTAAACAACTACCTGACAACCTAACTAGAGTTTTACCTACTCGGTTAGAGGGCTATACCTTTCTTGAACTCCTTCGTCTTCAACTCTTTCCGGTGTACGGATCGGCCTCACCTCGTCGTCTCCTTGCGCCGAAGATGGATCCACCTGAAAGCTTTTACCTTTGGCTTCTTCTTCGAAATTGAAGAAACTAGAACACTTGGTTTGCCAAACCTTCTGAACTAGGATGAGTAGAGAAGTGATTTGTGTTTTCTTATATCTCTAAGGCAATGTTTCTCAACTCATGAGAGGGTGTTGCCTTGAGCTAGAGAGAGAGCAAGAGGAAGAGCAAGAGGGAGAGCTCAAGCAAGAGGGAGAAATGAAATGAGATAATAAGTAACTCTTTTGCCATCCAAGCTCTCATAATCCAAAACCATCAGAACAAAAATAGTAATCAAGTTTTGTGTGATGGTTCAAGTCAAAATGGCTATATCATTTCATGCACTTATTTTGCAAAAAAAAACAAGCAAGCAAAAGTCTTTGCCATGAAATGACAGCCATTATCATGATGATGGTCAACTAGTTCAACCTAGTCAACCGGTCAACAAAGTCAACAAAGTCAACCCCTCAACAACCATGTCACTATAATACTTAATTAATATTATTGTTAATTATATTTCTTATTCTCATTAGGGTTTAGCCAAAAGTCAATAGTCAACAGTCAACAGTCAACAACCCCAATGAGAATCCTCTGCCTCTGTCTCTCTGTCAACTGTGTATACACACCCGCATTCGCGTTACGAGAAACACGAATAGAAACAAGATAAAATAAATCCCAAAATGTACACTTGGATCTGTCTTAAACCAAAGCCCACCAGTGTTAACTGTCCGGACACCAAACGTGCACAAGTGCACGGATGCGACTGAACCCTGCCGCAAAACCATGCGACCTGTCGCAAAACCATGCGACCTGTCGCAAAACCATGCGACCTCTACTCTTTTTCCTAAAGGCGAATAGCTTTCTGTGTGGGACTCTAAAGACTCGACACTACGCTGGAAGTGCGTTTAACCACAGACCGCAAGCGGCACTAGCTGTGCGTAACGGTCCCCAGGTAGATGCCGACAAGAAGACTGACGAGGTGAAACCCATCTGAACTCCTACTGAGCCTGAATGTGACAATCTCCGTACATTCCGGTCTGTTCGTCTGATACATCGCATGGCGGGCCTAGGAGGGCGGTAAACGTCAGTCCCCTACTAGCGGTACACGTCGTGTCGGAGTGTAGCCCAGAACACCCTGAGATAACACTGGAAACCTACCAGTATATCTCGCTTGCCCTGGGCAGGGACTACTCGTGTAATGGCTCTCCTAGACACAGCGCGATGTCAACCCCCAATACCGGGAGAGACGAATCCTGTCTAACCGTCACTGCCTCGAAGTGCTTCAGGACTGCACCCAACTACTACCTGTTTGCACGACTCTTTTTAGCCGTGGTAGGGTAGTAATCTAAGTACAGTGGGAACACACTCGAGGCGAAGTGACAGTGTCAAGTCAGCGGACTAAGCTGTACTCATGTCACCTGGGAACTGATAACCGACGATAGGTATAGTACCAACCAACAGTTCCCGACGTGTCCTGTCCAGTGTACTCGTAACCTAACGAGCACCCGCATACTATCTCAAGTATGACCTACTGACGGCTGTGGGACAGACCGTCTCCCACACTGGGATGAGAAGTGCATAAGCTAGTCTACTCCAGAGTATCGATGCCCTGTCTCGATAATCCTACGACTAGGGACCTGCATAAGGATGTGCTTGTGGATTACCCAGCCCCCACTAGTGTGACTGCCATCAAAACGCTGGTAATCAAGCAAAGATCCTAAGGGCTCCACTAATGTGTATAGGTGATATACTAAAATAAACACATGTACACATTAAAGTAAAAACAAACCAAGTAGCATTCTACTATATTGAGCAAGATTGTCTATACAAGGTGAATATCTCAAGCTTCCATTAAGTAATATATAACGTAGTATGATACAGTAATGGCCTCTAGGGCATATACACTAACATGCTACCCCTAGACGATGACTGGTTTACACTCTCCCACTGTAAAGATATTTCAGCGAAGTCTTCTAAGAATCTCCAAATTTCACCATCATCTTTAGTCATGAAAGTGCCTTGACACATGGATTCAAGGTTATTTTTTGTTGTAGGATTAATGCCCTCATATATGATTCTGCACAGATCCCATCTAGGAATTCCTTGATGTGGACATTGGACCAACAGATCCTTAAAGCGTTTAAAACACTTCGAGAATGGTTCATTTGGAAGCTGGGTAAATTGATTTATTTCGCTACGGACTTGAGCTATTTTATGATTGGGGTAGAATTTCGTTAGGAAAGCTGCGACGAATTCATCCCAGTTTGAAATAGAATGTGCGGCTGTGTTATAAAGCCACTTCTCGGCTATATCATACAGAGTAAATGGGAGAAGACGTAGACGCACAGCATTCACAGAAAGCTGTGAAGTACACATCATAGCGCATACATTTTCAAATTTGGTAATAAAGACATATGTGTCTTCACACTCGAGACCGTGATATTTGGATAGAAGATTGATGTATTGGGGTTTTATTTCAAAGTTGTCCCCATTGGCTAGTTGAATGGTGAGACATGTCGAAAGAGGACCTCGCATAGGATAACATCTCTCTTCGAGAGAGATGCGGGGCGGATTCTGCGCACCTGCGGACGATGGCAGAGTAGTGTTAAAGAAGTTCGATGGAGAACCGTCCATCGAAGTGGGTGTGGTGGAGGATAAAGAAAAAGTAGAAGTAGAAATACCGACTTCGGAGTCGATAGGAGGAACGCGGACAGGACGGGCACTAGATTCCCTTGTCCAGCCAAGCATGAACTAAATGTTTTAGCACAAGTAGCAGCGTTGTGATAATTAAGGAAAAGATGAGTTTGGTGTTTATTTTTGAAAAATACGGATTTTTGAAAAATCAAATCACAAACATTGCACAAGCAACCCTAAATCTAGTGGTCACCTAGGTCAAGGCTCTAGAACGCTCCTAGACTTCCAGAAGACAAGTCGTAAGATAGATCCTCTATAGCCTCTTTGTCTCTCCTGTGGCCAGGTAAGTGCCAGGTAAGTAGGAGGTTCCCCACTACGTAAGTAGTGGGCCTAATTAAGTAACCACTTGCCTTAGACACACTTGCCTTAGACACCATAAAAGAAACGCGGATAAGCAATAGATTACTCACGACCTTCGTCTGTCCTAAGTAAGCGCGACGGTCCTTAGAGTAATGTCTAGATATTTTTTAGTTAATGAGGGTGATGCGGATGCAGTTTTGTGATTTTTGGGGCTTAGGAAGGGTAATGAACTCACTACCTAATCTGAATTTGGTCTTTGCCACTTAATTTCCGTATCAAAAATGCAAACAACCAAGATCAAACATCCAACAATTTTTCCTTTTGCGGCGCTGCGAATTTTTGCAAAGAATCCTGCAGAAATTGGTTAATGGAGCAGAGCAGGAAAGAGATAAGAAAGTCAGAGATATACCTAAAAAATTTGGAACAGTGAATAAATTATGCTACCGAGGATCCGCCACAATAAGCGTACTCTGGCCGCGATTCCACCCCGCGATGAAGAGATCACTGCACAAGAATTTATGCAATTGCTCCTGTTCACTCACTGAACTCTCTGGAATATTCAGAAATTTTTTCCTCTCGCTCCACAGATTCCAGATCTCCTTGCAACAAATCACAACAAATCATTTAGCATTTGTTATGAATTTTGATCTAAAAACTGATGGAATAATAAATTTATCAACTCAAATTATAAAAACGAACAAATTAGCATACGATCCCCGGCAACGGCGCCATTTGATTGATTCTTCGATTTTGATGTCGTGTTTTGAAAAGTGTAAAGATCACAACCAAAGAAATTTGTGAACCACAATCAATAACGGTGTCAATTGTAGGTTCGTTAGCGAGTGCGGATCGTCCACAGGAAAAGTGAGATTTGATCGATCTTGTTTTAGTGGAGTCGAAAATTAAAAGATAAAAGAAATGCAATAAAACTGATTCAAGATTTGTGAGTTTTTATTTTCAATAAACTTAAAGAAAGTAAAGATCTAAAATCAAGAATCAAGAAATGTCCCAATCACTTTGATTTATCAAGATAATGAAGAATAGCTTGTAGGATTCGATTGAGTAAATTGTTAATGATGGATCTAATAATTCCTAATCTTATCTATTAATAATTTGTAGCTAGATTGATGATGATGAATGAAGATTATGGATCTATTGAAGAAACTAGGGTTTCTCCTTTTATCCCTTGTCTTCTCAATCATGATCATTCGGATCTAGCCTCTAGCAAAGAAAATCATCAATCATTTGATCCCTAATTTACAAAGAAATTCACAAGAATGTGATCTCCATCCAAATTAGGTTATTGATTATTCTTTTTCCTAGAGTTCACAAATCTCATAAGACTTAAAATTAGTATTAACATTTGATCATCATTAGATCTACCAATTCTCTCGAATCCTCCACAAGCGAAGATTTCACTCACACATAATGAAAATTAATGAATCAAGAATCAAGAAATTTCATAACGCAAGAATGTAAAGAAAAGCAAGATCAATAATTTTCACCTTTTATTATTCAACGTTTCATTACAGTTCACTCAAAGACTACAAGAATTGAGGAGAGAACTCGATCGTCGAACTGGCTTTGCATCGTCTTCGTGAGTCGTGGATCATCTTTGATCTCTTGCTCGGATGAAGATCGGCGTTCCTTCAAAAAGGCTCGTTGGATTCTTGCTTGATTTTGTACTCGATGAATCTTGCTTTGGATTATGAATTGTATTTGGGTTAGGGTTTGGATGCACATGTTGTCACTCAACTTGTGTTTGGAATTGTTGAACAACCTTTGTAAAGAGCCACTAGGTCCCTTTTTATAGTGTTTCCCTTTAGCTTCCCCTAGTAGCTTGATCTAGCTTCCTTTAGAAGCCAAGCTAGGTTTAGCTTCCTTTAGAAGCTTGGTAGTTATGACGGAAGCTTCTAGATTAAGGTAGTTAGCTAGCTTGCATGAGAATCTTGATTCTTATGAAGCTTGCATAAGAAGCTAGGTAGTTGTTAAGCTTGCACAAGAAGCTTGACTGTTAGAAGAGAAGCTTCTGGATAATTCGGGGAACTGAAGTTTCTTGAAGAGGGTTGGCCATTTAAAGAGAAGAATCCTGAAAGAAATTGCTGCCACAAACGAGTCAACTCGGCCGCGGATCGGAGGCGGATCGGCCGCGGATCCACGGCCGTTTGATGTTTTCTTTGCATGAAATTTCCAGGGTAGTTTGGTGCTGGCTTTAACGATGTTTCTTGATGTCAGGAATCTTATAATTCTTTCTTGTTCACTGCCAGATTACAAGTCTTGGACTTGGTGTATTTTTATCAGCACTTTTAGTACTTCCGGTTCTTTTACCTGGAATTTCCTGCATATATTCTCGAGACAAGTATATACAAAAGATCATGCGTGCAATAATAAACACTCAATTTCCCTCAAAATGCCGGTTATAATATATAACACATGTTATTTGATATTTTATATACAAATTGCTAATATGTGCTATATTTATACCAAACACCTTTAGATGATTACAAAGAGTAGAGAAATTGATGTCTTAAAAATGCAATATTTTCGACTGATCAGTTATGAAGATCAAGTTAGGGTTTTGATTTGTTTGAAATATTTAATTGAGTAGTTTTGACTTGGAAAACTTAACCTAGTGGTGAGATTGTTAATTGTTAGTTTTCCTATTTGTCTAATTAAGCTTAATTGCAAACTAACTTTTTCTAAATCTCATATGGGTGAGATTAAAATTGTAGTAAGGGTTTGTGTGGCTTAATTAAGCTACTTTGTGATTATTGTGATCACTAGAATTGTTTAAATTTCTAGACTTGAGCTAAAATGATTAAAAGATGCTTACTAGGTTTTCGGTAAAATTAGGCGTGGGTTTCAATTGACGTTGCGATGTTATATATATTATCTTCCATGATATATACTGTGTTGTGAATATGCGATCGGTACGATCGGGGTCTAGGCTTGGTGGTTGTGTCGTTTAGCGTTCCTAGCTGAGGTTGTGCCGATGTCGTACGCATTTTGTGCACTAGGTGCACAGTGTGTATATCTTATGGACGCTATCCTTGTGTTTTGTTGTCTTTGTGTCGGCGCAGGATATTTTTCCTTACGTGTAGTGTTTGTGAAATTTTAGGATCGCAAGTGGAGACTTCGGACGCTGCGAATAAAGGGAAGCAGGTGGTCGGATTTTCATAGCTCTAGATCATCGGTGAGTTGATTTAACATCTACAGGGAAATCGCCCCTATGGCGTTATGCGTCAGGGCTGGATATGATATTATAGCTGCATGATTATACGCATATGAGTTGATTGCGCATGAGCAACATTGCATATTATTACTTGTTGTGCCTTAACTTGGTACATTTTTGGACACTACATCATTACTGACGATTCATGTTACACAAGCAATAAATTGTATTCTACACCCACACTGTTGATAATTGCCATGACACACGCAACACATATCTTACTATAGCTAAATGTACATCATGCATACATACTTATATGTACACCCACATACCTTGCTATAGCTACATATACCCCTATACGGTATTGTATTGTCATTGACATTGAGAGGTTGGTTATTGTTCTATTGGGTATATGAAATGGATCATATATACATGCTTACATGTAGATACATATATCTTGCTATAGTTACATGTACACCTCATATGATGCTGCAATTGATTTCGGAGGAATTGGGAACCGAATGACATATATTAAAACTGTATTCATTTAAAAGAGCGGTTTTCCCTTAATATGCTCATATTGTTGTTTTATGTTGCATATATCAGATTTAATGGATTTATGCATTGAGATATGGATTTCATATTGAGATATGGATTTCATGTGATTTATGAATTTGAGAACCGTGGGGATATTTCAAGAAATTATGTATTGTTTTGAAAACCCGGTTTCTCTTGATATGATATTTCGATGCGTCCACCATGAGTTTTCTCAGTTCTGGGACTTGTGTTAGATACCCGATTCGAGGAGTGAGGGAGAACCGTCTGCGGGTAAATGGTGGACCCGGTGAGGTACCCCAGGGCAAGAAGAATCGTATTGTTAGGCGTTGAGCCTGGCAGGGGAGCACTACCTACCGGTGATAGTATAAAACCTGACGGTTATCCGGAGGATACCGTGCGGGAGTTATGACATGTGATATATCGAGGACCGATCTGGGTATGCGGCACCCGAGAGATGAGTATTTACGTGTCGATGCTGGACACGAGTATTTCATCATGTTTCGAGTGTTGATGTTGGACACTCAGGTTCAATGAGATTTACAGATTTAGGGTCGATCTGAGTGACGGCACCTGTGGTATTGGAATTTAGGGTGTCGTTGATAGACACCAGGATTTTCCATGATGATGATTCATTGATGATGTTATGTTGTATCCCATACTCAGCATTTATTTTGATATGCATTGCTTCATGTATTTGTGGTCCCTGATGGAGTACCTTGATCATGATTGTTGCATATCCCTATTGCTATATTTATGCTATCAGATTGCATGTTATAGATTTTCGATGTTCGTGCATACTTGCGATTACAGTATGATGTTATTTACTTTTCATGAGTTGGCAACTCACCCCGTTGTGCCACAGTGTTTTGCAGGCCTGACCCTCAGAGTAGTCGCGGCAGGGCTTCATATTATCTCTACTTTTGCGGATACCGCTACGGTTGGCTGTGAGGTCTTTTGCTATAGGTGGGTTTGCGGTTATCCGATGATGTTCATTTTTTATCTTTTGTATCAAGTACTTTCCATCTGTTGGATATAGTACCCTCTAATTCAATTATTGGATCGCAGGTACGTGATTGCAATGATTGAGGGAGGACCTATACCGACAAGACTGTCTTACTCAAGATGATAGTATACTATCTGGTTTGTCTTTATCATCGTATACATGTTTTAGTTCACTATTGCATGTTAATTAAGCCCATAGGATTCTTGCTTGACTGCCGGCAGTATGATGGCGATCATATACGTGAGAGCTGGGGTCTATAAGCACATCCTTAAAGTGTCCATAGTCGTGGGAGTTTCGAGACAGGGCATCGATACACCAATGTGGACTAGTGTATACAGTCGAGACCCCGACGAGGGGCGGAAGCCAGTCTCACAAGCCTTTGGTGTCATTTTGATCACCTAAGATGTATACAGGTGCTCATTGAGTTGTGAGTACACCGGACTGGACTCGCCGGGAACATACTGAGTTGGTATTATACATATCGACAGATAGCAGTTCCCTGGTGGCATGTGTACAGGTTAGTTCATCGACCTGAGGTCGTCATTTGTCTCATGTGAGTTCCCACTGTGCTTTGATTTATACCCTACCACGGGTCAAAGGAGTCGTGCAAACAGGTATTTTTTGGGTACAGTCCCGAGCCACATGGAGGCAGTGAGCAGATCATCGGGGATTCGTCTCTCCCGGTATTGGGGGTGAGATCGCGCTGTGTTTAGGAGAGCCATTACACGAAATCCCTGGCCAGGGTAATCGAGATTTACTGGTAGATATTCCAGTAGTATCTCAGGGTGTTCTGAGATTCTCTCTTTGACACGACTTATACAGCTAATGGGGGTCTGACGTTTACCGGCCCCATAGGCCCTATATGCGATACTCATAGACGAATGGACCAGACTGTACGAATATTGTCACTGTCAGGCTCAGTAGGGTTTCTGGATGAGTTCGCTCATCAGCTTCCCTTCCAATCAATACATAGGCAGCCGTTACGTATAGCCAGTACCTCTGACGTGCTAGTGGTTATATCCAGTGCCAGTGAATTGATGAGTCATTAGAGTCCCCCATAGACACTTTCCCAAGTTCGGGCGAAACGTTGTAGATGCCGTATGGTTTTTATGGCAGGGTTCGGAAAATGCACGTGCGTTTTCGCACGTGTCATTTTTCGGGAAGATAATACAGGTGGGCTTTGTTTTAAGCCGGATCCAAGTATTATACTGTGTATATATAATATCTTTGTCTCAGTTGCATTTGTTATCGGACGTAATACAAATGCGGGTATGTTTATACTGTTACTGGGCTATCCTGAAATTCGTTTCGGGGTCGCTTTTTGAAGTTGCCAGTTTCAGTTTTCTATCACCCGTATTTAACATTCGGTTAAATGCGGATTTATCTTTTCGTCACTTGAATGAGTCATGAGGTGATTCGTGATTCTAGAAGTTTCTAGATGAGGTGACTAGGTTCATGAATCATAGGTTGCATTAAATGAAATGGTGATGTGTTGTTATGACTCATTATGCATTAATTGTTTCATTTAATGTTAAGCAAGGTGTTCTTTTGACTCATCCTTTTCTTTTAGTGCTTAGGGTTACCCTCCCTTCTCCTACACTCACCCCCCTCTCTTCTTATAGTGGCCGGCCACATTTGTGGAGGCATGGAATTAATTTTTGGGAAAAGATTATGATAGTTTAGTTCATGGAAATTTCATATAGCTCAATTTCCATTTACCCATTTCCAAATGGCAACTTCATTAATCGTTCATCCATAGCCTTGGACGTAACGAGACAAAGTGTTCTACTCATTCTCTACATTAATCTTGGTCATCACTTTTAGCAAACTTGATGACCGAGTTGCCTCGATTCAGAGGCGGAAGCCCGTTTAAAGATCCATCGACATGGTGCCTCCTGGACGAGAAGACTGGAGATTCAGGAGATCGGATCAGCCGCAACAAAGCGTGGGATGATGGTTGAAGACCGAAGGACTCGGATCGTTCGGTATAACAATTCTACCATCTTTCTAGTTTGTTAGTTAAGCTTTAATGGCAGATCCGGGATATAGTATGCGATAGCGCCAGTTTATACAAGTTTTTGTTCCGCATTTGGCGTCTGTTAGACGGCCGGAGCGCTAGCGTAGACTTACAGTGGTATCAGAGCCTCACTATTAATCTATACTAACTTGTGCTAACGCGTTTAAAATATCGATCGAATGGAATTTCGTGAAACTACAATTTTCTGTTTAAAGTTTCTGTCGATTTTAAATCTGGTCTAAAAATTATTTTAAGCACTTCAGAAAATAGAGCAGGCTTTTTGAAGCAAACTGTGCAAATTTGGTCACGTGATCCTACAGTGTTGCCACGGATCCGCGGCCGTTTAGTAGGAACAGTGATTCAAATTTGTACAGGGGCTTCTACACAGTAAATTGTGGTTTCTGGAAAATATATTTTGGGCCCAGATTTTATTACTGTACATCAGATGTACGCGGGGCCCACTTCGGGAAGTTTTGTCGATCGAAATTTTAAACTTGTTAGTTTACAGTATTTACATTATATCTCCGACCGGGAATGTCATTTGAGCGGTAAATTGCATCTAATTGCTATAGTTCTTTTAGACGAATTTGCGAACGTATCATTCGCGTTGATGTTCTGTGTTGTGCTGTGATGTTGCGGATATGTCATGGTGGATAGCAGTGTGCTATGGTAGTGTTGTTTGGTTTTATTTGTACATTTGATATTGCGGGGCGAGCGTCCAACACGTGGACTGCCGTCACTGCCTATTTGTATAATATTCTTTTTGGGAACGACCAGGCTGAGGTCGATGTACCCGTTGTACATATTTTTATTTCAGTACTAGGTTTACCCCGCGACGGAGTGCACAGATAGCCGGGTTCTGGAGGGAAACGGGTCCGTATCACATGGCTTTGAGAGGCAGAGGGGCCTCACTCTAGAATTGGCAGACTATTCGCCGCACTCGTAGGGGGTACAGGTTGACCCAAGGAGGGGAGCTCAAGTTACCGGATTCCGTGAAGTGTCGGGTGGTCCATTCATTTTTCTGTAGGGGCTGCCTCTCTTCAGGTTTTGGCGGGTAACTTGTCGCACCCGTAGGGGTCTAGGTTTCATTGCACTGGCTATCCACACGACCAGGGGAACGTCGGGTTTCAGTAGCGGCTCTATAAAACCCGGGGATCCCAGATTATCTGTATTGTTCTGTGATGCTTATTACTTTTTCTGTAATGTTGCATATTATCACGCCTGGAGCGATTATTGTATATTAGTATATATACTATTAGATGTTGTCTATGTTTTGCATCCGCGCTAGCCCAATACCCGCTCTGTCGTTAGTTAAGTAACCTAACGAGTGATGACGGGACCCAGTGACGAATGCGGATGGCATATACGTACATTTTATTTTCGTTCTTTTCTGGTGTGATTGATTGATGGGACTGCATTGATTCTTATCAATGCAAGGATAAAACAAACCTATATTTGATGTTTTTGGAAAAAATTTGAAAAAGAGTTATTACAAAGACATTTCCTTTTGTTAGGCACAGCGGTATTCAGTTAGAATATCCTGCACCTCATTCGACGAGGCAAGGGCCGAGATCCCTTCACTGGGAGTGACCCCTTGGGCAGAAGTTTACGTCAGGGTAATAACTTCAATATAGTCGATTACAAGTTGCTTTGCATCGCGGTATTCAGTTGAAATATCCTGCACCTCATTCCACGAGGAAAGAGTCGAGATCCCTTCACCGGGAGTGACTTCTTTAGCAAAAGGTTTTCGCCACTATATTTTTATAAAAAGCTATCAGGTTCCTTCAACGAGATCAAGTTCATTACGTTAATGGTTTTTCGCCAAAAGCCAGTCGTAATCTTCCATCATTTCTTATGGATGGTCAGTAGTATTCAAACTATATTTGTTGGCCTACGTCAAGGCGTAGTGTTTGGTAGCTGCTGGGTATTCATTTGTTGCATAGATAGATACAATAGTTTAGGACAGACGTACAGCCTTGTTGGCCTACGTCAAGGGCATGTCTGATGGACCTAAATTAATCAGGAAAACGATGGGTAGAACTTGACATGTGGCTTATGATTTGTTGGCCTATGTCAAGGTCATAAGAGGATGGGATAAAAATTATATCGGGAGTTTCAAACATACAGGAAACTTGCCAAACTTGCACATACCTTCTGGAGTGTGATAATGTGAGTGGATACCGTCACATTATCATACGATGAGAGTTGGATCCCGATTCCCAATGATGTGTTGGTTTACTCTTCGGGTGATTCCGACAAATTCTTCTTTCAGGTTTGGAGGAGAATTTGAGACAACAGTGGGAGGTTTCCAGATTAGATAAAATGATAACCATTCTGATCTTGGTTAGAGTGCACGCAGAGTGTTTCTTTTCTCTCTCTCTTTGGCAGCGACCTTTGACCGACCCTAGACTATATCTCAGTGACCAAGTTGACCAAACCTTCTTAAAATACTGGCTTTTGGATTGTCTAAAGTTGCATAAGTCATTGCCGCTCCTTCTTTTACCCTTTGTATTTCTCAGAACACCCCGTATTACTATGGACATCCACTTCCATTGGATAGATCCATCGTATGGTTATATAAAAACTCGAAGGGAATTTTTCGAGGATGGAACCAGGTTCAGGAGAAATAGAATTGGTTTATTCAGTTGTCTTTTATTATCACCTACTCTCAGGTTGCGAGGGCTCCTTAGTTTAGGAGAGTACACCTATTACGCTTTTTGGATAGTCTTCTTCCAAACCATAGGCAGGTGCCGAAAGGTAGGGAATGAAGAAAACCAATTAGCCTAAGTAGGGTGTAAAGAAGGTAATAACTACAGACAAAATAAAGGGATTAGAAAGAGGGCAAAGTAAATTGCGACTACTAACATTCAAGACCAAACCACGTATTTCATCGCCGCTCCTACTTCACCTTTAATTTCTCCAGAACAACCCGTATCACTACGAACATCCAATTCCATTGGATAAATCCATCGTATGGTTATATACGAACTCGAAGGACATTATTTCGAGGATGGATTCTGATTCAGGAGAAATAGGAATATGGTTTATTAAGTTGTCTTTTATTATCACCTTCTCTCAAGTAGCGAGTACTCCTAGGATTAGGAGAGTACACCTATTATGCTTACTGGATAGTCTTCTTCCAAACCATAGGCTGGTGCCGAACGGTAGGGAAGGAAGAAAACCATTTAGCCCAACGAAGGTGTACAGAAGGTAACGACTAAAGACAAATAAAGGAAATATACGGTTACATTCATGAATCTGAATAATGGAAAAGGCATTACTATGAATACCCGGTTACCCTTTCGAAACATATTCGTGTTTCATTTTCACTGTGTATTGTTAATAGAAAACTGATTTCCCAATTAGACCTTTGCTCCAAGGTATGTATTTACCAGGTATAATTCTCGCATATGTATGGTTTTACAGATGATGAGTGGGAGTAAGTCATTGGGAATTAGGTGATCATCCTCATTATATCGGAATTCGTTGTAATTGGTGATATTTAAGGAAATCGCCTGGGTACAGTTTTCAACCTACGACGCACAGGTTTTGAGTTATTAAACTCAGCGGACTTATACAAAGTATTGTATGTTGTCTAGTGTCCATCAGGACAAAGGGGTTGGTTCTCGTACTATGTTCTATTTACTTATGAGTTCTATAGTTTTTAGACAAGTGTTTCGTAGAAATACAATGTCTAAGTTTTGAGAATTTGTGAGTATAGGAATAAAGTAGTGAACCAGGTGTCGCAAGTATCGGGATTCTTCAAAGAAATCGAAAATGTAGATTCTTGTGATTGGTATTCAATTGATAGTAACGGTTTTGAGAAACTTGTTTCTCTTTCGGGTTACTCATAATTGGATGGATTTCTAAGTTGAGTAATGCTGATTAGCCTCTCTCCATTAAGTTGATATGCACTGGAGACAGCTGCATGATTTGAATCTGGTTCCAATTAAATAAGTGCCAAAGTTTCTATATTGGATGCTTCATATCTTAACAATGTTAAGGTAAGGGGAGTTGTCCATCTTATGCTTAAAACCAGACACTGGATAACTCAAGGCACGTTTCTGTAATGGCAGTTTGCGGGTTGACCCTAGTTTTGACGAGGGTTGATTTTCTACCATCTGGAAGATCAATAGTGATATTGTTCTAAACTCGCCACAGTTTTAGTAGAATGGATTTTTTCAGAAAAACAGTAGTGAGAGTATGGTAGTGTAAGTGCACGGCGGCGCCCCGGCCGTCAATCCGACGGCCAAATGCGGAAACGGTGATAATCTTTAATTTTTGCGGACTTAGCAAACCGGCACCACCGCGCACTAAACACCCGGATCGTAACCATTAACAAGTCTAAGCTAACTAGAAGATGGGTTAGAGATATACCGACTGATCCGAGTCCTCCGGTCTTCATCTCCACTCCGATCTCCTCGCGGGATCTACGGTCGTCGCCTCCTCGCCGGAAGGGCACCACGTCGCCTGCATTTTTTACGGGCTCCCGCCTCAATACCGAGGCAACTCGGGCGCGAAGTAGGCTAGCCGACGCGTCCAAGATTTGCTGTAGAATGTAGTGTAGAGTGCATGTCTTACTTTGGGGTTATGTTGCCATTGATGGAGGTGAAGGAAGAATGAAACTTTGAGAGAAATGATGCTATCAATTTCTAGCAAGCAAAATGAGATGATCAAAGATTGCAACACTCTCATTTTTCCTCTCTCTTTTTCCCTCAAGGAAGTGGCCGGCCCTCATCTTGTGGGAAAAGGTGGTGGAGTTATAACCAAAACATAAGAGGGAGGTGAGTGTAGGAGATCAAGAGGTGACCACAAACAAACATCAACCATGCTTATTTCTTACATCAAAACCATACCCTTTCAAATCAAATAAAAGCACCATCATGGAAGAAAAACAAAAGGTGCTATCATAATGAATACACTTGCAAGAAAACCCCTCCACAAATGTTATTTACACAATTGCAAATAACACCCTCCATCGGAAAAGTCCGGCCGGGAAAGAACAAAGGAAAATCGGCCGGAACGGAATGCAAACTGGCAACTCCAGAAAACTGGTCCCGTAATAAATTACAGGAAAAACCCCGATACTGTGCATACACACCCGCATCTGTATTCCGTCCGGATACAAATGCAATGAGACAAAATCTACAATGTACTAAACTAGGACCGGCTTAAGCCAAAGCCGGCTAGTAATATCCGTTCGATCCTGATCCGTGCAATACCGCATGTATCTGATCGAACCCTGCCATATAACCATACGGCCACTAGTACAAACTGTCCGATCCTGATCCGTGCAATACCGCACGTATCTGATCGGACCCTGCCATATCTCTATACGGCCTCTACAGCGTTTCACCCGAAAGCTTGAGTAACTGAAAGTGTGGTGGACTCTAAAGACTCGTCAATACTATGGCTGTGGATTTAACCACCAGCACGTCAGAGGTATAAGCCAATACGTGACGGGCCACCAGCTATTGACTAAAAGGGACGTCGATGAGCGAACTCATCCTGACACCCTACTGAGCCTGTCAGTGACAATATCCGTACAGTCCGGTCCGTTCGTCTATGAGCATCGCATGTCGGGCCTAGGGGGTTGGTAAAAGTCAGACCCCCAAAAGCGGTACAAGTCGTGTCGGAGTGTAGCCCAGAACACCCTGAGATACTACTGGAATACCCACCAGTAAATCTCCTGCCTTGGCCAAGGTCTTCGTGTAATGGCTCTCCTAGACACAGCGCGACCTCACCCCCAATACCGGGAGAGACGAACCCCTGAAGATCCGCTCACTGCCTCCATGTGGCTCGGGACTGTACCCAACTAAAACCTGTTTGCACGACTCCTTTGAGCCGTGGTAGGGTAGTAATCAAAGTACAGTGGGAACTCACACGAGACAAATGACGATCCCCAGGTCGGTGAACTAACCTGTACACATGTCACCAAGGAACTGCTATCGGACGTTAGGTATAAGACCAACTAGCATGTTCCCGGCGAGTCCTGTCCGGTGTACTCATAACCCAATGAGCACCTGTATACATCTTAGGTGAACCAACTGACACCAGTGGCTTGTGAGACCGGCCACCGCACCTCGTCAGGGTCTCGACTGTATACACTAGTCTACTCTGGAGAATCGATGCCCTGTCTCGAAACTCCTACGACTAGGGACCTTTTAAGGATGCGCTTATAGACTCCAGCTCTCACTTATATGATCGCCCTCATACTGCTGGCAGTCAAGCAAGAATCCTAGGGGCTCTATCAACGTGCAATAGCGACATGTCATGTCACCTAAAGCAATACACGATGATAAAGGTAAACCAGATAGCAAACTATCATCTCGAGTAAGACTGTTCTACCGGGATAGGTCCTCCCTCAATCATTGCAATCACGTGCCTGTGATCCAATAATTGACTCTGAGGGCACTATCTCCAACAGGTAGAACTGGAAGTGATTCCAGAACCGCAAACGATTATAAAAAATTTAATAGGACATATATATTCAATCAGGTTTGACATTCCATTAGCCACTCCGCAGATATGGAGGGTAACCTCAGACTCCCGAGAGGTACTCCGGTAGCCTCAAGGACGGTGACAAGGAGGTTCTTGTTTACCCAGACTTGACATTACTATTGTTCCAGACTATGAGACCTGGCAGGAGGATATGTATAGCGTCGTTCTAAACTAGTTTTAGAAGTACACGTATATATTATTCTGCCAGAGGGTTGTTGTGGTCAGTGGGAGCAACGGAAGCATAGTGGGCAAGTAGCTTATGTCTATTTATAGGCGTGAGCACATATAGCAGAGACTAGATCATCTAATTTTAATGTAAAAGTCATGGCTTTGACTTCATCAGAATAAGGGATGAATCTGTCGAGAAGGTAGTAGGGTGTGATGTCCTGGTATTTGGATGACATACACAGAGTAGGAAGTGAAATTCCTATACTACAATCGGTTGTACTTTGGTCGTCACGCAATTGTTTATCCACAAGGGACATGGATATAATATTTGACATTCTGGTTTCTAGATCTATGGTTTTAGATCTAGATTTGTGTAGTTTCCCAATGTGGGTACTTTGACAGTATTCGAATAGTATTTTAGAATAGATGGCTCCTGGCATGGTGGTGTACCTGAAGATGATGGAGTCACCCTCTCTAAAGGTGTCTTACAGACTGAAAAGAGAGGGATGTGCATGATTGGCAGATCACTTGCTTAGGCAATTGAGTCAATCGTAAAATGTCAAGTACCACACCAGATGTTGTTTTTGCACTAGATGCGATAAGTTTATATTAATCCAATCCTGGAGAAACATAAGGAAGCAGTTTTAGAACATGAATGGATGTTCTAAGGATTTGATAATGGCAGCCTTCTTGAGGAGACGGTTATCATTCCAGGCTTCCAAGGTGACCTGGACGACAGAGAGATTGTCAGAGTTATAGTTTTCCCTCTGACGAGGGACAGTATCATGGACACATGGTCAAAGAGGATACTGTGGGAGGCATGGTGCGCGATACTGATTAGGTTCAGTTATCAATACATTCTAAGAAGTTTGGATTTGGAGTTCATTTATGAACCAGGTCCTATCACATATCCATACATATTCTAAGACAGGTATTACTCAATTCGGGAGATGGCTTTCTCCGCGAATTTGAGATTAAGAGAGACATAGAAAGAAACATCAGGGCGGATTCACTCACTGAGGCTATGAGTATGCGACATCGCAATAATAGTCTTAAGTGCAAGTGGGAGATTGTTGGATATAGTGCCCTCTAAGTCAATTATTGGTTCGCAGGTACGTGATTGCAATGATTGAGGGAGGACCTATACCGACAAGACTGTCTTACTCAAGATGATAGTTTGCTATCTGGTTTGTCTTTATCATCGTATACATGCTTTAGTTCACTATTGCATGTTAATTGAGCCCATTGTATTCTTGCTTGACTGCCGGCAGTATGATGGCGATCATATACGTGAGAGCTGGGGTCTATAAGCACATCCTTAAAGTGTCCCTAGTCGTGGGAGTTTCGAGACAGGGCATCGATACTCCAGTGTAGACTAGTGTATAAAGTCGAGACCCCGACGAGGGGCGGTAGCCGGTCTCACAAGCATTGGTGTCATTTTGATCACCTAAGATGTATACAGGTGCTCATTGAGTTGTGAGTACACCGGACTGGACTTGCCGGGAACATACTGAGTTGGTATTATACATATCGTCTGATAGCAGTTCCCTGGTGGCATGTGTACAGGATAGTTTATCGACCTGAGGTCATCATTTGTCTCTTGTGAGTTCCCACTGTGCTTTGATTTATACCCTACCAAGGGTCAAAGGAGTCGTGCAAACAGGTATTTTTTGGGTACAGTCCCGAGCCACATGGAGGCAGTGAGCAGATCATCGGGGATTCGTCTCTCCCGGTATTGGGGGTGAGATCGCGCTGTGTTTAGGAGAGCCATTACACGAAATCCCAGGCCAGGGTAATCAAGATTTACTGGTAGGTATTCCAGTAGTATTTTAGGGTGTTCTGAGCTTCTCTCTTTGACACGACTTATACAGCTAATGGGGGTCTGACGTTTACCGGCCCCCTAGGCCCTATATGCGATACTCATAGACGAATGGACCAGACTGTACGGTTATTGTCACTGTCAGGCTCAGTTGGGTTTCTGGATGAGTTCGCTCATCATCTTCCCTTCCAATCAATACATAGGCAACCGTTACGTACAACCAGTACCTCTGTCGTGCTAGTGGTTATACCCAGTGCCAGTGTATTGATGAGTCATTAGAGTACCCCACATGCACTTTCCCAAGTTCGGGCGAAATGTTGTAGATGCTGTATGGTTTTTATGGCAGGGTTCGGAAAATGAACGTGCGTTTTCGCACGTGTCATTTTTCGGGCAGATAATACTGGTGTGCTTTGTTTTAAGATGGATCCAAGTATTATACTGTGTAGATATAATATCTTTGTCTCAGTTGCATTTATATTCAGACGTAATACAAATGCGGGTATGTTTATACTGTTACGGGGTTATCCTGAAATTCGTTTCGGGATCACTTTTGGAAGTTGCCAGTTTCCAGTTTTCTATCACCCGTATTTAACATTCAATTAAATGCGGATTTATCTTTTCGTCACTTGAATGAGTCATGAGGTGAGTCGTGATTCTTGAAGTTTCTAGATGAGGTGACTAGGTTCATGAATCATAGGTTGCATTAAATGAAATGGTGATGTATTGTTATGACTCATTATGCATTAATTATTTCATTTAATGTTAAGCAAAGTGTTCTTTTGACTCATCCTTTTCTTTTAGTGCTTAGGGTTACCCTCCCCTCTCCTACACTCACCCCCCTCTTTTCTTATAGTGGCCGGCCACATTTGTGGAGGCATGGATTTAATTTTTTGGAAAAGATTATGATAGTTTAGTTCATGGAAATTTCATATAGCTCAATTTCCATTTACCCGATTCCAAATGGTAACTTCATTAACCGTTCGTCCATAGCCTTAGATGTAACGAGACAAAGTGTTCTACTCATTCTCTACATCAATCTTGGTCACCTCTTTTAGCAAACTTGATGATCGAGTTGCCTCGGTTCAGAGGTGGGAGCCCGTTTAAAGATCCGTCGACGTGGTGCCTCCTGGACGAGAAGACTGGAGATTCAGGAGATCGGATCAGCCGCAACAAAGCGTGGGATGATGGTTGAAGACCGAAGGACTCGGATCGTTCGGTATAACAATTCTACCCTCTTTCTAGTTTGATAATTTAGCTTTAATGGCAGATCCGGGATATAGTATGCGATAGCGCCAGTTTATAAACGTTTTTGTTCCGCATTTGGCGTCTGTTAGACGGCCGGGGCACTAGCGTAGACTTACACCATCTACCACCTTCATGTATTTGACTTAGAGACGAGTTGTGAGGATCGATGTTGTATTATTTTGTGACTCTGGGTGCCGTGCTCGTGGTAGCCGGCCTTGTTATGAAGTTTTACCTCCTTATGTTGTTTTCCTTTATATTTCTTCGCTACGGCGTCGTATATATGCTTGTGGTGGTTGTTTCCGCCGTTGGGCGTGATTTGCTCCCGTTTGGGGATGCTTTTATTATATTTTATGTTGTACCCGTTTCGGGGCTAGTTTTTACAAATGATGTGATGCCGAAATTTTTAAGAAAGTGAACTTAAGTTTAAAAGTTTATACTTGAGATTCCCGATGGTTTTTAACAATCTTTTCATCACTTATTCCTTTTGGTAGTTCAGATTTTTGGGTTTCGGCTTATTTAAATAGTGTACGCCTGTCGACATTACGTGGTTTAAGTGCAGGTCACGTGCCTAGGTCGAGACAGGTCCACAGGTAGATGTCGATAAGAAGGCCGAAGAGGAAAACCCATCCGAACTCCTACTGACCCTGAATCTGACAATCTCTATACAGTCCGGTCAGTTCATCTAAATGTATCGCATATCGGGCCTAGGGGGCGGTAAACGTCAGTCCCCTAATAGCGCAATAAGTATGTTTACCGCCGAAAGACCTGACCGGGACGTTGGGACGTCCGGCCTGAATTTTGGGGGCAGATGCTATTTGGTTTTATCCGTCCACCTCTCCGAAGATGCCAAGTTGATTTATGGCACCGTATATCGGAGGTTTAGATAGATGCGGCTGATGTAGCAGACTTCGTCAGATTCCCCCTCGTTGTAAGGGGTCTTTGATTGTGGGGACGTTCTTCTATGCAGGCGCACGCCCCTGCAGTTAATTACGCTACCGCATCATGGTAACAACTTTCTCCTTCTCCAGATGGTCACTTCGTGTCGTGTCTGTTTGTTTTATTTTCGGTTGCCCGTGGATAGTATATGGAAACTAGTTTATATTGTCTCCTGTAGGTCATGGATTAGTCAAAATCCGTATTTTCTTAGATTTGGGTTTCGGTTGGTTTAAGGATCAATAATCTTGTTTTGGATAAAGATTAACTTAAATGCTTGTTAAGGATACGTTAGCCTAATTTTAGACTAAGATATACTTAACAAGGTTTTAGGATCATTTAGATCCAACGAAAGAGTATTTGGACTCTATCGTTTTAGTTTAGGGACATTGCAGTCCATTGGGTTTAAGGACATCATAGTCCATGAGTTTAAGAACCTCATAGTCCGTAAGGTTTAGAGACATTATAGTCTGTATGGTTTAAAGACATCATAGTCTGGTTTAAAGACTTCATAGCATGGTTTAAAGACATCATAGTCTGTGAGGTTTTGGTTTAACCGTTTGGGGATGCACCAAAAGTTATTGGTTGTTGGGACCCTCCATCGCTCCGATGAAGTTGAAGAATTACAACGACATGTATTAGAGGTATGAAGAGATATACCCTTGAACCAATGTTGGTTGGTAGATCTGTAGTCAGGTTTCGGACTATGACCAATTAAAAAGATTGTGAGCACATGGGCTTGGTTAACTTGAACTAGGGACTTGTGGCCAACTTGGCCTCAGTCCACTCCGTTCTGAATAAAGTGCTTGAACACTTGTTTAGACTCAGCCCATTCATTTTGAATAAAATGTTGAGCATTTGTTTGGGCTCAGCCCCTTTTTATTCAATAATGTTGAGCATTGATTTGGGTTCTGACACCCTTTTTTGTCTTTTATTAAGTGTTGAACACTTTTTATGGCGCTGGGGCCTTATTTACAGGGTGCTTTGTAATTCCTTAGCGCCCACGTGAGGAGCATGTGGAGCGCCAGACCGGGAGCGCTACGGCGCTTCATATAAAAGGGCGCCCACGTGAAGAGCACGAGGAGCGCTTGGCGCTGAGCACCAGACTTGGAGCGCTAAAGCTCTTATTATAAAGGGATCCCACGTGAGGAGCACGTGGAGCGCTTGGCGCTGAGTGCCATACTTGGAGCGCTAAAGCGCTTATTATAAAAGTACGCCCACGTGAGGAGCACATGGAGCGCTTAGCGCTGAGCGCCACACTTGGAGCGCTAAAGCGCTTATTTTAAATTGGAGCGCTGAATCGCTTCTTTGTCAGCTCTGATCAGTTCTGTGCTTTGAGAATTAAATTCTCGGTTTACAAGAGTCTTTGTCTCATGGATCTAAGATCTAAGTTCTTCTCTTTCTTCGTGAGATGTTGTGATCTCTTTTACTTTTGTGAAAGACCTTGTCTTATAGATCTATGATCTGAAAAAGAACTAAGTTCTTCTGATGTGAGAGTTAAACTCTCAAATATGGAGAAGATACCATGATCTCCCTTTTTTTTATTTACCTTGAAGAAGGTTCTTCTTCTTAGAGCTTGCTCTTCTTTTCTGAGAACTTGAAGTTTATGGGGGGGGGGGGGGGTTCTTCTCTATGTTTTTCTTCTTTCGATTTGAGAACTTATGGGAAGATTTATGTGTACAAGACTTGAATTCTTGTGTCCTTTATATAGGGGAGGCTGACTTATTGAATCATTTAAGGAAATCTCTCATCGAGAGATCTCTGATTGATTTGGGGATTGTTTCCCACCGTTGGATCTTTGATCGAACGGGTTCTGTTTTACAGAAGATAGTTTTCTTGTTATTAACAAGATTGGGAAAATATTTTCCCATAATGGATTTATTCTGTATCTTGGTGATTTTTAATCACCATTAGATCTTTGTTCCAACGGTGCTCTGATTTACAGGGCACAATCTTTTCTGTTTGGAATGATTTTGAGGAGTATTTCTGTAATGTTTTGAAAATCGTTTCGGTGAAATTTCGGAAAATCGGTAAAATAATGGAGTTTTCCATAAAAATTCAAAATGCAAATATCTTTAATATAAAATTAAATATGCATATTCTAGCTATGTAATTGCTTGTATTTGGTGTTTATTTAGCCCCTGGTAAAATTTCTAAATTTCTGAAATTTTTTCCGAAGTTAATTATTTTAATATTATTTTAAGCTGTCACTAATACATTTAATTAGGGAAAATTACAAATTGGAATGAGTTAAAAAAAATTTTGTGCATCATAACACATTAATTAAAATTTTAACAGGTTGTTTTTGAAATGAAATTAAGTTGTTAAACGGTTTTAGAAAATATTGAAGAAAAAGGCTTATTTTGTGAAAATAAAAGGGATTTGGTGCATATTGAATTGGTGTTTGGTGTTCATTGCTTCACACACAACACCACATCTCTTTTTCCCCCTCCTACTGGCCGAAAGTGCAGGCCACTCTCCAAATGTCCCCACCTCCAAAGATTTGAAAGAAAACAAAAGGGAAAAAGAGAAGAATGAATAAAGAAAGGATATATAAGTGTTGACTTGGAGTATGGGCTTGTTTGACTTACACCCAACACCCTCATTCGTTCTCTCCCTCTCCCCGTTGATGCTGGCCGAGCCCTCCCTCTCTCCAAACTGCAGCAGCCCTCCCCCAAATCCCACACAATTTTGCATCAAAAAATCCACAAAAATGCCTTAAAATCCCTACAAAATCAAGGCTAATTCCAAATCCAATCTCTACCCATTTCTCCATGACCTATTCTAAGTTGAATCTTGGAGGAAAGTTGGTGTTTTGGAGGCTAATTTCCAAGCTAGATCTCCAAAATTGCGAGGTATAAACCTTAACCCTATATAGAATTTGTTGTTTAAATTGCTTAATCTAACATAATTAAGTGTTAATTTGGTTCTTGTTGCTAATTCGAAAATTCAAGAATATGGTTTGAAGTTGATTAGGGTTTGATTATTGGATTATGGTTGTGATGGGTAGATTAACATGTTATTGCTTCTAAAATTAATCTACTTGCTAGTTTGCATTTTTGTTAAATTAAATTTCTAATAGTTAAGCTATTTTGCTAACTAGGTTTTTGTAAACCATGATTTTCATTAAGAGAAAAATGTAATTAGGTTTTTATTACTTTATTAACATTTTAAAATATAGTTTAATACTTTAGATCATGCAAATCCAAGCTAGATTGTTGTATGTGCATTTTTGCTATAAAATTGTTAAAATTGGTTAATTTGTAAACTAGAATTTTGGGGCTAATGCAATTTAATGAGATTAAATTATGAAAATGGTTTTTATGACTTATTTAAGATGTTTAATATGTATTATGCCCATTAGAATTGTTAAAACATCAAATGTTGTATTAAAACGGTAAATTTTGCTTGCTAGGTTTTCGAAAAATAGCTTTTAAAGTGAATTTGGGGTTTTTGTGAATTCTAACCTATTTCATTTTATAATTAGTGTTTGTGAGTGCGAAAATGGGTGCGTTTGGGATTTTTCTTGATGGTTTGGCGTTTGTACGCCGACATCGAGGGTTTTTGGGTTGATTTGTGAAAGCAACCATAGGTTTTGACCTATGTGGGATTCGTGTATCGTTTGGGTCATGAGTCGGATTTTAATGCGATACGGTGCGTTATGATATGTAGGTACCCCATGTGGACTTCGAGACGACAAGAAAGCGCGTGGAGACGTTGGCACCGGCGAGCAAGGACCAGGTGAGTAGATTTATATCTACGGGGAGAAGTCGGGTGGATGGCGTATAACACCCCCGCAGTTCGTGGTGATGTATACGAATACGTATACACACATATATATTGATTATATATTGTTGAGTTTATTGATGATAAAGATAGATTTTAGGTGTGACTGGATAGGTTTAGTGTTGCGAGACCCTAGAGTAGAGGTTGCACCACATTTACACACACACACCCATACTTGCATACATTCTTCTTTCATATGTGCTTATATGGGGTTATATTGTTATGTGTTCACATTGGTATGGGACTATGTGTTAACATACTGGATTTGAGGATAGTATTTGGGATTTGAGATGAGTCGATAAGATTTGATTGAGACCGCGAGAATGGTGATATAGCAGGATTCATACTTGAGATACGCCCTGATGTTATAGAGGATCTTGGGACAACGATACATGTGAATAGTGTTATACATTGAATGGTTGACATGTGATCATGATATGACATAAGATAGTTAAGATATTCATAATAGGTCGCATTAGACGATGTATACCTCTTTATGACGATATATTATGATGATATCGGTTTGTATGAGGCTATAGATCAGCAGTCAGATCATGGTTAGATTGATGATATTAGTATTGTACTAGACGTAGATCAGTACCCCGGATTATGATCTTTGATAAAGTGGATACCAAATGATTAATTTGATGAATATGATACTGACCTGTACCCAGATTTAGGAATGCCGTACGACGGATTTACGTACGAGCTATATATTGATGTTTGATCCACACTCTTGACTTGGGAATGTCTGATTATAGATATGGTATCGGATGTGATATTATTGAGGCAGGATCACCGACTAACATATACATGTAGGTATATGTATCGACTCAGAGGTTAGGCAGTTTCCTTACCTTCAGTAGCCAGTTAGCTTAGCCTTTTAGTTTAGTGTAGTTGTTAAACTAGATTTATATTAAATATAGATTTGTTATCTTTGTGTCTAGTATTTAGCTCCCGCTCATTATTGCTGTTGCTCCGCATCGCATACTTATTGTGATTCATATTCCATTATTGATATCATGCTGTTAGGACACCAGCACCATTACCGATGATGCGTATGTACCACGTACACTTACTTGCCGGCTCACACACATCTTCATCGGTAATTGCCATATCACGTACACTTAGAGAATATTATTGCTTGACTTAGCTTGTTAGATAATAGTTTTGACATGATGTTAGTGTACTTGCATTATATGCCAGTTTAGACATTGTAGTAATTACATGTCACTTCATGCATACTGTTATTCATTGTTATGCCGCATTCATGGATTCTCATGCATATACTCACTATTTTACGTGCTATTGATGTTTTGGATTCAGATTTCTGTGAGATTTTCTGGATTTGGGGGAAAACCGCAAAACTTATTCAAACTTCTTCTCTCTCTTTTTAAATGAAAAGCGCGGTTTTCCCATGATGTGTGAGTCGTCCACCATGAGTTTGCTGATGGCTTTCGAGACCCGATTCGAGGAGACGGATGAACCGTTTCGGGTACATGGTGGACCCAGTAAGGTACTCCGAGGCAAGAAGCGCGTGGTGATGACGATGTGAGCCTGGCAGGGGAGCACTACCTACCGGTGATTTTACCCAACACGTAGGATATCCGGAGGATACCGTCGTGGCCTTGAGATGGATATTCGGGGCCGGTCTGGACTGACGGCACCCTAGATAGTGAGATTGAGACATACAGAGATATTTGAGATATTGAGGTACAGAGATTGCGATACAGAGATATCGAGATATTTGGATACTTGTTTTGTGTCGATGATAGACACTGTTTATGCTGATTTCATTATGATACCTCATTTTAAATATACAAAATCTCACTAAGTTATGAAAGCAGTTTCTTCAGTTTCATGTATTCTGTTTTCATGCATTCATATCGCATCCATATGATATATTGCTACCTGAGGCATTGACACGGGCACATGGGATTACATTTGGGTTAGATATTTACCCTACTCATTGTTATAGGCTGCAGGTTTTATATTTGAGGATTATATATTATGATCGTATGACCTCGGATTGCGTCATACATGCGATTCCTGTTCGTAGATGTATTCTATTCACGAGTTGGCAACTCACCCCCGTTGTGCCACAGTTCTTGCAGGTTTTGCCGTACAGGTTTCATTACGGCTTGCTGGCACCGCTTCTTTTCGGGTGGCTTGCTAGTAGGTGGGTTTATTCGTATCGTACCCATCGTTATACCTTGTATATTATTATTCTGCTGTACCTAGAAATTCCATCAATCAAACATGTATTTATTTTAGAAATGGAGACCAGTAATGTTTATTCTTTCGACCTTAGAGTCGCGCGTTGTATTTCTATGGATTTTCTTGCTGTTTTGAGTTTCCTTTTGAGTTTTGATCCTCGCCCTTGGCGTTGTATATTATATTGCTTGTGTGGTTGTGACTGTCAATTGACGAAGAGCTAGCTCCCGCTTGGGGATGCCTTTTTATTGATTTCGTATACTATTCATGTTGTATCCCGTTTGGGGGCCAGTATTTACAAAGGAGACTCTGCCGAAATTTTCAGAAAATACTTGATATTTTTTTAAACGCATAATTCGACTTATGCTATTAAAACTACTTGCTTTTAGTTGGTTTTCCTTCACTCCGCTACTTTTCTTGGTTTGGATTTCTGGGTTTTCGGCTTACTTAGATTACGTACGCCTCGTGACGTTTCGTAGTTTAAGTGCCGGTCATATTCCGTACATTCGGGACGTGACAATTTCCTTAACAGAATTTTATTCTGGTAATTTGATGATTTATCATCTTCGTTGGATCTTTGATCCAAGGGTGGAGAACATTTTGCACGTGAGCGCTGCCTCAGAGTCTTTGACTCATAGCGCTGGCGCTCTTATGAGGCGCTGCCTCATTTCAAATTTCAAATTTTGAATGGATCTTTGCTCTCTGATTAGGGGAAACAAATGCCCCCCACTGATGTGCTCATGTAGCTTACACGTGAGTGCAGCGGTGGCAACGTTTCCACCGTTAGATCAAATTGGATGTTGGATCAACTTCCAACGCCTATAAAAAGGGCCTTTGGCCCTTTGAGATGACCGCTGTTCATCTTCTCCCCTTCTTGTTTTTCTGCGAATTGAATTCTCTTTTCAGAGCATTAGATCTCTGCCCCAAAAACTTTCTTTAAGTTAGAACTTTGTTCAAATCTCTGGTAAGAATCATGTTTGTCCCCATTAAACAGAGCTTTGCTCTTTCTAGATCACAGATCTTCAAGCCGTTAATTAAAACAGATCTTTTCTCTTTCTAAATCATAAATCTAAATAAATCTTTTTTAGGGTTTCTTAACCCATAAATGAAAAACTCTTCGAGTTTCTAAGACTTTTGTTTCAGATCTTTAAAATCTTGGGGTTTTACCTCTGTAAAAGCTTTGCTTTTTAAGGGTTTGGATAGATGATTCCATCGTCTTCACAGTGCATAGCACTTGAAATTTTCAGGGAATTTTATTACTCTCATGATTAGAGTTGACAGATGTCACTCCTGTTCTGCAGAGCGTTGCTCCCGAGGGAGTTTAATTCCTTGGCCCGAGGGGCCTCTCATTAAATGAGAATCTTTTTAGGTTTTCTGCTTTATTTTCACAAATTTGAATTTGTTGGGTGTCTTAAACAAACTTGTTTTCTCCGTGAGGATATCAAGAGTTGTTTAAATTCCCGTGTCTGTTTCAATAAGCATTTTCTTGAACGGTCCGACCACTAAACTCCCACTGATTTTCCTTTTCATACACTATGGCCGCTCATATGTATGATCTTGATGAAATTATTTCTTTCGGAGACATTCGCGCACAAGGCCGTTGTCAAAACCAGGAGTTCATAAATGCTCAAGGTGGTGAGATTATGAGTCACTTTTATGAATACAACGGTTGACTACTTCCTCATCGCTATGCTCTTTTGAAGCTCTTCGTGAGAGAGATTTGGAACGCACTCCCTGGATTATACGAAGCCATGCCGCTTAAGGCACTGGATGATGCTGAAGACAAGGTGCACTCAGTATATCTGATGGTCCTGAACTCAAAGAGGCGGTGAGATAATCTTGTTGATATCTTGTATCAAATTTTTCAACAGACGATGATAATCTCTGCTTATTAGAGGACGGACGACATCAGCGAGGATCCTGACGCTTGCCTTTGTGAGAGGATGCACACGAGAATGTTCAGGGAGTACAAAAGCATTTTAGATGTCCTTACATATGAATTTCTTAATCCGTGTCCCGGATTTAATGTTTTACCATTGTAAACATTTTCATGATGCTTTTGTCAACTGTTTTTATCAATGTAAGAATTTTTTGGGGTTTGAATAACAAATTTTTCCTTTCTATGCATTTATTTTATGAATTAATCCTCTTCGAACATACATAAGTGGGTTTTCTTCAAACGCTTAATTGGATGCAAATCAAATGTTCTTTTTATTGCGTCGCACGATATGTGGTCGACGTCCGTGGGTTATGCCTTATTGTTTCGACTTGGCGCAAAGTAGTTTACATACTCTTGAGTAGCACCTCTATTTCAGTGGCATGTAACTTTGGAAAGCATGGCATGTAGATAGCAGATAGCAGTACATCTTGACCTCCCTGCAGGGCAATAATGGCTTAGGAGATAGGTTTAGGTCTGCTGCCTAAGACTTTTCAACTTTATGAGCCGTGAGGGTCTCATAAAGACTTTTCTTTCCACAATTCGAGAGGATCTCATAGGTGCAAATTCTCCTTAAGAGTCGTGTGAATTCCTAAGTGCGTTTTCTCTTGAGAGTCGTAAGGATCTCACAAGAGAATTTTCTTCCTTACAAGTCGAGAGGACTCGTAAGTGGTTGGTGGGTTGACTTGTTTCCGAGTCGAAGCACATCTCCGACGGAGAGGTCGTTGGCTAACGTATTTCCGAGACGGGGTCACTTGCTGACGTATTTCCGTGACGGGGTCATTGGATGACTTATTTCTGTGACGGGGTCATTGGATAACGTGTTTCCGAGATGGGGTCACTGGATGACGTATTTCCGCGACGGGGTCATTGGTTGACGTATTTCCGAGACGGGGTCACTTGTTAACATATTTCCGCTACGGGGTCATTAGATGACGTATTTCTATGATGTGGTCATTGGATGTTGTGTTTCCGGGGCGGGGTCATTGGATGACGTATTTCCGCGACGGGGTCATTCGCTGACGTATTTCCACAACGGTGTCATTGGATGACGTGTTTCCGAGACAGGGTCATTGGATGACGTGTTTTCGAGACGGGGTCATTGGATGACGTATTTCCGCGACGGGGTCATTGGCTGACGTATTTCCGAGACGGGGTCACTTGCTGACGTATTTCTACGACCGGGTCATTGGGTGACGTATTTCCGAGATGGGGTCATTGGAAGACGTATTTCCCCGACGGGGTCATTGGGTGACGTATTTCCGAGACAGGGTCATTGGAAGACGTATTTCCGCGACGGGGTCATTTGCTGACGTATTTCCTAAATTGGTTCATTGGATGACGTATTTCCGTGACGGGGTCATGTGCTGACGTGTTTCCGCGACAGGGGGTCATTTGATGACGTATTTCCTTGACGTGGTCATTGGCTGACGTATTTCCGAGACGGGGTCATTGGTCGATGTATTTCCGAGACGGGGTCATTAGATGACGTATTTCCGCGACGGGGTCATTTGCTGACGTGTTTCCGAGACGGGGTCATTGGATGACGTATTTCCGAGATGGGTTCATTGGATGACGTATTTCCGCGAGGGGGTCATTTGCTAACGTATTTCTGAGACGGGGTCATTGGATGACGTATTTCCGCGGAGGGGTCATTTGGTGACGTTTTTTCCGCGACGGGGTCATTTGATGACATATTTCCGCAACGGGGTCATTGGATGACGTATTTCCGTGACGGGGTCATTTGATGATGTATTTCGGAGACGAGGTTATTGGATGACGTGTTTCCGCGACGGGGTCATTTGCTGATGTATTTTCGAGACGGGGTCATTTGCTGACGTATTTCCGAGACGGGGTCATTGGATGACTTATTTCCGAGACGGGGTCATTTGCTGACGTGTTTCCGAGACGGGCTCATTGGATGACGTCTTTCCGAGACGGGGTCATTGGATGACGTATTTCCGCGACGGGGTCATTTGCTGACATATTTCCGAGACGGGGCATTGGATGATGTATTTCAGCAACGGGGTCGTTTGCTGATGTATTTTCGAGACGGGGTCGTTGGATGACGTATTTCCGTGATGGGGTCATTTGCTGACGTGTTTCCGCGACGGGGTCATTGGCTGACGTATTTCCGCGACGGGGTCATTTGCTGACGCATTTCCGAGATGGGGTCATTTGCTGATGTATTTCCAAGACGGGGTCATTGGATGATGTATTTCCGAGAAGGGGTCATTGGTTGACGTATTTCTATGACGGGGTCATATGCTGACGTGTTTCTGAGGCGGGGTCATTGGATGACGTGTTTTAGAGACTGGGTCATTGGATGATGTATTTCCGGGATGGGGTCATTGGATGATGTGTTTCCGAGATAGGGGCATTTGCTGACGTATTTCCGAGACGGGGTCATTTGCTGACGTATTTCCGAGACGGGGTAATTTTCTGACCTATTTCCGAGACGGGGTCATTGGATGACGTATTTCCCAGACGGGGTCGTTTGCTGACGTGTTTTCGAGACGGGGTCATTGGATGACGAATTTCCACGACGGGGTCCTTGGCTGACGTATTTCCGCGACGGGGTCATTTGATGACGTATTTCCACGATGGGGTCATTGGATGACGTATTTCCGCGACGGGTTCATTTGATGAAGTATTTCCTTGACAGGGTCATTTGCTGACGTATTCCGCTTTCTGCGGTGTCGGGGCTGATCTAGGTTGTCTGTGAACCGTCGAGGTTTAGAACCAGGAGACATTTCCATGGCTCCGTTTGTTGATGTCGGGCCTGTATCCTGCTGGAGGGAAGAAGAACACTGTTGTTGATCTCTAGGTTGTAGATGTTGCCGTTGAGATTTGGAACTAGGAACTTCGTCATGGCTTCGATTGATGGTGTCGTGTTCGTGTCCTGCTGGCATGAGGAGGAACGCCGTTGTTGGTCTTCTGTGATGTAGATGTCGCCGTCGAGATCTGACTCTCCCTTTGACAAGGTTCGGTGGGGAAATGCGGTCCCCTTTTTGTTTATGCCCATGGATTGTATACAGGGGTCAGTATGGACTTACCTGCAGGGCAAAAATTTCATACTTTCATTTTTTGTTTCTTTCCGCAATGCTCTATCATTTCATCTTTTTATATCGCGAAAGTCGTGATTGCCTAATCATTTCGGCTATTTTTCGCGGTGCCCAATCATTTCGGCTATTTTTCTTTACTCACTGCTCTTTATTGCAAGTTGCCTAAACATTTCGGTTAATTTTATATGCATATATTTTACTCGCTGATTTTTATTGCGAATTGCCTAAATATTTTGGCTATTTCATATGCATTTTTTTTGGCGAGTATGGAACTCAAGATTTGATACCAATCTTAGCATCAGCATCGCTGCGACTGGAATATTGCCAGGAGCGAATCATCATTTGCCGTGAAAGGACTTGAAATTTGATACCGATTTAGGCATCAACATCGCTACAATTGGGATATTGGCAGGAGCGAATCATCATTTTCCTTTATCGATTTAAACAAAGATGGCTTAGCAAACAGGGTTAGAATCTTGTCGACTATGGCTTTTGACTTCATGAGCCGTAAGGGTCTCATTAAGGCGTTTCTCCCTACGAGTCGCGCGGACCTCGTAGGTGCGTTTTCTCCTTAAGAATCGTGAGGATTCTTAAGTGTGTGTTCTCTTATAAGTCGTAAGAATCTTACAAGAGTGTTTTCTCCTTATAAGTCGAGAGGACTTACAAGTGTCATTTATCACATGAAGAAATTTCACGTTATTGGTGGAACTTGGTGGGGGAGGGGACGTTTATTTATGCCCATGGATTGTATACAGAGGTCAATATAGACTCACATGTAGGACAGACTAGGAAATGTGATGGCTTATGAACAGGTTCAGATCCCTGTAGCTTAAGGCTTTTGAATCTTATGATCCGTGAGGGTCTCATAAGAGGGTTCTCCTTAAGAGTCGTTAGGATCATGTAAGTGTAATTTCTCTTCAGGAATCGTGAGGATCCCTAAGTATGTTGATCTTTTGTGAGTCGTAAGGATCTCACGCAGGTATTTTCTCCTTACAAGGTCGAGAGGAGCTTGCAAGTGTGCATAATTTTTTTATCGAGTCTGCGTCCTTTCAGGTTTTCACAAACTCGCCGGTAGCCATGTTGTTTTTACTCACGGAGCCCTTTCGGGTTTTCATCCGTGCCCATTTTACTTATGGACGTACCATTTTTTTTCTTTTTTCTTTTCCCACGTCGGCCTGGGGATGCCAGGGTTTGTAGTAGTTTAAAGACGTTTCGTTCCGTAGTTAGTTTCAAGACATTGCGGTTCGTTGTTAGTTTAGGGACATTTCGGTCCGTTGTTAGTTTAGGGACGTTTCGGTCCGTCGTTAGTTTAGGGAAGTTTCGGTCCGTCGTTACCGTTTTGGAGACAACAGTTTTGCTGGATACTACTTATAGAGTTAGGGCTTAGGAAGATAGCGAGCGGACATAGGCATCATCATCTATCGTTAACTTAGGCCGTAACTAGTCAGGCATAGTATTTTTTCAGGAACCAGCCGTTTATTGGCATGTAGGGTCTTTCGCCATGCATTTCCATGAGCAAGTAAGCCCCACCTTGGTAGACTTTGTCTATGATGTACGGGCCCTCATAGTTCGGCTAGAATTTCCCCCGTTTGGCACGATTGGGGATCATAGGTCTCTTGACCATTAGCACAAGTTCACCTTGGAGAAATTTTCTCGTCCTAGTTAATGTATCATATGAGCATGTCATCCTTGCTTTGTAAGCTTCTAGGGTTTGCTGCGCCATGAGACGAGTTTCATCGAGAGCGTCGAGCTCCTCAAGCCGAAGATGAGCATTCTTTTCGTCTGTTAGATCATAATGAACCGCCACTCGGAGAGAGGGTAGCTCTATTTCTAGGGGGAGTAACGCTTCTGTGCCGAATACCAATGCATTCGGCGTTGTGTTCGTGGCCGTTTTGAATGTGGTTCGATACGCCCAGAAAGCTTCATACAATCTTTTGTGCCAATCCTTTTATTTTTGGACACCGTCTTCTTTATGATCTTTGTCAAGGTCTTATTGAAAGCCTCAGCTAGACCATTAGCTCTGCGATTATAGACCGAAGAGTATCTCCAGTCTATGTTATGCTGCTGTGCGAAGTGGCTGATTTTGTGACTTTTGTAGGCCGGCCCATTATCGGAGATAATCCGTCGTGGAGTGCCGAACCGATAGATGACGTGTGTCGTGAAGAAATGGAGGATGTTCTCCGTCTTCACTTCACTTAGCGGCACTGCTTCTGCCCACTTAGATAAGTATTCAGTGGTCGCCAGTATGAATCGATGTCCTCTAGATGATGCTAGTTCTATGGGCCCAATTATGTCGGTTCCCCACATTTTGAACAGCCAGCTAGCCACCGTTGGGTGTAGCGGGTTTGGATGCTATTGGATGAAGTCTTCATGAATTTGGCACGAGTGGCACTGCTTTGCATATTCAAGGCTGTCCAAGATCATCGTGGGCCAATAGTAGCCCATCCTTTTGATCTTCAGCTTCATCTTCGGCCCGGCTTGATGAGAACCGCAGAGTCCGTCATAAGTTTCTTGGATGACTCTCTTTGCTTCTTCCAGTCCCAGGCATCTCAGCCACAGAGAGTTGAACGATTTCTTATACAGAGTATCATTGACGAAGGCGAAAGACAAAGCTCGTTTCATGAGCTGATGGCTTGCCGATGCATCTTCAGGTGTTCGACGGAATTTGAAGTAGTCTATAAAGACTTCTCTCCAATCCTTAGCTTTTTCTTGGTTCCCTATTTGTAGGGCCGTTTGCTTGGTCACTTCCATTTCTTCAGACGACTCCGTGGACATTTCTGCTGGTGCAAGAACCCGACGGCATTGCACAACGATCCTTACGTCATCGAGGTTTTCGTCAGCCAGTTCTTTAGCGAGTTTGTTTAATGTGTCCACTTTGCTATTTTCCATAGGCGGTATGCTTTTCAAGACGTAGGAAGGGATTTAAGTCAGCAATTGCTGCACTCTCTCGCCGTACTTCACCAACACTTGTTTGCACGTTTGATAGTCGTCGTTTACTTGACTAACGACCAACTGGGAGTCCCCGTATATAAGGAGGTCTTCGATTCCCATATCAATAGCGATCTCAAGACCTGCTATCAAAGCCCCATATTCTGCTTCATTGTTTGTCCTTGGCTCCGTTATGAAAAAGGCAAAGCCCATTATCCCTCCTTGCGGAGTCACGAAGATAAGGCCTATCCCGGATTTGATCATGGGGGAGGTGTGCCTTTGGTTCTTCAGGGATGATGCCCCATCGAAGTAGAGTTCCCATCGGGTATCACTCCCTCCTCTCTCCCTGTCGATCATGTCAAATGCGTGCTCGTCTGGCAATTCGCAATTTAGGGGTGATTCGGCAGGTACCGGATGCGCAGTGAGGAAGTCGACGATGGCCTGGCCTTTCACTGCCTTGAGAGGTCGGTATGTTATCGAGAATTCTATTAAGAGTAGAGCCCATTTAGCAAGCCGTCCTATTAGTATGGCTCTCGACATCAAATATTTAAGAGGATCCACTTTTGATATGAGATGGACCTCATGCGCCAAAGCGTAATCCCGAAGCTTCGTTATCGCGAAGATTAACGTCAGGCAGTGTTTTTCGATGGGGGAGTAGTGGTTTTCTGCCCCCAGGAGAACTCGACTCAAATAGTAGAGGGCTCTCTCCTTCCCTTGGTCGTTCTCCTGTGCCCATAATGCGCCTAGAGAACCTTCAATAGCGGTTGTGTACAGGATGAACGGCTTTCCCTTGACCGGAGCGGTCAGTACTAGCGGATTCTGCAGGTATTGCTTGATTTCATCCAGTGTGCTTTGGCATTTGCTATCCCAGACGAACGGTGTTCCCTTTTTCATCAGGTGAATTTAGGGGCAACATTTTCCTGAGAGATTAGCTATGAACCGCCGGATATACGCGAGTTTTCCTTGGAAAGACCGCAGTTGCTTGAGAGTTCTTGGCGAAGGTATTTCCATAATCGTTTGGATCTTCGATGGATCTATTTCGATGCCCCGGTGTCGGATGATGAACCTCAAAAATTTGCCCGAGGAAACTCGAAACGCGCATTTGAGTGGATTCATCTTGAGATTGTATTTTCGAAGACGCCGGAACACTATTTTCAGATGCTCCCAGTGTTCCCCATATGATTTACATTTCACCACGAGGTCATCGATATAGCATTCCACGATTTCATGTATGAGGTCATCGAAAATCTTCACCATGGCCCTCTGGTAGGTAGCGTCGGCGTTCTTTAGACCGAAAGGCATCACTTTGTAGCAGAATACGCCCAGAGGAGTCCGGAAAGCGGTATGCTTTTGGTCTTCGTGGTGCATCTTTATTTGATTGTACCTTGATGAGCCGTCCATGACGGAGAAGACTTCGTGGGTGGACGTGTTGTCTATCATCAGCTCGCTAACCGGTACGGGAAAATCATCCTTCGGACAGGCTTTGTTGAGGTCCCGAAAGTCCACGCAGATACGCACCGTCCAATTTTTCTTCATCACAGGGACAATGTTGGCGATCCGGTCGGGGTATTGAACTTCTTGGATGAAGCCGGAGTCGATCAGCTTTTTGACTTCGGCGTTGATGCTCATTTCAAGTTCGAGGCGCATTCTTCTTGGTGCCTGTTTGACTGGCTTGACGTCCGGAGATATTGCCAATTTATGCACAGCTATTTCTGGATATTTCCGTGGCATCTCGGAATAGTTCCATGCGAAGCAGTCCTTATACCGCATGATCACGTTATTGAGCGTAGCCACCTGCTCTTTAGACAGCAGCTCACTGACGAACGTTGGCCGTGGGTCGTTTGTCGTCCCCAAGACGATTTTCTTTAGGTTGTCCGTAATAGTATGCATTCCATCTTCCAACTCTTTTGACCCTGGTGGAAATTTTGAGATCAATTCCTCTTCATCCTTATTTTCGAAGCACCAGGAGAGATCATCCATATTCTCGTGCATTCCTTCTTCCGACAGCGTTATCACGTGGCAGGTAAGAGATCGTTTCCAAGACCGATGTTGATCTGGTTCTACTCTCACCATATACGTTGCTTTTGGCACATGCCTTTGCGGTGGGGCAACCTTCCAATTATTGGATAGAGCAAACCTGCTGAGTAGATATTGGCCTTCGACCCAGTTTTTGAAGGTGAAGCAGTCTTCAAGAGGATGTCCTATCGCTCGATGATAGAAGTAATAATCCAGGCGATGCACCTCGTTTGCTTGTTCGGGGTGCTTGGACTCCGGGAGCGTAATCATCTGATTTTTCATGATGAGGTCGAATATCTTCCTTGTCTTGTCTTGAGAGAAGGAATATGCTCAACCCATCTTTTTGGTTAGAGACAGATTCCGGCAGACCTTTTGTAGATCGCATGGCCTTTTGGATCCATTTTTCCGCTGTCCAACGTATTTTCCGTTCTCTGGCTTATTTTTTCCTCTGCGTCGGGCCTTTTTCTTATCTTGGGAAAGCATGGCTGGATGACGGTGAAGGGCATTGTCGTACTCCGTAGCCTGCTGAAGTAGGCGTTGCGTCTTGGCTTTCTCGTATATGGCCATCTCGCGGCTGTAATCGTTCCAAAACTTTTGACTCTCTTGCCGTACTAGCTTGTCCATCTGTTCTTCAAACGATGGACTCAACACTTTTATGGCAGGACCACGTTCCGGTCTAGCGTCAGCGTCTTTTAAAAGAGCATCTTCTTCTTTATCAAGGACTTTTATGACATGGCAGCCATGGAACTACTCCCGTTTCTTGGACTGGACGTACCCAAGGATCGTTTCCAATTTTCCGTTGGGCAATTTTCACTTCGTTCCGGGAACGTTCCAAATCCTGGGCAGACGAATGGGTTGGATCCTGTCAAGCATAGGATCGGGACCATGCCAGACTTCTCTTTCGACTTTAGTCTCCATGGATCGATAAAATAGGATTGCCTTTTCACCTCTTCACCTGGGAGGAATGTAGAATATCCGTAGTTCATGCACACTATATGTCTCAAGTGCATCAAGCTCTCTTTAGTGCTGCCGCGGAACCATGGTGATCTGTAAACTCTGATCATCTACAGTGAAGGCTTGCACTGATGGACAGACCGAGAACACTGCGTTGACTTCGTCTTCAAAGTCACTGCTAAAAACCAGAATAGGGGTAGAAGGTCCCGGTTTGTTGCATTGGGGTGGCTCCGAATAGACTATCTCTTCTTCCTCCTCGGTATCGCTCCCGAAGACCGGAATAGTCATGATAGATTTTTGCTTATTTTATGGTTTATGGCGTCTTTCCGTGTCTTCAAAGTCTCATAGGAAATACTTTGCATCCTCATATTTGCTGACTTCATTCACAGGAAATTGATTAAGCTCCCCCGTTACGGTGTACTCGAGACCGTCTTTGAAATACTTCATACACTGATGTTGTGTAGAAGGGATTATGTTGTACTCGTATAACCATGGACGACCAAGTAGATCGTTGCAGCAGGTCTTGGCATCGATGACATGAAACTTGAGGTCAGTGACGAGCATCCCAAAGCGTAATGTCAGAATCACAGACCCGAGCGTCCGTGATAACTGGGAGTCGAATCCGGAGATAGTGATTTTATCCCGAGCGAGGTATTGAACGCTCATGCTGATTTCTTTTGGCACCATCACATTCAGGAGATTAACAGAGGACCCATTGTCAACTAAGATCTTCCCTATCTTGATGTCATGACAGTACCCGGTGACATACATGGGACGGTTATGCTCACACGTTCCGAGGAGGAGATCTGTAGGGTTCTTAGGCACACCCATGAGGTTCCACAAGGCATCAACCATGCTAATTTCAAATTTTTCCGGTGCCGAGTAACCCTAATGCGATCGTTGGCTAGAGATAAGACGATAACTAATGCAAGAAAACAACTTTGCTATTAAGTGAATGGAAATACAACCTTTGTAGATCCGCTCCACCATTTCTTTAGCTTCGTGTTGACGTCCCTCCGCTGCGATCATCGGGATCCCCGACTCTAGCGATGGTTTCGTCGATGAAATGATCGGGCTAGGTCGTCGACTTCGATGCCGAAGATGATCTATGTCGAGGCAACTCAAGATCAAGCTCCAACTTTATCAAGTCATGAAACTTGTGAAGAAAAACACCCTATACTACATCGCAAGTGGTAGAGGATGAAGAAATAGGAAGTGGGTTCACTTTGGATTTGGATTTCTCACTTGGAATCATCACTTGACATTTTTGTAGAAATCTTTTCTTTCTTCATCTTCAAGAGGAAGAAGTAGAAGAATGAAAAAGAATAAAAAGAATTAAAACAAAATCAAGTGATGGTTATCATTTTGTAACCATGGGTGAGTGTAAAGAATAAACTAGGGTTAAGTTGAATGGTTAGGTTAAAGGAAAGAAACAAAATGGTCAAGCTTTCAAACCTTCATAAAGTTTCAACAAAAGAACAAAACAAGCCACCATTTCATTTATCTTTCCAAAAGAATAAATAAATAAATAAATAAAAACCTAACCATTTACTTAAACATGGTTTAATCAACACAAACCCAAGTTTGCATGTATCATCAAACATGATACAACTAGTGCACAAACATATATCATTTATACAATGTGCACATCAAGTGAGAAAATACATCTTAAGTGAACAAATACTAGTTAATGTAAAGTAATATATCAAATATATAATTATACATTAAATCATTAAATCAACACTTGAATTAACGATCTGGTCATATCGCATATGACCGACTAATATCCAATGTATCGACTTATCGAATCAATCATCGATTCGATAACTAGTTTATATCGCATACAACCAAATGATACATTCATCGCGAGAATAGAATACGATATCACATACTCGCATTATTCTCGGTCCCGCACATATCTCATATGCGCTCCTATTTCGTTTCGCTTTAGCCAGGAAGCCTATGTGTAGGACTCTAAAGACTCGTCAATACGCCGACAGCAGATGATGATCATATCAAGCACCCACAAGCCGCAAGCGGTCTGCTAAACATAACGGCCACCCGGGTATTTGTTGGAGATAATGCCCTCAGAGTCAATTATTGGATCACAGGCACGTGATTGCGGTGATTGAGGGAGGACCTATCCCGGTAGGACAGTCTTACTCGAGATGATAGTATGCTATCTGGTTTACCTTTATCATCGAGTACTGTTTTAGGTGACCTGACAAGTTGCTATTACACGTTGATAGAGCCCCTAGGATTCGTGCTTGACCACCAGCAGTATGAGGGTGATCATATAAGTGGGAGCTGGGGTCTATAAGCATATCCTGAAATGGTCCCTAGTCGTGTGAGTTTCGAGACAGGGCATCGATACTCCAGAGTAGACTAGTGTATACAGTCGAGACCCCGACGAGGGGCGGTGGCCGGTCTCACAAGCCACTGGTGTCAGTTGGATCACCTAAGATGTATACAGGTGCTCATTGGGTTATGAGTACACCGGACAGGACTCGCAGGGAACATGCTAGTTGGTCATATACCAGACGTCAGATGGCAGTTCCCTGGTGACATGTGTGCAGGTTAGTTCATCGACCTGGGGATCGTCATTTGTCTCGTGTGAGTTCCCACTGTACTTTGATTACTACCCTACCACGGCTCAAAGGAGTCGTGCAAACAGGTTTTAGTTGGGTACAGTCCCGAGCCACATGGAGGCAGTGAGCGTATCTTCAGGGGTTCGTCTCTCCCGGTATTAGGGGTGAGGTCGTGCTGTGTCTAGGAGAGCCATTACACGAAGTCCTTGGCCAAGGCAAGGAGATTTACTGGTAGGTATTCCAGTAGTATCTCAGGGTGTTCTGGGCTACACTCCGACACGACTTGTACCGCTTTTGGGGGTCTGACTTTTACCAACCCCCTAGGCCCGCCATGCGATGCTCATAGACGAACGGACCGGACTGTACGGATATTGTCACTGACAGGCTCAGTAGGGTTGTCTGGCTGAGTTCGCTCACAGACGTCCCTTTTAGTCAATACCTGGTGGCCCGTTACGTATTGGCTTATACCTCTGACGTGCTAGTGGTTAAATCCACAACCAAGGTGTTGACGAGTCTTTAGAGTCCCCCACATTCTGTTACTCAGCTTTCGGGCGAAAGGTTGTAGAGGCCGTATGGAGATATGGCAAGGTCCGATCAGATACGTGCGGTATTGCACGGATCAGGATCGGACAGTTTGTACTACAGGCCGTATGGATATATGGCAGGGTTCGATCAGATACGTGCGGTATTGCATGGATCAGGATCGAACGGATATTACTAGCCGGCTTTGGTTTAAGCCGGATCCTAGTATAGTACAGTGTAGATTTTGTCTCATTGCATTTTGTATTTCGGTCGAAATACAGATGCGGGTGTGTATGCACAGTATCGGGGTTTTCCTGTAATTTATTACGGGACCAGTTTTCTGGAGTTGCCAGTTTTCTTTTCGTTTCGGCCAATTTCCTTTGTATCGTTCATTGGCCGAAGATTGGTGGAGGAGGGCTTATTTGCATTGTTGCAAATAAGTATTTGTGGAGGGGTTCTTTGCATATTCTTGTGTCATGATCACTTGACTTTTTGACTTCTTGAATTCTTCTTGTCATGATGGCATGACTTTTGGCTCATCATGGTTGTTGATGATGAGGTTGGTGGTAGGTGGTGGAGTATGGGTTTTGTTTTGGTATCATTGCTTTTCATGATAACCATTCCTCTCTCTCTCTTGCATTATATGAGAATGGCTACCATTTTTGATACACTCTCTTCACTCTCTCATTTCTCTTCACTACCATTTCCATGGCCGGCCACAAGTGGGAGGGGGCTGTCCAAAATTCTTGGGGTGGGATTTTTGTCATTCTAGCTTTGTAAAATCCCACATGTTTCATCTCCACAAGCTCATATCATTTCCTCCACCAAAAGGCAATTCCTACAACCCCAAAATGAGACTAGTACACTACATTCTACAGCACATCTTGGGCACGTCGACTAGCCAGCTTCGTGCCCGAGTTGCCTCGGCATTGAGGTGGGAGCCCGTAAAAGAAGTAGGCGATGTGGTGCACTTCCGGCGACGAGGTGGAGACCGGAGCTTCCGCAGGAGATCGGGACGACGACGAGAAGACCGGAGGACTCGGATCTGTCGGTATATCTCTCTTCCCTTTCTTGTAGATAGCTAGGACTAGTTAGTGGTTCGATCCGGGTATTAGTGCGCGGCGGTTTGCCAGTTCAAGTAAAATTAAAGTTTATCACCGCTTCCGCATTTGGCCGTCGGTTTGACGGCCGGGACGCCGCCGTGCACTTACAGTATTGAGCGATCAGAAGATCAACGAGCAAGCCCGATCACACTCCTGTGAATCCAACCAGTAACACTTACCGTATAGTCCGGTCTGATCGTCTGATATGTCTCATATTTTTCCTAGGGGTGGTAAACGTCAGACCCCAGTAGCTCGTTAAGTCGTGTCGATATGAGGTCTATAACAGTTCGAAAAACTACTGGTAACACTTACCAGTAAATCTCAGCAACCCTGGCAAGGGATTTCCGGTTATAGCCAATCGAACACAGCGCAACATCAACTCCCAATACCGGGAGAGACGAATCCCTTCTTATCGCTCATTGCCTCCATGTGATTTGGGACTGTACCCAAAAACCACCGTTTTGCTTGCCCTCTTGGACGTGGTAAGGTGGAAATCAAAGCACAGTGGGAATCACACAAGACTCTATGACGATCTTGGGTCTGCAGACTAACCTGTACCTGTGTCAGCAGAGAACTGCCATCTGACGTAAGGTATAATACCATCTGGGAGTTCTTGGCGAGTCCGTCCAGTGTACCCAGTCTCTACTGAGCACCCGTATATCATCTCTGATGTCAAACACCAATGGATATGAGATCATCCATCGCCCATCTGTATGGGTCGAGAAGTTATACGCTAGTCTACTCTGGTATATCGATGTCCCGTCTCGATACACCCACGACTAGGGACCTTGAAGGATGTAATTATGGACTACCATGTCCCCACTAGTATGATCCGCATCATAGTCTAGGTAGTCAAGTACACATCCTAAGGGCTTTACCAACATGTAACAGAGAGACAATCAGTGTATACGTTAAGGTAAAGAGCAAGCAGATAGCATACTATCATGTCGAGCAAGAAAGTCCTCCCTATATATGTCCAAGCATCCACTACCATATACATCCTATGTATAGTAATGGCCTCTAAGGCATACATATAACTAACAATCTGCCACTTGCACTAGGGCCATCTGTAGCAGTGGTTGTAGTATCTCATACTTAACCATCCCGTAATAGTCCCTCTATGGAAAAAGGCCTTTGTGAGTGGATCCGCCGTGTTGTCCTCTGAGTCTTCTCTCCTAACCTCGATCACCCTGGAGATCAACTATCTCCATGATCAGGTGACACTACCTTAGAATATGTCTGGATCACTGATGGGACGGGCGTTCCTTGGCATAAGCCACAACTCCATTGTCTCACAATGGGAGGAACTAAGTTCATCTCATGAACAAATATACATCCAGACTGCCTCTTTGGTAGCATCTTAAGTAGCGATGTATCCATCCTTTATCGTCTAGTTTGCCACGGTATCTAGCTTGGAACTCTTCCAACATACCGTCCTTTTACTGAAGGTAAAGACAATGCCTGTGACTGACTTTCAGTCGTCCTTATCACCCTGGAACCTTTCCAGTGATTCTCCACAGGATCAACTGATACCATTTCACTACAACTAGTGAGTATCCTAACATCCAATTAGATCTATCTCATAGATCCAAAACCGAGGATTTTGGAGGTATCACCTTGATCCTTTATGGAGAATCATTGTGATAAGCGGAGATTGACCGAGCGTAGTATAGGAAACTACTTCCCTAACAAGAGTATGTCATCCACGTACTCTATGAGGATCACCACCATACTCCCTACTACCTTTTTGTATATACAAGGTTCATCTACCATTTTGATGATGTCAAACTGTTTGACTAACTCATCAGAACAGATTTTCCAACTCCGCGATGCCTGCTTCATCACATAAAACATCTTGCACACGTTTCCGCTGCTCCCACTGTCTACGAGGCCCTCTGGCTGTGTACTTATAGACACACTCTTCTAAAACACCATTTATAAAAGCAGTCATGGCACCCAACCGCCAGATATCGTAGTCATGGTATGTAGCCGTGGCAAGTAGGATCTGGATGAACTTAAGCATAGCTACTTAGAAAAGGTTTCATCATAATTCATACCTGGTCAATGATGCAAACTTTTAACAAGTCTAGCTTTGAAAGTCTCAACTTTTCCATGTACACCAAGTAATCTTCTCAAGATATACTTGCTCCTGATGGGGATTTAACCCTTCTGATAAAGCAACTAAAGTCCATACTTTGTTGGTGTATAAGGATTCCATCTCAGATCGCTAAGCATCCAGCCATTCTTATAGAGTCCCACTCCTGATGGCCAGCTCGAAAACAGTTGGGTCATCATCTTATGATGCAATCCTCGCTCCCACTGTCATAGAGAAACAGAAGTATCTCTCAAGTGGCTGAGGAACCCTACTAGATCGGCGGAGAGGCTGAGGTTCGTTGGTATCTACTGAATCCTTTTGTTCTACCAAATCATCAACTGCAGTTTGTATAGCTGAAACATTTCCAGTTCTACATAACAGACCTTGCCTCGAGCTTGTCCGGATTTTGCTTTTAAAACATAGGCCGGACAACCCCAAATCTTAACAAACTTAAGATATGGGCTCTTCTCTTTCCATATCTCATATGAAGTGGTAGGCAACTGATTTGATTTGAACCCTATTCAATAGGTATGCAACTTCTCAAGTGCATAACACCCAATAGGAAAAAGGTAACTCAGTAGTACTCATCATAGAGCACACCATATCAAATAGGGTGTATCTGCTCCGCCCCGATAGACCATCGTGCTATGGTGTATACGGAGGAATAATTCTGAGAGAGAATCTCATTCTCCTTTAGAATAGTCCAGGATTTCCGTGCTCAAGTATTCTCCTCCTCGATCATATCAAAGGACATAATACTTATACCGGTATTTTGGTTCTCTACTTCTAAATCATATTCTGTGAATATCTCAAAAGGTTCGGACTTGTGTTTCAATAGGAACATGTGTCTGAATCTTGAGAGATCATCAGAGAATGTAATGAAGTACAAAAAACCGGTCTTGGCATGTGTAGACAGGGGACCTACATACATCAACATGTATCATCCCAAGAGTTCACTAACTCTTTCTCTGTTTCCAGTAAACAGAGCTATGGTCATCTTATCTCTTTGACATGACTGGCAAGTTTCACAAGATGTAAATTCAAACTAATTTAAATATGAATCTAAATGTAACTTCATCCAGTCGGGTCGCATTGATATGACCTAGTCTACAATGCCTCAAGAAGGATTTGTTCATTTCTGAACTCTTCCTCTTGTGTGTGTTCTATATACTAAGAACCGTAGTTTGAATTAGAACATCAATTCTTTTAGATAACGTGCCTGAACCGATCAACTTTTGATATAGGAAATGTTCAAAACATTATCCAACAATACAAAATTTTATCATTTCTTTACTTATAAAGAGACTGATATGATTTTGTATATCAGGTTCGGTATCTAATAGCATTTGTTCAGAATCAATATACTGGTAATACAGGGTGACAGTGACCAACAGACTTGGCTGCAAAACTTGAACCGTTTTCTGTCTCATGAAACTTATCACTCGTTCTCAGTTCTCTACCTTTCTGTAGCCCTATGTAACAGATTACATATCTGAGATCCTGATCCGGTATCAAATACCCAGGACGTAGAGGATACAGAGAAACAGTTCTTTGAAATGAACACACCCGAAGGAGATGCATAATATGCACTTTCTTCGTTTGGGCGGCACGGAAAATCTGGTATTCCCCAATTTCCTGCTCTGTCTTATAACAATTATAAGTTGGAGCGGGACCAACGTTCCCCAGCTCAGTATAACAAGTGGGTTCGGTCAATATATCCGTTTTATTATCTTGATTAAGGCGTGATATGGTCGCTACCTGGAGAGAGGGAGAGAAGAAAACACTCAGCGTATGCTCTTGCAAGATCAGATTGGTTATTATTTTATCTAATCAGGATGGCTCCCACTGTTTTTATCAAATTTTCCTTCAAACTTTAAAAGGAAAGACTAGCCGGGATTAATTACACGCTACATGTTCGCCAATCTTTCAGCCAGGCCAGTGTCGGTACTTTGAGAAAGGTTCCCCGTGCTTTCGTACGGACCTAATTACAGCAAACCTCGTTTTCCCAGAGGCATAACCCCGTTGACACCTTTCTAGACACCTACTAGATCGGCTAATTGTAATGTGTAAAACTCTCCCAGGAGTAACAATTACTCACAGCGGGTATCGGGATCCAACTATCTCATAGAAGGTATGCAATCTCATTGCAAATTTGAACACTTGAAATTCCCGATAATTTTGCCCCTAGCGTCCTATGACCTTGACGCAGTCCAACAAACCATAGTGCGCTAGTCAAGTTCAACCCGTCATTTAAATCACCTAAACATCACAGATAAATACGACGTACACTTATGCCATCCGCATTCGCCTCGATGTCCCCTCGTGCACCGTTAGGTTAGGAAACTAACGGCAGAGCAGGGCAGGGCTAGCACGGGTGTAAAACATAAGTAACGTCTATATAATATATCATATATACTATATGTAGTATCTATCACATAATATCAAATGGTCATATCACAGATATCGCAGCAGAAGAATCATATGAAATATTGGATATACTACGACGTCCGTGTTTTCAATACGAGCCAGTATAAAACACGGATTCCACGGGCGCGATGAATAGCCAAACCCACACCCCTAGACCCCTATGAGAGCGGCAAGCAACCCTACCAATTCTAGGGTTAGGAGACCCGGACTCGACACCTCGAGATGGTCTCCCACTGGATCCTAGAACCCGGTTACTTGTGCTCCCCTCCTTGGGTCTATCCTAGTGCGGAAAAGTAAATAATATACAAAAGGTGACATCATCCGCAACCTGGAAGTGCCCCAATAAAAGAATATTACATACAAGTTTTTTACATGAATGAAAGATGAAAAACACTCGTCTCACATAAAAAAAACCCGGCCATTCAAACACGACAATCCAATATAACATATCCAGCAACACATAACATCACATGTCATCAACGTAAGTAAATATGCGCATCCCAATTGTCGTTGACATATAGCAACGAAACCGGCGATATCACATATTACACTTACGGTCACAGAAAAGAAAGTGTAAAACTACAATAGTTGGAATCCGCAAACTCTTTAGACATCGCATGCCTAATCAAATGAATCCCTTAAACATCATATGCCTAACAATTATAAACCCCGCATTTTAGTCTCAATATCGAAAACTCTTTTCAATATCGGGTCGGGCAATTCAACAAGATTCCCGACATCTCTGATCGAATGCTCGTCGCAAACTTTAGTAGGTGGCCGCACCCCCGACGCCGTCGACGAAGTGCACCAAGGCGGAACACCGCTGCCGCTAGCACCCGAACGGATGCTTTCGGCGACGGGGTTCTCCTACAGTCACTTGGTCGGGGCTATGGGGTGAGGCTGTCTATTAAGTTTACCCGGCGAGTATCCGCGTACGCTACGCGATTGCGACCGACTTTTGATCGCATCAAAATTCCGTGGCAACCGATCAAGTGAGACTAAAGTGCTATGTTTATAACATTCATATCAGTTATCTCATAACTACTTGTGGATTCCAAGTATTGTATCCCATTCCAGATAAATAGAAAATGTTAAACTTTCCGATCGAACATTCAAACACCCAAGTTTTCCCAAAACAGCTCCACACATGAAACAAGTTTAAGAACATCCACTTCATGCCTCAGTACCAACGGTCCAGCCGTAGAAGGGTCAAGCCAACGCCTCACATGTGGCACGCCGTACTGCCCCAATCCCGAAGGTTCAAAGGGCAGTTCAAGACGGTCACATAATCGAGTTAAGGTTTGTTGTCTTCTAGAGGGACCATCGCGTTACTTGTACTACTTAGAACGTTTTTAAACTACGGAAAGATCCAACACTAGGAAATTTCCCAACAGGGGAAAAATTGGGTATTTATATCCGGTCGAACTATTCAAGATTTTCTAAAATTATCCGGAAAAACACAGACGAAGTTAAACTTCTCGATCGAAACAACGAGTCCCCAATACAACCCAGAAAACTCAACTCTTGAGTAGAAGTTAAAATATCCCAGAAAATACAGCACTAAAATATAGGAATTACTGTGCAAAATTGAAAAGCTAATGTCACTACAAGGCCGCGGAACCGCCGCACGAGCCATGCTCGTGCCGCGGTTCCGCCGCGCTTTAGTCGAATCAGGCACACGTGCTGCACAGTAATCCCTAGAAAACCCTGCTGATTTTTCTGCATATTTTTAATTTGGAAAAAAACCCAGTTTTGAAAAAAAAGTACAGAGAAGGGTTTTAAACTAGGGTTTCGGGTTCGATCGGGTTTCTAATTTCGTCTACGCATCGCCTAAGGCTCTAGCTAGGCTCTGATACCACTGTAGGGTTCCTAGACACACCCATGAGGTTCCACAAGGCATCAACCATGCCAATTTCAAATTTTTCCGGTGCCGAGTAACCCTAATGCGATCGTTGGCTAGAGGTAAAGGCGATAACTAATGCAAGCAAACAACTTTGCTATTAAGTGAATGGAAATACAACCTTTGTAGATCCGCTCCACCATTTCTTTAGCTCCGTGTTGACGTCCCTCCGCTGCAATTATCGGGATCCCGGACTCTAGCGATGGTTTCGTCGAAGAAATGATCGGGCTAGGTCATCGACTTCGATGCCGAAGATGATCTACGTCGAGGCAACTCAAGATCAAGCTCCAACTTCACCAAGTCATGAAACTTGTGAAGAAAACACCCTATACTACATGGAAAGTGGTGGAGAATGAAGAAATAAGAAGTGGGTTCACTTTGGATTTGGATTTCTCACTTGGAATCATCACTTGACATTTTTGTAGAAAGCTTTTCTTTCTTCATCTTCAAGAAGAAGTAGAAGAAGAATGAAAAAGAATAAAAAGAATTAAAACAAAATAAAGTGATGGTTATCATTTTGTAACCATGGGTGAGTGTAGAGAATAAACTAGGGTTAAGTTGAATGGTTAGGTTAAAGGAAAGAAACAAAATGGTCAAGCTTTCAAACCTTCATGAAGTTTCAACAAAAGAACAAAACAACCCACCATTTCATTTATCTTTCCAAAAGAATAAGTAAATAAATAAATAAAAAACCTAACCATTTACTTAAACATGGTTTAATCAACACAAACCCAAGTTTGCATGTATCATCAAATATGATACAAACTAGTGCACAAACATATATCATATATACATTGTGCACATCAAGTGAGAAAATCCATCTTAAGTGAACTAATACTAGTTAATGTAAAGTAATATATCAAATATATAATTATACATTAAATCATTAAATCAACACTTGATTTAACGATCCGGTCATATCGCATATGACCGACTAATATTCAATGTATCGACTTATCGAATCAATTCTCGATTCGATAACTAGGTTATATCGCATACAACCAATCGATACATTCATCGCGAGAATAGAATACGGTATCACATACACGCATTATTCTCGGTCCCGGATATATCTCATATGCGCTCCTATTTCGTTTCGCTTGAGCCAGGAAACCTCTATGTAGGACTTTAAATACTCGTCAATACGCCGGCAGCAGATGATGATCATATCAAGCACCCACAAGCCGCAAGCGGTCTTCTAAACATAACGGCCACCCAGTTATTGAGCGATCAGAAGATCAATGAGCAAGCCCGATCACACTCCTGTGAATCCAACCAGTAACACTTACCGTACAGTCTGGTCTGATCGTCTGATATGTCGCATATCTTGCCTAGGGGTGGTAAACGTCAGACCCCAGTAGTTCGATAAGTCGTGTCGATATGAGGTCTATAACAGTTCAAGAAACTACTGGTAACACTTACCAGTAAATCTCAGCAACCCTGGCCAGGGATTTCCGGTTATAGCCAATCGAACACAGCGCAACATCAACTCCCTATACCGGGAGAGACGAATCCCCTCCTATCGCTCATTGCCTCCATGTGTTTCGGGACTGTACCCAAAAACCACCATTTTGCATGCCCTCTTGGACGTGGTAAGGTGGAAATCAAAGCACAGTAGGAATCACACAAGACTCTATGACGATCTTGGGTCTGCAGACTAACCTGTACCAGTGTCACCAAAGAACTGCCATCTGACGTAAGGTATAATACCATCTGGGAGTTCTCGGCGAGTCTGTCCAGTGTACCCAGTCTCCACTGAGCACCCGTATATCATCTCTGATGTCAAACACCAATGGATATGGGATCATCCATCGCCCATCTGTATGGGTCGAGAAGGTATACGCAAGTCTACTATGGTATATCGATGCCCCGTCTCGATACACCCACGACTAGGGACCTTGAAGGATGTAATTATGGACTACCATGTCCCCACTAGTATGATCTGCGTCATAGTCCAGGTAGTCAAGTACACATCCTAAGGGCTTTACCAACATGTAACAGAGAGACAATCAGTGTAAACGTTAAGGTAAAGAGCAACCAAATAGCATACTATCATGTCGAGCAAGAAAGTCCTCCCTATATATGTCCAAGCATCCACTACCATATACATCCTATGTATAATAATGGCCTTTAGGGCATACATATAACTAACAAGATTTTCATCACCGAAAGTGATGTCAGTTGTGTGCACTACTTCCAGCTCGTCCTTCATCTTTTCTTCGGCAAAGAAAGCTTGAAATTGGTCGGTCTCTTGTAGTGCCTTGATCATAGAATCTCGTGCCTCTTTAGAAAACAGAAGGGCATCGAGAATACTTAGATGCGAGGGTATCTTTCTCAGGTGTGCCAGAACATTGTAATCCACCTTGTTTTTCTTGGGCGGGTCCTTGGCTGCGAGCTCTTCGACGACTCGGTCATCGAGGGAGATATCCTCAGGGAATTTTTCCTTCCCTTTATCTTTTTTCTTCGATCCTTTGTTTGTAGGTCCGAGATTCTTTTCGGGCAACGTACGGTTTCGCAGTTGAATTTTCTCACTGTTCTTCGTCTCTTCTTCTTTTCGTAAGGTCAATTCTTTGAAGAGAGGGTCGAGGGCTATTTTTTCATCAGAATCGCTCCCGAAGGTGAGAAGTTGAGATCCCCTAGCATCAACCATATGAAAGTTGTCGGCAGTTCTTTTACGCTCATCTGTCGTGCTTTTATGCTCCCGACGTGTTTTGCGCTTCATTCGCCTGATCTGTTGTCGTTGGGCAACATAGCCTTGCCACCAGTTTTTAATGGCCATGCACTCTTCGGTAGGGAGTGTAGTCCACTGATGGTATAAGCAGTAGTTAGGGTGTGCATCCGCTTCGTCAAGGTGTATACTGCCGGGAGTATTTCCTTTGGGGGATGGCGGCTTCATTCCCATTGACAGGGCTTTAGTGAACCGTTTCCTTGCCTTAAGCTTGCTTTGTCTGCTGCGGGCGTGCTTCGATCTGGTTGGAGCACTCTGCGACTCATCCCCGCCATGACTTCTTCAGCTTGATGCCGACGCCTGGCTTTTTTTAATATGGCCATTTCTCGTTGCTGATCAGCCTAGCTCTTCGTACGGGCTTCGTTCAACAGAATGTCGATCATCTCGTTAGACGGTTTGAAGGATTTTGGCACCGCTCCTGCCCCCGGCTCCTCTATGTGAACTTCTTCGTCGTTTACGGGTGAATGAGAGATCATGTGACAACTTGCCACATAATCCTCAAATTCTTCTGATGAGTCGTCTTAGTCGTCATTATCGTTTTCTCCGCTCTCAAGGATGTTGTTGAGAAATTCTTGGAGCGTGACTGGGTTCGCGCCTTCAGATTATATTCTTCCAGTGCATCAATCTGCTTTTGCTGGTCTGTGCGCTTGTCATCAGGCTTCACGGGCTTTTAGGTCTTCTTCTTCCTTTTCGAATATCTTAACGGCTGGGCCTGGGCATTTTGTCCATCTCTACCAATTCTTGGCGTCGGGCGCGGTTTCAGCATTCCCTCAATGACCTCGGGTTCCAGCGGGTTTTTCCACCTAATCGCCGGGCATGTTTGAAGATCCTTCAGCATTCATTTTTTTTGGCTGAAAGAGAGACCTTCCATGGAGCTTCTTCTATAAATAAGCATGATGCCCTCGGCGTGTCTACCATTTTAGTAGCGTGCGGCTACGGCGGGCTTACCTTCCAGTTCTCGGACAGAGCAAATTTGCCATGTAGGTATTGGTTATCGATCCAGCTTTTGAAGACGAAGCAATCTTTAATTGGGTTGCCTACTAGTCGGTGGTAGGGGCAGTAATTGGGATTGCTGATGTCACCTGGCTGCAATGAACGTCTTGGATCTGGCAGAGTGATGAGCCTGTTGTGGACCGCCAGTTCGAACGGTCTCCTTGTTTTATCCCGAGGGAACAGCGAAGGACGTTTTAACTTTTTGTTGATAAATCGCTGTCTGTCGTTTTGGAGATCAGCTGGTTTTGGACCACTCGGCTGTTGCTGAGCATTTCCGAAAAAGGTCGCTTTCCTTTTCCTTTTTTCATTCCGAGGCTCCGTCTTTGAAGAAGAAGGCCTATGGCACATCTGGTCCATTTGGGCCAGCTTGTCAATCAAGGCCTGGAAGGTGGTTGGCTTGAAAAATATCATAAATTGGGATATAGTCGCCTGCGGATCGAGGGTTCCTACAAACATGCCTACTGCAGAAGCCTCATCTATGCACTGTTCGCACTTCGACCATTGGTTGCGCCACCGAATTGCTTTCTGAACCCATGTCTCCCCTGGCTTCACTCGGGCATTGATCAACGTCGTGATTGGGGTGCGTTCGCTAGCGCTTGCAAAACAGTGAGTGAATAGCCACTCCATCTTCGTGGATGTTTTGACGGAGTCATTGGGACGCTCCGAATACCATTCGAAGGTCGTCTCTACCAAGCTGCCGATGAATTGGCGAAGCAGCAGCTTATCGTCACCTCCAGTATTACCGCAGAGATCCCTGAACTGGGCGACATGCTGGTGGGGGTTGCTTGTCCCCTTATATACATGAAATTTAGGGATTGTTTATCCTGGCGGGTACTTAATCTGATCGTACCAGCTGGGATAGGGTCGCCCAGTACTGATGACTTGGCCAGCAGCTTCGTTCGCTTGATGGGCTCGTATCTGTTGAGCTATATAATCATCGAGCGCAGCTTTCGAGATTGTTTCCTCCTTTTCTTCTGAAAAGTCCGGAAGAGGGTTTGATGTCTCCCCTCTGTCATCTTCAATGATCACCGGAGGCTCCTCTGGTGGAGGGTCCGGCTGGATCATCATGCCCACCATATCCTGGAAAAATAGCACCATTTGTTTTATGTTGGCCGCTTTTTCCGCGGCTTCTTTATCTTTCTTCTCGAGCATTCTGCGGAGAAACTCGGCATCGGTTTCTTGCCCCTGGCGTTGCTCTGACGATGTCTCCGGGCTTTCTTTTGGCCCAGTGAGCACAGCCATCTTTGTTAACATTTCCTGGAGCTTCTGTTGCTCCTAGGCCTTTGTTACGGATCGAGTGAGTGGTCGATGACCTCCGGAAGCGCGACTCTCCTCTTTCCCAGAAGCCATATAAATAGTACGCACTACCATGCCCCCATACTTGGAGCATCTGGATTCAGTTCCCTTGAGATGCGTCGCAGGCATAGGGATCTTTTCCGCCATCCTCTTTTTCTAGATGATTGAAGTTGAGGGGGCACTTGATGTAGGCACCCATTCAGATAACACCTTTCTTGGCATGGCGGAGGGATGGTCCTCCTTTTGCTGAATCTTTATTTTCTTCCGTCGGAGGGAGTAATCCTTATCGATTACGGAGTCTTGGACTCTCCGCCGGACCTTTTAAATTTTGGAGGACAGCCACTGAGGAGGCTGCTCCAGCTCCACCTTTGTAACATTTTCAACAGGTGAAGGAGACCTTTTTAATACGGCAGTTGGAGAGCTCTTTCACACCCTCCTGAGCGGCTCAAAGTCGTTCCCAGTTGGAATAGCAGCATCGACTTCCACCATCGGAGCTAGTGGAGTCAATCCAGAAAGGGAACTGCACCTAGCTTTCCTCACTCGGCGCCAGTGGCGACGTCGAGCATGTCTTGCAAATGGTACTGGCTCAGTTACGGGGGTGGCTTAATCAAGCCCCCTGTTCTGGTGAAGGGTTGCTGTTAGTGCCATCCTATCAAAGACTGACGTCCGGTGAGAAAAAACGTCCAACTTGTCGAAGATTGACCTTTGGGCAGGGGAAGTAGTTTGGACGACCTCACCCGAAGCAAGAATCGGGATGGCCTGTCTCGCAAAGACCGATCCATTAGCATGAGAAACCCCTTTGACTACTTCGCTCGTCGGAGTTGGAATGGCAATCCGCTTCGAGATGACCCATTCAGGTATTGCAGGCTTCTTCATGGACCCACTGGAGCTCAGGCTCAGCCTGTCGAAGACTGATGCAGTAGACTTGGAATTGGACGGCCCGTTGAGAGGGGCCCTGGTAGTGGTAATCCGATCAAAGACCGAATTCTTCGGAGCTTCCTGTGACGACATTGGGACGCTGAAGCTTGCCGGTGGGATCATGGACCTGATTGATCATTCTTCGTGTGTATTTAGAAATATTTCACGACCAAACAAATTTATACCGCAATCAATTAACGGTGTCGATGTAGCGCGTTAATGAATACGGATCGTCCACTGAGATTTATGTTTTGATCGATCTTGTTTTAGATGAGTCGAAATTTAAAAGTTAAAAGAAATTGCAAGAAAATTGATTCAAGATTTGTAAATTTTAATTTCAAGAAACTTAAAGAATATAGATCTAGAATTAAGAATCAAGAAATATCCCAATCACTTTAATTTACCAAGATATGAAGAGTAGGTTGTAGGATCTGATTGAGTTAATGGCTAATGATGAATCTAATAATTCCTAATCTTATCTATTGATAATTTGTAACAAGATTGATGATGATGATTGAAGATTAGGGATCTATTGAAGAAACAAGGGTTTTTTCTTCTATCCCTTGTCTTTTCAATCATGATCATTCGGATCTAGCCTCTAGCAAAGAAAATCATCAATCATTTGATCCCTAATTTGCAATGAAATAATCAAGAAGTCATTTCGCTCCAAATTAGGTCATCAATGATTCTTTTTGCTAAGGTTCACAAATCTCATAAGACTTAAGACTAGTATTAAGATTTGATCATCATTAGATCTATCAATTCTCTCGAATCCACTACAAGCGGAGAATTTACTCATGCATCATGAAAATAAATGAATCAAGGATCAAGAAATTTCACAACGCAAGAATGTAAAGAATGCAAGAATTACAATTATCACCTTTATTCAATCGACGACTAATTACACATTCCCTCAATTCGAGGTTACAAGATTTTGCTCTCGATCGCTCCTTTTGAAGAGGTAACTAGATCCGTCAAATTTCGCTCCGCTCGATCTCCGTGAATCGCGGATCGTCGTGGATCTCTTGCTCGGATGAAGATTGGCTGCATGGATAAAGGATCGATGGTTGCAAGGTTGATTTGCTTCTCAAAATGTTCTTGATTTGGCTTTGATTTTGAATTTGGGCTAGGGTTTTGGTATCAAGTTGTGTCACTCAACTTGAATTTAAATTTTGGCTCCAAATGTGTAACTAACTCACCACTAATTGTCTAACCTCAAAACCCTAGATCTAGATCTCATTTTATAACCTCCTCGTTTGAATTTTCCCTCCAAAGCTAGGTTGTTAGATAGAGCTTTCTAGAATGGGATTGTTAGAGGGAATATTCTAGAATGAGGTTGTTGGAGGGAATATTATAGAATGAGGTTGTTACAAGGAATATTCTAGAGTGAGTTTGTTATGAAGAGCCTTCTGGAAGAAGCCACGTGTTAAATTAAACATCCTGAGGAAACGAGGTTGTTGCCTAGAAGCTTCTGGAGAGAATTTGCGATGATGACGTGTCAAGTAGACTGCGGATCCGCGGCGGATCGGCCAACTCGGCCGCGGATCCGTGTCCAAGTGATGGAGTTGCTGCATGAAAATCTTTGTGCTGATTTGTGATGGTTTAACGGCACTTTCTTGATTTCTGGAATATTTTTATACTTTCTTGTTTACTGCCAGATTTCAAGTCTTTGACTTGAAATATTTTATCAGCACTTTTAGCAGTTCCAGCACTTTTACCTGGAGAATTTCCTGCACACAATCTCGAGACAAGGGTTGATACACAAAAGATCATGTATGTAGTAATAAACACTCAATTTCCTTCAAAATGCCGGTTGTAATGTATAACACATGTTATTTGATATTTTGCAGACGAATTGCTAATATGTGCTATAATTATACCAAACACCTTTAGATGATTACAAATAGTAGGGAAATTAATGTGTTAAAAATGCAGTATTTTCGACTGATCAAATTCCCCCAAACATAATTTTGGTCGTCTTGAGCAAACTTCTTTTATTCAGGTGAAGGAGAAAATAAAGAAAAAGAAAAACTAACTAGCACACTTTCGTAGGCAAATACGAGTGCACTGAGCACGTGCAACAAGTCTTTAAACCTCTAGGTGTCCATAGTAGGAGGAGTGTTGTCTCATGAGGGTTTTCAGCGGATTGTACCCACAAAATCCAATAATAAAAGGAAGACCATGAAAGTTACATGTAAAGATAAGAATTATAAAAGAAAGACTTTGAAAATTAGAGTTTCCAACTAATACTAGCTTTTAAGTTGTCCTGAGCCCTATCTTAATAGTCATGAAAAGATGTTAGAAATCACATCATCCCTCAATAAAACATCGTCTTTATTCTTCATTCCTACCTTTCTTCCAAATATCGATCATATACCCTTACGTGTGTGTAAAAGACATCCCTACACTCGGAGAATTCAATTCAAGCTATCATACTCTTGTCCATCTGCCACAGTACTTTTTAATTGATGAATATTTAAATGTGATTGCTCACACATTTTTCATGTGACCGTTAATACTTCATGAGGTACTAACCGACCGATTACTCATGTGCTTTCTTATTAGGCATATTAGTATTTTCCTTCTCTTGCAACACCTAAGGCTTAATAGTGTCTCCCAAACCAGTTAGTCTAAGGCACTAGGTGATGAAGCACCCTCGGTATATTTTTTTATTGCTGCCTTGGTGATAACAAAACCAGTGTTCATTTTTCTACACCATTTATATTTTTTTTCATTTTTTTATTTCCTTCATACTTTGGCTTTTAGAAAAGAGCATTTCAAGGTATCCTCTACTATCTTGAGTTTCAAGACGTGTGTAAGTGCGTATAGTAGGGTATCAAAATTCAAATGTTTGGTTACCAGAATAGGAACTATTTTTCAGACTTATTTTTATCCTCAGATTAATAACTTCTTTCATCTTAGTAACCCTTGGGACAACGTCTCATAACTACTTATTACTAGTTCATTTAAGAAAACTTCTAATTTTCTTGGTTTTCTTAAATTTTTCCAATCTTTTGGATGTAATTTTTCACTATCTAATCTTTTATTATCTTATTTATGTACAATTTTTTTTATATGTTTTGTGCTTATGCAAAGTATGATGCAAAGTGATGCGCAAATAAGCACAAACCTCCCCCAAACTTGTTTTCAACTGTGTCCTCACTGTTGCCATCTGCTGGATCACAAAAACCTGTAAGCCTGGGAGATTTTTTTTTAATGGGGGCAATAAATATAATTGTGAAATTCCTCCCCCAAACTTATTCATTGGCTCACCATTTTGAGCAAAAATTATACTTTTAAGAGCCAGATTATACCCCCCCAAACATGGGTTAAAAAATGTTAATCTTTTGAAAATCACAAGAGGGGGTCAAAGTTACCGGTCAATGCCAAGCTTTGCAAAAACCGAAAGTCAACACCAACCATTCGAAGATTTTATCAGTGTAGTGCACCGGTTGGTGGAAGAACATGTTGTATGGAGACATGACGAAGTGGGGAAGAGATAAGTGGTAGGATAGAATGTGTTTGCGTCTCGTTTTGGAGAGACGGCAAAGTGATTGTGATGGATTATTCGCATTCTCTTTATAGTCCAGAAGAAGGGGTGGAGGTTCAATTTCATTATTTTGGAGATGATTTATCTCAACACCCGTGTTTGCTAAAAATGCGAGCTCATCAACGAAAATATCCTCAAAGATTTCATCAATACCTCGAAGAATAATGTCGTCAAAAAGCGTGGGGTGATCTTCAGACTCCAAAACCGGTTCATAATCAGTGTTAGTTGTTGACCTGGACGACTCGGTGGAAGAGTCCGTATGTGAATGATACATAGTTGGGTCAAACAACAACATTTTAAAAGTGTCAAGATCAGTATCATGAGATTGATCAAATTCGCTGCTGTCGACATCCATTAATTCGACAGAACAAGCCTGAGCAGAAGGTTCGGAGGGTACACTTCCCAACCTGTAAATGTTCAGCTCAATTGACATCTTCCCGAAGGATAAGGTCATAGAGCCGTTACGACAGTTGATTATAGTATTGGAAGTGGCCAAAAAGGGGCGACCAAGGATCACCGGAATTTGATTCCGTGGGTTCACTACAGGTTGTGTATCAAGAACAATAAAGTCCACAGGGAATAAAAATTCCCCGATTTTTATTAACACATCCTCCAGTCACCCGTAGGTTTGGTGATTGATCGGTCGGCCATCTAGACAGTTATGTTCGAGAGCTTTAACACTCCGATACCTAGTTGCTCATAGACTGAATATGGAAGCAAGTTACCACTAGCGCCAAGGTCAAGTAAAGCACGGTTAATGTGTTTATCACCAATAGAAATATAAATAGTAGGATAGCCAGGGTCCTTACGTTTCTTTGGTAATTGTTGGGGAAAAGCCGTGTCTACAGTACTTGACATGAAAACTTTTTTAGGCACTTGAGACTTCCTCTTCCTAGTGCACAAGTTCTACAGAATTTTCGAATAGGACGGAACTTGTTGTATAGCATCTAGGAGAGGGATGTTGATGTTAACTTTCTTAAACATTTCCACAAGCTTCTCCATTTGGGCATTGGGTTTGTTGGGCCTCAACCTTTCCGAAAATGGAGCTCTATCAATAAGTGTTGGGTCCCACATTTGTGGAGAAGGTTGTGGGGGTGTAAAGGATGAAGTGGGTGGAGGGTTCGAGCCTTTGGGAAAACGAAGAATGGGCTCGGAAGAAGAAGGTAAATTAGACGAAATAGGGTAAGAGGTAGAAGTGGAAGAGGAAGCCTGGGGTTCAATTGATTCCTCAATATCAATCTGTTCACCCACATGATTGTCTAGCACTCTTCCAGATCTCAACGTGGTAAGTGCATTCACATTAGTGTAATGTGAAGGTCCAGGATCAGGTAGAAGTTGAGATGGAAGTTTCCCTTTCTCTCTAGCACTTATTTCGGCTGTTAACTGTGCACTTTATGCTTCCATCGATTTAATAATCTCGCCTTGGGAGGCGGTGGTTTTCTTTATATCATCGATAGAAGACTTAATATCAGCTGACATTTGAATAGAATTTGTCAGAAGCAAACTCATGGTTTGTTCAAGTGCAGAGGTGTTATTGGTACCGGCAGAAAAAGGATCAAAATTATTGGCCGGGTTTTGAAAATTTTATGGTTGGTATGGGTGCTGACTCAGTTGTGGCGGTTGCTGTTGCTGTGGAGGGACCCATTGAAAGTTATTCTGGTTTGGATCCGTGTATTGAGTTTGGTGTTGGATCCAAGAAAGATCAGGGTGATTCCTCCAATCATGATTATATAAGGAAGAAGAAGGATCGTTTTCAGGTCTTTGCTGAAATGCAACATTAGTGTGACCTTGAAACGGTACATTCAAAGGACATTCTTCCGTCAAATGTGATGGATTTGAACAGGAACCACACACGGTTTTGGGAAGTGTGTATTGGTTTAGGGAGGCTGAAGAGATTTTTGTTTTCTATAGCGTCGAGCTTCCTTTGTATTGCGGCCATTTCTGCTCTCATTGTGACGGAAACATCGAGCTGATTGATATCTTTCCTAGGTGATGGTGGTCTAACACTTTCCCATTGTAATGTGTTTTGAGCTAAATCTTCTATATATTTCCAAGCATCACCATCATCTTAAAATAGGAATTGACAATGACACATGGTTTCAAGCATCTTTTAAGTCATGAGATCAATACCCTCATAGATAACTCGACACAGATTCCACCTAGGGATTCCGTGATGAGGGCATTGTAAAAGAAGATCCTTGAACCGTTCAAAGCATTTCGAGAATGGTTCATTGGGAAGTTGGGTGAATTTGAAGATTTCGCTCCGAACACGGCTGGTCTTGTGATTGGGATAAAATTTCTTAAGGAATGCTGCAACAAATTCATCCCATTTTGAAATAGAATGTGCGGTTGTATTATAAAGCCACTTCTCGGCTAAATCGCACAAAGTGAATGGGAGAAAATATAAACGTGAAGCATCCAAAGGCAATTGAGACGTTCCAATCATTGAGCATACATTTTCGAATTTAGAGATAAAAACGTATGCGTCTTTAGACTCAAGACCGTGAAATTTAGGTAACAGTTTGATAAATTGGGGATTGATTTCAAAATTTTCCCCATTGGCAGGTGTTATAGAAAGACAGGTGGGAAGGGGAACACGTGTAGGATAGCATCTCTCTTGGAGAGAAATGTGTGGAGGATTATGTGCACCTTCGGGCGGTGGCAGAGTGGTGTTAAAGTGTGATGGATATCCGTCCATCGCGGTGGTGGTGGGAAAAAGAAAATGTAGAAATACAGACTTTGGGGTCGATGGGGGAAACGCGGACAAGACGGGCACTAGAATCCCGTGTCCAGCCGAACATGCACTAAATGGTTTAGCACAAGTGGCAGCGTTGTGATAATTAAGGAAAAGTTGGTTGGTGTTTGTTTTGAAAAATACGGTTTTTTTTTTGAAAAATCAAATCACAAAAAATGCACACACCACCCTAGATCTAGTGGTCACCTAGGTCAAGTCTCTAGACCGCTCCTAGATTTTCCGAAGACAAGTCACAAGATAATTCCTCTACTACCTCTTTGCCCCTTCTGTGGCCAGGTAAGTGGGAGGTTCTCCACTAGGTAAGTAGTGGGCCTAAATAAGTAACCACTTGCATTAGACACACTTGCCTTAGACACCACAAAAGAAACGCGGATAAGCAATAGATTACCCATGACCTCCTACTGTCCTAAGTGAGCGTGACGGTACTTAGAGTCATGTCTAGATCTTTTATAGTTAATGAGGGTGATGTGGATGCAAGTTTGTGCTTTCCGGGGCTTAGGAAGGGTAATGAACTACCCACCTAATCTTAATTTGGTCTTTGCCCCTTGATTTCCGTATTAAAATATGCAAACAACCAAGATCAAACACGCAACAATTTATCTTTTTGCGCCGCTGCGAATTTTTGTAAAGAATCCCGCAGAAATTGGTTAATGGACATAGCAGGGAAGAGATAAGAAACTATAGAAGTTACCACAGAGAAATGAAATTCTGAAACTTTAATATCACCGCGGATCCACCGCGAAATGCTTGGTATGGCCACGTTTCCGCGTTGAGTTGGAGAAATCTCTGCACAAAATTTTGTACAGATGCTCCTTTTACTCCACTGGACTTCCTGAAAGATCTGAATATTTTTCCCTTTGCTCCGATGATTCCAGATTCCCTCGCAAAAATCACAACAAATCGTTAAGCGCTTGTTGCGAACTTTGATCTAAAAATTCTGATGGAATAATAAATTTTCAACTCAAATAACAAAAACGAACAAAATAGTACACATCCCCGGCAACGTCTCCATTTGATTGATCATTCTTCGTGTGTATTTAGAAATATTTCACAACCAAAGAAATTTATACCGTAATCAATTAACGGTGTCGATGTAGCGCGTTAATGAATACGGATCGTCCACTGAGATGTATGTTCTGATCGATCTTGTTTTAGATGAGTCGAAATTTAAAAGATAAAAGAAATTGGTAGAAAATTGATTCAAGATTTGTAAATTTTAATTTCAAGAAACATAAAGAATATAGATCTAGAATCAAGAATCAAGAAATGTCCCAATCACTTCGATTTATCAAGATATAAAGAGTAGCTTGTAGGATCCGATTGAGTTAATAGCTAATGATGAATCTAATAATTCCTAATCTTATCTATTGATAATTTGTAGCTAGATTGATGATGATGATTGAAGATTATGGATCTATTGAAGAAACTAGCGTTTTTCCTTCTATCCCTTGTCTTTTCAATCATGATCATTCGGATCAAGCCTCTAGCAAAAAAATCACCAATCATTTAATCCTTAATTTGCAATGAAATAATCAAGAAGTCATTTCGCTCCAAATTAGGCCATCAATGATTCTTTTTGCTAAGGTTCACAAATCTCATAAGACTTAAGACTAGTATTAAGATTTGATCATCATTAGATCTATCAATTCTCTCGAATCCTCCACAAGCGGAGAATTTACTCAAACATCATGAAAATAAATGAATCAAAGATCAAGAAATTTCACAACGCAAGAATGTAAAGAAAGCAAGAATTACAATTATCACCTTTATTCAGTCGACGACTAATTACACATTCCCTCAATTCGAGGTTACAAGATATTGCTCTCGATCGCTCCTTTTGAAGAAGTAACTAGATCCGTCGAATTTCGCTCCGCTCGATCTCGGTGAGTCGCGGATCGTCGTGGATCTTTTGCTCGGATGAAGATTGGCTTCGTGGATAAAGGATCGATGGTTTCTTGCTTGATTTGCTTCTCAAAATGATCTTGATTTGGCTTTGATTTTGAATTTAGGCTAGGGTTTTAGTATCAAGTTGTGTCACTCAACTTGAATTTGAATTTTGGCTCCAAATGTGTAACTAACTCACCACTAATTGTCTAACCTCAAAACCCTAGATCTAGATCTCAATTTATAACCTCCTCATTTGAATCTTCCCTCCAAATCTAGGTTGTTAGAGAGAGCTTTCTATAATGAGTTTGTTAGAGGGAATATTCTAGAATGAGGTTGTTAGAGGGAATATTCTAGAATGAGGTTGTTACAAGGAATATTCTAGAGTGAGTTTGTTATGAAGAGCCTTCTGGAAGAAGCCACGTGTTAAATTAAACATCCTGTAGAAACGAGGTTGTAACTTAGAAGCTTCTGGAGAGAATTTCGGAAGATGACGTGTCAAGTAGGCCACGGATCCGCGGCGGATTGGCCAACTCGGCCGTGGATCCGCGGCCTAGTGGTGGAGTTGCTGCATGAAAATCTCTGTGCTGATTTGTGATGGCTTAATGGCTCTTTCTTGATGTCTGGAATATTTTTGTACTTTCCTTTTTACTGCCGGATTTCAAGTCTTTGACTTGACGTATTTTATCAGCACTTCTACCAGTTCCGGCTCTTTTACCTGAAGAATTTCCTGCACACAATCTCGAGACAAGTGTTGATACACAAAAGATCATGTGTGTAGTAATAAACACTCAATTTCCCTCAAAATGCCGGTTATAATATATAACACATGTTATTTGATATTTCGCAGATGAATTTCTAATATGTGTTATAATTATACCAAACACCTTTAGATGATTACAAATTGTAGGGAAATTGATGTGTTAAAAATGCACTATTTTCGACTGATCAGGTCCCAAAGAACAGTCCAGTGGTGGCCTGAGTCACATGTTCCCCTGGCAAAGTAAAGATGGAAGCCGCTTGGGGCCCATAGGTCACTCCTCCAGCGAGGACGGAGTGGGAGTTGCTGCGGTTAGAAGCCATTTTCTCTGCACGGGAGCAAGACACCAAATCTTAGTACCTCGAATCCAGGGGCAGCCACATTAAACCGTGATTCGTTCGCGAACACGACACACAAAGTGTGGAGTGTAAAGAGGAAAAGGTCCCACCGGGCGTTCCAGAATCTGTTTACTGCCGAAAGACGCGACCGGGACGTTGGGACGTCCGGCCTGAATTTTGGGGGCAGATGCTATTTGGTTTTATCCGTCCACCTCTCCAAAGATGCCAAGTTGATTTATAGCACCGTATATCGGAGGTTTAGACAGATGCGGCCGATGTAGCAGACTTCGTCAGATTCCCCCTGTTGTCAGGGGTTTTTGATTGTGGGGACGCTCTTCCCTGCAAGCGCAAGCCGCTGCAGTTAATTACTCTACCACATCGCCGTAACAACTTTCTTCTTCTCCAGATGGTCACTTCATGTCGTGTGTGTTTGTTTTATTTTCAGTTGCCCGTTGATCGTATACGGAGACTAATTTATGTTGTCGCCTGTAGGGCGTGAATTAGTCCAAATCCATATTTTCTTAGATTTGGGTTTGGGTTGGTTTAAGGATCGTTAATTTTGTTTTAGATTAAGATCAACATAAATGCTTGTTAAGGATACGTTGGCCTAATTTTAACTAAGATCTACTTAACAAGGTTTTAGGATCATTTAGATCCAACAAAAGAGTATTTGGACTCTATCGTTTTAGTTTAGGGACATTGCGGTCCATCTGGTTTAAGGACATCATGGTCCATTGGGTTTAAGGACCACATAGTCCGTATGGTTTAGAGACATCATAGTCTGTATGGTTTAAAGACATCAGAGTCTGGTTTAAAGACATCATAGTCTGTGAGGTTTTGGTTTAACAGTTTGGGGATGCACCAAAAGTTATTGGTTATTTGGACACTCCATCTCTCTGAAGACGTTGAAGAATTACAACGACATGTATCAGAGGTATGAAGAGATGTACCCATGAACTATGTTTGTTGGGAGATCTGTAGTCAGGTTTGGGACTAAGACCAATTATAAAGATTGTGAGCACATGGGTTTAGTTAATTTAAACTAAGGACTTGTGGCCAACTTGGGCTCAGTCCACTCAGTTGTAAATTATGTGTTTGAACACTTGTTTGGACTCAGTCCATTCATTTTGAATAAAATGTTGAACATTTGTTTGGGCTCAGCCCATTTTTATTCAATAATTCTGAGCATTGATTTGGGTTCTGAGACCCCTTTTTCTTTTTGTCTTTTATTAAGTGTTGAACACTTTTTATGTCGCTGGGGCCTTATTACAGAGCGTTTTGCAATTCCTTAGCGCCCACGTGAGGAGCACGTAGAGCGCCTGGCGCTGAGAGCCTGGCGCTGAGCGCCAGACTGGGAGCGCTACGGTGCATCATTTAAAAGGTCACCCACGTAAGGAGTATATGGAGCGCTTGGCGCTAAGCGCGAGACTTGGAGCGCTAAAGTGCTTATTATAAAATGGCGCCCACATGAGAAGCACGTGGAGCGCTTGGCGCTGAGCGCCAGACTTAGAGCGCTAAAGCGCTTATTATAAAAAGGCTCCCACGTGAGGAGCACGTGGAACGCTTGGCGCTGAGCGCCAGACTTAGAGAGCTAAAGCGCTTATTTTAAATTGGAGCGTTGCAGCGCTTCTTTTTCAGCTCTGATCAGTTCTGCGCTCTGAGAATTAAATTCTCGGTTTATAAGAAACTTTGTCTTATGGATCTAAAAACTAAGTTCTTCTCTTTCTTGATGAGATGCTGCAATCTCTTTTACTTTTGTGAAAGACCTTGTCTTATAGATCTATGATCTGAAAAAAAAATAAGTTCTTCAGGTGTGAGAGTTAAACTCTCAAATATGGAGAAGATACCATGATCTCCCTTCTTTTTATTTACCTTGAAGAAGGTTCTTCTTCATAGAGCTTGCTCTTCTTTTCTGAGAACTTGAAGTTTATGAGGGGGGGGGGTTCTTCTATCTGTTTTTCTTCTTTCGATTTGAGAACTTATGGGGAGATTTCTGTGTACAAGACTTGAAGTCTTGGGTCCTTTATATAGGGGAGGCTGACTTGTTGAATCTGTTAAGGAAATCACTCATCGAGAGATCTCTGACTGATTTGGGTAATGTTTCCCAGCTTTGGATCTTTTATCCAAGGGCTTCTGTTTTACAGAAAATAGTTTTCTTGTTATTAACAAGATTGGGAAAATATTTTCCCATACAGGATTTATTCTGTATCTTGGTGATTTTTAATAACCATTGGATTTTTGATCCAATGGTGCTTTGATTTACAGGGCACAATCTTTCCTGTTTGGAAAGATTTTGAATAGTATTTTCTCAACAGAATTTTATTCTGGTAATTTGATGATTAATCATCTATTTTGGATTTATTATCCAAGGGTGTAGAACATTTAGTTCTAGTGCTTGCGCTCTCGTGCTTTGCACGTGAAAGCTGCCTCGGAGTCTTTGACTCTTAGCGCTGGCGGTCTTATGAGGCGCTGCCTCATTTCAAATTTCAAATTTTGAATGGAGTTTTGCTCTCTGATTGGGGGAAACAAAGTCATGTCAGAGAGTTGCCTAATACACCCTGAGAAACTACTGGAATACCTACCAGTAAATCTCGCTTGCCTTGGCTAAGGACTTTGTGTAATGGCCTTCCGAACACAGCGCGATATCAACCCCCAATACCGGGAGAGACGAGTCCAATCTAACCGCCACTGCCTCCAAGTGCTTCGGGACAGCACCCAACTACTACCTATTTGCATGACTCCTTTGATCCGTGGTAGGGTAGTAATCAAAGTACAGTGGGAACACACTTGAGGCGAAGCAGCAGTGTCAAGTCGACAGACTAAGCTGTACTCATGTCACCTAGGAACTGCTACCCAACGACAGGTATAATACACACATACAGTTCCCGATGAGTCCTGTCTAGTGTACTCATAACCTATGAGCACATGCATACTATCTCCAGTACGACGTACTAATCGATATGGGACAGACCATCTCCTCTGCTGGGATGAGAAGCATATACACTAGTCTACTGTGGAGTACCGATGCCCCGCCTCGATAATCTTACGACTAGGGACTTGTATAGGATGAGCTTATAGATTACCCAGCCCACACTAGTGTGACTGCCATCACAATGCAGGTAATCAAGCAAAGATCATAAGTGATCTACCAATATGTATAAGCGATATGCTAAAAGAAACGCATGCACATATTGAGTTAGAAACAAACGAGGTAGCATACTACCATTTCGAGCAAGATTGTTACTATATCCGTGTATATCCCAAGCTCCCATTAGGTAATATACAATCTAGTATGATACAATAATGGCCTCTAGGGAATATATCAATAACAATCTTCCACTTGCACTAAGGCCATATACCGGCATATCGCAGAATGAAGATCTCGAATAGCCTTCTCGAACACTGTTTGAGGGATGGCCTCTGTGAGTAGATCTGCAGTGTTGTTCTCCGTATCTACTCTTGTCACCTCGATATTCTGGGGATCAACGATCTTCCTGATCAGCTGGTACCGCCTCAAGATATGTCTGGATCTTTGATGGGACCTGGGTTCCTTGCCAAAAGCTATAGCACCGTTGTTGCCACACTACTAAATTATTGGACCAACAATGGAAGGAACCACCTGAAGTTCAGTTAAGAACTTCCATATCCAGACTACCTCTTTTGTGGCGTCTCATACATCGAACTACTTCGTTTCCATCGTCGAGTTTGCAACGGCGTCCTGCTTAGAGCTCTTCCAACAGACCACCCGTCCACTGAGGGTAAAGCCATAACCCAATATGGACTTGGATTCATTCTTATCATTCTGGAAGATGGAGTTAGCAAAGGCCTCGATTTGGAGGTCCTTTTCCGCCATACACCAAGAACATCTCCCTAGTCCTTCTCATGTACTTGAGAATGTTCTTTACTACTTCCCAGTGCTTCTCCACTGGGTTTGACTGATACTGGCTTACCACGCTCAGTGCGTAAGCTACATCTGGTCTGGTACACAACTTCGCATACATTATATATCCTACCGTAGAAGCATAGGGTATAATCGACGTGCGAGCCCTTTCCAAATCAGTCTTGGAAGACATCTCTTTGGAGAGGGTGATTCCGTGACAAGCTGGTAGAGTACCACGCTTAGTATCATCCATACTAAATATTTTCAGTATGGTGTTGTTGTACCTTGACTGTGAAAGTCCCACCATCCTCTTTGATCTATCACGATTGATCTGGATCCCCAGAATGTAGTTGGTATCACCCAGGTCTTTCATAGATAACCTCTGTGGCAAGAATCCTTTGACTGATTGTAGCATAAGAATATCATTTCCTATCAAGAGAATTTCATCCACGTACTCAACAAGGAATACCATAGTTCTTGATACAATCTTACTATAAATGCAGGGTTCATCTGGATTTTTTATAAAGTCGAATTCTTTGACTGTCTCAATAAAACAGATGTTCCAACTACGCGATGCCTGCTTTAGTCCATAAATGGACCTAAGCAACTTGCACACTGTCCCGCTGCTCCCACTCTGATTGAAACCCTCTGGCTGATCCATATAGACCCACTCTTCCAAATCACCATTTAGAAAATCCATCTCTACGTCCATCTGCCGGATCTTAAAATCTTGGAAAGCAGCAATGGCAAGAAGGATCCGAATGGATTTGAGCATAGACAGTGGAGAAAATGTTTCATCATGATCCAAACCAGGTATTTGATGAAAACCTTTTGCAACAAGTCTAGCCTTATAGGTTTCAACCTATCTATCTAGACCAATCTTCATTATGAAGATCCATTTACATCTTACGGGTTTAACCCATTCTAGAGTAATGTTCAAAGTGCATTCTTTGTTGGTGTGCATGGACTCCATTTCGGTCTGCATTGCATCCAGCAATTTTACCGAGTCACCGCTCTGAATAGCTTACTGGATGATAGCCGGCTCATCATTGTCAATGATGCAATCCTATCGATCCCCGTCTATGAGAAAACCGTAGTATCTCTCGGACGGATGAGACTGCCTACTAGTCCTACGGATTGGTATAGGGATGTCCGGTTCTTTTGAAACCTCTGTATAACGTTTTAAAAATCGTTTAGGAGAATTTTCGGATAATCATTGAAATATAACTTGTATTTTCCGTAAAACCGTGATATAATTATTTTTCGACATAAACTTAGGTATACCTATTCTAGATATGTAATTGCTAGTATTTGGTATTTAATTGGTCACGTATAAAATGATAGTTTAATTAAATATTTTTCCAAATTAATTATTTCAAATATTATTTCAAACTTTCACTTATACATTTAATTGGTGATAATTACAAATTTGAATGGGTTAATTACACTCTTGTGAACAATGACAGCTTAAACCTATTTTGTAACATTTCTAACTTGTCTCCATGTTCTAGTTAGTTCTAGGATAAAAGAGATACGAAAGTAAAATGAAGGAATAAAATATAGCAAGGATAATGAGGTATAGTATAAAGATAAATGAGGTATGGGTTTTTTTGACCTGGCCACAAACTTACACCTCACTCTTTCTCCCTTCTCCCCATGTGCAGCCGAGCCTCCTAAATCAGCTTGACCCACTTCCCCATCTCTTTTTCCACATCAAACTCTTCAATTTTTCATCAAAAATCCAAACAAAAACCCTACAAATTCATAGCTAATTCTTCACCCAATTTTCCTTGGCCAAATCTAGCTTGAATCTTGGAGCAAGAGGCCATTTCGGGAGGCGAAGTTACAAGTTAGATCTCTCAAAGTGTGAGGTATAAATCTTAACCCAATGTTTAATTTGTTGGTTAAATGCTTTAAGCTAACTTGTTTAGATATTAGTTTGGTTCTAATTTCAAGTTTGAGATTTAAAGAAAATGGTTTGAATTTGAGTTAGTGTTTTAACCATCACTATTAGGTTAGCTAACTGTAGGTTGATATCTAGTTGCTTAGTTTGGATGTTTAATTGTGATTGTGGGCACTAAATCTCTAATCCATGTTGTTTTGCGCCAAAATCACAATTGGTTGCTTATTAGGTTTTTAGAACAAATGGATTTCAATTCAATTTGGGAATTGTGGTAATCTACAATCCATTTTCTATGATTTATAATGTGTTGTGTGTGTGTGATCGGTACGATCGGGTTCTAGGCTCTGTGGTTGTTTCGTATAGCGATCCTTGTTGAGGTTTTAGCGATGTCGTACGCATTTTGTGCACCAAGTGCATAAGTGTCTAACTTATGGACGTTTATTCTTGCGTTTCGTTGTCTTTGTGTCGTCTCAGGATATTTAGCCTTATGTGTTGTATATGTGCAATTCTAGGATCGGTTGCGCAGGCATCGGACACGACGTTCAAAGGCAAGGCTGTGATCGGATCAGATTAGCCGAGGCGGATGTACACATCTATGGGGGAATCGTCTGGATGGCACGAGGCGCCCGAAGGTTTAGGATTACTTGTAGTACTTGCATTTTATATGCGTAGTTTCCTAGTTATTAATCTCATTGCATCGCACCATCTTATTTGTGTGTGTGTGTGTGTGATATCATCTCATAGGGTTCTTGCACCATTACCATTGGTTCATGCTGCATGTGCACTATCCATGCGAACACGCACTGTCACGTCCCGAAATTAGCACGTGACGGCCCTAATACTACGCAACGTCTACAGGCGTAACGCGGTAAAAGAAAGCCAAAACCCAGAAGTCTAAACCATCAAAAATAATAAGAAAGCGATAATAGTATTTTCAAAACCTTTGAAATCACAACCCAAATTTATTAAAGTCTCACTTTTATTCCATAAAATTTTGGCAGCACCTCCTTTGTAAAAACCAGCCCCAAAATGGGTACAACATAATATATAATTAAAAGCATCCCAAACGGGAGCAAAATCCACGCCCAACGGCGGAAAACAATCACCACAAAAGATATATGACGCCGTAGCGAAGAAAGAGACGATGTAAATAAAACTGCATAAAAACCTCCAAGTCACAAAATAATATACAATATCATCCTCACACCAAGTCACTATGTCATACATAATACTGGTAGATGGAGAGTACATGGATATAACGAATATACAATACAACATCGGATAACCACAAAACCCACCTGGGAAAAACTGCACACTGTCAGGCGAAGTGGTATCCGCAGCCAAAAGATGATACGAAGGATGAAATTAGCCTGCCTCTGACTATCCTGAGGAACACCTGCAAACACTGTGGCACAACGGGGGTGAGTTGCCAACTCGTGAATAGTAAATAACATATGCAGGTAATCGCGAGTATGCACGTACAACGCGAATCTAACATAATCATTTAATATCAACGAATAGTCATATGTAATGCAATAATCAAGAAAGGTACACTAACAGGTACAACTACACATGAAGCAGTAATAATATGACAATCTGTATGCAGCATCATGTAAGGTACTTTATCGGTACTACTAATACATGAAGAAATGATATGAATAAAGGTATGTAAATGCAACAGTCATGGAAGGTAGTCTAACAGGTACTACTAATACATGAAGCAGTACATAAACAATAAATATGGAGTATGGAATTAAAACATGACATTTCCACGGAAATCCTAACCTCGTGGTAGGACCAAAATCCAACAAGACAATCAAATTCCTAATTTCCACAAATCAGCCCCCAAATTGGCTCTCATATCATGTAAGTCTCATATATCCTTAATGTACAACATCAAGTAAATCTCATATATCCAGGATGTCCAACATCAAGTGTATCTCACATATCCCGAATGTACGACATCAATATCTCTCATATATCTTGATGTCCAACATCACGTATATCTCATATATCCCGAATGTATAGCATCAATATATCTCATATATCCAGTGTGTACAATATCAGTAAAAAGTATGTTTCATATAAAGTGAGTGTCTAACATCGACACCCAAAACATCATGAAACAAGTGTCCAGCATCGACACCAAAATACTGATCTCTGAGGCGCCATTACCTAGGATTGGCCCTCCAATGTCATGTACGTACATCCTAATAACCTGGGTTAGCACCACCCGCAATCTGCAAGGCATGTACATACATAACCACGATCGATATCCCCCAAATATACGTCGAGTCCAAATACTGTCACCGGTAGGTAGTGGTCCCTCTGTCAAGCACATCGTCTACACCACGAAATCACCTCTCGCCCCTGGGTACCATACCGGGTCCACCATGCACCCGCAGACGGTGCCTCCCACTCCTCGAATCGGGTTTCACATGCCAATCTCAGAATCGAGAAAACACATGGTGGACGCACTGAAATATCATATCTAGAGAAACCGGGTTTTTCAAATAATGCATAATTTCATGAAACAACCACGGTCCTCAAATCCATAAAATATCAAGTAGTGAATACGTATAAATGCATGAATCAATACACATATATTAGAGTCCCATTCCACTAATATTGGTGTAAAGGCATATATAACAGTGTCCCACTCCACTGTTATATATACATAGTATTAAAATATCAGAGAACATCATATGAAATCGATGAATGTAATATAGGCAACATGAAACGGTAATGTGAGCATATAAAGGAAAACAACTATTTAACTGCAACCAGTTAAATAAATATATCACACGGTTCCTGATTTCGCCGAGATCAGATGCAACAATATAGACAGGTGAACATGTGGCTAGAACAAGGTATGCGTAATTATGTCGGTATAGCAAGATATGTGTGTCCATATGTAAGTATGTATGATGTCAATGTAGCTGTAGCAAGGTATGTGTCTATACCTATCGATAATACCCTCCAGGTATATGTATGTATGTATGCCAGATGTATAGGTATGTATGTCTCATATGTGTATAAACCTATAATAATGGTACAATACCATACAGGTATAGGGGTAACTAGCATGTAAGTGTACATGTATGCTATATGTCATAAGCACAATAAAAATATGAATCAAAGTCTCAATGTCCCTAACCAGACAATATCATTTCTATATGTGGGTTGCGCGTGACATGGCAATTATTGATGGTGTGTGTGGTATACAATCAGTGCTCGTGCAACATGAGCCGTCAATAATAGTGCAGTGCCCTAAGGATACTAGTTCAAGCACAACAATTTACTAAGAAGTAGGGTAAGTGGGCAATTCTAAATATGACATAGAATATGCGACAAGTTAAGTCATTTTTAGCCCAGACGCATAACGCCATGCGGGCGATTCCCCTGTAGATGTTAAATCTACTCACCAACACCACTGGCTAAGTGTAGCCAACCACCTGTTTTCCCTTTATAGCAGTGTCCGTAGTCCCCGCATGCGAACCTACAATATTAAGACAATAAAACAAGTGTATATTAATAATAACCCTAAAGCACGTACACACTACATTAGACCGACGCAACAACACAAAACATATTCTCAAGCTCTCGTATTGTGGCTAACGTACGTACAGACACGACGAAAACAACTTAAGAGCAAAACCACCCAAGGTGCACGATCCGTGTCGTATAACGTATCGCGCGGACACAAAACATTAGAAACTACTTAGGTGATCCCAGATTTTTCATACAGTGAAAACTAAACAAAAAAACAGAACCAAATACACCCAAAACCCAGCATAGACCTACCCTCAAAAACCCAAACCCCAACTCAACTGGAAGTCCGATCTCGCCGGAATTTAGCTTCTCGTCGTCGGCCCTGGCCGGTGGGGTTGGTCTCGTGTCTCAGGTGGTGCTCCAGGGTCACACGTACATCACAAATATTTTGTTTGGTTTTCTAGTATTTTCTCGGGATCACAGCAGGTCACAGATATCGTAAATCGATACTAAAATACGATATATTGCACAAAATTTATCTTTAAACACTTAAATTTGAAACTAACTAGTTACATACCACAAAAACTATAAAAAGAACAGATAAAGATCATTACCTATCCTCAAGAACACAAAGATCCAAGCTTTCCTAGCTCCAAGAGGCAAAAGTGATCAAAAATGTGATTTTTGTGATATATTTTGGGATTTTGGGGATTTAATGAGCTTTGAATTGATGCAAATGGAGAAAGAAATGCACAAGGGCAGAAGAGAGAGGGAGGGCTCGGCCAAGTGAGGAAGTGGGGAGAGTTTGTAAGTGCACGGCGGCGCCCCGGCCGTCAATCCGACGCCGGAATGCGGAAACGGTGAATAACTTAAATTTTGCGGACTTTGCAAACCGGCACCACCGCGCACTAAACTCCGGATCGTAACCATTAAACTAGTCTAGCTAACTAACAAGAAAGGGAAGAGATGTACCGACTGATCCGAGTCCTCCGGTCTTCATTTCCACTCCGATCTCCTCGCGGGATCTCCGGTCGTCGCTTCCTCGCCGGAAAGGGCACCACGAAGCCGGGTACTTTTACGGGCTCCCACCTCAATACCGAGGCAACTCGCGCATGAAGCCGGCTACTCGACATGCTCAAGATATGCTGTAGGGAGTGAATGTAGAATGTATGTCTCACTTTGGGGTTGGTTGCCATTTGTGGATGATGGAGGAATCAAGACTAGAAAAATGGTGCTTGCATTTTTCTAGCATGGAAAGAAGATCAAGAATGAAACTCTCATGGTGAAGCTCTCATCTTTATCTTTCTCTCTTTTCTTTTCTTCTTCTCTTTTCTTCTTCTCTCTTTCTTTTTCTTAACCATGAAAACCTTCTTGCATCAAGTGAGAAGAATAAGGTGGAGGATAACAATATGAAGTAAGAAGGGAGGTGAGTGTAGTAAAAGGAGGAGGGTGACCACATCCAAACATAATCATCACTAAACTTACATCAACCTCAAATCAATTCTAATCTCATAAAGTAAAGATGCTAACCATTATGAAGGAAAAAGAAAAGATGCTATCATAATGCATGAAACCCCTCCACAAAAGTAATTTGCAAAACTGCAAATTACCCCCTCCATCAGAAAAGTCCGGCCGGGAAAGAACAAAGGAAAACCGGCCGGAACGGAATGCAAACTGGCAACTCCAGAAAACTGGTCCCGTAATAAATTACAGGAAAACCCCACACTGTGCATACACACCCGCATTTGTATTCCGTCCGGATACAAATGCAATGAGACAAAATCTACACTGTACTAAACTAGGACCGGCTTAAGCCAAAGCCGGCTAGTAATATCCGTCCGATCCTGATGCGTGCAATACCGCACGTATCTGATCGAACGCTGCCATATAACTATACGGCCACTAGTACAAAACCGTCCGATCCTGATCCGTGCAATACCGCACGTATCTGATCGGACCCTGCCATATCTCCATACGGCCTCTACAGCGTTTCGCCCGAAACTTGAGTAACTGTAAGTGTGGTGGACTCTAAAGACTCGTCAATATTATGGCTGTGGATTTAACCACTAGCACGTCAGAGGTATAAGCCAATACGTGACGGGCCACCAGCTATTGACTAAAAGGGACGTCGATGAGGAAGCTCACCCCGACACCCTACTGAGCCTGTCAGTGACAATATCCGTGCAGTCCGGTCCGTTCGTCTATGAGTATCGCATGGCGGGCCTAGGGGGTTGGTAAAAGTCAGACCCCCAAAAGCGGTACAAGTCGTGTCGGAGTGTAGCCCAGAACACCCTGAGATACTACTGGAATACCTACCGGTAAATCTCCTGCCTTGGCCAAGGTCTTTGTGTAATGGCTCTCCTAGACACAGCGCGACCTCACCCCCAATACCGGGAGAGACGAACCCCTGAAGATCCGCTCACTGCCTCCATGTGGCTCGGGACTGTACCCAACTAAAACCTGTTTGCACGACTCCTTTGAGCCGTGGTAGGGTAGTAATCAAAGTACAGTGGGAACTCACACGAGACAAATGACGATCCCCAGGTCGATGAACTAACCTGTACACATGTCACCTGGGAACTGCTATCTGACGTCAGGTATAAGACCAACTAGCATGTTCCCGGCGAGTCCTGTCCGGTGTACTCATAACCCAATGAGCACCTGTATACATCTTAGGTGAACCAACAGACACCAGTGGCTTGTGAGACCGGCCACTGCCCCTCGTCGGGGTCTCGACTGTATACACTAGTCTACTCTGGAGAATCGATGCCCTGTCTCGAAACTCCCACGACTAGGGACCTATTAAGGATGTGCTTGTAGACTCCAGCTCTCACTTATATGATCGCCCTCATACTGCTGGCAGTCAAGCATGAATCCTAGGGCTCTATCAACGTGCAATAGCGACCTGTCAGGTCACCTAAAGCAGTACACGATGATAAAGGTAAACCAGATAGCATACTATCATCTCGAGTAAGACTGTCCTACCGGGATAGGTCCTCCCTCAATCATTGCAATCACGTGCCTGTGATCCAATAATTGACTCTGAGGGCACTATCTCCAACAATCTCCCACTTGCACTCAAGGCTAATTATTGCGATGTCGCATACTCACAGCCCGTGTGATACCGAACACCCAACTCCCCTACTAGTCAGTTTCACAAAATCCGTTTGCGAAACTATTGCGGTCGAGGAATAGCCTCAGTGAGTGGATCCGCTCTGATGTTTCTTTCTATTCTCTCTATTTCTCAAGTTCGCGGAGAAAGCCATCTCCCGAAATGAGCAATACCTGCCTTAGAATGTCTGGATGTCTGATGGGACGTAGCTCATAAATGAACTCCAAATCCAAACTTCTTAGACTGTATCTTCAACTGAACTTAATCAGTATCCTGCGCCATGCCACCCTCAGTACTGCCTTGGACCACCCGTCCAAAATACTGCCCCTCGTCAGAGGGAAAAACTATAACTCCGACAACCTCCTTGTCGTCTAGGTCACCTTGGAAGCCTGGAATGATAACCGTCTCCTAAAAGAGGCAGCCGTTATCATATCCCTAGAACATCCACTTATGTTCTAAAACTGCTTCCTACCGTTTCTCCAGGATTGGATTAATGTCAACTTATTGCATCTAGTGCAAGAACAACATCTGGTGTGGTACTTGACATCTCATGATTGACTCAATTGCCTAAGCAAGTGATCTGCCAATCATGCACGTCCCTCTCCCCTTTAGTCTGTAAGACACCTTTGGAGAGGGTGACTCCATTACCTGCAGGTACACTACCGTGCCAGGAGTCGTCCATCCTAAATACTCTTAGAATGCTGTCAAGTACCCTGATTGGGAAACCACCCAAATCTAGATCAAAAACCATAGATCCAGTAACCAGTATGTCTGATATAATGTCCAAGTCCCATGTGGAGAAACCACTGTGTGACGACCAAAGTATAACCGATCGTAGTATAGGAATATCACTTCCTACTACCTTCTCAACAGATCCATCCCCTATTCTGATGACGTCAAACCTATGACTGTCACATCAGAAATAGATGATCTATCTCCGCTACATCTGCTTTAGTCTATAAATAGACATAAGCCTGATGTCCACCAATGCTTCCGCTGCTCCCACTGACTACGACAACCCTCTGGCAGAGTCATATAGACGTGCACTTCCAAAGCAAGTTTAGAACGACGCTATACTCATCCTCCTGCCGGGTCTCGCAGCCTGGAACAACAACAATGGCAAGTGTGGGTAAACAAGAACTTCCCTGTCACCGTCCTTGAGGCTACCGGAGTACCTCTCGGGTGCCTGAAGTTACCCACCAAAACTGCGGAGTGGCCAATGGAATGTCAAATCAGATTGAATCTTTAGGTTCCTTATCAAATCTTCAGTAATCGTTTGCGGTTCTGGAATCACTTCCAGTTCTACCATACTCCCACTGCTGTTTTGAAAAAATCCATTTTTAATAAAACTGTGGCGAGTCTAGAACAATATTGCTATTGTTCATCCAGATGGTAGAAAGTCAACCCGCGTCATAGCCTGGGTCAACCCACAAACAGCCATTACAGAAACGTGCCTTGAGTTGTCCAGTGTCTGGTTTTAAGCATAAGCCGGACAACTCCCCGTACCTTAACAACGTTAAGATATGAACTGTTCTACATCCAATATAGAACCAGAGGCACTGATTTAATTGAACCAGATTCAAATCATGCAGCTGTCTCCAGTGCATGTCAACTAAATGGAAGGAGGCCGATCAGCGTTACTCAACTTAGGAATGCTTCCAATTATGAGTAACCTGAAAGAGAAGCAATTTCTCTTAATCATTACTATCAACTGAATACCATACACAAGTATCTACATCTTCGATCACTTTGAAGAATCCCGATACTTGCAACACCTGGTTCTCTACTTTATTCTTATACCTATAACTTCTCAAAACTTCGACCCTGTGTTTGTACGAAACACCTGTCTAAGAACTAGAGAAGTCATAAGTAAGCAGAATACAGTACGAGGACCAACCCCTCTGTCCTGATGGACCCTGGACAACATACAATACTCTGTATAAGTCCCTTGAGTCAGATAACTCATTCACTGTGTGTCGTTGGTTGAAAACTGTACTTTTGGTTAAGAAGAATTACACCGCTGTTCAATGCTCCTTACCTAACCATCCACTGATATAGGTAAATGTCATCGACATAATATCAAAATGTATATCTCACTCTATGAAAATAGACGTACAGATATATCAATTTGAAATTGGTGCACATCAACGGATATTCAAAACCAAATATTTGCCGACTGGCAAACAGCCCAGGTGATTTCCTCAAATATCACTGATTCCAACGAATCCCGATATAATGAGGACGATCACCCAATTCCCAATAACTTACTCCCACTCATCATCTGTAAAACCATACAGATGTGAGAATCAAACCTGGTAAATACATACCCTGGAGTAAGTATCTAATCGGGAAATCAGTTTTCTTTTAACATTACACAGTGAGACTGAAACATTGAAATGTTTCGATGGGGTATCCCGGTATTCTTAGTAATGCCTCTTCCAAATTCACGACTGTAACCGTATAGTTCTTTGCCACCTCTCCAAATCCCTTCATATGTCTTTAGTCTTTACCTTCTGTACACCCCTTTAAGCCAATTGGTTTTCTTCCTTCCCTACCGTTCGGCACCAGCCTATGGTTTGGAAGAAGACTATCCAAAAAGCATAAAGGGTGTACTGTCCTAATCCTAGGAGCACTCGCATTGCGAGAGAGGGTGAAGATAAAAGACACCTGAATGTACTTTATTCCTATTTCTCCTGAACCAGGATCCATCCCCGAACTGGAACAAGTTCCTATCGAGTTCGTATATAACCATACGATGGAGTATCCAATAAACTGTGGATCTTCGTAGTGATACGGAGTGTCCTGGAGAAATACAAAGGTGATTTAGGATTGGCGAAGAAATATTTGGTTTGGTCGTGAATATCAGTCGCAATTTACTTTGCCCTCTTACTAATCCCTTTCTTTGTCTGAACTTAATACCTTCTGTACACCGTTTAGGCTAACTGGTTTTCTTCATTCCCTACCGGTCGGCACCAGCCTATGGTTTGGAAGAAGACTATCCAATTTGCGTAATAGGTGTACTACTCCTAAACCAAGGAGTACTCGCAACCTGAGAGAGGGTGAAAAGAAAAGACAACTGAATAATCCTATCCGTTTTCTCCAGAACCGGAAACCATCCTCGAATAAATTCCTTCGAGTTCGTATATAACCATACGATGGTTTTGTCCAATGGAAGTGGACGTTCGTAGCAATACGGGGTGTCCTGGAGAAAAGGGTAAAAGTAGGAGTGGCAATGAGGTTCGCAACTCTGACAATCCAAAAGCCAGTGTTAAGAAGGTTCGGTCAACTTGGTCACTAAGTCATAGTCTTAGGGTCGGGTCAATGGTCGCTGCCAAAGAGAGAGAGAAAAGAAACACTCAGCGTGCACTCTAACCTAGATCAGAATGGTTACCAATTTATCTAATCTGGAAACCTCCCACTGTACCTCAAATTCTCCTCCAAACCTGAAAGAAGAATTAGTCGGGAACACCCGAGGAGTAAACCAACTCATCAGTAGGAATCGGGATCCAACTCTCATCGCACGATAACGTGACGGAATCCGCTCACGGTATCACACTCCAGAAGGTATGCGCATATCTGGCAAGTTTCAGTTCTTTTGAAACTCCCGATGTGATTTCTGCCCCATGCTCTTATGACCTTGGCGAAGGTCAACAAATCATAAGTCACATGTCAAGTTCTACCCGTCATTATCCAGGTTAATTTGAATCCACCCGTACAAGCCCTTGACGAAGGTCAACAAGGCTATACGACTGTCCCAAACCAACGCATCTACCTATGCAGCAGAAAGGTAACAAGCAGCTACCATGCACTATGCCTTGACGAAGGTCAACAAACATAGCATGAATACTACGTGCTACCCGTCTGAAACGACGGAGGGCTACGAATGGTTTCTGGCGAAAACCTTTAACGTAATGAACTTGATATCGTTGAAGGAACGGATAGCTTTTTAGAAAATATAGTGACGAAAACCATTGCTAAAGAGGTCACTCCCGGTGAAGGGATCTCGGCTCTTTCCCCGTAGAATGGGGTGCAGGATATTCCAACTGAATACCACGGTGCAAAGCAAAAGTAATCGGCTATAGTGAAGTTAATGCCCTGACGCAAACTTCTGTCCAAGGGGTCACTCCCGGTGAAGGGATCTCGGCCCTTGCCTCGTCGACTGAGGAGCAGGATATTCCAATGAATATCACGATGCAAAACAAAAGAGAACGCCCTTGCAATAACAGCCTTTTGAAAAGTGTTCCAACAACATCAGATTAGGTTTGTTTAACTTGCATTGATCCGAATCAATGCAGTCCCATCATTGATCACACCACAAAGAACGAAAATATACTGACGTACGTATATGCCATCCGCATTCGCCACTGGGTCCCGTCATCACCCGTTAGGTTAGCTAACTAACGGCAGAGCGGGGACTGGACTAGCGCGGATGAAAAACATATACAACATCTACTAATATATATACCAATATATTATATTTCGCTCAAGGCGTGGAAAGAAATGCAACATCACAGAAATGTACAGCATCACAGAACAATACAGATATCTGGGATCCCCGGGTTTCACAGAGCCACTACTGAAACCCGACGTTCCCCTGGTCGTATGGATAGCCTGTGCAATGAAAACCTAGACCCCTACGGGCGCAGCAGGTCACCCGCCAAAACCTGAAGCGAGGCAGCCCCCTTCAGCTCCGTGAATGGACCACCCAGCACTCCACGGAATCCGGCAACTTGGGTACCCCTCCTGGGTCAACCTGTACCCCCTACGAGTGCGGCGAATAGCCCGCCAATCCCAGAGTGAAGCCCCCTCCGTCCCAATGCCATGAGATGCGGGCTTGTTGCCCTCCAGAACCCGGCTATCCGTGCACCCCTCCGCGGGGTAATCCTAGTACAGAAAGTAAAATATACATACACCGGGTACATCGACCGCAACCAGGTCGTGCCCCAAAAGAATAATACAATCAGGCAGTGACGGCAGTCCACATGTCGGACGCTCGCCCCGCAATATCAAATGTACATAATACAACAATACAGTACTAGCATTGCATCCAGGCTATCCCCACGACCGATCCGCAACATCACAGCAAATACATAGAACATCAACGTGAAAGTCACGTTCGCAAATCCGTCTAACCGAGCTATAGCAGTTAGACCGGATTTACCAATCGAGTGACATTCACGGTCGCAGATATAATGTAAATACTGTGAAAAATGTGTTTAAAATTTTCCGATTGATTAAACATTAACAAGTGGGCCCCTAAACAAAACTGTAGCAACCACAGAAAACCTGGGCCCAATTTTAATATTCCAGAAACCACATTTTCAACTCAGGAACATACTGGAAAAAGTTTGGGGGGTGAACAGTTACAACCGCCGCGGAAGCGCGGCCCAAGCAGGGGTTTGGCCGCGCTTCCGCGGCGAAACAGTGAGATCATGTTGCCGAATTTTTACAGTATGCTTCTATTTCCCTGCACATCACTCTGAGACAACCATAAAAATTTTTGGACTTAAAAAAAATTCGACAGAAACTGATGTGCTTGAAATACGTGTTTTCGGGATTTTGTTCGATCGGAAACGTAAAACACATTACACAAAAGCTAGACGAAGTTAATGGGGAGGCTCTGATACCACTGTAAGTGCACGGCGGCGCCCCGGCCGTCAATCCGACGCCGGAATGCGGAAACGGTGAATAACTTAAATTTTGCGGACTTTGCAAACCGGCACCACCGCGCACTAAACTCCGGATCGTAACCATTAAACTAGTCTAGCTAACTAACAAGAAAGGGAAGAGATGTACCGACTGATCCGAGTCCTCCGGTCTTCATTTCCACTCCGATCTCCTCGCGGGATCTCCGGTCGTCGCCTCCTCGCCGGAAAGGGCACCACGAAGCCGGGTACTTTTACGGGCTCCCACCTCAATACCGAGGCAACTCGCGCATGAAGCCGGCTACTCGACATGCTCAAGATATGCTGTAGGGAGTGAATGTAGAATGTATGTCTCACTTTGGGGTTGGTTGCCATTTGTGGATGATGGAGGAATCAAGACTAGAAAAATGGTGCTTGCATTTTTCTAGCATGGAAAGAAGATCAAGAATGAAACTCTCATGGTGAAGCTCTCATCTTTATCTTTCTCTCTTTTCTTTTCTTCTTCTCTTTTCTTCTTCTCTCTTTCTTTTTCTTAACCATGAAAACCTTCTTGCATCAAGTGAGAAGAATAAGGTGGAGGATAACAATATGAAGTAAGAAGGGAGGTGAGTGTAGTAAAAGGAGGAGGGTGACCACATCCAAACATAATCATCACTAAACTTACATCAACCTCAAATCAATTCTAATCTCATAAAGTAAAGATGCTAACCATTATGAAGGAAAAAGAAAAGATGCTATCATAATGCATGAAACCCATCCACAAAAGTAATTTGCAAAACTGCAAATTACCCCCTCCATCAGAAAAGTCCGGCCGGGAAAGAACAAAGGAAAACCGGCCGGAACGGAATGCAAACTGGCAACTCCAGAAAACTGGTCCCGTAATAAATTACAGGAAAACCCCACACTGTGCATACACACCCGCATTTGTATTCCGTCCGGATACAAATGCAATGAGACAAAATCTACACTGTACTAAACTAGGACCGGCTTAAGCCAAAGCCGGCTAGTAATATCCGTCCGATCCTGATGCGTACAATACCGCACGTATCTGATCGAACGCTGCCATATAACTATACGGCCACTAGTACAAAACCGTCCGATCCTGATCCGTGCAATACCGCACGTATCTGATCGGACCCTGCCATATCTCCATACGGCCTCTACAGCGTTTCGCCCGAAACTTGAGTAACTGTAAGTGTGGTGGACTCTAAAGACTCGTCAATATTATGGCTGTGGATTTAACCACTAGCACGTCAGAGGTATAAGCCAATACGTGACGGGCCACCAGCTATTGACTAAAAGGGACGTCGATGAGGAAGCTCACCCCGACACCCTACTGAGCCTGTCAGTGACAATATCCGTGCAGTCCGGTCCGTTCGTCTATGAGTATCGCATGGCGGGCCTAGGGGGTTGGTAAAAGTCAGACCCCCAAAAGCGGTACAAGTCGTGTCGGAGTGTAGCCCAGAACACCCTGAGATACTACTGGAATACCTACCGGTAAATCTCCTGCCTTGGCCAAGGTCTTTGTGTAATGGCTCTCCTAGACACAGCGCGACCTCACCCCCAATACCGGGAGAGACGAACCCCTGAAGATCCGCTCACTGCCTCCATGTGGCTCGGGACTGTACCCAACTAAAACCTGTTTGCACGACTCCTTTGAGCCGTGGTAGGGTAGTAATCAAAGTACAGTGGGAACTCACACGAGACAAATGACGATCCCCAGGTCGATGAACTAACCTGTACACATGTCACCTGGGAACTGCTATCTGACGTCAGGTATAAGACCAACTAGCATGTTCCCGGCGAGTCCTGTCCGGTGTACTCATAACCCAATGAGCACCTGTATACATCTTAGGTGAACCAACAGACACCAGTGGCTTGTGAGACCGGCCACTGCCCCTCGTCGGGGTCTCGACTGTATACACTAGTCTACTCTGGAGAATCGATGCCCTGTCTCGAAACTCCCACGACTAGGGACCTATTAAGGATGTGCTTGTAGACTCCAGCTCTCACTTATATGATCGCCCTCATACTGCTGGCAGTCAAGCATGAATCCTAGGGCTCTATCAACGTGCAATAGCGACCTGTCAGGTCACCTAAAGCAGTACACGATGATAAAGGTAAACCAGATAGCATACTATCATCTCGAGTAAGACTGTCCTACCGGGATAGGTCCTCCCTCAATCATTGCAATCACGTGCCTGTGATCCAATAATTGACTCTGAGGGCACTATCTCCAACAGAGTTGTGTGGAGTGTTCTAGCAAAAATCAACAATGAATGCCATTAAATGCATTCATATACACACACACATGCATCCACCTTTGACTTTCTTTTCTTTTCTTTAAAAACATAATCCATATGCACAAACAAATATCTAGATAAGGTGGGAAGGGTTTTATTACACAAACTTAATTGAAGAAAAGTTCACTTAAGAAAAATTTACCAAAATGTGAATACCGTATTAAAATAATATTAAAATTGGGAAAAATTTAAATTGAACCAAAACGTCCCATATAACCCCAAAGCTTGCGCACTAGCTTTATTTTAGCTAAACTAGGTGCTGACAAGTCTATATGGTCGTTTGATCACAGCCGGTTTAAAACGGAAAATACCGACAATTTTACCCAAAAACGGAAAAATTCACATAACGATTTTCTAAAACTTTACACGCACGCCATTGGTTATTGCTATGCCACGAATACAATAGAATTTGCTTAAATCAGTTTCTAAAACATTTGCATCATATGTGATATGTAAATTAGTAGTTATGTTCATTTCATCAGGATTGATACGTAGGACGGCTAGTCACTTATACATACCTCATTGCATCATACTTCATACATGGTTTCTAGTTATACATCGCATGGTATGTACTATCGTATCATAGACATTCATCATCACCGACATGTTTACATATTGTGATCTTCTTGATTATTTTTGGATTATGGGGAAAAGCGCAAGGATTTTAAGAATTTATTACAATTTTAAAAATGGAAGTTGCAGTTTTCTCATGATATAATGTATGCGTTTTCCACCATGAGTTTTCCTGATCTCTGTTGGTTTTCGAGACCAGATTCGAGGAGTGGGATGAACCATTTCGGATACATGGTGGGCCTGGTAAGGTACCCCGGGGTAAGAAGCTCGAGTTGTAGACGATGAGCCTGGCAGGGGCAGACTACCTACCAGTGATGTCTAGCGCGGCGGATATCTGGAGGATACCGACGTATTCGTGAGATTTGATGTTATGGACCAATCTGGACTGACGGAGCCTGAGATATTAAGATATTTAGATGTTGAGACATTGAGATATTGGGATATGTATATATTGTGTCGATGCTTAACACGGATTTTCGTTTGATTTCATTGGCGATGCTTCAATTTGTTGCACAGAGGTTTTTTTCTAAGATAAGAACAAAGATTTTCTCATACCAGACTTGTTCAGGTTTCGTGTTGTTTATACATTCATGTTGCATTCATGCCGGTACATCGTATCATATTGATATATGTAGGTTGTGACACATTTTCTTGCATGCTTATAATTGCTTATTTGATGTTACTTACTACTCAAGAGTTGGCAACTCACCCCCGTTGTGCCACAGTATTTTGTTGGTCCGACCCGTCAGCACAGTAGCGGCGGGAGCACTTCCTCATTTTGTTCCTTTTTTCTTGGACTTGCGGCATTGCTCGTAGGTGGGTTGTGAGGATATTTTGCTTCCATCTTGTATTACTATTGCATCTAGTATACTCTATCTACTGCTTCTACCATTGTATATGTGACCTAGAGGTGTGACGTGAGATTTGTATATATGTTGTTTCTCTGGTGTGTTGAGCTCACTTGAGCCGACGTGATGCTTCCTATTTTCGTGCTTTTATATGCTTATTTTGCACGGTGATGATATATATATTACGCGTGCTTGTGATTTCGCCATTTGCGAAGAGCTAGCTCTTGCTTGGGGATGCCTTATTTCATTATGTACATGTATTCTTGTTTTGTACCCGTTTGGGGCCAGTATTTACAAAGTAGACTCTGCCGAAATTTTCAGGAAAATCTGATGTTGCTTTTAAATATCTAATGCCACTTATTTTGTTAAAACCACTTGCTTTAAAATAAGTTTTCCTTCACTCAAATTGTTTAACGGTATAGATTTCGGTGCTTTGGCTTACTTAGATTATGTTGCGCCTTTAGACGTTTCATAATTTAAATGCCAGTCACGTTCCGTACCTTCGGGTCATGAAAATTTGGTATCAGAGCGATTGGTTTTACCATTCTGAGTGTAGGATGACCCTTGATAGATGGAGTAGGTGACTTAATAGAGTGACGTAGCGTGTGTATGTTCCGCAGCATACTTACGATATAATACTCCGCCTAAGTGACCTTAGGATATAATTGCTTGTAATTCCTTCTTCGATTCCTTATATCCCTTGATTCAATTGCAATGTTCTTATTAATCCTGTTTCTTGTACCAACCATTATGCCACAAAAGACTACGAGGGCACAGAGGGCTGCCGCCAGAGAGGAGATTCGAGCGGGCTCATCTGAGACGAGGACCGATCAGGGCGGAACGCCTACCCCTCATGGTCATATTGATCCGCCTTCTCAAGGCCGTATTGTGTGGCAAGAGGCCGGTATGCAGGAGTTATTTCAGATGATGGGATCTTTAGTTGAATCCAGTCGAGCACATTGATCTGAGGATGTTCCTCCCACCGCATAGACCATGATTGTACCTTCTGCCTAGATAGCTGTTCCTATTACTATTACCGAGAATATTCACGTATCATTACAGGAGTTTATGAGGCTGTGGCCTCCAGTCATTACCGGCACAGATGCAGCAGAGGATCCGCAGACATTCCTTGACAGGATGGATAGGATTTGCAGTTCGCTGAGTTGTTTTGATGATATATAGGTGGAGATTGCGAGTTTTCATCTGGAGGGTCTTTCTCAGACGTAGTGCGAGTCAGTCGAGAGGGGCCGAGCTGCAGGTTTACCTCCTATGACTTTGGATGAGTTCACAGCGGTGTTTCTTACCCGTTTTCTTCCAGAGAGCGTCCATGATGCTCGAGCCCGTATTATTGAGGTTTTGCACAAGACTCCAGTGATGACAGTGTCCAAGTATGATATCCAGTTTACTCAATTGTCCCGATATGCTCCTTACCTGGTTGACACCGAAGAGAAACGTATAAAGAGGTTCATGTAGGGATTAGACACGTGGATATTTCTGGCTATTGGCGCCCAGTATTTTGACATTTATGCAGTTGCTATGGACACAGTCTTACTGTTGGAGGAGCGCATTTCTGATACTTCGGTCGTTTCTTGGCTGAAGCGGATTCATACCGGTATGCCAACTCAGATGCAGATGGGTAGACGCCGTGACAGATTCTTCCCGGGAGATGGTGGCAGTAGAGGATTTAGACTGGGTCAATTATTTGGTTTTTATCCGTAGGACCAGTAGTTGTCGCCAGGATGTTTTCGGTGCGGGAGTCAGTACCATCGTATCAGAGACTGTACTATGAGGCGACAGGGTGCGGCGACTGTTCCACATGTGACTTTACCACCTTCACCCCCTCCTCAGAGAGCCTTACTTCTTACCCCTGATGATGTTCCACGCTAGGCAGGTGCTCCTAGAGGCCGTGGGCTTGGCGGTCCTGTTCAGAGAGGACGAGGCGATAGAGGCAGAGGCAGAGGACAGCCAGCTATTAGTGAGGGACATGCCCGAGTGTTCGCTTTGACTCCGCGGGATATGCAGGCATCCAATGCCGTTGGGACAGGTAGTTTGCCAATATGTTCTTTTGACGCTCGGGTATTATTCGACCTAGGTTCTACACATTCTTATGTATCTACACACTTTGCACCGATGTTGGACCGAGATTCATCTTCGTTAGATCAGCCTCTTATTGTTATTACTCCGATAGGCAAGTCGTTTGTCGCTCGATTTGTGTTTCGATCGTGTTCTGTCCGTATCGGGGAGAGGGATTCTTCGGTTGATTTGATTCTCCACAATATGTTAGACTTTGACGTTCTTCTTGGCATAGACTGGCTAGCCACTTATTATGCATCCACGGAGTGTCGTGAAAAGGAAGACAGATTTAGTTTTCCAGGTGAGCCAGTTCTTGTTATTCAGGCAGACCGTAGCGCCACCCTTCCCAGTCTAATTTCTTCTCTTCACGCTGGCCAGCTCTTGAGGAAAGGATGTCAGGGATTCTTAACATATCTTTGTGATACTAGAGCCGCAGAGGTCCCGTTGGACCAGGTCCCGATTGTGCTGGAGTTTCCTGATGTTTTCCTGACGAGATGCCTGGTTTACCGCCCGAGCGTGATATTGAGTTCTGCATTGACTTGATCCCTAGTACGGGGCCTATTTCTATACCGCCTTATCGGATGGCCCCGTCGTAGCTTAGAGAGCTGAAGGATCAGTTGCAGGATTTGTTGGATAAAGGGCTTATTCGATCGATTGTGTCGCCTTAGGGTTCTCCTGTCCTGTTCGTCAAGAAGAAGGATGCCAGTATGCGATTATGCATTGATTATCGTCAGTTGAATCATGCGATTGTGCGGAACAGATATCCCTTACAACGTATTAATGATTTATTCGACCAGCTCCAGGGTGCGGGACACTTCTCGAAGATTGACTTGCGATCAGGATACCATCAGTTATGGGTTCGGCAGGATGATATTCCGAAGACTGCTTTTTGCACACGTTAAGGGAATTACGAGTCCTTGGTGATGTCGTTCGGGTTCACCAATGTCCCGGAAGCGTTTATGGACTTGATGAACCGCATCTTCAGGTCGTATCTGGATCAGTTCATCATCGTATTCATTGATGACATCTTAGTATATTCCAGGAGCTGAGAGGAGCACGAGCAGCACTTGTGGATCACATTGCAGACGTTGAGGGAGCACCAGCTGTTCGCAAAATTCTCGAAGTGCGCGTTCTCCCATGACAGTGTCTATTTCTTGGGTCACATGGTTACGAGAGATGGTATACGTGTGGACCTAAAGAAGATCGAGGCCTTTCAGTATTGGCCCAGACCGGTATCAGTTTCTGAGTTCCACAGCTTTCCAGGTCTGGCCGGCCTCTATCGACATTTTGTTTAGGATTTCTCCCATATCGCTGCACCGTTGACCGGGTTGACCCGGAATGGGGTTCCTATTGTTTGGACCGAGGCATGCGAACATAGCTTTCAGCAGTTGAAGACTCGTTTGACTACTGCACCAGTTTTATCATTGCCTTCGGGAGTAACCAGTTTTGTTGTTTATTTTGATGCTTCTCGAGTGGGGCTAGGCTGTATGTTGATATAGCATGATAGGGTCGTCGTTTATGCTTCTCGGCAGTTGAAGAAGCACGAGAAGAACTATCCTACTCATGACTTAGAGATGGAAGTGGTGGTGTTTGCACTAAAGATCCGGAGACATTACCTATACAGCGAGTCATGCCAGATACTCATAGACCACATGAGCTTGAAGTATATCTTTCAGCAGCAAGATCTAAATCTGAGACATCGCCATTGGATGGAGCTAGTGAAAGACTATGACTGCGAGATTCTTTATCATTTAGGCAAGGCGAATGTTGTGGCAGATACTTTGAGTCGGAGGCCCGGAGGTAGCTTATCTTGTTTGAGCACAGTTTAGAGGCAGGCGACAGCAGATTGGCATATCCTATGCGACAGCCGAGTGCAGTTCGAGTTTACTCCGACCGGGGTACAGCTTGCGCATATCCATGCACGCCCATAATTACTTGACCGTATCAGTGAGGCACTGTCCGGCGATGACCGTTTGTCAGAGATCATAGAGCAGGTTCGACACGGCAGAGATTCTGAGTTCGTGATCGACAACTAGGGGGTACTACATATTGGGACTCGACTGTGCGTACCATATGTTGAGGGACTGAGGCGCGAGATTCTTGAGGAGGCACATCGATCGGTATAAAGTGTTCATCTTGGTTCCACCAAGATGTACCATGATTTGATAGATGTTTACTGGTGGGAAGGGATGAAGAGAGATGTCACAGACTTTGTTTTGAGATGCCTGACTTGTCAGCAAGTCAAGGCTTTTAGTTATATGTATGCCCTAGAGGCCATTATTGTACATATGATGTATATTATAGTGGATGCTTGGTCATATAGAGAGAGGTCTTTCTTGCTCGACATGATAGTATGCAATCTGGTTGTTCTTTGTCTTAACATGTAGACTTGTATTGTGATACTATCTTGCTCTCAGATGTTGATAAAGCCCTTAGGATATGTACTTGACTATATGGACTATGATGAAGATCATACTAGTGGGGCTAGGGTAGTTCACAAGTACATCCTTTAATTGTTCCTAGCCGAGGGAATATCGAGACAGGGCATCGATATTCCAGAGTAGACTAGCGCATACGCTTCTTGACCCATATGATGGGCGATGGATGATCCTACATCCATTGGTGTTTAACATCAAAGATGGTATACGGGTGCTTAGTGGAGACTGGGTACACTGAACATGACTCGCCGAAGACTCCTATATGGGAGTATACCTATAGTCAGATAGCAGTCCTCTGGTGACACTTGTACAGGTTAGTCTATAGACCCGAGATCGTCATAGAGTCTTGTGTGGCTCCCACTGTGCTTTGATTTCATCCCTACCACGTACAACAGGAGTTGTGCAAACAGGAGGATTTTGGGTACAGTCTCGAGTCACATGGAGGCAATGAGCGATAGGATGGGTTTCGTCTTTCCCGGTATTTGGGGTCGATATTGCGCTATGCTCGATTGGCAATAACTGGAAGTCCCTGGACAGGGCTGCTGCCGAGATTTACTGATAAGTGTTATCAGTGGTTTCTCGAACCGTTATAGGCCAGACATCAGCATGACTTATCACGTTACCGGGGTCAGATGATTTCCACCCCTAGACATGATATGCGACATATCAGACGAAGAGATCAGACTGTACGGTAGTGTTACTGATAGGCTTCATGGAGACTTTGGGCAGGCTTGCTTGTTGATCTTCATATCTCTCAATACCCGGGTAGCCGTTATGTCCAGCTAGTACCGCTGACGGCTTGTAGGTGACTGATGTGATCATCACCTACTGCTGGCATATTGACGAGTCTTTAGAGTCCCACACAGAAGTTCCCTGATTCAAGCGAAACGAAGTAGGAAACATATATGATATGTGTGTGGGCCGGATTAAATACGAGTATGTGATATCGTATTGTAATCTGGCAGTCATCTGTTATCGGTTCGGTTATATGTGATATAACCAGATTGTCGAATTAAGTGTTGATTCGATAATATGATATACAGATAAATGATTTTAGTCGGTCATATGTGATATAACCGGATTATTAAATCAAGTGTTGATTTAATAATGTGATATATATTATATGTGAAATAATTATATCTTAACTAATATCATTAGCTCACTAATTATTCTTTATTATAAATATATTAATATATATATATATATATATATATATATATAATGAAGCATGGCATATGAATTTCTATTTTCTGAAAATAGAAATGGGATGGAATGTGAAAGCATGGTTGCAAGCATGTGATTTACTTTAGTTTATTCATCTTGACTCACTATTCAAGTATGGTTGCAATTTTATATTGCATAATTCCATGCTTGAATGAGTGAGAGGTCAAGAGTTGCCATTCATTCTAGCTCATTCACATTACTTAGCCATTTTTCTTGAGTTGCTCCCATGGTTGCTCTCTAGCTTCTTCTTCCTCCTCATGTCATGGTTCAAGCTTCAACCCTCATATGTGATGTGAATCATGAAGCTTGAACACAAACTTGTGAGCTCATAACATCCCCTACTTCACCATCCTGCACTTGACTAGCGATTATGTGTGGCATGTTTCATAAGCTAATGATTTTAGTGTAAAGCTAGTTTGAGTTAGAGGGACTTCGTGTGGATCATCTTCGGCACGAAGTTCATCGGAGGAAGCTCGTTCAAAGTCTCAAGAGAAGCCTAGTGGATTCGCGGGGCTACTACACGGAGCAAGTGAAGAGAAGGACCGGTCTATAAAGGTTGTATTCTTGTTCTCTATATGTAAAGTAGCTTACATTTGATATTATCTAAATCTTTAGTTAAAGATTCTAAGTTTAGGGTTTTTTAGCATGACAATTTTTTGAAAATGGCATGGACGATACCTCCCGAAACCTTGCTGTCGTGCTAGTGAATCCAACAGTGGTATCAGAGCAAGGCTAGAGATTTAGATAATGTTTGTTAGATTACGAAACCGAAACTGCTCCGAGACTTGAAACGCTAAAACCTAGTTTCTGTCAAAATTTTAAAGTCGTCGATAAATTTTTTTAGCAACTGCAGAATGTTATATGAGATGTAACATGAACACTGAACAAAAACGAACACATTTGGCCGGATTTGACCCGGTGACAAGGCTTATTTTAGTTCTTGCTTTGCATAGCGGTATTCCTTGTAGAATATCCAACACCTCATTCGAAGAGGAAAGAGCCGAGATCCCTTCACCGGGAGTGACCTCTTCAGCAAAACTAGCAAAAGCCTTAAAAACACTCCTTTTAAAAATCACTCGATTCTACTTCGATATCAAGTTCATTACATAAAAGGTTTTCTTAAAAAATTATCATAGCCCTCCGTCATTTCTGATATGTACTACTTAGTATTCATGCTACGTTTGTTGACTATGTTAAGGCATAGTGTGCGGTATCTAGTTAGTGCTTATCTGCTAAAGCATGAGATGCGATTGGATTAGGTTAGTCGTGCGACTTTGTTGAATATGTTAAGGGTCGTACGGGTGGGTTTAATTCAATGAGGAAATGACGGGTTGAACTTGGCTAGCGCTTATGATTTGTTGACTATGTTAAGGTCATAAGTTGCTTGGGGCAAAAGTATTATCGGGAATTTCAAGTGTTAAAATTTGCAATGAGATTGCATACCTTCTATGAGATAGTTGGATCCCGATACCCACTGCGAGTAAGAGTTACTCCTGGGAGAGTTTTACACATCACAATTAGCCAATCAAGTAGGTGTCTAGAAAGGTGTTAACGGGGTCACGCCCCTTGGAAAAATCAGTTTTATTTTAATTAGGTCCATGCGAAAGCACGTGGAAACTGGCTCAAAGTACCAGCACTGCCCTGGCTGAAAGATTGGCGAACTTCTAAGGTGTAATTAATCCCGGCTAGTATTACCTTTTAGGGTTTGAAGGAAGATTTGATAAAAACTGTGGGAGCCATCCTGATTAGATAAGATAATAACTAATCTAATTTTTCAAAGAGCGCATGCTAAAGCGTTTCCTTCTCTCTCTCTCCAGGCAGCAACCAATGTCACGCCTTAATCAAGCAAATAATATTGATGTATTGACCGAACACTACTTTTATACAGGGCAGGGGAACGTTCATTCTGCTCCAACTTATAAGAGTTATAAGTCTAAGCAGGAAATAGGGGTATATCCGGATTCCCACGCCACAAAAACGAAGAATAAGTATGTTGATGCATCTTCTTCGGGTATGTTAGTTACAGAGAACTATTTCTCAGTACACTTTATGTCCTGGGTATTAGATATCGGATTGAGATCCCACATACACAATTTGTTGCATGGGCTAAGAAAAGGTAAAGAACTTGGAAAATGTGATCATTCTCTAAAAGTAGGGAATGGTGCAGGTGTTGCAGCCAGAGCAGTTGGTGAATATCACCTTGTATTGCCAACAGGGAATACATTAATCCTGAGCGATTGTTATTACGTACTCTCTATAATATGCAATTTAATATCAATTTCTTTATTAGATAAAGAAGGATATAACTTTGTAGTAGAGAATAATGTTATGAACATTTACCTAAATCAAGTGTTGATTGGGTTTGGTGCGTTATGTAACGGATTATACGTTCTGAATCAAAACACAGTTCTTAACGTACAGAACACACGCAAGAGGAAATGTTCAGAAATGAACGAATCCTTCTTGTGGCATTGTAGACTAGGTAAGATCAATGTGACATGACTAGCTAAGTTACATAAGGATGGATATTTGAATCCGTTCGAACTTTCATCTTATGAAACTTTTCAGCCATGTCTCAAAGGCAGGATGACCAAAACTCCATTTACAGGACACGAAGAAAGAGTTACGGGACTCTTAGGACTGATACATAGTGATGTATGTGGTACCATGTCTACACATTCCAGGAATGGTTCCTCGTACTTCATTACATTCACTAACGATCTCTCAAGATTCGGTCATGTGTTCCTGTTGAAACACAAGTCTGAAGCTTTTGAGAAATTCAAAGAATATAAGAATGAAGTTGAGAACCAGAAGGGTAAAAGTATTAAAATCCTTCGATCTGATCGGGGAGGAGAATACTTGAGCATGGAATTCCGAGACTATCTAAAAGAGAATGGGATTCCCCCTCAGCTTTCTCCTCCGTATACACCACAGCACAACGGTGTATCGGAGCGGAGGAATCGCACCCTATTCGATATTGTGCGCTCTATGATGAGCACCGCTGAGTTACCTATTTCCTTTTGGGGTTATGAACTTGAAACAGAAGCATACTATTGAATCAAGTTCCATGTAAATCGATACCTACCACACCATATGAGATATGGAGTGGAAAGAGACCATATCTTAAACGAGTTAAGATATGGGGTTGTCCGGCATATGTCAAAAGGCAAAATCTGGACAAGCTCGAGGCACGATCAGTTCTTTGCATGTTTTTGAGATATCCAAAGAATTCACAAGGATATATCTTCTACCACGCTGAGGAACAAAAGGTATTTGTTTCTCAATATGCCACCTTTTTGGAAATGGAATTTCTTATAAAAGAAATTAGTGGCAAAGAGGTAGAGCTGAAAGAAGTTCCATCTACACAAACTACAACTGATGATTTATTGGAACAAGACGATCAGTAGTCTCCAACGAACCCCAGCCTCTCCACAGATCTAGTAGGGTTCCTCATCCACCAGAGATATACTATGGTTTTCTCATTGATGGTGGGAGCGAAGATTGCATCATGGAAGATGATGACCCAACTAGATTCTAGCAGGCCATCATGAGTGGGGACTCCGTGAAGTGGCTGGATGCAATGCGATCTGAGATAGAATCCATGTACACCAATAAAGTAAGGACTTTGGAAGTTGCTCCCGAAGGGGTAAAATCAGTTGGAAGCAAATGGATATTTAAGAAGACACTTGGTGTAGATGGAAAAGTTAAGATTTTCAAAGCTAGACTTTTCGCGAAAGGTTATCGTCAATGAGCAGGTGTGGAATATGATTAAACCTTTTCTCTAGTGGCTATGCTTAAGTCCATCCGGATCCTACTTGCCATCGCTGCATACCATGACTATGAAATATGGCAAATGGATGTTAAGACCGCCTTTCTAAATGGTGATTTAGAAGAGAGTGTGTGCATGACTCGGCTAGAGGGCTTTATAGACAGTGGGAGCGGCGGAAAGGTATGCAAGCTGCTTAAATCAATCTACGGGTTGAAGCAGGTATCGCGGAGTTGGAACATCTGTTTTGATGAGGTCGTCAAAGAGTTTGACTTAATCAAAAACGCAGATGAAGCTTGTATATTCAAGAAGGTTGCATAGAGTAAAGTCGTCTTCCTCATATTGTATGTAGATGACATACTCTTGATAGGAAATGATATTCCTATGCTGCACTCGGTCAAGCTCTTCTTATCACATAGATTCTCAATGAAAGATCTAGGTGATGCCTCCTACATCTTGGGGATTAATATCTTTAGAGATAGATCTAAATGGATACCTGGATTGTCCCAATCCAGGTACATTGACACCATACTAAAGAGGTTTAGTATGGAAGATTCCAAGCGTAGGAATATACCCACGATCTCAGTACTCACTCTCTCCAAAGACTTATTCGGAGAGAGCTCGCTTGGAAGGGATACCCTATTCTTCGGCAGTAGGCTCTATCATGTACGCGATATTATGTACCAGACCCGATGTAGCGTACCCACTAAGTGTAGTGAGTTGGTATCAAGAAGATCCAGGAGAGAATCACTGGACGGCTGTGAAGAACATTTTTCAAGTACTTGGGAAGGACTAAAGAGATGTTCTTGGTGTACGATAATGGTGAACTCTATATGGAGTCCTTTACCGACTCGAGCTTTCAGAATGATAAGGACGACAGTAAGTCGGTCTCGGTTTTGTCTTTACCCTCAACAGAGGGGCGGTGTGTTCGAAGAGTTCCAAGCAAGACATCGTTGCAGACTCAACGATGGAGGTTGAATACATCGCTGCCAACGATGCTGCCAAAGAAGTTGTTTGGATGAAGAAGTTCATTGCTGAGCTTGGTGTGGTTCCATCCATTGAGTATCCAATACCTTTCTATTGTGATAACAATGGAGCGGTGGCTTTGGCCAAGGACCCAAGTCCCATCCGAGATCCAGACATATTCTGAGGCGGTATCACCTGATCCGGGAGATAGTTTATCGCTGGGAGATCGAGGTCTGGAGAGTTGACACGAAGGACAACGTAGTGGATCCACTCACAAAGGCCCTCCCCAAGATACAATTTGAGAGACTTTTTGGGATGTTGGGTATGGGATACTACAACACATGGCCTTAGTGCAAGTGGGAGATTGTTAGTTATATGTATGACATAGAGGCCATTATTATACATATGATATATATTATAGTGGATGCTTGGACATATAGAGAGAGGACTTTCTTGCTCGACATGATAGTATGCTATCTGGTTGTTCTTTGTCTTAACATGTAGACTTGTATTGTGATATTGTCTTGCTCTCACATATTGATAAAGCCCTTAGGATATGTACTTGACTACCTGGTCTATGATGAAGATCATACTAGTGGGGCAAGGGTAGTTCACAAGTACTTCCTTTAATTGTTTCCCGTCAAGGGAATATCGAGATAGGGCATCAATATTCCAGATTAGACTAGCGTATACGCTTCTTCACCTATATGATGGGCGATGGATGATCCCACATCCATTGGTGTTTAACATCAATGATGGTATACGGGTGATCAATGAAGACTGGGTACACTGAACAGGACACGCCGAGAACTCCTATGCGGTAGTATACCTATCGTCTGATAGAAGTCCTCTGGTGACACTGGTACAAGTTGGTCTGTAGACCCGAGATCGTCATAGTGTCTTGTGTTCCTCCCACTGTGCTTTGATTTCCTCCCTACCATGCTCAAGAGGAGTTGAGAAAACATGTGGATTTTAGGTACAGTCCCGAGTCACATGGAGGCAATGAGCGATAGGAGGCGTTTCGTCTCTCCCAGTATTGGGGGTTGATGTTGCGCTATGCTCGATTAGCTATAACTGGAAGTCCCTGGCCACGGCAGCTGTCGAGATTTACTGATAAGTGTTATCGGTAGTTTCTCGAACCGTTATAGGCCAGACATCAGCATGACTTATCAAGTTACTGGGGTATGACGATTTCCACCCCTAGACATAATTCGACATATTAGACGAAGAGATCGGACTGTACGGTAGTGTTACTGATAGGCTTCATGTAGACTGTGGACAGGCTTTCTTGTTGATCTTCATATCGCTCAATACCCGGGCAGCCGTTACTATTAGTTATGTATATGCCCTAGAGGCCATTGTTGTACATGTGATGTATATTATATTGGATGCTTGGATACATAGAGAGAGGACTTTCTTGCTCGATATGATAGTATGCTATGTGGTTTCACTTTATCTTAACGTGTTAACAAATACTGTTTTGGGATCACATATTGATGAAGCCCTTGGGATATGTACTTGACTACTAGGACTATGATGAGATCATACTAGTGGGGCCAGGGTAGTCAACGAGTACATCCTATAACTGTTCCTAGTCGAGGTTGTATCGAGACAGGGCATCGATACTCTAGAGTAGACTAGCGTACACGCATCTTGACCCATATGATGGGCGATGGATGATCCCATATCCATTGGTGTTGGACATCAAAGATTGTATACGGGTGCTCATTGGAGACTGGGTACACTGAATGGACTCGCCGAGAACTCCTGGATGGTATTATACCTATCGTTAGATAGCAGTTCTAAGGTGACACTGGTACAGATTAGTATGTAGACCCGAGATCGTCATAGAGTCTTGTGTGATTCCCACTATGCTTTAATTTCCACCTTACCACGTCCAAGAGGGTATGCAAAACGGTGGCTTTTGGGTACAGTCTTGAATTACATGGTGGCAATGAGCGATAGGAGGGGTTTCGTCTCTCTCGGTATTGGGAGTTGATGTTGCGCTGTGTTCGATTGGCTATAACCGGAAGTCCCTGGCCAGGGCTGATATGGTGATTTACTGGTAAGAATTATCAGTAGTTTCTCGACCCGTTATAAGCCTTACATCGACACGACTTATCGGTTACTGGTGTCAGACGTTTACCACCCCCAGACTAGATATGCAACATATCAGACGAAGAGATTGGACTGTACGACAGTGTAACTGATTGGATTTGCAGGATTATGTACAGGCTTGCTTGTTTGATCATCTGATTGCTCAATACACGGGTGGCTCTTACGTTTAGCTGACCGCTTGCAGCTTGTGGGTGTTTGATATGATCATCACCTGCTGCCGGCGTATTGACGATTCATTAGAGTCCTGCACAGAGATTTCCGGGCCCGGGAAAAACGGAGTAGGAGCATATATGTGATATGTGCGGGACCGAGAATAATACGATATATGATACCGTATTATATTCTCGCGATAGGAGATATCGGCCGGGTATATGTGATATAGCCGGGTCGTCGGATCAAGTGTTGATTCGATGAATTGGTACATGTTATATTGGTCGGTTATATGCAATATAGCCGGATTGTCGGATCAAGAGTTGATTCGATAATTTAATGTATAATTGTATATGTGATATATTAAATTATGTTAACTAATATAAGCTCGCTTTATTGATTCATTTTCCTACTGGTAATACATTGATGTACATGCGATATATGTTAATTGTATTATTTTCTTTTGTTACAAAATATATTGTATATGTGATATATAATATTATAACAAGTTAGGGTTATAAATGAGACATGTTTTGTGGAGTTTAAAAAACTTAGGGTTTGGATTTGGGTTAGCTTTTCATGAAGCTTCATGAAGCTTTCTTTTGTCTTTAGCTTAGATATTTTTGTGTTGATATTTATTAACCCAACCCAAACCTTAGCCTCTAGTTTATTCTCTACAAGGGTTAACTTTATCATTCTTAACCCATGGTTGGATTTGTAACCAAAACAATAATTCATTATTCATCACAACAGCTTTCTTCTTCTTGTTTCTCCTTGAAAAAGCTTTCTAGCTTTTTGTGAAGTGATGATTTAAAGTGAGAAAATGAAAACAAAAGAGGGCAAAAATTCCTACTTCATCATCCTCATATATTCTAGCCACTTAGATTAGGGTGTTCACTTCATTAATACTTGATTAGAGAAGTGAGAGCTTGAGTTTAAGATTCTTCAAGGTAGATCATCTTCGAAAAGGAAGACTTCTAGCAAGCATGGATCATTCGAATTGTGGAGCCTCTCTAGAGTCCGGGAATTCATGGATCGCGGCGAAGGGATGACTACTCGGAGCATATGAAGTGAAGGAACGGACTACAAAGGTTGTAATCCCTCTCTCTTAGATGTAAAGTTGTTAAATGCATGTTAACCCTAATTCTCTAGTTAAGATCTTGGTTAGGGTTTGTTTAACACCACAAAAATTTTAAATTTGCATGATTGATACTTGCTAAAACCTTCACAAGGTGCTATGCTAACCCTACAGTGGTATTGGAGCCAAGCTAGAGCATTAGGAGTTGTCTAGACGAAGTTAGAAGTCCGATCGAACCCCGAAACCCCGAAACCCCGAAATGACCCCTTTTTGGAAATTTTTCAAAAATTTGACATTTTTCATATTAAAAATACTCAGAAAATCATGCAGGGAATTTTATGGACCCACCTGATGAAAGAGTCCCTAACTCGCTACAGTGACCGCGTAACCGCGGCCAAAACCTGGTTTTGGGGGCGGTTCCGCAGCGCCACTGTGGAGGCTAGGGACGGGCACTTCAGCGACGGTCCATAGGTGCTGGGGCATGCTATTGGGAAGTTTTATTTTCTTCTAAAGTGTTGAGATCTCTGGGGTATTTTGGGAATTTGTTGTGTCTATCGAATTATCTAACTTCACCTAATTATCTGTGATGTTTATGTGTTGCTGTGATATGTTATATTGGATCGTTATGTATTGAATAGCCGAGGGTTTATGTGAGATGAGAGTTTTCTTTTTCATTAATGTAAAATTTATTTGTATGTAATATTCTTTTATTGGGGCACTTCCAGGTTGAGGTTGTTGTCACCGTTGTATATTATTTACTTTTCCGCATTAAGATAGACACAAGGCGGAGAGCACAAGTAACCAGGTTCTAGGGTCCAGTGGGAGGCCATCTTGAGGAGTCGAGACCGGGTCTCCTAACCCTAGAATTGGCAGGGTTACTTGCTGCTCTCGTAGGGGTCTAGGGATGTGGGTTTGGCTATTCATCGCGACTGTGGCATCCGTGCTTTATATAGGCTCAAAATAAAACACGGATGTCCTAATATATCCAATATTTTATATGTTGACTTCTGCTGCAATGTTCTGTGATGAGATCATATTACTGGCTGAGACGAATGCTTATACTATATGTTGATATATAAGTATTGTTGCTTTCGTTTCTTCTGTGATGCTTAGGAAGCTTAAATGATGGGTTTTATTAATGAGATTAATAAAATAAAAGAAACTTAAAAGATGTTGTAGAATTAAATTTTCAAAAAAGGTAGTGACAGTTTTTTGCTTTGCATAGCGGTATTCCTTGAAGAATATCCAACACCTTATTCGATAAGGAAAGAGCCGAGATCCCTTCACCAGGAGTGACCTCTTTAGCAAAACTGGCAGATGCTGCAAACTCACGGTTTAGTTTTTGATTGCTTCTATAGTTCTTGCTTTGGACAGCGGTATTTATGAAATATCCTGCACCTTATTCGATGAGGAAAGAGCTAAGATCCCTTCACCGGGTGTAACCTCTTTAGCAAAACTAGAAAAGCCTCAAAAACACTCCTTTTCAAAGTCACCTGTTTCTACAACGATATCAAGTTCATTACGCTCATGGTTTTCAGAAAAACCTGCGCAGCCCTCCGTTATTTCAGATAGGTGCTATTTTAGTATTCGTGCTACGGTAGTTTGGCCTCCATCAAGGCGTGGTGTACGGTAGCTGATTTAGTATTTACCTAGAGCTTGAGATGCGATTGGATTAGGGTATTCGTACGGAGTTGTTTGGCCTCCGTCAAGGGTCGTACGGGTGGGTCTAATTCAATCAGGAATTAACGGGTTGAACTTGACTAGTGCCTTATGGGTAGTTTGGCCTCCGTCAAGGTCATAAGACGCTAGGGGTAAAAGATAATATCGGAAATTTCAAGTGTTGAAATTTGCAATGAGAATGCATACCTTCTATGAGACAGATGGATCCCGATACCCACTGCGAGTAAGAGTTACTCCTGGGAGAGTTTTACACATGACAATTAGCCTGTCAAGTAGGTGTCTAGAAAGGTGTTAACGGGGTTATGCCTCTAGGAAAAATGAGGTTTATTTTAATTAGGTCCGTGCGAAAGCACGAAGAACCCCCCTGAAAGTACGAACACTGATCTGGCTGAAAGATTGGCGAACTTGTAAGGTGTAATTAATCCCGGCTAATCTTACCTTTTATGGTTTGAAGGAAGATTTGATTAAAACAGTGTGAGCCATCCTGATTAGATAAGATAATAACCAATCTAATCTTACAAGAGCTCACGTTAAAGTTTTTTTCTTCTCTCTCTCCAGGTAGCGACCATGTCAGGCCTTAATCAAGATAATAATATGGATGTATTGATTGAACCCGCTTATTATACTGAGCAGGGGAACGTTGGTTCCGTTCTTTCTTATAATTATTATAAGACTGAACAGGAAAAAGGGAAATACCAGAATTCACACGCCGCCCAAACGAAGAAAAAACATGTTGATGTATCTTCTTCGGATGTGTTAATTACCGAGAACTGTTTCTCAGTTCACTCTACGTCCTGGGCATTAGATACCGGATCAGGATGCCACATATGCAATATATTGCATGGGATAAAGAAAGGTAGAGAACCGGGAATGGGTGATCATTCCATAAGTGTAGGGAATGGTGCAAATGTTGCAGCCAAAGCAGTTGGCGAATATCACCTTGTATTACCAAGTGGTAATACATTGATTCTGAACGAATGCTATTATATACCGAACATGATATGCCACATTATATCAGTTTCTTTATTAAGTAAAGAAGGATATAATTTTGTAATACAGGATAATGTTATGAACATCTTCCTAAATCAAAAGTTGATTGGATAAGGCTAGTTAAATAATGGTATATACGTTCTAAATGAAAACTCGGTTCTTAATATACAGAACACACACAAGAGGAAAAGTTCAGAGATGAACGAATCCTTCTTGTGGCATTGTAGACTTGGTCATATCAATGCGACACGACTTGCTAAGTTACATAAAGATGGTTATTTAAATACGTTCGAATTATCATCTTATGAAACTTGTCATTCATGTCTCAAAGGCAAAATGACCAAAACTCCGTTTAGTGGATACGGAGAGAGAGTTACAGAACTCTTGGGACTAATACATAGTGATGTATGTGGTCCCATGTCTACACATGCCAGGAACGGTTCTTCCTACTTCATTACATTCACTGATGATCTCTTAAGATACAGACATGTGTTCCTGATAAAACACATGTCTGAAGTTTTTGAGAAATTCAGAGAATATAAGAACGAAGTAGAGAACCGAACGGGTAAAAGCATTAAGTTCTTTCGATCTGATCGAGGAGGAGAATAATTGAGCAATGAGTTCCTAGATTATCTAAAAGAGAATGAGATTCTCTCTCAGCTTACTCCTCCTTATACACCACAGCACAAAGGTGTATCGGAGCGTAGAAATCACACCCTATCAGATATGGTGCGTTCTATGATGAGCAATGCTGAGTTGCCTATTTCCTTTTGGGGCTATGCGCTGGAGACAGCTGCATACCTATTGAATAGAGTTCTAACCAAATCAGTGCCTACCACTCCATATGAGATATGGAATGGGAAAGGGCCATGTCTTAATTTTATTCAAATATTGGGTTGTCCGGCGTATGTGAAAACACAAAATCCGGACAAGCTGGAGGCAATGTCTGTTCTGTGCAAGTTTATTGGATATACCAAGCATTCACGAAGGTATATCTTCTACCACTCCGAGGAACAAAAGGTGTTTGTTTCTCGACATGCCACCTTTTTAGAAAAGGAATTTCTTGCAAAAGAAATTAGTGGCAAGGAGGTAGAACTGTAAGAAGTTCCAGCTACACAAACTGCAACAGAAGATTTGGTGGAACCAGAGGATTCAGTAGTTCTCGACGAACCCTGCCTCTCCGCCAATCTAGTAGGGTTCCTCATCCACCTGAGAGAACTACGTTTTTCTCATCGATGGTGGGAGTGAGGATTGCATCATGGAAGATAATAATCTGACTAGTTTTGAGCAGGCCATCACGAGTGGTGACTCTGTGAAATGGCTGGATGCAATGCGATCTGAGATGGAATCCATGTACACCAACAAAGTATGGACTTTGGAAGTTGCTCCTGAAGGGGTAAAACCCATTGGGAGCAAATGGATCTTTAAGAAGAAACTTGGTGTAGATGGAAAAGTTGAGACTTTCAAAACTAGACTTGTTGCAATGGGTTTTCGTCAACGAACAGGTATGGATTATGACGAAACCTTTTCTCCAGTGGCTATGCTTAAGTCCATCCGGATCTTACTTGCTATTGTTGCATACCATGACTACGAAATCTAGAAAATGGATGTTAAGACCGCCTTTCTAAATGATGATTTAGAGGAGTGTGTGTACATGACTCAGCCAGAGGGCTTCGTAGGTAGTGGGAGCAGCGGAAAGTTGTGCATGCTGCTTAAATCCATCTACGGGTTAAAGCATGCATCGTGGAGTTGGAACATCTGTTTTGATGTTGTAGTCAAAGAGTTTGACTTCATCAAAAACATAGATTAACCTTGTATATACAAGAAGGTGGCAGAGAGTAAGGTTGTATTCCTCGTATTGTACGTGGATGGCATACTCTTGATAGGAAATGATATTCCTACGCTGCACTCGGTTAAGCTCTTCTTATTACATAGATTCTCACTGAAAGATCTAGGTGATGCCTCCTGCATTTTGGGAATTAAGATTTATAGAGATAGATCTAGACGGATACTGGGATTGTCCCAATCTAGGTACATTGACACCATAATAAAGAGGTTTAGTATGGAAGAATCCAAGCGTGGGAATTTACCCACGATCTCTGGACTCACTCTCTCCAAAGAGATGTCGCCCAAGACTGATTTGGAAAGAGCTCGCATGCAACGGATACCCTATGCTTCGGCAGTAGACTCTATAATGTACACGATGCTATGTACCAGACCCGATGTAGCATACTCACTAAGTGTAGTAAGTAAGTATCAAGCAGATCCTGGAGAGAATCACTGGACAGCTGTGAAGAACATTCTCAAGTACTCGAGAAGGACTAAAGAGATGTTCTTGTTGTATGGTAACAGAGAATTACAGGTGAAGTCCTTTACCGATTCGAGCTTCCAAAGTGATAAGGACGACTCTAAGTCGCACTCGGGTTTTGTCTTTACCCTCAATGGTGGGGCGGTTTGTTGGAAGAGTTCCAAAGAGGAAACCGTGGGAGAATCGACGATGAAGGCCGAATACATCGCTGCCAACGATGCTGCCAAAGAGGCTGTCTGGATAAAGAAGTTCATCACTGAACTTGGTGTGGTTCCGTCCATTTAATATCTAATACCTCTGTATTGTGATAACAATGGAGCTGTGGCTTTAGCCAAGGAACCCAATTCCCATCAGAAGTCCATACATATTCTGAGGTGGTATCACCTGATCTGGGAGATAGTTGATCGCCGGGAGATCGAGGTTAGGAGAGTTGACACGAAGGACAACACTGCGGATCCACTCGCAAAGACCATTCCTCAGATACAATTTGAGAGACTCTTCGGGATGTTGGGTATGAGGTACTACAACAGCGGGCCTTAGTGCAAGTGGGAGATTGTTAATTATGTATATCCCCTAGAGGCCATTGTTGTACATGTGATGTATATTATAATGGATGCTTGGATATATATAGAGAGGACTTTCTTGCTCGATATGATAGTATGCTATTTGGTTTCACTTTATCTTAACGTGTTAACAAATACTGTTTCGTGTTCACATTTTGATGAAGCCCTTGGGATATGTACTTGACTTCTAGGACTATGATGAGATCATACTAGTGGGGCCAGGGTAGTCAACGAGTAAATCCTATAACTGTTCCTAGTCGAGGGTGTATCGAGTCAGGACATCGATACTCCAGAGTAGACTAGCGTACACGCACCTTGACCCATATGATGGGCGATGGATGATCCCGTATCCATTGGTGTTGGACATCAAAGATGGTGTATGGGTGCTCAGTGGAGACTGGGTACACTGAACGGACTTGCCGAGAACTCCTGGATGGTATTATACCTATCGTCAGATAGCAGTTCTCCGGTGACACTGGTACAGGTTAGTCTGTAGACCCGAGACCGTCATAGAGTCTTGTGTGATTCCCATTATGCTTTGATTTCTACCTTACCACGTCCAAGAGGGCATGCAAAATGGTGGCTTTTGGGTATAGTCCCGAATCACATGGAGGCAATGAGCGATAGGAGGGGTTTCGTCTCTCTTGGAATTGGGAGTTTATGTTGCGCTGTGTTCGATTGGCTATAACTGGAAGTCCCTGGATAGGGCCGATATGGAGATTTATGGGCAAGAGTTATCAGTAGTTTCTCGACCCGTTATGAGCCTTACATAGACACGACTTATCGGTTACTGGGGTCTGACGTTTACCACCCCTAGACTAGATATGCAACATATCTGACGAAGAGATCGGACTGTACGGGAGTGTTACTGATTGGATTTGCAGGAGAATGTACAGGCTTGCTTGTTGATCTTCTGATTGCTGAATACACAGGTAGCTGTTACGTTTAGCTTACCACTTGTAGCTTGTGGGTGTTTGATATGATCATCACCTGCTGCCGGCGTATTGACGATTCTTTAAAGTCCTACACAGAGGTTTCCTGGCTCAGGAAAAACGGAGTAGGAGCACATATGTGATATGTGCGCGATCGAGAATAATACGATATGTGATACCGTATTATATTCTCTCAATATGAGATATCGGCCGGGTATATGTGATATGTTAGTGTATATGCCCTAGAGGCCATTACTGTATCATACTGGTTTGTATATTACTTAATGGAAGCTTGGGATATTCACCTTGTATATACAATCTTGCTCAAAATAGTAGTATGCTACTTGGTTTATTTCCACTTCAATGTGTACATGTGTTTATTTTATGATATCACCTATACGCATTGGTGGAGCCCTTAGGATCTTTGCTTGATTACCAGCGTTGTGATGGCAGTCACACTAGTGGGGGCTGGGTAATCTATAAGCACATCCTTATGCAGGTCCCTAGTCGCAGGACTATCGAGACAGGGCATCGATACTCCGGAGTAGACTAGTGCATGCGCTTCCCATCCCAGTGTGGGAGACGGTCTGTCCCACAGCCGTCAGTACATCGTGCTTGAGATAGTATGCGGGTGCTCGATAGGTTACGAGTACACTGGACATGACTCGTCGGGAACTGACAAGTTGGTATTATACCAATCGTCAGTTATCAGTTCCCAGGTGACATGAGTATAGCTTAGTCCGCTGACTTGACTCTGGCACTTCGCCTCGAGTGTGCTCACACTGTACTTTGATTACTACCCTACCACGGCTCAAAGGAGTCGTGCAAACAGGTGGTAGTTGGGTGCAGTCCCGAAGCACTTGGAGGCAGTGACGGTTAGATAGGATTCGTCTCTCCCAGTATTGGGGGTTGACATCTCGCTGTGTCTAGGAGAGCCATTACACGAGTAGTCCCTGGCAAGGGCAAGAGAGATATACTGGTAGGCTTCCAGTGTTATCTCAGGGTGTTTTGGGCTTCACTCCGACACGAGTTGTACCGCTATTAGGGGACTGGCGTTTACCGCCCCCTAGGCCCGCCATGTGATGTATCAGACGAACAGACCAGACTGTACGGAGACTGTCACATTCAGACTCAGTAGGAGTTCAGATGGGGTTCACCTCGTCAGTCTTCTTATCGGCATCTACCTGGGGACCGTTACACACAGCTAGTGCCGCTTGCAGTCTGTGGTTAAACCCACTGCCAGCGTAGTGTCGAGTCTTTAGAGTCCCACACAGAGGGCTATTCGCCTTTGGGCAAAACAGAGTAGAGGTCGCATGGTTTTGCGACAGGGTTTGTTCTCATCCGCGCACTTGTGCACGTTTGGAGTCCGGATGGATATTACTAGCGGTCTCTGGTTTGAGCCAGATACTAGTATATGTTTTGGGGTTAGTTTTATCTCATTGTGTTCATGTTCCTCGGAACAAGAATGTGGGTGTGTATGCACAGTTGATTGAGGCGGAGGAAGAGAATTTTCATTAGGGTTTCGGAACGGGTGTGTATGCACAGTTGACAGTCGTCTTTTTCCAAACCCTAATGAATTTATGATATATCAATTAATAATATTAATTAAATGAAATTGTGTCATGGTTGGGTTTGTTGACTTGTTGACCAAGGTTGACTTGTTGACCATGGTTGAAACTTTGACTATCATCATCACATATCAAAGATGCTCTTTGATTCTAGCAAAACCATTTAATGTGTGTAATGATAATTGTCATTCCAAACCATCCATCAACTATTTCATTTAGATTATTATTATTAATTTGATAATTCATTTCATATTATGTTATGGTTGTAAAAAAGGAGTTTCGTTCTATCATAACACTTCTCTCTCCTCTCTTCTTCTTCCTCCTCCTCTAGTTCAAGGAGACTCACTCTCATGTGTTGAGAAACCCTCTCCTTGAGATAAAAACACCCCAAAACCACTCTCTACTCACTCTAGGGTTAGAGGTCTAGCAAGCCAACGACCCTAGTTCTCTCAAAGTTCGAGAAAGGAGCCCGAAGGTTGAACCCTCAGGTGGATCCATCTTTGACGGAAGAAGGCGACGAGGAAAGCACCATCCAAGCTCTACAAAGGTTTCAAGAAGAAGGAGTTCAAGTTAGGTATAACATCTTTTCCGAGTAGCTAACTCTCTTTAGATTGGTAACTAGTTTAGTTTAGAAAAGATCCCGACTTTTGTTAGTCCATGTTGCCTAATGCGCTAAAAATTTGTTTTTTATACCGTTTCCGCCTCCCCGCAAGAACCGGAGTTGGCAACGTGGACTTACAATGGTATCAGAGCCTAACTAATCTTAAACTAGCTTAGTAGTAAAGTGTATGGAAGTTCTATCGGAAAAATCACAAAAACCTAAACATCAAAACCCTAACTTTCTGTTGAAATTTTTTGTGCTCTAAAGATAAAAAGTTTTACTCCAAAAATCGGTTCAGGGTTTTGTGAAGACACCCACCAAAAACGGTCGCCTGAATGCTTCAAACCGCCGCGGTTCCGCGGCAATGAGTATACATATGCCGCGGAACTGCCGCCGTTTTGGCTCTTCTCACGACCGGGTTTGGTGCAGTGTTCTTCTGGTAGGGTTTTGGGATTTTTAAGATGGTTTATTTGTGCCCAGGTTTTTCAGAAAAGAAATTTGTTTTTGGTGGCCTATAAATCCGTATTTTTGGATCGAACTTCACTATACTTTGACTAATCTGTTATATCTGTGATGTTTATATGTATTGAACGTCGGCTAATCGCTATATGTCGATTAGTCGGGGTTATACATATCTGTGATCTGTGTTTGATGATGGTATGTGTATATGAATGCGTTGGACTGTCACGGGTGAATAGCCGGGGTGGATGTGAGATGAGTGTTTCTTTTTCTTTCATTCATGTAATATGTAAATTGATGTAATATTATTTGTATGGCCGCACAACCGGGTCGGGGTTGTAGCCGTCATTGTATAATTCTTTTTACTGTTTTTGCTCCTAGGATAGACCCATGGAGGGGGTGCACAAACTACCGGGTATCTCGAAGTGCCGAGTGGCCTACTCACGGCGTTGAGGGAGGTTGCTCCACTTCAGGTACTTGGCGGGTAGTTTGCCGCACCCGTAGGGGTCTTGGGTGGGGTTTTGGCTATTCACCGCGACCGTGTAATCCGCTTTTCGTTGCAGGCTCGAACGGATTGCGGATTCCTAGTATATCCAATGTATTCATCTGTGATCTGTAATATCTATCATTGCTATATATTTATAACTATTTAGGCGTTGCTTATGTTTTACAGCCGCGCTAGCCCAGCCCCCGCTCTGTCGTTAGTTAAGTAACCTAACGGGTGATGACAGGGCCCCGTGGCGAATGCGAATGGCATAAGCGTACGTCATATTTTGGTTGTTTTCTGCAATGGTAGGATTAAATGATGGGACGCATTAAAAGAACTAATGCAAGAATATCACGCATTAAAAGAACTAATGCAAGATAATAAACCAAGCAAAAGTCGTTGGAACACTTTCGAAAAACCACTCGGTTCTTTTCAAAAATAACTTTTAAATGCGGTGCTTGAGCCACTCCTTCTAAAAGTTATCTCGTTCCATCGATTATATCAAGTTCACTACGTTCACGGTTTCGCCAAAACCATTCGTAGCCCTCCGTCGTTTCATATGAATAGTCAATAGTATTCAAGCTGTGTTTGTTGGCCAAAGTCAAGGCATAGTGATTGGTAGCTATTGGGTATTCATGTGTAGCATAGATAGATGCGTTGATTTGGAACAGTCGTACTGCCTTGTTGGCCAAAGTCAAGGATAGGTACGGGTGGATTCAAATTAACCTGGAGAACGACGGGTAGAACTTGACATGTGACTTATGATTTGTTGGCCAAAGTCAAGGTCATAAGAGCATGGGGCAAAAATCCACATCGGGAGTTTCATAAGTACTGAAACTTGCAATATTTGCATACCATTTGGAGTATGATGATTCTGGTAGGATTCCTTCAGTTTCATCATGCAATGATATTTGGATCCCGATCCTACTGTGAGTATATGCTACTCCTCGGGAAATTTTTCACTAAACGATCAATGCTATAAACCTAGTAGGTGTCTAGAAAGGTGTTAGCGGGGCTACGCCCCCAGGGAAAAGAGGTTCTTAAATTAAGGAACTTCGCGAAAGCGTTGGAAAACCTCCCTCGAAGTACCGACACTGTCCTGGCTGAACGGTTAAGCAAGTATTGTGCGGTGGGATTGATCCCGACTAATTCTTCCTTTATGGTTTCAGGAGGGATTCGAGAGACAGTGGGAGCCATCCTGTTTAGACAAACTAAAAACCATTCTAAACTTGCAAGAGCATCGTGCTGAGTGTTTCTTCTCTCTCTCCTAATTGCAGCGACCAATCGACATGACTGGACTTAAGTTACTTCTAGATAAAAACATACTGACAGGGCCAAACTACAAAGATTGGCTCAGGAATGTCAAAATGGCAATCACTTACGACAAGCTGGGGTATCTTCTTACAACCAAAGCTCCCTCTGTCCCAGGTCCCACCTCCAGCGTCGCGGATAAGGAAATCCGTAAGACTTGGGAGATTGATTGCGCGAAGGCCAAGTTCCTCGTGCTTGCCTCTATGGACAACGAACATCAGAGGAGGCACGAGAATATGGACCTGGAATCCATATTTCTTCATACAAAAGAACTGTATGGAGAGCAGTCTCGTATCGCAAGATACGAAGTGTCGAAGAAGTTATTTTCGGCAAAGTTGGCCGTCGGATCATCAGTAGCGGAACACGTGCTTAAGATGATTGGCTACATTGAGGAGCTCGCGGAACTTGGGACCACGTTGGAGAGTGAGCTCTATACGGACTTGATTCTCCAGTCCCTTCCTTCCACTTACGCCCAGTTTATACTGAACTTCAACCAACAAGAAAAAGAGGTTGAACCTTCAGAACTCCTCAACATGCTGAGGAGCGCAGAGGGCACCCTACAGAAAAGTAGGGAAACATCCACTTTGTTTGTAGGAGGATCTTCTTCTTCTAGGTCTAAGGAGAAAGCCAAGGGAAAGAAGAGGAAAGCCCCCGCCAAACCAAGGGGCGGTGTCAGTAAAGTGGATACGAAGGGAAAGGCAAAGGCAACAAAGATAGCGGGGAAGCTTGTGGGTAAAGAAGAATGCTTCTATTGTCATAAGAGTGGACACTGAAAGAAAGATTGCAGGGCTTGGAAGGCCAGGACACAGGAACTGAAGCAGCTTCAGGTGTGTATGTTATTGAAAACTGTCTTTCAATAAACTCTACTTCCTGGGTATTGGATACCGGATCGGGATCTCATATCTGTAATTCTTTGCAGGCGTTGAGAAACCGTAGGGTTTTGAAGGCAGGTGACATGACCCTCAGAGTTGCAAACGGAGCTAGCATGGATGCTAAAGCCGTGGGGGACTATCACCTGGGAATATCAGATGGACATGTTTTGGTTTTGCGCAATTGCTTTTTTGTACCCAACGCAACTTGTAATATCATTTCTGTATCTTTGGTTTCTAAAGAAGGTTATGAATTTGCGTTTGTAAGCAATGTTGTAAACATTCACCTTAATCAAGTTCTGATTGGGTCAGGTACATTGAGCAATGGTATATACGTATTAAACCAACCATAGATTTTCAATGTCCAGAATACACACAAAAGAAAGTCTCCAGATATCAATTAGACTTTCTTATGGCATTGTAGACTGGGTCACATCAATGAGAGAAGGTTGACTAAGTTACATACAGAAGGATATTTGAATCCGTTCGAATATCAATAGTATGCCACTTGTCAATCCTGTCTTAAAGAAAAGATGACAAAGACTCCGTTCACTGGACACGGAGTAAGAGCGAGCGAGCTCTTGGAACTCGTACACAGCAACGTGTGCGGTCCAATGTCTACACATGCGCGAAGCGGTTATTCTTACTTCATTACTTTTACGAATGACTTTTCAAGGTACGGTTATGTCTTCTTAATGAAACATAAGTCCGAAGCCTTTGAAAAGTTCCAGGAATATAAGAATGAAGTAGAAAAACGAACCGACAAAAGTATCAAGATTCTAAGATCCGATCGAGGTGGAGAATACTTAAGTGCCGAGTTCCTGAATTACTTAAAAGAGAATGGAATTCTCTCTCAGCTTACTCCTCAATACACTCCGCAACATAACGGTGTATCGGAGAGACGGAACCGGACCCAATTAGATATGGTACGGTCCATGATGAGTAATGCTGAGTTACCGCGATCATTCTGGGGGTATGCACTAGAATCAGCTGCATACCTTTTGAACCGAGTTCCCACTAAGACTGTGCCTACCACACCATATGAGATGTGGTGTGGAAAGATGCCCCATCTTAATCACATTAAGACATGGGGATGTCTCGCTTTTGTTAAAAAGCAGCATGCGGACAAACTCGAGGTACGCTCAGTACAGTGCAAGTTCGTGGGATATCCGAAGAACTCCAACGGATATTTCTTCTACTGCGAAGAGGAACAAAAGGTTTTTGTTTCTCGTCATGCCTACTTCTTGGAAACTGAGTTTTTGGAAAACCAGATAAGTGGGAGCACAGTAGAACTGGCTGAAATTCCAGAACCACAGACTATTACTGAAAGCTTAGTGGAACCAGAGGGTTCAAAAGAACAGGACATTCCTACGCCGCTCCGCAGGAGTAGTAGGCAGTCTCATCTGCCCGAGAGATACTACGGTTTTCTCATAGACGGGGATAGAGAGGATTGCATCATAGATTATGATGAGCCTACTAGCTTCCAGCAGGCCGTTCAGAGCGTTGACTCAGTAAAATGGCTGGATGCAATGCGGACTGAAATGGAGTCCATGTACACCAACAAAGTATGGACATTGGACATTGCTCCAGACGGGGTAAAACCCGTAGGATGAAAGTGGATCTTCAAAAGGAAGATTGGTGTAGATGGACAGGTTGAGACCTATAAAGCTAGACTTGTTTTGCAAAGGGTTTTCGTCAAAGACCTGGCTTGGACTATGACGAAACCTTTTCTCCAGTGGCTATGCTGAAATCCATTCGGATCCTTCTTGCCATTGCTGCCTTCCACGATTATGAGATTTGGCAGATGGACGTAAAAACCGCTTTTCTAAATGGAAGTTTAGAGGAGTGTGTCTATATGGACCAGCCAGAGGGTTTCATTCAGAGTGGGAGCAGCGGAAAGGTGTGCAAGTTGCTTAAGTCCATCTATGGACTAAAGCAGGCATCGCGGAGTGGGAACATCTGCTTTGATGAGACGGTCAAAGAATTTGGCTTTATAAAAAATCCAGATGAACCATGCATCTATAGTAGATTTGTAGCGAGAACTGTAATATTCCTCGTTTTATACGTGGATGAAATTCTCTTAATAGGAAATGACATTCCTATGCTACAATCTGTCAAGGGGTTCTTGTCGCAAAGGTTCTCCATGAAAGACCTGGGTGATGCCTCATACATCCTGGGGATCCGGATCCATCGTGATAGATCCAAGAGGATATTAGGACTTTCACAGTCCAGGTACATCGACACCATACTGAAGAGATTCAGTATGGAAGATTCCAAGCGCGGTAACCTACCGGCTTGTCACGGGATCACCCTCTCTAATGAGATGTCTCCCAAGGCTGATTTGGAGAGGGATCGCATGTCTATTATACCCTACGCTTCTGCGGTAGGCTCTATAATGTATGCGATGTTGTGTACCAGACCAGATGTAGCTTATGCACTGAGTGTGGTAAGCCGGTATCAGTCAAACCCAGAGGAGAAACACTGGATAGCGGTAAAGAACATTCTCAAGTACCTGAGAAGGACTAAGGAGATATTCTTGGTGTATGGCGGAAAAGACCTCCAGATCGAGGCCTTTGCTGACTCCAGCTTCCAGAGTGACAAGGATGATTCCAAGTCCATGTCGGGTTTTGTCTTTACCCTCAATGGAGGGGCGGTGTGTTGGAAGAGTTCCAAACAGGAAAACGTTGCAGACTCGACTATGGAAGCGGAATATATCGCTGCATCTGATGCCGCAAAAGAAGCCGTCTGGATAAGGAAGTTCTTGAAAGAACTTCAGGTGGTTCCGTCCATTGTTGATCCAATACCTCTGTATTGCGACAACAACGGGGCCATAGCTTTAGCGAAGGAACCCAGGTCCTATCAGAAATCCAGACACATCTTGAGGCGGTATCACCTGATCAGGGAGATCGTGGATCGCCAGGAGATCGAGGTTCGGAGGGTTGCTTCAGAAGAAAACACTGCAGATCCATTCACCAAGGCCTTGCCCCAGACTCAGTTCGAGCGGCTGATCGAGATGATAGGTCTTCGATACGCCAGTACATGGCCTTAGTGCAAGTGGGAGATTGTTAGTGTATATGCCTTAGAGGCCATTACTGTATCATACTGGTTTGTATATTACTTAATGGAAGCTTGGGATATTCACCTTGTATATACAATCTTGTTCAAAATAGTAGTATGCTACTTGGTTTGTTTCCACTTCAATGTGTACATGTGTTTATTTTATGATATCACCTATACGCATTGGTGGAGCCCTTAGGATCTTTTCTTGATTGCCAGCGTTGTGATGGCAGTCACACTAGTGGGGGCTGGGTAATCTATAAGCACATCCTTATGCAGGTCCTTAGTCGCAGGACTATCGAGACAGGGCATCGATACTCCGGAGTAGACTAGCGCATGCGCTTCTCATCCAAGTGTGGGAGACGGTCTGTCCCACAGCCGTCAGTACGTCGTGCTTGAGATAGTATGCGGGTGCTCGTTAGGTTACGAGTACACTGGACAGGACTCGTCGGGAACTGACAAGTTGGTATTATACCTATCGTCAGTTATCAGTTCCCACGTGACATGAGTACAGCTTAGTCCGCTGACTTGACACTGGCACTTCCCCTCGAGTGTGTTCCCACTGTACTTTGATTACTACCCTACCACGGCTCAAAGGAGTCGTGCAAACAGGTGGTAGTTGGGTGCAGTCCCAAAGCACTTGGAGGCAGTGACGGTTAGACAGAATTCGTCTCTCCCAGTATTGGGGGTTGACATCTTGCTGTGTCTAGGAGAGCCATTACACGAGTAGTCCCTGGCCAGGGCAAGCGAGATATACTGGTAGGCTTCCAGTGTTATCTCAGGGTGTTTTGGGCTTCACTCCGACACGACTTGTACCGCTATTAGGGGACTGACGTTTACCGCCCCCTAGGCCCGCCATGCGATGTATCAGACAAACAGACCGGACTGTACGGAGACTGTCACATTCAGACTCAGTAGGAGTTCAGATGGGGTTCACCTCGTCAGTCTTCTTATCAGCATCTACCTGGGGACCGTTACGCACAGCTAGTGCCGCTTGCGGTCTGTGGTTAAACCCACTGCCAGCATAGTGTCGAGTCTTTAGAGTCCCACACAGAGGGCTATTCGCCTTTGGGCAAAACAGAGTAGAGGTCGCATGGTTTTGCGACAGGGTTCGTTCTCATCCGCGCACTTGTGCACGTTTGGAGTCCGGACGGATATTACTAGCGGGCTCTGGTTTGAGCCAGATACTAGTATATGTTTTGGGGTTAGTTTTATCTCATTGTGTTCATGTTCCTCGAAACAAGAATGCGGGTGTGTATGCACAGTTGATTGAGGCGGAGGAAGAGGATTTTCATTAGGGTTTCGGAACGGGTGTGTATGCACAGTTGCCAGTCGTCTTTTTCCAAACCCTAATGAATTTATGATATATCAATTAATAATATTAATTAAATGAAATTGTGTCATGGTTGGGTTTGTTGACTTGTTGACCAAGGTTGACTTGTTGACCATGGTTGAAACTTTGACTATCATCATTACATATCAAAGATGCTCTTTGATTCTAGCAAAACCATTTAATGTGTGTAATGATAATTGTCATTCCAAACCATCCATCAACTATTTCATTTAGATTATTATTATTAATTTGATAATTCATTTCATATTATGTTATGGTTGTAAAAAAGGAGTTTCATTCTATCATAACACTTCTCTCTCCTCTCTTCTTCTTCCTCCTCCTCTAGTTCAAGGAGACTCACTCTCATGTGTTGAGAAACCCACTCCTTGAGATAAAAACACCCCAAAACCACTCTCTACTCACTCTAGGGTTAGAGGTCTAGCAAGCCAAAGACCCTAATTCTCTCAAAGTTCGAGAAAGGAGCCCGAAGGTTGAACCCTCAGGTGGATCCATCTTTGACGGAAGAAGGCGACGAGGAAAGCACCATCTAAGCTCTACAAAGGTTTCAAGAAGAAGGAGTTCAAGTTAGGTATAACATCTTTTCCGAGTAGCTAACTCTCTTTAGCTTGGTAACTAGTTTAGTTTAGAAAAGATCCCGACTTTTGTTAGTCCATGTTGCCTAATGCGCTAAAAATTTATTTTTTATACCATTTCCGCCTCCCCGCAAGAACCGGGGTTGGCAACGTGGACTTACATGATATAGCCGGGTCATCGGCTCAAATGTTGATTCGATGAATTGGTACATATTATATTAGTCGGTTATATGCAATATAGCCGAATTGTCGGATCAAGAGTTGATTCGATAATTTAATGGAAAATTATATATTTAATATATTACATTATATTAACTAATATAAGCTCGCTTTATTGATTCATTTTCTCACTGGATAATATATTGATGTATATGCGATATATGTGAATTGTATTATTTTATTTTGTTACAAAATATATTGTATATGTGATATATAATATTGTAACAAGTTAGTGTTACAAATGCAACATGTTTTGTGGAGTTTAAACAACTTAGGGTTTGGATTTGGGTTAGCTTTTGGGTGAAGCTTCATGAAGCTTTCTTTTGTCTTTAGCTTAGATATTTTTGTGTTGATATTTATTAACCCAGCCCAAACCTTAGCCTCTAGTTTATTCTCTACAAGGGTTAACTTTATCATTCTTAACCCATGGTTGGATTTGTAACTACAACAATAATTCATTATTCATCACAAAAGCTTTCTTCTTCTTTTTCCTCCATGAAAAAGCTTTCTAGCTTTTTGTGAATTGATGATTTAAAGTGAGAAAATGAAAACAAAAGTGTCACGACCAGAAATAGCATGTGACTGGCCCTTGAATCATATGAAGTCTATAGGACCTCATCAAATTCTAATAAGCCAAAAGACCAGAAATCTAAAACCATTTTGAATAATAAATAAAGGAAAAATAGTTTTAAGAAGTGAAGAAAACATGTTTTAAAACAAGGTTTTTAAATAAGTAAGACGAGTATGCATTTTTAAAATCTATAGTCTTTTATAAAAATTTCGGCAGAGTTTTCTTTGTGAATACGGGCCCCGAACGGGGTACAACAAGAATAATATATATACAAAGATAAAAGGCATCCCCAAGCATGAGCTAGCTCTTCGTCAATCGACGGTCACAACCATGCAAGAAGTATAATATACAACCCCGAAGGGAGAGGATCAAAACTCAAAAAGGAAATTCAAAATCAGCATGAAAACCATAATACTACAACGCGCGACTCTAAGGGTCCATAGCATTACTTGCATTGTCTTTCGAATACTTTAAACTTGGAAATGGGTTCCTGGCATTCGATCGTCTCTATCGACTACCAACGAACCTGCGTGAAGTCGTCTCTAGCCGGAATCAATCTATCTGCTGACCTCGCATCAGGGTAAGCGAACGAAGCACATGTCCTAGTCGTTCATCCTCGCGTGACTAGCGACCTTCCATCATATCTATGAATATATACTCATGATGCAGTAGCTCCAACATCTGGGCAATATCTCGTCATTTGCAGCAGCAACTAGCTCATTCGTCTGTACGCTGAACATCGCCTCAATCATAATGAATAAGCAATATATCAATGGTCGTCACATTCTGACTGGCCTCTAGTAGTAGCCTGATCCTCTGGTGCTGATCTGCACGTCCAAGAAATCTCATAAAAGCGATCCGTCAAACGTTCCTGACGCGAAAACACAATAAAACGACGCCTCTCCATGCAATCGTACGTCCCTGGAATCACGCCTTGGTCAGTCCTCGTCCATGATGAGCTCAAGCTGACGCAACTCTAGCCGTAGCTCTCTCTGCCCGTGCAATCACGGCAACAAAAATCAAAACCGATATTGATGAGGATAGATCATAGGAATGAATATAATACTATGCAAAGAAATGTAGAACCCAAGGTTTCTTAAGCGGAGTAGCGTATCGTAAGTATGCCGCGGAACATACGTATGGTACGCCATTCTACTCAAGCTACCTACTCCATCAATCAAGGGTCATCCTACACGACGAAAGTTCGGGTATAATACCCCGTCGACTAAGTCTAAGTTTCGTAAGGTCAAGCCTAAGTTCCGTATATATATAAACGCTTTAGGCTCCGCATATCAAACATAGACTCGAACTAAGGTTAACCTAGCGCTCTGATACCATCTTTGTCTCGATCCGAAATAGCACGTGACTGGCCCTTGAATCATATGAAGTCTATAGGACCTCATCTAATTCAAGTAAGCTAAAAGCCCAGAAATCTAAAACCATTTTGAATAATAAATGAAGGAAAAATAGTTTTAAGAAGTGAAGAGAACATGTTTTAAAACAAGGTTTTTAAATAAGTAAGCCGAGTATGCATTTTTAAAATCTATAGTTTTTTCTGAAAATTTTGGCAGAGTTTCCGTAGTAACTACGAGTCCCGAACGGGGTACAACAAGAATAATATATATACAAAGATAAAAGGCATCCCCAAGCGGGAGCTAGCTCTTCGCCAATCGACGGTCACAACCACGCAAGCAGTATAATATACAACGCCAAAGGGCGAGGATCAAAACTCAAAAAGGAAACTCAAAATCAGCATGAAAACCATAATTCCACAACGCGCGACTCTAAGGTCGAAATAATACACAACTGGTTTTCTAAGTCTGAAACAAATATACAGGTTTGGTTGATGGAATTTATAGATATAACTGATTAAAATAAATACAAAGGTGGTCACGATGCGAGTGAACCCACCTACGAAAGCAATCACCCAGAAAGGAAGCAGTGTGCCAGAAAAGCAGCAATGAAACCTGTACGACAAAACCTGCAAGAACTGTGGCACAACGGGGGTGAGTTTCCAACTCGTGAATAGATAACATCACAGAGAAGAAATCACATGTATGACTCAATCCTTGGTCAATACGATCAATAATAATATATCCTCAAAATGAATAAGTCTGAAGCATGATAAAGTGGCAAGGGTAAACATCTATACATAAGTGCAGTACCAAGTACTCGTGCCAGTGCCTCATGTAGCAACATATCATAAATGTGAGGTATGATCAATATGATCAACATGAATCAATGTCAACTATATCATGACGTCTAACAGTTTGTGGATATCGTCTAACTATGTGATCAATGTCATCAATATCAGCTATATGTATGTGGATCTCGTCCACGTGTCACACAATGACATAAAGCTTCATGCATGTAACTATCATAAAGCATATGCATGGAAGTATGAGGATGTAAATCAACATGTCCCTCCCAACATATCAAAATTATGGAACCTGAATGTCTAGCATCGACACTCGAAAACATAATGAAACCTGTGCATAGCATCGGCACGTAAATCCTCATATATATATATATATATATATATATATATATAGGGCTCCGTCAGTCCGGATCGGCCCACGGGCTCCGTCACCCCGGATTGGCCCATATCATCTCTCGACTACGGTCGGCATCCTCCGGATATCCGCCGAGCCCAAATACTATCACCGGTAGGTAGTGGTCCCTCTGGCAGGCTCATCTTCATCCACATGAAATCTCTCTCTCGCCCCGGGGTACCATACCGGGTCCATGATGTACCTGCAATCGGTCTCATCCGCCTCCTCGAATCGGGTTTCACATGTCGCTTTCAGAATCGAGAAAACACATGTTGGATGCACTGAAATATCATATCAAGGATAGTCGGGTTTTTAAAACAATACATGCACTCTTTTGAAATACCCACGTTTCCCAAATCCAGAATTATCATGGAAACAACATATCTCAATGCGTATAATCACAAAGAAGATGTATGCGACATATAAAGGAAATGTGAGTATATCAGTATATCATGCAACAGGGAATAGTAATATGCACATATTGAGGGAAACCGCTCTTTTAAAATGAATACAGTTTTAAGATATTTCTTGCGGCTCCCAAATCCCAAATCGAGCCAGAATCATCTACGTATGTACAAGTACGTATGTATGCAAGAATAGGTGTACAATATGAATATGCACAAGCATGAGTGTACAATATGTATGTGCACAAGCATGAGTGTACAATAGGTATGTGCACAAGTATGAGTGTACAATATGTAAGTACACAAGTATGAGTGTACAATATGTAAGTATACAAGTATGAGTGTACAATAGGTATGTGCATAAGTATGAGTGTACAATATGTATGTACACATGTATGAGTGTACAATATATAAGTACTCAAGTATGAGTATACAATAGGTATGTGTACAAGTATGTGTGTACAATATGTAAGTACACAAGTATGAGTGTACAATAGGTATGCGCACAAGTATGAGTGTACAATATGTCATATCCTGAATGCAACAGTCCTACAGTGTTGTGACATGGTAATTATTGATGATGAAGTGTGTGAGCCGGCAAGCATGTATACGTGGAATATGTGCATCATCGATAATGGTGCTTGTGTCCTAACAGCATGGTTTTGATATAACAATAAACACATTTGCACATGCAATGCGATGCGAATAGAAAGAATATGCAGAAATCGACTAATAAACGCAACAGTGAAGAATCTACATAAATATAAAAATGTCATACAGTTTTGCCATTTGAAATAAGGCGAATCGGGTTTTTTAGTAAAATAAGGGATACGGTGTATTTAAGAAAAGGCGCGTCTCTTGAAAATATCCGTATAATCCCCTTGCCTGTCTTTAAAATACTCCCGATTCGTTAGTTTTTGAAATAGGCATGACATCGGTCTAGCCTAACATCTACTAAGCAAACTACAGATCTAACTGACAAGCTAATCGGGAGGGGTATGGAAACCACCTAAATCTGAATCGATATATATATCTAAATATAATAGTCGGTGATCCCGGCTCAATAGTATCACGTACGATACAATACATCTTATGACATCCTCGAGTCATGAGTGCGGATCTATCATCAATAAAGCTCGTACGGTAAATCATCATACGGCCTCCCAAATCTGGGTACTGGTCAATATCACATTCTTCTCATCAATTAACTGGTATCTTTATCATCATATCTCATGAACTGGGGTACTGATCTAAGTCTAGTACAAACCGATACCATCTCAGTAAAACTAAGTGCGTGTGTAAAACACACGTCCAAAGGCCCGCTAAAATCTCATATCGTATTCCAAATACAAACCACATCATATCACCGATCTCATGGCACTATGACCAATCTCATCGACTCATCTCCAAATCTCATCCACTATCCTCATCATCCAGGTATAAGTATAACAATTAAGCATGTGTGTTCGTGTGGGTGTAAACCTATTCTAGGGTTCGCAACTAGGAAACTATACAAGTTTACTTATAAACCCTAATCTCACCATAGTACACCTAATCACATCTAGAATATCCATACCACGCATAAAGCTATGAGATATATAGTATATATATGGTATACTAAACATCGAACTGTGGGGGTACTATACGCCATCCACCCGACTTCCCCCGTAGATATAATCTATTCACCTTGCTTTCGCTTTTCGTTGCGGACGTCGCCACTCGCTTGCTTGTCGTCCCGAAGTCTTCGTAGGGTACCTCCACATCAACGTATCGCAAATGCGTATTAAAATCACATTGGAAACCAAAACGGCACGCTAAGGCCTATAGGTTAGAACCTACGGACCATGCCTTCAAAACCACCAAATAACACTCGATTTCGACGTACAAACGTCAAGTGATCGAGGTAAAACACAAATATGAGAATCCAGAATTCAAAATACGCAAAACGAAACCCCGAATCAAAACAGCAACTCCGGAAAAAGGTCCCAGATTTTTCCCTAGGTCAAACTGGTCAATTTTGCATATGCCAAGGGTCTATTTTAGTGATGTGGGGACCACAGAACCAACACGAGGAACATTGGCCCAGGTCTGGCCGCAATTTGCGGCCAGAAAGCTTTTATTTGCGGCCTGGAAAAGGATTCAGGGGCTGGGGTCTTGGGGTTAGCTTCCTAGGTGCCTGCACATCTCTCTTTGTTAGCATATTTCATTTTACATCCACAGTATCCACAATTTTCTGATATCGGGTTTTCTAAATCCATATTCCGGGGTTTTAGTCTCTTGTTTAGGTCTGAATTCTAGCACTAGGGGGTTTGTGTGGCCTCTACAGAGCTTAATTTCACATCACCACTCTCAATTTCCATTAACCCTAACTAGAATTTTCAAAGTTCACCCAAACCACACAATATCGGTTATAATCTAACATGGGGGTAAAAGCAATGGAAATACTAAGCTAAAGGTTCAAAAAATACCTCATTTAGCAACTCAAGAATTTTCTTGAGTTGCCCCAAGTGTCCAAAATCCTTGCTTTCTTGGTCCATGGGGTAGCTAGTGTGCTCATGCATCTTTTTAATGAAATGGGTGATGGGTTTTGGGGTGTTTTTCATGGAGTTTGAGAGGGTTGAAGATGGTGGAGGAGGAGGGCTGCAGCAGCAGCAGCAAATGATGAGGAGAGGGGTGAAGAATGAGTGATGGAATGGAGAGGGAATGGCTCATGACAAGGTTAGCCCCTCACCCTCTCTTTCTCTCTCTTACCCATACCTCTTATTCTAATCTTTTCTTTTTCTTTTATTTTCCTTTCCTTTCTCTAATAAATCATCAATACATAAGATGTTAGTTATATGTATGCCTTAGAGGCCATTACTGTACATACGATGTATATTGTAATGGATGCTTGGACATATATAGGGAGGACTTTCTTGCTCGACATTATAGTATGCTATCTGTTTGTACTTTATCTTAACATGTACTCTGATTGTCTCTATATTACATGTTCATAAATCCCTTAAGATATGTACTCGACTACTGGGACTATGATGAGATCATACTAGTGGGGCAACGGTAGTCGACGAGTATATCCTATAACTGTTCCTAGTCGAGGGTGTATCGGGACAGGGCATCGATACACCAGAGTAGAATAGCATATACACATCTTGACCCATATGATGGGCGATGGATGATCCCATATCCATCGGTATTTGACATCAAGGATGGTGTACGGGTGCTCCGTGGAGACTGGGTACACTGTACGGACTCACCGAGAACTCCCAGATGGTATTATACCTCACGTCAGATGGCAGTTCTCCGGTGACACTGGTACAGAGTAGTCCGTTGACCCGAGATCGTCATAGAGTCTTGTGTGATTCCCACTGTGCTTTGATTTCCATCATACTACGTCCAAGAGGGCGTGCAAAAAGGTGGCTTTTGGGTACAGTCCCGAATCACATGGAGGCAATGAGCGATAGGAGGGGATTCGTCTCTCCCGGTATAGGGAGTTGATGTTGTGCTGTGTTCGAGTGGCTATATCCGGAAATCCCTGGTCAGGGTTGCTGAGATTTACCGGTAAGTGTTATCAGTAGTTTATCGAACTGTTATAGACCTCATATCGAGCTACTTGGGTCTGACGTTTACCACCCCTAGGCGAGATACGCGACATATCAGACGATGAGACCGGACTGTACGGGAGTGTTACTGATTGGATTCACAGGAGAATGTAAAGGCTTGCTTGTTGATCTTCTAATCACTCAATACCCGGGTGGCCGTTACGTTTGGCAGACCGCTTGCGGCTTGTGGGTGTTTGATATGATCATCACCTACTGCCGGCGTATTGACGTGTCTTTAGAGTCCTACACAGGGGTTTCCTGGCTCAAGCGAAACGGAGTAGGAGCACATATGTGATATGTGCGGGACCGAGATTGATACGATATGAGATATCGTATTCTATTCTCGCGATTTGTGACATTGATCGGTTGTATGCGATATAGCCGGGTTATCGGATCAAGTGTTGATTCGATAAGTTGTTACTTTTGATATTAGTCGGTAATAGCCGGATTATTAAATCAAGAGTTGATTTAATAATTTAATTTATAATTATATATTTGATATATTACGTTACATTAACTAGTATTAGCTCACTTAAGATTTATTTTCTCACTTGATTGTGCATAAGTGTATATATGATATATATTTGTGTACATATGAATGTGTCATGCTTGATGATACATCAAAGATGGGTGTATGAGACTTATACCAAGATTAGGGTAAAGATTAGGGTTTTGTTTATATCTTAAGAATAACAAAAGAGAAAGACTTTGTCAAAGTTCTCAAGCTTTCATGAAGCTTGTGGAAACATTGACAAAGACAACTCTTTTGTCATTCTTAAGGATATTTAGTTAACCTAACCCTTAACCATATAACTTGGTCAATTCTCTACATGAGTTAAGCATGATAGCTTAACTCACCAATGGTTACATTATTGAAGAAGATAATTCATATGATGAGATTATTCTTTCTTCTTCTTCATCAAGCTCCATGAAAAGCTTACTAGCTCTAATGGTGCCATGAGAAAAAGTGTGAGAAAATCAATTCTAAAGTGAGCCCACTTCCTACTTCTTCATCCTCTACCACTTTCCATGTAGTAGAGTGTGTTATCTTCACAAAGTTCATGACCTGGTGAAGGAATAGCTTGAGTTAGTGTCTCTCCGACGTAGATCATCTTCGGCCTCGAAGTCATCGAAGCAAGCACTTTCGTTCTTCTTGTGGAGCTTCTCTAGAGTCCGGAGTTCACGATCTCAGCGAAGAGGACATCTACACGGGGCTTAAGAAGTGAAGGACCGGATCTATAAAGGTTTTAATCCCTCTCACTTAGTGTTAAACTGTTTAACATGTTTGTTTTCGCCTAAACCCTAGTTTAATGATCCGGCTTTGGGTTGTTCGGCACGGCTAATTTTTAATCGGGCATGGCTGATGCTGTAGGGTTGCTAGGCACGCGCACAAGGGTCTACGAGGCATCAACCATGCCCGATTAAAAATTTAGCCGTGCCGAACAACCCGAATACGGAACTTTAAACTAGAGATTAGGCGAAAACAAGCATGCTAAACATTTTAACACTAAGTGAGAGGGATCACAACCTTTGTAGATCCGGTCCTTCACTTCATATGCTCCGTGTTGTGGTCCCTTCGCTGCGATCATCGGGTTCCGGGCTCTCGAGAGGTTCCACGAAGAGAAAGACGCAACCTTTGCTTCCGATCTTCGATACTAAGATGATCTACCTCGAAGTTTCTTTAACACAAGCTAACACTCATGAAATGATGTGAACACCCTCATCTAAATGGCAAGGGAAGATGAGGATGATGAAGTAGGATTTTTGCTCTCTTTATTTATATTTTTCTCACATTTATCCATCAAAAAATCAAAGCAAGAAACCATTTTTAAGCAAAGAAGAAGAAGGAAGAAGATGATGAATAATGAATATCCTTTTGTGATGAATAGGAAAATAATAATATGATAGAATTATGCAACCATGGTTCAAACTAACCCTTGTAGAGATTTTACTAGGGTTAAAGGTTTGGTTAGGGTTTTGGAAATATCTAGCATAATATCTTAACAAAGACAAAGAAAGAAAACATCTAGAATCTTCTAGAAAGCCTTAACCCTAATCAAACCCTAACCATGTTTAATCTCTACTAAACAAGTTGCATTATTTATCATATCATGTTACAATATTATATATCACATATACAATATTTATTGCAACAAAATAAAATAATACATTTAACATATATCGCATATATATCATTGTATTACCCGAGTGAGAAAAAGAATCTTTTAGTGAGCAAATATTAGTTAATTTAATTTAATATATCATATATATTATTATACATTAAATTATCGAATCAACACTTGATCCGACAATCCGGCTATATCGCATATAACCGGCTAATATTTATCCGTACCGATTCATCGAATCAACACTTGATCCGATGACCCGGTTGATATCAAATATCGCGAGAATAGAATACGGTATCACATATCGCATTATCCTCGGTCCCGCACATATCACATATGTGCTCCTACTCTGTTTTGCCTGAGTCAAGAAACCTCTGTGTAGGACTCTAAAGAATCGTCAATACGCCGGCAGTAGATGATGATCATATCAAACACCCACAAGCTGCAAGCGGTCAGCTAAACGTAACAGCCACCCAGGTATTGAGCGCTCAGAAGATCAACAAGCAAGCCTGTAACTTCTCATGTGAATCCAAACAGTAACACTCCCGTACAGTCCGGTCTCGTCGTCTGATATGTTGCATATCTCGCCTAGGGGTGGTAAACGTCAGACCCCAGTAGCTCGATAAGTCGTGTCGATATGAGGTCTATAACAGTTCGAGAAACTACAGCTAACACTTACCAGTAAATCTCAGCAACCCTGGCCAGGGATTTCCGGTTATAGCCAATCGAACACAGCACAACATCAACTCCCTATACCGGGAGAGACGAATCCCCTCCTATCGCTCATCGCCTCCATGTGATTCGGGACTGTACCCAAAAGCCACCTTTTTGCACGCCCTCTTGGACGTGGTATGATGGAAATCAAAGCACAGTGGGAACCACACAAGACTCTATGACGATCTCAGGTCAACAGACTACTCTGTACCAGTGTCACCGGAGAACTGCCATCTGACGTATGGTATAATACCATCTGGGAGTTCTCGGCGAGTCCGTCCAGTGTACCCAGTCTCCACTGAGCACCCGTACACCATCCTTGATGTCAAACACCGATGGATATGGGATCATCCATCGCCCATCATATGGGTCAAGATGCGTATACGCTAGTCTACTCCGGTGCATCGATGCCCTGTCTCGATACACCCTCGACTAGGAACAGTTATAGGATATACTCGTCGACTACCGTGGCCCCACTAGTATGATCTCATCATAGTCCCAGTAGTCGAGTACATATCCTAAGGGCTTTATCAACATGTAATATAGAGACAATCAGAGTACATGTTAAGATAAAGTACAACCAGATAGCATACTATCATGTCGAGCAAGAAAGTCCTCCCTATATATGTCCTAGCATCCACTACAATATACATCGTATGTACAGTAATGGCCTCTAGGGCATACATATAACTAACAATCTCCCACTTGCACTAGGGCCATCTGTTATGGTATCGCATACCCAACAATTAGCTGCGGTTGAAGTATCTCATACTCAACCATCCCTTAAATGTCTCTACTGGGAAAAAGGCCTTTGTGAGTGGATCCGCGCTGTTGTCCTCTGTGTCTACTCTCCTAACCTCGATCTCCCTGGAGATCAACCATCTCCATGATCAGGTGATACTGCCTAAGAATTATATCTGGATTTCTGATGGGACGGTAGTTCCTTGGCTAAAGCCACAACCCCATTGTCACACAATGGTAGGAACAAAGTTCATCTTATGAACTGATATATATCCAGACTGCCTCTTTTGGTAGTATCCTTTGTAACGATGTATCTTGCCTTTAATCGTCTAGTATGTCACGGTATCTAGCTTGGAACTCTTCCAACATACCGTCCCTCCACTGAGGGTATAGACAAGCCTGCGACTGACATTCAGTCGTCCTTATCACCCTGGAACCCTTCCAGTGATTCTCCCCAGGATCGATTGATACCATCTCACTACAACTAGTGAGTATCATAACATCCAATTAGATCTATCTCATAGATCCAAGACCCAGGATTTAGGAGGTATCAATTTGATCCTATATGGAGAATCCTTGTTATAAGCGGAGATTGACCGAGCGTAGCATAGGAAACTCCTTCCGTATCAAGAGTATGTCATCCACGTACTCTACGAGGATCACCACCATACTCTCTACTACCTTTTCGTATATACAAGGTTCATCTACCATTTTGATGAAGTCAAACTCTTTGACTACCACATCAAAACAGATGTTCCAACTCCGCGATACTTGTTTTATCATATAAAACATCTTGCACACGTTTCCGCTGCTCCTACTGTCTACGAAGCCCTCTGGCTGTGTACTTATAGACGCTCTTTTCTAAAACATCATTTAGAAAAGCAGTCATGACACCCAACCACCAGATATCGTAGTCATGGTATGTAGCCGTGGCAAGTAGGATCTGAATGGACTTAAGCATAGTTTTGAAAGTCTCAACTTTTCCATGTACACCAAGTAATCTTCTCAAGATATACTCGCTCCTCATGGGGATTTAACCCTTCAGATAAAGCAACCAAAGTCCATACTTTGTTGGTGTATAAGGATTCCATCTCAGATCGATAAGCATCCAGCCATTCTTACAGAGTCTCACTCCTGATGGCCAGCTCGAAACTAGTTGGGTCATCATCTCATGATGCAATCCTCGCTCCCACTGTCATAGAGAAACCGAAGTATCTCTCAAGTGGGTGAGGAACCCTACTAGATCGGCAGAGAGGCTGAGGTTTGTTGGAAACAATTGAATCCTTTGGTTCTACCAAATTATCAGCTGTAGTTTGTATAGCTGGAACATTTCCAGTTCTACATAACAGACCTTGCCTCGAGCTTGTCCGGATTTTGCTTTTAGACATAGGCCGGACAACCCCAATCTTAACCAACTTAAGATATGGGCTCTTCCCTTTCCATATCACATATGAAGTGGTAGGCAACTGATTTGATTTGAACCCTATTCAATAGGTATGCAACTTCACAAGTGCATAACTCCCTAAAGGAAATAGGAAACTCAGTAGTACTCATCATTGAGCACACCATATCACATAGGGTGTGATTGCTCCGCCCCGATACACCGACGTTCTGTGGTGTATACGGAGGAGTAATGCCGAGAGAGAATCTCATTCTTCTTTAGAATAGTCCAGGAATTCCGTGCTCAAGTATTCTCCTCCTTGATCACATCAAAGGACATAATACTTTTACCCGTATTTTGGTTCTCTACTTCTAACTTATATTCTGTGAATATCTCAAAAGATTCGGACTTGTGTTTCAATAGGAACATATGTCTGAATCTTGAGAGATTATCAGAGAATGTAATGAAGTATAAAGAACCGATCTTGGCATGTGTAGACAGGGGACTTTCATACATCAGCATGTATCAATCCCAAAAGTTCACTAACTCTTTCTCTGTTTCCAATAAATAGAGCTATGGTCATTTAATCTTTGTGACATGATTGGCAAGTTTCATAAGATGTAAAAATTTAAATATGCATCTAAATGTAACTTCAGCCAGTCGGGTCGCATTGATATGACCTAGTCTACAATGCCTCAAGAAGGATTTGTTCATTTCTGAACTCTTCCTCTTGTGTGTGTTCCTTATACTAAGAACTGTAGTTTGATTTAGAACGTCAATGCTTTTAGATAACGTGCCTGAACCGATCAACTCTTGATATAGGAAATGTTCAAAACATTATCCAACAATACAAAATTATATCCTTTCTTTACTAATAAAGAGACTGATATGATTTTGTATATCAGGTTCGGTATCTAATAACATTTGTTCAGAATCAATGTATTCCGGTAATACAGGGTGATAGTGACCAACAGACTTGGCTGCAACACTTGCACCGTTTTCTGTCTCATAAAACTTATCACCCGTTCTCAGTTCTCTACCTTTCTGTAGCCCATGTAACAAATTACATATGCGGGACCCTGATCCGGTATCACATACCCAGGACGTAAAGGATACTGAGAAACAGTTCTGTGTAATGAACACACCCGAAGATGATGCATCAACATGCACTTTCTTCGTTTGGGCGGTACGGGAAATCTGGTATTCCCCAATTTTCTGCTCTGTCCTATAACAATTATAAGTTGGAGCGGGACCAACGTTCCCCAGCTCAGTATAACAAGCGGGTTCGGTCAATATATTCGTTTTATTATCTTGATTAAGGCGTGATATAGTCGCTATCTAGAGAGAGAGAGAGAGAAGAAAACACTCAGCGTATGCTCTTGCAAGATTAGATTGGTTATCTAATATATCTAATCAGGATGTCTCCCACTGTTTTAGTCAAATCTTCCTTCAAACCCTAAAAGGAAAGACTAGCCGGGATTAATTACACGCAACAAGTTCGCCAATCTTTCAGCCAGGCCAGTGTCGGTACTTTGAGGGAGGTCCCCCGTGCTTTCGCACGAACCTAATTAAAGTAAACCTCGTTTTCCCAGAGGCGTAACCCCGTTAACACCTTTCTAGACACCTACTTGATCGGCTAATTGTAATGCGTAAAACTCTCCCAGGAGTAACTCTTACTCGCAGCGGGTATCGGGATCCAAATATCTTATAGAAGGTATGCAATCTCATTGCAAATTTCAACACTTGAAATTCCCAATAATATTTTGCTCCTAGCAGCTTATGACCTTGGCTAAGGTCAACAAATCATAAGTGCTAGCCAAGTTCAACCCGTCAATTCCCGATTGAATTAAACCCACCCGCACGATCCTTAGCTAAGGTCAACAAAGTCGCACGACTACCCTAACTCAATCGCATCATATGCTTATACAGATAAGCACTAATAAGCTACCGCACACTACGCCTTGACTAAGGTCAACAAACGTAGCACGAATACTAACCAGTACTTATCTGAAATGACGGAGGGCTACGACGGGTTTTTCAGAAAACCCTTTGCGTAATGAACTTGATATCGTTGTTGAATCGAGTGATTTTAAATGGAGTGTTTTTGAGGCATTTCTAGTTTTGCTAAAGGGGTCACTCCCGGTGAAGGGATCGTCGGCCCTTTCCTCATCGAATAAGGTGCAGGATATATCACATATACCGCTGTGCAAAGCAAGAACTATAGAAGCAATCAAAAGACAAACCGAGTTTGTAGTATCTGCCAGTTATTGCTAAAGGAGTCACTCCCGGTGAAGGGATCTCGGTCCTTTCCTTATCGAATAAGGTGCTGGATGTCCTACATGGAACACCGCTATGCAAAGCAAGAACTGTAGCTATCAGTTTTTATAAACAAGTTTCTACAACATCTTAGGTTTCTTTTATTTCATTAATCTCATTAATGAAGTCCCATTTTAATTATGCTTCATAAGCATCTCTTTTGAAACGAAATCTGCAATATAACATATATCTCATATATATAATATAAACATTCGTCTCAGGCAGTAATATGATCTCATCACAGAACATTGCAGCAGAAGAACATATATGTAATATTGGATATACTAAGACGTCCGTGTTTTCAATATGAGCCTGTATAAAACACGGATTCCACGGTCGCGATGAATAGCCAAACCCACATCCCTAGACCCCTACGAGAGCGGCAAGTAACACTGCCAATTCTAGGGTTAGGAGACCCGGTCTTGATTCCTCGAGATGGTCTCCCACTGGACCCTAGAACCCGGTTACTTGTGCTCCCCGCCTTGGGTCTACCTAATGCGGAAAAGTAAATAATATACAACGGTGACAACTTCCGCTACCTGGAAGTGCCCCAATAAAAGAATATTACATACAAATGAATTTTACATGAATGAAAAAGAAAAACTCTCTTCTCACATAAAACCCCCGGCTATTCAAACACGACGATCCAATATAACATATCACAGCAACACATAATATCTCATATCATCAACGTAAGCAAGTATGCGTATCCCGATTGTCGTTGAAGTATAGCAACGAAGCCGGCGATACACCACATACTACGCTTACGGTCACAGAAAAGAAAGTGTAAAACTAAAACAGTTGGAATCCGCAACCTCTTTAGACATCGCATGCCTAACCAAATGAATTCCTTAGACATCACATGCCTAACAATTATAAACCCCGCATTTTAGTCTCATTATCGAAAACTCTTTTCAATATCAAGTCGGGCGATTCAACAAGATTCCCGAAAAAACCGATCGAATGCTCGTCGCAAACTTTAGTAGACGGCCGCACCCCCAATACCGTCAACGAAGTGCACCAAGGCGGAACACCGCTACCGAGAGCACCCGAACGGATGCTTTCGGCGACGAGGTTCTCCTATAGTCACTTGGTCGGGGCTATGGAGTGAGGCTGTCTATTAAGTTTACCCGGCGAGTATCCGCGTACGCTACGTGATTGCGACGGACTTTTGATCACATCAAAATTCCGTAGCAACCGATCATCTGAGACTGAACTGCTATGTTTATAATATTCAAATTAGTTATCACTTAACTACCTGTGGATTCCAATTATTGTATCACATTCCAGATAAATAGAAAAAGTTAAACTTTCCGATCGAATCATCAAACACCCAAGATTTCCCCAATGTATCTCAACACTTGAAATCAGTTTAAAAACGTCCATCACATGCCACAGTACCAATGGTCCATCCGTAGAAAGGTCAAGCCAACGCCTCACATGTGGCACGCCGTACTGCCCCAAACCCTAAGGTTCAAAGGGCAGTTCAAGACGGTCACATAATCGAGTTAAGGTTTGTTGTCTTCTAGAGGGTCCATCGAGTTACTTGCACGACTTAGAACATTCTTAAACACGAGGAAAATTCAACTTTTGAAAAATTTTCCGACAGGGGAAAAAGTGAGTTATTGATATCCGTTCGAACTTTTTAACAGTTTCTAAAATTTATCCGGAAAACCACAGAGACAAAATTTGATACCCCGATCGAAACACCGAATCCCGAAAACAACTCCAGAAAATTCAACACTTGAATAAATATTAAAAATTCCTAAAAAATCCAGAATAATAAAATAAGAGTTACTGTGCAAACAGTGAATGATGACGTCACCATTGCGCCGCGGAACCGCCGCAGAAGGCATGCTTCTGCCGCGGTTCCGCCGCGAATATTACTGTTCATCAAAAAAAATTTTCGCCGTAATTCTTAGAATTCCCTGCTGAATTTTTTAAGCATTTTTAATTTGGAAAAACTCCAGATTTTAGAAAAAGTCCAGAGAGCAATTTGTGATCGGGTTTCGGGTTCGTTCGGAGTTCAAACTCCGTCTAGACTTCGCCTAAAGCTCTAGCTTGGCTCTGATACCACTGTAGAGTTGCTAGGCATGCGCACAAGGGTCTACGAGGCATCAACCATGCCCGATTAAAAATTTAGCCGTGCCGAACAACCCGAATACGGATCTTTAAACTAGAGATTAGGCGAAAACAAGCATGCTAAACATTTTAACACTAAGTGAGAGGGATTACAACCTTTGTAGATCCGGTCCTTCACTTCATATGCTCCGTGTTGTGGTCCCTTCGCTGCGATCATCGGGTTCCGGGCTCTCGAGAGGTTCCACGAAGAGAAAGACGCAACCTTTGCTTCCGATCTTCGATACTAAGATGATCTACCTCGAAGTTTCTTTAATACAAGCTAACGCTCATGAAATGATGTGAACACCCTCATCTAAATGGCAAGGGAAGATGAGGATGATGAAGTAGGATTTTTGCTCTCTTTATTTATATTTTTCTCACATTTATCCATCACAAAATCAAAGCAAGAAACCATTTTTAAGCAAAGAAGAAGAAGGAAGAAGATGATGAATAATGAATATCCTTTTGTGATGAATAGGAAAATAATAATATGATAGAATTATGCAACCATGGTTCAAACTAACCCTTGTAGAGATTTTACTAGGGTTAAAGGTTTGGTTAGGGTTTTGGAAATATCTAGCATAATATCTTAACAAAGACAAAGAAAGAAAACATCTAGAATCTTCTAGAAAGCCTTAACCCTAATCAAACCCTAACCATGTTTAATCTCTACTAAACAAGTTGCATTATTTATCATATCATGTTACAATATTATATATCACATATACAATATTTATTGCAACAAAATAAAATAATACATTTAACATATATCGCATATATATCAATGTATTACCCGAGTGAGAAAAAGAATCTTTTAGTGAGCAAATATTAGTTAATGTAATTTAATATATCATATATATTATTATACATTAAATTATCGAATCAACACTTGATCCGACAATCCGGCTATATCGCATATAACCGGCTAATATTTATTCGTACCGATTCATCGAATCAACACTTGATCCGATGACCCGGTTGATATCAAATATCGCGAGAATAGAATACGGTATCACATATCGCATTATCCTCGGTCCCGCACATATCACATATGTGCTCCTACTCCGTTTTGCCTGAGTCAAGAAACCTCTGTGTAGGACTCTAAAGAATCGTCAATACGCCGGCAGTAGATGATGATCATATCAAACACCCACAAGCTGCAAACGGTCAGCTAAACGTAACAGCCACCCGGGTATTGAGCGCTCAGAAGATCAACAAGCAAGCCTGTAACTTCTCCTGTGAATCCAAACAGTAACACTCCCGTGCAGTCCGGTCTCGTCGTCTGATATGTTGCATATCTCGCCTAGGGGTGGTAAACGTCAGACTCCAGTAGCTCGATAAGTCGTGTCGATATCAGGTCTATAACAGTTCGAGAAACTACTGATAACACTTACCAGTAAATCTCAGCAACCCTGGCCAGGGATTTCCGGTTATAGCCAATCGAACACAGCACAACATCAACTCCCTATACCGGGAGAGACGAATCCCCTCCTATCGCTCATCGCCTCCATGTGATTCGGGACTGTACCCAAAAGCCACCTTTTTGCATGCCCTCTTGGACGTGGTATGATGGAAATCAAAGCACAGTGGGAACCACACAAGACTCTATGACGATCTCGGGTCAACAGACTACTCTGTACCAGTGTCACCGGAGAACTGCCATCTGACGTATGGTATAATACCATCTGGGAGTTCTCGGCGAGTCCGTCCAGTGTACCCAGTCTCCACTGAGCACCCGTACACCATCGTTGATGTCAAACACCGATGGATATGGGATCATCCATCGCCCATCATATGGGTCAAGATGCGTATACGCTAGTCTACTCTGGTGCATCGATGCCCTGTCTCGATACACCCTCGACTAGGAACAATTATAGGATGTACTCGTCGACTACCGTGGCCCCACTAGTATGATCTCATCATAGTCCCAGTAGTCGAGTACATATCCTAAGGGCTTTATCAACATGTAATATAGAGACAATCAGAGTACATGTTAAGATAAAGTACAACCAGATAGCATACTATCATGTCGAGCAAGAAAGTCCTCCCTATATATGTCCTAGCATCCACTACAATATACATCGTATGTACAGTAATGGCCTCTAGGGCATACATATAACTAACAGATGCCTCGTAAACCCTTGTGCGCGTTCCTAGCAACACTACAGCGGTATCAGAGCCATGCTAGAGCTTTAGGCGAAGTCTGAGCGAAGTTTAAAGTCCGATCGAACCCGGAAACCCCGACACAAACCCTTCTCTGGACATTTTCCAAAAATGTGATTTTTTATGAATTAAAAATGCTCAGAAAAATAAGCAGGAAAAACTAAGAATTGCCATCTGACTAATTCGCTCACATGACCGCGGAACCACGTCGAAACCAAGGGTTTGGCGGCGGTTCCGCGGCCAAAATTGTGAATTTGTCCCTGGAATTTCATATATTTGTTCTTAGGTCCTTTCTTGGCAATTTTTTCTGGGAATTTTTTAATTCCACTCAAGTGTTGAGTTTTCTAGGGTTGTATTGGGGACTCGTTGATTCGATCGAAAAATTTAATTTTGTTTAGTTTGTCCGGGTAATTTTTAGAAACTGTTAAAAAGTTCGACCGGATATCAATAACTCACTTTTTCCCCAGTCGGAAATTGTTTCAAAAGTTGGATTTTTTCTCGAGTTTAAGAACGTTCTATGTCGTGCAAGTAACGCGGTTGACCCTCTAGAAGACAACAAACCTTAACTCGATTATGTGACCGTCTTGAACTGCCTCTGAACCTTAGGGTTTGTGGCAGTACGGCGTGCCACATGTGAGGCGTTGGCTTGACCCTTCTACGACTGGACCATTGGTACTGTAGCATGTGATGGATGTTTTTAATCTGATTTCAAGTGTTGAGATATATTGGGGAAATCTTGGGTGTTTGATTAGTCGATCGGAAAGTTTAACATTGTCTATTTATCTGGAATGTGATATAATATTTGGAATCCACAGGTAGTTATCAGATAACTAATTTGAATGTTATAAATCTAGCGGTTTAGTCTCAGATGATCGGTTGCCACGAAATTTTGATGTGATCAAAAGTCCGTCGCAATCATGTAGCGTACGCGGATACACGCCAGGTAAACTTAACAGACAGCCATGCCCCATAGCCCCGACCAAGTGACTGTAGGAGAACCCCATCGCCAAAAGCATCCGTTCGGGTGCTTGCGGCAGCGGTGTTCCGCCTTAGTGCACTTCGTCGACGGCATCCGGGGGTGCGGCCGTCTACTAAAGTTTGCGACGAGCATTCGATCAGAATGTCGGGAATCTTGTTGAATTGCCCGACTAGATATTGAAAAGAGTTTTCGACAATGAGACTAAAATGCGGGGTTTATAATTGTTAGGCATGCGATGTCTAAGGAATTCATTTGGTTAGGCATGCGATGTCTAAGGAGGTTGCGGATTCCAACTGTTGTAGTTTTACACTTTCTTTTCTGCGACCGTAAGTGTAATATGGGATATCGCCGGTTTCGGTGCTATATGTCAACGACAATCGGGATACGCATATTTGCTTACGTTGATGATATGAGATATTATGTGTTGTTGTGATATGTTATATTGGATCGTCGTGTTCTGAATAGCCGGGGGTTTTATGTGAGATGAGAGTTTTTTCTTTTTCATTCATGTAAAATTCATTTGTTTGTAATATTCTTTTATTGGGGGCACTTCCGGGCTGAGGATGATGTCACCATTGTATATTATTTACTTTTCCGCATTAGGTAGACCCAAGGCGGGGAGCATAAGTAACCAGGTTCTAGGATCCAGTGGGAGACCATCTCGAGGAGTCGAGACCGAGTCTCCTAACCCTAGAATTGGCAGTGTTGCTTTCCGCTCTCGTAGGGGTCTTGGGATGTGGGTTTAGCTATTCATCGCGACCGTGGAATCCGTGTTTTATACAGGCTCGTATTGAAAACACGGACGTCCTAGTATATCCAATATTTCATATATGTTCTTCTGCTGTAATGTTCTGTGATGAGATCATATTACTTCCTGAGACGAATGCTTATATTATATATATGAGATATATGTTATATTGCAGATTTCGTTTCAAAAGTGAAGCTTGTGAAGCATAATAAAATGGGACTTCATTAATGAGATTAATGAAATAAAAGAAACCTAAAGATATTGTAGAAACTTGTTTAAAAACTGGTAGCTCTAGTTCTTGCTTTGCATAGCGGTGTTCCTTGTAGAACATCCAGTACCTTATTCGATAAGAAAAGAGCCGAGATCCCTTCACCGGGAGTGACCTTTTTAGTGAAACTAGCTGATGCTACAAACTCGGTTTGTCTTTTGATTGCTTCTATAGTTTTTGCTTTACATAGTGATATTTGTAAAATATCCTGCACCTTATTCAATGAGGAAAGGGCCGACGATCCCTTTACCGGGAGTGGACCCTTTAGCAAAACTAGAAAAGCCTAAAAAAACACTCCATTTAAAATCACTCGATTCTACAACGATATCAAGTTCATTACGCAAAGTGTTTTCTGAAAAACCCGTCGTAGCCCTCCGTCATTTCATATAAGTACTTCATAGTTTTCGTGCTACGTTTGTTGGCTTTGTAAGGTTGCTAGGCACTGCCACAATGTTCTATGAGGCATCAACCATGCCCGATTTAAAAATTAGCCGTGCCGAACAACCCGAAACCGGATATTTAAACTAGAGTTTAGGCGAAAACAAGTATGTTAAACACTTTAACACTAAGTGAGAGGGATTACAACCTTTGTAGATCCGGTCCGTCACTTCTAAAGCTCCGTGTTGAAGTCCCTTCGCTGCGATCATCGTGTTCCGGACTCTCGAGAGGTTCCACGAAGAGAAAGATGCAGTTTTGCTTCCGATCTTCGATACAATGATGATTTACCTTGAAGTTTCGTTAACACAACCTAACACTGGTAATATGATGTGAACACCCTCATCTAAATGGAAAGGATAGATGAGAATGATGAAGTAGGATTTTTGCTCTCTTTTATTTTCTATTCCTCACTCACTTTCCATCACAAATAAAAAGCAAGAAAGCTTTGCAAAAGGAGGAGGAAGAAGAAGAATAGTGATCAAAACCTTTTGTAATGAATAATGCAAGGATTAATATGATGAATAATGCAACCATGGTTGACTAAACCATTGTAGAGAATTAACCAAGGGCTAGGGTTTGGGTTGGGTTAAGTATGAGTCATAGATAAATATCAAGACAAATATCTTTATCATTACAAAAAGAAACCTTCTAGAATCTACTAGAAGTCTTAACCCTAATCCAAACCCTAATCATGTTTAAACTCCAAAAAACATGTTGCATTAGTTATCATATCATCTTACACTATTATATATCACATATATAATATTTATCGTAACAAAATAAAATAATACAATTAACATATATCGCATATATATCAATGTATTACCCGAGTGAGAAAAAGAATCTTTTAGTGAGCTAATAATAGTTAATGTAATTTAATATATCATATATATTATTATACATTATATTATCGAATCAACACTTGATCCGACAATCCGTCTATATCGCATATAACCGACTAATATTTATCCGTACCGATTCATCGAATCAACACTTGATCCGATGACCCGGCTGATATCAAATATCGCGAGAATAGAATACGGTATCTCATATCGCATTATCCTCGGTCCCGCACATATCGCATACGTGCCCCTACTCCGTTTTGCCTGAGTCAAGAAACCTCTGTGTAGGACTCTAAAGAATCGTCAATACGCCGGCAGTAGGTGATGATCATATCGAACACCCACAAGCTGCAAGCGGTCAGCTAAACGTAACAGCTACCCAGGTATTGAGCGCTCAGAAGATCAACAAGCAAGCATGTATATTATCCTGTGAATCCAAACAGTTACACTCCCGTACAGTCCGGTCTCGTCGTCTGATATGTCGCATATCTCGCCTAGGAGTGGTAAACGTCAGACCCAGTAGCTCGATAAGTCGTGTCGATATGAGGTCTATAACAGTTCAAGAAACTACTGATAACACTTACCAGTACATCTCAGCAACCCTGGCCAGGGATTTCCGGTTATAGCCAATCGAACACAGCGCAACGTCAACTCCCTATACCGGGAGATACGAATCCCCTCCTATCGCTCATTGCCTCCATGTGATTCGGGACTGTACCCAAAAGCCACATTTTTGCACGCCCTCTTGGACGTAGTATGATGGAAATCAAAGCACAGTGGGAATCACACAAGACTCTATGACGATCTCGGATTAACAGACTACTCTGTACCAGTGTCACCGGAGAACTGCCATCTGACGTGAGGTATAATGAGTTCTCGGCGAGTCCGTCCAGTGTACCCAGTCTCCACTGAGCACCCGTACACCATCCTTGATGTCAAACACCGATGGATATGGGATCATCCATCGCCCATCATATGGGTCAAGATGCGTATACGCTCTACTCTGGTGCATCGATGCCCTGTCTCGATACACCCTCGATTAGGAACAGTTATAGGATGTACTCGTCGACTACCGTGGCCCCACTAGTATGATCTCATCATAGTCCCAGTAGTCGAGTACATATCCTAAGGGCTTTATCAACATGTAATATAGAGACAAGCAGAGTACATGTTAAGATAAAGTACAACCAGATAGCATACTATCATGTCGAGCAAGAATGTCCTCCCTATATATGTCCAAGCATCCATTACAATATACATCATATGTACAGTAATGGCCTCTAGGGCATACATATAACTAACAATCTCCCACTTGCACTAGGGCCATCTGTTGTGGTATCGCATACCCAACAATTAGCTGCGGTTGAAGTATCATATACTCAACTATCCCTTAAAAGTCTCTACTGGGAAAAAGGCCTTTGTGAGTGGATCCGCGCTGTTGTCTTCTGTGTCTAGTCTCCTAACCTCGATCTCCCTGGATTTCAACCATCTCCATGATCAGGTGATACTTCCTAAGAATTATATCTGGATTTCAGATTGGACGGGGGGTTCCTTGGCAAAAGCCACAACTCAATTGTCACACAATGGTAGGAACGAATTTCATCTTATGAACTTATATATCCAGACTGTCTCTTTGGTAGCATTCTTGGTAACGATGTATCTTGCCTTTAATCGTCTAGTAAGTCATGGTATCTAGCTTGGAACTCTTCCAACATACCGTCCTTCCACTGAAGGTAAAGACAATGCCTGCGACTGACATTCAGTCGTCCTTATCACACTGGAACCTTTCCAGTGATTCTCCCCAGGATCGATTGATGCCATCTCACTACAACTAGTGAGAATCCTAATATCCAATTAGATCTATCTCATAGATCCAAAACCCAGGATTTAGGAGGTATCGCTTTGATCCTATATGGAGAATCCTTGTGATAAGTGGAGATTGACCGAGCGTAGAATAGGAAACTCCTTCCCTATCAAGAGTATGTCATCCACGTACTCTATGAGGATCACCACCATACTCCCTACTACCTTTTTGTATATACAAGGTTCATCTACCATTTTGATGAAGTCAAACTCTTTGACCGCCACATCAAAACAGACGTTCCAACTCCGCGATGCCTACTTTATCACATAAAACATCTTGCACACGTTTCCACTGCTCCCACTGTCTATGAATCCCTCTGGCTGTGTACTTATGTTTACCCCAATCAGAGCAAAGCTCTGTTCAAGTTCCAAGGCGGGAGAAGAAGCAACGCTTCATCTTCCCCCCAATCAGAGCAAAGCTCTGCTTTGAAAATTTAAACTTTAATAAATGAAGCAACGCTTCAGATTCTTTGCGCTGTGCGCAATGTGCCACGTGTCAGAAGTTGACACGGCAACACAACGCCCAAGGAAGTACGTCTAATCAGAGCAAGGCTCTTTAAAAAAAACATAAGTAAGACTTAACTGCGCAAGCACACGGTTGCGCGACACGTGTCTGCGCAGTTGCGCAATCGCAACTGCGCAAGCGCACGGACGCGCGACACGTGTCTGCGCAGTTGCGCAATCGCAACTGCGCAAGCGCACGACAGCGCGACACGTGTCACGCGCTGGTGAGTTGCGCAGCAACTGAATGAAGATTTAGATAAATCTTTTCTGTTCTCCTGTAAAACAGGAACCCTTGGATCAAAGATCCAATGGTGGGAAAATTCCCAAAATTATTCAGGAAAGATTTTGTTAACAAATCCAACAAATTTGTGGGCACTATAAATAAGACCCCAAGCCTCATTCAAAAGGCATCAAGAATCAATCATCATCGAGAGAAGGAAAACTTCTGGAAAAAAAAGAGCTCTTGAAGATTAATCAAGAACAAAAGAGAAGGTAAAATTTCTGAAGAACAGAAAATTAAAAAGGGAATAATAAAAGAAAAAGATAAATAGTGCCTTGCACTTGATATGAACCCCTGGTTCTGAAAAATCAAAGGATAATAAATAGTGCCTTGCACTTGATATGAACCCTTGGTTCTGTAAAATCAAGGAAAACAAGAAGAACTTGTTTTCCTTTGATCTAAATTTAGATCAAAAGTGCTATGCACTTTTGTTCTCAAATCAAGGAAATTCTTGAATCTTTGCACAAGTGCAACTCATCATTTAAAAGGGCCTGGCCCAACTCAAGAAAATTATTGAGTTTCTGCAACTCATTATTTAAAAGGGCCTAGCCCAATTGCAGAATAATAAAAGGGCAAAGCCCTGTTTGGAAAACTCTTGAGTTTCTGTAACTCATTATTCAAGAGGGCCTAGCCCAATTGCAGAAAAATAAAAGGGCAAAGCCCTGTTCAGAAAATTCCTGAGTTTTTTGTAACTCATTACTTAAAAGGGCCTGGCCCCAAATCAGATTGCAAAATAATGAAGGGGCAGAGCCCTGTTTAGGTTGAGTCTTTTAATCGGGCAGAGCCTAAAATAAAAATTGGACTTAACCCAATCCTGGCTGTAAGTCCTTAAATTAAATGCCTCTCATAAACCAAGTCACGACCGGTCCGAGGGTACATCTCCGAACTCCTTTGACATTTGTCGCTGTAATTTCTCAACGACGTCAAAGAGGCGACGGGTCCTAACGACCACTCATCTAATATTAGACCGAAACGTCCTTAAACTAATATTTGCCCCAAAAATGAGAATATTGGACCGAAATGTCCATAAACTAACATTGGACCGAAACGTCCCTAAACTAATATTGGACCGAAACGTCCCTAAACTAATATCGGACCGAAACGTCCTTAAACTAATATTGGACCGAAACGTCCTTAAACTAATATCGGACCGAAACGTCCCTAAACTAGTAACGGACCACTACGTCCGTAAACTGGCGACGGACCACCACGTCCCTAAACTGGAATATGGACCACTACGTCCTTAAACTGGCGACGGACCGAAACGTCCCTAAACTAATAACGGACCACTACGTCCCTAAACTGGCGACGGACCACCACGTCCCTAAACTGGAATCTGGACCACTACGTCCTTAAACTGGCGACGGACCGAAACGTCCCTAAACTAATAACGGACCACCACGTCCCTAAACTGGCGACGGACCACCACGTCCCTAAACTGGAATATGGACCACTACGTCCTTAAACTGGCGACGGACCGAAACGTCCCTAAACTAATAACGGACCACCACGTCCCTAAAACTGGCAATGGACCACCACATCCCTAAACTGGAATATGGACCACTACGTCCTTAAACTGGAGACGGACTGAAACGTCCCTAAACTAATAATGGACCACCACGTCCCTAAAACTGGCAATGGACCGCCACGTCCCTAAACTGGCACAATAGGGCCCAAACGCTCTTTTGTTGGATCTAAACGGTCCCGTCTAAGTTGATCTTAACCCCAAATACGGTTAACGTGTCCTTAGATATTCAAATAAACGATAAAACTCCAAATCAACTTTGGTTCAAGGGTATACCTCGGAACTCCTCTGACGACTGTCGTTGTAATCCCTCAACGATGTCAGAGAGGTGATGAGTCCCGATAACCAGATAATTAAATCAATCACTACGTCGGGTCGATCGTAGTCTAAAACAGGACTAACATATCCTTGACGAATGTTTAAGTTGATCTTAGCCGCAACGCGACTAATGCATCCTTAAACTAAAAACACCAAACCCAAATCTAAGTAAATACGGATTTGGACTAATCCACGTCCTACGGGCGACGGCATTACTCAGTCTCCGTATACAATCCACGGGCAACCACAAACAAAACAAACACACACGACACGAAGTGAAATTCTGGAGAAGGAGAAAGTTGTTACCGCGATGCGGTAGCGTAATTAACTGCAGGGGCTTGCGCCTGCAGGGAAGAGCGTCCCCACAATCAAAAACCCCTCACCCTGAGGGGGAATCTGACGAAGTCTGCTATATCGGCCGCATCCGTCTAAACCTCTGATACACGGTGCCATAAATCAACTTGGCATCTTCGGAGAGGTAGACGGATAAAACCAAATAGCATCTGCCCTGAACCTCAGGCACGGACGCCTTAACGTCTTGGCCGCCGTTCGGAGGGGAACAACTTATAGACGCTCTCTTCTAAAACATCATTTAGAAAAGCAGTCATGACACCCAACCACCAGATATCATAGTCATGGTATGTAGCAGTGGGAAGTAGGATCTGGATGGACTTAAGCATAGCTTTGAAAGTCTCAACTTTTCCATGTACACCAAGTAATCTTTTCAAGATATACTCGCTGCTGATGGGTATTTAACCCTTCAGATAAAGCAACCAAAGTCCATACTTTGTTGGTGTATAAGGATTCCATCTCCGATCGATAAGCATCCAGCCATTCTTACAGAGTCCCACTCCTGATGGCCAGCTTGAAACTAGTTGGGTCATCATCTCATGATGCAATCCTCGCTCCCACTGTAATAGAGAAACCGAAGTATCTCTCAGATGGGTGAGGAACCCTACTAGATCGGCGGAGAGGCTGATGTTCGTTGGAAACTACAGAATCCTTTAGTTCTACCAAATCATCAGCTGCAGTTTGTATAGCTGGAACTACTTCCAGTTTTACTGAGCTAACCTTGCCTCGAGCTTGTCCGGATTTTGCTTTTAGAAATAGGCCGGACAACCCCAAATCTTAACAAGCTTAAGATATGGGCTCTTCCCTTTACATATCACATATGAAATGGTAGGCAACTGATTTGATTTGAACCCTATTCAATAGGTATGCAGCTTCTCAAGTGCATAACTCCCAAAAGGAAATAGGAAACTCAGTAGTACTCATCATTGAGCACACCATATCACATAGGGTGTTATTGCTCTGCCCCGATATACCATCGTACTATGGTGTATTCGGAGGAGTAAAGCCGAGAGAGAATCTCATTCTCCTTTAGAATAGTCCAGGAATTCCGTGCTCAAGTATTCTCCTCCCTGATATCATCAAGGGACATAATACTTATACCCGTATTTGGTTCTCTACTTCTAACTTATATTCTGTGAATATCTCAAAAGCTTCGGACTTATGTTTCAACAGGAACACATGTCTGAATCTTCAGAGATTATCAGAGAATGTAATGAAGTACAAAGAACCGGTCTTGTCATGTGTAGATAAGAGACTTTCATACATCAGCATGTATCAATCCCAAGAGTTCACTAACTCTTTCTCTGTTTCCAATTAACAGAGCTATGGTCATCTTATCTTTGTGACATGACCGGCAAGTTTCACAAGATGTAAATTCAAACAGATTTAAATATGCATCTAAATGTAACTTAGCTAGTCCGGTCGCATTGATATGACCTAGTCTACAATGCCTCAAGAAAGATTCGTTCATTTCTGAACTCTTCCTCTCGTGTGTGTTCTGTATACTAAGAACTGTAGTTTGATTTAGAACGTCAATGCTTTTAGATAAGGTGCCTGAACCGATCAACTCTTGATATAGGAAATGTTCAAAACATTATCCAACAATACAAAATTATATCCTTTCTTTACTAATAAAGAGACTGATATGATGTTGTATATCAGGTTCGGTATTTAATAACATTCGTTCAGAATCAATGTATTCTGGTAATACAGGGTGATAGAGATCAACAGACTTGGCTGCAACATTTGCACCGTTTTCTGTCTCATGAAACTTATCACCCGTTCTCAGTTCTCTACCTTCCTGTAGCCCATGTAACAGATTACATATGCGGGATCCTGATCCGGTATCTTATACCCAGGATGTAAAGGATACTGAGAAACAGTTCTATGTAATGAAAACACCCGAAGATGATGCATCAGCATGCACTTTCTCCGTTTGGGCGGCATGGGAAATCTGGTATTGCCTAATTTCCTGCTCTGTCTTATAACAATTATAAGTTGGAGCAGGACAAACGTTCCCCAGCTCAGTATAACAAGCGGGTTCGGTCAATACATCCGTATTATTATCTTGATTAAGGCGTGATATGGCCGCTACCTAGAGAGAGAGAGAAGAAAACACTCAGCGTATGCTCTTGCAAGATTAGATTGGTTATCTAATATATCTAATTAGGATGTCTCCCACTGTTTTAATCAAATCTTCCTTCAAACCCTAAAAGGAAAGACTAGCCGGGATTAATTACACTCTACAAGTTCGCCAATCTTTCAGCCAGGCCAGTGTCGGTACTTTGAGGGAGGTTCCCCGTGCTTTCGCACGGACCTAATTAAGGTAAACCTCGTTTTCCCAGAGGCGTAACCCCGTTAACACCTTTCTAGACACCTACTTGATCGGCTAATTGTAATGTGTAAAACTCTCTCAGGAGTAACTCTTACTCGCAGCGGGTATCGGGATCCAACTATCTCATAGAAGGTATGCAATCTCATTGCAAATTTCAACACTTGAAATTCCTAATAATATTTTGCCCCAAGCGATCTATGACCTTGACTGAGTCAACAAACCATAGACCGCAAGTAAATTTCAACCCGTCATTTCCCGATTGAATTAAACCCACCCGCACGACCCTTGACTGAGTCAACAAGGCCGCACGACTACCCTAATCCAATCGCATCATATGCTTTGCAGATAAGCACTAATCAGCTACCGAACACTATGCCTTGACTGAGTCAACAAACGCAGCACGAATACTAAATACTACTTATCTGAAACGACGGAGGGCTACGACAGGTTTTTAAGAAAACCTTTTACGCAATGAACTTTATATCGTTGTAGAATCGAGTGATTTTAAATGGAGTGTTTTTTAGGCTTTTCTAGTTTTGCTAAAGGGGTCACTCCCGGTGAAGGGATCGTCGGCCCTTTCCTCATCGAATAAGGTGCAGGATATATCATATATACCACTATGCAAAGCATGAACTATAGAAGCAATCAAAAGGCAAACCGAGTTTGTAGCATCTGCTAGTTTCACTAAAGAGGTCACTCCCAGTGAAGGGATCTCGGCTCTTTCCTTATCGAATAAGGTGCTGGATGTTTTACAAGGAGCACCGCTATGCAAAGCAAGAACTAGAGCTACCAGTTTTTAAACAAGTTTCTACAACATCTTAGGTTTCTTTTATTTTCATTAATCTCATTAATGAAGTCCCACTTTATTATGCTTCACAAGCATCTCTTTTGAAACGAAATCTGCTATATAACATATATCTCATATATATAATATAAACATTAGTCTCAGGCAGTAATATGAACTCATCACAGAACATTGCAGCAGAAGAACATATATGAAATATTGGATATCCTAGGACGTCCGTGTTTTAGTACGAGCCTGTATAAAACACGGATTCCACGGTCGCGATGAATAGCCAAACCCACATCCCTAGATTCCTATGAGAGCGGCAATTAACACTGCCAATTCTGGGGTTAGGAGACCCGGTCTCGACTCCTCGAGATGGTCTCCCACTGGACCCTAGAACCCGGTTACTTGTGCTCCCCACCTTGGGTCTACCTAATGCGGAAAAGTAAATAATATACAACGGTGACATCATCCTCAGCCCGTAAGTGCCCCAATAAAAGAATATTACATACAAATGAATTTTACATGAATGAAAAAGAAAAACTCTCATCTCACATAAAACCCCCGGCTATTCAAACGCGACGATCCAATACAACATATCACAGCAACACATAATATCTCATATCATCAACGTAAGCAAGTATGCGTATCCCGATTGTCATTGATGTATAGCAACGAAGTCGGCGATACACCACATACTACGCTTACGGTCACAGAAAAGAAATTGTAAAACTACAACAGTTGGAATCCGCAAACTTCTTAGACATCACATGCCTAACCAAATGAATTCCTTAGACATCGCATGCCTAACAATTATAAACCCCGCATTTTAGTCTCATTATCGAAAACTCTTTTCAATATCAAGTCGGGCAATTCAACAAGATTCCCGACATCCTGATCGAATGCTCGTCGCAAAGTTTAGTAGACGGCCGCACCCCCGATGCCGTCGACGAAGTGCACTAAGGCGGAACACCGCTTTCGCCAGCTCCTAAACGGATGCTTTTGGCGACGGGGTTCTCCTACAGTCACTTAGTCGGGGCTATGGGGCATGGCTGTCTATTAAGTTTACCCGGCGAGTATCCGCGTACGCTACGTGATTGCGACGAACTTTTGATCACATCAAAATTCCGAGGCAACCGATCATCTGAGACTAAACTGCTATGTTTATTACATTCAAATTAGTTATCTCATAACTACTTGTGAATTCCAAATATTGTATCACATTCCAGATAAATAGACAATGTTAAACTTTCCGATCGAATAATCAACAACCCAAGATTTCCACAATGTATCTCAACACTTGAAATCAGTTTAAAAAACATCCATCACATGCCACAGTACCAATGGTCCAGCCGTAGAAGGGTCAAGCCAACGCCTCACATGTGGCACGCCGTACTGCCACAAACCCTAAGGTTCAGAGGCATTTCAAGACGGTCACATAATCGAGTTAAGGTTTGTTGTCTTCTAGAGGGTCCACCGCGTTACTTTCACGACTTATAACGTTCTTAAACCCGAGAAAAAAATCCAACTTTTGAAAAAATTTCCGACTGGGGAAAAAGTGAGTTATTGATATCCGGTCGAACTTTTTAACAGTTTCTAAAAATTATCCGGACAAAACTAAACAAAGTTAAATTATCTGATCGAATCAACGATACCCCAATACAACCCTAGAAAACTCAACACTTGAGTGGAATTAAAAAATTCCCAGAAAAAAATAACAAGAAAGGACCTAAGAATAATTACATGAAATTCCAGAGACTAAGTCACAATTTGGGTCGCGGAACCGCCGCCAAAACCTTGGTTTGGCCGCGGTTCCGCGGTCATATTTGCGAATTAGAGGTCTGTACTTCACAGTAATTCTTAGTTTTTACTGCTTATTTTTCGGAGCATTTTTAATTCATAAAAAAGCATATTTTTGAAAAATGTAGAGAGAAGGGTAAACATCGGGGTTTCGGGTTTAGATCGGACTTTAGACTTCGCTCGGACTTTGCCTAAAACTCTAGCTTGGCTCTGATACCACTGTAAGGCTGCTAGGCACTGCCACAATGTTCTATGAGGCATCAACCATGCCCGATTTAAAAATTAGCCGTCCCGAACAACCCGAAGCCGGAACTTTAAACTAGAGTTTAGGCGAAAACAAGTATGTTAAACACTTTAACACTAAGTGAGTGGGATTGCAACCTTTGTAGATCTGGTCCTTCACTTCTAAAGCTCCGTGTTGAAGTCCCTTCGCTGCGATCATCGTGTTCCGGACTCTCGAGAGGTTCCACGAAGAGAAAGATGCAGTCTTGCTTCCGATCTTCGATACAATGATGATCTACCTTGAAGTTTCGTTAACACAAGCTAACACTCGTAATATGAAGTGAACACCCTCTTCTAAATGGAAAGGATAGATGAGTATGATGAAGTAGGATTTTTGCTCTCTTTTATTTTCTATTTCTCACTCACTTTCCATCACAAATAAAAAGCAAGAAAGCTTTGCAAAAGGAGGAGGAAGAAGAAGAATAGTGATCAAAACCTTTTGTAATGAATAATGCAAGGATTAATATGATGAATAATGCAACCATGGTTAAATAAACCATTGTAGAGAATTAACCAAGGGCTAGGGTTTGGGTTGGGTTAAGTATGAGTCATAGATAAATATCAAGACAAATATCTTTATCATGACAAAAAGAAACCTTCTAGAATCTACTAGAAGTCTTAACCCTAATCCAAACCCTAATCATGTTTAAACTCCACAAAATATGTTGCATTAGTTATCATATCATGTTACAATATTATATATCACATATATAATATTTATCGTAACAAAATAAAATAATACAATTAACATATATCGCATATATATCAATGTATTACACGAGTGAGAAAAAGAATCTTTTAGTGATCTAATATTAGTTAATGTAATTTAATATATCATATATATTATTATACATTAAATTATCGAATCAACACATGATCCGACAATCCGGCTATATCGCATATAACCGACTAATATTTTTCCGTACCGATTCATCGAATCAACACTTGATCCGATGACCCGGCTGATATCAAATATCGCGAGAATAGAATACGGTATCTCATATCGCATTATCCTCGGTCCCGCACATATCACATACGTGCCCCTACTCCGTTTTGCCTGAGTCAAGAAACCTCTGTGTAGGACTCTAAAGAATCGTCAATACGCCGGCAGTAGGTGATGATCATATCGAACACCCACAAGCTGCAAGCGGTCAGCTAAACGTAACAGCTACCCAGTTATTGAGCGCTCAGAAGATCAACAAGCAAGCCTGTACATTCTCCTGTGAATCCAAACTTTAACACTCCCGTACAGTCCGGTCTAGTCGTCTGATATGTCGCATATCCCGCCTAGGGGTGGTAAACGTCAGACACTAGTAGCTCGATAAGTCGTGTCGATATGAGGTCTATAACTGTTCGAGAAAATACTGATAACACTTACCAGTAAAACTCAGCAACCCAGGCCAGGGATTTCCGGTTATAGCCAATCGACCACAGCGCAACATCAACTCCCTATACCGGGAGAGACGAATCCCCTCCTATCGCTCATTGCCTCCATGTGATTCGGGACTGTACCCAAAAGCCACCTTTTTGCACGCCCTCTTGGACGTGGTATGATTGAAATCAAAGCACGGTGGGAATCACACAAAACTCTATGACGATCTCGGGTCAACAGACTACTCTGTACCAGTGTCACCGGAGAACTGCCATCTGACGTGAGTTATAATACCATCTGGGAGTTCTCGGCGAGTCCGTCCAGTATACCCAGTCTCCACTGAGCACCCGTACACCATCCTTGATGTCAAACACGGATGGATATGGGATCATCCATCGCCCATCATATGGGTCAAGATGCGTATACGGTAATCTACTCTGGTGCATCGATGCCCTGTCTCGATACACCCTCGACTAGGAACAGTTATAGGATGTACTCGTCGACTACCGTGGCCCCACTAGTATGATCTCATCATAGTCCCAGTAGTCGAGTACATATCCTAAGGGCTTTATCAACATGTAATATAGAGACAATCAGAGTACATGTTAAGATAAAGTACAACAAGATAGCATACTATCATGTCGAGCAAGAAAGTCCTCCCTATATATGTCCAAGCATCCATTACAATATACATCATATGAACAGTAATGGCCTCTAGGGTATACATATAACTAAGAGGCTTTCGTCAAGGCGTAGTGTGCGGTAGCTATTTATGCTTATCTGCTTATGCTTATGATGCAGATTGAGTTAGGGTAGTCGTGCGACTTTGTTGGCATTCGTCAAGGGCCGTGCAGGTGGGTTTAATTCAATCAGGAAATGATGGGTTGAACTTGACTAGTAGCCTATGGTTTGTTGGCATTCGTCAAGGTCATAGATTGCTAGGGGTAAAATATTATTGGGAATTTCAAGTGTTGAAATTTGCAATGAGATTGCATACCTTCTATGAGATAGTTGGATCCCGATACCCGCTGCGAATAAGAGTTACTCCTGGGAGAGTTTTACACATTACAATTAGCAGATCAAGTAGGTGTCTAGAAAGGTGTTAACGGGGTTACGCCTATGGGAAAATGAGGTTTACTTTAATTAGGTCCGTGCGAAAGCACGGGGAACCTCCCTCAATGTATCGACATTGGCCTGGCTGAAAGATTGGCGAACTTGTAGCGTGTAATTAATCCCGGCTAGTCTTTCCTTTTAGGGTTTGAAGGGAGATTTGATTAAAACAGTGGGAGACATGTTGATTAGATATATTAGATAACCAATCTAATCTTGCAAGAGCATACGCTCAGTGTTTTCTTCTCTCTCTCTCCAGGTAGCGACCATATCACGCATTAATCAAGATAATAATACAGATGTATTAACCGAACCCGCTTGTTAAACTGAGCTAGGTAACGTTGGTCCCGCTCCAACTTATAATTGTTATAAGACAGAGCAGGAAATTAGGAAATACCAGATTTCCCGTGCCGCTCAAACGAAGAAAGTGTTGGAGATAGTGCCCTCAGAGTCAATTATTGGTTCACAGGCACGTGATTGCAATGATTGAGGGAGGACCTATCCCGGTAGGACAGTTTTACTCGAGATGATAGTATGCTATCTGGTTTACCTTTATCATCGTGTACTGCTTCAGGTGACCTTACAGGTCGCTATTACACGCTGATAGAGCCCCTAGGATTCTTGCTTGACTGCCAGCAGTATGATGGCGATCATATACGTGAGAGCTGGTAGTCTATAAGCACATCCTTAACAGGTCCCTAGTCGTGGGAGTTTCGAGAAAGGGCATCGATTCTCCAGAGTAGACTAGTGTATACAGTCGAGACCCCGACGAGGGGCGGTGGCCGGTCTCATAAGCCACTGGTGTTAGTTGGTTCACCTAAGATGTATACAGGTGCTCATTGGGTTATGAGTACACCGGACAGGACTCACCTGGAACATGCTAGTTGGTCTTATACCTGACGTCAGAAAGCAGTTCCCTGGTGACATGTGTACAGGTTAGTTTATCGACCTAGGGATCGTCATTTGTCTCGTGTGAGTTCCCACTGTACTTTGATTACTACCCTACCACGGCTCAAAGGAGTCGTGCAAACAGGTTTTAGTTGGATACAGTCCCGAGCCACATGGAGGCAGTGAGCAGATCTTCAGGGGTTCGTCTCTCCCGGTATTGGGGGTGAGGTCGCGCTGTGTCTAGGAGAGCCATTACGCAAAGCCCTCGGCCGAGGCAGGAGATTTACTGGTAGGTATTCCAGTAGTATCTCAGGGCGTTCTGGGCTACACTCCGACATGACTTGTACCGCTTTTGGGGGTCTGACTTTTACCAACCCCCTAGGCCCAACATGCGATGCTCATAGACGAACGGACCGGACTGTACGGATATTGTCACTGACAGGCTCAGTAGGGTGTCAGGATGAGTTCGCTCATCGACGTCCCTTTTGGTCAATAGCTGGTGGCCCGTCACGTATTGGCTAATACCTCTGACGTGCTAGTGGTTAAATCCACAGCCATAGTATTGACGATTCTTTAGAGTCCACCACACTTACAGTTGCTCAAGGTTTCGGGCGAAACGCTGTAGAGGCCGTATGGAGATATGGCAGGGTCCGATCAGATACGTGCGGTATTGCACGGATCAGGATCGGACAGTTTTGTACTAGTGGCCGTATAGTAATATGGCAGGGTTCGATCTGATACGTGCGGTATTGCACGTCTCAGGATCGAACGGATATTACTAGCCGGCTTTGGCTTAAGCCGGTCCTAGTTTAGTACAGTGTAGATTTTGTCTCTTTGCATTTGTATCCGGTCAGAATACAGATGCGGGTGTGTATGCACAGTATCGTGGTTTTCCTGTAATTTATTACGGGACCAGTTTTCTGGAGTTTCCAGTTTGCATTCCGTTCCGGCCGGTTTTCCTTTGTTCTTTCCCGGCCGGACTTTTCCGATGGAGGGGGTTATTTGCATTTGTGCAAATAACTTTTGTGGAGGGGGTTTCTTGCAAATAGATTCATTATGATTGGATAAGCCTCCTTGCTTTTTCATGATGGTTTTTGTTTTAATGTGATTTGAATGGGTATGGGTTGATTAAGGTGTTGATGTGAGTTTTTGCTTTATGGTGTGGTCACCTCTTCTCTTCTCCTACCATCACCTCCCTTCATGCTACACATTCTTTCCTCCACCATTCCTATATGAACAAGGCCGGCCACAATTTTGAGGAGTGGGAAAATGAGAGAGGTTCATTTGGTGTGGAAATTAATCATCCACCTCATTTTCATTTGCTACCAAAAAATCCCCAAGTTCATATCTTGTTGATTCCTCCATCAAGGCAACTTCACAAACCCCATGAGACAAAGTGATTCTACACTACAACCTACAGCACATCTTGGGCACGTCGACTTGCCAGCTTCGTGCCCGAGTTGCCTCGGTATTGAGGCGGGAGCCCGTAAAAGACGCAAGCGATGTGGTGCCCTTCCGGCGAGGAGGCGACGATATGGAGACAAGACTTTCCGCGGGAGATCGGGACGATGACGAGAAGACCGGGGGACTCGGATCACTCGGTATACTTCTCTTCCCATCTCTTGTTAGCTAGTATAGGTTAATGGTTAACGATCCGGGTTTTATTGTCCGCGGTAGCGCCAGTTTCCAAGTAAGGAAAATTTTTGATTCCGCATTTTGGCCTCGGTAAGACGGCCGGGGCGCTGCCGTGGCGCAACATGGTATCAGAGCCAGGCCATTAACCTTGCCTAGCTTGTTCTAGTGTGTTTTACATTTCCGATCGAACAAAATCCCAAAAACCACATTTCGTGTACATCAGTTTTCTGTCGATTTTTTCTGAGCTCTAAAAATTTTTCAGGTTGTAAAAAACTAATGTACTGCAAATTTTAAGGCTTCTATGAAAATTCGACACAGTCAGTCGATTAGTGAAGCGCGGAACCACGGCCAAACCCCCCCTTGGGCTGCGGTTCCGCCGCACTTCAGTTTCCTCACTGTGTCCAATTTTTCCAGTGGGCTTGTGGGCTGATTTTGGGGGTTTTGGGATATTAAATTTGGGCCCAGAATTTCTGTAAATGCTACAGTATTGCTTGGGGGCCCACTTGTTAATTTTTGATCGATTGGATATTTTAAACACATTATTTCACAGTATTTACATTATATCTGCGACCGTGAATATCACTTGATCGGTAAATCCTGTCTAACTGCTATAGCCCGGTTAGACGGATTTGCGAACGTGATTTTCACGTTGATGTTCTATGTTTATGCTGTGATGTTGCGGATCGGTCGTGGGGGATAGCCCGGATGCAATGCTAGTACAGTTTTGTTTTATATGTACATTTGATATTGCGGAGCGAGCGTCCGACATGTGGACTGCCGTCACTGCCTGATTGTATTATTCTTTTGGGGCACGACCTGGTTGCGGTCGATGTACCCGGTGTATGTATATTTTACTTTCTGTACTAGGATTACCCCGCGGAGGGGTGCATGGATAGCCGGGTTCTAGAGGGCAACGGGCCCGCATCTCATGGCATTGAGACGGAGGGGGCTTCACTCTAGGATTGGCGGGCTATTCACCGCACTCGTAGGGGGTACAGGTTGACCCAGGAGGGGTGCCTAAGTTACCGGATTCCGTGAAGTGCTGGGTGGTCCATTCACGGTGCTGAAGGGGGCTTCCTCGCTTCAGGTTTTGGCAGATGACTTGCCGAGCCCGTAGGGGTCTAGGTTTTCATTGCACAGGCTATCCACACGACCAGGGGAACGTCGGGTTTCAGCAGCGGCTCTGTGAAACCCGGGGATCCCAGATATCTGTATTGTTCTGTGATGCTGTATATTTCTGTGATGTTGCATTTTATCACGCCTTGAGCAAATATAATATATTGGTATATATATTAGTAGATGTTGTATATGTTTTGCATCCGCGCTAGTCCAGTCCCCGCTCTGTCGTTAGTTAAGTAACCTAACGGGTGATGACGGGACCCAGTGGCGAATGCGGATGGCATATACGTACATCAGTATATTTTCGTTCTTTGTGGTGTGATCAATTGATGGGACTGCGTTGATTCGGATCAATGCAAGATAAACAAACCTATTCTGATGTTGTTGGAACATTTTTCAAAAAGCTGTTATTGCAAGGACGTTCACTATTGTTTTGCATCGTGGTATTCATTTGGAATATCCTGCTCCTCAGTCGACGAGGCAAGGGCCGAGATCCCTTCACCGGGAGTGACCCCTTGGACAGAAGTTTGCGTTAGGGCATTAACTTCACTATAGCCGATTACTTTTGCTTTGCATCGTGGTATTCAGTTGGAATATCCTGCACCTCATTCTACGGGGAAAGAGCCGAGATCCCTTCACTGGGAGTGACCTCTTTAGCAAAGGCTTTCGTCACTATATTTTTATAAAAAGTTATCCAGTTCCTTCAACGATATCAAGTTCATTACGGAAAAAGGTTTTTCGCCAAAAACCATTCGTAGCCCTCCGTCATTTCAGATTAGTATTACTTAGTATTCGTGCTGCGTATGTCGTACTTAGCCGAGGCGTAGTGTTCGGTAGCTATGTAGTGCTTTTCTGTTGCATGGATATGAGATTGGTTAGGACAGTCGTGCGGTCATTTTGGCTCAGTCAAGGATTCGTGCGGGTGGGTCTAATGCAATCAAGATAATGACGGGTTGAACTTGACAAGGATCCTTTGATATGTTGGCTCAGTCAAGGTTACTTGGGTCCTAGGGGTAAAAATCACATCGGGAGTTTCAAAAGAACTGAAACTTGCCAGGCATGCGCATACCTTCTGGAGTGTGGTGACTTGAGTGGATTCCGTCAAGTTATCATGCGATGATGGTTGGATCCCGATTCCCACTGATGAGTTAGTTTACTCCTCGGGTGACCCCGACTAATTCTTCTTTCAGGTTTGGAGGAGAATTTGAGGTACAGTGGGATGTTTCCTAATTAGATAAATTGGTAACCATTCTGATCTAGGTTAGAGTGCACGCTGAGTGTTTCTTTTCTCTCTCTCTTTGGCGGCGACCATTGACCCGACCCTGGACTATGACTCAGTGACCAAGTTGACCGAACCTTCTTAACACTGGCTTTTGGATTGTCAGAGTTGCAGACCTCATTGCCACTCCTACTTTTACCCTTTTCTCCAGGACACCCCGCATTACTGCGAACGTCTACTTCCATTAGACTAAACCATCATATGGTTAGATACGAACTCGAAGGAATTCGAGGATGGTTTCCGGTTCTGGAGAAAACGGATAGGATTATTCAGTTGTCTTTTCCTTTTACCTTCTCTCAGGTTGCGAGTACTCCTTGGTTTAGGAGATAGTACACCTATTACGCAAATTGGATAGTCTTCTTCCAAACCTTAGGCTGGTGCCGACCGGTAGGGAATGAAGAAAACCAATTAGCATAACGATGGTGTGCAGAAGGTATTAAGTTAAGACAAAGCAAGGGATTAGTAAGAGGGCAAAGTAAATTGCGACTGCTATTCATGACCGAACCAAGTATTTCTTCGCCAATCCTAAATCACCTTTGTATTTCTCCAGGACACTCCGTATCACTATGAAGATCCACAGTTTATTTGGATACTCCATCGTATGGTTATATACGAACTCGAAAGGAACTTGTTCCAGTTTGGGGATGGATTCTGGTTCAGGAGAAATAGGAATAAGGTTTATTCGGTTGTCTTTTATCTTCACCTTCTCTCGCTTTGCGAGTGTTCCTAGGATTAGGACAGTACACCTTTTATGCTTATTGGATAGTCTTCTTCCAAACCATAGGCTGGTGCCGAACGGTAGGGAAGGAAGAAAACCAATTGGCCTAAAGGGGTGTGCAGAAGGTAATGACTAAAGACATATAAAGGGATTTGGAGAGGTGGCAAAGAATTATACGGTTACAGTTGTGAATCTGGATAATGGAAGAGGCATTACTAGGAATACCAGGATACCCCACCGAAACATTTCAATGTTTCAGTTCAGCTGTGTACTGTTAAAAGAAAACTGATTTCCCGATTGGACACTTGCTCCAGGGTATGTATTTACCAGGTTTGATTCTCACATCTGTATGGTTTTACAGATGATGAGTGGGAGTAAGTTATTGGGAATAGGGTAATCATCCTCATTATATCGGGATTCTTTGTAATCGGTGATATTTGAGGAGATCATCTGGGCTGTTTGCCGGTCGGCAAATATTTGGTTTTGAATATCCGCTGTTGTGCACCAATTTCAAATTGATATATCTGTACGTCTATTTTTATAGAGTGAGATATACCTTTTGATATTATGTCGATGAAATTTACCTATATCAGTGGATGGTTAGGTAAGGAGCATTAAACAGCGGTGTAATTCTTCTTAACTATAAGTACAGTTTTCAACCTACGACGCACAGTGAAAGAGTTGTTAGACTCTGCGGACTTATACAGAGTATTGTAAGTTGTCCAGTGTCCATTAGGACAGAGGGGTTGGTCCTCATACTATATTCTGATTACTTTTAACTTCTCTAGTTCTTAGACATGTGTTTCGTAGAAACAGAGGGTCTAAGTTTTGAGGAGTTATAGGTATTTGAATAGAGTAGAGAACCAGGTGTAGCAAGTATCAGGATTCTTCAAAGTGATCGAAGATGTAGATTCTTTTGTATGGTGTTCAGTTGATAGTAATGATTAAGAGAACTAGCTTCTCTTTCAGGTTACTCATAATTGGAAACTTTCCTAAGTTGAGTAACGCTGATCGGCCTCCTTCCATTTAGTTGACATGCACTGGAGACAGCAGCATGATTTGAATCTGGTTCAATTAAATCAGTGCTTCTGTTTCTATATTGGATATAGAACAGTTCATATCTTGACATTGTTAAGGTACGGGGAGTTGTCCGGCTTATGCTTAAAACCAGACACTGGACAACTCAAGGCACGTTTCTGTAATGGCTGTTTGTGGGTTGACCCAGGCTATGACGAGGGTTGACTTTCTACCATCTGGAAGATCAATAGTAATATTGTTCTTAACTCGCCACATTTTTAAAAGAAATGGATTTTTCAAAAAAAAAAAACAGTAGTGGGAGTATGGTAGAACTGGAAGTGATTCCAGAATCGCAAACGATTACTGAAGATTTGATAAGGAACCTAAAGATTCAATCTGGTTTGACATTCCATTGGCCACTCCGCAGATAAGGTGGGTAACTTCAGGCACCCGAGAGGTACTCCGGTAGCCTCAAGGACGGTGACAGGGAAGTTCTTGTTTACCCACACTTGCCATTGTTGTTGTTCCAGGCTGCGAGACCCGGCAGAAGGATGAGTATAGCGTCGTTCTAAACTAGCTTTAGAAGTGCACATCTATATGACTTTGCCAGAGGGTTGTCGTAGTCAGTGGGAGCAGCGGAAGCATTGGTGGACATCAGGCTTATGTCTATTTATAGACTAAAGCACATGTAGCGGAGATAGATCATCTATTTCTGATGTGACAGTCATAGGTTTGACTTCATCAGAATAGTGGATGGATCTGTTGAGGAGGTAGTAGGGTGTGATGTCATGGTATTTGGATGACATACACAGAGTAGGAAGTGATATTCCTATACTACGATCGGTTATACTTTGGTTGTCACACAGTAGTTTCTTCACACAGGACTTGGATATTATATCAGACATTCTGGTTACTAGATCTATGGTTTTAGATCTAGATTTGGGTAGTTTCCCAATCTGGGTACCTTGACAGCATTCTATGAGTATTTAAAATGGACGACTCCTGGCACGGTAGTACACCTGTAGGTAATGGAGTCACCCTCTCTAAAGGTGTCTTACAGACTAAAGGGGAGAGGGATACGCATGGTTGACAGATCACTTGCTTATGCAATTGAGTCAATCATGAGATGTCAAGTACCACACCAGATGTTGTTCTTGCAGTAGATGCAATAAGTTGATATTAATCCAATCCTGGAGAAACAATCGGAAGCAGTTTTAGGACATAAGTGCATATTCTAGGGATGTGATAACGACAGCCTCTTTTTGGAGACGGTTATCACTCCAGGCTTCCAAGGTGACATGGATGGCAGAGTGGCTGTTAGAGTTATAGTTTCTCCTTCTGACGAGGGGCAGTATTTTGGATAGGTGGTCCAAGGCAATACTGAGGGAGGCATGGCGCTGGGTACTGATTAAGTTCAGTTATCGATACAGTCTAAGAAGTTTGGATTTGGAGTTCATTTACGAGCTAGGTCCCATCAAATATCCAGACATACTCTAAGACAGGTATTGCTCATTTCGGGAGATGGCTTTCTCTGCGAACTTGAGATATAGAGAGACATAGAAAGAAACATCATAGCGGATCCACTCACTGAGGCGATTCCTCGAACGCAATAGTTTCGCAAACGAGCTTTGTGAGACTGACTAGTAGAGGAGTTGGGTGTTCGGTATCACACGGGCTGTGAGTATGCGGCATCGCAATAATTAGCCTTGAGTGCAAGTAGGAGATTGTTGGAGATAGTGCCCTCAGAGTCAATTATTGGTTCACAGGCACGTGATTGCAATGATTGAGGGAGGACCTATCCCGGTAGGACAGTCTTACTCGAGATGATAGTATGCTATCTGGTTTACCTTTATCATCGTGTACTGCTTCAGGTGACCTTACAGGTCGTTATTACACACTGATAGAGCCCCTAGGATTCTTGCTTGACTGCCAGCAGTATGATGGCGATCATATACGTGAGAGCTGGTGGTCTATAAGCACATCCTTAAAAGGTCCCTAGTCGTGGGAGTTTCGAGACAGGGCATCGATTCTCCAGAGTAGACTAGTGTATACAGTCGAGACCCCGACGAGGGGCGGTGGCCGGTCTCATAAGCCACTGGTGTCAGTTGGTTCACCTAAGATGTATACAGGTGCTCATTGGGTTATGAGTACACCGGACAGGACTCGCCGGGAACATGCTAGTTGGTCTTATACCTGACGTCAGATAGCAGTTCCCTGGTGACATATGTACAGGTTAGTTCATCGACCTGGGGATCGTCATTTGTCTCGTGTGAGTTCCCACTGTACTTTGATTACTACCCTGCCACGGCTCAAAGGAGTCGTGCAAACAGGTTTTAGTTGGGTACAGTCCTGAGCCACATGGAGGCAGTGAGCGGATCTTCAGGGGTTCGTCTCTCCCGGTATTGGGGGTGAGGTCGCGCTGTGTCTAGGAGAGCCATTACGCAAAGCCCTCGGCCGAGGCAGGAGATTTACTGGTAGGTATTCCAGTAGTATCTCAGGGCGTTCTGGGCTACACTCCGACACGACTTGTACCGCTTTTAGGGGTCTGACTTTTACCAACCCCCTAGGCCCGACATGCGATGCTCATAGACGAACGGACCGGACTGTACGGATATTGTCACTGACAGGCTCAGTAGGGTGTCAGGATGAGTTCGCTCATCGACGTCCCTTTTGGTCAATAGCTGGTGGCCCGTCACGTATTGGCTAATACCTCTGACGTGCTAGTGGTTAAATCCACAGCCATAGTATTGACGAGCCTTTAGAGTCCACCACACTTACAGTTGCTCAAGGTTTCGGGCGAAACGCTGTAGAGGCCGTATGGAGATATGGCAGGGTCCGATCAGATACGTGCGGTATTGCACGGATCAGGATCGGACAGTTTTGTACTAGTGGCCGTATAGTAATATGGCAGGGTTCGATCTGATACGTGCGGTATTGCACGTCTCAGGATCGAACGGATATTACTAGCCGACGTTGGCTTAAGCCGGTCCTAGTTTAGTACAGTGTAGATTTTGTCTCTTTGCATTTGTATCCGGTCAGAATACAGATGCGGGTGTGTATGCACAGTATCGGGGTTTTCCTGTAATTTATTACGGGACCAGTTTTCTGGAGTTGCCAGTTTGCATTCCGTTCCGGCCGGTTTTCCTTTGTTCTTTCCCGGCCGGACTTTTCCGATGGAGAGAGTTATTTGCATTTGTGCAAATAACTTTTGTGGAGGGGGTTTCTTGAAAATGTATTCATTATGATAGGATAAGCCTCCTTGCTTTTTCATGATGGTTTTTGTTTTAATGTGATTTGAATGGGTATGGGTTGATTAAGGTGTTGATGTGAGTTTTTGCTTTATGGTGTGGTCACCTCTTCTCTTCTCCTACCATCACCTCCCTTCATGCTACACATTCTTTCCTCCACCATTCCTATATGAACAAGGCCGGCCACAATTTTGAGGAGTGGGAAAATGAGAGAGGCTCATTTGGTGTGGAAATTAATCATCCACCTCATTTTCATTTGCTACCAAAAATTCCCCAAGTTCATATCTTGTTGATTCCTCCATCAAGGCAACTTCACAAACCCCTTGAGACAAAGTGATTCTACACTACAACCTACAGCACATCTTGGGCACGTCGACTTGCCAGCTTCGTGCCCGAGTTGCCTCGGTATTGAGGCGGGAGCCCGTAAAAGACGCAAGCGATGTGGTGCCTTTCCGGCGAGGAGGCGACGATATGGAGACAAGACTTTCCGCGGGAGATCGGGACGATGGCGAGAAGACCGGAGGACTCGGATCACTCGGTATACTTCTCTTCCCATCTCTTGTTAGCTAGTATAGGTTAATGGTTAACGATCCGGGTTTTATTGTCCGCGGTAGCGCCAGTTTCCAAGTAAGGAAAATTTTTGATTCCGTATTTTGGTCTCGGTAAGACGGCCGGGGCGCTGCCGTGGCTCAACAGAAAGTGCATGCTAATGCATCTTCTTCGGGTGTGTTCATTACAGAGAACTGTTTCTCAGTATCCTTTACGTCCTGTGTATGAGGTACCGGATCAGGATCCTGCATATGTAATCTGTTACATGGGCTACAGAAAGATAGAGAACTTAGAACGGGTGATAATTTTCATGAGACAGAAAACGGTGCAAGTGTTGCAGCCAAGTCTGTTGGTCTCTATCACCCTGTATTACCAGAATCCATTGATTCTGAACAAATGTTATTAGATACCGAACCTGATATACAACATCATATCAATCTCTTTTTTAGAAAAGAAAGTATATAATTTTGTATTGTTGGATAATGTTTTGAACATTTCCTATATCAAGAGTTGATCGGTTCTGACACGTTATCTAAAAGCATAGACATTCTAAATCAAACTACAGTTCGTAGTATACAGAACACACACAAGAGGAAGAGTTCAGAAATGAACAAATCCTTCTTGAGGTATTGTAGACTAGGTCATAACAATGCGACCCGACTAGCTGAAGTTACATTAAGATGTATATTTAAATTAGTTTGAATTTACATCTTGTGAAACTTGCCGGTCATGTCACAAAGATAAGATGACCATAGCTCTGTTTATTGGAAACAGAGAAAGAGTTAGTAAACTCTTGGGATTGATACATGCTGATGTATGAAAGTCTCCTGTCTACACATGCCAAGACCGATTCTTTGTACCTCATTACATTCTCTGATGATCTCTCAAGATTCAGACATATGTTCTTGTTGAAACACAAGTCCAAACCTTTTGAGATATTCACAGAATGTAAGTTAGAAGTAGAGAACCAAAATATGGGTATAAGTATTATGTCCTTTGATGAAATCAAGGAGGAGAATACTTGAGCACGGAATTCCTGGACTATTCTAAAGGAGAATGAGATTCTCTCTCAGCATTACTCCTCCATATACACCACAACACATCGGTGTATCGGGGCAGAGCAATAGCACCCTATATGATATGGTGTGCTCTATGATGATTACTACTGAGTTTCCTATTTCCTTTTGGGTGTTATTCGCTTGAGAAGCTGCATACCTATTGAATAGGGTTCAAATCAAATCAGTTGCCTACCATTTCATATGTGATATGGAAAGGGAAGAGCCCATATCTTAAGTTTGTTAAGATTTGGGGTTGTCCGGACTATGTCTAAAAGAAAAATCCGAACAAGCTCGAGGCAAGGTCTGTTATGTAGAACTGGAAACGTTCCAGCTATAACAACTGCAGCTGATGATTTGGTAGAACCAAAGTATTCAATAGTTTCCAACGAACCTCAGCCTCTCCGCTGATCTAGTAGGGTTCCTCACACACCTGAAAGATACTTCGGTTTCTCTATGACAGTGGGAGCGAGGATTGCATCATGGGATGATGACCCAACTAGTTTCGAGCAGGCTATCAGGAGTAGGACTCTGTAAGAATGGCTAGATGCTTATCGATCTGAGATAGAATCCTTATACACCAACAAAGTATGGACTTTGGTTGCTTTATCTGAAGGGTTAAATACCCATCAGGAGAAAGTATATTTTGAGAAGATTACTTGGTGTACATGGAAAAGTTGAGACTTTCAAAGCTTTTCTTAAGTCCATCCAGATCCTACTTTCCACGGGTACATACCATGACTACGGTATCTGGCGGTTGAGTGTCATGACTACTTTTGTAAATGATGTTTTAGGAAAGAGCGTCTATGAGTACACAGCCAGAGGGATTCGTAGCAAGTGGGAGCAGCGAAAACGTGTGCAACATGTTTTATGTGATAAAACAGGTATCGCGGAGTTGGAACATCTGTTTTGATGTGGTAGTCAAAGAGTTTGACTTCATCAAAATGGTAGATGAACCTTGTTTATACAAAAGTAGAGAGTATGGTGGTGATCTTCGTAGAGTACGTAGATGACATACTCTTGATAGGGAAGGAGTTTCCTATGCTACGATCGGTCAATCTCCGCTTATCACAAGGATTCTCCATATAGGATCAAAGTGATACCTCCTAAATCCTGGGTTTTGGATCTATGAGATAGATCTAATTGGATGTTAGGATTCTCACTAGTTGTAGTCAGATGGTATCAATCATTCCTGGGGAGAATCGCTGGAAAGGGTCCAGGGTGATAAGGACGACTGAATGTCAGTCGTAGGCATTGTCTTTACCCTCAGTGGAGGGACGGTATGTTAGAAGAGTTTCAAGCTAGATACCGTGACATACTAGACGATTAAAGGAAAGATACATCGTTACTAAGGATGCTACCAAAGAGGCGGTCTGGATATATATAAGTTCATGATATGAACTTCGTTCCTACCATTGTGTGACAATGGAGTTGTGGCTTTTTCCAAGGAACCCCCCGTCCCATCACAAATCCAGATATAATTCTTAGGCAGTATCACCTGATCATGGAGATGGTTGATCTCCAGGGAGATCGAGATTAGGAGAGTAGACACAGAGGAAAACAGCGCGGATCCACTCACAAAGGCCTTTTTCCCAGTAGAGACTTTTATGGGATGGTTGAGTATGAGATACTTCAACCACAGCTAATTGTTGGGTATGTGATACCACAATAGATGGCCCTAGTGCAAGTGGGAGATTGTTAGTTATATGTATGCCCTAGAGGCCATTACTGTACATACGATGTATATTGTAATGGATGCTTGGACATATATATGGAGGACTTTCTTGCTCGACATTATAGTATGCTATCTGGTTGTACTTTATCTTAACATGTACTCTGATTGTCTCTATATTACATGTTCATAAAGCCCTTAGGATATGTACTCGATGTAAGTCGATGTACAACACCCCAATACTTGTGGGGAGGCGGAATTTTCAAAAACGAACTTGTTTAGTGAACAAACATCGACTAACCGCTTGAATCGAAGCTAAACGATAACTAACCAAACACATAGATGTTTTAAACTACTATGCTTAGGGATTATACCTAACGAACCAAGTCCTTCGGCTTTACGATCTCCTCGTCCTCCTCGGCCTTCTCGATGTAGTAGATGATCCACCCGAGAGCAAAACTCCAAGATTAGCCTCTAAACTTGAGGCAACTAACCTTCTTGGATTGCTAATCAAAGAAGATAGATGAGATAGAGTGAGGGTTATGGATTGTTTAGTCTAACTAATCCTTGTTCTCAACACATGAGAGGTGAGGATTAGGGTTTGAAGAGAGAGAGCTTGAGGAGAGAGAATGTGAATATAATTATCAAGTGAGAATAGTAAGTTATCATAATATATATGAAACTTTAAAATTCATCAATAAAAGAAAAACAAATGATGAATAATCAAGTTTCAGAAATATCTAATGGTGATTCATAACCATGACTCATTAAGCATTTATTGTGCATTAATGATATGGATGAATCACTCTCATGACTCACTAAACCCATTTAATGCATATGACACCTAAACCTCCTTAGTCACCATCTTCTAGAAGCTTCTCGCACAATTACGAGAACGCCCCTCCAATCCGCAAAAATACGGAAAAACTTTAGACTGTAAAAATCCAATAACCGGATACCAGTAACTGGCTTAAACCAAAGCCGACTGGTAAAAACTGTCCGAAAGTCGTACGTGCGTAAACACACGTATGCGTCCGAACCCTTTGTCGTAAAACCATACGACCTCTATATCGTTTCGCCTGGAGTAGGAAACTCTCTGTGTGGGACTCTAGAGACTCGACTACCACGCTGGCAGTGGGTTTAACCACAGACCGCAAGCGGCACTAGCTGTACGTAACGGTCCCCAGGTAGTTGTCGATAAGAAGGCCGATGAGGAAACCCATCCGAACTCCTACTGAGTCTGATGTGACAATCTCCATACAGTCCGGTCCGTTCGTCCAAAACTATCGCAAATCGGGCCTAGGGGGTGGCAAGCGTCAGTCCCCTAATAGCAGTATAAGTCGTGTCGGAAGGAAGCCCATTACACCCTGAGAAACTACTGGAACCTACCAGCAAATCTCGCTTGCCCTGGCCAGGGACTTTGCGTAATGGCTCTCTGACACAGCGCGATATCAACTCCCAATACCGGGAGGGACGAATCCTGTCTAACCGCCACTGCCTCCAAGTGCTCGGGACTGCACCCAACTGCTACCTGTTTGGACGACTCCTTTGAGCCGTGGTAGGGTAGCAATCTAAGAACAGTGGGACACACTCGAGGCGAAGTAGCAGTGTCAAGTCTGCGGACTATGCTGTACTCATGTCACCTGGGAACTGTTCACTGACGACTGGTATAAAACCAACCAACAGTTCCCTGTGAGTCCTGTCCGGTGTACCCGTAACCTAACAAGCACCTGTATACTATCTCCAGTACGACGTACTGACGGCTGTGGGACAGACCATCTCCCCAACCGGGATGAGAAGCGTACACACTAGTCTACTCCGGAGTATCGATGCTCTGTCTCGATAATCCAACGACTAGGGACCTGAATAAGGATGTGCTTGTAAACTACCCAGCCCCCACTAGTGTGACTGCCATCACAACGCTGGTAGTCAAGCAAGATCCTAAGAGCTCTATAAATACGTACACTCACATATTAAGATAGAAAAACCAAGTAGCATACAACAATGTTTAGCAAGACTGTTATATACATGTGAATATCCCAAGCTTCCATTAAGTAATATACAAACTAGTATGATACAGTAATGGCCTTCTAGGGCATAAACACTAACAATCTTCCACTTGCACTAGGGCCATGTACTGGCATATTGAAGACCAATGATCTCGAGTAGCCTCTCGAACTGTGTCTGAGGTAGGGCCTTCGTGAATGGATCAGCAATGTTCTCTTCTGAAGCAACTCTCCGAACCTCGATCTCCTGACGATCAATGATCTCCCTGATCAGGTGATACCGCCTCAAGATGTGTCTGGACTTCTGATGGGACCTTGGTTCCTTCGCTAAAGCTATAGCTCCGTTGTTGTCGCAATACAGAGGTATTGGATCAACTATGGTAGGAACCACCTGAAGTTCTGTTAGGAACTTCTTCATCCAGACTGCTTCTTTTGCGGCATCGCAAGCAGCTATATACTCCGCTTCCATCGTCGAGTCAGCAACGGTGTCCTGCTTGGAGCTCTTCCAGCACACCGCCTCTCCATTGAGGGTAAAGACATAACCTGACATGGACTTAGAATCGTCCTTATCACTCTAGAAGCCGGAATCAGCAAAGGCCTCCAACCTGAGGTCTTTTCCGCCGTAAACCAAGAACATCTCCTTAGTCCTTCTCAGGTACTTGAGAATGTTCTTTACTGCTATCCAGTGCTTCTCCCCTGGGTCTGACTGATACCGGCTCACCACGCTCAGTGCGTAAGCTACATCTGGTCTGGTACACAACATCGCATACATTATAGAGCCTACAGCAGAAGCGTAGGGTATAATAGACATGTGTTCCCTTTCCAAATCAGTCTTGGGAGACATCTCTTTGGAGAGGGTGATTCCGTGACAAGCCGGTAGATTACCGCGCTTAGAATCTTCCATACTGAATCTTTTCAGTACAGTGTCGATATACCTGGACTGCGAAAGTCCCAACATCCTCTTGGATCTATCACGATAGATCCGGATCCCTAGAATGTAAGAGGCATCACCCAGGTCTTTCATGGAGAACCTGTGTGACAAGAATCCTTTGACAGATTGTAGCATAAGAATGTCATTTCCTATCAATAGAATGTCATCCACGTACAAGACGAGGAATACGACACTTCTGGCTACAACTTTACTATATATGCACGGTTCATCTGGATTTTTGATAAAGTTATATTCTTTGACTGTCTCATCAAAACAGATGTTCCAACTCCGCGATGCCTGCTTTAGTCCATAAATGGACTTAAGCAGCTTGCATACTTTCCCGCTGCTCCCACTTCGATTGAAACCCTCTGGCTGATCCATATAGACGCACTCTTCTAAATTTCCATTCAGAAAAGCCGTTTTTACGTCCATCTGCCAGATTTCATAATCATGGAAGGCAGCAATAGCAAGAAGGACCCGAATGGATTTGAGCATAGCCACTGGAGAAAAAGTTTCGTCATAGTCCGAACCAGGTCTTTGACGAAAACCCTTTGCAACAAGTCTAGCCTTATAGGTTTCCACCTGTCCATCTACACCAATCTTTTTCTTGAAGATCCATTTGCATCCTATGGGTTTTACCCCATCTGGAGCAAAGTCCAAAGTCCATACTTTGTTGGTGTACATGGACTCCATTTCGGTCCGCATTGCATCTAGCAATCATACCGAGTCGCCGCTCTGGATGGCCTGCTGGAAGTCAGTAGGTTCATCATCATCTATGATGCAATCCTCTCTATCCCCATCTATAAGAAAACCGTAGTATCTCTCAGGCGGATGAGATGGCCTACTACTCCTACGGAGGGGTGCGGGAATGTTCTGTTCTTCTTGAACCTCTGGTTCTACCAAACTTTCAGTAGCAGCTTGTAGTTCTGGAATTTCTTCCAGTTCTACCGCGCTCCCACTCTTCTGATTTTCTAAAAATTCAGTTTCTAAGAAGTGGGCATGACGAGAAACAAAAACCTTTTGTTCCTCTGCGTAATAGAAATAATATCCCTTGGAGTTCTTTGGATATCCCACAAGCTTACACTGTACTGAGCGTGCCTCGAGCTTGTCCGAATGCTGTTTTTTTACAAAAGCTGGACACCCCCATGTCCTAAAATGTTTTAGACAGGGTTTCTTCCCACTCCACATCTGATATGGTGTGGTAGGCACAGTCTTGGTTGGAACCTGGTTCAAAAGATATGCCGCTGATTCTAGCGCATAACCCCAGAAAGATCGCGGTAACTCAGCATTACTCATCATAGATCGTACCATATCCAATAGGGTTCGATTCCGTCTCTCCGATACACCGTTGTGCAGTGGAGTGTATGGAGGAGTAAGCTGAGAGAGAATTCCTTTCTCTTTTAGGTAACCTAGGAATTCGGTACTTAAGTATTCTCCACCTCGATCAGATCTCAGTGTCTTAATACTTTTGCCTGTTTGGTTTTCTGCTTCACTCTTGTATTCCAGGAATTTCTCAAAGGCCTCGGATTTATACTTCATTAAGAAAACATGTCCATACCTAGAGAAATCATCTGTAAAAGTAATGAAGAAGGAATAACCACCTCTCGCATGTGTAGACATTGGACCACATACATCGCTGTGTATGAGTCCTAAGAGCTCGCTCGCTCTTACTCCTTGTTCAGTAAATGGAGTCTTTGTCATCTTTCCTTTGAGACAAGATTGACAAGTGTCATAAGTTTGATATTCGAACGAGTCCAAATATCCTTCTCTATGCAACTTAGTCAACCTTCTCTCATTGATGTGACCCAGTCTACAATGCCATAAGAAAGCTTTATTTAAATCTGGAGACTTTCTTTTTAGTGTGTTCTGGACATTGAAAATTTGGAGTTGGTTTAAAACATATATACCGTTATTTAATGTACCGGACCCAATCAAACCATGATTAAGGTGGATGTTGACAACATCTCTTACAAACGTGAAATCATAACCTTTATTTGATAACAAGGAAACTGATATGATATTACACGTTAAGCTTGGTACAAAATAACAGTTATGTAAAACCAAAATGTGTCCACTCGTCAATCCTAGGTGATAATCCCCGACGGACGCAGCTCCCACGCTAGCTCCGTTAGCAACCTTTAGGGTCATATCACCTTCCTTCAGCACTCTACGGTTTCTCAGTGCCTGCAATGAATTGCAAATTGTAAGTCGATGTAGTACACCCCAGTACTTGTGGGGAGGCGGAATTTTCAAAAACGATCATGTTTAAAGAACGAACATCGACTAACCGCTTAAATCGAAGCTAAACGATAACTAACCAAACATATAGTTATTCTAAACTACTATGCTTAGGGATTATACCTATCGAAACTAGTCCTTCGTCTTTACGATCTCCTTGTTCTCCTCGGCCTTCTCTAGGTAGTAGACGATCCACCCGAGAGCAAAACTCCAAGCTAAACCTCTAAACTTGAGGCAACTAACCTTCTTGGATTGCTAATCAAAGAAGTTAGGATGAGATAGAGTGATGGTTATGGATTGTTTAGTTTAACTAATCCTTTGATCTCAACTCATGAGGTGTAAGGATTAGGGTTTGAAGATGAGAGCTTGAGGAGAGAGAAGGTGAGAATGAATCTCATGAGAATAGTAAATCTATCATAATATATATGAACCTTTAATATTCATCCATAAAAGAAAAACTAAATGATGAATAATGAAGTTTCATAAATATCTAGTGGTGATTCATAACCATGACTCATTAAGCATTTATCATGCATTAATGATATGCATGAATCACCCTCATGACTCACTAAACTCATTTAATGCAAATGACACCTAAACCTCCTTAGTCACCACTTCTAGAAGCTTCTCGAGTAATTACGAGAACGCCCCTCCGATCCGTAAAAATACGGAAAAACTTTAGACTGTATAAATCCAATAACCGGATACCAGTAACTGGCTTAAACCAAAGCCGACTGGTATAATCTGTCCGAAAGTCGTACGCGCGTAAACGCACGTATGCGTCCGAACCCTTTGTCGCAAAACCATGCAACCTCTATATCGTTTCGCCTGGAGTAGGAAACTCTCTGTGTGGGACTCTAGAGACTCGACTACTACGCTGGCAGTGGGTTTAACCACAGACCGCAAGTGGCACTAGCTGTACGTAACGGTCCCCAGGTAGTTGTCGATAAGAAGGACGATGAGAAAACCCATCCGAACTCCTACTGAGTCTGATGTGACAATCTCCATACAGTCCGGTCCGTTCGTCCAAGACTATCGCATATCGGGCCTAGGGGGCGGCAAGCGTCAGTCCCCTAATAGCGGTATAAGTCGTGTCGGAGTGAAGCCCATTACACCCTGAGAAACTACTGGAACCTACCAGCAAATCTCGCTTGCCCTGGCCAGGGACTTTGCGTAATGGCTCTCTGACATAGCACGATATCTACTCCCAATACCGGGAGGGACGAATCCTTTCTAACCGCCACTGCCTCAAAGTGCTCGGGACTGCACCCAACTGCTACCTGTTTGCACGACTCCTTTGAGCCGTGGTAGGGTAGCAATCTAAGAACAGTGGGACACACTCGAGGTGAAGTAGCAGTGTCAAGTCTGCGGACTACGCTGTACTCATGTCACCTGGGAACTGTTCACTGACGACTGGTATCAAACCAACCAACAGTTCCCTGTGAGTCCTGTCCGGTGTACCCGTAACCTAACGAGCACCTGCATACTATCTCCAGTACGACGTACTGACGGCCGTGGGACAGACCATCTCCCCAACTGGGATGAGAAGCGTATACACCAGTCTACTCCGGAGTATCGATGCTCTGTCTCGATAATCCAACGACCAGGGACCTAAATAAGGATGTGCTTGTAGACTACCCAGCCCCCACTAGTGTGACTGCCATCACAACGCTGGTAGACAAGCAAGATCCTAAGAGCTCTATCAATACGTACACTCACATATTAAGATAGAAAAACCAAGTAGCATACTACCATGTTTAGCAAGACTGTTATATACATGTGAATATCCCAAGCTTCCATTAAGTAATATACAAGCTAGTATGATACAATAATGGCCTTCTAGGGCATAAACACTAACAATCTCCCACTTGCACTAGGGCCATGTACTGGCATATCGAAGACCAATGATCTCGAGCAGCCTCTCGAACTGATTCTGAGGAAGGGCCTTCGTGAATGGATCAGCAATGTTCTCTTCTGAAGCAACTCTCCGAACCTCGATCTCCTGACGATCAATGATCTCCCTGATCAGGTGATACCGCCTCAAGATGTGTCTGGACTTCTGATGGGACCTTGGTTCCTTCGCTAAAGCTATAGCGCCGTTGTTGTCGCAATACAGAGGTATTGGACCAACACTGGTAGGAACCACCTGAAGTTCTGTGAGGAACTTCTTCATCCAGACAGCTTCTTTTGCGGCATCGCAAGCAGCTATGTACTCCGCTTCCATCGTTGAGTCAGCAACGGTGTCCTGCTTGGAACTCTTCCAACAGACCGCCCCTCCATTGAGGGTAAAGACATAACCCGACATGGACTTGGAGTCATCCTTGTCACTCTGGAAGCCGGAATCAGCATAGGCCTCTATCTTGAGGTCCTTTCCGCCGTAAACCAAGAACATCTCCTTAGTCCTCCTCAGGTACTTGAGAATGTTCTTTACTGCTATCCAGTGATTCTCCCCTGGGTTTGCCTGATACCGGCTTACAACGCTCAATGCGTATGCTACATCTGGTCTGGTACATAACATCGCATACATTATAGAGCCTACCGCAGAAGCGTAGGGTATAATCAACATGCGTTCCCTTTCCAAATCAGTCTTGGGAGACATCTCTTTGGAGAGGGTGATTCCGTGACAAGCCGGTAGGTTACCGCGCTTAGAATCTTCCATACTGAATCTTTTCAATATGGTGTCTATGTACCTGGACTGTGAAAGTCCCAACATCCTCTTTGATCTATCACGATAGATCTGGATCCCCAGAATGTAGGTGGCATCACCCAGGTCCTTCATGGAGAATTTCTGTGACAAGAATCTTTTGACTGACTGTAGCATAGGAATATCATTTCCTATTAGGAGAATGTCATCCACGTACAAGACGAGGAATACAACAACTCTCCCTACAATCTTACTGTATATGCATGGTTCATCTGGATTTTTGATAAAGTCGAATTCTTTGACAGTATCATCAAAACAGATGTTCCAACTCCGCGATGCTTGCTTTAGTCCATAAATGGATTTAAGCAGCTTGCATACTTTACCGCTGCTCCCACTCTGAATGAATCCCTCTGGCTGATCCATATAGACGCTCTCTTCTAAATTTCCATTTAGAAAGGCCGTCTTTACGTCTATCTGCCAGATTTCATAATCGTGGAAGGCAGCAATAGCAAGAAGGACCCGAATGGATTTCAGCATAGCTACAGGAGAAAAGGTTTCGTCATAGTCCAAACCAGGTCTTTGACGGAAACCCTTTGCAACAAGTCTAGCTTTATAGGTTTCAACCTGTCCATCTACACCAATCTTCTTTCTGAAGATCCACTTGCATCCTACGGGTTTCACGCCATCTGGAGCAGTGTCCAAAGTCCATACTTTGTTAGTGTACATGGACTCCATTTCGGTCCGCATTGCATCCAGCCATTTTACCGAGTCAACGCTCTGAATGGCTTGCTGGAAGCTAGTAGGGTCGTCATTATCAATGACGCAATCTTCTCTATCCCCGTCTATGAGAAAACCGTAGTATCTCTCGGGCGGACGAGACTGCCTACTACTTCTGCGGATAGGCGCTGGTATGTCCCTTTCTTCTGAAACTTCTTGTTCCACCAAACTTTCAGTAACAGCTTGTGGTTCTGGAATTTCTTCCAGTTCTACTGCGCTCCCACTCTTCTGATTTTCTAAAAATTCAGTTTCTAAGAAGCGGGCATGACGAGAAACAAAAACCTTTTGTTCCTCTGCGTAGTAGAAGCAATATCCCATGGAATTCTTTGGATATCCCACAAACTTACACTCTACTGAGCGTGCCTCGAGCTTGTCCGGATGCTGCTTTTTTACAAAAGCTGGACATCCCCATGTCTTCAGGTACTGAAGATGGGGTTTCTTCCCGCTCCACATCTGATATGGAGTGGTAGGCACAGTTTTGGTAGGAACCTTGTTCAAAAGATATGCCGCTGATTCTAGCGCATAACCCCAAAATGATCGCGGTAACTCAGCCTTACTCATCATGGAACGAACCATATCCAATAGGGTTCGATTCCTCCTTTCCGATACACCGTTGTGTTGTGGTGTGTATGGAGGAGTAAGCTGAGAGAGAATCCCTTTCTCTTTTAAGTAACCCAGGAACTCGGCACTTAAGTATTCACCACCTCGATCAGATCTCAGCGTCTTAATACTTTTGCCTGTTTGGTTTTCCACTTCATTCTTGTATTCTTGGAATTTCTCAAAGGCCTCGGATTTATGCTTCATCAAGAAGATATGTCCATACCTAGAGAAATCATCCGTAAAAGTAATGAAGTAGGAATAACCACCTCGCGCATGTGTAGACATTGGACCGCACACGTCACTGTGTACGAGTCATAAGAGCTCGCTCGCTCTTACTCCGTGTCCAGAAAACGGAGTCTTTGTCATCTTTCCCATGAGACAAGATTCACAAGTGGCATAAGATTGATATTCGAACGGATTCAAATATCCTTCTCTATGTAACTTTGTTAACCATGTTTCATTGATGTGACCTAGTCTACAATGCCATAAGAAAGCCTGATTCACTTCTGGAGACTTTCTTTTAAGTGTGTTCTGGACATTGAAAACCTGAGCTTGATTCAATACATATATACCGTCATCTAATGTACCGGACCCAATCAGAACTTGATTTAGGTGGATGTGAACTACATCGCTTACGAATGTAAAGTCATATCCCTCTCTTGAAAGTGAGGACACTGATATGATATTACAAGTCAAACTAGGTACATACAGACAGTTACGTAGAATCAATATCTGCCCACTTGTCAAACCCAGGCGATATTCTCCCACGGATTCAGCATCCACGCTCATTCCGTTTGCAACTCTGAGAGACAAATCACCTATCCTTATAACTTTACGGTTTCTCAAATCATGTAACGAATTACAGATATGAGATCCTGCTCCGGTATCTAGTACCCAGGAAGTAGAGTTAATTGACAAACAGTTCTCAATTACAAACACACTTGAGGCTGAAGCCACAACATGCTTCGTATCCTGGCTACTGGCTTCCAAAGCCCTGCAATCCTTCTGCCAATGTCCATTCCCATAACAATAGGAATATCCCTCCTTACCTATACCAAGTCCCGAAACTGTTTCTTTTCCCTTTCCTCCTACTTTACTGACACAGTATATCGGTTTTGTAGAGGTCTTCTTGTTTTCACCCTTTGCTTTCGCCTTGGATGAAGAGGAAGAAGGTCCCCTATTAAGCAGAGCTTGTGTCTCCCTGGTTTCTTTCAGGGTGTAAGTAGAGGGTAGGGACTGTGGAAATAAGTCAGTATATGACCTGTTTCCCAACGTGGTCTCCAGGTCCTTGAGCTCATCAATATAGCTAGTCATCGTAAGGACGTCGTCCCTTACAGATGACCCGTCAGCCGACCTCGCTTGAATCAATTCGTTCGAGGCCTCATATCTTGCGATATGAGATTGCTCTCCATATAAATCTTTGTTCTGGAGAAAGATGGAACCAGAGTCCATCTTCTCGTGCTGCTTCTGGTATCTACCATCAACTGAAGCCAACACGAGGCACTTGGCTTTCGCTTTATTCTTTTCCTTTGTCTGACGGATATCCATATCCGCGACGGTGGAAACTGGACCTGGGACGGTGGGATCTTGAGTAGTAATAGGGTGGTCCAGCTTGTCATAGGCAATGGTCATCTGGACAGACCTTTGCCAGTCAAATAAGTTAGATTCAGTCATCTTGTTATCTAGATGTAACCTAGTCATGGTCACAAGGTCGCTGCAATGAGAGAGAGAGAAGAAAACACTTTAGCATGATGCTCTTGCAGGTTTAGAGTGGTTTTTAATTTATCTAAACTGGATGGCTCCCACTGTTTCTCGAATCCTTCCTCAAACCATAAAAGAAGAATTAGCCAGGACTATTCTCACCGTACAATACTTGCTTAACCGTTCAGCCAGGCCAGTGTCGATACTTCGAGGGAGGTTTTCCAACGCTTTCGCGAAGTTCCTTAATTAAATAACCTCTTTTCTCTGGGGGCGTAACCCCGCTGACACCTTTCTGGACACCTACTAGGTTTATAGCATTGATCGTTAAGTGATGAATATCCTGATAAGTAGCATATACTCACAGTAGGATCGGGATCCAAATATCATCGTCTGATAATGTTGTAGGAATGCTAACAACATTCATCAAACTCAAAATGGTATGCATCTCTTTGCAAATTTCAGTTTCTTTAGAAATTCCCGATATACATTTTTGCCCCATGTTCTTATGACCTTGACGAAAGCCAACAAATCATAAAACACATGCCAAGTTCTGCCCATCATTATCTTGTTAATTTGAACCCACCAGTATATACCCTTGACGAAAGCCAACAAGGTTATACGGCTGTCCCAAACCAACTCATCTATCTATGCAACAAATGAATACCCCAGCAGCTACCAAACACTATGCCTTGACGAAAGCCAACAAGCATAGCTTGAATACTACTGACCATCCATAAGAAATGACGGAGGGCTACGACTGGTTTTGGCGAAACCGTGAACGTAGTGAACTTGATATAACCGAAGGAACCTGATAGCTTTTAAAAGGAGTGGTTAAATCTCCGCATTTAAAAATATCTGTTTTAAAAATAACCGAGTGGTTTCTTTTAAATTGTTCCAACGATTTAAACTTTGGTTTATTTTCTTTGCATTATAGATAATGCGTCCCATCATTAACCTATCATTGCAGAAACAACGAAAATACAACGTCCTCTTATGCCATCCGCATTCGCCACGGGGTCCCGTCATCACCCGTTAGGTTACTTAACTAACGACAGAGCGGGGGCAGGGCTAGCGCGGGTGTAAAACATAAGTGACGTCTAAATAGCTACAATATATATAGATATTTTACATTCGTCTGACGCAATGATATTCATTCCAGAACACAGATAAACAATATTGGATTTGCAAGCAATCTGTATTTCTTTTGAGCCTGCAAGAAAAGACAGATTACACAGTTGTGATGAATAGCCGTTACCCCACCCTCGACCCCTACGGGTACGGAAAACTACCTACCCGGCAGTTTGTGTACCCCACCTTGGGTCAGTCCTAGGAGCAAAAACAGTAAAAAGAAATAATACAACGGTGGCTACGACCGCAACCTGGAAGTGCCCCGCAAAAATAATATTACAACAAATTACATTTACAACAAATGAATTAAACAATAACCCATTGCTAACCCCGGCTATACACCACAACAGTCCAATATAGTTTATATGCACAAACAGATATAACCATTTCAGAAATGTGCAACCCCCTGCCAACCGACATACTAGCAGTTAAGGGAGGTTTACGAACACATTAAACAATCACAGATATAATCCAATATGCAAATACTGTACAATTTCGATCGATTAAACAACATCAATATTGCTCCAAAATCTGCTCTGTTAAACAGTAACCTGAGCAAATATTAAATATTCCAGAAAACCCCAAATTTCACAGAGAAGCAACAGAAGAAAACTCGGCTCCTAACTCGCCAACTCGGCGGCGGAACCGCGGCGACTCAGTAGGCTGAGGCCGCGGTTCCGCGGCGCGTTAGACGATTTAGGCGACTGTTTTTCTTGGGCGTTCTACTGGTGTCATGTCAAGCTCTCTGAACACACCAGAAAAATTTTTGGACTTCATTTTAACTTCGACAGAAACTTGACAGAATTAGGGTTTTTCGGCTTCGTTTTTCCGTTCGAAATTCGTACAAATTTGCAATCAAGTTATTTATTGTTTAGCGAGGCTCTGATACCACTGTAAGTCGATGTAGTACACCCCAGTACTTGTGGGGAGGCGGAATTTTCAAAAACGATCATGTTTAAAGAACGAACATCGACTAACCGCTTAAATCGAAGCTAAACGATAACTAACCAAACATATAGTTATTCTAAACTACTATGCTTAGGGATTATACCTATCGAAACTAGTCCTTCGTCTTTACGATCTCCTTGTTTTCCTCGGCCTTCTCTAGGTAGTAGACGATCCACCCGAGAGCAAAACTCCAAGCTAAACCTCTAAACTTGAGGCAACTAACCTTCTTGGATTGCTAATCAAAGAAGTTAGGATGAGATAGAGTGATGGTTATGGATTGTTTAGTCTAACTAATCCTTTGATCTCAACTCATGAGGTGTAAGGATTAGGGTTTGAAGATGAGAGCTTGAGGAGAGAGAAGGTGAGAATGAATCTCATGAGAATAGTAAATCTATCATAATATATATGAACCTTTAATATTCATCCATAAAAGAAAAACTAAATGATGAATAATGAAGTTTCATAAATATCTAGTGGTGATTCATAACCATGACTCATTAAGCATTTATCATGCATTAATGATATGCATGAATCACCCTCATGACTCACTAAACTCATTTAATGCAAATGACACCTAAACCTCCTTAGTCACCACTTCTAGAAGCTTCTCGAGTAATTACGAGAACGCCCCTCCGATCCGTAAAAATACGGAAAAACTTTAGACTGTATAAATCCAATAACCGGATACCAGTAACTGGCTTAAACCAAAGCCGACTGGTAAAAACTGTCCGAAAGTCGTACGCGCGTAAACGCACGTATGCGTCCGAACCCTTTGTCGCAAAACCATGCAACCTCCATATCGTTTCGCCTGGAGTAGGAAACTCTCTGAGTGGGACTCTAGAGACTCTACTACTACGCTGGCAGTGGGTTTAACCACAGACCGCAAGCGGCACTAGCTGTACGTAACGGTCCCCAGGTAGTTGTCGATAAGAAGGCCGATGAGAAAACCCATCCGAACTCCTACTGAGTCTGATGTGACAATCTCCATACAGTCCGGTCCGTTCGTCCAAGACTATCGCATATCGGGCCTAGGGGGGCGGCAAGCGTCAGTCCCCTAATAGCGGTATAAGTCGTGTCGGAGTGAAGCCCATTACACCCTGAGAAACTACTGGAACCTACCAGCAAATCTCGCTTGCCCTGGCCAGGGACTTTGCGTAATGGATCTCTGACACAGCACGATATCTACTCCCAATACCGGGAGGGACGAATCCTTTCTAACCGCCACTGCCTCCAAGTGCTCGGGAATGCACCCAACTGCTACCTGTTTGCATGACTCCTTTGAGCCGTGGTAGGGTAGCAATCTAAGAACAGTGGGACACACTCGAGGCGAAGTAGCAGTGTCAAGTCTGCGTACTACGCTGTACTCATGTCACCTGGGAACTGTTCACTGACGACTGGTATCAAACCAACCAACAGTTCCCTGTGAGTCCTGTCCGGTGTACCCGTAACCTAAAGAGCACCTGCATACTATCTCCAGTACGACGTACTGACGGCCGTGGGACAGACCATCTCCCCAACTGGGATGAGAAGCGTATACACCAGTCTACTCCGGAGTATCGATGCTCTGTCTCGATAATCCAACGACCAGGGACCTAAATAAGGATGTGCTTGTAGACTACCCAGCCCCCACTAGTGTGACTGCCATCACAACGCTGGTAGACAAGCAAGATCCTAAGAGCTCTATCAATACGTACACTCACATATTAAGATAGAAAAACCAAGTAGCATACTACCATGTTTAGCAAGACTGTTATATACATGTGAATATCTCAAGCTTCCATTAAGTAATATACAAGCTAGTATGATACAGTAATGGCCTTCTAGGGCATAAACACTAACACAAATATGAGATCCTGATCCGGTATCCAATACCCAGGAAGTAGAGTTGATCGACAAACAATTCTCAATTACAAACACACCTGAAGTCGAAGCCACAGCTTGCTTCGGTTCCTGGTTCTTGGCGTTCCACGCCTTGCAATCCTTCTTCCAGTGCCCTTTCCTGTGACAATGGAAGCACTCATCCTGGCCAACTACCGGTACCGCAAACTTTTTCTTTCCCTTCCCTCCCACCTTACTAACACCTCCTCTAGGTTTGGGTGCGGCCTTCTTCTTCCTTCCTTTGGCCCTTGCCTTGGACCCGGAAGAAGATGTACCGCCAACAAACATAGCGGGTGTTTCCCTTGTATTCTTCAAGGTGCTCTCTGCACTCCTTAACATGTTCAGGAGTTCCGGAAGTTCAACTTCTTTTCTTTGAATGTTGAAGTTCAGGATAAACTGGGCGTAGGTGTGAGGAAGGGACTGGAAAATAAGGTCTGTATAGAGCTCATTATCCAAAGTCGTCCCAAGGTCTGCGAGCTCTCCTATATAGCCGATCATCTTTAGGACACGTTCTCCTACCGATTACCCGACAGCCAACCTCGCTCGAAACAAGTTCTTAGAGGTATCGTATCTTGCTATACGAGATTGCTCTCCATAAAGTTCCTTTGTATGGAGAAATATGCCATCAAGGTCCATATCTTCGTGCCTCCTCTGATGTTCATTGTTCATCGAGGCAAGCACTATGCACTTGGCTTTCGCGCAATCTAAATCCCAGGTTTTGCGGATTTCCTTATCCGCATTACTGGATTTGGGACCAGGGACAGCAGGTGCCGTAGCGGTGAGGACGTACCCCAATTTGTCATAGTTCAAAGCCATTTTGACATTCCGCAGCTAATCTTTATAGTTTGGCCCTGTCAGTATATTTTTCTCTAAAAGTAACTTAAGTCCAGTCATTTTCAGGGTCGCTGCAATTAGGAGAGAGAGAAGAAAACTCTTTAGCATGATTCTCTTGCAAGTTTAGAATGGTTTTTAATTTATCTAAACTGGATGGCTCCCACTGTTTCTCGAATCCTTCCTCAAACCATAAAAGAAGAATTAGCCAGGACTATTCTCACCGTACAATACTTGCTTAACCGTTCAGCCAGGCTGGTGTCGGTACTTCGAGGGAGGTTTTCCAACGCTTTCGCGAAGTTCCTTAATTAAATAACCTCTTTTCTCTGGGGGCGTAACCCCGCTGACACTTTTCTGGACACCTACTAGGTTTATAGCATTGATCGTTGAGCGACGAATATCCTGATAAGTAGCATATACTCACAGTAGGATCAGGATCCAAATATCATCGTATGATAATGTTGAAGGAATCCTACCAACATTCATCAAACTCCAAATGGTATGCATCTCTTAGCAAATTTCAGTTTCTTTAGAAATTCCCGATATTGATTTTTGCTCCATATTCTTATGATCTTGACTAAGGGCCAACAAATCATAAGTCACATGTCAAGTTCTGCCCATCATTATCCTGTTGATTTGAACCCATCCGTATACTCTTGACTAAGGGCCAAACAAAGTAATACGAGTGTCCCAAACCAACTCATCTATCTATGCAACAAATGAATACCCCAGCAGCTACCAATCACTATGTCTTGACTAAGGGCCAAACAAACATAGCTTGAATACTACTGACCATTCATAAGAAACGACGGAGGGCTACGACTGGTTTTGGCGAAACCGTGAACGTAGTGAACTTGATATAATCGAAGGAACCTGATAGCTTTTATAAGGAGTGGTTAAAGCTCCGCATTTAAAAATATCTGTTATTTAAAATTAACCGAGTGGTTTCTTTTAAATTGTTCCAACGATTAAAACTTTGGTTTATTTTCTTTGCATTATAGATAATGCGTCCCATCATTAACCTATCATTGCAGAAAACAACGAAAATACAACGTCCTCTTATGCCATCCGCATTCGCCACGGGGTCCCGTCATTACTCGTTAGGTTACTTAACTAACGACAGAGCGGGGGCTGGGCTAGCGCGGGTGTAAAACATAAGTGACGTCTAAATAGCTATCATATATATAGATATTTTACATTCGTCTGACGCAATGATAGTCATTCCAGATCACAGATGAACTTAATTGGATTTGCAAGCAATCCGTGTTTGTTTTGAGCCTGCAACAAAATACGGATTACACAGTTGTGATGAATAGCCATTACCCCACCCACGACCCCTACGGGTGCGGCAAACTACCCGCCCGGCAGTTTGTGCACCCCACCTTGGGTCTGTCCTAGGAGCAAAAACAGTAAAATGAAATAATACAACGGTGGCTACAACCGCAACCTGGATGTGCCCCGCAAAATAATATTACAACAAATTACATTTACATCAAATGAATTAAATGATAACCCATCACATAACCCCGGCTATACACCACAACAGTCCAACACAGTTCATATGCACAAACAGATAAAATCCATTTCAGAAATGTGCAACCCCCTGCCAACTGACATACTAGCAGTTAGGGGAGGTTTACGAACACATTAAACAATCACAGATATAATCCAACAAGCAAATACTGTATAATTTCGATCGATTAAACACTTTTAATCTTGCTCCAATACTGCTCTGCAAATCTGAAACCTGAGCAAAAATTAAATATTCCAGAAAATCCTAAATATTACAGAGAACCAACACAAGAAAAATGGGTCCCTGGATCGTCAAATCGGCGGCGGAAGCGCGGCCGATCGGTGCTATCCGCCGCGGTTCCGCGGCGCCGTAGGCGATTCAGGGGACCAAATTTTTTGTGTGTTCTTCTGGTGTCTTTTCAAGCTTTCTGAACATCCCTGAAAAATTTTTGGACTTCATTTTAAAAACGACAGAAACTTGATATTTTAGGGTTTTCCGGTTTCGTTTTTTCCGTTCGAAATTCATACAAATTTGTAAGTAAGTTATTTATTGTTTAGCGAAGCTCTGATACCACTGTAAGTCGATGTACAACACCCCAATACTTGTGGGGAGGCAGAATTTTCAAAAACGAACTTGTTTAGTGAACAAACATCGACTAACCGCTTGAATCAAAGCTAAACGATAACTAACCAAACACATAGATGTTTTAAACTACTATGCTTAGGGATTATACCTAACGAACCAAGTCCTTCGGCTTTACGATCTCCTCGTCCTCCTCGGCCTTCTCAATGTAGTAGATGATCCACCCGAGAGCAAAACTCCAAGCTTAGCCTCTAAACTTGAGGCAACTAACCTTCTTGGATTGCTAATCAAAGAAGATAGATGAGATAGAGTGAGGGTTATGGATTGTTTAGTCTAACTATTCCTTGTTCTTAACACATGAGAGGTGAGGATTAGGGTTTGAAGAGAGAGAGCTTGAGGAGAGAGAATGTGAATATAATTATCAAGTGAGAATAGTAAGTTATCATAATATATATGAAACTTTAAAATTCATCAATAAAAGAAAAACAAATGATGAATAATCAAGTTTCATAAATATCTAATGGTGATTCATAACCATGACTCATTAAGCATTTATTGTGCATTAATGATATGGATGAATCACTCTCATGACTCACTAAACCCATTTAATGCATATGACACCTAAACCTCCTTAGTCACCATCTTCTAGAAGCTTCTCGCACAATTACGAGAACGCCCCTCCAATCCGCAAAAATACGGAAAAACTTTAGACTGTAAAAATCCAATAACCGGATACCAGTAACTGGCTTAAACCAAAGCCGACTGGTAAAAACTGTCCGAAAGTCGTACGTGCGTAAACACACGTATGCGTCCGAACCCTTTGTCGTAAAACCATACGACCTCTATATCGTTTCGCCTGGAGTAGGAAACTCTTTGTGTAGGACTCTAGAGACTCGACTACCACGCTGGCAGTGGGTTTAACCACAGACCGCAAGCGGCACTAGCTGTACGTAACGGTCCCCAGGTAGTTGTCGATAAGAAGGCCGATGAGGAAACCCATCCGAACTCCTACTGAGTCTGATGTGACAATCTCCATACAGTCCGGTCCGTTCGTCCAAAACTATCGCATATCGGGCTTAGGGGGCGGCAAGCGTCAGTCCCCTAATAGCGGTATAAGTCGTGTCGGAGGGAAGCCCATTACACCCTGAGAAACTACTGGAACCTACCAGCAAATCTCGCTTGCCCTGGCCAGGGACTTTGCGTAATGGCTCTCTGACACAGCGCGATATCAACTCCCAATACCGGGAGGGACGAATCCTGTCTAACCGCCACTGCCTCCAAGTGCTCTGGACTGCACCCAACTGCTACCTGTTTGCACGACTCCTTTGAGCCGTGGTAGGTAGCAATCTAAGAACAGTGGGACACACTCGAGGCGAAGTAGCAGTGTCAAGTCTGCGGACTATGCTGTACTCATGTCACCTGGGAACTATTCACTGACGACTGGTATAAAACCAACCAACAGTTCCCTGTGAGTCCTGTCCGGTGTACCCGTAACCTAACGAGCACCTGTATACTATCTCCAGTACGACGTACTGACGGCTGTGGGACAGACCATCTCCCCAACTGGGATGAGAAGCGTACACACTAGTCTACTCCGGAGTATCGATGCTCTGTCTCGATAATCCAACGACTAGGGACCTGAATAAGGATGTGCTTGTAGACTACCCATCCCCCACTAGTATGACTGCCATCACAACGCTGGTAGTCAATCAAGATCCTAAGAGCTCTATCAATACGCACACTCACATATTAAGATAGAAAAACCAAGTAGCATACTACCATATTTAGCAAGACTGTTATATACATGTGAATATCCCAAGCTTCCATTAAGTAATATACAAACTAGTATGATACAGTAATGGCCTTCTAGGGCATAAACACTAACAATCGACTATTGGGACTATGATGAGATCATACTAGTGGAGCCACGGTAGTCGACGAGTACATCCTATAACTGTTCCTAGTCGAGGGTGTATCGAGACAGGGCATCGATACACCTGAGTAGACTAGAGTATACGCATATTGACCCATATGATGGGCGATGGATGATCCCATATCCATCGGTGTTTGACATCAAGGATGGTGCACGGGTGCTCGGTGGAGACTGGGTACACTGGACGGACTCACCGAGAACTCCCAGATGGTATTGTACCTCACGTCAGATGGCAGTTCTCCGGTGACACTGGTACAGAGTAGTCTGTTGACCCGAGATCGTCATAGAGTCTTGTGTGATTCGCACTGTTCTTTGATTTCCATCATACCACGTCCAAGAGGGCGTGCAAAAAGGTGGCTTTTGGGTACAGTCCCGAATCACATAGAGGCAATGAGCGATAGGAGGGGATTCGTTTCTCCCGGTATAGGGAGTTGATGTTGCGCTATGTTCGATTGGCTATAACCGGAAATCCCTGGCCAGGGTTATTGAGATTTACTGGTAAGTGTTATCAGTAGTTTCTCGAACTGCTATAGACCTCATATCGACATGACTTATCGAGCTACTGGGGTCTGACGTTTTCCACCCCTAGGCGAGATATGAGACATATCAGACGACGAGACCGGACTGTACGGGAGTGTTACTGATTGGATTCATAGGAGAATGTACAGGCTTGCTTGTTGATCTTCTGATCGCTCAATACCCGGGTGGCCGTTACGTTTGGCAAACCGCTTGCGGCTTGTGGGTGTTTGATATAATCATCACCTACTGCCGGCGTATTGACGAGTCTTTAGAGTCCTACACATGGGTTTTTGGCTCAAGCGAAACGGAGTAGGAGTGCATATGTGATATGTGCGGGACCGATATTGATATGATATGAGATACCGTATTCTATTCTCGTGATTTGTGACATTGATCGGTTGTATGCGATATAGCCGGGTTATCGGATCAAGTGTTGATTCGATAAGTTGTTACTTTTGATATTATTCGGTTATAGCTGGATTATTAAATCAAGAGTTGATTTAATAATTTAATGTATAATTATATATTTGATATATTACATTACATTAACTAGTATTAGCTCACTTAAGATTTATTTTCTCACTTGATTGTGCATAAGTGTATATATGATATATATTTGTGTACATATGAATGTGTCATGCTTGATGATACATCGAAGATGGGTGTATAAGAATTATACCAAGATTAGGGTAAAGATTAGGGTTTTGTTTATATCTTAAGAATAACAAAAGAGAATGACTTTGTCAAAGTTCTCAAGCTTTCATGAAGCTTGTGGAAACATTGACAAAGTCAACTCTTTTGTCATTCTTTAGGATATTTAGTTAACCCAACCCTTAGCCATATACCATGGTCAATTCTCTACATGAGTTAAGCATGATAGCTTAACTCACCCATGGTTACATTATTGAAGAAGATAATTCATATGATGAGATTATTCTTTCTTCTTCTTTCTTCTTCATCATGCTCCATGAAAAGCTTACTAGCTCTAATGGTGCCCTGAGAAAAAGTGTGACAAAATCAATTCTAAAGTGAGCCCACTTCCTACTTCTTCATCCTCTACCACTTGCCATGTAGTAGAGTGTGTTCTCTTCACAAAGTTCATGACCTAGTGAAGGAATAGCTTGAGTTAGTGTCTCCCCGACGTAGATCATCTTCGGCCTCGAAGTTACGTAGCAAGCACTTTCGTTCTTCTTGTGGAGCTTCTCTAGAGTCCGGAGTTCAAGATCGCAGCGAAGGGGACATCAATACGGAGCTTAAGAAGTGAAGGACCGGATCTACAAAGGTTGTAATCCCTCTCACTTAGTATTAAACTGTTTAACATGTTAGTTTTCGCCTAAACCCTAGTTTAAAGACCCGGCTTTGGGTTGTTCGGCACGGCTAATTTTTTAATCGGGCATGGTTGATGCCTCGTAAACCCTTGTGCGCGTGCTTAGCAACCCTACATAAGACACATCATAGCGCAATGCATGCGCATGAACAATGAGTAGATAACTCGAAAACAAAACTCCGTCAAGCATCCCGCAATCATCGGAGTCATGGTAAAGACACGAATGTCAAATCCAAAACAAAACCAATATGATATACATCAAAATTATACATGTAGACATCAAATCTATACATGTAAATAGCTGAAGGAAATGCATGCCAATCCTTTTTAAGTCGTTGTGCGATGTGAATAATACTGCACAGTGGCGGACGTCTTTTGTAAGAAAATCATCATATATGTATATATCTTTTGTTTAATATGTACGTTCCGCCGTTTTGAAAACAATTTAGAAGGGTTTCCTTATTTTAAACGTTTCGTGTCATATCAGACACGTAGGTAAATACTGAGACTATAGCTCCCTTTTTGGAAATCCTTTCAATTACAATCAATACATGCAAAATATATCTAGGTACTGTCCTCTGACTAGTCCTGCTCAGTACGAAACAAATAGCGAATATCATAAAAACGTACTGCTCCATAAGGAATCAATCCCAAAATGTGCATATGAATGCTACGTGCGTCTGGTGCGCACGGAAATCAAAATCCATATATGTGCCATACATGTGCACAGAAACTACGTCTAGATGTAATGGGTGTACACGAAACATCTGCCAAGGGCAACGGGCGTGCCTGACAGCAACATCAGGTGCATCTGACATGCACGAAGAATCCCGATTTAGTGCATCGGGTGTGCACCAAAATCGTATCTTAAAACATGCGCTCAACACGCGCGAAAATCCAAATCAGGTGCATCCATCATGCATGAATAAAATCTAAATCATGCGCATTCAACATGCACGAAATCATGAAATCCAATATCAAGCGTCGAACATGCGCAAATTCCCAATCAAATGCATGGAGTGCAAGAAATCAACATCAATATCAGAATCAAAATCGACGGTATACAATACGGCTCAATCAAAATCAGGTACACCGTGGTATATAAGCTCACAACCATGTGCATCAGCATGCACAAATCAAATAAAAACACTAAAAGTGCATGTAAACGTTGCCGAAAACATAAGTCAAATCACATGCATAATATAGGCATGAAATCAAAATCAACATATCGAATGACATTAAATCGAAGTCAGGTGCAACTTTGGTGCACAAATACGTATCAATGCACTGCAAGCATATGTGAACTACACCGAGTGCAAAAACCAAATCGTGTGCGTGTCATATGCACAAAATCAACTCAACTATATTAAATTCATGAAGTCATAAGCATGTGCAGCCAAGGCACGAAAACGATATCAGGTGCAATAACTGTGCACAAATCATAAACCAACACAACTGTGTATAAAGCATATTTCAAGTGTAATATCTATGCGCAAAATATAAATACCCAGTAGGTGCAACCATGGTGCACGAAAACAAATATCATGGAACTCAGCCAACAAGACTAAATCAAGAAAATAGATCGCCCAAAATACCGAAAACCAAGGTGACGGATACATGATAATCGACTCACCAAATCCCAAATCATAAATACCGTCGTCGATATATCCTCCTTCGAAGTCGATAAGGTGTCGGTGCATCCAATGCTATTAGCGCAAGATATCTACTTGCCTCCTATTCATGGTCTGGCGTCCTCTGTCTCTGGGCCCTTATCTTCTCTTTGGATTACTAATCTCGCAATCCATCGGCTCATCGGCCCTGTCAGGTGTGCTAACGTGGACGATTCCGTCCTTGCACTTCTCTGGTCATCTCTCGGTCAATCCTCACGACCAATCGTAAAGCAGCACGTCACTGGCGCCGACCTCTAGTCCTCTGAATACACATAACACATCTGATCCTGGGTGCAAATCTTATCGCAGCAGTGTCCTGGAAAGAATCCAGCTCAAAGTCTCTTCCGATCTTGCCTATACCGAACTGTACGGAGGTTGGTACTTTTTCATAATCTTTTCTCGCTCTCTGGACATCCGCGTCCTCCGCACAGCATTTCCTCGGAAACTGATCGCATCCCAACGTCTCTGTAGACATCTCCGACCTTTAATCTTAACGGGAAGTAACAACGGCTCGTCAGCATCTCGTACGAACCTCTTATCCCACTTGTCTGCATCATCTTCTACTTCGACGTCACGTCTCTATCTGCGCACTGCAAATGTTCTCGGCTATGGTCAATCCGTAGTCTCTCAGACGGACTCGAAATCACGAACTCGGTATCTTCATCACTCCATGGAAGATATCTAGCCGAACATGTCCTCGGGAACTCGTCCCAACATGAGGAGGTATACTCTATACTCGCCCTTTCTTGATCAACTCACAACGCATCTGGGTGAGGCCTTCTATCCGAACCTGGTCAGCTTACTGGCCTTCTAGGTGTGCGCAATATGACATCTCCTGGGTTCAAGTCTTCTCGTATAGTTTTCCAGAAAATTCCTGTCGAGGTCTCTCTCAATTCTCGTTTATGCCGAATTGCCCGGAAGTTACTACTTTTACTATATCTGTTTCTTGTTCCGGAACGGCTGCATACTCATCGTGACTCCTTCTGGAAGGTATATCCATATACAATGCCTCTGCATGCGTATCGCATCTTTGATGTCAGCTGAGTGGAACGTCATCTCGTCGAATTCTCGTGCGAACTCTTAACACCACTCTGTTCCAATGTCGACTGATTCGGACTCGTCTTCTCGTGGCTGCATGGACTGCGCTCCAACGGCTATACTCGTATCTGGAGTCTCCCAAGCAATGTATCCCATCACATGATATCCGAATGATGTCGAACCATCTGATCGATTTTACAAAACCTCATAATCCCCCAAGAGATCAACATCTCGTGTACAGTTTAATAGTATTTCAGTACATACCACAGCACCTGTGGACCAACCATAGAAGGGCAATCCCAAGCCTCACAAATAGCACCACTAAACTGCCGTAAACCCTAAGGTTCGAAGTCGTTCCATGGTCATTACGTCGAGTTAGGGTTTCATTCTTCTAGAGGGTCCATAGCATTACTTGCATTGTCTTCCGAATACTTTAAGCTTGGAAATAGGTTCCTGACATTCGATCGTCTCTATCGACTACCAACGAACCTCTGTGAAGTCGTCTCTAGCCGGAATCAATCTATCTGATGACCTCGCATCGGGGTAAGCGAACGAACCACATGTCCTAGTCGTTCATCCTCGGGTGACTAGCGATCTTCCATCATATCTCTGAATATATACTCATGTTGCAGTAGCTCGAACATCTGGGCAATATCTTGTCATTTGCAGCAACAATTGGCTCATTCGTCTATACGCTGAACGGCGCCTGAATCATCATGAATAAGAAATATATCAATGGTCATCACATTCTGACTGGCCTCTAGCACTAGCCTGATCCTCTGGTGCTGATCTGCAAGTCCGAGAAATCTCATAAGAGCGAACCGTCAAACGCTCCTGGCGTGAAAACAAAATAAAACGACGCCTCTCTATGCAATCGTATGTCCATGGAATCACGCCTTGGTCAGTCCTCGTCCGTGACGAGCTCAAGCTGACGCAACTTTAGCCGTAGCTCTCTCTGCCCGTGCAATCGCGGCAGCAAAAATCAAAACCGATATCGAGATCATAGGAATGAATATAATACTGTGCAATGAAATGTACATCCTAAGGTTTCTTAAGCGGAGTAGCGTATCATAAGTATGTCGTGGAACATACGTACGGTACGTCACTCTACTAAAGCTACCTACTCCATCAACCAAGGGTCATCCTTCGCGACGAAAGTTCGGGTACAATACCCTCTCGACTAAGTCGAAGTTCCGTAAGGTCAAGCCTAAGTTTCGTATATATATAAACTCTTTAGGCTACGCATAGTCAAACTTAGAATCGAACCATGGTTAACCTAGCGCTCTGATACCAACTTTGTCACGACCCGAAATAGCACGTGACTGGCTGTTCATATCATAATATTGCATTATTATATTCCCCATTTTTATTTGTTTTATAAATAAACAGGTGCTTTTGACGCATGTCTGCTACATATTACAGGATACAGGTTCTTGGAGCGAAAACAGTGAAAAGACAAAAGTTGATACAAAAGAGGGACTTTTGACAACAAGTAGAAGGATCCTAGTCAAGCCTAGACGAAGAATAGATCACAAAGGTACAAGGCAACGCAAGGTCCAAAATGTCAAAGTGAAGGGTTAAAAGGCCATTACTGGTTTTCGCTGAAGATCTAGAGAAGACCTAGAAGTCAGATGGAGAAAAGAACTACAAAAATAAAAAGCCCAAACATCAGAGAAGCAGACAACAAAAAATGACCCAATGATCTCATCAATGCGCCGCGGAACTGCGGCCCTACCCCCACCCATGCCGCGGTTCCGCGGCCGTCCAGTGCGCACGTCGGTGAACAAAGTTGGTGGCGGTGCGTCGGTGGTTTTGTTGGGATTTTTCGAGGGTATATCTGTAATAGAACATATGCGAGCAATTGTAACCCTAATTTTCCCATTCCCTATAAAAATGTATTCTAAAGATTGTATTAGCGAAGCCTCTTTTTGATAAATAAAATTCAGATTCAATTGGAATTGGAAGAGCATCATTCTTGTAAGTTGTCTTTTTTTTCTGCCCTAGTTTTATAATTGAATTCTTGCCCTAGATAAATCGTTCCTTTTGCCTTAGTTTAATCTAGCATAGTATCTCTTAACCTTCCATAGGTAACTAAATTATTAGATCTAAAGATACACAGTAATCCTAAAATGATGTTTTTAATAGATCCCTTAATGAGCGAGTAATTTCCTCGCTTGTTAGGGTTAGGAATAGGAAGGGGTTGAGAGATGAATATTTCTCATCTCTTTCATGCCCAATCAGTTTTAATAACTAGAACTTCATGCATGCATACATGATCGGCTCCTTACGGCACCCTACCCACGGGGTAACGGTGAAACCTTACTATAAAGGACCGAACATGCATGACTTCCATGAAGGTTAGAACAATTATTAGGAAAGGACGGACAAGGATCTAGAGGAAGAAACTTTGTTTCTTCCCAATCATCCTAATCCCCTTTACTAATAATTGTTATAACTTCCAAAAAGATTTAATTGAGGGCATTGAAAGAGGTGTGAAATTTAATCTTATCAAACTCACCTTAGACCTAATCCTAGCAAGTCACTTGATCATCGTACAACTTAGTTTTTTTAGATTCAATTAAAGGACCAAACAACCATTGGAATTAGCTCGTCAGAACACTTAGGAAAATTACACATCCCTGTGGACCGACCCGTATTCATCGGCTAGTTGCAAAGCGACGCCGTTTCTGATTGCGGTAAAATATTTTTGATCGATAAAAATCTCTTTAATCAAATGGCGCCGTTGCCGGAGATGGCGTAAAATTTCATTTGTGTAATTTCGTGTTAATATAAATCTTATAAATCATAAAAATCTAAAAATAGAAAAAGTACAAAAAAAAATTATCAATTTTTGTCTGTTTGAAGGGTTTATCATTTGAATCATGCTGGAACAGCGAAGAATCTCGGATCTGAAAATTTACTGAGGGCGAAACAGAAAAAAGTATATCAGAACAGAAGAAGATTGGAGAATAAGAGCTACAGAATTTTTTCCAGAAGCGGATCCATCACTTAAGCCGCGGAACCGCGGCCTTGAAGAGCGCCAAACCGCGGAACCGCGGTCCTGTTGCCACGTCAGCTGCTCAATTTTGCTTGGTTTGTTTCTCTTTCCCCCCTCTGCCAACCTCCATATATCCTTTTGCGAAATTTTCTGCAGGATTTCTTTGCGCTAAAAAGCTCCTTTCCCCTTCTAAATAACAATTTTCTGCAGGTTTCTTTGCGCTGCGCTTAAAAATAATTAATTGCAAGTGAATTTACTGTTTTGCATAATTTAATCGGATTTTATATGTGTAACACCTTAGGATTTGTTTAGTGACTAAATATATTTAAATAATGGGTTTTAATAAAAAAGTTTACCAAATTGTGTTTCAAATATTTTTCCTAATTTAATTAATATTTTTCCAAAAATTTTCTAGGCTTGCACACACATGTGCATGTAAACTAGGGTTTTTAAATTAAGTTAATACCATGATTATTAACCATGGTGGGTTAATCATGGGATTAAGCCTTTTGGGTTTTAAGTGGGTTTAATTAGTTAGTTAAAAGTTACTTTAATTTGAATTTGGTGGGTGTTGACTTGTGAGAGAGAGAGAGGGCATCATGGCTCAAGCCATGCTTGCATTAAATGAAGAGAGAGAGATGAGGGTTGACATTTGGACCTTGAGTGTTTCCTCTCATTTCCTTGCATTTCTCTCAAACACCCACACACTCACACACACACACACTTACCTCAGCTCCAGAAACCCCAGCAGCAGCAGCAAGCACAGCAACAGCACAGTGAGCAGCAGCAGCACCAGCACCTAGTGCAGCCCCTTCCCTGCATTTCTTCTTCTTCCTACAGCTCCCTAGGGTTAAGTATGAGGTATATTTCCTAACTTGCTTCCCTAGTTTGCTTGGTTGGCGTAGATTTGCATCGGTTAATGGTTTTTAGTGCGTTTTAGTGTGATATGGAGTGTTTAGTAGGAACCTTGTGCTAATGAGGTGTAAATTGGTTTCAGTAGGATAATTGAGGTTTGTTGAGACCCTATTAGCTTAGCTTAACTCCTATTGCGCTAAAATACCACCAGTTTCCCTATTTGATGCAAATTATCGTTTTTAAGCAAATTTGAGGTTTTCTGGATCTGCTTTTGACCCTATGAGATCTGAGTGAAATTGGGAAGACTGCAGTGTAGTGGAGATGTGCTGATACCATAGCTTGAACCCGACCCCCTAACTGCTACAGTAGGCCGCCGATTTTCTCTTTCTGGCCGCAATTTGCGGCCAGATGGGTAGGGTTTTGGGTGGTGTTTGGTCCTGTAGGTGTCTGCTAGTGTGTAGGGTGTTGTTATATATATAGTTTTGTAAGTTTAGCTATGTGTGGAAATCTGGGACCAAATACCTATTTTTCCGTTTTTCTAAACCTTCGCGACACGCGTGATACGTGAGTAGGTTTGGGTTTCTGCGTATCGCGGCGCGTCGGGGTAGTTTCAGGCGCGTGATCACACGTTTTAGCGTATCGCGCACACGCGCGATTGGTTTGCGACACGGGTTTCTAGTTGGACTGTAATGTCGTGTTTTTGTGAAATTGAGCTTATGCGTGATATGTGTTATGTGATTCTAGGTTCGCAGGCCAGTGAGACGGACGCTGCGAAGAAGGGAAAGCAAGTGGTTGGATACACTTAGCGCGAGACACGGTGAGTAGATTTCACATCTACGGGGATATCGCCCGCATGGCGTTATGCGTCAGGGCTGATAGGACCTTATTACTATATGTTGCATTTACCCCATAGACTGTCATCGCATGTTGCATTCCCTGCTACATATATATATACATTTATATTGCTTAGAACTGATAGAACACCGCACTATTACTAACGGTTTATGTTGCACGAGCACTACTTGCATGCTACACACACACCGTTAGTAATTGCCATGCCACACTCACTGTAGTGCTGCCATGATTATATTGTTATAGTTTATCTTACATATGATTGGTGATGATTTCCTGGACATTGGGAGCCGCAAGACATCTTTAAAAACGGAAACTATTTTAAAAGCGGTTTTCCCCTTATACCCATATTATGGATTGATTTATATTGTACATCGCATTGGATTTATTATTGGTGTTGGATTTTCATGTGATTTCTGTTTTGAGGACCGTGGAAGTATTTAAGAAAAGATGCACTATTTTGAAAAACCCGGTACCTCGTGATATGATATTTTGGTGTGTCCACCACGCGTTTTCTCGGTGCTGAGACGTGTGCTTGAAACCCGATTCGAGGAGTGATGATCCGTTTGCGGGTTCGTCGTGGGCCCGGTATGGTTCCCCTCGGCGAGATGATCGATGGGTTTTGCCGATTGAGCCTGGAGGCGGGCGAGTACCTACCGGTGATTGGTTGGACCTGGCAGTTGTCCGGAGGATACTGACCAGAGTCGAGAGATGGATGCGGGATGATCCGTACTGCCGGGGCCGAGGGCCGACACCGCAGACGGACCCCGTGGGCCGATCCGGACTAACGGAGCCCGATATACGAGGATTTGCGTGTCGATGCTGGACACGAGTATTTTATGATATTTTGGGTGCCGATGTTGGGCACTCGTGATTTCTCAGAGATGTACAGGATTTGAGGGCCGATGGGTGTGCCGGCGCCTGAGTGTATTTGGGATTTGGGTGCAGTCTGAGGCACCGATTATTGCTTTCCATGTTGACATATCCATGTAGATGTTATTTATCCCATACTCAGTATTGACTACTATATATCTCATCCTGTAGCATTTACCTAATAGAGTACTTGCATTACTATTGCATCCACTGATTGGCATGCATTGATATCATCTGCTGGCATTAGTAGGGCCACGCTATATGTGCATGCTCGCGATCACCCTTATATATTATCTCTATTCACGAGTTGGCAACTCACCCCCGTTGTGCCACAGTATTTGCAGGTTGCCCTTGGGAGTAGTCACGGCTGGCTGTTTACCGCATCTTTTGGCACAGATACCATTGCTGAGGCGAGTTAGCCTTTTGCTGTTAGGTGGGTTTTTGTACGGTATCTGTTATCTTTCAGTTGTATATTGATGTATCTAGTATTCTCCATCTACCTTTCTGTATTGACTTAGATACAGTTGTGAGGACGATATGTATGATTTTATATTCTGGTGTCGAGCTCGCATGCGAGCCGACTTTATGTTATGCAGTCTTACCTTTGCTATATTGTCCTTGCTTTACTGTGTACTCTTCGCTACGGCGTCGTATATCATATTGTGATGCTTCATTCATTTTACTTGTCATTTCTGCTACACCTTGCTTTTACCCGACTTGTGGGGCAATTATTTAAAAAGGAAATGTTGCCAAAATTATAAAAGTTATAACTCTTGAACTTAAAAGGATTTCTACTAAATTAATAAAATGTTTCTCGGACATGCATGACTGTTTTTACAAAAATGTTTTAATCACTCTTTATTTATTGGTTTTGATTTCTGGGTTCGGCTTACTTAGCTGCGTTACGCCTGTAGACGTTGCGTGGTTAAGTGCCGGTCATGAGTCGAAACTCTCGGGTCGTGACAATAGGGCTATTGACCAAACTCAGATTGGGTGAGGATTTCATCACCCTTCCCAGGACCCCAGAAAGCACTTAAAGCATTTGCATTGATCACTCTTAATTAAAAAATACTAGACTCAGCCCTAAGGACGTCGAGCTCAATAGGACAAAGGACTAGTCATAGGCATCAGCCGTTAATCCTAACCTGACTTTGCGGTGTCTAGGCAAGTGTGTCAAGGCAAGTGGTTACTTAATTAGGACCTCTACTTGTAGCGGGAAGCCTCCCACTTACCTGGCACATACCTGGCCACAATTGGCAGTGAAGAGGCGGTTTGAGGTCCTATTTCTAACCCTAGTTAGGAGCAGTCTAGCTGACCTAGGTGACCCTAGATCTAGGCCTGATTGTGCATGTGTGGTTGATCGCATTTGTGTCACAAGTCTCTTTTCAAAAATCTTTTGCAAAAATTTCACATAAAAGAAAAAAGAAAAATCTTTTCAAAACTTGCAACTTGTCGCTAAAGAAATCTTGCAACTCACTTACACCACTTCCTCTCATTGACGTTATCTTACCTCCACATCCTGTCTTTCATTTTTCTGATTACACTACCCCTTTAGTGTATGTCACTTTGGACTAGGGACACTAACGCCCGATTAGTCCGTGTTTCGTTGGTACCGACCGACGAACCTTTCGACACCGAAGTCAAAATTCCGTCCAGTTTCTTACCTCCACCTTCAAATTCTTTTTCCGAAGGCATGTCGGGATACAATCCTAACAATACCTTACCGACGGGAATGATTCTACCTCCGTTAGGTGCGAATAACCCGAATCAACCGCCTGTTGAAGCGCCCACACGAGTTGCGCTCCAGGATCTTTTCTACCATGTCCTCACTTCTTTACCTACCCGTCTTTCACCCCCACCGGCAAATGGGGACAATTTTCAAATAAAACCACATTTCATCAATATGCTGCCAAAATTTCACGGTTTGGAATCAAGAGATGCGTATATCTTTATCAATAAATTCCAAAACGTTTGCGCTATGATGAAAACAACCTAATTAGGTGATGACGCTATAAGGCTAAGGGTCATTCCTTTCACCTTATGTGACCTAGCCGAGGAGTGGCTATACAGCACAGCATCACATTCCATTAGAAATTGGGACGAGTTTGTGAAAGCCTTTCTTAAAAAGTTCTATCCTCATCACAAAACTTCTAGAATCCGTAATGAGATTATACAATTTTCACAGCTTCCTTCCGAACCATTTTGGAAGTGTTTTGAGAGATTTAAAGACCTACTCGTTCAATGCCCTCATCATGGGATCGAAAGTTAGCAACTTTGCCGAACATTATACGAGGGATTGAACTTGGCAACGAAGCAGTTGCTAGAAACCATCTGTCAAGGTCACTTTCTCTCCAAATCTAGTGAGGAAGCATGGCAGTTTCTTGAGGGTCTTAGTGAACAAACAATTCAGTGGGAGAGCACCAAGACCACATCATCTTCTTCTAGTGGTCAATCTAGGGCAGGCATACATCAAGTTGAGATGTCGATTGCTATGAAGGCCGAGATGGCCGCTCTTACGAAAAAGCTAGAAGCGATTGAGACCAAAATCTCATCGTCTTCTCCTGTCCCGGTTCTGCCTCCACGAACTGTTTGTGCTTGTTGTGCGGATCCATCACATCTCACCGAAGAGTGTCCTTACAATGCATCTACTCAAGGACATGATCAAGTCAATGCTGCCTACCAGTAACGACAGAGAAATGATCCATACTCTTCGACTTACAATCCGGGGTGGAGGAGTCACCCAAATTTCGCTTGGAACCAAAATCAACAATTCCAAGGAAATAACAATTTTTAAAGGCCTCCTCCTCCGCAACAACAACAAGCACCTCCACAAACTCAATTTCAACAGCAACTTTTTCAACAACAACCTTACCCTAATCAAGTGAACAATTTTGTGCCTAACAATTCTTACCCGCCAAACAATTTTGTTCAACCTAATAATGACAAGGTTACTTCGCTTGAAAGAAGTCTAGATGCGTTCCTAAAGCAATCCATACAATCTACAGCAAGATTAGAGACTTCTATTCAATCTTTGGTGCAAAACAGTGCCTCACACGATCAAAGCATCAAATCTATTGAGGCACAAATTGCACAACTCAATGCAGCATTGAGCGAGCGAGAGAAAGGAGAGCTCCCATCTCAACCACTACCCAATCCCGGTCACGAACATGCTGCAAATCAACAGCAAAATCATAACGTAAACGCTGTGACCACGTTGAGATCCGGAAAAGTATTGCAAAACAATGTGGGTATTAACCATGACACCCATGCCGGTGGTTCTTCTTCATCTTCTTCACCTTCTTCTTCTCGTTAGAGCCTATTCTCCATCCTTCACACGGCTCAACTTCTTCTAGCTCGAACGGACCCACTTCTCACAACACGAACACATCTACATTGGTTTACTTTCTAACACAACAATCTGACCACAAAAATTGGACTCAACAATCTTTCAAAATGTACCTTTTCCAAACCGGTTGAGATCCAATAAACCAACTCCACAGATGGAGAAGATTGTAGAGTTGTTCAAACAGGTCAGCATAAATATCCCTCTTTTGGATGCAATCCAACAAGTTCCTTCATATGCAAAAATTTTAAAGGACTTATGCACCAAAAAGAGGAAGTCACAAGTACCAAAGAAAGTTTTCGTGGCTAGTGCTATTAGTGATGCTATTGTAAATTCTTTACCCCCAAAGCAAAAGGACCCTGGTTGTCCTACTATTTCGATAACAATTGGGGACAAAAACAGCAATAGAGCACTATTAGATCTTGGTGCTAATGTCAATTTGCTACCTTATTCTGTATACGAGCAATTAGGCGTTGGAGAGCATAAGCCCACTCACTGCACTCTCCAAATGGCCGACCGATCAATCACCCATCATAGGGGAGAGTTGGAGGATGTATTAATTAGAGTCGGGGATTTCATTTTCCCCGTAGACTTTATTGTTATGGATACACTGTAATTCCATGCTACCCTTCCCCGGTACTTACGGGGTTGCGGAATTGGTGAAAAACGATTTTCAAGAGGGTGGTAACATGGACTACCAATACGGATCTTTGTTAAACTACTAACTAACAACCTAACAAGAGTTTACCTACTCGGTTAGGGGGCTATACCTTTCTTGAACTCCTTCGTCTTCGACTCCTCCCGGTGTATGGATCGGCCTCACCTCGTCGTCTCCTTACGCCGAAGATGGATCCACCCGAAAGCTTCTACCTTTGGCTTCTTTTTCGAACTTTGAAGAAACTAGATCACTTGGCTTGCTTGGCCTTGTGAACTAGAATGAGTAGAGCAATGTTTTGGTGTCTTTTTATCTCTAAGGCAATGAGTCTCAACACATGAGAATGGTTTGCCTTGAGGTAGAGAGAGAAAGAGGAAGAGGGAGAGCTTGAGAATGAGAGAGCTCAAGAGAGAGAAAACAAATGATAGAATGAACCATACCCTTATCATTCTCACCTCTCATGATCCAATAGACATCATCACAAAAATAGTAATCAAGTATTGTGTAATCGTTTAAGTCAAAATGGCTATATCATTTCATGCACTCATTTTGCATAAACAAACAAGAAAGCAAAAGTCTTTGTCATGGAATGATAGCCATTGTCATGATGATGGTCAACTAGTCCAACCTAGTCAACCGGTCAACAAAGTCAACAAGTCAACAATATCAACCCCTCAGCAACCATGTCACTATAATAATTAATTATTATTAATATTAATCATATATCTTATTCTCATTAGGGTTAAGCAAAAGTCAATGGTCAACAGTCAACAGTCAACAACCCCAATGAGAATACTCTGCCTCTGTCTCTCTGTCAACTGTGCATACACACCCGCATCCGCGTTCCGAGGAACACGAATACAAACGAGATAAAACCAACCCCAAAACGTACACTAGGATCTGGCTTAAACCAAAGCCCGCTATTGTTAACTGTCCGGACACTGTACGTGCACAAGTGCACGGATGTGACCGAACCCTGTCGCAAAACCATGCGACCTATCGCAAAACCATGCGACCTCTACTCTTTTGCCTAAAGGCGAATAGCTTTCTGTGTGGCACTCTAAAAACTCGATACTACGCTGGCAGTGAGTTTAACCACAGACCGCAAGCGGCACTAGCTGTGCATAACGGCCCCCAGGTAGATGCCGACAACAAGACTGACGAGGTGAAACCCATATGAACTCCTACTGAGCCTGAATGTGACAGTCTCCATACAGTCCGGTCTGTTCGTCTGATACATCGCATGGCAGGCCTAGGGGGCGGTAAACGTCAGTCCCCTAATAGCGGTACAAGTCGTGTCTGAGTGAAGCCCAGAACACCCTGAGATTACACTGGAAACCTACCAGTATATCTCGCTTGCCCTGGCCAGGGACTACTCGTGTAATGGATCTCCTAGACACAGCACGATGTCAACCCCCAATACCGGGAGAGACAAATCCTGTCTAACCGTCACTGCCTCCAAGTGCTTCGGGACTGCACCCAACTACTACCTGTTTGCATGACTCCTTTGAGCCGTGGTAGGGTAGTAATCTAAGTACAGTGGGAACACACTCGAGGCGAAGTTACAATGTCAAGTCAGCGGACTAAGCTGTACTCATGTCACCTGGGAACTGATAACTGACGATAGGTATAGTACCAACCAACAGTTCCCGACGAGTCCTGTCCAGTGTACTCGTAACCCAACGAGCACCCGCATACTATCTCCAGTACGACGTACTGATGGCTGTGGGACAGACCATCTCCCACACTGGGATGAGAAGCGAGTATCGATGCCCTGTCTCGATAGTCCTGCGACTAGGGACCTGCATAAGGATGTGCTTATAGATTACCCAGCCCCCACTAGTGTGATTGCCATCACAACGCTGGTAATCAAGCAAAGATCCTAAGGGCTCCACTATTGTGTATAGGTGATATACTAAAATAAACACATGTACACATTGAAGTAGAAACAAACCAAGTAGCATACTATTATATTGAGCAAGATTGTTTATACAAGGTGAATATCCCAAGATTCCATTAAGTAATATACAAACTAGTATTATACTGTAATGGCCTCCAGGGTATATACACTAACAATCTCCCACTTGCACTAAGGCCATGTACTGGCGTATTGAAGACCTATCATCTCGATCAGCCGCTCGAACTGAGTCTGGGGTAAGGCCTTTGTGAGTGGATCAGCAGTGTTATCATCCGTAGAAACTCTCTGAACCTCAATCTCCTGGCGACCCACGATCTCCCTTATCAGGTGATACCGCCTCAAGATGTGTCTGGACTTCTGATGGGACCTTGGTTCCTTCACTAAAGCTATAACCCCGTTGTTGTCGCAATACAGAGGTATTGGATCAACAATGGACGGAACCACCTGAAGTTCAGTTAAAACTTCCTTACCCAGACAGCTTCTTTTGCAGCATCTGCAGCAGCAATATATTCCGCTTTCATCGTCGAGTCAGCAACGGTTTCCTGTTTGGAACTCTTCCAACACACCGCCCCTCCATTGAGAGTAAAGACATAACCCGACATGGACTTGGAATCATCCTTGTCAGTTTGGAAGCTGGAGTCAGCAAAGGCCTCGATCTGGAGGTATTTTCCACCATACACCAAGAACATCTGCTTAGTCCTTCTCAGGTACTTGAGAATGTTCTTTACTGCTATCCAGTGTTTCTCCCCAGGGTTTGACAGATACCGTCTTACCACACTCAGTGCATAAGCTACATCTGGTCTGGTACACAACATCGCATACATTATAGAGCCTACCGCAAAAGCGTAGGGTATAATAGACATGCGATCCCTTTCCAAATCAGTCTTGGGAGACATCTCTTTGGAGAGGGTGATCCCATGACAAGCCGGTAGATTACCGTGCTTGGAATCTTCCATACTGAATCTTTTCAGTATGGTGTCGATGTACCTGGACTGTGAAAGTCCTAATATCCTCTTGGATCTGTCACGATAGATCCGGATCCCCAGAATGTATGAGGCATCACCCAGGTCTTTCATGGAGAACCTGTGTGACAAGAACCCTTTGACAGATTGTAGCATAGGAATGTCATTTCTTATTAAGAGAATGCCATCCACATATAAAAAGATTAAGACTACAGTTCTCGCTACAAATCTACTATAGATGCATTGTTCATCTGGATTTTTGATAAAGCCAAATTCCTTGACCGTCTCATCAAAACAGATGTTCCAACTCCGCGATGCCTGCTTTAGTCCATAGATGGACTTAAGCAACTTGCACACCTTTCCGCTGCTCCCACTCTGAATGAAACCCTCTAGCTGGTCCATATAAACACACTCCTCTAAATTTCCATTTAGAAAAGCGGTCTTTACGTCCATCTGCCAAATATCATAATCATGGAAGGCATCAATGGCAAGAAGGATCCGAATGGATTTCAGCATAGCTACTGGAGAAAAGGTCTCGTCATAGTCCAAACCAGGTCTTTGACGAAAACCCTTTGCAACCAGTCTAGCTTTATAGGTCTCAACCTGTCCATCTACACCAATCTTCCTTTTGAAGATCCACTTGCATCCTACGGGTTTTACCCCATCTGGAGTAACGTCCAACGTCCATACTTTGTTGGTGTACATGGACTCCATTTTGGTCCGCATTGCATCCAGCCATTTTACCGAGTCAACGCTTTGAATGGCCTGCTGGAAGCTAGTCGGCTCAATCCAATCTATGATGCAATCCTCTCTATCCCCGTCTATGAGAAAACCGTAGTATCTCTCGGGCTAATGGACTGCCTACTACTTCTGCGGAGCGGCGTAGGAATGTCCTGATCTTTCGAACCCTCTGGTTCTTCTAAGCTTTCAGTAATAGCTCGTGGTTCTGGAATTTCTTCCAGTTCTATTGAGTTCCCACTTATCTGATATTCCAAAAATTCAGTTTCCAAGAAGTGGGCACGACGAGAAACATAAATCTTTGTTTCCTCTTTGCAATAGAAGAAATATCCCTTGGAGTTCTTTGGATATCCCACAAACTTGCACTGTACTGAGCGTGCCTCGAGCTTGTCCGCATGCTGCTTTTTGACAAAAGCTGGACATCCCCATGTCTTAATGTGATTAAGATAGGGTCTCTTCCCACACCACATCTCATATGGTGTAGTAGGCACAATCTTAGTTGGAACTCGGTTCAAAAGGTATGCAGCTGATTCTAGTGCATATCCCCAGAATGATCGCGGCAACTCAGTGTTACTCATCATGGACCGTACCATATCTAATAGGGTTCGGTTCCTTCTCTCCGATACACCATTATGTTGCGGAGTGTATGGAGGAGTAAGCTGAGAGAGAATTCTATTCTCTTTTAAGTAGTCCAGGAACTCGGCACTCAAGTATTCACCACCTCGATCCGATCTTAGAATCTTGATACTTTTGCCGGTTTGTTTTTCTACTTCATTCTTATTTTCCTGGAATTTTCCAAAGGTTTCGGACTTATGTTTCATTAAGAAGACATAACCGTACCTTGAAACGTCATCCGTAAAAGTAATGAAGTAAGAATAACCGCTTCGCGCATGTGTAGACATTGGACCGCACACGTCGCTGTGTACGAGTCCCAAGAGCTTGCTCGCTCTTACTCCGTGTCCAGTTAACGGAGTCTTTGTCATCTTTCGTTTGAGACAGGATTGACAAGTGGCATACGATTGATATTCGAACGTATTCAAATATCCTTCTGTATGTAACTTCGTCAACCTTCTCTCATTGATGTGACCCAGTCTACAATGCCATAAGAAAGTCTGATTTATTTCCGAAGACATTCTTTTATGTGTATTCTGGACATTGAAAATCTGTGGTTGGTTTAGTACGTATATACCATTGCTTAATGTACCTGACCCAATCAGAACTTGATTAAGGTGAATGTTTACAACATTACTTACAAACGAAAATTCATAACCTTCTTTAGAAATCAAAGATACAGAAATGATATTACAAGTTGTGTTGGATACAAAAAAAGCAATTACGTAAAACCAAAACATGTCCATCTGACATTCCCAGGTGATAGTCCCCCACGGCCTTAGCATCCACGCTAGCTCCGTTTGCAACTTTGAGGGTCATGTCACCTGCCTTCAAAACCCTACGGTTTCTCAACGCCTGCAAAGAATTACAGATATGGGATCCTGATCCGGTATCCAATACCCATGAAGTAGAGTTTATTGATAGACAATTTTCAATAACATACACACCTGAAGCTGAAGCCGCAACTTGCTTCAGTTCCTGTGTTCTGGCTTTCTAAGCCCTGCAATCTTTCTTCCAGTGACCACTCTTATGACAGAAAAAGCACTCTTCCTTATCCACAAGCCTGCCCGCTACCTTTGTTGCTTTTGCTTTTCCCTTCGTATCCACTTTACTAACACCGCCCCTTGTTTTGGCGGAGGCTTTCTTCTTCTTTCCCTTGGCTTTCGCCTTGGACCTAGAAGATGAAGATCCTCCTACAAACAAAGTGGATGTTTCCGTACCTTTCTGTAGGGTGCCCTCTGCACTACTCAGCATGTTGAGGAGTTCTGAAAGTTCAACTTCTTTTTCTTGTAAGTTGAAGTTCAGGATAAACTGGGCATAAGTGGAAGGAAGGGACTGGAGAATCAAGTCCGTATAGAGCTCGTTCTCTAACATGGTCCCAAGTTCCGCGAGCTCCTCAATGAAGCCAATCATCTTAAGTACGTGTTTCGCTACCGATGATCCGATGGCCAACTTTGCCGAAAATAAGTTCTTCGACACTTCGTATCTTGCGATACGAGATTGCTCTCTATACAGTTCTTTTATATGGAGAAATATGGATTCGAGGTCCATATTCTCGTGCCTCCTCTGATGTTCATTGTCCATAGAGGCAAGTACGAGGCACTTGGCCTTCGCGCTATCGATCTCCCAAGTCTTACGGATTTCCTTATCCGCGACGCTGGAGGTGGGACTTGGAACAGGGGGAGCTTTGGTGGTAAGGAAATACCCCAACTTGTCTTAAGTGATTGCCATTTTGATATTCCTGAGCCTATCTTTGTAGTTTGGCCCTGTCAGTATGTTTTTATCTAGAAGTAACTTAAGTCCAGTAATTTCGATTGGTCGCTGCAATTAGGAGAGAGAGAATAAACACTCAGCATGATGCTCTTGCAAGTTTAAAGTGGTTTTTAATTTGTCTAAACAGGATGGCTCCCACTGTCTCTCGAATCCCTCCTCAAACCAAAAAGAAAGAATTAGTGAGGATCAATCTCACCGTACAATACTTGCTTAACCGTTCGGCCAGACTGGTGTCGGTACTTCGAGGGAGGTTTTCCAACGCTTTCGCGAAGTTCCTTAATTTAAGAACCTCTTTTCCCTGGGGGCGTAGACCCGCTAACACCTTTCTAGACACCTACTTGGTTTATAGCATCGATCATTAAGTGAGAAATTTCTCGAGGAGTAGCATATACTCACAGTAGGATCGGGATCCAAATATCATCGCGTGCCAAAACTGAAGGAATCCTACCAGAATCATCACACTCCAAATGGTATGCAACACTACCAATTTTCAGTTCTTTTGAAACTCCCGATGTGGATTTTTGCCCCATGCTCTTATGACCTTGACTTTGGCCAAGAAATCATAAGTCACATGTCAAGTTCTACCCGTCATTCTCCAGGTTAATTTGAGCCACCCGCACATACCCTTGACTTTGGCCAATAAGGTAGAACGACTGCCCCAAACCAACACACCTATCTATGCTGCACATGAATATCCAATAGCTACCAATCACTATGCCTTGACTTTGGCCAACAAACATAGCTTGAATACTATTGACTATCCATGTGAAACGATGGAGGGCTACGAATGGTTTTGGCGAAACCGTGAACGTAGTGAACTTGATATAATCGATGGAACGAGATAGCTTTTAAAAGGAGTGGCTCAAGCTCCGCATTTAAAAGTTTGGTTTTGAAAAGAACCGAGTGGTTTTCAAAGTGTTCCAACGACTTTTACTTGGTTTATTTTCTTGCATTAGTTCTTTTAATGCGTGTTTTTCTTGCATTAGTTCTTTTAATGCGTCCCATCATTTAATCCTACCATTGCAGAAAACAACCAAAATATGACGTACGCTTATGCCATTCGCATTCGCCATGGGGCCCCGTCATTACCCGTTAGGTTACTTAACTAACGACAGAGCGGGGGCTGGGCTAGCGCGGCTGTAAAACATAAGCAACGCCTAAATAATATCATATATAGATATATTACAATGATAGCAATTTCGGATCACAGATGAACACAATGGATATACTAGGAACCCGCAATTCGTATGAGCCTGTAACGAAAAGCAGATTATACGGTCGCGGTGAATAGCCAATACCCCACCCTAGACCCCTACGGGTGCGGCAAACTACCCGCCAAATATCCGAAGTGGAGCAACCTCCCTCAACGACGTGAGTAGGCCACTCGGCACTTCGAGATACCCGGTAGTTTGTGCACCCCACCTTGGGTCTATCCTAGGAGAAAAAACAGTAAAAAGAAATTAAACAATGACGGCTACAACCCCGGCTCGGTTGTGCGGCCAAAAATATTATTACATCAATTTACATATCACATGAATTGAAAGAAAAGAAAACTCCCATCTCACAACCCCCGGCTATTCACCCGCGACAATCCAATGAATTCATATACATGTACCATCAACATTACAGATCACAGATTTGTATAACTCCAACTAATCGATATATAACGATTAGCAGACGTTCAATACAAATATCACATCACAGATATAAACCCGTTAGCCTTAGTCTTTAGAAACTCGATCAAAATACGGTTTTTAAAGCCCCCAAAACAAATTTTTCTTTCTGGAAAACCTGGGCTGAAAAAACATATACCAAAAATCCCAAAATACCCCAAAGAACAAACTGCAACAAAAATTCCCCACGGCCGAGTCAACTCGGCTGCGGAACCGCGGCGGGAGCACGCTCCCGCCGTGTTTCCGCTGTGCTTAGATCGGATCAGTGGACCAATTTTTTGCAGTTTCTTCTAAAAACCCTGAGTCAATTTTTGAAGCAGGATTTATAATTTTTACAGCACTTTAAAAATCGAAAGCAAGTTTGATTTCCGGGTGTATTTCGCGACTTTTTCTCCGATCGAACTTCTACTTACATTGCTAACATGTTAGATAGTGTTTAACTAGGCTCTGATACCACTGTAAGTCCATGCTACCCTTCCCCGGTATTTACGGGGTTGCGGAATTGGTGAAAAACGATTTTCAAGAGGGTGGTAACATGGACTACCAATACGGATCTTTGTTAAACTACTAACTAACAACCTAACAAGATTTTACCTACTCGGTTAGGTGGCTATACCTTTCTTGAACTCCTTCTTCTTCGACTCCTCCCGGTGTATGGATAGGCCTCACCTCGTCGTCTCCTTGCGCCGAAGATGGATCCACCCGAAAGCTTCTACCTTTGGCTTCTTCTTAGAACTTTGAAGAAACTAGATCACTTGGCTTGCTAGGCCTTGTGAACTAGATTGAGTAGAGGAATGTTTTGGTGTCTTTTTATCTCTAAGGCAATGAGTCTCAACACATGAGAATGGTTTTCCTTGAGGTAGAGAGAGCAAGAGGAAGAGGGAGAGCTTGAGAATGAGAGAGCTCAAGAGAGAGAAAACAAATGATAGAATGAACCATACTCTTCTCATTCTCACCTCTCATAATCCAAAAGCCATCATCACAAAAATAGTAGTCAAGTATTGTGTAATGGTTTAAGTCAAAATGGCTATATCATTTCATGCACTCATTTTGCATAAATAACAAGCAAGCAAAAGTCTTTGCCATGGAATGATAGCCATTGTAATGATAATGGTCAACTAGTCCAACCTAGTAAACCGGTCAACAAAGTCAGCAAGTCAACAATGTCAACCCCTCAACAACCATGTCACTATAATACTTAATTAATATTAATTTTAATCATATATCTTATTCTCATTAGGGTTAAGCAAAAGTCAATGGTCAACAGTCAACTGTCAATAGTCAACAACCTCAATAAGAATACTCTGCCTCTGTCTCTCTGTCAACTGTGTATACACACCCGCATCCGCGTTCCGAGGAACACGAATACAAACGAGATAAAACCAACCCCAAAACGTACATTAGGATCTGGCTTAAACTAAAGCCCGCTAGTGTTAAGTGTCCGGACACTGTACGTGCACAAGTGTACGGATGTGACCGAACCCTGTCGTAAAACCATGCGACCTCTACTCTTTTGCCTAAAGGAGAATAACTTTCTGTGTGGGACTCTAAAGACTCGACACTACGCTGGCAGTGGGTTTAACCACAGACGACAAGCGGCACTAGCTGTGCGTAACAGCCCCCAGGTAGATGCCGACAAGAAGGCTGACGAGGTGAAACCCATCTGAACTCCTACTGAGCTTGAATGTGACAGTCTCCATACAGTCCGGTCAGTTTGTCTGATACATCTCATGGCGGGCCTCGGGGGCTGTAAACGTCAGTCCCCTAATAGCGGTACAAGTCGTGTCGGAGTGAAGCCCAGAACACCCTGATATAACACTGGAAACCTACCAGTATATCTCGCTTGCCCTGGCCAGGGACTACTCGTTTAATGGCTCTCCTAGACACAGCGCGATGTCAACCCCCAATACCGGGAGAGACGAATGCTGTCTAACCGTCACTGCCTCCAAGTGCTTCGAGACTGCACCCAACTACTACCTGTTTGCACGACTCCTTTGAGCCGTTGTAGGGTAGTAATCTAAGTACAGTGGGAACACACTCGAGGCGAAGTGACAGTGTTAAGTCAGCGGACTAAGCTGTACTCATGTCACCTGGGAACTGATAACTGACGATAGGTATAGTACCAACCAACAGTTCCCGACGAGTCCTGTCCAGTGTACTCGTAACCCAACGAGCACCCGTATACTATCTCCAGTACGACGTACTGATGGCTGTGGGACAGACCATCTCCCACACTGGGATGAGAAGCGCATACGCTAGTCTACTACGGAGTATCGATGCCCTGTCTCGATAGTCCTGCAACTAGGGACCTGCATAATGATGTGCTTATAGATTACCCAGCCCCCACTAGTGTGACTGCCATCACAACGCTGGTAATCAAGCAAAGATCCTAAGGGCACCACTAATGTGTATAGGTGATATACTAAAATAAACACATGTACACATTGAAGTAGAAACAAACCAAGTAGCATACTACTATATTGAGCAAGATTGTTTATACAAGGTGAATATCCCAAGCTTCCATTAAGTAATATACAAACTAGTATGATACAGTAATGTCCTCTAGGGCATATACACTAACATACACAACCTGTCGCTAACCCCCGGAGTGAAATTCCGGTGATACTTGGTCGACCATTCCTGGCGACTTCTAACACAGTGATCAATTGTCGTAACGGTTCAATGAATCTATCTTTTGGCAATATGACAATTGAACTCAACATCTTTAAGTTGGGAAATCAGCCTGCCGAGCCTAATGCTAGCATACTTGATGTTTGCTCGATCAATGAGATCGCGGAGGAGGACTGTGAGTTCGAAATTTTTTTGTTCGATCACAGCAATGTTAACGCCACTAGTGCGTTCCTCCTAGAAACCGACACAGCTTTCACGGCGGACAACGATTATGAGTGTTTCACCTTTGTAGATGATTTTGAAGACTCACCACCCGAGCTTGAGTCTTTTGCTTTTTCGGATGAGTTAGTTGAACCATCCGACTCGGTTGCGTACACTCGATTTGAACCTTTGATGGAATCCTTCGAGTTTGAAACAGTTACTCCATTGTTACCATCTATTGTTTCACCCCTTAAACTCGAACTAAAGCTTTTGCCATCGCACCTAAAATATGCTTATCTAGGTGATAATGAGACCTTACCTGTTATCATATCGGCCTCTCTAGCTCTTGAGCAAGAGAAGTCCCTTTTAATGGTCTTAGAAGATAATCGGCAAGCTTTTGGCTGGTCTATGGCGGACATCAAGGGGATTAGTCCCCTCATTGTTGAACATCATATACACTTGATGGATGATGTCAAGCCGGCAAGGGATCCACAAAGACGCCTCAACCCCATTATGAAAGAGGCTGTTAAGAAGGAGATTGTTAAATATCTTGATAGTGGTATCATCTACCCTATCTCGGATAGCCAATGGGTTAGCCCCATTCATGTTGTGCCAAAGAAATCGGGCATCACGGTCATTACCAAAGAGGTAAATGAGTTAATTCCCACTCGCACCCAAACGGGGTGGCGAGTTTGTATCGACTATAGAAAACTCAATGCCGCGACAAGAAAGGACCACTTTCCTTTACCATTCATTGACCAAATGCTAGAACGATTGGCGGGGCATGAGTTCTACTGCTTTTTAGATGGCTATTCCGGTTATAAGCAAGTCCCCTTAGCCAAAGAGGATCAGGACAAGACCACATTTACTTGTCCCTTTGGCACTTTTGCTTATCGTCGCATGCCCTTTGGGTTATGCAATGCTCCCGCTATATTTCAGCGGTGTATGACGGGAATCTTTTCAGACATGGTTGAAAAGTTCTTGGAGATCTTTATGGATGATTTCTCCATTTTTGGTGACTCCTTCGACGAGTGTTTACGACATCTTGACGCTGTTCTTACCCGCTGTAGGGATAAGAACCTAACTTTGAATTGGGAGAAGTGCCATTTTATGGTACGAGAGGGCATTGTCTTAGGACATGTCATCTCGCAAAACGGCATAGAGGTTGATAGAGACAAACTTGAAGTCATCTCTAATCTTCCTCCTCCTAAATGCGTCAAAGACATCCGAGCTTTTCTTGGCCACGCCGGATTTTATAGACAGTTCATCAAGGATTTTAGCAAGACTACTAGACCTTTGACTCTCTTATTGGCCAAGGACACAACATTTGATTTCGACTCAACTTTCATGGAAGCATTCGAGTCTTTGAAACACTCTCTCATTTCTGCGCCCATTCTTTCATCTCCAGACTGGATGCAACCTTTCGAAATTATGTACGACGCATCAGATTTTGCCATTGGTGTTGTCCTGGGACAGTACATTAACAAGATGCCGCACGTGGTTTATTACGCTAGCCGTACATTAAATGAGGCCCAACTAAACAACACAATAACAAATAAGAGTTTTTAGCAGTTGTGTTTCCACTTGAAAAATTTCGGCCTTATTTAATCGGCTCTCCAGTTATTGTGTATATGGATCATTCAGCTCTTCGCCACCTTTTTGCGAAGAAGGATGCAAAATCGAGGCTAATACGTTGGATCCTCCTGCTACAAGAGTTTGACCATGTCATAAGGGACAAAAAAGGATGTGAAAACGTAGTGGTCGATCACCTTTCACGACTTCCTTCTTCGCCTACACTTGAACTTCCTATCACTGACGCTTTTCTCGATGAGCAACTCTTGACCGTTTCTTGCGAACCATGGTTCGCTGATATAGTAAACTACTTAGCCACCGGCTTGACACCTAACGATTGGTCGAAACAGGATAAACTTCAATTCTTGTCCCAAGCAAAGCATTTTTACTGGGATGAACCTTATCTTTTTAAATACTGTTCCGACCAAATCATTCGTCGGTGTATACCGGAAAACGAGTTTAAGAGTGTGCTATCTTTTTGCCACGATCAAGCATGTGGCGGGCACTTTGGCCTAAAGAAGACAGCCGAAAAAATCTTGCAGTGTGGTTTCTATTGGCCACGACTCTTTAAGGATGCATATGAATACTGCAAGACAAGCTCCCGGTGCCAACACTTGGGCCGGATATCGCGGAGAAACGAAATGCCGCTCCAACCAATTTTGGTTGTCGATGTTTTTGAAGTTTGGGGTATAGACTTCATGGGACCATTTCCTAATTTTTTGGGAATGTTTATATTCTGTTGGCTGTTGACTACGTTTCAAAGTGGGTCGATGCTGTGCCTAGCCAAACGAAAGACAATAAGGTTGTCGTTCGATTTCTTAAAGAACAAATCTTTTCTCGATTTGGGCACCCTCGAGCGATCATAAGTGATAATGGTTCTCACTTTTGCAATAGGACTTTTGAGTCCTTAATGCGCAAATATTCTATAACCCACAAGCTGTCAACGCCATACCATCCCCAAACATGTGGGCAGGCCGAGGTTTCAAATCGGCAAATAAAGCAAATCTTGGAGAAAACGGTTTCTAAAAACCGTAAGGATTGGTCACTTAAACTGATCGATGCACTATGGGCTTTCCGTACTGCATACAAGACCGATCTTGGTATGTCTCCATACCGGCTTGTTTACGGGAAGGCTTGCCACCTTCCGGTAGAAATTGAGCACAAGGCATTTTAGGCTATCTAAGAGCTGAACTTATCTTTAGGAGATGCGGGCAGCAAACGAAAGCTGCAATTAACTGAACTAGAAGAGCTGCGGGATGAGGCATATGATAATGCCGTAATTGTCAAAAACCGAACTAAGGTGTTCCACGATAAACACCTTTTGCGAAAAACTTTTGAACCTGGTCAACAGGTTTTACTCTATGACACTCGGTTACATTATCACCCAGGTAAGCTCCGTTCTAGATGGAAAGGGCCGTATGTTGTTCGCACCGTATATCCGCACGGTGCGGTTGATCTTGAAAATTCTGAGGACGGTACTTTATTCAAAGTGAATGGACATCGATTGAAACCGTTCCTCACAGCGGACCCATCGGAGGAGCTCCTGTTTTTGCAGGAGCTGATCTACACCGATTAATTCTCCTCCCCTTCCCCCCGAATTTCCAATTTTTCTAATAATTAATTTCAAATAAGTTTGGGGGGTGTATCATTTGTAAATACATAATTCCAAAATACCATAAAAATTAAATACAATAATTTTTGAAAAAAAATAAAAACCTAATTGTAAAAATTCAGATTAATTAATAAATACAATTTTTTATTTTACAAATAAAAACCCCCTTTTGGAGGGGGTTTTCTACAAAATTCCATTTCACCCCTCCTATTTAAAGGACCCGAGCCCCCTGTTCTCATAACCCTAAAACTTTCTCCCCATTTAGAACCCTAGCCGCATCAACCTGTTTCTGCCGAAGTTACTCGGAGCGCCGCCGCCACGAGACCGCGGTTCCGCCGCGCCAGCAAGCTCCCGCCGCCCTTCCACCGCCGTCCTGACGCGTCACCCCCTGGAATTTCCAAGGGAGATAAATATATTCCTCTCCACTCTGTTTTTCTTATTTAAATTTCTGTAAAATTACTATGGCACACAGAATGCAATTTGAGAGTGATTTCTCCCCAGTTTTCTCGCATGAAATTTACGGTGCCTATTTCTCACACGAAATTGAGCGGAGGGGATAGAATTTTTTGATTTACAATCACCCCTCTGCATTTGCTTTACCAGATCTAGTTGCCTATTTTTATCAATCCATGGATGAAAATTGTCTAGCGGACTTAGGGTATATCAAGTTCAATTGGGGGGGTCGCGTTATTAACATTGATCGGGATTTAATCCACGAGGTCACAATTATACCTCGTTTGCCTGCGCATGACCACCCCCCACAGTTTGAGGATTACATGCCCTTGATGGGCAATGACTGCGCGAGAGAGCCGCGAAAGGGTATCCAAGCACGTTCCCTCTTCGCGAATGTTTTTACTGTGTGCCGGTGGGCACAAAACAACATCTTTGGTAGTTCTCACAACACGACCTTTTTCACCCCCTTATTACATGTCGTGCACACATTAATGACGAAAAATCCACGGTTCGACATGTGCACTGTTTTACTTCATTCTATAGGGGCGGGGAAAAGGGCTACAAACTACCCTTGCCCTATGCTAGTCACCCAGCTCTGCCGTTATTTCCTGCCCTTCGAGGAATTTGACTTTTACATGATGGGATGAGTCCCGGTTCGACCACTTGTTGAGGGCGTTACTTCGTTCTATTCTAGACTGACGGATATATGGTCGCAAACTGAACCGGCCGAAAATGTCCCCGCTCGCACCTCTAGCTCTAGTTCGATTTCGAGTGAGGGTGAGCTGACCCCTCAAGAGCATGCACGCTTAATGAGGAGAGCTGTGAGGGGAATTGATACGTTGAGGGAAGAGTTTAGGACGACGGCACGAGAGCACGACCGTCGTTTGACAGAGATTGAGAGGGGTATTCAGACCCTATTGGCTAGAGAGGAGCGATCACGTTCACGCTCGAGGGCGCGACGTGGGGCCGGGCAGTGAGGGCACTGCTTTGCTCATGTTTGGGGGAGATGGTGGTGTATATAGTTATCTGTTGCATTGCATGGCATATTTTAATTTTTGTATATAATTTTTCTTTTCCTTTTGCATATTTGATTTCTGCATTGTATCTTTATAAAAAAATCTGAAAATATTGGAAAAAAAAAGATTAAAAAAACATAAAAATTGAAAATTATCAAAAAATTATAAAAATTATTGTACTCAATTTTGTCTTAGTTGACTAAAGTTTGACATATGGGTTAACTAGCTAGGAACAACTAAATTTTAGACTTAATAAAAAAAAACCTAAAAATAACATTCCTTAAAATTTAACGGTAGAAAGTATATGTTCTCGTAGTTTATTTAGAAATAGGCAAATTTTGGGTTCACTTCCTGGGCTAAGTCGAAATAAAGGAAAAGAATTGATTTTTATTAGAGCATAAGTTTGAAAAATAATTCCTAGCTTAAGTATGGATTCTGAAAATGTATACCCTACAAATTGCACTAACACACACCTTGAAACTTGGAATAGTAGAGAAGACCGTGAAATGCTCTTGTCTAAAGTTTTTAGTACGAAGAAAATAAAAGAAAAAAGGTGAATAAAGAAAAAAATGGACACTGATTTTTGTGATTACTCAAAGCTGCAAAAATAGAAAAATATTAGCGAGGGTACTTCATCACCTAGTGCCTTAGACCAACTGGTTTGGGAGTCACTGCTAAAGCTTTGGGTGTTGCAAGACTAGGAAGTACGCTTTAATGTGCAAACACATTACGCTTTAATGTGCAAACACATCTTGTAATCGGTCGTTGGTACCTCAAGAAGTATCAACGGCCGCATGAAGGATGTGTAAGCAAAAATTCATTTAAATATTCACCAATTAATAAGTACTTTGGACGAAAAGGACAAGAGTATGATTGCTTGATTTGAATTTCCAAGTGTAGGGATGATTTATACACACACATGGGGACATGTGATTAGAGTTTAGATAAGAGAAAGGAATGAAGAATAGTGTTAGTGTATGTTGCATGCTCCCACAACTCTTGTGGCACGGCGGAAGCGGTGAACAAAAATTTTCTTGGCATACAACACGCACTTAACCGAAGATCTTGTCTAAACCACAACTAGAAAAACCTAACTAGAGATCTTATCTACTATGTTAGGGATTATACCTCAATGATACGGTCCTTCGGGTCTTCTCTTTTATGAACTCCTTAGCTCCTTTTGACGTTGCCGATGTCTTCGATCTCCGGCCACCCAAGACCTAGATGATCCACCCGAGAGTTGTCGTGTGAGCTAGAAACTCTTCACAAGAGTTTAACCTAGAGACCAATTTTGCTAGAATAGGTCACTAGGATTATGTAGAGATGAATGTATTGGATTAGCTTGAAATCTATAGCATTTCTTTCTCTTAACCTTCTCTTAATTCACTTCACATTCACATCTCATGTGAAGCTATTTATAAGAAGAATGAGAAGGAGGAGATGAGAAGGAGTGAGTGTTTATCATAATGAAAGTGTTCAAGCATGATGAATAAAAATATAGCACTAAGAGAATTAATTGAAGCATGCATTATATAAATTAGTATCATGCTTCAATAGTAACTCCATAACAACAACCTCATCATGCTTGTACCTTTTAATTTCCACCTCATTTTATTTTTCATAATTGATGTCATTATTATGTCATTATGAGGTGGCACCTTCTAGAAGGTATTCTTGTAACAATTACAAAAATACCCCTCCTCCGTATACCGTATACCGTATACTGTATACCCGCATCTGAATTCCGAAAAATACGAATACCATTAATCCAATAATATAATACCGGTATCCGGCTTAAACCAAAGCCCACCAGTATTATCCTTCCGATTATTATTCCTGTAACATTTACATGAATAAAATCGAAACCCTGCTGTAACAGCTTACGGCTGCCATAACAACTTACAGCCTCTACATATTTCGCCTGAACGAGGGAACCCTCTGTATGGGACTCTAAAGACTCGACAGTACGCTGGCAGTGGGTTTAACCACAAGCACGTCAGCAGCACTAGCTGTGCGTAACGGCTACCCAGGTACTTGACGAAAAGGTGGCCGACGAGCGAACCCATCACAACCCGTACGAGCCTGCAAGCAACACTTACCGTACAGTCCAGTCTCTTCGTCTGATACGTCGCATATGAAGTCTAAGGGTGGTAAATGTCAGACCCCAGTAACTTTATAAGTCATGCTGATTTATGGCTCATAACAGTTCGAGAAACTACCGATAACACTTATCAGTAAACCTCGAGAACCCAGGCCAGGGATTTAGGTGTTATAGCCGATCAAACATAGCGCGACATCAACTCCCTATACCGGGAGAGACGAAACCCCTCCTATCGCTCACTGTCTCCATATGATTCGGGACTGTACCCAAAATCCACCTATTTGCACGACTCAGTAGAGCCGTGGTAGGGAGGAAATTAAAGTACAGTGGGAATCACACAAGACTCTATGACGATCTCGGGTCTACAGACTAACCTGTACAAGTATCACTAGAGAACTGCTATCTGACAATAGGTATATATACCATCTAGGAGTTCTCAGCGAGTCATGTTCGGTGTACCCATTCTCTAATGAGCACCTGTGTATAATCTTTCATGTCAAACATCAATGGTTGTGGAATCAACCATTGCCCCCAGGGTCAAGAAACGTACACACTAGTCTAATCTGGTAATACCGATGCCCTGTCTCGATATACCCTCGACTAGGAACTATTGAAGGATATGCTTGTAGACTGCCCAGGTCCCACCAGTATGATCTCATCATAATCCTGGTAGTCAAGTATAGTCCTAAGGGCTTCATCAACACATCACATGTTATGATAAAGATAAACCAGATAGCATACTATCATTTCGAGCAAAGATTGTTTCTGTACATATACATGTCTAGTATCCTATACAATACAGGCCTCTAGGGCATACATATCCAACAATCTCCCACTTGCACTAAGGCCTGTAATTAATGCAATAAGTACCAGTTAGAACCAGTTTCCGGCGTACCGCATGCCCAAACGCTCAAACAGTTTCTCAAACTGTACTTGAGGGATAGCCTTAGTGAATGGATCTGCTGTGTTGTCTTTCGTGTCTACTCTCCGTACCTCGATTTCCTGGCGATCCACTATCTCCCTGATGAGGTGATACCGCCTCAAGATATGTCTGGATTTCTGATGGGACCTCGGTTCCTTTGCCAAAGCCATGGCTCCATTGTTATCGCAATACAGAGGTATTGGATTAGATATGGATGGAACCACTTGAAGTTCTGAAATGAACTTCCTCATCCAGACCGCTTCTTTAGCGGCATCATTAGCAGCAATATACTCAGCTTCCATCGTGGAGTCAGCGACGGTATCTTGTTTGGAACTCTTCCAACATACCGCCCCTCCATTTAGAGTAAATACAAACCCTGAGATGGACTTACTATCATCCTTGTCGCTCTGGAAGCTGGAGTCGGTAAATCCCTCCATTTGGAGATTTCCGTTACCATACACCAAGAACAATTTTTTAGTTCTTCTCAAGTACTTTAGAATGTTCTTCACGGCAGTCCAGTGTTTTTCCCCTGGGTTGGATTGATACCTGCTTACTGCACTTAGTGCATAAGCTACATCTGGGCGAGTACATAACATCGCATACATTATAGATCCTACTGCCGAAGCATAGGGTATAATGCTCATGCGAGCCCTCTCCTCATCAGTCTTTGGAGACATCTCTTTGGAGAGGGTGATCCCATGACAAGCGGGTAAATTACCCCTCTTGGAGTCTTCCATACTAAACCTCTTTAGTATGGTGTCAATGTATCTCGATTGGGACAATCCCAATAATTTCTTAGATCTATCTCTATAGATCTTAATCCCCAGAATGTACGAGGCATCACCCAGGTCTTTCATGGAGAACCTCTGCGATATGAATAGTTTGACCGATTGTAGCATAGGAATATCATTTCCTATCAAGAGAATGTTGTCCACGTACAATACGAGGAATGTAACAGTACTCTCTACAATCCTTTTATAAATACATGGTTCATCCATATTTTTTATAAAACCAAACTCTTTGATTGTATCATCAAAGCAGATGTTCCAACTCCGTGATGCCTGCTTTAATCCATAGATGGATTTAAGCAGCCTGCATGCTTTTCCGCTGCTCCCACTATCAATGAAGCCCTCTGGCTGATCCATAAAAACGCATTCTTCTAAATCACCATTTAGAAATGCCGTTTTAACATCCATCTGCCAAATCTCATAATCATAGTAAGCAGCTATTGCAAGCAAGATCCGAATGGATTTGAGCATCGCGACTGGTGAAAAAGTTTCATCATAGTCCAAGCCCGGTCTTTGACGAAATCCTTTTGCTACCAGCCTAGCTTTATAGGTCTCCACCTGACCATCCACACCAATCTTTCTTTTAAAGATCCATTTGCACCCTATGGGTTTTACTCCAGAAGGTGCAGCCTCCAAAGTCCATACTTTGTTGGTGTGCATGGATTCCATTTCGGATCTCATGGCATCCAACCATTTCACTGAGTCACCACTCGTGATAGCTTGCTGAAAACTAGTAGGGTCATCATCATCCATGATGCAATCTTCTCTATCGCCGTCAATTAGAAAACCGTAGTATCTATCAGGTGGGCGAGAAGTCCTACTAGATCTACGGAGTGGCTGAGGTATGTTAGGTTCTATTGAAACCTCAGGTTCAATCAAATCATCGGTAATGGTTTGTGCATCTGGAACTTCTTCTAGTTCTACCGCATTGCCAACAGTATCATTTGTAAAAAATTCATTTTCTAAAAATGTGGCATACTGAGAAACAAACACCCTTTGTTCCTCCTTGTGGTAGAATAGATATCCATACGAGTGTTTTGGATATCCCACAAATTTACACAAAACCGATCGTGTCTCAAGTTTGTCTGGATTCTGCTTTTTCACATAAGCCGGACAACCCCATACCTTAACTCTGTTAAGAGATGGTCTCTTCCCGTACCATATCTCATATGGAGTGGTAGACACGGTTTTGGTTGGAACCCTATTCAATAGATAAATCGCAGTCTCCAATGCGTGCCCCCAAAATGATATTGGTAACTCAGCATCACTCATCATGGATCGTACCATATCTAATAATGTGCGATTCTTCCTTTCCGATACACCGTTGTGCTGTGGTGTATAAGGAGGAGTGAGCTGAGAGAGAATCCCATTCTCTTTTAGGAAATCTAGAAACTCTGAGCTTAGATACTCACCTCCACGATCCGATCGAAGTTTCTTGATACTTAAGCCTGTTTGTTTTTCTACTTCAGATTTATACTCCTTGAACTTTTCAAAGGCTTCGGACCTATGTTTCAACAAGAACACGTGCCCGAATCTCGATAAATCATCAGTGAAGGTTATGAAGTATGAAAAACCACCTCCTGCATGTGTAGACATTGGTCCACGTACATCACTATGTATGAGGCCTAAGAGTTCAGTAGCTCTCTCTCCTTGTCCAGTAAACGGAGTTTTGGTCATTTTACCTTTGATGCAAGACTGGCAAGTCGCATAAGATTTATATTCAAACGAGTTTAAATATCCATCTTTATGTAGCTTGGTTAGTCTTGTTTCATTAATATGACCTAGTCTACAATGCCAAATGAAAGCTTCATTTATGTCTGAAACCTTTCTTTTGTTTCCGTGTTGTATATGAAAAACTGTATGCTGATTTAGGATGTATATCACGTTATTTAATGTTCCATACCCAATCAACTCTTGATTAAGATTAATGTTCATAACAATAGATTGCAATACAAAATTATATCCAGCATTGTCCAACAACGATACAGATATAATATTACATAACATCGAAGGTACAAAATAACATGGGTTCAAAACCAATATAGAACCCGACAGCAAACCAAGATGATACTCTCCTACTGCAGTAGAATGTACTGAGGAAACATTCCCATCCCGGAGAGTGTGATCACCTTTCTTCAACAACCTGCTATTTCTCAACCCCTGCATACAATTGCAGATATGAGATCCTGATCCAGTATCTAATACCCAGGAAGCAGAGTTAATTGAAAAACAGTTTTCTGTTACAAACACACCTGAAGTGGAAGCATCACCATGCTTCTTCTTCTGGAGGTCGGCCAAGTATTTAGCACAGTTTCTCTTCCAGTGCCCAGTCTGGTGGCAGTGGAAACATTCCCCACGTCCTGTCGCAGCAGCCCCTTTCTTGTCCCTTCCCGATGCCTTTTTCACTCCGCCTCTCTGCTTGATGGGATTCTTCTTCTTCTTCTTTCCCTTGGACTTGGCTTTCGGGATGGAGGAAGAAGATGCCCCAGCAATAAGAGCGGGAGTTTTCTCTACCTTTAGCGTGCTCTCTGCACTCCTCAACATATTGAGGAGTTCTGGTAAAGACTTCTCCATTTTGTGCATGTTGAAGTTTACAATGAATTGAGCAAAGGCAGGGGAAAGGGACTGTAGAACAATATCAACATATTGCTCGTTCTCCATGGTCCAACCCAGGTCCTCAAGTTCTTCGATAAGTCCAATCATCTTCAATACATGGTCACCTACAGACGTGCCAGCAGCCATCCGCATCTGAAACAACTTTCGAGATGCCTCGTATCGGAGAGTACGAGATTGCTCTCCATACAACTCCTCTGTATGGAGAAAGATGGATTGGACATCCATCTTCTCGTGCTGCTTCTGATGTTCATTGTTCATAGAAGCTAGCGCGAGGCACTTGGCTGTTGCGCAGTCTGTATCCTATTTCTTGCGGATTTCTTTATCCGCAACCGAAGAATCAGGGCCTGGGCTAGGAGGGGCTGGAGTAGTCAGGACGTATGCGACCTTATCATATGTCAGGGCAATATTCACGTTCCTTAGCCAATCTTTGTAATTCGGTCCAGTGAGTTTGTTTTTGTCTAATAAAAGTTTAAGTCCCGACATTGGTATCTGCTATTAGGAGATAGAAGAAGTCATTCAGCGATTGCTCTTGCATAATTAGATTGGTTATTAATCTTATCTAATTGTTGTCTCCCACTGCTTTTTATCAAATTTTCCTTCAAACAAAGGAAAACTAGCAAGGATAAATTGCAATCTACAAGTTCGCTAACCGGAAAGTGCAAAATTCTCCCGGGAGTAACTTTTACTCACAGTGGGATCGGTATCCAACTATCATATAGAAGGTATGCAATCTCATTGCAAATCTCAACTCTTGAAATTCCCGATATGATTTTTACCCCTTGTGACTTATGACCTTAACTATGGTCAACAAATCATAAGTACTAGTCAAGTTCAACCCGCCATTTTGTGATTGATTTAGACCCACCCACATGACCCTTAACTATGGTCAACAAAGTCATGAGAATGCCCTAATCGATCGCATCAAATGCTTTGTAAGAATTCACCACTTAGCTACCGTACACCACGCCTTAACTATGGTCAACAAACGTGGCACGAATACTAAGTACTCTGCTTCCTAAAATGGCGGAGGGCAACAGATGGTTTTTATGAAAACCTTTAACGTTTTGAACTTGATATCGTTGTAGAATCAAGTGGGAAAGAGTGGTTTAAGCTCCAGTTTTTTAAAAATAGAATGGTTTTGTAGTATCTTTCTAATTTTGCTAAAGAGGTCACTCCCGGTGAAGCGATCTCGGCTCTTTCCTTATCGAATAAGGTGTTGGATATGAAAATACCATGATGCAAAGCAAAGTTAGATCAACTATAAAATCAAATCGAGTTCTTTGTAACATTTTCCAGTTTCGCTAAAGGGGTCACTCCCGGTGAAGGGATCTCGGCCCTTTCCTCATCGAATGAGGTGCAGGATATTCAAGAATACCGCTATGCAAAACAAAAGCTAGAGTTACCCTTGTTCTTAAAAAATTTGATTCTACAACATCTTTAGGTTTCTTTCTCTTATCATTAATCACATTAATGTTGTCCCATCATTTACGTTTCCTAAACATCACAGAAAAGAAATGGAAAAATAGAACGTACGCTTATGCCATCCGCATTCGTCACTGGGTCCCGTCATGCACCGTTAGGTTACTTAACTAACGGCAGAGCGGGGACTGGACTAGTGCGGGTGCAAAACATTAGCAACGTTTATTATATATCTCATATATAAATATAACCATTTCAGATCACAGATGAATGCATTGGATATACTAGGAATTTCGTATTTCATTCAAGCCCTTAATGAAAGACGGATTCCACGGTCGTGATGAATAGCCAAACCCCCCCAAGACCCCTACGGCTGCGGCAAACTACCCGCCAAATTCCCGAAGTGTAGCAACCTTCCTCAACAATTGAGTAGGCCACTCGGCACTTCGAAAACCCGATAGTTTGTGCACCCCACCTTGGGTCTATCCTAGGAGCAAAAACAGTAAAAAGAAATTATACAACGGTGGCTACAATCTCATCCCGGATGTACCCCGTAAAACAATATTACATGGCTTTTTACAAATTACATGGAATGAAAGAAAAAGAAAAACGCTCTTCTCACACCCCCGGCCATTCATCACGACGATCCAACACATTCATATACACATACCATCTCATGATATCCATATGTGCAACCCCCACTAATCGTCATATAGCAATTAGCGGACGTTTCAAACACATATCACAAAAACGAAAAACCCGATTAGCCAAACACTATTAGAATTTCGATCGATAATTTTAAACCATGCCAACACTTGACATGTTCCTGTACAAACACCTTTTTAAAATTCTTTATATCCCAGAAACCCTAATTCTTCAATATATGAACACTGTAGTAAAATGAGTCAACAAGGCCCCAACTCGGCGGCGGATCCGCGGCCAAACCATGGGTTTGGCCGCGGATCCACGACTCTTTAGTCGAGTCATGAGTCCAAATTTCTACAGTGTTCTCATAAAAGCCTGCTTGTATTTTTAAGATATGTCAAATTAATTTTGGAACACTTTCAAAAACTGACAGCAGCAAGGGCAGAAAACGAGTTTTCGGAAGAAAAAACTGTCGATCGAGCTTCTAACTTTTGGATAACATCTAATTGTGGTTTAGTTAGGCTCTGATACCATGTTAGTGTATGTTGCATGCTCTCACAACTCTTGTGGCGCGGCGGAAGCGGTGAACAAAAATTTTCTTGGCATACAACACGCACTTAACCGAAGATCTTGTCTAAACCACAACTAGAAAAACCTAACTAGAGATCTTATCTACTATGTTAGGAATTATACCTCAATGATACGGTCCTTCGGGTCTTCTCTTTGATGAACTCCTTAGCTCCTTTTGACGTTACCGATGTCTTCGATCTCCGGCCACCCAAGACCTAGATGATCCACCCGAGAGTTGTCGTGCGAGCTAGAAACTCTTCACAAGAGTTTAACCTAGAGACCAATTTTGCTAGAATAGGTCACTAGGATTATGTAGAGATGAATGTATTGGATTAGCTTGAAATCTATAGCATTTCTTTCTCTTAACCTTCTCTTAATTCACTTTACATTCACATCTCATGTGAAGCTATTTATAAGAAGAATGAGAAGGAGGAGATGAGAAGGAGTGAGTGTTTATCATAATGAAAGTGTTCAAGCATGATGAATAAAAATATAGCACTAAGAGAATTAATTGAAGCATGCATTATATAAATTAGTATCATGCTTCAATAGTAACTCCATAACAACAACCTCATCATGCTTGTACCTTTTAATTTCCACCTCATTTTATTTTTCATAAATGATGTCATTATTATGTTATTATGAGGTGGCACCTTCTCGAAGGTATTCTTGTAACAATTACAAAAATACCCCTCCTCCGTATACCGTATACCGTATACTGTATACCCGCATCCGAATTCCGAAATATACGAATACCATTAATCCAATAATATAATACCGGTATCCGGCTTAAACCAAAGCCCACCAGTATTATCCTTCCAATTCTTATTCCTGTAACATTTACATGAATAAAATCGAAACCCTGCCGTACCAGCTTACGGCTGCCATAACAACTTACAGCCTCTACATATTTCACCTGAACGAGGGAACCCTTTGTGTGGGACTCTAAAGACTCGACAGTATGCTGGCAGTGAGTTTAACCACAATCACGTCAGCGGCACTAGCTGTGCGTAACGGCTACCCAGGTACTTGACGAAAAGGTGGCCGACGAGCGAACCCATCACAACCCTTACGAGCCTGCAAGCAACACTTACCGTACAGTCCGGTCTCTTCGTCTGATACGTCGCATATGAAATCTAAGGGTGGTAAATGTCAGACCCCAGTAACTTTATAAGTCATGCTGATTTATGGCTCATAACAGTTCGAGAAACTACTGATAACACTTATCAGTAAACTTCGAGAAACCTGGCCAGGGATTTAGGTGTTATAGGCGATCAAACATAGCGCGACATCAACTCCCTATACCGGGAGAGACGAAACCCCTCCTATCGCTCACTGTCTCCATATGATTCGGGACTGTACCCAAAATCCACCTGTTTGCATGACTCAGTAGAGCCGTGGTAGGGAGGAAATTAAAGTACAGTGGGAATCACACAAGACTCTATGACGATCTCGGGTCTACAGACTAACCTGTACAAGTATCACTAGAGAACTGCTATCTGACAATAGGTATATATACCATCTAGGAGTTCTCAGCGAGTCCTGTTCGGTGTACCCATTCTCTAATGAGCACCTGTGTATAATCTTTGATGTCAAACATCAATGGTTGTGGAATCAACCATTGCCCCCAGGGTCAAGAAACGTACACACTAGTCTAATCTGGTAATACCGATGCCCTGTCTCGATATACCCTCGACTAGGAACTATTGAAGGATATGCTTGTAGACTGCCCAGGTCCCACCAGTATGATCTCATCATAATCCTGGTAGTCAAGCATAGTCCTAAGGGCTTCATCAACACATCACATGTTATGATAAAGATAAACCAGATAGCATACTATCATTTCGAGCAAAGATTGTTTCTGTACATATACATGTCTAGTATCCTATACAATACAGGCCTCTAGGGCATACATATCCAACAAATAGAACTTGTATCTTTAGTAGAATTGATAAAGTTCCTAAGTGGAGATGAAACCCTAGAAGGAAAACTTAAGAAATGCCGAAAGCTAAGTAAGTCTATAGAAAATATATAATCTTAAGTTAGATGATAAGGAAGTGTGAAAAATATGGGTGGATAATTTGCAAGTCGAAGATAATACAGTTCCTTATTAGAAGACCTAATTGGAGAATTAAAGTTAATAGGGCCGAATTGATAGGATTTTGTGGGTAGTATCCGCTGAAAACCCACAGGAGACAACACTCCTCCTACTAGGGACACCTAGAGGTTTAACGGCTTGTTGCACGTGCTCAGTGCAATCGCGTTCCCCTGCGAAAGTGCGGTTAAGTTCTTTTTTGTTGAGAATAAAAAAATAATAATAAGTTTGCTCGAGGACGAGCAAAAGATAAGTTTGGGGGTATTTGTTCATATAATAATATTGCATTGTTATATTCCCCATTTTTATTCGTTTTATAAATAAACAGGTGCTTTTGACTCATGTCTGCTACATATTACAGGATACAGGTTCTTGGAGCGAAAACAGTGAAAAAGACAAAAGTTGATACAAAAGAGGGACTTTTGACCAACAAGTAGAAGGATCCTAATCAAGCCTAGACGAAGAACAGTTCATAGAGATACAAGGCAACGCAAGATCCAAAATATCAAAGTGAACGGTTAAAAGGCCATTACTAGTTTTCACTGAAGATCTGGAGAAGACCCAGAAGTCAAATGGAGAAAAGAACTACAAAAATAAAAAGCCCAAACATCAGAGAAGCAGACAACAAAAATTGACCCAATGATCTCATCAATGGGCCTCGGAACCGCGGCCCTACCCCCACCCATGCCGCGGTTCCGCAGCCGTCCAGTGCGCATGTCGGTGAAGAAAGTTGGTGGCGGTGCGTCGGTGCTTTTGTTAGGATTTTTCGGGGGTATATCTTTAATAGAACATATGTGAGCAATTGTAACCCTAATTTTGCCATTCCCTATAAAAATGTATTCTAAAGATTGTATTAAGGATGCCTCTTTTTGATAAATAAAATTCAGATTCAATTGGAATTGGAAGAGCATCATTCTTGTAAGTTGTATTTTCTTTTCTGCCATAGTTTTATAATTGAATTCTTGCCCTAGATAAATCGTTCCTTTTGCCCTAGTTTAATCTAGCATAGTATCTCTTAACCTGCCGTAGGTAACTAAATTATTAGATCTAAAGATACACAGTAATCCTAAAATGATGTTTTTAATAGATCCCTTAATGAGCGAGTAATTTCCTCGCTTGTTAGGGTTAGGAATAGGGAGGGGTTGAGAGATGAATATCTCTCATCTTTTTCATGCCCAATCATTTTTAATAACTAGAACTTCATGCATGCATGCATGATCCGCTCCCTACGACACCCTACCCATGGGGTAACGGTAAAACCGTAGTATAAAGGACCGAACATGCATGACTTCCATGAAGGTTAGAGCAATTATTAGGAAAGGACGAACAAGGATCTAGAGGAAGAAACTTCGTTTCTTCCCAATCATCCTAATACCCTTTACTAATAATTGTTATAACTTCTAAAAAGATTTAATTGAGGGCATTGAAAGAGGTGTGAAATTTAATGTTATCAAACTCACCTTAGACCTAATCCTAGCAAGTCTCTTGATCATCGTACAACTTAGTTTTTTTAGATTCAATTAAAAGACTAAACAACCATTGGAATTAGCTCGTCAGAACACTTAGGAAAATTACACATCCCTGTGGACCGACCCGTATTCACCGGCTAGCTGCAAAGCGACGCCGTTTCTGATTGCGGTAAAATATTTTTGATCAATAAAAATCTCTTTAGTCACTTGCCCTTGAATCATTTGAAGTCTATAGGACCTCATCTAATTCAAGTAAGCCAAAAGTTCAGAAATCTAAAACCATTTTGAATAATAAATGAAGGAAAAATAGTTTTAAGAAATGAAGAAAACATGTTTTAAAACAAGGTTTGTAAATAAGTAAGCCGAGTATACATTTTTAAAATCTATAGTCTTTTCTGAAAATTTCGGCGTAGTTTCCTTTGTAAATACGGGCCCCGAATGGGGTACAATAAGAATAATATATATACAATGATAAAAGGAATCACCAAGCGGGAGCCAGCTCTTCGTTAATCGACGGTCATAACCACGCAAGCAGTATAATATACAACGCCGAAGGGGGAGGATCAAAACTCAAAAAGGTAACTCAAAATCAGTATGAAAACCATAATACTACGAGGCGCGACTCTAAGTTCGAAATAATACACAACTGGTTTTCTAAGTCTGAAATAAATATACAGGTTTAGTAGATGGAATTTCTAGATACAACTGATTAAAATAAATACAAGGATGGCCACGATGCGAGTGAACCCACCTACCAAAGCAATCACCCAGAAAGGAAGCAGTGTGCCAGAAAAGCCGCAATGAAACCTGTACGGCAAAACCCGCAAGAATTGTGGCACAACCGGGGTGAGTGCCAACTCGTGAATATGAAATATCACAGAGCAGAAATCGTATGTATGACTCAATCCTAGGTCAATACGATCAATAATAATATATCCTCAAAATAAATAAGTCTGAAGCATGATAAAGTGCAAGGGTAAACATCTATACATAAGTGTTGTAGCAAGTGCTCGTGCCAGTGCCTCAGGTAGCAACATAACATAAATGTGAGGTATGATCAATGTGATCAGCATGAGTCAATGTCAACTATATCATGACGTCTAACAGTATGTGGATATCGTCCAACTATGAGATCAATGTCATCAATATCAGCTATATGTATGTGGATCTTGTCCACGTGTCACCCAATGACATAAAGCATCATGCATGTAAATATCATAAAGCATATGCATGGAAGTATAAGGATGTAAACAACATGTGTCCCTCGCGATATATCAAAATCATGGAACCTGAATGTCTAGCATCGACACTCGAAAACATGATGAAAATTGTGCCTAGCATCGGCACGTAAATCCTCATATATATATATATATATATATATATATATATATATATATAGGGTTTCGTCAGTCCGGATTGGCCCACGGGCTCCGTCTGTCCAGATCGGCCCATATCATTTCTCGACTTCGGTCGGTATCCTCCGGATATCCGCCGAGCCCATAGGTACCATACCGGGTCCACCATGTACCCGCAATCGGCCTCATCCGCCTCCTCGAATCGAGTTTCACATGTCGCTCTCAGAACCGAGAAAACACATGGTGGACGCACTGAAATATCATATCAAGGGTAACCGGGTTTTTAAAACAATACATACTCTCTTTTGAAATACCCACGGTTCCCAAATCCAGAAATATCATGGAAACGACACATCTCAATGCGTATAATCACAAAGCATGATGTATGCGACATATAAAGCAAATGTGAGCATATCAGTATATCATGCAACAGGGAATAGTAATATGCACATATTGAGGGAAACCTTTCTTTTAAAATGAATACAGTTTTAAGATATATCTTGCGGTTCCCAAATCCCAAATCGAGCCAGAATCATCTACGTATGTGCAAGTATGTATGTATGCAAGAATGGGTGTACAATATGCATGTGCACAACCATGAGTGTACAATATGTATGTACACAAGCATTAGTGTACAATAGGTATGTGCACAAGTATGGGTGTACAATAGGTATGTGCACAAGTATGAGTGTGCAATATGTAAGTACACAAGTATGAGTGTACAATATGTAAGTACACAAGTATGAGTTTACAATAAGTAAGTACACAAGTATTAGTGTACAATATGGAAGTATACAAGTATGAGTGTACAATAGGTATGTGCACAAGTATGAGTGTACAATATGTCATATCCTGAATGCAACAGTCCTACATTGTAGTGACATGGAAATTATCGATGATGAAGTGTGTGAGCCGGCAAGCAGGTGTACGTGGAACATGTGCATCATCGATAATGGTGCTGGTGTCCTAACAGCAAGGTTTTGATATATCAATAAACACATTTGCACATGCAATGCAATGCGAATAGCAAGAATATGCAGAAATCGACTAATAAACACAACAGTGAAGAATCTACATAAATATAAAAATGTCATACAGTTTTACCATTTGAAATAAGGCGAATCGGGGTTCTTAGTAAAATAAGGGCTACAGTGTTTTTAATAAAAGGTGCGTCTCTTGAAAATATCCGTATAATCCCCTTGCCTGTCTTTAAAATACTCCCGATTCGTTAGATTTTGAAATAAGCATGACATCGGTCTAGCCTAATATCTACTAAGCAAACTACATATCTAACTAACAAGCTAATCGGGAGGGGTATGGAAACCACCAAAATCTGAGTCGATATATATATAAATATAATAGTCGGTGATCCCGCCTCAATAGTATCACGTACGATACAATACATCATATGACATTCTCGAGTCATGAGTGCGGATCTATCATCAATAAAGCTCGTACGGTAAATCATCGTACGGCATCCCAAATCTAGGTACGGGTCAATATCACATTCATCTCATCAATTAATTGGTATCTTTATCATCATATCTCATGAACTGAGGTACTGATCTAAGTCTAGTATAAACCGATACCTTCTAGGTAAAAATAAGTGCGTGTGTAAAACACACATCCAAAGGCCCGCTAAAATCTCATGTCGTATCCCAAATACGAACAACATCATATCACCGATCTCATGGCACTATTCCCAATCGCATCGACTCATCTCCAAATCTCATCCACTATCCTCATCATCCAGGTATAAGTATAACAATTAGGCATGTGTGTGCGTGTGGGTGTAAACCTATTCTACGGTTCGCAACTAGGAAACTATACTAGTTTACTTCTAAACCCTAATCTCACCATAGTACACCTAATCACATCTAGAATATCCATGTCACGCATAAAGCTATCATATATATAGTATATATATGGTATACTAAACATCGATCTGCGGGGGTGTTATACGACATCCACCTGACTTCCCCCGTAGATATAATCTATTCACCTTGCTTTCGCTTTTCGTTGCTGACGTCGCCACGCGCTTGCTTGTCGTCTCGAAGTCTTCGCGGGGTACCTACACATCAACATATCGCAAATGCGTATTAAAATCACATCGGAAACCAAAACGGTACGCTAAGGCCTATAGGTTAGAACCTTCGGACCACGCTTTCAAAACCTCCAAATAACACTAGATTTCGACGTACAAACGTCAAGTGATCGAGGTAAAACACAAATACGAGAATCCAGAATTCAAAATAAGCAAAACGTAACCCCGAATAAAGAAAGCAACTCAGGAAAAAGGTCCCAGATTTTTCCCTAGGTCAAATTGGTCAATTTTGCATATGCCAAGGGTCTATTTTACTGATGAGGGGACCACAGAACCAACACGAGGCACATTGTGTAGGGTTCCTAGGCACTCTCAAGAGGTCTCACAAGGCATCAACCATGCCAATTTCAAATTTTACAAGTGCCGGGAAACTCTAATACGGATCGTTAACTAGAATTTTAGGCGAAACATTAAACTAGTAAACAACTTAACTAAAGATAATAAGCTACAACCTTTGTAGATCCGGTTATCCACTTCCTTAGCTCTACGTAGTCGTCCTCTCACTGTCCAAGTCGGATCTCGGACTCTTGCATCGGCTCCATCGGAGAAATGAGCGGACTAGTCGTCGGGTACGATGCCGAAGATGATCTACGTCGAGGTTACACAAGATCAAGCTCCAACTTTAACAAGTCGTGAAACTTGTGAAGAAAACACCCTATACTACTTGGCAAGAGGTAGAGGGTGAAGAAATAGGAGGTGGGTTCACTTTAGAATTGGATTTCTCACACTTTTGCTCAAGTTGCCATTGTTGGTAACAAGGTTTTCTTCATGTCAAGAAGAAGAAGAAGATGATTATGATAAGAATAATCAATCAAATAGAAAATAGATTATACTTATCATATAGCAACCCTGGTCAAGATAACTAGTGTAGAGAATTAACTATGGTTCAAGTGAATGGTTAGGGTTAAGAAAAGAGACATAATGGTCAAACCATCCAAAGCTTCATGAAGCTTCAAAAGAAAGTCCAAAATGAGCCACCATTTCATTTCTTTTCCAAATATAAATGAAAATAAATAAATAAATAAGTAAATCAAATAAACAAAACCCTAATCATTAACTTAACCATGGTATAATTCTTTACACAAACACGAGTGAGCATGCATCATCAAACATGATACAATCAAGTGCACAAAAGTATATCACATATACAACTTGTGAACTTTAAGTGAGAAAAACCTTTTAAAGTGAACCAATACTAGTTAATGCAAAGTAATATATCAAATATATAATTATACATTAAATTATTAAATCAACACTTGATTCAATGATCCGGTCATATCGCATATAACCGACTAGTATCCTATGTATCGGCTTATCGAATCAATCCTTGATTCGATATTTAGGTTATATCGCATATAACCAATCGATACATACATCGCGAGAATGGAATACGGTATCACATACACGCATTATTCTCGGTCCTGCACATATCTCATATGCGCTCCTATTTCGTTTCGCTTGAGCCAGGAAACCTCTGTGTAGGACTCTAAATACTCGTCAATACGCCGGCAGCAGATGATGATCATATCAAGCACCCACAAGCCGCAAGCGGTCTGCTAAACGTAACGGCCATCCGGGTATTGAGCGATCAGAAGATCGACGAGCTAGCCCACTCACACTCCTGTGAATCCAACCAGTAACACTTACTGTACAGTCCGGTCTGTTCGTCTGATATGTCGCATATCAAGTCTAGGGGTGGTAAACGTCAGACCCCAATAACCGATAAGTCACGCCGATGTGAGTATCATAACGGGTCGAGAAACTACTGGTAACACTTACCAGCAAATCTCTGATGAGCCCTGGCCAGGGACTTCCCTGTTACGGCCAATCGAGCACAGCGCAACATCAACCCCCAATACCGGGAGAGACGAAACCCCTCCTATCGCTCATTGCCTCCATGTGACTCGAGACTGTACCCAAAAACCACCGTTTTGCACGCCCTCATGGACGTGGTAAGGTGGAGATCAAAGCACAGTGGGAATCACACAAGACTCTATGACGATCTCGGGTCTACAGACTAACCTTCACAAGTGTCACTTGAGAACTGCCATCTGACGTGAGGTATAATACCATCTGGGAGTTCTCGGCGAGTCCGTCCAGTGTACCCAGTCTCCACTGAGCACCCGTATACCATCTCTGATGTCAAACATCAATGGATATGGGATCATCCATCGCCCATCTCATTGGTCGAGAAGCGTATACGCTAGTCTACACTGGTATATCGATTCCCTGTCTCGATACACCCTCGACTAGGGACCTTGAAGGATGTACTTATGGACTACCATGTCCCCACTAGTATGATCTGCATCATAGTCCAGGCAGTCAAGTACACATCCTAAGGGCTTTACCAACATGTAACTATAAGACAGTTTATAAAGACTAGTATACATGTTAAGATAAAGAGAAACCAGATAGCATACTATCATATCGAGCAAGAAAGTCATCTCTATATATGTCCAAGCATCCAATATAATATACATCATCTGTACAATACTGGCCTCTAGGGCATACATACAACTAACAATCTCCCACTTGCACTAAGGCCAGCTGCTGTAGTATCGCATACCAAGCATCCCGAAGATTCTCTCAAACTGTATCTGGGGAATGGCCTTCGTGAGTGGATCCGCCGTGTTGTTCTTCGTGTCAACCCTCCTGACCTCGATCTCCCGGCGATCAACTATCTCCCGGATCAGGTGATACCGCCTCAGAATATGCCTGGATCGCTGATGGGACCTGGGTTCCTTGGCCAAAGCCACCGCTCCATTGTTATCGCAATACAAAGGTATTGGATGCTCAATGGATGGAACCACTCCAAGTTCAGTAATGAACTTCTTGATCCAGACAGCCTCTTTGGCAGCATCGTTGGTAGCGATGTATTCAGCCTCCATCGTCGAGTCTGCCACGGTTTCCTGCTTGGAACTCTTCCAGCTAACCGCCCCTCCGTAAAGGGTAAAGACAAATCCCGACTGCGACTTAGAGTCGTCCTTATCACTCTGGAAGCTCGAATCGGTAAAGGACTCCACTTGGAGTTCTCCGTTACCATACACCAAGAGCATCTCTTTAGTCCTTCGCAAGTACTTGAGAATGCTCTTCACAGCTGTCTAGTGACTCTCTCTCCAGGATCAGCTTGATACCTGCTCACTACACTTAGTGAGTATGCAACATCGGGTCTGGTACATAGCATCGCGTACATGATAGAGCTTACAGCCGAAGCATAGGGTATCCCTTGCATGCGAGCTCTCTCCAAATCAGTCTTGGGAGACATCTCTTTGGAGAGAGTGATTCCAGAGATCGTGGGCAAGTTCCCATACTTGGATTCTTCCATACTAAACCTCTTTAGTATGGTGTCAATGTACCTGGATTGGGACAATCCCAAAATCAGTTTGGATCTATCTCTATAGATCCTAATTCCCAATATGCAGGAGGCATCACCAAGATCTTTCATCGAGAATCTTTGTGATAAGAAGAGCTTGACCGATTGCAGCATAGGAATGTCATTTCCTATCAAGAGTATGTCGTCCACGTACAATACGAGAAAGACAACCTTACTCTCTGCCACCTTCTTGTAGATACAAGGTTCATCTGGGTTTTTGACGAAATCAAACTCTTTGATAACGACGTCAAATCAGATGTTCCAACTCCGCGATGCTTGCTTTAATACATAAATGGATTTAAACAGCTTGCACACCTTCCCGCTGCTCCCACTGTCTACGAAGCCCTCTGGCTGAATCATGTACACGCACTCTTCTAAATCACCGTTTAGAAAGGCGGTCTTAACATCCATTTGCCAGATTTCGTAGTCATGATATGCAGCGATGGCAAGCATGATCCGGAAGGATTTAAGCATAGCCACTGGAGAAAAGGTTTCGTCATAGTCCATACCTGGTCTTTGACGAAAACCTTTTGCAACAAGTCTAGCTTTGAAAGTCTCCACTTTCCCATCTACACCAAGTTTTTTCTTGAAGATCCTCTTGCTCCCAATGGGTTTTACCCCTTCAGGAGCAACTTCCAAAGTCCATACTTTGTTGGTGTACATGGATTCCATCTCGGACCGCATAGCATCCAGCCGTTTCACTGAGTCCCTACTCGTGATGGCCTGCTCGAAACTTGTTGGGTCATCATCCTCCATGATGCAATCCTCGCTCTCACCATCCATGAGAAAACCGTAGTATCTCTCAGGTTGGCGAGGAACCCTACTAGATCGGCGGAGAGGCTGAGGTTCATTAGGAGCTACTGAATCTTCTGGTTCCACTAAATCTTCAGTTACGGTTTGTGTATCTGGAACCTCTTCCAGCTCTACCACTTTGCCACTAATTTCTTTTTCAAGGAATTCCTTTTCTAAAAAGATGGCATGTTGAGCAACAAACACTTTTTGTTCCTCACTGTGGTAGAAAAAATACCCATAGGAGTTCTTTGGATATCCCACAAACTTGCAAAGAACTGACCGTGCCTCGAGCTTGTCCGGATTTTGTCTTTTGACTTAGGCTGGACAACCCCATATCTTAACTCGTTTAAGATATGGCCTCTTCCCACTCCATATCTCATATGCTGTGGTAGGTACAGATTTAGATGGAACTTGATTCAATAGGTATGCTGCTGTCTCCAGCGCATATCCCCAGAAGGAAATAGGTAACTCAGCTGTGCTCATCATAGACCGCACCATATCTAATAGGGTGCGGTTCCTCCGTTCTGATACACCGTTGTGCTGTGGTGTATATGGAGGAGTCAGCTGAGAGAGAATCCCATTCTCTTTTAGGAAGTCCAGGAATTCATTGCTTAAGTATTCACCTCCTCGATCAGATCGAAGGATTTTAATACTTTTTCCGGTTTGGTTCTCGACTTCTTGTTTATATTCTCTAAATTTCTCAAAAGCTTCAGACTTGTGTCTTATCAAGTACACATGTCCGTATCTTGAGATATCGTCAGTGAATGTAATGAAGTACGAAGAACCATCCCTGGCATGTGTAGACATGGGACCGCATACATCACTATGTATTAGTCCCAAGAGTTCGGCAACTCTTTCTCCGTGTCCCGTAAACGGAGTTTTGGTCATCTTTCCATTGAGACATGACTGGCAAGTGTCATAAGATGAAAATTCGAATGGTTTCAAATATCCATCCTTATGCAACTTAGCCAGTCGTGTCGCATTGATGTGACCCAATCTACAATGCCACAAGAAGGATTCGTTCAATTCTGAACTCTTCCTCTTGTGTGTGTTTGTTATGCTCAGAACTGTTGATTGATTTAGAACATAAATGCCATTGCACAACGTGTCTGATCCAACCAACTTTTGGTTACGGAAAATGTTCATAACATTATCCTGTAATACAAAATTATATCCCTCTTTACTCAATAAAGAAACCGATATAATGTTGCATATCAGGTTCGGCATGTAATAGCATTCGTTCAGAACCAATGTATTACCAGTCGATAATGCAAGGTGATATTCCCCGACAGTCTTAGCTGCAACAATTGCACCATTTCCAACTTTAATGTCTTTATCACCTTCTCCATGTTCTCTACCTTTCCTGAGCCCATGTAACTGATTACATATATAGGATCCTGACCCGGTATCTAATACCCAGGACGTGGAGCAAATGGAGAAACAGTTCTCTGTAATAAACACACAGGAAGAAAATGCATCAACATGTACTTTCTTCATTCGGGTGGCATGGGAATCCTGGTATTTCCCTATATCCTGTTCAGTCCTATAACTCTTATAAGAAAGAACGGAACCAACGTTCCCCAGCACAGTATAACATGCGGGTTCAGTCAATACATCCATATTATTATCTTTATTAGGGCATGACAAGGTCACTACCTGGAGAGAGAGAGAAGAAAATACTTTAGCGTATGCTCGTGCAAGATCAGATTGGTTATTATCTTATCTAATCAGGATGGCTCCCACTGGTTTTTATCAAGTCTTCCTTCAAACCCTAAAAGGAAAGACTAGCCGGGATTAATTACACCCTACAACTTCGTCGATCTTTCAGCCAGGCCAGTGTCGGTACTTTGAGGGAGATTCCCCGTGCTTTCGCACGGACCTAATTAAAGTAAACCTCGTTTTCCCAAAGGCGTAACCCCGTTGACACCTTTCTAGACACCTACTTGATCGGCTAATTGTAATCTGTAAAACTCTCCCAGGAGTAACTCTTACTCGCAGTGGGTATCGGGATCCAACTATCTCATAGAAGGTATGCAATCTCATTGCAAATTTCAACACTTGAAATTCCCGATAATGCTTTTGCCCCAAACGATCTATGACCTTAACAAGGTCAACAAACCATAGACCGTAAGTCAAGTTCAACCCGTCATTTCTTGATTTAATTAAACCCACCCGCACGATCCTTGACAAGGTCAACAAGGCCGTACGACTACCATAATCCAATCTGCATCATATGCATAAGCAGATAAAAACTGGTCAGCTACCGCACACTGCGCCTTGACAAGGTCAACAAACGCAGCACGAATACTAAACAGGACTTATCTGAAATGACGAAGGGCTACGACAGGTTTTTCTGAAAACCTATTGCGTAATGAACTTGATATCGTTGTAGAATCGAATGATTTTGAAATGGAGTGTTTTTGAGGCTTTTTCTAGTTTTGCTAAAGGGGTCACTCCCGGTGAAGGGATCGTCGGCCCTTTCCTCGTCGAATGAGGTGCGGGATATATCATATATATCACTGTGCAAAGAAGAAACTATAGAATCAATCAAAAGACAAACCGAGTGTGTAGCATTTGCCAGTTATTGCTAAAGGAGTCACTCCCGGTGAAGGGATCTCGGTCCTTTCCTCATCGAATAAGGTGCATGATATATCACATATACCGCTGTGCAAAGCAAGAACTGTAGCTACCTGTTTTATTTAAAATTTGATTCTACAACATCTTAGGTTTCTTTTCATTCATTAATCACATTAATGAAGTCCCATCTTTTAAGTCACCTAAACATCACAGATAAATACGACGTACACTTATGCCATCCGCATTCGCCTCGATGTCCCCTCGTGCACCGTTAGGTTAGGTAACTAACGACAGAGCAGGGCATGGCTAGTGCGGATGCAAAACATAAGTAACGTCTATATAATATATCATATATACTATATACTGTATCCATCAGAACATATCAAATGATCACATCACAGATATCGCAGCAGAAAATATCATATGAAATATTGGATATACTAGGACGTCCGTGTTTTTAATACGAGCCAGTATAAAACACGGATTCCACGGTTGTGATGAATAGCCAATCCCACACCCCTAGACCCCTACGAGAGCGGCAAGGAACCCTACTAATTCTAGAGTTAGGAGACCTGGACTCGACTCCTCGAGATGGTCTCCCACTGGACCCTAGAACCCGGTTACTTGTGCTCCCCTCCTTGGGTCTATCCTAATGCGGTAAAGTAAATAATATACAAAAGGTGACATCTTCCGCAACCTGGAAGTGCCCCAAATAAAAGAATATTACATATAAGTTTTTACATGAATGAAAATGAAAAACACTCATCTCACATAAAACCCCCCGGCTATTTAAACACGACGATCCAATATAACATATCCAGCAACATATAACATCACATATCATCAACGTAAGTAAATATGGGCATCCCAATTGTCGTTGACATATAGCAACGAAACCGGCGATATCACATATTACACTTACGGTCACAGAAAAGAAAGTGTAAAACTACAACAGTTGGAATCCGCAACCACTTTAGACATCGCATGCCTAATCAAATGAAATACTTAGACATCACATGCCTAACAATTATAAACCCCGCATTTTAGTCTCATTATCGAAAACTCTTTTCAATATCAAGTGAGACTAAACCGCTAGATTTATAACATTCATTCAGTTATCTCATAACTGATTGTGAATTCCAATTATTGTAACCCATTCCGGATAAATAGAAAATATTAAACTTTCCGATCGAACATTCAAACACCCAAGTTTTCTCGAAACCGTTCAACACAAGAAATAAGTTCAAAGACATTCACTTCATGCTTCAGTACCAACGGTCCAGCCGTAGAAGGGGCAAGCCAACGCCTCACATGTGGCACGCCGTACTGCCCCAAACCCTAAGGTTCAAAGGGCAGTTCAAGACGGTCACATAATCGAGTTAAGGTTTATTGTCTTCTAGAAGGACCATCGCGTTACTTGCACTACTTAGAACGTCATTAAACTACGGAAAAGTCCAACAATTGGAAATTTCCCGGCAGGGGAAAGATTGGGTATTTACATCCGGTCGAACTCTTTAACATATTCTAAAATATCCGGAAAACCACATCGACAAAATTTGATAATCCGATCGAATCATCCAAGCTCCAAAACACCCCAGAAAACTCAACTCTTGAGTTCAGATTAAAAACTCCCAGAAAACGCAGCACCTCAAATAACAAATTACTGTGCAAAATTGGAAGGCTGACGTCATCAGATGGCCGCGGAACCGCCGCAGAAGCCAGGCTTCTGCCGCGGTTCCGCCGCGCTTTGGATGTATCGTTTGTAAAATTTTGCACCGTAATTCTTAGAATTTCCTGCTGAATTTTTTAAGAATTTTTAATCTGGAAAAAACCCAGTTTTTGAAAAAAGTCCAGAGAGCATTTTAGAATTAGGGTTTCGGTTCGATCGGGTTTCAAACGTCGTCTATCGTTCGCCTAAGACTCTAGCTAGGCTCTGATACCACTGTAGGGTTCCTAGTCACTCTCAAGAGGTCTCACAAGGTATCAACCATGCCAATTTCAAATTTTACAAGTGCCGAGAACTCTAATACGGATCGTTAACTAGAATTTTAGGCGAAACATTAAACTAGTAAACAACTTAACTAAAGATAAGAAGCTACAACCTTTGTAGATCCGGTTATCCACTTCCTTAGCTCCACGTAGTCGTCCTCTCGCTGTCCAAGTCGGATCTCGGACTCTTGCATCGGCTCCATCGGAGAAATGAGCGGACTAGTCGTCGGGTACGATGCCGAAGATGATCTACGTCGAAGTTACACAAGATCAAGTTCCAACTTCAACAAGTCGTGAAACTTGTGAAGAAAACACCCTATACTACTTGGCAAGAGGTAGAGGGTGAAGAAATAGGAGGTGGGTTCACTTTAGAATTGGATTTCTCACACTTTTGCTCAAGTTGCCATTGTTGGTAGCAAGCTTTTCTTCATGTCAAGAAGAAGAAGAAGATGATTATGATAAGAATAATCAATCAAATAGAAAATAGATTATACTTATCATATAGCAACCATGGTCAAGATAACTTGTGTAGAGAATTAACTATGGTTCAAGTGAATGGTTAGGGTTAAGAAAAGAGACAAAATGGTCAAACCATTCAAAGCTTCATGAAGCTTCAAATGAAAGTCCAAAATGAGACACCATTTCATTTCTTTTCCAAATATAAATGAAAAGAAATAAATAAATAAATAAGTAAATCAAATAAACAAAACCCTAATCATTATCTTAACCATGGTATAATTCTTTACACAAACACAAGTGAGCATGCATCATCAAACATGATACAATCAAGTGCACAAAAGTATATCACATATACAACTTGTGAACTTCAAGTGAGAAAAACCTTTTAAAGTGAACCAATACTAGTTAATGCAAAGTAATATATCAAATATATAATTATACATTAAATTATTAAATCAACACTTGATTCAATGATCCGGTCATATCGCATATAACCGACTAGTATCCTATGTATCGGCTTATCGAATCAATCCTTGATTCGATATTTAGGTTATATCGCATATAACCAATCGATACATACATCGCGAGAATGGAATACGGTATCACATACACGCATTATTCTCGGTCCTGCACATATCTCATATGCGCTCCTATTTCATTTCGCTTGAGCCAGGAAACCTCTGTGTAGGACTCTAAATACTCGTCAATACGCCGGCAGCAGATGATGATCATATCAAGCATCCACAAGCCGCAAGCGGTCTGCTAAACGTAACGGCCATCCGGGTATAGAGCGATCAGAAGATCGACGAGCTAGCCAGCTTACACTCTTGTGAATCCAACCAGTAACACTTACCGTACAGTCCGGTCTATTCGTCTGATATGTCGCATATCCAGTCTAGGGGTGGTAAACGTCAGACCCCAATAACCGATAAGTCGCGCCGATGTGAGGCTCATAATGGGTCGAGAAACTACCGTTAACACTTACCAGCAAATCTCTGATGAGCCCTGGCCAGGGACTTCCCTGTTACGGCCAATCGAGCACTGCGCAACATCAACCCCCAATACCGGGAGAGACGAAACCCCTCCTATCGCTCATTGCCTCCATGTGACTCGAGACTGTACCCAAAAACCACCGTTTTGCACGCCCTCATGGACGTGGTAAGGTGGAGATCAAAGAACAGTGGGAATCATACAAGACTCTATGACGATCTCGGGTCTACAGACTAACCTGCACAAGTGTCACTTGAGAACTGCCATCTGACGTGAGGTATAATACCATCTGGGAGTTCTCGGCGAGTCCGTCCAGTGTACCCAGTCTCCACTGAGCACCCGTATACCATCTCTGATGTCAAACACCAATGGATATAGGATCATCCATCGCCCATCTCATTGGTCGAGAAGCGTATACGCTAGTCTACACTGGTATATCGATGCACCGTCTCGATACACCCTCGACTAGGGACCTTGAAGGATGTACTTATGGACTACCATGTCCCCACTAGTATGATCTGCATCATAGTCCAGGCAGTCAAGTACACATCCTAAGGGCTTTACCAACATGTAACTATAAGACAGTTTAAAAAGACTGTATACATGTTAAGATAAAGAGAAACCAGATAGCATACTATCATATCGAGCAAGAAAGTCATCTCTATATATGTCCAAGCATCTGATATAATATACATCATCTGTACAATACTGGCCTCTAGGGCATACATACAACTAACACATTGGCCCAGGTCTGGCCGCAATTTGCTTCCAGAAAGCTTTTATTTGCGGCCTGGAAAAGGATTCAGGGGCTGGCGTCTTGGGGTTAGCTTCCTAGGTGCCTGCACATCTCCCTGTATTTGCAAAATAATTTTCAGAGGCTCCGGGTGTTAGCAGATTTCATTTTACATCCACAGAATCCACAATTTTCAGATATCGGGTTTTCTAAATCCGTATTCCGGGGTTCTAGTCTCTGGTTTAGGTCTGAATTCTAGCACTAGGGGTTTTGTGTGGCCTCTACAGATCTCAATTTCACATCACCACTCTCAATTTCCATTAACCCTAACAAGAATTTTCATAGTTCACCCAAACCACACAATATCGGTTCTAATCTAACATGGGGGTAAAATCAATGGAAATACTAAGCTAAAGGTTCAAAAAATACTTCATTTGGCAACTCACGAATTTTCTTGAGTTGCCCCAAGTATCCAAAATCCTTGCTTTCTTGGTCCATGGGGTAGCTAGTGAGCTCATGCATCTTTTTAATGAAATGGGTTATGGGTTTTGGGGTGTTTTTCATGGAGTTTGAGAGGGTTGAAGATGGTAGAGGAGGAGGGCAGAAGCAGCAACAGCAAATGATGAGGAGAGGGGAGAGGAATGAGTGAAGGAATGGAGAGGGAATGGCTCATGACAAGGTTGACCCCTCACCCTCTCTTTCTCTCTCTTACCCATACCTCTCATTCTAATCTTTTCTTTTTCTTTTCTTTTCCTTTCCTTTCTCTAATAAATCAACAACCATGCTATAAAACATGTAGGAAAGACATGAAAAAAATGTAACAAGTGTAAAAATGATATGGTGAATGTTTTGCACAAAATACGCTTAAAATCCGATTAGCGATTAATAATCGCGATTAGCACTAAATTAGCATATAATTAATCATAAAAACTTAAAATTTGCATAATTCACAAAAAACACCCTCTTTTAAGTAATTTCTATAATTTTCCAAATTTTTCACAAATTTATCGGTATTTAATTATACCGCCTTATTAAAATATTCAATATTTTAATATTTAATTATAAAAATTCCCAAAAATAATATTTTATTTTTTCGAAATGTTACAAAAAGGGAGCAAAAATTCCTACTTCATCATCCTCATCAATTCTAGCTACTTAGATTAGGGGTTTCACTTCATTAATACTTGATTAGAGAAGTGAGAGCTTGAGTTTGAGATTCTTCAAGGTAGATCATTTTCGAAAAGGAAGACTTCTAGCAAGCATGGATCATTCGACTTGTGGAGCCTATCTAGAGTCTGGGAGTTCATGGATCGCGGCAAAGGGACTACTACTCGGAGCTTATGAAGCGAAGGAACAGACTACAAAGGTTGTAATCCCTCTCTCTTAGATGTAAAGTTGTTTACATGCATGTTAACCCTAATTCACTAGTTAAGATCTTGGTTAGGGTTTGTTTAGCAGCCCAAAATTTTTAAAGTAGCATGATTGATGCTTGCCAAAACCATCACTAGGTGCTATGCTAACCCTACAGTTACGTCCAGCTAGTACCGCTGACGGCTTGTAGGTGAATGATGTGATCATCACCTACTGCTGGCGTATTGACGAGTCTTTAGAGTCCCACACAGAAGTTCCCTGGTTCAAGCGAAACGAAGTAGGACACATATATGATATGTGTGTGGGCTTGATTAAATACGAGTATGTGATACCGTATTGTAATCTGGCAGTCATCTGTTATCGGTTCTGTTATATGTGATATAACCAGATTGTCGAATCAAGTATTGAATCGATAATGTGAAATACAGATAAATGATATTAGTCGGTCATATGTGATATAACCGGATTATTAAATCAAGTGTTGATTTAATAATGTAATATATATTATATATGATATAATTATATCTTAACTAATATCATTAGCTCACTTATTATTCTTCATTATATATATATATTAATATATATATATATATATATATATAATAATGAAGCATGGTATATGAATTTCTATTTTGTGAAAATAGAAATGAGGTGGAAAGTGAAAGCATGGTTGTAAGCATGGGATTTACTTTAGTTTGTTCATCTTGACTCGCTATTCAAGCATGGTTGCAATTTTATATTGCATAATTCAATGCTTGAATGATTGAGGGGTCAAGAGTTGCCATTCATTCTAGCTCATTGACAACAGTTTGCAATTTTTCTTGAGTTGCTCCCATTGTTGCTCTCTAGCTTCTTCTTACTCCTTATGTCATGGTTCAAGCTTCAACCTTCACATGTGATGTGAATCATGAAGCTTGAACACAAACTTGTGAGCTCATAACATCCCCTACTTCACCATCGTACACTTGACAATCAATCAAGTGTAGCGTGTTTCATACGCTAAAGAATTTAGTGTAAAGGTAGCTTTAGTTGGAAGGACATCGCGTGGATCATCTTCGGCACGAAGGTCATCGGAGGAATCTCGTTCAAAGTCTCAAGAGAAGCCTAGTGGAGTCGCGGGACTACTACACGGAGCAAGTGAAGAGAAGGACCGGTCTACAAAGGTTGTATTCTTGTTCTCTAGATGTAAAGTAGTTTATATTTGATATTGTTTAAATCTCTAGTTAAAGATTCTAAGTTTAGGGTTGTTTAGCATGGAATTTTTTTTAAAATGGCATGGATGATACCTCCCCAAACCTTGCTGTCGTGCTAGGAAACCCAACAAAGGTCAAGTACCAGAAGCCAGCTAGAGAGTTGCAGCCTTTGCCTATTCCGGAGTGGAAGTAGGAACAGATTTCTTTGGACTTCATTATGGGTCTACCTAGGACCAGTTGAGGGTATGACTTTATTTGGGTGATCGTGGATCAATTGACGAAAGCGGATCACTTTCTGCCAGTGAGACCACTTTCGGATTTGCTCAGTATGCCCAGATATATATTGATGATATTGTGCGACTGCATGGCGTACCGACTTGTATTGTATCTGGCCGAGGCACTCAATTCACCAGCCGACTATGGCAGAAACATCAGGAGGCTTTGGGCACCCGATTGAGTTTCAGAATAGCTTTTCATCCGCAGACCGATGGTCAGTCAGAGCGGACTATTCAGACTCTTGAGGATATGCTCCGAGCTTGCTTTCTAGATTTCGGTGGCAGCTGGGATCGTCATTTGCCCTTGATATAATTCTCCTACAATAACAGCTTCCTGGAAATGATTTAGATGGCACCCTTTGAGGCGTTATATGGGAGGAGATGTTGATCGCCCGTATGTTAGACAGAGCTCAGTTAGAGTAGTATTTTGGGGCCGCAGATCGTGCAGGAGGCGACCAAAAAGATTCGGTCGATTCGGGATAGGATGAGAGCGGCCCAGAGCATAAAAAAATCTTATGCGGACCGACGTCGGCGCAGACTTGAGTTTACCGTAGGCGATCATGTTTTCTTGAAGGTCTCTCCGATGAAGGGCGTGATGAGATTTGGTAGGAAAGAGAAGCTTAGTCCCAGATATGTGGGTCCTTTCAAGATCCTCGAGCGTGTCGGCTTAGTTGCTTATCGGTTGGCCCTTCCGTCCAGCTTCTTAGATGTTCACCCCGTATTCCATGTATTGATACTCCGCAAGTACCTTCATGACCCTTCTCATGCGATTCAGCACCCGACGATCCAGCTGGAACGCGACCTTTCTTTCACCGAGCAGCCAGTGGTCATTATGGATCGGCAGGAGAAGAAATTGTGGTCAAAGGTTATACCGTCCGTAAAGGTTCTTTGGGGTGGCCCGAACAGTGAAGAAGTCACCTAGGAGACCGAGGACGAGATGAGGAAGAAATTTCCCCATCTCTTTGAAGGTACGCATAGTTAAATTTTAAATTCGGAGACCGAATTTCTTTAAGGGTGGATGATTGTAACGTTTTAAAAATCGTTTAGGAGAATTTTCCGATAATCGGTGAAATATAACTTGTGTTTTCAGTAAAACCATGATATAATTATTTTTCAACATAAATTTAAATATACATATTCTAGTTATGTAATTGCTAGTATTTTGTATTTAATTGGTCACTTATAAAATGCTAGTTTAATTAAATATTTATCCAAATTAATTATTTTAAATATTATTTCAAGCTTTCACTTATACATTTAATTGGTGATAATTACAAATTTGAATGGGTTAATTACACTCTTGTGAACCATGACAACTTAAACCTAGTTTGTAACATGTCTTTTGAACTTGTCTCCAATTTCTAGTTAGTTCTAGGATAAAAGAGATAAGAAAATAACATGAAGGAATAAAATAAAGCAAGGATAATGAGGTATGGTATAAAGATAAATGAGGTATGGTTTTTTTTTTCTTGGCCACAAACTCACACCTCTCTCTCTCTCTCCCCTTCCCCATGTGCAGCCTAGCCTCCTGCAGCAGCTTGCCCCCACTTCCCCATCTCTTTTTCCACATCAAACTCTTCAATTTTTCATCAAAAATCCAAACAAAAACCTCACAAATTCATAGCTAATTCTTCACCCAAATTTCCTTGGCCAAATCTAGCTTGAATTTTGGAGCAAGAGGCCATTTTGGGAGGCTAAGTTACAAGTTAGATCTCTCAATGTGTGAGGTATAAATCTTAACCCAATGTTTAATTTGTTGGTTAAATGCTTTAAGCTAACTTGTTTAGATATTATTTTGGTTCTAATTTCAAGTTTGAGATTTAAAGAAAAGGGTTTGAATTTGAGTTAGGGTTTTAACCATCACTACTAGGTTAGCTAAGTGTAGGTTGCTATCTAGTGGCTTAGCTTGGTTGTTTAATTGTGATTGTGGCCACTAGATCGCTAATTCATGTTGTTTTGCACCAAAATCCCAATTGGTTGCTTAGTATGTTTTTAGAACAAATGGATTTCAATTTAATTTGGGAATTGTGGTAATCTATAATCCATTTTCTATTATTTATAATGTGTTGTGTGTGTGCTATCGGTACGAACGAGTTCTAGGCTTTGTGGATAGCGATCCTAGTTGAGTTTGTGGTGATGTCGTACGCATTTTGTGCACCAAGTGCACAAGTGTCTAACTTATGGACGTTTATTCTTGTGTTTCGTTGTCTTTGTGTCCTCTTAGGATATTTAGCATTATGTATTGTGTTTGTGCAATTCTAGGATCGGTTGTGGAGGCATCGGACGCGGCGCGCAAAGGCAAGGCTGTGATCGGATCAGATTAGCTGAGACGTCCGGGTGAGTAGATGTACACATCTATGGGGGAATCGTCTGGATGGAGCGTGGCGCCCGATGGTTTAGGATTACTTGTAGTACTTGCATTTTATATTCGTAGTTTCCAAGTTATTAATATCATTGCATCGCACCATCCTATATGTGTGTGTGCGCGCGCGCGCGTGCATGTGTTCGTGATATCATCTCATTGGACACTTGCACCATTACCATTGGTTCATGCCGCACGTGCACTATTCATACGAACACACACGCCATTGGTAATTTCTATGCCACGAACACTATAGAATTTTCTTAAATCAGTATCCAAAACATTTGCATCATATGTGATATGTAAATTAGTAGTTGTGTTCATTTCATCAGGATAGATACGTAGGATGGCTAGTCAGTTATACATACCTCATTACATCATACTTCATACAAGGTTTCTGGTTATACGTCGCATGGTATATACTATCGTATTATAGACATTCATCACCACCGACATATTTAGATATTGTGATCTTCTTGAGGATTTCAGTGCTTATGAGATTTCTGGATTATGGGGAAAACCATAAGGATTTTAAGAACTTATTACCATTTTAAAAATGGAATTTGCGGTTTTCTCATGATATAATGTTTATGTTGTCCACCATGAGTTTTCCTGATCTCTGTTGGTTTTTGAGACCCGGTTCGAGGAGTAGGATGAACTGTTTCGGGTACATGGTGGGCCCGGTAAGGTACCCCAGGGCAAGAAGCTCGAGTTGTAGACGATGAGCCTGGCAGGGGCAGACTACCGGTGATGTCTGGTGTGGCAGATATCCGGAGGATACCGACGTTGTCATGAGATTTGATGTTATGGGCCGATCCGGACTGACGGTGACTGAGATATTAAGATATTGAGATATTGAGATGTTAAGATGTTGAGACATTGAAATATTTGGATATGTATATATTGTGACGATGCTTGACACGGATTTTCTGTTGATTTCATTGTTGATGCTTCAGTTTGTTGCACAGAGGTTTTTTTCTAAGATAAGAACAAAGATTTTCTCATACCAAACTTGTTCAGGTTTCATGTTGTTTATGCATTCATGTTGCACTCATGCTGGTACATCGTATCATATTGATATATGTAGGTTGTGACGCATTTGCGTGCATGCTTATGATAGCCTTATTTGATGTTACTTACTACTTACGAGTTGGCAACTCACTCCCGCTGTGCTACAGTATTTTGCAGGTCCGACCCATCACCACAGTAGCGGTGGGCGTACTTCCTTATTTTGTTTTTTTTTTCTTGGACTTGCGGCATTGCTCGTAGGTGGGTTGCGAGGATATTTTGTTTCCACCTTGTATTACTATTGTGCCTAGTATACTCCATCTACCGCTTCTACCATTGTTTATGTGACCTAGAGGTGTGACATGAGATTTGTATATATGTTGTTTCTTTGGTGTCGAGCTCACTTGAGCTGACATGATGCTTCCTATTTTCGTGCTTTTATATGCGTATTTTGCACGGTGATGATATGTGTGTGTGTGTGTCTATATATATATATATATATATATATATATATATATGTATATTGCGTGTTGTTGTGATTCTACCATTGGTGAAGAGCTAGCTCCCGCTTGGGGATGCCTTATTTCATTATGTATATGTATTCTTGTTTTGTACCCATTTGGGGCCAGTATTTACAAAGGAGACTCTGCCGAAATTTTCGGAAAAATCTGATGTTGCTTTTAAATGTCTAATGCCACTTATTTTGTTAAAACCACTTCCTTTAAAACAAATTTTACTTCACTCTAATTGTTAGACGGTTTAGATCTCTTGGCTTTGGCTTACATAGATTATGTTGCGGCTTTAGACGTTTTGTAATTTAAGTGCCGGTCACGTTCCGTTTCTTCGGGTCGTGACACTCTGGTTCTACCATACATTCAGTAATAGTTTGTGTTTTTGAAATTTCTTTCAGTTCTATTGCTCTCCCACTATTTCCTTTTAAAAAAATAATTTTCCAAAAAAAATCGGCATGACGAAAAACAAAACCTTTTGTTCCTCTGCTTAATAGGAAAGATACCCCCCAGAGTTCTTTGGGTATCCTAAAAACTTACACAGTACTGAGCGCGCCTCGATCTTGTCCACATACTGCTTTTCAGCAAAAGCTGTACATCCCTATATCTTTAGATACTGAAGATAGGGTTTCTTCCCACTCCACATCTGATATGGTGTGGTAGGCACAGTCTTGGTAGGAACCTTATTCAGAAGATATGCAGCTTATTCTAGTGCATAACTTCAGAAGGATCGCGGCGACTCAGCGTTACTCATCATGCAACGAACAATATCCAATAGGGTTCTGTTCTGTCTTTCCTATACAATGTTGTGTTGTGGTGTGTATGGAGGAGTAAGCTGAGAAAGAATTCTATTCTCTTTTAGGTAATCCAGGAACTCGGCAATTAAGTATTCACCACGTCGATCAGATCTCGGTGTCATGATACTTTTGCCTATTTGTTTTTCCACTTCACTCTTATATTCCCCGGATTTTTCATAGGGTTCGGATTTATATTTTCACAATAAGACATGTCCTAACCTAGAGAAATTATCCGTAAAAGTAATGAAATAGGAATAACCACTTCATGCATCTGTAGATATTGGACTACACAAGTCGCTGTATATGAGTCCTAAGAGCTCGCTCTCTCTTATTCCGTGTACAGTGAACAGAGTCTTTGTCATCTTTCTTATGAGACAAGATTGAAAAGTTGCATAAGACCAATATTCAAACAGATCCAAATATCCCTCTCTATGTAACTTTGACAACCATGTTTCATTGATGTAACCCTGTCTACAATGCCATAAGAAAGTTTTAGTTAATTCTGGAGACCTTCTTTTAAGTGTGTTCTGGATGTTTAAAAACCTGAGCTTGCTTCAATATATATTGTCCTCTAGTGCACCAGACCTAATCAAATTTTGATTTAGGTGGATGTGAACCACATCGCTTACAAACTAGACTTGGTACACACAAATAGTTACATAGAATCAATATCTGCCCATTTGTCAATTCTAGATGATATACCCTACGGATATAGCTTCCATGGTCATTCCGTTAGCAACCCTAAGAGTCATATCACATGCCCTGATAACTCTACGGTTTCTCAATGCCTGTAATGAATTACATATATGAGATCCTGATCCGGTATCTTGTACCCAGAAAGCAGAGTTAATTGAGAAACTATTTTCAATTACAAACACACCCGAAGTCAAAACCACAACATTCTTCGGATCCTGGATTTTGGCTTTTCAAGCCCTGCATCCCTTCTGCCAATGCCCTTTCCCGTAATAATAGGAACATCCTTCCTTCCCTACAGTTAACCCCGAAAATTCATCCCTTCCCTTTTCTTCTACCTTACCGACGCCGCCTATCGGCTTTGCGGAGGTCTTTTTCTTCTCACCCTTGGCATCCGCCTTAGATCTAGAAGAGGAAGATTCCCCAATAAGAAGAGCGGGTGTCTCCCTGGTTTCCTTCAGGGTGCCCTTAACTGGAAGTATAACTTTCTTTCCCTGGGCGTATGTAGGAGGTAGGGACTATAGAATCAAGTCAGCATATAACTCGCTCTCCAATGTAGTCTCCAGGTCCGTGAGATTTTTAATATAGATAATCATTGTAGGGACGTGGTCCCCTACAGATGATCCGACACCTAACCTCGCTTGAAGCAATTCCTTCGAGGTATCATATCTTGCGATACGAGATTGCTCTCCATATAAAACATTGTTATGGAGGAAGATGGAAACTAAGTCCATCTTCTCATGCTGCCTCTGGTATACACCATCAACTGAGGACAACACGAGGCACTTGGCCTTCGCACTGTCCTTTTCCCTTGTCTTACAGATATTCTTATCCGCGACGGTGGAAACTAGACCTGGGATGGCGGGGGCTTGAGTAGTAATGAGGTAGTCCATCTTGTCATAGGTAATGGACATCTGGACAAACCTTTGGCAGTCATTATAGTATAACTCAGTCATTTTATTATCTATCTGTAACCTAATCTGATCACCTGTTCGCTGCAATTAGGAGAGAGAGAAGAATACACCCAGCATGATGCTCTTGCAAGTTTAGATTAGTTTTTAACTTATCTAAACAGGATGGCCCCCATTGTTTCTCGAATCCTTCCTCAAACCATAAAAAGTAGAATTATTCAGGATTAATCTTACCGTATAATACTTGCTTAACCGTTCGGCCAGGCTAGTGTCAGTGCTTCGAGGGAGGTTTTACGACGCTTTTGCGGAGGTCCTTAATTAAATAATCTCTTTTTCCTGGAGGCGTAGCCCCGCTAACACTATTCTAGACACCTACTTGGTTTATAACATTGATCGTTAAGTGAAGAATCACCCGAGAAGTAGCGGATACACACAGTTGGATCGGGAACAAAATATCATTGTGTGATAATGCTAAAGGAATCATACAAAAATTATCAAACTACAAATGGTATGCAGCACTAGCAAGTTTTAGTTTCTTTAGAAACTCCCGATGTGGATTTTTGCCCTATGCTCTTATGACCTTGACGAAGGTCAACAAATCATAAGTTACATGTCAAGTTCTACCCATCATTGTCCAGATTAATTTGAACCCACCCGTATATACCCTTGACGAAGGTCAGCAAGGTAATACGACTGTCCCAAACCAACGTATCTATCTATGCTACATATGAACACCCAGCAGCTGCCAATCACTATGCCTTGACGAAGGTCAACAAACATAGCTTGAATACTATTGAATATTAATATGAAATGACGGAGGGCTACGGCTGGTCTTGGCGAAATCGTGAACTTAGTGAACTTGATAGAATCGAAGGAACCTGATATCTATTAAAAGGAGTGGTTTAAGCTCCGCATTTAAAAGTCTCCTCTTTTCAAATAACCGAGTGGTTTTAAAATTTGTTCCAACGATTCAGCTTTGGTTTGTTTGCTATGCATTAATGTAATGCAGTCCCGTCAATTAACCTACCATTGCAGAAAACAACGAAAATACAACGTACGCTTATGCCATCCGCATTCTACACGGGGACACATCATCGCCCGTTAGGTTACTTAACTAACAACAAAGCGGAGGCTGGACTAGCGCGGATGCAAAACATAAGCAACGTCTATTATATAATATATATATATATATATAATAATATCCATTCGTCAGACGCAATGATAGGTATTCCAGATCACAGATGAACACATTGGATATATTAAAAATTCAGCGTTTCGTTTGAGCCTGTAATGAAAGACGGATTCTACGGCCATGATGAATAGCCAAAACCCCACCATAGACCCCTACAGGTGAGGCAAACTACCCACCAAAAACCCAAAGTGAAGCAACCTCCCTCAACAAAGTGGGTAGGCCACTCGGCACTTCAAAGTACCCAGTAGTTTGTTCACCCCATCATGGGTCTATCCTAGGAGCAAAAACAGTAAAAGAAATAATACAATGGTAGCTATAACCTCAACCCGGATGTGCCCCGCAAAAATAATATTACATAACTTTACAAATTTACATTGAATGAAAGAATGAAAACCCTCATCTCACATCCTCGGCTATTAATCCACGACGATCCAACAAGTTCATATACACAAACCATCATAACATCATCACAGATATGTACAACCCCAACTAATCAAAGTAACTACGACATAAGAATTCAGCACGGAATTAGCAAAGTTAACCAATTTTAGTGAGCTAATGTTCCAAAAACGATCGTTTTAAGCCAATCCGGGAGTCGAAACGAACTCGAAACCTACCCAAACCTTCACGGGAAATTTGATCACGTAATTAACTTCAATTCGGGGGGCCTAGAAGGGGTACCCCACCCAGAGGCCACCACGAGGTGTCCAGGGCGTGGGGCAGACCCAAAACTGCCCAAGGTGGGGCAGTTTCGGGTCCCCACCGCTAAGACCACCTTGTGGTGGTCTTAGGGAGTGGGCCCTGCCGTTCGCCCCACCGGAGGGTCCCTGAAGTGCGCATGCACCACCCCGAATCATCTCGGTTCAAACTGTGAGCCTGCGAGGTGTGCAAACAACTCAAAACTTCATTTTTGAAAACTGTTTTTCGGAAGTTTTTGAACGACAAAAAACTGACGAATTCTAACATCGCTACAAGCTATCTAAGCTTTATGAGAGGCTCAATACAACTGTAAGTCGATGTCGCGAACCCCACGTGTTCGCGGGGAGGCGGAATTTGCAAAAAGTGATTTTTACGGGCTTCGCAACACCGACTAGAACCAAGGATCATCCATAAACTCTAGCGAGCAAACAACTTGAGATTTAACTTCTCGGAAAGAATGTTATACCTGATGATACAATTCTTTCGGGTATTCTCCGCTTTCCTCCTCGTCATCGTAGGCTCTAAGGATCGATCTACATCCTAGCTTCCACGTCGACTTCCACGAGTCAAAGACGATCCCGAGTGTATATAGTCTGAGCTCTAACCTCAAAACCGAGGTAACTGTTCGATATAGTGCCATCAAAGTCAATTATTAGATCGCAAGTACATGATTGCAATGATTGAGGGATGACCTATGCCGGTAGGACAGTCTTACTCGAGATGATAGTATGCTATCCGGTTTATCTTTATCAGTCGTGTACAGCTTTAGGTGACATTACTGTTCACTATTACACGTTGATAGAGCTCATAGGATCCTGCTTGACTACCAACAGTATGATGGCGATCACATACGTGAGAGTTGGGTAGTCTATAAGCACATCCTTAAAAGTGGTCCCTAGTCGTTGGAGTTTCGAGACATGGCATCGATACTCTGTAGTAGACTAGCGTATACAGTCGAGACCCCGACGAGGGGCGGTGGCTGGTCTCACAAGCCACTGGTGTCAGTTGGTTCACCTAAGATGTATACAGGTGCTCATTGGGTTATGAGTGCACCGGACAGGACTTGTCGGGAACCTGCTAGTTAGTATTATACATAGCGTCAGATAGCAGTTCCGTGGTGACATGTGTACAGGTTAGTTCATCGACCTGAGATCATCATTTGTCGCGTGTGAGTTCCCACTATGCTTTGATTATTACCCTACCACAGCTCAAAGGAATCGTGCAAACTTGTTTTAGTTGGGTACAGTCCCAAGCTACATGGATACAAGTGAGAGGATCGGCAGGGGATTCGTCTATCCCGGTATTGGGGGTGAGATCGCGTTGTGTCTAGGAGAGCCATTACACAAAGCCCTCGGCCGAGGCAGGAGATTTACTGGTAGGTACTCCAGTAGTATCTCAGGGTGTTCTGAGATACACTCTGACACGACTTATACCGCTTTTGGGGGTCAACGTTACCAGCCCCTAGGGCCGATATGCGATGCTCATAGACGAACGGACCGGACTGTACTGATATTGTCACTGATAGGTTCAGTAGGGTTTCAGGATGTGTTCGCTCATCGGTTTCCCTTTCGATCAATACTTGGGCAGCCGTTACGCACAGCTAGTGTCGCTGACGTGCTTGTGGTTAAACCCACTACCAGGGTATTGACGAGTCTTTAGAGTCCCCCACAGATAGTTTCCCAAGTTCAGGCGAAACGTTGTAGAGGCCGTATGGTTTTATGGCAGGGTTCGAACATGCACGTGCACTTATGAACGTGTCATGGTCGGGACAGATAATACTGATGGGCTTTGGTTTAAGCCGGATCCAAGTATTATATTGAGTCGGAATATTTTAGTCTCATCGTATTCGTATTCGGTCGGAATACGGATACAACTATGTATATACAGGTGACGGGTATTCTTGTAATCCGTTACGAGAATATTTTAGAAGATGCATTTCTTTTTAGGTTCATTATTTTGGTTTATATGATTCTTGGATTTGGAAAGTGACACTCATTTTTGGTGAATCATTAATTCTAGCATGTTCACTAATGACTCATGCTAATGAGTCATGTAGTGACTCGTGATGAATTAATTGAGTTTGTTTTGGGTGAGATATTATAAGGGCTTTGTGGAGATATTTTGGAAAGATATTTTCATTTATATTTCATCACAAAACCTTATATATATCACACACAAAATATATGGGCAGCCAAGGGTATTTTTGGTGCTTGGTTATTTTTGCTCACTAGAGTTTTCTTGAGCTCACACTCTTCATCTCTTCGCATCTTCTTCAATCTCCACTCTTACCCTCTCATGTGATGAGAACCAAAGAGTGTATTGAGACAAAGTTTTCCACTCATTCTCTACTTCATTTTGGACATGTCGGTTAGCATACTTCATGTCCGAGTAGCCTCGGTATAGAGGCGAGAGCCCGTATAAAGGCTCGTTGACGCGGTGCCATCTCGACGAGGAGATCGGAGATCGAGCGAGTTCGGAACAGCAGCAAGGAGATGGTGATGGTGGCTAAAGGCCGAAGGACACGGATCGATTGGTATAGCCTTTCTATCATCTTTGTAGTTAGCTAGTTTAGCGTTAATGGCTAGATCCGGGTTATAGTATGCGATAGCGCCAGTTGTAAAAGTTTTTATTCCGCGTTTGGCCTCGGATTATTGGCCGGGGCGCTACCGTAGACGTACATGGTATCCGAGCCACGCCATTAAGTTTTACTAGCTTGTTCTAACATGTTTAAAACATCGATCGAACGAAATTTCCAAAACTGCGATTCCAAAATTAAAGTTTCTGTAGAATTTTTTTTGTCGTCTAAAAATTATTTTGAGTATGTCAGAAAATCGTGCAGGGTTTTTTAAGACTCTGGAAGAAATTTGGTCGACTGAACCTTCAAGACCGCCGCGGAACCGCCCCACAAGCCTTGTATTGGCCGTAGTTCCGCCGCCGTTTTGAGGCTTCAGTGCACCATTTTTCTTCTGGGTGTCTTTCATATGGAATTGTGGTTTCTGGAATATTTTGTTTGGGCCCAGATTTTGTTTGAGTACTGGAGTTGTACTTGGGGCCCATTTCGGGAAGTTTTGTCGATCAGAATTTTAAATGTGTTAGTTTACAGTACTTACATTATATCCCCGACCGTGAATGTCATTCGAGCGGTAAATCGTGTCTAATTGCTATAGCTCTTTTAGACGGGTTTGTGAATGTGACATTCGCGTTGATCTTCTGTGTTGTGCTATGATGTTGCGGATTTGTCGTGCTGGATAGCTGTGTGCAATGGCAGTGCGGTTTGGATTTATTTGTACATTTTATATTACGGGGCGAGCATCCAACATGTGGACTGCCGTCGCTGCCTGTTTGTATTTTATTCTTTTGGGGCACGACCGGGTTGAGGTCGATGTACCCGTTGTATTTATTTTCATTTCTGTACTAGGTTTACCCCGCGATGGAGTGCACGGATAGCGGGGTTCTGGAGGGCAACGGGTCCGCATCTCATGGCTTTGAGAAGGAGGGGGCCTCACTCTAGAATTGGCAGACTATTCGCCGCACTCGTAGGGGGTACAGGTTGACCCAAGGTGGGGTGCTCGAGTTACCAGATTCCGTGAAGTTCCCGGTGGTTCATTCACTTTGCTGAAGGGGGCTGCCTCGCTTCAGGTATTGGCGGGTGACTTGCCACACCCGTAGGGGTGTAGGTTTTCATTGCACAGGCTATCCACACGACCAGGGGAACGTCGGGTTTCAGTTGCGGCTCTGTGAAACCCGGGGATCCCAGAATATCTGTATTGTTCTGTGATGCTTATTACTTTTTTTTGATGTTGCATTTATCACGCTTGGAGTGATTATTGTATATTGGTATATATACTAGTAGATGTTGTATATGTTTTACACCCGCGCTAGTCCAGTCCCCGCTCTTTCTTTAGTTAAGTAACCTAACGGGTGATGACGGGACCCAGTGACGAATGCGGATGGCATATACGTACATTTTATTTTCGTTCTTTTCTGGTGTGATTAATTGATGGGACTGCATTGATTCTGATCAATGCAAAGGAAAACAAACATGTTTGACGTTGTTGGAACAGTTTTCAAAAAGTGTTATTATAAGGACATTTTCTTTTGTTTTGCACAGTGGTATTCAGTTGGAATATCCTGCACCTCATTCGACGAGGCAAGGGCCGAGATCCTTTCACCTGGAGTGACCCATTGGGCAGAAGTTTCCGTCAGGGTAATAACATCACTATAGTCGATTACTTGTTGCTTTGCATCGCGGTATTCAGTTGGAATATCCTTCACCACATTCCACGAGGAAAGAGCCGAGATCCCTTCACCGGTTGTTACTTCTTTAGCAAATCTTTTTGCCACTATATTTTTGTAAAAAGCTATCAGGTTCCTTCAACGAGATCAAGTTCATTACACTAAAGGTTTTTCACCAAAAACCAGCCGTAGCCCTCCGATATTTCATATGAATGGTCAGTAGTATTCAAGCTATGTTTGTTTGGCCCTTAGTCAAGACATAGTGATTGGTAGCTGCTGGGGTGTTCACATGTTGCATAGATAGATGCATTGTTTTGGGACAGTCGTATTACTTTGTTTGGCCCTTAGTCAAGAGTATCTACGGGTGGGTTCAAATCAACCTGGATAATGATGGGAAGAACTTCACATGTGACTTATGATTTGTTGGACCTTAGTCAAGGTCATAAGAGCATATGGCAAAAATCAACATCGGGAGTTTCTAAAGAAACTGAAACTTGCCAGGCATGCGCATACCTTCTGGAGTGTGATAACGTGAGTGGATTCCTTCATGTTATCATGCAATGAGAGTTGGATCCCGATTCCCACTGATGAGTTGGTTTAATCTTCGGGTGATCCCGACTAATTCTTCTTTCAGGTTTGGAGGAGAATTTGAAAGTATAGTGGGAGGTTTCCTGATTAGATAAAGTGATAACCATTCTGATCTAGGTTAGAGTGCACGCAGAGTGTTTCTTTTCTCTCACTCTTTGGTAGCGACCTTTGTCCGACCCTGGACTATGACTCAGTGACCGAGTTAACCGAACTTTCTTAAAACACTGGCTTTTGGATTGTCTGAGTTGCATAAGTCATTGCCGCTCCTTCTTTTACCCTTTGCATTTCTCCAGAACACCTCGTATTACTAAGAACATCCACTTCCATTGGATAAATCCATCGTATGGTTATATACGAACTCGAAGGGAAATCTTCGGGGATGGATTAAGGTTCAGGAGAAATTGAATTGGTTTATTCAGTTGTCTTTTATCATCACCTTCTCTCGGGTTGAGAGTACTCCTTGGTTTAGGAGATGGTACACCTATTACGCTTATTGGATAGTCTTCTTCAAAATCATAGGCATGTGCCAAAAGGTTGGGAATGAAGAAAACCAATTAGCCTAAGTAGGGTGTACATAAGGTAATAAGTAAAGACTAAATAAAGGGTTTAGAAAGAGAGCAAAGTAAATAGAAACTGCTATTATTCACGACCAAACCGTGTAGTTCATCGCCACTCCTACTTCACCTTTGTTTTTTCTCCAGTTCAGGAGAAATAGAATAAGGTTTTATTCAGTTGTCTTTTATCATCACCTTCTCTCAGGTTGCGAGTACTCCTAGGATTAGGAGAGTACACCTATTATGCTTAATGAATAGTCTTCTTCCAAACCATAGGCTGGTGCCGAACGGTAGGGAAGGAAGAAAACCATTTAGCCTAACGATGGTGTACAGAAAGTAACGACTAAAGACAAATAAAGGAATTTGGAGAGATGGCAAAGAAATATACGGTTGCAGTCATGAATTGGATTATGGAAGAGACATTACTACGAATACCCGGATACCCTTTCAAAACATTTTTTTGTTTCAGTTTCACTATGCGTTGTTAAATGAAAATTGTTTTCCCGATTAGATACTTACTTCACGGTATTTATTTACCAGGTATGATTCTCACATCCGTATGGTTTTACAGATGATGAGTGGGAGTAATTTATTGGGAATTAGGTGATCATCCTCATTATATTGGAATTCGTTGTAATTGGTGATATTTGAGGAAATAGTCTGGGTTTTTGCCGGACGACAAGTATTTGGTTTTGAGTATCCATTGTTGTGCACCAATTTCAAACTGATATATCTGTACTTTTATTTTTATAAAGTGAGACATAACTTTTTGAAATTATGTCCGTGACATTAACCTATATCAGTTGACGATTGGGTAAGGAGCATTGAACAGCGGAGTAGTTCTTAACCATAAGTACAGTTTTCAACCTACGATGCACAGGTTTTTGAGTTATTCAACTCAGCGGACTTAGATAGAGTATTTTATGTTGTCCAGTGTCCATCAGGACAAAGGGGTTGGTCCTCATACTATGTTCTGTTTACTTGTGACTTCTCTAGTTTTTAGACAAGTGTTTCGTAGAAATATAAGGTCTAAGTTTTGAGAAGTTATAGGTAAAAGAATAAAGTAGAGAACCAGGTGTAGCAAGTATCGGGATTCTTCAAGGTGATCGAAGATGTAGATACTTCTAAATGGTATTCAGTTGATAGTATTGGTTTTCAGAAACTTGTTTCTCTTTCAGGTTACTCATAATTGGATGAACTCCTAATTTGAGTATTGCTGATTAGCCTCTCTCCATTTTTGTTGACATGCACTGGAGACAGCTGCATGATTTGAATCTGGTTCAAATTATATCAGTGCCAAAGTTTCTATATTGGATATAGAATGGTTCATATCTTAACGATGTTAAGGTACGAGGAGTTGTCCAGCTTATGCTTAAAACCAGACTCTGGATAACTCAAGGAACGTTTCTATAATGGCAGTTTGTGGGTTAGCCCATGCTATGTCGAGGGTTAACTTTCTTCCATCTGGAAGATCAATAGTGATATTATTCTTGACTCGCCACAGTTTTAGTAAAATAGATTTTTTCAGAAAACAGTAGTGGGAGTATGGTAGAACTGGAAGAGATTCCAGAACCGCAAACGATTACAGAAAATTTAATAGAACCTAAAGATTCAATCAGGTTTGACATTTCATTAGCCACTCCGCAGATATGGTGGGTAACCTCAGACACTCGAGAGGTACTCTAGTAGCCTCAAGGACGATGACAGGGAGGTTCTTGTTTACCCAGACTTGCCATTGCTGCTGTTCCAGACTATGAGACCGGTCAGGAGGATGAGTATAGCGTCGTTCTAAACTAGCTTTAGAAGTGTACGTGTATATGATTCTGCCAGAGGGTTATTGTAGTCAGTGGGAGCAGCGGAAGCATAGTGGACAAGTAGATTATGTCTATTTATAGACTAAAGAAGATATAGCGCAGAGTGATCATCTATTTTTGATGTGACAGTCATGGGTTTGACTTCATCAGAATAGGGGATGGATCTGTTAAGAAGGTAGCAGGGTGTGATGTCCTGGTATATGGATGACATACATAGAGTAGGAAGTGAAATTCCTACACTACGATCGTTTGTACAGTGGATGTCACACAGTTGTTTCTCCACACAGGATATTGATATAATATCAGACATTCTGGTTACTAGATCTATGGTTTTAGATCTAAATTTGGGTAGTTTCTCAATCTGGGTATGTAGACAGTATTCTAAAGGTATTTAGAATAGATGGCTCCTGGTATGGTGGTGTACCTGCAGGTAATGGAGTCACCCTCTCTAAAGGTGTCTTACAGACTAAAGGGGAGAGGGATGTGCATGATTAACATATCACTTGCTTAGGCAGTTGAGTTGATCATCAGATGTCAAATACCACACCAGATGTTGTTTCTGCACTAGATGCAATAGGCTGATATTAATCCAATCCTGAAGAAACGTTGGGAAGCAGTTTTAGAACATAAGTGGATATTCTAGGGATTTGATAACGGCAGCCTCCTGTAGGAGACGGTTATCATTCCAGGCTTCAAAGGTGACATGGATAACAGAGTGACTGTCAGGGTTATAGTTTTCCGTCAGACGAAGGGGCAGTATTATGGACAGGTGGTCCAACAGGATACTCTGGGAGGCATGGTGCAGGATACTGATTATGTTAAGTTGACGATACGGTCTAAGAAGTTTAGATTTGGAGTTCATTTATGAACTATGTCCCATCAGATATCCAGACATATTCTATGACAGGTATTTCCCTATTCGGGAGATGGCTTTCTCCGCGAACTTGAGATTAAGAGAGACATAGAAAGAAACATCAGGGTGGATCCACTCACTGAGGCTATTTCTCGAACACAAGAGGTTTACAAACGAGCTTTGTGAAACTGATTAGTAGAGGAGTTGGGTGTTCGGTATCACACGGGCTGTGAGTATGCGACATCGCAATAATTAGCCTTAAGTGCAAGTGGGAGATTGTTGGATACAGTGCCCTCAAAGTCAATTATTGGATCGCCGGTACGTGATTGCAATGATTGAGGGAGAACCTATGCCGGTACGACAGTCTTATTCGAGATGATAGTAAGTTATCTGGTTTATCTTTATCAGTTGTGTACTGCTTTAGGTGACATTACTGTTGACTATAACATGTTGATAGAGCCCATAGGATCCTGCTTGACTACCAACAGTATGATGGCGATGATAAACGTGAGAGTTGGGTAGTCTATAAGCACATCCTTAAAAGTGGTCCCTAGTCGTGGGAGTTTCGAGACAGGGCATCGATACTCCGGAGTTGACTAGTGTATACAGTCGAGACCCCGACGAGGGGCGGTGGCCAGTCTCACAAGCTACTGATGTCAGTTGGTTCACCTAAGATGTATACAGGTGCTCATTGGGTTATGAGTGCACCGGATAGGACTCGCCGGGAACCTGCTAGTTGGTATTATACCTTGCGTCAGATAGCAGTTCTCAGGTGACATGTGTACATGTTAGTTCATCGACCTGAGATCGTCATTTGTCGCGTGTGACTTCCCACTGTGCTTTGATTATTACCCTACCACGGCTCAAAGGAGTCGTGCAAATAGGTTTTAGTTGGGTACAGTCTCGAGCCACATGGAGGCAAGTGAGCGGATCGGCAGGGGATTCGTCTCTCCCGGTATTGGGGGTGAGATCGCGCTGTGTCTAGGAGAGCCATTACACAAAGCCCTCGGCCGAGGCAGGAGATTTACTGATAGGTACTCAAGTAGTATCTCAGGGTGTTCTGGGATACACTCTGACACGACTTATACCGCTTTTGGGGGTCTGACGTTACCAACCCCCTAGGCCTGATATGCGATGCACATAGACGAACGGACCGGACTGTACGGATATTGTCACTGATAGGCTCAGTAGGGTTCTAGGATGAGTTCGCTCATCGGCTTCCCTTTCGGTCAATACATGGGCAGCCGTTATGCACAGCTAGTGCCGCTGAGGTGCTTATGGTTAAACCACAGCCAGGGTATTGACGAGTCTTTAGAGTCCCCGACAGATAGTTTCCTAATTTCGGGCGAAACGTTGTAGAGGCCGTATGGTTTTATGGTAGGGTTCGAACATGCATGTGCACTTGTGGACGTGTCATGGTTCGGACAGATAATACTGGTGGGTTTTGATTTAAGCCGGATCCTAGTATTATATTGAGTCAGAATATTTTAGTCTCATCGTATTCGTATTCGGTCGCAAAACGGATACAGGTATGTATATACAGGTGAGGGGTATTCGCGTAATCCGTTACGAGAATATTTTAAAAGTTGCATTTCTTTGTGGGTTAATCATTTTGGTTTAAATGATTATTGGATTTGGAAAGTGTGACTCATTTTTTGGTGACTCATTAATTCTAGCTTGTTCACTAATGACTCATGCTAATGAGTCATGTAGTGACTCATGCTAATGAGTCATGTAGTGACTCATGACGAATTAATTGAGTTTGTTTTAGGTGAGATATTCTAAGGGCTTTATAGAGATATTTTGGAAAGATATTTTCCTTGATATTGTAAGTCCACGGTAGCGCCCCGGCCGTCTAACAGACGGCCAGTGCGGAACAAAAACTTTTTACAACTGGCGCTATCGTGTACTGTAACCCGGATCTGCCATTAAAGCTAAACTAACATATTGCAAAGGGTGTAGAAACGTTATACCGAATGATCCGAGTCCTTCGGTCTTTAACCATCATCCTACGCATGTTGCGGCTGCTCCGATCTCCTCGATCTCCAATCTTGTCGTCCAGGTGGCACCACGTCGACGGATCTTTAAACGGGCTCCCGCCTCTGAACCGAGGCAACTCGATCGTCAAGTTTGCTAAAAGAGACGACCAAGATGAAGTAGGGAATGAGTAGAACACTTTGTCTCGTTACGTCCGAAGCTATGGACGAACGGTTATAGAAGTTGCCTTTTGGATCGGGTGGAAATGTGAAATGAGTATGCTTAATTTCCATGAACCAAAAATCACTATATCTTTTTTCTAGAAACCATCATCTTTTCCAAGGGGAAGGGCCGGCCAATATAAGGAGGAGGGAGGGTGAGTGTAGGAGAGGGAGTGTGACCATAACCATTAATGAAGAGAATGAGTCACTAATACACCTAGTATGAACTCATTTAAGAACTAATGAATCATCATCCTTAGTCATCAACTCATATATGCATCATTAATGAACAAAGCCACCTCACCATCCTAGTCACCATCCTAGTCACCTCTTCTAGAAGCTTCCACAAAAATCCCTAGAAAAGATAAATCCGCATTTAACCGACTGTTAAATACGGCTGATAGAAAACTGGAAACTGGAAACTTCCAAAAGTGATCCTGAAACGAATCTCAGGATAACCCCGTAATGGTATAAACATACCTGCATTTGTATTACGACCGAATACAATTGCAACTGAGACAAAAATATTATATCTACACAGTGTAATACTGGGTTCCGGCTTAAACCAAAGCATACCAGTATTATCTTCCCGAAAAACGACACGTGCGAAAACGCACGTGCTTTTTCCGAACGTTGCCATAAACCCATATGGCCTCTGCAACGTTTCACCCGAACTTGGGAAAGTGTCGGTAGGGGACTCTAATGACTCATCAATACACTTGCACTGGGTATAAGCACTAGCACGTCAGAGGTACAAGCTGCATGTAACGTTTTGCCTATGTATTGATTGGAAGGGAAGCTGACGAGCGAACTCATCTATAAACCCTACTGAGCCTGACAGTGACAATGTATATACAGTCCGGTCCATTCTTCTAAAGAGTATCGCATATCGGGTCTAGGTGGTGGATAAAATCAGACACCTAACAATGCGATAAATCGTGTCGGCATGAAGCCCATCACCACCTGAGAAACTACTGATCCAAAATGAGTAATTCTCCACTACCTCGGCCGAGGGTTTCTTGTGATGGCCATCCGTGCACTACACGACATCAAACCCCAATACCGGGAGAGACGAATCCCCGAGATCCGCTCACTTGCCTCCAATGCGGCTCGGAACTGTACCCAACTAAAACCTGTTTGCACAACTCATTTGAGCGTGGTAGGGTAGTAATCTAAGCACAGTGGGAACTCACATGAGACAAACTACGATCTCAGGTCGATGAACTAACCTGTACACATGTCACCAGGGAACAGCTATCTGACGATATGTATAATACCAACTAGCAGGTTCCCGGCGAGTCCTGTCCGGTGTACTCATAACCTAATGTGCATCTGTATACATCTTAGGTGATCCAACTGACACCAGTGGCTTGTGAGACCGGCCACCTCCCCTCGTCGGGGTCTCGACTGTATACACTAGTCTACTCTGGAGTATCGATGCCCTGTCTCGAAACTCCCATGACTAGGGACTCTTTAAGGATGTGCTTATAGACCCCAGCTCCCAAGTATATGATCACCATCATACAGCTGGCTGTCAAGCAGAATCCTATGGGCTCTATCAATCATGCAATAGCATGTATACGATGATAAAGACAAACAAACCAGATAGCATACTATCATCTTGAGCAAGACTGTCATATCGGTATAGGTCCTGCCTCAATCATTGCAATCACGTACCTGCGATCCAATAATTGACTTTGAGGGCACTATCTCCAACAATCTCCCACTTGCACTCAAGGCTAATTGTTGTGATTTCGCATACTCACATCCCGTGTGATTCCGATCATCCAACTCCTCTACTAATCTGTTTCACAAAGCTAGTTTGTAAAACTCTTGTGTTCGAGAAATAGCCTCAGTGAGTGGATCCGCCCTGATGTTTCTTTCTGTATCTCTCTTAATCTCTAGTTCGCGGAGAAAGCCATCTCCCGAATCGAGTAATACATGTCTTAGAATATGTCTGAATATCTGATGGGACCTAGTTCATAAATGAACTCAAAATCCAAACATCTTAGACTGTATCGATAACCGAACCAAATAAGTTTCCAGCACCAAGCCTCCCACAGTATCCTCTTGGACCACCTGTCCATAATACCGTCCCTCGTCAGAGGGAAAACTATAACTCTAACAATCACTCTTTCATCCATGCCACCTTTGAAGCCTGGAATGATAACCGTCCTCCGAAGGAGGCTGCCGTCATCAAATCTGTAGAACATTCACTTATGTTCTAAATCTGCTTCCTTATGTTTCTCTAGGATTGGATTAATATTAACTTATCGCATCTAGTGCAAAAACAACATCTGGTGTGGTACTTGACTTTTCACGATTGACTCAATTGCCTAAGCAAGTGATCTGCCAATCATGCACATCCCTCTCCCCTTTAGTCTGTAAGACACCTTTAGAGAGGGTGACTCCATCACCTGCTGGTACACTACCATGCCAGGAGTCATCTATTCTAAAATACTATTAGAATACTGTCAAAGTACCCTGATTAGGAAACTACCCAATACTAGATCTAAAACCATAGATCTAGTAACCAGAATGTCTGATATTATATCCATGTCCTTTTGTGAAGAAACAACTGTGTAACGACCACAGTACAACCGATCGTAGTACAGGAATTTTACTTCCTACTCTGTGTATGTCATCCAAATACCAGGACATCACACCCTACTACCTTCTTAACAGATCCATCCCCTATTCTGATGAAGTCAAACCTATGACTGTCACATCAAAATTAGATGATCTTATCTCCGCTATATCTGCTCAAGTCTATAAATAGACATAAGCTACTTGCTCATTATGCTTATGCTGCTCCCACTGACTACGACAACCCTCTGGCAGAATAATATATACGTATACTTCTAAAGCTAGTTTAGAACGACGTTATACTTATACTCTTGCCTAGTTTCATAGTCTGGAACAACAGTAGTGTCAAGTCTGGGTAAACAAGAACCTCGCTGTCACCGTCCTTGAGGCTACCGAAGTACCTCTCGGGTGTCTGAGGTTACCCACCATATCTGTGGAGTGGCTATTGGAATGTCAAACCTGATTGAATATGTAGGTCCTATTAAATTTTCCGTAATCGTTTGCGGTTCTGCAATCACTTCCAGTTTTACCATACTCCCCCTACTGTTTTCTGAAAAAATCCATTTTACTAAAACTGTGGCGAGTCAAGAACAATATCACTATTGATCTTCCAGATGGTAGAAATGTCAACCCTCGTCAAAGCCAGGGTCAACCCACAAACTGCCATTACAGAAACGTGTCTTGAGTTATCCAGTGTCTGATTTTAAGCATAAGCTGGACAACTCCCCTTATCTTAACATCGTTAAGATATAAACCATTCTATATACAATATAGAAATAGAGGCACTAATTTAATTGGACCCAGATTCAAACCATGCAGCTGTCTTTAGTGCATATCAACTTAATGGAGAGAGGCTGCTCAGCATTACTCAACTTAGGAATCCATCCAATTATAAGTAACCTGTAAGAGAAACTGGTTTCTCAAAACCATTATTATCAACAGAATACCAATCACAAGAATCTACATCTTCGATCTCTTTGAAGAATCATGATACTTGCGATACGTGGTTCTCTACTTTTTTCTTATACTCACAACTTCTCATAAGTTAGACATTGTATTTCTACGAAACACTTGTCTAAAAACTAGAGAGATGTCACAAGTAAACAAAACATAGTACGAGGACCTACCCCTTTGTCCTGACGGACACTGGACAACATACAATACTCTGTATAAGTCCACTGAGTTTGGATAACTCAAAACCTGTGCATCGTAGGTTGAAAACTATACTTAGTTAAGAACTATTCCATTGTTCAATGCTCCTTACCCAATCGTCAACTGATATAGGTAAATGTCACGGACATAATTTCAAAAAGTTATATCTCACATTATAAAAATAAACGTACAGATATATCATTTTGAAATTGGTGCACAACAACGGATACTCAAAACCAAATACATGCATGCCGGCAATAACCCAGGCGATTTCCTAAAATATCACCAATTACAACGAATTCCGATATAATGAGGATGATCACCTTATTCCCAATAACCTACTCCTGCTCATCATCTGAAAAACCATACGGATGTGAGAATCATACCTGGTAAATACATACCCTGGAGTAAGTATTTAATCGGGAAATAAGTTTTCCTTTAACAATGTACTGAAACATGAAAATGTTTCGTAGGGGTATCCTGGTATTCCAAGTAACGCCTCTTCCATAATCCAATTCATGACTTTAACCCTATATTTTATTGCCATCTCTCCAAATCCCTTTATTTGTCTTTAGATGTTACCTTCTGTACACCATCGTTATGCTAAATGGTTTTCTTCTTTCCCTACCGTTCGGCACCAGCCTATGGTATGGAACAAGACTATCCAGTAAGCATAATAGGTGTACCCTCCTCAACCTAGGAGTACTCGCAACTTGAGAGAAGGTGATGATAAAAGACAACTGAATAATACCTTATTCTATTTCTCCCGAACTGGGGAAAAAGGCAAACGTGAAATAGGAGTGGCGATGAAGTACGCGGTTTTTGGTCGTGAATGATAACGGTCGCAATTTACTTTGCCCCTCTTTCTAATTCTTTTATTTTGTCTTTAGCTATTACCTTTTGTATACCCTCGTTAGGCTAATTGGTTTTCTTCATTCCCTACCTTTCGGTACCAGCCTTTGGTTTGGAATAAGACTATCCAATAAGCGTAATAGGTGTACTCTCCTAAACTAAGGAGCCCTCGCGACCTGAGAGAAGGTGATAATAAAAGACAACTGAATAAACTAATTCTATTTCTCCTGAACCTGGATCCATCCTCGAAGAAGTCCCTTCGAGTTCGTATATAACCATACGATGGATCTATCCAAAGGAAGTGGATATCCGTAGTAATACGGGGTGTTCTGAGAAATACAAAGGGTAAAAGAAGGAGCGGCAATGACTTATGCAACTAAGACAATCCAAAGGCCAGAATATTAAGAAGGTCCGGTCAACTTGGTCACTGAGTCATAGTCTAGGGTCGGTCAATGGTTGCTGCCAAAGAGAGAGAGAGAGAGAAAAGAAACACTATGCGTGCATTCTAACCTAGATCAGAATGGTTATCATTTTATCTAATCAGGAAACCTCCTACTGTAATGTCAAATTCTCCTCCAAACCTGAAAGAAGAATTAGTCGGGATCACCCGAAGAGTATACCAACTCATCAGTGAGAATCCGGATCCAACTATCATCGCATGATAACTTGAAGGAAGCCACTCAAGTTATCACACTCCAGAAGGTATGCGCATACTTGACAAGTTTCAGTTTCTTTAAAAACTCCCGATATAATTTTTTGCCCCATGCTCTTATGACCTTGGCGAATGTCAAAATGTTATAAGTCACATATCAAGTTCTATCCATCATTATTCAGGTTAATTTGAACCCACCCGCACATGCACTTGGTGAAGGTCAAAATGGCAGAACGACTGTCTCAAACCAACTCATCTATCTATGCAACAAATGAATACCCAGCAGCTACCAAACACTATGCCTTGGCGAAGGTCAAAATATATAGCTTGAATACTACTGAATACCCAAAAGAAATGACGGAGGGCTACGACTGGTTTTTGGCGAAAAAACCTTTAACGTAATGAACTTGATCTCGTTGAAGGAAACTGATAGCTTTTTATAAAATATAGTGACGAAAACGTTTTGCTAAAGAGGTCACTCCCGGTGAAGGGATCTTGGCTCTTTCCTCGTGGAATGAGGTGCAGGATATTCCAACTGAATACTGCGATGCAAAGCAACTTGTAATCGACTATATTAAAGTTACTACCCTGACGTAAACTTTTGCCTAAGGGGTTTTTCCCGGTGAAGGGATATCAGCCCTTGCCTCGTCGAATGAGGTGCGGGATATTCCAACTAAATATCACTATGCATAACAAAAGGAAACATCTTTGTAATAACACTTTTAAAATTTATTCCAACAACATCAGATATAGGTTTGTTTTTATCCTTGCATTGATAAGAATCAATGCAGTCCAATCAATTAATCACACCAGAAAAGAACGAAAATATAATGTACGTTTATGCCATCCGCATTCGTCACTTGGTCCCGTCATCACCCGTTAGGTTACTTAACTAACGACAGAGCGGGGACTGGAGTAGCGCCGGTGTAAAACATATACAACATCTAATAGTATATATACCAATATACAATAATCGCTCCAGGCGTGATAATATGCAACATTACAGAAAAGTTATAAGCATCACAGAACAATACAGATAATCTGGGATCCCCGGGTTTCACAGAGCCGCTGCTGAAACCTGACGTTCCCCTGGTCGTGTGGATAGCCTGTGCAATGAAACCTAGACCCCTACGGGTGCGTCAAGTTACCCGCCAAAACCTGAAGCGAGGTAGTCCCCACAGCACAGTGAATGGAACACCCGGCACTTCATGGAATCCGGTAAATTGAGCACCCCTCCTTGGGTCAACCTGTACCCCTTACGAGTGCGGCGAATAGTCTGCCAATTCTAGAGTGAGGACCCTTTGCCTCTCAAAGCCATGAGATACAGACCCGTTGCCCTCCAGAACCCGGCTATCCGTGCACTCCTTCGTGGGTTAAACCTAGTACAGAAATAAAAACATGTACAACGGGTACATCGACCTCAACCCGGTCGTGCCCCAAAAGAATATTATAAAAACAGGCAGTGACGGCTGTCCACATGTTGGACGCTCACCCCGCAATATCAAATGTACAAATAAATCCAAACTGCAATATCATTGGACCCTGCTATCCACCACGACAAATCCGCAACAACACAGAACATCAACGTGAATGTCACGTTCGCAAACCCGTCTAAAAGAACTATAGCAATTAGACGCGGTTTAGCGATTGAATGACATTCCCGGTCAGAGATATAAAGTAAGTACTGCATACTAACAAATTTAAAATTTTGATCGACAAAATTTCCCGAAGTCGGTCCCACGTACATCTACTGTACAGTAACAAAATTTGGGCCCAAACAAACAAATCCAGAAACCACAATTTCCAGATGTGAAGCTCTCTGGAAAAATTGGAGCACTATTCCCATAAAGTCGTCGCGGTTCCGCGGTCAAACCCTAGGTTTGACCGCGGATCCGCGGTGGTTATGTGGGATCACGTGCCCAAAATTTCCCAGAATGCTTAGAAAGCCCTGCACGCTTTTCTATGATATGCAAAATTATTTTTAGGCCCTTTAAAAAATCGACAGAAACTTGTGTGCTAAAAATTGTGATTTCGGAAATTCCGTTCGATCAATCTTTTAAACGCATTAGCACAAGTTAGTAAAGCTTAATGGCGAGGCTCTGATACCACTGTAAGTCCACGGTAGCGCTCCGGCCGTCTAACAGACGCCCAATGCGGAACAAAAACATTTTACAACTGGCGCTATCGTGTACCGTAACCCGGATCTGCCATTAAAGCTAAACTAACATTTTGCAAAGGGGGTAGAAACGTTATACCGAATGATCCGAGTCCTTCGGTCTTTAACCATCATCCCACGCTTGTTGCGGCTGCTCCGATCTCCTCGATCTCCAATCTTGTCGTCCAGGTGGCACCACGTCGACGGATCTTTAAACGGGCTCCCGCCTCTGAACCGAGGCAACTCGATCGTCAAGATTGCTAAAAGAGACGACCAAGATGAAGTAGAGAATGAGTAGAACACTTTGTCTCGTTACGTCCAAAGCTATGGACGAACGGTTATGGAAGTTTCCTTTTGGATCGGGTGGAAATGTGAAATGAGTATGCTTAATTTCCATGAACCAAAAATCACTATTTCTTTTTTCTAGCAACCATCATCTTTTCCAAGGGGAAGGGCCGGCCAATATAAGGAGGTGGGAGGGTGAGTGTAGGAGAGGGGGGTGATCATAACCATTAATGAAGAGAATGAGTCACTAATACACCTAGTATGAACTCATTTAAGAACTAATGAATCATCACCCTTAGTCATCAACTCATAAATGCAACATTAATGAACAAAGCCACCTCACCATCCTAGTCACCATCCTAATCACCTCTTCTAGAAGCTTCCACAAAAATCCCAAGAAAAGATGATTCCGCATTTAACCGACTGTTAAATACAGCTGATAGAAAACTGGAAACTGGCAACTTCCAAAAGTGATCCTGAAACGAATCTCAGGATAACCCCGTAATGGTATAAACATACCCGCATTTGTATTACGATCGAATACAAATGCAACTGAGACAAAGATATTATATCTACACAGTGTAATACTGGGTTCCGGCTTAAACCAAAGCCTACCAGTATTATCTGCCCGAAAAACGACACGTGCGAAAACGCACGTGCTTTTTTCGAACCTTGCCATAAACCCATATGGCCTCTACAACGTTTCGCCCGAACTTGGGAAAGTGTCGGTGGGGGACTCTAATGACTCATCAATACACTGGCACTGGGTATAACCACTAGCACGTAAAAGGTACAAGCTGCACGTAACGTTTTGCCTATGTATTGATTGGAAGGGAAGCTGATGAGCGAACTCATCTATAAACCCTACTGAGCCAGACAGTGACAATGTATATACAGTCCGGTCCATTCGTCTAAAGAGTATTGCATATCGGGTCTAGGGGGTGGATAAAATCAGACCTCTAACAACGCGATAAATAGTGTCGGCATGAATCCCATCACCACCTGAGAAACTACTGATCCAAATCAGTAATTCTCCACTACCTCGGCTGAGGGTTTCTAGTGATGGCCATCCGTGCACTGTGCGACATCAACCCCCAATAGCGGGAGAGACGAATCCCCGAGATCCGCTCACTTGCCTCCAATGTGGCTCGGGACTGTACCCAACTAAAACCTGTTTGCACAACTCCTTTGAGCATGGTAGGGTAGTAATCTAAGCACAGTGGGAACTCACATGAGACAAACGACGATCTCAGGTCGATGAACTAACCTGTACACATGTTACCAGGGAACTGCTATCTGACGATATGTATAATACCAACCAGCAGGTTCCCGGTGAGTCCTGTCCGGTGTACACATAACCTAATGAGCACCTGTATACATCTTAGGTGATCCAACTGACACCAGTGGCTTGTGAGACCGGCCACCTCCCCTCTTCGGGGTCTCGACTGTATACACTAGTCTACTCTGGAGTATCGATGCCCTATCTCGAAACTCCCACGACTAGGGACTCTTTAAGGATGTGCTTATAGACCCCGGCTCCCACGTATATGATCACCATCATACTGCTGGCTGTCAAGCAGAATCCTATTGGCTCTATCAATCATGCAATAGCATGTATACGATGATAAAGACAAACAAACCAGATATCATACTATCATCTTGAGCAAGACTGTCATATCGATATAGGTCCTGCCTCAATCATTGCAATCACGTACCTGCGATCCAATATTTGACTTTGAGGGCACTATCTCCAACAGATATTTCATCACAAAACCTCATATATATCACACACAAAATATTTGGGCAGCCAAGGCTATTTTTGGTGCTTGGTTATTTTTGCTCACTAGAGTTTTCATGAGCTCACACTCTTTATCTCTTTGCATCTTCTGTAGGGTTCCTAAGCACTCTTGTGAAGGTTCATAAGGCATCAAAGTTGCCCGGATAAAAATTTAGACGTGCCGAACAACCCAAAGCCGGGATCTTTGCTAGATTATTACGGTTTAACATGCAAGAAAACAACTTTATTACTAAGTGTGAGGGATTACAACCTTTGTAGTCCGCTCCTTCGCTTCATAAGCTCCGAGTAGAAGTCTCTTCGCCGCGATCCACGATCTCCCAGACTCAAGAGAGGCTCCACGACTCGAACGATCCATGCTAGCTTATAGTGTTCCGTTTCTCCGATGATCTACGTCGAAGTTGCTATAACTCAAGCTCTCTCACTCTAAAGAGGTGAACACCCTAATCTAATGGGCTAGATTAGATGAGGATGATGGAGTAGTGTTTATGCTTTCTTTTTATATCATAATCTCACATGAAAACATCACAAAAGGAAAATCAAGTAAGCTTTCTCAAAACTCAAGAGAGAAGAAGATGATGAATAATGAGATAATCCTTTTGTGATGAATAATGAAAATGAGTATATCAATAAAAATGCAACCATGGTTAATGATGACCAGGATAACCTTGTAGAGAGTTAACTAAGGCTAGGGTTTGGTTGGGTTAAGAAATGAGTAATAAGAAAATATCTATCATAATATCTTCTTCATGATAAAAGGAATGCTTCTAGAAGGTGCAAGAAGAAGCTAACCCTAATCAAACCCTAATCTCTTTTTATCATCACCAAACATGTTTCATTATTAATCATATCATGTTACTTTAATATATATCACATATATATTATATATTAGTAACAAAAGAAAATAATACAATTAATATATATCGCATATATATCAATGTATTATCCGGTGAGAAAATGAAATAATAAAGCGAGCCAATATTAGATAATGTAATACAATATATCATATATATATTATTATACATTAAATTATCGAATCAACACTTAATCCGACAATCCGGCTATATCGAATACAACCGACTAATAAATCATGTACCGATTTGATCCGATGATCCGGTTCATATCTAAATATTGCGAGAATATAATACGGTATCTCATATCGCATTATCCTCGGTCCTTCACAAATCTCATATGTGCCTCCACTCCGTTTTGCCTGAGCCAAGAAACCTCTGTGTAGGACTCTAAAGAATCGTCAATACGCCGGTAGCAGATGATAATCATATCAAACACCCACAAGCTGCAAGCGGTCAGCTAAACGTAACAGCCACCCAGGTATTGAGCGATCAGAAGATCAACAAGCTAGCCTGTACGTTCTCCTGTGAATCCAACCAGTAACACTCCCGTACAGTCTGGTCTCTTCGTCTGATATGTCGCATATGAAGTCTAGGGGTGGTATACGTCAGACCCCAGTAACCGATAAGTCGTGTCGATGTGAGGCTCATAACAGGTCGAGAAACTACTAGTAACACTTACCAGTAAATCTCTATATCATCCCTGGCCAGGGACTTCCAGTTATAGCCAATCGAACACAGCACAACATCAACTCCCTATACCGGGAGAGACGAATCCCCTCCTATCGCTCATTGCCTCCATGTGATTCGGGACTGTACCCAAAAGCCACCGTTTTGCACGCCCTCTTGGACGTGGTAAGGTGGAAATCAAAGCACAGTGGGAATCACACAAGACTCTATGACGATCTCGGGTCTACAGACTACCCTGTACCTGTGTCACCGGAGAACTGCCATCTGACGTGTGGTGTATCACCATCTGAGAGTTCTCGGCGAGTCCGTCCAGTGTACCCAGTCTCCACTGAGCGCCCGTACACCATCTCTGATGTCAAACACCGATGGATATGGGATCATCCATCGCCCATCATATGGGTCAAGATGCGTATACGCTAGTCAACTCTGGTGTATCGATGCCCTGTCTCGATATACCCTCGACTAGGAATAGTTATAGGATCTACTCATCGACTACCTCGGCCCTACTAGTATGATCTCATCATAGCCCCGGTAGTCGAGTACAGATCCTAAGGGCTTTATCAACATGTGAGAGAACAACAGCAAACCAATACAAGTCAATATGTTAAGATAAAGTGAAACCAAATAGCATACTATCATGACGAGCAAGAACGTCCTCTCTATATATATCCAAGCATCCATTATAATATACATCATATGTACAACAATGGCCTCTAGGGCATATACATAACTAACAATCTCCCATTTGCAATAAGGCCAGCTGCTGTAGTATCTCATACCTAGCATCCCGAATAATCTCTCAAACTATATCTGGGGAATTGCCTTTGTGAATGGATCCGCAGTATTGTCTTTCGTATCTACTCTCCTGACCTCGATCTACCGGCGATCAACTATCTCCCTGATCAGGTGATACCGCCTAAGAATATGTCTGGACTTTTGATGGGACCTGGGTTCCTTGGCCAACGCCACAGCTCCATTGTTATCGCAATACAGAGGTATTGGATGTTCAATGGATGGAACCACACCAAGTTCACTAATGAACTTCTTTATCCAGACAGCCTCTTTGGCAGCATCGTTGGCAGCGATGTATTCAGCCTCCATCGTCGAGTCTGCAACGGTATCCTGTTTGGAACTCTTCCAATATACCGCCCCTCCATTGAGGGTAAAGACAAATCTCGAGTGCGACTTAGAGTCGTCCTTATCACTTTGGAAGCTGGAATCGGTAAAGGACTCCACCTGGAGTTCTCCGTTACCATACACCAAGAACAAGTCTCTAGTCCTTCGCAAGTATTTGAGAATGTTCTTCACAGCTGTCCAGTGACTCTCTCCAGGATCTGGTTGATACCGACTCGCTACACTTAGTGAGTATGCTACATCGGGTCTGGTACATAGCATCGCATACACGATAGAGCTTACTGCCGAAGCATAGGGTATCTCTTGCATGCGAGCTCTCTCCAAATCAGTCTTGGGAGACATCTCTTTAGAGAGAGTGAGTCCAGAGATCGTGGGTTGGTTCCCACGCTTGGATTCTTCCATACTAAACCCCTTTAGTATGGTGTCAATGTACCTGGATTGGGACAATCCCAGTATCCATTTAGATCTATCTCTATAGATCATGATTCCCAATATGCAGGAGGCATCACCTAGATCTTTCATTGAGAATCTTTGTGATAAGAAGAGCTTGACTGATTGCAGCATAGGAATATCATTTCCTATCAAGAGTATGTCATCCACATACAATACGAGGAAGACAACCATACCATCTGCTACCTTCTTATAGATACAAGGTTCATCTATATTTTTGATGAAGTCAAACTATTTGACTACAACATCAAAACGGATGTTCCAACTCCGCGATGCTTGCTTTAACCCATAAATGGATTTAAGCAGCTTGCACACATTTCCGCTGCTCCCACTATCTACGAATCCCTCTGACTGAGTCATGTACACGCACTCTTCTAAATCACTGTTTAGAAAGGCGGTCTTAACATCCATTTGCCAGATTTCGTAGTCATGGTATGCAGCGATGGCAAGAAAGATCTGGATGGACTTAAGCATAGCCACTGGAGAAAAGGTTTTGTCATAATCCATACCTAGTCGTTGACGTAAACCCTTTGCTACCAGTCTAGCTTTGAAAGTCTCAACTTTTCCACCTACACCAAATTTCTTTTTAAAAATCCACTTGCTCCGAATGGGTTTTACCCCTTCAGGAGCATTTTCCAAAGTCCATACTTTGTTGGTGTACATGGATTCCATCTCAGATCGCATTGCATCCAGCCATTTCACAGAGTCACCACTCGTGATGGCCTGCTCGAAACAAGTCGGGTCATCATCATCCATGATGCAATCCTTGCTTCCACCATCAATGAGAAAACCGTAGTATCTCTCAGGTGGACGAGAAACCCTACTAGATCCGCGGAGAGGCTGGGGTTCGTCGGGTACTACTGAATCTTCTGGTTCCAATAAATCATCAGTTGTAGTTTGTGGTGCTGGAACCTCTTCCAGCTCTACCTCTTTGCCACTAATTTCTTTTGCAAGAAATTCCCTTTCCAAAAAGGTGGCATGTTGAGCAACAAACACTTTTTGTTCCTCAACGTGGTAGAAAAAATATCCTTGAGAATTCTTTTAATATCCTACAAATTTGCAAAGAACTGACCGTGCCTCGAGTTTGTCCGGATTTTGCTTTTTGGCATAGGCCGGACAACCCCATATCTTAACTCGTTTAAAATATGGTCTCTTCCCACTCCAACTCATATGGTGTGGTAGGTACAGATTTAGACGGAACTAGATTCAATATGTATATGGCTGTCTCAAGCACATACCCCTAGAAGGAAACAGGTAACTCAGCTTCGCTCATCATAGAGCGCACCATATCTAATAGGGCGCGATTCCTCCGCTCCGATACACCGTTGTGCTGTGGTGTATAAGGAGAAGTAAGCTGAGAGAGAATCCCATTCACTTTTAGATAATCTAGGAACTCATTGCTTAATTATTCACCTCCTCGATCAGATCGAAGAATCTTAATACTTTTACCCGTTTGGTTCTCTACTTCGTGCTTATATTCTCTGAATTTCTCAAAAGCTTCAGATTTGTGTTTTATCAGGAACACATGTCCGTATCTAGAGAGATCGTCAGTGAATGTAATGAAGTAGAAAGAACCGTTCCGGGCGTGTGTGTAGACATGGGACCGCATACATCACTATGTACCAGCCCTAAGAGTTCCGTAACTCTTTCTCCGTGTCCACTAAACGGAGCTTTGGTCATTTTTCCTTTGAGACATGAATGGCAAATTTCATAATATGAAAATTCGAATGAATTTAAATATCCATTTTTATGTAACTTAGCTAGCCGTGTCTCATTGATATGGCCAAGTCTACAACGCCACAAGAAGGATTCGTTCATTTCTGAACTTTTCCTCTTGTGTGTGTTTTGTATATTGAGGACTGTATTTTGATGTAGAATGAATAGGCCATTATGTAACGAGCCTGATGCAATCAACTTTTAATCTAGGAATATGTTCATAACATTATTCTTTACTACAAGATTATATCCTTCTTTACTTAATAAAGAAACTGATATAATGTTGCACATCATGTTCGGTATATAATAGAACTCATTTAGAATCAGTGTATTCCGACTTGGCAATACTAGGTGATATTCGCCAACTGCTTTGGCTGCAACACTTGCACCGTTCCCTACTTGAACGGAATGATCACCTTTTCCCAGTTCTCTACCTATACGTAGCCCATGTAACAATTTACATATGTGGGATCCCGATCAGGTATCTAATACCCAGGACGTAGGGTGAACTGAAAAACAGTTCTCAATAACTAACACACCTGAAGAAGATGCATCAACATGCATGTTCGTTTGGGCGGCGTGAGAATCCAGATATTCTCCTGTTTCCTGTTCAGTCTTATAACTCGTATAAGAAAGAATGGGTCCAATGTTCCCCTGCTCAGTATAATAAGCGGGTTCAGTCAATACATCCATATTATTATCTTGATTATGGCCTGACATGGTCGCTACCTGGAGAGAGAGAGAAGAAAACACTTTAGCGTATGCTCTTGCAAGATTAGATAGGTTATAATCTTATCTAATCAGGATGTCTCCCACTGTTTTTATCAAATCTTCCTTCAAACCCTAAAAGGTAAGATTAGCCGGGATTAATTACACCCTACAATTTCTTCAATCTTTCAGCCAGATCAGTGTCGGTACTTGAGGAAGGATCCCCGTGCTTTCGCACGGACCTAATTAAAGTAAATCTCGTTTTCCCAGAGGCGTAACCCCGTTAACACTTTTCTAGACACCTACTTGATCGGCTAATTGTCCTGTGTAAAACTCTCCCAGGAGTAACTCTTACTCGCAGTGGGTATCGGGATCCAACTATCTTATAGGAGGTATGCAATCTCATTGCAAATTTCAACACTTGAAATTCCCGATAATGTTTTTGCCCCTAGCGATCTATGACCTTGACTAAGTCAACAAACCATAAATCGCAAGTCAAGTTCAACCCGTACATTTCCCGATTGAAATAAACCCACCCGTACGACCCTTGACTGAGTCAACAAGGCCGTGCGAATACCATAATCCAATCACATCTCATGTTTTAGCAGATAAACACTATTTAGCTACCGTACACTATGCCTTGACTAAGTCAACAAACATAGCACGAATACAAAATAATATCTATCTGAAATGACGGAGGGCTACGCAGGTTTTTTAGAAAACCTTGAGCGTAATGAACTTGATCTCGTCGTAGAATCAAGTGAATTTTGAAAAGGAGTGTTTTTTAGGCTTTTCTAGTTCTGCTAAAGAGGTCACTCCCGGTGAAGGGATCTCGGCTCTTTCCTCATCGAATAAGGTGCAGGGCATATCATATATACCGCTATGCAAAGCAAAACTGTAGCTAACCTTTTTATAAAGTTTTGATTCTACAACATCTTTTAGGTTTCTTTTTCTTTTTATTAATCTCATTAATAAAATCCCATCAGCTTATGCTTCCTAAGCATCACAGAAGAAACGAAAGAAGTAATATTTATATATCAGCATATATATATATATATAGTATAAGCATTCGTCTCAGGCAGTAATATGGTCTCATCACAGAACATTGCAGCAGAAGAACATATATGAAATATTGGATATACTAGGACGTCCGTGTTTTCAATACAAGCCTGTATAAAACACGGATTCCACGGTCGCGACGAATAGCCAAACCCACATCCCAAGACCGCTACGAGAGCGGAAAGTAACACTGCCAATTCTAGGGTTAGGAGACCAGGTCTCGACTCCTCGAGATGGCCTCCCACTGGACCCTAGAATCCGGTTACTTTTGCTCCCCTCCTTGGGTCTACCTAATGCGGAAAAGTAAATAATATACACTGGTGACATCAACCTCAACCCGGAAGTTCCCCAATAAAAGAATATTACATACAAATGAATTTTACATGAATGAAAATAAATTCTCTCATCTCACATAAAAAAAACCCGGCTATTCAAAACGCGACGATCCAATATAACATATCCAGCAACACATAACATCACATGTCATCAACGTAAGTAAATATGCGCATCCCAATTGTCGTTAACATATAGCAACGAAACCGGCGATATCACATATTACACTTACGGTCAAAGAAAAGAAAGTGTAAAAATACAATATTTGGAATCCACAATCACTTTAGACATCGTAAATCCGAAATATCACATACTACGCATTTCTTGCCTAACTCTATGAATTCCACATATTGTATCGCATTCCAGATAAATAGACAGTATTAAATTTTCCGAACAGATAATCAAATACCCAAAATTTCCTAAATAGCTCAACACTTGAGCGGAGTTCAAATAATCCCAGAATATGTCACAGTACCGGTGATCCAGCCGTAGAAGGGTCAAGCCAACGCCTCACATGTGGCACGACGTACTGCCCCAAACCCTAAGGTTTAGAGGCAGTTCAAGACGGTCATATAATCGAGTTAAGGTTTGTGTTCATCTAGAGGGTCCACCGCGTAACTTGTACAATTTTTCCGAAAGATTTAAACCCGATAAAAAATTCAACACTTGAAAGTTTTTCGTGCCGGGAAAAAATGAGTTAATGATATCCGTTCGAACATTTTAACAGTTTCTAAATATCCGGAAAGAAACACAAAATTAAATTTTCCGATCGAATCAACGATTACAGAATAAACTCCAGAACACTCAACACTTGAGCCAGATTAAAAGTACCCAGAAAAATACATAATCACCTACGGATATAACCATTGAAAAACGAGTCAACAACATGACTGTACGGCCGCGGATCCGTGGCAGGAGCAAGGTATTGCCGCGGTTCCGCGGCGCCATGTACAGATCATTGACACGTGTTTCAGGTAGATGCTTATATTTCCCTGCTGGTAATTTTAAGAATTTTTAATTATGAAAAATCACAGTTTTTAGAAAAAGTCCAGAGAGGGGTTCGATTCGTCGTTACGGGGTTCGATCGGAGTTTTAACTTCGTATACATGTCGCCTAATGCTCTAGCTAGGCTCTGATACTACTGTAGGGTTCCTAGGCACTCTTGTGAAGGTTCATAAGGCATCAAACATGCCCGGATAAAAATTTAGACGTGCCGAACAACCCAAAGCCGGGATCTTTGCTAGATTATTAGGGTTTAACATGCAAGAAAACAACTTTATTACTGAGTGTGAGGGATTACAACCTTTGTAGTCCGCTCCTTCGCTTCATAAGCTCCGAGTAGAAGTCCCTTCACCACGATCCACGATCTCCCGGACTCAAGAGAGGCTCCACGACTCGAACGATCCATGCTAGCTTGTAGTGTTCCGTTTCTCCGATGATCTACGTCGAAGTTGCTATAACTCAAGTTATCTCACTCTAAAGAGGTGAACACCCTACTCTAATGGGCTAGATTAGATGAGGATGATGGAGTAGTATTTATGCTTTCTTTTTATATCATAATCTCACTTGAAAACATCACAAAAGGAAAATCATGTAAGCTTTCTCAAAGCTCAAGAGAGAAGAAGATGATGAATAATGAGACAATCCTTTTGTGATGAATAATGAAAATGAGTATATCAATAATAATGCAACCATGGTTAATGATGACAAGGATAACCCTTGTAGAGAGTTAACTAAGGCTAGGGTTTGGTTGGGTTAAGAAATGAGTCATAAGAAAATATCTATCATAATATCTTCTTCATGACAAAAGGAATGCTTCTAGAAGGTGCAAGAAGAAGCTAACCCTAATCAAACCCTAATCTCTTTTTATCATCACCAAATATGTTTCATTATTAATCATATCATGTTACTTTAATATATATCACATATATATTATTTATTAGTAACAAAAGAAAACAATACAATTAATATATATCGCATATATATCAATGTATTATCCGTTGAGAAAATGAAATAATAAAGCGAGCCAATATTAGATAATGTAATACAATATATCATATAGATATTATTATACATTAAATCATCGAATCAAATCTTGATCCGACAATCCGGCTATATCGAATACAACCGACTAATATATCATGTACCGCTTCATCGAATCAACACTTGATCCGATATTCCGGTTCATTTCTAAATATCGCGAGAATATAATACGGTATCTCATATCGCATTATCCTCGAACCTGCACATATCTCATATGTGCCTCCACTCCGTTTTGCCTGAGCCAAGAAACCTCTGTGTAGAACTCTAAAGAATCGTCAATACGCCGGTAGCAAGTGATGATCATATCAAACACCCACAAGCTGCAAGCGGTCAGCTAAACGTAACAGCCACACAAGTATTGAGCAATCAGAAGATCAACAAGCTAGCCTATACGTTCTCCTGTGAATCCAACCAGTAACACTCCCGTACAGTCCGGTCTCTTCGTCTGATATGTCGCATATCAAGTCTAGGGTGGTATACGCCAGACCCCAGTAACCGATAAGTCGTGTCGATGTGAGGTTCATAACAGGTCGAGAAACTACTAGTAACACTTACCAATAAATCTCTATATCAGCCTTGGCAAGGGACTTCCAGTTATAGCCAATCGAACACAGCACAACATCAACTCCCTATACCGGGAGAGACGAATCCCCTCCTATCGTTCATTGCCTCCATGTGATTCGGGACTGTACCCAAAAGCCACCGTTTTGCACGCCTTCTTGGACGTGGTAAGGTGGAAATCAAAGCACAGTGGGAATCACTCAAGACTCTATGACGATCTCGGGTCTACAGACTACCCTGTACCTGTGTCACCGGAGAATTGCCATCTGACGTCTGGTATATCACCATCTGGGAGTTCTCGGCGAGTTCGTCCAATGTACCCAGTCTCCACTGAGCACCCTTACACCATCTCTGATGTCAAACACCGATGGATATGGGATCATCCATCGCCCATCACATGGGTCAAGATGCGTATACGCTAGTCTACTCTGGTGTATCGATGCCCTGTCTCTATATACCGTCGACTAGGAACAGTTATAGGATGTACTCATCGACTACCTCGGACCTACTAGTATGATCTCATCATGGTCCCAGTAGTCTAGTACAGATCCTAAGGGCTTTATCAACATGAGAGAGAAAAACAGTAAACCAATACAAGTCAACATGTTAAGATAAAGTGAAACCAAATAGCATAATATCATGACGAGCAAGAAAGTCTCTCTATATATATCCAAGCATCCATTATAATATACATCATATATACAACAATGGCCTCTAGGGCATATACATAACTAACATCTTCTTCAACCTGCACTCTTACCCTCTCATGTGATGAGAACGAAAGTGTGTATTGAGACAAAGTTTTCCACTCATTCTCTACTTCATCTTGAACATGTCGGTTAGCATATTTCATGTCCGAGTTGCCTCGGTAAAGAGGCGGGAGCCCATATAAAGACTCGTTGACGTGGTGCCACCTTAACGAGGAGATCGGAGATCGATCAAGTTTGGAACAGCTGCAACGAGATGGTGATGGTGGCTAAAGACCGAAGGACACGGATCGATCGGTATAGCCTTTACACCATCTTTGTAGTTAGCTAGTTTAGCGTTAATGGCTAGATCCGGGTTATAGTATGCGATAGCGCCAGTTGTAAAAGTTTTTGTTCCGCGTTTGGCCTCAGATTATTGGCTGGGGCGCTACCGTAGACTTACAGTAACTCGGGAAAAAAGCTTTCTAAACTTGATGGCCTAGGTGATATAGAGTAGGTGATATAGAGAATGAAGATGGATTTATTTGTCTCTTGGAACTCTATTTTACTTAACTCATGAGACCTTAAGGGTTTTTGATGTGAGGAAGAAGAAGAGAGCAAACATAAGGAAAAAGAAATGGTTTTTGATAATGATAATGATAATGATAAAATGAGATGGCTCCCTTGACTTGACTACAAGTATGGCATGAAAATATCTCACCCAAAATATCTAGTGCCACAAAATATCTCATAAGAAATATCTAGTCAAAGAGTCAAACCAAGTCAAGTGGTCAAACCATGTCAAATGGTCAAACCAAGTCAAGTAGTCAAAACAAGTTGCCATGCCTCAATTATCATTTACAAAAATTACAAATACTTTCCTCCACCTCATAATTGTTTTAATCAATCAATGGTCAAAACCCTATTGAGGTGTCTCCTTATGTGCCCCTTTCATCCGTTTATACAAACCCGCATTCGTGTTCCGAGAAACACGAATACAAAGAGACGAAACTGATCCATCAATATAATATTAGGATCCGGCTTAAACCAAAGCCGACTAATATTATATGCCCGAACATCATACGCGCATAAGTGCACGTAAGTGATCGAAGCCCTGCCGTAAAACCATACGGCCTCTACACCTTTTGCCCGGTTCAGGGAAACTCTCTATGTGGGACTATCATGTTGTGATGTTGTTTCACTTCCTTATTGCTTATTCCTTCGCTACGGCGTCATATATATATATATATATATATATATATATATATATATATATATATTATATAAACTTGTTGTGGTTGTGTTCCGCCTTTTACCGTGAGTTGCTCCCGTTTGGGATGCTTTCTATTTATGTTATGCTTGTACCCTTTGGGCTAGTTTTTACAAAAGAGATGCTGCGGAAATTTCAAGCAAATAAATTAACTTAAGATTTTTGAATGTTTTAAATGTTAAATCTTTTTACCTTTTTTTGGTTTAGATTTCTGGGTTGTCGTCTTACTTGGATCACAATACGCCTTTTGACCTCGCGAGATTTAAGTGCCGGTTACGTTCCTATTTTGGGTCGTGAAAAAGTTGGTATCAAAGCGTTTGGTTTTACCTTTCGGAGTGTAGGATGACCTTGGTATGATGGAGTAGGTAGCTTAAGAAGATTGACGTAGCGTGTGTATGTTCCGCGGCATACTTACGACACGGTACTCCGCATAAGTGACTTTAGGACATGTTGCTTGAATTCCTTCCTTGATTATATATATCCTTATGATTTGATTTCTATGTTCTTATCGATGCATGTTTCCTTATTGTAGCCCTTATGCCGCCGAAGACTACGAGGGCGCAGAGAGCTACCGTGAGAGCCGAGGTCAGGTCAGGCTCGTCCGAAACAAGGACTGACCGGGGCGGTACGTCTTATTTACAGGAGCAGTTTGATCCACCTTCTCTGGATCGTTATCCACCTTCTCCGGACCGTATTACTAGGCTAGAGGCCGGTATGCAGGATTTGCGCCAGATGATGGGGTCGTTGGTGGAGGCCAGTCGAGCGCAGAGGTCGGAGGTTGTCCCACCTATTACGGGGACCGTGATGGTGCCTACTATTCCGGTAGTCGTACCTGCAGCTACGGAGGTTATCGCTGTATCCTTATCTGAGCTCATGAGGCTGAAGCCTCCGGTTTTCACAGGCACTGACGCAGCTGAGGATTCACAGTCGTTCATCGATCGGATGGCTAGGATCTGTCATTCGTTGAGATGCTCCGACACGAGATGGGTGGAGTTTGCTAGTTTCCATCTGGAGGGTCTTGCCCAGACTTGGTGCGAGTCTTTAGAGAGAGGTTGAGCCGCAGGTCTTCCTCCTATGACCTGGGATGTGTTTACGATGGTGTTTCTTGCCCGATTCCTCCCTCAGAGCTTAGAGATGCTAGAGCTCGCAGATTTGAGTCGTTGCGCCAAACTCCGGTTATAACAGTGGCGGAGTACGATGTTCAGTTTACCCAGCTTTCGGTGTATGCTTCTTATTTAGTAGATACTGAGGAGAGGCGTGTCAAGAGATTTGTACAAGGGCCGATTACCCAAGTGTTTCTTTTTATCGGCGCCCAATAGTTTGACACATATGCAGCCGCGGTGGACACAACCCTACTGGTTGAGGAGTGTCTTTCTGAGACTTCGGTCGTTCCGGAATCGAAGAGGATTCATACTGGTTTATCAGTACAGAGGCAGTTTGGCAGAGGCCGCGGTGGATTTCTATAGGCCGTGCGGGTACCCGGAGCATGAGACGGGGCCAGACATATAGTTTATACTCACAGGGTCAGCAGTCGTTGTCTAGATGTTTTGGATGTGGGAGTCCACATCATCGTGTCAGAGATTGTACTGAGATACGCCAGGGCGAGGCAACAGTTCAACGTGTTACCTTACCGCCTTATCCACCTTAGAGAGTGTTGCCTCTTACGCCTGTTACTACTCCGCGTCAGACTTATTCTCAGAGAGGTCGTGGTCGCGGAGGTTTTGCTCGGAGAGGACGGGGTGGCAGAGGCGGAGGCCAGCCGATGCAGGTAGATGGCAGGCATGGGTATCTGCTTTGACTCATCTGGACGCGCTGGCGTCGAATGCAGTCGTGTCAGGTATTCTTTCTGTATGTTCTTTTAATGAACATGTTTTATTTGATCTGGGGTCTACTCACTCGTTTGTTTCCACACACTTCATGCCGAGGTTGCGCCGAGGTTCGTCTTTGTTAGATCAGCCGCTTGTTATGACTACTCCCGTTGGAGAGACTTTTGTTGCGTGATATGTGTTTTGGTCGTGTGCCGTCCGTATTGGAGATAGGGTGTTGTCCGTCGACTTGATCCTTCTTTCTATGTTGGACTTCGACATTCTCCTTGGCATGGGCTGGCTAGCTACTTTCTATGCGTCTGTGGACTGCCGTGAGAAGGCAGTCAGGTTTTGTTTTCCGGATGAGTCGGTTCTTGTTCTGCAGGGGGACCATAGTGCCACCTCTCATGGTTTGATTTCAGACATTTGAGCTAGTCAGCTTTTGAGGATAGGATGTCGGGGTTTCTTATTTTTTAATCGTGATACCGGTGCCGCAGTAGATTCGTTGGACCGAGTTCTTATTGTGAGAGAGTTTCCCGACGTATTTCCCGATGAGTTACCTGGTTTGCCGCCAGAGCGCGACATTTAGTTTTGCATTGATTTGATCCCCATCACGGGGGCTATTTCTATCGGTTGGCCCCGGCGGAGCTAAAAGAGCTTAAGGATCAGTTGCAAGGGTTGCTTGATACGGGACTTATGTATCCGAGTGTGTCGCCTTGGGGAGCTCCTGTTCTGTTCATCAAGAAGAAGGACAACAGTTTGAGGTTGTGCATTGATTATTGTCAATTGAACCGAGTTACGGTGCTGAATATGTACCCATTACCTCGCATTGACGATTTGTTTGATCAGATCCAGGGGGCGGGACATTTTTCTAAGATTGATTTGAGGTCGGGTTATCATCAGTTGCGGGTTCGGAATGATGATATTCCGAAGACTGCTTTTCGTACGTGCTACGGGCATTATGAGTTTTTGGTGATGTCGTTCGGACTCATCAATACCCCAGCAGCGTTCATGGATTTGATGAACCGGATTTTTAGGCCGTTCCTCGACCAATTCATTATTATGTTTATTGATGACATTCTGGTCTATTCCAAAAGTCGAGAGGAGCATGAGCAGCACCTGAGAATTGCTTTGCAGATATTGAGAGAGCACCAGCTGTTTGCTAAATTCTCAAAGTGTGCTTTCTGGCATGATAGTGTCGACTTCTTGGGTCATGTAGTTACGGGGGACGGTATTCGTTTTGACCCGAAGAAGATTGAGGCTGTGCAGCTTTGGCCCATACCTGTATCAGTGACTGAGGTCCGCAGCTATTTGGGCTTAGCTGGTTATTACCGCCGTTTCGTGCAGGATTTCTCCAGTATTGCTGCACCACAGAACGGAATGACCCGGAAGGGGGTCCCTTTTCTTTGCACTGCGGCATGCAAGAAAAGTTTACAGAAATTGAAGACTCGGTTGACGACTGCACCATTTTTATCTTTGCCTTCTGGATCGGGCGGCTATGTCGTTTACTGTGATGCTTCGCGAGTGGGGCTCGGTTGTATTTTGATGTAGCATGATAGAGTTATCTCTTACGCTTCTCGACAGCTGAAGAAGAACGAGCAGAATTATCCCACTCATGAACTTGAGATGGCCGCGATGGTCTTTGCGCTTAAGATTTGGAGATACTACCTGTATAGAGAGTCGTGTCAGATCTTCACGGACCACAAGAGCCTGAAGTACATCTTCCAGCAGCGGGATTTGAATTTGAGGTAGCGTCGTTGGATGGAGCTCGTGAAGGATTATAATTGTGAGATCCTTTACCACCCAGGCAAGGCGAATGTAGTAGCTGATGCTTTGAGTCGTAGGCCCAAATGTAGCTTGTCCTAGTTGAGCGTAGTTCAGAGATAGTCTTCTGCAGATTGGAAGATCTTGTGTAACAGTAGAGTGCTGTTTGAGTTTACCTCGACTGGGGGAAAACTTGTTCATGTCCACGTCTGTCCACTTTTACTTGATCGTATCCGCGAGGCGCAGTCCGACGATGCTCGTTTGTCTAAGATTTTTAAGCATGTTCGATAGGGTAGGGAGTTAGAGGTTTTGATAGATGACCAGGGTGTGCTACGTTTTGGGACTCGTCTGTGTGTACCAGATACCGAGGGGCTGAGTCATGAGATCCTAGAGCAGGCACATCTGTCAGCTTACAGTGTTTATCCAGCTACCAAGATGTATCGTGACTTGAGAGATGTTTACTGGTGGGCAGGGATGAAGAGCGGTGTTTCGGATTTCATTTCGAGGTGCCTGACTTGTCAGCAAGTTAAGACTGAGCATCGGAGACTGGCAGGAGAGTTGCAGACTTTTCCCATTCCAGAGTGGAAATGGGAGCAGATCTCCATAGATTTCGTTGTGGGTCTACCCAGGTCCAGTAGAGAGTATGACTCCATTTGAGTGATTGTTGACCGGTTGACGAAAGCGGCTCACTTCCTTCCAGTGAAGACCACTATCGGTTTTGCTCCGTATGCACAGTTGTACATTGATGAGATTATGCATTTGCACGGTGTTCCTACATGCATCGTATCCGACAGGGGCACCCAGTTTACCAGCCGTCTTTGGCATAAACTTCAGGAAGCTTTGGGTACCCGGTTGAGTTTTAGCACCGCTTTCCATCCGCAGAACGATGGTTAGTCAGAGCGGACTATACAAACTCTTGAGGATTTTCTTCGTACGTGCGTGCTCGATTTTGGTAGCAGTTAGGACCGACACTTGCCTTTGATAGAGTTATCCTACAACAACAGCTTTTAGGAGACGATTCAGATGACACCTTTTGAGGCCTTGTATGGTAGGAAGTGTCGATCGTCAGTCTGTTGGACCGAACTCAGCGAGAGCAGAATTTTGGGACCACAGTTACTTCAGGAGACTACGGAGAAGATCCAATTGATCCAGGACAGGATGAGAGCAGCCCGTGCAGAAAGAAGTCTTATGCCGACCGTCGTCGTCGCAGACTTGAGTTCACAGTGGGTGATCATGTAATCCTATAAATTTCTCCGATGAAGCGTGTGATGAGATTTGGGAAGAAGGGGAAGCTTAGTCCTAGATCTGTGGATCCTTTTGAGATCCTGGAGCGAGTTGGTACCGTTGCCTATCGTTTGGTAATTCCGCCCAGTTTTTCGAATGTTCACCCCGTATTTCATGTTTCGATGCTTCGCAAGTACCTTCATGACCCTACCCATAGGATTCAGCACCAGACCGTTCAGCTTGAGCGCGACCTTTCTTTCACCGAGCAGCCGGTGGTCATTCTGGATCGGCAGGTGAAGAAACATTGGTCAAAGGTCTTTCCGTCTGTCAAGATCCTTTGGAATGGCCCGAATAGCGAAGAGGTCATGTGGGAAGCCGAGAGAAAGTTGCGGAATAAATTCCCTCATCTTTTCGAAGGTATGCCTAAGAAGATTTTTAAATTCAGGGACCGAATTTCTTTAAGGGGGAAAGATTGTAACACTTTAGAATGCGGATAGTGTTAATTAAGCGATAATACGGGTATTTGATGAAATTTAAGTAATAAATATATTCTTCACATTTTATTTAATTATTTTTAAATTTTCACACATATGTGCATGTTGAATTAGGTTTAATGGGGTGTTAACCATACTTATGTAGACATGCCACACTTAAACCTTTCTCTAAACATTCATATTACATCTTAACTTATCTATTTATTTTAAATTATTCCAACAAAGCTTTAATTTTTTTTAAAAGAAAAGAAAAGAGAGTAGAAGGGATTAGAAGAGAAAGAAGATTTGAATTCTTCACTTGGGAGGGGGGATGGCTGCCATCAATGACCTTAATGAGGGGGAGAGTGAGTGTAACCCTCACCTACACTCATCTCATGCACTCACACTCACATACACTCACCTCACAACACCTATACACTTAATTTCTTCACAAAATATCTCATTTTCAACTCACTCTCTCAATTATTAACCCTAACTCAGTTGCTCCTCTCTCCTTCACTTCACATCATGTTCTTCACTTGATTTATAAGATTCCATCACAATCCAAAGCCAAAACTTCAACCCAACCTCACAAAATCCTTCACAATTCATGCTAAAGCCCTTGTGATGATTTAGAGCTTAGAAAGCTAGGGTTTTCCCAAGTTTTGGTGAGGTAGTGATCTTTATATCCTTATTAGGCTCTAATGAAGTTGTATGCTTATTAGTTTCAGTTTTTAAACGCCAAAGTTAAGGTTTCGTGCAAATATCGTATTTTTGTATATGTTTTGGTGTCTCTAAGATCTGCTATCACTAAGTTACTCAACGGTAAAATCTAGCAATACAGTAGTATAGTGTTAGAAGGCCTGAGAGCACACCTGAAACCCAAACCCAAACCCAAACCCTCCAAGTCGAACAGGCGAGACCAAGGGGAAATACGGCGACGTCGGCCTTTCTGGCACCTGGGGAGTTGTGACTTTTAGGGTAGGTGTCTGTAGCCTATTAATGATGTTTGGTACCGCTTGATTTTCCTATATTGACTGTAGGTAAAATCTGGGGGCACTTTGGTAGTTTTTAGTGCTTCGGCAACGCGCGATACGGATATCCGACACTGGTTTTGTACTTCATATAGTTAGCTGCACTTGGGTGGGTTTACAGTGTTGCTACGCACATTCGCCATTAAGCTAACACTAATACAGCTTGTGGAAGTCGGCATGTTGATATAAGCGTTGTTTGCGTGTATTATCGGGAAGTTTCTAATTTACACTTGTTATTTTGTGACGCAATATTAGGATCTATTTCACGGACTTCGGGCGCTACAAAGAAAGGGAAAGAGGTGGTTTGGATTCACCTAACTCGAGATCATCGGTGAGTAGATTTAAAATCTACAGGGGAATCACCCATATGGCGCTAAGCGTCGAGAGCTGGATTTAGTGATATAAACCTATGTTGTTATTATAAACATTGATTGTGCATAAACATCATCTTGCACATCCCATTACCTGTTGTACATTGATACCGTGCTGATTCAACACTACACTATTACTAACGGTTCATGTTGCACGAGCACTAAATTTTATGCTACACACACAGTTGGTAATTGCCATGAAACGCACAACATATACCCGTATGTGGTATTGTATTCATTATTTATATTGAGACATTGATTCTTGTGCTATTGCGCATATGAAATGCATCATGCATACATACCTACATGTATATACACATACCTTACTATAACTACATATACACCTTGATATGATGTTGCATTTGATTTGGAGAATGTAGGAACCACATGATATTATTTAAAAACTTGATTCATTTCAAAGAGCGGTTTTCCCTTAATATGCTCATATTACTGTTCCATGTTGTATACATCATATTTCATGGATTTACGTATAGAGATACGGATTTCATATGATTTATGGATTTGAGAACCGTGGTGATATTTCAAGAAAGTATGCATTTTTTGGAAAACCCGGTTTCGCTTGATATGATATTTCGATGCGGAAACCATGAGTTTTCTCGGTTCTGAGCAATGAGTATACCCGATTCGAGGAGCTGTAGGCACCGTTTGGGGGTACATGGTAGACCCGGTGAGGTATCCCGGGGCAAGAAGACACGTATAGATAGGTGGTGAGCCCGACGGAGGGAGTACCACCTACCGGTTATTGTATAAAACTCGACGGATGTCTAGAGGATACCGTCTTGGAGTTATGAGATGAGTTTATATATATATATATATATATATATATATATATTTATATGAGGGCCAATCAGCGTGACAGCGCCTGAGATATTGGGATTTGGGGTGTCGTTGATAGACATCAGTTTTCTATGATGATGATTCATACATGAGTTTTTATGTGTTATTCCATACTCAGGATTTATTTGACATGTATTGTTTTATGTAGTTGTTGTACCCTGGTGGTGTACCTTGATCATGATTGACTATATATCCGTATTGTTATATTATACCATCAGATTGCATATTTCAGATTATCGCTTTTCATGCATACTTGTGATTATCTGTACGATGTTAATTACTATTCACGAGTTGGCAACTCACCCCCGTTGTGCCACAATGTTTTGCAGGTTCGACCCTCTGTATAGTCACGACAGGGCTTCGCATTCTTCTTCTTATGCGGATACCGTTGCTGTTGGTCATCATTTTGGATAGGTGGGTGGTTTTGCGGTTATCCGTATGATCTCATTGTGTATCTTATTGTATCTAGTATTCTGCATTCACCACTTTCATGTATATTGACTTAGAGACGAGTTTGTGAGGATCGGTATTGTATTATTTGTGACTTGGGTGTCGAGCTCGTTGAGGCAACTGTTTTATCATGTTGTGATATTGTTTCACTTCCTTATTGCTTATCTTTCGCTACGGCGTCGTATATATATATTATATAAACTTTTTGTGGTTGTGTTCCGCCTTTTGGCGTGAGTTGCTCCCGTTTGGGATGCTTTATATTTATGTTATGTTTGTACCCTTTTGGGGCTAGTTTTTACAAAGGAGATGATGCCGAAATTTTCAAGAAAATAAATTAACTTAAGATTTTCGAATGTTTTAAATGTTAAATCTTTTTACCTTTTTTTGTTTAGATTTCTGGGTTGTCGGCTTACTTGGATTATGCTATGCCTTTAGACGTTGCGAGATTTAAGTGCCGGTTACGTTCCTATTTTGGGTCGAGACACACTCTTAGTAATAGCTGGTTCATTTGTCTGCACTGTAGACAACATCGTGATCCCTGGGGTAGGCTATACATCAACAGTCCTCTCAATCTGGTTAGCCTCAAGCGGTGGCTTGATCGTCCAGTGCAGATCTCGAAAGCTCATCTCAAACGAGAGATCCTAACACAATCAATATATCAGTAGGTTCCGACGTCACAAAAAGAATATCATGGTCAGTCCTTGTCCCTGACGAGCTCGCCTTGACCGCATCTATATCCACAGCTCTCTCTGCTCTCCTAGCCATGGTGACAGGAACCTCAATCAACCATCGATGAGGATAGATCATAGGAACGAATAGAATAACTGATCTCAAAAAATATACATCCTAAGGTAACTTTAGCGTAGCAGCGTATCGTAAGTATGCCACGGAACATACACACGGCACGTCACTCTACTTAAGTTACTTACTCCATCAACCATAGTCAACTTACGTGACGAAAATTCGGGTCCAATACCCCCTTAATCAAGTCTAAGTTCCGTAAGGTCAAGCCTAGGTTACGAAATATATACACCCTACATCCCGCATAGTCAACCCTAGACTCGAACCAAAATTAAACCTAACGCTCTGATACCAACTTTGTCACGACCCGGAATTGGCACGTGACCGGCACCTGAATCATGTGAGGTCTATAGGACCCCACTGTAACCCAAGTAAGCTGAGAAGCCCAGAAATCTAAACCTTTTTCGGAAAATAATGAAGGTGCAGTTTTGAAATAACGGCATAATGAATTCAAATTCATCTTTTAACAGTATAAGTAATATTATATGAAAATTCAAGTGGGTTGTATACTATCTTTGAAAACATTTTCGTCATTTGAAATTTGGGCATTACCTCCCTTGTAAATCTTAATCCAAAACCAATACATCACAGCAATAATATAGGCATCCCCAAGCGGGAGCTAGCTCTTCGCCAATTGGCGGAATCACAACCACATAATACACAAATATACGACGTCCAAGACGAAGATCAATCATAGAAAGCAAATAAAGAAGACCAAGACATCATGAAGCTCAAATCATGAATATGTAACATTTAAGAAAATAAAATATTATTTTTGGGAATTTAAATAATTAAAATAATAAATTTCATAAATATTATTAAGGTATAGAAATTAGTTTTAATGAAATGGTATAATTTTATACCGATAGTTTGGAAAACAAATATGAAGTATTGATCTTGAAAGAATTTAAGTGATTTAGATATTGTATAATTATTCTAAAACTAATTATATTCAAGTTAATACTAAACTCGATTAATATTTCATTAATTGTGCATTAATATTTATTATGCATGTGGCATGCATTAAATCATGTTGCAAAAACCACTTGTTACATTTATTTTACCCATGGCTTCATTTGAATATACATAGCTTTGTTTTGTTTTTAAATGAGAAAATAAAAAGAAAATGGAAAAGATATTTTGTTGGGGGGAGAGAGAGAGAGAGAGAGAGAGAGAGAGAGAGTTCTACACCCTTCTACACTTTATTAATTCTTCTTTTTCTCTTCATTTCGTCACCTCCTCTCCTCAAGTTCTGCTCCTCTTCCTCTTTCTCCTCTTCCTTCACCTTGCACCACTCTCAAACAACCTAGAAACCAAGCCAAAAACCTTATACCCCTTCACAAAAATTGTGTATAAACCCTTTATAAAGACCATGGTGATATCACTACCCTTCTAGTCAAGTTTTGGTGTTTCATTTATCATAATGTAGTTTTAAGCAAAACAATTGAGGTTTAGTGATCTTTGAATATTCCAAGTTGAGGTTTAGGTGATTTTATGAATTTTAAAGGTGTAATTGAGATGTATTAGTGACCACAACCCCTCTAGTGTCAAAATCTGGACCAAACCAAGTATAGAAACCCCAACACTTAAGCTTGAATCTTTCCGATATCGGTTTTGTGAATTCTTGAGGACTACAGGGAATCTGGAGTAACCCGTGATGTTTGTAAGTAAATCAAACAACTTAGTGGACCTATATAGACCACTAGAAGACGAAACCCAATTCCATAGGGGACCTGGCGACGCCGGACATTTAGGGTTTCTCGCCGGCCAGTGTGTGGGCTTGGATGTTGGATTTTGGTCTGTAGCACTTATACCTTATAAACTATCCCCTGTATTGTTTGTTTAGTCCAAATTACCCAAGGCAAAATCTGGAGCTGTTTTCATAAGTTGCTGTTAGGTTTTGAGGTTTTTAGTAACTTGAGTTTGGATATTTGTGTTTTATCTCGATCGATTGGCGTTCGTACGTCGATATTGAGAGTTGTTGGTTATTCTTGCATACGTAGGCCGTAGGTTCTAACCTATGTATGTTTTCGTGTGCCGTATCTGCTTTTCTTGTATTTGATTCATGTTTTACGATATAACGCATTTGAAAATGTAGGTACCTTTGCGTGGGCTTCGTTCGAAAAGGAGAGCGTGGCGTCATCTACTTCGGCAAGCGAGGATCGAGGTGAGTAGATGGATAACTACGGGGGAAAGTCGGGTGGATGGCATATAGCACCCACGCAACCGTAGAATAGGATATTTATATTATGTATATATATGTTATGCGAGTTGGATACTTAGCGAATAGGATTTCTAGGAAACTGTAGGCTAGGTTAGGCATACTCGTAGAAAGCTCTATCCCTAGTGTAGTTTACATTGGCCGTAAACCTTAGGTTATGTATTGTCACACACACGCATACACTTGGTATTTATAATTGTGTGTATATGTAGTAGATAAATGTGTGTGTGTGTGTGTGTTTACACACACACACACACACATGAGATGAGGATAGCATATATTATATGGATATGAGTCGATATGATCGGGCATGATGCCATGAGGTTATGATATGTGATTGAGTCGAGATATTGTTTAAGGTATGATATAATAAAGGATCGTTGGGCGATATATATATGCAAACCTGCGATAACATGTGACTCCATGAAATAATAGATTGTACGATACAATAGATCCGTACCCGTGACATTGATATAGTACGATGAATGATATCGTACGAATGATGATATATATATGGTGTTTGACCTGTACCCTCGATTTTGAGGATGCCGTACGATGGATATTACCGTACGAGATATATATGATGATTGATCCGCACTCTTGACTCGAAGATGTCGTACGATATATTATACATTACGTGATGCTATGAGGCTGGATCGTCGACAACTTGATATATCTACTCGGAATATCTTTAGGTTTTCTCATCACTCCGACTAGGTTCTTAGCTTAGTCTTTTAGTTGTTAGGGTAGATGCTAGACTAGGCTCGAGTTATACATATTTTCAAAACTAACGAATTGCGAGTGTTTTCAAAAGACAATCCGAAGGATGCTACGGATTTCCAAAGGACATATCTTTTCTCAAAAATATCGTAGCCCCTACTTTTATAAAAAAACACGATTTGTGCTATTTTAAATACTAAAAATGTATGAATTGTATGCAGATATGTATATTTTATAATGTTGCGTTTACTATTCACTTTTCTGTTATATTCATGCTGCTCTCATTGCATTACATATATATATGTGTTTTCTTTAGCTTTTACGATCTTGTCTGCTAGGACACCTGCTCCATTACCGTTGATGCGAATGTTGCACATGCACTTGCCTGCCGGCTCACACACATCAACATCGGTAATTGCTATTCCACGTACACACTAGAGAACCTTTATTTCATTCATATAATATGAGAATCTGTAGAAGTAGTATTGTCTTAAATTCATGATCTTAAATGCTAGTGTAAACATTGTATTTCTTCTTAGATATCACATGCATTTGCATCCATACATTCTACTTATGCACTGTTCATTGGCTTTACGTCGGTATTTAGTATCTCATTGTATACTCATAGATTGTGTTTCTTTTGGAGATTTTCCGTGTTCATGTGATTTCTTGTCACGAACCGAATGTATAGAACGTGACTGGCACTTAAATTGCGCAACGTCTAGAGACATAACGTAATCTAATTAAGCCAAATCCCAGAAATCTAAACCATTATATAAATAGAGTGAAGGAAAACTTGTTTAAATAATGTGATTTTTGTAAAATAAAGCCACATTAAAATATTTTAAAACATCAATTTTTTCCAAAAATTTCTGCAGAGACTCCTTTGTAAATACTGGCCCCAAACGGGTGCAATACGTGAATATACACAAGTAAAGAATAAAGGATCCCCAAGCGGGAGCTAGCCCTTCACCAAAGGCGGAATCACAATGACATGCCATATAAATCATCATAATATGAGAAAAGCATCTGAAAACAAGAATAAGAAAGCACCACGTCGGCTCAAGTGAGCGACACCAGAAATAGAATACATACAAATCTCTCATGCTCACGATCTAAGTCCAGTATAGAACTGGTGAAGAACGGTAGATAAGGTAGATGGAGTATACTAGATACAATAATAATACACAAAGTGGGAATAAAATATCCTCGCAACCCACACTATGAGCAAGCCGTAAGTCAAAGCAAATGAAACAAAATGAAGAAGTACGCCCGCCGCTACTACGCTGACGGGTCAGACCTATAAGATACTGTGGCACAACGGGGGTGAGTTTCTAACTCGTCAGTAGTAAGTAACATTTAATAAGGATATCGTAAGCATACACGCAAATGCGTCACACCTTACATATACAAATATGCTACGATGCACCAGTATGTATGCAACATAAATGGATAATCAACATGAAATACATATATAACTAATATGAGAAGATCTGTATACTTATCTCAGTAAAACTTTTATATAGTAAAAACTGGAGTATAATCAGTAAAATCGACAGAAAAGTCTGTGTCAAGCATCGACACAATATCCTCAATATCTCGGGCTTCGTCAGTCCGGATTGGCCCGTATCATCAAATCTCACGAAAACGGTCGGTATCCTCCGGATATCCGCCGCGCCAAACGTCACCGGTCACTAGTGCTCACCTGCCAGGCTCAACGCCTTTCTATACGATATTCTTGCTCCGAGGTACCGCACAGGATCCACATATACCAGCAGACGGTGCATCCCCCTCCTCGAATCGGGTATATGATACAGCTCAAGAACTGAGAAAACTCATGGTGGACGCCACACACATCATATCACGAGAAAACCATATATTTTTAAAATGATAATAGGTTTATAAAATTATTGTGGCCTTCCCCAAAATCTAGAAATTTCATCAATACTGAAATCTCCAAGAACAATCACAATATATGAACATGTTGGTAATGATGGATACCTATGATATTGATAATCTGCGATGCGATGTATGACTAGAAAACTATGTATGAATGATGATGCAATAAGGTATGTATATATATGACTAGAAATCCTACGTATCCATCCTGATGAAATGAATATACTGTTAGTGTATATGCCCTAGGGGCCATTATTGTATCATACTAGCTTGTATATTACTTAATGGAAGATTGGGATATTCACAGTTATATTAACAGTCTTGCTAAACATGGTAGTATGCTACTTGGTTTATATCTATCTTAATATCTGTGTACGTATTGATAGAGCCCTTAGGATCTTGCTTGACTACCAGCGTTGTGATGGTAGTCACACTAGTGGGGGCTCGGCAGTCTACAAGCACATCCTTTTTCAGGTCCCTAGTCGTAGGATTATCGAGACAGGGCATCGAAACTCCGGAGTAGACTAGTGTGTACGCTTCTCATCCAAGTTGGGGAGATGGTCTGTCCCACAGCCATCAGTACGACGTACTGGAGATAGTATACAGGTGCTCGTTGGGTTACGGGTACACCGGACATGACTCGCAGGGAACTGTTGGTTGGTATTATACCCTTCGTCTGTTAACCGTTCCCAGGTGACATGAGTACAGCATAGTCCGTAGACTTGACACTGCTGCTTCGCCTCGAGTGTGTTCCCACTATTCTTAGATTGCTACCTTACCACGACTCAAAGGAGTCGTGAAAACAGGTAGCAGTTGGGTGTAGTCCTGAAGCACTTGGAGGCAGTGGAGGTTAGACAGGATTCGTCTCTCCCGGTATTGGGAATTGATATCGAGCTGTGTCTGGAGAGCCATTACGCAAAGTCCATGGCCAGGACAAGTGAGATTTACTGGTAGGTTTTACAGTAGCTTCTCAAGGTGTAATGGGCTTCACTCCGACATGACTTATACCGCTTTTAGGGGACTGACGGTTGCCACCCCCTAGGCCCGATATGCGATAGTCCTAGACGAACAGACCGTACTGTACGGAGATTGTCACATCAGGCTCAGTAGGAGTTCGAATGGGTTTCCTCATCGGCCTTCTTATTGACATCTACCTGGGGACCGTTACGTACAGCTAGTGCCGCTTGTGGTCTGTGGTTAAACCTACTGCCAGCGTAGTAGTCGAGTCTTTAGAGTCCCACACAGAGAGTTTCCCTGCTTCGGGCGAAACGCTATAGAGGTCGTATGGTTTTACGACAGGGTTCGGACACATACGTGTTTTTACGCACGTACGATGTTCGGGAAATTTTTACTATCGGGCTTTAGTTTTAGCCAGATTCTAGTATTGGATTATTGGATTTATACAGTCTCAGTATTTCCGTGTTTTCACGGATAGAAGGGCGTTCTCGTAATTACTCGAGAAGCTTCTAGAAGGTTGATGAGTTGGAGGGCTTAAGTGTAAAATGCATTAAATGGTTTTGTGACTCATAGAGATGATTCATCAAGAGAGTTAATGAAGCATTAATGCTTTTAATGACTCACTAGATGATTCATTATGTATTAAATGAAGCATGAAGATATTTGTGCAAAGATATTTTTGTGCAAAATATCTTATGCTTCATATATATACACAAATGAGTTAATTTCCATTTCATTATTATTCTCATATTCTCTCTCCTCAAGCTCTCTCTCTTCAAACGCTAACCCTAACCTCTCATGTGTTGAGATCAAGGGTTACCAAGACTAATTGATCCCTAATCCTATTCTATATCCTCTAGGTTTCTTTGATTAGCACTCTTAGTTACCTAGTTACCTCAAGTTAGAGGTCAAGCTTGGAGAAGTAGCTCTCGGGTGGATCTTCTATCGCAAAGAGGAGGCCGACGAGGAGGTGGTCAACGAGAACAAGAAGGACTTAGATCAGTAGGTATAATCTTCTTTCATAGTAGCTATTAGTTAGGGTTTGGAAAAGATCCGTAAGTTAGTCAATGTTTGTTTTAAACAAAATGATTGTTTTACCTATTCCGCCTCCCCGCAACTCGTGGGGTGTCTAACGTTGACTTACAGTGGTATCAGAGCCTCACTAAACCGTTGTTAGGTTTACCTAGCACCCTATGAAAGGTTTGGAAGCATCACATGTCAAAAATATTAAGTTTTTGGAGTGCTAAGTGAACACACAAAGAATCAATCCTAGAAAATTATGGTTTCATAACTATAAACCACACCACAAGTAACAAAGGCTTGGGTTTTAAGAGTACAACCTTTGTAGCTCCCTATGCTAGACTCCTTGGCCACTTGAGAGTTGAAAAACGGTTAGCTTGAGGTCTTCTAACGTCCACGACGATCCACCCGAAGCTCTTTTGTCCAAGCTTACAACTTCACTTGATCAAGAGAAAGAAATGAAGCTAACACTCTAACTAGTGGGCAAGACTTGTGTAGAATGATGTTGTGGTGGCATTTCTCACTTCAAAATCCTATCTTGGTGAGTAATTTTCTCACTAGAGAAATCTAGAGTGCAAAAGTAGAAGGAGGAAGAAGGTGATGGCCTTTTTAGAACAAGAGAAAAGATAATCTCTAATGAAAAAATGGAAAATATATGTATATATATTTTCCACTTCTCATCTCAAACCATGGTTAAATGATAAAGATATTATTGAATTTGAGTTAAAACATAAAAGGAAAGTTAATCCATGGTTAAAAGTAGGTGAGCATGGTTAAGTCAAAGAAGAGTGTAGAAACAAACCATGAATTATCCTTTTCTTTTTCTTTTTGTTTTAAAACAAATGCAATAATAATACATATATATAAAACTATGGTGTGAGTTTTACATTGCCACCATTTTCTATGTATATACAACCATGAAGGATGATGTATGTATGTATGTGTGCATGCACAACCATATGTGCATGAGCATGAATGAATGCATACATGCATGCATACATCCAAAAATACAAGAAAGGATTTCTAGTGAGAAACTAATGGTTAAATTATAAATCAACACTTGATTTATCAATCCGGCCGTATCACATACGACCCTACCAAAAGCAAGCCGCCCGATCAATATACGGTATCTCATACGCATATTTTAATCGGGTCCATGCGCATATCGCATACGCGCACCACAACGTTTCGCCTGGACTAGGTAACTCCTTTGTGAGACTCTAAGACTCGTCAATACGCCGGCAGTGGGTGATGATCATATCAAGCACCCCCAAGACGCAAGCGGTCATCTAAATGTAACGGCCCCCCGGGTAATGAGCGATCAGAAGAAAACAAGTGAACCTGCTACAACTCCCGTCGAGCCAACCGGAAATACTACCGTACAGTCCGGTCTCTTCATCACATATGCTGCATATCGAGCCTAGGGATGGTCACGTCGACCCCAATAACTCAATAAGTCGTGCCGGTGAATGGTCTATAATAGATCGAGAAAATACTGATAACACTTATCAGTAAATCTCAGCAGCCCTGGATAGGGACTTACTGATATAACCAGTCGAGCACAGCGCAACATCAACTCCCAATACCGGGAGAGACTAAACCCCTCCTATCGCTCATTGCCTTCGTGTGTCTTGGGACTGTATCCAACGGACACCTGTTTGCACGACTCAGTAGAGCCGTGGTAGGGTGGTAATCAAAGTACAGTGGGAGAGCACACAAGACACTATGACGATCTCGGGTCTACAGACTAACCTGCACCAGTGTCACCTCAGAACTGCTATCCGATGATAGATATAATCCCATATAGGAGTTATCGGTGAGTCCGTCCAGTGTACCCAGTCACCACTGAGCACCCGTATATGATCTCGATGTCAAACATCGATGAATATGGGAACATTCATTGCCCATCGTATGGGTCTAGTATCATATACGCTAGTCTACTCAGGTATATCGATGCCCCGTCTCGATATACCTACGACTAGGGACATTCCAGGATATGCTTATAAACTACAGATGTCCCACTAGTATGATCTCCATCATAATCACAGTAGTCAAGGCGATATTCTCAGGGCTTTATCAGCATGTATGAATGAATAAAAGCATGATCAAATCAACATGTCAGATAAAGAAGAACCAGATAGCATACTATCATGTCAAGCAAGAATGTACACTGAATATATATATATATATATATATATATATATATATATAAATACATGTATAGATACATCCACTATCATATAAAGGCCTCTAGGGCATACATATATCCAACAATCTCCCACTTGCACTAAGGCCAGTTATTGGCGTATCTCATACCCAACATCTCAAAAAGTCGCTCATGCTGCGGCTGAGGGAGGGCCTTGGTGAATGGATCCGCGGCGTTATTTTTTGTGTCTACTCTCCTAATCTCGATCTCGCGGCGATCTGCAATCTCCCGGATCAAATGAAAGCGCCTCAGGATGTGTCTGGACTGCTGATGGGACCTGGGCTCCTTGGCTAACGCCATAGCCCCATTATTATCACAATACAATGGTATTGGATCAATAATGGTTGAAACTACTCCTAGCTCCGAGACGAACTTCTTCATCCAGACGGCTTCCTTGGCGGCATCATTTGCAGCAATGTACTCAGCCTCCATCGTAGAGTCTGCAACGGTATCCTGTTTGGAACTCTTCCAACTTACCACCCCTCTATTGAGGGTAAATACAAACCCAGAGATAGATTTGCTGTCGTCCTTATCGCTCTGGAAGCTTGAATCGGTAAAGGCCTCCATTTGGAGATCTCCATTACCATACACCAAGAACAATTCTTTAGTCCATCGTAAGTACTTAAGAATGTTCTTCACAGCTGTCCAGTGATTCTCCCCTGGGTTGGATTGATACCTGTTTACAACACTAAGTGCATAAGCTATATCTGTGCGTGTACATAACATCGCATATATTATAGATCCTACTGCCGAAGCATAGGGTATAACACTCATGCGAGCTCTCTCTTCATCGGTCTTTGGGCAAGAGTCCTTGGAGAGAGTGACCCCATGGCAAGCGGGTAAGGCACCCCGCTTGGAGTCTTCCATACTAAACCTTTTTAGGATGGCGTTGATGTACCTGGTTTAGGACAATCCCAATAACCATTTGGATCTATCCGTATAGATCCTTATGCCCAGAATGTATGTGTTAGTTATATGTATGCCCTAGAGGCCATTACTGTACATAGGATGTATATTGTAGTGGATGCTGGGACATATATATGGAGGACTTTCTTGCTCGACATGATAGTATGCTATCTGGTTGCTCTTTATCTTAACGTGTACACTGATTGTCTCTATGTTACATGTTGGTAAAGACCTTAGGATGTGTACTTGACTACCTGGACTATGATGTGGATCATACTAGTGGGGACATGGTAGTCCATAAGTACATCCTTCAAGGTCCCTAGTCGTGGGTGTATCGAGACGGCGCATCGATATACCAGAGTAGACTAGCGTATACCTTCTCGACCCATACAGATGGGCGATGGATGATCCCATATACATTGGTGTTTGACATCAGAGATGATATACGGGTGCTCAGCGGAGACTAGGTACATTGGACGGACTCGCCGAGAACTCCCAGATGGTATTATACCTTACGTCAGATGGCAGTTCTCTGGTGACACTGGTACAGGTTAGTCTGTAGACCCGAGATCGTCATAGAGTCTTGTGTGATTCCCACTGTGCTTTGATTTCCATATTACCACGTCCAAGAGGGCGTGCAAAATGGTGGTTTTTGGGTACAGTCCCAAATCACATGGAGGCAATGAGCGATAGGAGGGGATTCGTCTCTCCCGGTATAGGGAGTTGATGTTGCGCTGTGTTCGATTGGCTATAACCGGAAATCCCTGGCCAGGGTTGCTGAGATTTACTGGTAAGTGTTACCAGTAGTTTCTCGAACTGTTATAGACCTCATATCGACACGACTTATCTAGCTACTGGGGTCGGACGTTTACCACCCCTAGGCGAGATATGCGACATATCAGACGACGAGACTGGACTGTACGGTAAGTGTTACTGGTTGGATTCACAGGAGTGTAAGAGGGCTTGCTCGTTGATCTTTTGATCGCTCAATACCCTGGTGGCCGTTACTTTGGCAGACCGCTTGCGTCTTGTGGGTGTTTGATATGATCATCACCTGCTGCTGGCGTATTGACGAGTCTTTAGAGTCCTACACAGAGGTTTCCTGCCTCAAGCGAAACGAAATAGGAGCGCATATGAGATATGTGTGGGACCGAGTATAATACCAATATGTGATATTGTATTCTATTCTCGAGATTTGTATCATCGGACAGTTATATGTGATATAGCCGAGTTACCGAATCAAGTGTTGATTCGATACATTGATACACTTGATATTAGTCGGTTGTATGCAATATGACCGGATCATTAAATCAAGTGTTGATTTAATGATTTAATGTATAATTATATATTTGATATATTACTTTACATTAACTAGTATTGGTTCACTTAAGATTGGTTTTTCTTACTAGATTGTGCACATTGTATATATGATATATGTTTGTGCACTAGTTTGTATCATGTTTGGTGATACATGCAAACTTGGGTGTGTATATTTTAAACCATGTTTATTTGATGGTTAGGGTTTTATTTATTTATTTATTTTGGTAAAATAGAATGGTTGCTTTCTTTGTTTTTATGCTAGAAGCTTCATGTTGCTTCAAGCATATTTGAAAAAGGGTAACCATTTTATTTTTTCCTTTGACCTAACCATTTACCTAACCTATGGTTTAATCTCTACAAGAGTTTACTCACCCATGGTTGCAACATGATAAGTCTTCACTTGATTATTCATTTGATATTATTCTTTTTATTCTTTTCTTTCTTCTTCATCTTCTTCTTCAAGTGAAGAAAGCTAGCTAGAAAATTTCAAGTGAAGAATCCAAGTGAGAAATCCAAATCCAAAGTGAACCCACTTCCGATTTTTTCATCCTCTACCACTTGCCATGTAGTAGAGTGTGTTATCTTCACAAGTTTCATGACTAAGTGAAGATGGAGCTTGAGTTAGAGTTGCCTCAACATAGATCATCTTCGGCATCGAAGTCAACGACCTAGCCCACTCATTTCTCCGACGAAACCATCGCTAGAGTCCGGGATCCCGGTGATCGCAGCGAAGGGACGTCATCACGGAGCTAAAGAAGTGGAGGACCGGATCTACAAAGGTTGTATTTCCATTCACTTAGTAGCAAAGTAGTTTGCTTGCTTGTTTGTTTCGCCTATCCTCTAGTTAACTATCTATATTAGGGTTTCTCGGCACATTATTTCTTTGAATTTGGCATGGTAGATGCCTTGTAGAACCTCTTGAGTGTGCTTAGGAACCCTACAGTGGTATCAGAGCCTAGCTAGAGTTTTAGGCGAAGAGTAGACGAAGCTAGAAGTCCGATCGAACCCGAAATCCCCCCATTAAACCCTTCTCTGTACATTTTTCAAAACTATGGAATTTTGTGAATTAAAAATATGCAAAAAAATCAGCAGGGTTTTCTAATAAATACTGTGCAAAATGTGTGCCTAAATAGATCAAGGCGCCGCGGAACCGCGGCACGAGCATGGCTCGTGCGGCGGTTCCGCGGCCGTACGGTCACTTCTTTCATCACTGTTTGCACAGTAATGTCTTAATTTTATTCATGTGTTTTATGGGAATTTTTAATTTTCACTCAAGAGTTGCGTTTTTTGGGTTGTATTGGGAGTTCGTAGATTCGATCGTATTGTCTAATTTTGTCTATTTGTTTTTCCGGATAATTTAGAATATGTTAAAAAGTTCGACTGGATATAAATACCCAATTTTTCCCCTGCCGGAAAAATTCCAAGTGTTGGATTTTTCCTTGGTTTAAGAACGTTCTAAGTAGTGCAAGTAACGCGATCGTCCCTCTAGAAGACAACAAACCTTAACTCGATTATGTGACCGTCTTGAACGGCCCTTCGAACCTTAGGGTTTGGGGCAGTACGGCGTGCCACATGTGAGGCGTTGGCTTGACCCTTCTACGGCTGGACCGTTGGTGCTGTGGCATGAAGTGAATGTTTTTAAACTTATTTCATGTGTTGAGCTGTTTCGGGAAAACTTGGGTGTTTGATTGTTCGATTGGAAAGTTTAACATTTTCTATTTATCCGGAATATGATACAATATTTGGAATCCACAAGGAGTTATGAGATAACTGATTTGAATGTTATAAACATAGCACTTTAGTCTCACTTGATCGGTTTCCACGGAATTTTGATGTGATCAAAAGTCCGTCGCAATCACGTAGCGTACGCGGATACTCGCCGGGTAAACTTAATAGACAGCTACACCCCATAGCCCCGACCAAGTGACTGTAGGAGAACCCCGACGCCGAAAGCATTCGTTCGGGTGCTCGCGGCAGCGGTGTTCCGCCTTAGTGCACTTCGTTGATGGTATCGGGGGTGCGGCCATCTACTAAAGTTTGCGACGAGCATTCATTCTGGATATCGGGAATCTTCTTGAATTACCCGACTTCATATTGAAAAGTGTTTTCGATAATGAGACTAAAATGCGCGGTTTATAATTGTTAGGCATGTGATGTCTAAGGAATTCAGATGGTTAGGCATGCGTTGTCTAAGGAGGTTGCGGATTCCAACTTTTGTAGTTTTACACTTTCTTTTCTGTGACCGTAAGTATAATATGTGATATAGCCGGTTTCGTTGCTATATGTCAACGACAATTGGGATACGCATGTTTACTTACGTTGATGACATGTGATGTTATGTGTTACTGGATATGTTATATTAGATCGTCGTGTTTGAATAGCCGGGAGGTTTTTATGTGAGATGAGTGTTTTTCATTTTCATTCATGTAAAAAATTTTATGTAATATTATTTTATTGGGGCACTTCCAGGTTGCGGAAGATGTCACCATTGTATATTATTTACTTTTCCGCACTAGGATAGACCCAAGAAGGAGGGCACAAGTAACAGGGTTCTGGAGTCCAGTGAGAGACCAACTCGAGGAGTCGAGTCCGGGTCTCCTAACTCTAGAATTGGTAGGGTTGCTTGCCGCTCTCGTTGGGGTCTAGGGGTGTGGGTTTGGCAATTCATCGCGACCGTGGAATCCGTGTTTTATACTGGCTCGTATTAAAAACACGGACGTCCTAGTATATCCAATGTTTCATATGATTCTTCTACTGCGATATCTATGATGTGATCATTTGATATGTTGTGATAGATGCTGTATATAGTATATACGATATATTATATAGACGTTACTTATTTTTTACACCCGCGCTAGCCCGGCCCCGCTCTGCCGTTAGTTACCTAACCTAGCGGTGCACGAGGGGACATTGAGGTGAATGCGAATGGCATAAGTGTACGTCGTATTTATCTGTGATGTTTAGGTGACTTAAATGATGGGACTTCATTAATATGATTAATGAAAGAAAAGAAACCTAAAAGATGTTGTGGAATCGAATTTTCAAAAACAGGCAGCTACAGTTCTTGCTTTGCATCGCGGTGTTCTTTGTAGAACATCCTGCACCTTATTCGATAAGGAAAGGGCCGAGATCCCTTCACCGGGAGTGACCTCTTTAGCAATAACTGGCAGATGCTACACCGCTCGGTTTGTCTTTTGATTGCTTCTATAGTTTTTGCTTTGCACAGCGGTATATATGATATATCCTACACCTTATTCGATGAGGAAAGGGCCGACGATCCTTTCACCGGGAGTGACCCCTTTAGCAAAACTAGAAAAGCCTCAAAAGCACTCCAATTTAAAATCATTTGATTCTACGTCGATATCAATTTCATTACGCAATAGGTTTTCAGAAAAACCTGTCGTAGCCCTCCGTCATTTCAGATAAGGACTGTTTAGTATTCGTGCTGCGTTAGTTGGCCTTTGTCAAGGCGTAGTGTGCGGTAGCTGAATAGTACTTATCTGCTTATGCATATGATGCAGATTGGACTAGGGTAGTCGAGCGAACTTGTTGGTCTTTGTCAAGGGCCGTTCGGGTGGGTTTAATTCAATCAAGAAATGACGGGTTGAACTTGACTAGCAGCCTATGGTTTGTTGGCCTTTGTCAAGGTCATAGGAAGCTAGGGGCAAAATATTATTGGGAATTTCAAGTGTTGAAATTTGCAATGAGATTGCATACCTTCTATGAGATAGTTGGATCCCGATACCCGCTGCGAGTAAGAATTATTCCTGGGAGAGTTTTACACATTACAATTAACCGATCAAGTAGGTGTCTAGAAAGGTGTTAATGGGGTTACGCTTCTGGGAAAACGAGGTTTACTTTAATTAGGTCCGTGCGAAAGCACGGGGAACCTCCCTCAAAGTACCGACACTGGCCTGGCTGAAAGATTGACGAAATTATAGGGTGTAATTAATCCCGGCTAGTCTTTCCTTTTAGGGTTTGAAGGAAGATTTGATAAAAACAGTGGGAGCCATCCTGATTAGATAAAATAATAACCAATCTGATCTTGCAAGAGCATACGCAGAGTGTTTTCTTCTCTCTCTCCAGGTAGCGACCATGTCACGCCTTACTCAAGATAATAAAACGGATATATTGACCGAACCCGCTTGTTATACTGTGCTGGGGAACGTTGGTCCCGCTCCAACTTATAATTGCTATAAGACAGAGTAGGAAATTAAGGAATACCAGAATTCCTATGCCGCCCAAACGAAGAAAGTGCATATAGTGCATCTCCTTCGGGTGTGTTCGTTACAAAGGACTGTTTCTCAGTATCCTCTGCATCCTGGGTATTTGATACCGGATCAGGATCCCAGATATGTAATCTGTTACATAGGGCTGCAGAAAGGTAGAGAACTGAGAACGGGTGATAAGTTTCATGAGACAGAAAACGGTGCAAGTGTTGCAGCCAAGTCTGTTGGTCGTTGTCGCCCTGTATTCCAAATATATTGATTCTGAACGAATGTTATTAGATACCGAACCTGATATACAAAATCATATCAGTCCATTTATTAGTAAAGAAATGATAAAATTTTGTATTGTTGGATAATGTTTTAAACATTTCCTATATCAAGAGTTGATCGGTTCAGGTACGTTATCTAAAAACATTGATATTCTAAATCAAACTACAGTTCTTAGTATACGGAACACACACAAGAGGAAGAGTTCAGAAATGAACGAATCCTTCTTGAGCATTGTAGACTAGGTCATATCAATGTGACCCGACTGGCTGAAGTTACATTTAGATGCATATTTAAATTAGTTTGAATTTACATCTTATGAAACTTGCCGGTCATGTCACAAAGATACGATGAAGACAGCTCTGTTTGTTGGAAACAGAGAAAGAGTTACTGAACTCTTGGGATTGATACATGCTGATATATGAAGGTCCCCTGTCTACATATGCCAAGACTGGTTCTTTGTATTTCATTACACTCTCTGATAATCTCTAAAGATTCAGACACATGTTCCTGTTGAAACACAAGTTCGAAACTTTTGAGATAATCACAGAATATAAGTTAGAAGTAGAGAACCAAAATACGGGTATAAGTATTATGTCCTTTGATGTGATCAGGGAGGAGAATACTTGAGCACGGAAATCCTGGACTATTCTAAAGGAGAATGAGATTCTCTCTCAGCATTACTCCTCCGTATACACCATAGCACGATGGTATATCGGGGCGGAGCAATAGCACCCTATGTGATATGTTGTGCTCTATGATGAGTACTACTGAGTTTCCTATTTCCTTTTGGGAGTTATGCGCTTGAGAAGCTGCATACCTATTGAATAGGGTTCAAATCAAAACAGTTGCCGACCGCTTCATATGTGATATGGAAAGGGAAGAGCCCATATCTTAAGTTTGTTAAGATTTGGGGTTGTCCAGCCTATGTCTAAAAAGCAAAATCCGGACAGGCTCGAGGCAAGATCTGTTATATAGAACTGGAAATGTTCCAGCTATACAAACTGCAGCTGATGATTTGGAAGAACCAAAGGATTCAATAGTTACTAACGAACCTCAGCCTCTCCGCCGATCTAGTAGGGTTCCTCACCCACCTGAGAGATACTTCTGTTTCTCTATGACAGTGGGAGCGAGGATTGCATCATGAGATGATGACCCAACTAGTTTCGAACTGGCCATCAGGAGTGAGACTCTATAAGAATGGCTGGATACTTAGCGATCTGAGATGGAATCCTTATACACCAACAAAGTATGGACTTTGGTTTCTTTATCTGAAGGGTTGAATCCCTATCAGGAGAAAGTATATCTTGAGAAGATTACTTGGTGTAGATGGAAAAGTTGAGACTTTTAAAGACTAGACTTGTTAAAGGTTTTCGTCATCGACCAGGCATGGAAAATGATGAAACCTTTTCAAGTAGCTAAGCTTAAGTCCATCCGGATCCTACTTGCCACGGCTACATACCATGACTACGATATCTGGCGGTAGGGTGTAATGACTGCTTTTCTAAATGATGTTTTAGAAAAGAGCGTCTATAAGTACACAGCCAGAGGGCTTCGTAGACAGTGGGAGCAGCGGAAACGTGAGCAAGAAGTTTTATATGATAAAGCAGGCATCGCGGAGTTGGAATGTCTGTTTTGATGTGTTAGTCAAAGAATTTGACATCATCAAAATGGTAGATGAACCTTGTATAAACAAAAAGGTAGTAGAGAGTATGGTGGTGATACTCATAGAGTACGTGGATGACATACTCTTGATAGGGAAGGAATTTCCTATGCTACGCTCGGTCAATCTCTGCTTATCACAAGGATTCTCCATATAGGATCAAGATGATACCTCCTAAATCCTGGGTTTTGGATCTATGAGATAGATCTAATTTGTTGTTAGGATTCTCACTAAATGTAGTGAGATGGTATCAATCGATCCTGGGGAGAATCACTGAAAAAGTTCCAGGGTGATAAGGACGACTGAATGTCGGTCACAGGCAATGTCTTTACCCTCAGTGGAGGGATGGTATGTTGGAAGAGTTCCAAGCTAGATACCAAGACATACTAGACGATTAAAAGCAAAATACATCGTTACCAAAGATGCTACCAAAGAGGAAGTCTGGGTGTATATTAGTTCATGAGATGAACTTCGTTCCAACCATTGTGAGACAATGGAGTTGTGGCTTATGCCTAGGAACGCCTGTCCCATCAGTGATCCAGAGATATTCTGAGGCAGTATCACCTGATCATGGAGATAGTTGATCTCCAAGGTGATCGAGGTTAGGAGAGTAGACTCAGAGGACAACATGGCGGATCCACTTACAGAGGCCTTTCCCAGAGAGAGACTTTTATGGGATGGTTGAGTATTAGATACTGCAACCACTGCTACAAATGGCCCTAGTGCAAGTGGGAGATTGTTAGTTATATGTATGCCCTAGAGGCCATTACTGTACATAGGATGTATATTGTAGTGGATGCTGGGACATATATAGGGAGGACTTTCTTGCTCGACATGATAGTATGCTATCTGGTTGCTCTTTATCTTAACGTGTACACTGATTGTCTCTCTGTTATATGTTGGTAAAGCCCTTAGGATGTGTACTTGACTACCTGGACTATGATGTGGATCATACTAGTAGGGACATGGTAGTCCATAAGTACATCCTTCAAGGTCCCTAGTCGTGGGTGTATCGAGAAGGGGCATCGATATACCATAGTAGACTAGCGTATACCTTCTCGACCCATAAAGATGGGCGATAGATGATCCCATATCCATTGGTGTTTGACATCAGAGATGATATACGGGTGCTCAGTGGAGACTGGGTACACTGGACGGACTCGCCGAGAACTCCCAGATGGTATTTTACCTTACGTCAGATGGCAGTTCTCTGGTGACACTGGCACATATTAGTCTGTAGACCCGAGATCGTCATAGAGTGTTGTGTGATTCCGACTGTGCTTTGATTTCCACCTTACCACATCCAAGAGGGTGTGCAAAACGGTGGTTTTTGGGTACAGTCCCGAATCACATGGATGCAATGAGCGATAGGAGGGGATTCGTCTCTCCCGGTATAGGGAGTTAATGTTGCGCTGTGTTCGATTGGCTATAACCGGAAATCCCTGGCCAGGGTTGCTGAGATTTACTGGTAAGTGTTACCAGTGGTTTCTCGTACTGTTATAGACCTCATATCGACACGACTTATCGAGCTACTGGGGTCTGACGTTTACCACCCCTAGGCGAGATATGCGACATATCAGACGACGAGACCGGACTGTACGGTAAGTGTTACTGGTTGGATTCACAGGAGTGTGAGCGGGCTTGCTCGTTGATCTTCTGATCGCTCAATACCCGGGTGGCCGTTACGTTTGGCAGACCGCTTGCGGCTTGTGGGTGTTTGATATGATCATCACCTGCTGCCGGCGTATTGACCAGTCTTTAGAGTCCTACACAGAGGTTTCCTGCCTCAAGCGAAACGAAATAGGAGCGCATATGAGATATGTGCGGGACCGAGAATAATATCAGTATGTGATGCTGTATTCTATTCTCGCGATTTGTATCATCGGACGGTTATATGTGATATAGCCGAGTTACCGAATCAAGTGTTGATTCGATACATTGATACACTTGATATTAGTCGGTTGTATGAAATATGACCGGATCATTAAATCAAGTGTTGATTTAATGATTTAATGTATAATTATATATTTGATATATTACTTTACATTAACTAGTATTGGTTCACTTAAGATTGGTTTTTCTCACTAAATTTTGCACATTGTATATATGATATATGTTTGTGCACTAGTTTGTATCATGTTTGATGATACATGCAAACTTGGGTGTGTATGTTTTACACCATGTTTAGTTAAAGGTTAGGGTTTTATTTATTTATTTATTTATTTTAGTAAAATAGAATGGTTGCTTTCTTTGTTTTTATGCTAGAAGCTTCATGTTGCTTCAAGCATCTTTGAAAAAGGGTAACCATTTTGTTTTTTCCTTTGACCAAACCATTTACCTAAACTATGGTTTAATCTCTACAAGAGTTTACTCACCCATGGTTGCAACATGATAAGTCTTCACTTGATTATTCATTTGAGATTATTCTTTTTATTCTTTTCTTTCTTCTTCATCTTCTTCTTCAAGTGTAGAAAGCTAGGTAGAAAATTTCAAGTGAAGAATGCAAGTGAGTAATCCAAATCCAATGTGAACCCACTTCCTATTTCTTCATCCTCTACCACTTGCCATGCAGTAGAGTGTGTTATCTTCATAAGTTTCATGACCAAGTGAAGATGGAACTTGAGTTAGAGTTTCCTCGACGTAGATCATCTTCGGCATTGAAGTCAACGATCTAGCCCGCTCATTTCTCTGACGAAACCATAGCTAGAGTCCGGGATCCCGGTGATCGCAGCGAAGGGACGTAAACACGGAGCTAAAGAAGTGGAGGACCGGATCTACAAAGGTTGTATTTCCATTCACTTAGTAGCAAAGTAGTTTTCTTGCTTGCTTGTTTCGCCTATGCTCTAGTTAACGATCTATATTAGGGTTTCTCGGCACATTATTTTTTGAATTTGGTATGGTAGATGCCTTGTGGAACCTCTTGAGTGTGCCTAGGAACCCTACAGTATGTGGCATCACCCAGGTCCATCATGGAGAACCTTAGTGATAAGAAAGATTTGACCGACTGTAGCATAGGAATATCATTTCCTATCAGAAGAATGTCGTCCACATACAATACGAGGAATGTGACAGCTCTCACTACAGCCTTCTTATAAACACAAGGTTCATCTGGATTTTTGATGAAATCAAACTCTTTGATGAAATCATCGAAACAGATGTTCCAACTCCGTGATACCTGCTTTAACCCATATATGGATTTAAGCAATTTACATGCTTTCCCGCTGCTCCCACTGTCAATGAAGCCCTCTGGCTGATCCATATAAACGTATTCTTCTAAATTTCCATTTAGAAATGCGGTTTTAACATCCATCTGCCAGATTTCATAGTCATAGTGTGCAGCAATAGCAAGTAGGATCCGAATGGATTTAAGCATGGTTACGGGAGAAAAAGTCTCGTCATTGTCCAAACCTGGTCTTTGACGAAAAACCCTTCGCCACAAGTCTTTCCTTATAGGTCTCCACCTGCCCATCCACACCAATCTTTCTTTTAAAGATCCATTTGCAACCCACAGGTTTTATCCCAGAGGGTACAACGTCCAAAGTCCATACTTTGTTGGTGTACATAGACTCCATTTCGGATCTCATGGCATCCAGCCACTTCAAAGAGTCTCCACTCGTGATAGCTTGCTGAAAACTGGTAGGATCATCATCATCCATGATGCAGTCTTCTCCGTCACCATCAATGAGGAAACCGTATTACCTCTCCGGTAGGCGAGAAGTCCTACCAGACCTACGGAGTGGCCGAGATTCCTCAGTTTCTATTGCAACAGGCGGTTCAACCAAATCGTCATTTGTAGTTTGTGTCTCTAGAACCTCTTCTAGATCTACCACCTTGCCATCATCTTTATCTGTGAAAAACTCTTTTTCCAAGAATGTGGCATTCTGAGAAACAAACACTTTTTGTTCCTCTTTGTGGTAGAATAGATATCCATAAGAATTCTTTGGATACCCTACAAAATTACACATGACTGACCGTGTCTTGAGTTTGTCCGGATTTTGCTTTTTAACATAGGCCGGGAAACCCCAAATCTTAATTCTCTTAAGAGATGGTCTCTTCCCATGCCATATCTCATATGGCGTGGTAGATACGGCTTTGGTTGGAACCTGTTCAGTAGAAATGCTGCAGTCTCCAATGCATGCCCCCAAAATGAGACGGGTAACTCAACATCACTCATCATGAAACGGACCATATCTAATAGGGTCCGATTCCGTCGTTCTGACACACCGTTGTGCTGTGGTGTATAAGTAGGAGTGAGCTAAGAGAGAATCCCATTCTCTTTTAGGAAGTTTGCAAATTCCGTACTGAGATACTCTCCACCTCGATCTGATCGAAGCATCTTGATACTCAAGCCGGTTTTTTTTTTCTACTTCTTGTTTAAATTCAATGAATTTCTCGAAAGCTTCGGACTTGTGCTTTAATAAAAATACATGACCGAATCTTGAGAAATCGTCAGTGAACGTAATGAATTATGAAAAACCGCTTCTATCCTGTACAGACATTGGCCCGCATACATCACTATGTATGAGGCCTAGGAGCTCAGTAGCTCTTTCTCCGTGTCCAGTAAACGGAGCTTTGGCCATTTTACCCTTGATACAAGACTGGAAAGTCGCATAAGATTTATATTCAAAAGATTTCAAATATCCATCTTTGTGTTACTTGTTTAGTCTTGTTTCGTTGATATGACCAAGTCTACAGTGCCAAAGAAAAGCTTCATTTAATTCTGAAAGTTTTCTTTTATTAGTGTGTTGTATACTGAAAACTGTGTGTTGATTTAGGACATATATCCCGTTATTAAGCGTACTATACCCAACCAACATTTGATTCAGTTGAATGTTCATAACATTGTTCTGCAATACAAAATTATATCCTTCATTGTCTAACAAAGAAACGGATATTATATTACAAAGCATACTTGGTACAAAATAACATGGGTTCAAAACCAATATACATCCAGATGGCAACCCCAAGTGATACACTCCCTCTGCGACTGTATGTACATTGGAACCATTTCCAACGCGGAGAGTATGGTCACCTGTCTTCAAAACCTTGCTATTTCTCAGCCCCTGCATAGAATTGCAAATGTGAGAACCTGAACCGGTATCCAATACCCAGGATGCAGAGTTTATTGAAAAACAGTTTTCTGTCACAAACGCACCTGAAGCAGAAGCATCCCCATGCTTCTTCTTGAGATTTAAGTACTCTATGCAGTTGCGCTTCCAATGTCCTGTCTTGTGGCAATGAAAACATTCCCTTTTCCCTGAGTCTACAGCTTTGGACTTTTCCTTTCCCTTCACCTTTTTAACTCCACCCTTAGGATTGGTGGGCTTCTTCTTTTTCGTTCCCTTGGCCTTAGCCTTTGAGCGAGAAGAGGAAGACTGTCCAACAGTCATAACGGGAGTTTTCACTGATTTCATAGTGCTCTCTGCACTCCTTAACATATTGAGGAGTTCAGGTAGTTCCTTCTCCATGCCGTGCATGTTGAAGTTAACTATGAATTGAGCAAAGGTGGAGGGGAGGGACTGCAGAATAATATCCGTATATTGTTCATTGTCCATTGTCCATCCAAGGTCCTCAAGCTCTTCTCTAAGAGCTATCATCTTCAGAACATGGTCTCCTACCGGTGTGCCAGGGGCCATTCGCATCTGAAACAATTTCTTTTATGCTTCGTATCGTAATATACGGGATTGCTCTCCATACAACTCCTTTGTATGGAGGAATATGGTTTGAATGTCCATATTCTCATGCTGCTTTTGATGTGTGTTATCTATCGATGCAAGCGTGAGGCATTTGGCCGTGACACAGTCAGCGTCCCATGTCTTGCGGACTTCAATGTCCGCAACTGAGGATTTTGGACCTGGGATGGGCGGGGCTGAAGCCGTGAGGACATATGATACTTTATCATAAGTCAAGGCTATTTTCAGATTCCTCAGCCAGTGTTTATAATTGGTCCCATTCAGTTTGTTTTTATTTAGTAGAAGCTTGAGTCCAGTCATGGGTATCTTCCATTAAGAGAGAGAAAAGAATACACTCAGCGAAAGCTCTTGCATAGATCAGATTGGTTATTATCTTATCTAATCGATGTTTCCCACTGCTTTAATCGAGTTTTTCTTTCAAACCTTAAAAAGAAATACTAGCCAGGATTAATTACAGTCTACAACTTCGCTGACCGTTCAGCCAGGCCAGTGTCGGTACTTGAGGGAGGTTCCCCGTGCTTTCGCACGGACGTAATTAAATTAAACCTCGTTTTCCCAGAGGCGTAGCCCCGTTGACACCTTTCTAGACACCTAATGAGTTAGCTAATTGTAAACTGTAAAACTCTCCTAGGAGCAACTATTGCCCACAGTGGGATCGGGATCCAACCATCACATGGAAGGTATGCAATCTTATTGCAAATTTCAACTATTGAAATTCCCGATGTGGTTTTTACCCCTAGTACTTATGACCTTAACTAAGATCAACAAATCATAAGTACCAATCAAGTTCTACCCGTCATTTTTGATTAATTAGACCCACTCACATGACCCTTAACTATGGTCAACAAAGTCGTATGAATGTCTTAATTAATCTACATCATATGCAATGTAGGAAAACATCACTTAGCTACCGTACACTACGCCTTAACTATAGTCAACAAACGTAGCATGAATACTAAGTACTCTACTTCCTAAAATGACGGAGGGTTGCGGATGATTTTTAAGAAAATCTTTAACGCTTTGAACTTGATATCGTTGTAGAATCAAATAGTTTTCAAAAGGAGTGGCTTAAGCTCCGCAGTTTTGAAATGTAGATTTTTCATAAAGAGCCGAGTGGTTTTCAAATCCGATTCTACAACATCTTTTTAGGTTTATTTTCTTTACATTAATCATATTAATGTAATCCCATCATTTAAGTCCTCAAGACAATCACAGAAAAGAAACGAAAATAACATGTACGCTTATGCCATCCGCATTCGCCGCAATGTTCCGTTATGCACCGTTAGGTTACTTAACTAACGGCATACCGGGACGGGACTAGCGCGGGTGTAAAACATAAGCAATGTCTACTATATATCGTATATATAATATGTCATTCGTCTCAGATATCACAGAATACAGGCAGCAGAAACATCTATATAATGTGGGATATACTTGGACGTCCGTATTTAGTATTTAGCTAACAATAGAAAATACGGATTCCAGAGTCGCGATGAATAGCTAAGCCCACACCCCTAGACCCCTACGAGAGCGGCAAGCGACCCTACCAATCTTGGAGTTTAGGAGACCCGGTCTCGACTCCTCGAGATGGCCTCCCACTGAACCCCAGAACCCGGTCACTTGTGCTCCCCTCCTTGGGTCTATCCTAATGCGGAAAAGTAAATAATATACAACACTGGTGGCATCAACCTTAACCCGGAAGTGCTGTTCATACCAGAATATTGCATTCTATACCGCCCATTCTTATGCTCGTTTGTTTATAGGCAGGTGCTTTTTATCAGTGTTTGCTACATAATTGCAGGATACTGGTCTCATCTCTAAACAGTGAATATCATGGAAAAGTACGACAAATTCTGGATTACTGCCAACAACAGATAAAACACGGGTCTCCGCTCTCTATCCGTGTGTTGCCACATACCAGTTTAAGGGACAAAATGGCAAATCGATTGTCATGTTCATGCACAAAGCTCAATGTCAACACAAGATCCAAGAAATCTACGCGGAGCTCGAGGAAATCATGGCAAAAGATCCACATCACATCACCTTTTGTTCTACTAAAATTCTGGAAGAAATGTAAAGAGATTCTAAGAAAAGTCATATACCAAACAGCAAACAACATAAAACCAGGGAACCCCACCAAACCCCACAACCTAACTCTCCTATATGGCTGCGGAACCGCGACCAATAGGGGGTCTTGTTGTGTCGTTTTCTGGGGTTAGTTTGGGTACTTCATTTTATGCCAGATTCTTGCCCTAGGGTTTCTGTAAGCAGCCTATAAATACCCCAGAATTGAGCCAAACCAAGGGGTCAATTCTTTGTTTCTCTTTTGTAAGTTTTAGTGTAGTTTTAGTTCTTCTTCTTCTTCTTCTTCATCTTTCCTCCATTGAAATGTAGTGAGAGCATTGAGTGGATGATCAATGAAGATGAGGGTTTTTGTATCATTCTCTTTTGTTTAACTTCCCCTTGAGATTCTTGCTTTCTCTTAACCCTTCAACCTCTTCATTGAGCTTGAAAGATTAAGGGTTAGTTATTGATCTCAAGGGTCGTATTTTCTTGTGGAATTGGTTCTTCACTTCACATGAGTTCTTTACCCTTCTCTTGATCTTGCAACCTCTTGATTGAGCTTGCAAGTTTAAGGGTTGGGTATTGATCCCATGGTTGTCTTGAGTTCTAGTTTCTTGTTCTTTTTATTGCTTATTTATTACTTGCTTTTTATTACCTTGCTTTAGTTTCTTGCAATTTATATTCATGCACTTACTTACTTGTAATCTTTTCTTTTCTCTTTTCTTTTTGTTCTCTCTTTTTTGTTCATTTTGTGAATGGTTGTAATTATTGTTGTTAAGAATAAATACGGTATTGTAAGTTAACATTTCTTTGCTCGTTTCCTTTTCCCGTTATTTTCCATTGAACTCCGCCCAAACGTTACGCAAGCGCTCCGTTAGGCACCCTACCCTAACAAGATAACGGTGATTCCTAACCGCGACCGGTTGCGTTCGGTTTAGCCGGAGGCGAAAGCAAGAGACAAGAATGGAAGGACAAGGGTAAATAAGCAGTATTCCACGAATACCGCGCTTAAATCCCCTAATCCACGTTGTTGCCGATTGCTCTAGCTTCAATTGGTCAAGACTCGGCTAAAAGGTTTTGAGTACGGATTTCTTTAGCTTACAATTTCGTATCTTATTCTTAACAACTTTATACTTGCAAATTGTTAGTGTATATGCCCTAGAGGCCATTACTGTATCATACTAATTTGTATATTACTTAATGGAAGCTTGGGATATTCACCTTGTATAAACAATCTTGCTCAATATAATAGTATGCTACTTGGTTTGTTTCTACTTCAATGTGTACATGTGTTTATTTTAGTATATCACCTATACGCATTAGTGGAGCCCTTAGAATCTTTGCTTGATTACCAGCGTTGTGATGGCAGTCACACTAGTGGGGGCTGGGTAATCTATAAGCACATCCTTATACAGGTCCCTAGTCGCAGGACTATCGAGACAGGGCATCGATACTCCAGAGTAGACTATCGTATGCGCTTCTCATCCCAGTGTGGGAGATGGTCTGTCCCACAGCCATCAGTACGTCGTACTGGAGATAGTATACGGGTGCTCGTTGGGTTACGAGTACACTGGACAGGACTCGTCGGGAACTGACAGGTTGGTATTATACCTATCGTCAGTTATCAATTCCCAGATGACATGAGTACAGCTTAGTCCGTTGACTTGACACTGGCACTTCGCCTCGAGTGTGTTCCCACTGCACTTTGATCACTACCCATCCATGACTCAAAGGAGTCGTGCAAACAGGTAATGGTTGGGTGCAGTCCCGAAGCACTTGGAGGCAGTGACGGTTAGACAGGATTCGTCTTTCCCGGTATTGGGGGTTGACATCGCGCTGTGTCTAGGAGAGCCATTACACGAGTAGTCCCTGGACAGGGCAAGCGAGATATGCTGGTAGGCTTCCAGTGTTATCTCAGGGTGTTTTGGGCTTCACTCCGACACGACTTGTACCGCTATTAGGGGACTGACGTTTACCGCCCTCTAGGCCCGCCATGCGATGTATCAGACGAACAGACCGGACTGTACGGAGATTGTCACACTCAGACTCAGTAGGAGTTCAGATGGGGTTCACCTCGTCAGTCTTCTTGTCGGCATCTACCTGGGGACCGTTACGCACAGCTAGTGCCGCTTGCGGTCTGTGGTTAAACCCACTGCCAGCGTAAGTGTCGAGTCTTTAGAGTCCCACACAAAGGGCTATTCGGCATTGGGCAAAACAGAGTAGAGGTCGCATGGTTTTGCGACAGGGTTCGTTCTCATCCGCGCACTTGTGCACGTTTGGAGTCCGGACGGATATTACTGGCTGGCTCTGGTTTAAGTCAGATACTGGTATATGTTTTGGGGTTGCTTTTATCTCTCAGTATTCATGTTCCTCGGAACAAGAATGCAGGTGTGTATGCACAGTTGTTTGAGGAGGAGGAAGAGGACTTTCATTAGGGTTTCGGAACGGGTGCGTATGCACAGTTGACAGTTGTCTTTTTCCAAACCCTAATGGATTTATGTTATATCAATTAATAATATTAATAAAATGAAATTGTGTCATGGTTGGTTTTTTGTTGACTTGTTGACCATGGTTGACTAGTTGACCATAGTTGAATGTTTGACCATCATCATTACTTTGCAAAGATGCTCTTTGATTCTAGCAAAATTCATTTAATGTATGAAATGATAATGGTCATTCCTAAACCTTCCATCAACTATTTCATTTTCATTATTATTATTAATTTGATAATTCTTTTTGCTTTTGTTATGGTTGCAAAAGAAAAAGAACTCATTCTATCATATTGCTTCTCTCTCCTCACTTCATCTTCTTCTTCCTCTAACTCAAGGAGAATCCTTCTCATGTGTTGAGAATCCCTCTTCTTGAAAGAAAAACACCCCAAAGACACTCTCTACTCTCTCTAGGGTTAAAGGTTTAGCAAGCCGGAGATCCTAGTTCACTCTAAGTTCGAGAAAGAGCCCGAAGGTTGAACCCTCAAGTGGATCCATCTTTGACGGAAGAAGGCAACGAGAAAAGAACCATCAACCTCTACAAGGTTTCAAGAAGATGGAGTTCAAGTTAGGTATAACCTTTCATCCGAGTAGCTAACTCCCTTTAGCATGATAGCTAGTTTTAGTTTAGGAAAAGATCCCGACTTTGTTAGTCCATGTTGCCCCATGCGCTAAAAATTTGAGTTTTATACCGTTTCCGCCTCCCCGTAAGAACCGGGGGTCGCAACGTGGACTTACAGTGGTATCAGAGCCTAACTAAACATAAACTAGCTAGGTAGTGAAGTGTAACGAAGTTCGGAACCGAAAAATCCAAAAACCAAACTTTTTAAAAACCCTAGTTTCTGTTAAATTTTTTTCTGGTCAAAACAAAATTTGTCATACACCTAAAATCATCTCAGGGTTTTTTAAAGATAACCACCAAAAACGAGCCAGAGATCTTACCAAACGACCGCGTTTCCGCGGCAATAGCAAGCTATTGCCGCGGATCCGTGGCCGTCTTGTCTCCTCTCTGCCTCGATTTTGGTGCAGTGTATCTCTGGATTGGTTTTAGGATTTTTGAGATATATTATATGTGCCCAGATTTTCCAGAATAGAAATTTGTTTTTGGGGGCCTATAATTCCGTATTTTTTTTTCCGAACTTCACTACACTTTGACTATGTTGGTTATATCTGTGTTGTTTGTATGTATTGAACGTCGGCTAATCGCTATAAGTCGATTAGTCGGGGTTATACATCTCTGTGATCTGTGTTTGATATTGGAATGTGTATATGAATGCGTTGGACTGTCGCGGGTGAATAGCCGGGGTGGATGTGAGATGAGCTTTTGTTTTTCTTTCATTCATTTGTAATATGTAAATTGATGTAATATTATTATTTGTATGGCCGCACAACCGGGTCGGGGTTGTAGCCGACATTGTATAATTCTTTTTACTGTTTTTGCTCCTAGGATAGACCCATGGAGGGTGCACAAACTACCGGGTATGCCGAAGTGCCGAGTGGCCTACTCACGGGGATGAGGGAGGTTGCTTCACTTCGGGTACTTGGCAGGTAGTTTGCCGCACCAGTAGGGGCCTTGGGTGGGGTTTTGGCTATTCACCGCGACCGTGTAATCCGCTTTTCGTTGCAGGCTCGAACAGATTGCGGATTCCTAGTATATCCAATGTATTCATCTGTGATCTGTAATGTCTATCATTGTTATATATATATATATAACTATTTAGGCGTTGCTTATGTTTTACAGCCGCGCTAGCCCAGCCCCCGCTCTGTCGTTAGTTAAGTAACCTAACGGGTGATGACGGGGCCCCGTGGCGAATGCGAATGGCATAAGCATACGTCATATTTTGGTTGTTTTCTGCAATGGTAGGATTAAATGATGGGATGCATTAAAAGAACTAATGCAAGAATATCACGAATTAAAAGAACTAATGCAAGATAATAAACCAAGCAAAAGTCGTTGGAACACTTTCGAAAAACCACTCGGTTCTTTTCAAAAATAACTTTTAAATGCGGAGCTTGAGCCACTCCTTCTAAAAGTTATCTCGTTCCATCGAATATATCAAGTTCACTACGTTCACGGTTTTGCCAAAACCATTCGTAGCCCTCCGTCGTTTCACATGAATAGTCAATAGTATTCAAGCTGTGTTTGTTGGCCAAAGTCAAGGCATAGTGATTGGTAGCTATTGGGTATTCATGTGCAGCATAGATAGATGCGTTGATTTGGAACAGTCGTACTGCCTTGTTAGCCAAAGTCAAGGGTAGGTACGGGTGGATTCAAATTAACCTGGAGAACGACGGGAAGAACTTGACATGTGACTTATGATTTGTTGGCCAAAGTCAAGGTCATAAGAGCATGGGGCAAAAATCCACATCGGGAGTTTCATAAGTACTGAAACTTGCTAGATTTGCATACCATTTGGAGTGTGGTGATTCTGGTAGGATTCCTTCAGTTTCGTCACGCGATGATATTTGGATCCCGATCCTACTGTGAGTATATGCTACTCCTCGGGAAATTTCTCACTAAACGATCAATGCTATAAACCTAGTAGGTGCCTAGAAAGGTGTTAGCGGGGCTACGCCCCCAGGGAAAAGAGGTTTTTTAATTAAGGAACTTCGCGAAAGCGTTGGAAAACCTCCCTCGAAGTACCGACACTGGCCTGGCTGAACGGTTAAGCAAGTATTGTGCGGTGGGATTGATCCTGACTAATTCTTCCTTTATGGTTTGAGGAGGGATTCGAGAGACAGTGGGAGCCATCCTGTTTAGAAAAACTAAAAACCATTCTAAACTTGCAAGAGCATCGTGCTAAAGTGTTTCTTCTCTCTCTCCTAATTGCAGCGACCAATCGACATGACTGGACTTAAGTTACTTCTAGATAAAAATATACTGACAGGGCCAAACTACAAAGATTGGCTCAGGAATGTTAAAATGGCAATCACTTACGACAAGCTGGGGTATCTTCTTACCACCAAAGCTCCCCCCGTCCCAAGTCCCACCTCCAGCGTCGCGGATAAGGAAATCCATAAGACCTGGGAGATTGATAGCGTGAAGGCCAAGTGCCTCGTACTTGCCTCGATGGACAACGAACATCAAAGGAGGCACGAGAATATGGACCTTGAATCCATATTTCTCCATACAAAAGAACTGTATGGGGAGCAATCTCATATCGCAAGATACGAAGTGTCGAAGAAGTTGTTTTCGGCAAGATTGGCCGTCGGATCATCGGTAGCGGAACACGTGCTTAAGATGATTGGCTACATTGAGGAGCTCGCTGAACTTGGGACCACGTTGGAGAATGAGCTCTATACGGACTTGATTCTTCAGTCCCTTCCTTCCACTTACGCCCAGTTTATACTGAACTTCAACATACAAGAAAAAGAAGTTGAACTTTCAGAACTCCTCAACATGCTGAGGAGCGCAGAGGGCACCGTACAGAAAAGTAGGGAAACATCCAGTTTGTTTGTAGGAGGATCTTCTTCTTTTAGGTCCAAGGCGAAAGTCAAGGGAAAGAAGAGGAAAGCCCCCGCCAAACCAAGGGGCGGTGTTAGTAAAGTGGATACGAAGGGAAAGGCAAAGGCAACAATGATAGCGGGGAAGCTTATAGGTAAAGAGGAATGCTTCTATTGTCATAAGAGTGGACACTGGAAGAAAGATTGCAGGGCTTGGAAAGCCAGGACACAGGAATTGAAGCAGGTTGCGGCTTCAGCTTCAGGTGTGTATGTTATTGAAAACTGTCTTTCAATAAACTCTACTTCCTGGGTATTGGATACCGGATCAGGATCTCATATCTGTAATTCTTTGCAGGCGTTGAGAAACCGTAGGGTTTTGAAGGCAGCTGACATGACCCTCAGAGTTGCAAACGGAGCTAGCATGGATGCTAAAGCCGTGGGGGACTATCACTTGGGAATGTCAGATGGGCATGTTTTGGTTTTGCGTAATTGCTTTTTTGTACCCAACGCAACTTGTAATATCATTTCTGTATCTTTGGTTTCTAAAGAAGGTTATGAATTTGCGTTTGTAAGTAATGTTGTAAACATTCACCTTAATCAAGTTCTGATTGGGTCAGGTATATTGAGCAATGATATATACGTGTTAAATCAACCATAGATTTTCAATGTCCAGAATACACACAAAAGAAAGTCTCCGGAAATCAATCAGACTTTCTTATGGTATTGTAGACTGGGTCACATCAATGAGAGAAGGTTGACTAAGTTACATACAGAAGGGTATTTCGATCCGTTCGAATATCAATCGTATGCCACTTGTCAATCCTGTCTCAAAGGAAAGATGAAAAAGACTCCGTTCACTGGACACGGAGTAAGAGCGATCGAGCTCTTGGGACTCGTACACAGCGACGTGTGCGGTCCAATGTCTACACATGCGCGAAGCGGTTATTCTTACTTCATTACTTTTACGGATGATTTTTCAAGGTACGGTTATGTCTTCTTAATGAAACATAAGTCCGAAGCCTTTGAAAAGTTCCAGGAATATAAGAATGAAGTAGAAAAACAAACCGGCAAAAGTATCAAGATTCTAAGATCGGATCGAGGTGGAGAATTCTTAAGTGCCGAGTTCCTGAATTACTTAAAAGAGAATGGGATTCTCTCTCAGCTTACTCCTCCATACACTCCGCAACATAACGGTGTATCGGAGAGACGGAACCGGACCCTATTGGATATGATACGGTCCATGATGAGTAACGCTGAGTTACCGCGATCATTCTGGGGATATGCGCTAGAATCAGCTGCATATCTTTTGAACCGAGTTCTTACTAAGACTGTGCCTACCACACCATATGAAATATGGTGTGGGAAGAGGCCCTATCTCAGTCACATTAAGACTTGGGGAAGTCCAACTTTTGTTAAAAAGCAGCATGCGGACAAGCTCGAGGCACGCTCAATACAGTGTAAGTTCGTGGGATATCCAAAGAACTCCAAGGGATATTTCTTCTACTGTGAAGAGGAACAAAAAGTTCTTGTTTCTCGTCATGCCTACTTCTTGGAAACTGAGTTTTTGGAAAACCAGATAAGTGGGAGCACAATAGAACTGGAAGAAATTCCAGAACCACGAGCTATTACTGAAAGCTTAGTGGAACCAGAGGGTTCAAAAGAACAGGACATTCCTATGCCGCTTCGCAGAAGTAGTAGGCAGTCTCATCCGCCCGAGAGATACTACGGTTTTCTCATAGACGGGGATAGAGAGGATTGCATCATAGATTATGATGAGCCTACTAGCTTCCAGCTGGCTGTTCAGAGCGTTGACTCGGTAAAATGGCTGGATGCAATGCGGACCGAAATGGAGTCCATGTACACCAACAAAGTATGGACGTTGGACATTGCTCCAGACAGGGTAAAACCCGTAGGATGCAAGTGGATCTTCAAAAGGAAGATTGGTGTAGATGGACAGGTTGAGACCTATAAAGCTAGACTTGTTGCAAAGGGTTTTCGTCAAAGACCTGGTTTGGACTATGACGAAACCTTTTCTCCAGTGGCTATGCTGAAATCCATTCGGATCCTTCTTGCCATTGCTGCCTTCCACGATTATGAGATTTGGCAGATGGACGTAAAGACCGCTTTTCTAAATGGAAATTTAGAGGAGTGTGTCTATATGGATCAGCCAGAGGGTTTCATTCAGAGTGGGAGCAGCGGAAAGGTGTGCAAGTTGCTTAAGTCCATCTATGGACAAAAGCAGGCATCGCGGAGTTGGAACATCTGTTTTGATGAGACGGTCAAGGAATTTGGCTTTATCAAAAATCCAGATGAACCATGCATCTATAGTAGATTTGTAGCGAGAACTGTAGTATTCCTCGTTTTATACGTGGATGACATTCTCTTAATAGGAAATGACATTCCTATGCTACAATCTGTCAAGGGGTTCTTGTCGCACAGGTTCTCCATGAAAGACCTGGGTGATGCCTCATACATCCTGGGGATCCGGATCCATCGTGATAGATCCAAGAGGATATTAGGACTTTCTCAGTCCAGGTACATCGACACCATAGTGAAAAGATTCGGTGTAGAAGATTCCAAGCGCGGTAACCTACCGGCTTGTCACGGGATCACCCTCTCTAAAGAAATGTCTCCCATGACTGATTTGGAGAGGGATCACATGTCTATTATACCCTACGCCTCTACGGTAGGCTCTATAATGTATGCGATGTTGTGTACCAGACCGGATATAGCTTATGCACTGAGTGTGGTAAGCCGGTATCAGTCAAACCCTGGGGAGAAACACTGGATAGCGGTAAAGAACATTCTTAAGTACCTGAGAAGGACTAAGGAGATGTTCTTGGTGTATGGCGGAAAAGACCTCCAGATCGAGGCCTTTGCTGACTCCAGCTTCCAGAGTGACAAGGATGATTCCAAGTCCATTTGTCTTTACCCTCAATGGAGGGGCGGTGTGTTGGAAGAATTCCAAACAGGAAACCGTTGCAGACTCGACGATGGAAGCGGAATACATCGCTGCATCTGATGCCGCAAAAGAAGCTGTCTGGATGAGGACGTTCTTGAAAGAACTTCAGGTGGTTCCGTCCATTGTTGACCCAATACCTCTGTATTGCGACAACAACGGGGCTATAGCTTTAGCGAAGGAACCCAGGTCCCATCAGAGATCCAGGCACATCTTGAGGCGGTATCACCTGATCACGGCGATCGTGGATGACAAGGAGATCGAGGTTCGGAGGGTTGCTTCAGAAGAAAACACTGCAGATCCATTCACCAAGGCCCTGCCCCAGACTCAGTTCGAGCGGCTGATCGAGATGATAGGTCTTCGATACGCCAGTGCATGGCCTTAGTGCAAGTGGGAGATTGTTAGTGTATATGCCCTAGAGGCCATTACTGTATCATACTAGTTTGTATATTACTTAATGGAAGCTTAGGATATTCACCTTGTATAAACAATCTTGCTCAATATAGTAGTATGCTACTTGGTTTGTTTCTACTTCAATGTGTACATGTGTTTATTTTAGTATATCACCTATACGCATTAGTGGAGCCCTTAGGATCTTTGCTTGATTACCAGCGTTGTGATGGCAGTCACACTAGTGGGGGCTGGGTAATCTATAAGCACATCCTTATACAGGTCCCTAGTCGCAGGACTATCGAGACAGGGCATCGATACTCCGGAGTAGACTAGCGTATACGCTTCTCATCCCAGTGTGGGAGATGGTCTGTCCCACAGCCATCAGTACGTCGTACTGGAGATAGTATACGGGTGCTCGTTGGGTTACGAGTACACTGGACAGGACTCGTCGGGAACTGACAGGTTGGTATTATACCTATCGTCAGTTATCAGTTCCCAGGTGACATGAGTACAGCTTAGTCCGCTGACTTGACACTGGCACTTCGCCTCGAGTGTGTTCCCACTGCACTTTGATCACTACCATACCACGACTCAAAGGAGTCGTGCAAACAGGTAATGGTTGGGTGCAGTCCCGAAGCACTTGGAGGCAGTGACGGTTAGACAGGATTCGTCTCTCCCGGTATTGGGGGTTGACATCGCGCTGTGTCTAGGAGAGCCATTACACGAGTAGTCCCTGGACAGGGAAAGCGAGATATGCTGGTAGGCTTCCAGTGTTAACTCAGGGTGTTTTGGGCTTCACTCCGACACGACTTGTACCGTTATTAGGGGACTGACGTTTACCGCCCCCTAGGCCCGCCATGCGATGTATCAGACGAACAGACCGGACTGTACGGAGATTGTCACACTCAGACTCAGTAGGAGTTCAGATGGGGTTCACCTCGTCAGTCTTCTTGTCGGCATCTACCTGGGGACCGTTACGCACAGCTAGCGCCGCTTGCGGTCTGTGGTTAAACCCACTGCCAGCGTAAGTGTCGAGTCTTTAGAGTCCCACACAAAGGGCTATTCGCCATTGGGCAAAACAGAGTAGAGGTCGAATGGTTTTGCGACAGGGTTCGTTCTCATCCGCGCACTTGTGCACGTTTGGAGTCCGGACGGATATTACTGGCTGGCTATGGTTTGAGTCAGATATTGGTATAGGTTTTGGGGTTGCTTTTATCTCTCAGTATTCATGTTCGTCGGAACAAGAATGCAGGTGTGTATGCACAGTTGTTTGAGGAGGAGGAAGAGGACTTTCATTAGGGTTTCGAAACGGGTGCGTATGCACAGTTGACAGTTGTCTTTTTCCAAACCCTAATAGATTTATGTTATATCAATTAATAATATTAATAAAATGAAATTGTGTCATGGTTGGTTTTTTGTTGACTTGTTGACCATGGTTGACTAGTTGACCATAGTTGAATGTTTGACCATCATCATTACTTTGCAAAGATGCTCTTTGATTCTAGCAAAATTCATTTAATGTATGAAATGATAATGGTCATTCCTAAACCTTCCATCAACTATTTCATTTTCATTATTATTATTAATTTGATAATTCTTTTTGCTTTTGTTATGGTTGCAAAAGAAAAAGAACTCATTCTATCATATTGCTTCTCTCTCCTCACTTCATCTTCTTCTTCCTCTAACTCAAGGATAATCCTTCTCATGTGTTGAGAATCCCTCTCCTTGAAAGAAAAACACCCCAAAGACACTCTCTACTCTCTCTAGGGTTAAAGGTTTAGCAAGCCGGAGATCCTAGTTCACTCTTAGTTCGAGAAAGAGCCCGAAGGTTGAACCCTCAGGTGGATTCATCTTTGACGGAAGAAGGCAACGAGGAAAGAACCATCAACCTCTACAAGGTTTCATGTAGAAGGAGTTCAAGTTAGGTATAACCTTTCATCCGAGTAGCTAACTCCCTTTAGCATGATAGCTAGTTTTAGTTTAGGAAAAGATCCCGACTTTGTTAGTCCATGTTGCCCCATGCGCTAAAAATTTGAGTTTTATACCATTTCCGCCTCCCCGTAAGAACCGGGGGTCGCAACGTGGACTTACACAAATAATACACATAGGTTAGATTGAACAAACACATACTCATTCTTTATTGACTCGTCTAAGACAAGAACGGAAATACAACCATCTCCATGTGGATCGACCCGTGCTCAACCGGCTAGCTGCATAGCGACACCGTCATGATTGCGGTTAACTTTAAATACTTTCAATCAAATGGCGCCGTTGCCGGGGAGACGGTAGCGTATTTTCTTTCTTGTTATTCGGGTTAATATTCTTTTTGTATATATTTATAAAAAAAATATATCTTTTTGTTTTTTTGGATAATTTTTGTGAGCAAGTCTGCAGATTTTTGCGGATTTGCAAACGGTGATTGTGGGGAGCAAAGTGTACGTTCAAGGCTAAAGTGATTGCAAAGTACAGTGCCAAAGATCCGGGTAGTTTGACCCGCGCAAGCGAACCTTTCAAGCTTACCGGATTTGATTCAACGGGAGTATCCTAACCCAAAAACTTAACGGTACGTACTTTACTAACACCTTCTTCTCAAATCCGACGCATCCAATATACTATTCTTTGCAGGATTCTTTGCAAGTTCGCTAGCAAACGCTAAAAATTGACTAACCCGTATTTGTTGCAGTGCCGGGCTTAAACTAAAAAACGATTGTTTGATTCTTTATAGAATTTTTATTGAATTGCGCATTGCATACATTAATACGGACTTAAGGGCAAGCGAACCCCACAACATACGGTAAAGGATTTCATCACCTTTTCCGTGGCCCACAAATCACGAACTTGAGCATAACGTTTACCTGCACAAAATTTAAAAGAAACTAGACTTTAAGCCTTAAGGACTTCGTGCTCACTAGGAGAAGTTAACTGTGTTTAGAACCTTGCTTAACGGTATATTGTTTACGGGGTGTCTAGGAAAGTGTTAACGGCGAAACCGCCAAAAGAGAAAGGGTTATTTAATTAAGGAACTTCGCGAAAGCGTTGGAAAACCTCCCCTTATCTCTGCACTTACCTGGCCTCGTGATCAGTGTATCTTGAGCTTGTTTCTCGACACAATTTTACTTCGACAATCAAGTTCTGGAGCAGGTCTAGTTGACCTAGGTGAACCCTAGAATGATTAGGTGTGTGGTATTTTTGTGTCGTGATTATTTTTGTAAAGATTCTTTTTGTGCATATATTTCATTCTTTTGTTTAAAAAAAAAATTATCACATTCTTTTTCCCCTCCTTTTCTCTGCCTTTCTTTCTTTCTCTCTTCATATCATGGGTACACCACCTCGCAAAACTCTTGCCGAACTTTGGTACCCACAACCAGACATTACTTCTTACGGTTCTTGCTTTGGCCGAACATCGAACGACCCCTCCATGCCAAAAATTTCTTTGAAAGATCGGATAGACGCGTCTAGGACGAACAACTGGACCCCGCAATCCACTTCGTATCAACCGTTTCAAACATTCACCCCTTCTTGCGTTGAGACCCCTTTTGAAAGTCCAGTTGTAACCACAAGACCAATGTCTATTGCTGAACGTATTGAACAATCCCGTAGCCGATCTTTCACGCCTTTCACCGCTACAGATTCTTGGGATCAACAATTCCATTCACCTTCTTATCCAAATGTTGATCCTGCACCTGTCCAGCCATTCAATTCCTACCAATCCTACCCTACTTTTGCACCTTCCCAAGACATTACTTCAGAACCGCCATTTGGGAGTTTTCAGTATCCAAACAACTTTAAATCTTTTACTGAAACCCCATCACCACCTATGTCTAGCCTAGAACAGTCATTGGAAGAATTTCGGGTAGCTTCACAACAGATGATGAATTTGAATGCGTCCATGGCCGCTCTCATACAACCTACTGACCCGGTAGCTAGTTTTCAACTAGCTCCAAATTTTCAAATGTATGATGAGGCGGCAGGACAGGATGTGAATTTGAGTGGAGAGAGTGAGGTGTATACCCTTCCAAATCAAACCTACACACCACAAATTGAATCCCACAACTCCTGTGTTGAAAGTCTATCAAGTGTCCCAAATGAATTATCAGTTGAAGATAGAATGTTTAATGAATTGTGCAACTTTGTAGTGTTTGATTTGCCAGATTGTGAAGGGCCCTTTTCTAGTGAAACCACACCCAATCCTTTTGACCTCTACACCTCCATCTTAGAACCTGAATTGATTGAAATCCATGCTTTTGATGAGGTGTCTGAGAATATTGATTTCCACTTGATTGATGATATTGACGCTGGGACTATTTTGGATGATGAACCCATAGATTTGGCTGAGCTTATCTCTTCAAATCGTCATCTCGGGTCATTAAATGTTTTTCCCGAACCCCATATGCGTCTTGATTTTGATGAAAATTGCATGGATAAGCTAAATTTTGAGGAGAATATTGAGGATAGTACTGAGGATGAAACAGTTTTAATTGATGAGTCGGATTTTTCAATTCATCCTATCCCTTCCACTGACTGTGTACACCCTCCTGAACCTTTAACCGATAACCTTCCTCAACCACTTCCCTCCACCCTTTCCATCGTTCCGACCTTGCAAGAAACCGTCTCACTTTCATTTACTATGTCTGGTTTACGAAGTTCGGCGTAACCATGGTTTCTTACGAATCTTGAGGGATTTGACCCAATTTCTCGCCATATTGATAGATTAGTACAATCCCTCTTTTCACATCGATCATTACAGATTGTACTAATTTATTCAATCCATTTCCACCCTCAAGTTTTCTTTCTCCCTTCCGCCATTCTTCTTCCCATATACCGAGACCGTATCCCGCTTCTATCTCCATACGGTCTCGCATATTCTCCATTTCTTACCTCTTCACCTTCTTTCACCAGCCACTGCCTTATCACGATAAGATCTTTGAATGGTTGGTACTAACTTTTGGCCTGTGTAAGGCCTTGTATAGCTTGACACTGTTCTTCCCCCCTAATCCTGAACTTCATCGCTTAAACAGTGGAAACACTGTTTCACTTGAGTTTGGGGGGGACTCCTTTTTTTTGTATATATTTTTTGTTTTCTTTGTTGTATATAATTTGTTTTTAGGGAGCGCCGGCAATTTTGACCCTCTTGGTATAGCCTGACAGTGAGGGCACTATCAAGTTTAAGTTTGGGGGTGTGCTCGGTAAGCTTTCTTCCTTCCCATTCATTTGTATATTTTGCATTTGCATACCTTATTAAAAACCCACAAAAATCGAAAATTTTCCAAAAATATAAAAACTTTGACGTCAAGTTAGCTAATAGGGTAACTTAGATTTTTATTCTGAAAGTTTAGTTGATATGTTAGAAATAACTAAATTCTAGGCTTAGTAATTGAAAACCCTTAAAATAACCCTCATTCTGTCTAACATTGGTAAGTATACGTCCTTACAGTTTTTTTGAGAAATAGGTAATCTTGAGTTCAGTTTTTGAGTTAAGTCAAGATGAAGGGAAAGTATTGATGCATTACCGGGGGATAAGTCTGAAAAATAGTTTCTTTTCTTGAGTTCAAATTTAGAAAGTATATACCCTACAAACTGCACTTACACGCACTTTGAAACTTGGGATAGTAGAGGATACCTAGAAATACTCTTGCCTGAAAGCCTAGTATGAAAGAAAAAACGGTATTTAAAGCTAAACACCAAAAGAGCATGTTGAAAAATATATCCGGTCTTGAAAATGAAAAAGAAAAAGAAAAATAAAAAGGAAAAATAGAATAAAGTCAAGACCTGGAAACTGCTATTTACGCTTTAAAGTTCACACATTCAGTAATCGGTCGTTAGTGCCTCAAGAAGCATTAATAGTCGCATGAAAGGTGTGTGAGCTAATCCGTCGATACTTAATGAAAAGAAGTAGTATTAGGTATTAGGGCAAGGGTATTATAGCTTGAATTGAATTCTTGAGTGTAGGGGTGCAAATATACACACACGTAGGGGTATACAATCGATGTTTGGATAAAATATAGAAATAAAGAATAAGACTTGTGTTTTCTATAAAGTTGATAAAAATCTTTGATTTGAGGCCGCACTTTAGAAGGAAAACTCAGGAGAACCAACATCTTTCTAAACTTTTTTGGAACATATAGGACCTAAGGTTAAATAGAGAGGAGGCGTGAAAAATAAGGGTTGGATATTTCTAACTTAGGATGATAGAATTTCTAATTTTAATACTAAACTATAGGAGTAGAATCATTGTTAACTTATGACACTAATTTGACGGGATTTTGTGGGTGTAATCCGCTGAAAACCCTCAGGAGACAACACTCCTCCTACCAGGAACACCTAGAGGTTTAACGGCTTGTTGCACGCGCTCAGTGCAATCGCGTTCCCTGCGAAAGTGTGGTTAGGATTTTATTTTTGTGAATAATTGGTTTTGCTCGGGACGAGCAAAAGTTAAGTTTGGGGGTATTTGTTCATACAGAATATAGCATTCTATACCGCCCATTCTTACGCTCGTTTCTTTATAGGCAGGTGCTTTTTATCAGTGTTTGCTACATAATTGCAGGATACTGGTCTCAGCTCTAAATAGTGAATATCATGGAAAAGTACGACAAATTCTGGATTACTGCCAACAACAGATAAAACACGGGTCTCCGCTCTCTATCCGTGTGTTGCCACATACCAGTTTAAGGGACAAAATGGCAAAACGATTGTCATGTTCATGCACAAAGCTCAATGTCAACACAAGATCCAAGAAATCTACGCGGAGCTCGAGAAAATCATGGCAAAAGATCAACATCACATCACCTTTTATTCTACTAAAATTCTGGAAGAAATGTAAAGAGATTCTGAGAAAAGTCATATACCAAACAACAAACAACATAAAACCAGGGAACCCCACCAAACCCCATAACCTAACTCTCCTATATGGCCGCAGAACCGCGGCCAATAGGGGGTCTAGGCCGCGGTTCCGCGGCCGTACTGACTCCATGTTGTGTCGTTTTCTGGGGTTAGTTTGGGTACTTCATTTTATGCCAGATTCTTGCCCTAGGGTTTCTGTAAGCAGCCTATAAATACCCCAGAACTGAGCCAAACCAAGGGGTCAATTCTTTGTTTCTCTTTTGTAAGTTTTAGTGTAGTTTTAGTTCTTCTTCTTCTTCTTCTTCATCTTTCCTCCATGAAAATGTAGTGAGAGTATTAAGTGGATGATCAATGAAGATGAGGGTTTTTGTATCATTCTCTTTTGTTTAACTTCCCCTTGAGATTCTTTCTTTCTCTTAACCCTTCAACCTCTTCTTTGAGCTTGAAAGATTAAGGGTTAGTTATTGATCTCAAGGGTCGTATTTTCTTGTGGAATTGGTTCTTCACTTCACATGAGTTCTTTACCCTTCTCTTGATCTTGCAACCTCTTGATTGAGCTTGCAAGTTTAACGGTTTGCTATTGATCCCATACTTGTCTTGAGTTTTAGTTTCTTGTTCTTTTTATTGCTTATTTATTACTTGCTTTTTATCACCTTGCTTTACTTTCTTGCAATTTATATTCATGCACTTACTTGCTTGTAATCTTTTCTTTTCTCTTTTCTTTTTGTTCTCTCTTTTTTGTTCATTTTGTGAATGGTTGTAATTATTGTTGTTAAGAATAAATACGGTATTGTAAGTTAACATTTCTTTGCTCGTTTCCTTTTCCCGTTATTTTCCACTGAACTCCGCCCAAACGTTACGCAAGTGTTCCGTTAGGCACCCTACCCTAACAAGGTAACGGTGATTCCTAACCGCGACCGGTTGCATTCGGTTAAGCCGGAGGCGAAAGCAAGAGACAAGAACGGAAGTACAAGGGAAAATAAGCCGTATTCTACGAATACCGCGCTTAAATCCCCTAATCCACGTTGTTGCCGATTGCTCTAGCTTCAATTGGTCAAGACTCGGCTCAAAGGTTTTGAGTACGGATTTCTTTAGCTTACAATTTCGTATCTTTTTCTTAACAACTTTATACTTGCAAATAATACACATAGGTTAGATTGAACAAACACATACTCATTCTTTATTGACTCGTCTAAGAAAAGAACGGAAATACAACCATCTCCCTGTGGATTGACCCGTGCTCAACCGGCTAGCTGCATAGCGATACCGTCTTGATTGCGGTTAACTTTAAATACTTTCAATCAAGTGCCCCAAATAAAAGAATATTACATTACATTTGAATTTTACATGAATGAAAAATAAAACTCTTATCTCACATAAAACCCCCCGGCTATTCAATCGCGACAATCCTGCACATCATATCTCAGCAACACATAATATCATATATCATCAACGTAAGTAAGTATGTGTACCACAATTGTCGTTGATGTATAGCAACGATACCGGCGATATCGACATACTACACTTACGGTCACAGAAAAGAAAGTGTAAAACCACAGCATTTGGAATCCACATTCTCTTTAGACATCATAAATGCGAAATATCACATACTTCGTATTTCATGCCTAACGATATGAATTCCACATATTGTATCACATTCCAGATAAATAGTCAGTATTAAACTTTTCGAACGAATGATCAAATACCCAAAATTTCCCAAAGCTCAACACTTGAGCGGAGTTCAAAAACTTCGTAACGTGCCATAGTAGTAGCGGTCCAGCCTTAGAAGGGTCAAGCCAACGCCTCATATGTGGCACGACATACTGCCTCAAACCCTAAGGTTCAAAAGGCAGTTCAAGACGGTCACATAATCGAGTTAAGGTTTGTTGTCTTCTAGAGGGTCCACCACAAAAAAACTTGCACATATTTCCGAAAGATTTAAACCCCGTGAAAGAGTGAGTTAATGATACTCGTTCGAACACTTTAATACTTTCTAAATTACCCGGAAAAAAGCATGAAATTAAAATTCCGATCGAATCATAGAATCCAAAACAATCTCCAGAACATACAGCACTAAATTCAGATTAAAAATACCCCAAAAAATATACAAGCAGAGACAATAGTTACTGTACAAAAACGACACAATGATGCAGCCGTACGGCCGCGGAACCGCGGCCAAAGCAGGGTATTGCCGCGGTTTCGCGGTGGAAAGTACTGTTCATGGCATCATTTTTTACATTTGTTCTTAGATTTATCTGCTGAATTTTTTGCATATTTTTAATTCTGAAAAATATCAGTTTTGAAAAAATGTCCAGAGAGTGCTGAAAACCGTATTTTTCGGTTCGATCGAAGTTTCAACTTCGTTAAAGTGTCGCCTAAACTTCTAGGTCGGCTCTGATACCATTGTTAGGTTTACCTAGCACCCTATGAAAGGTTTGGAAGCATCACATGTCAAAAAGATTAAGTTTTTAGAGTGCTAAGTGAACACACAAAGAATCAATCCTACAAAATTAGGGTTTCATAACTATAAACCACACCACAAGTAACAAAGACTAGGGTTTTGAGAGTACAACCTTTGTAGCTCCCTATGCTAGACTCCTTGGCCACTTGAGAGTTGGAAAACAGTTAGCTTGAGGTCTTCTAACTTCCACGACGATCCACCAGAAGCTCCTTTGTCCAAGATTGCAACTTCACTTGATCAGGAGAAAGAAATGAAGCTAACACTCTAAACAAGTGGGCAAGACTTGTGTAGAATGATGTTGTGGTGGCTTTTCTCACTTCAAAATCCGAACTTGGTGAGTAATTTTCTCAATAGAGAAATCTAGAGAGCAAAAGAAGAAGGAGGAAGAAGATGATGGCCTTTTTAGAACAAGAGAAAAGATAATCTCTAATGAAAAAATGGAAAATATATGTATATATATTTTCCACTTCTCATCTTAAACCATGGTTAAATGATAAAGATATTATTGAATTTGAGTTAAAACATAAAAGGAAAGTTAATCCAAGGTTAAAAGTAGGTGATCATGGTTAAGTCAAAGAAGAGTGTAGAAACAAACCATGAATTATCCTTTTCTTTTTCTATTTGTTTTAAAACAAATGCAATAATAATACATATATATAAAACCATGGTGTGAGTCTTACATTGCCACCATTTTCTATGTATATACAACCATGAAGGATGATGTATGTATGTATGTGTGCATGCACATCCATATGTGCATGAACATGAATGAATGCATACATGCATGTATACATCCAAAAATACAAGAAAGGATTTCTAGTGAGAAACTAATGGTTAAATGATAAATCAACACTTGATTTATCAATCCGGCCATATCACATACGACCCTACCAAAAGCAAGCCGCCCGATCAATATACGGTATCTCATACGCACATTTTAACCGGGTCCATGCGCATATAGCATACGCGCACCACAACGTTTCGCCTGGACTAGGTAACTCCTTTGTGGGACTTTAATACTCGTCAATACGCCGGTAGTGGGTGATGATCATATCAAGCACCCCCAAGCCGCAAGCGGTCAGCTAAACGTAACGGCCATCCGGCTATTGAGCGATCAGAAGAAAACAAGCGACCCTGCTACAACTCCCGTCGAGCCAACCGGCAACACTACCGTACAGTCCGGTCTCTTCGTCAGATATGCTGCATATCGAGCCTAGGGATGGTCACGTCGACCCCAATAACTCAATATGTCGTGACAGTGAATGGTCTATAACAGATCGAGAAAATACTGATAACACTTATCAGTAAATCTCAGCAGCCCTGGCCAGGGACTTACTGATATAACTAGTCGAGCACAGCACAGCATCAACTCCCAATACCGGGAGAGTCGAAACCCCTCCTATCGCTCATCGCCTTCGTGTATCTCGGGACTGTACCCAACGGCCACCTGTTTGCACGACTCGGTAGAGCCGTGGTGGGGTGGTGATTAAAGTACAGTGGGAGAGCACACAGGACTCTATGACGATCTCGGGTCTACAGACTAACCTGCACCAGTGTCACCTGAGAACTGCTATCCGACGATAGATATAATCCCATATAGGAGTTCTCGGTGACTCCGTCCAGTGTACCCAGTCACCACTGAGTACCCGTATATGATCTCGATGTCAAACATCGATGAATGTGGGAACATTCATCTCCCATCGTATGGGTCTAGTATCATATACGCTTGTCTACTCTGGTATATCAATGCCCCTTCTCGATATACCTACGACTAGGGACATTCCAGGATATGCTTATAAACTACAGATGTCCCACTAGTATGATCTCCATCATAATCACAGTAGTCAAGACGATATCCTCAGGGCTTTATCAGCATGTATGAATGAATAAAAGCATGATCAAATCAACATGTCAGATAAAGAAGAACCAGATAGCATACTATCATGTCGAGCAAGAATGTACACTGAATATATATATACATGTATAGATACATCCACTATCATATAATGGCCTCTAGGGCATACATATATCCAACAACCGTAACTAACTTGTTAGCAAAGTCGTTAGAAATTCGATTGCAAAACGAACCGGAAAAAACATCATTTTGACCAAGTTTCTGCCGATTTTAAAACGGGGTCTAAAAATTTTTCAGGGACCCTTAAAAATACAAGCAGGGAAATATAAGGTTACTGGAGAAATTTGGGGTCATAACTCGTCCAAACCGCCGCGGAACCGCGACCAATCCAAAGCGAATTGCCGTGGATCCGCGGCCGAGTTGGAGCCGAGTCAGCCCAAAATTCTCCAATAACTCTTCTATGATGATTTTGTTCTTTCTGGAATGTTTTGTTTCTGCTCAAGTTTCAGGTGCACAGTGAAGTATTTGGAGTAGAATCATTTGTGTTTGCTTGATCGAAATTCTACGATGTTTGGCTAATTTGATTATATCTGTGATTTGTTTAATGTGTTTGTAAACCTCCCCTAACTTCTAGTATGTCGGTCAGCAGGGGGTTGCACATTTCTGTAATAGTTTTTACTGTTTGTGTTTGTGGACTTGTTGGATTGTCGTGAATGGATAGCCGTGGATATGATACGAGCGTTTCTTTCATTCAAATATAATTTGTAAATTGTTGCAATATTCTTTTGTAGGGCACTTCCGGGTTGAGGTTGTAGCCACCGTTGTATTATTTCATTTACTGATTTTTGCTCATAGGATAGACCCAAGGTGGGGTGCACAAACTACCAGGTACTTTGAAGTGTTTAGTGTCCTAATCACGTTGTTGAGGGGGACCGCTTCACTTCGGGTACTTGGCGGGTAGTTTGCTGTACCCGTAGGGGTCTAGGGTGGGGTTTTGGCTATTCATCGCGACTGTGTAATCCGTCTTTCTTTGCAGTCTCAAAAGAAATGCAGATTTGTAGAAAATCCAATATGTTCATCTGTGATCTGGAATGCCTATTATTGCGTCTGACGAATGTACAATATCTATATATGATAGCTATTAGGCGTTGCTTATATTTTGCACCCGCGCTAGCCCAGCCCCCGCTCTGTCGTTAGTTAAGTAACCTAACGAGTGAATGACGGGACCCAGTGGTGAATGCGGGTGGCATAAGAGGAAGTTGTATTTTCGTTTTTTCTGCAATGATAGGTTAATTGATGGGACGCATTATATTAATGCAAAGAAAATAAACCAAAGTTGATTCGTTGGAACAGTTTAAAAGAAACCATTCGGTTATTTTAAAACAGAGGATATTTTTTAAATTGCGTAGCTTTAACCACTCCTTTTAAAAGCTATCAGGTTCCTTCGATCATATCAAGTTCACTACGTTCACGGTTTCGCCAAAACCATTCGTAGCCCTCCGTTATTTCATTTGGGTATCCAGTAGTATTCAAGTTATGTAATTTGACCAACGCTAAGGCATAGTGTTTGGTAGCTGCTGGGTATTCATTTGTCGCATAGATAAATGAGTTAGTTTGGGGCAGTCATATTATCATTTCGCCAACCTCAGGGATATGTACGGATGGGTTCAATTTAACAAGATAATGATGGGTAGAACTTGACATGTGACTTATGACATTTTGACCGACGCCAAGGTCATAAGAGCATGGGGCAGAAATCCACATCGGGAATTTCTAAAGAAACTGAAATTTGCAAAGAGATGGATACCATTTGGAGTGTGATAATTTTGGTAGGATTCCTTCCGCTTTATTACACGATGATATTTGGATCCCGATCCTACTGTGAGTATCCACTACTCATCAGGAGATTCGTCACTTAACGATCAATGTTATAAACCAAGTAGGTGTCGAGAAAGGTATCAGCGGGGTTACGCCCCCAGAGAAAAGAGGTTATTTAATTAAGGAACTTCGCGAAAGCGTTGGAAAACCTCCCTCGAAGTACCGACACCGGCCTGGCTGAACAGTTAAGCAAGTATTGTACAGTAAGAATAGTCCTGACTAGTTCTTCCTTTTTGGTTTGAGGAGGGATTCGAGAAACAGTGGGAGCCATCCAGTTTAGATAAACTAAAAACCACTCTAAACTTGCAAGAGCATCTGCTAAAGTGTTCCCTCTCTCTCTCTCATTGCAGCGACCCAAAACATGACAGGCCTTAAGTTACTATTAGAGAAAAATATATTGACAGGGCCAAACTATAAAGATTGGTTCCGGAATGTTAAGATGGCTTTGACTTATGACAAATTGGTGTTGGATATATGTATGCCCTTGAGGGCATTATATGATAGTGGATGTATCTGTACATGTATATATATATATATATTCAGTGTACATTCTTGCTCGACATGATAGTATGCTATCTGGTTCTTCTTTAACTGACATGTTGATTTGATCATTCTTTTATTCATTCATACATGCTGATAAAGCCTTGAGGATATCGGCTTGACTACTGTGATAATGATGGAGATCATACTTGTGGGACATCTATAGTTTATAAGCATATCTTGGAATGTCCCTAGTCGTAGGTATATCGAGACGGGGCATTGATATACCAGAGTAGACTAGCATATAAGATACTAGACCCATACGATGGGCGATGAATGTTCCCACATTCATCGATGTTTGACATCGAGATCATATACGGGTGCTCAGTGGTGACTGGGTACACTGGACGGACTCACCGAGAACTCCTATATGGAATTATATCTATCGTCGGATAGCAGTTGTCAGGTAACACTGGTGCAGGTTAGTCTGTAGACCCGAGATCGTCATAGAGTCTTGTGTGCTCTCCCACTGTACTTTGATTACCACCCTACCACGGCTCTACAGAGTCATGCAAACAGGTGGCCGTTGGGTACAGTCCCGAGACACACGAAGGCGATGAGCGATAGGAGGGGTTTCGTCTCTCCCGGTATTGGGAGTTGTTGCTGTGCTGTGCTCGACAGGTTATATCAGTAAGTCCCTGGCCAGGGCTGCTGAGATTTACTGATAAGTGTTATCAATAGTTTCTCGATCTGTTATAGAACATTCACCGGCACGACTTATTGAGTTAATGGGGTCGACGTGACCATCCCTAAGCTCGATATGCAGTATATCTGACGAAGTGACCAGACTGTACGGTAGTGTTGCTGGTTGGCTCGACGGGAGTTGTAGCAGGTTCGCTTGTTTTCTTCTGATCGCTCAATACCCGGGTGGCCGTTACGTTTAGCTGACCGCTTGCGCCTTGGGGTGCTTGATATGATCATCATCCACTGCCGGCGTATTGACGAGTCTTCGAATCCCACAAAGGAGTTACCTAGTCCTGGAGAAACGTTGTGGTGCGCGTATGCGATATGCGCATGGACCCTGTTAAAACGCGCGTATAAGATACCGTATATTGATCGGGCGGCTTGCTTTTGGTTGGGTTGTATGTGATATGGCCGGATTAATAAATCAAGTGTTGATTTATCATTTAACCATTAGTTTCTCACAAGAAATCCTTTCTTGTATTTTTGATGTATGCATGCATCTATGCATTCTTTCTTGATTCATGCACATATGGATGTGCATGCACACATACATACATACATCATCCTTCATGGTTGTATATACATACATTAGTTTCAATTGGGTTATGTCCTTACTGCTAAGACACCTACTGTCCCTGGTCCAGATTCCAGTATTACGGATAAGGAAATCCACAAAACCTGGGAGTTAGATTGCGCGAAGCCCAAGTGCATCGTGCTTGCCTCTATGAATAATGAACATCAGAAGAGGCACGCGGATATGGATTTTGAATCCATATTTCTCTATACAAAAGATCTGTATGGAGAGCAATCTCGTATATCAAGATACGAGACCTCGAAGAACTTGTTTCTGTCGAGGCTGGCCGTCGGATCATCTGTAGGAGAACATGTCCTAAAGATGATTGGCTATATAGAAGAGCTCGCAGACCTCGGGATGACTTTAGAGAACGAGCTGTATACAGACTTGGTTCTTCATTCCCTTCCTTCCACCTACGCCCAGTTTATTATGAATTTCAACATTCAAGGAAAAGAAGTTGAACTTCCAGAACTCCTTAACATGTTGAGGAGTGCAGAGGGCACCTTGCAGAAAGCAAGGGATACACCCGCTATGTTTGTTCGCGGTGCTTCCTCTTCCGGGTCCAAGGCTAGGGCCAAAGGAAGGAAGAAGAAGGCCGCTACCAAACCTAGAGGAGGTGTTGGTAAGGTAGGAGCTAAGGGAAAGGCAAAGGTTGCAATGCCAGTAGTGGTAAAGGACGAGTGCTTCCACTGTCGTAGAGAAGGCCATTAGAAGAAAGATTGCAAAGCTTGGAATGCCAAGAACCAGGAACCGAATCAAGCTGTGGCTTCAACTTCAGGTGTGTTTGTAATTGAAAAATGTCTGTCAATCAACTCTACTTCCTGGGTATTGGATACCAGATCAGGATCTCATATATGCAATTCATTGCAGGCACTGAGAGACCGTAAAGAGCTGAAGGTTGGTGATATGACCCTCCAGGTTGCTAACGGAGGTAGCGTAGGTGCTGTGTCCGTAGGGGATTATCACCTAAGATTGACGAGTGGACATATTTTGGTTTTGCGCAACTGTTTTTGAGTACCTATGATTGGTACGAAAGAGTGTTTGTTTGTAGTTAACCGCAATCAATAACGGTGTCGCGTGTAGCTAGACCGAGATGAGTACGGGTCGTCCTCTGGGAAACGTGGAACCTTTTACTTTTACTTTAGATGTGTTGAGAAAGAGAGGAGGGATAAAGAATTTTATAGAATGGTTCCTAGATCTACGTTAAACAAGAATGTAAAATATAGATCTAGATTATTTTAGAGACTTAGATAATATAATAAGAAGGCTTGTAGGGTTCGTTAGGATTTAGTAGTTATGGACGATTAATTAAAAGTTACCCTTTTTATCCATTAATAGATTTAGAACTAGAACGACGGTGATGCGTGTAGATTAAGCTTTCTGGAGGGAAAAGAAATCCCACTCCTAACCCTTATCTCGACACGGAACACCGTTTATATTTAGCCATTACCAAAACAATCATTAATCTAATCTCTAATCGCGGTCGGAACTAGCAAAGAATTGCTAGCGCGCCCGATTAGGATGTTAATGATTCTTTTGATAAAGTTCCTAAACTTTATAGGACTTAAAAAGGGTTTAGTTATTTTCATCGTCCATTAGCCTACCCTAATCCTACGAACCCTAACAAGCGGAGAATTACTCGTGCATGTTGGGAGAAGAAGATGAAAAGACAGAGAGGGAAAACATAATGTAAAATGCAAAAAACAATTAAATAAAATAACTACCTTTATTAATCGACTTGAACAAACTACACTTTTAATCCATAGAAAATGATTACAACTAGTTGCTTCTCGATCTTTCCTAAGGAGGTAGTCGAACGGTCGATGATCAGCCTGGATCCGTGAGCGTCTGGAGCTTCGTGATCGCGTCGTCTTGGTAACTTTTCCAAGATACTCTCGGTGCTCTTTTATAGTGCAAAGCCAGAATCTTCTTGTTGAAAACTTGGTAAAATTTATCATAGATTTATGCCAAAAAATCTCATTCTCTAACTCCCTGGAATAGCGGTGGATCCGCGCTTGATGGTCGAGACCTCGTGACTGATATTTTTGGGCTTGCATCTTTCGACATGTGGCAATCCTAGGCACCTTCAGAATCTGAAAATCTTTTCTCGGTTGCTTCCAGACTTGGTCTCCAAGTTTTGCTTCTTAATTTGGCAAGATTTCTTCAACAACTTGATTTGTTTGATAAATTCTGCATAACAACTTGGAAAATTCTGCACAATAATCTCAAATAATATTTAGTAGACTTAGTTCTACTAAGATTTGGTCAATGGATTTATTTGCATACATTTTCCTACCAAATACTAATTAAAATATATTAACACATGGAATATGGTGTTTTTACACATAAACCCTCATATGTATAATATATCATAATAAAGCCCTTTTTTAATATGAAAATGGTAGGAAAAATGTAATACAAATGTCCAGTTTTATTAACTGAACAAATACCCCCAAACTTATCTTTGATCGTCCCGAGCAAACTAGTTTATTCAAGAGAAGAAGAAAAAAGAAAGGAGAAAACTAAGCACACTTTCGTAGGCAAACACGATTGCACTGAGCACGTGCAACAAGCCGTTAAACCTCTAGGTGTCCCTAGTAGGAGAAGTGTTGTCTCCTGAGGGTTTTCAGCGGATTACACCCACAAAATCCTATAACAAAAGAGAGATGGTGAAATTTACATATAAAGATAAGAACCATAAAAAAAGACTTTGAAAATAAGAGTTTCCAACTATACTAGCTTTTCAGTTGTCATGAGCCATATCTTAATAGTCATGAAAAGATGTTAGAAATAACATTATCCCTCAATAAAATATCGTCTTTATTCTTCATTCCTACCTTTCATCCAAACATTGATCATATACCCCTACGTGTGTGAAATGGTCATCCCTACACTCGGAGAATTCAATTCAAGCTTTCATACTCTTGTCTATCTACCTTAGTACTTTTTAATTTGATGAATACTTAGGTTTGCTCACACCTTTTCATGCGACCGTTAATACTTCTTGAGGTACTAACCGACCGATTACTCAAGTGCTTGCTGATTAGGTGATAATATTTTCCTCGTCTTGCACCACCTAAGGCTTAGCAGTGATTCCCAGACCAGTTGGCCTTAGGGCACTAGGTGAAGAGGCACCCTCGCTATATTTTTTTATTGCTGCCTTGGCGATACAAAACCAGTGTTCATTTTTTTTCTTTTCACCATTTTTATATTTTCTTCATTTTTTCATTTCCTTCATACTTTGGCTTTTAGACAAGAGCATTTCAAGGTATCCTCTACTATCCCGAGTTTCAAGACGTGTGTAAGTGCATATAGTAGGGTATCAACATTCAAATGTTTGGCTTCCGGAATAGAAACTATTTTTCAGACTTATTTTTATCCTCAGATTAGTGACTTCCTTCATCTTACTAACCGTTGGGACAACAGCTCATAACTACTTATTATCAGTTCGTTTAAGAAAACATCTAATTTTCTTGGTTTTCTTAAAATATTCCTATCTTTAGGATGTAATTTTCACTTTTTACTCTTTTGTTATAAAAGAATTTTTTTTTTTAAATTTTTTTGAAAATGTTGTGCTTATGCAAAATATGATGCAAATTGATGTGTAAATAAGCACAAACCTCCCCCAAACCTGTTTACAGCAGTGTCCTCCCTGATGTCATCCGTTAAGCTCAAAAAACCTGTAGACTTGGGAGGAAATTATTAATGGGGGCAAGAATATATGAAAGTGAAAATTCTCCCCAAACTTATTTTTGGCTCATAATTTTGTAAAAGTCATTTTCTTTCAAGAGCCCAAAATATACCACCCCCCAAAACTTGAGTTAAACAATTTGAAATCACATGAGGGGGTCAAGGTTATTGGTCAATGCCAAGCTTTGCAAAGACCGAAGGTCAATACCAACCATTCAAAAATTTTATCAATGAAGTACCAAGGTTAGTGGAAGAACATGTCACCTTTCGACATGAAGAAGTGGGGAGGTGATAAGAGGTGTAATGGAAAAGGATTGCGTCTCAATTTGGAGAGATGACACAGTGATAGTAATGATGGATTCCTCGCATTATCATGATTGTCCAGAAGAAAGGGTGGAGGCTCAATTTCTTTATCTTGGAGTTGATTCATCTCAACACCCGTGTCTTGTAAAAATGCGAGTTCTTCAGCGAAAATTTCCTCAAAACTTTCGTCGATACCTCGAAGAATAATGTCATCAAAAAAAATGGGGTGATCGTCAGACTCTATAAAAAGTTCCTTATCAGCGTTAGATGTTGACCCGGACAACTCGGTGGAAGAGTACATGGTTGGGTCAAACAACAACATATGAAAAGAGTCAGTATCATGAGGTTGATCAAATTCGCTGCTGTCGATATCCATTAATTCGACAGAACACACATGAGCATAGGGTTCGGAGGGTTCACTTCCCAACTTGTAAATGTTAAGCTCAATTGACTTCTTTCCAAAGGATAGGGTCATAGAGCCGTTTCTACAATTGATTACTGCGTTGGAAGTGGCCAAAAAGGGTCGACCGAGTATCACCGGGATTTGATTGCATGGGTTTGCCACAGGTTGTGTATCTATAACGATAAAGTCCACAAGGAATATGAATTCCCCGACTTTGATTAACACATCCTCTAGCTCACCCCTTGGTTGGGTGATAGATCGATCAGCCATCTGAAGAGTGCAATGCGCAGGCTTTAACTCTCCGATCCCTAATTGCTCATAAACAAAATACGGAAGCAAGTTAACACTAGCACCTAAATCGAGTAGAGCACGATTGATATTTTTACCCCCAATAGAAATTGAAATTGTAGGACTTCCGGGGTCCTTTCGTTTCTTGGGAAGTTGTTGTGTAAAAGTTGTGCTCACATTACTCGCAAGGAAAACTTTTTTAGGTATTTGAACTTTTCTTTTCCTAGTGCACAAGTCCTTTAAGATTTTTGCATATGACGAAACTTGTTGAATAGCATCTAGGAGAGGAATGTTTATGTTAACTTGCTTAAAAATTTCCACAATCTTCTCCATTTGTGGACTTGGTTTGTTGCCCCTTAACCTGTTTGGATAAGGTGCTTGATCAATAAGTTTTGGGTCCAACGTTTGTGGAGAAGACTGTGGGGACGGATTCGATCCCAAAACTGGAGTGGGAATCGACTTAGATAGATTTGGCGAAATTGGCGAAGTGTTCGATCCTTGGGGAAAACGGAGAATAGGCTCGGGTGAAGGTGGGAGACTAGACGAATTAGAGGAAGAAGAGGAAGAAGCTGGGGTATCATTGGTGTCACTATCATCACATTGCTCACCCACTCGGTTATTCAGCACTCTCCCCGATCTCAACGTGGTAACAACACTCACATTACAACTTTATGAGTGGCCAGGATTAGGTATGGGTTGAGATGGGAGTTTCCCTTTTTCTCTCGCACTCATTGCGGCGTTTAACTGTGCGATTTGGTTTTCTATTGATTTAATACTCTCACCATGGGAGGAGGAGTTTTTCGTTAGGGTATCAATAGAAGACTTCATCTCAGCCGAAAATTGCATGGATTGTTTCACGAACATATCCAAAGTTTGTGCAAGTGAGTTGTCAGTACCGGCCACTTGTGGTGTAGAAATGTTGGCCGGATTTTGGAAATTCTGTGACTGAAAGGGGGGCTGATTCTGTGGTTGTGGTTGCTGTGGAGGAGGTCTTTGATAATTGCTTTGTTGGTTTTGACTCCAAGCAAAGTTAGGATGATTCCTCCATCCTTGATTGTACGTGGAAGAATAAGGATCGTTTCTAGGTCGCTGCTGAAAAGCAGCATTAGCTTGAAACGATGCATTCATAGGACATTCTTCCGTTAAGTGTGAAGGATCCGAACAGCAACCACAGACGGTCTTAGGAAGCGTGACCTGATTTAGGGAGAATGTTGAGAACTTGTTTTCAATAGCATCGAGTTTCTTCTGACTCGCTGCCATTTCGGCTTTTACTGCGATAGAAACATCGAGCTGGTGAATACCTCCCTTAGTTGGAGGTGGTCTTATGCTTTCCCACTGCAACGTGTGTTCAGCAAGGTCTTCCAGATATTTCCATGCTTCACCGTCATCTTTCGACATGAAATTGCATTGACACATTGTTTCAAGCATCTGCTCTGTCGCTGGATTAATGCCCTCATATATAATCCGACATAAATCCCATCTTTGTATTCCGTGATGAGGACATTGGAAAAGCAGATCTTTGAAACGTTCAAAGCACTTCCAAAATGGTTCATTAGGAAGCTGGGTGAACTGGTTGATCTCGCTCCTAACACGTGCAGTCTTATGGTTTGGGTAAAACTTCTTAAGAAATGCTATGACAAATTCATCCCAATTAGTGATAGAGTGTGCGGCAGTATTACAAAGCCATTTTTCTGCTAAGTCGCACAGTGTGAATGGGAGAAGACGCAAACGCATAGTATCTAAAGTCAATTGTGAAGTACCCATCATTGCACATACGTTCTCGAATTTTGTGATGAAAACGTACGCGTCTTCCGATTCAAGCTCGTGAAATTTGGGCAGCAGATTGATGTAGTGGGGTTTAATTTCGAAATTATCCCCGTTATGTGGTGGAAGAGATAGACAAGTGGGAAGAGGACCACGAATAGGATAACATCTCTCTTGGAGAGAAATGCGCGGTGGATTCTGCGCACCTTCGGGCGGTGGCAGCGTGGTGTTATAATTTGATGGAGTGCCGTCCATCTCGGTCGTGTGTGGTGGGGGAAAAGAAGATGAAGAAGTACCGACTTCGGCGTCGATAGCAGGAACGTGGACAAGACGGGCACTAGGATCCCGTGTCTTGCCGAGCATGCACTAAGCGGGTTTAGTGCAAGTGGCAGCGTGTGTGTGATTTTAATGATTTGTTTGATAAATTCTGCATAACTTGGAAAATTCTGCACAATAATCTCAAATAATATTTAGTAGACTTAGTTCTACTAGGATTTGGTCAATGGATTTATTTGCATACATTTTCCTACCAAATACTAATTAAAATATATTAACACATGGAAAATGGTGTTTTTACACATAAACCCTCATATGTATAATATATCATAATAAAGCCCTTTTTTAATATGAAAATGGTAGGAAAAATGTAATACAAATGTGCAGTTTTATCAACTGAACAACCTAGTTTAACGTGTAATATTATATCAGTATCGTTGTTATCGAAGGAAGATTATGATTTCACGTTTGTAAGCAATGTTGTTAACATCCACCTTAATCATGGTTTGATTGGGTCCGGTACACTAGATAACGGTAAATACGTGGTAAACCAATTACAGATTTTCAATGTCCAGAACACACTACAAAGAAAGTCTCCAGATATAAATCAGGCTTTCTTATGGCATTGTTGACTGGGTCACATCAATGAGACAAGGTTAACTAAGTTACATAGAGAAGGATATTTGGATCCGTCCGAATATCAATCTTATGCAACTTGTCAATCATGTCTCAAAGGAAAGATGACAAAGACTCAATTCACTGGACATGGAGTAAGAGCGAGCGAGCTCTCAGGACTCATACACAGTGATGTATGTGGTCCAATGTCTACACATGCAAGAGGTTGTTTTTCATATTTCATTACTTTTACGGATGATTACTCTAGATACGGATTCATTTTCTTGATGAAACATAAATCCGAGGCCTTTGAGAAATTCCAAGAATATAAGAATAAAGTAGAAAACCAAACTGGCAAAAGTATCAAGTCACTGAGATCTGATCGAGGTGGTGAATACTTAGGTGCCGAGTTCCTAGGTTACCTAAAAGTGAAAGGAATTCTCTCTCAGCTTACTCCTCCATACACTCTACAGCACAACGGTGTATCGGAGAGACGGAATCGAACCCTATTGGATATGGTACGTTCCATTATGAGTAATGCTGAGTTACCGCGATCCTTCTGGGGTTATGCGCTAGAATCAGCAGCATATCTTTTGAACAGGGCTCCTACCAAGACTGTGCCTACCACGCCATATCAGATGTGGAGTGGGAAGAAACCCTATCTTCAGCATCTAAAGATATGGGGATGTCCAACTTTTGTTAAAAAGCAGCATGCGGAAAAACTCGAGGCACGATCAGTACAGTGTAAGTTTGTGGGATATCCAAAGAACTCCAAGGGGTATTTCTTCTATTACGCAGAGGAACAAAAGATTTTTGTTTCTCGTATTGCCTATTTTCTAGAACATCAGTTTTTAGAAAAGGAAACAAGTGGGAGCGCAATAGAACTTGAAGAAATTCCAGAACCACAAACTACTACTGAAAATTTGGTAGAACCAGTTGTTCAAGAAGAACAGGACATTCTCGCACCACTCTGCAGGAGTAGTAGGCCGTCTCATCCGCCTGAGAGATACTATGGTTTTCTCATAGATGGGGATAGAGAGGATTGCATCATTGATGATGATGAACCTACTAGCTTCCAGCAGGCCATCCAGAGCGGTGACTCGGTAAGATGGCTGGATGCAATGCGGACCGAGATGGAGTCCATGTAAACCAACAAAGTATGCACTTTGGACTTTGCTCCAGATGGGGTAAAACTCATAGGATGCAAATGGATCTTCAAGAAAAAGATTTGTGTAGATGGACAGGTGGAAACCTATAAGGCTAGACTTATTGCAAAGGGTTTTCGTCAAAGACCGGGTTTGGACTATGACGAAACTTTTTCTCCAGTGGCTATGCTCAAATCCATTCGGGTCCTTCTTGCTATTGCCGCTTTCCATGATTATGAGATCTGGCAGATAGACGTAAAGACGGCTTTTCTAAATGGTAATTTGGAAGAGTGCATCTATATAGATCAGCCAGAAGGTTTCAATCAGAGTGGGAGCAGCAGGAAAGTATGCAAGTTGCTTAAGTCCATTTATGGACTGAAGCAGGCATCGCGGAGTTGGAACATCTGTTTTGATGAAGCTGTCAAAGAATATGACTTTATCAAAAATCCAGATGAACCATGTATATATAGTAAAATTGTAGCACGAACTGTCGTATTCCTCGTCTTGTACGTGGTGGCATTCTATTGATAGGAAATGACATTCCTATGCTACAATCTGTCAAAGGATTCTTATCACACAGGTTCTCTGTGAAAGAACTGGGTGATGCCTCTTACATTTTGGGGATCAGCATCTATCGTGGTAGATCCAAGAGGATGTTGGGACTTTCGCAGTCCAGGTATATCAACACTATATTGAAAAGATTCTGTATGGAAGAATCTAAGTGCGGTAGTTTACCGGCTTGTCACGGAATCAACCTCTCCAAAGAGATGTCTCCCAAGACTGATTTGGAAAGGGATCGCATGTCAGTTATACCCTACGCTTCTGCGGTAGGCTCTATAATCTATGCAATGTTGTACACCAGACCAGATGTAGCTTACGCACTGAGCGTGGTAAGCAGGTATCAGTCAGATCCAGGGAAGAAGCACTGGATAGCAGTAAAGAACATTCTCAAGTACATGAGAAGGACTAAGGAGATGTTCTTGGTTTACGGAGGAAAAGACCTCAAGATCGAGGCCTTTGCTGATTCCAGCTTCCAGAGTGATAAGGATGACTCCATGTCTATGTCAGGTTATGTCTTTATCCTCAATGGAGGGGCGGTGTGCGGGAAAAGTTCCAAGCAGGACACCGTTGCTGACTCGACGATGGAAGCGGAGTATATCGTTGCTTGCGATGCCACAAAAGAAGCGCTCTGGATGAAGAAGTTCCAAACAGAACTTCAGGTGGTTCCATCCATTGTTGATCCAATACCTCTGTATTGCGACAACAACGGAGCTATATCTTTAGCAAAGGAACCCAGGTCCCATCATAAGTCCAGACACATCTTAAGGCGATATCACCTGATCAGGGAGATCATAGATCGCCAGGAGATCGAGGTCCGGAGAGTTGCTACAGAGGAGAACACTGTTGATCCATTCACAAAGGCCTTACCTCAAATTCAGTTCGAGAAGCTGCTCGAGATGAAAGGTCTTCGATACGCCAGTACATGGCCCAAGTGTAAGTGGGAGATTGTTAGTGTATATGCCCTAGGGGCCATTATTGTATCATACTAGCTTCTAAATTACTTAATGGAAGCTTGGGATATTCACAGTTATATTAACAGTCTTGCTAAACATGGTAGTATACTACTTGGTTTATATTTATCTTAATATTTGTGTACGTATTGATAGAGCCCTTAGGATCTTGCTTGACTACCAGCGTTGTGATGGCAGTCACACTAGTGGGGGCTGGGTAGCCTACAAGCACATCCTTTTTCAGGTCCCTAGTCGTAGGATTATCGAGATAGGGCATCGATACTCCGGAGTAGACTAGTGTGTACACTTCTCTTCCCAGTTGGGGAGATGGTTTGTCCCACAGCCATCAGTACGTCATACTGGAGATAGTATACATGTGCTCTTTGGGTTACGGGTACACCGGACAGGACTCGCAGGGAACTGTTGGTTGGTATTATACCCGTCGTTAGTTAACAGTTCCCAGGTGACATGAGTACAGCATAGTCCGTAGACTTGACACTGCTGCTTCTCCTCGAGTGTGTTCCCACTGTTCTTAGATTGCTACCCTACCATGGCTTAAAGGAGTCGTGCAAACAGGTAGAAGTTGGTTGCAGTCCCGAAGCACTTGGAGGCAGTGGCGGTTAGACATGATTCGTCTCTCCCGGTATTGGGAGTTGATATCGCGCTGTGTTTGGAGAGCCATTACGCAAAGTCCCTGGTCAAGGCAAGCGAGATTTACTGGTAGGTTTTCCAGTAGCTTCTCAAGGTGTAATGGGCTTCACTCCGACACGACTTATACAGCTTTTAGGGGACTGACTGTCACGACCCGAAAAGTACGGAACATGACCGACACTTAAATTACGAACGTCTAGAGGCGTACGTAATCTAAGTAAGCCAAAACCCAGAAATCAAAACCAAAGAAGCAATAGAGTGAAGAAAAAAAAAACTTAAAGCAAGTAGTTTTAATAGCATAAGACGAATTATGCATTTTAAAAACATCAAGCATTTTCTAAAAATTTCGGCAGAGTCTCCTTTGTAAAAACGGGCCCCAAACGGGATACAACATGAATAGTATACGAAATACAAAAAAAGGCATCCCCAAGCGGGAGCTAGCTCTTCGTCAATCGACGGTCATAACCACGCAAGCAATATAATATACAACGCCAAAGGGCGAGGATCAAAGCTGAAAAGGAAACTCAAAACAATAAGAAATCTAGAGAAATACAACGCGCGACTCTAAGGTCAAAAGAATAAACATCACTGGTCTCTATCCCTGAAATAAATACATGTTTGGTTGATGGAACTTCTAGAAACAACTGAATAATAATATACAAGGTATAGTGATGGGTACGATACAAATAAACACACCTACTAGCAAATCACCCGAAAATGATGTAGTGCCAGCAAAGCCGTAATGAAACCTGTACGGCAAAACCTGCAAGAAACTGTGGCACAACGGGGATGAGTTGCCAACTCGTGAGTTGAAAAACATCTACGAACAGAAATCGCATGAACAACGCAATTCTAGGTCATACGATCATAATATATCCTTAAATATATAACTTGCAGTCAATAACAATGGCTAGGGTATATCTCTAAACAACTGTAACACCAAGTGCTTGTGTCAGTGCCTCAGGTAGCAGTATATCATATGGATGCGATATGAATGCATGAAAACAGAATACATGTAAATGAAGAAACCGCTTTCATAACTTAGTGAGATTTATGTATTTTTAAAACGAGGTATCATGAATGAAATCAGCATAAACAGTGTCTAGCATAGACACAAAACATAAATTCCAATGTCTCAAAATCTCAGGCTCCGACTATCCGGACTGGCCTGTATCATCAAATCTCAGTACCTCAATATCTCAAAATCTCAGTATCAATATCACTATCTAGGGCGCCGTCAGTCCAGACCGGCCCCTACCATCCATCTCATGACCACGACGGTATCCTCCGGATATCCGACGCGTTGGGTAAAATCACCGGTCGGTAGTGCTCCCCTGCCAGGCTCAACGCCATCCTCTGCGACCTTCTTACCCCGGGGTACTGCACCGGGCCCACCATGTACCCAAAATGGTTCATCCATCTCCTCGAATCGGGTCTCGAAATCCATCAGCAAACTCATGGTGGACGACTCATACATCTTGGGAAAACCGCACTTTTCGTTTAAAAAGAGAGAGAAAAGAAGTTTATAAATGTTTTTGCGGTTTTCCCCCAAATCCAGGAAATCTCTTGAAAATCCGAATCCAAATCATCGATGGCATGTAAACAGTGAATATAGGAATAAAAATCCATGAATGCAGCATAACAGTGAATAACAATATGCATGAAGTAGCAAGTAGTAACTGCAATGTCTAAACTGGCATATAAGGCAAGTACACTAATATCATGTTGAAACTATTAGCTAACAATCTAAGTCAGGGAAATAGTATTTTCTAAAGTGTACATGACATGGCAATTACCGATGAAGATGTGTGTGAGCCGGCAAGTAAGTGTACGTGGTACATACGCATCATCAGTAATGGTGCTGGTGTCCTAACAGCATGATATCAACAATGGATTATGAAATCACAACACAGGTATGCGATACGGAGCCAACAGCAATAATGTGCGGGAGCTGAATACTAAACACAATGATAACTAATCTGCATTTAATATAAATATAAATCATACTGTAGTGCCTTTTGAAATAACACGAATCGCGGTGTTTTGAAAATAAGGGCTACGGTGTTTTTAAGAGAAGATACGTCCTTTGAAATATCCGTAGAATCCCTTGGCCTGTCTTTTAAAATACCCGCGATTCGTTAGTTTGAAATGGTAGGAGTCTAATCTAGTCTAACAACTACACTAAACTATACGGCTGAACTAAAGGTAACGAAACCGCCTAAATCTGAGTCGATACATATATATATACATATATATTAGTCGGTGATTCCGCCTAAATAGTATTACTGTCACGACCCGAGAGTTTCGACTCGTGACCGGCACTTAACCACGCAACGTCTACAGGCGTAACGCGGCTAAGTAAGCCGAACACAGAAATCAAACCAATAAATATAGAGTGATTTAAAACATTTCGTAAAAACAGTCATGCGTGTCCGAAAAACATCTTATTAATTTAGTAGAAATCCTTGTAAGCTCAGGAGTTATAACTTTTATAATTTTGGTAACATTTCCTTTTTAAACATTTGCCCCGCAAATCGGGTAAAAGCAAGGTGTAACAGAAATGACAAGTAAAATGAATGAAGCATCACCATATGATATACGTCGCCGTAGCGAAGAATACACAGTAAAGCAAGGACAATATCATAAAAGGTAAGACTGCATAAAATAAAGTCGGCTCACATGCGAGCTCAACACCAGAATATAGTATCATACATATCGTCCTCACAACTGTCTCTAAGTCAATACAGAAAGGTAGATGGAGAATACTAGATACATCAATATACAACTGAAAGGTAACAGATACCGTACAAAACCCACCTAACAGCAAAAGGCTAACTCGCCTCAGCAATGGTATCTGTGCCAAAAGATGCGGTGAACAGCCAGCCGCGACTACTCCCAAGGGCAACCTGCAAATACTGTGGCACAACGGGGGTGAGTTGCCAACTCGTGAATAGAGATAACATATAAAGGTGATCGCAAGCATGCACATATAGCGTGGCTCTACAAATGCCAGCAGATGATATCAATGCATGCCAAACAGTGGATGCAATAGTAATACAAGTGCTCAATCAGGTAAATACTACAGGATGAGATATATAGTAATCAATACTGAGCATGGGATAAATAATATCTACATGGAATATGTCATCATGGAAAACACTAGACGGTGCCTCTGGCTGCACCAAATCCCAATACACTCAGGCGCCGGCACACCCATCGGCCCTCAAATCCTGTATATCTCTGAGAAATCACGAGTGCCCAACATCGGCACCCAAAATATCATAAAATACTCGTGTCCAACATCGACACGCAAATCCTCGTATATCGGGCTCCGTCAGTCCGGATCGGCCCCACGGGGTCCGTCTGCGGTATCGGCCCTCGGCCCCGGCAGTACGGATCATCCCGCATCCATCTCTCGACTCTGGTCAGTATCCTCCGGACAACTGCCAGGTCCGACCAATCACCGGTAGGTACTCGCCCGCCTCCAGGCTCAATCGGCAAAACCCATCGATCATCTTGCCGAGGGGAACCAAACCGGGCCCACCACGAACCCGCAAACGGATCATCACTCCTCGAATCGGGTTTCAAGCACACGTCTCAGCACCGAGAAAACGCGTGGTGGACACACCAAATATCATATCACGAGGTACCGGGTTTTTCAAAATAGTGCATCTTTTCTTAAATACTTCCACGGTCCTCAAAACCAGAAATCACATGTAAATCCAATACCAATAGTAAATCCAATGCGATGTACAATGTAAATCAATCCATGATATGGGTATAAGGGGAAAACCGCTTTTTAAGATAGTTTCCGTTTTTAAAGATGTCATGCGGCTCCCAATTCTAGGAAATCATAATCAATCACATGTAAGATGAACTACAGCAATATACAACAGTATAATCATGGCAGTTCTACAGTGAGTGTGGCATGGCAATTACTAAGGGTGTGTGTGTAGCATGCAAAATAGTGCCCGTGCAACATAAACCGTTAGTAATAGTGCGGTGTTCTATCAGTTCTAAGCAATATATATATATATGGCAGGGAATGCAATATGCGATGACAATCCATGGTATGGTATATGCAGTATATAACAATAAGGTCCTATCAGCCCTGACGCATAACGCCATGCGGGCGATATCCCCGTAGATGTGAAATCTACTCACAGTGTCTCGCGCTAAGTGTATCCAACCACTTGCTTGCCCTTCTTCGCAGCGTCCGTCTCACTGGCTTGCGAACCTAGAATCACATAACACATATCACACATAAGCTCAATTCACAAAAACGCGACATTACAGTCCAACTAGAAACCCGTGTCGCAAACCAATCGCGCGTGTGCGCGATACACTAAAACGTGTGATCACGCGCCTGAAACTACCCCGACGCGCCGCGATACGCAGAAACCCAAACCTACTCACGTATCACGCGTGTCGCGAAGGTTTAGAAAAACGGCAAAATTAGGTATTTGGTCCCAGATTTTTACACAGAACTAAACTTACAAAAATATATATATCACAGCACTCTACACACTAGCAGACACCCATAGGACCAAACACCACCCAAAACCCTACCCATCTGGCCGCAATTTGCGGCCAGAAAGAGCAATTCGGCGGCCTACTGTAGCAATTAGGGGGTCGGGTTCAAGCTATTGTATCAGCTCACCTCCATTACACTGAAGTCTTCTCAAATTCATTCTGAACTCACCGGGTCAAAAGCAGTTCCAGAAAACTCAAATTTGAACAAATACGATAAATTGCATCAAATAGGGAAACTGGTGGTATTTTAGTGTAATTGGGGTTAAACTAGGTTAATATGGCCTCAATAACTCACTAACAACCTACTGAAACCATAACACATCACATTAGCATAAAGTTCCCACTAAACACCCCATATCGCACTAAAACGCACTAAAATCCAATAACCGATGCAAATCTATACTAACCAAGCAAACTAGGGAAGCAAGTTAGGAAGTATAACTCATACTTAACCCTAGGGAACTGAAGGAAGAAGAAGAAATGAAGGGGAGAAGCTGCAGTTGCTGTTGTTGCTGTTGTGTTTGCTGCTGCTGCTGCTGTGAAGCTTGGTGATGCTGCTGCTACTTCTCTCTGCTGTTGCTGTTGCTTCTAGCTCCTGCTGCTGCTGTTGCTTCAGTTGATGGAGTGTGAAGTGGTAAGTGTGTGTGTGTGTGAGTGTGTGGGTGTTTTGAGAGAAAACAAAAAGGAAATGAGAGGCAACAATTATCACTCCAATGTCAACCCTCCTCTCTCTCTCTTCATTAATGGCAAGCATGGCTTGAGCCATGATGCCCTCTCTCTCTCTCACACAAGTCAACACCCAAAACAATTCAAATTAAAGTAACTTCTACTTTACTAATCAACTTAATTTAAACCCAAAAGACTTAATCCCATGATTAACCCACCATGGTTAATAATTATGGTAAAAACTCATTTAAAAACCCTAGTTTACATGCACATGTGTGTGCAAGCCTATGAAAATTTTGGAAAAATATTCATTAAATTAGGAAAAATATTTGAAACACAATTTGGTAAACTTTTTATTAAAACCCATTATTTAAATATATTTAGTCACTAAACAAATCCTAAGGTGTTACAATCTCTCCCCCTTAAAGAAATTCGTCCCCGAATTTCAAAAATCTAACTGCACGTACCTTCAAAAAGATGGGGATACGTCTTCATCATCTCGCTTTCGGTCTCCCAAGTGACCTCCTCACGGTTCTGGCCATGCCAAAGTACCTTAACTGATGGAATGTCCTTCGATCTCAGTTTCTTCACTTGTCGATCCAAGATCATCACCGGCTGTTCTGCATAGGAAAGGTCGCGCTCAAGCTGGATCGTCGGATGCTGAATCGCATGCGAAGGATCATGAAGATATCTGCGGAGCATCGAGACATGAAATACGGGATGCACATCTGGAAAGCTGGGCGGAAGGGCTAAACGGTAAGCTACTGCACCAACACGCTCGAGGATCTCGAAGGGGCCCACATATCTGGGACTGAGCTTCCCCTTCTTCCCAAACCTCATCACACCTATCATTAGGGAGACCCTCAAGAAAACATGATCACCAACAGAAAAATCAAGCCTGCGCCGCCGACGGTCCGCATAAGATCTCTGCCTACTCTGGGCTGCTCTCATCCTATCGCGAATCAACTGGATCTTCGCTGTCGTCTCCTCAACAATCTGTGGCCCTAAGATACTGCTCTCACTGAGCTCTGTCCAACAAGTGGGCGACCTGCATCTCCTCCCATAAAGAGCCTCAAATGGTGCCATCTGAATGGTCTCCTGGTAGCTGTTATTGTAGGAGAACTCTACTAAAGGCAAATGATGATCCCAGCTACCTCCGAAATCTAATACACAAGCTCTGAGCATGTCCTCGAGAGTCTGGATGGTCCGCTCTGACTGGCCGTCGGTCTGCGGATGAAACGTCATGCTGAAACTCAAGCGAGTGCCCAAAGCCTCCTGAAGCCTCTACCATAGTCTACTGGTAAACTGGGTACCTCTGTCGGACACAATACATGTCGGGACTCCGTGTAGTCGCACTATCTCATCAATGTAGATCTGGGCATACTGTGTAAATCCGAAAGTCGTCTTCACCGGTATGAAGTGAGCCGCTTTCGTCAAACGATCCACGATCACCCAGATAGAGTCATACCCCCGACTAGTCCTGGGTAGACCCACCACGAAATCCATCGAAATCTGCTCCCACTTCTACTCCGGAATGGGTAGCGGCTGTAGCTCTCCCGCGGGCCTCTGGTGCTCAGCCTTGACTTGCTGACAAGTCAGGCATCTCGACACGAAATCTGCGATGTCCCTGTTCATTCCGTCCCACCAATAAACATCTTTCATATCATGATACATCTTGGTAGAACCGGGATGGACGCTATATACCGATCGATGTGCCTCCTCAAGAATCTCGTGCCTCAGTCCCTCAGCATCTGGTACGCACAGTCTGACTCCAAATTGTAGTATACCCTGACCATCGATCACGAACTCGGAAAATCTGCCCTGTCCAATATGTGCCATGATCTCTGAACATCGGTCATCACTGAGCTGTGCCGCACGTATACGATCGATCAACTGTGGCCGTGCACGGACATGCGCTATCTGTCCTCCAATCGGCGTGAACTCGAACTGTACTCGGCTGTCGCATAATATCTGCCAATCTGCTGATGACTGCCCCTGTGCTGCGCTCAAACAAGATAGACTACCCCCGGGCCTCCTGCTCAAAGCATCCGCCACCACATTTGCCTTGCCCGGGTGATATAAGATCTCGCAGTCGTAATCCTTCACTAACTCCATCCATCGACGCTGTCGAAGGTTCAGGTCCCGTTGCTGAAATATGTATTTCAGACTCTTGTGATCCGTAAATATCTGGCACGACTCGCCGTATAGGTAATGTCGCCAGATCTTAAGTGCGAAGACAACGGCAGCCATCTCCAAATCGTGGGTGGGGTAGTTCTGTTCATGTTTCTTTAATTGTCGCGAAGCATACGCGATCACCCTGTCGTGCTGCATCAGTACGCACCCCAGCCCCACTCGAGAAGCATCACAAAAGACCACAAATCCGCCCGATCCGGAAGGTAAAGATAACACTGGTGCCGTCGTCAGCCGAGTCCGCAGCTGCTGAAAACTATGCTCGCACTCCTCCGTCCAATCGAAGGGAACTCCCTTCCGGGTCAACCCGGTCAACGACGTAGCAATACGTGAGAAGTCCTGCACAAAACGCCTGTAGTAACCGGCCAACCCCAAAAAGCTGCGAATCTCCGTCACCGATGTGGGTCTGGGCCAACGCTGAACGGCCTCGATCTTCCTCGGGTCTACACATATACCGTCTCGTGAAATCACGTGTCCCAAGAAGTCTACACTGTCCAGCCAAAAAGCACACTTGGAGAATTTCGCATAAAGCTGGTGCTCCCTCAAGGTCTGCAATGTAATCCGCAGGTGCTGCTCGTGCTCCTCACTACTCCGGGAATACACCAAGATATCGTCGATGAAGACTATAATGAACAGATCCAAGTAAGGCCGGAAAATGCGGTTCATCAAGTCCATGAAGGCTGCTGGCGCATTGGTGAGTCCGAACGACATCACCAAAAACTCGTAATAGCCGTAGCGCGTACGGAAAGCTGTCCTGGGAATGTCCTCCTGTCGAACCCGCAGCTGATGATAGCCCGATCGTAGATCGATCCTCGAAAAGTACCCTGCCCCCTGAAGCTGGTCGAACAAATCGTCGATACGCGGCAAAGGATACCTGTTCGGCACTGTCACCCTGTTCAGCTGGCGGTAGTCGATACACAGACGCAAACTGCCGTCCTTCTTCTTGACAAACAGGACTGGAGCACCCCAAGGAGAAACACTGGGTCGAATAAGTCCCTTGTCCAGCAAGTCTTGCAACTGACCCTTCAACTCTCGAAGTTCCGCCGGGGCCATCCGATAAGGAGGTATGGAAATAGGACCCGAGCCAGGAACCAAATCAATACAGAAAGAAATGTCGCGCTCGGGCGGCAACCCAGGAAGCTCGTCAGGGAACACATCAGGAAACTCGCTAACAACCGGAACCTGTTCTAATGGAACCTGCGTAGTGCGAGCATCGCAAACATATGCGAGAAATCCCTGACATCCCTTCCTCAAAAGCTGTCCAGCGCAAAAAGAAGAAATCACACTGTGAGGGGCGGCACCACGGTCCCCCAACACAACAAAAACCGACTCACCGGGAAAGCAGAATCTAACTGTCTTCTCACGGCAGTCCACAGAAGCATAGCACGTGGCTAACCAATCCATACCTAAAAGAACGTCGAAGTCCAACATCTCCAGAAGGATCAAGTCGACAGGCAACTCTCTCTCGCCAATACAGACGGTACAGGATCGGAACACGTGCCTAGCAACAAACGACTCTCCCACAGGAGTGGTCACAACAAGCGGCTGATCAAGCAAACTTGACTCTCTACCCAAACTCGGCACAAAGTGTGTGGATACGTACGAGTGCGTGGATCCGGGATCGAACAATACATGCGCATCAACTGAACATACAGGAAGGATACCTGAAACCACTGCATTGGACGCCTGCGCGTCCTGATGTGTCAAAGCAAAAACCCTCGCCTGTCCACCACCTACGACTGGCTGCCCTCTGCCTCGGTCATCTCGCCCTCTCTGAGCAACTCCTCCACGCCCATGACCTCTCTGTGCATGAGTCTGGCGCGGAGCAACGGTAGGTACAACGGGAAACGCCCTCTGGGGTGGTGAAGGTGGTAAGGTAACATGCGGTGCTGCTTCCTCCCTCCGGTGTGTCTCTGGACAATCTCGAACGAGGTGAAGTAGGCTGCCGCATCTAAAGCAACCCCGCGGCGACTGCTGACCCTCTCGTGGATATGAACTAAACATCTGGCTCCGTCCCGAATCTCTGCCACTCCCCGTACTTGGACGATACCTGTCGCAGCGTCTGAATGTCTGTCTCCGTGCGGATATGCCTGTACGAACCCTCTTCGGCTCTGGAACCGCCGAAGTCTCAGCAAGGTGCTCCTCGACCACTAGGGCTGTGTCTACAGCTGCTGCATAGGTCTCGTAGTGCTGCGCGCTGATCGCAAGGAACAATGGTGTAAGCAAGCCTCGAACAAATCTCCTGACTCGCAACTCCTCTGTAGCCACTAAATATGGGGCATAGACTGCCAACTCTGTAAACAGCACGTCATACTTTGCCACTGTCATCCGTGGCGTCTGGCGCAAGGACTCAAATCTGCGTGCTCGGGCATCCCTAACACTCTGGGGAAGGAAACGGGCTAGAAATATGGTCACGAACTCCGTCCAGGTCATAGGAGGAAGACCTGCTGCTCTGCCCTTCTCAACGGAATCACACCACTTCTGCGCAAGACCTTCCAGGCGAAAGCTCGCGAACTCGACCCATCTCACATCTGCGCATCTGAGGGAACGGCATATCCTGGCCATCCTGTCTACGAAAGACTGGGGGTCCTCGGCTGTATCGGTGCCTGTGAATACCGGAGGCTTCAGCCTTATGAACTCTGATAGCGACACTGTGATCACCTCCGTGGCTGCAGGGGCAACTGGCTATGCGGTAGGTACCATCGTGGTCGCTGGAACAGGTGGAGCTACCTTTGGTCGCTGGGCTCGAAGCGTCTCAACTAGCGATCCTATCATCTGGCGCATCTCCTGCATGCTAGATCCCACCATCAGGCGCATCTCCTGCATACCAGCCCCTAGCGTGGTGATCTGCTCTGTCATAAGAGGAACAGTCTGCTCGGGTACAACGGGTGCACTGCCCGGATCAGTCCTCGTCTCGGACGAGTCAACACGAATCTCGGCCCTCGCGGCCGCTCTCTGTGCCCTCGTAGTCTTAGGCGGCATAATGGCTGAAAGAAAATTAGGATTCGATAAGAATACAGGAGTCGAATCACAAGAATATAAGGAGGGATCAAATCAATAAGTCCTAAGGTCGCGTAGGCAGAGTATCGTGTCGTGAGTATGCCGCGGAACATACACACGCTACGCTACCATGCTGCAGCTACCTACTCCATCATACCAGAGTCATCCTACACTCCGAAGGTAAAACCTACGCTCTGATACCAACTTTGTCACGACCCGAAAGTTTCGACTCTTGACCGGCACTTAACCACGCAACGTCTACAGGCGTAACGCGGCTAAGTAAGCCGAACCCAGAAATCAAACCAATAAATATAGAGTGATTTAAAACATTTCGTAAAAACAGTCATGCGTGTCCGAAAAACATCTTATTAATTTAGTAGAAATCCTTGTAAGCTCAGGAGTTATAACTTTTATAATTTTGGTAACATTTCCTTTTTAAACATTTGCCCAGCAAATCGGGTAAAAGCAAGGTGTAACAGAAATGACAAGTAAAATGAATGAAGCATCACCATATGATATACGTCGCCGTAGCGAAGAATACACAGTAAAGCAAGGACAATATCATAAAAAGTAAGACTGCATAAAATAAAGTCGGCTCACATGCGAGCTCAACACCAGAATATAGTATCATACATACCGTCCTCACAACTGTCTCTAAGTCAATACAGAAAGGTAGATGGAGAATACTAGATACATTAATATACAACTGAAAGGTAACAGATACCGTACAAAACCCACCTAACAACAAAAGGCTAACTCGCCTCAGCAATGGTATCTGTGCCAAAAGATGCGGTGAACAGCCAGCCGCGACTACTCCCAAGGGCAACCTGCAAATACTGTGGCACAACGGGGGTGAGTTGCCAACTCGTGAATAGAGATAACATATAAAGGTGATCGCGAGCATGCACATATAGAGCGGCTCTACAAATGCCAGCACATGATATCAATGCATGCCAAACAGTGGATGCAATAGTAATACAAGTGCTCAATCAGGTAAATGCTACAGGATGAGATATATAGTAATCAATACTGAGCATGGGATAAATAATATCTACATGGAATATGTCATCATGGAAAACACTAGACGGTGCCTCTGGCTGCACCAAATCCCAATACACTCAGGCGCCGGCACACCCATCGGCCCTCAAATCCTGTATATCTCTGAGAAATCACGAGTGCCCAACATCGGCACCCAAAATATCATAAAATACTCGTGTCCAGCATCGACACGCAAATCCTCGTATATCGGGCTCCGTCAGTCCGGATCGGCCCCACGAGGTCCGTCTGCGGTATCGGCCCTCGGCCCCGGCAGTACGGATCATCCCGCATCCATCTTTCGACTCTGGTCAGTATCCTCCGGACAACTGCCAGGTCCAACCAATCACCGGTAGGTACTCGCCCGCCTCCAGGCTCAATCGGCAAAACCCATCGATCATCTTGCCGAGGGGAACGATACCGGGCCCACCACGAACCCGCAAACGGATCATCACTCCTCGAATCAGGTTTCAAGCACACGTCTCAGCACCGAGAAAACGCGTGGTGGACACACCAAATATCATATCACGAAGTACCGGGTTTTTCAAAAGAGTGCATCTTTTCTTAAATACTTCCACGGTCCTCAAAACCAGAAATCACATGTAAATCCAATACCAATAGTAAATCCAATGCGATGTACAATGTAAATCAATCCATGATATGGGTATAAGGGGAAAACCGCTTTTTAAGATAGTTTCCGTTTTTAAAGATGTCATGCGGCTCCCAATTTCTAGGAAATCATAATCAATCACATGTAAGATGAACTACAGCAATATACAACAGTATAATCATGGCAGTTCTATAGTGAGTGTGGCATGGCAATTACTAACGGTGTGTGTGTAGCATGCAAAATAGTGCCCGTGCAACATAAACCGTTAGTAATAGTGCGGTGTTCTATCAGTTCTAAGCAATATATATATATGGCAGGGAATGCAATATGCGATGACAATCCATGGTATGGTATATGCAGTATATAACAATAAGGTCCTATCAGCCCTGACGCATAACGCCATGCGGGCGATATCCCCGTAGATGTGAAATCTACTCACAGTGTCTCGCGCTAAGTGTATCCAACCACTTGCTTGCCCTTCTTCGCAGCGTTCGTCTCACTGCCTGCGAACCTAGAATCACATAACACATATCACACATAAGCTCAATTCACAAAAACGCGACATTACAGTCCAACTAGAAACCCGTGTCGCAAACCCATCGCGCGTGTGCGCGATACGCTAAAACGTGTGATCACGCGCCTGAAACTAGCCCGACGCGCCGCGATACGCAGAAACCCAAACCCACTCACGTATCACGCGTGTCGCGAAGGTTTAGAAAAACGGCAAAATTAGGTATTTGGTCCCAGATTTTTACACAGAACAAAACCTACAAAAATATATATATCACAGCACTCTACACACTAGCAGACACCCATAGGACCAAAAACCACCTAAAACCCTACCCATCTGGCCGCAATTTGCGGCCAGAAAGAGAAATTCGGCGGCCTACTGTAGCAATTAGGGGGTCGGTTTCAAGCTATGGTATCAGCTCACCTCCACTACACTGAAGTCTTCTCAAATTCATTCTGAACTCACCGGGTCAAAAGCAGTTCCAGAAAACTCAAATTTGCACAAATACGATAAATTGCATCAAATAGGGAAACTGGTGGTATTTTAGTGTAATTGGGGTTAAACTAGGTTAATATGGCCTCAATAACTCACTAACAACCTACTGAAACCATAACACTTCACATTAGCACAAAGTTCCCACTAAACACCCCATATCGCACTAAAACGCACTAAAATCCAATAACCGATGCAAATCTATACTAACCAAGCAAACTAGGGAAGCAAGTTAGGAAGTATACCTCATACTTAACCCTAGGGAGCTGAAGGAAGAAGAAGAAATGAAGGGGAGAAGCTGCAGGTGCTGTTGTTGCTGTTGTGTTTGCTGCTGCTGCTGCTGTGAAGCTTGGTGCTGCTGCTGCTACTTCTCTCTGCTGCTGCTGTTGCTTCTAGCTCCTGCTGCTGCTGTTGCTTCAGGTTATGGAGTGTGAAGAGGTAAGTGTGTGTGTGTGTGTGTGAGTGTGTGGGTGTTTTGAGAGAAAACAAAAAGGAAATGAGAGGCAACAATTATCACTCCAATGTCAACCCTCCTCTCTCTCTCTTCATTAATGGCAAGCATGGCTTGAGCCATGATGCCCTCTCTCTCTCTCACACAAGTCAACACCCAAAACAATTCAAATTAAAGTAACTTCTAATTTACTAATCAACTTAATTTAAACCCAAAAGACTTAATCCCATGATTAACCCACCATGGTTAATAATTATGGTAAAAACTCATTTAAAAACCCTAGTTTACATGCACATGTGTGTGCAAGCCTATGAAAATTTTGGAAAAATATTCATTAAATTAGGAAAAATATTTGAAACACAATTTGGTAAACTTTTTATTAAAACCCATTATTTAAATATATTTAGTCACTAAACAAATCCTAAGGTGTTACAATTACATCCGATACAATATCTATAATCAGATATCCTAAATCAAGAGTGCAGATCAATCATCAATATATAGCTCGTACGTAAATCCATCGTACGGCCTCCCAAATCTGGGTACGGGTCAAAGTCACATCAATCACACTATTCATCTGGTATCATCTTTATCAAATATCATGATCCGGGATAATGACCTACGTCTAGTACAATACTGATACCATCTTTGTATGCATCCAGGTGTATGAAACACTACGCCAAAGGACCCGCTAAAACATCTTGTCGTATCTCAAATACGAACCATGTCATATCACCGATCTCACGGCCTCAAATCGAATCTCATCGACTCATCTCAAATCCTAAGTACTATGCTCAAATCCAGTATATGAACACATGGTCCCATACCCATGTGTAAATATACATATCCACATAAACGTACAGGTAAAAGAAAGAATGTATGCAAGTATGTGTGTGCGTGTGTGTGGGTGGAACCTCTACTCTAGAGTCTCGCAACCAACACTTAAATCAATCCAAGAATACATAGAATCCATCTTTATCATCAATAAACTCAATGTTAGTGTATATGCCCTAGAGGCCATTACTGTATCATACTAGTTTGTATATTACTTAATGGATGCTTGGGATATTCACCTTGTATATACAATCTTGCTCAACATAGTAGTATGCTACTTGGTTTGTTTCTACTTTAATGTATACATGTGTTTATTTTTGTATATCGCCTATACACATTAGTGGAGCCCTTAGGATCTTTGCTTGATTACCAGCGATGTGATGGCCGTCACACTAGTGGGGCTGGGTAATCTATAAGCACATCCTTATGCAGGTCCCTGGTCGCAGGACTATCGAGACAGGGCATCGATACTCCGGAGTAGACCAGCGCATGCGCTTCTCATCCCAGTGTGGGAGACGGTCTGTCCCACAGCCGTCAGTACGTCATACTTGAGATAGTATGCGGGTGCTCCTTAGGTTACGGGTAAACTGGACAGGACTCGTCGGGAACTGACTAGTTGGTATTATGCCTATCGTCAGTTATCAGTTCCCAGGTGACATGAGTACAGCTTAGTCCGCTGACTTGACACTGTCACTTCGCCTCGAGTGTGTTCCCACTGTACTTTGATCACTACCCTACCACGGCTCAAAGGAGTCGTGCAAACAGGTGGTGGTTGGGTGCAGTCCCGAAGCACTTGGAGGCAGTGACGGTTAGACCGGATTCGTCTCTCCCGGTATTGGGGGTTGACATCGCGCTGTGTCTAGGAGAGCCATTACACGAGTAGTCCCTGGCCAGGGCAAACGAGATATACTGGTAGGCTTCTAGTGTTATCTCAGGTTGTTTTGGGCTTCGCTCCGGCACGACTTGTACCGCTATTGGGGGACTGACGTTTACCGCCCCCTAGGCCAGCCATGCGATGTATCAGACGAACAGACCGGACTGTACGGAGAATGTCACACTCAGGCTCAGTAGGAGTTCAGATGGGTTTCGCCTCGTCGGTCTTCTTATCGGCATTACCTGGGGACCGTTACGCACAGCTGTGCCGCTTGCGGTCTGTGGTTAAACCCACTGCCAGCGTAGTATCGAGTCTTTAGAGTCCCACACAGAAAGCTTTTCGCCTTTAGGAAAAAGTGTAGAGGTCGCATGGTATTGCGACAGGTCGCATGGTTTTGCGACAGGGTGCGGTCACATCCGTGCACTTGTGCACGTACAGTGTCCGGACAGTTTACACTAGCGGGCTTTGGTTTAAGCCAGATCCTAGTGTACCTTATGGGATTGGATTTATCCAGTTTGCATTCGTGTTCCTCGGAACGCGGATGCGGGTGTGTATGCACAGTTGACAGGGAGGCACAGACAGCGGATTCTCATTAGGGTTGTTGACAGTTGACCGTTGACTTTTTGACTTTTTGCTCAACCCTAATGAGAATATGATATGTGATTAACTATTATATTAATTAAGTATTATGGTGACTTGGTTGTTGACTTTTGTTGACTTTGTTGACTTGTTGACTTTTGTTGACTTTTTGACTTTGTTGACCGGTTGACTAGGCTTGACTAGTTGACCATCATGATAACCATGGCTATCATTTCATGCCAAAGACTTTTACTTGCTTGCTCATTTGAGTAAAATGAGTGCATGACATGATAAGGTTATAGTTGCTTCAACCATCACATAAGACTTTTATTGATATGATGAGTTATGATTACTTTGGATTATGAGAGGGTGAGAGACAAAAGAGAGCCTCATTCTTTCTTGCTCATTCTCTCTCTTGTTCTTGAGCTCTCCATTTTGCTCTCACCCTATTGCTCTTGCTCCCTCTCTTTAATCTATGGTTCTCTTGTCTCATGAGTTGAGAATCAAGAACCATAGATAAAATCCCATTCTATTTCTTCTCTACTCATTCTAGTTCACTAGGATTAGCAAACCAAGTGAACTAGTTTTCTTCAAAGAACGAAGAAGGAGCTAAAGGTTGGAGCTTTCAGGTGGATCTATCTTCGGCGTACGGAGACGACGAGAAGAAGCCATCGGACCGCCATCGGAGCTTGAAGAAGAAGGAGTTCAAGACAAGCTAGGTATAACCCCCTAACCGAGTAGCTAGAAACTCATAGTTAGGATGTTAGATAGATGTTTAACCAAGATCCGGGTTATAGGTCCATGTTACCACCTCCGAAAAAATTGTTTTTTACCTAATTCCGCATTCCCGAAAGTACCGGGAGAGGTAGCATGGACTTACAGTGGTATCAGAGCCTAGTTAAACTCTATCTAACTTGTTAGCAAGTAACTAGAAGATCGATCAAAGAAAAAGTCCCGAAAACAAAACCCCAAATTTTGCAGTTTCTGTCGATTTTTCCACTGTTCAAAAGTTGATTATTTTAACACCTAAAATCGGCTCAGGCTTTTCTGTGAATAACCACCAAAGATGGACCCACGACCAAGTCAAAGCGCCGCGGAAGCGCGGCCGAGTTGACTCGGCGGTGGTCAATCTTTGGTGCAGTGTTATTCTGGGGGTATTTGGGGATTTTTGGAACATATATTTTCTGCCCAGATTTTCCAGAACGAAAATTTCCTTTTTGGGGTCCCGAAAATCCGTATTTTTTATCGAACTTCTAAAAGACTTAAGCTAACGGGTTTTTCTGTAATGTGATATTTGTATTGAACGTCTACTAATCGCTATATGTCGATTAGTGGGGGTTATACAAATCTGTGATCTGTAATGTGCTGGAATGTGTATATAAATATGTTGGATTGTCGCGGGTGAATAGCCGGGGGTTGTGAGACGAGAGTTTTCTTTTCTTGCAATTCATGTAAATTTGTAAATTGATGTAATAATTATTTGTATGGCCGCACAACCGGGTCGGGGTTGTAGCCGTCATTGTATAATTTCTTTTTACTGTTTTTGCTCCTAGGATAGACCCATGGAGGGGTGCACAAACTACCCGGTATGCCGAAGTGTCGAGTGGCCAACTCATGGAGATGAGGGAGGTTGCTACGCTTCGGGTACTTGGCGGGTAGTTTGCCGCACCCGTAGGGGTCTTGGGTGGGGTATTGGCTATTCACCGCGACCGTGTTATCTGTTTTTGTTACAGGCTCGTACAAATTACAGATTCCTAGTATATCCAATGTATTTATCTGTGATCTGAAATGTTTATCATTGCAGTATATCTATATATGATATTATTTAGACATTGCTTATGTTTTACAGACGCGCTAGCCCAGCCCCCGCTCTGTCGTTAGTTAAGTAACCTAACGGGTAATGACGGGGCCCAGTGGCGAATGCGAATGGCATAAGCGTACGTCATATTTTGGTTGTTTTCTGCAATGGTAGGATTAAATGATGGGACGCATTAAAAGAACTAATGCAAGAATATCACGCATTAAAAGAACTAATACAAGATAATAAACCAAGTTAAAGTCGTTGGAACACTTTCGAAAAACCACTCGGTTCTTTTCAAAACAAACTTTTAAAATACGGAGTTTGAGCCACTCCATTTAAAAGCTATCTCGTTCCATCGACTAAATCAAGTTCACTACGTTCACGGTTTTGCCAAAACCATTCGTAGCCCTCCGTCGTTTCACATGAATAGTCAATAGTATTCAAGCTGTGGTTGTTGGCCAAAGTCAAGGCATAGTGATTGGTAGCTATTGGATATTCATGTGCAGCATAGATAGATGCGTTGGTTTGGAACAGTCGTACTGCCTTGTTGGCCAAAGTCAAGGGTATGTACGGGTGGATTCAAATTAACCTGGAGAACGACGGGTAGAACTTGACATGTGACTTATGATTTGTTGGCCAAAGTCAAGGTCATAAGAGCATGGGGCAAAAATCCACATCGGGAGTTTCATAAGTACTGAAACTTGCTAGATTTGCATACCATTTGGAGTGTGATGATTCTGGTAGGATTCCTTCAGTTTCGTCACGCGATGATATTTGGATCCCGATCCTACTGTGAGTATATGCTACTCCTCGGGAAATTTCTCACTTAACGATCAATGCTATAAACCTAGTAGGTGCCTAGAAAGGTGTTAGCGGGGCTACGCCCCCAGGGAAAAGAGGTTATTTAATTAAGGAACTTCGCGAAAGCGTTGGAAAACCTCCCTCGAAGTACCGACACCGGCCTGGCTGAACGGTTAAGCAAGAATTGTACGGTGGGATTGATCCTGACTAATTCTTCCTTTATGGTTTGAGAAGGGATTCGAGAAACAGTGGGAGCCATCCTGTTTAGACAAACTAAAAACCACTCTAAACTTGCAAGAGCATCATGCTGAGTGTTTCTTCTTCTCTCCAAATTGCAGCGACCAATCAACATGACTGGACTTAAGTTACTCCTAGATAAAAACAAACTGACAGGGCCAAACTACAAAGATTGGCTCAGGAATGTCAAGATAGCAATCACTTATGACAAGCTGGGGTATCTTCTTACCACCAAAGCTCCCCCTGTCCCTGATCCAACTTCCAGCGTCGCGGATAAGGAAATCCGCAAGACTTGGGAGATTGATAGCGCGAAGGCCAAGCGCCTCCTGCTTGCCTCGATGGACAACGAACATCAGAGGAGCCATGAGAATATGGACATGGAATCCATATTGCTCCATACAAAAGAACTGTATGGAGAGCAATCTCGTATCGCAAGATACGAAGCGTCGAAAAAGTTATTTTCGACAAGAATGGCCGTCGGATCATCAGTAGCCGAGCACGTGCTAAAGATGATCGGCTACATTGAGGAGCTCGCTGACCTAGGGATCATATTGGAGAGTGAGCTATATACGGATATTGTTCTCCAGTCCCTTCCTTCCACTTACGCCCAGTTCATACTGAACTTCAACTTACAAGAAAAAGAGGTTGAACTTTCAGAGCTCCTCAACATGCTGAGGAGCGCAGAGGGCACCCTACAGAAAGGTAGGGAAACATCCACTTTGTTTGTAGGAGGATCATCTTCTTCTAGGTCCAAGGCGAAAGCCAAGGGAAAGAAGAAGAAGGCCCCCGCCAAACCAAGGGGCGGTGTTAGTAAAGTGGATACGAAGGGAAAAGGTAAAGCAACAAAGATAGCGGGGAAGCTTGTGGATAAGGAAGAATGCTTCTATTGTTATAAGAAAGGACACTGGAAGAATGATTGCAGTGCCTGGAAGGCCAGAACACAGAAATTGAAGCAGGTTGCAGCTTCAGCTTTAGGTGTGTATGTTATTGAAAACTGTCTTTCAATAAACTCTACTTCCTGGGTATTGGATACCGGATCAGGATCTCATATCTGTAATTCTTTGCAGGCGTTGAGAAACCGTAGTGTTTTGAAAGCAGGTGACATGACCCTCAGAGTTGCGAACGGAGCTAGCATGGATGCTAAAGCCGTGGGGGACTATCACCTGGGAATGTCAGATGGACATGTTTTGGTTTTGCATAATTGCTTTTTTGTACCCAATGCAACTTGTAATATCATTTCTGTATCTTTAGTTTCTAAAGAAGGTTATGAATTTGCGTTTGTAAGTAATGTTGTAAACATTCACCTTAATCAAGTTCTGATTGGGTCAGGTACTTTGAGTAATGGTATATACGTATTAAACCAACCACAGATTTTTAATGTCCAGAATACACACAAAAGAAAGTCTCCAGAAATAAATCAGACTTTCTTATGGCATTGTAGATTGGGTCACATCAATGAGAGAAGGTTGACAAAGTTACATACAGAAGGGTATTTGAATAGTTCGAATATCAGTCGTATGCCACTTGTCAATCCTGTCTCAAAGGAAAGATGACAAAGACTCCGTTTACTGGACATGGAGTAAGTGCGAGCGAGCTCTTGGGACTCGTACACAGTGACGTGTGCGGTCCAATGTCTACACATGCCCGAAGCGGACATTCTTACTTCATTACTTTTACGGATGACTTCTCAAGGTACGGTTATGTCTTCTTAATGAAACATAAGTCCGAGGCCTTTGGAAAATTCCAGGAGTATAAGAATGAAGTAGAGAAACAGACCGGCAAAAGTATTAAGATTCTAAGATCGGATCGAGGTGGAGAATACTTAAGTGCCGAGTTCCTGGACTTTTTAAAAGAGAACGGAATTCTCTCTCAGCTTACTCCTCCTTACACCCCGCAACATAACGGTGTATCGGAGAGACGGAACCGCACCCTATTGGATATGGTGCGGTCCATGATGGGTAACGCTGAGTTACCGCGATCATTCTGGGGGTATGCGCTAGAATCAGCTGCGTACCTTTTGAACCGAGTTCCGACTAAGACTGTGCCTTCCACACCATATGAAATGTGGTGTGGGAAGAGACCCTATCTTAAGCACATTAAGACATGGGGATGTCCGGCTTTTGTCAAAAAGCAGCATGCGGACAAGCTCGAGGCACGCTCAGTACAGTGCAAGTTTGTGGGGTATCCAAAGAACTCAAAAGGATATTTCTTCTACTGTGAAGAGGAACAAAAAGTTCTTGTTTCTCGTCATGCCTACTTCTTGGAAACTGAGTTTTTGGAAAACCAGATAAGTGGGAGCACAGTAGAACTGGAAGAAATTCCAAAACCACGGACTATTACTGAAAGTTTAGTGGAACCAGAAGGTTCGGAAGAACAGGACATTCCTACGCCGCTCCGCAGAAGTAGTAGGCGGTCTCATCCGCCCGAGAGATACTACGGTTTTCTCATAGACGGGGATAGAGAGGATTGCATCAAAGATTATGATGAGCCTACTAGCTTCCAGCAGGCCGTTCAGAGTGTTGACTCAGTGAAATGGCTGGATGCAATGCGGACCGAAATGGAGTCCATGTACACCAACAAGGTATGGACGTTGGACATTGCTCCAGACGGGGTAAAACCCGTAGGATGCAAGTGGATCTTCAAAAGGAAGATTGGTGTAGATGGACAGGTTGAGACCTACAAAGCTAGGCTGGTAGCAAAGGGTTTTCATCAAAGACCTGGCTTGGACTATGACGAAACCTTTTCTCCAGTAGCCATGCTGAAATCCATTCGGATCCTTCTTGCCATTGCTGCCTTCCACGATTATGAGATTTGGCAGATGGACGTAAAGACAGCTTTTCTAAATGGAAATTTAGAGGAGTGTGTCTATATGGACCAGCCAGAGGGTTTCATTCAGAGTGGGAGCAGCGGAAAAGTGTGCAAGTTGCTTAAGTCCATCTATGGACTAAAGCAGGCATCGCGGAGTTGGAACATCTGCTTTGATGAGACGGTCAAAGAATTTGGCTTTATCAAAAATCCAGATGAACCATGCATCTATAGTAGATTTGTAGCGAGAACTGTAGTATTCCTCGTTTTATACGTGGATGACATTCTCTTAATAGGAAATGACATTCCTATGCTACAATCTGTCAAGGGGTTCTTGTCACACAGGTTCTCCATGAAAGACCTGGGTGATGCCTCGTACATTCTGGGTATCCGGATCTACCGTGACAGATCCAAGAGGATATTAGGACTTTCACAGTCCAGGTACATCGACACCATACTGAAGAGATTCAGTATGGAAGATTCCAAGCGCGGTAACCTACAGGCTTGTCACGGGATCACCCTCTCTAAAGAGATGTCTCCCAAGACTGATTTGGAGAGGGATCGCATGTCTATTATACCCTACGCTTCTGCGGTAGGCTCTATAATGTATGCGATGTTGTGTACCAGACCGGATGTAGCTTATGCACTGAGTGTGGTAAGCCGGTATCAGTCAAACCCTGGGGAGAAACACTGGATAGCGGTAAAGAACATTCTCAAGTATCTGAGAAGGACTAAGGAGATGTTCTTGGTGTATGGAGGAAAAGACCTCCAGATCGAGGCCTTTGCTGACTCCAGCTTCCAGAGTGACAAGGATGATTCCAAGTCCATGTCGGGTTTTGTCTTTACCCTCAATGGAGGGGCGGTGTGTTGGAAGAGCTCCAAACAGGAAACCGTTGCAGACTCGACGATGGAAGCGGAATACATCGCTGCATCTGATGCCGCAAAAGAAGCTGTCTGGATGAGGAAGTTCTTGAAAGAACTTCAGGTGGTTCCGTCCATTGTTGATCCAATACCTCTGTATTGCGACAACAACGGGGCTATAGCTTTAGCGAAGGAACCCAGGTCCCATCAGAGATCCAGGCACATCTTGAGGCGGTATCACCTGATCAGGGAGATCGTGGATCGCCAGGAGATCGAGGTTCGGAGAGTCGCTTCAGAAGATAACACTGCAGATCCATTCACCAAGGCCCTGCCCCAGACTCAGTTCGAGCGGCTGATCGAGATGATAGGTCTTCGATACGCCAGTACATGGCCTTAGTGCAAGTGGGAGATTGTTAGTGTATATGCCCTAGAGGCCATTACTGTATCATACTAGTTTGTATATTACTTAATGGATGCTTGGGATATTCACCTTGTATATACAATCTTGCTCAAAATAGTAGTATGCTACTTGGTTTGTTTCTACTTCAATGTGTACATGTGTTTATTTTTGTATATCGCCTATACACATTAGTGGAGCCCTTAGGATCTTTGCTTGATTACCAGCGATGTGATGGCCGTCACACTAGTAGGGCTGGGTAATCTATAAGCACATCCTTATGCAGGTCCCTGGTCGCAGGACTATCGAGACAGGGCATCGATACTCCGGAGTAGACCAGCGCATGCGCTTCTCATCCCAGTGTGGGAGACGGTCTGTCCCACAGCCGTCAGTACGTCGTACTTGAGATAGTATGCGGGTGCTCGTTAGGTTACGGGTACACTGGACAGGACTCGTCGGGAACTGACTAGTTGGTATTATGCCTATCGTCAGTTATCAGTTCCCAGGTGACATGAGTACAGCTTAGTCCGCTGACTTGACACTGTCACTTCGCCTCGAGTGTGTTCCCACAGTACTTTGATCACTACCCTACCACGGCTCAAAGGAGTCGTGCAAACAGGTGGTGGTTGGGTGCAGTCCCGAAGCACTTTGAGGCAGTGACGGTTAGACAGGATTCGTCTCTCCCGGTATTGCGGGTTGACATCGCGCTGTGTCTAGGAGAGCCATTACACGAGTAGTCCCTGGCCAGGGCAAACGAGATATACTGGTAGGCTTCCAGTGTTATCTCAGGGTGTTTTGGGCTTCGCTCCGGCACGACTTGTACCGCTATTGGGGGACTGACGTTTACCGCCCCCTAGGCCCGCCATGTGATGTATCAGACGAACAGACCGGACTGTACGGAGAATGTCACACTCAGGCTCAGTAGGAGTTCAGATGGGTTTTGCCTCGTCGGTCTTCTTATCGGCATTACCTGGGGACCGTTACGCACAGCTAGTGCCGCTTGCGGTCTGTGGTTAAACCCACTGCCAGCGTAGTATCGAGTCTTTAGAGTCCCACACAGAAAGCTTTTCTCCTTTAGGCAAAAGTGTAGAGGTCGCATGGTATTGCGACAGGTCGCATGGTTTTGCGACAGGGTGCGGTCACATCCGTGCACTTGTGCACGTACAGTGTCCGGACAGTTTACACTAGCGGGCTTTGGTTTAAGCCAGATCCTAGTGTACCTTATGGGATTGGATTTATCCAGTTTGCATTCGTGTTCCTCGGAACGCGGATGCGGGTGTGTATGCACAGTTGACAGGGAGGCACAGACAGCGGATTCTCATTAGGGTTGTTGACAGTTGACCGTTGACTTTTTGACTTTTTGCTCAACCCTAATGAGAATATGATATGTGATTAACTATTATATTAATTAAGTATTATGGTGACTTGGTTGTTGACTTTTGTTGACTTGTTGACTTTTGTTGACTTTTTGACTTTGTTGACCGGTTGACTAGGCTTGACTAGTTGACCATCATGATAACCATGGCTATCATTTCATGCCAAAGACTTTTACTTGCTTGCTCATTTGAGTAAAATGAGTGCATGACATGATAAGGTTATAGTTGCTTCAACCATCACATAAGACTTTTATTGATATGATGAGTTATGATTACTTTGGATTATGAGAGGGTGAGAGACAAAAGAGAGCCTCATTCTTTCTTGCTCATTCTCTCTCTTGTTCTTGAGCTCTCCATTTTGCTCTCACCCTATTGCTCTTGCTCCCTCTCTTTAATCTATGGTTCTCTTGTCTCATGAGTTGAGAATCAAGAACCATAGATAAAATCCCATTCTATTTCTTCTCTACTCATTCTAGTTCACTAGGATTAGCAAACCAAGTGAACTAGTTTTCTTCAAAGAACGAAGAAGGAGCTAAAGGTTGGAGCTTTCAGGTGGATCTATCTTCGGCGTACGGAGACGACGAGAAGAAGCCATCGGACCGCCATCGGAGCTTGAAGAAGAAGGAGTTCAAGACAAGCTAGGTATAACCCCCTAACCGAGTAGCTAGAAACTCATAGTTAGGATGTTAGATAGATGTTTAACCAAGATCCGGGTTATAGGTCCATGTTACCACCTCCGAAAAAATTGTTTTTTACCTAATTCCGCATTCCCGAAAGTACCGGGAGAGGTAGCATGGACTTACACTCAATTCAACCTATAATAAATTTATGTGTGTATATGTATTCGTATACATCACCACGAATTGTGGGGGTGCTATACGCCATCCACCCGACATCCCCCGTAGATATAATCTACTGACCTGATCTTCGCTCGCCGGTGCCGATGTCGCCACGTGCTGGCTTTTCGTCTCAAAGTCCACATGGGGTACCTCCAATGATGGCCTCATAGCACCCAATATCCATGCAAGAAGGGCTAAGGAGAAATGAAGAAGGAAATGGCTTGAAATTGTGAGGTAAAAATTGAATTTTTTGAAACAATTTGTGATGTTTTTTTTTGAAGGAGAAAGAGGGGAAATTTGGGGGGGGGGGGGGCAGCAGCAGTTTCGGCTGCAAGGAGGGATGGGGAGAAGTGTAGGGTGATGTGGGTTTTTGTCAAAGTCAAAGCTACTCCATTCTCAAAGTAACCATACCTCCAAATTAATATATTTTAATCAATTCTTCACTTTTCATTCACATGAGATGAAGTCCAAAAAGGGGAGGGGAAACGTGGGCAGCTGGTGGTGGTGGTGATGCCGGCCAAGGAGGAGGGGTGAGAGTGTGAGGGATTGCACTAAAAAATTCTATGCAAAAAGAACGCTCAAGTTACAAAAATGGAAGTTTTAGTTTAATTAATTAAAATTTTAATTTTCTTCGATTAAAACTAATAAGAACCTGAAATAAAATACTAAAAACTTATATTACAAACTAGATTTTAGTTGTCATGGTTCTATATATTAAAATTAACCCATTCAAATTTGAATTTATCGCTAATTAAATGTATTAATGACAGCTTAAAATAATATTAAAATAATTAATTTCTGAAAATTTTCCAGAAAATTAGAAATTTTACCAGTGGCTCAATAAATACCAAATACTAGCAATTACATAGCTAGAACATGTATATTTAATTTTATAATAAAAATATTTGTATTTTAACTTTTTTATAGAAAACCCCCTTATTTTACCGATTTTTCCAAAATTTCACCGAAACGATTTTCAAAACGTTACACTGTCGCTTGCCGCCCCCTAGGCCCGATATGCGATAGTCCTAGACGAACAGACCGGACTGTACGGAGATTGTCACATCAGGCTCAGTAAGAGTTCGGATGGGTTTCCTCATCGGCCTTCTTATCGACATCAACCTGGGGACCGTTACGTACAGCTAGTCCCGCTTGCGGTCTGTGGTTAAACCCACTGCCAACGTAGTAGTCGAGTCTTTAGAGTCCCACACAGAGAGTTTCCCTGCTTCGGGCGAAACGATATAGAGGTCGTATGGTTTTACGACAGGGTTCGGACACATACGTGTTTTTACGCACGTACGATGTTTGGGCAGTTTTTACTAGTGGGCTTTAGTTTAAACCAGATTATATTATTGGATTATAGGATTTATACAGTCTCAGTATTTCTGTGTTTTCATGGATAGGAGGGGTGTTCTCGTAATTACTCGAGAAGCTTCTAGAAGGTTAATGAGGTGGAAGGCTTAGGTGTAAAAGGCAATAAATGGCTTTGTGACTCATGTAGATGATTCATAAAGAGAGTTATTGAAGCATTAATGCTTTTAATGACTCACTAGATGATTCATTATGTATTAAATGAAGCATGAAGATATTTGTGCAAAGATATTTTTGTGCAAAATATCTTATTTTTCATATATATACACAAATGAGTTAATTTCCATTTCATTATTATTCTCACCTTCTCTCTCCTCAAGCTCTCTCTCTTCAAAACCTAACCCTAACCTCTCATGTGTTGAGATCAAGGGTTAGCAAGACTAATTGATCCCTAATCCTATTCTATATCCTTTAGGTTGCTTTGATTAGCACTCTTAGTTACCTAGTTACCTCAAGTTAGAGGTCAAGCTTGGAGAAGTAGCTCTCGGGTGGATCTTCTATCACAAAGAGGAGGCCGACGAGGAGGTTGTCAACGAGAACAAGAAGGACTTGGTTCATTAGGTATAATCTTCTTCCATAGTAGCTAATCCCTCCTATGATGTTGTTAGTTAGGGTTTGGTAAAGATCCGTAAGTTAGTCGATGTTTGTTTTAAACAAAATGATTGTTTTACCTATTCCGCCTCCCCGCAACTCGTGGGGTGTCTAACATCGACTTACATATATAAATAGAAGTTACCTATCGTATATGATTAAAATGCTTGTAGGAATGTTAAGCACAACAGCAAGGTTTCGGGAGGCATCGTCCATGCCATTTTCAAAATTTTGCCATGCTAAACAACCCTAACCCTAGAATCTTAACTAGAGATTTAGACAATACAACATGTAAACTACTTTACATCTAAGTGAATATGGAATACAACCTTTGTAGACCTGTCCTTCACTTCAATAGCTAGAGTGGTAGTCCCTTCGCTCCAAGTAGTGATCTTGCGGACTCTAGAACGGCTCCACAAGATGAAAGAAACAAGCTTGCACGAAGTCTTCGAGGCCGAAGAAGATCTAGGTCGAGAAGACCCTAAGCCAAGCTACCTCATCACTAATTAGGGATTAGTAAAGCTAACACCCGGAACTAAATGGCTTATTTAGAAGAGGATGATGAAGTAGGATTTTTGCTCACTTTAGAAATCTTTTTCTCACAATTTCTCTTTACCTCTCACAAATCTAGAGAGGTCTCTCATGAGCAAGAAGAAGATGAAGCAAATAATGGATGAGAGAGTGAATGGCAACCATGGGTGAGATAATATCTCATATAACTCATGTAGAGACTTAACCAAGGCTAATGAGAATGGTTGGGTTAATAAATATCTTAAGTAAAACAAAATTAGTGGACCAAGTCAATGGATCTTCAAGCTTCATGCCATGCGACCAATTTCCAACTAATTTGGATTTACTTTAAATATATAAACCTCACATTATCATGAGTATGGTGTGAGTCTCATACACCCATGTAGTGTGTATCATCAAGCATTACACAAAAAAGAAAACACAAATAATATATATCACATATATATTAAGTGTGCACTTGTCAGATAAAGAAATGCTTAAGTGAGCAAATATTAGTTAATGTAAATTAATATATCAAATATATAATTATACATTAAATCATAAAATCAACACTTGATTTAGTAATTCGGCTATATCTTATATGACCGACTAATATTATTTGTATCAACTTATCGAATCAACACTTAATTCGATAACCCGGCTATATCTCATACAACCGACTGATATCATAAATCTCGAGAATAGAATACGGTATCACATACTCGTATCAATCTCGGTCCCGCACATATCACATATGTGATCCTACTTCCTTTTGCCTGAGCCAGTAAACCTTTGTGTTGTACTCTAAAGACTCGTCAATACGTCGTCGGTAGGTGATGATCATATTAGGCACCGACAAGCCATCAGCGGTACTAGTTGGACGTAACAGCTACCCGGGTATTGAGCGATCAGAAGATCAACAAGCAATCCTGCTCTTACTCCTGTAAAGCCTGTCAGTAACACTACCATATGTAAGTCCATGCTACCTCTCCCGGTACTTACGGGCTTGCGGAAGTGGTGAAAAACGATTTTTCAAGAGGTGGTAACATGGACTACAAATACGGATCTTTGTTAAACAATCTACCTAACAACCTAACTAGGAGTTTTACCTACTCTGTTAGGGGGTTATACCTTTTTTTGAACTCCTTCGTCTTCAACTCTTGTAGTGTACGGACCGGCCTCTCCTCGTCGTCTTCTCACGCTGAAGACGGATCCACCCGAAAGTTTCTACCTTTGGCTTCTTCTTCGAACTTTGAAGAAACTAGAACACTTGGCTTGCCAGGCCTTGTGAACTAGAATGAGTAGAGGATTGTTTTGGTGTCTTTTTATCTCTAAGGCAATGAGTCTCAACACATGAGAATGGTTTGCCTTGACCTAGAGAGAGCAAGAGGAAGAGGGAGAGAGCTAGAGAATGAGGGAGCTCAAGGGAGAGAAAGAAAATGAAAGGATGAGCCACACTTTTCTCATCCAACATCTCATAATCCAAAAGCATCATGAGCCATAATGATAATCAAGTATTATATGATGGTTATCATCTCACAAAAGGCAATATCATTTCATGCACTCATTTTGCAAACCACAACAAGCAAGCAAAACTCTTTGCATGAAAATGACAACCATTGTAATGATGATGGTCAACTAGTCCAACTTAGTCAACCGGTCACAAAGTCAACCCCTCAATAACCATGTCACTATAATACTTAATTAATATTATTGCTAATCATATTTCTTATTCTCATTAGGGTTTAGCAAAAAGTCAATGGTCAACAGTCAACAACCCCAATGAGAATCCTTTGCCTCCGTCTCTCTGTCAACTGTGCATACACACCCGCATCCGCGTTCCGAGGAACACGAATACAAACGAGATAAAACCAATCCCAAAACGTATACTAGGATCTGGCTTAAACCAAAGCCAGCTAGTAAAAACTGCCCGGTCACTAAACGTGCACAAGTGCGCGGATATGTCCGTACCCTGTCCCAAAACCATGCGACCTCTACTCTTTTTCCTAAAGGAGAATAACTCTCTGTGTGGGACTCTAAAGACTTGACACTACGCTGGCAGTGGGTTTAACCACAGACCGCAAGCGGCACTAGCTGTGCATAACGGCCCCTAGATAGATGCCGATAAGAAGACGGACGAGGTGAAACCCATCTGAACTCCTACTGAGCCTGAATGTGACAATCTCCATACAGTCCGGTCTGTTCGTCTGATACATCGCAGGGCGGGCCTAAGGGGCGGTAAACGCCAGTCCCCTAATAGCGGTACAAGTCATGTCGGAGTGTAGCCCATAACACCCTGAGATAGCACTGGAAACCTACCAGTATATCTCGCTTTCCCTAGCCAGGGACTACTCGTGTAATGGCTCTCCTAGACACAGCGCGATGTCAACCTCCAATACTGGGAGAGATGAATCCTGTCTAACCGTCACTGCCTCCAAGTGCTTCGGGACTGCACCCAAAAACTACCTGTTTGCACGACTCCTTTGAGCCGTGGTTGGGTAGTAATCAAAGTACAGTGGGAACACACTCGAGGCGAAGTGACAGTGTCAAGTCAGTGGACTAAGCTGTACTCATGTCACCTGGAAACTGATAACTGACGATAGGTATAGTACCAACCAACAGTTCCCAACGAGTCCTGTCCAGTATACTCGTAACCTAAAGAGCACCCGTATACTATCTCAACTACGACATACTGACGGCTGTGGGACAGACCGTCTCCCACACTGGGATGAGAAGAGCATACGCTTGTCTACTCCGGAGTATCGATGCCCTGTCTCGATAGTCCTGCAACTAGGGACCTGCATAAGGATGTGCTTATAAGTTACCCAGCTCCCACAAGTGTGACTGCCATCACAATGCCGGTAATCAAGCAAAGATCCTAAGGACTCCACTAATGCGTATAGGTGATATACTAAAATAAACACATGTACACATTGAAGTAGAAACAAACCAAGTAGCATACTACTATATTGAGCAAGATTGTTTATACAAGGTGAATATCCCAAGCTTCCATTAAGTAATATACATACTAGTATGATACAGTAATGGCCTCTAGGGCATATACACTAACAATCTCCCTCTTGCACTAAGGCCATGTACCGGCGTATCGAAGACCTATCATCTCGATCAGCCGCTCGATCTGAGTCTGGGGTAAGGCCTTTGTGAGTGGATCAACAGTGTTATCTTCCGTAGAAACTCTTCGAACCTCGATCTCCTGGCGACCCACGATCTCCCTGATCAGGTGATACCGCCTCAAGATGTGTATGGATCTCTGATGGGACCTGGGTTCCTTTGCTAAAGCTATAGCCCCGTTGTTGTCGCAATACAGAGGTATTGGATCAACAATGGACGGAACCACCTGAAGTTCAGTTAAGAACATCCTTATCCAGACGGCTTCTTTTGCGGCATCTGCAGCAGCGATATATTCCGCTTCCATCGTCGAGTCAGCAACGGTTTCCTGTTTGGAACTCTTCGAACACACCTCCCCTCCATTGAGGGTAAAGACATAACCCGACATGGACTTGGAATCATCCTTGTCACTCTAGAAGTTGGAGTCAGCAAAGGCCTCGATCTGGAGGTCTTTTCTGCCATATACCAAGAACATCTCCTTACTCCTTCTCAGGTACTTAAGAATGTTCTTTACCGCTATCTAATGTTTCTCCCCAGGGTTTGACTGATACCAGCTTACCACACTCAGTGCATAAGCTACATCTGGTCTGGTACACAACATCGCATACCTTATAGAGCCTACAGCAGAAGCGTAGGATATAATAGACATGTGATCCCTTTCCAAATAAGTCTTGGGAGACATCTCTTTGGTGAGGGTGATCCCGTGACAAGCCGGTAGATTACCGCGCTTGGAATCTTCCATACTGAACCCTTTCAGTATGGTGTCGATGTACCTGGACTGTGAGAGTCCTAATATCCTCTTGGATCTGTCACGATAGATCCGGATCCCCAGAATGTATGAGGCATCACCCAGGTCTTTCATGGAGAACCTGTGTGACAAGAACCTTTTGATAGATTGTAGCATAGGAATGTCATTTCTTATCAAGAGAATGTCATCCACATATAAAACGAGGAATACAACAGTTCTTGCTACAAATCTACTGTAGATGCATGGTTCATCTGGATTTTTGATAAAACCAAATTCTTTGACCGTCTCATCAAAATAGATGTTCCAACTCTGCGACGCCTGCTTTAGTCCATAGATGGACTTAAGCAACTTGCACACCTTTCCGCTGCTCCCACTCTGAATGAAACCCTCTGGCTTGTCCATATAGACACACTCCTCTAAATTTCCATTTAGAAAAGCGGTCTTTACGTCCATCTTCCAAATCTCATAATCGTGGAAAGCAGCAGTGGCAAGAAGGATCCGAATGGATTTCAGCATAGCCACTGGAGAAAAGGTTTCGTCATAGTCCAAGCCAGGTCTTTGACAGAAACCCTTAGCAACAAGTCTAGCTTTATAGGTCTCAACCTGTCCATCTGCACCAATCTTCCTTTTGAAGATCCACTTGGATCCTACGGGTTTTACCCCATATGGAGCAATGTCCAACGTCCATACTTTGTTGGTGTACATGGATGTTCAGTTAATAAAACTGCACATTTAATATGACATTTTTCCTACTATTATTATATAATAAAAGGTGTTTATTATAATATATGATACATATGAGGGTTTATCTGTAAAAATACTATTTTCATGTGTTTATATATTATAAATAACATTTTGTAGGAAAAAGTAAGCATATAATATCCATGTAACATTTGGCCCATTTAAATATGCTTACCTTTGACCAATTCTTAATGGTTAAGTTAATATCTCAATATAACAAACTCAACTAAATATTATTTGTTAAGATATTGTGCAGAATTTGCAGGGCTAAAATCAAGAAAATCAAAGTTGGCAAATCAAATCTACCAAAGATATTCAAGAAACTAATTCTGGTAGAAATGTAGAAAAGATTTTCAAAGTCTAGATACTCAAAAGATTACCAAGTGTTACAGATATGAAGCTACAAAAATTAGAGGCCATGATCTCACCAAAAGGGGGTGGATCTGCGGCCAAACCTATCCAATGGCCGCGGTTCCGCCGCGGATTTGAAGAGTTGAGATATGGGATTGTGATGGTTAGGATCCTAACAACTAGTTTCCATATTAGGAAACTAGGGTTCTAGCTCTGTGACTATAAATAAGGATTGAGAGCCTTTTGGAAAAATTATCAAGCCGACGAGATCACGAAGTCCAAGACGGCTCACGCATCCAGGCTGATCATCAACTGTTCGTCTACCTCCTTGGAAGAGATCGAGAAGCAAACTAGTCTTTGTAATCATTTTCTAAGGAATCAAAGTGTAGATTGTTCAAGTTGATTAATAAAGGTAGTTATTTTATTTAATTCTTTTGCATTTTACATTATGTTTTCCCTCTCTGTCTTTTCATCTTCTTTTCCCAACATGCGCTAGTAATTCTCCGCTTGTTAGGGTTCGTAGGATTAGGGTAGGCTAATGGACGATGAAAATAATTAAACCCTTTTTAAGTCCTATAAAGTTTAGGAACTTTATCAAAAGAATCATTAACATCCTAATCGGGCGCGCTAGCAATTCTTTGCTAGTTCCGACCGCGATTAGAGATTAGATTAATGATTGTTTTGGTAAAGGCTAGATATGAACGGAGTTCCGTGTCAAGATAAGGGTTAAGAGTGGGATTCTTTTTCCCTCCAGAAACCCTAATCTACACGCATCACCGTCGTTCTAGTTCTAAATCTATTAATGGATAAAAAAGGTAACTTTTAATTAATCGTCCATAACTACTAATCCTAACGAACCCTATAAGCCTTCTTATTATATTATCTAAGTCTATAAAATAATCTAGATCTATATTTTACATTCTTGTTTAACGTAGATCTAGAAACCATTCTATAAAATTCTTTATCCTTCCTCTCTTTCTCAACACATCTAAAGTAAATGTAAAAGGTTCCACGTTTCCCAGAGGACTACCCGTACTCATCTCGGTCTAGCTACGCGTGACACCGTTATTGATTGCGGTTAACTACAAAAACATAACTTTTCACATCAATCAAATGGCGCCGTTGCCGGGGAAACGTGCGTAATTTTTTATTTTTACTATTTGTGTTGAATTCTTAGACGAGTCATATCATTATTAAAACAAAACTGCAAATTGTATATTTAACGATTATTGTGTGAATTTTTGGGAGGAAATCTGGAGTCACGGACTTGAGGAAACTGGAGATCTAGGGTTCACACTTCTCTGGTAAGATTCTAACTCCCTTCTCTCTCCTCTAAAATCCATTAAAATCTATTTTCTGCAGGATTCTTTGCAAAATATCACCGCTCAAAAATCTTTTTGCAAAGTTTTGTTTTTCGGTTTGTTTTTGCATATTTTAGTACGGATCTTTAAGGGGCAAGGACTAAATCAAGATTAGGTGGGGATTTCATCACCCTTCCTAAGCCCCACAAATCACAAACCGAGCATCTGCATCAACCCTACATTAATTTAAAAAAATATCTAGACCAGACTCTAAGGACTGTCGCGCTCAATAAGGACAGTGGAAGGTCGTGGGTAATCTATCGCTTATCCGCATTACTTTTGTAGTGTCTAGGCAAGTGTGTCAAAGGCTAGTGGTTTTTAATTAGGCCCACTACTGTGGTTCCTTCCCACTTACCTGGCACTTACCTGGTTACAAGGGTAGTACGGAGGCGGTAGAGGATTGATCCTGCGGCTTGTCCTTTGGAAGTCTAGGAGCGGTCTAGAGACTGGACCGAGCTAACCTTAGTTCTAGGGTTGTTTGTGCATTTTTGTGTGATTTGTCTAAATCCGTCATTTTTCAAAACAAACCAATTATTTTTTACCCCTTCCCCCTTCTTCTCTTCTTATAATGGGTGACCTAAACAGAAGAACACTTGCCGAGCTTTGCTGTCCACAACCAGATATCTCTTGTTTTCGAAATCCCTTCGTTATACCGTCCGGCTCTTCCATATCCTTAAGAGATCATATAGAACAAGCAGGAAGAAACAGTTGGCCATCTCAGTCTAAGTCTTATCAACCGTATCCTAATCCTACACCTGTTTCAGTTGATACCCAGAGTGAGGAAGCCCCTAGACGAATGTCCATTGCTGAGCACATAGCTAGGGCTAGAGGCCAAAGTTTCAACCCGGACCGATATCAACCATCACCTCCACTTTCCCAAAAAGAGTTTGATAGCCAACCGACCAACCCATATCAATATTCTCTTATCATAATTTTAATCCCACTCCTACCCAATTTTCGCAACCATTCTATTCCTATCAATCCAATCCGACTTTTCCACCTTCTCTAGACAGTTCTTCTAATCAGTCTTTTGGGAGTTTTAATTATCCACAGGAATTTCAATCTTATACCAAAACCCCTTATCAACCAATGTCTAGTCTTGAGAGGAAATTAGAAGAAGGTATAGTGATGATGAACCGCATTAGAGAGGAATGGAAGGAAAGCATGGCTAAATATGAAAGGGCAACGGGTTCCGAACCAGCCCAAAATTTTTCAGTTTATAATATGGGCATCGGACAAAATGAGAATTTGGGTAGAGAGACAGAATTATATAACCTTCCTAATCAAACCTCCCCTTTCCAAACTGAAATCCACACTCCAGTTTCATAGATTCATCAACTACACCAAATATAATGACTGATAAGTTGTGTGACTTTATAGTGTTTGATTTACCCGACTGTGAAGGGTCCATTTCAAGTGAAACCATACCCAACCCTTGTGATCTCTACACCTCCACTCTTGAATCAAAACTGATTGAAAACCATACTTTTGATAAGGTGTTTGAGAATTTTAACCTTCACTTGAATGAGGTGATTTACATTGGGGATATATTGATTGATGAACCCGAAATTTTGGATGATTTTGTCCCACCAATTCATCAAATCCTTTCACTTACTTATGGTCATCATCTTGAGCCTTTAATTCTTCCCAAACCCCAAATATGTCTTGAAGTTGATGACAAAGGTATACCCGAAGATCAGACCGAAATACAGCCTCCAACTTCCACATCTGGTTCAGCAACACTCGACACACTAATTTGTTTACCCATTTTACCTTCTACTTTCTCCGGTTCTTCTTCTGTTCCTATAGTTTCAGTGAGTTTTGATAAATCACAATCCGTTAATTCAAGTTCAATAATACCAGAAATTCAACTTGATTTGGATATTTTTGAAAATGAGGTAGATGAGTTTTTCGAGTCCTCTACCTCAATGATTTTTTATGAATCAAGTAGAATAAATTCTGGCACAAAACTCTTTGACAGCAAAATGTTCAACACACCATTGATAAAAGTTTTGAAGAACTTTTTGCTGACGAACTTGAATTTTTAAACAATACAGATTTTGTGATTGATCAATCTCCACCTATAGAGGTTGAACCGCCACGATTCCTTCTTCCTAATCATTCACATTCATCCTCATTCTTTCTTTTCTCTAATTTCAAACCCTTTCCAGACCACCTCTTACCCCTTCCCCATTTTTTCTTGACTCAATACAACACATTCTTCCACCAACCTATATGCTATACTGATAAAATCTTTGAATGGTTGGTGTTAACTTTTGGTCTTTGTAAAGCTTTATTTTGATCAAAAGACTCACCCCTCTTAAAATGCTTCGTATTGTCTAACTCATGTTTGAGGGGGGTATATTTTTGGCTCTTGAACATAACTTTTGTCCTCAAATTTGTGAGCCAAAAATAAGTTTGGGGGAGGATTTTCACTTTCATATATTCTTGCCCCCATTAATAATTTCCTCCCAAGTCTATAGGTATTTGAGCTTAACAGATGACATCAGTGAGGACACTGCTGTAAACAGGTTTGGGGGAGGTTTGTGCTTATTTACACATCAATTTGCATTATACTTTGCATAAGCACAACATTTTCAAAAAAAAAAATTAAAAAAAAATTTCTTTTATAACAAAAGAGGAGAAAGTGAAAAATTACATCCAAAAGATAGGAATAGTTTAAGAAAACCAAGAAAATTAGAAGTTTTCTTAAACGAACTAGTAATAAGTAGTTATGAGCTGTTGTCCCAAGGGTTAGTAAGATTAATGAAGTCACTAATCTAAGGATAAAAATAAGTCTGAAAAATAGTTTCTATTCTGGAAGCCAAACATTTGAATATTGATACCCTACTATATGCACTTACACATGTCTTGAAACTCGGGATAGTAGAGGATACCTTGAAATGCTCTTGTCTAAAAGCCAAAGTATGAAGGAAATGAAAAAAAAAATGAAGAAAATATAAAAATGGTGAAAAGAAAAAATGAACACTGGTTTTGTTATCACCAAGGCAGAAATAAAAAAATATAGCGAGGGTGCCTCTTCACCTAGTGCCCTAAGGCCAACTGGTCTGGGAGTCACTGTTAATCCTTAGGTGGTGCAAGACGAGGAAAATATTATCACCTAATCAGCAAGCATATGAGTAATCGGTCGGTTAGTACCTCAAGAAGTATTAACGGTCGCATGAAAATTGTGTGAGCAAATTCAACTAAATATTCATCGATTAAAAAGTACTGAGGCAGATGGACAAGAGTATGATAGCTTGAATTGAATTCTCCGGGTGTAGGGATGTTATTTACACACACGTAGGGTTATATGATCGATGTTTTGATGAAAGGTGGGAATGAAGAATAAAGATAATGTTTTATTGAGGGATGATGTGATTTCTAACATCTTTTCATGACTATTAAGATAGGGCTCATGACAACTGAAAAGCTAGTATAGTTGGAATCTCTTATTTTCAAAGTCTTTCTTTTATGGTTCTTATCTTTATATGTAAATTTCACCATCTCTCTTTTGTTATTGGATTTTGTGGGTGTAATCCGCTGAAAATCCTCAGGAGACAACACTCCTCCTACTAGGGACACCTAGAGGTTTAACGGCTTGTTGCACGTGCTCAGTGCAATCGTGTTGCCTACGAAAGTGTGCTTAGCTTTCTCCTTTCTTTTTCTGCTTCTCTTGAATAAACTAGTTTGCTCGGGACGATCAAAGATAAGTTTGGGGGTATTTGTTCAGTTAATAAAACTGCACATTTAATATGACATTTTTCCTACTATTATTATATAATAAAAGGTGTTTATTATAATATATGATACGTATGAGGGTTTATCTGTAAAAATACTATTTTCATGTGTTTATATATTATAAATAACATTTTGTAGGAAAAAGTAAGCATATAATATCCATGTAACATTTGGCCCATTTAAATATGCTTACCTTATTAAATACCTTTGACCAATTCTTAATGGTTAAGTTAATATCTCAATATAACAAACTCTACTAAATATTATTTGTTGAGATATTGTGCAGAATTTGCACGGCTAAAATCAAGAAAATCAAAGTTGGCAAATCAAATCTACCAAAGATATTCAAGAAACTAATTCTTGTAGAAATGTGGAAAAGATTTTCAAAGTCTAGATACTCAAAAGATTACCAAGTGTTATAGATATGAAGCTACAAAAATTAGAGGCCATGATCTCACCAAAAGGGGGTGGATCCACGGCCAAACCTATCCAATGGCCGCGGTTCCGCCGCGGATTTGAAGAGTTGAGATATGGGATTGTGATGGTTAGGATCCTAACAACTAGTTTCTATATTAGGAAACTAGGGTTCTAGCTCTGTGACTATAAATAAGGACCGAGAGCCTTTTGGAAAAATTATCAAGCCGACGAGATCACGCAGTCCAAGACGGCTCACGCATCCAGGCTGATCATCAACTGTTCGTCTACCTCCTTGGATGAGATCGAGAAGCAAACTAGTCTTTGTAATCATTTTCTAAGGAATCAAAGTGTAGATTGTTCAAGTTGATTAATAAAGGTAGTTATTTTATTTAATTCTTTTGCATTTTACATTATGTTTTCCCTCTCTGTCTTTTCATCTTCTTTTCCCAACATGCGCGAGTAATTCTTCGCTTGTTAGGGTTCTTAGGATTAGGGTAGGCTAATGGACGATGAAAATAATTAAACCCTTTTTAAGTCCTATAAAGTTTAGGAACTTTATCAAAAGAATCATTAACATCCTAATCGGGCGCGCTAGCAATTCTTTGCTAGTTCCGACCGCGATTAGAGATTAGATTAATGATTGTTTTGGTAAAGGCTAGATATGAACGGAGTTCCGTGTCAAGATAAGGGTTAAGAGTGGGATTCTTTTTCCCTCCAGAAACCTTAATCTACACGCATCACCGTCATTCTAGTTCTAAATCTATTAATGGATAAAAAGGGTAACTTTTAATTAATCGTCCATAACTACTAAATCCTAACGAACCCTACAAGCCTTCTTATTATATTATCTAAGTCTCTAAAATAATCTAGATCTATATTTTACATTCTTGTTTAACGTAGATCTAGAAACCATTCTATAAAATTCTTTATCCCTCCTCTCTTTCTCAACACATCTAATGTAAAAGTAAAAGGTTCCACGTTTCTCAGAGGACGACTCGTGCTCATCTCGGTCTAGCTACGCGCGACACCGTTATTGATTGCGGTTAACTACAAAAATATTACTTTTCACATCAATCAATGGACTCTATTTCGGTCCGCATTGCATCCAGCCATTTTACCGAGTCAACGCTCTGAATGGCTTGCTGGAAGCTATTCGGCTCATCATAATCAATGATGCAATCTTCTCTATCCCCGTCTATGAGAAAACCGTAGTATCTTTCGGGAGGATGAGACTGCCTACTACTCCTGTGGAGCGGCGTGGGAATGTCATGATCTTTCGAACCCTCTTGTTCTATTAAGCTTTCAGTAATAGCTCGTGGTTCTGGAATTTCTTTCAGTTCTATTGCGCTCCCACTTATCTGATTTTCCAAAAATTCAGTTTCCAAGAAGTGGGCATGACGAGAAACATAAATCTATTGTTCCTCTTCGCAATAGAAAAAATATCCCTTGGAGTTCTTTGGATATCCCACAAACTTGCACTGTACTGAGCGTGCCTCGAGCTTGTCCGCATGCTGCTTTTTGACAAAAGCTGGACATCCCCATGTCTTAATGTGATTAAGATAGGGTCTCTTCCCACACCACATCTGATATGGTATAGTTGGCACAGTCTTAGTTGGAACTCGCTTCAAAAGGTATGCAGCTGATTCTAGTGCATATCCCCAGAATGATCGCGGTAACTCAGCGTTACTCATCATGGACCGTACCATATCCAATAGGGTTTGGTTCCGTCTCTCCGATACACCGTTATGTTGCGGTGTGTATGAAGGAGTAAGCTGAGAGAGAATTCCATTCTCTTTTAAGTAGTCCAGGAATTCGGCACTCAAGTATTCACCACCTCGATCCGATCTTAGTGTCTTGATACTTTTGCCGGTTTGTTTTTCTACTTCATTCTTATATTCCTGGAATTTTCCAAAGGCTTCGGATTTATGTTTCATTAAGATGACATAACCGTACCTTAAAAGTCATCCGTAAAAGTAATGAAGTAAGAAGAACCGCTTCGCGCATGTGTAGACATTGGACCGTACACGTCGCTGTGTATGATTCCCAAGAGCTCGCTCGCTCTTACTCCGTGTCCAGTGAACGGAGTCTTTGTCATCTTTCCTTTGAGACAGGATTGACAAGTGACATACGATTGATATTCGAACGGATTCAAATAACCTTCTGTATGTAACTTCGTCAACCTTCTCTCATTGATGTGACCCAGTCTACAATGCCATAAGAAAGTCTGATTTATTTCCGGAGACTTTCTTTTGTGTGATTCTGGACATTGAAAATCTGTGATTGGTTTAGTACGTATATACCATTGCTTAATGTACCTGACCCAATCAGAACTTGATTAAGGTGAATGTTTACAACATTACTTACAAACGCAAATTCATAACCTTCTTTAGAAATCAAAGATACAGAAATGATATTACAAGTTGCGTTGGGTACAAAAAAGCAATTACGTAAAACCAAAACATGTCCATCTGACATTCCCAGGTGATAGTCCCCCACGGCCTTAGCATCCATGCTAGCTCCGTTTGCAACTTTGAGGGTCATGTCACCTTCCTTCAAAACCCTACGGTTTCTCAACGCCTGCAAAGAATTACAGATATGAGATCCTGATCCGGTATCTAATACCTAGGAAGTAGAGTTTATTGATAGACAGTTTTCAATAACATACACACCTGAAGCTGAAGCTGTAACTTGCTTCAGATCCTGTGTTCTGGCTTTCCAAGCCCTGCAATCTTTCTTTCAGTGTCCACTTTTGTGACAGTAAAAGCATTCTTCCTTATCCACAAGCTTCCCCGCTACCTTTGTTGCTTTTGCCTTTCCCTTCGTATCCACCTTACTCGCACAGCCCCTTGGTTTGGCGGGGGTTTTCTTCTTCTTTCCCTTGGCTTTCGCCTTGGACCTAGATGAGGAAGATCCTCCTACAAACAAAGTGGATGTTACCTACCTTTCTGTAGGGTGCCATCTGCACTCCTCAGCATGTTGAGGAGCTCTGAAAGTTCAACTTCTTTTTCTTGCAAGTTGAAATTCAGGATGAACTGGGCGTAAGTGGAAGGAAGGTATTGAAGAATCAAGTCCGTATAGAGCTCATTCTCCAACGTGGTCCCAAGGTCCGCGAGCTCTTCTATGAAGCCAATCATCTTAAGCACGTGTTCCGCTACCGATGATCCGACGGCCAACTTTGCCGAAAACAGCTTTTTCGACACTTCGTATCTGGCGATATGAGATTGCTCTCTATACATTTCTTTTGTATGGAGAAATATGGATTCGAGGTCCATATTCTCGTGCCTCCTATGATCTTCGTTGTCCATAGAGGCAAGCACGAGACACTTGGCCTTCACGTAATCGATCTCTCAGGTCTTACGGATTTCCTTATCCGTGACGCTGGAGGTGGGACCTGGCACAGGAGGAGCCTTGGTGGTAAGGAGATACCCCAACTTGTCATATGTGATTGCCATTTTGACATTCCTGAGCCAATCTTTATAGTTTGGCCCTGTCAGTATGTTTTTATCTAGTAATAAATTAAGTCCGGTTATGATGTTTGGTCGCTGCAATTAGGAGAGAGAGAAGAAACACTTTAGCATGATGCTCTTGCAAGTTTAGAGTGGTTTTTAATTTGTCTAAACAGGATGGCTCCCACTGTCTCTCGAATCCCTCCTCAAACCAAAAAGGAAAAATTAATCAGGATCAATCTCACCGTACAATTCTTACTTAACCGTTCGGCCAGGCTGGTGTCGGTACTTCGAGGGAGGTTTTCCAACGCTTTCGCGAAGTTCCTTAATTAAATAAACTCTTTTTTCTGGGGGCGTAGCCCCGCTAACACCTTTCTAGACACCTACCAACTTTGTCACGACCCGAAAGAGCACGTGACTGGCCCTTGAACCATATGAAGCCTATAGGACTCCATCTGATCCAAGTAAGCCAAAAGCCCAGAAATCTAAAACCATTTTTGAGAATAAGTAAAGAAAACTGGTTTAAAGAAGTGAAGAAATACAGGTTTGAAATCAAGGTTTTTAAATAACTAAGCCGAAGGTACGTTTTGAAAACAATAAAGTCTTTTCTAAAAATTTCGGCAGAGTTTCTTTTGAAAAACTGGCCCCGAATGGGGTACAACAAGTATAACAATATGTATGCAATGATAATGGCATCCCCAAGCGGGAGCTAGCTCTTCGTCAATCGACGGTCACAACCACATATGCAGCAATAATACACAACGCCTAGTGGCGAGGATCAAATCCAAAGAAAACTCAAAAGCAATAAGAAAAAAACGCAATACTACTAAGCGCGACTCTAAGGTCGAAATAATACAAGTTTTGGTTGATGGAAATTCTAGATACAATGAAATAAATAAATACAATGGTGGTTCTTGATGCGAAAGAATCCACCTACCAAAGCAAGTCACCCGCAAGAAGAAAGTGTGCCAGAAATGCCGCAATAGAACCTGTACGGCAGAACCTGCAAGAACTGTGGCACAACGGGGGTGAGTTGCCAACTCGTGAATAGAAACATCTACAAGCAGAAACCGAATGCAAGACATAAACCTAAGTCAACGATCAATAATATAATCCACAAGAGTACATCTGAGTGTAATAGGGTGGCAAGGTAACATCTAATCATGTATGTAGTGCCAGGTACTCAGGTAATCACATGTCATCAGTGTAAGGTATGTCTGCATGAAGTAACCATGAAGAAATATCAATGATATCAATACACATATATTAGCGTCCCATACCACTAATATTGGTGTAAGGGTATATATAACAGCGCCCTCATACCCTGTTATATATACAAATAAAGTATGATCAATGTAAAACCAGTCTGTATATGATCCAAGTCTGTATATAATCCATGTCTGTATGTATGTGGAACCCGTCCACTCGTCACCCACTGACGATAAGCATCAAGTATGCAAGTATGAGGATATAAACAATATCATGGAAAAACATCATGAAAACCCGTGCCTAGCATCGACACGTAAATCCTCATCCATATGGGGCTCCGTCGGCGGTATCGGCCCTCGGCCCCCGGCAGTACGAGTCAACTCATGTCCATCTCTGGGCTCCGTCTGCGGTATCGGCCCTCGGCCCCCGGCAGTACGGGTCAGCCCATCTCTCGACTGCGGCCGGTATCCTCCAGATATCCGCCGAGCTCAAATACAATCACCGGTAGGTACTCGCCCGCCTCCAGGCTCAATCGGCAAACCCATCGATAATCTCGCCGAGGGGAACCATACCGGGCCCACCACGAACCCGCAAACGGATCATCACCTCCTCGAATCGGGTTTCAAGCACACGTCTCAGCACCGAGAAAACGCGTGGTGGACGCACCGAAATATCATATCACGAGGTACCGGGTTTTCATAAAAGTGCATCTTTTCTTAAATAACCCCACGGTCCTCAAAAACCAGAAATCACATGAAAATCCAACATCAGGAAGTAAATCCAATGCGATGTGCTATGCAGTCAATCCATGACGTATGCGACATGTAAAGAACAGTAATCATATCGGAAATCATGCAACATGGAATAGTAATGTGCATATGTCGAAGGAAGAATCATCTCATGAATGCAATAGTACTACAGTGTAGTGGCATGGCAATTATCGATGATGAAGTGTGTGAGCCGGCAAATAGTGTACGTGGAACATACGCATCATCGATAATGGTGCTGGTGTCCTAACAGCATGATAATAATATAGCAATGAACATATGCCAGCAATGCGAATAGCATGAAGATGCAGAAATCTAGTAGTCAACACCACAGTAAAGTATCTACTATGCAACTACACCTAAGTATCAGGTCAAACAGGAGGGGTAGGTGTGGAAACCACCTAAATCTGAGTCGGTATATATATAAAGATATATAGTCGGTGATCTCGCCTCAATGTCATATCATAAGATATCCTCAAGTTATGAGTGCGGATCTATCATCAATATCGGCACGTACGGTAAATCATCGTACGGCATCCCCAAAAGCTGGGTAGGGGTCAACATCTCACTGTCTCATCACATAACAGATATCACCATCATCAGAACATATAGTCTGGAGTACTACTCTATGTCTAGTACAAAACGGTAACATCAGTAAAGTATGCATGCGGGGGTAAACACATATCCCAAGCCCGCAAGAATCACAAGTCATATCCCACATATGAATCGTATCAAATCACCGATCCCAGGGCACCAAGCCCATATCATCGACTCATCTCCAAAGTCATCACATATCATCAATCATAGTGCAAGTACAAGTGATAAGCAAGGGTGTGTATAGGTGTAATTCTATCCTAGGGTTCGCGACTATGAACTGCACTAGTCACTTCTAACCCTGTACTATCCATAATACACGTAATATCACGATAACTACATAATAATCTATCTACGGACTGCGGGGGTGCTGTACGCCATCCACCCGACTTCCCCCTGTAGATATAATCTACTCACCTTGCTTCTCGTGTGCCAAAGCCGATGTCGCTATCTTCACCTCCTTTGCCTCAACATCACGCGGGGTACCTACAAGTATATCACAATGCTAAAGCACATGAAAATCACATCGGAAACCAAAATAGCACACGCTACCCGCATAGATAAAAACCTATCGACTCGCATGTAAACACAATCAAAATCCACTTGTCGTTGACGTCCAAACGCCACCCGACAGGAATGAATCACCAAATACCAAAATCCATGCTAAAACAAGTCCCAAATTATACACCAACATAGGAAAATCAACCCAGATTTCACCCTAGATGGAATCAGTCAAAACTAGACATACTCAGGGTCAAAACTAGAGGAAATGGGGGCATGCACAGAAAACGAGGCAATTCCTTAAAATACCTTATTTTAGAATTTTCCATAATTTTTCCCCATTTATCTGTATTTAATTATACCAGAATATTAAAATATTCATTAAAATAATATTAAATTATAAAATTTCCCAAAAATCATATTTTATTATTTTGAAGACGTTACATTTATAGCATTGATCGTTAAGTGAGAATTTTCCCGAGGAGTAGCAAATACTCACAGTAGGATCGGGATCCAAATATCATTGCGTGACAAAACTAAAGGAATCCTACCAGAATCATCACACTCCAAATGGTATGCAGCGCTAGCAAGTTTTAGTTCTTTTGAAACTCCCGATGTGGATTTTTGCCCCATGCTCTTATGACCTTGACTTTGGCCAACAAATCATAAGTCACATGTCAAGTTCTACCCGTCATTCTCCAGGTTAATTTGAGCCCACCCGCACATACCCTTGACTTTGGCCAACAAGGTAGAACGACTGCCCCAAACCAACACATCTATCTATGCTGCACATGAATACCCAATAGCTACCAATCACTATGCCTTGACTTTGACCAACAAACATAACTTGAATACTATTGACCATCCATGTGAAACGACGGAGGGCTACGAATGGTTTTGGCGAAACCGTAAACGTAGTGAACTTTATATAATCGATGGAACGAGATAGCTTTTAAAAGGAGTGGCTTAAGCTCCGCGTTTAAAAGTTATTTTGAAAAGAAACCAAGTATTTTTGAAAGTGTTCCAACGACTTTTACTTGGTTTATTTTCTTGCATTAGTTCTTTTAATGCGTCCCATCATTTAATCCTACCATTGCAGAAAATAACCAAAATATAACGTACGCTTATGCCATTCGCATTCGCCACGGGGCCCCGTCATTCCCCGTTAGGTTACTTAACTAATGACAGAGCGGGGGCTGGGCTAGCGCGGCTGAAAAACATAAGCAACGCCTAAATAATATCATATATAGATATATTGCAATGATAGCCATTTCAGATCACAGATGAACACATTGGATATACTAGGAATCCGCAATTCGTACGAGCCTGTAACGAAAAGCAGATTACACGGTCGCGGTGAATAGCCAATACCCCACCCAAGAACCCTACGGATGCGGCAAACTACCCGCCAAATATCCGAAGCGGAGCAACCTCCCTCAACGACGTGAGTAGGCCACTCGGCACTTCGAAATACCCGGTAGTTTGTGCACCCCACCATGGGTCTATCCTAGGAGCAAAAACAGTAAAAAGAAATTATACAATGACGGCTACAACCCCGACCCGGTTGTGCGGCCATACAAATAATATTACATCAATTTACAAATTTACATGAATTGAAAGAAAAGAAAACTCTCATCTCACAACCCCCGGCTATTCACTCATGACAATCTAATGAATTCATATACACATACCATCAACATTACAGATCACAGATATGTATAACCCCCACTAATCGACGTATAGCGATTAGCGGACGTTCAATACATATAACACAGCACAGATATAAACCCGTTAGCATTAGTCTTTAGAAGTTCGATCAAAATACGGATTTTTAGGCCCCAAACACAAATTTTTCTTTCTGGAAAATCTGGGCAGAAAAAACATATTTTAAAAATCCCAAAACAACCCTAGAAACAAACTGCACCAAAAATACCCCATGGCCGAGTCAACTCGGCCGCGGATCCGCGGTGCTTTGATCGATTCACTGGGCCATTTTTCTGCAGATTGTTATAAAAACCCTGAGTCGAATTTTAAGCCAAGATTTATTAATTTTTGAACAGAGGAAAAATTCGACAGAAAGTATGCTTTTCAGGTTCGTTTCGCGACTTTTTTTCCGATCGAACTCCTACTTATTTCGCTAACATGTTAGATAGTATTTAACTAGGCTCTGATACCACTGTAAGTCCATGCTACCTCTCTCGGTACTTACGGGCTTGCGGAAGTGGTGAAAAACGATTTTTCAAGAGGTGGTAACATGGACTACAAATACGGATCTTTGTTAAACAATCTACCTAACAACCTAACTAGCTGATTTACCTACTCTGTTAGGGGGTTATACCTTTCTTGAACTCCTTCTTCTTCAACTCTTGTGGTGTACGGACCGGCCTCTCCTTGTTGTCTTCTCACGCCGAAGACGGATCCACCCGAAAGCTTCTACCTTTGGCTTCTTCTTCGAACTTTGAAGAAATTAGAACAGTTGGCTTGCTAGGCCTTGTGAACTAGAATGAGTAGAGGATTGTTTTGGTGTCTTTTTATCTCTAAGGCAATGAGTCTCAACACATGAGAATGGTTTGCCTTGACCTAGAGAGAGCAAGAGGAAGAGGGAGAGAGCTTGAGAATGAGAGAGCTCAAGAGAAAGAAAGCAAATGAAAGAATGAGCCACACTTTTCTCATCCAACCTCTCATAATCCAAAAGCATCATGAGCCATAATGATAATCAAGTATTATGTGATGGTTATTGATTAATCCAAAAATTGTAGTTTACCGTAATCAGAAACGGCATCGCTTCGCAGCTAGCCGGTGAATACGGGTCGATCCGCAGGGATGTGTTAATTTCTGTTTTTGTGTTATAACGAGTTGATTCAGATTGTTGTTTGGTTTTTGTCTATTGAATTAAAAATGAATTTATGTGATATGAAAGAACTCGTTAGGGTTAGGTCGAAGGTAGGGGTGTTGAGATCAATGTTTTCACCTCTTTCAATACCGTTGATTTAAGCTTTTTAGAACAATCACAACAATTATTAGCAAAGGGGATTAGGATGATCGGGAAGAAACAAAGTTTCTTCCTCTAGATCCTTGTCCGTCCTTTCCTTTTAATTGCTGTGATCTTCATGGACGTCATATATGTCCGGCCTTTTATACTACGGTTCACCGTTACCTTGTAGGTAGGATGCCATAGGGGGCGGATCATACATGCGTGCATGAAGGTTTCGTTTTGAAAATATGTTGGCATTGAAGGAGGTGAGAGACATCCATCTCTCACTCCCTCTCTTGTTCCTAACCCTAACGAGCGAGGATTTTACTCGCTCATTAGGGAATTATTACAAAGAGACATTTTTGTTGTTTATATTTTAAAGTGTTACCTTACGACAGATTAAAAATAGCTAACAAGTGAACTACAGCAAACAAATGGATAACTAGGGCAAGTAAAAAATTATACTAAGGCAGGAATTAAATTAAAAACTTACAAGATGATGCTCTTGATCTCTCAACAGGTCTCAACTTTTATTGATTGATAAGAGGCATGCATTTTACAGATCTTGAGTACAATTTATAAGCAACTAGTGAAGCTAGGGTTACAGACTCTCGTAGACATGAAATTACAGATTTGCCCCCTAAAAATCCCAACATATGAAACGACACACCGACACAAGAAGTCGGTGCCGACACGGTCACCATATGGCCGCGGTTCCGCGGCAAAGACATGCCTTTGTCCGCGGTTCCGCGGCCCTTTGGTGGGCTTGGCTCACCAACTTTCTGTGATTGGTTTGTCTTCTCTTGGGCTTCCTATTTTCATTGTTCTTTTCTCTGTTGGGCTTCTTAGTATTCTCCAGATCCTTAGTGAAACTTATAAGGATCTTTTGACCGTTTCACTTGTTTTTCGTCTCGGCTTGAGTAAGATCCGTGTGCTGGTTGGTCAAAAGTCCATTTCCTGCATCATCTTTGTCTTTTTCACTGTATTCGCTCCGAGATCCTGTATCCTGTATCATGCAACAAACGAGCATCAAAAGTACCTGTTTACTTATAAAATGCATAAAAGTGGGGCATATGAATTGCAATATTATAATGTGAACAAATACCCCCAAACTTACCTTTTGCTCGTCCTCGAGCAAACTCATTATTTTATTCTAACCTAGCCACACTTTCGCAGGGAAACGCGATTGCACTGAGCACGTGCAATAAGCCGTTAAATCTCTAGGTGTCCCTAGTAGGAGGAGTGTTGTCTCCTGAGGGTTTTCAGCGGATTACACCCACAAAATCCTATCAATTTGGTTTTCCGATTTTTGTTCTCCAATTAGGTTTTCTAATAAGGAATTCTATTATCGTCGCCCCGCAAATTATCCGCCCGTATTCTTCACACTTACTTATTATCCAACTTAAGATTATACATGTTCCATAAAATTACTTAGAATTCAGCATTTCTTAAGTTTTCCTTCTAGGGTTACATCTCCACTTAGGAATTTCTATCAACTCTATTAAAGATACAAGTTTTATTCTTCATTCCTTTCTCTTATCTAAACTCTAATCACATGTCCCCACGTGTGTGTAATTGTCACCCCTACACTTGGAAATTCAAATTAAGCAATCATATTCTCGTCCATTGTCCAAAGCACTTGTGAGTTTTCTTAATTTTCGCTTACACATCATTCATGCGACCGTTAATACTTCTTGAGGTACCAACTGCCGATTACAAGATGCGTTAGCACTTTAATGCGTATTTCCTAGTTTTGCAACACCCAAGGCTTTTAGCAGTGACTCCCAAACCAGTTGGTCTAAGGCACTAGGTGATAAAGCACCCTCGCTAAATAATTTTCTAGCCTTAAATAATCACAAGAACCAGTGTCCATTTTTTTTCTTTATTCATTTTTTTTTCTTTTTATTGTGCTAAGGACTTTAGACAAGAGTAATTCAAGGTCTCTTCTACTAATCAAAGTTTCAAGGTGCGTGATTGTGAATTTTGTAGGGTACATGTTTCAGAATCTAGACTTAAGCTAGGAACTATTTTTCGAACTTATACTTTAATAAGAACATTAATACTCTTCCCTCATTTTGACTTAGCCCAAGAAGTGAACCCAAAATTTACTTATTTCTAAATAACCTACAAAGACATATACTTTCTATCGCTAAACTTTAAGAAATGTTAGTTTTAGGGTTTTTAATTTGCTAAGTCTAGGATCTAGTTTTTCCTACTCAGTTAACCTTTTTATCAAACTCAAATCAATTAACCAAAATTGAATACAATAATTTTTATAATTTTTCAAATTTTTCAAATTTTTTTGGGTTTTTTAGTTTTCTAAATTTTTTTTGTGTTTTTCAAATTTTCAAATTTTTATGATTTTTATATAAAGATGCAATGCAGAAATTAAATATGCAAAAGGAAAACAAAGATATATACAAAATGCAATGCGAAGGATAACTATATACATCACCCTCTAATACCCCCAAACTTGAGCAAAGCAGTGCCCTCACTGCCCGGCCCCACGTCGCGCTCGTGAGCGTGAACGTGATCTTTCCCCTCTAGCCAAAAGTGTTTGGATCCCCCTCTCAATTTCCGTCAACCGACGGTCGTGCTCTCGTGCAGTTGTCCGAAACTCATCCCGCAAAGAGTCTATTCTTCTCACTGTTCTTCGCATTAATCGCGCATGCTCCTGGGGAGTTAGTTCTTCCCCGCTCGAAGTCGAGCTTGAGTTAGGGGTGTGTGCAGGAACATTTTCTGCCGGTTCTGTTCGTGTCCAAATATCCGTGAGTCTAGAATAGGACGACGAGACGCCCTCTAAAAGTGGTCGAACCGGGACATCGTCTATCATAATTGAGTCAAATTCCTCGGCTGGGAGGAAATAACGGCAGAGTTGGGTAATGAGCATGGGACATGGATATACACTACCTCATTTACCCGTACCTATGGATTGGAGCAAAACCGTGCACATGTCGAACCTAGGATTTTTCTTCATTAAAGTGTGGACGACATGTAACGAAGGGGTGAAAAAGGTCGTGTTGTGAGAACTTCCAAAAATATTGTTTTGTGCCCACCGGCACACAGTTAAAACATTTGCGAAAAGGGTCCGTGCTTGGATCCCCTTACGCGGTTCTCGTGCACAGTCATTACCCATTAATGGCATATAATCTTCAAAGCGAAGTGGGTGTTCATGTGCAGGTACACGTGGTATGAGTGTAACCTCGTGTATCATGTCCCTATCGATGCGAATTTCACGGTTTCCCCAATTCAGTTTAATGTACCCTAAGTTGTCTAGGCTATTGTCTTCCATGGATTCGTAAAATAGAGCAACTAGGTTTGGTAAAGCAAATGCAGATGCATGATTATAGAGGAGGAAATTCCAGCCCTTTTGTGCGATTTCGTGTGGGAAATATGTACCGTAAATCTCGTGTGCGAAAATAGGAGAAAAATCCCTTTCATACTGCATTTTATGTGCCATTAAAATTTTACAGTAAAGAATTTATGCAGTAACAGAGAGTAAGGGATCAGATTTACCTCCCCTGAAAAATTCAGGGGGTGAAGACACAAGTCGGCGGCGGTTGCGCGGCGGGGAGCGGCAAAGGCGGCGGTTCCGCGGTCGTCTGGTGGCGGCGCAGCGAGATTTTTCTGTAGGGGCTAGGGGGTGGCGGCTAGGGTTTGATGAGAAGAAAATGTTTTAGGGTAAACACACAGGGGGCTCGGTTCCTTTAAATAGAGGATAGGAAGGTGATTTGCATAAAACACCCTCTAAGACGAGGGTTTTATTTGTAAAAACAGCTCTTAATCTGCAATTTTGCAATTAGGTCCAAAAAATATTATTTTTTATTATTATTATTTTTTTTATTTTATTTTTTATAATTTTTTTTATAGTATTATGGGAATATATACAAATAATATACACACCCCCAAACTTATTTGAAATAGTGTCATTGGGAAACGAAGTTTGGGGGTGAAAGCGGAGGAAGATCAATCAGTGTAAATCGGCTCCTGCAAAAACAGGAGCTCCTCCGAAGGATCCGCTGTGAAGAACGGTTTTAGTCGATGCCCATTTACCTTGAATAAGGTACCGTCATCAGGGTTTTCAAGATCAACCGCACCGTGCGGATAAACGGTGCGGACTACAAAAGGTCCTCTCCATCTGGACCGGAGCTTACCGGGATGAAAATGTAACCGAGTGTCATAAAGTAGAACCTGTTGACCAGGTTCAAAAGTTTTTCGCAAAAGGTGTTTATCGTGGAACACCTTAGCTCGGGTTTTAGCAGTTATGGCATTATCATATGCCTCATCCCTTAGCTCCTCCAACTCATTCAATTGCAGCTTTCTGTTGCTGCCCGCATCTCCTAAAGACAAATTCAGCTCTTTGATAGCCCAAAATGCTTTATGCTCGATCTCCACTGGGAGGTGGCAAGCCTTCCCGTACACAAGCCGGTATGGAGACATACCAAGATCGGTCTTATATGCAGTACGGAAAGCCCATAGTGCATCTATCAGTTTAAGTGACCAATCCTTACGGTTTTTGGAAACCGTTTTCTCTGAGATTTGCTTTATTTGCCGATTTGAAACCTCGGCTTGCCCACATGTTTGGGGGTGATATGGCGTTGACAATTTGTGGGAGATAGAGTATTTGCGCATTAAGGACTCGAAAGTCCTATTGCAGAAGTGAGAACCATTATCACTTTTATCGCCCGAGGGTGCCCAAATCGAGAAAATATGTGTTCTTTAAGGAATCGAACGACAACTTTATTATCGTTCGTTCGGCTGGGCACAGCCTCGACCCACTTAGAAACATAGTCAACCGCCAACAGAATATACACATTTCCAAAGGAGTTAGGAAATGGTCCCATGAAATCTATACCCCAAACATCAAAAATGTCCACTACCAAAATGGGTTGGAGTGGCATTTCGTTTCTCCGCGAAATCCGGCCCAAGTGTTGGCACCGGGAGCAAGTTTTGCAGTATTCAAATGCATCCTTGAAGAGTCGTGGCCAATAGAAACCACACTGCAAAACTTTTTCGGCTGTCTTCTTTGGGCCAAAATGCCCGCCACATGCTTGATCGTGGCAGAAAGACAGCACGCTCTTGACCTCACTCTCGGGCACACACCGACGAATGATTTGGTCGGAACAGTATTTAAAAAGATAGGGTTCATCCCAGTAAAAATGCTTTACTTGGGACAAAAATCGAAGCTTATCCTGTTTCGACCAATTATTAGGAATCAGGCCGGTAGCTAAATAGTTTACAATATCGGCGAACCATGGTTCGCAAGAAATGGTCAAGAGTTGCTCGTCGGAAAAAACGTCAGTGATTGGAAGATCGAGCGTGGGCGAAGAAGGAAGTCGTGATAGGTGATCAGCTACTACGTTTTCACATCCCTTTTTGTCCTTAATGACAAGGTCAAACTCTTGCAATAAAAGGATCCAACGTATTAGCCTTGACTTAGCATCCTTCTTCGAAAAAAGGTGGTGAAGAGCCGAGTGATCAGTATAAACAACGACTGGAGAGCCGATTAAATAAGGCCGAAATTTTTCGAGTGCAAACACAACAGCTAAAAATTCTTTCTCTGTTGTTGTGTAATTAAGTTGGGCCTCATTTAATGTTCGGATAGAATAATAAATCACGTGCGGCATCTTATTAATGTGCTGTCCAAGAACAGTGCCAATAGCAAAGTATGATGCGTCGCACATGATTTCAAAAGGGTGCGTCCAGTCGGGAGATGAGAGGATGGACGCAGTGATGAGTGAATGTTTTAAAGACTCGAATGCTTCAGTGCACGTGGAGTCGAAAGCAAAAGTTGTGTCCTTGGCTAGTAAGAGAGTCAAGGGTCTAGCAATCTTGCTAAAGTCCTTGATGAACCATCTGTAAAAACCGGCGTGGCCAAGGAAGGCTCTGATATCTTTGACGCATTTTGGGGGAGGGAGGTTAGAAATCACTTCGATTTTAGCTCGGTCAACCTCGATGCCGTTTTGCGAGATGACATGTCCTAAGACGATGCCCTCTCGTACCATGAAATGGCACTTCTCCCAATTCAATGTTAGGTTCTTATCCCTGCAGCGGGTAAGAACAGCGTCAAGATGGCGTAAACACTCGTCGAAGGAGTCGCTAAAGATGGAGAAATCATCCATAAAAATCTCCAAGAACTTCTCGACCATGTATGAAACGATCCCCATCATACACCGCTGAAATGTCGCGGGTGCGTTGCATAACCCAAAGGGCATGCGGCGATAAGCAAAAGTGCCAAAGGGACAAGTGAATGTTGTCTTGTCTTGATCCTCTTTGGCGATGGGGACTTGATTGTAACCGGAATAGCCGTCGAGAAAGCAATAGAACTCGTGCCTTGCCAATCGCTCGAGCATTTGGTCAATGAAAGGTAAAGGAAAGTGGTCCTTCCTTGTTGCGGCATTGAGTTTCTTATAGTCTATGCAGACTCGCCACCCAGTTTGGGTGCGAGTGGGAATCAACTCATTTGCCTCGTTTGTAATGACCGTAATGCCTGATTTCTTTGGCACGACGTGGATTGGGCTAAACCATTGGCTATCCCAGATAAGGTAAATGATACCGCTATCCAGACACTTGACAATTTCTTTCTTAACCGCCTCTTTCATGATGGGGTTGAGGCGCCTTTGTGGATCTCGTGCTGGCTTGGCATCATCCATTAAGTGTATATGATGTTCGACTATGAGGGGACTAATCCCCTTAATGTCCGCCATAGACCAGCCGAAAGCTTGCCGATTATTATGTAAGACCATCAAGAGAGCCTTCTCTTGCTCAAGAGCTAGAGAGGCTGATATAATGACGGGTAAGGTCTCATTATCACCTAGATATGCATATTTTAGGTGTGTCGGCAAAAGCTTTAATTCGAGTTTAGGAGGTGAAACAATAGATGGTAACAATGGGGTAGTTGTTTCAAACTCGAATGATTCCATCAAAGGTTCGAACCGAGTGTACGCAACAGTGTCGGATGGTTCAACTAACTCATCCGAAAAAGCAAAAGACTCCAATTCAGGTGATGAGTCTTCAAGGTCGTCGACGAATGTAAAACACTCAAAACCGTTATCCGCCGTGAACGCTGTGTCGGATTCTAGGAGGAACGCACTAGTGGCGTTAACATTGCTGTGGTCGAACAAAAAATTCTCGAACTCATAGTCCTCCTCCGCGATCTCTTTGATCGAGCAAACGTCGAGTATGCTAGCATTAGGCTCAGCAGGCTGACTTCCCAACATGAAAATATTGAGCACAATTGTCATATTGCCGAAAGATAGGTTCATTGAACCGTTACGACAATTGATCACTGCGTTGGAAGTTGCCAAAAATGGTCGACCTAGTATTACCGGAATTTGGTTCCGGGGGTTAGCGACAGGTTGTGTGTCCATCACAATAAAGTCAACGGGGAAAATGAAATCCCCTACTCTTATTAACACATCCTCCAGCTCTCCCCTAGGATGAGTGATAGACCGGTCGGCCATTTGGAGAGTACAGTGTGTGGGCTTAAGCTCTCCAACGCCCAATTGCTCGAACACAGAATAGGGTAGCAAATTGACACTAGCACCAAGATCTAATAGTGCTCTATTGATGTTCTTGTCCCTAATTGTTATCGAAATGGTAGGACACCCGGGGTCCTTTTGCTTTGGGGGTAAGGAATTTACAAGAGCATCGCTAATAGCACTAGCCACAAAAACTTTCTTTGGCACTTGCGACTTCCTCTTTTTGGTGCACAAGTCCTTTAAAATTTTGGCATATGAAGGAACTTGCTGAATTCCATCCAAAAGAGGGATGTTTATGCTAACCTGTTTGAACAACTCGACAATCTTCTCCATTTGAGGAGTTGGTTTATTGGATCTCAACCGATTAGGAAAAGGAACATTTTGAAAAGTGGTTGAGTCCAATTTTTGTGGATCAGAATGTCGAGTTGGAACGGTACCTCGTATAGATGTGTTCGCGTCGTGAGAATTAGGTCCGTTCAAGCTAGAAGAGGTAGAGCCATGTTAAGGGTGGAGAATAGGCTCTAAAGAAGAAGAAGATGGTGAAAAAGATGAAGAAGGCCCACCGGCAGGGGAGTCATTGTTAATGCCCACATTGTTTCGCAAAACTTTTCCCGATCTCAACGTGGTCACAGCATTTACGTTATGATTTTGCTGATTGTGTGCAGCATGTGCGTGACCGGGGTTGGGCAACGGTTGAGACGGGAGTTTTCCTTTTTCACGCTCGCTCAAAGATGCATTGAGTTGTGCAATTTGTGCCTCAATAGATTTGATGCTCTGATCGTGTGGGGCACTATTTTGCACTAAATATTGAATAGAAGTCTCAAGTCTTGCTGTAGACTGTGTAGATTGCTTAAGGAATGCATCTAGACTTCTTTCGAGCGAGCTAACCTTATCATTATTAGGTTGAACATAATTGTTTGGCTGGTAAGCATTGTTCGGCACAAAATTGTTCACCTGATTAGGGTAAGGTTGTTGTTGAAATTGTTGCGGTTGATATTGAGTTTGCGAGGGTGCTTGTTGTTGTTGTTGTGGAGGAGGAGGTCTTTGAAAATTATTATTTCCTTGGAATTGTTGATTTTGGTTCCAAGCGAAATTTGGGTGACTCCTCCACCCCGGATTATACGTCGAAGAGTACGGATCGTTTCTTTGTCGTTGCTGAAATGCAGCATTGACTTGATCCTGTCCTTGTGTAGATGCATTATAAGGACACTCTTCGGTCAGGTGCGATGGATCCGCACAACAAGCACAGACAGTTCGTGGAGGCATAGCAGGGGCAGGAGAAGACGACGAGATTTTAGTTTCGATCGCTTCTAGCTTTTTCGTAAGAGCGGCCATCTCGGCCTTCATAGCAATCGACATCTCTACTTGATGTATGCCTGCCCTAGATTGACCACTAGAAGATGATGTGGTCTTGGTGCTCTCCCACTGTATTGTCTGCTCACTAAGATCCTCGAGAAACTCCCACCCTTCATCATTAGACTTAGAGAGAAAATGACCTTGACAGATGGTTTCTAGCAACTGCTTCGTTGCCGAGTTCAATCCCTCGTATATTGTTTGGCAAAGTTGCCAACTTTCTATCCCATGATGAGGGCATTGAACTAATAGGTCCTTGAATCTCTCGAAGCACTTCCAGAATAGTTCGGAAGGAAGTTGTGAGAATTGAATTATTTCATTACGGATTCTGGCAGTTTTATGGTGAGGATAAAACTTTTTTAGAAAAGTTTTCACAAACTCATCCCAATTTCTAATAGAATGTGATGCGGTGCTATATAGTCACTTCTCGGCTAGGTCACATAAGGTGAAAGGAATGACCCTTAGCCTTATAGCGTCATCACTCAATTGGGTTGTTTTCATCATAGCGCACACATTTTGGAATTTATTAATAAAGATATATGCGTCTTCAGTTTCCAAACCATGAAATTTCGGCAGCATATTAATGAAATGTGGTTTAATCTCAAAATTGTCCCCATTTGCCGGTGGGGGTGAAAGACTGGTGGGTAAAGAAGTGCGGATGGGGTAAAAGAGGTCCTGGAGCGCAACTCGTGCGAGCGCTTCAACAGGCGGCTGGTTCGGGTCATTCGTACCTAACGGAGGTGGAATTCTTCCCGTCGGCAAGGTATTGTTGGGGTTGAATCCCGACATACCTTCGGTGAAAGAAGTTGAAGGTGAAGGTAAGAAAGTGGACGGATTTTCGACTTCGGTGTCGAAAGGTTCGTTAGTCGGTACCAACGAAACGCGGACTAATCGGGGGTCTGTATCCCTAGTCCAAAGTGACATACACTAAAAGGGATAGTGCAGTCAGAAAAAAAAGAAAAACAGAATGTGGGGGTAAGATAACGTCAGTGAGGGAAAGTGGTGTGGTGAATTTTGCAGGTTTTCTTTTTGCGACAAGTTGCAAGTTTTGAAAAGTTTTATTTATTATTTTTTTTTGTTTTATGTGAGAGTTTTGCAAAGAGGTTTTTGAAAAAGGACTCGTGACACAACTGTATCAACCACACATGCACAATCAGGCCTAGATCTAGTGTTGCCTAGGTCTACTAGACAGCTCCTAACTAGGGCTAGAAATAGGACCTCAAACCGCCTCTTCACGGACAAGTACGGCCAGGTAAGTGGGAAGGAACCACCACTATAGTGGGCCTAATTAATAACCATTAGCCTAGACACTGCAATGTCGGTTAGGATAAACGGCCGATGCCTATCCTAGTCCTTTTCCTATTGAGCTCGCTGTCCTTAGGTCTGAGTCTAGTCTTTTTTAATTAATTGTGGTCGATGCAAAATGCTTTAAGTGTTTTCTGGGGTCCTGGGAAGGGTGATGAAATCCCCACCCAATCTGAGTTTGGTCAATTAGCCCCTTAAGTCCAATTAAATTATGCAAAACAAAAATTCATTTGCAATCAATTTTAGCGCAGCGCAAAAAAACCTGCAGCAAATTTGTTATTTAGAAGGGGGAAGAAGAATTTTTTAGCGCAAAGAAACCTGCAGAAAATTTTTACAGTGGAGATATGGAGGTTGCAGAGGGGAGAATGAGAAAACTAACCATGCAATTTTTGTGCAGAGAGTCCAACAAATTGCGGCGGAAACGCGGTTTTTATGGGGGTTTTGCGGCGGAACCGCGGTCAGTTGAGCAGATCAGGATCTGGAAAAAAATGTGCTGCTCTGTGATTTCAATTCCTCTCTGTTCTTATGTTCCAACTCCTGTTTTGCTCTCTGTGAATTTCCAGATTCACAATCCTTTGCTGTTCCTGCAAGATTCAAAACATAGAACCCTTCAAACAGATAAAAATCGCTAAAATGTTTTTGTAATTTTCTATTTTCTGATTTTTATAATTTTTCAAAATTTATATCAACCCGAAATCATACAAAACAAGAAAATTACGCCATCCACGGCAACGGCGCAATTTGATTAATCCAAAAATTGTAGTTTACCGTAATCAGAAACGGCGTCGCTTCGCAGCTAGCCGGTGAATACGGGTCGATCCGCAGGGATGTGTTAATTTCTGTTTTTGTGTTATAACGAGTTGATTCAGATTGTTGTTTGGTTTTTGTCGATTGAATTAAAAACGAATTTATGTGATATGAAAGAACTCGTTAGGGTTAGGTCGAAGGTAGGGGTGTTGAGATCAATGTTTTCACCTCTTTCAATGCCGTTAATTTAAGCTTTTTAGAAAAATCACAACAATTATTAGCAAAGGGGATTAGGATGATCGGGAAGAAACAAAGTTTCTTCCTCTAGATCCTTGTCCGTCCTTTCCTTTTAATTGCTGTGATCTTCATGGACGTTATATATGTCCGGCCTTTTATACTACGGTTCACCGTTACCTTGTAGGTAGGGTGCCGTAGGGGGTGGATCATACATGCGTGCATGAAGGTTTCGTTTTGAAAATATGTTGGCATTGAAGGAGGTGAGAGACATCCATCTCTCACTCCCTCTCTTGTTCCTAACCCTAACGAGCGAGGATTTTACTCGCTCATCAGGGAATTATTACAAGGAGACATTTTTGTTGTTTATATTTTAAAGTGTTACCTTACGACAGATTAAAAATAGCTAACAAGTGAACTACAGCAAACAAATGGATAACTAGGCCAAGTAAAAAATTATACTAAGGCAGGAATTAAATTAAAAACTTACAAGATGATGCTCTTGATCTCTCAACAGGTCTCAACTTTTATTGATTGATAAGAGCCATGCATTTTACAGATCTTGAGTACAATTTATAAGAAACTAGTGAAGCTAGGGTTACAGACTATCGTAGACATGAAATTACAGATTTGCCCCCTAAAAATCCCAACATATGAAACGACACACCGACACAAGAAGTCGGTGCCGACACTGGCACCATATGGCCGCGGTTCCGCGGCAAAGACATGCCTTTGGCCGCGGTTCCGCGGCCCTTTGGTGGGCTTGGCTCACCAACTTTCTGTGATTGGTTTGTCTTCTCTTGGGCTTCCTATTTTCATTGTTCTTTTCCTTGTTGGGCTTCTTAGTATTCTCCAGATCCTTAGTGAAACTTGTAAGGATCTTTTGACCGTTTCACTTGTTTTTCGTCTCGGCTTGAGTAAGATCCGTGTGCTGGTTGGTCAAAAGTCTATTTCCTGTATCATCTTTGTCTTTTTCACTGTGTTTGCTCCGAGATCCTGTATCCTGTATCATGCAATAAACGAGCGTCAAAACTACCTGTTTACTTATAAAATGCATAAAAGTGGGGCATATGAATTGCAATATTATAATGTGAACAGTTATCATCTCACAAAAGGCAATATCAATTCATGCACTCATTTTGCAAACCATAACAAGCAACCAAAAGTCATTGCATGAAAATAACAACCATTGTAATGATGATGGTCAACTATTCCAACCTAGTCAACCGGTCAACAAAGTGAACAAGTCAACAAAGTCAACCCCTCAACAACCATGTCACTATAATACTTAATTAATATTATTGCCAATCATATTTCTTATTCTCATTAGGGTTTAGCAAAAATTCAATGGTCAACAGTCAACAGTCAACAACCCCAATGAGAATCATCTGCCTCTGTCTCTCTGTCAACTGTGCATACACACCCGCATCCGCGTTCCGAGGAACACGAATACAAACGAGATAAAACCAATCCCAAAACGTATACTAGGATCTCGCTTAAACCAAAGCCCGCTAGTAAAAACTGCCCGGTCACTAAACGTGCACAAGTGCGCGGATATGACCGAACCCTGTCGCAAAACCATGCGACATGTCGCAAAACCATGCGACCTCTACTCTTTTTCCTAAAGGCGAATAGCTCTCTGTGTGGGACTCTAAAGACTCGAAACTACGCTGGCAGTGGGTTTAACCACAGACCGCAAGCGGCACTAACTGTGCGTAACGGCCCCTAGGTAGATGCCGATAAGAAGACGGACGAGGTGAAACCCATCTGAACTCCTACTGAGCCTGAATGTGACAATCTCCATACAGTCCGGTCTGTTCGTCTGATACATCGCATGGCGAGACTAGGGGGCGGTAAACGTCAGTCCACTAATAGCGGTACAAGTCGTGTCGGAGTGTAGCCCAGAACACCCTGAGATAGCACTGGAAACCTACCAGTATATCTCGCTTGCCCTGGCCAGGGACTACTCGTGTAATGGCTCTCCTAGACACAGCGCGATGTCAACCCCCAATACTGGAGAGACGAATCCTGTCTAACCGTCAATGCCTCCAAGTGATTCGGGACTGCGCCCAAAAACTACCTGTTTGCACGACTCCTTTGAGCCGTAGTAGGGTACTAATCAAAGTACAGTGGGAACACATGTTCATACCAGAATATTGCAGTTTATACCGCCCATTCTTACGCTCGTTTGTTTATAGGCAGGTGCTTTAAATCAGTGTTTGCTACATATTTACTGGATACTGGTTCTCAGCTCTAGACAATGAAATTCATAGAAAAGTACGTCAAATTCCGGATTACTGCCAACAACAGATAAAACACGGGTCTCCGCTCTCTATCCGTATATTGCCACACACCAGTTTAAGGGACAAAATGGCAAATCGATGTCATTTTCATGCACAAAGCTTAATGTCAACACAAGATCCAACATATCTACGCGGAGCTCGAGGAAATCTTGCCAAAAGATCCACATCACATCACCTTTTGATATACTGAAATTCTGGAAGAAATGGGAAGAGTTTCTGAGAAAAAGTCATATACCACACTGAAGAGTACTAAAAACTAGGGAAAACCACCAAATTTCATGGCCTAACTCCTCTAAACGGCCACGGTTCCGCGGCATAAGCGCTCTTAGGCCGCGGAACCGCGGCCATTTAGTCTCCTCTCGTTGTCGTTTTTCAGGGGCATGTTGGTCTTTTCTTTTAGGGGCAGATTCTTGCCCTAGGTTTCCAGTTCCTCTCCTATAAATACCCCAGAACTGAGCCAAACCAAGGTGTTAATTTATTTAGCCTCTTTTAGTGTAGTTTTGTTCTTCTTCTTCTTCTTCGTCTTCATCTTTCCTCCATGAAAATGTAGTGAGAGTATTGAGTGGATGTTAAATGAAGATGAGAGTTTTTGTATCATTCTTGTTTGTTTAGCTTCCCCTTGAGATCCTTGCTTTCTCTTGATCTTTCAACCACTTCATTGAGCTTGAAAGTTTAAGGTTTTGTTATTGATCTCAAGGGTTGTATCTTCTTATGGAATTAGTGTTTCATTTCACATGAGTTCTTTACCCTTCTCTTGATCTTGCAACCTCTTGATTGAGCTTGCAAGTTTAAGGGTTGGCTATTGATCCCATGCTTGTCTTGAGTTCTAGTTTCTAGTTCTTTTTCTTGCTTATTTATTTCTTTCTTTTTATTACCTTGCTTTACTTTCATGCACTTAAATTCCATGCCCTTACTTACTTGTAATCTTTTCTTTTCTTTTGCTCTTTTTTTTGTTCTTTTTGTGAATGGTTGTAATTATTGTTGTTGTTAAAAATCAATACGATATTGTAAGTTAACGTTTCTTTGCTCATTTCCTTTTCCCGTTATTTTCCATTGAACTCCGCCCAAACGATACGCAAGCGCTCCGTTAGGCACCCTACCCTAACAAGGTAACGGTGATTCCTAACCGCGACCGATTGCGTTCGGTTTGGCCGGAGGCGAAAGCAAGAGACAAGAATGGAAGGACAAGGGTAAATAAGCCGTATTCCACGAATACCGCGCTTAAATCCCCTAATCCACGTTGTTGCCGATTTCTCTAGCTTCAATTGGTCAAGACTCGGCTTAAAGGTTTTGAGTACGGATTTCTTTAGCTTACAATCTCGTATCTTTTTCTTAACAACTTTATACCTGCAAATAAAACACATAGGTTAGACTTGAACAAACATATACTCATTCTTTATTGACTCGTCTAAGAAAAGAACGGAAATACAACGGTTTCCCTGTGCATCGACCCGTGCTCAACCGGCTAGCTGCATAGCGACACCGTCCTGATCGCGGTTATAACTTTAGAACTTTGAATATCCGACACGCTAAAAGCGTGCGATCAAATGGCGCCGTTGCCGGGGAGACGGTAGTTTATTTCTTTGTGTAATTTCGGGTTAACTTTTGAATATAAATATAACCGAAAAACAAAACAAAAAAATATACTTTGTAAAAAAAATCATCTTGTTATTTTTGATTAGTTTTTGTGCAAGTGTGCAGGATAATACGGAGTTCGAGTTCAGTGCCAAAGACGTGGGAAGATAGACCCATATTTCGCGACTACACCGCGACGTATCAAAACAAAGCAAACGGTCTACTGTAAAAATCTGGAGCAAATACAGTAAGCAAGTTAAAATTCAGCACATCCAGAAAAGAAGAGGACACCCAACAGAACCCAGCCAACAAAATTGAAGGCCCAATCCCACCACAGTGCCGCGGAACCGCGGCATAAGCCAGCTTAGGCCGCGGAACCGCGGCCGTTTGGTCCCCAAGTGTGCCAAAATTTCTGGGTAAGTCTCTCTCCTCTCCCCCACTCCTCTGGACTCCAATAAACTGTGTTTTCTGCAGCATTCTTTGCGCAAACTCTCTTCCCCCTTCCAATAAACTGTTCTTGTGCAGGATTCTTTGCGCCGCTCTAAAATAAAATTTTTTTGCAGTTGATTTGTTACTGCTTTGCATTTATTAATACGGACTTAAGGTGCTTGAAACCAATTCAGATTGGGTGGGGATTTCATCACCCTTCCTAGGACCCCAAAAATCACAAAAAGCATATGCATTGACCATTGTTAATTAAAAAAATACTAGACTCGGCCCTAAGGACTTCACGCTCAATAGGACAGAGGACTAGTTACATGCATCGGCCGTTTATCCTATCTGACTTTTGCGGTGCCTAGGCAAGTGTGTCGAAGGCAAGTGGTTATTTAATTAAGGAACTTCGCGAAAGCGTTTGACAACCTCCCACTTACCTGGCACTTATCTGGCCGCATTTGACGGAGAAGAGGCGGTTTGAGGTCCTATTTCTAGCCCTCTGGAACAGTTAGGAGCTGTCTAGCAGACCTAGGAGACCCTAGATCTAGGTGTGATTGTGCATATCTTGTTTCTGATAGCTTAAAGCCGTAAGTCCGTACATATTCCTGTAAAGCTCTTTCTAAAAAAAAAGGAAAAAAATCAAAAACTTTTATAAAAACTTGCCCTTTGTCGCCAAATCCATTTTTCACCCACCACCCATCGTATTTCTCCATTGACGTTTTCTTACCCTCACCTTCTCCGCTTTGACTATACTAAACTCGTTTAATGTATGTCCACTTGGACTCGGGACACGAGCGCCCGCCTCGTCCGCGTTACGTTAGTCGCTACCGACTACGTGATCGACTCAGACGTCGAAACTCCGTCCACGCCTCTTTCACCCTTACCTTTGCCGGCCAACTCCGACGTTGACCGGAATTCTGTTCATACATCTTCACCTTCACCATCACCAACCTCTTCTTCCGCGATGTCAGGATTTAATCCGAACATCTCTTTGACTACCCTGGATTGGCTCCACCTCCTACGGAGACCAATAACCCACCACCACCACCTGTTGTAGCGCCGCAGCGAATCGCGCTCCAGGATCGTTTCTATCCCACCCGTTCTGCACTTCCCACCTGCCTTTCTCTTCCACCGGCCAATGGGGACAACTTTGAAATTAAGCCCCACTTCATCAACATGCTTCTGCGATTTCATGGGCTTGAATATGAAGATGCCTATATCTTCATCAATAAATTTCAAAACGTTTGTGCCATGATGAAAACCACCCAGCTGTCGGACGATGCTATACGTCTACGGGTCATTCCGTTCACTTTATGTGATCTTGCTGAAAAATGGCTGTATAGCACCGCTTCCCACTCAATAACCAGTTGGGACGAGTTTGTTAAAGCGTTTCTAAAGAAATTTTATCCGAATCATAAAACCGCAAGGATCCGCAATGAAATCAACCAATTCTCTCAGCTTCATTCTGAACCCTTCTGGAAGAGCTTTGACCGGTACAAAGACCTTCTTGTTCAGTGTCCTCACCACGGTATAGAGAAATGGCAACTTTGCCAAACCTTATACGAGGGCCTGAACCCAGCAACCAAGCAGTTGTTGGAAACCATCTGTCAGGGCCACTTCCTATCGAAATCTGACGAGGAAGCGTGGCAATTCTTTGACGACCTTGCGGAGCAAACGCTACAATGGGAGAGCACCAGACCGACTTCTTCTTCTTCTACCTCCACTTCTACCGGTCAGTCTAGGGTAGGAATTCACCAACTTGATGTCTTTATTGCGATGAAAGCTGAAATGGCTGCAATAACGAGAAATCTAGAAGCAATAGAGAGCAAATTTTCTTCTCCTGCTCCTGCCCCTGTTCTTCCCCTTCGTACCATCTGCGCTTGTTGTTCCGATCCTTCTAACTTAACCAAAGAGTGTCCTTACAATCCACCATCGCAAGGACAGGATCAGGTTAATGCTGCATTCCAGCAAAGACCGAGGAATGATTCATACTCTTCCACCTACAATCCCGGTTGGAGGAACCACCCCAATTTCGCCTGGAATCAGAATCAGAATCAATTCCAAAGCAACAATTTCCAGAGGGCCCCTCCTCCGCAACAACAAGCGCAACAACAAACTCAACAGCAGTTTCAGCAGCCTTTCCAACCCCAACCTTTTCAAAATCAGACGAACAACTTTGCACCCAACAATTCTTTTCCACCAAACAACTTTGTTCCGTCAAACAACGATAAGGTTTCCTCGCTCGAACAAAGTCTGGAGGCGTTCGTTAAACAATCGACACAATCCACCGCCAACATCCAGTCTTCCATTCAGTCCTTAGTGCAACACACTGCCGCTCACGGGCAAAGCATCAGGACCATCGAGGCCCAGATTGCACAGCTGAACGCGGCCTTAAGCGAGCGAGAGAAGGGGAAGCTCCTATCCCAGCCACTCCCAAATCCCGGTCACCCACATAATGTACATGTTGCTCTTGAACAACAGAACCATAATGTGAGTGCCGTGACCATATTGAGATCTGGAATGATGCTGCAAAACAACATCGGCACACGGATCAACGATGACACCCCGGCCGCTGCTTCTTCTTCTTCTTTTTCTTCTTCTTCTTCTTCGTCTTCTGAGCCTATTCTCCGTTCTTCACAAGGCTCTCCTTCCTCTTCTTCTGCTCTGAATGGACCCACTTCTCACTCTACGAAAACACCTGTTCTGGGATCCGTTCCAACTCCACAATCTCCTCCTCCAGCATTAGACTCAACCAATTTTTAAAATGTTCCATTTCAAAACCGGTTGAGGTCTAATAAACAAAATCCTCAGATGGAGAAGATTCTGGAGTTATTTAAGCAGGTTAACATTAACATTCCTCTTTTAGATGCTGTCCAACAAGTCCCGTCCTACGCGAAAATCTTAAAGGACTTGTGCACGAAAAAGAGGAAGTCTCAGGTACCCAAGAAAGTTTGCTTGGCTAGTGCTGTGAGTGATTCTCTTACCCAATCTTTACCACAAAAACGGAAGGACCCTGGCTGTCCCACGATTTCTATTACCATTGGGGATAAGAACATCAACCACGCACTATTAGATCTTGGTGCCAGTGTTAACCTGCTTCCGTACTCAGTATACGAGCAATTAGGCGTAGGAGATCTGAAACCCACGCACTGCACTCTCCAAATAGCCGACCGATCGATCACCCATCCTAGGGGTGAGCTAAAGGATGTGTTAATCAAAGTCGGGGACTTCATATTCCCCATTGACTTCATTTTATTAGACACACAGCCTATAGCTAACCCCCGGAATCAAATTCCGGTGATACTCGGTCGCCCATTCCTTGCAACCTCAAATGGTATGATCAATTGTCGCAATGGTTCGATGAACCTCTCTTTTGGAAACATGACAATTGAACTCAACATTTTTAGGTTGGGGAATCAGCCCTCCGAACCTAATGCTCATATACTGGACGTCTGCTCGATCCAGGAGATCACCCCAGAAGAGTGTGAATTCGAGGAGTTTCTGTTCGAACACGATAATCTTGACGCCACTAGTGCGTTCCTCTTCGTACCTGCTGCTGTTTCCGCGCCCGACAACGACTACGAGTGTTTCACATTCTCGAACGATCTTAGACGCTCACAACCCGAGTTTGAATCCTTCGAATTTCCGGATGAGTTACCAGAACCATCCAACTCGGTCACCTACACTCGTTTTGAACCTTTGCTGGAGTCCTTTGAGTTCGAGACCTCTGCACCAATCTTGCCTTCAATCGTTTCACCTCCAACGCTCGAACTCAAGCCTTTGCCGCCTCACCTTAAGTACGCTTAATTAGGTGTGAACGAGACCCTCCCTGTCATCATCTCGGCTTCTCTAGCTCCCGAGCAAGAGAAAGCCCTTCTCACGGTCTTGCACAACAACAGGCAAGCTTTTGGCTGGTCCATGGAGGACATCAAGGGGATTAGTCCCCTGATCGTTGAACATCACATTCATCTGATGGATGATGCCAAACCAGCCCGGGATCCACAAAGACGGTTCAATCCAGTCATGAAAGAGGCTGTGAAGAAGGAGATCGTAAAATGTCTAGATAGTGGTATCATTTACCCTATCTCTGATAGCCAGTGGGTTAGCCCCATTCACCTTGTCCCTAAGAAGTCAGGTATAACGGTCATCACTAACGAGGCGAACGAGTTAATCCCTACTCGCACCCAAACTGGGTGGCGAGTATGCATTGATTACAGAAAACTCAACGCCGCAACACGGAAAGACCACTTTCTGCTACCTTTCATTGACCAAATGCTTGAACGATTGGCCGGACACGAGTACTACTGCTTTCTTGATGGCTACTCTGGCTATAATCAAATTCCCAACGCCGAAAAAGACCAGGACAAGACCACATTCACTTGTCCTTTCGGCACGTTTGCATATCGTCGCATGCCCTTTGGGTTATGCAATGCGCCCGCTACCTTCCAGCGGTGTATGATGGGAATCTTCTCAGACATGGTGGAAAAATTTCTGGAGATTTTCATGGATGATTTCTCCATCTTCGGTGATTCCTTCAACGAGTGTTTGCTGCATCTTGACGCTGTCCTTACCCGATGTAAGGATAAGAACCTCACTTTGAATTGGGAGAAGTGCCACTTCATGGTGCGTGAGTGTATTGTCTTAGGACATATCATCTAGCAAAATGGAATAGAGGTTGACAAAGCATAGATTGAGGTCATTTCCAATCTCCCTCCTCCCAGATGCGTCAGAGATATCCGAGCCTTCCTTGGCCATGCCGGTTTCTATAGACGGTTCATCAAGGACTTTAGCAAGATTGCTAGGCCCTTGACTCTTTTGCTGGCCAAGGATACGCCATTCGACTTCAACTCGAGCTGTGCGACTGCATTCGAGTCATTGAAAACCTCACTCACTTCTGCTCCCGTTCTTTCTTCACCTGACTGGACGCACCCATTTGAGATTATGTGCGATGCATCCGACTTTGCCATTGGTGCTGTCCTTGGACAGCACATTAACAAGATGCCGCACGTAATATATTATGCGAGCCGAACCCTGAACGACGCCCAACTCAATTATACAACAACTGAGATGGAATTCTTGGCTGTTGTATTTGCTTTAGAAAAGTTCAGACCCTACCTCATCGGCTCTCCAGTCATTGTCTACACAGACCATTCTGCTCTGCGCCATCTTTTTGCGAAGAAAGATGCAAAATCTCGGTTAATACGTTGGATCCTCTTGCTTCAAGAGTTTGACCTTGTCATTAAGGACAAACGAGGATGTGAAAACGTAGTTGCCGACCATCTATCACGACTTCCTTCTTCGCCTTCGCTTCCAATTCCGATCAATGACGTTTTCTCGGATGAACAGCTCTTGACAGTATCTTGCGAACCCTGGTTCGCAGATATTGTGAACTATTTGGCCACAGGATTACTACCGACTGAATGGTCAAGTCAGGACAGACTTCGCTTCTTATCCCACGTAAAACACTTTTACTGGGATGAACCCTATCTGTTCAAGTACTGTCCCGACCAGATTATTCGTCGGTATGTCCCTGACGATGAATTCAAGATTGTGTTGTCATTTTGCCACGATCAAGCGTGTGGCGGGCATTTTGGCCTCAGAAAGACAGCTGAGAAGATCTTGCAATGTGGTTTCTACTGGCCACAACTCTTCGAAGACGCTCATGACTATTGCAAGACCTGCTCCCGGTGCCAACACATGGGCCGGATATCCCGGAGGAACGAGATGCCGCTCCAACCGATCTTGGTTGTGGAGATTTTTGATGTTTGGGGGATAGATTTCATGGGGCCATTTCCCAGCTCTTTTGGGAACTTATACATCCTTCTCGCTGTTGATTACGTCTCTAAGTGGGTCGAGGCTGTGCCCAGCCGAACTAACGACAACAAGGTTGTCGTTAGGTTTCTTAAAGAAAACATTTTCTCCCGTTTTGGGCACCCCCCGAGCGATCATTAGCGACAATGGAAGTCATTTCTGCAATAAGACTTTCGAGGCCTTGATGCGGAAATATTCCATTAATCATAAGCTCTCTACGCCCTACCACCCCCAAACCTGCGGGCAGGCCGAAGTTTCGAATCGGCAAATCAAGCAGATACTGGAGAAGACGGTTTCCAAGAACCGTAAGGATTGGTCGCTAAAACTCACTGATGCCCTTTGGGCCTTTCGAACCGCTTATAAGACCGACCTTGGCATGTCTCCCTATCGGCTTGTATACGGAAAAGCCTGCCACCTACCTGTCGAAATAGAGCATCGTGCATTTTAGGCGATAAAGGAGCTGAATCTATCTCTTGAAGATGCGGGCAGCCATCGGAAGCTGCAGTTGAATGAATTGAGCGAGCTTAGGGATGAGGCTTACGATAACGCGGTTGTCGTTAAGAACCGAACAAAGGTGTTTCATGATAAACACCTTTTGCGCAAAACCTTCGTACCTGGTCAGCAGGTACTGCTTTACGACACCCGACTTCACTTCCATCAAGGAAAGCTCAGATCTCGCTGGAAAGGGCCGTATTTTGTGCGGAATGTGTATCCGCAGGGCGCTGTGGATTTGGCGAATCCAAAGAACGGTTCATTTTTCAAAGTGAACGGACACCGACTAAAACCGTACCTTAGCGCCGAACCAACAGAGGAGCTCCTGGTCTTACAGGAGCCGGTTTACCCTGCATAATCTTCCTCTGCCTACCTCCAAACTTCGGTTATCCAGCCAAGAACAGTGGACACTGTTCCAAATAAGTTTGGGGGTATGTATAAACCATTTTTTATATATTTGTGGATATTCTTTTCCATTCTTTTTCTTTTTCTTTTCTTTAAAAACAAAAAAAAATAAAAAATTTGTGTATCGCTAACCGACAATTTTGACCTTTCAAATGATCTCTTCATGCAATGACAGTGATGACACTGTCCAGTTTAAGTTTGGGGGTACGCTCGGTACGCATTTCTAACCTTCGCATTCATATGTATATTTTGTATCTGCATTTTAAAATCCATAAAACCCATAAAAATCTGAAAATTTTCTAAAAACATAAAAACTTTTCTGTCAAGTTAGTTAGTGGGAGGACTCTGATTCAACATTTCGACGGTTTTGTTTGATAAAATAAGAATAACTAAATCTTATTTTTAGATTTTGAAAACCTGAAAGATAACTCTCCTTTGAAGTTAACTATAGCAGATATACGTCTTTACATCACACTACACGTGTCGTGAGTTTTTGTGAATTAGATGACAAGTCTTTTATGTCGAAAAACTTTTAAATGGATAAAATGATTTTCTGAGGATCAAATAGGTTTGTTCGGAAATAAGTAATATCAAGAATAGTTTATGAACTGAGTGAATATGAAGGAATGTTATTGATGCCTTAATTGGAACTAAGTCTGAAAAATAACCCATCTGAAACTTGATTGGAATGATTACACACCGAACCCACTAAACACGTCTTTTATCCAAAAAAATAATTGAACTGCCGGTTATATCTCCATTCGTATTAAATCATCATGATTTTCATGCCAAACGGTCTTTTGTTTTTGGACCTAGGTAACTTGAGTAATTAAGTCCGCTGGGGTGTTTCTACACCTAATGCCCTAAAACCAACTGGTTTGGGTGCATTGGCCCAAAGCTCGCTAAGAAGCCTACAAAGTCCAGATTAAAACAAGGTCAAGCAAGTGTTCTCTCCGAGTTAAAATTCCTAACGGTTCTTTGTGTGAGAATAATCTTGATAAAAGACAGACTTTTAAAAAAAAAATAGCGAAGATATGAAGGTTTTATTCTATGATAAAGATTATTGCACGTTCACAGAGGTGTGTATGAAATGAAAACAAGAAAAAGGTGGAGTGAAGAATAAGACCTAGTTTCCTGTTAGGGAAGATAGAAATTCTAAAGTTGAAACTTTACTGGAAAACGAAACTTGAAAAATACTTAACTCTTTATAAAACTTATGTGATCCTTTCAAAAATTTTATCTGGGCTTCATTGTGTGACATGATGACGTAAATCGATCCTTCTGGAAACTTAACGACACTATTTGCACTGCACGTAAAGACATATAAAATCTGTAGTTAAATAAGAAGCGAGGTGTGAAAAATAAAGGTTCGATAGTCTAGACTTAGGATAATAGAATTGTTATTTTCTGAAACAAAACTTTAGGGTTTGAATCTTAGTTATTTTACAAAACTAGCTTGACCGGATTTTGTGGGTAGTATCCGCTGAAAACCCTCAGGAGACAACACTCCTCCTACTAGAGACACCTAGAGGTTCAACGGCTTGTTGCACATGCTCAGTGCAATCGCTTTCCTGCGAAAGTGCGGTTAGGAATTTTTGTGAATAAAATTGGCTTTGCTCGGGACGAGCAAATGATAAGTTTGGGGGTATTTGTTCATATCAGATTTTTGCATTTTTATACCGCCCAATTTTTATCACATTGGTTATCGGTAGGTACTCTTGAGCCGTGTTTGCTAGTCAATTGCAGGATACAGGTTCTCGGCTCTAAACGGTGAAATTCATGGAAAAACACGACAAAATCCGGGTTCCTTCCAACCACAGATAAAACACGGGTCTCCGCTCTTTTTCCGTCTGTTGCCACACACCAGTTTAAGAGACAAAATGGCAAATCAATGTCATTTTCATGCACAAGGCTCAGTGGCAACACAAGATCCAAGAAAATCTACGCGGAGCTCAAGAAAATCATGACAAAAAGATCCAAATCCAATCACCTTTGATCAACAGAAATTCTGGAGAAATTGTGAAGAGCTTCTGAGAAAAATCACATACCACACTGAAGTACAATGAAATCCAGGACAACCCACAAAATCCGAGGAGCCAACTCCTCCAAAGCGCCGCGGTTCCGCTGCATTAGCACGCTTAGGCCGCGGAACCGCGGCCGTATGGTGGCGGCAGAAGTTGGTATTTCAGGGGTAGTTTTGTCTTTTCATGTAGGGACAGATTTTTGCCCTAGGTTTTCAGTTGCCTGCCTATAAATAGTCCAGAACTTGCCAAAGCCAAGGGTGCTTAATCTTGTATTTTAGGTTTTAGAATACTTGTTGTTCTTCTTCCTCTTCTCATCTCTTCTCCATTGAAAAACTTGTAGTGAGCTTTTGTGAGTGAATAATGATGAATAAAGATGTTCATTTTGTTATTATACTTGTCTTGCTCTTGTTATGTTAATCGCTTGTAATCTTTAAATTGATAATCTAGTTGTTGTTATTTATTGTTGTTTCTTTCTTTTCTCTTTTCCTTTATCCTTAAACAACCATGATGCTTACGCTTGATCCTTGCCGAGGTGAGGTCGCAAATAGCTAGCTGTTATCTTCTAATCTCCTTCTTTCTATCTTCCTCTTTTGTTTTCTTTTCTTTTCCGTATAATGGGTGAGTAGTTTCATACTTGTTAGGGTAGGATAAGGGAAGTTTGAGAGAAGGAAATCTCTCTCACTCTTTCCTTGCCCAACATCTTAAATCGACTCCCGTTAATTGAACCACAATCCGCTCCCTTCGGCACCCTATCCTACATGATAGCGGTGATTCCGTAGTGAGACCGGTTGTGGTTGAATTAACCGGAGGTTATGGGTAAGAGCCAAGAACGGATGGACAAGCACCAAAAGGAAAAAAACTTAAGTGTTGGAAAGCCTAGCTTATACTCGCAAGTTCCTTCCTAGTCGTGCTAATCCCCGTTGTTGCCGATTACCGTTACACCGATATTAAGAGTGGCAACAAAAGAAGTGAGCGACTCCTAACTCAAACTAACCTAATCCTAACAAGCTCTCTTTACATATCATTTTAACACTTAGTTAATCACAAACAAACCTGGAAAATTGGACTTAACTCGTTAAAGCACATAGAAAAAGATTCCCATCTCCCTGCGGACGACCCGTACTCAACCGGCTAGCTACAAGCGAAACCGTCTTGATTGCGGTAATTAACTGAACTTGAACACGCAGAATGTCTACCAACCTATTTGATATTACTTATTTCCGAAACTCTACCCTCTTCCTTGCTTATTAATGCTCTCAACAACACACTTGAGGCGAGGTGACAGTGTCAAGTCAGCGGACTAAGCTGTACTCATGTCACCTGGAAACTGATAACTGACGATAGGTATAGTACCAACCAACAGTTCCCGATGAGTCCTGTCCAGTGTACTCGTAACCTAACGAGCACCCGTATACTATCTCAAGTACGACGTACTGACGGTTGTGGGACAGACCGTCTCCCACACTGGGATGAGAAGCGCATATGCTAGTCTACTCCGGAGTATTGATGCCCTGTCTCGATAGTCCTGCGACTAGGGACGTGCATAAGGATTTGCTTATAGATTACCCAGCCCCCACGAGTGTGAATGCCATCACAACGACGGTAATCAAGCAAAGATCCTAAAGGCTCCACTAATGTGTATAGGTGATATGCTAAAATAAACACATGTACACACTAAAGCAGAAACAAACCAAGTAGCATACTACTATATTGAGCAAGATTGTCAATACAAGGTGAATATCCCAAGCTTCCATTAAGTAATATACATACTAGTATGATACAGTAATGGCCTCTAGGGCATATATACTAACACCATACAGTCCGGTCTCTTCGTCTGATATGTCGCATATCCTGTCTAGGGATGGTAAATGTCAGACCCCAGTAACCGATAAGTCGTGCCAATGTGAGGCTCATAACGAGCCGAGAAACTACTGATAATACTTATCAGTAGATCTTCATATCAGCCCTGGCCAGGGACTTCCTGTTATAGCTAATCGAGCACAGCACAACATCAACTCCCAATACCGGGAGAGAAAAATCCCCTCCTATCGCTCATTGCCTCCATGTGATTCGTGACTGTATCTAAAAGACACCGTTTTGCCCATTCTCTTGAACGTGGTAAGGTGGAAATCAAAGCACAGTGGGAATCATACAGGACTCTATGACGATCTCGGGTCTATAAACTAACTTGTACTTGTGTCACCAGAGAATTGCTATCTGACGATAGGTAGAATACCAACTAGGAGTTCTCAGCGAGTCCGTTCAGTGTACCTAGTCTCCATTGACCACCTGTATACCTTCTTTGATGTCAAACACCAATGGATGTGGGATCATCCATCGCCCATCATATGGGTCAAGAAGCGTATATGCTAGTCTACTCCGGAATATCGATGCCCTGTCTCGATACACCCTCGACTAGAAATAATTAAAGGATGTACTTGTGGACTACCCTGGCCCCACTAGTATGATCTACATTATAGTCCTAGTAGTGAAGTACACATCTTAAGGGCTTTATCAACATGTGAGAGCAAGATAGTATCACAATACAAGTCTACATGTTAAGACAAAGAGCAAGCAGATAGCATACTATCATGTCGAGCAATAAAGTCCTCTCTATATATATCCAAGCGTCCACTATAATATACATCACATGTACAATAATGGATGTTCATATCAGATTTTTGCATTTTCATACCGCCCAATTTTTATCACATTGCATATCGGTAGATACTCTTGAGCCGTGTTTACTAGTCAATTGCAGGATACAGGTTCTCGGTTCTAAAACGGTGAAATTCATGGAAAACACAACAAAATCCGGGTTCCTGCCAACCACTGAGAAAACACGGTCTCCGCTCTTCATCCGTATGTTGCCAGATACCAGTTTAGGAAGACAAAAACGTCAAATCAATGTCACTCTCATGCACAAGGCTCAATGGTAGCACAAAATCCAAGAGATCTACGCGAAGCTCGAGGCAATCATGACAAAATCTTGACAAAAAGTCCACCTTTCCCTCAACAGAAATTCTGGAAAATTCGTGAAGAAATTATGAAAAAATACATATACCAGAATAATGTACACATCAAACCAGGGAACCACAGCAAATTGGGGGGGCCCAACTCAACTAAACGGCCGCGGATCCGCGGCCAAAGTGGGGTCCAGGCCGCGGATCCGCGGCCGTATAGTGGCGGCAGGCAAAAAGTTTCCAGGGGTATTTTGGTCATTGCATGTGTGGTCTGGTGGTTGCCCTAGGGTTTCATTCTCTGGCCTATAAATAGCCCAGAACTTTGTGAAGGAAAGGGTCCATTCTTGTATTTTCATTTTGCCTAGTTTTAGTGTTTATCTTCTTCCTCTTCTCACCTCTTCTCCATTAAACTTGTAGTGAGCTTTTGAGTGAAGAGTGATGAATAAAGAAGACCATTTTATTATCATGCTTGTCTCTTTCTTTACTTGTTGTAATTTTAATTGTTAAGTAGTTGTTGTTATTTGCTTGATTGTTTCTTTCTTCTCTCTTTTTCTTTATCATTCATATAACAATGATACTTACGCTCGATCCTCGCCAAGGTGAGGTCGCAAATAGTTAGTCGTATTCTTCTAATCTCCTTCTTTCTATCTTCCTCTTTGTTTTGTTTTGTTTTTCCTTATCATGAAGTGTGAGTAGTTTTATACTTGTTAGGGTAGGATAAGGGAAGTTTGAGAGAAGGAAATCTCTCTCACTCTTTCCTTTCCCAACAACTTAAATCGACTCCCGTTAATTGAACCATAATCCGCTCCTTACGGCACCCTATCCTACATGATAGCGGTGATTCCGTAGTGAGACCGGTTGTGGTTGAATTAACCGGAGGTTATGGATAAGAGCCAAGAACGGACGGACAAGCACCAAAAGGAAGGACTATGCGTTGGAAAGCCTAGCTTATACTCGCAAGTTCCTTCCTAGTCGTGCTAATCCCCGTTGTTGCCGATTACCGTAACACCGATATTAAGTGGGGTAACGAAAGATGTGGAGACTCCTAACTCAAACTAACCTAATCCTAACCCTAACAAGCTCTCTTTAAATATCAACTCAACACTTAGATAATCCAACAAAATCTGAAAACAGGACTTAACTCGTTAAAACACTTTGAAAAAGACTCCCATCTCCCTGCGGACGACCCGTACTCAATCGGCTAGCTACAAGCGAAACCTTCTTGATTGCGGTATTTAAAACTAAACTTGACACGCACTTATCCTATCAATCAAATGGCGCCGCTGCCGGGGAGACGGTAATTTATTTCCTTGTGTAATTTCGGGTTAATTTGTAAGTATAAAAAAAAAACGAAAAAAAATACATACTTTGTAAAAAAACCATCTAGTTATTCTTGATTAGTTTTTGTGCAAGTGCGCAGGAAAATACGAAGTTCAAGATCGGCGCCAAAGACGTCGGATAATACGGAGTTCAAAGTACAGTGCCAAAGACGTGGGTAGATAGACCCACATTTCGCGGCTACACCGCGACGGACAAAACGAATCATCCGGTCTACTGTAAAAATCTGGAGCAGATACAGTGAGCAAATCAGAATTCCACACATCCAGAAACTCAGAAGACACCCAACAGAGCCCACACCAGCAAACTGGAGACCCAAGTCCACAACTTACCCGCGGAACCGCGGCATTAGGGCCTTATTGCCGCGGAACCGCGGCTAATTGGCTGCTTCTGGGCACCAATTTTTCTGGGTAACTCTCTCTTCTCTCTCCCACTCCTCTGGACTCCACTGAATTGTGTTTTCTGCAGCCTTCTTTGCGCAAATTCTTCTCCCCCTTCCAATAAACTGTTCTTGTGCAGGATTCTTTGCGCCATAAATAAAAATTGTTTGCAGTTGATTTGTTACTGTTTTGCATTCTTTAATACGGACTTAAGGGGCTTGAAACCAATCCAGATTGGGTGGGGATTTCATCACCCTTCCCAGGACCCCAAAAATCACTAAAGCATATGCATTGTCCATTGTAAATTAAAAAATACTAGACTTCAGTCCTAAGGACTTCGCGCTCATTAGGAGAAGATAAACCGTGTTTAGAACCTCGCTTAACCGTATATTGTTTACGGGGTGTCTAGGAAAGTGTTAAAGGCGCAACCGCCGAAAGAGAAAGGGTTATTTAATTAAGGAACTTCGCGAAAGCGTTGGACAACCTCCCCTTATCTCTGCACTTACCTGGCCTCGTGATCAGTGTATTGTTAAGCCCGTTTCTCGACACTGTTTAACTTCGAAAATCAAGTTCAGGAGCAGGTCTAGTAGACCTAGGTTACCCTAGATCTAGGTGTGATTGTGCATATCTTGTTTGTGATTGCTTAAGCCGTATTTCCGTACATACTCTTGTAAAAATCTTTCTAAAAAAAAAAAGAAAAAAAAAATCAAAAACTTGCCCTTTTGTCGCCAAATCCATTTTCACCCACCACCCATCGCCTTTCTCCATTGACGTTTTCTTACCCTCACCATCTCCGCTTTGACTATACTAAACTCGTTTAGTGTATGTCCGCTTGGACTCGGGACACTAGCGCCCGTCTAGTCCGCGTTACGTTAGTCGCGACCGACTACGCGATCGACTCCGAAGTCGATACTCCGTCCACTCCTCTTTCACCCCTTCCTTTGCCGGCCAACTCCGACGTTGACCGGAATTCTGTTCATACATCTTCACCTTCACCTTCACCTTCACCAACCTCTTCTTCCGTGATGTCGGGATTTAATCCGAACATCTCTTTGACCACCGCTGGATTGGCTCCACCTCCTACGGAGACCAATCTCCCACCACCTCCGCCTGTTGTAGCGCCGCAGCGAATCGCGCTCCAGGATCGTTTCTACCCCACCCGTTCTGCACTTCCCACCTGCCTCTCTCTTCCTCCGGCCAATGGGGACAACTTTGAAATTAAGCCCCATTTCATCAACATGCTTCCACGTTTTCATGGGCTTGAAACTGAAGATGCCTATATCTTCATCAATAAATTTCAAAATGTCTGTGCCATGATGAAAACCACCCAGCTGTCGGACGATGCTATACGTCTACGGGTCATTCCGTTCACTTTATGCGATCTCGCTGAAAAATGGCTGTATAGCACCGCTTCCCACTCAATCACCAGCTGGGACGAGTTTGTTAAAGCGTTTCTGAAAAAATTCTATCCAAATCATAAGACCGCAAGAATTCGAAATGAAATCAACCAATTCTCCCAGCTTCCTTCTGAACCCTTCTGGAAGTGCTTTGACCGGTACAAAGACCTTCTTGTTCAGTGTCCTCACCACGGTATAGAGAAATGGCAACTTTGCCAAACCTTATACGAGGGACTGAACCCAGCAACGAAGCAGTTGCTGGAAACCATCTGTCAGGGCCACTTCCTATCGAAATCTGACGAGGAAGCGTGGCAGTTCTTTGACGATCTTGCGGAGCAAACGCTACAGTGGGAGAGCACCAGACCGACTTCTTCTTCTTCTACCTCCACTTCTACCGGTCAGTCTAGGGTAGGAATACACCAACTTGACGTCTCTATTGCGATGAAAGCTGAAATGGCTGCGATAACACGAAAGCTTGAAGCGATAGAGAGCAAATTTTCTGCTCCTGCTCCTGCCCCTGTTCTCCCCCTTCGTACCATCTGCGCTTGTTGTTCTGATCCTTCCCACTTGACCGAAGAGTGTCCTTACAATCCACCCTCGCAAGGACAGGATCAGGTTAATGCTGCCTTCCAGCAAAGACCGAGGAATGATCCATACTCTTCCACCTACAATCCCGGTTGGAGGAACCACCCCAATTTCGCCTGGAATCAGAATCAGAATCAATTCCCAGGCAACAATTTCCAAAGGGCCCCTCCACCGCAACAACAAGCGTCACAACAAACTCAACATCAATATCAGCAGCCCTTCCAACCCCAACCTTTCCAAAACCAGACGAACAACTTTGCACCCAACAACTCTTTTCCACCAAACAACTTTGTTCCGTCAAACACTGATAAGGTTTCCTCGCTCGAACGAAGTCTGGAGGCGTTTGTTAAACAATCGACTCAATCCACCGCCAACATCCAGTCTTCGATCCAATCTTTAGTGCAACACACCGCCGCACACGGGCAGAGCATCAGGACCATCGAGGCCCAGATTGCACAGCTGAACGCGGCCTTGAGCGAGCGAGAGAAGGGGAAGCTCCCGTCCCAGCCACTTCCAAATCCCGGTCACCCACATAATGCACATGTTGCTCTTGAACAACAAAACCATAATGTGAGTGCCGTGACTACACTGAGATCGGGAAGGATGCTGCAAAACAACATTGGCAAGCGAATCAACGATGACACCCCGGCCGCCTCTTCTTCTTCTTCTTCTTCTCCTTCTTCTTCTTCGTCTTCTGAGCCTATTCTCCGTTCTTCACAAGGCTCTCCTTCCTCTTCTTCTGCCCCGAACGGACCCACTTCTCACTCCACGAAAACACCTATTCTGGGATCCGTTCCAACTCCAAAATCTTCTCCTCCAGCATTAGACTCAACCAATTTTCAAAATGTTCCATTTCCAAACCGGTTGAGGTCTAACAAACAAAATCCTCAAATGGAGAAGATTCTGGAGTTATTCAAGCAGGTTAACATTAACATTCCTCTTTTAGATGCTGTCCAACAAGTCCCGTCCTACGCAAAAATCTTAAAGGACTTGTGCACGAAAAAGAGGAAGTCTCAGGTACCCAAGAAAGTTTTCTTGGCTAGTGCTGTGAGTGATGCCCTTACCCAATCTTTACCACAAAAACGGAAGGACCCTGGCTGTCCTACTATTTCAATTACTATTGGGGATAAGAACATCAACCGCGCACTATTAGATCTTGGTGCCAGTGTTAACCTGCTTCCGTATTCAGTATACGAGCAATTAGGCGTCGGAGAGTTGAAACCCACACACTGCACTCTCCAAATGGCCGACCGATCGATCACCCATCCTAGGGGTGAGCTAGAGGATGTGTTAATCAAAGTCGGGGACTTCATATTCCCCGTCGAATTCATTGTATTAGACACACAGACTGTAGCTAACCCCCGGAATCAAATTCCAGTGATACTCGGTCGCCCATTTCTCGCAACCTCAAATGCTGTGATCAATTGTCGCAACGGTTCGATGAACCTCTCTTTTGGAAATATGACGATTGAACTCAACATTTTTAGGTTGGGGAATCAGCCCGCCGAACCTAATGCTCATATACTGGACGTCTGCTCGATCCAGGAGATCACACCAGAAGAGTGTGAATTCGAGGAGTTTCTGTTTGATCACGATAATCTTGACGCCACTAGTGCGTTTCTCTTCGAACCTGCTGCTGTTTCTGCGCCCGATAACGAATACGAGTGTTTCACGTTCTTGAACGATCATAGCCGCGCACAACCCGAGTTTGAATCTTTCAACTTTCCGGATGAGTTACCTGAACCATCCGACTCGGTTTCCTACACTCGTTTTGAACCTTTGCTGGAGTCCTTTGAGTTCGAGACCTTTGCACCAGTCTTGCCTTCCATCGTTTCACCTCCAACGCTCGAACTCAAGCCGTTGCCGTCTCACCTTAAGTATGCTTACTTAGGTGAGAACGAGACACTCCCTGTCATCATTTCGGCTTCTCTAGCTCCCGAGCAAGAGAAAGCCCTTCTCGCGGTCTTGCACAGCAACAGGAAAGCTTTTGGCTGGTCCATGGCGGACATCAAGGGGATTAGTCCCCTGATCGTTGAGCATCACATTCATCGGATGGATGATGCCAAACCAGCCCGAGATCCACAAAGACGTCTTAATCCAGTCATGAAGGAGGCTGTGAAGAATGAGATCGTCAAATGTCTAGATAGCGGTATCATTTACCCTATCTCTGATAGCCAGTGGGTTAGCCCCATTCACGTTGTCCCCAAAAAGTCGGGCATCGCGGTCATAACCAACGAGGCGAATGAGTTAATCCCTACTCGCACCCAAACTGGGTGGCGAGTTTGCATTGATTACAGAAAACTCAACGCCGCAACGCGGAAAGACCACTTTCCGCTACCTTTCATTGACCAAATGCTTAAACGATTGGCCGGACATGAGTACTATTGCTTTCTAGATGGCTACTCTGGCTATAATCAAATTCCCATCACTGAAAAAGACCAGGACAAGACCACTTTCACTTGTCCTTTCGGCACGTTTGCATATCGATGCATGCCCTTTGGGTTATGCAATGCGCCCGCTACCTTCCAGCGGTGTATGATGGGAATTTTCTCGGACATGGTGGAAAAATTTCTGGAGATTTTCATGGATGACTTCTCCATCTTCGGCGACTCCTTTGACAAGTGTTTGCTGCATCTCGACGCTGTCCTTTCCCGATGTAAGGACAAGAATCTCACTTTGAACTGGGAGAAATGCCACTTCATGGTGCGCGAAGGTATTGTCTTAGGACATATCATCTCGCAAAATGGCATAGAGGTTGACAAAGCAAAAATTGAGGTCATTTCCAATCTGCCTCCTCCCCGATGCGTCAGAGATATCCGAGACTTCCTTGGCCTTGCCGGTTTCTATAGACGGTTTATCAAGGACTTTAGCAAGATTGCTAGGCCCTTGACTCTTTTGCTGGCGAAGGATACGCCTTTCGACTTCGACTCGAGCTGTGTGACTGCATTCGAGTCACTGAAACGCTCACTCACTTCTGCTCCTGTTCTTTCTTCCCCTGACTGGACGCACCCATTCGAGATTATGTGCGATGCATCCGACTTTGCCATCGGTGCTGTCCTTGGACAGCACATCAACAAGATGCCGCACATAATCTATTACGCGAGCCGAACCCTGAACGACGCCCAACTCAACTATACAACAACTGAGAAGGAATTCTTAGCTGTTGTATTTGCTCTAGAAAAGTTCAGGCCCTACCTCATCGGCTCTCCAGTCATTGTCTACACGGACCATTCAGCATTACGCCATCTTTTTGCGAAGAAAGATGCCAAATCTCGGTTAATACGTTGGATCCTCTTGCTTTAAGAGTTTGACCTTGTCATTAAGGACAAACGAGGATGTGAAAACGTAGTTGCCGACCATCTCTCACGACTTCCCTCTTCGCCTTCGCTTCCAATTCCAATTAACGACGTTTTCCCGGATGAACAACTCTTGACAGTATCTTGCGAACCCTGGTTCGCAGATATTGTGAACTATTTGGCCACGGGATTACTACCGACCGAATGGTCGAGTCAGGACAGACTTCGCTTCTTATCCCAAGTAAAACACTTTTACTGGGACGAACCCTACTTGTTCAAGTACTGTCCCGACCAGATTATTCGTCGGTGTGTCCCTGACGAGGAATTCAAGAGTGTGCTGTCATTTTGCCACGATCAAGCGTGTGGTGGGCATTTTGGGCCCAGAAAGACAGCTGAGAAGATCTTGCAATGTGGTTTCTACTGGCCACAACTTTTCAAAGACGCTCACGACTATTGCAAGACTTGCTCCCGGTGCCAACACATGGGCCGGATATCCCGGAGGAACGAGATGCCGCTCCAACCGATCTTGGTTGTGGAGATTTTCGATGTTTGGGGGATAGACTTCATGGGGCCGTTTCCCAGCTCTTTTGGGAACTTGTACATTCTTCTAGCTGTTGATTACGTCTCTAAATGGGTCGAGGCTGTACCCAGCCGGACTAACGACAACAAGGTTCCTTAAAGAAAACATTTTCTCCCGGTTTGGGCACCCCTGAGCGATCATTAGTGACAATGGAAGTCATTTCTGCAACAAAACCTTCGAGGCTTTGATGCGGAAATACTCCATTAATCATAAGCTTTCTACGCCCTACCATCCCCAAACCTGCGGGCAGGCCGAAGTTTCAAATCGGCAAATCAAGCAGATACTGGAGAAGACGGTTTCCAAGAATCGTAAGGATTGGTCTCTGAAACTCACTGATACCCTTTGGGCATTTAGAACCGCTTATAAGACCGACCTTGGCATGTCTCCCTATCGGCTTGTATACGGAAAAGCCTGCCACCTACCTTTCGAAATCGAGCATCGCGTATTTAGGGCGATTAAGGAGCTGAATCTGTCTCTTGAGGACGCGGGCAGCCATCGGAAGCTGCAGCTGAACGAACTGAACGAGCTTAGGGATGAGGCTTACGATAACGCGGTTGTCGTTAAGAATCGAACGAAGGTGTTTCACGATAAACACTTTTTGCGCAAAACCTTCGTACCTGGTCAACAGGTACTGCTTTACGACACCCGACTTCACTTCCATCCTGGAAAGCTCAGATCTCGCTGGAAAGGGCCGTATTTTGTGCGGAATGTGTACCCGCAGGGCGCTGTGGATTTGGAAAATCCAAAGGACGGTTCACTCTTCAAGGTAAACGGACACCGATGCAAACCGTACCTTAGCGCCGAACCAACAGAGGAGCTCCTGTTCTTACAGGAGCCGGTTTACCCTGCATGATCTTCCTCTGCCTACCTCCAAACTTCGGTTATCCAGCCAAGAACAGTAGACACTGTTCTAAATAAGTTTGGGGGTATGTACAAACTATTTTGTTTATATTTGTGTATATTCTTTTTCTTTTCTTTAAAAACAACAACAAATAAAAATTGTGTATCACTAACCGACAATTTTGAACCTTCCAACTGCTCTCTTCATGCCACGACAGTGAGGACACTGTCCAGTTTAAGTTTGGGGGTACGCTCGGTACGCATTTCTTACCTTCGCATTCATATGTATATTTTGCATCTGCATATTAAAATCCATAAAATCCATAAAAATCTGAAAATTTTCTAAAAAAATATAAAAACTTTTTTGTCAAGTTAGCTTGTGGAAGAACGTTGATTCAACATTTCGACGGTTTTTGTTTGAAAAAATAGGAATAACTAAATCTTATGTTTGGATTTTGAAAACCTGAAAGATAACTCTCCTTTGAAGTTAACTATAGCTGATATACGTCTTTACATCACACTACACGTGTCGTAAGATTTTGGAAATTAGATGACAAGTCTTTCATGTTTAAACTTTTAAACAGATAAATGATTTTCTGAGGATCAAATAGGTTTGTTCTGAAATAAGTAATGTCAAGAATAGTTTATGAAGTAAAGCGAATATGAAGGAATGTATTGATGTCGTAATTGGAGCTAAGTCTGAAAAATAACCCATCTGAAACTTGATTGGAATGATTACACACCAAACCCACTAAACACGTCTTTTATCCAAAAAAATATATATTTGAACTGCCGGTTATATCTCCGTTCGTATTAAATCATCTGATTTTCACGCCAAACTGTCTTTTGTTTTTGGACCTAGGTAACTTGAGTAATTAAGTCTGCTGGGGTGTTTTTACACCTAATGCCCTAAAACCAACTGGTTTGGGTGCATTGGCCCAAAGCTCGCTAAGAAGCCTAGAAAGTCCAGTTTAAAACAAAGTCAAGCAAGTGTTCTCTCCGAGTTAAAATTCCTAACGGTTCTTTGTCTGAGAATAATCTTGATAAAAGACAGGCTTTTAAAAAAAAATTTAACGGAGATATGAAGGGTTTACTCTTTGATAAAGACTATTGCACGTTCACAGAGGTGTGTATGAAATGAAAACAAGAAAAACGTGGAGTGAAAAATACGACTTAGTTTCCTGTTAAGGAAGATAGAAATTCTGAAGTTGAAACCTTTCTGGAAAACGAAACTTGAAAAATGCTTAACACGTTATAAAACTTATGTGATCCTTTTAAAATTGTTATCTGGGCTTTATTGTGCGACATGATGACTTTAATCGATCCTTCTGGAACTTAACGACACTATTTGCACTGCACGTAAAGACATATAAAATCTGTAGTTAAATAAGAAGTGAGGTGTGAAAAATAAAGGTTCGATGATCTAGACTTAGGATTATAGAATTGTTATTTTCTAAAACAAAACTTTAGGGTTTGAAGCTTAGTTATTTTACAAAACCAACTTGACCGGATTTTGTGGGTAGTATCCGCTGAAAACCCTCAGGAGACAACACTCCTCCTACTAGGGACACCTAGAGGTTTAACGGCTTGTTGCACATGCTCAGTGCAATCGCGTTCCCTGCGAAAGTGAGGTTAGGAAATTTTTGGTGAATAAATGGGCTTTGCTCGGGACGAGCAAATGATAAGTTTGGGGGTATTTGTTCATATCAGATTTTTGCATTTTCATACCGCCCAATTTTTATCATATTGCATATCGGTAGATACTCTTGAGCCGTGTTTACTAGTCAATTGCAGGATACAGGTTCTCGGTTCTAAAACGGTGAAATTCATGGAAAACACAACAAAATCCGGGTTCTTGCCAACCACTGAGAAAACACGGTCTCCGCTCTTCATCCGTATGTTGCCAGATACCAGTTTAGGAAGACAAAAACGTCAAATCAATGTCACTCTCATGCACAAGGCTCATTGGTAGCACAAAATCCAAGAGATCTACGCGGAGCTCGAGGCAATCATGACAAAATCTTGACAAAAAGTCTACCTTTCCCTCAACAGAAATTCTGGAAAATTCATGAAGAAATTATGAAAAAATACATATACCAGAATAATGTACACATCAAACCAGGGAACCACAGCAAATTGGGGGGCCCAACTCAACTAAACGGCCGCGGATCCGCGGCCAAAGTGGGGTCCAGGCCGCGGATCCGCGGCCAAAGTGCGGTCCAGGCCGCGGATCCCCGGCCGTATAGTGGCGGCAGGCAAAAAGTTTCCAGGGGTATTTTGGTCATTGCATGTGTGGTCTGGTGGTTGCCCTAGGGTTTCATTCTCTGGCCTATAAATAGCCCAGAACTTTGTGAAGGAAAGGGTCCATTCTTGTATTTTCATTTTGCCTAGTTTTAGTGTTTATCTTCTTCCTCTTCTCACCTCTTCTCCATTAAACTTGTAGTGAGCTTTTGAGTGAAGAGTGATGAATAAAGAAGACCATTTTATTATCATGCTTGTCTCTTTCTTTACTTGTTGTAATTTTAATTGTTAAGTAGTTGTTGTTATTTGCTTGATTGTTTCTTTCTTCTCTCTTTTTCTTTATCATTCATATGACAATGATACTTACGCTCGATCCTCGCCAAGGTGTGGTCGCAAATAGTTAGTCGTATTCTTCTAATCTCCTTCTTTCTATCTTCCTCTTTGTTTTGTTTTGTTTTTCCTTATCATGAAGTGTGAGTAGTTTTATACTTGTTAGGGTAGGATAAGGGAAGTTTGAGAGAAGGAAATCTCTCTCACTCTTTCCTTGCCCAACAACTTAAATCGACTCCCGTTAATTGAACCACAATCCGCTCCTTACGGCATCCTATCCTACATGATAGCGGTGATTCCGTAGTGAGACCGGTTGTGGTTGAATTAACCGGAGGTTATGGATAAGAGCCAAGAACGGACGGACAAGCACCAAAAGGAAGGACTATGCGTTGGAAAGCCTAGCTTATACTCGCAAGTTCCTTCCTAGTCGTGCTAATCCCCGTTGTTGCCGATTACCGTAACACCGATATTAAGTTGGGCAACGAAAGATGTGGAGACTCCTAACTCAAACTAACCTAATCCTAACCCTAACAAGCTCTCTTTAAATATCAACTCAACACTTAGATAATCCAACAAAATCTGAAAACAGGACTTAACTCGTTAAAACACTTTGAAAAAGACTCCCATCTCCCTGCGGACGACCCGTACTCAACCGGCTAGCTACAAGCGAAACCGTCTTGATTGCGGTATTTAAAACTAAACTTGACACGCACTTATCCTATCAATCAATGGCCTCTAGGGCATACAAATAACTAAAAATCTCTCACTTGCGCTAAGGCCAGTTCTTGTAGTACCTCATACCCATCCAGGGTTACCTAGGATGGCAGCAAGGTTTCGGGAGGCATCTTCCATGCCAAATTCAAAAATTTGCCGTTCTAGCTAACCCTAACTAAGAATCGTTTACTAGAAATTTACGGAATACAAAGAAAACAACTTTGCAAAAGGAAAGTGAACAAGAATACAACCTTTGTAGACCCGGTCCTTCACTTCTAATGCTCCGTGTTGACGTCCCTTCGCTGTGATCATGGATCTCCCGAACTCTAGTATGGGTTCCCTCGGAGAAATGAACAAGATTTCTCCTAGTCTTCGAGGCCGAAGATGATGTACGTCGAGGAGACTCAAACTCAGGCTAACCCTTCACTAGGTCATGAACTTTGTAACAAAGCAAGTGTGTAAGAGGATGAAGCAGGAAGTGGGCACACTTTAGATTTTGTTTTCTCACATGTTTTCATCACTTGATCAAGAGCTAGGGAGCAAAAATCATGAGGAAGAAGAAGATGAACCTCAAGTGAAGAAGTGATGAAAGAATAATGAGATAAGGTTAGAAATGCAACCATGGTCAAATAATATCATGGCTAACTCATGTAGAGAATAAACCATTGCATATGGTTAAGGCATGTGTTAATAAATATCTTAAGCTAGACAAAAGTGTGGATTTTGTCAACGATTATCCATAAGCTTCAACCATGACAAATTCACACTAATTTTTTTAACCTAATAATAAATATGAAACCCTAACATTAACCTAGCATGGTGTTAGTCTCATACACCCATGTTGCATGTGTAACCTAATATGACACAACAATATATATCATATATATATTTTGTGCACAAAACAATACAATTAACATATATCACATATATATCAATGTATCGTCAAGTGAGAAAAAGTAATTCTTATCGGCATCTACCTGGGGACCGTTACGTACAGATAGTACTGCTTGTGGCCTGTGGTTAGACCCACTGCTAGCGTAGTGTCGAGCCTATAGAGTCCCACACAGAAGGTTATTCGCCTTTGGGCAAAACAGAGTAGAGGTCGCATGGTTTTGCGACGGGGTTCGTTCACATCGGGGCACTTTGTGCACGTTTGGTGTCCGGGCAGTTATTACTAGAAGGCTTTGGTTTAATCCAGATTCTAGTATTTGTTTTGGGATTGGTTTTGTCTCATTGTTTTCGTGTTCCTCGGAACACGGATGCGGGTGTATATGAACAGTTGACAGAGGCAGAGGAAGAGGATTCTTATTAGGGTTGTTGATCGTTGACTTTTTCCAAACCCTAATAAGAATAAGAAATATGATTAATGGTATTAATTAAAGATAATTGTGTCATGGTTAGGGTTGTTGACCTTTTGACTTTGGTTGACTTGTTGACTTATGTTGACATATTGATCATCATCATTTCACATGAAAGATGCTCCTTGATTCTTGCAAAATCCATTTAATGTGAAATGATAATGGTCATTCCAAATGAACCATCACACTTTTTGTTTAATTATTATTGTTATTTTCATATTATCACATATGTGAGCATGGTTGCAAAAGAGAGCTCATTCTATCATATTCTTTCTCTCTCTTGAAAGAAAGCTCTCCCTCTTCCTCTCTCAACGTTTAAGTGTTCCTTGAGTTGGAAATCATAAACTTTTGAGACAAAACCACCATTAATCCTCTCTACTTATTCTAGGGTTCTAGGTTTAGCAAACCAAGCACCTTAGTTATCTCTAGGTTGAGGTAGGAGTTCAAGTTCGGGGCCCTCGGGTGGATCTATCTACGGCAAAGAGGAGACGACGAGGAGGAGCCGTTCAAACCACTGCAAGGAGCAAGCCAGGATGAGAACTACAAAAAGAAGAGAAGGAGTTCAAGACCTAGGTATAACCATTCTACATAGTAGCTAAAACTTGTAGTTTATTTGATAGTTTTTGTTTAGCAAAGATCCTTCATGGATGGTCCATGTTACCTAGTTAGAAAATTTTGATTTTTACCTATTCTGCCTCCTCGAAAGAACCGGGGTGGGTAACGCTGACCTAACAGTGGTGTCAGAGCCTAGCTAAACAACAACTAACTGTTAGCAAAATGTTTAGAACTTCGATCCGGAAAAAATCGCAAAAACTGTCTAAAAACTTGTGTTTTCTGTCGATTTATAAAACAGGCCCAAAAATATTTTAACCGACATGAAAAATACAAGCAGGGTTTTTTTGGAACAAACAAGAAAAACGAGCCGCTGACTCATTCAAATCACCACGGAAGCGCGGCGAAACCAAGCGTTTCGTCGCGGTTCCGCAGCCGAGTTGACTCGGCCGCGACTCGGGTTTCCTGCAGTTCCTTCAGTATGGTGTTTTGGGATTTTTAAGATGGTTTGTTTCTGCCCAGATTTTCCAGAGAACAATGTTATGTTTGGGGTAGTTATAAATTGGTATTTTGATCGAAATTCTACAAACTTTTCCTAAATGGTTATATCTGTAATATGATATATGCACTGAACGTCGACTAATCGCTATACGTCGATTAGTGGGGGTTGTGCATATCTGTGATCTGTAATATTATTGGATTGTGTATATGAACTTATTTGATTGTCGCGTATGAATAGCCGTGGTTTTGTGAGATGAGAGTTTTCTTTATCTTTCATTTGATGTAATATTTAAATTGATGTAATATTATTTTATGGCCGCACATCCGAGATGAGGTTGTAGCCGCCATTGTATATTATTTCTTTTACTGTTTTTGCTCCGAGAATAGACCCAAGGTGGGGTGCATAAACTACCGGGTACTTTGAAGTACCAAGTGGCCTACTCATGTTGTTGAGGGAGGTTGCTTCACTTCGGGTACTTGGCGGGTAGTTTGCCACCCCTGTAGGGATCTAGGGTGTGGTTTGGCTTTTCATCGCGACCGTGTAATCCGTCTTTCATTGCAGGCTCAAACGAAACGCGGATTCCTAGCATATCCAATGTGTTCATCTGTGATCTGGAATGGCTATCATTGCATCTGACGAATGTATATATCTATATATGATATCTAGTAGGCATTGCTTATGTTTTGCATCCACGCTAGTCCAGCCCCCGCTCTGTCGTTAGTTAAGTAACCTAACGGGTGATGATGGGGCCCCGTAGCGAATGTGGATGGCATAAGCATACGTCATATTTTCGTTGTTTTCTGCAATGGTAGGATTAATTGATGGGACGCATTACATTAATGCAAAGAAAAACAAACCTAAAAGACATTGTTGGAACAATTTTTCAAAGAGCTGTTATTGCAAGGACGTTCTCTTTTGTTTTGCACAGAGATATTCGGTTATGAATGCCCAGCACCTCATTCGACGAGGCAAGGGCCGAGTTCCCTTCATCGGAAGTGACCCCTTGGAAAAGAGTTTGCGTCAGGGTGATAACTTCACTGTAGTCGATTATTCTTGCTTTGCATCGAGGTATTCAGTTTGGAATATCCTGCACCTCATTCGACGAGGAAAGAGCCGAGATCCCTTCACAAGGAGTGACCTCTTTAGCAAAAGTTTTCGCAACTATATTTTCAAATGGCAATCATGTTCCTTCAACTATATCAAGTTCATTACGTTAACGGATTTTCGCTAAACCCCAGCCGTAGCCCTCCGTCATTTCGGATTGGTATTGCTTAGTATTCGTGCTACGTATTTCGTGCTCAGCCGAGGCGTAGTGAACGGTAGCTATGTAATATTTTTCTGTAGCATATAATGTGATTGGTTGGGACAGTCATACGGTCATTTTGGCTCAGTCAAGGACTCGTACGGGTGGGTATAATGCAATCAAGATAATGACGGGTTGAACTTGACTAGGATCCTTTGATATGTTGGCTCAGTCAAGGTCACTTCGGTCCTAGGGGTTAAAACCACATCGGGGGTTTCTAAAGAAATTGAAACTTGCTGATTTAGCATACCTTCTGGAGTGTAGTGACTAGAGTGGATTCCATCTAGGTCACTACACAATGATAGTTGGATCCCGATCCCACTGATGAGTTGGATTACTCCCGGGAGATTATTTCACTTAACAATCAATGCTATAAACCAAGTAGGTGTCTAGAACGGTGTTAGCGGGGCTACGCCTCCAGGAAAAAGAGGTTATTTAATTAAGGAACTTCGCGAAAGCGTTGGAAAACCTCCCTCGAAGTACCAACACTAGCCTGGCTGAAAGGTTAAGCAAGTATTGTGACGTGCAATTAATCCCGACTAGTTCTTCTTTTAAAAGGTTTGTAGAAGAATTTTAGGAAACAGTGGGAACCATCCTGATTAGATAAATTAATAAACCAATCTAATCTTGCAAGAGCGTACGCTGAGTGTTTCTTTTCTCTCTCTCCACATAGAAACCATTTCACGCCCTAATCAAGATAATAAAATGTATCGCTTGACCGATCCGAATTCTTATTCGGGGCTGGCGAACGTCGTTTCGGCTCTAACTTATGACCACAGTCATAAGTATGAGCAAGGGAAAGAGGATTGTATGGATTCCAAGGATACCCAGTTGAACAAGAAGCATAGTTTTGCATCTACTTCAGGTGTTCTTGTAATTGAGAACAGCTTTACGGTCAGCCCTACCTCCTGGGTACTTGATACCGGATCAGGATCTTATATCTGTAATTTATTGCAGGGACTGAGAAAAAGTAGGAAAGTTGCACCTGGTGATATGTCGCTCAGGGTAGCGAACGGAGCACAAGTTAATGCTGCAGCCGTCGGTGAATATCACCTAGTGTTGCCAAATGGCAATACTATGATTTTGAACGATTGCTACTATGTTCCTTCCATGGTTTACAACATCATATCAGTTTCTTTACTTAATAAAGATGGATATAAATTTGTTCTTGATAGAAATATCATGAACATCTACCTTCATAAGGTACTGGTTACAAAAGGTACACTGTGTAATGGTATCTACGTTCTAAATCAGAATACAGTTCTCAATGTACAAAACACACGCAAGAGGAAGAGTTCAGATACGAACGAATCCTACATCTTGGATACGTTCGAGTTTTCATCTTATGAAACTTGTCAGTCCTGTCTCAAAGGAAAGATGACCAAATCTCCGTTCACCGGACATGGAGAAAGAGCAACAGAGCTCTTGGAACTCATACACAATGATGTATGTGGTCCGATGTCTATACATACAAGGGGTGGGTTCTCGTACTTCATCACATTCACTGACGATCTCTCTAGATTCGGATATGTGTATCTTATGAAACACAAATCTGAAGCTTTTGAGAAATTCAAGGAATTCAGAAATGAAGTAGAGAACCAGACTGGCAAAAGTATCAAGATCCTCCTATCGGATAAGGGAGGGGAGTACTTAAGCACGAAATTCCTAGATTACTTAAATGAGAATGGTATTCTCTCTCAGCTTACTCCTCCTTATACACCACAGCACAACGGTGTATCGGAACGGAGAAATCGTACCCTACTGGATATGGTTCGCTCCATGATGAGTAGTGCCAAGTTGCCTCTTTCATTTTAGGGACATGCGCTTCTGACAGCAGCATATCTCTTGAATGATGTTCCGTCTAAATCAGTGCCTAAAACACCATTTGAGATATGGAATGGAAAAAGGCCGTATCTTAAACGTATTAAGATATGGGGTTGTCCGGCCTATGTAAAAGTACAAAATCCGGACAAACTTCAGGCACGTTCAGTTCTATGTAAATTTGTGGGATATCCTAAAAACTCTGCAGGATAGATGTTCTACCACACCGAGGAACAGAAGGTGTTTGTATCTCGCCACGCCACCTTTTTAGAGTGGCAATTTCTTGCCAAAGAAACTAGTGGGAGTTCGGTAGAACTGGAAAAAATTCAGCGGCCACAAAATGAACTGAAGATTTGACAGAACCTCAGGATTTAATAACCCCAGACGATCCTCAGCCACTCCGTAGATCTGGTAGAATTTCTCGTCCGACCGAGAGATACTACGGTTTTCTCATAGACGGGGATCGAGAGGATTGCATCTTGGAAGAAGATGACCCTACCAGTTTCAGGCAGGCCATTATCAGTAGGGACTCTGATAAGTGGCTGGATGCTTTGCAATCCGAGATGGAGTCCATGTACGCCAATAAAGTGTGGAACTTGGATATTGCTCCACCTGGGGTAAAACCCGTTGGATGCAAATGGATTTACAAAAGGAAACTTGGTGTTGATAGGTAGGTGGAAACCTATAAGGCTGGACTCATTGCAAAAGGTTTTCGTCAAAGAGCTGGTGTGGACTATGGCGAAACTTTTTCTCTAGTAGCTATGCTCAAATCCATTCGGATCCTACTTACCATTGCTGCCTTCCATGACTATGAAATCTGGCAGATGGATGTCAAAACGGCTTTCCTAAATGGCTGTTTAGAAGAGTTGTTTACATGGATCAGCCAGAGGGTTTTATAGACAGTGGGAGCAGCGAGAAGGTGTGCAAGTTACTTAAATCCGTTTATGGATTAAAACGGGCATCGCGGAGCTGGAACATCTGTTTTGATGAGGCAATCAAGGAATTTGATTTCATCAAGAACGAAGATGAACCTTGTGTCTATAAGAAGATTGTAGGACGAACTGTCGTGTTCCTAGTCTTGTACTTGGACGACATTCTTTTGATAGGAAATGACATTCCTATGCTACAATCGGTCAAGCTATTCTTGTCACAACGGTTCTCCATGAAGGACCTGGGTGATGCCTCGTACATTCTGGGGATCAAGATCTACAGAGATAGATCCAAGAGATTACTGGGACTTTTGTAGTCCAGGTACATAGAGACCGTACTAAAGAGATTTGGTATGGAAGATTCCAAGCGCGGTAATATACCTGCATTGCACAGAATCACCCTCTCCAAGAAGATGTCTCCTAAGACTGACGAGGAGAGGGTTCTCTTGAGCACTATACCCTACGCTTCGGCGGTAGGATCTATAATGTATGCGATGCTATGTACAAGACCAGATGTAGCTTACGCACTGAGCGTGGTGAGCCGGTATCAGTCAGACCCAGTTGAGAACCACTGGACGGCAGTGAAGAACATTCTCAAGTACCTGAGAAGGACTAAGGAGATGTTCCTGATTTACGGTAATGGAGACCTCAGGGTCAAGTCCTATACCGATTCAAGCTTCCAAAGTGACAAAGATGACAGCAATTCTGTCTCGGGTTTTGGGTTTACCCTCAACGGAGGGGCGGTGTGTTGGAGGAGTTCCAAACAGGATACCGTCTCAGACTCGACGATGGAGGCTGAATACATTGCTGCAAGCGATGCCGCAAAAGAGGCGGTCTGGATGAAGAAGTTCATTAGTGAACTTCAAGTGGTTCCGTCCATTGTTGACCCAATACCTTTGTATTGCGATAACAATGGGGCTATAGATTTAGCGAAGGAACCAAGGTCCTATCAGAAATTCAGACATATCTGAAGGCGGTATCACCTGATCAGGGAGATCATTGATCGCCAGGAGATCGAGGTACGGAGAGTGGACACAAAAGACAACACGGCGGATCCATTCACAAAGGCCCTCCATCAAACACAGTTCGAACGACTTTTTGAGCTATTGGGTATGCGGTACGCCAGCAGCTGGCCTTGAGCAGACGTTGGGTATGCGGTACGCCAATTACTGGCCTTTAGTGCAAGGGGGAGATTGTTAGATATATATGCCCTAGAGGCCATTATTGTATAGTACTAGTTTGTATAATACATTTTGGAGGCTTAGGATATATATACGGGTTTACGACAGTCTTGCTCGATATAGTAGTATGCTACTTGGTTTGTTTCTATCTTAATATGTGTATATGTTTCTTTTAACATATCGCTAATACATATTGATGGAGCCCTTAGGATCTTTGCTTGACTACCGGCGTTGTGATGGCGATCACACTAGTGGGGGCTGGGTAGTCTATAAGCACATACTTATTTTGGTCTCTAGTCGTAGGATTATCGAGATAGGGCATCGATACTCCAGAGTAGACTGGTGCATACGCTTCTCTTCCCAGCAGAGGAGATGGTCTGTCCCACAGCCATCAGTACGTCATACTGGAAATAGTATGCAGGTGCTCGTTAGGTTACGAGTACACTGGACTGGACTCGTCGGGAACTGTTGGTTGGTATTATACCTATCGTCAATTAACAATTCCCAGGTGACATGAGTACAGCTTAGTCCGTTGACTTGACACTGTCACTTCGCCTCGAGTGTGTTCCCACTGTTCTTAGATTACTACCCTACCACGGCTTTACTGAGTCGTGCAAACAGGTAGTGGTTGGGTGCAGTCCCGAAGCACTTGGAAGCAGTGACGGTTAGACAGGATTCTTCTCTCCCGGTATTGGGAGTTGATATCGCGTTGTGTCTAGGAGAGCCATTACACATTGTCGTCCCTGGCCTGGGCAAGCGAGAATTACTGGTAGGTTTTCTAGTAGATTCTCAAGGTGTTTTGGGCTACACTCTAACACGACTTGTACCGCTATTAGGGGACTGACATTTACCGCCCCCTAGGCCCGCCATGCGATACTCTCAGATGAACAGAACGGACTGTACTGAGATTGTCACATTCAGGCTCAGTAGGAGTTCGGATGGGTTCACCTCATCAGTCTTCTTATCGGCATCTACCTGGGGACCGTTACGTACAGCTAGTACCGCTTGTAGCCTGTGGTTAAACCCACTGCCAGCGTAGTGTTGAGCCTTTAGAGTCCCACACAGAGGGTTATTCGCCTTTGGGCAAAACAGAGTAGAGGTTGCATGGTTTTGCGACGGGGTTCGTTCACATCCGCGCACTTGTGCACGTTTGGTGTCCGGGCAGTTATTACTAGTGGGCTCTGGTTTAAGCCAGATCCTAGTATTTGTTTTAGGATAGGTTTTGTCTCATTGTATTCATGTTCCTCGGAACACGGATGTGGGTGTGTATGCACAGTTGACAGAGGCAGAGGTAGAGGATTCTCATTTGGGTTGTTGACCGTTAACTTTTTCCAAACCCTAATGAGAATAAGAAATATGATTAATGGTATTAATTAAAAATAATCGTGTCATGGTTAGGGTTGTTGACCTTTTGACTTTGGTTGACTTGTTGATTTATGTTGACATATTGACCATCATCATTTCACATGAAAGATGCTCCTTGATTCTTGCAAAATCCGTTTAATGTGAAATGATAATGGTCATTCCGAATGAACCATCACACTTTTTCTTTAATTATTATTGTTATTTTCATATTATCACATATGCGAGCATGGTTACCAAAGAGAGCTCATTTTATCATATTCTTTCTCTCTCTTGAAAGAAAGCTCTCCCTCTTCCTCTCTCAAAGTTTAAGTGTTCCATGAGTTGGAAATCTTAAACTTTTGAGAAAAAACCACCATTACTCCTCTTTACTCATTCTAGGGTTATAGGTTTAGCAAACCAAGCACCTTAGTTATCTCTAGGTTGAGGTAGGAGCTCAAGTTTGAGGCCCTCGGGTGGATCTATCTACGGCAAAGAGGAGATGACGAGGAGGAGCCGTTCAAACCACTGCAAGGAGCAAGCGAGGAGAAGAACCACAAAAAGAAGAGAAGGAGTTCAAGACCTAGGTATAACCATTATACATAGTAGCTAAAACTTGTAGTTTATTTGTTAGTTTTTGTTTAGCAAAGATCTTTCATGGATGGTCCATGTTACCTAGTTAGAAAAAATTGATTTTTACCTATTCCGCCTCCCCGAAAGAGCCGGGGTGGATAACGTGGACCTAACAGTAATCTTAAATGAGCCAATACTAGTTAATGTAAATTAATATATCAAATATATAATTATACATTAAATCATTAAATCAACCCTTGATTTAATGATCCGGTCATATCACATATAACCGACTAATATCAAATGTGTATCAATTTATCGAATCAACACTTGATTCGATAACCCGGCTATATCACATATAACCGATCGATACGAATAAATCGCGAGAATAGAATACGGTATCTCATACACGTATTAATCTCGGTCCCGTACATATCTCATATGTGCTCCAACTCCATTTCGCTTGAGCCAGGAAACCTCTGTGTAGGACTCTAAAGACTCGTCAATACGCCGGCAGTAGGTGATGATCATATCAAACACGTACAAGCCGCAAGAGGCATGCTAAACGTAATGTCCACCCAGCTATGGAGCGATCAGAAGATCAACAAGCAAGAATGCTCATACTCCTGTGAATCCTATCAGTAACACTTACCATACAGTCTGGTCTCTTCATCTGATATGTCGCATATCTCGTCTAGGGGTGGTAAACGTCAGACCCCAGCAACTCGATAAGTCATGCCGATATGAGGCTCATAACGTGTCGAGGAAGTACTGGTAACACTTACCAGTAAATCTCTGAATCGGCCCTGGCCAGGGACTTCTTGTTATAGCCATTCGAGCACAGCGCAACATCAATCCCCAATAACGGGAGAGACGAATCCCCTCCTATCGCTCATTTCCTCCGTATGACTCGGGACTGTACCCAAAAACCAACATTTTGCATGTCCTCTTGAACGTGGTATGGTGGCAATCAAAGCACAGTGGGAATCACACAAGACTCTATGAAGATCTCGGGTCAACAGACTAACCTGTACCAGTGTTACCAAAGAACTGCTATCTGACGTGAGGTATAATACTATTTTGGAGTTCTCGGCGAGTCCGTCTAGTATACCCAGTCTTCACTAAGCATCCGTATATCATCTCTGATGTCAAACACCAATGGATATGGGATCATCCATCACTCATCTACATGGGTCGAGAAGGTATACGCTAGTCTACTATGGTATATCGATGCCCTGTCTCGATACACCCACGACTAGGGACATTAAAGGATGTACTCACGGACTACCTTTTTCCCACTAGTATGATCTTCATCATAATCTAGGTTGTCAAGTACACATCCGAAGGGCTTTACCAACATGTAACAGAGAGACAATCAGTGTACATGTTAAGATAAAGAGTAACCAGATAGCATACTATCATGTTGAGCAAGAAAGTCCTCCCTATATATGTCCAAGCATCCACTAGAATATACATCTCATGTATAATAATGGCCTCTAGGGCCTACATATAACTAACAATCTCCCACTTGCACTAGGGCCATTATATAGCATTGGTTGTAGTATCTCATACTCAACCATCCTATAAAAGTCTCTCTTTGGAAAAAGGCCTTTGTGAGTGGATCCGCCGTGTTTTCCTCTGAGTCTACTCTCCTGACCTCGATCCCCTGGAGATCAACCATTTCCTTGATTAGGTGATACTGCCTTAGAATATGTATGGGTCACTGATAGGACGGGGGTTCCGAGGTCAAAGTCACAACTCCATTGTCACACAATGGTAGAAATGAAGTTCATCTCATGAACTTATATACACCCATAAGACTGCCTCTTTGGTAGCATCGTTGGTAGCGATGTATCCAGCCTTTATCGTCTAGTATGCCATGGTATCTAGCTTGGAACTCTTCCAACATACCGTCCCTCCATTGAAGGTAAAGACAATGCCTGTGACTGACATTCAGTCGACCTTACCACCCTGGAAGCTATCCAGTGATTCTCCCCAGGATCGTTTGATACCATCTCATCACACCTAGTAAGAATCCTAACATCCATCTAAATCTATCTCATAGATCCAAAATCTAGGATTTAGGAGGTATCACCTTGATCCTATATGGAGAATCCTTATGATAAGAGGAGATTGACCGAGCGTAGCATAAGAAACTCCTTTCCTATCAAGAGTATGTCATCCACGTACAATACGAGGATCACCACCATACTCCCTACTACCTTTTTGTATATACAAGGTTAATCTACCATTTTGATGAAGTCAATTTCTTTGACTACCACATCAAAACAGATGTTCCAACTCCGCGATGCATACTTTATCACATAAAGCAACTTGCACACGTTTCCGCTGCTCCCACTGTCTACGAAGCCCTCTGGCTGTGTACTTATAGACGCACTTTTCTAAATCATTATTTAGAAAAGCAGTCATAACACCCAACCGCCAGATATCGTAGTCATGGTATGTAGCAATGGAAAGTAGGATCCGGATGGACTTAAGCATAGCTACTGCAGAAAAGGTTTCATCATAAACCACACCTGGTTGATGACAAGAATCTTTTACAACAAGACTAGCTTTGAAAGTCTCAACTTTTCCATCTACACCAAGTAATCTTCTCAAGATATACTTGCTCCTGATGGGGATTTAACCCTTCAGATATAGCAACCAAAGTCCATACTTTGTTGGTGTATATGGATTCCATCTCAGATCGCAAAGCATCCAGCCATTCTTACAGAGTCCCCACTCTTGATGGCCTGCTCGAAACTAGTTGGGTCATGATCTCATGATGCAATCCTCACTCCCACTGTCATAGAGAAACCGAAGTATCTCTCAGGTGGATGAGGAACCCTACTAGATCGGCGGAGAGTCTGAGGTTCGTTGGAAACTATTGAATCCTCCGGTTATAATAAATCATCAGCTGTAGTTTGTATAGCTGGAACTCCTTCCAGTTCTACCTCATGACCACAAATTTCTTCACAAGAAATTCCTTTTCTCAAAGGTGGCATGCTGAGAAACAAAACACCTTTTGTTCCTCGGTGTGGTAGAATATATTCCCTTGAGAATGGTTGGGATATCCAACAAACTTCCACAGAACTGACCTTGCCTCGAAGTTGTCCTGATTTTTTTTTGACATAGGCCGGACAACCCCAAATCTTAACTTACTTAAGAGATGGGCTCTCCCCATACCATATCAAATATGGAGTGGTAGGCACCTGATTTGATTGGAACCCTATTCAATAGGTATGCAGCTTCTTAAGTGCATAAGCCCCAAAAGGAAATAGGCAACTCAGTAGTACTCATCATAGAGTGCACCATATCAAATAGGGTGCGATTGGTACACCCCGATACACCATTGTGCTGTGGTGAATACGGAGGAGTAATGCTGAGAGAGAATCTCATTCCCCTTTAGAATAGTCCAGGATCTCCAAGCTCAAGTATTTTCCTCCTTGATCACATCAGAGGACATAATACTTATACCCGTTTTGGTTCTCTACTTCTAACTTATATTCTTTAAAAATCTCAAAAGGTTCAGACTTGTGTTTCAACATGAACATATGTCCGAATTTTGAGAGATCATTGTTCCCGCCAAAAATTTCTGCGCAAAAGAGTCCAAGGTATCAAATGGCAGCGATATGCTTAAGGAAATGCGAACCAGTATCTTCCGGGCTGTTTTTTGACAAACTCCTGAATGAGAAATAGATAAATTCTGATGGTACCGAAAGCGGCTCGAAAAACCCTTCGATTTGATATATTATGGGCCTCGTAATTCATCCGGGATCAAAAGTTATGAGGAATTACGTGTCCATACGTGATGGACTTTTAAGAACCCTCTGGAGGAGTTAAAAATATAATAAAAACTCGGAAAAGACCCCAATGGGGCATCACGTGCTCACACGTGACCATGGGTCACGTGCAGACACGTGATGGGCTTTTAAGGCCTCTAAAATAATGAATAGAATTAAATTCTAAAATCCGTTCCGTGATTAAAAATCAGGAATCACGTGCTCACACGTGACCAATGGTCACGTGTTGACACGTGATGGTTAAAACTGAAGCGTAAACAAACAGCTGAAGGAAATACCTCAATGAGGTGTCACGTGCTTACACGTGACCAATGGTCACGTGTTGACACGTGATGGTTACAACTGAAGCGTAAGTAAACACTGAGAAAAGGACTCAATTGGGGGTCACGTGGCAACACGTGACTGGCTGTAAAAGCCTTGTTGTTCAACAGAATTAAATTCTGAGAAAAGATCATTTAAATCTTTCGAAATAGAATTAAAATTCTAAAAGCTTCTAAATCTTTCCAAATGGGAAAGGATTATGGGGACCGTTGGATTAAAGATCCAAGGGTGATTAAAAATCACCAATTTATGGAAAAATCTTGGATACGGAAAGATTTCCTTGAAAATCTCACCAGAATAACAAATAGAATATCTTTTGGATTTAAAATCCACGGTGAATAAAATTCACTGAATGATCTAAAGGCCCAGATTAATGATAAATATAAATCAAATCTCTCAACAATCAAATCAAATCTTTCAATAAGAGATTTGCTAAACAAATTGATTCTTTTCTTTCTCCTATAAATAGGAGCCAAGAAGAGAAGAGAGGGGATCTACCTTAGAGAGAGAAGAAACAGAGGGAGGAGAATTTAATTCTCAAGAGGAAAAAAAAGAAAAGAGATGAGAATTTAATTCTCTGCAAAAGAAAAACCCTAGGCAAGAAAAAAGGGGCTTCAAAAGAGAATTTAATTCTCAAAAGAGTTTAACTCTTACATAAAGAAAAGAACTCAGTTCTTTCTCTGGTTGAGGATCTGCAAAGTGCACATCTCCCCATGAATTGAGAATTTAATTCTCATTGGGTTGAGATCCTGCCATGCAGATCTAAAACACAGAGGAGGAATTGAGTTTTGAGAATTTAATTCTCCCAAACTTACGAGGAATTTAATTCCTCCTAAAACAAAACTGGGGTTTAACCCTAATCAAGAATTTAATTCTTTTACATATCTGGGAATTTAATTCCTTTGAAAAGAAATTAGGGTTTTACCCTAAATAAGAATTTAATTCTTTCACAATAGGAATTTAATTCCTCCAAAACAAAAATTAGGGTTTTACCCTAAATAAGAATTTAATTCTTAAAGATAAGGAGACTTAAAAGATCTCTGTGCATGAAAAGACTAAGGTCACGTGCTCCACGTGACCCCTGAACAGATCCCCCAAAAATGAGAGGAGGAAAGCTTTGAGGCAATGCCTCACGTGTTCCCACGTGACCCTCATTATATATGGAACAAAAAGCAAAGGCAGAAACAATTCTGGGCGCTCTCACGTGTTACCACATGACCCCTAATAAATGTTCTAATAAATCAGGGCATGATTATACATCACGTGCCCACACGTGATGGCTATGAAATTTAAAAGTGTGTAACACTTGTTTGCAGAACAAAATAAAGGGGATCTGGCCAACTTTTTGATGCCATCACGTGCTCCCACGTGACTCCCAAAACGTAGAAAGAAAGATCAATGGAAATGAAGGCTTTGGGCGCTCTCACGTGTTTACCACGTGACCCCTTAGCAAACGTTTTAACAGTCAGCGCATAAATCCCCATCACGTGTCAACACGTGATGCTCGAAATAAAAAGGAAAAGTGTTTAACACTTATTTGCAGATTTGAGGATAAAACAAAGGAGATCTGGCTCCACATTTAGGGCGCCCTCATGTGTCACCACGTGACCCCTAATGAGCATTCTAACAGACCAGAGCGGGGGCCTCCATCACTTGCTCACACGTGATGGCCGTCAGAATTAAAAGAGTTAAACACTGATCCGCAGAATAAAATAAGGGAAATCAGGGCGCTCTCACGTGTCTACACGTGACCCCTCTCTCCTTAGTGTTTAACACTAATCTAAAGACTTTGTTCCCAGTGCTTAACACTGACTTTCTTAGTGTTGAACACCAACCTGGAAAACCCTGTTTCCAGTATTTAACATTGATCTGCCTTAGTGTTAAACACTAATTTGAAATCTCCACTGCCAGTGTTTAACACTGATTTGTTTTAGTGTATAAACACTAATTTGAAAGCCCTGTTGCTAGTGTTTAACACCGGTTATCTTTTAGTGTTTAACACTAACTTGCTAATCTTATTCCCAGTGTTCAACACTGTTGGTCTTTAGTGTTTATCACTAGCTTTAGCCCAATTGGCTAAGTTTCTAGAGGCAAAGCCTCTCCTTCAATGGACCAACAGATGGCCAATATTTCAAACATAATTGGACTTAGCCCAAATTGGCCATAAGTCCTCAAATCATCTTGAACTGAGCACATCTGCTCTTTCAACCAACTCATTGGTTCAAGGGTACATCTCTGAACTCCTCTGATATTTGTCGTTGTAATCCTTCAACGTCTTCAGAGAGGTGACGGGTCCCGACGACCACACATCAAGACGGACTGTGGGGTCCTTAAACCTACGGACTTATGCGTCCTTAAACTAAAACACGGACTGTGGGGTCCTTAAACCCACGGACTTATGCGTCCTTAAACTACCTATTGACCACTATGTCCTTAAACTGGTATTGGACCACTATGTCCTTAAACTGGTATTGGATCACTATGTCCTTAAACTGGTATTGGACCACCATGTCCCTAAACTGGCAATGGACCACCATGTCCCTAAACTGGAAAAATAGAGCCCAAACGCTCTTTTGTCGGATCTAAACGATCCCGTTAAGTCGATCTTAGTCCCAAACTGGACTAATGTATCCTTAACAACCGTTTAAGTTGATCTTAGCCTGAAATATGGCTAACGTATCCTTAAACCTTCAAACAGACTTTAGTCCCAAATTGGACTATGGATCACCCAACCAACTTTGGTCCAAGGGTACATCTCTGAACTCCTCTGACACCTGTCGTTGTAATCCTTAAACGTCGTCAGAGAGGTGATGGGTCCCGACGGCCATACATTCAATGGACCACTATATCCCTAAACTGGAACAATGGAGCCCAAATGCTCTTTTGTCGGATCTAAACAATCCCGTTAAGTTGATCTTAGTCTCAAACTGGACTAACGTATCCTTAACAAACGTTTAAGTTGATCTTAGCCTCAAATACGGCTAACGTATCCTTAAACCCTTAAACAGACTTTAGTCCCAAATTGGACTACAGGTCTCCCAACCAACTTTGGTTCAGGGTACATCTCCGAACTCCTCTGACATCCGTCGTTGTAATCCTTCAACGTCGTCAGAGTGGCGACGGGTCCCGATGGCCTTACATGCAATGGACCACTATGTCCCTAAACTGGAACAATAGAGCCCAAATGTTCTTTTGTCGGATCTAAACGATCCTGTTAAGCTGATCTTAGTCTCAAATTGGAATAACGTATCCTTAACAAACGTTTAAGTTGATCTTAACCTCAAATATGGCTAACGTGTCCTTAAACCAAACCCCCAAACCTAAATCTAAGATAATACGGATTTGGACTAGTCCACGCCCTACGGGCGACGACATAACTCGGTCTCCGTAAACAATCCACGGGCAACAAAACATAAAATAAACACACATGACACGAAGTGACCATCTGGAGAAGGAGAAAGTTGTTATCGCGACACGGTAGCGTAATTAACTGCAGGGGCTTGCGCCTGCAGGGAAGAGCGTCCCCACAATCAAAAAACCCCTCAAGCGAGGGGGAATCTGACGAAGTCTGCTACATCGGACACATCCGTTCAAACCTTCGATACATGGTGCCATAAATCAACTTGGCATCTTCGGAGAGGTGGACGGATAGCACCAATTAGCATCTGCCCCGAATCTCAGACGAGACGGCCCACGTCTCGGCCGCCGTTCGGAGGGGAACAATCATCAATGAATGTAATGAAATACAAAGAACCGGTCCTGGCATGTGTAGACAGGGGACTTACATACATCATCATGTATCAATCCCAAGAGTTCACTAACTCTTTCTCTGTTTCAAGTAAACGGAGCTATGGTCATAGTATCTTTGTGACATGACTAGCATGTTTCACAATATGTAAATTCAAATAGATTTAAATATGCATCTTAATATAACTTCGCTAGTCTGGTCGCATTGATATGACCAAGTCTATAATGCCTCAAGAATGATTCGTTCATTTCTGAACTCTTCCTCTTGTGTGTTCTGTACATAAAGAACTGTGGTTTGATTTAGAACGTATATGGCATTAGTCAACATGCCTGAACCGATCAACTCTTGATATAGGAAATGTTCAAAATATTATCCAACAATACAAAATTATATCCTTCTTTACTAAATAAAGAGACTGATATGATGTTGTATATTAGGTTCGGTATCCGATAACATTCGTTCAAATCAATGTATTTGGTAATACAGGGTGATAACTGCCAACAACTTGGCTGCAACAATTGCACCATTTCCAACTCTCGAAACTTTATCACCCGTTCCCAATTCTCTACCTATCTGTAACCCATGTAACAGATTACATATGTGGGATCCTGATCCGGTATCTGATACCCAGGACGTAAAGGACACTGAGAAACAGTTCTCTGTAATGAAGACACCCGAAGAAGATGTATCAACATGTACTTTTATCGTTTGGGTAGCACGGGAATCGTGGTATTCCCCTATTTCCTTCTCGGTCTTATAACAATTATAAGTTAGAGCGGGACCAATGTCACGACCCGAAATTTGGCACGTGACGGCCCTAATACTACGCAACGTCTACAGGTGTAACGCAGAAAAAGAAAGCCAAAACTAAGAAATCTAAACCATTAAAAGACAAGAAAAGATAAGAAACGTTGTTTAAACTCTTGCAAACCTCAAGTATAAATTCTTTAAGTCCAATTTACTTTCTCGAAAATTTCTGTAACACCTCCTTTGTAAAAACCAACCCCAAAAATGGGTATAATATAAATATAAAGTAAAGCATCCCCAACAAGAGCAAATCCCCGCTTAACGGTGGAAAAAACCACCACAACAGATATACGACGCCGTAGCAAAGAAATAAAAGACGATATAAGTAAAACTGCATAAAAGACATCCAAGTCCCCAAAATATAAAATATCGTCCTCATATCTAGCCTCTAAGTCATACAAGATAATGGTAGATGGAAAGTACATGGATACAACGAATATACAATTAAACAACGAATAACCACAAAACCCACCTAAGCAAACTGCAAACTGTGAGCTGATGCGGTATCCGCAGCAAAAGATGATAAGATAGATGAATAGCCTGTCTCGACTACTCTGGGGAAACAACCAGCAAAACCCTGTGGCATAACGGGGATGAGTTGCCAACTCGTGAATAGTAAATAACATATGCAGGTAATCGCAAGTATGCACGTACATCGTGAATCTAACATATGCAACTAATAGCAATAAAACGTCATATGAATGCAAAAATCATGAAAGGTACACTAGCAGGTACAACTAATACATGCAGCAATGCATATAAATAAAGGTATGTAAATGCAACAGTCATGAAAGGTACTCTAACAGGTACTACTAATACATGAAGCAGTGCATAAACAATAAATGTAGAGTATGGAATGAAATATGTCATTTCCACGGAATCCTAATATCGTGGTAGGATCACAATCCATCAAGACAAATCCAAATCCCAATTCCTCAAATCAGCCCCCAAATTGGCTCTCATATCATATAAGTCTCACAAATCCTGAATGTACAATATCGAATAAATCTCATATATCCTTAATGTACAAATCCGCAATCTCATAAATATCCAGTATCCAATATCAAATGAATCCCCTATATCCCAAATCAAATTATCAAGTAAAAATCTAACATCCTAAATATATTTGCATCAATAAATATGATGATGTATATAATTTAATGTCAAAACACATATATTAGCGTCCCATTCCACTAATATTAGTTTAAGGGCATATATAACAGCGGCCTAAACCCCTGTTGTAGGGTTCCTGGGCACACTATAGAGGTTCTCACAAGCCATCAACCATACAAAATTCAAATTTTACAAGTGCCGAAGAACCCTAATACGGATCGTTGACTAGAGTTTAGGCGAAACAAGAAGCTAGTTAACAACTTAACTAAAGAGTCAATGAAAATACAACCTTTGTAGATTCGTTACTCCACCTCCATAGATCTATGACGATGTCCCTTCGCTGCGATCATCGGATCCCGGACTCCGGTGATGGTTTCGTCGGAGAAATGATCGGGCTAGGTCGTAGACTACGATGCTGAAGATGATCTACGTCGAGGCAACTCAAACTCGAGCTCCGCCTTCACCAAGTCAAGAAACTTGTGAAGACAACACACTCTACTACAAGGCAAGTTGTAGAGGATGAAGAAATAGGAAGTGGGTTGACTTTAGATTTGGATTTCTCACTCATATCATCATTTCACCATTGGAGGTAGCAAGGTTTCTTCTTCTTGATGAAGATGAAGAAGAAGAAGAAGAACAAGAAGAATATCATGAGAATGGTGAAAGAATAATAAAATCAATTGATCTTATCATAATGAAAGCTTGGGTTAGATTTAACTCTTGTAGAGAGCAAACCTTAGTTTAGCTAATGGTTATGTTTAAATATAAAATAAAATGGTTACTAATTCAAAACTTCATGAAGCTTCTACAAAAGACAAAATTAGCAACCATTTCATTTTAGCCAAAAGAAATAAAGAAAGTAAATAAAATGAATAAATGAATAATTTAAAACCATAACCATTAACCTAAACATGGTTTAAATCAAACATACACCCAAGTTTGCATGTATCATCAAACATGATACAAACTAGTGCACAAAATTATATCATATATACAATGTGCACATCAAGTGAGAAAATCCATCTTAAGTGAACCAATACTAGTTAATGTAAAGTAATATATCAAATATATAATTATAAATTAAATCATTAAATCAACACTTGATTTAACGATCCGGTCATATCTCATATAACCGACTAATATCAATAGTAACAACTTATCGAATCAACACTTGATCCGATAACCCGGCTATATCGCATATAACCGATCAATGTCACAAATCGCGAGAATCGAATCCAGTATCTCATACTGGTATTATTCTCGGTCCCGTACATATCTCATATGCGCTCCTATTTCGTTTTGCTCGAGCCAGGAAACCTCTGTGTAGGACTCTAAAGACTCGTCAATACTCCGGTAGCAGGTGATGATCATATCAAACACCCACAAGCCGCAAGCGGTCTGCCAAACGTAACGGCCACCCGGGTATTGAGCGATCAGAAGATCAACGAGCAAGCCCTCTCACACTCCGATGAATCCAATCAGTAACACTTACCATACAGTCCGGTCTGTTCGTCTGATATGTCGCATATCAAGTCTAGGGGTGGTATGCGTCAGACCCCAATAACCGATAAGTCGTGCCGATGTGAGGCTCATAACTGGTCAAGAAACTACTGGTAACACTTACCAGCAAATCTCTGATCAGCCCTGGCCAGGGACTTCCCTGTTACGGCCAATCGAGCACAGCGCAACATCAACCCCCAATACCGAGAGAGACGAACCCCTCCTATCGCTCATTGCCTCCATGTGACTCGGGACTGTACCCAAAGACCACCGTTTTGCACGCCCTCATGGACGTGGTAAGGTAGAGATCAAAGCACAGTGGGAATCACACAAGACTCTATGACGATCTCGGGTCTACAGACCAACCTGTACAAGTGTCACCTGAGAACTGCCATCTGACGTAAGGTATAATACCATCTGGGAGTTCTCGGCGAGTCCGTCCAGTGTACCCAGTCTCCACTGAGCACCCGTATACCATCTCTGATGTCAAACACCAATGGATATGGGATCATCCATCGCCAATCTCATGGGTCGAGAAGCGTATACGCTAGTCAACACTGGTATATCGATGCCCCGTCTCGATACACCCACGACTAGGGACCTTGAAGGATGTACCTATGGACTGCCACGTCCCCACTAGTATGATCTACATCATAGTCCAGGTAGTCAAGTACACATCCTAAGGGCTTTACTAACATGTAACTATAAGACAGTTTAAAGAGACTAGTATACATGTTAAGACAAAGAGTAACCAGATAGCATACTATCATATCGAGCAAGAAAGTCATCTCTATATATGACCAAGCATCCAATATAATATACATCATCTGTACAATACTAGCCTCTAGGGCATACATACAACTAACAATCTCCTACTTGCACTAGGGCCAGCTGCTATAGTATCGCATACCAAGCATCCCAAAGAGTCTCTCAAACTGTATCTGGGGAATAGCCTTCGTGAGTGGATCCGCTGTGTTATTCTTCGTGTCAACTCTCCTAATCTCGATCTCCCGGCGGTCAACTATCTCCCGGATCAGGTGATACCGCCTCAGAATATGCCTGGATCGCTGATGGGACCTGGGTTCCTTGGCCAAAGCCACCGCTCCATTGTTATCATAATACAAAGGTATTGGATTCACAATCGATGGAACCACTCCAAGTTCAGTAATGAACTTCTTGATCCAGACAGCCTCTTTGGCAGCATCGTTGGCAGCGATGTATTCAGCCTCCATCGTCGAGTCTGCCACGGTTTCCTGCTTGGAACTCTTCCAGCTAACCGCCCCTCCATAAAGGGTAAAGACAAATCCCGACTGCGACTTATAGTCGTCCTTATCACTCTGGAAGCTTGAATCGGTAAAGGACTCGACTTGGAGTTCTCCGTTACCATACACCAAGAGCATCTCTTTAGTCCTTCGCAAGTACTTGAGAATGCTCTTCACAGCTGTCCAGTGACTCTCTCCAGGATCAGCTTGATACCTGCTCACTATACTTAGTGAGTATGCTACATTGGGTCTGGTACATAGCATCGCATACATGATAGAGCCTATAGCCGAAGTATAGGGTATCCCTTGCATGCGAGCTCTCTCCAAATCAGTCTTGGGAGACATCTCTTTGGAGAGAGTGACTCCAGAGATCGTGGGCAAGTTCCCACGCTTGGATTCTTCCATACTAAACCTCTTTAGTATGGTGTCAATGTACCTGGATTGGGACAATCCCAATATCTATTTGGATCTATCTCTATAGATCCTCATTCCCAATATGCAGGAGGCATCACCAAGATTTTTCATTGAGAATCTTTGTGATAAGAAGAGCTTGACCGATTGCAGCATAGGAATATCATTTCCTATCAAGAGTATGTCGTCCACGTACAATACGAGGAAGACAACCTTACTCTCTGCCACCTTCTTGTAAATACAAGCTTCATCTGGGTTTTTGACGAAATCAAACTCTTTGATAACGACGTCAAAGCAGATGTTCCAACTCCGCGATGCTTGCTTTAATCCATAAATGGATTTAAGCAGCTTGCACACCTTCCCGCTGCTCCCACTGTCTACGAAGCCCTCTGGCTGAGTCATGTACACGCACTCTTCTAAATCACCATTTAGAAAGGCGGTCTTAACATCCATTTGCCAGATTTCGTAGTCATGATATGCAGCGATGGCAAGCATGATCCGGATGGATTTAAGCATAGCCATTGGAGAAAAGGTTTCGTCATAGTCCACACCTGGTCTTTGACGAAAACCCTTTGCAACAAGTCTAGCTTTGAAAGTCTCCACTTTCCCATCTACACCAAGTTTTTTCTTGAAGATCCACTTGCTCCCAATGGGTTTCACCCCTTCAAGAGCAACTTCCAAAGTCCATACTTTGTTGGTGTACATGGATTCCATCTCGGACCTCATAGCATCCAGCCATTTCACTGAGTCCCTACTCGTGATGGCCTGCTCGAAGCTAGTTGGGTCATCATCCTCCATGATGCAATCCTCGCTCCCACCATCCATGAGAAAACCGTAGTATCTCTCAGGTGGGTGAGGAACCCTACTAGATCGGCGAAGTGGCTGGGGTTCATTGGGAACTACGGAATCCTCTTGTTCCACCAGATCTTCTGTTGTAGCTTTTGTAGCTGGAACCTCTTCCAGTTCTACCTCATGACCACTAATCTCTTTTTCAAGAAATTCCTTTTCTAAAAAGGTGGCGTGCCGAGAAACAAACACTCTTTGTTCCTCAGGGTGGTAGAAGATATACCCTTGTGAATTCTTAGGATATCCTATAAATTTGCATAGAACAGACCGCGCCTCGAGTTTGTCCGGATTTTGTCGTTTGACATAGGCTGGACAACCCCATATCTTGACATAGTTAAGACATGGTCTCTTTCCTTTCCATATCTCATATGGAGTGGTAGGCACAGATTTGGTGGGGACCATATTCAATAGATGTATGGATTTCTCAAGCGCATACCCCCAGAAGGAAATAGGTAACTCAGCTGTGCTCATCATAGAGCGCACCATATCTAATAGGGTGCGATTCCTCCGCTCCGATACACCGTTGTGCTGTGGTGTATAAGAAGGAGTAAGCTGAGAGAGAATCCCATTCTCTTTTAGGAAGTCCAGGAATTCATTGCTCAAGTATTCACCTCCTCGATCAGATCGAAGGATTTTTATACTTTTTCCGGTTTGGTTCTCGACTTCTTGTTTATATTCTCTAAATTTCTCAAAAGCTTCAGACTTGTGTCTTATCAAGTACACATGTCCGTATCTTGAGAGATCGTCAGTGAATGTAATGAAGTACGAAGAACCATCCCTGGCATGTGTAGACATGGGACCGCATACATCACTATGTATTAGTCCCAAGAGTTCGGTAACTCTTTCTCCGTGTCCCGTGAACGGAGTTTTGGTCATCTTGCCTTTGAGACATGACTGGCAAGTGTCATAAGATGAAAATTCGAATGGTTTCAAATACCCATCCTTATGCAACTTAGCCAGTCATGTCGCATTGATGTGACCCAGTCTACAATGCCACAAGAAGGATTCGTTCAGTTCAGAACTCTTCCTCTTGTGTGTGTTTGTTATACTCAGAAATGTTGATTGATTTAGAACATAAATGCCATTGCACAACGTGCCTGATCCAACCAACTTTTGGTTACGGAAAATGTTCATAACATTGTCCTGTATTACAAAATTATATCCCTCTTTACTTAACAAAGAAACCGATATAATGTTGCATATCAGGTTCGGCATGTAATAGCATTCGTTCAGAACCAATGTATTACCAGTTGGTAATGCAAGGTGATATTCCCCGACAGTCTTAGCTGCAACAATTGCACCATTTCCAACTCTAATGTTTTTATCACCTTCTCCAAGTTCTCTACCTTTCCTAAGCCTATGTAACTGATTACATATATGGGATCCTGACCCGGTATCTAATACCCAGGACGTAGAGCAAATGGAGAAACAGTTCTCAGTAACGAACACACCCGAAGAAAATGCATCAACATGTACTTTCTTCAATCGGGTGGCATGGGAATCCTGGTATTCCCCTATATCCTGTTCGTTCCTATAACTCTTATAAGAATGAACGGAACCAACGTTCCCCAGCATAGTATAACATGCGGGTTCGGTCAATACATCCATATTATTATCTTGATTAAGGCATGAAATGGTCGCTACCTTGAGAGAGAGAGAAGAAAACACTTTAGCGTATGCTCGTGCAAGATCAGATTGGTTATTATCTTATCTAATCAGGATGGCTCCCACTGCTTTTTATCAAATCTTCCTTCAAACCCTAAAAGGAAAGACTAGCCGGGATTAATTACACACTACAAGTTCGCCAATGTTTCAGCCAGGCCAGTGTCGGTACTTTGAGGGAGGTCCCCCGTGCTTTCGCACGAACCTAATTAATGTAAACCTCGTATTCCCAGAGGCGTAACCTCGTTAACACCTTTCTAGACACCTACTTGATCGGCTAATTGTAATGTGTAAAACTCTCCCAGGAGTAACTCTTACTCGCAGTGGGTATCGGGATCCAACTATCTCATAGAAGGTATGCAATCTCATTGCAAATTTCAACACTTTAAATTCCCGATAATGCTTTTGCCCCTAGCGTGCCATGACCTTGACGAAAGCCAACAAACCACAGCCCGCTAGTCAAGTTCAACCCGTACATTTCTTGACTGAATTAAACCCACCCGCACGACCCTTGACGAAAGCCAACAAAGCCGTACGACTACCCTAATCCAGTCGCATCATATGCAGCAGATAAATATCACATAGCTACCGCACACTACACCTTGACGAAAGCCAACAAATGTAGCACGAATACTATATGTAACTTATCTGAAATGACGGAGGGCTACGACAGGTTTTTCTGAAAACCTATTGCGTAATGAACTTGATATCGTTGTAGAATCAAATGAAGTTTTGAAATGGAGTGATTTTGAGGCTTATCTAGTTTTGCTAAAGGGGTCACTCCCGGTGAAGGGATTGTCGGCCCTTTCCTCGTCGAATGAGGTGCGGGATATATCATATATAACACTGTGCAAACCAGAAACTATAGAAGCAATCAAATGTCAAACCGAGTGTGTAGCATCTGCCAGTTATAGCTAAAGGAGTCACTCCCGGTGAAGGGATCTCGGTCCTTTCATCATCGAATAAGGTGCAGGATATATCACATATACCGCTATGCAAAGCAAGAACTGTAGCTACCTGTTTTGTTTAAAATTTGATTCTACAACATCTTAGGTTTCTTTTCTTTCATTAATCACATTAATGAAGTCCCATCATTTAAATACCTAAACATCACAGATAGATATGACGTACACTTATGCCATCCGCATTTGCCTCGATGTCCCCTCGTGCACCGTTAGGTTAGGTAACTAACGACAGAGCAGGGCAGGGCTAGTGCGGGTGCAAAACACAAGTAACGTCTATACAATATATCATATATACTATATAAAGTATCTATCAAAGAACATCACATGATCACATCACAGATATCGCAGCAGAAGAATCAAATGAAATATTGGATATACTAGGACGTCCGTGTTTTCAATACGAGCCAGTACAAAACACGGATTCCACGGTCGTGATGAATAGCCAAACCCACACCCTTAGACCCACCCCTACGAGAGCGGCAAGCAACCCTACCAATTCTAGAGTTAGGAGACCCGGATTCGATTCCTCGAGTTGGTCTCCCACTAGACTCCAGAACCCGGTTACTTGTGCCCTCCTCCTTGGGTCTATCCTAGTGCGGAAAAGTAAATAATATACAAAAGAGGACATCTTCCGCAACATGGAAGTGCCCCAATTAAAAGAATATTACATACAAGTTTTTTACTTGAATGAAAATGAAAAACACTCATCTCACATAAAAACCCCCGGCTATTCAAACACGACGATCCAATATAACATATCCAGCAACACATAACATCACATGTCATCAACGTAAGTAAGTATGCATACCCCAATTATCATTGACGTATAGCAACGAAACCGGCGATATCGACATACTATACTTACGGTCACAGAAAAGAAAGTGTAAAACTACAACAGTTGGAATCCGCAACCTGTTTAGACATCGCATGCCTAATCAAATGAAATACTTAGACATCACATGCCTAACAATTATAAACCCCGCATTTTAGTCTCATTATCGAAAACTCTTTTCAATATCAAGTGAGACAAAACTGCTAGATTTATAACATTCATTCAGTTATCTCATAACTGTTTGTGAATTCCAATTATTGTATCACATTCCAGATAAATAGAAAATGTTAAACTTTCCGATCGAACATTCGAACACCCAAGTTTTCCCGAAACTGCTCAACACATGAAACAAGTTTAAAAACATCCAGTTCATGCCTCAGTACCAACGGTCCAGCCGTAGAAGGGTCAAGCCAACGCCTCACATGTGGCACGCCGTACCGCCCCAAACCCTAAGGTTCAAAGGGCAGTTCAAGACGGTCACATAATCGAGTTATGGTTTGTTGTCTTCTAGAGGGTCCATCGCGTTACTTGCACTACTTAGAATGTCTTTAAACCACGGAAAAATCCAACACTTGGAAATTTCTGATCGCACTCTTTTGGCGTGTCGGATGTTCAAAGAATTAAAGTGTAACCGCGATCAGGACGGTGTCGCTTTGCAGCTAGCCGGTGAGCACGGGTCGGGCCACAGGGAGATGGTGTTATCTTACCTTCTTATCTTAGACGAGTCAATAAAGAATCTTGTATGTGTTTGTTCGATTCTAACCTATGTGTTTATCTGCAAGTATAAAGTTGTTAAGAAAAGATACGAAATTGTAAGCTAAGAAATCCGTACTCAAAACCTTCGAGCCGAGTCTTGACCAATTGAAGCTAAGCAATTGGCAACAACGTGGATTAGGGGATTTAAGCGCGGTATTCGTGGAATCCGGCTTATTTACCCTTGTCCTTCCGTTCTTGTCTCTTGCTTTCGCCTCCGGCCAAACCGAACGCAACCGGTCGTGGTTAGGAATCACCGTTACCTTGTCAGGGTACGGTGCCTAACGGAGCGCTTGCGTATGGTTTGGGCGAAGTTCAAATGGAAAATAACGGGAAAAGGAATTGGCAAAGAAATGTGTTAACTTACAATATCGTATTTCTTCTTAACAATAATAATTACAACATTCACAAAAGAGAACCAAAAAGAGAGGACAAAAAGAAAAGAACAAAGAAAAGAAAAGATACAAGTAATAAAAGTGCATGAATAAAATTGCAAGTAATAAAAGCAAGAATGAAAAATGCAAGTAATAAATAAGCAAATAAAAAGAACACGGAAGTAGAACCCAAGCCAAGCATGTGCTCAATAGCCAACCCTTAAACTTGCAAGCTCAATGAAGAGGTTGCAAGATCAAGGGAAGGGTAGAGAACGCATGTGAAGTGAAGAACTAGTCCCGTGAGAAAATACGACCCTTGAGATCAATAACTAACCCTTAACCATTCAAGCTCAATAAAGAGGTTGAATGAGCAAGAGAAAGCAAGAATCTCAAGGGGGAGCAAACTAACAAGAAAGATAAAAAAAACCCTCATCTTCATTAACATCCACTCAAAAGCTCTCACTACAATTTCATGGAGGAAGAATGAAGAAGAGGAAGAAGAAGAACAAAATTACACAAAAAAGAGAACAAAGAAAAGCTCCCTTGGTTTGGCTCAGATCTGCTGTATTTATAGGCAGGGAGTTGAAGTTCTAGGGCAACCAGCAGACCACACATGCAAAGACCAAACTGCCCCCAAAAGACGACAGTGAGTGGGCCCCATCTAGCCGCGCATGCGCGGCCAAAACCTCATATTGGCCGCGCATGCGCGGCCGTACAGTAGATTCATGCTGTCAATTTTTGTGGCCTGCCCTGGTTTCCTGTTTCCTCGTGTTTGCCAACTTTAAATTGCGCAAAAGTCTTCAGAATATCTCCAGATTTCAAGTCCAAGATTGCATTATCTTTGTTTACTTTTGACTTTATCTCCCTCGAGCTCCGTGCACCCATTGATTCTTGTGCAGCCCCCTCGTGCTATGTGGTTGTCCCAGACACGAATGACTACTGTCACATGTCTTGTATCGGGAACCGGTACTCGGCACTGGACGGATATGGATGACCGGAACCCGGCTGCTGTCGACAGATGTTCTGCTTTTGGCGTAACTGTGGAGATTTTATCCTGATTTGCAATATTTGTACTGGAAACCTGTATTCTGTAAACATGTAACAAACACGGATTAAAAGCACCTACCTATAAACACACGAGCGTAAGAATGGGCGGTATAAAATGCAATATTCTGATATGAACAATTTCCCAACAGGGGAAAAATTGGGTATTTATATCCGGTCGAACTTTTCAACATATTCATAAATTATCCCGAAAACACATAGACAAAATTAGACTTTCCGATCGAAACACCGACCCCCCAATACAACCCAGAAAACTCAACTCTTGAGTTCAGATTAAAATATCCCAGGAAAACCAGCACTGAAAAATATGAATTACTGTGCAAAAATTAGTGTCTTATGTGACAACTTGGCCGCAGAACCGCCGCACAAGCCATGCTTGTGCCGCGGTTCCGCCGCTCTTTGGTGGAGTCATGCACTCAAATTTCACAGTAATTTATAAAAAAGCCTGCTTGTTTTTCTGCATATTTTTAATTCACAAAAATCAACAGTTTTGAAAAATGTACAGAGAGCGATTTTGCAATAGGGTTTCGGTTCGATCGGACTTCTAACTTCGTCTACGCATCGCCTAAGGCTCTAGCTAGGCTCTGATACCACTGTAGGGTTCCTGGGCACACTATAGAGGTTCTCACAAGGCATCAACCATGCCAAATTCAAATTTTACAAGTGCCGAAGAACCCTAATACAGATCGTTGACTAGAGTTTAGGCGAAACAAGAAGCTAGTTAACAACTTAACTAAAGAGTGAATGAAAATACAACCTTTGTAGATTCGTTACTCCACCTCCATAGCTCCATGACGATGTCCCTTCGCTGCGATCATCGGATCCCGGACTCCGGTGATGGTTTCATCGGAGAAATGATCGGGCTAGGTCATAGACTACGATGCCGAAGATGATCTACATCGAGGCAACTCAAACTCGAGCTCCGCCTTCACCAAGTCAAGAAACTTGTGAAGACAACACACTCTACTACAAGGAAAGTTGTAGAGGATGAAGAAATAAGAAGTGGGTTGACTTTAGATTTGGATTTCTCACTCATATCATCATTTCACCATTGGAGGTAGCAAGGTTTCTACTTCTTGATGAAGATGAAGAAGAAGAAGAACAAGAAGAATATCATGAGAATGGTGAAAGAATAATAAAATCAATTGATCTTATCATAATGCAACCTTTGGTTAGATTTAACTCTTGTAGAGAGCAAACCTTAGTTTAGCTAATGGTTAGGTTTAAATATAAAATAAAATGGTTACTAATTCAAAGCTTCATGAAGCTTCTACAAAAGACAAAATTAGCAACCATTTCAGTTTAGCCAAAAGAAATAAAGAAAGTAAATAAAATGAATAAATGAATAATTTAAAACCATAACCATTAACCTAAACATGGTTCAAATCAAACATACACCCAAGTTTGCATGTATCATCAAACATGATACATACTAGTGCACAAAATTATATCATATATACAATGTGCACATCAAGTGAGAAAATCCATTTTAAGTGAACCAATACTAGTTAATATAAAGTAATATATCAAATATATAATTATACATTAAATCTTTAAATCAACACTTGATTTAATGATCCGGTCATATCTCATATAACCGACTAATATCAATAGTAGCAACTTATCGAATCAACACTTGATCCGATAACCCGGCTATATCGCATATAACCGATCAATGTCACAAATCGCGAGAATCGAATCCAGTATCTCATACTGGTATTATTCTCGGTCCCGTACATATCTCATATGCGCTCCAATTTCGTTTTGCTCGAGCCGGGAAACCTCTGTGTAGGACTCTAAAGACTCGTCAATACTCCGGTAGTAGGTGATGATCATATCAAACACCCACAAGCCGCAACCGGTCTGCTAAACGTAACGGCCACCCGGGTATTGAGCGATCAGAAGATCAACGAGCAAGCCCGCTCACACTCCTATGAATCCAATCAGCAACACTTACCATACAGTCCGGTCTGTTCGTCTGATATGTCGCATATCAAGTCTAGGGGTGGTATGCGTCAGACCCCAATAACCGATAAGTCGTGCCGATGTGAGGCTCATAACGGGTCGAGAAACTACTGGTAACACTTACCAGCAAATCTCTGATCAGCCCTGGCCAGGGACTTCCCTGTTACGGCCAATCGAGCACAGCGCAACATCAACCCCCAATACCGGGAGAGACGAACCCCTCCTATCGCTCATTGCCTCCATGTGACTCGGGACTGTACCCAAAGACCACCGTTTTGCACGCCCTCATGGACGTGGTAAGGTGGAGATCAAAGCACAGTGGGAATCACACAAGACTCTATGACGATCTCGGGTCTACAGACCAACTTGTACAAGTTTCACCTGAGAATTGCCATCTGACGTGAGGTATAATACCATCTGGGAGTTCTCGGCGAGTCCGTCCAGTGTACCCAGTCTCCACTGAGCACCCGTATACCATCTCTGATGTCAAACACCAATGGATATGGGATCATCCATCGCCCATCTCATGGGTCGAGAAGCGTATACGCTAGTCAACACTGGTATATCGATGCCCCGTCTCGATACACCCACGACTAGGGACCTTGAAGGATGTACCTATGGACTACCACGTCCCCACTAGTATGATCTACATCATAGTCCAGGTAGTCAAGTACACATCCTAAGGGCTTTACCAACATGTAACTATAAGACAGTTTAAAGAGACTAGTATACATGTTAAGACAAAGAGTAACCAGATAGCATACTATCATATCGAGCAAGAAAGTCATCTTTATATATGTCCAAGCATCCAATATAATATACATCATCTGTACAATACTGGCCTCTAGGGCATACATACAACTAACACCTGTTATATATACAAAGGAGTAAAAAGAATTATCAGGAAACCAATGTGTCAAGCATCGACACAGAAATGCAGGTCTATCAGGTGCTGTCACCACGACTGGCACCCTGATTGGTACGTATCATACGCTATCCCGAAAGCTCGAGTGCCTAGCTCTGACCCTCGCTTCTCGACGTATCTATACGTACTTGACTCCCGTCGGTATCCCCATGATAACCGCTGAGTCATTGGTAATGTCACCAGATGGTATGGTTCCCCTGTAACTCATCGTCTAGCACCACGACCTCATTCTTGCCTCGGGGTACCTCAGGGCCCCACCATGTACCCGCACACGGACCCCTCCTTTCCTCGCGTGGGGTATATATATCAGAACCGATAATCTCATGGTGGTTGCTGAAATATCTTATCAAGGGGAAACATGGTTTTCCAAATAATGCATAATTTCATAAACTCCCACGGTCCCCAGATCCAGAAAACATCATGAAAAATCCATAACTCATGCAAAAATCCATAAATATAATATATGCGACATAACTGAAATGTAAGCATATAAAGGAAAAACCGCTAACTAACTGCAACAAGTTAATATAAAATATCATGCGGTTCCAAATTTCTCAAATTCTAAAATAATATCAAGTAAAGGTAAACATGTAGCTATAACCAGGTTTATCTGTCGACATAAAGGTATAGCAAGGTATATGTATCTACCTATAAGTAATGATGCAAATATACTCCCTCGGTATAAGTGAAGTATGTGTGAAAGGTATACCTGTAGGTATGTCATAAAGTGTGTATGTACCAATCACTAATGGTACAATACTCTATAGGTATACGGATAACTAGCATGTAAATATAAGAAGGCATATGTATAAGCATGTAGATATACAGGTATGCTATATGTCATATGCGATAAGAAATATGAATTAATGTCCCAATGTCCCCAACCAAGCAATATCATATCTATAAGTGGGTTGTGCGTGACATGGCAATTATTAACGGTGTGTGTGGCATTCAATCAATGCTCGTGCGACATGAATCGTCAATAATATGTGCAGTGTCCTAAGGGTACTAGTCCAAGCACAACAATATCTAAGCAGTAAGGTGAATGTACAATTCTAAATATGACATAGAATATGGGACAGAAATAACATCTCTAGCCCGGACGCATAACGCCATGCGGGCGATTCCCCTGTAGATGTTAAATCTACTCACCAACGCTCCTGGCTAAGTGAAGCCTACCACCTGTTTTCCCTTATCGTAGCGTCGGAAGTCCCCGCTTGCGAACCTAAAATTTCACAAACACAACGCATAAGAAAAATATCCTACAATGACGAAAAGACAACGAAACGCGATGAAAACGCCCGGAAAATTACACTGCGCGCATAGCCCATATATCGCGCACGACTTCGGCCAAAAACCGTAATTGGGGTCGCTAAACTACAAAACACCAAGTCTAGACCCCGATCGTCCCGATCGCGCAACACAACACAAAAAATTACGAGAAATAAAATAGATATAACCTCGCAACGACCAATCGAACCCACGTCGGAAAAACCCCGAAACCTAGTAAGCAACTTATAGCAATATTTCGCACTAGTTTCAAGCTAACGCATATCTAGCGATTACAAACACCCTATAATAGCTTAACTAAGCTATCTAAACAATTCCTATATTTTTAACACTTGCTAATTAAATTTTAGCAAAAACCTAGTAAGCAAAATTGGATAATTAAACAAAGTATTCATTAGTAATAATTATCATTTTCTACTAGGTTAATCTTTTCCTAATCACAAATTAACACTTTAATGAACATTAAGCACTTAATCAAGTTTTACCCTAACTATATTATCATAAAAATCAAGTCTTGAATTTCAAACATGAAATTAAAAGCTTAAATAAACAATTAATATGCTAATTAAGCTAGCATAAAGTATTAAGCAACAAAAAGAGATTAGAGTCAAGGTTTTATACCTCCACAAAAGATCAAAACCAAGAAACCAAACTCATCATCTTGTCCTCCAAAATAATGCTTTGAATGAAGTTCCAAGCTAGCTGTCACGACCCGAAGCCCTTGAACCATATGAAATCTATAGGACTCCATCTGATCCAAGTAAGCCAAAGCCCAGAAATCTAAAACCATTTTAAGAGTAAGTATAGAAAACTGGTTTAAAGAAGTGAAGGAAAATATGTTTGAAGTCAAGGTTTTTAAATAACTAAGCCGAAGGTGCATTTTTAAAAGGTAAAGTCTTTTCTAAAAATTTCGGCAGAGTTTCTTTTGTAAATACTGGCCCCGAACGGGGTACAACAAGCATAACATATATACAATGATAAAAGGTATCCCCAAGCGGGAGCTAGCTCTTCGTCAATTGACGGTCACAACCACACATGCAAAAATATACAACGCCGAAAGGCGAGGATCAAATCCAAAAGAAACACAGTAAGCATGAAAACCGCAATACTACTAAGCGCGACTCTAAGGCCAAATAATACATCACTAAAGTCTGAGTCTGAAACAATATACAAATTTGGTTGATGGAAATTCTAGATACAAAGAATAATATAAGTACAATGGTGGTTCTTGATGCAAAAGAAACCACCTACCAAATGGAATTCACCCTCAAGGAAGCAATGTGCCAGAAATGCCGCAAAGGAACCTGTACGGCAAAACCTGCAAGAACTGTGGCACAACGGGGGTGAGTTGCCAACTCGTGAATAGAGAATAACTACAAGCAGAAACTGAACGCAAGACATAATCCTAGGTCAAAACGATCAGTACAAAATCCTCAATATAAAACATGCAGCCTATAACAAGGCTAGGGTAAATATCTAACCCGAGTGTAATCTCCTGTGCCTGTGTCAGTGCCTCAGGTTGCAATATAACATAAGAATGAGGTATGAATGCATGAGAACATAATACATGTAAATGAAGAAACTATTTTCATACTTTAGTGAGATTTCCTTTGTATTTTTAAAATGAGGTATCATAATGAAATCAGCATAAAACAGTGCCTAACATCGGCACAAAACATAATCCAAATATCCCGATATCTCTGTATCCCAATCACAAAATCTAGGGCGCCGTCAGTCCAGACCGGCCTCTACCATCAATCTCAAGACCACGACGGTATCCTCCGGATATCCGACGCGTCAGGTAAAATCACCGGTCGGTAGTGCTCCCCTGCCAGGCTCAACGTCATCACCACATTCATCTTGCCCCGGGGTACGTCACCGGGTCTACCATGTACCCGAAACGGTTCATCCGTCCCTCGAATCGGGTTTCCAAATCCATCAGCAAACTCATGGTGGACGACTCATACATCATGGGAAAACCGCACTTTTTATTTTAAAAGAGAGAAAATGTTTATCTGTGTTTTTGCGGTTTTCCTCTAAATCCAGAAAATCTCACGGAAATCCAAATCTAAAACCTCAGTAACACGTAAAATAGTGAATATATGCATGAGAATCCATGAATGCGGCATAACAATGAATAACAGTATGCATGAAGTAGCAGGTAATAACTACAATGTCTAAACTATTAGCTAATAGGTTATGACAAGCAATAGTATTTTCTAAGGTGTACGTGACATGTCAATTACCGATGAAGATGTGTGTGAGCCGGCAAGTAAGTGTACGTGGTACATACGCAACATCGGTAATGGTGCTGGTGTCCTAACAGCATGATATCAATAATGGAGTATGAAACATAATATAAGAATGCGATGCAAAGCGAACCACAAAAAGAGTGGGAGCTGAATCTAGACGCAACTATAACTAATCTGCATTAATCTAATATAAGTCCTACAAATGGTGCCTTTTGAAATATCACGAATCATGGGGTTTTGAAAATAGGGGCTACGGTGTTTTTATGAAAAGATACGCCTTTTTGAAATGTCCGTAGATCCCTTGACTTGTCTTTTAAAATACCCACGACCCGCTAGTTTTGAAATAGGTAGGAGTCTAATCTAATCTAACAACTACACTAAACTATACAGCTGAACTAACAAGCTGAGCTACAGGTAAGGAAACCGCCTAACATCTGAGTCGATATATATATAGATATAATAGTCGGTGATTCCGCCTCAATAGTATCGCGTACGATACAGTATATCATATGACATCCTCAAGTCATGAGTGCGGATCTATCATCAATGTAAAGCTCATACGGTAAATCGTCGTACGGCATCCCAATAGCTGGGTACGGGTCAATATCACACTATCTCATCACACTTCAGGTATCACTATCATCATATCATATCACATAAGCTGGGGTACTGATCTAAGTCTAGTACAACTGATACCAACTACAAAGTATGAATGCGGGGGTAAACACACATCCCAAACCCGCAAGAATCACATTTCGTATCCCAAATACGAATCATACCACATCACCGATCTCGCGGCACAAAGCCCAAAATCATCGACTCATCTCCAAAGTCATCCAATATCATCATTAACACCGTGTAAGTATAGGTAATATGCAAGGGTGTGCGTGTAGGTGTAATCCTATTCTAGGGTTCGCGACTATGAACTACACTAGTCACTTCTAACCCTACACTATCCATAATACACCTAACTATCATATATAATAACAACTACGGACTGCGGGGGTGCTATACGCCATCCACCCGACATCCCCCAGTAGATATAATCTACTCACCTAGCGTCTTCATTTGTGGACGTCGCCACGCGCTTGCTTGTCGTCCCGAAGTCTTCATGGGGTACCTACACATCAAAGTATCGTATATGCGCATTAACACCAAATCAAAGCTAAAACGGCACATGAAATCCAAAATGATACGATAAGAGGCCTATAGGTTAGAACCTATGGCACGCCTTTAAAACCATCAATAAATCCTCTATATCGTCGTATAAACGCCAAATATTCAAGGTAAAACACAAGACAAAATTTCAGAATCAAAAATACGGAATACGGAAACACGAATCCAAAACAGCAACTTAGGAAATATGTCCCAGATTTCACCCTAGGTCAATTTATACAAATCTAAATATACCAGGGGTCTAAAATACAGATAAGGGAACACCAAAACCAAAACGAGCCAATTCCATCATGGTCTGGCCGCAATTTGCGGCCAGAATGGAGGAATTTGCGGCCTGGAAATGGAAGTAGGGGCTGGGGTCTTGGTGGTAGCTTCCTGGGTGCCTGCACGTGTCACTGTCCAATCAATTTTAATTTAGGGTGTCTCGGTTGATAGCAGATTCTATATACCCTTCACAGATTTCATAAATTCCCCGATATCGGTTTCTAAAATCCGTATTATGGTTTAAGCTTCAGGTTTTGGGTTTCCAATTCATACACTAGGGTGATGGTATAACCTCTACTGACCTCAATTTCATATTACAACCCATAAATCATCACAACCCTAACTAGGTTATCCACAAGTCCACAATATCACACAATATCGATTCGATCTTTATATGAGGGTAAAGGAAATGCATAAACTAAGTTTAAGGTCCAGAAAATACCTCATTTGGCAACTCAAGAATTTTCTTGAGTTGCCCCTAGTGACCAAAATCCTTGCTTCTTTAGCACCAAGTGTAGATCTAGGAATTGTGCACACATTTAATGAAATGGAGATTGTGTTTTGGGGTTGTTTTAGAGGTGTTTTGGAGCTTGAAGAGGGGAGGGAAAGGAGGTGCAGGAGCAACAGCAGGAGAAGGGAGAAGATGGAGGGAAATGAGGGGAGAAATGGTTAAGTCCTTAGTCAATGAAGCCCATACCTCTCTCTCTCACCAACTACCCATTTCTTTATTCTTTTCCTTTTTTTTTTCCTTTTAAAACCCTTCTCACTCAAATAGTAAACCCAAATGAAAAGCATGGCAAGAAAATACACAAGTGTGAAAAAGTGATATGTGCATGTGTTGCACAAAAAAGCTAAAAACCGATTAGCGATTTTTAATCGCGATTAGCACTAAATTAGTGTCAAATTAATCACAAAAACCTTAAAATGTCATAATTCTCTAATTTACCCTATTTTAGAATTTTCCAAAATTTTCCAAAATGTTTCCCCATTTATTTGTATTTAATAATTCCAAAATATTAAAATATTCAATAAAATAATATTAAATTATAAAAATTCCCAAAATTAATATTTTATCTTTTTGAAATGTTACAATCTACCCCCCTTAAAAAAATTCGGTCCCCGAATTTAAATTTAAACCCCCAATACTAAAACAATTTTAGTAATACTCCAATTTGTCGGGGCTCCGAAGACATCAATACATAGAGAATATCGTCAAAGAGTACTTCTCTACTAAAAATCAATCCACAAAATGTATATATATAAGAATATCCTATGCGTCTGGTGCGCAAGGAATCAAAATCCATATATGTGTCATACAGGTGTACAAAACAACATCTAGGTGCAACGGGTGTGCACGAAACATCTGTCATAGGCAACATGTGTGCCTGACAGCAACCAAATCAGGTGCATGTAACATGCACGAAGAATCCCGATTTAGTACATCTGGCGTGCACCAAAATCGTATATCAAAACACAAAAGGTGCATGAAAACTCTGCTGGAAGTGTAAATCAAATCACTGTATAAGATGGGCGTGAATTCACAATCAATACCTCGAATGTAATAACTATGCGCAAAATATAAATATCCCATGGGTGCATGAAACAAATATCATGAAACTCAGTCATCAAAACTAAATCATGCAAACAGAACGCCCAAAATACCGAAATCCAAAATGACGGATACGTGATAATCGAATCACAAAATCACAAATCATAGTACCGTCGTCGGTAGTTCCTCCTTCGAGGTCGAGAAGGAGTCGGTGCATCCACTGCTAGCAGCGCAAGATATCTACTTACCTCTTGCTCACGGTCTGGCGTCCTCTGACTCTGGGTCCTTATCTTCTCTGCGGATTACCTATCTCGCAGTCAATCGGCTCATCGGCCCTGTCAAGTGTGCTAAGGGGGACGATTCCGTTCTGGCACTTCTCTGGTCATCTCTCGGTCAATCCTCATGACCACTCGTGAAGCAGCCTATCACTGGCGTCGGCCTCTGGCTCTCTGAATGCACATCACACATCTGATCCTGGGTGCAAACATCATTGCAGCAATGTCCTGGAAGGAATCCTGCTCACGGTCTCTTCCAATCATGCCTATGCCGATCTGTACGGAGGCTGGCTCTCTTGCATAACCTCTTCTCGCTCAATAGACATCTGTGTCCTCAGCTCAATATTTTCTCGGAAATTGTTCACATCCCAACGTCTCTGTAAGCATATCAGGTCTCTAGTCTCGACGGGAAGTAATGACAGCTCGTCAGCGTCTCGCTCGAACCTCTGGTTCCACCTGCCTCTATCGTCGTCCACTATGACGTCACGCCATGCATATCTACACACTGCACTGTTCTCGGCCACGGTCAATCTGAAGTCTCTCACACGGACTCGAAATCGCGTACTCTGTAGATTCATCATTCTGTAGAAGATGTCAGGCCGAACAGGTCCTCGGGAACACGTCCCAACCATTGGAGGAATACTCAAAACTCGTCCGTCCTTGATCAATTCGCAACGCATCTGGGTAAGTTCCTTTATCCGAATCTGGTCAACTACCTCGTCGACAATGCCAACTCTGGCCTGCTGGGTACGCGCAATATGACCACTCCTGGGTCTAGGTCTTCTCGTATCGCATTCCAGAAAGGTCCTATCGAGATTTCTCTCTCAAATCTCTTTCCTGCAGGATAGCCCGGAAGTCATCATCCATTGCTGAAGCAAATTCTTATTCCGGAACGGCTGCATACTTATCGCGCTTCTTTCTGGAAGATATATCCATATACAACGCCTCTGGTGCGTATCACATCTTTAATGTCAGCGGAGTGGGACGTCATCTCGTCGAAATCTCTTGCGAACTCTTTTCTTCACTCTGCTTCAATGTCGACTGATTCGGACTCGTCTCATCGTGGCTGCATGGACTATGCTCCAACGGCTATACTTGTATCTGGAGTCTCCCAAGCAATGCATCCCATCACATGATATCCGAATGATGTCGAAACATTCAATCGACTCGTCAGAACCTTATAATCCCCCAAGAGATCAACATCTCGAGTACAGTTTAATAGTATCGAGTACATGCCTCAGCGTCGGTGGTCCAGCCGTAGAAGGGCAAACCCAAGCCTCACTAATGGCGCCGCGGAACTGCCGCAAACCCTAAGGTTCAAAGGCTTTCACACGGTCATTAAGTCGAGTTAGGGTTTCATTCTTCTAGAGGGTCCATAGAATCATCTGCATGTCTTTCCGTATACTTTAAACTTGGAAAATGGGCTCCTGACATTCGATCGTCTCTATCGACTCTCAACGAATCTGCGCGAAGTCGTCTCTAGCTGGAAACAATCTATCTGATGACCTCGCATCGGTAACCGAATGAACCACATGCCCTAGTCATTAGTCCTCAGGTGACTAGCGACCGTCCATCATATCTCTTAGTATAAGCTCATGCTGCAGTAGTTCCAACCATCTGGGTGATATCACCTCATTTGCAGCAACAACTGGCTCATTCACCTGTACGCCGAACAGCGCCTCAATCCTCCAGGAAAGGCGATACATTGGCGGTCATCTCTGAATCGGTCTGCTCTAGATCTGAGTAAGGCTCTCCACACTGGAAATCTTCAACTCAACTGGGCCCGCTCCGGCGCATAAATCGGACGAATCACCTTCGTCTCTCAACTCGAGTAGACTAGTTATCATCTGCCACACATCTGCCTGGAAGCTCCGACAATCTCAGCTCGTAAGCTCCGGAAGCGACATCCTGTCAATCTCAGCAACAGCGGGTCCATCTGTCTGCACGGTAGGGGACACCATAATCTCTGAGGTATGTTGTACATCAACAGTCCTCTCTCAACTGGTAGCTCTAACAATGGCCCGATCATCCGGTGCAAAACCAAGCACTCGCCTCCCCTAGAGGTCACAATCACCAATACTAACTCGAGACGTTCCCATGTCACCAGAAAACACAATGGTCAGCCCTCGTACCAGACGAGCTCGCACTGACCGTAACCCTAGCAGCAGCCCAAACTGCGCTCAAACATGGCGACAGGAACCTCAATCGAGTATCGAAGAGAGCAGATCAATGGCAAGAAAGGAAACAACAGATCTAGAGTGGATACATGATCATAAGAAGGAACAGCATCAATGAAGGTATGATCATGGACTAATAGAATCGGAGATCTCAAATGGATGTATAATCATGGATATAAAGAGAATCACTAATCTCGAAAATATGTACATCCTAAGGTTCCTTAAGCGGAGTGGCGTGTCGTAAGTATGCCGCGAAACATACCAACGGTACGTCACTCTACTTTAGTCACCTATTCCATCAACCAAGGGTCATCCTATACGACAAAAGTTCGGGTCTAATACCCCCTGGACTAAGTCTTAGTTCCGTAAGGTCAAGCCTAAGTTCCGTATATATATAAACGCCCTAGGCTCCACATAGTCAAATTTAGACTCGAACCAAGGTCAACCTAGCGCTCTGATACCAACTTTGTCACGACCCGAAAGAGCACGTGACTGGCCCTTGAACCATATGAAATCTATAGGACTCCATCTGATCCAAGTAAGCCAAAGCCCAGAAATCTAAAACCATTTTAAAAGTAAGTAAAGAAAACTGGTTTAAAGAAGTGAAGGAAAATATGTTTGAAGTCAAGGTTTTTAAATAACTAAGCCGAAGGTACATTTTTAAAAGGTAAAGTCTTTTCTAAAAATTTCGGCAGAGTTTCTTTTGTAAATACTGGCCCCGAACGGGGTACAACAAGCATAACATATATACAATGATAAAAGGCATCCCCAAGTGGGAGCTAGCTCTTCGTCAATTGACGGTCACAACCACACATGCAATAATATACAACGCCGAAAGGCGAGGATCAAATCCAAAAGAAACACAGTAAGCATGAAAACCGCAATACTACTAAGCGCGACTCTAATGCCAAATAATACATCACTAAAGTCTGAGTCTGAAACAATATACAAATTTGGTTGATGGAAATTCTAGATACAAAGAATAATATAAGTACAATGGGGGTTCTTGATGCAAAAGAAACCACCTACCAAATGCAATTCACCCTCAAGGAAGCAATGTGCCAGAAATGCCGCAAAGGAACCTGTACGGCAAAACCTGCAAGAACTGTGGCACAACGGGGATGAGTTGCCAACTCGTGAATAGAGAATAACTACAAGCAGATACCGAACGCAAGACATAATCCTAGGTCAAAACGATCAGTACAAAATCCTCAATATAAAACATGCAGCCTATAACAAGGCTAGGGTAAATATCTAACCCGAGTGTAATCTACTGTGCCTGTGTCAGTGCCTCAGGTAGCAATATAACATAAGAATGAGGTATGAATGCATGAGAACATAATACATGTAAATGAAGAAACTGTTTTCATACTTTAGTGAGATTTCCTTTGTATTTTTAAAATGAGGTATCCTAATGAAATCAGCATAAAACAGTGCCTAACATCGGCATAAAACGTAATCCAGATATCCCGATATCTCTGTATACCAATCACAAAATCTAGGGCGCCGTCAGTCCAGACCGGCCCCTACCATCAATCTCAAGACCACGAAGGTATCCTCCGGATATCTGACGCGTCAGGTAAAATCACCGGTCGGTAGTGCTCCCCTGCCAGGCTCAACGTCATCACCACATTCATCTTTCCCCGGGGTACCGCACCGGGTCTACCATGTACCCGAAACGGTTCATCCGTCTCCTCGAATCGGTTTTCCAAATCCATCAGCAAACTCATGGTGGACGACTCATACATCATGGGAAAACCGCACTTTTTATTTTAAAAGAGAGAAAATGTTTATCTGTGTTTTTGCGGTTTTCCTCCAAATCCAGAAAATCTCACGGAAATCCAAATCCAAAACCTCAGTAACACGTAAAATAGTGAATATATGCATGAGAATCCAATAATGCGGCATAATGATGAATAACAGTATGCATGAAGTAGCAGGTAATAACTACAATGTCTAAACTATTAGCTAATAGGTTATGACAAGCAATAGTATTTTCTAAGGTGTACGTGACATGGCAATTACCGATGAAGATGTGTGTGAGCTGGCAAGTAAGTGTACATGGTACATACGCAACATCGGTAATGGTGCTGGTGTCCTAACAGCATGATATCAATAATGGAGTATGAAACATAATATAAGAATGCGATGCAAAGCGAACCACAAAAAGAGTGGGAGCTGAATCTAGACGCAACTATAACTAATCTGCATTAATCTAATATAAGTCCTACAAATGGTGCCTTTTGAAATATCACGAATCATGGGGTTTTGAAAATAGGGGCTACGGTGTTTTTATGAAAAGATACGCCTTTTTGAAATGTCGGTAGATCCCTTGACTTGTCTTTTAAAATACCCACGACCCGCTAGTTTTGAAATAGGTAGGAGTCTAATCTAATCTAACAACTACACTAAACTATACAGCTGAACTAACAAGCTGAGCTACAGGTAAGGAAACCGCCTAACATCTGAGTCGATATATATATAGATATAATAGTCGGTGATTCCGCCTCAATAGTATCGCGTACGATACAGTATATCATATGACATCCTTAAGTCATGAGTGCGGATCTATCATCAATGTAAAGCTCATACGGTAAATCGTCGTACGGCATCCCAATAGCTGGGTACGGGTCAATATCACACTATCTCATCACACTTCAGGTATCACTATCATCATATCATATCATATAAGCTGGGGTACTGATCTAAGTCTAGTACAACTGATACCAACTACAAAGTATGAATGCGGGGGTAAACACACATCCCAAACCCGCAAGAATCACATTTCGTATCCCAAATACGAATCATACCACATCACCGATCTCGCGGCACAAAGCCCAAAATCATCGACTCATCTCCAAAGTCATCCAATATCATCATTAACACCGTGTAAGTATAGGTAATATGCAAGGGTGTGCGTGTAGGTGTAATCCTATTCTAGGGTTCGCGACTATGAACTACACTAGTCACTTCTAACCCTACACTATCCATAATACACCTAACTATCATATATAATAACAACTACGGACTGCGGGGGTGCTATACGCCATCCACCCGACTTCCCCCAGTAGATATAATCTACTCACCTAGCGTCTTCATTTGTGGACGTCGCCACGCGCTTGGTTGTCGTCCCGAATTCTTCATGGGGTACCTACACATCAAAGTATCGTATATACGCATTAACACCAAATCAAAGCTAAAACGGCACATGAAATCCAAAATGATACGATAAGAGGCCTATAGGTTAGAACCTATGGCACACCTTTAAAACCATCAATAAATCCTCTATATCGTCGTATAAACGCCAAATATTCAAGGTAAAACACAAGACAAAATTTCAGAATAAAAAATACGGAATACGGAAACACGAATCCAAAATAGCAACTTAGGAAATATGTCCCAGATTTCACCCTAGGTCAATTTATACAAATCTAAATATACCAGGGGTCTAAACTACAGATAAGGAAACACCAAAACCAAAACGAGCCAATTCCATCATGGTCTGGCTGCAATTTACGGCCAAAATGGAGGAATTTGCGGCCTGGAAATGGAAGTAGGGGCTGGGGTCTTGGTGGTAGCTTCCTGGGTGCCTGCACGTGTCACTGTCCAATCAATTTTAATTTAGGGTGTCTCGGTTGATAGCAGATTCAATATACCCTTCACAGATTTCATAAATTCTCCGATATCGGTTTCTAAAATCCGTATTATGGTTTAAGCTTCAGGTTTTGGGTTTCCAATTCATACACTAGGGTGATGGTATAACCTCTACTGACCTCAATTTCATATTACAACCCATAAATCATCACAACCCTAACTAGGTTATCCACAAGTCCACAATATCACACAATATCGATTCAATCTTAATATGAGGGTAAAGGAAATGCATAAACTAAGTTTAAGGTCAAGAAAATACCTCATTTGGCAACTCAAGAATTTTCTTGAGTTGCCCCTAGTGGCGAAAATCCTTGCTTCTTTAGCACCAAGTGTAGATCTAGGGATTGTGCACACATTTAATGAAATGGAGATTGTGTTTTGGGGTTGTTTTAGAGGTGTTTTGGAGCTTGAAGAGGGGAGGGAATGGACGTGCAGGAGCAGCAGCAGGAGAAGGGAGAAGAGGGAGGGAAATGAGGGGAGAAATGGTTAAGTCCTTAGTCAATGAAGCCCATACCTCTCTCTCTCTCACCAACTACCCATTTCTTTATTCTTTTCCTTTTCTTTTTCCTTTTAAAACCCTTCTCACTCAAATAGTAAACCCAAATGAAAAGCATGGCAAGAAAATGCACAAGTGTGAAAAAGTGATATGTGCATGTGTTGCACAAAAAAGCTAAAAACCGATTAGCGATTTTTAATCGCGATTAGCACTAAATTAGTGTCAAATTAATCACAAAAACTTTAAAATGTCATAATTCTCTAATTTACCCTATTTTAGAATTTTCCAAAATTTTCCAAAATTTTTCCCCATTTATTTGTATTTAATAATTCTAAAATATTAAAATATTCAATAAAATAATATTAAATTATAAAAATTCCCAAAATTAATATTTTATCTTTTTGAAATGTTACACTTGCTTTGAGTTCAAGAATGAAGGAAAATGAATATATTTGAGTTTGTATGAATTAATTTGGACTTTTCATGATTTATTTGATGCAAAATGAGTTGAAAAGGGGTGGAAATGATGGAGGGCAGCAAGGGATGAGGGAGGCCGGCCAAAGCAAGAGGTGGAGGTGTTTTTGTGAAAACAATTGAAGAAAGATCTAGAAAAAATCAATTAATGCACATTAAATGCAAAATGCCACCTTTCTTTCATTTTCTTTTGTTTTTTAAATCAAAACCTTTTGCACTAAAAAAAATATCAACATATTTGAGAAGAAGCTTCTAAAATAATGTAGTGATAATTTCCAAGAATTTTCGTTTAGAATAAAATTTTCGATTTACGTGCATATTTTATCGACTAAAATAATATTTTATTTGGGAAAAATTCTATCTGGACCAAAACCTCACATATACCCCCAAACTTTGCGCACAAGTTTTATTTTAGCTAAAATAGGTGCCGGTAAGTTTCTACGGAAGTTTGATCGAAATCGGATTAAAACAGAAAATACCGACAATTTTGACCTAAAACGGAAAAATTCGCAAAACGATTTTTAAAACGTTACAATCTCCCCTCTCCCCCCATAAAAAATCATCCCCGAATTTAAAATTTTTACCAAGCGTACCTTCAAAGAGAAGATTACAAAACTCCCAAATCTCGCTCGCAGCCTTCCAAGTGAGCACCTCACTGTACGGCTACGTCCAAGAAAACCCTTCATAGATGGCAAGACCCTTGACCGAAGTTTCTCCACCTGCCGAGCCATTAACACAATTGGCTACCAGTGAATGAAACGATCGCGTCCAAGCCAAATGGTCTGGTGCCGAATCATTTGAGAAAGGTCATGAAGGTAATTGCAAAGTATTGACACAAGGAATACGAGTTCAATACTCAATAATCTGGGCGGAAGTGCCAAATCAAAGGCAACGGAACTAACTCGCTTTAAGGATCTCGAAAGGACCTACAATTCTGGGTAAGCTTCCCAAAACTCAACACGTCATTCATCGGAAAAATCCGTAGGAATACATGATCTCCCACTGCGAACTCGAGCCTGCGATCACCATGGTCGGCATAAGATCTCTGTCCGCACAGGACTGCCATCATCCTCACCTGAAACAGCTGGATCATTTCCGAAGTCTCTAGACTAGCTGGGGTCCAAAAATCCTAGTCTCGCAGAGTCAGAAAAACAGACTGGAGATCGACACCACCTAACAAACAAAACTTAAACGTTGCCAATTGGAGTGCCTCCTGATAACAACTATCGAAAGAGAATCCTAACAATGGTAAGTGACGATCCCAACTGCTGACAACAATTAATACGTACGCACAAGCATATCCTCAAGAGTCGGTATAGCCCGCTCTCACAAAACCATCATCCAGCGGATGGAAAAACGGAGCTAAAGCTCAACTAGTACCCAAGGCTTCCTGAAGTTCCTGCCCAAGACGAAAAGTGAATAGGGTGCCCTATTTGGATACGACCCATGAAGGAACTCCGTGCAATGCACAAACTTAACAAAGGACAACTGAGCAAACCGAGTATAACTGGATAACAAACATTCAAATGGAGTCACACCCAGACTAAACCTGGGTAGACGCCACAACAAGTATTCATGGAGACCTGCTCCCATTCCCACTCCGGAACGGTTAAAGGTTGCAACTCTCCTGCCGGTCTCAGATGCTCAACCATAACACACAACAAGACAGACACCTCGCAACGAAATCCGAAACTTCTCTTTACATCCCTGCCCACCCGTAACTATCTCACAAGTCACGTCAAATGCTTGTGGAACTTGAATGAGTACAGAGAGTTGACAGATGTGCCTGCTTTAGGATTTCACGTCTCTACCCAATAGTATCAGGTACACAAACGCGTCCCTAAACATAGCACACCCTTGTCACAAATCAAGGACTCCGAATAGTTACCCGGCCAAGTATGCTCAAGAACCTTTGACGAACGAGCATCGGCGGGCAGTGCCTCACGAAAGCGATTAAGGAAAAGTGGTCGGGCGCGGACATGAGCAAGCTGTCCCCTCAGTAGAGGCGAAATTAAGCTGTACTCAACGATCGCACAAGAACTGTAAATTTACAGAAGACTATCTCAACAATTAAAATCCACTGCAGGAAGATGTATATTAAGATCTGGTGGTCCGTGAAAATCTGACACGACTCTCGAACAAGTAGTGTCTCCAAATCTCCAACGCAAGACCACCGCGGCCATCTCGAGTTCATGAGTGGAATATCCTTCTTGTACTTCCTCCAAATGTAGGAAAGTAAAAGCGATAACTCCATAGTGTCACCTCAGTACATGATCGAGCCCCACTCGCGACACATTACAGTTAAACCACAAGGTCGCCCAGACCAAAAGCAAAGAAAGAACTGATGTAGTTGTCAACCGAGTCTTCAACTGCCGGAAAAAAAAACACCACACGCATGCCTCAGTCCAAAAAAAAGAAACCTCCTTATCGGTCAGTTCAGTCAACGGTGCAGCACTACACTAGCAATCCTGCACGAAATGGTGGCAAAAACCAGCTAAGCCCAAAACTCTGCAGACCTCCGTCCTGCACACAAGTCTGGGCCTAACCTGTACGGCCTCGATCTTCCTCGGAACCATACAAAAACCGTCTCCCGTAACTACAAGACCTAGGAGTCAACACAACAAGCATGAAGAAACACTCCGAGAATCTAGCAAACCGCTGGTGCTCTCCCAGTATCTGCATAATGTTCACACTAGAATATTGCATTATTATATTCCCCATTCTTATTCCTTTTATAAATAAACGGGTGCTTTTGACGCATGTCTGCTACATATTACAGGTTACAGGTTCTTGGAGCGAAAACAGTGAAAAAAGACAAAAGATGATACAAAAAAGGACTTTTGACAAACAAACAGAAGACTCTTGATCAAGCCTACATCAAAGATAAAATTCACAAAGTACAAGGCAATGCAAGGTCCAAGATTTCGAAGCCACGGTTAACTTGTCCACCACAATTATTCACTGGAAAATCTGAAAGAGAACAGAAGCTATTTTAAAGAAAGAATTAAAGAATTAAGTAGCCCAGGAAGCCCAAAGATAGAAGAGCCCATAAAGGAAAGGCCCAATACTTCCTTTTTAAGAAGACAAAAGGAAGATTTTATTTTATCAAAATTCATTTGCGGCTTTGACTAGTTGACCTAGGGCTATTTTTGTAATTGTAAACATGCAAGTCATTGTAACCCTAGGGTTTCCTATCTTCTATAAATAGGGACTCTAATTCATTGTAAACTTCATGCCTCCTTTTAATAATAAATTCTAGAAATCTTTTGGAGAGCATCGGTGCCTCTCTTTAATTCAGAAATTCAGATCTGACAACCCTGCATGGATGATTGGAGAGAGCCATCTGTAAGTAATTTATTTTCTTGCCTTAGTGTAGATTTAAATTGTTTGCCCTAGGTAAATTTATTTTCCTGCCCTAGTTATAACTTTTAATTAATTGCCCTAGGATAATTTAGATTTTTAGATTTAATAATCTGTCCGAACACCTTTCGGAATTAACTCGTAAGAACGAATCGGAAATTCACAACATCCCTGTGGACCGACCCGTACTCACCGGCTAGCTGCAAAGCGACGCCGTTCTTGATTGCGGTTACAAATATATTTTTTGATCTATCTTTTAGAAAGCGCAAGCACGCTAAATCACAACCAATCAAATGGCGCCGTTGTCGGGGATGGCGTAGAATTTTCTTTTCGCGATTTCTGGTTTATCATAAATTTAAAAAAAATCATAAAAATCTGAAAAAAAATCATAAAATATAAAAAAATATATCATTTGTTATTTTTGGAAGGGATACTTTGTTGTTTGAATTTTGCAGGATATACGAAAATCGGATCTGGAAATCTACAGAGATCAAAACAGGAAAAAACAGATCGGAACAACAGAAGATCACAACAACCGAAAAACAGAAGAAATTTGGAGGACCGAGTCTACAAGTTAACCATGGTGATCTGGTTCAAAAAAAAAAAAAAAAAAAAAACCTGGCGATCCCACCAAAGCGCGGCGGAACCGCCGCGCCAGCCCCCTTTTGGCCGCGGAACCGCCGCGGTCTGGTCGAATCTGGGCTAAAAGAAAAAGTTGCAGAAGCGCGATAAAAAAAAAAAAAAACCGCTCTGCCACTGGAAATTTCTGTGAGTTTTCTCTCTCTCCTCCTCTGCAAATCTTGATATATCTTCTGTAAATTTGCCTGCAGGATTTCTTTGCGCTCAAATTTTTTTTTCCTTCCAAATAACGATCTTGTGCAGGATTCTTTGCGCCGCGCATAAAATAAAAATATTTGATTGCAAGTGATTTACTGTTTTGCATATCTTTAATTGGATTTTAAGGGGCTTTTTGACCAATTCAGATTGGGTGGGGATTTCATCACCCTTCCCAGGACCCCAGAAAACACCTAAGCATTTTGCATCGACCATAATTAATTAAAAAAGATTAGACTCAGACCTAAGGACAACGAGCTCAATAGGAAAAGGACTAGGGTAGGCATCGGCCGTTTATCCTAACCGACATTGCGGTGTCTAGTCTAGTGGTTATTAATTAGGCCCACTGTAGTGGTGGATCCTTCCCACTTACCTGGCCGTATTTGTCCATGAAGAGGCGGTTTGAGGTCCTCTCTCTAGCCCTAGTTAGGAGCTGTCTAGCAGACCTAGGCAACCCTAGATCTAGGCCTGATTGTGCATGTGTGGTTGATACTTTTGTGTCACGAGTCCATTTTCTAAAACCGTCTTGCAAAACTCTTCAATAAAAAAAAAATTAAAGAAAAATCTTTTAAAAACTTGCAAAAATTTTGTCGCTAAGAAATCCTTGCATTCTTCTATCATGGGTACCCCACATCATAAATCTCTTGCCGAATCTTGGTATCCCGAGCCTAATTTTGCGTCGTTTGTCAATGTGTTCGGTCAATTTAAAAATGATCCCTCCATGCCTAAAAAATCTCTGAAAGATCACATAGAGGAGTCTAGGAAAAACAGTTTGACTTTTCAACCCACTTTGTGTCAACCGAGTCAACCTTTACAACCTACATATGTTGACACCACTTTTCCAAGTCCCGCTGTAACTCCTAGGCCGATGTCCATTGCTGAGCATATTGCTCAATCTCGCAGTCGATCTTTCACCCCTCTCCACTCATCTAGTTCTAGGGATCCACACGATTATTCACCTTCTTATCCATATGTTGACCCTACCCCTGTCCTACCACCCACTTCCTATCAGTCCTACCCGACTTTTCCATCTTCACTAGACACTGTTTCTTCACAGCCATTAGGGAGTTTCACATATCCAACAAATTTTGAATCTTTTACTGAAACCCCCTCACAACCTAAGTCTAGCTTGGAAGAGTCGTTGGAAGCATATATTGCTGCAACAAATAAAATGATGAGGACAATGGAAGCATCCATGGCCGCCTTTACGCAACCTAGTGAACCGGTAGCCAGTGTCCCGCTAGCTCCGAATTTTTCAATGTGTAAGGCGGTAGTTGGACAGAGTGAGAATGAGAGAGGATTTTCAAATCAAACCTACCCTTACCCAATTGAAACCCACAACTCCGGTTTTCCATCTATTGTTCCAAATGATTCACCAGTTAAAAATAAATATGAGTTGTGTGATTTTGTAGTGCTTGATTTGCCAAATTGTGAAAAACCCCATTCGAGTGAAACCGCACCTAATCCTTTCGATCTTTACACCTCCACTCTAGAACCTACATTGATAAATATCCATGCTGTGGATGAAGTGTCTAAAGAAATTGATTTTCACTTGATTGAGGATATAGACGCCGGGAATATTTCGGATGATGAACCTGTCGATTTAATAGAAATGTTATGTTCAAATCATCATCCCGAGTTATTAAATGTTTCTCCCGAATCCCATATGCGTCTTGATTTTGATGATAATGGCATGGATGAGTTGAATATTGTGGAGAATTATGAGTTGAATATTGAGGATAGTATCGAAAAGAGTCTTGAGGATAATATTGAGGTTGAACCATTTTTCTTTGATGTGTCGGATTTTCCAATTCATCCTCTTGAACCTTTACCTAAATCACCCTCCCTCTTTTCCATCGTTCCGACCACGCCTCATTTCACACTTGATGACTGTGAGCTTGAAAACTTTTCCTTTGAATCTGACACAGTTCTCACAGCCGATGACACTTACAAGTGTTTCACTTTTTCGGACGATGTTGAAGTCTCACCGCCCGAGTTTGAGTCCTTTGCATTTTCAGATGAGTTAGTTAATCCTTCAGACTCGGTTGCTTACAGTCGTTTCGAACCATTAATGGAATCTTTCAAGTTTGAAACAGTTTACTACGGTGAGAAAGATACTATCCCTAATTCACTCCCTTTCGTCTTTCCCATTGTTCCGACCGAACAAATGACTGTTACGCTTTCATCTCCTATACCAAGTTCGGCGTACCCATGTTTTCTTGCGAATCTTGAGGGATTTGACCCCATTTCCCGACGAGTTAGTAGGTTAGCGCAATCGCTTTTAACACATCGGTCATCACAAATTGCGCTAATTTATTCACTAAATTTACACCCTCAAGATCGCACTCCATTTCCTTCTTCTTTCCGTCTTTCTTCTCCCCCACCGAGACCATATTCTACCATTCTTCTTTCAACACGGTCTCGCATGCTTTTCATCGCTTTTCTTTCCATCCCATTCTTGCACCAACTCTACCATTACCATGATAAGATTTTTGAATGGTTGGTGCTAACCTTTGGCTTGTGTAAGGCCAAGCTTAAGTTTGGGGGAATCTTTGTATATATGTATATATTTTTTTGTTTTCTTTTTCTATAAAAAAATAAAAAAAAAATTCAAAACAATAAAATAAAAAAAATTATAAATAAATAAACAGGGGAGTATCGGTATTTTGACCCTCTTGGTTTAGAATGACAGTGAGGACACTGTCAAGTTCAAGTTTGGGGGTATGCTCGGTACGTCTTCTTCCTTCGCATTCATTTGTACATATTTTTTGCATTTGCATACTTATTTGAAAACCCATAAAAATTTGAAAAATTTCAAAAATTATAAAAATTATTGTATTCAATTTTGGCTAATTGACTTGAGTTTGATAGATGGGTTAACTGGCTAGGAACAACTAGATCTTAGACTTAGTAAATTAAAAACCCTAAAAATAACATTCCTTAAAGTTTAACGGTAGAAAGTATATGTCTTTGTAGTTTATTTAGAAATAGGCAAATTTTGGGTTCACTACTTGGGCTAAGTCAAAATGAGGGAAGAGTATTGATGTTCTTATTAGAGTATAAGTTTAAAAAATAGTTCCTAGCTTAAATCTAGATTCTGAAAATGTATACCCTACAAAATTGCACAAACACGCACCTTGAAACTTGGATTAGTAGAAGAGACCTTGAAATACTCTTATCTAAAGTCCTTAGCACAATGAAAAAGAAAAAAAAAGTGGATAAAGGAAAAAAATGGACACTGGTTTTTGTGATTACTTAAGGCTATAAAAATAGAAAAATATTTAGCGAGGGTGCTTCATCACCTAGTGCCTTAGACCAACTGGTTTGGGAGCCACTGCTAAAAGCCTTGGGTGTTGCAAAACTAGGAAGTACGCCTTAAAGTGCTAACGCATCTTGTAATCGGTTGTTGGTACCTCAAGAAGTATTAACAGTCGCATGAAGGATGTGAAAGCGAAATTTCACATGTGCTTTGGACAATGGACGGGAGTACGATTGCTTGATTTGAATTTCCAAGTGTAGGGGTGATATTTACACACACGTGGGGATATGTGATTAGAGTTTAGATAAGAGAAAGGAATGAAGAATAGAACTTGTATCTTTAGTAGAGTTGATAAAAATTCCTACGTGGAGATGGAACCCTAGAAGGAAAACTTAGGAAATGCCGAAAGCTAAGTAGATCTGCAAGATATATATAATCTTAAGTTAAATAATGAGGAAGCGTGAAGAATTTGGGGGGATAATTTACAAGTAGAAGATAATAGAATTCCTTATTAGAAGACCTAATTGGAGAACAAAAGTCAATGAGCCAAATTGATAGGATTTTGTGGGTGTAATCCGCTGAAAACCCTCAGGAGACAACACTCCTCCTACTAGGGACACCTAGAGGTTTAACGGCTTGTTGCACGTGCTCAGTGCAATCGCCTTTCCCTGCGAAAGTGTGGTTAGGATTTTAGAGAATAAAATAATAAGTTTGCTCGAGGACGAGCAAAAGATAAGTTTGGGGGTATTTATTCACACTAGAATATTGCATTATTATATTCCCCATTCTTATTCATTTTATAAATAAACGGGTGCTTTTGACGCATGTCTGCTACATATTACAGGTTACAGGTTCTTGGAGCGAAAACAGTGAAAAAAGACAAAAGATGATACAAAAAGGGACTTTTGACAAACAAACAGAAGACTCTTGATCAAGCCTACATCAAAGATAAAATTCATAAAGTACAAGGCAATGCAAGGTCCAAGATTTCGAAGCCACGGTTAACTTGTCCACCACAATTATTCACTGGAAAATCTGAAAGAGAACAGAAGCTATTTTAAAGAAAGAATTAAAGAATTAAGTAGCCCAGGAAGCCCAAAGATAGAAGAGCCCATAAAGGAAAGGCCCAATACTTCCTTTTTAAGAAGACAAAAGGAAGATTTTATTTTATCAAAATTCATTTGCGGCTTTGACTAGTTGACCTAGGGCTATTTTTGTAATTGTAAACATGCAAGTCATTGTAACCCTAGGGTTTCCTATCTTTTATAAATAGAGACTCTAATTCATTGTAAACTTCATGCCTCCTTTTAATAATAAATTCTAGAAATCTTTTGGAGAGCATCGGTGCCTCTCTTTAATTCATAAATTCAGATCTGACAACCCTGCATGGATGATTGGAGAGAGCCATCTGTAAGTAATTTATTTTCTTGCCTTAGTGTTGATTTAAATTCTTTGCCCTAGGTAAATTTATTTTCCTGCCCTAGTTATAACTTTTAATTAATTGCCCTAGGATAATTTAGATTTTTAGATTTAATAATCTGTCCGAACACCTTTCGGAATTAACTCGTAAGAACGAATCGGAAATTCACAACATCCCTGTGGACCGACCCGTACTCACCGGCTAGCTGCAAAGCGACGCCGTTCTTGATTGCGGTTACAAATATATTTTTTGATCTATCTTTTAGAAAGCGCAAGCACGCTGAATCACACCAATCACATAACAAATCCTTAAGTGCTGCTCCTGTTCCTCAAGACACATTAAATAGACTAGAATGTCGTCAATAACACAACAATAACTGGTCAAGGAACGGCCTGAAGAAATCTGGTTCATCATATCTACGAATGCTACTAGGGCATTGGTGAGTCCAATGACACCACCAAAACACACAAAGCCCATAGCACGCACAAGGCAGTCTTCGGAATGTCATCACTCCAAACCCGCAACAATGATGACCTGATCCCAAACAAACTTAAAAAAAATTTCTCGCACTCTAGAGTTGATCGAAGAAATCGTCAATGCGAGGTAAAGGATACCTGTCCGCACCGTAAGCCGGTTCAATTGACGATCCATCAATACACAACCTCAAACAGCCGTCTTCCTCCTTGGCGAACAGAAATAGGAGCTCCCCAACGCGAAACGCTCAGACGCACAATCCCCCCAACTAACAACTCTGCAGCTGATCCTTAATCTCCTTAAGCTTCGCCGGCTCATCTGGAACAACATCGAAAACTCTTGCACGAAAGGAAAACTGGTCCAACAAACCCACTGTGGCTCCGGTATCACGAATGAACGCCAAAAATCCTCGACATCTTCTCCTCAAAAGACGACTAGCGAAAAAGGCAGAATTCAAGTTGTGAGGGTGGCACCACTGTCCCTCCGCACAACAAGAACTGACTCGTCGGGAAAACAAAACATGACTGTTTTCTCGCAGCAGTCCACAGACGCCTAGCACGTAGCTAACCAGTCCGTGCCTAGGAGAACGTCAAATCCAACATCTCTAGAAGGATCAAAATGACGGACAAAACCCTATCTCCTATCCGATTGGCACACGACTGAAATACGTGTCGCGCAACAAAAGAATCGCTGATAGAAATTAATACAATGAACGGCTGATCTAGCTAACCGACTCTCCTCATCCCAAGCCTCAGCTACTCCCGCGACGGTCACGAAATCTGTCTCGACGGCTACGCCTCTGTCTCTAGGCTTCTATACCGGTACGAGTCCTCCACTTTTCCGGAACTCCCAAAGTCTCTGGAATACGTGCCTCGTCAACTGGGGCTGCATCCACTTATGCTATGTAGGTGACGGAATGCTGCATGCTGATCGCAAGGAACAACTGGATAATAGGGGTGACAACCTCCTGTCGCTGCGCTCTACTGGCCTCAATCAAAGACCTCAACGTCTGGCGCAAATCCTGCATCTCTGCCACAAACCTGTCGATACGATCTGTCTAAGGCGGATCCATTTGCTCCTGTGCAACGAGCATACCATCCTGGTCAGTCTTCGTCCCACCCGAGTCAATTCTGACCTCGGCCCTCGCTGCACCTCTCTGAGTCCCCATAGTCATCGGTGGCAAAGGCTATAAATGGAAATAAGATTCGATATGAACACGGAAATCGAATCACAAGGATATGTATCATCAAGGAAGGAATTTCAAGAAATTAGTACTTAGGTCACTTTAGGCAGAGTTCCGCATCGTGAGTATGCCGCGGACATACACACACTATGTTACTTTGCTTAAGCTACCTACTCCATCATACCCAGGTCATCCTACACTCTGAAAGGTAAAACCTAGCGCTCTGATACCAACTTTGTCACGACCCAAAATTTGGCACGTGACGTCCCTAATACTACGCAACATCTACAGGCGTAACGCAGTAAAAGAAAGACAAAACCCACAAATCTAAACCATTAAAAGACAAGAAACGTTGTTTAAATTCTTGCAAATCTCAAGTATAAATTCTTTAAGTCCAATTTACTTTCTTGAAAATTTCGGCAACACCTCCTTTGTAAAAACCAACCCTAAAAATGGGTACAATATAAATATAAAGTAAAGCATCCCCAACGGGAGCAGATCCCCAACCAACGGCGGAAAACAACCACCACAACAGATATACGACGCCGTAGCGAAGAAATAAAAGACGATATAAGTAAAACTGCAAAAAAGACATACAAGTCCCCAAAATACACAATATCGTCCTCACATCAAGTCTCTAAGTCATACAAGATAATGGTAGATGGAGAGTACATGGATACAACGAATATACAATAAAAGAACGAATAATCAGAAAACCCACCTAAGCAAACTGCAAACTGTGAGCTGATGCGGTATCCGCAGCAAAAGATGATAAGATAGATGAATAGCCTGCCTCGACTACTCTGGGGAAACAACCTGCAAAACCCTGTGGCACAACGGGGGTGAGTTGCCAACTCGTGAATAGTAAATAACATATGCAGGTAATCGCAAGTATGCACGTACATCGTGAATCTAACATATGCAATTAATTTCGACAAAACGTCATATGAATGCAATAATCATGAAAGGTACACTGTAGGTACAACTAATACATGAAGCAATGCATATAAATAAAGGTATGTAAATGCAAAAGTCATGAAAGGTACTCTAACAGGTACTACTAATACATGAAATAGTGCATAAACAATACATGTAGAGTATGGAATGAAATATATCATTTCCACGGAAACCTGACATCGTGGTAGGATCACAGTCCTTCAAGACAAATCCAAATCCCAATTCCTCAAATTGGCTCTCATATCATATAAGTCTCAAAAATCCTGAATGTACAATATCGAATAAATCTCATATACCCTGAATGTACAAATCAGCTATCTCATAAATATCCGGTATCCAATATCAAATGAATCCCCTATATCCCAAATCAAATTATCAAGTAAAAATCTAACATCCTATATATATTTTCATGAATAAATATGATGATGTATATAATTTAATATCAATACACATATATTAGCGTCTCATTCCACTAATATTGGTGTAAGAGCATATATAACAGTGGCCTAAACCCTGTTATATATACAAAGGAGTAAAAAGAAATATCATAAAACCAATGTGTCAAGCATTGACACAGAAATGCAGGTCTATCAGGTGCTGTCACCACGACTGGTACCCTGATAGGTACGAATCATACGCTATCCCGAAAGCTCGAGTGCCTAGCTCTAACCCTCGCCTCTCGACGTATCTATACGTACATGACTCCCGTCGGTATCCCCATGATAACCGCTGAGTCATTGGTAATGTCACCGGATGGTATGGTTCCCCTGTAACTCATCGTCTAGCACCACGACCTCATTCTTGCCTCGGGGTACCTCCGGGCCCCACCATGTACCCGCACACAGACCCCTCCTTTCCTCGCGTGGGGTATATATATCAGAACCGATAAATCTCATGGTGGCTGCTGAAATATCATACCAAGGGAAACCGGGATTTTCAACTAATGCATAATTTCATGAACTCGCACGGTCCCCAAATCCAGAAATCATCATGAAAAATCAATAACTCAAATGTGAAAATCCATGAATATAATATATGCGACTTAACTGAAATGTAAGCATATAAAGGAAAAACCGCTAACTAACTGCAACAAGTTAATATAAAATATTATGCGGTTCCTAATTTCTCAAATTCTAAAATAACATCAGGTAAAGGTAAACATGTAGCTATTACCAGGCATATGTGTCAACATAAAGGTATAGCAAGGTATATGTATCTACCTATAATTAATGATGCAATATACCCCCTGGGTATAAGTGAAGTATGTGTGAAAGGTATACCTGTAGCTATGTCATAAAGTGTGTATGTACCTATCACTAATGGTACAATACTCTATAGGTATACGGGTAACTAGCATGTAAATATAAGAAAGCATATGTGTAAGTATGTAGATATACATGTATGCTATATATCATATGCGATAAGAAATATGAATTAATGTCCCAATATCCCTAACCGAGCAATATCATATCTATAAGTGGGTTGTGCGTGACATGACAATTATTGACGGTGTGTGTGGCATATAATCAGTACTCGTGCAACATGAATCGTCAATAATATGTGCAGTGTCCTAAGGGTACTAGTCCAAGCACAACAATATCTAAGCAGTAATGTGAATGCGCAATTCTAAATATGACATAGAATATGCGACAGAAATATCATCTCTAGCCCAGACGCATAACGCCATGCGGGTGATTCCCCTGTAGATGTTAAATCTACTCACCAACGCTCCTGGTTAAGTGAAGCCTACCACCTGTTTTCCCTTGTCGTAGAGTCCGAAGCCACCGCTTGCAAACCTAAAATTTCACAAACACAACACATAAGCAAAATATCCTACAATGACGAAAAGACAACGAAACGCGATGAAAACGCCCGGAAAATTACACTGCGCGCTTAGCGCATCTATCGCGCATGACAACGGCCAAAAACCCTAACTGGGTCGCTAAACTACAAAACACCAGGTCTAGACCCCGATCGTCCCGATCGCGCAACACAACACAAAAAAATACGAGAAATAAAATAGATAAAATCTCGCAACGACCAATCGAACCCACGTCGGAAAAACCCTGAAACCTACTAACCAACTTATAGCAATATTTCGCACTAATTTCAAGCTAACGCATATCTAGTGATTACAAACACCCTATAATAACTTAACTAAGCTATCTAAACCATTCCTATATTTTTAACACTTGATTATTAAATTTTAGCAAAAATCTTGTAAGTAAAATAGCATAATTAAACAAAGTATTCATTAGGAATAATTATCATTTTCTACTAGGTTAATCTTTTCCTAATCACAAATTAACACTTTAATGAACATTAAGCACTTAATCAAGCTTTACCTTAACTAGATTATCATAAAAGTCAAGTCTTGAATTTCAAACATGAATTTAAAAGCTTAAATAAACAATTAATATGCTAATTAAGCTAGCATAAAGTATTAAGCAACAAAAAGTGATTAGAGTCAAGGTTTTATACCTCCACAAAAGATCAAAACCAAGAAACCAAACTCATCATCTTTTCCACCAAAATGATATTTTGAATGAAGATCCAAGCTAGCTTTGAGTTCAAGAATGAAGGAAAATGAATATATTTGAGTTTGTATGAATTAATTTGGACTTTTCATGATTTATTTGATGCAAAATGAGTTGAAAAGGGGTGGAAATGATGGAGGAAGCAAGGGATGAGGGAGGGCCGGCCAAAGTAAGAGGTGGAGGTGTTTTTGTGAAAAAAAATGAAGAAACATCTAGAAAAAATCAATTAATGCACATTAAATGCAAAATGCCACCTTTCTTTCATTTTCATTTCTTTTTTAAATCAAAACCTTTTGCACTAAAAAAAAATCTAGATATTTGAGATGAAGCTTCTAAAATAATGTAGTGATAATTTTCAAGAATTTTCATTTAGAATAAATTTCTCGATTTACGTGCATATTTTACCGGCTAAAATTATATTTTATTTGGGAAAAATTCTATCTGAACCAAAACCTTCCATATACCCCCAAAGTTCGCGCACAAGCTTTATTTTTGCTAAAATAGGTGCCGGTAAGTTTCTACGGAATTTTGATCGAAATTGGGTTAAAACGGAAAATACCGACAATTTTGCCCTAAAACGGAAAAATTCGCAAAACGATTTCTAAAACGATACAACCAACGTTCCCCGGCTCAGTATAACAAGTGGGTTCAGTCAATACATACATATTATTATCTTGATTAAGGCGTGATATGGTCGTTACCTAGAGAGAGAGAGAAGAAAACACTCAGCGTATGCTCTTACAAGATTAAATTGATTATTATTTTATCTAATCAGTATGGCTCCCACTGTTTTTATTAAATCTTACTCCAAACCCTAAAAGGAAAAACTATCCAGGATTAATTACACCCTACAATTTCGCCAATCTTTCAGCCAGGCTAGTGCCGGTACTTTGAGGGAGGTTCCCCTTACTTTCGCACGGACCTAACTAAAATAAATCTCGTTTTCCAAGGGGCGTAACCCCGTTGACACCTTTCTAGACACCTACTTGATCGGCTAATTGTATTGTGTAAAACTCTCCCAGGAGTAACAATTACTCGTAGTGGGTATCGGGATCCAACTATCTCATAGAAGGTATGCAATCTCATTGCAAATTTCAACACTTGAAATTCCCGATAATATTTTGCCCCTAACCTTCTATAACCTTGACAAAGGCCAACAAACCATAGGATGCTAGTCAAGTTCAACCCGTCATTTCCTGATTGAATTAAACCCACCCGCACGACCCTTGAAAAAGGCTAACAAGATCGCACGACTACCCTAATCCAATCGCATCATATGCTTAAGCAGATAAGCACTAGTCAGCTAATGCATACTACGCCATGACAAAGGCCAACAAACGCAGCACGAATACTAACTACTCCTTATCTAAAATGACGGAGGGCTACGACAGGTTTTTAAGAAAACCTTTTGCGTAATGAAATTGATATCGTTGTAGAATCAAATGATTTAAAATGGAGTGTTTTTGAGTCCTTTGCTAGTTTTGCTAAAGAGGTCACATCTGGTGAAGGGATCTCGGCTCTTTCCTCGTCGAATGAGGTGCGGGATATTCATAATACCATTATGCAAAGCAAGAACTAGAAAAAGCAATCAAAAGACGACACCGAAGGTTGTGCATCTGCAAGTTATTGCTAAAGAGGTCACTCCCGGTGAAAGGATCTCGGCTCTTTCCTTATCGAATAAGGTGTTGGATATTCTACAAGGAATACCGCCATGGAAAGCAACAACTAGAGCTACCTGTTTTTGAAAATTCGATTCCACAACATCTTTAGGTTTATTTTCTTTCATTAATCTCATTAATGAAGTCCCATCATTTAAGTTACCTAAACATCATAGATAAATACAACGTACGCTTATGCCATCCGCATTCGCCTCGATATCCCGTCATGCACCGTTAGGTTAGGTAACTAACGTCAGAGCGGGATAGGACTAGCGCGGGGGTAAAACATAAGCAACGTCTATATAATATATCATATATACAATATACAGTATCTATCTCAACATATCAAACGATCACATCACAGATATCGCAGCAGAACACAACATATGAAATATTGGATATACTAGGATTTCCGGGTTTTATTTTAAGCATGTATAAAACACGGATTCCACGGTCAGATGAATAACCAAACCTACATCCCCAGATCCCTACGAGAGCGGCAAGCAACCCTACCAATTCTAGAGTTAGGAGACCCGGTCTCGACTCCTCGAGATGGTCTCCCACTGGACCTTAGAACCCGGTTACTTGTGCTCCCCACCTTGGGTCTATCCTAATGCGGAAAAGTAAATAATATACAATGGTGACTTCATCCTCAACCCGGAAGTTCCCCAATAAAAGAATATTACATACAATGAATTTTACATGAATGAAAATGAAAGAACTCTCATCTCACATAAAACCCCCGGCTATTTAAAAACACGATGATCCAATATAACATATCACAGCAACACATAACATCACATATCATCAACGCAAGTAAATATACGTATCCCAATTGTCATTGACATATAGTACCGAAACCAGCGATACACCACATATTACATTTACGGTCGCAGAAAAGAAAGTGAAAAACTACAACAGTTGGAATCCGCAACCACCTTAGACATCACATGCCTAACCAAATGAATTCCTTAGAGATCGCATGCCTAACAATTATAAACCCCGCATTTTAGTCTCGATATTCAAAACACCTTTTAATATCTAGTCGGGCAATTCAACAAGATTCCTGACATCCTGATCGAATGCTAATCGGAAACACACAAAAATTTTCAGGGGTGGTGCTCGGTTTTGGCCGAGATGGTATGGTATGTGGCCGGCCTAAAAATCATGGAATCCCCTGAAATTTTTATGGTGTTCATGATATATCTTATACATCACTCTGTACATGTTTGATAATTTTTTTGACAACATTTTAAAATCAACAACAAGCAGGTTTTGGCGATGCAAGTTTCAGAGTATTTCGGTTTCGTAATCCTAAAAAAATACGTATTAATTTCTAGCATGGTTCTGGTACCACTGTAGGGTTACTTAGGACGGCAGCAAGGTTTCGGGTGGCATCATCCATGCCAAATTAAAAAATTTGCCGTTCTAGCTAACCTTAACTAAGAATCGTTTACTAGAAATCGACGGAATACAAAGCAAACAACTTTGCAAAAGGAAAGTTTACAAGAATACAACCTTTGTAGACCCGTTCCATCACTTCTAAAGCTCCGTGTTAACATCCCTTCGCTGCGATCATGGATCTCCCGAACTCTAGTATGGGTTCCCTCGGAGAAATGAACAAGCTTTCTCATAGTCTTCGAGGCTAATGATAATCTACGTCAAGGAGACTCAAACTCAAGCTAACCCTTCACTAGGTCATGAAATTTATGAAGAGAACACCCTATGCTACCCAAGCAAGTGTGTAGGATGATTAAGTAGGAAGTCGGTGTTAATGATATGTATGCCCTAGAGGCCATTACTGTACATACGATGTATATTGTAGTGGATGCTTGGACATATATATGGAGGACTTTCTTGCTCGACATGATAGTATGCTATCTGGTTGCACTTTATCTTAACATGTACTCTGATTGTCTCTATGTTACATGTAGATAAAGCCCTTAGGATGAGTACTTGACGACCAGGACTATGATGCAAATCATACTAGTGGGGATAGTGTAGTCGCTATGTAAATCCTTCAAATGTTCCTAGTCGTAGGTATATCGAGACAGGGCATCGATATACCAGAGTGGACTAGCATATAGCTTCTCGAACCATGTAGATAGGCGATGGATAATCCCATATCCATTGGTGTTTGACATCTGAGACAGTATACGGGTGCTTAGTGGAGACAGGGTACACTGGACGGACTCGCCGAGAACACCTAGATGGTATTATACCTATCGTCAGATGGCAGTTCTCTGGTGACACTGGTACAGGTCAGTCTATAGACCCGAGATCGTCATAGAATCTTGTGTGATTCCAACTGTGCTTTGATTTCCACCTTACCACATTCAAGAGAACGTGCAAAACGGTGGCTTTTAGGTACAGTCTTGAATCACATGAAGGCAATGAGCGATAGGAGGGGTTTCGTCTCTCCCGGTATAGGGAGTTGATATTGCGCAGTGCTCGATTGGCTATAACAGGAAGTCCTTGGCCTAGGCTGCTTCAGAGATATACTGGTATGTGTTATCAGTAGTTTCTCGACCGTTATGAGCCTCATATCGATACGATTTATCTAGTTACTGGGGTCTGACGTTTACCACCCTTAGATGAGATATGAGATATATTAGACAAAGAGACCGGACTGTACGGTAGTGTTACTGATTGGATTCGCAGGAGTGTGAGCAGGCTTGCTTGTTGATCTTCTGATCGCTCAATACCCGGGTGGCCGTTACGTTTAGCAGACCGCTTGCGGCATGTGGGTGTTTGATATGATCACCACCTACTGTCGGCGTATTGACGAGTCTGTAGAGTCCTACACAGGGGTTTCCTGGCTCAAGAGAAACGGAGTAGGAGCACATATGTGATATTTGTAGGACCGAGATTAATACGATATGAGATACCGTATTCTATTCTCACGATTAGTGACATTGATCGGTTGTATGCGATATAGCCGGGTTATCGGATCAAGTGTTCATTCGATAAATTGTTACACATGATACTAGTCGGTTATAGCCGGATTATTAAATCAAGAGTTGATTTAATAATTTAATGTATAATTATATATTTGATATATTACATTACATTAACTAGTATTAGCTCACTTATGATTTGTTTTCTCACTTTGTGTGCACATTGTATATATATGATATGTATGTTTGTGTACATGCTATGTGTCATGGTTGATGATACATGAAATATTGGTGTATGAGACTTATACCATCATTAGGTTAAATTAGGGTTTTATTATGTCTTATGATTTAACAAAAGAGGATAACTTAGTCAAAGTTGTCAAGCTTGGAAGAAGCTTGTAGAAACTTTGATAAAGTCCACTCTTTTGTCATTTTCTTAGATATTATTTAACCCAACCCTTAACTTTACACCTTGGTTAATTCTCTACATGAGTTAAGCATGAAGGCTTAACTCAACCATGGATGATTTAATTCATTTGGATGGATTGTTCACAAGTCTTCTTCTTCTTCTTCTTCTTCTTCAAGCTCCATGAAAAAGCTTGCTAGCTCTAATTGGGTTGTGAGAAAAAGTGTGAGAAAATCAATTGTAAAGTGAGCCCACTTCCTACTTTTTCATCCTCTACTACTTGCCATATAGTATAGGGTGTTCTATTCACAAAGTTCATGACCTAGTGAAGGAATAGCTTGAGTTATTGTCTCCTCGACGTAGATCATCTTCGGCCTCGAAGCCTTCGAAGCAAGCACGTTCGTTTCTTCAACGGAGCCTCTCTAGAGTCCGATGTTCACGATCGCAGCGGAGGGGACTACTACACGGAGCTATTTGAAGTGAAGGACCGGTCTACAAAGGTTGTATTCCTTGCTCTCTTTACATATTGCAAAGTGTTTGCATTCATATCCCGTATTATTTCTAGTAAACGGTCTCGTTTAGGGTTAGCTAAAACGGCAAAATTTTAATTTGGCATGGACGATGCCTCTCGAAACCTTGCTGCCGTCGTAGGTAACCCTTCAGCGGTATAAGAGCCGGTCTAGAAATAAATATGGATTTTGTTAGAATCATGAAACCGAAACAACTCCGAAACTTGAAACACAAAACTATAGTTTCTGTCGATTTTGAAAAGAGTTCAAAAAATTATTTAAACAATTGCAGAATGTAGTATGTGATACCACATGAACACACAACAAAATCCAACCCCACCCCTTGGACCATGGCCGACGACATTTGATGCAGGTCCGGCGACCTCGGCCTCCAAGTGAGGGATTAGGTTGAGTTTGTTGGTGTGTTCCAGGTGCTGGGTTTTGGTGTTTCAGGTGTTGTTTGATTTTGTTAATGTTACATATGATGTAATATTACACTATAAGCAATTCGAAGTGTTACGTATTCATAGTTTTAACAATGTTTCGGGTGTTTCACATATTGTCTAGACAATGTTAAAAGGTTCGATCGAATGTCAAAAACCCATTTTTCCATGTTTAACGTACTCGGAAAAACATGCAAGTGATTCTTTGGACCCTCTAGAAGAACGTAAACCTTAACTCGATTATGTGGCCGTCAAAACTGCCACTTGAACCCTAGGGTTTGTGGTAGTTTACTGTTTCACATGTGGGGCGTTGGTTTGACCCTTCTACGGCTGGTTCATAGGTACTGTGGCATCTTCTGGGTATTACTAAAACAGTGCTCAAGTGTTGAGCTGTTGAGAAATTGTGGGACTTTGATGAATCGATCGAAGAGATAATCGTCGTCCAGATATTATGTGATGGGATACAATATTTCGAATCCACATGTAGTTATGAGATAACTAGTTTGAGTGTTATAAATCTAGCAGTTTAGTCTCAAATGATCGGTAGCCAAGGGATTTTGATACGATCAAAAGTCCGTCGCAATCACGTAGCGTACGCGGATACATGCCGGTTAAACTTAATAGATAGACACGCTCCATAGCCCCGACCAAGTACTGTAGGAGAACCTTGTCGCCAAAAGCATCCGTTCGGGTACTCGCGGCAGCGGTGTTCCGCCTTAGTGCACTTCGTCGACGGTATCGGGGGTGCGACCGTCTACTAAAGTTTTCGACGAGCATTCGATCAGGATGTCGGGAATCTTGTTGAATTGCCCGACTAGATATTGAAAAGTGTTTTCGAGATCGAGACTAAAATGCGGGATTTATAATTGTTAGGCATGTGATCTCTAATGAATTCATTTGGTTAGGCATGAAATCCAATATATGTGATATATTGGGTTTATGATGTCTAAGGTGGTTGCGGATTCCAACTATTGTTGTTTTTCACTTTCTTTTCTGCGACAGTAAGTGTAATATGTGGTGTATCACCAGTTTCGATGCTATATATCAACGACAATTGGGATACGCATATTTACTTACGTTGATGACATGTGATGTTATGTGTTGCTGTGATATGTTCTATTGGATCATCGTGTTTGAATAGCCGAGGGTTTTATGTGAGATGAGAGTTTTTCATTTTCATTCATGTAAAATTCTTTGTATGTAATATTCTTTTATTGGGGCACTTCCGGGTTGAGGATGATGTCACCATTTTATATTATTTACTTTTCCGCATTAGGATGGACCCAAGGCGGGGAGCACAATTAACCGGGTTCTAGGGTCCAGTGGGAGACCATCTCGAGGAGTCAAGACCGGGTCTCCTAACTCTAGAATTGGTAGGGTTGCTTGCCGCTCTCGTAGGGGTCTAGGGGTGTGGGATTGGCTATTCATCACGACCGTGGAATCCGTGTTTTATACAGGCTTAAAATAAAACACGGAAATCCTAGTATATCCAATATTTCATATGTTGTTCTTCTGCTGCGATATCTGTGATGTGATCATTTGATAAGCTGAGATGGATACATGATATAGTATATGTGATATATTATATAGACGTTGATTATGTTTTACACCCGTGCTAGAAATGCCCCGCTCTACCGTTAGATACCTAACCTAACGGTGCAAGAGGGGACATCTAGGCGAATGCAGATGACATAAGCATACGTTGTATTTATCTGTGATGTTTTGGTAACTTAAAATGATGGGACTTCATTAATGAGATTAATGAAATAAACGAAACCTAAAAATGTTGTGGAATCGAATTTTCAAAAACAGGTAGCTCTAGTTGTTTCTTTGCATAGCGGTGTTCCTTGTAGAACATCCAGCACCTTATTCGATAAGGAAAGAGCCGAGATCCCTTCACCGGGTGTGACCTCTTTAGCAATAACTGCAGATGCTACTACCCTCGGTTTGTCTTTTGATTTCTTTTCTCGTTCTTGCTTTGCATAGTGGTATTTATGAAATATCCTGCACCTTATTCGGTAAGAAAAGAGCCGACGATCCCTTCACCGGGAGTGACCTCTTTAGCAAAACTAGTAAAAGCCTAAAAAACACTCCATTTAAATCATTTGATTCTACAACGATATCAAGTTCATTACGTAAAGGGTTTTCTTAAAAACCTGTCGTAGCCCTCCGTCATTTCAGATAAGTACTTCATAGTATTCGTGTTGCGTGTAACGTTTTAAAAATAATTAAATAAATAAAATCGTTTAAGTGAATTTTATGATTTTCGGTAAAGTAAAACGTATTTTTCGTAAAACTAAATCGTAATTATTTTTCACTATAAATTTAAAATTACCTATTTTAATTATGTTTATTACTAGTAAATGGTGTTTATTTAGTCACTTATAAATTTTTAGTTTAATTAAATATTTTTCCTAAATTAATTATTTTAAATATTAACTTAAGCTTTATTTTTACACTAAAATAGTGTAGATTACAAATTTGAATGGGTTTAATTTGTAAAAATGAATCATTGCAAATTAGAATTTAGTGTGTATCATGCAAAATTTATTTGCAAATTTTACCGTGATTCTAGAATTTTCTTGAGTTGTTTTAGAATTGAAATAAAAGAAAATTAAATAAAAGGTTGAAAAGACATTAAAAGGTGATATTTTGGGGGAAACTTCTATATCATTCTTCACTCTTTCTTTCTCCCCCTCTCCTCCCCAAAGTGGCCGGCCTCCTCATCCTTTGGCTGCCCCAAAAATCCACCCCCTTCACTTTGCATAAAAAATCATCAAATTCCACCAAAAATATCAAAATAAACCACAAAACCCATATTTAGTCTTTACCCAATATTCTTTAACCATTTGGGCATGGATCTTGGAGATGGAAACCATTATTTAGGAGGCTTATTTCATGCTTGGGTTTCATGTTGTGAAGTAATAAATCTCATTCTTTTGGTTGTTGTTATTTAATGTTTCATTCTAGCATAATTAGAATTAATAAATTAATTCTATCTTCAAGTTTTAAAAATTTAAGTTAGGGTTATAAAATTAGGTGATGGTTTTTATTAATTAAGTAGGGTTATAATAATTAGTTTAACACTTTTAGGATTGGAAAATCTTGCATGGTTGTTGAATTATAATTTGTTCATTTAAAATTGTATAAATTAAATATTTTTGATAACTAAGTTTCTATAAAACATATATATTGGTGTTAATAAATTATAATTTATATGTTTATCACTATATTGTGGTTTTAATGAGAGTATTAACTTGTTGGTGGAATGAAAAACTCAATTTGGTTACTAGTTTTTGTTGATAATTGATAAATTGTACGAAAAATGCTATTTTTGCTAACTAGAATTTGGAAATTCTTAAATAAATGAGATTTAAAATATAATTTATGGTTTCATTATATTACCATCATTATAAATTGTAGTTTGATAAGTTAATTCATGCAAAATCAAGTTTTGTTATGGAATTGTGGAATTTTGCCTGTAAGATATTGAAAATTGATAAAAGTTGCAAACTAGGAATTTTGTTTTAATGCAAATTAGTGTGAAAAAAATATGGTAATGGTTTCTATAATCTAGTTAGGTTATTTAATAAATAATATGACCATTAGTTTCATTTAAACCTCATGTTTTGAAGTAAAACGGTAAATTGGCATTTTCGGGTTTTACGAAATCGGACGGTTTGATCGATTTTTAGGGTTTCGATGGATTAAATCATGTTTTATATTATAAGTAATGAGTTTTAAACTACGAGTTGTTTGTTAATGTTTTTCTCGGTTAATCGGAGTTTGTACGCCGATATCGAGCGATATTTGGTTCTTTTGCGTGAACGGGACATAGGTTTTAACCTATGCGCTTTCCGTGCGTCCTTTTGACTTTTGTCCGTGATTCAGTTTACGTTACTATATATGTTTGCGTATAGGTACACCTCACGTGGACTGCGGGCGATGAAGAAGAGGATGGCGACACCGTCTTCGGCAGACAAGGACCAGGTGAGTAGATGTATATCTTAGGGGGGAAGTCGGGTGGATGGCGTTTAGCACCCCCACAACGTAGAATAGGAATAGTACTTATTGATATTAGGAAGCCAGATATGACCCCTAGATTCTTAATGAGTAGGACCCTAGTAATGACCCTAGGCTGGACTAGACTGATTTAGGAAGACCATACCAGAGGATGAATACCTTGGAAGAGATTCCTAAGTTTCAGATAGACACACACACACACACTAAAACTCGACGTGGTGTATACGTGTATGTGTATATATATAGGACTAGGTGTAGGTATATATATATATATATATATATATATATACACACACACACACACACACACACGACACGTATATGGGATATAATGATGTGATATGATACACGGGAATGAAACAGTATAACTGGGCTTGATGCCGTGATTCTTGGCTATACAGTCGTATTAAAATGTTAGCGAATCGTTAGAAATTGAGATAATGAACAGGTATACATAAATTATAATGGGTGGTGATGATATTGAGGTATATGGGACTCTAAAATAGAACCCGGACTGTAATTTGTGACTGATCACGATATGATATATGTATGACTTGATTACGACATCATATAGGTGTGACCTGATGTCGATATCATATATGTGTGACTTGATTTCGATATCATATATATGTGACTTGATTACGATATCATATAGATTTGACATGATTACGATATGATATAAGTGTGACCTAATCATAATATGATACATGTGGCATGGTATTTCTGAGGATAAATTAACGATGTATATTTATGATGGCAATGATATATGATTGATGTATGCGATTACAGTATATCACATTGATCTTGACATGTGTTGATGGTGATATTATACGAATGATGAGACACATAGGTGATACATGACCCGTACCCCGATATTGGGATGCCGTACGATGGATTTACCGTACGAGGCATAGATGTGATGATTGATCCGCACTCTTGATTGGGGGAAATCGTAGTACGTACGTGATGCTATTGAGGTTGGATCGCCGACTATTAGAGATATGGATTCAGACCTTAGGTGGACTCTTACTTCTTATTGACTAGTTTCTTAGGTTTAGTTCCTTAGGAGGTTTGATGGACACTAGTTTAGTCTCGAGTCATATAGTTGTAGTTATTTATCACAGATGAGTGGTTATTACACATCCGTCTTTACATTCATACCGTTATCATAATGTGCATGTTCATACATATGTTTCTATAATTAGCATAAAACTTTGCCTGCTAGGACACCAGCACCATTACCGATGATGCGCATAGTCCACGCACACTTATTTGCCGGCTCACACACATCATCATCGGTTATTGCTATGTCACGTACACTTTAGATCATATTATCTTTTATTGATAGAATCAGCTAAAAACTAGATCGATATAGTATTATGATTACTCTCAGATGTTAGTCTAGACATGGCATTTATTACTTAGACATTCATGCATTCATATTTTCATGTTATCATGCAGTTTTATGGGGCATATGCCGACACTTATCATATACTTACTCATGATTTTTAGGATTTTGGATTTTTATGAGATTTCTGGATTTTGGGGAAAACCGCAAGAATATATAAAAAAAACTTCTCTTTCTCTCCTTCTCTCTTTTTAAAACATAAGATGCGGTTTTCTCGTGATGTATGTGTCGTCCACCATGAGATTTCATGTTTTCTGTTGGATTTCGAGACCCGATTCGAGGAGTGGATGAACCGTCTCGGGTACATGGTGGGCCCGGTATAGTACCCCTGGGAAAGAAGATCGAGTTGTAGACAATGAGCCTGGCAGGGGAAGGCTACCTACCGGTGATGTCTGGCGCGGCGGATATCCGGAGGATACCGACCGTTGTCGTGAGATTTGATGATATGGGCCGATCCGGACTGACGGAGCCCGAGATATTGAGACTATGAGATATTGAAACTTGAGATTTACATGTTTTGTGTCGATGCTTGAGACGGATTTCCATGGATTTCATCGTTGATATTTCAGATTTCTATACACATTTTACTAGGATAAAAGCTAAAGATTTCTTATACAGATATATCTAGATTTCAGGATTGGTTACTTTACATTCATGGTGCATGCATACTCATTCATATGACATAGTACTATATAAGGCACTGACACGAGCATGGAGTAATTGCATTTACACGTAGCTTATTATCCTGTCTTACTCGATGACTAGTAGTATATTAGTGTATTATTATGACCAAGGATAGCGTCGTGCATTCGATTTCTTTTCGCAAATATCTTCTACTCACGAGTTGGCAACTCACCCCCGTTGTGCTAAATTTTATTACAGGTTCGATGTACAGGTTTCCCTGGCAGCTTGCTGGTACATCATTTCATTCCGGGTGATTTGCACGGTAGGTTGGTTCATTTGTATCTGGACCACCATTGTACTTTTATTATTTCATTTGTATCTAGAAGGCTCCATCAACCAAACATGTATTACTTGATAGATTACTGGACCTTTTATTTGTTTCGACCTTAGAGTCGCGCTTGTATTATTATGATATCGGGAGGTTTTGTTTTCTTTTAAGTTTTGAGCCCCGCCCTTTGGCGTTGTATACTATTGTGCATTGGTATCGTTGTTTCCGCCTTTTGGCGTAGAGCTAGCTCCCGTTTGGGGATGCTTTTTATTGTTTGTATGTATTATACTTGTTTGTACCCGTTTGGGGCCAGTTTTTAAAAAGGAGACTCTGCCGAAATTTTTGAGAAAATTGGATAATGCTTTTAAACTTTTTTTCTTCATGTTTTCGTTTACTTCTTCTTATTTTATGGTTTATATTTCTGGGCTTCGGCTTACTTAGGTTACGTTGTGCCTCTAGACGCTTCGTAATCTAAGTGTCGGTCACATTCTGTACTTTCGGGTCGTGACAAAATTGGTATCAGAGCGCTTGGTTTAACCTTTGTATATGTCTAGGGTGACCCTTGGTTGATGGAGTAGGCGACTTAGGTAGAGTAACTTATCCTGGGTATGGTCCGTGGCATACTTACGATACGCTACTCGGCTTAAGAAGCCTTAGGATGTACATTTCTTTGCACCGTATTTCATTCGGTCCTTTGATCTATCTTCGTCGATATCGGATGGTGGTTTCCGTTACCACGGGCGCACTGGCAGAAGGAGCTGCGGCTCGAATGCGATAACCATTAGGGTATCAGTTAATCTTGAGGATTGAAGCATTGTTTAGCATGCGGGAGAAGGGTATTCACATGCCGTCCAGAAGAAGTTAAAGGATTCGAACGATTGTCAGAAACACATTTTCCCAAGTTTAAAGTATTCGGAAGAACATGCAAGTATTTCTATGGACACTCTAGAAGAATGAAACCCTAACTCGACATAATGACCACGAGAACGCCCATGAACCTTAATGTTTACGACAGTTCCGCGGTGCCATTAGTGAGGCTTGGGTTTACACTTCTACGGCTGGACCATCGATGTTAGGGTATGTACCGGATATTTTTAAACTGTACTTGAGTGTTGAGCTCTCGGAGAATTATGGGATTTTGATGAATCGATCGAAAAGTTTAATGTAGACCGAATAACAGGTGAAGGGATCGACTATGTGGGAGACTCTAGATATGAGTATTGCCGTTGGTAGCGCAGTCAGCACGCCTATGAAGAGACAAGTTTGAAGCAGTCGACACCAGAGAAAAGGGGGAAAGAGGCGCACATGGATGATAGTGTTTACGATTGTGATTTGGTGATTGAATTTCATATTTTCGTTGATTGGATTTTGGTATTTTGAGGACTTTGTTCTACGATTAGTATTTTTTATGTGTACCTTCATTACATTCTATTTGTGTTTCATATATCAGTTGTATTGATGTTGTTTAGTACACACACAGTACACTCGATTTGGTTTTATACATTTTGAGATTTTTGATTTGATTTCGTGCATATGGGTTACACATGATTTTGACATATGCTCCGACCTAGTTTTCATGCAATTTCGTACTGTGATTTCGATTTTGATATTCGGAGTATGTTTTCGTGCACCATGTGCACCTGATTGAGATTCTTGCGCACTTGATGCGATTTTGTGCACACCAGATGCACTAAATCGGGGGTTTGTGCAGATTAGATGCACCTGATATTGAGTCGTGCACGCCCGTTGCACTTGACAGATGTTTTTGGTGCACACCTGTTGCACTTTGTTTTGTTTTGTGTGTATTCGTGGTATCTGTATTTGGTTCCGATTTCAGTGCGCACCGGACGCATACGATATTTTTATGATGTGATTAGGATTGATTTCAGTTTGAGCGATATGTTTTTTATAATCATTACCATTTGATTTAGTAACCAGGCGGGACGTGTATGTTAAATAAAAGATATATATATATATATATATATATATATAGCTATTTTTTTCTTAAAATAAACGTCCTCTACTTATGCCGTGACACGTGCATCACACGGCGATTTTCAAAAAGGGTTCTTGCGTGCTTCTTTATCCAGATATTTTGACGGTTTTACTATGATGCGCACTATATATAAGTTATAGTTTTGATGTATATTATGTTGGTTTTCGTATTGGGTTTTGATATTTTATATTCGCCATAACTCTGATGATTGTGTTATGCTTGATGGAGTTGATTTTAGTTATGTATTGATGATTTTGGAGCCCCGACGATTTGAGTGTTTTGGCTGAATGTTTTAGTATTTGGGGGGATTTTTAATTTAAATTCGGGGACCGAATTTCTTAAAGGGGGGAAGAATGTAACGTTTTAAAAATAATTAAATAAATAAAATCGTTTAAGTGAATTTTATGATTTTCGGTAAAGTAAAACGTATTTTTCGTAAAACTAAACCGTTATTATTTTTCACTATAAATTTAAAATTACCTATTTTAATTATGTTTATTACTAGTAAATGGTGTTTATTTAGTCACTTATAAATTTTTAGTTTAATAAATTATTTTTCCTAAATTAATTATTTTAAATAATAAAATAAGCTTTATTTTTACACTAGAATAGTGTAGATTACAAATTTGAATGGGTTTAATTTGTAAAAATGAATCATTACAAATTAGAATTTAGTGTGTATCATGCAAAATTTATTTGCAAATTTTACCGTGATTCTACAATTTTCTTGAGTTGTTTTAGAATTGAAATAAAGAAAAATTAAATAAAAGGTTGAAAAGACATTAAAAGGTGATATTTTCGGGGAAACTTCTATATCATTCTTCACTCTTTCTTTCTCCCCCTCTCCTACCCAAAGTGGTCGGCCTCCTCATCCTTTGGCTGCCCCAAAAATCCACCCCCTTCACTTTGCATAAAAAATCATCAAATTCCATCAAAAATATCAAAATAAACCCCAAAACCCATATTTAGTCTTTACCCAATATTCTTTAACCTTTCGGGCAAGGATCTTGGAGATGGAAACCATTATTTTGGAGGCTTATTTCATGCTTGGGTTTCATGTTGTGAAGGTATAAATCTCATTCTTTTAGTTGTTGTTATTTAATTTTTCATTCTAGCATAATTATGTAGGGTTGCTTTGCACACGCACAAGGGTCTACGAGGCATCAACCATGCTCGATTAAAAAATTAGCCGTGCCGAACAACCCGAATACGGATCTTTGAACTAGAGATTAGGCGAAAACTAACATGCTAAACACTTTAACACTAAGTGAGAGGGATTACAATCTTTGTAGATCCGGTCCTTCACTTCATATGCTCCGTGTTGAGGTCCCTTCGCTGCGATAATCGTACTCCGGACTCTCGAGACGTTCCACGAAGAGAAAGATGCAATCTTGCTTCCGATTTTCGATACAAAGATGATCTACCTTGAAGTTTCATTAACACAAGCTAACACTCACTTAAATTGAGTGAACACTCTCATTTAAAGGGCAAGGGAAGATGAGGATGATGAAGTAGGATTTTTGCTCTCTTTATTTATCTTTTTCTCACATTTATTCATCACTTGGAAAAAATCTAGAAAGCTTTTTCATGAAAGAATGAAGGAAGAAGAAGATGAATAATGATTGAATTATCCTTTTGTGATGAATAGAAAGAATTAATATGATAAATAATGCAACCATGGTCAAGCAAACTCATGTAGAGAATTAACTAGGGTTAGGGTTTGGGTTAGGTTAAAGATGAGTCACACACAAATATCTTTATCATGACAAAATGAAAAGCTTCTAGAATCAACTAGAAGACTTAACCCTAATCCAAACCCTAATCATGTTTAAACTCCACAAAACATGTTGCATTAGTTATCATATCATGTTACAATATTATATATCACATATATAATATTTATTGTAACCAAATAAAATAATACATTTAACATATATCGCATATATATCAATGTATTACCCGAGTGAGAAAAAGAATCTTTTAGTGAGCTAATATTAGTTAATGTAATTTAATATATCATATATATTATTGTACATTAAATTAACGAATCAACACTTGATCCGACAATCCAGCTATATCGCATATAACCGACTAATATTTATCCATACCGATTCATCGAATCAATACTTGATCCGATGACCCGGCTGATATCATATATCGCGAGAATAGAATACGGTATCTCATATCGCATTATCCTCGGTCCCGCACATATCACATACGTGCTCCTACTCCGTTTTGCCTGAGCCAAGAAACCTCTGTGTAGGATTCTAAAGAATCGTCAATACGCCGGCAGTAGGTGATGATCATATCGAACACCCACAAGCTGCAAGTGGTCAGCTAAACGTAACAGCTACCCAGGTATTGAGCGCTCAGAAGATCAACAAGCAAGCCTGTAACTTCTCCTGTGAATCCAAACAGTAACACTCCCGTACAGTCCGGTCTCGTCGTCTGATATGTTGCATATCTCGCCAAGGGATGGTAAACGTCAGACCCCAGTAGCTCGATAAGTCGTGTCGATATGAGGTCTATAACAGTTCGAGAAACTACTGATAACACTTACCAGTAAATCTCAACAACCCTGGCCAGGGATTTCCGGTTATAGCCAATCGAACACAGCACAATATCAACTCCCTATACCGGGAGAGACGAATCCCCTCCTATCGCTCATTGCCTCCATGTAATTCGGGACTGTACCCAAAAGTCACCTTTTTGCACGCCCTCTTGGACGTGGTATGATGGAAATCAAAGCACAGTAGGAATCACACAAGACTCTATGACGATCTCGGGTCAACAGACTACTCTGTACCAGTGTCACCGGAGAACTGCCATCTGACGTGAGGTATAATACCATCTGGGAGTTCTCGGCGAGTCCGTCCGGTGTACCCAGTCTCCACTGAGCCCCCGTACACCATCCTTGATGTCAAACACCGATGGATATGGGATCATCCATCGCCCATCATATGGGTCAAGATGTGTATACGCTAGTCTACTCTGGTGTATCGATGCCCTGTCTCGATACACCCTCGACTAGGAACAGTTATAGGATGTACTCGTCGACTACCGTGGCCCCACTAGTATGATCTCATCATAGTCCTAGTAGTCGAGTACATATCCTAAGGGCTTTATCAACATGTAATATAGAGACAATCAGAGTACATGTTAAGATAAAGTACAACCAGATAGCATACTATCATGTCGAGCAAGAAAGTCCTCCCTATATATGTCCAAGCATCCATTACAATATACATCGTATGTACAGTAATGGCCTTTAGGGCATACATATAACTAACAATCTCCCACTTGCACTAGGGCCATCTGTTTTGGTATCACATTCCCAACAATTAGCTGCGGTTGAAGTATCTCATACTCAACCATCCCATAAAAGTCTCTACTGGGAAAAAGGCATTTGTGAGTGGATCCGCGCTGTTGTCCTCTGTGTCTACTCTCCTAACCTCGATCTCCCTGGAGATCAACCATCTCCATGTTCAGGTGATACTGCCTAAGAATTATATCTGGATTTCTGATGGGATGGTAGTTCCTTGGCATAAGCCACAACTCCATTGTCACACAATGGTGGGAACGAAGTTCATCTCATGAACTTATATATCCAGACTGCCTCTTTGGTAGCATCCTTGGTAACGATGTATCTTGCCTTTAATCGTCTAGTATGTCACGGTATCTAGCTTGGAACTCTTCCAACATACCATCCCTCCACTGAGGGTATAGACAATGCCTGCGACTGACATTCAGTCGTTCTTATCACCCTGGAACCTTTCCAGTGATTCTCCTCAGGATCGATTGATAACATCTCACTACAACTAGTGAGTATCCTAACATCCAATTAGATCTATCTCATAGATCCAAAATCCAGGATTTAGAAGGTATCACTTTGATCCTATATGGAGAATCCTTGTGATAAGCGGAGATTAACCGAGCGTAGCATAGGAAACTCCTTCCCTATCAAGAGTATGTCATCCACGTACTCTACGAGGATCACCACCATACTCTCTACTACCTTTTTGTATATACAAGGTTCATCTACCATTTTGATGAAGTCAAACTCTATGACTACCACATCAAAACAGATGTTCCAACTCCGCGATGCCTGCTTTAGCCTATAAAGCATCTTGTACACGTTTCCGCTGCTCCCACTATCTACGAAGCCCTCTGGCTGTGTACTTATAGACGCTCTTTTCTAAAACATCATTTAGAAAAGCAGTCATGACACCCAACCACCAGATATCGTAGTCATGGTATGTAGCCGTGGCAAGTTGGATCTGGATGGACTTAAGCATAGCTTTGAAAGTCTCAACTTTCCATGTACACCATGTAATCTTCTCAAGATATACTCGCTCCTGATAGGGATTTAACCCTTCAGATAAAGCAACCAAAGTCTATACTTTGTTGGCGTATAAGGATTCCATCTCAGATCGATAAGCATCCAGCCATTCTTACAGAGTCACACTCCTGATGGCCAGTTCGAAACTAGTTGGGTCATCATCTCATGATGCAATCCTCGCTCCCACGGTCATAGAGAAACCAAAGTATCTCTCAGGTGGGTGAGGAACCCTACTAGATCGGCGGAGAGGCTGAGGTTCGTTGGAAACTATTGAATTCTTTGGTTCTACCAAATCATCAGCTGCAGTTTGTATAGCTGGAACCTTTCCAGTTCTACATAACAGACCTTGCCTCGAGCTTGTCCATATTTTGCTTTTAGACATAGGCTGGACAACCCCAAATCTTAACAAACTTAAGATATGGGCTCTTCCCTTTCCATATCATATATGAAGTGGTAGGCAACTGATTTGATTTGAACCCTATTCAATAGGTATGCAGCTTCTCAAGTGCATAACTCCCAAAAGGAAATAGGAAACTCAGTAGTACTCATCATAGAGCACACCATATCAATATAGGGTGCTATTGCTCCGCCCCGATACACCATCGTGCTGTGGTGTATACGGAGGAGTAATGCTGAGGGAGAATCTCATTCTCCTTTAGAAAAGTCCAGGAATTCCGTGCTCAAGTATTCTCCTCCTTGATCACATCAAAGGACATAATACTTATACCCGTTTTTTGTTCTCTACTTCTAACTTATATTCTGTGAATATCTTAAAAGCTTCGGGCTTGTGTTTCAACAGGAACATATGTATGAATCTTGAGAGATTATCAGAGAATGTAATGAAGTAAAAAGAACCGGTCTTGGCATGTGTAGACAGGGGACCTTCATACATCAGCATGTATCAATCCCAAGAGTTCAATAACTCTTTCTCTGTTTCCAATAAACAGAGCTGTGGTCATCTTATCTTTGTGACATGACCGGCAAGTTTCACAAGATGTAAATTCTGTTGGAGATAGTGCCCTCAGAGTCAATTATTGGATCGCAGGTATGTGATTGCAATGATTGCGGAGGACCTATACCGGTAGGACAGTCTTACTCAAGATGATAGTATGCTATCTGGTTTGCCTTTATTAGTCGTGTACATGTTCAGGTGACTGATTACATGTTACACTTTGATAGAGCCCTTAGGATCTTGCTTTAGTACCAACAGTATGATGGCGATTATATACGTGAGAGTTGGGTAGTTTATATGCATATCCTTAATTGTGGTCCCTAGTCGTGGGAGTTTCGAGACAGGGCATCGATACTCCGGAGTAGACTAGTGTGTACAGTCGAGACCCCGACGAGGGGCGGTGGCCGGTCTCACAAGCCACTGGTGTCAGTTGGATCACCTAAGATGTATACAGGTGCTCATTGGGTTATGAGTACACCGGACAGGACTCGCCGGGAATCTGCTAGTTAGTATTATATCTATCGTCAGATAGCAGTTTCCTGGTGACATGTGTACAGGTTAGTTCATCGACCTGAGGTCGTCATTTGTCTCGTGTGAGCTCCCACTGTGCTTTGATTTCTACCCTACCACGGCTCAAAGGAGTCGTGCAAACAGGTAGTTTTTGGGTACAGTCCCGAGCCATATGGAGCCACGTGAGCGGATCGGCAGGGGATTCGTCTCTCCCAGTATTGGGGGCGAGGTCGTGCTGTGTCTAGGAGAGCCATTACATATAGTCCATGGCCATGGCAGGAGATTTTCTGGTAGGAACTCCAGTAGTGTCTCAGGGTGTTATTGGGCTACACTCCGACACGACTTATACTGCTAATGGGGGTCTGACGTTTCTAGCCCCCTAGGCAGATATGCGATACTCATAGACGAATGGACCGGACTGTATATACATTGTCACTGTTAGGCTCAGTAGGGTTTTCGGATGAGTTCGCTCATCGGACTCCCTTGAGGTCAGTCCATGGGTAGCCGTTACGCATTGCTAGTGCCACTGACGGTTTGTGGTTAAACCCACTGCTAGGGTACTGACGAGTCATTAGAGTTCCCCACAGACAGTTTCCCAAGTTCGGGCGAAACGTTGTAGAGGCCGTATGGTTTTATGGCAGGGTTCGGAAAATGCACGTGCGTTTACGCACGTGTTATTTTTCGGGCAGATGATACTGGTCGGTTTTGGTTTAAGCCGGATCCGAGTATTATATTGAGTAGGTATAATATCTTTGTCTCAGTTGCATTTGTATTCGGTCGTAATACAAATGCGGGTATATTTATACAGTTACGGGGTTATCCTGAAAGTCGTTTCTGGATCACTTTTGGAAGTTGCCAGTTTCCAGTTTTTCTATCAGTCGTCCTTTAACATTCGGTTAAAGACGGATTTATCTTTTCTTGGATGAGAGTGAGTCATGCTTCTAGAAGGTTCTAGAAGGTGATGACTTGGTTAATTGGTGTTGTGTTTTCATTGGTTGCATTAATGAATGGATGACTAGGTTTAGTGAGTCATTCATTTCATTAATGAGTTTTGTTTACTTAAGGATATTTCTTCATGATCTTTGTTTATGGTCACCTCCTTGATTGCTCCTACACTCACCCTCCTCCTCCATATAAGTGGCCGGCCCCTTCTCCTCCTCCACTCACTCATGAGAGAAAAATTATGGTTGTTAAAAGAAAAGACTAAAGTTTTGGATACATGGAAATTTCATAGTTCATTTCTTGTTCCATTTCATTTCCATCGGCAACTTCATTTACCGATCGTTCACGGACTTGGACGAAGTGAGACAAAGTCATCTACTCAATCTCTACATCAATCTTGGTCGTCGCTTTTAGCAAACTTGATGACCGAGTTGCCTCGAGTCAGAGGCGGGAGCCCGTTTAAAGAATCAGTGACGTGGTGCCACTTGGACGAGCAGATCGGAGATCGACGAGATCGGAGCAGCCGCAACGGAGCGTGGGATGATGGTTAAAGAACGAAGGACTCGAATCGTTCGGTATAACCTTTCTACACTCTTTACAGTTTGTTAGTTTAGCAATAATGGCAGATCCGGGTTAAAGTATACGATAGCGCCAGTTAAAAAGTTTTTTGTTCCGCATTTGGCGTCTGTAGACGGCCGGGGCGCTACCGTAGACTTGCAGTGGTATCAGAGCCTCACCATTTTTCTATACTAACTTGTGCTAACGCGTTTAAAACATCGATCGAACCGGAAATCAAAAACTGCAAAATTCTAGCTTCACAGTTTCTGTTGATTTTAAATGATGTCCTAAAATTATTCTACACATCTCAGAAAACTGTGCAGGCTTTTATAAGAACGCCGTACAAATTTGGGCACGTGAATCGACAAGACTGCCGCGGAAACGCGGCCAAACCCATGGTTTGGCCGCGCATCCGCGGCCGTTCTGAGCGATCATGCCCCCAAATTTGTACAGTGTATTCTTCTCTGGAATTTAGGGTTTTTGGTATATATCTTTTGGGCCCAGATTTTATTACTGTTCACCAGATTTCCGTGGGGCCCACTTCTTGATATTTAGTCGATCGAAATTTAAACATCTTAGTTTACAGTGCTTACATTGTATCTCCGACCGGGAATGTCATTTGATCGGTAAACCGCGTCTGATTGCTATAGTTCTTTTAGACGGGTTTGCGAACGTGACATTCGCGTTGATGTTCTGTGTTGTGCTGTGATGTTGCGGATTTGTCGTGGTGGATAGCAGTGTGCAATGGTAGTACAGTTTGAGTTTGTTTGTACATTTGATATTTCGGGGCGAGCGTCCAACTTGTGGACTGCCGTCACTACCTGTTGTATAATATTCTTTTGGGGCACGACCAGGTTGCGGTCGATGTACCTGTTGTACTAATTTTCATTACTGTACTAGGTTTTGCCCCACGACGGAGTGCACGGATAGCCGGGTTCTGGAGGGGCAACGGGTCCGCATCTCATGGCTTTGAGAGGCAGAGGGGCCCCACTCTAGAATTGGCAGACTATTCGCCGCACTCGTAGGGGGTACAGGTTGAACCAAGGTGGGGTGCCCAAGATTACCGGATTCCGTGAAGTGCTGGGTGGTCCATTCACTATGCTGTAGGGGGCTTCCTCACTTCAGGTTTTGGCGGGTAACTTGCCGCACCCGTAGGGGTCTAGGTTTCATTGCACAGGCCATCCACACGACAGGGGAACGTCGGGTTTCAGCAGCGGCTCTGTGAAACCCGGGGATCCCAGATTATCTGTATTGTTCTGTGATGCTTATTACTTTTCTGTAATGTTGCATATTATCACGCCTGGAGCGATTATTGTATATTGGTTTATATACTATTAGATGTTGTATATGTTTTACACCCGCGCTAGTCCAGTCCCCGCTCTGTCGTTAGTTAAGTAACCTAACGGGTGATGACGATACCCAGTGACGAATGCGGATGTCATATACGTACATTTTATTTTCGTTCTTTTCTGGTGTGATCGATTGATGGGACTGCGTTGATTCTGATCAATGCAAAGTAAAGCAAACCTGTTTACAGTTGTTGGAACAAATTTAAAATGTGTTATTGCAAAGACGTTTCCTTTTGTTATGCATAGCGGTATTCAGTGGAATATCCTGCACTTCATTCGACGGGGCAAGGGCCGATATCCCTTCACCGGGACTGACCCCTTGGACAGAAGTTTGCGTCAGGGTAATAACTTCACTATAGTCGATTACAAGTTGCTTTGCATAGCGGTATTCAGTGGAATATCCTGCACCTCATTCCACGAGGAAAGAGCCGAGATCCCTTTACCGCGAGTGACCTCTTTAGCAAATGGTTTTCGCCACTATATTTTAAAAAGCTATCAAGTTCACTACGCTAAAGGTTTTTCGCCAAAAACCAGCCGTAGCCCTCCGTCACTTCTTTTGGGTATTCAGTAGTATTCAAGCTATGTATTTTGACCAACGCCAAGGCATAGTGTTTGGTAGCTGCTGGATATTCAATTGTTGCATAGATAGATGAGTTGGTTTGGGACAGCCGTTCTGCCATTTTGACCTAACGCCAAGGGCATGTGCGGGTGGGTTCAAATTAACAAGATAGTGACGGGTAGAACTTGGCATGTGACTTATGACATTTTGACCTAACGCCAAGGTTATAAGACCATGGGGCAAAAATCATATCGGGAGTTTCTAAAGAAACTGAAACTTGCCAAGTATGCGCATACCTTCTGGAGTATGAGTAACGTGGATGCATTCCATCACGTTATCATGCGATGAGAGTTGGATCCCGATTCCCACTGATGAGTTGGTTTACTCTTCGGGTGATCCCGATTGATTCTTCTTTCTGGTTTGGAGTAGAATTTGACAGGACAGTGGGAGGTTCCCGGATTAGATAAAGTGATAACCATTCTGATCTAGGTTAGAGTGCACGCAGAGTGTTTCTTTTCTCTCTCTCTTTGGCAGCGACCTTTGACCGACCCTAGACTATGACTCTGTGACCAGGTTGACCGAACCTTCTTAAAATACTGGCTTTTGGATTGTCCTTGTTGCATAAGTCATTGCCACTCCTTCTTTTACCCTTTGCATTTCTCAGAACACCCGTTTTACTACGGATATCCACTTCCATTGGATAGATCCATCGTATGGTTATATACGAACTCGGAGGGACTTCTTCGAGGATGGATCCAGGTTCAGGAGAAATATAATTGGTTTATTCAGTTGTCTTTTATTATCACCTTCTTTCAGGTTGCGAGGGCTCCTTGGTTTAGGAGAGTACACCTATTACGCTTATTGGACAGTCTTATTCCAAACCATAGGCAGGTGCCGAAAGGTAGGGAATGAAGAAAACCAATTAGCCTAAGTAGGGTGTGCAGAAGGTAATATATAAAGACAAAATAAAGGGATTAGAAAGAGGGCAAAGTAAATTGCGACTGATATCATTCACGACCAAAACCGTGTACTTCATCGCCACTCCTATTTCACCTTTAAAAGAATAAGGTATTATTCAGATATCTTTTATCATCACCTTCTCTCAAGATATGAGTACTCCTTGGTTTAGGAGGGTACACCTATTATGCTTACTGGATAGTCTTCTTCCAAACCATAGGCTGGTGCCGAACGGTAGGGAAGGAAGAAAACCATTTAGCCTAACGATGGTGTACAGAAGGTAACGACTAAAGACAAATAAAGGGATTTGGAGATATGGCAAAGAGATATACGGTTGAAGTCATGAATTGGATTATGGAAGAGGCATTGCTATGAATACCAGGATACCCCAACGAAACATTTTCATGTTTCAGTGCATTGTTAAAAGAAAACTGTTTTCCCGATGGGGTACTTACTCCAAGGGTATGTATTTACCAGGTTTCATTCTCATATCTGTATGGTTTTACAGATGATGAGTGGGAGTAAGTTATTAGGAATTAGATAATTATCCTCATTATATCGGAATTCATTGTAATTGGTGATATTTGAGGAAATAGCCAGGGTACAGTTTTCAACCTACGACGCACAGGTTTTGAGTTGTTTAAACTCAGCGGACTTATACAGAGTATTGTATGTTGTCCAAGTGTCCATCAGGACAAAGGGGTAGGTCCTCGTACTATGTTCTGTTTACTTATAACTTCTCTAGTATTTAGACAAGTGTTTCGTAGAAATACAAGGTCTAAGTTTTGAGAAGTTGTGGGTATAAGAATAAAGTAGAGAACCAGGTGTCACAAGTATCGGGATTCTTCAAAGAGATCGAAGATGTAGATTCTTGTGATTGGTATTCAGATGATAGTGATGGTTTTGAGAAACGTGTTTTCTCTTTCAGGTTGCTCATAATTGGATGGATTCCTAAGTTGAGTAATGCTGATTAGCCTCTTTCCATTAAGTTGATATGCACTGGAGACAGCTGCATGATTTGAATATGGTTCCAACTAAATAAGTGCCAAAGTTTCTATATTGGATATAGAATAGTTCGTACCTTAAAAGATATTAAGGTACGGGGAGTTGTCCAGCTTATGCTTAAAACCAGACTCTGGATAACTCAGGGCACGTTTCTGTAATGGCTGTTTGTGGGTTGACCCTGGGTATGACGAGGGTTGATATTCTACCATTTGGAAGATCAATAGTGATATTGTTCTTGACTCGCCACAGTTTTAGTAAAATGGATTTTTTCAGAAAACAGTAGTGGGAGTATGGTAGAACTGGAAGTGATTCCAGAACCACAAACGATTACGGAAAATTTAATAAGACCTATATATTCAATCAGGTTTGACATTCCAATAGCCACTCCGCAGATATGGTGGGTAACCTCAGACACCCGAGAGGTACTCCGGTAGCCTCAAGGACGGTTACAGGGAGGATCTTATCTACCCAGACTTGACACTACTGTTGTTCCAGGCTATGAGACCCGGTAGGAGGGTTGTCGTAGTCAGTGGGAGTATCGGAAGAATAGTGGGCAAGTAGCTTATGTCTATTTATAGACCTGAGCAGTTATAGCGGAGATAGATCATCTAATTTTGATGTGACAGTCATGGGTTTGACTTCATCAGAATAGGGGATGGATCTGTTAAGAAGGTAGTAGGGTGTGATGTCATGGTATCTGGATGACATACACAGAGTGGGAAGTAAAATTCCTATACTACGATCGGTTGTACTGTGGTCATCACACAGTTGTTTCTCCAGACAGGATATGGCTATAATATTTGACATTCTGGTTTCTAGATCTATGGTTTTTGATCTGGATTTGGGTAGTTTCCCAATGTAGGTACTTTGACAGTATTCTAATGGTTTTTAGAATAGATGACTCCTAGCATGGTGGTGTACCTGCAGATGATGGAGTCACCCTCTCTAAAGGTGTCTTACGGACTAAAGGGGAGAGGGATGTGCATGATTGGCAGATCACTTGCTTAGGCAATTGAGTCAATCGTGAGATGTCAAGTACCACACCAAATGTTGTTTTTGCACTAGATGCAATAAGTTTGTATTAATCCAATCCTGGAGAAACATAAGGAAGCAGTTATAAAACATAAGTACATGTTCTACGGATTTGATAATGGCAGCTTCCTTCGGGAGACGGTTATCATTCCAGGCTTCAAAGGTGACATGGTTGATAGAGTGATTGCCAGAGTTATAGTTTTTCCCTCTGACGAAGAGGGACAGTATTATGGACAGGTGGTCCAAGAGGATACTGTGGGTGGCATGGTGCCGGATACTGATTAGGTTCAATGATCGATACAGTCTAAGAAGTTTGGATTTAGAGTTCATTTATGAACTAGGTCCCATCAAATATCCAGACATATTCTAAGACAGGTATTACTCAATTCAGGAGATGGATTTCTCCGCGAACTTGAGATTAAGAGAGATATAGAAAGAAACATCTTGGCGGATCCACTCATTGAGGCTATTTCTCGAACACAATAGTTTTACAAACGGGCTTTGTGAAACTGATTAGTAGAGGAGTTGGATGTTCGGTTTCACACGGGCTGTGAGTAGTCGACATTGCAATAATTAGCCTTAAGTGCAAGTGGGAGATTGTTGGAGATAGTGCCCTCAGAGTCAATTATTGGATCGCAGGTACGTGATTGCAATGATTGCGGAGGACCTATACCGGTAGGACAGTCTTACTCAAGATGATAGTTTGCTATCTGGTTTGCCTTTATCAGTCGTGTACATGTTCAGGTGACTGATTACATGTCACACTTTGATAGAGCCCTTAGGATCTTGCTTTACTACCAACAGTATGATGGCGATCATATACGTGAGAGTTGGGTAGTTTATATGCATATCCTTAATTGTGGTCCCTAGTCGTGGGAGTTTCGACACAGGGCATCGATACTACGGAGTAGACTAGTGTGTACAGTCGAGACCCCGACGAGGGGCGGTGGCCGGTCTCACAAGCCACTGGTGTCAGTTGGATCACCTAAGATGTATACAGGTGCTCATTGGGTTATGAGTACACCGGACAGGACTCGCCGGGAATCTGCTAGTTAGTATTATATCTATCCTCAGATAGCAGTTCCCTGGTGACATGTGTACATGTTAGTTCATCGACCTGAGGTCGTCATTTGTCTCGTGTGAGTTCCCACTGTGCTTTGATTTCTACCCTACCACGGCTCAAAGGAGTCGTGCAAACAGGTAGTTTTTGGGTACAGTCCCAAGCCATATGGAGGCACGTGAGGGGATCGGCAGGGGATTCGTCTCTCCCGGTATTAGGGGCGAGGTCGTGCTGTGTCTAGGAGAGCCATTACACATAGTCCATGGCCATGGCAGGAGATTTACTGGTAGGTACTCCAGTAGTGTCTTAGGGTGTTATTGGGCTACACTCCGACACGACTTATACTTCTAATGGGGGTCTGACGTTTCTAGCCCCCTAGGCAGATATGCGATACTCATAGACGAACGGACCGGACTGTATATACATTGTCACTGTTAGGCTCAGTAGGGTTTCCGGATGAGTTCGCTCATCGGCCTCCCTTGAGGTCAGTCCATGGGCAGCCGTTACGCATTGCTAGTACCGCTGACGGTTTGTGGTTAAACCCACTGCCAGGGTACTGACGAGTCATTAGAGTTCCCCACAGACAGTTTCCCAAGTTCGGGCGAAACGTTGTAGAGGCCGTATGGTTTTATGGCAGGGTTCGGAAAATGCACGTGCGTTTACCCACGTGTTATTTTTCGGGCAGATGATACTGGTCGGTTTTGGTTTAAGCCGGATCCGAGTATTATATTGAGTAGGTATAATATCTTTGTCTCAGTTGCATTTGTATTCGGTCGTAATACAAATGCGGGTATATTTATACAGTTACGGGGTTATCCTGAAAGTCGTTTCAGGATCACTTTTGGAAGTTGCCAGTTTCCAGTTTTCTATCAGCCGTCTTTTAACATTCGGTTAAAGACGGATTTATCTTTTCTTGGATGAGAGTGAGTCATGCTTCTAGAAGGTTCTAGAAGGTGATGACTTGGTTAATTGGTGTTGTGTTTTCATTGGTTGCATTAATGAATGGATGACTAGGTTTAGTGAGTCATTCATTTCATTAATGAGTTTTGTTTACTTAAGGATATTTCTTCATGATCTTTGTTTATGGTCACCTCCTTGATTGCTCCTACACTCACCCTCCTCCTCCATATAAGTGGCCGGCCCCTTCTCCTCCTCCACTTACTCATGAGAGAAAAATTATTGTTGTTAAAAGAAAAGACTAAAGTTTTGGATACATGGAAATTTCATAGCTTATTTCTTGTTCCATTTCATTTCCATCGGCAACTTCATTTACCGATCGTCCACGGACTTGGACGAAGTGAGACAAAGTCATCTACTCAATCTCTACATCAATCTTGATCGTCTCTTTTAGCAAACTTGACGACCAAATTGCCTCGAGTCAGAGGCGGGAGCACGTTTAAAGAATCAGTGACGTGGTGCCACTTGGACGAGCAGATCGGAGATCGACGAGATTGGAGCAGCCGCAACGGAGCGTGGGATGATGGTTAAAGAACGAAGGACTCGAATCGTTCGGTATAACCTTTCTACACTCTTTACAGTTTGTTAGTTTAGCAATAATGGCAGATCCGGGTTGAAGTATACGATAGCGCCAGTTAAAAAGTTTTTTGTTCCGCATTTGGCGTCTGTAGACGGCCGGGGCGCTACCGTAGACATACAAATTCAAACTAATTTAAATATGCATCTAAATGTAACTTCAGCCAGTCGGGTCGCATTGATATGACCTAGTCTACAATGCCTCAAGAAGGATTCGTTCATTTCTGAACTCTTCTTCTTGTGTGTGTTCCGTATACTAAGAACTGTAGTTTGATTTAGAACGTCAATGCTTTTAGATAACGTGCCTGAACCGATCAACTCTTGATATAGGAAATGTTCAAAACATTATCCAACAATACAAAATTATATCCTTTCTTTACTAATAAAGAGACTGATATGATTTTGTATATCAGGTTCGGTATCTAATAACATTCGTTCAGAATCAATGTATTCTGGTAATACAGGGTGATAGTGACCAACAGACTTGGCTGCAACACTTGCACCGTTTTCTATCTCATAAAACTTATCACCCGTTCTCAGTTTTCTACCTATCTGTAGCCTATGCAACAGATTACATATGCGGGATCCTGATCCGGTATCAAATACCCAGGACGTAAAGGATACTGAGAAACAGTTCTGTGTAATGAACACACTCGAAGATGATGCATCAACATGCACTTTCTTCGTTTGGGCGGCACGGGAAATCTGGTATTCCCCAATTTTCTGCTCTGTCTTATAACAATTATAAGTTGGAGCGGGACCAACGTTCCCCAGCTCAGTATAACAAGCGGGTTCGGTCAACATATCCGTTTTATTATCTTGATTAAGGCGTGATATGGTCGCTACCTGGAGAGAGAGAGAGAAGAAAACACTCAGCGTATGCTTTTGCAAGATTAGATTGGTTATATAATATATCTAATCAGGATGTCTCCCACTGTTTTAATCAAATCTTCCTTCAAACCCTAAAAGGAAAGACTAGCCGGGATTAATTACACGCTACAAGTTCGCCAATCTTTCAGCTAGGCCAGTGTCGGTACTTTGAGGGAGGTCCCCCGTGCTTTCGCACGAACCTAATTAAAGTAAATCTCGTTTTCCCAGAGGCATAACCCCGTTAATACCTTTCTAGACACCTACTTGATCGGCTAATTGTAATGTGTAAAACTCTCCCAGGAGTAACTCTTACTCGCAGCGGGTATCGGGATCCAACTATCTCATAGAAGGTATGCAATCTCATTGTAAATTTCAACACTTGAAATTCCCAATAATATTTTACCCCTAGCGTGCTATGACCTTGACGCATGCCAAACAACCCATAGTCCGCTAGTCAAGTTCAACCCGTACATTTCTTGATTGAATTAAACCCACCCGCACGACCCTTGACGCATGCCAAACAACGCCGTACGAATACCCTAATCCAATCGCATCGTATGCTAGCAGATAAGCACTAGTTAGCTACCGTACACTACGCCTTGACGCATGCCAAACTACCGAAGCACGAATACTAAATAGTACTTATCTGAAATGACGGAGGGCTACGCAGGTTTTTAAGAAAACCATGAGCGTAATGAACTTGATATCATTGTAGAATCGAGTGATTTGAAATGGAATGTTTTTGAGGCTTTTCTAGTTTTGCTAAAGGGGTCACTCCCGGTGAAGGGATCGTCGGCCCTTTCCTCATCGAATAAGGTGCAGGATATATCATATATTCCGCTGTGCAAAGCAAGAACTATAAAAGCAATCAAAAGACAAACCGAGTTTGTAGCATCTGCCAGTTATTGCTAAAGGAGTCACTCCCGGTGAAGGGATCTCGGTCCTTTCCTTATCGAATAAGGTGCTGGATGTTCTACAAGGAACACCGCTATGCAAAGCAAGAACTAGAGCTACCAGTTTTTAAACAAGTTTCTACAACATCTTAGGTTTCTTTTATTTCATTAATCTCATTAATGAAGTCCCATTTTATTTTGCTTCACAAGCATCACAGTTGAAACGAAATCTGCAATATAACATATATCTTATATATATATAATATAAACATTCGTCTCAGGCAGTAATATGATCTCATCACAGAACATTGCAGCAGAAGAACATATATGAAATATTGGATATACTAGGACGTCCGTGTTGTAACATTTCCAAAATAATAAAATATTATTTTCGGGAATTTTTATAATTTAATATTATTTTAATGAATATTTTAATATTCGGGTGTAATTAAATACAAATAAATGGGGAAAAATTTTGGAAAATTCTAAAATAGGGTATTTTATGGATTTATGCTATTTTAAAGTTTTTAAGATTAGTTATATGCTAATTTAGTGTTAATCGCGATTAAAAATCGCTAATTGGATTTTTAGCACTTTTGAGCAAAAATGTGCACATATCATTTTCCACACTTGTTACACTTGTGCATTTCTACCATGGTTGTTCTTTTGGGAGCACTATTTGAGTGAGAAGAAAAGAAAAGGAAAAGAAAAAGGTATGTGATGATGAGAGAGAGAGAGTAAGTGGCTTTTGACATTTTGACCCTTTCCTTCTTCATTTCTCCATCTCATTTTCTCTCCCCTCTTCTTCTTGTTGCTGCTGCTGTCCCCTCTCCCTCACTCACCCTCTTCTTGGAACCCTAGATCCATCATGAAATCCTAGCCAAAACCCCATTCCCACTTCACAAAAAATGGTCCCAAGCTCACTAGCTACCCATTGAACCTAGCAAGATTGGATTTGGTGGACCTTGAGCAACTCAAGAATTTTCTTGAGTTGCCAAAGGAGGTAATTTCTTCACCCTCTTGTAGCATTTCAATTTCCTTGTGCATCAATTCTAGTTTAGTATCGATATCGTGTCATTTTGTGGACTTTTGAGATTTCAAGTTAGGGTTTAGGGTAAAACTGAAATCAAAGATGGAATTGAGGATTGTGGTGACCTTAGAACCCCTTGTGTAATGCTAAATTGAACCCAAAACTGGAAGTGAAACCAGAATACGGAATTACGGAACCGATATCGGGGAAAACTGTAAATCTGTCGCTGTTTTGTAGAATCTGCTATCACCCCGAGACACCTAAAATAAAACTAAGATTTACAGTGAGATGTGCACGCACCATAGAGCCACCACCCCAAACCCTAGCTCCCAATTCCTTTTCCAGGCCGCCAATTTCTCCATTCTGGCGGCAATTTGCGGCCAGAGCAGGGTGGATCTGCCTCGTTTTCTGTGCATGCCCCTATTTCCTCTAGTATTGACCCAGGGTACTTCTAGTTTTGACTGATTCCATCTAGGGTGAAATCTGGGTAGATTTTCCTATGTTGGTGTATGATTTACGACTTGTTTTAGCATGGATTTTAGTATTTGGTGATTCGTTTCTGTCGGGTGGCGTTTGGACGTCAACGACAAGTGGATATTGATAGTGTTTACATGCGAGACGAAAGGTTTCTACCAATGCGAGTAGCGTGTGCTATTTTGGTTTCCGATGTGGTTTTTATGTGCTTTAGGATTTTGATATACTTGTAGGTACCCTACGAAATGTGGAGGCAAGAAGATGAAGATGGCGACATCGGCACCGACACATGAGAAGCAAGGTGAGTAGATTTATATCTACGGGGAGAAGTCGGGTGGATGGCGTATAGCACCCCCGCAGTCCGTGGTGTGTATACGAATACGTATACACACATATATTTATTATGTGTTGTTTAGGGTTTTTGATGGTAATAATGGATTATTGATGATGAGGATGTATTAGTCGAGTAGTGCGAACCCCAGAGTAGTGGTTGCACCCAAACTCACACATACACACATACTTGCATACATTCTTTCATATATTTGTGCGTATATGATGGTGCGTATATCTACACATGGGTATGGGACTATGTGTTTATATACGGGATTTAAGGATGATACGTGGGTTTGAGATGATATTTGATGTGAGGCCGTGAGATCGGCGATGTGACATAGTTTGTCTTTGAGGTGCGATATGATAGTTTTAGCGGGCCTTTGGACATGTGCTTTACCCGCATTCATATTTTTATAGATGGTATCGATTTGTACTAGACTTAGAGTAGTACCCCAGATTGTGCGATCTGATGATAAGTAATACCTTATTTGTGATGAGATAGGGTGATATTGACCCCTACCCAGTTATTGGGATGCCGTACGACGATTTACCGTACGAGCCGGTATTGATGATAGATCCGCACTCATGACTTGAGGATATCTTACGATATGTTATTGTGGCGAGATCACCGACTATCATATCTATATATATTGACTCAGATTAGGTGGTTTCATACCCCTCCTGTCTAGATTACTTAGTAGACATTAGACTAGACCGAGTCATACCTATTTCTAACTAACGAATCGGGGATATTTTAAAGATAGGCAGAAGGGTTATACGGATATTTTCAAATGATGCATCTTTTCTTAAAACACCGTAGCCCTTATTTTACCAAAAGCCCTGATTCGTCTTATTTCAAAAAGCAAGGTTGCATGACATATCTATTGGGGCGGGTTCTCTACTGTTGCGTTGATTACTCGATTCCGCACATTCATGCTGTTTGCATTGCATCGCTTATGATGTTGATGTATTTCATTCATGCTGCTAGGACACCAGCACCATTATCGATGATGCGTATGTTCCACGTACACTGTTGCCGGCTGACACACTTCATCATCGATAATTGCCATGTCACTACACTGTAGTACTGTTGCATTCAGGGTATGACCCTTGCATGACATACTGATATGCTTACCTTTCTGCTATATGTCGCATATATGCTGCTTTCTGATTATACGTATTGAGATATGATGTTTCCATGATATTTCTGGTTTTGGGAACCGTGGGTGTTTCAAAGAGAATATGTAATTGTTTAAAAAACCCGGTTACCCGTGATATGATATTTTGGTGTGTCCACCACGCGTTTTCTCGGTGCTGAGACGTGTGCTTGAAACCCGATTCGAGGAGTGGATGTTCCGTTTGCGGGTTCGTGGTGGGCCCGGTATGGTTCCCCTCGGCAAGATGATCGATGAGCTTTGCCGATTGAGCCTGGAGGCGGGCGAGTACCTACCGGTGATTGGTTGGACCTGGCAGTTGTCCGGAGGATACTGACCAGAGTCGAGAGATGGATGCGGGATGATCCGTACTGCCGGGGCCGAGGGCCGATACCGCAGATGGACCCCGTGGGCCGATCCGGACTGACGGAGCCCGATATATGAGGATTTACGTGCCGATACTGGGCACAGTTTTTCATGATGTTTTCGAGTGCCGATGCTGAGCACTCTGGTTCCATGATTTTGACGTGTCGGGAGGGACACGGGTGGATTACATCCTCATTTTCCCATGCACATGATTTATGTTATTTACATGCATGGTGGTTATTGTCATTGGGGGACGAGTGGACAGGATCCACGTGTATACAGATCTGATTACATTGATCATACCTCATATTCATGACATGCTATTACCTGATGCACTAGCACGAGCACTTGGCACTACACTCATGTATAGAGGTTACATTGCTAGTTTAGCATGCTTCAGATTTATTCATATTGAGGTTTATCTATATCTGATCATATTGACCTAGGATGGTCATGCATTCGATCTCTGCTTGTAGATATTTTCTATTCACGAGTTGGCAACTCACCCCCGTTGTGCCCCAGTTCTTGCAGGTTTGCCGTACAGATTCCATAGCGGCATTTCTGGCACACTGCTTCCTCATGGGTGACTTGCTTGGGTAGGTGGGTTCTTTGTATCAGAACAGCCATTGTTCATGTATTATTTATTGTATCTAGAATTTCCATCAACCAAAACTTGTATATTGTGCAGACTTAGAGACAGTGTTGTATTATTTCGACCTTAGAGTCGCGTTTGTAGTATTACGGTTTTCTGGCTGTTCGAGTTTCTTTTTGAGTTTGATCCTTGCCCTTTCGCGTTGTATATTATTATTGCTTGCGTGGTTGTGGCCGTCGATTGACGAAGAGCTAGCTCCCGCTTGGGGATGCCTTTTATCATTGCATATTTATGTTATTCTTGTTGTACCCCGTTCGGGGCCAGTTTTTACGAAGGAAACTCTGCCGAAATTTTCAGGAAAGGTTACACATTTTAAAAATGCATATTCGGCTTAGTTATTTAAAAACCTTGATTTTCAAAACATGTTTTCCTTCACTTCTTTAAACCAGTTTTCTTTACTTACTCTAAAAATGGTTTTAGATTTCTGGGCTTTTGGCTTACTTGGATCAGATGGAGTCCTATAGACATCATATGGTTCAAGGGCCAGTCACGTGCTCTTTCGGGTCGTGACAAAGTTGGTATCAGAGCGCTAGGTTGACCTTGGTTCGAGTCTGAGTTTGACTATGTGGAGCCTAGGGAGTTAATTATATACGGAACTTAGGCTTGACCTTACGGAACATAGACTTAGTCAAGGGGGTATTAAACCCGAACTTTCGTCGTGTAGGATGACCCTTGGTTGATGGAATAGGTGACTAAAGTAGAGTGACGTACCGTTGGTATGTTCCGCGACATACTTACGACACGCCACTCCGCTTAAGAAACCTTAGGTTGTACATTTCCTTGCACTTTATTATATTCCTTCCTATGATCTATCTTCATCGACACTGGTTATTGTTTTGCTGCCGCGATTGCACGGGCAGGGTGAGCTACCGCTCGAGTTGTCAGCATGAGCTCGTCGTAGACGAGGGCTGACCGGGGCGTGATTCCAGAGACATACGGTTGCTTTGAGGCTTCGTAATTTGTGTTTCCGTACTTGAGCGTTTGATAGATCACTGTTGTGAGATTTCCCGGGTGTGCTGATCGGCACCAGAGGATTGAGCCACTGATAGAGGCCAGCCAGGATGTGATGACTGTTGATATATCGCTTATTCAGGATGATTGAGGCGCTGTTCAGCATACGGACGAATGAGCCAGTTGCTGCAGCGAATGATGAGATATCGCCCAGATGATTGGAGCTACTGCAGCATGAGCATATTCTTGAGATATGATGGTGAGTCGCTAGTCACCGAGGAGGAATGACTAGGACATGTGGTTCGTTCGCTTACCCCGATGCGAGGTCATCAGGTAGATTGATTCCAGCTAGAGGCGACTTCACGCTGATTCGTTGAGAGTCGATTGAGACGATCGAATGTCAGGAACCCATTTTCCAAGTTTAAAGTATTCGGAAAAACATGCAAGCGATTCTATGGACCCTCTAGAAGAATGAAACCCTAACTCGACTCAATGACCGTGTGAAAGCCTTTGAACCTTAGGGTTTGCGGGAGTTCCTCGGCGCCATTAGTGAGGCTTGGGTTTGTCCTTCTACGGCTGGACCACCGATGCTGTGGTATGTACTCGATACTATTAAACTGTACCCGAGATGTTGAGCTCTTGGGGGATTGTGAGGTTCTGACGAGTCGATCGGATGATTCGACATCATTCGGATATCTTGTGATGGGACACTGCTTGGGAGACTCCAGATACGAGCATAGCCATCGGAGCGCAGTCCGTGTAGCCATGATGAGATGAGTCCGAATCAGTCGATATTGAAGCAAGGTGGAGTAAAGAGTTCGCACGAGATTTCGACGAGATGGCGTTCCACTCCGCTGATATCAGAGATGCGATACGCACGCTGAGGACGTGTTCGGCTAGATATCTTCTACTGAGTGAGGAAGATACCGAGTTGTGATTTCGAGTCCGCGTGAGGGACTTCGGATGGACCGTAGCCGAGGACATTGCAGTGCGCAGATAGAGACGCGGCGTCGAAATGGACGATGATACAGACAATCGGGACAAGAGGTCCGTGCGAGACGCTGATGAGCTGTCATTACTTCTCGTCGAGACCAGAGGCCTGATATGCTTACAGAGGCGTTGGGATGCGACCGATTTCCGAGGAAATGCTGTGCTGAGGACATAGATGTCCATTGAACGAGAAAGGATTATGCCAGAGTACCAGCCTCCGTACAGATCGGCATAGGCAAGATCGGCAGAGACCTTGAGTAGGATTCCTTCCAGTACACTGCTGCTATAAGATTTGCACCAGGAGTAGATGCGTGATGTGCATTCAGAGGACCCGAGGTCGGCGCCAGAGATGTGCTGTTTTACGAGCGGTCGTGAGGATTGACCGAGAGATGACCAGGAAAGTGCCAGAACGAAATCGTTCCTGTCAGCACACCTGACCGGGCCGATGAGCCGATGGTTTGCAAGATTGGTAATCTACAGGAAGATCAGGAATCAGAGGCAGAGGACGCCAGCCGCGAGCAAGAGGCAAGTAGATATCTTGCGCTGCTAGCATTGGATGTACCGGCACCTTCTCGACTTTGAAGGAGGAACTACCGACGACGGTATTTATGATTTGTGATTTTGTGATTTGACTATCACGTATCCGTCACTTTGGGTTTCGGTATTTTGGCGATCTATTTGCGTGATTTAGTTTTGGTGACCGAGTTTCATGATATTTGATTTTGTGCACCATGGTTGCACCTACTGGGTATTTATACCTGGTACATAGTTATTACTCTTGAGGTGTTGATTGCGATTTCATGCCTATTTTATGCCGGTGATTTGATTTACGCTTCCAGCATAGTTTTCATGCACTTTTAGTGTTTTGATTTGATTTGTACACGTCGATGCACATGGTTGTGAGATTTTCCATCGCGGTACACTTGATTTTGATTGAGCCGCATTATATATCGTCGATTTTGACCCTGATATTGATGACTGATTCTTGCACTCCGTGCTTTTGGTTGGACTTACGTATGTTCGACGTTTGCTATGGGATTTTGTGATTTCGTGCTTGTTGAGTGCGCAGGGTTTGGATTTTCATTCGTGCACGATGGGTGCACCGATTTGGATTTTCGCGCATGTTGGGCGCATGTTTTTAGATACGATTTTGGTGCACACCAGATGCACTAAATCGAAATTCTTCGTGCATGTCAGATGCACCTGTTTTGACTGCCAGGCATACACGTTGCCTATGGCGGATACTTCGTGCACACCCGTTGCACCCACATGTTGTTTTGTGCACCTGTATGGCACATATGTGGATTTTGATTTCCGTGCGCACCAGACGCACAGGGTGGTGTTATGTGCATTTTTGAGATTTATTCTCTTTGGAGCAGTACTTTTTATGATGTTGGGTATTTGCTTTCATACTGAGCAGGACTAGTCAGTGGACGGTACCTGGATATATTTTGCATGCATCGATAGTTATCGAAGGGATTTCCAAAAAGCGAACTATAGTCTCAGTATATATCTACGTGTCCGATATGACACGAAACGTTTTAAAAACAAGGAAACCCTTCTGATTGTTTTTAAAACGGCGGAACGCACCTATTAAGCAAAGGATATATATATATATACGTATATAGTTATTTTCTTGTGAAAAACGTCCGCCACTGTGCAGTGTTGCGCGCATCGCACAGCGACTTAAAGAGATTTGGCATGCATTTACATCAGCTATTTACATGTATAGATTGGATGTCTACATGTATAGTTCTGATCCATATCATATTGGTTTTGCATTGGATTTGACATTTGTGTATTTACCTAGACTCCGATGATTGCGGGATGCTTGACGGAGTTTCGATTTTGGGTTATCTTCTCATTACTCCCGCGCATGCATCGCGCTGTGATGTTTTATGTATTGATGATTTCGGAGCCCCGACGACTTGAGATTTGTATCGAAATGTTTTAGTACTTGGGGGTTTTTAAATTTAAATTCAGGGACCGAATTTCTTTAAGGGGGGTAGATTGTTACATTTCCAAAATAACAAAATATTATTTTCGGGAATTTTTATAATTTAATATTATTTTAATGAATATTTTAATATTCGGGTGTAATTAAATACAAATAAATGGGGAAAAATTTTGGAAAATTCTAAAATAGGGTATTTTATGGATTTATGCCATTTTAAAGTTTTTAAAATTAGTTATATGCTAATTTAGTGTTAATCGCGATTAAAAATCGCTAATTGGATTTTTAGCACTTTTGAGCAAAAATGTGCACATATCGTTTTCCACACTTATTACACTTGTGTTACTTGTGCATTTCTACCATGGTTGTTCTTTTGGGAGAACTATTTGAGTGAGAAGAAAAGAAAAGGAAAAGAAAAAGGTATGTGATGATGAGAGAGAGAGAGTAGGTGGCTTTTGACATTTTGACCCTTTCCTTCTTCATTTCTCCATCTCATTTTCTATCCCCTCTTCTTCTTGTTGCTGCTGCTGCCCCCTCTCCCTCACTCACCCTCTTCTTGAAACCCTAGATCCATCATGAAATCCTAGCCAAAACCCCATTCCCACTTCACAAAAAATGGTCCCAAGCTCACTAGCTACCCATTGAACCTAGCAAGATTGGATTTGGTGGACCTTGAGCAACTCAAGAATTTTCTTGAGTTGCCAAAGGAGGTAATTTCTGCACCCTCTTGTAGCATTTCAATTTCCTTGTGCATCAATTCTAGTTTAGTATCGATATCGTGTCATTTTGTGGACTTTTGAGATTTCAAGTTAGGGTTTAGGGTAAAACTGAAATCAAAGATGGAATTGAGGATTGTGGTGACCTTAGAACCCCTTGTGTAATGCTAAATTGAACCCAAAACTGGAAGTGAAACCAAAATACGGAATTACGGAACCGATATCGGGGAAAACTGTAAATATGTCGCTGTTTTGTAGAATCTGCTATCACCCCAAGACACCTAAAATAAAACTAAGATTTACAGTGAGATGTGCACGAACCATAGAACCACCACCCCAAACCCTAGCTCCCAATTCCTTTTCCAGGCCGCCAATTTCTCCATTCTGGCCGCAATTTGCGGCCAGAGCAGGGTGGATCTGCCTCGTTTTCTGTGCATGGCCCTATTTCCTCTAGTATTGACCCAGGGTACTTCTAGTTTTGACTGATTCCATCTAGGGTGAAATCTGGGTTGATTTTCCTATGTTGGTGTATGATTTATGACTTGTTTTAGTATGGATTTTGGTATTTGGTGATTCGTTTCTGTCGGGTGGCGTTTGGACGTCAACGACAAGTGGATATTGATAGTGTTTACATGCGAGACGATAGGTTTCTACCTATGCGAGTAGCGTGTGCTATTTTGGTTTCCGATGTGGTTTTCATGTGCTTTAGCATTTTGATATACTTGTAGGTACCCTACGAGATGTGGAGGCAAGAAGATAAAGATGGCGACATCGGCACCGACACATGAGAAGCAAGGTGAGTAGATTTATATCTACGGGGAGAAGTCGGGTGGATGGCGTATAGCACCCCCGCAGTCCGTGTTGTGTATACGAATACGTATACACACATATATTTATTATGTGTTGTTTAGGGTTTTTGATGGTAATAATGGATTATTGATGATGAGGATGTATTAGTCGAGTAGTGCGAACCCCAGAGTAGTGGTTGCACCCAAACTCATACATACACACATACTTGCATACATTCTTTCATATATTTGTGCGTATATGATGGTGCGTATATCTACACATGGGTATGTGACTATGTGTTTATATACGGGATTTAAGGATGATACGTGGGTTTGAGATGATATTTGATGTGAGGACGTGAGATCGGCGATGTGACATAGTTTGTCTTTGAGGTGCGATATGATAGTTTTAGCGGGCCTTTGGACATGTGCTTTACCCGCATTCATATTTTTATAAATGGTATCGATTTGTACTAGACTTAGAGTAGTACCCCAGATTGTGCGATCTGATGATAAGTGATACCTTATTTGTGATGAGATAGGGTGATATTGACCCCTACCCAGTTATTGGGATGCCGTACGACGATTTACCGTACGAGCCGGTATTGATGATAGATCCGCACTCATGACTCGAGGATATCTTACGATATGTTATTGAGGCGAGATCATCGACTATCATATCTATATATATTGACTCAGATTAGGTGGTTTCATACCCCTCCTTTCTAGATTACTTAGTAGACATTAGACTAGACCGAGTCATACCTATTTCAAACTAACGAATCGGGGATATTTTAAAGATAGGCAGAAGGGTTATACGGATATTTTCAAATGATGCATCTTTTCTTAAAACACCGTAGCCCTTATTTTACCAAAAGCCCTGATTCGTCTTATTTCAAAAAGCAAGGTTGCATGACATATCTATTGGGGCGGGTTCTCTACTGCTGCGTTGATTACTCGATTCCGCACATTCATGCTGTTTGCATTGCATCGCTTATGTTGTTGATGTATTTCATTCATGCTGCTAGGACACCAGCACCATTATCGATGATGCATATGTTCCACGTACACTGTTGCCGGCTCACACACTTCATCATCGATAATTGCCATGTCACTACACTGTAGTACTGTTGCATTCAGGGTATGACCCTTGCATGACATACTGATATGCTTACCTTTCTGCTATATATATGCTGCTTTCTGATTATACGTATTGAGATATGATGTTTCCATGATATTTCTGGTTTTGGGAACCGTGGGTGTTTCAAAGAGAATATGTAATTGTTTTAAAAGCCCAGTTACCCGTGATATGATATTTTGGTGTGTCCACCACGCGTTTTCTCGGTGCTGAGACGTGTGCTTGAAACCCGATTCGAGGAGTGGATGTTCCGTTTACGGGTTCGTGGTGGGCCCGGTATGGTTCCCCTCGGCAAGATGATCGATGAGCTTTGCCGATTGAGCCTGAAGGCGGGCGAGTACCTACCGGTGATTGGTTGGACCTGGCAGTTGTCCGGAGGATACTGACCAGAGTCGAGAGATGGATGCGGGATGATCCGTACTGCCGGGGCCGAGGGCCGATACCGCAGATGGACCCCGTAGGCCGATCCGGACTGACGGAGCCCTATATATGAGGATTTACGTGCCGATGCTGGGCACAGTTTTTCATGATGTTTTCGAGTGCCGATGCTGGGCACTCTGGTTCCATGATTTTGACGTGTCGGGAGGGACACGGGTGGATTACATCCTCATTTTCCCATGCACATGATTTATGATATTTACATGCATGGTGGTTATTGTCATTGGGTGACGAGTGGACGGGATCCACGTGTATACAGATCTGATTACATTGATCATACCTCATATTCATGACATGCTATTACCTGATGCACTAGCACGAGCACTTGGCACTACACTCATGTATAGAGGTTACATTGCCAGTTTAGCATGTTTCAGATTTATTCATATTGAGGTTTATCTATATCTGATCGTATTGACCTAGGATGTTCATGCATTCGATCTCTGCTTGTAGATATTTTCTATTCACGAGTTGGCAACTGTTAGTTATGTATATGCCCTAGAGGCCATTGTTGTACATATGATGTATATTATAATGGATGCTTGGTTATATATAGAGAAGACTTTCTTGCTCGTCATGATAGTATGCTATTTGGTTTCACTTTATCTTAACATGTTGACTTGTATTGGTTTACTGTTTTACTCTCACATGTTGATAAAGCCCTTAGGACTTGTACTCGACTACTGGGACTATGATGAGATCATACTAGTGGGGCCGCGGTAGTCGATGAGTACATCCTATAACTGTTCCTAGTCGAGGGTATATCGAGACAGGGCATCGATACACCAGAGTAGACTAGCGTATACGCATCTTGACCCATATGATGGGCGATGGATGATCCCATATCCATCGGTGTTAGACATCAGAGATGGTGTACGGCTACTCAGTAGAGACTGGGTACACTGGACGGACTCGCCGAGAACTCCCAGATGGTGATATACCACACGTCAGATGGCAGTTCTCCGGTGACACAGGTACAGGGTAGTCTGAAGACCCGAGATCGTCATAGAGTCTTGTGTGATTCCCACTGTGCTTTGATTTCCACCTTACCACGTCCAAGAGGGCGTGCAAAACGGTGGCTTTTGGGTACAGTCCCGAATCACATGGAGGCAATGAGCGATAGGAGGGGATTCGTCTCTCCCGGTATGGGGAGTTGATGTTGTGCTGTGTTCGATTGGCTATAACTGGAAGTCCCTGGCCAGGGCTGATATAGAGATTTACTGGTAAGTGTTACTAGTAGTTTCTCGACCCGTTATGTGCCATACATCGACACGACTTATCGGTTACTGGGGTCTGACGTATACCACCCCTAGACTTGATATGCGACATATCAGACGAACAGACCGGACTGTACGGGAGTGTTACTGATCGGATTCACAGGAGAACGGACAGGCTTGCTTGTTGATCTTCTGATCGCTCAATACCTGGGTGGCTGTTACGTTTAGCTGACCGCTTGCAGCTTGTGGGTGTTTTGATATGATCATCACCTGCTACCGGCGTATTGACGATTCTTTAGAGTCCTACACAGAGGTTTCTTGGCTCAGGCGAAACAGAGTAGTGGCACATATGTGATATGCGCATGAGCGAGAATAATGCGATATGGGATACCGTATTAGATTCTCGCGATATATGGATATGAACCGGGTCATCGGATCAAGTGTTGATTCGATGAATCGGTACATGATATATTAGTCGGTTATATTCGATATAGCCGGATCGTCGGATCAAGTGTTGATTCGATGATTTAATATATAATAATATATATATGATATATTATTATATTAACTAATATTGGCTTGCTTTATTATTTCATTTTCTCAGTGGATGATACATTGATATATATGCGATATATGTTAATTGTATTATTTTCTTTTGTTGCAAATATATAATATATATGTGATATATATTATTGTGACATGATATGATTAATTGTTAAACATGTTTAAGGATGATTAATTGAGGTTAGGGTTTGATTTGGTTTAGTTGCTTCAAGTTGCTTCTAGAAGCATTTTCTTTTGTCATTATGAAGATATTTATGGATGACACATTTGTTAACCAAACCAAACCCTAACTATAGTTTATTCTCTACTCTTTCTTATCCATTCATCCTTGACCATGGTTACAATTCAATCATATAATTCTTTCTATTCATCACAAAAGGTTTTTAGCTTATGATTATATTTTTTCCATTATCATCTTCTTCCTTCTTCAAGAAAAGCTCTCTTGAAAATCCTTAAGTGATGAAAGATTATGAGAAAATGATATAAAAGGATAGCTAAATTACTACTCTCTCATCCTCATCTCATCTAGCCCTTGGGATTAGGGTGTTCTTCTCTTTAGAGTGAGATAGCTTGAGTTCTTCGAAACCTCGACGTAGATCATCGGAGATTTGGATTACGACGAGCTAGAATGGGTCGTTCGAGTCGTGGAGTCTCTCATGAGTCCGGGAGATCGTGGATCGCGGCAAAGGGACTTCTACTCGGAGCTTGTGAAGTGAAGGAGCGGACTACAAAGGTTGTAATCCCTCACACTTAGATAAATGTTATCTATTTACATGTTAAACCCTAATAATCTAGCAAAGATCCCGGCTTTGGGTTGTTCGGCACGTCTAAAATTTAATCCGGGCATGTTTGATGCCTTACGAACCTTCACAAGAGTGCCTAGGAACCCTACAGTGGTATCAGAGCCTAGTTAGAGCATTAGGCGATGTGTTTACGAAGTTTAAACTCCGATCGAACCCGAAACGACGAAACTTGACCCCTCTCTGGAAATTTTTTAAATTTTGGGATTTTTCTGAATTAAAAATATGTAAAAAAATCAGCAGGGAATTCTAAGAATTACCATGAAACACGTGCCCACAATTCCACCAAAGGAGCGCGGAAGCGCGGCAGAAAGGGGGTTCGAGCGGCCCTTCCGCGGCGGCACTGTTGAATTGGGACACGTGGCTTCATGGTATTGCTCGTAGTTACTTGCTGAGTATTCTGAATATTTTTATTCTATTCCAGGTGTTTAAAATTCTGGGGTTTGTTTTGTAATAGTAGACTCGATCGGAATATTTAAGTTCGTATTTCTTTCCGGATATTTAGAAACTGTTAAACTGGTTGAACGGATATCATTAACCCACTTTATTCCGGCACGGCAAACTTTCAAGCGTTGAATTTTTATTGGGTTTAAATTTTTCGGAAAATTGTACAAGTTAAGCGGTGGACCCTCTAGAAGACAACAAACCTTAACTCGATTATGTGACCGTCTTGAACTGCCTTTTGAACCTTCGGGTTTGGGGCAGTACGGCGTGCCACATGTGAGGCGTTGGCTTGGCCCTTCTACGGTTGGATCACTGGTACTGTGACATATTCTGGGATTATTTGAACTCCGCTCAAGAGTTGAGCACTTCGGGAAATTTTGGGTGTTTGATTATCTGTTCAAATAGTTTAATACCGTATATTTATCTGGAATGTAATACAATATGTGGAATTCATAGAGTTAGGCATGCAATACGAAGTATGTGATATTTCGGATTTACGATGTCTAAAGTGATTGTGGATTCCAAATATTGTAGTTTTACACTTTCTTTTCTGTGACCGTAAGCATAGTATGTTGTGTATCGCCGGCTTCGTTGCTATACATCAACGACAATCGGGATACGCATACTTGCTTACGTTGATGATATGAGATATTATGTGTTGCTGTGATATGTTATATTGGATCGTCGCGATCAGAATAGCCGGGGGTTTTATGTGAGATGAGGGTTTTTATTTTCATTCATGTAAAATTCATTTGTAATATAATATTCTTTTATTTGGGGCACTTCCAGGTTGCGGTTGCTGTCACCAGTGTATATTATTTACTTTTCCGCATTAGGTAGACCCAAGTAGGGGAGCACAAGTAACCGGGTTCTAGGGTCCAGTGGGAGGCCATCTCGAGGAGTCGAGACCGGGTCTCCTAACCCTAGAATTGGCAGTGTTACTTGCCGCTCTCGTAGGGGTCTTGGGGTGTGGGTTTGGCTATTCGTCGCGACCGTGGAATCCGTGTTTTATACAGGCTCGTATTGAAAACACGGACGTCCTAGTATATCCAATATTTCATATATGTTCTTCTGCTGCAATGTTCTGTGATGAGATCATATTACTGCCTGAGACGAATGCTTATACTATATATATATGCTGATATATAAATATTACTGCTTTCGTTTCTTCTGTGATGCTTAGGAAGCATAAGCTGATAGGTTTTTTATTAATGAGATTAATAAAAGAAAAGAAACCTAAAGATGTTGTAGAATCAAAAACTTTATAAAAAGGGTAGCTACAGTTTTGCTTTGCACAGTGATATATACGATATATCCTGCACCTTATTCGATGAGGAAAGGACCGAGATCCCTTCACCGGGAGTGACTCCTTTAGCGAAACTGGCAGATGCTGCAAAACGCGGTTTGTCTTTTGATTGCTTTTAGTGTTTTGCTTTGCACAGCGGTATATATGATATATCCTGCACCTTATTCGATGAGGAAAGGGCCGACGATCCCTTCACCGGGAGTGACCCCTTTAGCGAAACTAAGAAAAGCCTCAAAAACACTCCTTTTCAAAAAATACATGATTCTACGACGATATCAAGTTCATTACGCAATAGGTTTATAGAAAAACCTGTCGTAGCCCTCCGTCTTTTCAGATAAGTCCTGTTTAGTATTCGTGCTGCGTTTGTTGACCTTGTCAAGGCGCAGTGTGCGGTAGCTAACCAGTATTTATCTGCTTATGCATATGATGCAGATTGGGTTAGGGTAGTCGTGCGGCCTTGTTGACCTTGTCAAGGGTCGTGCGGGTGGGTCTGATTCAATCAAGAAATGACGGGTTGAACTTGACTTGCGGTCTATGGTTTGTTGACCTTGTCAAGGTCATAGATCGTTTGGGGCAAAATATTATCGGGAATTTCAAGTGTTGAAATTTGCAATGAGATTGCATACCTCCTATGAGATAGTTGCATCCTGATACCCACTGCGAGTAAGAGTTACTCCTGGGAGAGTTTTACACAGGACAATTAGTCATTCAAGTAGGTGTCTAGAAAAGTGTTAACGAGGTTACGCTTCTGGGAAAACGAGGTTTGCTAATTAGGTCCGTGCGAAAGCACGGGGAACCTCCCTCAAAGTACCGACACTGATCTGGCTGAAAGATTGACGAAATTGTAGGGTGTAATTAATCCCGGCTAATCTTACCTTTTAGGGTTTTAAGGTAGATTTGATAAAAACAGTGGGAGACATCCTGATTAGATAAGATAATAACCAATCTAATCTTGCAAGAGCATACGCTAAAGTGTTTTCTTCTCTCTCTCTCCAGGTAGCGACCATTTCAGGCCATAATCAAGATAATAATATGGATGTATTGACTGAACCTGATTATTGTACTGAGCAAGGGAACGTCAGACCCGTTCTTTCTTATAAGAGTTATAAGACTGAACAGGAAACAGGAGAATATATGGATTCTCACGCTGCCCAAAAGAACATGCATGTTGATGCAACTTCTTCGGGTGTGTTTGTTATTGAGAACTGTTTCTCAGTTCACCCTACGTCCTGGGTATTAGATACCGGATCAGGATCCCACATATGCAAACAGTTGCATGGGCTACGTAAAGGTAGAGAACTGGGAAAAGGTGATCATTCCGTTCAAGTAGGGAACGGTGCAAGTATTGTAGCCAAAGCAGTTGGCGAATATCACCTTGTATTACCAAGTCGTAATACACTGATTCTAAATGAATGCTATTATATACCGAACATGATGTGCAACATTATATCAGTTTCTTTATTGAGTAAAGAGGGATATAATTTTGTAGTACAGGATAATGTTATGAACATATTCCTAGATCAAAAGTTGATTGCATCAGGCTCGTTACATAATGGCATATTCATTCTAAATCAGAATACAGTCCTGAATATACAAAACACACACAAGAGGAAAAGTTCAGATGTGAACGAATCCTACTTGTGGCATTGTAGACTTGGTCATATCAATGCGACACGACTGGCTAAGTTACATAGAGATGGTTATTTGAATTCGTTCGAATTGTCATCTTATGATACTTGCCATTCATGTCTCAAAGGAAAAATGACCAAAGCTCCGTTTAGTGGACACGGAGAAAGAGTTGCTGAACTCTTAGGACTGGTACATAGTGATGTATGCGGTCCCCTGTCTACGCATGCCAGGAACGGTTCTTCCTACTTCATTACATTCACTGACGATCTCTCAAGATTCGGATATGTATTCCTGATGAAACACAAATCTGAAGCTTTTGAGAAATTCAGAGAATATAAGCACGAAGTAGAGAACCAAACGGGAAAAAGTATTAAGATTCTTCGATCTGATCGAGGAGGTGAATACTTAAGCGGTGAGTTCCTAGATTATCTAAAAGAGAATGGGATTCTCTCTCAGCTTACTCCTCCTTATACACCACAGCACAACGGTGTATCTGAGCGGAGGAATCGCACCCTATTAGATATGGTGCGCTCGATGATGAGTACAGCTGAGTTACCTATTTCCTTCTGGGGGTATGCGCTTGAGACAGCGGCATACCTATTGAATCAAGTTCCAACTAAATCTGTACCTACCACACCATATGAGATATGGAGTGGAAAGAGACCGTATCTTAAACGAGTTAAGATATGGGGTTGTCCGGCCTATGTCAAAAGGCAAAAACCGGACAAACTCGAGGCACGATCAATTCTTTGCAAGTTTGTAGGATATCCAAAGAAGACATATGGATATTTTTTCTATCACAGTGAGGAGCAAAAAGTGTTTGTTGCTCAACATGCCACCTTTTTAGAAAAGGAATTTCTTGAAAAAGAAATTAGTGGCTCTGAGGTAGAATTGGAAGAAGTTTCAGCAGAACAAACTACGACAGATGATTTAGTGGAACCAGAGGATTCAGTAGTACCCGACGAACCCCAGCCTCTCCGCAGATCTAGTAGGGTTTCTCATCCACCTGAGAGATACTACGGTTTTCTCATTGATGGTGGAAGCGAGGATTGCATCATGGATGATGATGAACCCACTAGTTTCGAGCAGGCCATCACAAGTACTGACTCTGTGAAATGGCTGGATGCAATGCGATCTGAGATGGAATCCATGTACACCAATAAAGTATGGATTTTAGAAAATGCTCCTGAAGGGGTAAAACCCATTGGGAGCAAGTGGATTTTTAAAAAGAAATTTGGTGTAGATAGAAAAGTTGAGACTTTCAAAGCTAGACTTGTAGCAAAGGGTTTTCGTCAACGTCCAGGTGTGGATTATGACGAAACCTTTTCTCCAGTGGCTATGCTTAAGTCCATCCGGATCTTACTTGCCATTGCTGCATACCATGACTACGAAATCTGGCAAATGGATGTTAAGACCGCCTTTCTAAACGGTGATTTAGAAGAGAGCGTGTACATGACTCAGCCAGAGGGCTTCGTAGATAGTGGGAGCAGCGGAAAGGTGTGCAAGCTGCTTAAATCCATTTATGGGTTAAAGCAAGCATCGCGGAGTTGGAACATCTGTTTTGATGTTGTAGTCAAAGAGTTTGACTTCATCAAAAATATAGATGAACCTTGTATCTATAAGAAGGTAGCAGAGGGTAAGGTAGTCTTCCTCGTATTGTACGTGGATGACATACTCTTGATAGGAAATGATATTCCTATGCTGCAATCAGTCAAGCTCTTCTTATCACAGAGATTCTCAATGAAAGATCTAGGTGATGCCTCCTGCATATTGGGAATCATGATCTATAGAGATAGATCTAAACGGATACTGGGATTGTCCCAATCCAGGTACATTGACACCATACTAAAGAGGTTTAGTATGGAAGAATCCAAGCGTGGGAACCAACCCACGATCTCTGGACTCACTCTCTCCAAAGAGATGTCTCCTAAGACTGATTTGGAGAGAGCTCGCATGCAAGGGATACCCTATGCTTTGGCAGTAGGCTCTATCATGTATGCGATGCTATGTACCAGACCCGATGTAGCATACTCACTAAGTGTAGTGAGTCGGTATCAAGCAGATCCAGGAGAGAGTCATTGGACAGCAGTGAAGAACATTCTCAAGTACTTGCGAAGGACTAAGGAGATGTTCTTGGTGTATGGTAACGGAGAACTCCAGGTGGAGTCCTTTACCGATTCCAGCTTCCAAAGTGATAAGGACGACTCTAAGTCGCATTCGGGTTTTTTCTTCACCCTCAATGGAGGGGCGGTATGTTGGAAGAATTCCAAACAGGATACCGTTGCAGACTCGACGATGGAGGCTGAATACATCGCTGCCAACGATGCTGCCAAAGAGGCTGTCTGGATCAAGAAGTTCATTAGTGAACTTGGTGTGGTTCCATCCATTGAGCATCCAATACCTCTGTATTGCGATAACAATGGAGCTGTGGCTTTGGCCAAGGAACCCAGGTCCCATCAGAAGTCCAGACATATTCTGAGGGGGTATCACCTGATCAGGGAGATAGTTGTTCGCCGGGAGATCGAGGTCAGGAGAGTAGATACGAAGGACAACACTGCGGATCCATTCACGAAGGCTATTCCCCAGATACAGTTTGAGAGATTATTCGGGATGCTAGGTATGAGATACTACAGCAGCTGGCCTTAGTGCAAGTGGGAGATTGTTAGTTATGTATATGCCCTAGAAGCCATTGTTGTACATATGATGTATATTATAATGGATGCTTGGTTATATATAGAGAAGACTTTCTTGCTCGTCATGATAGTATGCTATTTGGTTTCACTTTATCTTAACATGTTGACTTGTATTGGTTTACTGTTTTACTCTCACATGTTGATAAAGCCCTTAGGACTTGTACTCGACTACTTGGACTATGATGAGATCATACTAGTGGGGCCGCGGTAGTCGATGAGTACATCCTATAACTGTTCCTAGTCGAGGGTATATCGAGACAGGGCATCGATACACCAGAGTAGACTAGCGTATACGCATCTTGACCCATATGATGGGCGATGGATGATCCCATATCCATCGGTGTTAGACATCAGAGATGGTGTACGGGTGCTCAGTAGAGACTGGGTACACTGGACGGACTCGCCGAGAACTCCTAGATGGTGATATACCACACGTCAGATGGCAGTTCTCCGGTGACACAGGTACAGGGTAGTCTGAAGACCCGAGATGGTCATAGAGTCTTGTGTGATTCCCACTGTGCTTTGATTTCCACCTTACCACGTCCAAGAGGGCGTGCAAAACGGTGGCTTTTGGGTACAGTCCCGAATCATATGGAGGCAATGAGCGATAGGAGGGGATTCGTCTCTCCCGGTATGGGGAGTTGATGTTGTGCTGTGTTCGATTGGCTATAACTGGAAGTCCCTGGCCAGGGCTGATATAGAGATTTACTGGTAAGTGTTACTAGTAGTTTCTCGACCCGTTATGAGCCATACATCGACACGACTTATCGGTTACTGGGGTCTGACGTATACCACCCCTAGACTTGATATGCGACATATCAGACGAACAGACCGGACTGTACGGGAGTGTTACTGATCGGATTCACAGGAGAACGGACAGGCTTGCTTGTTGATCTTCTGATCGCTCAATACCTGGGTGGCTGTTACGTTTAGCTGACCGCTTGCAGCTTGTGGGTGTTTTGATATGATCATCACCTGCTACCGGCGTATTGACGATTCTTTAGAGTCCTACACAGAGGTTTCTTGGCTCAGGCGAAACAGAGTAGTGGCACATATGTGATATGCGCATGAGCGAGAATAATGCGATATGGGATACCGTATTAGATTCTCGCGATATATGGATATGAACCGGGTCATCGGATCAAGTGTTGATTCGATGAATCGGTACATGATATATTAGTCGGTTATATTCGATATAGCCGGATCGTCGGATCAAGTGTTGATTCGATGATTTAATATATAATAATATATATATGATATATTGTTATATTAACTAATATTGGCTTGTTTTATTATTTCATTTTCTCAGTGGATGATACATTGATATATATGCGATATATGTTAATTGTATTATTTTCTTTTGTTGCAAATATATAATATATATGTGATATATATTATTGTGACATGATATGATTAATTGTTAAACATGTTTAAGGATGATTAATTGAGGTTAGGGTTTGATTTGGTTTAGTTGCTTCAAGTTGCTTCTAGAAGCATTTTCTTTTGTCATTATGAAGATATTTATGGATGACACATTTGTTAACCAAACCAAACCCTAACTATAGTTTATTCTCTACTCTTTCTTATCCATTCATCCTTGACCATGGTTACAATTCAATCATATAATTCTTTCTATTCATCACAAAAGGTTTTTAGCTTATGATTATATTTTTTCCATTATCATCTTCTTTCTTCTTCAAGAAAAGCTCTCTTGAAAATCCTTAAGTGATGAAAGATTATGAGAAAATGATATAAAAGGATAGCTAAATTACTACTCTCTCATCCTCATCTCATCTAGCCCTTGGGATTAGGGTGTTCTTCTCTTTAGAGTGAGATAGCTTGAGTTCTTCGAAACCTCGACGTAGATCATCGGAGATTTGGATTACGACGAGCTAGAATGGGTCGTTCGAGTCGTGGAGTCTCTCATGAGTCCGGGAGATCGTGGATCGCGGCAAAGGGACTTCTACTCGGAGCTTGTGAAGTGAAGGAGCGGAATACAAAGGTTGTAATCCCTCACACTTAGATAAATGTTATCTATTTACATTTTAAACCCTAATAATCTAGCAAAGATCCCGGCTTTGGGTTGTTCGGCACGTCTAAAATTTAATCCGGGCATGTTTGATGCCTTACGAACCTTCACAAGAGTGCCTAGGAACCCTACAGCAACTCACCCCCGTTGTGCCCCAGTTCTTGCAGGTTTGCCGTACAGATTCCATTGCGGCATTTCTGGCACACTGCTTCCTCATGGGTGACTTGCTTGGGTAGGTGGGTTCTTTGTATCAGAACCGCCATTGTTCATGTATTATTTATTGTATCTAGAATTTCCATCAACCAAAACTTGTATATTGTTCAGACTTAGAGACAGTGTTGTATTATTTCGACCTTAGAGTCGCGTTTGTAGTATTACGGTTTTCTGGCTGTTCGAGTTTCTTTTTGAGTTTGATCCTCACCCTTTGGCGTTGTATATTATTATTGCTTGCGTGGTTGTGGCCGTCGATCGACGAAGAGCTAGCTCCCGCTTGGGGATGCCTTTTATCATTGCATATTTATGTTATTCTTGTTGTACCCCGTTCGGGGCCAGTTTTTACGAAGGAAACTCTGCCGAAATTTTCAGGAAAGGTTACACATTTTAAAAATGCATATTCGACTTAGTTATTTAAAAACCTTGATTTTCAAAACATGTTTTCCTTCACTTCTTTAAACCAGTTTTCTTTACCTACTCTAAAAATGGTTTTAGATTTCTGGGCTTTTGGCTTACTTGGATCAGATGGAGTCCTATAGACTTTATATGGTTCAAGGGCCAGTCACGTGCTCTTTCGGGTCGTGACACGTGTTTTCAATACGAGCCTGTATAAAACACGGATTCCACGGTCGCGATGAATAGCCAAACCCACATCCCTAGACCCCTACGAGAGCGGCAAGCAACAATGCCAATTCTAGGGTTAGGAGACCCGGTCTCGACTCCTCGAGATGGTCTCCCACTGGACCCTAGAACCCGGTTACTTGTGCTCCCCTCCTTGGGTCTACCTAATGCGGAAAAGTAAATAATATACAACGGTGACATCTTCCGCAACCTGGAAGTGCCCCAATAAAAGAATATTACATACAAATGAATTTTACATGAATGAAAAAGAAAAACTCTCATCTCACATAAAACCCCCGGCTATTCAAAACGCGACGATCCAATATAACATATCACAGCAACACATAATATCTCATATCATCAACGTAAGCAAGTATGCGTATCCCGATTGTCGTTGACATATAGCAACGAAACCGGCGATATCACATATTACACTTACGGTCACAGAAAAGAATGTGTAAAACTACAATATTTGGAATCCACAATCACTTTAGACATCGTAAATCCGAATTATCACATACTCCGCATTTCATGCCTAACTATATGAATTCCACATATTGTATCACATTCCAGATAAATAGACAGTATTAAACTTTCCGAACAGATAATCAAATACCCAAAATTTCCTAAATTGCTCTACACTTGAGCGGAGTTCAAATAATCCCAGAATATGTCACAGTATCGGTGATCCAGCCATAGAAGGGTCAAGCCAACGCCTCACATGTGGCACGCCGTACTGCCCCAAACCCGAAGGTTCAAAAGGCAGTTCAAGACGGTCACATAATCGAGTTAAGGTTTGTTGTCTTCTAGAGGGTCCACCGCTTAACTTGTATAATTTTTCCGAAAGATTTAAACCCGATAAAAATTCAACACTTGAAAGTTTTACGTGCCGGGAAAAAGTGAGTTAATGATATCCGTTCGAACTTTTTAACAATTTCTAAATATCTGGAAAGGCAACGAATTTAAATTTTTCGATCGAATCTACGATTACAAAATAAACCCAGATTAAACAACACTTGAATCAGTTTTAAAAATACCCAGAAGTCTCAACAAGCACCTACGGATATTACCCTGAAGCCACGTGTCACAATCCCACAAATCGGCCGTGGAACCGCCGCGGGAAGCAGGTTCCCGCCACGGTTCCGCCGCGGTTTGGTGGTGTCACGACCCAAAAATTGACCCATGACGGCCTTAATACTACGCATCGCCTAAAGACGTAGCGCAGTAAAAGAAAGCCAAAACCCAGAAATTTAAACCTTAAAAATACGGAAAAGACAATATAAGTTTTGAAACATTTGAAATCGCAACCCAAATTCTTTAAAAGTCTTACTTTCTTTCTTTAAAATTTTAGCAACACCCCTTTTTGTAGAAACCCAGCCAAGATGAATACAATACAAATATACAATAATATACAAACACGTCCTCACCAAGTCTCTAAGTCCACAATACAATAGTAGATGGAGAGTACAGATACAACGAAGGTACAATAGGAAATACCGATAATCATCTAACCCACCTAAGAAAAACGGTACTGTGAGCTGATTCGGTATCTGTGGCAAAAGATAGTAGCTGAATAGCTGAATAGCCGAATAGCCTGCCTCGACTACTCTGGGGAACAACCTGAAACACCTGTGGCACAACGGGGGTGAGTTGCCAACTCGTGAATAGTATAAAACATATGCAGGTAATCGCAGGAATGCACGTACAACATGAATCTAAGATATGCGATTACAGTAATAACATGTCATGCAAATGCTGAATAAAGGAGAGTACACTAGCAGGTACAATCAATATGTGAAGCAATAATGACATGATAATAATATGCAATAACCATGCAGTAGGGATATGAGAATGTAAATATGCAACAATCATAAGGGTACACTAACAGGTACTGCCAATATATGAAACCGTGCATAAAATAGATAAAGGTGAGGTGTAGGGTGGAATATGTCATTTCCACGGAAACCTGACATCGTGGCAGGATCACAATCCATCAAGACACTCAAATCCCAAATCCTCAAATCAGCCCCACATTGGGCTCTCACAATATATAAGTCTCACATCACCTCAATGTACAATATCGAATAGCTCTCCTATATCTCGAATGTACAATTCAACAATCTCATTCATATCCAATATCCAATCTCAATGAATCACCTATATCCCAAGTCGAATCTCAAGTAAGTTTCTAACATCCTAAAGGTAAATACATAGAAATAAGTATGATGGGGGCAATACACATATATTAGCGTCCCATTCCACTAATATTGGTGTAAGGGTATATATAACAACGGCTACATCCCCTGTTATATATACAAAAAGGGGTTAAAGAAGTATCATGAAAACAGTGTGCCAAGCATCGACAAAGAAATCCTCGTATATCGGGCTCCGTCAGTCCGGATCGGCCCACGGGGTCCGTCTGCGGTGTCGGCCCTCGGCCCCGACAGTACAGATCATCCCGCAGCCATCTCTCGACTCTGGCCAGTATCCTCCGGACAACTGCCAGGTCCAACCAATCACCGGTAGGTACTCGCCCGCCTCCAGTCTCAATCGGCAAACCCATCGATCTTCTTACCGAGGGGAACCATACCGGGCCCCACCATGTACTCTCATACGGCAACCACGCCTTGTATGGAGTATATAATCAGCACCGATAAAACTCATGGTGGACGCGCAAATATCATATCAAGGAAACCGGATTGTTCAATGTATGCATAATTTCATGAACTCCCGCGGTTCCCAAATCCCGAAAACATCATATAAAATTCAGATAAACAATGCGCAAATCCAGGAATAAATATATGCGATATATCTGAATGCGAGCAGGTAAACAAAAGTATATAGCTGAACCAGATGTATACGAAATCAAGATAAGGTACAGCTAAGTAACATCAGTAAATGTAAATATGCGACAGCAACTGAATATGTGTCTAACATACAGGTGTAGCAATGTATAGGTATCTACCTATAAGAACTGATGTCGTATACCCCCATGGGTATAGGGAGAATATGAGTAAGGTATCCCCCGGTATAAGTAAAATATTTAAAAGGTATACATGTAGCTGTATCGCAAGGTGTAAATGTACCTATCACTAAAGGTATGATACACTATAGGTATACCGGTAGCTCGATGTCATGTGTGGTAGGCAATAGTAGCTATAAGGGGTAGTGTGTGACATGGCAATTATTGACGGTGTGTGTGTAGCATACAATCCGTGCTCGTGCAACATGAACCGTCAATAATGTGTGCAGTGTCCTACGACTGCTAGTCATAGTATAACTATATCAAGGCAATAAAGTAAAGGCGCAATTCTACAATGACGTAGAATGTGCGACAGGTAATTGAATCCTAGCCCAGACGCATAACGCCATGCGGGCGATTCCCCAGTAGATGTTAAATCTACTCACCTACGCTCCACGCTAGGTGAATCCTACCATCTGCTCCCCCTTGTAGTAGTGTCCGTAGTTCCTGCCTGCAAACCTGCAAATACGACATGAAAATCACATATAAGCCAAAATATTCCGCGAAACGCGATATCGAACCAAAACGAGAAACTCGCGTCGCGAACTGAACGAGCGTGTGCACGATACGCTGAATCATGTGTATACGTGTCTAAAACCATCGCGACACGCCGCGATACGCTGGATCACAGAACCCACTCACGTATCGCGCGTATCGCGCAAACACAACGGACATGAAAAACGGTATATAGTCCCAGATTTTCCTACAGGCTAAATCTTGCAAAACTAGACATGCCAAAACACTACAATACACTGCAGACAACCAATCCCAAAACCCCAGCACCCCACTCCCCTTCCTGGCCGCAATTTGCGGCCAGAATGATGAAATTGGCGGCCTGGGTAGGGGTAGGGTGGCTCGTGTTCTTGTGGTGTGCTCTATACCTAGTGTACATGCTCTAGTCTTCTCAATTTTATTCTATAGGGTCCGGGTCAAAAGCAGATTCCAGATATCACAAATATCGCTTAAAAACGACAATTTTGCACAATTAAGAAACCTTATGGTATTTTAGTGAAGTCTGGGTCAATTCTCAGTTAAGGTGACCTTGACTAAACTAAAATAAGCTAGGTTAACTAACACATGTTAGTGTATATGCCCTAGAGGCCATTACTGTATCATACTAGTTTGTATATTACTTAATGGATGCTTGGGATATTCACCTTGTATATACAATCTTGCTCAAAATAGTAGTATGCTACTTGGTTTGTCTCTACTTCAATGTGTACTTGTGTTTATTTTGCTATATCACTTATACGCATTAGTGGAGCCCTTAGGATCTTTGCTTGATTACCAGCGTTGTGATGGCAGTCACACTAGTGGGGGCTGGGTAATCTATAAGCACATCCTTATACAGGTCCCTAGTCGCAGGACTATCGAGATAGGGCATCGATACTCCGGAGTAGACTAGCGTATGCGCTTCTCATCCCAGTGTGGGAGATGGTCTGTCCCACAGCCATCAGTACGTCGTACTGGAGATAGTATACGGGTGCTCGTTGGGTTACGAGTACACTGGACAGGACTCGTCGGGAACTGACAGGTTGGTATTATACCTATCGTCAGTCATCAGTTCCCAGGTGACATGAGTACAGCTTAGTCCGCTGACTTGACACTGGCACTTCGCCTCGAGTGTGTTCCCACTGCACTTTGATCACTACCCTACCACGGCTCAAAGGAGTCGTGCAAACAGGTGGTGGTTGGGTGCAGTCCCGAAGCACTTGGAGGCAGTGACGGTTAGACAGGATTCGTCTCTCCCGGTATTGGGGGTTGACATCGCGCTGTGTCTAGGAGAGCCATTACACGAGTAGTCCCTGGCCAGGGCAAACGAGATATACTGGTAGGTTTCCAGTGTTATCTCAGGGTGTTTTGGGCTTCGCTCCGACACGACTTGTACCGCTATTGGGGGACTGACGTTTACCGCCCCCTAGGCCCGCCATGCGATGTATCAGACGAACAGACCGGACTGTACGGAGACTGTCACATTCAGACTCAGTAGGAGTACCGATGGGGTTTCACCTCGTCAGCCTTCTTGTCGACATCTACCTGGGGACCGTTATGCACAGCTAGTGCCGCTTGCGGTCTGTGGTTCAACCCACTGCCAGCGTAGTGTCGAGTCTTTAGAGTCCCACACAGAGGGTATTCACCTATGGGCAAAACAGAGTAGAGGTCGCATGATTTTGCGACAGGGTCCGTTCTCATCTGCGCACTTGTGCACGTTTGGAGTCCGGACAGATTTTACCAGCGGGCTCTGGTTTGAGCCGGATACTGGTATAGTATTTGGGGTTGCTTTTATCTTTCAGTATTCATGTTCCTCGGAACAAGAATGCAGGTGTGTATGCACAGTTATTTGAGGAGGAGGAAGATGATTTCCATTAGGGTTTCGGAACGGGTGCGTATGCACAGTTGACAGTCGTCTTTTTCCAAACCCTAATGGATTTGTATTATATCATTTAATAATATATAATAAAATGAAATTGTGTCATGGTTAGTTTTTGTTGACTTGTTGACCATGGTTGACTTGTTGACCATGGTTGAACATTTGACTACCATCATTACAAATGCAAGATGCCTTTTCATTCTTGCTTTATTCATTTAATGCATGTAATGATATTAGTCATTCTAAACTATCCATCAAACCTTTTTCATTTTGATTATTGTTATTATTTGATTTTTCTTTTTCTTTTGTTATGGTTGCAAAAGGAAAAGAAAGAGCTCATTCTATTATTCTCACTCTCTCTCTTCACTTCGTCTTCTTCTTCCTCTAGTCAAGAGAAACCTTCTCATGAGTTGAGAATCCTTCTCTTGAAAAAGAAAAGCAAACCCTAAACACTCTCTACTCACTCTAGGATCAAGGGTCTAGCAAGCCGGCGATTCTAGTTCACTCCAAGTACGAGAAAGAGCCCAAAGGTCGAGCCTTCGAGGTGGATCCATCTTCGACGGGAGAAGGCGACAAAGGAGAACCATCAACCTCTACAAAGTTTGAAGACGAAGGAGTTCAAGTCTAGGTATAACCATCTTCATCCGAGTAGCTAAACTTCTTTAGCTAGGTTGCTAGTTTTAGTTTAGGTAACGATCCCGACCTAGCTTTGTCCATGTTGCCTCTCGCACTAAAAATTTGATTTTTATACCGTTTCCGCCTCCCCGTAAGAACCGGGGGTGGCAACGTGGACTTACAACACAATCATCACTTAATCAATATCGCACACAAAACACCATAATCTAGCACTAAACTCACATTAATCGCAAACCGAAACTAAACTAACATACAACTAAGCAATCTAGGAATTGGGTTCAGGAAGTATACCCAATGCAACCCTAGGAAGCAGGAGATTGAGTGAATGGGGGAGACGAGGGGTTTCTCATGCTGTTGGGGTTCCTGCTGCTGCTGCTGCTACAGTGCTGCCTGCTGTTGCTGATGTTGTTGATGCTGTTGCTGATGGTGCTGCTTGCTGCTGCTTCTGCTACTGCTGGTGAGTGTGTGTGTGTTGATGAAGCTGCTGCTGTTGCTGAAGATGATGATGATGATGCTGTTGTTGTTGTAGATGATGTTGTTGTTGTTGTTGTTGTTCCTGCTGGTGATGCTGCTGCTGCTGCTACTGAAGGCTGCTACTTCTGCTGAAGATGCAGGTAAGTGTGTGTGTGTGTGAGAGAGTGAGAGAGTGAGTGAAAAGAGAGAACAAGGAGAGAAATGAGAGGAATTGGAAAAACCCCCTCCACTCTCTTTCTCTTCCCTATTAATGAGGCATGGCTCACACCATGCTTCCCATGCCCCCTCTCTCACACAAAGTCAACATTTCAACCATTCAAACAAATAAAATAAAACCTTTTTAAATAAAAAACATTATTCAATTCCTAATAACAACCATAACACACCTAACAACCCAAAGCACTAAAACAAAGCCTAAAACTAGATTAAGAGATGGTTAAACCCCAATTTCAGTTAGTGTATATGCCCTAGAGGCCATTACTGTATCATACTAGTTTGTATATTACTTGATGGAAGCTTGGGATATTCACCTTGTATAAACAATCTTGCTCAATATAGTAGTATGCTACTTGGTTTGTTTCTACTTCAATGTGTACTTGTGTTTATTTCAGTATATCACTTATACGCATTAGTGGAGCCCTTAGGATCTTTGCTTGATTACTAGCGTTGTGATGGCAGTCACACTAGTGGGGGCTGGGTAATCTATAAGCACATCCTTATACAGGTCCCTAGTCGCAGGACTATCGAGACAGGGCATCGATACTCTGGAGTAGACTAGCGTATGCGCTTCTCATCCCAGTGTGGGAGATGGTCTGTCCCACAGCCATCAGTACGTCGTACTGGAGATAGTATACGGGTGCTCGTTGGGTTACGAGTACACTGGACAGGACTCGTCGGGAACTGACAGGTTGGTATTATACCTATCGTCAGTCATCAGTTCCCAGGTGACATGAGTACAGCTTAGTCCGCTGACTTGACACTGGCACTTCGCTTCGAGTGGTTTCCCACTGCACTTTGATCACTACCCTACCACGGCTCAAAGGAGTCGTGCAAACAGGTGGTGGTTGGGTGCAGTCTCGAAGCACTTGGAGGCAGTACCGGTTAGACAGGATTCGTCTCTCCCGGTATTGGGGGTTGACATCGCGCTGTGTCTAGGAGAGCCATTACACGAGTAGTCCCTGGCCAGGGCAAGCGAGATATACTGGTAGGTTTCCAGTGTTATCTCAGGGTGTTTTGGGCTTCACTCCGACACGACTTGTACCGCTATTGGGGGACTGACGTTTTACCGCCCCCTAGGCCCGACATGCGATGTATCAGACGAACAGACCGGACTGTACGGAGAATGTCACATTCAGACTCAGTAGGAGTTCAGATGGGGTTCACCTTGTCAGCCTTCTTGTCGGCATCTACCTAGGGACCGTTACGCACAGCTAGTGTCGCTTGCGGTTTGTGGTTAAACCCACTGCCAGCGTAGTGTCGAGTCTTTAGAGTCCCACACAGAGGGTATTCGCCTTTGGGCAAAACAGAGTAGAGGTCGCATGGTTTTGCGACAGGGTTCGTTCTCATCCGCGCACTTGTGCACGTTTGGAGTCCGGACGGATTATACTGGCGGGCTCTGGTTTGAGCCAGATACTGGTATATATTTTGTGGTTGCTTTTATCTCTCAGTATTCATGTTCCTCGGAACAAGGATGCAGGTGTGTATGCACAGTTATTTGAGGAGGAGGAAGAGGTTTTTCATTAGGGTTTCGGAACGGGTGCGCATGCACAATTGACAGTCGTCTTTTTTCCAAACCCTAATGAATTAGTGAGATATCTATTAATAATAGTAATTAAATGAAATTATGTTATGGTTGGTTTTGTTGACTTGTTGACCATGGTTGACTTGTTGACCATGGTTGAATTTTTGACCATCATCATTATTTAGCAAGGATGCTCCTTGATTCTTGCCAACATTCATTTAATGAGGTATGATAGTGGTCATTCCAAAACAACCATCAACTATTCTCATTTGAATTATTATTGTTATTTAGATAATTCTTTTTCTTTTTGATATGGTTGCAAAAGGAAAAAGAGAGCTCATTCTATCATAATTCTTCTCTCTCTTCATTTCATCTTCTTCTTCCTCAAGCTCAAGGTGACTCCTTCTCATGTGTTGAGAATCCCTCACCTTGAAAAGAAAACAACCCTTAGATACTCTCTACTCATTCTAGGTTCAAGGTTTAGCAAGCCGGAAACCCTAGTTCACTCAAAGATCGAGGAAGAGCCCAAAGGTTGAACCCTCAGGTGGATCCATCTTCGACGGAAGAAGGCTACGAGGCAAGAACCATCAACCTCTACAAGGTTTGAAGAAGAAGGAGTTCAAGTTTAGGTATAACCTTCATCCGAGTAGCTAAGTCTCTTTAGCAAGTTTGCTAGTTTTAGTTTAGACACGATCCCGACCTTGTTTAGTCCATGTTGCCACTTGCGATAAAAATTTGTTTTTTATACCGTTTCCGCCTCCCCGTAAGCACCGGGGGTCGCAACGTGGACTTACAGTGGTATCAGAGCCTAACTAAACTTAAACTAGCTTGGTAGTGAAGTGTAACGAAGTTCGGAACCGAAAAAATCACAAAACCGGAAAAACTAAAACCCTAAGTTTCTGTTGAAATTTTTTCTGCTCTAAATGAAAAACTTTATACTTGAAAATTCGGCTCAGGGTTTTGTGTGAACACCCATGAAAAACGATCCACTGTTTCGTTCAAACCGCCGCGCTTCCGCGGCACGAGGTAGGCATGTGCCGCGGAACCGCCGCCGTTTGTCGTCTTCTCTGCATCGTTTTTCGTGCAGTGTGTGTCTGTGTTGGTTTTGGGATTTTTAAAATATATTATATGTGCCCAGATTTTCTAGAACTGAAATTTACTTTTGGGGTCCTATAATTCCGTATTTTTCCGAACTTCACTGCACTTTGACTATGATGGTTATATCTGTGATGCTTGCATGTATTGAACGTCGGCTAATAGCTATAAGTCGATTGGTCGGGGTTATACATGATCTGTGTTTGGCATTGGAATGTGTGTATGAATGTGTTGGACTGTCGCGGGTGAATAGCCGGGGTGGATGTGAGATGAGCTTTTGTTTTTCTTTCATTCATTGTAAATGTAAATTGATGTAATAATATTATTTGTTTGGCCGCACAACCGGGTCGGGGTTGTAGCCGTCATTGTATAATTCTTTTTACTGTTTTTGCTCCTAGGATAGACCCATGGAGGGGGTGCACAAACTGCCGAGTACTTGGCGGGTAGTTTGCCGCACCCGTAGGGGTCTTGGGTGGGGTATTTGGCTATTCACCGCGACCGTGTAATCCGCTTTTCGTTGCAGGCTCGAAAGGATTGCGGATTGCTAGTATATCCAATGTATTCATCTGTGATCTGTAATGTCTATCATTGCTTTCTATTTAGGCGTTGCTTATGTTTTACAGCCGCGCTAGCCCAGCCCCCGCTCTGTCGTTAGTTAAGTAACCTAACGGGTGATGACGGGGCCCCGTGGCGAATGCATATGGCATAAGCGTACGCCATATTTTGGTTGTTTTCTGCAATGGTAGGATTAAATGATGGGACGCATTAAAAGAACTAATGCAAGAATATCACGCATTAAAAAAACTAATGCAAGATAATAAACCAAGCTAAAGTCGTTGGAACACTTTCGAAAAACCACTCGGTTCTTTTCAAAACTAACTTTTAAATGCGGAGCTCGAGCCACTCCTTCTAAAAGCTATCTCGTTCCATCGATTATATCAAGTTCACTACGTTCACGGTTTCGCCAAAACCATTCGTAGCCCTCCATCATTTCAGTTAAATATACGGTAGTATTCAAGCTATGTATTTTGACCTCACGCCAAGGCATAGTGATTGGTAGCTGCCGGATATTTATCTGTTGCATAGATAGAATGCGTTGGTTTGAGACAGTCGTACTGCCATTTTGGCCTACGTCAAGGGTAGGTACGGGTGGGTTCAAATTAACCAGGATAATGATGGGAAGAACTTGACATGTGACTTATGACATTTTGACCTCACGCCAAGGTCATAAGAGCATGGGACAAAAATCCACATCGGGAGTTTCATAAGTACTGAAACTTGCTAGATTTGCATACCATTTGGAGTGTGGTGATTCTGGTAGGATTCCTTCAGTTTCATCACGCGATGATATTTGGATCCCGATCCTACTGTGAGTATATGCTACTCCTCGGGAAATTTCTCGCTAAACGATCAATGCTATAAACCTAGTAGGAGCCTAGAAAGGTGTTAGCGGGGCTACGCCCCCAGGGAAAAGAGGTTATTTAATTAAGGAACTTCGCGAAAGCGTTGGAAAACCTCCCTCAAAGTACCGACACTGGCCTGGCTGAACGGTTAAGCAAGTATTGTGCGGTGGGATTGATCCCGACTAATTCTTCCTTTATGGTTTGAGGAGGGATTCGAGAGACAGTGGGAGCCATCCTGTTTAGACAAATTAAAAACCATTCTAAACTTGCAAGAGCATCGTGCTAAAGTGTTTCTTCTCTCCCCCCTGCAGCGACCAAATCGAAATGACTGGACTTAAGTTACTTCTAGATAAAAACATATTGACAGGGCCAAACTACAAAGATTGGCTCAGGAATATCAAGTTGGCAATCACTTACGACAAGCTGGGGTATCTTCTTACCACCAAAGCTCCCCCCGTCCCAGGTCCCACCTCCAGCGTCGCGGATAAGGAAATCCGTAAGACTTGGGAGATTGACAGCGCGAAGGCCAGGTGCCTCGTACTTGCCTCGATGGACAACGATCATCAGAGGAGGCACGAGAATATGGATTTGGAATCCATATTTCTCCATACAAAAGAACTGTATGGAGAGCAGTCTCGTATCGCAAGATACGAAGTGTCGAAGAAGTTATTTTCGACAAAGTTGGCCGTCGGATCATCGGTAGCGGACCACGTGCTTAAGATGATTGGCTACACTGAGGAGCTCGCAGAACTTGGGACCACATTGGACAGTGAACTCTATACGGATATAATTCTCCAGTCCCTTCCATCCACTTACGCCCAGTTTATACTGAATTTCAACTTGCAAGAAAAGGAAGTTGAACTTTCAGAACTCCTCAACATGTTGAGGAGCGCAGAGGGCACCCTACAGAAGGGTAGGGATACACCCGCTTTGTTTGTAGGAGGATCTTCTTCCTCCAGGTCCAAGGCGAAAGCCAAGGGAAAGAGGAAGAAAGCCCCCGCCAAACCAAGAGGCGGTGTTAGTAAAGTGGGTACGAAGGGAAAAGAAATGGCAACAAAGATTGCGGGGAAGCTTGTGGGTAAAGAGGAATGCTTCTATTGTCACAAGAGTGGACACTGGAAGAAAGATTGCAGGGCTTGGAAGGCCAGGACACAGGAACTGAAGCAGGTTGCGGCTTCAGCTTCAGGTGTGTATGTTATTGAAAACTGTCTTTCTATAAACTCTACTTCCTGGGTATTGGATACCGGATCAGGATCTCATATCTGTAATTCTTTGCAGGCGTTGAGAAACCGTAGGTTTTTGAAGGCAGGTGACATGACCCTCAGAGTTGCGAACGGAGCTAGCATGGATGCTAAAGCCGTGGGGGACTATCACCTGGGAATGTCAGTTGGGCATGTTTTGGTTTTGCGTAATTGCTTTTTTGTACCCAACGCAACTTGTAATATCATTTCTGTATCTTTGGTTTCTAAAGAAGGTTATGAATTTGCGTTTGTAAGTAATGTTGTAAACATTCACCTTAATCAAGTTCTGATTGGGTCAGGTACACTGAGCAATGGTATATACGTATTAAACCAACCACAGATTTTTAATGTCCAGAATACACACAAAAGAAAGTCTCCAGATATCAATCAGGCTTTCTTATGGCATTGTAGACTGGGTCACATCAATGAGAGAAGGTTGACTAAGTTATATACAGAAGGGTATTTGAATCCGTTCGAATATCAATCGTATGCCACTTGTCAATCCTGTCTCAAAGGAAAGATGACAAAGACTCCGTTCACTGGACACGGAGTAAGAGCGAGCGAGGTCTTGGGACTCGTACACAGCGACGTGTGCGGTCCAATGTCTACACATGCGCGAAGCGGGTTTTCTTACTTCATTACTTTTACGGATGATTTTTCAAGGTTCGGACATGTCTTCTTGATGAAACATAAATCCGAAGCCTTTGGAAAATTCCAGGAATATAAGAATGAGGTAGAAAAACAAACCGGCAAAAGTATCAAGATTCTAAGATCGGATCGAGGTGGAGAATACTTGAGTGCCGAGTTCCTGAACTACATAAAAGAGAATGGAATTCTCTCTCAGCTTACTCCTCCATACACTCCGCAACATAACGGTGTATCGGAGAGACGGAACCGCACCCTATTAGATATGGTACGGTCCATGATGAGTAACGCTGAGTTACCGCGATCATTCTGGGGGTATGCACTAGAATCAGCTGCGTACCTTTTGAACCGAGTTCCCACTAAGACTGTGCCTACCACACCATATGAGTTATGGAGTGGGAAGAAACCCTATCTTCAATATCTGAAGATCTGGGGATGTCCGGCTTTTGTCAAAAAGCAGCATGCGGACAAACTCAAGGCACGCTCAGTACTGTGCAAGTTTGTGGGATACCCAAAGAGCACCAGGGGGTATCTTTTCTACTACGCAGAGGAACAAAAAGTCCTTGTTTCTCGTAATGCCCACTTTCTAGAACACCAGTTCTTAGAAAAGGAGATTAGTGGGAGCGCAGTAGAACTGGAAGAAATTCCAGAACCACAGACTATTACTGAAAGCTTAGTGGAACCAGAGGGTTCAAATGAACAGGACATTCCTATGCCGCTCCGCAGGAGTAGTAGGCAGTCTCATCCGCCCGAAAGATACTACGGTTTTCTCATAGACGGGGATCGAGAGGATTGCATCATAGATTATGATGAGCCTACTAGCTTCCAGCAGGCCGTTCAGAGCGTTGACTCGGTAAAATGGCTGGATGCAATGCGGACCGAAATGGAGTCCATGTACACCAACAAAGTATGGACGTTGGACATTGCTCCAGACGGGGTAAAACCCGTAGGATGCAAGTGGATCTTCAAAAGGAAGATTGGTGTAGATGGACAGGTTGAGACCTATAAAGCTAGACTTGTAGCAAAGGGTTTCCGTCAAAGACCTGGCTTGGACTATGACGAAACCTTTTCTCCAGTGGCTATGCTGAAATCCATTCGGATCCTTCTTGCCATTGCTGCCTTCCACGATTATGAGATTTGGCAGATCGACGTAAAGACCGCTTTTCTGAATGGAAATTTAGAGGAGTTTGTCTATATAGATCAGCCAGAGGGTTTCATTCAGAGTGGGAGCAGCGGAAAGGTGTGCAAGTTGCTTAAGTCCATCTATGGACTAAAGCAGGCATCGCAGAGTTGGAACATCTGTTTTGATGAGACGGTCAAGGAATTTGGCTTTATCAAAAATCCAGATGAACCATGCATCTATAGTAGATTTGTAGCGAGAACTGTAGCATTCCTCGTTTTATACGTGGATGACATTCTCTTAATAGGAAATGACATTCCTATGCTACAATCTGTCAAGGGGTTCTTGTCACACAGGTTCTCCATGAAAGACCTGGGTGATGCCTCATACATCCTGGGGATCCGGATCCATCGTGATAGATCCAAGAGGATATTAGGACATTCTCAGTCCAGGTACATCGACACCATAGTGAAGAGATTCAGTATGGAAGATTCCAAGCGCGGTAACCTACCGGCTTGTCACGGGATCACCCTCTCTAAAGAGATGTCTCCCAAGACTGATTTGGAGAGGGATCGCATGTCTATTATACCCTACGCTTCTGCGGTAGGCTCTATAATGTATACGATGTTGTGTACCAGACCGGATGTAGCTTATGCACTGAGTGTGGTAAGCCGGTATCAGTCAAACCCTGGGGAGAAACACTGGATAGCGGTAAAGAACATTCTCAAGTACCTAAGAAGGACTAAGGAGATGTTCTTGGTGTATGGTGGAAAAGTCCTCCAGATCGAGGCCTTTGCTGACTCCAGCTTCCAGAGTGACAAGGATGATTCCAAGTCCATGTCGGGTTTTGTCTTTACCCTCAATGGAGGGGCGGTGTGTTGGAAGAGCTCCAAACAGGAAACCGTTGCAGACTCGACTATGGAAGCGGAATACATTGCTGCATCTGATGCCGCAAAAGAAGCTGTCTGGATGAGGAAGTTCTTAAAAGAAGTTCAGGTGGTTCCGTCCATTGTTGACCCAATACCTCTGTATTGCGACAACAACGGGGCTATAGCTTTAGCGAAGGAACCCAGGTCCCATAAGAGATCCAGGCACATCTTGAGGCGGTATCACCTGATCAGGGAGATCGTGGATCGCAAGGAGATCGAGGTTCGGAGGGTTGCTTCAGAAGAGAACACTGCAGATCCATTCACCAAGGCCTTACCCCAGACTCAGTTCGAGCGGCTGATCGAGATGATAGGTCTTCGATACGCCAGTACATGGCCTTAGTGCAAGTGGAAGATTGTTAGTGTATATGCCCTAGAGGCCATTACTGTATCATACTAGTTTGTATATTACTTGATGGAAGCTTGGGATATTCACCTTGTATAAACAATCTTGCTCAATATAGTAGTATGCTACTTGGTTTGTTTCTACTTCAATGTGTACTTGTGTTTATTTCAGTATATCACTTATACGCATTAGTGGAGCCCTTAGGATCTTTGCTTGATTACCAGCGTTGTGATGGCAGTCACACTAGTGGGGGCTGGGTAATCTATAAGCACATCCTTATACAGGTCCCTAGTCGCAGGACTATCGAGACAGGGCATCGATACTCCGGAGTAGACTAACGTATGCGCTTCTCATCCCAGTGTGGGAGATGGTCTGTTCCACAGCCATCAGTACGTCGTACTGGAGATAGTATACGGGTGCTCGTTGGGTTACGAGTACACTGGACAGGACTCGTCGGGAACTGACAGGTTGGTATTATACCTATCGTCAGTCATCAGTTCCCAGGTGACATGAGTACAGCTTAGTCCGCTGACTTGACATTGGCACTTCGCCTCGAGTGGTTTCCCACTGCACTTTGATCACTACCCTACCACGGCTCAAAGGAGTCGTGCAAACAGGTGGTGGTTGGGTGCAGTCCCGAAGCACTTGGCGGCAGTACCGGTTAGACAGGATTCGTCTCTCCCGGTATTGGGGGTTGACATCGCGCTGTGTCTAGGAGAGCCATTACACGAGTAGTCCCTGGCCAGGGCAAGCGAGATATACTGGTAGGTTTCCAGTGTTATCTCAGGGTGTTTTGGGCTTCACTCCGACACGACTTGTACCGCTATTGGGGGACTGACGTTTTACCGCCCCCTAGGCCCGACATGCGATGTATCAGACGAACAGACCGGACTGTACGGAGAATGTCACATTCAGACTCAGTAGGAGTTCAGATGGGGTTCACCTCGTCAGCCTTCTTGTCGGCATCTACCTGGGGACCGTTACGCACAGCTAGTGCCGCTTGCGGTCTGTGGTTAAACCCTCTGCCAGCGTAGTGTCGATTCTTTAGAGTCCCACACAGAGGGTATTCGCCTCTGGGCAAAACAGAGTAGAGGTCGCATGGTTTTGCGACAGGGTTCGTTCTCATCCGCGCACTTGTGCACGTTTGGAGTCCGGACGGATTATACTGGCGGGCTCTGGTTTGAGCCAGATACTGGTATATGTTTTGGGGTTGCTTTTATCTCTCAGTATTCATGTTCCTCGGAACAAGGATGCAGGTGTGTATGCACAGTTATTTGAGGAGGAGGAAGAGGTTTTTCATTAGGGTTTCGGAACGGGTGCGCATGCACAATTGACAGTCGTCTTTTTTCCAAACCCTAATGAATTAGTGAGATATCTATTAATAATAGTAATTAAATGAAATTATGTTATGGTTGGTTTTGTTGACTTGTTGACCATGGTTGACTTGTTGACCATGGTTGAATTTTTGACCATCATCATTATTTAGCAAGGATGCTCCTTGATTCTTGCCAACATTCATTTAATGAGGTATGATAGTGGTCATTCCAAAACAACCATCAACTATTCTCATTTGAATTATTATTGTTATTTAGATAATTCTTTTTCTTTTTGATATGGTTGCAAAAGGAAAAAGAGAGCTCATTCTATCATAATTCTTCTCTCTCTTCATTTCATCTTCTTCTTCCTCAAGCTCAAGGTGACTCCTTCTCATGTGTTGAGAATCCCTCACCTTGAAAAGAAAACAACCCTTAGATACTCTCTACTCATTCTAGGTTCAAGGTTTAGCAAGCCGGAAACCCTAGTTCACTCAAAGATCGAGGAAGAGCCCAAAGGTTGAACCCTCAGGTGGATCCATCTTCGACGGAAGAAGGCTACGAGGCAAGAACCATCAACCTCTACAAGGTTTGAAGAAGAAGGAGTTCAAGTTTAGGTATAACCTTCATCCGAGTAGCTAAGTCTCTTTAGCAAGTTTGCTAGTTTTAGTTTAGACACGATCCCGACCTTGTTTAGTCCATGTTGCCTCTTACGATAAAAATTTGTTTTTTATACCGTTTCCGCCTCCCCGTAAGCACCGGGGGTCGCAACGTGGACTTATAATTTCAACCCTAGTTATCATGCACAAGTGTGTGCTAGCCTAACAAAATTCCAATAAAATACTCATTAAATAGGATAAAATATTTAAAAATTAATTTGGTAAACTTTTTATTAAAAACCACACATTAAAATATAATTAGCTACAAAACACATTCTAAGGTGTTACAATCTCCCCCCTTAAAAGAAATTCGTCCCCGAATTTTAAAAAATTTCCGATACGCATACCTTCAATGAGAAGATTAAAATCCTCAAATCTCGCTCGCAGCCTCCCAAGTGACTAACTCACCATACGGCTACGTCCAAGGAAACCCTTCACAGATGGCAAGACCCTTGACCGATGTTCCTCCACCTGCCAAGCCATTAACACAATTGGCTGCTGGTGAACGAAAGATCGTGTCCAGCTAAATGGTCTGGTGCCAAATCAAGTGAGAAAGATCAAGAAGGTGGTTGTAGAGTATCATCACCAGGAATACGGGGTGAAAATCCAATAATCTGGGCGGAAGTGCCAATTTAAAGGCAACAAAACTAACTCGCCTATAGGATCTTAAAAGGACCTAAATCCTGGGACAAGCTTCCCAAAATCCAACACGTCATTCATCGGAAAGTCCATAGGAATACATGATCTGTCCTACGAACTCGAGTCTATGACCAACACAGTCGTCATAAGACCTCAGTTCGAAATAGACAATCCTCATCCTGACCTAACACAACTGGACCGTTTCCGAAGTCTCTAGACTAGCTGGGGTCCAAAGTCCTACTTACGCGGAGTCAGAAGAACAACAGACTGGTGATCGACATGACCTAACCCCTAAGCCTAAGGGTGGCCAATTGGAGTGTCTCCTGATAACAGCTATCGAAGGAGAACCCTAACGATGGCGAGTGACGATCCCCAACCGCTGACAACAATTCAAACAAACACTCAACTTTAACAAAACAACTGAGCAAATTGAGTATAACCGGATGACAAGAATCCGAGTGGAGTCACACCCTGACCAGACTTAGGTAGAAACCATAACGAAATTCGTGGAGATCTGCTCCCATTCCTACTTCGGAACGGTAAAAGGTTGCAACTCTCCAGCCGGCCTCAGATGCTCGACTCAACCACACAACAAGACTGACACCTTGAAACGAAACCTGAAACTTCCCCTTGCATCCCTGTCCACCCGTAACTATCTCACAAGTCACGTTAAATGTTGGTGGAACTTGAATGCATATAGAGAGTTGACAGATGTGCATGTTCTAGGATTACACGTCTCTACCCGATAATATCAGGTACACAGACGCGTCCCTAACTTAGCACACCATTGTCATAATTCGAGGTCTCCGAGTCATTACCCAGCCAAGTCTGCTCAAGTATCTCTGACATACGAGCTTCGACGGGCAGTGTCTCGCGAAAACGATTTAAGAAAAGTGGTCGGGCGCGGACATGAGTAAGCTGTCCCCTCCGTAGAGACGAACTAAGCTATACTCAACGATCACACAAAAACTGTAAATCTGCAGAAGACTAACACAACAATCCAAATCCGCTGCAGGAAGATGTACATTAAGCTCTGGTGGTCCGTGAAAATCTGACATGACTCTCGAACAGATAGTGTCTCCAAATCTCCAATACAAAACCACCGCGGCCATCTCCAGATCATGAGTGGAATATCCTTCTCGTACTTCCTCCAAATTTAGGGAAGCAAAACCGATGACTCTGTAGTGTCACATCAGTACACCCTCGAGCCCACTCAAGAAACATTACAGTTAAACAACAAAGTCGCCCGAGCCAAAAGCAAAGAAAGACTGATGCAGTTGTTAACTGAATCTTCAACTGCTGAAAACTCCGTACACATGCCTCAGTCCAAAGAAAAGAAACCTCCTTACTGGTCAGTTCAGTCGACGGTGCAGTACTACTCTAGCAATCCTGCATGAAACGGCGGTAAAAACCCGCTAAGCCCAACCATCTGCGGATCTCCGTCCTGCACACAAGTCTGGGCCTAAGCTGTACGGCCACGATCTCCCTCGGAACCATACGAAACCGTCTCCCGTGACTACAAGACCTAGAAGTCAACACAAAAAAGCCTGAAGAGACACTCTTAGAATTTAGCAACTGCTGGTACTCTCCCAGTATCTGCATAACAAATCCTCAGTGCTACTCCTGTCCCTCAAGACACATTAAATAGACCAGAATGTCGTAAATAACACAGCAGAAACTGGTCGAGGAACGGCCTGAAGAAATCTGGTTCATCATATCTACGAATGCTGCTAGGGCACCAGGGAATCCAACGACTCACTGATACACACAAAGCCCGTAGCACGCATAAGGCAATCTTCGGAATGCCGTCACTCCGAATCCGCAATAATGATGACCTGATCCCAAATACACTTAGAAAATGTCTCGCACTCTGGAGCTGATCGAAGAAATCGTCACGGCGAGGTGAAGGATACTTATCCGCACCGTAAGCCGGTTCAATTGACGATCCATCGATACGCAACCCTAAACTGCCGTCTTTCTCCTCGACGAACAGAAATAGGAGCTTCCAAAAGCGAAACACTCAGACGCACAAACTCCCCAAACCAAAATTCTGCAGCTGATCCTTTAGCTCCCAAGCTTCGCCGGCTCATCCGGAACAACGTCGGAAAAACTCTCGCACGGAAGGAACCCGGTCCAACAATCCCACTGTGGCTCCGGTATCACGAATGAACGCCAAGAATCCACGACATCTCCTCAGAAGCCGACTAGCGAAAAAGGCTGAATTCAAGCTGTGAGAGGCGGCACAACTATCCACCTGCACAACGAGAATTGACTTGCCGGGAAAACAACCCTAACTTGTTTCCTCACGGTAGTCCACAGACGCCTAGCACGTAGTTAACCAGTCCGTGCCCAGGAGAACGTTAAATCCAACATCTCTAGAAGGATCAAAACGACGGACGAATCTCTATCTCCTATCCGATTGGCACACAACTGAATACGTGTCGCACAACAAAAGAATCGCTGACAAAAGTTAACACCACTACGACTAATCTATCCAACCACGGTACAAGCAAGAAAACAAACGAATACCTCAAAAGAACATACAAATCAAGGGTACCTGAAAACTCCACATTGGACGTCTGCGCGTCCCGGTGAGTAGAAGCAAACTCCTGTGTCTGCCCTCTACTCGCAGCTGGATGAACTCCTCTGGTAGACTGAGCCCTCTGAGCGAATCTTCCACGTCCACGGCCTCTCTGAAAACGATCCTGACGAGGTGCCAAGGAACAATCCCTGACGAAGTGCTGAAGGCTTCCGCATCGAAAGCATCCACGCGCTGACTGCCGACCATCCTGGGGATAAGAGCTGAGCGACGGTCCTCGTCTTAAGCCTCTGCTACTCCCGCGACGGCCATGAAATCTTTCTCGACGACCAAGACTCTGTCTCTGGGCTGGTACGCTGGTACGAGTCCTCCACTGTCCTGGAACTCTCTGAGCCTCTGGAATATGCGCCTCGTCAACTGGAGCAGCAACCACTGGTGCTATGTAGGTGACGGACTGCTGCAGGCTGATCGCAAGTGACAACTGAGTAACAGGGGTAACCACCTCCTGTCGTAGTTCCCGAACGACATCAACCAATGAACTCATTGTCTGGTGGAAGTCCAGCATCTCTACCAAAATTCTATCAATAGTATAGATCGTAGGCTGATCCGTCTGCACCTGTGCAACTAGAGTGCAATCCTGGTCAGTACTCGTCTCACCCGAGCCAACGCTGACCTCGGCCTCGCTGCATCACTCTGAGTCCCCATAGTCATCGGCGGCAAGGCTATAATTAGATATAAGATGAGATTCGATAAGGATAAGGAAATCGAATCTTAAGGATAGGAATCATCAAGGAAGGAATTTCAAGCAATTTGTACTTTGGTCACTTAATGCGAAGTACCGCACCGTGGGTATGCTGCAGACATACACACACTACGTTACTTTGCTTAAGCTACCTACTCCATCATACTAAGGTTATCTTATACTCCGAAAGGTAAAACCTAACGCTCTGATACCAACTTTGTCACGACCCAAAAATTGACCCGTGACGGCCCTAATACTACGCATCGCCTAAAGAGGTAGCGCAGTAAAAAAAAGCCAAAACCCAGAAATCTAAACCATAAAAATACGGAAAAGACAATATAAGTTTTGAAACAATTGAAATCGCAACCCAAATTCGTTAAAAGTCTTACTTTCTTTCTTTAAAATTTTAGCAACACCCCTTTTTGTAAAAACCCAGCCAAGATGAATACAATACAAATATACAATAATATACAAACACGTCCTCACCAAGTCTCTAAGTCCACAATACAATAATAGATGGAGAGTACAGATACAACGAAGGTACAATAAGAAATACAGATAATCATCTAACCCACCTAAGCAAAACGGTACTGTGAGCTGATGCGGTATCTGTGGCAAAAGATAGTAGCTGAATAGCTGAATAGCCGAATAGCCTGCCTCGACTACTCTGGGGAACAACCTGAAACACCTGTGGCACAACAGGGGTGAGTTGCCAACTCGTGAATAGTATAAAACATATGCAGGTAATCGCAGGAATGAACGTATGATCGCACGCCGATGGCGTGTCGGATGTTCAAAGAATTAAAGTGTAACCGCGATCAGGACGGTGTCGCTTTGCAACTAGCCGGTTGAGCACGGGTCGGTCCACAGGGAGATGGTGGTATTTTACCTTCTTTTCTTAGACGAGTCAATAAAGAATTTGTATGAGTTTGATCTAACCTATGTGTTTATTTGCAAGTATAAAGTTGTTAAGAAAAGATACGAAATTGCAAGCTAAAGAAATCCGTACTCAAATCTTTGAGCCGAGTCTTGACCAATTGAAGCTAGACAATCGGCAACAACGTGGATTAGGGGATTTAAGCACGGTATTCGTGGAATCCGGATTATTTACCCTTGTCCTTCCGTTCTTGTCTCTTGCTTTCGCCTCCGGCCAAACCGAACGCAACCGGTCGCGGTTAGGAATCACCGCTACCTTGTCAGGGTAGGGTGCCTAACGGAGCGCTTGCGTAACGTTTGGGCGGAGTTCAAATGGAAAATAACGGGAAAAGGAAATGAGGAAAGAAGTGTTAACTTACACTGCCGTATTTATTCTTAACAACGAAGATAATTACAACATTCACAAAATGAACAACAAAGAGTAAAAGAAAAGAACAAAGAAAAGAAAAGATTACAAGTAATTAAGTGCAAGGAATTTAAGTGCATGAAATAAATTGCAAGTAATAAAAAGCAAGTAATAAAAAGGGAGTAATAAAAAGCGAAAAAAGAACAAGAAACTAGGACTCAAGACAAGCATGTGATCAATAGCCAACCCTTAAACTTGCAAGCTCAATCAAGAGGTTGCAAGATCAAGGGAAGGGTAGAGAACGCATGTGAATTGAAGCGCTAATCCCATGAGAAAATACGACCCTTGAGATCAATAACTAACCCTTAACCATTCAAGCTCAATGAAGAGGTTGAATGATCAAGAGAAAGCAAGAATCTCAAGGGGAAGAAGAAACACAAGAGAATGATACAAAAAGCCCTCATCTTCATTGATCTCCCACTCAAAAAGCTCTCACTACAATTTTCATGGAAAAAGAATGAAGAAGAAGAAGAAGAACTATACAAAAAACTACAAAAGAGTGGACACAAAATTGGACCCTTGGTTTAGCTCAAAACTGCTGTATTTATAGACAGAGGGTTGAAGATCTAGGGCAACAAACTGACACAATATGAAGTCCCCAAAATACCCCCCAAAGTTCTATGCCTGCGGCGCAAGTACGGCCGCGGATCCGCCGCCAATACCCCCTATTGGCCGCGGAACCGCGCCCCTACAGTAGGGTTAGGGTGTGGGGTTTCTTGTACGGCCCTGATCTGCTGTCCCCTGTTGTCTGGTACACATATTTTCTGATAATTCTTCCAGAATATCTTTAGATTCTTAGTCCAAGATTGCATTTATTCTTCACTTTTGACTTTATCTCTCTTGAGCTCCGCGCACCCATTGATTCTTGTGCTGCCCCCCTCGTGCTCTGTGCTTGTCCGAGACACGAATGACCGCTGTCATATGTCTTGTCCCTGGAACCGGTACGCAGCACCGGACGGATATGGATGACCGGAACCCGGCTTTTATCTGTTGTCAACAGATATTCTGTATTTGGTGTAACTGTGGAGATTTTATCTTGAATTGCAATATTTGTATTGGAAACCTGTACTCTGTAAATATGTAACAAACACAGATCAAGAGCACCTACCTATAAACACACGAGCGTAAGAATGGGCGGTATAAAATGCAGTATTCTGTGATGAACAACGTACAGCATGAATCTAAGATATGCGATTACAGTAATAACATGTCATGCAAATGCTGAATAAAGGAGAGTACACTAGCAGGTACAATCAATATATGAAGCAATAATGACATGATAATAATATGCAATAACCATGCAGTAGGGATATGAGAATGTAAATATGCAACTATCATAAGGGTACACTAACAGGTACTGCCAATATATGAAACCGTGCATAAAATAGATAAAGGTGAGGTGTAGGGTGGAATATGTCATTTCCATGGAAACCTGACATCGTGGCAGGATCACAATCCATCAAGACACTCAAATCCCAAATCCTCAAATCAGTCCCATATTGGTCTCTCACAATATATAAGTCTCACATCACCTCAATGTACAATATCGAATAGCTCTCCTATATCTCGAATGTACAATTCAACAATCTCATTCATATCCAATATCCAATCTCAATGAATCACCTATATCCCAAGTCGAATCTCAAGTAAGTTTCTAACATCCTAAAGGTAAATACATAGAAATAAGTATGATGGAGGCAATACACATATATTAGCGTCACATTCTACTAATATTGGTGTAAGGGTATATATAACAACGGCTACATCCCCTGTTATATATACAAAAAAGGTTTAAAGAAGTATCATGAAAACAGTGTGCCAAGCATCGACACAGAAATCCTCGTATATCGGGCTCCGTCAGTCCGGATCGGCCCACGGGGTCCGTCTGCGGTGTCGGCCCTCGGCCCCGACAGTACAGATCATCCCGCATCCATCTCTCGACTCTGGCCAGTATCCTCCGGACAACTGCCAGGTCCAACCAATCACCGGTAGGTACTCGCCCGCCTCCAGGCTCAATCGGCAAACCCATCGATCTTCTTGCCGAGGGGAACCATACCGGGCCCCACCATGTACTCTCATACGGCAACCACACCTCGTATGGAGTATATAATCAGCACCGATAAAACTCATGGTGGACGCGCAAATATCATATCAAGGAAACCTGGTTGTTCAATGTATGCATAATTTCATGAACTCCCGCGGTCCCCAAATCCCGAAAACATCATATAAAATCCAGAAAAACAATGCGCAAATCCAGGAATAAATATATGCGATATATCTGAATGCGAGCAGGTAAACAAAAGTATATAGCTGAACCAGATGTATGCGAAATCAAGATAAGGTACAGCTAAGTAACATCAGTAAATGTAAATATGCGACAGCAACTGAATATGTGTCTAACATACAGGTGTAGCAATGTATAGGTATCTACCTATAAGAACTGATGTCGTATACCCCCCTGGGTATAAGGAGAATATGAGTAAGGTATCCCCCGGTATAAGTAAAATATCTAAAAGGTATACCTGTAGCTGTATCGCAAGGTGTAAATGTACCTATCACTAAAGGTATGATACACTATAGGTATACCGGTAGCTAGATGTCATGTGTGGTAGGCAATAGTAGCTATAAAGGGTAGTGTGTGACATGGCAATTATTGACGGTGTGTGTGTAGCATACAATCCATGCTCGTGCAACATGAACCGTCAATAATGTGTGCAGTGTCCTACGACTGCTAGTCACAGTATAACTATATCAAGGCAATAAAGTAAAGGCGCAATTCTACAATGACGTAGAATGTGCGACAGGTAATTGAATCCTAGCCCAGACGCATAACGCCATGCGGGCGATTCCTCTGTAGATGTTAAATCTACTCACCTACGCTCCACGCTAGGTGAATCCTACCATCTGCTCCCCCTTGTAGTAGTGTCCGTAGTTCCTGCCTGCAAACCTGCAAATACAACATGAAAATCACATATAAGCCAAAATATTCCGCGAAACGCGATATCGAACCAAAACGAGAAACTCGCGTCGCGAACTGAACGCGCGTGTGCACGATACGCTGAATCGTGTGTATACGTGTCTAAAACCATCGCGACACGCCGCGATACGCTGGATCACAGAACCCACTCACGTATCGCGCAAACACAACGGACATGAAAAACGGTATATAGTCCCAGATTTTCCTACAGGCTAAATCTTGCAAAACTAGACATGCCAAAACACTACAATACACTGCAGACAACCAATCCCAAGACCCCAGCCCCCACTCCCCTTCCTGGCCGCAATTTGCGGCCAGAATGATGAAATTGGCGGCCTGGGTAGGGGTAGGGTGGCTCGTGTTCTTGTGGTGTGCTCTATACCTAGTGTACATGCTCTAGTCTTCTCAATTTTATTCTGTAGGGTCCGGGTCAAAAGCAGATTCCAGATATCACAAATATCGCTTAAAAACGATAATTTTGCACAATTAAGAAACCTTATGGTATTTTAGTGAAGTCTGGGTCAATTCTCATTTAAGGTGACCTTGACTAAACTACAATAAGCTAGGTTAACCAGCACAATCATCACTTAATCAATATCTCACACAAAACACCATAATCTAGCACTAAACTCACATTAATCGCAAACCGAAACTAAACTAACATACAACTAAGCAATCTAGGAATTGGGTTCAGGAAGTATACCCAATGCAACCCTAGGAAGCAGGAGATTGAGTGAATGGGGGAGACGAGGGGTTTCTCTTGCTACTGGGGTTCCTGCTGCTGCTGCTGCTGCTACAGTGCTGCCTGTTGTTGCTGATGTTGTTGATGCTGTTGCTGATGGTGCTGCTTGCTGCTGCTTCTGCTACTGCTGGTGAGTGTGTGTGTGTGTTGATGAAGCTGCTGCTGTTGCTGAAGATGATGATGATGATGCTGTTGTTGTTGTAGCTGATGTTGTTGTTGTTGTTGTTGTTGTTGTTGTTGTTCCTGCTGGTGATGATGCTGCTGCTGCTACTGAAGGCTGCTGCTTCTGCTGAAGATGCAGGTAAGTGTGTGTGTGTGTGAGTGAGAGAGTGAGTGAAAAGAGAGAACAAGGAGAGAAATGAGAGGAATTGCAAAAACCCCCTCCACTCTCTTTCTCTTCCCTCATAATGAGGCATGGCTCACACCATGCTTCCCATGCCCCCTCTCTCACACAAAGTCAACATTTCAACCATTCAAACAAATAAAATAAAACCCTTTTAAATAAAAAAAACATTATTCAATTCCTAATAACAACCATAACACACCTAACAACCCAAAGCACTAAAACAAAGCCTAAAACTAGATTAAGAGATGGTTAAACCCCAATTTCAACCCTAGTTATCATGCACAAGTGTGTGCAAGCCTAACAAAATTCCAATAAAATACTCATTAAATAGGATAAAATATTTAAAAATTAATTTGGTAAAATTTTTATTAAAAACCATACATTAAAATATAATTAGCTACAAAACACATTCTAAGGTGTTACAGGTGGAGTTGTGGGCCCGTGTTTCATGGTAATTCTTAGAATTCCCTGCTGATTTTTTTACTTATTTTTAATTCAGAAAAATCCCAGATTTTGAAAAATTTCCCGAGAGGGGGCAAATTTTGTCGGTTCGGGTTCGATCGGAGTTTTAACTTCGTAAACACATCGCTTAATGCTCTAGCTAGGCTCTGATACCACTGTAGGGTTGCTATACACACGCACAAGGGTCTACGAGGCATCAACCATGCCCGATTAAAAAATTAGCCGTGCCGAACAACCCGAATACGGATCTAAGTGTGAGGGATTACAACCTTTGTAGTCCGCTCCTCCACTTCATATGCTCCGTGTTGAGGTCCCTTCGCTGCGATCATCGTACTCCGGACTCTCGAGAGGTTCCACGAAGAGAAAGATGCAATCTTGCTTCCGATCTTCGATACAAAGATGATCTACCTTGAAGTTTCATTAACACAAGCTAACACTCACTTAAATTGAGTGAACACTCTCATCTAAAGGGCAAGGGAAGATGAGGATGATGAAGTAGGATTTTTGCTCTCTTTATTTATCTTTTTCTCACATTTATTCATCACTTGGAAAAAATCTAAAAAGCTTTTTCATGAAAGAATGAAGGAAGAAGAAGATGAATAATGATTGAATTATCCTTTTGTGATGAATAGAAAGAATTAATATGATAAATAATGCAACCATGGTCAAGCAAACTCATGTAGAGAATTAACTAGGGTTAGGGTTTGGGTTAGGTTAAAGATGAGTCACACACAAATATCTTTATCATGACAAAATGAAAAGCTTCTAGAATCAACTAGAAGACTTAACCCTAATCCAAACCCTAATCATGTTTAAACTCCACAAAACATGTTGCATTAGTTATCATATCATGTTACAATATTATATATCACATATATAATATTTATTGTAACCAAATAAAATAATACATTTAACATATATCGCATATATATCAATGTATTACCCGAGTGAGAAAAAGAATCTTTTAGTGAGCTAATATTAGTTAATGTAATTTAATATATCATATATATTATTATACATTAAATTATCGAATCAACACTTGATCCGACAATCCGGCTATATCGCATATAACCGACTAATATTTATCCGTACCGATTCATCGAATCAACACTTGATCCGATGACCCGGCTGATATCATATATCGCGAGAATAGAATACGGTATCTCATATCGCATTATCCTTAGTCCCGCACATATCACATACGTGCTCCTACTCCGTTTTGCCTGAGCCAAGAAACCTCTGTGTAGGACTCTAAAGAATAGTCAATACGCCGGCAGTAGGTGATGATCATATCAAACACCCAGAAAAGCTACAAGCGGTCAGCTAAAGGTAACAGCTACCCAGGTATTGAGTGCTCAGAAGATCAACAAGCAAGCCTGTAACTTCTCCTGTGAATCCAAACAGTAACACTCCCGTACAGTCCGGTCTCGTCGTCTGATATGTTGCATATCTCGCCTAGGGGTGGTAAACGTCAGACCCCAGTAGCTCGATAAGTCGTGTCGATATGAGGTCTATAACAGTTCGAGAAACTACTGATAACACTTACCAGTAAATCTCAACAACCCTGGCCAGGGATTTCCGGTTATAGCCAATCGAACACAGCACAATATCAACTCCCTATACCGGGAGAGACGAATCCCCTCCTATCGCTCATTTCCTCCATGTGATTCGGGACTGTACCCAAAAGCCACCTTTTTGCACGCCCTTTTGGACGTGGTATGATGGAAATCAAAGCACAGTGGGAATCACACAAGACACTATGACGATCTCGGGTCAACAGACTACTCTGTACCAATGTCACCGGAGAACTGCCATCTGACGTGAGGTATAATACCATCTGGGAGTTCTCGGCGAGTCCGTCCAGTGTACCCAGTCTCCACTGAGCACCCGTACACCATCCTTGATGTTAAACACCGATGGATATGGGATCATCCATCGCCCATCATATGGGTCAAGATGCGTATACGCTAGTCTACTCTGGTGTATCTATGCCCTGTCTCGATACACCCTCGACTAGGAACAGTTATAGGATGTACTCGTCGACTACCGTGGCCCCACTAGTATGATCTCATCATAGACCTAGTTGTCGAGTACATATCCTAAGGGCTTTATCAACATGTAATATAGAGACAATCAGAGTACATGTTAAGATAAAGTACAACCAGATAGCATACTATCATGTCGAGCAAGAAAGTCCTCCCTATATATGTCCAAGCATCCATTACAATATACATCGTATGTACAGTAATGGCCTCTAGGGCATACATATAACTAACAAATTAGAATTAATAAATTAATTCTATCTTCAAGTTTTAAAAATTCAAGTTAGGGTTATAAAATTAGGTAATGGTTTTTATTAATTAAGTAGGGTTATAATAATTAGTTTAACACTTTTAGGATTGGAAAATCTTGCATGGTTGTTGAATTATAATTTGTTCATTTAAAATTGTATAAATTAAATATTTTTGATAACTAAGTTTCTATAAAACATATATATTGGTGTTAATAAATTATAATTTATATGTTTATCACTATATTGTGGTATTAATGAGAGTATTAGCTTGTTGGTGGAATGAAAAACTCAATTTGGTTACTAGTTTTTGTTGATAATTGATAAATTGTAAGAAAAATGCTATTTTTGCTAACTAGAATTTGGAAATTCTTAAATAAATGAGATTTAAAATATAATTTATGGTTTCATTATATTACCATCGTTATAAATTATTTTTTGATAAGTTAATTCATGCAAAATCAAGTTTTCTTATGGAATTGTGGAATTTTTCTTGTAAGATATTGAAAATTGATAAAAGTTGCAAACTAGGAATTTTGTTTTAATGCAAATTAGTGTGAGAAAAATATGGTAATGGTTTCTATAATCTAGTTAGGTTATTTAATAAATAATATGACCATTAGTTTCATTTAAACCTCATGTTTTGAAGTAAAACGGTAAATTGGCATTTTCGGGTTTTACGAAATCGAACGGTTTGATCGATTTTTAGGGTTTCGATGGATTAAATCATGTTTTATATTATAAGTAACGAGTTTTAAACTACGAGTTGTTTGTTAATGTTTATCTCGGTTAATCGGAGTTTGTACGCCGATATCGAGCGATATTTGGTTCTTTTGCGTGAACGGGACATAGGTTTTAACCTGTGCGCTTTCCGTGCGTACTTTTGACTTTTGTCCGTGATTCAGTTTACGATACTATATATGTTTACGTATAGGTACCCCTCAGGTGGACTGCGGGCAATGAAGAAGAGGATGGCGACACCGTCTTCGGCAGAAAAGAACCAGGTGAGTAGATGTATATCTACGGGGGGAAGTCGGGTGGATGGCCTTTAGCACCCCCGCAACGTAGAATAGGAATAGTACTTATTGATATTAGGAAGCCAGATATGACCCCTAGATTCTTAATGAGTAGGACCCTAGTAATGATCCTAGGCTGGACTAGACTGATTTAGGAAGACCATACCAGAGGATGAACACCTTGGAAGAGATTCCTAAGTTTCAGATAGACACACACACACACACACTAAAACTCGACGTGGTGTATACGTGTATGTGTAAATATATAGGACTAGGTGTAGGTGTGTGTGTGTATATATATATATATATATATACAACACGTATATGGGATACAATGATGTGATATGATACACGGGAATGAAACAGTATAACTGGGCTTGATGCCGTGATTCTTGGCTATACAGTCGTATTAAAATGTTAGCGAATCATTAGAAATTGAGAAAATGAACAGGTATACATAAATTATAATGGGTGGTGATGATATTGAGGTACATGGGACTCTAAAATAGAACCCGGACTGTAATTTGTGACTGATCACGATATGATATATGTATGACTTGATTACGACATCATATAGGTGTGACCTGATGTCGATGTCATATATGTGTGACTTGATTTCGATATCCTATATATGTGACTTGATTACGATATCATATAGATGCGACATGATTACGATATGATATAAGTGTGACCTAATCATAATATGATACATGTGGCATGATATTTCTGAGGATAAATTAATGATGTATATTTATGATGGCAATGATATATGATTGATGTATGCGATTACAGTATAGCTGATCAGTCGAAAATATTGCATCTTTTAACCGGCAATTTCCCTATCTATTGCACTCATTTAGAAGTGTTCGGTATTCATATTTCACATATTAGCATATCAGTCGTTAAATATCAGATTGCATGTGTTAGACTCTAAAACCGACATTTCTAAGGAAATTGACTGCATTTCATGGCATCGCATCATCCCTATATTGCGCAACACTTGTTTCGAGATCTGTGCAGGATAATCCGGAAGAAAAGCCAAAATTGTCATTTTGCTGATCAAACATTACGCCAACTCAAAGACCTGAGATCTGGTTGCAATCCAGAAGGAATTACACAATTCAACATATCAAAACAAGGCCCAATTGTCATCCCAAAGCACCAGAAGAAGTTACAAGCCATAAGGCCTCAAAAGCGCCGCAGAACCGCGGCGGGAGCCGGCTTGAGCCGCGGTTCCGTGGCGGTTTGGTCAGATCGTCATTCCATTTTCAGGGTATAATTCCTATCGCAGTGGGTACACCTCATTTTGACACGTCAAATTCCAGAATTCTCTAGAGTCTTCTGCCAGATCAGCAAAAGATGATTAATTAAGCTAATCCTAATTAAGCTCCTAACTAATCTCTTCTAGAAGCTTCCTCCTAACTAACCACTTCTAGAAGCCTCTTTTGCTAACTAACTTTTGGAGGGAAATTCAAATTTCCTCAACAAACTTTTGTGCAGGCTAATTGTTCGTATTTTGAAATTTGAGTTGAAAAATTTATTCCATTATAATTTTTAGATCTAAACTCGCACAAACCCTAATACGTGTTTTGTGATTTGATTGCGAGGGAATCTGGAATCATTGGAGCTTGGATAAAAATTTTCTGAATATTCTAGAGAGCTAGGGGAGTTAACAGAAGCCCTCTGTAGAATTTTCATTCAATGAACAGTGAAATTGGCCGCCATTCCGCGGCATTTGGGAGCTAAAACCGCTGGTCTGCGGCGGTTTAGGCAGTTCAATGCTCCAAAATTTTTCTGGTAAATCCTCACTTTCTTATCTCTTCCCAAATCTGCTCCAATTAACATTTTGTGCAGGCTTCTTTGCAAATAAATCGCAGCGCCGCAAAAAGCAAAATTAAATTGTTCTTGTTTTGATCTTTGTGGTTGTTTGCATAATTAATACGGACATTAATGGGCAAAGACCCAATCCAGATTAGGTGGGGAGTTCATTACCCTTCCTAAGCCCCGAAAATCGCAAAATTTGCATCTGCATTTACCCTAATTTACTAAAAAATATCTAGAGATGACTCTAAGGACCGTCGCGCTCACTTAGGACAGAAGAAGGCCGTGGGTAATTCATTGCTTATCCGCGTTTTCTTGTGGTGTCTAAGGCAAGTGTGTCGAAGGCTAGTGGTTATTAATTAGGCCCACTACTTACGTAGTGGAGTACCTTCCCACTTACCTGGCACTTACCTGGCCACAGGGGGACAAAGAGGCAGTGGAGGATTCTATCCTGCGACTTGTCTTTTGGCAGTTAGGAGCGGTCTAGAGTTTGACCTAGGTGACCACTAGATATTAGGGTTTTGCGTGTTGCATTTATTTTGTTGCATCATTTTTTCAAAAATCCGTCCAATTTTCAAAACAAACACCGCATTCATATATCATTTCCCTAATTATAAATTCACGCTGCCACTTGTAATAATCCTTTTTAGTGCAAGATAGGCTGGACACGGGTTTCTAGGGCCCGTTAAGTCCTCGTTTCCGTTTATCGACCCAAAATTCGGTATTTCTACAGTTACCCTTTCTTTTACCCACCACCACACCCACATCGATGGATCCACCTCCATCGAACTTCTTTTCTATTAATCTGTCGCCGTCCGTTGGTGCGCAGAATCCACCTCGCATCTCTCTCCAAGAGAGGTGCTATCCAACACGAGGTCCCCTTTCCACCTGTCTTTCCATTCCACCAGCCAACGGGGAAAATTTTCAAATAAAACCCCAATACATCAACCTTCTATCAAAATTTCACGGTCTCGAGACTGAAGACGCATATGCATTTATCACCAAATTTGAAAATGTATGCGCAATGATGGGTACCTCACAGCTTTCTATGGATGCTATGCGTCTACGTCTTCTCCCATTCACTTTGTGCGATTTAGCCGAGAAGTGGCTATATAACACTACCGCACATTCCATTTCAAATTGGGACGAATTCGTCAAAGCATTCCTTAAGAAATTCTACCCACATCAAAAGACAGCTCGAGTCCGTAGCGAAATCTATCAATTCACCCAGCTTCCAAATGAAACATTTTCAAAATGTCTTGAACGCTTCAAGGATCTGTTAGTCCAATGTCCATATCACGGCATCCCGAGATGGGAACTGTGCCGAATCATTTATGAGGGCATTAATCCTAACACAAGAAAGACCCTTGAATCCATGTGTCAAGGCAACTTCATGACTAAAGATGATGGGGAAGCCTGGAATTTTCAAGAAAATTTCGTTGAAAAATCTTTACAGTGGGAGGGTGTGAGTCAATCGTCTAGGGATGGCAATGATATTTCCATTGGAGTTAGAGCTGACATTTCAGCTATGCAAAAGAAACTTGAGACTATGGAAAACAAATTCTTAGCCGTCCTAAGTCAATTATCACTCTCCAAAACTGTATGTGGATGCTGTTCTGATCCTTCTCACTTAACGGAAGAATGTCCGTTTCAAGGTCATGAGCATACCAATGCCGCATTTCAAAGACCTAGAAACGATTCATTTTCTTCCACATATAATCAGGGTTGGAGGAATCACCCTAACTTTGCTTGGAACCAATCACAATCTCAAAACACGGTTCCAACCCAAAACAATTTCCAAGGGGTCCCTCCACCACAACAGCACCCACAACTTCAATTGAGTCAGCACCCCTTCCAATCACAAAACTTCCAAAATCCGGCCAACGCTTTTGCACCACATGAAAACACTTTGCAATTGACCGGTAAAGATAATACCTCTGCACTAGCACAAACCTTGGATATTTTCATGAAACAATCCATCCAAGGGACGGCAAGTTTGCAATCTTCCGTCGAGAATGTGATGAAGATCATTATCTCTCAAAATGAGAACATCAAATCGATGGAAGAACAAATTGCACAACTAAAAGCCGAAATGCGTGCAAGAGAGAAAGGGAAACTTCCAGCTCAACCTTTACCCAATCCTGGCTAATCACATCATGTGGATGCAATCACGTTGAGATCTGGAAGAGTGCTTGACACTCATGTTGGGGAAGAGTTTGATGATACAGAAAAATCAATCAATAACACCCCGGCTGAGACCTTTCCTTCCACTTATACTTCTAATTCTGACCCCAGTTCTTCTACCCCACCACCTTCTTCCGAGCCTATTCTTCGTTTCCCAGAAGGCTCGCCACTTCAGCCCATTTCTTCTACCCCTTCACGGACGATCCCCACTTCTATTCTGGGATCGGTTCCACACACACTTCCTTCTCCTATGATGGACCCAACGCTTATTGCTAAAGCACCTTATCCTAATCGGTTAAGGGCTAACACACCAAGTCCACATATGGAGAAGATTATGAACATTTTTAAGCAAGTTACCACCAACATCCCTCTCCTAAATGCCATCCAACAAGTTCCGTCCTATGCGAAAACTCTTAAGAACTTGTGCACTAGGAAGAGGAAGACTCAAGTGCCCAAGAAGATTTTCATGGAAAAGATAGTAGACACGGCTTTCCCCCAACAATTACCGAGGAAACGTAAGGATCCTGGATATCCTACTATTTCCATTTCTATTGGGGAAAACACATTAACCGTGCTCTACTAGACCTTGGCGCTAGTGTTAACTTGCTTCCATATTCAATTTATGAGCAACTAGGGATCGGAGAGTTGAAGCCTTCGAACATAACTCTTCAGATGGCTGACCGATCAATCACCAAACCTAGGGGTGAACTGGACGATGTGTTAATAAAAATCGGGGAATTCATATTCCCTGTGGACTTTATTGTTATTGATACACAGCCTGTAGCGAACCCACGGAATCAAATTCCGGTGATTTTAGGTCGCCCCTTTTTGGCCACTTCCAATGCAATAATCAACTGTCGAAATGGTTCTATGACCCTATCCTTCGGGAATAGGTCAATAGAGCTGAACATTTATAAGTTGGGAAGTGTACCCTCTGAACCTACTGCTCATGTCTGTTCTGTCGACTTAATGGATGTCGACAGCAGCGAATTTGATGATCCGCCTGATATTGATCTAGACTCTTTTCATACGTTATTGTTTGACCCAACTATGCATTATACACATATGGACTCTTCCACTGAGATGTCCGGGTCAACAACTAACACTGATTATGAACTGCATTTGGAGTCTGAAGATCACCCCGCACTTTGTGATGACATTATTCATTGGGGTATTGATGGAACTTTTGAGGAGATCTTCGCTGATGAAGTTGCATTTTTGAATGACACGGGTGTTGAGATGAATCATCTCCCAATCAGTGAAATTGAACCTCCACCCCTTCTTTTGAACTGTAAAAAGAATGCGAGCAATCCATCACATTCACTGCATCGTCTCTCCAAAATGAGACGCACACACATTCTATTCCACCACTTACCCTTTCCCCACTTCTTCTTCCACCAACCCGAGCACTGCATTGATAAAATTTTTGAATGGTTGGTGTTAACTATCGGTCTTTGCAAAGCTTGGCATCGACCACTGATTTTTGACCCCCCCATGTGATTTTTAAAAGATTAACATTGCTTATGTTTGGGGGGGTATAATCAGGCTCTTGAAAAGAAAAATTTTTACAAAATTTTGAGCCAAAAATAAGTTTGGGGGAGGTTCTTCACTTAAATATTTTGCCCCCGTTAATAAATTTCCTCCCAAGCTTACAGGTTTTTCGAGATTTAGCAGATGGCAACAGTGAGGACACTGTTGAAAACAAGTTTGGGGGAGGTTTGTGCTTATTTTTGCATCATTTGCATCATTCTCTGCATAAGCACAAAACAATTTTGAAAACCTATAAAAATTTTAAAAAAATCTCAAAATATAAAACTATTTTTTGTACATAAATAAGATAATAAAAGTTTAGATAGTGAAAAAGTACATCCATGAGATTAGAAAAATTTAAGAAAACCAAGAAAATTAGAAGTTTTCTTATACGAACTAGTAATAAGTAGTTATAAGCCGTTGTCCCAAGGGTTAGTAAGATGAAAGACGTCACTAATCTGAGGATAAAAATAAGTCTGAAAAATAGTTTCTATTCTTGAAGCCAAACATTTTGAACGTTGATACCCTGCTATTCGCACTTACACACGTCTTAAAGCTTGGGATAGTAGAAGATACCTTGAAATGCTCTTGTCTTCAAGCCGATGTATGAAGGAAATAAAAAAATGAAGAAAATATAAAGTGGTGAGAAAAATGAACACTGGTTTTGTTATCACCGAGGGCAATAAAAAAATATATATCAAGAGTGCCTTTTCACCTAGTGCCCTAAGGCCAACTGGTCTGGGAGTCACTGCTATGCCTGACATGGTGCAAGACGAGGAAAATACACCAAGTAAGCAAGCACAGGAGTAATCGGTCGGTTAGTACCTCAAGAAGTATTAACGATCGCATGAAAGTTTGTGAGCGAATCTCATCTAAATATTCATTAATTAAAAAGTACTGAGGCTGATGGGCAAGAGTATGATAGCTTGAATTGAATTCTCCGGGTGTACGGATGTCCTTTACACACACGCAGGGTGATATGATCGATGTTTGGAAGAAAGATAGGAATGAAAAATAAGACGATGTTTTATTGAGGGAGGACGTGATTTCTAACATCTTTTCATGACCATTAAGATAGGGCTCATGACAACCGAAAAGCTAGCTTAGTTGGAAACCCTAATTTTCAAAGCTTTTCTTTTACAATTCTTGTTTTTAAATGTAATTTTCATGATCTTTCTTTTATTATTGGATTTTGTGGGTGCAATCCGCTGAAATCCCTCAGGAGACAACACTCCTCCTACTAGGGACACCTAGAGATTTAAAGGCTTGTTGCACGTGCTCAGTGCAATCGTGTTGCCTACGAAAGTGTGCTAGTTAGTTTTTCTCTTTCTTTATTTTCTCCTTCTCTTTTTAATAAAAAGTTCGCTCGAGACGATCGAAATTAAGTTTGGGGGAATTTGATCAGTCGAAAATATTGCATCTTTTAACCGGCAATTTCCCTATCTTTTGCACTCATTTAGAAGTGTTCGGTATTCATATTTCACATATTAGCAAATCAGTCGTTAAATATCAGATTGCATGTGTTAGACTCTAAAACCGACATTTCTAAGGAAATTGACTGCATTTCATGGCATCACATAATCCCTATATTGCGGAACACTTGTTTCGAGATCTGTGCATGATAATCCGGAAGAAAAGCCAAAATTGTCATTTTGCCGATCAAACATTACGCCAACTCAAAGACCTGAGATCTGGTAGCAACCCAGAAGGAATTACACTATTCAACATATCAAAACGAGGCCCAATTGTCATCCCAAAGCACCAGAAGAAGTTACAAGCCATAAGGCTTCAAAAGCGCCGCGGAACCGCGGCGGGAGCCGGCTTGAGCCGCGGTTCCGCGGCGGTTTGGTCAGATCATCATTCCATTTTCAGGGCATAATTCCTATCGCAGTGGGTACACCTCATTTTGACAAGTCAAATTCCAGAATTCTCCAGAGTCTTCAGCCAGATCAGCAAAAGATGATTAATTAAGCTAATCCTAATTAAGCTCCTAACTAATCTCCTCTAGAAGCTCCCTCCTAACTAACCTATTCTAGATGCCTCTCTTGCTAACTAACTTTTGGAGGGAAATTCAAATTTCCTCAACAAACTTTTGGAGGGAAACTTAAAATTTGAAATCCTAGATCTAGGGTTTGGATATCTATAAATAGAAGCCTAGATCTAGGGTTAATTCTTCTTCCTTCATTAGCTAATCTTTTGTCTTCTTCAATTTCTTCATCTTCTTCCACAAGTCTAGTGACAAGGCTTGTGCGAAACCCTAACCCTAATTCCACTCTAAATTCAAGATCTTGAGTACCAATCAAGCAAGAAGCCTGATTGTTATAATTTCCGATTGGATGAATGCGAAAAGTGAAAAGTATCGATTCAAATAGTCCCCGATTTCGGCGCTATTTGATTGATCGTAAAATGCGAGACTGAGTAAGTAAATCAAATCGATAAGAGTCTCTTTGTGTCGATAATTAGAAAATTGAATAAAGTTCACAATAAAAAAATTATATTTGACCGCAATCAACTACGGTGTGAGTTGTAGATCGTAAGCGAGTGCGGATCGTCCACAGGGATTGTACGATTCGTTTTTATATTTGATTTGCTTGAATTGAAAAGTTAATCGAAAAGAAAAGAAAACATGATTCAAGAATTTATCAATTGATTCAGTTGTCACGAGTTTAATCAAGAATCAAGAAACTGATAAACAATCAAGAATCGGGGTTTCGATGATATTTCCAACCAAATGTCAAGAATCTAAATGAGGCTCGTAGGAATCGATCGGATCTATAGACGTGATGTAATCTAAAGATAACGTGTTCTTGTCCTTCGAAGAATTGATACTAGATCGATGATGATTGACGAGAGTTAGGGCTTTCTCGTGAAACTAGGGTTTCATCATTTAACCCTTGTTCTTTCGTCGATATCATTCACATTCTAGCCTCTAGTAATTTCAAGAAACGATCGTAACTTCCCAATTTCGAGCGATATCAATCAAGAAAACATCGCAACGAAATGGGTCGTCGGTTCTTGAACTTGCTAGGGTTTACAAAACTCGTAGGAATCAAGAATCGTTTTCAGATATATTACATCATCATTCTATTGATCGTCTCGACTCCTTGACGAGCGGAGTATTACTCAAACATCACAACAAGAATTATAACTAGAAATTTAGATTGACTCATGATGCAAGAATTTAAAGAAAACAAGATAAAAGAATATCACCTTTTATTTATCTCAACAATTTGATTACAGTCGCTCAAGATCTACAAGAGGAAGAATTAAATTGTCGACTTGGCTTCGCTCGGCTCCGTGAGTCGCGGATCGGCTTGGACCACTTGCTCTGTTGAAAACCGGCTCGGCTCCTAAAAGGTTGCAAGGATTATTGCTTGAATGGGTACTCGGGATCTTGGCTTTTGATTGGAATTAGGGTTAGGGTTTCACACAAGTCCACTCACTAGACTTGAGGAAGAAGAAGATGAAGAGAGAGATAGAATGGCTCTAAATTGGCTACTAAAATCAAAAGATCAAAGATCAAGTCTAAGATTGAATCCTTTCTTTACAATGAGTCTAGGGTCTTATTTATAGATCACCCAAACCCTAAGCCTCTCGAGTTCCCTCCAAAAGTTTGTTGAAAGACTTCTAGAAAGAGTTTGTTAGGCTTAGCTTAGGGTTTAAGCTAGGGTTTAGGGAGAAGTTTCTAGAATGATAGGCTAGTTTAGTGTTGATCCCAAAGCTTGCTGATCTGGCAGAAGTCTCTGGAGTCTTCTGGAAATTGGAGTGTTATTCTGAAGTGTAGGAGTTGAGCTAGGAGTTATGCACTGAAATTGATGTGCTGAAGTCATCAAGTAGCCGCGGAACCGCGACGCAAGCCGGCTCCGGCCGCGGTTCCGCGGCCATGTTGTTGGCTTGGGGCTTGATTCTTCTGGTGTGGTCTTTTGATGATAATTGGGGCTTCTTATGATATGTTGATTTTTGTTTGTCCCTCTGGATTGATACCAGAACAGAAATCATTGAGTTGGCGTAACGTTTGATCGGTACCATGTATATTTTTGGCCTTACTTCTGGATTTTCCTGCACAGATCTCAAAACAAGTGTTGCGCAAATGTAGGGATGATGCGATGCCATGAAATGTAGTCAATTTCCTTTATAGTGTCGGTTTTAGAGTCTAATACATGCAATCTGATATTTTGCGACAGTTTTGCTAATATGTAAAATATGAATGCCGAACACTTCTATATGAATGCAAATGATGAGGAAATTGCCGGTTAAAATATACAATATTTTCGACTAATCAAATCCCCCAAACTTAATTTCGATCATCTCGAGCGAACTGTTTTATTTAAAAAGACAAGGAGAAAATAAAGAAAGAGAAAAACTAACTAGCACACTTCCGTAGGCAACACGATTGCACTGAGCATGTGCAACAAGCCTTTAAACCTCTAGGTGTCCCTGGTAGGAGGAGTGTTGTCTCCTGAGGGTTTTCAGCGGATTGCACCCACAAAATCCCATAATAAAAGGAAGATCATGAATATTACATTTAAAGAAAAGAATTGTAAAAGAAAGACTTTGAAAATTAGGGTTTCCAACTAAGCTAGATTTTCGGTTGTCATGAGCCCTATCTTAATGGTCATGAAAAGATGTTAGAAATCACGTCCTCCCTCAATAAAACATCGTCTTATTTTTAATCTCTATCTTTATTCCAAATATCGATCATATAACCCTGCGTGTGTGTAAAGACATCCGTACACCCGGAGAATTCAATTCAAGCTATCATACTCTTGCCCATCAGCCTCAGTACTTTTAATGAATATTTAGATGAGATTGCTCACACGCTTTCATGCGACCGTTAATACTTCTTGAGGTACTAACCGACCGATTACTCCTGTGCTTGCTTACTTGGTGTATTTTCCTCGTCTTGCACCACCTCAGGCATAGCAGTGAGTCCCCGACTAGTTGGCCTTAGGGTACTAGGTGAATAAGCACCCTCGCTATACATTTTTTATTTCCCTTGGTGATAACAAAACCAGTGTCCATTTTTCTCACCACTTTATATTTTCTTTATTCACTTTTTTTTTCCTTCATACATCGGTTTTAAGACAAGAGCATTTCAAGGTATCCTCTACTATCCCAGGCTTTAAGACGTGTGTAAGTGCGAATATCAGGGTAGCAACGTTCAAAATGTTTGGCTTCCAGAATAGAAACAATTTTTCAGACTTATTTTTATCCTCAGATTAGTGACGTCTTTCATCTTACTAACCCTTGGGACAACGGCTCATAACTACTTATTACTAGTTCGTATAAGAAAACTTCTAATTTTCTTGGTTTTCTTAAATTTTTCTAATCTCACGGATGTAATTTTTCACTATCTAAACTTTCATTATCTTATTTATATACAAAAAAGTGTAAATATTAAAATTATTTTTATACTTGAAAATTTTTAAATTTTTATGGGTTTTGAAAAATTTTCAATTTTTATAGATTTTTAAAAGAAATGTTTTGTGCTTATGAAGATGATATGCAAATGATGCGAAAAATAAGCACAAACCTCCCCCAAACTTGTTTCCAACAGTGTCCTCACTGTTGCCAATAGCTATATCTACAAAACTGTAAGTCTGGGAGGAATTATTAGTGGTGGCAAAAATATATAAGCGAAGAACTTCCCCCAAACTTATTCTTTTCACTCACCTTCATTCAAAAAATGATGCAATGATATACAGGATATGAAAGTGAGACGGAGGAATTTTAATCCAATTAAACTGGATCTTGTAAGAACAAGAGCTCCTCCGTGGGGTCAGTGGAAAAATATGGCTTTAGTCTATGTCCATTTACTTTGAAAATAGTGCCGTTTTTAACATTTTCAAGCTCTACTGCCCCATGCGGGTATACAGACCGCACAACAAAAGGTCTCTTCCATCGAGATCGGAGCATACCCACGTGAAGGTGTAATCGTGAATCATAAAGAAGGACTTGTTGACCAGGTGAAAATGTTTTTCTCAAAATGTTTTTATCGTGAAAAACCTTAGTCCTATTCTTTGTGATTACAGCGTTATCATAAGCTTCATCGCGGAGTTCGCTTAGCTCATTAAGTTGCAGCTTCCGAAAATTGCAAGCAAGGTTTAGATCAAGATTTATTTCTTTAATAGCCCACAATGCTTTATGCTCTATCTCGACAGGTAAGTGACATGCTTTTCCAAACACTATCCTATATGGAGACATCCCTAGGTCGGTCTTATATGCAGTTCGGAATGCCCAAAGAGCATCCGTCAGTTTGGTCGACCAGTCTTTTCTATTTTTAGCAACAGTTTTCTCCAGGATAAGTTTGATTTGTCTGTTTGAGATTTCAGCCTGCCCGCTTGTTTTGGGATGATAGGGTGTAGAAAGTCGGTGGTTGATTGAGTATTTCCGCATCAGAGTCTCGAAAGATCTGTTGCAGAAGTGTGTCCCATTATCGCTAATAATAGCGTGTGGGTGTCCAAATCGCGAAATGATATTCTCTTTTAAGAACTTAATGATAACTTTCTTGTCATTAGTGCGACATGGAATGGCTTCTACCCACTTTGAGACATAATCAACCGCCAGCAGTATGTACAGATTCCCAAAGGAGTTGGGAAAAGGACCCATAAAATCTATGCCCCAAATATCGAATATTTCAACAACCAAGATGGGTTGCTGAGGCATTTCATTCCTCTGGGAGATTTTACCCGTATACTGACATTGTGTACAGGTTTTGCAATGCTCAAATGCGTCCTTCAATAAGGTCGGCCAATAAAATCCACATTGCAAAACCTTCTCCGCTGTCTTTCTAGGACCAAAGTGACCCCCACAGGCCTGATCATGACAAAAAGAAAGAACACTCTTGAACTCTTCATTCGGGACACACCGGCGAATGATCTGATCAGGACAATATTTAAACAAATAGGGCTCGTCCCAGTAATAATGTTTTACTTAGGATAGAAAACGATAATTGTCCTGTTTTGACCAATCGTTGGGTATCAGTCCCGTGGCATGATAGTTCACAATATCCCTGAACCATGGTTCATTGGATACGCTCAAGAGTTGCTCGTCAGGAAACGAGTCATTGATCGGCAGGGTCACAGGGGAAGAAATGATGCGTGAAAGATGGTCAGCTACTACGTTTTCACATCCTTTCTTATCTTTGATAACAAGATCGAATTCTTGTAACAGAAGGATCCAACGTATTAGTCGACCTTTTGCATCTTTCTTTGCCAGAAGATGATTTAAAGCGGAATGGTCAGTATACACAACTATAGGTGAGCCAATTAAGTAAGGCCTGAAATTTTCTAATGCAAATACAACCGCTAAAAGTTCTTTTTCTGTGGTTGTATAATTGATTTGCGCATCATTCAGGGTCATACTAGCATAGTAAATCAAGTGTGGCATCTTTTCGGTGTGCTGTCCTAAGACTGCACCTATTGCAAAATCAGATGCGTCACACATCAGCTCAAAGGGGTAGTCCCAGTTTGGTGACGATAACACGGGGGCTGAAGTGAGTGAGTGTTTAAGTGAGTCGAACGCTGTCTCGCAATCCGAGTCAAAATGGAAGGTCGCCTCCTTGGCCAGGAGAAGAGTTAAAGGTCTAGCAATTTTGCTAAAGTCCTTAATGAATCTCCTATAAAAGCCCGCATGGCTAAGGAAAGAGCGAATATCTTTGACGCTTTTGGGATGAGAGAGGTTTTGAATGACATCTATCTTAGCTCTGTCAACCTCAATACCTTTCTGTGAAATGACATGTCCAAGGACTATTCCTTCTTGGACCATAAAATGGCATTTTTCCCAGTTCAAAGTCAAGTTCTTCTCTTTGCAACGAGTAAGAACAGCGTCAAGATTCGCTAGGCAATCAGAAAAAGAGTCTCCAAAAATCGAGAATCGTCCATAAAGATCTCCAAAAAATTCTCTACCATATCAGAGAATATCCCCATCATACACCGCTGAAAGGTAGCGGGAGCATTGCATAGCCCAAAGGGCATGCGACTGTAAGCAAGGGTACCAAAAGGACAAGTAAAAGTGGTTTTATCTTGATCCTTTTTGGTGATGGGGACCTGATTATAGCCTGAGTATCCATCCATAAAACAATAATACTCTCGTCCCGCTAAGCGTTCCAGCATTTGATCAATGAATGGTAGAGGAAAGTGGTCTTTCCTCGTGGCAGCATTGAGTTTTCTATAATCGATACATACACGCCACCCAGTTTGGGCGCGTGTCTGAATCAACTCATTCGCCTCATTGGTTATAACTGTGATGCCGGATTTCTTAGGAACGACATGTATAGGACTCACCCATTGGCTATCGGAGATGGGGTATATAATACCATTATCTAAGCATTTGACGATCTCTTTCATTACCGCTTCCTTCATGACGGGATTCAACCGTCTCTGTGGTTCTCGGGTTGGTCTGGCATCATCCATCACATGTATATGATGTTCAACTATCAAGGGACTAATCCCTTTGATGTCCGCCATACTCCAACCAAACGCCTCTTTGTTAGATCTCAATACTGATAAAAGTGCATTCTCTTGCTCTAATGCTAGAGAAGCGGAAATTATAACCGGTAAAGTCTCCTTCTCACCTAAATAATCATATTTCAGATGAGAGGGTAAAATTTTGAGATCAAATTCGGGCGGAGAAATGAAAGAAGGAGGTATCATTGAATGGTTTTTGGATTTACAAAGAAGCTCAGAGCCTGTGAAAGATACAGACTCGGGTGGAGAAAAGTCAGAAGTGCAGGACTCAAGTGCAGGTAAAGTGTCCTCACTAAGATCTTGTGTGAAATCAAACAGAGATGTTGTAATGTCATCGAGATCAGTAAAGCAAAGTTCCTCAGCTTCGCAACTATCGGGAGCGATCTCATGGACAGAGCACACATCTAAAATATGAGCAGAGGGTTTTGATGGCTGACTTCCAACTTTGTAGATATTTAGTTCAATGGTCATATTTCCAAATGATAAGTTCATTGAACCATTTCTACAGTTTATAACAGCGTTAGAAGTGGCAAGGAAAGGACGACCTAGAATCACCGGAATTTGGCCCCGGGGGTTTGCTACAGGATGTGTGTCAAGTACAATGAAGTCTACAGGGAAAACAAATTCCCCGACCTTTATCAACACATCCTCTAATTCACCTCTTGGTTTGGTGATAGATCGGTCTGCCATCTGGAGAGTGCAGTGAGCAGGTTTCAGCTCTCCAATCCCTAGTTGCTCATAGACAGAATAAGGGAGCAGGCTAACACTCGCGCCAAGGTCTAAAAGAGCACGATTTATGTTTTTACCCCCAATAGAAATCGATATTGTAGGACATCCTGGGTCCTTTCGTTTCTTTGGTAGCTGGGGAATAAAAGCAGTGCTGATATTATTAGACATAAAGACCTTCTTTGGCACTTGAGTCTTCCTCTTCCTAGTGCACAAGTCCTTAAGAATTTTCGTATAAGCGGGGACTTGTTGAATCGCATCTACGAGAGGGATATTGATGTTAACCTGTTTGAACATTTCCAAAATTTTCTCCATATGAGGACTCGTTCTATTACCCCTTAACCGGTTCGGGTAAGGAGCTTTCGCAATAAGCGCAGGGTCCATCATAGAAGAAGGAAGAGGGGGTAGATGAGGTCCCAAAAGAGCTGTGGGGACCGTTTGTGGAGAACTATAAGGGTTGGGAGAAGGTGTCGAGCCTAATGGGAAATGGAGAATAGGCTCTTGAGAAGATGGTGTGGTAGAAGAAGAAAGATCAGAAGGAGAAGTGTGTGTATGTGGAAAGGTCTCAGCCGGGGTGTTGATATGATTTTCAGTATCATCAATACCTTCCCCGACATGATTGTTCAGCACTTTTTCCGATCTCAACGTTGTGATGGCATTTACATTGTAATGCCCAGGATTCTGTAGGGGTTGAGAGGGAAGTTTCCCTTTTTCTCTCGCACTCATTTCGGCTTTTAGGCGTGCGATTTCAGCTTCCATCGATCTGATACTCTCAGCTTGGGACGCTGAGTTTTTCTTTATCTCACTGATGGAAGATCTAACCTCAGTCGAAACCTCTATGAAATTTGATAAAAGTGATTTCATGGTTTGAGTGAATTGAGAGAATTCGTCAGAACAGGATAGGATTAGACTGTGCAGGAGTGTTGCCCTAGTTTTGGAAATTTTGTGACTGATAGGGGTGCTGAGTGAGTTGAAGGGGTTGCTGTTGTGGTGGAGGAAGAGCCCTTTGAAAATTATTCGTATTTAGAACCGTGTTTTGAGATTGGTTTTGGTTCCAAGCGAAATTCGGGTGATTCCTCCAACCCTGATTGTACGTGGAAGAATATGGATCGTTTCTAGGTCTTTGAAATGCGGCATTAGAATGCTCGTGACCTTGAAACGCAGAGTTTAATGGACATTCTTCCGTTAAATGAGACGGGTCAGAACAGCACCCACAAACAGTTTTGGGGAGCGACATTGGGTTTAGGGAGGCTGCAGAAAATTTGTGTTCCATAGCGTCGAGCTTCTTTTGCATTGCTGCCATCTCAGCTCGAACACCTATGGACACATCTACTTGGTGTACGCCACCCTTATTCAATGGTTGGGTTCCACTCTCCCACTGTAGTGATTTTTCAGCGAACTCTTCTAAGTACTTCCAAGCTTCCCCATCATCCTTGGTCATAAAAGTACCTTGACACATGTTTTCAAGGCTCTGTTTAGTGCTTGGGTTAATGCCCTCATAAATGATTCGGCAAAGCTCCCATCTCGGGATGCCGTGATGAGGACACTGAACCAATAGATCCTTGAAACGTTCAAAGCATTAAGAGAATGGTTCAGCAGGGAGATGGGCAAATTGATTCAGTTCGCTACGGATTCGAGCCGTCTTTTGGATTGGGTAAAATTTCTTAAGGAATGCAGCGACGAATTCTTCCCAATTCGTAATAGAGTGTGCGGTAGTGTTATATAGCCACTTCTCGGCTATATCGCACAATGTAAATGGAAGAAGTCGTAGACGCATCGCATCCACTGAAAGTTGTGATGTACCCATCATTGCGCATACGTTTTCAAATTTGGTAATGAAAACATAAGCGTCCTCAGTCTTGAGTCCGTGGAATTTGGGTAAAAGATTGATATACTGGGGCTTAATCTCAAAGTTATCCCCATTGGCTGGTGGTGTGGATAAGCAGGTCGAAAGAGGACCTCTAAGTGGATAGCACCTCTCCAGGAGAGAGATGCGAGGTGGATTCTGCGCACCAACGGACGGCGGCAGATTAGGGTTAAAGAAGTTTGATGGAGGTGGATCCATCGGTGTGGGTGTGGTAGTAGGTAAAGGAAAGGTAAATGGAGAAATATCGACTTCGGAGTCGATAAAAGGTACGCGGACTAAACGGCCACTAGAATCCCGTGTCCAGCCTATCTTGTAGTAAAAAGGGTTAGTACAAGTGGCAGCGTTGGCTTATAATTAGGGGTAAATGAATGAATGCGGTGTTTGCTTTGAAAAAGGGACGGATTTTTTTTTTTTTGAAAAAAAATGATGCGACACAACAAATGCAGCACACAAACCCTAGATTCTAGTGGTCACCTAGGTCCGGCTCTAGACCGCTCCTAACTGCCAAAAGACAAGTCACAGGATAGAATCCTGCACTGCCTCTTTGTCCCCCTGTGGCCGGATAAGTGCCAGGTAAGTGGGAAGGTACTCCACTACGTAAGTAGTGGGCCTAATTAAAAACCACTAGCCTTAGACACACTCGCCTTAGGCACCACAAGAAAACGCGGATAAGTAATGAATTACCCACGGCCTTCTTCTGTACTAATTGAGCGCGACAGTCCTTAGAGTCATCTCTAGATTTCTTTTAGTTAATGTGGGTCAATGCGGATGCAAGTTTGGTGGTTTTCGGGGCCTAGGAAGGGTAATGAAATCCCCACCTAATTTGGATTTGGCCGTGCCCCTTATATCCGTATTTAGAATGCAAACAACCAAGAAACAAAATCACGCACAAATTTAATTTTTTGCAATTTGCGAGCTGCTATTCATTGCAAAGAATCCTGCAGAAAATTGTCAGTTGGAGCTAAAAAGAGGAGAGAGGAGAAGGTAGGAAATCACCTGAAGAAAAATTGTACAGAGAACCCTCCAAAGGGCCGCGGTTCCGCCGCATATGGGTACTCCCACCGCGCTTCCGCGGTCGAACGATGGGATCAATGCACAAAACTTCACCAGGGAGCTTCTGTAGACTCCCTCTGCTCTCCGGTATTTTCCAAAATTTTTTACAAATTTCCAGCAAGCTCCAGATCTCCTTGCAATGAAACACAACAAATTGTTTAGGGTTTGCACGAATTTTGATCTCAAAAATCACAATGAAATAAATCTTTCAATTCAAACTTTGATATAAAACGAATTAGCGCGCGATCCCCGGCAACGGCGCCATTTGATTGTAAAGAAATTCTAGGATGTGTAAATCGAATCAAATAGTCCCCGGCAACGGCGCCATTTGATTGATCATTTCTTTGTGTGTCGTTTTAAGAAGATGTATAGAATCACAATCAAAGAATTATATTTGACCGCAATCAACTACGGTGTCAGTTGTAGATCGTAAGCGAGTGCGGATCGTCCACAGGGATTGTGCGATTCGTTTTTATATTTGATTTGCTTGAATTGAAAAGTTAATCGAAAAGAAAAGAAAACATGATTCAAGAATTTATCAATTGATTCAGTTGTCACGAGTTTAATCAAGAATCAAGAAACTGATAAACAATCAAGAATCGGGGTTTCGATGATATTTCCAACCAAATGTCAAGAATCTAAATGAGGCTCGTAGGAATCGATCGGATCTATAGACGTGATGTAATCTAAAGATAACGTGTTCTTGTCCTTCGAAGAATCGATACTAGATCGATGATGATTGACGAGAGTTAGGGCTTTCTCGTGAAACTAGGGTTTCATCATTTAACCCTTGTTCTTTCATCGATATCATTCATATTCTAGCCTCTAGCAATTTCAAGAAACGATCGTAACTTCCCAATTTCGAGCGATATCAATCAAGAAAACATCGCAACGAAATGGGTCGTCGGTTCTTGAACTTTCTAGGGTTTACAAAACTCGTAGGAATCAAGAATCGTTTTCAGATATATTACATCATCATTCTATTGATCGTCTCGACTCCTTGACGAGCGGAGAATTACTCAAACATCACAACAAGAATTATAACTAGAAATTTAGATTGACTCATGATGCAAGAATTTAAAGAAAACAAGATAAAAGAATATCACCTTTTATTTATCTCAACAATTTGATTAGAGTCGCTCAAGAACTACAAGAGGAAGAATTAAATTGTCGACTTGGTTTCGCTCGGCTCCGTGAGTCGCGGATCGGCTTGGACCACTTGCTCTGTTGAAAACCGGCTCGGCTCCTAAAAGGTTACCAGGCTTCTTGCTTGAATGGGTACTCGGGATCTTGGCTTTTGATTGGAATTAGGGTTAGGGTTTCACACAAGTCCTCTCAATAGACTTGTGGAAGAAGAAGATGAAGAGAGAGATAGAATGGCTCTAAATTGGCTACTAAAATCAAAAGATCAAAGATCAAGTCTAAGATTGAATCCTTTCTTTACAATGAGTCTAGGGTCTTATTTATATATCACCCAAAGCCTAAGCCTCTTGAGTTCCCTCCAAAAGTTTGTTGAAAGACTTCTAGAAAGAGTTTGTTAGGCTTAGCTTAGGGTTTAAGCTAGGGTTTAGGGAGAAGTTTCTAGAATGATAGGCTAGTTTAGTGTTGATCCCAAAGCTTACTGATCTGGCAGAAGTCTCTGGAGTCTTCTGGAAATTGGAGTGTTATTCTGAAATGTAGGAGCTGAGCTAGGAGTTATGCACTGAAATTGATGTGCTGAAGTCATCAAGTAGCCGCGGAACCGCGGCGCAAGCCGGCTCCGGCCGCGGTTCCGCGGCCATGTTGTTGGCTTAGGGCTTGGTGAAAGGTTCCTAGGCCCCCTAATGAGGTTACACAAGGCATCGAACATGCCATTTTCAAATTTTAACGGTGCCTACAAACCCTAACAAGATCGTTTGCTAGAAATCTAGGCGAAAAACAATCTAGTTTACAACTAAACTATGAGAATACGGAATTACAACCTTTGTAGATCCGTTTGTCCACCTCCATAGCTCCGCAACGAAGTGCCTTCGCTGTCCAAGTGAACTCCCGGGCTCTAGCGTCGGCTTCGTCGAAGAATAAGCGAGCTAGGTCGTCGATGTCCATGCCGAAGATGATCTACGTCGAGGCATCGCTAGATCAAGCTCCACCTTCACCTTGCCATGAAAACTTGTGAAGGAAACACACTCTACTACTTGGCAAGAGGTAGAGAATGAAGAAATAGGAAGTGGGTTCACTTTAGAATTGGATTTCACACTCATATGCTCAATATGCCATTGATGAAGACAAGCTTCTTCATGAAGAAGAAGAAGAGCAAGAAGAAGATAAAAATTATGATAAGTTAATTTAGAATAGAAAAGAATAATCTTATCATAATTTTCACCATGGTTAGGTGTAGTGAATTAACTTAGGTTAGATCAACGGTTAGGATCAAAATAAGAAGACAAAATGGTTAAGTGGTCAAAGTTTCATGAAGCTTCAATAAGCTTCATGAAGAATAAAGAAAGAAAACCATTTTGTTTTTCTTCTTTAATGCTATAATTATTTTCCAAAATAAATAAGCAAATAATTAAAAGAATATGCAAAACCCTAATCATCATCTTGACCATAGTTTTATTCTATACACTTAACCAAAAACCATGTATCATCAAACATGATACAAGTAAGTGCACAAAACTATATCGTATATACAATGTGCACACCCGAGCGAAAAAATCCATTTAAAGTGAACCGATACTATTTAATGCAAAGTAATATATCAAATATATAATTATGCATTAAATCATTAAATCAACACTTGATTCAATGATCCGGTCATGTCACACATAACCGACTGGTATCATCAGTAACAACTTATCGAATCAACACTTGATCCGATAACTCTGCTATATCGCATATAACCGATCAATGTCACATCGTGAGAATCGAATACAGTATCACATACTGGTATTATTCTCGGTCCAGTACATATCTCATATGCGCTCCTATTTCGTTTCGCTTGAGCCAGGAAACCTCTGTGTAGGACTCTAAAGACTCATCAATACGCCGGCAGCAGGTGATGATCATATCAAACACCCACAAGCCGCAAGCGGTCTGCTAAACGTAACGGCCACCCGGGTATTGAGCGATCTGAAGATCGACGAGCAAGCCCGCTCACACTCCAGTGTATCCGACCAGTAACACTACCGTACAGTCCGGTATGATCGTCTGATATGTCGCATATCTTGCCTAGGGGTGGTAAACGTCAGACCCCAATAGCTCGATAAGTCGTGTCGATATGAGGCTCATAACGGGTCGAGAAACTACTGGTAACACTTACCAGCAATTCTCTGATCAGCCCTGGCCAGGGACTTCCTGTTATAGCCAATCGAACACAGTGCAACATCAACTCCCTATATCGGGAGAGACGAATCCCCACCTATCGCTCATTGCCTCCATGTGACTCGGGACTGTACCCAAAAACCACCGTTTTGCACGCCCTCTTGGACGTGGTAAGATGGAAATCAAAGTACAGTGGGAACCATACAAGACTCTATGACGATCTCGGGTCAACAGACTACTCTGTACCAGTGTCACCAGAGAACTGCCATCTGACGTGAGGTATAATACCATCTGGGAGTTCTCGGCGAGTCCGTCCAGTGTACCCGGTCTCTACTGAGCACCCGTATATCATCTCTGATGTCAAACACCGATGGATATGGGATCATCCATCGCCCATCTGTATGGGTCGAGAAGGTACACGCTAGTCTACTCTGGTATATCGATGCCCCATCTCGATACACCCACGACTAGGGACTTTGAAGGATGTACTTATGGACTACCATGTCCCCACTAGTATGATCCGCATCACAGTCCAGGTAGTCAAGTACACATCCTAAGGGCTTTACCAACATGTAACAGAGAGACAATCAGTATACACGTTAAGGTAAAGAGCAACCAGATAGCATACTATCATGTCGAGCAAGAAAGTCCTCCCTATATATGTCCCAGCATCTACTACTATATACATCCTATGTATAGTAATGGCCTCTAGGGCATACATATAACTAACAATCTCCCACTTGCACTAGGGCCATCTGTAGCAGAAGTCGAAGTATCTCATACTCAACCATCCCATAAAAGTCTCTCTCTGGGAATAGGCCTTCGTGAGTGGATCCGTCGTGTTATCCTCTGAGTCTGCTCTCCTTGCCTCGATCACCTTGGAGATCAACCATCTCCATGATCAGGTGATACTGCCTTAGAATATGTCTGGATCACTGATGGGACGGGGGTTCCTGGCATAAGCCACAACTCCATTGTCACACAATGGTAGGAACTAAGTTCATCTCATGAACTAATATACATCCAAACAACCTCTTTGGTAGCATCTTAAGTAGCGATGTATCCTGCCTTTATCGTCTAGTATGTCACGGTATCTAGCTTGGAACTCTTCCAACATACTGTCCCTTTACTGAGGGTAAAGACAATGCCTGCGATTGACATTCAGTCGTCTTTATCACCCTGGAACACTTCCAGTGATTCTCCCCAGGATCGATTGATACCATCTCACTACAGCTAGTGAGTATCCTAACATCCATTTAGATCTATCTCATAGATCCAAAATCCAGGATTTAGTAGGTATCATTTTGATCCTATGTGGAGAATCATTGTGATAAGAGGAGATTGATCGAGCGTAGCATAAGAAACTCCTTTCTTATCAAGAGTATGTCATCCACGTACTCTACGAGGATCACCACCATACTCCCTACTTCCTTTTTATTTATACAAGGTTCATCTACCATTTTGATGATGTCAACTTCTTTGACTACTTTATCAAAACAGATGTTCCAACTCCGCGATGCCTGCTTTATCCTATAAAGCATCTTGCACACGTTTCCGCTGCTCCCACTGTCTACGAGGCCCTCTGGCAGTGTACTTATAGACACTCTCTTCCAAAACATCATTTTAGAAGAGCTGTCATGACACCCAACCACCAGATATCGTAGTCATGGTATGTAGCCGTGGCAAGTAGGATCTGGATGGACTTAAGCATAGCTACTTGAAGAGGTTTCACCACTATCCACGCCTGGTTGATGATGAAAACCTTTAACAAGTCTAGCTTTGAAAGTCTCAACCTTTCCATGTACACCAAGTAATCTTCTCAAGATATACTTGCTCCTGATGGGGATTTAACCCTTCAGATATAGCAACTAAAGTCCATACTTTGTTGGTGTATAAGGATTCCATCTCAGATCGCTAAACATCCAGCCATTCTTACAGAGTCCCTACTCTTGATGGCCAGCTCGAAACTAGTTGGGTCATCATCTCATGATGCAATCCTCGCTCCCACTGTCATAGAGAAACCGAAGTATCTCTCAGGTGGGTGAGGAACCCTACTAGATCGGCGGAGAGGCCGAGGTTCGTTGGAATCTACTGAATCCTTTGGTTCTATCAAATCATCAGCTGTAGTTTGTATGGCTGGAACATTTCCAGTTCTACATTACAGACCTTGCCTCGAGCTTGTCCGGATTTTGCTTTTAGACATAGGCCGGACAATCCCAAATCTTAACTAACTTAAGATATGGGCTCTTCCCTTTCCATATCTCATATGAAGTGGTAGGCACTGATTTGATTAGAATACTATTCAATAGGTATGCAGCTTCTCAAGTGCATAACACCCAATAGGAAAAAGGTAACTCAGTAGTACTCATCATAGAGCACACCATATCATATAGGGTGTGATTGCTCCGCCCCGATATACCATCGTGCTATGGTGTATACAGAGAAGTAATGCTGAGAGAGAATCTCATTCTCCTTTAGAATAATCCAGAAATTCTATGCACAAGTATTCTCCTCCTTGATCTCATCATAGGACATAATACTTATACCCGTATTTTGGTTCTCTACTTCTAACTTATATTCTGTGAATATCTCAAAAGGTTCGGACTTGTGTTTCAACAGGAACATATGTCTGAATGTAAAAGAGATCATCAGAGAATGTAATGAAGTATAAAGAATCAGTCCTGGCATTTGTAGACTGGGGACCTACATACATCAACATGTATCATCCCAAGAGTTCACTAACTCTTTCTCTGTTTCCAGTAAACAAAGCTATGGTCATCTTATCTTTGTGACATGACTGGCGAGTTTCACAAGATGTAAATTCAAACTAATTTAAATATGCATCTCTATGTAACTCTAGCTAGTCGGGTCACATTGATCTGACCTAGTCTACAATACCTCAAGAAGAATTCGTTCATTTCTGAACTCTTCCTCTTTTGTGTGTTCCATATACTAAGAACTGTAGTTTGATTTAGAACATCAATGTTTTTAGATAACGTGCCTGAACCGATCAACTTTTGATATAGGAAATGTTCAAAACATTATCCATCTATACAAAATTTTATCATTTCTTTACTAATAAAGAGAGTGATATGATTTTGTATATCAGGTTCGGTATCTAGTAACATACGTTCAGAATCAATGTATTCTGGTAATACAGGGTGACAGTGACCAACAGACTTGGCTGCAACTCTTGCCCCGTTTTCTGCCTCATAAAACTTATCACCCGTTCTCAGTTTTTCTACCTTTTTGTAGCCCTATGTAACAGATTACATATCTGGGATCCTAATCCGGTATCATATACCAAGGATGCGGAGGATACTGAGAAACAGTTCTGTATAATGAACACACCCGAAAATGATGCATCAGCATGCACTCTCTTCGTTTGGGCGGCACGGGAAATCTGGTATTCCCCAATTTCCTGCTCTGTCTTATAACAATTATAAGTTGGAGCGGGACCAACGTTCCCCAGCTCAGTATAACAAGCGGGTTCGGTCAATAATCCGTATTATTATCTTGATTAAGGCGTGATATGGTCGCTACCAGGAGAGAGAGAGAAGAAAACACTCAGCGTGCGCTCTGTCAAGAATAGATTGTTTATTATTTTATCTAATCAGGATGGCTCCCACTGCTTTTTATCAAATCTTCCTTCAAACCCTAAAAGGAAAGACTAGCTGGGATTAATTACACACTACAAGTTCGCCAATCTTTCAGCCAGGCCAGTGTCGGTACATTGAGGGAGGTCCCCCGTGCTTTCGCACGAACCTAATTAATGTAAACCTCGTTTTCCCAGAGGCGTAACCCCGTTGACACCTTTCTAGACACCTACTTGATCGGCTAATTGTAATGTATAAAACTCTCCCAGGAGTAACTCTTACCTGCAGCGGGTATCGGGATCCAACTATCTCATAGAAGGTATGCAATCTCATTGCAAATTTCAACACTTGAAATTCCCGATAATCTTTTTCCCCTAGCTCGCTATGACCTTGACGCATGCCAAACAACCCACAGTCTGCTAGTCAAGTTCAACCCGTACATTTCTTGATTGAATTAAACCCACCCGCACGACCCTTGACGCATGCCAAACAACGCCATACGAATACCCTAATCCAATCGCATCGTATGCTAGCAGATAAGCACTAGTTAGCTACCGTACACTACGCCTTGACTCATGCCAAACAACCGCAGCACGAATACTAACTAGTACTTATCTGAAATGACGGAGGGCTACGACAGGTTTTTCTGAAAACCTATTGCGTAATGAACTTGATATCGTTGTAGGATCGAATGATTTTGAAATGGAGTGTTTTTTAGGCTTTTCTTGTTTTGCTAAAGGAGTCACTCCCGGTGAAGGGATTGTCGGTCCTTTCCTCATCGAATGAGGTGCGGGATATATCATATATATCACTGTGCAAAGCAAAAACACTTAAAAGCAATCAAAAGACAAACCGAGGGTGTAGCATCTGCCAGTTATTGCTAAAGGAGTCACTCCCGGTGAAGGGATCTCGGTCCTTTCCTTATCGAATAAGGTGCAGGATATATCACATATACCGCTGTGCAAAGCAAGAACTGTAGCTACCTGTTTTATTTTGAAATTCGATTCTACAACATCTTAGGTTTCTTTTACTTCATTAATCGCATTAATGAAGTCCCATCATTTAAGTACCTAAACATCACAGATAAATACGACGTACACTTATGACATCCGCATTCGCCTCGATGTCCCCTCGTGCACCGTTAGGTTAGGTAACTAACGACAGAGCGGGGCAGGGCTAGCGCGGGTGTAAAACATAAGTGACGGCTATATAATATATCGTATATACTATATACTGTATCTATCACAGAACATCACATGATCACATTACAGATATCGCAGCAGAAGAATCGTATGAAATATTGGATATACTAGGACGTCCGTGTTTTCAATACGAGCCAGTATAAAACACGGATTCCACGGTCGTGATGAATAGCCAAACCCACACCCCTAGACCCCTACGAGAGCGGCAAGCAACCCTACCAATTCTGGAGTTAGCAGACCCGGACTCGACTCCTGGAGTTGGTCTCCCACTGGACTCCAGAACCCGGTTACTTGTGCCCTCCTCCTTGGGTTTATCCTAGTGCAGAAAAGTAAATAATATACAAACGGTGACATCTTCCGCTACCTGGAAGTGCCCCAATAAAAGAATATTACATACAAGTTTTTACATGAATGAAAATGAAAAACACTCATCTCACATAAAAACCCCCGGCTATTCAAACACGACGATCCAATATAACATATCCAGCAACACATAACATCACATGTCATCAACGTAAGTAAATATGCGCATCCCAATTGTCGTTGACATATAGCAACGAAACCGGCGATATCACATATTACACTTACGGTCACAGAAAAGAAAGTGTAAAACTACAACAGTTGGAATCCGCAACCTCCTCAGACATCGCATGCCTGACCTAATGAATTACTTAGACATCGCATGCCTAACAATTATAAACGCCGCATTTTAGTCTCATTATCGAAAACACTTTTCAATACCAAGTCGGGCAATTCAACAGGATTCCCGACATTCTGATCGAACGCTCGTCGCAAACTTTAGTAGGCGGCCGCACCCCCGATACCATCGACGAAGTGCACCAAGGCGGAACACCGCTACCGCGAGCACCCGGACAGATGCTTTCGGCGACGGGGTTCTCCTACAGTCACTTGGTCGGGGCTATGGGGTGAGGCTGTCTATTAAGTTTATCCGGCGAGTATCCGCGTACGCTACGTGATTGCGACGGACTTTTGATCACATCAAAATTCCGTGGCAACCGATCAAGTGAGACTAAATTGCTATGTTTATAACATTCATCCAATTATCACATAACTGTTTGTGAATTCCAATTATTGTATCCCATTCCAGATAAACAGAAAATGTTAAACTTTTCGATTGAACAGTCAAACACCCAAGTTTTCCCGAAACAGATCAACACATGAAATAAGTCTAACAACATTCAGTTCGTGCCTCAGTACCAACGGTCCAGCCGTAGAAGGGTCAAGCCAACGCCTCACATGTGGCACGCCGTACTGCCCCAAACCCAAAGGTTCAAAGGGCAGTTCAAGACGGTCACATAATCGAGTTAAGGTTTGTTGTCTTCTAGAGGGACCATCGCGTTACTTGCACTACTTAGAACATCGTTAAACTACGGAAAAATCCAACACTTGGAAATTTCCCGACAGGGGAAAAATTGGGTATTTGTATCCGGTCGAACTTTTTAACATATTCTAAAATTTATCCGGAAAGCCACACAGACAAAATTTGATAAACCCGATTGAATCATCGAAGCTCCAAAACATCCCAGATTATTCAACTCTTGAATAAAACTTAAACATACCTAGAGAACTAAGAACAGTTAAATATGCATTACTGTGCAAAAGTCAACGCAGCAGGAGACCAAACGGCCGCGGAACCGCCGCACATGCCTAGCTCGTGCCGCGGTTCCACGGTGGATTATTCGAATTAGACCCCCGTATTTCACAGTAATTCATATAAAACCCTGCTTGATTTTCTGAATATTTTTAATGTTGAAAAACTCACTGTTTTCAAAAATGTACAGAGAGCATGGAAATTTTGGACTTTCGGGTTCGATCGGACTTCAAAATCCGTCTAGACTTCGCCTAAGACTCTAGCTAGGCTCTGATACCAGTGAAAGGTTCCTAGGCACCCTAATGAGGTTACACAAGGCATCGAACATGCCATTTTCAAATTTTAACGGTGCCTACAAACCCTAACAAGATCGTTTGCTAGAAATCTAGGCGAAAAACAATCTAGTTTACAACTAAACTATGAGAATACGGAATTACAACCTTTGTAGATCCATTTGTCCACCTCCATAGCTCCTCAACGAAGTGCCTTCGCTGTCCAAGTGAACTCCCGGGCTCTAGCGTCGGCTTCGTCGAAGAATAAGCGAGCTAGGTCGTCGATGTCCATGCCGAAGATGATCTACGTCGAGGCATCGCTAGATCAAGCTCCACCTTTACCTTGCCATGAAAACTTGTGAAGGAAACACACTGTACTACTTGGCAAGAGGTAGAGGATGAAGAAATAGGAAGTGGGTTCACTTTAGAATTGGATTTCACACTCATATGCTCAATATGCCATTGATGAAGACAAGCTTCTTCATGAAGAAGAAGAAGAGCAAGAAGAAGATAAAAATTATGATAAGTTAATTTAGAATAGAAAAGAATAATCTTATCAAAATTTTCACCATGGTTAGGTGTAGAGAATTAACTTAGGTTAGATCAATGGTTAGGGTCAAAAGAAGAAGACAAAATGGTTAAGTGGTCAAAGTTTCATGAAGCTTCAATAAGCTTCATGAAGAATAAAGAAAGAAAACCATTTTGTTTTTCTTCTTTAATGTTATAACTATTTTCCAAAATAAATAAGCAAATAATTAAAAGAATATGCAAAACCCTAATCATCATCTTGACCATAGTTTTATTCTATACACTTAACCAAAAACCATGTATAATCAAACATGATACAAGTAAGTGCACAAAACTATATCGTATATACAATGTGCACACCCGAGCGAGAAAATCCATTTAAAGTGAACCGATACTAGTTAATGCAAAGTAATATATCAAATATATAATTATGCATTAAATCATTAAATCAACACTTGATTCAATGATCCGGTCATGTCACACATAACCGACTGGTATCATCAGTAACAACTTATCGAATCAACACTTGATCCGATAACTCGGCTATATCGCATATAACCGATCAATGTCACATCGCGAGAATCGAATACAGTATCACATACTGGTATTATTCTCGGTCCCGCACATATCTCATATGCGCTCCTATTTCGTTTCGCTTGAGCCAGGAAACCTCTGTGTAGGACTCTAAAGACTCGTCAATACGCCGGCAGCAGGTGATGATCATATCAAACACCCACAAGCCGCAAACGGTCTGCTAAACGTAACGGCCACCCGGGTATTGAGCAATCTGAAGATCGACGAGCAAGCCCGCTCACACTCCAGTGAATCCGACCAGTAACACTGCCGTACAGTCCGGTCTGATCGTCTGATATGTCGCATATCTTGCCTAGGGGTGGTAAACGTCAGACCCCAATAGCTCGATAAGTCGTGTCGATATGAGGCTCATAACGGGTCGAGAAACTACTGGTAACACTTACCAGCAATTCTCTGATCAGCCCTGGCCAGGGACTTCCTGTTATAGCCAATCGAACACAGTGCAACATCAACTCCCTATACCGGGAGAGACGAATCCCCGCCTATCGCTCATTGCCTCCATGTGACTCGGGACTGTACCCAAAAACCACCGTTTTGCACGCCCTCTTGGACGTGGTAAGATGGAAATCAAAGTACAGTGGGAACCACACAAGACTCTATGACGATCTCGGGTCAACAGACTACTCTGTACCAGTGTCACCAGAGAACTGCCATCTGACGTGAGGTATAATACCATCTGGGAGTTCTCGGCGAGTCCGTCCAGTGTACCCGGTCTCTACTGAGCACCCGTATATCATCTCTGATGTCAAACACCGATGGATATGGGATCATCCATCGCCCATCTGTATGGGTCGAGAAGGTACACGCTAGTCTACTCTGGTATATCGATGCCCCATCTCGATACACCCACGACTAGGGACTTTGAAGGATGTACTTATGGACTACCATGTCCCCACTAGTATGATCCGCATCACAGTCCAGGTAGTCAAGTACACATCCTAAGGGCTTTACCAACATGTAACAGAGAGACAATCAGTATACACGTTAAGGTAAAGAGCAACCAGATAGCATACTATCATGTCGAGCAAGAAAGTCCTCCCTATATATGTCCCAGCATCCACTACTATATACATCCTATGTATAGTAATGGCCTCTAGGGCATACATATAACTAACAATTGGTTCTTCTGGTGTGGTCTTTTGATGATAATTGGGGCTTCTTATGATATGTTGATTTTTATTTGTCCCTCTGGATTGATACCAGAACTGAAATCATTGAGTTGGCGTAACGTTTGATCGGTATCATGTACATTTTTGGCCTTACTTCTGGATTTTCCTGCATAGATCTCAAAAAAAGTGTTGCGCAAATGTAGGGATGATGCGATGCCATGAAATGTAGTCAATTTCCTTTATAGTGTCGGTTTTAGAGTCTAATACATGCAATCTGATATTTTGCGACAGTTTTGCTAATATGTAAAATATGAATGCCGAACACTTATATATGAATGCAAATGATGAGGAAATTGCGGGCTAAAATATACAATATTTTCGACTAATCAAAGCCCTTCAACCTTTTATGGCCGAGCCGATCTTCAATCGGGCAAGTGATCCAAGCCGATCTGCCACTCACGGAGACGAGCGAAGCCAAATCGACGATCGAGTTCTTCCTCTTGTAGTTCTTGAGCGAATGTAATGAAATTGTTGATATAAATAAAAGGTGAAATTCTTGAATCTTGCTTTCTTTAAATTCTTGCATCATGATTCGATCTCAATTTGTAATTGTAGTTCTTGTTGTGATGTTTGAGTAAAACTCCGCTCGTCAAGGAGTCGAGAAGATCAATAGAATGATGATGTAACAAATCTTAATACGATTTTTAAGTCCTACGAGTTTTGTAAACCCTAGCAAGTTCAAGAATCGATGACCTAGTTTCGTTGCGATGCTTTCTTGGTTGTTATCGCTCGAAATTAGGGATCTACGATCGTTTCTTGAATTTACTAGAGGCTAGAATGTGAATGATATCGACGAAAGAACAAGGGATAAGATGAGACCCTAGTTTCACTAGAAATCCCTAATTCTTGTCGATCATCGTCGATCTAGTATCAATTCATCGAAGGATAAGAATACGTCAATGATAGATTACATCACATCTATAGATCCGATCGATTCCTACGAGCCTCATTTCAATTCTTGATATTTGGTTTGGAAAAATCAACAAACTATCAATTCTTGATTCTATCTTTTTCTTGTTATTAGATCTTGATTTTTCTAATTCTTGAACTTCAATTCTTTAAATCAAGAATTGTTTTGTTTTCTTTTCTTTAAAGTTTCGACCCATCTAATTCAAAAGACGAACTATTACACTGTCCCTGTGGACGATCCACACTCACTAACAATCTATATCCGACACCGTAGTTGATTGCGGTCAAATAATTTTTGGTTGTGATTTCTTTACAATTTTCATACTACACAAACAAGAATTCTTTTACAATCAATAGCACATTGATCTTGACATGTGTTGATGGTGATATTATACGAATGATGAGACACGTAGGTGATACATGACCCGTATCCCGATATTGGGATGCCGTACGATGGATTTACCGTACGAGGCATAGATGTAATGATTGATCCGCACTCTTGATTAAAGGAAATCGTACTACGTACGTGACGCTATTGAGGCTGGATCGCCGACTATTAGAAATATGGATTCAGACCTTAAGTGGACTCTTATTTCTTATTGACTAGTTTCTTAAGTTTAGTTCCTTAGGAGGTTTGATGGACACTAGTTTAGTCTCGAGTCATATGGTTGTAGTTATTCTTTTATATCACAGATGAGTGGTTATTACACATCCGTCTTTACATTCATACCGTTATCATAATGTGCATGTTCATACATATGTTTCTATAATCAGCATAAAACTTTGCCTGCTAGGACACCGGCACCATTACCGATGATGCGCATATTCCACGCACACTTATTTGCCTGCTCACACACATCATCATCGGTTATTGCTATGTCACGTAAACTTTAGATCATATTATCTTTTATTGATAGAATCAGCTAAATGCTAGATCGATATAGTATTATGATTACTCTCAGATGTTAATCTAGACATGACTTTATTACATAGACATTCATGCATTCATATTTTCATGTTATCATGCAGTATTATGGGGCATATGCCGACACTTATCATATACTTACTCATGATTTTTGGGATTTTGGATTTTTATGAGATTTCTGGATTTTGGGGAATACCGCAAGAATATATAAAAAAAAACTTCTCTTTCTCTCCTCCTCTCTTTTTAAAACATAAGATGCGGTTTTCTCGTGATGTAGGTGTCGTCCACCATGAGATTTCATGTTTTCTGTTGGATTTCGAGACCCTATTCGAGGAGTGGATGAACCGTCTCGGGTACATGGTGGGCCCGGTATGGTACCCAGGGGAAAGAAGATCGAGTTGTAGACGATGAGCCTAGCAGGGGAAGGCTACCTACCGGTGATGTCCGGCACGGCGGATATTCGGAGGATACCGACCGTTGTTTTGAGATTTGATCATATGGGCCGATCCGGACTGACGGAGCCCGAGATATTGAGACTATGAGATATTGAGACTTGATATTTACATGTTTTGTGTCGATGCTTGAGACGGATTTCCATGGATTTCATCGTTGATATTTCAGATTTCTATACACATTTTACCAGGATAAAAGCTAAAGATTTCTTATACAGATATATCTAGATTTCAGGATTGGTTACTTTACATTCATGGTGCATGCATACTCATTCATATGACATAGTACTATATAAGGCACTGACACGAGCACGGAGTAATTGCATTTACACGTAGCTTATTACCCTGTCTTACTCGATGACTAGTAGTATATTAGTGTATTATTATGACCTAGGGTAGCGTCGTGCATTCGATTTCTTTTCGCAGATATCTTCTACTCACGAGTTGGCAACTCACCCCCGTTGTGCTAAATTTTATTACAGGTTCGATGTATAGGTTTCCCTGGCAGCTTGCTGGTACATAATTTCATTCCGGGTGATTTGCACGGTAGGTTGGTTCATTTGTATCTGGACTGCCATTGTACTTTTATTATTTCATTTGTATCTAGAAGGCTCCATCAACCAAACAAGTATTACTTGATAGATTACTGGACCATTTATTTGTTTCGACCTTAGAGTCACGCTTGTATTATTATGATATCGGACGGTTTTGTTTTCTTTTAAGTTTTGAGCCTCGCCCTTTTGCGTTGTATACTATTGTGCATTGGTGTCGTTGTTTCCGCCTTTTGGCGTAGAGCTAGCTCCCGTTTGGGGATGCTTTTTATTGTTTGTATGTATTATACTTGGTTGTACCCGTTTGGGGCCAGTTTTTACAAAGGAGACTCTGCCGAAATTTTTGAGAAAATTGGATAATGCTTTTAAACTTGTTTTTGTCATGTTTTCCTTTACTTCTTCTTCTTTTATGGTTTAGATTTCTGGGCTTCGGCTTACTTAGGTTACGTTGTGCCTCTAGACGCTTCGTAATCTAAGTGCCGGTCACGTTCCGTACTTTCGGGTCGTGACACTGTGTTTGTTGGCCCTCGTCATGGCGTAGTGTGCGGTAGCTATTTATGCTTATCTGCATAAGCATATGATGCGAATGAGTTAGGGTAGTCATGCGAATTTGTTGGCTTTCGTCAAGGGTCATGCTGGTGGGTTTAATTCAATTGGGAAATGACGGGTTGAACTTGACTAGTAGCATATGGTTTGTTGGCTTTCGTCAAGGTCATATGATGCTAGGGGTAAAATATTATCGGGAATTTCAAGTGTTGAAATTTGCAATGAGATTGCATACCTCCTATGAGATAGCTTGATCCCGAGACCTACTGCGAGTAAGAGTTACTCCTGGGAAAGTTTTACACATTACAATTAGCCGATCAAGTAGGTGTCTAGAAAGGTGCCAACGGGGTTACGCCCCTGGGAAACGAGGTTTATTTTCATTAGGTCCTTGTGAAAGCACGAGGAACCTCCCTCAAAGTACCGGCACTGGCCTGGCTGAAAGATTGACGAACTTGTAGGGTGTAATTAATCCCGGCTAGTCTTTCCTTTTAGGGTTTGAAGGAAGATTTGACTAAAACAGTAGGAGCCATCCTGATTAGATATATTAATAACCAATCTAATCTTGCAAGAGCATACGCTGAGCGTTTTCTTCTCTCTCTCCCCAGGTAGCAACCATATCACGCCTTAATCAAGATAATAATAAGGATGTATTGACCGAACCTGCTTGTTATACTGCGCTAGGAAACGTTGGTCCCGCTCCAATTTATAATTGTTATAAAACCGAGCAGGAAATAGGAGATTACTAGAATTCCCGTGCCGCCCAAACGAAGAAAGTGTATGATGATGCATCTTCTTCGGGTGTGTTCATTACCGAGAACTATTTCTCAGTTACCTTTACGTCCTGGGTATGAGATACCGGATCAGGATCCGACAAATATAATCAGTTACATGGGCTATAAGACAGGTAGAGAACTGAGAACGGGTGACAAGTTTTAAGATTTAAAAATGGTGCAAGTGTTGCAGCCAAGTCTGTTGGTAGTTATCACCCTGTATTACCAAATACATTGATTCTGAACCAATGTTATTAGATACCGAACCTGATATACAACATCATATCAGTCTCTTTATTAGTAAAGAAGGATATAATTTTGTATTGTTGGATAATGTTTTGAACATTTCCTATATCAAGAGTTGATAGGTTCAGGCATGTTATCTAAAAGCATATACGTTCTAAATCAAACTACAGTTCTTAACGTACAGAACACACATAAGGGGAAGAGTTCAGAAATGAACGAATCCTTCTTGAGGTATTGTAGACTAGGTCATATCAATGTGACCCAACTAGCTAAGTTACATTTAGATGCATATTTAAATAAGTTTGAACTTACATCTTGTGAAACTTGCCAGTCATGTCACAAAGATAAAATGACCATAGCTCCGTTTATTGGAAACAAAGAAAGATTTAGTGAACTATTAGGATTGATACATGATGATGTATGTAGGTCCTCTGTCTACACATGCCAGGACCGGTTCTTTGTACTTCATTACATTCACTGATAATCTCTCAAGATTTGCACATGTGTTCCTGTTGAAATACAAGTCTAAACCTTTTGAGATATTCACAGAATATAAGTTAGAAGTAGAGAACCAAAACGGGTATAAGTATTATGTCCTTTGATGAGATCATGTAGGAGAATACTTGAGCAAGGAGATTCTGGACTATTTTAAAAGAGAATGAGATTCTCTCTCAGCATTACTCCTCCAAATACACCACAGCACGATGGTGTATTGGGGCGGAGCAATCTCACCCTATGAGATATGGTGTGCTCTATGATGAGTACTACTGAGTTGCCTATTTCCTTTTGGGGGTTATGCGCTTAATGAAGCTGCATACCAATTGAATAGGGTTCCAATCAAATCAGGAGCCTACCACTCCATATGTGATATGGTTTGGGAAGGGACCATCTCTTAAGGATATTAAGATTTGGGTTGTCCGGCCTATGTCTAAAAGAAAAATCCAGACAAGCTCGAGGTAAGGTCAGTTCTATGGAAGTTTGTTGGATATCCCAAGCATTCGCAAGGGAATATATTCTAGCACACTGAAGAGCAAAAGGTGTTTTGTTTCTCAGCATGCCACCTTTGGGAAAGGGAATTTCTTGTGAAGAAATTTATGGTCATGAGGTATAACTGGAAGGAGTTCCAGCTATATAAACTGCAGCTGATGATTTGGTAAACCCGGAGGATTCAATAGTTCCCAACGAACCTCAGCCTCTCCGCCGATCTAGTTGGGTTCCTCACCCACCCGAGAGATACTTCGATTTCTCTAAGACAGTGGGAGCGAGGATTGCATCATGAGATGATGACCCAGCTGGTTTTGAGCAGGCCATCAAGAGTGGGGACTCTGTGAGAATGGCTGGATGCTAAGTGATCTGAGATGGAATCCATATACACCAACAAAGTATGGACTTTGGTTGCTTTATCTGAAGGGTTAAATCCCCATCAGAAGCAAGCATATCTTGAGAAGATTACTTGGTGTACATGGAAAAGTTGAGAGTTTCAAAGCTATGCTTACGTCCATCCAGATCATATTTGCCATTGCTATATACCATGACTACGATATCTGACGGTTGGGTGTCATGACTACTTTTCTAAATAGTGATTTAGAAGAGAACGTCTATAAGTATACAGCCAGAGAACTTCGTAGACAGTGGAAGCAGCGGAAACGTGTGCAAGTTGCTTTATGGGATAAAACAGGCATCACGGAGCTGGAACATCTGTTTTGATGTTGTAGTCAAAGAGTTTGACTTCATCAAAATGGTAGATGAACCTTGTATATACAAAAAGGTAGTTGAAAGTATGGTGATGATCCTCGTATTGTACGTGGATGACATACTCTTGATAGGAAAGGAGTTTCCTATGCTACGCTCGGTCAATCTCTACTTATCACAAGGATTCTCCATATAGGATCAAGATGATACCTCCTAAATCCAGGGTTTTGGATCTATGAGATAGATCTAATTAGATGTTAGGATTCTCACTAGGTATAGTGAGATGGTGTCAATCGATCCGGGGGAGAATCATTGGATAGCTTCCAGGGTGGTAAGGACGACTAAATGTTAGTCACAGGCATTGTCTTTACCTTCAGTGGAGGGACAGTATGTTGGAAGAGTTCCAAACTAGATACCATGACAAACTAGACGATAAAGGCTGGATACATTGTTACCAAGGATGCTACAAAAGAAGCAGTCTGGATATATTTTAATTCATGAGATGAACTTCGTTCCTACCATTGTGTGACAATGGAGCTGTGGCTTTGGCCTAGGAACCCCCGTCCCATCAGAGATCCAGACATATTCTTAGGCAGTAACACCTGATCATGGAGATGGATGATCTCCAGGGAGATCGAGATTAGGAGAGTAGACACAGAGGACAACAGTGCGGATCCACTCACAAAGGCCTATTTCCCGGTTGAGACTTTTATGAGATGGTTGAGTATGAGATACGTCAATCACTGCTGATTGTTGATTATGAGATACTACAACAGATGACCCTAGTGCAACTGGGAGATTGTTAGTGATATGTATGCCCTAGAGGCCATTACTGTACATACGATGTATATTATAGTGGATGCTTGGACATATATATGGAGGAATTTCTTGCTCGACATGATAGTATGCTATCTGGTTGCACTTTATCTTAACATGTACTCTGGTTATCTCTATGTTACATGTTGATAAAGCCCTTAAGATGAGTACTTGACTACCAGGACTATGATGCAGATCATACTAGTAGGGACAGTGTAGTCGCTAAGTACATCCTTCAAATATTCCTAGTCGTAGGTGTATCGAGACAGGGAGTCAATATACCATAGTAGACTAGCGTATAGCTTCTCGACCCATGTAGATGGGCGATGGATGATCCCATATCCATTGGTGTTTGACATCAGAGACAGTATACGGGAGCTCAGTGGATACTGGGTACACTGGACGGACTCGTCGAGAACTCCCAGATAGTATTATACCTATCATCAGATGGCAGTTCTCTTGTGACACTGGTACAGGTTAGTCTGTAGACCCTAGATCGTCATAGCGTCTTGTGTGATTCCCACTGTGCTTTGATTTTCACCTTACCACGTTCAAGGGAACGTGCAAAACAGTGGCTTTTGGGTACAGTCCTGAATCACATGGAGGCAATGAGCGATAGGAGGGGTTTCGTCTCTCCCGGTATAGGGAGTTAATGTTGCACAATGCTCGATTGGCTATAACAGGAAGTCCTTGGCCAAGGCTGCATCAGAGATATACTGGTAAGTGTTATCAGAAGTTTCTCGACCCATTATGAGCCTCATATCGACACGACTTATCGAGTTACTGGGGTCTGACGTTTACCACCCCTAGAAGAGATATGCGACATATCAGACGAGGAGACCGAACTGTATGGTAGTGTTACTGACTGGATTCGCAGGAGTGTGAGCAGGCTTGCTTGTTGATCTTCTAATCGCTCAATACCCGGGTGGCTATTATATTTAGCAGACCGCTTGCAGCTTCTGGGTGTTTGATATGATCATCACTTACTTCCGGCGTATTGACGAGTCTTTAGAGTCCTATACAGGGGTTTCCTGGCTCAAGCGAAATGGAGTAGGAGCACATATGTGATATGTGTGGGACCGAGATTAATACGCTATGAGATACCGTATTCTATTCTCGCGATTAGTGACATTGATCGGTTGTATGCGATATAGCCGGGTTATCGGATCAAGTGTTGATTTGATAAGTAGTTACACATGATATTAGTCGGTTATAGCCGGATTATTAAATCAAGAGTTGATTTAATAATTTAATGTATAATTATATATTTGATATATTACATTACATTAACTAGTATTAGCTCACTTAAGATTTATTTTCTCACTTTGTGTGCACATTGTACATATGTTATATGTATGTTTGTGTACATGCTATGTGCCATGGTTGATGATACATGAAAGATGGGTGTATGAGACTTATGCCATCATTAGGTTAAATTAGGATTTTATTATGTCTTAAGATTTAACAAAAGAGGATAACTTAGTCAAAGTTGTCAAGCTTGGAAGAAGTTTGTAGAAATTTTGACAAAGTCTACTCTTTTGTCATTTCCTTAGATATTATTTAAGCCAACCCTTAACCTTACACCTTGGTTAATTCTCTACATGAGTTAACCATGAGGGCTTAACTCAACCATGAATGATTTAATTCATTTGGATGGACTATTCACAAGTCTTCTTCTTCTTCTTCAAGCTCCATGAAAAAGCTTGCTAGCTCTGATGGAGTTATGAGAAAAAGTATGAGAAAATCAATTCTAAAGTAAGCCCACTTCCTACTTTTTCATCCTCTACTACTTGCCATGTAGTATTCGGTGTTCTCTTCACAAAGTTTGACCTAGTGAAGGAATAGCTTGAATTAGTGTCTCCCCGACGTAGATCATCTTCGGCCTTGAAGTCTTCGAAGGAAGCACGTTTGTTTCTTCAACGGAGCCTCTCTAGAGTCCGGAGTTCACGATCGCAGTGGAGGGGACTACTACACGGAGCAATTTGAAGTGATGGACCGGTCTACAAAGGTTGTATTGCTTGCTCTCTTTACATATTGCAAAGTGTTTGCATTCATATCCCGTATTATTTCTAGTAAACGGTCTCGTTTAGGGTTAGCTAAAACGGAAAAATTTTAATTTGGCATGGACGATGCCTCCCGAAACCTTGCTGCCGTCGTAGGTAATCCTTCAGTGGTCTCACTTTATATTTTGTTTTCTCACATGTTTTCATCACTTGACCAAGAGCTAGGGAGCAAAAATCATAAAGAAGAAGAAGATGAAACTCAAGTGAAGAAGTGATGAAAGAATAATGAGATAAGGTTAGAAATGCAACCATGGTCAAACAATATGATGGCTAACTCATGTAGAGAATAAACTATTGCATAGGGTTAAGGCTTGGGTTAATAAATATCTTAAGCTAGACAAAATAATGGACTTTGTCAATGATTATCCATAAGTTTCAACCATGACAAATTCACACTAATTTGTTTAACCTAATAATAAATATGAAACCCTAACATTAACCTAGCATGGTGTTAGTCTCATACACCCATGTTGCATGTGTAACCTAGCATGACACAACAATATATATCATATATATATATTGTGCATAAAACAATACAATTAACATATATCACATATATATCAATGCATCATCAATTGAGAAAAAGTAATCTTAAATGAGCCAATACTAGTTAATGTAAATTAATATATCAAATATATAATTATACATTAAATCATTAAATCTACAATTAGTTTAATGATCCGGTCATATCACATATAACCGACTAATATCAAATGTGTATCAATTTATCGAATCAACACTTGATTCGATAACCCGGCTGTATGACATATAACCGATCGATACGAATAAATCGTGAGAATAGAATACGGTACCTCATGCACGTAGTAATCTCGGTCCCTCACATATCTCATATGTGCTCCTACTCCGTTTCGCTTGAGCAAGAAAACCTCTGTGTAGGACTCTAAAGACTCGTCAATACGCCGGCAGTAGGTGATGATCATATTAAACACCCACAGCCGCAAGAGGTGTGCTAAACGTAACGGCCACCCGGGTATTGAGCGATCAGAAGATCAAAAAGCAAGCCTGCTCATACTTCTGCGAATCCAATCAGTATCACTTACCGTACAGTCCGGTCTGTTCGTCTGATATGTCGCATATCTCGTCTAGGGGTGGTAAACGTCAGACCCCAGTAACTCAATAGGTCATGCCAATATGAGGCTCATAACGGGTCGAGAATCTACTGGTAACACTTACCAGTAAATCACTGAATTAGCCCTGGCCAGGGACTTCCTGTTATTGCCATTCGAGCACAGTGCAACATCAACCCCCAATACCAGGAGAGACGAATCCCCTCTTATCGCTCGTTGCCTTCATGTGACTCGGGACTGTACCCAAAAACCACCATTATGCACGTCCTCTTGAACGTGGAAATGTGGAAATCAAAGCACAGTGGGAATCACACAAGAGTCTATGACGATCTCGGGTCAACAGACTAACCTGTACCGGTATCACCAGAGAACTGCCATCTGACGTGAGGTATAATACCAACTGGGAGTTCTCGGCGAGTCCGTCCAGTGTACCCAGTCTCCACTGAGCACCCGTATATCATCTCTGATGTCAAACACCAATGGATATGGGATCATCCATCGTGCATTTACATGGGTCGAGAAGGTATATGCTAGTCTACTCTGGTATATCGATGCCCCGTCTCGATACACCCACGACTAGGGAAATTAAAGGATGTACTCACGGACTACCTTTGTCCTACTAGTATGATTTCACGACCCACCCCCAAACATAGATGGTATTGTCCACTCTGGCCGAAGCCGCACGGTTTTGTCCCTTTGAATGAACCCAGGGCTACTTCCCAGTAGGTCACCCATCCCAGAATTTCTATGGCTCAAGCACGCTTAACTACTGAGTTCTTCAAACTCAGGAGTTCGGATTCATCCAAAAGGCGCCTCGTGTTATAAGAGTGGTATCATTCCATTTATAGTTTAGATCATGCCCTCTTTCGGAATGGAATTCGATACTCCCCATTGTTCTAGTGGGTCCCCGTGTGCATCCGTATCGGTTACATCCCCACCTCGATACCGGATAGCATCTCACTTCTCACAGGGTAGGTGGTATTCAGCCCCAACTCCACCTGGGGTATTACATTCCCCTCCACTTAGAACAATGGTTCGTCCTCGAGCCACAGACCTACTTTTGAGGGACCGGCTCTGATACCATATTTTTCACGACCCACCCCCAAACACAGATGGTATTGTCCGCTCTGGCCGAAGCCGCACGATTTTATCCCTTTGAATGAACCCGAGGCTACTTCCCAGTAGGTCACCCATCCGAGAATTTCTATGGCTCAAGCACGCTTAACTACGGAGTTCTTCAAACTCCGGAGTTCCGATTCATCCAAAAGGCGCCTCTGTGTTATAAGAGTGGTATCATTCCATTTATAGTTCAGATCGAGCCCTCTTTCGGAATGGAATTCAATAGTCCCCATTGTTCTAGTGGGTCCTCGTGTGTATCCATATCGGTTACATCCCTACCTCGATACCAGATAGCATCTCACTTCTCATAGGGTAGGTGGTATTCAGCCCCAACTCCACCTGGGGTATTACATATGATCTTCATCATAATCTAGCTAGTCAAGTACAGATCCTAAGGGCTTTACCAACATGTAACAGAGAGACAATCAGTGTACATGTTAAGATAATGAGTAACCAGATAACATACTATCATGTCGAGCAAGAAAGTCCTCCCTATATATGTCCAAGCATCCACTATAATATACATCTCATGTATAGTAATGGCCTCTAGGGCATACATATAACTAACAACCCAACATCCCGAAGAGTCTCTCAAATTGTATCTGGGGTATGGCCTATGTGAGTGGATCTGCTGTATTTTCCTTCGTGTCAACTCTCCTGACCTCTATCTCCCGGCGATCAACTATCTCCCGGATCAGGTAATACTGCTTCAGAATATGTCTAGATCGCTGATGGGACCTGGGTTCCTTGGCCAAGGCCACTGCTCCATTGTTATCGCAATACAAAGGTATTGGATGCTCAGTGGACGGAACCACACCAAGTTCAGTTATGAACTTCTTCATCCAGACAGCCTCTTTGGCAGCATCGTTGGCAGCGATGTATTCAGCCTCCATCGTCGAGTCTGCCATTGTTTCCTGCTTGGAAATCTTCCGACAAACCGCCCCTCTATTGAGGGTAAAGACAAATCCCAAGACCGACTTAGAGTAGTCCTTATCACTCTGGAAGCTCGAATCGGTAAAGGACTCTACTTGGAGTTCACCGTTACCAAACACCAAGAACATCTCTTTGGTCCTTCTCAAGTACTTGAGAATGTCCTTCATAGCTTTCCAGTGACTCTCTCCTGGATCTTCTTGATACCTACTCACTACACTTAGTGAGTATGCTACATCAGGTCTGGTACATAACATCGCATACATTATAGAGCCTACTGCCGAAGCATAGGATATCCCTTGCATTCAAGCTCTCTCAAAATCAGTCTTGGGAGACATTTCTTTGGAGAGAGTGAGTCCTGTGACCGTGGGTAAATTCCCACGCTTGGAATCTTCTAAACTAAACCTCTTTAGTATGGTGTCAATGTACCTGGATTAGGACAATCTCAGTATCCATTTAGATCTATCTTTATAGATCTTAATCCCCAATATGAAGGAGGCATCACCTAGATCTTTCATTGTGAATCTTTGTGATAAGAAGAGCTTGACCGAGTGCAGCATAGGAACATCATTTCCTATCAAGAGTATGTCATCCACGTACAATACGAGGAAGACAACCTTACTCTCTGCCACCTTCTTGTATATACAAGGTTCATTTACGTTTTTGATGAAGTCAAACTCTTTGAGTACCACATCAAAACAGATGTTCCAACTCCGTGATGCCTTCTTTAACCCATAGATGGATTTATGCAGCTTGCATACCTTCCCGCTGCTGCCACTGTCCACGAAGACCTCTGGCTGAGTCATGTACACACTTACTTCTAAATCACTATTTAGAAATGTGGTCTTAACATCCATCTGCCGGATTTCGTAGTCATGGTATGCATCGATGGCAAGTAGGATCCGGATGGACTTAAGCATAGCCACTGGAGAAATGGTTTCAACATAATCCACACTTGGTCGATGACGAAAACCTTTTCCAACAAGTCTAGCTTTGAAAGTCTCAACTTTTTCATCTACACCAAGTTTTTTCTTGAAGCTCCACTTGCTCCCGATGGGTTTTATCCCTTCAGGAGCATCTTCCAAAGTCCATACTTTGTTGGTGTACATGGATTCCATCTCAGATCGCATTGCATCCAGCCATTTTACAGAGTCCCTACTCGTAATGGCATGCTCGAACCTAGTTTGGTCATCATGTTCCATAATGCAATCCTCGCTCCTACCATCAATGAGAAAACCGTAGTATCTTTCAAGTGGATGAGGAACCCTACTAGATCGGCGGAGAGGCTGAGGTTCATTGGGAACTATCGAATCCTCTGGTTCCACTAAATCTTCAGTTGTAGTCTGTGTAACTGGAACTTCTTCAAGTTCTACCTCTTTGCCACTAATTTCTTTTACAAGAAATTCCTTTTATAAAAAGGTGGCATGTTTAGCAACAAACACCTTTTGTTCCTCACTGTGGTAGAAAAATATCTATATGAATTTTTTGGATATCCCACAAACTTGCAAAGAACTGATCGTGCCTCGAGTTTGTCCGGATTTTGCCTTTTGACATAGGCCGGACAATCCCATATCTTAACTCGTTTAAGATATGGTCTCTTCCCACTTCATATCTCATATGGTGTGGTAGGTACAGATTTAGATGGAACTTGATTCAATATATGCTGCTGTCTTAAGCGTATAACCCCAAAAGGAAATAGGCAACTCAGCGGTGCTCATCATAGAGCGTACCATATCTAATAGGGTGTGATTCCTCCGTTCCGATTCACCGTTGTGCTGTGGTGCATACGGAGGAGTAAGCTGAGAAAGAATCCCATTCTCTTTTAGATAGTCACGGAATTCCGTGCTCAAGTATTCTCCTCCCCGATCAGATCGTAGGATTTTAATACTTTTACCCGTTTGGTTCTCAACATCATGCTTATATTCTTTTAATTTCTCAAAAACTTCAGACTTGTGTTTCAACAAGAACACATGTCCGTATCATAAGAGATCGTCAGTGAATGTAATGAAGTATGAGGAACCATTCCTGGCATGTGTAGACATGGGACTGCATACATCACTATGTATCAGTCCAACGAGTTCCGTAACTCTTTCTCCGTGTCCGGTAAATAGAGTTTTGGTCATCTTTCCTTTAAGACATGACTAGTAAGTTTCATAAGATGATAATTCGAACGGATTCAAATATCCATCATTATGTAACTTAGCTAGTCTTGTCGTATTGATATGACCGAGTCTACAATGCCACAAGAAGGATTCGTTCATTTCTGAACTCTTCCTTTTGTGTGTGTTTTGTACGTTAAGAACCGTGGTTTGATTTAGAATGTATATTCCATTACTTAGCGAGCTTGATCCAATCAACTTTTGATCCAGGATGATGTTCATAACATTAACCTATACTACAAAATTATATCCTTCTTTACTTAATAAAGAAACTGATATAAGATTGCATATCAGGGTCGGTATGTAATAGCATTCGTTCAGAATCAATGTATTACCATTTGGTAATACAAGGTGATATTCGCCAACTTCTTTGGCTACAACATTTGCACCATTCCCTACTAGTACGGAATGATCACCTATTCCCAGTTCTCTACCTTTCCTTAGCCCATGTAACATATTACATATGTGGGATCCCGATCTAGTATCTAATACCCAGGACGTAGAGTGTACTGAGAAACAATTCTGGGCGACTAACACACCCGAAGAAGATGCATCAACATGCTCATTCTTCGTTTAGGTGGCTTGTAAATTCAGATATTTTTCTATTTCTTGCTCGGACTTATAACAATTATTAGTTGGAGCGGAACCAACGTTCCCCAGCTCAGCATAACAAGCGGGTTCGGTCAATACATCCATATTATTATCTTGATTAAGGCCTAACATGTTCGCTACCTAGAGAGAGAGAGAAGAAATTACTTAGCGTATGCTCTTGTAAGATTAGATTGGTGTTTACCTTATCTAATCAGGATTGCTCCCACTGTTTTTATCAAATCTTCCTTCAAACCCTAAAAGGTAAGACTAGCCGGGATTAATTACACCTTACAAGTTTGCCAATCTTTCAGCCAGGTCAGTGTCGGATCTTTGAGGGAGGTTTCCCGAGCTTTCGCACGGACCTAATTAAAATAAACCTCGTTTTCCCAATGGCGTAACCCCGTTAACACCTTTCTAGACACCTACTTGATCGGCTAATTGTGATGTGTAAAACTCTCCCAGGAGTAACTCTTACTCGCAGTGGGTATCAGGATCCAACTATCTCATTGAAGGTATGCAATCTTATTGCAAATTTCAACACTTGAAATTCCCGACAATATTCTTCCCCAAGCGATCTATGACCTTGACAAGGTAAAGAAACCATAAATCGCAAGTCAAGTTCAACCCGAACATTTCCTGATTGAATTAAACCCACCCGCATGACCCTTGACAAGGTCAACAAGGCCGTACGACTACCCTAATCCAATCACATCTCATGCTTTAGCAGATAAGCATTAATCAGCTACCGTATACTACGTCTTGACAAGGTCAACAAACATAGTACGAATACTGAATAGTCCTTATCTGAAATGACGGAGGACTACGACAAGTTTTTAAAAAAACCTTTTGCGTAATGAACTTGATATCGTTGTAGAAATAAGTGATTTTTGAAAAGGAGTGTTTTTGAGGCTTTTTACTAGTTTTGCTAAAGAGGTCACTCCCGGTGAAGGGATCTCGGCTTTTTCCTTATCGAATAAGATGCATGATATTTCACATATACCACTATGCAAAGCATGAAATAAAAGAAGCAATCAAAAACAAAATCGAATGGGTTGTAGCATCTGCTAGTTTCGCTAAAGAGGTCACTTCTGGTGAAGGGATCTCCGCACTTTCCTCATCGAATGAGGTGCTGGATATTCTACAAAGAATACCGCTATGCAAAGAAAAAACTAGAGCTACCCATTTTTGAAAATTTGATTCTACAACATCTTTTAGGTTTCTTTCTTTCATTAATCTCATTAATGAATTCCCATTATTTATGCTTCCTAAGTATCACAGAAGAAACGAAAATACAATGTACGCTTATACTATCCGCATTCGCCACAGTGTCCCGCTATGCACTGTTAGGTTACTTAACTAACGACATAGCGGGGCGGGACTAGCGCTGGTGCAAAACAAAAGCAACGTTTATTATATATCATATATAAAATAATAAAGCAATCGTCTCAAGCATATAAAGTGATCACATCACAGAATATCAGCAGCAGAAGATAACATATGAAATATTGGATATACTAGGAATTCCATATTTTTAATTAAGCCAGTATAAAACACGGATTCCATGGTCGCGACGAATAGCCAAACCTACATCCCTAGACCCTTACGAGAGCGTCAAGCAACCCTACCAATTCTAGAGTTAGGAGACCCGGACTCGACTCCTCGAGATGGTCTCCCACATGACCATAGAACTCGGTTACTTTTTCTCCCCACCTTGGGTCTATCCTAATACGGAAAAGTAAATAATATACAACAATGGTGACATTATCCTCAACCCGGAAGTGCCCTAATAAAAGAATATTACATACATGATTTTACATGAATGAAAATCGAAAAACTCCCATCTCACATAAAACCCCCGGCTATTCAAAACACGACGATCCTATATAACATATCCCAGCAACACATAACATCACATGTCATCAACGTAAGTAAATATGCATATCACAATTGTTGTTGACATATAGCAACGAAAACGGCAATACACCACATATCACACTTACAGTCGCAGAAAAGAAAATGTCAAACTACAACATTTGGAATCCACAATCACCTTAGACTTCATAAACCCGAAATATTACATAGTTCGGATTTCATGCATAACAATATGAATTCCAAATATTTTCTCACATTCCACAAATAGCTAGACGATGTTAAACATTCCGATTGGATCAACAAACACCCAAAATTTCCCAAAGAGCCCAACACTTGAGCACAGTTTAAAAATACTCAGAACATGCCACAATACCTATGGACCAACCGTAGAAAGGTCAACCCTTGCCTCACTTATGGCGCCACGGAACTACCGCAAAATCTTGGGTTTGGCGGCGGATCTTACGGTCATAGAATCGAGTTAGGGTTTCGTTCTTCTAGAGGGTCCTTCGCATTACTTGCATGATTTTTGAACGTTCTTTAACTTGGAAAAATCGAACTCTTTGAAAATTTCCAGTGAAGGTTAAAGTGGGTATTTGATATCCGTTCGAATTTTTTAACGCCGTCTAAATAACCCGAAATAATGTTAGAATTTCGACTACGAAACACTCCGAATTTCCTTCATAGAAAATTAACATCTCATGCAATTTTAGAAAAAACAAGCAACACCTGAAACACCAAAACCCAGAGGCCAGAACACAGAACAAAAACGCACCCCAGAAGCATCAAGAAGGACGGCCAGCTCGAAAATATAGCGCATGTCACCAGGTCAAAACCGAAGAAATGAGTTCGTATTTGTTCAGTGTTCATGTTACATCTTATATAATATTCTGCAGTTGCTTAAAAAAAATTCGACGACTTAAAATTTTTGACATAAACTGGGTTTTAGTTTCAAGTGTTTCGGAGTTGTTTTGGTTTCGTAATTCTTCTAGCATCGTCTAAATCTCTAGCTTGGCTCTGATACCACTATAGGAATCTTAAGCACGGCAGCAAGATTTCGGGAGGTATCGTCCATGCCTTTTCAAAATTTTGCTATGCTAAACAACCCTAACCCTAGAATCTTAATTAGAGATTTAGACAATACAACATGTAAACTACTTTACATCTAAGTGAATATGGAATACAACCTTTGTAGACCGATCCATCACATCAATAGCTCTGAGTGGTAGTCCATTCGCTCTAAGTAGTGATCTTGCGGACTCTAGAACGGCTTCACAAGATGAAAGGAACAAGCTTGCACGAAGTCTTCGAGGCCGAAGATGATCAACATCGAGGAAACACTAACCCAAGCTACATCTTCACTAATTAGGGATTAGTGAAGTTAAAACCCTAAACTAAATGGTTAATCTAGTAGAGGATGATGAAGTAGGATTTTTGCTCACTTTAAAAATCTTTTTCTCACTATTTTTCTTGACCTTTCAAAAATCTAGAGAGCTCTCTCATGAGAAAGAAGAAGATGAAGCAAATAATGGATGAGAGAGTGAATGGAAACCATGGGTGAGATAATGTCTCATATAACTCATGTAGAGACTTAACCATGGCTAATGAGAATGGTTGGGTTAATAAATATCTTAAGTAAAACAAAATTAGTGGACTAAGTCAATGGATCTTCAAGCTTTTAAAAGCTTCATGCCATGTGATCAATATCCAACTAATTTGGATTTACTTGAAATAAATAAACCTCACATTATCTTAAGTATGGTGTGAGTCTCATACACCCATATAGTGCGTATCATGAAGCATGACACAAAAAAGAAAACACAAATAATATATATCACATATATATTATGTGTGCACTTGTAAGAAAAAGAAATGCTTAAGTGAGAAAATATTAGTTAATGTAAATTAATATATCAAATATATAATTATACATTAAATCATTAAATCAACTCTTGATTTAATAATCCGGCTATATCTCATATGGCTGACTAGTATTATTTGTATCAACTTATCGAATCAACACTTGATTCGATAACCCGGCTATATCTCATATAACCGACCGATATCATAAATTGCGAACTCGTATCAATCTCTGTCCCGCACATATCACATATGTGCTCCTAATTCATTTTGCCTTACCGAGTAAGCCTCTGTGTAGTACTCTAAAGACTTATAAATATGCGGGCAGTACGTAATGATCATATCAGGCACCCACAAGCCGTAAGCGGTACTAGCTGGACGTAACGGCTATCCGGATATTGAGCGATCAGAAGATCAACAAGCAAGCCTGCTCTTACTCCTGCAAACTCTGTCATTAACACTATCGTACAGTCCGGTCACTTCGTCTGATATGTCGCATTTCCAGTTTAGGGGTGGTAAACGTCAGACCCCAGTAACCGATAAGTCGTGTCGATGTGAGGCTCATAATGGGTCGAGAAACTACTGATAACACTTACCAGTAGATCACCGTATCAGCCCTGGCCAGGGACTTCCTGTTATAGCCAATCGAGCACTGCGCAACATCAACCCCCAATACCGGGAGAGACGAATCCCCTCCTATCGCTCAATTCCTCCATGTGATTCGGGACTTTACCCAAAAGCCACCGTTTTGAACGTTCTCTTGAACGTGGTAAGGTGAAAATAAAAACACAGTGGGAATCACACAAGACTCTATGACGATCTCAGGTCTACAGACTAACCTATACCAGTGTCACCAGAGAACTGCTATGTGACAATAGGTATATTATACAAAATAGAAGTTCTCGGCTAGTCCGTTCAGTGTACCCAGTCTCCACTGAGCATCCGTATACCATCTTTGATGTCAAACACCAATGGATGTAGGACCATCCATCGCCCATTATATGGGTCAAGAAGCGTATACGCTAGTCTACTCTGGAATATCGATGCCTTGTCTCGATGCACCATCGACTAGGAACAATTAAATGATGTACTTGTGGACTACCCTAGCCCCACTAGTATTATCTCCATCATAGTCCTAGTAGTCAAGTACACATCCTAAGGGTTTTATCAACATGTGAGAGCAAGACAGTATCACAATACAAGTCTATATGTTAAGACAAAGACAAGCAGATAACATACTATCATGTCGAGCAAGAAAGTCCTCTCTATATATATCCAAGCATCCACTATAAAATACATCACATGTACAATAATGGCCTCTACGGCATACATATAACTAACAATGCTCAGATACTAATTTAAACAGGTTCTATAGTGTTCGTGACATAGTAATTACCAATGGCGTATGTGTTCGCATAAAGAGTGCAGTTCCGGCATGAACCAATGGTAATGGTGCAAGTGTCCTAGGTAATAACATCCTATCTAAGAAGATGCAATGCCTTGATAGGAATGATTTGAGACCGCACATATAGATACAAGAACTACTAACAATCCTAACTATCGGGCGCCTTGTGCCATCCAGACAATCCCCCCATAGATGCATACATCTACTCACAGGGACGCCTCAGCTAATCTGATCCAATCACAGCCTTTTCTTTCCTTGCCGCGTCCGACGTGTCTTTAACCGACCCTAGAATCGCACAAATAGTAAATCATAGCATATATATTTAGATAGACATGAAGTCAAGGTGATACCAAGTAACTAACGCGTACTAACTAGACACACAAGCACTTGGTGCACAAAACGCGTACGACATCGCCAAAATCACAACTAGGGGTCGCTCTACGTGGCAATCCCCAAACCTAGAACCCAATCGTACTAATCACACATTCACATCACATTACATATCTTAGAAATTAGGTTGTAGATCACTCCAACCTCAATCTTAATTAAAACCTATTTTTCCAAAAACCTAGTAAGCAACACTTAACCGTTTTAGCACAAAACTAGATGTTTTAGCAAATCTAGCGGCCACAATTCAAACTTAATATCTTAATTAAGCCAGACAAATATTAAGCAAATTTTAATCTCACCTTTTTACATACTAAACATAATTTAGTTTGCATGAACATTTAATTAAGATAATTAAAAATAAAGATTTGCATGTTAACAACTAGATTAGATTTTGAAAGGTCGTTAGATGTTAAACTACACATTTCTACCATAATCAAGTGATCAAACCCAATTTTTTTTAAATAAACCGTACTCTTTAGAACTCTAACTTTCAATTAAAACCATATTAATACTTAATAAAAATTAGATTAGAACAGGTATTAACAAAGTTACAATTAGAGTAAGTTTATACCTGAAGATTTTGGAAAGATCAACATGCTAACTTTGGTCACCCGAAAATGCTAACTTTCTTAAAGATCCAAGCTTAGATTTGAACAATGAATGCTTGTGGTAATTTTAATAGGAGTTGGAGTTAATTTTTATGGATTTTTGATGACGAAAATGAGGTTTTAACAAGTGAAAGTGAGGGAAGATGAGGGGATGGGCTGCTGGAAATTTCGGCAGCAACAACAAAGGAAAAGAAAGAGAGAGTGAGGTCAGTCCAATAAGAGAGGTCACGATACCACCAGTCAAACATGCCCACATACCTCATTATCTTTATTCTTTTAAATTTTGTTTTCTATTTAAGCTTTTCTCTTGAATTTTGTAGAACCATCTTGAATTTTTTTTTTGTTGAAGTGAGCATGCTACAACATGTGTTTTAGTTGTGTCATGGCACAAAATTTTGTATTAACTCATATTAATTTGTAATTATCACTAATTTGGTGTATAAGTCTACGATTAAAATAATAATTAAAAATAAATAATTATGGAAAATATTTAAGTAAACTAGCAATTAATAGGTGACTAATTAAATACCAATACTAGCAATTACATAATTAAAATAGGTATATTTAAGTCTATGTGGAAAAATAATTTTATCTTGGTTTTTTTTCCGGAATACATGTATTATCACTAATTAACACAAAATCAACCGAAACGAATTTTCAAGACGTTACAATCTTCCCCCCTTAAAAAAATTTGGTGCCCGAATTTAAAATCTAACTACGCATACCTTCAAAGAGATGGGGATATTTCTTCCTCATCTCATTCTCAGCTTCCCACGTAACCTCTTCGCTGTTCGGGCCACGGCCAAGAACCATTACGGACTGAATGACTTTAGACCTTAGTTTCTTCACCTGCCGATCCATAATGACTGCCGGCTGCTCGGTGAAATAAAGATCGCGCTCCAGCTGGATCGTCTAGTGCTAAATTACGTAAGATGGGTCATGAAGGTACTTGCGGATCATCGATACATGGAACACTGGGTGAACATCTAGGAAGCAGGGCGGAAGAGCTAAACGATAAGAAACCATGCCGATACACTCGAGAATCTCAATAGGACCCACATATTTGGTACCAAGCTTCCCTTTCTTTCTGAATCCCATTACACTCTTCATTGGAGAAACCCGCAAGAAAACATGATCTCCAATGGCGAACTCGAGTTTGCGCCAACATCGATCAGCATAAGATTTCTGCCTGCTCTAGGCCGCCCTCATCCTATTCCGAATCAACTGGATCTTTTCGGTCGTCTCCTGCACAATCTGTGTTCCAAAAATACTGCTCTCACTGAGCTCTATCCAATAAACGGGCGATCGACATCTCTTCCCATATAACTCCTCGAAGGGTGCCATATGAATCGTTTCCTGGAAGCTGTTATTTTAGGAGAACTCAATCAAGGGTAAGTGACAATCCCAACTGCCACCAAAATCTAGAGCGTAAGCTCGTAGCATATCCTAAAGAGTCTGCATGGTCCACTCTGACTGACCGTCGGTCTGTGAATGGAAAGCTGTGCCAAAACTCAATTGGGTGCCCAACGCCTTCTAAATTTTCTGCCATAGTCGGCTGGTGAACTGGGTGCCTCTGTCGGACACAATGCAAGTCGGAAATCCGTGTAGTCGTAAAATCTCATCAACCTAAATCTGAGCATACTGAACGAATCCGAAAGTGGTCTTGATTGGTAGAAAGTGACCTGCTTTCGTCAATCGGTCTACGATCACCCAACTAGAGTCGTACCCTCGATCGGTCCTAGGTAGACTAATGATAAAATCCATAGAGATTTAATCCCACTTCCACTCCGGAATGGCCAAAGGCTGTAATTCCCCTGTTGGCCTCTGATGCTCAGCCTTGATTTGCTGACAAGTCAGGCATCTCGAAACAAAGTCTGTGACATCTCCCTTCATCCCTTTCCACTAGTAGACATCTCTCAAGTCATGGTACATCTTAGTGATACCCGGATGAACACTATATACCGATCGATGTGCCTCCTCAAGAATCTCGCGTCTCAGCCCCTCTGTATTTGGCATACACAGTCGAGTCCCAAATCATAGCACTCCATGGTCATCGATCATGAACCCTGAATCTCTGCCCTGTCGAACCTGCTCTATGATCTCTGACAAACGGTCATTGTCGGACTGTGCTTCACGGATATGGTCAAGTAGCTGTGGACGTGCACGGATATGGGCAAGATGTCCCCCGGTCGGAGTAAACTCGAACTGCACTCGGCTATCGCAAAGAATTTGCCAATCTGTCGTCGACTGCCTCTAAACTGTGCTCAAACAAGATAAGCTACCTCTGGGCCTCTGACTCAAAGCATCTGCCACGACATTCTCCTTTCCCGGATGATAAAGAATCCCGCAGTCATAGTCTTTCACTAGCTCCATCCAACGGCGCTGTCTCAAATTTAGATCTCGCTGCTGAAAGATATACTTTAAGCTCTTGTGTTATGTAAATATCTGGCACGACTCTCCGTATAAGTAGTGTCTCCAGATCTTAAGTGCAAAAACCACTGCAGCCACCTCTAAATCATGAGTAGGATAGTTCTGTTTGTGCTTCTTCAACTGCCGAGAAGCATAAGCGACGACCCTACCGTGCTGTCTCAACACACAGCCTAGCCCTACTCGAGAAGCATCACAATAAACGACAAAGACGCCTGAACCTGAAGGTAAAGATAATACTGGCGCAGTAGTCAAATAAGTCTTCAACTGTTGAAAGCACTGCTTGCATGCCTCGCTCCTAAGAAAAAGAACTCCATACCGGGTAAATCCGGTCAACGGTGCAACTATACGAGAAAAACCCTGTACGAAACGTCGATAGTATCCGGCCAAACCCAAAAAGCTGCGAACCTCCGTCACTGATACGGTTCTGAGCCAGTGCTGAATGGTCTCGATCTTCTTCGGGTCCACACATATGCCATCACTCGTGACCACGTGACCCAAGAAATCAACACTATCAAGCAAGAAGGCACACTTAGAGAATTTAGCGAACTGCTGATGCTCCCTCATGGTCTGCAATGTAATCCTCAAATGTTGCTCGTCCTCCTCGCGGCTCCGGGAGTATACTAATATGTCATTAATGAGCACGATGATAAACTGATCAAGAAACGGCCTGAATATGCGGTTCATCAAGTCCATAAACGCTGCTAGGGTATTGGTGAGACCGAGCGACATCACCAAGAACTCATAATGCCCGTAGCGCGTGCGAAAAGCAGTCTTCGGAATGTCATCCTTCTGAACCCGCAACTGCTGATAACCTCACCGCAAATCAATCTTCGAGAACTGTCCTGCACCCTAGAGCTGATCAAACAAATCGTCAATGCGAGGTAGGGGATATCTGTTCCGCACTGTCACTCGATTTAATTGACGATAATCGATGCACCAACGCAAACTGCCGTCTTTCTTCTTTACGAACAGGACAGGAGCACCCCAAGGTGACACACTCGGTGTTAGTTATATATATGCCCTAGAGGCCATTGTTGTACATATGATGTATATTATAGTGGATGCTTGGATATATATCGAGAGTACTTCTTGCTCGATATGATAGTATGCTATCTGTTGTTACTTTGTCTTAACATGTTAACTTGTATTGATTTACTGTCTTGCTCTCACATGTTGATAAAGCCCTTAGGATGTGTACTCGCTACTTGGACTATGATGCAGATCATACTAGTAGGGCCAGGGTAGTCTAAGAGTACATCCTATAACTGTTTCTAGTCGAGGGTGTATCGAGACAGGGCATCGATACTCCAGAGTAGACTAGCGTATACGCATCTTGACACATTTGATGGGCGATGGATGATCCCATATCCATTGGTGTTTGACATCAAAGATGATGTACGGGTGCTCAGTGGAGACTGGGTACACTGAACGGACTCGCCGAGAACTCCTAGATTGTATTATACCTATCGTCAGATAGTAGTTCTCTGGTGACACTGGTACATGTTAGTCTATAGACCCAAGATCGCCATAGATTCTTGTGTGATTCCTACTGTGTTTTTATTTCCACCTTACCACGTTCAAGAAGACGTGCAAAATGGTGGCTTTTGGGTACAATCCTGAATCACATGGAGGCAATGAGCGATAGGAGGGGTTTCGTCTCTCCCGGTATTGGGAGTTGATGTTGCACTGTGTTCGATTGGCTATAACTGGAAGTCCCTGGCCAGGGTTGATATGAGATTTACTAGTAAGTGTTATCAGTAGTTTCTCGACCCGTTATATGCCTCACATCGACACGAATTATCGGTTACTGGGGTCTGACGTTTATCACTCCTAGACTAGATATGCGACATATCAGACGAAGAGACCGGACTGTACGGTAGTGTTACTGACTGGATTCACAGGAGTGTTCATAGGCATGCTTGTTGATCTTCTGATCGCTCAATACCTGGGTGGCTGTTACGTTTAGCTGACCGCTTGCACCGTGTGGGTGTTTGATATGATCATCACCTGCTGCCGGCGTATTGACGATTCTTTAGAGTCCTACACAGAGGTTTCTTGGCTCCGGCAAAACGGAGTAGGAGCACATATGTGATATGTGCGGGACCGAGAATAATACGAGTATATGATACCGTATTCTATTCTCACGATATGAGATATCGGTCGGGTATATGTGATATAGCCGGGTTATCAGATCAAGTGTTGATTCGATAAAAGGGTACATATTATATTAGTCGGTTATATGTTAAATAGCCGGCTTATTATATCAAGTGTTGATTTAATAATTTAATGTATAATTATATATGTGATATATTATATTACATTAACTAATATAAGCTCACTTAAATGATTCTTTTTCTCACCTGTTGATACATTGATATATATGTGATATATGTTAATTATATTTTTTTTTTGTTACATTATATATTATATATGTGATATATAATATAGTAACATGTTAGGGTTACAAATGCAACTAATGTTTATGAGTTAAACCATGATTAGGGTTGGGATTAGGTTAATTATTTTGGTTAATTCTTAATGATGGATTAAGTTATGGATGAGCTTTGAGGAAGCTTCATGACACTTTGACTTAGTCCACCTTCTTTTTATATTTATCAAGATATTTGTTAGCCTTGCCCTAACCCTAACCTATGGTTTATTCTCTACAAGGGTTAAGCATAACATGCTTAACCCTTGGTTGCATTTCTAATCTCAATAATAATTCATATTCATCACAACTTCATCTTTTTCTTCCTCTCTCCAAAAGCTTTCTAGCTTTTACTTGGTGATGATTGTGTGTGATAAATAGAAAACCAAAGAGAGCAAAATTCCTACTTCATCATCCTTATCTATTCTAGCCACTTAGATTAGGGTGTTTGCTTCACTAATACTTCATTAGTGAAGTAATAGCTTGGGTTTGAGATTCCTCAAGATAGATCATCTTTGATTGTAAAGATTACTAGCAAGCATGCATCATTCACTTCATGGAGCCTCTCAAGACCGTGGGAACTTGATGATCGCAGCGAAGGGACCTCAACTCGGAGCTTGTGAAGCGAAGGAACGGACTACAAAGGTTGTAATCCCTAACTCTTAGAAGTAAAGTTGTTTACTTGTTCATTGTTAACCTTAATTCTCTACTAAAGATCCTTTCTTAGGTTGTTTGGCACTCAAAAAAATTTAATTTTGGCATGGTTGATGCATTGTAGAACCTTTTTCTAGTGCCTAAGAACCTTACACTCGGTCGAACAAGCCCTTTATCCAACAAATCATGCAACTGATCCTTCAGCACTTTAAGCTCCGCCGGGGCCATTCAATAAGGCGGTATAGAAATAGGCCCCGTGCCGGGGATCAAGTCAATACAGAACTCAATATCGCGCTCAGGCGGCAAACTAGGCAGCTCGTCAGGAAAGACATCGGGAAATTCCCTCACAATTGGGAACTGGTCCAACGGGACCTCTGCGGCTCCAGCATCATGAACATGCGCTAAGAATCCCTGACATCCTTTCTTCAAGAGCTGACCAGCATGAAGAGAAGAAATCAAGCTGGGAAGGGTGGCGCTACGGTCTCCCTGAATAACAAGAACTGGCTCACCCGGAAAACTAAATCTGACTACCTTGTCACGGAAATTCACGGACGCGTAACACGGGGCTAGCCAATTCATGCCCAGAAGAATATCGAAATCCAACATATCGAGGAGAATTAAATCAACCGAAGAATCCCTATATCTGATTCGAGCAAAACAAATATGATCGAATAACATATCGAGCGGCAAAAGACTCACCTTCTGGAGTAATAACAATCAGCGGCAGATCAAGCAAGGACGACTCTCGGTCCATTCTCGGTACAAAGTGCATAGATACAGGTTCAAACAACAAATGAAATATGCGCATCGAAAGAAAATACTGAAATAATACCTGTAACTGTAGGGTTCCTAGGCACTCTTGTGAAGGTTCATAAGGCATCAAACATGCCCGGATTAAAATTTAGACGTGCCGAACAACCCAAAGCCGGGATCTTTGCTAGATTATTAGGTTTAAACATGCAAGATGATAACTTTTATCTAAGTGTGAGGGATTACAACCTTTGTAGTCCGCTCCTTCACTTCACAAGCTCCGAGTAGAAGTCCCTTTGCCGCGATCCACGATCTCCCGGACTCATGAGAGGCTCCACGACTCGAACGATCCATGCTAGCTTGAAGTATTCCAAATCTCCGATGATCTACCTTGAAGTTGCTACGACTCAAGCTTTCTCACTCTAAAGAGATGAACACACTAATCTCATGGACTAGATGAGATGAGGATGAGAGAGTAGTAATTTTTCTTTTTTTTTATATCATTTTCTCATATTATTTCATCACACAAAGAAAAACTAGCAAGCTTTCTTCAAGAGAGAAGAAGAAGATAATGGAAAATCAATAATCATTATAATCATTTTGTGATGAATAGAATATAAATCATATGATTGAATTGCGAACCATGGTCAAGGATGAGTGGTCAAGATTTTGTAGAGAAATAACTAGAGTTAGGGTTTGGTTGAGTTAAAGAAAGTGTCATCCAAAATATCTTAAGAATGACAAAAGGAAAAGCTTCTAGAAGATGCATGAAACATCTAACCCAAATCAAACCCTAATCTCATTTAATCATCCTTAAACATGTTTAACAATTAATCATATCATGTCACAATAATATATATCACATATATATTATATATTTGCAACAAAAGAAAATAATACAATTAACATATATCGCATATATATCAATGTATCATCCAGTGAGAAAATAAAATAATAAAGCGAGCCAATATTAGATAATGTAATACAATATATCATATATATTATTATACATTAAATCATCGAATCAACACTTGAATCGATGATCCGGCTATATTGAATATTACCGACTAATATATCATGTACCGATTCATCGAATCAACACTTGATCCGATGTCCCGGTTCATATCTAAATATCGCGAGAATATATAATACGCTATCCCATATCGCATTATTCTCGGTCCTGCACATATCACATATGTGCCTCTACTCCGTTTCGCCTGAGCCAAGAAACCTCTGTGTAGGACTCTAAAGAATCGTCAATACGCCGGTAGCAGGTGATGATCATATCAAACACCCACAAGCTGCAAGCGGTCAGCTAAACGTATCAGCCACCCAGGTATTGAGCGATCAGAAGATCAACAAGCTAGCCTGTGCGTTCTCCTGTGAATCCGATCAGTAACACTCCCGTACAGTCCGGTCTGTTCGTCTGATATGTCGCATATCAAGTCTAGGGGTGGTATACGTCAGACCCCAGTAACCGATAAGTCGTGTCGATGTGTGGCTCATAACGGGTCGAGAAACTACTAGTAACACTTACCAGTAAATCTCTATATCAGCCCTGGCCAGGGACTTCCAGTTATAGCCAATCGAACACAGCACAACATCAACTCCCTATACCGGAAGAGACGAATCCCCTCCTATCGCTCATTGCCTCCATGTGATTCGGGACTGTACCCAAAAGCCACCGTTTTGCACGCCCTCTTGGACGTGGTAAGGTGGAAATCAAAGCACAGTGGGAATCACACAAGACACTATGACTATCTTGGGTCTACAGACTACCCTGTACCAGTGTCACCGGAGAACTGCCATCTGACGTGTGGTATATCACCATCTGGGAGTTCTCGGCGAGTCCGTCCAGTGTACCCAGTCTCCACTGAGCACCCGTACACCATCTCTGATGTCAAACACCGATGGATATGGGATCATCCATCGCCCATCATATGGGTCAAGATGCGTATACGCTAGTCTACTCTGGTGTATCGATGCCCTGTCTCGATATACCCTCGACTAGGAACAGTTATAGGATGTACTCATCGACTACCGTGGCCCCACTAGTATGATCTCATCATAGTCCCAGTAGTCGAGTACAGATCCTAAGGGCTTTATCAACATGTGAGAGTAAAACAGTAAACCAATACAAGTCAGCATGTTAAGATAAAGTGAAACCAAATAGCGTACTATCATGACGAGCAAGAAAGTCCTCTCTGTATATATCTAAGCATCCATCATAATATACATCATATGTACAACAATGGCCTCTAGGGCATATACATAACTAACAATCTCCCACTTGCACTAAGGCCAGCTGCTGTAGTATCTCATACCTAGCATTCCGAATAATCTCTCAAACTGTATCTTGGGAATAGCCTTTGTGAATGGATCCGCAGTGTTGTCCTTCATATCTACTCTCCTGACCTCGATCTCCCGGCGATCAACTATCTCCCTGATCAGGTGATACCGCCTCAGAATATGTCTGGACTTCTAATGGGACCTGGGTTCCTTGGCCAAAGCCACAGCTCCATTGTTATCGCAATACAGAGGTATTGGATGCTCAATGGATGGAACCACGCCAAGTTCACTAATGAACTTCTTGATCCAGACAGCCTCTTTGGCAGCGATGTATTCAGCCTTCATCGTCGAGTCTGCAACGGTATCCTGTTTGGAACTCTTCCAACATACCGCCCCTCCATTGAGGTAAAGACAAATCCCGAGTGCGACTTAGAGTCGTCCTTATCACTTTGGAAGCTGGAATCGGTAAAGGACTCCACCTGGAGTTCTCCGTTACCATACACCAAGAACATCTCCTTAGTCCTTCGCAAGTACTTGAGAATGTTCTTCACAGCTGTCCAGTGACTCTCTCCAGGATCTGCTTGATACCGACTCACTACACTTAGTGAGTATGCTACATCGGGTCTGGTACATAGCATCGCATACATGATAGAGCCTACTGCCGAAGCATAGGGTATCCCTTGCATGCGAGCTCTCTCCAAATCTGTCTTGGGAGACATCTCTTTGGAGAGAGTGAGTCCAGAGATCGTGGGCTGATTCCCACGCTTGGATTCTTCCATACTAAACCTCTTTAGTATGGTGTCAATGTACCTGGATTGGGACAATCCCAATATCCGTTTAGATCTATCTCTATAGATCATGATTCCCAATATGCAGGAGGCATCACCTAGATCATTCATTGAGAATCTCTGTGATAAGAAGAGATTGACTGATTGTAGCATAGGAATATCATTTCCTATTAAGAGTATGTCATCCACGTACAATACGAGGAAGACAACCTTACCCTCTGCTACCTTCTTATAGATACAAGGTTCATCTATATTTTTGATGAAGTCAAACTCTTTGACTACAACATCAAAACAGATGTTCCAACTCCGCGATGCTTGCTTTAACCCATAAATGGATTTAAACAGCTTGCACACCTTTCCGCTGCTCCCACTATCTACGAAGCCCTCTGGCTGAGTCATGTACACACACTCTTCTAAATCACCGTTTAGAAAGGCGGTCTTAATATCCATTTGCCAGATTTCGTAGTCATGGTATGCAGCAATGGCAAGTAAGATCCGGATGGACTTAAGCATAGCCACTGGAGAAAAGGTTTCGTCATAGTCCACACCTGGTCTTTGACGAAAACCTTTTGCTACAAATCTAGCTTTGAAAGTCTTAACTTTTCCATCTACACCAAATTTCTTTTTAAAGATCCACTTGCTCCCAATGGGTTTTACCCCTTCAGGAGCATTTTCCAAAGTCCATACTTTGTTGGTGTACATGGATTCCATCTCAGATCGCATAGCATCCAGCCATTTCACAGAGTCACCACTCGTGATGGCCTGCTCGAAACTAGTCGGTTCATCATCATCCATGATGCAATCCTCGCTTCCACCATCAATGAGAAAACCGTAGTATCTCTCAGGTGGACGAGAAACCCTACTAGATCGGCGGAGGGGCTGGGGTTCGTCGGGTACTACTGAATCCTCTGGTTCCAATAAATCATCAGTTGTAGTCTGTGGTGCTGGAACCTCTTCCAGCTCTACCTCTTTGCCACTAATTTCTTTTGCAAGAAATTCCTTTTCTAAAAAGGTGGCATATTGAGAAACAAACACTTTTTGTTCCTCAGCGTGATAGAAAATATATCCTTGAGAATTCTTAGGATATCCCACAAATTTGCAAAGAACTGATCGTGCCTCGAGTTTGTCTGGATTTTGTCTTTTGACATAGGCCGGACAACCCCATATCTTAACTCTTTTAAAATATGGTTTCTTCCCACTCCATATCTCATGCGGTGTGGTAGGCACAGATTTAGACGGAACTTGATTCAATAGGTATGTTGCTGTTTCAAGTGCATACCCCAGAAGGAAATAGGTAACTCAGCTGTACTCATCATCGAGCGCACCATATCTAATAGGGTGCGATTTCTTCGTTCCGATACACCGTTGTGCTGTGGTGTATAAGGAGGAGTAAGCTGAGAGAGAATCCCATTCTCTTTTAGATAATCTAGGAACTCATTGCTTAAGTATTCACCTCCTCGATCAGATCGAAGAATCTTAATACTTTTGCCCGTTTGGTTCTCTACTTCGTGCTTATATTCTCTGAATTTGTCAAAAGCTTCAGACTTGTGTTTCATCAGAAACACATGTCCGTATCTAGAGAGATCGTCAGTGAATATAATGAAGTAGGAAGAACTGTTCCTGGCATGCGTAGACATGGGACCACAAACATCACTATGTATCAGTCCTAAGAGTTCAGTAACTCTTTCTCCGTGTCCACTAAACGGAGCTTTGGTCATTTTTCCTTTGAGACATGAATGGCAAGTATCATAAGATGATAATTCGAACGGATTCAACTAAAAATCTTTATGTAACTTAGCTAGTCGTGTCGCATTGATATGACCAAGTCTACAATGCCACAAGTAGGATTCGTTCACTTCTGAACTTTTCGTCTTGTGTGTGTTTTGTATATTCAGGACTGTATTCTGATTTAGAATGAATATGCCATTATGTAACGAGCCTGATGCAATCAACTTTTGATCTAGGAATATGTTCATAACATTATCCTTTACTATAAAATTATATCCTTCTTTACTTAATAAAGAGACTGATATAATGTTGCACATCATGTTCGGTATATAATAGCATTCATTTAGAATTAGTGTATTACGACTTGGTAATACAAGGTGATATTCGCCAACTGCTTTGGGTACAATACTTGCACCGTTCCCTACTTGAACGGAATGATCACCTTTTCCTAGTTCTCTACCTTTTCACAGCTCATGTAACAATTTACATATGTGGGATCCTGATCCGGTATCTAATACGCAGGACGTAGGGTGAACTGAGAAACAGTTCTCAATAACTAACACACCCGAAGAAGATGCATCAACATGCATGTTCTTTTGGGCGGCGTGAGAATCTAGATATTCTCCTGTTTTCTGTTCAGTCTTATAACTCTTATAAGAAAGAACGGGTCCAACCTTGCTCAGTACAATAATTAGGTTTAGTCAATACATCAATATTATTATCTTGATTATGGCCTGACATGGTCGCTACCTGGAGAGAGAGAGAAGAAAACACTTTAGCGTATGCTCTTGCAAGATTAGATTGGTTATTATCTTATCTAATCAGGATGTCTCCCACTGTTTTTATCAAATCTACCTTAAAACCCTAAAAGGTAAGATTAGCCGGGATTAATTACACCGTACAATTTCGTCAATCTTTCAGCCAGATCAGTGTCGGTACTTTGAGGGAGGTTCCCCGTGCTTTCGCACGGACCTAATTAAAGTAAACCTCGTTTTCCCAGAGGCGTAACCTCGTTAACACTTTTCTAGACACCTACTTGATCGGCTAATTGTCCTGTGTAAAACTCTCCCAGGAGTAACTCTTACTCGCAGTGGGTATCGGGATCCAACTATCTCATAGGAGGTATGCAATCTCATTGCAAATTTCAACGCTTGAAATTCCCGATAATATTTTGTCCCTAGCAATTTATGACCTTAACATAGTCAACAAATCATAATTGCTAGCCAAGTTCAACCTGTCATTTCCCGATTGAATTAAATCCACCTGCACGACCCTTAACATAGTCAACAAAGTCGCACAACTACCCTAATTCAATCACATCTCATGTTTTAGCAGATAAGTACTAATTAGCTACCGCACACTACGCCTTAACATAGTCAACAAACGTAGCACGAATACTAACTAGTCTTTATCTGAAATGACGGAGGGCTACGCAGGTTTTTCAGAAAACCTCGAGCGTAATGAACTTGATATCGTTGTAGAATCGAGTGAAGTTTTGAAAAGGAGTGTTTTTGAGGCTTTTCTTAGTTTCGCTAAAGGGGTCACTCCCGGTGAAGGGATCGTCGGCCCTTTCCTCATCGAATAAGGTGCAGGATATATCATATATACCGCTGTGCAAAGCAAAACACTAAAAGCATTCAAAAGAAAAACCGCGTTTTGTAGCATCTGCCAGTTTTGCTAAAGGAGTCACTCCCGGTGAAGGGATCTCGGTCCTTTCCTCATCGAATAAGGTTGCAGGATATATCATATATATCGCTGTGCAAAGCAAGACTGTAGCTACCCCTTTTATAAAGTTTTTGATTCTACAACATCTTTAGGTTTCTTTTCTTTTTATTAATCTCATTAATAAAATCCCATCAGCTTATGCTTCCTAAGCATCACAGAAGAAACGAAAGCAGTAATATTTATATATCAGCATATATATATAGTATAAGCATTCGTCTCAGGCAGTAATATGAACTCATCACAGAACATTGCAGCAGAAGAACATATATGAAATATTGGATATACTAGGACGTCCGTGTTTTTAATACGAGCCTGTATAAAACACGGATTCCACGGTCGCGACGAATAGCCAAACCCACATCCCAAGACCCCTACGAGAGCGGCAAGTAACACTGCCAATTCTAGGGTTAGGAGACCCGGTCTCGACTCCTCGAGATGGCCTCCCACTGGACCCCAGAACCCGGTTACTTGTGCTCCCCTCCTTGGGTCTACCTAATGCGGAAAAGTAAATAATATACACTGGTGACAGCAACCGCAACCTGGAAGTGCCCCAAATAAAAGAATATTACATTACAAATGAATTTTACATGAATGAAAATAAAAACCCTCATCTCACATAAAACCCCCGGCTATTCTGAACGCGACGATCCAATATAACATATCACAGCAACACATAATATCACATATCATCAACGTAAGTAAATATGCGCATCCCAATTGTCGTTGACATATAGCAACGAAACCGGCGATATCACATATTACACTTACGGTCACAGAAAAGAAAGTGTAAAACTATAATATTTGGAATCCATAATCACTTTAGACATCGTAAATCCGAAATATCACATACTCCGCATTTCATGCCTAACTCTATGAATTCCACATATTGTATCACATTCCAGATAAATAGACAGTATTAAACTTTCCGAACAGATAATCAAATACCCAAAATTTCCAAAGTGCTCAACTCTTGAGCGGAGTTCAAATAATCCCAGAATATGTCACAGTACCGGTGATCCAGCCATAGAAGGGTCAAGCCAACGCCTCACATGTGGCACGCCGTACTGCCCCAAACCCGAAGGTTCAAAAGGAAGTTCAAGACGGTCACATAATCGAGTTAAGGTTTGTTGTCTTCTAGAGGGTCCACCGCTTAACTTGTATAATTTTCCGAAAGATTTAAACCCAGAAAAAATTCAACGCTTGAAAGTTTGCCGTACCGGGAAATAGTAAGTTAATGATATCCGTTCAAATAATTTAACAGTTTCTAAATATCCGGAAAGAAATACGAACTTAAAAATTCCGATCGAATCTACTATTACAAAATAAACCACAGATTTAAACAATACTGGAATCACTGTTAAAAATATCCAGAAGCCTCAACAAGTACCTACGGTTATTACCAGAAAAGCCACGTGTCACAATCCTATCAATCCGCCGCGGAACCGCCGCGCAAGGCATGCTTGCGCCGCGGTTCCGCCGCCGTTTGATCGAATTGGGGGCTCGGGTTTTATGGTAATTCTTATAATTCCCTGCTGATTTTTTTACATATTTTTAATTCAGAAAAATCCCAAAATTTAAAAAATTTCCAGAGAGGGGGCTTTTTCCGTCATTTTGGGTTCGATCGGAGTTTTAACTTCGTAAACACATCGCCTAATGCTCTAACCTGGCTCTGATACCACTGTAGGGTTCGTAGGCACTCTTTTGAAGGTTCATAAGGCATCAAACATGCCCGGATTAAAATTTAGACTTGCCGAACAACCCAAAGCCGGGATCTTTGCTAGATTATTAGGTTTAAACATGCAAGATGATAACTTTTATCTAAGTGTGAGGGATTACAACCTTTGTAGTCCGCTCCTTCACTTCACAAGCTCCGAGTAGAAGTCCCTTTGCCGCGATCCACGATCTCCCGGACTCATGAGAGGCTCCACGACTCGAACGATCCATGCTAGCTTGAAGTATTCCAAATCTCCGATGATCTACCTTGAAGTTGCTACGTCTCAAGCTTTCTCACTCTAAAGAGATGAACACACTAATCTCATGGGCTAGATGAGATGAGGATGAGAGAGTAGTAATTTTGCTTTCTTTTTATATCATTTTCTCATATTATTTCATCACACAAAGAAAAACTAGCAAGCATTCTTCAAGAGAGAAGAAGAAGATAATGGAAAATCAATAATCATTATAATCCTTTTGTGATGAATAGAATATAAACCATATGACTGAATTGCAAACCATGGTCAAGGATGAGTGGTGAAGATTTTGTAGAGAAATAACTAGAGTTAGGGTTTGGTTGAGTTAAAGAAAGTGTCATCCAAAATATCTTAAGAATGACAAAAGGAAAAGCTTCTAGAAGATGCATGAAACATCTAACCCAAATCAAACCCTAATCTCATTTAATCATCCTTAAACATGTTTAACAATTAATCATATCATGTCACAATAATATATATCACATATATATTATATATTTGCAACAAAAGAAAATAATACAATTAACATATATCGCATATATATCAATGTATCATCCAGTGAGAAAATGAAATAATAAAGCGAGCCAATATTAGATAATGTAATACAATATATCATATATATTATTATACATTAAATCATCGAATCAACACTTGAATCGATGATCCGGCTATATCGAATATTACCGACTAATATATCATGTACCGATTCATCGAATCAACACTTGATCCGATGTCCCGGTTCATATCTAAATATCGCGAGAATATATAATATGCTATCCCATATCGCATTATTCTCTGTCCTGCACATATCACATATGTGCCTCTACTCCGTTTCGCCTGAGCCAAGAAACCTCTGTGTAGGACTCTAAAGAATCGTCAATACGCCGGTAGCAGGTGATGATCATATCAAACACCCACAAGCTGTAAGCGGTCAGCTAAACGTAACAGCCACCCAGGTATTGAGCGATCAGAAGATCAACAAGCTAGCATGTGCGTTCTCCTGTGAATCCGATCAGTAACACTCCCGTACAGTCCGGTCTGTTCGTCTGATATGTCGCATATCTAGTCTAGGGGTGGTATACGTCAGACCCCAGTAACCGATAAGTCGTTTCGATGTGTGGCTCATAACGGGTCGAGAAACTACTAGTAACACTTACCAGTAAATCTCTATATCAGCCCTGGCCAGGGACTTCCAGTTATAGCCAATCGAACACAGCACAACATCAACTCCCTATACCGGGAGAGACGAATCCCCTCCTGTCGCTCATTGCCTCCATGTGATTCGGGACTGTACCCAAAAGCCACCGTTTTGCACGCCCTCTTGGACGTGGTAAGGTGGAAATCAAAGCACAGTGGGAATCACACAAGACACTATGACGATCTCGGGTCTACAGACTACCCTGTACCAGTGTCACCGGAGAACTGCCATCTGACGTGTGGTATATCACCATCTGGGAGTTCTCGGCGAGTCCGTCCAGTGTACCCAGTCTCCACTGAGCATCCGTACACCATCTCTGATGTCAAACACCGATGGATATGGGATCATCCATCGCCCATCATATGGGTCAAGATGGGTATACGCTAGTCTACTCTGGTGTATCGATGCCCTGTCTCGATATACCCTCGACTAGGAACAGTTATAGGATGTACTCATCGACTACCGTGGCCCCACTAGTATGATCTCATTATAGTCCCAGTAGTCGAGTACAGATCCTAAGGGCTTTATCAACATGTGAGAGTAAAACAGTAAACCAATACAAGTCAACATGTTAAGATAAAGTGAAACCAAATAGCATACTATCATGACGAGCAAGAAAGTCCTCTCTGTATATATCTAAGCATCCATCATAATATACATCATATGTACAACAATGGCCTCTAGGGCATATAACATAACTAACAATCTCCCACTTGCACTAAGGCCAGCTGCTGTAGTATCTCATACCTAGCAGTAACGACGTCTACCTAACCGCTTCTGAGCTGGCATACTGGTACGAATTCGCTTCGGTCCAAAAACGACCGAAGTCTCAGAAATGTGCTCCGCTAATAGTAAGGCCGCGTCCATAGCTGCGGCGTAAGTGTCAAAATGTTGGGCGCTGATAGCAAGAAATAAATGCATGTCCTGTCCCCGCACAAACCTCTTTATCAGTTTCTCTTCAGTGTCCACCAGGTACGGAGCATATCGGGACGACTGAGTAAACTGAATGTCGTACTCGGACAATGTCATCCCTGGAGCCTTGCGCAAAGACTCGAAACTATAAGCTCGAGCATCTCGAATGCTCTCCGGAAGGAAACGAGCAAGAAATACAGCGGTGAACTCATCCCAAGTTATAGGAGGTAGACCTGCAGCTCGGCCTCTCTCAATTGATTTGCACCACGTCTGAGCAAGACCATCTAGACGAAAAATCACAAGCTCAGCCCGTCTCTCGTCAGAACACCTCATCGAACGACAAATCCTAGCTATCATGTCAAGGAATGGCTACGGATCCTCCGCTGCATCTGTGCTGGTGAAAACTGGAGGCTTCAGCCTCATAAACTCCTGTAAGGATACGGAAATAATCTCTGTAACAACAGGAACAGCTGCCTGAGCAGCAGGTACAATCACAGTCCCCGTAGTAGGAGGGACATCATTGGCTCTCGGAGCTCTACTAGCATCAACTAACGATCCAACCATCTGTCGTAAGTCCTGAATACACGACTACAGCATAGCTATCCGGCCTGGTGAATGCGGATCATTCTGACCCTGAAGGGTAGGCGTACCGCCCTGATCGGTCCTCATCTCAGACGAGCCTGCTCTAATCTTATCCCTGGCGGCAGCCTTCTTGGCCCTCGTAGTCTTCGGCGGCTTAGTCGTTGGAGTAAGAAACATGATTGATAAGAATATTCCAATCGAATTAAGGATATGTGGAATCAAGGAAAAAATACAAGCAAATATATATCCTAAGGTCACTTAGGCGGAGTATCGTATCATAATTATGGCGCGGAACATACACACGCTACGTTACTCTGCTTTAGACACCTACTCCATCTACTAAGTGTAAGTGCACGGCGGCGCCCCGGCCTCCATCCCGAGGCCAAATGCGGAAGCGATGGCTAACTTTAATTTTCTTGAACCGGCACCACCGCGCACTAAAACCCGGATCGTACCATTAACTAGTCCTAGCTAACTACAAGATGGGGAAGAGAGATATACCGAGCGATCCAAGTCCTCCGGTCTTCTCGCCGTCGTCCCGATCTCCCACGGAATGTCCGGTATCCACCTCCTCGCCGGAAAAGGCACCACGTCGCCTGCTTCTTTTACGGGCTCCCACCTCTATATCGAGGCAACTCGGGCACGAAGTTGGCGAGACGACGTGCCCAAGGTTTGCTGTAGAATGTGTGTAGAACCATGTCTCATATTGGGGTTCATGGAGGTTGCCATAATGGTAGAGGAATTGAACTAGTGGAATTTTTGATGAACTTGGGAATTTTGTGGCATGATAAGAATAACAATTCCCACATCAAAAATTTGGACAGCCCCATGAGGGAATGGCTGGCCATCCAAGTGAGGGGAGAGTGAGAATGGAGAGTATGGTGTATGAATGATGGAACCACTATCATAATGCAAGAGAGAGAAAAGAAAAATGGTGATAGGAAACAATCATCACAAACAAATCCATACCCCCCCAACCACATCAACAACCATGATTGCACCAAAACCAACACTCCAACAAGCTAATCATCAACAACCATGATGACCCAAAAGTCAAGCCATGATGAGAAGAAGAAAAAGTCAAATGGTGGAGGAATTATCATGATACAAGAATATGCAAAGACCACCCTCACAAATGCTTATTTGCACAAATGCAAATAAGCCCTCCTCCACCAATCTTCGGCCATTGAAAGATACAAATGAAAATGGCCGAAACGGAAAGCGAACTGGCAACTCCAGAAAACTGGTCCCGTAATAAATTACAGGAAAACCCCGCTACTGTGTATACACAACCGCATTTGTATTCCAACCGAAATACAAGTGCAATGAGACAAAATCTACACTGTACTATACTAGGATCCGGCTTAAACCAAAGCCGGCTAGTATTATCCGTCCGATCCTGATCCGTGCAATACCGCACGTATCTGATCGAACCCTGACATATAACCATACGGCCTCTGGTACTAACCGTCCGATCATGATCTGTGCAATACCGCACGTATCTGATCGGACCCTGCCATATCTCCATACGGCCTTTACAGCGTTTCGCCCGAAAGCTTGAGTAACTGAATATGGGGGAATCTAAAGACTCGTCAACGCCTTGGTTGTGGATTTAACCACTAGCACGTCAGAGGTATAAACTAATACATAACGGGCTACCAGGTATTGAACAAAAGGGACGTCGATGAGCGAACTCATCCTGACACCCTACTGAGCCTGTCAGTGACAATATCCGTACAGTCCGGTCCGTTCGTCTATGAGCATCGCATGGCGGGCCTAGGGGGTTGGTAAAAGTCAGACCCCCAAAAGCGGTACAAGTCGTGTCGGAGTGTAGCCCAGAACACCCTGAGATACTGCTGGAATACCTACCAGTAAATCTCCTGCCTCGGCCGAGGGCTTCGTGTAATGGCTCTCCTAGACACAGCGCGACCTCACCCCCAATACCGGGAGAGACGAACCCCTGAAGATCCGCTCACTGCCTCCATGTGTCTCGGGACTGTACCCAACTAAAACCTGTTTGCACGTCTCCTTTGAGCGTGGTAGGGTAGTAATCAAAGTACAGTGGGAACTCACACGAGACAAATGACGATCCCCAGGTCGATGAACTAACCTGTACACATGTCACCAGGGAACTGCTATCTAACGTCAGGTATAAGACCAACTAGCATGTTCCCGGCGAGTCCTGTCCGGTGTACTCATAACCCAATGAGCACCTGTATACATCTTAGGTGAACCAACTGACACCAGTGGCTTGTGAGACCGGCCACCGCCCCTCGTCGGGGTCTCGACTGTATACACTAGTCTACTCTGGAGTATCGATGCCCTGTCTCGAAACTCCCACGACTCGGGACCTTTTAAGGATGTGCTTATAGACTACCAGCTCCCACGTATATGATCGCCCTCATACTGCTGGCAGTCAAGCAAGAATCCTAGGGGCTCTATCAACGTGCAATAGTGACATGTCAGGTCACCTAAAGCAGCACACGATGATAAAGATAAACTAGATAGCATACTATCATCTTAAGTAAGACTGTCCTACCGGGATAGGTCCTCCATCAATCATTGCAATCACGTGCCTGTGATCCAATAATTGACTCTGAGGGCACTATCTCCAACACTAAGGGCCATCCTACACTTAGAAAGGTAAAACCTATCTCTCTGATACCAACTCTTTCACGACCCGAATGTACAGAACGTGACTGGCACTTAAATTACGCAACGTCTAGAGGCGTAACATAATCTAAGTAAGCCAAAGCCCAGAAATCTAAACCGTTATATAAATAGAGTGAAGGAAAACTTGTTTTAAAGAAAGTGATTTTTGTAAAATAAAGTCACATTAAAACATTTTAAAACATCAAATTTTCTCGAAAATTTCGGCAGGGTCTCCTTTTTAAGTACCGGCCCCAAACGGGTACAACACATGAATATACTCAAGTAAAGAATAAAGGCATCTCCAAGCGGGAGCTAGATCTTCGCCAAAGGCGGAATCACATCCACATGCCATATATATCATCATAATATGAGATAAGCATATGAAAACAAGAAATACGAAAGCACCACGTCATCTCAAGTGAGCATCGACACCAGAAATAGAATACATACAAATCTCCCAAGCTCATCATCTAAGTCCAATATACAACTGGTGAAGAACTGTAGATAAGGTAGATGGAGTATACTAGATACAATAATAATACACAAAATGAGAATAAAATATCCTCGCAACCCATCTATGAGCAAGCCGCAAGTCAAAGAAAATGAAACAAAATGAAAAAGTACGCCCGCCGCTACTGCACTGACGGGTCAGACCTGCAAGATACTGTGGCACAACAGGGGTGAGTTGCCAACTCGTGAGTAGTAAGTAACATCTAATAAGGCTATCGTAAATATGCACGCAAATGCGTCACACCATAGATATACAAATATGCTATGATGCACTAGTATGTATGCAACATAAATGGATAATCAACACGAAATACATATATAACTGATATGAGAAGATCTGTATCCTTATCTCAGCAAAACTTTTGTATAGTAAAAACTGGATTATCATCAGTAAAATAAACAGAAAAGTCCGTGTTAAGCATCGACACAATATCCTCAATATCTCGGGCTTTGTCAGTCCGGATCGGCCCGTATCATCAAATCTCATGACAACGGTCGGTATCCGCCGCGCCAAACATCACTGGTCGGTAGTGCTCCACTGCCAGGCTCAACGCCTTTCTATACGATCTTCTTGCCCCGAGTTACCGCACCGGGTCCACCATGTACCCACAGACGGTGCATCCCCTTCATCGAATTGGGTACATGATATGGCTCAAGAATAGAGAAAACTCATGGTGGACACCATACACATCATATCATGAGAAAATCTCAAATTTCTATTTTTAAAATGATAATAGGTTTATAAAATTCTTGCGGTCTTTTCCAAAATCCAAAAATCTCATCAATACTGAAATCTCCAAGAAGAATCACAATATATGTACATGTCGGTAATGATGGATTCCTATGATATAGATAATATGGGTTGCGATGTATGAATGATGATGCAATGAGGAATGTATATATATGACTAGAAATCCTATGTATCCATCTTGATGAAATGAATATACGACTACAAGTTACCTATCGTATATGATGCAAATGCTCAGATACTAATTTAAATAGGTTCTATAGTGTTCGTGGCATAGTAATTACCAATGGCGTGTGCGTTCGCATAAATAGTGCACTTGCAGCATGAACCAATGGTAATGGTGAAAGTATCCTAGGTAATAACATCCTATGTAAGAAAATGCAAAGTCATGATATGAATGATTTGAGACTACGCATATATTTACAAGAACTACTAATAATCCTAACTATAGGGCCCCTTGTGCCATCCAGACGATCCCCCACCCATAGATGTGTACATCTACTCACAGGGACGCCTCGGCTAATCTGATCCAATCACAGCCTTTCCTTTCCTTGCCGTGTCCGACGTCTCTGCAACCGATCCTAAAATCACACAAATAGTAAATCAGAGGATAGATATTTAGATAGATGCGAAGTTAAGATGATACCAAGTAACTAATGCGCACTAACTAGACGCGCATGCACTTGGTGCACAAAACGCGCACGGCATCGCCAAAATCACAACTAGGGGTCGCTCTACGTGGCAATCCCCAAACCTAGAACCCAATCGTACCAATCGCGCATTCACGTCACATTACATATCTTAGAAATTAGGTTGTAGATCATTCCAATCTCAATCTTAATTAAAATCTATTTGTTCCAAAAACCTAGTAAGCAACACTTAACCGTTTTAGCGCAAAACTAGATATTTTTGCAAATCTAGTGGCCACAATTCACACTTAATATCTTAATTAAGCCACACAAATATTAAGCAAATTTTAATCTCACCTTTTTACATACTAAACATAATTTAGTTTGCATGAACATTTAATTAAGATAATTAAAAGTAATGATTTGCAAGTTAACAACTAGATTAGATTTTGCAAGGTCTTTAGATGTTAAACTACACATTGCTACCATAATCTAGTGATAAAACCCAAATATTTTTTTTAAAACCCTTCTCTTTAAAACTCTAACTTTCAATTAAAACCATACTAACACTTAATTAAAATTAGATTAGAACAAGTATTAACAAAGTAACAATTAGAGTAAGTTTATACCTCAAGATTTTAGAAAGATCAACATGTTAACATTGGCCACCACAAAATACTAACTTTCTTGAAGATCCAAGCTTAGATTTGAACAAAGAATGCTTGTGATAATTTTAACCGGAATTGGAGTTAATTTTTATGGATTTTTGATGAGGAAAATGAGGTTTTAACAAGTAAAAGTGAAGGAAGATGATGGGATGGGCTGCTGGAAATTTCGGTAGCAGCAACAAGGGAAAAGAAAGAGAGAGTGAGGTGAGTCCAATAAGAGAGGTTACCATACCCCAAGTCAAACATGTCCCCATACCTCATTATCTTTATTCTTTTAAATTTTATTTTCTATTTAAGCTTTTCTCTTGAATTTTCTAGGACCATCTTGAATTTTTTTTTTTTTGAAGTGAGCATGCTACAACATGTGTTTTAGTTGTGTCATGGTGCAAAATTTTGTGTTAACCCATATTAATTTGTAATTATCACTAATTTAGTGTATAAGTGTATGATTAAAATAATAATTAAAAATAAATAATTAAGGAAAATATTTAAGTAAACTAGCAATTAATAGATGACTAATTAAATACCAATACTAGCAATTACATAGTTCAAATAGGTATATTTAAGTTTATGTAGAAAAATAATTATATCTTGGTTTTTTTTTACAGAATACATGTATTATCACTAATTAACACAAAATCAACCTAAATGAATTTTCAAAACGTTACATTTCTGGATTTGGGGAAATCGCAAGTGATATTTATAAACTCATGATTATAATTTTCAAAAGAAAAATGCGGGTTCTCATGATATGATGTGTAGCGTCCTCCATGAGATTTCTCGGTTCTTGAGCCATGTGTGTACACATACCCGATTTGAGGAGAGGGATGCCCCGTCTGCGTGTACATGGTGGACCCGGTAAGGTACCCCGGGGCAAGAAGCTCGAGATGTAGTCGATGAGCCTGGCAGGGGAGCAATACCGACCGGTGATATTTGGCTCGGCGGACATCTAGACAATATCGACCACTGTCATGAGATTTGATGATATGGGGCCGATCCGAATAGACGGAGCCTAAGAAATGAGATTTATGTGTCGCTGACGGACACGGCTTTCTTGATGTTTTCGAGTGTCGATATTTGGCACTCCGGTTTACCATGATTTTTGTATGTCGATACTGGACATACCCATTGATGATCATTCATACATCATACATATGACATGTAGTTACTTTGTGACACAGACACAAGTACTTGATCTTACACATCTGCTTATATGATTAATCATACTGCTACTCGTTTTTACTGTGTTATTACTTTTATTGTATATTCTTTCGGCCTTAGAGTCATGCTCTTGTATTATTCATTATTTCTGGTATTCTCGTTGATGTTTAGTTTCTTGCTTTATTTCTGAGTTTTGATCCTCGCCTCGACGTTGTATATTTATTATCTTGCGTAGTTGTTTCCGCCTTTTGGCGTAGAGCTAGCTCCCGCTTAAGGATACCAATGATTATTTTACTTGTACCGTTTTCGAGTAAAATTTTACAAAGGTGGTGGTGCCAAAATTTTCAATGAAGATACATGTTTTCAAGATAGCTACAAAACATTTTTTTTTATATTATATTACCTATGTCTTTACAAAAGAATCTGATTTCATTAAACCTTATTTTAAAACTTCACCTCCACTATTTTTCCCTAAAAAGGTTTAGATTTTTGTGCTTTTGGCTTCCTTGAATTAGGTGGGTTCCTATATAATTCATATAATTCAAGTGCTAGTCAAGTACTTCTCCTAGGTCGTTATAAAGTTGGTATCAGAGCGTTAGGTTTAATCTTGGTTCGAGTCTAGGTTTGACTTTGCGGAGTCTAGGGCGTATATATATTTCGGAACCTAGGCTTGACCTTACGGAACTTAGACTTGGCCGAGGGGGTATTAGAACCGAACTTTCATCGTGTAGGTTGAGCTTGGTTGATGAAGTAGGTGACTTAAGTAGAGTGACGTACCGTGTGTATGTTCCGCGGCATACTTACGATACGCTACTCCACTTAAGAAGCCTTAGTATCTACATTTCTTAGGAACTGTATTTCTATTCGTTCCTATGATCTATCCTCATCGATGTTTGATCGTGGTTTCTGTTACCATGAGCAGAGAGAGTTGCGGTTAGAGGTGCGGTCAGAGCAAGCTCGTCATGGACGAGGACTGACCTAGGCGTATCCCCGTGACACACAAACTTTTGACATATTGTTTTACGATGTTTTTCGTTGACATGAGCGTTTCAATGTGTTGTCTTAATAAGATTTCTCGTTGATGCGGACGATCAGATCTGCACTAGATGATCGGGCCATTGGTAGAATCCAGTCAGTTTGCAACGACTATTAATGTACTGTCCACGCCAGATGATTGGGCCACTGCTTGAGACCAACCAGAAGGCGAAGACTGTTGATGTACTGTCTACTCCATATGATAGAGGCGTTTTCTACCGTGCGGACGGATGAGCCAGCTGTTGCTGAGTTGATAAGATATAGTCCCTAGATCATTGAAACTAATGCAGCATGAGTCTATACTTGGGGATATGATAGAAGATCGCTAGTCACCCCTGGATGAATGACTAGGACATGTTGTTTGTTTGGATACTCCAATGCGAGATCATCAGATTGACTAGCTTCAGCTCGAAGAGGATCTCACACAGGCATGCGACGAGTCGATCGAGACAGGACGAGCTTAAGCTCATCACTCTGATGATTTAGACGAGTTCCCGAGGACGTTTTTGGCCAGATTCTTACCACAGGATATTAGAGATAGCGATTTCTTAGCTTCGGAAGAGGTGACTCTACATATAACTACAGCCAAATGAAGTGCCGTCCACATAGCTACGTAAAGAGGAATCCAAGTTGGTTCTTACTGAAGGGAAGCGGAGTAAGAGGTTCATAGGAGATCTTGATGAAATGACGTTCTACTCCGTTGACATCAGAAATTTAACACGCATGCAGAGGCGTTGAATTCAGCCATAATTCTAGAGAAAAGTCATGAAGAGAATGTAGATGTTCCGAAACAAGGAACAGATTGAGTAAAGAGCGCCAACTTCCGAGCAGTCCTGCAGAGATGATATTTGGAAGAGACCCCGACAAGATCTTTCTGGAATACTACATGAGAAGACTTGGACCCAGGATCGGTCGTATTGCGCACACTCAGTGTGCCAGAGTTTGCCATTAATTGATGAGATACGTTACGAATGGCCATATTAATTGGTCAGGGAATCTTCAGTGAAGCGTCTGAACGGGATTATTCCGTCATTACTTCGAATGGGGCTATCGAGCCGAGGAGGCATATAACTGGTAATCCATAAGGAGATATGAGTATCTAAGAGCAGAGGACGCCAGATCGTGGGCAAGTAGCAAGTAGATATCTTGCTCTGCCAGCCTTGGATGCACCGGCACCTTTGGACTAAGAAGGAGGGGCACCACGACGACTGTTAGTATAATTTTTGCTTTGGCGATTCATATGTCACGTTTTAGTCGTTCTGGATTTTGATATTTTGATGATTTGTTATATGGTTGATACTTTCTATGTGCACCATAGTTGCACTTGATTTTGACATTTACAAATTCTGAGATATTTGATTTTGCTTTAGTATACTCCGATATATTTGATTTGATTTCATGCATATGGTATGCACATGATTTTGACTTATGCATTCGGTGTAGTTTACACTAGCTTTCAATACTTGATATAGTTCTGTGCACACAGATGAACATGTTTGTAAGTTTATATATACCGCGGTATATCTCGTTTGATTTGGTGTATAACGTATACTGTCGATTTCGATTTTCATACTCGATATGTGTTTCCATGCGCCCTAGTGTGCTGGGTTTATGTTTTCGTGCACCTTATACACTTGATTGGATTCTTGCACATACTTGGCGCATTAGATGTGATTTCGTGCATACCAGATGCACCTATTCGAGATTCTTTATGCATATAAGATGCACCTGATATTGTTTTCGTGCACACCAGTTGCACTGGACAGATATTTTCGTGTACACCCGTTGCACTTGGTTTTTGTTTATGTACGCATTCGTGGCACCTGTAATTGATTTTGATTTCCGTACGCTCCAGATGCACGTGGCATTTTGTTTACTTTATTTGAGATTGATTTCATTTCTAGCATCATGTTTTCATGGTATATGTACTATTCGGTTTAGTAACCGAGCAGGACTGATCTGAGGATAGTACCTGAGTATTTTTGCATGCATCAATAATTGCTGAGGGGATTTCCAAAAAGGAGCTATAGTTTCAATATTTTCTTACGTGTCCATGAAGACACGAAACTTTACGAAGGAAACTCTTCTAAATCCTTTTCAAAAGGCGGAACGTATATGTTAAACAAAGGATATATATATATAGCTATTTTCGTTATAATGAACGTCCACTACTTGTGCCGTGATACGCGCATCGCACAACGATTTGAAAAAGGTTTTTCATGCATTTCTATTCGGATGTTTTGACGATTTTACAACGATGCGTACTATATACATATTATATTTTTGAGTATATCATTTTAGTTTTCGTATAGGATTTTGACATTTGTGTTTTCGCCATAACTCCGATGATTGCATGATGCTTGACAGAGTTTTGATTTTGAGTTTTACACTCGTTTCCGTTTCCTTTGCACATGCATTGCGCTATGATATGTTTTGAGTATCATGATTTCAGAGCCCCGATGACTTGATCATTTTACTGAAAAGTTTTAGTATTTTTAGAGGAGTTTTAAATTAAATTCGGGGACCGAATTTATTTAAAGGGGAAAGATTATAACATTTCCGAATATAAAATATTATTTTTGTGAATTTAATAACAAAAATAATAAATTTCATGAATATTATTAAGGTATAGAAATTAGTTTTAATGAAATGGTATAATTTTATACCGATAGTTTGGAAAAAAAATATGAAGTATTGATCTTGAAAGAATTTAAGTGATTTTGATATTGTATAATTATTATACAACTAATTATATTCATGTTAATACTAAACTCGATTAATATTTCATTAATTGTGCATTAATCTTGTTTATGCATGTGGCATGCAACAAATCATGTTGCAAAAACCACTTGTTACATTTATTTTTCCCATGGCTTCATTTGCATATACATGGCTTTGTTTTATTTTTATATGAGAAAACAAAAAGAAAATGGAAAAGTTATTTTGTTGGAGAGAGAGAGAGAGAGTTCTACACCCTTCTACACTTTTTTAATACTTATTTTTCTCTTCACTTCCTCACCTCCTTTCCTTAAGTTCTGCTCCTTTTCCTCCTTCTCCTCTTCCGTCACCTTGCACCACCCTTAAACCACCTAAAACAAAGCCAAAAACCTTATACCATTTCACAAAAAATGTGTATAACCCCACTACAAACACCATGGTGATATCAAGCTAAGATTTTGAATACTTTGAGGAATTCAAGAAAATTCTTGAGCTGCTAAATAAGGTATAATCCCTACCCTTCTAGTCAAGTTTTGGTGTTTCTTTTATCCTAATGTAGCTTTAAGCAAAACAAGTGAGGTTTAGTGATCTTCGAATATTCCAAGTTGTGATTTAGGTGATTTTATGAATTGTAAAGGTGTAATTGAGATCTATTAGTGAACACAACCCCTCTAGTATCAAAAATCTAGACCAAACTAAGTACAAGACTTGAGCTTGAATATTTCCGATATCGGTTTTGTGAATTCTTGAGGACAACAGGGAATCTGGAGTAACCCGGGTTGTTTGTAAGTAATTCAAACAACTTAGTAGACCTATATAGACCACTAGAAGACCACCACTTGAAGAAGAAACCCCAATTCCATAGCGGACCCGGCGACGACGGACATTTATGGTTTTTCGCCAGCCAGTGTGTCGGCTTGGATGTTGGGTTTTGATCTGTAGCACTTATACCTTATAAACTATCCCCTGTATTGTTTGTTTAGTCCCAAATTACAAGAGGCAAAATCTGGAGCTATTTTCATAAGTTGCTTTTTTGGTTTTGTGGTTTTTAATAACTTGAGTTTGGATATTTGTTTTTTATCTCGATCGATTGGCGTTCGTACGTCGATGTCGAGGGTTGTTGGTTATTCTTGCATACGTAGGCCGTAGGTTCTAACCTATGTGTGTTTTCGTGTGCCGTATCGGCTTTTCTTGTATTTGATTCTTGTTTTACGATATAACGCATTTGAAACTGTAGGTACCTTTGCGTGGGCTTCGTACGACAATGGAGAGAGTGGCGTCATCGACTTCGGCAAGCGATGATCGAGGTGAGTAGATGTATATCTACGGGGAATGTCGGGTGGATAGTGTATAGCACCCCCGTAAACATAGAATAGGATATCTATATTATGTACATATATGGTTATGCGAGTTGGATACTTAGCGAATAGGATTTCGAGGAAACTATAGGCTAGGTTAGGCATACTCGTAGAATGATCTATCCCTAGTGTAGTTTACTTTAGTCGTAAACCTTAGGTTATGTGTTGTCACACACACGCACACACACATACACTTGGTATTTATAATTGTGTGTATATGTGTATATGTGTGTGTGTGTGTGTTTTTGTGTGTGTGTGTGTGTGTGTGTGTCTATATACATATACACGTGAGATGAGGATAGCATATGTTATATGGATATGAGTCGATATGATCGCGATCGACCCAGTTCCCGTTCTTTTCCGGTGCATGATGCCGTGAGGTTATGATATGTGATTGAGTCAAGATGTTGTTTATGATATGATATAATAAAGGATCATTGGGGGATATATATATGTAAACTTGCGATAACATGTGACTCGATGAAATAATAGATTGTACGAGACCTTAGATCCGTACCCGTGATATTGATATAGTACGGTGAATGATACCGTACGAATGATGATATATATATGGTGTTTGACCCTTACCCTCTATTTTGAGGATGCCGTATGATTGATATTACCATACGAGGTATATATGATGATTGATCAGCACTCTTGACTCGAGAATGCCGTACGATATATTATACCATATGTGATGCTATAAGGCTGGATCGCTGACTAGTAGATAAATTGACTCGGAATATGTTTAAATTTTCTTATCACTCCGACTAGATTCTTAGATTAGTCTTTTAGTTGTTTAGGTAGATGCTAGACTAGGCTCGAGTCACACCTATTTTCAAAACTAACGAATCGCGAGTATTTTCAATAGAAAATCCGAGAGATGCTACGGATTTTCAAAGGACATATCTTTTCTCAAATACACCGTAGCCCCTACTTTTCTAAAAACCACGATTTGTGCTATTTCAAAAACTAAAATTGTATGACTTGTATGCAAATATGTATATTTTATAATGTTACGTTTACTATTCACTTTTCCATTATATTCATATTGCTCTCATTGCATTGCATATATACATGTGTTTTCCTTAGCTTTTATGATCTCGTCTGCTAGGACACCTGCACCATTACCGATGATGCGAATGTTGCACGTACACTTGCTTGCCGGCTCACACACATCATCATCGGTAATTGCCATACCACGTACACACTGGAGAACCTTTATTTCATTCATATAATTTGACAATCTGTAGAAGTATTATTGTCTTACATTCTTGATCTTAAATGCTAGTGTAGACATTGTATTTCTTCTTAGATATCACATGCATTTGCATCCGTACATTCTAGTTATGCACCGATCATTGGCTTTACGTCGGTATTTACTATATCATTGTATACTCATAGATTGTGTTTCTTTTTGAGATTTCTGTGTTAATGTGATTTCTGGATTTGGGGAAACCGCAAGTGATATTTATAAATTCATGATTATAATTTTCAAAAGAAAAATGCGGTTTCTCGTGATATGATGTGTGGCGTCCACCATGAGATTTCTCGGTTCTTGAGCCACGTGTGTACACATACCCGATTCGAGGAGGGCGATGCACCGTTTGCGGGTATATGGTTGACCCGGTAAGATACCCCGGGGCAAGAAGCTCAAGATGTAGTCGATGATCCCGACAGGGAAGCACTACCGACCTGTGATATTTGGCTCGGCGGACATCCGGAGGATACCGACCGCAGTCGCGAGATTTGATGATATGGGGCCGATCTGGACAGACAAAGCCCGAGATATGAGATTTATTTGTCGCTGACGGACACGGCTTTCTTGATGTTTTCGAGTGTCGATGTTTGGCACTCCGGTTTACCATGATTTTTGTATATCGATTCTGGACATACCCATTGATGATGCATTCATACATCATACATATGACATGTAGTTACTTCATGACACGGACACGAGTACTTGATCTTACACATCTGCTTATATGATTACTCATACTGCTACTCATTGTTACTGTGTTATTACTATTATTGTATATTCTTTCGGCCTTAGAGTCACGCTCTTCTATTATTCATTATTTCTAGTTTTCTCGTTGATGTCTAGTTTCTTGCTTTATTTCTGAGTTTTGATCCTTGCCTCAGCATTGTATATTTATTATCTTGCGTGGTTGTTTCCACCTTTTGGCGAAGAGCTAGCTCCCGCTTGGGGATGCCATTGATTATATTACTTGTACCGTTTTTGGGTAAAATTTTACAAAGGTGGTGCTGCCGAAATTTTCAAAGACGATACATGTTTTCAAGATAGCTACAAAACATTGTTTTTTTTATATTATATTACCTATGTCTTTACAAAAGAACCTGATTTCATTAAAACTTATTTTAAAACTTCACCTCAACAATTTTTCCCTAAAAAGGTTTAGATTTCTGGGCTTTTAGCTTACTTGAATTAGGTGGGGTCCTATGGACTTCATATAATTCAAGTGTCAGTCACGTGCCTTTCCCGGGTTATGATATAACATTACACTCATCTCGCTCTAAGTCTCAAAGAATATACAAGTCTGGTGTCTAGGTCTACCAAATATACATAGTCTGGTTTCTAGGTCTACTGAATATACAGTCTGGTTGATGGAGCTTTTTACTAGATACAACAGAATAAATATATACACAAAGGTGGCCACGATTCAAAGTGTACCACACCTACCAATGCAAATCTCCCAGAAGGAAGCTGTGTGCCAGCGAGCCGCTACTGATCTGAGCGATCGATCCTGCAAGAAAACTGTGGCACAACGGGGGTGAGTTGCCATAGTGAGTAGAAAATAACAGCAGGTTGAAATCGAATGTATAATGATCTCCTAGGTCATATTGTAACATAAAAGCAATATTGTGGTATCTAAAGAGATCGTGTATACATATGTGTAATGATAACAAGGTCGTGCCAGTATCAGTGTATAGTATCAAGTCATCTGAATCATATGCATGTATACATGTGTATCATCCAACGTGTGTCCATCAATGACACAACAAATCATCATAAAACCTGAGTGTCCAACATCGACACTCGAAAATATCATAAAAACCCGTGTCTAGCATCGATACGTAAATCCACATATCTCGAGCGTCGTCTCATCGGATCGGCCCTTATATCCATCTGATCATACGACTCCGGTCGGCATCCTCTTGATAACTACCGAGCCCAAACTATCACCGGTCAGTAGTGCTCCCTTGTCAGGCTCAACGTCTCTCTATACGATCTTCTTACCTTGGGGTATCATACCGGGTCCACCATGTACCCGCAGACGGTGCCTCCTCTCTCCTCGAATTGGGTATACACATAACGCAGAACCGAGAAAACTCATGGTGGACGTCAAAATATCATATCAAGAGAAACCGAGTTTTAAAAACAATCATAAGACTTTTTAAAATATATTTGCGGTTCTCAAATCCAGAGATCTCATGAAAACAGAATCACATATGCATGTAACCATAAAGGTACAGTAAAGGCAAACCCAGAACAGTACTGTAAAGTATTGCAAGTGTTTTCATGTAAACGTGTCGTGTAACCAGGTAAGGAAGTGCAATATCTAAACTAGCATGTGCGGTAATAAGTACTGAACAATGACTATAATTCTACAGTTTATGAACAATACAGAGATTTAGCAGTTCTAATGTGTGAGTGGCATGGCAATTACCGATGATGAGTTTGTGAGCCGAAAAATCCATGTACGTGCAACATACGCATCATCGGTAATGGTACGTGCGTCCTAGCAGACGAAGCAATATAAAGATAAGTGCTGGGAACGTAGTACGCATGTCGCGAGGAAATAATACAGCGTAAACATGAACGGTAAAAAATACGTAACTACACATGAACCATACGGTTATAGCTTAAATAATAAGAATCATAGTTTCTGAAACTGGGGCTACGATGTTTTGAAAAAGAGATACTATTTGGAAATCCGTAGCGTCCCTTGAGGTTGTCATTTAAAGTGCCTAACAATTCGTTAGATTGAAAATAGGTATGGTTCAAATGTAATCTATTATCTACCAAAGTGATTAGAAAGCAATGATTATTCCAAATCGAGACAATCCATAAGTCGGCGATCCAGCTTCATAGTATCACATTCGGTATAATCCATCGTACGTCATCCTCGAGTCAAGAGTGCAGATCAATCATCCGGTATATCATATCATGTACGGTAATCCATCGTACGGTATCATCAATCAAGGTAAGGATCTATTGTCCTGTACATTATATCGCATACAGTATAATCCATCGTACGGTATCAGCAATCAAAGTACGGATCTATGATCTCGTATTTCATATTATCTCATATTCTTATATATATATATATATATCATCTCATATCATATCATAACATATGTATATATGTATATATATCGCCTCACATCCTCATATCAAACATATCAACTCATGTCATCTCGTTTCATCATGTCCTCATCTCATCATATCACCTCATACTTATCCTTATGGTTATACCCGTATGTACATAAGCATATGTTTCTATATATATATATATATACTACATCTCTGTTCTCCTATTACTATGGTTGCGGGGGTGCTATACGCCATCCACCTGACTTCCCCCGTAGATATACATCTACTCACCTACTATCCTCGCTCTGCCGAAATCGATGAACGCCTTGCTCTCCTTCGTCGTCTCGGATGTCCACGCAAAGGTACCTACAATCAATACACATCATAACGAAATCAAAACCAAATCCGAAAACCGACACGGTGAGCGAAACGTATATAGATTAGAACCTATGGTCCATGCATGCAAGAATAACCAAACAACTCCGAACGTTGACATACAAACGTCAAACGATCGAGTCAAAACTCAAACACCAAAACTCAAGTTAACAAAAGTCGTAAACCGAAATCTAAAATTTAGAAAAACACTACCGGATTTTACCCTAGGTGAAATTAGGATATTTTGCACATAAGGTAGGTAGGCCTAGATATCAGGTAATAGAGCTATAGAACCAAACCCAAACCCTAACTCACAGATCAGGCCGCAATTTGCGGCCATTTAGATTAAATTGGCGGCCAAGTTGAGGAGCGGAGGTCTCAGGCGTCTAGGATAGCTTTATAATAGCCTGCACATCTCACCGTGTTTGCACAATATTTTTTAGAGTTATCGAGTTATATCGCATTAAATTTGATCATCACAATTGCAACAAAAACCGATATCGGAAAATCTAAGTTCGTTGAATCCTAGAATTTCTCCACTATATCACCCTTGCTTATCACTAAATGTCTTGTAAGCACTCCCTAAACCCTCTACTAAGCATTACTATAAGTTTTACCCCATAATCCACACTCTACAATTTTCCAAGATCACTAATCAAGCATTTTTGAACTTTAAACACATGTAAGTGGTTAAGAAACCTAATAACTTGAAGGAAGGTGAAGGTTTTACCTCAAGGAGCAACTGAAAAAATTCTTTGGTGGTCCAAAGTTCTCAAAACTCTAACTTGATCTCACCATGGGCTGTAGGATGAAGCTGTGGACATTTTTTGTGATGGTGGTGTGAGGTTTGGAGGTGGTATTGAGACTGTTGTGGGTAGTAGTGGAGGTTGAGGAGCTTGAGGATGAAGGAGATGAAGAATGGAGTGAAGAAAAAGAATGAAAAGAGAAGGGTCTAGTAGTCATGATCTATTCCCTCACCTCTCTCTTTATAAACACAAATCACACCTATGTCTCATCTTTCTTTCTTCTCCCATTTTTTTCTTTTTCTTTTCTCTTTTTCTTTAAAAATAAAATAACAACATACAAGGAAAAAAATGAAACCATGCATGAACAAAATACAATATGTCATGGCATTTTAGTCATGGTTAAATAAAAATGGATTTGGCTTAATGTGTAATTAATAATATACTAATCAAGTCTAACATAAACTTGTATAGAAATAATTGCATAATAATTTATAAAATGTCCAAATCCAATAAATGCCTTCATAATTAATAATTCATATTAATCTCCAAATATTTTCCAAAATATAGGTATATGATTGTACCATTATGCGAGAACTCAAATCCATACTCGTATAGTTTTCGCGAAATTTAATATTTTATTATTTAAATTCCAACAGTAATATTTTATAATTTTGAAATGTTACAAGATTTTAGTGCATAACCCCAGAAGAATGGCGGCAACTTAGCATTACTCATCATGGAACGCACTATATCAAGCAAGGTGCGATTCCATCTTTCTGATACACCGCTGTATTGTGGTGTGTATGGAGGAGTAAGCTGAGAGAGAATTCCATTGTCTTTTAGATATTCCAGAAACTCGGCACTTACGTATTCTCCACCCTGTTCAGATCAAAGTATCTTGATACTTTTGCCAGTTTTCTTTTACACTTCATTCTTATACTCCTGGATTTCTCAAAGGCCTCAGATTTATATTTCATCAAGAATACATATCCATACCTCGAGAAATCATCGGTAAATGTGATGAAGTAAGAATAGCCGCTTTTTGCATGTGTAGATATCGAACCACACACGTCATTGTGTATGAGTCACCGGAGCTCAGTGGCTCTTTCTCCGTGTCCAGTGAATAAAGTTTTTGTCATCTTTCCTTTGATACATGAATGACAGTTTTCATAAGATAAATATTCAAACGTATCTAAATATCCATCTTTATGTAACTTAGTCAATCGTGTTACATTGATATGACCAAGTCTACAATGCAATAAGAAATTTTGATTTAATTCTGGAGTCTTTCTTTTTAGTGTGTTTTAGACATTGAAAATTTGATGTTAATTGAGTACGTATATTCCGTTATTTAGAGTACCCGACCTAATCATTTCATGATTCAGGCGAATGCTTATAACATGCTTTCAAGTGCAAAATTATATCCTTTATTAGATAACAAAGAAACAGATATAATATTACACATCATGCTGGGTGCACAAAAGCAGTTATACAACAACAAAATATGTCCATTCGCCAATCCAAGGTGATATTCTCCCACTGCAACAGCATCCATACTGGCTCCGTTGCCATCCCTGAGGATCATATCACCTTTTCTCAAAACTCTATGGTTTCTCAGCGCCTACCAAGAATTACAGATATGAGATCTTGATCCGGTATTCAATATCCAAGAAGTAGAGTTAATATAGAAACAATTTTCAATCATGAACACACCTGAAGCCGAAACCACAACTTGCTTCGTGTCCTGATTCTTGACTTTCAAAGCCCGGCAATCCTTCTTCCAATATCCCTTCTTATGACGGTAGAAACATTCCTCCTTTGTAGTTGATCCCCCAATTTTATCATTTTCTCTTTCCGTGCACCTTCTTCATACATCTTATCGGTTTGGTGGGGGCCTTCTTCTTCTTCCCCTTGGCCTTAGCTTTGGATATAGAGGAAGAAGTTTCCCTAACAAATAGAGCGGGTGTTTCCGTGTTTTTCTTCAAGGTGCCCTCTGTCACCCTCAACATGTTGAGGAGCTCAGGAAGTATAACTTCCGTCTTTTGCATATTGAAGTTCAATACAAATGGGTATAAGTGGAAGGAAAGGACTGCAAAACCAAGTCGGTATATAACTCATTCTTTAATGTAGTTCCAAGGTCCGCGAGCTCTTCGATGAGAGTAATCATCTTTAGGGCGTGGTCCCCTACAGATGATCCGATAACCAATCTCGCATGCTTCGAGGTCTCGTATCTTGCGATACGAGATTTCTCTCCATATAAATATTTTGTACGTAGGAAAATGGAAGCAAGGACCATTTTCTCATGCAGCCTATGATGTTCATTATCCATGGTGGCCAGTATGAGGCACTTGGCTTTCGCGCAATCAAGATCCCAATTCTTAATGACCTTAATGTCTGCAAATGAGGATTCTTGACCTGGAACATGGGTCTTTAGCCGTGAAGACATATGCAACCTTATCATAAGTGAGGTCCATATGACGTTCCTCAGCCAGTCTTTATAGTTCGGCCCAGTTAGTTTATTTTTATCTAGTATAAGCATACGTCCTATCATGGTCGCTGTAATTAGGAAAGAGAGAGTAAAGAAATACTCAGCATATGCTCTTGCAAGTTTATATTGGTTATTAGTTTATTTGAACAGGATGGCTCCCATTGTTTCCTTGAATTCTCCTTCAAACCCTAAAAGAATAATTAGTCGGGATTAATCGCACCCTATAAGTTCTCTTATCTTTCGGCCAGGCTAGTGTTGGTACTTTGGAGGAAGATCCCCCGTGCTTTCGCATGGAGCTAATTAAATAATCCTATTTTCCCTTAGGCATAACCCCGTTAACACCTTCCTAGACACTTACTTGATTAGCTAATTGCAAGCGAAAAACTCTCCCGAAGAGTAGCTGATACTCACAGTAGGATCGGGACCCAACTATCATCCTGTGATAATTTTGAAAGAAGCCTACCAAAACTACCACACTCCATATGGTATGCAACACTAGCAAGTTTTATGTATGTTTAAAACTCCCGTTGTGGTTTTTTCCCCAAGCGCATATAACCTTGACGAAAGTCAAAACATCACAAGTCGCAAGTCAAGTTCAACTCATCATTGTCCAGATTAATCTAGACCCATTCGTACAACCCCTTGACGAAGGTCAAAAAAGCCGTACTCCTGTCCTAAATTAATGCATCTATCTATGTTACAGATAAGTACCCACTAGCTACCAAATATTATGCCTTGGCGAAGGTCAAAACATATAACATGAATACTAGTTGATACTGTAGGGTTATTAGGCACTAGGACAAGGTTCCATAAGGCATCAAACATGCCGTATTTAAAAAATCAAGTGCCAAACAACCTAAGCAAGAATCTTTGCTAGAGAATTAGGGTTAAAAGCAACAAGTAAACAACTTTATTTCTAAGAGTTAGGGATTACAACCTTTGTAATCCGTTCCTTCGCTCAATAAACTCCGAGTTGAGGTCCCTTTGCCGCGATCATTAATTTCCCGGACTCTCGAGAGGCTCCATTAGGTGAATGATGCATGCTTTCTAGTAATCTTCACAATCAAAGACGATCTACCTTAAGGAATCTCAAACCCAAGCTATTACTTCACTAATGAGGTATTAGTGAAGCTAACACACTAATCTATATGGGATGAAGTAGGAATTTCGCTCTCTTTAGTGTTCTTTTTCTCACAAAATATTCATCACAAATGAAAAGCTAGAAAGCTTTTGTGAAGAGCAAGAAGAAGATGAAGTTGTAATGAAAGAATAATTGTTGTTGAGGTTAGAAATGCAACCAAGGGTTAAGCATGTCATGCTTAACCCTTGTAGAGAGTTGAACATGGGTTAGGGTTAGGATTGGGTTACCAAAATATCTTAGAAATACCCAAAAGGGTGGACTAAGTCAAAGCATCATGAAGCTTCTTCAAAGCTCATCCATAACTTAATCCATTCAATTTGAATTTCCAAAATTAATATAAATCCAAGCATAAACCATAATCACGGTTTAACTCTCATAAACCCTAGTTGCATTTGTAACCCAAACATGTTACAATATTATGTATCACATATATAATATTTTGTAACAAAAGAAAATAATACAATTAACATATATCACATATATATTAATGTATCATTAGGTGAGAAAAAGAATTATATAAGTGAGCTTATATTAGTTAATGTAATGTAATATATCACATATATAATTATACATTAAATTATTAAATCAACACTTGATTTAATAACCCGGCTATATTACATATAACCGACTAATATAATATGTACCTTTTTATCGAATCAACACTTGATCCGATAACCCGGCTATATCTCATATACTCGGCCGATATCACATACCGTGAGAATAGAGTACGGTATTACATATCGTATCAATCTCGGTACCGCACATATCACATATGTGCTCCTACTCCATTTCTCCTGAGCCCGGAAACCTCTGTGTAGGATTCTAAAGACTCGTCAATACGCCAGCAGTAGGTGATGTTCATATCAAACACCCACAATCTGCAACCGGTCAGCTAAACGTAACAGCCACCCAGGTATTGAGCGATCAGAAGATCAACAAGCAAGCCTGTACACACTCCTTTGAATCCAATCAGTAATACTACCGTACAGTCCGGTCTCTTCGTCTGATATGTCGCATATCCACTTTAGGGGTTGTAAACGTCAGACCCAAGTAGCCGATAAGTCATGTCGATATGAGGCTCATAACGGATCGAGAAACTACTGATAACACTTATCAGTAAATCTCCATATCAGCCCTGGCCAGGGACTTCTAGTTATAGCCAATAGAACACATCGCAACATCAACCCCAATACCGGGAGAGACGAAACCCCTCCTATCGCTCATTGCCTCCATGTGATTCGGGACTGTACCCAAAAACCACCGTTTTGCATGTCCTCTTGAATGTGGTAAGGTGGAAATCAAAGTACAGTAAGAATCACACAGGACTCTATGACGATCTCTGGTCTACAGACTAACCTGTACCAGTGTCACCAGAGAACTGCTATCTGACGATAGGTATAATACCATCTAGGAGTTCTCGGCAAGTCCGTTCAGTATACCCAGTCTCCACTGAGCACCCGTACACCATATTTGATTTTAAACACCAATGGATATAGGATCATCCATTGCCCATCATATGGGTCAAGATGCGTATACGCTAGTCTACTTTGGAGTATCGATGCCCTGTCTCGATACACCTTCGACTAGGAACAATTATAGGATGTACTCTTAGACTACCCTGGCCCCACTAGTATGATCTGCATCATAGTCCTAGTAGTCAAGTACATATCCTAAGGGTTTTATCAACATGTGAGAGCAAGACGGTAAACCAATACAAGTCAACATGTTAAGAAAAAGTGAAACCAGATAGCATACTATCTTATCGAGCAAGAAAGTCCTCTCTATAAATATCAAAGCATCCACTATAATATACATCATATGTACAACAATGGCCTCTAGGGCATATATATATAACTAACAGATACCTATTTGAAATGACGGAGGGCTACGGCTGGTTTTGGTAAAAATCGTGAACGTAATGAACTCGATATAGTCGAAGGAACCGAATAGCTTTTGAAAAGGAGTGGTTTTGGCTTCACTTTTAAAAGTTGTTTTTGAAGAAAAACGAATGGTTTTATAATTGTTCCAACGACGTCAAATTTTAGGTTTTTTGCCTTTCATTAAGTGAGATTAATGCAGTCTCATCAATTAACCTTAACACACCAGAAAAGAAAGACAATAGAATGTACTTATATGCCACTCGCATTCGGCACGGAGCCCCGTCATGCACCGTTGGGTTACTTAACAAACGGCAGAGCAGGGGCTGGCTAGAGCGGATGAAAAACATATACAACATTTATATATATATATATATATATATATATATATATATATATATATATATAACCATATATATATAACCATTCGTCACAGGCATAATAAACATATAAGCATTACAGAGAATGGAAAAATAGATCAACGAGAAACATTTGCTTTTTATTGAGCCATCTATGAAACACAATCCTACACGGTTGTGTGAATAGCCGAGTGTGAATAATCCTAGACCCCTATGAGTGTAGAAAGCTACCCGCCAATCTTAGAATTGGGTGACCCGGGTTTCAACTTTTTGAGATTGCTACCCACTGAATTCTAGAACCCGGTAGTTTGTTCACTCCTACGGGGGTCAATCCCATATGCAGAAATGAAAAGTAATATACAGCCGGTGACTACATGCTCAACCCGGATGTGCCTTAATAAAATAATATACATCAATTATTACAAGAATTACATAATCCACTCACATCTTACATCTAAATTCACACGGAGCTATTCACACGACGATCCATCAAACCATTACCAATCAGAACATCACAAGATATGTGGAACCCCTTCTAATCGACATATAGAGATTAGAAGACGTTTAAGAAAACATATATGCATCACAAAAGCAAGTAAGAAAAACTACGACGTTAGAATTCCGCACACAATTAGCAAACACTTCAAATTTTCCAACACTTGAAAATCCAGTCCACTAAAGTCCCCAAAACTCCATTTTATGCCAATCCGGGAGTCGAAATGAACTTGAAACACGCCCGAATCTTCGCAGAGGCAAAGAGTACAAAATTAAAGAACAAATTGGGAGCCTATGGGGTACCCACCCCCATGGTCCACCATAAGGTGGCCCCAAGAGGGGGCTGACCCGAGAGCACCCTTGTGGGGTGCTCTTGGGTCCCCACCCCCAAGGCTACCTTATGGTGGTCTTGGGGGGTAGGCCCGACCTTCAATCCCCCTCGGGATTTCCCTGGGACACCTTAGCATTACCCCGAAGCTTCTCGGTTCAAACTGTGAGCCCGCGGGGTGTGCATACACGTTAAAACATCAATTTTTGGGACTGTTTTTGGCGGCAATTCGTGTGCGAAAAAACGATGAAATTCTAACGTCACTACAAGCTATCTAAGGCTTATGGAATGGCTCTGATACCATGTAAGTCAATGCTGCTCACTCTACTAGGTTTGTTGAGAGGCAGAATTTTCCAAAAACAATTTTAAGTGGGCAACATCGACTATAATCCTATGAACAACTATTGGCCCTAACTAGTAAAACCTTCATAAGTTTTAATCTTATGTGAAAGAGATTATACCTATGAGATCAAGTGCTTTGGGTCTTCTTAGGCTCCTCATCCTTCAGGATCGATCCTGGTCGTTGGCCTCCTCATGTCAAAGACGATTCACCTGGGAGTTTGTGATTCAAGCTTCAACCTCAAAAAAGAGGTAACTAAAAGTCCTAGTTTGCTAATCTAGATGGTTTAGTAGATGTAGAGTTTGTTAATTGGATTAGTTTATCTTATAAACCCTATGTTTCTCAACTCATGAGAGGGTTAGGGTTTGAGGAAGAAGAAGAGCTTACGTGAGAAGAGAGAATGACTAGGTTAGAATGATGTGAAGAATAGCTAACACAAAAACTATCAAGCATTTCTTTTACATTGAAAATATTAGCCATGCTTGAATAGTATTCATAAATGAATAAAGAAAACAATTAGCCATGCTTGAATACTATTCATAAATGAATAAAGAAAACAATTAGCCATGCTTCTCACCATGCTTAAAAACACCCCACCCTTCGATCTCATTATCAATTTACAATAAATAGAATAACACAAAATGATGTGTCCCCTTCTACAAGTATTCTAGTATAAATACAAGATTATCTGCATCGTATATACATATCTATATTCTTACTCCAAAAAATACGAATACCAAGAGATAAAATAATCCAATAATATAATACTAGATTATTATTAAATTAATACGTGATTCAATAATGCGGCTTAATCCTAAGCCTGCTAGTATTATCCGTCCGAATATAAATCCGTATAGCAAGTACACGTATATGATCGGAACCATGCACGTATAACCATACGGCCTCTATATCGTTTCTCCTGAAACAGGGAAACCCTCTGTATGGGACTCTAAAAACTCGACAGTACGCTGGTAGTGGGTTTAACCACAAGCACGTCAGTGGCACTAGCTGTATGTAACGGCTACAAAGATGCTTATCGAAAAGAAGGCCGACGAGCAAACTCATCCGAACCCCTACTGAGCCTATCCGTGACAATCTCCATATAGTCCGGTCTGTTCGTCTGAGAGTATCGCATGTCGGGTCTAGGCGGTGGAAAATGTCAGACCCCTAATAACCTAACAAGTCATGCCGATGTGGCTCAAGAACATCCGAGGATCTACTGATCTAACTATCAGTAATTCTCAATAGCGCTAGTCAGAGATTTATGGTGTTGGCCAACCGAACACAGCGCAACATCAATTCCCTATACAGGGAGAGACGAATCCCCAACAATCGCTCACTGCCTCCATGTGGCTCGGAACTGTACCCAATTAAAATCTGTTTGCATGACTCAGTAAAGCCGTAGTAGGATAGTAATCAAAGCACAATAGGAACTTTCACGAGACAAATGACGATCTCAGGTCGATAGACTATCAATACTCATGTCACCAGAGAACTGCAATCTAACGATAGGTAAAATACCATCTAGCCAGTTCTCGGCAAGTCCAACCAGTGTACTCACCCAGTGAGCACTTGTATATAATCTTAGGTGAAATACAGTACTAGCTGTGGGACTGACCACCGCCCCTCGTCAGGATCTAGAAACGTATACACTAGTCTACTATGGAATATCGATGCCCAGTCTTGATACTCCCACGACTAGGGACATTTAAGGATGTGCTTATCGACTACTCAGCTCCCACTAGTATTATTGTCATCACAATGCTGGTAGTCAAGCAAGTATCCTACGGGCTTTATCAACATGTATAAGCGATATGAAATGACAAGTAAAACATATACAAATGTTAAGATAATGGTAAACTGTTGGCTATAGTGCCCTCAAGGCAATTATTGTAATCGCAGGAAGGTGATTATGGTGATTGAGGGAGAACCTATACGGATAGAACAGTCTTACTCAAAATGATAGTATGCTATCTGGTTTGTCTTTATCATCATGTACATGCATTTTTCTTTATCATCATGTACATGCATTATGTGGTATTACATATCACTATTGCATGTTGATAGAGCACATAGGATTCTTGCTTGACTACCAGCATTATGATAGCGATCATATACGTGAGAGCTGGGTGGTCTATAAGCACATCCATAAATGTTCCTAGTCGAGAGAGTATCGATACTCGGCATTGATACTCTAGAGTAAACTAGTGTATACTTATCGAGACCCCGAAGAGGGGCGGTGGCCGGTCTCACAAGCCATTGGTGTCAGTTAGTCACCTAAGATAGTATACAGGAGCTCATTGGGTTATAAGTACACTGGACGGACTCGCCGGGAACATGCTAATTAGTATTATACCTATTGTCAGATAGGAGTTCCGAGGTGACATGTGCACAGGTTAGTCTGTCGACCTGAGATCGTCATTTGTCTCGTGTGAGTTCCCTCTGTGCTTTGATTACTACCGTACCATGGCTCAGAGGCATGCAAACAGGTTTTAGTTGGGTATAGTCCCGAGCCACATGGAGGCAGTAAGTGGATCGTCGGGGATTCGTCTCGCCAGGTATTAGGGGTTGATGTCACGCGGTACAAGGGTGGCTATCACCAGAAATCCTTGGCCAAGGTAGTCGAGAATTACTGATTTGGATCATTAGTTTCTAAGTTGGTGATAGGCTTCATACCGACACAAAATATCGCGTTATTAGGGGTCTGACTTTATCCATCCCCCTAGACTCGATATGCGACACTCTTAGACGAACTGACTAGACTGTACAGAGATTGTCACGGACAGGCTCAGTAGGGGTTCGGATGAGTTGGCTTGTCGGCCTTCTTTTCGCTCAATACCTAGGTAGCCATTACGTACAGCTAGTGCTGCTGACGTGCTTGTGGTTAAACCCACTACCAGCGTATTGACGAGTCTTTAGAGTCCCACACAGAGGGTTTTCCTGCTTCGGGTGAAACGATGTAGAGGCCGTATGGTTTTACGGCAAGGTTCGATCATATACGTGCACTTGTGCCCGTATCATAATTCGGACGAATAATACTAGTGGGCTTTAGTTTAAGTCGGATCCTAGCATTATATTATTAGATTATTTTCGTCTCTTTGTATTCATATTTTTCGGAATACGGATACGAGAATGTATATACGGTGTGGGGTATTCTTGTAATTTATTACAAGATTGCTTCTAGAATATGCCACCTCATTTTTGTTTTTACCATTTTGTTAAATGGTTAAATGAGGTGGAGGATGAGGTGTTCTTTGCATTTATGGAAGCATGGCTCACTTGGTGACTCATGGGGTGACTCATGGTTTACTATTATGACATGCTTGATATTTGTGATGTGGATTATTGGTTTGCTTCAAGTGAGAGTTCACAAGACTTAGCCATTTTTGATGGTTGCTTCACTCACAACACTCTCATCCTCTCAAGCTCTCTTCTTCTTCCTCAAACCCTTAATGTCTCATGTGTTGAGAAACCTAGGGTATTTTGAGACATATTAATCCATCATTAGACTATACATTCTCTAGGCTATCAATTTTAGCGAACTAAGTAACCTAGTGTCAGGACCCGAAATAGCACGTGACTGGCACTTGAATCATGTGAAGTATATAGGACCCCACCTAATTCAAGTAAGCCAAAAGTCCCAGAAATCTAAACCATTTAAATTAGAAGTGAAGGAAAACTTAGTTTTAAAATAAGTGTTTTTAATAAATAAGTGGCATTAAACATTTAAAAGCAACGACATATTTTCCCGAAAATTTCGGCAAAGTCTCCTTTGTAAATACTGGCCCCAAACGGGTACAACACATGAAATATATACAAATGATGAATAAAGGCATCCCAAAGCGGGAGCTAGCTCTTCGCCAATTGGCGGATCAACCAAGCAACCAATATAATATACAACGCCGAAGGGCGAGGTTCAAAACTCAGAAAGAAAACCAATATCCTCAAGAAAACCATAATAATACAAGCGCGACTCTAAGGTCGAAAGAATATACACTGGTCTTCTAAGTCTATCAATAATACAAGTCTGGTTGATGGAGTTTACTAGATACAACAGAATGTAAATAAGGTATAATGGTGGTCACGATGTGAGTGAACCCACCTATCAAGCGATCACCCGGAAGGAAACAGTGTGCCAACAAGCCACAATGAAACCTGTACGGCACCACCTACAATAAACTGTGGCACAACGGGGGTGAGTTGCCAACTCGTGAGTAGAAAACATCACCGAGAAGAAATCACATGTTTGACTCTATCCTAGGTCATACAATAATATATCCTCAATATATAACCTGAAGCATCTAAATAAAGGCTAGGGTAAACATCTATACATAAGTGTAATACCAAGTACCGTGTCAGTACCTCAGGTAACAACATGTCATATATATATGATGTATGAATGCATGAAAACAGAATATATCTAAATGAGAAAACCGTTTTCTTATCTCAGTGAGATTTCTGCATAAAAATTGAAGTATCGTCAATGAAATCAACATAGAATCCGTGTCAAGTATCGACACAAAATATATATCCCAATATCTCAATATCTCTGGCTCCGGCAATCCGGACTGGCCCATATCATAAAATCTCACGACTACGTTGGTATCCTCTAGATATCCTCCGCATCATAAATAACCGGTCGGTAGTGCTCCGGTGCCGGGCTCAACGCCATCATCTGCGACCATCTTGCCCTGGGTACCGCACCAGGTCTACCATGCACCCACAGACGATTCCTCCTCCTCCTCGAATCGGGTGTATGATACCGCTCAAGAGCCGAAAAAACTCATGGTGGACACCTCTCAAATCATATTACGAGAAAACCGTAAATTTCTATTTTTAAAATGATAATGTGTTTATAAAATCCTTGTGGTTTCTCCAAATCCAGAAATCTCATGGAAATCCAAAATCCAAATCTCAAGAGTAAATATACAGTGAATTACCGGCACAAAGCTCCATAATATTGTATGACAATGAATATGTATACATGCACGGGTATCTATGTAAAGAATGCAATATCTAAACTAGCATAGTAATGATATATCGGAACTATCCGCAAACAAGCGATATCAATAAAGTAATATTCTCTAAAGTGTACGCGACATGGCAATTACCGATGATGATGTGTGTGAGACGGCAAGCAAGTGTTCGTGGACATACGCATCATCAGTAATAGTGCTGGTGTCTTGACAACATAGGTTCATAATATCCAAAGAAACTACATGTGTAAGCATGCAATGCAATAAGAACAACATGAATATACGGAAAGGATGCAATAACCGCAAAATATAAAAATATACATTTATATAAACGAGTCATACGATTTTAGCATTTGATATAGCACGAATAGTTGGTTTTAGAAAATAGGGCATGTCTTTAAAATACTCACGATTCATCAGTTTTGAGAATAAGTATGACTCGAGCCCAGTCTAACATCTACCCGAAAAACTACAGGACTAAACTAAGAGAACAATCGAAAGGGTAAGGAAATCCACCTAAGTCTGAGTCGATATATATATCTAGTAGTCGGTGATCCCTTCTCAATAGCGTCACGTACGATACAAAATATAATACGACATTCTCGAATCATGAGTGCGGATCTATCATAATTTTTATATCTCGTACGGTAAATCCCTCATGAGGCATCCCAAAATCGGGGTACGGGTCGAATATCACATATAACACATTATTCATATGGTATCATCATCATAATATCAAAAAATAGGGTACTGATCTAAACTCTAGTACATACCGATACCATCCAACATATATCCGCGTGTGAATATGTAACATTTCAGAAAAATAAAATATTATTTTTGGAAATTTTTATAATTTAATAATAAATATTATGAATAATTTAATAATGTGGTAAAATTAAATACCAATAAAGTGTAAAATATTTGGAAAATTATAGGAATTTCTGAAATGAGGTGTTTCATGTGATTTAGGCAAATTAAGAATTTTTATAATTAATTATACACTATTTTATGCTAATCGCGATTAAATATCGCTAATCGTGCATTAAGCTTGTTTTGTGCACATGATATGCACCATGTCATATTACATTTTGTTACGTTTTCCTACATGGTCATTTCTTTTTATCATGCATAGTTGTTGTTTTTAATTGAGTAGAGAAAAGAAAAGAAAAGAGAAAAAGAAAAGAGAAAATGGAATTAAACAAATAGGCATGGGCAACAGAGAGAGAGAGAGAGAGAGAGAGAGAGAGAGAGAGAGAGAGATGTGAAGGGTTCCCTTTGATCTTAGCCATTCCCTCATCTCACCATCTTCATCATTCTCTCTTCTTTCTTCCTCCATGGCTGCTGCCTTCCACTTCCTCCCTCCTCAAACACCTCACTTCATCATAAAAAACACCTTAAAACTTCATCCCCACTTCGCAAAAAACATGTAGAAGCTTTATACAAACACTTTGGACCAAGAAAGGATGGATTTTGGAGACTTAGGGCAATTCAAGAAAATTCTTGAGTTGCCAAATGAGGTATTTCCTTCACTATTAGTATAGTTTTTCAATTCCTTTAACTTTCATGTTGGTTTAGAATCGTTTTTGTGTGGTTTAGTGGTGTTTGGAAAATTCTAAAGGAAGTTTATGGAATTTCAAGTCGTGATAGTGCAAATGAGCATTGTGGTGACATTAAACCCCCCTATAATGATAGAAAACCCACAACAAACTGAAACAAACCAAAAAACAGAAATTAGAAACTTCCATGTCGGTTTTGGGATTACTTTGAGGGTGCAGGGAATCTGGAGTGACTCGGGAATGTTACTAGAAAACCAAATAACACCACAAGCCTAGATGGACCACAACGAGACCACCCAGAAAGAACGAACCTAATCTGGGCTAATCAAATCGAGGAGGCTGAAATTTCTACGGTAGTGGCCGGCCACGTTTTTGAATTTGGAGCCCAGGTTTCTTCTGTAGGTCATATACACCCTATACAAAACCCCAATATTGTTTGTTTTGTAAGTCGACGTTAGACACCCCACATGATGCGGGGAGGCAGAATAGGTAAAACAATCATTTTGTTTAAACTAACATCGACTAACTTTACGGATCTTTGCTAAACCCTAACTAACAACTATATAGAAGTGATTAGCTACTATGATAGATGATTATACCTAATGAATCAAGTCCTTCTTGTTCTTGTTGATCACCTCCTCATCGGCCTCCTTGATGTGATAGAAGATCCACCCGAGAGCTACTTCTCCAAGCTTTAACCTCTCACTTGAGGTAACTAGATGACTATGAGTGCTAATCAAGGTAACCTAGAGGATATAGAAGAGGATTATGGATCTATTAGTCGTGCTAACCCTTGGATCTCAACACATGAGAGGTTAGGGTTAGTTCTTTGAAGAGAGAGAGAGCTTGAGGAGAGAGAAGGTGTGAGTGAGAATGATATGAATAATATCTCATTTGTGAATATATATGAAGCATGATAATTATTAAATGAATAACATATGATAATATCAACCATGCTTCATTAACTCACTATGTGTGAATCACCTCATGAGTCATTAAGCAATAAATGCTTCATTAACTCATTTGGATGAATCACACCATGAGTCATTAATCCATTTAATGCAAATTCCACCTAAGCCTCCAACTCATCAATCTTCTAGAAGCTAATCGACTAATTACGAGAATGCCCCTCCCATCCGTGGAAACACAGAAATACTGAGACTGTATAAATCTAATAATCCAATACTAGAATATGGCTTAAACCAAAGACTGCTAGTATAAACTGTCCGAACATCGTACGTGCGTAAAAACACGTATGTGTCCGAACCTTGTCGTAAAACTATACGACCTCTATATCGTTTTGCTCGATGCAGGGAAACTATCTGTGTGGGACTCTAAAGATTCAACACTAGCTAGCAGTGGATTTAACCATAGACCACAAGCGGCGCTAGCTGTACGTAACGATCCCCATGTAGATGTCGATAAGAAGGCCGATAAGGAAACCCATCCGAACTCCTACTGAGCCTGATGTGACATCTCCGTACAGTCCGTTCTATTCCTCTAAGACTATCGCATATCAGGCCTAGGGGGGCGGCAAGCGTCAGTCCCCAAAAAGTGTATAAGTCGTGTCGGAGCAAAGCCCAGTACACCTTGAGAAGCCACTGGAAATCCTACCAGTAAATCTCGTTTGCCCTGGCCAGGGACATTGCGTAATGGTTTTCCAAACACGGCGCGATATCAACTCCCAATACCGGGAGAGACGAATCCTATCTAACTGCCACTGCCTCCAAGTGCTTCAGGACTGCACCTAACTGCTACCTGTTTGCACGACTCCTTTGAGCCATGGTAGGGTAGCAATCTAAGAACAGTGGGAACACACTCGAGACGAAGCAGGAGTGTCAAGTCTGCGGACTATGCTGTACTCATGTCACCTGGGAACTATTCACTGACGACCGGTATAATACCAACCAACAGTTCCCTGCGAGTCCTGTCCGGTGTACTCGTAACCCAACGAGCACCTGTATACTATCTCCAGTACAACGTACTAATGGCTGTGGGACAGACCATTTCCCAAGTTGGGATGAGAAGCATACACACTAGTCTACTTCAGAGTATCGATGCCCTGTCTTGATAATCCTACGACTAGGGACCTGAAAAAGGATGTGTTTTTAGACTACCCAGCCCTTACTAGTGTGACTGCCATCACAACGCTAGTAGTCAAGCAAGATCCTAAGGGCTCTATCAATATTTATTCTCGATATGCTAACATATACACATATTAAGATAGATAGAAACCAAGCAGCGTACTACTATGTTTAGCAAGACTGTTAATATAACTGTGAATATCCCAAGCTTCCATTAAGTAGTATACAAGCTAGTATGATACAATAATGGCCCCTAGGGCATATACACTAACAATCTCCCACTTGCACTATGGCCATGTACTGGCGTATCGAAGACCTATCATCTCGAGTAGGCTCTCGAACTGAATCTGAGGTAAGGCCTTAGTGAATGGATCTGCAGAGTTCTCCTCTGTAGAAACTCTCCGGGCCTCGATCTCCTGTCGATCTATGATCTCCCTGATCAGGTGATACCGTCTTAAGATGTGTCTGGACATCTGATGGGACCTGGGTTCCTTTGCTAAAGTTATAGCTCTGTTGTTGTCTCAATACAGTTGTATTGGATCAACAATGGTAGGAACCACCTGAAGTTCTGTTAGGAACTTCTTCTTCTAGACTGCTTCTTTTGCTGCATCGCAAGCAGCGATATACTCTGCTTCCATCGTCGAGTCAGCAACGGTGTCCTACTTGGAACTCTTCCAGCACACCACCTCTCCATTGAGGGTAAAGACATAACCTGTCATGGACTTGGAGTCATCCTTGTCACTCTGGAAGCTGGAGTCGGCAAAAGCCTCGATCTGGAGGTCTTTTCCGCCGTAAACAAAGAACATATCCTTAGTCCTTCTCAGTTACTTTAGAATGTTCTTTACTGCTATCCAGTACTTCTCCCCTGGGTCTGACTGATACCTGCTTACTACGCTCAGTGCGTAAGCTACATCTGGTTTGGTGCTCAACATCGCATACATTATAGAGCCTACCGCAGAAGCGTAGGGTATAACTGACATGCGATCCCTTTCCAAATAGTCTTGGGAGACATCTCTTTGGATTTGGTGATTCCGCGACAAGCCGGTAAATTACCGCGCTTAGAATCTTCCATACTGAATCTTTTCAGTATAGTGTTGATATACCTGGACTGCGAAAGTCCCAACATCCTCTTAGATCTATAACGATAGATCTGGATCCCCAGAATGTAAGAGGCATTACCCAGGTCTTCCATGGAGAACCTGTGTGACAAGAATCCTTTGACAGATTGTAGCATAGGAATGCCATTTTCTATTAATAGAATGTCATCCACGTACAAGACGAGGAATACGACAGTTCGTGCTACAATTTTACTATATAAACATGGTTCATCTGGATTTTTGATAAAGTCATATTCGTTGACTGTTTCATCAAAACAGATGTTCCAACTCCACGATGTCTGCTTTAGTCCATAAATGGAGTTAAGCAACTTGCACACTTTCCCGCTGCTCCCACTCTGATTGAAACCTTCTGGCTGATCCATATAGACACACTCTTCTAAATTACCATTTAGAAAAACCGTCTTTACGTCCATCTGCCAGATCTCATAATCATGGAAGGAGGCAATGGCACGAAGGATCCGAATGGATTTGAGCATAGCCACAGGAGAAAAGGTTTCGTCATAGTCCAAACCAGGTCTTTAACGAAAACCCTTTGCAACAAGTCTAGCCTTATAGGTTTCCACCTGTCCGTCTACACCAATCTTTTTCTTGAAGATCCATTTGCATCCTATGGATTTTACCCCATATGGAGCAAAGTCCAAAGTCCATACTTTGTTGGTGTACACGTACTCCATCTCGGTCAGCATTGCATCCAGCCATCTTACCGAGTCGCCGCTCTGGATGGCCTGCTGGAAGCTAGTAGGTTCATCAGTATCAATGACGTAATCCTCTCTATCCCCATCTATGAGAAAACCATAGTATCTCTCAGGTGGATGAGATGGCCTACTACTCCTACGGAGGGGTGCAGGATTTTCCTGTTCTTCTTGAACTACTGGTTCTACCAAACTTTCAGTAATAGTTTGTGGTTCTGGAATTTCTTCCAGTTCTATTGCGCTCCCACTTGTTTCCTTTTCTAAAAACTGCTGTTCTAGAAAATGGGCATTACGAGAAACAATAACCTTTTGTTCCTCTGCATAATAGAAGAAATACCCCTTGGAGTTTTTTGGATATCCCACAAACTTACAATGTACTGATCATGCCTCGAGTTTGTCCGCGTGCTGCTTTTTAACAAAAGGTGGACATCCCCATATCTTCAGATACTAAAGATAGGGTTTCTTCCCACTCCACATCTGATATGGCGTGGTAGGCACAGTCTTGGTAGGGGCCCTGTTCAAAAGATATGCAGCTAATTCTAGTGCATAACCCCAGAAAGATTGCGGTAACTCTGCATTACTCATCATGGAACGCACCATATCCATTAGGGTTCGGTTCCTTCTCTCCGATACACCGTTATGCTGTGGAGTGTATGGAGGAGTAAGCTGAGAGAGAATTCCTTTCTCTTTTAGGTAACCCAGGAACTCGGCACTTAAGTATTCACCACCTCGATCAGATTTCGGTGTCTTGATACTTTTGCCGGTTTGGTTTTCTACTTCATTCTTATATTTTTGGAATTTCTCAAAGGCCTCGGATTTATGTTTCATTAAGAAAATGAATCCATACCTAGAGTAATCATCCGTAAAAGTAACGAAATATGAAAAACCACCTCTTGCATGTGTAGACATTAGACCACATACATCGCTGTGTATGAGTCCTAAGAGCTCACTCTCTCTTACTCCATGTCTAGTGAATGGAGTCTTTGTCATCTTTCCTTTGAGACATGATTGACAAGTTGCATAAGATTGATATTCGAATGGATCCAAATATCCTTGTCTATGTAACTTAGTTAACCTTGTCTTATTGATGTGACCCGGTCTACAATGCCAAAAGAAAGCCTGATTTATATCTGGAGAATTTCTTTTTAGTGTGTTCTGGACATTGAAAATGTGTAATTGGTTCAGCACGTATATACCGTTATCTAGTGTACCGGATCCAATCAAACCATGATTAAGGTGGATGTTAACAACATCGCTTACAAACGTGAAATCATAACCTTCTTTTGATAACAACGATACTGATATGATATTACACGTTAAATTAGGTACACAAAAACAAGTGCGTAAAACCAAAATATGTCCACTCGACAATCCTAGGTGATAATCCCCTACGGACACAGCACCCACGCTAGCTCCGTTAGCAACCTGGAGGGTCATATCACCAACCTTCAGCACTCTACGGTTTCTCAATGCCTGCAATGAATTGCATATATGAGATCCTGATCCGGTATCCAATACCCAGGAAGTAGAGTTGATTGACAGACAATTTTCAATTACAAACACACCTGAAGTCGAAGCCACAACTTGCTTCGGGTCCTGGTTCTTGGCAATCCAAGCTTTGCAATCTTTCTTCTAATGGCCTTTCCTACTACAGTGGAAGCACTCGTCCTTTGCCACTACTGGCACCGCAACCTTTGTCTTTCCCTTAACTCCCACCTTACCAACACCACCTCTTGGTTTTGTAGCGACCTTCTTCTTCCTTCCTTTGGCCCTAGCCTTGGACCCGGAAGAGGAAGCACCACGAACAAACTTAGTGGGTGTTTCCCTTGCTTTCTGCAAGGTGCCCTTTGCACTCCTCAAAAAGTTAAGGAGTTCTGGAAGTTCAACTTCTTTTCCTTGAATGTTGAAATTCAGAATAAACTGGGCGTAGGTGGAAGGAAGGGACTGAAGAACAAAGTCTCTATATAGCTCGTTCTCTAATGTTGTCCCGAGGTCCGCGAGCTCTTCTATATAGCCAATCATCTTAAGGACATGTTCTCCTACAGATGACCCGACGGCCAGCTTCGACTGAAACAAGTCCTTTGAGGTCTCGTATCTAGCTATACGAGATTGCTCTCCATACAGATCCTTTGTATGGAGAAATATGGATTCAAGATCCATATTCTCGTGCCTCCTCTGATGTTTATTATTCATATTGGCAAGGACGATGCATTTGGACTTCGCGCAATCAATCTCCCAGGTCTTGCGGATTTCCTTATCAGCGACACAGGATTCTGGACCAGGGATAGCAGGTTCTTTAGTGGTAAGGACATACCCCAATTTGTCATAAGTAATTGCCATCTTAACATTCTGGAACCAATCTTTATAGTTTGGACCTGTCAAAATATTTTTATCTAATAGTAACTTAATGCCTGTCATGTTCTGGGTCGCTGCAATGAGAGAGAGAGGGAACACTTTAGCATGATGCTTTTGCAAGTTTAGATTGGTTTTCAGTTTATCTAAACTGGATAGCTCCCACTGTTTCTCGAATCCCTCCTCAAACCAAAAAGGAAGAACTAGTCTGGACTATTCTCAGCGTACAATACTTGCTTAACCATTCAGCCAGGCCGGGTTCGGTACTTCGAGGGACGTTTTACGACGCTTTTGCGAAGTTCCTTAATTAAATAACCTCTTTTCTATGGGGGCGTAGCCCCGCTGAGACCTTTCTTGACACATACTTGGTTTATAGCATTGATCGTTAAGTGACGAATCTCCTGATGAGTAGCGGATACTCATAGTAGGATCGAGATCCAAATATCATCGTGTGATAAAGGTGAAGGAATCCTACCAGAATTATTATACTCCAAATGGTATGCAACTCTTAGCAAATTTCAGTTTCTTTAGAAATTCCCGATATTTATTTCTGCCCCATGCTCTTATGACCTGGGCTTTGGTCAAAATGACATAAGTCACATGTCAAGTTCTACCCATCATTATCTTGTTAATTTGAACCCATCCGTACATACCCCTGACGTTGGCCAAATGATAATACGACTGTCCCAAACTAACTCATCTATCTATGCAACAAATGAATACCCAGCAGCTACCAAACACTATGCCTTGGCGTTGGTCAAAATACATAGCTTGAATACTACTGAATACCCAAATGAAATGACGGAGGGCTACGAATGGTTTTGGCGAAACCGTGAACGTAGTGAACTTGATATGATCGAAGGAACCTGATAGATTTTAAAAGGAGTGGCTTAAGCTCCGCAATTTAAAAAATATCTTCTGTTTTAAAATAACCGAGTGGTTTCTTTTAAACTGTTCCAACGATTCAACTTTGGTTTATTTTCTTTGCATTAATATAATGCGTCCCATCAAATAACCTATCATTGCAGAAAACAACGAAAATACAACGTCCTCTTATGTCATCCGCATTCACCACTGGGTTCCGTCATTCACCCGTTAGGTTACTTAACTAACGACCGAACGGGGGCTGGGCTAGCGCGGGTGCAAAACATAAGCGACGCCTAATAGATATCATATATAGATATTGTACATTCGTCATACGCAATAAAAGGCATTCCAGATCACAGATGAACATATTGGATTTTCTACGAATCCGCAGTCCTTTTGAGCCTGCAAAGAAAGACGGATTACACAGTCGCGATGAATAGCCAAAACCCCACCCTAGACCCTTACGGGTACGGCAAATTACCCGTCAAGTACACGAAGTGAAGCGGTCTCCCTCAACGACGTGAGTAGGCCACTAAACACTTCAAAGTTCCCGGTAGTTTGTGCACCCCATCTTGGGTCTATCCTAGGAGCAGAAAACAGTAAATGAAATAATACAACGGTGTCTACAAGCTCAACCCGGATGTGCCCCGCAAAAGAATATTAAAACAATTTACAAATTACATTTGAATGAAAGAAACACTCGTCTCACAACCCCGGCTATCTATTGACGATAATCCAACAAGTCCATAAACACAAACCAGTAAAAACCATTACAGAAATGTGCAACCCCCTGCTAACCGACATACTAGCAGTTATGGGAGGTTTACGAACACATTAAACACATCACAGATATAATCAAGTTAGCCAAACATCTTAGAATTTCGATCAAGCAAACAAAAATGATTCTACTGCAAATAATTCCCTGTGCACATAAAACCTGAGCAGAAACAAAACATCCCAGAAAATACAACATCAACACAGAAGAATAACTGAGCAAATTTGGGTTGACTCCGAGTCAACTCGGCCGCAGATCCGCGGCGGATCGCTTGGATCGGCGGCGGTTCTGCAGCGCTTTGGTCGAGTCACAGCCCCAAATTTCTTCACAATTCTTAAAATTCCCTGCTTGTATTTTTAAAGGTCCCTGAAAAATTTTTAGACCCCGTTTTAAAAATGGCAGAAACTAGGTTAAAACGTCGTATTTTCGGGTTTGTTTTGCGATCGAATTTCTAACGACTTTGCTAACAAGTTAGTTATGGTTTACAAGGCACTGATACCACTGTAAGTCGACGTTAGACACCCCACATGATGCGGGGAGGCAGAATAGGTAAAACAATCATTGTTTAAACTAATATCGACTAACTTTACGGATCTTTGCTAAACCCTAACTAACAACTATATAGAAGTGATTAGCTACTATGATAGATGATTATACCTAATGAATCAAGTCCTTCTTGTTCTTGTTGATCACCGCCTCGTCGGCCTCCTCGATGTGATAGAAGATCTACCCGAGGGCTACTTCTCCAAGCTTTAACCTCACACTTGAGGTAATTAGTTGACTATGAGTGCTAATCAAGGTAACCTAGAGGATATAGAAGAGAATTAGGGATCTATTTGTCTTGCTAACCCTTGGATCTCAACACATGAGAGGTTAGGGTTAGTTCTTTGAAGAGAGAGAGCTTGAGGAGAGAGAAGGTGTGAGTGAGAATGATATGAATAATATCTCATTTGTGAATATATATGAGGCATGATAATTATTAAATGAATAACAGATGATAATATCAACCGTGCTACATTAACTCACTATGTGTGAATCACCTCATGAGTCATTAAGCAATAAATGCTTCATTATCTCATTTGGATGAATCACAGCATGAGTCATTAATCCATTTAATGCAAATTCCATCTAAGCCTCCATCTCATCAATCTTCTAGAAGCTTCTCGACTAATTACGAGAATGCCCCTCCCATCTGTTAAAACACGGAAATACTGAGACTGTGTAAATCCAATAATCCAATACTAGAATCTGGCTTAAACCAAAGCCTGCTAGTTAAACTGTCCGAAGATCGTACGTGCGTAAAAATACGTATGTGTCCGAACCCTGTCGTAAAACCATACAAGCTCTATATCGTTTTGCCCGAAGCAGGAAAACTCTCTATGAGGGACTCTAAAGACACGACACTACGCTGGCAGTGGGTTTAACCACAGAACGCAAGCGGCACTAGCTGTACATAACGGTCCCCAGGTAGATCTCGATAAGTAGGCTGATGAGGAAACCCATCCGAACTCCTACTGAGCCTGATGTGACAATCTTCGTATAGTCCGGTCTGTTCGTCTAAAACTATCGCATATCAGGCCTAGGGAGACGGCAAGCATCAGTCCCCTAAAAGCTGTATAAGTCATGTCGGAGCATAGCCCATTACACCTTGAGAAGCTATTGGAAATCCTACCAGTAAATCTCGTTTGCCCTGGCCAGGGACTTTGCGTAATGGCTTTCCAAACACAGCTCGATATCAACTCCCAATACCGGGAGAGACGAATCCTATCTAACTGCCACTGCCACCAAGTGCTCCGGGACTGCACCCAACTGCTACCTGTTTGCACGACTCCTTTGAGCCGTGGTAGGGTAGCAATCTAAGAACAGTGGGAACACACTCGAGACGAAGTAGCAGTGTCAAGTCCGCGGACTATGCTGTACTCATGTAACCTAGGAACAGTTAACTGACGACGGGTATAATACCAACCAACAGTTCCTTGCGAGTCCTGTCCGGTGTACTCGTAATCCAACGAGCACCTGTATACTATCTCCAGTACAACGTACTAATGGCTGTGGGACAGACCATTTCCCCTGCTGGGATGAGAAGCGTACACACTAGTCTACTTCGGAGTATCGATGCCCTGTCTCGATAATCCTACGACTAGGGACCTGAAAAAGGATGTGCTTGTAGACTACCCATCCCTTACTAGTATGACTGCCATCACAGCGCTGGTAGTCAAGCAAGATCCTAAGGGCTCTATCAATATTTATTCACGATATGCTAACATATGCACATATTAAGATGGATAGAAACCAAGTAGCGTACTACCATGTTTAGCAAGACTGTTAATATAACTGTGAATATCCCAAGCTTCCATTAAGTAATATACAAGCTAGTATGATATAATAATGGCCCCTAGGGCATATACACTAACATGTTTAAGCTAATTTGACCTGAACTAAAATCCGGAGACATTTTTTTGGGTTCCTGCTTTGTATTTCGTGAGGTTTATGAATTTAAGTGTTGATATTTGTGTTTGGTATTGGTCACTTGACGTTGTACGTCGATATCAGGTGTTTTGGGGCTCTTTTGTGTGAGTAGACCATAGGTTTTGACCTATGTGAGATTCGTGTGTCATTTTGGTTTTTGATTGGACTTTAATGCGGCACGACATGTTATGAGATGTAGGTACCCTCGCGAAGGCTTCAAGATGACAAGTGAGCACGTGGCGACATCAGCATCGGCATGCGAAGATCAAGGGGAGTAGATATATATCTACGGGGGAAGTCGGGTGGATGGCGTATAGCAATCCCGCAGTTTCGTAGTGTCGTATATGAATACGTATACCAATATTTATAAATATGTTTATTGTGAGTCTACGATTATCAAGATGGGTTTATGTGTTATGGGTTAGTTTAGTTTAACTAGAAGTAACGTAGTTTAGGTTCATAGTCCCGAAACCCTAGATTAATGATTTTCGTACACACACACATATACACTCGCATACATTTTATTACTTGTGCGTATATGGGGATATGTGTGTATATATATATATATACATATAGGTATGGGGCTATGCATATATATATACGTATACATATACATGGATGATCAAGATAGTATATGGTATTTGGAGATGAGTCGATGAGATTGGGCATGGTGCCAAGAGATCGGTGACATGATATGGCTCGTATTATGAGATACGACACGATATTATAGCGGGTCCCTAGGCGATGTGTTTATTATACACGCTTATATATATGTAGATGGTATCAGTATTGTACTAGTCGTAAATCGGTACCCAGTTAACGATATGTGATGATAAAGATACCAGATGATTATTGAGAAAAATGTGATATTCGACCCGTATCCAGATTGGGATGCCGTACGATAGATTTACCGTACGAGCTATATATTGATGATAGATCCGCACTCTTGACTCGAGGATGTCATGATTATATATTGTATCGTATGTGATACTATTGAGGCGGGATCATTGACTATTATATGTTATATATATATATATATATATATATATATATATATATATATATCGACTCAGATTTAGGTGACTTCCTTACCTTTTCTATTAGTCTGTTAGTATAGACCTGTAGTGTGCTTAGTAGATGTTAGACTAGACTCGAGTTATATCTATTTCAAAACTATCAAATAGTGAGTATTTTTAAAGACATGCCAAGGGATCCTACGAATATTTCAAAAGATGTACCTTTCTTAAAAACACCGTAGCCCTTATTTTATAAACTCCACGATTCGAATTATTTCAAATGTTAAAACAGTATGATTCACACATATAGTAATGTATATTTCTTATTGTTGCGTTTACTTTTCATTTCCGTACATTCATGTTGTTCATATTGTATTGCATGCTTATACTTGTGCTTTTATTGTCATATGAAATCATGCTGTCAGGACACCAACACCATTACCGATGATGCGTATGCTCCACGTACACATGCTTCCCGGCTCACACGCATAATCATCGGTAATTTCCATGTCACATACACATTAGAAAATACTATTCATTAGTGTAAAGTGTTAGCTGATAGCTTCGACGTGGTACTAATGCGCTCGTTTTTATATGATAACTTAGACATTGCATTTATTACTATGATTCTCATGCATATTTATATATTCATTGCCATGCACATTTTGGGCCAGTCGGGATTGCCGGAGCCCGGTATTTACAGTTTATTGACTTTCGATTATGAGATTTTGGATTTCCATAAGATTTCTGGATTTGGAGAAACCGCAAGGATTTTATAAACTAATTATCATTTTTAAATGAAAGTTGCGGTTTTCTCATGACATGATTTGAGATATGTCCACCATGAGTTTTCTCGGCTCTTGAGCGATATCATAAACCTCATTCGAGGAGGAGGAAGAACCGTCTGTGGGTGCATAGTGGACCCGGTGCGGTACACGGGGGCAAGAAGGTCGCAGATGATGGCGTTGAGCCTGAGACAGGGGAGCACTACTGACCTGTGATTTTAGTGTCACTCGACGGATATCCGGAGGATACCGATCGGAGTCAGACCAATCCGGATAGCCGGAGCCCACGGGCCAGTCCGGATAGCCGGAGACCTAGATATTTACATTTTATGATATGGGTCAGTCCGGATAGCCGGAGCTCGATATATTAGATATTTGGATATATGTTTTCTGTCGATGCTAGACACTGATTTATGTTGATTTCATTGATAATGCCTCGTTTTAAATATACAGAAATTGCACTATATTATGAAAACAATTTTCCTTTCGTGATGTATTCTGTTTTCATTTCTATACATTCATACCTCATATTTATGATATGTTACTATCTGAGGCACTGACACGAGCACTTGGTATTACACTTATGCTTAGATGTTTACCCTTGCCACCTTATCATGCTTCAGACCTTATCATATTGAGGATATATTTTTACTGATCGTATTGATTTAGGATTGAGTCATACATACGATTTTTGCTCTGTGATGTTTTCTACTCTCGAGTTGGCAACTCACCCCCGTTGTGCTACCGTTTCTTGCAGGTTTTGCCGTACATGTTTTCATTGCGGCTTTGCCGGCACACTTCTTCATTCCGGATGATTGCTTTGGTGGGTGGGTTCACTCGCATCGTGACCACCATAGTACCTTTATTTATTTCAGTTGTATCTAGTAAACTCCATCAACCATATTGTATTATTTATTCGACTTAGAGACCAATGTATATTATTTCGACCTTAGAGTCGCGCTTGTATTATTATGGTTTTCATATTGATTTTGAGTTTCCTTTTGAGTTTTGATCCTCGCCCTTCGGCGTTATATATTATATTGCTTGCATGATTGTGACCGTCGATTGACGAAGAGCTAGCTTCCGCTTGGGGATGCCTTCAGACATATTATGCATGTTGTACCCGTTTTGGGCCAGTATTTACAAAGGAAACTCTGCCGAAATCTTCAGAAAAGACTTGGTCTTTTAAAAATGCATATTCGGCCTATTTTAATAAAAATACTTTCTTTAAAATGGTTTAGATTTCTTGGCTTTTGGCTTACTTGAATTAGATAGGGTCCTATAGACTTCATATGATTCAAGTGTCAATCACGTGCTATTTCGGGTCGTGACAAAGTTGGTATCAGAGCTCTAGGTTAACCTTGGTTCGAGTCTATGTTTGACTATGCGGAGCCTAGAGCGTTTTTATATATACGGAATCTAGGCTTGACCTTACGGAACATAGACTTAGTCGAGGGGGTATTAGACCCGAATTTTCGTCGTATAGGTTGACCTTGGTTGATGGAGTAGGTGACTTAAGGAGAGCGACGTACCGTGTGTATGTTCCATGGCATACTTACGATACGCCACTCCGCTTAAGAAGCCTTAGGATGTACATTTCCTTGCACAACATTATATTCATTCCTATGGTCTATCCTCATCGATTTTGGTTTATTGTTTTGATGCCACGATTACATGGGGAGAGAGAGCTACGGCTATAGTTGCGTCAACATGAGCTCGTCACGGACGAGGACTGACCAGGCGTGATTCCAGGGACACATGATTGCATAGATGTATCATCCTATTATGTTTTCGCGCCATGAGAGTTTGATGGATCGCTTTTACGAAATTTCTCGGACGTGCAGATCAGCACCAGAGGATCAGGCTACTGGTTGAGGCCAGCCAGAATGTGATGACCATCGATGCACCGATTATACTTGATGATTGAGGCACTGTTCAGCGTGCGGACAAATGAGTCAGTTGCTGCTGCGAATGATGAGATATTTCCCCAGATGTTTGACGCTAATGCCACACAAGTTATACTTAAAGATATGATAGAAGGTCGCTAGCCACCCAATGAGGAATGACTAGGACATGTGATTCGTTGCCTACCCCGATGCGAGGTCATCAGATTGATTGATTCCAGCTAGAGATGACTTCACACAGGTATATTGGGAGTCGAAGGAAAACGATCGAATGTTAGAAACCCATTTTTCCAAGTTTAAAGTATTCAGAAAAACATGCAAGTAATTCCGTGGACCCTCTAGAAGAATGAAACCCTAACTCGATATAATGACCACAAGAACGCTTTGAAACCTTAGGGTTTGTAGCAGTTCAGCGGTGCCATTGGTGAGGCTTGGGTTTGCCCTTCTACGGATGGTCCATATGTACTGTGGCATGTACTGGAATACTATTAAACTGTACTCAAGATGTTGAGCACTTGGGGGATTATGGTTTTTGATGAACCGATCGGAAGGTTTGACGTCATTCGGATATCATGTGATGGGATACATTGCTTCGGAGACTCCAGATACGAGTATAGTCATTGGAGCACAGTCCATGCAGCCATGAAGAGACGAGTCAGAATCAGTTGATATTACAGAAAAGCGGAGTAAGAGGTTCATACGAGATTTTGATGTGATGACGTTCCACTCCACTGATATCAGAGAAGTGATACACATGCAGAGGCGTTGTATATGGATATATCTTCAAGAAGGAGTCGTGATGAGTATGCAGCCGTTCCGGAATAAGAAACAGATTTAGCAAATGGTGATAACTTCCAGGAAGTTCAGCAAAAACGAGATTTGGGAGAGACCTCGACAGAACCTTTCTGGAATACTATACGAGAAGAATTAGACCCAGGAGCGGTCATATTGTGCACACCCAGCAGACCGTAGTTCGGCATTGTCGACGAGACATGTTATGAGTTACCATGACAGTTGGCTAGAGATCTTTAGAGGATGTGCTAGAGCGGGACTATTTCCGCTATCTTTGATTTTGGTAATTTGGGTGATTATTTGAATGATTGAGATTTTGTGCACCACAGTTGCACTTTACTATGATTTGATGTCATTCGAGATGTTGATTTTGATTTCATGCCTATGGTATGCATATGATTTGACTTAAGCTTTCGGTATAGTTTTCATGCACTTTTAGTATTTTGATTTGATTTTGTGCACGCTGATGCACATGGTTAAGAGATTATTTACCACGGTATACCTGATTTGGATTTGGATTGAAATGTGTTGTATACCATCGATTTCGATTGTGATATTCAATACTTGTTTTCGTGCATCTTGTGCACTGGATTTGGATTCTTGCGCATACCTAACACGCTTGATGCGATTTTGGTGCATGCCAGATGCACTAAATCGAGATTCTTCGTGCATATCAGATGCACCTGATATTGCTGTCAGGCACACCCGTTGCCTTTGACAGGTGTTTCGTGCACACCCGTTGCACTTAGATTTTGTTTCTGTGCATATGTGTGGAACATTCATGGATTTCTATTTCCATGCGCACCAGACGCACGTGGCATTCTTATATACATTTTGGGATTGATTTTGAGCAGTATGTTTGTATGATATTTACTATTTGGTATAGTAGCTGAGCAGGACTAGTCCGAGGATAGTACCTGAACATATTTTTGCTTGCATTGATAGTTATCAAAGGAATTTCAAAAGAAAGAGCTATAGTCTCAGTATTTACTTACGTGTCCGAGATGACACGAAACATTTTATAAAGGAAACCCTTCTAAAATTGTTTTCAAAACGGCGGGGCGTGTATATTAAACAAAAGGTATATATATATAGATTTTTTCTTACAATAGACGTCCACCACTGTGCAGTGATACGCGCATCGCACAGCGATTTGAAAGAGTTTGGCATGCATTTCTTTCCGATATTTTGATGAGTTTACACCGACGCGTACTATGCACGTGTTAAAGTTTTGATGTATATCATGTTGGTTTTCATTTTGGGGTTTTGACATTGGTATCTTCGCCATAACTCCGATGATTGCGGGATGCTTGACGGAGTTTTGATTTTGAGTTATCTGCTCATTTTTCATGCGCTTGCATTGCGCTACGATGTGTTTTATGTATTTATGTTTTCGAAGCCCCGACGACTTGACCATTTTACTAAAATGTTTTAGAAATTGGTGGAGTTTAAATTTAAATTCGGGGACCGAATTTCATTAAAAAGGGAAGACAGTAACATTTTAGAAAAATAAAATATAATTTTTGGGAAGTTTTATAATTTAATAATAAATATTATGAATATTTTAATAATGCGGTATAATTAAATACTGATAAAATGTAAAATATTTGGAAAAATATAAGAATTTCTGAAATGAGGTGTTTTATGTGATTTAGGCAAATTATGAATTTTTAAAATTAATTATACACTATTTTATGCTAATCGCGATTAAATATCGCTAATCGTGCATTAAGCTTGTTTTGTGCACATGATATGCACCATGTCATATTACATTTTGTTACATTTTCCTACATGGTCTTTACTTTTTATCATGCATGTTTGTAGTTTCTAATTGAGTAGAGAAAAGAATAGAAAAGAAAAAAAGAAAAGAGAAAATGGGATTAAACAAATAGGCATGGGCAAGAGAGAGAGAGAGGTGAGGGGTTCCCTTTGAACTTAGCCATTCCCTCATCTCACCATCTTCATCATTCTCTCTTCTTTCGTCCTCCATGGCTGCTGCCCTCCACCTCCTCCCTCCTCAAACACCTCACTTCATCATCAAAAACACCTTAAAACTCCATCCCCACTTCACAAAAAACATGCACAAGCTTCATACAAACACTTTGGACCAAGAAAGGATGGATTTTGGAGACTTGGGGAAACTCAAGAAAATTCTTGAGTTGCCAAATGAGGTATTTCCTGCACCATTAGTATAGTTTTTCAATTCATTTAACTTTCATGTTGGTTTAGAATCGTTTTTGTGTGGATTAGTGGTGTTTCGAAAATTCTAGAGGAGGTTTATGGAATTTCGAGTTGTGATTGTAGGGTTCCTAGGCACACCCATGAGGTTCCACAACTGATCAAACATGGCCAATTCAAAATTTTCTATGTACCAAGAAACCCTAAATTAGATCGTTAACTAGAGTTTAGGCGAAACCGCAAGCTACTAAACTGCTTTAGTACATGGTGAATGGAAATACAACCTTTGTAGATCCGTTCCTCCACCTCCATAGCTCCGTGATGAAGTCCCTCCGCTGCGATCATCGGATCCCGGACTCTAGCGATGGTTTCGTCGAAGAAATGATCGGGCTAGGTCGTCGACTTCGATGCCGAAGATGATCTACGTCGAGGCAACTCAAGATCAAGCTCCAACTTCACCAAGTCATGAAACTTGTGAAGAAAACATCCTATACTACATGGCAAGTGGTAGAGGATGAAGAAATAGGAAGTAGGTTCACTTTGGATTTTGATTTCTCACTTGGAATCATCACTTGATCATTTTCAAGCAAAGGTTTTCTTCTTCTCTTGAAGAAAGAAGAAGAAGAAAAAAAAGAATTATCATATGAATAATAAAATCAATTGATTTTTATCATAATGCAACCGATGGTTAGTTTAACAAGTGTAGAGACTAAACTGGGGTTTAGTTGAATGGTTGGGTTAAGGAAAGAAACAAAATGGTTTGGACTATCAAAGCTTCATGAAGCTTCAAGTGAGAAATCCAAATAAAGCCACCATTTTATTTCTTGCCAAAAGAAATTAATAAATAAATGAATAAGTAAATAAAGCAAAAGAAACCCTAACCATTAACTAACCATGGTTTAAAACAAACATACACCTAAGTTTGCATGTATCATCAAACATGATACCAACTTGTACACAAAAAATATATCGCATATACAATGTGCACAATCAAGTGAGAAAAACATCTTAAGTGAACCAATATTAGTTAATGTAAAGTAATATATCAAATATATAATTATACATTAAATCATTAAATCAATACTAGATTTAACTATCCGGTCACATCGCATATGACCGACTAATATCCAATGTATCGACTTATCGAATCAATCCTCGATTCGATAACTAGGTCATATCGCATACAACCAATCGATACATTCATCGTGAGAATAGAATACGGTATCACATACACGTATTATTCTCGGTCCCGCACATATCTCATATGCGCTCATATTTCGTTTCGCTTGAGCCAGGAAACCTCTGTGTAGGACTCTAAAGACTCGTCAATACGCCGGCAGCAGATGATGATCATATCAAGCACCCACAAGCCGCAAGCGGTCTGCTAAACATAACAGCCACCCAGGTATTGAGCGATCAGAAGATCGACGAGCAAGCCCGCTCACACTCCTGTGAATCCAACCAGCAACACTTACCGTACAGTCCGGTCTGTTTGTCTGATATGTCGCATATCTCGTCGAGGGGTGGTAAACGTCAGACCCCAGTAGCTCGATAAGTCGTGTCGATATGAGGTCTATAACAGTTCAAAAAACTACTGGTAACACTTATAAGTAAATCTCAGCAACCCTGGCCAGGGATTTCCGGTTATAGCCAATCGAACACAGCGCAACATTAACTCCCTATACCGGGAGAGACGAATCCCCTCCTATCGCTCATTGCCTCCATGTGATTCGGGATTGTACCTAAAAACCACCGTTTTGCACGCCCTTTTGGACGTGGTAAGGTGGAAATCAAAGCACAGTGGGAATCACACAAGACTCTATGACGATCTCGGGTCTACAGACTAACCTGTACCAGTGTCACCAGAGAACTGCCATCTGACGTAAGGTATAATACCATCTGGAAGTTCTCGGCGAGTCCGTCCAGTGTACCCAGTCTCCACTGAGCACCCGCATATCATCTCTGATGTCAAACACCAATGGATAAGGGATCATCCATCGCCCATCTGTATGGGTCGAGAAGGTATATGCTAGTCTACTCTGGTATATCGATGCCCCGTCTCGATATACCCACGACTAGGGACCTTGAAGGATGTACTTATGGACTACCATGTCCCCACTAGTATGATCCACATCATAGTCCAGGTAGTCAAGTACACATCCTGAGGGCTTTACCAACATGTAACACGTTAAGATAAAGAGCAACCATATAGCATACTATCATGTCGAGCAAGAAAGTTCTCCCTATATATGTCCCAGCATCCACTACAATATATATCTTATGTACAGTAATGGCCTCTAGGGCATACATATAACTAACAATCTCCCACTTGCACTAGGGCCATCTGTAGCAGTGGTTGTAGTATCTCATACTCAACCATCCCATAAAAGTCTCTCTCTGGGAAAAAGGCCTTTGTGAGTGGATCCGCCGTGTTGTCCTCTGAGTCTTCTCTCCTAACCTCGATCACCCTGGAGATCAACTATCTCCATGATTAGGTGATGCTGCCTCAGAATACGTCTGGGTCACTGATGGGACCGGGGTTCCTTGGCCAAAGACACACTTCCATTGTTACACAATGGTAGGAACCTAGTTCATCTCATGAACCAATATACACCCAGACTGCCTCTTTGGTAGCATCTTAAGTAGCGATGTATCCAGCCTTTATCGTCTAGTATGCCACGGTATCTAGCTTGGAACTCTTCCAACATACCGTCCCTTTACTAAGGGTAAAGACAATGCATGTGACTGACTTTCAGTCGTCCTTATCACCCTGGAACCTTTCCAGTGATTCTCCCCAGGATCAATTGATACCATCTCACTACAACTAGTGAGTATGCTAATATCCAATTAGATCTATCTCATAGATCCAAAACCCAGGATTTTAGTAGGTATCACTTTGACCCTATTTGGAGAATCATTGTGATAAGCGGAGATTGACCGAGCGTAGTATAGGAAACTACTTCCCTATCAAGAGTATGTCATCGTCGTACTCTACGAGGATCACCACCATACTCCCTACTACCTTTTTGTATATACAAGGTTTATCTACCATTTTGATGATGTCAAACTCTTTGACTAACACATCAAAACAGACGTTCCAACTCCGCGATGCCTGCTTTAAATCTGTAAAGCAACTTGCACACGTTTCCGCTGCTCCCACTGTTTATGAAACCCTATGGCTGTGTACTTATAGACGTTCTCTTCTAAATCAGTATTTAGAAAAGCAGTCATGACACCCAACTGCTAGATATCGTAGTCATGGTATGTAGCCATGGCAAGTAGGATCTGGATGGACTTAAGCATAGCTACTTGGAAAAGGTTTCATCATAATCCATACCTGGTCAATGATGCAAACTTTTAACAAGTCTAGCTTTGAAAGTCTCAACTTTTCCATGTACACCAAGTAATCTTCTCAAGATATACTTACTCGTGATGGGGACTTAACCCTTCAGATAAAGCAACAAAAGTCCATACTTTGTTGGTGTATAAGGATTCCATCCCAGATCGATAAACATCCAGCCATTCTTATAGAGTCCCACTCCTGATGGACAGCTCGAAACTAGTTGGGTCATCATCTCATGATGTAATCCTCGCTGCCACTGTCATAGAGAAACCAAAGTATTTGTCAGGTAGGTGATGAACCCTACTAGATCGGCGGAGAGGCTGAGGTTCGTCGGGGACCATTGAATCCTTTGGTTTTGTCTAATCATCAGATACAATTTGTATAGCTGGAATCTTTCCAGTTCTACATAACTGACCATGCCTTGAGCTTGTCCGGATTTTGCTTTTAGACATAGGACGGATAACCCCAAATCTTAACTAACTTAAGATATGGGCTCTTCCCTTTCCATATCACATATGAAGCGGTAGGCAACTGATTTGATTAGAACCCTATTCAATAGGTATGCAACTTCTCAAGTGCATAACACCCAATAGGAAAAAGGTAACTCAGTAGTACTCATCATAGAGCACACCATATCAAATAGGGTGTATCTGCTCCACCCCGATATACCATCGTGCTATGGTGTATACGGAGGAGTAATTCTGAGAGAGAATCTCATTCTCCTTTAGAATAGTCCAGGATTTCCGTGCTCAAGTATTCTCCTCCTCGATCTTATCAAAGGACATAATACTTATACCCGTATTTTGGTTCTCTACTTCTAAATCATATTCTGTGAATATCACAAAAGGTTCGGACTTGTGTTTCAACAGGAACATATGTCTGAATCTTGAGAGATCATCAGAGAATGTAATGAAGTACAAAGAACCGGTCTTGGCATGTGTAGACAGGGGACCTACATACATCAACATGTATCATCCCAATAGTTCACTAACTCTTTCTTTGTTTCCAGTAAACGGAGCTATGGTCATCTTATCTCTGTGACATGACTGGCAAGTTTCACAAGATGTAAATTCAAACTAATTTAAATATGCATCTAAATGTAACTTCAGCCAGTCGGGTCGCATTGATATGACCTATTCTAAAATGCCTCAAGAAGGATTCGTTCATTTCTGAACTCTTCCTCTTGTGTGTGTTCTATATACTAAGAACCGTAGTTTGATTTAGAACATCAATGCTTTTAGATAACGTGCCTGAACCGATCAACTTTTGATATAGGAAATGTTCAAAACATTATCCAACAATACAAAATTTTATCATTTCTTTACTTATAAAGAGACTGATATGATTTTATATATCAGGTTCGGTATCTAATAACATTCGTTCAGAATCAATGTACTGGTCATACAGGGTGACGGTGACCAACAGACTTGGCTGCAACATTTGCACCGTTTTCTGTCTCATGAAACTTATCACCCGTTCTCAGTTCTCTACCTTTCTTTAGCCCGACGTAACAGATTACATATCTGGGATCCTGATCCGGTATCACATACTCAGGATATAAAGGATACTGAGAAATAGTTCTATGTAACGAACACACCCGAAGGAGATGCATCTTATGCACTTTCTTCGTTTTGGCGGCACAGGAATTCTGGTATTCCTCTATTTCCTGCTTGGTCTTATAACAATTATAAGTCAGAGCGGGACCAACGTTCCCCAGCTCAGTATAACAAGCGGGTTCGGTCAATACTTCTGTATTATTATCTTGATTAAGGCGTGACATGGTCGCTACCAGGAGAGAGAGAGAAGAAAACACTCAGCGTGCGCTCTTGCAAGATCAGATTGGTTATTATTTTATCTAATCAGGATGGCTCCTACTGTTTTTATCAAATCTTCCATCAAACCCTAAAAGGAAAGAATAGCCGGGATTAATTACACGCTACAAGTTCGCCAATCTTTCAGCCAGGCCAGTGTCGGTACTTTGAGGGAGGTCCCCCGTGCTTTCGCACGAACCTAATTAATGTAAACCTCGTTTTCCCAGAGGCGTAACCCCGTTGACACCTTTCTAGACACCTACTTGATCGGCTAATTGTAATGTGTAAAACACTCCCAGGAGTAACTCTTACTCGCAGCAGGTATCGGGATCCAACTATCTTATAGAAGGTATGCAATCTCATTGCGAATTTCAACACTAGAAATTCCCGATAATTTTGCCCCTAACCTCCTATGACCTTGACAAAGGCCAACAAACCATAGGATGCTAGTCAAGTTCAACTCGTCATTTCCTGATTGAATTAAACCCACCCGCACGACCCTTGACAAAGGCCAACAAGGTCGCACGACTACCCTAACCCAATCTGCATCATATGCATAAGCAGATAAGCACCAGAAAGCTACCGCACACTACGCCTTGACAAAGCCCAACAAACGCAGCACGAAACTAACTACTACTTATCTGAAATGACGGAGGGCTACAATAGGTTTTTCTGAAAACCTATTGCGTAATGAACTTGATATCGTTGTAGAATCAAATGATTTTAAAATGGAGTGTTTTTTAGGCTTTTCTAGTTTTGCTAAAGGGGTCACTCCCGGTGAAGGGATCGTCGGCCCTTTCCTCGTCGAATGAGGTGCGGGATATATCATATATATCACTGTGCAAAGAAAAAACTATAGAAGCAATCAAAAAACAAACCAAGGGTTGTAGCATCTGCCAGTTATTGCTAAAGGGGTCACTCCCGGTGAAGGGATCTCGGCCCTTTCCTTATTGAATAAGGCGCAGGATGTTCTACAAGGAACACCGCGATGCAAAGCAAGAACTGTAGCTACCCGTTTTATTTAGAAATTCGATTCCCCAACATCTTAGGTTTCTTTTCGTTCATTAATCATATTAATGAAGTCCCATCATTTATATCACCTAAACATCACAGATAAATACGACGTACACTTATGTCATCCGCATTCTCCTCGATGTCCCCTCGTGCACCGTTAGGTTAGGTAACTAACGGAAGACCGGGGCAGGGCTAGCGCGGGTGTAAAATATAAGTAACGTCTATAAAATATATCATATATACTATATACAGTATCCATCACAGCATATCAAATGATCACATCAGAGATATCGCAGCAGAAGAAACATATGAAACATTAGATATACTAGGACGCCCGTGTTTTCAATACGAGCCAGTATAAAATACGGATTCCATGGTCGCGATGAATAGCCAAACCCACACCCCTAGACCCCTACGAGAGCGGCAAGCAACCTTACCAATTCTAGAGTTAGGAGACCAGAACTCGACTCCTCGAGTTGGTCTCCCACTGGACTCCAGAACCCGGTTACTTGTTCTCCCCTCCTTGGGTCTATCCTAGTGCGGAAAAGTAAATAATATACAACGGGTGACATCTTCCGCAACATGGAAGTGCCCCAATAAAAGAATATTACATACAAGTTTTTTACATGAATGAAAATGAAAAACACTCATCTCACATAAAAATCCCCCGGCTATTCAAACACGACGATCCAATATAACATATCCAGCAACACATAACATCACATATCATCAACGTAAGTAAACATGCGTATCCCAATTGTCGTTGACATATAGCAACGAAACCGGCGATATCACATATTATACTTACGGTCACAGAAAAGAAAGCGTAAAACTACAACAGTTGGAATCCGCAACCTGCATAGACATCGTATGCCTAATCAAATGAATTCCTTAGACATCGCATGCCTAAAAATTATAAACCCCGTATTTTAGTCTCATTATCAAAAACACTTTTCAATATCAAGTCGGGCAATTCAATAAGATTCCCGACATCCTGATCGAATGCTCGTCGCAAACTTCAGTAGACGGCCGCACCCCCGATACCGTCGACGAAGTGCACCAAGGCGGAACACCGCTGCCGCGAGCACCCGAACGGATGATTTCGGCGACGGGGTTCTCCTACAGTCACTTGGTCGGGGCTATGGGGTGTGGCTGTCTATTAAGTTTACCCGGCGAGTATCCGCGTACGCTACGTGATTGCGACGGACTTTTGATCACATCAAAATTCCGTCGCAACCGATCAAGTGAGACTAAACTGCTATGTTTATAACATTCAAATCAGTTATCTCATAACTACATGTGGATTCCAAATATTGTATCAAATTCTAGATAAAACAAAAAATATTAAACTTTCCAATCGAACAATCAAACACCCAAGTTTTCCCGAAACAGCTCAACGCTTGAAATAAGTTTAAAAACATTCATTTCGTGTCTCAGTACCAACGGTCCAGCCGTAGAAGGGTCAAGCCAAAGCCTCACATGTGGCACGCCGTACTGCCCCAAACCCTAAGGTTCAAAGGGCAGTTCAAGACGGTCACATAATCGAGTTAAGCTTTGTTGTCTTCTAGAGGGACCATCGCGTTACTTGCACTACTTAGAACGTGATTAAACTACGGAAATATCCAACAATTGGAAATTTCCCGGCAGGGGAAAAATTGGGTATTTTTATCCGGTCGAACTTTTTAACATATTCAAAAGTTATCCGGAAAAAACACATAGACGAAGTTAAATAAACCGATCAAATTATCCAATCCCCAAAACAACCCAGAAAATTGAACTGTTGAATATCAATTAAAAATTCCCATAAAATACAGCATCTTAAGAAAGAAATTACTGTGCAAAAATAAGTGAACAATCTCACTGTATTGCCGTGGAACCGCCGCCAAACCTAGGGTATGACCGCGGTTCTGCGGTGGTTTAATTGAATTAGGTCCACGAATTTCACAGAAATTCCTATAAAACCCTGCTGAATTTTTTGGCTATTTTTAATTCACAAAAATCCAAAATTCCAGAAAATTTCCACAGAGTGGTTTGAGTTAGGGTTTCGGGGTTCGTTCGGATTTCTAACATCGTCAACACTTCGCCTAAAGCTCTCGCTAGGCTCTGATACCACTGTAAGGTTCCTAGGCACACCCATGAGGTTCCACAACTGATCAAACATGGCCAATTCAAAATTTTCTATGTGCCGAGAAACCCTAAACTTGATCGTTAACTAGAGTTTAGGCGAAACTGCAAGCTACTAAACTGCTTTAGTACTTGGTGAATGGAAATACAACCTTTGTAGATCCGGTCCTCCACCTCCATAGCTCCATGATGAAGTCCCACCGCTGCGATCATCGGATCCCGAACTCTAGCGATGGTTTCGTCGAAGAAATGATCGGGCTAGGTCGTTGACTTCGATGCCGAAGATGATCTACGTCGAGGCTGTAAGTGCACGGCGGCGCCCCGGCCGTCAATCCGACGGCCAAACGCGGAAACGGTGATAAACTTAAATTTTGCGGACTTAGCAAACCGGCACCACCGCGCAGTAAACACCCGGATCGTAACCATTAACAAGTCTAAGCTAACTAGAAAATGGGTTAGAGATATACCGACTGATCCGAGTCCTCCGGTCTTCATCTCCACTCCGATCTCCTCGCGGGTACTCCGGTTGTCGCCTCCTCGCCGGAAGGGCACCACATCGCCTGCATCTTTTACGGGCTCCCACCTCAATACCGAGGCAACTCGGGCGCGAAGTTGGTTGGCCGACGCGTCCAAGATTTGCTGCAGAATAGTGTAGAATAGCTGTCTCTTTGGGGTTTAGGAGGTTGCCAATTTAGAGGGATATGTACACTAGAATTTCATGGATGCTTGCAAAAACAAAATGAGCATTCCCTCAAATAAAAGAGCTCGGCCAAAACTTGAAAATGCTTGCTGGAAAAAAATGAAGAATGAAGCACCTCCTTCTCCCTTGTGAATTAAAGTGTGAATGAATTAATACCAAAAGAATTAATCAATTCCTTCACAACACCCCTCATTTATATTCCATCTCAATCAAACAATATTAATTAATCCCAAACTCACATAAATTCTCCTGCACACTCATCCTCACAACGGTGGCCGGCCCCCTTTATTCAAGTGGGTGTAGGATAAAGATAAGGTCACAAATTCCAACACAAAATCACATCAAAACCCATACCCTATCAAATCTCATTTAATGCAAGAAACCCTTTCCACAAATGTTATTTGCACAATTGCAAATAACCCCCTCCATCGGAAAAGTCCGGCCGGGAAAGAACAAAGGAAAACCGGCCGGAACGGAATGCAAACTGGCAACCCCAGAAAACTGGTCCCATAATAAATTACAGGAAAACCCCGATACTGTGCATACACACCCGCATTTGTATTCCGACCGAAATACAAATACAAAGAGACAAAACTACACTATCAAATACTAAGATCCGGCTTAAGCTAAAGCCGGCTAGTAAAAACCGTCCGATCACGATCCGTGCAATACCGCACGTATCTGATCGAACTCTGCCATATCTCCATACGGACTCTACAGCGTTTCGCCCGAAAGCTTGAGTAACTGAAAGTGTGGTGGACTCTAAAGACTCGTCAATACTATGGATGTGGATTTAACCACTAGCACGTCAGAGGTATAAGCCAATACGTGACGGGCCACCAGCTATTGACCAAAAGGGTCGTCGATGAGCGAACTCAACCCGACACCCAACTGAGCCTGTCAGTGACAATATCCGTACAGTCCGGTCCGTTCGTCTATGAGTATCGCATGGCGGGCCTAGGGGGTTGGTAAAAGTCAGACCCCCAAAAGCGGTACAAGTCGTGTCGGAGCGTAGCCCAGAACGCCCTGAGATACTACTGGAATACCTACCAGTAAATCTCCTGCCTCGGCCGAGGGCTTTGCGTAATGGCTCTCCTAGACACAGCGCGACCTCACCCCCAATACCGGGAGAGACGAACCCCTGAAGATCCGCTCACTGCCTCCATGTGGCTCGGGACTGTACCCAACTAAAACCTGTTTGCACGACTCCTTTGAGCCGTGGTAGGGTAGTAATCAAAGCACAGTGGGAACTCACACGAGACAAATGACGATCCTCAGGTCGATGAACTAACCTGTACACATGTCACCGGGGAACTGCTATCTGACGTCTGGTATAAGACCAACTAGCATGTTCCCGGCGAGTCCTGTCCGGTGTACTCATAACCCAATGAGCACCTGTATACATCTTAGGTGAACCAACTGACACCAGTGGCTTGTGAGACCGGCCACCGCCCCTCGTCGGGGTCTCGACTGTATACACTAGTCTACTCTGGAGAATCGATGCCCTGTCTCGAAACTCCTACGACTAGGGACCTTTTAAGGATGTGCTTATAGACTACCAGCTCCCACGTATATGATCGCCATCATACTGCCGGCAGTCAAGCAAGAATCCTAGGGGCTCTATCAACGTGTAATAGCGACATGCCAGGTCACCTAAAGCAGTACACGATGATAAAGATAAACCAGATAGCATACTATCATCTCGAGTAAGACTGTCCTACCGGGATAGGTCCTCCCTCAATCATTGCAATCACGTGCCTGTGATCCAATAATTGACTCTGAGGGCACTAACTCCAACAATTTCCCACTTGCACTCAAGGCTAATTATTGCGATGCCGCATACTCACAGCCCGTGTGATACCGAACACCCAACTCCTCTACTAGTCAGTCTCACAAAGCTCCTTTGTGAAACTATTGCGTTCGAGGAATAGCCTCAGTGAGTGGATCCGCTGTGATGTTTCTTTCTATGTCTCTCTATATCTCAAGTTCGCGGAGAAAGCCATCTCCCGAAATGAGCAATACCTGTCTTAGAATGTCTGGATGTCTGATGGGACCTAGCTCATAAATGAACTCCAAATCCAAACTTCTTAGACTGTATCGTCAACTGAACTTAATCAGTATCCTGCGCCAGGCCACCCTCAGTATTGCCTTGGACCACCTGTCCAAAATACTGCCCCTCGTCAGAAGGAAAACTATAACTCTGACAACCTCCTTGTCGTCCATGTCACCTTGGAAGCCTGGAATGATAACTGTCTCCCAAATGAGGCTGTCGTTATCATATCCCTAGAACATCCACTTATGTTCTAAGACTGCTTCCGACTGTTTCTCCAGGATTGGATCAATATCAACTTATTGCATCTAGTGCAAGAACAACATCTGGTGTGGTACTTGACATCTCATGATTGACTCAATTGCCTAAGCAAGTGATCTGCCAATCATGAGTATCCCTCTCCCCTTTAGTCTATAAGACACCTTTAGAGAGGGTGACTCCATCAACTGCAGGTACACTACCGTGTCAGGAGTCGTCCATTCTAAATACTCATAGAATGCTGTCAAGGTACCCAGATTGGGAAACCACCCAAATCTAGATCTAAAACCATAGATCTAGTAACCAGTATGTCTGATATAATATCCAAGTCCTATGTGGAGAAAACACTGTGTGACGACCAAAGTATAACCGATCGTAGTATAGGAATATCACTTCCCACTACCTTCTCAACTGATCCACCCTGCTATTCTGATGACGTCAAACCTATGACTGTCACATTAGATGATCTATCTCCGCTACATCTGCTTTAGTCTATAAATAGTCATAAGCCTGATGTCCACCAATGCTTCCGCTGCTCTCACTGACTACGACAACCCTCTGGCAGAGTCATATAGACGTGCACTTCCAAAGCTAGTTTAGAATGACGCTATACTCATCCTCCTGCCGGGTCTCGCAGCCTGGAACAACAGCAATGGCAAGTGTGGGTAAACAAGAACTTCCCTGTCACCGTCCTTGAGGCTACCGTAGTACCTCTCGGGTGCCTGAAATTACCCACCTTATCTGCGGAGTGGCCAATGGAATGTCAAACCAGATTGAATCTTTAGGTTCCTTATCAAATCTTCGGTAATCGTTTGTGGTTTTGGAATTACTTCCAGTTCTACCATACTCCCACTACTGTTTTCTGAAAAAATCCATTTCTTTTAAAATTGTGGCGAGTCTAGAACAATATTGCTATTGTTCATCCAGATGGTAGAAAGTCAATCCTCGTCATAGCCTGGGTCAACCCACAAACAGCCATTACAGAAACGTGCCTTGAGTTGTCCAGTGTCTGGTTTTAAGCATAGGCCGGACAACTCCCCGTACCTTAACATCGTTAAGATATGAACTGTTCTATATCCAATATAGAACCAGAGGCATTGATTTAATTGAACCAGATTCAAATCATGCAGCTGTCTCCAGTGCATGTCAACTAAATGGAAGGAGGCCGATCAGCGTTACTCAACTTAGGAATGCTTCCAATTATGAGTAACCTGAAAGAGAAGCAATTTCTCTTTATCATTACTATCAACTGAATACCATACACAAGTATCTACATCTTCGATCACTTTGAAGAATCCCGATACTTGCTATACCTGGTTCTCTACTCTATTCAAATACCTATAACTCCTCAAAACTTAGACCCTGTGTTTCCACGAAATACATGTCTAAGAACTAGAGAAGTCATAAGTAAACCGAATATAGTACGAGGACCTACCCCTCCGTCCTAATGGACCTTGGACAACATACAATACTCTGTATAAGTCCGCTGAGTCTAACAACTCTTTCACTGTGTGTCGTAGGTTGAAAACTGTACTTATGGTTAAGAAGAATTACACCGCTGTTTAATGCTCCTTACCTAACCATCCACTGATATAGGTAAATGTCATCGACATAATATCAAAAGGTATATCTCACTCTATGAAAATAGACGTACAGATATAACAATTTGAAATTGGTGCACAACAGCGGATATTCAAAACCAAATATTTGCCGACCGGCAAACAGCCCAGATGATCTCCTCAAATATCACCGATTACAACGAATCCCGATATAATGAGGATGGTCACCTAATTCCCAATAACTTACTCCCACTCATCATCTGAAAAACCATACAGATGTGAGAATAATACCTGGTAAATACATACCCTGGAGCAAGTGTCTAACTGGGAAATCAATTTTCCATTAACAGTACACGGTGAAACTGAAACATTGAAATGTTTCGTTGGGGTATCCTGGTATTCCTAGTAATGCCTCTTCCATTATCCAGATTCACAACTGTAACTGTATAATTCTTTGCCACTTCTCCAAATTCCTTTGTATGTCTTTAGTCATTACCTTCTGTACACCCCATTAGGCCAAATGGTTTTCTTCCTTCCCTACCGTTCGGCACCAGCCTAAGGTTTGGAAGAAGACTATCCAATAAGCATAAAAGGTGTACTGTCCTAATCCTAGGAACACTCGCAACGCGAGAGAAGGTGAAGATAAAAGACACCTGAATGTACTTTATTCCTATTTCTCCTGAACCAGAATCCATCCCCGAACTGGAACAAGTTCCTTTCGAGTTCGTATATAACCATACGATGGAGTATCCAATGAACTGTGGATCTTCGTAGTGATACGGAGTGTCCTGGAGAAATACAAAGGTGATTTAGGATTGGCGAAGAAATACTTGGTTTGGTCGTGAATATCAGTCGCAATTTACTTTTCCCTCCTACTAATCCCTTGCTTTGTCTTAACTTAATACCTTCTGCACACCATCGTTATGCTAATTGGTTTTCTTCATTCCCTACCGTTCGGCACCAGCCTAAGGTTTGGAAGAAGACTATCCAATTTGCGTAATAGGTGTACTATCTCCTAAACCAAGGAGTACTCGAAACCTGAGAGAAGGTAAAAGGAAAAGACAACTGAATAGTCCTATCCGTTTTCTCCAGAACCAGAAACCATCCTCGAAGTCCTTCGAGTTCGTATATAACCATACGATGGTTTTGTCCAATGGAAGTGGACGTTCGCAGTAATACGGGGTGTCCTGGAGAAAAGGGTAAAAGTAGGAGTGGCAATGAGGTCTGCAACTCTGACAATCCAAAAGCCAGTGTTAAGAAGGTTCGGTCAACTCGGTTACTGAGTCATAGTCTTAGGGTCGGGTCAATAGTCGCTGCCAGAGAGAGAGAGAAAAGAAACACTCAGCGTGCACTCTAACCTAGATCAGAATGGTTATCACTTTGTCTAATCTGGAAACCTCCCACTGTACCTCAAATTCTCCTCCAAACCTGAAAGAAGAATTAGTCGGGGTCACCCGAGGAGTAAACCAACTCATCAGTGGGAATCGGGATCCAACTATCATCGCATGATAACTTGACGGAATCCACTCAAGTCACCACACTCCAGAAGGTATGCGCATGCCTGGCAAGTTTCAGTTCTTTTGAAACTCCCGATGTGATTTTTACCCCTAGGACCCAAGTGACCTTGACAATGCCAACATATCAAAGAGTCCTAGTCAAGTTCAGCCCGTCATTATCTTGATTGCATTAAACCCACCCGTACGAGTCCTTGACAATGCCAACATAACCGTACGACTGTCCTAACCAATCCACTTATCCATGCGACAGAAAAGTATTACACAGCTACCGAACACTACGCCTCGGCAATGCATGACATACGTAGCACGAATACTAAGCAATACTAATCTGAAATGACGGAGGGCTACGGATGGTTTTTGGCGAAAAAACCTTTTACCGTAATGAACTTGATATCGTTGAAGGAACTGGATACCTTTTATAAAATATAGTGACGAAAACACTTAGCTAAAGAGGTCACTCCCGTTGAAGGGATCTCGGCTCTTTCCCCGTAGAATGAGGTGCAGGATATTCCAACTGAATACCACGATGCAAAGCAAAAGTAATCGGCTATAGTGAAGTTATTGCCCTGACGCAAACTTCTGTCCAAGGGGTCACTCCCGGTGAAGGGATCTCGGCCCTTGCCTCGTCGACTGAGGAGCAGGATATTCCAAATGAATACCACGATGCAAAACAAAAGTGAACGTCCTTGCAATAACAGCTTTTTGAAAAGTGTTCCAACAACATCAGAATAGGTTTGTTTATCTTGCATTGATCCGAATCAACGCAGTCCCATCAATTAATCACACCACAAAGAACGAAAATATACTGATGTACGTATATGCCATTCGCATTCGCCACTGGGTCCCGTCATCACCCGTTAGGTTAGCTAACTAACGGCAGAGCGGGGACTGGACTAGCGCGGATGTAAAACATATACAACATCTACTAATATATATACCAATATATAATATTCGCTCAAGGCGTGATAAAATGCAACATCACAGAAATGTACAGCATCACAGAACAATACAAATATCTGGAAGCCCCGGGTTTCACAGAGCCGCTGCTGAAACCCGACGTTCCCCTGGTCGTGTGGATAGCCTGTGCAATGAAATCCTAGACCCCTACGGGCGTGGCAAGTCACCCGCCAAAACCTGAAGCGAGGCAGCCCCCTTCAGCACCGTGAATGGACCACCCAGCACTTCATGGAATCCGGTAACTTGGGCACCCCTCCTGGGTCAACCTGTACCCCCTACGAGTGCGGCGAATAGCCCGCCAATCCTAGAGTGAAGCCCCCTCCGTCTCAATGCCATGAGATGCGGGCCCGTTGCCCCCTAGAACCCGGCTATCCGTACACTCCACCGCGGGGTAATCCTAGTACAGAAAGTAAAATATACATACACCGGGTACATCGACCGCAACCAGGTCGTGCCCCAAAAGAATAATACAAACAGGCAGTGACGGCAGTCCACATGTCGGACGCTCGCCCCGCAATATCAAATGTACATAATACAACAAAACTGTACTAGCATTGCATCCAGGCTATCCCCCACGACCGATCCGCAACAACACAGCATAAACATAGAACATCAACGTGAAAGTCACGTTCGCAAATCCGTCTAACCGGGCTATAGCAGTTAGACCGGATTTACCAATCGAGTGACATTCACGGTCGCAGATATAATGTAAATACTGTGAAATAATGTGTTTAAAATTTTCCGATTGACCAAAAATTAACAAGTGGGCCCCCAATCAAAACTGATTGTGCTAGAAAATACGGTTTTTGGAAATTTTGGTCGTTCGGAAACGCAAACACATCAAACGAAGCTAGGTAAGGTTAATGGCGTGGCTCTGATACCATGTTGCGCCACGGCAGCGCCCCGGCCTCTTGCTCGAGACCAAAATGCGGAATAAAAATTTTCCTTACTCGGATACCGGCGCTACCGCGGACAATGAAGACCCGGATCGTGAACCATTAACCTCTACTAGCTAACTAGAGATGGGGTGAGAAGTATACCGAGTGATCCGAGTCCTCCGGTCTTCTCGTCGTCATCCCGATCTCCCGCGGAAAGTGTTGCCTCCACATCGTCGCCTCCTCGCCGGAAAGGGCACCACATCGCCTTCTTCTTTTACGGGCTCCCGCCTCAATACTGAGGCAACTCGGGCATGAAGTCGGCAACTCGACATGCTCAAGATATGCTGTAGAATGTGTAGTGTAATGTCTCACTTGGGTTTTGGTTGCCTTGATGGAGGAAATGAGATAAGAAAAATGGTGCTTGCATTTTTCTAGCATGAATGAGATCAAGAAGATGAAACACTCAAGAATGAAGAACTCTCTCCTTCTTCTTCTCTCTTTCTTTTTCTTCTTCTCTCTTTTCTAATGAAAAAACTTATTATCTAAATGAGAATGGTGGAGGAGGTAATATGAAGCATGAAGGGAGGTGAGTGTAGGGTAAAGCAAGTGGTGACCACATCAAGACATAATCATCACCAAACTTACATCAACCTCAAATCTAATCTTTTCACAATAAAGCATGAAATGAATGGTATCTAAAAAGGTTATCATAATAAATCATCTTACAAATAAAACCTCCACCAAATGTAATTTGCAAAACTGCAAATTACCCCATCCATCAGAAAAGTCCGGCCGGGAAAAAACAAAGGAAAACCGGCCGGAACGGAATGCAAACTGGCAACTCCAGAAAACTGGTCCCGTAATAAATTACAGGAAAACCCCATACTGTGCATACACACCCGCATCTGTATTCCGTCCGGATACAAATGCAAAAGAGACAAAATCTACACTGTACTAAACTAGGACCGGCTTAAGCCAAAGCCGGCTAGTAAAATCCGTTCGATCCTGATCCATGCAATACCGCACGTATCTGATCGAACCCTGCCATATAACTATACGGCCACTAGTACAAAACTGTCCGATCCTGATCCGTGCAATACCGCACGTATCTAATCGGACCCTGCCATATCTCCATACGGCCTCTACAGCGTTTCGCCCGAAAGTTGAGTAACTGTAAGTGTGGTGGACTCTAAAGACTCGTCAATACTATGGCTGTGGATTTAACCATTAGCACGTCAGAGGTATAAGCCAATACATGACGGGCCACCAGCTATTGACCAAAAGGGACGTCGATGAGGAAGCTCACCCCGACACCCAACTGAGCCTGTCAGTGACAATATCCGTACAGTCCGGTCCGTTCGTCTATGAGTATCGCATGGCGGGCCTAGGGGGTTGGTAAAAGTCAGACCCCCAAAAGCGGTACAAGTCGTGTCGGAGCGTAGCCCAGAACGCCCTGAGATACTACTGGAATACCTACCAGTAAATCTCTTGCCTCGGCCGAGGGCTTTGCGTAATGGCTCTCCTAGACACAGCGCGACCTCACCCCCAATACCGGGAGAGACGAACCCCTGAAGATCCGCTCACTGCCTCCATATGGCTCGGGACTGTACCCAACTAAAACCTGTTTGCACGACTCCTTTGAGCCGTGGTAGGGTAGTAATCAAAGCACGGTGGGAACTCACACGAGACAAATGACGATCCTCAGGTCGATGAACTAACCTGTACACATGTCACTAGGGAACTGCTATCTGACGTCTGGTATAAGACCAACTAGCATGTTCCCGGCGAGTCCTGTCCGGTGTACTCATAACCCAATGAGCACCTGTATACATCTTAGGTGAACCAACTGACACCAGTGGCTTGTGAGACCGGCCACCGCCCCTCGTCGGGGTCTCGACTGTATACACTAGTCTACTCTGGAGAATCGATGCCCTGTCTCGAAACTCCTACGACTAGGGACCTTTTAAGGATGTGCTTATAGACTACCAGCTCCCACGTATATGATCGCCATCATACTGCCGGCAGTCAAGCAAGAATCCTAGGGGCTCTATCAACGTGTAATAGCGACATGCCAGGTCACCTAAAGCAGTACACGATGATAAAGATAAACCAGATAGCATACTATCATCTCGAGTAAGACTGTCCTACCGGGATAGGTCCTCCCTCAATCATTGCAATCACGTGCCTGTGATCCAATAATTGACTCTTAGGGCACTAACTCCAACAAATACAACACGATATCACATACCGCATTATCCTCGGTCCCGCACATATCACATATGTGCTCCTACTCCGTTTTCCCTGAGCCAAGAAACCTCTGTGTAGGACTCTAAAGAATCGTCAATACGCCGGCAGTAGGTGATGATCATATCAAACACCCACAAGCTGCAAGCGGTCAGCTAAACGTAACAGCTACCCTGGTATTGAGCGCTCAGAAGATAAACAAGCAAGTCTGTACATTTTCCTGTGAATCCAAACAGTAACACTCCCGTACAGTCCGGTCTCGTCGTCTGATATGTCGCATATCTCGCGTAGGGGTGGTAAACGTCAGACCCCAGTAGCTCGATAAGTCGTGTCGATATGAGGTCTATAACAGTTCGAGAAACTACTGATAACACTTACCAGTAAATCTCAGCAACCCTGGCCAAGGATTTCCGGTTATAGCCAATCGAACACAGCACAACATCAACTCCCTATACCGGGAGAGACGAATCCCCTCCTATCGCTCATTGCCTCCATGTGATTCGGGAATGTACCCAAAAGCCACCTTTTTGCATGCCCACTTGGACGTGGTATGATGGAAATCAAAGCACAGTGGAAATCACACAAGACTCTATGACGATCTCGGGTCAACAGACTACTCTGTACCAGTGTCACCGGAGAACTGCCATATGACGTGAGGTATAATACCATCTGGGAGTTCTCGGCGAGTCTGTCCAGTGTACCCAATCTCCACTGAGCACCCGTACACCATCCTTGATATCAAACACCGATGGATATGGGATCATCCATCGCCTATCATATGGGTCAAGATGCGTATAAGCTAGTCTACTCTGGTGCATCGATGCCCTATCTCGATACACCCACGACTAGGAACAGTTATAGGATGTACTCGTCAACTACCGTGGCCCCACTAATATGATCTCATCATAGTCCCAGTAGTCGTGTAATATCCTAAGGGCTTTATCAACATGTATACATAGAGACAATCATAGTACATGTTAAGATAAAGTACAACCAGATAGCGTACTATCATGTCGAGTAAGAAAGTCCTCCCTATATATGTCCAAGCATCCATTACAATATACATCGTATGTACAGTAATGGCCTCTACGGCATACATATAACTAACAATCTCCCACTTGCAATAGGGCCATCTGTTATGGTATCGCATACCCAACAATTAGCTGCGGTTGAAGTATCTCATACTCAACCATCCCATAAGAGTCTCTACTGGGAAAAAGGCCTTTGTGAGTGGATCCGCGCTGTTGTCCTCTGTGTCTACTCTCCTAACCTTGATCTCCCTGGAGATCAACCATCTCCATGATCAGGTGATACTGCCTAAGAATTATATCTGGATTTTTGATGGGACGGTAGTTCCTAGGCTAAAGCCACAACTCCATTGTCACACAATGGTAGGAACAAAGTTCATCTCATGAACTTATATATCCAGACTGTCTCTTTGGTAGCATCCTTGGTAACGATGTATGTTGCCTTTAATCGTCTAGTAAGTCACGGTCTAGCTTTGAACTCTTCCAACATACCGTCCCTCCACTGAGGGTATAGACAATGCCTGCGACTGACATTCAGTCGTCCTTATCACCCTGGAACCTTTCTAGTGATTCTCCCAAGGATCGATTGATACCATCTCACTACAACTAGTGAGAATCCTAACATCCAATTAGATCTATCTCATAGATTCAAAACCTAGGATTTATGAGGTATCACCTTGATCCTATATGGAGAATCCTTGTGATAAGCGGAGATTGACCGATTGTAGCATAGGAAACTCCTTCCCTATGAAGAGTATGTCATCCACGTACTCTACGAGGATCACCACCATACTCTCTACTACCTTTTCGTATATACAAGGTTCATCTACCATTTTGATGAAGTCAAACTCTTTGACTACCACATCAAAACAGATGTTCCAACTCCGCGATGCCTGCTTTATTCTATAAAGCATCTTGCACACGTTTCCGCTGCTCCCACTGTCTACGAAGCCCTCTGGCTGTGTACTTACAGACGCGCTTTTCTAAAACATCATTTAGAAAAATAGTCATGACACCCAACCACCAGATATCCTAGTCATGGTATGTAGCCGTGGCAAGTAGTATCTGGATGGAATTAAGCATAGCTTTGAAAGTCTCAACTTTTCCATGTACACCAAGTAATCTTCTCTAGATATACTTGCTCCTGATGGGGATTTAACCCTTCAGATAAAGCAACCAAAGTCCATACTTTGTTGGTGTATAAGGATTCCATCTCAGATCGATAAGCATCCAGCCATTCTTACAGAGTCCCACTCCTGATGGCCAGCTCGAAACTAGTTGGGTCATCATCTCATGATGCAATCCTTGATCCCACTGTCATAGAGAAACCGAAGTATCTCTCAGGTGGGTGAGGAACCCTACTAGATCGGCGGAGAGGCTGAGGTACATTGGAAACTATTGAATCCTTTGGCTCTACCAAATCATCAGCTGCAGTTTGTATAGCTGGAACCTTTCCAGTTCTACATAACAGACCTTGCCTCGAGCTTGTCCGGATTTTGCCTTAAGACATAGGCCGGATAACCCCAAATCTTAATAAACTTAAGATATGGGCTCTTCCCTTTCCATATCACATATGAAGTGGTAGGCAACTGATTTGATTTGAACCCTATTCAATAGGTATGCAGCTTCTTGTAAGTCCACGTTGCCCACCCCGGTGCTTACGGGGAGGCGGAAAACATAATAAAAATCGGATTTTTATCAACTATAGGCAACATGGATTATGCTTTAAGGGTCTTTACTAAACAAAAACTTGCTAAAGCTAACTAAAAAGTAGCTAAGTGGTAGAAAGGTTATACCTTTGGTCTTTTGTCCTTCTCTCCTTGCTCCTAGAAGTAGTGGAAGGAGGTCACCTTGCTCGTCTTCTCACGCCGAAGAAAGATCCACCCGAAAGCCTCGACCTTTGACTTCAACTCCAAGCTAGGAGTAACTAGGGTGCAAGAAGTGCTAACACTTGAACCCTAGATGAGAGTAGAGAAGATCAAGAGAGGGTTTTTCTCAAGCTCAAGTGTTTCTCAACACATGAGAGGGAGAGAGAGCTTGAGGGAGAGGAAAAACAAGAGAGAGAAAGGATATGATAGAATGAGAATAATTCAACCATTCTCACAAGTATATGTGTATTATTTTAATTAAATAATTAGCTAAATAATTGTCATGGTTAATCATGATATGACCATTATCATTTCAATTTGTGTGGATCAAAAAGCATCTTCCAAAAGAAATGATGATGGTCAAAGTGTCAACCTAGGTCAACAAGTCAAAGAGGTCAAATGGTCAACAACCATAACCATGGACAATTATTAAACTAATTATTAATTAACAATAACACACACATAAACATTAGGGTTAATAAAATGACAATAGCCATTAACCCTAATCAAGGTCCTCTCCCTCAATCTCAAGCAACTGTGCATACGCACCCGCATTCGTAATCCGAGGAACACGAATACACTGAGAAAAACCAATCTCAAATCATATACTAGGATCCGACTTAAACCAAAGCCCGCTAGTATAAACTGTCCGGACAGCAAACGTGCACAAGTGCGCGAATGTGAACGAACCCTGTCGCAAAACCATGCGGCCTCTACTCATTTTACCTAAAGGCGAATAGCTCTCTGTATGGGACTCTAAAGACTCGACACTACGCTGGCAGTGGGTTTAACCACAGACCGCAAGCGGCACTAGCTGCACGTAACGGTCCCCAGGTAGATGTCGATAAGAAGACTGACGAGGTGAACCCCATCTGAACTCCTACTGAGCCTGTATGTGACAATCTCCGTACAGTCCGGTCTGTTCGTCTGATACATCGCATGGAGGGCCTAGGGGGGCGGTGAACGTCAGTCCCCTAATAGCGGTACAAGTCGTGCCGGAGTGAAGCCCAGAACACCCTGAGATAACACTGGAAACCTACGAGTATATCTCGCTTGCCCTGGCCAGGGACTACTCGTGTAATGGCTCTCCTGGACACAGCGCGATGTCAACCCCCAATACCGGGAGAGGCGAGTCCTGTCGAACCGTCACTTCCTCCAAGTGCTTCGGGACTGCACCCAAAAACTACCTGTTTGCACGACTCCTTTGAGCCGTGGTAGGGTAGTAATCAAAGTGCAGTGGGAACACACTCGAGGCGAAGTGACAGTGTCAAGTCAACGGACTAAGCTGTACTCATGTCACTTGGGAACTGATAACTGACGATTGGTATAATACCAACCAACAGTCCCCGACGAGTCCTGTCCAGTGTACTCGTAACCCAACGAGCACTCGTATACTATCTCAAGTACGACGTACTGACGGCTGTGGGACAGACCGTCTCCCACACTGGGACGAGAAGCGCATACGCTATTCTACTCCGGAGTATCGATGCCCTGTCTCGATAGTCCTACGACTAGGGACTTGTATAAGGATGTGCTTATAGATCACCCAGCTCCCACGAGTGCGAGCGCCATCACAACGCTGGTAATCAAGCAAAGATCCTAAGGGCTCTACTAATATGTATATCAGCAATATGCTAAAACAAACACATGCACATATTAAAGCAGAGACAAACCAAGTAGCATACTACCATTTCGAGCAAGATTGTATATACAACTGTGAATATCCCAAGCTTCCATCAAGTAATATACAAACTAGTATGATACAGTAATGGCCTCTAGGGCATATACACTAACAATCTCCCACTTGCACTAAGGCCATGTACTGGCGTATCGAAGACCTATCATCTCGATCAGCCGCTCGAACTGAGTCTGGGGCAAGGCCTTGGTGAATGGATCTGCTGTGTTATCCTCTGATGCAACTTTCCGGACCTCGATCTCCTGGCGATCCACGATCTCCCTGATCAGGTGATTCCGCCTTAAGATGTGTCTAGATTTCTGATGGGATCTGGGTTCCTTCGCTAAAGCTATAGCCCCGTTCTTGTCGCAATACAGAGGTATTGGGTCAACAATGGACGGAACCACCTGAAGTTCTCTCAAGAACTTCCTCATCCAGACAGCTTCTTTTGCGGCATCAGATGCAGCGATGTATTCCGCTTCCATCGTCGAGTCAGCAACGGTTTCCTGTTTGGAGCTCTTCCAACACACCGCCCCTCCATTGAGGGTGAAGACAAAACCCGACATGGACTTGGAATCATCCTTGTCACTCTGGAAGCTGGAGTCAGCAAAGGCCTCAATCTGCAGGTCTTTTCCGCCATACACCAAGAACATCTCCTTAGTCCTTCTCAGGTACTTGAGAATGTTCTTTGCTGCTATCCAATGTTTCTCCCCTGGGTTTGACTGATACCTGCTTACCACACTCAGTGCATAAGCCACATCTGGTCTGGTACACAACATCGCATACATTATAGAGCCTACCGCAGAAGCGTAGGGTATAATAGACATGCGATCCCTCTCCAAATCATTCTTGGGAGACATCTCTTTGGAGAGGGTGATCCCGTGACAAGCCGGTAAATTATCGCGCTTAGAATCTTCCATACTGAATCTCTTCAGTATGGTGTCGATGTACCTGGACTGTGAAAGTCCCAATATCCTCTTGGATCTGTCACGGTAGATCCGGATACCCAGAATGTAAGAGGCATCACCCAGGTCTTTCATGGAGAACCTGTGTGACAAGAACCCCTTGACAGATTGTAGCATAGGAATGTCATTTCCTATTAAGAGAATGTCATCCACGTATAAAATGATGAATACTACAGTTCTCGCTACAAATCTACAATAGATGCATGGTTCATCTGGATTTTTGATAAAGCCAAATTCCTTGACCGTCTCATCAAAACAGATGTTCCAACTCCGCGATGCCTGCTTTAGTCCATAAATGGACTTAAGCAACTTGCACACCTTTCCGCTGCTCCCACTCTGAATGAAACCCTCTGGCGGATCCATATAGACACACTCCGCTAAATGACCATTTAGAAAAGCTGTCTTTACGTCCATCTACCAAATCTCATAATCGTGGAAGGCAGCAATGGCAAGAAGGATCCGAATGGATTTCAGCATAGCTACTGGAGAAAAGGTTTCGTCGTAGTCCAAACCAGGTCGCTGACGAAAACCCTTTGCAACCAGTCTAGCTTTATAGGTCTCAACCTGTCCATCTACACCAATCTTCCTTTTGAAGATCCACTTGCATCCTACGGGTTTTACTCCGTCTGGAGCAATGTCCAACGTCCATACTTTGTTGGTGTACATGGACTCCATCTCGGTCCGCATTGCATCCAGCCATTTTACCGAGTTGACGCTCTGAATGGCTTGCTGGAAGCTAGTAGGCTCATCACAGTCTATGATGCAATCCTCTCTATCCCCGTCAATGAGAAAACCGTAGTATCTCTCGGGCGGATGAGACTGCTTACTACTCCTGCGAAGTGGCGTGGGAATGTCCTGATCTTTCGAACCCTCTGGTTCTACTAAGCCTTCAGTAATAGCTTGTGGTTCTGGAATTTCTTCCAGTTCTATTGCGCTCCCACTTATTTCCTTTTCTAAGAACTGATGTTCCAGAAAATGGGCATTACGAGAAACAAGGACTTTTTGTTCCTCTGCGTAATAGAAAAGATACCCCCTGAAGTTCTTTGGGTATCCCACAAACTTGCACAGTACATAGCGTGCATCGAGCTTGTCCGCATGCTGCTTTTTTACAAAAGCTGGACATCCCCAAATCTTCAGATATTGAAGATAGGGTTTCTTTCCACTCCATATCTCATATGGTGTGGTAGGCACAGTCTTAGTTGGAACTCGGTTCAAAAGGTATGCAGCTGATTCTAGCGCATATCCCCAGAACGATCGCAGCAACTCAGCGTTACTCATCATGGACCGTACCATACCCAAAAGGGTTCGGTTCCGTCTCTCCGATACACCATTATGTTGCGGAGTGTATGGAGGAGTAAGCTGAGAGAGAATTCCATTCTCTTTTAAGTAACCCAGGAACTCGGCACTCAAGTATTCACCACCTCGATCAGATCTCAGTGTCTTTATACTTTTGCCTGTTTGTTTTTCTACTTCATTCTTATATTCCTGGAACTTATCAAAAGCTTCGGATTTATGCATCATTAAGAAGACATGTCCGAACCTTGAGAAATCATCCGTAAAAGTAATGAAGTAAGAATAACCGCTTCGTGCATGTGTAGACATTGGACCGCACACGTCGCTGTGTACGAGTCCCAAGAGCTTGCTCGCTCTTTCTCCGTGTCCAGTGAACGGAGTCTTTGTCATCTTTCCCTTGAGACAGGATTGACAAGTTGCATACGATTGATATTCGAACGAATCCAAATATCCTTCTTTGTGCAACTTAGTCAACCTTCTCTCATTGATGTGACCCAGTCTACAATGCCATAAGAAAGTTTTATTGATTTCTGGAGACTTTCTTTTGTGTGTATTCTGGACATTGAAAATCTGTGGTTGGTTTAATACGTATATACCGTTGTTCAATGTACCTGACCCAATCAAAGCTTGATTAAGGTGAATGTTCACTACATTACTTACAAATGCAAATTCATAACCTTCTTTAGATAATAAAGATACAGAAATGATATTACAGGTTGCATTTGGTACATAATAACAACTACGCAAAACCAAAAAATGTCCATCTGACAATCCCAGGTGATAGTCCCCCACGGCCTCAGCATCCATGCTAGCACCGTTCGCAACTCTGAGGGTCATGTCACCTGCCTTCAAAACTCTACGCTTTCTCAACGCCTGCAAAGAATTACAGATATGAGATCCTGATCCGGTATCCAATACCCAGGAAGTAGAGTTTATTGATAGACAGTTTTCAATAACATACACACCTGAAGCTGAAGCTGCAACTCGCTTCAAATCCTGTGTTCTGGCTTTCCAAGCCTTGCAATCCTGTTTCCAGTGACCACTTTTATGACAATAGAAGCATTCTTCCTTCCCCACAAGCTTCCCCGCTATCTTTGTTGCTTTACCTTTTCCCTTCGTATCCACTTTACCGACACCTCCTCTTGGTTTGGCGGGGGCTTTCTTCTTCTTACCCTTGGCTTTCGCTTTGGATCTAGAAGAGGAAGATCCTCCTACAAACAAAGCGGATGTCTCCCTACCTTTCTGTAGGGTGCCCTCAGCACTCCTCAACATGTTCAGAAGTTCGGAAAGTTCTACCTCCTTTCCTTGCATGTTGAAGTTCAGAATAAACTGGGCGTAAGTGGAAGGAAGGGACTGGAGAATCAAATCAGTATAGAGTTCATTCTCCAACGTGGTCCCAAGGTCCGCGACCTCCTCAATGTAGCCAATCATCTTAAGCACGTGTTCCGCTACCGATGATCCGACGGCCAACCTTGCCGAAAAAAGCTTTTTCGACACTTCGTATCTTGCGATACGAGACTGCTCCCCATACAGTTCTTTTGTATGAAGAAATATGGACTCTAGGTCCATATTCTCGTGCCTCCGCTGATGTTCATTGTCCATCGAGGCTAATACGAGGCATTTGGCCTTCGCGCAATCTATCTCCCATGTCTTACGGATTTCCTTATCCGCGACGCTGGAGGTGGGACCTGGGACAGGGGGTGCTTTGGTGGTAAGGACATACCCCAACTTTTCGTAAGTGATTGCCATCTTGACATTCCTGAGCCAATCTTTGTAGTTTGGCCCTGTCAATATGTTTTTATCTAGTAATAACTTAAGTCCGGTCATCTTGAATGGTCGCTGCAATTAGGAGAGAGAAAAGAAACACTTTAGCATGATGCTCTTGCAAGTTTAGAGTGGTTTTTAATTTGTCTAAACTGGATGGCTCCCACTGTCTCTCGAATCCCTTCTCAAACCGTAAAGAAAGGATTAGTCAGGATTACTCTCACCGTACAATACTTGCTTAACCGTTTAGCCAGGCCAGTGTCGGTACTTCGAGGGAGGTTTTCCAACGCTTTCGCGATGTTCCTTAATTAAGTAACCTCTTTTCCCTGTGGGCGTAGCCCCTCTAACACCTTTCTAGACACCTACTAGGTTTATAGCATTGATCGTTAAGTGAGATTTTTCCCGAGGAGTAGCATATACTCACAGTAGGATCGGGATCAAAATATCATCGCGTGATAAAACCGAAGGAATCCTACCAGAATCATCACACTCCAAATGGTATGCAAAGCTAGCAAGTTTCAGTACTTATGAAACTCCCGATGTGGATTTTTGCCCCCTGCTCTTATGACCTTGGCGTGAGGTCAAAATGTCATAAGTCACATGTCAAGTTCTTCCCATCATTATCCCGGTTAATTTGAACCCACCCGTACCTACCCTTGACGTAGGCCAAAATGGCAGTACGACTGTCTCAAACCAACGCATTCTATCTATGCAACAGATAAATATCCGGCAGCTACCAATCACTATGCCTTGGCGTGAGGTCAAAATACATAGCTTGAATACTACCGTATATTTAACTGAAATGATGGAGGGCTACGGATGGTTTTGGCGAAACCGTGAACGTAGTGAACTTGATATAATTGATGGAACAAGATAGCTTTTAAAAGGAGTGGTTCATGCTCCGCGTTTAAAAGTTTTAGTTTTGAAAAGAACCAAGTGGTTTTCAAAGTGTTCCAATCGACTTTTACTTGGTTTATTTTCTTGCATTAGTTCTTTTAATGCATCCCATCATTTAATCCTACCATTGCAGAAAACAACCAAAATATGACGTACACTTATGCCATTCGCATTCGCCACGGGGCCTTGTCATCACCCGTTAGGTTACTTAACTAACGACAGAGCTGGGGCTGGGCTAGCGCGGCTGTAAAACATAAGCAACGCCTAAATAGTTATCATATATAAATATATAGCAATGATAGACATTACAGATCACAGATGAATACATTGGATATACTAGGAATCCGCAATCCGTTCGAGCCTGCAACGAAAAGCGGATTACACGGTCGCGGTTAATAGCCAAATACCCCACCCAAGACCCCTATAGGTGCGGCAAACTACCCGCCAAGTACCCGAAGCGAAGCAACCTCCCTCACCACCGTGAGTAGGCCACTCGGCACTTCGAGATACCCGGTAGTTTGTGCACCCCCTTCCATGGGTCTATCCTAGGAGCAAAAACAGTAAAAAGAATTATACAATGACGGCTACAACCCCGACCCGGTTGTGCGGCCAAATAAATAATAATATTACATCAATTTACATATTACAAATGAATGAAAGAAAAGCAACTCTCATCTCACATCCACCCCGGCTATTCATCCGCGACGATCCAACCCATTCATATACACAAACCAATATTAAACATAGATCACAGAGATGTATAACCTCGACTAATCGACATATAGCGATTAGCCGACGTTCAATACATGCAAACATCACAGATATAACCTTCATAGTGAAAGTGTAGTGAAGTTCGGAAAAAAATACGGAATTATAGGCCCCCAAAAACAAATTTCTATTCTGGAAAATCTGGGCACATATAATATATCTCAAAAATCCTAAAACCAATGCAGAGATACACTGCACCAAAATCGAGGCAGAGAGGAGACAAGACAGCCGCGGTTCCGCGGCAATAGCTTGCTATGGCCGCGGAAACACAGTCGTTTGGTCAGATCTCTGGCTCGTTTTTGGTGGTTATCTTTAAAAAACCCTGAGATGATTTTAGGTGTATGACAAATTTTGTTTTGACCAGAAAAAAAATTAACCGAAACTAGGGATTTTGAAAAGTTTGGTTTTTGGATTTTTCGGTTCCGAACTTCGTTACATTTCACTACCTAGCTAGTTTATGTTTTTCTAGGCTCTGATACCACTGTAAGTCCACGTTGCCCACCACGGTGCTTACGGGGAGGCAGAAAACATAATAAAAATCGGATTTTTATCAACTATAGGAAACATAGAGTATGCTTTAAGGATCTTTACTAAACAAAAACTTGCTAAAGCTAACTAAAAAGTAGCTAAGTGGTAGAAAGATTATACCTTTGGTCTTTTGTCATTCTCTCCTTGCACCTAGAAGTAGTGGAAGGAGGTCACCTTGCTCGTCTTCTCACGCCGAAGAAAGATCCACACGAAAGCCTCGACCTTTGGCTTCAACTCCAAGCTAGGAGTAATTAGGGTATAAGAAGTGCTAACACTTGAACCCTAGATGAGAGTAGAGAAGATCAAGAGAGGGTTTTTCTCAAGCTCAAGTGTTTCTCAACACATGAGAGGGAGAGAGAGCTTGAGGGAGAGGAAAAACAAGAGAGAGGAAGGATATGATAGAATGAGAATAATTCAACCATTCTCACAAGTATATGTGTATTATTTTAATTAAATAATTAGCTAGATAATTGTCATGGTTAATCATGATATGACCATTATCATTTCAATTTGTGAGGATCAAAAAGCATCTTCCGAAAGAAATGATGATGGTCAAAGTGTCAACCTAGGTCAACAAGTCAAAGAGGTCAAATGGTCAACAACCATAACCATGGACAATTATTAAACTAATTATTAATTAACAATAACACACACATAAACATTAGGGTTAATAAAATGACAATAGCCATTAACCCTAATCAAGGTCCTCTCCCTCAATCTCAAGCAACTGTGCATACGCACCCGCATTCGTAATCCGAGGAACATGAATACATTGAGAAAAACCAATCTCAAATCATATACTAGGATCCGGCTTAAACCAAAGCCCGCTAGTCTAAACTGTCCGGACAGCAAACGTGCACAAGTGCGCGAATGTGAACGAACCCTGTCGCAAAACCATGCGGCCTCTACTCATTTTGCCTAAAGGCGAATAGCTCTCTATGTGGGACTCTAAAGACTCGACACTACGCTGGCAGTGGGTTTAACCACAGACCGCAAGCGGCACTAGCTGTACGTAACGGTCCCCAGGTAGATGTCGATAAGAAGACTGATGAGGTGAACCCCATCTGAACTCCTACTGAGCCTGTATGTGACAATCTCCGTACAGTCCGGTCTGTTCGTCTGATACATCGCATGGCGGGCCTAGGGGGGCGGTGAACGTCAGTCCCCTAATAGCGGTACAAGTCGTGCCGGAGTGAAGCCCAGAACACCCTGAGATAACACTGGAAACCTACCAGTATATCTCGCTTGCCCTGACCAGAGACTACTCGTGTAATGGCTCTCCTGGACACAGCGCGAAGTCAACCCCCAATACCGGGAGAGACGAATCCTGTCTAACCGTCACTGCCTCCAAGTGCTTCGGGACTGCACCCAAAAACTACCTGTTTGCACGACTCCTTTGAGCCGTGGTAGGGTAGTAATCAAAGTGCAGTGGAAACACACTCGAGGCGAAGTGACAGTGTCAAGTCAACGGACTAAGCTGTACTCATGTCACCTGGGAACTGATAACTGACGATAGGTATAATACAAACCAACAGTCCCCGACGAGTCCTGTCCTGTGTACTCGTAACCCAACGAGCACCCGTATACTATCTCAAGTACGACGTACTGACGGCTGTGGGACAGACCGTCTCCCACTGGGACGAGAAGCGCATACGCTAGTCTACTCCGGAGTATCGATGCCCTGTCTCGATAGTCCTACGACTAGGGACCTGTATAAGGATGTGCTTATAGATCACCCAGCTCCCACGAGTGCGAGCGCCATCACAACGCTGGTAATCAAGCAAAGATCCTAAGGGCTCTACTAATATGTATATCAGCAATATGCTAAAAGAAACACATGCACATATTAAAGCAGAGACAAACCAAGTAGCATACTACCATTTCGAGCAAGATTGTATATACATCTGTGAATATCCCAAGCTTCCATCAAGTAATATACAAACTAGTATGATACAGTAATGGCCTCTAGGGCATATACACTAACACTTCTCAAGTGCATAACACCCAAAAGGAAATAGGAAACTCAGTAGTACTCATCATAGAGCACACCATATCAAATAGGGCGCTATTGCTCCTCCCCGATACACCGACATGCTGTGGTGTATACGGAGGAGTAATGCTGAGAGAGAATCTCATTCTCCTTTAGAATAGTCCAGGAATTCCGTGCTCAAGTATTCTCCTCCTTGATCTCATCAAAGGACAGAATACTTATACCCATATTTTGGTTCTCTACTTCTAACTTGTAAGTCCACGTTGCCACCACCGGTTCTTGCGGGGAGGCGGAAACGGTATAAAATTCAAATTTTTAGCGCAAGGGGCAACATGGACTAGCAAAGTCGGGATCTTTTCTAAACTAAACTAGCAAGAGAGCTAAAGAGAGTTAGCTACTCGGATAAAAGGTTATACCTAACTTGAACTCCTTCTTCTTGAAACCTTGTAGAGGTTGATGGTTCTTTCCTCGTTGCCTTCTTCCGTCAAAGATGGATCCACCTGAGGGTTCAACCTTCGGGCTCTTTCTCGAACTTAGAGTGAACTAGGATCTCCGGCTTGCTAAACCTTTAACCCTAGAGAGAGTAGAGAGTGTCTTTGGGGTGTTTTTCTTTCAAGGAGAGGGATTCTCAACACATGAGAAGGATTCTCCTTGAGCTAGAGATAGAAGAAGATGAAGTGAGGAGAAAGAAGCAATATGATAGAATGAGTTGTTTTTCTTTTGCAACCATAACAAAAGCAAAAAGAATTATCAAATTAATAATAATAATGAAAATGAAATAGTTGATGGAAGGTTTAGGAATGACCATTATCATTTCATTCATTAAATGAATTTTGCTAGAATCAAAGAGCATCTTTGCAAAGTAATGATGATGGTCAAACATTCAACAATGGTCAACTAGTCAACCATGGTCTACAAGTCAACAAAAACCCAACCATGACACAATTTCATTTTATTAATATTATTAATTGATATAACATAAATCCATTAGGGTTTGGAAAAAGACGACTGTTAACTGTGCATACGCACCCGTTCCGAAACCCTAATGAAAGTCCTCTTCCTCCTCCTCAAACAATTGTGCATACACACCTGCATTCTTGTTCCGAGGAACATGAATACTGAGAGATAAAAGCAACCCCAAAACATATACCAGTATCTGACTCAGACCAGAGCCAGCCAGTAATATCCGTCCAGACTCCAAACGTGCACAAGTGCGCGGATGAGAACGAACCCTGTCGCAAAACCATGCGACCTCTACTCTGTTTTGCCCAGAGGCGAATACCCTCTGTGTGGGACTCTAAAGACTCGACACTACGCTGGCAGAGGGTTTAACCACAGACCGCAAGCGGCACAAGCTGTGCGTAACGGTCCCCAGGTAGATGCCGACAAGAAGGCTGACGAGGTGAACCCCATCTGAACTCCTACTGAGTCTGATGTGACAGTCTCCGTACAGTCCGGTCAGTTCGTCTGATACATCGCATGTCGGGCCTAGGGGGCGTAAACGTCAGTCCCCTAATAGCGGTACAAGTCGTGTCGGAGTGAAGCCCAAAACACCCTGAGATAACACTGGAAGCCTACCAGTATATCTCGCTTGCCCTGGCCAGAGACTACTCGTGTAATGGCACTCCTAGACACAGCGCGATGTCAACCCCAAATACCGGGAGAGACGAATCCTGTCTAACCGTCACTGCCTCAAAGTGCTTCGGGACTGTACCCAACTACTACCCGTTTGCACGACTCCTTTGAGCCGTGGTAGGGTAGTAATCAAAGTACAGTGGGAACACACTCGAGGCGAAGTGACAGTGTCAAGTCAGCGGACTAAGCTGTACTCATGTCACCTGGGAACTGATAACTGACGATAGGTATAATACCAACCTGTCAGTTCCCAACGAGTCCTGTCCAGTGTACTCGTAATCTAACGAGCACCCGTATACTATCTCCAGTACGACGTACTGATGGCTGTGGGACAGACCATCTCCTACACTGGGATGAGAAGCGCATACACTAGTCTACTCCGGAGTATCGATGCCCTGTCTCGATAGTCCTGCGACTAGGGACCTGTATAAGGATGTGCTTATAGATTACCCAGTCCCCACTAGTGTGACTGCCATCACAACGCTGGTAATCAAGCAAAGATCCTAAGGGCTCCACTAATGTGTATAGGTGATATACTAAAATAAACACAAGTACACATTGAAGTAGAAACAAACCAAGTAGCATACTACTATATTGAGCAAGATTGTTTATACAAGGTGAATATCCTAAGCTTCCATTAAGTAATATACAAACTAGTATGATACAGTAATGGCCTCTAGGGCATATACACTAATCTCCCACTTGCACTAAGGCCATGTGCTGGCGTATCGAAGACCTATCATCTCGATCAGCCGCTCGAACTGAGTCTGGGGTAAGGCCTTGGTGAATGGATCTGCAGTGTTTTCTTCTGAAGCAACCCACCGAACCTCGATCTCCTTGCGATCCACGATCTCCCTGATCAGGTGATACCGCCTCAAGATGTGTCTGGATATCTGATGGGACCTGGGTTCCTTCGCTAAAGCTATAGCCCCGTTGTTGTCGCAATACAGAGGTATTGGATCAACAATGGACGGAACCACCTGAAGTTCTTTCAAGAACTTCCTCATCCTGACGGCTTCTTTTGCGGCATCAGATGCAGCGATGTATTCCGCTTCCTTTGTCGAGTCTGCAACGGTTTCCTGTTTGGAACTCTTCCAACACACCGCCCCTCCTTTGAGGGTAAAGACAAAACCCGACATAGACTTGGAATCATCCTTGTCACTCTGGAAGCTGGAGTCAGCAAAGGCCTCGATCTGGAGGTCTTTTCCGCCATACACCAAGAACATCTCCTTAGTCCTTCTCAGGTACTTGAGAATGTTCTTTACCGCTATCCAGTGTTTCTCCTCCAGGGTTTGACTGATACCGGCTTGCCACACTCAGTGCATAAGCTACATCCGGTCTGGTACACAACATCGCAAATATTATAGAGCCTACCGCAGAAGCGTAGGGTATAATAGACATGCGATCCCTCTCCAAATCAGTCTTGGGAGACATCTCTTTAGAGAGGGTGATTCCGTAACAAGCCGGTAGGTTACCGCGCTTGGAATCTTCCATACTGAACCTTTTCACTATGGTGTCGATGTACCTGGACTGAGAAAGTCCTAATATCCTCTTGGATCTATCACGATGGATCCAGATCCCCAGGATGTATGAGGCATCACCCAGGTCTTTCATGGAGAACCTGTGCGACAAGAACCCCTTGACAGATTGTAGCATAGGAATGTCATTTCCTATTAAGCGAATGTCATCCACATATAAAACGAGGAATACTACAGTTCTCGCTACAAATCTACTATAGATGCATGGTTCATCTGGATTTTTGATAAAGCCAAATTCCTTGACCGTCTCATCAAAACAGATGTTCCAACTCCGCGATGCCTGCTTTAGTCCATAGATGGACTTATGCAACTTGCACACCTTTCCGGTGCTCCCACTCTGAATGAAACCCTCTGGCTGATCCATATAGACACACTTCTCTAAATTTCCATTTAGAAAAGCGGTCTTTACGTCCATCTGCCAAATCTCATAATCGTGGAAGGCAGCAATGGCAAGAAGGATCCGAATGGATTTCAGCATAGCCACTGGAGAAAAGGTTTCGTCATAGTCCAAACCAGGTCTTTGACGAAAACCCTTTGCAACAAGTCTAGCTTTATAGGTCTCAACCTGTCCATCTACACCAATCTTCCTTTTGAAGATCCACTTGCATCCTACGGGTTTTACCCCGTCTGGAGCAATGTCCAACGTCCATACTTTATTGGTGTACATGGACTCCATTTCGGTCCGCATTGCATCCAGCCATTTTACCGAGTCAACGCTCTGAACGGCCTGCTGGAAGCTAGTAGGCTCATCATAATCTATGATGCAATCCTCTCTATCCCCGTCTATGAGAAAACCATAGTATCTCTCGGGCGGATGAGACTGCCTACTACTCCTGCGGAGCGGCGTAGGAATGTCCTGTTCTTTTGAACCCTCTGGTTCCACTAAGCTTTCAGTAATATTCTGTGGTTCTGGAATTTCTTCCAGTTCTATTGCGCTCCCACTTATTTCTTTTTCTAAGAACTGATGTTCCAGAAAATGGGCATTACGAGAAACAAGGACTTTTTGTTCCTCTGCGTAATAGAAAAGATACCCCCTGGAGTTCTTTGGGTATCCCACAAAGTTGCACAGTACTGAGCGTGCCTCGAGCTTGTCCGTGTGCTGCTTTTTGACATAAGCCGGACATCCCTAAATCTTCAGGTACTGAAGATAGGGTTTCTTCCCACTCCATAACTCATATGGTGTGGTAGGCACAGTCTTAGTAGGAACTCGGTTCAAAAGGTATGCAGCTGTTTCTAGCGCATACCCCCAGAATGATCGCGGTAACTCAGCGTTACTCATCATGGACCGTACCATATCCAATAGGGTCCGGTTCCGTCTCTCCGATACACCGTTATGTTGCGGAGTGTATGGAGGAGTAAGCTGAGAGAGAATCCCATTCTCTTTTAAGTAATTCAGGAACTCGGCACTTAAGTATTCTCCACCTCGATCCGATCTTAGAATCTTGATACTTTTGCCGGTTTGTTTTTCTACTTCATTCTTATATTCCTGGAACTTTTCAAAGGCTTCGGACTTTTGTTTCATTAAGAAGACATAACCGTACCTTGAAAAGTCATCCGTAAAAGTAATGAAGTAAGAATAACCGCTTCGCGCATGTGTAGACATTGGACCGCACACGTCGCTGTGTACGAGTCCCAAGAGCTCGCTCGCTCTTGCTCCGTATCCAGTGAACGGAGTCTTTGTCATCTTTCCTTTGAGACAGGATTGACAAGTGGCATACGATTGATATTCGAACGGATCCAAATACCCTTCTGTATGTAACTTAGTCAACCTTCTCTCATTGATGTGACCCAGTCTACAATGCCATAAGAAAGTCTGATTGATTTCCGAAGACTTTCTTTTGTGTGTATTCTGGACATTGAAAATTTGTGGTTGGTTCAACACGTATATACCATTGCTCAATGTACCTGACCCAATCAGAACTTGATTAAGGTGAATGTTTACAACATTACTTACAAACGCAAATTCATAATCTTCTTTAGAAACCAAAGATACAGAAATGATATTACAAGTTTCATTGGGTACAAAAAAAAATTACGCAAAACCAAAACATGCCCATCTGTCATTCCCAGGTGATAGTCCCCCACGGATTTAGCATCCATGCTAGCTCCGTTTGCAACACTGAGGGTCATGTCACCTGCCTTCAAAACCCTACGGTTTCTCAACGCCTGCAAAGAATTACAGATATGAGATCCTGATCCGGTATCCAATACCCAGGAAGTAGAGTTTATAGAAAGACAGTCTTCAATAACATACACACCTGAAGCTGAAGCCGCAACCTGCTTCAGTTCCTGTGTCCTGGCCTTCCAAGCCCTGCAATTTTTCTTCCAGTGTCCACTCTTATGACAATAGAAGCATTCTTCCTTTCCCACAAGCTTCCCCGCTATCTTTGTTTCCTTTTCCTTTCCCTTCGTACCCACTTTACTAACACCGCCCCTTGGTTTGGCGGGGGCTTTCTTCCTCTTTCCCTTGGCTTTCGCCTTGGACCTAGAAGAAGAAGATCCTCCTACAAACAAAGCGGATGTTTCCCTACCTTTCTGTAGGGTGCCCTCTGCGCTCCTCAGCATGTTGAGGAGTTCTGAAAGTTTAACTTCTTTTTCTTGTAAGTTGAAGTTCAGTATAAACTGGGCGTAAGTGGATGGAAGGGACTGGAGAATTAAATCCGTATAGAGTTCGCTTTCCAACGTGGTCCCAAGTTCCGCGAGCTCCTCAATGTAGCCAATCATCTTAAGCACGTGGTCCGCTACCGATGATCCGACGGCCAACATTGCCGAAAATAACTTCTTCGACACTTCGTATCTTGCGATACGAGACCGCTCTCCATACAGTTCTATTGTATGAAGAAATATGGATTACAAGTCCATATTCTCGTGCCTTCTCTGATGTTCGTTGTCCATAGAGGCAAGCACGAGGCACCTGGCCTTCGCGCAATCAATCTCCCAAGTCTTACGGATTTCCTTATCCGCGACGCTGGAGGTGGGACCTGGGACGGGGGGAGCTTTGGTGGTAAGAAGATACCCCAGCTTGTCGTAAGTGATTGCCATTTTGACATTCCTGGGCCAATCTTTGTAGTTTGGCCCTGTCAGTATGTTTTTATCTAGAAGTAACTTAAGTCCAGTCATGTCGATTAGTCACTGCAATTAGAGGGAGAGAAGAAACACTTTAGCACGATGCTCTTGCAAGTTTAGAATGGTTTTTAATTTGTCTAAACAGGATGGCTCCCACTGTCTCTCGAATCCCTCCTCAAACCATAAAGGAAGAATTAGTCGGGATTAATCCCACTGCACAATACTTGCTTAACCGTTCAGCCAGGCCAGTGTCGGTACTTCGAGGGAGGTTTTCCAACGCTTTCGCGAAGTTCCTTAATTTAAGAACCTCTTTTCCCAGGGGGCGTAGCCCCGCTAATACCTTTCTAGACACCTACTAGGTTTATAGCATTGATCGTTTAGTTAGAAATCTCCCGAGGAGTAGCATATACTCACAGTAGGATCGGGATCCAAATATCATCGCGTGACGAAACTGAAGGAATCCTACCAGAATCACCACACTCCAAATGGTATGAAAATCTAGCAAGTTTCAGTACTTTTGAAACTCTCGATTTGGATTTTTGCCCCATGCTCTTATGACCTTGGCGTGAGGTCAAAATGTCATAAGTCACATGTCAAGTTCTTCCCATCATTATCCTGGTTAATTTGAACCCACCCGTACCTACCCTTGACGTAGGCCAAAATGGCAGTACGACTGTCTCAACCGAACGCATTCTATCTATGCAACAGATAAATATCCGGCAGCTTCCAATCACTATGCCTTGGCGTGAGGTCAAAATACATAGCTTGAATACTACCGTATATTTAACTGAAATGATGGAGGGCTACGAATGGTTTTGGCGAAACCGTGAACGTAGTGAACTTGATATAATCGATGGAACGAGATAGCTTTTAAAAGGAGTGGCTCAAGCTCCGCATTTAAAAGTTAGTTTTGAAAAGAACCAAGTGGTTTTTTTGGAAGTGTTCCAACGACTTTTGCTTGGTTTATTATCTTGCATTAGTTCTTTTAATGCGTGATATTCTTGCATTAGTTCTTTTAATGCGTCCAATCATTTAATCCTACCATTGCAGAAAACAACCAAAATATGACGTACGCTTATGCCATTCGCATTCGCCACGGGGCCCCGTCATCACCCGTTAGGTTACTTAACTAACGACAGAGCGGGGGCTTGGCTAGCGCGGCTGTAAAACATAAGCAACGCCTAAATAGTTATAAATGTAAAGCAATGATAGACATTACAGATCACAGATGAATACATTGGATATACTAGGAATCCGCAATCCGTTCGAGCCTGCAACGAAAAGCGGATTACACGGTCGCGGTGAATAGCCAAAACCCCACCCAAGACCCCTACGGGTGCGGCAAACTACCCGCCAAGTATTCGAAGCGAAGCAACCTCCCTCACCACCGTGAGTAGGCCACTCGGCACTTCGAGATACCCGGTAGTTTGTGCACCCCCTCCATGGGTCTATCCTAGGAGAAAAAACAGTAAAAAGAATTATACAATGACGGCTACAACCCTGACCCGGTTGTGCGGCCATACAAATAATAATATTACATCAATTTACATGTTACAAATGAATGAAAGAAAAACAAAAGCTCATTTCACATCCACCCCGGCTATTCACCCGCGACAGTCCAACGCATTCATAAACACATTCCAATATCAAACATTGATCACAGAGATGTATAACCCCGACTAATCGACTTATAGCGATTAGCCGACGTTCAATACATACAAACATCACAGATATAACCAACATAGTCAAAGTGTAGTGAAGTTCGGAAAAAATACGGAATTATAGGCCCCCAAAAACAAATTTCTATTCTGGAAAATCTGGGCACATATAATATATCTCAAAAATCCTAAAACCAATCCAGAGATACACTGCACCAAAATCGAGGCAGAGAGGAGACAAGACGGCCGCGGATCCGCGGCAATAGCTTGCTATTGCCGCGGAAACGCGGTCGTTTGGTCAGATCTCTGGCTCGTTTTTGGTGGTTATCTTTAAAAACACTGAGATGATTTTAGGTGTATGACAAATTTTGTTTTGACCAGAAAAAAATTTAACAGAAACTAAGGTTTTTGAAAAGTTTGGTTTTTGGATTTTTCGGTTCCGAACTTCGTTACACTTCACTACCTAGCTAGTTTATGTTTAGTTAGGCTCTGATACCACTGTAAGTCCACGTTGCCACCCCCGGTTCTTGTGGGGAGGCGGAAACGGTATAAAAATCAAATTTTTAGCGCAAGGGGCAACATGGACTAGCAAAGTCGGGATCTTTTCTAAACTAAACTAGCAAGAGAGCTAAAGAGAGTTAGCTACTCGGATAAAAGGTTATACCTAACTTGAACTCCTTCTTCTTGAAACCTTGTAGAGGTTAATGGTTCTTTCCTCGTTGCCTTCTTCCGTCAAAGATGGATCCACCTGAGGGTTCAACCTTCGGGCTCTTTATCGAACTTAGAGTGAACTAGGATCTCCGGCTTGCTAAACCTTTAACCCTAGAGAGAGTAGAGAGTGTCTTTGGGGTGTTTTTCTTTCAAGGAGAGGGATTCTCAACACATGAGAAGGATTCTCCTAGAGCTAGAGGAAGAAGAAGATGAAGTGAGGAGAGAGAAGCAATATGATAGAATGAGTTTTTTTTCTTTTGCAACCATAACAAAAGCAAAAAGAATTATCAAATTAATAATAATAATGAAAATGAAATAGTTGATGGAAGGTTTAGGAATGACCATTATCATTTCATTCATTAAATGAATTTTGCTAGAATCAAAGAGCATCTTTGCAAAGTAATGATGATGGTCAAACATTCAACAATGGTCAACTAGTCAACCATGGTCAACAAGTCAACAAAAACCCTACCATGACACAATTTCATTTTATTAATATTATTAATTGATATAACATAAATCCATTAGGGTTTGGAAAAAGACGACTGTCAACTGTGCATACGCACCCGTTCCGAAACCCTAATGAAAGTCCTCTTCCTCCTCCTCAAACAACTGTGCATACACACCTGCATTCTTGTTCCGATGAACATGAATACTGAGAGATAAAAGCAACCCTAAAACATATACCAGTATCTGACTCAAACCAGAGCCAGCCAGTAATATCCGTCCGAACTCCAAACGTGCACAAGTGCGTGGATGAGAACGAACCCTGTCGCAAAACCATGCGACCTCTACTCTGTTTTGCCCAGAGGCGAATACCCTCTGTGTGGGACTCTAAAGACTCGACACTACGCTGGCAGTGGGTTTAACCACAGACCGCAAGCGGCACTAGCTGTGCGTAACGGTCCCCAGGTAGATGCCGACAAGAAGGCTGACGAGGTGAACCCCATCTGAACTCCTACTGAGTCTGAATGTGACAGTCTCCGTACAGTCCGGTCAGTTCGTCTGATACATCGCATGTCGGGCCTAGGGGGCGGTAAACGTCAGTCCCCTAATAGCGGTACAAGTCGTGTCGGAGTGAAGCCCAAAACACCCTGAGATAACACTAGAAGCCTACCAGTATATCTCGCCTGCACTGGCCAGGGACTACTCGTGTAATGGCTCTCCTAGACACAGCGCGATGTCAACCCCCAATACCGGGAGAGACGAATCTTGTCTAACCGTCACTGCCTCCAAGTGCTTCGGGACTGTACCCAACTACTACCCGTTTGCACGACTCCTTTGAGCTGTGGTAGGGTAGTAATCAAAGTACAGTGGGAACATACTCGAGGCGAAGTGACAGTGTCAAGTCAGCGGACTAAGCTGTACTCATGTCACCTGGGAACTGATAACTGACGATAGGTATAATACCAACCTGTCAGTTCCCGACGAGTCCTGTCCAGTGTACTCGTAACCTAACGAGCACCCGTATACTATCTCCAGTACGACGTACTGATGGCTGTGGGACAGACCATTTCCCACACTGGGATGAGAAGCGCATACGCTAGTCTACTCCGGAGTATCGATGCCCTGTCTCGATAGTCCTGCGACTAGGGACCTGTATAAGGATGCGCTTATAGATTACCCAGCACCCACTAGTGTGACTGCCATCACAACGCTGGTAATCAAGCAAAGATCCTAAGGGCTCCACTAATGTGTATAGGTGATATACTAAAATAAACACAAGTACACATTGAAGTAGAAACAAACCAAGTAGCATACTACTATATTGAGCAAGATTGTTTATACAAGGTAAATATCCCAAGCTTCCATTAAGTAATATACAAACTAGTATGATACAGTAATGGCCTCTAGGGCATATACACTAACATAACTTATATTCTGTGAATATCTCAAAAGCTTCGGACTTGTGTTTCAACAGGAACATATGTCTGAATCTTGAGAGACATCAGAGAATGTAATGAAGTACAAAGGACCGGTCTTGGCATGTGTAGATAGGGGACCTTCATACATCAGCATGTATCAATCCCAAGAGTTCACTAACTCTTTCTCTGTTTCCAATAAACAGAGCTATGGTCATCGTATCTTTGTGACATGACCGGCAAGTTTCACAAGATGTAAATTCAAACTAATTTAAATATGCATCTATATGTAACTTCAGCCAGTCGGGTCGCATTGATATGACCTAGTCTACAATACCTCAAGAAGGATTCGTTCATTTCTGAACTCTTCCTCTTGTGTGTGTTCTTTATACTAAGAACTGTAGTTTGATTTAGAACGTCAATGCTTTTAGATAACGTGCCTGAACCGATCAACTCTTGATATAGGAAATGTTCAAAACATTATCCAACAATACAAAATTATATCCTTTCTTTACTAATAAAGAAACTGATATGATGTTGTATATCAGGTTCGGTATCTACTAACATTCGTTCAGAATCAATGTATTCAGGTAATACAGGGTGATAGTGACCAACAGACTTGGCAGCAACACTAGCACCGTTTTCTGTCTCATGAAACTTATCACCCGTTCTCAGTTCTCTACCTATCTGTAGCCCATGTAACAGATTACATATGTGGGATCCTGATCCGGTATCATATACCCAGGACGTAAAGGATACTGAGAAATAGTTCTCTGTAATGAACACACCCGAAGAAGATACATCAGCATGCACTTTCTTCGTTTGGGCGGCACGGTAATTCTGGTAATCCCCTATTTCCTGCTCTGTCTTATAACAATTATAAGTTGGAGCGGGACCAACGTTCCCCATCTCAGTATAATAAGCGGGTTCAGTCAATAATCCGTATTATTATCTTGATTAAGGCGTGATATGGTCGCTACCTGGAGAAAGAGAGAAGAAAACACTCAGCCTAAGCTCTTGCAAGATTAGATTGGTTATATAATATATCTAATCAGGATGTCTCCCACTGTTTTAATCAAATCTTCCTTCAAACCCTAAAAGGAAAGACTAGCCGGGATTAATTACACGCTACAAGTTCGCCAATCTTTCAGCCAGGCCAGTGTCGGTACTTTGAGGGAGGTCCCCCGTGCTTTCGCACGAGCCTAATTAAAGCAGACATCGTTTTCCCAGGGGCGTAACCCCGTTAGCACCTTTCTGGACACCTACTTGATCGGCTGATTGTAATGTGTAAAACTCTCCCAGGAGTAACTCTTACTCACAGCGGGTATCGGGATCCATCTATCTCATAGAAGGTATGCAATCTCATTGCAAATTTCAACACTTGAAATTCCCGATATTTTTGCCCCTAACGTGCAATGACCTTGACGAAAGCCAACAAACCATAGCCCGCTAGTCAAGTTCAACCCGTACATTTCTTGATTGAATTAAACCCACCCGCACGACCCTTGACGAAAGCCAACAAAGCCGCACGACTACCCTAATCCAATCGCATCGTATGCAGCAGATAAGCAGCATATAGCTACCGCACACTACACCTTGACGAAAGCCAACAAATGTAGCATGAATACTATATACAACTTATCTGAAATGACGGAGGGCTACGACAGGTTTTTAAGAAAACCCTTTGCGTAATGAACTTGATATCGTTGTAGAATCGAGTGATTTTAAATGGAGTGTTTTTTAGGCTTTTCTAGTTTTGCTAAAGGGGTCACTCCCGGTAAAGGGATCGTCGGCCCTTTCCTCATCGAATGAGTTGCTGGATATATCATATATATCACTGTGCAAAGCAAGAACTATAGAAGCAATCAAAAGACAAACCGAGAGTTGTAGCATCTGCCAGTTATTGCTAAAGGAGTCACTCCCGGTGAAGGGATCTCGGTCCTTTCCTTATCGAATAAGGTGCAGGATGTTCTACAAGGAACACCGCGATGCAAAGCAAGAACTGAAGCTACCAGTTTTTAAACAAGTTTCTACAACATCTTAGGTTTCTTTTATTTCATTAATCTCATTAATGAAGTCCCATTTTAATATGCTTCACAAGCATCTCATTTGAAACGAAATCTGCAATATAACATATATCTCATATATATAATATAAACATTCATCTCAGGCAGTAATATGATCTCATCACAGAACATTGCAGCAGAAGAACATATATGAAATATTGGATATACTAGGACGTCCGTGTTTTCAATACGAGCCTGTATAAAACACGGATTCCACGGTCGCGATGAATAGCCAAACCCACATCCCTAGACCCCAACGAGAGCGGCAAGTAACACTGCCAATTCTAGGGTTAGGAGACCCGGTCCCGACTCCTCGAGATGGTCTCCCACTGGACCCTAGAACCCGGTTACTTGTGCTCTCCTCCTTGGGTCTACCTAATGCGGAAAAGTAAATAATATACAACGGTGACATCTTCCGCAACCTGGAAGTGCCCCAAATAAAAGAATATTACAAACAAATGAATTTTACATGAATGAAAAAGAAAAAAACTCTCATCTCACATTAAACCCCCGGCTATTCAAACACGACGATCCAATACAACATATCACAGCAACACATAATATCTCATATCATCAACGTAAGCAAGTATGCGTATCCCGATTGTCGTTGATGTATAGCAACGAAGCCGGCGATACACCACATACTACGCTTACGGTCACAGAAAAGAAAGTGTAAAACTACAACAGTTGGAATCCGCAACCTTCTTAGACATCGCATGCCTAACCAAATGAATTCTTTAGACATCTCATGCCTAACAATTATAAACCCCGCATTTTAGCCTCATTATCGAAAACTCTTTTCAATATCAAGTTGGGCAATTCAACAAGATTCCGACAATTTGATCGAATGCTCGTCGCAAACTTTAGTAGACGGCCGCACCCCCAGATGCCGTCGACGAAGTGCACTAAGGCGGAACACCGCTGCCTCGAGCACCCGAACGGATGCTTTCGGCGACGGGGTTCTCCTACAGTCACTTGGTCAGGGCTTTGGGGCGTGGCTTGTTATTAAGTTTACCCGGCGAGTCCCGCGTACGCTACGTGATTGCGACGGACTTTTGATCACATCAAAATTCCGTAGCAACCGATCAACTGAGACTAAACCGCTAGATTTATAACATTCAAATTAGTTATCTCATAACTTTTTGTGGATTCCAAATATTGTATCCCATTCCAGATAAATAGACAAAGTTAAACTTTCCGATCGAATAATCAAACACCCAAGATTTCCCCAATAAATCTCAACACTTGAAATTAGTTTAAAAACATCCATCACATGCCACAGTACCAATAGTCCAGCCAACGCCTCACATGTGGCACGCCGTACTGCCCCAAACCCTAAGGTTCAAAAGGCAGTTCAAGAAGGTCACATAATCGAGTTAAGGTTTTTTGTCTTCTAGAGGGTCCACCGCGTTACTTGCACGACTTAGAACGTTCTTAAACATGAGAAAAAATCCGACTTTTGAAAAAATTTCCGACAGGGGAAAAAGTGAGTTATTGATATCCGTTCGAACTTTTTAACAGTTTCTAAAATTATCCGGACAAACTAACCAAAGTTATAACATCCGATCGAAACAACGAGTCCCCAATACAACCCAGAAAATTCAACAGTTGAATAAATATTAAAAATTCCCAGAAAATACAGCACTAAAAGATAAGAATTTCTGTGCAAATTTCAAATGCTGAAGTGAGTAAATGGCCGCGGAACCGCCGCACAAGCCATGCTTGTGCCGCTGTTCCACCGCGCTTTGGTGGAATCAGGTGCACGTGCTTCACAGTATTTCTTACAATTCCCTGCTGAATTTTTCAGGTATTTTTAATACGGAAAAAATCACATTTCAGAAAATTTTCCAGAAACTAGGGTATATCGGGTTTTCCGGGTTCGATCATACTTTAAACTTCGTCTAGACTTCGCCTAAAGCTCTAGCTTGGCTCTGATACCACTGTAGGGTTGCTATGTATGCGCACAAGGGTCTACAAGGCATCAACCATGCCCGATTAAAAATTTAGCCGTGCCGAACAACCCGAAGCCGGATCTTTAAACTAGAGATTAGGCGAAAACTAGCATGTTAACAACTTTAACACTAAGTGAGAGGGATTACAACCTTTGTAGATCCGGTCCTTCACTTCATATGCTCCCTGTTGTGGTTCCTTCGTTGCGATCATCGGGTTCCGGACTCTCGAGAGGTTCCACGAAAAGAAAGATGCAACCTTTGCTTCCGATCTTCGATACAAAGATGATCTACCTTGAAGTTTCGTTAACACAAGCTAACACTCATGAAATGATGTGAACACCCTCATCTAAATGGCAAGGGAAGATGAGGATGATGAAATAGGATTTTTGCTCTCTTTATATATCTTTTTATCATATATTTTCATCATAAAAATCAAAGCAAGAAAGCTTTGTAAGCAAAGAAGAAGAAGGAAGAAGATGAACAATGTGAATGAATTATTATTTGTGATGAATAATAAAAAGTTATCATAATCATTTATGCAACCATGGTTGTAGTAACCAATGTAGAGAGTTTACTAGGGTTAGGGTTTGGGTTGGGTTAAAGGGTGAGTCACAAAGAAACATCTATCATAATATCTTAACAAAGACAAAGTAAAACCATCTAGAAACATCTAGAAATCATTAACCCAAATCAAACCCTAATCTTGTTTAAACTCCTCTAAACATGTTGCATTAATAATTATAACATGTTACAATATTATATATCACATATACAATATTTATTGTAACAAAATAAAATAATACATTTAACATATATCGCATATATATCAATGTATTACCCGAGTGAGAAAAAGAATGTTTTAGTGAGCTAATATTAGTTAATGTAAATTAATATATCATATATATTATTATACATTAAATTATCGAATCAACACTTGATCCGACAATCCGGCTATATCGCATATAACCGACTAATATTTATCCGTACCGATTCATCGAATCAACACTTGATCCGATGACCCGGCTGATATCAAATATCGCGAGAATACAACACGATATCACATACCGCATTATCCTCGGTCCCGCACATATCACATATGTGCTCCTACTCTGTTTTGCCTGAGCCAAGAAACCTCTGTGTAGGACTCTAAAGAATCGTCAATACGCCGGCAGTAGGTGATGATCATATCAAACACCCACAAGCTGCAAGCGGTCAGCTAAACGTTACAGCTACCCAGGTGTTGAGCGCTCAGAAGATCAACAAGCAAGCCTGTACATTCTCCTGTGAATCCAAACAGTAACACTCCTGTACAGTCCGGTCTCTTTGTCTGATATGTCGCATATCTCGCCTAGGGGTGGTAAACGTCAGACCCCATTAGCTCGATAAGTCGTGTCGATATGAGGTCTATAACAGTTCGAGAAACTACTGATAACACTTACCAGTAAATCTCAGCAATCCTGGCCAGGGATTTCCGGTTATAGCCAATCGAACACAGCACAACATCAACTCCCTATATCGGGAGAGACGAATCCCCTCCTATCGCTCATTGCCTTCATGTGATTCGGGACTGTACCCAAAAGCCACCTTTTTGCACGCCCTCTTGGACGTGGTATGATGGAAATCAAAGCACAGTGAGAATCACACAAGACTCTATGATGATCTCGGGTCAACAGACTACTCTGTACCAGTGTCACCGGAGAACTGCCATCTGACGTGAGGTATAATACCATCTGGGAGTTCTCGGCGAGTCCGTCCAGTGTACCCAGTCTCCACTGAGCACCCGTACACCATCCTTTATGTCAAACACCGATGGATATGGGATCATCCATCGCCCATCATATGGGTCAAGATGCGTATACGCTAGTCTACTCTGGTGCATCGATGCCATGTCTCGATACACCCTCGACTAGGAACAGTTATAGGATGTACTCGTCAACTACCGTGGCCCCACTAGTATGATCTCATCATAGTCCCAGTAGTCGAGTAATATCCTAAGGGCTTTATCAACATGTATACATAGAGACAATCAGAGTACATGTTAAGATAAAATACAACCAGATAGCGTACTATCATGTCGAGCAGGAAAGTCCTCCCTATATATGTCCAAGCATCCATTACAATATACATCGTATGTACAGTAATGGCCTCTAGGGCATACATATAACGAACACTCATAACACGACCCAAAACCGCTCTCACGGCATCATGCCAATCACATCGATTCATCTCCAAGTATCATATACAATCCTCATCATCCGTGTATATGTATATGTATTATATATATATATATATATATATATACGTACCAATGCAATCCACACACACACACACATATACACATATACATATAAACATATACACCCAAACATATCCCGTGTGTGCATATGTGTGTGTGTACACCAATACTCTAGGGTTCGCGACTAAGAAACTATACAATAAGCACTATTCCAAATTACACTAAAACTAACCCGTGAACACCTAAACCCTATCTTGTTAATCATCCATGTTTCACAAAAACACAAATAAATATAAAATATCATATGCTACACTACGAACTACGGGGGTGATATACACCATCCACCCGACATCCCCCGTAAATATATATCTACTCACATTGATCCTCGCTTGCCGAAGTCGATGTCTCCATCCTCTTCTTCATCGTCCAAACTCCACGTGAGGGTACCTACATATCATATATATCGTATTGCATCAAAATGTCCAATTCAAAACCAAAACGACCCGCGAATCACATATAGGTTAAAACCTATAGTCTACTCACGCAAATCAACCAAACGATCCCCGATATCGTCGTACAAACGTCAAGTGACCGATAGAAAACCAAATATCAAAACTTTATGTCATGGAAATTTACAAAAACAATACAGCAACTCATGAAAACTTTCTCCAGATTTTAGTTCAGGTGAAATTGGGATAAACAAACAATACAGTAGTGTAGTAAAGGGGGTATATGAGCTACATATCAAACCTAGACCCTAGATCCCATATTTTAGCCGGCCACATACCCTAAATTTTCGCCCTGCTCAGCCTAAGGGACTTTGTTGAGGTTCGTATTTGCTGGATGGCCTCCTAGTGGTCCATCTAGGTTAGTGGTGTTGCTCTTTTTTCAAGTAAAAGTCCCGGGTCACTCCAAATTCCCCGCACCCACAATTCATCACAAAACCGACATTTTGATATCTAAATCCAATTGCATGGTCTAAGCTCTGTTTTAATCCAAGTGTTTAACACTAAAGGGGGGTTGTAGTCACAATACACTCACACGCATCATCACAACTCAAGAATTTCTCAAAACCTCATCTTGGAATTTTCAACCATCACTAAACTACACTTAAACACTTCTAAACTTAAATAGATGCTAAAGTAATTGAAATACTACCCTAATGATGAAGAATTATCTCATTCGGAAACTCAAGAAAATTTCTTGAGTTGCCCCAAGGGCTCAAAATCGAAACTTTCTTGGTTCCCCATGCTTGTAGTGAGCTTGTGCACAATTTTTGTGAAGAGGGTGCATGGTTTTGATGTATTTTTGGGGGTGAAGTGAGGTGGTGTATGTGGTGGAGGAGGTGAGGGCAGCCATAAGGAGAAGTGAAGAGAAAATGAGGAAGATGATGAAGTGAAACACAATGAGTGTCACCTCTCTCTCTCTTCTCTCTCTTGCCCATACTTCATATTTTAATCTTTTCGTTTTCTTTTCTTTTCTTTTCATTTTAAACACAAATAGAACCAAGTTATGAAAGAAATGAGGCATGGCTTTGATAAAAAGAAATGTACAAGTGTTCGCAACATGAATTGTTGCATGCCATATGCACATAACATTCTTAATGCAAATTAGAAAATGCTAATCAAGTTTAGTAATAATGCATACAAAATAAATTGTATACTATATTGTAAAATTCCCAATTTTCATAAATTCTTTTAAAAATCAATAATTGATATAAATTTCCAAACATTTTCCAATTTATCGGTATATAATTATAACATATCATTAAAACTAATTTCCATACATTAAAATATCCATAATATTTATTATTTTAATTATTTAACTTCGCAAAAATAATATCTTATTTTTCTGAAATGTTACAGTCTTCCCCCCTTAAATAAATTCGGTCCCCGAATTTAAATTTAAATCCCTCAAATACTAAAACATTTCATTAAAATGATCAAGTAGTCGGGTCTCCAAAATCATAATACATAAAACATATCGTAGCGCAATGCATGCGCATGAACACGAGTATATAACTCAAAATCAAAACTCCATCAAGCATCCCGCAATCATCGGATTTATGGTGAAGACACCAATGTCAAAGTCTAATACGAAAACCAACATGATATACATCAAAACTTAACATGTACGCATCGTTGTAAATTCTTCAAAACATCTGAAAGAAATGCATGACAAACCTTTTTCAAATAACTGTTCAATGCGCGTATCATGGCACAACCAGCGGATGTTTATTATAAGGAAGATAACTACATAAATATATATCCTTTGGTTAACATACGTTCCGCCGTTTAAAAAATAATTTAGAAGGGTTTCCTTTGTAAAATGTTTCGTATCATCTCAGACATGTAGGTAAATACTGAGACTATAGATCCTTTTTGGAAATCCCTTCGGTAACTATCGATGCATGCAAAAACATATTCGATACGGTCCTCTAACTAGTCCTTCTCAGTTACTGTACCTAATGATAAATATCATAAAAACATACTGTTCTAAAAGGAACCAATCCCAAAATGTGTATAAGAATGTCACGTGCGTTTGGTGCGCACAGAAATCGAAATCAATGAAATTTCCATACATGTGCACAAAACAAATCTAAGTGCAACGGGTGTGCACGAAATCACCTATCAAAGGCAATGGTGTGCCTGACAACAATATCAGGTGCATCTGATATGCATGAAGAATCCGGATTTAGTGTATCTGGTGTGCACCAAAATCGTATCAAGCGCGCCAAGTATGCACAAGAATCTAATTCAAGTGCACAAGGTGCACGAAAATAATATCGAATATCACAATCGAAATTGACGGTATACAACAAAGCTCAATCCAAATCAGGTATACCGTGGTATATAATCTCACAACCACGTGCATCAGCATGCATAAATCGAATCAAAGTACTAAAAGTACGTGAAAACTATATTGAAGGCACAAATCAAATCATATACATTCCATAGGCATGAAATCAAAATCAAACATCTCGAATGACATCAAATCGAAGTCGAGTGCAACAGTGGTGCACAAAATCTCAATCATTCAAATAAATCGCCCAAAATACCGAAATACATATAACGGACACGTGATATTCGAATCACCAAATCGCAAATCGTAAACACTGTCGTTTATATGTCCTTCCTTCAAATTCGAGATGGTGTCGGTGCATCCAAAGCTAGCAGAGCAACATATCTACTTGCCTCCTGTTCATGGTCTCGTGCCTTGTGCTCTTAGGCTCTCGTCTTTCGCTGCGCCTTTCCAATTACATAACTCCTCGGCTCAGTGGCCTAATATGGAAATGATGACGGAAAAGTTCTGCTCTGGCACGTACTCTAAAGATCTCTGGCCAACTATCATGGTCACTCATAACATGTCTCGTCGATGATGCCGATCTCTGGCCTACTTGGTGTGCGTAATACGACTGATCCTGGGTCCAAATCTTCTCGTGCATTATTCCAGACAGATCTTGTCGGGGACTCTCCCAAATCTCGTTCCTGCTGAACTGCCCGTAGTTATCATCCTTTACTAAATCTATTTCTTGTTCCGGAATGGCTGCATACTCGTCTCGACTCCTTCTGGAAGATATATCCACATTCAACGCCTCTACATGCGTATCACATCTCTGATGTCAACGGAGTGGAACGCCATCTCGTCAAAATCTCGTACGAACCTCTTACCCCACTTCTCTCTAATGTCGTCTGATTCGGATTCGCCTTTTTGTAGCTGTATGGACTGCGCTACAATAGTTATACTCATACCTAGAGTCTACCAAGTAATGTATCTCATCACATGATATCCGGACGACGTCGAAATTTTCGATCGATTCATCAAAGTCCCATAATTCCCCGAGAGCTCAACACTTGAGCACGGTTTAATAATATCCAGTACATGCCACAGTACCTATGGACCAGCCGAAGAAGGGCAAACCCAAGCTTCATTAATGGCACCGCGAAACTGCCGTAAACCCTAAGGTTCAAAAGCGTTTCCATGGTCATTATGCCGAGTTAGGGATTCATTCTTCTAGAGGGTCCACAGAATTACTTGCATGTTTTTCCGAATACCTTAAACATGGAAAAAATGGGTTTCTGACATTCGTTCGTTTCTATGGACTCTCAACGTACCAGCGTGAAGTCCTCTCTAGCTTAAATCATTCAATCTGATGACCTCGCATCGGGGTATGCAAACGAACCACATGTCCTAGTCATTCATCCATGGGTGATTAGCGATCTTATATCACATCTCTAAGTACAACTCGTGGTGCAATAACTTCAAATATCTGAGGCGATATCTTGTCAGTCGCAGCACCAACTTGCTCAGTTGTCCGCACGCTAAACAATGCCTCAATCATCAAGAATAAACGGTGCATTGACGGTCATCACATTCTAGCCGGCCTCTAGCAGTGGCCCAATCCTCTTGTGCTGATCTGCACGTTTGAGAAATTTTAGTAAAAGCAATCCATCAAACGCTCATGGCATGAAAAAAAACACAATAAAACGACACATCTATGCAATCGTGTGTCACCGGAATTACGCCCTGGTCAGTCCTCGTCCATGACGATCTCATGCTGACCACAACTCTAGCCGCAGCTCTCTCTGCCCGTGCAATCATGGTAACAAAAACCACCTACCGATATCGATGAGGATAGATCATATGAACGAATAGAATACTGTGCAAGGAACTGTACATTCTAAGGCTTCATAAGTGGAGTAGCGTATCCTAAGTATGCCGCGGAACATACACACGGTACGTCACTCTACTTAAATCACCTACTCCATTAACCAAGGTCAACCTATGCGACGAGAGTTCGGGTCTAATACCCCCTCAACCAAGTCTAAGTTCCGTAAGGTCAAGCCTAGGTTCCGAATATATATAAACGCCCTAGATTCCGCATAGTCAAACATAGACTCGAACCAAGGTTAAACCTAGCGCTCTGATACCAACTATGTCACGACCCGAAATAGCACGTGACTGGCACTTGAATCATGTGAAGTCTATAGGACCCTACCTAATTCAAGTAAACCAAAAGTCCCAGAAATCTAAACCATTTAAATTAGATGTGAAGGAAAACTTAGTTTTAAAACAAGCATTTTTAATAAATAAGTGGCATTAAACATTTAAAAGCAACGTCATATTTTCCCGAAAATTCCGGCAGAGTCTCCTTTGTAAATACTGGCCCCAAACGGGTACAACACATGAAATATATACAAATGATGAGTAATGGCATCCCAAGCGGGAGCTAGCTCTTTGCCAATTGGCGGATCAACCAAGGAAGCAATATAATATACAACGCCGAAGGGTGAGGATCAAAACTCAGAAAGAAAACCAATATCCTCAAGAAAACCATAATAATAGAAGCGCGACTCTAAGGTCGAAAGAATATATACTGGTCTTCTAAGTCTATCAATAATACAAGTATGGTTGATGGAGTTTACTAGATACAACAGAATGTAAATAAGGTACAATGGTGGTCACGACGCGAGTGAACCCACCTACCAAGTAATCACCCGGAAAGAAGCAGTGTGCCAACAAGCCACAATGAAAGCTGTACGGCAAAACCTGCAAGAAACTGTAGCACAACGGTGGTGAGTTGCCAACTCATGAGTAGAAAATATCACCAAGAAGAAATCGCAAGTATGACTTTATCCTAAGTCATACAATAATATATCCTCAATATATAACCTGAAGCATCTAAATAAAGGCAAGGGTAAACATCTATACATAAGTGTAATACCAAGTGCCGTGTCGGTACCTTAGGTAACAACATGTCATATATATATGATGTACGAATGCATGAAAAGAGAATACATCTAAATGAGAAAACTGTTTTCTTATCTCAGTGAGATTTCTGCATAAAAATCGAAGTATCATCAATGAAATCGACAAGGAATCCGTGTCAAGCATCGACACAAAATATATATCCTAATATCTATATATCTTGGGCACCGGCAATCCGGACTGGCCCATATCATAAAATCTCATGACTACGTCGGTATCCACTGGATATCCTCCGCGTCAAAAATAACCGATTGGTAGTGCTCCCCTGCCCCATCATCTGCGACCATCTTTCCAAGGGGTACTGCACCGGGTCCACCATGCACCCACAGACGGTTCCTCCTCTTCCTCGAATCGGGTGTATGATACCGCTCAAGAGCCGAGAAAACTCATAGTGGACACCTCTCAAATCATATCACGAGGAAACCGCAAATTTCTATTTTTAAAATGATAATGAGTTTATAAAATCTTTGCGGTTTCTCCAAATCCAGAAATCTCAAAGAAATCCAAAATCCAAATCTCAAGAGTAAATAAACAGTGAATTACCGGCATAAAGCTCCATAATATTGCATAACAATGAATATGTATACATGCATGGGTATCTATGTAAAGAACGCAATAGCTAAACTAGCATAGTAATGATATATCAGAACTATAAGATAATAGGCGATATCAATAAAGTAATATTCTCTAAAGTGTAAGCGACATGGCAATTACCGATGATGATGTTGTGAGCCGGCAAGCAAGTTTTTGTCGACATACGCATCATCAGTAATAGTGCTGGTTTCCTAACATAGGTTCATAATAGCCAAAGAAACTACATGCGTAAGCATGCAATGTGATAAGAACAACATGAATATACGGAAAGGATGCAATAACCGCAACATATAAGAATATACATTTATATAAACGAGTCATATAGTTTTGGCATTTGAAATAGCACGAATCGTGGTTTTTAGAAAATAGGGCATGTCTTTAAAATATCCATGATTCGTCAGTTTTGAAAATAAGTATGCTTGAGCCCAGTCTAACATCTACCTGATAAACTATAGGACTAAACTAAGAGACCAATCGAAAGGGTAAGGAAATCCAACTAAGTCTGAGTCGATATATATAACTACTAGTCGGTGATCCCGCCTCAATAGCGTCACGTACGATACAAAATATAATACGACATCCTCGAATCATGAGTTCGGATCTATCATAATTTTTATATCTCGTACAGTAAATCCCTCGTACGGCATCCCAAAATCCGGGTACGGGTCGAATATCACATATAACACATTGTTCATATGGTATCATCATAAACTAGGGTACTGATCTAAAGTCTACTACATACCGATACCATTCAACATATATCCGCGTGTGAATAAAATCGCATCGCCCATTCGATCCGCTATAATAACATGTCATATCTCATAACATGACCCAAAACACATCACCGATCTCACGGCATCATGCCAATCAGATCGACTCATCTCCAAGTATCATATACTATCCTCATCATCCGTATACACGTATGTGTGTGTGTGTGTATATATATATATATATATATATATCTACCAACGCAATCTACATATATATATACACACACACACATATAAACATATACACCTAAACATATCCCTTGTGTGCATGTGTGTGTGTGTACACCTAAACTCTAGGGTTCGCGACTAAGAAACTATACAATAAGCGCTATTCCCAATTACACTAAAACTAACCCGTGAACACCAAAAGCCCATCTTGATAATCATCCATGTTTCACAAAAACACAAATAAATATATAACTTATCATATGCTACACTACGAACTGCGGGGGTCCTATACGCCATCCACCCGACTTCCCCCGTAAATATATATCTACTCACCATGATCCTCGCTTGCCGAAGTCGATGTCGCAATCCTCTTCTTCATCGTCCGAAGTTCACGTGAGAGCACCTACATATCACATATATCGTATGTCATCAAAACGTTCAATTCAAAACCAAAACGCCCCGCGAATCACACATAGGTTAAAACCTATGGTTTACTCAAGCAAATCAACCAAACTACCCCCGATATCGACATACAAACGTCAAGTGACCGATACAAAACCAAATATCAAAACATCATGTCATGTAAAGTACAAAAATAATACAGCAAATCATGAAAACTTGCTCCAGATTTTAGTTCAGGTGAAAATAGGATAAACAAACAATACAGTAGTGTGTTATAAGGGGTATATGAGCTATATAACAAAACTAGACACCAAATCCCACATTTTGGTCGTCCACATACCCTAAATTTCTGGCCTTCTTGGCCAAAGTGGCTTTGTTGGGGTTCGTATTTACAGGGTGGCCTCTTAGTGGTCCATCTAGGTTAGTGGTGTTACTAGTTTTTCTAGCAAAAGTCCGGGTCACTCCAGATTCCTGTTGGATATAGTGCCCTCAGAGTCAATTATTGGATCACAGGCACGTGATTGCAATGATTGAGGGATGACCTATGCCAGTAGAACAGTCTTACTCAAGATGATAGTAAGCTATCTGGTTTATCTTTATCATCGTGTACTGCTTTAGGTGACCTTACAGGTCGCTATTACACGTTGATAGAGCCCTTAGGATTCTTGCTTGATTGCCAGCATTATGATGGCGATCATATACGTGAGAACTGGGGTCTATAAGCATATCCTTAAAGTGGTCCCTAGTCATGGGTATTTTCGAGACTGGGCATCGATACTCCATTAGTAGACGAAGTGTATACAGTCGAGACCCCGACGAGGGGTGGTGGCCGGTCTCACAAGCCATTGGTGTCAGTTGGATCACCTAAGATGTATACAAGTGCTCATTGGATTATGAGTACACCGGACAGGACTCGCCGGGAACATGCTAGTTGGTATTATACCTGACGTCAGATAGCAGTTCCCTGGTGACGTGTGTACAGGTTAGTTCATCGACCTGAGATCATCATTTGTCTCGTGTGAGTTCCCACTGTGCTTTGATTAGTACTCTACCACAGCTCAAAGGAGTCATGCAAACAGGTTTTAGTTGGGTACAGTCCCAAGCCACATGGAGGCAGTGAGCAGATCGGCAGGGGTTTCGTCTCTCCCCGTATTGGGGGTGAGATCGCGCTGTGTCTAGGAGAGCCATTACACGAAGTCCTTGGCTAAGGCAGGAGATTTAGTGGTAGGTATTCCAGTAGTATCTCAGGGTGTTCTGGGCTACACTCCGACACGACCCGTACCGCTTTTAGAGGTCTGACTTTTACCAGCCCCCTAGCCCGCCATGCGATGCTCATAGACGAACGGACCAGACTGTACGGATATTGTCACCGACAGGCTCAGTAGGGTGCCAAGATGAGTTCGCTCATCGACTTCCCTTTTGGTCAATACCTGGTAGCCCGTTACGTACAGATAGTATCTCTGACGTGCTGGTGGTTAAATCCACAGCCAAACTATTGACGAGTCTATAGAGTCCCCCACAGACAGTTTCTCAAGTTTCGGGTGAAACGTTGTAGAGTCCGTATGATATATGGTAGGGTTCGATCATATACGTGCAGTAGTACGCGTATCATGATCGGACGGATCATACTAGTGGGCTTTGGTTTAAGCCGGATCCTAGTATTAGATTTGTTGGATTACTCCGGTCCCGAAAGAATGAACGGAATTGCGGAATCTTTAGTCTCGTCGCATTCGCATTCAGTCGGAATGCGGATGCAGGTATGTATATACAGGTGAGGGGTATCCTTGTGATCCATCACGAGTTTAGTTTAGATGTTGCCGTATCTTTTTATTGTTGTAAACATTTGGATTAATGTTTACAAATGGAAATTGTGAGCTTATATCATCATTTTATGCATTTAATGTGACATAGACTTCATTAGTGACTCATGGTCTCTTTTATTGTGCATATGTCACATTATATGATTGATATATGTGATGAAATGATAAGTGGAGAGAGAAGGGCAGCCATATGATGGTGGGTTAGCTCTTGTATTTTTTCATTCTTGCTCTCATTCTTATCATCTCAATACAAAAAGAAAAGAAGAGAAAAGTTCTTCTTCTTCCTCTTCTATCTTGAGCTCACCATTTCCATTGATGGTTTCATCTTCAACCTCCATCCATACAATGGATGCAAGAGACAAAGTTGTCACACACATTCTCTACTTCACCTTAGATACATCGGCTAGCGAACTTCGTGCCCGAGTTTCTTCGGACGAAGCGGGAGCCCGTAAAAAGACTCGATGTGGTGCCTTTTCCGACGAGGAGACCAGAGCTCGGAGATGCCGTGAGGAGCTTGGGATGGTGGCCAAAGACCGAAGGACACGGATCGATCGGTATAGCTTTCCAACCCTTCTCCAGTTTGCTAGTTGTAGGTTAATGGTTCGATACGGGATTAAAGTTTGCGATAGCGCCGGTTTCTAGTTTTGAAAAAGTTTTCGTTTCCACATTTTGGCCTCGGACAGACGGCCGGGGCGCTACCGTAGACTTACATGGTATCAGAGCCATGCCATTAACCTTTACTAGCTTGCTCTAACGTGCTTAGAACTTCGATCGAACGAAATTTCCAAAACCGCGATTCCAATTTATGCAGTTTCTGTCCAATTTTTTTTTTGTCATCAAAAAATTATTTTGAGTATTGTAGAAAATCAGGCAGGCTTTTCTTAGAACACTGCAGAAATTTCGAAGCCTGAGCCCAATGGTGTGCCGCGGAACCGCGGCATGACCCTTGTTTTGGCCGCGGTTCCGTCGCACTACTGTAGCATTAGTGCACAAAATTTTCTGCAGTGCTTTCTGACTTGGAATTGGGGTTTCTGGTATTTTTAGTTTTCGCCCAGATTATCTTGAGTACTGGGAATTGTACTTGGGGCCCACTTCGGGAAATTTTGTCGATCGAAAATTTTAAACATGTTAGTTCATAGTATTTACATTATATCTGCGACCGTGAATGTCATTTGAGCGGTAAATCTTGTCTAATTGCTATAACCCTTTTAGACGGATTTGCGAACGTGACATTCACGTTGACGTTCTGTGTTGTGCTGTGATGTTGCGGATTTGTCATGGTGGATAGCCTGGATGCAATGGTAGTACAGTTTGGTTGCATTTGTACATTTGATATTGCGGGGCGAGCGTCCGACATGTGGACTGTCGTCACTGCTTGTTTGTATATTATTCTTTTGGGGCACGACCGGGCTGAGGTCGATATACCCGTTGTATATATTTTACTTTATGTACTAGGATTACCCTAAGGTGGGGTGCACGGATAGCCGGGTTCTAGAGGGCAACGGGCCCGCATCTCATGGCTTTGAGACAGAGGGGGCTTCACTCTAGAATTGGCGGGCTATTCGCTGCACTCGTAGGGGGTACAGGTTGACCCAAGGAGGGGTGCTCAAGTTACCGGATTCCGTAAAGTGCTGGGTGGTCCATTCACGTTGTTGAAGGGGGCTGCCTCGCTTCAGGTTTTGGCGGGTAACTTGCCCCGTCCGTAGGGGTCTAGGATTTCATTACACAGGCTATCCACATGACCAGGGGAACGTCGAGTTTCAGTAGCGACTCTATGAAACCCGGGGATCCCAGATTATCAGTATTGTTCTGTGATGCTTATTACATTTCTGTGATGTTGCATTTTATCACGCCTTGAGCGATTATTATATATTGATATATATACTAGTAGATGTTGTATATGTTTTACACCCGCGCTAGTCCAGTCCCCGCTCTGTCGTTAGTTAAGTAACCTAACGGGTGATGATGGGACCCCGTGGCGAATGCGGATGGCATATACGTCCATCATATTTTCGTTCTTTTATGGTGTGATTAATTGATGGGACTGCATTGATTCGGATCAATGCAAGCTAAACAAACCTATTCTGATGTTGTTGGATCATTTTTCAATAAAAAGCTGTTATTGCAAGGACGTTCTCTTTTGTTTTGCACAGTGGTATTCGGTTATGAATATCCAGCACCTCAGTCGATGAGGCAAGGGCCGAGATCCCTTCACCAGGAGTGACCCCTTGGACAGAAGTTTGCGTCAGGGTAATAACTTCACTATAGCCGATTACTTTTTGCTTTGCATCGTGGTATTCAGTTGGAATATCCTGCACCTCATTCTACGGGGAAAGAGCCGAGATCCCTTCACCGGGCAAAGGTTTTCGCCACTATATTTTTATAAAAAGCTATCGGGTTCCTTCAACGATATCAAGTTCATTGCGTTAAAGGTTTTTCGCAAAAAACAATTCGTAGCCCTCCGTCATTTCAGAAAGGTAGCACTTAGTATTCATGCTATGTATGTTGGCCTTCGTCAAGGCATAGTGTATGGTAGCTATTTGTTACTTTTCTGCAGCATAGATAGATGCGTTGTTTTGGGACAGTCGTACTACTATTTTTTCCTTCGTCAAGGGTATGTACAAGTGGGTTCAAATTAACCTAGATAATGACGGGTAGAACTTGACATGTGACTTATGATATGTTGGCCTTCGTCAAGGTCATAAGAGCATAGGGGTAAAAATCACATCGGGAGTTTCTAAAGAAACTAAAACTTGCCAGATATGCGCATACATTCTGGAGTGTGATAACGTGAGTGGATTCCATCACGTTATCATGTGATGATAGTTGGATCCTGATTTCCTTTGATGGGTTGGTTTACTCCTCGGGTGATCCCAACTAATTATTCTTTCAGGTTTAGAGGAGATTTGACGATACAATGGGAGGTTTCCTGATTGGATAAAATGACAACATTTCTGATCTAGGTTAGAGTGCACGCTGAGTGTTTCTTTTCTCTCTCTCTTTGGCAGCGACCATCGCCCGACCTAGACTATGACTTAGCGACCAAGTTAACCGAACCTTCTTAAAACATCGGCTTTTGGATTGTCAGAGTTGCATACCTTATTGCCACTCCTGCTTTTACCGTTTTCTCCCTCCAGAACACCCCGTATTACTACGAACATCTACTTCCATTGGATAAAACCATCGTATGGTTATATACGAACTCGAAGGAACTTGTTTCCGATTCGAGGATGGTTTCCGGTTCTGGAGAAAATGAATAGGACTATTCTGTTGTCTTTTCCTTTTACCTTCTTTCAGGTTGCGAGTGCTCCATGGATTAGGACGGTACACCTATTACGCTAATTGGATAGTCTTCATCCAAACCATAGGCAGGTGCTGAACGGTAGGGAATGAAGAAAACCATTTAGCCTAAAAGGTGTACAAAAGGTATTAAGTAAAGACAAATAAAGGGATTAGTAAGAGTGCAAAGTAAACCGCGACTACTATTCACGACCAAACCAAGTATTTCATCGCCACTCCTACTTCACCTTTGTATTTCTCCAGAACACTCCGTATCACTACGAAGATCCATAGTTTATTGGATGCTCCATAGTATGGTTATATACAAACTCGAAGAAACTTGTTCCAGTTTGGGGATGGATTCTGGTTCAGGAGAAATAGGAATGAGGTTTTATTCAGTTGTCTTTTATTTTTACCTTCTCTCGGGTTACGAGTACTCCTAAGATTAGGAAAGCACACCTATTATGCTTATTGGTTAGTCTTCTTCCAAACCATAGGCTGGTGCCGAACGGTAGGGAAGGAAGAAAACCATATATCCTAAAGGGTGTACAGAAGGTAATGACTAAAGACATATAAAAGGATTTGGAGAGATGACAAAGAAATATACGGTTACAGTTGTGAATCTGATAGTGGAAGAGGCATTACTAAGAATACCCGGATACCCCTTCGAAACATTTATATGTTTCAGTTTTACTGTGTATTGTTAAAAGAAAACAGATTTCCCAATTAGTCCTTGCTCCAGGGTATGTATTTACCAGGCTTGATTCTCACATCTGTAAGGTTTTACAGATGATGAGTAGGAGTAAGTTATTGGGAATTGGGTGATCATCCTCATTATATCGGGATTCGTTGTAATTGGTGATATTTGATGAAATCGCCTGTGTTGTTTGCCGGACGACAAATATTTGGTTTTGAATATCTGTTGTTATGCACCAATTTCAAATTGATATACCTGTATGTTTTTTTTATAAAGTGAGATATAACTTTTTGAAATTATGTCTATGACATTTACCTATATCGGTGGATGTTTAGGTATGGAGCATTAAACAGCGGTGTAATTCTTCTTAACCATAAGTACAGTTTTCAACCTACGACACACGGGGAATGAGTTATTAGACTCAGGGGAGTTATACAGAGTATTGTATTTTTTCCAGTGTCCATGAGGACAGAGGGGTTGGTACTCGTACTATATTTTGTTTACTTGTGACTTCTCTAGTTCTTAAACATGTGTTTCGTAGAAATGCAAGGTCTAAGTTTTGAGAAGTTATAGGTATAAGAATAAATTAGAGAACCAGGCGTTGCAAGTATCAGGATTCTTCAAGGTGATCGAATATGTAGATACTTGTGTATGATATTCAGTTAATAGTAATGATTAAGAGAACTTGCTTCTCTTTCAGGTTACTCATAATTAGAAGCACTCCTAAGTTGAGTAATGCTGATCGGCCTCTCTCCATTTAGTTGACATGCACTGGAGACAGCTGCATGATTTGAATCTGGTTCTAATTAAATCAGTGCCACTGTTTCTATATTGGATATAGAACGGTTCATATCTTAATGATATTAAGGTACGGGGAGTTTTCCGTCTTATGCTTAAAACCGGACACTGGATAACTCAAGGCACGTTTCTGTAATGGCTGTTTGTGGGTTGACCCGGGCTATGACGAGGGTTGACTTTCTACCATCTGGAAGATCAATAGCAATATTGTTCTTGACTTGCCACAGTTTTAGTAAAATGGATTTTTTCAGAAAACAGTAGTGGGAGTATGGTAGAACTGGAAGTGGTTCCAGAACCGCAAACGATTACTGAAAATTTAATAGGACCTAAAGATTCAATCTGGTTTGACATTCCATTGGCCACTCCACAGATATGGTGGGTAACCTCAGGCACTCGAGAGGTACTCCGGTAGCCTCAAGGACGGTGACAGGGAGGTTCTTGTTTACACAAACATGCCATTGCTGTTGTTCCAGACTATGAGACCCGGTAGGAGGATGAGTATAACATCGTTCTAAACTAGCTTTAGAAGTACACGTGTATATGACTCTGCCAGAGGGTTGTCGTAGTCAGTGGGAGCAGCGGAAGCATAGTGGACAAGTAGCTTATATCTATTTATAGACTAAAACCAGATATAGCGGAGATAGATCATCTATTTCTGATGTGAGTCATAGGTTTGACTTCATCAGAATAGGGGTTGGATCTGTTAAGAAGGTAGTAGGGTGTGATGTCCTGGTATTTGGATGACATACACATAGTAGGAAGTGAAATTCCTATACTACGATCGGTTATGCTTTGGTTGTCACACGGTGGTTTCTCCGCAAAGGACATGGATACTATATCAGACATTCTGGTTACTAGATCTATAGTTTTAGATCTAGATTTGGGTAGTTTCCTAATCTGGGTACTTAGACAGCATTCTAAAGGTGTTCTAGAATGGATGACTCCTGGCACGGTAGTGTACCTGCAGGTGATGGAGTCACCCTCTCTAAAGGTGTCTTACAGAATAAAGGGGAGAGGGATGCGCATGATTGGTAGATCACTTGCTAAGGCAATTGAGTCAATAATGAGATGTCAAACACCAGATGTTGTTTTTGCAGTAGATGCAATAAGTTGATATTGATCCTATCCTGGAGAAACATTCGGAAGCAGTTTTAGAACATAAGTGAATGTTCTAGGGATATAATAATGACAGCCTCTTTTAGGAGACGGTTATCATTGCAGGCTTCCAAGGTGACCTGGATGACAGAGTGACTGTCAGAGTTATAATTTTCCCTCTGACGGGAGGCAGTATTTTGGACAGGTGGTCCAAGAGGATACTGAGGGAGGTGTGGCGCAGGATACTGATTAATTTCAGTTGACGATACAGTCTAAGAAGTTTGGATTTGGAGTTCATTTATGAACTAGGTCCCATCAGATATCCAGACATATTCTAAGACAGGTATTGCTCATTTCGAGAGATGGCTTTCTCCACGAACTTGAGAAAAAGAGAGACATAGAAAGAAACATCATAGCGGATCCACTCACTGAGGCTATTCCTCGAACGCAATAGTTTCGCAAACGGGGTTTGTGAGACTGATTTGTAGAAAAGTTGGGTGTTCGGTATCACACGGGCTGTGAGTATGCGACATAGCAATAATTAGCCATGAGTGCAAGTGGGAGATTGTTCGATATAGTGCCCTCAGAGTCAAATATTGGATCACAGGCATGTGATTGCAATGATACAGGAAGGACCTATGCCGGTAGGACAGTCTTACTCAAGATGATAATATGCTATCTGGTTTATCTTTATGATCGTGTACTGCTTTAGGTTACCATACAGGTCGCTATTACACGTTGATAGAGCCTTTAGGAATCTTGCTTGATTACAAGCAGTATGATGGCGATCATATACGTGGGAGATGGGGTCTATAAGTACATCCTTAAAGTGGTCCCTAGTCGTGGGAGTTTTCGAGACCGGGCATTGATACTCCATTAGTAGACTAGTGTATTCAGTCGAGACCCCGACGAGGGGCGGTGGCCGGTCTCATAAGCCATTGGTGTCATTTGGATCACCAAAGATGTATACAGGTGCTCATTGGGTTATGAGTGCACCGGACAGGACTCGCCGGGAACATGCTAGTTGGTATTATACCTGATGTCAGATAGCTGTTCCCTGGTGACACGTGTACAGGATAGTTCATCGACCTGAGATCGTCATTTGTCTCGTGTGAGTTCCCTCTGTGCTTTGATTACTACCATACCATGGCTCAAAGGAGTCGTGCAAAAAGGTTTTAGTTGGGTACAGTCCCGAGCCATATGAAGGCAGTGAGCGGATCAGCAGGGGTTTCGTCTCTCCCGGTAATGGGGTAGAGAACGCGCTATATCTAGGAGAGCCATTACACAAAGTCCTTGGCCAAAGTAGGAGATTTAATGGTAGTTATTCCAGTAGTATCTCAGGGTGTTCTGGGCTACACTCTGACACGACTTGTACCGCTTTTGGGGGTCTGACTTTTACCAACCCTCTAGGCCCGACATGCGATGCTCATCGACGAACGAACCGGACTGTACGGATATTGTCACTGACAGGCTCAGTAGGATGACAGGATGAGTTCGCTCATCGACCTCCCTATTGGTCAATACCTGGTAGCCCGTTACATACGTCTAGTACCACTGACGTGTTGCTGGTTAAATCCACAGCCAGAGTATTGACGAGTCTTTAGAGTCCCCCACAGACAGTTTCTCAAGTTTCGGGAGAAACGTTGTAGAGGCCGTATGATATACGGCAGGGTTCGATCATATACGTGCAGTAGTGCACGGATCATGATCGGGCGGATCATACTAGTGGGCTTTGGTTTACGCCAGATCCTAGTATTAGATTTGTTGGATTACTTTAGTCTCATCGCATTCGCATTCGGTCGGAATGCGGATGCACGTATGTATATACTGGTGAGGGGTATCCTTGTGATTCGTCATGAGTTTACTTTAGATGTTGCCGTATCTTTTTGTTGTTGTAAACATTTGGGTTAATGTTTACAAATGGAAATAATGAGCTAAAAGTCATTATTAGGAGCATTAATTGCGACACATGCACTAGTGGTGACTCATGGTCTCTTTCTTTGTGCATGTGTCACATTATTTGATTGATTTATGGGTTGATATGATGAGAAGAGAGAGAGAGATGGAAGCCAAGGGGAGGTTTTGCTCTTTTATTATTCTTGCTCTACCTCTCATTTTTCAATATACAACATAAGAAAGAAAAGGCTCCTCTTCTTCTTCTTCCTCTAGCTCACCATTTCCATTAATGGCTTCATCTTCAACCTCCATCTATACACTCTCATGTGTTGAGAATCAATGGATGCAAGAGACAAAGTGATCACACACATTCTCTACATCACCGTGGACACGTCGGATAACCTGGTATTGGGGGTAAGATCGCACTGTGTCTAGGAGAGCCATTACACGAAGTCCTTGGCTAAGGCAGGAGATTTACTGGTAGGTATTCCATTAGTATTTCAAAGTGTTCTGTGTTACACTCCGACACGACTTGTACCGCTTTTGGGGGTCTGATTTTACCATCCCCCAGGCCCGCCATGCGATGCTCATAGATGAACGGACCAGACTATACGGATATTGTCACTGACAGGCTCAGTAGGGTTTCAGGATGAGTTCACTCATCGACCTCCCTTTTGGTCAATACCTGGTAGCCCGTTACATACAGCCAGTACCTCTGACGTGCTGGTGGTTAAATCCACAGCCAAAGTATTGATGAGTCTTTAGAGTCCCCCAAATACAGTGTTTCAAGTTTCGGGTGAAGCGTTGTAGAGGCCGTATGATATATGGCAGGGTTCGATCATATACGTGCAGTAGTGCGCGGATCATGATCGGACGGATCATACTAGTGGGCTTTGGTTTAAGCCGGATCCTAGTATTACATTTGTTGGATTACTTTAGTCTCATCGCATTCGCATTCAGTCGGAATGCGGATACAAGTATGTATATACGGGTGAGGGGTATTCTTTTGATCCGTCACGAGTTTAGTTTAGATGTTGCCGTATCTTTTTATTGTTGTAAACATTTGGATTAATGTTTACAAATGGAAATTGTGAGCTTATATCATCATTTTGTGCATTTAATGTGACATAGACTTCATTAGTGACTCATGGTCTCTTTTATTGTGCATATGTCACATTATATGATTGATATATGTGATGAAACGATAAGAGGAGAGAGAAGGGAAGCCATATGATGGTGGGTTAGCTCTTATATTTTTTCATTCTTGCTCTCATTCTTATCATCTCAACACAAAAAGAAAAGAATAGAAAAGTTCTTCTTCTTTCTCTTCTTTCTTGAGCTCACCATTTCAATTGATGGCTTCATCTTCCACCTCCATCCATACAATGGATGCAAGAGACAATGTTGTCACACACATTATCTACTTCACCTTAGACACGTCGTCTAGCGAACTTGGTGCCCGAGTTGCTTCGAACGAAGCGGGAGCCCGTAAAAGGACTCGATGTTGTGGTGCCCTTTCCGACGAGGAGACCGGAGCTCGGAGATGCCGCGAGGAGCTTGGGATGGTGGCCAAAGACCGAAGGACACGGATCGATCGGTATAGCTTTCCAACCCTTCTCCAGTTTGCTAGTTGTAGGTTAATGGTTCGATCCAGGATTAAAATCTGCGATAGCGCCGGTATCTAGTTTTGAAAAAGTTTTCGTTTCCGCATTTTGGCCTCGGACAGACGGCCGTGGTGCTACCGTAGACTTACAATTCCCTGCACCCACAATTCAACACAAAACCGACATTTCTATATCTGAATCCAATTGCATGGTCTAGGCTCTGTTTTAATCCAAGTGTTTAACACTAAAGGGGGGTTGTAGCCACAATACACTCACACGCATCTTCACAACTCAAGAATTTCTCAAAACCTCATCTTAGAATTTTCAACCATCACTAAAATACACTTAGACACTTCTAAACTTAAATAGATGCTAAAGTAATTGAAATACTACCCTAATGATGAAAGAATTACCTCATTTGGCAACTTAAAAAAATTTCTTGAGTTGCCCCAATGGCTCAAAATCCAAACTTTATTTGTTCCCCATGCTTGTAGTGAGCTTGTGCACAATTTTTGTTATGAGGGTGCATGGTTTTGATGTATTTTTGGAGGTGAAGTGAGGTGGTGTAAGTAGTGGAGGAGGTGAGGGCAGCCATGAGGAGAAGTGAAGAGAAAATGAGGAAGATGATTAAGTGAAACACAGTGAGTCTTGGTCAACAAGACCCCTCACCTCTCTCTCTCTTCTCTCTCTTGCCCATACTTCATATTTTAATCTTTTCGTTTTCTTTTCTTTTCTTTTCATTTTAAACACAAATAGAACCAAGTTATCAAAGAAATGAAGCATGGCTTTGATAAAAAGAAATGTACAAGTGTTCGCAACATGATTTGTTGCATGCCATAGGCACATAACACTCTTAATGCAAATTAGAAAATGTTAATCAAGTTTAGTAATAATGCATACAAAATAAATTGTATACTATATTGTAAAATTCCCAATTTTCATAAATTCTTTTAAAACCCAATAATTGATATAAATTTCCAAACATTTTCCAATTTATCGGTATATAATTATACCATATCATTAAAACTAATTTCCACACATTAAAATATCCATAATATTTATTATTTTAATTATTTTACTTCAAAAAAGTAATATCTTATTTTTCTGAAATGTTACAGTCTTCCCCCCTTAAATAAATTCGGTCCCTAAATTTAAATTTAAATCCCTCAAATACTAAAACATTTCAGTAAAATGATCAAGTAGCCGGGTTTCCGAAATCATAGTACATAAACCATATCGTAGCGCAATGCATGCGCATGAACAAGAGTATATAACTCAAAATCAAAACTCCGTCAAGCATCCCGCAATCATCGGAGTTATGGTGAATACACCAATGTCAAAATCCAATACGAAAACCAACATGATATACATCAAAACTATACATGTACGCATCGTTGTAAATTCTTCAAAACGTCTGAAAGAAATGCAAGCCAAACCTTTTTCAAATAACTGTGTAATGCGCGTATCACGGCAAAAGTAGAGGACGTTTATTATAAGAAAGATAACTATATAAATATATATATCCTTTGGTTAACATACGTTCCGCCGTTTCAAAAATAATTTAGAAGGGTTTCCTTTGTAAAATGTTTCGTATCATCTCGGACATGTAGGTAAATACTGAGACTATAGCTCCTTTTTAGAAATCCCTTCGGTAATGATTGTTAGAAGTTCTGCGTGTTCAAGTTTTGTTAATTACCGCAATCAAGACGGTTTCGCTTGTAGCTAGCCGGTTGAGTACGGGTCGTCCGCAGGGAGATGGGAATCTTTTTCTATGTGCTTTAACGAGTTAAGTCCAGTTTTCCAGATTTGTTTGTGATTAACTAAGTGTTAAAATGATATGTAAAGAGAGCTTGTTAGGGTTAGGATTAGGTAAGTTTGAGTTAGGAGTCGCTCACTTCTTTCGTTGCCACTCTTAATATCGGTGTTATTGTAATCGGCAACAACGGGGATTAGCACGACTAGGAAGGAACTTGCGAGTATATGCTAGGCTTTCCAACGCTTAAGTTCTTCCTTTTGGTGCTTGTCCGTCCGTTCTTGGCTCTTAGCCATAACCTCCGGTTAATTCAACCACAACCGGTCTCACTACGGAATCACCGCTATCATGTTGGATAGGGTGCCGAAGGGAGCGGATTGTGGTTCAATTAACGGGAGTCGATTTAAGATGTTGGGCAAGGAAAGAGTGAGAGAGATTTCCTTCTCTCAAACTTCCCTTATCCTACCCTAACAAGTATGGAAACTACTCACACATCATAACGAAAAGAAAACAAAACAAAAGAGGAAGATAGAAAGAAAGAGATAATGAGATAACAACTAGCTATTTGCGGCCTCACCTTGGCAAGGATCAAGCGTAAGCGTCATGGTTGTTTTAAGGATAAAGGAAAAGAGAAAAAAAAGAAACAACAAGAAATAACAACAACTAAGTTAACAAATGAAAATTACAAGCAATAATAATTTAACTAAAGAACAAGACAATATATAATAACAAAAGGGACTTCTTTATTCATCATTCTTCACTCACAAAAGCCCACTACACGTTTTTCAATGGAGAAGATATGGGAAGAGGAAGAAGAACAAGTATTCTAAACCTAGAAAAATACAAGATTATGCACCCCTTGGCTTCACAAGGTTCTGGACTATTTATAGGCAGGTAACAGAAATTCTAGGGCAACATTCTGGACCCACGTGAAAAGACCCAACTGCCCCTAAAAACTGGACTTCTGACGACTCTGTATGGCCGCGGTTCCGCGGCCTAAGCATGCTTAGGCCGCGGTTCCGCGGCCTACTTGGGGAATTGGGTCACCAATTTTGGTGGCTTCTCCTGGATAGTAGTGCCCTTCAGTATGGTATATGATTTTTCTCATAATTTCTTCACGATTTCTCCAGAATTTCTGTTGAATAAAAGGTGATGTGATGTGGATCTTTTGTCATGATTTTCTCGAGCTCCGCGTAGATTTCTTGGATCTTGTGTTGCCATTGAGCCTTGTGCATGAAAACGACATTGATTTGCCATTTAGTCTTTTATACTGGTGTGCAGCAACATACGGATAGAGAGCGGAGACCCGTGTTTTATCTGTGGTTGGCAGGAACCCAGGTTTTTGTCGTGTTTTTTCAATGAATTTCACCGTTTAGAGCCGAGAACCTGTATCCTGCAATTGACTAGCAAACACGGCTCAAGAGTACCTTCCGATATGCAATGTGATAAAAATTGGGCGGTATGAAAATGCAAAAATCTGATATGAACAAATACCCCCAAACTTATCATTTGCTCGTCCCGAGCAAAGCCAATTTATTCACAAAAAATTTCCTAACCTCACTTTCGCAGGAAACGCGATTGCACTGAGTATGTGCAACAAGCCGTTTAAACCTCTAGGTGTCCCTAGTAGGAGGAGTGTTGTCTCCTGAGGGTTTTCAGCGGATACTACCCACAAAATCCGGTCAAGCTAGTTTTTGTAAGATAACTATGATTCAAACCCTAATGTTTTGTTTCAGAAAATAACAATTCTATTATCCTAAGTTTAGACTATCGAACCTTTATTTTTCACACCTCGCTTCTTATTTAACTACAGATTTTATATGTCTTTACGTGCAGTGCAAAATAGTGTCGTTAAGTTTCCAGAAGGATCGATTTACGTCATCATGTCACACAATAAAGCCCAGATAAATATTTTGAAAGGATCACATAAGTTTTATAAAGAGTTAAGTATTTTTCAAGTTTCGTTTTCCAATAAAGTTTCAACTTTAGAATTTCTATCTTCCCTAACAGGAAACTAGTTCTTATTTTTCACTTCACCTTTTTCTTGTTTTCATTTCATACACACCTCTGTGAACGTGCAATAGTCTTTATCATAGAATAAAACCTTCATATCTCCGCTAAAATTTTTATAAAAGCCCGTCTTTTATCAAGATTATTCTCATACAAAGAACCGTTAGGAATTTTAGCTCGGAGAGAACACTTGCTTGACTTTGTTTTAATCTGGACTTTCTAGGCTTCTTAGCGAGCTTTGGGCCAATGCACCCAAACCAGTTGGCTTTAGGGCATTAGGTGTAGAAACACCCCGGCGGACTTAATTACTCAAGTTACCTAGGTCCAAAAACAAAAGACAGTTTGGCGTGAAAATCATGATGATTTAATACGAACGGAGATATAACCGGCTGTTCAATTTTTTTTTTTTGGATAAAAGACGTGTTTAGTGGGTTCGGTGTGTAATCATTCCAATCAAGTTTCAGATGGGTTATTTTTCAGACTTAGTTCCAATTAAGGCATCAATAACATTCCTTCATGTTCACTCACTTCATAAACTATTCTTGATATTACTTATTTCAGAACAAACCTATTTGATCCTCAAAAAATCATTGATCCATTTAAAAGTTTTTCGACATAAAAGACTTGTCATCTAATTCCCAAAAACTCACGACACGTTTAGTGTGATGTAAAGACGTATATCAGCTATAGTTAACTTCAAAGGAGAGTTATCTTTTAGGTTTTCAAAATCTAAAAATAAGATTTAGTTATTCTTATTTTATCAAACAAAACCGTCGAAATGTTGAATCAGAGTCCTCCCACTAGCTAACTTGAAAGAAAAGTTTTTATGTTTTTAGAAAATTTTCAGATTTTTATGGATTTTATGGATTTTAATATGCAGATGCAAAATATACATATGAATGCGAAGGTAAGAAATGCGTACAGAGCGTACCCCCAAACTTAAACTAGACAGTGTCCTCACTGTCATTGCATGAAGAGATCATTTGAAGGGTCAAAATTGTCGGTTAGTGATACACAATTTTTGTTTTTTTTGTTTTTAAAAGAAAAAGAAGAAGAATGGAAAAGAATATCCACACATATATACAAAAGGCTTTATACATACCCCCAAACTTATTTGGAACAGTGTCCACTGTTCTTGGCTGGATAACCGAAGTTTGGTGGTAGGCAGAGGAAGATCATGCAGGGTAAACCGGCTCCTGTAAGAACAGGAGCTCCTCTGTTGGTTCGGCGCTAAGGTACGGTTTTAGTCGGTGTCCGTTCACTTTGAAAAATGAACCGTCCTTTGGATTTTCCAAATCCACAGCGCCCTGCGGATACATATTCCGCACAAAATACGGCCCTTTCCAGCGAGATCTGAGCTTTCCTGGATGGAAGTGAAGTAGGGTGTGTTAGTTATATGTATGCCCTAGAGGCCATTACTGTACATACGATGTATATTGTAGCGGATGCTAGGACATATATAGGGAGGACATTCTTGCTCGACATGATAGTATGCTATCTGGTTGTACTTTATCTTAACATGTACTCTGATTGTCTCTATGTTACATGTTGATAAAGCCCTTAGGATATGTACTCGACTACTGGGACTATGATGAGATCATACTAGTGGGGCCACGGTAGTCAACGAGTACATCCTATAACTGTTCCTAGTCGAGGGTGTATCGAGACAGGGCATCGATACACCTGAGTAGACTAGCGTATACACATCTTGACCCATATGATGGGCGATGGATGATCCCATATCCATCGGTGTTTGACATCAAGGATGGTGTACAGGTGCTCAGTAGAGACTGGGTACACTGGACGGACTCGCCGAGAACTCCCAGATGGTATTATACCTCACGTCAGATGGCAGTTCTCCGGTGACACTGGTACAGAGTAGTCTGTTGACCCGAGATCGTCATATAGTCTTGTGTGATTCCCACTGTGCTTTGATTTCCATCATACCACGTCCAAGAGGGCGTCCAAAAAGGTGGCATTTGGGTACAGTCCCGAATCATATGGAGGCAATGAGCGATAGGAGGGGATTCGTCTCTCCCGGTATAGGGAGTTGATGTTGTGCTGTGTTCGATAGGCTATAACCGGAAATCCCTGGCCAGGGTTGCTGAGATTTACTGGTAAGTGTTATCAGTAGTTTCTCGAACTGTTATAGACCTCATATCGACACGACTTATCGAGCTACTGGGGTCTGACGTTTACCACCCCTAGGCGAGATATGCGACATATCAGACGACGAGACCGGACTGTACGGGAGTGTTACTGTTTGGATTCACAGGAGAAGTTACAAGCTTGCTTGTTGATCTTCTGAGCGCTCAATACCTGGGTAGCTGTTACGTTTAGCTGACCACTTGCAGCTTGTGGGTGTTTGATATGATCATCACCTACTGCCGGCGTATTGACGATTCTTTAGAGTCCTACACAGAGGTTTCTTAGCTCAGGCAAATTGGAGTAGGAGCACATATGGGATATGTGCGGGACCGAGGATAATGCGATATGTGATACCGTATTATATTCTCGCGATATTTGATATCAGCCGGGTCATCGGATCAAGTGTTGATTCGATGAATCGGTACGGATAAATATTAGTCGGTTATATGCGATATAGCCGGATTGTCGGATCAAGCGTTGATTCGATAATTTAATGTATAATAATATATATGATATATTAAATTACATTAACTAATATTAGCTCACTAAAAGATTCTTTTTCTCACTCGGGTGATACATTGATATATATGCGATATATGTTAATTGTATTATTTTATTTTGTTACGATAAATATTATATATGTGATATATAATATTGTAACATGATATGATAACTAATGCAACATGTTTTGTGGAGTTTAAACATGATAAGGGTTTGGATTAGGGTTAAGCTTTCTAGATGATTCTAGAAGGTTTTGGTTTTGTTTTGTGAAAGATATTTTCAAGTGACTCATGCTTTAACCCAACCCAAACCCTAACCCTAGTTAATTCTCTACATGAGTTTAGTTGACCATAGTTGCATTATTTATCATATTAATTCTTTCTATTCATCACAAAAGGAATTCTATCATATTCTTCATCTTCTTCCTTCTTCTTTCTTCATGGAAAAAGCTTGCTAGCTTTTTTCCAAGTGATGAATAAATGTGAGAAAAAGATAAATAAAGAGAGCAAAAATCCTACTTCATCATCCTCATCTTCCCTTACCATTTATATGAGGGTGTTCACATCATTTCATGAGTGTTAGCTTATGTTAACGAAACTTCAAGTAGATCATCTTTGTATCGAAGATCGGAAGCAAAGGTTGCATCTTTCTCTTCATGGAACCTCTCGAGAGTCCGGAACCCGATGATCGCAGCGAAGGGACCACAACACGGAGCATATGAAGTGAAGGACCGGATCTACAAAGGTTGTAATCCCTCTCACTTAGTGTTAAAGTTGTTAACATGTTAGTTTTCGCCTAATCTCTAGTTTAAAGATCCGTATTCGGGTTGTTCGGCACGGCTAATTTTTTAATCGGGCATGGTTGATGACTCGTAGACCCTTGTGCGCGTGCCTAGCAACCCTACAGTGGTATCAGAGCTACTAGGCATTGGATGTCGACCTATGGGGGGTTCTCACTATATGACAGTGTGGCGAAGCATAGGCTCTTACCCCCAAGGTGTCCCGAGAACGGAAGGTGTTCCGGCGGGTTGTAGTCCTCGCGAGGGGGCATGCGTAAAAAGTAGCGGCTGAGGGACCCGTTGGTGCCACGGTGACCCCATTGGAAGCGGTGGCTGCCTGACCTACAGTGGTATCAGAGCCAAGCTAGAGTTTTAGGCGAAGTCTAGACGAAGTTTAAAGTCCGATCGAACCCGGAAAACCCGATATACCCTAGTTTCTGGAAATTTTTCGAAACTGTGATTTTTCTCATATTAAAAATGCTCAAAAAATTCAGCAGGGTATTTTGTGAATTACTGTGAAGCACGTGCGCCTGATTCCACCAAAGCGCGGCGGAACCGCGGCACAAGCATGGCTTGTGCGGCGGTTCCGCGGCCATTTAGTCACTTCTGGATTTGAAATTTGCACAGTAATTCTTATCTTTTAGTGCTGTATTTTATGGGAATTTTTAATATTTATTCAACTGTTGAATTTTCTGGGTTGTATTGGGGACTCGTTGATTCGATCGGATATTATAACTTTGTTTAGTTTGTCCGGATAATTTTAGAAACTGTTAAAAAGTTCGGCCGGATATCAATAACTCACTTTTTCCCCTGTCGGAAATTTTTTCAAAAGTTGGATTTTTCCTCGTGTTTAAGAACGTTCTAAGTCGTGCAAGTAACGCGGTGGACCCTCTAGAAGACAACAAACCTTAACTCGATTATGTGACCGTCTTGAACTGCCTTTTGAACCTTAGGGTTTGGGGCAGTACGACGTGCCACATGTGAGGCGTTGGCTTGACCCTTCTACGGCTGGACCATTGGTACTGTGGCATGTGATGGATGTTTTTAAACTGATTTCAAGTGTTGAGATATATTGGGGAAATCTTGGGTGTTTGATTATTCGATCGGAAAGTTTAACTTTGTCTATTTATCTGGAATGTGATACAATATTTGGAATCCACAGGTAGTTATGAGATAACTAATTTGAATATTATAAACCTAGCAGTTCAGTCTCATTTGATCGGTTGCCACGGAATTTTGATGTGAACAAAAGTCCGTCGCAATCACGTAGTGTACGCGGATACTTCGCCGGGTAAACTTAATAGACAGCTACGCCCCATAGCCCCGACCAAGTGACTCTAGGAGAACCCCGTCGCCGAAAGCATCCGTTCGGGTGCTCGCGGCAGCGGTGTTCCGCCTTAGTGCACTTCGTCGACGGCATCTGGGGTGCGGCCGTCTACTAAAGTTTGCGACGAGCATTCGATCAGGATGTCGGGAATCTTGTTGAATTGCTCGACTTGATATTGAAAAGAGTTTTCGATAATGAGACTAAAATGCGGGGTTTATAATTGTTAGGCATGTGATGTCTAAGGAATTCATTTGGTTAGGCATGCGATGTCAAAAGAGGTTGTGGATTCCAACTGTTATAGTTTTACACTTTCTTTTCTGTGACCGTAAGCGTAGTATGTGGTGTATCGCCGGCTTCGTTGCTATACATCAACGACAATCGGGATACGCATACTTGCTTACGTTGATGATATGAGATATTATGTGTTGCTGTGATATGTTATATTGGATCGTCGCGTTTGAATAGCCGGGGGGTTTTATATGAGATGAGAGTTTTTTTTTCATTCATGTAAAATTCATTTATATGTAATAATCTTTTATTGGGGCACTTCCAGGTTGCGGAAGATGTCACCGTTGTATATTATTTACTTTTCCGCATTAGCTAGACCCAAGGCGGGGAGCACAAGTAACCGGGTTCTAGGGTCCAGTGGTAGACCATCTCGAGGAGTCGAGACCGGGTCTCCTAACCCTAGAATTGGCAGTGTTGCTTGCCGCTCTCGTAGGGGGTCTAGGGATGTGGGTTTGGCTATTCATCGCGACCGTGGAATCCGTGTTTTATACAGGCTCGTATTGAAAACACGGACGTCCTAGTATATCCAATATTTTATATATCTTCTTCTGCTGCAATGTTCTGTGTTGAGATCATATTACTGCCTGTGACGAATGTTTATATTATATATATGCGATATATGTTATATTGCAGATTTCGTTTCAAAAAGAGATGCTTGCGAAGCATAATAAAATGGGACTTCATTAATGAGATTAATGAAACTAAAAGAAACCTAAGATGTTGTAGAAACTTGTTTTAAAAACTGGTAGCTCTAGTTCTTACTTTGCATAGCGGTGTTCCTTGTACAACATCCAGCACCTTATTCGATAAGGAAAGGACCGAGATCCCTTCACCGGGAGTGACTCCTTTAGCAATAACTGGCAGATGCTACAAACTCGGTTTGTCTTTTGATTGCTTCTATAGTTCTTGCTTTGCACAACGGTATATATGATATATCATGCACCTTATTCGATGAGGAAAGGGCCGACGATCCCTTCACCGGGAGTGACCCCTTTAGCAAAACTAGAAAAGCCTAAAAAACACTCCATTTCAAATCACTCGATTCTACAACGATATCAAGTTCATTACGCAAAAGGTTTTCTTAAAAACCTGTCGTAGCCCTCCGTCATTTCAGATAAGTACTTCATAGTATTCGTGCTGCGTTTGTTAGCTTTCGTCAAGGCGTAGTGCGCGGTAGCTATTTATGCTTATCTGCTAGCATATGATGCGATTGAGTTAGGGTAGTCGTGCGACTTTGTTGGCTTTCATCAAGGGTCGTGCGGGTGGGTTTAATTCAATCGGGAAATGACGGGTTGGACTTGACTAGTAGCCTATGGTTTGTTGGCTTTCGTCAAGGTCATAGGATGCTAGGGGTAAAATATTATCGGGAATTTCAAGTGTTGAAATTTGCAATGAGATTGCATACCTTCTATGAGATAGTTGGATCCCGATACCCACTGCGAGTAATTGTTACTCCTGGGAGAGTTTTACACATTACAATTAGCCGATCAAGTAGGTGTCTAGAAAAGTGTCAATGGGGTTACGCCTCTGGGAAAACGAGGTTTACTTTAATTAGGTTCGTGCGAAAGCACGGGGGACCTCTCTCAAAGTACCGACACTAGCCTGGCTGAATGATTGGCGAACTTGTAGCGTGTAATTAATCCCGACTAGTCTTTCCTTTTAGGGTTTGAAGGAAGATTTGATTAAAACAGTGGGAGACATCCTGATTAGATATATTAGATAACCAATCTAATCTTGCCAGAACATACGCTGAGTGTTTTCTTCTCTCTCTCTCCAGGTAACGACCATATCACGCCTTAATCAAGATAATAATACGGATGTATTGACCGAACCCGCTTGTTATACTGAGCTGGGGAACGTTGGTCCCGCTCTAACTTATAATTGTTATAAGACAGAGCAGGAAATAGGGGATTACCAGAATTCCCGCGCCGCCCAAACGAAGAAAGTGCATGCTGATGCATCTTCTTCGGGTGTGTTCATTACAGAGAACTGTTTCTCAGTATCCTTTACGTCCTGGGTATGTGATACCGGATCAGGATCCCGCATATGTAATTTGTTACATGGGCTACAGATAGGTAGAGAGCTGAGAACGGGTGATAAGTTTCATGAGACAGAAAACGGTGCAAGTGTTGCAGCCAAGTCTGTTTGTCACTATCACCTTGTATTACTAGAATACATTGATTCTGAACAAATGTTATTAGATACCGAACCTGATCTACAAAATCATATCAGTCTCTTTATTAGTAAAGAAAGGATATAATTTTGTATTGTTGGATAATGTTTTGAACATTTCCTATATCAAGAGTTGATCGGTTCAGGCACGTCATCTAAAAGCATTGCCGTTCTAAATCAAACTACAGTTCTTAGTATATGGAACACACACAAGAGGAAGAGTTCAGAAATGAACGAATCCTTCTTGAGGCATTGTAGAATAGGTCATATCAATGCGACCCGACTGGCTGAAGTTACATTTAGATGCATATTTAAATTAGTTTGAATTTACATCTTGTGAAACTTGCCGGTCATGTCACAAAGTTAAAATGACCACAGCTCTGTTTATTAGAAACAGAGAAAGAGTTAGTGAACTCTTGGGATTGATACATGTTGATGTATGAAGGTCCCCTGTCTACACATGCCAGGACCGGTTCTTTGTACTTCATTATATTCACTGATGATCTCTCAAGATTCAGACATATGTTCCAGTTGAAACACAAGTCCGAACCTTTTGAGATATTCATAGAATATAAGTTAGAAGTAGAGAACCAAAATATGGGTATAAGTATTATGTCCTTTGATGAGATCAAGGAGGAAAATACTTGAGTACGGAATTCCTGGACTATTCTAAAGGAGAAAGAGATTCTCTCTCAGCATTACTCCTCCGTATACACCACAGCACGTCGGTGTATCGGGGCGGAGCAATAACACCCTATGTGATATGGTGTGCTCTATGATGTGTACTACTGAGTTTCCTATTTTCTTTTGGGAGTTATGCACTTGAGAAGCTGCATACCTATTGAATAGGGTTCAAATCAAATCAGTTACCTACCACTTCATATGTGATATGGAAAGGGAAGAGCCCATATCTTAAGTTTGTTAAGATTTGGGGTTGTCCGGCCTATATTTAAAAGCAAAATCCGGACAAGCTCGAGGCAAGGTCTGTTATGTAGAACTGGAATGGTTCCAGCTATACAAACTGCAGCTGATGATTTGGTAGAACCAAAGGATTCAATAGTGTCCAACGAACCTCAGCCTCTCCGCCGATCTAGTAGGGATCCTCACCCACCTGAGAGATACTTCGGTTTCTCTATGACAGTGGGAGCGAGGATTGCTTCATGAGATGATGACCCAACTAGTTTCGAGCTGGCCATCAGGAGTGAGACTCTGTAAGAATGGCTGGATGCTTAACGATCTGAGATGGAATCTTTATACACCGACAAAGTATGGACTTTGGTTGCTTTATCTGAAGGGTTAAATCCCCATCAGGAGCGAGTATATCTTAAGAAGATTACTTGGTGTATATGGAAAAGTTGAGACTTTCAAAGCTATGCTTAAGTCCATCCAGATCCTGTTTGCCACGGCTACATACCATGACTAAGATATCTGGCGGTTGGGTGTCATGACTGCTTTTCTGAAATGATGTTTTAGAAGAGAGCGTCTATAAGTACACAGCCAGAGGGCTTCGTAGATAGTGGGAGAAGCGAAAACGTGTGCAAGATGTTTTATATGATAAAACAGGCATCGCGGAGTTGGAACATCTGTTTTGATGTGGTAGTCAAAGAGTTTGACTTCATCAAAATGGTAGATGAACCTTGTATATACAAAAAGGTAGTAGGGAGTATGGTGATGATCCTCGTAGAGTACGTGGATGACATACTCTTGATACGGAAGGAGTTTCCTATGCTACGCTCGGTCAATCTCCGCTTATCACAACGATTCTCCATATAGGATCAAAGCGATACCTCCTAAATCCTGTATTTTGGATCTATGAGATAGTTCTAATTGGATGTTAGGATACTCACTAGTTGTAGTGAGATGGTATCAATCGATCCTGGGGTGAATCACTGGAAAGGTTCCAGGGTGATAAGGACGACTGAATGTCAGTCGCAGGCATTGCCTTTACCCTCAGTGGAGGGACGGTATGTTGGAAGAGTTCCAAGCTAGATACCGTGACATACTAGACAATTAAAGGCAAGATACATCGTTACTAAGGATGCTACCAAAGAGGCAGTCTGGATATATATAAGTTCATGAGATGAACATCGTTCCTACCATTGTGTGACAATGGAGTTGTGGCTTTAGCCAAGGAACTTCCGTCCCATCAGAAATCCAGATATAATTCTTAGGCAGTATCACCAGATCATGGAGATGGTTAATCTCCAGGGAGATCGAGGTTAGGAGAGAAGACACAGAGGACAACAGCGTGGATCCACTCACAAAGGCCTTTTTCCCAGTAAAGACTTTTATGGGATGGTTGAGTATGAGATACTTCAACCGCAGCTAATTGTTGGGTATGTGATACCACGACAGATGGCCCTAGTGCAAGTGGGACATTGTTAGTTATATGTATGCCCTAGAGGCCATTACTGTACATACGATGTATATTGTAGTGGATTCTAGGACATATATAGGGAGGACTTTCTTGCTCGATATGATAGTATGCTATCTGGTTGTACTTTATCTTAACATGTACTCTGATTGTCTATATGCTACAAGTTGATAAAGCCCTTAGGATATGTACTCGACTACTGGGACTATGATGAGATCATCCTAGTGGGGCCACGGTAGTCAACGAGTACATCCTATAACTATTCCTAGTCGAGGGTGTATCGAGACAGGGCATCGATACACCAGAGTAGACTAGCGTATACGCATCTTGACCCATATGATGGGCGATGGATGATCCCATATCCATCGGTGTTTGACATCAAGGATGGTGCACAGGTGCTCAGTAGAGACTAGGTACACTGGACAGACTCGCCGAGAACTCCCAGATGGTATTATTCCTCACGTCAGATGGCAGTTCTCCGGTGACACTGGTACAGAGTAGTCTGTTGACCCGAGATCGTCATAGAGTCTTGTGTGATTCCCACTGTGCTTTGATTTCCATCATACCACGTCTAAGAGTGCGTGCAAAAAGGTGGCTTTTGGGTACAGTCCCGAATCACATGGAGGCAATGAGCGATAGGAGGGGATTCGTCTCTCCCGGTATAGAGAGTTGATGTTGTGCGGTGTTCGATTGGCTATAACCGGAAATCCCTGGCCAGGGTTGCTGAGATTTTCTGGTAATTGTTATCAGTAGTTTCTCGAACTGTTATAGACCTCATATCGACACGACTTATCGAGCTACTGCGGTCTGACGTTTACCACCCCTAGGCGAGATATGCGATATATCAGACGACGAAACCGGACTGTAAGGGAGTTTTACTGTTTGGATTCACAGGAGAAGTTACAGGCTTGCTTGTTGATCTTCTGAGCGCTCAATACCTGGGTAGCTGTTACGTTTAGCTGACCGCTTGCAGCTTGTGGGTGTTTGATATGATCATCACCTACTGCCGGCGTATTGACGATTCTTTAGAGTCCTACACAGAGGTTTCTTAGCTCAGGCAAAACGGAGTAGGAGAACATATGTGATATGTGCGGGACCGAGGATAATGCGATATGTGATATCGTATTATATTCTCGCGATATTAGATATCAGCCGGGTCATCGGATCAAGTGTTGATTCGATGAATCGGTACGGATAAATATTAGTCGGTTATATGCGATATAGCCGGATTGTCGGATTAAGTGTTGATTCGATAATTTAATTTATAATAATATATATGATATATTAAATTACATTAACTAATATTAGCTAACTAAAAGATTCTTTTTCTCACTCGGGTAATACATTGATATATATAGGATATATGTTAATTGTATTATTTTATTTTGTTACAATAAATATTATATATGTGATATATAATATTGTAACATGATATGATAACTAATGCAACATGTTTTGTGGAGTTTAAACATTATTAGGGTTTGGATTAGGGTTAAGCTTTCTAGACGATTCTAGAAGGTTTTGGTTTTGTTTTGTGAAAGATATTTTCAAGTGACTCATGCTTTAACCCAACCCAAAACCTAACCCTAGTTAATTCTCTACATGAGTTTAGTTGACCATGGTTGCATTATTTATCATATTAATTCTTTCTATTCATCACAAAAGGAATTCTATCATATTCTTCATCTTCTTCCTTCTTCTTTCTTCATGGAAAAAGCTTGCTAGCTTTTTTCCAAGTGATGAATAAATGTGAGAAAAAGATAAATAAAGAGAGCAAAAATCCTACTTCATCATCCTCATCTTCCCTTGCCATTTAGATGATGGTGTTCATATCATTTCATGAGTGTTAGCTTGTGTTAACGAAACTTCAAGCTAGATCATCTTTGTATCGAAGATCGGAAGCAAAGGTTGCATCTTTCTCTTCGTGGAACCTCTCGAGAGTCCGGAACCCGATGATCGCAGCGAAGGGACCATAACACGAAGCATATGAAGTGAAGGACCGGATCTACAAAGGTTGTAATCCCTCTCACTTAGTGTTAAAGTTGTTAACATGTTAGTTTTCGCCTAATCTCTAGTTTAAAGATCCGTATTCGGGTTGTTCGGCACGGCTAATTTTTTAATCGGGCATGGTCGATGCCTCGTAGACCCTTGTGCGCGTGCCTAGCAACCCTACAGGGTGTCGTAAAGCAGTTCCTGCTGACCAGGTACGAAGGTTTTGCGCAAAAGGTGTTTATCGTGAAACACCTTCGTTCGATTCTTAACGACAACCGCGTTATCGTAAGCCTCATCCCTAAGCTCGCTCAGTTCGTTCAACTGCAGCTTCCGATGGCTGCCCGCATCTTCGAGAGACAGATTCAGTTCTTTTATCGCCCAAAATGCACGATGCTCTATTTCGACAGGTAGGTGGCAGGCTTTTCCGTATACAAGCCGATAGGGAGACATGCCAAGGTCGGTCTTATAAGCGGTTCGAAATGCCCAAAGGGCATCAGTGAATTTCAGCGACCAATCCTTACGGTTCTTGGAAACCGTCTTCTCCAGTATCTGCTTGATTTGCCGATTTGAAATTTCAGCCTGCCGGCAGGTTTGGGGGTGGTAGGGCGTGGATAGCTTATGATTAAGGGAGTATTTTCGCATCAAGGCCTCGAAGGTCTTGTTGCAGAAATGACTTCCATTGTCGCTAATGATCGCTCGGGGTGCCCAAAACGGGAATAAATGTTTTCTTTAAGAAACCTAACGACAACCTTGTTGTCGTTAGTCCGGCTGGGCACAGCCTCGACCCATTTAGAGACATAATCAACAGCGAGAAGGATGTATAAGTTCCCAAAAGAGCTGGGAAACGGCCCCATAAAATCTATCCCCCAAACATTGAAAATCTCCACAACCATGATCGGTTGGAGCAGCATCTCGTTCCTCCGGGATATCCGGCCCATGTGTTGGCACCGGGAGCAAGTCTTGCAATAGTCATGAGCGTCTTTGAAAAGTTGTGGCCAGTAGAAACCACATTGCAAGATCTTCTCAGCTGTCTTTCTGGGGCCAAAATGCCCGCCACATGCTTGATCGTGGCAATACGACAGCACACTCTTGAATTCCTCGTCAGGGACACACCGACGAATAATCTGGTCGGGACAGTACTTGAACAGATAGGGTTCGTCCCAGTAAAAGTGTTTTACTTGGGATAAGAAACGAAGTCTGTCCTGACTTGACCATTCAGTCGGTAGTAATCCTGTGGCCAAATAGTTCACAATATCTGCGAACCTGGGTTCGCAGAATACTGTCAAGAGCTGTTCATCCGGGAAAACGTCGTTGATCGGAATTGGAAGCGAAGGCGAAGAAGGAAGTCGTGAGAGATGGTCGGCAACTACGTTTTCACATCCTCTTTTGTCCTTAATGACAAGGTCAAACTCTTGAAGCAAGAGGATCCAACGTATTAACCGAGACTTTGCATCTTTCTTCGCAAAAAGATGGCGCAGAGCAGAATGGTCTGTGTAGACAATGACTGGAGAGCTGATGAGGTAGGGCCTGAACTTTTCTAAAGCAAATAAAACAGCCAAGAATTCCTTCTCAGTTGTTGTATAATTGAGTTGGGCGTCGTTCAGTGTTCGGCTCGCATAATAGATTACGTGCGGCATCTTGTTGATGTATTGTCCAAGGACAACACCAATGGCAAAGTCGGATGCATCGCACATAATCTCAAATGGGTGCGTCCAGTCAGGTGAAGAAAGAACGGGAGCATAAGTGAGTGAGCGTTTTAGTGACTCGAATGCAGGCACACAGCTCGAGTTGAAGTCGAATGGCGTGTCCTTGGCCAGCAAAAGAGTCAAGGGCCTAGCAATCTTGCTAAAGTCCTTGATGAACCGTCTATAGAAACCGGCATGGCCAAGGAAGGCTCGGATATCTCTGACGCATCGGGGAGGTGGGAGATTGGAAATGACCTCAATCTTCGCTTTGTCAACCCCTATGCCATTTTGCGAGATGATATGTCCTAAGACAATACCTTCGCGCACCATGAAGTGGCACTTCTCCCAATTCAAAGTAAGATTCATGTCCTTACATTGGGTAAGGACAGCGTCAAGATGCAGCAAACACTCGTTGAAGGAATCGCCGAAGATGGAGAAATCATCCATGAAGATCTCCAGAAATTTTTCCACCATGTCTGAGAAGATTCCCATCATACACCGCTGGAAGGTAGCGGGCGCATTGCATAACCCAAAGGGCATGCGACGATATGCAAACGTGCCGAAAGGACAGGTGAATGTGGTCTTGTCCTGGTCTTTTTCGGTGATGGGAATCTGATTATAGCCGGAGTGGCCATCAAGAAAGCAGTAGTACTCGTGTCCGGCCAATCGTTCAAGCATCTGGTCAATGAAAGGTAGCGGGAAGTAGTCTTTCCGCGTTGCGGCGTTGAGTTTTCTGTAATCGATGCATACTCGCCACCCAGTTTGGGTGCGAGTAGGGATTAACTCGTTCGCCTCGTTGGTTATGACCGTGATGCCCGACTTCTTGGGGAAAACATGAATAGGGCTAACCCACTGGCTATCAGAGATTGGGTAAATGATACCACTATCTAGACATTTTACGATCTCCTTCTTCACAGCCTCTTTCATGACTGGATTGAGACGTCTTTGTGGATCCCGGGCTGGTTTGGCATCATCCATCAGATGAATGTGATGCTCAACGATCAGGGGACTAATCCCCTTAATGTCCGCCATGGACCAGCCAAAAGCTTGCCTGTTGCTGTGCAAGACCGCGAGAAGGGCTTTCTCTTGCTCGGGAGCTAGAGAAGCCGAGATGATAACCGGGAGGGTCTCGTTCTCACCTAAGTAAGCGTACTTAAGGTGAGACGGCAAAGGCTTGAGTTCGAGCGCTGGAGGTGAAACGATTGAAGGCAAGATTGGTGCAGAGGTCTCGAACTCAAAGGACACCAGCAAAGGTTCAAAACGAGTGTAGGTGACCGAGTTGGATGGTTCAGGTAACTCATCCGGAAATTCGAAAGATTCAAACTCGGGTTGTGTGCGGCTAAGATCGTTCGAGAACGTGAAACACTCGTAGTCGTTGTCGGGCGCAGAAACAGCAGCAGGTTCGAAGAGGAACGCACTAGTGGCGTCAAGATTATCGTGATCAAACAGAAACTCCTCGAATTCACACTCTTCAGGGGTGATCTCCTGGATCGAGCAGACGTCCAGTATATGAGCATTAGGTTCGGCGGGCTGATTCCCCAACCTAAAAATGTTGAGTTCAATCATCATGTTTCCAAAAGAGAGGTTCATCGAACCATTGCGACAATTGATCATAGCATTTGAGGTTGCAAGAAATGGGCGACCGAGTATCACCGGAATTTGATTCCGGGGGTTAGCTACAGGCTGTGTGTCTAATACAATGAAGTCAACGGGGAATATGAAGTCCCCGACTTTGATTAACACGTCCTCTAGCTCACCCCTAGGATGGGTGATCGATCGGTCGGCCATTTGGAGAGTGCAGTGCGTGGGTTTCAGCTCTCCGACGCCTAATTGCTCGTATACTGAGTATGGAAGCAGGTTAACACTGACACCAAGATCTAATAGTACACGGTTGATGTTCTTATCCCCAATGGTAATAGAAATCGTAGGACAGCCAGGGTCCTTCCGTTTTTGTGGTAAAGATTGGGTAAGAGCATCACTCACAGCACTAGCCAAGAAAACTTTCTTTGGTACCTGAGATTTCCTCTTTTTCGTGCACAAGTCCTTTAAGATTTTCGCGTAGGACGGGACTTGTTGGACAGCATCTAAAAGAGGAATGTTAATGTTAACCTGCTTAAATAACTCCAGAATCTTCTCCATTTGAGGATTTTGTTTATTAGACCTCAACCGGTTTGGAAATGGAACATTTTGAAAATTGGTTGAGTCTAATGCTGGAGGAGGAGATTGTGGAGTTGGAACGGATCCCAGAACAGGTGTTTTCATAGAGTGAGAAGTGGGTCCATTCAGAGCAGAAGAAGAGGAAGGAGAGCCTTGTGAAGAACGGAGAATAGGCTCAGAAGGCGAAGACGAAGAGAAAGAAGAAGAAGAAGAAGAAGAAGAAGAAGCGGCTGGGGTGTCATCGTTGATCCGTTTGCCAATGTTGTTTTGCAGCATCCTTCCCGATCTCAGTGTGGTCACGGCACTCACATTATGGTTCTGTTGTTCAAGAGCAACATGTGCATTATGTGGGTGACCGGGATTTGGGAGTGGCTGGGACGGGAGCTTCCCCTTTTCTCGCTCGCTTAAGGCCGCATTCAGCTGTGCAATCTGGGCCTCGATGGTCATGATGCTTTGCCCGTGTGCGGCAGTGTGTTGCACTAAGGACTGAATGGAAGACTTGATGTTGGCGGTGGACTGAGTCAATTGTTTAACGAATGCCTCCAGACTTCGTTCAAGCGAGAAAACCTTATCGTTTTTTGACGGAACAAAGTTGTTTGGTAGAAAAGAATTGTTGGGTGCAAAGTTGTTCGTCTGATTTTGGAAAGGTTGGGGTTGGAAGGGCTGCTGAAACTGCTGTTGGGTTTGTTGTTGCGCTTGTTGTTGCGGCGGAGGGGCCCTTTGGAAATTGTTGCCTTGGAATTGATTCTGATTCTGATTCCAGGCGAAATTGGGGTAGTTTCTCCAACCGGGAATGTAGGTGGAAGAGTATGGATCATTCCTCGGTCTTTGCTGGAATGCATTAACCTGATCCTGTCCTTGCGATGGTGGATTGTAAGGACACTCTTCGGTCAAGTGAGAAGGATCGAAACAACAAGCGCAGATGGTACGAAGGGGGAGAACAGGGGCAGGAGCAGGAGAAGAAAATTTGCTCTCTATCGCTTCAAGCTTTCTTATTATTGCAGCCATTTCAGCTTTCATCGCAATCGAGACAACAAGTTGGTGAATTCCTACCCTAGACTGACCGGTAGAAGTGGAGGTAGAAGAAGAAGAAGAAGTCGGTCTGGTGCTCTCCCGTTGTAGCGTTTGCTCCGCAAGGTCGTCAAAGAACTTCCACGCTTCCTCGTCAGATTTCGATAGGAAGTGGCCCTGACAGATGGTTTCCAACAACTGCTTCGTTGCTGGGTTCAGGCCCTCGTATAAGGTTTGGCAAAGTTGCCATTTCTCTATACCGTGGTGAGGACACTGAACAAGAAGGTCTTTGTACCGGCCACAGCACTTCCAGAAGGGTTCAGAAGGAAGCTGAGAGAATTGGTTGATTTCATTGCGGATCCTTGCGGTTTTATGATTCGGAGAAAATTTCTTTAGAAACGCTTTAACAAACTAGTCCCAGCTGGTTATTGAGTGGGAAGCGGTGCTATACATCCATTTTTCAGCAAGATCGCATAAAGTGAACGGAATGACTCGTAGACATATAGCATCGTCCGACAGCTGGGTAGTTTTCATCATGGCACAGACGTTTTGAAATTTATTGATGAAGATATAGGCATCTTCAGATTCAAGCCCATGAAATCGTGGAAGCATGTTGATGAAGTGGGGCTTAATTTCAAAGTTGTCCCCATTGGCCGGTGGAAGAGAAAGGCAGGTGGGAAGTGCAGAACGGGTGGGATAGAAACGATCCTGGAGCGCGATTTGCTGCGGCGCTACAACAGGTGGTGGTGGTGGGTTATTGGTCTCCGTAGGAGGTGGAGCCAATCCAGGGGTAGTCAAAGAGATGTTCGGAATAAATCCAGACATCGCGGAAGAAGAGGTTGGTGATGGTGAAGGTGAAGATGTATGAACAGAATTCCGGTCAACGTCGGAGTTGGCCGGCAAAGGTAAGGGTGAAAGAGGAGTGGACGGAGTTTCGACGTCGGAGTCGATCGCGTAGTCGGTAGCGACTAACGTAACGCGGACTAGGCGGGCGCTAGTGTCCCGAGTCCAAGCGGACATACACTAAACGAGTTTAGTATAGTCAAAGCGGAGAAGGTGAGGGTAAGAAAACGTCAATGGAGAAAACGATGGGTGGGGGTGAAAAAATGGATTTGGCGACAAAGGGCAAGTTTTTATAAAAGTTTTTGATTTTTTTCTTTTTTTTTTTAGAAAGAGCTTTACAGGAATATATACGGACTTACGGACTTAAGAAATCACAAATAAGATATGCACAATCTCACCTAGATTTAGGGTCACCTAGGTCAACTAGACTTGCTCCTAACTGTTCCAGAGGGCTAGAAATAGGACCTCAAACCGCCTCTTCTCCGTCTAATGCGGCAAGATAAGAGCCAGGTAAGTGGGAGGTTGTCCAACGCTTTCGCGAAGTTCCTTAATTAAATAACCACTTGCCTTCGTCACACTTGCCTAGGCACCGCAAAAGTTAGGTAGGATAAACGGCCGATGCCTGTAACTAGCCCTCTGTCCTATTGAGCGCGAAATCGTTAGGGCCGAGTCTAGTATTTTTTAATTTTAACAATGGTCAATGCATATGCTTTTTATGATTTTTGGGGTCCTAGGAAGGGTGATGAAATCCCCACCCAATCTGAATTGGTTTCAAGCCCCTTAAGTCCGTATTAATGAAAGCAAAGCGATAACAAATCAACTGCAAACAATTTTTACTTTTAGCGCGGCGCAAAGAATCCTGCACAAAAACAGTTTATTGGAAGGGAGAGAAGAGTTTGCGCAAAGAATGTTGCAGAAAACACAGTTTATTGGAGTCCAGAGGAGTGGGGAGGAGAGAAGTAAGACTCACAGAACTTTTGAGTTGACGAGGCCACCAAGTGGCCGCGGTTCCGCGGCCTAAGCCTTCTTATGTCGCGGTTCCGCGGCGGGAACAGAGACTTGGGCTTCTGGATTTCTGGTGTGAGCTCCTGTGTTTGTCCTCTGCTTGTCTGTATTTTCTGAATTTTTATTTTCTCACTGTACCTGTTCCAGATCTTGACAGTAGATCATTTGTTCCGTTTTGATCCGTCGCGGTGTAGCCGCGAAATGTGGGTCTATCTTCCCACGTCTTTGGCACTGAACTCGAACTCCGTATTATCCTGCACACTTGCACAAAAACTAATCAAAAATAACAAAATGATTTTTTTTACAAAGTATATTTTTTTTTGTTTTGTTTTTCGGTTATATTCACAAGTTAACCCGAAATTACACAAAGAAATAAACTACCGTCTCCCCGGCAACGGCGCCATTTGATTGTTAGAAGTTCTGCGTGTTCAAGTTTTGTTAATTACCGCAATCAGGACGGTTTCGCTTGTAGCTAGCCGGTTGAGTACGGGTCGTCCGCAGGGAGATGGGAATCTTTTTCTATGTGCTTTAACGAGTTAAGTCCAGTTTTCCAGATTTGTTTGTGATTAACTAAGTGTTAAAATGATATGTAAAGAGAGCTTGTTAGGGTTAGGATTAGGTTAGTTTGAGTTAGGAGTCGCTCACTTCTTTCGTTGTCACTCTTAATATCGGTGTTACGGTAATCGGCAACAACGGGGATTAGCACGACTAGGTTGGAACTTGCGAGTATAAGCTAGGCTTTCCAACGCTTAAGTTCATCCTTTTGGTGCTTGTCCGTCCGTTCTTGGCTCTTAGCCATAACCTCCGGTTAATTCAACCACAACCGGTCTCACTACGGAATCACCGCTATCATGTAGGATAGGGTGCCGAAGGGAGGGATTGTGGTTCAATTAACGGGAGTCGATTTAAGATGTTGGGCAAGGAAAGAGTGAGAGTGATTTCCTTCTCTCAAACTTCCCTTATCCTACCCTAACAAGTATGGAAACTACTCACACATCATAACGAAAAGAAAACAAAACAAAAGAGGAAGATAGAAAGAAAGAGATAAGGAGATAACAACTAGCTATTTGCGACCTCACCTTGGCAAGGATCAAGCGTAAGCGTCATGGTTGTTTTCAGGATAAAGGAAAAGAGAAAAGAAAGAAACAACAATAAATAACAACAACTAAGTTAACAAATGAAAATTACAAGCAATAATAATTTAACTAAAGAACAAGACAAGATATAATAACAAAATGGACTTTTTTATTCATCATTCTTCACTCACAAAAGCCCACTACACGTTTTTCAATGGAGAAGATATGGGAAGAGGAAGAAGAACAAGTATTCTAAACCTAGAAAAATACAAGATTATGCACCCCTTGGCTTCACAAGGTTCTGGACTATTTATAGGCAGGTAACAGAAATTCTAGGGCAACATTCTGGACCCATGTGAAAAGACCCAACTGCCCCTAAAAACTGGACTTCTGACGACTCTGTATGGCCGCGGTTCCGCGGCCTAAGCATGCTTAGGCCGCGGTTCCGCGGCCTACTTGGGGAATTGGGTCACCAATTTTGGTGGCTTCTCCTGGATAGTAGTGCCCTTCAGTATGGTATATGATTTTTCTCATAATTTCTTCACGATTTTTCCAGAATTTCTGTTGAACAAAATGTGATGTGATGTGGATCTTTTGTCATGATTTTCTCGAGCTCCGCGTAGATTTCTTGGATCTTGTGTTGCCATTGAGCCTTATGCATGAAAACGACATTGATTTGCCATTTTTTCTTTTATACTGGTGTGCAGCAACATACAGATAGAGAGCGGAGACCCGTGTTTTATCTGTGGTTGGCAGGAACCCAGGTTTTTGTCGTGTTTTTTCCATGAATTTCACCGTTTAGAGCCGAGAACCTGTATCCTACAATTGACTAGCAAACACGGCTCAAGAGTACCTACCGATATGCAATGTGATAAAAATTGGGCGGTATGAAAATGCAAAAATCTGATATGAACAGGTAACTATCGATGCATGCAAAAACATAGTCGATATTGTCCTCTGACTAGTCCTGCTCAGTTACTATACCAAATGGTAAATATCATAAAAACATACTGTTCCAAAAGGAACCAATCCCAAAATGTGTATAAGAACGTCACGTGCGTTTGGTGCGCACAGAAATCGAAATCAATGAATGTGCCATACATGTGCACAAAACAAAATCTAAGTGTAACGGGTGTGCACGAAAACACCTATCAAAGGCAACGGTGTGCCTGACAACAATATCAGGTGCAAATGATATGCATGAAGAATCCCGATTTAGTGTATCTGGTGTGCACCGAATTTGCATCAAGCGTGCCAAGTATGAATAAGAATCCAATTCAAGTGCACAAGGTGCACGAAAACAATATCGAATATCACAATCGAAATTGACGGCATAAAAAAAAGCTCAATCCAAATCAGGTATACCGTGGTATATAATCTTACAACCACGTGCATCAGCGTGCACAAATCGAATCAAAGTACTAAAAGTACGTGAAAACTATATCGAAAGCATAAATCAAATCATATACATACCATAGGCAAGTAATCAAAATCAAACATCTCGAATGACATCAAATCGAAGTCGAGTGCAACTATGGTGCACAAAATCTCAATCATGCAAATAAATCGCCCAAAATATCGAAATAGAAATAACGGACACGTGATATTCGAATCACCAAATCGCAAATCGTAAACACTGTCGTCGATATGTCCTTCCTTCAAATTCGAGAAGGTGTCGGTGCATCCAAAGCTAGCAGAGCAATATATCTTCTTGCCTCTTGTTCATGGTCTGGTGCCTTGTGCTCTTAGGCTCTCGTCTTTCACTGTGAATTTCCAATTACATAACTCCTCGGCTCAGCGGCCCAATATGGAAATGATGACGGAACAGTTCTGCTCTGGCACGTACTCTAAAGATCTCTGGCCAACTATCATGGTCACTCGTAACATGTTTCGTCGATGATACCGAACTCTGGCCTACTTGGTGTGCATAATACGACTGATCCTGAGTCCAAATCTTCTCGTGTATTATTCTGGAAAGATCTTGTTGGGGTCTCTCCCAAATCTCGTTCATGCTGAACTGCCCATAGTTATCACCCTTTACTAAATCTATTTCTTGTTCCGGAATGGCTGCATACTCGTCACAACTCCTTCTGGAAGATATATCCACATTCAACGCCTCCGCATCCGTATCACGTCCTTGATGTCAACGGAGTGGAACGCCGTCTCGTCAAAATCTCGTACGAACCTCTTACCCCACTTCTCTCTAATGTCATCTGATTCGGATTCGTCTCATTGTAGCTGTATGGACTGCGCTACAACGGTTATACTCATACCTAGAGTCTCCTAAGTAATTGTTGGCTATAGTGTCCTCAAGGCAATTATCATAGTCGCGGACATTTGATTTTGATGATTGAGGCAGGACCTATACCGATGAAACAGTCTTACTCAAGATGATAGTATGCTATCTGGTTTGTCTTTATCATCATATACATGTTGATAGAGCCCATAGGATTCTTTCTTGACTGGCAGCATTGTGATTGAGATCACATACATAGGAGCTGGGGGTCTATAAGCACATCCTTAAATGTCCCTAGTTATGGGAGTATCGAGACCGGGCATCGATATTCCAGTGTAGACTAGTGTATACTGATCGAGACCCCGACGATGGCAGGTGGCCAGGTCTCACAAGCCATTGGTGTTAGTTTGTTCACCTAAGATTGTATACAAGTGCTCATTAGGTTATGAGTACACTGGACGGATTCGCCGGGAACCTGCTAATTGGTATTATACCTATTGTCAGATAGCAGTTCCCAGGTGACATGTGTACTGGTTAGTCTGTCGACCTGAGATCGTCATTTGTCTCGTGTGAGTTCCTACTGTGCTTTGATTACTACCCTACCACGGCTCAAAGGAGTCGTGCAAACAGCTTTTAGTTGGGTACAGTCCCGAGCCACATGGAGGCAGTGATCGGATCGTCGGAGATTCGTCTCTCCCGGTATTGGGGGTTGATGTCGCGTTGTGTACGGATGGCCATCACCATAAATCCGTGGCCATGGTGGATGAGAATTACCGATCCAGGATCGATAGTTTATCATGTGGTGATAGGTTTCATACCGACACTAAATATCGCGTTATTGGGGGTCTGACTTTATCCACCCCCTAGACTCGATATGCGATACTCTTAGACGAACAGACCGAACTGTACGGATATTGTCACTGTCAGGCTCAGTAGGGGTTCAGGATGAGTTTGCTCGTCGGCCTCCCTTTCACACAATACCTGGGTTGCCGTTACGTATAGCTAGTGCCGCCGACGTGCTTGTGGTTAAACCCACTACCAGCGTATTGACGAGTCTTTAGAGTCCCACACAGAGGGTTTTCACGGTTCAGGCGATATGGTGTATACGGCGTATGTTGATACATACAGGTGTCCGATTAAATATGTGTACATGCTGCGCAGACTTTAATCAGACGGTTGGTAATACTAGCGGCTTATGATTAAGCCAGATTATTAAATCAGGTTTTGATTTAATAATTTACATATGCATTTATATATTTGTATTCTAGTATTATTGTTCGCTATTTATTTTCTCTCTCGGCAATTCGTATTTTTGTACGAATACGCGTATATGTATTTCGATACATATACCGGATGTATTCCGTATTTTATACGGAATAGCTTCTAGAAGGAGCCACCTCATTAATGATTTTCTTTATTGAAAATCATTTGGAAATGAGGTGGAAAGGAGGTATGGGTCAAAGCATGGACCTAGGTATGGTTTGTGCATTTGTTTAATGGTTAATTGGAAATGTATTTTTTTGTGTGGTGGGAATGGGAGAAGGGGGAGGGGCCGGCCACTTTAGGAGTGTGGTTCTTTTCATTTGGCAAAAATTTAGATGACACAATTTGGCCTCCTCACTCTCTCAATCTCACACACACAAAAACACATAGCCATTAAGCTCATGTTTTGATCATCATCTCCTCATCTTCTATTCTTGCTCATTGAGCAAAATATTTTGAGAGAAAATGGTAGTGACACTTTCATACACCCCCACTCTCCATCGCTAGCGACTTTGGAGCATCGGTTGCCTCGTTTGTCGAGGCTGGAGCTTGCGCCGTTTCCCTCATGTGGATCATCGGTGATGTAGGAAGACCGGCAACCAAACTTCATCAAGGATCACTAGGAGCTTAGAATGAAGACCGAAGGACTCGGATCAACTTGGTATAACGATTCTAACTCTTAGTTAGCTCACTAGAATAGGGTTTAAGGTCGATCCGGAAATCGGGTAGCGGCAGTGCCGGTTTCAGAAATTTTTGTCCCGCATTTTTGTCGCGTTTCGACGGCCGGGGCGCAGCCGGAACCCTACATGGTATCAGAGCCACCCTTTAAACCCCTTACTAGCTTGTTTAAACGTGCTTAAAAGATCGATCGACGGAAATTGCCAAAATCATGTTTTCCATTTTCTGTTTGCTGTCGATTTTCAAAAGTGGTCAAAAAATTATTTCAGGCATCTTAAAAATTCGTGCAGGCAAACTTAAGGCTACACAAAAAATTTGAGCTCGTGATGCCACTAAAGTGCCGCGGATCCGCCGCACTAACCCCGTTTTAGCGGCAGTTCCGCGGCCATTTATTGGCGACGGGACTTCAAATTTTCACTGTAGCATTATGACTTGGAATTGTGATTTTTAACATATTCTGTTTTGGCACAGGTTTCAGTGAAGTGTTGTTTTGCTATTGGGGCCAATTAGGAACTTAGTCGATCAATATTTTAAGTGTGCATTTATCAGTACTTACATTACTATCTGCGACCGTGAATGTCATTTGATCGGTAAACTCGTCTAATTGCTATATGTCTTTTAGACGGGTTTGCGAACGTGACATTCACGTTGATGTTCCGTGTTGTGATGTGATGTTGGTTGGATCGTCGTATTGGATAGCTACGTTGCAATGTTAGTACAGTTAAATTTCATTTGTACATTTGATATTGCACAGCGAGCGTCCGACATGTGCACTGCCGTCACTGCCGGTTTGTATATTATTCTTTTGGGGCACGACCGGGCTGAGGTCGATGTCACCCTTTTATATTATTTTCTTTTCTGTACTAGGATTACCCTACGGTGGGGTGCACGAATAGCCGAATTCTATAGGGCAACGGGTCCGAATCTCATGGCGTTGGGACGGAGGGGACCTTACTCTACAATTGGCGGGCTATTCGCCGCACTCATAGGGGGTATAGGTGACTCAGGAGGGGTGCTCAAGTTACAGGATTCCGTGAAGTGCTGGGTGGTCCATTCACGTTGCTGATGGGGGCTGCCTCACTTCTGGTTTTGGCGGGTAACTTACCGCGCTCGTAGGGGTCTAGGTTTCATTGCACATGCTATCCACATGACAGGGAACGTTGGGTCTCACTTACGGCTCAAGTGAAACCCGGGGCTCCAGATTATCCACCATTCTGTATTGCTTCTGTGATGTTTCTGTGATGTTTCTTTATATCATGCCTAGGACGAATGTTATATATATATTTATATATACTAGTAGATGTTGTATATGTTTTGCACCCGCGCTAGCCCAGTCCCCGCTCTGTCGTAAGTTAACTAACCTAACGGGTGATGACGGGACCTAGTGGCGAATGCGGATGGCATATACGTACATTTTATTTTCGTTCTTTTCTGGTGTGATTAGTTGATGAGACTGCATTAATTCTTATCAATGCAAGGATAAAACAAACCTATATTTGATGTTGTTGGAACCATTCTTTTAAAAACAGACATTACAGACGTTCTCTTTTGCTTTGCATCGTGGTATTCATTTGGAATATGCTGCATCTCATTCGACGAGGCAAAGGTCGAGATCCCTTCATCGGGAGTGACCCCTTGAGTAAAAGTTTGCGTCAACGTAATAACTTCACTATAGTCGATTACTTTTGCTTTGCATCGTGGTATTCAGTTTGGGATATCCTGCACCCCATTCGACGGGGAAAGAGCCGAGATCCCTTCACCGCGAGTGACCTCTTTAGCAAAAGTTTTCGCCACTATATTTTTATAAAACCACTTAGATTCCATCAACGATATCAAGTTCATTACGTTAATGATTTTTCGCCAAAATCCAGCCGTAGCCCTCCGTCATTTCAGACTAGTATTGCTTAGTATTCGTGCTGCGTATGTCGTGCATTAGCCGAGGCGTAGTGTTCGGTAGCTATGTAGTGTTTTTTCGTTGTAGAGATAATGCGATTGGTTAGAAAAGTCATACGATCATTGTGATCTTTAGTCAAGGCTCGTACGGGTGGGTCTAATGCAGTCAAGATAATGACGAGTAGAACTTGACTAGGACCTTTTGACATTTTGATCTTTAGTCAAGGTCACTTGGGTCCTAGGGATAAAAAATCATATCGGGAGTTTCAAACATACAGGAAACTTGCCAGGTTTACGCATACCTTCTGGAGTGTGGTGACTTCAGTAGCTTCCAACAAGTTATCATGCGATGATAGTTAGATCCCGATTCCCACAGATGAGTAGGATTATTCCTCGGTTGATTCCGACTAATTATCTTTTTGGGTTTGGAGGAGAATTTGAGAAAACAGCGGGAGCCATCCAGATTAGATAAATTGATTAACCATTCTGATTTAGGTTAGAGTGCACGCTGAGTGTTTCTTCTCTCTTTCTCTCTGGATGCGACTATGACCCGACCTTTGATTAAACTCATGAAACCAAGTTGACCGAACCTTCTTAAAACACTTTGACTTTTTGAATGTCACGGTGTCGTATACATCAATGCCACTTATATATCACCGTTGCATTTCTCCAGAACACCCCGTATTATTACGAATATCCACTTCCATTGGATAAATCCATCATATAGTTACATACTAGCTCGAAGGAATTTTTTTGAGGATGGATTTTGGTTCTGGAGAGAATGAATATGATTATTCGGTTGTCTTTTCTCTCTACCTTCTCTCAGGTTGTGAGGGCTCCTAGAATTAGGAGATGGTATACCTATTGAGCTTATTGGATAGTCTTCCCCCAAACTATAGGCAGGTGTCGAACGGTAGGGAAGGAAGAAAACCAACAAGCTTGACTGTGGTGTACAGAAGGTAATAAGTAAAGACATATAAAAGGATTAGAATAATGGCAAAGGAAATTGCGATCACCATCATTCACGACAAAGACCGTGTGCACCCCTGCCACTCCTACATCCACTTTGCTTTTCTCTATAACTCTCTGTATCACTACGGATATCCACTTCCATTGGATATGCCATCGTATAGTTACATACGAACTCGAAGGAATTCGTTCCAGATTCGGGGATAGTTTCCGGTTCAAGAGAAATTGGATAAGATTATTCAGATGTTTTTTCTCTTTACCTTCTCTCAGGTTGCGAGGGCTCCTAGGATTAGGAGAGTACACCTATTACGCTTATTAGATAGTCTTCTTCCAAACCATAGGCTGGTGTCGAAAGGAAGGGAATGAAGAAAACCAATTAGCGTAAAAGAGGTGTACAGAAGGTAATATGTAAAGACATAATAAAGGGATTGCAGAGAGGGCAGGCAAGTATATGGTTACTGTCGTGAATCAGGATTATGGAAGAGGTGTTACTAGGAAGACCAGTTAACCCCTTTTGAAACATTTTCAAGTTTCACTGTGCGACGTTAATTGAAAACTGTTTTCCCAATTGGAATCTAACTCCAGGGTATGTATTTATCAGATCAGTTTCTCACATCTGCATGTTATTATGGATGGTGAGTGGGTGTAAGATATTGGGAATTGGGTGATTAGATCCTCATTATATCGGAATTCATTGTAATTGGTGATATTTGAGGAAATCATCTGGATTTTGCCGGATGGCAAATATTTGGTTTGAATATCCGTTGTTATGCACCAATTACAAACTGATATATCTGTACATTTATTTTATAAAGTGAGATATAACTTTTTGATATTATGTTTGTGAAATTTACCTATATCAGCTGGTGATTAGGTAAGGTGCATTCAACAGCGGTGTAGTTCTTCTTAACCATAGTACAGTTTTTCAACCTACGACGAACAGGGTTTGAGTTATTGAACTCAGGAGACTTATACAAAGCATTGTATATTGTCCAGTGTGCATTAGGACAAAGGGATTGGTACTTATATTATATTCTGTTTACTTATGACTTCTCCAGTCCTGGACATGTATTTCGTTGAAATGCAAGGTCCAGATATTCAGAAGTTATAGGTATAAGAATAAAGTAGAGAACCATTTGTCCGAAGTATCAGGATTCCTCGATGAAGTCGAAGATGTAGATACTTGTGTTTGGTATTCCGCTGATAGTAAAGGTTTTGAGAACTTGTTTCTCTTTCGGGTTACTCATATGTGGATGCACTCCTAGATGAGTGATGCTGATTGTCCTCTTTCCATTTGATTGATATGCACTGGAGACAGCTGCATGATTTTGAATCTGGTTCAAATTATATTAGTTCTTTTGTTTCTATATTAGGTATATATAGAATCAATTTATATCTTAACGATGTTAAGGTATAGGGAGTTGTTCGGCTGATGCTTAAAACCAGAATCTGGATAAACTCGAGGCACGTTTCAGTAATGGCTGTTTGTGGGTTATCCCGGGCTTTGACGAGGGATAATTTTCTACCATCAGGAAGTTCAATATTTATATTGTTCTTGACTCGCCACAGTTTTAGCAAAATGGACTTTTTCAGAAAAACAAAAGTGGGAGTATGGTAGAACTGGAAGTTATTCCAGAATCACAAACGATTACTGAAGATTTAATAGAACCTAAGGATTCAATTAGTTTCGACATTCCATTAGCCACTCCGTAGTTTTTAGTGGGTAACCTCTGGCACCCGAGAGGTACTTCGGACTTCTCAGGGACGGTGACAGGGAGGTTCTTGTTTACCCAGACTTGCCATTGCTGTTGTTCTAGACTATAAGACCCGGCAGGAGGATGAGTATAGCGTCGTTCTAAACGAGCTTTAGAAGTGTAAGTATATATGACTCTGCCAGAGGGTTGTTGTAGTCAGTGGGAACAGCGGAAGCATAATAGGCAAGTAGCTTATGTCTATTTATAGACTAAAGCAGGTATAGCGGAAAAAGATCATCTATTTTTGATGTGACAGTCATAGGTCTATGACCTCATTAGAATGGGAGATGAATATGGTAAGAAGGTAATAGAGAGTGATGCCCAGGTATTGGAATGACATGCACTTGATAGGAAGAAATATTCCTATACTACGATCGGTTGTACTTTGGTTGTCACACAGTTGTTTCTCCACATAAGATATGGATATAATATCAGGTTTTCTGGTTACTAGATCTATGGCTTTAGATCTAGATTTGGGAAGTATACTAATCTGGGTACTTTGACATTAAATAGACGACTCCTGGCATGGTGGTCTACCTACAGGTGATGGAGTCAACCTCTCTAAAGGTGTCTTACAGACTAAAAGGGAGAGGGTTCTACATGATTAGCATATCACTTGCTTAGGCAATTGAGTTAATCATGAAATGTTAAGTACCACACCAGATATTGATTTTGCACTAGATGCAATATGCAGATATATTTGTTAGTTATATGTATGCCCTAGAGGCCATTACTGTACATTGGATGTATATTGTAGTGGATGCTGGGTCATATATAAGTAGGACTTTCTTGCTCGACATGATAGTACGCTATCTGGTTGCTCTTTATCTTAGCATGTATACTTTTTGTCTCTCTGCTACATGTTGATAAAGCCCTTAGGATGTGTACTCGACTTCCAGGACAATGATGTAGATCATACTAGTGGGGCCTGGGTAGTCCATGAGTACATCCTTCAATGTTCCTAGTCGTGGGAATATCGAGACGGGGCATCGATATTCCAGAGTAGACTAGCGTATATCTTCTCGACCCATGTGATGGGCGATAGATGATCCTATATCCATTGGTGTGTGACATCAGAGATGGTATGCGGGTGCTCAGTGGAGACTGGGTACACTGAACGGACTCGCCGAGAACTCCGAGAAGGTATTATACCTCACATCAGATGGCAGTTCTCTGGTGACAATGGTACAGCTTAGTCTGTTGACCCGAGATCATCATAGAGTCTTGTGTGTCTCCCACTGTGCTTTGATTTCCACCCTACCATGACTCTACTGAGTTATGCAAACAGGTGGTTTTTGGGTACAGTCCCTATTCACATGGAGGGAATGAGCGATAGGAGGGGATTCATCTCTCCCGGTATTGGGGGTTGATGTTGTGCTATGCTCGACTGGGCATAACTGGAAATCCCTGGCCTGGGTTGCAGTGATATACTGGTAAGAGTTATCAGTAGTTTCATGCTTGTTATGAACCTTACGTCGGCATGACTTATCAAGCTACTGGGGTCTAACGTTTACCACCCCTAGGCAATATATGCGACATATCAGACGAACAGACCGGACTGTACGGTATGTGTTACTGGTTGGATTCACAGGAGTGTGAGTGGGCTTGCTCGTTGATCTTCTGATCGCTTAATACCCGGGTTTCCGTTACGTTTAGCAGACCGCTTGCGGCTTGTGGGTGTTTGATATGATCATCACCTGCTGCCGGCGTATTGACTAGTCTTTAGAGTCCTACACAGAGGTTTCCTGGCTCAAGCGAAACGAAATAGGAGCCCATATAAGATATGTGCGAGACCGAGAATAATACCAGTATGTGATACTGGATTCTATTCTCGCAATTTGTATCATCGGACGGTTATATAAGATATAGCCGGGTTACCGAATCAAATGTTGATTCGATATATTGATAAACTTGATATTAGTCGGTTATATGCGGTATGACCGGATCATTAAATCAGGTGTTGATTAAATGATTTAATGTATAATTATATATTTGATATATTACTTTACATTAACTAGTATTTGTTCACTTAAGATGGATTTTCTCACTTGATTTGCACAAGTTGTATATGTGATATATTTTTGTGCACTAGTTTGTATCATGTTTGATGATACATGCAAACTAGGGTGTGTATATGCTTTAAACCATGTTTAGGTAAATGGTTAGGGTTTTATTTACTTTATTTATTTTTGGTTAAAAGAGAAAAAAACCTAAATGGTTGCTTTTGTTTTATGCAAGAAGCTTCATGATGCTTAATGCATCATTGAAAAAGTAACCATTTTGTTTTTATTCCTTAACCTAACCATTTCACTTAAACCTTAGTTTATTCTCTACATTGGTTACCTCACCAATGGTTGCTAAAGCATCACTTGTTTTTCTAATTTTAATATTATTCATTCATTATTTTCTTTCTTCTTCTTCATCTTCTTCATGAAGAAGAAAGCCATTGCTAGAAAATTCCAAGTGATGAATCCAAGTGAGAAATCCAATTCTAAAGTGAACCCACTTCCTATTTCTTCATCCTCTACCACTTGCCATGTTGTATAGGGTGTTTTCTTCACAAGTTTCATGACTTAGTGAAGATGGAGCTTGAGTTTGAGTTGCCTCGACATAGATCATCTTCGGCACCGAAGTCAACGACCTAGCCCGATAATTTCTCCGACGAAACCATCGCTAGAGTCTGGGATCCCGATGATCGCAGCGGAGAGACGTCAACACGGAGCTAAAGAAGTGGAGGACCGGATCTACAAAGGTTGTATTTCCATTCACTTGTAGTTAAGTTGTTAACTTGCTTGCTTTTCGCCTATCCTCTAGTTAACGATAGCATTAGGGTTTCTCGGCACATAGAAAATTTTGAATTTGGCATGGTAGATGCCTTGTGGAACCTCTTGAGTGTGCCTAGAAACCCTACAGTGGTATCAGAGCCTAGCTAGAGCTTTAGGCGAAGTGTAGACGAAGTTAGAGATCCGATCGAACCCCGAAACCCCGATCAAAACCCTTCTCTGTACATTTTTCCAAACTGTGGATTTTTGTAAATTAAAAATGCTCAGAAAATTAAGCAGGAAAATCTAAGAATTACTGTGAAGTACGGACCCCTAACTCAAATATTTGACCGTGGAACCTCGGCCAAACCAAGGGTTTGGCGGGGGTTCCGTGGCCCAAATTGTGAATTAGACCCTCAAACTTCACATATTTATTCTTAGGTCTTTTCGTGACATTTTTTTCTGGGAATTTTTTAATTCCACTCAAGTGTTGAGTTTTCTACGGTTTTATTGGGGACTCGTTAATTCGATCGGATAATTTAACTTCGTTTTTGTTTTTCCGGATATTTTAGAAACTGTTAAAAAGTTCGACCGGATATAAATACCCATTTTTTCCCCTGCCGGGAAATTCCTAAGTGTTGAATTTTTCCGTAGTTTAAGAACGTTCTAAGTAGTGCAAGTAACGCGATGGACCCTCTAGAAGACAACAAACCTAAACTCGATTATGTGACCGTCTTGAACTGCCATTTGAACCTTAGGGTTTGGGGCAGTACGGCGTGCCACATGTGTGGCGTTGGCTTGACCCATCTACGGCTGGACCGTTGGTACTGTGGCATGAAATGGAAGTTTTTTAAACTTATTTCAACTGTTGAGCTATTTCGGGAAAACTTGGGTGTTTGATTGTTCGATCGGAAAGTTTAACATTTTTTATTTATCTGGAATGTGATACAATATTTGGAATCCACAAGTAGTTATGAGATAACTGATTATGAATGTTATAAATCTAGCAGTTTAGTCTCACTTGATCGGTTGCCACGGAATTTTGATGTGATCAAAAGTCCGTCGCAATCACGTAGCGTACACGAATACTCACCGGGTAAACTTAATTGATAGCCACGCCCCAAAGCTCCGACCAAGTGACTGTAGGACAACCCCGTCGCCGAAAGCATCCGTTCGGGTGCTCGTGGTAGCGGTGTTCCGCCTTAGTGCACTTCGTCGACAGTATTGGGGGTGCGGTCGTCTACTAAAGTTTGCGACGAGCATTCGTTCTGGATGTCTGGAATCTTGTTGAATTGCCCGACTTGGTATTGAAAAGTGTTTTCGATAATGAGATTAAAATGCGGGGTTTATAATTGTTAGGCATGCGATATCTAAGGGATTCATTTGATTAGGCAAGCGATGTCTAAAGAGTTTGCGGATTTCAACTGTTGTAGTTTTACACTTTCTTTTCTGTGACCGTAAGTATAATATGTGATATCGCCGGTTTCGTTGCTATATTTCAACGACAATTGGGATGCGCATATTTACTTACGTTGATGACATGTGATGTTATGTGTTGCTGGATATGTTATATTGGATCGTCGTGTTTGAATAGCCGGGGGGTTTTTTTATGTGAGAAGAGTGTTTTTATTTTTCATTCGTGTAAAAACTTGTATGTAGTATTCTTTTATTGGGGCACTTCCAGGTTGCGGATGATGTCACCATTTGTATATTATTTACTTTTCCGCATTAGGATAGACCCAAGGAGGGGAGCACAAGTAACCAGGTTCTGGGGTCCAGTGGCAGACCATCTCGAGGAGTCGAGTCCGGGTCTCCTAACCCTAGAATTGGTAGGGTTGCTTGCCGCTCTCGTAAGGGTCTAGGGGTGTGAGATTGGCTATTCATCGCGACCGTGCAATCCATGTTTTATTCAGGCTCAAAATAAAACACGGACGTCCTAGTATATCCAATATTTCATATGATATTTTCTGCTGCGTTATCTGTGATGTGATCATGTGATATGTTCAGATAGATATTGTATATAGTATATATGATATATTATATAGACGTTGTTTATGTTTTACACCCGCGCTAGCCCTGCCTCGCTCTGGCGTTAGTTACCTAACCTAACGGTGCAGACGGGACATCGAGGCGAATGCAGATGGCATAAGCGTACGTTATATTTATCTGTGATGTTTAGGTGGACTTAAATGATGGGACATTCATTAATGAGATTAATGAAAGAAAATAAGCCTAAAAGATGTTGTGTAATCGAATTTCTTAAAAACAGGTAGCTACAGTTCTTGCTTTGCATCGCGGTGTTCCTTATAGAACATCCTGCACCTTATTCGATAAGGAAAGGGCCGAGATCCCTTCACCGGGAGTGACCACTTTAGCAATAACTTGCAGATGCTACAACCCTCGGTTTGTCTTTTGATTGGTTCTATAGTTTCTGTTTTGCACAGCGATATATATGATATATCCTGCACCTTATTCGATGAGGAAAGGGCCGACGATCCCTTCACCGGGAGTGACCCCTTTAGCAAAACTAGAAAAGCTTCAAAACACTCCATTTTGAAAACCATTTGATTCCGCAACGAGATCAAGTTCAAAGCGTTAAAGGTTTTCTTAAAAACCATCCGCAACCCTACGTCATTTTAGAAAGTAGAGTACTTAGTATTCGTGCTGTGTTTGTTGACCATAGTCAAGGCACAGTATACGGTAGCTAAGTGATGTCTTCCTACACCGCATATGATGCGATTAGTTAGGACAGTCGCGTGACTTTGTTGACCTTAGTTAAGGGTCATGTGGGTGGGTCTAATTAATCACGAAATGACGGGTAGAACTTGACTAGTTCTTATGATTTGTTGACCATAGTTAAGGTTATAAGTGCTAGGGGTAAAAACCATTATCGGGAATTTCAAGTGTTGAAATTTGCAATGAGATTGCATACCTTCTATATGATAGTTGGATCCTGATACCCACTGCGAGTAATTGTTACTCCTGGAAGAGTTTTGCACTTTGCAATTAGCCGATCAAGTAGGTGTCTAGAAAGGTGTCAATGGGGTTACGCCCATGGGAAAACGAGGTTTGTTGTAATTAGGTCCGTGAGAAAGCATGGGGAACCTCCCTCAAAGTACCGACACTGGCCTGGCTGAAAGATTGGTGAACTTGTAGAGTGTAATTAATCCCGGCTAGTCATTCCTTTTAGGGTTTGAAGGAAGATTTGATAAAAACAGTGGGAGCCATCCTGATTAAATAAAATAAATAACCAATCTAATCTTGCAAGAGCGCACGCAGAGTGTTTTCTTCTCTCTCTCTCCAGGTAGCGACCATATCACGCCTTAATCAAGATAATAATATGGATGTATTGACCGAACCCACTTGTTTTACTGAGCTGGGGAACGTTGGTCCCGCTCCAACTTATAATTGTTATAAGACCGAGCAGGAAATAGGGGAATACCAGAATTTCTATGCCGCCCAAACGAAGAAAGTGCATATGATGCATCTCCTTCGGGTGTGTTCATTACAAAGAACGGTTTCTCAGTGTCCTCTACGTCCTAGGTATTACATACCGGATCAGGATCCCGCAAATGTAATCCGTTACATGGGCTACAGAAAGGTAGAGAACTGAGAACGGGTGAAAGTTTCATGAGACAGAAAACAGTGCAAGTGTTGTGGCCAAGTCTGTTTGTCACTGTCACCCTGTATTTCCAAATACATTGATTCTGAACAAATGCTATTAGGTACCGAACCTGATATACAAAATCATATCAATCTCTTTACTTATTAAAGAAGGATATAATTTTGTATTGTTGAATAATGTTTTGTACATTTCCTATATCGGTTCAGGGACGTTATCTAAAAGCATTGACGTTCTAAATCAAACTACAGTTCCTAATATACAGAACACACACAAGAAGAAGAGTTCAGAAATGAACGATTCCTTCTTGAGGTATTGTAGAGTAGGTCATATCAATGCGACCCGACTACCTTAAGTTACATTCTAGATGCATATTTAAATCAATTTGAATTTACATCTTGTGAAACTTGCCAGTCATGTCACAAAGATAAGATGACTATAGCTCCGTTTGCTGGAAACAGAGAAAGAGTTAGTAAACTCTTGGGACTGATACATGATGATGTATGTAAGGTCCCCTGTCACACATGCCAGGACCGGTTCTTTACACTTCATTACATTCTCTGATGATCTCTCAAGATTCAGTTATATGTTCCTGTTGAATCTAAAGTCCGAAGCTTTTGAGATATTCGCAGAATATAAGTTAGAAGTAGAGAACCAAAATAAGGGTATAAGTATTATGTCCTTTGATAAGATCCAGGAGGAGAATAATTGAGCATAGAATTCCTGGACTATTCTAAAGAAGAATGAGATTCTCTCTCGGTGTTACTCCTCTGATTATACCACAACACAATGGTGTATCGGAGCGGAGCAATCGCACCCTATATGATATGGTGCGCTCTATGATGAGTACTACTGAGTTACCTATTTCCTTTTGGGGTTATGCACTTGAGTAGCTGCATACCTATTGAATTGGGTTCGAATCAAATCAGTGCCTACCACTCCATATAAGATATGGTATGGGAAGAGCCTATCTCTTAAGTAAGTTAAGATTTGGGATTGTCCGGCCTATGTCAAAAGCAAAATCCGGACAAGATCGAGGCAAGGCCAGTTCAGTAGAACTGGAAAGGTTCCAGCTATACAAAACTGCAGCTGATGATTTTACAGAACCAAAGGATTCAATAGTCCCCAACGAACCTCAGCCTCTCCACCAATCTAGCAGGGTTCCTCACCTACCTGAGAGATAGTTCGGTTTCTCGATGACAGTGGGAGCGAGGATTGCATCATGAAATGATGACCCAATTAGTTTCGAGCAGGCCATCGAGACTAGGGACTCTCTAAGAATGGCTGGATGCTTAGCGATCTGAGATAGAATCCATGTACACCAACAAAGTATGGACTTTGGTTGCTATATCTGAAGGGTTAAATTCCCATCAGGAGCAAGTATATCTTGAGAAGATTACTTGGTGTAGATGGAAAAGTTAAGACTTTCAAAGCTATGCTTGTTAAAGGTTTTCGTCATCGACTAGGCGTGGATAATGATGAAACCTTTTCCAGTAGCTATGCTTAAGTCTATCCGGATCCTACTTGCCATTGCTACATACTATAACTACGATATCTGGTGGTTGGGTTTCATGACTGCTTTTCTAAATAATGATTTAGAAGAGAACGTCTATAAGTACACAGCCAGGGGGCTTCGTAAAGTGGGAGTAGCGGAAACATGTGCAAGTTGCTTTATAGAATAAAGCAGGCATCGCGGAGTTGGAACATTTGTTTTGATGTGGTAGTCAAAGAGTTTGACTTCATCAAAATGATAGATAAAACTTGTATATACAAAAAGGTAGTAGAGAGTAAGGTGGTCATCCTCGTATTGTACGTGGACAACATGCTCTTGATAGTAAAAGAGTTTCCTATACTACACACGGTCAATCTCCTCTTATCACAAGGATTCTCTAAATAGGATAAAGGTGATACCTCCTAAATCTTGGGATTTGGATCTAACAGATAGATCTAAATGGATGTTAGGGTTCTCACTAGGTTTAGTGAGATGGTATCAAGCGATCCTGGGGAGAATCATTGGAAAGGTTCCGGGATGATAAGGACGACTGAATGTCAGTCGCAGGCATTGTCTTTACCCTCAGTAGAGGGACGGTATGTTGGAAGAGTTCCAAGCTAGATATCGTGCCAAACTAGACGATAAAGGCTGGTAACATCACTATTAAAGATACTACCAAAGAGGCAGTTTGGGTGTATATTAGTTCATGAGATGAACTAGGTTCTTACCATTGTGTGACAATGGATGTGTGGCTTTGGCCCAGGAACCTTAGTCCCATCAGTGACCCAGACATATTCTGAGGCAGCATCACCCGATCATGGAGATAGTTGATCTCCAGGGTGATCGAGGTTAGGAGAGTAGACTCAGAGGACAATACGGCGGATCCACTCACAAAGGCCTTTTCCCAGAGAAAGACTTATACGGACAACAACAACAACTGAGCCTTTTATCCCAAGCATATGGGGTAGGCTACAGATGGCCCTAGCGCAAGTGGAATGGTTGAGTATTAGATACTGCAACCACTGAGACTTATATGGAATGGTTGAGTATTAGATACTGCAACCACTGCTACAGATGGCCCTAGCGCAAGTGGGAGATTGTTAGTTATATGTATGCCCTAGAGGCCATTATTGTACATTGGATGTATATTGTAGTGGATGCTGGGACATATATAGGTAGGACTTTCTTACTCGACATGATAGTACGCTATCTGGTTGCTCTTGATCTTAACATGTATACTTTCTGTCTCTCTGTTACATTTTGATAAAGCCCTTAGGATGTGTACTCGACTTTCAGGACTATGATGTAGATCATACTAGTGGGGCCTGGATAGTCCATGAGTACAACCTTCAATGTTTCTAGTCGTGGGAATATCGAGACGGGTCATCGATATTCCAGAGTAGACTAGCGTATATCATCTCGACCCATGTGATGGGCGATAGATTATCCCATATCCATTGGTGTGTGACATCAGAGTTCGTATGCGGGTGCTCATTGGAGACTGGGTACACTGAACGGACTGGCCGAGAACTCCCAGATGGTATTATACCTCACGTCAGATGGCAGTTCTCTGGTGACACTGGTACAACTTAGTCTGTTGACCCGAGATTGTCATAGAGTATTTTTTGTCTCCCACTGTGCTTTGATTTCCATCCTACCACGGCTCTACTGAGTTGTGAAAACAGGTGGTTTTTAGGTACAGTCCCGATTCACATGGAGGCAATGAGCGATAGGAGGGGATTCTTCTCTCCCGGTATTGGGGGTTGATGTTGCGCTATGCTCGACTGGCCATAACTGGAAATCTCTGGCCAGGGTTGTAGTGATATACTGGTAAGAGTTATCAGTAGTTTCATGCTTGTTATGAACCTTACGTCGGCATGACTTATCAAGATACTAGGGTCTGACGTTTACCACCCCTAGGCGAGATATGCGACATATCAGACGAACAGACCGGACTGTACGGTAAGTGTTACTGGTTGGATTCACAGGAGTGTGAGCGGGCTTGCTCGTTGATCTTCTGATCGCTCAATACCCGGGTGGCCATTACGTTTAGCAGACCGCTTGCGGCTTGTGGGTGTTTGATATGATCATCACCTGCTGCCGGCGTATTGACGAGTCTTTAGAGTCCTACACAGAGGTTTCATGGCTCAAGCGAAACGAAATAGGAGCGCATATGAGATATGTGCTGGACCGAGAATAATACCAGTATGTGATACTGGATTCTACTCTTGCGATTTGTATCATCGGACGGTTATATAAGATATAGCTGGGTTACCGAATCAAATGTTGATTCGATATATTGATACACTTGATATTAGTCGGTTATATGCGGTATGACCGGATCATTAAATCAAGTGTTGATTTAATGATTTAATGTATAATTATATATTTGATATATTACTTTAAATTAACTAGTATTTGTTCACTTAAGATGGATTTTCTCACTTGATTTGCACAAGTTGTATATGTGATATATTTTTGTGCACTAGTTTGTATCATGTTTGATGATACATGCAAACTTGGATGTGTGTATGATTTAAACCATGTTTAGGTAAATGGTTAGGGTTTTATTTACTTTACTTATTTTTGGTTAAAAAAGAAAAAAAAACTAAATGGTTGCTTTTGTTTTATGCAAGAAGCTTCATGATGCTTCATGCATCTTTGAAAAACTAACCGTTTTGTTTTTATTCCTTAACCTAACTATTTCACTTAAACCTTAGTTTATTCTCTACATTAGTTACCTCATCCATGGTTGCTAAATGATAAGCATCACTTGTTTTTCTAATTTTATTATTATTCATTCATTATTTTCTTTCTTCTTTATCATCTTCTTCATCTTCTTCATGAAGAAAAAAGCCATTGCTAGAAAATTCCAATTGACGAATCAATGTGTGAAATCCAATTCTAAAGTGAACCCAGTTCCTATTTCTTCATCCTCTACCACTTGCCATGTTGTATAGGGTGTTTTCTTCACAAGTTTCATGACTTAGTGAAGATGGAGCTTGAGTTTGAGTTTCCTTGACGTAGATCATCTTCGGCACCGAAGTCAACGACCTAGCCCGATCATTTCTCCGACGAAACCATCGCTAGAGTCCGGGATCCCGATGATCGCAGCGGAAGGACGTCAACACGGAGCTAAAGAAGTAGAGGACCGGATCTACAAAGGTTGTATTTCCTTTCACTTGTAGTTAAGTTGTTAACTTTCTTGCTTTTCGCATATCCTCTAGTTAACGATCGCATTAGGGTTTCTCAGCACATAGAAAATTTTGAATTTGGCATGGTAGATGCCTTGTGGAACCTCTTGAGTGTGCCTAGGAACCCTACAATATTAATCCAATCCTGGTGAAACATTGGGAAGCAGTTATTGAACATAAGTGAATGTTCTAGGGAATGATTACGGCAGCCTCGTTTGGGAGACGGTTATCATTTCAGGCTTCCAAGATGACCTGGATGACAGAGTGACTGTCAGAGTTATAGTTTTCCCTCTTTTGAGGCACAGTATGTTGGACAGGTGGTCCAAGCGGATACTGAGAAAAGGCAAGGCGCAGGATACTGATTAAATTCAGTGGACGATACATTCTAAGTAGTTTGCTGGATTTGGAGTTCATTTGTGAACTGGGTCCCATCAGATATCCAGAAAAATTCTAAGACAAGTATTGCTCATTTCGGGAGATAGTTTTCTCAGCGAAGTTGAGATTTAGAGAGATACAGAAAGAAACATTTGAGCGGATCCACTCACTGAGGCTATTTATCGAACGCAATAATTTTCACAAACGGGCTTTGCGAAACTGATTAGTAGAGAAGTTGGATGTTCGGTATCACACGGGCTGTGAGTATGCAACATCGCAATAATTGGCCTTAAGTGCAAGTGGGAGATTGTTGGCTATAGTTCCCTCAAGGCAATTATTATAGTCGCGGACATGTGATTATGATGATTGAAGCAGGAACTATACCGATGAAACAGACTTACTCAAGATGATAGTATGCTATCTGGTTTGTCTTTATCATCATATATATGTTGGTAGAGCCCATAGGATTCTTGCTTGACTGCCTGCATTGTGATGGCAATCACATACGTGGGAGCTGGGGGTCTATAACCACATCCTAAAATGTCCCTAGCCGTGGGAGTATCGAGACCGGGCATCGATGTGTAAGTGCACGACGGCGCCCCAGCTGTCAATCCGAGGCCAAAATGCTGAAACGATACTTTTACAAAACTTGTAAACCGGCACCACCGCGCACTTTAAACCTGGATCGGGCCATTAATCTAATCCTAGCTAACTAAAGAAGGGGTAGAGAGATAAACCGAGCGATCCGTGTCCTTCGGTCTTCTCATCGTCCTCCCGATCTCCCCGCGGAATCTCCGGTCTTCATCTCCTCATCGGAAGGGCACCACATCGCCGGGTTCTTTTACGGGCTCCCACCTCTGGACCGAGGCAACTCGGGCACGAAGTTGGCGAGTCGACGTGTCCAAGAATACTGTAGATGAAGTGTAGAAACCTTTTGTCTCGATGGGGTTACTAGAAGTTGCCTTTTTGGTGGAGGAGAAGTAGTATACTTTGGAGATGAACAAAAAGATTTTGCAAACCAAAATGAGAACCATTTTCCTCTCTCCAAATTTTGGACAGCCCTCCCACAACAAGTTGTGGCCGGCCATATGCTAGGAGAGTGAGAGAGAGAGAGTAAAGCAAAAGGGGGGGAAGCAATAATACATCAAAGAGAGAGAAAAGGGTGATGATGACCAAGAATCATCACAACAAAAACCTCACTCCAAAACCCATCACCCATCTCATCACACAAAAGTCAAGCAATGATTATGCAAGGAAGTCAAGTGATGGTGGAACCATCATGAAACCATCATGATGCAACTACTTGCAAAAACAACCCTCCAAATAGCTAATTTGCACATTTGCAAATAAGCCCTCCTCCACCAATTTTCAGCCAAGGAAAGATATAAAGAAAAATGGCCGAAACGGAATACAAACCGGCAACTTCAGGAAAACACCGCAACTGTATATACCGCATTTGTATTGCGACCGAATACAAATGCAATGAGAAAAAATCTACACTGTACAATACTAGGATCTGGCTTAAACCAAAGCCCGCTAGTATTATCCTTCCGATCATGATCCGTGCAATACCGCACGTATATGATCGAACCCTGCCATATCTCCATACGTCCTCTACAGCATTTCGCCCGAAACTTAAGAAATGGACTGTGAGGGACTCTAAAGACTCATCAATACTTTGGCTGTGGATTTAACCACTAGCACGTCAGAGGTATTAGCCATACGTAACGGGCAACCAGGTATTGACCAAAAGGGACGTCGATGAGCGAACTCATCCAGACACCCTACTGATCCTGTCAGTGAAAATATCCGTACAGTCCGGTCCGTTTGTCTATGAGCATCGCATGGCGGGCCTAGGGGGTTGGTAAAAGTCAGACCCCCAAAAGCGGTATAAGTCGTGTCAGAGTGTAGCCCAGAACACTCTGAGATACTACTGGAATACCTACCAGTAAATCTCCTGTCTTGGCCAAGGACTTCGTGTAATGGCTCTCCTAGACACAGCGCGACCTCACCCCCAATACTGGGAGAGACGAACCCCTGAAGATCCGCTCACTGCCTCCATGTGGCTCGGGACTGTACCCAACTAAAATCTGTTTGCACGTCTCCTTTGAGCGTGGTAGGATAGTAATCAATGTAAAGTGGGAACTCACACGAGAAAAATGACGATCTCAGGTCGACGAACTAACCTGTACACATGTCACCAGGGAACTGCTATCTAACGTCAGGTATAAGACCAACTAGCATGTTCCCGGTGAGTCCTGTCTGGTGTACTCATAACCCAATGAGCACCTGTATACATCAGTGGCTTGTGAGATCGGCCACCGCCCTCGTCGGGGTCTCGACTGTATACACTAGTCTACTATGGAGTATCGATGCCCTGTCTCGAAACTCCCATGACTAGGGACCTTTTAAGGATGTGCTTATAGACTACCAGCTCCTACGTATATGATCGCCATCATACTGCTGGATTTCAAGCAAGAATCCTAAGGGCTCTATCAACGCGCAATAGCTGTAAGGTCACCTAAAGATGTACACGATGATAAATATAAAACAGATTGCATACTATCATCTTGAGTAAGACTGTCCGACCGGCATAGATCCTCCCTCAATCATTGCAATGACATGCCTGTGATCCAATAATTGACTCTGAGGGCACTATCTTCAACAATCTCCCACTTGCACTCAAGGCTAATTATTGCGATGTCGCATACTCACAGCCCGTGTGATACAGAACACCCAACTCCTCTTCTAATCAGTCTCACAAAGACTGTTTGCGAAACTATTGTGTTCGAGGAATAGCCTCAGTGAGTGGATCCGCTCTGATGTTTCTTTCTATGTCTCTCTTTCTCTCAAGTTCACGGAGAAAGTGTAACACCTTAGAATGTGTTTAGTGAATAATTATATTTAAATAATAGGTTTTTAAAAAGAAGTTTACCAAATTAGGTTTTAAATATTTTTCCTAATTTAATAAATATTTTTCTAAAATTTTCCTAGGCTTGCACACACATGTGCATGTAAACTAGGGTTTTTAAATGAGTTAATACTAGGATTAGCAACCATGGTGGGTTTAATCATGGGGATTAAGTCTTTTGGATTTTAATTGAGTTTAATTAGTTAATTAATAGTTGCTTTAATTTGAATTCCTTTGGGGGTTGACTTGGTGAGAGAGAGAGTGCATCATGGCTTAAGCCATGCTTGCAATTAATGAGGAGAGAGAGAGGAGGGGTTGACATTGGGGTGATGATTTCCTCTCATTTGTTTTGTTTCCTTTATCTCAACCTCACTCTCACACACACTCACACACTTACCTCTTCACACAGCAGCAGCAGCATAAGCAAGCACAGCAACAGCTTCAGTGAGCAGCAACGGCAACAACAGAGAGCAGCAGCAGCATCAGTGAGCAGCAGCAGCCACAACTTCGACTGCAGCCTCCTTCCCTCCATTTCTTCTTCTTCCTCCAGCTCCCTAGGGTCGAGTGTGGGGTATATTTCCTAAACTTACTCCCTAGTTTACTTGTTTAGTGTAGTTTTGTTTCGGTCAGTGGTTTTTGATGCGATTTAGTGCGATATGAAGTGTTTAGCGGGAACCTTGAGCAAGTGATGTGTGATTTGGTTTCAGTAGGTTGTTAGAGTGTTGTTAAGGCCATTTCAACCCAGCTTAGCCCCCAATTGCACTACATTACCACCAGATCCCTATTTGATGCAATTCGTCGTTTTAAAGCAAAATTTGAGTTTCTGGAAACTGCTATCGACCCGATGAGTTCAGATTAATTTTGAGAAGACTGCAGTGTAGTGGCTAGGTACTGATACCCCAGGTAGAACCCGACCCCTTTTCTTCATGTTTAGGCCGCCGGAATATTCGATCTGGCCGCAATTTGCGGCCAGATGGGTAGGGTTTGGTCCTTTGGGTGTCTTCTGCTGTGTGTAGTGTTATGGTATATATATTTTTGTAAATTATGTTCTGTATAAAAATCTGGAACTATATACCTATTTCTCGTATTTTAAACCTCCGCGACACGCGTGATACGCTTGTGGGTTTGGGGTTTCTGCGTATCGCGACGCGTCGGGGTAGTTTCAGGCACGTGATCACACGTTTTAGCGTATCGCGCACACGCGCGATTGGTTTACGACACGGGTTTCTAGTTGGATCGTAATATCACGTTTTGTGAAATTGAGCTTATGTGTGATATATGTTATGTGATTCTAGGTTCGCTGGCGAGTGAGACGGACGCGGCGAAGAAGGGCAAGCAAGTCGTCGGCTAATTTAACATCTACGGGGATATCGCCGGACATGGCGTTATGCGTCAGGGCTGATAGGACCTTATTATTATATGTTGCATTTACCTCATGGACTGTCATTGCATATTGCATTCCCTGCTGTATGTATGCTTATAATTGATAGGACACCGCACTATTACTAACGGTTCATGTTGCACGAGCACTAATCTGCATGCTACACACACACCGTTAGTAATTGCCATAACACACTCACTGTAGAACTGCCATGATTCTGTAGTTCATTTCATATATGATTCGATATGACTTTCATGGAAATTGGGAGCCGCATGATATCTTTAAAAAAAACGGAAACTAATTTTAAAAGCGGTTTTCCCTTATACCTATATCATGGATTGATGTACATAGCACATCGCATTGGATTTACTTCTTGGTGTTGGATTTTCATGTGATTTCTGGTTTTGAGGACCGTGGCATTTTTTGAGAAAAGATGCACTATTTGAAAAACCGGTTTCTCGTGATATGATATTTTGGTGCATCCACCACGCGTTTTCTCGGTGCTGAGACGTGTGCTTGAAACCCGATTCAAGGAGATGGATGATCCGTTTGCGGGTTCGTGGTGGACCCGGTATGGTTCCCCGGGGCGAGAAATGTTTTTCGTGGAGTAGACGATGAGCCTGGCAGGGTGGCGATTACCTACCGGTGATTGGTTGGACCTGGCAGTTATCCGGAGGATACCGACCAGAGTCGAGAGATGGATGCGGGATGATCCGTACTGCAGGGGCCGAGGGCCGATTCCGCAGACGGAGCCCGTGGGCTGATCCGGACTGACAGAGCCCGATATATGAGGATTTGCGTGTCGATGCTGGACACGAGTATTTTATGATATTTTGGGTGCCGATGTTGGGCACTCGTGATTTCTCAGAGATTTACAGGATTTGAGGGCCGATGGGTGTGCCGGCGCCTGAGTTTTGGGATTTGGGTGCAGTTGTGGGCACCGATTGTTTTCCACGTTGATATTCCGTGTAGATGTTGTTTATCCCATGCTCAGCATTGATTACCATATATCTCATCCTGTAGTTATTTTACCTGACAGAGAATCTGCATGATTATTGCACATACTGTTTATCACGCATTGATATCATCTGCTGGCATTTGTTAGAGTAGCGCAGTACGTGCATGCTCGCGATTACTTTTATATGTTATCTCTATTCACGAGTTGGCAACTCACCCCCGTTGTGCTACAGTATTTGTAGGTTGTCCTCAACATAGTCGCGGTAGGCTGTCTTTTGCATCTTTTGGCTACAGATACCACTACAGTTGCGGCGAGAGCTGTTTTGCATTTTGGTGGGTTGTGGTATCTGATTACTTTTATTGTATCCCTTTTTGTATCTAGTACTCTCCATATACCATTTATGTACTGGACTTAGATACTGTGTGAGGACGATGATGTATATTTTGTATTCTGGTGTCGAGCTCGTGGGAGCCGACTATTTTTATATGCAGTTATTTCTGTGATGTTTACTTATTGCTCATTCTTCACTACGGCGTCGTATATTACTCTTGTGATGATTGTTTCCACCGTTGGGCGTGATTGCTTCCGTTTGGGGATGTTTTGTTTCATTATATCTCATTTTTACTCATATCCTCTTTTATACCCGGTCTCGGGGCTACTCTTACAAAGGAAATGCTGCCAAAATTATTTAAATGATTAAGTAACTTTAAAAGAACTGATTGAATTATTTAAGGTTTTCTAAATGTTTTAACTAAATGTTTTCAACACTCACTATTTTTAAATGGTTCTGATTTCTGGGTTCGGCTAACTTAGCCGCGTTACGCCTGTAGACGTAGCGTGGTTAAGTGCCGGTCACGAGTCGAAATACTCGCGTCGTGACAGAAAGCCATCTCCCGAAATGAGAAATACCTGTCTTAGAATATGTCTGGATATCTGATGGGACCTAGTTCATAAATGAACTCTAATCCAAACTTCTTAGACTGTATTGTCAACTGAATTTAATCAGTATCCTGCGCCATGCCCCACTCAGTATCCGCCTGGACCAACTGTCCATAGTACCGCCCCTCGTCAGAGGGAAAACTATTACTCTGACAACCAATCTGTCATCCATGCCACCTTAGAAGCCTGGAATGATAACTGTCTCCCGAATGAGCCTGTCGTTATCATATCCCTAGAACATACACTTATGTTCTAAAACTTCTTCCGATCGTTTCTCCAGGATTGGATCAATATCAACATATTGCATCTCGTGCAAAAACAATATCTGGTGTGGTACTTGACATCTCATGATTGACTCAATTGTCTAAGCAAGTGATCTGCCAATCATGCACATCCCTCTCCACTTTAGTCTGTAAGACACCTTTAGAGAGGGTGACTCCATCACCTGCAGGTACACTACCATGCCTGGAGTCGTCCATTATAAAACACCTTCATAATGCTGTCTAAGTATCCTGATTGGGAAACTACCAAAATCCAGATCTAAAACCATAGATCCAGTAACCAGAATGTCTTGATATTATATCCAAGTCCCATGTGGAGAAACTACTGTGTGACAACCAAAGTATAACCGATCGTAGTATAGGAATATCACTTCCTACTCTGTGTATGCCATCCAAATACCAGGACATCACACCCTACTACCTTCTTAACAGATCCATCCCCTATTATGATGAAGTCAAACCTTTGACTGTCATATCAGAAATAGATGATCTATCTCCGCTACATTTGCTTTAGTCTATAAATAGACATAAGCCACTTGTCCACCAATGCTTCCGCTGCTCCCACTGACTACGACAACCCTCTGGCAGAGTCATAAACATGTACACTTCTAAAGCTAGTTTAGAACGACGCTATACTCATCCTCCTGCCGGGTCTCGCAGCCTGGAACAACAGCAATGGCAAGTCTGGGTAAACAAGAACCTCCCTGCCACCGTCCTTGAGCATACCGAAGTACCTCTCGGGTGCCTGAGGTTACCCACCTTATCTGCGGAGTGGCCAATGGAATATCAAACTAGACTGAATCTTTAGGTTCTTATCAAATTTTTAGTAATCGTTTGCGGTTCTGGAATCACTTCCAGTTCTACCATACTCCCACAACTGTTTTATGAAAAAATCCATTTCTTTTAAAACTGTAGCGAGTCAAGAACAATATCACTATTGATCTTCCAGATGGTAGAAAGTCAACCCTCGTCAAAGCCTCGGTCAACCCACAAACAGCCATTACAGAAACGTGCCTTGAGTTATCCAGAGTCTGGTTTTAATCATAATCCGGACAACTCCCCTTACCTTAACAATGTTAAGATATGAATTGTTCTATATCCAATACAGAAACATAGGCACTGTTTTAATTGAACAAGATTCAAATCATACAGCTGTCTCCAGTGCATGTCAACTAAATGGAAGGAGGCCGATCAGCGTTACTCAACTTTGGAATGCTTCCAATTATGAGTAACCTGAAAGAGAAGCAAGTTCTCTTAATCATTACTATTAACCGAATACCACACACAAGTATCTACATCTTCGATCATCTTGAAGAATCCCGATACTTTCAATACCTGGTTCTCTACTTTATTCATATACCTATAACTTCTCAAAACTTGGACCCTGTGTTTCTACGAAACACCAGTCTAAAAACCAGAGAATTCATAAGTAAACCGAATATAGTACGAGGACCATCCCCTCTGTCCTAATGGATATTGGACAATATACAATACTCTGTATAAGTCCCTTGAGTCTGATAACTCAATCCCTGTGTGTCGTAGGTCGAAAACTGTACCTATGGTTAAGAAGAATTACACCTCTGTTTAATGCTCCTTACCTAACCATACACCGATATAGGTAAATGACATGTACATAATTTCAAAAAGGTATATCTCACTCTATAAAAATAGACGTACAGATGTATCAATTTGAAATTGGTGCATAACAACGGATATTCAAAACCAAATATTTGCCGTCCGGCAAACAACCCAGGCGATTTCCTCAAATATCACCAATTACAACGAATTCCGATATAATAAGGACAATCACCTAATTTCCAATAACTTACTCCCACTCTTCATCTGTAAAACCATATAGATGTGAGAATCATACCTGGTAAATACATACCCTGGAGCAAGGACTACTTGGGAAATCAGTTTTCTTTTGACAGTACACAGTGAAACTGAAAAATTGAAATGTTTCGTAGTGGTATCCGGGTATTTCTAGTAATGCCTCTACCATTATCCAGATTCACAACTGTAACCGTATATTTCTTTGCCATCTTTCCAAATTCTTTCATATGTCTTTAGTCATTACCTTCTATATACCATCTTAGGCTAAATGGTTTTCTTCCTTCCCTACCGTTCAGCACCAGCCTATGGTTTGGAAGAAGACTATCCAATAAGCGTAATGGGTGTACTGCCCTAATCCTAGGAGCACTCGCAACGCGAGAGAAGGTGAAGATAAAATACAACTGAATAAACCTTATTCCTATTTCTCCTGAACCAGAATCCATCCCCGAACTGGAACAAGTTCCTTTCGAGTTCGTATATAACCATTCGATGGAGTATCCAATAAACTGTGGATCTTCGTAGTGATACGGAGTGTCCTGGAGAAATACAAAGGTGATGTGGGAGTAGTAATGAAATACTTGGTTTGGTCATGAATAGCAGTCGCAATTTACTTTGCCCTCCTTCTAATCCCTTTATTTGTCTTTATATAGTACCTTCTGTAAACCATCGTTAGGCTTATTGGTTTTCTTCATTCCCTACCGGTCGGCACCTGCATATGGTTTGGAAGAAGACTATCCAATTTGCGTAATAGGTGTACTATCCCCTAAACCAAAGAGTACTCACAACCTGAGAGAAGGTAAAAGGAAAAGACAACTGAATCGTCCTATTCGTTTTCTCCAGAACCGGAAACCATCCTCGAATAAATTCCTTCGAGTTCGTATATAACCATACGATGGTTTTATCCAATGGAAGTGGACGTTCGTAGTAATACGGGGTGTCCAGGAGAAAAGGGTAAAAGTAGGAGTGGTAATGAGGTTTGCAACTCTGACAATCCAAAAGCCAGTATTTAAGAAGGTTCGGTCAATTTTGGTCACTGAGTCATAGTCTAAGGGTCGGGTCATGGTCGCTGCCAAAGAGAGAGTAAAAAGAAACACTCAGCGTGCACTCTAACCTAGATCAGAATGGTTACCAATTTATCTAATCTGGAAACCTCCCACTGTACCGTCAAATTCTCCTCCAAACCTGAAAGAAGAATTAGTCGGGATCACCCGAGGAGTAAACCAACTCATCAGTGGGAATCGGGATCCAACTATCATCGCATGATAACATGACGGAATCCGCTCACGTTATCACACTCCAGAAGGTATGCGCATATCTGGCAAGTTTCAGTTTCTTTAGAAACTCCCGATGTGATTTTTACCCCATGCTCTTATGACCTTGACGAAGGTCAACAAATCATAAGTCACATGTCAAGTTATACCCGTCATTCTCTAGGTTGATTTGAACCCACCCATACCTATCCTTGACTTTGGCCAACAAGGCAATACGACTGTCCCAAACCAACGCATCTATCTATGCTGCATATGAATATCCAATAGCTACCAATCACTGTGCCTTGACTTTGGCCATCAAACACAGCTTGAATACTATTGAATATCCATATGAAATGACGGAGGGCTACGAATGGTTTTTGAAGAAAAACCTTTAACGTAATGAACTTGATATCGTTGAAGGAACCGGATAGATTTATAAAAATATAGTGACGGAAACTTTTGCTAAAGAGATCACTACCGGTGAAGGGATCTCGGCTCTTTCCCCGTAGAATGAAGTGCAGGATATTCCAACTGAATACCACGATGCAAAGCAAAAGTAAACGACTATAGTGAAGTTATTGCCCTGACGCAAACTTCTCTCCAAGGGCTCACTCCCGGTGAAGGGATCTCGGCCCTTGCCTCGTCGACTGAGGTGTAGGATATTCCAACTGAATACCACTGTGCAAAACAAAAGAGAACGTCCTTGCAATAACAGCTTTTTGAAAAAATGTTCCAACAACATCAGAATAGGTTTGTTTAGCTTGCATTGATCCGAATCAACGCAGTCCCATCAATTGATCACACCAATAAAGAACGAAAATAATGATGTACGTATATGCCATCCGCATTCGCCACTGGGTCCCGTCATCACCCGTTAGGTTACTTAACTAACGACTGAGAGGAGACTGGACTAGCGTGGATGCCAAATATATACAACATCTACTAGTATATATATCAATATATAATATTCTCTCAAGGCATGATAAATTGCAACATCACAGAAATGTAATAAGCATCACAGAACAATACAGATATCTGGGATCCCCGGGTTTCATAGAGCCGCTACTGAAACCCGACGTTCCCCAGGTCGTGTGGATAGCCTGTGTAATGAAATCCTAGACCCCTACGGGCGGGGCAAGTTACCTGCCAAAGCCTGAAGTGAGGCAGCCCCCTTCAGCAATGTGAATGGACCACCCAGCACTTCATTGAATCCGGTAACTTGGGCACCCCTCCTGGGTCAACCTGTACCCCCTACGAGTGCGGCGAATAGCCTACCAATTCTAGAGTGAAGCCCCCTCCGTCTCAACGCCATGAGATGCGGGCTCGTTTCCCTATAGAACCCGGCTATCCGTGCACCCCACCTTAGGGTAATCCTAGTACAGAAAGTAAAATATACATACAACGGGTACATCGACCTCAGTCCGGTCGTGCCCCAAAAGAATAATATACAAATAGGCAGTGACGGCAGTCCACATGTCGGACGGTCGCCCCGCAATATCAAATGTACATAATAAACCAAACTGTACTACCTTTGCATCCAGGCTATCCACCATGACAATCCGCAACATTACAGCACAACACAGAACATCAACGTGAATGTCACGTTCGCAAATCCGTCTAAAAGGGCTATAGCTGTTAGACAGGATTTACCGATCAAATGACATTCACGGTCGCAAATATAATGTAAATGCTGTGAACTAAAATGTTTAAAATTTTCGATCGATCAAATTTTCCCAAGTGGGCCCCAAGCACAACAGCTGTACTCAAAAATAATCTGGGCCCAAACAGAACATTCCAAAACCCCCATTTTCAACTTAGAAAGCCACAGTAGAAATTTGGTACGATGATTACATTTTCTTGCCGCGGAATCACGGCCAGAACAGGGGTGTGGCCGTGCTTCCGCGGTCCTTCTAAGGAATCACTGTATCGAATTTTTACAGTATGCTTAAAAATGCCTGCATGAATTTCTGCAATGCTCCAAATAATTTTTCGAGCCAAAAAAAACTTCGACAGAGAACTGAACCAGAAAATACGGGTTTTCGGAAAATCCGTTCGATCGAACTTGTAAACACGTTAGAGCAAGCTAGACTAGGTTAATGGCGTGGCTCTGATATCAGTGTAAGTGCACAGGGGCGCCCCGACCGTCAATCCGAGGGCAAAATGCGGAAATGATACTTTTAAAAAACTTGTAAACCGGCACCACCGCGCACTTTAAACCCGGATCGGGCCATTAATCTAATCCTAGCTAACTAGAGAAGGGGTAGAGAGATATACCGAGCGATCCGTGTCCTTCGGTCTTCTCGTCGTCCTCCCGATCTTCCCGCGGAATCTCCGGTCTTCATCTCCTCGTCGGAAGGGCACCACATCGCCGGGTTCTTTTACGGGCTCCCACCTCTGGACCGAGGAAACTCGGGCACGAAGTTGGAGAGTCGACGTGTCAAAGAATATTGTAGATGACGTGTAGAAACCTTTTGTCTCGATGGGGTTACTAGAAGTTGCCTTTTTGGTGGAGGAGATGTAGTATACTTTGGAGATGAACAAAAAGATTTTGCAAGCCAAAATGAGAACCATTTTCCTCTCTCCAAATTTTGGACAGCCCTCCCACAACAAGTTGTGGCCGGCCATATGCTAGGAGAGTGAGAGAGAGAGAGTTAAGCAAAAAAGGGGGGAAGCAATAATACATCAAAGAGAGAGAAAAGGGTGATGATGATCAAGAATCATCACAACAAAAACCTCACTCCAAAACCCATCACTCATCTCATCACACAAAAGTCAAGCAATGATTATGCAAGGAACTCAAGTGATGGTGGAACCATCATGATGCAACTACTTGCAAAAACAACCCTCTAAATAGCTAATTTGCACATTTGTAAATAAGCCCTCCTCCACCAATTTTCAGCCAAGGACAGATACAAAGAAAAATGGCCGAAACGGAAAGCAAACTGGCAACTTCAGAAAAACGATCCCATAATAAATTACAGGAAAACCCTGCTACAGTATATACATACCCGCATTTGTATTGCGACCGAATACAAATGTAATAAGACAAAAGCTACACTGTACAATACTAGGATCCGGCTTAAACCAAAGCCCGCTAGTATGATTCGTCCGATCATGATCCGTGCAATACTACACGTATATGATCGAACCCTGCTATATCTCCATACGGCCTGTACAGCGTTTCGCCCAAAACTTGAGAAACGGTCTGTGGGGGACTCCAAAGACTCGTCAATACTTTGGCTGTTGATTTAACCACTAGCATGCCAGAAGTATTAGCCATACGTAACGGGCAACCAGGTATTGACCAAAAGGGACGTCGATGAGCAAACTCATCCAGACACCCTACTGAGCCTGTCAGTGATAAAATCCGTACAGTCCGGTCCGTTCGTCTATGAGCATGGCATGGCGGGCCTAGGGGGTTGGTAAAAGTCAGACCCTCAAAAGCGGTACAAGTCGTGTCGGAGTGTAGCCCAGAACACCCTGAGATACTACTGGAATACCTACCAGTAAATCTCCTTCCTTGGCCAAAGACTTCGTGTATTGGCTCTCCTAGACACAGCGCGACCTCACCCCCAATACCGGGAGAGACGAACCCCTAAAGATCCGCTCACTGCCTCCATGCGGCTCGGGACTGTACCCGACTAAAACCTGTTTGCACGTCTCCTTTGAGCGTGGTAGGGTAGTAATCAAAGTACAGTAGGAACTCACACGTGACAAATGGCGATCTCAGGTCGATGAACTAACCTGTACACAAGTCACCAGGGAACTGCTATCTGACGTCAGGTATAAGACCAACTAGCATGTTCCTGGCGAGTCCTGTCTGGTGTACTCATAACCCAATAAGTACATGTATACATCTTATGTGAACCAACTGACACCAGTGGGTTGTGAGACCGGCCACCACCCCTCGTCGGGGTCTCGACTGTATACACTAGTCTACTCTGGAGTATCGATGCCCTGTCTCGAAACTCCCACGACTAGGGACCTTTTAAGGATGTGCTTATAGACTACCAGCTCCCACGTATATGATCACCATCATACTGCTGGCTGTCAAGCAAGAATCCTAAGGGCTCTATCAACGCGCAATAGTGACCTGTAAGGTCACCTAAAGCAGTACACGATGATAAAGATGCACGAGATAGCATACTATCATCTTGAGTAAGACTGTCCTACCGGCATAGGTCTTCCCTCAATCATTTTAATCACGTGCCTGTGATCCAATAATTGACTCTGAGGGTACTATCTCTAACACGATACTCCAGTGTGGACTAGTGTATACTGATCGAGACCCCCACGAGGGACGGTGGCCAGGTCTCACAAGCCATTGGTGTTAGTTTGTTCACCTAAGATAGTATATAGGTGCTCATTGGGTTATGAGTACACTGGACGGACTCTCCTGAAACCTGCTAGTTGGTATTATATCTATTGTCAGATAGCAGTTTCCAGGTGAGATGTGTTCAGGTTAGTCTGTTGACCTGAGATCGTCATTTGTCTCGTGTGAGTTCCCACTGTGCTTTGATTACTACCCTACACGGCTCAAAGGAGTCGTGAAAACAGCTTTTAGTTCGGTACAGTCCCGAGCCACACGGAGGCAGTGATCGGATCGTCGGGGATTCGTCTCTCCCGGTATTGGGGGTTGATGTCGCGTTGTGTACGGATGGCCATCACCATAAATCCGTGGCCACGGTGGACTAGAATTACCGATCCAGGACCGATAGTTTCTCAGGTGGTGATGGGTTTCATACCGACACTAAATATCGCGTTATTGGGGGTCTGAATTTATCCACCCCCCTAGACTCGATATGCGATACTCTTAGACGAACAGACCAGACTGTACGGATATTGTCACTGTCAGGCTCAGTAGGGGTTCAGGATGAGTTTGCTTGTCGGCCTCCCTTTTGCTCATTACCTGGATAGCCGTTACGTACAGCTAGTGCCGCTGACGTGCTTGTGGTTAAACCCACTGCCAGCGTATTGACGAGTCTTTAGAGTCCCACACAGAGGATTTTCACAGTTCAGGCGATATGGTGTATATGACGTATGTTGATACATACTGGTGTCCGATTAAATATGTGCACATGCTGCGCAGACTTTAATCAGACGGTTGGTAATACTAGCGGCTTAAGATTAAGCCGGATTATTAAATCAGGTTTTGATTTAATAATTTACATATGTATTTATATATATGTATTCTAGTATTATTGTTTGCTATTTATTTTCTCTCTCGGCTATTCGTATTTTTGTACGAATACGCGTATATGTATTTCAATACATACACCATTAGTATTACGTATTTTATACGGAATAGCTTCTAGAAGGTGCCACCTCATTAATGATTTTCTTTATTGAAAATCATTTGGAAATGAGGTGGAAAGAAGGTATGGGTCAAATCATGGACCTAGGTATGGTTTGTGCATTTGTTTAATGGTTAATTGGAAATGTTTTTTTTGTGTGGTGGGAATGGGAGAAGGGGGAGGGGCCGGCCACTTTAGGAGGGGGGTTCTTTTTCATTTGGCAAGAATTTAGATGACACATTTTTGGCCTCTTCACTCTCTCAATCTCACACACACACAAAACACTTAGCCATTAAGCTCATGTTTTGATCATCATCTCCTCATCTTCTATGCTTGCTCATTGAGCAAAATATTTTGAGAGAAAATGGTTGTGACACTTTCATACACCCCCGCTCTCCATCGCTGGCAACTTTGGAGCGTCGGTTGTCTCGTTTGTCGAGGCTAGAGCTTGCGCCGTTTCCCTCAGGTGGATCATCGGAGATGGAGGAAGACCGGCAACCATACTTCGTCAAAGGATCACTAGGAGCTTGGAATGAAGACCGAAGGACTCGAATCAACTCGGTATAACAATTCTAACTCTTTGTTAGCTCGCTAGAATAGGGTTTAAGGTCGATTCGAAAATCGGGTAGCGGTAGCGCCGGTTTCAGAAATTTTTCGCATTTTGGCCGCGTTTCGACGGCCGGGACGCTGCCGGAACCCTATAGTAATGTATCTCATCATATGATATCCGGACGACGTCGAACATTTCGATCGATTCATCAAAGTCCCATAATACCCCGAGAGCTCAACACTTGAGCATGGTTTAATAATATTCAGTACATGCCACAGTACCTATGGACCAGCCGTAGAAGGGCAAACCCAAGCATCATTAATTGCACCACGGAACTGCCGCAAACCATAAGGTTCAAAAGCGTTTCCATGGTCATTATATCGAGTTAAGGTTTCATTCTTCTAGAGGGTCCACAGAATTACCTGCGTGTTTTTCCGAATACCTTAAACTTGGAAAAAATGGGTTTCTGACATTCGTTCGTTTCTATCGACTCTCAACGTACCAGCGTGAACTCCTCTATAGCTGAAATCAATCAATCCGATGACCTCGCATCGGGGTATGCAAACGAACCACATGTCCTAGTCATTCATCCATGGGTGACTAGCGATCTTCTATCACATCTCTAAGTACAACTCGTGCTGCAAGAGCTTCAAACATCTGGGGCGATATCTTGTCAGTCGCAGCAGCAACTGGCTCATTCGTCAGCACGCTAAACAATGCTTCAATCATCAAGAATAAATGGTGCATTGGCGGTCATCACATTCTAGCCGGCCTCTAGAAGTCGCCCAATCTTCTGGTGCTGATCTGCACGTTTGAGAAATTTTTGTAAAAGCAATCCATCAAACGCTCGTGGCACGAAAAAAACACCATAAAAAGACACATCTATGCAATCGTGTATCACCGGAATTATGCCCTGGTCAGTCCTCGTCCATGACGAGCTCATGCTGACCACAACTCTAGCCGCAGCTCTCTCTGCCCATGCAATCGTGGTAACAAAAACTACCAACCGATATCAATGAGGATAGATCATATGAACGAATAGAATACTGTGCAAAGAAATGTACATCCTAAGGCTTTTTTTAGTAGAGCAGCGTATCGTGAGTATGCCGCGGAACATACACACGGTACGTCACTCTACTTAAGTCACCTACTCCATCAACCAAGATCAACCTATGCGACGAGAGTTCGGGTCTAATACCCCCTCAACAAAGTCTAAGTTCCGTAAGGTCAAGCCTAGGTTCCGAATATATATAAACGCCCTAGAATCCGCATAGTCAAACATAGACTCGAACTAAGGTTAAACCTAGCGCTATGATACCAACTATGTCACGACCCGAAATAGCACGTGACTGGCACTTGAATCATGTGAAGTCTATAGGACCCCACCTAATTGAAGTAAGCCAAAAGTCCCAGAAATCTAAACCATTTAAATTAGAAGTGAAGGAAAACTTAGTTTTAAAACAAGCATTTTTAATAGATAAGTGGCATTAAACATTTTAAAGCAATGTCATATTTTCCCGAAAATTTCGGCAGAGTCTCCTTTGTAAATACTGGCCCCAAACGGGTACAACATATGAAATATATAAAAAAGATGAATAAAGGCATCCCCAAGCGGAAGCTAGCTCTTCGCCAATTGGCGGATCAACCACGCAAGCAATATAATATACAACGCCGAAGGGCGAGGATCAAAACTCAGAAAGAAAACCAATATCCTCACGAAAACCATAATAATAGAAGCACGACTTTAAGGTCGAAAGAATATACACTGGTCTTGTAAGTCTATCAAGAATACAAGTCTGGTTGATGGAGTTTACTAGATATAACAGAATGTAAATAAGGTATAATGGTGGTCACGATGTGAGTGAACCCACCTACCAAGCAATCACCCGTAAGGAAGCAGCGTGCCAACAAGCCGTAATGAAACCTGTAGGGCAAAACCTATAAGAAACTGTGGCACAACGGAAGTGAGTTGCCAACTCGTGAGTAGAAAACATCACCGAGAAGAAATCGCATGTATGACTCTATCCTAGGTCATACAATAATATATCTTCAATATATAACCTGAAGCATCTAAATAAAGGCAAGGGTAAACATCTATACAAAAGTATAATACCAAGTGCTGAGTCAGTATCTTAGGTAACAACATGTCATATATATATGATGTACGAATGCATGAAAACAGAATACATCTAAATAAGAAAACAGTTTTCTTATCTCAGTGAGATTTATGCATAAAAATCGAAGTATCATCAATGAAATTAATAAGGAATCTGTGTCAAGTATCGACACAAAATATATATCCCAATATTTAAATATCTTGGGCTCCGGAAATCCGGACTGGCCCATATCATAAAATCTCACGACTATGTCGGTATCCTCTGGATATCCGCCGCGTCATAAATAATCGGTCTGTAGTGCTCCCTTGCCGGGCTCAACGCCATCATCTGCGACCATCTTGCCCCGGGGGACCGCACTGGGTCCATTATGCACCCACAGACGGTTCCTCCTCCTCCTCGAATCGGGTGTATGATACCGCTCAAGAGCCGAGAAAACTCGTGGTGGACACCTTTCAAATCAAATCACGAGAAAACCGCAAATTTCTATCTTTAAAATGATAATGAGTTTATAAAATCCTTGCGGTTTCTCCAAATCCAAAAATCTCATGGAAATCCAAAATCCAAATCTCAAGAGTAAATAAACAGTGAATTACCGGCATAAAGCTCCATAATATTGCATGACAATGAATATGTATACATGCATGGGTATCTATGTAAAGAATGCAATATCTAAACTAGCACAGTAATGATCTATCGGAACTATCAGCTAATAGGCGATATCAATAATGTAATATTCTCTAAAGTGTACGCGACATGGCAATTACCGATGATGATGTGTGTGAGCCAGCAAGCAAGTGTTCGTGGACATACGCATCATCGGTAATAGTGCTGGTATCCTGACAACATAGGTTCATAATAGCAAATGAAACTACATGTGTAAGCATGCAATACGATAAGAACAACATGAATATATGGAAAGGATGGAATAACCGCAACATATAAGAATATAAATTTATATAAAGGAGTCATATAGTTTTGGCAATTGAAATAGCACGAATCGTGGTTTGTAGAAAATAGGGACTGTTTTTAAAATAACCACGATTCTTCAATTTTGAAAATAAGTATGACTCGAGCCCAGTCCAACATCTACCTGATAAACTACATGACTAAACTAAGAGACCAATCGAAAGGGTAAGGAAATCCACCTAAGTCTGAGTCGATATATATATCTAGTAGCCGGTGGTCCCGCCTCAATAGCGTCACGTACGATACAAAATATAATACGACATCCTCGAATCATGAGTACGGATCTATCATAATTTTTATATCTCGTACGGTAAATCCCTCGTACGGCATCCCAAAATCGGGGTACGAGTCGAATATCACATATAACACATTATTCATATGGTATCATCATTATAATATCATAAACTAGGGTGCTGATCTAAAGACTACTACATACTGATACCATCCAACATATATCCGCATGTGAATAAAATCACATCGCCCATTCGATCCGCTATAATAACATGTCATATCTCATAACATGACCTAAAACACATCACCAATGTCACGGCATCATGCCACTCACACCGACTCATCTCCAAGTATCATATATTATCCTCATCATCCGTGTATTCGTATGTGTGTGTGTGCGTGTGTGTGTGTGTGTATACACACGTACCAACGCAATCTACACCCACACACACACACACACACACACACACACACACACATATATACACACAAATATAAACATATACACCTAAACATATCCCATGTGTGCATGTGTGTGTGTGTGTACACCTATACTCTAGGGTTCGCGACTAAGAAACTATACAATAAGCGCTATTCCAAATTACACTAAAACTAACCCATGAACACCTAAAGCCTATCTTGATAATCATCCACGTTTCATAAAAACACAAAATAAATATATAACATATCATATGCTACACTACGAACTGCCGGGGTACTATACGCCATCCACCCGACTTCCCCCGTAAATATATATCTACTCACCTTGATCCTCGCTTGCCGAAGTCGATATCGCAATCCTCTTCTTCATCGTTCGAAATCAATGTGAGGGTACCTACATATCACATATATCGTATCGCATCAAAACGTTCAATTCAAAACCAAAACGCCCGGTAAATTTGTAATTCTACGGTAGCGCCCCAGCCGTCTGTCCGATGCCAAAATGAGGAAACGAAAACTTTTTCTTAACTTGAAACCGGCGCTATCGCAGACTTTAATCCTTGATCGAACCATTAACCTATTACTAGCAAACTAGAGAAGGGTTGGAAAGGCTATACAGATCGATCCGTGTCCTTCGGTCTTTGGCAACCAACCCAAGCTCCTCGCGGCATCTCCGATCTCCGGTCTCCTCGTCGGAAAGGGCACCACATCTTCGATCCTTTTACGGGCTCCCTCTTCGTCCGAAGCAACTCGGAAACGAAGTTTGCTAGCCGACGTGTCCAAGGTAATGTAGAGAATGTGTGTGATCACTTTGTCTCTTGCATCCATTGATTCTCAGCACATGAGAGTGTATGGATGGAGCTTGAAGATGAAGCCATTAATGAAAATGGTGAGCTAGAGGAAGAAGAGGAACAGGAGCCTTTTCTTTCTTATGTTGTATATTGAAAAATGAGAGTGAGAGCAAGAATAATACAAGAGCAAAACCTCCCCTTGGTTGCCCTCTCTCTCTCTTCTCATCATATCAACCCATAAATCAATCAGATACTGTGACACATGCACAAAGAAAGAGACCATGAGTCACTACTTGTGCATGTGTCACAATTAATACTCCTAATCATGACTTTTAGCTCATTATTTCCATTTTTAAACATTAACCCAAATGTTTACAACAACAAAAAGATACGTCAACATCTAAAGTAAACTCGTGACGGATCACAAGGATACCCCTCACCAGTATATACATACCTTCATCCGCATTCCGACCGAATGCGAATGCGATGAGACTAAAGTAATCCAACAAATCTAAAACTAGGATCCGGCTTAAACCAATGCCCACTAGTATGATCCGCCCGATCATGATCCGTGCACTACTGCACGTATATGATCGAACCCTGCCGTATATCATACGGCCTCTACAACGTTTCGCCCGAAACATGAGAAACTGTCTGTGGGGGACTCTAAAGACTCGTCAATACTCTGGCTGTCGATTTAACCAGTAGCACGTCAGTGGTACTAGACGTACGTAACGGGCAACCAGGTATTGACCAATAGGGAGGTCGATGAGCGAACTCATCCTGACATCCTACTGAGCCTATCAGTGACAATATCCGTACAGTCCGGTCCGTTCGTCTATGAGCATCGCATATCGGGCCTAGGGGGTTGGTAAAAGTCAGACCCCCAAAAGCGGTACAAGTCGTGTCGGAGTGTAGCCCAGAACACCCTGAGATACTACTGGAATACCTACCAGTAAAACTCCTTCTTTGGCCAAGGACTTCGTGTAATGGCTCTCCTAGACACAGCGTGATCTCACCCCAATACCGGGAGAGACGAAACCCCTACCGATCCGCTCACTGCCTCCATGTGGCTCGGGACTGTACCCAACTAAAACCTGTTTGCACGACTCCTTTAAGCTGTGGTAGGGTAGTAATCAAAGCACAGTGGGAACTCACACGAGACAAATGACGATCTCAGGTCGATGAACTAACCTGTACAAATGTCACCAGGGAACTGCTATCTGACGTCAGGTATAATACCAACTAGCATGTTCCCGGCGAGTCCTGTCCGGTGTACTCATAACCCAATGAGCACCTGTATACATCTTAGGTGAACCAACTGACACCAATGGCATGTGAGAATGGCCACCGCCCTTCGTCGGGGAATCGACTGTATACACTAGCCTATTAATGGAGTATCGATTCCCAGTCTCGAAACTCCCACGACTAGGGACCACTTTAAGGATGTGCTTATAGACTACACCACTCTCACGTATATGATCACCATCATACTGCTGGTAGTCAAGCATGAATCCTAAGGGCTCTATCAATATGTAATAGAGACCTGTAATGTCACCTAAAGCTGTACACGATGATAAAGATAAACCTGATAGCATACTGTCATTTTGAGTAAGATTGTCCTACCAGTATAGGTCCTCCCTCAATCAATGCAATCGCATGCCTGCGATCCAATAATTGACTTTAAGGGCACTATATCCAACAATTTCCCACTTGCACTCAAGGCTAATTACTGCGATGTCGCATACTCACAGCCCGTGTGATACCGAACACCCAACTCCTCTACTGATCAGTCTCATAAAGCCCATTTGCGAAACTATTGCGTTCGAGGAATAGCCTCAGTCAGTGGATCCGCCCTAATGTTTCTTTCTATGTCTTTCTTTATCTCAAGTTCGCGGAGAAAGCCATCTACCGAAATGGGCAATACCTATCTTAGAATATGTCTGGATATCTGATGGGACCTGGTTCATAAATGAACTCCAAATCCAAACTTCTTAAACTGTATCGACAACCAAATTTAATCAGTATCCCGTGCCCTGCCTCCCTCAGTATCCCTTAGACCGTCTGTCCAAACTACTGCCCCTTTTCAGAGGGAAAACTATAACTCTGACAGTCACTCTGTCATCCAGGTCATGTTGGAAGCCTGGAATGAAAACTAACTCCTAAAAGAGGCTGTTGTTATCATATCCCTAGAACATCCACTTATGTTCTAAAACTGATTCCAAACGTTTCTCCAGGATAGGATTAATATCACAACTTATTGTATCTAGTGCAAAAACAACATCTGTGTGGTACTTGACATCTCATGATTGACTCAATTGCCTAAGCAAGTGATGTGCCAATCATGCGCATCCCTCTCCTTCTTAGTCTGTAAGACACCTTTAGAGAGGGTGACTTCATCACCTGCAGGTACACTACCGTACCTGGAGTCGTCCATTCTAAAACACCTTTAGAATGCTGTCTAAGTACCCAGATTTGGAAACTACCCAAATCTAGATCTAAAACCATAGATCTACTAACCAGAATGTCTGATATTATTTCATTATCCTATGTGGAGAAACCACTGTGTGAAAACTAAAGTATAACCGATCGTAGTATATGAATTTTACTTCCTACTCTGTGTATGTCATCCAAATACCAGGACATCACACCCTACTACCTTCTTAACAGATCCATCCCCTTTTCTGATGAAGTCAAACTTATGACCGTCACATCAGAAATAGACGATCTATCTCCGCTATATTTGCTTTAGTCCATAAATAGACATAAGCTACTTGTCCACTATTCTTCCGCTGCTCCCATTGACTACGACAACCCTCTGGCAGAGTCATATACACGTATACTTCTAAATCTAGTTTAGAACGACGCTATACTCATCCTCCTGCCGGGTCTCACAGTCTGGAACAACAGCAATGGCAAGTCTGGGTAAACAAGAACCTCCATGTCACCATCCTTGAGGCTACCGGAGTACCTCTCAGGTGCCTGACGTTACCCACCATATCTGCGGAGTGGTCAATGGAATGTCAATCCAGATTGAATCTTTAGGTCCTATTAAATTTTGAGTAATCGTTTACGGTTCTGGAATAACTTATAGTTCTACCATATTCCCACTACTATTTTCTGAAAAAATCCATTTTACTAAAACTGTGGCGAGTCAAGAACAATATCACTATTGACCTTCCGGATGGTAGAAAGTCAACCCTCGTCATAGCCCAGGTCAACCCATAAACAGCCATTACAGAAACGTTCCTTGAGTTATCCAAAGTCTGGTTTTAAGCATAAGCCGGACAACTCCCTGTACCTTAAAATTGTTGTGATATGAACTATTCTATATCCAATATAGAAACAGTGGCACTGATTTAATTGGAACCAGATTCAAATCATGCAGCTGTCTCCAGTGCATGTCAACTAAATGGAGAGAGGCCTATCAACATTACTCAACTTAGGAATACATCCAGAGATGAATAACCTGAAAAAGAAGCAAGTTCTCATAATCGTTAGTATCAACTGAATACCATACACAAGTTTCTACATCTTCGATCACCTTGAAGAATCCTGGTACTTGCAATACCTGGTTCTCTACTTTATTCATATACCTATAACTTCTCAAAACTTAGACCTTGTATTTCTACGAACCACATGTCTAAGAACTAGAGAAGTCACAAGTAAACAGAATATAGTACGAGTACCAACCCCTCTGTCCTCATGGACAATGGACAACTTACAATACTCTGTATAAGTCCCCTGAATCTAATAACTCATTCCCTGTATATCGTAGGTTGAAAATTGTACTTATGGCTAAGAAGAATTACACCGCTGTTTAATGCTCCTTACCTAACCATCCACTGATATAGGTAAATGCCATAGACATAATTTCAAAAAGTTATATCTCACTTATAAAAATAAACGTACTGATATATCAATTTGAAATTAGTGCATAACAACGGATATTCAAAACCAAATATTTGCCGTCCGGCAAAACAACACGGGCGATTTCCTCAAATATCACCAATTACAACGAATCCCGATATAATGAGGATGATCACCCAATTCCCAATAACTTACTCCCACTCATCATCTGTAAAACCATATAGATGTGATAATCAAACCTGGTAAATACATATCCTGGAGCAAGGGCTAATTGGGAAATCAGTTTTCTTTTAACAATACACAGTGAAACTGAAACATGTAAATGTTTCGGAGGGGTATCCGGGTATTCCTAGTAATGCCTCTTCCATTATCAGATTCACAACTGTAACTGCATATTTCTTTGCCATCTCTCTAAATCCCTTTATATGTCTTTAGTCATTACCTTTTGTACACCCCTTTAGGATAAATGGTTTTCTTCCTTCCCTACCGTTTGGCACCAGCCTAAGGTTTGGAAGAAGACTATCCAATAAGAGTAATAGGTGTACTGTCTTAATCCTAGGAGCACTCGCAACTCGAGAGAAGGTAAAGATAAAAGACAACTGAATAAAACCTTATTCCTATTTCTCCTGAACCAGAATCCATCCCCGAATTGGAACAAGTCCCTTCGAGTTCGTATATAACCATACGATGGAGTATCCAATAAACTGTGGATCTTCGTAGTGATACAGAGTGTTCTGGAGAAATACAAAGGTGATGTAGGATTGACGAAGAAATACTTGGTTTGGTTGTGAATAGCAGTCGTAATTTACTTTGCTCTTTTACTAATCGCTTCATTTGTCTTTCCTTAATACCTTCTGTACACCTTTTAGGCTGAATGGTTTTCTTCATACCCTACCTTTCGGCACATGCCTATGGTTTGGATGAAGACTATCCAATTAGCATAATAGGTGTACTGTACTAATCCAAGGAGCACTCGCAACCAGAGAGAAGGTAAAGGGAAAAGACAACTGATTAGTCCTATTCATTTTCTCCAGAACCGGAAACCATCCTTGAATCTGGAACAAGTTCCTTCGAGTTCGTATATAACCATACGATTGTTTTATCCAATGGATGTGGATGTTCGCAGTAATACAGGGCGTTCTGGAGAAAAGGGTAAAAGTAGGAGTGTCAATAAGGTATGCAACTCTGACAATCTAAAAGCCAGTGTTTTTAACAAGTTTCGGTTAATTTGGTCACTGAGTCATAGTCAATGGTCGGGCCATGGTCGCTGCCAAAGAGTGAGAGAAAAAAAACACTCAGCGTGCACTCTAACCTAGATTAGAATGGTTATCAATTTATCTAATCAGGAAACATCCCACTGTAACCTCAAATTCTCCTCCAAACCTAAAAGAAGAATTAGTTGGGATCACCCAAAGAGTAAACCAACTCATCAGTGGGAATCAGGATCCAACTATCATCGTATGATAACGTGATGGAATCCACTCACTTTATCACACTCCAGAAGGTATGCGCATATCTGGCAAGTTTAAGTTTCTTTAGAAACACCCGATGTGATTTTTTTTACCCCATGCTCCTATGACCTTGACGAAGGCCAACATATCATAAGTCACATGTCAAGTTCTCCCCATCATTATCCAGGTTAATTTGAACCCACCAGTACATACCCTTGACAAAGGCCAAAATAGTAGCACGACTGTCCCAAACCAACGCATCTATCTATGCAGCAGAAAAGTAACAAATAGCTACCATACATTATGCCATGACGAAGGCCAACAAATATAGCATGAATACTATGTGCTATCCGTCTGAAATGACGGAGGGCTATGAATGGTTTTTGGCGAAAAACCCTTAACGTAATGAACTTGATATCGTTGAAGGAACCGGATAGCTTTTTATAAGAATATAGTGGCGAAAACCTTTGCTAAAGAGGTCACTCCCGGTGAAGGGATCTCGGCTCTTTTCCCGTAGAATGAGGTGCAGGATATTCTAGCTGAATACCACGATACAAAGCAAAAAGGCAATCGGCTATAGTGAAGTTATTACCCTGACGCAAACTTCTGTCCAAGGGGTCACTCCCGGTGAAAGGATCTCGGACCTTGCCCCGTCGACTGAGGTGCTAGATATTTATAACCGAATACCACTGTGCAAAACAAAAGAGAACGTCCTTGCAATAGCAGCTTTTTCTTGAAAAATGTTCCAACAACATCAGAATAGGTTTGTTTAGCTTGCATTGATCGGAATCAATGCAGTCCCATCAATTAATAACACCATAAAAGAACGAAAATATGATGTACGTGTTGGTTATAGTGCCCTCAAAGTCAATTATTGGATCACAGGCACGTGATTGCAATGATTGAGGAGGACCTATACCGGTAGCACAGTCTTACTCGAGATGATAGTATGCTATCTGGTTTGCTTTTATCAGTCGTGTACAGGTTCAGGTGACTGATCACTATTACACGTTGATAGAGCCCTTAGGATCTTGCTTGACTACCAACAGTATGATCGCGATCATATACGTGAGAGTTGGGTAGTCCATAAGCACATCCTTAAAAGTGGTCCCTAGTCGTGGGAATTTCGAGACAGGGCATCGATACTCCGGAGTAGACTGGTGTATACAGTAGAGACACCGACGAGGGGTGGTGGCCGGTCTCACAAGCCACTGGTGTCAGTTGGGTCACCTAAGATGTATACAGGTGCTCATTGGGTTATGAGTACACCGGACAGGACTCGCTGGGAACCTGCTAGTTGGCATTTATACCTAGCGTTAGATAGCAGTTCCCTGGTGACATGTGTATAGGTTAGTTCATCGACCTGAGGTCGTCATTTTTCTGGTGTGAGTTCCCACTGTGCTTTGATTTCTACCCTACCACGGCTCAAACGAGTCGTGCAAACATGTCTTTTTTGGGTACAGTCCCGAGCCACATGGAGGCAAGTAAGCGGATCGGAAGGGGATTTGTCTCTCCCGGTATTGGGGGTGAGATCACGCTGTGTTTAGGAGAGCCATTACACAAAGCCCTTGTTAGTTATATGTATTCCCTAGAGGCCATTACTGTACATACGATGTATATTGTAATGGATGCTTGGACATATATAGGGAGGACTTTCTTGCTCGACATGATAGTATGCTATATGGTTATACTTTATCTTAACATGTACTCTGATTGTCTCTATTTATACATGTTGATAAAGCCCTTAGGATATTACTCGACTACTGGGACTATGATGAGATCATACTAGTGGGGCCACGGTAGTTGACGAGTACATCCTATAACTGTTCCTAGTCGAGGGTGTATCGAGACAGGGCATCGATGCACCAGAGTAGACTAGCGTATACGCATCTTGACCCATATGATGGGCGATGGATGATCCCATATCCATCGGTGTTTGACATCAAGGATGGTGTACGGGTGCTCAGTGGAGACTGGGTACACTGGACGGACTCGCCGAGAACTCCCAGATGGTATTATACCTCACGTCAGATGGCAGTTCTCCGGTGACACTGGTACAGAGTAGTCTGTTGACCCGAGATCGTCATAGAGTCTTGTGTGATTCCCACTGTTCTTTGATTTCTATCATAACACGTCCAAGAGGGCGTGCAAAAAGGTGGCTTTTGTGTACAGTCCCGAATCACATGGAGGCAATGAGAGATAGGAGGGGATTCGTCTCTCCCGGTATAGGGAGTTGATGTTGTGCTGTGTTCGATTGGCTATAGCCGGAAATCCCTGGCCAGGATTGCTGAGATTTACTGGTAAGTGTTATCAGTAGTTTCTCGAACTGTTATAGACCTCATATCGACACGACTTATCGAGCTAATGGGGTCTGACGTTTACTACCCCTAGGAGAGATATGCGACATATCAGACAAAGAGATCGGACTGTACGGGAGTGTTAATGTTTGGATTCACAGGAGAATGTACAGGCTTGCTTGTTGATCTTCTGAGCGCTCAATACCTGGGTAGCTGTTACGTTTAGCTGACCGTTTGCAGCTTGTGGGTGTTTGATATGATCATCACCTACTGCTGGCGTATTGACGATTCTTTAGAGTCCTACACAGATGTTTCTTGGCTCAGGCAAAACGGAGTAGGAGCACATATGTGATATGTGCGGGACCGAGGATAATGCGATATGAGATACCGTATTCTATTCTCGCGATATTTGATATCAGCCGGGTCATCAGATCAAGTGTTGATTCGATGAATCGGTACGGATAAATATTAGTCGGTTATATGCGATATAGCCGGATTGTCGGATCAAGTGTTGATTCGATAATTTAATGTATAATAATATATATGATATATTAAATTACATTAACTAATATTAGCTCACTAAAAGATTCTTTTTCTCACTCGGGTAATACATTGATATATATGCGATATATGTTAAATGTATTATTTTATTTGGTTACAATAAATATTATATATGTGATATATAATATTATAACATGATATGATAACTAATGCAACATGTTTAGTAAAGATTAATCAAGATTAGGGTTTGATTTGGGTTAATGACTTCTAGTAGATTCTAGAAGGTTTTCTATTTTGTTTTGGAAAAGATATTTTCAAGTGACTCATTCTTAACTCAACCCAAACCCTAACCCTTGGTTAATTCTCTACAATGGTTAAGTCAACCATGGTTGCATAATTCATCATTATCTCCTTTGCATTATTCATCACAAAAGGAATTCCATTATATTGTTCATCTTCTTCCTTCTTCTTCTTTGCTTACAAAGCTTTCTTGCTTTGATTTTTGTGATGAAAATATGTGAGAAAAAGATAAATAAAGAGAGCAATAATCCTACTTCATGATCCTCATCATCCCTTGCCATTTAGATGAGGGTGTTCACATCATTTCATGAGTGTTAGCTTGTGTTAACGAAACTTCAAGGTAGATCATCTTTGTATCGAAGATCGGAAGCAAAGGTTGCATCTTTCTCTTCGTGGAACCTCTCGAGAGTCCTGAACCCGATGTTCGCAGCGAAGGGACCACAACACGGAGCATATGAAGTGAAGGACCGGATCTACAAAGGTTGTAATCCCTCGCACTTAGTGTTAAAGTTGTTAGCATGTTTGTTTTCGCCTAATCTCTAGTTTAAAGATCCGTATTCGGGTTGTTCGGCACGGCTAATTTTTTAATCGGGCATGGTTGATACCTCGTAGACCCTTGTGCGCATGCATAGCAACCCTAAAGTGGTATCAGAGCCAAGCTAGAGCTTTAGACGAAGTCTAGACGAAGTTTAAAGTCAGATCGAACCCGGAAAACCCGATATACCCTTGTTTCTGGAAAATTTTCGAAACTGTGATTTTTTTCGAAATTAAAAATGCTCAAAAAATTCAGCAGGGTATTTTAGGAATTACTGTGAAGCACGTGCGCCTGATTCCACCAAAGCGCGGCGGAACCGCGGCACAAGCATGGCTTGTGGGGCGGTTCCGCGGCCATTTAGTCACTTCAGCATTTGAAATTTGCACAGTAATTCTTATCTTTTAGTGCTGTATTTTCTGGGAATTTTTAATATTTATTCAACTGTTGAATTTTCTGGGTTGTATTGGGGACTCGTTGTTTCGATCAGATATTATAATTTTGTTTAGTTTGTCCGGATAATTTTAGAAACTGTTAAAAAGTTCGAACGGATATCAATAACTCACTTTTTACCCTGTCAGAAAATTTTTCAAAAGTTAGATTTTTTCTCGTGTTTAAGAACGTTCTAAGTCGTGCAAGTAACGCGGTGGACCCTCTAGAAGACAACAAACCTTAACTCGATTATGTGACCGTCTTGAACTGCCTTTTGAACCTTAGGGTTTGGGGCAGTACGGCGTGCCACATGTGAGGCGTTGGCTTGACCCTTCTACGGCTGGACCATTGGTACTGTGGCATATGATAGATGTTTTTAAACTGATTTCAAGTGTTGAGATATATTGGGGAAATCTTGGGTGTTTGATTATTCGATCGGAAAGTTTAACTTTGTCTATTTATCTGGAATGTGATACAATATTTGGAATCCACAGGTAGTTATAAGATAACTAATTTGAATATTATAGACATAGCACTTTAGTCTCAGATAATCGATTGCCACGGAATTTTGATATGATCAAAAGTCCGTCGCAATCACGTAACGTACGCGGATACTCGCCGGGTAAACTTAATAGACAGCTACGCCCCATAGCCCCGACCAAGTGACTGTAGGAGAACCCCGTCGCCAAAAGAATCCGTTTGGGTGCTCGCGGCAGCGGTGTTCCGCCTTAGTGCACTTCGTCGACGGCATCTGGGGGTGCGGCCGTCTACTAAAGTTTGCGACGAGCATTCGATCAGGACGTTGGGAATCTTGTTGAATTGCCCGACTTGATATTGAAAAGAGTTTTCGATAAAGAGACTAAAATGCGGGGTTTATAATTGTTAGGCATGTGATGTCTAAGGAATTCATTTGGTTAGGCATGCGATGTCTAAAGAGGTTGCGGATTCCAACTGTTGTAGTTTTACACTTTCTTTTCTGTGACCGTAAGCGTAGTATGTGGTGTATCGCCGGCTTCGTTGCTATACATCAACGACAATCAGGATACGCATACTTGCTTACGTTGATGATATGAGATATTATGTGTTGCTGTGATATGTTGTATTGGATCGTCGCGTTTTAATAGCCGGGGTTTTTATGTGAGATGAGAGTTTTTCTTTTTCATTCATGTAAAATTCATTTGTATGTAATATTCTTTTATTGGGGCACTTCCAGGTTGCGGAAGATGTCACCGTTGATGTATATTATTTACTTTTCCGCATTAGATAGACCCAAGGAGGGGAGCACAAGTAACCGGGTTCTAGGGTCCAGTAGGAGACCATCTCGAGGAGTCGAGACCGGGTCTCCTAACCCTAGAATTGGCAGTGTTACTTGCCGCTCTCGTAGGGGTCTAGGGATGTGGGTTTGGCTATTCATCGCGACCGTGGAATCCGTGTTTTATACAGGCTCGTATTGAAAACACGGACGTCCTAGTATATCCAATATTTCATATATATTCTTCTGCTGCAATGTTCTGTGATGAGATCATATTACTGCCTGTGACGAATGTTTATATTATATATATGAGATATATGTTATATTGCAGATTTCATTTCAAAAAGGATGCTTGTGAAGCATAATAAAATGGGACTTCATTAATGAGATTAATGAAACTAAAAGAAACCTAAAGATGTTGTAGAAACTTGTTTAAAAACTGGTAGCTCTAGTTCTTGCTTTGCATCGCGGTGTTCTTTGTAGAACATCCTGCACCTTATTCGATAAGGAAAGGACCGAGATCCCTTCACCGGGAGTGACTCCTTTAGCGATAACTGGAAGATGCTACAAACTTGGTTTGACTTTTGATTGCTTCTATAGTTTCTGCTTTGCATAGTGATATTTGTGAAATATCCTGTACCTTATTCGATGAGGAAAGGGCCGACGATCCCTTCACCCGGAGTGACCCCTTTAGCAAAACTAGAAAACCCTCAAAAACACTCCATTTAAAATCACTCGATTCTACAACGATATCAGGTTCATTACGCAAAGGGTTTTCTTAAAAACCTGTCGTAGCCCTCCGTCATTTCAGATAAGTACTAGTTAGTATTCATGCTACGTTTGTTGACCATGTTAAGGCGTAGAGTGCGGTAGCTAATTAGTCTTTATCTGTATAAGCATATGATGCGATTGGATTAGGGTAGTCTTGCGACATTGTTGACCATGTTAAGGGTCGTGCGGGTGGGTTTAATTCAATCGAGAAATGACGGGTTGAACTTGACTAGCACTTATGATTTGTTAACCATGTTAAGGTCATATAGCTGCTAGGGGTAAAATATTATTGGGAATTTCAAGAGTTGAAATTTGCAATGAGATTGCATACCTTCTATAAGATAGTTGGATCCCGATACCCGCTGCGAGTAAGAGTTACTCCTGGGAGAGTTTTATACATTACAATTAGCCGATCAAGTAGGTGTCTAGAAAGGTGTTAACGGGGTTAACGAGGTTTACTTTAATTAGGCTCGTGCGAAAGCACGGGGGACCTCCCTCAAAGTACCGACACTGGCCTGGCTGAAAGATTGGCGAACTTGTAGCGTGTAATTAATCCCGGCTAGTCTTTCCTTTTAGGGTTTGAAGGAAGATTTGAATAAAACAGTGGGAGACATCCTGATTAGATATATTAGATAACCAATCTAATCTTGCAAGAGCATACGCTGAGTGTTTTCTTCTCTCTCTCTCCAGGTAGCGACCATATCATGCCTTAACCAAGATAATAATACGGATATATTGACTGAACCCGCTTGTTATACTGAGCTGGGGAACGTTAGTCCCGCTCCAACTTATAATTGTTATAAGATAGAGCAGGAAATTGGGGAATACCAGATTTCCCGTGCCGCCCAAACGAAGAAAGTGCATGCTGATGCATCATCTTCGGGTGTGTTCATTGCAGAGAACTGTTTCTCAGTATCATTTACGTCCTGGGTATTTGATACCGAATGAGGATCCCACATATGTAATTTGTTACATGGGCTACAGATAGGTAAAGAACAGAGAACGGGTGATAAGTTTCATGAGACAAAAAACGGTGCAAGTGTTGCAGCCAAGTCTGTTGGTCACTGTCACCCTGTATTACCAGAATACATTGATTCTGAATGAATGTTATTAGATACCGAACCTGAACTACAACATCATATCAGTCTCTTTATTAGTAAAGAAATGATATAATTTTGTATTGATTGGATAATGTTTTGAACATTTCCTATATCAAGAGTTGATCGGTTCAGGCACGTTATCTAAAAGCATTGACGTTCTAAATCAAACTACAGTTCTTAGTATACGGAACACACACAAGAGGAAGAGTTCAGAAATGAATGAATCCTTCTTGAGTCATTGTAGACTAGGTCATATCAATGCGACCCGACTAGCTGAAGTTACATTTAGATGCATATTTAAAGAAGTTTGAATTTACATCTTATGAAACTTGCCAGTCATGTCACATAGATACGATGACCACAGCTCTGTTTATTGGAAACAGAGAAAGAGTTATTGAACTCTTTGGATTGATACATGCTGATGTATGAAAGTCTCCTGTCTACACATGCCAAGACCGGTTCTTTTTTACTTCATTACATTCTCTGATAATCTCTCAAGATTCAGACATATGTTCCTGTTGAAACACAAGTCCGAAGCTTTTGAGATATTCACAGAATATAAGTTAGAAGTAGAGAACCAAATACGGGTATAAGTATTATTTCCTTTGATGAGATCAAGGAGGAGAATACTTGAGCACGGAATTCCTGGACTATTCTAAAGGAGAATGAGATTCTCTCTCAGCATTACTCCTTCGAATACACCACAGCACGTCGGTGTATCGGGGCGGAGCAATAGCACCCTATTTGATATGGTGTGCTCTATGATGAGTACTACTGAGTTTCTTATTTCCTTTTGGGAGTTATGCACTTGAGAAGCTGCATACCCATTGAATAGGGTTCAAATCAAATCAGTTGCCTACCACTTCATATGTGATATGGAAAGGGAAGAGCCCATATCTTAAGTTTGTTAAGATTTGGGGTTGTCCGGCCTATGTCTAAAAGCAAAATCCGGACAAGCTCGAGGCAAGGTCTGTTATGTACAACTGGAAATGTTCCTGCTTTACAAACTACAGCTGATAATTTGATAGAACCATAGGATTCAATAGTTTCCAATGAACCTCAGCCTCTCCGCCGATCTAGTAGGGTTCCTCACCCACCTGAGAGATACTTTGGTTTCTCTATGACAGTGGGAGCGAGGATTGCATCATGAGATGATGACCCAACTAGTTTCGGGCTGGCCATCAGGAGTGGGACTCTGTAAGAATGGCTGGATGCTTATCGATCTGAGATGGAATCCTTATACACCAATAAAGTATGGACTTTGGTTGCTTTATCTGAAGGGTTAAATCCCCATCAGGAGCAAGTATATCTTGAGAAGATTACTTGGTGTACATGGAAAAGTTGAGACTTTCAAAGCTATGCTTAAGTCCATCCAGATCCTACTTGCCACGGCTACATACCATGACTACGATATCTGGTGGTTGAGTGTCATGACTGCTTTTCTAAATGATGTTTTAGAAGAGAGCATCTATAAGTACACAGCCAGAGGGCTTCGTAGACAGTGGGAGCAGCGGAAACGTGTGCAAGATGTTTTATGCGATAAAACAGGCATCGCGGAGTTGGAACATCTGTTTTGATGTACTAGTCAAAGAGTTTGACTTCATCAAAATGGTAGATAAACCTTGTATATACAAAAAGGTAGTAGGGAGTATGGTGGTGATCCTCGTAGAGTACGTGGATGACATGCTATTGATAGGGAAGGAGTTTCCTATGCTACGCTCGGTCAATCTCCGGTTATCACAAGGATTCTCCATATAGGATCAAAATGATGCCTCCTAAATCCTGGGTTTTTGGATCTATGAGATAGATCTAATAGGATGTTAGGATTCTCACTAGTTGTAGTGAGATGGTATCAATTGATCTTGGGGAGAATCACTGGAATGGTTCCAGGGTGATAAGAACGACTGAATGTCAGTCGCAGTCATTGTCTTTACTCTCAGTAGAGGGACGGTATGTTGGAAGAGTTCCAAGCTAGATACCGTGACTTACTAGACGATTAAAGGCAAGATACATCGTTACCAAGGATGCTACCAAAGAGGCAGTCTGGATATATATAAGTTCATGAGATGAACTTCGTTCCTACCATTGTGTGACAATGGAGTTGTGGCTTTATCCAAGGAACTACCGTCCCATCAGAAATCCAGATATAATTCTTAGGCAGTATCACCTGATCATGGAGATGGTTGATCTCCAGGGAGATCGAGGTTAGGAGAGTAGACACAGAGAACAACAACGCAGATCCACTCACAAAGGCCTTTTTCCCAGTAGAGACTCTTATGGGATGGTTGAGTATGAGATACTTCAACAGCAGTTAATTGTTGGGTATACGATACCATAACAGATGGCCCTAGTGCAAGTGGGAGATTGTTAGTTATATGTATGCCCTAGAGGCCATTACTGTACATACGATGTATATTGTAATGGATACTTGGACATATATAGGGAGGACTTTCTTGCTCGACATGATAGTATGCTATCTGGTTATACTTTATCTTAACATGTACTATGATTGTCTCTATGTATACATGTTGATAAAGCCCTTAGGATATTACTCGACTACTGGGACTATGATGAGATCATACTAGTGGGGCCACGGTAGTTGACGAGTACATCCTATAACTGTTCCTAGTCGAGGGTGTATCGAGACAAGGCATCGATGCACCAGAGTAGACTAGCGTATACGCATCTTGACCCATATGATAGGCGATGGATGATCCCATATCCATCGGTGTTTGACATCAAGGATGGTGTACGGGTGCTCAGTGAAGACTGGGTACACTGGACGGACTCGCCGAGAACTCCCAGATGGTATTATACCTCACGTCAGATGGCAGTTCTCCGGTGACACTGGTACAGAGTAGTCTGTTGACCCGAGATCGTCATAGAGTCTTGTGTGATTCCCACTGTGCTTTGATTTCCATCATACCACGTCCAAGAGGGCGTGCAAAATGGTGGCTTTTGGGTACAGTCCCGAATCACATGGAGGCAATGAGCGATAGGAGGGAATTCGTCTCTCCCGGTATAGGGAGTTGATGTTATGCTGTGTTCGATTGGATATAACCGGAAATCCCTGGTCAGGGTTGCTGAGATTTACTGGTAAGTGTTATCAGTAGTTTCTCGAACTGTTATAGACCTCATATTGACACGACTTATCGAGCTAATGGGGTCTGACGTTTACTACCCCTAGGCGAGATATGCGACATATCAGACAAAGAGACCAGACTGTACGGGAGTGTTACTGTTTGGATTCACAGGAGAATGTACAGGCTTGCTTGTTGATCTTCTGAGCGCTCAATACCTGGGTCGCTGTTACGTTTAGCTGACCGCTTGCAGCTTGTGGGTGTTTGATATGATCATCACCTACTGCCGGCGTATTGACGATTCTTTAGAGTCCTACACAGAGGTTTCTTGGCTCAGGCAAAACGGAGTAGGAGTACATATGTGATATGTGCGGGACCGAGGATAATGCGATATGAGATACCGTATTCTATTCCCGCGATATTTGATATCAGCCGGGTCATCGGATCAAGTGTTGATTGGATGAATCGGTACGGATAAATATTAGTCGGTTATATGCGATATAGCCGGATTGTCGGATCAAGTGTTGATTCGATAATTTAATGTATAATAATATATATGATATATTAAATTACATTAACTAATATTAGCTCACTAAAAGATTCTTTTTCTCACTCGGGTAATACATTGATATATATACGATATATGTTAAATGTATTATTTTATTTGGTTACAATAAATATTATATATGTGATATATAATATTGTAACATGATATGATAACTAATGCAACATGTTTAGTAAAGGTTAATCAAGATTAGGGTTTGATTTGGGTTAATGACTTCTAGTAGATTCTAGAAGGTTTTCTATTTTGTTTTGGAAAAGATATTTTCAAGTGACTCATTCTTAACGCAACCCAAACCCTAACCCTTGGTTAATTCTCTACAATGGTTAAGTCAACCATGGTTGCATAATTCATCATTATCTCCTTTGTATTATTCATCACAAAAGGAATTCCATGATATTGTTCATCTTCTTCCTTCTTCTTCTTTGCTTACAAAGCTTTCTTGCTTTGATTTTTGTGATGAAAATATGTGAGAAAAAGGTAAATAAAGAGAGCAATAATCCTACTTCATCATCCTCATTTTCCCTTGCCATTTAGATGATGGTGTTCACATCATTTCATGAGTGTTAGCTTGTGTTAACGAAACATCAAGGTAGATCATCTTTGTATCGATGATCGGAAGCAAAGGTTGCATCTTTCTCTTCTTGGAACCTCTCGAGAGTCCGGAACCCGATGATCGCAGCGAAGGGACCACAACACGGAGCATATGAAGTGAAGGACCGGATCTACAAAGGTTGTAATCCCTCTCACTTAGTGTTAAAGTTGTTAGCATGTTTGTTTTCGCCTAATCTCTAGTTTAAAGATCCGTATTCGGGTTGTTCGGCACGGCTAATTTTTTAATCGGGCATGGTTGATGCCTCGTAGACCCTTGTGCACGTGCATAGCAACCATACAGCCCTCGGCCGAGGCAGGAGATTTACTGCTAGGTACTCCAGTAGTATCTCAGGGTGTTCTGGGCTACACTCCGACACAACTTATACCGCTATTGAGGGTCTGACGTTACCAGCCCCTAGGCCCGATATGCGATACTCATAGACGAACGGACCGGACTGTATGTATATTGTCACTTATTGGCTCAGTAGGGTTCCAGGATGCGTTCGCTCATCGGCTTCCCTTGAGGTCAGTACATGGGCAGCCGTTACACAGAGCTAGTGCCGGTGACGTGCTTGTGGTTAAACCCACTGCTAGGGTACTGACGAGTCTTTAGAGTCCCCCATAGATAGTTTCCCAAGTTTGGGCGAAACGTTGTAGAGGACGTATGGTTTTATGGCAGGGTTCGGAAAATGCACGTGCGTTTACGCACGTGTCATATTTCGGTTAGATAATACTGGTGGGCTTTGGTTTAAGCCGGATCCATGTATTATATTGAGTCGGAATATTTTAGTCTCTCGTATTCGTATTCAGTCGGAATACAGATACAGGTATGTATATACAGGTGAGGGGTATTTTCGTAATCCGTTACGAGAATATTTTAGAAGATGTATTTCTTTTGTGATTAATCATTTCGGTTTAAATGATTATTTAGTTTTGGAAATGGTGACTCATTATGGATGACACATTAATTCTAGAATGTTCACTAATAACTCATGTAATGAGTGATCTAGTGAGTCATTAAGGAATTAATGTGCTTTGTTTTGTGAAGAGATATTTGAGGAGATATTTTGATTAGATATTTCTCTTTGGTTTTTGATAAAAGATTAGAACCTCGTTCATCTATTGACATAAGAAGAAAAAGAGAGAAGTTTTATATGCTTGAGTTCCTTCTCTCTTGATAGTTTCTTGAGTTCACCATTTCCAAATCCTAGCATCTTCTTTAACCTCCACCCTAACCCTCTCATGTGATGAGAACCCTAGGGTGTTTGAGACAAAATATTCTACTCGTTCTCTACTTCATCTTGATCATCTCTTTTAGCAGACTTGATGACCGAGTTGCCTCGGTATAGAGGCGGGAGCTCGTTTAAACATCCGTAGATGTGGTGCCACCTCGATGAGGAGTAAAGAGATCGGAGTTGCCGCAAAGGAGCGTGGGATGATGGCTAAAGACCAAAGGACTCGGATCGATCGGTATAGCCTATCTACCTCTTTAAATATTGTTAGTTTAGCGTTAATTGCAAGATTCGGGTTATAGTATGCGATAGCGCCAGTTATAAAAGTTTTTGTTCCGCGTTTGGCGTCAGAATGACGGCCGGGGCGCTACCGTAAACTTACATGGTATCATAGAAACGCCGTTAAGCTTTACTAACTTGTTCTAACGCGTTTAAAACATCGATCGAACGAAATTTCAAAAACCGCATTTTTCAGTGTAAAGTTTCTGTCGATTTTAAAAACTTGTCTAAAAATCATTTTGATCATCTCAGAAAATCGAGCAGGCTTTTTTAAGAATTCTGGTGAAATTTCGTCGACTGACTCTACTGTACTGCCGCGGAACCGCCGCACAAACCAGGGTTTGGCCGCGGTTCCACCGCAGGTTTGGAGCATCAGACTACCATTTTTCTACAGTAACCTCCTGCATAGAAAATTGTGGTTTCTCGAATATTTTGTTTAGGCCCAGATTTTATTTGTGTACTGCAGATGTACGTGGGTCCCACTTCGGGAAGTTTTGTCGATCGAAAATTTAAACTTGTTAGTCTACAGTACTTACATTATATCTCTGACCGTGAATGTTATTCGAGCGGTAAATTGTGTCGAATTGCTATAGTTCTTTTAGACGGGTTTGCGAACGTGACATTCGCGTTGATGTTCTGTGTTGTGCTGTGATGTTGTAGATTTTTCTTGGTGGATAGAAGTGTGCAATGGTAGTGCAGTTTGGATTTATTTGTACATTTGATATTGTGGGGCGAGTGTCCAACATGTGGACTGCCGTCTCTACCTGTTTGTATAATATTCTTTTGGGGCATGACCGGGCTGAGCTCGATGTACCCGTTGTACATATTCTTCATTTTTGTACTAGGTTTACCCCGCGATGGGGTGCACGGATAGCCGGGTTCTGGAGGGCAACGGGTCCGCATCTCATGGCTTTGAGAGGCAGAGGGGCCTCACTCTAGAATTGGCAGACTATTCGCCGCACTCGTACGGGATACAGGTTGACCCAAGGAGGGGTGCTCAAGTTACCGGATTCCGTGAAGTGCAGGGTGGTACATTCACTTTGCTGTAGGGGCTGCCTCGCTTCAGGTTTTGGCGGGTAACTTGCTGCACCCATAGGGGTCTAGGTTTCATTACACAGGCTATCCACACGACCAGGGGAACGTCGGGTTTCAGTAGCGGCTCTGTGAAACCCGTGGATCCCAGATTATCTGTATTGTTCTGTGATGCTTATAACTTTTCTGTAATTTTGCACTTATCACGCCTGGAGCGATTATTGTATATTGGTATGTATACTAGTAGATGTTGTATATGTTTTACACCCGCGCTAGTCCAGTCCCCGCTCTGTCGTTAGTTAAGTAACCTAACGGGTGATGACGGGACCCAGTGACGAATGCGGATGGCATATACGTATATTTTATTTTCGTTCTTTTCTGGTGTGATTAATTGATGGGACTGCGTTGATTTCGATCAATGCAACGAAAACAAACCTGTTTGACGTTGTTGGAACAGTTTTAAAAAGTGTTATTACAAGGACGTTTTCTTTTGTTTTGCATAATGGTATTCAGTTGGAATATCCTGCACCTCATTCGACGAGGGAAGGGCCGATATCCCTTCACCGGAAGTGACCCCTTGGGCAGAAGTTTTCGTCAGGATAATAACTTCTCTATAGTCGATTACATGTTGCTCTGCATCGCGGTATTCAATTGGAATATCCTGCACCTCATTCCACAAGGAAAGAGACGAGATCCCTTTACCGGGAGTGACCTCTTTAGCAAAGGTTTTCGCCACTATATTTTTATAAAAAAGCTATTAGGTTCCTTCAGCGAGATCAAGTTCATTACGTTAAAGGTTTTTCGACAAAAACCAGCCGTAGCCCTCCGTCATTTCATTTGGGTATTCAGTAGTATTCAAGATGTGTATTTTGACCAAAGCCAAGGCATATTGTTTGGTAGCTGCTGGGTATTCATTTGTTGCATAGATAGATGAGTTGGTTTGGGACAGTCGTTCTGCCATTTGGCCAACGTCAGGGGCATGTGCAAATGGGTTCAAATTGACAAGATAATGATGGGTAGAAAATGGCATGTGACTTATGGCATTTTGGCTAAAGTCAAGGTCATAAGAGCATGGGGCAAAAATCCTATCGGGAGTTTCTAAAGAAACTGAAACTTGCCAAGTATGCGCATACCTTCTGGAGTGTGATAACGTGAGTGGATTCCGTCACGTTATCATGCGATAAGAGTTGGATCCCGATTCCCACTGATGAGTTGGTTTACTCTTCGGGTGATCCCGATTGATTCTTCTTTCAGGTTTGGAGAAAATTTTACAGTACAGTGGGAGGTTTCCTTATTAGATGAAGAGATAACCGTTCTGATCTAGGTTTGAGTGCACGCAGATTGTTTCTTTTCTCTCTCTCTTTGGCAGCGACCTTTGACCAACCCTAGACTATGACTCAGTGACCAAGTTGACCGAACCTTCTTAAAATACTGGCTTTTGGACTGTCTGAGTTGCATAAGTCATTGTCACTCCTTTTACCCACTGCATTTCTCAGAACACCTCGTATCACTATGAATATCGACTTCCATTGGATAGATCCATCGTATGGTTACATACGAACTCGAATGGACTTCTTCGAGGATGGATCCAGGTTCAGGAGAAATTGAATTGGTTTATTCAGTTGTCTTTTAATATCACCTTCTCTCAGGTTGCAAGGGCTCGTTGGTTTAGGAGAGTACACCTATTACGCTTTTTGGATTATCTTCTTCCAAACCATAGGCAGGTGCCGAAAGGTAGGGAATGAAGAAAAACCAATTATCCTAAGTAGGGTGTACAAAAGGTAATAAGTAAAGACAAAATGAAGGGATTAGAAAGAGGGCAAAGTAAATTGCGACAGCTATCATTCACGACCAAACCGCGTACTTCATCGCCACTCCTATTTCACCTTTGCTTTTTTCCCCAGTTCGGGAGAAATAAAATAAGGTATTATTCAGTTGTCTTTTATCATCAGTTTCTCTCAGGTTGCGAGTACTCCTTAGTTTAGGAGACTACACCTATTATGCCTACTGGATAGTCTTCTTCCAAACCATAGGATGGTGCCGAATGGCAGGCAAGGAAGAAAACCACTTAGCCTAAAGGGGTGTAAAGAAGGTAATGAATAAAGACAAATAAAGGAATTTGGAGAGATGGCAAAGAAATATACGGTTATAGTCATGAATTGGATTATGGAAGAGGCATTACTAGGAATACCAGGATACCCCTACGAAACATTTTCATGTTTCAGTTTCACTGTGCATTATTAAAGGAAAACTGATTTCCCGATTAGATACTTACTCCATGGTATGTATTTACCAGGTATGATTCTCACATCTGTATGGTTTTACAGATGATGAGTTGGAGGAAGTTATTAGGAATTAATGTAAGACTATGGTGTTAGTAATATGTATGTCCTAAAGGCCATTATATGGATAGTGGAAACTTGGACATATAATCTATGGAGATAGATGACTTTCTTGCTCAACATGATAGTACGCTATCTGGTTTACTTTATCTGTACATGTAGATTTAATGATTTACACATGTTGATAAAGCCCAAAGGATATTTTCTTGACTACTGTGATTATGATGCGGATCATACTAGTGGGGCACATGTAGTCTATAAGCATATTCTTGAACTGTTCCTAGTCGAGGGTGTAACAAGACAGGGCATCGATATTCCAGAGTAGACAAGCGTATACCATTCTTGTCCCATATGATGGGCGATGGATGATCCCATATCCATCTGGTGAGGAGAGACCAAAGATTGTATGCGGGTGCTCAGTGGAGACTGGGCACACTGAACGGACTCGCCGAGAACTCCTATGTGGTATTATATCTATCGTCGGATAGCAGTTCTCAGGGAACACTGGTACAGGTTAGTCTGTAGACCCGAGATCGTCATAGAGTCTTTTGTGTCCTCCCACTATACTTTGATCTCCACCCTACCACGGCTCTACTGAGTCGTGCAAACAGGTGGTCTTTGGGTATAGTCTCGAGGCGCATGGAGGCAATGAGCGATAGGAGGGGTTTCGTCTCTCCCGGTATTGGGGGTTGATGTTGTGCTATGCTCGATTGGCTATAACATGAAGTCCCTGGCCAGGGCTGCTGAGATTTACTGATAAGAGTTATCAGTAGTTTCTCGATCTGTTATGAGCCATACACCAGCATGACTTATTGAGTTACTGGGGTCGACGATTCCATCCCTAGACTCGATATGCAGCATATCAGACGAAGAGACCGTACTGTACGGTAAGTGTTGCCAATTGGCTCGACGGGAGTTTTTACAGCTTCGCTGGTTTTCTTCTGATCGTTTCAATACCCGGGTGGCCGTTATGTTTAGCTGACCTCTTGCGGCTTGTAGATGTTTGATATGATCATCATCTACTGCTGGAGTATTGACGAGTCTTAGAGTCCCACAATGAAGTTTCCTGGCTCAGGCAAAAAGGTGTGGTGTGCATATGAGATATGCGCGGGACCCGATTAAATACGGTTATGTGATAACGTATATTAATCGGGCATTTTCTATTTGTCGGATCGTATGTGATATGACCGGTTTTCTAAATCAAGTGTTGATTTAACAAATTACATTTAGATTAAATCTTTTTGTATGCATGCATGTATGCACATGATGATGTGCATGGACACATACATACATACACAGTATCATGGTTGATGATACAAAAATAGTGGCAATGCAAGACTTATATTGAAGCTTTTAATTTGTATTTATCATTTTAAGTTAATGTAAAGAATATCCACTCATGCTCCTTTATTCTTTAGTGGGTAAGCTTTATTTAACTTAATGAAAAGAATTTCCACCCATGCTTAATTCTTTATGAAAAGAATTTCCACTCACAATTATGGTGGTAATGGAATAATGGTGATTATTCCTTCTCATCACTATAAATAGCTTCATATGTGATATGAAACAAGATGCACACAACAAGGAAAATTTGTGAGCAAGGGTGTGAAGAAAACAAGTTATCATATGTGATATGATTGAAAGCTAAAGCCACCATTATCTTCTTCTTCCTCTCTTGATTTCTTTCTTGAGTGAAGTCGATAAAAGAAAGGATTTCAATTGAAGAACATAAACCACATCATCATACTACACACATCTAGCCGATTTGTGTAGGGTGTTTGCTCTACTTCGTTTGCGAAACAAGTAAGGCAAGGAGCTTTGGGCAAAGGGACTTCGGGTGGATCATCGTGGACAAGGAAGGCTTCCATCGATCTGTTCCAAACTCTCATAGTGCCAAGGAGTCACCGAGGGAGATCTACAAAGGTTGTAATCTCTACTCTTAGTGATAGTTTTACATTTGCATGTGATGCTTATTTGTATGAATCCCTAAAACTTCTAGTTTCGATTCTTGTCGAGTTAACTTAGCACCTCTAAAATTTTGATTTTGGCATATGTGATGCTACCGAACCCTTGACGAGGTGCTAGGCTATCCCTTCAGTGGTATCAGAGCCAGGCTAGAGCTTTAGGCGATGCGTAGGCGATGTTAAAAGTCCGATCGAACCACGAAACACCAATTTGGAGCGCTCTCTGGAAATTTTTTGAAAATTGGATTTTTCCAAATTAAAAGTTCTTAAAAAATTCAGCAGGCTTTTGTAGAAGTTACTGTAAAATTTTTTTTCAACGATCCCTCTAAGGAGCCGCGTTTCCGCGGCAATAGCATGCTATTGGCCGCGGATCCGCGGCCCTACAGTAGGTTCAGGGGATAATTTTTACTACAGTGCACCTGATTTAATATATGCATGCCTCTGAAATATTTTAAACATACTCAAGTGTTGAGGTTTCTGGAGAGATATTGTATTTGGTGATTCGATTGGAAAAGTTTAACTTCGTTCAGATTTTCAGATTTTTAGAACGTGTTAAAATGTTTGAACGAATATTAGAAACACAATTTTTCCCTAGTTCGAAACTTTCGAAAAACATGCAAGCGTATCTGTGGACACTCTAGAAGAACATAACCTTAACTCGATTATGTGACCGTCAAAACTATCACTGAACCTTAGGGTTTGTGGTAGTTTAGCGTTGCCACATGTGAGGCGTTGGTTTGGCCCTTCTACGGTTGGTCCATAAGGGGTTGTGGCATGTTCTAGAAATTTTTGAACTCGGCTGAAGTGTTGTGCAGTTTGGGAAATCTTGGGTGATTGTTTATTCGATCGAAAAGTTTAACATTGTCTATTTATCTGAAATGTGATACAATATGTGGAATTCATATAGTTAGGCATGAAATACGAAGTATGTGATATTTCGAATTTATGATGTCTAAGGTGATTGTGGATTCCAAATGTTGTAGTTTTTCATTTTATTTTCTGCGACCGTAAGTGTAGTATGTGGTGTATCGCCGTTTTCGTTGCTATACATCAACGATAATCGGGATACGCATACTTACTTACGTTGATGATATGAGATATTATGTGTTGCTGAGATATGATGAGTAGGATTGTCGCGACTGAATAGCCGGGGGGTTTTTATTTGAGATGGGAGTTTTATTTTCATTCATGTATAAATCAATTGTATATTATTTACTTTTCCGCATTAGGATAGACCCAAGGAGGGGAGCACAAGTGACCGGGTTCTAGGGTTCAGTGGGAGGCCAACTCGAGGAGTCGAGACCGGGTCTCCTAAACTCTAGAATTGGCGGGATCACTTGCCGCTCTCGTAGGGGTCTAAGGGTGTGGGCTTGGCTATTCATCACGACCATGGAATCCGTATTTTCTATTGTTGGCTCGATACAAAATACGGACATCCTAGATATCCTTTTATGTGCTTCTGCTGTTGATATTCTGTAATGTGATTACTTAGTATCTGAGACGAATAGATTATTATTATATATATGATATATAATAAACGTTGCTTATATTTTACACCCGTGCTAGTCCCGCCCCGCTATGCCGTTAGTTAAGTAACCTAACGGTGTATAAAGGGACATTGTGGCGAATGCGGATGGTATAAGTATATGTTCTATTCTGTGATGGCTTAGAAACTTAAATGATGGGATCACATTAATGAGATTAATGTAAAGAAAAGAAACCTAATGATGTTGTAGAATCAGATTTGAAACAAACTCGGCTTTTTATGAAAAATGCAAGTTTCAAGAATATGCGGAGCTTAAGCCACTCCTTTTCTTAACCGTTTTGATTCTACAACGAGATCAAGTTCAAAGAGTTAAAGGTTTTCTTAAAAACCATCCGCAACCCTCCGTCATTTTAGGAAGCAGAGTACTTAGTATTCGTGCTGTGTATGTTGATTATAGTCAAGGCGTAGTGTACGGTAGCTAAGTGATGTCTTCCTACAAAGCATATGATGCGATTAGTTAGGACATTCGTGTGATTATGTTGATCATAGTCAAGGGTCATATGGGTGGGTCTAGTTAATCACGAAATGACGGGTAGAATTTGACTAGTACTTATGATATGTTGACCATAGCCAAGGTCATAAGTGACTAGGGGTAAAAACCATATCGGGAATTTCAAGAGTTGAAATTTGCAATGAGATTGCATACCATCTATGTGATAGTTGGATCTCGATCTCACTGTGAGTAAGTGTTACTTCCAGGATAGTTTTAAACTTTACAATAAGCTAATCCAGTGGGTGTCTAGATAGACTGACCGGTTAGCCAAACTGTAGAATGTAATTATTCCTGGCTAGTTTTCTTTTCAGGTTTTGAAAGAAAATTTGATAAAAGCAGTGGGAGACATCGATTAGATAAAATAATAACCAATCTAATTCTTTGAAAGAGCAATTCGCTAAGTGTATCCTTTTCTCTCTCCGAATGGCAGTTACAGATGTCAGGACTTAAGCTTCTACTTGAGAAAAATAAACTAACAGGACCAAATTATAAAGAATGGTTGAGGAATTTAAACATTGCACTTTCATATGATAAGGTATCATATGTCCTCAATACTGAAGCCCCACCCGTCCCAGGACCTGAATCATCTGTCTCGGATAGGGAGATCCGAAAAATTTTAGAAAATGACTGCAACACGGCCAAGTGCCTCGCGCTCGCTTCTATGGACAATGTCCATCAGAAGCAACACGAGAATATGGATGTGCAATCCATCTTTCTTCACACAAAGGAGTTGTATGAAGAGCAATCTCGTACTTTGAGATACGAGGCATCTAGAAAGCTGTTTCAGATGCGAATGGCCCCTGGTGCATCAGTTGGAGTCCATGTTTTGAAAATGATTGGTCTTATTGAAGAACTTGAGGGACTGGGATGGACTATGGATAATGAGCAATATACGGATATTGTTCTACAGTCTCTCCCCCCTGCCTTTGCTCCGTTCATAGTAAATTTCAATATGAATGATTTGGAGAAATCATTGCCTGAACTTCTTAATATGTTGAGAAGTGCAGAGAACACATTGAAAACGGCAAGGACTCCCGCTCTGCTTGCTGGGCCATCTTCCTCTTCATTCCCAAAAGCTAAGGCCAAGGGAAAGAAGAAGAAGAAGTCTATCACACAGAAAGGAGGAGTTAGAAAGTCGAAGGGGAAAGACAAAGCCGGGGCTGTGGGAAGCAGGAAAGGAGAATGTTTTTACTGTAAAAAGTCAGGACATTGGAAACGCAACTGTGCTGAATATCTTGCTGAAGAAGAAGCATGCTGATGCTTCCACTTCAGGTGTGTTTGTAACTGAAAACTGTTTTTCTTTAAACTCTGCATCCTGGGTATTGGATACCGTTTCTGGTTCTCACATCTGCAATTGTATGCAGGGATTGAGAAATAGTAGTGTTTTAAAGATAGGAGATCATACTCTGCGGGTTGGAAATGGTTCCAATATACATGCTGTATCTGTGGGAGAGTATCATCTAGGGTTGCCTTCAGGAAGTATTTTGGTTTTGAACCCTTGTTATTTAGTACCAAGTATGCTGTGTAACATAATATCCGTTTCTTTGTTGGACAATGAAGGATATCATTTTATATTGCAAAATAATGTTATGAACATTAACCTGAATCAAGAGTTGATTGGGTATGGTACACTAAATAACGATATTTACATCCTGAACCAACACACAGTTTTCAATATACAACATACTAGTAAAATAAAGTTTTCAGATATAAATGAAGCTTTTCTTTGGCATTGTAGACTTGGTCATATTAATGAAACAAGACTAAACAAGCTACATAAAGATGGATATTTAAATCCGTTTGAATATAAATCTTATGCGACTTGCCAGTCTTGTATCAAAGGTAAAATGACTAAAACTCCGTTTAGTGGACACGGAGAGAGAGAGATGGTGAACTCTTAAGCCTCATACATAGTGATGTATGCGGACCAATGTCTACACTTGCAAGAGGTGGTTTTTCATACTTCATCACTTTTACTGATGATTTCTCAAGATTCGGACACGTGTTTTTGATAAAGCACAAATCTGAAGCCTTTGAGAAATTCAAGGAGTATACACTTGAAGTAGAGAAGCAAACAGGCTTGAGCATCAAGAAACTTCGATCGGATCGAGGTGGAGAATATTTAAGTACAGAGTTTCTAGACATCTTAAAAGAGAATGGGATTCTCTCTCAGCTCACTCCTCCTTACACACCGCAGCACAATGGTGTGTCAGAACAGAGGAATCGTACCTTATTGGATATGGTACGATCCATGATGTGTGATGCTGAGTTACCGCTTTCATTTTGGGGACATGCATTGGAGACAGCAATGTATCTATTGAACAGGGTTCCAACCAAGACCGTGTCTACCACTCCATATGAGATGTGGAATGGAAAGAGACCATCTCTTAAAAGGTTTAGGATTTGGGGTTGTCCGGCTTTTGTTAAAAAGCAGAATTCAGACAAACTCGAGACACGATCGGTCATGTGTAAATTTGTGGGGTATCCAAAACATTCGTATGGATATCTATTCTACCACAAAGAGGAACAAAAGGTGTTTGTTGCTCAGCATGCCACATTTTTGGAAAATGAGATCTTTACGGAAAGTACTAATGGCAATGTGGTAGAACTAGAAGAGGTTCTAGAAACACAAATTACTCAGGTGGAATTGGTTGAAACTGATGTTACAGTAGAACTTCAAGAACCTCAGCCGCTCAGGAGGTCTAGTAGAACTTCTCACCCACCAGAGAGATACTATGGGTTTCTCATAGATGGTGATAGAGAAGATTGCATCATGGATGATGATGACCCTACTAGTTTTCAGCAAGCTATCATGAGTGGTGACTCAGTGAAATGGCTGGAAGCAATGAGATCCGAAATGGAGTCAATGTACACCAACAAAGTATGGACTTTGGACGTTGCACCTCCTGGGATAAAACCCGTTGGGTGCAAATGGATCTTTAAGAGAAAGATTGGTGTAGATGGACAGGTGGAGACCTATAAAGCAAGGCTTGTAGCGAAAGGTTTTCGTCAAAGACCAGGCTTGGACTATGATGAAACTTTCTCTCCAGTAGCAATGCTTAAATCCATTAGGATCCTACTTGCTATTGCTGCTCACTATGATTATGAAATATGGCAGATGGACGTGAAAACTGCATTTCTAAATGGTGATTTAGAAGAATGCGTTTTTATGGATCAGCCAGAGGGCTTCATTGATAGTGGGAGCAGCGGGAAAGCATGTAGATTGCTTAAATCCATTTTTGGATTAAAGCAGGCCTCAAGGAGCTAGAACATCTGCTTTGATGATACAATCAAAGAGTTTGATTTTGTCAGAAATGAAGATGAACGATGTATTTATAAGAAGATTGTAGGGAGTACTGTCACATTCCTCGTATTGTACGTAGATGACATTCTCCCAATAGGAAATGATGTTCCTATGCTACAATCGGTCAAACTATTCTTATCACAAAGGTTCTCCATGAAGGACCTGGGTGATGCCTCGCGCATTTTGGGCATTAGGATCTATAGAGATAGATCCAAGAGGTTATTGGGACTGTCCCAATCAAAGTACATAGACACCATTCTAAAGAGGTTTAGTATGGAAGATTCCAAGCATGGTGCCTTGCCTGCTAGTCATGGAATCGCTCTCTCTAAGGACTTCTGTCTGAAGACTGATGATGAGAGAGCTCGCATGAGCGTTATACCCTACGCTTCAGCCGTGGGATCTATAATGTATGTGATGTTGTGTACTCGCCCTGATGTGGCTTATGCACTGGCTGTAGTAAGCAGGTATCAATCCAACCCAGGGGAGAAACATTGGATAGCAGTGAAGAACATTCTTAAGTACTTGCGAAGGACTAAAGAATTGTTCTTGGTGTATGGTAATGGGGATCTCCAGATGGAGGCCTTTACCGATTCAAGCTTCCAAAGTGACAAAGATGACAGTAAATCAATCTCAGGGTTTGTATTTACCCTAAATGGAGGAGCGGTTAGTTGGAAGAGTTCCAAACAGGACACCGTTGCAGACTCCACGATGGAAGCTGAGTATATTGCTGCAAGTGATGCTGCTAAGGAAGCCGTCTGGATAAAGAAGTTCATTGCGGAACTAAGAGTAGTTCCAACCATTGTTGATCCAATACCATTGTATTGTGATAATAATGGAGCTATAGCAATAGCCAAAGAACCAAGGTCCCATCAGAAGTCCAGACACATCCTAAGGAGATATCATCTGATCCGGGAGATAGTAGATCGCCAGGAGATCGAGATTCGGAGAGTAGATACAAAGGATAACACAGCGGATCCATTCACCAAGGCACTTCCACAGCCTCAGCATGAGCGACTGTTTGAAATGTTGGGTATGAGATACGCCAATAACTGGCCTTAGTGCAAGTGGGAGATTGTTAGTAATATGTATGCCCTAAAGGCCATTATATGGATAGTGGAAACTTGGACATATAATCTATGGAGATAGATGACATTCTTGCTCAACATGATAGTATGCTATCTGGTTTACTTTATCTGTACATGTAGATTTAATCATTTACACATGTTGATAAAGGCCAAAGGATATTTGCTTGACTACTGTGATTATGATGCGGATCATACTAGTGGGGCACATGTAGTCTATAAGCATATTCTTGAACTATTCCTAGTCGAGGGTGTATCAAGACAGGTCAACGATATTTCAGAGTAGACTAGCGTATACCATTCTTTTCCCATATGATGGGCGATGGATGATCCCATATCCATCTGGTGAGGAGACACCAAAGATTGTATGCGGGTGCTCAGTGGAGACTGGGTATACTGAACGGACTCACCGAGAACTCCTATATGGTATTATATCTATCGTCGGATAGCAGTTCTCAGGGAACACTGGTACAGGTTAGTCTGTAGACCCGAGATCGTCATAGAGTCTTGTGTGTCCTCCCACAATACTTTGATCTCCACCCTAGCACGGCTCTACTGAGTCGTGCAAACATGTGGTCTTTGGGTACAGTCTCGAGGCGCATGGAGGCAATGAGCGATAGGAGGGGTTTCGTCTCTCCCGGTATTGGGGGTTGATGTTGTGCTATGCTCGATTGGCTATAACATGAAGTCCCTGGCCAGGGCTGCTGAGATTTTCTGATAAGAGATATCAATAGTTTCTCGATCTGTAATGAGCCATACACCAGCATGACTTATTGATTTACTGGGGTCGACGATTCCATCCCTAGACTCGATATGCAGCATATCTGACGAAGAGACCGGACTGTACGGTAAGTGTTGCCAGTTGGCTCGACGGGAGTTTTTACAGCTTCGCTGGTTTTCTTCTGATCGTTTCAATACCCAGGTGGCCGTTATGTTTAGCTGACCTCTTGCGGCTTGTAGATGTTTGATATGATCATCATCTACTGCTAGCGTATTGACGAGTCTTAGAGTCCCACAATGAAGTTTCCTGGCTCAGGCAAAAAGGTGTGGTGTGCATATGAGATATGCGCGGGACCCGATTAAATACGGTTATGTGATAACGTATATTAATCGGGCATTTTCTATTTGTCGGATTGTATGTGATATGACTGGTTTGCTAAATCAAGTGTTGATTTAACAAATTACATTTAGATTAAATCTTTAATTAAATCTGTTTGTATTCATGCATGTATGCACATGATGATGTGCATGGACACATACATACATACATAATATCATGGTTGATGATACAAAAATGGTGGCAATGCAAGACTTATATTGAAGCTTTTAATTTGTATTTATCATTTTAAGTTAATGTAAAGAATATCCACTCATGCTCCTTTATTCTTTAGTGGGTAAGCTTTATTTAACTTAATGAAAAGAATTTCCACCCATGCTTAATTCTTTATGAAAAGAATTTCCACTCACAATTATGGTGGTAATGGAATAATGGTGATTATTCCTTCTCATCACTATAAATAGCTTCATATGTGATATGAAACAAGATGCACACAATAAGGAAAAATTGTGAGCAAGGGTGTGAAGAAAACAAGTTATCATATGTGATATGATAGAAAGATAAAGCCACCATTATCTTCTTCTTCCTCTCTTGATTTCTTTCTTGAGTGAAGTCGATAAAAGAAAGGATTTCAATTGAAGAACATAAACCACATCATCATACTACACACATCTAGCCTATTTTTGTAGGGTGTTTGCTCTACTTCGTTTGCGAAACAAGTAAGGCAAGGAGCTTTGGGCAAAGGGACTTCGGGTGGATCATCGTGGACAAGGAAGGCTTCCATCGATCCATTCCAAACTCTCATAGTTCCAAGGAGTCACCGAGGGAGATCTACAATGGTTGTAATCTCTACTCTTAGTGATAGTTTTACATTTGCATGTGATGCTTATTTGTATGAATCCCTAAAACTTCTAGTTTCGATTCTTGTCAAGTTAACTTAGCACCTCTAAAATTTTGATTATGGCATATGTGATGCTACCGAACCCTTGACGAGGTGCTAAGCTATCCCTTCATATGGAAGCGCCCCGGCCGTCTGTTCGAGGCCAAAATGCGGAAACGAAAATTTTTCTTGACTTGAAAAACGGCGCTTTCGTATGCTTAAAACCCGGATCGAACCATTAACCTACTACTAGCAAACTAGAAAAGGGATAGAAAGCTATACTGATCGATCCGTTTCCTTCGGTCTTTGGCCACCATCCCAAGCTCCTCATGGCATCTCCGGTCTTGATCTCCTCGTCGGAAAGGGTACCACATATACGATCCTTTTACGGGCTCCCGCTTCATCCGAAGCAACTCGGGCACGAAGTGTGCTAACCGACGTGTCCAAGGTGTTGTAGAGAATGTTTGTGATCACTTTGTCTTTTGCATCCATTGCTTGGATGGAGGTTGAAGGTGTTGCCATTAGTGGAGGATAATGAGCTAGAAGAAGAAGAGGAGGAGGAGGCTCTTTTCTTTTATGTTCAATGATCATGAGAGTGAGAGAGTGTCACAATAATAGGAGAGCTAACCCCTCACATGGCAGCCCACTTTTTCTCTCCCTCTCATTTCATCAACTCATCAATCAAATAATGTGACATAAGTGCTAAAAAAGAGACCATGAGTCACCTAATATGTCCATGTCACATTAAATGCATGTCATGATGAATTCTAGCTAATTATTTCCAAATGCAAACATTAATCCAAATGTTTGCCACAACAAAAAGATACGGCAACAACTAAAGTAAACTCGTGACGGATCCCAAAGATACCCCTCACCTGTATATACATACCTGCATCCGCATTCCGACAGAATGCGAATGCGATGAGACTAAAATAATCCAACAAATCTAATACTTTGATTCGGCTTAAACCAAAGCCCACTAGTATGATCCGTCCGATCATGATCCGTGCAATACCGCACGTATATGATCGAACCCTGCCATATATCATACGACCTCTACAACGTTTCGCCCTAAACTTGACCAACTGTCTGTGGGGGACTCTAAAGACTCGTCAATACTTTGGCTGTGGATTTAACCACTAGCACGTCAGAGGTATTAGCCGTACGTAACGGGCTACAAGGTATTGACCAAAAGGGAGGTCGATGAGCGAACTCATCCTGACACCCTACTGAGCCCGTCAGTGACAATATCCGTATAGTCCATTCCGTTCGTCTATGAGTATCGCATGGCGGGCCTAGGGGGTTGGTAAAAGTCAGAACCCTAAAATCGGTACAAGTCGTGTCGGAGTGTAGCCCAGAATACCCTGAGATACTACTAGAATACCTACCAGTAAATATCCTGCCTCGGCCGAGGGCTTTGTGTAATGGCTCTCCTAGACACAGCGCGACCTCACCTCCAATACCGGGAGAGACGAACCCCTGCCGATCCGCTCACTGCCTCCATGTGGCTCGGGACTGTACCAAACTAAAACCTGTTTGCATGACTCCTTTGAGCCGTGGTAGGGTAGTAATCAAAGCACAGTGGGGACTCACACGAGACAAATGACAACCTCAGGTCGATGAACTAACCTATACACATGTCACCACGGAACTGCTATCTGACGTCTGGTATAATACCAACTAGCATGATCTCGGCGAGTCCTGTCCGGTGTACTCATAACCCAATGAGCACCTGCTTACATCTTAGGTGAACCAACTGACACCAATGGCTTGTGAGATCGACCACCACCCCTCATCAGGGTCTCGACTGTATACACTAGTCTACTAATTGAGTATCGATGCCCAGTCTCGAACTCCCATGACTAGGGACCACTTTAAGGATGTGCTTATAGACTACCCAACTCTCACGTATATGATCGTCATCATACTGCTGGTAGTCAAGCAAGAATCCTGAGGGCTCTATCAATGTAGAATAGTGACCTGTAATGTCACCTAAAGCTGTACATGATGATAAAGATAAACCTAATAGCATACTATCATCTTGAGTTAGATTGGCCTACCAGTATAGGTCCTCCCTCAATCAATACAATCGCATGCCTGCGATCCAATAATTGACTTTGAGGGAACTATATCCAACAATCTTCCACTTGCACTCAAGGCTAATTACTGCTATGTCGCACACTTACAGCCTGTGTGATACCGAACTGTTAGTATATATGCCCTAGAGGCCATTACTGTATCATACTAGTTTGTATATTACTTGATAGAAGCTTGGGATATTCACATTTGTATAGACAATCTTGCTCAAAATGGTAGTATGCTACTTGGTTTGTTTCTACTTCAATATGTGTACATGTGTTTCTTTTAACATATCGCCTATACACATTAGTGGAGCCTTATGATCTTTGCTTGATTACCAGGGTTGTAATGACAGTCACACTAGTGGGGGCTGGGTAATCTACAAGCACTTCCTTTTACAGGTCCCCAGTCATAGGATTATCAAGACAGGGCATCGATACTCCGGAGTAGACTAGCGTATGCGCTTCTCATCCCAGCAGGGGAGACGGTCTGTCCCACAGCCGTCAGTACGTCATAGTTGAGGTAGTATGCGTGTGCTCGTTAGGTTACTAGTACACTGGACAGGACTCGTCGGGAACTGATTGGTTGGTACTATACCTATCGTCAGTTATCAGTTCCCAGGTGACATGAGTACAGCTTAGTCCGCTGACTTGACACTGTCACTTCACCTCGAGTGTATTCCCACTGTACTTAGTTTACTACCCTACCACGGCTTAATGGAGTCGTGCAAACAGGTAGTAGTTGGGTGCAGTCCCGAAGCACTTGGAGGCAGTGACGGTTAGACAGGATCCGTCTCTCCCGGTATTGGGAGTTGATATCGCGTTGTGTCAAGGAGAGCCATTACACACAGTCGTCCCTGGCCTGGGCAAGCGAGATACACGGGTAGGTTTCCAGTGTTATCTCAGGGTGTTCTGGGCTACACTCCGACACGACTTGTACCGCTATTAGGGGACTGACGTTTACCGCCCGCCTCGGCCCGCCAAGCGATATTCTCCGACTAACAGACCGGATTGTACGGAGACTGTCACATTCAGGCTCAGTCTTCTTATCGGCATCTACCACGGGGCCGTTACGCACAGGTAGTGCCGCTTGCGGTCTGTGGTTAAACCTACTACCAGCGTAGTGTCGAGTCTTTAGAGTCCCACACAGAAAGCTATTCGCCTTTAGGCAACGGAGTAGAGGTCGCATGGTTTTGCGACAGGGTTCGGTCACATACGTGCACTTGTGCACGTTTAGTGTCCGGCCAGTTATTACTAGCGGGATTTGGTTTAAGCCAGATCCTAGTATACGTTTTGGGATTGGTTTTATCTCGTTTGTATTCGTGTTCCTCAGAACGCGGATGTAGTTGTGTATGCACGGTTGACAGAAACAGAGGCAGTGGATTCTCATTAGGGTTGTTTACTGTTGACTTTTGCTAAACCCTACTGAGAATAAGAAATATGATTAATAATAATATTAATTAAGTATTAGTGTGCCATGGTTGGGTTGAAAGTTTGACTTTGTTGACTTGTTGACTTTGTTGACCGGTTGACTGGCTTGGACTTGTTGACCATCATCATTACAATGGCTATCATTTCATGGCTAAGACTTTTTGCTAGCTTGTTATTCTTTACAAAATGAGTGCATGAAATGATAATGCTATTGACATGAACCAACACAAGATGCTTAATTATTGTTATTATTATGATTATTTTGGTGTTATGAGAGCATGGAGGAAAAAGTCTTCTTCATTCTATTATATTGATTCTCTCTCATCCTCAAGCTCTCTCTCTTCCTCTTCCTCTCTCTCTAGCTCATGGTTCTATTGTCTAATGAGTTGAGAAACAAGAACCATAGAGATAAAACCCAAAACACTTCTCTACTCATCCTAGTGCACAAGGTCTAGCAAGCCAAGTATTCTAGTTTCCTCTAGATTGAGGTTGGAGCCAAAGGTAGAAGCTTTCGGGTGGATCCATCTTCGGCATAAGGAGACGACGAGGTGAGGCCGATCCGATCACCACAAGGAGTCGAAGAGAAGGAGTTCATGTTAAGGTATAACCCTTAACATAGTAGTTAAACTCTTAGTTAGGTTGTTAGATGGTTTGTTTAGCAAAGATCCGTTTTTAGAGTCCATGTTACCTCCACCGAAAAAATCGTTTTTCATTATTTCCGCAACCCCAAAGAACCGGGGACGGGTAATGTGGACTTACAGTGGTATCAGAGCCTAGCTAAACACTATCTAACATGTTAGCAAAGTAACTAAGAGTTCGATCGGAGAAAAAGTCACAAAACATGCTCGAGACTTAAACTTTATGTCAATTTTTTTACAGCTCAAAAAATTATTTAACACATCTGAAAAATCGTTTTAGGGTTCTTAGTAAACAAATCAGAAAAACGATCCAGTGAACCGACCAACTCACCGCGGAAACGCGGCAAGAACAAACTTCTTGCCGCGGATCCGCGGCCGAGTTGACTCGGCCGTGGATCAGTTTTGCTGCATTGTGTTTCTTGGGTTGTTTTGGGATTTTTGGAATATGATTTTTCTGCCCAGATTTTCCAGAAAGAAAAATTTGTTTTTGGGGTGGTTAAAAATCCGTATTTTGATCGAACTTCTAAAGACTTTAGCTAACGGGTTATATCTGTGATGTGATATATGTATTGAACGTCTGCTAATCGCTATACGTCGATTAGTGGGGGTTATACATATCTGTGATATGTAATGTTGATGGTATGTGTATATGAATTCATTGGATTGTCACGGATGAATAGCCGGGGGGTTGTGAGTTGAGAGTTTTCTTTATCTATCAATTCATATAATTTGTAATTGATGTAATATTATTTGTATCGCCGCACATCCGGGATGAGGTTGTAGCCGCCATTGTATAATTTCTTTTGCTGTTTTTGCTCCTAGGATAGACCCAAGGAGGGGGTGCACAAACCACCGGGTACCTCGAAGTGTCGAGTGGCCTACTCACGTTGTTGAGGGAGGTTGCTTCGCTTCGGGTATTTGGAGGGTAGTTTGCCGCACCCGTAGGGGTCTAGGGTGGGGTATTGGCTATTCACCGCGACCGTGTAATCCGCTTTTCGTTACAGGCTCGTACGGAATGCGGATTCCTAGTATATCCAATGTGTTCATCTGTGATCTGGAATGGCTATCGTTGCATCTGACGAATGTATATATCTATATATGATATCTATTTAGGCGTTGCTTATGTTTTGCATTCGCGCTAGTCCAGCCCCCGCTCTGTCGTTAATTAAGTAACCTAACGGGTAACGACGGGGCCCCGTGGCGAATGCGGATGGCATAAGCGTACGTCATATTTTCGTTGTTTTCTGCAATTGTAGGATTAAATGATGGGACGCATTAAATTAATGCAAGAAAATAAACCAAAGTAAAGTCGTTGGAACAATTTCAAAACCGCTCGGTTTCTTTTCAAAAACAACTTTTAAACGCGGAGCTTAAGCCACTCCTTTTAAACGCTAACTCGTTCCATCGATTATATAAAGTTCACTACGTTCACGGTTTCGCCAAAACCACTCGTAGCCCTCCTTCGTTTCAAATGAATATTCAACATTATTCAAGCTGTGTTTGTTGGCCTAAGTCAAGGCACAGTGTTTGGTAGCTAGTGGGTATTCATATGTTTTATAGATAGATGCGTTGGTTTGGGACAGTCATATTACTTTGTTGGCCATAGTCAAGGGTATATACGGGTGGGTTCAAATCAACCTGGACAACGACGGGTAGAACTTGACATGTGACTTATGATTTGTTGGCCTTAGTCAAGGTCATAAGAGCATGGGGCAAAAATCCACATCGGGAGTTTCTAAAGAACCTGAAACTTGCTAGCGCTGCATACCATTTGGAGTGTGATGATTCTGGTAGGATTCCTTCAGTTTTGTCACGCGATGAAATTTTGATCCCGATCCTACTGTGAGAATATGCTACTTCTCAGGAAATTTCTCACTTAACGATCAATGCTATAAACCAAGTAGGTGTCTAGAAAGGTGTTAGCGGGGCTACGCCCCCAAGGAAAAGAGGTTATTTAATTAAGGAACTTCGCGAAAGCGTTGGAAAACCTCCCTCGAAGTACGAACACTAGCCTGGCAGAACGGTTAAGCAGGTAATGTACGGTGAGATTGATCCCGACTAATTCTTCCTTTTTGGTTTGAGGATGTATTCGAGAAACAGTGGGAGCCATCCTGTTTAGATAAATTAAAAACCAATCTAAACTTGCAAGAGCATCATGCTGAGTGTTTTCTTCTCTCTCTCTTAATTGCAGCGACCCAGTGAACACACATAGGTTACATCTAGATAATAAAATGACTGATTCTGACCATTATGATTGGCAAAGGACTGTCCAGATGTCCATTGCCCATGACAAGTTGGGACACCTCTTAACTAATCAAACCCCTTGTTGGAGATAGTGCCCTCAGAGTCGATTATTGGATCACAGGCACGTGATTGCAATGATTGAGGGAGGACCTATCCCGGTAGGACAGTCTTACTCGGGATGATAGTACGCTATCTGGTTTACCTTTATCATCGTGTACTGCTTTAGGTGACCTGATATGTCACTATTGCACGTTGATAGAGCCCCTAGGATTCTTGCTTGACTGCCGGCAGTATGAGGGCGATCATATAAGTGAGAGCTGGAGTCTATTAGCACATCCTTAAAAGGTCCCTAGTCGTGGGAGTTTCGAGACAGGGCATCGATTCTCCAGAGTAGACTAGTGTATACAGTCGAGACCCCGACGAGGGGCGGTGGCCGGTCTCACAAGCCACTGGTGTCAGTTGGTTCACCTAAGATGTATACAGGTGCTCATTGGGTTATGAGTACACCGGACAGGACTCGCCGGGAACATGCTAGTTGGTCTTATACCTGACGTCAGATAGCAGTTCCCAGGTGACATGTGTACAGGTTAGTTCATCGACCCGGGGATCGTCATTTGTCTCGTGTGAGTTCCCACTGTGCTTTGATTACTACCCTACCACTGCTCAAAGGAGTCGTGCAAACAGGTTTTAGTTGGATACAGTCCCGAGCCACATGGAGGCAGTGAGCGGATCTTCAGGGGTTCGTCTCTCCCGGTATTGGGGGTGAGGTCGCGCTGTGTCTAGGAGAGCCATTACACGAAGACCTTGGCCAAGGCAGGAGATTTACTGGTAGGTATTCCAGTAGTATCTCAGGGTGTTCTGGGCTACACTCCGACACGACTTGTACCGCCTTTGGGGGTCTGACTTTTACCAACCCCATAGGCCCGACATGCGATGCTCATAGACGAACGGACCGGACTGTACGGATTTTGTCACTGACAGGCTCAGTAGGGTGTCAGGATGAGTTCACTCATCGACGTCCCTTTTTAGTCAATAGCTGGTGGCCCGTCACGTATTGGCTTATACCTCTGACGTGCTAGTGGTTAAATCCGCAGCCATAGTATTGACGAGTCTTTAGAGTCCACCACACTTTCAGTTACTCAAGCTTTCGGGCGAAACGCTGTAGAGGCCGTATGGAGATATGGCAGGGTCCGATCAGATACGTGCGGTATTGCATGGATCAGGATCGGACACTTTTGTACTAGTGGCCGTATGGTTATATGGCAGCGTTCGATCAGATACGTGCGGTATTGCACGGATCAGGATCGGACGGATATTACTAGCCGGTCTTGGTTTAAGCCGGATCCTAGTATAGTGCAGTGTAGATTTTGTATCATTGCATTTGTATCCGGACGGAATACAGATGCGGGTGTGTATGCACAGTATCGGGGTTTTCCTGTAATTCATTACGGGACCAGTTTTCTGGAGTTGCCAGTTTGCATTCCGTTCCGGCCGGTTTTCCTTTGTTCTTTCCCGGCCGGACTTTTGCGATGGAGGGGGTTATTTGCAATTGTGCAAATAACATTTGTGGAGGGGTTTTTTTGAAAAAGGATTTATTATGAGAGCATCTTTTCTTTTGCACCATTCTTGCATTTATTGTGAAGTGAATGGATTTGATTTAGGTATGGGTTTTGTTATGGTTGATGTTTTCTTGTCTAGGATGTGGTCACCTCTTTTCACTTCCTACACTCACCTCCCTTCATGCTTTATATACATTCTTTCCTCCACCATTTATTTGAGAAGGAATGATATGTTTTTCATGAGAGAAAAGAAAGAGAGAAGAAGAAGATGTAGATACTTGTGTATGGTATTCAGTTTATAGTAATTACTTCTCTTTCAGGTTACTCATAATTGGAAGCATTCCTAAGTTGAGTAACGCTGATCGGCCTCTCTCCATTTAGTTGACATGCACTGGAGACAGTTGCATGATTTGAATCTGGTTAAATTAAATCAGTGCCTCTGGTTCTATATTGGATATAGAACAGTTCATATCTTAACGTTGTTAAGGTACGGGGAGTTGTCCGGCTTATGATTAAAACCAGACTCTGGATAACTCTAGGCACATTTCTGTAATGGCTGTTTGTGGGTTGACCCAGGCTATGACGAGGGTTGACTTTCTACCATCTGGCAGATCAATAGTAATATTGTTCTAGACTCGCCACAGTTTTAATAAAAATGGATTTTTTCAAAAACAGTAGTGGGAGTATGGTAGAACTGGAAGTGATTCCAGAACCGCAAACGATTACTGATGATTTGATAAGGAACCTAAAGATTCAATCTGTTTTGACATTCCACTGGCCACTCCGCAGACAAGGTGGGTAACTTCAGGCACCCGAGAGGTACTCCGGTAGCCTCAAGGACGGTGACAGGGAAGTTCTTGTTTACCCACACTTGCCATTGTTGTTGTTCCAGGCTGCGAGACTCGGCAGGAGGATGAGTATAGCGTCGTTCTGAACTAGTTTCAGAAGTGTACGTGTATATGACTCTGCCAGAGGGTTGTCGTAGTCAGTGGGAGCAGCGGAAGCATTGGTGGACATCAGGCTTATGTCTATTTATAGACCAAAGCAGATGTAGCGGAGATAGATCATCTATTTCTGATGTGACAGTCATAGGTTTGACGTCATCAGAATAGGGGATGGATCTGTTGAGAAGGTAGTAGGAAGTGATATTCCTATACCACGATCGGTTATACGTTGGTCGTCACACAGTGGTTTCTCCACAAAGGACTTGGACATTATATCAGACATACTGGTTACTAGATCTATGGTTTTAGATCTAGATTTGGGTGGTTTCCCAATCTGGGTACTTAGACAGCGTTCTAAGAGTATTTAGAATGGACGACTCCTGGCATGGTAGTGTACCTGCAGGTAATGGAGTCACCCTCTCTAAAGGTGTCTTATAGACTAAAGTAGAGAGGGATGTACATGATTGGCAGATCACTTGCTTAGGCAATTGAGTCAATCATGAGATGTCAAGTACCACACCAGATGTTGTTCTTGCAGTAGATGCAATAAGTTGACATTGATCCAATCCTGGAGAAATAGTCGGAAGCAGTTTTAGAACATAAGTGAATGTTCTAGGGATATGATAACGGCTGCCTCCTTTAGGAGACGGTTATCATTCCAGGCTTCCAAGGTGACCTGGACGACAAGGAGGTTGTCAGAGTTATAGTTTTTCCCTCTGACGAGGGACAGTATTTTGGACAGGTGGTCCAAGGCAATACTGTGGGTGGCATGGCGCAGGATACTGATTAAGTTCAGTTGACGATACAGTCTAAGAAGTTTGGATTTGGAGTTCATTTATGAGCTCGGTCCCATCAGACATCCAGACATTCTAAGACAGGTATTGCTCATTTCGGGAGATGGTTTTCTCCGCGAACTTGAGATATAGAGAGACATAGAAAGAAACTTCTAGGCGGATCCACTCACTGAGGCTATTCATCGAACGCAATAGTTTCACAAACGGGATTTGTGAGACTGACTAGTAGAGGAGTTGGGTGTTCGGTATCACACGGGCTGTGAGTATGCGACATCGCAATAATTAGCCTTGAGTGCAAGTGGGAGATTGTTGGAGATAGTGCCCTCAGAGTCGATTATTGGATCACAGGCACGTGATTGCAATGATTGAGGGAGGACCTATCCCGGTAGGACAGTCTTACTCGGGATGATAGTACGCTATCTGGTTTACCTTTATCATCGTGTACTGCTTTAGGTGACCTGATATGTCACTATTGCACGTTGATAGAGCCCCTAGGATTCTTGCTTGACTGCCGGCAGTATGAGGGCGATCATATATGTGAGAGCTGGAGTCTATTAGCACATCCTTAAAAGGTCCCTAGTCGTGGGAGTTTCGAGACAGGGCATCGATTCTCCAGAGTAGACTAGTGTATACAGTCGAGACCCCGACGAGGGGCGGTGGCCGGTCTCACAAGCCACTGGTGTCAGTTGGTTCACCTAAGATGTATACAGGTGCTCATTGGGTTATGAGTACACCGGACAGGACTCGCCGGGAACATGCTAGTTGGTCTTATACCTGACGTCAGATAGCAGTTCCCAGGTGACATGTGTACAGGTTAGTTCATCGACCCGGGGATCGTCATTTGTCTCGTGTGAGTTCCCACTGTGCTTTGATTACTACCCTACCACGGCTCAAAGGAGTCGTGCAAACAGGTTTTAGTTGGGTACAGTCCCGAGCCACATGGAGGCAGTGAGCGGATCTTCAGGGGTTCGTCTCTCCCGGTATTGGGGGTGAGGTCGCGCTGTGTCTAGGAGAGCCATTACACGAAGACCTTGGCCAAGGCAGGAGATTTACTGGTAGGTATTCCAGTAGTATCTCAGGGTGTTCTGGGCTACACTCCGACACGACTTGTACCGCCTTTGGGGGTCTGACTTTTACCAACCCCCTAGGCCCGACATGCGATGCTCATAGACGAACGGACCGGACTGTACGGATATTGTCACTGACAGGCTCAGTAGGGTGTCAGGATGAGTTCACTCATCGACGTCCCTTTTTAGTCAATAGCTGGTGGCCCGTCACGTATTGGCTTATACCTCTGACGTGCTAGTGGTTAAATCCGCAGCCATAGTATTGACGAGTCTTTAGAGTCCACCACACTTTCAGTTACTCAAGCTTTCGGGCGAAACGCTGTAGAGGCCGTATGGAGATATGGCAGGGTCCGATCAGATACGTGCGGTATTGCATGGATCAGGATCGGACAGTTTTGTACTAGTGGCCGTATGGTTATATGGCAGCGTTCGATCAGATACGTGCGGTATTGCACGGATCAGGATCGGACGGATATTACTAGCCGGTCTTGGTTTAAGCCGGATCCTAGTATAGTGCAGTGTAGATTTTGTATCATTGCATTTGTATCCGGACGGAATACAGATGCGGGTGTGTATGCACAGTATCGGGGTTTTCCTGTAATTCATTACGGGACCAGTTTTCTGGAGTTGCCAGTTTGCATTCCGTTCCGGCCGGTTTTCCTTTGTTCTTTCCCGGCCGGACTTTTGCGATGGAGGGGGTTATTTGCAATTGTGCAAATAACATTTGTGGAGGGGTTTTTTTGAAAAAGGATTTATTATGAGAGAATCTTTTCTTTTGCACCATTCTTGCATTTATTGTGAAGTGAATGGATTTGATTTAGGTATGGGTTTTGTTATGGTTGATGTTTTCTTGTCTAGGATGTGGTCACCTCTTTTCACTTCCTACACTCACCTCCCTTCATGCTTTATATACATTCTTTCCTCCACCATTTATTTGAGAAGGAATGATATGTTTTTCATGAGAGAAAAGAAAGAGAGAAGAAGAAGAAGAGAGCTTCATCTTGAGAGTTTCATTCATGATCTCATTTTCTTGCTTGAAAAATGCAAGCACCATTTTTCTATTCTCCATTCCTCCATCAAGGCAACTACAAACCCCAAATGAGACTAGCATCATCTACACTACATTCTACAGCAAATCTTGAGCATGTCGAGTTGCCGGCTTCATGCCCGAGTTGCCTCGGTATCGAGGCGGGAGCCCGTAAAAGATGCAGGCGATGTGGTGCCCTTCCGGCGAGGAGGCGATGACCGGAGATCCCGCGAGGAGATCGGAGAGGAGATTGAAGACCGGAGGACTCGGATCAGTCGGTATATCTCTTCCCCTTCTTGTTAGTAGCTTAGACTAGTTAATGGTTACGATCCGGGTGTTTAGTGCGCGGTGGTGCCGGTTTGCTAAGTCCGCAAAAATTAAAGTTTATCACCGTTTCCACATTTGGCCGTCGGATTGACGGCCGGGGCGCCGCCGTGCACTTACAGTGGTATCAGAGCCTCGCCATTAACTTCGTCTTGCTTCGTTTAATGTGTTTTTCAGTTCCGATCGACCAAAATTCCAAAACCGTATTTTTTCCTTCACATCAGTTTCTGTTGAAATATTTTGAAGTCTAAAAATTTTTCAGGTTGTAAAATATTGATGTACTGGAAAATCTAAGAACACTGTAAAATTTCGATGAAGTGAGTCCACAGTGGGAGCGCGGAACCGCCGCACATACCCCCATTCCGCCGCCCTTCCGCCGCACACTGTGGAGATCACTGCACCAATTTTTTACAGAGGCTTTCTAGGCTTAAAATATGGGTTTTGGAATATTAAAATTGGGCCCAGGTTTTCTGTGAGTGCTACAGTTTTGATTGGGGGCCCACTTGTTAATTTTTGGTCAATCGGAAAATTTTAAACACATTTTTCACAGTATTTACATTATATCTGCGACCGTGAATGTCACTCGATCGGTAAATCCGGTCTAACTGCTATAGCCCGGTTAGACGGATTTGCGAACGTGCTTTCACGTTGATGTTTTGTGTTTATGCTGTGATGTTGCGGATCGGTCGTGGGGGATAGCCTGGATGCAATGCTAGTACAGTGCTGTTGTATAATGTACATTTGATATTGCGGGGCGAGCGTCCGACATGTGGACTGCCGTCACTGCCTGATTGTATTATTCTTTTGGGGCACGACCTGGTTGCGGTCGATGTACCCGGTGTATGTATATTTTACTTTCTGTACTAGGATTACCCCGCGGTGGGGTGCACGGATAGCCGGGTTCTGGAGGGCAACGAGCCCGCATCTCATGGCATTGAGACGGAGGGGGCTTCACTCTGGGATTGGCGGGCTATTCGCCGCACTCGTAGGGGGTACAGGTTGACCCAGGAGGGGTGCCCAAGTTGCCGGATTCCGTGGAGTGCTGGGTGGTCCATTCACGGAGCTGAAGGGGGCTGCCTCGCTTCAGGTTTTGGCGGGTGACTTGCCGCGCCCGTAGGGGTTTAGGATTTCATTGCACAGGCTATCCACACGACCAGGGGAACGTCGGGTTTTCAGTAGTGGCTCTGTGAAACCCGGGGATCCCAGATATCTGTATTGTTCTGTGATGCTGTACATTTCTGTGATGTTGCATTTCTTTTCACGCCTTGAGCGAAATATAATATATGGTATATTTATTAGTAGATGTTGTATATGTTTTTCATCCGCGCTAGTCCAGTCCCCGCTCTGCCGTTAGTTAGCTAACCTAACGGGTGATGACGGGACCCAGTGGCAAATGCGGATGGTATATACGTACGTCAGTATATTTTCGTTCTTTGTGGTGTGATCAATTGATGGGACTGCGTTGATTCGGATCAATGCAAGTTAAACAAACCTATTCTGATGTTGTTGGAACACTTTTCAAAAAGCTGTTATTGCAAGGACGTTCACTTTTGTTTTGCATCGTGGTATTCATTTGGAATATCCTGCTCCTCAGTCGACGAGGCAAGGGTCGAGATCCCTTCACCGGGAGTGACCCCTTGGACAGAAGTTTGCGTCAGGGCATTAACTTCACTATAGCCGATTACTTTTGCTTTGCACCGTGGTATTCAGTTGGAATATCCTGCACCCCATTCTACGGGGAAAGAGCCGAGATCCATTCACCGGGAGTGACCTCTTTAGTAAAGGTTTTCGTCACTATATTTTCTAAAAAGCTATCCGTTCCTTCAACGAGATCAAGTTCATTACGTTAAAGGTTTTCGCCAGAAACCATTCGTAGCCCTCCGTCGTTTCATATGGGTAGTCAATAGTATTCAAGCTGTGTATGTTGGCCAAAGTCAAGGCACAGTGATTGGTAGCTATTGGGGTATTCATATGCAGCATAGATAGATGCGTTGGTTTGGGACAGTCGTACTGCCATTTTGGCCAAAGTCAAGGGTATGTACGGGTGGGTTCAAATTAACCTGGAGAATGACGGGTTGAACTTGACATGTGACTTATGATATGTTGGCCAAAGTCAAGGTCATAAGAGCATGGGGCAGAAATCACATCGGGAGTTTCAAAAGTACTGAAACTTGCCAGATATGCGCATACCTTCTGGAGTGTGATACCGTGAGCGGATTCCGTCACGTTATCATGCGATGAGAGTTGGATCCCGATTCCCACTGATGAGTTGGTTTACTCCTCGGGTGACCCCGACTAATTCTTCTTTCAGGTTTGGAGGAGAATTTAAGGTACAGTGGGAGGTTTCCAGATTAGATAAATTGGTAACCATTCTGATTTAGGATAGAGTGCACGTTGAGTGTTTCTTTTCTCTCTCTCTCTGGCAGCGACCATTGACCCGACCCTAGACTATGACTCAGTGACCAAGTTGACCGAACCTACTTAACACTGGCTTTTGGATTGTCAGAGTTGCAGACCTCATTGCCACTCCTACTTTTACCCTTTTCTCCGGGACACCCCGTATTACTACGAACGTCCACTTCCATTGGACAAAACCATCGTATGGTTAGATACGAACTCGAAGGAATTCGAGGATGGTTTCTGGTTCTGGAGAAAACGAATAGGATTATTCAGTTGTCTTTTCTTTTCACCCTCTCTCAGGTTGCGAATACTCCTTAGTTTAGGAGTAGTACACCCATTATGCAAATTGGATAGTCTTCTTCCAAACCATAGTCTGGTGCCGACCGGTAGGGAATGAAGAAAACCAGTTAGCCTAAACGGTGTACAGAAGGTATTAAGTTCAGACAAAGAAAGGGATTAGTAAGAGGGCAAAGTAAATTGCGACTGATATTCACGACCAAACCAAGTATTTCTTCGCCAATCCTAAATCACCTTTGTATTTCTCCAGGAAACTCCGTATCACTACGAAGATCCACAGTTTATTGGATACTCCATCGTATGGTTATATACGAACTCGAAAGGAACTTGTTCCAGTTCGGGGATGGATTCTGGTCCAGGAGAAATAGGAATAAGGTTTATTCGGTTGTCTTTTATCTTCACCTTCTCTCGCATTGCGAGTGCTCCTAGGACTAGGACAGCACACCCATTATGCTTATTGGATAGTCTTCTTCCAAACCATAGGCTGGTGCCGAACGGTAGGGAAGGAAGAAAACCAATTGGCCTGAAAGGGTGTGCAGAAGGTAATGACTAAAGACATATAAAGGGATTTGGAGAGGTGGCAAAGAATTATACGGTTATAGTTGTGAATCTGGATAATGGTAGAGGCATTGCTAGGAATACCAGGATACCCCATCGAAACATTTCAATGTTTTAATTCAACTGTGTACTGTTAAAAGGAAACTGATTTCCCGATTAGACACTTGCTCCAGGGTATGTATTTACCAGGTTTGATTCTCACATCTGTATGATTTTACAGATGATGAGTGGGAGTAAGTTATTGGGAATTGGGTGATCATCCTCATTATATCGGGATTTGTTGTAATCAGTGATATTTAAGGAGATCATCTGGGTTGTTTGCCGGTCGGCAAATATTTGGTTTTGAATATCCGCTGTTGTGCACCAATTTCAAATTGATATATCTGTACGTCTATTTTCATAGAGTGAGATATACCTTTTGATATTATGTCGATGACATTTACCTATATCAGTGGATGGTTAGGTAAGGAGCATTAAACAGCGGTGTAATTCTTCTTAACCATAAGTACAGTTTTCAACCTACGACACACAGTGAAAGAGTTGTTAGACTCAGCGGACTCATACAGAGTATTGTATGTTGTCCAGTGTCCATTAGGACAGAGGGGTTGGTCCTCATACTATATTCTGTTTACTTTTAACTTCTCTAGTTCTTAGACATGTGTTTCGTAGAAACACAGGGTCTGAGTTTTGAGGAGTTATAGGTATTTGAATAGAGTAGAGAACCAGGTGTAGCAAGTATCGAGATTCTTCAAAGTGATCGAAGATGTAGATACTTGTGTATGGTATTCAGTTTATAGTAATTACTTCTCTTTCAGGTTACTCATAATTGGAAGCATTCCTAAGTTGAGTAACGCTGATCGGCCTCTCTCCATTTAGTTGACATGCACTGGAGACAGTTGCATGATTTGAATCTGGTTAAATTAAATCAGTGCCTCTGGTTCTATATTGGATATAGAACAGTTCATATCTTAACGTTGTTAAGGTACGGGGAGTTGTCCGGCTTATGATTAAAACCAGACTCTGGATAACTCTAGGCACATTTCTGTAATGGCTGTTTGTGGGTTGACCCAGGCTATGACGAGGGTTGACTTTCTACCATCTGGCAGATCAATAGTAATATTGTTCTAGACTCGCCACAGTTTTAATAAAAATGGATTTTTTCAAAAACAGTAGTGGGAGTATAGTAGAACTGGAAGTGATTCCAGAACCGCAAACGATTACTGATGATTTGATAAGGAACCTAAAGATTCAATCTGTTTTGACATTCCACTGGCCACTCCGCAGACAAGGTGGGTAACTTCAGGCACCCGAGAGGTACTCCGGTAGCCTCAAGGACGGTGACAGGGAAGTTCTTGTTTACCCACACTTGCCATTGTTGTTGTTCCAGGCTGCGAGACTCGGCAGGAGGATGAGTATAGCGTCGTTCTGAACTAGTTTCAGAAGTGTACGTGTATATGACTCTGCCAGAGGGTTGTCGTAGTCAGTGGGAGCAGCGGAAGCATTGGTGGACATCAGGCTTATGTCTATTTATAGACCAAAGCAGATGTAGCGGAGATAGATCATCTATTTCTGATGTGACAGTCATAGGTTTGACGTCATCAGAATAGGGGATGGATCTGTTGAGAAGGTAGTAGGAAGTGATATTCCTATACCACGATCGGTTATACTTTGGTCGTCACACAGTGGTTTCTCCACAAAGGACTTGGACATTATATCAGACATACTGGTTACTAGATCTATGGTTTTAGATCTAGATTTGGGTGGTTTCCCAATCTGGGTACTTAGACAGCGTTCTAAGAGTATTTAGAATGGACGACTCCTGGCATGGTAGTGTACCTGCAGGAAATGGAGTCACCCTCTCTAAAGGTGTCTTATAGACTAAAGTAGAGAGGGATGTACATGATTGGCAGATCACTTGCTTAGGCAATTGAGTCAATCATGAGATGTCAAGTACCACACCAGATGTTGTTCTTGCAGTAGATGCAATAAGTTGACATTGATCCAATCCTGGAGAAATAGTCGGAAGCAGTTTTAGAACATAAGTGAATGTTCTAGGGATATGATAACGGCTGCCTCCTTTAGGAGACGGTTATCATTCCAGGCTTCCAAGGTGACCTGGACGACAAGGAGGTTGTCAGAGTTATAGTTTTTCCCTCTGACGAGGGGCAGTATTTTGGACAGGTGGTCCAAGGCAATACTGAGGGTGGCATGGCGCAGGATACTGATTAAGTTCAGTTGACGATACAGTCTAAGAAGTTTGGATTTGGAGTTCATTTATGAGCTCGGTCCCATCAGACATCCAGACATTCTAAGACAGGTATTGCTCATTTCGGGAGATGGTTTTCTCCGCGAACTTGAGATATAGAGAGACATAGAAAGAAACTTCTAGGCGGATCCACTCACTGAGGCTATTCATCGAACGCAATAGTTTCACAAACGGGATTTGTGAGACTGACTAGTAGAGGAGTTGGGTGTTCGGTATCACACGGGCTGTGAGTATGCGACATCGCAATAATTAGCCTTGAGTGCAAGTGGGAGATTGTTGGAGATAGTGCCCTCAGAGTCGATTATTGGATCACAGGCACGTGATTGCAATGATTGAGGGAGGACCTATCCCGGTAGGACAGTCTTACTCGGGATGATAGTACGCTATCTGGTTTACCTTTATCATCGTGTACTGCTTTAGGTGACCTGATATGTCACTATTGCACGTTGATAGAGCCCCTAGGATTCTTGCTTGACTGCCGGCAGTATGAGGGCGATCATATATGTGAGAGCTGGAGTCTATTAGCACATCCTTAAAAGGTCCCTAGTCGTGGGAGTTTCGAGACAGGGCATCGATTCTCCAGAGTAGACTAGTGTATACAGTCGAGACCCCGACGAGGGGCGGTGGCCGGTCTCACAAGCCACTGGTGTCAGTTGGTTCACCTAAGATGTATACAGGTGCTCATTGGGTTATGAGTACACCGGACAGGACTCGCCGGGAACATGCTAGTTGGTCTTATACCTGACGTCAGATAGCAGTTCCCAGGTGACATGTGTACAGGTTAGTTCATCGACCCGGGGATCGTCATTTGTCTCGTGTGAGTTCCCACTGTGCTTTGATTACTACCCTACCACGGCTCAAAGGAGTCGTGCAAACAGGTTTTAGTTGGGTACAGTCCCGAGCCACATGGAGGCAGTGAGCGGATCTTCAGGGGTTCGTCTCTCCCGGTATTGGGGGTGAGGTCGCGCTGTGTCTAGGAGAGCCATTACACGAAGACCTTGGCCAAGGCAGGAGATTTACTGGTAGGTATTCCAGTAGTATCTCAGGGTGTTCTGGGCTACACTCCGACACGACTTGTACCGCCTTTGGGGGTCTGACTTTTACCAACCCCCTAGGCCCGACATGCGATGCTCATAGACGAACGGACCGGACTGTACGGATATTGTCACTGACAGGCTCAGTAGGGTGTCAGGATGAGTTCACTCATCGACGTCCCTTTTTAGTCAATAGCTGGTGGCCCGTCACGTATTGGCTTATACCTCTGACGTGCTAGTGGTTAAATCCGCAGCCATAGTATTGACGAGTCTTTAGAATCCACCACACTTTCAGTTACTCAAGCTTTCGGGCGAAACGCTGTAGAGGCCGTATGGAGATATGGCAGGGTCCGATCAGATACGTACGGTATTGCATGGATCAGGATCGGACAGTTTTGTACTAGTGGCCGTATGGTTATATGGCAGCGTTCGATCAGATACGTGCGGTATTGCAAGGATCAGGATCGGACGGATATTACTAGCCGGTCTTGGTTTAAGCCGGATCCTAGTATAGTGCAGTGTAGATTTTGTATCATTGCATTTGTATCCGGACGGAATACAGATGCGGGTGTGTATGCACAGTATCGGGGTTTTCCTGTAATTCATTACGGGACCAGTTTTCTGGAGTTGCCAGTTTGCATTCCGTTCCGGCCGGTTTTCCTTTGTTCTTTCCCGGCCGGACTTTTCCGATGGAGGGGGTTATTTGCAATTGTGCAAATAACATTTGTGGAGGGGGTTTTTTGAAAAAGGATTTATTATGAGAGCATCTTTTCTTTTGCACCATTCTTGCATTTATTGTGAAGTGAATGGATTTGATTTAGGTATGGGTTTTGTTATGGTTGATGTTTTCTTGTCTAGGATGTGGTCACCTCTTTTCACTTCCTACACTCACCTCCCTTCATTCTTTATATACATTCTTTCCTCCACCATTTATTTGAGAAGGAATGATAAGTTTTTCATGAGAGAAAAGAAAGAGAGAAGAAGAAGAAGAGAGCTTCATCTTGAGAGTTTCATTCATGATCTCATTTTCTTGCTTGAAAAATGCAAGCACCATTTTTCTATTCTCCATTCCTCCATCAAGGCAACTACAAACCCCAAATGAGACTAGCATCATCTACACTACATTCTACAGCAAATCTTGAGCATGTCGAGTTGCCGGCTTCATGCCCGAGTTCCCTCGGTATCGAGGCGGGAGACCGTAAAAGATGCAGGCGACGTGGTGCCCTTCCGGCGAGGAGGCGATGACCGGAGATCCCGCGAGGAGATCGGAGAGGAGATTGAAGACCGGAGGACTCGGATCAGTCGGTATATCTCTTCCCCTTCTTGTTAGTAGCTTAGACTAGTTAATGGTTACGATCCGGGTGTTTAGTGCGCGGTGGTGCCGGTTTGCTAAGTCCGCAAAAATTAAAGTTTATCACCGTTTCCGCATTTGGCCGTCGGATTGACGGCCGGGGCGCCGCCGTGCACTTACACCCCTGCCGTCTCAGGACCAGTTTCCCCTATCCCGGATATTGACATCCGTAAGACATCGGAAAAAGACTATGCGAAAGCCAAGTGCCTCGTGTTAGCCTCAGTTGATGGTGCATACCAGAGGCGGCACGAGAAGATGGACTTAGTTTCTATCTTCCTCCATAACAAAGATTTATAAGGAGAACAATCTCGTATCGCAGATATGAGACCGCGAACGAATTGCTTCAAGCGAGGTTGGCTATCGGTTCATCTGTAGGAGGCAACGTCCTTATATAGACCAGCTATTTTGAGCTCATGGACCTGAAGACGACGTTGAAGAACGGATCAGATACTGACTTGATCCTACAGTCTCTGCCCTCTGCATATACCCTGAAGGAAACCAGGGAAGTAGAAGGAAAGATAAGGGCAAAAGTTTCGGGACTGGATATAGTAAAAGAGGGACGTTCCTATTGTTACGGGAATGAACATTGGCAGAGAAATTTCAGGGCTAGCAAAGCCAGTAACCAGAATTCGATGCATGTTGTGGCTTCGGCTTCGGCTGTGTTTGTAATAGAGAACGGTATGTCAGTTAACCCTACTTCCTGGGTATTGATACTGGATCAGGATCTCACATCTGTAATTCATTACAGGCTCTGAGAAACCGTAGGGTTATCAGGAAAGGTGATATGACTCTCAGGGTTGCTAACGGAATGAGCATGGACGCTGAATCCGTAGGGGAATATCATCTTGGACTGACAACTGGGCAGATATTGATTCTACATAACTTTTTGTATGTACCAGGTGCGTCTTGTAATATCATATCTGTTTTCTTACTTTCTAAGGAAGGATATGATTTTACTTTTGTAAGCGATGTGGTCCACATCCACCTAAATCAAGTTCTGATTGGGTCGGGTACATTAGAAAACGGGATATACGTATCGAATCAAGCTCAGATTTTCAGTGTCCAGAACACACTTAAAAGAAAGTCTCCGGAAACAAATCAGGCTTTCTTATGGAATTTTAGACTGGATCACATCAATGAGAGAAGGTTGGCGAAGCTACATACAGAATGATATTTGGATCCGTTCGAATATCAATCATATGCAACTTGTCAATCCTGTCTCATGAGAAAGATGACAAAGACTCTGTTCACTGGACACGGAGAAAGAGCAAGCGAGCTCTTGGGACTCATACACAGTGACGTGTGTGGTCAAATGTCTACACATGCGCGAAGTAGTTATTCATACTTCATTACTTTCACAGATGACTTCTCTAGGTTTGGACATGTCTTCCTGATGAAGCATAAATCCGAGGCCTTTGAGAAATTTCGGGAATACAAAAATGAAGTTGAAAAACAAACAGGCAAAAGTATCATGACACTGAGATCTGATCGAGGTGGAGAATACTTGAGTGTCGAGTTTCTGGACTACTTAAAAGAGAATGGAATTCTCTCGCAGCTTACTCCTCTATACATACCACAACACAACGGTGCATCGGAAAGACGGAATCGAACTCTATTGAATATGGTTCGTTCCATGATGAGTAAGGCTGAGTTAACGCAATCTTTCTGGGGTTATGCACTAGAAACAGCTGCATATCTCTTGAACCAAGTTCCTACTAAGACAGTGCCTACCACACCATATCAGATGTGGAGTGGGAAGAAACCCTGTCTTAAACACTTTAAGACATGGGGTTGTCCAGCTTTTGTCAAAAAGCAGCATACGGACAAGCTCGAGGCACGCTCAGTACAGCGTAAGATTGTGGGATACCCAAAGAACTCCAAGGGATATCTTTTCTATTACGCAGAGGAGCAAAAAGTCTTTGTTTCTCGTCATGCCCGCTTCTTGGAAACTGAGTTTTTGAGAAAATCAGATAAGTGGGAGCGCAATAGAATTGGAAGAAATTCCAGAACCACAAGATATTACTGAAACCTTAGTAGAACCAGAAGGTTCAGAGGAACCGGACATTCCTGCGCCGCTCCGCAGGAGTAGTAGGCAGTCACATCCGCCCGAGAGATACTATGGTTTTCTCATAGACGGGGATAGAGAGGATTGCGTCATTGATTATGATGAGCTTACTAGCTTCCAGCAAGCCATTCAGAGTGGTGACTCAGTAAAATGGCTGGATGCAATGCGGACCGAGATGGAGTCCATGTACACCAACAAAGTTTGGACTTTGGACTTTGCTCCAGAAGGAGTAAAACCCGTAGGCTGCAAATGGATCTTCAGAAAGAAGATTGGTGCAGATGGACATGTTGAAACCTATAAAGCTAGGCTTGTTGCAAAGGGTTTTCGTCAAAGACCTGGTTTGGACTATGACGAGACCTTTTCTCCAGTAGCTATGCTTAAATCCATTCGGATCCTTCTTGCCATTGCCTCCTTCCACGGTTATGAGATCTGGCAGATGGACGTAAAGACGGCTTTCCTAAATGGAAATTTGGAAGAGTGCGTCTAAATGGATCAGCCAGAGGGATTCATTCAGAGTGGGAGCAGTGGTAAAGTGTGCAAGTTGCTCAAGTCCAACTATGGACTGAATCAGGCATCGCGGAGTTGGAACATCTGCTTTGATGATACTGTCAAAGAATTTGACTTTGTCAAAAACCCAGATGAACAATGCATTTACAGTAAGATTGTAGGGAGAAATATGGTATTCCTCGTCTTGTACGTCGATGAAATTCTCCTAATAGGAAATGATATTCCTATGCTACAGTCGGTCAAAGGATTCTTGTTACAGAGGTTCTCCATGAAGGACCTGGGCGATGCCAACTACATTCTGGGGATCTAGATCTATCGTGATAGATCTAAAAGGATGTTGGGACTTTAACAGTCCAGGTACATCGATACCATACTGAAACGATTCAGTATGGAAGATTCCAAGCACGGTAATCTATCGGCTTGTCACGGAATCACCCTTTCCAAAGAGATGTCTCCCAAGACTGATTTGGAAAGGGCTCGCATGTCATCAACACCCTACGCATCTGCGGTAGGCTCTATTATGTATGCGATGTTGTGTACCAGACCAAATGTAGCATACACATTGATCGTTGTAAGCCAGTATCAGTCGGACCCAGGGGAGAAGGACTGGATAGCGGTAAAGAACATTCTCAAGTACCTGAGAAGGACTAAGGAGATGTTCTTGGTGTATGGCGGAAAAGACCTCCAGATCGGGGCCTTTGCTGACTCCAGCATCCAGAGTGACATGGATGACTCCAAGTCCACGTCGGGTTATGTCTTTACCCTCAATGTAGGGGAGGTTTGCTGGAAGAGCTCTAAGCAGGAAACCGTTGCTGACTCAACTATGGAAGCGGAGTACATAGCTGCTTGTGATGCCGTAAAGGAAGCTGTCTGGATGAAGAAGTTCCTCACGGAGCTTCAGGTGGTTCCAACCATTATTGATCCAATACCGATGTATTGTGACAACAACGGCGCTGTAGATTTAGCGAAGGAACCCCGGCCCCATCTGAAGTCCAGGCACATTTTGAGGCTGTTCCACTTGATCAGGGAGATCGTAGATCGCCGAGAGATCGAGGTGAAGAGAGTAAATTCAGAAGATAACACTGCAGATCCATTCACGAAAGCCTTACCCCAGACTCAGTTCGAGCGGCTGATCGAAATGATAGGTCTTCGATACGCCAGTATATGGCCTTAGTGCAAGTAGCAGATTGTTAGCGTATATGCCCAAGAGGCCATTACTGTATCATACTAGTTTGTATATTACTTGATGGATGCTTGGGATATTCACATTTGTATAGACAATCTTGCTCAAAATGGTAGTATGCTACTTGGTTTGTTTCTACTTCAATGTGTGTACATGTGTTTCTTTTAACATATCGCCTATACATATTAGTGGAGCCCTTAGGATCTTTGCTTGATTACCAGCGTTGTGATGGCAGTCACACTTGTGGGGGCTGGGTAATCTACAAGCACATCCTTTTACAGGTCCCTAGTCATAGGATTATCGAGACAGGGCATCGATACTCCGGAGTAGACTAGCGTATGCGCTTCTCATCCCAGCAGGGGAGACGGTCTGTCCCACAGCCGTTAGTACGTCGTACTTGAGATAGTATGCGGGTGATCGTTAGGTTACGAGTACACTGGACATGACTCATCGGGAATTGATTGGTTGGTACTATACCTATCGTCAGTTATCATTTCCCAGGTGACATGAGTACAGCTTATTCCGCTGACTTGACACTGTCACTTCGCCTCGAGTGTGTTCCAACTGTACTTTGATTACTACCCTACCACGGCTCAAAGGAGTCGTGCAAATAGGTAGTAGTTGGGTGCAGTCCCGAAGCACTTGGAGGCAGTGACGGTTAGACAGGATTCGTCTCTCCCGGTATTGGGAGTTGATATCGCGCTGTGTCAAGCAGAGCCATTACACACAGTCGTCCCTGTCCAGGGCAAGCGAGATAAACTTGTAGGTTTCCAGTGTTATCTCAGGGTGTTCTAGGCTGCACTCCGACATGACTTGTACCGCTATTAGGGGACTGACGTTTACCGCCCCCTAAGCCCGCCATGCGATATTCTCAGACGAACAGACCGGACTGTACGGAGACTGTCACATTCAGGCTCAGTAGGAGTTCGGATGAGTTCACCTCGTCAGTCTACTTATCGGCATCTACCTTGGGCCGTTACACACAGCTTGTGCCGCTTCTGGTCTGTGGTTAAACCCACTGCCAGCGTAGTGTCGAGTCTTTAGAGTCCCATACAGAGAGCTATTCGCCTTTGGGCAAAAGAGTAAAGGTCGCATGGTTTTGCGACAGGGTTCGGTCACATCCGTGCACTTGTGCACGTTTAGTGTCCGGTCAGTTATTACTAGCGGGCTTTGGTTTAAGCCAGATCCTAGTATACGTTTTGGGATTGGTTTTATCTCATTTGTATTCGTGTTCCTCAGAACGCGGATGCGGGTGTGTATGCACGGTGGACAGAGACAGAAGCAGAGGATTCTCATTAGGGTTGTTGACTGTTGACCTTTGCTAAACCCTAATGAGAATAAGAAATATGATTAATAATAATATTAATTAAGTATTAGTGTGCCATGGTTGGGTTGAAAGTTTGACTTTGTTAACTTGTTGACTTTGTTGACCGGTTGACTAGCTTGGACTTGTTGACCATCATCATTACAATGGCTATCATTTCATAGCTAAGACTTTTTTCTTGCTTGTTATTCATTACAAAATGAGTGCATGAAATGATAACGCCATTAACATGAACCATCACAAGATGCTTAATTATTGTTATTATTATGATTATTTTGGTGTTATGGGAGCATGGAGGAAAAAGTCTTCTTCATTCTATCATATTGATTCTCTCTCATCCTCAAGCTCTCTCTGTTCCTCTTCCTCTCTCTCTCTCTCTAGCTCATGGTTCTATTGTCTCATGAGTTGAGAAACAAGAACCATAGAGATAAAACGCAAAAAACTTCCTTATTCATCCTAGTGTACAAGGTCTAGCAAGCCAAGTATTCTAGTTTCCTCTAGATTGAGGTTGGAGCCAAAGGTAGAAACTTTCGGGTGGATCCATCTTCGGCACAAGGAGACGAAGAGGTGAGGCCGATCCGATCACCACAAGGAGTCGAAGAGAAGGAGATCAAGTTAATGTATAACCCCTAACATATTAGTTAAACTCTTAGTTAGGTTGTTAGATAGTTTGTTTAGCAAAGATCCATTTTTAGAGTCCTTGTTACCTCCACCCAAAAAATCGTTTTTCATCATTTCCGCAACCCCAAAGAACCGGAGACGGGTAACGTGGACTTACACGAACACCCAACTCCTCTACTGATCAGTTTCATAAAGCCCATTTGCGAAACTATTACGTTCGAGGAATAGCCTCAGTGAGTGGATCCGCCTTAATGTTTCTTTCTGTGTCTCTCTTTATCTCAAGTTCGTAGAGAAAGCCATCTCCCGAAATGAGCAATACCTATCTTAGAATATGTTTGGATATCTGATGGGACCTGGTTCATAAATGATCTCCAAATCCAAACTTCTTAGACTGTAACGTCAACTGAACTTAATCAGTATCCTCCGCCACACCTTCCTCAGTATCCGCTTGGACCACCTGTCCAAAATACTGCCCTTCGTCAGAGGGAAAACTACAACTCTAACAGTCACTCTCTCATCCAGGTCATCTTGGAAGCCTGGAATGATAACTGTCTCCCGAAAGAGGATGCCGTTATCATATCCCTAGAATATCCACTTATGTTCTAAAATTGCTTCCGAACCTTTTTCCAGGATAGGATTAATATCAACTTATTGCATCTTGTGCAAAAACAACATCTGGTGTGGTACTTGACATCTCATGATTGACTCAATTGCCTAAACAAGTGATCTGCCAATCATGCACATCCCTCTCCCCTTTAGTCTATAAGACACCTTTAGAGAGGGTGACTCCATTACCTGCAGGTACACTACCGTGCCAGGAGTCGTCCATTCTAAAATATCTTTAGAATGCTGTCTAAGTACCCAGATTGGGGAAACTACCCAAATCTAGATCTAAAACCATAGATCCAGTAACCAGAATGTCTGATATTATATCCATGTCCTATGTGGAGAAACCATTGTGTGACAACCAAATTATAACCGACCGTAGTATAGGAATTTCACTTCCTACTCTGTGTATGTCATCCAAATTCCAGGACATCACACCCTACTACCTTCTTAACAGATCCATCCCCTATTCTGATGAAGTCAAACCTATGAATTTCACATCAGAAATAGATGATCTATCTCTGCTATATCTGCTTTAGTCCATAAATAAACATAAGCTACTTGTCCACCAATGCTTCCGCTGCTCCCACTGACTACGACAACTCTCTGGCAGAGTCATATACACGTACACTTCTAAAGCAAGTTCAGAACGACGCTATACTCATCCTCCTGCCGGGTTTCACAGTCTGGAAAAACAGCAATTGCAAGTCTGGGTAAACAAGAATCTCCCTGTCACCGTCTTTGAGCATACCGAAGTACCTCTCCAGTGCCTGAGGTTACCCACCATATCTGTGAAGTGGCCAATGGAATGTCAAACTAGATTGAATCATTAGGTTCTTATCAAATTTTCAGTAATCGTTTGCGGTTCTGGAATCACTTCCAGTTCTACCATACTCCCACTACTGTTTTCTGAAAAAAATCCATTTTACTAAAACTGTGGCGAGTCAAGAACAATATCACTATTGATCTTCCAGATGGTAGAAAGATAACCCTCGTCATAGCCCGGGTCAACCCACAAACAGCCATTACAAAAACGTATCTTGAGTTATCCAGAGTCTGGTTTTAAGCATAAGTCGGAAAACTCCCCGTAACTTAACATCGTTAAGATATGAACCGTTCTATATCCAATATTGAAACAGAGGCACTGATTTCATTGGAACCAGATTCAAATCATGCAGCTGTCTCCAGCGCATGTCAACTAAATGGAAGGAGGCCGATCAGCGTTACTCAACTTATGAATCCATCCAGATATTAGTAAACTGAAAGAGAAATAAGTTTCTCAAAATCATTATTATCAACTGAATACCATACACAAGTATCTACATCTTCGATCACCTTGAAGAATCCCGATACTTGCAACATCTAGTTCTCTACTTTACTCTTATACCTATAACTTCTCAAAACTTAGACCTTGCATTTCTATGAAACACATGTCTAAAAACTAGAGAAGTCACAAGTAAACAGAATATAGTACAAGGACCAATCCCTCTGTCCTAATGGACACTGGACAACATACAATACTCTGTACATGTCCCCTGAGTTGAATAACTTAAAACATGTGCATCATAGGTTGAAACTGTACTATGGTTATAAAGAATTACACCGATGTTTAATTCTTCTTACCTAACCATCAACTGATATAGGTAAATGTTATGGACATAATTTCAAAAAATCATATCTCACTTTTTAAAAATAAACGTACAGATATATCAATTTAAAATTGGTGCATAACAACGGATATTCAAAACCAAATATTTGCCGTCCGGCAAACAACCCAGGCGATTTCCTCAAATATCACCAATTACAACGAATCCCGATATTATGAGGATGATCACCCAATTCCCAATAACTTACTCCCACTCATCATCTGTAAAACCATACAGATGTGAGAATCAAACCTGGTAAATACATGCCCTGGAGTAAGTACTAATTGGGAAATCAGTTTTCTTTTAATAGTACACAGTGAAACTGAAACATTGAAATGTTTCGTGGGGGTATCTGGGTATTCCTAGTAATGCCTCTTTCATTATCCAGATTCACAACTGTAACTGTAAATTTCTTTGCCTTCTCTCCAAATCCCTTTATATGTCTTTAGTCATTACCTTCTGTACACCCTCTTAGGCTAAATGGTTTTCTTCCTTCCCTACCTTTCGGCACCAGCCTATGGTTTATTAGAAGACTATCCAATAAGCATAATGGGTGTACTATCCTAATCCTAGGAGCACTCGCAACCCAAGGGAAGGTAAAGATAAAAGACAACTGAATAAAACCTTATTCCTATTTCTCCTGAACCAGAATCCATCCACGAACTGGAACAAGTTCCTTCGAGTTCGTATATAACCATACGATGGAGTATCGAAATAACTGTAGATCTTCATAGTGTCCTGGAGAAATACAAAGGTGAAGTAGGATTGGCGAAGAAATATTTGGATTGGTCGTGAATAACATTCGCGGTTTACTTTGCCCTCTTACTAATCCCTTTATTTATCTTTACTTAATACCTTCTATACACCGTTTAGGCTAAATGGTTTTTCTTCATTCCCTACCGTTCGGCACCTGCCTATGGTTTGGAAGAAGACTATCCAATAAGCATAATAGGTGTACTGTCCTAATCCAAGGAGCACTCGCAACCTGAGAGAAGGTAAAAGGAAAAGGCAACTGAATAGTCCTATTCGTTTTCTCCAGAACCGGAAACCATCCTCGAATCTAGAAAAAGTTCCTTTGAGTTCGTATATAACCATACGATGGTTTTATCCAATGGAAGTGGATGTTCTTAGTAATACGGGGTGTTCTGGAGAAAATGGTAAAAGTAGGAGTGGCAATGTGGTATGCAACTCAGACAATCCAAAAGCCGGTGTTTTAAGAATGTTCGGTTAATTTGGTCACTGAGTCATAGTCAAGGGTCCGGCCATTGTCACTGCTAAATAGAGAGAGAAAAGAAACACTCAGCGTGCACTCTAACCTAGATCAGAATGGTTATCCCTTTATCTAATCAGGAAACCTCCCACTGTATCGTAAATTTCTCCTCCAAACCTGAAAGAAGAATAACTCGGGATCACCCTAGGAGTAATCCAACTCATTAGTGGGAATCGGGATCCAACTATCATCGCATGATAACGTGATGGAATCCACTCACGTTATCACACTCCAGAAGGTATGCGTATGCCTGGCAAGTTTCAGTTTCTTTAGAAACTCCCGATGTGTGTTTTTACCCCTAGGACCCAAGTGACCTTGACGGAGTCAACAAATCAAAGAGTCTTAGTCAAGTTCAACCCGTCATTATCTTGATTGCATTAAACCCACCCGTACGTGCCCTTGACGGAGTCAACAAGGCCGCACGACTGTCCTAACCAATCCCATATTCATTCTACAAACAAGCACCAATTAGCTACCGTACACTACGCCTTGACGGAGTCAACAAACGCAACACGAATACTAAATAATACCCCTAAGAAATGACGGAGGGCTACGGCTGGTTTTTGGCAAAAAACCTTTAACGTAATGAATTTGTGATTGTTGAAGGAACTGCATAGCTTTTTATAAAAATATAGTGGCGAAAACCATTGCTAAAGAGGTCACTCCCGGTGAAGGGATCTCGGCACTTTCCCCGTAGAATGAGGTGAAGGATATTCCAACTGAATACCATGATGCAAAGCAAAAAGTAATTGACTATGGTGAAGTTATTACCCTGACGCAAACTTCTGTCCAAGGGGTCACTCCCGGTGAAGTGATCTCGGCCCTTGCCTCGTCGACTGAGGTGCTGGATATTCATAACCAAATACCACTGTGCAAAACAAAAGAGAACGTCCTTGCAATAACAGGGTTTTGTTTTGAAAAATGTTCCAACAACATCAGAAAAGGTTTGTTTAGCTTGCATTGATCTGAATCAATGCAGTCCCATCAATTAATCACACCACAAAAGAACGAAAATACGATGTACGTTTATGCCATCCGCATTCGCCACTGGGTCCCGTCATCACCCGTTAGGTTACTTAACTAACGACAGAGCAGGGACTGGACTAGCGCGGGTGCAAAACATATACAACATCTACTAGTATATATATCAATATATAATATTCGCTCATGGCGTGATAAAATGCAACATCACAGAAATGTAATAAGCATCACAGAACAATACAGATAATCTGGGATCCCCGGGTTTCATAGAGCCGCTACTGAAACCCGACGTTCCCCTGGTCGTGTGGATTGCCTGTGCAATGAAATCCTAGACCCTACAGGTGCGGCAAGTTACCCGCCAAAACCTGAAGCAAGGAAGGCCCCTTCAACAACGCGAATGGACCACCCAGCACTTCACGGAATCCGGCAACTTGATCACCCCTCCTTGGGTCAACCTGTACCCCCTACGAGTGCGGCGAATAGCCCGCCAATTCTAGAGTAAAGCACCCTCCGTCTCAAAGCCATGAGATGCGGGCCCGTTACCCTCAATAACCCGACTACCCGTGCACCCCACCGCAGGGTAATCCTAGTACAGAAAGTAAAATATACACAACGGGTACATCGACCTCAGCCCGGTTGTGCCCCAAAAGAATAATATACAAACAAGCAGTGACGGCAGTCCACATGTCAGACGCTCGCCCCGCAATATCAAATGTACATAAAAACCAAACTGTACTACCATTGCATCCAGGTTGTCCACCACGACAAATCAGCAACATCACAGCACAACACAGAACATCAACGTGAATTTCACGTTCGGAAATCCGTCTAAAAGAACTATAGCAATTAGACAGGATTTACCGCTCGAATGACATTCACGATCGCAGATATAATGTAAATATTGTGAACCAACATATTTAGATTTTCGATCGACAAAATTTCCCGAAGTGGGCCCCAAACACAATACCCAGTACTCAAACAAATCTGGGCCCAAACTAAAAATACCAGAAACCAAAATTCCAATACATAGAGCACTGTAGAAATTTTGGTACAGAGAAGGCATAAAGTGGCGGTGGAACCGCGGCCAAAACAAGGGTACGGCCGCTGTTCCGCGGTGTTACGGTAGCTTCGTCCTACCAAACTTTCTCAGAATTCTTAGAAAACCCTGCCTCATTTTCTGCAATACACAAAATAATTTTTTGACCACAGGAAAAATTCGACAGAAACTGTGACTTGGAAATGCATTTTTGTAAGTCCACGTTGCCCACCCCGGTACTTGCGGGGAGGCGGAAAACGGAATAAAAATCGGATTTTTATGAGCTTAGGCAACATGGACTAGAGATAGAAGGATCTTTGCTAAACAAAAACTTGCTAAAGCTAACTAGTAACTAGCTAAGTGCTAGAAAGGTTATACCTTGGGCTTTAAGTCCTTCTCTCCTTGCTCCTTGGAGTGGTGGAAGGAGGTCACCTTGGTCGTCTTCTCACGTCGAAGAAAGATCCACCCGAAAGCCTCAACCTTTGGCTTCAACTCCAAGCTAGAAGTAACTAGGGTGCAATAAGTGCTAGTCCTTGAACCCTAGATGAGAGTAGAGATGATCAAGAGAGGGTTTTTCTCAAGCTCAAGTGTTTCTCAACACATGAGAGGGGAGAGCTTGAGGGAGAGGAAGAACAAGAAAGAGAAAATATATGATAGAATGAGAATAGAATAAACCATTCTCACTAATATATGTGTATTATTTTAATAAGATAATTAGTAAGATAATTGCCATGGCTTAATCAAGACATGACCATTATCATTTCATTTTAAATGCAAATTGCAAGGATCAAAGAGCATCTTCCAAATGAAATGATGATGGTCAAAGTGTCAACCAAGGTCAACAAGTCAATAAGGTCAAATGGTCAACAACCATAACCATGCTCAATTATTAAACTAATATCAATTAACAATAATACACACATAAACATTAGGGTTAATAAAATGACAATAGCCATTAACCCTAATCAAGGTCCTCTCCCTCTGTCTCAAGCAACTGTGTATACGCACCCGCATTCGTGATCTGAGGAACACGAATACAATAAGAAAAACCAATCCCAAATCATATACTAGGATCCGGCTTAAACCAAAGCCCGCTAGTATAAACTGTCCGGACAGCAAACGTGCACAAGTGTGCGGATGTGAACGAACCCTGTCGCAAAACCATGCGACCTCTACTCATTTTGCCTAAAGGCGAATAGCTCTCTGTGTGGGACTCTAAAGACTCGACACTTTGCTGGCAGTGGGTTTAACCACAGACCGCAAGCGGCACTAGCTGTACGTAACGGTCCCCAGGTAGATGTCGATAAGAAGACTGACGAGGTGAACCCCATCTGAACTCCTACTGAGCCTGTATGTGACAATCTCCGTTCAGTCCGGTCTGTTCGTCTGATACATCGCATGGCGGGCCTATGGGGGCGGTGAACGTCAGTCCCCTAATAGAGGTACAAGTCGTGTCGGAGTGTAGCCCAGAACACCCTAAGATAACACTGGAAACCTACCAGTATATCTCGCTTGCCCTGGCCAGGGACTACTCGTGTAATGGCTCTCCTTGACACAGCGCGATGTCAACCCCCAATACTGGGAGAGACGAATCCTGTATAACCGTCACTGCCTCCAAGTGCTTCGGGACTGAACCCAAAAACTACCTGTTTGCACGACTCCTTTGAGCCGTGGTAGGGTAGTAATCAAAGTGCAGTGGGAACACACTCGAGGCGAAGTGACAGTGTCAAGTCAACGGACTAAGCTGTACTCATGTCGCCTGGGAACTGATAACTGACGATAGGTATAATACCAACCAACAGTTCCCGACGAGTCCTGTCCAGTGTACTCATAACCTAACGAGCACCCGCATACTATCTCAAGTACGACGTACTGACGGCTGTGGGACAAACCGTCTCCCACACTGGGATGAGAAGCGCATACGCTAGTCTACTTCGGAGTATCGATGCCCTGTCTCGATAGTCCAACGACTAGGAAGCTGTATAAGGATGTGCTTATAGATCACCCAGCTGCCACGAGTGTGAGCGCCATCACAACACTGGTAATCAAGCAAAGATCCTAAGGGCTCTACTAATATGTATAACAGCAATATGCTAAAAGAAACACATGCACATATTAAAGCAGAGACAAACCAAGTAGCATACTACCATTTCGAGCAAGATTGTATATACAACTGTGAATATCCTATGCTTCCATCAAGTAATATACAAACTAGTATGATACAGTAATGGCCTTTAGGGCATATACACTAACAATCTCCCACTTGCACTAAGGCCATATACTGGCGTATCGAAGACCTATCATCTCGATCAGCCGCCCGAACTGAGTCTGGGGCAAGGCCTTGGTGAATGGATCTGCTGTTTTATCTTCTGATGCAACTCTCCGGACCTCGATCTCCTGGCGATCCACGATCTCCCTGATCAGGTGATACCGCCTTAAGATGTGTCTGGATTTCTGATGGGACCTGGGTTCCTTCGCTAAAGCTATAGCCCCGTTGTTGTCGCAATACAGAGGTATTGGGTCAACAATAGACGGAACCACCTGAAGTTCTCTCAAGAACTTCCTCATCCAGATAGCTTCTTTTGCGGCATCAGATGCAGCGATATATTCCGCTTCCATAGTAGAGTCAGCAACGGTTTCCTGTTTGGAGCTCTTCCAACACACCGCCCCTCCATTGAGGGTGAAGACAAAACCCGACATGGACTTGGAATCATCCTTGTCACTCTGGAAGCTGGAGTCAGCAAAGGCCTCAATCTGGAGGTCTTTTCCGCCATACACCAAGAACATCTCCTTAGTCCTTCTCAGGTACTTGAGAATGTTCTTTACTGCTATCCAATGTTTCTCCCCAGGGTTTGACTGATACCTGCTTACCACACTCAGTGCATAAGCCATATCCGGTCTGGTACACAACATCGCATACATTATAGAGCCTACCGCAGAAGCGTTGGGTATAATCGACATGCGATCCCTCTCCAAATCAGTCTTGGGAGACATCTCTTTGGAGAGGGTGATCCCGTGACAAGCCGGTAGATTACCGCGCTTGGAATCTTCCATACTGAATCTCTTCAGTATGGCGTCGATGTACCTGGACTGCGAAAGTCCTAATATCCTTTTGGATCTGTCACGGTAGATCCGGATACCCAGAATGTATGAGGCATCACCCAGGTCTTTCATGGAGAACCTGTGTGACAAGAACCCCTTGACAGATTGTAGCATAGGAATGTCATTTCCTATTAAGAGAATGTCATCCACGTATAAAACGAGGAATACTACAGTTCTCGCTACAAATCTACAATAGATGCATGGTTCATCTGGATTTTTGATGAAGCCAAATTCCTTGACCGTCTCATCAAAATAGATGTTCCAACTCCGCGATGCCTGCTTTAGTCCATAAATGGACTTAAGCAACTTGCACACCTTTCCGCTGCTCCCACTCTGAATGAAACCCTCTGGCTGATCCATATAGACACACTCCTCTAAATGTCCATTTAGAAAAGCTGTATTTACGTCCATCTGCCAAATCTCATAATCATGGAAGGCAACAATGGCAAGAAGGATCCGAATGGATTTCAGCATAGCTACTGGAGAAAAGGTTTCGTCGTAGTCCAAACCAGGTCGCTGACGAAAACCCTTTGCAACCAGTCTAGCTTTATAGGTCTCAACCTTTCCATCTACACCAATCTTCCTTTTGAAGATCCACTTGCATCCTACGGGTTTTACCCCATCTGGAGCAATGTCCAACGTCTATACTTTGTTGGTGTACATGGACTCCATTTCGGTCCGCATTGCATCCAGCCATTTTACCGAGTCGACGATCTGAATGGCTTGCTGGAAGCTAGTAAGCTCATCACAGTCTATGATGCAATCCTCACTATCCCCGTCAATGAGAAAGCCGTAGTATCTCTCGGGCGGATGAGACTGCCTACGACTCCTGCGGAGTGGCGTGGGAATGTCTTGATCTTTCGAACCCTCTGGTTCTACTAAGCTTTCAGTAATAGCTTGTGGTTCTGGAATTTCTTCCAGTTCTATTGCGCTCCCACTTATTTCTTTTTCTAAGAACTGGTGTTCTAGAAAGTGGCCATTACAAGAAACAAGGACTTTTTGTTCCTCTGCGTAATAGAAAAGATACCCCCTGGAGTTCTTTGGGTTTCCCACAAACTTGCACAGTACTGAGCGTGTCTCGAGCTTGTCCGTATGCTGCTTTTTGACATAAGCTGGACATCCCCAAATCTTCAGGTATTGAAGATAGGGTTTCTTCCCACTCCATAACTCATATGGTGTGGTAGGCACGGTCTTAGTGGGAACTCAGTTCAAAAGGTATGCAGCTGATTCTAGCGCATATCCCCAGAACGATCGCGGCAACTCAGCGTTACTCATCATGGACCGTACCATATCCAATAGGATTCGATTCCGTCTTTCCGATACACCGTTATGTTGCGGAGTGTATGGAGGAGTAAGCTGAGAGAGAATTCCATTCTCTTTTAAGTTACCCAGGAACTCGGCACTCAAGTATTCACCATCTCGATCAGATCTCAGTGCCTTGATACTTTTGCCTGTTTATTTTACTACTTCATTCTTATATTCTTGGAACTTATCAAAAGCTTCGGATTTATGCTTCATTAAGAAGACATGTCCGAACATTGAGAAATCATCCGTAAAAGTAATGAAGTAAGAATAACCGCTTCGCGCATGTGTAGACATTGGACCGCACACGTCGCTGTGTATGAGTCCCAAGAGCTCCCTCGCCCTTACTCCGTGTCCAGTGAACGGAGTCTTTGTCATCTTTTCCTTGAGACAGGATTGACAAGTTGCATACGATTGATATTCGAACGAATCTAGATATCCTTCTGTGTGTAACTTAGTCAACCTTCTCTCATTGATGTGACCCAGTCTACAATGCCATAAGAAAGTTTTATTGATTTCTGGAGACTTTCTTTTGTGTGTATTCTGGACATTGAAAATCTGTGGTTGGTTTAACACGTATATACCGTTGTTTAATGTACCTGACCCAATCAAAGCTTGATTAAGGTGAATGTTCACTACATTACTTACAAATGCAAATTCATAACCTTCTTTAGATAATAAAGATACAGAAATGATATTACAAGTTGCATTTGGTACATAATAACAACTACGCAAAACCAAAAAATGTCCATCCGACAATCCCAAGTGATAGTCCCCCACGGCCTCAGCATCCATGCTAGCACCGTTTGCAACTTTGAGGGTCATGTCACCTGCTTTCAAAACTCTACGCTTTCTCAACGCCTGCAAAGAATTACAGATATGAGATCCTGATCTGGTATCCAATACCCAGGACGTAGAGTTTATTGATAGACAGTTTTCAATAACATACACACCTGAAGCTGAAGCTGCAACTCGCTTCAAATCCTGTGTTCTGGCTTTCCAAGCCTTGCAATTCTGTTTCCAGTGACCACTTTTGTGACAATAGAAGCATTCTTCCTTCCCCACCAGCTTTCCCGCTATCTTTGTTGCTTTTCCTTTTCCCTTCGTATCCACTTTACTGACACCGCCTCTTGGTTTGGCGGGAGCTTTCTTCTTCTTACACTTGGCTCTCGCCCTGGATCTAGAAGAGGAAGATCCTCCTACAAACAAAGTGGATGTCTCCCTACCTTTCTGTAGGGTGCCCTCAGCACTCCTCAACATGTTCAGAAGTTCGGAAAGTTCTACCTCCTTTCCTTGCATGTTGAAGTTAAGAATAAACTGGGCGTAAGTGGAAGGAAGGGACTGGAAAATCAAATCAGTATAGAGTTCATTCTCCAACGTGGTCCCAAGGTCTGCGAGCTCCTCTATGTAGCCAATCATCTTAAGCACGTGTTCCGCTACCGATGATCCGACGGCCAACCTTGACGAAAATAACTTCTTCGACACTTCGTATCTTGCAATACGAGACTGCTCTGCATACAGTTCTTTTGTATGAAGAAATATGGACTCTAGGTCCATATTCTCGTGCCTCCTCTGATGTTCATTGTCCATCGAGGCTAGTACGAGACATTTGGCCTTCGCGCAATCTATCTCCCATGTCTTACGGATTTCCTTATCCGCGACGCTGGAGGTGGGACATGGGACAGGGGGTCTTTGGTGGTAAGGATATACCCCAACTTGTCGTAAGTGATTGCCATCTTGACATTCCTGAGCTAATCTTTGTAGTTTGGCCCTGTCAATATGTTTTTATCTAGTAATAACTTAAGTCCGGTCATGTTGAATGGTCGCTGCAATTAGGAGAGAGAAAAGAAACACTTTAGCATGATGCTCTTGCAAGTTTAGAGTGGTTTTTAATTTTTCTAAACTGGATGGCTCCCACTGTCTCTCGAATCCCTTCTTAAACCGTAAAGAAAGGATTAGTCAGGATCACTCTCACCGTACAATACTGGCTTAACCGTTCAGCCAGGCCAGTGTCGGTACTTCGAGGGAGGTTTTCCAACGCTTTCGCGAAGTTCCTTAATTAAGTAACCTCTTTTCCCTGTGGGCGTAGCCCCGTTAACACCTTTCTAGACACCTACTAAGTTTATAGCATTGATCGTTAAGTGAGAGTTTTCCCGAGGAGTAACATATACTCACAGTAGGATCGGGATCCAAATATCATCGCGTGATAAAACCGAAGGAATCCTACCAGAGTTATCACACTCCAAATGGTATGCAGCGCTAGCAAGTTTCAGTACTTATGAAACTCCCGATGTGGATTTTTGCCCCATGCTCTTATGACCTTGGCGTGAGGTCAAAATGTCATAAGTCACATGTCAAGTTCTTCCCATCATTATCCCGGTTAATTTGAACCCACCCGTACCTACCCTTGACGTAGGCCAAAATGGCACTACGACTGTCTCAAACCAACGCATTCTATCTATGCAACAGATAAATATCCGGCAGCTACCAATCACTATGCCTTGGCGTGAGGTCAAAATACATAGCTTGAATACTACCGTATATTTAACAGAAATGATGGAGGGCTACGGATGGTTTTGGCGAAACCGTGAACGCAGTGAACTTGATATAATCGATGGAACGAGATAGCTTTTAAAAAGGATTGGTTCAAGCTCCGCGTTTAAATGTTTAGTTTTGAAAAGAACCGAGTGGTTTTCAAAGTGTTCCAATCGACTTTTACTTGGTTTATTTTCTTGCATTAGTTCTTTTAATGCGTCCCATCATTTAATCCTACCATTGCAGAAAACAACCAAAATATGACGTACGCTTATCCCATTCGCATTCGCCACGGGGCCCCGTCATCACCCGTTAGGTTACTTAACTAACGACAGAGCGGGGGCTGGGCTAGCGCGGCTGTAAAACATATGCAACGCCTAAATAGTTATCATATATAAATATATAATAATGATAGACATTACAGATCACAGATGAATACATTGGATATACTAGGAATCCGCAATCCGTTCGAGCCTGCAACGAAATGCGGATTACACAGTCGTGGTGAATAGCCAATACCCCACCCAAGACCCCTACGGGTGCGGCAAACTACCCGCCAAGTACCCGAGCGAAGCAACCTCCCTCAACACAGTGAGTAGGCCACTCGGCACTTCGAGATACCCGGTAGTTTGTGCACCCCCTCCATGGGTCTATCCTAGGAGCAAAAACAGTAAAAAGAATTATACAATGACGGCTACAACCCCGACCCGGTTGTGCGGCCAAACAAATAATAATATTATATCAATTTACATATTACAATGAATGAAAGAAAAAACAACACTCATCTCACATCCACCCCGGCTATTCATCCGCGACAATCCAACCCATTCATATACACATACCAGCATCAATCACATATCACAGATATGTATAACCCCGACTAATCGACATATAGCGATTAGCCGACGTTCAATACATGCAAACATCACAGATATAACCTTTATAGTCAAAGTGTATTGAAGTTCGAAAAAAATTCGGATTTATAGGCCCCCAAAAATAAATTTCTATTCTGGAAAATCTGGGAACATATAAACCATCTTAAAAATCCTAAAACCAAGCCAGAGATACACTTTACCAAACTCGACCCAGTGAAGAGCCAACTTGGCCGCGGAACCGCGGCTCCTTGATCGATTCACTGGACCGGGTTTGGTGGTTTTCTTCACAAAACCCTGAGACGATTTTTGGTGTATAACAAATTTTGTTTTGACCAGAAAAAAATTTAACAGAAACTTAGGGTTTCGAAAACTTGGTTTTTCAATTTTTCCGTTTCGAACTTCGATACACTCTACTACCTAGCTAGTTTATGTTTAGTTAGGCTTTGATACCACTGTAAGTCCACGTTGCCCACCCCGGTGCTTGCGGGGAGGCGGAAAACGGAATAAAAATCGGATTTTTATGAGCTTAGGCAACATGGACTAGAGCTAGAAGGATCTTTGCTAAACAAAAACTTGCTAAAGCTAACTAGTAACTAGCTAAGTGCTAGAAAGGTTATACCTTGGGCTTTAAGTCCTTCTCTTCTTGCTCCTTGGAGTGGTGGAAGGAGGTTACCTTGGTCGTCTTCTCACGTCGAAGAAAGATCCACCCGAAAGCCTCAACCTTTGGATTCAACTCCAAGCTAGAAGTAACTAGGGTGCAGGAAGTGCTAGTCCTTGAACCCTAGATGAGAGTAGAGATGATCAAGAGAGGGTTTTTCTTAAGCTCAAGTGTTTCTCAACACATGAGAGGGGAGAGCTTGAGGGAGAGGAAGAACAAGAGAGAGAAAATATATGATAAAATTAGAATAGAATAAACCATTCTCACTAATATATCTGTTTTATTTTAATTAGATAATTAGTAATATAATTGTCATGGCTTAATCAAGACATGACCATTTTCATTTCATTTTAAATGCAAATTGCAAGGATCAAAGAGCATCTTCCAAATGAAATGATGATGGTCAAAGTGTCAACCAAGGTCAACAAGTCAATAAGGTCAAATGGTCAACAACCATAACCATGCTCAATTATTAAACTAATATCAATTAACAATAATACACACATAAACATTAGGGTTAATAAAATGACAATAGCCATTAACCCTAATCAAGGTCCTCTCCCTCTGTCTCAAGCAACTGTGCATACGCACCCGCATTCGTGATCCGAGGAACACGAATACAATGAGAAAAACCAATCCCAAATCATATACTAGGATCCGGCTTAAACCAAAGCCCGCTAGTATAAACTGTCCGGACAGCAAACGTGCACAAGTGCGCGGATGTGAACGAACCCTGTCGCAAAACCATGCGACCTCTACTCATTTTTCCTAAAGGCGAATAGCTCTCCGTGTGGGACTCTAAAGAGTCGACACTACGCTGGCAGTGGGTTTAACTACAGACCGCAAGCGGCACTAGCTGTACGTAACGGTCCCCTGGTAGATGTCGATGAGAAGACTGACGAGGTGAGCCCCATCTGAACACCTACTGAGCCTGTATGTGACAATCTCCGTACAGTCCGGTCTGTTCGTCTGATACATCGCATGGTGGGCCTAGGGGGCGGTGAACGTCAGTCCCCTAATAGCGGTACAAGTCGTGTCGGAGTGTAGCCCAGAACACCCTGAGATAACACTGGAAACCTACCAGTATATCTCGCTTGCCCTGGCCAGGGACTACTCGTGTAATGGGTCTCCTGGACACAGCGCGATGTCAACCCCCAATACCGGGAGAGACGAATCCTGTATAACCGTCACTGCCTCCAAGTGCTTCGGGACTGCACCCAAAAACTACCTGTTTGCACGACTCCTTTGAGCCGTGGTAGGGTAGTAATCAAAGTGCAGTGGGAACACACTCGAGGCGAAGTGACAGTGTCAAGTCAACGGACTAAGCTGTACTCGTGTCACCTGGGAACTGATAACTGACGATAGGTATCATACCAACCAACAGTTCCTGACGAGTCCTGTCCAGTGTACTCGTAACCTAACGAGCACCCGCATACTATCTCAAGTACGACGTACTGACGGCAGTGGGACAGACCGTCTCCCACACTGGGATGAGAAGCGCATACGCTAGTCTACTCCGGAGTATCGATGCCCTGTCTCGATAGTCCAACGACTAGGGACCTGTATAAGGATGTGCTTATAGATCACCCAGCTCCCACGAGTGTGAGCGCTATCACAACGCTGGTAATCAAGGAAAGATCCTAAGGGCTCTACTAATATGTATAACAGCAATATGCTAAAAGAAACACATGCACATATTAAAGCAGAGATAAACCAAGTAGCATACTACCATTTCGAGCAAGATTGTATATACAACTGTGAATATCCCAAGCTTCCATCAAGTAATATACAAACTAGTATGATACAGTAATGGCCTCTAGGGCATATACACTAACAATTTTTTGAAAATTTCGTCCGATCGAAGTTCTAAACACGCTAGAGCAATCTAGTAAAGGTTAATGGCGTGGCTCTGATACCATGTAAGACTACGGTAGCGCCCCGGCCGTCTGTTCGAGGCCAAAATGCGGAAACGAAAATTTTTCTTGACTTGGAAAACGGCGCTATCATATGCTTAAAACCCGAATCGAACCATTAACCTACTACTAGCAAACTAGAGAAAGGATAAAAAGCAATACCGATTGATCCGTGTCCTTCGGTCTTTGGCCACCATCCCAAGCTCCTCGCGGCATCTCCGTTCTTGATCTCCTCGTCGGAAAGGGCACCACATCTACGAGCCTTTTACGGGCTCCCTCTTCATCTGAAGCAACTCGGGCATGAAGTGTGCTAGCCGACGTGTCCAAGGTGTTGTAGAGAATATTTGTGATCACTTTGTCTCTTGCATCCATTGCATGGATGGAGGTTGAAGGTGTTGCCATTAGTGGAGGATAATGAGCTAGAGGAAGAAGAAGAAGAGGAGACTCTTTTCTTTTGTGTTGAATGATCATGAAAGTGAGAGAGTGTCATAATAATATGAGAGCTAACCCCACACATGGCAGCCCACTTTCTCTCTCCCTCTCATTTCATCCACTCATCAATCAAATAATATGACATAAGTGCTAAAAAAGAGACCATGAGTCACCCAATATGTCCATGTCACATTAAATGCATGTCATGATGAATTCTAGCTCATTATTTCCAAATGCAAACATTAATCCAAATGTTTGCCACAACAAAAAGATACAGTAATATCTAAAGTAAACTCGTGACGGATCATAAGTGTAACAACCCTAATTTTCCTATACACTTTTCTATACAATTTTTTTTAATTTTTAAAAAAATCCATAAAGGAGTATTTTTGTTAGTTATATGTATGCCCTAGAGGCCATTACTATACATAGGATGTATATTGTAGTGGATGCTTGGAGATATATAGGGATGACTTTCTTGCTCGATATGATAGTATGCTATCTGGTTACACTTTACCTTAACGTGTACACACTGATTGTCTCTCTGTTACATGTTGGTAAAGCCCTGCGGATGTGTACTTAACTACCTGGACTATGATGCGGATCATACTAGTGGGGACATGGTAGTCTATAAGTTCATCCTTCAAAGTCCCAAGTCGTGGGTGTATCGAGACGGGGCATCGATATACCAGAGTAGACTAGCGTATACCTTCTCGACCCATACAGATGGGCGATGGATGATCCCATATCCATTGGTGTTTGACATCAGAGATAATATACGGGTGCTTAGTGGAGACTGGGTACACTGGACGGACTCGCCGAGAACTCCCAGATGGTATTATACCTCACGTCAGATGGCAGTTCTCTGGGGACACTGGTACAATTTAGTCTGTAGACCCGAGATCGTCATAGAGTCATGTGTGATTCCCACTGTGCTTTGATTTCAACCTTACCACGTCCAAGAGGGCATGCAAAACGGTGGTTTTTGGGTACAGTCCTGAGTCACATGGAGGCAATGAGCGATAGGAGGGGTTTCGTCTCTCCCGGTATAGGGAGTTGATGTTGCGCTGATTGAAATAAAATCTCGATGTGTAGTATGGAATTGTAAAGAAATCAGAACCAAAAATTATTTGACCGCAATCAACTACGGTGTCGGATGTAGTTAGTATGTGAGTGCGGATCGTCCACAGGGAAAGTGTAATCGTTCGTCTTTTGAATTAGATGAATTGAATCTTTAAAGAAAGAAAACAAAACAATTCAAGATTTATAGTTGATGTTCAAGAATGAGAAAAACTAAATCTAAGAAAAGCATTAAAAGATAGAATCAAGAATTGATCGTTTGATGATTTTTCCAAACCAAATCTCAAGAATCGAAATGAGGCTCGTAGGAATCGATCGGATCTATAGATGTGATGTAATCTTAGAATTACGCATTCTTATCCTTCGATGAATTGATACTAGATCGATGATGATCGATCGAGAATTAGGGATTTCTTATGAAACTAGGGTTTCATCTTATCCCTTGTTCTTTCGTCGATATCATTCACATTCTAGCCTCTAGTAAATTCAAGAAACGATCGTAGATCCCTAATTTCGAGCGATCGCAATCAAGAAAGCATCGCTACGAAACTAGGTCATCGATTCTTGAACTTGCTAGGGTTTACAAACTCGTAGGACTTAAAAATCGTATTAATATTTGTTACATCATCATTCTACAATCGTCTCGACTCCTTAACGAGCGGAGTTTCACTCAAACATCACAACAAGAGCAACAATTACAAATTGAGATCTAATCATGATGCAAGAATTAAAAGAAAGCAAGATTAAAGAATTTCACCTTTTATTTATATCAACAATTTAGTTACATTCGCTCAAGAACTACAAGAGAAAGAACTTGATCGTCGACTTGGCTTCGCTCGTCTCCGTGGATCGCGGATCGGCTTGGATCACTTGCCCAATTGAAGATCGGCTCGGCTCCTAAAAGGTTGAAGGCTTCTTGCTTGATTTGGTACTCAAGATCTTGGATTAGGAGTGGAATTAGGGTTAGGGTTTCGCACAAGCCTTGTCACGAGACTTGTGGAAGAAGATGATGAAAGAGGGAATTTTAACTAATGAAGATTATCTAAAGATTGAACAACCATTAACCCTTAGATTTAGGCTCTATTTATAGATAACTAACCCTAGATCTAGGATTTCAAATTCTAACTTTCCCTCCTAAAGTTTGTTGAAGAAATTCAAATTTCCCTCCAAAAGTTAGTTAGGGGAGAAGCTTCTAGATGTGATTAGTTAGGAGGAGCTTCTAGAAGAGGATTAGTTTAGGAGCTTAATTAGGATTAGCCTTCCTTGATCTTCTTTTCTGATCTGGCAGTAGTTTCGAGATAGTTCTGGACTTTGAAGTGTCAGAATGGACTGTGGGACCAGAAAAAGGAATTGTGCCCAAAACTTGACAGCTGAAGTGGCAGAACCGCAGCGTTTCCGCGGCTAAAGCCATCTTATGCCGCGAAAGCGCGGCGCTCTTGGAGCCTTAGGGCTTGTGCTTTCTGTGGTAGTCTTGGGCTATGTTGTGGGCCTTCTTTTGATATATAGAATTATCTAATTCCTTCTTCACTGCTACCAGATCTGAAATGATTTAGCTGGCGTAATGTTGATCAGCTCTTTGGTTTTCCTTCCGTATTTCCAGCACATACTCAAGACAAGTGTTGCGCAAATACAGAAATGATGCGATGCCATGAATTGCGGTTAATTTCCTTTAAAGTGTCGGTTTAAAAGTCTAATACATGAAATCTCATATTTTGTGACAGATTTGTTAATATGTAGAATATGAATGCCGAACACTTCTAAGTGTATGCAAATGTTAAGGAAATTGCCGACTAAAATATACAATATTTTCGACTGATCAAATACCCCCAAACTTAATTTCGATCGTCTCGAGCGAATGTTTTATTAAAAAGAGAAGGAGAAAATAAAGAAAGAGAAAAACTAACTAGCACACTTTTGTAGGCAACACGATTGCACTGAGCACGTGCAACAAGCCTTTAAACCTCTAGGTGTCCCTAGTAGGAGGAGTGTTGTCTCCTGAGGGTTTTCAGCGGATTGCACCCACAAAATCCAATAATAAAAGGAAGATCATGAATATTACATTTAAAGAAAAGAATTGTAAAAGAAAGACTTTGAAAATTAGGGTTTCCAACTAAGCTAGCTTTTCGGTTGTCATGAGCCCTATCTTAATGGTCAAGAAAAGATATCAGAAATCACGTCCTCCCTCAATAAAACATCGTCTTATTCTTCATTCCTATCTGTTTTCCAAACATCGATCATATAACCCTGCGTGTGTGTAAAGACATCCCTACACCCGGAGAATTCAATTCAAGCTATCATACTCTTGCCCATCGGCCTCAGTACTTCTTGATAAACGAGATTGCTTACACACTTTCATGCGACCGTTAATACTTCTTGAGGTACTAACCGACCGATTACTCATGTGCTTGCATGCTTGGTGTATTTTCCTAGTCTTGCACCACCTCAGGCATAGCAGTGACTCCCAGACCAGTTGGTCTTAGGGCACTAGGTGAAGAAGCACCCTTTTGCTATATATTTTTTTTATTACCCTTGGTGATAACAAAACCAGTGTCTATTTTTCTCACCATTTTCAAAATACTCTTTTTTTTTCATACTTTTGGCTTTAAGACAAGAGCATTTTAAGGTATCCTCTACTATCCCAGGCTTTAAGATGTGTGTAAGTGCGAATAGCAGGGTAGCAACGTTCAAAATGTTTGGCTTCCAGAATAGAAACTATTTTTCAGACTTATTTTTATCCTCAGATTAGTGACGTCCTTCATCTTACTAACCCTTGGGACAACGGCTCATAACTACTTATTACTAGTTCGTATAAGAAAACTTCTAATTTTCTTAGTTTTCTTAAATTTTTCTAATCTCATGGATGTAAATGTTCACTATCTAAACTTTCATTATCTCATTTATATACAAAAAAGTATTTTTATAATTTTGAAAATTTTTAAATTTTTATGGTTTTTTCAAAAAAAAATTTTGTGATTATGCAAATGATATGCAAATGATGCGTAAATAAGCACAAACCTCCCCCAAACTTGTTTTCAACAGTGTCCTCACTGTTGCCTTCTGCTAAATCTCGAAAAACCTGTAAGCTTGGGAGGAATTTATTAGTGGGGGCAAAATATTTAAGTGAAGAACCTCCCCCAAACTTATTTTTGGCTCAAAATTTTGTAAAAATTTGATTTTCAAGAGCCAGAAAAAATGTACCCCCCCCAAACTTGAGTTATGCAATGTTAAACTTTGAAAATCACAAGTGGGGGTCAAAAATCATTGGTCGATGCCAAGCTTTGCAAAGACCGAATGTCAACACCAACCATTCAAAAATTTTATCAATGCAGTGCTCTGGTTGGTGGAAGAAGAAGTGGGGAAAGGTTAAGTGGTGGAATAGAATGTGTGTGCGTCTCATTTTGGAGAGACGATGCAGTGAAAGTGATGGATTACTCGCATTCTTTTTACAGTTCAAAAGAAGGGGTGGAGGTTCAATTTCAATGATTGGGAGATGATTCATCTCAACACCCGTGTCATTCAAAAATGCGAGTTCATCAGCGAAGATCTCCTCAAAAGTTCCATTAATACCCCGGTGAATAATGTCATCACAAGGTGCGGGGTGATCTTCAGACTCTAAGAACAGTTCATAATCAGTGTTAGTTGTTGACCCGGATATCTCAGTGGAAGAGTCCGTATGTGTATGATACATAGTTGGGTCAAACAATAACATATGAAAAGAGTCAAGATCGATATCAGGAGGATCATCAAATTCGCTGCTGTCGACATCCATTAAGTCGACAGAACATGCCTGAGCAATAGGTTCGGAGGGTACACTTCCCAACTTGTAAATGTTCAGTTCAATTGACCTATTCCCGAAAGATAGGGTCATAGAACCATTACGACAGTTGATAATAGCATTGGAAGTGGCCAAAAAGGGGCGACCTAAAATCACCGGAATTTGATTCCGTGGGTTCGCTACAGGTTGTGTATCAATTACAATAAAATCTACCGGGAATATAAATTCTCCGATTTTTATTAACACATCCTCCAGTTCACCCCTAGGTTTGGTGATTGATCGGTCAGCCATCTGGAGAGTGCAATTGGTTGGCTTCAACTCTCCGATCCCTAATTGCTCATAGACTGAGAAAGGAAGCAAGTTAACACTAGCGCCAAGATCTAATAGAGCACGGTTGATGTGTTTTCCCCCAATAGAAACGGAAATAGTCGGATATCCAGGATCCTTACGTTTCCTCGGTAATTGTTGGGGGAAAGCCGTGTCTATTATTTTTTCCATGAAAATCTTCTTAGGCACTGGATTCTTCCTCTTCCTAGTGCACAAGTTCTTAAGAGTTTTTACATAGGACGGAACTTGTTGGATGGCATCTAGGAGAGGGATGTTGGTGTTTACTTGCTTAAAAATGTTCATAATCTTCTCCATATGTGGACTCGGTGTGTTAGCCCTTAACCGATTAGGATAAGGTGCTTTAGCAATAAGCGCTGGGTCCATCATAGGAGAAGAAAGTGTGTGTGGAACAGATCCCGGAATAGAAGTGGGGATCGTCCGTGGAGGGGTAAAAGAGGTGGGCTGAAGTGGCGAGCCTTTTGGGAAATGAAGAATAGGCTCGGAAGAAGGTGGTAGGGTAGAAGAACTGGGGTAAGAAGTGTGTGTGTGGGGAAAGGTCTCAGCCGGGGTGTTATTGATTGATTTATCATTATCATCAAACTCTTCCCCAAGGTGATGATCAAGCACTCTTCCAGATCTCAACGTGATTGCATCCACATCATGTGAATAGCTAGAATTGGGTAAAGGTTGAGCTGGAAGTTTCCCTTTCTCTCTTGCACTCATTTCGGCTTTTAGTTGTGCAATTTGTTCTTCCATCGATTTGATGTTTTCATTTTGAGAGATAATGAACTTCATTACATTCTCGACGGAAGATTGCAAACTTGCCGTCCCTTGGATGGATTGTTTCATGAAAGTATCCAAGGTTTGTGCTAGTGCAGAGGTATTATCTGTACCGGTCAATTGCAAAGGACTAGACGGTGCAAAAGTGTTGGCCGGATTTTGGAAGTTTTGTGATTGGAAGGGGTGCTGACTCAAAAGAAGTGGTGGGTGCTGTTGTGGTGGAGGGGCCCCTTGGAAATTGTTTTGGGTTGGAACCGTGTTTTGAAATGGTGAGTGGTTCCAAGCAAAGTTAGTGTTATTCCTCCAACCCTGATCATATATGGAGGAAGATGGATCGTTCCTAGGTCTTTGAAATGAGGCATTGGTAAGCTCATGACCTTGAAACGGGCATTCTTCCGTCAAGTGAGACGGATCAGAACAACAACCACATACAGTTTTGGAGAGTGATATTTGACTTAGGGCGGCGGCTAAAAATTTGTTTTCCATAGTCTCAAGTTTCTTATTGATAGCTGCAATGTCAGCTCTAACTTCTATGGAAATATCATTGCCATCCCTAGACGATTGACTCACACCCTCCCACTGTAAAGATTTTTCAGCGAAATCTTCTAGAAATTTCCAAGCTTCCCAATCATCCTTAGTCATAAAGTTGCCTTGACACATAGATTCAAGGGTCTGTCTTGTGTAAGGAGTAATGCCCTCATAAATGATTCGGCACAATTCCCATCTCGGGATGCCGTGATGTGGACATTGGACTAACAGATCCTTGAAGTGGTCAAGACATTTTGAAAATGTTTCATTTGAAAGCTGGGTGAATTGATAGATTTCGCTACGGACTCGAGCTGTCTTTTGATGTGGGTAGAATTTCTTAAGGAATGCTTTGACGAATTCGTCCCAATTTGAAATGGAATGTGCGGTAGTGTTATATAGCCACTTCTCGGCTAAATCGCACAAAGTGAATGGGAGAAGACGAAGACGTAAAGCATCCACAGACAACTGTGAAGTACCCATCATTGCGCATACATTTTCAAATTTCGTGATAAACACGTATGCGTCTTCAGACTCGAGACCGTGAAATTTTGGTAGAAGGTTGATGTATTGGGGTTTTATTTGAAAATTTTCCCCGTTGGCTGGTGGTGTGGAAAGACAGGTGGAAAGTGGGCCTTGTGTTGGATAAAATCTCTCTTGGAGAGAGATGCGAGGTGGATTCTGCGCACCAACGGACGGCGGCAGAGTAGTGGAAAAGAAGTTCGATGGAGGTGGATCCATCGATGTGGGTGTGGTGGTGGGTAAAACAAAGGTAAATGTAGAAATACCGACTTTAGGGTCGATAAGGGAAACGCGGACTAACCGGCACTAGACACCCGTGTCCAGCCTATCTTGCACTAAAATGGGTTAGTACAAGTGGCAGCGTGAATTTATAATTAGGGGAAAGAATGAATGTGATTGGTGTTTGTTTTGAAAAAGATACGGATTTTTAAAAAAAATGATGCACAAAACAAATGCAACAAGCAAAACCCTAAAATCTAGGGGTCACCTAGGTCAAACCCTAGACCGCTCTCTAACTGCCAAAAGACAAGTCGCGGGATAGAATCCTCCACTGCCTCTTTGTCCCCCTGTGGCCGGATAAGTGCCAGGTAAGTGGGAAGGAACCACCACTACAGTGGGCCTAATTAATAACCACTAGCCTTAGACACACTCGCCTTAGGCACCATAAGAAAACTCGGATAAACAATGAATTACCCACGGCCTTCTCTTGTCATAATTGAGCGCGACGGTCCTTAGAGTCATCTCTAGATTTCTTTTAATTAATGAGGGTAAATGCGGATGCAAGTTTTGCGATTTTCGGGGCCTAGGAAGGGTAATGACCTCCCTACCTAATTTGGATTTGGTCGTGCCCCTTAAATTTCCGTATTAATATGCAACAACCACAAGAATCAAAAACACGCACAAATTTATTTAGCTTTTGCGGCGCTGCGATTTATTTGCAAAGAAACCTGCACAAAATTGTTATTGGAGCAGATGTGGTAAGAGATAAGAAAGTGAGAAACTTACAGAGCAAAATTTATTCAAAGAAGAGCTGGAACTGCGGCGCTTCCGCCGCAAATGCGGCCTATTGCCGCGCTTCAGCCGCGGAATTTTGGGATCAGTGCACAAAAATTCTACAGTGAACTTCTATTCACTTCTTGAGCTCTCTGGAATATTCAGAAAAGTTTTTCTCCAGCTCCAATGATTCCAGATTTTCTCGCAACAAATCACAACACACGTATTAGTGTTTGCACGAATTTAGATCTAAAAATTATGATGAAATAAATTGTTCAACCCAAATTTCAAAATACGAACTATTAGCGCACTATCCCCGGCAACGGCGCCATTTGATTGTTGATATTTCGATGTGTAGTATGGAATTGTAAAGAAATCACAACCAAAAATTATTTGACCGCAATCAACTACGGTGTCGGATATAGTTAGTATGTGAGTGCGGATCGTCCACAGAGAAAGTGTAATCGTTCGTCTTTTGAATTAGATGAATTGAATCTTTAAAGAAAGAAAACAAAACAATTCAAGATTTATAGTTGATGTTCAAGAATGAGAAAAACTAAATCTAAGAAAGCATTAAAAGATAGAATCAAGAATTGATCGTTTGATGATTTTTCCAAACCAAATCTCAAGAATCGAAATAAGGCTCGTAGGAATCGATCGGATCTATAGATGTGATGTAATCTTAGAATTACGCATTCTTATCCTTCGATGAATTGATACTAGATCGATGATGATCGATCGAGAATTAGGGATTTCTTGTGAAACTAGGGTTTCATCTTATCCCTTGTTCTTTCGTCGATATCATTCACATTCTAGCCTCTAGTAAATTCAAGAAACGATCGTAGATCCCTAATTTCGAGCGATCGCAATCAAGAAAGCATCGCTACGAAACTAGGTCATCGATTCTTGAACTTGCTAGGGTTTACAAACTCGTAGGACTTAAAAATCGTATTAATATTTGTTACATCATCATTCTACAATCGTCTCGACTCCTTAACGAGTGGAGTTTCACTCAAACATCACAACAAGAGCAACAATTACAAATTGAGATCTAATCATGATGCAAGAATTAAAAGAAAGCAAGATTAAAGAATTTCACCTTTTATTTATATCAACAATTTAGTTACATTCGCTCAAGAACTACAAGAGGAAGAACTTGATCGTCGACTTGGCTTCGCTCGTCTCCGTGGATCGCGGATCGGCTTGGATCACTTGCCCAATTGAAGATCGGCTCGGCTCCAAAAAGGTTGAAGGCTTCTTGCTTGATTTGGTACTCAAGATCTTGGATTAGGAGTGGAATTAGGGTTAGGGTTTCGCACAAGCCTTGTCACGAGACTTGTGGAAGAAGATGATGAAAGAGGGAATTTTAACTAATGAAGATTATCTAAAGATTGAACAACCATTAACCCTTAGATTTAGGCTCTATTTATAGATAACTAACCCTAGATCTAGGATTTCAAATTCTAGCTTTCCCTCCTAAAGTTTGTTGAAGAAATTCAAATTTCCCTCCAAAAGTTAGTTAAGGGAGAAGCTTCTAGATGTGATTAGTTAGGAGGAGCTTCTAGAAGAGGATTAGTTTAGGAGCTTAATTAGGATTAGCCTTCCTTAATCTTCTTTTCTGATCTGGCAGTAGTTTCGAGATAGTTCTGGACTTTGAAGTGTCAGAATGGACTGTGGGACCAGAAAAAGGAATTGTGCCCAAAACTTGACAGCTGACGTGGCAGAACCGCCGCGTTTCCGCGGCTAAAGCCATCTTATGCCGCGGAAGCGCGGCGCTCTTGGAGCCTTAGGGCTTGTGCTTTCTGTGGTAGTCTTGGCTATGTTGTGGGCCTTCTTTTGATATATAGAATTATCTAATTCTTTCTTCACTGCTACCAGATCTGAAATGATTTAGCTGGCGTAATGTTGATCAGCTCTTTAGTTTTCCTTCCGTATTTCCTGCACATACTCAAGACAAGTGTTGCGCAAATACAGAAATGATGCGATGCCATGAATTGCGGTTAATTTCCTTTAAAGTGTCGGTTTAAAAGTCTAATACATGAAATCTCATATTTTGTGACAGATTTGTTAATATGTAGAATATGAATGCCGAACACTTCTAAGTGTATTCAAATGTTAAGGAAATTGCCGGCTAAAATATACAATATTTTCGACTGATCATGCGCTGTGCTCGATTGGCTATAACAGGAAGTCCTTAGCCAAGGCTGCTTTAGGGATTTACTGGTAAGTGTTACCAGTAGTTTCTCGACCCGTTATGATCCTCATATCGACACGACATATCGAGTTATTGGGGTCTGACATTTACTACCCCTAAACCAGATATGCGACATATCAGATGAAGAGACCGGACTGTACGGAAGTGTTACTGATTGGATTCACAGGAGAGTGAGCAGGCTTGATCGTTGATCTTCTGATCGCTCAATACCCGGGTGGACGTTACGTTTAGCAGACCGCTTGCGGCTTGTGGGTCTTTGATATGATCATCACCTACTGCCGGCGTATTGACGAATCTTTAGAGTCCTACACGGGGTTTCCTGGCTCAAGCGAAACGAAATAGGAGCGCATATGAGATATGTGCGGGACCGAGAATAATACCAGTATGTGATACTGTATTCTATTCTCGCGATTTGTGACATTGATCGGTTGTATGCAATATAGCCGGGTTATCGGATCAAGTGTTTATTCGATAAGTTGTTACTATTGATATTAGTCGGTTATATACAATAAGACCGGATCGTTAAATCATGTGTTGATTTAATGATTTAATGTATAATTATATATTTGATATATTAGTTTACATTAACTAGTATTGGTTCACTTAAGATTGATTTTCTCACTTGAATGTGCACATTGTTTATATATGATATATGCAAGTGTACATGTTTGTATCATGCTTGAGGATACATACAAGTTGTGTGTATGAGAACTAAACCAAATCAAGGTTAAATTAGGGTTTACTATTTTCCTAGCAAATAACAAAAGAAATGAGAATTTGGTTATCAAGCATCATGAAGCTTGATAAACATTAACAAAGTCAACTCTTTTGTCATTTGTCTAAGATATTAGTTAACCCAACCCTTAACCTAATGCTTTGGTTAATTCTCTACATGAGTTAAGCATGAGGGCTTAACTTAACCATGGTGCCATTATTTATTGGATAAGTTTCATTTTGGATAATGATTCATATGATTCTTTTCTTCTTCTTCATCTTCATCAAGCTCACAAAAGCTTGCTAGCTCCAATGGTGCCATGAGAAAAATAGTGAGAAATCCAATTCTAAAGTGAACCCACTTCCTATTTCTTCATCATCTACCACTTGCTATGTAGTATAGGGTGTTTTCTTCACAATGTTTTTGACCAAGTGAAGGAATAGCTTGAGTTTGAGTCTCCCCGACGTAGATCATCTTCGGCCTCGAAGTCAATGACCTAGCCCGCTCATTTCTCCGACGAAACCATCGCTAGAGTCCAGGATCCCGATGATCGTAGCGGAGGGACGTCAATACGGAGCTAAAGAAGTGGAGGACCGGATCTACAAAGGTTGTAATCCCTTTCACTTAGTAGCAAAGTTGTTTGCTTGCTTTTTTTTTCGCCTATCCTCTAGTTAACGATCTATATTAGGGTTTCTCGGCACCTAAAAATTTGAATTTGGCATGGTTGATGCCTTGTGGAACCTCTTGAGTGTGCATAGGAACCCTACAGTGGTATCAGATCCTAGCTAGAGCTTTAGGTGAAGTGTAGACGATGTTAGAAATCCGATCGAACCCCGAAACCCTAACTCAAACCCTTCTCCGTACATTTTCTGAAAATGTGGATTTTTCCAAATTAAAAATATCCAAAAACTACAGCAGGGTATTATAAGAGTTACTATGAAGCACGTGATGCCAAGTCAACCAAAGAGCCTTGGAACCGCGGCCCCACCCTAGCATGTGCGGCGGTTCAGCGGCCATAAAGGTGATTCTTGGCACGTGCTTTGCACAGTAATGTCCTATATTAATTCCTGTGTTTTCTGGGTAATTTTAACTTATATTCAACAGTTGAATTTTCTGGGTTGTTTTGGGGATTCGATAATTCGATCGGTTTATTTAACTTCGTCTATGTGTTTTTCCGGATAATTTATGAATATGTTAAAAAGTTCGACCGGATATAAATACCCAATTTTTCCCCTGCCGGTAAACTTCCAAGTGTTGGATTTTTCCGTGGTTTAAAAACGTTCTAAGTAGTGCAAGTGACGCTATGGTCCCTCTAGAAGACAAAAAATCTTAACTTGATTATGTGACCGTCTTGAACTGTCCTTTGAACCTTAGGGTTTGGGGCAGTACGGCGTGCCACATGTGAGGCATTGGCTTGACCCTTCTACGGCTGGACCGTTGGTACTGTGGCATGAAGTGAATGTTTTTAAAACTTATTTCAAGTGTTGAGCTGTTTAGGGAAAACTTGGGTGTTTGATAGTTCGATCGGAAAGTTTAACATTTTCTATTTATCTGGAATGTGATACAATATTTGGAATCCACAAGTAGTTATGAGATAACTGATTTGGATGTTATAAATCTAGCACTTCAGTCTCACTTGATCGATTGCCATGGAATTTTGATGCGATCAAAAGTCCGTCGCAATCACGTAGCATACGCGGATACTCGCCGGGTAAACTTAATAGAAAGCCATGCCCCATAGCCCGGACCAAGTGACTGTAGGAGAACCCCATCGCCAAAAGCATCCATTCGGGTACTCGCGGCAACGGTGTTCCGCCTTAGTGCACTTCGTCGACGGCATCCAGGAGTGCGGCCGTCTACTAAAGTTTGCGACGAGCATTCGATCAGTTTATCGGGAATCTTGTTAAATTGCCCGACTAGATATTGAAAAGTGTTTTCGATATTAAAATGCGGGGTTTATAATTGTTAGGCATGTGATGTCTAAGGAATTCAGATAGTTTCGCATGCGATTTCTAAAGAGTTTGCGGATTCCAACTGTTGTAGTTTTACACTTTCTTTTTTGCGACCGTAAGTGTAATATGTGATATCGCCAGTTTCGTTGCTATATGTCAACGACAATTGGGATGCCCATATTTACTTATGTTGATGACATATGATGTTATATGTTGCTGGATATGTTATATTGGATCGTCGCGTTTTGAATAGCCGGGGGTTTTTATGTGAGATGAGTGTTTTTCATTTTCATTCAAGTAAAATTCATTTGTATGTAATATTCTTTTATTGGGGCACTTCCAGTTTGCGGAAGATGTCACCGTTGTTGTATATTATTTACTTTTCCGCATTAGGATAGACCCAAGGAGGAGAGCACAAGTAGCCGGGTTCTGGAGTCCAGTGGGAGACCAACTCGAAGAGTCGAGTCCGGGTCTCCTAACTATAGAATTGGTAGGGTTGCTTGCCGCTCTCGTAGGGGTCTAGGGGTGTGGGTTTGGCTATTCATCGCGACCGTGGAATCCGTGTTTTATACAGGCTCATATTGAAAACACGGACGTCCTGGTATATCTAATATTTCATATGTTTCTTCTGCTGCGATATCTGTGATGTGATCATTTGATATGTGATGATAGATACTGTATATGATATATATGATATATTATATAGACGTTACTTATGTTTTGCACTCGCGCTAGCCCTGCCCCACTCTGTCGTTAGTTACCTAACCTAACGGTGCACGAGGGGACATCGAGGCGAATGCGGATGGCATAAGTGTACGTCGTATTTATCTGTGATGTTTAGGTGATTTAAATGATGGTACTTCATTAATATGATTAATGAAATAAAAGAAACCTAAAAGATGTTGTGGAATCGAATTTTCAAAAACAGGTAGCTACAGTTCTTGCTTTGCATCGCGGTGTTCCTTGTAGAACATCCTGCACCTTATTCGATAAGGAAAGGGCCGAAATCCCTTCACCGGGAGTAACCCCTTTAGCAATGACTGGCAGATGCTACACCCCTCGGTTTGTCTTTTGATTGTTTTTCCTAGTTCTTTCTTTGGACAGTGATATATATGATATGTCCTGCACCTCATTCGACGAGGAAAGAGCCGACGATCCCTTCACCGGGAGTGACCTCTTTAGCGAAACTAGTAAAAGCCTAAAAAACACTCCATTTTAAAATCATTTGATTCTACAACGATATCAAGTTCATTACGCAATAGGTTTTCCGAAAAACCTGTCGTAGCCCTCCGTCATTTCAGATAAGTACTACTTAGTATTCGTGCTGCGGTAGTTAGTCATTCGTCAAGGCGTAGTGTGCGGTAGCTAACTAGTACTTATCTGCTTATGCATATGTTGCAGATTGGATTAGGGTATTCGTACGGTGTTGTTTGGCATTCGTAAAGGGTCGTGCGGGTGGGTTTAATTCAATCAAGAAATGTACGGGATGAACTTGACTAGCGCACTATGGGTTGTTTGGCATTCGTCAAGGTCATAGTACGTTCGGGGAAAAGCATTATCGGGAATTTCAAGTGTTGAAATTTGCAATGAGATTGCATACCTTCTATGAGATAGTTGGATCCCGATACCCACCGCGAGTAATTGTTACTCCTGAAAGAGTTTTACACATTACAATTAGCCGATCAAGTAGGTGTCTAGAAAGGTGTCAATGGGGTTACGCCTCTGGGAAAATGAGGTTTGCTTTAATTAGGTCCGTGCGAAAGCACGGGGAACCTCCCTCAAAGTACCGACACTGGCCTGGCTGAAAGATTGGCTAACTTGTAGCGTGTAATTAATTCCGGCTAGTCTTTCCATTTAGGCTTTGAAGGAATATTTGATAAAAACAGTGGGAGCCATCCTGATTAGATAAAATAATAACTAATCTGATCTTGCAAGAGCGCACGCAGAGTGTTTTCTTCTCTCTCTCTCTCCTGGTAGCGACCATGTCACGCATTAATCAAGATAATAATACGGATGTATTGACCGAACCCGCTTGTTATACTGAGCTGGGGAATGTTGGTCCCGCTCCAACTTATAAATGTTATAAGAGAGAGCAGGAATTAGGGGCTTACCAGAATTCCCGTGCCGTCAAAACGAAGAGAGTGCATGTTGATGCATCATCTTCGGGTGTGTTCATTACAGAGAACTGTTTCTCAGTATCCTTTACATCCTGGGTATGTGATACCAGATCAGGATCCCGTATATGTAATTTGTTACATGGGCTACAGAAAGATAGAGAACTGAGAACGGGTGATAAGTTTCATGAGACAGAAAACGGTACAAGTGGTGCAGCCAAGTCTGTTGGTCACTGTCACCCTGTATTACCAATACATTGATTCTGAACGAATGCTATTAGATACCGAACCTGATATACAAAATCATATCAATCTCTTTATTTATTAAAGAAGGACACAATTTTGTATTGATGGATAATGTTTTGAACATTTCCTATATCAAAAGTTGATCGGTTCAGGCACGTTATCTAAAAGCATTGACATTCTAAATCAAACTACAGTTCCTAGTATACAGAACACACACAAGAGGAAGAGTTCAGAAATGAACGAATCCTTCTTGAGGCATTGTAGACTAGGTCAAATCAATGCGACCCGACTAGCTGAAGTTACATTTAGATGCATATTTAAATCAGTTTGAATTTATATCTTATGAAACTTGCCAGTCATGTCACAAAGATTAGATGACCATAGCTCTATTTAATGGAAACAGAGAAAGAGTTAGTAAACTCTTGGGATTGATACATAGTGATGTATGAAAGTCCCCTGTCTACAAATGCCAAGACCGGTTCTTTGAACTTCATTAAATTCTCTGATAATCTCTCGAGATTCAGACATATGTTCCTGTTGAAACACAAGTCCGAACCTTTTGAGATATTCACAGAATATAAGTAAGAAGTAGAGAACCAACATCGGGTATAACTATTATATCCTTTGATGTGATCAAGGAGGAGAATACTTGAGCACGGGATTCCTGGACTATTCTAAGAATGGGATTCTCTCTCAGCATTACTCCTCCGTATACACCTCAACACCTCGGTGAATCGGGGCGGAGCAATAGCACCCTATTGTTGGAGATAGTGCCCTCATAGTCAATTATTGGATCGCAGGTACGTGATTGCAATGATTGCGGAGGACCTATCCCGGAAAGACAGTCTTACTCAAGATGATAGTATGCTATCTGGTTTGCCTTTATCAGTCGTGTACATGTTCAGGTGACTGATTGCATGTTACACTTTGATAGAGCCCTTAGGATCTTGCTTTACTACCAACAATATGATGGCGATCATATACGTGAGAGTTGGGTAGTTTATATGCATATCCTTAATTGTAGTCCCTAGTCGTGGGAGTTTCGAGACAGGGCATCGATACTCCGGAGTAGACTAGTGTGTACAGTCGAGACCCCGACGAGGGGCGGTGGCCGGTCTCACAAGCCACTGGTGTCAGTTGGATCACTTAAGATGTATACAGGTGCTCATTGGGTTATGAGTACACCGGACAGGACTCGCCGGGAATCTGCTAGTTAGTATTATATCTTCCGTCAGATAGCAGTTCCCTGGTGACATGTGTACAGGTTAGTTCATCGACCTGAGGTCGTCATTTGTCTCGTGTGAGTTCCCACTGTGCTTTGATTTCTACCCTACCACGGCTCAAAGGAGTCGTGCAAACAGGTAGTTTTTGGGTACAGTCCCAAGCCATATGGAGGCACGTGAGCGGATCGGCAGGGGATTCGTCTCTCCCGGTATTGGGGGCGAGGTCGTGCTGTGTCTAGGAGAGCCATTACACAAAGTCCATGGCCATGGCAGGAGATTTACTGGTAGGTACTCCAGTAGTATCTCAGGGTGTAATTGGGCTTCACTCCGACACGACTTATACTGCTATTGGTGGTCTGGCGTTATTAGCCCCCTAGGCAGATATGCGATACTCATTGACGAACGGACCGGACTGTATATACATTGTCACTGTTAGGCTCAGTAGGGTTTTTCGGATGAGTGCGCTCATCGGCATCCCTTGAGGTCAGTCCATGGGCAGCCGTTACGCATAGCTAGTGCCGCTGACGGTTTGTGGTTAAACCCACTGCTAGGGTACTGACGAGTCATTAGAGTCCCCCACAGACAGTTTCCCAAGTTCGGGCGAAACGTTGTAGAGGCCGTATGGTTTTATGGCAGGGTTCGGAAAATGCACGTGCGTTTACGCACGTGTCGATTTTCGGACAAGTGATACTGGTCGGCTTTGGTTTAAGCCGGATCCGAGTATTATATTGAGTAGGTATAATATCTTTGTCTCAGTTGCATTTGTATTCGGTCGTAATACAAATGCGGGTATATTTATACAGTTTCGGGGTTATCCTGAAAGTCGTTTCAGGATCACTTTTGGAAGTTGCCAGTTTCCAGTTTTCTATCAGCCGTCTTTTAACATTCGGTTAAAGACGGATTTATCTTTTCTTCTGATATGAGTGAGTCATCATTCTAGAAGCTTCTAGAAGTGATGATGAGGCATATGACTCATTAGTGCATTAATGGTTTCATTAAAGCATGATGAGGTGTATTTGTGAGTCATGCTTTAGGTTTAATGATTCTTGTTTTGGTTAAGATATTTTCTTCTTGATCTTTTGAAGTGAGAAGCTTTCTTAAGGTCACCACTTGCTCCTACACTCACCCTCCTCCTTCATATATGAATGGATGGCCTCCTCTCTCATTCTCACTCTCACTCTCACTTGATGTTTCATTTCGATTAGAAAAGATTATGATAGTATTCGGGGTGTATGGAATTTTACAGTTCATTTCATTCCATCACCTGATTTCCATGGCAACTTCATTAACCGATCGTCCACGGATTTGGACGAAGTGAGACAAAGTCATCTACTCATTCTCTACATCATTCTTGGTCGTCTCTTTTAGCAAACTTGACGATCGAGTTGCCTCGAGTCAGAGGCGGGAGCCCGTTTAAAGAACCGATCATGTGGTGCCACCTCGACGAGGAGATCGGAGATCGACGGGATCGGAGCAGCCGCAACGGAGCGTGGGATGATGGTTGAAGAACGAAGGACTCGGATCGTTCGGTATAACTTTCCTACACTCTTTACAGTTTGTTAGTTTAGCAATAATGGCAGATCCGGGTTAAAGTATACGATAGCGCCAGTTTAAAAGTTTTGTTCCGTATTTTGGCGTCTGTAGACTGCCGGGGCGCTAGCGTAGACTTACAGTGGTATCAGAGCCTAACCATTTTGCTATACTAACTTGTGCTAACGCGTTTAAAACATCGATCCGACCGGAAATCGAAAACTACAAAATCCTATGCCGACAGTTTCTGTTGATTTTAAACGGTGTCAAAATTGATTTCTGGATGTCTTAAAAATCTGTGCAGGCAAATATAAGAACCACGACAAAATTTGGGGTCTTGATCCCTCCAATCTGCCGCGGAAGGGCGGCCAAACCCATGGTTTGGCCGCGCAACCGCGGCCACGTGGGGAGCACGTGATCCCAAATTTTGTCAGTGGGTTCTCTGTTGGGTTTTGTGATTTTTGGTATATAAAGTTTTGGCCCAGATTTTGTTACTGTTCACCAGTAAGCTGTGGGGCCCACTTTTTGAAATTTGGTCTTTGGTCGATCGAAATTTAAACACGTTAGTTTACAGTGCTTACATTATATCTCCGACCGGGAATGTCATTTGATCGGTAAACCGCGTTTAATTGCTATAGTTCTTTTAGACGGGTTTGCGAACGTGACATTCGCGTTGATGTTCTGTGTTGTGCCGTGATGTTGCGGATTTGTCGTGGTGGATAGCAGTGTGCAATGGTAGTACAGTTTGTGTTTATTTGTACATTTGATATTGCGGGGCGAGCGTCCAACTTGTGGACTGCCGTCACTGCCTGTTGTATAATATTCTTTTTGGGGCACGACCAGGTTGCGGTCGATGTACCTATTGTACTATTTTTCATTACTGTACTAGGTTTTGCCCCGAGACGGAGTGCACGGATAGCCGGGTTCGGGAGGGCAATGGGTCCGCATCTCATGGCTTTGAGAGGCAGAGGGGTCCCACTCTAGAATTGGCAGACTATTCGCCGCACTCGTAGGGGGTACAGGTTGACCCAAGGAGGGGTGCTCAATTTACCGGATTCCATGAAGTGCCGGGTATTCCATTCACTATGCTGTGGGGACTACCTCGCTTCAGGTTTTGGCGGGTAACTTGCCGCACCCGTAGGGGTCTAGGTTTCATTGCACAGGCTATCCACACGACAGGGGAATGTCGGGTTTCAGCAGCGGCTCTGTGAAACCCGGGGATCCCAGATTATCTGTATTGTTCTGTGATGCTTATTACTTTTCTGTAATGTTGCATACTATCACGCCTGGAGCGATTATTGTATATTGGTTTATATACTATTAGATGTTGTATATGTTTTACACCCGCGCTAGTCCAGCCCCCGCTCTGTCGTTAGTTAAGTAACCTAACGGGTGATGACGGGACCCAGTGACGAATGCGGATGGCATATACGTACATTTTATTTTCGTTCTTTTCTGGTGTGATTGATTGATGGGACTGCGTTGATTCTGATCAATGCAAAGTAAAACAAACCAATTTACAGTTGTTGGAACTAATTTAAAAAGTGTTATTGCAAAGACGTTTCCTTTTGTTATGCATAGCGGTATTCAGTGGAATATCCAGCACCTCATTCGACGAGACAAGGGCCGATATCCCTTCACCGGGACCGACCCCTTGGACAGAAGTTTGCGTCAGAGTAATAACTTCACTATAGTCGATTACATGTTGCTTTGCATAGCGGTATTCAGTGGAATATCCTGCACCTCATTCCACGAGGAAAGAGCCGAGATCCCTTTACCGGGAGTGACCTCTTTAGCAAAAGGTTTTCTCCACTATATTTTAAAAAGCTATCAGGTTCCTTCAGCGATATCAAGTTCACTACGCTAAAGGTTTTTCGCCAAAAACCAGCCGTAGCCCTCCGTCATTTCATATGGATGGTCAGTAGTATTCAAGCTATGTTGGTCTAGCCCTTAGCTAGGACATAGTGATTGGTAGCTGCTGGGGTATTCACATGTTGCATAGATAGATGAGTTAGTTTGGGACAGTCGTACAGCCTTGTTGGCCCTTAGTCAAGGGCGAGTACGGGTGGGTTCAAATTAACAAGATAATGATGGGAAGAACTTGACATGTGACTTATGGTGGGCTGGCCCTTAGTCACGATCATAAGAGCATGGGGCAAAAACTATATCGGGAATTTCTAAAGAAACTGAAACTTGCCAAGTATGCGCATACCATCTGGAGTATGAGTGACGTGGATGCATTCCATCACGTTATCATGCGATGAGAGTTGGATCCCGATTCCCACTGATGAGTTGGTTTACTCTTCGGATGATCCCGATTGATTCTTCTTTAGGTTTGGAGGAGAATTTGACAGGACAGTGGGAGGTTTCCGGATTAGATAAAGTGATGACCATTCTGATCTAGGTTAGAGTGCACGCAGAGTGTTTCTTTTCTCTCTCTCTCTTTGGCAGCGACCTTTGACCGACCCTAGGCTATGACTCAGTGACCAGGTTGACCGAACCTTCTTAAAATACTGGCTTTTGGATTGTCTATGTTGCATAAGTCATTGCCACTCCTTCTTTTACCCTTTGCATTTCTCAGAACACCCGTATTACTACAGATATCCACTTCCATTGGATAGATCCATCGTATGGTTATATACGAACTCGAAGGGACTTCTTCGGGGATGGATCCAGGTTCAGGAGAAATAGAATTGGTTTATTCAGTTGTCTTTTATTATCACCTTCTCTCAGGTTGCGAGAGCTCCTTGGTTTAGGAGAGTACACCTATTACGCTTATTGGATAGTCTTATTCCAAACCATAGGCTGGTGCCGAAAGGTAGGGAATGAAGAAAACCAATTAGCCTAAGTAGGGTGTGCAGAAGGTAATATGTAAAGACAAAATAAAGGGATTAGAAAGAGGGCAAAGTAAATTGCGACTGATATCATTCACGACCAAAACCGCGTACTTCATCGCCGCTCCTATTTCACTTTTAAAAGAATAAGGTATTATTCAGTTGTCTTTTATCGTCACCTTCTCTCGAGATGCGAGTACTCCTTGGTTTAGGAGGGTACACCTATTATGCTTACTGGATAGTCTTCTTCCAAACCATAGGCTGGTGCCGAACGGTAGGGAAGGAAGAAAACCATTTAGCCTAACGATGGTGTACAGAAGGTAACGACTAAAGACAAATAAAAGGATTTGGAGAGATGGCAATAAAGTATACGGTTGAAGTCATGAATTGGATTATGGAAGAGGCATTGCTATGAATACCTGGATACCCCTGCGAAACATTTTCATGTTTCAGTGCATTGTTAAAGGAAAAACTGTTTTCCCGATTAGACACTTACTCCAAGCGTATGTATTTACCAGGTTTCATTCTCATATCTGTATGGTTTTACAGATGATGATTGGGAGTAAGATATTGGGAATTAGGTGATCATCCTCATTATATCGGAATTCGTTGTAATTGGTGATATTTGAGGAAATCGCCAGGGTACAGTTTTCCACCTACAACGCACAGGTTTTGAGTTGTTCAACTCAGTGGACTTATACAGAGTATTGTATGTTGTCCAAGTGTCCATCAGGATAAAGGGGTAGGTCCTAGTACTATGTTCTATTTACTTATAACTTCTCTAGTATTTAGACGAGTGTTTCGTAGAAATACAAGGTCTAAGTTTTGAGAAGTTGTGGGTATAAGAATAAAGTAGAGAACCAGGTATCACAAGTATCGGGATTCTTCAAAGAGATCGAAGATGTAGATTCTTGTGATTGGTATTCAGATGATAGTGATGGTTTTGAGAAACGTGTTTCTCTTTCAGGTTACTCATAATTGGATGGATTCCTAAGTTGAGTAATGCTGATTAGCCTCTTTCCATTAAGTAGATATGCACTGGAGACAGCTGCATGATTCGAATATGGTTCCAATTAAATTAGTGCCAAAGTTTCTATATTGGATATAGAATAGTTCATACCTTAAAAGATATTGAGGTACGTGGAGTTGTCCTGCTTATGATTAAAACCAGACACTGGATAACTCAGGGCACGTTTCTGTAATGGATGTTTGTGGGTTGACCCTGGCTATGACGAGGGTTGATATTCTACCATTTGGAAGATCAATAGTGATATTGTTCTTGACTCGCCACAGTTTTAGTAAAACAGATCTTTTCAAAAAAAAAAACAGTAGTGGGAGTATGGTAGAACTGGAAGTGATTCCAGAACCGCGAACGATTACGGAAAATTTAATAGGACCTATACATTCAATCAGGTTTGACATTCCAATAGCCACTCCGCAGGTATGGTAGGTAACCTCAGACGCCCGAGAGGTACTTCGGTAGCCTCAGAGACGGTGACAGGGAGGTTCTTATCTACCCAGACTTGACACTACTGTTGTTCCAGGATATGAGACCCGGTAGGAGGGTTGTCGTAGTCAGTGGGAGCAACGGAAGCAAAGTGGGCAAGATGCTTATGTCTATTTATAGACTAGAGCAGTTATAGCGGAGATAGATCATCTAATTTAGATGTGACAGTCATGGGTTTGACTTCAATCAGAATAGGGGATGGATCAGTTAAGAAGGTAGTAGGGTGTGATGTCATGGTATATGGATGACATACACAGAGTAGGAAGTAAAATTCCTATACTACGATCGGTTGTACTGTGGTCGTCACACAGTTGTTTCTCCAGACAGGATATGGATATAATATTTGACATTCTGGTTTCTAGATCTATGGTTTTAGATCTGGATTTGGGTAGTTTCCCAATGTGGGTACTTTGACAGATATTCTAATGGTTTTTGGAATAGTTGACTCCTAGCATGGTAGTGTACCTGCAGGTGATGGAGTCACCCTCTCTAAAGGTGTCGTATAGACTAAAGGGGAGAGGGATGTGCATGATTGGCAGATCACTTGCTTAGGCAATTGAGTCAATCATGAGATGTCAAGTACCGCACCAAATGTTGTTTTTGCACTAGATGCAATGAGTTTGTATTAATCCAATCCTGGAGAAACATAAGGAAGCAGTTTTAGAACATTAGTACATGTTCTACGGATTTGATGACGGCAGCCTCTTTCGGGAGACGGTTATCATTCCAGGCTTCAAAGGTGACATGGTTGACAGAGTGATTGTCAGAGTTATAGTTTTCCCTCTGACGAGGGACAGTATTATGGACAGGTGGTCCAAGAGGATACTGTGGGTGGCATGGTGCTGGATACTGATTAGGTTCAGTGATCCATACAGTCTAAGAAGTTTGGATATGGAGTTCATTTATGAACTAAGGTCCCATCAGATATTTAAACATATTCTAAGACAGGTATTACTCAATTCGGGAGATGGTTTTCTCCGCGAACTTGAGATTAAGAGAGATACAGAAAGAAACTTCTAGGCGGATCCACTCACCGAGGCTATTTCTCGAACACAATAGTTTTACAAACGGGCTTTGTGAAACTGATTAGTAGAGGAGTTGGATGTTCGGTTTCACACGGGCTGTGAGTAGTCGACATCGCAATATTAGCCTTGAGTGCAAGTGGGAGATTGTTGGAGATAGTGCCCTCATAGTCAATTATTGGATCGCAGGTACGTGATTGCAATGATTGCGGAGGACCTATCCCGGAAAGACAGTCTTACTCAAGATGATAGTATGCTATCTGGTTTGCCTTTATCAGTCGTGTACATGTTCAGGTGACTGATTGCATGTTACACTTTGATAGAGCCCTTAGGATCTTGCTTTACTACCAACAGTATGATGGCGATCATATACGTGAGAGTTGGGTAGTTTATATGCATATCCTTAATTGTAGTCCCTAGTCGTGGGAGTTTCGAGACAGGGCATCGATACTCCGGAGTAGACTAGTGTGTACAGTCGAGACCCCGACGAGGGGCGGTGGCCGGTCTCACAAGCCACTGGTGTCAGTTGGATCACTTAAGATGTATACAGGTGCTCATTGGGTTATGAGTACACCGGACAGGACTCGCCGGGAATCTGCTAGTTAGTATTATATCTACCGTCAGATAGCAGTTCCGTGGTGACATGTGTACAGGTTAGTTCATCGACCTGAGGTCGTCATTTGTCTCGTGTGAGTTCCCACTGTGCTTTGATTTCTACCCTACCACGGCTCAAAGGAGTCGTGCAAACAGGTAGTTTTTGGGTACAGTCCCGAGCCATATGGAGGCACGTGAGCGGATCGGCAGGGGATTCGTCTCTCCCGGTATTGGGGGCGAGGTCGTGCTGTGTCTAGGAGAGCCATTACACAAAGTCCATGGCCATGGCAGGAGATTTACTGGTAGGTACTCCAGTAGTATCTCAGGGTGTAATTGGGCTTCACTCCGACACGACTTATACTGCTATTGGGGGTCTGGCGTTACTAGCCCCCTAGGCAGATATGCGATACTCATTGACGAACGGACCGGACTGTATATACATTGTCACTGTTAGGCTCAGTAGGGTTTTTCGGATGAGTGCGCTCATCGGCATCCCTTGAGGTCAGTCCATGGGCAGCCGTTACGCATAGCTAGTGCCGCTGACGGTTTGTGGTTAAACCCACTGCTAGGGTACTGACGAGTCATTAGAGTCCCCCACAGACAGTTTCCCAAGTTCGGGCGAAACGTTGTAGAGGCCGTATGGTTTTATGGCAGGGTTCGGAAAATGCACGTGCGTTTACGCACGTGTCGATTTTCGGACAAGTGATACTGGTCGGCTTTGGTTTAAGCCGGATCCGAGTATTATATTGAGTAGGTATAATATCTTTGTCTCAGTTGCATTTGTATTCGGTCGTAATACAAATGCGGGTATATTTATACAGTTTCGAGGTTATCCTGAAAGTCGTTTCAGGATCACTTTTGGAAGTTGCCAGTTTCCAGTTTTCTATCAGCCGTCTTTTAACATTCGGTTAAAGACGGATTTATCTTTTCTTCTGATATGAGTGAGTCATCATTCTAGAAGCTTCTAGAAGTGATGATGAGGCATATGACTCATTAGTGCATTAATGGTTTCATTAAAGCATGATGAGGTGTATTTGTGAGTCATGCTTTAGGTTTAATGATTCTTGTTTTGGTTAAGATATTTTCTTCTTGATCTTTTGAAGTGAGAAGCTTTCTTAAGGTCACCACTTGCTCCTACACTCACCCTCCTCCTTCATATATGAATGGATGGCCTCCTCTCTCATTCTCACTCTCACTCTCACTTGATGTTTCATTTCGATTAGAAAAGATTATGATAGTATTCGGGGTGTATGGAATTTTACAGTTCATTTCATTCCATCACCCGATTTCCATGGCAACTTCCTTAACCGATCGTCCACGGATTTGGACGAAGTGAGACAAAGTCATCTACTCATTCTCTACATCATTCTTGGTCGTCTCTTTTAGCAAACTTGACGATCGAGTTGCCTCGAGTCAGAGGCGGGAGCCCGTTTAAAGAACCGATCATGTGGTGCCACCTCGACGAGGAGATCGGAGATCGACGGGATCGGAGCAGCCGCAACGGAGCGTGGGATGATGGTTGAAGAACGAAGGACTCGGATCGTTCGGTATAACTTTCCTACACTCTTTACAGTTTGTTAGTTTAGCAATAATGGCAGATCCGGGTTAAAGTATACGATAGCGCCAGTTTAAAAGTTTTGTTCCGTATTTTGGCGTCTGTAGACTGCCGGGGCGCTAGCGTAGACTTACACCTATATGATATGGTGTGCTCTATGATGAGTACTACTGAGTTTCCTATTTCCTTTTAGGGAGTTATGCACTTATGAAGTTGCATACCTATTGAATAGGGTTCCGATCAAATCAGATGCATACCATTTCATATGAGATATGGAAAGAGAAGAGCGCATCTCTAAAGTCAGTTAAGATTTGGGGTTGTCCGGCCTATGTCTAAAAGCAAAATCCGGACAAGCTCGAGGCAAAGTCAGATCTGTGGAAGTTTGTTGGATATCCCAAGCATACGCAAGGGAATATCTTCTACCTAACCGAGGAACAAAAATGTTTTGTTTCTCATCATGCCACCTTTGTGAAAGGGAATTTCTTGTGAAGAAATTATTGGACATGAGGTGGAACTGGAAACAGTTCCAGCTATACAACTGTAGCTGATGATTTGGTAGAACCAAAGGATTCAACAGCAACCAACGAACCTCAGCCTCTCCGCCGATCTAGTAGGTTTCCTCACCCACCTGAGAGATACTCCGGTTTCTCTATGACAGTGGGAGCGAGGATTGCATCATCGGATGATGACCTAACTAGTTTCGAGCTGGCCATCAGGAGTGGGACTCTATAAGAATGGCTGGATGTTAATCGATCTGAGATGGAATCCTTTTACACCAACAATGTATGGACTTTGGTTACTTTATCTGAATGGTTAAATCCCCATCAGGAGCAAGTATATCTTGAGAAGATTACTTGGTGTACATGGAAAAGTTGAGACTTTCAAAGCTAGACTTGTTAAAGGTTTGCATCATTGACCAGCTATGGATTGTGATGAAACCTTTTCTAAGTACCTATACTTAAGTCCATCCAGATCCTACTTGCTACGGCTACATACCATGACTATGATATCTGGCGGTTGGGTGACACGACTGCTTTTCTAAATGATGTTTTAGAAGAAAGCGTCTATAAGTACACAGCTAGAGGGCTTCGTAAACAGTGGGAGCAGCGGAAACGTGTGCAAGATGTTTTATGTGATAAAGCAGGCATCGCGGAGTTGGAACGTCTGTTTTGATGAGTTAGTCAAAGAGTTTGACAACAATCAAAATGGTAGATGAACCTTGTATATACAAAAAGGTAGTAGGGAGTATGGTGGTGATCCTCGTAGAGTACGTGGATGACATACTCTTGATAGGGAAGGAGTTTCCTATGCTACGCTCGGTTAATCTCCGCTTATCACAAGGATTCTCTATATAGGATCAAAGTGATACCAATTAAATCCTGGGTTTTGGATTTATGAGATAGATCTAATTGGATGTTAGATACCCACTAGTTGTAGTGAGATGGTATCAATTGATCCTGGGGAGAATCACTGGAAAGGTTCCAGGGTGATAAGGATGACTGAATGTCAGTCACAGGCATTGTCTTTACCCTCAATAAAGGGACGGTATGTTGGAAGAGTTCCAACCTAGATACCGTAGAATACTAGACGATTAAAGGCAAGATACATCGTTACCAAAGATGCTACCAAAGATGCAGTCTGGGTGTATATAAGTTCATAAGATGAACTTCGTTCCCACAATTGTGTGACAATGGACTTGTGGCTTATGCCAAAGAACGCCCGTCCCATCAGTGATCGAGACATATTCTTAGGCAGTATCAACTGATCGAGGAGATGGTTAATCTCCAGGGGATCGAGGTTAGGAGAGTAGACTCAGAGGACAACACGGCAGATCCACTCACGAAGGCCTTTTCCTAGAGAGAGACTTTTATGGGATGGTTGAGTATGAGGTACTACAACCACTGCTATCAGATGGCCCTAGTGCAAGTGGGAGATTGTTAGTTATATGTATGCCCTAGAGGCTATTACTATACATAGGATGTATATTGTAGTGGATGCTTGGACATATATAGGGATGACTTTCTTGCTCGATATGATATTATGCTATCTGGTTACTCTTTACCTTAACGTGTACACTGATTGTCTCTCTGTTACATGTTGGTAAAGCCCTTAGGATGTGTACTTAACTACATGGACTATGATGCGGATCATACTAGTGGGGACATGGTAGTCTATAAGTACATCCTTCAAAATCCCTAGTCGTGGGTGTATCGAGACGGGGCATCGATATACCAGAGTAGACTAGCGTATACCTTCTCGACCCATACAGATGGGCGATGGATGATCCCATATCTATTGGTGTTTGACATCAGAGATAATATACGGGTTCTCAGTGGAGACTGGGTACACTCGACGGACTCGCCGAGAACTCCCAGATGGTATTATACCTCACGTCAGATGGCAGTTCTCTGGTGACACTAGTACAGGTTAGTCTGTAGACCCGAGATCGTCATAGAGTCTTGTATGATTCCCACTGTGCTTTGATTTCCACCTTAACACGTCCAAGAGGGCGTGCAAAACGGTGGTTTTTGGTTACAGTCCCGAGTCACATGGAAGCAATGAGCAATAGGAGGGGTTTCGTCTCTCCCGGTATAGGGAGTTGATGTTGCGCTGTGCTCGATTAGCTATAACAGGAAGTCCTTGGCCAAGGCTGCTTTAGGAATTTACTGGTAAGTGTTACCAGTAGTTTCTAGACCCGTTATGAGCTTCATATCGACACGACTTATCGAGTTATTGGGGTCTGACGTTTACCACCCCTAGACGAGATATGCGACATATCAGACGAAGAGACCGGACTGTACGGAAGTGTTACTGATTGGATTCACAGGAGTGTGAGCAGGCTTGCTCGTTGATCTTCTGATCGCTCAATACCCGGGTGGCCGTTACGTTTAGCAGACCGCTTGCGGCTTGTGGGTGTTAGATATGATCATCACCTTCTGCCGGCGTATTGACGAGTCTTTAGAGTCCTACACAGGGGTTTCCTGGCTCATGCGAAACAAAATAGGAGCGCATATGAGATATGTGCGGGACCGAGAATAATACCAGTATGTGATACTGTATTCTATTCTCACGATTTGTGACATTGATCGGTTGTATGCGATATAGCCGGGTTATCTGATCAAGTGTTGATTCGATAAGTTGTTATTATTGATATTAGTCGGTTATATACAATATGACCGGATCGTTAAAACAAGTGTTGATTTAATGATTTAATGATTTAATGTATAATTATATATTTGATATATTACTTTACATTAACTAGTATTGGTTCACTTAAGATTTATTTTCTCACTTGAATGTGCACATTGTTTATATATGAATATGCAAGTGTACATGTTTGTATCATGCTTGATGATACATACAAGTTGTGTATATGGGAACTAAACCAAATTAAGGTTAAATTAGGGTTTACTATTTTCCCAGCAAATAACAAAAGAAATGAGACTTTGGTCAAAGTTATCAAGCTTCATGAAGCTTGATAAACATTGACAAAGTCAACTCTTTTGTCATTTGTCTAAGATATTAGTTAACCAAACCCTTAACCTAATGCTTTAGTTAATTCTCTACATGAGTTAAGCATGAGAGCTTAACACAACCATGGTGCCATTATTTATTGGATAAGTTTCATTTTGGATAATGATTCATATGATTCTTTTCTTCTTTTTCATCTTCATCAAGCTCACAAAAGCTTGCTAGCTCCAATGGTGCCATGAGAAAAAGAGTGAGAAATCCAATTCTAAAGTGAACCCACATCCTATTTCTTCATCCTCTACCACTTTCTATGTAGTATAGGGTGTTCTCTTCACAAAGTTTTTGACCAAGTGAAGGAATAGCCTGAGTTTGAGTCACCCCGACGTAGATCATCTTCGGCCTCGAAGTCAACGACCAAGCCCGCTCATTTCTCCGATGAAACCATCGCTAGAGTCCGGGATCCCGATGATCGCAGCGGAGGGACGTCAACATGGAGCTAAAGAAGTGGAGGACCGGATCTACAAAGGTTGTAATCCCTTTCACTTAGTAGCAAAGTTGTTTGCTAGCTTTTTTCCGCCTATCTTCTAAATAACGATCTATATTAGGGTTTCTCGGCACCTAAAAATTTGAATTTGGCATGGTTGATGCCTTGTGGAACCTCTTGAGTGTGCCTAGAAACCCTACAATTTTAACCTGAGCACAATATATATATATATAAATAATTATTTTGTTTGTAAATAATTCCATTTTTAGTGTACATAAAATTGTATTAAATTAAAGTGTACTTGGTGTATTTAATGTTACTGTTACCACTTTAAGTAGTTATTTTCCCACAATAATTATAAGAAGGAGATTGTGGCTCATTGGAAATACCTTCCACTGCTGAATCAAGCCACCAGAGTTCAAATCCCATGCCCCACATTATTTTTGTATTTATTTTATTTTAATTTCTTTTGGAAGTCAACAGTCAAAACGCCATAACTCACAAAATATGTACTGGACATGAAAAAGTAAATATACCATTAAATAGTTCCAAAGATTCCCCGGCCTCTGGTGGTTTGACTCAGCCCGACTCGGCGCCGCCGGCCGGCGAACCGGCCGACTCGGTCCGGCGCCGTCGGTCGGACCTGGCCGGACGGCGGAGTCACCAACAAAGAATTGTTGGGCCATGACTTGGTCAACCCTCCTGCACACTTATTATCCCTGGATCGGTTTCCTATTGCCCAATAAATCCCTTTTACTTCTTGGGTTAATGAGTTTTAATGAATTTTTATATATTTTTTTATTAAAAAACCTAACCCTATCCTAACCCTATCCTAACCCTATATAAACCCCCCATAACTTTTACCCTCTCATCAATTTTTCTAAGTCCACTCTCCCAAAATTCCAAGAGAACTTGGTACGTTAGAAAACAAGCGAAAGACGAAACGCTGACGAAATCGACGGCGAAATCCCGACGATCGTGCTAGGACCTCTCAACGATGATTCGACACACCGACAAACCCGCTACCATTCTCTCACTCTCTAGCGTTGTCCAAACCCATAAGTCCCCCTTTTCTATCCTTCTTTTCTTTCATTAAAATACGAACTTAAAACCCGACGGAAATCGGAACAAACCGATTTCCGATTCAGTTTTCTATCAAAACTCACTTATCACTAATTCCATAATGCTTAAACAGATTCATGTTGACTACTAATACCTTAAAAATTAATTTGAAGAAGTTTTCACACATGAATTGATAGCTTTTGCAATATATCGTATTTTTTCACTTAAATACCACCATGTTTAGTTTATCACATTTAACCCTTTAACATTGCTATACCTTAAAGTATATCACGAGGTATTAACCTACCTCCACACACACTCATATGTAATCATAACACGCTAACTTGAAAACTTGGAATACGATAAAACAAGATTTCACATTAAAATACCATTTTCTTAATAAAATATTTTCTAAAAGTTTTAGGTTTGATACACTTTCAAACAAATACCTTTTAATAGAAAAATACGATATGTCGTGGACATCGATCGTTTATCTAAACCGGAATTTGTGGTGTCTAGGCTAGGCAAGTAAGAAAAGGTAACTTTAAAAGGCCCGTCTCACGATTCGTGAGCGGATCCCTCCTTTTCTCATTTGTACTTACCTGACCACAATTGGCGGTGAAGAGGCCATTTGAGGCTTCTAACGACTTGCCGTTTAGACCCTTTAGAAATAGTCTAGTTGAAATATCAAACCCTTGAATCTAAAATATGGAAAATCGACTTTTGCAAATAAATACCTTATCTTTATAAAACCGATTTCTAAATGATTAGTATTTATTAAATCTTTGCAAAGCACCACTACAACCTACCTTTGGGGAACACGTTAGGGATAGTATGGTTTATCGTGCACCTCAGGCTTAGTAGTGCGAGATTCAGACCTCTGCAAGGAGCATTCAGTCTCGAAAGATTAAAAATACGACATTTAAGAAAAATGAGATTTTTGGAAAATAAAATTATTCTTGTATAAATATATGTATATTTATCATTTAAATACCTATTTTATTATAAGATAAATTTCCACATTTTCCTAAAAATTACAAGATTAAAAGTTACATTAAAATACCATGAATTTCAAATAAATCAATATTACAAATTAATACCTTTATTTATGTAATTAGGATATTTTCACTAGAAATAAGACAAAATAAAATCACACTCATTATAACTATAAAGACGAATAATATATACTTAAGGTGTATCTTGAAAACTATATAAAAGTAGTTTTACAAAAAACCCCCTCAAGTTTTATAAATTACAATAATGACCCTAACAAATATAGAACTTCGACTTACATTTCTTTTGGTGTGACTCGGGTTTGAGTCTGATTATTTCTGACTTGAATATGATTCAAGTCAATCTACATTCTTTAATATTCCAACTCAATATGAACACATGAATCCCAGAATCCAGTTAACAATCTATACAACTTGACTGAATCAAACCATGGATATACATCCATTGTTCCGTTATTCCATTTACATCATTATGCAGTTACAATCTGTTTACTGATATCATGGTATTGGTCTGTCATCCAACTTATACAATGCAATACAACAATACAATCAAAACACTACGGGGTTTAAGGGGTAGATTGGTACGGAAGATGTTAACAGTGGCACGAGACGGTCAGATTTAAGACACCAAACATGAATCCAATTGCCGTTGTTCCGGGCCTTCTAACGGAGCCTTGTACTCTATTTTCCGTTTTCCCTGGTCTCTAGCATATAGTGACCCCTCTCGTATACACTGGCATCCTTCCGTACCAAGTTACAAACAACAGCTTGAACATAATATTCTACAACATTATACTTTAGAAGATACCTCTTATTCTGCCTTTTCTTATTCTCCCTTATCTTTGGGACTTACCGAGCGACCTGTTCGTTGATGACATTCTATTTCTTTCTTCTTTGAATGTCGTCAGGTGCTTTGGACCCAGCAGAGATCGAGCCCACCGGTGAAGACTTGAAGCAGTTTCACGAAGACCCCGAGGTCTAGACATTATACCTTGTTCTAATCAGTATTTTCATTTCCTGTTATGCCATTGTTTAGGCATTGCTTTTCATTCCAGTTGTATTTACTTTTCATGCATTGTACAAAAGAATGTTATTAATAAAGTTGCTGTTATTTTTATATCTCTTGTCTCTTGTGATTTACTTTTATATTGTTTAGATACGCTTAGCTTATGTACTTCTAAGTATATACGTAGCGGACCTCGTCACGTCCCCTTCACCGTACACCGGGAAGCTGGGCGTGACAGGTTTTGTTGGTGGCCCATGCAGGTCAGAGCTGTCTGAATCCCTATCATGCAGTTCTGGTCTACGTGAACAACCTAAGCAATATAACACAAGAACCAGCAACTAAAATATTCTTTACATTTCATGATTCTTGAATCTAACAAATTTATATTCCTTGAATCTTATCATTTCATGTATTTGAATCTGTCCTAACCCAAATTTTTTCTTCAAGGTTATGGATTCCTTGAACAACACCAGCAGCAATGTCAATAACACACCTCCAGCACTACCTCTCACACCAGCTGTTCCTGCGCCAACTACCGAGAAAACAGTGCTACTTGAGGCGATCCGCGGCCTTCTTGAGGGACAGCAACAACTCCTGAACCGTCCTGAGCCCGACGCACCAGGGGTAAAGAAATTCAGGGCTTTGTACCCCAAGCAGTTCTCTGGTAAAGGAAGCCCTCTTGAAGCAGAAGAATGGGCACAAAGCATAGAAGAAGATTTGGCAGCAGCTCAAGTGCCATACATCGCTTGGGTCCGTGTGGCGAAACTACAGCTTATGGACAATGCTCGCAACTGGTGGAAGGCGGAAGAAAGCCGTCTGGTACAACCTATTGAATGGAAGACTTTTCGCGAGAAGTTCGACGCGAAATACTTCCCTGTGACTGCCAGGTTTGCAATGGAGCAGCAGTTTAGTCGTCTACAACAGGGTTCAATGTGGGACAAATCAGTAGATGAGTACGACGCTGAATTCACTATGCTAAGCCGATTCGTGGCACACTTGATACCGACGGACAAGATCAAAGCCCGTCGCTTTCAACAAGGACTGGACACCGAGATTCAGGTTGCTCTAGCCACGTGAAAATTTCTGACACATGAGGATGCTTTGGAAGCTGCCCGCAGTTATGAAGCGGTGATAAAAGCAAGGGGCAGACCTCAATCAGCCGATTTGAAACGCCCTGCCACTCAAATGGCAGGAGGAGCCTCTCCAAGGCCATCGTTTGAACCCAGGAGATCAGAAGAAACCAATAACCAGTCAAGTCCAGATTTCTGCTACCAATGCAGAAAAAAGGGACACTTGTGGAAGGACTGTAGGCGCGCAAAAGGCTTGTATCTAATTTGTGGTGCATCCAACTACGGAATCGGGAACTATCCTAATAATAGCAACTCAACTCACACATCCACCAACTACCCGCAGTGGCCAGCTATTCAGGCTCCTGCATCTCGTTATGCACTACCTGCTCCACCACCTGCACAGTCTACTCGCCAATTTCAACAAGCAATGAGGGATATGCCTAGAGGGCAGAGAAAGAGGCCCCAAAGGTAGAAGGTGCCTCTAGCTAGAAGGAATGTACCACGGCGACGGGCATTCACATTGGAAGCCGTAGAATCCAAGATTGTAGGTCAAGGTAACACCGGTAAGCCTTTTTCACCCTTGTATCCTTTTGTCATTTTTTATACTACGGTCATCAGACTTTACTTGAAACTGTTACACTTTCCTTTTTCAAATTTCGAGGACGAAATTTTTTAAGGAGGGTAGAATGTAACAACCCTAATTTTCCTATACACTTTTCTATACAATTTTTTTTTAAATTTTTAAAAAATCCATAAAGGAGTATTTTAACCTGAGCACAATATATATATAAGTAATTATTTTGTTATTAAATAATTCCATTTTTAGTGTACATAAAATTGTTTTAAAATTAATGTGTACTTAGGGTATTTAATGTTGCTGTTACCATTTTAAGTAGTTATTTTCCTACAATAATTACAAAAAGGAACTTGTAGCTCATTGGTAATACCTTGCACTGCTGAACCAAGCCACCAGAGTTCAAATCCCATGCCACACATTATTTTTGTATTTATTTTATTTTAATTTCTTTTGTAAGTCAACAGTCAAATCGCCATAACCCACAAAATATGTACTGGACATGAAAAAGTAAATATACCATTAAATAGCTCAGAAGATTCCCCGGCCTCTGGTGGTTTGACTCGGCCCGACTCGGCACCGTCGGCCGGCGAACCAGCTGACTCGGTCCGGCGCCGCCAGCCGGACCTGGCCGAACGGCCGAGTCACCAACAGAGAAAAGTTGGGCCTTGACTTGGTCAACCCTCCTGCACACTTATTATCCCTGGATCGATTTCCTATTGCCCAATAAATCTCTTTTACTTCTAGGGTTAATGAGTTTTAATGAATTTTTATATAATTTTATATATTTTATATATTTTTTATTAAAAACCCTAACCCTATCCTAACCCTATATAAACCCCCCATACCCTTTACCCTCTCATCACTTTTTCTAAGTCCACTCTCCCAAAATTCCAAGAGAACTTGGTACGTTAGAAAATGAGCGAAAGACGAAGGGCTGACGAAATCGACGGCGAAATCCCGGCGATCGTGCTAGGACCTCTCAACGACGATTCGACACACCAACAAACCCACCACCTTCCTCTCACTCTCTAACGTTGTCCAAACCCATAAGTCCCCCTTTTCTATCCTTCTTTTCTTTCATTAAAATACGAACATAAAACCCGATGGAATTCGGAAAAAACCGATTTCCGATTCGGTTTTCTATCAAAACACACTTATCAATAATTCCATAATGCTTGAACATATTCATGTTGACTACTAATCACTTAAAAATTAATTTGAACAAGTTTTCACAAATGAAATGATAGCTTTTGCAATATGTCATATTCTTTCACTTAAATACCACCATGTTTAGTTTATCACATTTAACCTTTTAACATTGCTATACCTTAAAGTAGATCACGAGGTAATAACCTACCTCCACACACACTCATATGTAATCATAAAACGCTACCTTGAAAACTTAGAATACGATAAAACAAGATTTCACATTAAAATACCATTTTCTTAATAAAACCTTTTCTAAAAGTTTTAGGTTTGATATACTTTCAAACAAATACCTTTTAATAGGAAAATACGATATGTCATGGACATCGATCGTTTATCTAAACCTGACTTTGTGGTGTCTAGGCTAGGCAAGTGAGAAAAGGTAACTTTAAAAGGCCCGTCTCACGATTCGTGAGCGGATCCCTCCTTTTCTCATTCGTACTTACCTGGCCACAATTGGCGGTGAAGAGGCGATTTGAGACTTCTAACGACTTGTCGTTTAGACCCTTTAGAAATAGTCTAGTTGAAATATAAAAACCTAGAATCTAAAATATGGAAAATTGACTTTTGCAAATAAATACCTTATCTTTATAAAACCGTTTTCTAAATGATTAGAATTTATTAAATCTTTGCAAAGCACCACAACAACCCACCTTTGGGGAACTCGTCAGGGATTGTACGGTTTATCGTGCACCCTCGGGCTTAGTAGTGCGAGATTCAGGCCTCCGCAAGGAGCATTCGTCTCGAAAGATTTAAAATACGATATTTAAGAAAAATGAGATTTTTGGGAAATAAAATTATTCTTGTATAAACATATGTATATTTATCATTTAAACACATATTTTATTATAAGATAAAGTTTACACATTTTCCTAAAAATTACAAGATTAAAAGTTACATTGAAATACCATGAATTTCAAATAAATCAATATTATAAATTAATACCTTTATTTATGTAATTAGGATATTTTCACTAGAAATAAGACAAAATAAAATCATACTCATTATAACTATAAAGACGAATAATAAATACTTGAGATGTATCTTGAAAACTATACAAAAGTATTTTTACATAAAACCCCCTCAAGTTTTATAAATTACAATAATGACCCTAACAAATATAGAACTTCGACTTACATTTCTTTTGGTCTGACTCGGGTTTGAATCTGATTATTTCTGACTTGAATATGATTCAAGTCAATCTACATTCTTTAATATTCCAACTCAAAATGAACACATGAATCCCAGAATCCAGTTAACAATCTATATAACTTGACTGAATCAAACCATGGATATACATCCATTGTTCCGTTATTCCATTTACCTCATTATGCAGTTAAAATCTGTTTATTGATATCATGGTTTTGGTCAGTCATCCAACTTATACAATGCAATACAATAATACAATCAAAACACTACGGGGTTTAAGGGGTAGATTGGTACGGAAGATGTTAACAGTGGCACGAGACGGTCAGATTTAAGACACCTAACATGTATCCAATTGCCGTTGTTCCGGGCCTTCTAACGGAGCCTTGTACTATATTTTCCGTTTTCCTTGGTCTCTAGCATATAGAGACCCCTCTCGTATACACTGGCATCCTTCCGTACCAAGCTACAAACAACAGCGTGAACATAATATTCTACAACATTATAGTTTAGAAGATACCTCTTATTCTGTCTTTTCTTATTCTCCCTTATCTTTGGGACTTACCGAGCGACCAGTTCGCTGACGACATTCTATTTCTTTCTTCTTTGAATGTCGTCAGGTGCTTTGGACCCAGCAGAGATCGAGCCCACCGGTGAAGACTTGGTGCAGTTTCACGAAGACCCCGAGCTCTAGACATTGTACCTTATTCTGTTCAGTATTTTCATTTCCTGTTATACCATTGTTTAGGCATCGTTTTTCATTCCAGTTGTATTTACTTTTCATGCATTGTACAAAAGAATGTTATTAATAAAGTTGCCGTTACCTTTATATCTCTTATCTCTTGTGATTTACTTTCATATTGCTTAGATACGCTTAGCGTATGTACTTCTAAGTATATACGCAGCGGACCTCATCGCGTCCCCTTCGCCGCACACCGGGAAGCGGGGCGTGACAACAAGGATACCCCTCGCCTGTATATACATAACTGCATACGCATTCCGACTGAATGAGTATGCGATGAGACTAAAATAATCCAACAAATCTAATACTAGGATCCGGCTTAAACCAAATCCCACTAGTATGGTCCGTCCGATCATGATCCTTGCAATACCGCACGTATATAATCGAACCCTGCCATATATCATACGACCTCTACAACGTTTCGCCCGAAACTTGAGAAACTGTCTGTGGGGGACTCTAAAGTCTCGTCAATACTTTGGCTATGAATTTAACCACTAGCACGTCAGAGGTATTAGCCATACGTAACGGGCTACCAGGTATTGACCAAAAGGGAGGTCGATGAGCGAACTCATCCTGACACCCTACTGAGCCTGTCAGTGACAATATCCATACAGTCCGATCCGTTCGTCTATGAGTATCGTATTGCGGGCCTAGGGGGTTGGTAAAAGTCAGACCCCTAAAAGCGGTACAAGTCGTGTCAGAGTGTAGCCTAGAACACCCTAAGATACTACGGGAATACCCACCAGTAAATCTCCTGCCTCGGCCGAGGGCTTTGTTTAATGGCTCTCCTAGACACAGCGCGACCTCACCCCCAATACCGGGAGAGACGAACCCCTGCCGATCTGCTCACTGCCTCCATATGGCCTGGGACTGTACCCAACTAAAACCTGTTTGCACGACTCCTTTGAGCGGTGGTAGGGTAGTAATCAAAGCACAGTGGGAACTCACACGAGATAAATGACAACCTCAGGTCGATGAACTAACCTGTACACATGTCACCAGGGAACTGCTATCTGACATCTGGTATAATACCAACTAGCATGTTCCCGGCGAGTCCTGTCCGGTGTACTCATAACGCAATGAGCACCTGTATACATCTTAGGTGAACAAACTGACACCAATGGCTTGTGAGACCGGCCACCGCCCTTCTTCGGGCACTCGACTGTATACACTAGTCTACTAATGGAGTATCGATGCCCAGTCTCGAAACTCCCATGACTCGGGACACTTTAAGGATGTGCTTATAGACCCCAGCTCCCACGTATATGATCGCCATCATACTGCTGGTAGTAAAGCAAGAATCCTAAGGGCTCTATCAATATGCAATAGTGACCTGTAAGGTCACCTAATGCTGTACACGATGATAAAGATAAACCAGATAGCATACTATCATCTCGAGTAAGACTGTCCTACCGGCATAGGTCCTCCCTCAATCATTTCAATCACGTGCCTGTGATCCAATAATTGACTCTGAGGGCACTATATCCAAGATTAGGTGATCATCCTCATTATATCGGAATTCGTTGTAATTGGTGATATTTGAGGAAGTCGCCTGGGTTTTTCCGGACGACATGTATTTGGTTTTGAGTATCCATTGTTGTGCACCAATTTCAAAATGATATATCTGTACGTTTATTTTTATAAAGTAAGATATAACTTTTTGAAATTATGTCCATAACATTTACCTATATCAGTTGACGATTGGGTAAGGAGCATTGAACAACGGAGTAGTTCTTAACCATAAGTACATTTTTCAACCTACGATGCACAGGTTTTGAGTTATTCAACTCGGGGGACTCATACAGATTATTGCATGTTGTCCAGTGTCCATTAGGACAAAGGGGTTGGTCCTCGTACTATGTTCTGTTTACTTATGAGTTCTCTAGTTTTTAGACAAGTGTTTCGTAGAAATACAAGGTCTAAGTTTTGAGAAGTTGTGGGTATAGGAATAAAGTAAAGAACTAGATGTCGCAAGTATCGGGATTCTTCAAAGTGATCGAAGATGTAGATACTTGTGATTGGTATTCAGTTGATAGTAATGGTTTTGAGAAACTTGTTTCTCTTTCGAGTTGCTCATAATTAGATGCGTTCCTAAGTTGAGTAATGCTGATCAGGCTCTCTCCATTAAGTTGATATGTACTGGAGACAGCTGCATGATTAGAATCTGGTTCCAATTAAATAATTGCCAAAGTTTCTATATTGGATATAGAATGGTTCATATCTTAACGATGTTAAGGTACGGGGAGTTGTCCGGCTTATGCTTAAAACCAGACTCTGGATAACTCAATGCACGTTTCTGTAATGGCAGTTTATGGGTTGGCCTAGGCTACGACGAGGGTTGACTTTCTACCATCTGGAAGATCAATGGTGATATTGTTCTTGACTCGCCACAGTTTTAGTAAAATGGATTTTTTTTTCAGAAAACAGTAGTGGGAGTATGGTAGAACTGAAAGTGATTCCAGAACCGTAAACGATTACGGAAAATTTAATAAGACCTATTGATTCAATCAGGTTTGACATTCCATTAGCCACTCCGCAGATATGGTGGGTAACCTCAGACACCCTAGAGGTACTCCGGTAGCCTCAAAGACGGTGACAGGAAGGTTCTTGTTTACCCAGACTTGACACTACTGTTGTTCCAGGCTATGAGACCCGGCAGTAGGTTAAGTATAGCGTCGTTCTAAACTAGCTTTAGAAGTGCACGTGTGTACTATTCTGCCAGAGGGTAGTTGTGGTCAGTGGGAGCAGCGGAAGCATAGTCGGTAAGTAGCTTATGTCTATTTATAGACTAGAGCAGATATAGCGGAGATTGATCATCTAATTTTGATGTGACAGTCATGGCTTTGACTTCATCAGAATATGGGATGGATCTGTTAAGAAGGTAGCAGGGTGTGATGTCCTGGTATATGGATAACATACACAGAGTAGGAAGTAAAATTCCTATACTACGATCGGTTATACTGTGATTGTCACACAGTTGTTTCTCCACATAGGATATGGATATAATATCTGACATTCTGGTTACTAGTGTTAGTTATATGTATGCCCTAGAGGCCATTACTGTACATTGGATGTATATTGTAGTGGATGCTGGGACATATATAGGTAGGACTTTCTTGCTCGACATGATAGAACACTATCCGGTTGCTCTTTATCTTAACATGTATACTTTCTGTATCTCTGATTACATGTTGATAAAGCCCTTAGGATGTGTACTCGACTTCCAGGACTATGATGTAGATCATACTAGTGGGGCCTGGGTAGTCATTAAGTACATCCTTCATTGTTCCTAGTCGTGGGAATATCGAGACGGGGCATCGATATTCCAGAGTAGACTAGCGTATATCTTCTCGACCCATATGATGGGCGATGGATGATCCCATATCCATTGGTGTTTGACATCAGAGATGGTATGCGGGTGCTCAGTGGAGGCTGGGTACACTGAACGGACTCGCCGAGAACTGCCAGATGGTATTATACCTCACGTCAGATGGCAGTTCTCTGGTGACATTGGTACAGCTTAGTCTGTTGACCTGAGATCGTCATAGAGTCTTGTGTGTCTCCCACTGTGCTTTGATTTCCACCCTACCACGGCTCTACTGAGTCGTGCAAACAGGTGGTTTTTGGGTACAGTCCCGATTCACATGGAGGCAATGAGCGATAGGAGGGGATTCGTCTCTCTCGGTATTGGGGGTTGATGTTGTGCTATGCTCGACTGGCCATAACAGGAAATCCCTGGCCAGGGTTGCAGTGATATACTGGTAAGAGTTATCAGTAGTTTCACGAATGTTATGGACCTCACGTCGGCATGACTTATCGAGCTACTGTGGTCTGACGTTTACCACCCCTAGGCGAGATATGCGACATATCAGACGAACAGACCGAACTATACGGTAAGTGTTACTGGTTGGATTCACAGGAGTGTGAGCGGGCTTGCTCGTCGATCTTCTGATCGCTCAATACCCGGGTGGCCGTTACGTTTAGCAGACCGCTTGCGGCTTGTGGGTGTTTGATATGATCATCATCTGCTGCCGGCGTATTGACGAGTCTTTAGAGTCCTACACAGAGGTTTCTTGGCTCAAGCGAAACGAAATAGGAGCACATATGAGATATGTGCGGGACCGAGAATAATGCGTGTATGTGATACCGTATTCCATTCTCACGATGAATGTGTCGAATGGTTGTATGCGATATAACCTTGTTATCGAATCAAGGATTGTTTCGATAAGCCGATACATTGGATATTAGTCGGTTATATACGATATGACCGGATCGTTAAATCAAGTATTGATTTAATTATTTAATGCATAATTATATATTTTATATATTACTTTGCATTAACTAATATTAGTTCACTTTAAAAGGATTTTCTCACTTGATGCACATTGTATATGTGATATATTTTTGTGCACTTGTTTTTATCATGTTTGATGATACATGCTCACTTGGGTTTGTGTAAAGATTAAACCATGGTTGTGTAATGGTTATGGTTTTCTTTTTGTTATCTATTTATTTATTTATTATTCTTTTTGAAATGATAAAGAAAAGAATGGTGGCTTTCTTTGTTTGTTTGTTGAAGCTTCTTGAAGCTTTGAACAAGTCCACCATTCTTGTCTCATGCTTAACCCTAACCATTCCAACTAACCTTAGTTTATTCTCTACACCTAACTATGGTTGCTATATGATAAGTATTCTTTTATTTTTCTATTATGGAAAATACTTATCATATTCTATTATATTCTTTCATCTTCTTCTTCATCTTCAACAAGAAGAAAAGCTTGCCTTCATCAATGGCAACTTGAGCAAATGAGTGAGAAATCCAATTCTAAAGTGAACCCACCTCCTATTTCTTCATCCTCTACCTCTTGCCAAGTAGTATAGGGTGTTTCCTTCATAAGTTTTCATGGCTTGGTGAAGTTGGAGCTTGATCTTGTGATGCCTCGACGTAGATCATCTTCGGCATCGAAGCCGACGACCAAGTCCGCCCTTTTCTCCGATGAAGCCGATGCTAGAGTCATGGATTCAATTTGGACAGCGGAGGGACGTCATCACGGAGCCTAGGAGGTCGAGGACCGGATCTACAAAGGTTGTAGCCTCTTTCCTTTTAAGTTAAAGTTGTTTACTTGCATCGCATCACCTATATATCTAGTTAACGATCCGTATTAGGGTTTCTCGGCACTTCTAAAATTTTAATTGGCCATGTTTGATCACTTGTGAGACTTCATTAGTGTGCCTAGGAACCCTACAGTGGTATCAGAGCTACTAGGCATTAGATGTCGACCTATGGGGGGTTCTCACTGTGTGACAGTGTGGCGAAGCATAGGCTCTTACCCCCAGGGTGTCCCGAGACCGAAAGGTGTTCTGGCGGATTGTAGTCCTTGTGAGGGGGCATGCGTAAACAGTAGTTGCTGAGGGACCCGTTGGTGCCACGGCGACCCCATTGGATGGGGTGGCTGCCTGACCAACACTGGTATCAGAGCTACTAGGAATTGGATGTCGACCTATGGGGGGTTCTCACTGTGTGACAGTGTGGCGAAGCATAGGCTCTTACCCCCAGGGTGTCCCGAGACCGAAAGGTGTTCCGGCGGGTTGTAGTCCTCGCGAGGGGGCATGCGTAAAAAGTAGCGGCTGAGGGACCCGTTGGTGCCACGGCGACCCCATTGGATGGGGTGGCTGCCTGCCCTACAGTGGTATCAGAGGCTAGCTAGAGCCTTAGGCGATGCGTAGAAGGAATTAGAAGTCCGATCGAGCCGAAACCCTAATTCAAAACATGCTCTCTGTACATTTTTGAAATTTGTGGATTTTTAAGAATTAAAAATATGCAGAAAAATCAGCAGGAGTTTGTAAGAGTTACTGTGAAATTCGAGTGCCTAACTCCATCAAACCGCCGCGGTTCCGCGACATGAGCATGGCTCGTGCTGCGGTTCCGCGGCCGTACGGTCTCTATGTTCAATGAATTTTACACAGTAATTCCTATTTTGTAGTGCTGGTTTTCCTGGGAATTTTTAATCTGAACTCAAGATTTGAGTTTTCTGGGTTGTATTGGGGACTCGGTGTTTCAATCGGATTGTCTAATTTTGTCTGTGTGTTTTTCCGGATATTTTTGAATATGTTAAAAAGTTCGACCAGATATAAATACCCACTTTTTCCCCTGCCGGGAAATTTCCAATTGTTGGACTTTTCCGTAGTTTAATGACGTTCTAAGTAGTGCAAGTAATGCGATGGTCCCTCTAGAAGACAACAAACCTTAACTCGATCATGTGACCGTCTTGAACCGCCCTTTGAACCTTCGGGTTTGGGGCAGTGCGGCGTGCCACATGTGAGGCGTTGGCTTGACCCTTCTACGGCTGGACCGTTGGTACTGAGGCACGAAGTGAATGTTTTTAAACTTATTTCATGTGTTGAGCAGTTTCGGGAAAACTTGGGTGTTCGAATGTTCGATCGGAAAGTTTAACATTTTCTATTTATCTGGAATGGGATATAATACTTGGAATCCACAAGCAGTTATGCGATAACTGATTTGAATGTTATAAACATAGCACTTTAGTTTCATTTGATCGGTTGCCACGGAATTTTGATGTGATCAAAAGTCCGTCGCAATCACGTAGCGTACGCGGATACTCGCCGGGTAAACTTAATAGAAAGCTACACCCCAAAGCCCCGACCAAGTGACTGTAGGAGAACCCCGTCACCGAAAGCATCCGTTCGGGTGCTCGCGGCAGCGGTGTTCCGCCTTGGTGCACTTCGTCGACGGCGTCGGGGGTGCGGCTGCCTACTAAAGTTTGCGACGATCATTCGATCAGAATGTCGGGAATCCTGTTGAATTGCCCGACATGATATTGAAAAGTGTTTTCGATAAATGAGACTGAAATGCGGGGTTTATAATTGTTAGGCATGTGATGTCTAAGGAATTCATTTGATTAGGCATGCGATGTCTGAAGAGTTTGCGGATTCCAACTGTTGTAGTTTTACACTTTCTTTTCTGTGACCGTAAGTGTAATATGTGATATCGCCGGTTTCGGTGCTATATGTCAACGACAATTGGGATACGCATGTTTACTTACGTTGATGACATGTAATGTTATGTGTTGCTGGATATGTTATATTGGATCGTCGTGTTTGAATTGCCGGGGGGTTTTATGTGAGATGAGTGTTTTTCCATTTTCATTCATGTAAAAACTTATATGTAATATTCTTTTATTGGGGCACTTCCAGGTTGCGAAAGATGTCACCTTTTGTATATTATTTACTTTTCCGCATTAGGATAGACCCAAGGAGGGGAGCACAAGTAACCGGGTTCTAGGGTCCAGTGGGAGACCATCTCGAGGAGTCGAGTCCGGGTCTCCTAACCCTAGAAATGGTAGGGTCGCTTGCCGCTCTCGTAGGGGTCTAGGGGTGTGGGATTGGCTATTCATCACGACCGTGGAATTCGTGTTTTATACTGGCTCGTATTGAAAACACGGACGTCCTAGTATATCCAATATTTTATATGATATTTTCTGCTGCGTTATCTGTGATGTGATCATGTGATGTTCTGTGATAGATATAATATATAGTATATATGATATATAATATAGACGTTGCTTATGTTTTACACCCGTGCTAGCCCTGCCTCGTTCTGGCGTTAGTTACCTAACCTAACGGTGCTGACGGGACATCGAGGCGAATGCGGATGGCATAAGCGTACGTTATATTTATCTGTGATGATTAGGTGGATTTAAATGATGGGATATTCATTAATGATATTAATGAAAGAAAATAAACCTAATTGATGTTGTGGAATCGAATTTCAAAATAAAAAAGGTAGCTACAGTTCATGTTTTGCATTGTGGTGTTCATTATAGAACATCCGGCACCTTATTCGATAAGGAAAGGACCGAGATCCCTTCACCGGGAGTGACTCCTTTAGCAATAACTGGCAGATGCTACAACACTCGGTTTGTCTTTTGATTGCTTCTATAGTTTCTGCTTTGCACAGTGATATATATGATATATCCCGCACCTCATTCGACGAGGAAAGGGCTGACGATCCCTTCACCGGGAGTGACCCCTTTAGCAAAACTAGAAAAGCCTCAAAAACATTCCATTTAAAAACCATTTGATTCCGCAACGAGATCAAGTTCAAAGCGTTAAAGGTTTTTCATAAAAACCATTCGCAACCCTCCGTCATTTTAGGAAGTAGAGTACTTAGTATTCGTGCTGTGTTTGTTGACTTTAGTTAAGGCACAGTGTACGGTAGCTAAGTGATATCTTCCTACACCGCATATGATACGATTAGTTTGGACAGTCGCATGACTTTGTTGACCTTAGTTAAGGGTCATGTGGGTGGGTCTAATTAATCACGAAATGACGGGTAGAACTTGACTAGTACTTATGATTTGTTGACCTTAATTAACGTCATAGGTGCTAGGGGTAAAAACCATTATCGGGAGTTTCAAGTGTTGAAATTTGCAATGAGATTGCATACCTTCTATGTGATAGTTGGATCCCGATACCCACTGCGAGTAATTGTTACTCCTGGGAGAGTTTTGCACTTTACAATTAGCCGATCAAGTAGGTGTCTAGAAAGGTGTCAACGGGGTTATGCCTCTGGGAAAACGAGGTTTACTGTAATTAGTTCCGTGCGAAAGCACGAGGAACCTCCGTCAAAGTACCGACACTGGCCTGGCTGAAAGATTTGCGAACTTGTAGAGTGTAATTAATCCCGGCTAGTCTTTCCTTTTAAGGTTTGAAGAAAGATTTGATAAAAACAGTGGGAGCCATCCTGATTAGATAAAATATATAACCAGTCTGATCTTGCAAGAGCGCACGCTGAGTGTTTTCTTCTCTCTCTCTCCAGGTAGCGACCATATCACGCCTTAATCAAGATAATAATATGGATGTATTGACCGAACCCGCTTGTTATACTGAGCTGGGGAACGTTTGTCCCGCTCCAACTTATAATTGTTATAAGACAGAGCAGGAAATAGGGGAATACCAGAATTCATATGCCGCCCAAACGAAGAAAGTGCATATGATGCATCTTCTTCGGGTGTGTTCGTTACACAGAACTGTTTCTCAGTATCCTCTGCATCCTGGGTATTTGATACCGGATCAGGATCGCAGATATGTAATCTGTTACATAGGGCTACAAAAAGGTAGAAAAACTGAGAACGGATGATAAGTTTCATGAGACAGAAAACGGGGCAAGTGTTGCAGCCAAGTCTGTTGGTCACTGTCACCCTGTATTACCAATACATTAATTCTGAACAAATGCTACTAGATACCGAACCTGATATACAAAATCATATCAATATCTTTATTTAGTAAAGAAATGATAAAATTTTGTATTGATGGATAATGTTTTGAACATTTCCTATATCAAAAGTTGATCGATTCAGGCATGTTATCTAAAAGCATTGACGTTCTAAATCAAACTACAGTTCCTAGTATACAGAACACACACAAGAGGAAGAGTTCAGAAATGAACGAATCCTTCTTGAGGCATTGTAGACTAGGTCATATCAATGCGACCCGACTGGCTGAAGTTACATTTTAGATGCATATTTAAATCAGTTTGAATTTACATCTTGTGAAACTTGCCAGTCATGTTACAAAGATTAGATGACCATAGCTCCGTTTACTGAAAACAGAGAAAGAGTTAGTTAACTCTTGGGACTGATACATAATGATGTATGTAAGGTCTCCTGTCTACACATGCCAAGACTGGTTCATTGTATTTCATTACATTCTCTAATAATCTCTCAAGATTCAGACATGTGTTCCTGTTGAAACACAAGTCCGAACCTTTTGAGATATTCACAGAATATAAGTTAGAAATAGAGAACCAAAAACCGGGTATAAGTATTATGTCCTATGATAAGATCAGGGAGGAGAATACTTGTGCATGGCATTCCTGGACTATTCTAAAGGAGAATGAGATTCTCTCTCAGTGTTACTCCTCTGAATATACCACAGCACAACGGTGTATCGGGGTGGAGAAATCGCACAATATTAGATATGGTGTGCTCTATGATGAGTACTACTGAGTTTCCTATTTCCTTTTGGAGTTATGCGCTTGAGAAGATGCATACCTATTGAATTATGTTCGAATCAGATCACTGCCTACCATTCCATATGAGATATAGTATAGGAAGAGCCTATCTCCTAAGTAAGTTAAGATTTGGGATTGTCCGGCCTATGTCTAAAGCAAAATCCGGACAAGATCGAGGCAATGTCAGTTCTGTAGAACTGGGAAGGTTCCAGCTATACAAAACTGCAGCTGATGATTTGACAGAACCAAAGGATTCAATAGTTCCCGACGAACCTCAGCCTCTCCGCCGATCTAGTAGGGTTCCTCATCCGCCTGAGAGATACCTCGGTTTTTCGATGACAGTAGGAGCGAGGAATGCATCATGAGATGATGACCCATTTAGTATCGAGCAGGCCATCGAGAGTAGAGGACTCTGTAAGAATGGCTGGATGCTTAGCGATCTGAAATGGAGTCCATATACACCAACAAAGTATGGACTTTGGTTGCGATATCTGAAGGGTTAAATCCCCATCAGGAGCAAGTATATCTTGAGAAGATTACTTGGTATAGATGGAAAAGTTGAGACTTTCAAAGCTAGACTTGTTAAAGGTTTCCGTCATCGACCAAAAGTGGAAAATGATGAAACCTTTTACAAGGACTATACTTAAGTCCATCCAGATCCTACTTACCATTGCTACATACCATGACTGCGATATCTGGTGGTTTTGTGTCATGACTGCTTTTCTAAATACTGATTTAGAATAGAAAGTCTATAAGTACACAGCCAGAGGGCTTCGTAAACAGTGGGAGCAGCGGAAACATGTGCAAGTTGCTTTACAGGATAAAGCAGGCATCACGGAGTTGGAACATCTGTTTTGATGTGGTAGTCAAAGAGTTTGACTTCATCAAAATGGTAGATGAACCTTGTATGTACAAAAGGGTACTATGGAGTATAGTAATGATCCTCGTAAAGTATGTGGATGACATACTCTTGATAAGAAAGGAGTTTCCTATTCTACGATCGGTCGATCTCCTCTTATCACATAGATTCTCCATATAGGATCAAAATGATACCTCCTAAATCCTAAGATTTGGGTCTATGAGATAGATCTAAATGGATGTTAGGATTCTCACTAGCTGTAGTAAGATTGTATCAATCGATCCTGGGGAGAATCACTGGAAAAGTTCCAGGGTGATAAAGACGACTGAATGTCAGTCACAGGAATTGTCTTTACCCTCAGTAGAGGGACGGTATGTTGGAAGAGTTCCAAGCTAGATACCGTGGCAAACTAGACGATAAAGGCTGGTAACATCGCTATTTAAGGTACTACCAAAGAGGCAGTTTGGGTGTATATTGGTTCATAAGATGAACTAGGTTCCTACCATTCTATGACAATGGAAGTGTGGCTTTGGCCCAGGAACCCCGATCCCATCAGTGACCCAGACATATTCTGAGGAAGCATCACCTGATCATGGAGATAGTTGATCTTCAGGGTGATCGAGGTTAGGAGAGTAGACTCAGAGGACAACACGGCGGATCCACTTACGAAGGCCTTTTCCCAGAGAGAGACCTTTATGGGATGGTTGACTATATGATACTGCAACCACTACTAAAGATGGCCCTAGTGCAAGTGGGAGATTGTTAGTTATATGTATGCCCTAGAGGCCATTACAGTACATTGGATGTATATTGTAGTGGATGCTGAGACATATATAGGAAGGACTTTCTTGCTCGACATGATAGTACGCTATCTGGTTGCTCTTTATCTTAACATGTATACTTTCTGTCTCTCTGATTACATGTTGATAAAGCCCTTAGGATGTGTACTCGACTTCCAGGACTATGATGTAGATCATACTAGTGGGGCCTGGGTAGTCATTGAGTACATCCTTCATTGTTCCTAGTCGTGGGAATATCGAGACGGGGCATCGATATTCCAGAGTAGACTAGCGTATATCTTCTCGACCCATGTGATGGGCGATGGATGATCCCATATCCATTGGTGTTTGACATCAGAGATGGTATGTGGGTGCTCAGTGGAGACTGGGTAAACCGTGTTAGTAAAATGTATGCCCTAAAGGCCATTATATGGATAGTGGAAATTTGGACATATATCTATAGAGATAGATGAATTTCTTGCTCAACATGATAGTACGCTATCTGGTTTACTTTATCTTGATATGTAGATTTACTCATTTACACATGCTGATAAAGCCCAAAGGATATTTGCTTGAATACTGTGATTATGATGCGGATCATACTAGTGGGGCACGTGTAGTTTATAAGCATATTCTTGAACTGTTCCTAGTCGAGGGTGTATCGAGACAGGGCATCGATATTCCAGAGTAGACTAGCGTATACCATTCTTGTCCCATATGATAGGCGATGGATGATCCCATATCCATCTGGTGAGGAGACACCAAAGATTGTATGCGGGTGCTCAGTGGAGACTGGGTACACTCAACGGACTCGCCGAGAACTCCTATGTGGTATTATATCTATCGTCGGATAGCAGTTCTCAGGGAACACTGGTACAGGTTAGTCTGTAGACCCGAGATCGTCATAGAGTCTTGTGTGTCCTCCCACTATACTTTGATCTCCACTCTACCACGGCTCTACTGAGTCGTGCAAACATGTGGTCTTTGGGTACAGTCTCGAGGCACATGGAGGCAATGAGCGATAGGAGGGGTTTCATCTCTCCCGGTATTGGGAGTTGATGTTGTGCTATGCTCGATTGGCTATAACATGAAGTCCCTGGCCAGGGCTGCTGAGATTTACTGATAAGAGTTATCAGTAGTTTCTCAATCTGTAATGAGCCATACACCAGCATGACTTATTGAGTTACTGGGGTCGACGATTCCATCCCTGGACTCGATATGCAGCATATCTGACGAAGAGACCGGACTACACGGTAAGTGTTGCCAGTTGGCTCGACGGGAGTTTTTACAGCTTCGCTGGTTTTCTTCTGATCGTTTCAATACCCAGGTGGCCGTTATGTTTAGCTGACCTCTTGCGGCTTGTATATGTTTGATATGATCATCATCTACTGCCGGCGTATTGACGAGTCTTAGAGTCCCACAATGAAGTTTCCTGGCTCAGGCAAAAAGATGTGGTGTGCATATGAGAAATGCGCGGGACCCGATTAAATACGGTTATGTGATAAAGTATATTAATCGGGCATTTTCTATTTGTCGGATCGTATGTGATATGACCGGTTTGCTAAATCAAGTGTTGATTTAACAAATTACATTTAGATTAATTCTTTAATTAAATCCTTTTGTATGCATGCATGTATCCACATGATGATGTGCAAGGACACATACATGCATACATAGTATCATGGTTGATGATACAAGAATGGTGGCAATGCAAGACTTATATTGAAGCTTTTAATTTGTATTTATCATTTTAAGTTAATGTAAAGAAAACCCACACATGCTCCTTCATTCTTTAGTGGGTAAGCTTTATTTAACTTAATGAAAAGAATTTCCACCCATGCTTAATTCTTTATGAAAAGAATTTCCACTCATAATTATAGTGATAATGGAATAATGGTGATTATTCCTTCTCATCACTATAAATAGCTTCATATGTGATATGAAACAAGGAGTACAAAACAAGTGTACAATTAGTGCAAGGGTGTGAAGAAAACAAGTTATCATATGTGTTATGATAGAAAGCTCAAGCCACCATTATCTTCTTCTTCCTCTCTTGATTTTTCTCTAGAGTGAAATTGATAAAAGAAAGGATTTCAATTGAAGAACATAAACGACATAATCATACTACACACATCTAGCCGATTTGTGTAGGGTGTTTGCTCTACTTCGTTTGCCAAACAAGTAAGGCAAGGAGCTTTGGGCAAAGGGACTTCGGGTGGATCATCGTGGACAAGGAAGGCTTCCATCGATCCGTTCCAAACTCTCATAGTGCCAAGAAGTCATCGAGGGAGATCTACAAAGGTTGTAATCTCTACTCTTAGTGATAGTTTTACATTTGCATGTGATGCTTATTTGTTTGAATCCCTAAAACTTCTAGTTTCGATTCTTGTCGAGTTAACTTAGCACCTCTAAAATTTTGATTATGGCATATGTGATGCTACCGAACCCTTGACGAGGTGCTAGGCTAACCCAACAGTGGTATAAGAGCCAAGCTAGAGCTTTAGGCGATGCGTAGGCGATGTTAAAAGTCCGATCGAACCACGAAACACCAATTTGGACCGCTCACTGGAAATTTTTTGAAAATTGGATTTTTCCAAATTAAAAGTTCTTAAAAAATTCAGCAGGCTTTTTTATGAATTACCATATAAAAATTATTCAACGATCTCTCGAAAGCGCCGCGGTTCCGCGGCCATAGCATGCCTTTGGCCGCGATTCCGCGGCCGTACAGAGGGATCAGTGAATACATTTTCTACAGTAGACCTGATTTAATAAGTTCCTGCTTCTGGAATATTTTAAACTTACTCAAGTGTTGAATTTTCTGGAGATCTATTGTATTTGGTGATTCGATTGGAAAAGTTTAACTTCGTTCAGATTTTCAGATTTTTTAGAACGTGTTAAAATGTTTGAACGAATATTAGAAACACAATTTTTCCCGTATTGGAAAAATTCCAAGTGTTGGATTTTTCCCTAGTTCGAAACTTTCGAAAAACATGCAAGCGTATCTGTGGACACTCTAGAAGAACATAACCTTAACTCGATTATGTGACCGTCAAAACTATCACTGAACCTTAGGGTTTGTGGTAGTTTAGCGTTGCCACATGTGAGGCGTTGGTTTGGCCCTTCTACGGTTGGTCCATAAGGGGTTGTGGCATGTTCTAGAAAATTTTGAACTCGGCTCAAGTATTGTGCAGTTTGGGAAATCTTGGGTGTTTGTTTATTCGATCGAAAAGTTTAACATTGTCTATGTATCGGAAATGTGATACAATATGTGGAATTCATATAGTTAGGCATGAAATACGAAGTATGTGATATTTCGAAATTATGATGTCTACGGTGATTGTGGATTCCAAATGTTGTAGTTTTTCATTTTATTTTCTGCGACTGTAAGTGTAGTATGTTGTGTATCGCCGTTTTCGTTGCTATACGTCAACGACAATCGGGATACGCATACTTACTTACGTTGATGATATGAGATATTATGTGTTGCTAAGATATGATGAGTAAGATTGTCGCGAATGAATAGCCAGGGGTTTTTATTTGAGATGAGAGTTTTATTTTTCATTCATGTATAAATCAATTGTATATTATTTACTTTTCCGCATTAGGATAGACCCAAGGAGGGGAGCACAAGTGACCGGGTTCTAGGGTTCAGTGGGAGGCCATCTCGAGGAGTCCAGGCCGGGTCTCCTAAACTTTAGAATTGGCGGTATCACTTGCCGCTCTCGTAGGGGTCTAGGGGTGTGGGCTTGGCTATTCATCACGACCATGGAATCCGTATTCTCTATTGTTGGCTCGATACAAAATACGGACATCCTAGATATCCTTTTATATGCTTCTGCTGTTGATATTCTGTAATGTGATTACTTAGTATCTGAGACGAATGGATTATTATTATATATATGATATATAATAAACGTTGCTTATATTTTACACCCGCGCTAGTCCCGCCCCGCTATGCTGTTATTTAAGTAACCTAACGGTGCATAACGGGACACTGTGGCGAATGCGGATGGTATAAGTATACGTTCTATTCTGTGATGGCTTAGGAACTTAGATGATGGGATCACATTAATGAGATTAATGTAAATAAAAGAAACCTAATGATGTTGCAAAATCAGATTTGAAACCAACTCGGCTTTTTATGAAAAATGCAAGTTTCAAAAAGATGCGGAGCTTAGGCCACTCCTTTTCTTAACTGTTTTGATTCTACAACGAGATCAAGTTCAAAGCGTTAAAGGTTTTCTTAAAAACCATCCGCAACCTTCCGTCATTTTAGGAAGCAGAGTACTTAGTATTCGTGCTGCGTATGTTGATTATAGTCAAGGCGTAGTGTACGGTAGCTAAGTGATGTCTTCCTACAAAGCATATGATGCGATTAATTAGGACATTCATGTGATTATGTTGATCATAGTCAAGGGTCATATGGGTGGGTCTAGTTAATCACGAAATGACGGATAGAATTTGACTAGTACTTATGATATGTTGACCATAGCCAAGGTCATAAGTGACTAGGGGTAAAAACCATATCGGGAATTTCAAGAGTTGAAATTTGCAATGAGATTGCATACCATCTATGTGATAGTTGGATCTCGATCTCACTGAGAGTAAGTGTTACTTCCAGGAGAGTTTTACACTTTACAATTAGCTAATCCAGTGGGTGTCTAGAAAGACTGACTGGTTAGTAAAACTGTAGAATGTAATTATTCCTGGCTAGTTTTCTTTTCAGGTTTTGAAAGAAAATTTGATAAAAGCAGTGGGAGACATCGATTAGATAAAATAATAACCAATCTAATTCTTTGCTAGAGCATTTCGCTAAGTGTATCTTTTTCTCTCTCCGAATGGCAGTTACAGATGTCAGGACTTAAGCTTCTACTTGAGAAAAATAAACTGACAGGACCAAATTATAAAGAATGGTTGAGGAACTTGAACATTGCACTTTCATATGATAAGGTATCATATGTCCTCAATACCGAAGCCCCACCCGTCCCAGGACCTGAATCATCTGTCTCGGATAGGGAGATCCGAAAAACTTGGGAAAATGACTGCAACACGGCCAAGTGCCTCGCGCTCGCTTCTATGGACAATGTCCATCAGAAGCAACACGAGAATATGGATGTGCAATCCATCTTTCTTAACACAAAGGAGTTGTATGAAGAGCAATCTCGTACTTTGAGATACGAGGCATCTAGAAAGCTGTTTCAGATGCGAATGGCCCCTGGTGCATCAGTTGGAGACCATATTTTGAAAATGATTGGTCTTATTGAAGAACTTGAGGAACTGGGATGGACTATGGATAATGAGCAATATACGGATATTGTTCCACAGTCTCTCCCCCCTCCCTTTGCTCCGTTCATAGTTAATTTCAATACGAATGATTTGGAGAAATCATTGCCTGAACTTCTCAATATGTTGAGAAGTGCAGAGAACACGTTGAAAACGGCAAGGACTCCTGCTCTGCTTGCTGGACCATCTTCCTCCTCATTCCCAAAAGCTAAGGCCAAGGGAAAGAAAAAGAAGAAGTCCATCAAACAGAAAGGAGGAGTTAGAAAGACAAAGGGGAAAGACAAAGCCTGGGTTGTGGGAAGCAGGAAAGGAGAATGTTTTTACTGTAAAAAGTCAGGACATTGGAAACGCAACTGTGCTGCATATCTTGCTGATCTCAAGAAGAAGAAGCATGCTGATGCTTCCACTTCAGGTGTGTTTGTAACTGAAAACTGTTTTTCTTTAAACTCTGCATCCTGGGTATTGGATACCGGTTCTGGTTCTCACATCTGCAATTGTATGCAGGGATTGAGAAATAGTAGAGTTTTAAAGATAGGAGATCATACTCTGCGGGTTGGAAATGGTTCCAATATACATGCTGTATCCGTGGGAGAGTATCATCTAGGGTTGCCTTCAGGAAGTATTTTGGTTTTGAACCCGTGTTATTTAGTACCAAGTATGCTGTGTAACATAATATCCGTTTCTTTGTTGGACAATGAAGGATATCATTTTATATTGCAAAATAATGTTATGAACATTAACCTGAATCAAGAGTTGATTGGGTATGGTACACTAAATAATGGTATTTACGTCCTGAACCAACACACAGTTTTCAATATACAACATACTAGTAAAAGAAAATTTTCAGATATAAATGAAGCTTTTCTTTGGCATTGTAGAGTTGGTCATATTAATGAAACAAGACTAAACAAGCTACATAAAGATGGATATTTAAATCCGTTTGAATATAAATCTTATGCGACTTGCCAGTCTTGTATCAAAGGTAAAATGACCAAAACTCCGTTTAGTGGACACGGAGAGAGAGCTGGTGAACTCTTAAGGCTCATACATAGTGATGTATGCAGACCAATGTCTACACTTGCAAGAGGTGGTTTTTCAAACTTCATCACTTTTACTGATGATTTCTCAAGATTCGGACACGTGTTTTTGATAAAGCACAAATCTGAAGCCTTTGAGAAATTCAAGGAGTATAAACTTGAAGTAGAGAAGCAAACAGGCTTGAGCATCAAGAAACTTCGATCGGATCGAGGTGGAGAATTTTTAAGTACAGAGTTTCTAGACTTCTTAAAAGAGAATGGGATTCTCTCTCAGCTCACTCCTCCTTACACACCACAGCACAATGGTGTGTCAGAACGGAGGAATCGTACCCTATTGGATATGGTACGATCCATGATGTGTGATGCTGAGTTGCCGCTTTCCTTTTGGGGACATGCATTGGAGACAGCAATGTATCTATTGAACAGGGTTCCAACCAAGACCGTGTCTACCACTCCATATGAGATGTGGAATGGAAAGAGACCATCTCTTAAAAGGTTTAGGATTTGGGGTTGTCCGGCTTTTGTTAAAATGCAGAATCCAGACAAACTCGAGACACGATCGGTCATGTGTAAATTTGTGGGGTATCCAAAACATTCGTATGGATATCTATTCTACCACAAAGAGGAACAAAAGGTGTTTGTTGCTCAGCATGCCACATTTTTGGAAAATGAGATCTTTACGGAAAGTACTAATGGCAATGTGGTAGAACTAGAAGAGGTTCTAGAGACACAAATTACTCAGGAGGAATTGGTTGAAACTGATGTTGCAGAAGAACTTCAAGAACCTCAGCCGCTCAGGAGGTCTAGTAGAACTTCTCACCCACCAGAGAGATACTATGGGTTTCTCATAGATGGTGATGGAGAAGATTGCATCATGGATGATGATGACCCAACTAGTTTTCAGCAAGCTATCACGAGTGGTGACTCAGTGAAATGGCTGGAAGCAATGAGATCCGAATTGGAGTCAATGTACACCAACAAAGTATGGACTTTGGACGTTGCGCCTCCTGGGATAAAACCCGTTGGGTGCAAATGGATCTTTAAGAGAAAGATTGGTGTAGATGGACAGGTGGAGACCTATAAAGCAAGGCTTGTAGCGAAAGGTTTTCGTCAAAGACCAGGCTTGGACTATGATGAAACTTTCTCTCCAGTAGCAATGCTTAAATCCATTAGGATCCTACTTGCTATTGCTGCTCACTATGATTATGAAATCTGGCAGATGGACGTGAAAACAGAATTTCTAATTGGTGATTTAGAAGAATGCGTTTTTATGGATCAGCCAGAGGGCTTCATTGATAGTGGGAGCAGCGGGAAAGCATGTAGATTGCTTAAATCCATTTATGGATTAAAGCAGGCCTCACGGAGCTGGAACATCTGCTTTGATGATACAATCAAAGAGTTTGATTTTGTCAGAAATGAAGATGAACCATGTATTTATAAGAAGATTGTAGGGAGTACTGTTACATTTCTCGTATTGTACGTAGATGACATTCTGTTGATAGGAAATGATATTGCTATGCTACAATCGGTCAAACTATTCTTATCACAAAGGTTCTCCATGAAGGACCTGGGTGATGCCTCGCGTATTTTGGGCATTAGGATCTATAGAGATAGATCCAAGAGGTTATTTGGACTGTCCCAATCAAAGTACATAGACACCATTCTAAAGAGGTTTAGTATGGAAGATTCCAAGCGTGGTGCCTTGCCTGCTAGTCATGGAATCACTCTCTCCATGGACTTCTGTCCGAAGACTGATGAAGAGAGAGCTCGCATGAGCGTTATACCCTACGCTTCAGCCGTGGGATCTATAATGTATGCGATGTTGTATATTCGCCCTGATGTGGCTTATGTAGGGCTCCAAGGCATCCTAGTGAGGTCTCACATGGCATCGATCATGCCAATTTCAAAAATTCGGTGCCGAGAAACCCTAGTGTATGGATCGTTTGCTAGAAATCTAGACGAAACAATAAGCCAGTTTACAAATAAACTAAAAGAATACGGAAATACAACCTTTGTAGATCCGGTGCTCCACCTCCATAGCTCCGCAACAAGGTCCTCTCCGCTGTCCAAATCAAATCCGGGCTCTAGCGTCGGCTTCGTCGGAGAATGGGCAAGCTAGGTCGTCGATGTCCATGCCGAAGATGATCTACGTCGAGGCATCGCTAGATCAAGCTCCACCTTCACCAAACCATGATGACTTGTGAAGGAAACACACTCTACTACTTGGCAAGAGGTAGAGGATGAAGAAATAGGAAGTGGGTAGACTTTAGAATGGGATTTCTCACTCATTTGCTCAATTCACCATTGATGAAGAAAACTTTTTCTTCCTTGCTCATGAAGAAGAAGAAGAAAGAAATATATCATAAGTTAATTAAAAAAAGAGATAATTAAATCAATCCTTATCATGACTTCAACTATAGTTAAGTGTAGAGAATTAACTTAGGTTAGTTAAATGGTTAGGGTTAAGCAAAAGGACAAAAGAATGACTTAGTCAAAGTTTCAAGAAACTTCAACTAAAAAACAAAAGATTCAACCATTCATTTATCTTTATCTTTTTCTTTTGAAATACATAAAATAAAAAGATAAATGAATAAGATGAAACCCTAATCACTAACTAACCATGGTTTAATACTGTACACAAAACCAAACAAGAATGTATCATCAAACATGATACAATCATGTGCACAAAGAAATATATCACATATACAACTTGCACAATTCAAGTGAGAAAATCCTTTTAAAGTCAACCAATACTAGTTAATGCAAAGTGATATATCAAATATAAAATTATACATTAAATCATTAAATCAACATTTGATTTAACGATCCGGTCATATCGCATATAAACCGACTAGTATCCTATGTATCGGCTTATCGAATTAATCCTTGATTCGATAACTAGGTTACATCGCATATAACCAATCGATACATTCATCGCGAGAATGGAATACGGTATCACATACGCGCATTATTCTCGGTCCCGCACATATCTCATATGAGCTCCTATTTCGTTTCGCTTGAGCCAGGAAACCTCTGTGTAGGACTCTAAAGACTCGTCAATACGCCGGCAGCAGATGTTGATCATATCAAACAACCACAAGCCGCAAGCGGTCTGCTAAACGTAACGGCCACCCGGGTATTGAGCGATCAGAAGATCGACGAGCAAGCCCGCTCACACTCCTGCGAATCCAACCAGTAACACTTACCGTACGGTCCGGTCTGTTCGTCTGATATGTCGCATATCTCGCCTAGGGGTGGTAAACGTCAGACCCCAATAGCTCGATAAGTCATGCCGACGTAGGGTCCATAACATTCGTGAAACTACTGATAACTCTTACCAGTATATCACTGCAACCCTGGCCAGGGATTTCCTGTTATGGGCAGTCGAGCATAGCACAACATCAACCCCCAATACCGGGAGAGACGAATCCCCTCCTATCGCTCATTGCCTCCATGTGAATCGGGACTGTACCCAAAAACCACCTGTTTGCACGACTCAGTAGAGCCGTGGTAGGGTGGAAATCAAAGCACAGTGGGAGACACACAAGACTCTATGACGATCTCGGGTCTACAGACTAAGCTGCACTAGTGTTACCAGAGAACTGCCATCTGACGTGAGGTATAATACCATCTGGGAGTTCTCGGTGAGTCCGTTCAGTGTACCCAGACCCCACTGAGCACCCGCATACCATCTTCGATGTCAAACACCAATGGATATGGGATCATCCATCGCCCATCGCATGGGTCGAGAAGATATGCGCTAGTCTACTCTGGAATATCGATGCCCCATCTCGATATTCCCACGACTAGGAACAATGAAGGATGTACTCACTGACTACCCAGGCCCCACTAGTATGATCTGCATCATAGTCCTGGAAGTCGAGTACACATCCTAAGGGCTTTATCAACATGTAATCAGAGAGACAGAAAGTATACATGTTAAGATAAGGAGCAACCAGATAGCGTACTATCATGTCGAGCAAGAAAGTCCTACCTATATATGTCCCAGCATCCACTACAATATACATCCAATGTACAGTAATGGCCTCTAGGGCATACATATAACTAACAATCTCCCACTTGCACTAGGGCCATCTGTAGCAGTGGTTGCAGTATCTAATACTCAACCATCCCCTAAAAGTCTCTCTTTGGGAAAAAGGCCTTCGTGAGTGGATCCGCCGTGTTGTCCTCTGAGTCTACTCTCCTAACCTCGATCACCCTGGAGATCAACTATCTCGTTGATCAGGTGATGCTGCCTCAGAATATGTCTGGGTCACTGATGGGACCAGGGTTCCAGGGCCAAAGCCACACTTCCATTGTCATACAATGGCAGAAACCTAGTTCATCTTATGAACCAATATACACCCAAACAACCTCTTTGGTAGTATCTTTAATAGCGATGTTACCAGCCTTTATCGTGTAGTTTGCCACGGTATCGAGCTTGGAACTCTTCCAACATACCGTCCCTTTATTGAGGGTAAAGACAGTGCCTGTGACTGACATTCAGTCGTCTTTATCACCCTGGAACTCTTCCAGTGATTCTCCCCAGGATCGATTGATACCATCTCACTACATCTAGTGAGAATCCTAGCATCCAATTACATCTATCTCATAGATGAAAACTCAGGATTTAGGAGGTATCACTTTGATCCTATTTGGAGAATTCTAGTGATAATAAGAGACTGACCGATCGTAGTATAGGAAACTCTTTTCCTATCAAGAGTATGTTGTCTACGTACAATACGAAGATGACCACCATACTCCATACTACCCTTTTGTATATACAAGGTTCGTCTACCATTTTGATGAAGTCAAACACTTTGACTATCTCATCAAAATAGACGTTCCAACTCCGCGATGCCTGCTACATTATGTAAAGCAACTTGCATACGTTTCCGCTGCTCCCACTGTTTACGAAGACCTCTGGCTGTGTTCTTATAGACGTTCTCTTCTAAATCAGTATTTAGAAAAGCAGTCAGGGCACCCAACCACCAGATATCGCAGTCATGGTATGTAGCCGTGGCAAGTAGGATCTGGATGGACTTAAGCATAGTCACTTGGAAAAAGGTTTCATCATTATCCATGCCTGGTTGATGACTAAAACCTTTAATAGGTCTAGCTTTGAAAGTCTCAACTTTTCCATCTAAACCAAGTAATCTTCTCAAGATATACTTGCTCCTGATGGGGATTTAACCCTTCAGATATAGCAACCAAAGTCCATACTTTGTTGGTGTACATGGATTCCATCTCAGATCGCTAAGCATCCAGCCATTCTTACAGAGTCCCTACTCTTGATGGCCTGCTCGAAACTGGTTGGGTCATCATCTCATGATGCATTCCTTGCTCCCACTGTCATCGAGAAACCGAGGTATCTCTCAGGTGGGTGAGGAACCCTACTAGAACGGCGGAGAGGCTGAGGTTCGTCGGGAACTATAGAATCTTATGGTTCTGTCAAATCATCAACTGCAGTTTTGTATAGCTGGAACCTTTCCAGTTCTACAGAACTGATCCTGCCTCGATCTTGTCCGGATTTTTCTTTAAACATAGGCCGGACAACCCCAAATCTTAACTTACTTAAGAGATAGGATCTTCCCGCACCATATCTTATATGGAGTGGTAGGCACTGATTTGATTCGAACCTAATTCAATAGGTATGCAGCTTCTCAAGTGTATAACCCCCAAAAAGGAAATAGGTAACTCAGTAGTACTCATCATAGAGCACACCATATCATATAGGGTGTGATTTCTCCGCCCCGATATACCATCGTGCTATGGTTTATACGGAGGAGTAATGCTGAGAGAGAAACTCATTTTCTTTTAGAATAGTCCAGGAATGCTATGCACAAGTATTCTCCTCCCTGATCTCATCATAGGACATAATACTTATACCCATATTTCGGTTCTCTACTTCCTACTTATATTCTGTGAATACCTCAAAAGTTTCGGACTTATATTTCAACAGAAATATATGACTAAATCTTGAGAGATTATCATAGAATATAATGAAGTATAAAGAACCAGTCCTGGCATGTGTAGACAGGAGACTTTACATACATCATCATGTATCAGTCCCAAGAGTTTACTAACTCTTTCTCTGTTTCTAATAAACAGAGCTATGGTCATCTAATCTTTATGACATGACTGGCAAGTTTCATAAGATGTAAATTCAAACTGATTTAAATATGCATCTAAAATGTAACTCAGCCAGTCGGGTCGCATTGATGTGACCTAGTCTACAATGCCTCAAGAAGGATTCGTTCATTTCTGAACTATTCTTCTTGTGTGTGTTCTGTATACTAGGAACTGTAGTTTGATTTAGAACTTCAATGCTTTTAGATAACGTGCCTGAACCGATCAACTTTTGATATAGGAAATGTTCAAAACATTATCCAACAATACAAAATTATATCATTTCTTTACTAATAAAGAGACTGATATGATTTTGTATATCAGGTTCGGTATCTAATAACATTCGTTCAGAATCAATGTATTACAATACAGGGTGACAGTAACTGACAGACTAGGCTGCAACACTTGCCCCGGTTTCTGTCTCATGAAACTTATCACCCGTTCTCAGTTTTTCTACCCTTTTGTAGCCCTATGTAACAGATTACATATCTGGGATCCTGATCCGGCATCATATACCCAAGATACAGAGGATACTGAGAAACAATTCTGTTTAACGAACACACCCGAAGAAGATGCATCACATGCACTTTCTTTGTTTGGGCGGCATAGGAATTCTGGTATTCCCCTTATTTCCTGCTCTGTCTTATAACAATTATAGGTTGGAGCGGGACCAACGTTCCCCAGCTCAGTATAACAAGCGGGTTCGGTCAATATTCCGTATTATTATCTTGATTAAGGCGTGATATGGTCGCTACCAGGAGAGAGAGAGAAGAAAACACTCTGCGTGCGCTCTTGCAAGATCAGATTGGTTATATATTTTATCTAATCAGGATGGCTCCCACTGTTTTTATCAAATCTTCCTTCAAACCTTAAAAGGAAAGACTAGCCGGAATTAATTACACTCTACAAGTTCGCCAATCTTTCAGCCAGGCCAGTGTCGGTACTTTGAGGGAGGTTCCCCGTGCTTTCGCACGGACCTAATTACTGTAAACTTCGTTTTCCCAGAGACGTAACCCCGTTGACACCTTTCTAGACACCTACTTGATCGGCTAATTGCAAAGTGCAAAACTCTCCCAGGAGTAACAATTACTCGCAGTGGGTATCGGGATCTAACTATCACATAGAAGGTATGCAATCTCATTGCAAATTTCAACACTTGAAACTCCCGATAAAGGTTTTTACCCCTAGCACCTATGACCTTAACTATGGTCAACAAATCATAAGTACTAGTCAAGTTCTACCCGTCATTTCATGATTAATTAGACCCACCCACATGACCCTTAACTAAGGTCAACAAAGTCACGCGACTGTCCTAACTAATCGCATCATATGCGGTGTAGGAAGACATCACTTAGCTACCGTACACTGTGCCTTGACTATGGTCAACAAACACAGCACGAATACTAAGTACTCTACTTCCTAAAATGACGGAGGGTTGCGGCTGGTTTTTGTGAAAACCTTTAACGCTTTGAACTTGATCTCGTTGCGGAATCAAATGGTTTTTAAATGGAAAGTTTTTGAAGCTTTTCTAGTTTTGCTAAAGGGGTCACTCCCGGTGAAGGGATCGTCGGCCCTTTCCTCGTCGAATGAGGTGCGGGATATATCATATATATCACTGTGCAAAGCATAAACTATAGAAGCGATCAATGACAAACCGAGGGTTGTAGCATCTGCCAGTTAATGCTAAAGGAGTCACTCCCGGTGAAGGGATCTCGGTCCTTTCCCTATCGAATAAGGTGCAGGATGTTCTACAAGGAACACCGCGATGCAAAGCAAGAACTGTAGCTACCTGTTTTATTTTGAAATTCGATTCCACAACATCAGTTAGGTTTATTTTCTTTCATTAATCTCATTAATGAATATCCCATCATTTAAGTCCACCTAACCATCACAGATAAATATAACGTACGCTTATGCCATCCGCATTCGCCTCGATGTCCCGTCTGCACCGTTAGGTTAGGTAACTAACGCCAGAGCGAGGTAGGGCTAGCGCGGGTGTAAAACATAAGCAACGTCTATATAATATATCATATATACTATATATAATACCTGTCACAGAACATCACATGATCACAGATAAATCACAGCAGAAGAAACATATGAAATATTGGATATACTAGGACGTCCGTGTTTTCAATACGAGCCAGTATAAAACACGGATTCCACGGTCGTGATGAATAGCCAATCCCACACCCCTAGACCCCTACGAGAGCGGCAAGCAACCCTGCCAATTCTAGGGTTATGAGACCCGGACTCGACTCCTCGAGTTGGTCTCCCACTGGACCCCAGAACCCGGTTACTTGTGCCCCCCTCCTTGGGTCTATCCTAGTGCAGAAAAATAAATAATATACAAACGGTGACTACTTCCGCAACCTGGAAGTGCCCCAATAAAAGAATATTACATACAAGTTTTTACATAAATGAAAATGAAAAAACACTCATCTCACATAAAAACCCCCCGGCTATTCAAACACGACGATCCAATATAACATATCCAGCAACACATAACATCTCATGTCATCAACGTAAGTAAATATGCGCATCCCAATTGTCGTTGACATATAGCAACGAAACCGGCGACATCACATATTACACTTACGGTCACAGAAAAGAAAGTGTAAAACTACAACAGTTGGAATCCGCAACCACCTCAGACATCGCATGCCTGACCAAATGAATTCTTTAGACATCACATGCCTAACAATTATAAACCCCGCATTTTAGTCTCATTATCGAAAACTCTTTTCAATATCAAGTCGGGCAATTCAACAGGATTCCCGACATTCTGATCGAATGCTCGTCGCAAACTTCAGTAGACGGCCGCACCCCCGACGCCGTCGACAAAGTGCACCAAGGCGGAACACCGCTACCGCGAGCACCCGAACGGATGCTTTCGGCGACGGGGTTTTCCTACAGTCACTTGGTCGGGGCTATGGAGTGAGGCTGTCTATCAAGTTTACCCGGCGAGTATCCGCGTACACTACGTGATTGCGACGGACTTTTGATCACATCAAAATCCCGTGGCAACCGATCAAATGAGACTAAAGTGCTATGTTTATAACATTCATTCAGTTATCACATAACTTATTGTGAATTCCAATTATTGTATCACATTCCGGATAAATAGAAAATGCTAAACTTTTGGATCGAACAATCGAACACCCAAGTTTTCCCGATACTACTCAACATATGAAATAAGTCTAACAACATTCAGTTCGTGCCTCAGTAGCAACGGTCCAGCCGTAGAAGGGTCAAGCCAACGCCTCACATGTGGCACGCCGTACTGCCCCAAACCCGAAGGTTCAAAGGGCAGTTCAAGACGGTCACATAATCGAGTTAAGGTTTGTTGTCTTCTAGAGGGTCCATCGCGTTACTTGCACTACTTAGAACGTCGTTAAACTACGGAAAAATCCAACACTTGGAAATTTCCCGGCAGGGGAAAAAATGGGTATTTATATCCGGTCGAACTTTTTAACATATTCTAAAAAATTATCCGGAACGACACATAGACAAAGTTTGACAATCCGATCGAATGTATGAACTCCCAATACAACCCAAAATACTCAACTCTTGATTTCAGATTAAAAATTCCCAGGAAAACCAGCACTGAAAAATAGGAGTTAATGTGGAAAACTGAGTGCCTAATAAGACAAAACGGCGGCGGAAGGGCCGCATTAGCACGCTAATGCCGCGGTTCCGCCGCACTTTAGAAAGATCATTAGGTAATTTTTGCATCGTAATTCTTAGATTTACCTTCTGATTTTTCTGCATATTTTTAATTTGGAAAAATCCACATTTTACAAAAAAGTACAGAGAGCAATTTGGAAATCGGATTTCGGTTCGATCGGACTTCAAACTCCGTCTACGCTTCGCCTAAGGCTCTAACCTGGCTCTGATACCACTGTAGGGCTCCTAGGCATCCTAGTGAGGTCTCACATGGCATCGATCATGCCAATTTCAAAAATTCGGTGCCGAGAAACCCTAGTGTATGGATCGTTTGCTAGAAATCTAGACGAAACAATAAGCTAGTTTACAAATAAACTAAAAGAATACGGAAATACAACCTTTGTAGATCCGGTGCTCCACCTCCATAGCTCCGCAACAAGGTCCTCTCCGCTGTCCAAATCAATTCCGGGCTCTAGCGTCGGCTTCGTCGGAGAATGGGCAAGCTAGGTCGTCGATGTCCATGCCGAAGATGATCTACGTCGAGGCATCGCTAGATCATGCTCCACCTTCACCAAACCATGATGACTTGTGAAGGAAACACACTCTACTACTTGGCAAGAGGTAGAGGATGAAGAAATAGGAAGTGGGTAGACTTTAGAATTGGATTTCTCACTCATTTGCTCAATTCACCATTGATGAAGAAAGCTTTTTCTTCCTTGCTCATGAAGAAGAAGAAGAAAGAAATATATCATAAGTTAATTAAAAAAAGAGATAATTAAATCAATCCTTATCATGACTTCAACTATAGTTAAGTGTAGAGAATTAACTTAGGTTAGTTAAATGGTTAGGGTTAAGCAAAAGGACAAAAGAATGACTTAGTCAAAGTTTCAAGAAACTTCAACTAAAAAACAAAAGATTCAACCATTCATTTATCTTTATCTTTTTCTTTTGAAATAAATAAAATAAAAAGATAAATGAATAAGATGAAACCCTAATCACTAACTAACCATGGTTTAATACTTTACACAAAACCAAACAAGAATGTATCATCAAACATGATACAATCATGTGCATAAAGAAATATATCACATATACAACTTGCACAATTCAAGTGAGAAAATCCTTTTAAAGTCAACCAATAATAGTTAATGCAAAGTGATATATCAAATATAAAATTATACATTAAATCATTAAATCAACATTTGATTTAACGATCCGGTCATATCGCATATAAACCGACTAGTATCCTATGTATCGGCTTATCGAATTAATCCTTGATTCGATAACTAGGTTACATCGCATATAACCAATCGATACATTCATCGCGAGAATGGAATACGGTATCACATACACGCATTATTCTCGGTCCCGCACATATCTCATATGAGCTCCTATTTCGTTTCGCTTGATCCAGGAAACCTCTGTGTAGGACTCTAAAGACTCGTCAATACGCCGGCAGCAGATGTTGATCATATCAAACACCCACAAGCCGCAAGCGGTCTGCTAAACGTAACGGCCACCCGGGTATTGAGCGATCAGAAGATCGACGAGCAAGCCCGCTCACACTCCTGCGAATCCAACCAGTAACACTTACCGTACGGTCCGGTCTGTTCGTCTGATATGTCGCATATCTCGCCTAGGGGTGGTAAACGTCTGACCCCAATAGCTCGATAAGTCATGCCGACGTAGGGTCCATAACATTCGTGAAACTACTGATAACTCTTACCAGTATATCACTGCAACCCTGGCCAGGGATTTCCTGTTATGGGCAGTCGAGCATAGCACAACATCAACCCCCAATACCGGGAGAGACGAATCCCCTCCTATCGCTCATTGCCTCTATGTGAATCGGGACTGTACCCAAAAACCACCTGTTTGCACAACTCAGTAGAGCCGTGGTAGGGTGGAAATCAAAGCACAGTGGGAGACACACAAGACTCTATGACGATCTCGGGTCTACAGACTAAGCTGCACCAGTGTTACCAGAGAACTGCCATCTGACGTGAGGTATAATACCATCTGGGAGTTCTCGGCGAGTCCGTTCAGTGTACCCAGACCCCACTGAGCACCCGCATACCATCTTCGATGTCAAACACCAATGGATATGGGATCATCCATCGCCCATCGCATGGGTCGAGAAGATATGCGCTAGTCTACTCTGGAATATCGATGCCCCGTCTCGATATTCCCACGACTAGGAACAATGAAGGATGTACTCACTGACTACCCAGGCCCCACTAGTATGATCTGCATCATAGTCCTGGAAGTCGAGTACACATCCTAAGGGCTTTATCAACATGTAATCAGAGAGACAGAAAGTATACATGTTAAGATAAAGAGCAACCAGATAGCGTACTATCATGTCGAGCAAGAAAGTCCTACCTATATATGTCCCAGCATCCACTACAATATACATCCAATGTACAGTAATGGCCTCTAGGGCATACATATAACTAACAGCTTATGCACTGGCTGTAGTAAGCAGGTATCAATCCAACCCAGGGGAGAAACATTGGATAGCAGTGAAGAACATTCTTAAGTACTTGCGAAGGACTAAAGAATTGTTCTTGGTGTATGGTAATGGGGATCTCCAGATGGAGGCCTTTACCGATTCCAGCTTCCAAAGTGACAAGGATGACAGCAAATAAATCTCAGGGTTTGTATTTACCCTAAATGGAGGAGCGGTTAGTTGGAAGAGTTCCAAACAAGACACCGTTGCAGACTCCACGATGGAAGCTGAGTATATTGCTGCAAGTGATGCTGCTAAGGAAGTCGTCTGGATGAAGAACTTCATTGCGGAACTAGGAGTAGTTCCAACCATTGTTGATCCAATACCATTGTATTGTGATAATAATGGAGATATAGAATTAGCCAAAGAACCAAGGTCCCATCAGAAGTCCAGACACATCTTAAGACGATATCATCTGATCCGGGAGATAGTAGATCGCCAGGAGATCGAGATTCGGAGAGTGGATACAAAGGATAACACAGCGGATCCATTCACCAAGGCACTTCCACAGCCTCAGCATGAGCGACTATTTGAAATGTTGGGTATGAGATACGCCAATAACTGGCCTTAGTGCAAGTGGGAGATTGTTAGTAAAATGTATGCCCTAAAGGCCATTATATGGATAGTGGAAATTTGGACATATATCTATGGAGATAGATGAATTTCTTGCTCAACATGATAGCACGCTATCTGGTTTACTTTATCTTGATATGTAGATTTAATCATTTACACATGCTGATAAAGCCCAAAGGATATTTGCTTGACTACTGTGATTATGATGAGGATCATACTAGTGGGGCACGTGTAGTTTATAAGCATATTCTTGAACTGTTCCTAGTCGAGGGTGTATCGAGACAGGGCATCGATATTCCAGAGTAGACTAGCGTATACCATTCTTGTCCCATATGATGGGCGATGGATGATCCCATATCCATCTGGTGAGGAGACACCACAGATTGTATGCGGGTGCTCAGTGGAGACTGGGTACACTGAACGGACTCGCCGAGAACTCCTATGTGGTATTATATCTATCGTCGGATAGCAGTTCTTAGGGAACACTGGTACAGGTTAGTCTGTAGACCCGAGATCGTCATAGAGTCTTGTGTGTCCTCCCACTATACTTTGATCTCCACCCTACCACGGCTCTACTGAGTCATGCAAACAGGTGGTCTTTGGGTACAGTCTCGAGGCGCATGGAGGCAATGAGCGATAGGAGGGGTTTCGTATCTCCCGGTATTGGGAGTTGATGTTGTGCTATGTTCGATTAGCTATAACATGAAGTCCCTAGCCAGGGCTGCTGAGATTTACTGATAAGAGTTATCAGTAGTTTCTCAATCGGTTATGAGCCATACACCAGCATGACTTATTGAGTTACTGGGGTCGACGAATTCATCCCTGGACTCGATATGCAGCATATCTGACGAAGAGACCGGACTGCACGGTAAGTGTTGCCAGTTGGCTCGACGGGAGTTTTTACAGCTTCGCTGGTTTTCTTCTGATCGTTTCAATACCCGGGTGACCGTTATGTTTAGCTGACCTCTTGCGGCTTGTAGATGTTTGATATGATCATCATCTACTGCCGGCGTATTGACGAGTCTTAGAGTCCCACAATGAAGTTTCCTGGCTCAGGCAAAAAGATGTGGTGTGCATATGAGATATGCGCGGGACCCGATTAAATACGGTTATGTGAAAACGTATATCAATCGGGCATTTTCTATTTGTCGGATCGTATGTGATATGACCGGTTTGCTAAATCAAGTGTTGATTTAACAAATTACATTTAGATTAATTCTTTAATTAAATCCTTTTGTATGCATGCATGTATGCACATGATGATGTGCATGGACACATACATGCATACATAGTATCATGGTTGATGATACAAGAATGGTGGCAATGTAAGACTTATATTGAAGCTTTTAATTTGTATTTATCATTTTAAGTTAATGTAAAGAAAACCCACACATGCCCCTTTATTCTTTAGTGGGTAAGCTTTATTTAACTTAATGAAAAGAATTTCCACCCATGCTTAATTCTTTATGAAAAGAATTTCCACTCATAATTATAGTGGTAATGGAATAATGGTGATTATTCCTTCTCATCACTATAAATAGCTTCATATGTGATATGAAACAAGGAGTACAAAACAAGTGTACAATTAGTGCAAGGGTGTGAAGAAAACAAGTTATCATATGTGATATGATAGAAAGCTCAAGCCACCATTATCTTCTTCTTCCTCTCTTGATTTTTCTCTAGAGTGAAATTGATAAAAGAAAGGATTTCAATTGAAGAACATAAACCACATTATCATACTACACACATCTAGCCGATTTGTGTAGGGTGTTTGCTCTACTTCGTTTGCCAAACAAGTAAGGCAAGGAGCTTTGGGCAAAGGGACTTCGGGTGGATCATCGTAGACAAGGAAGGCTTCCATCGATCCGTTTCAAACTCTCATAGTGCCAAGGAGTCATCGAGGGAGATCTACAAAGGTTGTAATCTCTACTCTTAGTGATAGTTTTACATTTGCATGTGATGCTTATTTGTTTGAATCCCTAAAACTTCTAGTTTCGATTCTTGTCGAGTTAACTTAGCACCTCTAAAATTTTGATTATGGCATATGTGATGCTACCGAACCCTGACGAGGTGCTAGGCTAACCCAACACACTGAACGGACTCGCCGAGAACTCCCAGATGGTATTATACCTCACGTCAGATGGCAGTTCTCTGGTGACACTGGTACAGCTTAGTTTGTTGACCCGAGATCGTCATAGAGTCTTGTGTGTCTCCCACTGTGCTTTGATTTCCACCCTACCACGGCTCTACTGAGTCGTGCAAACAGGTGGTTTTTAGGTACAGTCCCGATTCACATGGAGGCAATGAGCGATTGGAGGGGATTCGTCTCTCCCGGTATTGGGGGTTGATGTTGTGCTATGCTCGACTGGCCATAACAGGAAATCCCTGGCCAGGGTTGCAGTGATATACTGGTAAGAGTTATCAGTAGTTTCACGAATGTTATGGACCTCACGTCGGCATGACTTATCGAGCTACCGTGGTCTGACGTTTACCACCCCTAGGCGAGATATGCGACATATCAGACGAACAGACCGGACTATACGGTAAGTGTTACTGGTTGGATTCACAGGAGTGTGAGCGGGCTTGCTCGTCGATCTTCTGATCGCTCAATACCCGGGTGGCCGTTACGTTTAGCAGACCGCTTGCGGCTTGTGGGTGTTTGATATGATCATCATCTGCTGCCGGCGTATTGACGTGTCTTTAGAGTCCTACACAGAGATTTCCTGGCTCAAGCGAAACGAAATAGGAGCGCATATGAGATATGTGCGGGACCGAGAATAATCCGTGTATGTGATACCGTATTCCATTCTCGCGATGAATGTGTCGAATGGTTGTATGCGATATAACCTTGTTATCGAATAAAGGATTGTTTCGATAAGCCGATACATTGGATATTAGTCGGTTATATGCGATATGACCGGATCGTTAAATCATGTATTGATTTAATGATTTAATGCATAATTATATATTTGATATATTACTTTGCATTAACTAATATTAGTTCACTTTAAAAGGATTTTCTCACTTGATGCACATTGTATATGTGATATATTTTTGTGCACTTGTTTGTATCATGTTTGATGATACATGCTCACTTGGGTTTGTGTAAAGATTAAACCATGGTTGTGTAATGGTTAGGGTTTTCTTTTTGTTATCTATTTATTTATTTATTATTCTTTTTGAAATGATAAAGAAAAGAATGGTGGCTTTCTTTGTTTGTTTGTTGAAGCTTCTTGAAACTTTGAACAAGTCCACCATTCTTGTCTCATATTTAACTCTAACCATTCCAACTAACCTTAGTTTATTCTCTACACCTAACTATGGTTGCTATATGATAAGTATTCTTTTATTTTTCTATTATGGAAAATACTTATCATATTCTATCATATAATTTCATCTTCTTCTTCATCTTCAACAAGAAGAAAAGCTTGCCTTCATCAATGGCAACTTGAGCAAATGAGTGAGAAATCCAATTCTAAAGTGAACTCACCTCCTATTTCTTCATCCTCTACCACTTGCCAAGTAGTATAGGGTGTTTCCTTCACAAGTTTTCATGGCTTGGTGAAGTTGGATGCCTCGACGTAGATCATCTTCGGCATCGAAGCAGACGACCAAGTCCGCCCTTTTCTCCGATGAAGCCGATGCTAGAGTCATGGATTCAATTTGGACAGCGGAGGGACGTCATCACGGAGCCTAGGAGGTGGAGGACCGGATCTACAAAGGTTGTAGCCTCTTTCTTTTTAAGTTAAAGTTGTTTACTTGCATCGCATCACCTATATATCTAGTTAACGATCCATATTAGGGTTTCTCGGCACTTCTAAAATTTTAATTGGCCATGTTTGATCACTTGTGAGATTTCATTAGTGTGCCTAGGAACCCTACAACTAGATCTATGGTTTTAGATCTAGATTTGGGAAGTTTCCCAATATGGGTACTTTGACAGTATTCTAATAGCATTTTAGAATAGATGACTCCTGGCATGGTGGTGTCCCTGCAGATAATGGAGTCACCCTCTCTAAAGATGTCTTACAGACTAAAGGGGATAGGGATGTGTGTGATTGGCAGATCACTTGCTTAGGCAATTGAGTCAATCATGAGATGTCAAGTACCACACCAGATGTTGTTTTTGCACTAGATGCAATTAGTTTATATTAATCCAATCCTGGAGAAACATTAGGAAGCATTTTTAGAACATAAGTGAATGTTCTACGGATTTGATGATGGCAGCCTCCTTCGGGATATGATTATCATTCCAGGCTTCAAAGGTGACATGGATGACAGAGTGATTGTCAGAGTTATAGTTTTCCCTCTGAAGAGGGACGGTATTATGGACAGGTGGTCCAAAAGGATACTGTGGGAGGCATGGTGCAGGATTCTGATTAGGTTCAGTTATTGATACAGTCTAAAAAGTTTGGCTTTGGAGTTCATTTATGAACTAGGTCCCATCAGATATCCATACATATTCTAAGACAGGTATTACTCAATTCGGGAGATGGCATTCTCCGTGAACTTGAGATTAAGAGAGACATAGATAGAAACATCAGGGCGGATCCACTCGCTGAGGCTATTTCTCGTACACAATATTTTTACAAATGGGCTTTGTGAAACTGATTAGTAGAGGAGTTGGGTGTTCGGTATCAAACGGGCTGTGAGTATGCGACATCGCAATAATTAGCCTTAAGTGCAAGTGGGAGATTGTTGGTAATAGTGCCCTCAAAGTCAATTATTGGATCGCAGGCACGTGATTGCAATTATTGAGGAGGACCTATATCGGTAGCACAGTCTTACTCGAGATGATAGTATGCTATCTAGTTTGCCTTTATCTGTCGTATACAGGTTCAGGTGACTGATTACTATTACACGTTGGTAGAGCCCTAAGGATCTTGATTGACTACCAACAGTATGATGGCGATCATATACATGAGAGTTGGGTAGTCCATAAGCACATCCTTAAAAGTGGTCCCTAGTCATGGGAGTTTCGAGACAGGGCATCGATACTCCGGAGTAGACTAGTGTATACAGTCGAGACCCCGACGAGGGGCGGTGGCCGGTCTCACAAGCCACTGGTGTCAGTTGGATCACCTAAGATGTATACAGGTGCTTATTAGGTTATGAGTACACCGGACAGGACTTGCCGGGAACCTGCTAGTTGGTATTTATACCTAGCGTCAGATAGCAGTTCCCTGGTGACATGTGTACAAGTTATTTCATCGACCTGAGGTCGTCATTTGTCTCGTGCGAGTTCCCACTGTGCTTTGATTTCTACCCAACCACGGCTCAAAAGAGTCGTGCAAACAGGTCTTTTTTGGCTACAGTCCCGAGCCACATGGAGGCAAGTGAGCGGATCGGCAGGGGATTCGTCTCTCCCAGTATTGAGGGTGAGATTGCTCTGTGTCTAGGAGAGCCATTACACAAAGCCCTCGGCCGAGGCAGGAGATTTACTGGTAGGTACTCCAGTAGTATCTCAGGGTGTTCTGGGCTACACTCCGACACGACTTATACTGCTATTGGGGGTCTGACGTTACCAGCCCCCAAGGCATGATATGCGATACTCATAGACGAATGGACCGGACTGTATGTATATTGTCACTGATAGGCTCAGTAGGGTTCCAGGATGAGTTCGCTCATCGGTTTCCCTTGAGGTCAGTACATGGGCAGCCGTTACGCTCAGCTAGTGTCGCAGACATGCTTGTGGTTAAACCCACTGCCAGGGTACTGACGAGTCTTTAGAGTCCCCCACAGATAGTTTTCCAAGTTCGGGTGAAATATTGTAGAGGCCAAATGGTTTTATGGCCGGGTTCGGAAAATGCACGTGCGTTTACGCACATGTCATATTTTGGGCAGATAATACTGGTGGGTTTTGGTTTAAGCCGGATCCAAGTATTATATTGAGTCGGATTATTTTAGTCTCTCGTATTCGTATTCGGTCGGAATACGGATACTGGTATGTATATACAGGTGAGGGGTATTTTCGTAATCCGTTACGAGAATATTTTAGAAGATGTATTTCTATTGTGATTAATCATTTTGGTTTAAATGATTATTTGGTTTTGGAAATGGTGACTCATTATGGATGACACATTAATTCTAGAATGTTCACTAATGACTCATGTAATGAGTCATCTAGTGAGTCATTAAATAATTAATGTGTTTTGTTTTGGGAAGAGATATTTGAGGAGATATTTTGATTAGATATTTCTCTTTAGGTTTAAATTAATGTGTTTTAAAACCTCATTCATCTATTGACATAAGAAGAAAAAGAGAGAAGTTTTATATGCTTGAGTTCCTTCTCTCTTGATAGTTTCTAGAGTTCACCATTTCCAAACCTTAGCATCTTCTTTAACCTCCATCCCAACCCTCTCATATGATGAGAACCGTAGGGTGTTTGAGACAAAGTATTCTACTCGTTCTCTACTTCATCTTGGTCATCTCTTTTAGCAGACTTGATGACCGAGTTGCCACGGTATAGAGACGGGAGCCCGTTTAAAGATCCGTAGATGTGGTGCCACTTCGACGAGGAGCAAAGAGATCGGAGTTGCCACAAAGGAGCGTGGGATGATGGCTAAAGACCGAAGGACTCGGATCGATCGCTATATCCTTTCTACCTCTTTACATATTGTTAGTTTAGTGTTAATTGCAAGATCCGGGTTATAGTATGCGATAGCGCCAGTTATAAAAGTTTTTGTTCCGCGTTTGGCTTCAGAATGACGGCCGGGGCGCTACCGTAGACTTACAGTACGTATTTGCCATCCGCATTCGCCACTGGGTCTCGTCATCACCCATTAGGTTAAATAACTAACGACTGAGCGGCGACAGGACTAGCGCGGGTGTAAAACATATACAACATCTACCAGTATATATATCAATAAATAATAATCGCTCAAGGCGTGATAGAATGCAACATCACAGAAAAGTAATAAGCATCACAGAACAATACAGATAATCTGGGATCCCCGGGTTTCATAGAGCCGCTACTGATACCCGACGTTCCCCTGGTCATCTGGATAGCCTGTGCAATGAAATCCTAGACCCCTATGGGTGCGGCAAGTTACCCGCCAAAACCAGAAGAAAGGCAGCCCCCTTCTGCAAAGTGAATGGACCACCCAGCACTTCACGGAATCCGGTAACTTAAGCACCCTACCTTAGGTCAACCTGTACCCCCTACGAGTGAGGCGATTAGCCCGCCAATTATAGAGTGAAGCCCCCTCTGTAAGTCCATGTTGCCCACCCCGGTGCTTGCGGGGAGGCGGAAAAAGGAATAAAATTCAAATTTTTATCAACTTAGTCAACATGGACTAGACAAAGAAGGATCTTTGCTAAACAAAAACAAGCTAAAGCTAACTAGAAACTAGCTAAGAGTTAGAAAGGTTATACCTAGGGCTTTATGTCCTTCTCTCCTTTCTCCTTGGAGTAGTGGAAAGAGGTCGCCTTTGTCGTCTTCTCACGTCGAAGAAAGATCCACCCGAAAGCCTCAACCTTTGGCTTCAACTCCAAGCTAGAAGTAACTAGGGTGCAAGAAGTGCTAATCCTTGAACCCTAGATGAGAGTAGAGATTATCAAGAAGGGGTTTTTCTCAAGCTCAAGTGTTTCTCAACACATGAGAGGGGAGAGCTTGAGGGAGAGGAAGAACAAGAGAGAGAAAGTAAATGATAGAATGAGAAAAAAATAAACCATTCTCACATATATGTGTGAATTATTATAATTAGATAATTAGTGAGATAATTGTCATGGCTTAATCAAGACATGACCATTATCATTTCATATTTAATGCTAATTGCAAGGATCAAAGAGCATCTTTTATATGGAATGATGATGGTCAACATGTCAACTAAGGTCAACAAGTCAAGATAGTCAAATGGTCAACAACTATAACCATGCACAATTATATTAAACTAATATCAATTAACCATAATTCACACATAAGCATTGGGGTTAATAAAATGACAATGGTCATTAACCCTAATCAAAGTCCTCTCCCTCTGTCTCAAGCAACTGTGCATACGCACCCGTATTCGTGATCCGAGGAACACGAATACAATGAGAAAAACCAATCCCAAATCAATTACTAGGATCCGGCTTAAACCGAATCCCTCTAGTATAAGCTGTCCGGATAGCAAACGTGCACAAGTGCGTGGATGTGAACGAACCCTGTCGCAAAATCAAGCGACCTCTACTCATTTTGCCCAAAGGCGAAAAGCTCTCTGTGTGGGACTCTAAAGACTCGACACTACGCTGGCAGTGGGTTTAACCACAGACCGCAAGCGGCACTAGCTGTACGTAACGGTCCCCAGATAGATGCCGATAAGAAGACTGACGAGGTGAACCCCATCTGAACTCCTACTGAGCCTGTATGTGACAGTCTCCGTACAGTCCGGTCTGTTCGTCTGATACATCGCATGGCGGGCCTAAGGGGCGGTGAACGTCAGTCCGCTAATAGCGGTACAAGTCGTGTCGGAGTGTAGCCCAGAACACCCTGAGATAACACTGGAAACCTACCAGTATATCTCGCTTGCCCTGGCCAGGGACTACTCCTGTAATGGCTCTCCTGGATACAGCGCGATGTCAACCCCCAATACCGGGAGAGACGAATCATGTCTAATCGTCACTGCCTCCAAGTGCTTCGGTACTGCACTCAAAAACTACCTGTTTGCACGACTCCTTTGAGCCGTGGTAGGGTAGTAATCAAAGTGCAGTGGGAATACACTCGAGTCGAAGTGACAGTGTCAAGTCAGCGGACTAAGCTGTACTCATGTCACCTGGGAACTGATAGCTGACGATAGGTATAATACCAACCAACAGTCCCCGACGAGTCCTGTCCAGTGTACTCGTAACCTAACGAGCACCCGCATACTATCTCAAGTACGACGTACTGACGGCTGTTGGACAGACCGTCTCCTACACTGGGATGAGAAGCCCATACGCTAGTCTACTCCGAAGTATCGATGCCCTGTCTCGATAGTCCAACGACTAGGGACCTGTATAAGAATGTGCTTATGGATTACCCAGCTCCCACAAGTGTGAGCGCCATCACAACGCTGGTAATCAAGCAAAGATCCTAAGGGCTCTACTAATATGTATATCAGCGATATGCTAAAAGAAACACATGCACATATTAAAGCAGAGACAAACCAAGTAGCATACTACCATTTCGAGCAAGATTGTATATACAACTGTGAATATCCCAAGCTTCCATTAAGTAATATACAAACTAGTATGATACAGTAATGGCCTCTAGGGCATATACACTAACAATCTCCCACTTGCACTAAGGCCATGTACTGGCGTATCGAAGACCTATCATCTCGATCAGCCGCTCGAACTGAGTCTGGGGCAAGGCCTTGGTGAATGGATCTGCTGTGTTATCTTCTGAAGCAACCCTCCGAACCTCGATCTCCTGGCGACCTACGATCTCCCTGATCAGGTGATACCGCCTCAAGATGTGTCTGGATTTCTGATGGGACCTGGGTTCCTTCGCTAAAGCTATAGCTCCGTTGTTGTCGCAATACAGAGGTATTGGGTCAAAATGGACGGAACCACCTGAAGTTCTCTAAAGAACTTCCTTATCCAGACGGCTTCTTTTTCGGCATCAGATGCAGCGATGTATTCCACTTCCATAGTCGAGTCAGCAACGGTTTCCTGTTTGGAGCTCTTCCAACACACCGCCCCTCTATTGAGGGTGAAGACAAAACCCGACATGGACTTGGAATCATCCTTGTCACTCTGGAAGCTGGAGTCAGCAAAAGCCTCAATCTGGAGGTCTTTTCCGCCATACACCAAGAACATCTCCTTAGTCCTTTTCAGGTACTTGAGAATGTTCTTTACTGCTATCCAATGTTTCTCCCCAGGGTTTGACTGATACCTGCTTACCACACTCAGTGCATAAGCCACATCCGGTCTGGTACACAACATCGCATACATTATAGAGCCTACCGCAGAAGCGTAGGGTATAATAGACATGCGATCCCTCTCCAAATCAGTCTTGGGAGACATCTCTTAGGAGAGGGTGATCTCGTGACACGCCGGTAGACTACCGTGCTTGGAATCTTCTATACTGAATCTCTTCAGTATGGTGTCGATGTACCTAGACTGCGAAAGTCCTAATATCCTCTTGGATCTGTCACGGTAGATCCGGATACCCAGATTGTATGAGGCATCACCCAGGTCTTTCATGGAGAACCTGTGTGACAAGAACCCCTTGACAGATTGTAGCATAGGAATGTCATTTCCTATTAAGAGAATGTCATCCACGTATAAAACGAGGAATACTACAGTTCTCGCTACAAATCTACAATAGATGCATGGTTCATTTGGATTTTTGATAGAGCCAAATTCCTTGACCGTCTCATCAAAACAGATGTTCCAACTCAGCGATGCCTGCTTTAGTCCATAAATGGACTTCAGCAACTTGCACACCTTTCCGCTGCTCCCACTCTGAATGAAACCCTTTGGCTGGTCCATATAGACACACTCCTCTAAATGTCCATTTAGAAAAGCTGTCTTTACGTCCATCTGCCAAATCTCATAATCGTGGAAGGCAGCAATGGCAAGAAGGATCCGAATGGATTTCAGCATAGCTACTGGAGAAAAGGTTTCGTCATAGTCCAAACCAGGTCTTTGACGAAAACCCTTTGCAACCAGTCTAGCTTTATAGGTCTCAACCTGTCCATCTACACCAATCTTCCTTTTGAAGATCCACTTGCATCCTACGGATTTTACCCCATCTGGAGCAATGTCCAACGTCCATACTTTGTTGGTGTACATGGACTCCATTTCGGTCCGCATTGCATCCAGCCATTTTACTGAGTCGACGCTTTGAATGGCTTGCTGGAAGCTAGTAGGCTCATCACAATCTATGATGCAATCCTCTCTATCCCCGTCAATGAGAAAACCGTAGTATCTCTCGGGCGGATGAGACTGCCTACTACTCATGCGGAGTGGCGTGGGAATGTCCTGATCTTTCGAACCCTCTGGTTCTACAAAGCTTTCAGTAATAGCTCGTGGTTCTGGAATTTCTTCAAGTTCTATTGCGCTCCCACTTAATTCTTTTTCTATGAACTGGTGTTCTAGAAAGTGGGCATGGCGAGAAACAAATACCTTTTGTTCCTCTTCGCAATAGAAGTAATATCCCTTGGAGTTCTTTGGATATCCCATAAACTTGCACTCTACTAAGCGTGCCTCGAGCTTGTCCGCATGCTGCTTTTTTACAAAAGCTGGACATCTCCATGTCTTAATGTGATTAAGATAGGATCTCTTCCAACACCACATCTGATATGGTGTAGTAGGCACAGTCTTAGTTGGAACTCGGTTCGAAAGGTATGTAGCTGATTCTAGCGCATATCCCCAGAACGATCGCGGCAACTCAGCGTTACTTATCATGGACCGTACAATATCCAATAGGGTTCGGTTCCGTCTCTCCGATACACCGTTATGTTGCGGAGTGTATGGAGGAGTAAGCTGAGAGAGAATTCCATTCTCTTTTAAGTAACCCAGGAACTCGGCACTCAAGTATTCACCACTTCGACCAGATCTCAGTGCCTTGATACTTTTGCCTGTTTGTTTTTCTACTTCATTCTTATATTCCTGGAAATTTTCAAAAGCCTCAGATTTATGTTTCATTAAGAAGACATAACCGTACCTTGAAAAGTCATCCGTAAAAGTAATGAAGTAAGAATAACCGCTTCGCGCATGTGTAGACACTGGACCGCACACGTCGCTGTGTACGAGTCCCAAGAGCTCGCTCGCTCTTACTCCGTGTCCAGTGAACGGAGTTTTTGTCATCTTTCCTTTGAGACAGGATTGACAAGTTGCATACGATTGATATTCGAACGGATCGAAATATCCTTCTGTATGTAACTTAGTCAACCTTCTCTCATTGATGTGACCCAGTCTACAATGCCATAAGAAAGTTTTATTGATTTCTGGAGACTTTCTTTTGTGTGTATTCTGGACATTGAAAATCTGTGGTTGGTTTAATACGTATATCCCGTTGTTCAATTTACCTGACCCAATCAAAACTTGATTAAGGTGAATGTTCACTACATTACTTACAAATGCAAATTCATAACCTTCTTTAGATAATAAAGATACAGAAATGATATTACAGGTTGCATTTGGTACATAATAACAACTACGCAAAACCAAAAAGTGTCCATTCGACAATCCCAGGTGATAATCCCCCACGGCCTCAGCATCCATGCAAGCACCGTTTGCAACTCTGAGGGTCATGTCACCTGTCTTCAAAACTCTATGCTTTCTCTACGCCTGCAAAGAATTACAGATATGAGATCCTGATCCGGTATCCAATACCCAGGATGTAGTGTTTTTTGATAGACAGTTTTCAATAACATACACACCTGAAGCTGAAGCTGCAACTCGCTTCAAATCCCGTGTTCTGGCCTTCCAAGTCTTGGAATCATGTTTCCAGTGACCACTTTTATGACAATAGAAGCATTCTTCCTTCCCCACCAGCTTTCCCGCTACCTTTGTTGCTTTTCCTTTTCCCTTCGTATCCACTTTACCGACACCGCCTCTTGGTCTGGCGGGGGCTTTCTTCTTCTTACCCTTGGCTTTCGCCTTGGATCTAGAAGAGGAAGATCCTCCTACAAACAAAGTGGATGTCTCCCTACCTTTCTGGAGGGTGCCCTCAGCACTCCTCAACTGTTCAGAAGTTCGGAAAGTTCAACCTCCTTTCCTTGCATGTTGAAGTTAAGAATAAACTGGGCGTAAGTGGAAGGAAGGGACTGGAGAATCAAATCAGTATAGAGTTCATTCTCCAACGTAGTCCCAAGGTCCGCGAGCTCCTCTATGTAGCCAATCATCTTAAGCACGTGTTCCGCTACCGATGATCCGACGGCCAACCTTGCAGAAAACAACTTCTTCGACACTTCGTATCTGGCGATACGAGACTGCTCTCCATACAGTTCTTTTGTATGAAGAAATATGGACTCTAGGTCCATATTCTCGTGCCTCCTCTGATGTTCGTTGTCCATCGAGGCTAGTACGAGGCATTTGGCCTTCGCGCAATCTATTTCCCAGGTCTTGTAGATTTCCCTATCTACGACACTGGTTTTGGGACTTGGGACAGGGGGAGCTTTGGTGGTAAGGACATACCCCAACTTGTCGTAAGTGTTTGCCATCTTGACATTCCTGAGCCAATCTTTATAGTTTGTCCCTGTCAATATGTTTTTATCTAGTAATAACTTAAGTCCGGTCATGTTGAATATTCGCTGCAATTAGCAGAGAGAAAAGAAACACTTTAGCATGATCCTCTTGCAAGTTTAGAGTGGTTTTTAGTTTGTCTAAACTGGATGGCTCCCACAGTCTCTCGAATCCCTTCTCAAACCGTAAAGAAAGGATTAGTCAGGATCAATCTCACCGTACAATACTTGCTTAACCGTTCAGCCAGGCCAGTGTCGGTACTTCGAGGGAGGTTTTCCAACGCTTTCGCGAAGTTCCTTAACTTAAGAATTTCTTTTCCCTTGGGGCGTAGCCCCGCTAACACCTTTCTAGACACTTACTAAGTTTATAGCATTGATCGTTAAGTGAGAGTTTTCCCGAGGAGTAGCATATACTCACAGTAGGATCGGGATCCAAATATCATCGCGTGATAAAACCGAAGGAGTCCTACCAGAATTATCACCCTCCAAATGGTATGCAGCGCTAGCAAGTTTCAGTACTTATGAAACTCCCGATGTGGATTTTTGCCCCATGCTCTTATGACCTTGACTTTGGCCAAAATATCACAAGTCACATGTCAAGTTCTACCCGTCATTCTCCTGGTTAATTTTGACCCACCCGTACCTACCCTTGACTTTGGCCAAAATGGCAGCACGACTGTCCCAAACCAACGCATCTATCTATGCTGCACATGAATACCCAATAGCTACCAATCACTATGCCTTGACTTTGGCCAAAATACATAGCTTGAATACTTTTTGACCATTCATATGGAATGACGGAGGGCTACGAATGGTTTTTGCGAAACCGTGAACGTAGTGAAGTTGATCCAATCGATGGAACGAGATAGCTTTTAAAAGGAGTGGTTCAAGCTCCGCATTTAAAAGTTTAGTTTCGAAAAGAACCGAGTGGTTTTCAAAGTGTTCCAATCGACTTTTACTTGGTTTATTTTCTTGCATTAGCTCTTTTAATGCGTCCCATCATTTAATCCTACCATTGCAGAAAACAACCAAAATATGACGTACGCTTATGCCATTCGCATTCGCCACGGGGCCCCGTCATCAACCGTTAGGTTACTTAACTAACGACAGAGCGGGGACTGGCCTAGCGCGGCTGTAAAACATAAGCAACGCCTAAATAGTTATCATATATAAATATATAGCAATGATAGACATTACAGATCACAGATGAATACATTGGATATACTAGGAATCCGCAATTTGTTCGAGCCTGCACCGAAAAGCGGATTACACAGTCGCAGTGAATAGCCAATACCCCATCCAAGACCCCTACGGGTGCAGCAAACTACCCGCCAAGTACCCGAAGAGAAGCAACCTCCCTCAACACCGTGAGTAGGCCACTCGGCACTTCGAGATACCCGGTAGTTTGTGCACCCCCTCCATGGGTCTATCCTAGGGAGCAAAAACAGTAAAAAGAATTATACAATGACGGCTACAACCCCGACCCGGTTGTGCGGCCATACAAATAATAATATTACATCAATTTACATATTACAATGAATGAAAGAAAAAGCAACACTCATCTCACATCCACCCCGGCTATTCACCCGCGACAGTCCAACGCATTCATATACACATACCATCATCAAACACAGATCACAGATATGTATAACCCCGACTAATCGACATATAGCGATTAGTCGACGTTCAATACATATAAACATCACAGATATAACCCTTATAGTCAAAGTGTATTGAAGTTCGATAAAAATACGGATTTATAGGCCCCTAAAAACAAATTTCTATTCTGGAAAACCTGGGCACATATAACCATCTTAAAAATCCTAAAACCAAGCCAGAAAAACACTGCACCAAACTCGACCCAGAGCCGAGCCAAAACGGTCGCGGTTGCGCGGCAATAGCTTGCTATTGCCGCGGAACCGCGGCTCTTTGGTCGAATCTCTGGATCGTTTTTGGTGGCTTTCTTCAAAAAACCCTGAGATGATTTTTGGAGTATAATTTATTTTGTTTTGAAGAGAAAAAATTTTAACATAAACTTAGGGTTTTGAAAACTCGGTTTTTCGATTTTTTCCGATTGAACTTCGATACACTTTACTACCTAGCAAGTTTATGTTTTGTTAGGCTCTGATACCACAGTAAGTCCACGTTGCCCACCCCGGTGCATGCGGGGAGGCGGAAAACGGAATAAAAATCAAATTTTTATCAACTTAGGCAACATGGACTAGACAAAGAAGGATCTTTGCTAAACAAAAACAAGCTAAAGCTAACTAGAAACTAGCTAAGTGTTAGAAAGGTTATACCTAGGGCTTTATGTCCTTCTCTCCTTGCTCCTTAGAATAGTGGAAAGAGGTCACCTTTGTCGTCTTCTCACGTCGAAGAAAGATCCACCCGAAAGCCTCAACCTTTGGCTTCAACTCCAAGTTAGAAGTAACTAGGGTGCAAGAAGTGCATATCCTTGAACCCTAGATGAGAGTAGAGATTATCAAGAAGGGGTTTTTCTCAAGCTTAAGTGTTTCTCAACACATGAGAGGGGAGAGCTTGAGGGAGAGGAAGAACAAGAGAGAGAAAGAACAAGAGAGAGAAAGTAAATGATAGAATGAGAATAAAATAAAGCATTCTCACATATATGTGTGAATTATTATAATTAGATAATTAGGGAGATAATTGTCATGGCTTAATCAAGACATGACCATTACCATTTCATATTTAATGCTAATTGCAAGGATCAAAGAGCAACTTTTATATGGAATGATGATGGTCAACATGTCAACTAAGGTCAACAAGTCAAGATAGTCAAATGGTCAACAACCATAACCATGCACAATTATATTAAACTAATATCAATTAACCATAATTCACACATAAGCATTAGGATTAATAAAATGACAATGGTCATTAACCTTAATCAAAGTCCTCTCCCTCTGTCTCAAGCAACTGTGTATACACACCCGTATTCGTGATCCGAGGAACACGAATACAATGAGAAAAACCAATTCCAAATCATATACTTGGATCCGGCTTAAACAAAAGCCCGCTAGTATAAGCTGTCAGGACAGCAAACGTGCACAAGTGCGTGGATGTGAACGAACCCTGTCGCAAAACCATGCGACCTCTACTCATTTTGCCCAAAGGCGAATAGCTCTCTGTGTGGGACTCTAAAGACTCGACACTATGCTGGCAGTGGGTTTAACCACAGACCGCAAGTGGCACTAGCTGTACGTAACGGTCCCCAGATAGATGCCGATAAGAAGACTGACGAGGTGAACCCCATCTGAACTCCTACTGAGCCTGTATGTGACAGTCTCCGTACAGTCCGGTCTGTTCGTCTGATACATCGCATGGCGGGCCTAGTGGGGCGGTGAACGTCAGTCCCCTAATAGCGGTACAAGTCGTGTCGGAGTGTAGCCCAGAACACCCTGAGATAACACTGGAAACCTACCAGTATATCTCGCTTGCCCAGGCCAGGGACTACTCCTGTAATGGCTCTCCTGGACACAGCGCGATGTCAACCCCCAATACCGGGAGAGACGAATCCTGTCTAACCGTCACTGCCTCCAAGTGCTTCGGGACTGCACCCAAAAACTACCTGTTTGCACGACTCCTTTGAGCCGTGGTAGGGTAGTAATCAAAGTGCAGTGGGAACACACTCGAGGCGAAGTGACAGTGTCAAGTCAGCAGACTAAGCTGTACTCATGTCACCTGGGAACTGATAACTGACGATAGGTATAATAACAACCAACAGTCCCCGAAGAGTCCTGTCCAGTGTACTCGTAACCTAACGAGCAACCACATACTATCTCAAGTACGACATACTGACGGATGTGGGACAGACCGTCTCCCACACTGGGATGAGAAGCGCATACGCTAGTCTACTCCGGAGTATCGATGCCCTGTCTCGATAGTCCAATGACTAGGGACCTGTATAAGGATGTGCTTATGGATTACCCAGCTCCCACGAGTGTGAGCGCCATCACAACGCTGGTAATCAAGCAAAGATCCTAAGGGCTCTACTAATATGTATATCAGCGATATGCTAAAAGAAACACATGCACATATTAAAACAGAGACAAACCAAGTAGCATACTACCATTTCGAGCAAGATTGTATATACAACTGTGAATATCCCAAGTTTCCATTAAGTAATATACAAACTAGTATGATACAGTAATGGCCTCTTGGGTATATACACTAACACCCTCTGTCTCAAAGCCATGAGATGTGGGCCCGTTGCCCTCTAGAACCCGGCTATCCATGCACCCCACCGCGGGGTAATCCTAGTATAGAAAGTAAAATATATACAACGGGTACATCGAGCTCAACCCGGTCGTTCCCCAAAAGAATAATACAAAAACATGCAGTGACGGCAATCCACATGTCGGACGCTCGCCCCACAATATCAAATGTACAAATATTACAAAACTGTACTACCATTGCATCCAGGCTATCCACCACGACAAATCCGCAACATCACAGCGCAACACAGAACATCAACGTGAATGTCACGTGTTAGTTATATGTATGCCCTAGAGGCCATTACTGTACATAGGATGTATATTGTAGTGGATGCCGGGACATATATAGGGAGGACATTCTTCCTCGACATGATAGTACGCTATCTGGTTGCCCTTTACCTTAACATGTATACTGATTGTCTCTCTGTTACATGTTGGTAAAGCCCTTAGGATGTGTACTTGACTACCTGGACTATGATGCGGATCATACTAGTGGGGACATGGTAGTCCATAAGTACATCCTTTAAAGTCCCTAGTCGTGGGTGTATCGAGACGGGGCATCGATATACCAGAGTAGACTAGCGTGTACCTTCTCGACCCATACAGATGGGCGATGGATGATCCCATATCCATTGGTGTTTCACATCGGAGATGATATACGGGTGCTCAGTGGAGACTGGGTACACTGGACGGACTCGCCGAGAACTCCCAGATGGTATTATACCTCACGTCAGATGGCAGTTCTCTGGTGACACTGGTACAGAGTAGTCTGTTGACCCGAGATCGTCATAGAGTTTTGTGTGGTTCCCACTGTGCTTTGATTTCCATCTTACCACGTCCAAGAGGGCGTGCAAAACGGTGGTTTTTGGATACAGTCCCGAGTCACATAGAGGCAATGAGCGATAGGAGGGGATTCGTCTCTCCCGGTATAGGGAGTTGATGTTGCGCTGTGTTCGATTGGTTATAACAGGAAATCCCTGGCCAGGGTTGCTGAGATTTGCTGGTAAGTGTTACCAGTAGTTTCTCGAAGTGTTATAGACCTCATATCGACACGACTTATCGAGCTATTGGGGTCTGACGTTTACCACCCCTAGGCAAGATATGCGGCATATCAGACGATCAGACCGGACTGTACGGTAGTGTTACTGGTTGGATTCACTGGAGTGTGAGCGGGCTTGCTCGTCGATCTTCAGATCGCTCAATACCCGGGTGGCCGTTACGTTTAGCAGACCGCTTGCGGCTTGTGGGTGCTTGATATGATCATCATCTGCTGCCGGCGTATTGACGAGTCTTTAGAGTCCTACACAGAGGTTTCCTGGCTCAAGCGAAACGAAATAGGAGCGCATATGAGATATGTGCGGGACCGAGAATAATGCGTGTATGTGATACCGTATTTCATTCTCGCGATCAATGTGTCGAATGGTTGTATGCGATATAACCTAGTTATCGATTCAAGCGTTGATTCGATAAGCCGATACATTGAATACTAGTCGGTTGTGTGCGACATGACCGGATCATTGAATCAAGTGTTGATTTAATGATTTAATGCATATTTATATATTTGATATATTACTTTGCATCAACTAGTATCGGTTGACTTTAAATGGATTTTCTCACTCGGGTGTGCGCATTGCATATGCGATATGATTTTGTGCACTTGTTTGTATCATGTTTGATGATGCAAGAATGCTAGGGTTTGTGTAATGAAGTAAACCTAAGTTAAATAAATAATTAGGGTTTTCTTTTATTCATTCATTTATCTTTTCATTTGGATTTAAAAGATAAATGAGAAAAAGAAAACAAAAGGGTTTCTTTCATGAAGCTAAGTGAAGCTTCATGAAGCTTTGACCAATCAAACCCTTTTGTCTTCATCTATTAAACCCTAACCATTTATTTAACTATGGTCAACTCTCTACACATTACTATAGTTTAATTATGATAAGAAATGATTATTCATTTTCTATTCCATTATTCTTATCATAATATATCATCTTCTTCTTCTTCATCTTCATGAAGAAAACCTTCACTTCATCAATGGTGAAGTGATAGAAAGAGTGAGAAATCCAAAACTAAAGTCTACCCACTTCCTATTTCTTCATCCTCTACCTCTTTCCAAGTAGTAGAGTATGTTTTCTTCACAAGTTTCTTGACTTGGTGAAGTCGGAGCTTGATTTAGCGATGCCTCGACGTAGATCATCTTCGGCAAGGACATCGACGACCTAGCTCGCTTATTCTCCGATGAAGTCGACGCTAGAGCCCGGATTCTTATTGGACAGCGGAGAGGACTTCGTTGCGAAGCTATGGAGGTGGAGCACCGGATCTACAAAGGTTGTATATCCGTATCCCTTAGTTAATTGTTAACTAGTTTGCTTTTTCGCTTAAATATCTAGCCAACGATCTTGTTAGGGTTTGTAGGCACCGTTAAAATTTGAAATTGGCATGATCGATGCCTTGCGAGACCTCATTAGGGTGCCTAGGAACCTTTCAGTGGTATCAGAGCCTAGCTAGAGCCTTAGGCGAAGTCCAGACGGAATCTGAAACCCGAACGAACCCGAAACCCGTCTCAAAACATGCTCTCTGTCCTTTTTTCAAAAATTGGGATTTTTCCGTATTAATAATATTCAGAAAAACATGCAGGAAAATCTAAGAGTAACTGTGCAATTCGTAGCCCTAATTCAATTAAAGCGCCGTGCTTCCGCGGCACGAGCATGGCTCGTGCGGCGGAAGCGCGGCCTGTTTGTCGTTTTCTGAGGTGACGTTTACACAGTAACTCCTATTTAACTGTGCTTGTTTTCCTGGGTATTTTTGATATTTTTTCAAGAGTTGAATTTTCTGGAGTTGTTTTGGGGATTCGGTGTTTCGATCGGAGTATCTGATTTTGTCTATGTGGCTTTCCGGATAAATTTTAGAATATGTTAAAAAGTTCGACCGGATATAAATACCCAATTTTTCCCCTGTCGGGAAATTTCAAAGTGTTGGATTTTTCCGAAGTTTAACGATGTTCTAAGTAGTGCAAGTAACTCAATGGACCCTCTAGAAGACAACAAACCTTAATTCGATTATGTGACCGTCTTGAACTGCCCTTTGAACCTTCGGGTTTGGGGCAGTACGGCGTGCCACATGTGAGGCGTTGGCTTAACCCTTCTACGGCTGGACCGTTGGTACCGAGGCACGAACTGAATGTTGTTAGACTTATTTCATGTGTTGATCTGTATCGGGAAAACTTGGGTGTTCGACTGTTCGATCGGAAAGTTTGACATTTTCTATTTATCCGGAATGGATACAATAATTGGAATTCACAATAGTTATGAGATAACTGGATGAATGTTATAAACATGGCAATTTAGTCTCACTTGATCGGTTGCCACGGAATTTTGATGTGATCAAAAGTCCGTCGCAATCACGTAGCGTACGCGGATACTCGCCGGGTAAACTTAATAGACAGCCTCACTCCATAGCCCCGACCAAGTGACTGTAGGAGAACCCCGTCGCCGAAAGCATCCGTCCGGGTGCTCGCGATAGCGGTGTTCCGCCTTGGTGCACTTCGTCGACGGTATCAGGGGTGCGGCCGCCTACTGAAGTTTGCGACGAGTATTCGATCAGACTGTCGGGAATCTTGTTGAATTGCCCGACTTGATATTGAAAAGTGTTTTCGATTTTGAGACTAAAATGCGGGGTTTATAATTGTTAGGCATGCGATGTCTAAGTAATTCATTTGGTCAGGCATGCGATGTCTGAGGAGGTTGCGGATTCCAACTGTTGTAGTTTTACACTTTCTTTTCTGTGACCGTAAGTGTAATATGTGATATCGCCGGTTTCGTTGCTATATGTCAACGACAATTGGGATGGACATATTTACTTACGCTGATGACATGTGATGTTATGTGTTGCTGGATATGTTATATTGGATCGTCGTGTTTGAATTGCCGGGGTTTTTTATGTGAGATGAGTGTTTTTCATTTTCATTCATGTAAAAACTTGTATGTAATATTCTTTTATTTGGGGCACTTCCAGGTTGCGGAAGTTGTCACCCGTTGTATATTATTTACTTTTCCGCACTAGGATAGACCCAAGGAGGAGGGCACAAGTAACCGGGTTCTGGAGTCCAGTGGGAGACCAACTCGAGGAGTCGAGTCCGGGTCTCCTAACTCTAGAATTGGTAGGGTTGCTTGCCGCTCTCATAGGGGTCTAGGGGTGTGGGTTTGGCTATTCATCATGACCATGGAATCCGTGTTTTATACTGGCTCGTATTGAAAACATGGACGTCCTAGTATATCCAATATTTCATATGATTCTTCTGCTGCGATATCTGTGATGTGATCATGTGATGTTCTGTGATAGATGCAGTTTATAGTATATATGATATATTATATAGCCGTTACTTATGTTTTACACCCGCGCTAGCCCTGCCCCGCTCTGCCGTTAGTTACCTAACTTAACGGTGCACAAGGGGACATCGAGGCGAATGCGGATGGCATAAGTGTACGTCGTATTTATCTGTGATGTTTAGGTATTTAAATGATGGGACTTCATTAATGTGATTAATGAAATAAAAGAAACCTAAGATGTTGTAGAATCGAATTTCAAAATAAAACAGGTAGCTACAGTTTTTGCTTTGCACAGTGGTATATATGATATATCCTGCACCTTATTCGATAAGGAAAGGACCGAGATCCCTTCACCGGGAGTGACTCCTTTAGCAATAACTGGCAGATGCTACACCCTCGGTTTGTCTTTTGATTGCTTTTAAGTGTTTTTGCTTTGCACAGCGATATATATGATATATCCCGCACCTCATTCGATGAGGAAAGGACCGACGATCCCTTCACCGGGAGTGACTCCTTTAGCAAAAATGGAAAAGCCTAAAAAACACTCCATTTTAAAATTCATTCGATCCTACAACGATATCAAGTTCATTACGCAATAGGTTTTCAGAAAAACCTCTCGTAGCCCTCCGTCATTTCAGATATGTACTGGTTAGTATTCGTGCTACGTTTGTTGACCTCTGTCAAGGCGTAGTGTGCGGTAGCTGATTAGCGCTTATCTGCATAAGCATATGATGTGATTGATTTAGGGTAGTCGTGCGACCTTGTTGACCTCTGTCAAGGGTCGTGCGGGTGGGTTTACTTCAATCAAGAAATGACGGATTGAACTTGACTAGCAGCCTATGGTTTGTTGACCTCTGTCAAGGTCATAGGACACTAGGGGCAAAACATTATCGGGAATTTCAAGTGTTGAAATTTGCAATGAGATTGCATACCTTCTATGAGATAGTTGGATCCCGATACCCGCTGCGAGTAAGAGTTACTCCTGGGAGAGTTTTATACATTACAATTAGCCGATCAAGTAGGTGTCTAGAAAGGTGTCAACGGGTTACGCCTCTGGGAAAACGAGGTTTACATTAATTAGGTCCGTGCGAAAGCACGGGGCACCTCCCTCAAAGTACCGACACTGGCCTGGCTGAAAGATTGGCGAACTTGTAGTGTGTAATTAATCCCGGCTAGTCTTTCCTTTTAGGGTTTGAAGGAAGATTTGATAAAAAGCAGTGGGAGCCATCCTGATTAGATAAAATAAATAACCAATCTATTCTTGCAAGAGCGCACGCTGAGTGTTTTCTTCTCTCTCTCTCCTGGTAGCGACCATATCACGCCTTAATCAAGATAATAATACGTATTATTGACCGAACCCGCTTGTTATACTGAGCTGGGGAACGTTGGTCCCGCTCTAACTTATAATTGTTATAAGACAGAGCAGGAAATTGGGGAATACCAGATTTCCCGTGCCGCCCAAACGAAGAGAGTGCATGCTGATGCATCATCTTCGGGTGTGTTCATTATACAGAACTGTTTCTCAGTATCCTCTGCATCCTGGTATATGATACCGGATCAGGATCCCAGATATGTAATCTGTTGCATAGAGCTACAAAAAAGTAGAAAAACTGAGAACGGGTGATAAGTTTCATGAGGCAGAAAACGGGGCAAGTGTTGCAGCCAAGTCTGTTGGTCACTTTCACCCTGTATTACCAGAATACATTGATTCTGAATGAATGTTATTAGATACTGAACTTGATATACAAAATCATATCAGTCTCTTTATTAGTAAAGAAATGATAAAATTTTGTATTGTTAGATAATGTTTTGAACATTTCCTATATCAAAAGTTGATCGGTTCAGGCACGTTATCTAAAAGCATTAATGTTCTAAATCAAACTACAGTTCTTAGTATACAGAACACACACAAGAGGAGAAGTTCAGAAATGAACGAATTCTTCTTGAGGTATTGTAGACAAGGTCATATCAATGCGACCTGACTAGCTGGAGTTACATTTAGATGCATATTTAAATTTGTTTGAATTTACATCTTGTGAAACTCGCCAGTCATGTCACAAAGATAAGATGACCATAGCTCTGTTTATTGGAAACAGAGAAAGAGTTAGTGAACTCTTGGGATGATACATGTTGATGTATGTAGGTCTCCTGTCTACACATACCAGGATTGGTTCTTTATACTTCATTACGTTCTCTGATGATCTCTTTAGATTCAGACATATGTTCTTGTTGAAACACAAGTCCGAACCTTTTGAGATATTCACAGAATATAAGTTAGAAATAGAGAACCAAAATACGGGTATAAGTATTATGTCCTATGATGAGATCAAGGAGGAGAATACTTGAGCATGGAATTCCTGGACTATTCTAAAGGAGAATGAGATTCTCTCTCAGCATTACTCCTCCGTATACACCATTGCACGATGGTATATCGGGGCGGAGCAATCACACCCTATATGATATGGTGTGCTCTATGATGAGTACTACTGAGTTACCTGTTTCCTTTTTGGGAGTTATGCACTTATGAAGTTGCATAACTATTGAATTAGGTTCGAATCAAATCAAAGCCTACCGCTTCATATGTGATATGGAAGGGGAAGAGCCCATATCTTAAGTTAGTTAAGATTTGGGGTTGACCGGCCTATGTCTAAAAGCAATATCCGGACAAGCTCGAGGCAAGGTCTGTTATGTAGAACTGGAAATGTTCTAGCTATACAAACTGCAGCAGATGATTTGGTAGAACCGAAGGATTCAGTAGATTCCAACGAACCTCAGCCTCTCCGCCGATCTAGTAGGGTTCCTCACCCACCTGAGAGATACTTCTGTTTCTCTATGACAGTGGGAGCGAGGATTGCATCATGAGATGATGACCCAACTAGCTTCGAGCTGGCCATCAAGAGTAAGACTCTGTAAGAATGGATGGATGCTTAGCGATCTGAGATGGAATCCTTATACACCAACAAAGTATGGACTTTGGTTGCTATATCTGAAGGGTTAAATCCCCATTAGGAGCAAGTATATCTTGAGAAGATTACTTGGTGTACTTAGAAAAGTTGAGACTTTCAAAGCTAGACTTGTTAAAAGTTTTCATCATTGACCAGGCGTGGATAATGATGAAACCTTTTCAAGTAGCTATGCTTAAGTCCATCCAGATCCTACTTGCCACGGCTACATAACATGACTACGATATCTAGTGGTTGGGTGTCATGACAGCTCTTCTAAAATGATGTTTTGGAAGAGAGCGTCTATGAGTACACAGCCAGAGGGCTTCGTAAACAGTGGGAGCAGCGGAAACGCGTGCAAGATGCTTTATAGGATAAAGCAGGCATCGCGGAGTTGGAACATCTGTTTTGATGAGTTAGTCAAAGAGTTTGACATCATCAAAATGGTAGATGAACCTTGTATAAACAAAAAGGTAGTAGGGAGTATGGTGGTGATCCTCGTAGAGTACGTGGATGACATACTCTTGATAAGAAAGGAGTTTCTTATGCTACGCTCCATCAATCTCCGCTTATCACAATGATTCTCCACATAGGATCAAAGTGATACCAACTAAATCCTGGATTTTGGATCTATGAGATAGATCTAAATAGATGTTAGGATTCTCACTAGTTGTAGTGAGATGGTATCAATTGATCCTGGGGAAAATCACTGGAAGGGTTCCAGGGTGATAAAGACGACTGTATGTCAGTCGCAGGCATTGTCTTTACCCTCAGTAAAGGGACGGTATGTTGGAAGAGTTCCAAGCTAGATACCGTGGCATACTAGACGATAAAGGCAGGATACATCGCTACGAAAGATGCTACCAAAGAGGCTGTTTGGGTGTATATTAGTTCATAAGATGAACTATGTTCCTCCCATTGTGTGACAATGGAGTCGTGGCTTATGCCAAGGAACGCAGGTCCCATCAGTGATCCAGACATATTCTAAGGCAGTATCACCTGATCATGGAGATAGTAGATCTCCAGGCTGATCGAGGTTAGGAGAGTAGACTCAGAGGACAACACGGCGGATCCACTCACAAAGGCCTATTCCCAGAAAGAGACTTTTATGGGATGGTTGAGTATGAGATACTTTGACCACTGCTACAGATGGCCCTAGTGCAAGTAGGAGATTGTTAGTTATATGTATTCCATAGAGGCCATTACTATACATAGGATGTATATTGTAGTGGATGCTGGGACATATATAGGGAGGACTTTCTTGCTCGACATGATAGTACGCTATCTGGTTGCCCTTTACCTTAACGTGTATACTGATTGTCTCTCTGTTACATGTTGGTAAAGCCCTTAGGATGTGTACTTGACTACCTGGACTATGATGCGGATCATACTAGTGGGGACATGGTAGTCCATAAGTACATCCTTCAAAGTCCCTAGTCGTGGGTGTATCGAGACGGGGCATCGATATACCAGAGTAGACTAGCGTGTACCTTCTCGACCCATACAGATGGGCGATGGATGATCCCATATCCATTGGTGTTTCACATCGGAGATGATATACGGGTGCTCAGTGGAGACTGGGTACACTGGACGGACTCGCCGAGAACTCCCAGATGGTATTATACCTCACGTCAGATGGCAGTTCTCTGGTGACACTGGTACAGAGTAGTCTGTTGACCCGAGATCGTCATAGAGACTTGTGTGGTTCCCACTGTGCTTTGATTTCCATCTTACCACGTCCAAGAGGGCGTGCAAAATGGTGGTTTTTGGGTACAGTCCCGAGTCACATGGAGGCAATGAGCGATAGGAGGGGATTCGTCTCTCCCGGTATAGGGAGTTGATGTTGCGCTGTGTTCGATTGGTTATAACAGGAAATCCCTGGCCAGGGTTGTTGAGATTTGCTGGTAAGTGTTACCAGTAGTTTCTCGAAGTGTTATAGACCTCATATCGACACGACTTATCGAGCTATTGGGGTCTGACGTTTACCACCCCTAGGCAAGATATGCGACATATCAGACGATCAGACCGGACTGTACGGTAGTGTTACTGGTTGGATTCACTGGAGTGTGAGCGGGCTTGCTCGTCGATCTTCAGATCACTCAATACCCGGGTGGCCGTTACGTTTAGCAGACCGCTTGCGGCTTGTGGGTGCTTGATATGATCATCATCTGCTGCCGGCGTATTGACGAGTCTTTAGAGTCCTACACAGAGGTTTCCTGGCTCAAGCGAAACGAAATAGGAGCGCATATGAGATATGTGCAGGACCGAGAATAATGCGTGTATGTGATACCGTATTTCATTCTCGCGATCAATGTGTCGAATGGTTGTATGCGATATAACCTAGTTATCGATTCAAGCGTTGATTCGATAAGCCGATACATTGCATACTTGTCGGTTGTGTGCGACATGTCCGGATCATTGAATTAAGTGTTGATTTAATGATTTAATGCATATTTATATATTTGATATATTACTTTGCATCAACTAGTATCGGTTGACTTTAAATGGATTTTCTCACTCGGGTGTGCGCATTGCATATGCGATATGATTTTGTGCACTTGTTTGTATCATGTTTGATGATGCAAGAATGCTAGGGTTTGTGTAATGAAGTAAACCTAAGTTAAATAAATAATTAGGGTTTTCTTTTTTTCATTCATTTATCTTTTCATTTGGATTTAAAAGATAAATGAGAAAAAGAAAACAAAAGGGTTTCTTTCATGAAGCTAAGTGAAGCTTCATGAAGCTTTGACCAATCAAACCCTTTTGTCTTCATCTATTAAACCCTAACCATTTATTTAACTATGGTCAACTCTCTACACATTACTATAGTTTAATTATGATAAGAAATGATTATTCATTTTCTATTCCATTATTCTTATCATAATATATCATCTTCTTCTTCTTCATCTTCATGAAGAAAACCTTCACTTCATCAATGGTGAAGTGATAGAAAGAGTGAGAAATCCAAAACTAAAGTCTACCCACTTCCTATTTCTTCATCCTCTACCTCTTGCCAAGTAGTAGAGTGTGTTTTCTTCACAAGTTTCTTGACTTGGTGAAGTCGGATCTTGATTTAGCGATGCCTCGACGTAGATCATCTTCGGCATGGACATCGACGACCTAGCTCGCTTATTCTCCGATGAAGTCGACGCTAGAGCCCGGATTCTTATTGGACAGCGGAGAGGACTTCGTTGCGGAGCTATGGAGGTGGAGCACCGGATTTACAAAGGTTGTATATCCGTATCCCTTAGTTAATTGTTAACTAGTTTGCTTTTTCGCTTAAATATCTAGCCAACGATCTTGTTAGGGTTTGTAGGCACCATTAAAATTTGAAATTGGCATGATCGATGCCTTGCGAGACCTCATTAGGGTGCCTAGGAACCTTTCATCACGTTCGTAAATCCGTCTAAACGAGCTATAACAATTAGACAAGATTTACCGTTCGAATGACATTCATGGTCACAGATATAAAGTAAGCACTGTGAAGTAACATATTTAAAATTTTTGATCGACAAAATTTCCTGAAGTGGGCCCCAAGCACAAATCCAGCACTCAAAAAAATCTGGGCCAAATATAAACATAGCAGAAACCCCAATTCCAAGTCAGAGACCACTGCAGAAAATTTGGTGCAGTGAAGCTACAGTACTGCGGCGGAACTACGGCCAAAACGTTGGTACGGCCGCGGTTCCGCGATGCTACAGTGAGATCACTCTACAAAATTTCTGCAGTGGTCTTAGAAAAGCCTGCCTGATTTTCTGACACACTCAAAATAATTTTTTGACGACAAAAAAATTTCGAAAGAAACATCAAGAAATGGAATCCCGGTTTCGGAAATTTCGTTCGATCGATATTTTAAATACGTTAGAATAACCTAGTAAAGGTTAATGGCGTGTCTCTGATACCATGTAAGTCTACGGTAGCGCCCCGGCCGTCTGTCCGAGTCCAAATTGCGGAAACGAAAACTTTTTCTTAACTTGAAACCGGCACTATCGCAGACTTTAATCCCGGATCGAACCATTAACCTATAACTAGCAAACTAGAGAAGGGTTGGAAAGGCTATACCGATCTATCCGTGTCCTTCGGTCTTTGGCCACCAACCCAAGGTCCTTGCGGAATCTCCAATCTCCGTTCTCCTCGTCGGAAAGGGCACCACATCTTCGAATCCTTTTACGGGCTGCCTCTTCGTCCGAAGCAACTCGGACACGAAGTTTGCTAGCCGACGTGTCCAAGGTGATGTAGAGAATGTGTGTGATCACTTTGTCTCTTGCATCCATTGATTCTCAATACATAAGAGTGTATGGATGTCACGTCCAGAAAGTACGGAACATGACCGGCACTTAAACTACGAAACGTCTCGAGGCGTATGTAATCTAAGTAAACCGAAAACCCAGAAATCCAAACCAAGAAAAGTAGTAGATTGAAGGAAAATTAATTTAAATCAAGTAGTTTTAATAGCATAGCCGAATTATGCGTTTTTAAAAAACATCAAATATTTCCTGAAAATTTCGGCAGAGTCTCCTTTGTAAATACTGTCCCCCAAACGGGATAAAACATGTATATTATACGAAATCAATAAAAAGGCATCCCCAAGCGGGAGCTAGCTCTTCGTCAATCGACGGTCACAACCACACAAGCAATATAATATACAACGCCAATGGCGAGGATCAAAACACAAAAGGAAACTCAAACAACAAGAATTCCACAGAAATATAACGCGTGGCTCTTTGGTCGAAAGAATAACATCTCTGGTCTCTATCTCAATAAATACATTTTTGGTTGATGGAACTTCTAGATACAACTGAATAATAATATACAATGTATAATGATGGGTACGATACAAATAAACCCACCTACTAGCAAGTCATCCGAAAGAAGTAGTGCCCGCAAAGCCGTAAAGAAACCTGTACGGCAAAACCTGCAAGAAACTGTGGCACAACGGGGGTGAGTCGCCAACTCGTGAGTAGAATAACATCTACGAACAGATATCGCATGAACAACGCAATCCTAGGTCAACGATCATAATATATCCTCAAATATATTACCAGCAGCCTATAATAATGGCTAGGGTAAATATCTAACCCAAGTGCAATCACATGTGCCTGTGTCAGCGCCTCAAGTAGCAATGTATCACATGGATGATGTATGAATGCACGGAACAGAATGCATGTACTGAAGAAAACTACTTTCATAAATTACTGAAATTTTCTGTATTTTTAAAACGAGGTATCATAATGATATCAGCATAAACAGTGTCTAGCATCGACACAAAACGTAAATCCCAATGTCTCAAAATCTCAGGCTCCGGCTATCCGGACTGGCCTGTATCATCAAATCTCTGTACCACAATATCTCAGAATCACTGTATCAATCTCACTATTTAGGTCGCCGTCGGTGCAGACCGGCCCCTACCATCAATCTCAAGACCACGACGGTATCCTCCGGATATCCGACGCATCGGGTAAAATCACCGGTAGGTAGTGCTCCCCTGCCAGGCTCAACGTCAGCAACACGACCTTCTTGCCCCGGGGTACCTTACCGGATCAATTATGTACCCGAAACGGTTCATCCAACTCCTCGAATCGGGTCTCGAAATCCATCAGCAAACTCATGGTGGACGACTCATACATCATGGGAAAACCACACTTTTTCTTTAAAAAAAAAGAGAAAGAAGTTTATAAGTGTTTTTGCGGTTTTCCCCCAAATCCAGGAAATCTCATGAAAATCCGAATCCAAATCCTCAATAGCATGTAAACAGTGAATATGGACATAAAAATCCATGAATGCGGCATATCAATGAATAATAACATGCATGAAGTAGCAAGTAATAACTACAATGTCTAAACTAGCATATAAGGCAAGTACACTAATATCATGTCTAAACTATTAGCTAACAACCTATATCAAATGAAATAGTATTTTCTGAAGTGTTCGTGACATGGCAATTACCGATGAAGATGTGTGTGAGCCGGCAAGTAAGTGTACGTGGTACATACGCATCATCGGTAATGGTGATGGTGTTCTAACAGCATGATATCAATAATGAAATAGGAATTACAATAAGTATGCGATGCGGAGCAACATCAATAATATGCGGGAGCTGAATACTAGAGACAACGATAACTAAACTGCATTACCTTAATATAAGTCCTACAATGGTGCCTTTGAAATAAAACGAATCACGGTGTATTGAAAATAAGGGCTACAGTGTTTTTAAGAAAAGATACGTCTTTTGAAATATCCGTAGAATCCCTTGACCTGTCTTTTAAAATGCCCACGATTCGTTAGTTTTGAAATAGATAGGAGTCTTATCTAGTCTAACAACTACACTAAACTATACGGCTGAAATAACAAGCTGAACTACAGGTAAGGAAACCGCCTAACATCTGAGTCGATACGCATACATACCTGTATATATATTAGTCGGTGATCCCGCCTCAGTAATATCATATCCGATACCATATATATAATCAGACATCTCAAGTCAAGAGTGCGGATCAATCATCAATATATAGCTCGTACGTAAATCCGTCGTACGGCATCCCCAAATCTTGGTACGGGTCAATATCATACTCATCACACTGTTCATCTGGTATCCTCTTTATCAAAATCATCATCTGGGGTACTGACCTACGTCTAGTACACTACTAATATCACTATTCACATGGCATTGTCATCCAAAGATCCGCTATAACATCAGGACGTATCTCAAGTACGAATCCTGCGATATCACCGATCTCACGGCCTCAACTCAAATCTCATCGACTCATCTCAATCCCAAGTATCATCCGCAAATCCAGTATGTGAACACCTAGTCCCATACCCAGGTGAACACATAACCACATCTCCCCATATAAGCACAGGTAATAACATAGATGTATCCATGTGTGTGCGTGCGTGTGTGGGTGTAACAACTACTCAAGGGTTTCGCAACTAACACTAAACTAATCCATGAACACCTAGAATCCACCTTTATCATCAAGTCTCATATCAACATAATATATATAATCAAAATATAATTGTGTATACGTATTCGTATACATCACCACGAACTGCGGGGGTGTTATACGCCATCCACCCGACTTCTCCCCGTAGATATAAATCTACTCACCTGGTCCTTGCCCGCCGGTGCCGACGTTGCCACGCGCTTGTTTGTCATCTCGAAGTCCATATGGGGTACCTACATATCATAACGCACCGTATCGCATTAAAACCAAATTCCAAATCGAAACGGCATACGAAAATCAAATCGGCACGCGTATCACGCATAGGTCAAAACATATCGCCTACGCATGCAAGAATAGCCAAACCAACCCTCGATGTCGATGTACAAACGTCAAACCATCGAGAAAAACCCAAACACTCTCATTTGCGCATTGACGAACAGTAATTATAATATAAAATAGGTTAAAATTCACAAAAACCCCAAATTCACCTTAAAAGCCATTTTTCCGAAAATCTAGCAAGCAAAAATTACCCGTTTTAGTACAAAACTCGACGTTTAAACAAATCTAGTGGCCATAATACTTATTAAATATCTTAAATAAGTCATAAAAATAATTTCCATAATTTAATCTCAATAAATTTCATTAACCTAAAAATTCTAGTTTACAATATACCTAAATTTTAACAATTTATAGCAAAAATGCACAAACAACAATTTAGCTTGGATTTTCATGAACTAAAAGTATTAAACTACTCAATATAATATTTATAATGACATGCAACCTTAATTAGAATTTTATCTCAACAAAATATAATTATTTTAAAAACCTAGTTTACAATTTATATAATTATCACAATTTAAATCAATAAAAATGCAAACTAGCAACTTAATTTGATTTAGCATAACCTAATATGTCAAATATATCACACAAGCATAATCTCACAACCCAAAACACTAATTTGAATTCAAACCCCTCTCTTGAATTTCAAATCATGCACTTAGAACTAATTAAAAACCTATTTAAACATATAATTAAGCTAATCTAAGGCAATTAACAACAATTTAAGAGAAAGGTTAGAATTATACCTCATGATCAAGAGATCAAACATGAATCTAGCACCAAAATCTTGGCCTCCAAAATGAAAACTTTTCACTAAGAACCATACTATAGTACCCAAGAAATAATGGGTAAGGCTTGGATTTTGAATTAGCTTTGAAATTGTATGGATTTTGAAGCATTTTTGTGGATTTTTGAAGCAAAATGGAGTGGGACTTGGGGGAGGTCTGCTGCAGTTGGGGGCTCAAATTTCGGCCAGAAATTTTAGGGGAGTGAGGAGAGAGAGGGAGGGGTTGAAAATGATCGGAATAGACAAAGCCCATACCTCTATGTTATAACATATTCAATTCCCTTTTTATTTCTTGTTTTCTTTTCCCTTCATTGACTTTTCAAGTGGGGAAAGTGAGGGGAGGGCTGCTGATTTCAGCAGAAAAGAGGAAGAGAAATGGGGGTGTGTGAGTGCGTGGTGTGAGGGAAAATGATAAATACTGTACCCAAACAACAATTTACACTAAATTCACTAAAAAAACCTTTTTTCTTCAATAATTTCTAAACCGTTTTGGCAAACGATTTCGTTTCAGAAACAATATTTTACATGTCAGTTTAGTGTCAAGAATTATAAAATTTCTATCAACCCATTCCAATTTGTAATTTTCCCTAATTAAATGTATTAGTGACGGCTTAAAATAATATTAAAATAATTTTTTTCAGAAAATTTGAAATTTCACCAGTGGCTCAATAAACACCAAATACTAGCAATTACATAGCTAGAATATGTATATTTAATTTTATAATAAAGATATTTTTTTATTTTGACTTTTTACAGAAACCCCCCCTTATTTTACCGATTTTCCGAAATTTCACCGAAATGATTTTCAAAACGTTACAATGGATGGAGGTTGAAGATGAAGCCATAAATGGAAATGGTAAGCTAGATGAAGAAGAAGAGGAGGAGCCTTTTTCTTTCTTATGTTGTATATTGAAAAATGAGAGTGAGAGCAAGAATAATACAAGATCAAAACCTCCCCTTGGCTGCCCTCTCTCTCTCTTCTCATCATATCAAACTATAAATCAATCAAATAATGTGACACATGCTCAAAGAAAGAGACCAAAAGTCACCACTTGTGCAAGTGTCACAATTAATGCTCCTAATCATGACTTTTAGCTCATTATTTCCATTTGTAAACATTAACCCAAATGTTTACAACAACAAAAAGATACGGCAACATCTAAAGTAAACTCGTGACGGATCACAAGGATACCCTTCACCTGTATATACATAACTGCATCCGCATTGCGACCGAATACGAATGCGATGAGACTAAAGTAATCCAACAAATCTAATACTAGGATCTGGCTTAAACCAAAGCCTACTAGTATGATCCGCCCGATCATGATCCGTGCACTACTGCACGTATATGATCGAACCTTGCCATATATCATATGGCCTCTACAACGTTTTGCCCGAAACTTGAGAAACTGTCTGTGGGGGACTCTAAAGACTCGTCAATACTCTGCCTATGGATTTAACAACCAGCAAGTCAGTGGTACTAGCCGTACGTAACGGGCTACTAGGTATTGACCAAAAGAGAGGTCGATGAGCGAACTTATCCTGACACCCTACTGAGCCTGTCAGTGACAATATCCGTATAGTCCGGTCCGTTCGTCTATGAGCATCGCATGTCTGGTCTAGGGGTTGGTAAAAGTCAGACCCCCAAAAGCGGTACAAATCGTGTCGGAGTGTATCCCAGAACACCCTGAGATATTACTGGAATAGCTACCAGTAAATCTCCTGCCTTGGCCAAGCACTTCGTGTAATGGCTCTCCTAGACACAGCGCGATCTCACCCCCAATACCGGGAGAGACGAAACCCATGCCGATCTGCTCACTGCCTCCATGTGGCTCGGGACTATACCCAACTAAAACCTGTTTGCACGAATCCTTTGAGCCGTGGTAGGGTAGTAATCAAAGCATAGTGGGAACTCACACGAGACAAATGATGATCTCAGGTCGATGAACTAACCTGTATGCATGTCACCAGGGAACTGCTATCTGACGTCAAGTATAATACCAACTAGCATGTTCCCGGCGAGTCCTGTCCAGTGTACTCATAACCCAATGAGCACCTGTATACATCTTAGGAGAACCAACTGACACCAATGGCTTGTGAGACCGGCCACCGCCCCTCGTCGGGGTCTCGACTATATACACTAGTCTACTAATGGAGTATCGATGCCCAGCCTCGAAACTCCCATGACTAGGGACCACTTTAAGGATGTGGTTATAGACTACCCAATTCTCACGTATATGATCGCCATCATACTGCTGGTAGTCAAGCAAGAATCCGAAGGGCTCTATCAATGTGTAATAGTGACCTGTAATGTCACCTAAAGCTGTACAAGATGATAAAGATAAACCATATAGCATATTATCATCTTGAGTAACACTGTCCTACCGGTATAGTGTAAGTCCACGTTACCCACACCGGTGCTTACGGGCAGGCGGAAAAGGTAAAAATCGGATTTTTAACACAAGGTAACATGGACTAAAATTAGAGGATCTTTGCTAAATAAAAACAAACAAGCTAATTACAAGTTCTAGCTACTATGTTAGATGGTTATACCTAGATCTTGAACTCCTTCTCTTCTTCTTGTGGTCCTCCTTCTTGCTTGCTCCTTGGAGTGGTGTAGACGGCTCCTCCTCTTCGTCTTCTCTTTGCCGAAGAAAGATCCACCCGAAGGCCTCTACCTTGAGCTCCTACCTCAACCAAGAGGTAACTAGAGTGCTTGGATTGCTAAACTAAGAACCCAAGAATGAGTAAAGAGATGTCTTGATGGTTTTATCTCACAATGCTCATGGTTTTCAACACATGAAAGAAGAGAGCTTTGAGAGTGGAAGAGGGAGAGCTTAGCATGAGAGAGAAAGAGCAAGAGAGAAAGAGCAAGAATAAACACAACCATGCTCTCATATGAGAATAATAATAATAATAATAATAACTAAAGAAAATTGTGATGGTTAGTTGAAATGACCATTATCATTTCACATTTAATGCAATTTGCAAGAATCAAGAAGTATTTTGCAAAAGAAATGATCATGGTCAAAAGGTCAACAAAAGTCAAATGTGCAGGGTTACTAGGCACTCTCACAAGGGTCTATAAGGCATCAACCATGCCCGATTTAAAAATTACACGTGCCGAACAACCCTAACCAAGATCTTTAAACTAGAGATTAGGCGAAACAAAGCATGTTAAACACTTTAACATATAAGAGTTTGGGATTACAACCTTTGTAGTCCGGTCCTTTGCTTCTTAAGCTCCGTGTTGAGGTCCCTTCGCTGCGATCATCGAGTATCCCGACTCTAGAGAGGCTCCACGAAGAGAAAGATGCAAAATTGCTTCCGATCTTCGATAACTAAGATGATCTACCTTGAAGTTTCTTTAACACAAGCTCTCACTCACTAAATGAAGTGAACACCCTTATTTAAATGGCATGGATAGATTAGGATGATGAAGTAGGAATTTAGCACTCATTTGTTTTCTTATTCTTGTTCGATATAGTGCCCTCAGAGTCAATTATTGGATCACAGGCACGTGATTGCAATGATTAAGGGAGGACCTACACCGGTAGGACAATCTTGCTCAAGATGATAGTATGCTATCTGGTTTATCTGTATCATCGTGTACTGCTTTAGGTGACCTTACAGGTCGCTATTACACGTTGATAGAGCCCATAGGATTCTTGCTTGACTGCCAGCAGTATGATGGCGATCATATACGTGGGAGCTTGGGTCTATAAGCACATCCTTAAAATGGTCCCTAGTCGTGGGAGTTTTCGAGATAGGGCATCGATACTCCGGAGTAGACTAGTGTATACAGTCGAGACCCCGACGAGGGGCGGTGGCTGGTCTCACAAGCCATTGGTGTCAGTTGGTTAACCTAAGATGTATACAGGTGCTCATTGGGTTATGAGTACACCGGACAGGACTCGCCGGGAACATGCTAGTTGGTATTATACCTGACGCCAGATAGCAGTTCCCTGGTGACATGTGTACAGGTTAGTTCATCGATCTGAGATCGTCATTTGTCTCGTGTGAGTTTCCACTGTACTTTGATTACTACCCTACCACGGCTCAAAGGAGTCGTGTAAACAGGTTTTAGTTGGGTACAGTCCCGAGCCACATGGAGGCAGTGAGCGGATCGGCAGGGGTTCGTCTCTCCCGTTATTGGGGGTGAGATTGCGCTTTGTCTGGGAGAGCCATTACACCAAGTCCTTGGCCAAGGCAGGAGATTTACTTGAAGGTATTCCAGTAGTATCTCAGGGTGTTCTGGGCTACACTCCGACACGACTTGTACCGCTTTTGGGGGTCTGACTTTTACCAACCCCCTAGGCCCGCCATGCGATGCTCATAGACGAACGGACCGGACTGTACGGATATTCTCACTGACAGGCTCAATAGGGTGTCAGGATGAGTTCGCTCATCGACCTCCCTTTTGGTCAATACCTGGTAGCTCGTTACGTACGGCTAATACCTCTGACGTGCTAGTGGTTAAATCTACAGCCAAAGTATTGACGAGTCTTTAGAGTCCCCCATAGACAGTTTCTCAAGTTTCGGCCGAAACATTGTAGAGGCGGTATGATATGTGGCAGGGTTCGAACATATACATGCGGTATTACACGGATCATGATCGGACGGATCATACTAGTGGGCTTTGGTTTAAGCCGGATCCTAGTATTAGATTTGTTGGATTACTTTAGTCTCATCGCATTCGCATTCAGTCGGAATGCGGGTGCAGGTATGTATATACAGGTGAGGGGTATCCTTGTGATCCGTCACGAGTTTACTTTAGATGTTGCCACATCTTTTTAATGTTACAAACATTTGGATTAATGTTTGTTTATGGAAAATGTGAGCTAGAAGCCATCATTTTGTGCATTAAATGATGCATGTGCTTCATAGGTGACTCATGGTATCAATTCTTGTGCATATGTCATATTATATGATGGATTTCTTTGTTGAAATGAGGAGGAGAGAGAGAGGGGCTGCCATATGATAATATTAGCTCTTGTATGTCTTATTCTACACTCTCTCTCATTCTCACTCCATCACAAGAAAAGAAAAGATGAGAAAGCCTTCTCTTCTTCTTCTTCTTCCTCTAGCTCATAACTCCACTAATGGCAACACCTTCAACCTCCATCCATGTAATGGACGCAAGAGGCAGAGTGATCACAAACATTCTCTACATCACCTTGGATACGTCGGCTAGCACACTTCGTACCCGAGTTGCTTCGGACGAAGCGGGAGCCCGTAAAAAGTCTTCTCGATGTGGTTCCTTTTCCGACGAGAAGATCGAGACAGGAGATGCCGCGAGGAGGTTGGGATGGTGGCCGAAGACCGAAGGATATGGATCGCTCGGTATAGCATTCTATCCCTTCTCTAGATAGCAAGTAGTAGGTTAATGTTCCGATCTGGGGGAAATGTAAACGATAGCGCCAGTTTTCAAGTTATGAAAAAGTTTTGTTTCCGCATTTTGGCCTCGGAAAGTCGGCCGGGGCGGTACCGTAGACTTACATGGTATCAGAGCCACCCCATTAACCTTTTCTAGCTTGCTCTAACGTGTTTAGAACTCGATCGATCGGAATTTCCAAAAACCACAATTTCAATGATGCAGTTTCTGTCGATTTTGATTTGTGCTCGAAAATTATTTTGAGTGCTGCAGAAATACGTGTAGGCGATTCTAAGAATTCTGTAAAAATTTGGTTGCATGCGGTTACTATTCAGCTGCGGAACCGCGGCCTTACCCATGCTTTGGCCGTGGTTCCGCCGCCAGTTTGTCTCTTCTGTGCACCAAATTCTGTACAGAGTTCTCTGTGTTGGAATTAGGGTTTTTGGTATTATTTGTTTAGGCCGAGATTATTTTCAGTGCAGCAGTTGTACTTGGGGCCCACTTCGGGAATTTTTGTCGATCGAGAATTTTAAACATGTTAGTTCACAGTATTTACATTATATCTGCGACCGTGAATGTCATTCGATCGGTAAATCCTGTCTAATTGCTATAGTTCTTTTAGACGGATTTGCGAACGTGACATTCACGTTGATGTTCTGTGTTGTGCTGTGATTTTGCGGATTTGTCGTGGTGGATAGCCTGGATGCAATGGTAGTACAGTTTGGTTGTATTTGTACGTTTGATATTGCGGGGCGAGCGTCTGACATGTGGACTGCCGTCAATGCCTGTTTGTATATTATTCTTTTGGGGCACGACCGGGCTGAGGTCGATGTACCCGTTGTATATTTTTACTTTCTGTACTAGGATTACCCTGCGGTGGGGTGCACGGATAGCCGGGTTCTAGAGGGCAACGGGCCCGCATCTTATGGCTTTGAGACAGAGGGGGCTTCACGCTAGAATTTGCAGGCTATTCGCCGCACTCGTAGGGGGTACAGGTTGACCTAAGGAGGGGTGCTCAAGTTACCAGATTCCGTGAAGTGCTGGGTGGTCCATTCACGTTGTTGAAGGGGGCTGCTTCGCTTCAGGTTTTGGCGGGTAACTTGCCGCGCCCGTTGGGGTCTAGTATTTCATTGCACAGGCTATCCACACGACCAGGGGAACGTCGGGTTTCAGTATCGGCTCTATGAAACCCGGGGATCCCAGTTTATCTGTATTGTTCTGTGATGCTTATTACATTTCTGTGATGTTGCATTTTATCACGCCTTGAGCGAATATTATATATTGATATATATACTAGTAGATGTTGTAAATGTTTTACATCCGCGCTAGTCCAGTCCCTGCTCTGTCGTTGGTTAAGTAACCTAACTGGTGATGACGGGACCCAGTGGCGAATGCGGATGGCATATACGTGTTAGTTATATGTATGCCCTAGAGGCCATTAATATACATGAGATGTATATTGTAGTGGATGCTTGGACATATATAGGGAGGACTTTCTTGCTCGACATGATAGATCGTGTAGTACAAGAAGCGGATTGGCAGTCGGAAGATGATCCAGACAAAACATGGAACAAAATGGCTAGTTGTATCAAGAAAGTAGCTAGAGATCTACTTGGTGAGTCGAGAGGTGGTGCTCCACCATCTAAGGACATATCATGGTGGAATGAAGATGTAAAGGCTGCTATTAAAATTAAAAGAGATTCTTATAAAGATTTGAAGAAAAGTAGAGATGTGGAGAGATTTGAGAAGTACAAAATGGCTAAAAAGGAAGTTAAGAAAGCTGTTCGGGAAGCTAAATCTAAGTTCTACAAGGAGGTGTATGAGAAATTAGACACTAAAGAGGCTGCAAATGATATATACCGGATTGCTCGAATGCGGGAAAGGAAGACTAGAGACTTATGTGCGGTGAAGTGTGTCAAAAATGAAAATCAGAAGGTTTTAGTTCGAGATGAGGATATCAAGGAAAGATGGAGAGATTATTTTGACAAATTGTTCAATAAGAGCTTTACTAAGAATTTGGATGGACTTGTCATTCAATCTCAAGATATAAATCGTGATTTCATGCGTAAAATAAGACTTACCGAGGTTAAAGAAGCTTTGAACAGAATGGGTTTAAGAAAAGCGGTTGGTCCTGACGGGATTCCTATCGAGATTTGGAGATGCTTAGGAGAAATAGGCGTTAAATGGTTGACAGATCTGTTTAATAAGATTTGGCAGACAAAAAAGATGCCAAATGAATGGAGGAAAAGTATCCTTGTACCTATCTACAAGAATAAGAGTGACATTCAAAGTTGCTCAAACTACCGTGGAATAAAACTAATGTGTCACACCATGAAACTTTGGGAGAGAGTGATTGAACACAGGCTAAGGAAGGATATTAAGATAACAGAGAACCAATTTGGGTTCATGCCTGGACGATCGACGACAGAGGCGATTCATTTGCTTCGTCAACTTGTCGAGCGCTTTCGAGAGAGGAGAAGAGATTTGCATATGATATTTATTGATTTAGAAAAAGCGTACGACAAGGTACCTAGAGAGGTATTATGGGGGACAATGATGAAAAAGGGGGTCCCCGTCAAGTATATTGACATAATCAAGGATATGTACGACGGAGTAGTGGCAAATGTCAGAACTTGCGGTGGCTTAACAAGTGATTTTCCGATTACTATTGGTTTACATCAAGGATCTGCATTAAGTCCTTTCCTGTTTACCATCGTGATGGATGAGCTTACTAGAACTATCCAAGATGAGGTCCCTTGGTGTATGCTATTCGCTGATGATATTGTTCTAGTAAATGAGACGAAAGCAGGGGTTAATGCCAAATTGGAATTATGGAGACAAACATTGGAATCTCGGGGATTCAGATTGAGCAGGTCCAAGACAGCATATATGCACTGCAAATTTAGTAGCCAGAGAAGTCAAAACCATATTGGTATAACATTGGAAGGTCAAGAGATATCACCGAGCGACCAGTTTAGATATCTAGGTTCCATCATCCAAAGGAATGGGGAGATCGATAGTGATGTTAATCAAAGGATCCAAGCTGGTTGGTTGAAATGGAGGAGTGCAACAGGGATTTTGTGTGATCGTAACTTTCCGTTAAAATTGAAAGGGAAGTTTTATCGGAGCGCTATTCGGCCTGCCTTATTATATGGTACAGAATGCTGGGCTCCTAAGAAGCATCATACACAGAAGATGCACGTAGCGGAGATGCGCATGCTTCGTTGGATGTGCGGTAACACTAGAAAAGACAAGGTGCGAAATGAGGATATTCGTGCAAAAGTTGGTGTGGCACCCGTGGAGGAGAAGATGCGGGAAAACCGGCTTAGATGGTTTGGTCATGTGCGACGCAGACCTATGGAAGCACCGGTTCGACGAATAGATACTCTCGATATGGGTAATGGCAAAAGGGCAAAAGGGAGACCGAAGAAAACATGGATGGAGGTGATACGAAACGATATGGTTGCCAAAGGACTCAATGAAAGTATATTGTTCGATAGAAGTGAGTGGAGACAGAGGATTCATGTGCTGGACCCGGCGTGATTCTCATGTTGGTTCATGTAGCCTACCCCATATGCTTGGGATAAAAGGCTCAGTTGTTGTTGTTGTTGTGTTTTTTGCTCAACATGATATTATGCTATCTGGTTACTCTTTACCTTAACTTGTATACCGATTGTCTCTCTGTTACATGTTGGTAAAACCCTTAGGATGTGTACTTGACTACCTGGACTATGATGTGGATCATACTAGTGGAGACATGGTAGTTCATAAGTACATCCATCAAGGTCCTTAGTCGTGGGTGTATCTAGACGGGGCATCGATATACAAGAGTAGAATAGCGTATACTTTCTCGACCCATACAGATGGGCGATGGATGATCCCATATCCATTGGTGTTTGACATCAGAGATGATATACGGGTGCTCAGTGGAGACTGGGTACACTGGACGGACTCGCCGAGAACTCCCAGATGGTATTATACCTTACGTCAGATGGCAGTTCTCGGGTGACACTTGTACATGTTAGTCTGTAGACCCGAGATCGTCATAGAGTCTTGTGTGATTTCCACTGTGATTTGATTTCCACCTTACCACGTCCAACTGGGCGTGCAAAACGGTGGTTTTTGGGTACAGTCCCGAGTCACATGGAGGTAATGAGCGATAGGAGGGGTTTCGTCTCTCCCGGTATTGGGGGTTGATGTTGCGCTATGCTCGATTGGCCATAACAGGGAAGTCGCTGGCCAGGGCTGGTTTAGAGATTTACTGGTAAGTATTACCAGTAGTTTCTCGACCCGTTATGAGCCTCATATCGACATGACTTATTGGTTATTGGGGTCTGACGTTTTACCACACCTAGACTTGATATGCGACATATCAGACGAGGAGACCGGACTGTTCAGTAGTGTCACTGTCAGGCTTTTTGTAGGAGTTAGAGCGGGCTTACTTGCTGATCTTCTGATCGCTCAATACCCGGGTAGCCGTTACGTCCAGCTAGTACCGCTGACGGCTTGTGGGTGCTTGATATGATCATCACCTACTGCCGGCATATTGACGAGTCTTTAGAGTCCTACATAGTGGTTTTACTGGCTCAGGCGAAACGAAATAGGAGTGCATATGTGATATGTGCGGGACCGAGAATAATGCGTGTATGTGATACCGTATTCTATTCTCGCGATGTTTGTATCGATCGGTTGTATGCGATATAACCTAGTTATCGAATCAAGGGTTGATTCGATAAATCGATACATTGTATGTTAGTCGGTTATATATAATATAACCGGATTATTAAGTCAAGTGTTGAATTAATAATTTAGTGTATAATTGTATATGTGATATACTAATTTACATTAACTAACATTGGTTCACTTAAGCATTTGTTTTTCTCACATTTGCATAAGTTAATATATATATGTGATATATATATTTATTTGTGTTCTTATTTGTATCATGGTTATTGATACAAAAATCATGGGTGTATAAGACTTATACCATACTTGTTATAGTATTAGGTATTTTAATATATAAAGTAAATACAAAATTAGTGGATAAAGCACACATGCATGAAGCTTCATGAAGCTTATCTTTGCATTTGACTTAGTCCACTAGTTTTGTTTTACTTAAGATATTAGTTAACCTAACCACTATGATTACCTATGGTAATGTCTCTACATGAATTAGTATATGATACTCACTCACCATAGTTAGCTCATTCTCTCTCTTGATTATATTTCATTCTCATTTTGAGCTCATCTTCTTCCTCCTTCATCTTGATTCTAGGGTTTGATAAAGAGAGAGAATCAAGGTGAGAAATCAAATTCTAAAGAGTACTCATTTCCTATTTCACCATCCTCTACTAGACTAGCACTTTAGTTTAGGGTGTTTGCTTCACCAATCCTTTAGTTAGTGAAGTAGAAGCTTGAGTCCGTATTCCCTCGACGTAGATCATCTTCGGCCTCGAAGATTTCAAGCAATACCGTTGCAACTTTCTCATGGAGCCGTCCGAGAGTCCGGGAGCCGATGATCGCAGCGAAAGGACTATATAAAGGAGCTTTAGAAGTGAAGGACCGATTTACAAAGGTTGTATTTCGTATTCCCTTAGTTATAATTGTTATCTACTAGCATTTGTTCGCCTAATCTCTAGTTAACGATCTTGTTTAGAATTATTCGGCACGGCTAAAATTTTTATCCGGCATGGTTGATGCCTTGTAGAACCTCATTAGAGTGCCTAATAACCCTACAGTGGTATAAGAGCCTAGCTAGAGCATTAGGCGATGTATTTACGAAGTTAAAACTCCGATCGAACCCGGAATCGACGAAATAACCCCCTCTCTGGAAAATTTTTCAAATCTTGGATTTTTCTGAATTAAAAATCCTTAAAAAAATCAGCAGGCAATTATAAGGACACCTGTGCAAAACGACAACGTTTGGCGCCCAAAGCACCGCGGAACCGCGGCACGAGCATGGCTCGTGCGGCGGTTCCGCGGCGATAAGATGACGTCACCGTTGTCCTTTTGCACAGTAATGTTCCTGTTTAATTTACTGATTTTTTATGGGTATTTTTATCTGACTCAAGTTTTGAGTATTTTTGGGGTTTATTTTGTATTCGTAGATTCAATCGGAAAATTTAATTTCGTTGTGTTTTCCGGATATTTAGAATGTATTAAAAAGTTCGGACGGATATCAATAACTCACTTTTTCCCGACCCGGAAAATTTCCAAGTGTTGGATTTTTCCATTTGTTTAAGAACGTCTAAATAGCAAGTTACGCGATGGACCCTCTAGAAGACAATAAATCTTAACTCGATTATGTGACCATCTTGAACTGCCCTTTGAACCTTAGGGTTTGGGGCAGTATGGCGTGCCACATGTGAGGCGTTGGCTTGACCCTTCTACAGCTGGACCATTGGTATTGTGGCATGTGATGGATGTTTTTAAACTCCCCTGAAGTGTTGAGAACTATTTGGGAAAACTTGGGTGTTTGATTATTCGATCGGAAAATTTAACATTGTCTATTTATCTGGATGTGATACAATATTTGGAATCCACAAGTAATTATGAGATAACTAAATTGGATGTTATAAATATAGCAGTTTAGTCTCAAATGATCGGTTGCCACGGAATTTTGATGCGATCAAAAGTCCGTTGCAATCACGTTGCGTACGCGGATACTCGACGGATAAACTTAATAGACAGCCACACCCCAAAGCCCCGACAAAGTGACTGTAGGAGAACCCCGTCGCCGAATGCATCCGTTCGGGTGCTCGCGGCAGCGGTGTTCCGCCTTAGTGCACTTCGTCGACGGCGTCCGGGGGTGCGGCCGTCTACTAAAGTTTGCGACGAGCATTCGATCGCATATCGGGAATCTTGTTGAATTGCCCGACTACATATTGAAAAGTGTTTTCGATATAGAGAATAAAATGCGGGGTTTATAAATGTAAGGCATGCGATGTCTAACGAGGTTGCGGATTCCAACTGTTGTAGTTTTACACTTTCTTTTCTGCGACCGTAAGTGTAATATGTGATATCGCCGGTTTCGTTGCTATATGTCAATGACAATTGGGGTGCGCATATTTACTTACGTTGATGACATGTGATATATTGTGTTGCTGGATATGTTATATTGGATCGTCGTGTTTTGAATAGCCGGGGGTTTTATGTGAGATGAGAGTTTTTATTTTCATTCATGTAAAATTAAATGTATGTAATATTCTTTTATTGGGGAACTTTCGGGATGAGGTTGATGTCACCATTTGTATATTATTTACTTTTCCGCACTAGGATAGACCCAAGGAGGAGAGCATAAGTAATCGGGTTCTAGGGTCCAGTGGGAGACCAACTCGAGGAATCGAGTCCGGGTCTCCTAACTCTAGAATTGGTAGGTTTGCTTACCGCTCTCGTAGTGGTCTAGGGGTGTGGGTTTGGCTATTCATCGCGACCGTGGAATCCGTGTTTTATAGAGGCTCAAAATAAAACACGGATGTCCGAATATATCCAATGTTTCATATGTTTCTTCTGCTGCGATATCTGTGATGTGATCATTTGATGTGATGTGATAGATACTATATATAGTATATATGATATATTATATAGACGTTACTTATGTTTTACACCCGCGCTAGACTTGCCCCGCTCTGTCGTTTAGCTAACCTAACGGTGCACGAGGGGACATCGAGGCGAATGCGGATGGCATAAGTGTACGTCGTATTTATCTGTGATGTTTAGGTGATTTAAATGATGGGACTTCATTAATATGATTAATGAAAGAAAAAGAAACCAAAAAGATGTTGTGGAATCTAATTTTCAAAAACAGGTAGCTACAGTTCTTGCCTTGCATCGTGGTGTTCCTTGTAGAACATCCTGCACCTTATTCGATAAGGAAAGGGCCGAGATCCATTCACCGGGAGTGACCCCTTTAGCAATGACTGGCAGATGCCACACCTCTCGGTTTTGTCTTTTGACTGCTTTTCTAGTTCTTTCTTTGCACAGTGATATATATGATATATCCTGCACCTCATTCGACGAGGAAAGAGCCGAGATCCCTTCACCGGGAGTGACCGCTTTAGCGAAACTAGTAAAAGCCTCAAAAACACACTATTTTAAAATCATTTGATTCTACAACGATATCAAGTTAATTACGCAATAGGTTTTCAGAAAAACCTGTCGTAGCCCTACGTCATTTCAGATAAGTCCTAATTAGTATTCGTGCTACGTTTGTTGGCCCGCGTCAAGGCGTTGTGTGCGGTAGCTAACTAGTATTTATCTGCTTATGCATATGATGCAGATTGGATTAGGGTAGTTGTGCGACTTTCTTGGCCTGCGTCAAGGGTCGTGCGGGTGGGTTTAATTCAATCAAGAAATGACGGGTTGAACTTGACTAGCGCACTATGGTTTGTTGGCTTGCGTCAAGTGAAAGGTAGCTAGGCATGCTCACAAGGTTCTACAAGGCATCAACTATGCCCGATTAAAAAATTAGCCGTGCCGAACAACCCGAAGCCGGATCTTTAAACTAGGGTTTAGGTGAAAACAAACATGCTAAACACTTTAACACTAAGTGAGAGAGATTAAAACCTTTGTAAATCCGGTCCTTCACTTCATATGCTCCGTGTTGAGGTCCCTTCACTGCGACCATCGTGCTCCGGACTCTCGAGAGGTTCCATGAAGAGAAAGATACAGTCTTGCTTCCGATCTTCGATATAAAGATGATCTACCTTGAAGTTTCAATAACACAAGCTAACACTCATAAAATGATGTGAACACCCTCATCTAAATGGCAAGGGTAGATGAGGATGATGAAGTAGGATTTTTGCTCTCTTTTATTTTCTCATTCTCACTCATTTTCATCACAAAGCAAAAAGCTATAAAGCTTTTTGCTCAAAAGAAGAAGAAGGAAGAAGATGATGAATAATGATAGAATTCCTTTTCTGATGAATAGTGATAGACTTTGATAAGGTTAGAAATGCAACCATGGTTCAAGTAACCATTGTAGATAATTAACTAGGGTTAGGGTTTTGGGTTGAGTTAAAGAAATATCTTGCAAAATATCTTTTCCAAAACAAAAAAGAAAACCTTCTAGAAACTTCTAGAAATGATAAACCCTAATCAAACCTTAACCATGTTTAATTTCTACTAAACATGTTGCATTAGTAATCATATCATGTTACAATATTATATATCACATATATAATATTTATCGTAACAAAATAAAATAATACATTCAACATATATCGCATATATATCAATGTATTACCCGAGTGAGAAAAAGAATCTTTTAGTGAGCTAATATTAGATAATGTAATTTAATATATCATATATATTATTATACATTAAATTATCGAATCAACACTTGATCCGACAATTCGGCTATATCGCATATAACCGACTAATATTTATCCGTACCGATTCATCGAATCAACACTTGATCCGATGACCCGGCTGATATCAAATATCGCGAGAATAGAATACGGTATCTCATATCGCATTATCCTCGGTCCCGCACATATCACATACGTGCCCCTACTCCGTTTTGCCTGAGCCAAGAAACCTCTGTGTAGGACTCTAAAGAATCGTCAATACGCCGGCAGTAGGTGTTGATCATATCAAACACCCACAAGCTGCAAGCGGTCAGCTAAATGTAACAGCTACCCAGGTATTGAGCGCTCATAAGATCAACAAGCAAGCCTGTACATTCTCCTGTGAATCCAAACAGTAACACTCCCGTACAGTCCGGTCTCGTCGTCTGATATGTCGCATATCTCGCCTAGGGGTGGTAAACGTCATACCCCAGTAGCTCGATAAGTCGTATCGATATAAGCTCTATAACAGTTCGAGAAACTACTGATAACACTTACCAGTAAATCTCAGCAATCCTGGCCAGGGATTTCCGGTTATAGCCAATCGAACACAGCACAACATCAACTCCCTATACCGGGAAAGACGAATCCCCTCCTATCGCTCATTGCCTCCATATGATTCGGGACTGTACCCAAAAGTCACCTTTTTGCATGCCCTCTTGGACGTGGTATGATGGAAATCAAAGCATAGTGGGAATCACACAAGACTCTATGACGATCTCGGGTCAACAGACTACTCTGTACCAGTGTCACCGGAGAACTGCCATCTGACGTAAGGTATAATACCATCTGGGAGTTCTCGGCGAGTCCGTCCAGTGTACCCAGTCTCCATTGAGCACCCGTACACCATCCTTGATGTAAAACACCGATGGATAGGGGATCATCCATAGCCCATCATATGGGTCAAGATGCGTATACGCTAGTCTACTCTGGTGTATCGATGCCCTGTCTCGATACACCCTCGACTAGGAACTGTTATAGGATGTACTCGTCAACTACCATGGCCCCACTAGTATGATCTCATCATAGTCCCAGTAGTCGAGTACATATCCTAAGGGCTTTATCAACATGTAACATAGAGACAATCAGAGTACATGTTAAGATAAATTACAACCAGATAGCATACTATCATGTCGAGCAAGAAAGTCCTCCCTATATATTTCCAAGCATCCATTACAATATATATCGTATGTACAGTAATGGCCTCTAGGGAATACATATAACTAACAATCTCCCACTTGCACTAGGGCTATCTGTTGTGGTATCACATACCCAACAATTAGCTGTGGTTGAAGTATCTCATACTCAACTATCCCATAAAAGTCTCTACTGGGAAAAAGGCCTTCGTGAGTGGATCCACGCTGTTGTCCTCTGTGTCTACTCTCCTAACCTCGATCTCCCTGGAGATCAACCATCTCCATGATCAGATGATACTGCCTAAGAATTATATCTGGATTTCTGATGGGACGGTAGTTCCTTGGCATAAGCCACAACTCCATTGTCACACAATGGTAGGAACGAAGTTCATCTCATGAACTTATATATATTCAGACTGCCTCTTTGGAAGTATCCTTGGTAATGATGTATCTTGCCTTTAATCGTCTAGTAAGTCACGGTATCTAGCTTGGAACTCTTCCAATATACCGTCCCTCCACTGAGGGTAAAGACAATGCCTGCGACTGACATTCAGTCGTCCTTATCACCCTGGAACCTTTCCAGTGATTCTCCCCAGGATCGATTGATACCATCTTACTACAACTAGTGAGTATCCTATCATCCAATTAGATCTATCTCATAGATCCAAAATCCAGGATTCAGGAGGTATCACTATGATCCTATATGGAGAATACATGTGATAAGCGGAGATTGACCGAGCGTAGCATCAGAAACTGCTGCCCTATCAAGAGTATGTCATCCACGTACTCTACGAGGATCGCCACCATACTCCCTACTAACTTTTTGTATATACAAGGTTCATCTACCATTTTGATGAAGTCAAACTTTTTGACTACCACATCAAAACAGATGTTCCAACTCCGCGATGCCTGTTTTATCATATCAAACATCTTGCACACGTTTCCGCTGCTCCTACTGTCTACGAAGCCCTCTGGCTGTGTACTTATAGACGCTCTCTTCTAAAACATCATTTAGAAAAGCAGTCATGACACCCAACCACCAGATATCATAGTCATGGAATGTAGCAGTGGCAAGTAGGATCTGGATGGACTTAAGCATAGCTTCGAAAGTCTGAACTTTTTCATGTACACCAAGTAATCTTCTCAAGATATACTTGCTCCTGATGGGGATTTAACCCTTCAGATAATGCAACCAAATTCCATACTTTGTTGGTGTATAAGGATTCCATCTCAGAACACTAAGCATCCAGCCATTCTTATAGAGTTCCACTCCTGATGGCCAGCTCGAAACTAGTTGGGTCATCATCTCATGATGCAATCCTCGCTCCCACTGTCATAGAGAAAACCAAAGTATCTTTCAGGTGGGTGAGGAACCCTACTAGATCGGCGGAGAGGCTGAGGTTCGTTGGAAACTATTGAATCCTTTAGTTCTACCAAATCATCAACTGCAGTTTGTATAGCTGGAACCTTTCCAGTTCTACATAACAGACCTTGCCTCGAGCTTGGCCAGATTTTGCTTTTAGACATAGGCCGGGCAACCCCAAATCTTAACCAACTTAAGATATGGGCTCTTCCCTTTCCATATCGCATAAAAAGTGGTAGGCAACTGATTTGATTTGAACCCTATTCAATAGGTATGCAGCTTCTCAAGTGCATAACTCCCAAAAGGAAATAGGAAACTCAGTAGTACTCATCATAGAGCACACCATATCAAATAGGGTGCTATTGCTCCGCCCCGATATACCATCGTGCTATGGTGTATACGGAGGAGTAATGCTGAGAGAGAATCTCATTCTCCTTTAGAATAGTCCACGAATTTCGTGCTCAAGTATTCTCCTCCTTGATCTCATAAAAGGACATAATACTTATACCCGTATTTTGGTTCCCTACTTCTAACTTATATTCTGTGAATATCTCAAAAGCTTCGGACTTGTGTTTCAACAGGAACATATGTCTGAATCTTGAGAGATCATCAGAGAATGTAATGAAGTACAAAGAACCGGTCTTGGCATGTGTAGACAGGGGACCTTCATACATCAGCATGTATCAATCCCAAGAGTTCACTAAATTTTTCTCTGTTTCCAAAAACAGAGCTGTGGTCTTCTTATCTTTATGACATGACCGGTAAGTTTCACAAGATGTAAATTCAAACAAATTTAAATATCCATCTTAATGTAACTTCAGCTAGTCGGGTCGCATTGATATGACCTAGTCTACAATGCCTCAAGATGGATCCGTTCATTTCTGAACTCTTCCTCTCGTGTGTGTTCTGTATACTAAGAACTGTAGTTTTATTTAGAACGGCAATGCTTTTAGATAACGTGCCTGAACCGATCAACTCTTGATATAGGAAATGTTCAAAACATTATCCAATAATACAAAATTATATACTTCTTTACTAATAAAGAGACTGATATGATGTTGTATATCAGGTTCGGTATCTAATAACAATTGTTTGAATCAATGTATTCTGGTAATACAGGGTGATAGTGACCAACAAACTTGGCTGCAACACTTGCACCATTTTCTATCTCATGAAACTGATCACCCGTTCTCAGTTCTCTACCTTTCTGTAGCCCATATAAGAGATTACATATGCGGGATCCTGATATGGTATCACATACCTAGGACGTAAAGGATACTGAGAAACAGTTCTCTGTAATGAACACACCCGAAGATGATGCATCAACATGCACTTTCTTCGTTTGGGCGGCACGGGAAATCTGGTGTTCCCCAATTTCCTGCTCTGTCTTATAACAATTATAAGTTGGAGCGGGACCAACGTTCCCCAGCTCAGTATAACAAGCAGGTTCAGTCAATTCATCCGTATTATTATCTTGATTAAGGCGTGATATGGTCGCTACCTGGAGAGAGAGAGAAGAAAACACTCAGCGTATGCTCTTGCAAGATTAGATTGGTTATCTAATATATCTAATCAGGATGTCTCCCACTGTTTTAATCAAATCTTCCTTCAAACCCTAAAAGGAAAGACTAGCCGGGATTAATTACACGCTACAAGATCGCCAATCTTTCAGCCAGGCTAGTGTCGGTATTTTGAGGGAGGCCCCCCGTGCTTTCGCACGAACCTAATTAATGTAAACCTCGTTTTCCCAGAGGCGTAACCCCGTTAACACCTTTCTAGACACCTACTTGATCGACTAATTGTAATGTGTAAAACTCTCCCAGGAGTAACTCTTACTCGCAGCGGGTATCGGGATCAAACTATCTCTTAGAAGGTATGCAATCTCATTGCAAATTTCAACACTTGAAATTCCCAATAATATTTTACCCCTAGTGTCTTATAACCTTAACTATGGTCAACAAATCATAAGCACTAGTCAAGTTCTACCCATCATTTCTTGATTAATTAGACCCACCCACATGACCCTTAACTAAGGTCAACAAAGTCATATGACTGTCATAACTAATCGCATCATATGCTATATAGGAAGACATCACTTAGCTACCGTACACTGTGCCTTAACTATGGTCAACAAACACAGCACGAATACTAAGTACTCTACTTCCTAAAATGACGGAGGGTTACGACAGGTTTTTAAGAAAACCCTTTGCGTAATGAACTTGATATCGTTGTAGAATCGAGTGATTTTAAATGGAGTGTTCTTTAGGCTTTTCTAGTTTTTCTAAAGGGGTCACTCCCGGTGAAGGGATCGTCAGCCCTTTCCTCATCGAATAAGGTGCAGGATATTTCACAAATACCGCTGTGCAAAGCAAAAACTATAGAAACAATCAAAAGACAAACCGAGTTTGTAGCATCTGCTAGTTTCGCTAAAGAGGTCACTCCCGGTGAAGGGATCTCGGCTCTTTCCTTATCGAATAAGGTGCTGGATATTCTACAAGGAACACCGCTATGCAGAGCAAGAACTAGAGCTACTAGTTTTTAAACAAGTTTCTACAACATCTTAGGTTTCTTTTAGTTTCATTAATCTCATTAATGAAGTCCCATTTTATTATGCTTCGCAAGCATCTCTTTTGAAACGAAATATGCAATATAACATATATCTCATATATATAATATAAACATTCGTCACAGGCAGTAATATGATCTCATCACAGAACATTGCAGCAAAAGAACATATATGAAATATTTGATATACTAGGACGTCCGTGTTTTAGTACGAGCCTGTATAAAACATGGATTCCACGGTCACGATGAATTGCCAAACCCACATCCCTAGACCCCTACGAGAGCGGCAAGCAACACTGCAAATTCTAAAGTTAGGAGACCCGGTCTCGACTCCTCGAGATGGTCTCCTACTGGACCCTAAAACCCGGTTACTTGTGCTCCCCGCCTTGGGTCTACCTAATGCGGAAAAGTAAATAATATACAACGGTGACATCTTCCGCAACCTGGAAGTGCCCCAATAAAAGAATATTACATACAAATGAATTTTACATGAATGAAAAAGAAAAACTCTCATCTCACATAAAACCCCCGGCTATTCAAAACGCGACGATCCAATATAACATATCACAGCAACACATAATATCTCATATCATCAACGTAAGCAAGTATGCGTATCCCAATTGTCGTTGATGTATAACAACGAAGCCGGTGATACACCACATACTACGCTTACGGTCACAGAAAAGAAAGTGTAAAACTACAATCGTTGGAATCCGCAACCTCCTTAGACATCACATGCCTAACCAAATTAATTCCTTAGACATCGCATGCCTAACAATTATAAACCCCGCATTTTAGTCTCATTATCGAAAACACTTTTCAATATCAAGTCGGGCAATTCCACAAGATTCCCGATATCCTGATGGAATGCTCGTCGCAAACTTTAGTAGACGGCCGCACCCCCGGATGCCGTCGACGAAGTGCACTAAAGCGGAACACCGCTGCCGCGAGCACCCGAAAGGATGCTTTTGGCGACGGGGTTCACCTACAGTCACTTGGTCGGGGCTATGGGGCGTGGCTGTCTGTTAAGTTTACTCGGCGAGTATCCGCGTACGCTACGTGATTGCGACGAAATTTTGATCACATCAAAATTCCGTGGCAACCGATCAATTGAGACTGAACTGCTATGTTTATAATATTCAAATTAGTTATCTCATAACTACCATTGGATTCCAATTATTGTATCACAATCCAGATAAATAGACAATGTTAAACTTTCCGATCGAATAATCAAACACCCAAGATTTCCCCAATATATCTCAACACTTGAAATTAGTTTAAAAACATCCATCACATGCCATAGTACCAATGGTCCAGCCGTAGAAGGGTCAAGCCAACGCCTCACTTGTGGCATGCCGTACTGCCACAAACCCTAAGGTTCAGAGGCAGTTCAAGACGGTCACATAATCGAGTTAAGGTTTGTTGTCTTCTAGAGGGTCCACCGTGTTACTTGCATGACTTAGAACGTTCTTAAACTCTACAAAAAAAAATCCAACTTTTGAAAAAATTTCCGACTGGGGAAAAAGTGAGTTATTGATATCCGCCCGAACTTTTTAACAGTTTCTAAAATTATCCGGAAAAAACTAAACAAAGTTAAATTATCTGATCGAATCAACGAGTCCCCAATACAACCCTAGAAAACTCAACACTTGAGTGGAATTAAAATATTCCCCAAAAAAATTACCAATAAAAGACCTAAGAATAATTAAGTGAAATTTCAGGGACTAAGTCCAAATTTTGGCCGCGGAACCGCCGCAAAAACCATGGTTTGGCCGCGGTTCCGCGGTCAAATTGTTGACTCCGAGATCCATATTTCACAGTAATTCTTATTTTTTCCTGCTTGTTGTCTGAGCATTTTTAATTCACAAAAAATCAACTTTTTGAAAATTGTCCAGAGAGGGTTCCGTATCGGGGTTTCGGCGTTCGATCGGACTTTAAACTTCGTCTAGACTTCGCCTAAAGGTCTAGCTTGGCTCTGATACCACTGAAGGGTTGCTAGGCATTCTCATAAGGTTCTACAAGGCATCAACCATGCCCGATTAAAAAATTAACCGTGCTGAACAACCCGAAGCCGGATCTTTAAACTAGGGTTTAGGCAAAAACAAACATGCTAAACACTTTAACACTAACTGAGAGGGATTAAAACCTTTGTAGATCCGTTCCTTCACTTCATATGCTCCGTGTTGAGGTCCCTTCGCTGCGATCATCGTGCTCCGGACTCTCGAGAGGTTCCACGAAGAGAAAGTTGCAGTCTTGCTTTCGATCTTCGATACAAAGATGATCTACCTAGAAGTTTCAATAACACAAGCTAAAACTCATAAAATGATGTGAACACCCTCATCTAAATGGCATGGGTAGATGAGGATGATGAAGTAGGATTTTCTCTCTCTTTTATTTTCTCATTCTCACTCATTTTCATCACAAAGCAAAAAGCTAGAAAGCTTTTTGCTCAAAAGAAGAAGAAGGAAAAAGATGATGAATAATGATAGAATTCCTTTTGTGATGAATAGTGATAGACTTTGATAAGGTTAGAAATGCAACCATGGTTCAAGTAACCATTGTAGAGAATTAACTAGGGTTAGGGTTCTGGGTTGAGTTAATGAAATATCTTGCAAAATATCTTTTCCAAAACAAAAAAGAAAACCATCTAGAAACTTCTAGAAATGATTAACCCTAATCAAACTCTAACCATGTTTAATCTCTACTAAACATGTTGCATTAGTAATCATATCATGTTACAATATTATATATCACATATATAATATTTATCGTAACAAAATAAAATAATACATTTAACATATATCGCATATATATCAATGTATTACCCGAGTGAGAAAAAGAATCTTTTAGTGAGCTAATATTAGATAATGTAATTTAATATATCATATATATTATTATACATTAAATTATAGAATCAACACTTGATCTGAAAATCCGGATATATCGCATATAACCGACTAATATTTATCCGTACCGATTCATCGAATCAACACTTGATCCGATGACCCGGCTGATATCAAATATCGCGAGAATAGAATACGGTATCTCATATCGCATTATCCTCGGTCCCGTACATATCACATACAAGCCCCTACTCCGTTTTGCCTGACCCAAGAAACCTCTGTGTAGGACTCTAAAGAATCGTCAATACGCCGGCAGTAGGTGATGATCATATCAAACACCCACAAGCTGCAAGCGGTCAGCTAAACGTAATAGCTACCAAGGTATTGAGCGCTCAGAAGATCAACAAGCAAGCCTGTATATTCTCCTGTGAAACCAAACAGTAACACTCCCGTACAGTCCGGTCTCGTCGTCTGATATGTCGCATATCTCACCTAGGGGTGGTAAACGTCAGACCCAAGTAGTCTAAGTCTTGTCGATATGAGGTCAATAACAGTTCGAGAAACTACTGATAACATTTACTAGTAAATCTCAGCAACCCTGGCCAGGGATTTCCGGTTATAGCCAATCGAACACAGCACAACATCAACTCCCTATACCGAGAGAGACGAATCCCCTCCTATCGCTCATTACCTCCATGTGATTCGGGACTGTACCGAAAAGCCACCTTTTTGCACGCCCTCTTAGACGTGGTATGATGGAAATCAAAGCACAGTGGGAATCACACAAGACTCTATGACGATCTCGGGTCAACAGACTACTCTGTTCCAGTGTCACCGGAGAACTGCCATCTGACGTAAGGTATAATACCATCTGGGAGTTCTCGGCGAGTCCGTGCAATGTACCCCGTCTCCACTGAGCACCCGTACACCATCGTTGATGTCAAACACCGATGGATATGGGATCATCCATCGCCCATCATATGGGTCAAGATGCGTATACGCTTGTCTACTCTGGTGTATCGATGCCCTGTCTCGATACACCCTCGACCAGGAACAGTTATAGGATGTACTCGTCGACTACCATGGCCACACTAGTATGATCTCATCATAGTCCCAGTAGTCGAGTACATATACTAAGGGCTTTATCAACATGTAACATAGAGACAATCAGATTACTTGTTATGATAAAGTACAACCAGATAGCATACTATCATGTCGAGCAAGAAAGTCCTCCCTATATATGTCCAAGCATCCATTACAATATACATCGTATGTACAGTAATGGCCTCTAGGGCATACATATAACTAACATCATGGTCATGGGACGCTAGGGGCAAAATTATCGGGAATTTCAAGTGTTGAAATTTGCAATGAGATTGCATACCTTCTATGTGATAGTTGGATCCCGATACCCGCTGCGAGTAATTGTTACTCCTGGGAGAGTTTTACACATTACAATTAGCCGATCAGGTAGGTGTCTAGAAAGGTGTCAACGGGGTTACGCCTCTGGGAAAACGAGGTTTACTTTAAGTAGGTCCGTGCAAAAGCACGGGGAACCACCCTCAAAGTACCGACACTGGCCTGGCTCAAAGATTGGCAAAGTTGTAGGGTGTAATTAATCCCAGCTAGTCTTTCCTTTTAGGGTTTGAAGGAAGATTTGATAAAAACAGTGGGAGCCATCCTGATTAGATAAAATAATAACCAATCTGATCTTGCAAGAGCGCACGCAGAGTGTTTTCTTCTCTCTCTCTCTCCAGGTAGCGACCATATCACGCCTTAATCAAGATAATAATACAGATGTTTTGACCGAACCCGCTTGTTATACTGTGCTGGGGAACGTTGGTCCCTCTCCAATTTATAATTGTTATAAGACAGAGCAGGAAATTGGGGATTACCAGAATTCCCGTGCCGCCCAAACGATGAAAATGAATGCTGATGCATCTTCTTCGGGTGTGTTCATTACAGAGAACTGTTTCTCAGTATCCTTTACGTCCTGGGTATGAGATACCAGATCAGGATCCCGCATATGTAATCTGTTATATGGGCTACGGAAAGGTAGAGAACTGAGAACGGGTGATAAGTTTCATGAGATAGAAAACGGTGCAAATGTTGCAGCCAAGTCTGTTGGTCACTATCACCCTGTATTACCAGAATACATTGATTCTGAACGAATGTTGTTAGATACCGAACCTCATATACAACATCATATCAGTCTCTTTATTAGTAATGAAGGATATAATTTTGTATTGTTGGATAATGTTTTGAACATTTTCTATATCAAAAGTTGATCGGTTCAGGCACGTTATCTAAAGGCATAGACGTTCCAAATCAAACTACAGTTCTTAGTATACAGAACACACACAAGAGGAAGAATTCAGAAATGAACGAATCCTTCTTGAAGTATTGTAGACTAGGTCATATCAATGCGACCCGACTAGCTCAAGTTACATTAAGATGCATATTTAAATTACTTTGAATTTACATCTTGTGAAACTTGCCAGTCATGTCACCGAGATAAGATGACCATAACTCTGTTTTTTGGAAACAGAAAAAGAGTTAGTGAACTCTTGGGATAATACATGTTGATGTATGAAGGTCCCTTGTCTACACATGCCAAGACCGGTTCTTTGTACTTCATTACATTCTCTGATGATCTCTCAAGATTCATACATATGTTCCTGTTGAAACACAAGTCCAAACCTTTTCAGATATTCACAGAATATATGTTAGAAGTAGAGAACCAAAAACAAGTATAAGTATTATGTCCTTTGATGTGATCAAGGAGGAGAATACTTGAGCATGGAATTCCTGGATTATTCTAAAGGAGAATGAGTTTCTCTCTCAGCATTACTCCTCCGTATACACCACAGCACGTCGGTATATCGGGGCGGAGCAATCAGACCCTATATGATAAGGTGTGATCTATGATGAGTACTACTAAGTTACCTATTTCCTTTTAGGAGTTATGCACTTATGAAATTGCATACCTATTGAATAGGGTTCCGATCAAATCAGTTGCCTACCACTTCATATGAGATATGGAAAGAGAAGAGCTCATATCTTAAGTTTGTTAAGATTTGGGGTTATCCGGCCTATGACTAAAAGCAAAATCCAGACAAGCTCGAGGCAAGGTCTGTTATGTAGAACTGGAAATGTTCCATCTATACAAACTGCAGTTGATGATTTGGTAGAACCAAAGGATTCAATAGTTTCCAACGAACCTCAGCCTCTCCGCCGATCTAGTAGGGTTCCTCACTCACCTGAGAGATACTTTAGTTTCTCTATGACAGTGGGAGAGAGGATTGCATCATGAGATAATGACCCAACTAGTTTCGAGCTGGCCATCAGGAGTGGGACTCTATAAGAATGGCTGGATGCTTAGCGATCTGAAATGGAATCCATATACACTAACAAAGTATGGACTTTGGTTGCTTAATCTGAAGGGTTAAATCCCCATCAGGAGCAAGTATATCTTGAGAAGATTACTTGGTGTACATGGAAAAGTTGAGACTTTCAAAGCTAGACATGTCAAAGGTTTGCATCATTGACCAGGTATGGACTATGATGAAACCTTTTCTAAGTAGCTATGCTTAAGTTCATCCAGATCCTACTTACCACGACTACATACCATGACTACGATATCTGGCGGTTGGGTGTCATGACTGCTTTTCTAAATGATGTTTTAGAAGGAAGAGTCTATAAGTACACAGTCAGAGGGATTCGTAGACAGTGGGAGCAGCGGAAACGTGTGCAAGATATTTTATGTGATAAAGCATGCATCGCGGAGTTGGAACGTCTGTTTTGATGTGTTAGTCAAAGAGTTTGACATCATCAAAATGGTAGATGAACCTTGTATATACAAAATGGTAGTAGAGAGTATGGTGGAGATCCTCGAAGAGTACGTGGATGACATACTCTTGATGGGGAAGGAGTTTCCTATGCTACGCTCGATCAATCTCCGCTTATCACAATGATCCTCCACATAGGATCAAAGTGATACCTACTAAATCCTGGGTTTTATATCTATAAGATAGATCTAATTGGATGTTAGGATACTCACTAGCTGTAGTGAGATGGTATCAATTGATCCTGGGGAGAATCACTGGAAGGGTTCCAGGGTGATAAGGACGAGTGAATGTCAGTCACAGGCATTGTCTTTACCCTCAGTAAAGGGACGGTATGTTGGAAGAGTTCCAATGCAGATACCGTGGCAAACTAGACGATAAAGGCTAGATACATCGCTACCAAAGACGCTACTAAAGAGGAAGTCTGGATGTATATTTGTTCATGAGATGAACTTCATTCCTACCATTGTATGACAATGGAGTTGTGGCTTATGCCTAGGAACGCCCGTCCCATCAGCGATACAGATATATTGTAAGGCAGTGTCACCTGATCATGGAGATGGTTGATCTCCGGGGGATCAAGATTAGGAGAGTAGACTCAGAGGACAACACGGCGGATCCACTAACGAAGGCCTTTTCCCAGAGAGAGACTTTTATGGGATGGTTGAGTATGAGATACTACAACCACTGTTATCAGATGGCCCTAGTGCAAGTGGGAGATTGTAAGTTATATATATGCCCTAGAGGCCATTACTATACATGAGATGTATATTGTAGTGGATGCTTGGACATATATATGGAGGACTTTCTTGCTCGACATGATAGTACGCTATCTGGTTACTCTTTACCTTAACTTGTATACTGATTGTCTTTCTGTTACATGTTGGTAAAGCCCTTAGGATGTGTACTTGACTACCTGGACTATGATGCGGATCATACTAGTGGGGACATGGTAGTCCATAAGTACATCCTTCAAGGTCCCTAGTCGTGGGTGTATCGAGACGGGGCATCGATATACCAGAGTAGACTAGCGTATACCTTCTCGACCCATACAGATGGATGATGGATGATCCCATATCCATTGGTGTTTGACATCAGAGATGATATACGGGTGCTCAGTGGAGACTGGGTACACTGGACGGACTCTCCGAGAACTCCCATATGGTATTATACTTTACGTCAGATGGCAGTTCTCGGGTGACACTGGTACAGGTTAGTCTGTAGACCCGAGATCGTCATAGAGTCTTGTGTGATTCCCACTGTGCTTTGATTTCCACCTTACCACGTCAAAGAGGGCGTGCAAAACGGTGGTTTTTGGGTACAGTCCCGAGTCACATTGAGGCACTGAGCGATAGGAGGGGTTTCTTCTCTCCCGGTATTGGGGGTTGATGTTACGATATGCTCGATTGGCCTTAACAGGGAAGTCCCTGGCCAGGGCTGGTTTAGAGATTTACCGGTAAGTGTTACCAGTAGTTTCTCGACTCGTTATGAGCCTCATATCGGCATGACTTATCGGTTATTGGGGTCTGACGTTTTAGCATCCCTAGACTTGATATGCGACAAATCAGACGAGGAGACCGGACTGTGCGGTAGTGTCACTGTCAGGCTTTTTGCAGGAGTTGGAGCGGTGTCACGACCCGAGTATTTCGACTCGTGACCGGCACTTAACCACGCTACGTCTACAGGCGTAACGCGACTAAGTAAGCCGAACCTAGAAATCAAAACCAATTAAAAGTAGTGAGTGTTGAAAACATTTAATTAAAAAAAAACATTTAGAAAACCTTAATTAGTTTAATGAGATTCTTTTTAAAGTTAAATTATCCTTATAATAATTTTGGCAGCATTTCCTTTGTAAAAATAACTCCGAAAATCTGGTAAAAACAGGATATAAGTGAAAATGAGATATAATGAACAATGCATCCCAAACCGGGAGCAATCACGCCCAACGGCGGAAGCCATCAACACAAGAGTAATATACGACGTCGTAGCGAAGAATAAGCAATAAGTAACTTCCCAGAATAATAACTGCAAATATAAAGTCGGCTCCCACGAGCTCGACACCAGAATACAAAAATATACATCATCGTTCTCACACTGTCTCTAAGTCAAGTAAATATATGGTAGATGGAGAATATTAGATACAAAAGTGTGTACAATAAAAGTAACCAGATACCACAACCCACCTAAATAGCAAAATAGCTCTCGCACCAACTGTAGTGGTATCTGAAACCAAAAGATGCAAAAAGGCAGCCTGCCGCGACTACTCTGAAGGGCAACCTGCAAATACTGTGGCACGACGGGGGTGAGTTGCCAACTCGTGAATAGAGATAACATATAAAGGTAATCACGAGCATGCACGTACTGCGCTACGCTATCATATGCGAGCAGGTAAATCTATATGCGACAAGCAGTAAGTGCAATAATCATGCAAATGCTCTGTCAGGTAAAATAACTACAGGATGAGATACATGATAATCACTGCTGAGCATGGGATAAACAACATCTACACGAAATATCAATCGTGGAAAAATAGTCGGTGCCCAAGCTGCACCCAAATCCCAAATAAATTCAGGCGCCGGCACTCTTCTCGGCCCTCAAATCCTGTACATCTCTGAGAAATCACGAGTGCCCAACATCGGCACCCAAAATATCATAAATACTCGTTTCCATCATCGACACGCAAATCCTCATACATCGGGCTCCGTTAGTCCGGATCAGCCCACGGGCTCCGTCTGCGGCAGTACGGAACATCCCGCATCCATCTCTCGACTCTGGTCAGTATCCTCCGGATAACCGCCAGGACCAACCAATCACCGGTAGGTACTCGCCCACCTCCAGGCTCAATCGGCAAAGTCCATCGATCATCTTGCCGAGGGGAACCATACCGGGTCCACTACGAACCCGCAAACAGATCATCCACCCCTCGAATCGGGTTTTCAAGCACACGTCTCGGCACCGAGAAAACGCGTGGTGGACGCACCATAATATCAGATCACGAGGAACCGGGTTTTCAAATAGTGCATCTTTTCTTAAATAATTCCACGGTCCTCAAAACCAGAAATCACATGAAAATCCAACACCAATGAGTAAATCAAATACGATGTGCTATGTACATCAAGTCATCATAATATAGGTAAAAGGGGGAAACCGCTTTCTTAAGATAGTTCAGTTTTCAAAGACAGCATGCGGCTTCCAATTTCTATGAAAATCATATCAAATCATATGTGAAATGAACTACAGTATAATGATCATGGCAATTCTACAGTGAGTGTTTCATGGCAATTACTAACGGTGTGTATGTAATATGCAGATTAGTGCTCGTGCAACATAAACGTTAGTAATAGTGCGGTGTTCTATCAATTCTAAGTTTTCATACATATAGTAGGGAATGTAGTATGCAACAACAGTATCCAAGAACAGTCAATGTAGGTAAATGCAATATGTAGCTATAAAGTCCTATCAACCCTGACGTAGAACGCCATGCGGGCGATATCCCCATAGATGTTAAATCTACTCACCGAAGTCTCGAGCTAAGTGTAGCCGACGACTTGTTTCCCCTTCTTCGCAGCGTCCGTCTCACTCGTCTGCGAACCTAAATTTACACAATATATCACACATAAGCTCAAATCCACCAAAAACGCAATATTAAGGTCAAATTAGAAACCCGCGTCGCAAACCAAGCGCGCGTGTGCGCAATACGCTAAAACGTGTGATTACGCTCCTGAAGCAAACCTGACGCGTCGCGATACGCAGCACAACTCAAACCCACACACGTATCGCGTGTGTCGCGAAGATTTAAAATACGGAAAATAGGGTAACAGGTCCCAGATTTTGATACAGAAAGATTTTTATAAAAATAAATATACCAACACACTCCAAATACCAGCAGACACCAACCACCAAAACCCCAACCCACCATTCTCCCATCTGGCCGCAATTTGCGACCAAAATGAGTTTTTCGGCGGGCTGGGTAGGGGGCGGGCTCTCGGGTTTGGTGTGTGCACTCCATACATACTGTGCATATCCAAGTAATTACAATTTTATTCTGAAACACCCCGGGTAGTAGCAGTTTCAACAGAACCCAATTTCAAGTTAAAAGTCACACTTTGCACTAAAATGATACTTTAGGGTATTTTTGTGAAATCTGAAACAAACCCAAGTCCAAAACCACACTAATATCACATTACCAAGCTAATCAAGCTATAAAAAATTAATTTTTCTCACAACCTCACTAAATCCCTTTATATAGCACAAAACATGCATAAAATGTGATATTTTGCTAGAAATACTACAAGTTATGTAAAAGGGGTGCTAAGGGTGAGTTAATACCTTCAAAACACCATATGAAGCACCAAAAATCCTTGCTTTTTCCCAAGTGTGCAGATCCACCAACAAACACCTCAAAAGCTCATCTTTTTTCCATGGTTTGTGAAGGAAAAGTGTTGATTTGAGTAGGGTTTTATGTAGGGATCAAAATGAAATGAAAAGAGAAGAAGAGAAGAAAAAGAAGCTGTTGTTTTGCTGAAAATTCTGCAGAAATTTCTGAATGAGGAGAAGTGAGAGAGAGAAGAGAAGAAAAATGGGGTCAAAATGTCAACTTCTCACCTAACACCATACCTCATTTGTTTAATTGAAAATTTTGAATTATAAAAGGGTTTTGACTTGTTGAAATGGGGGGGGGGGAAATAGATTATCAACCATGCATCAAATGAAGGGGGGTTTAACATGACTCATTACCTCATCTAGCCTCAAAATGCTAAGTGTGCGTGGTGCACTTAACACAAAATTTCTCACTTAGGGTAACATCACTAAAAATAATTAACAACCCTATAAATATATATATAAATACCCATATAAACACTTCTCAACACAAAAGACCACTAGCCAAGAAGGAAAACAAGGTATCCGTTTTTTTTTGAAAAACACGCACACTTGCTAATTAACGTGAAAACATCCTAAACGAATTTCAAGGCGTTACAATCTACCCCCCTTAAAGAAATTCGGTCCCCGAATTTAAAAATCTAACTATACATACCTTCAAAAAGATGGGGATACTTCTTCCTCATCTCGCTCTCGGTCTCCCAAGTGACCTCCTCGCCGCTCTGGCCACGCCAAAGTACCTTGACTGACGGTATGTCCTTCGATCTCAATTTCTTCACTTGTTGATCCAAGATCTTCACCGGCTGCTCTGCATAGGAAAGGTCACGCTCAAGCTGGATCGCGGGGTGCTGAATCGCATGCGAAGGATCATGAAGATATTTGCGGAGGATCGAAACGTGAAATACTGGGTGTACATCTGGAAAACTGGGCGGAAGGGCTAAACAATACGCAACCGCACCAACTCGCTCGAGGATTTCGAAGGGGCCCACATATCTGGGTCTAAGCTTCCCTTTCTTCCCAAATCTCATCACACCTTTCATTGGGGAGACCCTCAAGAAGACATGATCACCAACAGAAAACTCGAGTCTGCGCCGACGACGGTCCGCATAAGATCTCTGCCTACTCTGGGCTGCTCTCATCCTATTGCGAATCAACTAGATCTTCGCGGTCTTCTCCTCAACAATCTATGGCCCTAAGATACTGCCCTCACTGAGCCATGTCCAACAGGCGGGCGATCTACATCTCCTCCCATAAAGAGCCTCAAACGGTGCCATCTGAATGGTCTGCTGGTAGCTGTTGTTATAGGAGAACTCTACTAAGGGCAAATGATGGTCCCAGCTACCTCCGAAGTCTAATACGCATGCTCTGAGCATGTCCTCGAGAGTCTGAATAGTCTGCTCTGACTGTCCATCGGTCTGCGGATGAAATGTTGTGCTGAAACTCAAGCGGGTGCCTAAAGCCTCCTGAAGCCTCTGCCACAGTCGGCTAGTAAACTGGGTGCCTCTGTCGGACACGATACATGTCGGAACTCCGTGCAGTCGTACAATCTCATCAATGTAGATCTGGGCATATTGAGCAAATCCGAAAGTCTTCTTCACCGGTAGGAAGTGAGCCGCTTTCGTCAAACGATCCACGATCACCCAGATGGAGTCATACCCTCGACTAGTCCTGGGTAGACCCACAATAAAGTACATAGAAATCTGTTCCCATTTCCACTCCAGAATGGGCAACGACTGTAGCTCTCCCGCGGGCCTCAGATGCTCAGCCTTGATTTGCTGACAAGTCAGGCATCTCGACACGAAACATGCGATGTCCCTTTTCATCCTGTCCCACCAGTAAACATCTCTCAAATCGTGGTACATCTTGGTGGAACCTGGATGAACACTATACACTAATCGATGTGCCTCCACGAGAATCTCACACCGCAGTCCCTCAGCATCTGGTATGCACAATCTGGTCCCAAATCGTAGTATCCCCTGGTCATCGATCACGAACTAGGAAAATCTGCCCTGTCCCATCTGTGTCCTGATCTCTGAACAACGGTCATCACTGTGTCGTGCCTCATGTATACGGTCAAGCAACTGTGGGCGTGCTTGAACATGCGTAATCTGTCCTCCGATCGGCGTGAACTTGAACTGTACCCGGCTGTCGCATAAAATCTGCCAATCTGCCAACGACTGCCTCTGTACTGCGGTCAAGCAAGATAGAATACCACCGGGCCTCCTGCTCAAAGCATCCGCCACTACATTAGCCCTGCCCAGGTGGTACGAGATCTCGCAGTCGTAGTCCTTCACTAACTCCATCCATCGGCGATGTCTAAGGTTCAGGTCTCGCTGCTGGAATATGTACTTTAAGCTCTTGTGATCAGTGAATTTCTGGCACGACTCACCGTATAGGTAATGTCGCCAGATCTTAAGTGCAAAGACCACTTCAGCCATCTCCAAATCATGAGTGGGGTAGTTCTGTTCATGTTTCTTCAATTGCCGCGAAGCAAACGCGATCACCCTATCATGCTGCATCAGAACACACCCTAGCCCCACTAGAGAAGCATCACAATATACCACAAATCCGCCTGACCCTGAAGGCAATGATAATACTGGCGCCGTAGTCAGTAGAGCCCATAACTGCTGAAAACTGTGCTCACACTCCTCTGTCCAAATGAAAGGAACTCCCTTCCAGGTCAACCCGATCAAGGGTGCAGCAATGCGAGAGAAATCCTGCACAAATCGCCTGTAGTAGCCGGCCAGCCCTAGAAAGCTGCGAATCTTCGTAACGGATATGGGTCTGGGCAAACTCCGAACGGCCTCGATCTTCCTCGGGTCTATACATATACTGTCTCGAAAAATCATGTACCCCAAGAAGTTTACGCTGTCCAGCCAGAAAGCACATTCGGAGAACTTGGCGAAAAGCTGATGCTCTCTCAAGGTCTGCAGTGTAATCCGCAGGTGCTGCTCGTGCTCCTCTCTACTCCGAGAATACACCTGAATATCGTCAATGCATACAATGATGAACAGATCAAGATACGGCCGGAAAATACGGTTCATCAAATCCATGAATGCTGCTGGCGCATTGGTGAGTCCGAACGACATCACCAAAAAATCGTAATGGCCGTAGCGTGCGGAAAGCTATCCTAGGAATGTCCTCCTGTCGAACCCGCAGCTGATGATAGCCTGATCGCAAATCGATCCTCGAAAATTATCCTGCCCCATGAAGCTGGTCGAACAAATCGTCGATACGCGACAAAGGATATCTGTTCCGCACTGTAACCCTGTTCAGCTGGCGGTAGTCGATACACAGACGCAAACTGCCGTCCTTCTTCTTGACGAACAGGGCTGGAGCACCCCAAGGAGAAACACTGGGTCGAATAAGTCCCTTATCCAACAAATCTTGCAACTGACCCTTCAATTCTCGAAGTTCCGCCTGGGCCATCCGATAAGGCGGTATAGAAATAGGCCCCGTGCCAGGAACCAAATCAAAACAGAAAGAAATGTCGCGCTCGGGCGGTAGCCCAGGAAGCTCGTCAGGGAACACATCAGGGAACTCGCTAACAACCGGAACCTGATCCAGAGGAACCTCTGTATCTCTTGTATCACAAACATAGGCGAGAAATCCCTGACATCCCTTCTCAAAAGCTGTCCAGCGGGAAAAGAAGAAATCACACAGTGTGGGGCGGCACCACGGTTCCCCAACACGACAAAAACCGACTCGCCGGGAAAACAAAATCTAACTGTCTTCTCACGGAAGTCTACAGAAGCATAGCACGTGGCTAACCAATCCATGCCCACAAGAACGTCAAAGTCTAACATCTCGAGAAGGATCAAATCGACAGGCAACTCTCTCTCGCCAATACAGATGGTACAGGATCGGAACACGTGCCTAGCAACAAACGACTCTCCCACAGGAGTAGTCATAACAAGCGGCTGATCAAGTAAACCGGACTCTCTACCCAAACTCGGCATGAAGTGTGTATATACGTACGAGTGCGTGGATCCGGGATCGAACAATACGTGTGCATCAACAGAACATACTGGAAGGATACCTGAGACCACCGCATTGGACGCCTGCGCGTCCTGATGAGTCAAAGCAAAAACTCGTGCCTGCCCTCCACCTGTGACTGACTTCCCTCTGCCTCGGTCATCCCTTCCTCTCTGAGCAACTCCTCCACGCCCACGACCTTTCTGTGTATGAGTCTGACGCGGAGTAATAGTAGGAACAACAGGCAACACCCTCTGGGGTGGTGAAGGTGGTAAGGTGATGTGCGGTGCTGCAGTTTCCCTCCGGTGTATCTCAGGACAATCTCTGACGAGGTGAAGTAAACTACCACATCTATAGCAACCTCGCGACGACTGCTGACTCTCCCGTGGATACGAACTAAACATCTGGCCTCGTCCCGAATCTCTGCCACTCCTCGTACCTGAAAGATACCTGTCGCGGCGTCTGAATGTCTGTCTCCATGCTGCTATACCAGTACGAACTCTCTTCGGCTCTGGAACTACCGAAGTCTCAGCAAGGCGCTCCTCGACTAATAGAGCTGCATCTACCGCTGCTGCATATGTCTCGTAGTGCTGCGCGCTGATATCAAGGAACAGTGGTGTAAGCAAGCCTCGAAAAAATCTCTTGACTCGCAACTCCTCGGTAGCCACAAGATATGGCGCATAGATAGATAGCTCTGTGAACAGCACATCATACTCTGCCACTGACATCTCCGGAGTCTGGCGTAAGAACTCGAACCTGCGTGCTCTAGCATCTCTGACACTCAATGGGAGAAAGCGGGCAAGGAATAGCACCACGAACTCTGTCCAGGTTATAGGAGGAAGACATGTTGCTCTGCCCTTCTCGACTGATTCACACCATTTCTGCGCAAGACCTTCCAGGCGAAAGCTCGTGAACTCAACCCATCTCGCATCTGCGCATCTGAGGGAACGACATATCCGAGCCATCCTATCAATGAAGGACTGTGGGTACTCGGCTGCATCGGTGCCTGTGAAGACCGGAGGCTTCAGCCTCATGAACTCTGATAGCGATACTGTAATCACCTCCGTAGCTGTAGGGGCAACTGGCTGTGCGGTAGGTACCATCGCGGTCTCTGTAACGGGTGGAGCTACCTCTGGTCGCTGCGCTCGAAGCGTCTCAACTAGCGATCCTATCATCTGGCACATCTCCTGCATACCCGCCCCTAGCGTGGCGATCTGATCTGTCACGGGAGGAACAACCAGCTCGGGTACAACCGGTGTACTTCCCAGATCAGTCCTCGTCTCAGACGAATCAACTCGAATCTCGGCCCTCGCGGCCGCTCTCTGCGCCCTCGTAGTCTTTGGCGGCATAATGGCTGAAAGGAAAATAGGATTCGATAAGGATGCAGAAATCGAATCTCAAGAATGTATATACTCAAAAGGAATTTAAATCAATAAATCCTAAGGTCGCTTTGGCGGAGTACCGTGCCGTGTGTATGCCGCGGAACATACGCACGCTACGCCACTCTGCTTCAGCTACCTACTCCATCATACCAGGTCATCCTACACTCCGAAAGGTAAAACCTACGCTTTGATACCAACTTTGTCACGACCCGAGTATTTCGACTCCTGATCGGCACTTAACCACGCTACGTCTACAGGCGTAGCGCGACTAAGTAAGCCGAACCCAGAAATCAAAACCATTTAAAAGTAGTGAGTGTTGCAAACATTTAATTAAAAAAAACATTTAGAAAACCTTAATTAGTTCAATGAGATTCTTTTTAAAGTTAATTTATCCTTACAATAATTTTGGCAGAATTTCCTTCGTAAAAGTAACTCCGAAAATCGGGTAAAAACAGGATATAAGTGAAAATGAGATATAATGAACAAAGCATCCCAAACCGGGAGCAATCACGCCTAACGGCGGAAACCATCACCACAAGAGTAATATACGACGCCGTAGCGAAGAATGAGCAATAAGTAACATCCTAGAATAATAGCTGCAAATATAAAGTCGGCTCCCACGAGCTCGACACCAGAATACAAAAATATACATCATCGTCCTCACACTGTCTCTAAGTCAAGTACAAATATGGTAGATGGAGAATACTAGATACAAAAGTGTGTACAATAAAAGTAACCAGATACCACAACCCACCTAAATAGCAAAATAGCTCTCGCACGAACTGTAGTGGTATCTGAAGCCAAAAGATACAAAAAGATAGCCTGCCGCGACTACTCTGAGCGGCAACCTGCAAATACTGTGGCACAACAGGGGTGAGTTGCCAACTCGTGAATAGAGATAACATATAAAGGTAATCACGAGCATGCACGTACTGCGCTACGCTATCATATGCTAGCAGGTAAATCTATATGCGACAAGCAGTAAGTGCAATAATCATGCAAATGCTCTGTCAGGTAAAATAACTACAGGATGAGACACATGATAATCACTGCTGAGCATGGGATAAACAACATCTACACGAAATATCAATCGTGGAAAAATATTCGGTGCCCAAGCTGCACCCAAATCACAAATAAACTCAGGCGCCGGCACTCTCCTCGGCCCTCAAATCCTGTACATCTCTGAGAAATCACGAGTGCCCAAAATCGGTACCCAAAATATCATAAATACTCGTGTCCAACATCTACACGCAAATCCTCATACATCGGGCTCCATAAGTCCGGATCAGCCCACGGGCTCCGTCTGCTGTATCGGCCCTCGGCCCCGGCAGTACGGATCATCCCGCATCCATCTCTCGACTCTGGTCAGTATCCTCCGGATAACCGTCAGGTCCAACCAATCACCGGTAGGTACTCGCCCACCTCCAGGCTCAATCGGCAATGTCCATCGATCATCTTGCCGAGGGGAACCATACCGGGTCCACCACGAACCCGCAAACGGATCATCCACTCCTCGAATCGGGTTTTCAAGCACACGTCTCAGCACCGAGAAAACGCATGGTGGACGCACCAAAATATCATATCACGAGGAACCGGGTTTTCAAATAGTGCATCTTTTGTTAAATAATTCCACGGTCCTCAAAACCAGAAATCACATGAAAATCCAACACCAATGAGTAAATCAAATACGATGTGCTATTTACATCAAGTCATCATAATATAGGTACAAGAGGGAAACTGCGTTTCTTAAGATAGTTCAGTTTTCAAAGACAGCATGCGGCTTCCAATTTCTATGAAAATCATATCGAATCATATGTGAAATGAACTACAGTATAATGATCATGGCAATTCTACAGTGAGTGTGTCATGGCAATTACTAACGGTGTGTGTGTGACATGCGGATTAGTGCTCGTGCAACATAAACCGTTAGTAATAGTGCGGTGTTCTATCAACTCTAAGTTTTCATACATATAGCAGGGAATGCAGTATGCAACAACAGTATCCATGAACAGTCAATGTAGGTAAATGCAATGTGTAGCTATAAAGTCCTATCAGCCCTGACATAGAACGCCATGCGGGCGATATCCCCATAGATGTTAATTCTACTCACCGAAGTCTCGCGCTAAGTGTAGCCGACGACTTGTTTCCCCTTCTTCGCAGCGTCCTTCCCATTCGCCTGCGAACCTAGATTTACACAATATATCACACATAAGCTCAAATCCACCAAAAACGCAATATTAAGGTCAAATTAGAAAACCGCGTCGCAAACCAAGCGTGCGTGTGCACGATACACTAAAACGTGTGATTACGCTCCTGAAGCTAACATGACGCGTCGCGATACGCAGCACAACTCAAACCCACACACGTATCGCGTGTGTCGCGAAGATTTAAAATACGAAAAATAGTGTAATAGTGCAAGTGCACGGCGGCGCCCCGGCCGTCAATTCCGACGCCAAAATGCAGAAGCGAAAAACTTTAATTTTGCAAACAAGCAAACCGGCACCACCGCGCACTATAACACCCGGATCGAACCATTAACTAGTCCTAGCTAACTACAAGATAGGGAATAGAGATATACCGACTGATCCGAGTCCTCCGGTCTTCTCGTCTTCGTCCCGATCTCCCGCGGAATGTCCTGTCTCCACCTCGTCGCCGGAAGTGTACCACATCGCCTACATCTTTTACGGGCTCCCACCTCAATTCTGAGGCAACTCAGGCACGAAGCTGGCTAGTCGACGTGCCCAAGATTTACTGTAGAATGTAGTGTAGAGACTTGTGTCTCATTTGGGGTTCATGGAGGTGCCATTTTGGTGGAGGGATGATACAAGAATTATATGGAGGAACTTAGGGATATTTGGGAGCATGAAATGAACCAAATACCCACACTCAAAAATTTGGACAGCCCACTTTTAAAGTGGCCGGCCATTGCAAAATGCAAGAGAGTGAGAGAGAGTGGAGTGTGTAGCCAAGAATGAGAGAGCCATCCCATAATCCAAGGGAGAGATAGCGAAGGCTATCATGCAAAAAGAAAATGATCACTAGGAAAGCCACACTCCATCACATAATCATCAACAACCATGATAGCACCAAAACCAACACTCCAATCAAGCTAATCATCAACAACCATGATGACTCAAAAAGTCATGCCATCATGAAGATAGAAGTCAAGCAAGGTCAATGGATGGGGCTCCATCATAAAACCATCATGATACAAATATGCAAAGACCCGCTCCACAAATGCTTATTTGCAACAATGCAAATAAGCCCTCCTTCACCAATCTTCAGCCAATGAACGATACAAAGAAAAATGGCCGAAACGGAAAGCAAACTGGCAACTCCAGAAAACTGGTCCCGTAATAAATTACAGGAAAACCCCGATACCGTGCATACACACCCGCATTTGTATTCCGACCGAAATACAAATCTAATGAGACAAAATCTACACTGTACTATACTAGGATCCGGCTTAAACCAAAGCCGGCTAGTAATATCCGTCCGATCCTGATCCGTGCAATACCGCACGTATCTGATCGAACTCTGCCATATATCCATACGGCCTCTAGTACTAACCGTCCGATCCTGATCCGTGCAATACCGCACGTATCTGATCGAACCGTGCCATATCTCCATACGGCCTCTACAGCTTTTCGCCCGAAAGCTTGAGTAACTGAATGTGGGGGACTCTAAAGACTCGTCAACACCTTGGTTGTGGATTTAACCACTAGCATATCAGGGGTATAAGACAATACGTAACGGGCTACCAGGTATTGACCAAAAGGGACGTCGATGAGCGAACTCATCCTGACACCCTACTGAGCCTGTCAGTGACAATATCCGTACAGTCCGGTCCGTTCGTCTATGAGTATCGCATGGCGGGCCTAGGGGGTTGGTAAAAGTCAGATCCCCAAAAGCGGTACAAGTCGTGTCGGAGTGTAGCCCAGAACACCCTGAGATACTACTGGAATACCTACCAGTAAATCTCCTTGCCTCGGCCGAGGGATTTGTGTAATGGCTGTCCTAGACACAGTGCGACCTCACCCCCAATACCAGGAGAGACGAACCCCCGAAGATCCGCTCACTGCCTCCATGTGGCTCGGGGCTGTACCCAACTAAAACCTGTTTGCACGACTCCTTTGAGCCGTGGTAGGGTAGTAATCAAAGTACAGTGGGAACTCACACGAGATAAATGACGATCCCCAGGTCGATGAACTAACCTGTACACATGTCACGAGGGAACTGCCATCTCACGTCTGGTATATGACCAACTAGCATGTTCCCGGCGAGTCCTGTCCGGTGTACTCATAACCCAATGAGCACCTGTATACATCTTAGGTGAACCAACCGACACCAGTGGCTTGTGAGACCGGCCACCGCCCCTCGTCGGGGTCTCGACTGTATACACTAGTCTACTCTGGAGAATCGATGCCCTGTCTCGAAACTCCTACGACTAGGGACCATTTAAGGATATGCTTATAGAATGCCAGCTCTCACGTATATGATCGCCCTCATACTGCTGACCGTCAAGCAAGAATCCTAAGGGCTCTATCAACGTGTAATAGCGACTTGTCAGGTCACCTAAAGCAGTACACGATGATAAAGGTAAACCAGATAGCATACTATCATCTCGAGTAAGATTGTCCTACCGGGATAGGTCCACCCTCAATCATTGCAATCATGTACCTATGATCCAATAATTGACTCTGAGGGCACTATCTCCAACAATCTCCCACTTGCACTCAAGGCTAATTATTGCGATGTCGCGTACTCACAGCCCGTGTGATACCGAACACCCAACTCCTCTACTAGTCAGTCTCACAAAGCTCGTTTGCGATACTATTGCGTTCGAGGAATAGCCTCAGTGAGTGGATCAGCTTTGATGTTTCTTTCTATGTCTCTCTATATCTCAAGTTCGCGGAGAATGCCATCTCCCGAAATGAGCAATACATGTCTTAGAATATGTCTGGATGTCTGATGGGACTTAGCTTATAAATGAACTCCAAATCCAAACTTCTTAGACTGTATCGTCAACTGAACTTAATCAGTATCCTGCGCCATGCCTCCCTCAGTATTTCCTTGGACCACCTGTCGAAAATACTGCCCTCCCGACAACCTCCTTGTCGTCCATGTCACCTTGGAAGCCTGGAATGATAACTGTCTCCCGAATGAGGCTGTCGTTATCATATCCCTAAAACATCCACTTATGTTCTAAAACTGCTTCCGACTGTTTTTCCAGGACTGGATCAATGTCAACTTATTGCATCTAGTGCAAGAACAACATCTGGTGTGGTACTTGACATCTCATGATTGACTCAATTGCCTGAGCAAATGATCTGCCAATCATCCACATCCCTCTCCTCTTTAGTCTGTAAGACACCTTTAGAGAGGGTGACTCCATCACCTGCAGGTACACTACCGTGCCAGGAGTCTTCCATTCTAAATACTCTTAGAATGCTGTCTAAGTACCCTGATTGAGAAACCACCCAAATCTAGATCTAAACCATAGATCTAGTAACCAGTATGTTTGATATAATGTCCAAATCCCATGTGGAGAAACCACTGTGTGACGACCAAAGCATAACCGATCGTAGTATAGGAGTTTCTTTTCCTATTTTGTGTACGTCATCCAAATACCATGACATCACACCCTACTACCTTCTCAACAGATCCATCCCCTATTCTGACGAAGTCAAACCTATGACTGTCACATCAGAAATTGATGATCTTTCTCCGCTACATCTGCTTTAGTCTATAAACATAAGCTACCTGTCCACAAATACTTCCGCTGCTCCCACTGACTACGACAACCCTCTGGCAGAGTCATATACACGTACACTTCTGAAGCCAGTTCAGAACGACGCTATACTCATCCTCCTGCCGGGTCTCGCAGCCTGGAACAACAGCAATGGCAAGTGTGGGTAAACAAGAACTTCCCTGTCACCGTCCTTGAGGCTACCGGAGTACCTCTCGGGTGCCTGAAGTTACCCACTAAATTTGCGGAGTGGCCAATGAATGTAAATCCAGATTGAATCTTTAGGTTCCTATGAAATCTTCAGTAATCGTTTGTGGTTCTGGAATCACTTCCATTTCTACCATACTCCCACTACTGTTTTCTGAAAAAAAAATCCATTTTAATAAAACTGTGGCGAGTATAGAACAATATCGCTATTGTTCTTCCAGATGGTAGAAAGTCAACACTCGTCATAGCCTGGGTCAACCCACAAACAGACATTACAGAAACGTGCCTTGAGTTATCCAGAGTCTGGTTTTAATCATAAGCCGGACAACTCCCCGTACCTTAATAACGTTAAGATATGAACTGTTCTATATCCAATATAGAACCAGAGGCACTGATTTAATTGAAATAGATTCAAATCATGCAGCTGTCTCCAGTGCATGTCAACTAAATGGAAAGAGGCCGATCAGCGTTACTCAACTTAGGAATGTAGGGTTGTTAAGCACGCGCACAAGGGTCTACGAGGCATCAACCATGCCCGATTAAAATTTTAGCCGTGCCGAACAACCCGAATACGGATCTTTAAACTAGAGATTAGGCGAAAACTAACATGCTAAACAGTTTAACACTTAGTGAGAGTGATTACAACCTTTGTAGATCCGGTCCTTCACTTCATATGCTCCGTGTTGTGGTCCTTTCGCTGCGATCATCGGGATCCGGACTCTCGAGAGGTTCCACGAAGAGAAAGATGCAACCTTTGCTTCCGATCTTCGATACTAAGATGATCTACCTTGAAGTTCCGTTAACACAAGCTAACACTCATGAAATGATGTGAACACCCTCATCTAAATGGAAAGGGAAGATGAGGATGATGAAGTAGGATTTTCTCTCTCTTTATTTATCTTTTACTCATATTTATTCATCACTTTGGAAAAATCTAGCAAGCTTTTTCATGAAAGAATGAAGGAAGAAGAAGAATAGTGATCTATTTTCTTTTGTGATGAATAATAAAAGGATTAATATGTAGAATAATGCAACCATGGTTAAGTAAACCTTTGTAGAGAATTAACTAGGGTTAGGGTTTGGGTTGGGTTAAAGCATGAGTCACTTGTAAATATCTTTATCATGACAAAAAGAAAACCTTCTAGAAACATCTAGAAAGCTCAACCCTAATCCAAACCCTAATCATGTTTAAACTCCACTAAACAAGTTGCATTAGTTATCATATCATGTTACAATATTATATATCACATATATAATATTTATCGTAACAAAATAAAATAATACAATTAACATATATCGCATATATATCAATGTATTATCCGAGTGAGAAAAAGAATCTTTTAGTGAGCAAATATTATTTAATATAATTTAATATATCATATATATTATTATACATTAAATTATCGTATCAACACTTGATCCGACAATCCGGCTATATCGCATATAACCGACTAATATTTATCCGTACCGATTCATCGAATCAACACTTGATCCGATGACCCGGCTGATATCAAATATCGCGAGAATATAATACGGTATCACATATCGCATTATCCTCGGTCCCGCACATATCACATATGTGCTCCTACTCCGTTTTGCCTGAGCCAAGAAACCTCTGTGTAGGACTCTAAAGAATCGTCAATATGCCGGCAGTAGGTGATGATCATATCAAACACCCACAAGCTGCAAGCGGTCAGCTAAACGTAACGGCTACCCCGGTATTGAGCGCTCAGAAGATCAACAAGCAAGCCTGTACATTCTCCTGTGAATCCAAATAGTAACACTCCCGTACAGTCCGGTCTCGTCGTCTGATATGTCGCATATCTCGCCTAGGGGTGGTAAACGTCAGACCCCAGTAGCTCGATAAGTCGTGTCGATATGAGGTCTATAACAGTTCGAGAAACTACTGATAACACTTACCAGTAAATCTCAGCAACCCTGGCCAGGAATTTCCGGTTATAGCCAATCGAACACAGCACAACATCAACACCCTATACCGGGAGAGACGAATCCCCTCCTATCGCTCATTGCCTCCATGTGATTCGGGACTGTACCCAAAAGCCACCTTTTTGCACGCCCTCTTGGACGTGGTATGATGGATATCAAAGCACAGTGGGAATCACACAAGACTCTATGACGATCTCGGGTCAACAGACTACTCTGTACCAGTGTCACCGGAGAACTGCCATCTGACGTGAGGTATAATACCATCTGGGAGTTCTCGGCGAGTCCGTCCAGTGTACCCAGTCTCTACTGAGCACCCGTACACTATCCTTGATGTCAAACACCGATGGATATGGGATCATCCATCACCCATCATATGGGTCAAGATGAGTATACGCAAGTCTACTCTGGTGCATCGATGCCCTGTCTCGATACAACCTCGACTAGGAACAGTTATAAGATGTACTCGTCGACTACCGTGGCCCCACTAGTATGATCTCATCATAGTCCCAGTAGTCGAGTACATATCCTAAGGGCTTTATCAACATGTAATATAGAGACAATCAGAGTACATGTTAAGATAAAGTACAACCAGATAGCATACTATCATGTCGAGCAAGAAAGTCCTCCCTATATATGTCCTAGCATCCACTACAATATACATCGTATGTACAGTAATGGCCTCTAGGGCATACATATAACTAACAATCTCCCACTTGCACTAGGGCCATCTGTTATGGTATCGCATACCCAACAATTAGCTGCGGTTGAAGTATCTCATACTCAACCATCCCATAAAAGTCTCTACTGGGAAAAAGGCCTTTGTGAGTAGATCGGCGCTGTTGTCCTCTGTGTCTACTCTCCTAACCTCGATCTCCCTGGAAATCAACCATCTCCATGATCAGGTGATACTGCCTAAGAATTATATCTTGATTTCTGATGGGACGGTAGTTCCTTGGCTAAAGCCACAACTCCATTGTCACACAATGGTAGGAACGAAGTTCATCTCATGAACTTATATATATCCAGACTGCCTCTTTGGTAGCATCCTTGGTAACGATGTATCTTGCCTTTAATCATCTAGTATGTTACGGTATCTAGCTTGGAACTCTTCCAACATACCGTCCCTCCACTGAGGGTATAGACAATGCCTGCGACTGACATTCAGTCGTCCTTATCACCGTGGAACCTTTCCAGTGATTCTCCCCACGATCGATTGATACCATCTCACTACAACTAGTGAGAATCCTAACATCCAATTAGAACTATCTCATAGATCCAAAACACAGGATTTAGGAGGTATCACTTTGATCCTATATGGAGAATCCTTGTGATAAGCGGAGATTGACCGAGCGTAATATAGGAAACTCCTTCCCTATCAAGAGTATGCAATCCACGTACTCTACGAGGATCTCCACCATACTTTCTACTACCTTTTTGTATATACAAGGTTCATCTACCATTTTGATGAAGTCAAACTCTTTGACTACCACATCAAAACAGATGTTCCAACTCCGCGATGCCTGTTTTATCATATAAAACATCTTGTACACGTTTCCGCTGCACCCACTGTCTACGAAGCCCTCTGGCTGTGTACTTATAGACGTTCTCTTCTAAAACATCATTTAGAAAAGCAGTCATGACACCCAACCACCAGATATCGTAGTCATGGTATGTAGCTGTGGCAAGTAAGATCTGGATGGACTTAAGCAAAGATCCTTAGAAATGGTTTCAACATAATCCATACCTGGTCAATGATGCAAACCTTTAACAAGTCTAGCTTTGAATGTCTCAACTTTTCCATGTACACCAAGTAATCTTCTCAAGATATACTTGCTCTTGATGGGGATTTAACCCTTCAGATAAAGCAACCAAAGTCCATACTTTGTTGGTGTATAAGGATTCCATCTCAGATTGCTAAGCATCCAGCTATTCTTACAGAGTCTCACTCCTGATGGCCAGCTCGAAACTAGTTGGGTCATCATCTCATGATGCAATCCTCACTCCTACTGTCATAGAGAAAACCGAAGTATCTCTCAGGTGGATGGGGAACCCTACTAGATCGGCGGAGAGGCTGAGGTTCGTTGGAAACTATTGAATCCTTTGGTTCTCCCAAATCATCAGCTGCGGTTTGTATAGCTGGAACACTTCCAGTTCTACATAATAGACCTTGCCTCGAGCTTGTCCGGATTTTGCTATTAGACATAGTCCGGACAACCCCAAATCTTAACAAACTTAAGAAATGGGCTCTTCCCATTTCATATCACATATGAAGTGGTAGGTAACTGATTTGATTTGAACCCTATTCAATAGGTATGCAGCTTCTCAAGTGCATAACTCCCAAAAGGAAATAGGAAACTCAGTAGTACTCATCATAGAGCACACCATATCATATAGGGTGCTATTGCTCCGCCCCGATACACCGACGTGCTGTGGTGTATACGGAGGAGTAATGCTGAGAGAGAATCTCATTCTCCTTTATAATAGTCCAGGAATTCCGTGCTCAAGTATTCTCCTCTTTGATCTCATCAAAGGACATACTACTTATACCTATATTTTGGTTCTCTACTTCTAACTTACATTCTGTGAATATCTCAAAAGATTCGGACTTATGTTTCAACAGGAACACATGTCTGAATCTTGAGAGATTATCAAAGAATGTAATGAAGTATAAAGAACCGGTCCTGGCATATGTAGACAGGGGACTTTCATACATCAACATGTATCAATCCCAAGAGTTCACTAACTCTTTCTCTGTTTCCAATAAACAGAGCTATGGTCATCCTATCTTTGTGACATGACCAGCAAGTTTCACAAGATGTAAATTCAAACTAATTTAAATATGCATCTAAATGTAACTTCAGCCAGTCGGGTCGCATTGATATGACCTAGTCTACAATGCCTCAAGAAGGATTCGTTCATTTCTGAACTCTTCCTCTTGTGTGTGTTCCGTATACTAAGAACTGTGGTTTGATTTAGAACGTCAATGCTTTTAGATAACGTGCCTGAACCGATCAACTCTTGATATAGGAAATGTTCAAAACATTATCCAACAATAAAAAATTATATCCTTTCTTTACTAAAAAAGAGATTGATATGATTTTGTATATCAGGTTCGGAATCAAATAACATTCGTTCAGAATCAATGTATTCAGGTAATACAGGGTGATAGTGACCAACAGACTTGGCTGCAACACTTGCACCGTTTTCTATCTCATGAAACTTATCACCCGTTCTCAGTTCTCTACCTATTTGTAGCCAATGTAACAGATTACATATACGGGATCCTGATCCGGTATCACATACCCAGGACGTAAAGGATACTGAGAAACAGTTCTGTGTAATGAACACACCCGAAGATGATACATCAACATGCACTTTCTTCGTTTGGGCAGCACGGGAAATCTGGTATTCCCTAATTTCCTGCTCTGTCTTATAACAATTATAAGTTGGAGCGGGACTAACGTTCCCCAGCTCAGTATAACAAGCGGGTTCGGTCAATATATCCGTTTTATTATCTTGATTAAGGCGTGATATGGTCGCTACTTGGAGAGAGAGAGAAGAAAACACTCAGCGTATGCTCTTGCAAGATTAGATTGGTTATATAATATATTTAATCAGGATGTCTCCCACTGATTTAGTCAAATCTTCCTTCAAACCCTAAAAGGAAAGACTAGCCGGGATTAATTACACGCTACAAGTTCGCCAATCTTTCAGCCAGGCCAGTGTCGGTACTTTGAGGGAGGTCCCCCGTGCTTTCGCACGAACCTAATTAATGTAAACCTCATTTTCCCAGAGGCGTAACCCCGTTAACACCTTTCTAGACACCTACTTGATCGACTAATTGTAATGTGTAAAACTCACCCAGGAGTAACTCTTACTCGCAGCGGGTATCGGGATCCAACTATCTCATAGAAGGTATGCAATCTCATTGCAAATTTCAACACTTGAAATTCCCGATAATATTTTGCCCCAAGCGATCTATGACCTTGACATGGTCAACAAACCATAGACCGCAAGTCAAGTTCAACCCGTCATTTCCTGATTGAATTAAACCCACCGGCACGACCCTTGACAAGGTCAACAAAGTCGCACGACTACCCTAATCCAATCGCATCATATGCTTATGCAGATAAGCATAAATAGCTACCGCACACTACGCCTTGACAAGGTCAACAAACGCAGCACGAATACTATGAAGTGCTTATCTGAAATGACGGAGGGCTACGACGGGTTTTTCAGAAAACCCTTTGCGTAATGAACTTGATATCGTTGTAGAATCGAGTGATTTTAAATTGAGTGTTTTTTAGGCTTTTCTAGTTTTGCTAAAGGAGTCACTCCCGGTGAAGGGATCGTCGGTCCTTTCCTCGTCGAATGAGTTGCGGGATATATCATATATATCACTGTGCAAAGCAAAAACTATAGAAGCAATCAAAAAACAAACCGAGATTGTAGCATCTGCCAGTTATTGCTAAAGAAGTCACTCCCGGGGAAGGGATCTCGGTTCTTTCCTTATCGAATAAGATGCTGGAAGTTCTACAAGGAACACCGCTATGCAAAGCAAGAACTAGAGCTACCAGTTTTTATAAACAAGTTTCTACAACATCTTAGATTTCTTTTATTTCATTAATCTCATTAATGAAGTCCCATTTTATTATGCTTCACAAGCATCTCTTTTGAAACGAAATCTGCAATATAACATATATCTCATATATATAATATAAACATTCGTCACAGGCAGTAATATGATCTCATCACAGAACATTGCAGCAGAAGAAACATATATGAAATATTGGATATACTAGGACGTCCGTGTTTTCAATACGAGCCTGTATAAAACACGGATTCCACGGTCGCGATGAATAGCCAAACCCACATCCCTAGACCCCTACGAGAACGGCAAGCAACACAACCAATTCTAGGGTTAGGAGACCCGGTCTCGACTCCTCGAGATAGTCTCCCACTGGACCCTAGAACCCGGTTACTTGTGCTCCCTGCCTTGGGTCTACCTAATGCGGAAAAGTAAATAATATACAACGGTGACATCTTCCGCTACCTGGAAGTGCCCCAATAAAAGAATATTACATACAAAAGAATTTTACATGAATGAAAAGGAAAACTCTCATCTCACATAAAACCCCCGGCTATTCAAAACGCGACGATCCAATATAACATATCACAGCAACACATAATATCTCATATCATCAACGTAAGCAAGTATGCGTATCCCGATTGTCGTTGATGTATAGCAACGAAGCCGGCGATACACCACATACTACGCTTACGGTCACAGAAAAGAAAGTGTAAAACTACAACAGTTGGAATCTGCAACCTCCTTAGACATCGCATGCCTAACCAAACGAATTCCTTTAGACATCGCATGCCTAACAATTATAAACCCCGCATTTTAGTCTCATTTATCGAAAACTCTTTTCAATATCAAGTCGGGCAATTCAACAAGATTCCCGACGTCCTGATCGAATGCTCGTCGCAAACTTTAGTAAACGGCCGCACTCCCAGATGCCGTCGACGAAGTGCACTAAGGCGGAACACCGCTGCCGCGAGCACCCGAACGGATGCTTTCGGCGACGGGGTTCTCCTACAGTCACTTGGTCGGGGCTATGGGGCGTAGCTGTCTATTAAGTTTACCCGGCGAGTATCCGCGTACGCTACATGATTGCGACGGACTTTTGATCACATCAAAATTCCGTGGCAACCGATCATCTGAGACTAAACTGCTATGTCTATAATATTCAAATCAGTTATCTCATAACTTTTGTGGATTCCAAATATTGTATCACATTCCAGATAAATAGGCAAAGTTAAACTTTCCGATTGAATCATCAAACACCCAAGATTTCCCCAATATATCTCAACACTTGAAATCAGTTTAAAAACATCCATCACATGCCACAGTACCAATGGTCCAGCCGTAGAAGGGTCAAGCCAACGCCTCACATGTGGCACGCCGTACTGTCCTAAACCCTAAGGTTCAAAAGGCAGTTCAAGACGGTCACATAATCGAGTTAAGGTTTGTTGTCTTCTAGAGGGTCCACCGCGTTACTTGCATGACTTAGAACATTCTTAAACACGAGAAAAAATCTCACTTTTGAAAAATTTTCTGACAGGGGAAAAAGTGAGTTATTGATATCCGTTCGAACTTTTTAACAGTTTCTAAAAGTTATTCGGAAAGCCACATAGACAAAATCTGATACTCCGATCGAAACACCGAATCCCCAAAACAGCCCCTGAAAATTCAACTCTTGAATAAAAATTAAAAATTCCCAGAAAATACAGAATAATAAAATAGGAGTTACTGTGCAAACAGGGGATGATGATGTCATCCTTTAGCCGCGGAACCGCCGCAGAAGTCATGCTTCTGCCGCGGTTCCGCCGCAATTTGTACTGTTCATCGAAAAATTTTTGCACCGTAATTCTTATAATTCTCTGCTGAATTTTTAAGCACTTTTAATGTGGAAAAATCCCAGTTTTTAGAAAAAGTCCAGAGAGCTCGTAAAATTGGGGTTTCGGGTTCGATCGGGTTTCAAACTTCGTCTAGACTTCGCATAAAGCTCTAGCTTGGCTCTGATACCACTGTAGGGTTGCTATGCACGCGCAAAAGGGTCTACGAGGCATCAACCATGCCCGATTAAAATTTTAGCCGTCCCGAACAACCCGAATACGGATCTTTAAACTAGAGATTAGGCGAAAACTAACATGCTAAACAGTTTAACACTAAGTGAGATGGATTACAACCTTTGTAGATCCGGTCCTTCACTTCATATGCTCCGTGTTGTGGTCCCTTCGTTGCAATCATCGGGATCCGGACTCTCGAGAGGTTCCACGAAGAGAAAGATGCAACCTTTGCTTCTGATCTTCGATACTAAGATGATCTACCTTGAAGTTCCGTTAACACAAGCTAACACTCATGAAATGATGTGAACACCCTCATCTAAATGGCAAGGGGAGATGAGGATGACGAAGTAGGATTTTCGCTCTCTTTATTTATCTTTTTCTCATATTTATTCATCACTTTGAAAAAATCTAGCAAGCTTTTTCATGAAAGAATGAAGGAAGAAGAAGAATAGTGATCCATTTTCTTTTGTGATGAATAATGAAAGGATTAATATGAAGAATAATGCAACCATGGTTAAGTAAACCTTTGTAGAGAATTAACTAGGGTTAGGGTTTGGATTGGGTTAAAGCATGAGTCACTTGTAAATATCTTTATCATGACAAAAAGAAAACCTTCTAGAAACATCTAGAAAGCTCAACCCTAATCCAAACCCTAATCATGTTTAAACTCCACTAAATAAGTTATAAGTCCACGTTGCGACCCCCGGTTCTTACGGGGAGGCGGAAACGGTATAGAACTCAAATTTTTAGCGCATGGGGCAACATGGACTAACAAAGTCGGGATCTTTTCTAAACTAAAAGTAGCTATCATGCTAAAGGGAGTTAGCTACTCGGATAAAAGGTTATACCTAACTTGAACTCCTTCTTCTTGAAACCTTGTAGAGGTTGATGGTTCTTTCCTCGTTGCCTTCTTCCGTCAAAGATGGATCCACCTGAGGGTTCAACCTTCGGGCTCTTTCTCGAACTTAGAGTGAACTAGGATCTTCGGCTTGCTAAACCTTTAACCCTAGAGAGAGTAGAGAGTGTCTTTGGGGGTGTTTTTCTTTCAAGGAGATGGATTCTCAACACATGAGAAGGATTCTCCTTGAGCTAGAGGAAGAAGAAGATGAAGTGAGGAGAGAGAAGCAATATGATAGAAAAAATGAGTTCTTTTTCTTTTGCAACCATAACAAAAGAAAAAAGAATTATCAAATTAATAATAATAATGAAAATGAAATAGTTGATGGAAGGTTTATGAATGACCATTATCATTTCATTCATTAAATGAATTTTGCTAGAATCAAAGAGCATCTTTGCAAAGTAATGATGATGGTCAAACATTCAACTATGGTCAACTAGTCAACCATGGTCAACAAGTCAACAAAAACCCAACCATGACACAATTTCATTTTATTAATATTATTAATTGATATAATATAAATCCATTAGGTTTTGGAAAAAGACGACTGTCAACTGTGCATACGCACCCGTTCCGAAACCCTAATGAAAGTCCTCTTCCTCCTCCTCAAACAACTGTGCATACACACCTGCATTCTTGTTCCGAGGAACATGAATACTGAGAGATAAAAGCAACCCCAAAACATATACCAGTATATGACTCAAACCAGAGCCAGCCAGTAATATCCGTCCGGACTCCAAAAGTGCATAAGTGCGCGGATGAGAACGAACCCTGTCGCAAAACCATGCGACCTCTACCCTGTTCTGCCCAGAGGCGAATAGCCCTCTGTGTGGGACTCTAAAGACTCGACACTTATGATGGCAGTGGGTTTAACCACTGACCGCAAGCGGCACTAGCTGTGCGTAACGGTCCCCAGGTAGATGCCGACAAGAAGACTGACGAGGTGAACCCCATCTGAACTCCTACTGAGTCTGAGTGTGACAATCTCCGTACAGTCCGGTCTGTTCGTCTGATAAATCGCATGGCGGGCCTAGGGGGCGGTAAACGTCAGTCCCCTAATAGCTGTATAAGTCGTGTCGGAGTGAAGCCCAAAACACCCTGAGATAACACTGGAAGCCTACCAGTATATCTCGCTTGCCCTGGCCAGGGACTACTCGTGTAATGGCTCTCCTAGACACAGCGCGATGTCAACCCCCAATACTGGGAGAGTCGAATCCTGTCAAACCGTCACTACCTCCAAGTGCTTCGGGACTGCACCCAACCATTACCTGTTTGCACTACTCCTTTGAGCCGTGGTAGGGTAGTGATCAAAGTGCAGTGGGAACACACTCGAGGCGAAGTGCCAGTGTCAAGTCAGCGGACTAAGCTGCACTCATGTCACCTGGGAACTGATAACTGACGATATGTATAATACCAACCTGTCAGTTCCCGACGAGTCCTGTCCAGTGTACTCGTAATCCAACGAGCACCCGTATACTATCTCCAGTACGACGTACTGATGGCTGTAGGACAGACCATCTCCCACACTGGGATGAGAAGCGCATACGCTAGTCTACTCCGGAGTATTGATGCCCTGTCTCGATAGTCCTGCGACTAGGGACCTGTATACGGATGTGCTTATAGATTACCCAGCCCCCACTAGTAAGACTGCCATCACAACGCTGGTAATCAAGCAAAGATCCTAAGGGCTCCACTAATGTGTATAGGTGATATACTAAAATAAACACAAGTACACATTGAAGTAGAAACAAACCAAGTAGCATACTACTATATTGAGCAAGATTGTTTATACAAGGTGAATATCCCAAGCTTCCATTAAGTAATATACAAACTAGTATGATACAGTAATTGCCTCTAGGGCATATACACAAACAATCTCCCACTTGCACTAAGGCCATGTACTGGCGTATCGAAGACCTATCATCTCGATCAGCCGCTCGAACTGAGTCTGGGGTAAGGCCTTGGTGAATGGATCTGCAGTGTTTTCTTCTGAAGCAACCCTCCGAACCTCGATCTCCTTGCGATCCACGATCTCCCTGATCAGGTGATACCGTCTCAAGATGTGTCTGGATCTCTGATGGGACCTGCGTTCCTTCGCTAAAGCTATAGCCCCGTTGTTGTCACAATACAGAGGTATTGGATCAACTATGGACGGAACCACCTGAAGTTCTTTCAAGAACTTCCTCATCCAGACGGCTTCTTTTGCGGCATCAGATGCAGCGATGTATTCCGCTTCCATCGTCGAGTCTGCAACGGTTTCTTGTTTGGAACTCTTCCAACACACCGCCCCTCCATTGAGGGTAAAGACAAAACCCGACATGGACTTGGAATCATCCTTGTCACTCTGGAAGCTGGAGTCAGCAAAAGCCTCGATCTGGAGGTCTTTTCCGCCATACACCATGAACATCTCCTTAGTCCTTCTCAGGTACTTGAGAATGTTCTTTACCGCTATCCAGTGTTTCTCCCCTGGGTTTGACTGATACCGGCTTACCACACTCAGTGCATAAGCTACATCCGGTCTGGTACACAACATCGCATACATTATAGAGCCTACCGCAGAAGCGTAGGGTATAATAGACATGCGATCCCTCTCCAAATCAGTCTTGGGAGACATCTCTTTAGAGAGGGTGATCCCGTGACAAGCCGGTAGGTTACCGCGCTTGGAATCTTCCATACTGAATCTTTTCACTATGGTGTCGATGTACCTAGACTGAGAAAGTCCTAATATCCTCTTGGATCTATCACGATGGATCCGCATCCCCAGGATGTATGAGGCATCACCCAGGTCTTTCATGGAGAACCTATGCGACAAGAACCCTTTGACAGATTGTAGCATAGGAATGTCATTTCCTATTAAGAGAATGTCATCCACGTATAAAACGAGGAATACTACAGTTCTCGCTACAAATCTACTATAGATGCATGGTTCATCTGGATTTTTGATAAAGCCAAATTTCTTGACCGTCTCATCAAAACAGATGTTCCAACTCCGCGATGCCTGCTTTAGTCCATAGATGGACTTGAGCAACTTGCACACCTTTCCGCTGCTTCCACTCTGAATGAAACCCTCTGGCTGATCCATATAGACACACTCCTCTAAATTTCCATTTAGAAAAGCGGTCTTTACGTCCATTTGCCAAATCTCATAATCGTGGAAGGCAGCAATGGCAAGAAGGATCCGAATGGATTTCAGCATAGCCACTGGAGAAAAGGTTTCGTCATAGTCCAAACCAGGTCTTTGACGAAAACCCTTTGCAACAAGTCTAGCTTTATAGGTCTCAACCTGTCCATCTACACCAATCTTCCTTTTGAAGATCCACTTGCATCCTACGGGTTTTACCCCGTCTGGAGCAATGTCCAACGTCCATACTTTGTTGGTGTACATGGACTCCATTTCGGTCCGCATTGCATCCAGCCATTTTACCGAGTCAACGCTCTGAACGGCCTGCTGGAAGCTAGTAGGCTCATCATAATCTATGATGCAATCCTCTCTATCCCCGTCTATGAGAAAACCGTAGTATCTCTCGGGCAGATGAGACTGCCTACTACTTCTGCGGAGCGGCATAGGAATGTCCTGTTCTTTTGAACCCTCCGGTTCCACTAAGCTTTCAGTAATAGCTCGTGGTTCTGGAATTTCTTCCTGTTCTACTGTGCTCCCACTTATCTGGTTTTCCAAAAACTCAGTTTCCAAGAAGTAGGCATGACGAGAAACAAGAACTTTTTGTTCCTCTTCACAGTAGAAGAAATATCCCTTGGAGTTCTTTGGATATCCCACGAACTTGCACTGTACTGAGCGTGCCTCGAGCTTGTCCGCATGCTGCTTTTTAACAAAAGCTGGACATCCCCATGTCTTAATGTGACTGAGATGGGGCCTCTTCCCACACCACATTTCATATGGTGTGGTAGGCACAGTCTTAGTAGGAACTCGGTTCAAAAGATATGCAGCTGATTCTAGCGCATATCCCCAGAATGATCGCGGTAACTCAGCGTTACTCATCATGGACCGTACCTTATCCAATAGGGTCCGGTTCCGTCTCTCCGATACACCGTTATGTTGCGGAGTGTATGGACGAGTAAGCTGAGAGAGAATTCCATTCTCTTTTAAGTAATTCAGGAACTCGGCACTTAAGTATTCTCCACCTCGATCCGATCTTAGAATCTTGATACTTTTGCCGGTTTGTTTTTCTACTTCATTCTTATATTCCTGGAACTTTTCAAAGGCTTCAGACTTATGTTTCATTAAGAAGACATAACCGTACCTTGAAAAATCATCCGTAAAAGTAATGAAGTAAGAATAACCGCTTCGTGCATGTGTAGACATTGGACCGCACACGTCGCTGTGTACGAGTCCCAAGAGCTCGCTCGCTCTTACTCCGTGTCCAGTGAACGGAGTCTTTGCCATCTTTCCTTTGAGACAGGATTGACAAGTGGCATACGATTGATATTCGAACGGATCCAAATACCCTTCTGTATGTAACTTAGTCAACCTTCTCTCATTGATGTGACCTAGTCTACAATGCCATAAGAAAGTCTGATTGATTTCCGGAGACTTTCTTTTGTGTGTATTCTGGACATTGAAAATCTGTGGTTGGTTTAACACGTATATACCATTGCTCAATGTACCTGACCCAATAAAAACTTGATTAAGGTGAATATTTACAACATTACTTACAAACGCAAATTCATAACCTTCTTCAGAAACCAAAGATACAGAAATGATATTACAAGTTGCGTTGGGTACAAAAAAGCAATTACGCAAAACCAAAACATGCTCATCTGACATTCCCAGGTGATAGTCCCCCACGGCTTTAGCATCCATGCTAGCTCCGTTTGCAACTCTGAGGGTCATGTCACCTGCCTTCAAAACCCTACGGTTTCTCAATGCCTGCAAAGAATTACAGATATGAGATCCTGATCCGGTATCCAATACCCAGGAAGTAGAGTTTATTGAAAGACAATTTTCAATAACATACACACCTGAAGCTGAAGCCGCAACCTGCTTCAATTCCTGTGTCCTGGCTTTCCAAGCCCTGCAATCTTTCTTCCAGTGTCCACTCTTATGACAATAAAATCATTCCTCTTTACCTATAAGCTTCCCCGCTATCATTGTTGCCTTTGCCTTTCCCTTCGTATCCACTTTACTAACACCGCCCCTTGGTTTGGCGGGGGCTTTCCTCTTCTTTCCCTTGGCTTTCGCCTTGGACCTAGAAGAAGAAGATCCTCCTACAAACAAAGTGGATGTTTCCCTACTTTTCTGTAGGGTGCCCTCTGCGCTCCTCAGCATGTTGAGGAGTTCTGAAAGTTCAACCTATTTTTCTTGTAAGTTGAAGTTCAGTATAAACTGGGCGTAACTGGAAGGAAGGGACTGAAGAATCAAGTCCGTATAGAGCTCATTCTCCAACGTGGTCCCAAGTTCAGCGAGCTCCTCAATGTAGCCAATCATCTTAAGCACGTGTTCCGCTACCGATGATCCGACGACCAATCTTACCGAAAACAACTTCTTCGACACTTCGTATCTTGCGATACGAGACTGCTCTCCATACAGTTCTTTTGTATGGAGAAATATGGACTCAAGGTCCATATTCTCATGCCTCCTCTGATGTTCGTTGTCCATAGAGACAAGCACAAGGCATTTGGCCTTCGCGCTATCTTTCTCCTAAGTTTTACGGATTTCCTTATCCGCGACGCTAGAGGTGGGACCTGGGACGGGGGGAGCTTTGGTGGTAAGAAGATACCCCAGCTTGTCGTAAGTGATTGCCATTTTGACATTCCTGAGCCAATCTTTGTAGTTTGGCCCTGTCAGTATGTTTTTATCTAGAAGTAACTTAAGTCCAGTCATGTCGATTGGTCGCTGCAATTAGGAGAGAGAGAAGAAACACTTTAGCACGATGCTCTTGCAAGTTTAGAGTGGTTTTTAATTTTTCTAAACAGGATGGCTCCCACTGTCTCTCGAATCCCTCCTCAAACCATAAAGGAAGAATTAGTCGGGATCAATCCCACCGCACAATACTTGCTTAACCGTTCAGCCAGGCCAGTGTCGGTACTTCGAGGGAGGTTTTCCAACGCTTTCGCGAAGTTCCTTAGTTAAATAACCTCTTTTCCCTGGGGGCGTAGCCCCGCTAACACCTTTCTAGGCACCTACTAGGTTTATAACATTGATCGTTTAGTGAGAAATTTCCCGAGGAGTAGCATATACTCACAGTAGGATCGGGATCCAAATATCATCGCGTGACGAAACTGAAGGAATCCTACCAGAATCACCACACTCCAAATGGTATGCAAATCTAGCAAGTTTCAGTACTTATGAAACTCCCGATGTGGATTTTTGCCCCATGCTCTTATGACCTTGACTTTGGCCAACAAATCATAAGTCACATGTCAAGTTCTTCCCGTCGTTCTCCTGGTTTATTTGAATCCACCCGTACTTACCCTTGACTTTGGCCAACAAGGCAGTACGACTGTTCCAAATCAACGCATCTATCTATGCTGCACATGAATACCCAATAGCTACCAATCACTATGCCTTAACTTTGGCCAACAAACACAGCTTGAATACTATTGACTATTCATGTGAAACGATGGAGGGCTACGAATGGTTTTGGCGAAACCGTGAACGTAGTGAACTTGATATAATCGATGGAACGAGATAACTTTTAGAAGGAGTGGCTCAAGCTCCGCATTTAAAAGTTATTTTTGAAAAGAACCGAGTGGTTTTTCGAAAGTGTTCCAACGACTTTTGCTTGGTTTATTATCTTGCATTAGTTCTTTTAATGCGTGATATTCTTGCATTAGTTCTTTTAATGCATCCCATCATTTAATCCTACCATTGCAGAAAACAACCAAAATATGACGTACGCTTATGCCATTCGCATTCGCCACGGGGCCCCGTCATCACCCGTTAGGTTACTTAACTAACGACAGAGCGGGGGCTGGGCTAGCGCGGCTGTAAAACATAAGCAACGCCTAAATAGTTATAAATATATAACAATGATAGATATTACAAATCACAGATGAATACATTGGATATACTAGGAATCCGCAATCCGTTCGAGCCTGCAACGAAAAGCGGATTACACGGTCGCGGTGAATAGCCAATACCCCACCCAAGACCCCTACGGATGCGGCAAACTACCCGCCAAGTACCTGGTAGTTTGTGCACCCCTCCATGGGTCTATCCTAGAAGCAAAAACAGTAAAAAGAATTATATAATGACGGCTACAACCCCGACCCGGTTGTGCGGCCATACAAATAATAATATTACATCAATTTACATGTTATAAATGAATGAAAGAAAAACAAAAGCTCATCTCACATCCACCCCGGCTATTCACCCGCGACAGTCCAACGCATTCATATACACAAACCATCATCAAACACAGATCACAGAGATGTATAACCCCGACTAATCGACTTATAGCGATTAGCCGACGTTCAATACATACAAACATCATAGATATAACCTTCATAGTCAAAGTTGTCACGACCCGAAAGTACGGAACGTGACCGGCAATTAGATTACGAAACGTCTAGAGGCGCAACGTAACCTAAGTAAACCGAAGCCCAGAAATCTAAACCATAAAAGAAGAAGAAGAAGAATAAGAAGAAAACATGTAGAATACAAGTTTAAAAGCAACATCAAATTTTTCCAAAAATTTCGGCAGAGTCTCCTCTGTAAAAACTTGCCCCCGAACGGGCTACAACAGGTATAATATGCATAAACAATAAAAAGCATCCCCAAACGGGAGCTAGCTCAACGCCAACAGGCGGAAACAACCACAACAAGCACAATAATATACAACGCCAAAGGGCGTGGCTCAAAACTTAAAAGAAAACAAATCCACCAAATCAGAATAATACATGCGCGACTCTAAGGTCGAAATAAAAGACTGGTCCAATAAACTTATCAAGTAATACAAATATGGTTGATGGAGCTTACTAGGTACAAATGAATGAATAAAAGTACAATGGTTGTTTGGGTACAAGTGAACCAACCTACCGTGCAAATCACCCTGAAGAAAAGATGTGCCAACAAGCTGCCACGGAAACCTGTACATCGAACCTGTAATAAAATTTGGCACAACGGGGGTGAGTTGCCAACTCGTGAGTAGAAGACATCTACGAAAAAAAATCGAATGCACGACGCTATCCTAGGTCATAATAATACACTATTATATCCCAATCATCTAGTAATAGCAGGGTAATACTACGTGTAAGTGCAAATACTCCGTGTCGTGTCAGTGCCTCATATAGTACTATGTCATATGAAAGGATATGCATGCACCATGAATGTAAAATAAACAAATCCTGAAATCCAGGTATATCTGTATAAGAAATCTTTAGCTGTTATCATAGTAAAACGGGTATAGAAACCGGAAATATCAACAATGAAATCCATGGAAATCCGTGTCAAGCATCGACACAATCATGTAAATCTCGAGTCTCATAGTCTCAATATCTCGGGCTCCGTCAGTCCGGATCGGCCCATATCATCAAATCTCACGACAACGGTCGGTATCCTCCGGATATCAGCCGCGCCAGACATCACCGGTAGGTAGCCTTCCCCTGCCAGGCTCATCGTCTACAACTCGATCTTCTTGCCCCGGGGTACCATACCGGGCCCACCATGTACCCGAGACGGTTCATTCACTCCTCGAATCGGGTCTCGAAATCCAACAGAAAACATGAAATACTCATGGTGGACGACACATACATCACGAGAAAACCGCATTTTATTTTAAAAAGAGAAGAGGAGAGAGATAGAAGTTTTTATATATTTTTGCGGTTTTCCCCAAAAATCCAGAAATCTCATAGAAATCCAAATCTCAAAATCATGAGTAAGTATATGATAAGTGTCGGCATATGCCTATACTACTGTGCGATAACCTGAAATATGAATGCATGAATGTCTAAGTAATAAATATCATGTCTTATACTAACATCAGAGAGTAATCATAATATTATATCGATTTAGTTGTTAACTGATTCTATCAATAAAAGATAATATGATCTAAAGTGTACGTGACATAGCAATTACCGATGATGATGTGTGTGAGCCGGCAAATAAGTGTGCGTGGAATATGCGCATCATCGGTAATGGTGCTGGTGTCCTAACAGGTAAGGTTTATACTGATTATAGCAACATATAAAAGAACATGCACCATGATGATTACAGTATGAATGTAAATACAGGTGTGCATTATCCACTCCTCTGCGAGATACGAGTACAACTACCACTATGTGAGTCGAACCTAAACTAGTGTCCATCTAATATCCTAAGGAACTAACCTAAGAAACTGGTCAATAAGAAACAAGCATCTACCTAAGGTCTGAACCAATATCTCTAATAGTCGGCGATCATGCCTCAAAAGCGTCACGTACGTAGTACGGATTCCTCGAACCAAGAGTGCGGATCAATCATCATATCTAGGCCTCGTACGGTAAAATCCATCGTATGGCATCCCAATATCGGGGTACGGGTCAAGTATCTCCTAGGTGTCTCATCATTCGTATAATGTCATCATCAACGCATCTCATGATCAAGGTTCTAAACTATAATCGCATACATCAATCGTATATCATTGCCATCATAGAATAATCCTTAGTTTATCCTCAGAAATATCATGTCACATGTGTCATATTGTGATTACATTATACCGATATCTTATCATCATCAAGTCACACCTATACGATATCGACATCATGTCACACCTATATGATGTCGTAATCAAGTCATACATATATCATATCGTGATCAGTCACAAGCTACAACCCAGGTACTATTTTAGCGTTCCATGTACCTCAATATCACCACCACCCTTATTAATTTATATATTCATGTTCATTATCTCATTCTCTAATGATCCGCTAACACTTTAATACGACTGTATAGTCAAGAATCACGGCATCAAGCCCAGTTACACTGTTTCATCATACCTCAGATATCATATCGCATCAATGAATCCCATGTACGTGTTGTATATATATATATATATATATACCTATACCTAGTTCTATATATATATATACACATGCACGTATACACCATGACGTGTTCCAGTGTGTGCGTGTGTGTTTCTATCTGAAACCTACGAACCTCCTCCAAGGTATTCATCCTCTGGTATACTTTTCCTAAATCGGTCTAGTCCAGCCTAGGGTCATTACTAGGGTCCTACTCATTAAGAATCTAGGGTCACATCTGGTTTCCTAATGTCAATAAGTACTATTCCTATTCTATGTTGCGGGGGTGCTAAACGCCATCCACCCGACTTCCCCCCGTAGATATACATCTACTCACCTGGTCCATGTCTGCCGACGACGGTGTCGCGATCCTCCTCTTCATCGCCCGTAGTCCACTTGAAGGATACCTAAACGCAAACATATAAATAACATCGTAAACCGAATCACATACAAAAGTCAAACGATACAAGGAACAAGCATAGGTTAAAACCTATGTCCCGTCCACGCAAAAGAACCAAATACCGCTAGATATCGGCGTACAAACTCCGATGGATCGAGATAAACATCAACAAACAACTTGTAGTTTTAAAACACATTACTTATACTATAAAACATAATTAAATCCATCGAAACCCTAAAATCTATCAAACCGTCCAATTTCGTAAAACCCGAAAATGTCAGTTTACCGTTTTTCATCAAAACTTGACATTTAAATGAAACCAATGGTCATAAAACTCATTAAATAGCATAACTAGACTATACAAACTATTACTATATTTTTATTACACAAATTTATATAGATTTGAAATTTCTAGTTTGCACCCTTTAACAATTTTAAACATTTTTCACGCAAAACACAACAATTCCACCACCAAAACATGATTTTGCATAAATTAGTGACTTAAACCACAATTCATGATGATAATGATATAATGAAACCATAATTATATTTTTAATCTCATTTATTTAGGAATTTCTAAAATCTAGTTTACAAAAATAACAATTTTTATCACAATTTATCAATTATCCATAGAAACTAGCAATCAATTTAAGTTTTCCATTCCACCAACAAGTTAAAACTCTTATTAAGACCAAAATATAGTATTACAAATATTAATTGAGATTTATTTCACCAATAATTAGGTTTTATAGAAATCTAGTTAGCAAAAATTCCTAATTTAAACAATTTTCAATGAAAAATTTACAATTCAACAACCATGCAATATTTTCCAATTCTAAAAGTGTTAAACTAACTATTATAACCCTAAATAATTAAAAAAAATCATAACTTGAATTTACAAACCCTAACTTGAATTTTTTTAAAAAAAACATAGAATTAATTCATTAAATCTAATTAAGCTTAATTGAACATCTAATAACAATAAATCAAAAGAAAGAAATTATACCTCCAAAAATATGAAATCCAAACAAGAAATGAGCCTCCAAAATGTATGCTATCCCACTCCAAAATCCATGTAAATATGAGCAAGAATAGAAGGGTAGAAAAATATATAGGATTTTGTGGAATTTTAATTGAATTTTTGATGTATTTTTGATGATTTTTGAATAAAAATGAGGTGGAAAATGGAGGGGGGGCAGCCATGGTGATGGGGAGGCCGGCCACAATAAGGGGAAGAGGGAGAAACACATGAGAAATGGTGTAGAAACTTCTCCAAAATGTCATCATCTTAATGTCTTTTCATGCTTTATTCATTTTCTTTTAATTCTTTTCTAAAATAACTCAAGAAAGATCTAGAAACAAGGAAAAATTTGCAAATAAATTTTGCATGATACACACTAAATTCTAATATGCCATGGTTTATTTTTACAAATTAAAACCATTTAAATTTGTAATTTACACTAATTTAGTGTAAAAATAAAGCTTATGTTAATATTTAAAATAATTAATTTAGGAAAAATATTTTATTAAACTAAAAATTTATAAGTGGCTAAATAAACACCATTTACTAGTAATTTCATAATTAAAATAGATATTTTTAAAATTATAATGAAAATCAATCCCGGTTTTGTTTTACGAAAATTACATTTTACTTTACCGAAAATCCTAAAATTCACTTAAACACTTTTATTCATTTAATTATTTATTTAATTATTTTTAAAACGTTACAATCTTCCCCCCTTTAAGAAATTCGGTCCCCGAATTTAAATTAAAACTCCCCCTCCAAACACTAAAACGTTTAGCAAACACTCAAATCGTCGGGGCTCCGAAATTATCAATACATAACAAAAATCAACCCCGTCAAGCATAATGCAATCATCGGAGTTATGGCGAGAATAAAATATCAAAACCCAATATGAAAACCATCTTAATATACCTCAATCTATAACTTATATATAGTGCGCATCATAGTAAAGCCGTTCAAATATCTGAATAAGGAAATATGCAAAAACCCCTTTTTGAAAATCGCCGTGTGATGCACGTGTCACGGCATAAGTAGCGGACGTTTATTTTAAAAAAATAGCTATATATATATATCCTTTATTTAACATACACGTCCCGCCTGGTTACTAAATCAAATAGTAATGGTTATGAAAACATACTGCTCAAACTGAAATCAATCCTAATCACATCGTAAAAATATCATGTGCGTCCGATGCGCACTGAAATCGAAACCAAATACAAATACCACGAATACTCATAAAACAAAACTAAGTGCAACAGGTGTGCACCAAAAACATCTGTCATGTGCAACGGGCGTGCACGACTCAATATCAGGTGCATCTAATTTGCACAAAACCCCGATTTAGTGCATCTGGTGTGCACAAAATCGTATCAAGTGCGCCAAGTATGCGCAAGAATCCTAATCAGGTGCACATGGTGCATGAAAACATACATCGAACATCAAAATCGAAATCACAGTACAAAAATGCACGAAAACTAGGTCAAAACATATGTCAAAATCATGTGTAACCCCTATACACGAAATCAACTCAAAATCTCAAAATATGTAAAACCAAATCAAGTGTACTGGGTGTGTACTCAACAACATCAATACAACTGATATATGAAACAAAAATAGAATGAAGGTACACACATGAAATACCAATCTTAGCACAAAATCCTCAAAATACTAAAATCCAATCAATGAAAATATGAAATTCAAATCACTAAATCACAATCGTAAACACTATCGTCAATGCGCGCCCCTTTCCTCTGATGTCGATTGCTTCGAACTCGTCTCTTCATAGCTATGCAGACTGCGCTACCAATGGCAGCACTCATATCTAGAGTCTCCCATGTAATCGATCCCTTCACCTGATATCCGGACTACATTAAACTTTTCGATCGATCCATCAAAATCCCATAATTCCCTGAGAGCTCAACGCTCAAGTACAGCTTAAAAATATCCGGTACATTCCCCAGCATCGATGATCCAGCCGTAGAAGGGCAAACCCAAGTCTCACTAATGGCACCGCGGAACTGCCGTAAACCCTAAGGTTCAAGGGCGTTCTCGTGGTCATTATGTCGAGTTAGGGTTTCATTCTTCTAGAGGGTCCATCGAAATACCTGCAAGTTCTTCCGAATACCTTAAACTTAGGAAAAATGGTTTTCTGATAATCGTTCGAACCCTTTAACTTCATCCGGACGGCATGTGAATACCCTTCGTCCGCACGCTAAGCAATGCTTCAATCCTCAAGAATAACCAATACTCTAATGGTTATCGTATTTGAGCCGCAGCTCCCTCTGCCCGTGCGCCCGTTGTAACAGAACCACCCTCCGACATCGACGAAGATAGATCAAAGGAACGAATGAAATACGGTGCAAACAAATGTACATCCTAAGGCTCATTAAGCAGAGTAGCGTATCGTAAGTATGCCGCGGACCATACCCACGGTACGTTACTCTACCTAAATCGCCTACTCCATCAACCAAGGGTCACCTAGACTTATACAGGGTTAAACCTAGCGCTCTGATACCAACTTTGTCATGACCCGAAAGTACGGAATGTGACCGGCACTTAGATTACGAAACGTCTAGAGGCGCAACGTAACCTAAGTAAACCGAAGCCCAGAAATCTAAACCATAAAAGAAGAAGAAGAAAACATGTAGAATACAAGTTTAAAAGCAACATCAAATTTTTCCAAAAATTTCGGCAGAGTCTCCTCTGTAAAAACTGGCCCCCGAACGGGCTACAACAGGTATAATATGCATAAACAATAAAAAGCATCCCCAAACGGGAGCTAGCTCAACGCCAACAGGCGGAAACAACCACACCAAGCACAATAATATACAACGCCAAAGGGCGTGGCTCAAAACTCAAAAGAAAAAAAATCCACCAAATCAGAATAATACATGCGCGACTCTAAGGTCGAAATAAAAGACTGGTCCAATAAACTTATCAAGTAATACAAATATGGTTGATGGAGCTTACTAGGTACAAATGAATGAATAAAAGTACAATGGTGGTTCGGATACAAGTGAACCAACCTACCGTGCAAATCACCCTGAAGAAAAGATGTGCCAACAAGCTGCCACGGAAACCTGTACATCGAACCTGTAATAAAATTTGGCACAACGGGGGTGAGTTGCCAACTCGTGAGTAGAAGACATCTACGAAAAGAAATCGAATGCACGACGCTATCCTAGGTCATAATAATACACTATTATATCCCAATCATCTAGTAATAGCAGGGTAATACTACGTGTAAGTGCAAATACTCCGTGTCGTGTCAGTGCCTCATATAGTACTATGTCATATGAAAGGATATGCATGCACCATGAATGTAAAATAAACAAATCCTGAAATCCAGGTATATCTGTATAAGAAATCTTTAGCTGTTATCATAGTAAAACGGGTATAGAAACCGGAAATATCAACAATGAAATCCATGGAAATCCGTGTCAAGCATCGACACAATCATGTAAATCTCGAGTCTCATAGTCTCAATATCTCGGGCTCCGTCAGTCCGGATCGGCCCATATCATCAAATCTCACGACAACGGTCGGTATCCTCCGGATATCCGCCGCGCCAGACATCACCGGTAGGTAGCCTTCCCCTACCAGGCTTATCGTCTACAACTCGATCTTCTTGCCCCGGGGTACCATACCGGGCCCACCATGTACCCGAGACGGTTCATCCACTCCTCGAATCGGGTCTCGAAATCCAACAGAAAACATGAAATACTCATGGTGGACGACACATACATCACGAGAAAACCGCATTTTATTTTAAAAAGAGAATAGGAGAGAGAGAGAAGTTTTTATATATTTTTGCGGTTTTCCCCAAAAATCCAGAAATCTCATAGAAATCCAAATCTCAAAATCATGAGTAAGTATATGATAAGTGTCGGCATATGCCCATACTACTGTGCGATAACCTGAAATATGAATGCATGAATGTCTCAGTAATAAATATCATGTCTTATACTAACATCAGAGAGTAATCGTAATATTATATCGGTTTAGTTGTTAACTGATTCTATCAATAAAAGATAATATGATCTAAAGTGTACGTGACATAGCAATTACCGATGATGATGTGTGTGAGCCGGCAAATAAGTGTGCGTGGAATATGCGCATCATCGGTAATAGTGCTGGTGTCCTAACAGGTAAGGTTTATACTGATTATAGCAACATATAAAAGAACATGCACCATGATGATTACAGTATGAATGTAAATACAGGTGTGCATTATCCACTCCTCTGCGAGATACGAGTACAACTACCACTATGTGAGTCGAACCTAAACTAATGTCCATCTAATATCCTAAGGAACTAACCTAAGAAACTGGTCAATAAGAAACAAGCATCTACCTAAGGTCTGAACCAATATCTCTAATAGTCGGCGATCCGGCCTCAAAAGCGTCACGTACGTAGTACGGATTCCTCGAACCAAGAGTGCGGATCAATCATCATATCTAGGCCTCGTACGGTAAAATCCATCGTACGGCATACCAATATCGGGGTACGGGTCAAGTATCTCCTAGGTGTCTCATCATTCGTATATTGTCATCATCAACGCATCTCATGATCAAGGTTCTAAACTATAATCGCATACACCAATCGTATATCATTGCCATCATAGAATAATCCTTAGTTTATCCTCAGAAATATCATGTCACATGTGTCATATTGTGATTACATTATACCGATATCTTATCGTCATCAAGTCACACCTATACGATATCGACATCATGTCACACCTATATGATGTCGTAATCAAGTCATACATATATCATATCGTGATCAGTCACAAGCTACAACCCAGGTACTATTTTAGCGTTCCATGTACATCAATATCACCACCACCCTTATTAATTTATATATTCATGTTCATTATCTCATTCTCTAATGATCCGCTAACACTTTAATACGACTGTATAGTCAAGAATCACGGCATCAAGCCCAGTTACACTGTTTCATCATACCTCAGATATCATATCGCATCAATGAATCCCATGTACGTGTTGTATATATATATATATATACCTATACCTAGTTCTATATATATATATATACACATGCACGTATACACCATGACGTGTTCCAGTGTGTGCGTGTGTGTTTCTATCTGAAACCTACGAACCTCCTCCAAGGTATTCATCCTCTGGTATGCTTTTCCTAAATCGGTCTAGTCCAGCCTAGGGTCATTACTAGGGTCCTACTCATTAAGAATCTAGGGTCACATCTGGTTTCCTAATGTCAATAAGTACTATTCCTATTCTATGTTGCGGGGGTGCTAAACGCCATCCACCCGACTTCCCCCCGTAGATATACATCTACTCACCTGGTCCATGTCTGCCGACGACGCTGTCGCGATCCTCCTCTTCATCTCCCGTAGTCCACTTGAAGGGTACCTAAACGCAAACATATAAATAACATCGTAAACCGAATCACATACAAAAGTCAAACGATACAAGGAACAAGCATAGGTTAAAACCTATGTCCCGTCCACGCAAAAGAACCAAATACCGCTCGATATCGGCGTACAAACTCCGATGGATCGAGATAAACATCAACAAACAACTTGGAGTTTTAAAACACATTACTTATACTATAAAACATGATTAAATCCATCGAAACCCTAAAATCTATCAAACCGTCCAATTTCGTAAAACCCGAAAATGTCAGTTTACCGTTTTTCATCAAAACTTGACATTTAAATGAAACCAATGGTCATAAAACACATTAAATAGCATAACTAGACTATACAAACTATTACTATATTTTTATTACACAAATTTATATAGATTTGAAATTTCTAGTTTGCACCCTTTAACAATTTTAAACATTTTTCAAGCAAAACACAACAATTCCACCACCAAAACATGATTTTGCATAAATTAGTGACTTAAACCACAATTCATGATGATAATGATATAATGAAACCATAATTATATTTTTAATCTCATTTATTTAGGAATTTCTAAAATCTAGTTTACAAAAATAACAATTTTTATCACAATTTATCAATTATCCATAGAAACTAGCAATCAATTTAAGTTTTCGATTCCACCAACAAGTTAAAACTCTTATTAAGACCAAAATATAGTATTACAAATATTAATTGAGATTTATTTCACCAATAATTAGGTTTTATAGAAACCTAGTTAGCAAAAATTCCTAATTTAAAAAATTTTCAATGAAAAATTTACAATTCAACAACCATGCAATATTTTCCAATTCTAAAAGTGTTAAACTAACTATTATAACCCTAAATAATTAAAAAAAAATCATAACTTGAATTTACAAACCCTAACTTGAATTTTTAAAAAAAAAACATAGAATTAATTCATTAAATCTAATTAAGCTTAATTGAACATCTTATAACAATAAATCAAAAGAAAGAAATTATACCTCCAAAAATATGAAATCCAAACAAGAAATGAGCCTCCAAAATGTATGCTATCCCACTCCAAAATCCATGTAAATATGAGCAAGAATAGAAGGGTAGAAAAATATATAGGATTTTGTGGAATTTTAATTGAATTTTTGATGTATTTTTGATGATTTTTGAATAAAAAGGAGGTGGAAAATGGGGGGGGGGCAGCCATGGTGATGGGGAGGCCGGCCACAATAAGGGGAAGAGGGAGAAACACATGAGAAATGGTGTAGAAACTTCTCCAAAATGTCATCATCTTAATGTCTTTTCATGCTTTATTCATTTTCTTTTAATTCTTTTCTAAAATAACTCAAGAAAGATCTAGAAACAAGGAAAAATTTGCAAATAAATTTTGCATGATACACACTAAATTCTAATATGCCATGGTTCATTTTTACAAATTAAAACCATTTAAATTTGTAATTTACACTAATTTAGTGTAAAAATAAAGCTTATGTTAATATTTAAAATAATTAATTTAGGAAAAATATTTTATTAAACTAAAAATTTATAAGTGGCTAAATAAACACCATTTACTAGTAATTTCATAATTAAAATAGATATTTTTAAAATTATAATGAAAAACAATCCCGGTTTTGTTTTACGAAAATTACATTTTACTTTACCGAAAATCCTAAAATTCACTTAAACACTTTTATTCATTTAATTATTTATTTAATTACTTTTAAAACGTTACAAAAGTGTAGTGAAGTTCCGAAAAAAATACGGAATTATAGGCCCCCAAAAATAAATTTCTATTCTGGAAAATCTGGGCACATATAATATATCTGAAAAATCCCAAAACCCTACCAGAAGAACACTGCACAAAACCCGATCACGAGAGGACCCTAAACGGCGGCGGTTCCGCGGCAAATGCATACCTATTGCCGCGGAACCGCGGCGGTTTAAAGGAATCAGGGGATCGTTTTTCTTGGGTGTTCTCACAAAACCCTGAGCCGATTTTAGGAGTAAACCTTTTTCACTTTTGAGCACAAAAAATTTCAACAGAAACTTAGGGTTTTTGTTTTTTCGGTTTTGCGATTTTTCTCGATCGAACTTCCATACACTTTACTACAAAGCTAGTTTAAGTTTAGTTAGGCTCTGATACCACTGTAAGTCCACGTTGCGACCCCCGGTTCTTACGGGGAGGCGGAAACGGTATAAAACTCAAATTTTTAGCGCATGGGGCAACATGGACTAACAAAGTCGGGATCTTTTCTAAACTAAAACTAGCTATCATGCTAAAGGGAGTTAGGTACTCGGATAAAAGGTTATACCTAACTTGAACTCCTTCTTCTTGAAACCTTGTAGAGGTTGATGGTTCTTTCCTCGTTGCCTTCTTCCGTCAAAGATGGATCCACCTGAGGGTTCAACCTTCGGGCTCTTTCTCGAACTTAGAGTGAACTAGGATCTCCGGCTTGCTAAACCTTTAACCCTAGAGAGAGTAGAGAGTGTCTTTGGGGTGTTTTTCTTTCAAGGAGAGGGATTCTCAACACATGAGAAGGATTCTCCTTGAGCTAGAGGAAGAAGAAGATGAAGTGAGGAGGGAGAAGCAATATGATAGAAAAATGAGTTCCTTTTCTTTTACAACCATAACAAAAGCAAAAAGAATTATCAAATTAATAATAATAATGAAAATGAAATAGTTGATGGAAGGTTTATGAATGACCATTATCATTTCATTCATTAAATGAATTTTGCTAGAATCAAAGAGCATCTTTGCAAAGTAATGATGATGGTCAAACATTCAACTATGGTCAACTAGTCAACCATGGTCAACAAGTCAACAAAAACCCAACCATGACACAATTTCATTTTATTAATATTATTAATTGATATAACATAAATCCATTAGGGTTTGGAAAAAGACGACTGTCAACTGTGCATATGCACCTGTTCCGAAACCCTAATGAAAGTCCTCATCCTCCTCCTCAAACAACTGTGCATACACACCTGCATTCTTATTCCGAGGAACATGAATACTGAGAGATAAAAGCCACCCCAAAACATATACCAGTATCTGACTCAAACCAGAGCCAGCCAGTAATATCCGTCCGGACTCCAAACGTGCACAAGTGCGCGGATGAGAACGAACCCTGTCGCAAAACCATGCGACTTCTACTCTGTTTTGCCCAGAGGCGAATAGCCTTCTGTGTGGGACTCTAAAGACTTGACACTTACGCTGGCAGTGGGTTTAACCACAGACCGCAAGCGGCACTAGCTGTGCGTAACGGTCCCCAGGTAGATGCGGACAAGAAGACTGACAGGTGAACCCCATCTGAACTCCTACTGAGTCTGAGTGTGACAATCTCCGTACAGTCCGGTCTGTTCGTCTGATACATCGCATGGCGGGCCTAGGGGGCAGTAAACGTCAGTCCCCTAATAGCGGTACAAGTCGTGTCGGAGTGAAGCCCAAAACACCCTGAGATAACACTGGAAGCCTACCAGTATATCTCGCTTGCCCTGGCCAGGGATTACTCATGTAATGGCTCTCCTAGACACAGCGCGATGTCAACCCCCAATACCGGGAGAGACGAATCCTGTCTAATCGTCACTGCCTCCAAGTGCTTCGGGACTGCACCCAACCATTACCTGTTTGCACGACTCCTTTGAGCCGTGGTAGGGTAGTGATCAAAGTGCAGTGGGAACACACTCGAGGCGAAGTGCCAGTGTCAAGTCAGCGGACTAAGCTTTACTCATGTCACCTGGGAACTGATAACTGACGATAGGTATAATACCAACCTGTCAGTTCCCGACGAGTCCTGTCCAGTGTACTCGTAATCCAACGAGCACACGTATACTATCTCCAGTACGACGTACTGATGGCTGTGGGACAGACCATCTCCCACACTGGGATGAGAAGCGCATACGCTAGTTGTTGGAGATAGTGCCCTCATAGTCAATTATTGGATCGCAGTTACGTGATTGCAATGATTGCGGAGGACCTATCCCGGTAGCACAGTCTTACTCGAGATGATAGTATGATATCTGGTTTGCCTTTATCAGTCGTGTACATGTTCAGGTGACTGATTGCATGTTACACTTTGATAGAGCCCTTAGGATCTTGCTTTACTACCAACAGCATGATGGCGATCATATACGTGAGAGTTGGGTAGTTTATATGCATATCCTTAATTGTGGTCCCTAGTCGTGGAAGTTTCGAGACAGGGCATCGATACTCCGGAGTAGACTAGTGTGTACAGTCGAGACCCCGACGAGGGGCGGTGGCCGGTCTCACAAGCCACTGGTGTCAGTTGGATCACCTAAGATGTATACAGGTGCTCATTGGGTTATGAGTACACCGGAAAGGACTCGCCGGGAATCTTCTAGTTAGTACTATACCTATCGTCAGATAGCAGTTCCCTGGTGACATGTGTACAGGTTAGTTCATCGACCTGAGGTCGTCATTTGTCTCGTGTGAGTTCCCACTGTGCTTTGATTTCTACCCTACCACGGCTCAAAGGAGTCGTGCAAACAGGAAGTTTTTGGGTACAGTCCCGAGCCATATGGAGGCACGTGAGCGGATCGGCAGGGGATTCGTCTCTCCCGGTATTGGGGGCGAGGTCGTGCTGTGTCTAGGAGAGCCATTACACAAAGTCCATGGCCATGGCAGGAGATTTACTGGTAGGTACTCCAGTAGTATCTCAGGGTGTAATTGGGCTTCACTCCGACACGACTTATACTGCTATTGGGGGTCTGACGTTACTAGCCCCCTAGGCGGATATGCGATACTCATTGATGAACGGACCGGACTGTATATACATTGTCACTGTTAGGCTCAGTAGGGTTTTCCGGATGAGTGCGCTCATCGGCATCCCTTGAGGTCAGTCCATGGGCAGCCGTTACGCATTGCTAGTGCCGCTGACGGTTTGTGGTTAAACCCACTGCCAGGGTACTGACGAGTCATTAGAGTCCCCCACAGACAGTTTCCCAAGTTCGGGCGAAACGTTGTAGAGGCCGTATGGTTTTATGGCAGGGTTCGGAAAATGCACGTGCGTTTACGCACGTGTCACTTTTCGGGCAGATGATACTGGTCGGCTTTGGTTTAAGCCGGATCCGAGTATTATATTGAGTAGGTATAATATCTTTGTCTCAGTTGCATTTGTATTCGGTCGTAATACAAATGCGGGTATATTTATACAGTTTCGGGGTTATCCTGAAAGTCGTTTCAGGATCACTTTTGGAAGTTGCCAGTTTCCAGTTTTCTATCAGCTGTCTTTTAACATTTGGTTAAAGACGGATTTATCTTTTCTTGGATGAGAGTGAGTCATGCTTCTAGAAGCTTCTAGAAGGTTCTAGAATTGGAGAGGTGTCATGTGACTCATGCTTTGATTTCTAAACATTCTTGTTTTAGTTAAGATCTTTATGCTTGATATTTCTTCATGATATTTATCCTATGGTCACCCCCCTCTCCTACGGTCACCCCCCTCTCTTTATAAGAGGCCGGCCCCCTCCTCTCTCTCTCATGGTTGTTGATTTCATTCGTAGAAAAGATATGACAGTATTTGGGGTGCATGGAATTTTACAGTTCATTCCATCACCCGATTTCCACGGCAACTTCATTAACCGATCGTCCACGGATTTGGACGAAGTGAGACAAAGTCATCTACTCATTCTTTACATCAATCTTTGTCGTCTCTTTTAGCAAACTTGACGATCGAGTTACCTCGAGTCAGAGGCGGGAGCCCGTTTAAAGAACCGATCATGTGGTGCCACCTCGACGAGGAGATCGGAGATCGACGAGATCGGAGTAGCCGCAACGGAGCGTAGGATGATGGTTGAAGAACGAAGGACTCGGATCGTTCGGTACAATCTTTCTACACTCTTTACAGTATGTTAGTTTAGCAATAATGGCAGATCCGGGTTAAAGTATATGATAGCGCCAGTTTAAAAGTTTTTGTTCCGCATTTGGCGTCTGTAGACTGCCGGGGCGCTAGCGTAGACTAACAGTGGTATCAGAGCCTCACCATTTTGCTATGCTAACTTGTGCTAACGCGTTTAAAACTTCGATCCGACCGGAAATCGAAAACTGCAAAAATCCAAGCCGACAGTTTCTGTTGTTTTTAAACGGTCTCAAAAATTATTTATGGATGTCTTAAAAATCAGAGCAGGGTTTTCTAAGAACTACGACGAAATTTGGGGTCGTGATCCCTCCAAGTTGCCGCGGAAGCGCGGCCAAACCCATGGTTTGGCCGCGCAACCGCGGCCACGTGGGGAGCACGTGCTCCCAAATTTTGTCAGTTGGTTCTCTGTAGGATTTTGGGGTTTTTGGTATATATCGTTTTGGCCCAGATTTTATTACTGTTCACCAGTAAGTCGTGGGGCCCACTTTTTGATATTTGGTCGATCGAATTTTAAACGCGTTAGTTTACAGTGCTTACATTATATCTCCGACCGGGAATGTCATTTGATCGGTAAACCGCGTCTGATTGCTATAGTTCTTTTAGACGGGTTTGCGAACGTGACATTCGCGTTGATGTTCTGTGTTGTGCTGTGATGTTGCGGATTTGTTGTGGTGGATAGCAGTATGCAATGGTAGTACAGTTTGAGTTTATTTGTACATTTGATATTGCGAGGCGAGCGTCCAACATGTGGACTGCCGTCACTGCCTGTTGTATAATATTCTTTTGGGGCACGACCAGGTTGCGGTCGATGTACCTATTGTACTATTTTTCATTACTGTACTAGGTTTTACCCCGCGACGGAGTGCACGGATAGCCGGGTTCTGGAGGGCAACGGGTCCGCATCTCATGGCTTTGGGAGGCAGAGGGGCCCCACTCTAAAATTGGCAGACTATTCGCCGCACTCGTAGGGGGTACAGGTTGACCCAAGGAGGGGTGCTCAATTTACCGGATTCCGTGAAGTGCCGGGTGTTCCATTCACTATGCTGTGGGGACTACCTCGCTTCAGGTTTTGGCGGGTAACTTGCCGCACCCGTAGGGGTCTAGGTTTCATTGCACAGGCTATCCACACGACAGGGGAACGTCGAGTTTCAGCAGCGGTTCTATGAAACTCGGGGATCCCAGATATCTGTATTATTCTGTGATGCTTATTACGTTTTCTGTAATGTTGCATACTATCACGCCTGGAGCGATTATTGTATATTGGTTTATATACTATTAGATGTTGTATATGTTTTACACCCGCGCTAGTCCAGTCCCCGCTCTGTCGTTAGTTAAGTGACCTAACGGGTGATGACGGGACCCAGTGACGAATGCGGATGGCATATACGTACATTTTATTTTCGTTCTTTTCTGGTGTGATTGATTGATGGGACTGCATTGATTCTGATCAATGCAAAGCAAAACAAACCAATTTACAGTTGTTGGAACAATTTAAAAAGTGTTATTGCAAAGACGTTTCCTTTTGTTATGCATAGCGGTATTCAGTGGAATATCCTGCACCTCATTCGACGAGGCAAGGGCCGATATCCCTTCACCGGGACCGACCCCTTGGACAGAAGTTTGCGTCAGGGTAATAACTTCACTATAGTCGATTACATGTTGCTTTTCCTAGCGGTATTCAGTGGAATATCCTGCACCTCATTCCACGAGGAAAGAGCCGAGATCCCTTTACCGGGAGTGACCTCTTTAGCAAAAGGTTTTCGTCACTATATTTTAAAAAGCTATCAGGTTCCTTCAGCGATATCAAGTTCACTACGCTAAAGGTTTTTCGCCAAAAACCAGCCGTAGCCCTCCGTCATTTCATATGGATGGTCAGTAGTATTCAAGCTATGTTGGTCTAGCCCTTAGCTAGGACATAGTGATTGGTAGCTGCTGGGGTGTTCACATGTTGCATAGATTGATGAGTTGGTTTGGGACAGTCGTACAGCCTTGTTGGCCCTTAGTCAAGGGCGAGTACGGGTGGGTTCAAATTAACAAGATAATGATGGGAAGAACTTGACATGTGACTTATGGTGGGCTGGCCCTTAGTCACGATCATAAGAGCATGGGGCAAAAACTATATCAGGAGTTTCTAAAGAAACTGAAACTTGCCGAGTATGCGCATACCTTCTGGAGTATGAGTAACGTGGATGCATTCCATCACGTTATCATGCGATAAGAGTTGGATCCTGATTCCCACTGATGAGTTGGTTTACTCTTCGGGTGATCCCGATTGATTCTTCTTTAGGTTTGGAGGAGAATTTGACAGGACAGTGGGAGGTTTCCGGATTAGATAAAGTGATGACCATTCTGATCTAGGTTAGAGTGCACGCAGAGTGTTTCTTTTCTTTCTCTCTCTTTGGCAGCGACCTTTGACCGACCCTAGACTATGACTCAGTGACCAGGTTGACCGAACCTTCTTAAAATACTGGCTTTTGGATTGTCTGAGTTGCATAAGTCATTGCCACTCCTTCTTTTACCCTTTGCATTTCTCAGAACACCCGTATTACTACGGATATCCACTTCCATTGGATAGATCCATCGTATGGTTATATACGAACTCGAAGGGACTTCTTCGGGGATGGATCCAGGTTCAGGAGAAATAGAATTGGTTTATTCAGTTGTCTTTTATTATCACCCTCTCTCAGGTTGCGAGAGCTCCTTGGTTTAGGAGAGTACACCTATTACGCCTATTGGATAGTCTTATTCCAAACCATAGGCTGGTGCCGAAAGGTAGGGAATGAAGAAAACCAATTAGCCTAAGTAGGGTGTGCAGAAGGTAATATGTAAAGACAAAATAAAGGGATTAGAAAGAGGGCAAAGTAAATTGCGACTGATATCATTCACGACCAAAACCGCGTACTTCATCGCCGCTCCTATTTTACCTTTAAAAAGAATAAGGTATTATTCAGTTGTCTTTTATCGTCACCTTCTCTCGAGATGCGAGTACTCCTTGGTTTAGGAGGGTACACCTATTATGCTTACTGGATAGTCTTCTTCCAAACCATAGGCTGGTGCCGAACGGTAGGGAAGGAAGAAAACCATTTAGCCTAACGATGGTGTACAGAAGGTAACGACTAAAGACAAATAAAGGGATTTGGAGAGAAGGCAATAAAATATACGGTTGAAGTCATGAATTGGATTATGGAAGAGGCATTGCTATGAATACCAGGATACCCCTACGAAACATTTTCATGTTTCAGTGCATTGTTAAAGGAAAAACTGTTTTCCCGATTAGACACTTACTCCAAGGGTATGTATTTACCAGGTTTCATTCTCATATCTGTATGGTTTTACAGATGATGAGTGGGAGTAAGATATTGGGAATTAGGTGATCATCCTCAATATATCGGAATTCGTTGTAATTGGTGATATTTGAGGAAATCACCAGGGTACAGTTTTCTACCTACAACGCACAGGTTTTGAGTTGTTTAACTCAGTGGACTTATACAGAGTATTGTATGTTGTCCAGTGTCCATCAGGACAAAGGGGGTAGGTCCTCGTACTATGTTCTGTTTACTTATAACTTCTCTAGTATTTAGATAAGTGTTTCGTAGAAATACAAGGTCTAAGTTTTGAGAAGTTGTGGGTATAAGAATAAAGTAGAGAACCAAGTATCACAAGTATCGGGATTCTTCAAAGAGATCGAAGATGTAGATTCTTGTGATTGGTATTCAGATGATAGTGATGGTTTTGAGAAACGTGTTTCTCTTTCAGGTTGCTCATAAATGGATGGATTCCTAAGTTGAGTAATGCTGATTAGCCTCTTTCCATTAAGTTGATATGCACTGGAGACAGCTGCATGGATTGAATATGGTTCCAATTAAATAAGTGCCAAAATTTCTATATTGGATATAGAATAGTTCGTACCTTAAAAGAAATTAGGGTACGGGGAGTTGTCCAGCTTATGATTAAAACCAGACACTGTATAACTCAGGGCACGTTTCTGTAATGGCTGTTTGTGGGTTGACCCTAGCTATGACGAGGGTTGATATTCTACCATTTGAAGATCAATAGTGATATTGTTCTTGACTCGCCACAGTTTTAGTAAAATGGATCTTTTTCAGAAAACAGTAGTGGGAGTATGGTAGAACTGGAAGTGATTCCAGAACCGCGAACGATTACGAAAAATTTAATTGGACCTATACATTCAATCAGGTTTAACATTCCAATAGCCACTCCGCATGTATGGTAGGTAACCTCAGACGCCCAAGAGGTACTTCGGTAGCCTCAGAGACGGTGACAGGGAGGTTCTTGTCAACCAAGACTTGACACTACTGTTGTTCCAGGATATGAGACCCGGTAGGAGGGTTGTCATAGTCAGTGGGAGCAGCGGAAGCAAAGTGGGCAAGATGCTTATATCTATTTATAGACTTGAGCAGTTATAGCGGAGATAGAGCATCTAATTTTGATGTGATAGTCATGGGTTTGACTTCAATCAGAATAGGGGATGGATCAGTTAAGAAGGTAGTAGGGTGTGATGTCATGGTATCTAGATGACATACACAGAGTAGGAAGTAAAATTCCTATACTACGATCGGTTGGACTGTGGTCGTCACACAGTTGTTTCTCCAGACAGGATATGGATATAATATTTGACATTATGGTTTCTAGATCTATGGTTTTAGATCTGGATTTGGGTAGTTTCCCAATGTAGGTACTTTGACAGATATTCTAATGGTTTTTGGAATAGTTGACTCCTAGCATGGTGGTGTACCTGCAGGTGATGGAGTCACCCTCTCTAAAGGTTTCTTATAGACTAAAGGAGAGAGGGATGTGCAAGATTGGCAGATCACTTGCTTAGGCAATTGAGTCAATCATGAGATGTCAAGTACCACACCAAATGTTGGTTTTGCACTAGATGCAATGAGTTTGTATTAATCCAATCCTGGAGAAACATAAAGAAGCAGTTTTAGAACATAAGTACATGTTCTACGGATTTGATGACGACAGCCTCCTTCGGAAGACGGTTATCATTCCAGGCTTCAAAGGTGACATGGTTGACAGTGTGATTGTCAGAGTTATAGTTTTTCCCTCTGACGAAGAGGGACAGTATTATGGACAGGTGGTTCAAGAGGATTCTGTGGGTGGCATGGTGCCGGATACTGATTAGGTTCAGTGATCGATGCAGTCTAAGAAGTTTGGATATGGAGTTCATTTATGAACTAAGGTCCCATCAGACATCCAGACATATTCTAAGACAGGTACTACTCAATTCGGGAGATGGCTTTCTCCGCGAACTTGAGATTAAGAGAGATACAGAAAGAAACTTCTAGGCGGATCCACTCACCGAGGCTATTTCTCGAACACAATAGTTTTACAAACGGGCTTTGTGAAACTGATTAGTAGAGGAGTTGGATGTTCGGTTTCACACGGGCTGTGAGTAGTCGACATCGCAATATTAGCCTTGAGTGCAAGTGGGAGATTGTTGGAGATAGTGCCCTCATAGTCAATTATTGGATCGCAGGTACGTGATTGCAATGATTGCGGAGGACCTATCCTGGTAGCACAGTCTTACTCGAGATGATAGTATGCTATCTGGTTTGCCTTTATCAGTCGTGTACATGTTCAGGTGACTGATTGCATGTTACACTTTGATAGAGCCCTTAGGATCTTGCTTTAGTACCAACAGTATGATGGCGATCATATACGTGAGAGTTGGGTAGTTTATATGCATTTCCTTAATTGTGGTCCCTAGTCGTGGGAGTTTCGAGACAGGGCATCGATACTCCGGAGTAGACAAGTGTGTACAGTCGAGACCCCGACGAGGGGCGGTGGCCGGTCTCACAAGCCACTGGTGTCAGTTGGATCACCTAAGATGTATACAGGTGCTCATTGGGTTATGAGTACACCGGACAGGACTCGCCGGGAATCTGCTAGTTAGTACTATACCTATCGTCAGATAGCAGTTCCCTGGTGACATGTGTACAGGTTAGTTCATCGACCTTAGGTCGTCATTTGTCTCGTGTGAGTTCCCACTGTGCTTTGATTTCTACCCTACCACGGCTCAAAGGAGTCGTGCAAACAGGTAGTTTTTGGGTACAGTCCGGAGCCATATGGAGGCACGTGAGCGGATCGGCAGGGGATTCGTCTCTCCCGGTATTGGGGGCGAGGTCGTGCTGTGTCTAGGAGAGCCATTACATAAAGTCCATGGCCATGGCAGGAGATTTACTGGTAGGTACTCCAGTAGTATCTCAGAGTGTAATTGGGCTTCACTCCGACACGACTTATACTGCTATTGGGGGTCTGACGTTACTAGCCCCCTAGGCGGATATGCGATACTCATTGACGAACGGACCGGACTGTATATACATTGTCACTGTTAGGCTCAGTAGGGTTTTCCGGATGAGTGCGCTCATCGGCATCCCTTGAGGTCAGTCCATGGGCAGCCGTTACGCATTGCTAGTGCCGCTGACGGTTTGTGGTTAAACCCACTGCCAGGGTACTGACGAGTCATTAGAGTCCCCAACAGACAGTTTCTCAAGTTCGGGCGAAACGTTGTAGAGGCCGTATGGTTTTATGGAAGGGTTCGGAAAATGCACGTGCGTTTATGCACGTGTCACTTTTCGGGCAGATGATACTGGTCGGCTTTGGTTTAAGCCGGATCCGAGTATTATATTGAGTAGGTATAATATCTTTGTCTCAGTTGCATTTGTATTCGGTCGTAATACAAATGCGGGTATATTTATACAGTTTCGGGGTTATCCTGAAAGTCGTTTCAGGATCACTTTTGGAAGTTGCCAGTTTCCAGTTTTCTATCAGCCGACTTTTAACATTTGGTTAAAGACGGATTTATCTTTTCTTGGATGAGAGTGAGTCATGCTTCTAGAAGCTTCTAGAAGGTTCTAGAATTGGAGAGGTGTCATGTGACTCATGCTTTGATTTCTAAACATTCTTGTTTTAGTTAAGATCTTTATGCTTGATATTTCTTCATGATATTTATCCTATGGTCACCCCCCTCTCCTACGGTCACCCCCCCTCTCTTTATAAGAGGCCGGCCCCCTCCTCTCTCTCTCATGGTTGTTGATTTCATTCGTAGAAAAGATATGACAGTATTTGGGGTGCATGGAATTTTACAGTTCATTCCATCACCCGATTTCCACGGCAACTTCATTAACCGATCGTCCACGGATTTGGACGAAGTGAGACAAAGTCATCTACTCATTCTCTACATCAATCTTTGTCGTCTCTTTTAGCAAACTTGACGATCGAGTTGCCTCGAGTCAGAGGCGGGAGCCCGTTTAAAGAACCGATCATGTGGTGCCACATCGACGAGGAGATCGGGGATCGACGAGATCGGAGCAGCCGCAACGGAGCGTGGGATGATTGTTGAAGAACGAAGGACTCGGATCGTTCGGTACAATCTTTCTACACTCTTTACAGTATGTTAGTTTAGCAATAATGGCAGATCCGGGTTAAAGTATACGATAGCGCCAGTTTAAAAGTTTTTGTTCCGCATTTGGCGTCTGTAGACTGCCGGGACGCTAGCGTAGACTAACACTAGTCTACTCCGGAGTATCGATGCCCTGTCTCGATAGTCCTGCGACTAGGGACCTGTATAAGGATGTGCTTATAGATTACCCAGCCCCCACTAGTATGACTGCCATCACAACGCTGGTAATCAAGCAAAGATTCTAAGGGCTCCACTAATGTGTATAGGTGATATACTAAAATAAACACAAGTACACATTGAAGTAGAAACAAACCAAGTAGCATACTACTATATTGAGCAAGATTGTTTATACAAGGTGAATATCCCAAGCTTCCATTAAGTAATATACAAACTAGTATGATACAGTAATGGCCTCTAGGGCATATACACTAACACAAGTTGCATTAGTTATCATATCATGTTACAATATTATATATCACATATATAATATTTATCGTAACAAAATAAAATAATACAATTAACATATATCGCATATATATCAATGTATTATCCGAGTGAGAAAAAGAATCTTTTAGTGAGCAAATATTAGTTAATGTAATTTAATATATCATATATATTATTATACATTAAATTATCGTATCAACACTTGATCCGATAATCCGGCTATATCGCATATAACCGACTAATATTTATCCGTACCGATTCATTGAATCAACACTTGATCCGATGACCCGGCTGATATCAAATATCGCGAGAATATAATACGGTATCATATATCGCATTATCCTCGGTCCCGCACATATCACATATGTGCTCCTACTCCGTTTTTCCTGAGCCAAGAAACCTCTGTGTAGGACTCTAAAGAATCGTCAATACGCCGGCAGTAGGTGATGATCATATCAAACACCCACAAGCTGCAAGCGGTCAGCTAAACGTAACAGCTACCCAGGTATTGAGCGCTCAGAAGATCAACAAGCAAGCATGTACATTCTCCTGTGAATCCGAACAGTAACACTCCCGTACAGTCCGGTCTCGTCGTCTGATATGTTGCATATCTCGCCTAGGGGTGGTAAACGTCAGACCCCAGTAGCTCGATAAGCCGTGTCGATATGAGGTCTATAACAGTTCGAGAAACTACTGATAACATTTACCAGTAAATCTCAGCAACCCTGGCCAGGGATTTCCGGTTATAGCCAATCGAACACAGCACAACATCAACTCCCTATACCGGGAGAGACGACTCCCCTCCTATCGCTCATTGCCTCCATGTGATTCGGGACTGTACCCAAAAGCCACCTTTTTGCACGCCCTCTTGGACGTGGTATGATGGAAATCAAAGCACAGTGGGAATCACACAAGACTCTATGACGATCTCGGGTCAACAGACTACTCTGTACCAGTGTCACCGGAGAACTGCCATCTGATGTGAGGTATAATACCATCTGGGAGTTCTCGGCGAGTCCGTCCAGTGTACCCAGTCTCTACTGAGCACCCGTATACCATCCTTGATGTCAAACACCGATGGATATGGGATCATCCATCGCCCATCATATGGGTCAAGATGCGTATACGCTAGTCTACTCTGGTGCATCGATGCCCTGTCTCGATACACCCTCGACTAGGAACATTTATAGGATGTACTCGTCGACTACCGTGGCCCCACTAGTATGATCTCATCATAGTCCCAGTAGTCGAGTACATATCCTAAGGGCTTTATCAACATGTAATATAGAGACAATCAGAGTACATGTTAAGATAAAGTACAACCAGATAGTATACTATCATGTCGAGCAAGAAAGTCCTCCCTATATATGTCCTAGCATCCACTACAATATACATCGTATGTACAGTAATGGCCTCTAGGGCATACATATAACTAACAAGGAATGCTTCCAATTATGAGTAACCTCAAAGAGAAGCAAGTTCTCTTAGTCAATACTATCAACTGAATACCATACACAAGTATCTACATGTTCGATCACTTTGAAGAATCCCGATACTTGCAATACCTGGTTCTCTACTTTATTCAAATACCTATAACTTCTCAAAATTCGGACCCTGTGTTTCCATGAAACACTTGTCTAGAAACTAGAGAAGTCATAAGTAAACTGAATATAGTACGATGACCATCCCCTCTGTCCTGATGGACCCTGGACAACATACAATACTCTGTATAAGTCCCTTGAGTCTGATAACTCATTCACTGTGTGTCGTAGGTTGAAAACTGTATTTATGGTTATGAAGAATTACACCGCTGTTTAATGCTCCTTACCTAACCATCCACTAATATAGGTAAATGTCGTAGACATAATTTCAAAAAGGTATATCTCACTCTATGAAAATAGACGTACAGATATATCAATTTGAAATTGGTGCATAACAACGGATATTCAAAACCAAATATTTGCGGTCCGGCAAACTACCCAGGAGACTTCCTCAAATATCACCGATTACAACGAATCTCGATATAATGAGGATGATCACCCAATTCCCAATAACTTACTCCCACTCATCATCTATAAAACCATACAGATGTGAGAATCATACCTGGTAAATACATACCCTGGAGCAAGTGTCTAACTGGGAAATCAGTTTTCCTTTAACAGTACATAGTGAAACTGAAACATTGAAATGTTTCGATGGGGTATCCCGGTATTCCTAGTAATGCCTCTTTCAGATTTACGACTGTAACCGTATATCTCTTTGCCACCTCTCCAAATCCCTTCATATGTCTTTAGTCATTACCTTCTGTACACCCATTTAGGCCAAATGGTTTTCTTCCTTCCCTACCGTTCGGCACCAGCCTATGGTTTGGAAGAAGACTATCCAAAAAGCATAATGGGTGTACTGTCCCAATCCTAGGAACACTCGCAATGCGAGAGAAGGTGAAGATAAAAGACACCTGAATAAAACTTATTCTTATTTCTCCTGAACCAGAATCCATCCCCGAACTGGAACAAGTTCCTTTCGAGTTCGTATATAACCATACGATGGAGTATCCAATAAAATGTGGATCTTCGTAGTGATACGGAGTGTCCTGGAGAAATACAAAGGTGAAGTGGGATTGGCGAAGAAATACTTGGTTTGGTCGTGAATATCAGTCACAATTTACTTTGCCCTCTTACTAATCCCTTGCTTTGTCTTAACTTAATACCTTCTGTACACCATCGTTAGGCTAATTGGTTTTCTTCATTCCCGACCGTTCGGCAACAGCCTAAGGTTTGGAAGAAGATTGTCCAATTTGCGTAATAGGTGTACTATCCCCTAATCTAAGGGGTACTCGCAACCTAAGAGAAGGTAGAAAGAAAAGACAACTGAATAATCCTATTCGTTTTCTCCAGAACCGGAAACCATCCTCGAATAAATCCCTTCGAGTTCGTATCTAACCATACGATGGTTTTGTCCAATGGAAGTGGACGTTCGTAGTAATACGGGGTGTCCTGGAGAAAAGGGTAAAAGTAGGAGTGGCAATGAGGTCTGCAACTCTGACAAACCAAAAGCCAGTGTTTTAGAAGGTTCGGTTAATTTGGTCACTGAGTCATAGTCTTAGGGTCGGGTCAATGGTCGCTGCCAAAGAGAGAGAGAAAAAAAACACTCAGCGTGCACTCTAACCTAGATCAGAATGGTTACCAATTTATCTAATCTGGAAACCTCCCACTGTACCGTCAAATTCTCCTCCAAACCTGAAAGAAGAATTAGTCGGGATCACCCGAGGAGTAAACCAACTCATCAGTGGGAATCGGGATCCAACTATCATCGCAAGATAACGTGACGGAATCCGCTCACGCTATCACACTCCAGATGGTTTGCGCATATCTGGCAAGTTTCAGTTCTTTTGAAACCCCCGATGTGATTTCTGCCCCATGCTCTTATGACCTTGACTTTGGCCAACATATCATAAGTCACATGTCAAGTTCTATCCGTCATTCTCCAGGTTAATTTGAACCCACCCGTACATACCCTTGACTTTGGCCAAAATGGCAGTACGACTGTCCCAAACCAACGCATCTATCTATGCTGCATATGAATACCCAACAGCTACCAAACACTGTGCCTTGACTTTGGCCAACATACACAGCTTGAATACTATTGACTATCCATATGAAACGACGGAGGGCTACGATTGGTTTCTGGTGAAAACCTTTAACGTAATGAACTTGATATCGTTGAAGGAACGGATAGCTTTTTAGAAAATATAGTGACGAAAACTTTTACTAAAGAGGTCACTCCCGGTGAAGGGATCTCGGCTCTTTCCCCGTAGAATGGGGCGCAGGATATTCCAAATGAATACCACGATGCAAAGCAAAAGTAATCGGCTTTAGTGAAGTTAATGCCCTGACGCAAACTTCTGTCCAAGGGGTCACTCCCGGTAAAGGGATCTCGGCCCTTGCCTTGTCGACTGAGGAGCAGGATATTCCAACTGAATACCACGATGCAAAACAAAAGTGAACGTCCTTGCAATAACAGCTTTTTGAAAAGTGTTCCAACAACATCATATTTGGTTTGTTTTTAACTTGCATTGATCCGAATCAACACAGTCCCATCAATTGATCACACCACAAAGAACGAAAATAATATGACGTACGTATATGCCATCCGCATTCGCCACTGGGTCCCGTCATTACCCGTTAGGTTAGCTAACTAACGATAGAGCGGGGACTGGACTAGCGCGAATGCAAAACATATACAACATCTACTAATATATATACCAATATATTATATTTCGCTCAAGGCGTGATAAAATGCAACATCACAGAAATGTACAACATCACAGAACAATACAGATATCTGGGATCCCCGGGTTTCACAGAGCCACTACTGAAACCCGACGTTCCCCTTGGTCGTGTGGATAGCCTGTGCAATGAAATCCTAGACCCTTACGGGCGCGGCAAGTTACCCGCCAAAACCTGAAGCGAGGCAGCCCCCTTCAGCACGTGAATGGACCACCCAGCACATCACGGAATCCGGTAACTTGGGCACCCCTCCTGGGTCAACCTGTACCCCCTACGAGTGCGGCGAATAGCCCGCCAATCCTAGAGTGAAGCCCCCTCCGTCTCAATGCCATGAGATGCGGGCTTGTTGCCCTCTAGAACCCGGCTATCCGTGCACCCCACCTTGGGGTAATTCTAGTACAGAAAGTAAAATATACATACAACGGGTACATCGACTGCAACCTGGCCGTGCCCCAAAATAATAATACAAACAGCCAGTGACGGCAGTCCACATGTAGGACGCTCGCCCCGCAATATCAAATGTACATAATACAACAAAACTGTACTAGCACTGCAACCAGGCTATCCCCACGACCAATCCGCAACATCACAGCAAAATCACAAAACATCAACGTGAAAGTCACGTTCGCAAATCCGTCTAACCGGGCTATAGCAGTTAGACAGGATTTACCGATCGAGTGACATTCACGGTCGCAGATATAATGTAAATACTGTGAAAAATGTGTTTAAAATATCCGATCGATCAAATTTTAACAAGTGGGCCCCAAAGTACTACTGTAGCGCATCAAGAAATTCTGGGCCCAATATTAATATTCCAAAACCCCTAAAATCAGCCCAGAAGCCCACTTGAGAAAATTAACACAGTGATCTGATCATAGTGCGGCGGAACCGCGGCCCAAAGGGGGTTTGGCCGCGGTTCCGCGCTCCCACTATGGAATTACTCTGTCGAATTTCTACAGTAGCCTTATAATTTCCAGTACATCAATTTTATACAACCTGAAAAATTTTTGGGCTTCAAAAAATTTCAACAGAAAACTGATGTGAACAAAATGCAGATTTTGGAATTTTGGTCGATCGGAAATGTAAACACATTACACAAAGCCAGACTAGGTTAATGGCGAGGCTCTGATACCACTGTATGTGCACGGCGGTGCCCCGGCCGTCAATTCAGACGCCAAAATGCGGAAGCGAAAAACTTTAATTTTGCAAACAAGAAAACCGGCACCACCGCGCACTATAACACCCGGATCGAACCATTAACTAGTCCTAGCTAACTACAAGATAGGGAATAGAGATATACCGACTGATCCGAGTCCTCCGGTCTTCTCGTCGTCGTCCCGATCTCCCGCGGAATGTCCTGTCTCCACCTCGTCGCCGGAAGTGCACCACATCACCTACATCTTTTACGGGCTCCCACCTCAATGCCGAGGCAACTCAGGCACGAAGCTGGCTAGTCGACGTGCCCAAGATTTACTGTAGAATGTAGTGTAGAGATTTGTGTCTCATTTGGGGTTCATGGAGGTGCCATTTTGGTGGAGGGATGATACAAGAATTATGTGGAGGAACTTGGGGATATTTGGGAGCATGAAATGAACTAAATACCCACACTCAAAAATTTGGACAGCCCACTTCTAAAGTGGCCGGCCATTGCAAAATGCAAGAGAGTGAGAGAGAGTGGAGTGTGTAGCCAAGAATGAGAGAGCCATCCCATAATCCAAGGGAGAGATAGAGAAAGCCACACTCCATCACATAATCATCAACAACCATGATAGCACCAAAACCAACACTCCAATCAAGCTAATCATCAACAAACATGATGACTCAAAAAGTCATGCCATCATGAAGATAAAAGTCAAGCAAGGTCAATGGATGGGGCTCCATCATAAAACTATCATGATACAAATATGCAAAGACCCCCTCCACAAATGCTTATTTGCAACAATGCAAATAAGCCCTCCTCCACCAATCTTCGGCCAATGAACGATACAAAGAAAAATGGCCGAAACGGAAAGCAAACTGGCAACTCCAGAAAACTGGTCCCGTAATAAATTACAGGAAAACCCCGATACTGTGCATACACACCCGCATTTGTATTCCGACCGAAATACAAATGTAATGAGACAAAATCTACACTGTACTATACTAGGATCCGGCTTAAACCAAAGCCGTCTAGTAATATCCGTCCGATCCTGATCCGTGCAATACCGCACGTATCTGATCGAACTCTGCCATATATCCATACGGCCTCTAGTACTAACCGTCCGATCCTGATCCGTGCAATACCGCACGTATCTGATCGAACCGTGCCATATCTCCATACGGCCTCTACAGCTTTTCGCCCGAAAGCTTGAGTAACTGAATGTGGGGGACTCTAAAGACTCGTCAACACCTTGGTTGTGGATTTAACCACTAGCATGTCAGAGGTATAAGCCAATACGTAACGGGCTACCAGGTATTGACCAAAAGGGACGTCGATGAGCGAACTCATCCTGACACCCTACTGAGCCTGTCAGTGACAATATCCGTACAGTCCGGTCCGTTCGTCTATGAGTATCGCATGGCGGGCTTACGGGGTTGGTAAAAGTCAGACCCCCAAAAGCGGTACAAGTCGTGTCGGAGTGTAGCCCAGAACACCCTGAGATACTACTGGAATACCTACCAGTAAATCTCCTTGCCTCGGCCGAGGGCTTTGTGTAATGGCTCTCCTAGACACAGCGCGACCTCACCCCCAATACCGGGAGAGACGAACCCCCGAAGATCCGCTCACTGCCTCCATGTGGCTCGGGACTGTACCCAACTAAAACCTGTTTGCACGACTTCTTTGAGCCGTGGTAGGGTAGTAATCAAAGTACAGTGGGAACTCACACGAGACAAATGACGATCCCCAGGTCGATGAACTAACCTGTACACATGTCACCAGGGAACTGCCATCTGATGTCTGGTATATGACCAACTAGCATGTTCCCGGCGAGTCCTGTCCGGTGTACTCATAACCCAATGAGCACCTGTATACATCTTTAGGTGAACCAACTGACACCAGTGGCTTGTGAGACCGGCCACCGCCCCTCGTCGGGGTCTCGACTGTATACACTAGTCTACTCTGGAGAATCGATGCCCTGTCTCGAAACTCCCACGACTAGGGACCATTTTAGGATGTGCTTATAGAATGCCAGCTCTCACGTATATGATCACCCTTATAATGCTGACCGTCAAGCAAGAATCCTAGGGGCTCTATCAACGTGTAATAGCGACTTGTCAGGTCACCTAAAGCAGTACACGATGATAAAGGTAAACCAGATAGCATACTATCATCTCGAGTAAGACGGTCCAACCGGGATAGGTCCTACCTCAATCATTGCAATCATGTACCTATGATCCAATAATTGACTCTGAGGGCACTATCTCCAACAAATAGGTCCCAGATTTTGATACAGAAAGATTTTTATAAAAATAAATATACCAACACACTCCAAATACCAGCAGACACCAACCACCAAAACCCCAAACCACCATTCTACCATCTGGCTGCAATTTGTGGCCAGAATGTGTTTTTCGGCGGCATGGGTAGGGGGTGGGCTCCTGGGTTTGGTGTGTGCACTCCATACATACTGTGTATATCCCAGTAATTACAATTTTATTCTGAAACACCCCGGGTAGTAGCAGTTTCAACAGAACCCAATTTCAAGTTAAAAGTCACACTTTGCACTAAAATGATACTTTAGGGTATTTTTGTGACATCTGAAACAAACCCAAGTCCAAAACCACACTAATATCACATTACCAAGCTAATCAAGCCATAATAAATTAATTTTTCTCACAACCTCACTAAATCCATTTATATAGCACAAAATATGCATAAAGTGTGATATTTTGCTAGAAATACTACAAGTTATGTAAAAGGGACGCTAAGGGTGAGTTAATACCTTCAAAACACCTTATGAAACACCAAAAATCCCTGCTTTTTCCCAAGTGTGCAGATCCACCACCAAACACCTCAAAAGCTCATCTTTTTTCCATGGTTTGTGAAGGAAAAGTGTTGATTTGAGTAGGGTTTTATGCAGGGATCAAAAGGAAATGAAAAGAGAATAAGAGAAGAAGAAGAAGCTGTTGTTTTGCTGGAAATTCTGCAGGAATTTCTGAATGAGGAGAAGAGAGAGAGAAGAGAAGAAAAATGGGGTCAAAAGGTCAACTTCTCACCTAACACCATACCTCATTTGTTTAATTGAAAATTTTGAATTATAAATGGGTTTTGACTTGTTGACATGGGGGGGGAATAGATTATCAACCATGCATCAAATGAAGGGGGGTTTAACATTACACATTTCCTCATCTAGCCTCAAAATGCTAAGTGTGCATGGTGCACTTAACACAAAATTTCTCACTAAGGGTAACATGACTAAAAATAATTAACAACCCTATAAATATATATATAAATACCCATATAAACACTTCTCAATACAAAAGACCACTAGCCAAGAAGGAAAATAAGATATCCGATTTTTTTTTTAAAAACACCCACACTTGCTAATTAACGCGAAAACATCCTAAACGAATTTCAAGGCGTTACAAGCGGGCTTGCTTGCTGATCTTCTTATCCCTCAATACCCGGGTAGCCGTTACGTCTAGCTTGTACCGCTGATGGCTTGTGGGTGCTTGATATGATCATCACCTACTGCCGGCGTATTGACGAGTCTTTAGAGTCCTACATAGAGGTTTTACTGGCTCAGGAGAAACGAAGGAGGAGCGCATATGTGATATGTGCGGGACCGAGAATAATGCGTGTACGTGATACCGTATTCTATTCTCGCGATATTTGTATCAATCGGTTGTATGCGATATAACCTAGTTATCGAATAAAGGGTTGATTCGATAAATCGATACATTGTATGTTATTCGGTTATATATAATATAACCGAATTATTAAGTCAAGTGTTGATTTAATAATTTAGTGTATAATTGTATATGTGATATATTAATTTACATTAATTAACATTGGTTCACTTAAGCATTTGTTTTTCTCACTTTTGCACAAGTTAATATATATATGTGATATATATATTTATTTGTGTTCTTATTTGTATCATGGTTATTGATACAAAAATCATGGGTGTATAAGACTTATACCATACTTATTATTGTATTAGTTTTTTAATATATAAAGTAAATACAAAATTAGTGGATAAAGCACACATGCATGAAGCTTCATGAAGCTTATCTTTGCATTTGACTTAGTCCAATAGTTTTGTTTTACTTAAGATATTAATTAAATAAACCACTATGATTACTTATTGTAATGTCTCTACATGAGTTAGCATATGATACTCACTCACCATGGTTAGCTCATTCTCTCTCTTGATTATATTTCATTCTCATTTTGAGCTCATCTTCTTCCTCCTTCAACTTGATTCTAGGGTTTGATAAAGAGAGAGAATCAATGTGAGAAATCAAATTCTAAAGAGTACCTATTTCCTATTTCACCATCCTCTAGTAGACTAGCACTTTAGTTTAGGGTTTTTGCTTCACCAATTCTTTAGTTAGCGAAGTAGAATCTTGAGTCCGTATTCCCTCGACGTAGATCATCTTCGGCCTCGAAGACTTCAAGCAATAACGTTGCAACTTTCTCATGGAGCCGTCCGAGAGTCCGGGAGCCGATGATCGCAGCGAAGGGACTACATCAAGGAGCTTTAGAAGTGAAGGACCGATCTACAAAGGTTGTATTTCGTTTTCCCTTAGTGATAATTGTTATCTACTAGCATTTGTTCGCCTAATCTCTAGTTAACGATCTTGTTTAGAGTTATTCGGCACGGCTAAAAATTTTATCCGGCATGGTTGATGCCTTGTAGAACCTCATTAGAGTGCCTAGTAATGCTACAATACGTACATCATATTTTCGTTCTTTATTGGTGTGATCAATTGATGAGACTGCATTGATTCGGATCAATACAAGCTAAACAAACCTATTCTGATATTGTTGGAACATTTTTCAAAAAAGCTGTTATTGCAAAGGTGTTCTCTTTTGTTCTGCACAGTGGTATTCGGTTATGAATATCCAGCACCTCAGTCGACGAGGCAAGGGCCGAGATCCCTTCACCGGGAGTAACCCCTTGGACAGATTTTGCGTCAGGGTAATAACTTCACTATAGCCGATTGCCTTTTGCTTTTCATCGTGGTATTCAGTTGTAATATTCTTCACCTCATTCTACGGGGAAAGAGCCGAGATCCCTTCATCGGGAGTGACCTCTTTAGCAAAGGTTTTCGTCACTATATTTTTATAAAAATCTATCCGGTTCCTTCAACGATATCAAGTTCATTACGTTAAAGGTTTTTCGCCAAGAACCATTCGTAGCCCTCCGTCATTTCAGAAAGGTAGCACCAAGTATTCATTCTATGTACGTTGGCCTATGTCAAGGCATAGGGTATGGTAGCTATTTGTTACCTTTCTGTTGCATAGATAGTTGCGTTAGTTTGGGACAGTCGTACTACTATTTTGGCCTACGTCAAGGGTATGTACGGGTGGGTTCAAATTAACCTGGATAATGACGGGTAGAACTTGACATGTGACTTATGATATGTTGCCCTACATCAAGATTATAAGAGCATGGGGTAAAAATCACATCGGAAGTTTCTAAAGAAACTGGAACTTGCCAGATATGCGCATACCTTCTGGAATGTGATAACGTGAGTGGATTCCATCACATTATCATGCGGTGATAGTTGGATCCCGATTCCCACTGATGAGTTGGTTTACTCCTCGAGTGAGCCCGACTAATTCTTCTTTCAGGTTTGGAGGAGAATTTGAGGTTACAGTAGGAGGTTTCCTGATTAGATAAAGTGATAACCATTCTGATCTAGGTTAGAGTGCACGCTGAGTGTTTCTTTTCTCTCTCTCTTTGGCAGCGACCATGGCCCGACCCTTGACTATGACTCAGTGCCAAGTTGACCGAACCTTCTTATAACACTGGCATTTGGATTGTCTAAGTTGCATACCTCATTGCCACTCCTACTTTTACCCTTTTCTCCAGGACACCCCGTATTACTACGAACGTCCACTTACATTGGATAAAACCATCGTATGGTTATATACGAACTCGAAGGAACTTGTTCCAGATTCGAGGATGGTTTCAGGTTCTAGAGAAAACGAATAGGACTATTTAGTTGTCTTTTCCTTTTACCTTCTCTCAGGTTGCGAGTTCTCCTTGGATTAGGATAGTACACCTATTACGCTAATTAGATAGTCTTCTTCCAAACCATAGGCTGGTGCCGAATGGTAGGGAATGAAGAAAACCATTTAGCCTAAATGGTGTATAGAAGGTAATAAGTTAAGACAAATAAAGGGATTAGTAAGAGGGCAAAGTAAATTGCGACTGCTATTCACAACCAAACCAAGCATTTCATTACCACTCCTACATCACCTTTGTATTTCTCTAGAACACTCCGTATCACTACGAAGATCCACAGTTTATTTGATACTCCATCGTATGGTTATATACGAACTCGAAGGGACTTGTTCCAGTTCGGGGATGGATTCTGGTTCAGGAGAAATAGGAATAAGGTTTATTCAGTTGTCTTTTATCATAACCTTCTCTCAGGTTACGAGTACTCCTAGGATTAGGAGAGTACACCCATTATGCTTATTGGATAGTCTTCTTCCAAACCATAGGCTGGTGCCGAACGGTAAGGAAGAAAGAAAACCATTTAGCCTAAAAGTGTGCAAAAGGTAAAGACTAAAGACATATAAAGGGATTTGGAGAGATGGCAAAGAAATGTACGGTTACAGACGTGAATCTGGATAATGGAAGAGGCATTACTAGGAATACCTGTATACCCCTTCGAAACATTTACATGTTTCAGTTTCACTGTGTACTGTTAAAAGAAAACTGATTTCCCAATTAGCCCTTGCTCCAGGGTATGTATTTACCAGGTTTGATTCTCACATCTGTATGGTTTTACAGATGATGAGTAGGAGTAAGTTATTGGGAATTGGGTGATCATCCTCATTATATCGGGATTCGTTGTAATTGGTGATATTTGAGGAAATCGCCTGGGTTGTTTGCCGGACGGCAAATATTTGGTTTTGAATATCCGTTGTAATTCACCAATTTCAAATTGATATATCTGTACGTTTATTTTTATAAAGTGAGATATAACTTTTTGAAATTATGTCTATGACATTTGCCTGTATCAGTGGATGGTTGGGTAAGGAGCATTAAACAGCGATGTAATTCTTCTTAACCATAAGTACAGTTTTCAACCTACGACACACAGGGAATGTGTTATTAGACTCATGGAACTTATACAGAGTATTGTATGTTGTCTAGTGTCCATGAGGACAGAGGGGTTGGTACTCGTACTATATTCTGTTTACTTGTGACTTCTCTAGTTCTTAAACATGTGTTTCGTAGAAATGCAAGGTCTATGTTTTGAGAAGTTATAGGTATAAGAATAAAGTAGAGAACCAGGTGTTGCAAGTATCAGGATTCTTCAAGGTGATCGAAGATGTAGATACTTGTGTATGGTATTCAGTTGATAGTAATGATTAAGAGAACTTGCTTCTCTTTTAGATTACTCATAATTGGAAGCACTCCTTAGTTGAGTAATGCTGATCAGCCTCTCTCCATTTAGTTGACATGCACTGGAGACAGTTGCATGATTTGAATCTGGTTCCAATTAAATCAGTGCCTCCGTTTCTATATTGGATATAGAACGGTTCATATCTTAACAATGTTAAGGTACGGGGAGTTGTCCGGCATATGCTTAAAACCAGACTCTGGATAACTCAAGGCACGTTTCTGTAATGGCTGTTTGTGGGTTGACCCGGGATATGACGAGGGTTGATTTTCTACCATTTAGAAGATCAATAGTGATATTGTTCTTGACTCGCCACAGTTTTGATAAAAATGGATTTTTTCAGAAAACAGCAGTGGGAGTATGGTAAAACTGGAAGTGATTCCAGAGCCGCAAACGATTACCGAAAATTTGATAAGAACCTAAAGATTCAATCTGGTTTGACATTCCATTGGCCACTCCGCAGATATGGTGGGTAACCTCAGGCACTCGAGAGGTACTTCGGTATGCTCAAGGACGGTGACAGGAAAGTTCTTGTTTACCCAGACTTGCCATTGCTGTTGTTCTAGACTGTGAGACCCGGCAGGAGGATGAGTATAGCGTCGTTCTAAACTAGCTTTAGAAGTGCACGTGTATATGACTCTACCAAAGGGTTGTCGTAGTCAGTGGAAGCAGTGGAAGCATAATAGACAAGTAGATTATGTCTATTTATAGACTAAAGCAGATATAGCGGAGATAGATCATCTATTTCTGATGTGACAGTCATAGGTTTGACTTCCTCAGAATAAGGGATGGATTTGTTAAGAAGGTAGTAGGGTTTGATGTCCTGGTATTTGGATGACATACACAGAGTAGGAGGTTAAATTCCTATACTACGATCGGTTATACTTTGGTTGTCACACAGTGGTTTCTCCACAAAGGATCTGGATATTATATCAGGCATTCTGGTTACTAGATTTATGGTTTTAGATCTAGATTTGGGTAGTTTCCCAACCTGGCTACTTAGACAGCGTTGTAAAGGTGTTTTAGGATGGACGACTCCTGGCATGGTATTGTACCTGCAGGTGATGGAGTCACCCTCTCTAAAAGTGTCTTACAAACTAAACGAGAAAGGGATGTACATGATTGGCAGATCACTTGCATAGGCAATTGAGTCAATCATGAGATGTCAAGTACCACACCAAACGTTGTTTTTGCACTAGTTGCAATAAGTTGATATTAATCCTATCCTGCAGTAACGTTCGGAAGCAGTTTTAGAACATAAGTGGATGTTTTAGGAAAATGATAATGGCAGCCTCCTTCGAGAGACGGTTATCATTCCAAGCTTCCAATGTGACCTGGATGACAGAGTGACTGTTAGAGTAATAGTTTTCCCTCTGACGAGAGGCAGTATTTTGGACTGGTGGTCCAAGGGGATACTGAGGGAGGCATGGCGCAGGATACTGATTAAATTCAGTTGACGATAGAGTCTAAGAAGTTTGGATTTGGAGTTCCTTTAGGAACTAGGTCCCATCAGATATCCAGACATATTCTAAGACTGGTATTGCTCATTTCGGGAGATGGCTTTCTCCGCGAACTTGAGAAAATGAGAGACATAGAAAGAAACATCAGAGCGGATCCACTCACTAAGGCTATTCCTCGAACGCAATAGTTTCACAAACGGGCTTTGTGAGACTGACTTGTAGAGGAGTTGGGTGTTCGGTATCACACGGGCTGTGAGTATGCGGCATCGCAATAATTAGACTTAAGTGCAAGTGGGAGATTGTTGGATATAGTGCCCTCAGAGTCAACTATTGGATCACAGGCACGTGATTGCAATGATTGAGGGAGGACCTATACCGGTAGGACAGTCTTACTCTAGATGATAGTATGCTATCTGGTTTATCTTTATCATCGTATACTGTTTTATGTGACCTTACAGGTCGCTATTACACGTTGATAGAGCCCTTAGGATTCTTGCTTGACTGCCAGCAGTATGATGGCGATCATATACGTGGGAGCTGGGGTCTATAAGCACATCCTTAAAAAGGTCCCTAGTCGTGGGAGTTTTCGAGACAGGGCATCGATACTCCGGAGTAGACTAGTGTATACAGTCGAGACCCCGACGAGGGGCGGTGGCCGGTCTCACAAGCCATTGGTGTCAGTTGGTTCACCTAAGATGTATACAGGTGCTCATTAGGTTATGAGTACACCGGACAGGACTAGCCGGGAACATGCTAGTTGGTATTATACCTGACGTCAGATAGCAGTTCCCTGGTAACATGTGTACAGGTTAGTTCATCGACCTGAGATCATCATTAGTTTCGTGTGAGTTCCCACGGTACTTTGATTACTACCCTACCACAGCTCAAAAGAGTCGTGCAAACAGGTTTTAGTTGGGTATAGTCCAGAGCCACATGGAGGCAGTGAGCGGATCGGCAGGGGTTCGTCTCTCCCGGTATTGGGGGTGAGATCGCGCTGTGTCTGGGAGAGCCATTACACAAAGTCCTTAGCCAAGGCAGGAGATTTACTGGTAGGTATTGCAGTAGTATCTCAGGGTGTTCTGGGCTACACTCTGACACGACTTGTACCGCTTTTAGGGGTCTGACTTTTACCAACCCGTTAGGCCCTCCATGCGATGCTCATAGACGAACGGACCGGACTGTACGGATATTGTCACTGACAGGCTCAGTAGGGTGTCAGGATGAGTTCGCTCATCGACCTCCCTTTTGGTCAATACCTGGTAGCTCGTTACATACAGCTAATACCTCTGACGTGCTAGTGGTTAAATCCACAGCCAAAGTATTGACGAGTCTTTAGAGTCCCCCATAGACAGCTTCTCATGTTTCGGGCGAAACGTTGTAGAGGCCATATGATATATGGCAGGGTTCGATCATATACGTGCTGTATTGCACGGATCATAATCGGACGGTTCATACTAGTGGGCTTTGGTTTAAGCCTGATCCTAGTATTAGATTTGTTGGATTACTTTAGTCTTATCGCATTCGCATTCAGTCGGAATGCGGGTGCAGGTATGTATATACAGGTGAGGGGTATCCTTGTGATCCGTCACGAGTTTACTTTAGATGTTGCCACATCTTTTTCTTGTTGCAAACATTTGGATTAATGTTTGTTTATGGAAAATGTGAGCTAGAAGCCATCATTTTGTGCATTAAATAAGCATGTGCTTCATAAGTGACTCATGGTATCATTTCTTGTGCATATGTCATTTTATTTGATGGATTTGATTGTTGAAATGAGGAGGAGAGAGAGAGGGGCTGCCATATGATAATATTAGCTCTTGTATTTCTTATTCTACACTCTCTCTCCTTCTCACTCCATCACAAGAAAAGAAAAGATGAGAAAGCCATATCTTCTTCTTCTTCTTCCCCTAGCTCATAACTCCATTAATGGCAACACCTTCAACCTCCATCCAAATAATGGATGAAAGAGGTAAAGTGATCACAAACATTCTCTACAACACCTTGGACACGTCGACTAGCACACTTCGTGCCCAAGTTGCTTCGGACGAAGCGGGAGCCCGTAAAAAGACTTCTCGATATGGTGCCCTTTCCGACGAGGAGATCGAGACCGGAGATGCCGCGAGGAGCTTGGGATGGTGGCCGAAGACCGAAGAACACGGATCGCTCGGTAGAGCATTCTATCCCTTCTCTAGATAGCTAGTAGTAGGTTAATGGTCCGATCCGGGGAAAAAGTATACAATAGCGCCAGTTTTCATGTTATGAAAAAGTTTTGTTTCCGCATTTTGGCCTCGGAAAGACGGTCGGGGCGCTACCGTAGACTTACAATTCTCACTCATTTTCATCACATGAAAAAAGCTAGAAAGCTTTTCTCAAGAAGGAAGAAGAAGAAGAAACTAACTCTTTTGTGATGAACAATTAATCAAGTGAGGTTAGAAATGCAACTATGGGTTATGTATGAAGACTTAACCCATGTAGAGTATCAACTATGGTTAAAGGGTTGGGTTGGGTAAAGGAAATGTCACAAAATATCAAGGTCAAAGTCAAAGCTTCAAGAATCTTCATGAAAGCTTAACCCAAATCCAAATCCTAACCACATTTATTCCCCACAAAGCATGTTGCATTTATAACCCTAACATGTTACAATATTATATATCACATATACAATATTTATTGTAACAAAGTAAAATAATACAATTAACATATATCGCATATATATCAATGTATTACCCGAGTGAGAAAAAGAATCTTTTAGTGAGCTTATATTAGTTAATGTAATTTAATATATCAAATATATAATTATACATTAAACTATCGAATCAACACTTGATCCGATAATCTGGCTATTTCATAAATAACCGACTAATATAATCTGTATCAGTTCATCGAATCAACTCTTGATCCGATGACCCGGCTATATCACATATACCCGGCCGATATCTCATATCGCGAGAATCTAATACAGTATCTCATATCGTATTATCCTCGGTCCTGCACATATCACATATGTGCTCCTACTCCGTTTTGCCTGAGTCATGAAACCTCTGTGTAGGACTCTAAAGAATCGTCAATACGCCGGCAGTAGGTGATGATCATATAAACACCCACAAGCTGCAAGCGGTCAGCTAAACGTAACAGCCACCCAGGTATTGAGCGATCCAAAGATCAACAAGCAAGCATGTACATTCCCCTGCGAATCCAATCAGTAACACTCTCGTACAGTCCGGTCACTTCGTCTGATATGTCGCATATCACGCCTAAGGGTGGTATACGTCAGACCCCAGTAGCTTGATAAGTCGTGTCGATATAAGGTCTATAACAGTTCGAGAAACTACTGATAATACTTACCAGTAAATCTCAGCAACCTTGGCAAGGGATTTCCAGTTATAGCCAATCGAACACATCACAACATCTACTCCCTATACCGGGAAAGACGAATCCCCTCCTATCGCTCATTGCCTCCATGTGATTCGGGACTGTACCCAAAAGCCACCTTTTTGCACGCCCTCTTGGATGTGGTATGATGGAAATCAAAGCACAGTGGGAAACACACAAGACTCTATGACGATCTCGGGTCTACAGACTAATCAGTACCAGTGTCACAAGAGAACTGCCATCTGACGTGAGGTATAATACCATCTGGGAGTTCTCGGCGAGTCCGTCCAGTTTACCCTGTTAGTTATATGTATGCCATAGAGACCATTACTATACATAGGATGTATATTGTAGTGGATGCATGGACATATATAGGGAGGACTTTCTTGCTCGACATGATAGTATGCTATCTGGATGATCTTTACCTTAACGTGTACACTGATTGTCTCTCTGTTACATGTTGGTAAATCCCTTAGGATGTGTACTTGACTACCTGGACTATGATGCGGATCATACTAGTGGGGACATGGTAGTCCATAAGTACATCCTTCAAGGTCCCTAGTCGTGGGTGTATCGAGACGGGGCATCGATATACCAGAGTAGACTAGCGTATACCTTCTCGACCCATACAGATGGGCGATGGATGATCCCATATCCATTGGTGTTTGACATCGGAGATGATATACGGGTGCTCAGTAGAGACTGGGTACACTGGACGGACTCGCCGAGAACTTCCAGATGGTATTATACCTTACGTCAGATGGCAGTTCTCTGGTGACACTGGTACAGAGTAGTTTGTTGACCCGAGATCGTCATAGAATCTTGTGTGATTCCCACTGTGCTTTGATTTCCACCATACCACGTCTAAGAGGGCATGCAAAACGGTGGTTTTTGGGTACAGTCCCGAATCACATGGCGGCAATGAGCGATAGGAGGGGATTCGTCACTCCCGGTATAGGGAGTTGATGTTGCGCTGTGTTCGATTGGCTATAACCGGAAATCCCTGGCCAGGGTTGCTGAGATTTACTGGTAAGTGTTACCAGTAGTTTCTCGAACTGTTATGGACCTCATATCGACACGACTTATCGAGCTATTGGGGTCTGACGTTTACCACCCCTAGGCGAGATATGCAACATATCAGACGACGAGACCGGACTGTACGGTAAATGTTACTGGTTGGATTCACAAGAGTGTGAGCGGGCTTGATCGTCGATCTTCTCATCGCTCAATACCCGGGTGGCCATTACGTTTAGCAGACCGCTTGCGGCTTGTGGGTGTTTGATATGATCATCACCTGCTGCCGGCGTATTGACGAATCTTTAGAGTCCTACACAGAGGTTTCCTGGCTCAAGCGAAACGAAATAGGAGCGCATATGAGATATGTGCGGGACCGAGAATAATGCGTGTATGTGATACCATATTCCATTCTCGCGATGAATGTATCGATATGGTTGTATGCGATATAATCTTGTTATCGAATCAAGGATTGATTCGATAAGCCGATACATTAGGTATTAGTCGGTCATATGCGATATGACCGGATCGTTAAATCAAGTGTTGATTTGATGATTTGATGCACAATTATATATTTGATATATTACTTTGCATTAACTAGTATTGGTTCACTTTAAATGGATTTTCTCACTTGCCTTGCACAAGTTGTATATGTGATGTAATATTGTGCACTTGATTGTATCATGTTTGATGATACATTTTTGCTAGGGTTTTTGTGTAAAGAATTAAACCTTGGTTAAGTAAAAGGTTAGGGTTTTTATTTTATCATTCATTTATCTTTTTAATTTAGATTAAAAAAAAATGGCAAAAGAAAACAAAATGGTTTCTTTCTTTCTTTCTTTCATGAAGCTTGTTGAAGCTTCATGAAGCTTTGACCAAAGTGACCACTTTGTCTTCATCCTTAACCCTAACCATTCATCTAACCTTAGTCAACTCTCTACACATAACCATGGTTCATATTATGATAAGTATTCCTTTTTCTTTTGGATTTAATTAACTTATCATAATAATATCATCTTCTTCTTCTTCTTCTTTTTCAAGATGAAGAAGCTTGATTCCATCAATGGTGATTTGATGAAAAGAGTGAGAAATCTAATTCTAAAGAGAACCCACCTCCTATTTCTTCATCCTTTACCTCTTGCCAAGTAGTATAGGGTGTTTTCTTCACAAGCTTCATGACTTGGTGAAGTGAGAGCTTGATCTTGTGATGCCTCGACGTAGATCATCTTCGGCATCGAAGCCGACGACCAAGCCCGCCCATTCCTCCGATGAAGCCGACGCTAGAGCCCGGTATTGGATTTGGACAGCAAGGGGACTTCATCATGGAGCTATGGAGGTGGAGGACCGGATCTACAAAGGTTGTATTTCCATTCTTTTAGTTAAAGTAGTTAACTAGTTGCTTATGTCGCCTAAATTTCTAGTTAACGATCCGTATTAGGGTTTCTTGGCACCCGTAAAATTTGAAATTGTCATGGTTGATGCCTTGTGAGACCTCATTGGAGTGCCTAGGAACCCTACATTGGTATCAGAGCCTAGCTAGAACCTTAGGCGATGCGTAGACGAAGTTTGAAACCCGATCGAACCGAAACCCTAAAATTTTCATGCTCTCTGGACTTTTTTCAAAAACTGGGTTTTTTCCAGATTAAAAATGCTTAAAAAAATTCAGCAGGGTGTTATTTGAATTACTGTGAAATTCGAGGGGCTGATTCAACTAAAGCGCGGCGGAACCGCGGCACAAGCGTGGCTTGTGCGGCGGTTCCGCGGCCATTCTGTCACATCAATTTATAAATTTTGCACAGTAATTCATGTTTTCAGGTGCTGGATTTTCTGGGAAATTTTAATATTTATTCAAGAGTTGAATATTCTGGGTTGTTTTGGGGATTCGGTTATTCGATCGGATTATCAGACTTTGTCTATGTGTTTTTCCGGATAATTCTGAATATGTTAAAAAGTTCGATCGGATATAAATACCCAACTTTTCCCCTGCCGGAATATTTCCAAGTGTTGGATTTTTCTGAGGTTTAAAGACGTTCTAAGTAGTGCAAGTAACGCGATGGTCCCTTTAGAAGACAACAAACCTTAACTCGATTATATGACCGTCTTGAACTGCCCTTTGAACCTTCGGGTTTGGGGCAGTACGACGTGCCACATGTGAGGCGTTGGCTTGACCCTTCTACGGCTGGACCGTTGGTACTGAGGCACGAAGTGAATGTTTTTGAACTTATTTCATGTGATGATCTGTTTCGGGAAAACTTGGGTATTCGATTGCTCGATCGGAAAGTTTAACATTTTCTATTTATCTGGAATGTGATACAATAATTGGAATTCACAAGTAGTTATGAGATAACTAATATGAATGTTATAAACACAGCACTTTAGTCTCAGTTGATCGGTTGCCACGGAATTTTGATGTGATCAAAAGTCCGTCGCAATCACGTAGCGTACGCGGATACTCGCCGGGTAAACTTAATAGACAGCCTCACCCCATAGCCCCGACCAAGTGACTGTAGGAGAACCCCGTCGCCGAAAGCATCCGTTCGGGTGCTCGCGGCAGCGGTGTTCCGCCTTGGTGCACTTCGTCGACGGCATCGGGGGTGCAGCCGCCTATCAAAGTTTGCGACGAGCATTCGATCAGGATGTCGGAATCTTGTTGAATTGCCCGACTTGATATTCAAAAGAGTTTTCGATAATGAGACTAAAATTCGGGGTTTATAATTGTTAGGCATACGATGTCTAAGGAATTCATTTGGTCAGGCATGCGATGTCTGAGGAGGTTGCGGATTCCAACTGTTGTAGTTTTACACTTTCTTTTCTGTGACCGTAAGTGTAATATGTGATTTTGCCGGTTTCGTTGCTATATGTCAACGACAATTGGGATGCGCATGTTTACTTACGTTGATGACATGTGATGTTATGTGTTGCTGGATATGTTATATTGGATCGTCGTGTTTGAATAGCCGGGGTTTTTTTATGTGAGATGAGTGTTTTTCATTTTCATTCATGTAAAAACTTGTATGTAATATTCTTTTATTTGGGGCACTTCCAGGTTGCGGAAGATGTCACCCTTTGTATATTATTTACTTTTGCGCATTAGGATAGACCCAAGGAGGGGAGCACAAGCAACCGGGTTCTAGGGTCCAGTGGGAGACCATCTCGAGGAGTCCAGTCCGGGTCTCCTAACCCTAGAATTGGTAGGGTTGCTTGACGCTCTCGTAGGGGTCTAGGGGTGTGGGATTGGCTATTCATCACGACCGTGGAATCCGTGTTTTATACTGGCTCGTATTGAAAACACGGACGTCTTAGTATATCCAATATTTCATATGATTCTTCTGCTGCGATATCTGTGATGTGATCATGTGATGCTCTGTGATGGATACTGTATATAGTATATATGATATATTATATAGGCACTACTTATGTTTTACACCCGCGCTAGCCCTGCCCCGCTCTGCCGTTAGTTACCTAACCTAACGGTGCACGAGGGGACATCGAGGCGAATGTGGATGGCATAAGTGTACGTCGTATTTATCTGTGATGTTTAGGTAATTTAAATGATGGGACTTCATTAATATGATTAATGAAATAAAAGAAACCTAAGATGTTGTGGAATCGAATTTCAAAATAAAACAGGTAGCTACAGTTCTTGCTTTGCACAGCGGTGTATATGATATATCCTGCACCTTATTCGATAAGGAAAGGACCGAGATCCCTTCACCGGGAGTGACTATTTTAGCAATAACTGGCAGATGCTACACACTCGGTTTGTCTTTTGATTGCTTTTAAGAGTTCTGCTTTGCACAGTGATATAAATGATATATCCCGCACCTCATTCGACGAGGAAAGGACCGACGATCCCTTCACCGGGAGTGACTCCTTTAGCAAAACTAGAAAAGCCTCAAAAGCAATCCATTTTAAAATCATTTGATTCTACAACGATATCAAGTTCATTACGCAATAGGTTTTCAGGAAAACCTGTCGTAGCCCTCCGTCATTTCGGATAAGTCCTGTTTAGTATTCGTGCTGCGTTTGTTGACCTTGTCAAGGCGCAGTGTGCGGTAGCTAACCAGTATTTATCTGCTTATGCATATGATGCAGATTGGGTTAGGGTAGTCGTGCGGCCTTGTTGACCTTGTCAAGGGTCGTGCGGGTGGGTTTGATTCAATCAAGAAATGACGGGTTGAACTTGACTTGCGGTCTATGGTTTGTTGACCTTGTCAAGGTCATAGATCGTTCGGGGCAAAATATTATCGGGAATTTCAAGTGTTGAAATTTGCAATGAGATTGCATACCTTCTATGAGATAGTTGGATCCCGATACCCGCTGCGAGTAAGAGTTACTCCTGGGAGAGTTTTACACATTACAATTAGCCGATCAAGTAGGTGTCTAGAAAGGTGTTAATGGGGTTACGCCTCTGGGAAAACGAGATTTACATTAATTAGGTTCGTGCGAAAGCACGGGGGACCTCCCTCAAAGTACCGACACTGGCCTGGCTGAAAGATTGGCAAACTTGTAGTGTGTAATTAGTCCCGGCTAGTCTTTCTTTTTAGGGTTTGAAGGAAGTTTTGATAAAAAGCAATGGGAGCCATCCTGATTAGATAAGATAATAACCAATCTATTCATGCAAGAGCGCACGCTGAGTGTTTTCTTCTCTCTCTCTCCAGGTAGCGACCATATCACTGTAAGTCTACGCTAGCGCCCCGGCCGTCTACAGACGCCAAATGCGGAATAAAAACTTTTAAACTTGGCGCTATCGTATACTTTAACCCGGATCTACCATTATTGCTAAACTAACAAACTGTAAAGAGTGTAGAAAGGTTATACCGAACGATCCGAGTCCTTCTTTCTTCAACCATCATCCCACGCTCCGTTGCGGCTGCTCCGGTCTCGTCGATCTCCGATATCCTCGTCGAAGTGGCACCACATAACCGATTCTTTAAACGGGCTCTCGCCTCTGACTTGAGGCAACTCGATCGTCAAGTTTGCTAAAAGAGACGACCAAGAATGATGTAGAGAATGAGTAGATGACTTTGTCTCACTTCGTCCAAATCCGTGGACGATCGGTTAATGAAGTTGCCGAGGGAATTGGGTGATGGAATGAACTGTAAAATTCCATGCACCCCAAATACTATCATATCTTTTCTACAAATGAAATCAACAACCATGAGAGAGAGAGGAGGGGGCCGGCCTCTTATAAAGAGAGGGGGGGTGACCGTAGGAACCAAGTGGTGACCCTAAGATGAAGCTTATCATGAAGAAAATATCTTAACAAGAACAAAAAGTATTAATGTCAAAGCATGAGTCACATAAACACATCATCAATTCATTAATGCAACCATTAATGTCAAGATGACTCATTAGCCACTTCATCACTTCTAGAACCTTCTAGAATGATGACTCACTCCAACTGAAGAAAAGATAAATCCGTCTTTAACCGAATGTTAAAAGACGGCTGATAGAAAACTGGAAACTGGCAACTTCCAAAAGTGATCCGGAAACGAATTTCAGGACAACCCCGAAACTGTATAAATACTGCCGCATTTGTATTACGACCGAATACAAATGCAACTGAGACAAAGATATTATACCTACTCAATATAATACTCGGATCCGGCTTAAACCAAAGCCGACCAGTATTATCTGCCCGAAAAATAACACGTGCGTAAACGCACGTGCATTTTCCGAACCCTGCCATAAAACCATACGGCCTCTACAACGTTTCGCCCGAACTTGGGAAACTGTCTGTGGGGGACTCTAATGACTCGTCAGTACCCTGGCAGTGGGTTTAACCACAAACCGTCAGCGGCACTAGCTATGCGTAACGGCTGCCCATGGACTGACCTCAAGGGAGACCGATGAGCGCACTCAAGGGAGGCCGATGAGCGAACTCATCCAGAAACCCTACTGAGCCTAACAGTGACAATGTATATACAGTCCGGTCCGTTCGTCTATGAGTATCGCATATCTGCCTAGGGGGCTAGTAACGTCAGACCCACAAGAGCAGTATAAGTCGTGTCGGAGTGAAGCCCAATAACACCCTGAGATACTACTGGAGTACCTACCAGTAAATCTCCTGCCACGGCCGTGGGCTTTGTGTAATGGCTCTCCTAGACACAGCACGATCTCGCCCCCAATACCGGGAGAGACGAATCCCCTGCCGATCCGCTCACGTGCCTCCATATGGCTCGGGACTGTACCCAAAAGCTACCTGTTTGCACGACTCATTTGAGCCGTGGTAGGGTAGAAATCAAAGCACAGTGGGAACTCACACGAGACAAATGACGACCTCAGGTCGATGAACTAACCTGTACACATGTCACCAGGGAACTGCTATCTGACGATAGATATAATACTAACTAGCAGATTCCCGGCGAGTCCTGTCCGGTGTACTCATAACCCAATGAGCACCTGTATACATCTTAGGTGATCCAACTGACACCAGTGGCTTGTGAGACCAGCCACCGCCCCTCGTCGGGGTCTCGACTGTACACACTAGTCTACTCCGGAGTATCGATGCCCTGTCTCGAAACTCCCACGACTAGGGACCACAATTAAGGATATGCGTATAAACCACCCAACTCTCACTTATATGATCGCCATCATACTGTTGGTGGTAAAGCAAGATCCTAAGGGCTCTATCAAAGTGTAACATGCAATCAGTAACCTGAACATGTACACGACTGATAAAGGCAAACCAGATAGCATATTATCATCTCGAGTAAGACTGTCCTACCGGTATAGGTCTTCCGCAATCATTGCAATCACGTACCTGTGATCCACTAATTGACTATGAGGGCACTATCTCCAACAATCTCCCACTTGCACTCAAGGCTAATTATTGCGATGTTGCGTACTCACAGCCCGTGTGAAACCAACACCCAACTCCTCTACTAATCAGTTTCACAAAGCCCGTTTGTAAAACTATTGTGTTCGAGAAATAGCCTCAGTGAGTGGATCCGCCTAGAAGTTTCTTCCTATATCTCTCTTAATCTCAAGTTCGCGGAGAAAGCCATCTCCCGAATCGAGTAATACCTGTCTTAGAATATGTCTGGATATCTGATGGGACCTAGTTCATAAATGAACTCCTAATCCAAACTTCTTAGACTGTATCGATCACTGAACCTAATCAGTATCCGGCACCATGCCACCCACAGTATCCTCTTGGACCACCTGTCCATAATACTGTCCCTTGTCAGAGGGAAAACTAAAGCTCTGACAATCACTCTATCATCCATGTCACTTTTGAAGCCTGGAATGATAACCGTCTCCCGAAAGACGCTGCCGTCATCAAATCCGTAGAACATGTACTTATGTTCTAAAACTGCTTCCTTATATTTCTCCAGGATTGGATTAATACTAACTTATTGCATCTAGTGTAAAAACAATATCTGGTGTGGTACTTTACATCTCATGATTGACTCAATTGCCTAAGAAAGTGATCTGCCAATCATGCACATCCCTCTCCCCTTTAGTCTATACGACACCTTTAGAGAGGGTGACTCCATCACCTGCAGGTACACCACCATGCTAGGAGTCAACTATTCCAAAAACCATTAGAATATCTGTCAAAGTACCCACATTGAGAAACTACCCAAATTCAAATCTAAAACCATAGATCCAGAAACCAGAATGTCAAATATTATATCCATATCCTGTCTGGAGAAACAACTGTGTGACGACCACAGTACAACCGATCGTAGTATAGGAATTTTACTTCCCACTCTGTGTATGTCATCCAGATACCATGACATCACACCCTACTACCTTCTTAACTGATCCATCCCCTATTCTGATTGAAGTCAAACCCATGACTGTCACATCAAAAATTAGATGATCTATCTCCACTATAACTGCTCAAGTCTATAAATAGATATAGGCATCTTGCCCACTATGCTTCCGCTGCTCCCACTGACTACGACAACCCTCCTACCGGGTCTCATATCCTGGAACAACAGTAGTGTCAAGTCTGGGTAGATAAGAACCTCCCTGTCACCGTCCTTGAGGCTACCGAAGTACCTCTCGGGTGTCTGAGGTTACCTACCAAATCTGCGGAGTGGCTATTGGAATGTCAAACCTGATTGAATATATAGGTCCTATTAAATTTTCCGTAATCGTTTGCGGTTCTGGAATCACTTCCAGTTCTACCATACTCCCACTACTGTTTTCTGAAAAATATCCATTTTTACTAAAACTGTGGCGAGTCAAGAACAATATCACTATTGATCTTCCAAATGGTAGAATATCAACACTCGTCATAGCCAGGGTCAACCCACAAACAGCCATTACAGAAACGTGCCGTGAGTTATCCAGAGTCTGGTTTTAAGCATAAACTGGACAATTCCCCGTACCTTAATTTCTTTTAAGGTACGATCCACTCTATATCCAATACAGAAACTTTGGCACTTATTTAATCGGAACCATATTCAAATCATGCAGCTGTCTCCAGTGCATATCAACTTAATGGAAAGAGGCTAATCAGCATTACTCAACTTAGGAATCCATCCAATTATGAGTAACCTGAAAAAGAAACACGTTTCTCAAAACCATCACTATCATCTGAATACCAATCACAAGAATCTACATCTTCGATCTCTTTGAAGAATCCCGATACTTGTGACATCTGGTTCTCTACTTTATTCTTATACCCACAACTTCTCAAAACTTAGACCTTGTATTTCTACGAAACACTTGTCTAAATACTAGAGAAGTTCTAAGTAAACAGAACATAGTACGAGGACCTACCCCTTTGTCCTGATGGACACTTGGACAACATACAATACTCTGTATAAGTCTGCTGAGTTAAACAACTCAAAACCTGTGCGTTGTAGGTGGAAAACTGTACCCTGGCGATTTCCTCAAATATCACCAATTACAACGAATTCCGATATAATGAGGATGATCACCTAATTCCCAATATCTTACTCCCACTCATCATCTGTAAAACCATACAGATATGAGAAAGAAACCTGGTAAATACATACCCTTGGAGTAAGTGTCTAATCGGGAAAACAGTTTTTCCTTTAACAATGCGCTGAAACATGAAAATGTTTCGTAGGGGTATCCTGGTATTCATAGCAATGCCTCTTCCATAATCCAATTCATGACTTCAACCGTATATTTTATTGCCGTCTCTCCAAATCCCTTTATTTGTCTTTAGTCGTTACCTTCTGTACACCATCGTTAGGCTAAATGGTTTTCTTCCTTCCCTACCGTTCGGCACCAGCCTATGGTTTTGAAGAAGACTATCCAGTAAGCATAATAGGTGTACCCTCCTAAACCAAGGAGTACTCGCAACTGAGAGAAGGTGATGATAAAATACAACTGAATAATACCTTATTCTTTTAAAGGTGAAATAGGAGTGGCGATGAAGTACGCGGTTTTGGTCGTGAATGATATCAGTCGCAATTTACTTTGCCCTCTTTCTAATCCCTTTATTTTGTCTTTACATATTACCTTCTGCACACCCTACTTAGGCTAATTGGTTTTCTTCATTCCCTACCTTTCGGCACCAGCCTATGGTTTGGAATAAGACTATCCAATAAGCGTAATAGGTGTACTCTCCTAAACTAAGGACCTCTCGCAACCTGAGAGAAGGTGATAATAAAAGACAACTGAATAAACCAATTCTATTTCTCCTGAACCTGGATCCATCCCCGAAGAAGTCCCTTCGAGTTCGTATATAACCATACGATGGATCTATCCAATGGAAGTGGATATCCGTAGTAATACGGGTGTTCTGAGAAATTCAAAGGGTACAAGAAGGAGTGGCAATGACTTATGCAACTCAGACAATCCAAAAGCCAGTATGTTAAGAAGGTTCGGTCAACCTGGTCACTGAGTCATAGTCTAGGGTCGGTCAAAGGTCGCTGCCAAAGAGAGAGAGAGAAAAGAAACACTCTGCGTGCACTCTAACCTAGATCAGAATGGTCATCACTTTATCTAATCCGGAAACCTCCCACTGTCCTGTCAAATTCTCCTACAAACCTAAAGAAGAATCAATCGGAATCACCCGAAGAGTAAACCAACTCATCAGTAGGAATCGGGATCCAACTCTCATCGCATGATAACGTGACGGAATCCACTCGCGTTATCACACTCCAGAAGGTATGCGCATGCCTGGCAAGTTTCAGTTTCTTTAGAAACTCACGATATGATTTTTGCCCCATGTTCTTATGACCTTGGCGAAAGTCAACAAATCATAAGTCACATGTCAAGTTCTGCCCGTGATTATCTTGTTACTTTGAATCCACCCGTACATACCCTTGACGAAAGCCAACAAGGTAATACGACTGTCCCAAACCAACACATCTATCTATGCAACAAATGAATACCCCGGCAACTACCAAACACTATGCCTTGACGAAAGCCAACAAACATAGCTTGAATATTGCTGACCATCCATAAGAAACGACGGAGGGCTACGGCTGGTTTTTGGCGAAAAAACCTTTAACGTAATGAACTTGATCTCGTTGAAGGAACCTGATAGCTTTTTAAAATATAGTGGCGAAAACCTTTTGCTAAAGAGGTCACTCCCGGTAAAGGGATCTCGGCTCTTTCCTCGTGGAATGAGGTGCAGGATATTCCACTGAATACCGCTATGCAAAGCAACATGTAATCGACTATAGTGAAGTTATTACTCTGACGCAAACTTCTGCCCAAGGGGTCAGTCCTGGTGAAGGGATATCAGCCCTTGCCCCGTCGAATGAGGTGTAGGATATTCCACTGAATACCGCTATGCATAACAAAAGGAAACGTCTTTGTAACAACACTTTTTAAATTTGTTCCAACAACATCAAACAGGTTTGTTATACTTTGCGTTGATCAGAATCAACGCAGTCCCATCATTAAATCACACCAGAAAAGAACGAAAATAAAATGTACGTATATGCCATCCGCATTCGTCACTGGGTCCCGTCATCACCCGTTAGGTTACTTAACTAACGACAGAGCGGGGACTGGACTAGCGCGGGTGTAAAACATATACAACATCTAATAGTATATAAACCAATATACAATAATCGCTCCAGGCGTGATAATATGCAACATTACAGAAAAGTAATAAGCATCACAGAACAATACAGATATCTGGGATCCCCGGGTTTCACAGAGCCGCTGCTGAAACCCGACGTTCTCCTGTCGTGTGGATAGCCTGTGCAATGAAACCTAGACCCCTACGGGTGCGGCAAGTTACCCGCCAAAACCTGAAGCGAGGTAGTCCCCACAGCATAGTGAATGGAACACCCGGCACTTCACGGAATCTGGTAAATTGAGCACCCCTCCTTGGGTCAACCTGTACCCCCTACGAGTGCGGCGAATAGTCTGCCAATTCTAGAGTGGGGACCCTCTGCCTCTCAAAGCCATGAAATGCGGACCCGTTGCTCTCCAGAACCCGGCTATCCGTGCACTCCGTCGCGGGGCAAAACCTAGTACAGTAATGAAAAATAGTACAATAGGTACATCGACCGCAACCTGGTCGTGCCCCAAAAGAATATTATACAACAGGAAGTGACGGCAGTCCACAAGTTGGACGCTCGCCCCGCAATATCAAATGTACAAATAAACACAAACTGTACTACCATTGCACACTGCTATCCACCACGACAAATCCGCAACATCACAGCACAACACAGAACATCAACGCGAATGTCACGTTCGCAAACCCATCTAAAAGAACTATAGCAATCAGACGCGGTTTACCGATCAAATGACATTCCCGGTCGGAGATATAATGTAAGCACTGTAAACTAACGTGTTTAAATTTCGATCGACCAAAGACCAAATATCAAAAAGTGGGCCCCACGACTTACTGGTGAACAGTAACAAAATCTGGGCCAAAACGATATTTACCAAAAATCCCAATTTGCAATAGAGAATGCACTGTAGAAATTTCGCAGAGTGATTTGACTTTCCTGCGGCGCATCCGCGGCCAAACCCATGCTTGGGCCGCGGATGCGCGGCGGAACAGTAAGATTACTTCGTCGAATTTCTGCAGTATTCCTAAAAAAGCCTGCTTGATTTTCTGGTATGGTCAAAATGACATTCGGACCAGTTTTGAAATTAACAGAAACTGTCAAGTGAAAAAATGCGATTTTTGTTTTTCGGTTCGATCGATGTTTTAAACGCGTTAGCACAAGTTAGTATAGCAAAATGGTGAGGCTCTGATACCACTGTAAGTCTACGCTAGCGCCCCGGCCGTCTACAGACGCCAAATGCGGAACAAAAACTTTTAAACTTGGCGCTATCGTATACTTTAACCCGGATCTACCATTATTGCTAAACTAACGAACTGTAAAGAGTGTAGAAAGGTTATACCGAACGATCCGAGTCCTTCGTTCTTCAACCATCATCCCACGCTCCGTTGCGGCTGCTCCGATCTCGTCGATCTCCGATATCCTCGTCGAAGTGGCACCACATCACCGATTCTTTAAACGGGCTCCCGCCTCTGACTTGAGGCAACTCGATCGTCAAGTTTGCTAAAAGAGACGACCAAGAATGATGTAGAGAATGAGTAGATGACTTTGTCTCACTTCGTCCAAATCCGTGGACGATCGGTTAATAAAGTTGCCGAGGGAATTGGGTGATGGAATTAACTGTAAAATTCCATGCACCCTAAATACTATCATATGTTTTCTACAAATGAAATCAACAACCATGAGAGCGAGAGGAGGGGGCCGGCCTCTTATAAAGAGAGGGGGGTGACCGTAGGAACCAAGTGGTGACCCTAAGATGAAGCTTATCATGAAGAAAATATCTTAACAAGAACAAAAAGTATTAATGTCAAAGCATGAGTCACATAAACACATCATCAATTCATTAATGCAACCATTAATGTCAAGATGACTCATTAGCCACTTCATCACTTCTAGAACCTTCTAGAATGATGACTCACTCCAACTGAAGAAAAGATAAATCCGTCTTTAACCGAATGTTAAAAGACGGCTGATAGAAAACTGGAAACTGGCAACTTCCAAAAGTGATCCTGAAACGAATTTCAGGACAACCCCGAAACTGTATAAATACTCCCGCATTTGTATTACGACCGAATACAAATGCAACTGAGACAAAGATATTATACCTACTCAATATAATACTCGGATCCGGCTTAAACCAAAGCCGACCAGTATTATCTGCCCGAAAAATAACACGTGCGTAAACGCACGTGCATTTTCCGAACCCTGCCATAAAACCATACGGCCTCTACAACGTTTCGCCCGAACTTGGGAAACTGTCTGTGGGGGACTCTAATGACTCGTCAGTACCCTGGCAGTGGGTTTAACCATAAACCGTCAGCGGCACTAGCTATACGTAACGGCTGCCCATGGACTGACCTCAAGGGAGACCGATGAGCGCACTCAAGGGAGGCCGATGAGTGAACTCATCCAGAAACCCTACTGAGCCTAACAGTGACAATGTATATACAGTCCGGTCCGTTCGTCTATGAGTATCGCATATCTTCCTAGGGGCTAGTAACGTCAGACCCCCAAGAGCAGTATAAGTCGTGTCGGAGTGAAGCCCAATAACACCCTGAGATACTACTGGAGTACCTACCAGTAAATCTACTGCCACGGCCGTGGGCTTTGTGTAATGGCTTTCCTAGACACAGCACGATCTCGCCCCCAATACCGGGAGAGACGAATCCCCTGCCGATCCGCTCACGTGCCTCCATATGGCTCGGGACTGTACCCAAAAGCTACCTGTTTGCACGACTCATTTGAGCCGTGGTAGGGTAGAAATCAAAGCACAGTGGGAACTCACACGAGACAAATGACGACCTCAGGTCGATGAACTAACCTGTACACATGTCACCAGGGAACTGCTATCTGACGATAGATATAATATTAACTAGCAGATTCCCGGCGAGTCCTGTCCGGTGTACTCATAACCCAATGAGCACCTGTATACATCTTAGGTGATCCAACTGACACCAGTGGCTTGTGAGACCGGCCACCGCCCCTCGTCGGGGTCTCGACTGTACACACAAGTCTACTCCGGAGTATCGATGCCCTGTCTCGAAACTCCCACGACTAGGGACCACAATTAAGGATATGCGTATAAACCACCCAACTCTCACTTATATGATCGCCATCATACTGTTGGTGGTAAAGCAAGATCCTAAGGGCTCTATTAAAGTGTAACATGCAATCAGTCACCTGAACATATACACGACTGATAAAGGCAAACCAGATAGCATACTATCATCTCGAGTAAGACTGTCCTACCGGTATAGGTCCTCCGCAATCATTGCAATCACGTACCTGTGATCCACTAATTGACTATGAGGGCACTATCTCCAACAATCAAGCCTTAATCAAGATAATAATACGGATTATTGACCGAACCTGCTTGTTATACTGAGCTGGGGAACGTTGGTCCCGCTCAAACTTATAATTGTTATAAGGCAGAGCAGGAAATTAGGGGATTACCAGAATTCCCGTGCCGCCCAAACGAAGAGAGTGCATGCTGATGCATCATCTTCGGGTGTGTTCATTACAAAGAACTGTTTCTCAGTTTCCTCCGAATCCTGGGTATATGATACCGGATCAGGATCCCAGATATGTAATCTGTTACATAGGGCTACAAAAGGGTAGAAAAACTGAGAACGGGTGATAAGTTTCATGAGACAGAAAACGGGGCAAGAGTTGCAGCCAAGTCTGTTGGTCACTGTCACCCTGTATTGTAATACATTGATTCTGAACGAATGTTATTAGATACCGAACCTGATATACAAAATCATATCTGTCTCTTTATTAGTAAAGAAATGATATAATTTTGTATTGTTGGATAATGTTTTGAACATTTCCTATATCAAAAGTTGATCGGTTCAGGCACGTTATCTAAAAGCATTGAAGTTCTAAATAAAACTACAGTTCTTAGTAAACGGAACACACACAAGAGGAAGAGTTCAGAAATGAACGGATCCTTCTTGTGGCATTGTAGACTAGGTCATATCAATGCGACCCGACTGGCTGAAGTTACATATAGATGCATATTTAAATCAGTTTGAATTTACATCTTATGAAACTTGCCAGTCATGTCACAAAGATAAGATGAACATAGCTCCGTTTACTGGAAACAGAGAAAGAGTTAGTGAACTCTTGGGATGATACATGTTGATGTATGTAGGTCCCCTGTCTACACATGCCAAGACTGGTTCTTTATACTTCATTATATTCTCTGATAATCTCTCAAGATTCAGTCATATGTTCCTGTTGAAACATGAGTCCGAACCTTTTGAGATATTCACAGAATATAAGCGAGAAGTAGAGAACCAAAATACGGGTATAAGTATTATGTCCTTTGATGTGATCGAGGAGGAGAATACTTGAGCACGGAAGTCCTGGACTATTCTAAAGGAGAATGAGATTCTCTCTCAGTATTACTCCTCTGCATACACCATAGCACGATGGTATATCGGGGTGGAGCAATAACACCCTATATGATATGGTGTGCTCTATGATGAGTATTACTGAGTTACCTATTTCCTTTTTGTGTGTTATGCGCTTGAGAAGTTGCATACCTATTGAATAGGGTCACGATCAAATCAGTTGCCTACCACTCCATATGAGATATGGTATGGGAAGAGCCCATGTCTTAAGCTAGTTAAGATTTGGGGTTGTCCGGCCTATGTCTAAAAGCAAAATCCGGACAAGCTCAAGGCAATGTCAGTTATGTATAACTGGAAAGGTTCCAGCTATACAAACTACAGCTGATGATTTGGTAGAACCAAAGAATTCAGTAGATTCCAACGAACCTCAGCCTCTCCGCCGATCTAGTAGGTTTCCTCATCCGCCTGAGAGATACTTCGGTTTCTCTATGACAGTGGGAGCGAGGATTGCATTATGAGATGATGACCCAACTAGTTTCGAGCTGGCCATCAGGAGTGAGACTCTGTAAGAATGGCTGGATGCTTAGCGATCTGAGATGGAATCCTTATACACCAACAAAGTATGGACTTTGGTTGCTATATCTGAAGGGTTAAATCCCCATCAGGAGCAAGTATATCTTGAGAAGATTACTTGGTGTAGATGGAAAAGTTGAGACTTTCAAAGCTAGACTTGTTAAAGGTTTGCATCATTGACCAGATATGGATCATCAAGAAACCTTTTCTAAGGATCTATGCTTAAGTCCATCCAGATCCTACTTGCCACGGCTACTTACCATGACTACGATATCTGGTGGTTGGGTGTCATGACTGATTTTCTAAATGATGTTTTGGAAGAGAGCGTCTATAAGTACACAGCCAGAGGGCTTCGTAGACAGTGGGAGCAGCGGAAACGTGTGCAAGATACTTTATAGGATAAAGCAGGCATCGCGGAGTTGGAACATCTGTTTTGATGTGATAGTCAAAGAGTTTGACTTCATCAAAATGGTAGATGAACCTTCTATATACATGAAGGTAGTAGGGAGTATGGCAGTGATCCTCGTAGTATACGTGGATGACATACTCTTGATAGGGAAGGAGTTTCCTATGCTACGCTCTGTCAATCTCCGGTTATCACAAGGATTCTCCATATAGGATAAAAATGATACCTCATAAATCCTGTGTTTTCATCTACGAGATAGATGTAATTGGATGTTAGGAAACTCACTAGATGTAGTGAGATGGTATCAACCGATCCTGGGGAGAATCACTGGAAGGGTTCCATGGTGATAAGGACGACTGAAAGTCAGTCGCAGGCATTGTCTTTACCCTCAGTAAAGGGACGGTATGTTGGAAGAGTTCCAAGCTAGATACCGTGGCATACTAGACGATAAAGGCTCGATACATCGCTACTTAAGATGCTACCAAAGAGGCTGTTTGGGTGTATATTGGTTCATGAGATGAACTACGTTCCAACCATTGTGAGACAATGGAGTTGTGGCTTATGCCAAGGAACGCCGGTCCCATCAGTGATCCAGACATATTCTAAGGCAGTGTCACCTGATCATGGAGATGGTTGATCTCCAGGGTGATCGAGGTATAGGAGAGTAGACTCAGAGGACAACACGGCGGATCCACTCACAAAGGCCTTTTCCCAGAGAGAGACTTTTTATGGGATGATTGAGTATGAGATACTACAACCACTGCTATCAGATGGCCCTAGTGCAAGTGGGAGATTGTTAGTTATATGTATGCCCTAGAGGCCATTACTATACATAGGATGTATATTATAGTGGATGCTTGGACATATATAGGGAGGACTTTCTTGCTCGACATGATAATATGCTATCTAGTTGATCTTTACCTTAACGTGTACACTGATTGTCTCTCTGTTACATGTTGGTAAAGCCCTTAGGATGTGTACTTGACTACCTGGAGTATGATGCGGATCATACTAGTGGGGACATGGTAGTCCATAAGTACATCCTTCAAGGTCCCTAGTCGTGGGTGTATCGAGACGGGGCATCGATATACCAGAGTAGACTAGCGTATACCTTCTCGACCCATACAGATGGGCGATGGATGATCCCATATCCATTGGTGTTTGACATCGGAGATGATATACGGGTGCTCAGTAGAGACTGGGTACACTGGACGGACTCGCCGAGAACTTCCAGATGGTATTATACCTTACGTCAGATGGCAGTTCTCTGGTGACACTGGTACAGAGTAGTCTGTTGACCCGAGATCGTCATAAAGTCTTGTGTGATTCCCACTGTGCTTTGATTTCCACCTTACCACGTCCAAGAGGGCGTGCAAAACGGTGGTTTTTGGGTACAGTCCCGAATCACATGGAGGCAATGAGCGATAGGAGGGGATTCGTCTCTCCCGGTATAGGGAGTTGATGTTGCGCTGTGTTCGATTGGCTATAACCGGAAATCCCTGGCCAGGGTTGCTGAGATTTACAGGTAAGTGTTACCAGTAGTTTCTCGAACTGTTATGGACCTCATATTGACACGACTTATCGAGCTATTGGGGTCTGACGTTTACCACCCCTAGGCGAGATATGCAATATATCAGACGACGAGACCGGACTGTACGGTAAGTGTTACTGGTTGGATTCACAGGAGTGTGAGCGGGCTTGATCGTCGATCTTCTCATCGCTCAATACCCGGGTGGCCGTTACGTTTAGCAGACCGCTTGCGGCTTGTGGGTGTTTGATATGATCATCACCTGCTGCCGGCGTATTGACGAGTCTTTAGAGTCCTACACAGAGGTTTCCTGGCTCAAGCGAAATGAAATAGGAGCGCATATGAGATATGTGCAGGACCGAGAATAATGCGTGTATGTGATACCGTATTCCATTCTCGCGATGAATGTATCGATATGGTTGTATGCGATATAATCTTGTTATCGAATCAAGGATTAATTCGATAAGCCGATACATTAGGTATTAGTCGGTCATATGCGATATGACCGGATCGTTAAATCAAGTGTTGATTTGATGATTTGATGCACAATTATATATTTGATATATTACTTTGCATTAACTAGTATTGGTTCACTTTAAATGGATTTTCTCACTTGCCTTGCACAAGTTGTATATGTGATGTAATATTGTGCACTTGATTGTATCATGTTTGATGATACATTTTTGCTAGGGTTTTTGTGTAAAGAATTAAACCTTGGTTAAGTAAAAGGTTAGGGTTTTTATTTTATCATTCATTTATCTTTTTAATTTAGATTAAAAAGAAATGGCAAAAGAAAATGAAATGGTTTCTTTCTTTCTTTCATGAAGGTTGTTGAAGCTTCATGAAGCTTTGACCAAAGTGACCACTTTGTCTTCATCCTTAACCCTAACCATTCATCCAACCTTAGTCAACTCTCTACACATAACCATGGTTCATATTATGATAAGTATTCCTTTTTCTTTTGGATTTAATTAACTTATCATAATAATATCATTTTCTTCTTCTTCTTCTTGAAGATGAAGAAGCTTGATTCCATCAATGGTGATTTGATGAAAAGAGTGAGAAATCCAATTCTAAAGAGAACCCACCTCCTATTTCTTCATCCTCTTCCTCTTGCCAAGTAGTATAGGGTGTTTTCTTCATAAGCTTCATGACTTGGTGAAGTGAGAGCTTGATCTTGTGATGCCTCGACGTAGATCATCTTCGGCATCGAAGCCGACGACCAAGCCCGCCCATTCCTCCGATGAAGCCGACGCTAGAGCCCGGGATTGGATTTGGACAGCAAGGGGACTTCATCATGGAGCTATGGAGGTGAAGGACCGGATCTACAAAGGTTGTACTTCCGTTCTTTTAGTTAAAATAGTTAACTAGTTGCTTATGTCGCCTAAATTTCTGGTTAACGATCCGTATTAGGGTTTCTTGGCACCCGTAAAATTTGAAATTGGCATGGTTGATGCCTTGTGAGACCTCATTGGAGTGCCTAGGAACCCCCTACATACCCAGTCTCCACTGAGCACCCGTATACCTTCTATGATGTCAAACACCAATGGATATGAGATCATCCATCGCCCATCATATGGGTCAAGAAACGCATACGCTAGTCTACTCTAGAGTATCGATGCCCTGTCTCGGTACTCCCACGACTAGGAACATTTGAAGAATGTACCTAGCGACTACACTGTCCTCACTAGTATGATCCGCATCATAATCCTGGTAGTCAAGTACTCATCCTAAGGGCTTTATTGACATGTAACATAGAGACAATCAGAGTACATGTTAAGATAAAGTGTAACCAGATAGCATACTATCATGTCGAGCAAGAATATCCTCCCTATATATTTCCAAGCATCCACTACAATATACATCGTATGTACAGTAATGGCCTCTAGGGCATACATATAACCAACAATCTCCTACTTGCACTAGGGCCATCTGCTGTGGTATCGCATACCCAGCAATAAGCTGTGGTTGAAGTATCTCATACTCAACCATCCCATAAAAGTCTCTACTGGGAAAAAGGCCTTTGTGAGTGGATCCGCGCTGTTGTCCTCTGTGTCTACTCTCCTAACCTCGATCTCTCTGGAGATCAAACATCTCCACGATCAGGTGATACAGCCTTAGAATTATATCTGGATTTCTGATGGGACAGGGGTTCCTTGGCAAAAGCCACAACTCCATTGTCACACAATGGTAGGAGCGAAGTTCATCTCATGAACTTATATATATATCCAGACTGCATCTTTGGTTGCATCCTTGGTAACGATGAGTCTTTCCTTTAATCGTCTAGTATGTCACGGTATCTGGTTTAGAACTCTTCCAACATACCGTCCTTCCACTGAGGGTAAAGACAATGCCTGCGACTGACATTCAGTCATCCTTATCACCGTAGAACCTTTCCATTGATTCTCCCCAGGATCGATTGATACCTTCTCACTACACCTAGTGAGAATCCTAACATCCAATTAGATCTATCTCATAATTCCAAAGCCTAGGATTTAGGAGGTATCGCTTTGATCCTATATGGAGAATCCTTGTGATAAGCGGAGATTGACCGAGTGAAGCATAGGAAAATCCTTCACTATCAAGAGTATGTCATCCACGTACTCTACGAGGATCACCGCCATACTCTCTACTACCTTTTTGTATATACAAGGTTCATCTACCATTTTGATGAAGTCAAACTCTTTGACTACCACATCAAAACAGACGTTCCAACTCCGTGATGCCTGCTTTATCACATAAAACATCATGCACACATTTTCGCTACTCCTACATTCTACGAAGCCATCTAGCTGTGTACTTATAGACACTCTCTTCTAAATCATCATTTAGAAAAGCAGTCATGAAACCCAACCGCCAAATATCGTAGTCATGGTATGTAGCCGTGGCAAGTAGGATCTGGATGGACTTAAGCATAGCTTTGAAAGTCTGAACTTTTCCATGTATACCAAGTAATCTTCTCAAGATATACTTGCTCCTGATGGGGATTTAACCCTTCAGATAAAGCAACCAAAGTCCATACTTTGTTGGTGTATAAGGATTCCATCTCCGATCGCGAAGCATCCAGCAATTCTTACAGAGTCCCACTCCTAATGGCCTGCTCGAAATAAGTTGGGTCATCATCTCATGATGCAATCCTCGCTCCCACTGTCATAGAGAAACCGATGTATCTCTCAGGTGGGTGAGGAACCCTACTAGATCGGCGGAGAGGCTGAGGTTCGTTAGAATCTATCGAATCCTTTGGTTCTACCAAATCATCTGCTGCAGTTTGTATAGCTGGAACTCCTTCCAGTTCTACCTCATGACCACTAATTTCTTCACAAGAAATTCCCTTTCACAAAGGTGGCATGTTGAGAAACAAAACATCTTTTGTTTCTCGGTTAGGTAGAAGATATTCCCTTGCGAATGCTTGGGATATCCAACAAACTTCTACAGAACTGACTTTGCCTCGAGCTTGTCCGGATTATGATTTTAGACATAGGCTGGACAACCCCAAATCTTAACAAACTTAAGATATGGGATCTTCCCATTCCATATCACATATGAAGTGGTAGGTAACTGATTTGATTTGAACCCTATTCAATGGGTATGCAGCTTCTCAAGTGCATAACTTCCAAAAGGCAATAGGCAACTTAGTAGTACTCATCATAGAGCACACCATATCACATAGGGTGTGATTGCTCCACCCCGATACACCGATATGTTGTGGTGTATACAGAAGAGTAATGATGAGAGAGAATCTCATTCTCCTTTTAGAATAGTCCAGGAATCCCGTGCTCAAGTATTTTCCTCCTTGATCTTATCAAAGGACATAATACTTATACCCGTTTTTGGTTCTCTACTTCTAACTTATAATCTGTGAATATATCAAAAGCTTCAGACTTGTGTTTCAACAGGAACACATGTGCGAATCTTGAGAGACCATCAGTGAATATAATGAAGTATAAAGAACCGGTCTTGGCATGTATAGACAGGGGACCTTTCATACATCATCATGTATCAATCCCAAGAGTTCACTAACTCTTTCTCTGTTTCCAATAAACAGAGTTGTGGTCAACTTATCTTTGTGACATGACCGGCAAGTTTCACAAGATGTAAATTTAAACTAATTTAAATATGCATCTAAATGTAAGTTCAGCTAGTCGGGTCATATTGATATGACCTAGTTTACAATACCTTAAGAAGGATCCGTTCATTTCTGAACTCTTCCTCTTGTGTGTCTTCTGTACGTTAAGAACTGTGGTTTGATTTAGAACGTCTATGCTTTTAAATAACGTGCCTGAACCGATCAACTCTTGATATAGGAAATGTTCAAAACATTATCCAACAATACAAAATTATATCCTTTCTTTACTAATAAAGAGACTGATATGATGTTGTATATCAGGTTCGGTATCTAATAACATTCGTTCAGAATCAATATATTCTGGTAATACAGGGTGATAACTGCTAACAAACTTGGCTGCAACACTTGCACCATTTCTATCTCATGAAACTTATCACCCGTTCTCAGTTCTCTACCTATCTGTAGCCCATGTAACATATTGCATATATGGGATCCTGATCTGTTATCACATACCCAGGACGTAGAGAATACTGAGAAACAGTTCTCGGTAATGAACACACCCGAAGAAGATGCATCAGCATGCACTTTCTTCGTTTCGGCGGCACGGCAATTCTGGTAATCCCTTATTTCCTGCTCTGTCTTATAACAATTATAAGTTGGTGCGGGACCAACGTTCCCTAGCTCAGTATAACAGGCGGGTTAGGTCAATACATCCGTATTATTATCTTGATTAAGGCATGACATAGTCGCAACCAGGAGAGAGAGAGAAGAAAAAACTCGGCGTATGCTCTTGCAAGATTAGATTGGTTATCTAATATATCTAATCAGGATGTCTCCCACTATTTTAGTGAAATCTTCCTGCAAACCCTAAAAGGAAAGACTAGCCGGATTAATTACATGGTACAAGTTCGCCAATCTTTCAGCCAGGCCAGTGCCAGTAATTTGAGGGAGGTTCCCCGTGCTTTCGCACGGACCTAATTAAAGTAAACTCCGTCTTCCCAGGGGCATAACCCCGTTAACACCTTTCCAAAAACCTACTTGATCGGCTAATCGTAATGTGTAAAACTCTACCAGGAGTAACTCTTACTCGCAGTGGGTATCGGGATCCAACTATCTCATAGAAGGTATGCAATCTCATTGCAAATTTCAACATTTTAAATTCCCAATAATATTTACCCCGAGCGATCTATGACCTTGCAAAGTCAACAAACCATAGACCGCAAATCAAGTTCAACCCGTCATTTCCTGATATGAATTAAACCCACCCGCACGACCCTTGGCAATGTCAACAAAGTCGCACGACTATCCTAATCCAATCGCATCATATGCTTATGCAGAACGAATACTAACTCTTATTAATCTGAAATGACGGAGGGCTACGACAGGTTTTTAAGAAAACCCTTTGCGTAATGAACTTGATATCGCTGTAGAATCGGGTGATTTTAAATGGAATGGTTTTTAGGCCTTTTCAAGTTTTGCTAAAGAGGCCACTCCCGGTGAAAGGATCGTCGGCTCTTTTCTTATCGAATAAGGTGCAGGATATTTTACAAATATCACTATGCAAAGCAACAACTATAAAAACAATCAAAAGACAAACCGAGTTTGTAGCATCTGCTAGTTTCGCTAAAGAGGTCACTCCCGGTGAAGGGATCTCGGCTCTTTCCTTATCGAATAAGGTGCTGGATGTTCTACAAGGAACACCGCTATGCAAAGCTAGAACTAGAGCTAATAGTTTTAAACAAGTTTCTACAATATCTTTAGGTTTCTTTTATTTCATTAATTTCATTAATGAAGTCCTATTTTATTATGCTTCACAAGCATCACATTTGAAACGAAATCTGCAATATAACATATATCTCATATATATTATATAAACATTCGTCTCAGGCAGTAATATGATCTCATCACAGAACATTGCAGCAGAAGAACATATATGAAATATTGGATATACTAGAATGTCCGTGTTTTCAATACGAGCCTGTATAAAACACGGATTCCACGGTCGTGATGAATAGCATAACCCACATCCCTAGACCCCTACGAGAGCGGAAAGCGACACTGCCAATTCTAGGGTTTGGAGACCCGGTCTCGACTCCTCGAGATGGTCTCCCACTGGACCCTAGAACCCGGTTTCTTGTAATCCCCGCCTTGGGTCTACCTAATGCGGAAAAGTAAATAATATACAATGGTGACATCATCCTCAGCCCGGAAGTGCCCCAATAAAAGAATATTACATACAAATGAATTTTACATGAATGAAAAAGAAAAACTCCCATCTCACATAAAACCCCCGGCTATTCAGAACACGACGATCCAATATAACATTTCACAGCAACACATAATATCTCATATCATCAACGTAAGTAAATATGCGTATCCCAATTGTCGTTGATGTGTAGCAACGAAGCCGGCGATACACCACATATTACACTTACGGTCGCAGAAAAGAGAGTGTAAAACAACAACAGTTGGAATCTGCAACCTCCTTAGACATCGCATACCTAACTAACTGAATTCCTTAGACATCGCATGCCTAACAATTATAAACTCCGCATTTTAGTCTCATTATCGAAAACTCTTTTCAATATCAAGTCGGGAAATTCAACAATATTCCCGACATCCTGATAGAATGCTCGTCGCAAACTTTAGTAGACGGCTGCACCCCCGGATGCCGTCGACGAAGTGCACTAAGGCGGAATACCGCTGCCGCGAGCACCCGAACGGATGCTTTTAGCGACGGGGTTCTTCTACAGTCACTTGGTCGGGGCTATGGGGTGTGGCTGTCTATTAAGTTTACCCGGCGAGTATTCGCGTACGCTACGTGATTGCGACGGACTTTTGATCACATCAAAATCCCGTGGCAACCGATCAATTGAGACTAAACTACTAGATTTATAACATTCAAATTAGTTATCTCATAACTACCTTTGGATTCCAAATATTGTATCACATTCTAGATAAAAAGACAGTGTTAAACTTTCCGATCGAATAATCAAACACCCAAGATTTCCTAAATAGCTCAACACTTGAGCGGAGTTCAAAAAATATCCATCACATGCCACAGTACCAATGGTCCAGCCGTAGAAGGGTAAAGCCAACGCCTTACATGTGGCAACGCCGTACTGCCACAAACCCTAAGGTTTAGAGGCGGTTTAGACGGTCATATAATCGAGTTAATGTTTGTGTTCTTCTAGATGGTCCACCGCGTTACTTGCATGATTTTCCGGAAGTTTCAAACTCGAGAAAAAATCCAACTTTTGAAATTTTCCGACAGGGGAAAAGGTGAGTTATTGATATCCGTTCGAACTTTTTAACAGTTTCTAAAATTACCCGGAAAAAAATAAAAGACGTTAAACTTTCCGATCGAATCAACGAGCTCCCAATACAACCCAGAAAACTCAACACTTGAGTAATATTAAAAATTCCCAGAAGCATCAGGAAGTACCTACGGATGTTACTGTGCAAAACTCAAACAAGGAAGCTACTGTTTGGCCACGGGACCGCCGCGCAAGCAAGGGTACGGCAGCGGTTCCACGGCACTTTAATGGTGTCAGAATCTCGTTTTTCATTGTAATTCCAAAATACCCTGCTAATTTTTCTGAGTATTTTTAATATAAAAAAAATCAACTTTTTGAAAAATTTTCAGAAAAGGGCATAAACCGGGTATTCGGAGTTCGATCGGACTTTAATCTTTGCCCAGACTTCGCCTAAAGCTCTAGCTTGGCTCTGATACCACTACAGGGTTACTAGGCACTCTCACAAGGGTCTATAAGGCATCAACCATGCCCGATTTAAAAATTAGACGTGCCGAACAACCCTAACCAAGAACTTTAAACTAGAAATTAGGCGAAACAAAGCATGTTAAAAACTTTAACATCTAAGAGTTTGGTATTACAACCTTTGTAGTCCGGTCCTTCACTTCTTAAGCTTTGTGTTGAGGTCCCTTCGTTGCGATCATCGAGTATCTCGACTCTAGAGAGGCTCCACGAAGAGAAAGATGCAAAATTGCTTCCGATCTTCGATAACTAAGATGATCTACCTTGAAGTTTCTTTAACACAAGCTCTCACTCACTAAATGAAGTGAACACCCTAATCTAAATGGCAAGGATAGATTAGGATGGTGAAGTAGGAATTTAGCTCTCATTTGTTTTCTTATTCTCACTCATTTTCATCACATGAGAAAAAGCTAGAAAGCTTTTCTCAAGAAGGAAGAAGAAGAAGAAGCTAACTCTTTTGTGATGAACAATGAATCAAGTGAGGTTAGAAATGCAACCATGGGTTAAGTATGAAGACTTAACCCATGTAGAGAATCAACTATGGTTAAAGGGTTGGGTTGGGTTAAGGAAATATAACAAAATATCAAGGTCAATGTCAAAGCTTCATGAAGCTTCATGAAAGCTTCATGAAAGCTTAACCCTAATCCAAACCCTAACCACATTTATTCTCCACAAAACATGTTGCATTTATAACCCTAACATGTTACAATATTATATATCACATATACAATATTTATTGTAACAAAATAAAATAATACAATTAACATATATCGCATATATATCAATGTATTACCCCAGTGAGAAAAAGAATCTTTTAGTGAGCTCATATTAGTTAATGTAATTTAATATATCAAATATATAATTATACATTAAATTATCGAATCAACACTTGATCCGATAATCCGGCTATTTCATAAATAACCGACTAATATAATCTGTATCAGTTCATCGAATCAACTCTTGATCCGATGACCCGGCTATATCACATATACCCGGCCGATATCTCATATCGCGAGAATCTAATACGGTATCTCATATCGTATTATCCTCGGTCCTTCACATATCATATATGTTCTCCGACACCATTTTTCCTGAGTCAAGAAACCTCTGTGTAGTACTCTAAAGAATCGTCAATACGTCGGCAGTAGGTGATGATCATATCAAACACCCACAAGCTGCAAGCGGTCAGCTAAACGTAACAGCTACCCAGGTATTGAGTGATCCGAAGATCAACAAGCAAGCCTGTACATAGTCCTGCGAATCCAATCAGTAACACTCCCGTACAGTCCGGTCTCTTCGTCTGATATGTCGCATATCTCGCCTAAGGGTGGTATACGTCAGACCCCAATAGCTTGATAAGTCGTGTCGATATGAGGTCTATAACAGTTCGAGAAACTACTGATAACACTTACCAGTAAATCTCAGCAACCCTGACCAAGGATTTCCAGTTATAGCCAATCGAACACAGCACAACATCAACTCCCTATATCGGGAGAGACGAATCCCCTCCTATCGCTCATTGCCTCCATGTGATTCGGGACTGTAACCAAAAGCCACCTTTTTGCACGCCCTCTTGGACGTGGTATGATGGAAATCAAAGCTTAGTGGGAATCACACAAGACTCTATGACGATCTCGGGTCTACAGACTACCCTTTATCAGTGTCACCAGAGAACTGCCATCTGACGTGAGGTATAATACCATCTGGGAGTTCTCGGCGAGTCCGTCCAGTGTACCCAGTCTCCACTGAGCACCCGTATACTTTCTCTTATGTCAAACACCAATGGATACAAGATCATCCATCGCCCATCATATGGGTCAAGAAGCGCATACGCTAGTCTACTCTGGAGTATCGATGCCCTATCTCGGTACTCCCACGACTAGGAACATTTAAAGGATGTACCTAGCGACTACACTGTCCTCACTAGTATGATCCGCATCATAATCCCGGTACTCAAGTAATCATCCTAAGAGCTTTATCAACATGTAACATAGAGACAATCAGAGTACATGTTAAGATAAAGTGTAACCAGATAGCATACTATCATGTCGAGCAAGAAAGTCCTCCCTATATATGTCCAAGCATCCACTATAATATACATCGTACTTAAAGTAATGGCCTCTAGGGCATACATATAACTAACAAAATAGTCAACCTAACCATGGCACAATTATCCTTAATTAATATTATTAATCATATTTCTCATTCTCATTTGGGTTTAGAAAAAGTCAACTGTCAAAAACTCTAATGTGATTCCTCTGCCTCTGTCAACTGTGGATACACACCCGCATCCATGTTCCGAGGAACACGAATACAATGAGACAAAACCAATCCCAAAACAAATACTAGGACCTGGCTTAAACCAAAGCCCGCTAGTAATAACTGCCCGAACACCAAACGTGCACAAGTGCGCGTATGTGAACGAACCCTGTCGCAAAACAATGCGACCTCTACTCTGTTTTGCTCAAAGGCGAACAATCCTCTACGTGGGACTCTAAAGACTCGATACTACGCTGGTAGTGGGTTTAACCATAAGTCGCAAGAGGTACAAGCTGTACGTAACGGTCCCCCAGTATATGCCGATAAGAAGACCGATGAGGTGAACCTATCCGAACACCTACTGAGCCTGAATGTGACAATCTCCGTACAGTCCGATCTATTCGTCTGAGAGTATCGTATGTCGGGCTTTGGGGGCGGTAAACATCAGACCCCTAATAGCGGTACAAGTCGTGCCGGAGTGCAGCCCAGAACACCCTGAGAAACTACTGGAAACACTACCAGCATATCTTGCTTGCCCTGGCCAGGGACTTTGTGTAATGGCTCTCCTAGACACAGCGCGATATCAACCCCCAATACCGGGAGAGACAAATCCTATCTAACAGCTACTGCCTCCAAGTGCTTCGGGAATGCACCCAACTACTACCTGTTTGCACGACTCCTTTGAGCCGTGGTAGGGTAGTAATCAAAGTACAGTGGGAACACACTCGAGGCGAAGTAGCAGTGTCAAGTCGACGGACTAAGCTGTACTCCTATCACCTAGGAACTGTTATCTGACGATAGGTATAGTACCAACCAACAATTCCCAGTGAGTCATGTCCGGTGTACTCGTAACCTAACGAGCACCCGCATACTATCTCCAGTACGACGTACTAATGGCTATAGGACAGACCATCTCCCCTGCTGGGATGAGAAGCGCATATGCTAGTCTACTCCGGAGTATCGATGCCCCGTCTCGATAATCCTACGACCAGGGACCTGTATAAGGATGTGCTTGTAGATTACCCAGCCCCCTCTAGTGTGACTGCTATCACAACGCTAGTAATGAAGCAAAGATCCTAAGGGCTCCACTAATATGTATAGGCTATATGCTAAAAGAAACACATGCACATATTAAAGTATAAACAAACAAAGTAGCATACTACCAATTTGAGCAAAATTGTTTATACAACTATGAATATCCCATTCTTCCATTAAGTAATATACAAACTAGTATGATACAGTAATGGCCTCTAAGGCATATACACTAACAATCTCCCACTTGCACGAGGGCCATGAACTGGCGTATCGAAGACCTATCATTTCGATCAGCTGCTCGAACTGAGTCTGGGGTATGGCCTTCGTGAATGGATCTGCAGTGTTATCTTCTGTAGCAACCCTCCGAACCTCGATCTTCCGGCGATCCACGATCTCCCTGATCAGGTGACACCGCCTCAAGATGTGTCTGCACTTCTGAAGGGACCTGGGTTCCTTTGCTAAAGCTATAGCCCCGTTGTTGTCACAGAGGTATTGGATCAACAATGGACGGAACCACCTGAAGTTCTGTCAAGAACTTATTCATCTAGACGGCTTCTTTTGCGGCATCAGATGCTGCGATATATTCCGCTTCCATCGTCGAGTCAGCAACGGTTTCCTGTTTGGAACTCTTCCAACACACCGCCCCTCCATTAAGAGTAAAGACATAACCCGACAGGGATTTGGAGTCATCCTTGTTACTCTGGAAGCTGGAGTCAGCAAAGGCCTCGATCTGGAGGGATTTTCTGCCGTAAACCAAAAACATGTCCTTAGTCCTTCTCAGGTACTTCAGAATGTTCTTTACTGCTATCTAATGCTTCTCCCCAGGGTTTGACTGATACCGGCTTACTACACTCAGTGCATAAGCAACATCTGGTCTGGTACACAACATCGCATACATTATAGAGCCTACCGCAGAGGCGTAGGGTATAATAGACATGCGATCCCTTTCCAAATCGGTTTTGGAAGACATCTCTTTGTAGAGGGTGATCCCGTGACAAGCCGGTAAATTACCGCGCTTAGAATCTTCCATACTGAATCTTTTCTCTATGGTGTCGATATACCTGGACTGTGAAAGTCCTAACATCCTCTTGGACCTATCACGATAGATCCGGATCCCCAGAATGTAAGAGGCATCACCCAGTTCTTTCATGGAGAACCTTTGTGACAAGAACCCTTTGACAGATTGTAGCATAGGAATGTCATTTCCTATCAAGAGAATGTCATCCACGTATAAAAGGAGGAATACGACAGCTCGTGCTACAATTTTACTATAAATATATGGTTCATCTGGATTTTTGATAAAGCCAAATTCTTTGACCGTCTCATCAAAATAGATGTTCCAACTCCGCGATGCCTGCTTCAGTCCATAAATGGACTTAAGCAACTTGCACACCTTCCCGCTGCTCCCACTCTGAATGAAACCCTCTGGCTGGTCCGTATAGACACACTCCTCTAAATTTCCATTTAAAAAAGCGGTTTTTACGTCCATTTACCAAATCTCATAATCGTGGAAGGCAGCAATGGAAAGAAGGATCCGAATGGATTTGAGCATAGCTACTGGAGAAAAGGTCTCTTCATAGTCCAAACCAGGTCTTTGACGAAAACCCATTGCAACAAGTCTAGCCTTATAGGTTTCAACCTGTCTATCTACACCAATCTTCCTTTTAAAGATCCATTTGCAGCCTACGGGTTTTACCCCTTCTGGTGCAACGTCCAAAGTCCATACTTTGTTGGTGTACATGGACTCCATCTCTGTCCGCATTGCATCCATTCATTTTACCGAGTCAGTGCTCTAAATGGCCTGCTGGAAGCTAGTCAGCTCATCATTATCAATGATGCAATCCTCTCTATCATCGTCTATGAGAAAATCGTAGTATCCCTCGGGCGAATGAGACTGCCTACTACTCCTGCGGTATGGCGCAGGAATGTCCTGTTCTTTCGAACCTTCTGGTTCTACTATGCTTTCAGTAATAGCTTATGGTTCTGGAATTTCTTCCAATTCTGTTGCGCCCCCACTTATCTGATTTTCTAAAAATTCAGTTTCCAAGAAGCTGGCATGACGAGAAACAAATACCTTTTGTTCCTCTTCGTAATAGAAGAAATATCCCGTGGAGTTTTTTAGATATCCCACAAACTTGCACTGTACTGAGCGTGCCTCGAGTTTGTCCGCATGCTGCTTTTTTTACAAAATCTGGACATCCCCATGTCTTAATGTGTTTAAGATAGGGTTTCTTTCCACTCCACATCTGATATGGTATGGTAGGCACTGACTTAGTTGGAACTCGGTTCAAAAGATATGCAGCTGATTCTAGTGCATATCCCCAGAAAGATCGCCGTAACTCAGCGTTACTCATCATGGAACGTACCATATCCAATAGGGTTCGGTTCCGTCTCTCCGATACACCGTTATGTTGTGGAGTGTACGGAGGAGTAAGCTGAGAGAGAATTCCATTCTCTTTTAAGTAATCCAGAAACTCGGCACTCAAGTATTCACCACCTTGATCAGATCTCAGTGTCTTTATACTTTTGCCTGTTTGTTTTTCTACTTCATTCTTGTATTCCTGGAACTTTTCAAAGGCTTCAGATTTACGCTTTATTAAGAACATGTCCATACCTTGAACAACCATCCGTAAAAGTAATGAAGTATGAATAACCACTTCGCGCATGTGTAGACATTGGACCTCATACATCGCTGTGTATGAGTCCCAAGGGCTCGCTCTCTCTTACTCCGTGTAAAGTGAACGGAGTCTTTGTCATCTTTCCTTTGAGACATGATTGACAGGTTGCATATGATTGATATTCGAACGGGTCCAAATATCCTTCTTTATGCAACTTAGTTAACCTTGTCTCATTGATGTGACCCAGTCTACAATGCCATAAGAAAGTATGATTTATTTCTGGAGACTTTCTTTTGTGTGTATTCTGGATATTGAAAATCTATGGTTGGTTTAATACGTATATACCGTTGCTTAATGTACCCGACCCAATCAAAACATGATTAAGGTGAATGTTTACAACATTGCTTACAAATGAAAAATCATAACCTTCTTTAGACATTAAAGATACAGATATGATATTACAAGTCGCACTGGGTACAAAATAACAGTCGTGTAAAACCAAAACATGTCCAACTGTCAATCCCAAGTGATAGTCCCCCACGGACTCAGCATCCATGCCTGGTCCGTTTGCAACTCTGAGGGTCATATCACCTGCCTTCAAAACACTACGCCTTCTCAGTGCCTGCAAAGAATTACAGATATGAGATCCCGATCCGGTATCTAATACCCAGGAAGTAAAGTTGATTGATAGACAGTTTTCAATAACATACACACCTGAAGCCGAAGCCATAACTTGTTTCGGATCCTGGTTCTTGGCCTTCCAAGCCCTGCAATCTTTCTTCCAGTGTCCTTTCTTGGGACAATAAAAGCACTCTTCCTTTCACACAAGTTGTCCCGCTACCTTAGCTACCTTTGCCTTTCCCTTGGCTTTCACTTTACTAACACAGCCCCTTGGTTTGGTGAGGGGCTTCTTCTTCTTTCCTTTGGCTTTCGCCTTGGACCTAGAAGAGGAAGTTCCTCTAATAGACAAAGCGGGTGTTTCCCTAACTTTCTGTAGGGTGCCCTCTGTACTCCTCAATAGGTTGAGGAGTTCTGGAAGTTCAACTTCCTTTCCTCGCAAGTTGAAGTTCAGGATAAACTGGGCGCAAGTGGAAGGATGGGACTGGAGAATCAAGTCAGTATAGAGCTCGTTCTCTAACGTGGTCCCGAGGTCCGTGAGCTCCTCAATGTAGCCAATCATCTTAAGCACGTGTTCTGCTACAGATGATCCGACGGCCAACCTCGCTGAAAACAACTTTTTCGAGGTTTCGTATCTGGCGATACGAGATTGCTCTTCATAAAGATCCTTAGTATGGAGAAATATGGATTCAAGGTCCATATTCTCGTGCCTCCTCTGATGTTCATTGTCCATAGAGGCAAGCACGAGGCACTTGGCCTTCGCGCAGTCAATCTCCCAGGTCTTACGGATTTCCTTATCCGCGACACTGGATTTTAGACCTGGGACAGCGGGGGCTTTAGTGGTAAGGAGATACCCCAACTTGTCATAAGTGATTGCCATTTTGACATTCCTGAGCCAATCTTTGTAGTTTGGCCCTCAAAGTATATTCTTATCTAGTAGTAATTTAAAGCCGGTCATGATGTTTGGTCGCTTCAATTAGGAGAGAGAGAAGAAACACTTTAGCATGATGCTCTTGCAAGTTTATAGTGGTTTTTAGTTTGTCTAAATAGGATGGCTCCCACTATTTTTCGAATCCTTCCTCAAACCATAAAAGAAGAATTAGTCGGGATCAATCTCACCGTACAATACTTGCTTAACCGTTCAGCCAGGCAATTGTCGGTACTTCAAGGGAGGTTTTACGACGCTTTCACGAAGTTCCTTAATTAAATAACCTCTTTTCCCTATGGTCGTAGCCCCGCTAACACCTTTCTAGACACCAACTTGGTTTATGACATTGATCTGTTGGAGATAGTGCCCCCAGAGTCAATTATTGGATCACAGGCACGTGATTGCAATGATTGAGGGAAGACCTATTCCGGTAGGACAGTCTTACTCAAGATGATAGTATGCTATCTGGTTTATCTTTATCATCGTGTACTGCTTTAGGTGACCTTACAGGTCGCTATTACACGTTGATAGAGCCCCTAAGATTCTTTCTTGACTGCCAGCAGTATGAGGGCGATCATATACGTGGGAGCTGGTAGTCTACAAGCACATCCTTAAAAGGTCCCTAGTCGTGGGAGTTTCGAGATAGGGCATCGATACTCCAGAGTAGACTAGTGTATACAGTCGAGACCCCGACGAGGGGCGGTGGCCGGTCTCACAAGCTACTGGTGTCAGTTGGTTCACCTAAGATGTATACAGGTGCTTATTGGGTTATGAGTACACCGGACAGGACTCGCCGGGAACATGCAAGGTGGTCTTATACCTGACGTCAGATAGCAGTTCCCTGGTGACATGTGTACAGGTTAGCTCATCGACCTGAGATCGTCATTTGTCTCGTGTGAGTTCCCACTGTACTTTGATTACTACCCTACCACGCTCAAAGGAGACGTGCCAACAGGTTTTAGTTGGGTACGGTCCCGAGCCACATGGAGGCAGTGAGCGGATCTGCTGGGGTTCGTCTTTCCCGGTATGGGGGTGAGGTCGCGCTGTGTCTAGGAGTGCCATTACTCCAAGTCCTTGGCCAAGGCAGGAGATTTACTGGTAGGTATTCCAGTAATATCTCAGGGTGTTCTAGGATACACTCTGACACGACTTCTACCGCTTTTGGGGGTCTGACTTTTACCAACCCCCTAGGCCCGCCATGCGATGCTTATAGACGAACGGACCGGACTGTACAGATATTGTCACTGACAGGCTCAGTAGGGTGTCAGGATGAGTTCGCTCATCGATGTCCCTTTTGGTCAATACCTGGTAGCCCGTTACGTATGGCTAATACCTCTGACGCGATAGTGGTTAAATCCACAACCAAGGTATTGACGAGTCTTTAGAGTCTTCCACAAACCGTTTTTTCAAGTTTTGGGCGAAACGCTGTAGAGGCCGTATGGAGATATGGCAGGGTTCGATCAGATACGTGCGGTATTGCACGGATCATGATGGGACGGATAATACTAGCGGGCTTTGGTTTAAGCCGGATCCTAGTATTGTACAGTGTAGATTTTGTCTCTTTGCATTTGTATTCGGTCTGAATACAAATGCGGGTATGTATATACAGTCGCGGGGTTTTCCAGTAATTTATTACGGGATCAGTTTTTTGAAGTTGCCAGTTTGCATTCCGTTTCGTCCATTTTCCTTTGTTTCTTTCCTCGGCTGAAAATTGGTTGTGGAGGGCTTATTTACAAATGTGCAAATTAGCATTGTGGAGGGTGGTCTTTGTATATTGTTGCTTCATGATGGTTCAACCATCATTTGTCTTATTTGATCATCATCATTACTTGACTTTGGTGTTATGATGGTTGATGGAGTGGAGACATGGTTGTGATCATATTCTTCTCATCATCACTCTTTATTCACTCTTGCATATTGCTTCCCCCCCTTGACTTTTCTCTCTCTCCCTTCACAAGAGGGGGCCGGCCACACTAGAGGGAAGGCTGTCCAAATTTTGTGTGAGGGGTTTTTATCTTTTTTGGCTCACACAAAATACCATAGCACCATCCAAAACTTCATTCCTACACTTTGATATTCATATGGAAAATTCCTTAACCCCATTGAGACAAAAGGGTTCTACAATAACCTATAACATTCTTGGATACGTCGACTCGCCAACTTCGTGCCCGAGTTGCCTCGGTTCAGAGGTGGGAGCCCGTAAAAGTACCCGGCGATGTGGTGCCCTTCCGACGAGGGGATGAAGACCGGAGATTCCGTGGGGAGATCGGGACGACGACGAGAAGACCGAAGGACACGGATCGCTCGGTATATCTCTCTACCCCTTCTCTTGTTAGCTAGGAGTAGGTTAATGGCCCGATCCGGGATTTAAAGTGCGCGGTGGTGCCGGTTTACAAGTTTTGTAAAAGTATCGTTTCCGCATTTTGGCCTCGGATTGACGGCCGGGGCGCCGCCGTGCACTTACACTGGTATCAGAGCCACGCCATTAACCTAGTCTAGCTTGCTCTAACGTGTTTACAAGTTCAATCGAACGGATTTTCCGAAAACCCGCATTTTCTGGTTCACTTCTCTATCGAATTTTTTTTTGGCTCGAAAAATTAGTTGGTACATTGTAAAAATACGTGCAGGGTTTTTTATGTATTCTCTGAAAATTTGGTCGCATGTTATTATTATTCCACCGCGGAACCGAGGCCAAACCCATGCTTGGGCCACGGTTCCACCGCCACTTTTACAGTTCAATGCACCAAAATTTTATAGAGAGCTTCTGAGTTGAAAATGGGGTTTTTGGAATGTTCTGTTTGGGCCTAGATTTCTTTCAGTGCTACAGTTGTGCTTGGGGCCCACTTCGGGAAATTTTTAGTCGATCGCAAATTTTAAATATGTTAGTTCACAGTATTTACGTTATATCTGCGACCGTGAATGTCATTTGATCGGTAAATCCTGTATAACTGCTATAACCTTTTTAGACGGATTTGCGAACGTGACATTCACGTTGATGTTCTGTGTTGTGCTGTAATGTTGCGGATTGTCATGGTGGATAGCCTGGATGCAATGGTAGCACAGTTTGGTTTATTATGTACATTTGATATTGCGGGACGAGCGTCCGACATGTGGACTGCCGTCACTTCCTGTTTGTATATTATTCTTTTGGGGCACGACCAGGCTGAGGTCGATGTACCCGTTGTATGTATATTTTACTTTCTGTGCTAGGATTACCCCGCGGTAGGGTGCACGGATAGCCGGATTCTAAAAGGCAATGGGCCCACATCTCATGGCTTTGAGACGGAGGGGGCTTCACTCTAGAATTGGCGGGCTATTCGCCACACTCGTAGGGGGTACAAGTTGACCCAAGGAGGGGTGCCCAAGTTATCGGATTCCGTGAAGTGCTGGGTGGTCCATTCACGTTGCTGAAGAGGGCTGCCCGCTTCAGGTTTTGGCGGGTAACTTGCCGCGCCCGTAGGGGTCTAGGGTTTCATTGCACAGGCTATCCACACGACCAGAGGAACGTCGGGTTTCAGTAGCGGCTCTATGAAACCCGCGAATCCCAGATATCTGTATTGTTTTTTGATGCTTATTACATTTATGTGATGTTGCATTTTATCACGCCTTGTGCGAATACTATATATTGATATATATACTAGTAGATGTTGTATATGTTTTGCATCCGTGCTAGTCCAGTCCCCGCTCTGTCATTAGTTAAGTAACCTAACGGGTGATGACGGGACCCAGTGGCGAATACGGATGGCATATACATACATCATTATTTTCGTTCTTTATTGGTGTGATCAATTGATGGGACTGCATTGATTCGGATCAATGCAAGCTAAAAAAACCTATTTTGATGTTGTTGGAACATTTTTTAAAAAGCTGTTATTGCAAGGATGTTCTCTTTTGTTTTGCACAGTGATATTCAGTTGGAATATCCTGCACCTCAGTCGACGAGGCAAGGGCCGAGATCCCTTCCCCGGGAGTGACCCTTTTGACAAATGTTTGCGTCAGGGCAATAACTTCATTATAGTCGTTTACTTTTGCTTTGCATCGTGGTATTCAGTTGGAATATCCTGCACCTCATTCTACGGGGAAAGAGCCGAGATCCCTTCACCGGGAGTGACCTCTTTAGCAAAGGTTTTCGTTTCTATATTTTTATAAAGCTATCCGGTTCCTTCAACGATGTCAAGTTCATTATGTTAAAGGTTTTTGCCAAAAACCATTTGTAGCCCTCCATCGTTTCATATGGATATTCAATAGTTTTCAAGCTGTGTTTGTTGGCCAAAGTCAAGGCACAGTGATTGGTAGCTATTGGATATTCTTATGCAGCATAGATAGATGCGTTGGTTTGGGACAGTCGTACTGCCTTGTTGGCCAAAGTCAAGGGTAGGTACGGGTGGGTTCAAATTAACCTGGAGAATGACGGGTAGAACTTGACATGTGACTTATGATTTGTTGGCCAAAGTCAAGGTCATAAGAGCATGGGGCAAAAATCACATCGGTAGTTTCTAAAGAAACTGAAACTTGCCAGATATACGCATACCTTCTGGAGTGTGATAACGTGAGCGGATTCCGTCACGTTATCATGCGATGATAGTTAGATCCCGATTCCCACTGATGAGTTGGTTTACTCCTCGGGTGATCCCGACAAATTCTTCTTTCAGGTTTGGAGGAGAATTTGACGGTACAGTGGGAGGTTTCCTGATTAGATAAATTGGTAACAATTCTGATCTAGGTTAGAGTGCACGCTGAGTGTTTCTTTTCTCTCTCTCTTTGGCTTCGACCATGACCCGACCCTAAGACTATGACTCAGTGACCAAAATTGACCGAACCTTCTTAAACACTGGCTTTTGGATTGTCGGAGTTGCAAACCACATTGCCGCTCCTAGTTTTACCCTTTTCTCCAGGACACCCCGTATTACTACGAACGTCCACTTCCATTGGATAAAACCATCGTATGGTTATATCCAAACTCAAAGGAATTTATTTGAGGATGGTTTCTGGTTCTGGAGAAAACGAATAGGACTATTCAGTTGTCTTTTCTTTTACCTTCTCTCAGGTTGCGAGTGCCCCTTAGATTAGGGGATAGTACACCTATTACACAAATTGGATAGTCTTCTTCCAAACCATAGGCAGGTGCCGACCGGTAGGGAATGAAGAAAACCAATTAGCCTAACGATGGTGTACAGAAGGTATTATGTGAAGATAAATAAAGGGATTAGAAGGAGGGCAAAGTAAATTGCGACTGATATTCACGACCAAAATCAAGTATTTCATCGCCACTCCCACATCACCTTTGTATTTCTCCAGAACACTCAGTATCACTACGACGATCCATAGTTTATTGGATACTCCATCGTATGGTTATATACGAACTCGATAGGAACTTGTTCCAGTTCGGGGATGGATTCTGGTTCAGGAGAAATAGGAATAAGGTTTATTCGGTTGTCTTTTATCTTCACCTTCTCTCGCATTGCGAGTGCTCCTAGGATTAGGACAGTACACCCATTATGCTTATTGGATAGTCTTCTTCCAAACCATAGGCTGGTGCCGAACGGTAGGGAAGGGAGAAAACCATTTTGCCTAAAGGGGTGTGCAGAAGGTAACGACTAAAGACATATAAAGGGATTTGGAAATGTGGCAAAGAAATATACGGTTACAGTTGTGAATCTCGATAATGGAAGAGGCATTGCTAGGAATACCCGGATACCCTTACAAAACACTTCAATGTTTCAGCTTCACTGTGTACTGTTAAAAGAAAACTGATTTTCGAATTAGACACTTGCTCCAGGGTATGTATTTACCAGGTATGATTCTCACATCTGTATAGTTTTACAGATAATGAGTGGGAGTAAGTTATTTGGAATTAGGTGATCATCCTCATTATATCGGAATTCGTTGTAATTAGTGATATTTGAGGAAGTCACCTTGGTTGTTTGCCGGACGACAAATATTTGGTTTTGAATATCCGTTGTTATGCACCAATTTCAAATTGATATATCTGTACGTCTATTTTTATAGAGTGAGATATACATTTTTGAAATTATGTCCATGACATTTAACTATATCAGTGGATGGTTAGGTAAGGAGCATTAAACAGCGGTGTAGTTCTTCTTAGCCATAAGTACAGTTTTCAACCTACGACCCAAAGAGAATGAGTTATTAGACTCAAGGGACTTATACAGAGTATTGTATGTTGTCCAGCGTCCATGAGGACAGAAGGGTTGGTTCTCGTACTATATTCGGTTTACTTATGACTTCTCTAGTTTTTAAACAGCTGTTTCGTAGAAACACTGGGTCCAAGTTTTGAGAAGTTATAGGTATGTGGATAAAGTAGAGAACTAGGTGTTGCAAGTATCGGGATCCTTCAAGGTGATTGAAAATGTAGATACTTGTGTTTGGTATTCAGTTGATAGTAATGATTAAGAGAACTTGCTTCTCTTTCAGGTTACTCATATATGGACTCATTTCTAAGTTGAGTAACGTTGATCGGCCTCTTTCCATTTAGTTAACATGCACTGGAGACAGCTGCACGATTTGAATCTGGTTCAATTAAATCAGTGCCTCTGGTTCTATATTGGATATAGAACAGTTCATATCTTAACGATGTTAAGGTATGGGGAGTTTTCAGGCTTATGATTAAAACCAGACTCTGGATAACTCAAGGCACGTTTCTGTAATGGATGTTTATGGGTTGACCCAGGCTATGACGAGGATTGACTTTCTACCATCTGGAAGATCAATAGTGATATTGTTCTAGACTCGCCACAGTTTTAACAGAAATGGATTTTTTCAGAAAACAGTAGTGGGAGTATGGTTAAACTGGAAGTGATTCCAGAACCGCAAACGATTACTGAAAATTTGATAAGAACCTAAAGATTCAATGTAGTTTGACATTCTATTGGCCACTCCGCAAATAAGGTGGGTAACCTCAGGCACCCGAGAGGTACTTCGGTATGCTCAAGGACGGTGGCATGGAGGTTCTTGTTTACCCTGGCTTGCCATTGCTGTTGTTCCAGGTTGCGAGACCCGGCAGGAGGATGCGTATAGCGTCGTTCTAAACTAGCTTTAGAAGTGTACGTGTATAAGACTCTGCCAGAGGGTTGTCGTAGTCAGTGGGAGCAGCGGAAGCATTGGTGGACTAGTGGCTTATGTCTATTTATAAACTAAAGCAGATGTAGCGGAGATAGATCATCTATTTCTGATATGACAATCATAGGTTTGACTTCATCAGAATAGGGAATGGATCTGTTAAGAAGGTAGTAGGGTGTGATGTCCTGGTATTTGGATGACATACACAGAGTAGGAAGTGATATTCCTATACTACGATCGGTTATACTTTGGTTGTCACACAGTGGTTTCTCCACATAGGATATAGACTGTATATCAGACATTCTGGTTACTAGATCTATGGTTTTAGATCTAGATTTCGGTAGTTTCCTAATCTGGGTACTTAGACAGCATTCTAAAGGTGTTTCAGAAAGAACGAATCCAGGCATGGTGGTGTACCTGCAGGTAATGGAGTCACCCTCTCTAAAGGTGTCCTGCAGACTAAAGTGGAGAGGGATGTGCATGATTGGCAGATCACTTGCTTAGGCAATTCAGTCAATCATGAGATGTCAAGTACCACACCAGATGTTGTTTTTGCAGTAGATGCAATAAGTTGATATTAATCCAATCCTGGAGAAACGGTCAGAAGCAGTTTTAGAACATAAGTGGATGTTCTAGGGATATGATAACAACATCCTCATTCGGGAGACAGTTATCATTCCAGGCTTCCAAGGTGACCTGGATGACCGAGAGGTTGTCAGAGTTATAGTTTTCCTTCTGACGAGGGGCTGTATTTTGGACAGGTGGTCCAAAGGGATACTAAGGGAGGCATGACGCAGGATACTGATTAAATTCAGTTGACAATACAGTCTAAGAAGTTTGGATTTGGAGTTCATTTATGAGCTAGGTCCCATCAGATATCCAGACGCATTCTAAGACAGGTATTGCTCATTTCAGGAGATGGCTTTTTCCACGAACTTGAGATAAAGAGAGACATAGAAAGAAACATTACAGCAGATCCACTCACTGAGGCTATTCCTCGAACGCAATAGTTTTGCAAACAGGTTTTGTGAGACTGATAAGTAGAGGAATTGGGTGTTCGGTATCACACGGGCTATGAGTAGGCAACATCGCAGTAATTAGCCTTGAGTGCAAGTGGGGGATTGTTGGAGATAGTGCCCTCAGAGTCAATTATTGGATCACAGGCACGTGATTACAATGATTGAGGGAGGTCCTATTCCGGTAGGACAGTCTTAATCAAGATGATACTATGCTATCTGGTTTATCTTTATCATCGTGTACTGCTTTAGGTGACCTTACAGGTCGCTATTACACGTTGATAGAGCCCCTAGGATTCTTGCTTGACTGCCAGCAGTATGAGGGCGATCATATACGTGGGAGCTGGTAGTCTATAAGAATATTCTTAAAAGGTCCATAGTCATGGGAGTTTCGAGATAGGGCATAGATATTCCAGAGTAGACTAGTGTATACTGTCGAGACCGCGACGAGGGGCGGTGTCAGGTCTCACAAGCCACTGGTGTCAGTTGGTTCAGCTAAGATGTATGCAGGTGCTCATTCACTAGTAAAATAAGGGGTTGCACCTACGGATAACAACATCCATAGGGGCAGATAAAGTTTGGCCCTAAGGATTAATCCGTAGGGCCAAACAGTTGCCCATACGGTCCTTCCATATTTATTTAAAAATTATAAAATCTTAAAGTATTGTTTGCCCCTACGGAGCCGCAAACCAAGCACCAATGGGTATATCCGTAGGGGCATATAAATAGGGATTTAAGTGATCGATCCCTACGCTGATTATTTTTTATTCCCTTTATCCTTGCGCGCGAACCCAAATTCCCAAACCCTCGACGTTCCCGCCGATCGCCTTTCTCGTCGTCGCCAGCGCCGCCCGAATCGCCGTCGCCACCGCCTGCAGTGATCTCGTCGTCGCCACCACCCTGCTTTCTCGTTGTCGCCACCGCCCTCATTCTTCCTCGTCTCCTATTGTGCGCGTCGTCGACCACCGAGCATCTCCGTCGTCTCCTCCACCGCCTAACCTACAGGTTAGTTAAACATTATTTTAATGATGTTAGGGAAGCGATGAGGGTTAGGGTTAGGTATCGGTTGGGGTTAGGGTTAGGATTAGGGTTAGGGTTAGGGTACGGGTTCGGTTGGGGTTCGGCTGGTGTTGGTGTTAGGGTTTGGGTTAGGGTTCGATTGGGGTTTGGTGTTGGGGTTGGGGTTCGGATGGGGCTGGGTTGGGGTTAGGGTTAGGGTTAGGTGTTGGGTTGGGGTTCAGCTGGGGCTGGGTTAGGGTTAAAAAGGTGAAATTTTATGGGATTGATCTGGAAAATAGTGAAAGTCGAATCTGTTTATTTGTGAATAACACAGTCCATGGTTTTCATATGAGAAAAAGGTCCATGAAAGTCTATGGGATTTATCTAAAAAACGCTGAAAGTTCATGTATTTATTTGTAAACAACAAATTTCATGGTATTTATCTGGAAAACGTTGGAAGTCAATGGTATGTATTTGTAAACAACAAAGTCTATGGAAATTATGTGAAAACGTTAAAATTTCATGGTATTTATTTGTAACAAACAAAGTCTATGGTATTTGTTTGAAAAATATTGAAAGACCATGACATTTATATGTAATGGGTCAAAGTCATTTGGGTTATGTCAATCTTATTGGCGATGCTTTCTTTTTGTGCATATCCAAAAACTTTGAAAGTTCTTGGTACCTATTAGAAAATATAAAGGGTTTTGTAGTGAAAGGAAAGAATTGGATTTAGAAAAACCGTGTGTAACTTTTAGAAATTCTATACACCCAAGTATATAGAAAAAGGTTAATTGCGGATACAGCCTATGTACTATGGGGGTCAAGCACTTATAACCTCTGAAGTATAATAATAAGCACTTTTGTTTGTTTTTCATTAGTGATTAATTTTTAGTTTGCTATTTATTCTTTTTCGGTATGGATACTTGATAGAATTACAATTGCTTTACTATTGTTTGCCTTTTTCCTTTTGTGTAGAAAATATATCCATTGTGTCATATGGACACTATTAATTTCACATCGATTCAAGGGAAAAATTGAGGAAGATTGTGTTTTTTATATCAAAAACCTTTTTGTTGAACCCAACAGTTGAAACTTTAGAGTTGTTATAGATAGCTCCTACATATTTAATGCATGTACCATTGTTAAGAGAGTGCAAGGTGGAGAACAATAATTTGTTTCAACGGCACGTTTTTCAAGTTATAACCAATATATGATATTCGATGATAATATGAAACTTTCATATTCTCATCGATACTCATATATGAAACTCAAAGCACCACTTAGTCCCCGTCTATCGGTTAACATACGTTCGATATTCGTCGTGACATAGAACTATACGAAAGTTGTTAAATATCGGACGGTATAGCTCGATACAAACAACCGTCGTGTAGTCTATGTGATGAGAAAATTCAATCTTATGATAACCGATAGATTTGTCCCGTGTGGACAAGTTAGGAATGTATAAAGCAAACACCTTCATTCACTTGTGGTTTCATCCGTTTCGAGATATTTTGTCTGTATTTTTCCGCTGGTTCTCCGTGTACAAAGATAGATTAGATGTTCATTTCAACGTTGTTTCACAGCTTTGAAATGATTATCTATTCTATTACAGTGTACTCGGAGAAGAGCGGGGAGATGCTGCCGAAATTTACTCGAAACGGTTGAAAGCACAAGCGTATGGGTGTTCGCTCTATACATTTTTAATAGGATAGAAGTCTTACCCCCGACAGCCGAAATACACACATACAACAAGAACACACAACAAACGCATCATTAGAGAGTGATTCAAGATGTTCAAGTAAAAACCAATATATGATGTTCGATGATAATATGAAACCTTCATATTCTCATCGATACTCATATATGAAACTAAAAGCGCCACTTAGTCCCCGTCTATCGGTTAACATACGTGCGATGCTCGTTGTGACCTAGAACTATACGAAGGTTGTTAAATATCAGACAGTATAGCTCGATACTAACAACCGTCGTATAGTCTACGCGACGAGGAAATTCAATCATATGGTAACCCATAGATTTGTCCCGTGTGGACAAATTAAGAATGTATAAAGCAAACGCCTTCATTCACTTGTGTTTTCATCCGTTTCGAGATATTTCGTCGGTACCTTTCCGTTGGTTCTCCGTTTACAAAGATAGATTAGATGTTCATTTCAACGTTGTTTCATGGCTTTGAAATGATTATCTATTCTATTACAGTGTACTCGGAGAACAGCGGGGAGGTGCTGCCAAAATTTACTCGAAACGGTTGAAAGCACAAGTGATGGGCGTTCGCTCTATACATTCTTAATGGGCTAGAAGCCTACCCCCGACAGCCGGAACACACACATACAACAAGAATACATAACAAACGCATAATTAGAGAGCGATTCGAGATGTTCGGGTTAAAACCAATATATGATAATCGGTGATAATATGAAACCTTCATATTCTCATCGATACTCATATATGAAACTAAAAGCGCCACTTAGTCCCCGTCTATCGATTAACATACGTGCGATGCTCGTCGTGACCTAGAACTATACGAAGGTTGTTAAATATCGGACAGTATAGCTCGATAGTAACAACCGTCGTATAGTCTACGCGACGAGAAAATTCAATCGTATGGTAACCCATAGATTTGTCCTGTGTGGACAAGTTAAGAATGTATAAAGCAAACGCCTTCATTCACTTGTGTTTTCATCCGTTTCGAAATATTTCGTCGGTACCTTTCCGCTGGTTCTCCGTGTACAAAGATAGATTAGATGTTCATTTCAACGTTGTTTCACGGCTTTGAAATGATTATCTATTTTATTACAGTGTACTCGGAGAACAGCGGGGAGGTGCTGCCGAAATTTTCTCGAAACGGTTGAAAGCACAAGTGATGGGCGTTCGCTCTATACATTCTTAATGGGATAGAAGCCTACCCCCGACAGCCGGAACACACACATACAACAAGAATACACAACAAACGCATAATTAGAGAGCGATTCGAGATGTTCGGGTTAAAACCAATATATGTGAATTTGAAACCTTCATATTCCCATCGATACTCATATATGAAACTAAAATCGCCATTTAGTCCCCGTCTATCGGTTAACATACGTCCGATAATTTATTCTTTTCAACGACAAACGCACACACAAAGCATATACACGGATTTTCTCCTTTGTCAGTAACTATCCCGTTCTTATATTTCTCAATATAGTCAGCATAACCTACAATTTATATGTTATACAGTCTAACATGGCCCATGCGTACGTCAGAGTTATGGACTGGATGTATGTGGATTGGAAACAACGTATGCAACCTAAGTTTGTCGCAGGAGTTGCTGCTTTCCTTGAATTTGCATACGCACATAATAAGATCATAATAGAGAAGATTCTCTGTCCATGCGATAGATGTGGCAATAAGTACTGGCAGAAGGTAGAATTGGCAGAGCTTCATATTGTAAAACATGGGTTTACTAGACTTTATACAACTTGGAAATATCACGGGGAAGGAGAAGAATGCAGTACTGTGGCAGAAGAAGAAGGAGAACACGATAATGTGGCAGGAGAAGAAGAAGAATTCGGTAATACGGCAGGAGACGGAAATTTATTTCCATCAGAAGAAATGGAGGATATGGTAGAGGCTGCTATAGGTGAATCTATTCGTACCGAAGATGACATTCCTTCCGGTCAAGGACCGCGTGCAGATAAATATGAAAATTTCATGAATGATGCTAGGAAACCAATTTATGAGAATGCGAAGTATTCCACCCTCTCATGGTTGTCCAACTTTTCCAGATTAAGTGCCTAAATGGATTGAGTAACAATTCATTCATAATGCTTCTTTCGTTCTTGAAAGATTCTATGCCTCCGGGAAATAATGTGCCCGAAAGCTGGTACGAAGCCCAGAAGATGATGTCTGATTTGGGTCTAAAGTTCGAGAAGATTCAAGCATGTCCTAAAAATTGCGTGTTGTACCGGAAAGTGAATCAGAATTGAAAGAGTGTCCAACATGCGGAGAGGCTAGGTATAAGCCGAAAGATTCTGATAAGAAGCCTGATATACCTGTGAAGATAGCACGATATTTTCCCATAACACAGAGGCTGCAGAGGCTATTCAGGTGCAAGAAAACAGCCGAGGCAATGATTTGGCATCACCGTGCTCCTCCAAGTGAAAATGGAAAAATGAGCCATCCAAGAGATTCACCGGTATGGAAGGATTTCGATTGGAGGTACGCAATATTCAGTAGCGATCCTCGTAATGTCCGGCTCGGACTGGCTACTGATGGCTTCTGCCCATTCAACTATATGGCTGGAAGTCACAGCACATGGCCCGTTGCAATGATAATTTATAATCTGTCGCCTTGGTTGGCTATGGACCAATCATACTTTATGATGCCTCTTCTTATCGACGGACCAAACTCACCGGGGAAAAATATCGACGTCTATCTCCGACCTCTGATCGAGGAGTTGAAATCTTTGTTCATTGATGGTGTAGAGACATATGATTCAAACACAAATACAACCTTCATACTGCGTGCGTCTTTAATGTGGACAATTAATAACTTTCCTGCGTATGGAATGCTATCAGGTTGGTCCGTACATGGTCACAAAGCATGTCCTCATTGCCATGAACACACAACATCAAAATTCTTGAATTTTAGCAGGAAGGTTTGTTATTGCCGCCATCGACGTTTTCTGCCTCCAGACCACCCTTATAGGTTAGATACGGTTCACTTTGATGGTCATCAGGAGCTTCTTGGACCTCCATCCCCATTGTCCGGAGAGGACGTGACTGCTAAATGGGATGGTTACAATAACGTGACCTTCGGGATGGATCCGACGAAACAGGTCAAACCACAATATTAGAACAAGTTAAGCATTTTCTTCGAGCTTCCGTACTGGTCTACAAATTCAGTGCGTCATTGTCTGAACGTCATGCATATAGCGAAGGGAGTATCAGAGCGCATACTTAACTTGCTTCTTTGTAAAGACGGGAAATCGAAAGACAACATGAATGCTCGGATGGATCTACAAGAGTGGAGAATAAGAAGTGAATTGCACCCTAGACCGGTAGCGGGTAAACCGGGCAAGTTTGTACTTACCAATGCCGCTTATCATATGTCACAACCGGAGAAGAAAAGATTCCTGCAGGTGTTGCATGATTTGAAGGTCCCCACAGGTTTCTCAGGATCATTCAGCAAGAAAATAAAAATTGTGAAGGGCAAGATCGATGGGCTGAAAAGTCATGATCGCCATGTTATCGTGGAGCACCTTCTTCCATTAGCCCTCAGGACTTCTCTCCCCGACTCGGTTGGTCTAGTAATCAACGACCTATGTTGTTTTTTCAGGGATTTGTGTGCTAAAACACTGGAGGTTGCGACGCTGGATAAACTAGAAAATTCTGTTGCGTTGATACTTTGCAAGTTTGAGCGTATTTTCCCACCGTCATTCTTCGATATCATAATACACTTGACGGTTCATCTTGCAACTGAGGCAAAGTTAGCCGGACCGGTACAATATCGATGGATGTATCCCGTCGAGAGGTACGTGTAATTTTTCGTTTCGCGCAATTTATAAATTTATTATTGTCCTGTATGCCCGTATTTATTTATTCAACATATTCTCATTAGGTACCTCTACACTATTAAGAAGTATATACGCAATAAAAATCGACCAGAGGGTTCTATCATGCAAGGTTATCTTCTTGATGAAGCAACCACATTTTGTTCCCGCTATCTGGACGAGAACATTGAGACAAGGCTTAACCGACCACGAAGAATTCAAGACGGGCCATATGGTAAAGCCGAGTATAAGAGGGTAGACACTATGTTTATCAACAAGATATACAGGTTTATCTTGCTTAATTGCGCATGTCTTGAACAAATTAGAGAGTAAGTTCTTTTGGATTAATTGTTATATCTGTGTTTGTGTGTGTATGAAATGACATAATATTAATGTCACAATTATTTGTCGAAAACAGAATTCATTTTAACGAGGTACGTGAGGGGCATCCTGATTGGAACGAAGAACGTTTGGAAAAATACCATCAGGATAATTTTTGTGATTGGGTCACAGATCATGTAAGTTATTCGAATAACATTTTACTGCTATCAGTTTTAATCTAAACTTTTATCGTTATGTATTTGTCGTAAAATTTGTTTTGTTAGATCCACAATCCGAACTTGTCTGCATCATTTGAGAGTGATTCAAGATGTTTAGCTCAATTTCCTAGTATGGAGGTTGCATATTACAAAGGATTTGGTGTCCTTGGATACAAATTCGAAGTTAAGGACATAGAAACATCTAGAACCACTCAGAATAGTGGGATTGCGATGGTAGGATCGGACGGTGTGATTTACTATAGGTACTTAAATTGTATACTCGGCATCCACTATCCCGGACGATCAAAACCCTTTTATATATTCCAGTGTACTTGGTACGATCCGCGAACCGATACGGACATGTGGAGAAGCAGTCTTGGGACTTGGAAAGATGAATATGGATTGACCAGTACGAACACACTTCGATTTTACGGTCAGGACGATACGTTTATCTTTCAGAACCAAGCGTTCCAAGTATACTACTCACAGTGTTTGAAGCATCCGAGGTGGAGTGTTGTATGCCGATGGAAACCCAGAGATTTCTACGATGTCCCAGAATATGAGGACAGCGATGAGGACGAAGAAGAGAAAAGGCTTAAAGTGCTCCGACCGTCTGTTTCGAAGGACGGGTTGTCTTCGACCGATCATGAAGTTACGTGGGTTAGAAATGACATCGACGATAAAATCCAAGTAGATATGTATGATGCGCCCACGAAATAAAAAAGGTTATCAGTAATGTTATATTATTACTTCACATTTACGCTCTATACATATATAGTCAATACTTTTAATGATTGTCTAATGCATCCACGAACCGTTTATCTAGATTTGATGACGATGTCTGGAGCAGCGAGGGGCGGCAGGAGCTCCAGCCGCGGCAGAGGCAGAGCGGTTCTGCCGCCCGGAGAGCTCCGTAGGGAGCTTAAGAGGGCCGGTCTTGCACCCAAATTGGAGACCCCTTCAGATGCCTCCTTCCGTGTGGATTTTGCCACACCTCGAGGTATAATGCACGCATATCCATTTTGAATGTAATATTACAGATATTCATGCCTGTTTATGTCAAAATTAGTTATATTGTCAATGTTTGATTGTCTAGTTGTTGGTGATGCGTCCACATCTGGGACAGAGGCCACCCCCGCTCCTCCAGGTTTGTTTATATATCATATAGTGTATGTATATTGATATAGAATGCTATATCATAAATACGCACATTCCTTTTACTCTTACTTCGCAATTTTTATTATTGTCTAGCTGTAAGTGGTGACACCACCGCACCTGCGGGTATGTTTATATATCCTATAGTGCATGCATATTGATTTAGAACATTATATTATTGATCTACACATTCTTTTTGCAATTACTTAAATAATCTATTTTTAATTGTCTAATTATAGGTGGTGCGTCCACATCTTCCGCAGGGGCCACTCCTGCCGCTTCCATACCCTCCGCATCGTCTGCAGGTTAGTATGAATAAATTTAAAATATTTATTCATTTTACATATGCTTTATAGAATAAATATGAACTTCATGGAAATTTAGCGTCGATGTTTATTTTCTAGTTGGAGGTGATGCGTCCGCATCCGGGACCCCGGTTGTTCCTCACCGGAGGAACTATCGTCCCGCTCGTGCTGCTGCCCGGGCCCAGGTTCGTGCGATAGTCACCGGAGGTATATATCACACTTGAATTTTCGTTTAACCTTGATTTCTTAATACAACTTTGTCTTATTATTGATTGTCTTGATATTTCGTGCAGACGCAGGGCCACCCCATCCCCAGAGGGGGACTCGAGGCCCGAATCAGTCCTATAGGCTGAGGCCTGACAGAGCTAGGGGGGAGGCAACATTCCCCCTTTTTTTACCCTTCACTATCGCTATACCGGTCCTCATGCCGAGTGGTTCGGCCGGTATTTAGGGGATGAGAGCCGGCTCGTGAAGAACTATCCACTTCACGTTGAGTGGGGCGAGCAGCACCAGCGCTCATTCGCCCTCTTCTTTGATCAGGCTCGGGTATGTATTAATATATATTTTCATTTGATCTATCCAATATATTTATTATTAACACTTGCAATCTTATAAAAATGTTTTTTTTTGTATTTTCAGTTGGATTACGATTTTCAGCCTGTAGCCGACCCTGATCACCCGGGGAGGGTGCTCGACCTTCATGCTCTGTACAATGGCCTGATGAAGAACATGCAGGCCAAGGTCCGATAAAACAGGAATGAGCTGAAGGCCGACTGCTACTCCCTGTGGATGGCGACCCCCGAGACAGAGAGTGCGGCCCTCCTATCTACTCCGGTGTTTGCGAGAGTCGACGTAGAGACATGGCCTCTATTGTGCGCTTATTTCGACTCCCAACGCAAACAGGTATGTATTTTAAATGTAATTCATTATTTATGATATAATTTATTTCTTTGTGTTTTATAATTAGAAAACTAAATGTTAATGCGTTGTGCAGAAACAGGCCGCTCAGAATACAGAGAACAGGAAGTCGGCGAAGAGGGGTCGCCCCACTTACACATGTGGCTCGAGGAACATTACTCGAGGCATGGAGTTATCGGTAGATTACAATAGACCGACCTTTGTGATATTCTGCAATATTAAGAGTTATTTTCTAATATTTCTAATATTAAGAGTTACTTTCTAATATTGCAGACATCTCGGACCGTGGCGTCAGGTGGCACACCGAGCGTGCTGTCCGCATATCTTGCCGTCCACGGCCCCTCGACAGATCCCGCCATGGGCGAGCTTCGATATCCCGACGTCGCTACCCAGGAGTACTGCGTAAGTGTTAATTTTTTTCTACCCAAATTTGAAATTTTAGTTTTGGAAGGTTCAAGTTTAAATTTTATACTTATACTTTACTGCTTAATGTGGGTGTAGGAGCGGGTGGTTGAGCAGGCCCAGGCCTCGGGGATCGATTTTACCGGAAAGAGTGATCCGAGGCTGCTGACCCCAGTTCTGGACACCGCACACGGAGGGCACCACGGAGGTTGGGAGAGAGGCCGGGGACTGGGCCCTAGCAAGGCCCATATGAGGTTAGACTCCACCCCGGCGGTTACTTCCTCCGTCTCTGGTGATCGACGTGTCCATCAGGAACTGGAGAGCTTGACGGCCACCGTTCAGGAGTTGAACGAGATGCTGGTATGTATACTACTTTATAGTAAAATATCATGTCATATTATATAGATATCAACATATCCATAATTAGTACGTAGCTTGAGCTTATTTGGTTTTAGACTTAAGTTTGATTAATCATACATACAGATGTAATTAAAATAAACAACAAACTAGATATCCAAACGGGGTTTCGAAATAACTTAATAATGATACGAATTCGAATAATACACAGTTCTTTCATGCTTATTACACACGTTATGTCCAGACACGACAGGGTACATCGGCCGAGCCTCCGCATGCATCTCCTTCGGCTGCGGCTCCGCAAGCCACTACATCGGCTGCGGTTCCGCAGACAGCTCCTATAGCTCCACCGCCCGCTCAGACTCCCGCAGCCGCGGCTCCGGAAGCGACTATCTCGACGGCGGCTGCGCAGACCACTTCGCCAGCTCTACAGGCCGCTCAGACTCATGCTCGCGCCGAATTGCAGAGTTTATTGACCGAGGAGCAGGCGCGCGTTATTCTATCGTTATTCAGAGGTGGAGCTGGACCGAACTAGGGTAGCTTTTTGGTTCTTATTTTTTGAAACATGTATTTATTTATATCGTACACATTGTACTACATTTTGAAACGATATTGATATTGGTTTATATTTATATCATATTCAGTTTTTGGGTTTCTTTTGTATATTATATATATGCGTGAGATGTGATTATGAATAATGCGATATATGTTGTGTGATGATTAATTTTATATTTGATTGATGTATATATTATTGTGCACAGGGCGGGAATAAATCAAGCAGCCCATTTTTAAAAAAAAATACAGATAATATGTACCTACGGATTAATCCGTAGGTACACATGTTGCCCCTACGGCTATATCCGTAGGGGAAAAATATCAGCAGTAACTGATATTTCCCCCCCAATCTCAGTGCCAGAGGGTTGGGAGTGCCCCTACGGACATATCCGTAGGGGCCACGTCCTAGCCCCTACGGCGTAATCCGTAGGGGCAACATATCAGGAATCCTGATATTTTGCCCCTACGGATAGGTTCCTACGAAGATATCCGTAGGGGGTAGTACATGGCCCTATGGTTATGTACGTAGGTACATTTAATATATTAAAAAAACCGTAAATAATATAACTTTTTATACCCTACGGCCTACTCCGTAGGGGCAACAGGACCTACACAGAAATCCGTAGGGGCAAGATTTTGCCCGTAGGGGCAAGTACTTGCACCTGCGGCCTTTGCACCTACGGGGTATTTTTTCGCCCCTACGGATATATCCGTAAGGGCAGTGGGTTGCCCATACTGGTAAATCCGTAGGGGCAACCTTTATTTGTTGTAGTGATTGGATTATGAGTACACCGGACAGGACTCGCCGGGAACATGCTAGCTGGTCTTATACCTGACGTCAGATAGCAGTTCCCTGGTGATATGTGTACAGGTTAGTTCATCGACCAGAGATCGTCATTTTTCTCGTATGAGTTCCCACTATACTTTGATTACTACCCTACCACGCTCAAAGGAGACGTGCAAACAGGTTTTAGTTGGGTACAGTCCCGAGCCACATGGAGGTAGTGAGCGGATCTGTTGGGGTTCGTCTCTCCCGGTATTGGGGGTGAGGTCGCGCTGTGTCTAGGAGAGCCATTACACGAAGTCCTTGGCCAAGGCAGGAGATTTACTGGTAGGTATTCCAGTAATATCTCAAGGTGTTTTGGGCTACACTCCGACACGACTTGTACCGCTTTTGGGTGTCTGACTTTTACCAACCCCCTAGGCCTGCCATGCGATGCTCATAGACGAACGGACAGGACTGTACGGATATTGTCACTGACAGGCTCAGTAGGGTATCAGGATGAGTTCGCTCATCGACGTCCCTTTTGGTCAATACCTGGTAGCCCGTTACGTATGGCTAATACCTCTGACGTGCTAGTGGTTAAATCCACAACCAAGGTATTGACGAGTCTTTAGAGTCCCCTATAGACTGTTTTCTCATGTTTTGGGCGAAACGCTGTAGAGGCCGTATGGAGATATGGCAAGGCTCGATCAGATACGTGCGGTATTGCACGGAATAAGATCGGACGGATAATACTAGCGGGCTTTGGTTTAAGCCGGATCCTAGTATTATACAGTGTATATTTTGTCTCTTTGCATTTGTATTCGGTCTGAATACATATGCGGGTATGTATATACAGTCGCGAGGTTTTCCTGTAATTTATTACGGGATCAGTTTTTTGAAGTTGCCAGTTTGCATTCCGTTTCGGCCCTTTTCCTTTGTTTCTTTCCTTGGCTGAAAATTGGTGGAGGTGGGCTTATTTGCAAATGTGAAAATTAGCATTGTGGAGGGTGGTCTTTGTATATTGTTGCTTCATGATGGTTCAACCATCATTTTTCCTATTTGATCATCATCATTACTTGACTTTGGTGTTATGATGGTTGATGGAGTGGAGACATGGTTGTGATCATATTCTTCTCATCATCACTCTTTATTCACTCTTGCATTATTGCTTCCCCCACTTGACTTTTCTCTCTCTCCCTTCACAAGAGGGGGCAGGCCACACTAGAGGCTGGGCTGTCCAAATTTTGTGTGAGGGGTTCTTATCTTTTTGGCTCACACAAAATACCATAGCACCATCCAAAACTTCATTCCTCCACTTTGACATTCATATGGCAACTTCCTTAACCCCATTGAGACAAAAGGGTTCTATAATAACCTACAACATTCTTGGACACGTCGACTCGCCAACTTTGTGCCCGAGTTGCCTCGATCCAGAGATGGGAGCCCGTAAAAGAACCCGGCGATATGGTGCCCTTCCGACGAGGAGATGAAGACCGGAGATTCCGCGGGGAGATCGGGAGGACGAAGAGAAGACCGAAGGACATGGATCGCTCGGTATATCTCTGTACCCCTTCTCTTGTTAGCTAGGAGTAGGTTAATGTCCCGATCCGGGATTTAAAGTGCGCGGTAGTGCCGGTTTACAAGTTTTGTAAAAGTATCGTTTCCGCATTTTGGCCTCGGATTGACGGCCGGGGCGCCGCCGTGCACTTACATGATCGTTAAGTGAGAAAGTTTCCGGAGGAGTAGCATATACTCACAGTAGGATCGGGATCCAAATATCATCGTGTGATAAAGCTGTAGGAATACTACCAAAATCATCACACTCCAAATGGTATGCAACACTAGCAAGTTTCTGTTTCTTTCGAAACTCCCGATGTGGATTTTTGCCCCATGCTCTTATGACCTTAACTTTGGCCAACAAATCATAAGTCACATGTCAATTTCTACCCGTCATTATCCAGGTTAATTTTAACCCACCCATACCTACCCTTGACTTTGGCCAACAGGGCAGTACGACTGTCCCAAACCAACGCATCTATCTATGCTACATATGAATATCCAATAGCTACCAATCACTATGCCTTGACTTTGGCCAACAAACATAGCCTGAATACTATTGACTATCCATACGAAATGACGGAGGGCTACGAATGGTTTTGGCGAAACCGTGAACGCAGTGAACTTGATATAATCGAAGGAACTTGATAGGTTTTAAAATGAGTGGTTTAAGCTCCGCGTTATTAAAAGTTTTCTGTTTTGGAAAAAACCGAGTTGTTTTGAAATTGTTCCAACGATTTAACTTTGGTTTGTTTTCTTTGCATTAATTTAATGCGTCCCGTCAATTAATCCTACCATTGCAGAAAACAACGAAAATATGACGTAAGCTTATGCCATCCGCATTCTCCACTGGACCCCGTCATCACCCGTTAGGTTACTTAACTAACGACAGAGTGGGGGATGGACTAGCGCGGATGCAAAACATAAGCAACGCCTACTAGATATCATATATAGATATATATACAGTCGTCAGATGCAATGATAGCCATTCCAGATCACAGATGAACGCATTGGATATGCTAGGAATCCGCGTTTCGTTCGAGCCTGCAACAAAATACGGATTACACGGTCGCGATGAATAGCCAAACCCCACCCTAGACCCCTACGGGTGCGTCAAACTACCCTCCAAGTAACCGAAGTGAAGCAACCACCCTTAACAACGTGAGTAGGCCACTCGGCACTTCAAAGTACCCGGTAGTTTGTGCACCCCACCTTGGGTCTATCCTAGGAGAAAAAACAGTAAAAGAAATAATATACAATGGCGGCTGCAACCTCAACCTGGATGTACGGCCATAAAATAATATTACATCAAATTACAAATTACATCAAAAGAAAGATAAAGAAACTCTCATCTCACAACCCGGCTATTCATCCACGACAATCTAACACGTTCATATAAACAATCCAGCATCACAGATATGCACAACTCCCACTAATCGACGTATATCGATTAGTCGACGTTCAGTACATATATATCACATTACAGATATAACCATTTTGCTTAAGTTTATAGAATTTCGATCAATATACCAATTTGTAACTACCCCAAACACAATACTATTCTCTGAAGAATCTGTCCAGAAACAAATCATCTTAAAAATCACAAAACATCAAGCTGAGCACACGGTAGGAAAAATGAGTCGCGACCTAGTCGACTCGGCCGCGGATCCACGGAGAAACGCTTGGTTTCGCCGTGCTTCCGCGGCGGTCTGATCGAGTCATGGGTTTGTTTTTCTTTGTTGTTCCTAAAAAACCCTGCATGTATTTTTCATGTGTGTGGAAATATTTTTAGACCTGTTTTTAAAAACGGCAGAAAGCACAAGATTTTTGATGTATTTTGTGATTTTTTCCGGATCGAAGTTCTAAACAATTTGCTAACATGTTAGTTGTTGTTTAGCTAGGCTCTGATACCACTGTAAGTCCACGTTACCCACCCCGGTGCTTACGGGGAGGCGGAAAAGGTAAAAATCGAATTTTTAACACAAGGTAACATGGACTAAAATTAGAGGATCTTTGCTAAACAAAAACTAACAAGCTAACTTCAAGTTTTAGCTACTATGGTAGATGGTTATACCTAGATCTTGAACTCCTTCTCTTCTTCTTGTGGTGCTCCTTCTTGCTTGCTCCTTAGAGTAGTGTAGATGGCTCCTCCTCTTCGTCTTCTCTTTAGCGAAGAAAGATCCACCCGAAGGCCTCTACCTTGGGCTTCTACCTCAACCAAGAGGTAACTGGAGTGCTTGGCTTGCTAAACTAAGAACCCTAGAATGAGTAGAGAGATATCTTGATGGTTTTATCTCACAAAGCTCATGGTTTTCATCACATGAAAGAAGAGAGTTTTGAGAGAGGAAGAGAGAGAGCTTAGCATGAGAGAGAAGGAGCAAGAGAGAATGAGTAAGAATAAACACAACCATGCTCTCATATGAGAATAATAATAATAATAATAACTAAAAAAAATTGTGATGGTTAGTTGAAATGACCATTATCATTTCACATTTAATGCAATTTGCAAGAATCAAGAAGTATCTTGCAAAAGAAATGATCATGGTCAAAAGTTCAACAAAAGTCAAAAGGTCAACCTAACCATGGCACAATTATCCTTAATTAATATAATTAATTATATTTCTCATTCTCATTAGGGTTTAGAAAAATTCAACTATCAAAAACCCTAATGAGATTCCTCTGCCTCTGTCAACTGTGTATACACACCCGCATCCGTATTCCGAGGAACACGAATACAAAGAGACAACCAATCCCAAAACAAATACTAGGATCTGGCTTAAACCAAAGCCCGCTAGTAATAACTGCCCGGACACCCAACGTGCACAAATGCACGTATGTGAACGAACCCTGTCGCAAAACCATGCGACCTCTACTCTGTTTTGCCCAAAATAGAACAACCCTCTGCGTGGGACTCTAAAGACTCGACACTACGCTGGAAGTGGGTTTAACCACAGGCCACAAGCGGTACTGGTTGCACGTAACGGTTCCAGGTAGATGCCGATAAGAAGACCTATGAGGTGAACCCATCCGAACTCCTACTGAGCCTGAATGTGACAATCTCCGTACAGTCCGGTCTATTCGTCTGAGAGTATCGCATGTCGGGCCTAGGGGGCGGTAAACGTCAGACCCCTAATAGCAGTACAAGTCATGCCGGAGTGTAGCCCAGAACACCCTGAGAAACTACTGGAAACACTACCAGCAAATCTCGCTTGCCCTGGCCAGGGACTTTGTGTAATGGCTCTCCTACACACAGCGCGATATCAATCCCCAATACTGGAAGAGACGAATCCTATCTAACCGCTACTGCCTCCAAGTGCTTCGGGACTGCACCCAACTACTACCTGTTTGCACGACTCCTTTCAGCCGTGGTTGGGTAGTAATCAAAGTACAGTGGGAACACACTCGAGTCGAAGTAGTAGTGTCAAGTCGACGGACTAAGCTATACTCCTGTCACCTGGGAACTGTTATCTGATGATAGGTATAGTACCAACCAACAGTTCCCAGCGAGTCCTGTCCAGTGTACTCATAACCTAACGAGCACCCGCATACTATCTCCAGTACGACATACTAATGGCTGTAGGAAAGACCATCTCCCCTGCTGAGATGAGAAGTGCATACGCTAGTCTACTCCGGAGTATGGATGCCCCGTCTCGATAATCCTACGACCAGGGACCTGTATAAGGATGTGCTTTAGATTACCCAGCCCCCACTAGTATGACTGCCATCACAACACTTGTAATCAAGCAAATATCCTAAGGGCTCCACTAATATGTGTAGGCTATATGCTAAAAGAAACGCATGCACATATTAATGTAGAAACAAACCAAGTAGCATACTACCATTTTGAGCAAGATTGTTTATACAACTGTGAATATCCCAAGCTTCCATTAAGTAATATACAAACTAGTATGATACAGTAATGGCCTCTAGGGCATATATACTAACATATAGGTCCTCCCTCAATCATTGCAATCGCGTGCCTGCGATCCAATAATTGACTTTGAGGACACTATATCCAACAGAATCACACATAGGTTAAAACCTTTGGTTCACTCACGCAAATCAACCAAAAGACCCTCGATATCGTCGTACAAACGTCAAGTGACCGATACAAAACCAAATATCAATACTTCATGTCATGGAATGTTACAAAAACAATACAGCAACTCATGAAAACTTTCTCCAGATTTTAGTTCAGGTGAAATTGGGATAAACAAACAATATAGTAGTGTAGTATAGGGGGTATATAAGCTATAGACCAAACCTAGACACCAAATCCCACATTTTGGTCGTCCACATACCCTAAATTTCTGGCCGGCTCGGCCAAAGTTGCTTTGTTGGGGTTCGTATTTGCAGGGTGGCCTCTTAGTGGTCCATCAGGTTAGTGGTGTTGCTAGTTTTTCTAGTAAAAGTCCCGGGTCACTCCAGATTCCCTGCACCCACAATTCAACACAAAACCGACATTTCGATATCTAAATCCAATTGCATGGTCTAGGCTCTGTTTTAATCCAAGTGTTTAACACTAAAAGGGGGTTGTAGTCACAATACACTCACACGCATCATCACAACTCAAGAATTTCTCAAAACCTCATCTTGGAATTTTCAACCGTCACTAAACTACACTTAAACACTTCTAAACTTAAATAGATGCTAAAGTAATTGAAACACTACCCTAATGATGAAAGAATTACCTCATTTGGCAACTCAAGAAAATTTCTTGAGTTGCCCCAAGGTCTCAAAATCCAAACTTTCTTGGTTCCCCATACTTGTAGTGATCATGTGCACAATTTTTGTGCAGAGGATGCATGGTTTTGATGTATTTTTGGGGGTGAGGTGAGCTGGTGTAAGTGGTGGAGGAGGTGAGGGCAGCAATGAAGCGAAGTGAAGAGAAAATGAGGAAGATGATGAAGTGAAACACAATGAGTCTTGGTCAATGAGACCCCTCACCTCTTTCTCTCTCTTCTCTCTCTTGCCCATACTTCATATTTTAATCTTTTCCTTTTCTTTTCTTTTCTTTTTGCTTCTTTTCTTTTCATTTTAAACACAAATAGAACCAAGTTATGAAAGAAATGAAGCATGGCTTTGATAAAAAGAAATGTACAAGTGTTTGCAACATGATTTGTTGCATGCCACATGCACATAACACTTTTAATGCAAATTAGAAAATGCTAATCAAGTTTAGTAATAATCCATACAAAATAAATTGTATGCTACATTGTAAAATTCCCAATTTTCATAAATTCTTTTAAAAATAAAAAATTGATATAAATATCCAAACATTTTCTAATTTATCGGTATATAATTATACCATATCATTAAAACAAATTTCCACATATTAAAATATCCATAATATTTATTATTTTAATTATATAACTTCGCAAAAATAATATCTTATTTTTCTGAAATGTTACACCTAGTTACCTCGGCTATGAGGTTGGAGCTCGAACTACAAATCCTCAGGTGAATTATCTTCGATGGAGGGAGACCGGCGATCAAGCTTGATCATGATGGCCTCTAGAATCATAGGAAGATGGTAGAAGACCGAAGGACATGGATCATTCAGTATAACCATTCTAACTCCTCTTTAGTTTCCAAGCTTATAGTTTTATGGTAGATCCGGATTATAGGGTCGTTCTAGCGCCAGTTTTGAAATTTTTTGTTCTGCAAACGGTCTCGGTAGATAGCCAGGGCACTGGCATAACCCAACATGAACGAAATAGCATACTATCATATAGAGCAAGATTGTACTGTACATGCATACCCCTAATATTCTATACAATAAAGGCCTATAAGGCATACATATCCAAAATCAAGGTTTACACATACGGTTCAGGTTGTTGCGTGCGCAGTTTCTCGACACTATCACCCAGGATTTGTCAGAGCATCATATCGAGTGTTATGTGAGAGCTTATATTCTGTCGCTCTTTGGGGGTCTCTATTCCCATCCTCCGCCGGCGATATGGTATCGCTATGGTATTTAACTTTGCTTGCATCTCTGACTGCTGTAGGCGAAAAGGCGTACAGCTGGGACAGCGTAGTTCTTTCTTTCATATATCACGGGTTGTGTCGAGCGTTGCTGGGTGGAACACAGATGATTGGATGTTCTGTGTTATTATAGCTTTGGGCTTGGGATAGATATCATCTCGGACAACCTGGTATTACACAGGTCACGGATAAATCCAGCCTGGTCCAGCGGAGCGGAGGTCCCCACTCGGGGTATATTGGGCAGGTGCACACACAAAAGACTCGACGCTACACTGGCAGTGGGTTTAACCACATGCCGCAAGCGGTACTAGCTGCACGTAACGGTCCCCAGTTAGATGTCGATAAGAAGGCCGATGAGAAAAAACTATCTGAACTCCTATTGAGCATGAACGTGACAATCTCTGTACAATCTGGTCTGTTCATCTAAGAGTATCGTATATCGGGCCTAAAAGGGCGGTAAACGTCAGACCCCTAATAGTGCAATAAGTCATGTCGGAGAGTAGCCCAATACACCCTGAGAAACTACTGGAATACTTACCAGTAAATCATGCTTGCCTTGGCCAAGGACTTTGTGTAATGGCCTTCCGAACACAGCGCGATATCAACCTCCAATACTGGAAGAGTCGAATCCTATATTACCGCCACTGCCTCCAAGTTCTTCGGGACTACACCCAACTACTACTTGTTTGCATGACTCCTTTTAGCCTTGGTAATGTAGTAATCAAAGTACATGTCATGACCCGAAAGAGCACGTGGCTGGCCCTTGAACCATATGAAGTCTATAGGACCCCATCTGATCCAAGTAAGCCAAAAGCCCAGAAATCTAAAACCATTTAAAGAGTAAATAAGGAAAACTGGTTTTAAGAAGTAAAGAAATCATGTTTCGAAAATCAAAGTTTTTAAATTACTAAGCCGAATATGCATTTTTAAAATGTGTAACCTTTCCTGAAAATTTCGGCAGAGTTTCCTTTGTAAAAACTGGCCCCGAACGGGGTACAAAATGAATAATATATATGAAATGATAAAAGGCATCCCCAAGCGGGAGCTAGCTCTTCGTCAATCGACGGTCACAACCACACAAGCAATAATAATATACAACGCCAAAAGGCGAGGATCAAAACCTAAAAAGAAACTCAAAACAGCCAGAAAACCGTAATACTACAAGCACGACTCTAAGGTCGAAATAATACAACACTGTTTTCTAAGTCTGACACAATATAGAAGTTTTGGTTGATGGAATGTCTAGATACAATGAATAATATAGGAACAATGGCGGTTCTGATACAAAAGAACCCACCTACCAACGCAAGTCACCCATATGGAAGCAGTGTGCCAGAAATGCCGCTATGGTATCTGTACGGCAAAAACCTGCAAGGACTGTGGCACAACGGGGGTGAGTTGCCAACTTATGAATAGAAAATATCAACAAGCAGAGATCGAATGTATGACCCATCCTAGGTCAATACGATCAGATATAAATAAACCTCAATATGAATAAGTCTGAAGCATGCTAAACTGGCAATGTAATCTCTATACATGAGTGTAGTGCCAAGTGCTCGTGCCAGTGTCTAAGGTAATAGCATATCATAAATGTGCGGTATAATCAATGAAATCAATCTGCTTGTACGTGGATCCCGTCCACTCGTCACCCAATGACAAAACCATCATGCATGTAAATATCATTAGCATATGCATGGAAATATGAGGATATAAACAACCTGTGTCCCTCGCGACACGTCAAAATCATGGAACCGGAGTGCCCAGCATCGACACTCGAAAACATCATGAAAACTGTGCCCAGCATCGGCACGTAAATCCTCATATATCGGACTCCGTCAGTCCGGATCAGCCCACGGGCTCCGTCTGCGGAATCGGCCCTCGGCCCCAGCAGTACGCCCATATCAATCTATCGACTCTGGTCAGTATCCTCCGGATAACCGCCAGGTCCAACCAATCACCGGTAGGTACTCGCCACCCTGCTAGGCTCATCGTCTACTCGAAGAAAAACATTTCTTGCCCCGGGGAACCATACCGGGTCCACCATGTACCCGCAATCGGCCTCAGCCGCGTCCTCGAGTCGGGTTTCACATGTCGCTCTCAACATCGAGAAAACACATGGTGGACGCACTGAAATATCATATCAAGGGTAACCGGGTTTTTAAAATAATTACATATTCTCTTTTGAAATACCCGCGGTTCCCAAATCCAGAAATATCATGGAAACAACATATCTGAATGCGTATAATCAAACATGATGTATGCGACATGTAAAGAAAGGTAAGCATAATAATAAGTCATGAAACATGGAATAGTAATGTGCATATGTCGAGGGAAACCACTCTTTTTAAAAGGAATCAGTTTTAAAGAATATCTTGCGGTCCTCAAATCTCTAACCAAGTCAGAATCATCTATGTATGTGTACAGGTATAAGTGTACAATATGCCATGCAACGATCATATCAGGAATGCAACAGTTCTACTGTGTAGTGGCTTGGCAATTATCGATGATGATGTGTGTGAGCCGGCAAATAGTGTACGTGGAACATACGCATCATCGATAATGGTGCTGGTGTCCTAACAGCATGACTGTAATATATCAATGAACACAAGCAATGCAATGCAAATAGCATGAGTATGCGGAATCGAATAATCGACGCTACAATATAGACTCTATCTCAATAAATATATCATGCAACCTTGCTTTTTGAAATAAGACGAATTAGGGTTTTTGGTAAAATAAGGGCTACGGTGTTTTATGAAAAGATGTGTCGTTTGAAAATATCCGTAGAATACCTTTTGCCTATCTTTAAAATATCGGGTCTAGTCTAACGCCTACTATGCGAACTACGGACCCAACAATCAAGTCAATCGGGAGGGGTATGAAAACCACCTAAATCTGAGTCAATACATACATTATCTCATCACAAATACGAACTCTGTCATATCGCCGAATCTCAGGGCCACAATCGAACCTCATCGACTCATCTCAATCCCGCGTATCATCCTCAATCCTGTATATGAACACATAGTCCCATACACATGTGTAGATATACACACCTCCATATGCGCACAGATAAATGAAAGAATGTATGCATGTATATGTGTACGTGTATGTGTGAGTGCAACCACTACTCGAGGGTTCGCACTACACTAAACCAATACATCCTTATCATCAATAATTCCATTATTATCATCAATAATCCTAACAACATATAATAAATATATTTGTGTATACGTATTCGTATACATCACCACAGACTGCGGGGGTGCTATACGCCATCCACCCGACTTCTCCCCGTAGATATAAATCTACTCACCTTGCTTCTCATGCGCCGATGCCGATGTCGCCATCTTCATCTTCTTCGCCTCAACAACACGTAGGGTACCTACAAGTCTATCATAATGCTAAAGCACATCCAAATCACATCGGAAACCAAAATAGCACACGCCACTCGCATAGGTAAAAACCTATCGTCTCGCATGTAAACACGTTCAATATCCACTTGTCGTTGACGTCCAAACGCCACCCGACAGAAACGAATCACCAAATACCAAAATCCATGCTAAAACAAGTCGTAAATCATACACCAACTCAAGAAAATCAACCCAGATTTTACCCTAAATGGAATCAGTCAAAACTAGACATACCCAGGGTCAATACTACTGGAAATAGGTCCATGCACCAAAATCTAGACGGTTCCCTCCTGCTCTGACCGCAAATTGTGGCCAGAAGGAATTAATTGGCGGCCGGGGTTTGGAGTTAGGGGCTAGGGTTTGGTGTGGTGGTTCTATGGTGCCTGCACATCTCACTGTCAACTCAGTTTTATTTTTGGGTCTTGGGGTGATAGCAGATTCTTAAATACGATCACAGATTCACAGTTTTTCTCCGACATCGTCTCATAAATCCGTATTCTGGTTTCAAGTTCAGGTTTGGGTCCAAATTAGCATCACACAAGGGGTTCTAAGGTCACAACAAGCCTCAATTTCACTTTGATTTCAGATCAAACCCTAAACCCTAACTTGATGTTTCACAAATCCACCAAACAACACCATATCGATATGAAACTAGTATTGATGCACAAGAAATGAGATACTACTCTAATGGGTGCAGAAAATACCTCCTTTGGCAACTCAAGAAAATTCTTGAGTTGCTCAAAGTCCCCTAAATCCAATCTTGCTAGGTTCAAAGTGTAGCTAGTGAGCTTGGGAGCAAGTTTTGTGAAGTGGGAATGGGGTTTTGGGGTTGATTTCATTGTGGATCTAGGGTTTCATGAAGAGGGAGATAGAGGGAGAGGGGCAGCAGCAGCTCAAAGAGAGGGAGAGGAGAGAGAATGAGAAGGGGAAAATGATGGGAGTATGGCTCATAAAGTAAGGGTTGACTTGGTCTCTCTCTCTTATAATCATTCCAACCTTTTTCTTTCTTTTCTTTTCCCTTTCTTCTCACTCCAATAGTGAACCCAAATGAACAACCATGGCAATAGAAATGTAACACAAGTGTAACAAGTGTGGAAAATGATATGTGCACATTTTTGCATAAAAATGCCAAAAATCCGATTAACGATTTTTAATCGCGATTAGCACTATATTAGCATATAACTAATCATAAAAACTTAAAAATGTCATAATTCCATAAAATACCTTATTTTAGAATTTTCCATAATTTTCCCCCATTTATTTGTATTTAACTATACCCGAATATTAAAATATTCATTAAAATAATATTAAATTATAAAAATTCCCAAAAATCATATTTTATTATTTTAAAACGTTACAATCTACCACCCTTAAAGAAATTCGGTCCCCAAATTTAAATTGAAACCCCCAAATACTAAAATATTTCAATACAAATTCCAAGTCATCGGGGCTCCGAAATCATCAATACAAAAAACATCATAGCGCAATGCATGCGCATGAGTACTGGGCAGATAACTCAAAAGCAAAACTCCATCAAGCATCCCGCAATCATCGGTGTCATGGTAAATACACAAATGTCAAATCCAATACAAAACCAATATGATATAGATCAGAACTATACATGTGGACATCCAGTCTATACATGTGAATAGCTGATGTAAATGCATTCCAATTCTTTTTAAATCGCCGTGCGATGCACGTAACACTGCACAGTGGCGGATGTTTTTCATAAGAAAATAACTATATACGTATATATCCTTTGTTTAATAGGTACGTTCCGCCGTTTTGAAAACAATTTAGAAGGGTTTCCTTGTTTTTAAAACGTTTCATGTCATATCGGACAAGTAGGTATATATATACCGAGACCATAGCTCGCTCTTTGGAAATCCCTTCGATAACTATCAATGCATGCAAAATATATCCAGGTACTGTCCTCTGACTAGTCCTGCTCAGTATGAAAACAAATATCCAATATCATAAAAATGTACTGCTCCAAAAGGAATAAATCCCAAAAATGCACATAACACCACCCTGTGCGTCTGGTGCGTATGGAAATCAAAATCCATATATGTGCCATACAGGTGCACAAAACAACATCTAGGTGCAACGGGTGTGCACGAAGTATCTTTCATAGGCAATGCATGTGCCTGACAGGCAAATCAGATGCATCTGGCATGCACGAAGAATCTCGATTTAGTGCATATGGTGTGCACCAAAATTGTATCTCAAAACATGCGCCCAACATGCGCGAAAATCCATATCGGTGCATCCATTGTGCACGAATCAAAATCTAAACCCTGCGCACTCAACATGCACGGAATCACAAAATCGAATAGCACCGCCGAACATGCGTAAGTCCAATCAAAGCACGGAGTGTAAGAATCAATCATCAATATCAGGGTCAAAATCGACATATCGAATGACATCAAATCGAAGTCCGGTGCAACCGTAGTGCACAAAATATAAATCCGGTGCAACAAAGGCACGAAACAATATACAATGCGGCTTAATCAAAATCAGGTGTACCGCGATGGAAAATCTCACAACTGCGTGCATCAGCGTGCACAAATCAAATCAAAACACTAAAAGTACATGAAAACTATGCTGGAAGCGTAAATCAAATCATCGGCATAAAGTAGGCATGAAGTCACAATCAATACCTCAAGAGTAATAACTATGCGCAAGGTATAAATACCCAGTAGGTGCAACCATTGTGCAAGAAAACAAATACCATGAAACTCAGTCATCAAGACTAAATCATGCGAATAGATCGTCCAAAATATCGAAATCCAAAGTGACGGATACGTTATAGTCAAATGACAAAATCACAAATCATAAATATCGCCGTCGGTATATCTTCCTTCGCAGTCGAGAAGGTGTCGGTACATCTAATGCTACGGGCGCAAGATATCTACTTGCCTCTTGCTCGCGGCTGGCATCCTCTGCCTCTGGTTCCTTATCTTCCCTGTGGATTACCAATCTCACAATCCATCGGCTCATCGGCCCGGTCAGGTGTGCTAACAGGAACGATTCCGTTCTGGCACTTTTCTGGTCATCTCTCGGTCAATCCTCACGACCGCGCGTAAAGCAGAACATCTCTGGCGCCGACCTCGGGTCCTCTGAATGCACATCACACATCTGCTCCTGGTGAAAATCTTATTGCAGCAGTGTACTGGAAGGAATCCTGCTCAAGGTCTTTTCTGATCTCGCCTAACCCAAACTGTACGGAGGCTGGTACTCTGGCGTAATCTTTCCTCGCTCTGTGGACATCTGCAACCTTAGTACGACATCTACACGAAAGCTTGTCGCATCCCTGCGCCTCTGTATGCGTATCCGATCTTCAATCTTAACCGGGTGTAATAACAGCTCGTCGGCATCTCACACGAACTTCTTGTCCCGCTTGTCTGTATCATCGTCCATTTCGACGTTACGTCTCTATACGCTCACTGCAATGCCCTCGGCTATGGTCTATCCGAAGTCCCTCACACGGACTCGAAATCACGAACTCAGTATCTTCATCACTCAGTAGAAGATATCTAGCCGAACACGTCCTCAGCGTGCATATCGCATCTCTGATGTCAGCGGAGTGGAATGTCATCTCGTCGAAATCTCATGCGAACACTTTACTTCGCTCTGCTTCAATATCGACTGATTCGAACACATCTCATCGTGGCTACACAGACTGCGCTCCAACGGCTATGCTCGTATCTGGAGTCTCCCAAGCAGTGTCCCATCACATGATATCCGAATGATGTCGAATCATCCGATCGACTCGTCAGAACCTTATAATCCCCCAAGAGCTCAATATCTCGGGTACAGTTTAATAGTATCGAGTACATACCACAGCATCGGTGGTCCAGCCGTAGAAGGGCAAACCCAAGCCTCACTAATGGCGCCGCGGAACTGCCGTAAACCCTAAGGTTCAAAGGCTTTCACACGGTCATTATGTCGAGTTAGGGTTTCATTCTTCTAGAGGGTCCAAAGAATCGCTTGCATGTCTTTCCGAATACTTTAAACTTGGAAAATGGGTTCCTGACATTCGATCGTCTCAATCGACTCTCAACGAATCTACGTGAAGTCGTCTCTAGCTGGAATCAATCAACCTGATGACCTCGCATCGGGGTAATCGAATGAACCACATGTCCTAGTCATTCATCCTCGGTGACTAGCGACTCACCATCATATCTCTAAGTATATGCTCAAGCTGCAGTAGCTCCAACATCTGGGGCGATATCTCATCATTCGCAGCAGCAACTGGCTCATCGTCCGTACGCTGAACAGCGCCTCAATCATCATGAATAAGCGACCTATCAATGGTCATCATATCCTGGCTGGCCTCTATCAGTGTCTTAATCCTCTGGTACCGATCGGCACATCCGGGAAATCTCGTAAAAGCGATCAATCCAACGCTCAGGGCGCGAAAACCCAGTAAGACAATGCTTCAATATGCAATCGTATGTCTCTGGAATCACGCCCTGTACAGTACTCGTCCATGACGAGCTCATGCTGACGCAACTCGAGCCGTAGCTCACTCTGCCCGTGAAATCGTGGCAGCAAAACCATAACCAGTATCGATAAGAATAGATCATAAGAAAGAATATAATACGGTGCAAGGAAATGTACATCCTAAGGTTTCTTAAGCGGAGTGGCGTGTCGTAAGTATGCCGCGGAATATACGTACGGTACGTCCCTCTACTCAAGCCACCTACTCCATCAACCAAGGGTCATCCTATGCGACGAAAGTTCGGGTATAATACCCCCTCGACTAAGTCTAAGTTCCGTAAGTTCAAGCCTAAGTTCCGTATATATATAAACGCCCTAGGCCCCACATAGTCAAACTTAGACTCGAACCAAGGTCAACCTAGCGCTTTTATACCAACTTTGTCACGACCCGAAAGAGCACATGACTGGCCCTTGAACCATATGACGTCTATAAGACTCCATCTGATCCAAGTAAGCCAAAAGCCAAGAAATCTAAAACCATTTAAAGAGTAAATAAGTAAAACTGGTTTTAAGAAGTAAAGAAATCATGTTTCGAAAATCAAAGTTTCTAAATAACTAAGCCGAATATGAATTTTTAAAATGTGTAACCTTTCCTAAAAATTTCGGCAGAGTTTCCTTTGTAAAAACTGGCCCCGAACGGGGTACAACAAGAATAATATATATGAAATGATAAAAGGCATCCCCAAGCGGGAGCTAGCTCTTCGTCAATCGACGGACACAACAACGCAAGCAATAATAATATACAACGCCAAAGGGCGAGGATCAAAACCCAAAAAGAAACTCAAAACAGCCAGAAAACCGTAATATTACAAGCGCGACTCTAAGGTCGAAATAATACAACACTGTTTTCTAAGTCTGAAGCAATATACAAGTTTTGGTTGATGGAATTTCTAGATACAATGACTAATACAGGAACAATGGCGGTTCTGATACAAAAGAACCCACCTACAAACGCAAGTCACCCATATGGAAGCAGTGTGCCAGAAATGCCGCTATGGAATCTGTACGGCAAAAACCTGCAAGGACTGTGGCACAACGGGGGTGAGTTGCCAACTCGTGAATAGAAAATATTTACAAGCAGAGATCGAATGTATGACCCATCCTAGGTCAATACGATCAGATATAAATAAACCTCAATATGAATAAGTCTGAAGCATGCTAAACTGGCAATGTAATCTCTATACATGAGTGTAGTGCCAAGTGCTCGTGCCAGTGCCTAAGGCACTAGCATATCATAAATGTGAGGTATAATCAATGAAATCAATCTGCATGTACGTGGATCCCGTCCACTCGTCACCCAATGACAAAACCATCATGCATGTAAATATCATCAGCATATGCATGGAAATATGAGGATATAAACAACCTGTGTCCCTCGCGACACGTCAAAATCATGGAACCGGAGTGCCCAGCATCGACACTCGAAAACATCATGAAAACTGGGCCCAGCATCGGCACGTAAATCCTCACATATCGGGCTCCGTCAGTCCGGATCAGCCCACGGGCTCCGTCTGCGGAATCGGCCCTCGGCCCCAGCAGTACGCCCATATCCATCTATCGACTCTCGTAAGTATCCTCCGGATAACCGCCAGGTCCAACCAATCACCGGTAGGTACTCGCCACCCTGCTAGGCTCATCGTCTACTCCATGAAAAACAATTCTTGCCCTGGGGAACCATACCGGGTCCACCATGTACCCGCAATCGGCCTCATCCGCCTCCTCGAGTCGGGTTTCACATGTTGCTCTCAGCACCGAGAAACACACATGGTGGACGCACTGAAATATCATATCAAGGGTAACCGAGTTTTTAAAACAATTACATAATCCCTTCTGAAATACCCGCGGTTCCCAAATCCAGAAATATCATGGAAACAACATATCTCAATTCGTATAATCAAACATGATGTATGCGACATGTAAAGAAAGGTAAGCATAATAGTAAGTCATGCAACATGGAATAGTAATGTGCATATGTCGAGGGAAACCGCTCTTTTTAAAAGGAATCAGTTTTAAAGAATATCTTGCGGTCCTCAAATCTCAAACCAAGTCAGAATCATCTATGTATGTGTACAGGTATAAGTGTACAATATGCCATGCAAGGATCATATCAGGAATGCAACAGTTCTACTGTGTAGTGGCATGGCAATTATCGATGATGATGTGTGTGAGCCGGCAAATATTGTACGTGTAACATACGCATCATCGATAATGGTGCTGGTGTCCTAACAACATGACTGTAATATATCAATAAACACAAGCAATTCAATGCAAATAGCATGAGTATGCGGAATCGAATAATCAACGCAACAGTACAGACTCTATCTCAATAAATATATCATGCAACCTTGCCTTTTGAAATAAGACGAATCAGGGTTTTTGGTAAAATAAGGGCTACGGTGTTTTATGAAAAGTTGTGTCGTTTGAAAATATCCGTAGAATCCCTTTTTCCTATCTTTAAAATATCCCTGATTCATTAGTTTTGAAATAGGTATGACTCGGGTCTAGTCTAACGCCTACTATGCGAACTACGGACCCAACAATCCAGTTAATCGGGAGGGGTATGAAAACCACCTAAATCTGAGTCAATGCATACATTATCACATCACAAATACGAACTCTGTCATATCGCTGAATCTCACGGCCTCAATCGAACCTCATCGACTCATCTCAATCCCGCGTATCATCCTCAATCCCGTATATAAACACATAGTCCCATACCTATGTGTAGATATACACACCTCCATATGCGCACATATAAATGAAAGAATGTATGCAAGTATATGTGTATGTGTATGTGTGAGTGCAACCACTACTCGAGGGTTCGCACTACACTAAACCAATACATCCTTATCATCAATAATTCCATTATTATCTTCAATAATCCTAACAACACATAATAAATATATGTGTGTTTACGTATTCGTATACATCACCACGGACTGCGGGGGTGCTATACGCCATCCACCCGACTTCTCCGCGTAGATATAAATCTACTCACCTTGCTTCTCATGTGCCGATGCCGATGTCGCCATCTTCATCTTCTTCGCCTCAACAACACGTAGGGTACCTACAAGTATATCACAACGCTAAAGCACATGAAAATCACATCGGAAACCAAAATAGCACACGCTACTCGCATAGGTAAAAACCTATCGTCTCGCATGCAAACACGTTCAATATCCACTTGTCGTTGACGTCCAAACGCCACCCGACAGAAACGAATCACCAAATACTAAAATCCATGCTAAAACAAGTTGTAAATCATACGCCAACTCAAGTAAATCAACACAGATTTTACCCTAACTGGAATCAGTCAAAACTAGACATACCCAGGGTCAATACTACTGGAAATAGGGCCATGCACCAAAATCGAGACGGTTCCCTCCTGCTCTTGCCGCAAATTGCGGCCAGAAGGAATTAATTGGCTGTCGGGGTTTGGAGTTGGGGGCTAGGTTTTGGTGTGGTGGTTCCATGTTGCCTGCACATCTCACTGTCAACTCAGTTTTATTTTTGGGGTCTCGGGGTGATAGCAGATTCCTAAATACGATCACAGATTCACAGTTTTTCTCCGACATCGTCTTATAAATCCGTATTCTGGTTTCCAGTTGAGTTTTGGGTCCAAATTAGCATCACACAAGGGGTTCGAAGGTCACAACAAGCCTCAATTTCACTTTGATTTCAGATCAAACCATAAACCCTAACTTGATGTTTCACAAATCCACCAAACAACACCATATCGATATGAAACTAGTATTGATGCATAAGAAATGAGATACTACTCTAATAGGTGCAGAAAATACCTCCTTTGGCAACTCAAGAAAATTCTTGAGTTGCTCAAAGTCCTCTAAATCCAATCTTACTAGGTTCAAAGTGTAGCTAGTGAGCTTGGGAGCAAGTTTTGTGAAGTGGGAATGGGGTTTAGGGGTTGATTTCATTGTGGATCTAGGGTTTCATGAAGAGCGAGAGAGAGGGAGAGGGGCAGCAGCAGCTCAAAAAGAGGGAGAGGAGAGAGAATGAGAAAGGGAAAATGATAGGTGTATGGTTCATAAAGTGAGAGTTGACTTGGTCTCTCTCTCTCATAATCATTCCAACCTTTTTCTTTCTTTTCTTTTCCCTTTCTTCTCACTCCAATAGTGAACCCAAATGAACAACCATGGCAATAGAAATGTGACACAAGTGTGGAAAATGATATGTGCACATTTTTGCATAAAAATGCCAAAAATCCGATTAGCGATTTTTAATCGCGATTAGCACTATATAAGCATATAACTAATCATAAAAACTTAAAAATGGCAAAATTCAATAAAATACCCTATTTTAGAATTTTCCATAATTTTCCACATTTATTTGTATTTAACTATACCCGAATATTTAAATATTCATTAAAATAATATTAAATTATAAAAATTCCCAAAAATCATATTTTATTATTTTGAAACGTTACAGTACAATGGGAACAAACTTTAGGCGAAGCAGCAGTGTCAAGTCGATGGACTAAGCGTACTCATGTCACCTGGGAACTGCTACCCGACAGCTGGTATAATACCCACTTACAGTTCCCAACGAGTCCTGTCTAGTATATATTGGGATTCCTTAGCACCCTACTAGGTTTTCACAGAAACTACCATGCCAAATTTAAAAATTCTAAGGTGCTAATCAATCCAAAGCTAGGATCAAGCTAGAGTAAATAGACAAAATGAACATGTAATCTACCATTACAAGTAGTGAGCGAGGAATACAATCTTTGTAGACTGGCCCTTCACTTATAAAGCTCCGTGTTGACGTCCCTTTGCTGCGATCATGGCATGTGAATATTTCCCGAACTCTAGAATAGTTCTATCGGAAAAATGAACAAGCTTGCACGAAGTCTTCGAGGCCGAAGATGATCTACGTCGAGGAGACTCAAACCCAAGCTATCTCTTCACTGGGTCAAGAACATTGTTAATAGAAAACTCTTTACTACCCAAGAAAGTGTATAGGATGATGAAATAGGAAGTGATCTCATTTTAGATTTTATTTTCTCACAATATTTCTTCATGTTTCATGGAGCTAGTAAGCAAGAGGAAGAAGATGAAGAAAGCAACCATGAAAAATGAAGAAGGAAAACTAATGAGGTGAAAATAGCCACCATGGGTGAGTTTTTGTCATATAATAACTATTGTAGAGACTTAACCATGGATTAATTATAATGGTTGGGTTTAAAATATCTTAAGTAAAACAAAATGAGCGGACTTTGGTCAATGGTCTACAAGCTTCAAGCCATGACCAATTTTCCTCCTGATTTTGATTTACTAAGATAAATAAAACCCAACATTATATGTAAGCATGGTGTAAGTCACATACATACCTAACTTTGTTGGATATAGTGCCCTCAAAGTCAATTATTGGATCGCAGGCACGCGATTGCAATGATTGAGGGAGGACCTATACCGGTAGGACAGTCTTACTCAAGATGACAGTATGCTATCTGGTTTATCTTTATCATCGTGTACTGCTTCAGTTGACCTTACAGGTCACTATTGCACGTTGATAGAGCTCTTAGGATTCTTTCTTGACAGCCAACAGTATGATGGCGATCATATACATGGGAGCTGGGGTCTATAAGCACATCCTTAAAGTGGTCACTTAGTCATGGGAGTTTCGAGACTGGGCATCGATACTCCATTAGTAGACTGGTGTATACAGTAGAGACCCCGATGAGGGGCGGTGGCCGGTCTCATAAGCCATTGGTGTCAATTGGTTCACCTAAGATGTATACAGGTTCTCATTGGGTTATGAGTACACCAGACAGGACTCGCCGGGAACATGCTAGTTGGTATTATACCTGACGTCAAATAGCAGTTCCCTGGTGACATATGTACAGGTTAGTTCATCGACCTGAGATCGTCATTTGTCTCGTATGAGTTCCCACTATGCTTTGATTACTACCCTACCATGGCTCAAAGGAGTCGTGCAAACATGTTTTAGTTGGGTACCGTCACGAGCCATATGGAGGCAGTGAGCGGATCGACAGGGGTTTCGTCTCTCCCGGTATTGGCGGTGAGATCGCGCTGTGTCTAGGAGAGCCATTACACGAAGTCCTTGGCTAAGGCACGAGATTTACTGGTTGGTATTCCAGTAGTATCTCAGGGTGTTCTAGGCTACACTCCGCCACGACTTGTACCACTTTTGGGGGTCTGACTTTTACCAACCCCCTAGGCACGCCTTGCGATGCTCATAGACGAACGGACCGGACTGTATGAATATTGTCACTGACAGGCTCAGTAGGGTGTCAGGATGAGTTCGCTCATCGACCGCCCTTTTGGTCAATACCTGGTTGCCCGTTACGTACGGCTAGTATCTCTGACGAGCTAGTGGTTAAATCCAAAGCCAAAGTACTGACGAGTCTTTAGAGTCTGCCACAGACAGTTTTCATGTTTCGGACGAAACGTTGTAGAGGCCATATTATAGACGGCAGGGTTCGGTCATATACGTGCGGTAGTGCACGGATCATGATCGGACGGATCATACTAGTGGGCTTTGGTTTTAGCCGGATCCTAGTATTAGATTTGTTGGATTACTTTAGTCTCATAGAATTCGCATTCGGTCGGAATGCGGATGAAGGTATGTATATACAGGTGAGGGGTATCCTTGTGATCCGTCACGAGTTTACTTTAGATGTTGCCGTATCTTTTTATTCTTGCAAACATTTGGATTAATGTTTGCATATGGAAATTATGAGCTAGAAATCATCATTTTGTGCATTTAATGTGACATAGACTTCGTTAGTGACTCATGGTCTCTTTTCTTGTGCTAATGTCACATTATTTGATGGATTTGTGTCTTGATATGATAAGGAGAGAGAGAGGGGCTTCCATGATATATTTTAGTCTTGTATTTTTCCTCACAAGACTTCTCACTCTCATTATCATCACAAGACACAAGAAAAGAAAAGGGAACTTCTTCTTCCTCCTCTTATTCTTCTTCCTCTAGCTCACAACCTCCATTAATGGCTTCTTCTTCAACCTCCATCCATGCAATGGATGCAAGAGACAAAGTTGTCACAAACATTCTTTACTTTGCCTTGGACACGTCGGCTAGCGAACTTCATGCCCGAGTTGGTTCGGATGAAGCAGGAGCCCGTAAAAAGACTCGAAGATGTGGTGCCCTTTCCGACGAAGAGATCGAGCTCGGAGATGCTGTGAGGAACTTGGGATGGTGGCCAAAGACCGAAGGACACGGATCGATCGGTATAGCTTTCCAACCTTTTGTCTAGTTGCTAGTTTAGCGTTAATGGTTTGATCCGGATTTAAAGTATACGATAGCATTGGTTTCCAGTTTTGAAAAAGTTTTCGTTTCCGCATTTTGGCCTCGGACAGACGGCCGGGGCGCTACCGTACACTTACATGGTATCAGAGCCACGCCATTAACCTTTACTAGCTTGCTCTAACGTATTTAGAACTTCGATCGAAGGAAATTTCCAAAACCGCGATTCCAATTTGTGCAGTTTCTGTCGAAATGTTTTTGTCGTCTAAAAATTATTTTGAGTGTTGCAGAAATACGTGCAGGCTTTTCTAAGATATCTGTGAAAATTTGGTAGACTGTTGTTACTGTTGTGCCGCGGAACCGCGGCTTTACCCAAGTTTTGGCCGTGGTTCCGCCGCCATTCTATCTCATCACTATACCAAATTTTCTATAGTTGTCTCTAACTTGGAATTGGGGTTTCTGGTAATTTTTTTTTTGGCCCAGATTATTTTGAGTACTGGGTATTGTACTTAGGGCCCACTTCGGGAAATTTTTTCGATCGGAAAATTTAAATATGTTACTTCACAGTGCTTGCTATATATCTGCGACCGTGAATGTCATTCGAGCGGTAAATCCTGTCTAATTGCTATACCACTTTTAGACGGATTTGCGAACGTGACATTCACGTTGATGTTCTGTGTTGTGCTGTGATGTTGCGGATTTGTCGTGGTGGATAGCCTGGATGCAATGGTAGTAAAGTTTGGTTGTATTTGTACATTTGATATTGCGGGGCGAGCGTCCGATATGTGGACTGCCGTCACTGCCTGTTTGTATATTATTCTTTTGGGGCACGACCGGGCTGAGGTTGATGTACCCGTTGTGTATATATTTTACTTTCTGTACTAGGATTACCCCGCGGTGGGGTGCACGGATAGCCGGGTTCTAGAGGCCAACGGGCCCGCATCTCATGTCTTTGAGACGGAGGGGGCTTCACCCTAGAATTGGCGGGCTATTCGCCGGACTCGTAGGGGGTACAGGTTGACCCAAGGAGGGGTGCCCAAGTTACCGGATTCTGTGAAGTGCTGGGTGGTCCATTCACGTTGTTGAAGGGGGCTGTCTCGCTTCAGGTTTTGGCGGGTAACTTGACGCTCCTGTAGGGGTCTAGGATTTCATTGCACTGGCTATCCACACGACTAGGGGAACCTCGGGTTTCAGTAGCGGCTCTATGAAACCCGGGGATCCCAAATTATCTTTATTGTTCTGTGATGCTTATTACATTTCTGTGATGTTGCATTTTATCATGCCATGAGTGATTATTATATATTGATATATATACTAGTAGATGTTGTATATGTTTTACACCCGCGCTAGTCCATTCCCCGCTCTGTCGTCAGTTAAGTAACTTAACGGGAGATGACGGGACCCAGTGGCGAATGCGGATGTCATATACGTACATCATATTTTCGTTCTTTTATGGTGTGACTAATTGATGGGACTGCATGTATTCGGATCAATGAAAGCTAAACAAACCTATTCTGATGTTGTTGGAACATTTTTCAAAAAGATGTTATTGCAAGGATGTTCTCTTTTGTCTTGCACAGTGGTATTCGGTTATGAATATCTAGCACCTCAGTCGACGAGGCAAGGGCCGAGATCCCTTCACCGGGAGTGACCCCTTGGACATAAGTTTGCGTCAGGGCAATAACTTCACTATAGTCGATCACTTTTTGCTTTGCATCATGGTATTCAGTTGGAATATCCTGCACCTCATTCTACGGGGAATGAGCAGAGATCCCTTCACCAGGAGTGACCTCTTTAGCAAAGGTTTTCGCCACTATATTTTTATAAAAAAGTTATGCAGTTCCTTCAACGATATCAAGTTCATTACGTTAAAAGTTTTTCAACAAAAACCAGCCGTAGCCCTCCATCATTTCTCGCAAGTATTACTTAGTATTCGTGCTGTGTTTGTTGACTGTGTCAAGGCGTAGTGTGCGGTAGCTAAGTAGTGTTTGTTTGTGGCATATTAAAGCGATTGGTTTGGACAGTCGTGCGGCCTTGTTGACTGTGTCAAAGGGTCGTACGGGTGGGTTTAATGCAATCCAGGACAATGACGGATTGAACATGACTAGGACTCTTTGATTTGTTGACTATGTCAAGGTCACTTGGGTCCTAGAGGTAAAAACATACATCGGGGGTTTCTAAAGAAACTGAAACTTGCCATATATGCGCATACTTTCTGGAGTGTGATAACGTGAGTCGATTCCATCACGTTATCATGTGATGATAGTTGGATCCCGATTCCCACCGATGAGTTGGTTTACTCCTCGCGTCATCCCGACTAATTCTTCTTTCAGGTTTGCAAGAGAATTTGAGGTTACAGTGGGAGGTTTCCTGATTAGATAAATTGGTAACCATTCTGATCTAGGTTAGTGTGCACGCTGAGTGTTTCTTTTCTCTCTCTCTTTGGCAGCGACCATGACCCGACCCTTGACTATGACTCGGTGACCAAGTTAACCCAACCTTCTTAAAACACTGGCTTTTTGATTGTCAGAGTTTCATACTTCATTGCCACTCCTACATTTACCCTTTTCTCCAGAACACCCCGTATTACTACGAACATCCACTTCTATTGGATAAAACCATCGTATGGTTATATACGAACTCGAAGGAACTTGTTCCAGATTCGAGGATGGTTTCCGGTTCTGGAGAAAATGAATAGGACTATTCAGTTGTCTTTTCTTTTTACCTTCTCTCAGGTTGCGAGTGCTCCTTGGATTAGGACAGTACACCCATTACGCTTATTGGATAGTCTTCTTCCAAACCATTGGCAGGTGCCGAACTGTCGGGAATGAAGAAAACTAATTTGCCTAAAGATGGTGTACAGAAGGTAATAAGTTAAGACAAATAAAGGGATTAGTAAGAGGGAAAAATAAATTGCGACTGCTATTCACGACCAAACCAAGTATTTCTTCGCCAATCCTACATCACCTTTGTAGTTCTCCAGAACACTCCGTATCACTACGAAGATCCATAGTTATTTGGATACTCCATCGTATGGTTATATACGAACTCGAAGGAACTTGTTCCAGTTCGGGGATGGATTCTGGTTCAGGAGAAATAGGATTAAGGTTTTATTCAGTTGTCTTTTATCTTCACCTTCGCTCAGGTTACGAGTACTCCTAGGATTAGGAGAGTACACCCATTATGCTTATTGGATATTCTTCTTCCAAACCATAGGCTGGTGCCGAACGGTAGGGAAGGAAGAAAACCATTTGTCCTAAAGGGGTGTACAGAAGGTAATGACTAAAGACATATAAAGGGATTTGGAGAGATGGCAAAGAAATATACGATTACAGTTGTGAATCTGATAATAGAAGAGGCATTACTAGGAAGACCCGGATACCCCTTCGAAACATTTACCTGTTTTAGTTTCACTGTGTACTGTTAAAAGAAAACTGATTTCCCTGTTAGTCCTTGCTCCAGGGTATGTATTTACCAGGTTTGATTCTCACATCTGTATGGTTTTACAGATGATGAGTGGGAGTAAGTTACTGGAAATTGGGTGATCATCCTCATTATATCGGGATTCGTTGTAATTGGTGATATTTGAGGAAATCGCCTTGGTTGTTTGCCGGACGGCAAATATTTGGTTTTGAATATCCGTTGTTATGCACCAATTTCAAATAGATATATCTGTACGTTTATTTTTATAAAGTGAGATATAACTTTTTGAAATTATGTCCATGACATTTACCTATATCAGTCGAGGGTTAGGTAAGGAGCATTAAATAGCGGTGTAATTCTTCTTAACCATAAGTACAGTTTTCAACCTACGACACACGGTGAATGAGTTATTAGACTCAGGGGATTTGTATATTGTCCAGTGTCCATTTGGACAGAGGGGTTGGTACTCGTACAATATTCTGTTTACTTGTGACTTCTCTAGTTCTTAGACATGTGTTTCATAGAAATGCAAGGTCTATGTTTTGAGAAGTTATAGGTACAAGAGTAAAGTAGAGAACCAGGTGTTGCAATTATCGGGATTCTTCAATGTGATCGTAGATGTAGATACTTGTTTATGGTTTTCTATTCATAGTAATGATTAAGAGAACTTGCTTCTCTTTCGGGTTACTCATATCTGGATGCATTCCTAAGTTGAGTAACGCTGATCGACCTCCTTCCATTTAGTTTATATGCACTGGAGACAGCTGTATGATTTGAATCTGGTTCCAATTAAATTAGTTCCTATGTTTCTATATTGGATATAAAACGGTTCATATCTTAATGATGTTAAAGTACGCGGAGTTTTCCGGCTTATGCTTAAAACCAGACTCTGGGTAACTCAAGGCACATTTCTGTAATGGCTGTTTGTGGGTTGACCGGGCTATGACGAGGGTTGACAATCTGCCATCTGGAAGATCAATAGTGATATTGTTCTTGACTCGCCACAGTTTTAGTAAAATGGATTTTTTCAGAAAACAGTAGTTTGAGTATGGTAGAACTGGAAGTGATTCCAGAACCGCAAACGATTACTGAAAATTTGATAAAAACTTAAATTTTCAATCTGGATTGACATTCCATTGGCCACTCCGCAGATATGGTGGGTAACCTCAAGCGCTCGAGAGGTATTTCGGTATGCTCAAAGACGGTGACAGGGAGGTTCTTGTTTACCCAGACTTGATACTACTGTTGTTCCAGGCTATTAGACCCGGTCGGAGGATGAATATAGCGTCGTTCTAAATTAGCTTTAGAAGTGCACGTATATATTATTCTGCCAGAGGGTTGTCATGGTCATTGGGAGCAGCGGAAGCATAGTGGAAAAGTAGCCTATGTCTATTTATGGACTAAAGCAGATATAGCGGAGAAAGGTCGTCTATTTCTGATGTGACAGTCATAGGTTTGACTTCATTAGAATAGGGGATGGATCTGTTAAGAAGGTAGTAGGGTGATGTCCGGGTATTTGGATGACATAGACAGAGTAAGAAGTGATATTCCTATACTACGATCGGTTATACTTTGGTTGTCATACAGTGGTTTCTCCACTGGGAAGTGGATATTATATCAGATATTCTGGTTACTAGATCTATGGTTTTAGATATAGATTTGGGAAGTGTCACAATTAGGGTACTTAGACAGCATTCTAAAGGTATTTAGAATGGATGACTCCTGGCATCGTGGTGTACCTGCTGGTGATGGAGTCACCCTCTCTAAAGCTGTCTTAAAGACTAAAGGGGAGAGAGATGTGCATGATTGGCAGTTCACTTGCTTAGGCAATTGAGTCAATCATGAGATGTCAAGTACCACACCAGATGTTGTTTTTGCACTAGATGCAATAAGTTTATATTAATCCTATCCTGGAGAAACGTTCGGAAGCAGTTTTAGAATATAAGTGGATATTCTAGGGATATGATAACAACAGCCTCTTTTAGGAGACAGTTATCATTCCAGGCTTCCAAGGTGACATGGATGACAAAGTGACTGTCAGAGTTATAGTTTTCCCTCTGACGAGGGGCAGTGGTTTGGACAGGTGATCCAAGCGGACACTGAGGAAGGAATGACGCTGGATACTGATTAAGTTCAGTTGAAGATACAGTCTAAGTAGGTTAGATTTGGAGTTCATTTATGAACTAGGTCCCATCAGAAATCCAGACATATTCTAAAACAGGTATTGCTCATTTCAGGAGATGGCTTTCTCCGCGAAATTGAGATAAAGAGAGACATAGAAAGAAACATCAGGGCGGATCCACTCACTGAGGCTATTCCTCGAACGCAATAGTTTCGCAAATGGGCTTTGTGAGACTGATCAGTAGTGGAGTTGGGTGTTCGGTATCACACGGGCTGTGAGTATGCGACATTGCAATAATTAGCCTTGATTGCAAGTGGGAGATTGTTGGATATAGTGCCCTCAAAGTCAATTATTGGATCGTAGGCACGCGATTGCAATGATTGAGGGAAGACCTATACCGGTAGGACAGTCTTACTCAAGATGATAGTATGCTATCTGGTTTATCTTTATCATCGTGTACTGCTTCAGGTGACCTTACAGGTCACTATGGCACGTTGATAGAGCCCTTAGGATTCTTGTTTGACGGCCAGCAGTATCATGGCGATCATATACGTGGGAGCTGGGGTCTATAACACATACTTAAAGTGGTCCCTAGTCGTGGGAGTTTCGAGACTGGGCATCGATACACCATTAATAATCTAGTGTATACAGTTGAGATGCCGACGAGGGGTGCTGGCCGGTCTCATAAGCCATTGGTATCAGTTGGTTCACCTAAGATGTATACAGGTGCTCATTCGGTTATGAGTATACCGGACAGGACTCGCCGGGAACATGCTAGTTGGTATTTATACCTGACGTCAGATAGTAGTTCCCTGGTGACATGTGTACAGGTTAGTTCATCGACCTGAGATCGCCATTTGTCTCGTTTGAGTTCCCACTGTGCTTTGATTACTACCCTACCACGGCTCAAAGGAGTCATGCATACAGGTTTTAGTTGGGTACAGTCCCGAGCCACATGGAGGCAGTGAGTGGATCGGCGGGGGTTTCATCTCTCCAGGTATTGGGGTTGAGATCGCGCTGTGTCTAGGAGAGCCATTACACGAAGTACTTGGCCAAGGCACGAGATTTACTGGTAGGTATTCCATTAGTATCTCAGGGTGTTCTGGGCTACACTCCAACACGACTTGTACCGTTTTTGGGGGTCTGACTTTTACCAACCCCTAGGCCCGCCATGCAATGCTCATAGACGAACGGACCTGAATATACGGATATTGTCAATGACAGGCTCAGTAGGGTGTCAGGATGAGTTCTCTTATCGACCTCCCTTTTGGTCAATACCTGGTAGCCCATTACGTACGGCTAGTACCTCTGACGAGCTAGTGGTTAAATCCACAGCCAAAGTATTGACGAGTCTTTAGAGTCCCCCACAGACAGTTTTCAAGTTTCGGGCGAAACGTTGTAGAGGCCGTATGATATATGGCAGGGTTCGATCATATACGTGCGGTAGTGCACGGATCATGATCGGACGGATCATACTAGTGGGCTTTGGTTTAAGCCGGATCCTAGTATTAGATTTGTTGGATTACTTTAGTCTCATAGCATTCGCATTCGGTCGGAATGCGGATGCAGGTATGTATATAGAGGTGAGTGGTATCCTTATGATCCGTCACGAGTTTACTTTAGATGTTGCCGTATCTTTTTATTGTTGCAAACATTTGGATTAATGTTTGCATATGGAAATTATGAGCTAGAAATCATCATTTTGTGCATTTAACGTGACATAGACATCGTTAGTGACTCGTGGTCTCTTTTCTTGTGCTAATGTCATATTATTTGATGGATTTGTGTCTTGATATGATAAGGAGAGAGAGGGGCTGCAATGATATAGTTTAGTCTTGTATTTTTCCTGACAAGACTTCTCACTCCCATTATCATCACAAGACACAAGAAAATAAAAGGGAACTTCTTCTTCTTCATCTAGCTCACAACCTCCATTAATGGCTTCATCTTCAACCTCCATCCATGCAATAGATGCAAGAGACAAAGTTGCCACAAACATTCTCTACTTCTCCTTGGACACGTCGGCTAGCGAACTTCGTGCCCGAGTTGCTTCGGATGAAGCGGGAGCCCGTAAAAAGGCTCGAAGATGTGGTGCCCTTTCCGAAGAGGAGATCGAGCTCGGAGATGCCGCGAAGAGCTTGGGATGGTGGCCAAAGACCGAATGACACGGATCGATCGGTATAGCTTTCCAACCCTTTCTCTGGTTGCTAGTTTAGCATTAATGGTTCGATCAGGATTTAAAGTATACATTAGCGCTGGTTTCAAGATTTGAAAAAGTTTTCATTTCCGCATTTTGGCCTCGGACGGACGGCCGGGGCGCTACCGTACACTTACAAAGTTTGCATGTATCATCAAGCATGACACAAACATGTACACAAGTATATATCACATATATACTTAATACATAATCTAGTGAGAAAAACAATTTTAAGTGAACCAATACTAGTTAATGTAAAGTAATATATAAAATATATAATTATACATTAAATCATTAAATCAAACCTTGATTTAATGATCCGGTCATACCACATATAACCGACTAATATCTTGTGTATCAATTTATCGAACAACACTTGATTCGATAACCCGTCTATTTCGCATATAACCGACCAATAACACAAATCGCGAGAATAGAATACGGTATCACATACTCGTATTATTCTCGGTTCTGCACATATCTCATATGTGTTCCTACTCCGTTTCGCCTGAGCCAGGAAACCTCTGTGTAGGACTCTAAAGACTCGTCAATATGCCGGCAGTAGGTGATGATCATATCAAAAACCCACAAGACGCAAGAGGCATGCTAAACGTAACGACCACCCGGGTATTGAGCGATCAGAAGATCAACAATCAATCTTGCTCATACTCCTGCGATCCAATCAGTAACACTTACCGTACAGTCCGGTCTCTTCGTCTGATATGTTGCATATCTCGTCTAGTGGTGGCAAACGTCAGACCTCAGAAACTCGATAATTCGTGCCGATGTGAGGCTCATAACAGGTCGAGAAACTACTGGTAACACTTACCAGTAAATCTCAGAATCAGCCCTGGCCAGGGACTTCATGTTATAGCCAATCGAGTATAGCTCAACATCAACTCCCAATACCGGGAGAGACGAATCCCCTCCTATCGCTCATTGCCTCCATGTGACTCGGGACTGTAGCTAAAAAACACCGTTTTGTACGTTCTCATGAACGTGGTAAGGTGGAAATCAAAGCACAATGGGAATCACACAAGACTGTAAGTCCACGTTGCCCACCCCGGTGCTTGTGGGGAGGCAGAAAACGGAATAAAAATCGGATTTTTATGAGCTTAGGCAACATGGACTACACTATGAAGGATCTTTGCCAAACAAAAACTTGCTAAATCTAACTAGAAACTAGCTAAGTGCTAGAAAGGTTATACCTTGGGCTTTAAGTCCTTCTCTCCTTGCTCCTTGGAGTGGTGGAAGGAGGTCACCTTGGTCGTCTTCTCACGTCGAAGAAAGATCCACCCGAAAGCCTCAACCTTTGGCTTCAACTCCAAGCTAGAAGTAACTAGGATGCAAGAAGTGCTAGTCCTTGAACCCTAGATGAGAGTAGAGATGATCAAGAGAGGGTTTTTCTCAAGCTCAAGTGTTTCTCAACACATGAGAGGGGAGAGCTTGAGGGAGAGGAAGAACAAGAGAGAGAAAATATATGATAGAATGAGAATAATGTGAACCATTCTCACTAATATGTGTATATTATTTTAATTAGATAATTAGCTAGATAATTGTCATGGTTAATCAAGACATGACCATTATCATTTCATTTTTAATGCAAATTGCAAGGATCATAGAGCATCTTCCAAATGAAATGATGATGGTCAAAGTGTCAACCAAGGTCAACAAGTCAATAAGGTCAAATGGTCAACAACCATAACCATGCATAATTATTAAACTAATATCAATTAACAATAATACACACATAAGCATTAGGGTTAATAAAATGACAATAGCCATTAACCCTAATCAAGGTCCTCTCCCTCTGTCTCAAGCAACTGTGTATACGCACCCGCATTCGTGATCCGAGGAACACGAATACAATGAGAAAAACCAATCCCAAATCATATACTAGGATCCAGCTTAAACCAAAGCCCGCTAGTATAAACTGTCCGGACAGCAAACGTGCACAAGTGCGCGGATGTGAACGAACCCTGTCGCAAAACCATGCGACCTCTACTCATTTTGCCTAAAGGCGAATAGCTCTCTGTGTGAGACTCTAAAGACTCGACACTACGCTGGCAGTGGGTTTAACCACAGACCGCAAGCGGCATTAGCTGTACGTAACGGTCCCCATGTAGATGTCGATAAGAAGACTGACGAGGTGAACCCCATCTGAACTCCTACTGAGCCTGTATGTGACAATCTCCGTACAGTCCGGTCTGTTCGTCTGATACATCGCATGGCGGGCCTAGGGGGGCGGTGAACGTCAGTCCCCTAATAGCGGTACAAGTCGTGTCGGAGTGAAGCCCAGAACACCCTGAGATAATACTGGAAACCTGCCAGTATATCTCGCTTGCCCTGGCCAGGGACTACTCGTGTAATGGCTCTCCTGGACACAGCGCGATGTCAACCCCCAATACCGGGAGAGACGAATCCTATCTAACCGTCACTGCCTCCAAGTGCTTCGGGACTGCACCCAAAAACTACCTGTTTACACGACTCCTTTGAGCCGTGGTAGGGTAGTAATCAAAGTGCAGAGGGAACACACTCGAGGCGAAGTGACAGTGTCAAGTCAGCGGACTAAGCTGTACTCATGTCACTTGGGAACCGATAACTGACGATAGGTATAATACCAACCAACAGTCCCCGACGAGTCCTATCCAGTGTACTCGTAACCCAACGAGCACCCGCATACTATCTCAAGTACGACGTACTGACGGCTGTGGGACAGACCGCCTCCCGCACTGGGATGAGAAGCGCATACGCTAGTCTACTCCGGAGTATCGATGCCCTGTCTTGATAATCCAACGACTAGGGACCTGTATAAGGATGTGCTTATAGATCACCCAGCTCCCACGAGTGTGAGCGCCATCACAACGCTGGTAATCAAGCAAAGATCCTAAGGGCTCTACTAATATGTATAACAGCAATATCCTAAAAGAAACACATGTACATATTAAAGCAGAGACAAACCAAGTAGCATACTACTATTTCGAGCAAGATTGTATATACAACTGTGAATATCCCAAGCTTCCATCAAGTAATATACAAACTAGTATGATACAGTAATGGCCTCTAGGGCATATACACTAACAATCTCCCACTTGCACTAAGGCCATGTACTGGCGTATCGAAGACCTATCATCTCGATCAGCCGCTCGAACTGAGTCTGGAGCAAGGCCTTGGTGAATGGATCTGCTGTGTTATCTTCTGATGCAACTCTCCTGACCTCGATCTCCTGGCGATCCACGATCTCCCTGATCAGGCGATACCGCCTTAAGATGTGTCTGGATTTCTGATGGGATCTGGGTTCCTTCGCTAAAGCTATAGCCCCGTTGTTGTCGCAATACAGAGGTATTGGGTCAACAATGGATGGAACCACCTGAAGTTCTCTCAAGAACTTCCTCATCCAGACAGCTTCTTTTGCGGCATCAGATGCAGCGATGTATTCCGCTTCCATAGTCGAGTCAGCAACGGTTTCCTGTTTGGAGCTCTTCCAACACACCGCCCCTCTATTGAGGGTGAAGACAAAACCCGACATGGACTTTGAATTATCCTTGTCACTCTGGAAGCTAGAGTCAGCAAAGGCCTCAATCTGGAGGTCTTTTCCGCCATACACCAAGAACATCTCCTTAGTCCTTCTCAGGTACTTGAGAATGTTCTTTACTGCTATCCAATGTTTCTCCCCAGGGTTTGACTGATACCTGCTTACCACACTCAGTGCATAAGCCACATCCGGTCTGGTACACAACATCGCATACATTATAGATCCTACCGCAGAAGCGTAGGGTATAATAGACATGCGATCCCTCTCCAAATCAGTCTTGGGAGACATCTCTTTGGAGAGGGCGATCCCGTGACAAGCCGGTAGATTACCGCGCTTGGAATCTTCCATACTGAATCTCTTCAGTATGGCGTCGATGTACCTGGACTGCGAAAGTCCTAATATCCTCTTGGATCTGTCACGGTAGATCCGGAAACCCAGAATGTATGAGGCATCACCCAGGTCTTTCATGGAGAACCTGTGTGACAAGAACCCCTTGACAGATTGTAGCATAGGAATATCATTTCCTATTAAGAGAATGTCATCCACGTATAAAACGAGGAATACTACAGTTCTCGCTATAAATCTACATTAGATGCATGGTTCATCTGGATTTTTGATAAAGCCAAATTCCTTGACCGTCTCATCAAAACAGATGTTCCAACTCCGCGATGCCTGCTTTAGTCCATAAATGGACTTAAGCAACTTGCACACCTTTCCGCTGCTCCCACTCAGAATGAAACCCTCTGGCTGATCCATACAGACACACTCCTCTAAATGTCCATTTAGAAAAGCTGTCTTTACGTCCATCTGCCAAATCTCATAATCGTGGAAGGCAGCAATGGCAAGAAGGATCCGAATGGATTTCAGCATAGCTACTGGAGAAAAGGTTTCGTCATAGTCCAAACCAGGTCGCTGACGAAAACCCTTTGCTACCAGTCTAGCTTTATAGGTCTCAACCTGTCCATCTACCCCAATCTTCCTTTTGAAGATCCACTTGCATCCCACGGGTTTTACCCCATCTGGAGCAATGTCCAACGTCTATACTTTGTTGGTGTATATGGACTCCATTTCGGTCCGCAATGTATATGGACGCTCTGAATGGATTGCTGGGAGCTAGTAGGCTCATCACAGTCTATGATGCAATCCTCTCTATCCCCGTCAATGAGAAAACCGTAGTATCTCTCGGGCGGATGAGACTGCCTACTACTCCTGCGGAGTGGCATGGGAATGTCCTGATCTTTCGAACCCTCTGGTTCTACTAAGCTTTCAGTAATAGCTTGTGGTTCTGGAATTTCTTCCAGTTCTATTGCGCTCCCACTTATTTCTTTTTCTAAGAACTGATGTTCCAGAAAATGGGCATTACGAGAAACAAGGACATTTTGTTCCTCTGCGTAATAGAAAAGATACCCCCTGGAGTTCTTTGGGTATCCCACAAACTTGCACAGTACTGAGCGTGCCTCGAGTTTGTCCGTATGCTGCTTTTTGACATAAGCTGGACATCCCCAAATCTTCAGGTATTGAAGATAGGGTTTCTTCCCACTCCATAACTCATATGGTGTGGTAGGCACAGTCTTAGTAGGAACTCGGTTCAAAAGGTATGCAGCTGATTCTAGTGCATATCCCCTGAACGATCGCGGCAACTCAGCGTTACTCATCATGGACCGTACCATATCCAATAGGGTTCGGTTCCGTCTCTCCGATACACCGTTATGTTGCGGAGTGTATGGAGGAGTAAGCTGAGAGAGAATTCCATTCTCTTTTAAGTAACCCAGGAACTCGGCACTCAAGTATTCACCACCTCGATCAGATCTCAGTGCCTTGATAATTTTTCCTGTTTGTTTTTCTACTTAATTCTTATATTCCTGGAACTTATCAAAAGCTTCGGATTTATGCTTCATTAAGAAGACACGTCCGAACCTTGAGAAATCATCCGTAAAAGTAATGAAGTAAGAATAACCGCTTCGCGCATGTGTAGACATTGGACCGCACACGTCGCTGTGTACGAGTCCCAAGAGCTCGCTCGCTTTTACTCCGTGTCCAGTGAATGAAGTCTTTGTCATCTTTCCCTTGAGACAGGATTGACAAGTTGCATACGATTGATATTCGAACGGATCTAAATATCCTTCTGTATGTAACTTAGTCAACCTTCTCTCATTGATGTGACCCAGTTTACAATGCCATAAGAAAGTTTTATTGATTTCTGGAGACATTCTTTTGTGTGTATTCTGGACATTGAAAATCTGTGGTTGGTTTAATACGTATATACTGTTGTTCAATGTACCTGACCCAATCAAAGCTTGATTAAGGTGAATGTTCACTACATTACTTACAAATGCAAATTCATAACCTTCTTTAGATAATAAAGATACAGAAATGATATTACAGGTTGCATTTGGTACATAATAACAACTACGTAAAACCAAAAAATGTCCATCTGACAATCCCAGGTGATAGTCCCCCACGGCCTCAGCATCCATGCTAGCACCGTTCGCAACTCTGAGGGTCATGTCACCTGCCTTCAAAACTCTACGCTTTCTCAACGCCTGCAAAGAATTACAGATATGAGATCCTGATCCGGTATCCAATACCCAGGAAGTAGAGTTTATTGATAGACAGTTTTCAATAACATACACACCTGAAGCTGAAGCTGCAACTCGCTTCAAATCTTGTGTTCTGGCTTTCCAAGACTTGCAATCCTGTTTCCAGTGACCACTTTTGTGACAATAGAAGCATTCTTCCTTCCCCACAAGCTTTCCCGCTATCTTTGTTGCTTTTACTTTTCCCTTCGTATCCACTTTACCGACACCGCCTCTTGGTTTGGCGGGGGCTTTCTACTTCTTACCCTTGGCTTTCGCCCTGGATCTAGAAGAGGAAGATCCTCCTACAAACAAAGTGGATGTCTCCCTACCTTTCTGTAGGGTGCCCTCAGCACTTCTCAACATGTTTAGAAGTTCGGAAAGTTCTACCTCCTTTCATTGCATGTTGAAGTTAAGAATAAACTGGGTGTAAGTGGAAGGAAGGGACTGGAGAATCAAATCAGTATAGAGTTCATTCTCCAACGTGGTCCCAAGGTCCGCGAGCTCCTCAATGTAGCCAATCATCTTAAGCACGTGTTCCACTACCGATGATCCGACGGCCAACCTTGCCGAATACAACTTCTTCGACACTTCGTATCTTGCGATACGAGACTGCTCTCCATACAGTTCTTTTGTATGAAGAAATATAGACTCTAGGTCCATATTCTCGTGCCTCCTCTGATGTTCGTTGTCCATCGAGGCTAGTACGAGGCAATTGGCCTTCGCTCAATCTATCTCCCATGTCTTCCGGATTTCCTTATCCGCGACGCTGGAGGTGGGACCTGGGACAGGGGGAGCTTTGGTGGTAAGGACATACCCCAACTTGTCGTAAGTGATTGCCATCTTGACATTCCTGAGCCAATCTTTGTAGTTTGGCCCCGTCAATATGTTTTTATCTAGTAATAACTTAAGTCCGGTCATGTTGAATGGTTGCTGCAATTAGGAGAGAGAAAAGAAACACTTTAGCATGATGCTCTTGCAAGTTTAGAGTGGTTTTTAATTTGTCTAAACTCGATGGCTCCCACTGTCTCTCGAATCCCTTCTCAAACCGTAAAGAAAGGATTAGTCAGGATCAATCCCACCGTACAATACTTGCGTAACCGTTCAGCCAGGCCAGTGTCGGTACTTCGAGGGAGGTTTTCCAACGCTTTCGCGAAGTTCCTTAATTAAGTAACCTCTTTTCCCTGTGGGCGTAGCCCCGCTAACACCTTTCTAGACACCTACTAGGTTTATAGCATTGATCGTTAAGTGAGAGTTTTCCCGAGGAGTAGCATATACTCACAGTAGGATCGGGATCCAAATATCATCGCGTGATAAAACCGAAGGAATCCTACCAGAATTATCACACTCCAAATGGTATGCAGCGCTGGCAAGTTTCAGTAGTTATGAAACTCCCGATGTGGATTTTTGCACCATGCTCTTATGACCTTGGCGTGAGGTCAAAATGTCATAAGTCACATGTCAAGTTCTTCCCATCATTATCCCGGTTAATTTGAACCCACCCGTGCCTACCCTTGACGTAGGCCAAAATGGCAGTACGACTGTCTCAAACCAACGCATTCTATCTATGCAACAGATAAATATCCGGCAGCTACCAATCACTATGCCTTGGCGTGAGGACAAAATACATAGCTTGAATACTACCGTATATTTAACTGAAATGATGGAGGGCTACGGATGGTTTTGGCGAAACCGTGAACGCAGTGAACTTGATATAATCAATGGAACGAGATAGCTTTTAAAAGGAGTGGTTCAAGCTCCGCGTTTAAAAGTTTAGTTTTGAAAGAACCGAGTGGTTTTCAAAGTGTTCCAATCGACTTTTACTTGGTTTATTTTCTTGCATTAGTTCTTTTAATGCGTCCCATCATTTAATCCTACCATTGCAGAAAACAACCAAAATATGACGTACGCTTATGCCATTCGCATTCTCCACGGGGCCCCGTCATCACCCGTTAGGTTACTTAACTAACGACAGAGCGGGGACTGGGCTAGCGCGGCTGTAAAACATAAGCAACGCCTAAATAGTTATCATATATAAATATATAGCAATGATAGACATTACAGATCACAGATGAATACATTGGATATACTAGGAATCCGCAATCCGTTCAAGCCTACAACGAAAAGCGGATTACACGGTCACGGTGAATAGCCAATACCCCACCCAAGACCCCTATGGGTGCGGCAAACTACCCGCCAAGTACTCGAAGCGAAGCAACCTCCCTCAACACCGTGAGTAGGCCACTCGGCACTTAGAGATACCCGGTAGTTTGTGCACCCCTGTAACACCTTAGAATGTGTTTTGTAGCTAATTATATTTTTAATGTGTGGTTTTTAATAAAAAGTTTACCAAATTGGGTTTTAAATATTTTATCCTATTTATTGTGTATTTTATTAGAATTTTGTTAGGCACACACACACTTGTGCATGTAAACTAGGGTTGTTTTTGGGGCTAAACCATGATTAGCAACCATGGTTAACTAACCATTTCTCCCTAATCTAGTTCTAATATTTGTTTAAGTGTCATGGTTGTAATTAGTCATGATAGTTTTAAAATTGAAAAATGAATTTAAAATGGAATGTTTATTGGTTGACTTTAGGAGAGAGAGAGAGAGGGCATGGGGCATCATGGCCTTTGCCATGCCTCATTTAATGAGGTGAGAGAGAGTGAGAAAGGGGGGTTTTGAATTATTTTCCCTCATTACTCTCATTTCCTTCATTGCTCTCATTCCCTCACTCTCAACCCCCCCCCACACTCACCTGAAGCTTCAGTAGCAGCATCAAGCTTCAGCAGCAAGTAGCAGAAGCAGCAGCAAGCAGCACCATCAGCAGCAACAGGAACCCCAGCTCTCGCAGAAGCCCTTCTCCACGTCTTCACCTGCCTTATAGGGCTTTTTAAGGTCCAATAGGGTATATTTTGTGAACCCTTATCTCCTTTTCCTAGCTTGTATGCTTATTGGTGTCGGTTAGCGTTAAATTAGTTAATTTAGTGCTAGATTATGGTGTTTAAGTGGAATTTTGGGAAATTGTTGATTGTGTTAGCTACCCTAATTTATTTTAGTGTTAATAGGGCCACTTCAACTGGGAAATCCCCAGATTACACTAAAATACCATAAGGTTTCTTAATTGTGCAAAATTGTCGTTTTTAAGCGATATTTGTGACTTTTGTAATCTGCTTGTGACCCGATGCCTTCAGTGTAAAATTGAGAAGACTGGGACATACTACCTAGGTCTAGAACACACCACCAGAGCACGACCCCCTAAATCCCAATGCAGGCCGCCAATTAATTCCATTTGGTTGCAATTTGCGGCCTAGAAGGGGACTGGGGTGTTGGGGTTTTGTGTAGGGTTCCCTGCAGTGTTTTCTAGGTCTTTGGCATGTCTAGTTTTGTGATATCTTACCTGTAGGAAAATCTGGGATCATATATCATTTTTGGTGTCCGTTGTGTTTGCGCGATACGCGCGATACGTAGGTGGGTTCTGTGATCCAGCGTATCGCGGCGTGTCGCGATGGTTTTAGACGCGTACACACACGATTCAGCGTATCGTGCACACGCGCGTTTAGTTCGCGACGCGAGTTTCTCGTTTTGGTTCGATATCGCGTTTCGCGGAATATTTTGGCTTATATGTGATTTCCATGTCTTATTTGCAGGTATGCAGATAGGGACTGCGGACACGGCTACAGGGGGAGCAGATGATAGGATTCACCCAGCGTAGAGTGTAGGTGAGTAGATTTAACATCTACAGGGGAATCGCCCGCATGGCGTTATGCGTCTGGGCTAGAATTCAAAAACCTATCGCACATTCTACGTCATTGTAGAATTGCGCCTTTACTGTATTTCCTTGATATAGTTATACTGTGACTAGCAGCCGTAGGACACTGCACACATTATTGACGGTTCATGTTGCACGAGCACGGATTGATTGCTACACACACACCGTCAATAATTGCCATGTCACACACTACACCTTTTAGCTACGATTTCTTACCACACATGACATCCAGCTATCGGTATACCTATAATGCAACATACCTTTAGTGATAGGTATATTTACACCTTGCGATACAGCTACAGGTATACCTTTTAGATATTTTAGTTATACCAGGGGGATTTCCTACATATGCTACATATACCCAGGGGGGTATACGACATCAGTTCTTATAGGTAGATACCTATACTTGGCTGTACCTTATTGTTTTTGCATACATCTGGTTCAACTATATACTTTTTTACCTGCTCCTATTCGGATATATCGCATATATTTATTCCTGGATTTGCGCATTGTTTATTTGGATTTTATATGATGTTTTCGGGATTTAGGAACCGCGGGAGTTCATGAAATTATGCATACATTGAACAACCAGGTTTTCTTGATATGATATTTGCGCGTCCACCATGAGTTTTATCGGTGCTGATTATATACTCCATACGAGGTGTGGTTGCCGTATGAGAGTACATGGTGGGGCCCGGTATGGTCCCCCTCGGCAAGAAGATCGATGGGTTTGCCGATTGAGCCTGGAGGCGGGCGAGTACCTACCGGTAACTGGTTGGACCTGGCAGTTGTCCGGAGGATACTGGCCAGAGTCGAGAGATGGATGCAGGATGATCTGTACTGCCGGGGCCGAGGGCCGACACCGCAGACGGACCCCGTGGGCCGATCCGGACTGACGGAGCCCGATATACGAGGATTTCTGTGTCGATGCTTGGCACACTGTTTCCATGATATTTCTTTTAATACCTTTGTATATATAACAGGGGATTTAGCCATTGTTATATATACCCTTACACCAATATTGGTGGAATGGGACGCTAATATATGTGTATTGCCGCCATCATATTTATTTCTGTATATATATATGTTTAGGATGTTAGAGATTATTTGAGATTTGACTTGGGTTATTAGGTGATTCATTGAGATTGGATATTGGATATGAAAGATATGGTCGACTTGTACATTCGAGATATAGGAGAGCTATTCGATATTGTACTTGAGGTGATGTGAGACCTATGTGATGTGAGAGCCCAGTGTGGGGGCTGATTTGAGGATTTAGAATTTTAGTGTCTTGATGGATTGTGATCCTTCCACGATGTCAGGTTTCCGTGGAAATGACATATTCCACCCTATACCTCACCCTTATCTATTTTATGCACAGTTTCATACATTGGTAGTACCTGTTAGTGTACCCTTATGATAGTTGCATATTTACATTCTCATATCCCTACTGCATGGTTATTGCATACTATTGTCATGTTACTATTGCTTCACATATTGATTGTACCTGCTAGTGTACTCTCCTTTATTCAGCATTTGCATGACATGTTTTTACTGTAATCGCATATCTTAGATTCATGCTGTACGTGCATTCCTGCGATTACCTGCATATGTTATCTACTATTCACGAGTTGGCAACTCACCCCCGTTATGCCACAGGTGTTTCAGGTTTTTCCCCAGAGTAGTCGAGGCAGGCTATTCCTCTATTCCGCTTTCAGCTATCTTCTTTTGCTCCAGATACCGCATTAGCTCACAGTACTATTTTGCTTAGGTGGGTTGGTGGTTATCTGTATTTCATATTGTACATTCGTTGTATTTTGTACTCTCCATCTACTATTGTATTGTGGACTTAGAGACTTGGTGAGGACGCATTTGTATATTTTGTGGATTTGTTGTCTTTTATATACAGCTTTCTCTCTATTGTCTTTATTTCTTCGCTACAGCGTCGTATATTTGTATTTTATTCCTCTTGGCTAGTTTTTACAAAAAGAAAGGGGTGTTGCTAAAATTTTAAAGAAAGAAAGTAAGACTTTTAAAGAATTCTGGGTTTTGGCTTTCTTTTACTGCGCTACGTCTTTAGGCGTTGCGTAGTATTAGGGTCGTTACGGGCAAATTTTTGGGTCGTGACAACCCCCTCCATGGGTCTCTCCTAGGAGCAAAAACAGTAAAAAGAATTATACAATGACGGCTACAACCCCGACCCGGTTGTGCGGCCAAACAAATAATAATATTACATCAATTTACATATTACAATGAAAGAAAGAAAAAGCAACACTCATCTCACATCCACCCCGGCTATTCATCCGCGACAATCCAACCCATTCATATACACATACCAGCATCAATCACAAATCACAGATATGTATAACCCTGACTAATCGACATATAGCGATTAGCCGACGTTTAATACATGCAAACATCACAGATATAACCTTTATAGTCAAAGTGTATTGAAGTTCGGAAAAAAAATACGGATTTATAGGCCCCTAAAAATAAATTTCTATTCTAGAAAATCTGGGCACAAATAAACCATCTGAAAAATCCTAAAACCAAGCCAGAAATACACTGCACCAAACTCGACCCAGTGAAGAGCCAACTTGGCCGCGGTTGCCCGGCAATAGCTTGCTATTGCCGCGGTACCGCGGCTCCTTGGTCGAGTCACTGGACCGGGTTTGGTGGTTTTCTTCACAAAACCCTGAGATGATTTTTGGAGTATAACAAATTTTGTTTTGACCACAAAAAATTTTAACAGAAACTTAGGGTTTCGAAAACTTGGTTTTTCGATTTTTCCGATTCGAACTTCGATACACTCTACTACCTAGCTAGCTTATGTTTAGTTAGGCTCCGATACAACTGTAAGTCCACGTTGCCCACCCCGGAGCTTGCGGGGAAGCGGAAAACGGAATAAAAATCGGATTTTTATGAGCTTAGGCAACATGGACTACACTATGAAGGATCTTTGCTAAACAAAAACTTGCTAAATCTAACTAGAAACTAGCTAAGTGCTAGAAAGATTATACCTTGGGCTTTAAGTCCTTCTCCCCTTGCTCCTTGGAGTGGTGGAAGGAGGTCACCTTGGTCGTCTTCTCACGTCGAAGAAAGATCCACCCGAAAGCCTCAACCTTTGGCTTCAACTCCAAGTTAGAAGTAACTAAGGTGCAAGAAGTGCTAGTCCTTGAACCCTAGATGAGAGTAGAGATGATCAAGAGAGGGTTTTTCTCAAGCTCAAGTGTTTCTCAACACATGAGAGGGGAGAGCTTGAGGGAGAGGAAGAACAAGAGAGAGAAAATATATGATAGAATGAGAATAATGTGAACCATTCTCACTAATATGTGTATATTATTTTAATTAGATAATTAGCTAGATAATTGTCATGGTAATCAAGACATGACCATTATCATTTCATTTTTAATGCAAATTGCAAGGATCAAAGAGCATCTTCCAAATGAAATGATGATGGTCAAAGTGTCAACCAAGGTCAACAAGTCAATAAGGTCAAATGGTCAACAACCATAACCATGCACAATTATTAAACTAATATCAATTAACAGTAATACACACATAAGCATTAGGGTTAATAAAATGACAATAGCCATTAACCCTAATCATGGTTCTCTCCCTCAGTCTCAAGCAACTGTGCATACGCACCCGCACTCGTGATCCGAAGAACACGAATACAATGAGAAAAACCAATCCCAAATCATATACTAGGGTCCGGCTTAAACCAAAGCCCGCTAGTATAAACTGTCCGGACAGCAAATGTGCACAAGTGCACGGATGTGAACGAACCCTATCGCAAAACCATACGACCTCTACTCATTTTTCCTAAAGGCGAATAGCTCTCTGTGTGGGACTCTAAAGACTCGACACTACGCTGGCAATGGGTTTAACCACAGACCGCAAGCGGCACTAGCTGTACGTAACGGTCCCCAGGTAGATGTCGAAAAGAAGACTGACGAGGTGAACCCCATCTGAACTCCTACTGAGCCTGTATGTAACAATCTCCGTACAGTCCGGTCTGTTCGTCTGATACATCGCATGGCGGGCCTAAGGGGGCGGTGAACGTCAGTCCCCTAATAGCGGTACAAGTCGTGTCGGAGTGAAGCCCAGAACACCCTGAGATAACACTGGAAACCTGCCTGTATATCTCGCTTGCCCTGGCCAGGGACTACTCGTGTAATGGCTCTCCTGGACACAACGCGATATCAACCCCCAATACCGGGAGAGACGAATCCTGTATAACCATAACTGCCTCCAAGTGCTTCGGGAGTGCACCCAAAAACTACCTGTTTGCACGACTCCTTTGAGCCATGGTAGGGTAGTAATCAATGTGCAGTGGGAACACACTCGAGGCGAAGTGACAGTGTCAAGTCAGCGGACTAAGCTGTACTCATGTCACCTGGGAACTGATAACTGACGATAGGTATAATACCAACCAACAGTCCCCGACGAGTCCTGTCCAGTGTACTCGTAACCCAACGAGCACCCGCATACTATCTCAAGTACGACGTACTGACGGCTGTGGGACAAACCGCCTCCCGCACTGGGATGAGAAGCGCATACGCTAGTCTACTCCGGAGTATCGATGCCCTGTCTCGATAGTCCAACGACTAGGGACCTGTATGAGGATGTGCTTATAGATCACCCAGCTCCCACGAGTGTGAGCGCCATCACAACGCTGGTAATCAAGCAAAGATCCTAAGGGCTCTACTAATATGTATAACAGCAATATGCTAAAAGAAACACATGCACATATTAAAGCAGAGACAAACCAAGTAGCATACTACCATTTCGAGCAAGATTGTATATACAACTGTGAATATCCCAAGCTTCCATCAAGTAATATACAAACTAGTATGATACAGTAATGGCCTCTAGGGCATATACACTAACAAAGACTCTATGACGATCGCGGGTCGACAGACTAACCTCTACCAGTATCACCAGAGAACTACCATCTGACGTGAGGTATAATACCATCTGGGAGTTCTCTGCGAGTCCGTCCAGTGTACCCTGTCTCCACTGAGCACCCGTATATCATCTCTGATGTCAAACACGATTGGATATAGGATCATCCATCGCCCATCTACGTGGCTCGAGAAGCTATACGCTAGTCTACTCTGGTATATCGATTCCCCGTCTCGATACACCTACGACTAGGGACATTAAAGGATGTACGTACCGACTACCTTTGTCCCACTAGTATGATCTTCATCATAGTATAGGTAGTCAAGTACACATCTTAAGGGTTTTACCAACATGTAACAGAGAGACAATCAAATTACATGTTAAGATAAAAAGTAACCAGATAGCATATTATCATGTCGAGTAAGAAAGTCCTTCCTATATATGTCCAAGCATCCACTACAATATACATCTCATGTACAGTAATGGCCTCTAGGGCATACATATAACTAACAATCTCCCACTTGCACTAGGGCTATCATATAGCAGTGTTTGAAGTATCTCATACTCAACCATCCCACAAAAGTCTCACTCTGGGAAAATGCATTTGTGAGTGGATCTGCCGTGTTTTCCTCGAAGTCTGTTGTCCTAACCTCGATCCCTTGGAGATCAACCATCTCCATAATCAGGTGATACTGTCTTAGAATATGTCTGGGTCACTGATAGGACGGGGGTTCCTAGGCCTAAGCCACAACTCCATTGTCACACAATGGTAGGAACGAAGTTCATCGCATGAACTAATATACACCCATACTGCCTTTTTGGTAGCATCTTTGGTAGAGATGTATCTAGCCTTTATCGACTAGTTTGCCACGGTATCCAGCTTGGAACTCTTCCAACATACCGTCCCTCCACAGAGGGTAAAGACAATAATTGTGACTGACATTCAGTCGACCATACCACCCTGGAAGTTATACAGTGATTCTCCCAGGATCGATTGATACCATCTCACTACACTTAGTGAGAATCCTAATATCCACTTAGATCTATCTCATAGATCCAAAACCCAGGATTTAGGAGGTATCACCATGATCCTATATGGAGAATCCTTGTGATAAGAGGAGATTGACCGAGCGTAACATAGGAACACCTTTCCTATCAAGAGTATGTCATCCACGTACAATACGAGGAAGACTAGCATATTCTCTACAAACTTTTTATGTATACAAGGTTCATCTACCATTTTGATGAGGTCAAACGCTTTCATTACCTCATCAAAACAGATGTTCCAACTCCGCGATGCCTGCTTTAACTTGTAAAGGAACTTGCAAATGTTTCCGCTGCTCCCACTGTCTACGAAGCCCTCTGGCTGTGTACTTATAAATGCTCTCTTCTAAATCAGTATTTAGAAAAGCTGTCATGACACCTAACCACCAGATATTGTAGTCATGGTATGTAGCAATGGCAAGTAGGATCCGGATGGACTAAAGTATAGCTACAGGAGAAAAGGTTTTATCATAATCCACACCTGGTCAATGACGAAAAGCTCTTACAACTAGTCTGGCTTTGAAAGTCTCACCTGTTCCATCTATACCAAGCAATCTTCTCAAGATATACTTGCTCCTTATGGGGGTTTAACCCTTCAGATATAGCAACCAAAGTCCATACTTTGTTGGTGTTTATGGATTCCATCTCAGATCGCATAGCATCCATCCATTCTTACAGAGTCCCCATTCTTGATGGTCTGCTCGAAAATAGTTGGGTCATCATCTCATGATGCAATCCTCGCTCCCACTGTCATAGAGAAAACCAAAGTATCTCTCATGTGGATGAGGAACCCTACCAGATCGGTGGAGAGGCTGAGGTTCGTTGGGAGCTATTGAATCCTGCATTTCTACCAAATCATCAGCTGCAGTTTGTATAGCTGGAACTCCTTCGAGTTCTACCTCATGACCACTAATTTCTTCACAAGAAATTCCCTTTATAAAAGGTGGCATGCTAAGAAACAAAACACATTTTGCTCCTCAGTGTGGTAGAAGATATTCCCTTGCGAATGCTTGGGATATCCTACAAACTTCCACAGAACCGACCTAGCCTCAAGCTTGTCCGGATTTTGCTTTTGATATAGGCCGGACAAGCCCAAATCTTAACATACTTAAGAGATGGGCTCTTCCCATACCATATCTCATATGGAATGGTAGGCTCCTGATTTGGTTGGAACCCTATTCAATAGGTATGCATCTTCTCAAGTGCATAACTCCCAAAAGGAAATAGGCTACTCAGTAGTACTCATCATAGAGCGCACCATATCTAATAGGTTGTAATTGCTCCGCCCCGATACACCCACGTGCTGTTGTGTATACGAAGGAGTAATGCTGAGAGAGAATCTCATTCTCCTTTAGAATAGTCAAGGAATTCCGTGCTTAAGTATTCTACGCCCTGATCATATCAAAGAACATAATACTTATACCCATTTTGGTTCTCTACTTCTAACTTATATTCATTAAATTTCTCAAAAGCTTCAGATTTGTGTTTCAACATGAACATATGTCCGAATCTTGAGAGATCATCAGTGAATGTAATGAAGTATAAAGAACCGGTCCTGACATGTGTAGACAGGGGACCTATACGTCATCATGTATCAATCCTAAGAGTTCATTAACTCTTTCTCTGTTTCCAATAAACGGAGCTATGGTCATCTTATCTTTGTGACATGACTGGCAAGTTTCACAAGTTGTAAATTGAACCTGATTTAAATATGCATCTTAATGTAACTTAGCTAGTCGGGTCGTATTGATATGACCTAGTCTACAATGCCTCAAGAAGGATTCATTCAATTCCGAACTCTTCCTCTTGTATGTGTTCTGTACGTTGAGAACTGTAGTTTTATTTATAACGTATATACTTTTAGATAACGTTCCTGAACCGATCAAATCTTGATATAAGAAATGTTCAGAACATTATCCAACAATACAAAACTATATCCTTCTTTACTAAATAAAGAAACTGATATAATGTTGTATATCAGGCTCGGTATCTAATAACATTCGTTTAGAATCAATGTACTTGATAATACAGGGTGATAACTACCAACAACTTGGCTACAACAATTGCACCATTTCAAATTCTTGAATCTTTATCACCCGTTCTCAGTTCTCTACCTATCTGGAGCCCATGTTACAGATTACATATTTGGGATCCTGATCCGGTATCTCATACCCAGGACGTAGAGGATACTGAGAAACTGTTCTTTCTAATGAACACACCCGAAAAAGATGCATCATCATGCACTTTATTTATTTGGGCGTCACGGAAATTCTGGTAATCCCCTATTTCCTGCTCGGTCTTATATCAATTATAAGATAGAGCGGGACCAACGTTCCCCAGCACAGTATAACAAGCGGCTTCGGTTAACACATCCATATTATTATCTTGATTAAGGCGTGTCGTGGTCGCTACCTGGAGAGAGAGAGAAGAAAACACTCAGCGTATGCTCTAGCAAGATCAGATTGGTTATTATTTTATCTAATCAGGATGGCTCCCACTGTTTTTTTCAAATCTTCCTCCAAATCCTAAAAGGAAAGACTAGCCGGGATTATTACATCCTACAATTTCGCCAATCTTTCAGCCAGGCCAGTGCCGGTACTTTGAGGGAGGTTCCCTGTGCGTTCGCACGGACCTAATTAAAGTAAACCATATTTTCCCAGGGCGTAACCCCGTTGACACCTTTTTAGACACCTACTTGATCGGCTAATTGTAATGTGTAAAGCTCTCCCAGGAGTAACAATTACTCACAGTGGGTATCGGGATCCAACTATCTCAAAGAAGGTATGCAATCTCATTGCAAATTTCAACACTTGAAATTCCCGATAATATTTTGCCCCTAGCATCCTATGACCTTGACGAAAGCCAACAAACCATAGGCTGCTAGTCAAATTCAACCCGTACATTTCTTGATTGAATTAAACCCACCCGCACGACACTTGACGAAAGGCAACAAAGTCGCACGACTACCCTAACTCAATTGCATCATATGCTTTTGCAGATAAGCATAAATAGCTACAACACACTACGCCTTGACGAAAGCCAACAAACGTAGCACTAATACTATGAATTACTTATCTGAAATAACGGAGGGCTATGACAGGTTTTTAAGAAAGCCTTCTGCGTAATGAACTTGATATCGTTTTAGAATCTAGTGATTTTGAAAACGGGTGTTTTTAGGCTTTTACTAGTTTTGCTAAAGATGTCACTCCCGGTGAAGGGATCTCGGCTCTTTCCTCATCGAATGAGGTGCCGGATATTTCACAAATACTATTATGCAAAGAAAAAACTATAAAAGCAATTAAAAGAAAAACCGAGTTTGTAGCATCTGCTGGTTTCGCTAAAGAGATCACTCCCGGAGAAGGGATCTCAGCTCTTTCCTTATCCAATAAGGTGCTGGATATTCTACAAGGAATACCGCTATGCAAAGCAAGAACTAGAGCTACCAGTTTTTAAAACAAGTTTCTACAACATCTTTAGGTTTCTTTTCTTTCATTAATCTCATTAATGAAGTCCCATCATTTAAGTTACCTAAGCATCACAGATAAATACAACGTACGCTTATGCCATCCGCATTCACCTTGATGTCCCGTCATGCACCGTTAGGTTAGGTAACTAACGGCAAAACGGGGCAGGGCTAGCGCGGTGGTAAATCATAAGCAACGTCTATATAATATATCATATACACTATATACAATATCTATCTCAACATATCAAATGATCACATCACAGACATCGCAGCAGAAAACAACATATGAAAATATTGGATATACTAGGATTTCCGGGTTTTATATTAAGCCTGTATAGAACACGGATTCTACGGTCGTGATGAATAGCCAAACCTACATCCCTAGACCCCAACGAGAGCGGCAAGCAACCCTACCAATTCTAGAGTTAGGATACCAGGTCTCGATGCCCCGAGATGGTCTCTCTCTGGATTCTAGAACCCGGTTACTTGTGCTCCCCTCCTTGGGTCTATCCTAATGCGGAAAAGTAAATAATATACAATGGTGAAATCATCCTCAACCCGGAAGTGGCCTAATAAAAGACTATTACATACATTGAATTTTACATGAATGAAAATGTAAAACTCTTATCTCACATAAAAAAAAAACTCGGCTATTCAAACACGCCGATCCAATATAACATATCCCAGCAACACATAACATCACATGTCATCAACATAAGTAAATATGCATATCCCAATTGTCGTTGACATATAGCAACGAAACCGGCGATACACCACATATTACACTTACGGTCGCAGAAAAGAAAGTGAAAAACTGCAACAATTGGAATCCGCACTGCCCTTAGACATCATAAACCCGGAATATCACATAATCTGGATTTCATGCCTTACAATACAAATTTTACATTTAGGTCTCAACCATGAAAACACTTTTCAAAGGAAGTCGGGTGATTCAACAAGATTCCCGATTCCGTCCGAGGCTGAAATGTTAAACATGCATGCAACTAGATAGATTGAAATTATTGTATCCCATCATAAATATCCGGATGACGTTAAACTTTTCGATCGATTCATCAAAGTCCCATAATTTCCCGAGAGCTCAACACTTCAGCACAGTTTTAATAATACCCAGATCATGCCTTAGAACCTATGGACCAACCGTATAATGGAAAACCCAAGCCTCACTCATGTCGCCACGGAACTGCGGAAAACCCTAGGGTATGACCATGGTTTCGCGATCCAAAAAAGTCGAGTTAGGGTTTCATTCTTCTAGAGGGTCTACAGAATTACTTGCATGATTTTCCGAATACGTTAAACTTGGAAAAATGGGTTTTTGACATTCGATCGAACTTTTTAACTTCGCCTAGATAACTTGTGAAAATCCAAATACAATGTTAAACTACGAATACGAAACACTCCGAATTGCGTATAGTGTAAGATTACATCACATGCAAAATTAGCAAAAATAAACAACACCTGAAACACTAAAACCCACGCAATGGAACACTGGAAAAATTTGGAGGGGGGCTCAAATTTGGCCGAAATGGGGGGTCTCGCCAGCCAAAATATATGCAAATGGCTCCAAATTTCACCAGTGCTCATGTTATCACACATATATGATTCTGCACTTGTTTGAAAAAATTTTAGAGCTCATTTAAAAATCGGCAGAATGCAGGTTTTCATGTTTAAAGTTTCGGAGCAGTTTCGGTTTCGTAATCTAACAAGTATCGTCTAATACTCTAGCCTGGCTCTGATACCACTGTTGGGATACCGTAGCACCCTAATGGGTTTTCACAGCAACTACCATGCCAAATTTAAAAATTCTAAGGTTCTAATCAATCCAAAGCTAGGATCAAGCTAGAGTATGTAAGGTTAGCTTAGCACCTTAGCAAGGTTTTGGCAAGCATCAATCATGCTACATTAAAATTTTTGGGGTGCTAAACAAACCCTAACCAAGATCTTAACTAGAGACTTAGGGTTAAACAAGATATGTAAACACTTTATATCAAAGTGAACAAGAAATACAACCTTTGTATACCGGTCCTTCACTTCAATAGCTCCGTGTAGTAGTCCCTTCGCTGCGATCACGATACCCGGACTCTAGAAGAAACGAACAAGCTTGCTTTGAAGTCTTCGAGGCCGAAGATGATCTACGTCGAGGAGACACCAGCTCATGCTATCTCTTCACCAATTGTGTAGATTAGTGAAGCAAACACACTCTACTAAATGGCAAGTAGTAGAGGATGATGAAGTAGGAAGTTTGCTCACTTTAGAAATCATTTTCTCACATTTTATCTCATACCTCCATTGAAGCTGGAAAGTTTTTCATGGAGCTTGATGAAGAAGAAGAAGAACTCATGAAATAATTCATCCAAATGAATAATTGCACCCATGGTTGAGTTAAAGCTATCATGCTTAACTCATGTAGAGAATTAACTCATGGCTATGGTTAAGGGTTGGGTCAAGTAAAATATCCTAAGGAATGACAAAAGAGTGGATTTTGTCAAAGTTCTACAAGCTTATCCAAGCTTAAAACTTTGACCAAGTCTTTTGCTCTTTTGTAATAACTTAAGAAATAATCAAAACCCTAATTTAACCCTAGCATTGTATAAGTCTCATACACCCATCTTGTACGTATCATCAAACATGACACAATACATGTACACAAATATAAATATCCAATATATATACAATGTGCACATCAAGTGAGAAAAGAAATCATTAGTGATCTAAATATTAGTTAATGTAATATAATATACCAAATATATAATTATACATTAAATTATTAAATCAACTCTTGATTTAATAATCCGGCTATAATACATATAACAGACCGATATCACAAAACGCGAGATTAGAATGCGGTATCACATACTCGCATTAATCTCAGTCCCGCACATATCACATATGCGCTCCTACTCCGTTTTGCATGAACCAGGAAACCACTATGTAGGACTCTAAAGACTCGTCAATACGCCGGCAGTAGGTGATGATCATATCAAACACCCACAACCCGCAAGCGGTCTGCTAAACGTAACGGCCACCCGGGTATTGAGCAGTCAGAAGATCAACAAGGAAGCCTTCTATAACTCCTGCGAATCCAATCAGTAACACTACCATACAGTCCAGTCTCTTCGTCTATTATGTCGTATATCACAGTCTAGGGGTGGTAAACGTCAGACCCCAATAACCAATAAGTCGTGTCGATATGAGGTCCATAACAGTTCGAGAAACTACTGATAACACTTACCAGTAAATCACAGCAATCATGGCCATGTATTTCCAGTTATAGCCAATCGAACACAGAGTAACATCAACTCCCAATACCGGGAGAGACGAAACCCCTCCTGTCGCTCATTGCCTCAATGTAATTCGGGACTGTACCCAAATGCCACCGTTTTTCACGATCTCTTGATCGTGGTATCGTGGAAATCAAAGCACAGTGGGAATCACACAAGACTCTATGACGATCTCGGGTCTACTGACTAAGCTGTACCAGTGTGACCAGAGAACTCCTATCCGACGATAGGTGTAATACCATCTAGGAGTTCTCGGCAAGTCCGTCCAGTGTACCCAGTCTCTACTGAGCACCCATATGCCTTCTCTGATGTCAAACACCAATGGATATGGGATCATCCATCGCCCATCATATGGGTCAAGAAGCGCATACGCTAGTCTACTCTGGATTACCGATGCCCTGTCTCGATACTCCCACGACTAGAAACATTTGAAGGATGTACTTATCGACTACCCTGTCCCCACTAGTATGATCTACATCACAATCCTGGTAGTCAAGTAATCATCTTAAGGGCTTTATCAACATGTAATCATAAAACAATATTTGTTTACATATTAAGATAAAGTGCAACCTGATAGCATACTATCATGTTGAGCAAGAATAACATTCCTATATATGTCCAAGCATCCACTACAATATACATCGCATGTACAGTAATGGCCTCTAGGCCATTTGTTGTAGTATCCAATAACCAACAATATAGCAGAGGTTGTAGTATTACATTCTCAACCATTGTAGAGAAATCTCTCTAGGGGTAAGGCCTTTGTGAGTGGATCCGCTGTGTCAACCTTCTGGTCTACTCTCCTAACCTCAATCCCTTGGAGATCATACATCTCCCTGATCAGGTGATACTTGCCTCAGAATATGTCTGGATCGCTGATGGGACCTACATTTCTAGGCATAAGCCACAACTCCATTGTTGTCATAATAACAGTTATTGGACGCTCAATGATAGGAACCTTGTTCATCTTATGAACAAGAAATATCCAGACAACCACTTTGGTAGTATCGTTGGTAGCAATGTATTCAGCCTTTATCGTCTAGTCTGCCACAGTTTCTTTCTTGGAACTCTTCCAACATACCGTCCCTGCACTGAAGGTAAAGACAATGCCTGTGACTGACATTTAGTCGTCCTTATCACCTTGGAACCTTTCCAGTGATTCTCCCCAAGATCGATTGATACCATCTCACTACACCTAGTGAGTATCCTAACATCCATTTAGATCTATAAAATAGATCCAAAAACCCAGGATTTAGGAGGTATCACTTTGATCCTATATGGAGAATCCTTGTGATAAGAGGAGCTTGACCGAGAGTAGCATAGGAAACCATTTCCTATCAGGAGTATGTCATCTACGTACAATACGTGGAAGACAACCTTACTCTCTACAACCTTCTTGTATATACAAGGTTCATCTACCATTTTGATGAACTCAAACTCTTTAACTATAACATCAAAACAAACGTTCCATTTGCCTGAACCCGGTTGGGCCATCATCTAATGATACAATCCTCGCTCCCACTGTCACTGAGAAGATCGTAGTATCTCTCGAGTGGATGAGGAAACCTACCAGATTTGCGGAGAGGCTGAGGTTCGTCGGAAACTATTGAATCCTTTGGTTTTACCAAATCATCAGCTGTTAGTTTGTCTAGCTGGAACATCTTCCAGTTCTACGTCATGATCACTTATTTTCTTCACATGAAATTCCTTTTCTAAAAAGGTGGCATGCTGAGAAACACAACATCTTTTTCTCCTCAGTTAGGAAGAAGATATTCCCTCACTAATGTTTGGGATATCCTGACAAACTTACACAACTGACCTTGCCTCGAGCTTGTCCGGTTTTTGCTTTTCAACATAGGCCGGACAACCCCATATCTTAACTCGTTTAAGACATGGTTTCTTCCCATACCATATCATATATCTAGTGATAGGCCCTGATTTGGATGGAATCATATTCAATAGGTATGCAGCTTCTGAATTGCATAATGTAAGAGCACGGCGGTGCCCCGGCCGTCAATCCGACGCCGGAATGCGGAAGCGATGCTTTTCTTTAAACTTTTTAACCGGCACCACCGCGCACTATAAACCCGGATCGTGCCATTAATCTAGTCCTAGCTATCTAGAGAAGGGGTAGAGAGATATACCGAGCGATCCGTGTCCTTCGGTCTTCTCGTCGTCGTCCCGATCTCCCCGCGGAATCTCCGGTCTTCAACTCTTCGTCGGAAGGGCACCACGTCGCCGGCTTCTTTTACGGGCTCCCGCCTATGGACCGAGGCAACTCGGGCACGAAGCTGGCGAGTCGACGTGCCCAAGATTTGCTGTAGAATATAGTGTAGAAGCTATTGTAGGGCAAGCCTAGCACCTCGTCAAGGGTTCGGTAGCATCACATATGCCATAATCAAAATTTTAGAGGTGCTAAGTTAACTCGACAAGAATCGAAACTTGAAGTTTTAGGGATTCATACAAATAAGCATCATATACAAATGTAAAACTATCACTAAGAGTAGAGATTACAACCTTTGTAGATCTCCTTCGGTGACTCCTTGGCACTATGAGAGTTTGAAACGGATCGATGGAAGCCTTCCTTGTCCACGATGATCCACCCGAAGTCCCTTTGCCCAAAGCTCCTTGCCTTACTTGTTTCGCAAATGAAGTAGAGCAAACACCCTACGCAAATCGGCTAGATGTGTGTAGTATGATAATGTGGTTTATGTTCTTCAATTGAAATTCTTTCTTTTATTAACTTCACTCAAGAGAGAAATCAAGAGAGGAAGAAGAAGATAATGGTGGCTTGAGCTTTCTATCATATCACATATGATAACTTGTTTTCACACCCTTGTTCACAATTTTTCCCTTGTTGTTTCATTGTATGTTTCATATCACATATGAAGCTATTTATAGTGATGAGAAGGAATAATCACCATTATTCCATTACCACTATAATTATGAGTGGAAATTCTTTTCATAAAGAATTAAGCATGGGTGGAAATTCTTTTCATTAAGTTAAATAAAGCTTACCCACTAAAGAATAAAGGAGCATGAGTGGATTTTCTTTGCATTAACTTAAAATGATAAATACAAATTAAAAGCTTCAATATAAGTCTTGCATTGCCACCATTCTTGTATCATCAACCATGATACTATGTATGCATGTATGTGTCCATGCACATCATCATATGCATACATGCATGCATACAAAAGGATTTAATTAAAGATTTAATCTAAATGTAATTTGTTAAATCAACACTTGATTTAGCAAACCGGTCATATCACATACGATCCGACAAATAGAAAATGCCCGATTAATATACGTTATCACATAACCGTATTTAATCGGGTCCCGCGCATATCTCATATGCACACCACATCTTTTTGCCTGAGCCAGGAAACTTCATTGTGTGACTCTAAGACTCGTCAATACGCCGGCAGTAGATGATGATCATATCAAACATCTACAAGCCGCAAGAGGTCAGCTAAACATAACGGCCACCCGGGTATTGAAACGATCAGAAGAAAACCAGCGAAGCTCTAAAAACTCCCGTCGAGCCAACTGGCAACACTTACCGTACAGTCCGGTCTCTTCATCAGATATGCTGCATATCGAGTCCAGCGATGGAATCGTCGACCCAGTAACTCAATAAGTCATGCTGGTGTATGGCTCATAACAGATCGAGAAACTACTAATAACTCTTATCTGTAAATCTTAGCAGCCCTGGCCAGGGACTTCATGTTATAGCCAATCGAGCATAGCACAACATCAACCCCCAATACCGGGAGAGACGAAACCCCTCCTATCGCTCATTGCCTCTATGTGCCTCGAGACTGTACCCAAAGACCACCTGTTTGCACGACTCAGTAGAGCCGTGGTAGGGTGGAGATCAAAGTATAGTGGGAGGACACACAAGACTCTATGACGATCTTGGGTCTACAGACTAACCTGTACCAGTGTCACCTGAGAACTGCTATCCGACGATAGATATAATACCACATAGGAGTTCTCGGCGAGTCCGTTCAGTGTACCCAGTCTCCACTGAGCACCCGCATACAATCTTTGGTGTCTCCTCACCAGATGGATATAGGATCATCCATCGCCCATCAGATGGGACAAGAATAGTATACGCTAGTCTACTATGGAATATCGATGCCCTGTCTCGATACACCCTCGACTAGAAACAGTTCAAGGATATGCTTATAGACTACATGTGCCCCACTAGTATGATCCGCATCATAATCACAGTAGTCAAGCAAATATCATTTGGGCTTTATCAACATGTTTAAATGATTAAATCTACATGTCCAGATAAATTAAACCAGATAGCGTACTATCATGTTGAGCAAGAAATTCATCTATCTCCATATATATGTCCAAGTTTCCACTATCCATATAATGGCCTTTAGGGCATACATATTACTAACAATCTCCCACTTGCACTAAGGCCAGTTATTGGCGTATCTCATACCCAACATTTCAAACAGTCGCTCATGCTGAGGCTGTGGAAGTGCCTTGGTGAATGCATCCGCTGTGTTGTCCTTTGTATCTACTCTCCGAATCTCGATCTCCTGGCGATCTACTATCTCCCGGATCAGATCATATCTCCTTAGGATGTGTCTGGACTTCTGATGGGACCTTGGTTCTTTGGCTAATGCTATAGCTCCATTATTATCACAATACAATGGTATTGGATCAACAATGGTTGGAACTACTCCTAGTTCCGCAATGAACTTCTTCATCCAGACAGCTTCCTTAGCAGCATCACTTGCAGCAATATACTCAGCTTCCATCGTGGAGTCTGCAACGGTGTCCTGTTTGGAACTCTTCCAACTAACCGCTCCTCTATTTAGGGTAAATACAAACCCTGAGATTGATTTGCTGTCATCCTTGTCACTTTGGAAGCTGGAATCGGAAAAGGCCTCCATCTGGAGATCCCCATTACCATACACCAAGAACAATTCTTTAGTCCTTCGCAAGTACTTAAGAATGTTCTTCATTGCTATCCAATGTTTCTCCCCTGGGTTGGATTGATACCTGTTTACTACAGCCTGTGCATAAGCCACATCAGGGTGAGTACACAACATCGCATACATTATAGATCCTACAGCTGAAGCGTACGGTATAACGCTCATGCGAGCTCTCTCTTCATCAGTCTTCGGACAGAAGTCCTTGGAGAGAGTGATTCCATGACTAGCAGGCAAGGCACCACGCTTGGAATCTTCCATACTAAACCTCTTTAGAATGGTGTCTATGTACTTTGATTGGGAAAGTCCCAATAACCTCTTGGATCTATCTCTATAGATCCTAATACCCAAAATGCGCGAGGCATCACCCAGGTCCTTCATGGAGAACCTTTGTGATAAGAATAGTTTGACCGATTGTAGCATAGGAACATCATTTCCTATCAGGAGAATGTCATCTACGTACAATACGAGGAATGTGACAATACTCCCTACAATCTTCTTATAAATACATGGTTCATCTTCATTTCTGACAAAATCAAACTCTTTGATTGTATCATCAAAGCAGATGTTCCAGCTCCTTGTGGCCTGCTTTAATCCATAAATGGATTTAAGCAATCTACATGCTTTCCCGCTGCTCCCACTATCAATGAAGCCCTCTGGCTGATCGATAATGGATTTAAGCATTGCTACCCTGGCCGGGGACTTCTTGTTATAGCCAATCGAGCATAGCACAACATCAACCCCCAATACCGGGAGAGACGAAACCCCTCCTATCGCTCATTGCCTCCATGTGCCTCGAGACTGTAACCAAAGACCACCTGTTTGCATGACTCAGTAGAGCCATGGTAGGGTGGAGATCAAAGTATAGTGGGAGGACACACAAGACTCTATAACGATCTCGGGTCTACAGACTAACCTATACCAGTGTCACCTGAGAACTGCTATCCGACGATAGATATAATACCACATAGGAGTTCTCGGCGAGTCCGTTCAGTGTACCCAGTCTCCACGGAGCACCCGCATACAATCTTTGGTGTCTCCTCACCAGATGGATATGGGATCATCCATCGCCCATCATATGGGACAAGAATAGTATACGCTAGTCTACTCTAGAATATCGATGCCCTATCTCGATACACCCTCGACTAGGAACAGTTCAAGGATATGCTTATAGACTACATGTGCCCCACTAGTATGATCCGCATCATAATCACAGTAGTCAAGAAAATATCCTTTGGGCTTTATCAACATGTTTAAATGATTAATTCTACATGTCCAGATAAATTAAACCAGATAGCGTACTATCATGTTGAGCAAGAAATTCATCTATCTCCGTATATATGACCAAGTTTCCACTATCCATATAATGGCCTTTAGGGCATACATATTACTAACAGCTATGTCTCATTTGGGGTATTGGAAGTTGCCATTTGGTGGAGGAATGATAAGAGCTTATGGAGATGGAACTTGTGGGATTTTACAAAGCCAACGAGATCAAGAAAACCCCACCACAATTTTTGGACAGCCCCTCCATGGCTTGGCCGGCCATGCAATGGTGAAGGGAAGAGAGTGAGACAATGAGGGAGAAGACCCACTCATCCAAAAAAAGAGCAAGTGAAAAAGCTATCATGCATGAGAGAGAAATGGTGTGATGATGATCAAGAATCATCACAACCAAAATCATACTCAACCGTCATAATCCATCATCATCACCATGTCAAAAGATAAGCAATCATGAACCATCATGATCCTAGAAGGCTATGGAGGCTATGTCATCATAATACAACAATATGCAAATAACACCCTCCAAAATGCTTATTTGCACAAATGCAAATAAGCCCTCCTCCACCAATCTTCAGCCAATGAAAGATACAAAGAAATATGGCTGAAACGGAAAACAAACTGGTAAGTCCAAAAAACTGATCCCGTAATAAATTACAGGAAAACCTCGCTACTGTATATGCATACCCGCATTTGTATTCCGACCGAAATACAAATGCAATGAGATAAATCTACACTGTACTATACTAGGATCCGCCTTAAACCAAAGCCGGCTAGTATTAACCGTCCGATCCTGATCCGTGCAATGTCGTACGTATCTGATCGAACCCTGCCATATCTCCATACGGCCTCTACAGCGTTTCGCCCGAAACTTGAGTAACTGTTTTGTGGGGGACTCTAAAGACTCGTCAATACTATGGCCATGGATTTAAACACTAGCACGTCAGAGATATTAGCCATACGTGACGGGCTACCAGCTATAGACCGAAAGGAACGTCGATGAGCGAACTCATCCTGACACCCTACTGTGCCTGTCAGTGACAATATCGGTACAGTCCGATCCGTTCGTCTATGAGCATCGCATGGCGGGCCTAGGGGGTTGGTAAAAGTCAGACCCCCAAAAGCGGTACAAGTCGTGTCGGAGTGTAGCCCCGAACACCCTGAGATACTACTGGAATACCTACCAGTAAATCTCCTGCCTTGGCCATGGACTTCGTGTAATGGCTCTCCTAGACACAGCGCGACCTCACCCCCAATACCAGGAGAGATGAACCCTTGCAGATCCGCTTACTGCCTCCATGTGGCTCGGGACTGTACCCAACTAAAACCTGTTTGCACGTCTCCTATGAGCGTGGTAGGGTAGTAATCAAAGTACAGTGGGAACTCACATGAGACAAATGACGATCCTTAGGTCGATGAACTAACATGTACACATGTCACTAGGGAACTGCTATCTGACGTTAGGTATAAGACCAACTAGCATGTTCCCGGCGAGTCCTGTCCGGTGTACTCATAACCAAATGAGCACCTGTATACATCTTAGGTGAACCAACTGACACCAGTGGCTTGTGAGACCGGCCACAGCCCCTCGTCGGGGTCTCGATTGTATACACTAGTCTACTCTGGAGTATCGATGCCCTGTCTCGAAACTCCCACGACCAGGGACCTTTTAAGGATGTGCTTATAGACTACCAGCTCCCACGTATATGATCGCCCTCATACTGCTGGCAGTCAAGCAAGAATCCTAGGGGCTCTATCAACGTGCAATAGTGACCTGTAAGGTCACCTAAAGCAGTACACGATGATAAAGGTAAACCTGATAGCATACTATCATCTTGAGTAAGACTGTCCTCATGGGATAGGTCATCCCTCAATCATTGCAATCACGTGCCTGTGATCCAATAATTGACTCTGAGGGCACTATCTCCAACAATCTCCCACTTGCACTCAAGGCTAATTATTGCGATGTCGCATACGCACAGCCCGTGTGATACCGAACACCCAACTCCTCTACTAGTCAGTCTCACAAATCCCGTTTGCGAAACTATTGCGTTCGAGGAATAGCCTCAGTGAGTGGATCCGCTTTGATGTTTCTTTCTATGTCTCTCTATATCTCAAGTTCGCGGAGAAAGCCATCTCCCGAAAAGAGCAATACATGTCTTAGAATGTGTCTGGATGTCTGATGGGACCTAGCTCATAAATGAACTCCAAATCCAAACTTCTTAAACTGTATCGTCAACTGAACTTAATCAGTATCCTGCGCCATGCCTCCCTCAGTATTGCCTTGGACCACCTGTCCAAAATACTGCCCTTCGTCAGAAGTAAAACTATAACTCTGACAACCTCCTTGTCGTCCAGGTCACCTTGGAAGCCTGGAATGATAACCGTCTCCCAAAAGAGGCTGTCGTTATCATCCCTAGAACATCCACTTATGTTATAAAACTGCTTTCGATTGTTTCTCAAGGATAGGATCAATGTCAACTTATTGTATCTAGTGCAAGAACAACATCTGGTGTGGTACTTGACATCTCATGATTGACTCAATTGCCTGAGCAAGTGATCTGCCAATCATGCACATCCCTCTCCCCTTTAGTCTGTAAGACACCTTTAGAGAGGGTGACTCCATTACCTGCAGGTACACTACCGTGCCAGGAGTCGTCCATTCTAAATACTCTTAGAATGCTGTCTAAGTACCCTGATTGGGAAACCACCCAAATCTAGATCTAAAACCATAGATCTAGTAACCAGTATGTCTTATTTAATGTCCAAGTCCCATGTGGAGAAACCACTGTGTGACGACCAAAGTATAACCGATCGTAGTATAGGAATATCACTTCCTACTCTGTGTATGTCATCCAAATACCAGGACATCACACCATACTACCTTCTCAACAGATCCATCCCCTATTCTGATGAAGTCAAACCTATGACTGTCACATCAGAAATAAATGATCTATCTCCGCTATATCTGCTTTAGTCTATAAATAGACATAAGCCACCTGTCCACTGATCGCACGCTTTTGGCGTGTCGGATGTTCAAAGTTCTAAAGTATAACCACGATCAAGACGGTGTCGCTATGCAGCTAGCCGGTTGAGCACGGGTCGATCCACAGGGAGATGGTTGTATTTCCGTTCTTGTCTTCGACGATTCAATAAAGAATTTGTATGTTTGTTCAATCTAACCTATGTGTTATATATGCAAGTATAAGGTTGTTAAGAAAAAGATACGAGATTGTAAGCTAAAGAAATCCGTACTCAAAACCTTTGAGCAGAGTCTTGACCAATTGAAGCTAGAGCAATCAGCAACAACGTGGATTAGGGGATTTAAGCGCGGTATTCGTGGAATCCGGCTTATTTAACCCTATCCTTCCGTTCTTGTCTCTTGCTTTCGCCTCCGGCCAAACCGAATGCAACTGGTCGCGGTTAGGAATCACTGTTACCTTGTTAGGGTAGGGTGCCTAACGGAGCGCTTGCGTATGGTTTGGGCGGAGTTCAATGGAAAATAACGGGAAAAGGAAATGAGCAGGGAAGTACTAACTTACAATACCGTATTGATTCTTAACAACAACAATAATTACAACCATTCACAAAAAGAGAAAAAGAAAAGAACAAAGAAAAAAAAAGATTACAAGTAAGTAAGTGCATGAATTTAAATTGCAAGAAAGTAAAGCAAGGTAATAAAAAGCAAGTAATAAATAAGCAATAAAAAGAACAAGAAACTAGAACTCAGGACAAGCATGGGATCAATAGCCAATCCTTAAACTTGCAAGCTCAATCAAGAGGTTGCAAGATCAAGAGAAGGGTAAAGAACTCATGTGAAGTGAAGAACCAATTCCATAAGAAAATACGACCCTTGAGATCAATAACAAACCCTTAACCCTTCATGCTCAATGAAGAGGTTGAATGATCAAGAGAAAGCAAGAATCTCAAGGGGAAGTTAAACAAAAGAGAATTATACAAAAACCCTCATCTTCATTAACATCCACTCAATGCTCTCACTACATTTTTATGGAGGAAGAATGAAGAAGAAGAAGAAAGAAACTAAAACCTAACAAAAATAGGCTAAAGAAATTAACACTTCACAATGGTTCAGAACTGGGGTATTTATAGGAGGGGAAATGGAAACCTAGGGCAACAATCTGCCCCTACAGGAAAAGACAAACATGCCCCTGAAAATTCGTCAACTGAGGCGCCTATACGGCCGCGGTTCCGCGGCCAAAGCACGCTAATGCCGCGGAACCGCGGCCATATAGTGGGCTTAGCTTGTCGTTTTCTTGTGGGTTTCTGGTGTTGCTAATTTTTTCTGTTTAACAAGTCCAAAATGTCAAGATTCTTCCATGATTTCTTCAGATCCGTAATAATCCAAAATGGCATCAAAAACAATACTTTTTACCTTTTCTCCCTCGAGCTCCGCGCACTCATTGATTCTTGTGTAGCCCCCTCGTGCTCTGTGCTTGTCCGAGACACGAATGACCACTGTCATATGACTTGTCTCTGGAACTGGTACTCGGCACTGGACGGATATGGATGACCGGAACCCGGCTTTTATCTGTTGTCAACAGATGTTCTGCTTTTGGCGTAACTGTGGAGATTTTGTATCAATTGCGTTATTTTGGACTAGAAACCTGTGGCCTGTAAATATGTAGCAAACACGGATTAAAAGCACCTACCTATAAACACACGAGCATAAGAATGGGCGGTATAAAATGCAATATTCTGTTATGAACAAATACCCCCAAACATAACTTTTGCTCGTCCCGAGCAAAACCAATTATTCACAAAAATAAAATCCTAACCGCACTTTCGCAAGGAACGCGATTGAACCGAGCTCGTGCAACAAGCCGTTAAACCTCTAGGTGTCCCTAGTAGGAGGAGTGTTGTCTCCTGAGGGTTTTTCAGCGGATTACACCCACAAAATCCCGTCAAGCTAGTGTTATAAGTTAACATTGATTCTACTCCTACAGTTTAGTTTTTACGTTAGAAACTCTAGTATCCTAAGTTAGAAATATCCAACCCTTATGCTTCACACCTCTAATCTATTTAACCTTAGATCATATACGTTCCAAAAATGTTTAGAAAGATGTTGGTTCTCCTGAGTTTTCCTTCTAAAGCGCGGCCTCAAATCAGGGATTTTTATCAACTTTACATAAAACACAAGTCTTATTCTTTATCTCTATCTTTTATCCAAACATCGATTGTATACCCCTACGTGTGTGTATATTTGCACCCCTACACTCAAGAATTCAATTCAAGCTATAATACCCTTGCCTTAATATCTAATACTACTTCTTTTCATTAAGGATGGACGGATTTGCTCACACACCTTTCATGCGACTATTAATGCTTCTTGAGGCACTAACGACCGATTACTGAATGTGTGAACTTTAAAGCGTAAATAGCAGTTTCCAGGTCTTGACTTTATTATATTTTTTTTTCTTTTTCTTTTTCAAGACCGGATATATTTTTCAACATGCTCTTTTGGTGTTTAGCTTTAAATACCGTTTTTTTCTTTCATACTAGGCTTTCAGACAAGAGTATTTCTAGGTATCCTCTACTATCCCAAGTTTCAAGGTGCATGTAAGTGCAGTTTGTAGGTTATATACTTTCTAAATTTGAACTCAAGAAAAGAAACTATTTTTCAGACTTATCCTCCGGTAAAGCTTCAATACTTTCCCTTCATCTTGACTTAACTCAAAAACTGAACTCAAGATTACCTATTTCTCAAAAAAAATGTAAGGACGTATACTTACCAAAGTTAGACAGAATGAGGGTTATTTTAAGGTTTTCAATTCCTAGGCCTAGAATTTAGTTATTTCTAATATATCAATTGAACTTTCGAAATAAAGATCTAAGTTACCCTATTAGCTAACTTGACGACAAAGTTTTTATATTTTGGAAATATTTTCGATTTTTATGGGTTTTTAATAAGGTATGCAAATGAAAAATATACAAATGAATGTGAAGGAAGAAAGCTTACCGAGCACACCCCCAAACATAAACTTGACAGTGCCCTCACTGTCAGGCTACACCAAGAGGGTCAAAATTATCGGCGCTCCCTAAAAACAAATTATATACAAAACAAAAACGAAAACAAAAAATATATACAAAAAAGATGTCCCCCCCAACTCAAGTGAAACAGTGTTTCCACTATTAAGCGATGAAGCTCAGGATTAGGGGGGAAAGAACAGTGTCAATTTATACAAGGCCTTACACAGGCCAAAGGTGAGCACCAACCATTCAAAGATCTTATCATGATAAATCAGTGGTTGGTGAAAGAAGGCGTAGAGATAAGAGATGGAGAATATGCGAGACCATATACGGAGAGAAGCGGGATACGGTCTCGGTATATGAGAGGAAGAAGAATTGCGGAAGGGGAAAAGAAGTGGAATACGAACTTGAGGGTGCAAATGGAGTAAATAGATTAGCACAATTTGTTAGGACCGATGTGTGAAAAGTGATTGTGCTAATATATTTACTTGTCGAGAAATGGGGTCAAATCCCTCAAGGTTCGTGAGAAACCATGGGTACGCCGAACTTGGTAAACCAGATATAGTAAATGAGAGTGAGACGGTTTCTTGCAAGGTCGGAACGATGGAAGGGATGGAGGGAAGTGGTTGAGGAAGGGTATCGGTTAAAGGTTCAGGAGGGTGTACACAGTCAATGACAGGAATAGGATGAATTGGGAAATCCGACTCATCAAGCAAAACTGGTTCATCCTCAAAACCATCCTCAAAATTTTCCTCAAAATTTAGCACATCCATGCACTTCTCTTCAAAATCAAGACGCATTTGGGGTTCGGGAAAAATATTTAATGACTCGGGATGATGATTTGAAGAGAAAAACTCAGCCAAATCTACGGGTTCATCATCCAAAATATTCCCGGCGTCAATATCCTTAATCAAGTGAAAATCAAAATTCTCTGACACCTCAACAAAAGCATGGATATCAATCGATTCAGGTTCTAAAGTGGAGGTGTAGAGGTCAAAAGGTGTAGGATCGGTTTCACTTGGAAGAGACCCTTCATAATCGGGCAAATCAAACACTACGAAGTCGCACAACTCATTCATCATTCTATCTTCAATTGATAAATCATGTGGGATACTCGATAGACTTTCAAAACAAGAGGTGTGGGATTCAATTTGGGATGGGTAGGTTTGATTTGGAAGGGGGTACATCTCACTCTCTCCATTCAAATTCACAGCCTGTCCTGCCGCCTCATCATACATTGAAAAAGTTGGAGCTAGTTGAAAACTAGCTACCGGGTCACTAGGTTGCATGAGGGCAGCCATGGACACATTCAAATCCATCATCTGTTCGCTTGACGCTACCCTAAAATCTTCCAACGACTGTTCCAGACTAGACATAGGTTGTGAAGGGGTTTCAGTAAAAGATTCAAAGTTGTTTGGATACTGAAAACTCCCAAATGGCTGTTCTGAAGCAATGTCTAGTGAAGGTGCAAAAGTAGGGTAGGATTGGTAGGAATTGAATGGCTGGACAGGAGTGGGATCAACATTGGGATAAGAAGGTGACTGGAATTGTTGATCCTAAGAAAGTGAAGCGGTGAAAGGAGTGAAAGATCGGCTACGAGATTGTTCAATACGTTCTGCAAGAGAAATAGGTCTTGTGGCTACAACTGGACTTTCAAAAGGGGTATCAACGCAAAAAGGGGTGAATGTTTGAAATGGTTGATATGAAGTGGATTGCGGGGTCCAGTTGTTCGTCCTAGACGCGTCTATCCGATCTTTCAACGAAATTTTGGGCATGAAGGGGTCGTTTGAAGTTCGACCAAAACAAGAACCGCATGAAGTAATGTCTGGTTGTGGGTACCAAAGTTCGGCAAGCGTTTTGCGAGGTGGGGTACCCATGATATGAAGAGAGAAGGAAAGAAAGGAAGAGTAAAGGAGGGGAAAAATGAATGATTTTTTTAATTTTTTTTTATTTATTGCTAGTTATTAACAAAAGAATGAAATATACACACAAAAAGAATATGGACAAAAACAATCACGACACAAAAATACCACACACCTAATCATTCTAGGGTTCACCTAGGTCAACTAGACCTGCTCCAGAACTTGATTGTCGAAATAAAACTGTGTCGAGAAACGGGCTTAAGATACACTGATCACGTAGCCAGGTAAGTGCAGAGATAAGGGGAGGTTTTCCAACGCTTTCGCGAAGTTCCTTAATTAAATAACCCTTTCTCTTTTGGCGGTTTCGCCGTTAACACTTTCCTAGACACCCCGTAAACAATGTACCGTTAAGCGAGGTTCTAAACACGGTTAACTTCTCCTAATGAGCGCGAAGTCCTTAAGGCTTAAAGTCTAATTTCTTTTAAAATTTGTGCGGGTAAACGTTATGCTCAAGTTCGTGATTTGTGGTCCACGGAAAAGGTGATGAAATCCTTTACCGTATATTCTGGGGTTCGCTTGCCCTTAAGTCCGTATTAATGTATGCAATGCGCAATTCAATAAAAATTCTATAAAGAATCAAACAATCGTTTTTTAGTTTAAGCACGGCACTGCAACAAATACGGGTTAGTCAATTTTTTTTTGTGCGTTTGCTAGCGAACTTGCAAAGAATCCTGCAAAGAATAGTATATTGGATGCGTCGGATTTGAGAAGAAGGTGTTAGTACAGTACGTACCGTTAAGTTTTTTGGTTAGGAAACCCCCGTTGAATCAAATCCGGTAAGCTTGAAAAGTTCGCTTGCACGGGTCAAACTACCCGGATCTTTGGCACTGTACTTTGCAATCGTCTTAGCCTTGAATGTACACTTTGCTCCCCACAATCGCCGTTTGCAAATCCGCAAAAATCTGCAGACTTGCTCACAAAAATTATTTTAAAAAAAAAAGATTTTTTTTATTATTTATAAATATATACAAAAAGAATATTAACCCGAATAATAAGAAAGAAAATACGCTACCGTCTCCCCGGCAACGGCGCCATTTGATCGCACGCTTTTGGCGTGTCGGATGTTCAAAGTTCTAAAGTATAACCGCGATCAGGACGGTGTCGCTATGCAGCTAGCCGGTTGAGCACGGGTCGATCCACAGGGAAATGGTTGTATTTCCGTTCTTGTCTTAGACGAGTCAATAAAGAATTTGTATGTTTGTTCAATCTAACCTATGTGTTTTATATGCAAGTATAAAGTTGTTAAGAAAAAGATACGAGATTGTAAGCTAAAGACATCCGTACTCAAAACCTTTGAGCCGAGTCTTGACCAATTGAAGCTAGAGCAATCGGCAATAACGTGGATTAAGGGATTTAAGCGCGGTATTCGTGGAATCCGGCTTATTTACCCTTGTCCTTCCGTTCTTGTCTCTTACTTTCGCCTCCGGCCAAACCGAATGCAATCGGTCGCGGTTAGGAATCACCGTTACCTTGTTAGGGTAGGGTGCCTAACGGAGCGCTTGCGTATGGTTTGGGCGGAGTTCAATGGAAAATAATGGGAAAAGGAAATGAGCAGGGAAGTATTAACTTACAATACCGTATTGATTCTTAACAATAACAATAATTACAACCATTCACAAAAAGAGCAAAAGAAAAGAACAAAGAAAAGAAAATATTACAAGTAAGTAAGTGCATGAATTCAAATTGCAACAAAGTAAAGCAAGGTAATAAAAAGCAAGTAATAAATAAGCAATAAAAAGAACAAGAAACTAGAACTCAAGGCAAGCATGGGATCAATAGCCAACCCTTAAACTTGCAAGCTCAATCAAGAGGTTGCAATATCAAGAGAAGGGTAAAGAACTCATGTGAAGTGAAGAACCAATTCCATAAGAAAATACGACCCTTGAGATCAATAACAAACCCTTAACCCTTCAAGCTCAATGAAGAGGTTGAATGATCAAGAGAAAGCAAGAATCTCAAGGGGAAGTTAAACAAAAGAGAATGATACAAAAACCCTCATCTTCATTAACATCCACTCAATGCTCTCACTACATTTTCATGGAGGAAGAATGAAGAAGAAGAAGAAAGAAACTAAAACCTAACAAAAAGAGGCTAAAGAAATTAACACTTCACAATGGTTCAGAACTGGGGTATTTATAGGAGGGGAAATGGAAACCTAGGGCAACAATATGCCCCTACAGGAAAAGACAAACATGCCCCTGAAAATTCGTCAACTGAGGCGCCTATACGGCCGCGGTTCCGCGGCCTAAGCACGCTAATGCCGCGGAACCGCGGCCATATAGTGGGCTTAGCTTGTCGTTTTCTTGTGGGTTTCTGGTGTTGCTAATTTCTTCTGTTTAACAAGTCCAAAATGTCAAGATTCTTCCATGATTTCTTCAGATCCGTAATAGTCCAAAATGGCATCAAAAATAATACTTTTGACCTTTTCTCCCTCGAGCTCCGCGCACCCATTGATTCTTATGTAGCCCCCCTCGTGCTTTGTGCTTGTCCGAGACACGAATGACCACTGTCATATGTCTTGTCTCTGGAACTGGTACTCGGCACTGGACGGATATGGATGACCGGAACCCGGCTTTTATCTGGTGTCAACAGATGTTCTGCTTTTGGCGTAACTGTGGAGATTTTGTATCAATTGCGTTATTTTGGATTAGAAACCTGTAGCCTGTAAATATGTAACAAACACGGATTAAAAGCACCTACCTATAAACACACGAGCATAAGAATGGGCGGTATAAAATGCAATATTCTGTTATGAACATCCACCAATGCTTCCGCTGCTCCCACTGACTACGACAACCCTCTGGCAGATTCATATACACGTACACTTCTAAAGCTAGTTTAGAACGACGCTATACTCATCCTCCTGCCGGGTCTCGCAGCCTGGAACAACAGCAATGTCAAGTGTGGGTAAACAAGAACCTTCCTGTCACCGTCCTTGAGGCTACCAGAGTACCTCTCGGGTGCCTGAGGTTACCCAACTTATCTGCAGAGTGGCCAATGGAATGTCAAACCAGATTGAATCTTTAGGTTCCTTATCAAATCTTTAGTAATCGTTTGCGGTTCTGGAATCACTTCCACTTCTACCATACTCCCACTTCTGTTTTCTGAAAAAATCCATTTTTAATAAAACTGTGGCGAGTATAAAACAATATCACTATTGATCTTCCAGATGGTAGAAAGTCAATCCTCGTCATAGCCTGGGTCAACCTAGAAACGGCCATTACAGAATCGTGCCTTGAGTTATCCAGAGTCTGGTTTTAAGCATAAGCCGGAAAACTCCCCGTACCTTAACATTGTTAAGATATGAATTGTTCTATATCCAATATAGAACCAGAGGCACTGATTTAATTGAACCAGATTCAAATCATGCAGCTGTCTCCAGTGCATGTCAACTAAATGGAATGAGGCCGATCAGCGTTACTCAACTTAGGAGCACTTCCAATTATGAGGAACCTGAAAGAAAAGCAAGTTCTCTTAAACATTACTATCAACTGAATACCCTATACAAGTATCTACATCTCCGATCACTTTGAAGAATCCCGATACATACAATATCTGGTTCTCTACTTTATTCAAATACCTATAACTTATCGAAATTCGGACCCTGTGTTTCCACGAAACACCTGTCTAAAAACTAGAGTAGTTATAAGTAACCCGAATATAGTACGAGGACCAACCCTTCTGTCCTGATGGACCCTGGACAACATACAATACTCTGTATAAGTCCCTTGAGTCTGATAACTCAGTCCCTGGGTGTCGTAGGTTGAAAACTGTACTTATGGTTATGAAGAATTACACTGCTGTTCGATGCTCCTTACCTAATCATCCACTGATATAGGTAAATGTCATGGACATAATTTCAAAAAGGTAAATCTCACTTTATAAAAATAGACGTACAGATATATCAATTTGAAATTGGTGCACAACAGCGGATATTCAAAACCAAATATTTGCCAACCGGCAAACAACCAAGGCGATTTCCTCAAATATCACCAATTACAATGAATTCCGATATAATGAGGAAGATCACCTAATTCTCAATAACTTACTCCCACTCATCATCTGTAAAACCATACAGATGTGAGAATCATACCTGGTAAATATATACCCTGGAGTAAGTATCTAATTGGGAAATCAGTTTTCCTTTAACAGTACACAGCGAAACTGAAACATTGAAATGTTTCCAAGGGGTATCCCGGTATTCCTAGTAATGCCTCTTCCATTATCCAGATTCACAACTGTAACCGTGTAATTCTTTGCCATCTTTCCAAATCCCTTTCTATGTCTTTAGTCATTACCTTATGTACACCCCTTTAGGCCAAATGGTTTTCTTCCTTCCCTACCATTCGGCACCAGCCTATGGTTTAGAAGAAGAATATCCAATAAGCATAATGGGTGTACTGTCCTTATCCTAGGAGCACTCACAATGCGAGAGAAGGTGAAGATAAAAGACAACCGAATAAACCTTATTCCTATTTCTCCTGAACCAGAATCCATCCCCGAACTGGAACAAGTTCCTTTCGAGTTCGTATATAACCATACGATGGAGTATCCAATAAACTGTGGATCTTCGTAGTGATACGGAGTGTTCTGGAGAAATACAAAGGTGATTTAGGATTGGCGAAGAAAAACTTGGTTTGGTCGTGAATAGCAGTCGCAATTTACTTTGCCCTCTTACTAATCCCTTAATATGTCTTTACTTAATACCTTGTGTACACCATCGTTAGGCTAATTGGTTTTCTTCATTCCCTACTGGTCGGCACCTGCCTATGGTTTGGAAGAAGACTATCCAATTTGCGTAATAGGTGTACTATCTCCTAAACCAAGGAGTACTCGTAACCTGAGAGAAGGTAAAATGAAAAGACAACTGAATAGTCCTATCCGTTTTCTCTAGAACCGGAAACCATCCTCGAATAAATTCTTTCGAGTTCGTATATAACCATACGATGGTTTTGTCCAATGGAAGTGGACGTTCATAGTAATACGAGGTGTCCTGAATAAAAGGGTAAAAGTAGGAGTGGCAATGAGATATGCAACTCTGACAATCCAAAAGCCAGTGTTTAAGAAGGTTCGGTTAATTTTGGTCACTGAGTCATAGTCTTAGGGTCGGGTCAATGGTCGCTGCCAAAGAGAGAGAGAAAAGAAACACTCAGCGTGCACTCTATCCTAGATCAGAATGGTTACCAATATATCTAATCTGGAAACCTCCCACTGTAACGTCAAATTCTTCTCCAATCCTGAAAGAAGAATTAGTCGGGATCACCCGAGGAGTAAACCAACTCATCAGTGGGAATCGGGATCCAACTATCATCGCATGATAACGTGACGGAATCCGCTCACGTTATCACACTCCAGAAGGTATGCGCATATCTGGCAAGTTTCAGTTTCTTTAGAAACTCCGGATGTGATTTTTACCCCATGCTCTTATGACCTTGACGAAGGTCAACAAATCATAAGTCGCATGTGAAGTTCTATCCGTCATTGTCCAGGTTAATTTGAAACCACCCGTACAAGCCCTTGACGAAGGTCAACAAGGCTATACGACTGTCCTAAACCAACGCATCTATCTATGCAGCAGAAAGGTAACAAGCAGCTACCATACACTATGCCTTGACGAAGGTCAACAAACATAGCATGAATACTACGTGCTACCCGTCTGAAATGACGTAGGGCTACGAATGGTTTCTAGAGAATAACCTTTAACGTAATGAACTTGATATCGTTGAAGGAACCAGATAGCTTTTAAAAATATAGTGACGAAAACCTTTGCTAAAGTGGTCACTCCCGGTGAAGGGATCTCGGCTCTTTCCCCGTAGAATGATGAGCAGGATATTCCAACTGAATACCACGATGCAAAACAAAAGTAATCGGCTATAGTGAAATTATTGCCCTGACGCAAACTTCGGTCCAAGGGGTCACTCCCGGTGAAGGGATCTCGGCCCTTGCCTCGTCGACTGAGGTGCAGGATATTCCAACTGAATACCACTGTGCAAAACAAAAGTGAACGTCCTTGCAATAACAGCTTTTTGAAAAGTGTTCCAACAACATCAGAATAGGTTTGTTTAGCTTGCATTGATCCGAATCAACGCAGTCCCATCAATTGATCACACCAATAAAGAACGAAAATAATGATGTACGTATATTCCATCCGCATTCGCCACTGGGTCCCGTCATCACCCGTTAGGTTACTTAACTAACGACAAAGCGGGGACTGGACTTGCGCGGATGCAAAACATATACAACATCTACTAGTATATATATATCAATATACAATATTCGTTCAAGGCATGATAAAATGAAACATCACAGAAATGTAATAAGCATCACAGAACAATACAGATATCTGGGATCCCCGGGTTTCATAGAGCTGCTACTGAAACCCGACGTTCCCCTGGTCGTGTGGATAGCCTGTGCAATGAAATCCTAGACCCCTACGGGAGCAGCAAGTTACCCGCCAAAACCTGAAGCGAGGCAGCCCCCTTCAGCAACGTGAATGGACCACCCAGCACTTCACGGAATCCGGTAACTTGGGCACCCCTACTTGGGTCAACCTTTACCCTCTACGAGTGCGGCGAATAGCCTGCCAATTCTAGAGTAAAGCCCCCTCCGTCTCAATGCCATGAGATGCAGGCTCGTTGCCCTCTAGAACCCGGCTATCCGTGCACCCCACCTTGGGGTAATCCTAGTACAGATAGTAAAATATACATAGAACAGGTACATCGACCTCGACCTGGTCGTGCCCCAAAAGAATAATATACAATCAGGAAGTGACGGCAGTCCACATGTCGGACTCTCGCCCCGCAATATCAAATATACATAATACAAAAAAAACTGTACTAGCATTGCATCCAGGCTATCCTCCACGACCAATCCGCAACATCACAGCACAACACAGAACATCAACTGAATGTCACGTTCGCAAATTCGTCTAACCGGGCTATAGCAGTTAGACAGGATTTACCAATCGAGTGACATTCACGGTCGCAGATATAATGTAAAGACTGTGAACTAATGTGTTTAAAATATTCGATCGATCAAATTCACCCAAGTGGGCCCCAAGCACTACTGTAACACTCACAGAAAATCTGGGCCCAAAAAGAATGTTCCAAAACCCCTATTTTCAAGTCAGAAGCTATCTGTGAAAATTTGGTCCAATGAACAGTCAATCCTGCGGCAGAACCGCGGCCCAAGCATGGGTTTGGCCGCGGTTCCGCGGTGGGATGATGACGTCACACGACCAAAATTTTACAGACTGCTTAGAATTCCCTGCACATGTTTCTGCAACGTACTGAAAATTTTTTGGAGCCAAAAAAAATTCGACAGAAACTGATGCACATGAAAACGCGGTTTTTGGAATTTTGTACGATCGGAAATGTAAACACATTAACAAAGCTAGACTAGGTTAAGGGCGGGGCTCTGATACCACTGTAAGTGCACGGCGGTGCCCCGGCCGTCAATCCGACGCCGGAATGCGGAAGCGATGCTTTTCTTTAAACTTTTTAACCGGCACCACCGCGCACTATAAACCCGGATCATGCCATTAATCTAGTCCTAGCTATCTAGAGAAGGGGTAGAGAGATATACCGAGCGATCCGTGTCCTTCGGTCTTCTCGTCGTCGTCCCGATCTCCCCGCGGAATCTCCGGTCTTCAACTCCTCGTCGGAAGGGCACCACGTCGCCGGCTTCTTTTACGGGCTCCCGCCTCTGGACGGAGGCAACTCGGGCACGAAGCTGGCGAGTCGACGTGCCTAACAATTGCTGTAGAATATAGTGTAGAAGCTATGTCTCATTTAGGGTCTTGGAAGTTGCCATTTGGTGGAGGAATGATATGAGCTTATGGAGATGGAACTTGTGGGATTTTACAAAACCAAAGAGATCAAGAAAACCCCACCACAATTTTTGGACAGCCCCTCCATGGCTTGGCCGGCAATGCAATGGTGAAGGGAAGAGAGTGAGAGAAGGAGGGAGAAGACTCATTCAACCAAAAAAAGAGCAAGTGAAAAAACTATCATGCATGAGAGAGAAAAGGGGTGATGATGATCAAGAATCATCACAACCAAAATCACACTCAACCATCATAATCCATCATCATCACCATGTCAAAAGATAAGCAATCATGAACCATCATGATCCTAGAAGTCTATGGAGGCTAAGTCATCATGATACAACAATATGCAAATAACACCCTCCAAAATGCTTATTTGCACAAATGCAAATAAGCCCTCCTCCACCAATCTTCAGCTAATGAAAGATACAAAGAAATATGGCTGAAATGGAAAACCAACTGGCAACTCCAAAAAACTGATCCCGTAATAAATTATAGGAAAACCCCGCTACTGTATATACATACCCGCATTTGTATTCCGACCGAAATACAAATGCAATGAGATAAATCTACACTGTATTATACTAGGATCCGGCTTAAACCAAAGCCAGCTAGTATTAACCGTCTGATCTTGATCCGTGCAATGCCGCACGTATCTGATCGAACCCTGCCATATCTCCATACGACCACTACAGCGTTTCGCCCCAAACTTGAGTAACTGTTTTGTGGGGGACTCTAAAGACTCGTCAATGCTATGACTATGGATTTAACCACTAGCACGTCAGAGGTATTAGCCATACGTGACGGGCTACCAGCTATTGACCAAAAGGGACGTCGATGAGGGAAGTCATCCTGACACCCTACTGAGCCTGTCAGTGACAATATCCGTACAGTCCGGTCCGTTTGTCTATGAGCATCGCATGGCGGGCCTAGGGGTTCGTAAAAGTCAGACCCCCAAAAGCGGTACAAGTCGTGTCGGAGTGTAGCCCAGAACACCCTGAGATACTACTGGAATACCTACCAGTAAATCTCGTGCCTAGGCCAAGGACATCGTGTAATGGCTCTCCTAAACACAGTGCGACCTCACCCCCAATACCGGGAGTGATGAACCCCTGCAGATCCGCTCACTGCCTCCATGTGGCTCAGGACTGTACCCAACTAAAACTTATTTGCACGTCTCCTTTGAGCGTGGTAGGGTATAATCAAAGTACAGTGGGAACTCACATGAGACAAATGACGATCCTCAGGTCGATGAACTAACCTGTACACATGTCACCAGGGAACTGCTATCTGACGTCAGGTATAAGACCAACTAGCATGTTCCCGGCGAGTCCTGTCCGGTGTACTAATAACCCAATGAGCACCTGTATGCATCTTAGGTGAACCAACTGACACCAGTGGCTTGTGAGACCGGCCACCGCCCCACGTCGGGGTCTCGACTATATACACTAGTCTACTCTGGAGTATCGATGCCCTGTCTCGAAACTCCCACGACTAGGGACCTTTTAAGGATGTGCTTATAGACTACCAGCTCCCACATATATGATCGCCCTCATACTGCTGGCAGTCAAGCAAGAATCCTAGGGGCTCTATCAACCTGCAATAGTGACCTGTAAGGTCACCTAAAGCAGTACACGATGATAAAGGTAAACCAGATAGCATACTATCATCTTGAGTAAGACTGTCCTCCTGGGATAGGTCCTCCCTCAATCATTGCAATCACGTGCCTGTGATCCAATAATTGACTCTGAGGGCACTATCTCCAACACATAATACCTAAAAGAAAATAGGTAACTCAGCAGTACTCATCATAGAGCGCACCATTTATCATAGGGTGCAATACCTCCGCCCCGATACACCGTTGTGCTGTGGTGTATATGAAGGAGTAAGCTGAGAGAGAATCACATTCTCCTTTTAGCAACTCCAGGAACTCCATACACTAGTATTCGCCTCCTCGATCACATCATAGGACTTTAATTCTTTTACCCATTTGGTTCTCAAAAGAACCAACCTTGGCATTTGTAGATATGGGATCATATACATCAACATGTATCTATCCCAAGAGTTCAATAACTCTTTCTCTGTTTCCAGTAAACGGAGTATTGGACATTTTATCTTTGAGACAAGACTAGCAAGTAGCATAAAATTAAAATTCGAATAGATTCTCATATTCATCGTTATGTAACTTAGCTGGTCGTGTCGCATTGATATGACCTGGTCTACAATGCCTTAAGAAGGATTCGTACATTCCTGAATTGCTCCTCTTGTCTATGTTCTATATACTTTGAACTGTGGTTTGATTCAGAACTTCTATGCTATTATATAACGTTCTTGATAGAATCAACTCTTGATTCAGGAAAATGTTCACAGCATTATCCTCCAATATAGAATTATATCCTTCTTTAACTTAGTAAAGAAAATGATGTAATGTTGTATATCAGGTTCGGTATGTAATAACATTTTTTCAGAATTAATGTATTAATACAAGGTGATATCTGCCAACTGATTTGGCTACAACAATTACACCATTCTCTAACACTTAGAGACATATCACCCATTCTCAGTTCTCTACCTTTCTGTAGCCCATGTAATATATTACATATGCGGGATCCTGATCTAGTATCACATACTCAGACGTAGAGGATACTGAAAAAAAAGTTCTTGGTAATAAGGACACCCGAAGAATTTGCATCATCATGCACTTTCTTCGATTGGGTGGCATGGGAATCCGGATATTCCCCTATTTCCTGTTCAGTCTTATAACAATTATTAGAAAGAACGGAACCAACGTTTCCTAGCACAGTATAATAATAAGTAGGTTCGGTCAATGCATCCATAGTATTATCTTGATTAAGGCGTGACATGTTTCCAACCTGGAGAAAGAGAAAAGAAAACACTCTGCGTGCGCTGTTGCAAGATTAGATTGGTTATCAATTTATCAAATCAGGATGGCTCCCACTGTTTTTAGTCAAATCTTCCTTTAAACCTTAAAAGATAAGACTAGCCGGGATTAATTACACCCGACAAGTTCGCCAATTTTTCAGCCAGGCCAGTGTCGGTACTTTGTAGGAGATTCCCCGTGTTTTCGCACTGACCTAATAAAAATAAACCTCGTTTTCCCAGGGGCGTAACTCCGTTAACACCTTTCTAGAGACCTACTTGATCGGTTAATTGTCGTGTGTAAAACTCTCCCAAGAGTAACTCTTACTCGCAGTGGGTATCGAGATCCAACTATCTCATAGAAGGTATGCAATCTCATTGCAAATTTCAACACTTGAAATTCGCGATAATACTTTTTACCCCTAATACCTATGACCTTGGCTATGGTCAACATATCATAAGCACCAGTCAAGTTATATCCGTCATTTCGTGTTTAATTAGACCCACCCACATGACCCTCGGCTATGGTCGACATAATCATGTGACTGTCCTAACTAATCGCATCATATGCTGTATAGGAAAAACATCACTTAGCTACCGTACACTACGCCTCGGTTATGGTCGACATACGCAGCACGAATACTAAGTACTCTATTTCCTAAAATGACGGAGGGCTGCGCAGGTTTTTAAGAAAACCATGAGCGTAATGAACTTGATATTGTTGTAGAATCAAGTGAATTTTCAATGGAGTGTTTTTTAGGCTTTTCTAGTTTCGCTAAACAGGTCACTCCCGGTGAAGGGATCTCGGCTCTTTCCTTATCGAATTAGGTGCTGGATATTCTACAAGGAATATCGCCATGCAAAGCAAAAAACTATAGAAGCAATCAAAAGACAAACCGTCTTTGTAGCATCTGCTAGTTTTGCTAAAGAGGTCACTCCTGTTGAAGGGATCTCAGCTCTTTCCTTATCGAATAAGGTGCTGGATATTCTACAAGGAATATCGCTATACAAAGCAAGAACTAGAGCTACCGGTTTTTAAACAATTTTCTACAACATCTTTAGGTTTCATTTTCTTTCATTAATCTTATTAATGAAGTCCCATTTATTTATGCTTCCAAGCATCACAGAAGAAACGAAAGAAATAATATTTATATATCATATATATAGTATAAGCATTCATCTCACGCATATAAAATGATCACATCACAGAATATCAGCAGCAGAAGAATCACATATGAAATATTGGATATGCTAGGAATTCTGTGTTTTAAGTTAAGCCAGTATAAAACATAGATTCCAAGGTCGCGATGAATAGCCAAACCCATATCCCTAGACCCCTACGAGAGCGGCAAGCAATCCTACCAATTCTAGAGTTACGAGACCTGGTCTCGACTCCTCGAGATGGTCTCCCACTGGACCCTAGAACCCGGTTACTTGTGCTCCCCGCCTTGGGTCTATCCTAATGTGGAAAAATAAATAGTATACAATGATGACATCATCCTCAACTCGGAAGTGCCCTAATAAAAGAATATTACATACAATGAATTTTACATGAATGAAAAATAAAAAACTCTCATCTCACATAAAAAACCCCGGCTATTCAAAACACGACAATCCAATATAACATGTCACATCAACACATAACATCGTATATCATCAACGTAAGTAAATATGCGTATCCCAGTTGTCGTTGACATATAGCACCGAAACCGGCGATACACCACATATTACACTTACGGTCGCAGAATAGAAAGTGAAAAACTACAACATTTGGAATCCAGAACCACTTTAGACATCTTAAATCCAAATAATCACATACTTCGTATTTCATGCCTAACTATATGAATTCCACATATTGTATCACATTCCAGATAAATAGACAATGTTAAACTTTCCGATCGAATAAACAAACGTCCCAGATTTCCCAAATAGCTCAACACTTGAGCGGAGTTCAAAAAGTCCCAGAACATGTCACAGCCGCTATGAACCAGCCGTAGAAGGGTCAAACAAACGCCTCACATGTGGCAACGCTAAACTACCACAAACCATATGGTTCAGTGGCGGTTTTGACGGTCACATAATCGAGTTAAGGTTACGTTCTTCTAGAGGGTCCACAAATTCGCTTGCTTGGTTTTCTAAAAGTTTTAAACTTAGGAAAAATCCAACACTTGAAAGTATTCCGACATGGGAAAAAGTGAGTTATTGATATCGGTTCAAACTTTTTAGCACGTTCTAAATTACAAGGAAATACTTAAACTAAGTTAAACTTTCCGATTGAATCAACGAGTTCCCAATATTTCCCAGAAAGCTCAACAGTTGAGTAGAATTAAAAATCCCCAGAAGCATGAAAAGTACCCAAGAATAAAGTCGTGAAGTATTAGCCCCTAACTCCAAAAGTTGGCCGCGGAACCACCGCCAAACTCATGGTTTGGCCGCAGTTCCGCGGTCTCTTGAGTGAGTCATGGCTTCGTACTTCACAGTAATCCTTAGAATTCCCTGCATTATTTTCTGAGTATTTTTAATATGAAAAATTTCAACTTTTGAAAAAATTTCCAGAAAGTGGGATTTATCGGGGTTTCAGAGTTCGATCGTACTTCAAACTTCGTCTACACAACGCCTAATGCTCTAGCTTGGCTCTGATACCACTGCAAGGTTAGCTTAGCACCTTAGCAAGGTTTTGGAAAGCATCAATCATGCTACTTTAAAAATTTTGGGGTGCTAAACAAACCCTAACCAATAACTTAACTAGAAACTTAGGGTTAAACAAAATATGTAAAAACTTTTCATCTAAGTGAACAAGGAATACAACCTTTGTAGATCGGTCCTTCACTTCAATTGCTCCGTGTAGTAGTACCTTCGCTGCAATCACCATCCCCAGACTCTAGAATGGCTCCCTTGAAGAAACGAACAAGCTTGCTTCGAAGTCTTCGAGGCCGAAGATGATCTACGTCGAGGAGACACCAGCTTATGATATCTCTTCACTAATTGTGTAGATTAGTGAAGCAAACACATTCTACTAAATGGCAAGTAGTAGAGTATGATGAAGTAGAAAGTTTGCTCACTTTAGAAATCATTTTCTCACATTTTATCTCATACCTCCATTGAAGCTAGAATGCTTTTCATGGAGCTTGATGAAGAACAAGAAGAACTCATGAAATAATTCATCCAAATGAATTATTGTACCCATGGTTGAGTTAAAGCCATGTAGAGAATTAACACATGTAGAGAATTAACTCATGGCTATGGTTAAGGGTTGGGTCAAGTAAAATATCCTAAGGAATGACAAAAAAGTGGATTTTGTCAATGTTCTACAAGCTTCTCCAAGCTTAAAACTTTGACCAAGTCTTTTGCTCTTTTGTAGTAACTTAAGAAATAATCAAAACCCTAATTTAACCCTAGCATGGTATAAGTTTCATACACCCATCTTGTATGTATCATCAAACATGACACAATACATGTACACAAATATACATAGCACATATATATACAATGTGAACATCAAGTGAGAAATGAAATCATTAGTGATCTAAATATTAGTTAATGTAATATAATATACCAAATATATAATTATACATTAAATTATTAAATCAACTCTTTATTTAATAATCCGGCTATAATACATATAACCGACCGATATCATAAAACGCGTGATTAGAATGCGGTATCACATACTCGCATTAATCTCGGTCCCGCACATATCTTTTATGCGCTCCTACTCTATTTTGCATGAACCAGGAAACCTCTATGTAGGACTATAAAGACTCGTCAATACGCCGGCAGTAGGTGATAATCATATCAAACACCCATAAGCTGCAAGCGGTCTGCTAAACATAACGGCCACCCGGGTATTGAGCGATTAGAAGATCAACAAGCAAGCCTTCTATAACTCCTGCGAATCCAATCAGTAACACCAACGTATAGTCCGGTCTCTTCGTCTGATATGTCGTTTATCACAGTCTAGGGGTGGTAAACGTCAGACGCAATAACCGATAAGTCTTGTCGATATGAGGTCCATAACAGTTCAAGAAACTACTGATAACACTTACCAGTAAATCTCAGCAACCCTGGCCAGGGATTTCCAGTTATAGCCAATCGACATAGCGCAACATCAACCCCTAATACCGGGAGAGACGAAACCCCTCCTATCGCTCATTTCCTCCATGTGATTCGGGACTGTATCCAAAAGCTACCGTTTTGCACGATCTCTTGACCGTGGTATGGTGGAAATCAAAGCACAGTGGGAATCACGCAAGACTCTATGACGATCTCGGGTCTACAGACTAACCTGTACCAGTGTCACCAGAGAACTGCTATCCGACGATAGGTATATGTTCATACCAGAATATTACATTTTATACCACCCATTCTTACGCTCGTGTGTTTATAGGTAGGTGCTTTTGATCCGTGTTTGTTACTTATTTGCAGGATACAGGTTCTCGGTTCTAAAACGGTGAAATTCATGGAAAACACGACAAAATCCGGGTTCCTGCCAACCACAGATAAAACACGGCACAAGGCTCAATGGTAGCACAAGATCCAAGAGATCTACGCGGAGCTCGAGGCAATCATTCCAAATCTTGACAAAAAGTCCACATTTCCCTCAACAGAAATTCTGGAAAATTCGTGAAGGAATTATGAAAAAATACATGTACCAGAAAACAGGGCACAACAAACCAGGGATTCCGACCAAAACCCACTGCCCAACTCCCCTATACTGCCGCGTTTCCGCGGCCAATAGGAGGTATTGGCCGCGGAAACGCGGCCGTACTGTGGCTTCAGAGTATCATCTTTTAGGGGCTTTTTTGTAACTTCCCATGTGCTCTGGTGGTTGCCCTAGATTTCCATTCTCCAGCCTATAAATACAGCAGAGCTTGTAAGTCTACGCTAGCGCCCCGGCCGTCTACAGACGCCAAATGCGGAACAAAAAACTTTTAACTGGCGCTATCGTATACTTTAACCCGAATCTGCCATTATTGCTAAACTAACAAACAGTAAAGAGTGTAGAAAGGTTATACCGAACGATCCGAGTCTTTCGTTCTTCAACCATCATCCCACGCTCCGTTGCGGCTGCTCTGATCTCGTCGATCTCCGATCTCCTCGTCGAGGTGGCACCACGTCGACGATTCTTTAAACGGGCTCCCGCCTCTGACTTGAGGCAACTCGATCGTCAAGTTTGCCAAAAGAGACGACCAAGAATGATGTAGAGAATGAGTAGAAGACTTTGTCTCACTTCGACCAAATCCGTGGACGATCGGTTAACGAAGTTGCCGAGGGAATTGGGTGATGGAATGAAATGAACTGTAAAATTCCATGCACCCCAAATACTATCATATCTTTTCAAGTGAAACCACAAGTGAGAGAGTGAGAGAGGAGAGAGAGGGCCGGCCATATATAGCAAGAGGGAGGTGACCGTAGGAGGGGGGTGACCACAAGAGAAAGCTTCTCACTCAAAATATCTTAACCAAAACAAGAATCATTAAAACAAAGCATGACTCACATAAACACCTCATCAAGTCATTAATGCAACCATTAATGTCAAGATGACTCATTAGCCACTTCATCACTTCTAGAACCTTCTAGAATGATGACTAACTCTTATCTGAAGAAAAGATAAATCCGTCTTTAACCGAATGTTAAAAGACGGCTGATTGAAAACTGGAAACTGGCAACTTCCAAAAGTGATCCTGAAACGAATTTCAGGACAACCCCGAAACTGTATAAATATATCTGCATTTGTATGACGACCGAATACAAATGTAACTGAGACAAAGATATTATACCTACTCAATATAATACTCGGATCCGGCTTAAACCAAAGCCGACCAGTATCATCTGCCCGAAAAATAACACGTGCGTAAACGCACGTGCATTTTCCGAACCCTGCCATAAAACCATACGGCCTCTACAACGTTTCGCCCGAACTTGGGAAACTGTCTGTGGGGGACTCTAATGACTCGTCCGTACCCTGGCAGTGGGTTTAACCACAAACCGTCAGCAGCACTAGCAATGCGTAACGGCTGCCTATGGACTGACCTCAAGGGAACCTGATGAGCGAACTCATCCAGAAACCCTACTAAGCCTAACAGTGACAATGTATATACAGTCCGGTCCGTTCGTCTATGAGTATCGCATATCTGCCTAGGGGGCTAGTAACGTCAGACCCCCAATAGCAGTATAAGTCGTGTCGGAGTGAAGCCCAATAACACCCTGAGATACTACTGGAGTACCTACCAGTAAATCTCCTGCCACGGCCGTGGGCTTTGTGTAATGGCTCTCCTAGACACAGCACGATCTCGCCCCCAATACCGGGAGAGACGAATCCCCTGCCGATCCGCTCACGTGCCTCCATATGGCTCGGGACTGTACCCAAAAACTATCTGTTTGCACGACTCCTTTGAGCCGTGGTAGGGTAGAAATCAAAGCACAGTGGGAACTCACACGAGACAAATGACGACCTCAGGTCGATGAACTAACCTGTACACATGTCACCAGGGAACTGCTATCTGACGATAGATATAATACTAACTAGCAGATTCCCGGCGAGTCATGTCCGGTGTACTCATAACCCAATGAGCACCTGTATACATCTTAGGTGATCCAACTGACACCAGTGGCTTGTGAGACCGGCCACCGCCCCTCGTCGGGGTCTCGACTGTATACACTAGTCTACTCCGGAGTATCGATGCCCTGTCTCGAAACTCCCACGACTAGGGACCACAATTAAGGATATGCGTATAAACCACCCAACTCTCACGTATATGATCGCCATCATACTGTTGGTAGTAAAGCAAGATCCTAAGGGCTCTATCAAAGTGTAACATGTAATCAGTCACCTGAACATGTACACGACTGATAGAGGCAAACCAGATAGCATACTATCATCTCGAGTAAGACTGTCATACCGGTATAGGTCCTCCGCAATCATTGCAATCACGTACCTGCGATCCAATAATTGACTATGAGGGCACTATCTCCAACAATCTCCCAATTGCACTCAAGCCTAATTATTGCGATGTCGAATACTCGCAGCCCGTGTGAAACCGAACATCCAACTCCTCTACTAATCAGTTTCACAAAGCCCGTTTGTAAAACTATTGTGTTCGAGGAATAGCCTCAGTGAGTGGATCCGCCTAGATGTTTCCTTCTTCATCTCTCTAAATCTCAAGTTCGCGGAGAAAGCCATCTCCCGAATTGAGTAATACCTGTCTTAGAATATGTCTGGATATCTGATGGGACCTAGTTCATAAATGAACTCCAAATCCAAACTTCTTAGACTGTATCGATCACTGAATCTAATCAGTAACCGGCACCATGCCACCCACAGTATCCTCTTGGACCACCTGTCCATAATACTGTCCCTCTTCGTCAGGGGGAAAAACTATAACTCTGACAATCACTCTGTTAACCATGTCACCTTTGAAGCTTGGAATGATAACCGTCTCCCGAAGGAGGCTGCCGTCATCAAATCCGTAGAACATGTACTTATGTTCTAAAACTGCTTCCTTATGTTTCTCCAGGATTGGATTAATACAAACTTATTGCATCTAGTGCAAAACCATCATTTGGTGTGGTACTTGACATCTCATGATTGACTCAATTGCCTAAACAAGTGATCTGCCAATCATGCACATCCCTCTCCCCTTTAGTCTGTAAGACACCTTTAGAGAGGGTGACTCCATCACCTGTACGTACACCACCATGCTAGGAGTCAACTATTCCAAAAACCATTAGAATATCTGTCAAAGTACCCACATTGGGAAACTACCCAAATCCAGATCTAAAACCATAGATCTAGAAACCAGAATGTCTAATATTATATCCATATCCTGTCTGGAGAAACAACTGTGTGACGACCACAGTACAACCGATCGTAGTATAGGAATTTTACTTCCTACTTTGAGTATGTCATCAAATACCATGACATCACACCCTACTACCTTCTTAACAGATCCATCCCTTATTCTGATTGATGTCAAACCTATGACTGTCACATCAAAAAAAATAGCTGATCGATCTCCGCTATAACTGCTCATGTCTATAAATAGATATAAGCACCTTGCCCACTATTCTTCCGCTGCTCCCACTGACTACGACAACCCTCCTACCGGGTCTCATAGCCTGGAACAACAGTAGTGTCAAGTCTGGGTAGATAAGAACCTCCCTGTCACCGTCCTTGAGGCTACCGAAGTACCTCTCGGGTGTCTGAGGTTACCCACCATATCTGCGGAGTGGCTATTGGAATGTCAAACCTTATTGAATATATAGGTCCTATTAAATTTTCCGTAATCGTTCGCGGTTCTGGAATCACTTCCAGTTCTACCATACTCCCACTACTGTTTTCTGAAAAAGATCCATTTTACTAAAACTGTGGCGAGTCAAGAACAATATCACTATTGATCTTCTAAATGGTAGAATATCAACCCTCGTCATAGCCAGGGTCAACCCACAAACAGCCATTACAGAAACGTGCCCTGAGTTATCCAGAGTCTGGTTTTAAGCATAAGCTGGACAACTCCCCGTAACTTAATATCTTTTAAGGTACGAACTATTCTATATTCAATATAGAAACTTTGGCACTAATTTAATTGGAACCGTATTCAAAACATGCAGCTGTCTCCAGTGCATATCAACTTAATGGAAAGAGGCTAATCAGCATTACTCAACTTAGGAATCCATCCAATTATGAGTAACCTGAAAGAGAAAACTCGTTTCTCAAAACCATCACTATTATCTGAATACCAATCACAAGAATCTACATCTTCGATCTCTTTGAAGAATCCCGATACTTGTGATACCTGGTTCTCTACTTTATTCTTATACCCACAACTTCTCAAAACTTAGACTTTGTATTTCTACGAAACACTCGTCTAAATACTAGAGAAGTTATAAGTAAAAAGAACATAGTACGAGGACCTACCCCTTTGTCCTGATGGACACTGGACAACATACAATACTCTGTATAAGTCCGCTGAGTTGAACAACTCAAAACCTGTGCGTTGTAGGTGGAAAACTGTACCCTGGCGATTTTCTCAAATATCACCAATTACAACGAATTCCGATATAATGAGGATAATCACCTAATTCCCAATATCTTACTCCCACTCATCATCTGTAAAACCATACAGATATGAGAATGAAACCTGGTAAATACATACCCTTGGAGTAAGTGTCTAATCGGGAAAACAGTTTTTCTTTAACAATGCACTGAAACATGAAAATGTTTCGTAGGGGTATCCTGGTATTCATAGCAATGCCTCTTCCATAATCCAATTCATGACTTCAACCGTATATTTTATTGCCATCTCTCCAAATCCCTTTATTTGTCTTTAGTCGTTACCTTCTGTACACCATCGTTAGGCTAAATGGTTTTCTTCCTTCCCTACCGTTCGGCACCAGCCTATGGTTTGAAAGAAGACTATCCAGTAAGCATAATAGGTGTACCCTCCTAAACCAAGGAGTACTCGCATCTCGAGAGAAGGTGATGATAAAAGACAACTGAATAATACCTTATTCTTTTAAAGGTGAAATAGGAGTGGCGATGAAGTACGCGGTTTTGGTCGTGAATGATATCAGTCGCAATTTACTTTGCCCTCTTTCTAATCCCTTTATTTTGCCTTTACATATTACCTTCTGCACACCCTACTTAGGCTAATTGGTTTTCTTCATTCCCTACCTTTCGGTACCAGCCTATGGTTTGGAATAAGACTATCCAATAAGCGTAATAGGTGTACTCTCCTAAACCAAGGAGCCCTCGCAACCTGAGAGAAGGTGATAATAAAAGACAACTGAATAAACCAATTCTACTTTTCCTGAACCTGGATCCATCCTCGAAGAAGTCCCTTCGAGTTCGTATATAACCATACGATGGATCTATCCAATGGAAGTGGATATCCGTAGTAATACGGGTGTTCTGAGAAATGCAAAGGGTAAAAGAAGGAGTGGCAATGACTTATGCAACTCAGACAATCCAAAAGCCAGTATTTTAAGAAGGTTCGGTCAACCTGGTCACTGAGTCATAGTCTAGGGTCGGTCAAAGGTCGCTGCCAAAGAGAGAGAGAAAAGAAACACTTTGCGTGCACTCTAACCTAGATCAGAATGGTCATCATTTTATCTAATCCGGAAACCTCCCACAGTCCTGTCAAATTCTCCTCCAAACCTAAAGAAGAATCAATCGGGATCACCCGAAGAGTAAACCAACTCATCAGTGGGAATCGGGATCCAACTCTCATCGCATGATAACGTGATGGAATGCATCCACGTTACTCATACTCCAGAAGGTATGCGCATACTTGGCAAGTTTCAGTTTCTTTAGAAACTCCCGATATGATTTATGCCCCATGCTCTTATGACCTTGACGTATACCAACAAATCATAAGTCACATGTCAAGTTCTGCCCGTCATTATCTTGTTAATTTGAACCCACCCGTACATACCCTTGACGTATGCCAACAAGGTAATACGACTGTCCCAAACCAACTCATCTATCTATGCAACAAATGAATACCCAGCAGCTACCAAACACTATGCCTTGACGTATGCCAACAAACATAGCTTGAATACTACTGACCATCCATAAGAAACGACGGAGGGCTACGGCTGGTTTTTGGAGAAAAACCATTAACGTAGTGAACTTGATATCGCTGAAGGAACCTGATAGCTTTTTAAAATATAGTGGCGAAAACCTTTTGCTAAAGAGGTCACTCCCGGTAAAGGGATCTTGGCTCTTTCCTCGTGGAATGAGGTGCAGGATATTCCACTGAATATCGCTATGCAAAGCAACTTGTAATTGACTATAGTGAAGTTATTACTCTGACGCAAACTTCTGTCCAAGGAGTCAATCCCGGTGAAGGGATATCGATCGGCTCTTGCCCCGTCGAATGAGGTGCAGGATATTCCACTGAATACCGCTATGCATAACAAAAGGAAACGTCTTTGTAACAACACCTTTTAAATTTGTTCCAACAACTGTAAACAGGTTTGTTTTACTTTGCGTTGATCAGAATCAACACAGTCCCATCATTTAATCACACCAGAAAAGAACGAAAATAAAATGTACGTATATGCCATCCGCATTCAACACTGGGTCCCGTCATCACCCGTTAGGTTACTTAACTAACGACAGAGCGGGGACTGGACTAGCGCGGGTGTAAAATATATACAACATCTAATAGTATATAAACCAATATACAATAATCGCTCCAGGCGTGATAATATGCAACATTACAGAAAAGTAATAAGCATCACAGAACAATACAAATATCTAGGATCCCCGAGTTTCACAGAGCCGTTGCTGAAACTCGACGTTCCCCTGTCGTGTGGATAGCCTGTGCAATGAAACCTAGACCCTTACGGGTGCGGCAAGTTACCCGCCAAAACCTGAAGCGAGGCAGCCCCCACAGCATAGTGAATGGACCACCCAGCACTCCACGGAATCCGGTAATCTTGGCACCCCTCCTTGGGTCAACCTGTACCCCCTACGAGTGCGGCGAATAGTCTGTCAATTCTAGAGTGGGACCCCTCTGCCTCTCAAAGCCATGAGATGCGGACCCGTTGCCCCCCAGAACCCGGCTATCCGTGCACTCCGTCGCGGGGCAAAACCTAGTACAGTAATGAAAAATAGTACAATAGGTACATCGACCGCAACCTGGTCGTGCCCCAAAAGAATATTATACAACAGGCAGTGACGGCTGTCCACAAGTTGGACGCTCGCCCCGCAATATCAAATGTACAAATAAACACAAATTGTACTACCATTGCACACTGCTATCCACCACGACAAATCCGCAACATCACAGCACAACACAGAACATCAACGCGAATGTCACGTTCGCAAACCCGTCTAAAAGAACTATAGCAATCAGACGCGGTTTACCGATCAAATGACATTCCCGGTCGGAGATATAATGTAAGCACTGTAAACTAACGTGTTCAAATTTCGATCGACCATATATCAAAAAGTGGGCCCCACGACTTACTGGTGAACAGTAACAAAATCTGGGCCAAAACGATATTTACCAAAAACCACAAAATCCAACAGATAACCCACTGACCAAATTTGGGAGCACGAGCTGACCACGTGGCCGCGGATGCGCGGTCAAACCATGGGTTTGACCGCGTTTCCGCGGCGGTTTGGTGGGGTCACGTGCCCAAATTTTGTCGTGGTTCTCAGAAAAGCCTGCACAGTACTCTGAGATGTGTAGAAAAATTTTAGGACACCGTTTAAAATCAACAGAAACTGTCATATTGAAAAAATGTGATATTTGATTTCCGGTTCGATCGATGTTTTAAACGCGTTAGCACAAGTTAGTATGGCAAAATGGTGAGGCTCTGATACCACTGTAAGTCTACGCTAGCGCCTCGGCCGTCTACAGACGCCAAATGCGGAACAAAAAACTTTTAACTGGCGCTATCGTATACTTTAACCCGGATCTGCCATTATTGCTAAACTAACAAACTGTAAAGAGTGTAGAAAGGTTATACCGAACGATCCGAGTCCTTCGTTCTTCAACCATCATCCCACGCTCCGTTGCGGCTGCTCCGATCTCGTCGATCTCCGATCTCCTCGTCGAGGTGGCACCACGTCGACGATTCTTTAAACGGGCTCCCGCCTCTGACTTGAGGCAACTCGATCGTCAAGTTTGCCAAAAGAGACGACCAAGAATGATGTAGAGAATGAGTAGATGACTTTGTCTCACTTCGTCCAAATCCGTGGACGATCGGTTAATGAAGTTGCCGAGGGAATTGGGTGATGGAATGAAATGAACTGTAAAATTCCATGCACCCCAAATACTATCATATCTTTTCAAGTGAAACCACAAGTGAGAGAGTGAGAGAGGAGAGAGAGGGCCGGCCATATATAGCAAGAGGGAGGTGACCGTAGGAGAGGGGGGTGACCACAAGAGAAAGCTTCTCACTCAAAATATCTTAACCAAAACAAGAATCATTAAAACAAAGCATGACTCACATAAACACCTCATCAAGTCATTAATGCAACCATTAATGTCAAGATGACTCATTAGCCACTTCATCACTTCTAGAGCCTTCTAGAATGATGACTCACTCTTATCTGAAGAAAAGATAAATCCGTCTTTAACCGAATGTTAAAAGACGGCTGATAGAAAACTGGAAACTGGCAACTTCCAAAAGTGATCCTGAAACGAATTTCAGGACAACCCCGAAACTGTATAAATATACCTGCATTTGTATTACGACCGAATACAAATGTAACTGAGACAAAGATATTATACCTACTCAATATAATACTCGGATCCGGCTTAAACCAAAGCCGACCAGTATCATCTGCCCGAAAAATAACACGTGCGTAAACGCACGTGCATTTTCCGAACCCTGCCATAAAACCATACGGCCTCTACAACGTTTCGCCCGAACTTGGAAAACTGTCTGTGGGGGACTCTAATGACTCGTCAGTACCCTGGCAGTGGGTTTAACCACAAACCGTCAGCGGCACTAGCAATGCGTAACGGCTGCCCATGGACTGACCTCAAGGAAAGCTGATGAGAGAACTCATCCAGAAACCCTACTAAGCCTAACAGTGACAATGTATATACAGTCCGGTCCGTTCGTCTATGAGTATCGCATATCTGCCTAGGGGGCTAGTAACGTCACACCCCCAATAGCAGTATAAGTCGTGTCGGAGTGAAGCCCAATAACACCCTGAGATACTACTGGAGTACCTACCAGTAAATCTCCTGCCACGGCCGTGGGCTTTGTGTATTGGCTCTCCTAGACACAGCACGATCTCGCCCCCAATACCGGGAGAGACGAATCCCCTGCCGATCCGCTCACGTGCCTCCATATGGCTCGGGACTGTACCCAAAAGCTACCTGTTTGCACGACTCCTTTGAGCCGTGGTAGGGTAGAAATCAAAGCACAGTGGGAACTCACACGAGACAAATGACGACCTCAGGTCGATGAACTAACCTGTACACATGTCACCAGGGAACTGCTATCTGACGATAGATATAATACTAACTAGCAGATTCCCGGCGAGTCCTGTCCGGTGTACTCATAACCCAATGAGCACCTGTATACATCTTAGGTGATCCAACTGACACCAGTGGCTTGTGAGACCGGCCACCTCCCCTTGTCGGGGTCTCGACTGTATACACTAGTCTACTCTGGAGTATCGATGCCCTGTCTCGAAACTCCCACGACTAGGGACCACAATTAAGGATATGCGTATAAACCACCCAACTCTCACGTATATGATCGCCATCATACTGTTGGTAGTAAAGCAAGATCCTAAGGGCTCTATCAAAGTGTAACATGTAATCAGTCACCTGAACATGTACACGACTGATAGAGGCAAACCAGATAGCATACTATCATCTCGAGTAAGACTGTCATATCGGTATAGGTCCTCCGCAATCATTGCAATCACGTACCTGCGATCCAATAATTGACTATGAGGGCACTATCTCCAACAAAGCTGAGCCAAGCCAAGGGTGGATTCTTTTGTTCCTCTTTTGTAGTGTTTTGTATAGTTCTTCTTCTTCTTCTTCATTCTTTTTCCATGAAAATTGTAGTGAGAGCTTTTAGAGTGGGAGATCAATGAAGATGAGGGCTTTTTGTATCATTCTCTTGTGTTTCTTCTTCCCCTTGAGATTCTTGCTTTCTCTTGATCATTCAACCTCTTCATTGAGCTTGAATGGTTAAGGGTTAGTTATTGATCTCAAGGGTCGTATTCTTTCATGGAATTAGCACTTCATTTCACATGCGTTCCCTACCCTTCCATTGATCTTGCAACCTCTTGATTGAGCTTGCAAGTTTAAGGGTTGGCTATTGATCACATGCTTGTCTTGAGTCCTAGTTTCTTGTTCTTTTTATCGCTTTTTATTACTTGCAATTTATTTCATGCACTTAAATTCCTTGCACTTTCTTTCTTGTAATCTTTTCTTTTCTTTGTTCTTTTCTTTTTGTTCTCTCTTTTTGGTTCTTTCTTGTGAATGAATGTAATTGTCGTTGTTAAGAAATAATACGGAATTATAAGTTAACGTTTCTTTGCCCATTTCCTTTTCCCGTATTTTCCATTGAACTCCGCCCAAACCATACGCAAGCGCTCCGTTAGGCACCGTACCCTGACAAGGTAACGGTGATTCCTAACCGCGACCGGTTGCGTTCGGTTTGACCGGAGGCGAAAGCAAGAGACAAGAACGGAAGGACAAGGGTAAATAAGCCGGATTCCACGAATACCGTGCTTAAATCCCCTAATCCACGTTGTTGCCGATTGCTCTAGCTTCAATTGGTCAAGACTCGGCTCAAAGGTTTTGAGTACGGATTTCTTAGCTTACAATCTCGTATTTTCTTCTTAACAACTTTATATTTGCAAATAAACACATAGGTTAGATCAAACAAACATACAGATTCTTTATTGACTCGTCTAAGACAAGAAGGTAAAATACCACCCTCTCCCTGTGGACCGACCCGTGCTCAACCGGCTAGCTGCAAAGCGACACCGTCCTGATCGCGGTAAACTTTAATTCTTTGAACATCCGACACGCCAAAAGCGTGCGATCAAATGGCGCCGTTGCCGGGGAGACGGTAGCGTATTTTCTTTCTTGTTATTCGGGTTAATATTCTTTTTGTACATATAAAAAAAAATCTTTTTGTTAATTCTTGTGGGCAAGTGTGCAGATTTTTGCGTATTTGCAAACTGCGATTGTGGGGAGCAAAGTGTGCATTCAAGGCAAGGGTGATTTACGAAGTACAGTGCCAAAGATCCGGGTAGTTTGACCCGCGCAAGCGAACTTTTCAAGCTTACCGGATTTGATTCAACGGGGGTTTCCTAACCCAAAACTTAAACGGTGCGTACTTTACTAACACCTTCTTCTCAAATCCGACGCTTCCAATATACTATTATTTGCAGGATTCTTTGCAAGTTCGCTAGCAAACGCCAAAATTGACTAACCCGTATTTGTTGCAGTGCTGTGCTAAAATAAAAAAAAACAATTTTTTGATTCTTTATAGAATTTTTATTGAATTGTGCATTGCATACATTAATACGGACTTAAGGGCAAGCGAACCCCACAAGATACGGTAAAGGATTTCATCACCTTTTCCGTGGCCCACAAATCACGAACTTGAGCATAACGTGTTATCCGCACAAAATTTAAAAGAAACTAGACTTTAAGCCTTAAGGACTTCGCGCTCACTAGGAGAAGTTAACTGTATTTAGAACCTTGCTTAACGGTATATTGTTTACGGGGTGTCTAGGAAAGTGTTAACGGCGAAACCGCCAAAAGAGAAAGGGTTATTTAATTAAGGAACTTCGCGAAAGCGTTGGAAAACCTCCCCTTATCTCTGCACTTACCTGGCCTCGTGATCCGTGTATCTTGAGCCTGTTTCTCGACACAATTTTACTTCGACAATCAAGTTCTGGAGCAGGTCTAGTTGACCTAGGTGAACCCTAGAACGATTAGGTGTGTGGTATTTTTGGGTCGTGATTGTTTTTGTCCACATTCTTTTTTGTGTATACTTCATTCTTTTGTTAATATTTAAAAAAAAACTAAAAAAAACACTCATTCTTTTTCCCCTCCTTTTCTCTACCTTTCTTTCATTCTCTCTCTTCATATCATGGGTACTCCACCTCGCAAAACTCTTGCCGAACTTTGGTACCCCCAACCAGACATTACTTCATACGGTTCTTGTTTTGGTCAAACTTCAAACGACCCCTCCATGCCCAAAGTTTCACTGAAAGATCGCATAGCAGCGTCTAGGACAAACACTTGCACTCCTCATTCCACTTTGTATCAACCTTTTCAACCTCCCGCAACCGCTTATGTTGATACCCCTTCTGCAAGTCGTCCTTTGTCCATCGCTGAACGTATTGAACAATCCCGTAGCCGATCTTTCACTCCTTTCACCACTTCAAATTCTTGGGATCAACAATTTCATTCATCTTCTTATCCACCTGTTGATCCTACCCCTGTCCAGCCATTCAATTCCTACCAGTCCTACCCAACTTTTGCACCTTCCCTAGACATTGCTTCTACACAGCCTTTTGGGAATTTTCAGTATCCAAACAACTTTGAATCTTTTACTGAAACCCCTTCACAACCCATGTCTAGTCTGGAACAGTCATTGGAAGACTTTAGGGTAGCGTCAAGCCAACAGATTATGGATTTGAATGCGTACATGGCCGCTCTCATACAACCTACTGACCCGGTAGCTAGTTTCCAGCTAGCTCCAAATTTTCCAATGTATGATGAGGCGGTAGGACAGGCTGTGAATTTGAGTGGAGAGAGTGAGCTGTACCCCCTTCCGAATCAAGCCTACCCGGTCCAAATTGAATCCCACAACTCCTGTGTTGAAAGTCTATCAAGTGTCCCAAATGAATTATCAGTTGAAGATAGAATGTTTAATGAGTTGTGCGACTTTGTAGTATTTGATTTGCCAGATTATGAAGGGACCTTGCCAAGTGAAACCATACCTAATCCTTTTGACCCCTACACCTATATCTTAGAACCAGAATCGATTAATATCCATGCTTTTGATGAGGTGTCAGAGAATTTTGATTTTCACTTGATTGAGGATATTGACGCTGGGGATATTTTGGATGATGAACCCGTAGATTTGGCTGAGTTTGTCTCTTCAAATCATCATCCCGAGTCATTAAAAGTTTTCCCGAACCCCATATGCGTCTGGACTTTGAAGAGAAGAGCATGGATGTGCTAAATTTTGAGGAGAATATTGAGGATAGTTTTGAGGATGAACCAGTTTTGCTTGATGAGTCGGATTTTCCAATTCATCCTGTTCCTTCCACTAACTGTGTACACCCTCCTGAACCTTTGACCGATACCCTTCCTCAACCACTTCCCTCCATCCCTTCCATCGTTCCGACCTTGCAAGAACCCGTCTCACTTTCATTTACTGTGTCTGGTTTACCAAGTTCGGCGTACCCATGGCTTCTTACGAATCTTGAGGGATTTGACCCAATCTCTCGACGGGTTAATAGATTAGCACAATCGCTGTTTACACATCGCTCATCACAAATTGTGCTAATCTATTCACTCCATTTTCACCCTCAAGTTCGTATTCCACTTCTTTTTCCCTTCCGCCATTCTTCTTCCTCTCATATACCGAGACCGTATCCCGCTTCTCTTCGCATACGGTCTCGCGTACTGTCCATCTCTTTTCTCTACGCCTTCTTTCCCCAACCAGCACATTATAGAGACAAAATCTTTGAATGGTTGGTACTCACTTTTAGCCTGTGTAAGGCCTTGTATAGCTTGATACTGTTCTTTCCCCCCTAATCCTGAACTTCAACGCTTAACAGTGGAAACACTGTTTTACTTAAGTTTGGGGGGGACACCTTTTTTGTATATATTTTTGGTTTTCCTTTTTGTATATAATTCGTTTTTAGGCAGCGCCGGCAATTTTGACCCTCTTGGTGTAGCCTGACAGTGAGGGCACTGTCAAGTTTAAGTTTGGGGATGTGCTCGGTAAGCTTTTTTCCTTCGCATTCATTTGTATATTTTGCATTTGCATGCCTTATTAAAAACCCACAAAAATAAAAGATTTTCCAAAAAAATATAAAAACTTTGTCGTCAAGTTAGCTAATAGGGTAACTTAGATCTTTATTCCGAAAGTTTAGTTGATATGATAGAAATAACTAAATTCTAGGCTTAGGAATTGAAAACCCTAAAAATAACCCTCTTTCTATTTAAACTTGGTAAGTATACGTCCTTACAGTTTTTTTGAGAACTAGGTAATCTTGAGTTCAGTTCTTGAGTTAAGTCAAGATAAAGGGAAAGTATTGAAGCTTTACCGGAAGATAAGTCTGAAAAATAGTTTCTTTTCTTGAGTTCAAATTTAGAAAGTATATACCCTACTAACTGCACCTACACGTACCTTGAAACTTGGGATAGTAGAGGATACCTAGAATACTCTTGCCTAAAAGCCTAGTATGAAAGAAAAAACGGTATTTAAAGCTAAACACCAAAAGAGCATATTGAAAAATATATCCGGTCTTGAAAAAGAAAAAAAAGAAAAAGAATAAGAAAAATAGAATAAAGTCAAGACCTGGAAACTGCTATTTACGCTTTAAGTTCACACATTCAGTAATCGGTCGTTAGTGCCTCAAGAAGCATTAATAGTCGCATGAAAGGTGTGTGAGCAAATCCGTCCATCCTTAATGAAAAGAAGTAGTATTAGGTATTAGGGCAAGGGTACTATAGCTTGAATTGAATTCTTAAGTGTAGGGGTGCAAATATACACACACGTAGGGGTATATAATCGATGTTTGGATAAAAGATAGAGATGAAGAATAAGACTTGTGTTTTCTATAAAGTTGATAAAAATCCCTGATTTGAGGCCATACTTTAGAAAGAAAACTCAGGAGAACCAACATCTTTTTAAACTTTTTTGGAGCGTATACGAACCAAGGTTAAATAGATAGGAGGTGTGAAAAATAAGGGTTGGATATTTCTAACTTAGGATGATAGAATTTCTAACGTAAATACTAAACCGTAGGAGTAGAATCAATGTTAACTTATTACACTAGCTTGACGTGATTTTGTGGGTAGTATCCGCTGAAAACCCTCAGGAGACAACACTCCTCTTACTAGGGACACCTAGAGGTTTAACGGCTTGTTGCACGCGCTCAGTGCAATCGCGTTCCCTGCGAAAGTGCGGTTATCATTATATTTTTGTGAATAATTGGTTTTGCTCGGGACGAGCAAAACTTAAGTTTGGTGGTATTTGTTCATACCAGAATATTACATTTTATACCGCCCATTCTTACGCTCGTGTGTTTATAGGTAGGTGCTTTTGATCCGTGTTTGTTACTTATTTGCAAGATACAGGTTCTCGGTTCTAAAACAGTGAAATTCATAGAAAACACGACAAAATCCGGGTTCCTGCCAACCACAGATAAAACACGGCACAAGGCTCAATGGTAGCACAAGATCCAAGAGATCTACGCGGAGCTCGAGGCAATCATTCCAAATCTTGACAAAAAGTCGACCTTTCCCTCAACAGAAATTCTGGAAAATTCGTGAAGGAATTATGAAAAAATACATGTACCAGAAAACAGGGCACAGCAAACCAGGGATTCCGACCAAAACCCACTGCCCAACTCCCCTATACAGCCGCATTTCCGCGGCCAATAGGGGGTATTGGCCGCGGAAACGCGGCCGTACTGTGGCTTCAGAGTATCATCTTTTAGGGGCTTTTTTGTAACTTCCCATGTGCTCTGGTGGTTGCCCTAGATTTCCATTCTCCAGCCTATAAATACAGCAGAGCTGAGCCAAGCCAAGGGTGGATTCTTTTGTTCCTCTTTTGTAGTGTTTTGTATAGTTCTTCTTCTTCTTGTTCATTCTTTTTCCATGAAAATTGTAGTGAGAGCTTTTTGAGTGGGAGATCAATGAAGATGAGGGCTTTTTGTATCATTCTCTTGTGTTTCTTCTTCCCCTTGAGATTCTTGCTTTCTCTTGATCATTCAACCTCTTCATTGAGCTTGAATGGTTAAGGGTTAGTTATTGATCTCAAGGGTCGTATTCTTTCATGGAATTAGCGCTTCATTTCACATGTGTTCCCTACCCTTCCCTTGATCTTGCAACCTCTTGATTGAGCTTGCAAGTTTAAGGGTTGGCTATTGATCACATGCTTGTCTTGAGTCCTAGTTTCTTGTTCATTTTAACGCTTTTTATTACTTGCTTTTTATTACTTGCAATTTATTTCGTGCACTTAAATTCCTTGCACTTTCTTTCTTGTAATCTTTTCTTTTCTTTGTTCTTTTCTTTTTGTTCTCTCTTTTTGGTTCTTTCTTGTGAATGAATGTAATTGTCGTTGTTAAGAAATAATACGGAATTATAAGTTAACGTTTCTTTGCCCATTTCCTTTTCCCGTATTTTCCATTGAACTCCGCCCAAACCATACGCAAGCGCTCCGTTAGGCACCGTACCCTGACAAGGTAACGGTGATTCCTAACCACGACCGGTTGCGTTCGGTTTGACCGGAGGCGAAAGCAAGAGACAAGAACGGAAGGATAAGGGTAAATAAGCCGGATTCCACGAATACCGTGCTTAAATCCCCTAATCCACGTTGTTGCTGATTGCTCTAGCTTCAATTGGTCAAGACTCGGCTCAAAGGTTTTGAGTACGGATTTCTTAGCTTACAATCTCGTATTTTCTTCTTAACAACTTTATACTTGCAAATAAACACATAGGTTAGATCAAACAAACATACAGATTCTTTATTGACTCGTCTAAGATAAGAAGGTAAAATACCACCATCTCCCTTTGGACCGACCCGTGCTCAACCGGCTAGCTGCAAAGCGACACCGTCCTAATCGCGGTAAACTTTAATTCTTTGAACATCCGACACGCCAAAAGAGTGCGATCAGTATAATACCATCTAGGAGTTCTCGGCGAGTCATCCAATGTAGCCAGTCTCTACTGAGCAACCGTATGCCTTCTCTGATGTCAAACACCAATGGATATGGGATCATCCATCGCCCATCATATGGGTCAAGAAGCGCATACGCTAGTTTACTCTGGAGTACCGATGTCCTGTCTCGATACTCCCACGACTATAAACATTTGAAGGATGTATTTATCGACTACACTGTCCCTACTAGTATGATCAGCATAACAATCTTTGTAGTCAAATAATCATCCTAAGGGCTTTATCAACATGTGATCACAAAACAGTATTTGTTTACATGTTAAGATAAAGTGCAACCAGATAGCATACTATCATGTTGAGCAAGAAAGTCCTTCCTATATATGTCCAAGCATCCACTACAATATACATCGCATGTACAATAATTGCCTCTAGGGCATACATATAACTAACAGAGTAAATAGAAAAAATGAACATGTAATCTACAATTACAAGTAGTGAGCGAGGAATACAACCTTTGTAGACCGGTCCTTTGCTTCTAAAGCTCCATGTTGACGTCCCTTCATTGCGATCATGGAAAGTGAAGATCTCTCAAACTCTAGAATGGTTCCATCGGAGAAATGAACAAGCTTGCACGAAGTCTTCGAGGCCGAAGATGATCTACGTCGAGCAGACTCAAACCCAAGCTACTTATTCACTAGGTCAAGAACTTTGTGAACAGAACACCCTTTACTACCCAAGCAAATGTATAGGATGATGAAATAGGAAGTGGGCTCACTTTAGATTTTATTTTGTCACGATATTTCTTCATGTTTCATGGATCTAGTAAGGAAGATGAAGAAGATGAAGAAAGTAACAATGAAAAATGAAGAAGGAAAACAAATGAGGTGAGAATAGCAACCATGGGTGAGTTAGTATCATATACTAACTATTGTAGAGACTTAACCATGGATTAATTATAATGGTTGGGTTTAAAATATCTTAACTAAAATAAAATGAGTGGAATTTGGTCAATGGTCTACAAGCTTCAAGCCATGACCAATTTTCCAGCTCATTTTGATTTACTAAGATAAATAAAACCCAACATTATATGTAAGCATGGTGTAAGTCACACACACACCCAAGTTTGCATGTATCATCTAATAGTTATATATATGCCCTAGAGCTCATTGTTGTACATATGATGTATTTTATAGTGGATGCTTGGATATATATAGAGAGGACTTTCTTGCTCGACATTATAGTATGCTATTTGGTTTCACTTTGTCTTAACATGTTGACTTGTATATGTTTACTGCCTTGCTCTCACACGTTGATAAAGCCCTTAGGATATGTACTCGACTACTGGGACTATGATGAGATCATATTAGTGGGGTCAGGGTAGTCAACGAGTACATACTATAACTGTTCCTAGTCGAGGGTGTGTCGAGACAGGGCATCGTTATACCAGAGTAGACTAGCGTATACGCATCTTGACCCATATGATGGGCGATGGATGATCCCATATCCATCGGTGTTTGAAATAAAAGATGGGACTATAATGAGGTGAGAATAGAAACCATGGGTGAGTTAGTATCATATACTAACTATTGTAGAGACTTAACCATGGATTAATTATAATGGTTGGGTTTAAAATATCTTAACTAAAATAAAATGAGTGGAATTTTGTCAATGGTCTACAAGCTTCAAGCCATGACCAATTTTCCACCTCATTTTGATTTACTATGATAAATAAAACCCAACATTATATATAAGCATGGTGTCAGTCACACACACACCCAAGTTTGCATGTATCATCTATTAGTTATATATATGCCCTAGAGGCCATTGTTATACATATGATGCATTTTATAGTGGATGCTTGGATATATAGAGAGAGGACTTTCATGCTCGACATGATAGTATGCTATTTGGTTTCACATTGTCTTAACATGTTGACTTGTATAAGTATACTTTCTTGCTCTCACACGTTGATAAAGCCCTTAAAATATGTACTCGACTATTGGGACTATGATGAGATCATATTAGTGGGGACAGGGTAGTCAACGAGTACATACTATAACTGTTCCTAGTTGAGGGTGTGTCGAGACAGGGCATCGTTACACCAGAGTAGACTTGCGTATACGCATCTTGACCCATATGATGGGCGATGGATGATCCCATATCCATCGGTGTTTGAAATCAAAGATGGTGTACGGGTGCTCAGTGGAGACTGGGTACACTGGACGGACACGCCGACAACTCCCAGATGGTATTATACCTCGTCAGATGGCAGTTCTCCGGTGACACCGGTATAGGTTAGTCTGTAGACCCGAGATCGTCATAGAGTCTTGTGTGATTCCCACTGTGCTTTGATTTCCACCTTACCACGTCCAAGAGGGTGTGCAAAACAGAGGCTTTTGGGTATAATCCCGAATCACATGGAGGCAATGAGTGATAGGAGGGGAATCGTCTCTCCTGGTATAGGGAGTTGATGTTGTGCTGTGTTCGATTGGCTATAACTGGAAGTCCCTGGCAAGGGCTGATATAGAGTACTACTGGTAAGTGTTATCAGTAGGTCCTCGACATGTTATGAGCCTCACATCGACACGACCTATCGATTACTGGGGTCTGACGTATACCACCCCTAGACTAGATATGCAACATATCAGACGAAGAGACCGGACTGTACGGGAGTGTTACTGATTGGATTCACAGGAGAATGTATAGGCTTGCTTGTTGATCTTACGATCGATCAATACCTGGATGGCTGTTACGTTTAGCTGACCGCTTGCAGCTTGTGGGTGTTTGATATGATCATCACCTACTGCCGGCGTATTGACGATTCTTTTGAGTCCTACACAGAGGTATCTTGACTCAGGCAAAACGGAGTAGGAGCACATATGTGATATGTGCGGGATCGAGAATATTACGATATGAGATATCGTATTCTATTATCGCGATATTAGATATCGGCCGGGTATATGTGATATAGCCAGGTCATCGGATCAAGTGTTGATTCGATGAACTGATACAGATTATATTAGTCGGTTATATGCGATATAGCCGGATTATCGTAACAAGTGTTGATTCGATAATTTAATGTATAATTATATATGTGATATATTACATTACATTATCTAATATTGGCTCGCTTTATTGATTCATTTTCTCACCGTATAATACAATGATATATATGCGATATATGTTAATTGTATTATTTTCTTTTGTTGCAAAAATATATTATATATGTGATATATATTATTGTAACAAGTTATGATTACTAATGCAACATGATTAGTGGAGATTAAACATGGTTAGGGTTTGATTTGGGTTAGCACTTTCATGAAGCTTCTAGAAGCTTTTGTTTTGTTTTAAGCTAAGATATTATGTGTTGATATTTGTGGAGATATTTCCTAACCCAACCCAAACCCTTTACCCTTGTTAAATCTCTACAACGGTTAGCCCTTTCATTATTAACCATGGGTTGCATTTTTAATAAGAAGAACAATTCATTATTCATCACAAAAAGACCTCATCTTCTTCTTCCTCCTTGAAAAGCTTTCTAGCTTATGGTTTTGTGATGAATTAGTGTGAGAAATTGATAATAAAAGAAAGCTAAATTCCTACTTCATCATCCTCATCTATTCTAGCCACTTAGATTTGGGTGTTCACTTCTCTAATACTTGATTAGAGAAGTGAGAGCTTGAGTTAAAAATTCTTCAAGGTACATCATCTTCAAAAAGGAGGACTTCAAGCAAGTGTGGAACGTTCGGCTTGTGGGGCCTCTCTTGAGTCCATGAGATCTGGATCGCGGCGAAGGGACTACTACTCGGAGCTTATGAAGCGAAGGAGCGGACTATAAAGGTTGTAATCCCTCTCTCTTAGATGTAAAGTTGTTTTGATGTTTTGTTAACCCTAATAATCTAGCAATGATCATCGCTTTAGATTGTTCGGCACTTCTAAATTTTAAATCGGGCATGGTTGATGCCTTATAGACCTTTGAGACACTGCCTTGTAACCCTACAGTGGTATCGGTGCCTAGCTAGAGCTTTAGACGACGTGTATACGAAGTTAAAAGTCCGATCGAACGCCGAAACGTCGATTTTGACCCTATCTGGAAATTTTTTATAAATATGATTTTTTCCGTATTAAAAATACTCAGAAAATTCAGCAGGGAATTCTAAGGATTAATGTAAAATATGAACCACTAATACCCTCAAGTCGCCGCGGATCCGCGGCAGGAACATGCTTTGCGCGGCGGTTACGCGGCCGTACTTGGGAATTAGGGACTCGTATTTGTATGGTTTATTCATAGGTATTATTATATTCTTTTGGGAATTTTTAATATTACTCAAGTGTTGATTGTTCTGAAGATCTTTTGTATTCGTTGATTCGATCGGAAAGTTTAACTTCGTTTAGTTTTCCGGATAATTTAGAACTTGTTAAAATGTTCGAACGGATATCAATAACTCACTTTTTCCCGACACGAAAAACTTTCAAGTGATGAATTTTCTTGGGTTTAAAACTTTCGGAAAAACATGCAAGCATATCTGTGGACCCTGTAGAAGAACGTAACCTTAACTCGATCGTGTCACCGTCAAAACATCCACTGAACCCTAGGGTTTGTGGTAGTTTAGCGTTGACGTATGTGAGGCGTTGGTTTGACCCTTCTACGGCTAGTACATTAGGCTGTGACATGTTCTGGGATTTTTTGAACTCCGCTCAAGTGTTGAGCTATTTGGGAAATATTGGGTATTTGATTATTAGATCAGAAAGTTTAATATTGTCTATTTATCTGGAATGTGATACAATATGTGGAATTCATGTAGTTAGGCATGAACTGTGATGTATGTGATATTTCGGATTTAAGATGTCTAAAGTGATTGTGGATTCCAAATGTTGTAGTTTTACACTTTCTTTTCTGTGACCGTAAGCGTAGTATGTGGTGTATCGCCGGCTTCGTTACTATACATCAACGACAATCGGGATACGGATATTTGATTACGTTGATGATATCAGATATTATGTGTTGCTGTGATATGTTATATTGGATCGTCGTGTTCTGAATAGCCGGGGGTTTTATGTGAGATGGGGTTTTTTATTTTCATTGATGTAAAATTCATTGTATGTAATATTCTTTTATTGGGGCACTTCCGGGTTGAGGTTGATGTCACCATTGTATATTATTCACTTTTCCGCATTAGGTAGACCCGAGGAGGGAAGCACAAATAACCGGGTTCTAGGGTCCAGTGGGAGGCCATCTCGAGGAGTCGAGACCGGTTCTCCTAACCCTGGAATTTGCAGTGTTACTTGTCGTTCTCGTAGGGGTCTAGGGATGCGGGTTTGGCTATTCATCGCGACCGTGGAATCCGTGTTTTATACAGGCTCGATGTAAAATACGGACGTCCTAGTATATCCAATATTTCATATGTTATCTTCTACTGCAATGTTCTGTGATGAGATCATATTACTGCCTGAGACGAATGCTTATACTATATATATATGTTGATATATAAATATTACTGTTTTCTTTTCTTCTGTAATGCTTAGAAAGCATTAACTGATGGGATTTATTAATGGGATTAATAAAAGAAAAGAAACCTAAAAGATGTTGCAGAATCAAAACATTATAAAAAGGGTAGCTACAGTTTTGCTTTGCACAGCGGTATATATGATATACCCTGCACCTTATTCGATAAGGAAAGAGCCGAGATCCCTTCACCGGGAGTGACCTCTTTGGCAAAACTGGAAGATGCTACAAACTCGCGATTTAGTTTTTGACAGCTTCTATAGTTCTTGCTTTGCATATTTGTATATATGATATACCCCGCACTTTATTCGATGAGGAAAGAGCCGAGATCCCTTCACTGGGAGTGACCTCTTTAGGGAAACTAGAAAAGCCTCAAAAACACCCATTTTCAAAATCACCTGTTTCTACAACGATATCAAGTTCATTACCAATAGGTTTTCAGAAAAACATGTCGTAGCCCTCCGTCATTTCAGATAAGTCCTACTTAGTATTCGTACTACGTTTGTTGTGTAAGTGCACGGCGGCGCCCCGGCCGTCAATCCGACGGCCAAATGCGGAAGCGGTGATAAACTTTAATTTTTCATGAACTGGCAAACCGCCGCGCACTAATACCCGGATCGAACCACTAACTAGTCCTAGCTATCTACAAGAAAGGGAAGAGAGATATACCGACAAATCTGAGTCCTCTGGTCTTCTCGTCGTCGTCCCAATCTCCTGCGGAATGTCCCGTCTCCTCCTCGTCGCCGGAAGTGCACCACATCACCTACTTCTTTTACGGGCTCCCACCTCAATGCCGAGGCAACTCGGGCACGAAGCTGGCTAGTCGACGTGCCCAAGATTTGCTGTAGAATGTAGTGTACAAGTCTTATTTTGGGGTTATAGGAATTGCCTTTTGGTGGAGGGATTGATACAAGCTTTTGGAGGAGGAGCTAAAGGGATTTTCCAACATGAAATGAACCAAAAACCCCCCACCAAAATGTTTGGACAGCCCCCATCAAGAGAGTGGCCGGCCATGCTAGATGAATGGTGAGGTGAGGGAGAATAACAAGTGGGGAAAAAAACTATCATCCAAAAATGGGAGAGAGAAAAAGGATATGATGATCAAGAATCATTTTAACCAAAACCCCACTCCAAAAACCCACCTACTACAACCATGATTGCTCACAAAGTCAAGCAATCATGATAGAAGAAGAAGTCAAGGTCAAAGAATGGTGCACCATCATGATACAAGAAAATATGCAAAGACCCCCTCCACAAATGCTTATTTGCAACAATGCAAATAAGCCCTCCTCCACCAATCTTCGGCCAATGAACGATACAAAGGAACTTGGCAGAAACAAAAAGCAAACTGGCAACTCCAGAAAACTGGTCCCGTAATTAATTACAGGAAAAACCCCGATACTGTGCATACACACCCGCATTTGTATTCCGACCGAAATACAAAGGCAATGAGACAAAATCTACACTGTACTATACTAGGATCCGGCTTATACCAAAGCCGGCTAGTAATATCCGTTCGATCATGATCCGTGCAATACCGCACGTATTTGATCGAACCCTGCCATATAACCATACGGCCAGTAGTACAAACTGTCCGATCCTGATCCGTGCAATACCGTACGTATCGGATCGGACCTTGCCATATCTCCATACGGCCTCTACAACTTTTCGCCCGAAAGCTGAGTAACTAAATATGGGGGACTCTAAAGACTCGTCAACACCTTGGTTGTGGATTTAACCACTAGCACGTCAGAGGTATAAGCCAATACGTAACGGGCTACCAGGTATTGACTAAAAGGGACGTCTGTGAGCGAACTCAGCCCGACAACCCTACTGAGCCTGTCAGTGACAATATCCGTACAGTCCGGTCCGTTCGTCTATGAGCATCGCATGGTGGGCCTAGGGGGTTGGTAAAAGTCATACCCCCAAAAGCGGTACAAGTCGTGTCGGAGTGTAGCCCAGAACACCCTGAGATACTACCGGAATACCTACCAGTAAATCTCCTTGCCTCGGCCGAGGGCTTCGTGTAATGGCTCTCCTAGACACAGCACGACCTCACCCCCAATACCGGGAGAGACGAACCCCTGAAGATACGCTCACTGCCTCCATGTGGCTCGGGACTGTACCCAACTAAAACCTATTTGCACGACTCCATTGAGCCATGGTAGGGTAGTAATCAAAGTACAGTGGGAACTCACACAAGACAAATGACGATCCCCAGGTCGATGAACTAACCAGTACACATGTCACCTGGGAACTGCCATCTGACGTCTGGTATATGACCAACTGGCATGTTCCCGGCGAGTCCTGTCCGGTGTACTCATAACCCAATGAGCACCTGTATACATCTTAGGTGATCCAACTGACACCAGTGGCTTGTGAGACCGGCCACCGCCCCTCGTCGGGGTCTCGACTGTATACACTAGTCTACTCTGGAGTATCGATGCCCTATCTCGAAACTCACACGACTAGGGACCATTTAAGGATATGCTTATAGACCCCCAGCTCCCACTTATATGATCGCCCTCATACTGCTGGTGGTCAAGCAAGAATCCTAGGGGCTCTATCAACGTGTAATAGCGACTTGTCAGGTCACCTAAAGCAGTATACGATGATAAAGGTAAACCAGATAGCATACTATCATCTCGAGTAAGACTGTCCTACCGGGATAGGTCCTCCATCAATCATTGCAATCACGTACCTGTGACATAATAATTGACTCTGAGGGCACTATCTCCAACATGTTGACCCCCGTAGAGGCGTAGTGTGCGGTAGCTAACCAGTATTTATCTGTTTATGCATATGATGCATATTAAATTAGGGTAGTCGTACGGCCTTGTTGACCTCCGTCAAGGGTCGTGCGGGTGGGTCTGATTTAATCAAGAAATGACGGGTTGAACTTGACTAGCACCCTATGATTTGTTGACCTCCGTCAAGGTCATGTGATGCTTGGGGAAAAATATTATTGGGAATTTCAAGTGTTGAAAGTTGCAATGAGATTGCATACCTCCTATGAGATAGTTGGATCCCGATACCCACTATGAGTAAGAGTTACTCATGGGAAAATCTTACACAGGACAATTAACCGATCAAGTAGGTTTTTAGAAAGGTGTTAACGGGGTTATGCCTCTGGGAAAACGAGATTTATTTTAATTAGGTCGGTGCGAAAGCACGGGGAACCTCCCTTAAAGTACCAACACTGATCTGGCTGAAAGATTGGCGAACTTGTAAGGTGTAATTAATCCCGGCTAGTCTTTCCTTTTAGGGTTTGAAGGAAGATTTGGTGTAAACAGTGGGAGCCATCCTGATTAGATAAGATAATAACCAATCTAATCTTGCAAGAGCATACGCTAAAGTGTTTTCTTCTCTCTCTCCAGGTAGTGACCATGTCAGGCCATAATTAAGATAATAATATGGATGTATTGACTGAACCCGCTTATTATACTAAGCAGGAGAACGTTGGCCCCAATCTTTCTTATAAGTGTTAAAAGACTGAGCATGGAATAAGAGAATATCTGGATTCTCACGCCGCCCAAATGAAGAACAAGCATGTTAATGCATCTTCTTCGGGTGTGTTAGTTATTGAGAACTGTTTCTCAGTTCACCCTACGTCCTGGGTATTAGATACCGGATCAGGATCCCACATATGTAATTTCTTACGTGGGCTACGTAAAAGTAGAGAACTGGGAAATGGTGATCATTCCGTACGAGTAGGGAATGGTGCAAATATTGCAGCCAAAGCAGTTGGCGAATATCACCTTGTATTACCAAATAGTAATACATTGATTCTGAACGAGTGCTATTATATACCGAACATGATATGCAACATTATATCAGTTTCTTTATTAAGTAAAGAAGGATATAATTTTGTAATACAGGATAGTGTTATGAACATCTTCCTAAATAAAAAGTTGATTGGATCAGGCTCGTTACATAATGGCATATACGTTCTCAATCAAAATACAGTCCTTAATATACAAAACGCACACAAAAGGAAGAGTTCAGAAATGAACGAATCCTGCTTATGGCATTGTAGACTTGGTCATATCAATGCGACACGGATTGCTAAGTTACATAAGGATGGATATTTGAATCCGTTCGAATTAACATCTTATGAAACTTGTCATTCATGTCTCAAAGGTAAAATGACCAAAACCCCGTTTAGTGGACACGGAGTAAGAGTTGAGGAACTCTTAGGACTGGTACATACTGATGTATGCGGTCCCATGTCTACACATGGCAGGAACGGTTCTTCCAACTTCATTATATTCACTGACGATCTCTCAAGATAAGGATATGTGTTCTTGATGAAACACAAGTCTGAAGTTTTTGAGAAATTCAGAGAATATAAGCACGAAGTAGAGAACCAAACGGGCAAAAGTGTTAAGATCATTCGATCTGATCGAGGAGGAGAATACTTGAGCAATGGGTTCCTAGATTATCTAAAAGAGAGTGGGATTCTCTCTCAGCTTACTCCTCCTTATACACCACAGCACAACGGTGTATCGGAGCTGAAAAATCGCACCCTATTAGATATGGTGCGCTCTATGATGAGCAATGCTGAGGTACTTATTTCCTTCTGGGGATATGCACTTGAGACAGTGGCATACCTGCTGAATAAAGTTCCTACCAAATCTGTGCCTACCACTCCATATGAGATATGGGAAGGGAAGGGACCATATCTTAGTTTTGTTAAGATATGGGGTTGCCCGGCCTAAGTCAAAAGAAGAAAACCAGACAAACTCGTGGCAAGATCTGTTTTGTGTAAGTTTGTTGGATATCCTAAGCATTCGCGAGGGTATATCTTCTACCATAGTGAGGAACAAAGGGTGTTTGTTGCTGAACACGCCACCTTTTTAGAAAAGGAATTTCTTGTAAAAGAGATTAGTGGCTCTGAGGTAGAACTGGAAGAAGTTCCAGCAGAACAAACTACAACAGAAGATTTGATAGAACCAGAGGATTCAGTAGCTCCTGACAAACCCCAGCCTCTCCGCCGATCTAGCAGGGTCTCTCATCCACCTGAGAGATACTACGGATTTCTCATTGATGGTGTAAGAGAGGATTGCAGCATAGAAGATGACGACCCCACTAGTTTCGAGCAAGCCATCACGAGTGGTGACTCTGTGAAATGGCTGGATGCAATGCGATCTGAGATGGAATCCATGTACACCAACAAAGTATGGACTTTGGAAGTTTCTCCTGAAGGGGTAAAACCTATTGGGAGTAAGTGGATCTTTAAGAAAAAACTTGGTGTAGATGGAAAAGTTGAGACTTTCAAAGCTAGACTTGTTGCAAAGGGTTTTCGTCAACGACCAGGTGTGGATTATGACGAAACCTTTTCTCCAGTGGCTATGCTAAAGTCCATCCGAATATTACTTGCCATTGCTGCATATCATGACAACGAAATCTAGCAAATAGATGTTAAGACAGCCTATCTAAATGGTGATTTAGAAGAGTGGTAGTACATGACTCAACCAGAGGGCTTCGTAGATAGTGGGAGCAGCAGAAAGGTGTGAAAGCTGCTTAAATCCATTTATGGGTTAAAGCAAGCATCGCGGAGTTGGAACATCTGCTTTGATGTTGTAGTCAAAGAGTTTGACTTCATCAAAAACGTTGATGAACCTTGTATTTATAAGAAGGTTGCAGAGAGTAAGGTTGTCTTCCTTGTATTTTACGTGGATGACATACTCTTTATAGGAAATGATGTTCCTATGCTGCAATCGGTCAAGCTCTTCTTATCACAAAGAATCTCAATGAAAGATCTAGGTGATGCCTCCTGCATACTAGGAATTATGATCTATAAGATGGATCTAAAAGGATACTGGGATTGTCCCAATCCAGGTATATTGACACTATACTAAAGAGGTTTAGTATGGAAGAATCCAAGCATGGGAATCAACCCACGATCTCTGGACTCACTCTCTCCAAAGAGATGTCTCCCAAGACTGATTTGGAAAGAGCTCGCATGCAAGGGATACCCTATGCTTCGGCAGTAGGCTCTATCATGTATGTGATGCTGTGTACCAGACCCGATGTAGCATACTCACTAAGTATAGTGAGTCGGTATCAAGCAGATCCTGGAGAGAATCACTGGACAGCTGTGAAGAACATTCTCAAGAACTTGCGAAGGACTAAAGAGATGTTCTTGGTGTATGGTAACGGAGAACTCCAGGTGGAGTCCGTTACCGATTCGAGCTTCCAAAGTGATAAGGACGACTCTAAGTCGCACTCGAGATTTGTATTTACCCTTAATTGAGGTGCGGTGTGTTGGAAGAGTTCCAAAAAGGAAACCGTTGCAGACTCGACGATGGAGGCTGAATACATCGCTGCCAACGATGCTGCCAAAGAGGCTGTCTGGATGAAGAAGTTCATCACTGAACATGGTGTGGTTCCGTCCATTGAGCATCCAATACCTTTGTATTGTGATAACAATAGAGCTGTGGCTTTGGCCAAGGAATCCGGGTCCCATCAGAAGTCCAGACATATTCTGAGGCGGCATCACCTGATCCGGGAGATGGTTATCGCCGGGAGATCGAGGTCAGGAGAGTTGATACGAAGGACAACACTGCGGATCCACTCACGAAGACCATTCCCCAGACACAGTTTGAGAGCCTCTTCGGGATGTTGGGTATGAGATCCTACAACAGCTGGCCTTAGTGCAAGTGGAAGATTGTTAGTTATATATATGCCCTAGAGGTCATTGTTGCACATATGATGTATTTTATAGTGGATGCTTGGATATATATAGAGATGACTTTCTTTCTCGACATGATAGTATGCTATTTGGTTTCATTTTGTCTTAACATGTTGACTTGTATTAGTTTACTGTATTGCTCTCATATGTTGATAAAGCCCTTAGGATATGTACTCGACTACTGGGACTTTGATGAGAACATACTAGTGGGGCCAGGGTAGTCAACGAGTACATCCTATAATTGTTCCTAGTCGAGGGTGTGTCGAGACAGGGCATCGTTACACCATAGTAGACTAGCGTATACGCATCTTGACCCATATGATGGGCGATGGATGATCCCATACCCATCAGTGTTTGACATCAAAGATGGTGTACGGGTGCTCAGTTGAGACTGGGTACACTGGACGGACTCGCCGAGAACTTCCAGATGGTATTATACCTAACGTCAGATGGCACTTCTCAGGTGACACTGGTACAGGTTAGTCTGTAGACCCGAGATCGTCATAGAGTCTTGTGTGATTCCCACTATGCTTTGATTTCCACCTTACCACGTCCAAGATGGCAAGCAGAATAGTGGCTTTTAGGTACTGTCCCGAATCACATGGAGGCAATGAGCAATAGGAGGGGATTCGTCTCTCCCTGTATAGGGAGTTGATGTTGTGCTGTGTTCGATTGGCTATAACTGGAAGTCCCTGGCCAGGGCTGATATAGAGTACTACTGGTAAGTGTTATCAGTAGGTCCTCGACCTGTTATGAGCCTTACATCGACACGACTTATCGGTTACCAGGTTATGACGTATACCACCCCCAGACTAGATATGCAACATATCAGACGAAGTGACCGGACTGTACGGGAGTGTTACTGATTGGATTCACAGGAGAATGTACAGGCTTGCTTGTTGATCTTCTGATCGATAAATACCTGGGTAGCTGTTACGTTTAGCCGACCTCTTGCAGCTTGTGGGTGTTTAATATGATCATCACCTACTGCCGGCGTTTTGACGATTCTTTAGAGTCCTACAAAGAGATTTCTTGACTCAGGCAAAACGGAGTAGGAGCACATATGTGATATGTGCGGGATCGAGAATATTACGATATGAGATATTGTATTCTATTCTCGCGATATTAGATATCGGCCGGGTATATATGATATAGCCGGGTCATCGGATCAAGTGTTGATTCGATGAACTGATACAGATTATATTAGTCGGTTATATGCGATATAGACGGATTGTCGGATCAAGTGTTGATTCGATAATTTAATGTATAATTATATATGTGATATATTTCATCACATTATCTAATATTGGCTCGCTTTATTGATTAATTTTCTCACCAGATAATACATTGATATATATGCGATATATGTTAATTGTAATATTTTCTTTTGAAGCAAATATATATTATATATGATATATATTATTGTAACAAGTTATGATTACTAATGCAATATGATTAGTGGAGATTAAACATGGTTAGGGTTTGATTTGGGTTAGCACTTTCATGAAGCTTCTAGAAGCTTTTGTTTTGTTTTAAGCTAAGATATTATGTTTTGATATTTGTGGAGATATTTCCTAACTCAACCCAAACCCTTTACCCTAGTTAAATCTCTACAATGGTTAGCCCTTTCATTATTAACCATGGGTTGCATTTGAAATAAGAAGAAAAATTCATTATTCATCACAAAAAGACTTCATCTTCTTCTTCCTCCTTGAAAAGCTTTCTAGCATTTGGTTTTGTGATGAATTAGTGTGACAAATTGATAATAAAAGAGAGCTAAATTCCTACTTCATCATCCTCATCTATTCTAGCCACTTAGATTAGGGTGTTCACTTCTCTAATACTTGATTAGAGAAATGAGAGCTTGAGTTAAAGATTCTTTAAGGTAGAAAATCTTCGAAAAGGAAGACTTCAAGCAAGCATGGATAGTTCGGCTTGTGGAGCCTCTCTTGAGTCTGGGAGATCATGGATCGCGGCGAAAGGACTACTACTCGGAGCTTATGAAGCGAAGGAGCGGACTACAAAGTTTGTAATCCCTCTCCCTTAGATATAAAGTTGTTTACATGTTTTGTTAACCCTAATAATCTAGAAAAGATCCTCGCTTTAGGTTGTTCGGCACTTCTAAATTTTAAATTGGGCATGGTTGATGCCTTATAGACCTTTGTGACAGTGCCTTGTAACCCTACATCATCAAGCATGACACAAACATGTACACAAGTATATATCACATATATACTTAATACATAATCAAGTGAGAAAAACAATCCTAAGTGAACCAATACAAATTAGTGTAAAGTAATATATCAAATATATAATTATACATTAAATCATTAAATCAACCCTTTATTTAATGATCCGGTCATATCACATATAACCGACCAATATCTTGTGTATCAATTTATCGAATCATCACTTGATTCGATAACCCGGCTATATCGCATATAACCGACCGATAACACAAATCGCGAGAATAGAATACGGAATCACATACTCGTATTATTCTCGGTCCCGCACATATTTCATATGTATTCCTACTCCGTATCGCCTGAGCCAGGAAACCTCTGTGTAGGACTCTAAAGTCTCGTTAATACACCAGCGGTAGGTGATGATCATATCAAACACCTACAAGCCGCTAGAGACGTGCTAAACGTAACGCCCATCTGGGTATTGAGCGATCAGAAGATCAAAAAGCAAGCCTGCTCATACACCTGCGATCCAATCAGTAACACTTACCGTACAGTCCGGTCTCTTCGTCTGATATGTTGCATATCTCGTTTAGGTTTGGTAAACATTAGACCCCAGTAACTCGATAAGCCGTGCCGATGTAAGGCTCATAACTGGTCGAGAAACTACTGCTAACACTTACCATTAAATCTCAGAATCATCCCTGGCTAGGGACTTCATGTTATAGCCAATCGAGTACAGCGCAACATCAACTCCCAATACCGGGAGAGACGAATCCCCTCCTATCCCTCATTGCCTCCATGTGACTCGGGACTGTACCCAAAAACCACCATTTTGCATGTTCTCATGAACGTGGTAAGGTGGAAATCAAAGAACAGTGGGAATCACACAAGACTTTATGAAAATCTTGGGTCGACAGACTAACCTGTACCAGTGTCACCAGAGAACTGCCATCTAACGTGAGGTATAATACCATCTGGGAGTTCTCGGCGAGTCAGTCCAGTGTACCCAGTCTTCACTGAGCACCCGTATATCATCTCTGATGTCAAACACTAATGGATATGGGACCATCCATCGCCCATCTACATGGGTCGGGAAGCTATATTCTAGTCTACTCTGGTATATCGATGCCCCGTCTCGATACACCCACGACTAGGGACATTAATGGATGTACTTACCGACTACCTTTGTCCCACTAGTATGATCTGCATCAGAATCTAAGTAGTAAAGTACACATCCTAAGGGCTTTACAAACATGTAACAGAGAGCCAATCAATGTACATGTTAAGATAAAGAGTAACAAGATAGCATACTATCATGTCGAGAAAGAAAGTCCTCCCTATATATGTCCAAGCATCCACTACAATATACATCTCATGTACAGTAATGGCCTCTAGGGAATACCTATACTTAACAGTATACTCATAAGCTAATGAGCACCTGCATACTATCTCCAGTACGACGTACTAATGGCTGTGGGACAGACCATCCCCCCCGCTGGGATGAGAAGCTTATACACTAGTCTACTGTGGAGTACCGATTCCCCGTCTCGATAATCCTACGACTAGGGACATGTATAGGATGTTCTTATAGATTACCCAGCCCCCACTAGTGTGACTGCCATCACAACGATGGTAATCAAGCAAATATCCTAAGGGCTCTACCAATATGTATAAACGATATGCTAAAAGAAACACATGCACATATTGAGGTAGAAACAAACCAGGTAGCATACTACAATTTCGAACAAGACTAATACTATATCCGTGTATATCCCAAGCTCCCATTAAGTAATATACAATCTAGTATGATACAATAATGGCCTCTAGGGCATATATCACTAACAAGAGATGAACCAGATAGCGTACTATCATCTCGAGTAAGATTGTTGTACCAATATAGGTCCTCCCTCAATCATCATAATCGTTTACCTGCGACCCCGGCGACTGAGGAGGCAGCAATTCCAAGTAAAGCACGAGAACCCTGTCGGAGCACAATAATTGCTTTGAGGGTGCTATATCCAACATAGAATAACTGTTCCTAAAGTTTAGGAAAGTTATTGATGTTTTATAACAGTTGTAAAACCGAAATTCTCATCAAAAACCAGAATTTGAAAGTTGATAACTGTTATATGTTAGTTAAATGTATGCCCTAGAGCCCATTGTTGTACATGATTGTATATTATAGTGGATGCTTGGACATAAATAGAGAGGACTTTCTTGCTCGACATGATAGTTTGCTATCTGGTTGCACTTTATCTTAACATGTATCTTTATATCGTCTCTCTATTACATGTTGATAAAGCCCTTCGGATATGGACTTGACTACCAGGACTATGATGTAGATCATACTAGTGGGGCCAAGGTAGTCCACAAGTACATCCTTTAATTGTTCCTAGTCGAGGGAGTATCGAGACGGGGCATCGATATTTCAGTGTAGACTAGTGTGTACGATTCTTGACCCTTTATGGAGTGATGGTTGATCCCACAAGCATTGGTGTTTGACATCAGAGTATGTGCAAAGGTGCTCATTAGCGAATGGGTACACCGAACAGGACTCGCCGATAACTCCTAGATGGTATTATACCTAACGTCAGATAGCAAATCTCTGGTGACACTGGTACAGGTTAGTCTGTAAACCCAAGATCGTCATGGAGTCTTGTGTGATTCCCATAGTTCTTTGATTTCCATCATACCACGTTCAAGAGAACGTGCAAACTGGTGGCTTTTGGGTACAGTCCCAAATCATATGGAGGCAATAAGCGAGAGGAAGGGTTTCGTCTCTCCCAGTACTGTAACATTTCGGAAATATAAAATATTATTTTTGTTAATTTAATATTAAAATAATATATTTCGCGAAAACTACCCGATTTGCAAAATTGGAATTTTCGTAAAGTGGTATAAGTGTATACCAATATTTGGAAATTTATCGGAGAATAAAATGATTTATTTATTTTAATGATATTTATCGGATTTTGGATAAAATCCGTGTTTGTTCTTTTTCATGATTTTGCACCATGTCATGTGCATGTGTGTGTTTATGAGTTTTGGGAGATAGAGGATGAGAAAGGAAATGAAAAGGGAAAGAAAAGAAAAGGCAATGAATTGAGTGTGAATAGAATCAATTTGATGCCATGGACAAAAGAGATTTTTATGAAAGAAACAAAATAGATATTTGTGAGGAGGGTGAGAATAAGAGAGAGTGAGTGTAGGAGAGAGAGGGGGGCTGCCATTCATTCATGTCCCCCATTATTTCTTCATCTCTTTGCTTCTTCAATCTCCACCACCTCATGCATCATCTCCAATCCTTCACCAAAATCCTATGCCCTCTTCACTAAAAACATGCACAATTCAATTCTAAACATTCTGGACCAACCAAGATTGGATTTTGAAGACATAGGAAACTCAAGAAAGTTCTTTGGTTGCAAATAAGGTAATCCATACACATTAGTTTAGTTTTTAGTGTTAAATATCGTATTTCTAGTTAGAAATTGAGTTAATTTGGTTATCGATTATAGAAACTTTTACGTTGCTGTCTAAGGGTCAATTGAGGTGTAGGAAGTGTTTACAAGACCTTAGAGATTGATTTAGAGTCCTGGAATTTAGTTTAGAACCCGATACACGAAGTTAGAATCATTCCGTATCGGTTTTGTGAAACCTTAAGGCCTACAGGAAATCTGGGATGACCTGGAAAGTTTATGAGAAAAACAAACAACTCTAGAGACCTATTTAAGAAACTAGTAGACCACCCAGAGAAGACGGACCCAAACAGAGCAGAACGGGCCGAGCTCACCGGATTTTTGGTTTATATGGTCGGCCCCTTGGTGGTGGTTTGTGCTGGAATTGGACCAGTAGCACACACACTCCATATAATACCCCTTAGTATTGTTTGTTGATCTCCTTTTGTCCTGAACCAAAATTTGGAGCTATTGTGAGTGGTGTTGGTTATGTTTTCCGTATTTTGGAATTCTTGGTTTTAGTAATTGATATTATTTTGGGTCGTTGGATGTTTATACGTCAACGACGAGGGTTGTTTGGTTGGTTTTGCATATGTAGGCTATAGGTTCTAACCTATGAGCTCACCGCATGCCGTATTGTATTTCGGAACTTGATTTTAATGGTATTGCGATACGTGTTGATATTGTTGGTACCTTCGCGTGGATTAAAAGACGACGAAACACATCGACTACGGCTAAGCAAGGAGTTTAGCATGTGAGTAGATTTATATCTACGGGGGAAGTTGGGTGGATGGCGTATAGCACCCCCGCAAACATTGATATGGAAGATAGTTTGATTATTATATTCTAATAAATGATATGCAACGGACATGATTATATGATTTACAAACGATAATATGATAGAAGTTGACACTAATGATCATATTGACATATGAGAATATGAAATAAGAAGTGAATCATGATAGGTACGAATTGAAATAGTACAAGTATGACGTTTATATAATGTGATGCGAGATATTAATGTGATGAACGAGTATAGGATGTGATATGATGACTTAGTGTGATATGTCGTTATATGGATGCGAGTCGATATGAGATAGTTGATACCTTTGTGGCTCCACGATAAGAGATTGATACGGATGTGACCTGGGATATAGGTATATAGACATATATAATATTGTGAATCTTAGCTGATATGTCGTATGATGGATTATACAGTACGTGATGTTGTGTGGCAGGATGCGGATTGATAGATTCACCGACTCGGATATATTGTAGACACGTATACCCCATAGTATTAGCTGACGATGTACTTTATGCTACGTTCATGTCATTCTCATTGCATTACATATACATGTGCTAGTATACCTACACCATTATCGATGTTGCATATGTGACACTTACACAGATTGGTCGGCTCACACACCTTCATCATCGATAATTGATATGTCACTACACAGAACAATTGCTGCATCATGAGATGACTCCTTGCATGATTTACTTACTATGCTCACATCATTATGCTATGTTGCATGACATACCCTGCAATAGCTGTGTTAGTTATATGTATGCCCTAGAGGCCATTACTGTACATACGATGTATATTGTAGTCGATGCTTGGACATATATAAGGAGAACTTTCTTGCTTGATATGATAGTATGTTATCTGGTTATCCTTTATCTTAAACATGGATACATATTGTCTCTCTGTTACATGTTGATAAAGCCCTTAGGATGAATACTTGACTAGCAGGACTATGATGCAGATCATACTAGTGGGGACTGGGTGGTCGATAAGTACATCATTCAAATGTTCCTAGTCGTGAGAGTATCGAGATAGAGCATCGGTACTCCAGAGTAGACTAGCATATGCTCTTATTGACCCATATGATGGGCGATGGATGATCCCATATCCATTGGTGTTTGACATCAGAGAAGATATACGGGTGCTCAGTGGAGACTGGGCACACTGGACGGACTCGCCGAGAACTCCTAGATGGTATTATGCCCATCTTCGGATAGCAGTTCTCTGGTGACACTGGTACAAGTTAGTCCGTAGACCCGAGATCGTCATAGAGTCTTGTGTGATTCCCACTGTGCTTTGATTTCCACCATACCACGGTCAAGAGATCGTGTAAAAAGGTGGCTTTTGGGAACAGTCCCGAGTCACATGGAGGCAATAAGCAATAGGAGGGGTTTCGTCTCTCCCGGTATTGGGAGTTGATGTTGCGCTATGCTCGATTTTCCATAACAGGAAATCCAAGGCCAGGGTTGCTGAGATTTACTGGTAAGTGTTACCAGTAGTTTCTCGAACCGTTATGAACCTTGTATCAGCATAACTTATCAGGCTATTGGGGTCTGACGTTATACCACTCCCAGGCTGTGATATGAGACATATTAGATGAAGAGACCGGACTGTACGGTAGTGTTACTGATTGGATTCACAGGAGTTATAGCAGGCTTGCTTGTTGTTCTTCTGATCACTCAATACTCGGGTGGCCATTACGTTTAGTAGACCGCTTACGGCTTGTGGGTGTTTGATATGATCATCACCTACTGCCGGCGTATTGACGAGTCTTTAGAGTCCTACACAGAGGTTTCCTGGTTCATGCGAAACAGAGTAGGAGCACATAAGTGATATGTGTAGGACCGAGATTAATACGAGTATGTGATATCGTATTCTATTCTCGGGATTTGTACTATCGGTCGGGTATATGAGATATAGACGGGTTATCGGATCAAGTGTTGATTCGATAAGTTGATTCATTGGAAATTAGTCGGTTATATGTATTATAACCGGATTATTAAATCAAGAGTTGATTTAATAATTTAATGTACAATTATATATTTTATATATTAAATTACATTGACTAATATTAGCTCACTTAAGATTTCTTTTCTCACTTTAATGATACATTGATATATGTGTGATATATGTTAAATGTATTGTTTTCTTTTCGCACAAAATATATATGTGATATATATTGTTGTGTCATGCTAGGTTACACATGCAACATATATGTATGAGACTCACACAATATTAGGGTTAATGTTAGGGTTTAATATTTTTTCTTAAGTAATTACAAATTAGTGGAGATATTTTGATGGTTGGAAGCTTGTAGAAACTTCAAGATAACTATTGACTTAGTCCACTCCTTTGTCGTGCTTAAGATATTTTCTAACCCATCATTAACCATATACCATGGTTGATTCTCTACATGAGTTAGGCATGAGATATTATCTCATCATGGTTGCATTTCTAACCTCATGAGTTGTTCATTCATCTTCTTCTTCCTCACTTGAAAAAGCTTATTAGTTTTTTCTATGTGATGGAAAATTGTGAGAAAAATAAAACTAAAGTGAACCCACTTCCTACTTCATCATCCTCTATTATTAGCCATTTAGTTTAGGGTGTTTTCTTCACTAATCTAAACAATTAGTGAAGAGATAGCATGAGCTAGTATCTCCTCGACGTAGATCATCTTCGGCCTTGAAGACTTTGAAGTAAGGTTGTTCGTTTCTTCATCGGAGCCTTTCTAGAGTCCGGGGAATCATGATCACAGCGAAGGGACTACTACATGGAGCTATTGAAGTGAAAGACCGGTCTACAAATGTTGTATTCCTTATTCACTTAGATGTAAAGTGTTTACATATCATATTTTACCTTAAGTCTCTAGTTAAGATCTTGGTTAGGGTTTGTTTAGCAACCCAAAATATTAAAAGTAGCATGCTTGATGCTTGCCAAAACCTTTCTAACGTGCTAAGCCAACCCAAAGTGGTATCAGAGCCAAGCTAGAGCATTAGGCGTTGCATAGGAGAAGTTTAAAGTCCGATCGAACTCCGAAAGGCCGAAATGACCCCTTTTCTGGAAATTTTTCCATAAGTTGGATTTTTCCATGTTAAAAATACTCAGAAAATCATGCAGGGAATTCTATGGACACACCTGAAGAACGAAACCCTAACTCGTCCAAGTGATCTCGGATCCGCGGCCAAAATATGGTTTTGGCGGTGGAACCACGGTGCCACTTGAGAGGCTTGGGTCGGGCCCTTCAGCTGTTGGTCCGTAGGTACTGCGGCATATCTCTGGTTAACTTTAACTATGTCCAAGTGTTGAGCTCTCTGGGAATTTTTGGAAATTCGTTGCATCGATCGAATTATCCAACTTCGCCCAGCTATCTGTGATTGTGATACAATATTTGGAATCCACATAATTGGTTATGTAATAACTAGTTTGAAATTTTTAAATCAAGCGGTTTAGTCTCAATTGATCGGTTGCCACAGTATTTTGATGTTGATCAAAAGTCCGTGGCAATTACGTAGTGTACGCGGATACTCGCCGGGTAACCTTACTAGATAGCTACGCCCCATAGCCCCGACCAAGTGACTGTGGGAGAACCCTATCGCCAAAAGCATCCGTTCGGGTGCTCGCGGCAGCGGTGTTCCGCCTTAGTGCACTTCGTCGACGGCACCGGAGGGTGCGGCCGTCTACTAAATTTTCCGACGAGCATTCGATTAAGTTATTGGGATTCTTGTTGAATTACCCGACAGGTTATTGGAAAGTGTTTTCAATATCGAGACTAAAATGCGGGGTTTATAATTATTAGGCATGCGATGTCTAAGGAATTCCTATGGTTAGGAATGAAATCCAAAGTATGTGATACGTTGGGTTTATGATGTCCAAGGTCGTTGCGGATTCCAAATGTTGTAGTTTTTCACTTTCTTATCTGGGACCGTAAGTGTAATATATAGTGTATCGCCGGCTTCGGTGCTATATGTCAACGACATCTGTGATACACACATTTACTTACATTGATGACATGTGATTTTATGTGTTGATGTGATATGTTATGTTCGATCGTCGTGTTTTGAATAGCCGGGTTTTTTTATGTGAGATGTGAGTTTTTCATTTTCATTCATGTGAAATTCAATATATGTAATATTCTTTTATTGGGGCACTTCCGGGTTGAGGATGATTTCACCATTGATGTATATTATTTACTTTTCCGTATAAGAATAGACCCATGGCGGGGAGCACAAGTAACCGGGTTCTAGGGTCCAGTAGGAGACCATCTCGAGGAGTCGAGACCGGGTCTCCTAACTCTAGAATTGGCAGGGTTGCTTGCCGCTCTCGTAGGGGTCAAGGGATGTGGGTTTGGCTATTCATCGCGACTGTGGAATCCGCGTTTTTACAGGCTTAAATAAAACACGGAAATCCTAGTATATTCAATATTTCATATATTATTCTTCTGCTACTGATATTCTGTGATGTGATCATTTGATATGTTCTGAGACGAATGCCTATATTATATATAAGACATATAATAAATATTGCTGCTTTCGTTTCATATATAATTCTTGGGAAGCATAATAAATTATGGGACTTCTTTAATGAGATTAATGAAATAAAAAGAAACCTAAAGATATTGTAGAAACTTGTTTAAAAATTGGTAGCTCTAGTTTTTGGTTTGCATAGCGGTATTCCTTGTAGAATATCCAGCTCCTTATTCGATAAGGAAAGAGCCGAGATCCCTTCACCGGGAGTGACCTCTGTAGCGCAACTAGCTGATGCTACAAACACGGTTTGTCTTTTGATTGCTTCTATAGTTTTTGCTTTGCATAGTGGTATTTATGAAATATCCTGCACCTTATTCGATAAGGAAAGATCCGAGATCTCTTCACCGGGAGTGAACTCTTTAGCAAAACTAAAAAAGGCCAAAAAAACACTCCAATTCAAAATCTCTTGATTTTACGACGATATCAAGTTCATAACGCAAAAGGTTTTCTTAAAAACCTGTCGTAGCCCTCCATCATTTCAGATAAGTAGTATTTAGTATTCGTGCTGCGTTTGTTGGTCTTTGTCAAGGCGTAGTGTGCGGTAGCTGAATATTGCTTATCTGCTTAAGCATATGATTCGATTGGATTAGGGTAGTCGTGCGGCCTTATTGGCCTTTGTCAAGGGTCGTGCGGGTGGGTTTAATTCAATCATGAAATGACGGATTGAACTTGACTAGCATCCTATGGTTTGTTGGCCTTTGTCAAGATCATAGGAGGTTAGGGGTAAAATATAATCGGGAATTTCAAGTGTTAAAATTTGCAATGAGATTGCATACATTCTATGAGATAGTTGGATCCCGATACCCACTGCGAGTAAGAGTTACTCCTGGGAGAGTTTTACACATTACAATTAGCCGATCAATTAGGTGCCTAGAAAGGTGTTAATGGGGTTACGCCCATGGGAAAACGAGGTTTATTTTAATTAGGTCTGTGCGAAAGCACGGAGAACCTCCCTCAAAGTACCGACACTGGCATGGCCGAAAGATTGGCGAACTTGTAGGGTGTAATTAATCCTGGCTAGTCTTATCTTTTAGGGTTTGAGGGAAGATTTGACAAAAACAAGGGGGCCATCCTGATTAGATAAAATAATAACAAATCTAATCTTGCAAAAGCGCACGCAGAGTGTCTTCTTCTCTCTCTCTCTCCTGGTAGCGACTATGTCACGCCTTAATCAAGATAATAATATGGATGCATTGACCGAACCTGCTTATTATACAGTGCTATGGAACGTTGGTTCCGTTCTTTCTTATAATTGTTATAAGACTGAACATGAAATAGGGGAATATCCGAATTCCCATGCCACCCAATTCTAAGAAAGTGCATGTTGATGCATATTCTTCAGGTGTCCTTATTACGGAGAACTGTTTCTCAGTATCCTGTACGTCCTGGTTATGTGATACCAGATCAGGATCCCGATATATAAGAGTTACTTGGGCTACAGAAAGGTAGAGAACTGAGAAAGGGTGATATGTCTCAAAGTGTTAGAGAATGGTGCAATTGTTGCAGCCAAGTCTGTTGGCAGATATCACCTTGTATTAATACATTGATTCTGAACAAATATTATTACATATCGAACCTAATAAACAAAATTACATCATGTTCATTACTGAGTTAAAGAAGGATATAATTCTGTGTTGGAGGATAATGTTGTGAACATTTTCCTGAATCAAGAGTTGATTCGATCAGGCACGTTATATAATAGCATAAATGTTATAAATCAAACCACAGTTCAAAGTATATAGAACACAGACAAGAGGAGTAGTTCATGAATGAATGAATCCTTCTTAAGGCATTATAGACTAGGTCATATCAATGCGACATGACGACCTAAGTTACATAAGGATGAATATGAGAATCTGTTCGAATTTTCATCTTATGAAACTTGCTAGTCTTGTACGGAGATTGTCACATCAGGCTCAGTAGGAGTTCGGATGGGTTTCCTCATCAGCCTTCTTATCGACATCTACCTGGGACCGTTACGTACAGCTAGTGCCACTTGCGATCTGTGGATAAACCCACTGCCAGCGTAGTAGTCGAGTCTCTAGAGTCCCACACAGAGAGTTTACCTGCTCCGGGCGAAACGATATAGAGGTCGTATGGTTTTACGACACGGTTCGGACATGAACGTGCATTTATGCACGTACGATATTTGGACAGTTTTTACTAGCCGGCTTTAGTTTAAGCCAGATTCTAGTATCGGATTATTGGATTTATACAATCTAAAGTTTTTCCGTGTTTTCACGGATAGGAGGGGCGTTCTCGTAATTTGGCGAGAAGCTTCTAGAAGGATGATGACTTGTGGGTTAAGGTGGTATTTGCATTTATTGGATTAATGAGTCATGAGAGTGAATCATCCATGGAGTTAATGTTCCATTAATGATTTTAATGACTCATGAGATGAATCACTCTATGAATTAATGAAGCATGATGACACATATTTATTTGTTATTCATTTTAATTATATCATATGCTTCATATATTCAAATGAGATCATTATTCCAGATTCTCATTCTCACCTTCTCTCTCCTCAAGTTCTCTCTCTTCAAACCCTAATCCTAACCTCTCATGTGTTGAGATCAAGAATTAGTAAGACTTGTTAATCCATAATCACACTCTATATTCCCTAGGTGACTTTGATTAGAAATTAGAGTAACCTAGTTTCCTCAAGTTAGAGGCAAAAGCTTGGAGTAATAGCTTTCGGGTGGATCGTCTATTACAAAGGGGAGGCCGACGAGGAGGTGGTTAACAAGAAGAAGAAGGACTTGGTTCATTAGGTATAATCTTCTTTCATAGTAGCTAACTACTCCTATGATAGTGTTAGTTATAGTTTAGCAAAGATCCTTTCGGTTAGTCGATGTTGTTTTAAACAAAATGATTGTTTTACCTATTCCGCCTCCCCGCAACTTGTGGGGTGTACAACGTTGACTTACAGTAGTATCAGAGCCTCACTAAACCATAACTAACTTGTTAGCAAAGTTGTTAGAAATTCAATTGCAAAACGAACCAAAAAAACATCAATTTCACCAAGTTTCTGTCGATTTTAAAAACAGGGTCTAAAAATTTTTCAGGGACCCTTAAAATTACAAGCATGAAAACTTATGAAGACTGGAGAAATTTGGGGTCCTAACTCGGCCAAACCGCCGCGGAACCGCGGCCGATCCTACCGATCCGCCACCGAGTTGAAGCCGAGTTGACTCAAATTTCCCCAGTAACTTTTCTGTGTTAATGTTGTTCTTTCTGGAATGTTTTGTTTCTGCTCAAGTATCAGGTGCACAGAGAAGTTTTTGGAGTAGAATCAATTGTGTTTGCTCGATCAAAATTCTACGATGTTTGGCTAATTAGATTATATCTGTGATTTGTATAATGTGTTCGTAGACCTCCCCTAACTGCTAGTACGTCGGTTGGCAGGGGGTTGCACATTTCTGTAATGATTTTACTTTTTGTGTTTATGAACTTGATTGGATCGTTGTGATGATTAGCCGGGGTTTGAGATGGGTTTTAATATTCATTCATTTGATGTAAATTGTAATATGTTGTAATATTCTTTTGCAAGGCATATCCAGGTTGCGGTTGTAGCCACCGTTGTATTATTTCATTTACTGTTTTTTGCTCTTAGGATAGACCCAAGGTGTGGTGCACAAATTACCGGGTACTTTGAAGTGTTTAGTGGCCTACTCACGTTGTTGAGGGAGACCGCTTCACTTTGGGTACTTGGCGGGTAGTTTGCCGTACCCGTAGGGGTCTAGGGTGGGATAATGGCTATTCATCACAACTGTGTAATCCGTCTTTCACTGCAGGCTCAAAGGAAATGCGGATTGATTGTATATCCAATAATGTTCATCTGTGATTTGGAATGCCTATTATTGCGTCTGACGAATGTACAATATCTATATATGATAGCTATTTAGACGTCACTTATGTTTTACACCCGCGCTAGCCCAGCCCCCGCTCTGTCGTTAGTTAAGTAACCTAACGGGCGATGACGGGACCCAGTGGAGAATGCAGATGGCATAAGAGGACGCTGTATTTTCGTTGTTTTCTATAATAATAGGTTAATTGATGTGACACATTATTTTTAATGCAAAGAAAATAAACCAAAGTTGAATCGTTGGAACAGTTTAAAAGAAACAACTCGGTTAATATTAAAATAGAAGATATCTTTTTAATTGTGGAGCTTTAACCACTCCTTTTAAAAGCTATCAGGTTCCTTCGGTCATATCAAGTTCACTACGTTCACGGTTTCCCCAAAACCATTCATAACCCTCCGTCATTTCATTTGGGTATTCAGTAGTATTCAAGCTATGTATTTTGACCAACGCCAAGGCATAGTGTTTGGTAGCTGCTGGGTATTCATTTGTTGCATAGATAGATGAGTTAGTTTGGGACAGTCGTATTATCATTTGACCAACGTCAGGGGTATGTACGGACGGGTTCAAATTAACAAGATAATGATGGGTAGAACTTGACATGTGACTTATGACATTTTGACCAACGCCAAGGTCATGAGAGCATGAGGCAGAAATTTATATCGGGAATTTCTAAAGAAACTGAAATTTGCAAAGAGATGCATACCATTTGGAGTTTGATAAATGTTGGTAGGATTCCTTCAACATTGTCACACGATGATATTTGGATCCCGATCCTACTTTGAGTATATGCTACTCATCAGGAGATTCGTCACTCAACGATCAATGCTATAAACCAAGTAGGTGCCGAGAAAGGTGTTAGCGGGGTTACGCCCCCAGAGAAAAGAGGTTATTTAATTAAGGAACTTCGCGAAAGCGTTGGAAAACCTCCCTCGAAGTACCGACACCGGCTTGGCTGAACGGTTAAGCAAGTATTGTATGGTGAGAATAGTCCTGGCTAGTTCTTCCTTTTTGGTTTGAGGAGGGATTCGAGAAACAGTGGGAGCTATCCAGTTTAGATAAACTAAATAACACTCTAAACTTGCAAAAGCATCATGCTAAAGTTTTCTCTCTCTCTCCCCCTAATTGCAGCGACCCAGATAACGACAGGACTTAAGTTACTACTAGAAAAATATATATTGACAGGGCCAAACTATAAAGATTGGCTGCGGAATGTCAAGATGGCTTTGACCTATGACAAATTGGGGTATGTCCTTACCACTAAGGCACCTGCTGTCCCTGGTCCCAAATCCAGTAATGCGAATAAGGAAATCCGCAAAACCTGGGAGTTAGATTGCGCGAGGGCCAAGTGCATCGTGCTTGTCTCGATGAATAATGAACATCAGAGGAGGCATGAGGATATGGATCTTGATGCCATATTTCTCCATACAAAGGAACTTTATGGAGAGCAATATCGTATAGCAAGATACGGGACCTCAAAGAACTTTTTTCAGGCGAGGTTGGCCATCGGATCATCGGTAGGGGAACATGTCCTAAAGATGATTGGCTATATAGAAGAGCTCGTAGACCTTGGGACGACTTTGGAGAACGAGCTCTATACAGACTTGATTCTCCAGTCCCTTCCTTCCACCTACACGCCCAGTTTATTCTGAATTTCAACATTCTAAGAAAAGAAGTTGAACTTCCAGAAATCCTTAACATGTTGAGGAGTGCAGAGGGCACCTTGCAGAAGGCAAGGGATACACCCGCTATGTTTGTTCGCGGTGCTTCTTCTTCAGGGTCCAAGGCTAGGGCCAAAGGAAGGAAGAATAAGGCTGCCACCAAACCTAGAGGAGGTGTTAGTAAGGTGGGAGCGAAGGGAAAGAAAAAGATTGCGGTGCTAGTAGTGGCAAAGGATGAATGCTTCAACTGTCATAGGAAAGGGCACTGGAAGAAAGATAACAAGGGTTGGAACACCAAGAACCAGGAACCGAAGCAAGCTATGGCTTCGACTTCAGGTGTGTTTGTAATTGAGAATTGTCTGTCAATCAACTCTACTTCCTGGGTATTGGATACCGGATCAGGATCTCATATATGCAATTCATTGCAGGCACTGAGAAACCGTAGAGTGATGAAGGTTGATGATATGACCCTGAAGGTTGCTAACGGAGCTAGCGTGGAAGCTGTGTCCGTAGGGGATTATCACCTGGGATTGACGAGTGGACATATTTTGGTTTTACTTAACTGTTTTTGTGTACCCAGTTTAACGTGTAATATCATATCAGTTTCGTTGTTATCAAAAGAAGGTTATGATTTCACGTTTGTAAGCGATGTTGTTAACATCCACCTTAATCATGGTTTGATTGGGTCCGGTACACTAGATAACGGTATATATGTCTTAAACCAATTACAGATTTTCAATATCCAGAACACACTAAAAAGAAAGTCTCCAGATTTAAATAAGGCATTCTTATGGCATTGTAGACAGGGTCACATCAATGAGACAAGATTAACTAAGTTACATAGAGAAGGATATTTGGATTCGTTCGAGTATCAAACTTATCCCACTTGTCAATCATGTCTCAAAGGAAAGATGACAAAGACTCCATTCACTGGACATGGAGTAAGAGCGAGCGAGCTCTTAGGACTCATACACAGCGATGTATGTGGTCCAATGTCTACACATGCAAGAGGTGGGTTTTCTTATTTCATTACTTTTACAGATGATTACTCTTGGTACGGATTCATTTTCTTAATGAAACATAAATCCGAAGCTTTTGAGAAATTCGAAGAGTGTAAGAATGAAGTAGAAAACCAAACCGGCAAAAGTATAAAGACACTAAGATCTGATCGAGGTGGTGAATACTTAAGTGCCGAGTTCCTAGGTTTCCTAAAAGAGAAAGGAATTCTCTCTCAGCTTACTCCTCTATACACTCCACAGCAAAACGGTGTATCGGAGAGATGGAATTGAACCCTATTGGATATGGTACGTTCCATGATGAGTAATGCTGAGTTACCGCGATCTTTCTGGGGTTATGCGCTAGAATCAGCGGCTTATCTTTTGAACAGGGCTCCTACCAAGACTGTGCCTACCACGCCATATCAGATGTGGAATGGGAAGAAACCCTATCTTCACTATCTAAAGATATGGGGATGTCTATCTTTTGTTAAAAAGCAGCATGCGGACAAACTCGAGGCACAATCAGTACAGTATAAGTTTTTGGGATATCTAGAGAACTCCAAGGGGTATTATTTCTATTACGCAGAGGAACAAAAGGTTTTTGTTTCTCATAATACCCATTTTCTAGAATAGCAGTTTATAGAAAAGAAAACAAGTGGGAGCGAAATAGAACTGGAAGAAATTCCAGAACCACAAACTACTACTGAAAGTATGGTAAGACCAGTAGTTCAAGAAGAACAGGACATTCCCGCACCCCTTCGCAGGAGTAGTAGACCGTCTCAACCGCCTGAGAGTTACTACGGTTTTCTCATAGATGGGGATAGAGAGGATTGCGTCATTGATGATGATGACCTACTAGCTTCAAGCAGGCCATCCAGAGCGATGACTCGGTACGATGGCTGGATGTAATGCGGACCGAGATAGAGTCCATGTACACCAACAAAGTTTGGACTTTGGATTTTGCTCCAGATGGGGTAAAACCCATAGGATGCAAATGGATCTTCAAGAAAAATATTGGTGTAGATGGACAGGTGGAAACCTATAAGGCTAGACTTGTTGCAAAGGGTTTTCGTCAAAGACCTGGTTTGGACTATGATGAGATTTTTTCTCCAGTGTCTATGCTCAAATCCATTCTAGTCCTTCTTGCTATTGCCGCCTTCCATGATTATGAGATCTGGCAGATGGACGTAAAGTCGGCTTTTCTAAATGGTAATTTGGAAGAGTGCGTCTATATGGATCAGCCAGAAGGCTTCAATTAGAGTGGGAGCAGCGGGATAGTGTGCAAGTTGCTTAAGTCCATTTATGGACTAAAGCAGGCATCGCAGAGTTAGAACATCTGTTTTGATGAAACGGTCAAAAAATATGACTTTATCAAAAATCAAGATGATCCATATATATATAGTAAAATTGTAGCACGAACTGTTGTATTCCTCGTCTTGTATGTGGATGACATTCTCTTTATAGGAAATGACATTCTTATGCTACAATCTGTCAAAGGATTCTTGTCATACAAGTTCTCCATGAAAGACCTGGGTGATGCCTCTTACATTCTGGGGATCCAGATCTATCGTGATAGATCCAAGAGGATGTTGGGACTTTCACAGTCAAGGTATATCAACACTATACTGAAATGATTCATTATGGAAGATTCTAAGCACGGTAATCTACCGGCTTCTCACAGAATCACCCTATCCAAAGAGATGTCTTCCAAGACTGATATGGAAAGGGATCACATGTCCATTATACCCTATGCTTCTACGGTAGGTTCTACAATGTATGCAATGTTGTGCACCAGACCAGATGTAGCTTACGCACTGAGCGTGGTAAGGAGGTATCAGTCATACCCAGGGGAGAAGCACTGGATAGCAGTGAAGAACATTCTGAGGTACCTGAGAAGGACTAAGGAGATGTTCTTGGTTTACGGTGGAAAAGACCTCAAGATCGAGGCCTTTGCTGATTCCGGCATCCAGAGTGATAAGGATGACTCCAAGTCCATGGAAGGTTATGTCATTTCCCTCAATGGAGGGGCGGTGTGCTTGAAGAGTTCCAAGCAGGACACCGTTGCTGACTCGACGATGGAAGCGGAGTATATTGCTGCTTGCGATGCCGCAAAAGAAGCAGTCTGGATGAAGAAGTTCCTAACAGAACTTCAGGTGGTTCCTACCATTGTTGATCCAATACCGCTGTATTGCGACAACAACGGAGCTATAGCTTTAGCGAAGGAACCCAGGTCCCATCAGAAGTCCAGACACATCTTAAGGCGGTATCACCTGATCAGGGAGATCATAGATCGCTGAAAGATCGAGGTCCGGAGAGTTGCTACAGAGGAGAACATGCTGATCCATTCACAAAGGCCTTACCTCAGATTCAGTTCGAGAGGCTACTCGAGATGATCGGTCTTCAATACGCCAGTATATGGCCCTAGTGCAAGTGGGAGATTGTTAGAGTATATGCCCTAGGGGCCATTATTGTATCATACTAGCTTGTATATTACTTAATGGAAGCTTGGGATATTCACAGTTATATTAACAGTCTTGCTAAATATAGTAGTATGCTACTTGGTTATATCTATCTTAATATGTGTATACGTATTGATAGAGCTATTAGGATCTTGTTTGACTACCAGCGTTGTGATGGCAGTCACACTAGTGGGGGCTGGGTAGTCTACAAGCATATCATTTTTTAGGTCCCTAGTCGTAGGATTATCGAGACCGGGCATCGATAATCCGGAATAGACTAGTGTGTACGCTTCTCATCCCAGTTGGGGAGATGGTCTGATCGACAGCCATCAGTACGTCGTACTGGAGATAGTATACAGGTGCTCGTTGGGTTACGGGTACACCGGACAGACTCACGGGGAACTGTTTGTTGGTATTATACCCGTCGTCAGTTAACAGTTCCCCGGTGACATGAGTAAAGCATAGTCCGCAGACTTGACACTGCTGCTTCGCCTCGAGTATGTCCCACTGTTCTTAGATTGCTACCCTACCACGGCTCAAAGGAGTCGTGCAAACAGGTAGCAGTTGGGTGCAGTCCCGAGCACTTGGAGGCAGTGGCAGTTAGACAGGATTCGTCTCTCCCGGTATTAGTTGTTGATATCACGCTGTGTCAGAGAGCCATTATGCAAAGTCCCTGGCGAGGGCAAGCGAGATTAATTGGTAGGTTTTCCAGTAGTTTCTTAAGGTGTGATGGGCTACGCTCCAACACGACTTATACCGCTTTTAAGGGACTGACGCTTGCCGCCCCCTAGGCCCGATTTGCGATAGTCCTAGACGAACAGACCGGACTGTACGGAGATTGTCACATCAGGCTAAGTAGGTGTTCGGATGGGTTTCCTCATCGGCCTTCTTATCGACATCTACCTGGGGCCCGTTACGTACAGCTAGTGCCGCTTGCGGTCTGTGGTTAAACCCACTGCCAGCGTAGTAATCGAGTCTTTAGAGTTCTGCACAGAGAGTTTCCCTGCTCCGGAAGAAACGATATAGAGTTCGTATGGTTTTACGACAGGGTTCGGACATGCACGTGCATTTATGCACGTACGATGTTCGGACAGTTTTTACTAGCCGGCTTTAGTTTAAGCCAGATTCTAGTATAGGATTATTGGATTTATACAGTCTAAAGTTTTTCCGTGTTTTCACGGATAGGAGGGGCGTTCTCGTAATTTGGCGAGAAGCTTCTAGAACGATGATGACTTGGGGCTTAAGGTGGCATTTGCATTTATTGGATGAATGAGTCATGAGAGTGAATCATCCATGGAGTTAATGTTGGATTAATGATTTAATGACTCATGAGATGAATCACTCTATGAATTAATGAAGCATGATGACACATATTTATTTGTTATTCATTTTAATTATATCATATTCTTCATATATTCAAATGAGATCACTATTCAAAAAGGATTCTCACTCTCACCTTCTCTCTCCTCAAGCTCTCTCTCTTCAAACCCTAATCCTAACCTCTAATGTGTTGAGATCAAGGATTAGTAAGACTTGTTAATCCATAATCACACTCTATATTCCCTAGGTGACTTTGATTAGCAATTAGAGTAACCTAGTTTCCTTAAGTTAGAGGCAAAAAGCTTGGAGTAGTAGCTTTCGGGTGGATCGTTTATTACAAAGAGGAGGCCGACGAAGAGGTGGTTAACAAGAAGAAGAAGGACTTGGTTCATCAGGTATAATCTTATTTCATAGTAGCTAACTACTCCTATGATTGTGTTAGTTATAGTTTTGCAAAGATCCTTTCGGTTAGTCTGTGTTGTTTTCAACAAAATGATTGTTTTACCTATTCCGCCTTCCCGCAACTCGTGGGGTGTACAACGTTGACTTACACATATGAGATAAGGTATGGGAAGAGACCGTGTCTTAAACGAGTTAAGATATGGGTAGTCCGGCCTGTGTTGAAAAACAAAATCCGGACAAGCTCGAGGCAAGGTCAGTTCTGTATAAGTTTGTTAGGATATCCCGAAAATTAGTAAGGGAATATCTTCTACCTAACTGAGGATCAAAAGTTGTTTTGTTTCTCAGCATGCCACCTTTTTAGAAAAGGACATTCTTATGAAGAAATTAGTGGGCATGAGGTAGAACCGGAAGATGTTCCAGCTAGACAAACTAACAGCTGATGATTTGGTGAAACCAAAGGATTCAATAGTCTCCAACGAACCTCAGCCTCTCCGCGAATCTGGTAGGGTTCCTTATCCACTTGAGAGATACTATGGCTTTCTCGGTGACAGTGGGAGCGAGGATTGCATCATGAGATGATGGACCAACCGGGTTCATGCAGGCCATCAGGAGTGGTGACTCTGTGAAATGGCTGGATGCTATACGATCAAAGATGGAATCCATGTACACCAACAAAGTATGACTTTGGATGTTGCACCTGAAGGGGTAAAACCCATTGGGAGCAAAAAGGCCTTGAGAAGATTCTTGGTGTAAATGGAAAAGTTGAGACTTTCAAAGCTATGCTTAAGTCCATCAGGATCAATGTAAGCATCACGGAGTTGGAACATTTGTTTTGATGTGATAGTCAAAGAGTTTGACTTCATCAAAATGGTAGATGAATCTTGTATATATAAGAAGGTTGTAGAGAGTAAGGTTGTCTTCCTCGTATTGTGCGTAGATGACATACTCTTGATAGGAAATGGTTTCCTATGCTACACTCGGTCAAGCTCCTCTTATCACGGGGATTCTCAATAGAAGATCTGGTTGATACCTACTACTTCTTATTGATTACGATCTATGGTGATAGATCTAATTGGATATTAGGAGTGTCCCAAATCTAGGTACATTAACACCATACTAAAGGGGTTTAGTATGGACGATTCTAAGCGTGGTGGTTCGCCCACTACCTCAGGAATCACTCTCTCCAAAAGAAAGTCTCTCGAGACTGATTTGAAGAGAGCTCGCATGCTAGGGATACCCTATGCTTCGGCACTAGGCTCTATCAGAGTGTGCGATGTTATATACCAGACCAGATGTAGATGACTCACTTGGAGTAGTGATCAGGAATCAATCGGATCTTGGGAGAATCACTGAAAAGCTGTGGAGGACATTCTTAAGTACTTGAGAAGTACTAAAAGAAAGTTCTTGGTTCTAGATTCCAGAGTGATAAGTTCGACTGAGAATCAGTCACAGGCATTGTCTTTACCCTCAGTGGAGGGACGGTGTGTTGGAAGAGTTCCAAGCTAGATACCATGACATACTAGACGATAAAGGCTGAATACATTGCTACCAACGATACTACCAAAGTGGAGTGGTTGTCTGGACATTTCTTGTTCATGAGATGAACAAGGTACCTACAATTGAGCTTCCAATAACTATTATTATGACAACAATAGAGTTGTGGCTTTGGCCTAGGAACACCGGCCCCATCAGCATTCCAGACATATTCTGAGGCAAGTATCACCTGATCAGGGAGATGGTTGATCTCCAAGGGATCGAGGATAGGAGAGTTGACAAGAAGGATGACACAGCGGATCCACTCACGAAGGCCTTACCCCAAGAGAGACTTCTATGGGATGGTTGAGTATGTGATACTACAACCACTGCTAAATTGTTGGGTATTGGATACTACAACAGATGGCCTTAATGCAAGTGGGAGATTGTTAGTTATATGTATGCCCTAGAGACCATTACTGTACATACGATGTATATTGTAGTGGATGCTTGGACATATATATGGAGGACTTTCTTGCTTGATATGATAGTATACTATCTGGTTGTCCTTTATCTTAAACATGTATACTTATTGTCTCTCTGTTACATGTTGATAAAGCCTTTAGGATGAGTACTTGACTACCGGGACTATGATGTAGATCATACTAGTGGGGGAATGGCAAGTCGATAAGTATATCCTTCAAATGTTCCTTGACATGGGAGTATCGATATAGGGCATCGGTACTCCAGAGTAGACCAGCGTATGCGCTTCTTGACCCATATGATGGGCGATGGATGATCCCATATCCATTGGTGTTTGACATCAGAGAAGGTATACGGGTGCTCAGTGGAGACTGGGTACATTGGATGGACTTGTAAGTCTACGTTGCTCACCCCGGTTCTTACGGGGAGGCGGAAACGGCAAAAAACAATGATTTTGACGCGAGGCAACATGGACTAAAAGTCGGATCTTTGCTAAACTAGAAACTAGTAAACACTTAGAGGTTTTAGCTACTATGCTGTAGGAAGTATACCTCACGGAACCGATCCTTCGGGTCTTCATCCCGCTTTCCCACTCGTCCATCCAAGCTCCAAGCGTCGATCCGGACCTTAGGCACCTCCGCGGCCTTCTTGAGTCGAAGACGATCCTCCCGAAAGTTGTACACTAAGCTTCGCCTCAAGCCAAGGCAACTAGGGCAAAGAGATTGCTAATCTAAATGCCTTAGGTTGTATAGAAGAGAAAGATGGAAGTGTTTGTCTATGTGGATTCTTTTTCTCTCAACACAAGAGATCAAAAGAAGAGATCAAGAGGAGGAAGAAGAAGGAGAAAGTTTGCAACCATGGAACTTTTCTTTTTCTTCTCACTTCATGAGAGAGAATGAGAAGAGAATAATGAAAAGATTAAGCCGAAATGAAATGAACCATGGTTGCAATAATACACAATAATCATCATTACTAATCCTATCATGAAAGACTTGATGACACATTGAATTGACCATTATCATAACTCAAGAAATAAAAAGAAAATAAAAGAAGAGTGTAGATCTCTCTTGAAGGTCAATGGTCAACACGGTCAACAGGTCAACAAAGTCAAAAGGGGTCTAAGTGGTCAAATGGTCAATGCAATTAGCCATCACTAATCTATCACTAAAAGGATTAGTAAACAATGTCTCCCTACTCATAACGGTTTTGACAAAACGAATTTTCAAAACCCTAATGAGTGTGCCACATTACGGTTTTGGCCGAACCAACTGCCAAAACCCTAATGGGGCACCTCCTCCTTCATCACTCCTCAAAATTGTGCATACACACCCGCATCCGCATTCCGTAGAATGCGAATGCACAGAAGACAAATCAAATCCATCTGTGCAATACTAGGATCTGGCTTAAACCAAAGCCCACTAGTATTGCCTGCCGGAACAGCATACGCACACAAGTGCACGTAAGTGATCGTAGCCCTGCCGTAAAACCATACGGCCTCTACACGTTTCGCTCAGTGCAGGGAAACTCTCTGTGTGGGACTCTAAAGACTCGACACTACGCTGGCAGTTGGTTTTACCACAGACCGCAAGCGGCACTAGCTGTACGTAACGGTCCCCAGGTAGATGTCGATAAGAAGGCCGATGAGGTAAACCCATCCGAACTCCTACTGAGCCTGTATGTGACAATCTCCGTACAGTCCGGTCTGTTCGTCTGATACATCGCATGGCGGGCCTAGGGGGCGGTGAACGTCGGTCCCTTAATAGCGGTACAAGTCGTGTCAGAGTGTAGCCCAGAACATCCTGAGATAATACTGGAAACCTACCAGTATATCTCACTTGCCCTGGCCAAGGACTACTTGTGTAATGGCTTTCCTAGACACAGCGCGATGTCAACCCCCAATACAGGGAGAGACGTATCCTGTCTAACCGTCACTGCCTCTAAGTGCTTCGGGACTGCACCCTACTACTACATGTTTGCACGACTCCTTTGAGCCGTGGAAGGGTAGTAATCTAAGTACAGTGGGAACACACTCGAGGCAAAGTGACAGTGTCAAGTCAGCGGACTAAGCTGTACTCATGTCACCTGGGAACTGATAACTGACGATTGGTATAATACCAACCAACAGTTCCCGATGAGTCCTGTCCAGTGTACTCGTAACCTAATGAGCACCCGCATACTATCTCAAGTACGACGTACTGAAGGATGTGGGACAGACCGTCTCCCCCGCTGGGATGAGAAGCGCATACGCTAGTCTACTCCGGAGTATCGATGCCCTGTCTCGATAGTCCAACGACTAGGGACCTGTATAAGGATGTGCTTATGGATTACCCATCCCCCACGAGTATGAGCGCCATCACTGTAGGGTTCCTAGGCACTCTCAAGATGTCTCACAAGGCATCAACCATGCCAATTTCAAATTTTACAAGTGCCGAGAAACTCTAATAGGGATCGTTAACTAGAATTTTAGGCGAAACAGTAAACTAGTTAACAACTTAACTAAAGATAAGAAGCTACAACCTTTATAGATCCGGTTATCCACTTTCTTAGCTCCATGTAGTCGTCCTCTCGCTGTCCAAGTCGGATCTCGGACTCTAACATCGGCTTCATCGGAGAAATGGGCGGACTAGTCGTCGGGTACGATGCCGAAGATGATCTACGTCGAGGTTACACAAGATCAAGCTCCAACTTCGACAAGTCATGAAACTTGTGAAGAAAACACCCTATACTACTTGGCAAGAGATAGAGGGTGAAGAAATAGGAGGTGGGTTCACTTTAGAATTGGATTTCTCACACTTTTGCTCAAGAAGCCATTGATGGTGGCTAGTTTTCTTTCTTGAAGATGAAGAGGAAGAAGATGATAGAATATTATGATAAGTTCTTAAAATGAAAAAGAAAATGAATACTTATCATAATGTAAACCATGGTTAGGTGTAGAGAATTGACTAAGGTTAGATGAATGGTTAGGGTTAAGCATGAAGACAAAATGGTCACTTTGGTCAAAGCTTCATGAAGCTTCAATAATGAAAGCAACCATTTTGTTTTCTTTTGCCATTTCTTTTTAATCTAAATAAAAAGATAAAAGAATGAATAAATAAAAACTCTAACCATTTACTTAACCAAGGTTTAATTCTTTACACTTAACCAAATGAGCAATTATCATCAAACATGATACAATTATGTGCACAAAAGTATATCTCATATACAACTTGCACATCAAGTGAGAAAATCCATTTAAAGTGAACCAATACTAGTTAATGCAAAGTAATATATCAAATATATAATTATACATTAAATCATTAAATCAACACTTGATTTAACGACCCAGTCATATCGCATATAACCGACTAGTATCCGATGTATCGGCTTTTCGAATCAATCCTTGATTCGATATCTAGGTTATATCGCATATAACCATACGATACATACATCGCGAGAATGGAATACGGTATCACATACACGCATTATTCTCGGTCCTGCACATATCTCATATGCGCTCCTATTTCGTTTCGCTTGAGCCAGGAAACCTCTGTGTAGGACTCTAAAGACTCGTCAATACGCCGGCAGCAGATGATGATCATATCAATCACCCACAAGCCGCAAGCGGTCTGCTAAACGTAACGGCTACCCGGGTATTAAGCGATCAGAAGATCGACGAGCTAGCCCGCTCACACTCCTGTGAATCCAACCAGTAACACTTACCGTACAGTCCGGTCTGTTCGTCTGATACGTCGCATATCAAGTCTAGGGGTGGTAAACGTCAGACCCCAATAACCGATAAGTCGTGCCGATGTGAGGCTCATAACGGGTCGAGAAACTACTGGTAACACTTACCAGCAAATCTCTGATCAGCCCTGGCCAGGGACTTCCCTGTTATGGCCAATCGAGCACAGCGCAACATCAACCCCCAATACCGGGAGAGACGAAACCCCTCCTATCGCTCATTGCCTCCATGTGACTCGGGACTGTACCCAAAGACGACCGTTTTGCATGCCCTCATGGACGTGGTAAGGTGGAGATCAAAGCACAGTGGGAATCACACAAGACTCTATGACGATCTCGGGTCTACAGACTAACCTGCACAAGTGTCACCTGAGAACTGCCATCTTACGTGAAGTATAATACCATCTGGGAGTTCTCGGCGAGTCCGTCCAGTGTACCCAGTCTCCACTGAGCACCCGTATATCATCTCTGATGTCAAACACCAATGGATATGGGATCATCCATCGCCCATCTCATGGGTCGAGAAGCGTATACGCTAGTCTACACTGGTATATCGATGCACCGTCTCGATACACCTACGACTAGGGACCTTGAAGGATGTACCTATGGACTACCATGTCCCCACTAGTATGATCTGTATCATAGTCCAGGTAGTCAAGTACACATCCTAAGGGCTTTACCAACATGTAACTATAAGACAGTATAAAGAGACTAGTGTACATGTTAAGATAAAGTGCAACCAGATAGCATACTATTATATCGAGCAAGAAAGTCATCTCTATATATGTCCAAGCATCCAATATAATATACATCATCTGTACAATACTGGCCTCTAGGTCATACATACAACTAACAATCACAACGCTGGTAATCAAGCAAAGATCCTAAGGGCTCTACTAATATGTATATAAGCGATATGCTAAAAGAAACACATGCACATATTGAAGTAGAGACAAACCAAGTAGCATACTACCATTTTGAGCAAGATTTTCTATACAACTGTGAATATCCCAAGCTTCCATCAAGTAATATACAAGCTAGTATGATACAGTAATGGCCTCTAGGGCATATACACTAACAATCTCCCACTTGCACTAAGGCCATGTACTGGCGTATCAAAGACCTATCATCTCGATCAGCCGCTCGAACTGAGTCTGGGGTAGGGCCTTCGTGAGTGGATCTGCAGTGTTGTTCTCCGTATTTACTCTCTTCACCTCGATCTCCCGGCGATCTACGATCTCTCTGATCAGGTGGTACCGCCTCAAAATGTTCCTGGACTTCTGATGGGACCTGGGTTCCTTCGCTAAAGCTATAGCGCCGTTGTTGTCGCAATACAGCGGTATTGGATCAACAATGGTAGGAACCACCTGAAGCTCCGTGAGGAACTTCTTCATCCAGACAGCTTCCTTTGCGGCATCCTAAGCAGCTATGTACTCCGCTTCCATAGTTGAGTCAGCAACGGTCTCCTGCTTGGAACTCTTCCAGCAAACCGCCCCTCCATTGAGGGTAAAGACATAACCCGACATGGACTTGGAGTCATCCTTGTCACTCTGGAAGCTGGAGTCAACAAAGGCCTCAAGCTGGAGGTCTTTTCCGCCATACACCAAGAACATCTCCTTAGTCCTTCTCAGGTACTTGAGAATGTTCTTTACCGCTATCCAGTGTTTCTACCCTGGGTTTGACTGATACCGGCTTACAACTCTCAATGCGTATGCTGCATCTGGTCTGGTACACAACATCGCATACATTATAGAGCCTACCGCAGAAGCGTAGGGTATAGTAGACATGCGATCCCTTTCCAAATCAGTCTTGGGAGACATCTCTTTGGAGAGGGTGATCCCGTGACAAGCCGGTAAATTACCGCGCTTAGAATCTTCCATACTGAATTTTTTCAGTATGGTGTCGATGTACCTTGACTGTGAAAGTCCCAACATCCTCTTAGATCTATCATGATAGATCTGGATCCCCAGAATGTAGTTGGCATCGCCCAGGTCCTTCATGGAGAACCTCTGTGATAAGAATCCTTTGACTGACTGTAGCATAGGAATATCATTTCCTATTAGGAGAATGTCATCCACGTACAAGACGAGGAATACCACAGTTCTCCCTACAATCTCACTGTAAATGCATGGTTCATCTGGATTTTTGATAAAGTCGAATTCTTTGACAGTATCATCAAAGAAGATGTTCCAACTCCGCAATGCCTGCTTAAGTCCATAAATGGACTTGAGCAACTTGCACACTCTACCACTGCTCCCACTCTGAATGAATCCTTCTGCCTGATCCATATAGAAGCACTCTTCCAAATTTCCATTTAGGAAAGCCGTCTTTACCTCCATCTGCCAGATTTCATAATCGTGGAAGGTAGCAATGGCAAGAAGGATCCGAATGGATTTCAGCATAGCCACTAGAGAAAAGGTCTCGTCATAGTCCAAACCAGGTCTCTGACGAAAACCATTTGCAACAAGTCTAGCTTTATAGGTCTCAACCTGCCCATCTACACCAATCTTCTTTCTGAAGATCCATTTGCAGCCTACGGGTTTTACCCCTTCTGGAGCAAAGTCCAAAGTCCAAACTTTGTTAGTGTACATGGACTCCATCTCGGCACGCATTGCATCCAGCCATTTTACCGAGTCGCCGCTCTGAATGGCTTGCTGGAAGCTAGTAGGCACACCATAATTCATGGTGCAATCCTCTCTATCCCCGTCTATGAGAAAACCGTAGTATCTCTCGGGCGGATGAGACTGCCTACTACTCCTGCGGAGTGGCGTAGGATGTCCGGTTCTTTCGAACCTTCTGGTTCTACTAAGGTTTCAGTAATAGCTCGTGGTTCTGGAATTTCTTCCAGTTCTATTGCGCTCCCACTTATCTAATTTTCTAAAAACTCAATTTCCAAGAAGCGGGCATGACGAGAAACAAAAATCTTTTGTTCCTCTGCGTAATAGAAAAGATACCCCTTGGAGTTCTTTGGGTATCCCACAAACTTACACTGTACTTAACGTGCCTCGAGCTTGTCCGCATGCTGCTTTTTTACAAAAGCTGGATATCCCCATGTCTTAAAGTGTTTAAGACTGGGTTTCTTCCCACTCCACATCTCATATGGCGTGGTAGGCACTGATTTAGTAGGAACTTGGTTCAAAAGATATGCAGCTGTTTCTAGTGCATAACTCCAGAAGGATCGCGGCAACTTAGCCTTACTCATCATGGAACGAACCATATCCAATAGGGTTCTATTCCTTCTTTCCGATACACCGTTGTGTTGTGGTGTGCATGGAGGAGTAAGCTGAGAGAGAATTCCATTCTCTTTTAAGAAGCCCAGAAACTCGGCACTCAAGTATTCACCACCTCGATCACATCTCAGTCTCTTGATACTTTTGCCTGTTTGTTTTTCAACTTCATTCTTGTATTCCTGAAATTTCTCAAAGGCCTCGGATTTGTGCTTCATCAAGAAGACATGACCATACCTAGAGAAATCATCTGTGAAAGTAATGAAGTATGAATAACCACTTCGCGCATGTGTAGACATTGGACCACACACATCACTGTGTATGAGTCCCAAGAGCTCACTCGCTCTTTCTCCGTGTCCAGTGAACGGAGTCTTTTTCATCTTTCCCATGAGACAAGATTCACAAGTGGCATAAGACTGGTACTCGAACGGATCCAAGTATCCTTCTTTATGTAACTTTGTCAACCGTGTCTCATTAATGTGACCCAGTCTACAATACCAAAAGAAAGCCTGATTTGTTTCCGGAGACTTTCTTTTAAGTGTGTTCTGGACACTGAAGACCTGAGCTTGATTCAAAACGTATATACCGTATTTCAATGTACCTGACCCAATCAATACTTGATTTAGGTGGATGTTTACTACATCGCTTACAAAAGTAAAATCATATCCTTCCTTAGAAAGTAAGGATACAGATATGATGTTACAAGTCGCACCTGGTACATAAAAACAGTCACGCAGAATCAATATCTGCCCAGTTGTCAGTCCTAGATGATATTCCCCTACGGATTCAGCATACATGCTCATTCCGTTAGCAACCCTGAGAGTCATATCACCTTTCCTGATAAACCTACGGTTTCTCAAAGCCTGTAACGAATTACAGATATGAGATCCTGATCCGGTATCCAATACCCAGGAAGTAGGGTTAACTGACATACAGTTCTCTATTACAAACACACCCGAAGCCGAAGCCACAACATGCTTCGAATTCTGGCTACTGGCTTTATAAGCCCTGCAATCCTTCTGCCCATGTTCATTCCCGTAACAATAGGAACATCCCTCTTTTACTACATCTATTCCTGAAACTTCTGCCCTTCCCTTTCTTTCTACTTCCCTAGTTTCCTTTAGGGTAGTAGGTAGGGACTGTTGAACTGAGTCAGCATCTGACCCGTTCTTCAACGTGGTCTTCAGGTCCGAGAGCTCAAATGAGCTGGTCTCTGTAAGGACGTTGCCCCCTACAGATGACCCGATAGCCAACCTCGCTGGAAGCAATTCGTTCGAGGTCTCATATCTTGCGATACGAGATTGCTCTCCATATAAAACTTTGTTATAGAGGAAGATAGAAGCTGAGTCCATCTTCTCGTGCTGCCTCTGGTATATACCATCAACTGAGGCTAACACGAGGCACTTGGCTTTCGCACAGTCTTCTTCCGATGTCCTACGGATATCAATATCCGTGACAGGGGAAACTGGACCTGAGACGGCAGGGGTTGGATCAGTCAAGAGGTGTTCCAGCTTGTCCTGGGCAATGGACATCTGGACAGACTTTTGCCAGTCATAACAGTCAGATTCAGTCATTTTATTATCTAGATGTAACCTAGGTGCAGTCACTGGCTCGCTGCAATTAAGAGAGAGACAAGAAAACACTTAGCATGATTCTCTTGCAAGTTTAGATTTGTTTTTAATTTATCTAAACAGGATGGCTCCCACTGTCTCTCGAATCCCTCCTCAAACCACAAAGGAAGAATTAGTCGGGATCTTTCTCACCGTACAATACTTGTTTAACCGTTCAGCCAGGCCAGTGTCGGTACTTCGAGGGAGGTTTTCCAACGCTTTCGCGAAGTTCCTGTTGGAGATAGTGCCCTCAGAGTCAATTATTGGATCACAGGCACGTGATTGCAATGATTGAGGGAGGACCTATCCCGGTAGGACAGTCTTACTCGAGATGATAGTATGCTATCTGGTTTACCTTTATCATCGTGTACTGCTTTAGGTGACCTGACAGGTCGCTATTGCACGTTGATAGAGCCCTAGGATTCATGCTTGACTGCCAGCAGTATGAGGGCGATCATATAAGTGAGAGCTGGAGTCTACAAGCACATCCTTAATAGGTCCCTAGTCGTGGGAGTTTCGAGACAGGGCATCGATTCTCCAGAGTAGACTAGTGTATACAGTCGAGACCCCGACGAGGGGCAGTGGCCGGTCTCACAAGCCACTGGTGTCTGTTGGTTCACCTAAGATGTATACAGGTGCTCATTGGGTTATGAGTACACCGGACAGGACTCGCCGGGAACATGCTAGTTGGTCTTATACCTGACGTCAGATAGCAGTTCCCAGGTGACATGTGTACAGGTTAGTTCATCGACCTGGGGATCGTCATTTGTCTCGTGTGAGTTCCCACTGTACTTTGATTACTACCCTACCACGGCTCAAAGGAGTCGTGCAAACAGGTTTTAGTTGGGTACAGTCCCGAGCCACATGGAGGCAGTGAGCGGATCTTCAGGGGTTCGTCTCTCCCGGTATTGGGGGTGAGGTCGCGCTGTGTCTAGGAGAGCCATTACACAAAGACCTTGGCCAAGGCAGGAGATTTACCGGTAGGTATTCCAGTAGTATCTCAGGGTGTTCTGGGCTACACTCCGACACGACTTGTACCGCTTTTGGGGGTCTGACTTTTACCAACCCCCTAGGCCCGCCATGCGATACTCATAGACGAACGGACCGGACTGCACGGATATTGTCACTGACAGGCTCAGTAGGGTGTCGGGGTGAGCTTCCTCATCGACGTCCCTTTTAGTCAATAGCTGGTGGCCCGTCACGTATTGGCTTATACCTCTGACGTGCTAGTGGTTAAATCCACAGCCATAATATTGACGAGTCTTTAGAGTCCACCACACTTACAGTTACTCAAGTTTCGGGCGAAACGCTGTAGAGGCCGTATGGAGATATGGCAGGGTCCGATCAGATACGTGCGGTATTGCACGGATCAGGATCGGACGGTTTTGTACTAGTGGCCGTATAGTTATATGGCAGCGTTCGATCAGATACGTGCGGTATTGCACGCATCAGGATCGGACGGATATTACTAGCCGGCTTTGGCTTAAGCCGGTCCTAGTTTAGTACAGTGTAGATTTTGTCTCATTACATTTGTATCCGGACGGAATACAAATGCGGGTGTGTATGCACAGTGTGGGGTTTTCCTGTAATTTATTACGGGACCAGTTTTCTGGAGTTGCCAGTTTGCATTCCGTTCCGGCCGGTTTTCCTTTGTTCTTTCCCGGCCGGACTTTTCTGATGGAGGGGGTAATTTGCAGTTTTGCAAATTACTTTTGTGGAGGGGTTTCATGCATTATGATAGCATCTTTTCTTTTTCCTTCATAATGGTTAGCATCTTTACTTTATGAGATTAGAATTGATTTGAGGTTGATGTAAGTTTAGTGATGATTATGTTTGGATGTGGTCACCCTCCTCCTTTTACTACACTCACCTCCCTTCTTACTTCATATTGTTATCCTCCACCTTATTCTTCTCACTTGATGCAAGAAGGTTTTCATGGTTAAGAAAAAGAAAGAGAGAAGAAGAAAAGAGAAGAAGAAAAGAAAAGAGAGAAAGATAAAGATGAGAGCTTCACCATGAGAGTTTCATTCTTGATCTTCTTTCCATGCTAGAAAAATGCAAGCACCATTTTTCTAGTCTTGATTCCTCCATCATCCACAAATGGCAACCAACCCCAAAGTGAGACATACATTCTACATTCACTCCCTACAGCATATCTTGAGCATGTCGAGTAGCCGGCTTCATGCGCGAGTTGCCTCGGTATTGAGGTGGGAGCCCGTAAAAGTACCCGGCTTCGTGGTGCCCTTTCCGGCGAGGAGGCGACGACCGGAGATCCCGCGAGGAGATCGGAGTGGAAATGAAGACCGGAGGACTCGGATCAGTCGGTACATCTCTTCCCTTTCTTGTTAGTTAGCTAGACTAGTTTAATGGTTACGATCCGGAGTTTAGTGCGCGGTGGTGCCGGTTTGCAAAGTCCGCAAAATTTAAGTTATTCACCGTTTCCGCATTCCGGCGTCGGATTGACGGCCGGGGCGCCGCCGTGCACTTACAGTGGTATCAGAGCCTCCCCATTAACTTCGTCTAGCTTTTGTGTAATGTGTTTTACGTTTCCGATCGAACAAAATCCCGAAAACACGTATTTCAAGCACATCAGTTTCTGTCGAATTTTTTTAAGTCCAAAAATTTTTATGGTTGTCTCAGAGTGATGTGCAGGGAAATAGAAGCATACTGTAAAAATTCGGCAACATGATCTCACTGTTTCGCCGCGGAAGCGCGGCCAAACCCCTGCTTGGGCCGCGCTTCCGCGGCGGTTGTAACTGTTCACCCCCCAAACTTTTTCCAGTATGTTCCTGAGTTGAAAATGTGGTTTCTGGAATATTAAAATTGGGCCCAGGTTTTCTGTGGTTGCTACAGTTTTGTTTAGGGGCCCACTTGTTAATGTTTAATCAATCGGAAAATTTTAAACACATTTTTCACAGTATTTACATTATATCTGCGACCGTGAATGTCACTCGATCGGTAAATCCGGTCTAACTGCTATAGCTCGGTTAGACGGATTTGCGAACGTGACTTTCACGTTGATGTTCTATGTATTTGCTGTGATGTTGCGGATCGGTCGTGGGGATAGCCTGGATGCAATGCTAGTACTGTATTGTTGTATTATGTACATTTGATATTGCGGGGCGAGCGTCCGACATGTGGACTGCCGTCACTGCCTGATTGTATTATTCTTTTGGGGCACGACCTGGTTGCGGTCGATGTACCCGGTGTATGTATATTTTACTTTCTGTACTAGGATTACCCCGCGGAGGGGTGCACGGATAGCCGGGTTCTGGAGGGCAACAAGCCCGCATCTCATGGCATTGGGACGGAGGGGGCTTCACTCTGGGATTGGCGGGCTATTCGCCGCACTCGTAGGGGGTACAGGTTGACCCAGGAGGGGTACCCAAGTTGCCGGATTCCGTGGAGTGCTGGGTGGTCCATTCACGGAGCTGAAGGGGGCTGCCTCGCTTCAGGTTTTGGCGGGTGACCTGCTGCGCCCGTAGGGGTCTAGGTTTTCATTGCACAGGCTATCCATACGACCAGGGGAACGTCGGGTTTCAGTAGTGGCTCTGTGAAACCCGGGGATCCCAGATATCTGTATTGTTCTGTGATGCTGTACATTTCTGTGATGTTGCATTTCTTTCCACGCCTTGAGCGAAATATAATATATTGGTATATATATTAGTAGATGTTGTATATGTTTTTCATCCGCGCTAGTCCAGTCCCCGCTCTGCCGTTAGTTAGCTAACCTAACGGGTGATGACGGGACCCAGTGGCGAATGCGGATGGCATATACGTACGTCAGTATATTTTCGTTCTTTGTGGTGTGATCAATGATGGGACTGCATTGATTCGGATCAATGCAAGTTAAACAAACCTAATCTGATGTTGTTGGAACACTTTTCAAAAGGCTGTTATTGCAAGGGCGTTCTCTTTTGTTTTGCATCGTGATATTCATTGGAATATCCTGCTCCTCAGTCGACGAGGCAAGGGCCGAGATCCCTTCACCGGGAGTGACCCCTTGGACAGAAGTTTGCGTCAGGGCATTAACTTCACTATAGCCGATTACTTTTGCTTTGCACCGTGGTATTCAGTTGGAATATCCTGCACCCCATTTTACGGGGAAAGAGCCGAGATCCCTTCACCGGGAGTGACCTCTTTAGCAATGGTTTTCGTCACTATATTTTCTAAAAAGCTATCCGTTTCTTCAACGATATCAAGTTCATTACGTTAAAGGTTTTCGCCAGAAACCATTCGTAGCCCTCCGTCGTTTCAGACGGGTAGCACGTAGTATTCATGCTATGTTTGTTGACCTTCGTCAAGGCATAGTGCATGGTAGCTGCTTGTTACCTTTCTGCTGCATAGGTAGATGCGTTGGTTTGGGACAGTCGTATAGCCTTGTTGACCTTCGTCAAGGGCTTGTACGGGTGGATTCAAATTAACCTGGATAATGACGGGTAGAACTTGACATGTGACTTATGATTTGTTGACCTTCGCCAAGGTCATAAGAGCATGGGGCAGAAATCACATCGGGAGTTTCAAAAGAACTGAAACTTGCCAGATATGCGCATACCTTCTGGAGTGTGATACCGTGAGCGGATTCCGTCACGTTATCGTGCGATGAGAGTTGGATCCCGATTCCTACTGATGAGTTGGTTTACTCCTCGGGTGTTCCCGACTAATTCTTCTTTCAGGTTTGGAGGAGAATTTGAGGTACAGTGGGAGGTTTCCAGATTAGATAAATTGGTAACCATTCTGATCTAGGTTAGAGTGCACGCTGAGTGTTTCTTTTCTCTCTCTCTTTGGCAGCGACCATTGACCCGACCCTAAGACTATGACTCAGTGACCAAGTTGACCGAAACTTCTTAACACTGGCTTTTGGATTGTCAGAGTTGCGAACCTCATTGCCACTCCTACTTTTACCCTTTTCTCCAGGACACCCCGTATTGCTACGAACGTCCACTTCCATTGGACAAAACCATCGTATGGTTATATACGAACTCGAAGGAATTTATTCGAGGATGGTTTCCGGTTCTGGAGAAAACGGATAGGATTATTCAGTTGTCTTTTCTTTTCACCCTCTCTCAGGTTGCGAGTACTCCTTGGTTTAGGAGTAGTACACCTATTACGCAAATTGGATAGTCTTCTTCCAAACCATAGGCTGGTGCCGACCGGTAGGGAATGAAGAAAACCAGTTAGCCTAAACGGTGTACAGAAGGTATTAAGTTCAGACAAAGAAAGGGATTAGTAAGAGGGCAAAGTAAATTGCGACTGATATTCACGACCAAACCAAATATTTCTTCGCCAATCCTAAATCACCTTTGTATTTCTCCAGGACACTCCGTATCACTACGAAGATCCACAGTTTATTGGATACTCCATCGTATGGTTATATACGAACTCGATAGGAACTTGTTCCAGTTCGGGGATGGATCCTGGTTCAGGAGAAATAGGAATAAAGTACATTCAGGTGTCTTTTATCTTCACCCTCTCTCGCAATGCGAGTGCTCCTAGGATTAGGACAGTACACCCTTTATGCTTTTTGGATAGTCTTCTTCCAAACCATAGGCTGGTGCCGAACGGTAGGGAAGGAAGAAAACCAATTGGCTTAAAGGGGTGTACAGAAGGTAAAGACTAAAGACATATGAAGGGATTTGGAGAGGTGGCAAAGAACTATACGGTTACAGTCGTGAATTTGGAAGAGGCATTACTAAGAATACCGGGATACCCCATCGAAACATTTCAATGTTTCAGTCTCACTGTGTAATGTTAAAAGAAAACTGATTTCCCGATTAGATACTTACTCCAGGGTATGTATTTACCAGGTTTGATTCTCACATCTGTATGGTTTTACAGATGATGAGTGGGAGTAAGTTATTGGGAATTGGGTGATCGTCCTCATTATATCGGGATTCGTTGGAATCAGTGATATTTGAGAAAATCACCTGGGCTGTTTGCCAGTCGGCAAATATTTGGTTTTGAATATCCGTTGATGTGCACCAATTTCAAATTGATATATCTGTACGTCTATTTTCATAGAGTGAGATATACATTTTGATATTATGTCGATGACATTTACCTATATCGGTGGATGGTTAGGTAAGGAGCATTGAACAGCGGTGTAATTCTTCTTAACCAAAAGTACAGTTTTCAACCAACGACACACAGTGAATGAGTTATCTGACTCAAGGGACTTATACAGAGTATTGTATGTTGTCCAGGGTCCATCAGGACAGAGGGGTTGGTCCTCGTACTGTATTCTGCTTACTTATGACTTCTCTAGTTCTTAGACAGGTGTTTCGTACAAACACAGGGTCGAAGTTTTGAGAAGTTATAGGTATAAGAATAAAGTAGAGAACCAGGTGTTGCAAGTATCGGGATTCTTCAAAGTGATCGAAGATGTAGATACTTGTGTATGGTATTCAGTTGATAGTAATGATTAAGAGAAATTGCTTCTCTTTCAGGTTACTCATAATTGGAAGCATTCCTAAGTTGAGTAACGCTGATCGGCCTCCTTCCATTTAGTTGACATGCACTGGAGACAGCTGCATGATTTGAATCTGGTTCAATTAAATCAGTGCCTCTGGTTCTATATTGGATGTAGAACAGTTCATATCTTAACGTTGTTAAGGTACGGGGAGTTGTCCGGCTTATGCTTAAAACCAGACACTGGACAACTCAAGGCACGTTTCTGTAATGGCTGTTTGTGGGTTGACCCAGGCTACGACGCGGGTTGACTTTCTACCATCTGGATGAACAATAGCAATATTGTTCTAGACTCGCCACAGTTTTATTAAAAATGGATTTTTTCAAAACAGCAGTGGGAGTATGGTAGAACTGGAAGTGATTCCAGAACCGCAAACGATTACTGAAGATTTGATAAGGAACCTAAAGATTCAATCTGATTTGACATTCCATTGGCCACTCCGCAGTTTTGGTGGGTAACTTCAGGCACCCGAGAGGTACTCCGGTAGCCTCAAGGACGGTGACAGGGAAGTTCTTGTTTACCCACACTTGCCATTGTTGTTGTTCCAGGCTGCGAGACCCGGCAGGAGGATGAGTATAGCGTCGTTCTAAACTTGCTTTGGAAGTGCACGTCTATATGACTCTGCCAGAGGGTTGTCGTAGTCAGTGGGAGCAGCGGAAGCATTGGTGGACATCAGGCTTATGTCTATTTATAGACTAAAGCAGATGTAGCGGAGATAGATCATCTATTTCTGATGTGACAGTCATAGGTTTGACGTCATCAGAATAGGGGATGGATCTGTTGAGAAGGTAGTAGGAAGTGATATTCCTATACTACGATCGGTTATACTTTGGTCGTCACACAGTGGTTTCTCCACATGGGACTTGGACATTATATCAGACATACTGGTTACTGGATCTATGGTTTTAGATCTAGATTTGGGTGGTTTCCCAATCAGGGTACTTGACAGCATTCTAAGAGTATTTAGGATGGACGACTCTTGGCACGGTAGTGTACCTGCAGGTAATGGAGTCACCCTCTCCAAAGGTGTCTTACAGACTAAAGGGGAGAGGGACGTGCATGATTGGCAGATCACTTGCTTAGGCAATTGAGTCAATCATGAGATGTCAAGTACCACACCAGATGTTGTTCTTGCACTAGATGCAATAAGTTGACATTAATCCAATCCTGGAGAAACGGTAGGAAGCAGTTTTAGAACATAAGTGGATGTTCTAGGGATATGATAACGGCTGCCTCTTTTAGGAGACGGTTATCATTCCAGGCTTCCAAGGTGACCTAGACGACAAGGAGGTTGTCGGAGTTATAGTTTTTCCCTCTGACGAGGGGCAGTATTTTGGACGGGTGGTCCAAGGCAGTACTGAGGGTGGCATGGCGCAGGATACTGATTAAGTTCAGTTGAAGATACAGTCTAAGAAGTTTGGATTTGGAGTTCATTTATGAGCTACGTCCCATCAGACATCCAGACATTCTAAGGCAGGTATTGCTCATTTCGGGAGATGGCTTTCTCCGCGAACTTGAGAAATAGAGAGAATAGAAAGAAACATCAGAGCGGATCCACTCACTGAGGCTATTCCTCGACCGCAATAGTTTCGCAAACGGATTTTGTGAAACTGACTAGTAGGGGAGTTGGGTGTTCGGTATCACACGGGCTGTGAGTATGCGACATCGCAATAATTAGCCTTGAGTGCAAGTGGGAGATTGTTGGAGATAGTGCCCTCAGAGTCAATTATTGGATCACAGGCACGTGATTGCAATGATTGAGGGAGGACCTATCCCGGTAGGACAGTCTTACTCGAGATGATAGTATGCTATCTGGTTTACCTTTATCATCGTGTACTGCTTTAGGTGACCTGACAGGTCGCTATTGCACGTTGATAGAGCCCTAGGATTCATGCTTGACTGCCAGCAGTATGAGGGCGATCATATAAGTGAGAGCTGGAGTCTACAAGCACATCCTTAATAGGTCCCTAGTCGTGGGAGTTTCGAGACAGGGCATCGATTCTCCAGAGTAGACTAGTGTATACAGTCGAGACCCCGACGAGGGGCAGTGGCCGGTCTCACAAGCCACTGGTGTCTGTTGGTTCACCTAAGATGTATACAGGTGCTCATTGGGTTATGAGTACACCGGACAGGACTCGCCGGGAACATGCTAGTTGGTCTTATACCTGACGTCAGATAGCAGTTCCCAGGTGACATGTGTACAGGTTAGTTCATCGACCTGGGGATCGTCATTTGTCTCGTGTGAGTTCCCACTGTACTTTGATTACTACCCTACCACGGCTCAAAGGAGTCGTGCAAACAGGTTTTAGTTGGGTACAGTCCCGAGCCACATGGAGGCAGTGAGCGGATCTTCAGGGGTTCGTCTCTCCCGGTATTGGGGGTGAGGTCGCGCTGTGTCTAGGAGAGCCATTACACAAAGACCTTGGCCAAGGCAGGAGATTTACCGGTAGGTATTCCAGTAGTATCTCAGGGTGTTCTGGGCTACACTCCGACACGACTTGTACCGCTTTTGGGGGTCTGACTTTTACCAACCCCCTAGGCCCGCCATGCGATACTCATAGACGAACGGACCGGACTGCACGGATATTGTCACTGACAGGCTCAGTAGGGTGTCGGGGTGAGCTTCCTCATCGACGTCCCTTTTAGTCAATAGCTGGTGGCCCGTCACGTATTGGCTTATACCTCTGACGTGCTAGTGGTTAAATCCACAGCCATAATATTGACGAGTCTTTAGAGTCCACCACACTTACAGTTACTCAAGTTTCGGGCGAAACGCTGTAGAGGCCGTATGGAGATATGGCAGGGTCCGATCAGATACGTGCGGTATTGCACGGATCAGGATCGGACGGTTTTGTACTAGTGGCCGTATAGTTATATGGCAGCGTTCGATCAGATACGTGCGGTATTGCACGCATCAGGATCGGACGGATATTACTAGCCGGCTTTGGCTTAAGCCGGTCCTAGTTTAGTACAGTGTAGATTTTGTCTCATTGCATTTGTATCCGGACGGAATACAAATGCGGGTGTGTATGCACAGTGTGGGGTTTTCCTGTAATTTATTACGGGACCAGTTTTCTGGAGTTGCCAGTTTGCATTCCGTTCCGGCCGGTTTTCCTTTGTTCTTTCCCGGCCGGACTTTTCTGATGGAGGGGGTAATTTGCAGTTTTGCAAATTACTTTTGTGGAGGGGTTTCATGCATTATGATAGCATCTTTTCTTTTTCCTTCATAATGGTTAGCATCTTTACTTTATGAGATTAGAATTGATTTGAGGTTGATGTAAGTTTAGTGATGATTATGTTTGGATGTGGTCACCCTCCTCCTTTTACTACACTCACCTCCCTTCTTACTTCATATTGTTATCCTCCACCTTATTCTTCTCACTTGATGCAAGAAGGTTTTCATGGTTAAGAAAAAGAAAGAGAGAAGAAGAAAAGAGAAGAAGAAAAGAAAAGAGAGAAAGATAAAGATGAGAGCTTCACCATGAGAGTTTCATTCTTGATCTTCTTTCCATGCTAGAAAAATGCAAGCACCATTTTTCTAGTCTTGATTCCTCCATCATCCACAAATGGCAACCAACCCCAAAGTGAGACATACATTCTACATTCACTCCCTACAGCATATCTTGAGCATGTCGAGTAGCCGGCTTCATGCGCGAGTTGCCTCGGTATTGAGGTGGGAGCCCGTAAAAGTACCCGGCTTCGTGGTGCCCTTTCCGGCGAGGAGGCGACGACCGGAGATCCCGCGAGGAGATCGGAGTGGAAATGAAGACCGGAGGACTCGGATCAGTCGGTACATCTCTTCCCTTTCTTGTTAGTTAGCTAGACTAGTTTAATGGTTACGATCCGGAGTTTAGTGCGCGGTGGTGCCGGTTTGCAAAGTCCGCAAAATTTAAGTTATTCACCGTTTCCGCATTCCGGCGTCGGATTGACGGCCGGGGCGCCGCCGTGCACTTACAGTTCCTTAATTTAAAAACCACTTTTCCCAGGGGGCGTAGCCCCGCTAACACCTTTCTAGACACCTACTTGGTTTATAGCATTGATCGTTAAGTGAGAAAGTTCCCGAGGAGTAGCATATACTCACTGTAGGATCGGGATCCAAATATCATCGCGTGATAAAACCGAAGGAATCCTACCAGAATCATCACACTCCAAATGGTATGCAGCGCTAGCAAGTTTCAGTGCTTATGAAACTCCCGATGTGGATTTTTGCCCCATGCTCTTATGACCTTGACTAAGGCCAGCAAATCATAAGTCACATGTCAAGTTCTACCCGTCGTTGTCCAGGTTAATTTGAACCCACCCGTATATACCCTTGACTATGGCCAACAAAGCAATACGACTGTCCCAAACTAACGCATTCTATCTATGCAACATATGAATACCCACCAGCTACCAAACACTGTGCCTTGACTAAGGCCAACAAACACAGCTTGAATACTGTTGAATATTCATATGAAACGACGGAGGGCTACGGATGGTTTTGGCGAAACCGTGAACGTAGTGAACTTGATATAGTCGATGGAACGAGATAGCTTTTAAAAAGGAGTGGTTCAAGCTCCGTGTTTAAAATGCTTGTTTTTGAAAAGAACCGAGTGGTTTTCAAAGTGTTCCAACGACTTTTACTTGGTTTATTTTCTTGCATTAGTTCTTTTAATGCATCCCATCATTTAATCCTACCATTGAAGAAAACAACCAAAATATGACGTACACTTATGCCATTCGCATTCGCCACGGGGCCCCGTCATCACCCGTTAGGTTACTTAACAAACGACAGAGCGGGGGCTGGGCTAACGCGGCTGTAAAACATAAGCAACGCCTAAATAGTTATCATATATAAATATATAGCAATGATAGACATTACAGATCACAGATGAACACTTTGGATATACTAGGAATCCGCGATTTGTTCGAGCCTGCAACGAAAAAAACGGATTACACGGTCGCGATGAATAGCCAAACCCCATCCTAGACCCCTACGGGTGCGGCAAACTACCTGCCAAGTATCCGAAGCGAAGCAACCTCCCTCAACACCGTGAGTAGGCCACTCGGCACTTCGAGGTACCCGGTAGTTTGTGCACCCCACCTTGGGTCTATCCTAGGAGCAAAAATAGTAAAAAGAAATTATACAATGACGGCTACAACCCCGACACGGTTGTGCGGCCAAACAAATAATATTACATCATTTTACATATTTTACAATGAATGAAAGAAAAAGAAACTCTCATCTCACACCCATTCCCGGCTATTCATCCGCGACAATCCACCGAGTTCATATACACAAACCATCAATATTACAGATCACAGATATGTATAACCCCCACTAATCGACGTATAGCGATTAGCGGACGTTCAATACATATATCATATCACAGATAATGTACATTAGCCAAAGAGTACGGAATATCGATCAAAATACGGATTTTTAACCACCCCAAAAATCAATTTACTCTCTGGAAAATCTGGGTAGAAAAAACTTGTATTAAAAATCCCAAAACATCCAAACTAAAACACTGCACCAAACCCGATCCAGTGCCGAGTCAAAACGGCGGTGGAACCGCGGCAATGAGCATGTCATTGCCGCGGAACCGCGGTCGTTTGATCGAATCACTGGATCGTTTTTCTGCAGTGTTTTCACAAAACCCTGAGACGATTTTTCATATATTTTAAAACACCTTTTGAACAGAATAAAAATCGACAGAAACTTGAGGTTTTGCGGATGTGTTTTGCGACTTTTTTCCGATCGATGTTCTTAACACTTTGCTAACTTACTAGTTTATGTTTAGCTAGGCTCTGATACCACTGTAAGTCCATGTTGCTCACCCCGGTTCTTACGGGGAGACGGAAATGGCAAAAAACAATGATTTTGGCGCAAGGCAACATGGACTAAAAGTCGGATCTTTGCTAAACTAGAAACTAGTAAACACTTAGAGCTTTAAGCTACTATGCTGTAGGAAGTATACCTCACGGAGCCGGTCCTTCGGGTCTTCATCCCGCTGTCCCACTCGTCCATCCAAGCTCCAAGCGTCGATCCGGACCTTGGGCACCTCCGCGGCCTTCTTGAGTCCGAGACGATCCACCCGAGAGTTGTACACTAAGCTTCGCCTCAAGCCAAGGCAACTAGGGCAAAGAGATTGCTAATCTAAATGCCTTAGGTTGTGTAGAAGAGAAAGATAGAAGTGTTTGTCTATGTGGATTCTTTTTCTCTCAACACATGAGATCAAAAGAAGAGATCAAGAAGAGCAAGAAGAAAGAGAAAGTTTGCAACCATGGAGCTTTTCTTTTTCTTCTCACTTCATGAGAGAGAATGAGAAGAGAATAATGAAAAGATTAAGCCCAAATGAAATGAACCATGGTTGTAATAATACACAATAATCATCATTAATAATCCTATCATGAAAGACTTGATGGCACATTGAATTGACCATTATCATAACTCAAGAAATAAAAAGAAAATAAAAGAAGAGTGTAGATCTCTCTTGAAGGTCAATGGTCAACACGGTCAACAGGTCAACAAAGTCAAGAGGGGTCTAAGTGGTCAAATGGTCAATGCAATTAGCCATCACTAATCTTTCACTAAAAGGATTAGTAAACAATGTCTCCCTACTCATAACGGTTTTCACCAAACGAATTGTCAAAACCCTAATGTGTGTGCCACATTACGGTTTTGGCCGAACCAACCGCCAAAACCCAAATGGGGCACCTCCTCCTTCATCACTCCTCAAAACTGTGCATACACACCCGCATCCGCATTCCGTAGAATGCAAATGCACAGAAGACAAATCAAATCCATCTGTGCAATACTAGGATCTGGATTAAACCAAAGCCCACTAGTATTGCCTGCCCAAACAGCATACGCACACAACTGCATGTAAGTGATCGTAGCCCTGCCGTAAAACCATACGGCCTCTACACGTTTCGCTCAGTGCAGGGAAACTCTCTGTGTGGGACTCTAAAGACTCGACACTACGCTGGCAGTGGGTTTAACCACAGACCGCAAGTGGCACTAGCTGTACGTAACGGTCCCCAGGTAGATGTCGATAAGAAGGCCGATGAGGTAAACCCATCCGAACTCCTACGGAGCCTGTATGTGACAATCTCTGTACAGTCTGGTCTGTTCTTCTGATACATCGCATGGCGGGCCTAGGGGGCGGTGAACGTCAGTCCCCTAATAGCGGTACAAGTCGTGTCGGAGTGTAGCCCAGAACACCCTGAGATAACACTGGAAACCTACCAGTATATCTCGCTTGCCCCGGCCAGGGACTACTTGTGTAATGGCTCTCCTAGACACAGCGCGATGTCAACCCCCAATACCGGGAGAGACGAATCCTGTATAACCGTCACTGCCTCCTAGTGCTTCGGGACAGCACCCAACTACTACCTGTTTGCACGACTCCTTTGAGCCGTGGTAGGGTAGTAATCTAAGTACAGTGGGAACACACTCGAGGCGAAGTGACAGTGTCAAGTCAGCGGACTAAGCTGTGCTCATGTCACCTGGGAACTGATAACTGACGATAGGTATAATACCAACCAACAGTTCCCGACGAGTCCTGTCCAGTGTACTCGTAACCTAACGAGCACCCGCATACTACCTCAAGTACGACGTACTGACGGCTGTGGGACAGATCGTCTCCCCCGCTGGGATGAGAAGCGCATACGCTAGTCTACTCCGGAGTATCGATGCCCTGTCTCGATAGTCCAACGACTAGGGACCTGTATAAGGATGTGCTTATGGATTACCCAGCCCCCATGAGTGTGAGCGCCATCACAACGCTGGTAATCAAGCAAACATCCTAAGGGCTCTACTAATATGTATATAAGCGATATGCTAAAAGAAACACATGCACATATTGAAGTAGAGACAAACCAAGTAGCATACTACCATTTTGAGCAAGATTGTCTATACAACTGTGAATATCCCAAGCTTTCATCAAGTAATATACAAGCTAGTATGATACAGTAATGGCCTCTAGGCCATATACACTAACACTTACCGAGGGCTCTTAGATGGTATTATGCCTATCGTCGAATAGCAGTTCTCTGGTGACACTGGTATAGGTAAGTATATAGACCCGAGATCGTCATAGAGTCTTGTGTGATTCCCACTGTGCTTTGATTTCCACCATACCACGGTCAAGAAATCGTGCAAAAAGGTATATTTTGGTTACAGTCCTGAGTCACATGGTGGCAATGAGCGATAAGAGGGGTTTCGTCTCTCCCAGTACTAGGAGTTGATGTTTCTCTATGCTCGATTGGCCATAACAGGAAATCCCTGGCCAGGATTGCTGAGATATAATGGTAAGTGTTACCAGTAGTTTCTCGAACCGTTATTGACCTTGTATCGGCATAACTTATCAGGCTATTTGGGTCTGACGTTATACCACCCCAGGCTGTGATATACGAAATATGAGACGAGGAGACTGGACTGTACGGTAGTGTTACTGATTGGATTCACAGGAGTTATAGCAGGCTTGCTTGTTGATCTTCTGATCGCTCAATACCCGGGTGGCCGTTAAGTTTAGCAGACCGCTTGCGGCTTGTGGGTATTTGATATGATCATTACCTACTGTCGGCGTATTGACGAGTCTTTAGAGTCCTACACAGAGGTTTCATAGTTCATGCGAAATGGAGTAGGAGCACATATGTGATATGTGCGAAATCGAGATTAATACGAGTATGTGATACCGTATTCTATTCTCGGGATATGTGATATTGGTCGGTTATATGAGATATAGCCGGGTTATCGGATCAAGTGTTGATTCATTTGATATTAGTCTGTTATATGTATTATAGCCGGATTATTAAATCAAGAGTTGATTTAATTATTTATTGTATAATTATATATTTGATATATTAAATTACATTGACTAATATTAGCTCACTTAAGATTTCTTTTCTCACTTTAATGATACATTGATATATATGTGATATATGTTAAATATATTGTTTTCTTTTTGCACAAAATATATATGTGATATATATTGTTGTGTCTTGCTAGGTTACACATGCAACATATATGTATGAGTCTCACATCATATCAGGGTTAATGTTAGGGTTTAATATTTATTCTTAAGTAATTACAAATTAGTAGAGATATTTTGATAGTTGGAAGTTTCAAGATAACCATTGACTTAGTCCACTCCTTTTCGTTGCTTAAGATATTTTCTAACCCATCTTTAACCATACACCATGGTTTATTCTCTACATGATTTAGGGATGAGATATTATCTCACCATGATTGCATTTCTAACCTCATGAGTTATTCATTCATCTTCTTCTTCCTCACTTGAAAAAGCTTGCTAGTTTTTTCTAAGTGATGGAAAATTGTGAGGAAAATAAAACTAAAGTGAACCCACTTCATATTTCATCATCCTATACTATTAGACATTTAGTTTAGGGTGTTTGCTTCATTAATCTAAACAATTAGTGAAAAGATAGCATGAGCTAGTGTCTCCTCGACGTAGATCATCTTCGGCCTCGAAGATTTCGAAGCAAGCTTGTTCGTTTCTTCATCAGAGCCTTTCTAGAGTCCGGGGGATCGTGATCGCAGTGAAGGGACTACTACACGGAGCTATTGAAGTGAAGGACCGGTGTACAAAGGTTGTATTCCTTGTTCACTTAGATTTAAAGAGTTTACATATCATGTTTAACCCTAAGTCTCTAGTTAAGATCTCGGTTAGGGTTTGTTTAGCACCCCAAATTTTAAAAGTAGCATGATTGATGCTTGCCAAAACCTTGCTAATGTGCTAAGACAACCCTACAAGCTGCACCTATACATATGTGATGTTGTATTGATCAAGGATAATTGAGACGTTGATTATTATTCTATTGCGCTTATGAAATGCATCATACATAAATGCTTACATGTTGATACATATATCTTTCTATAGTTACATGCACATCTCATATGATTCTGCACTTGATTTCGGAGGAATTGGGAACCGCAAGATATATTTTAAAACTGGATTCATTTAAAAGAGTGGTTTTCCCTTAATATGCTTATATTGCGGTTTTATGTTGCATATAATATATTTCATGTGATTTCATGGATTTGAGAACCGTGGTATTTCAAGAAAGTATTCATTGTTTTGAAAACCCGGTTTCTCCTGATATGATATTTCGAGACTCCCACCATGTGTTTTCTCGGTTCTGAGATTGGCATGTAAAACCCGATTCCAGGAGTGGAAGACGCCGTCTATGGGTACATGGTGGACCAGGTGAGGTACCCCGGGGCAAGAAGACTCGTATTGTCAGGCGGTGAGCCTGGCAGGGGAGCACTACCTACCGGTGATAGTATTTAGACTCGGCGGATATCTGGAAGACACCGACAAGAGTCATGAGATTGATACGGGCAGATCCGGACTGACGGAGTCCGTGGGCCGATCCGGACTGACGGAGCCCGAGATATGAGGGTTTACGTGTCAATGCTGGACACAGGTTTCATGATGTTTCGAGTTTCCATGCTGGACACTCAGGTTCCATGATTTTGTTGTGTCATTGATGGACACACGTTGATTTATATTCTCATATTTTCATGCATATACTTTCATGATATTTACATGCATGATGTTGTTGTGTCATTGATGGACATGTATGATGTTATCCACATGCTTATAGGCATTGATTATATTGTTGGCACATATGCTGATACGGTCATCCTAGATATCATAGTATTACCTTTATGATATAGTTGACTTAGGAATCATTGTTTATTTCGTTTTCTACCTGATGATGTTTTCTACTCACGAGTTGGCAACTCACCCTCGTTGTGCCACAGTTCTTGCAGGTTGGCCGCATGGATCAGTAGAGGCATCGCTGGCACACAGCTGTTTTGGAGTGATTTGCTTTGGTAGGTGGTACATGTTGGATCGTGCCACTCTTGTATTATTATTCATATTGTATCTAGTCAACTCTATCAAATCAGAAACTAGTATTTGTATAAGTAGTAAGAATTAGCAAGACTTGTAGTTGTGAGACTTGAGCGATGGGTTATATATTTGGCTGGTGGGTTTGATGTCTTGCTTTACTTTATTCCTTGTGTGGATCTTCGACGTTGGGCGTCGTATACTTATATTCTGTCTTGCGTGGTTGTGACTCGCCGTTTGGCGAAGAGCTAGCTCCTGCTTGCGGATGCATATATATTGTTCTATATCTGTTTTGGATCAAAATATACGAGGGAGGTGCTGCTCGAAAATAAAAAGAAAGGGTTTAGATTTCTGGGTTTCGGCTTACTTAATTTACGTTGCGCTTTTAGACGTTGTGTGATTTAAGTGCCAGTCACGAACTAAATTCGGATCGTGACAAAGTGGGTATCAGAGCGCTAGGTTTAACCTTAGTTCGAGTTTAGATTTGACTATGTGGAGTCTGGGGCGTAATATATTTCGGAACCTAGGCTTGACCTGACGGAACTTAGACTTGAACATGGGGGTATTAGACCCGATCTTTCGTTACATAGGCTGATTTTGATTGATGGAGTAGGTAGCTTCAGTAAAGTGACATACCTTACGTATGTTACGCGGTATATTTACGATACTCTACTCCACTTAAGTGACCTTAGGATGTACATATCTTGAGACTGGTGATTCTCTTCGTTCCCCTGATTATACATCTATTTGAGATCCTTGATTCTATTCGTTTCCATGATCATACCCTTACTGATTCATTTTCTCCTAATGATCATGTATTCATTCTGGATCTGTTGATTAATTTCAACCCTTGATCTATTTTCGTCGATACAAAATTGATGTTTCTGTCACCACGGTTTGAGCGCAGTTTGAGCTGCTGCTGGTGATGCGGTCAGGGCGAGCTCGTCGTGGACAAGGACTGACCATCGTGTTTTCTGGTGAAATGGGAATGTATCTATGTAGTGTTGTGTTACGACCTCTCATTCGAGACGAGTGTGCAGTTTTGTACCAGATGATCGGGCCATTGTTAGAGGCTGCCTGTTGTGAGAGGACTGTTGATGCACAGCCTACCTCATAGTTTGTGATGTTGTCTACCGTGCAGACGGATGACCCGGCTGTTACTGAGATTGATGGGATGTCAATTCCAGAGCTTACAAGATGTAATCACTGGAGCTTCCAGGCAGAGATGCGACAGGAGATAGCTAGTCTATCTTGAGTTGAGAGACGAAAGTGATTCGTCAGATTTGATGCGCCGACCAGGCCCAGTTGAATCGAAGATTACCAGTGTGGAGAGTCTTACTCAGATCTAGAGTAGATCGATCAAGAGATGACGTTGTTCGTTGAATGTTCCGATGTGAGATCGGTAAGCTGACAAGTTTCAGATAGCGGACCTCACCCAGATGCATTGTGAGTTGATCGAGAACGGATGAGTATTGAGTATTCCTCCGATGGTTGGGACGAGTTCCCGAAAACATGTTCGGCTAGATATCTTCTACAGAGTGATGAAGATACCGAGTTCATGATTTCGAGTCCATGTGAGAGATTCTGGATTGACTGTAGCCGAGAACTTTTGCAGTACGTAGATAGCAAGATGTGACGTCAAAGTGGACGATAATAAGGACGAGTGGAACAAGTGGTTCGTGCGTGATGCTGACGAGCTGTTGTTACTCCCCGTCGAGATTAGAAATCTGATATGTATACAGAGGCGTTGGGATACGGACAGTTCCGGAGGAAAGGTTGCGCTGAGAACGCAGATATCCAGAAAGCGAGAAAAGAATTGTAAGAGTACCAGCCTCCGTATAGTTCGGCAAAGATGAGATCGGAAGATACCTTAAGCAGGTTCTTTCCACGACACTGTACAATAAGATTTGCACCGAGGATCAGTTGTGTTACGTGTATTCATAAGGCCAGAGGCCGCCGCCAGTGACGTGCTGCTTTATGAGTGATCATACTAATTGACCCGAGGAGTGCTCGAGCGGAATCGTTTCCGTTAGCACACCAGACCGGGCCGATATATTGCGAGATTGGTAATCCACAGAGAAAATGAGGACCCAGAGATAGAGGATGGCAGACCGTGAGCAGGAGGCAAGCGGATGATCTTGCTATGCCAGTTTTGGGCGCACCGATATTTTTTCGATATTGTAGAAGGTGTACCTCAATGTCATTTGTTGAGATTTGCATTTGTGATCCGAGTATCATGCTTATATCGCTTGGATTTGAGTTTTAATGATTGATTTTCACGATATTGTTTTCGTGCACCACGGCTGCACCTAATGGGTATTTACCTTTTGTGCATAGTTATTGCACTTGAGATACGTTTTACACACTATTGTATTGGTTTATGATTTGTGCATATCTATTTGCACTTGATATTTATTTATATACACCTTGGTAACTCGGTGTTGCTTTTATACGCATTTGAGTTATTGATGAGTTCCCGTGCATTTGTTGCACTGGATTTGTATTTCGTGCACTGGATGCACTGGATTTGGTTTTTCGTGCACTGGATGCACCCGATTTGTATTTTGTGCACTTGTTTCACTAGATTCGTATTTTGTGCATTTCTTGCACAAGATTGTTATTTCGTGCACTAGTTGCACCGGATTTATACTCCGTACCTTGGTTGCACCCGATTTATGTCTTGAGCATTTGTCTTACCAGATTGTGTTATTGTGAGCGTTTGCACTTGATGTTTGTATTCGTGCATGCTACCACACCAGATGTTTTACAGACCTGACGCGCTTGGGTTGGATTTTTGCCCATATTAGGCGCTGGGTACTGGATTTTGTGCGCATCGGTTGCACTTGAGTGAGATTTTATTCGTTCATTTTTGATGCAGTTGATTTATATTTTTATTCGTGCATGACGGATGCACTTGTTAGTAATACGTATGCCCTAGAGGCCATTACTGTACATACGATGTATATTGTAGTGGATGCTTGGATATATATAGGGAAGACTTTCTTGCTCGACCTGATAGTATTCTATCCGGTTGCTCTTTATCTTAACATGTACACTGATTTCTCAATATTGCATGTTGATAAAGCCCTTAGGATGAGTACTTGACTACCATGATTATGATGCAGATCATACTAGTGGGGACACGGCAGTCGACATGTACATTCTTCAAATGTTCCTAGTCGTGGGAGTATCGAGACAGGGCATCGATACTCAAGTATAGACTAACGTATACGCTTCTCGACCCATATGATGGGCGATGGATGATCCTATATCCATTGGTGTTTGACATCGGAGAAGGTATACGGGTGCTCAGTGGAGACTGGGTACACTGAACAGACTCGCCGAGAACTCCTAGATGGTATTATACCTATCGTCGGATAGCAGTTCTCTGGTGACACTGGTACAGGTTAGTCTGTAGACCCGAGATCGTCATAGAGTCTTGTGTGATTCCCACTGTGCTTTAATTTCCACCTTACCACGTCCAAGAGGGCGTGCAAAACTGTGGCTTTTGGGTACAGTCCCGAATCACATGGAGGCAATGAGCGATAGGAGGAGATTCGTCTCTCCCGGTATAGGGAGTTGATGTTGTGCTGTGTTCGATTGGCTATAACTGGAAGTCTCTGGCCAGGCTTGATTGGCCATAACAGGAAATCCCTGGCCAGGGTCGCTGAGATATACCGGTAAGTGTTATCAGTAGTTTCTCAAACGGTTATGGACCTTGCATCGGCATGACTTATCAGGCTATTGGGGTCTGACGTTATACCACCCCAAGCTATGATAAGCGACATATCAGACGAAGAGACCGCACTGTACGGTAGTGTTACTGATTGGATTCGCAGGAGTACGAGAATGCTTGCTTGTTTATCTTCTGATCGCTCAACACCCGGGTCGCCATTATGTTTAGCGGACCGCTTGTGGCTTGTGGGTATTTGATATGATCATTACATACTGCCGGCATATTGACGAGTCTTTAGAGTCCTACACAGAGGTTTCCTGGCTCATGTGAAATGGAGTAGGAGCGCATATGTGATATGTGTGGGACCGAGATTAATGCGAGTATGTGATACCACATTCTATTCTCGCGATGTGTGACATGATTGGTTATATGTGATATAGACGAGTTATCGGATAAAGCGTTGATTCGATACGATGTTGCATTTGATATTAGTCGGTTATATGATATAACCGGATTATTAAATTAAGTGTTGATTTAATAATTTAATGTATAATTGTATATTTGATATATTACATTACATAAACTAGTATTTGCTCACTTAAGATTTCTTTTCTCACATTTGATATACTTTACATATATGTGATATATGTATTATTTTCTTTTTGGCACAAAATATATAAGTGTGTCATGCTAGGTTACACATGTAACTTGGATTTATGAGACTTATACCATGCTAAGGTTAAGTTAGGGTTTTTATTTATTTAAGCAAACTCAAATGAGTGAGATATTGTCATGGTTAAGCTTGGACAAAAGCTTATGGATAACCATTGACAAAGTCAACTCTTTTATCAAGTTTAGCATATTTATTTAACTCAACCCTTAACCTCAGTGTATGGTTTATTCTCTACATGAGTTAGGCATGATATTTTGTGACCATGGTTGCATTTGTAACCTCATGTGTTCATTCTTTCTTTCAACACAACTTCATCTTTTTCTTCCTCATTCTTGAGCTCTCTTGATTTTGACAAAGTGATGAAACCATGTGAGAAAATGATTTCTATGTGGGCAAAATTCCTACTTCATCATCCTATACTACTTGCCATTTAGTATAGGGTGTTTGCTTCACTAATTCCATGATTAGTAAAGAGATAGCTTGGGTTAGTGTCTCCTCGACGTAGATCATCTTCGGCCTCGAAGTCTTCGAAGCAAGAATGTTTGTTTCTTCATCGGAGCCTCTCTAGAGTCCGGGACTTCATGATCGCAGCGAAGGGACGACTACATGGAGCTAATGAAGTGAAGGACCGGTCTACAAAGGTTGTATTCCTTTTTCACTTTTAGTTGCAAAGTGTTTGCATATGTAATCCGTACGATTTCTAGTTTACGATTAATGGTTAGGATTAGCTAGAACGGCAAATTTTTGAATTTGGCTTGGACGATGCCTCCCGAAACCTTACTGTCGTGCTAGGCAACCTTTCAGTGGTATCAGAGCCATGCTAGAAATTTATACGAATTTTGTTAATATTACGAAACCGAAATACTCCGAAACTTGCATCGCCAAAACCTACTTGCTGTCAATTTTAAATTTTGTTCAAAAAAAGTTACAAACAAGTACAGATTGATGTATGAGATATATTATGAACACTGACAAAATTTGAGGCTTTTTGGAAAAAAAATGGCTGGCCCCTACCTATGTGATCTCGGCCAAATCCGAGCACCCCCCCTGAATTTTTGTCTGTGTTCCAGTAGCTTGGTTTTGATGTTTCAGGTGTTACTTGTTTTTGTTAATTTTTCATGTGATGTAATCTTACACTATAAACAATTCGGAGTGTTTCGTATTCGTAGTTTTAACATTGTTTCGGGTTATTCGCATGTTGTCTAAACGAAGTTAAAAGGTTCGATCGAATGTCAAAAACCCATTTTTCGTAGTTCATCGTATTCGGAAAAACATGCAAGTGATTCTGCGGACCCTCTAGAAGAACGAAACCTTAACTCTATTATGTGACCGTCAGAACCGCCACCAAACCCTAGGGTTTGTGGTAGTTCAGCGTTGTCACATGTGAGGCGTTGGTTTGACCCTTCAACGGCTGGTTTATAGGTACTGTGGCATCTTCTGGGTATTATTTAACCGTGCTCAAATATTGAGCTGTCGGGAAATTGTGGGACTTTGATGAATCTATCGAAAATTTTAACGTCGTCGGGGTATCATGTGATGGGATACAATATTTGGAATCCACAAGTAGTTATGAGATAACTAATTTGAATGTTATAAATCTAGCAATTTAGTCTCATTTGCTCGGTTGCCACGGGATTTTGATGTGATCAAAAGTCCGTCGCAATCACATAGCGTACGTGGATACTCGCCGGGTAAACTTAATAGATAGCCATGCTCCATAGCCCCAACCAAATGACTGTTGGAGAACACCGTAACCAAAAGCATCCATTCGGATGCTCGCGGCAGCGGTGTTCCGCCTTAGTGCTCTTCGTCGACGGCATCGGGTGGTGCGGCCGTCTACTAAAGTTTCCGACGAGCGTTCGATCAGGATGTCGGAAATCTTGTTGAATTTCCCGACTAGATATTGAAAAGTGTTTTGGATATAGAGACTAAAAGGCGGTGTTTATAATTGTTAGGCATGTGATGTTTAAGGAATTCATTTGGTTAGGCATGTGATGTCTAAGATGGTTGCGTATTCCAACTGTTGTAGTGTTTCACTTTCTTTTCTGCTACTGTAAATGTAATATGTGGTTTATCGCCGGTTTCGGTGCTATATGTTAACGACAATTGTGATATGCATATTTACTTACGTTGATGACACGAGATGTTATGTGTTGCTGGGATATGTTATATTGGATCGTCGTGTTATGAATAGCCGGGGTTTTTATGTGAGAAGAGAGTTTTTCATTTTCATTCATGTAAAATTCATTGTATGTAATATTTTTTTGTTGCGCCACTTCCGGGTTGAGGATGATGTCACCTTTGTATATTATTTATTTCTCTGCATTAGGATAGACCCAAGGCGGGGAGCACAAGTAACCGGATTCTAGGGTCCAGTGGGAGACCATCTCGAGAAGTCTAGACCGGGTCTCCTAACTCTAGAATTGGCAAGGTTACTTGCCGCTCTCGTAGGGGTCTAGGGGTGTGGGATTGCCTATTCATCACGACCGTGGAATCCGTGTTTTATATAGGCTTAATATAAAACACGGAAATCCTACTATATCCAATATTTCATATATGTTCTTTTGCTGCAATGTTCTGTGATGAGATCATATTACTGCCTCAGACGAATGGTTATATTATATATATATATATATATGATATATATTGTATATTGTTGCTTTCATTTCATATGTGATGATTAGGAAGCATAATAAATGAGACTTCATTAATGAGATTAATAAAATAAAAGAAACCTAAAAGATGTTGTAGAAACTTGTCTAGAAAACTGGTAACTCTAGTTCATGCTTTGCATAGCGGTATTCCTTGTAGAATATCCAGCACCTTATTCAATAAGGAAAGAGCCGAGATCCCTTCACCGGGAGTGACCTCTTTAGCGAAAATAGCAAATGTTACACACTCGTTTTGTCTTTTGATTACTTTTATAGTTTTTGCTTTGCATAGTGGTATTTGTGAAATATCATGCACCTTATTCGATAAGGAAAGAGCCGAGGTCCCTTCACTGGGAGTGACCTCTTTAGCAAAACTAGTAAAAGCCTCAAAAACACTCCATTCAAAATCACTCGATTCTACGACAATATCAAGTTCATTACGCAAAAGGTTTTCTTAAAAACCTGTCGTAGCCCTCCGTCATTTCAGATAAGTAATAGTTAGTATTCGTGCTGCGTTTGTTGACCTCTGTCAAGGCGTAGTGTGCGGTAGCTGATTAATGCTTATTTGGATAAGCATATGATGTGAATTATTTAGGGTAGTCGTGAGACCTTGTTGACCTCTGTCAAGGGTCGTGCGGGTGGGTTTACTTCAATCAGGAAATGACAGGTTGAACTTGACTAGCAGCCTATGGTTTGTTGATGCATCAGCATGCACTTTCATCGTTTAGGAGGCACGGGAATTCTGGTAATCTCCTATTTCCTTCTCTGTCTTATAACAATTATAAGTTGGAGCGGGACCAACATTCCCCATCTCAGTATAAGAAGCGGGTTCGGTCAATACATCTATATTATTATCTTGATTAAGGCGTGACATGGTCACTACCCAGAGAGAGAGAGAAGAAAACATTCAGCGTATTCTCTTACAAGATTAGAATGGTTATAAATTTATCTAATCAGGAAGGCTCCCACTATTTTTATCAAATCTTCCTTCAAACACTAAAAGGTAAGACTAGTCGGGATTAATTACACCCTACAAGTTCGCCAATCTTTCATTTAGGCCAGTGCCGGTACTTTGAGGGAGGTTTCCCGTGCTTTCGCATGGACCTAATTAAAAGAAACCTCGTTTTCCTAGGGGCTTAACGCCGTTAACACCTTTCTAGACACCTACTTGATCGGCTAATTGCAATGTGTAAAACTCTCCTATGAGTAACTCTTACTCTCAGTGGGTATCGGGATCCAACTATCTCATAGAAGGTACGCAAACTCATTGCAAATTTCAACACTTGAAATTCCCGATAATATTTTTCCCCGAGCGTCCTATGACCTTGACAGATCTTTGGGTGTGTTCATTACTGAGAACTATTTTTCAGTATCCTCTACGTCCTGGGGATGTGATACTGGATCAGGATCCAATATATGTAATTTGTTACATGACCTGCAGATTGGTAGAGAACTCAAAACGGGTTATAATGTTTCAAGAGTTGGAAATGGTGCAAGTGTTGCAGCCAAGCTTATTGTCTGTTATCATCCTGTATTACTAAATACATTGATTATGAACGAATGTTATTAGATACCGAACCTGATATACAACATCACATCAGTATCTTTATTTAATAAAGAAGGATATATTTTTGTATTGTTATATAATGTTTTGAACATTTCTTATATCAAGAGTTGATCGGTTCAGGCACGTTATCTAAAAGCATATACGTTCTGAAGCAAACTACAGTTCTTAATGTATAGAAAACACACAAGAGGAAGAGTTCAGAAATGAACGAATCCTTCTTGAGGCATTGTACACTAGGTCATATCAATGTGAGCCGACTAGCTGAAGTTACATTTTGATGCATATGTAAATCAGTTTAAATTTACATCTTATGAAACTTGCCAGTCATGTCATAAAGAGAAGATGACCATCAGCTCCGTTTATTAGAAATAGAGAAAGAGTTAGTGAACTCTTGGGATTGACACTTGATGATGTATGTAGGTCCCCTGTCTACATATGCCAGGACTGGTTCTTTGTACTTTATTATATTCACTGATGTTCTCTCAAGATTCGCACATGTGTTCCTGTTGAAACACAAGTCTGAACCTTTTGAGAAATTCAATGAATTAAAGTTAGAAGTAGAGAACCAAAACGGGTATAAGTATTATGTCTTATGATGAGATCAGGGAGGAGAATACTTGAGCACGGAATTCCCGGACTATTCTAAAAGTAGAATGAGATTCTCTCTCAGCATTACTCCTCCGCATACACCACAGCACGTCGGTGTATCGGGGCGGGGCAATCGCACCTTATGAGATAAGGTGCGCTCTATGATGATTACTACTGAGTTGCCTACTTCCTTTGAGGGTTATGCACTTGAGAATTTGCATACCTATTGAATTGAGTTCTAACAAAATTAGGTGCCTACCACTCCATATGTGATATGGTATGGGAAGAGCCTATCTCTTATGTAAGTTAAGATTTGGGGTTGTCCGGCCTATGTGAAAAGCAAAATTCGGACAAGCTCGAGGCAAGGTCAGTTCTGTAGAAGTTTGTTAGATATCCAAAGCATTCGCAAGGGAATATCTTTTACCGCATCGAGTAACAAAAGGTGTTTTGTTTCTCAGCATGCCACCTTTTTAGAAAAGGATTCTCTTATGAAGAAATTAATGGTCATGAGGTAGAACTGGAAAGAGTTCCAGCTATACAAACTACAGCTCATGATTTGGTAGAACCGGATGATTCAATTGTTTCGGATGAACCTCAGCCTCTCCGCCGATCTAGTAGGGTTCCTCATCTTCGGTTTTCTCTATGACAGTGGAAGCGAGGATTGCATCATGAGATGATGACCCAACTAGCTTCGAGCAGGCCATCAGGAGTGGGGACTCTGTAAGAATGGATGGATGCAAAGCGATCTGAGATGGAATCCATATACACCAACAAAGTATGGACTTTGGTTGCTTTATCTGAAGGGTTAAATCCCCATCAGGAGCAAGTATATATTGAGAAGATTACTTGGTGTACATAGAAATGTTGAGACTTTCAAAGCTATGCTTAAGTCCATCCAGATCCTACTTGCCATTGCTACATACCATAACTACGATATCTGGCGGTTGGGTGTCATGTCTGCTTTTCTAAATAGTGATTTAGAAGAAGCGTCTATAAGTACACAGCCAGAGGGTTTCGTACACAGTGGGTGCAGCGGAAACGTGTGCAAGTTGCTTTATGTGATAAAACAGGCATCGCGGAGTTGGAACAACTGTTTTGATATAGTAGTCAAAGAGTTTGGCTTCATCAAAATATAGATGAACCTTGTATATACAAAAAGGGTAGTAGGGAGTATGGTGGTGATCCTCGTATTATACGTGGATGATATACTCTTGATAGGAAAGGAGTTTCTTATGCTACACTCGGTCAATCTCCTCTTATCACAAGGATTCTCCATATAGGATCAAAGTGATACCTCCGAAATCTTAGGTTTTTGGATCTATGTGATAGATCTAAGTGGATGTTAGGATTCTCACTAGGTGTAGTGAGATGGTATCAACCGATCCTGGGGAGAATCACTGGAAAAGTTCCAGGGTGATAAGGATGACTGAATGTCAGTCACAAGCATTGTCTTTACCCTCAGTGGAGGGACGGTATGTTGGAAAAGTTCCAAGCTAGATACCATGACTTACTAGATGATAAAGGCTGGATACATTGCTACCAAGGATGCTACTAAAGAAATAGTCTGAATGTACACTAGTATATAAGATGAACTTCGTTCCTACCATTGTGTGATAATGGAGTTATTGCTTTGGCCAAGGAACCGCCGTCCCATGTGTGATCCAGACATATTCTAAGGCAGTATCACCTGATCATGGAGATGGTTGATCTCCAGGGAGATCAAGGTTTAGGAGAGTAGACAAAGAGGACAACACGGCGGATCCACTCACAAAGGCCTATTCCCAGGAGAGACTTTTATGGGATGGTTGAGTATGAGATACTTCAACGACTGCTGATTGTTGGGTATGAGTTACTACAACAGATGGTGTCATGCCCCGCTTCCCGGTGTACGGCGAAGTGGACTCGACGAAGCCCGATACGTATATACTCAGAAGTATATACGCTAAGCGTAGCTAAGCAATATAAAATAAATCACAAGAGACGAAAGATATAGAAATAACAGCAACTTTTATTAATAATATTCTTTTGTACAATGCATGAAAATGAAATACAACTGAAATGAAAAGCGATGCCAAAACAGTGGCATAACAGAAAATGAAAATACTGGAATGAACAAGGTACAATATCTAGAGCTCGGGATCTTCGTGGAACTGCTCCAAATCTTCACCGGTGGGCTCGATCTCAGCTTGGTCCAACGCACCTTACGACATTCAAAGAAGAAAGAAACAGAATGTCGTCAGCGAACAGGTCGCTCGGTAAGTCCCAAAGATAAGGAAGAAATAGACAGAGAGTAAGAGAGAGAGAGTAGCTTTTTATGTTGTATTGTATTGTCATATTATAGTAGTATGGTGTTAACGCTGTTGTTGTAGCTTCGTACAGAAGGATGCCAGTGTATACGAGAAGGGTCTATATATGCTAGAGACCAGGGCAAACGAAAATAGAGTACAAGGCTCCGTTATACAATCCGGAACAACGGCAACTGGATTCAGGTTAGGTGTCTTAAATCTGACCACCTCGTGCCATCTTTAACACCTTCCGTACCAATCTACCCCTAAAACCCCTTGATGTTTTAACAGTATTGCAGTATTGGAATATGTAAGTTGGGTGACTGACCAAAACCATGATATCAGTAAACATGTTGTAACTGTATAATCAGGTAAATGGAATATCAGGATAATGGATGAATATCCATGGTTTGATTCAGTCAAAATGAATATATTATTAACTGGATTCAGGGATTCATGTATTCAAATTGTATCGTAAAATACAAGAATATAGATTGACTTGAATCATATTCAAGTCAGAAATAGTCAGACTCTAACCCGAGTCAGACTAAAAGAAAGGTAATTTGAAGTTCAATATTAGTTAGGGGCCTTATTGTAATTTGTAAAACTTGAGGGGGTTTTATGTAAAAAGTACTTTTGTATAGTTTTCAAAATACATCTCAAGTATTTAATAATCTTCTTTATTGTTATAATGAATGTGGATTTTATTTGTGTTATTCTAGTGAATATATCCTAATAAAAGTATTAATTGTTTTTTCTGAAATTCATGGTATTTTAGTGTAACTTTTAATCTTGGAATTTTTTTTTAGAAAAATGTGGAAACTTTATATTATGATAAAATAGGTGTTTAAATAATAAGTATATATATATTAACACATGAATACTTTTTAAATGAATATTTTATTTTCAAAAATCTCATTTTCCTTAAATATCGTATTTTAAACCTTTCGAGACCGAATGCTCCTTGCGGAGGTCTGAATCTCGCACTACTAGTCTGTGGGTGCACGATGAACCGTACTATCCGTAACAGGTTCCCCAAAAGTGGGTTGTAGCGGCGCTTTGCTTAGGTTTATAAATACTTTTCATTTGGGAAAACGGTTTTATAAATATGGGGTATTTATTTGCAAAAGAGTACAGTTTTCCGTATTTTAGTTATTAGGGTTTCCTAAACCAACTAGCCTATTTCTAAGGTCTAAACGATGAGTCATAAGAAGCCTCAAATCGCCTCTTCACCGTCAATTGCGGCCAGGTAAGTGCCAGGTAAGTGGGAAGGAACCACAGTCGTGGGCCTAATTAAAAACCACTAGCCTTAGACACACTTGCCTAGTCACCACAAGACAGTTTAGATAAACGATCGATGTCCATGACCAATCGTGTTTTCATTTTATTTAGAAATGTTTACAACTTAAAGCTTTAAATAAAAGTTATAAAGATTATGGTATTTTAGTGAAAAGTCCTGTAATTTCGTATTCTGTATTTTGATATTTATCAATTAGGGTTATATTGAGTGTGTGTAGGGGTGGGTCATTACCCCGTGACTTATTTTAAGTTTTGGTGAAGTTTAAAAGTAAAACATGCTATGTTAAACTTAAAGGTATTATAACGCAAGAATACGGTGTTCGAAAACGTTATCATTTTATGTGTGAAATTTCATTCAAATTGGTTTCTACAAGTTTAGTGATCAAGATAAACCTATTTAGGAGTGAGGGAATTAATTAAACTAAGAAAAATGAACTTCATGGTATTTTTATGAAAGGAATACGGTTTTGCAAAGAACTTATCATTTTATGTGAAAGAGTTTGATTAAATTGGTTTATGGGTGATTAATAGTCAACATGAATATGGATAGATAATATGTATTAGGTGACAAGTGGAAATTTATAGAAAAACCGAATCGGAAATCGGTTTGTCCGATTTTCGTCGGGTTCCAAAAAGTCGTATTTTTATACTTATAGAAAAGAGAGATAGAGGGGATGGGACTTACGGTTTGGACAAGCTAAGGAAGCTAATGGACGTGGTGGTTGTCGATTCGTCGAAAACGTCGCGAAGGTTCTGATCCGTTCGCCGGAATCCGTCGTCGATTTCGGCAGCGCTTCGCTTCTCGCTCTTCGTACCGAGTTCTCGAGAATTTGGGAGAGTGGACTTAGAGTTGTGAGGGGAAAAGGTAGAGGGTAGGGGTCTTTATATAGGGCTAGGCTAGGGTTAGGGTTTGGATTAAAAAATATTTTTAAAAATGTAAAAATTCATTAAATTTGGTCTTAAAAGAGATTTAATTGAAAATTGGTAACAGTACTGGAAAATTGAAGTATACAGGGGGTTAGACCAGGTCAATACGAAAAATTTTCGTGTTGACGACTCGGCCGACCGGCCGAGTCCGGCCGGCGGCGCCGGCCGATTCGGTCGAGTCGCCGGCCGATTCGGGCGAGTCATGGCCGAGTCGGGTGTCGGTGGGTCGGGCTCGGTCTGATGGAGGTTTTGGTATACTTTAATTTTCTTAATTCGCAATAAATTGTGAGTTATGGCTGTTTGACCGTTTGACTTCTAAAAAAAATTAAAATAAAAATTATGTGGGGCATGGGATTCGAACTCTGGTGGCTTGGTTCAGCAATGCAAGGTATTACCAATGAGCTACAAGCTCCTTCTTGTAATTATTGTGGTTTTTAATTACTTAAACTGATAGCAGCAAGAATAAATACTCCTAGTATACATTAAATTTAAAGTAATTTCTTATACACTAAAAATGGAGTTATTTCATTCTTGTAGCTTGTAATTAAAAACAAAAAATAATTACCTAAATCTTGTGCTCAGGCTTAGATACCCCTTTGTGGAATTTTAAAAAAATATTTTGAAAAAAAAATTTGTATAGGAAATTTAGGGTTGTTACAGATGACCCTAGTGCAAGTGGGAGATTGTTAGTAATATGTATGCCCTAGAGGCCATTACTGTACATACGATGTATATTGTAGTGGATGCTTGGACATATATAGGAAGGACTTTCTTGCTCGACATGATTGTATTGTATCTGGTAGCTCTTTATCTTAACATGTACACCGATTGTCTCAATGTTACATGTAGATAAAGCCCTTAGGATGAGTACTTAACTACCATGATTATGATGCAGATCATACTAGTGAGAACACGGTAGTCGACAATTACATCCTTCAAATGTTCCTACTCGTGGGAGTATCGAGACAGGGCATCGATACTCCAGTGTAGACTAGCATATACGCTTCTCGACCCATATGATGGGCGATGGATGATCCCATATCCATTGTTGTTTGACATCAGAGTTGGTATGAGGGTGCTCGGTGGAGACTAGGTACACTGAACGGACTCGCCGAGAACTCCTAGAAGGTATTATACCTATCATCGGATAACAGTTCTCTTGTGACACTGTTACAGGTTAGTATGTAGACCCAAGATCGTCATAGAGTCTTTTGTGATTCCCACTGTGCTTTGATTTCCACCTTACCACGTTCAAGAGAATGTGCAAAAAGGTGGCTTTTGGGTACAGTCCCGAGTCACATGGAGGCAATGAGTGATAGGAGGGGTTTCGTCTCTCCCAGTATAGGGAGTTGATGTTGCGCTATGCTCGATTGGCCATAACAGGAAATCCTTGGCCAGGGTTGCTGAGATATACTGGTAAGTGTTATCAATAGTTTATCGAACAGTTATGGACCTTGCATCGTCATGACTTATCAGGCTATTGGGGTCTGACGTTATACCACCCCTAGGCTGTGATATGCAACATATCAGATGAAGAGACTAGACTGTACAGTAGTGTTACTGATTGGATTCCCAGGAGTACGAGCAGGCTTGCTTGTTGATATTCTAATCGCTCAATACCCGGGTGGCCGTTACGTTTAGCAGACCGCTTGCGGCTTGTGGGTGTTTGATATGATCATCACCTACTTCCGGCGTATTGACGAGTCTTTAGAGTCCTACACAGAGGTTTCCTGGCTCAAGCAAAACGAAGTAAGAGCGCATATGTGATATGTGCGGGACCGAGAGTAATGCGAGTATGTGATACCACATTCTATTCTCGCGATGTGTGACTTGATTGGTTATATGTGATATAGCCGAGTTATCAGATCAAGCGTTGATTCGATAAGATGTTGCATTTGATATTAGTCGGTTATATGTGATATAGCCGGATTATTAAATCAAGTGTTGATTTAATAATTTAATGTATAATTATATATTTGATATATTACATTACATTAACTAGTATCAGCTCACTTAAGATTTCTTTTCTCACATTTGATATACTTTACATACATGTGATGCATGTATTGTTTTCTTTATGGCACAAAATATATATGTGATATATATAAGTGTGTCATGCTAGGTTACACATGCAATATGGATGTATGAGACTTATACCATGCTATGGTTAAGTTAGGGTTTTTAGTTATTTAAGCTAATTTAAATGAGTGAGATTTTGTCATGGTTAAGCTTGGAAAAAGCTTATGGATAACCATTGACAAAGTCAACTCTTTTGTCATGTTTAAGATGTTTATTTAACCCAACCCTTAAGCTTAGTGTATGGTTTATTCTCTACATGAGTTAGGCATGATATTTTGTGACCATGGTTGCATTTATAACCTCATGAGTTCATTCTTTCTTTCAACACAACTTCATCTTCTTCTTCCTCATTATTGAGCTCTCTTGATTTTGACAGAGTGATGAAACCTTGTGAGAAAATGATTTCTAATGTGAGCAAAATTCCAACTTCATCACCCTATACTACTTGTCATTTAGTATAGGGTGTTTGCTTCACTAATTCCATGATTAGTGAAGAGATAGCTTGGTTTAGTGTCTCTTCTACATAGATCATCTTCGGCCGCGAAGTCTTCGAAGCAAGCATGTTCATTTCTTCATCGGAGCCTCTTTATGTTAGTTATGTATATGCCCTAGAGGCCATTGTTGTACATATGATGTATATTATGATGGATGCATAGATATATACAGAGAGGACTTTCTTGCTCGTCATGATAGTATGCTATTTGGTTTCACTTTATCTTAACATGTGACTTGTATTGGTTTACTGTTTTTCTCTCACATGTTGATAAAGCCCTTAGGATCTGTAATCGACTATTGGGACTATGATGAGATCATACTAGTGGGGCCACGGTAGTCGATGAGTACATCCTATAACTATTCCTAGTCGAGGGTATATCGAGACAGGGCATCGATACACCAGAGGTAGACTAGCGTATACGCATCTTGACCCATATGATGGGCGATGGATGATCCCATATCCATCGGTGTTTGACATCAGATATGGTGTACGGGTGCTCAGTGGAGACTGGGTAGACTGGACGACTCGTCGAGAACTCCTAGATGGTGATATACCACACGTCAGATGGCAGTTCTCCGGTGACACTGGTACAGGGTAATCTGTAGACCCGAGATCGTCATAGAGTCTTGTGTGATTCCCACTGTGCTTTGATTTCCACCTTACCACGTCCATGAGGGCGTGCAAAACGGTGGCTTTTGGGTACAGTCCCGAATCACATGGAGGCAATGAGCGATAGGAGGGGATTCGTCTCTCCCGGTATAGGGAGTTGATGTTGTGCTGTGTTAGATTGGCTATAACTGGAAGTCCCTGGCCAGGGCTGATATAGAGATTTACTGGTAAGTGTTACTAGTAGTTTCTCGACCCGTTATGAGCCACACATCGACACGACTTATCGGTTACTTGGGTCTGACGTTTACCACCCCTAGACTTGATATGCGACATATCAGACGAACAGACCGGACTGTACGGGAGTGTTGCTGATTGATTCAAAGGAGAACGCACATGCTAGCTTGTTGATCTTATGATCGCTCAATACCTGGATGGCTGTTACGTTTAGCTGACCGCTTGCAGCTCTTGGGTGTTTGATATGATCATCATCTGCTACCGGCGTATTGACGATTCTTTAGAGTCCTACACAGAGGTTTCTTGGCTCAGGAGAAACGGAGTAGAGGCGCATATGTGATATGTGCAGGACCGAGGATAATGCGATATGAGATACCGTATTATATTCTCGCGATATTTAGATATGAACCGGGACATAGGAACAAGTGTTGATTCAATGAATCGGTACATGATATATTAGTCGGTAATATTCGATATAGCCGGATCGTCGGATCAAGTGTTGATTCGATGATTTAATGTATAATAATATATATGATATATTGTATTACATTATCTAATATTGGCTCGCTTTACTATTTCATTTTCTCACTCGATGATACATTGATATATATGCGATATATGTTAATTGTATTATTTTCTTTTGTTGCAAATATATAATATATATATGTGATATATATTATTGTGACATGATATGATTTATTATTAAACATGTTTAAGGATGATTAAAAGGGATTAGGGTTTGATTAGGGTTAGCTTCTTCTTGCACCTTCTAGAAGCTTTGTTTTTGTGATGCTTAAGATATTATGGTTGATATTTTTGCATGACTCATAACTTAACCTAACCAAACCCTAACTCTAGTTTATTCTCTACAAACTCTTAGCCACTCATCCTTGACCATGGTTGATATATCAATCATATAGTTTTCTTTTCTATTCATCACAAAAGGAATTATCATTATCATTTTCCATTATCATCTTCTTCTCTCTTGATTTTGAGCTCACTAGGAATTCCATTTGTGATGATAAATTGTGAGAAAGTGAATTAAAAAGAAAGCATAAATACTACTCCTTCATCCTTATCTCATGTAGCCCATGATATTAGTGTGTTCATCTTTTTAGAGTGAGAAAGCTTGAGTCATTGGAACTTCGACGTAGATCATCGGAGATTTAGAACACTTCAAGCAAGCATGGATCGTTCGAGTCGTGGAGCCTCTCTTGAGTCCGGGAGATCGTGGATCGTGGCGAATGGACTTCTACTTGGAGCTTGTGAAGAGAAGGAGCGGACTACAAAGGTTGTAATCCCTCACACTTAGATAAAAAGATATTATCTTGCATGCTTAACCCTAATAATCTAGCAAAGATCCCGGCTTTGGGTTGTTCGGCACGTCTAAATTTTTATCCGGGCATGTTTGATGCCTTATGAACCTTCACAAGAGTGCCTAGGAACCCTACAGTGGTATCAGAGCCTAGCTAGAGCATTAGGCGATGTGTTTACGAAGTTAAAACTCCGATCGAACCCGAACCGACAAAATTTACCCCCTCTCTGGAAATTTTTCAAAATCTGGGATTTTTATGAATTAAAAATACGTAAAAAAATCAGCAGGGAATTCTAAGAATTACCATGAAACACGGGCCCACAAATCCACCAAACCGCGGCGGAACCGCGGCGGGGACCTGCTTTCCGCGGCGGTTCCGCGGCCGATTTGTGGGATTGTGACACGTGGCTTCATGGTAATATCCGTAGGTGCTTGTTGATGCTTCTGGGTATTTTTAAAAGTGATTCAAGTGTTGTTTAATTCTGGGGTTTTGTTTTGTAATCGTAGATTCGATCGGAAAATTTAAATTCGTTGTTTTTCCAGATATTTAGAAATTGTTAAAAAGTTCGAACGGATATCATTAACTCACTTTTTCCCGGCATGTAAAACTTTCAAGTGTTGAATTTTTATCGGGTTTAAATCTTTCGGAAAAATTGTACAAGTTAAGCGGTGGACCCTCTAGAAGACAACAAACCTTAACTCGATTATGTGACCGTCTTGAACTGCCTTTTGAACCTTCGGGTTTGGGGCAGTACGGCGTGCCACATGTGAGGCGTTGGCTTGACCCTTCTACGGCTGGATCACCGGTACTGTGACATATTCTGGGATTATTTGAACTCCGCTCAAGTGTTGAGCACTTTAGGAAATTTTAGGTATTTGATTATCTGTTCGAAAAGTTTAATACTGTCTATTTATCTGGAAAGTGATACAATATGTGGAATTCATAGAGTTAGGCATGAAATGCGGAGTATGTGATATTTCGAATTTATGATGTCTAAAGTGATTGTGGATTCCAAATATTGTAGTTTTACACTTTCTTTTCTGTGACCGTAAGTGTAATATGTGATATCGCCGGTTTCGTTGCTATATGTCAACGACAATTGGGATGCGTATATTTACTTACGTTGATGATATGTGATATTATGTGTTGCTGTGATATGCTATATTGGATAGCCGTGTTCTGAATAGCCGGGGGTTTTATGTGAGATGAGGGTTTTTATTTTCATTCATGTAAAATTCATTTGTAATGTAATATTCTTTTATTTGGGGCACTTCCAGGTTGAGGTTGATGTCACCAGTGTATATTATTTACTTTTCCGCATTAGGTAGACCCAAGGAGGGGAGCACAAGTAACCGGGTTCTATGGTCCAGTGGGAGGCCATCTCGAGGAGTCGAGACCGGGTCTCCTAACCCTAGAATTGGCAGTGTTACTTGCCGCTCTCGTAGGGGCCTTGGGATGTGGGTTTGGCTATTCGTCGCGACCGTGGAATCCGTGTTTTATACATGCTCGTATTGAAAACACGGATGTCCTAGTATATCCAATATTTCATATATGTTCTTCTGCTGCAATGTTCTGTGATGAGATCATATTACTGCCTGAGACGAATGCTTATATTATATATATATATATATATATATATATATATATATGCTGATATATAAATATTACTGCTTTCGTTTCTTCTGTGATTCTTAGGAAGCATAAGCTGATGGGATTTTTATTAATGAGATTAATAAAAAGAAAAGAAACCTAAAGATGTTGTAGAATCAAAAACTTTATAAAAGGGTAGCTACAGTTTTGCTTTGCACAGTGATATATATGATATATCCTGCACCTTATTCGATGAGGAAAGAGCCGACGATCCCTTCACCGGGAGTGACCTCTTTAGCGAAACTGGCAGATGCTACAAAACTCGGTTTGTCTTTTGATTGCTTTTAAAGTTTTGCGTTGCACAGCGATATATATGATATATCCTGCACCTTATTCGATGAGGAAAGGGCCGACGATCCCTTCACCGGGAGTGACCCCTTTAGCAAAACTAAGAAAAGCCTCAAAAACACGCCTTTTCAAAAACCACTCGACTCTACGACGATATCAAGTTCATTACGCTCGGGGTTTTCTGAAAAACCTGCGTAACCCTCCGTCATTTTAGGAAAATAGAGTACTTAGTATTCGTGCTGCGTTTGTTGACCATAGTTAAGGCGCAGTGTACGGTAGCTAAGTGATGTTTTCCTATAAAACATAAGATGTGATTAATTAGGACAGTCATATGACTTTGTTGACCATAGCTAAGGGTCATGTGGGTGGGTCTAAATTAATCAAGAAATGACGGGTAGAACTTGACTAGTGCTTATGATTTGTTGACCATAGTTAAGGTCATAAGACACTAGGGGTAAAAAATATTATCGGGAATTTCAAGTGTTGAAATTTGCAATGAGATTGCATACCTCCTATGAGATAGTTGGATCGCGATACCCACTGAGAGTAAGTGTTACTCCTGGGAGAGTTTTACACAGGACAATTAGTCATTCAAGTAGGTGTCTAGAAAAATGTTAATGGGGTTACGCCTCTGGGAAAACGAGGTTTACTTTAATTAGGTCCGTGCGAAAGCACGGGGAACCTCCCTCAAAGTACCGACACTGATCTGGCTGAAAGATTGACGAAATTGTAGGGTGTAATTAATCCCGGCTAATCTTACCTTTTAGGGTTTGAAGGTAGATTTGATAAAAACAGTGGGAGACATCCTGATTAGATAAGATAATAACCAATCTAATCATGCAAGAGCATACGCTAAAGTGTTTTCTTCTCTCTCTCTCCAGGTAGCGACCATGTCAGGCCATAATCAAGATAATAATATAGATGTATTGACTAAACCCGATTATTATACTGAGCAAGGGAACGTTGGACCCGTTCTTTCTTATAAGAGTTATAAGACTGAACAGGAAACAGGAGAATATCTGGATTCTCAAGCCGCCCAAAAGAACATGCATGTTGATGCATCTTTTTCGGGTGTCTTAGTTATTGAGAACTGTTTCTCAGTTCACCCTACGTCCTGGGTATTAGATACCGGATCAGGATCCCACATATGTAAATTGTTACATGGGCTACGGAAAGGTAGAGAACTGGAAAAAGGTGATCATTCCGTTCAAGTAGGGAACGATGCAAGTATTGTAGCCAAAGCAGTTGGCGAATATCACCTTGTATTACCAAGTCGTAATACACTGATTCTAAATGAGTGCTATTATATACCGAACATAATGTGCAATATTATATCAGTTTCTTTATTAAGTAAAGAAGGATATAATTTTGTAGTAATGGATAATGTTATGAACATATTCCTAAATCAAAAGTTGATTGCATCAGGCTCGTTACATAATGGCATATTCATTCTGAATTAGAATACGGTCCTGAATATACAAAACACATACAAAAGGAAAAGTTCAGAAATGAACGAATCCTACTTGTGGTATTGTAGACTTGGTCATATCAATGCGACACGACTGGCTAAGTTACATAAGGATGGTTATTTGAATCCGTTCGAATTATCATCTTATGATACTTACCATTCATGTCTCAAAGGAAAAATGACCAAAGCTCCGTTTAGTGGACACGGAGAGAGAGTTACTGAACTCTTAGGACTAATACATAGTGATGTATGCGGTCCCATGTCTACACATGCCAGAAACGGTTCTTCCTACTTCATTACATTCACTGACGATCTCTCTAGATTCGGACATGTGTTCCTGATGAAACACAAGTTTGAAGCTTTTGAGAAATTCAGAGAATATAAGCACGAAGTAGAGAATCAAACGGGCAAAAGTATTAAGATTCTTCGATCTGATCGAGGAAGTGAATACTTAAGTAATGAGTTTCAGGATTATCTAAAAGAGAATGGGATTCTCTCTCAGCTTACTCATCCTTATACACCACAGCACAACGGTGTATCAGAGCGGAGGAATCGCACCCTATTAGATATGGTGCGCTCTATGATGAGCACTGCTGAGTTACCTATCTCCTTTTGGGGTTATGCGCTGGAGACAGCTACATATCTATTGAATAGAGTTCCAACTAAATCGGTGCCTACCACTCCATATGAGATATGGAATGGGAAGAGACCATCTCTTAAACGAGTTAAGATATGGGGTTGTCCGGCCTATGTTAAAAAGCAAAATCCGGACAAACTCGAGGGAAGATCAGGTATATGTAAGTTTGTAAGATATCCAAAAGATTCTTATGGATATATCTTCTACCACGGTGAGGAAAAAAAAGTATTTATTTCTCAATATGCCACCTTTTTGGAAAAGGAATTTCTTGCAAAAGAAATTAGTAGCGAAGAGGTAGAGCTGGAAGAGGTTCCAGCACCACAAACTACAACTGATGATTTATTGGAACCAGAGGATTCAGTAGTACCCGATGAACCCCAGCCTCTCCACCGATCTAGTAGGGTTTCTCGTCCACCTGAGAGATACTACGGTTTTCTCATTGATGGTGGAAGCGAGGACTGCATCATGGATGATGATGAACCAACTAGTTTCGAGCAGGCCATCACGAGTGGTGACTCTGTGAAATGGCTGGATGCAATGCGATCTGAGATGGAATCCATGCACACCAATAAAGTATGGATTTTAGAAAATGCTCCTGAAGGGGTAAAACCCATTGGGAGAAAGTGGATTTTTAAAAAGAAATTTGGTGTAGATGGACAAGTTGAGACTTTCAAAGCTAGACTTGTAGCAAAGGGTTTTCGTCAACGACCAGGTGTGGATTATGACGAAACCTTTTTCTCCAGTGGCTATGCTTAAGTCCATCCGGATCTTACTTGCCATTACTGCATACCATGACTACGAAATCTGGCAAATGGATGTTAAGACCGCTTTTCTAAACGGTGATTTAGAAGAGAGCGTGTACATGACTCAGCCAGAGGGCTTCGTAGATAGTGGGAGCAGCGGAAAGGTGTGCAAGCTGCTTAAATCCATTTATGGGTTAAAGCAAGCATCGCGGAGTTGGAACATCTGTTTTGATGTTGTAGTCAAAGAGTTTGACTTCATCAAAAATATAGATGAACCTTGTATCTATAAGAAGGTAGCAGAGGGTATGGTTGTCTTCCTCGTATTGTACGTGGATGACAAACTCTTGATACGAAATGATATTCCTATGCTGCAATCAGTCAAGCCCTTCTTATCACAGAGATTCTCAATGAAAGATCTAGGTGATGCCTCCTGCATATTGGGAATCATGATCTATAGAGATAGATCTAAACGGATATTGGGATTGTCCCAATCCAGGTACATTGACACCATACTAAAGAGGTTTAGTATGGAAGAATCCAAGCGTGGGAACCAACCCACGATCTTTGGACTCACTCTCTCCAAAGAGATGTCTCCCAAGACTGATTTGGAGAGAGCTCGCATGCAAGGGATACCCTATGCTTCGGCAGTAGGCTCTATCATGTATGCGATGCTATGTACCAGACCCGATGTAGCATACTCACTAAGTGTAGTGAGTCGGTATCAAGCAATTCCTGGAGAGAGTCACTGGACAGCTGTGAAGAACATTCTCAAGTACTTACGAAGGACTAAGGAGTTGTTCTTGGTGTATGGTAACGGAGAACTCCAGGTGGAGTCCTTTACCGATTCCAGCTTCCAAAGTGATAAGGACGACTCTAAGTCGCACTCGGGATTTGTCTTTACCCTCAATGGAGAGGCGGTATGTTGGAAGAGTTCCAAACAGGATACCGTTGCAGACTCGACGATGGAGGCTGAATACATCGCTGCCAACGATGCTGCCAAAAAGGCTGTCTGGATAAAGAAGTTCATTAGTGAACTTGGTGTGGTTCTATCCATTGAACACCCAATACCTCTGTATTGCGATAACAATGGAGCTGTGGCTTTGGCCAAGGAACCCAGGTCCCATCAAAAGTACAGACATATTCTGAGGCGGTATCACCTGATCAAGGAGATAGTTGATCGCCGGGAGATCGAGGTCAGGAGAGTAGATACGAAGGACAACACTGCGGATCCATTCACGAAGGCTATTCCCCAGATATAGTTTGAGAGATTATTCGGGATGCTAGGTATGAGATACTACAACAGCTGGCCTTAGTGCAAGTGGGAGATTGTTAGTTATGTATATGCCCTAGAGGCCATTGTTGTACATATGATGTATATTATGATGGATGCTTAGATATATACAGAGAGGACTTTCTTGCTCGTCAAGATAGTATGCTATTTGGTTTCACTTTATCTTAACATGTTGACTTGTATTGGTTTACTGTTTTTCTCTCACATGTTGATAAAGCCCTTAGGATCTGTACTCGACTATTGGGACTATGATGAGATCATACTTGTGGGGCCACGGTAGTCGATGAGTGCATCCTATAACTGTTCCTAGTCGAGGGTATATCGAGACAGGGCATCGATACACCAGAGGTAGACTAGCGTATACGCATCTTGACCCATATGATGGGCGATGGATGATCCCATATCCATCGGTGTTTGACATCAGAGATGGTGTACGGGTGCTCAGTGGAGACTGGGTACACTGGACGGACTCGCCGAGAACTCCCAGATGGTGATATACCACAAGTCAGATGGTAGTTCTCCGGTGACACTGGTACAGGGTAGTCTGTAGACCCGAGATCGTCATAGAGTCTTGTGTGATTCCCACTGTGCTTTGATTTCCACCTTACCACGTCCAAGAGGGCATGCAAAACGGTGGCTTTTGGGTACAGTCCCGAATCACATGGAGGCAATGAGCGATAGGAGGGGATTCGTCTCTCCCGGTATAGGGAGTTGATGTTGTGCTGTGTTAGATTGGCTATAACTGGAAGTCCCTGGCAAGGGCTGATATAGAGATTTACTGGTAAGTGTTACTAGTAGTTTCTCGACCCGTTATGAGCCACACATCGACACGACTTATCGGTTACTGGGGTCTGACGTTTACCACCCCTAGACTTGATATGCGACATATCAGACGAACAGACCGGACTGTACGGGAGTGTTACTGATTGGATTCACAGGAGAACGCACAGGCTAGCTTGTAGATCTTCTGATCGCTCAATACCTGGGTGGCTGTTACGTTTAGCTGACCGCTTGCAGCTTGTGGGTGTTTGATATGATCATCACCTGCTACCGGCGTATTGACGATTCTTTAGAGTCCTACACAGAGGTTTCTTGGCTCAGGAGAAATGGAGTAGAGGCGCATATGTGATATGTGCAGGACCGAGGATAATGCGATATGAGATACCGTATTATATTCTCGCGATATTTAGATATGAACCGGGACATCGGAACAAATGTTGATTCGATGAATCGGTACATGATATATTAGTCGGTAATATTCGATATAGCCAGATCGTCGGATCAAGTGTTGATTCGATGATTTAATGTATAATAATATATATGATATATTGTATTACATTATCTAATATTGGCTCGCTTTACGATTTCATTTTCTTACTGGATGATACATTGATATATATGCGATATATGTTAATTGTATTATTTTCTTTTGTTGCAAATATATAATATATATGTGATATATATTATTGTGACATGATATGATTTATTATTAAACATGTTTAAGGATGATTAAAAGGGATTAGTGTTTGATTAGGGTTAGCTTCTTCTTGCACCTTCTAGAAGCTTTGTTTTTGTCATGCTTAAGATATTATGGTTGATATTTTTGCATGACTCATAACTTACCTTACCAAACCCTAACTTTAGTTTATTCTCTACAAACTCTTAGCCACCCATCCTTGACCATGGTTGATATATCAATCATATAGTTTTCTTTTCTATTCATCACAAAAGGAATTATCATTATCATTTTCCATTATCATCTTATTCTCTCTTGATTTTGAGCTCACTAGAAATTCCATTTGTGATGATAAATTGTGAGAAAGTGAATTAAAAGGAAAGCATAAATACTACTCCTTTAGCCTCATCTCATCTAGCCCATGAGATTAGTGTGTTCATCTTTTTAGAGTGAGAAAGCTTGAGTCATTGGAACTTCGACGTAGATTATCGGAGATTTGGAACACTTCAAGCAAGCATGGATCGTTCGAGTCGTGGAGCCTCTCTTGAGTCCGGGAGATCGTGGATCGTAGCGAAGGGACTTCTACTCGGAGCTTGTGAAGAGAAGGAGCGGACTACAAATGTTGTAATCCCTCACACTTAGATATAAAGATATTATCTTGCATGCTTAACCCTAATAATCTAGCAAAGATCCCGGCTTTGGGTTGCTCGGCACGTCTAAATTTTTATCCGGGCATGTTTGATGCCTTATGAACCTTCACAAGAGTGCCTAGGAACCCTATACTTTAGAGTCTGGGACTTCATGATCGCAGTGAAGGGACGACTACACAGAGCTAATGAAGTGAATGACCAGTCTACAGAAGTTGTATTCCTTGTTCACTTTTAGTTGCAAAGTGTTTGCATATGTATTCCGTATGATTTCTAGTTTACGATTTATTGTTAGGGTTAGCTAGAACGGAATTTTTTTGAATTTGGCATGGACGGCAAATTTCTATATAAGTCTCGTTCTGCTCTCCTCTCCCTAAACCTTGCTACCATGCTAGGCAACTCTTCAGCACTTGATTTGGATTTTCACGCATGTTGGGCACATGATATGAGGTGTGATTTGTGCACACCGGTTGCATTTGATTGGGGTTTCCATTTATGCATGCTAGTTGCACTGGATTGAGATTTTCGTGCTCTATCAATGCACTAGATATTGTTGTCGTGCACACCTGTTGCACTGGACAGATGCTCTCGTGCGCACCCATTGCACTTTGTTTGCATTTGTGCATATCATAGCACTTGTGTTGGATTTATTTCCGTGCGCACCAGACGTACGTGATGTTGGAAATGCCTTTTGAGTCTGATTTTGCTCGAGCGCTTTGTTTTCATGATGGTACTATATTATGTAGTAGCCGAACAGAACTGATCTGAGGACAGTATCTGAGTACTTTGCATGCATAAAAAGTTTACCAAGAGGTTGTCAATGAAATGTTTTAATATGTGGGGAGTTAAATTTAAATTCGGGAACCGAATTTATTTAAGTGGGAAGATTGTAACATTTCGGAAATATAAAATATTATTTTTGGAAAGTTAATATTAAAAAAATATATTTCGCGAAAACTACCCTATTTCCGAAATTGAGATTTTCGTAAAGTGTTATAAGTGTATACCAATATTTGGAAATTTATCGGAGAATAAAATGATTTATTTATTTTAATGATATTTATCGGATTTTGGATAAAATCCGTGTTTGTTCTCTTTCATGATTTTGCACCATGTCATGTGCATGTGTGCATGTGTGAGTTTGTGAGTTTTGGGAGATAGAGAATGAGAAAGGAAATGAAAAGAGAAAGAATAGAAAGGGAAATGATTTGAGTGTGAATAGAATCAATTTGATGCCATGGACAAAAGAGATTTTTATAAAAGATAAATATTTGTGAGGAGGGTGAGAATAAGAGAGAGTGAGTGTAGGAGAGAGAGGGGCGGGGGGCTGCCATTGATTCAACTCCCCCATTATTTCTTCAACTCTTTACTTCTTCTTCTTCAACCTCCACCACCTCATGCAACATCTCCAATCCTTCACCAAAATCCTATGCCCTCTTCAGTAAAAGCATGCACACCTCCACTCTAAACACATTGGACCAACCAAGTTTGGATTTTGAAGACTTGGGCAACTCAAGAAAGTTCTTTGGTTTCAAATAAGGTAATACATACACTTTAGTTTTGTTTTTAGTGTTAAATATCATATTTTTAGTTAGAAATTGAGTTAATTAGGTTATCAATTATAGAAAATTATACGTTGCTGTCAAATGGTCAATTGATGTGTAAGGAGTGTTTACTAGACCTTAGAGATTGATTTAAAGGCATAGAATTTAGTTCTGAACCCGATACACGAAGTTAGAATCATTCCGTGTCGGTTTTGTGAAACCTTAAGGCCTATAGGGAATCTGGGATGACCTGGGAAGCTTATGAGAAAAACAAACAACTCCAGAGACCTATTTAAGACACTAGTAGACCATCCTGAGAAGATGGACCCAGACGGAGCAGAACGGTCCGAGTTCGCCGTATTTTTGGTGTATGTGGCCGGCCCCTTGGTGGTGGTTGGTGCTGGAATTGGTCCAGTAGCATACACACTCCATATACAACCTCTTAGTACTGTTTGTTGATTTCCTTTTGACCTGAACCAAAATCTGGGAGTTATTGTGAGTGGTGTTGGTTATATTTTCCTTATTTTAGAATTCTTGGTTTTAGTATTTGATATTGTTTTGCATCATTGGATGTTTTTACGTCAACGACGAGGGTTGTTTGGTTGATTTTGTATGTGTAGGCTATAGGTTCTAACTTATGAGCGCACCGCGTGCCGTATTGGATTTCGGAACTTGATTTAATGGTATTGAGATACGTGTTGATATTGTAGGTACCTTCGCGTGGTTTCCGAGACGACGAAACACATCGACTACGATTAAGCATGGAGTTTACCAGGTGAGTAGATTTATATTTACGTGGGAAGTCGAGTGGATGGCATATAGCACCACTGCAAACATTGATATGGAAGATAGTTTGATTATTATATCTTGATAAATGATATGCGATGGACATGATTATAGGATTTACAAACGATAATATGATAGAAGTTGACACTAATGAACATATTGACATATGAGAATATGAAATGAGAAGTGAATCATGATAGGTACGAATTGAAAGAGAACAAGAATGACATTTATATAATGTGAGGCGAGATATTAATGTGATGAACGAGTATACGATGTGATATGATGACTTGGTATGATATGTCGTTATATGGATGCGAGTCGATATGAGATAGTTGATACCTTTGTCCGTCCACGATATGAGATTGATACGGATGTGACCTGGGATATAGGTATATAGACATATATAATGTTGTGAATCTTGAGTGATATGTCGTACAATAGATTATACCGTGCATGATGTTGTGAGGCTGGATGCCGATTGATTGATTCACCGACTCGGATATATTGTAGACACGTATACCCCATGGCATTTAACTGACGATGTACTTTATGCTACGTTCATGTCATTCTCATTGCATTACATATACCTGCACTAGTACACCTACACCATTATCGATGATGAGTATGTTACACTTAGATAGATTGGCCGGCTCATACACCTTCATTATCGATAATTGATGCGTCACTACACAGTAGAATTGCTGCATCATGATATGACTCCTTGCATGATTTACTTACTATGCTCACATCATTATGCTATGTTGCATGACATACCCTGTTATAGCTGCACCTATACATATGTGATGTTGTATTAGTCAAGGACAATTGAGACGTTGATTATTATGCTATTGCGCTTATGAAATGCATCATACATACATGCTTACATGTAGATACACATATCTTGCTATAGTTACATGTACACCTTATATAATGCTGCTCTTGATTTCGGAGGAATTGGGAACCGCAAAATATATTTTAAAACTGGATTCATTTAAAAGAGCGGTTTTCCTTTAATATGCTCATATTGCGGTTTTATGTTGCGTATATTATATTTCATGTGATTTCATAGATTTGAGGACCGTGGTATTTCAAGAAAGTATGCATTGTTTTGAAAACCCGGTTTCTCCTTATATGATATTTCGTGACGTCCACCATGTGTTTTTTCGGTTCTGAGATTGGCATGTGAAAATCAATTCGAGGAGTGGGAGGCACCCCGGTTACCCCGGGGCAAGTAGACTCGTATTGTTAGGCGGTGAGCCTGGCAGGGGAGCACGACCTACCGGTGAAAGTATTTGGACTCGGCGGATATCTGGAGGATATCGACCGGAGTCGTGAGATTGATACGGGCTGATCCGAACTGACGGAGCTCGTGGGCCGATCCGGACTGACGAAGCCCGTGATATTGATATGGGCCGATCCGGACTGACGGAGCCCGAGATTTGAGGATTTACGTGTCGATGCTGGACACGGGTTTCATGATGTTTCGAGTGTCGATGCTGGACACTCAGGTTCCATGATTTTGTTGTGACATTGATGGACACACGTTGATTTATATCCTCATATTTTCATGCATATGCTTTCGTGATATTTACATGCATGATGTAGTTGTGTCATTGATGGACACGTAGGATGGTATCCACATGCTGATAGGCATTGATTATATTGTTGGCACATATGCAGATACGGTCACCCTAGATATCATAGTATCTCCTTTATGATATAGTTGACCTAGGAATCGTTGTTTATTTCGATTTCTACCTGATGATGTTTTCTACGCACGAGTTGGCAACTCACCTCCATTGTGCCACAGTTCTTGCAGGTTGGCCGCATGAATCAGTAGCGGCATCGCTGGCACACAGCTGTTTTCGGGTGATTTGCTTTGGTAGGTGGTATATGTTGGATCGTGCCACTCTTGTATTATTATTCCTATTGTATCTTGTTAACTCCATCAAATCAGAAACTAGTATTTGTATAAGTAGTACGACTTAGCAAGACTTGTAGTTGTAAGACTTGAGTGATGGGTTATATGTTCGCTTGGTGGGTTTGATGTCTTCCTTTACTTTATTCCTTGTGTGGATCTTCGCCGTTGGGCGTCGTATACTTGTATTCTGTCTTCCATGGTTGTGACCCGCCGTTTGGCGAATAGCTAGGTCCCGCTTGGGGATGCATATATATTGTTGTATATGTGTTTTGGATCAAAATATACGAGGGAGGTGCTGCCCGAAATTTTAAAAAAAGGGTTTAGATTTCTTGGTTTCGGCTTACTTAATTTACGTTGTGCCTTTAGACGTTGCGTGATTTAAGTGCCGGTCACGAACTAAATTCGGGTCGTGACAGGTTTTGAGGGTTGATGTTGCGCTGTGCTCGATTGGCCATAATAGGAAATCCCTAGCCACGGTTGCTGAGATTTGCTCGTAAGTGTTATCAGTAGTTTCTCGAACCGTTATGGACCTCACATCAGCATGACTTATCAAGTTACTGGGGTCAAACGTTTACCACCTCTAGACTCGATATGCGACATATCAGATGAAGAGACCGGACTGTATCTTAGTATTACTTATTGGATTCATGGGAGTATGAGCAAGCTTGCTTGTTGATTTTCTGATCGTTCAATGCCCGGGTGGCCGCTACGTTTAGCAGACCGTCGACGGCTTGTGGGTGACTGATATGATCACCACCTACTACCGGCGTATTTACGAGTATTTAGAGTGCTACACACTGGTTTTCTGGCTCATGCGAAACGAAGTAGGGCACATATGTGATATGTGTACGACCGAGATAAATACGTGTATATGATATCGTATTCTATTCTCGCGATATAGGTTATATGTGATATATGTTGGTGTGTATTATCTCCTCTAGTTAGGTTACAACAAGATATAGTGATGAAATTTTCAAAATTATAGAGGGCTAATACAAACAAACTTCGAATCAAACTAGAGATTAGGGTAAAGTATAATAATAGAAGTCTAAACCTACGTGAAAAGAAACCACAACCTTTATAGTGTAAGTCCACGTTGCCCACCCCGGTGCTTGCGGGGAGGCGGAAAACGGAATAAAAATCGGATTTTTACTACTCTAGGCAACATAGACTAGACAAAGTCGGGATCTTTACTAAACAAAACTAACTAAAAGCTAACTAGAAATTAGCTACAAGGAAGAATGGTTATACCTAGGGCTTTATGTCCTTCTCTACTTGCCCCTTGGAGTGTAAGAAAGAGATCGCCTTGTTGCCTTCTCGAGTCGAAGAAGGATCCACCCGAAAGCCTCAACCTTTGGCTTCAACTTCAAGCTAGAAGTAACTAAAGTGCTAGAAGTGGTAATCCTAGAACCTTAGATGAGAGTAGAGATTACTATGGAGTGGTTTTTCTCAAGATCAAGTGTTTCTCAACACATGAGAGGGGAGAGCTTGAGGAAGAGGAAGAGCAAGAGAGAGAAAGTATATGATAGAATGAGAGAATAATAAGTCATTCTCACATATATGTGTGAATTATAAAAAATAGATAATTAGCTAGATAATTGTCATGGTTAATCAAGACTTGACCATTATCATTTCACATTAAATGAAAATTGCAAGGATCAAAGAGCATCTTTTATATGGAATGATGATGGTCAACATGTCAACTAAGGTCAACAAGTCAAGTATGGTCAAAATGTCAACAATCCTAACCATGCACAATTATATATAGCTAATATCAATTAATCATAATACACACATAAGCATTAGGGTTAATAAAATGACAATGGTCATTAACCCTAATCAAAGTCCTCTTCCTCTGACTCAATCAACTGTGCATACGCACCCGCATTCGTGATCAGAGGAACACGAATACAAAGAGATAAAACCAATCCCAAATCATATACTAGGATCTGGCTTAAACCAAAGCCCGCTAATATAAGCTGTCCGGACAGCAAACGCGCACAAGTGCGCCGATGTGAACGAACCCTGTCGCAAAACCATGCGACCTCTACCCATTTTTCCTAAAGGCGAATAGCTCTCTGTGTGGGACTCTAAAGACTCGACACTACGCTGGCAGTGGGTTTAACCACAGACCGCAAGCGGCACTAGCTGTACGTAACGGTCCCCAGGTAGATGCCGATAAGAAGACTGACGAGGTGACCCCATCTGAACTCCTACTGAGCCTGTATGTGACAGTCTCCGTACAGTCCGGTCTGTTCGTCTGATACATTGCATGGCGGGCCTAGGGGGGTGGTGAACGTCAGTCCCCTAATAGCGGTACAAGTCGTGTCAGAGTGTAGCCCAGAACACCCTGAGATAATACTGGAAACCTACCAGTATATCTCGCCTGGCCTGGCCAGGGACTACTAGTGTAATGGCTCTCTTGGACACAGCGCGATGTTAACCCCCAATACCGGGAGAGATGAATCCTGTCTAACCGTCACTGCCTCCAAGTGCTTCGGGACTGCACCCAAAAACTACCTGTTTGCATGACTCCTTTGAGCCATGGTAGGGTAGTAATTAAAGTGCAGCGGGAACACACTCGAGGCGAAGTGACAGTGTCAAGTCAGCGGACTAAGCTGTACTCATGTCACCTGGGAACTGATAACTGACGATAGGTATAATACCAACCAACAGTTCCCGACGAGTCCTGTCCAGTGTACTCGTAACCTAACGAGCACCCGCGTACTATCTCAAGTACGACGTACTGACGGCTGTGGGACAGACCGTCTCCCACGCTGGGATGAGAAGCGCATACGCTAGTCTACTCCGGAGTATCGATGCCCTGTCTCGATAGTCCAACGACTAGGGACCAGTATAAGGATGTGCTTATGGATTACCCAGCCCCCACGAGTGTGAGCGCCATCACAACGCTGGTAATCAAGCAAAGATCCTAAGGGCTCTACTAATATGTATATAAGCAATATGCTAAAAGAAACACATGCACATATTGAAGTAGAGACAAACCAAGTATCATACTACCATTTTGAGCAATATTGTATATACAACTTTAGATATCCTAAGCTTCCATCAAGTAATATACAAACTAGTATGATACAGTAATGGCCTCTAGGGCATATACAGTAACAATCTCCCACTTGCACTAAGGCCATGTACTGGCGTATCGAAGACCTATCATCTCAATCGGCCGTTCGAACTGAGTCTGGGGAAAGGCCTTGGTCAATGGATCTGCAGTGTTATCTTCTGAAGCAACCCTCCGAACCACAATCTCCTGGCGATCCACGATCTCCCTGATCTGGTGATACCGCCTCAAGATGTGTCTGGATTTCTGATGGGACCAGGGTTCCTTCGCTAAAGCTATAGCCCCGTTGTTGTCGCAATACAGAGGTATTGGATCAACAATGGACGGAACCACCTGAAGTTCTTTCAAGAACTTCCTCATCCAGACAGCTTCTTTTGCGGCATCAGATGCAGCGATGTATTCCGCTTCCATACTCGAGTCAGCAACGGTTTGCTGTTTGGAGCTCTTCCAACACACCGCCCCTCCATTGAGGGTAAAGACAAAATCCGACATGGACTTGGAATCATCCTTGTCACTCTGGAAGCTGGAGTCAGCAAAGGCCTCAATCTGGAGGTCTTTTCCGCCATACACCAAGAACATCTCCTTAGTCCTTCTCAGGTACTTGAGAATGTTCTTTACCGCTATCCAATGTTTCTCCCCAGGGTTTGACTGATACCTGGTTACCACACTCAGTGCATAAGCCACATCCGGTCTGGTACACAACATCGCATACATTATAGAGCCTACCGCAGAAGCGTAGGGTATAATAGACATGCGATCCCTCTCCAAATTTGTCTTGGGAGACATCTCTTTGGAGAGGGTGATCCCATGACAAGCCGGTAGATTACCGTGCTTGGAATCTTCCATAATGAATCTTTTCAGTATGGTGTCGATGTACCTGGACTGTGAAAGTCCTAATATCCTCTTAGATCTGTCACGGTAGATCCGGATACCCAGAATGTATGAGGCATCACCCAGGTCTTTCATGGAGAACCTATGTGACAAGAACCCCTTGACAGATTGTATCATAGGAATGTCATTTCCTATTAAGATAATGTCATCCACATATAAAACGAGGAATACTACAGTTCTCGCTACAAATCTACAATAGATGCATGGTTCATCTGGATTTTTGATAAAGCCAAATTCCTTGACCGTCTCATCAAAACAGATGTTCCAACTCCGCGATGCCTGCTTTAGTCCATAAATGGACTTAAGCAACTTGCACACCTTTCCGCTGCTCCCACTCTGAATGAAACCCTCTGGCTGGTCCATATAGACACACTCCTCTAAATTTCCATTTAGAAAAGCGGTCTTTACGTCCATCTGCCAAATCTCATAATCGTGGAAGGCAGCAATGGAAAGAAGGATCCGAATGGATTTCAGCATAGCTACTGGAGAAAAGGTTTCGTCATAGTCCAAACTAGGTCTCCGACGAAAACCCTTCGCAACCGGTCTAGCTTTATAGGTCTCAACCTGTCCATCTACACCAATCTTCCTTTTGAAGATCCACTTGCATCCTACGGGTTTTACCCCATCTGGAGCAATGTCCAACGTCCATACTTTGTTGGTGTACATGGACTCCATTTCGGTCCGCATTGCATCCAGCCATTTTACCGAGTCGACGCTCTGAATGGCTTGCTGGAAGCTAGTAGGCTTATCACAGTCTATGATGCAATCCTCTCTATCCCCGTCAATGAGAAAACCGTAGTATCTCTCGGGCGGATGAGACTGCCTACTAGTCCTGCGGAGTGGCGTGGGAATGTCCTGATCTTTCGAACCTTCTGGTTCTACTAAGCTTTCAGTAATAGCTTGTGGTTCTGGAATTTCTTCCAGTTCTATTGCGCTCCCGCTTATTTCTTTTTCTAAGAACTGATGTTCCAGAAAATGGGCATTACGAGAAACAAGGACTTTTTGTTCCTCTGCGTAATAGAAAAGATACCCCCTGGAGTTCTTTGGGTATCCCACAAACTTGCACAGTACTGAGCGTGCCTCTAGTTTGTCCGTATGCTGCTTTTTTACATAAGTTGGACATCCCCAAATCTTCAGGTATTGAAGATAGGGTTTCTTCCCACTCCATAACTCATATGGTGTGGTAGGCACAGTCTTAGTGGGAACTCGGTTCAAAAGGTATGCAGCTGTTTCTAGCGGATATCCCCAGAACGATCGCGGCAACTCAGCGTTACTCATCATGGACCGTACCATATCCAATAGGGTTCGGTTCCGTCTCTCCGATACACCGTTATGTTGCGGAGTGTATGGAGGAGTAAGCTGAGAGCGAATTCCATTCTCTTTTAAGTAACCCAGGAACTCGGCACTCAAGTATTCTCCACCTCGATCAGATCTTAGTGTCTTGATACTTTTGCCTGTTTGTTTTTCTACTTCATTCTTGTATTCCTGGAATTTCTCGAAAGCTTCGGATTTATTCTTCATTAAGAAGACATGTCTGAACCTTGAAAAATCATCTGTAAAAGTAATGAAGTAAGAATAACCGCTTCGTGCATGTGTAGACATTGGACCGCACACGTCGCTGTGTACGAGTCCCAAGAGCTCGCTCGCTCTTACTCTGTGTCCAATGAACGGAGTCTTTGCCATCTTTCCTTTGAGACAGGATTGACATGTTGCATACGATTGATATACGAACGGATCTAAATATCCTTCTGTATGTAACTTAGTCAACCTTCTCTCATTGAAGTGACCCAGTCTACAATGCCATAAGAAAGTTTTATTGATTTCTGGAGACTTTCTTTTGTGTGTATTCTGGACATTGAAAATCTGTGGTTGGTTTAATACGTATATACCGTTGTTCAATGTACCTAACCCAATCAAAACATGATTAAGGTGAATGTTCACTACATTACTTACAAATGCAAATTCATAACCTACTTTAGAGAATAAAGATACATAAATGATATTACAGGTTGCATTTGGTACATAATAACAACTACGCAAAACCAAAAAGTGTCCATTCGACAATCCCAGGTGATAGTCCCCCACGGCCTCAGCATCCATGCTAGCACCGTTTGCAACTCTGATGGTCATGTCACCTGCCTTCAAAACTCTACTCTTTCTCAACGCTTGCAAAGAATTACAGATATGAGATCCTGATCCGGTATCAAATACCCAGGATGTAGAGTTTATCGATAGACAGTTTTCAATAACATACACACCTGAAGCTGAAGCCGCAACTCGCTTCAAATCCTGGGTTCTGGCCTTCCAAGCCTTGCAATCCTGTTTCCAGTGTCCACTTTTGTGACAATAGAAGCATTCTTCCTTCCCCACCAGCTTTCCCGCTACCTTTGTTGCCTTTCCTTTTCCCTTCGTATCCACTTTACTGATACCGCCTCTTGGTTTGGCGGGGGCTTTCTTCTTCTTACCCTTGGCTTTCGCCCTGGATCTAGAAGAGGAAGATCCTCCTACAAACAAAGTGGATGTCTCCCTACCCTTCTGTAGGGTGCCCTCAGCACTCCTCAACATGTTCAGAAGCTCGGAAAGTTCAACCACCTTTCCTTGCATGTTGAAGTTTAGGATAAACTGGGCGTAAGTGGAAGGAAAGGACTAGAGAATCAAATCAGTGTAGAGTTCATTCTCCAACGTAGTCCCAAGGTCCGCGAGCTCTTCTATATAGCCAATCATCTTTAGCACGTGTTCCGCTACCGATGATCCGACGGCCGATCTTGCCGAAAATAGCTTCTTCGACACTTCGTATCTTGTGATACGAGACTGCTCTCCATACAGTTCTTTTGTATGGAGAAATATGGACTCTAGGTCCATATTCTCGTGCCTCCTCTGATGTTCATTTTCCATCGAGGCATGTACGAGGCATTTGGCCTTCGCGCAATCTATCTCCCATGTCTTACGGATTTCTACATCCGCGACGCTGGAGGTGGGACCTGGGACAGGGGGAGCTTTGGTGTTAAGGATATACCCCAACTTGTCGTAAATGATTGCCATCTTGACATTCCTGAGCCAATCTTTGTAGTTTGGCCCTGTCAGTATATTTTTATCTAGTAATAACTTAAGTCCGGTCATGTTGAATGGTCGCTGTAATTAGGTGAGAGAAAAGAAACACTTTAGCATGATGCTCTTGCATGTTTAGAGTGGTTTTTAGTTTGTCTAAACTGGATGGCTCCCACTGTCTCTCGAATCCCTTCTCAAACCGTAAAGAAAGGATTAGTCGGGATTAATCTCACCGTACAATACTTGCTTAACTGTTCAGCCAGGCCAGTTTCGGTACTTCGAGGGAGGTTTTCCAACGCTTTCACGAAGTTCCTTAATTAAGTAACCTCTTTTCCCTGTGGGCGTAGCCCCGCTAACACCTTTCTAGACACCTACTAGGTTTATAGCATTGATCGTTAAGTGAGAGTTTTCCCGAGGAGTAGCATATACTCACAGTAGGATCAGGATCCAAATATCATCGCGTGATAAAACCGAAAGAATCCTACCAGAATCATCACACTCCAAATGGTATGCAGCGCTAGCAAGTTTCTGTGCTTATGAAACTCCCGATGTGGATTTTTGCCCCATGCTCTTATGACCTTGGCATGAGGTCAAAATGTCATAAGTCACATGTCAAGTTCTTCCCATCATTATCCCGGTTAATTTGAACGCACCCATACCTACCCTTGACGTAGGCCAAAATGGCAGTATGACTGTCTCAAACCAACGCATTCTATCTATGCAACAGATAAATATCCGGCAGCTACCAATCACTATGCCTTGGCGTGAGGTCAAAATACATAGCTTGAATACTACCGAACATTTAACTGAAATGATGGAGGGCTACGAATGGTTTTGGCGAAACCGTGAACGTAGTGAACTTGATATAATCGATGGAACGAGATAGCTTTCAATAAAGGAGTTGTTCAAGCTCCACATTTAAAAGTTTAGTTTTGAAAAGACCGAGGGATTTTCAAAGTGTTCCAATCGACTTTTACTTGGTTTATTTTCTTGCATTAGTTCTTTTAATGCATCCCATCATTTAATCCTACCATTGCAGAAAACAACCAAAATATGACGTATGCTTATGCCATTCGCATTCGCCATGGGGCCCCGTCATCACCCGTTAGGTTACTTAACTAACGACAGAGCGGGGGGCAGGGCTAGCGCGGCTGTAAAACATAAGCAACGCCTAAATAGTTATAGTATATAGATATATAGCAATGATAGATATTACAGATCATAGATGAATACATTGGATATACTAGGAATCCGCAATCCGTTCGAGCCTGCAACGAAAAGCGGATTACACGGTCGCGGTGAATAGCCAATACCCCACACAAGACCCCTACGGGTGTGGCAAACTACCCGCCAAGTACCCGAAGCGAAGCAACCTCCCTCAACACCGTGAGTAGGCCACTCGGCACTTCGAGATACCCGGTAGTTTGTGCACCCTTCCATGGGTCTATCCTAGGAGCAAAAACAGTAAAAAGAATTATACAATGACGGCTACAACCCCGACCTGGTTGTGCGGCCAAACAAATAATATTACATCAATTTACATATTACATGAATGAAAGAAAAAGAAACACTCATCTCACATCCACCCCGTCTATTCACCCGCGACAATCCAACGCATTCATATACACATACCATCATCAAACACAGATCACAGATATGTATAACCACCACTAATCGACATATAGCGATTAGCCGACGTTCAATACATATAAACATCACAGATATAACCCATTAGTCACAGTGTAGTGAAGTTCGATCAAAAATACGGAGTTATAGGCCCCCAAAAGCAAATTTCTTTTCTGGAAAACCTGGGCATAAATAAACCATCTTAAAAATCCCAAAACCAAGTCATAAGAACACTGCACCAAACCCGCTCCAGAACAGACTCAAAACGGCCGCGGTTCCGCGGCAATAGGCATGCTTCTGCCGCGGAACCGCCGCGCTTTGAACTGTTCACTATCCCGTATTTGGTGTGCTTCTTCACAAAACCCTGAGCCGATTTTTGAAGTATGATTTTTTATTTTTAGAGTAGAAAAAATTTCAACAGAAACTTAGGGTTTTGTGTTTTTAGTTTTGTGGTTTTTTCCGATTGAACTTCCATACACTTTACTACCTAGCTAGTTTATGTTTAGTTAGGCTCTGATACCACTGTAAGTCCACGCTGCCCACCCCGGTGCTTGCGGGGAGGCGGAAAACGGAATAAAAATCGTATTTTTACTACTCTAGGCAACATGGACTAGACAAAGTCGGGATCTTTACTAAACAAAACTAACTAAAAGCTAACTAGAAATTAGCTACAAGGAAGAATGGTTATACCTAGGGCTTTATGTCCTTCTATCCTTTCTTCTTGGAGTGTAAGAAAGAGATCGCCTTGTCGCCTTCTCGAGTCGAAGAAGGACCCACCCGAAAGCCTCAACCTTTGGCTTCAACTTCAAGCTAGAAGTAACTAAAGTGCTAGAAGTGGTAATCCTAGAACCTTAGATGAGAGTAGAGATTACTATGGAGTGGTTTTTCTCAAGCTCAAGTGTTTCTCAACACATGAGAGGGGAGAGCTTGAGGAAGAGGAAGAGCAAGAGAGAGAAAGTATATGATAGAATGATAGAATAATAAGCCATTCTCACATATATGTGTGAATTATAAAAAATAGCTAATTAGCTAGATAATTGTCATGGTTAATCAAGACTTGACCATTATCATTTCACATTAAATGAAAATTGCAAGGATCAAAGAGCATCTTTTATATGGAATGATGATGGTCAACATGTCAACTAAGGTCAACAAGTCAAGTATGGTCAAAATGTCAACAATCCTAACCATGCACAATTATATATAGCTAATATCAATTAATCATAATACACACATAAGCATTAGGGTTAATAAAATGACAATGGTCATTAACCCTAATCAAAGTCCTCTTCCTCTGACTCAATCAACTGTGCATACGCACCCGCATTCGTGATCCGAGGAACACGAATACAAAGAGATAAAACCAATCTTAAATCATATACTAGGATCCGGCTTAAACCAAAGCCCGCTAGTATAAGCTGTCCAAACAGCAAACGTGCACAAGTGCGCGGATGTGAACGAACCCTGTCGCAAAACCATGCGACCTCTACTCATTTTGCCTAAAAGTGAACAGCTCTCTGTATGGGACTCTAAAGACTCTACACTACGCTGGCAGTGGGTTTAGCCACAGACCGCAAGCGGCACTAGCTGTACGTAACGGTCCCCAGGTAGATGCCGATAAGAAGACTGACGAGGTGACCCCATCTGAACTCCTACTGAGCCTGTATGTGACAGTCTCCGTACAGTCCGGTATGTTCGTCTATACATTGCATGGCGGGCCTAGGGGGCGGTGAACGTCAGTCCCCTAATAGCGGTACAAGTCGTGTCGTAGTGTAGCCCAGAACACCCCGAGATAACACCGGAAACCTACCAGTATATCTCGCTTGCCCTGGCCAGGGACTACTTATGTAATGGCTCTCCTAGACACAGCGCAATGTCAACCCCCAATACCGGGAGAGACGAATCCTGTTTAACCGTCACTGCCTCCAAGTGCTTCGGGACTGCACTCAAAAACTACCTGTTTGCACGACTCCTTTGAGCCGTGGTAGGGTAGTAATCAAAGTGCAGTGGGAACACACTCGAGGCGAAGTGACAGTGTCAAGTCAGCGGACTAAGCTGTACTCATGTCACCTGAGAACTGATAACTGACAATAGGTATAATACCAACCAACAGTTCCCGACGAGTCCTGTCCAGTGTACTCGTAACCTAACGAGCACCCGCATACTATCTCAAGTACGACATACTGACGGCTGTGGGACAGACCGTCTCCCACGCTGGGATGAGAAGCGCATACGCTAGTCTACTCCAGAGTATCGATGCCCTGTCTCGATAGTCCAACGACTAGGGACCAGTATAAGGATGTGCTTATGGATTACCCAGCCCCCACGAGTCTGAACGCCATCACAACGCTGGTAATCAAGCAAAGATCCTAAGGGCTCTACTAATATGTATATAAGCGATATGCTAAAAGAAACACATGCACATATTGAAGTAGAGACAAACCAAGCAGCATACTACCATTTTGAGCAAGATTGTATATACAACTGTGAATATCCCAAGCTTCCATCAAGTAATATACAAACTAGTATTATACAGTAATGGCCTCCAGGGCATATACACTAACAAATAGTCAACTCCATCACTCTCTTGGACTCCAATGGCTCTTCTCGAAGCTTGGATCGGCTCCGCTCAAGGTACTTCGTTCTCTACGATGATCCACCCAGAGTATCCTTGCTTAAGCTCTTTGCTTCACAAAACTAGTGTGAATGAAGCATAACAAGCTACACAAATGGGCTATAGTAGTATAGATTGGTGAAGTGGTTAGTATTCTCACTTAAAACCCCTTTCTTTTTATGTTCCTCACTCAAAATGAAAACTTAAGAGAGCATGAGAGAGGAATAAGAAAAGATGGCAATGCTTGAGCTCAATATTGTTATCCTCTCTTAATAAAAAGAGAAAATAAAAGAAAATATATATATGAGAGTCGCACTCTCAACAAACCATGGTAAATAAATATCTAGATATTTAGCAAATGAGTCAAAGAAACTAAGGAAATTAATCCATGGTTGAAGTCAAGGTTAACAAGAGAACAGTGTAGAATTTATCAACCATGAATTATTTTCCTTTTTCTTTTTCTCAGTAATAAATAAATATAGATATTCATTCCATGTGAGTCTTGCATTGCCACCTCCAATGTATCGACAACCATGACACATTTGTATGCATGTATGTATGCATTCACATCATCATGTGTATCTACATAAATATACATATGCATTCATGCACGCATACAACCATATATAAAAGGTTTAATAAAAGTGAGATAAAAGTCTATATTAAATCAACACTTGATTTAATAAACCGGTCATATCACATACGACCCGACCAATAGAAAAACGCCCGATTAAAATACGGTATCATATACCCGCATTTAATCGAGCACTCATGCATATCTCATATGCACGTTTCGCCTGAGCTAGAAAACTTCTGTGAGGGACTCTAAGAATCGTCAATATGCCGGAAGTAGGTGATGATCATATCAAACACCCACAAGCCGCAAGCAGTCAGCTAAACGTAACGGCCATCCGGGTATTGAGTGATCAGAAGTAAAACAAGCGAACCTGTCAAAACTCCCGTCGAGCCAACTGGCAACACTTACCGTACAGACCGGTCTCTTCGTCAGATATGTTGCATATCAAGTTTAGGGATGGAATCGTCAAGCCATAATAACTTAATAAGTCATGCCGATATGGACTATGACCGGTCGAGAAATTATTGAAAACACTTAACGGTAAATCCCATCAGCCCTGGCCAGGGACATCGAGTCAAAGCCAATCGTGCATAGCACAACCTCAACTCCCAATACCGAGAGAGACCAAACCCCTCCTATCGCTCATTGCCTTCATGTGTCTCGGGACAGTACCCAAAAGCCACCTGTTTGCACGACTCAGTAGAGCCGTGGTATGGTGGAAATCAAAGCACAATAGGAAAACACACAAGACTCTATGACAATCTTGGGTCTATAGACTAACTTGTACCAGTGTCACCTGAGAACCGCTATCTGACGATAAGTATAGTACCATATAGGAGTTCTCGGCGAGTCCATTCAGTGTACTCAGTCTCCACTGAGCACCCGTATACAATCTTTGATGTCATAACACCAATGGATATGGGACCATCCATTGCCCATCATATGGGTCATGAAACGTATACGCTAGTCTATTCTGGAATATCGATGCCTTGTCTCGATATACCCTCGACTAGGAACATTCTAGGATATGCTTATATACTACACAAGCCCCACTAGTATGATCTCCATCATAGTCATAGAAGTCAAGCAGTTATTCTAAGGGCTTTATCAACATGTATGACATGAACAGTATAATACAATCAAGTAAACATGTTAAGATAAAGCATAACCAGATAGCATACTATCATGTCGAGTAAGAAAGTCATCTGTATATATATACATGTCGAAGCATCCACTATATATATAATGGCCTCTAGGGTATACATATATCCAACAATCTCCCAGTCGCACTAAGGCTAATTATTGGCGTATCTCATACCCAACATCTCAAAAAGTCGCTCATGTTGCGGCTGTGGAAGGGCCTTGGTGAGTGGATCCGCGGTGTTATTCTTTGTATCTACTCTCTAAATCTCGATCTCATGGCGATCTAATATCTCCCGGATCAAATGATATCGCCTCAAGATGTGTCTGGAGTTCTGATGGGACCTGGGTTCTTTGGCCAACGCCATAACCCTATTATTATCACAGTACAATGGTATTGGATCAATAATAGTTGGAACTACTCCTAGTTCCGCGATGAACTTCCTCATCCAGACGGCTTCCTTGGCAGCATCATTTGCAGCAATATACTCAGCTTCCATCGTGGAGTCTGCAACGGTATCCTGTTTGGAACTTTTCTAACAAACCGCCCCTCTATTGAGGGTAAATACAAATCCCGAGATAGATTTGTTATCATCCTTATCAGTTTGGAAGCTGGAATTGGTAAAGGCTTCCATTTAGAGATCCCTATTACCATACACCAAGAACAATTCTTTAGTCCTTCGCAAGTACTTAAGAATGTTCTTCACTACTATCCAATGTTTCTCCCCTGAGTTGGATTGATACCTGCTTACTACAACTAGTGCATAAGCTACATTAGGCTGTGTACATAACATCACATACATTATAGATCCCACGGCTAAAGCGTAGGGTATAATACTCATGAGAGCTCTCTCTTCATCAGTCTTCGGACAGAAATCCTTGGAGAGAGTGATTCCATGGCAAGCAGGCAAGGCACCACGCTTGGAATCTTCCATACTAAACCTTTTTAGGATGGTGTCAATGTACTTTGATTGGGACAATCCTAATAACCTCTTGGATCTATCTCTATAGATCCTAATGCCCAAAATGCAAGAGGCATCACCCAGGTCCTTCATGGAAAACCATTGTGATAAGAATAGTTTGACTGATTGTAGTATATGAATAACATTTAATATCAAAAGAATGTCATCTACGTACAATATTACGAATATGACAGTACTACCTCCAATCTTCTTATAAATGCATGGTTCATATATATTTTTGACAAAATCAAACTCTTTGATTGTATAATCAAAGCAGATGTTCCATCTCCGTGATGCCTGCTTTAATCCATAAATAGATTTAAGCAACCTACATGCCTTTTCGCTGCTCCCACTATCAATGAAGACCTTTGGTTGATCCATAAAAATGCATTCTTCTAAATCAACATTTAGAAAAAAAAAATTTAGTCCATCTGCCTGATTTTATAATCGTATTGAGTAGAAATAGCAAGTAGGATCCGAATGGATTTAAGCATTGCTACTGGAAAGAAAGTTTCATCATAGTCCAATCCTGGTCTTTGATGAAAACCTTTCGCTACAATCCTTGTTTTATAGGTCTCCAACTGTCCATCTACACCAATCTTTCTCTTAAAGATCAATTTGAAACCTATGGGTTTTATCCCTAGAGGTGAAACATCCAAAATCCATACTTTGTTAGTGTACATGAACTCCATTTCGGATCTCATGGCATCCAGCCACTTCACTGAGTCACCACTCGTGATAGCTTGCTGAAAACTAGTAGGTCATCATCATCTATGATGCAATCTTCTCTATCACCAACAAAGAGAAACCCATAGTATCTCTCCGGTGGGCGAGAAGTTCTATTAGATCTCCGGGGCGGCTGAGGTTCTTGAAGATCTACTGCAACATCAGTTTCAACCAAATTGTCATGAGTAATTTGTGTTTCTAGAACCTCTTCTAGTCCTACCGCGTTTCCATCAGTACTATTTCTAAAAATTTCATTTTCTAATAATGTGGCATGTTGAGAAACAAACACTCTTTGTTCTTCCTTGTGGTAGAATAGATATACATATGAATGTTTTGGATATCCCACAAATTTACACATGACCGATCGTGTCTCGAGTTTATCTGGATTATGCTTTTTGACAAAAGCCGGACAACCCCATATCCTAACTCTTTTAAGAGATGATCTCTTTCCACACCATATCTCATATGGAGTGGTAGACACGGTCTTGGTTAGAACCCTGTTTAACAGATACATGGTCGTGTCTAATGCATGTCCCCAAAACGAAAGCGGTAACTCATCATCACTCATCATTGACCGTACCATATCTAATAGGGTCCGATTCCTCCGTTCTGACACACCGTTGTGCTATGGTGTGTAAGAGGGAGTGGGCTAAGAGAGAATCCCATTCTCTTTTAAGAAGTCTGAAAACTCTGTACTCAAATACTCTCCACCTCGATCCGATTGAAGTTTCTTGATGCTCAAGCCTATTTGTTTTCTACTTCAAGTTTGTACTCCTTGAATTTCTCGAAAGCTTCGGATTTATGCTTCAATAAAAACACGTGTCGGAATCTTGAGAAATCATCAGTAAAAGTGATGAAGTATGAAAAACCGCCTCTAGCATGTGTAGACATTGGTCTGCATACATCACTATGTATGAGGCCTAAGAGTTCTATAAATCTTTCTCCGTGTCCGGAGTATTGGTCTTTTTACCTTTGATATAGGACTGAAAAGTCGTGTAAGATTTATATTCAAAAGGATTAAAATATCCATCTTTATATAGCTTGTTTAGTCTCATTTCATTAATATGACCAAGTCTACAATGCCAAAGAAAAGCTTCTTTTATATCTGAAAATTTTCTTTTATTTGTATGTTGTATGCTGAAAACTGTGTGTTGGTTAAGGACGTAAATACCGTTATTTACTGTACCATACCCAATCAACTGTTGATTCAAGTTAATGTTCACAACATTATTTTGCAACACAAATTGATATCCTTCATTGTCTAACAAAGAAACAGATATTATATTACATAGAATACTAGGTACATAATAACAAGTATTCAAAACAAAAATACATCCGAAGGCAACCCCAGATAGTACTCTCCTATAGATACGACATGTACATTGAAACCATTTCAAACCCGAAGAGCATGGTCGCCGGTCTTGAAAACTCTACTATTTCTCAATCCCTGCATACAATTGCAGATGTGAGAACCAGAACCGGTATCTAATACCCAAGATGCGGAGTTATAGAAAAACAGTTTTCTGTTACAAACACACCTGAAGTGGAAGCATCAGCATGCTTCTTCTTCTTGAGATCAGCAAGATACAAAGCACAATTGGGTTTCCAGTGTCCCGACTTGTGGCAGAAAAAAAATTCTCTTTTTCCATTTCCTATTAGGATTCCTCAGAACCTAGCCTAGGGTTTGTAAGCACCATAAATGCCACAAGAAAAATTTAGTGGGTGCTAAGCAAACAAGCTAGGAATCGAGCTAGAAAACTAGGGTAACAAAACTAGTAATCAACCATTACAAAGAGATGTGAACAAGAATACAACCTTTGTAGATCCGGTCCTTCACTTCTAAAGCTCTGTGTAGTCATCCCTTCACTTCGATCATCGAACTCCCGGACTCTAGTGATGGTCCACACGAAAAAATGAACGAGCTTGCTCGATGCCTTCGAAGACGAAGATGATCTACGTCGAAGAGACTCAAACCCAAGGTAACCTTTCACCAGGTCATGAACTTTGTGAAGAGAACACCCTATAATACCCAAGCAAGTGTATAGGATGGTGAAATAGGAAATGGGCTCACTTTAGATATTATTTTCTCACAATATTTCTTCATTAATCCAAAACTTTGAAAGCTTTGGACTTGTGAAGAAGAAGATGAAGATGAGAAATGAATAGGAGAAAAGAATAATGAATTATGAAACCATGGGAGAGTTAGTATCATGCACTAACCATTGTAGAGACATAACCATGGTTTAAGTCTAATGGTTTGGTTTAAAAATATCTTAAGTAAAACAAAATGTGTGAACTTTGTCAATGGTTATCCAAGCTTCATGAAGCTTCAAGCCATGACAAATAATGCCACCATTTTGAATTACCTAAAATAAATAAAACCCTCACAATTATAAATAAGCATGGTGTAAGTCTTACACACACCCAAGTTTGCATGTATAATCAAGCATGATACAAACATGTACACAATTATATATCACATATACACTTTGTGCACATGAAGTGAGAAAAACAATCTTATATGAGCTAATAGTAGTTAATGTAAAGTAATATATCAAATATATAATTATACATTAAATCATTAAATCAACACTTGATTTAACGATCTGGTCATATCGCATATAACCGACTAATATCATGTGTATCATTTTATCGAATCAACACTTGATTCGATAACCCGGCTATATCGCATATAACCGACCGATGATACAAATCGCAAGAATAAAATACGGTATCACATAATCGTATTATTCTCGGTCCCGCACATATCTCATATGTGCTCCTACTCCGTTTCTCCTGAGCCAGGAAACCTCTGTGTAGGACTCTAAAGACTCGTCAATACGCCGGCAGTAGGTGATGATCATATCAAACACCAACAAGCCGCAAGCCGTCTGCCAAACGTAACGGCCACCCGGGTATTGAGCGATCATAAGATCAACAACTAAGCCTGCTCACACTCCTATGAGTCCAATCAGTAACACTACCGTACAGTCCGGACTGTTCGTCTGATATGTAGCATATCTAGTCTAGGGGTGGTTAACGTCTGACCCCAGTAACTTGATAAGTCATGCCGATGTAAGGTCCATAACGGGCGAGAAACTACTGGTAACACTTACCAGTAAATCTCATCTACCCTGGCCAGGGATTTTAGTTATGGCCAATCGAGCGTCGCACAACATCAACCCCCAATACCGGAAGAGACGAATCCTCTCCTATCGCACATTGCCTCCATGTGACTCGGGACAGTACCCAAAAACCACCTGTTTGCATGACTCAATAGAGCCGTGGTAGGGTGGAAATCAAAGCACATTGGGAGCCACACAAGACTCTATGACGATCTCGGGTCGACATACTAACCTGTACCAATGTCATCGGAGAACTGCTATCTGACGTGAGGTATAATACCATCTAGGAGTTCTCGGCGAGTACATTCAGTGTACCCAGTTTCCACTGAGCACCCGTATACCATCTCTGATGTCAAATACCAATGGATATGGGATCATCCATCACCCATCACATGGGTCGAGAAGATATACGGTAGTATACTCTGGAATATTGATGCTCCATCTCGATATTCCCTCGACTAGGAACATTGAAGGATGAACTTATGGACCACCCAGACCCCGCTAGTATGATCTGCATCATAATCCTGGAAGTCAAGTACACATCCTAAGGGCTTTATCAACATGTAACAGAGAGACAGTAAGCATATATGTTAAGAAAAAGAGCAACCAGATAGCGTACCATCATGTCGAGCAAGAAAGTCCTCCCTATATATGTCCCAGTATCCACTATAATATACATCTCATGTAAAATAATGGCCCCTACGGCATACATACAACTAACAATCTCCCACTTGCACTTAGGCCAGTTGTTGTAGTATAGCATACCCAACACCCTATAAAAGTCTCTCGCAGAAAAGGCCTCAGTGAGTGGATCCGCCGTGTTAACCTCTGAGTCTACTTTCCTAACCTCGATCTGTTGGAGATCAACCGTCTCCATGATCAGGTGATACTGCCTTAGAATATGTCTGGGTAATTGATGGGACCGGGGTTCCTAGGCCAAAGCCACATCTCCATTGTCACACAATGGTAGGAACCTAGTTCATCTCATGAACAAATATACACCCAGACTTCCTCTTTTATAGCGATGTCACCAGCCTTTATCGTCTAGTTTGTCACAGTATCTAGCTTGGAACTCTTCCAACATACCGTCCCTCCACAGAGGGTAAAGACAATGCCTGTGACTGACATTCAGTCGTCCTTACCACCCTGGAAGCTATCCAGTGATTCTCCCCGGGATCGATTGATACCATCTTACTACACCTAGTGGGAATCCTAACATTCAGTTAGATCTATCTCATAGATCTATAAACTAGGATTTAGGAAGCATCAGCTAGATCCTATATAGAGAATCAATGTGATAAGAGGAGATTGGCTGAGTGTAACATAGGAAACTCCTTTCCTATCAAGTGTATGGCATCCACATACAATACGAGGAAGACCACCTTACTCTCTACTACCTTTTTGTATATACAAGGTTCATCTACCATTTTGATGAAGTCAAACACTTTGACCACCATATCAAAATAGATGTTCCAACTCCGCGATGTCTGCGTTAACCCATAAAGCAACTTGCACATGTTTCTGCTGCTCTCACTATCAACGAAGCCCTCTGGCTATGTACTTATAGACGATCTCTTCTAAATCATTATTTAGAAAAGCAGTCATGACGCCCAACCGCCAGATATCATAGTCATGGTATCTAGCAATGTCAAGTAGGATCCGGATGGACTTAAGCATAGGGACTAGAAAATGTTTCATCATTATCCACTCCCGGTCGATGACGAGAACCTTTTGCAACAAGCCTTAGATTTGAAAGTCTCAACTTTTCCATGTACACCAAGTAATCTTCTCAAGATATACTTGCTCCTGATGGGTATTTAACCCTTCATATATAGCAACCAAAGTCCATACTTTGTTCGTGTACATAGATTCCATCTTAGATCGCTAAGTATCCATCCATTCTTACAGAGTCCCTACTCTTGATGGCCTGCTCGAAACTAGTTGGGTCATCATCTCCATGATGCAATCCTCGCTCCCACTGTCATCGAGAAACGGAAGTATCTCTCAGGCGGATGAGGAACCCAACCAGATTGGCGGAGAGGCTGAGCTTCGTCGGGAACTATTGAATCCACTGGTTCTACCAAATCAACAGCTATAGTTTGTATAGCTGGAACTCCTTCCAGTTCTACAGAACTGACCTTGCCTTGAGCTTGTCCGGATTTTTCTTTTGACATAGGCCGGACAACCCAAAATCTTAACTTGCTTAAGACATGGGCTCTTCCCATACCATATCTCATATGGAGTGGTAGGCAATGATTTGATTAGAACCCCCAAGCGCATAAACCAACAAAAGGAAATAGGTAACTCAGTAGTACTCATCATAAAGCATACCATATCTCATATGGTGCGATTGCTCCGCCCCGATACACCGACGTGCTGTGGTGTATGTGGAGGAGTAATACTGAAAGAGAATCTCATTCTCCTTTAGAATAATCCAAGAATTCTATGCACAAGTATTCTCCTCCCTGATCTCATCAAAGGACATAAATACTTATACCCGATTTTGGTTCTCTACTTCTGACTTATATTCTTCGAATTTCTCAGAAGCTTCAGACTCGCGTTTCAACAGGAACTTGTGTCTGAATCTTGATAGATCAACAATTAATATAATGAAGTACAAAGAACCAGTCCTGGCATGTGTAGACAGGGGACTTACATACATCACTATGTATCATTCCCAAGAGTTTACTAACTCTTTCTTTGTTTCCAGAAAACGGAGCTATGGTCATCTTATCATTGTGACATGGCTGGCAAGTTTCACAAAATGTAAATTCAAACTGATTTAAATATGCATCTTAATGTAACTTAGCTAGTCGGGTCGCATTGATATGACCTAGTCTACAATGCCTCAAGAAGGATTCGTTCATTTCTGAACTCTTCCCCTTGTGTGTGTTGTGTACGTTAAGAACTGTGGTTTGATTTAGAACGTATATGCTTTTAGATAACGTTCTTGAACCGATCAATTTTTGATATATGAAATATTCAAAACATTATCTAACGATACAAAATTATATTCTTCTTTAGTAAATAAAGAGACTGATATGATATTGTATATCAGGTTTGGTATCTAATAACATTCGTTAAGAATCAATGTATTTGGTAATACAAGGTGATATTTGCCAACTAATTTAGCTGCAACAATTGCCCCAATCTCTATACTTAGAGACAAATCACCCTAATATCAGTTCTCTACCTTTCTGTAGCCCATGTAACAGTTAGTGTATATGCCCTAGAGGCCATTATTGTATCATACTAGTCTGTATATTACTTAATGGAAGCTTGGGATATTCACCTTGTATATACAATCTTGCTCAAAATAGTAGTATGCTACTTGGTTCGTTTCTACTTCAATGTGTACTTGTGTTTATTTTAGTATATCACCTATACACATTAGTGGAGCCCTTAGGATCTTTGTTTGATTACCAGCGTTGTGATGGCAGTCACACTAGTGGGGGCTGGGTAATCTATAAGCACATCCTTATGCAGGTCCCTAGTCGCAGGACTATCGAGACAGGGCATCGATACTCCGGAGTAGACTTTCGCATGAGCTTCTCATCCCAGAGTGGGAGACGGTCTGTCCCACAGCCGTCAGTACGTCGTACTGGAGATAGTTTGCGGGTGCTCGTTGGGTTACGAGTACACTGGACAGGACTCGTCGGGAACTGACCTGTTGGTATTATACCTATCGTCGGTTATCAGTTCCCAGGTGACATGAGTACAGCTTAGTCCGCTAACTTGACACTGTCACTTCGCCTCGAGTGTGTTCCCACTGTACTTTGATTACTACCCTACCACGGCTCAAAGGAGTCGTGCAAACAGGTGGTAGTTAGGTGCAGTCCCGAAGCACTTGGAGGCAGTGACGGTTAGACAGGATTCGTCTCTCCCGGTATTAGGGGTTGACTTCGCGCTGTGTCTAGGAGAGCCATTACACGAGTAGTCCCTGGCCAGGGCAATCGAGATATACTGGTAGGGTTCCAGTGTTATCTCAGGGTGTTTTGGGCTTCACTCCGACACGACTTGTACCGCTATTAGGGGACTGACGTTTACCGCCCCCATAGGCCCGCCATGCGATGTATCAGACGAACAGACCGGACTGTACGGAGATTGTCACATTCAGGCTCAGTAGGAGTTCAGATGGGTTTCACCTCGTCAGTCTACCTGTTGACATCTACCTGGGGACCGTTACGCACAGCTAGTGCCGCTTGCGGTCTGTGGTTAAACCCACTGCCAGTGTAGTGTCGAGTCTTTAGAGTCCCACACAGAAAGCTATTCGACTTTAGGCAAAAGAGTAGAGGTCGCATGGTTTTGCGGCAGGTCGCATGGTTTTGCGACAGGGTTCGGTCACGTCCGTGCACTTGTGCACTTACAGTATCCGGACAGTTTACACTAGCGGGCTTTGGTTTAAGCCAGATCCTAGTGTATGTATTGGGATTGGATTTATCCAGTTTGTATTCGTGTTCCTCGGAACGCGGATGCTGGTGTGTATGCACAGTTGACGGAGAGACAGAGGCAGAGGATTCTCATTAGGGTTGTTGACCGTTGACTATTGACTTTTTGCTCAACCCTAATGAGAATATGATATGTTATTAACAATTATATTAATTAAGTATTATGGTGACATGGTTGTTGAGGGATTGACTTTGTTGACTTGTTGACTTTTGTTGACTTGTTGACTTTGTTGACCGGTTGACTAGGCTTGACTAGTTGACCATCATGATAACTATAGCTATCATTTCATGGCAAAGACTTTTGCTTGCTTGCTCTTTTGTGCAAAATGAGTGCATGAAATGATATGGCTATGGTTGCTTAAACCATCACATAATACTTGATTGATATGAGGTGTTATGATTGTTTTGGATTATGAGAGCCAAATGAGAAAAGTCTTCTCTCATTCTTTCATGCTCATTCTCTCTCTTGTTCTTGAGCTCTCATCTCCTTCCTCTTGCTCTCCCTCTCTTAGTCTATGGTTCACTTGTCTCATGAGTTGAGAACCAAGAACCATAGATAAAATCCCATACAAACTTTTCTCTACTCACTCTAGTTCACAAGGTTTAGCAAACCAAGTGAACTAGTTTCTTCAAAGACTGAAGAAGGAGCCAAAGGTTGAAGCTTTCGAGGTGGATCTATCTTCGGCGCAAGGAGACGACGGAGTGAAGGCGATCCGGACGACCATCGAAGCTTGAAGACGAAGGAGTTCGAGAAATAGAAAGGTATAACCCCCTAACCGAGTAGTTAGCAACTTGTAGTTAGGTTGTTAGTTAGATGTTTAACAAAGATCCGGGTTTTAAGTCCATGTTACCACCTCTAAGAAAATCGTTTTTCATCAAATTCCGCATGCCCGAAAGTACCGGGAGAGGTAGCATGGACTTACAGTGGTATCAGAGCCAGGTTAAACTCTATCTAACATGTTAGCAAGTAACTAGAAGATCGATCAAAGAAGAAGTCATGAAAACGAACCCGAGAATTTCAAGTTTCTGCCGATTTTTATTCTGTTCAAAAGTTGATAATTTTCATCTTAAAAATCGGCTCAGGCTTTTGTATGAACACCCACCAAATTTGGTCCAACGATCGAGTCAAAGCGCCGCGGAAATGCGGCGGGTGCACGCTCCCGCCGCGGATCCGCGGCCGAGTTGACTCGGCCGAGGTCCAAGTTTGGTGCAGTGTTTTACTGGGGTTGTTTTGGGATTTTTGGAATATATATTTTCTGCCCCGATTTTCCAGAACGAAAATTTTATTTTTGGGGTCCCGAAAATCCGTATTTTTTATCGAACTTCTAAAAGACTTTAGCTGACGGGTTTTTCTGTAATGTGATATTTGTATTGAACGTCTACTAATCGCTATATGTCGATTAGTAGGGGTTATACAAATCTGTGATCTGTAATGTTGCTGGAATGTGTATATGAATATGTTGGATTGTCGCGGGTGAATAGCCGGGGGTTGTGAGACGAGAGTTTTCTTTTCTTTCAATTCATGTAAATTTGTAAATTTATGTAATAATTATTTGTATGGCCGCACAACCGGGTCGGGGTTTTAGCCGTCATTGTATAATTTCTTTTTACTGTTTTTGCTCCTAGGATAGACCCATGGAGAGGGTGCACAAACTACCGGGTATGCCGAAGTGCCGAGTGGCCTACTCACGGGGATGAGGGAGGTTGCTTCGCTTCGGTTACTTGGCGGGTAGTTTGCCGCACCCGTAGGGGTCTTGGGTGGGGTATTGGCTATTCACCGCGACCGTGTAATCTGCTTTTCGTTACAGGCTCGTACGAATTGCAGGTTCCTAGTATATCCAATGTGTTCATCTGTGATCTGAAATGTTTATCATTGCAGTATATCTATATATGATATTATTTAGGCGTTGCTTTTGTTTTACAGCCGCGCTAGCCCAGCCCCCGCTCTGTCGTTAGTTAAGTAACCTAACGGGTAATGACGGGGCCCAGTGGCGAATGCGAATGGCATAAGCGTACGTCATATTTTGGTTGTTTTCTGCAATGGTAGGATTAAATGATGGGACGCATTAAAAGAACTAATGCAAGAATATCACGCATTAAAAGAACTAATGCAAGAAAATAAACCAAGTAAAAGTCGTTGGAACACTTTCGAAAAACCACTCGGTTCTTTTCAAAACTAACTTTTAAATGCGGAGTTTGAGCCACTCCTTTTGAAAGCTATCTCGTTCCATCGATCATATCAAGTCCACTACGTTCATGGTTTTGCCAAAACCATCCGTATCCCTCCATCATTTCAGTTAAATATTCGGTAGTATTCATGCTATGTATTTTGACCTCACGCCAAGGCATAATGATTGGTAGCTGCCGGATATTTATCTGTTGCATAGATAGAATGCGTTGGTTTGAGACAGTCGTACTACCATTTTGGCCTACGTCAAGGGTATGTGCGGGTGGGTTCAAATTAACCTGGATAATGATGGGAAGAACTGGACATGCGACTTATGACATTTTGACCTCACGCCAAGGTCATAAGAGCATGGGGCAAAAATCCACATCTGGAGTTTCAAAAGTACTGAAACTTGCTAGAGTTGCATACCATTTGGAGTGTGATGATTCTGGTAGGATTCCTTCAGTTTCGTCACGCGATGATATTTGGATCCCGATCCTACTGTGAGTATATGCTACTCCCAGGGAAATTTCTCACTTAACGATCAATGTTATAAACCTAGTAGGTGTCTAGAAAGGTGTTAGCGGGGCTACGCTCCCAGGGAAAAGAGGTTATTTAATTAAGGAACTTCGCGAAAGCGTTGGAAAACCTCCCTCGAAGTATCGATACCAGCCTGGCCGAACGGTTAAGCAAGTATTGTACGGTGAGATTGATCCTGACTAGTTCTTCCTTTTTGGTTTGAGGAGGGATTCGAGAAACAGTGGGAGCCATCCTGTTTAGACAAACTAAAAACCACTATAAACTTGCAAGAGCATCATGCTGAGTGTTTCTTCTTCTCTCTCCTAATTTCAGCGACCAATCGACATGACTGGACTTAAGTTACTCCTAGATAAAAACATACTGACAGGGCCAAACTACAAAGATTGGCTCAGGAATGTCAAAATGGCAATCACTTACGACAAGCTGGGGTATCTTCTTACCACCAAAGCTCCCCCTGTCCCAAGTCCCACTTCCAGCGTCGCGGATAAGGAAATCCGTAAGACCTGGGAGATTGATAGCGCGAAGGCCAAGTGCCCCGTACTTGCCTCGATGGACAACGAACATCAGAGGAGGCACGAGAATATGGACCTTGAATCCATATTTCTCCATACAAAAGAACTGTATGGAGAGCAATCTCGTAACGCAAGATACGAAGTGTCGAAGAAGTTATTTTCGGCAAGGTTGGCCATCGGATCATAGGTAGCGGAACACGTGCTTAAGATGATTGGCTTCATTGAGGAGCTAGCGGAACTTGGAACCACGTTAGAGAACGAGCTCTATACGGACTTGATTCTCCAGTCCCTTCCTTCCACTTACGCCCAGTTCATACTGAACTTCAACTTACAAGAAAAAGAAGTTGAACTTTCAGAGCTCCTCAACATGCTGAGGAGCGCAGAGGGCACCCTACAGAAAGGTATGGAAACATCCACTTTGTTTGTAGGAGGATCATCTTCTTCTAGGTCCAAGGCGAAAGCCAAGGGAAAGAAGAAGAAAGCCCTCGCCAAACCAAGAGGCGGTGTTAGTAAAGTGGATACGAAGGGAAAAGCTAAAGCAGCAAAGTTAGCGGGGAAGCTTGTGGATAAGGAAGAATGCTTCTATTGTCATAAGAAAGGTCACTGGAAAAATGATTGCAGGGCTTGGAAAGCCAGGATACAGGAATTGAAGCAGGTTGCGGCTTCAGCTTCAGGTGTGTATGTTATTGAAAACTGTCTTTCAATAAACTCTACTTCCTGGGTATTGGATACCGGATCAGGATCTCATATCTGTAATTCCTTGCAGGCGTTGAGAAACCGTAGGGTTTTGAAAGCAGGTGACATGACCCTCAGAGTTGCAAACGGAGCTAGCATGGATGCTAAGGCCGTGGGGGACTATCACCTGGGAATGTCAGATGGATATGTTTTGGTTTTGCGTAATTGCTTTTTTTGTACCCAACGCAACTTGTAATATCATTTCTGTATCTTTAGTTTCTAAAGAAGGTTCTGAATTTGCGTTTGTAAGTAATGTTGTAAACATTAACCTTAATCAAGTTTTGATTGGGTCAGGTACATTGAGTAATGATATATACGTATTAAACCAACCACAGATTTTCAACGTCCAGAATACACACAAAAGAAAGTCTCCGGAAATAAATCAGACTTTCTTATGGCATTGTAGACTGGGCCACATCAATGAGAGAAGGTTGACGAAGTTACATACAGAAGGATATTTGAATCCGTTCGAATATCAATCGTATGCCACTTGTCAATCCTGTCTCAAAGGAAAGATGACAAAGACTCCGTTCACTGGACACGGAGTAAGAGCGAGCGAGCTCTTGGGACTCGTACACAGCGACGTGTGCGGTCCAATGTCTACACATGCGCGAAGCGGTTATTCTTACTTCATTACTTTTACGGATGACTTTTCAAGGTACGGTTATGTCTTCTTAATGAAACATAAGTCCGAAGCCTTTGGAAAGTTCCAGGAATATAAGAATGAAGTAGAAGAACAAACCGGCAAAAGTATCAAGATTCTAAGATCGGATCGAGGTGGAGAATATTTAAGTGCCGAGTTCCTGAATTATTTAAAAGAGAACGGAATTCTCTCTCAGCTTACTCCTCCATAAACTCCGCAACATAACGGTGTATCGGAGAGACGGAACCGAACCCTATTGGATATGGTGCGGTCCATGATGAGTAACGCTGAGTTACCGCGATCATTCTGGGGGTATGCGCTGGAATCAGCTGCGTACCTTATGAACCGAGTTCCCACTAAGACTGTGCCTACCGCACCATATGAGTTATGGAGTGGGAAGAAACCCTACCTTCAATATCTGAAGATCTGGGGATGTCCGGCTTTTGTCAAAAAGCAGCATGCGGACAAGCTCGAGGCACGCTCAGTACTGTGCAAGTTTGTGGGATACCCAAAGAACACCAGGCGGTATCTTTTCTACCACGCAGAGGAACAAAAAGTCCTTGTTTCTCGTAATGCCCACTTTCTAGAACACCAGTTCTTGGAAAAGGAAATAAGTGGGAGCGAAATAGAACTGGAAGAAATTCCAGAACCACAGACTATTACTGAAAGCTTAGTGGAACCAGAGGGTTCAAAAGAACCGGACATTCCTACGCCGCTCCGCAGAAGTAGCAAGCAGTCTCATCCGCCCGAGAGATACTACGGTTTTCTCATAGACGGGGATAGAGAGGATTGCATCATAGATTATGATGAGCCTACTAGCTTCCAGCAAGCCGTTCAGAGCGTCGACTCGGAAAAATGGCTGGATGCAATGCTGACCGAAATGGAGTCCATGTACACCAACAAAGTATGGACGTTGGACATTTCTCCAGACGGGGTAAAACCCGTAGGATGCAAGTGGAGCTTCAAAAGGAAGATTGGTGTAGATGGACAGGTTGAGACCTATAAAGCTAGACTGGTAGCAAAGAGCTTTCGTCAAAGACCTGGTTTGGACTATGACGAGACCTTTTCTCCAGTAGCTATGCTGAAATCCATTCGGATCCTTCTTGCCATTGCTGCCTTCCACGATTATGAAATTTGGCAAATGGACGTAAAGACCGCTTTTCTAAATGGAAATTTAGAGGAGTGTGTCTATATGGACCAACCAAAGGGTTTCATTCAGAGTGGGAGCAGCGGAAAGGTGTGCAAGTTGCTTAAGTCCATTTACGGACTAAAGCAGGCATCGCGGTGTTGGAACATCTGTTTTGATGAGACGGTCAAGGAATTTGGCTTTATCAAAAATCCAGATGAACCATGCATCTATAGTATATTTGTAGCGAGAACTGTAGTATTCCTCATTTTATACGTGGATAACATTCTCTTAATAGGAAATGACATTCCTATGCTACAATCTGTCAAGGGGTTCTTGTCACACAGGTTCTCCAAGAAAGACCTGGGTGATGCCTCGTACATTCTGGGTATTCGGATCTACCGTGACAGATCCAAGAGGATATTAGGACTTTAGCAGTCCAGGTACATCGACGCCATACTGAAGAGATTCGGTATGGAAGATTCCAAGCGCGGTAACCTGCCGGCTTGTCACGGGATCACCCTCTCTAAAGAGATGTCTCCCAAGACTGATTTGGAGAGGGATCGCATGTCTATTATACCCTACGCTTCTGCGGTAGGCTCTATAATGTAAGCGATGTTGTGTACCAGACCGGAAGTAGCTTATGCACTGAGTGTGGTAAGCCGGTATCAGTCAAACCCTGGGGAGAAACACTGGATAGCGGTAAAGAACATTCTCAAGTACCTCAGAAGGACTAAGGAGATGTTCTTGGTGTATGGCCGAAAAGACCTCCAGATCGAGGCCTTTGCCGACTACAGCTTCCAGAGTGACAAGGATGATTCCAAGTCCATGTCGGGTTTTGTCTTTACCCTCAATGGAGGGGCGGTGTGTTGGAGGAGTTCCAAACAGGAAACCGTTGCAGACTCGACGATGGAAGCGGAATACATCACTGCATCTGATGCCGCAAAAGAAGCTGTCTGGATAAAAAAGTTCTTGAAAGAACTTCAGGTGGTTCCGTCCATTGTTGATCCAATACCTCTGTATTGCGACAACAACGGGGCTATAGCTTTAGCGAAGGAACCCAGGTCCCATCAGAGATCCAGACACATCTTGAGGCGGTATCACCTGATCAGGGAGATCGTGGATCGCCAGGAGATCGAGGTTCGGAGAGTCGCTTCATAAGATAACACTGCAGATCCATTCACCAAGGCCTTGCCCCAGACTCAGTTCGAGCGGCTGATCGAGATGATAGGTCTTCGATACGCCAGTACATGGACTTAGTGCAAGTGGGAGATTGTTAGTGTATATGCCCTAGAGGCCATTACTGTATCATACTAGTCTGTATATTACTTAATGGAAGCTTGGGATATTCACCTTGTATATACAATCTTGCTCAAAATAGTAGTATGCTACTTGGTTCGTTTCTACTTCAATGTGTACTTGTGTTTATTTTAGTAGATCACCTATACACATTAGTGGATCCCTTAGGATCTTTGCTTGATTACCAGCGTTGTGATGGCAGTCACACTAGTGCGGGCTGGGTAATCTATAAGCACATCCTTATACAGGTCCCCAGTCGCAGGACTGTCGAGACAGGGCATCGATACTCCGGAGTAGACTAGCGCATGCGCTTCTCATCCCAGAGTGGGAGACGGTCTGCCCCACAGCCATCAGTACGTCGTACTGGAGATAGTATGCGGGTGCTCGTTGGGTTACGAGTACACTGGACATGACTCGTCGGGAACTGACCGGTTGGTATTATACCTATCGTCGGTTATCAGTTCCCAGGTGACATGAGTACAGCTTAGTCCGCTGACTTGACACTGTCACTTCGCCTCGAGTGTGTTCCCACTGTACTTTGATTACTACCCTACCACGACTCAAAGGAGTCGTGCAAACAGGTGGTAGTTGGGTGCAGTCCCGAAGCACTTGGAGGCAGTGACGGTTAGACAGGATTCGTCTCTCCCGGTATTGGGGGTTGACTTCGCGCTGTGTCTAGGAGAGCCATTACACGAGTAGTCCCTGGCCAGGGCAATCGAGATATACTGGTAGGCTTCCAGTATTATCTCAGGGTGTTTTGGGCTTCACTCCGACACGACTTGTACCGCTATCAGGGGACTGACGTTTACCGCCCCCTAGGCCCGCCATGCGATGTATCAGAAGAACAGACCAGACTGTACGGAGATTGTCATATTCTGGCTCAGTAGGAGTTCAGATGGGTTTCACCTCGTCAGTCTTCTTGTCGACATCTACCTGGGGACTGTTACGCACAGCTAGTGCCGCTTGCGGTCTGTGGTTAAACCCACTGCCAGCGTAGTGTCGAGTCTTTAGAGTCCCACACAGAAAGCTATTCGCCTTTAGGCAAAAGAGTAGAGGTCGCATGGTTTTGCGGCAGGTCGCATGGTTTTGCGACAGGGTTCGGTCACGTCCGTGCACTTGTGCACGTACAATGTCCGGACAGTTTACACTAGCGGGCTTTGGTTTAAGCCAGATCCTAGTGTATGTATTGGGATTGGATTTATCCAGTTTGTATTCGTGTTCCTCGGAACGCGGATGCGGGTGTGTATGCACAGTTGACGGAGAGACAGAGGCAGAGGATTCTCATTAGGGTTGTTGACCGTTGACCGTTGACTATTGACTTTTTACTCAACCCTAATGAGAATATGATATGTGATTAACAATTATATTAATTAAGTATTATGGTGACATGGTTGTTGAGGGATTGACTTTGTTGACTTGTTGACTTTTGTTGACTTGTTGACTTTGTTGACCGGTTGACTAGGCTTGACTAGTTGACCATCATGATAACTATAGCTATCATTTCATGGCAAAGACTTTTGCTTGCTTGCTCTTTTGTGCAAAATGAGTGCATGAAATGATATGGCTATGGTTGCTTAAACCATCACATAATACTTGATTGATATGAGGTGTTATGATTGTTTTGGATTATGAGAGCCAAATGAGAAAAGTCTTCTCTCATTCTTTCATGCTCATTCTCTCTCTTGTTCTTGAGCTCTCATCTCCTTCCTCTTGCTCTCCCTCTCTTAGTCTATGGTTCACTTGTCTCATGAGTTGAGAACCAAGAACCATAGATAAAATCCCATACAAACTCTTCTCTACTCACTCTAGTTCACAAGGTTTAACAAACCAAGTGAACTAGTTTCTTCAAAGACCGAAGAAGGAGCCAAAGGTTGAAGCTTTCGAGGTGGATCTATCTTCGGCGCAAGGAGACGACGGAGTGAAGGCGATCCGGACGACCATCGAAGCTTGAAGACGAAGGAGTTCGAGAAATAGAAAGGTATAACCCCCTAACCGAGTAGTTAGCAACTCGTAGTTAGGTTGTTAGTTAGATGTTTAACAAAGATCCGGGTTTTAAGTCCATGTTACCACCTCTAAGAAAATCGTTTTTCATCCAATTCCGTATGCCCGAAAGTACCGGGAGAGGTAGCATGAACTAACAGTAACAGATTACATATGCGGGATCCTGATCCGGTATCACATACCCAGGACGTAGAGGATACAGAGAAACAATTCTCTGCAATGAACACACCCGAAGAAGATGCATCAACATGCACTCTCTTCATTTGGGAGGCATGGGATTCCTGGTATTCCCCTAATTCCTGCTCGGTCTTATAACAATTATAAGTGGGAGCGGGCCCAACGTTCCCCAGCGCAATATAACAAGGGGGTTCGATCAATACATCCATATTATTATCTTGATTAAGACGTGACATGGTCGCTACCTGGAGAAAGAGAAGAAAAAACTCTGCGTGTGCTCTTGCAAGATTAGATTGGTTATATATTTTATATAATCAGGATGGCTCCTACTGTTTTTATCAAATCTTCCTTCAAACTTTAAAAGGAAAGACTAGCAGGGATTAATTGCATCCTACAAGTTCGCCAATCTTTCAGCCAGGCCGGTACCGGTACTTTCAGGGAGGTTTCCCGTGCTTTCGCACGGACCTAATTAAAATAAACCTAGTTTTCCCAGGAGAGTAACCCCGTTGACACCTTTCTAGACACCAACTTGATCGGCTAATTGTAAAGTGCAAAACTCTCCCAGGAGTAACAATTACTCGGAGTGGGTATCAGGATCCAACTATCTTATAGAAGGTATGCAATCTCATTGCAAATTTCAACACTTGAAACTCCCGATAATGGTTTTTAACCCTAGCACTTATGACCTTGACTATGATCAACATATCATAAGCACTAGTCAAGTTCTACCCATCATTTCTTGATTAATTAGACCTACCCATATGACCCTTGACTATAATCAACACAATCATATGACCGTCGTAATTAACCACATCATATGTTTTGTAGGAAGACATCACTTAGCTACTGTACACTACGCCTTGACTATAATCAACATACGCATCACGAATACTACGTACTCTACTTCCTAAAATGATGGAGGGTTGTAGATGGTTTTTAAGAAAATCTTTAACGCTTTGAACTTGATATCGTTGTAGAATCAAATGGTTTTAAATGGAGTGTTTTTTAGGCTTTTCTAGTTTCTCTAAAGAGGTCACTCCCGGTGAAGGGATCTCGGCACTTTCCTCGTCGAATGAGGTGAAGGATATTCACAATATCACTATTCAAAGCAAGAACTAGAAAAACAATCAAAAGACAAACTAAGGGTTGTAGCATCTGCCAGTTATTGCTAAAGTGGTCACTCCCGGTGAAGGGATCTCGGCTCTTTCCTTATCGATTAAGGTGCTGGATATTATGCAAGGAATACCGCTATGCAAAGCAACAACTGGAGCTACCTGTTTTTAAAAATTCGATTCCACAACATCATTAGGTTTATTTTCTTTCATTAATCTCATTAATGAATGTCCCATCATTTAAGTTACCTAAACATCACAGATAAATACAACGTACGCTTATGCCATCCGCATTCGCCTCGATGTCCAGTCATGCACCGTTAGGTTAGGTAACTAACGGCATAGCGGGACAGGCTAGCGCGGGTGTAAAACATAAGCAACGACTATATAATATATCACATATGCTATACACAGTATCTATCTCATCATATCAAATGATCACATCACAGATATCGCAGCAGAAAACAATATATGAAATACAGGATATACTAGGATGTCCGTGTTTTATTTTGAGCCTGTATAAAACACGGATTCCACGGTCATGATGAATAGCCAAACCCAGATCCCTTAGACCCCTACGAGAGCGGAAAGCAACCCTACCAATTATAGAGTTAGGAGACCCGAACTCGACTCCTCGAGATGGTCTCCCACTGGTCTCTAGAACCCGGTTACTTGTGCCCCTCTCATTGGGTCTATCCTAATGCGGAAAAGTAAATAATATACATCAATGGTGACATCTTCCTCAACCCGGAAGTGCCCCAATAAAAGAATATTACATACAAGTTTTTACATGAATGAAAATGAAAAACTCTCATCTCACATAACCCTCCCCCCGGGAGGCTATTCAAACACGACGATCCAATATAACATATCTCAGCAATACATAACATCACATGTCATCAACGTAAGTAAATATGTGTATTCCAATTGTCATTGATGTATAGCAACGAAACCGGCGATACCCCACATATTACACTTACGGTCGCAGAAAATAAAGTGAAAACTACAACAGTTGGAATCCGCAACCTCCTTAGACATCATAAAACCGTAATATCTCATATTGCTGATTTCATGCCTAACAATATGAATTCCTTAGACATCACATGCCTAACAGTTATAAACCACGCATTTTAGTCTCGATCTCGAAAACACTTTTCAGTATCAAGTCGAGAAATTCAACAAGATTCCCGACATCCTGATCGAATGCTCGTCAAAAACTTTCGTAGACGGTCGCACCCCCTTTTGCCGTCGACGAAGTGCACTAAGGCGGAACACCGCTGCCGTGAGCACCCGAATGGATGCTTTTGGCGACGGGGTTCTCCTACAGCCACTTGGTCGGGGCTATAGGGCGTAGTTATCAAATAATGTTACCCGGCGAGTATTCGTGTACGCTACGTGATTGCGACAGACTTTTGATCGCATCAAAACCCCGTGGCAACCGATCAAATGAGACTAAATTGCAAGATTTATAAAATTCAAATACTGTGGATTCCAATTATTGTCTCACAATTACCTAGACGATGTTAAACATTTCGATCAAATCAACAAATCCCCAAAACTCCCATTGAGCTCAACACTTGAGCGAAATTAAATTATCCAAAACGTGCCACAGTACCTATGATCCAGCCATAGAAAGGTCAAACCAACGCCTCATCTATAACACCGCGGAACTACGACAAACCCTAAGGTTCGATCACGGTTCCATAGGCATAGAATCGAGTTAAGGTTTTTGTTCTTCTAGAGGGTCTATAGATTTACTTGCACGACTATCGAATACAATTAACTTAAGAAAATTCCAACTGTTGAAAATTTCAGTGGGGTGTCATGGGGTGATGTTTGAAGTTCGTTCGAACTGTTAAACATAGCCTGGGTTACCATTACAATGTTAAATCATACGACTACGAAACACTCCATTTTAGTCCTATATCAAAATTTACATCACATGAAAATTTGGACTAAGAAAACAATACCTAAAACCCCACATCCTACATACCAGTGCACAGAACAAATTTGAGCCAGAACAAGGCCAAAGTGGTCGTCGATGGGGGTTGGTGCTCGGGTCAGTTCCGAGCAATAGGTCCCAAATTTTTTCTGTGCACTCCTTGTATAGTATACATGCTTCTGCAGTTGTTTGCAAAATTTTTACAGACCTGTAAAATTTCGACAAATAGAAAAACTGCCGGGTTTTAGAAACTGTTTTACGGATTTGTTTCGGTTTCGTATTACTTCTAACATCGTCTAAGTTTCTAGTTAGGCTCTGATACCATGTTGGGATTCCTCAGCACCTTGCCTAGGGTTTGCAAGCATCACAAATGCCACAACAAAAAATTAGTGAGTGCTAGGAAATCAAGCTAGGAATCGAACTAGAAAACTAGGGTAACAAAACTAGTAATCAACCATTACAAAGTGAAGTGAACAAGAATACACCTCTGTAGACCCGGTCCTTCACTTCTAAAGATCTATGTAGTCGTCCCTTCGCTGCGATCATTGAACTCCTGGACTCTAGTGATGGTCCACACGAAGAAATGAACGGGCTTGCTCGATGCCTTCGAAGCCGAAGATGATCTACGTCGAAGAGACTCAAACACAAGCTAACCCTTCACTAGCTCAAGAATTTTGTAAAGATAACACCATATAATACCCAAGCAAGTGTATAGGATGGTGAAATAGGAAGTGGGCTCACTTTAGATTTTATTTTCTCACAATATTTCTTTATTAATCCGAAACCTAGAAAGCTTTGGAGTTGTGAAGAAGAAGATGAAGATGAGAAATGAATAAGAGAAAAGAATAATGAATTATGCAACCATGGGTGAGTTAGTATCATGTACTAACCATTGTAGAGATATAACCATGGTTTAAGTCTAATGGTTTGGTTTAAAATATCTTAAGTAAAACAAAATGTGTGGACTTTGTCAATGGTTATCCAAGCTTCATGAAGCTTCAAGCCATGACAAATAATGCCACCATTTTGAATTACCTAAAAAAAATAAAACCCTCACAATTATAAATAAGCATGGTGTAAGTCTTACACACACCTAAGTTTGCATGTATAATCAAGCATGATACAAACATGTACACAATTATATATCACATATACACTTTGTGCATATGAAGTGAGAATAACAATCTTATGTGAGCTAATACTAGTTAACGTAAAGTAATATATCAAATATATAATTATACATTAAATCATTAAATCAACACTTGATTTAATGATCCAGTCAAATCCCATATAACCGACTAATATCATGTGTATCATTTTATCGAATCAACACTTGATTCGATAACCCGGCTATATCGCATATGACCAACCGATTATATAAATCGCGAGAATAGAATATGGTATCACATACTCGTATTATTCTCGGTCCCATACATATCTCATATGTGCTTCTACTCCGTTTCTCCTGAGCCAGGAAACCTCTGTGTAGGACTCTGAAGACTCGTCAATACGCCGGCAGTAGTTGATGATCATATAAAACACCACAAGACGCAAGCGGTCTGCTAAACGTAACGGCCATCCGGGTATTGAGCGATCAGAAGATCAACAAAAAAGCCTGCTCACACTCCTTCGAATCCAATCGGTAACACTACCGTACAGTCCGGTCTGTTCGTCTGACCTGTCGCATATCTAGTCTAGGGGTGGTTAACGCCAGACCCCAGTAACTTGATAATTCATGACGATATAAGGTCCATAACGGAAGAGAAACTACTGGTAACACTTACCAGTAAATCTCATCTACCCTGGCCATGGATTTCAGTTATGGCCAATCGAGCATAGCGCAACATCAACCCCCAATACAGAGGGAGACGAATCCTTTCTTATCGCTCATTGCCTCTATGTGACTCGGGACTGTACCCATAAACCTCAAGTTTGCACGACTCGGTAGAGCCGTGGTAAGATGGAAATCAAAGCACAGTGGGAGCCGTACAAGACTCTATGACGATCTCGAGTCGACAGACTAACCTGTACCAGCGTCACCGGAGAACTGCTATCTGACGTGAGGTATAATATCATCTAGGAGTTTTCGGCGAGTCCGTTCAGTGTTCCCAGTCTCCACTGAGCACCCGTATACCATCTCTGATGTCAAACACCAATGGATATGGGATCATCCATCGCCCATCACATGGGTCGAGAAGATATACGCTGGTCTACTCTGGAATATCGATGCCCCGTCTCGATATTCCCTCGACTAGGAACATTGAAGGATGAACTTATGGACTACCCGGGCCCCGTTAGTATGATCTGCATCATAATCCTAAAAGTCAAGTACACATCCTAAGGGCCTTATCAACATGTAATAGAGAGGCAGTAAGCATACATGTTAAGATAAAGAGAAACCAGATAGCGTACTATCATGTCGAGCAAGAAAGTCCTACCTATATTTGTCCCAGCATCCACTATAATAGACATCTCATGTACAATAATGGCCTCTAGGGCATACATACAACTAACACTTCCTGCGTCCCCGGATTTGACTTCCCCCTTCTCCTTTTGAATTCCACCCTCGGTTTGATGGGTTTCTTCTTCTTCTTTCCCTTGGCATTGGCTTTTGGGACAAAAGAGGAAGATGGCCCAATAAGCAGAGAGGGATTTTTCGCTGTCTTAAGTGTTCTCTCTGCACTTCTTAACATATTGTGAAGTTCAAGCAGTGATTTCTTCAAATTGTTCATATTGAAGTTCATAATGAATGGTGCAAAGGCAGGGGGAGAGACTGTAGAACAATATCAGTATTTTGCTCGTTATCCATGGTCCATCCTAGGTCCTCATGTTCTTCAATAAGACCAATCGTCTTCAAGACATGTTCACCTACTGATATGCCAGAAGCCATCCGCATCTGAAACAACTTTCGAGATGCCTCGTAGCGTAAAGCCCGAGATTGCTCTCTATACAACTCCTTTGTATGAAGAAAGATGAATTGAACATCCATCTTCTCATGCTGCTTCTGATGTACATTGTCCATAGAAGCAAGCGCGAGGCACTTGGCCGTGTCACAATCAATATCCCATGTTTTCGGATCTCCTTATCCAAAATAGATGTTTAAGGACCTGGGATGGGTGGGGCTTTGGCAGTGAGGACATATGATACTTTATGATATGTGAGTGCAATGTTCAGGTTCCTCAGCCATTCATTATAATTCGGTCCCGTCAGTTTGTTTTTCTCTAACAGAAGCTTAAGTCCCACATTGGTATCTGCCATTAGGAGAGAGAAAAGAAAACACTTAGCGAAATGCTTTTGCAAAAATTTAGATTGGTTATTATCTTATCTAATCGATGTCTCCCGCTTCTTTTATCATATTTTCTTTCAAAGCCTTAAAAAAGAAAACTAGACGGGATTAATTACATTCTATAGTTTCGCTAACCGGTCAGCCAGGCCAGTGCGGTACTTTGAGGGAGGTTCCCCGTACTTTCGCACGGACCTAATTAAAAAAAAACCTCATTTTCCCAGAGGTATAACCTCGTTGACAACTTTCTATACACCTACTGGATTGGCTAATTGTAAAGTGCCAAACTCTCCTGCGAGTAACTCTTACTCACAATGGGACCGAGATCCAACTATCATATAGAAGGTATGCAATCTCATTGCAAATTTCAACTCTTGAAATTCTCGATATAGTTTTTACCCCTAGCTGCTTATAACCATGGCTATGATCAACATATCATAAGCACTAGTCAAGTTCTATCCGTCATTTCGTGATTAACTAGGCCCACCCATATGACCCTTGACTATAATCAACATAATCATATGAATGTCCTAACTAATCACATGAATGTCCTAACTAATCGCATCATACGCCTTGACTATGATCAACATACCTACGACAAATACTAAGTACTCTGGTTCCTAAAATAACGGAGGGTTGCAGATGGTTTTTATGAAAACCTTTAACGCTTTGAACTTGATCTCGTTGTAGAATCTATATAGTTTAGAAAATGAGTGGCTTAAGATCCGCATCTTTTGAAACTTTCTTTTTCATAAAAAGGCCGAGTGGTTTTCAAATCCGATTCTACAACATCTTTAGGTTTCTTTTTCTTTAAATTAATCTTATTAATGTAGTCCCATCATTTCAGTTCCTAAGCCATTACAGAAAAGAAACGAAAATAGAACATATACTTATGCCATTCGCATTCGTCACAATGTCCCGTTATGCACCGTTAGGTTATTTAACTAACGGCATAGCGGAGCGGGACTAGCACGGATGTAAAATATAAGCAACATTTATTATATATCATATATAAATAATAATATTCCATTTTTCTCAGATATTAAGTAATCTCATTACAGAATAATCAGCAGCAGAAACACATATATGAAAATATAGGATATAGTAGGAAGTCCATATTTTATATTTATCCTACAATAGAAAATACGGATTCCACGGTCATGATGAGTAGCCAAGCCCACACCCCTAGACCCCTATGAAAGAGGCAAGTGACCCTACCAATTCTGCAGTTAGGAGACCCGGTCCTGACTCCTCGAGATGGCCTCCTACTGAACTCCAGAACCCGGTCACCCGTGCTCCCCTCCTTGGGTCTATCCTTGTTGTATATATATGCCCTAGAGGCCTTCATTGTATAGGATGCTAGGGATATATATGTACAGGACAATCTTTCTCGATATGATAGTACGCTATTTGGTTTTTCTTTATCTTAACATGTGATATATTTTACTTTGTATTTCATATATTGTGTACATCTTGATAAAACCCGTAAGATATTCGCCTGACTACCAGCGTTGTGATGGCAGTCATACTTGTGGGAGCTGGGTGGTCAATAGGCACATCCTTAAATGTCCCTGGTCGTAGGAGTATTGAGACTAGGCATCGATACTCCAGAGTAGACTAGTGTATACATATCTAGACCCAGACGAGGGGCGATGGATTAGTCCCGTAGCCATTGGTGATGTGCACCTAAGATTGTATACAGATACTCACTGGGTATGAGTACACCGGATAGGACTCGCCGAGGACTGACTCGATGATATTATACCTAACGTTAGATAACAGTTCTCCGGTGACATGCATGCAGATAGTCTGTCGACTTGAGGTCGTCATTTGTCTCGTATGAGTTCCCACTGTGCTTTGATTACTACTGTTAGTGTATATGCCCTAGAGGCCATTACTGTATCATACTAGTTTGTATATTACTTAATGGAAGCTTGGGATATTCACCTTGTATAAACAATCTTGCTCAATATAGTAGTATGCTACTTGGTTGTTTCTACTTCAATGTGTACTTGTGTTTATTTCAGTATATCACTTATACGCATTAGTGGAGCCCTTAGGATCTTTGCTTGATTACCAACGTTGTGATGGCAGTCATACTAGTGGGGGCTGGGATATCTATAAGCACATCCTTATACAGGTCCCTAGCCGCAGGACTGTCGAGACAGGGCATCGATACTCCGGAGTAGACTAGCGTATGCGCTTCTCATCCCAGTGTGGGAGATGGTCTGTCCCACAGCCATCAGTACGTCGTACTGGAGATATTATACGTGTGCTCGTTGGGTTACGAGTACACTGAACAGGACTCGTCGGGAACTGACAGGTTAGTATTATACCTATCGTCAGTTATCAGTTCCCAGGTGACATGAGTACAGCTTAGTCCGCTGACTTGACACTGGCACTTCGCCTCGAGTGTGTTCCCACTGTACTTTGATTACTACCCTACCACGGCTCAAAGGTGTCGTGCAAACGGGTAATAGTTGGGTACAGTCCCGAAGCACTTGGAGGCAGTGACGGTTAGACAGGATTCGTCTCTCCCGGTATTGGGGGTTGACATCGCGCTGTGTCTAGGAGAGCCATTACACGAGTAGTCCCTGGCCAGGGCAAGCAAGATATACTGTTAGGCTTCCAGTGTTATCTCAGGGTGTTTTGGGCTTCACTCTGACACGACTTGTACCGCTATTAGGGGACTGACGTTTTAGCGCCCCCTAGGCCCGACATGCGATGTATTAGACGAACAGACTGGACTGTACGGAGACTGTCACATTAAGACTCAGTAGGAGTTCAGATGGGGTTCACCTCGTCAGCCTTCTTGTCGGCATCTACCTGGGGACCGTTACGCACAGCTAGTGCCGCTTGCGGTCTGTGGTTAAACCCACTGCCAGCGTACTGTCGAGTCTTTAGAGTCCCACACAGAGGGTATTCACCTCTGGGAAAAACAGAGTAGAGGTCGCATGGTTTTGCGACAGGGTTCGTTCTCATCCGCGCACTTGTGCACGTTTGGAGTCCGGACGGATATTACTGGCTGGCTCTGGTTTGAGTCAGATACTGGTATATGTTTTGGGGTTACTTTTATCTCTCAGTATTCATGTTCCTCGGAACAAGAATGCAGGTGTGTATGCACAGTTGTTTGAGGAGGAGGAAGAGGACTTTCATTAGGGTTTAGGAACGGGTGCGTATGCACAGTTGACAGTCGTCTTTTTCCAAACCCTAATGGATTTATGTTATATCAATTAATAATATTAATAAAATGAAATTGTGTCATGGTTGGATTTTGTTGACTAGTTGACCATGGTTGACTTGTTGACCATGGTTGAAGGTTTGACCATCATCATTACAAAAGAAAGATGCTTTTTGATTCTAGCAAAATTCATTTAATGTTTGAAATGATAATGGTCATTCCTAAACCTTCCATCAACTATTTCATTTTCATTATTATTATTAATTTGATAATTCTTTCTCTTTTGTGATATGGTTGCAAGAAAAGAAAAAGAGAGCTCATTCTATCATTTTGGCTTCTCTCTCCTCACTTCATCTTCTTCTTCCTCTAGCTCAAGGAGAATCCTTCTCATGTGTTGAGAATCCCTCTTCTTGAAAGAAAAACACCCCAAAGACACTCTCTACTCACACTAGGGTCAAAGGTTTAGCAAGCCGAAGATTCTAGTTCTCTCAAAGTTCGAGAAAGAGCCCGAAGGTTGAACTCTCAGGTGGATCCAGCTTTGACGGATGAAGGCAACGAGGAAGAACCATCAACCTCTACAAGTTTTCAAGAAGAAGGAGTTCAAGTTAGGTATAACCTTTCATCCGAGTAGCTAACTCTCTTTAGCTTGTTTGCTAGTTTAGTTTAGAAAAGATCCCGACTTTGTTAGTCCATGTTGCCCTATGCGCTAAAAATTTGATTTTTATACCGTTTCTGCCTCCCCGTAAGAACCGGGGGTCGCAACGTGGACTTACAGTGGTATCAGAGCCTAACTAAACTTAAACTAGCTTTGTAGTAAAGTGTATGGAAGTTCGATCGAGAAAAATCGCAAAACCGGAAAAACCAAAACCCTAAGTTTCTGTTGAAATTTTTTGTGCTCTAAATGTAAAAAGTTTGACTCCTAAAATCGGCTCAGGGTTTTGTGAAAACACCCACGAAACACGATCGCATGATTCCTTCAAACGACCGTGGTTCCGCGGCATTGGTTGGCTTAGGCCGCGGAACCGCCGCCGTTTTGTCTCTTCTTGTGGTCCTGTTTTGTGCAGTGTTCTTCTGGTAGGGTTTTGGGATTTTTAAGATATGTCATTTGTGCCCAGATTTTCCAGAAAAGAAATTTGCTTTTGGGGGCCTATAAATCCGTATTTTTATCGAACTTCACTACACTTTGACTCTGTTGGTTATATCTGTGATGTTTGTATGTATTGAACGTCGGCTAATCGCTATAAGTCGATTAGTCGGGGTTATACATCTCTGTAATCTGAGTTTGATATTGGAATGTGTATATGAATGTGTTGGACTGTTGCGGGTGAATAGCCGAGGTGGATGTGAGATGAGCTTTTGTTTTTCTTTCATTCATTTGTAATATGTAAATTGATGTAATAATATTATTTGTATGGCCGCACAATCGGGTCGGGGTTGTAGCCGTCATTGTATAATTCTTTTTACTGTTTTTGCTGCTAGGAAAGACCCATGGAGGGGTGCACAAACTACCGGGTACTTGGCGGGTAGTTTGCCGCACCCGTAGGGGTCTTGGGTGGGGTTTTGGCTATTCACCGCGACCGTGTAATCCGCTTTTCATTGCATGCTCGAACGGATTGCGGATTCCTAATATATCCAATGTATTCATCTGTGATCTGTAATGTCTATCATTGCTATATTTATAACTATTTAGGCGTTGCTTACGTTTTACAGCCGCGCTAGCCCAGCCCCCGCTCTGTCGTTAGTTAAGTAACCTAACGGGTGATGACGGGGCACCGTGGCGAATGCGAATGGCATAAGCGTACGTCATATTTTGGTTGTTTTCTGCAATGGTAGGATTTAAATGATGGGACGCATTAAAAGAACTAATGCAAGAATATCATGCATTAAAAGAACTAATGCAAGATAATAAACCAAGTTAAAATCGTTGGAACACTTTCGAAAAACCACTCGGTTCTTTTCAAAACTAACTTTTAAATGCGGAGATTGAGCCACTCCATCTAAAAGCTATCTCGTTCCATCGATTATATCAAGTTCACTACGTTCACGGTTTCGCCAAAACCATTCGTAGCCCTCCGTCGTTTCGTATGAATATTCAATAGTATTCAAGCTATGTTTGTTGACCTTCGTCAAGGCATAGAGAGTGGTAGTTGTTGGGTGTTCATATGTAGCATAGATAGATGCGTTGGTTTGGGACAGTCGTATTGCCTGGTTGACCTTCGTCAAGGGTATATACGGGTGGGTTCAAATTAACCTCGAAAATGACGGGCAGAACTTGACATGTGACTTATGATTTGTTGACCTTCGTCAAGGTCATAAGAGCATGGGGCAAAAATCCACATCGGGAGTTTCATAAGTACTGAAACTTGCTAGATTTGCACCATTTGGAGTGTGGTGATTCTGGTAGGATTCCTTCAGTTTCGTCACGCAATGATATTTGGATCCCGATCCTACTGTGAGTATATGCTACTCCTCGGGAAATTTCTCACTAAACGATCAATGCTATAAACCTAGTAGGTGCCTAGAAAGGTGTTAGCGGGGTTACGCCCCCAGGGAAAAGAGGTTATTTAATAAAGGAACTTCGCGAAAGCGTTGGAAAACCTCCCTCGAAGTACCGACACTGGCCTGGCTGAACGGTTAAGCAAGTATTGTTCGGTGGGATTGATCCCGACTAGTTCTTCCTTTATGGTTTGAGGAGGGATTCGAGAGACAGTGGGAGCTATCCTGTTTAGACAAATTAAAAACCACTCTAAACTTGGAAGAGCATCGTGCTAAAGTGTTTCTTCTCTCTCTCCTAATTGCAGCGACCAATCGACATGATTGGACTTAAGTTACTTCTAGATAAAAACATACTGACAGGGCCAAACTACAAAGATTGGCTCAGGAATGTCAAAATGGCAATCACTTACGACAAGCTGGGGTATCTTCTTACCACCAAAGCTCCCCCCGTCCCAGGTCCCATCTCCAGCGTCGCGGATAAGGAAATCCGTAAGACTTGGGAGATTGATTGCGCGAAGGCCAGGTGCCTCGTGCTTGCCTCTATGGACAACGAATATTAGAGGAGGCACGAGAATATGGATTTGGAATCCATATTTCTTCATAAAAAAGAACTGTATGGAGAGCAGTCTCGTATCGCAAGATACTAAGTGTCGAAGAAGTTATTTTCGGCAAAGTTGGCCGTCGGATCATCGGTAGCGGACCACGTGCTTAAGATGATTGGCTACATTGAGGAGCTCGCGGAACTTGGGACCACGTTGGAAAGTGAACTCTATACGGATTTAATTCTCCAGTCCCTTCCATCCACTTACGCCCAGTTTATACTGAACTTCAACTTACAAGAAAAGGAAGTTGAACTTTCAGAACACCTCAACATGCTGAGGAGCGCAGAAGGCACCCTACAGAAAGGTAGGGAAACACCCGCTTTGTTTGTAGGAGGATCTTCTTCCTCTAGGTCCAAGGCGAAAGCCAAGGGAAAGAGGAAGAAAGCCCCCGCCAAACAAAGGGGCGGTGTTAGTAAAGTGGGTACGAAGGGAAAGGAAAAGGCAACAATGATAGCGGGGAAGCTTGTGGGTAAAGAAGAATGCTTCTATTGTCATAAAAGTGGACACTGGAAGAAAGAATGCAGGGCTTGGAAAGCCAGGACACAGGAACTGAAGCAGGTTGCGGCTTCAGCTTCAGGTGTGTATGTTATTGAAAACTGTCTATCGATAAACTCTACTTCCTGGGTATTGGATACCGGATCAGGATCTCATATCTGTAATTCTTTGCAGGCGTTGAGAAACCGTAGGTTTTTGAAGGCAGGTGACATGACCCTCAGAGTTGCGAACGGAGCTAGCATGGATGCTAAAGCCGTGGGGGACTATCACCTAGGAATGTCAGATGGGCATGTTTTGGTTTTACGTAATTGGTTTTTTGTACCCAACGCAACTTGTAATATCATTTCTGTATCTTTGGTTTCTAAAGAAGGTTATGAATTTGCGTTTGTAAGTAATGTTGTAAACATTCACCTTAATCAAGTTCTGATTGGGTCAGGTACACTGAGCAATGGTATATACGTGTTAAACCAACCACAGATTTTCAATATCCAGAATACACACAAAAGAAACTCTCCAGATATCAATCAGGCTTTCTTATGGCATTGTAGACTGGGTCACATCAATGAGACACGGTTGACTAAGTTACATAAAGAAGGATACTTGGATCCGTTCGAGTATCAGTCTTATGCCACTTGTGAATCTTGTCTCATGGGAAAGATGACAAAGACTCCGTTCATTGGACACGGAGAAAGAGCAAGCGAGATCTTGGGACTCATACACAGTGACGTGTGTGGTCCAATGTCTACACATGCGCGAAGCGGTTATTCATACTTCATCACTTTCACAGATGATTTCTCTAGGTATGGACATGTCTTCTTAATGAAGCACAAATCCGAGGCCTTTGAGAAATTTCGGGATTACAAGAATGAAGTTGAAAACCAAACAGGCAAAAGTATTAAGATTCTAAGATCGAATCGAGGTGGTGAATACTTGAGTGCCGAGTTCCTGGACTATTTAAAAGAGAATGGAATTCTCTCTCAGCGTACTCCTCTATACACTCCGCAACATAACGGTGTATCGGAAAGGAGGAATCGAACCCTATTGGATATTGTTCGTTCCATGATGAGTAAGGCTGAGTTACCGCGATCTTTCTGGGGCTATGCACTAGAAGCAGCTGCATATCTCTTGAACAAGGCTCCCACAAAGACTGTGCCTACCACTCCATATCAGATGTGGAGTGGGAAGAAACCCTGTCTTAAGTACCTTAAGATATGGGGATGTCCAGCTTTTGGAAAAAAAGCAGTATGCGGACAAGCTCGAGGCACGTTCAGTACAGTGTAAGTTTGTGGGATACCCAAAGAACTCCAGGGGATATCTGTTCTATTCCGCTGAGGAACAAAAGGTTTTTGTTTCTCAACATGCCCGCTTCTTGAAAACTGAGTTTTTGGAAACTCAGATAAGTGGGAACGCAATAGAACTGGAAGAAATTCCAGAACCACAAGCTATTACTGAAAGCTTGGAAGAGCCAGTAAGTTCAAAAGAACAGGACATTCCTATGCCGCTCCGCAGGAGTAGTAGGCAGTCTCATCCGCCCGAGAGATACTACGGTTTTCTCATAGACGGGGATCGAGAGGATTGCATCATAGATTATGATGAGCCTACTAGCTTCCAGCAGGCCGTTCAGAGCGTTGACTCGGTAAAATGGTTGGATGCAATGCGGACCGAAATGGAGTCCATGTACACCAACAAAGTATGGACGTTGGACATTGCTCCAGACGGGGTAAAACCCTTAGGATGCAAGTGGATCTTCAAAAGGAAGATTGGTGTAGATGGACATGTTGAGACCTATAAAGCTAGACTTGTAGCAAAGGGTTTCCATCAAAGACCTGGTTTGGACTATGACAAAACCTTTTCTCCTGTGGCTATGCTGAAATCCATTCGGATCCTTCTTGCCATTGCTGCCTTCCACGATTATGAGATTTGGCAGATGGACGTAAAGACCGCTTTTCTAAATGGAAATTTAGAGGAGTGTGCCTATATGGATCAGCCAGAGGGTTTCATTCAGAGTAGGAGCAGCAAAAAGGTGTGCAAGTTGCATAAGTCCATCTATGGACTAAAGCAGGCATCGCGGAGTTGGAACATCTGTTTTGATGAGACGGTCAAGGAATTTGGCTTTATCAAAAATCCAGATGAACCATGCATCTATAGTAGATTTGTAGCGAGAAATGTAGTATTCCTCGTTTTATACGTGGATGACATTCTCTTAATAGGAAATGACATTCCTATGCTACAATCTGTCAAAGGGTTCTTGTCGCACAGGTTCTCCATGAAAGACCTGGGTGATGCCTCATACATCCTGGGGATCCGGATCCATCGTGATAGATCCAAGAGGATATTCGGACTTTCTCAGTCCAGGTACATCGACACCATAGTGAAAAGATTCAGTATGGAAGATTCCAAGCGCGGTAACCTACCGGCTTGTCACGGGATCACCCTCTCTAAAGAGATATCTCCCAAGACTGATTTGGAGAGGGATCACATGTCTATTATACCCTACGCTTCTGCGGTAGGCTCTATAATGTATGCGATGTTGTGTACCAGACCGGATGTAGCTTATGCACTGAGTGTGGTAAGCCGGTATCAGTCAAACCCTGGGGAGAAACACTGGATAGCGGTAAAGAACATTCTCAAGTACCTGAGAAGGACTAAGGAGATGTTCTTGGTGTATGGCGGGAAAGACCTCCAGATTGAGGCCTTTGCTGACTCCAGCTTCCAGAGTGACAAGGATGATTCCAAGTCCATGTCGGGTTTTTTCTTTACCCTCAATGGAGGGGCGGTGTGTTGGAAGAGCTCCAAACAGGAAACCGTTACAGACTCGACGATGGAAGCGGAATACATCGCTGCATCTGATGCCGCAAAAGAAGCCGTCTGGATGAGGAAGTTCTTGAAATAACTTCAGGTGGTTCTGTCCATTGTTGATCCAATACCTCTGTATTGCGACAACAACGGGGCTATAGCTTTAGCGAAGGAACCCAGGTCCCATCAGAGATCCAGACACATCTTGAGGCGGTATCACCTGATCAGGGAGATCGTGGATCGCAAGGAGATCGAGGTTCGGAGGGTTGCTTCAGAAGAAAACACTGCAGATCCATTCACCAAGGCCTTACCCCAGACTCAGTTCGAGCGGCTGATCGAGATGATAGGTCTTCGATACGCCAGTACATGGCCTTAGTGCAAGTGGGAGATTGTTAGTGTATAAGCCCTAGAGGCCAATACAGTATCATACTAGTTTGTATATTACTTAATGGAAGCTTGGGATATTCACCTTGTATAAACAATCTTGCTCAATATAGAAGTATACTAATTTGTTTGTTTTTACTTCAATGTGTACTTGTGTTTATTTCAGTATATGACTTATACGCATTAGTGGAGCCCTTAGGATCTTTGCTTGATTACCAGCGTTGTGATGGCAGTCACACTAGTGGGGGCTGGGTAATCTATAAGCACATCCTTATACAGGTCCCTAGTCGCAGGACTGTCGAGACAGGGCATCGATACTCCGGAGTAGACTAGCGTATGTGCTTCTCATCCCAGTATGGGAGATGGTCTGTCCCACAGCCATCAGTACGTCGTACTGGAGATAGTATACGGGTGCGCGTTGGGTTACGAGTACACTGGACAGGACTCGTCGGGAACTGACAGGTTGGTATTATACCTATCGTCAGTTATCAGTTCCCAGATGACATGAGTACAGCTTAGTCCGCTGACTTGACACTGGCACTTCGCCTCGAGTGTGTTCCCGCTGTACTTTGATTACTACCCTACAACGGCTCAAAGGAGTCGTGCAAACGGGTAATAGTTGGGTACAGTCCCGAAACACTTGGAGGCAGTGACGGTTAGACAGGATTCGTCTCTCCCGGAATTGGGGGTTGACATCGCGCTGTGTCTAGGAGAGCCATTATACGAGTAGTCCCTGGCCAGAGCAAGCGAGATATACTGGTAGGCTTCCAGTGTTATCTCAGGGTGTTTTGGGCTTCACTCCGACATGACTTGTACCGCTATTAGGGGACTGACGTTTTACCGCCCCCTAGGCCCGACATGCAATGTATTAGACGAACAGACCAGACTGTATGGAGACTGTCACATTCAGACTCAGTAGGAGTTCAGATGGGGTTCACCTCGTCAGCCTTCTTGTCGGCATCTACCAGGGGACCGTTACGCACAGCTAGTGCCGCTTGCGGTCTGTGGTTAAACCCACTGCAAGCGTAGTGTCGAGTCTTTAGAGTCCCACACAGAGGGTATTCGCCTCTTGGCAAAACAGAGTAGAGGTCGCATGGTTTTGCGACAGGGTACGTTCTCATCCGCGCACTTGTGCACGTTTGGAGTCCGGACGGATATTACTGGCTGGCTCTGGTTTGAGTCAGATACTGGTTTATGTTTTGGGGTTGCTTTTATCTCTCAGTATTCATGTTCCTCGGAACAAGAATGCAGGTGTGTATGCACAGTTGTTTGAGGAGGAGGAAGAGGACTTTCATTAGGGTTTAGGAACGGGTGCGTATGCACAGTTGACAGTCGTCTTTTTCCAAACCCTAATGGATTTATGTTATATCAATTAATAATATTAATAAAATGAAATTGTGTCATGGTTGGATTTTGTTGACTAGTTGACCATGGTTGACTTGTTGACCATGGTTGAAGGTTTGACCATCATCGTTACAAAAGAAAGATGCTTTTTGATTCTAGCAAAATTCATTTAATGTTTGAAATGATAATGGTCATTCCTAAACCTTCCATCAACTATTTCATTTTCATTATTATTATTAATTTGATAATTCTTTTTCTTTTGTGATATGGTTGCAAGAAAAGAAAAAGAGAGCTCATTCTATCATTTTGGCTTCTCTCTCCTCACTTCATCTTCTTCTTCCTCTAGCTCAAGGAGAATCCTTCTCATGTGTTGAGAATCCCTCTCCTTGAAAGAAAAACACCCCAAAGACACTCTCTACTCACTCTAGGGTCAAAGGTTTAGCAAGCCGAAGATTCTAGTTCTCTCAAAGTTCGAGAAAGAGCCCGAAGGTTGAACCCTCAGGTGGATCCATCTTTGACGGAAGAAGGCAACGAGGAAGAACCATCAACTTCTACAAGTTTTCAAGAAGGAGTTCAAGTTAGGTATAACCTTTCATCCGAGTAGCTAACTCTCTTTAGCTTGTTTGCTAGTTTAGTTTAGAAAAGATCCCGACTTTGTTAGTCCATGTTGCCCCATGCGCTAAAAATTTGATTTTTATACCGTTTCCGCCTCCCCGTAAGAACCGGGGGTCGCAACGTGGACTTACAACTACCCTACCACGGCTCAAATGAATCATGAAAATAGGTTTTAGTTGGGTACAGTCCCGAGCCACATGGAGGCAGTGAGCGACTGTTGGGGATTCATCTCTCCCGGTATAGGGAGTCGATATCGCACAGTGATCGGTTGGTCATTACCATAAGTCCCTGGCCAGAGATGATTGATAATTACTGGTGGATGGGCAAGTATATCTCGGATGGTCTTGATCCACACTGACACGACTTGTACGGTTAATAGGGGTCTGAAATTTTCTACCCTCTAGACCTTACTTGTGATACTCTCAGACTAACGGACCGTACTGCACGGACATTGTCACGGACAGGCTCAGAAGGATTTCGGATGAGTTCGCTCGTCGGCCTCCTTTTTGACATGTACCTGGGTCGCCGTTATGTACAGCTAGTGCCACTGACGGACTTGTAGTTAAACCCACTGCCATCGTACTATCGAGTCTTTAGAGTCCTACATAAAGGGTTTCCCTAGTTCAGGCGAGAAGATGTAGAGGCCGTATGGTCTTACGGCAGGGTTTCGATCGCATACGTGTACTGGCTGCTGGCTACACGAATGATGTTCGGACAGATAATACTAGTGGGTTTTGGTTTAAGCCGGATCCTAGTATTATATTTTTGGATTATTCTTGTCTCTGTGTATCCGTATTTTTTGGAATACGGATATGGGTATGTATATACGGTGAGGGCATTCTTGTAATTTCACAAGAATGAGCTTCTAGAAGGAGACGCCTCCTTATTGATTTATCCTTTTACGATAAAGGATTAATGAGGTAGAAGTTATGAGATATTTGAGGAATGGGTTACAAGCATGGTTTTGTGAATTGTTTATTCATTTGGAGTTCCTATTCAAGCATGGTTGATTATTTTGAGACTAAAATAATCCATGCTTGAATTATTGTCTCAAGACTTAGCCATTCTCTCATCTCATTCTCTAGTTCATTCTCACATTATCTTTCTCTCTCCTAGGTTTCCTCTCCTCCTCTTTCAAGCTCATGCAATCACATGAGTTGTGAATCAATGAGCTTTGAGACAACATAATCCAATACACCTTCTCTATTTCTACTTAGTTGTCTTCCTTAGCAAGTTGGATAACTAAGTTACCTCTTTTGAGGTTGGAGCTTGACCATAGGCCCTCGGGTAGATCTTTCTTTGACACAAAGAAGACCGGCAACCGAGTTCTTTTGAAGCCAAGGAGGAGCCAAAGAAAGGAGATCAAGAAAAAGCTTGGACTAAGGAGCATAGAACCACTTGAAGACCCCAAGGACTTGATACGAGGGTATAACACTTTAACCGAGTAGATAGCACCATCTTGTAGTTTAGTTTTGTTAACTAAGGTTTAATCAAGATCGTAAAAGTGGAAAAAAGTCTATGTTGCAAAGCAAAATATGGTCTTTTGATGTGACAAAAATCGTTTTTGATGTATTCCGCCTCCCCGCGAACAGGTGGGGTGTGCTACATAGACTTACAATCCTAATGCGGAAAAGTACATAATATATATCAATGGTGACATCATCCTCAACCCGGAAGTGCACAGAAAAAATTCGACAGAAACTTGATGATTGGAAATGCAGTTTTTGGAAATTTCGTCCGATCGAAGTTCTAAACACGTTAGAGCAAGCTAGTAAAGGTTAATGGCGTAGATCCGATACCATGTAAGTCTACGGTAGCGCCCCGGCCGTCTTTTCGAGGCCAAAATGCGGAAACGAAAACTTTTTTAAAACTAGAAACCGGCGCTATCGTATGCTTAAAATCCGGATCGAACCATTAACCTACAACTAGCTAACTAGAGAGAGGGTTGGAAAACTATACCGATCGATCCATGTCCTTCGGTCTTTGGCCACCATCCCAAGCTCCCCGCGGCATCTCCGGTCTCGATCTCCTCTTCAGAAAGGGCATCACATCATCGATTCTTTTTACGGGCTCCCGCTTCATCCGAAGCAACTCGGGCACGAAGTGTGCTAGCCGACGTGTCCAAGATGATGTAGAGAATGTTTGTGATCACTTTGTCACTTGCATCGATGAGATGGATGGAGGTTGAAGGTGTTTCCATTGATGGAGATTATGAGCTAGAGAAGAAAAAGGAAGAAGAAGAAGTTTTTCTCTTTCTTTTCTTTTTGTGATGCTATGGAAAAAATGAGAGAGAGCAAGAGTAATAATACAAGAGCCAACCTCTTCTATGGCTGCCCCTCTCTCTCCTCTCATCAAATCAACTCACAAAACTATCACATAATGTGACACATGCACAAGAAAAGAGACCATGAGTTACCACTTGTGCATGTGTCACAATAAATGCTCCAAATCAAGATATTTAGCTCATAATATCCATATGTAAACATTAACCCAAATGTTTACAACAATAAAAAGATACAGCAACATCTAAAGTAAACTTGTGACGGATCACAAGGATACCCCTCACCTGTATATACATACCAGCATCCACATTCCGACCGAATGCGAATGCGATGAGACTAAAGTAATCTAACAAATCTAATACTAGGATCCGGCTTAAACCAAAGCCTACTAGTATGATCCTCCCGATCACGATCCATGCAATACCGCACGTATATGATTGAACCCTGCCATATATCATACGGCCTCTACAACGTTTCTCCCGAAACTTGAGAAACTGTCTGTGGGGGACTCTAAAGACTCGTCAATACTTTGGCTGTGGATTTAACCACTAGAACGTCAGTGGTACTAGCTGTATGTAACGGGCTACCAGGTATTGACCAAAAGAGAGGTCGATGAGCGAACTCATCCTGACACCCTACTGAGCCTGTCAGTGACAATATCCGTACAGTCCGGTCCGTTTGTCTATGAGCATCTCCTGGCGGGCCTAGGGGGATGGTAAAAGTCAAACCCCCAAAAGCGGTACAAGTCGTGTCGGAGTGTAGACCATAACACCCTGAGATGCTACTGGAATACCTACCTGTAAATCTCCTGCCTTGGCCAAGGACTTCGTGTAATGGCTCTCCTATACACAGCGCGATCTCACCCCTAATACCGGGAGAGAAGAAACCCCTGTCGATCCGCTCACTGCCTCCATGTGGCTCGGGACTGTACCCAATTAAAACCTGTTTGCACGACTCCTTTGAGCCGTGGTAGGGTAGTAACCAAAGCACAGTAGGAATTCACACGAGACAAATGACGATCTCAGATCGATGAACTAACCTGTACAAATGTCACCAGGGAACTGCTATGTGACGTCAGGTATAATACCAACTAGCATGTTCCCGGCGAGTCCTGTCCGGTGTACTCATAACCCAATGAGCACCTGTATACATCTTAGGTGAACCAACTGACACCAATGGCTTTTGAGACCAGCCACCGGCCCTCGTCGGGGTCTCGACAGTATACACTAGTCTACTCCGGAGTATCGATGCCCTGTCTCGAAAACTCCCACGACTAGGGTCCACTTTAAGGATGTGCTTATAGACCCCAGCTCCCACGTATATGATCGCCATCATACAGCTGGCAGTCAAGCAAGAATCCTAAGGGCTTTATCAACGTGTAATAGCGATCTGTAAAGTCACCTAAAGCATGTACACGATGATAAAGATAAAGCAAATAGCATTCTATCATCTTGAGTAAGACTGTCCTACCGGTATAGGTCCTCTCTCAATCATTGCAATCACGTGCCTGTGATCCAATAATTGACTCTGAGGGCACTATATCCAACAATCTCCCACTTGCACTCAAGGCTAATTATTGCGATGTTGCATACTCACAGCCCGTGTGATACCGAACACCCAACTCCTCTACTAATCAGTCTCACAAAGCCCGTTTGCGGAACTATTGCGTTCGATGAATAGCCTCAGTGAGTGGATCCGCTCTGATGTTTCTTTCTATGTCTCTCTTTATCTCAAGTTCGCAGAGAAAGCCATCTCCTGAAATGAGCAATACCTGTCTTAGAATATGTCTGGATATCTGATGGGACCTAGTTCATAAATGAACTCCAAATCCAAACTTCTTAGACTGTATCGTCAACTGAACTTAATCAGTATCCTGCGACACACCTCCCTTAGTATTCGCTTGGACCACCTATCAAAAATACTCCCCCCCCGTCAGAGGGAAAACTATAACTCTGACAGTCACTCTGTCATCCAGGTCACCTTGTAAGCCTGGAATGATAACCGTCTTCTGAAAGAGGCTGCCGTTATCATATCCCTAGAACATCCACTTTTGTTCTAAAACTGCTACCGGACGTTTCTCCAGGATTGGATTAATATCAATTTATTGCATCTAGTGCAAGAACAATATCTGGTGTGGTACTTGACATCTCATGATTGACTCAATTGCCTAAGCAAGTGATCTGCCAATCATGCATATCCCTCTCCCCTTTAGTCTGTAAGACACCTTTAGAGAGGGTGACTCCATCACCTGCAGGTACACTACCGTGCCAGGAGTCGTCCATTCTAAAACACCTTTAGAATGCTGTCTAAGTACCCAGATTGGGAAACTACCCAAATCTAGATCTAAAACCATAAATCTAGTAACCAGAATGTCTGATATAATATCCAAGCTTTATGTGGAGAAATCACTATGTGACAACCAAAGTATAACCGATCGTAATATAGGAATTTCACTTCCTACTCTATGTTTGTCATCCTAATACCAGGACATCACACCCTACTACCTTCTTAACAGATCCATCTCCTATTCTGATGAAATCAAACCTTTGACTATCACATCAAAAATAGATGATCTATCTCCGCTATATCTGCTTTAGTCCATAAATAGTCATAAGCCACTTGTCCGCTATACTTCCGCTTCTCCTACTGACTATGACAACCCTGTGGCAGAATAATGTACACGTGCACTTCTAAAGCTAGTTTAGAACGACGCTATACTCATCCTCCTGCCGGGTCTCATAGCCTGGAACAACAGTAGTGTCAAGTCTGGGTAAACAAGAACCTCCCTGTCACCATCTTTGAGGCTACCGGAGTACCTCACGGGTGCCTGAGGTTACCCACCATATCTGCGGAGTGGCCAAATGGAATGTCAATCCAGATTGAATCTTTAGATCCTATTAAATTTTCAACGATCGTTTGCGGTTCTGGAATCACTTCCAATTCTACCATACTCCCACTACTGTTTTATGAAAAAAATCCATTTTACTAAAACTGTGGCGAGTCAAGAACAATATCATTATTGATCTTCCAGATGGTAAAAAGTCAACCCTCTTCATAGCCCGGGTCAAACCACAAACAGCAATTACAGAAACGTGCCTTGAGTTATCCAGAGTCTGGTTTTAAGCATAAGCCGGACAACTCCCCGTACCTTAACATCGTTAAGATATGAACCGTTCTATATCCAATATAGAAACAGACGCACTGATTTAATTGGAACCAGATTCAAATCATGCAGCTGTCTCTAGTGCATGTCAACTAAATGGAAGGAGGCCAATCAGCGTTACACAACTTAGGAATGCATTCAGATATGAGTAACCTGAAAGAGAAACAAGTTTCTCAAAACCATTACTATCAACTAAATACTATACACAAGTATCTACATCTTCGATCACCTTGAAGAATCCCGATACTTGCAACATCTGGTTCTCTACTTTACTCGTATACCTATAACTTCTCAAAACATGGACCTTGTGTTTCTACGAAACACTTGTCTAAGAACTAGAGAAGTCATAAGTAAACAGAATATAGTACGAGTACCAACCCCTCTGTCCTAATAGACACTGGACAACATACAATACTCTGTATAAGTCCCCTGAGTCTAATAACCCATTCCCTGTGTGTCGTAGGTTTAAAACCGTACTTATGGTTAAGAAGAATTACACCGCTGTTTAATACTCCTTACCTAACCATCCACTGATATAGGTAAATGTCATGGACATAATTTCAAAAAGTTATATCTCACTTTATAAAAATAAACGTACATATATATCAATTTGAAATTGGTGCATAACAACAGATATTCAAAACCAAATATTTGCCGTCCGGCAAACAACCCAGGCGATTTCCTCAAATATCACCAATTATAACGAATCCCGATATAATGAGGATGATCACCCAATTCCCAATAACTTACTCCCACTCATCATCTATAAAACCATACGGATGTGAGAATCAAACCTGGTAAATACATACCCTGGAGCAAGGGCTAATTGGGAAATCAGTTTTCTTTTAACAATGCACAGTGAAACTGAAATATATAAATGTTTCGAAGGGGTATCCGGGTATTCTTAGTAATGCCTCTTCCATTATTAGATTCACAACTGTAACCGTATATTTCTTTGTCATCTCTCCAAATCCCTTTATATGTCTTTAGTCATTACCTTCTGTACACACTTTTAGGCTAAATGGTTATCTTCCGTCCCTACCGTTCGGCACCAGCCTATGGTTTGGAAGAAGACTATCCAATAAGCGTAATAGGTGTACTGACCTAATCCTAGGAGCACTCGCAACCAGAGATAAGGTAAAGATAAAAGACAACTGAATAAAACTTATTCCTATTTCTCCTGAACCAGAATCCATCTCCGAATTGGAACAAGTTCTTTCGAGTTCGTATATAACCATACGATGGAGTATCCAATAAACTGTGGATCTTCGTAGTGATACGGAGTGTTCTGGAGAAATACAAAGGTGAAGTAGGAGTAGCGATGAAACACTTGGTTTGGTCTTGAATAGCAGTCGCAGTTTACTTTTCCCTCTTTCTAATCCCTTTATTTGTCTTAATTTATTACCTTTTGTACACCATCATTAGGATAATTGGTTTTCATTACCCACCGTTCGGCACCTGCTTATGGTTTGAATGAAGACTATCCAATAAGCGTAATAGGTGTACTGTCCTAATCCTAGGAACACTCGCAACCTGAGAGAAGATAAAACGAAAAGACAACTGAATAGTCTTATTCGTTTTCTTCAGAACCAGAAACCATCCTCGAATAAGTTCCTTCGAGTTCGTATATAACCATACAATGGTTTTATCCAATGGAAATGGATGTTCGTAGTAATACGGGGTGTTCTGGAGAAAAGGGTAAAAGTAGGAGTGGCAATGAGGTATGCAACTCAGACAATCCAAAAGCCAGTGTTTTAAGAAGGTTCGGTTAACTGGGTCACTGAGTCATAGTCAAGGGTCGGGCCATGGTCGCTGCCAAAGAGAGAGAGAAAAGAAACACTCAGCGTGCACTCTAACCTAGATCAGAATGGTTATCAATTTATCTAATCAGGAAATCTCCCACTGTAACCTCAAATCCTCATCCAAACCTGAAAGAAAAATTAGTCGAGATCACCCGAGGAGTAAACCAACCCATCAGTGGGAATCGGGATCCAACTATCATCGAATGATAACGTGATGGAATCCACTCACGTTATCACACTCCAGAAGGTATGCGCATATCTGGCAAGTTTCAGTTTCTTTAGAAACTCCCGATGTGATTTTTACCCCATGCTCTTATGACCTTGAATTTGGCAAACAAATCATACGTCACATGTCAAGTTCTACCCGTCATTATCCAGGTTAATTTGAACCCACCCGTAACTACCCTTGACTTTGGCTAACAAAGCAGTACGACTGTCCCAAACCAACGCATCTATCTATGCAACAGAAAAGTAACAAATAGCTACCATACACTATGCCTTGATTTTGGCCAACAAACATAGCATGAATACTATGTGCTACCCGTCTGAAATGACGGAGGGCTACGAATGGTTTTTGGCGAAAAATCTTTAACCTAATGAACTTGATATCGTTGAAGGAACCGGATAGCTTTTTACAAAAATATAGTGGCGAAAACCTTTGCTAAAGAGGTCACTCCCGGTGAAGGGATCTCGGCTTTTTCACCGTAGAATGAGGTGCAGGATATTCCAACTGAATATCATGATGCAAAGCAAAAAGGTAATCGGCTATTGTGAAGTTATTACCCTGACGCAAACTTCTGTCCAAGGGGTCACTCCCGGTGAAGGGATCTCAGCCCTTGCCTCGTCGACTGAGGTGCAGGATATTCCAACTGAATACCACTGTGCAAAACAAAAGAAAACGTTCTTGCAATAACAGCTTTTTGAAAAATGTTCCAACAATATCAAAATAGGTTTTTTTAGCTTGCATTGATCCGAATCAATGCAGTCCCATCAATTAATCACAGCACAAAAGAACGAAAATATGATGTACGTATTTGCCATCCGCATTCGCCACTGGGTCCCGTCATCACCCGTTAGGTTACTTAACTAACGACAGAGCGGGGACTGGACTAGCGCGAATGCAAAACATATACAACATCTACTAGTAAATATATAGCAATATATAATAATCGCTCCAGGCGTGATAAAATGTAACATCACAGAAATGTAATAAGCATCACAGAGCAATACAGATAAACTGGGATCCCCGGGTTTCATAGAGCAGCTACTGAAACCCGACGTTCCCCTGGTCGTGTGGCTAGCCTGTGCAATGAAATCCTAGACCCTTACGGGCGCGGAAAGTTACCCGCCAAAACCTGAAGCGAGGCAGCCCCCTTCAACAAAGTGAATGGACCACCCAGCACTTCAATGGAATCCGGTAACTTGAGCACCACTCCTTGGGTCAACCTGTACCCCCTATGAGTGCGGCGAATAGCCCGCCAATTCTAGAGTAAAGCCCCTTCCGTCTCAAAGCCATGAGATGTGGGCCCGTTGCCCTCTAGACCCCGGCTACCCGTGCACCTCTCCTCGGGGTAATCCTAGTACAGAAAGTAAAATATACAACGGGTACATCGACCTTAGCCCGGTCGTGCCCCAAAAGAAGAATATACAAATAGGCAGTGACGGAAATCCACATGTCGGAAGCTCGCCCCGCAATATCAAATGTAAAAATACAACCAAACTGTACTAGCATTGCATCCAGGCTATCCACCACGACAAATCCGCAACATCACAGCACAACACAGAACATCAACGTGAATGTCACGTTCGCAAATCCGTCTAAAAGAGCTATAGCAATTAGACATGATTTATCGAACAAATGACATTCACGGTCGCAGATATAATGTAAATACTGTGAACTAACATATTTAAAGTTTTCGATCGACAGAATTTCCTGATGTGGGCCCCAAGTACAATACCAAATACTCAGACAAATCTGGGCCCAAACAAAAAATACCAGAAACCACATTTCCAAGTCAGAGACCACCACAGAAAATTTCGTGCACTGTGGCTACAGTACTGCGGCGGATCCATGGCCAAAACGTAGGTACGGTCGCAGTTCCGCCACGCTACTGTGATATCATGCAACGAATTTTCTGCAGTGTTCTTAAAAAACCCTGCATGATTTTCTGAGATACCCAAAAAAAAATTTACAACACAAAAAAAATTCGACAGAAACTTGATGATTGGAAATGCAGTTTTTGGAAATTTAGTCAGATCGAAGTTCTAAACACGTTAGAGCAAGCTAGTAAAGGTTAATGGCGTGGCTCCAATACCATGTAAGTCTATGGAAGCACCCCGGCCGTCTTTCCGAGGCCAAAATGCGGAAACGAAAACTTTTTTCAAACTAGAAACCGGTGCTATCATATGCTTAAAACCCGGATCGAACCATTAACCTACAACTAGCTAACAAGAGAGAGGGTTGAAAAACTATACCGATCGATCCGTGTCCTTCGGTCTTTGGCCACCATCCCAAGCTCCTCACGACATTTCTGGTCTCGATCTCCTCGTCGGAAAGGGCACCACATCATCGATTCTTTTTACGGGCTCCCGCTTCATCCGAAGCAACTCGGGCACGAAGTATGCTAGCCGACGTGTCCAAGGTGATGTAGAGAATGTTTGTGATCACTTTGTCTCTTGTATCCATGAGATGGATGGAGGTTGAAGGTGTTGCTATTGAAGGAGATTATGAGCTAGAGAAGAAAAAGGAAGAAGAAGAAGTTTTTCTCTTTCTTTTCTTTTTGTGATGCTATAGAAAAAATGAGAAAGAGCAAGTGGAATAATACAAGAGCCAACCTCTTCTATGGCTACCCCTCTCTCTCCTCTCATCAAATCAACTCACAAAACTATCACATAATGTGACACATGCACAAGAAAAGAGACCATGAGTCACCACTTGTGCTTGTGTCACAATAAATGCTCCAAATCATGATATCTAGCTTATAATATCGATATGTAAACATTAACCCAAACGTTTATAACAATAAAAAAATACGGCAATATCTAAAGTAAACTCGTGACGGGTCACAAGGATACCCCTCACCTGTATATACATACCTGCATCCGCATTCCGACCGAATGCGAATCCGATGAGACTAAAGTAATCTAACAAATCTAATACTAGGATCCGGCTTAAACCAAAGCCCACCAGTATGATCTTCCCGATCACGATCCGTGCAATACCGCGCGTATATGATCGAAACCTGCCATATATCATACGGCCTCTACAACGTTTCGCTCGAAACTTGAGAAACTGTCTGTGGGGGACTCTAAAGACTCGTCAATACTTTGGCTGCGGATTTAACCACTAGCACGTCAGTGGTACTAGCTGTACATAACGGGCTACCAGGTATTGACCAAAAGGGAGGTCGATGAGCGAACTCATCCTGACACCCTACTGAACATGTCAGTGACAATATCCGTACAGTCCGGTCCGTTCGTCTATAGGCGGGCCTAGGGGTTGGTAAAAGTCAGACGCCGAAAAGAGGTACAAGTCGTGTCGGAGTGTAGCCCATAACACCTTGAGATACTACTGGAATACCTACCAGTAAATCACCTGCCGTGGCCAAGGACTTCGTGTAATGACTCTCCTTGACAGAGCGCGATCTCACCCCCAATACCGGGAAAGACGAAACCCCAGCCGATCCGCTCACTGCCTCAATGTGGCTCGGGACTGTACCCAACTAAAAGCTGTTTGCATGACTCCTTTGAGCCGTGGTAGGGTAGTAATCAAAGCACAATTGGAACTCACACGTGACAAATGACGATCTCAGATTGATGAACTAACCTGTACACATGTCACCAGGGAACTGCTATCTGACGTCAGATATAATACCAACTAGCATGTTCCCGGCGAGTCATGTCCGGTGTACTCATAACCTAATGAGCACCTGTATACATCTTAGGTGAACCAACTGACACCAATGGCTTGTGAGACCTGCCACCGCCCCTCTTCGGGGGCTCGACTGTATACAATAGTCTACTCCGGAGTATCGATGCCCTGTCTCGAAAACTCCCACGACTAGGGACCACTTTAAGGATGTACTTATAGACCCCATCTCCCACGTATATGATCGCCATCATACTGCTGGCAGTCAAGCAAGAATCCTAAGGGCTCTATCAACGTGTATAAACGACCTGTAAGGTCACCTAAAGCATGTGCACAATGATAAAGATAAACCAGATAGCATACTATCATCTTGAGTAAGACTGTCCTACCGGTATAGGTCCTCCCTAAATCATTGCAATCACGTCTATGATCCAATAATTGACTCTGAAGGCACTATATCCAATACATATATTACACTTACGGTCGCAGAAAAGAAATGTAAAACTACAACATTTAGAATCCACACTTTTCCTTAGACATCGCAAACTTGGAATATCACATGCCTCGAATTTCATGCTAACATTGTAGATCTTACATTTAGGTCTAAATAATGAAAACTCTTTTCAAAAGAGAACGGGTAATTCATCAAGATTCCCGATATCCAACGAGTCCGAAATGTTAGATTTAACGATAACCAATTAATTTTCTCAAAACTAATTAGCGTAGATTCCAAGTATTGTATCACATTTAAAAAGATTAAACGATGTTAAATATATCAATCAACATATCAACATACCCACTGAATCCATAGATCTCAACACTTGAACCTATTTTTAAAAATTCCCAGAGAGCACAACATGTACCCAAGGATCAGCACAAGAAGGCACGGTCTAAGCCTCACCAACGGCGCCATGGAACCACCGCAAATGCCTGATTTAGCCTCGGTTTCGCGGTCGTTGTGTCGAGTTAGGCACTCATTCTTCTTGGGGATCCACAGAAAATCATGCACTATTTTCTGAATATTTTTAAACCACAAAATTCCAACATTTGAAAAAATTTCCAGTGAACAAGTAAAAAACTCATTTTTCATGTCCGATTGAGTTTATAAACACCGTCTAAGTTACCCTAAAGCTCTAGCTAGGCTCTAATACCATGTTGGTGTGTAGTAGCTCTTTTAGTTAGGTTACAACAAGATATAGTGATGAACTTTTCAAAATAATAGAGGGCAAATCCAAACAAACTTCGAATCAAACTAGAGATTAGGGTAAAGCATAATAATAGAAGTCTAAACATAAGTGAAAAGAAACCACAACCTTTATAGTCAACTCCTTCACTCTCTTGGACTCCAATGACTCTTATCGAAGCTTGGATCGGCTCCGCTCAAGGTCCATCGTCGTCTACGATGATACACCTGGAGTATCCTTGCTCAAGATCTTTGCTTCACAAAACTAGTGTGAATGAAGCATAACAAGCTACGCTAATGGGCTAGAGTAGTATAGATTGGTGAAGTGGTTTGTACTCTCACTTAAAAACCCTTTCTTTTTATGTTACTCACTCAAAATGAAAACTCAAGAGAGCATGAGAGAGGAAGAAGAAGAAGATGGCAATGCTTGAGCTCAATATTGTTATTCTCTCTTAATAAAAAGAGAAAAGAAAAGAAAATATATATGAGAGTCACACTCTCAACAAACCATGGTAAATAAATATCTAGATATTAAGCAAATGAGTCAAAGCAACTTAGGAAATTAAACCATGGTTGAAGTCAAGGTTAACAAGAGAAGTGTGTAGAATTTATCAACCATGAATCATTTTCCTTTTTCTTTTTCACAACAATAAATAAATATAGATATTCATTCCATATGAGTCTTGCATTGCCACCGCCAATGTATCAACAACCATGACACATTTGTATGCATCTATGTATGCATTCACATCATCATGTGTATGTACATAAATATACATATGTATTCATGCATGCAGACAACCATATAGAATAGGTTTAATAAAAGTGAGATAAAATTCTATATTAAATCAACACTTGATTTAATAAACCAGTCATATCACATACGACCCGACCAATAGAAAATCGCCCGATTAAAATACGGTATCATATACCCGCATTTAATCGAGCTCCCGCACATATCTCATATGCACGTTTCTCCTGAGCTAGAAAACTCCTGTGTCGGACTCTAAGACTCATCAATACGTCGGCAGTAGGTGATGATCATATCAAACACCCACAAGCCGCAAGCGGTCAGCTAAACTTAATGGCCACCCGGGTATTGAGCGATCAGAAGAAAAACAAGCGAACCTGTAAAAACTCCCGTCAAACCAACTGGCAACATTTACCGTACAGTCTGGTGTCTTCGTCTGATATGTTGCATATCAAGTATAGGGATGGAATCATCAAGCCCTAAAAACATAATAAGTCATGCCGATATGGACTATGACCGGTCGAGAAAGTACTGATAACACTTATCAGTAAATCTCATCAGCCCTAGCCAGAGATTTCGAGTCAAAGCCAATCGTGTATAGCACAACGTCAACTCCCAATACCGGAAGAGACGAAACCCCTCCTATCACTCATTGTCTCCATGTGTCTCGGGACTGTATCCAAAAGCCACCTGTTTGCACGACTCAGTAGAGCCGTGGTAGTGTGGAAATCAAAGCACAGTGGGAGAACATACAAGACTCTATGACGATCTTGGGTCTACAGACTAACCTATATCAGTGTCACCTGAGAACTGCTATCTGACGATAGATATAATACCATATAGGAGTTCTCGGTGAGTCCGTTCGGTGTACCCAGTCTTCACTGAGCACCCATATACAATCTTTGATGTCATAACACCAATGGATATGGGACCATTCATTTGCCCATCATATGGGTCAAGAAACGTATAAGCTAGTCTACTCTGGAGTATCGATGCCCTTTCTCGATATACCCTCGACTAGGAACTTTCTAGGATATGCTTATAAACTACACATGCCCCACTAGTATGATCTCCATCATAGTCATGGAAGTCAAGCAGATATCCTAAGGGCTTTATCAACATGTATCAAATAAACAGTATAATACAATCAAGTAAACATGTTAAGATAAAGTACAACCAGATAGCATACTATCATGTCGAGCAAGAAATTCATTTGTATATATACATGTACAAGCATCCACAACACATATAATGGCCTTTAGGGCATACATATATCCAACAATATAACCGGATTATTGGATCAAGAGTTGATTCGATTATTTGATATTAGTCGGGTATTTGTGATATAGCCGGATTATTAAATCAAGTATTGATTTAATAATTATATATATATATATATATATATTTGATATATTAATATATATTAACTAATATAAATTTGCTCACTTAAGAATTTTCTTTTCTACAATTACATTTAACATATAAGTATATATATGATATATATATATATATATATATTTAAATGTATTTAGAATTTTGTATCATGCTAGATGATACATGGAACTTGGGTGTATGAGACTCACACTTAAGTTAAGATAATGAGAGTTTTAATTATTTATAGAAAACAAAATAGATTGAAATTAGCATGGTTGTGAAGCCTGGAGAAGCTTGTGGAAACATAACCTAATCTCCACTAACTTTTGTTTTACTCTTGATATTATTTAACCTAATCATTATCCTAGCCTTAGTTAAGTATCTACAAGTGTTTATATTAGATTTTTTCCACCCATGGTTCATATGAGATGCTTCATCTCCTTTTTCTTTACTTGATTTTCTTGAGGTGAAAGAGAATGAGAGGAAAAATATTCTAAAGTGAGCTATAATCCTACTTCATCAATCTATACCCTATTAGCCATTAAGTATAGGTTGTTTACTGTAGGGTTCCTAGGCACACAAATGAGGTTCCACAACAGATCAAACATGCCAAAATCAAAAAATTTCTATGTGCCAAGTGACCCTAAGCAAGATCGTAATTAGAGGTATAGGCGATGCAAGCAAGTTAACAACTTTAACTAAAAAGGGAAGTGACTACAACCTTTGTAGATCCGGTCCTCCACTTCCTTAGCTCCGTGAAGATGTCCCCTCGCTGCGATCATCGGATCCTGGACTCTAGCATCGGCTTCATCGGAGAAATGGACGGGCTAGGTCGTCGACTTTGATGCCGAAGATGATCTACGTCGAGGCAACTCAAGATCAAGCTCCAACTTCACCAAGCCATGAAACTTGCGAAGAAAACACCCTATACTACATGGCAAGTGGAAGAGGATGAAGAAATAGGAAGTGGGTTCACTTTAGAATTGGATTTTTCACTCTAAATCTCATGGCACCATTAGAGGTTGCAAGCTTTCTTCTTCTTGAAGAAGAAGAAGAAGAAAAAAGAATATGATAAGAAAAAAATGAAAATAGAAACTAAAGTGATTCTTATCATATAGCGACCATGGTTAAGTGTAGAGAATAAACTAGGGTTAGGTTTAATAGTTAGGTTAAGGCTAAGAAACAAAATGGTCAAAGCTTCAAAGCTTCATGAAGTTTCAAGGAAAAAACAGAAGAAGCCACCCTTTTGTTTCTTGCCTTAAATTGAATAAATAAAAATAAATAGTTTAGAAAAGATAACAAAACCCTAACCATTAACCTAAACAAGGTTTAAACTAAACATACACCCAAACTTTCATGTATCATCAAACATGATACAATCAAGTGCACAAAAATATATCACATATACAATGTGCACATCAAGTGAGAAAATCCATTTTAAGTGAACCAATACTAGTTAATGTAAAGTAATATATCAAATATATAATTATACATTAAATCATTAAATCAACACTTGATTTAACGATCCGGTCATATCGCATATGACCGGCTAATATCCGATGTATCGACTTATCGAATCAATCCTCGATTCGATAATTAGGTTATATCGCATACAACCAATCGATACATTCATCACGAGAATAGAATACGGTATCAAATACACGCATTATTCTCGGTCCTGCACATATCTCATATGCGCTCCTATTTCGTTTCGCTTGAGCCAGGAAACCTCTGTGTAGGACTCTAAAGACTCGTCAATACGCCGGCAGCAGGTGATGATCATATCAAACACCCACAAGCCGCAAGCGGTCTGCTAAACGTAACGGCCACCCGGGTATTGAGTGATCAAAAGATCGACGAGCAAGCCCGCTCACACTCCTGTGAATCCAACCAGCAACACTTACCGTACAGCCCGGTCTGTTCGTCTGATATGTCGCATATCTCGCCTAGGGGTGGTAAACGTCAGACCCCAGTAGCTCGATAAGTCATGCCGATATAAGGTCCATAGCATAGCATGAAACTACTGATAACACTTACCAGTAGATCATTGCAACCCTGTCCAGGGATTTCCAGTTATGGCCCGTCGAGCATAGCGCAACATCAACCCCCAATACCAGGAGAGACGTATCCCCTCCTATCGCTCATTACCTCCATGTGAATCGGGACTGTACCGAAAAACCACCTGTTTGCACGACTCAGTATAGCCGTGGTAGGGTGGAAATCAAAGAACAGTGGGAGACGCACAAGACTCTATGACGATCTCGGGTCAACAGACTAAGCTCTACCAGTGTCACCAGAGAACTGCCATCTGACGTGAGGTATAATACCATCTTGGAGTTCTCGGCGAGTCCGTTCAGTGTACCCAGTCTGCACTGAGCACCCGCATACCATCTCTGATGTCAAACACCAATGGATATGGGATCATCCATCGCCCATCACATGGGTCGAGAAGATATATGCTAGTCTATTCTAGAATATCGATGCCCCGTCTCGATATTCCCACGACTAGGAACATTGAAGGATGTACCCATGGACTACCCAGGCCCCACTAGTATGATCTGCATCATAGTCCTGGAAGTCGAGTACACATCCTAAGGGCTTTATCAACATGTAACAGAGAGACAGAAAATATACATGTTAAGATAAAGAGAAACCAGATAGCAGACTATCATGTCGAGCAAGAAAGTCCTACCTATATATGTCCCAGCATCCACTACAATATACATCCAATGTACAGTAATGGCCTCTAGGGCATACATATAACTAACAATCTCCCACTTGCACTAGGGCCATCTGTAGCAGTGGTTGTAGTATCTAATATTCAACCATCCCTTAAAAGTCTCTCTTTGGGAAAAGGCTTTCGTGAGTGGATCCGCCGTGTTGTCCTCTGAGTGTACACTCCTAACCTCGATCACCCGGGAGATCAACTATCTCCATGATCAGGTGATGCTGCCTCAGAATATGTCTGGGTCACTGATGGGACCAGGGTTCATGGGCCAAAGCCACACATCCATTGTCATACAATGGTAGGAACCTAGTTAATCTTATGAACCAATATACACCCAAACTGCCTCTTTGGTAGTTTCTTTGATAGCGATGTCACCAGCCTTTATCGTCTAGTTTGCCATGGTATCTAGCTTGGAACTCTTCCAACATACCGTCCCTTTACTGAGGGTAAAGGCAATGCCTGCGACTGACATTCAGTCGTCCTTATCACCCTGAAACCTTTCCAGTGATTCTCCCCAGGATCAACTGATACCATCTCACTACAACTAGTGAGATGTTAGTTATATGTATGCCCTAGAGGCCATTACTGTACATACGATGTATATTGTAATGGATGCTTGGACATATATAGGGAGGACTTTCTTGCTCGACATGATAGTATGCTATATGGTTGTACTTTATCTTAACATGTACTCTGATTGTCTCTATGTATACATGTTGATAAAGCCCTTAGGATATTACTCGACTACTGGGACTATGATGAGATCATACTAGTGGGGCCACGGTAGTCGACGAGTACATCCTATAATTGTTCCTAGTCGAGGGTGTATCGAGACAGGGCATCGATACACCAGAGTAGACTAGCGTATATGCATCTTGACCCATATGATGGGCGATGGATGATCCCATATCCATCGGTGTTTGACATCAAGGATGGTGTACGGGTGCTCAGTAGAGACTGGGTACACTGGACGGACTCGCCGAGAACTCCCAGATGGTATTATACCTCACGTCAGATGGCAGTTCTCCGGTGACACTGGTACAGAGTAATCTGTTGACCCGAGATCGTCATAGAGTCTTATGTGATTCCCACTGTGCTTTGATTTACATCATACCACGTCGAAGAGGGCGTGCAAAAAGGTGGCTTTTGGGTACAATCCCGAATCACATAGAGGCAATGAGCAATAGGATGGGATTCGTCTCTCCCGGTATATGGGAGTAGATGTTGTGCTGTGTTCGATTGGCTATAACCGGAAATCCCTGGCCAGGGTTGCTGAGATTTACTGGTAAGTGTTATCAGTAGTTTCTCGAACTGTTATAGACCTCATATCGACACGACTTATCGAGCTACTGGGGTCTGACGTTTTACCACCCCCAGCCGAGATATGCAACATATAAGACGACGAGACCGGACTGTACGGGAGTGTTACTGTTTGGATTCACAGGAGAATATACAGGCTTGCTTGTTGATCTTCTGAGCGCTCAATACCTGGGTGGCTGTTACGTTTAGCTGACCGCTTGCAGCTTGTAGGTGTTTGATATGATCATCACCTACTGCCGGCGTATTGACGATTCTTTAGAGTCCAACACAGAGGTTTCTTGGCTCAGGCAAAACGGAGTAGGAGCACATATGTGATATGTGCGGGACCGAGGATAATGCGATATGTGATACCGTATTATATTCTCGCGATATTTGATATCAGCCGGGTCAGCGGATCAAGTATTGATTCGATGAATCGGTACGGATAAATATTAGTCGGTTATATGCGATATAGCCGGATTTTCGGATCAAGTGTTGATTCGATAATTTAATGTATAATAATATATATGATATATTAAATTACATTAACTAATATTAGCTCACTAAAAGATTCTTTTTCTCACTCGGGTAATACATTGATATATATGCGATATATCTTAAATATATTATTTTATTTTGTTACGATTAATATTATATATGTGATATATAATATTGTAACATGATATGATAACTAATGCAACATGTTTAGCGGAGTTTAAACATGATTAGGGTTTGGATTATGGTTAAGACTTCTAGTTGATTCTAGAAGCTTTTCATTTTGTCTTAATAAAGATATTTGTGTGTGACTCTTCTTTAACCCAACCCAAACCCTAACCCTACTTAATTCTCTACATGGGTTTGCTTGACCATGGTTGCGTTATTCATCATATTAATTCTTTTTCTATTCATCACAAAAGGAATTCAATCATATTGTTCATCTTCTTCCTTCTTCTTCTTGGCTTAAAAAGCTTTCTTGCTTTGATATTTGTGATGAATAAATGTGAGAAAAATATAAATAAAGTGAGCAAAAATCCTACTTCATCATCCTCATCTTCCCTTGCCATTTAGATGAGGGTGTTCACATCATTTCATGAGTGTTAGCTTGTGTTAACGAAACTTCAAGGTAGATCATCTTTGTATCGAAGATCGGAAGCAAAGGTTGCATCTTTCTCTTCGTGGAACCTCTCGAGAGTCCGGAACCCGATGATCGCAGCGAAGGGACCACAACACGGAGCATATGAAGTGAAGGACCGAATCTACAAAGGTTGTAATCCCTCTCACTTAGTGTTAAAATGTTTAGCATGTTAGTTTTCTTCTAATCTCTAGTTTAAAGATCCGTATTCGGGTTGTTCGGCACGGCTAATTTTTCAATCGGGCATGGTTGATGCCTCGTAGACCCTTGTGCGCATGCATAGCAACCCTACAGTGGTATAAGAGCCAAGCTAGAGCTTTAGGCGAAGTCTAGACGAAGTTTAAAGTCCGATCGAACCCGGAAAACCCGATAAAACCCCTTATCTGGAAATTTTTCAAAACTGTGATATTTTTCATATTAAAAATGCTCAAAAAATTCAGCAGGGTATTTTAGGAATTACTGTGAAACCCGACCCCCTAAATCGTCCAAAGCGCCGCGGAACCGCGGCCAAACCCTGGTATTGGCTGCGGTTCCGCGGCAAGAAGGAAGGATTGAGGGATAGGGTTTGCACAGTAACCTCCGTAGCTAATTCCTGATTCTTCTGGGCATTTTTAATTTCTACTCAAGTGTTGAGTTTTCTGGGTTGTATTGGGGACTCGTTGTTTCGATCGGATATTATAACTTTGTTTATTTTGTCCGGATAATTTTAGAAACTGTTAAAAAGTTCGAACGGATATCAATAACTCACTTTTTCCCCTGTCGGAAATTTTTTCAAAAGTTGTATTTTTCCTCGTGTTTAAGAACGTTCTAAGTCGTGCAAGTAACGTGGTGGACCCTCTAGAAGACAACAAACCTTAACTCGATTATGTGACCGTCTTGAACTGCCTTTAGAACCTTAGGGTTTGGGTCAGTACGGCGTGCCACATGTGAGGCGTTGGCTTAACCCTTCTACGGCTGGACCATTGGTACTGTGGCATGTGATGGATGTTTTTAAACTGATTTCAAGTGTTGAGATATATTGGGGAAATCTTGGGTGTTTGATTATTCGATCGGAAAGTTTAACTTTGTCTATTTTTCTGGAATGTGATACAATATTTGGAATCCACAGGTAGTTATGAGATAACTATTTTGAATGTTATAAATCTAGCGGTTTAGTCTCAGATGATCGGTTGCCACGGAATTTTGATGTGATCAAAAGTCCGTCGCAATCACGTAGCGTACGCGGATACTCGCCGGGTAAACTTAATAGACAGCCACGCCCCATAGCCCCGACCAAGTGACTGTAGGAGAACCCCGTCGCCGAAAGCATCCGTTCGGGTGCTCGCGGCAGCGGTGTTCCGCCTTAGTGCACTTCGTCGACGGCATCTGGGGGTGCGGCCGTCTACTAAAGTTTGCGACGAGCATTCGATCAGGTTGTCGGGAATCTTGCTGAATTGCCCGACTTGATATTGAAAAGAGTTTTCGATATTGAGACTAAAATGCGGGGTTTATAATTGTTAGGCATGCGATGTCTAAGGAATTCATTTGGTTAGGCATGCGATGTCTAAGGTGGTTGCGGATTCCAACTGTTGTAGTTTTACACTTTCTTTTCTGTGACCGTAAGCATAGTATGTGGTGTATCGCCGGCTTCGTTGCTATACATCAACGACAATCGGGATACACATACTTGCTTACGTTGATGATATGAGATATTATGTGTTGTTGTGATATGTTATATTGGATCGTCGCGTTCTGAATAGCCGGGGGTTTTATGTGAGATGAGAGTTTTTCTTTTTCATTCATATAAAATTCATTTGTATGTAATATTCTTTTATTCGGGCACTTCCAGCTTGCGGAAGATGTCACCGTTGTATATTATTTATTTTTCGGCATTAGGTAGACCAAAGGCGGGGAGCACAAGTAACCGGGTTCTAGGGTTCAGTGGGAGACCATCTCGAGGAGTCGAGACCGGGCCTCCTAACCCTAGAATTGGCAGTGTTACTTGCCGCTCTCGTAGGGGTCTAGGGATGTGGGTTTGGCTATTCATCGCGACCGTGGAATCCGTGTTTTATACAGGCTCGTATTGAAAACACGGACGTCCTAGTATATCCAATATTTCATATATGTTCTTCTGCTGCAATGTTCTGTAATGAGATCATATTACTGCCTGTGATGAATGTTTATATTATATATATGAGAAATATGTTATATTGCAGATTTCGTTTCAAAAGAGATGCTTGTGAAGCATAATAAAATGGGACTTCATTAATGAGATTAATGAAATAAAAGAAACCTAAGATGTTGTAGAAACTTGTTTAAAAACTGGTAGCTCTAGTTTTTGCTTTGCATAGCGGTGTTCCTTGTAGAACATCCAGCACCTTATTCGATAAGGAAAGGACCGAGATCCCTTCACCGGGAGTGACACCTTTAGCAATAACTGGCAGATGCTACAACCCTCGATTTTTCTTTTGATAGCTTCTATAGTTTCCGCTTTGCACAGTGATATATATGATATATCCCGCACCTTATTCGATGAGGAAAGGGCCGACGATCCCTTCACCGAGAGTGGCCCCTTTAGCAAAACTAGAAAAGCCTCAAAAACACTCCATTTAAAATCACTCGATTCTACAACGATTTTCAAGTTCATTACGCTCAGGGTTTTCTGAAAAACCTGCGTAGCCCTCCGTCATTTCAGATAGATATTATTTAGTATTCGTGATATGTTTGTTGACTTAGTTAAGGCATAGTGTACGGTAGCTAAGTAATGTTTATCTGTTAAAACATGAGATGTGATTGGATTAGGGTATTCGTACGGCCTTGTTGACTCAGTTAAGGGTCGTACGGGTGGGTTTAATTCAATCGGGAAATGTACGGGTTGAACTTGACTTACGATTTATGGTTTGTTGACTTAGTTAAGGTCATAGATCACTAGGGGCAAAATATTATTGGGAATTTCAAGTGTTGAAATTTGCAATAAGATTGTATACCTTCTATAAGATAGTTGGATCCCGATACCCACTGCGAGTAAGAGTTACTCCTGGGAGAGTTTTACACATTACAATTAGCCGATCAAGTAGGTGTCTAGAAAGGTGTTAACGGGGTTACGCCTCTGGGAAAACGAGGTTTACTGTAATTAGGTTCGTGCGAAAGCACGGGGGACCTCCCTCAAAGTACCGACACTGGCCTGGCTGAAAGATTGGCGAACTTATAGCGTGTAATTAATCCCGGCTAGTCTTTCCTTTTAGGGTTTGAAGGATGATTTGATTAAAACAGTGGGAGACATCCTGATTAGATATATTATATAACCAATCTAATCTTGCAAGAGCATACGCTGAGTGTTTTCTTCTCTCTCTCTCCGGGTAGCGACCATATCACGCCTTAATCAAGATAATAATACGGATATATTGACCGAACCCGCTTGTTATACTGAGGTGGGGAACGTTGGTCCTGCTCCAACTTATAATTGTTAAAGACAGAGCAGGAAAAAGGGGATTACCAGAATTCCCGTGCCACCCAAACGAAGAAAGTGCATGGTGATGCATCTTCTTCGGGTGTGTTCATTACAGAGAACTATTTCTTAGTATCCTTTACGTCCTGGGTATCAGATACTGGATCAGGATCCCACATATGTAATTTGTTACATGGGCTACAGATAGGTAAAGAACAGAGAACGGGTGATAAGTTTCATGAGACAGAAAACAGTGCAAGTGTTGCAGCCAAGTCTGTTGGTCACTGTCACCCTGTATTATCAGAATACATTGATTCTGAACGAATGTTATTAGATACCGAACCTGATATACAACATCATATCAGTCTCTTTATTAGTAAAGAAATGATATAATTTTGTATTGATTGGATAATGTTTTGAACATTTCCTATATCAAGAGTTGATCGATTCAGGCACGTTATCTAAAAGCATTGATGTTCTAAATCAAACTACAGTTCTTAGTATACAGAACACACACAAGAGGAAGAGTTCAGAAATTAACGAATCCTTCTTGAGGTATTGTAGACTAGGTCATATCAATGCGACCCGACTAGCTAAGTTACATATAGATGCATATTTAAATTAGTTTGAATTTACATCTTGTGAAACTTGCCGGTCATGTCACAGAGATAAGATGACCACAGCTCTGTTTATTGGAAACAGAGAAAGAGTTAGTGAACTCTTGGGATTGATACATGCTGATGTATGAAGGTCCCCTTTCTACACATACCAAGACCGGTTCTTTATACTTCATTACATTCTCTGATAATCTCTCAAGATTCAGACATATGTTCCTGTTGAAACACAAGTCCGAACCTTTTGAGATATTCACAGAATATGAGTTAGAAGTAGAGAACCGAAAAATACGGGTAAAAGTATTATGTCCTTTGATGCGATCAAGGAGGAGAATACTTGAGCACGGAATTCCTGGACTATTCCAAAGGAGAATGAGATTCTCTCTCAGCATTACTCCTCCGTATACACCATAGCACGATGGTATATCGGGGCGGAGCAATAACACCCTATTTGATATGGTGTGCTCTATGATGAGTACTACTGAGTTTCCTATTTCCTTTTGGGAGTTATGCACTTGAGAAGCTGCATACTTATTGAATAGGGTTCAAATAAAATCAGTTGCCTACCACTTCATATGTGATTTGGAAAGGGAAGAGCCCATATCTTAAGTTTGTTAAGATTTGGGGTTGTCCGGCCTATGTCTAAAAGCAAAATCCGGACAAGCTCGAGGCAAGTTCTGTTATGTAGAACTGGAAGGGTTCCAGCTATACAAACTGCAGCTGATGATTTGGTAGAACCAAAGGATTCAATAATTTCCAACGAACTTCAGCCTCTCCGCCGATCTAGTAGGGTTCCTCACCCACCTGAGAGAGACTTAGGTTTCTCCATGATAGTGGGAGCGAGGATTGCATCATGAGATGATGACCCAACTAGTTTCGAGCTGGCCATCAGGAGTGAGACTCTATAAGAATAGCTGGATGCTTATCGATCTGAGATGGAATCCTTATACACCAACAAAGTATGGACTTTGGTTGCTTTATCTGAAGGGTTAAATCCCCATCAGGAGCAAGTATATCTTGAGAAGATTACTTGGTGTACATGAAAAAGTTGAGACTTTCAAAGCTATGCTTAAGTCCATCCAGATCCTACTTGCCACGGCTACATACCATGACTACGATATCTGGCGGTTGGGTGTCATGACTGCTTTTCTAAATGATATTTTAGAAGAGAGCGTCTATAAGTACATAGCCAGAGGGCTTCGTAGACAGTCGGAGCAGCGGAAACGTGTACAAGATGTTTTATATGATAAAACAGGCATCGCGGTGTTGGAACATCTGTTTTGATGTGGTAGTCAAAGAGTTTGACTTCATCAAAATGTTAGATGAACCTTGTATATACAAAAAGGTAGTAGAGAGTATGGTGGTGATCCTCGTAGAGTACGTGGATGACATACCCTTGATAGGGAAGGAGTTTCTTATGCTACGCTCGGTCAATCTCCGCTTATCACAAGGATTCTCCATATAGGATCAAAGTGATGCCTCCTAAATCCTGGGTTTTTGGATCTATGAGATAGATCTAATTGTATGTTAGGATTCTCACTAGTTGTAGTGAGATGGTATCAATTGATCTTGGGGAGAATCACTGGAATGGTTCCAGGGTGATAAGGACGACTGAATGTCAGTCGCAGGCATTGTCTTTACCCTCAATAGAGGGACGGTATGTTGGAAGAGTTCCAAGATAGATACCGTGACTTACTAGACGATTAAAGGCAAGATACATCATTACCAAGGATGCTACCAAAGAGGCAGTCTGGATAAATATAAGTTCATGAGATGAACTTCGTTCCTACCATTGTGTTACAATGGAGTTGTGGCTTTAGCCAAGGAACTACCGTCCCATCAGAAATCCAGATATAATTCTTATGCAGTATCACCTGATCATAGAGATGGTTGATCTCCAGGGAGATCGAGGTTAGGAGAGTAGACACAGAGAACAATAGCGCGGATCCACTCACAAAGGCCTTTTTCCCAGTAGAGACTCTTATGGGATGGTTGAGTATGAGATACTTCAACAGCAGTTAATTGTTGGGTATGCGATACCATAACAGATGGCCCAAGTGCAAGTGGGAGATTGTTAGTTATATGTATGCCCTAGAGGCCATTACTGTACATACGATGTATATTGTAATGGATGCTTAGACATATATAGGGAGGACTTTCTTGCTCGACATGATAGTATGCTATCTGGTTGTACATTATCTTAACATGTACTCTGATTGTCTCTATGTATACATGTTGATAAAGCCCTTAGGATATTACTTGACTACTGGGACAATGATGAGATCAAACTAGTGGGGCCACGGTAGTCGACGAGTACATCCTATAACTGTTTCTAGTCGAGGGTGTATCGAGACAGGGCATCGATACACCAGAGTAGACTAGCGTATACGCATCTTGACCCATATGATGGGCGATGGATGATCCCATATCCATCGGCGTTTGACATCAAGGATGGTGTACGGGTGCTCAGTAGAGACTGGGTACACTGGACGGACTCGCCGAGAACTCCCAGATGGTATTATACCTCACGTCAGATGGCAGTTCTCCGGTGACACTGGTACAGAGTAGTCTGTTGACCCGAGATCGTTATAGAGTCTTGTGTGATTCCCACTGTGCTTTGATTTCCATCATACCACGTCCAAGAGGGCGTGCAAAAAGGTGGCTTTTGGGTACAGTCCCGAATCACATGGAGGCAATGAGGGATAGGAGGGGATTCGTCTCTCCCGGTATATGGGAGTTGATGTTGTGCTGTGTTCGATTGGCTATAACCGGAAATCCCTAGCCAGGGTTGCTGAGATTTACTGGTAAGTGTTATCAGTAGTTTCTCGAACTGTTATAGACCTCATATCGACACGACTTATCGAGCTACTGGGGTCTGACGTTTTACCACCCCTAGGCGAGATATGCAACATATCAGACGACGAGACCGGACTGTACGGGAGTGTTACTGTTTGGATTCACAGGAGAATGTACAGGCTTGCTTGTTGATCTTCTGAGCGCTCAATACCTAGGTGGCTGTTACATTTAGCTGACCGCTTGCAGCTTGTGGGTGTTTGATATGATCATCACCTACTGCCGGCGTATTGGCGATTCTTTAGAGTCCTACACAGAGGTTTCTTGGCTCAGGAAAAACGGAGTAAGAGCACATATGTGATATGTGCGGGACCGAGGATAATGCGATATGTGATACCGTATTATATTCTCGCGATATTTGATATCAGCCGGGTTATCGGATCAAGTGTTGATTCGATGAATCGGTACGGATAAATATTAGTCGGTTATATGCGATATAGCCGGATTGTCGGATCAAGTGTTGATTCGATAATTTAATGTATAATAATATATATGATATATTAAATTACATTAACTAATATTAGCTCACTAAAAGATTCTTTTTCTCACTCGGGTAATACATTGATATATATGCGATATATGTTAAATGTATTATTTTATTTTGTTACGATAAATATTATATATGTGATATATAATATTGTAACATGATATGATAACTAATGCAACATGTTTAGTGGAGTTTAAACATGATTAGGGTTTGGATTAGGGTTAAGACTTCTAGTTGATTCTAGAAGCTTTTCATTTTGTCATGATAAAGATATTTGTGTGTGACTCATCTTTAACCCAACCCAAACCCTAACCCTAGTTAATTCTCTACATGGGTTTGCTTGACCATGGTTGCATTATTCCTTATATTAATTCTTTTTCTATTCATCACAAAAGGAATTCAATCATATTGTTCATCTTCTTCCTTCTTCTTCTTGGCTTAAAAAGCTTTCTTGCTTTGATATTTGTGATGAATAAATGTGAGAAAAAGATAAATAAAGAGAGCAAAATTCCTACTTCATCATCCTCATCTTCCCTTTCCATTTAGATGAGGGTGTTCACATCATTTCATGAGTGTTAGCTTGTGTTAACGAAACTTCAAGGTAGATCATCTTTGTATCGAAGATCGGAAGCAAAGGTTGCATCTTTCTCTTCGTGGAACCTCTCGAGAGTCCGGAACCCGATGATCGCAGTGAAGGGACCACAACACGGAGCATATGAAGTGAATGACCGGATCTACAAAGGTTGTAATCCCTTTCACTTAGTGTTAAAATGTTTAGCATGTTAGTTTTCGCCTAATCTCTAGTTTAAAGATCCGTATTCGGGTTGTTCGGCACGGCTAATTTTTCAATCAGGCATGGTTGATGCCTCGTAGACCCTTGTGCGCGTGCATAGCAACCCTACATGAGAATCCTAACATCCATTTAGATCTATCTCATAGATCCAAAACCCATGATTTAGGAGGTATCACTTTGATCCTATATGGAGAATCTATGTGATAAGAGGAGATCGACCGATCGTAGCATAGGAAACTCCTTTCCTATCAGGAGTATGTCATCCACGTACTCCACGAGGATCATTACCATACTCTATACTACCCTTTTCTACATACAAGGTTCATCTACCATTTTGATGAAGTCAAACTCTTTGACTACCACATCAAAACAGACGTTCCAACTCCGCGATGTCTGCTTTATCCTGTAAAGCAACTTGCACATGTTTCCGCTGCTCCCACTGTTTATGAAGCTCTTTGTCTGTGTACTTATAGACGTTCTCTTCTAAATCAGTATTTAGAAAAATAGTCATGACACCCAACCACCAGATATCGTAGTCATGGTATGTAGCAATGTTAAGTAGGATCCGGATGGACTTAAGCATAGCCACTTGGAAAAGGTTTCAACATTATCCACGCCTGGTCGATGACGAAAACCTTCAACAAGTCTAGCTTTGAAAGTCTTAACTTTTCCATCTACACTAAGTAATCTTCTCAAGATATACTTGTTCCTAATGGGGATTTAACCCTTCAGATATCGCAACCAAAGTCCATACTTTGTTGGTGTACATGGATTCCATCTCAGATCGCTAAGCATCCAGTCATTTTTACAGAGTCCCTACTCTCGATAGCCTGCTCGAATCTAGTTGGGTCATCATCTCATGATGCAATCCTCGCTCCCACTGTCATCGAGAAACCGAAGTATCTCTCAGGCAGGTGAGGAACCCTGCTAGATCGGCGGAAAGGCTGAGGTTCGTTGGGGACTATAGAATCCTTTGGTCCTGTCAAATCAGCCGCAGTTTTGTATAGCTGGAACCTTTCCAGTTCTACAGAACTAACCTTACCTCGATCTTGTCCGGATTTTGCTTTTGACATAGGCCGGACAATCCCAAATCTTAACTTACTTAAGAGATAGTCTCTTCCTATACCATATCTCATATGGAGTGGAAGGCACTGATTTGATTCGAACCCAATTCAATAGGTATGCAGCCTCTCAAGTGCATAAGCCCCTTAAAAAGAAACAGGTAACTTAGTGATACTCATCATAGAGCACACCATATCATATAGGGTGCTATTGCTCCGCCCTGATACATCGTTGTGCTGTGGTGTATTCAGAGGAGTAATACTGAGAGAGAATCTCATTCTCCTTTAGAATAATCCAGGAATTCTATGCACAAGTATTCTCCTCCCTGATCTTATCATAGGACATAATACTTATACCTAGTTTTTGGTTCTCTATTTCTAACTTATATTCTGTGAATATCTCAAAAGGTTCGGACTTGTGTTTCAACAGGAACATATGTCTGAATCTTGAGAGATTATCAGAGAATGTAATGAAATACAAAGAATCGGTCCTGGCCTGTGTAGACAGGGGACCTTACATACAACATCATGTATCAGTCCCAAGAGTTTACTAACTCTTTCTCTGTTTCTAATAAACAGAGCTATGTTCATCTTATCTTTGTGACATGACTGGCAAGTTTCACAAGATGCAAATTCAAACTGATTTAAATATGCATCTAAAATGTAACTTCAGCCAGTCGGGTCGTATTGATATGACCTAGTCTACAATGCCTCAAGAAGGATTCCTTCATTTCTGAACTCTTCCTCTTGTGTGTGTTCTGTATACTAGGAACTGAAGTTTGATTTAGAATGTCAATGTTTTTAGATAACGTGCCTGAACCAATCAACTTTTGAAATAGGAAATGTTCAAAATATTATCCAACAATACAAAATTATATCCTTCTTTACTAATAAAGAGACTGATATGATTTTGTATATCAGGTTCGGTATCTAATAGCATTTGTTCAGAATCAATGTACTGGTAATACAGGGTGACAGTGACCAACAGACTTGGCTGCAACACTTGCCCCGTTTTCTGTCTCATGAAACTTATCACCCGTTCTAAGTTTTTCTACCTTTCGGTAGCCCTATGTAGCAGATTACATATCTGGGATCCTGATCAGGTATCAAATACCCAGGATTCAGAGGATACTGAGAAACAATTCTCTGTAATGAACACACCCGAAGATTATGCATCATCATGCACTTTCTTCGTTTGGGCGGCACGGGAATTCTAGTAATCCCCTATTTCCTGCTCGGTCTTATAACAATTATAAGTTAGAGCGGGACCAACGTTCCCCAGCTCAGTATAACAAGCGGGTTCGGTCAATAATCCATATTATTATCTTGATTAAGGCGTGATATGGTCGCTACCTGGAGAGAGAGAAAAGAAAACACTCTGCGTGCGCTCTTGCAAGATTACATTGGTTATTTATTTTATCTAATCAGGATGGCTCCCACTGTTTTTATCAAATCTTTCTTCAAACCCTAAAAGGAAAGACTAGCCGGGATTAATTACAATCTACAAGTTCGTCAATCTTTCAGCCAGGCCAGTGTCGGTACTTTGAGGGAGGTTCCCCGTGCTTTCGCACGGACCTAATTACAGTAAACCTCATTTTCCCAGAGGCGTAACCCCGTTGACACCTTTGTAGACACCTGCTTGATCGGCAAATTGTAAAGTGCAAAACTCTCCCAGAAGTAACAATTACTCGCAGTGGGTATCGGGATTCAACTATCATATAGAAGGTATGCAATCTCATTGCAAATTTCAACACTTGAAACTCCCGATAAAGGTTTTTACCCCGCGCACTTATGACCTTAACTATGGTCAACAAATCATAAGCACTAGTCAAGTTCTACCCGTCATTTCTTGATTAATTAGACCCACCCACATGACCCTTAACTAAGGTCAACAAAGTCACGCGACTGTCCTAATTAATCGCATCATATGCGGTGTAGGAAGACATCACTTAGCTACCGTACACTGTGCCTTGACTATGGTCAACAAACACAGCACGAATACTAAGTACTCTACTTCCTAAAATGACGTAGGGTTGCGGCTAGTTTAAAAAAAAACCTTTAACGCTTTGAACTTGATCTCGTTGCGGAATCAAATGGTTTTTAAATGGAGTGTTTTTTTAGGCTTTTCTAGTTTTGCTAAAGGGGTCACTCCCGGTGAAGGGATCGTCGGCCCTTTCCTCATCGAATAAAGTGCGGGATATATCATATATATAACTGTGCAAAGCAGAAACTATAGAAGCAATCAAAAGACAAACCGAGTGTGTAGCATCTGCCAGTTATTGCTAAAGGGGTCACTCCCGATGAGGGATCGTCGGCCCTTTCCTCATCGAATAAGGTGCGGGATATATCATATATATCACTGTGCAAAATAGAAACTGTAGCTACCTGTTTTATTTTGAAATTCGATTCCACAACATCTTTTAGGTTTATTATCTTTCATTAATCTCATTAATGAATATCCCATCATTTAAGTCCACCTAAACATCAGAGATAAATATAACGTACGCTTATGTCATCCGCATTCGCCTCAATGTCCCGTCCGCACCGTTAGGTTAGGTAACTAACGGCAGATCGAGGCAGGGCTAGCGCGGGTGTAAAACATAAGCAACGTCTATATAGTATATCATATATACTATATTCTATATCTATCTGAACAAACCACATGATCACATCACAGATAACGCAGCAGAAAATATCATATGAAATATTGGATATACTAGGACGTCCGTGTTTTTAATATGAGCCAGTATAAAACACGGATTCCACGGTCGTGATGAATTGCCAATCCTACACCCCTAGACCCCTACGAGAGCGGCAAGCAACCCTACCAATTCTAGGGTTAGGAGACCCGGACTCGACTCCTTGAGATGGTCTCCCACTGGACCCTAGAACCCGGTTACTTGTGCTCCCCTCCTTGGGTCTATCCTAATGCGGAAAAGTAAATAATATACATCAACGGTGACATCTTCCGCAACCTGGAAGTGCCCCAATAAAAGAATATTACATATAAGTTTTTACATGAATAAAAATGAAAAACACTCGTCTCACATAAAAAACCCCGGCTATTCAAACACGACGATCCAATATAACATATCCAGCAATACATAACATCACATGTCATCAACGTAAGTAAACATGCGTATCCCAATTGTCGTTGACATATAGCAACGAAACCGGCGATTTCACATATTACACTTACGGTCACAGAATAGAAAGTATAAAACTACAACAGTTGGAATCCGAAACCTCCTTAGACATCGCATGCCTAACCATCTGAATTTCTTAGACATCACATGCCTAACAATTATAAACCCCGCATTTTAGTATCATTATCGAAAACACTTTTCAATATAAGGTCGGGCAATTCAACAGGATTCCCGGCATTTTGATCGAATGCTCGTCGCAAACTTTAGTAGGCAGCCGCACCCCCGATGCCGTCGACGAAGTGCACCAAGGCGGAACACCGCTGCCGCGAGCACCCGAACGGATGCTTTTTGGCGAAGGGGTTCTCCTACAGTCACTTGGTCGGGGCTATGGGGTAAGGCTGTCTATTAAGTTTACCCGGCGAGTATCCGCGTACGCTACGTGATTGCGACGGACTTTTGATCACATCCGAATTCCGTGGCAACCGATCAAGTGAGACTAAAGTGCTATGTTTATAACATTCAAATCAGTTATCTCATAACTACTTGTGGATTCCAAATATTGTATCACATTCCAGATAAATAGAAAATATTAAACTTTCCGATCGAACAATCAAACACCCAAGTTTTCCCGAAACAGCTCAACACATGAAATAGGCTTAAAGACATTCACTTCATGGCTCAGTACCAACGGTCCAGCCGTAGAAGGGTCAAGCCAACGCCTCACATGTGGCACGCCGTACTGCCCCAAACCCTAAGGTTCAAAGGGCAGTTCAAGACGGTCACATAATCGAGTTAAGGTTTGTTGTCTTCTAGAGGGTCCATCGCGTTACTTGCACTACTTAGAACGTCTTTAAACTATGGAAAAATCCAACAATTGGAAATTTCCCGGCAGGGGAAAAAGTGGGTATTTATATCCGGTCGAACTTTTTAACATATTCTAAAATTATTCGGAAAAACACATAGACAAAGTTTGATAATCCGATCGAATCTTCGAGTCCCAATACAACCCCAGAACACTCAACTCTTGAGTCATAATAAAAATACCGAGAAAATATAGCATTCAAATATAGGAATTACTGTGCAAAATTCAATGAAAGAGGAGACCGTACGGCCGCGGAACCGCCGCACATGCCAGGTTCGTGCCGCGGTTCCGCGGCAGTTTAATCGAATTAGACCCTCGTTTTCCACAGTAATTCAAATAAGACCCTGCTTATTTTTCTGCATATTTTTAATTCACAAAATTCCACAATTTTCAAAATTACAGAGAGTGGTGAAATCTAGGGTTTCGGGGTTCGATCGGGTTTCTAGCTTCGTCTACGCATCGCCTAAGGCCCTAGCCAGGCTCTGATACCACTGTAGGGTTCCTAGGCACACACATGAGGTTCCACAACAGATCAAACAAGCAAAAATCAAAAAATTTCTATGTGCCAAGTGACCCTAAGCAAGATCGTAACTAGAGGTATAGGCGATGCAAGCAAGTTAACAACTTTAACTAAAAAGGGAAGTGACTACAACCTTTGTAGATCCGGTCCTCGACTTCCTTAGCTCCGTGAAGTTGTCCCCTCGCTGCGATCATCGGATCGTGGACTCTAGCGTCGGCTTCATCGGAGAAATGGGCGGGCTAGGTCGTCGACTTCGATGCCGAAGATGATCTACGTCGAGGCAACTCAAGATCAAGCTCCAACTTCACCAAGCCATGAAACTTGTGAAGAAAACACCCTATACTACATGGAAAGTGGTAGAGGATGAAGAAATAGGAAGTGGTTTCAATTTAGAATTGGATTTCTCACTCTAAATCTCATGGCACCATTAGAGGATGCAAGCTTTCTTCTTCTTGAAGAAGAAGAAAGAAGAATATGATAAGAAAAAAATGAAAAGAGAAAATAAAGTGATTCTTATCATATAGCAACCATGGTTAAGTGTAGAGAATAAACTAGGGTTAGGTTTAATGGTTAGGTTATGGCTAAGAAACAAAATGGTCAAAGCTTCAAAGCTTCATGAAGTTCCAAGGAAAAAACAAAAGAAGCCACCCTTTTGTTTCTTACCTTAAAATGAATAAATAAAAATAAATAGTTTAGAAAAGATAACGAAACCCTAACCATTAACCTAAACAAGGTTTAAACTAAACATACACCCAAACTTTCATGTATCATCAAACATGATACAATCAAGTGCACAAAAATATATCACATATACAATGTGCACATCAAGTGAGAAAATCCATTTTAAGTGAACCAATACTAGTTAATGTAAAGTAATATATCAAATATATAATTATACATTAAATCATTAAATCAACACTTGATTTAACGATCCGGTCATATCGCATATGTCCGGCTAATATCCGATGTATCGACTTATCGAATCAATCCTTGATTCGATAACTAGGTTATATCGCATACAACCAATCGATACATTCATCGCGAGAATAGAATACGGTATCACATACACGCATTATTCTCGGTCCCGCACATATCTCATGTGCGCTCCTATTTCGTTTCGCTTGAGCCAGGAAACCTCTGTGTAGGACTTTAAAGACTCGTCAATACGCCGGCAGCAGGTGATGATCATATCAAACACCCACAAGCCGCAAGCGGTCTGCTAAACGTAACGGCAGCGATCAGAAGATCGACGAGCAAGCCCGCTCACACTCCTGTGAATCCAACCAGCAACACTTACCGTACAGTCCGGTCTGTTCGTCTGATATGTCGCATATCTCGCCTAGGGGTGGTAAACGTCAGACCCCAGTAGCTCGATAATTCATGCCGATATAAGGTCCATAACATAGCATGAAACTACTGATAACACTTACCAGTAGATCACTGCAACCCTGGCCAGGGATTTCCAGTTATGGCCAGTCGAGCATAGCACAACATTAACCCCCAATACCGGGAGAGACGAATCCCCTCCTATCGCTCATTGCCTCCGTGTGAATCGGGAATGTACCCAAAAACCACCTGTTTGCACGACTCAGTAAAGCCGTGGTAGGGTGGAAATCAAAGCACAGTGGGAGACACACAAGACTCTATGACGATCTAGGGTCAACAGACTAAGCTGTACCCGTGTCACCGGAGAACTGCCATCTGACGTGAGTTATAATACCATCTGGGAGTTCTCGGCGAGTCCGTTCAGTGTACCCAGTCTCCACTGAGCACCCTCATACCATCTCTGATGTCAAACACCAATGGATATGGGATCATCCATCGCCCATCGCATGGGTCGAGAAGAAATACGCTAGTCTACTCTGGAATATCGATGCCCCGTCTCGATATTCCCATGACTAGGAACATTGAAGGATTTACTCATGGACTACCCAGGCCCCACTTGTATGATCTGCATCACAGTCCTGGAAGTCGAGTACACATCCTAAGGGCTTTATCAACATCTAACAGAGAGACAGAAAGTAGATAAAGAGCAATCAGATAGCATACTATCATGTCGAGCAAGAAAGTCCTACCTATATATGTCCCAGCATCCGCTACAATATACATCCAATGTACAGTAATGGCCTCTAGGGCATACATATAACTAACATTTACTTCACTTATTCATACATTAGTGAAGAGGTAGCTTGAGTTGGGTCTCCTCAAAGTAGATCATCTTTGGCTTCGAAGATCATTAAGTAAGCTCGTTCATTTCGACTGGTGGAGTCTACAGAGAGTCCGGAACACCATTACTTGGAGCGAAGGGACTTCTACACGGAGCATTTGAAGTGATGGTCCAGTCTACAAAGGTTCTATTCCATATTCACTTATGTGTATGCATGCTTACTTGATGTAATACCCTAATTCTCTAGTTCGATTCTAAGATTGAGTTCATTAGCACACTATATTTTTAAAATTTTATACTTGATACACTTTGAAAACCTAGTAGATGTGCTAAGAAATCTCAACATGGTATTAGAGCCAAGCTAGAGCATTAGGCCTCGTCTAGGAGAAGTTAGAGGTCCGAATGAACACCGAAAACTCTAATTTCCCATGCTCTCTGGATATTTTTCCAAACGTTAGAATTTTTGAGATTAAAAATATTCAAAAAATCATGCTGGTAATTCTATGGACCCATTTGAAGAACGATGCCCCGTCTCGGTATCTAGCTTGGAACTCTTCCTACATACCGTCCCTCCACTGAGGGTAAAAGACAAAACCCGAGACTGACTTTCAGTCGACCTTATCACTTCTGGAAGCTCAAATTTGTAAAGGACTCCCACTGGAGTTCATCGTTACCATACACCAAGAACATTTCTTTAGTCCTTTTCAAGTACTTAAGAATGTTCTTCACAGCTGTCCAGTGATTCTCTCCTGGATCCGATTGATACCTACTCACTACATTTTGTGATTATGCTACATCCGGTCCGGTACATAGCATCGCATACATGATAGAGCCTACTGCCGAAGCATAGGGTATCTCTTGCATGCGAGCCCTCTCCAAATCAGTCTTAGGAGATATCTCTTTGGAGAGAGTGATTCCAGAGATTATGGGTAAACCACCACACTTGGAATCTTCCATACTAAACCTCTTTAGTATGGTGTCAATGTACCTAGATTGGGACATTCCCAATACTCGTTTAGATCTATCTTTACAGATCTTAATCCTCAGAATGCAGGATGCATCACCCAAATCTTTCATGAAGAATCTGTGTGATAAGAAGAGCTTGACCGAGTGCAGCATAGAAATACCATTTCCTATCAAGAGTATATCATCCACGTACAATACGAGGAAGACAATCTTACTCTTTGCAACCTTCTTGTATATACAAGGTTCATCTACGTTTTTGATGAAGTCAAACTCTTTGACTGCAACATCAAAACAGATGTTCCAACTCCGCGATGCATGCTTTAATCCGTAGATTGATTTAAGAAGCTTGCACACATTTCCGCTGCTCCCACTATCTATGAAGCCCTCTAGCTGAGTCATGTACACGCTCTCTTCTAAATCACTATTTAGAAAAGCGGTCTTGACGTCTATCTGCCAGATTTCGTAGTCATGGTATGCAGCGATAGCAAGTAGGATCCGGATGGGCTTAAGCATATCCACTGCAGAAAAGGTTTTGTCATAATCCACAACTGGTCGTTGACGAAAACCTTTTTCTACAAGTATAGCTTTGAAAGCCTCAACTTTTCCATCCACACCAAATTTCTTCTTGATGATCCATTTGCTCCCAATGGGTTTTACCCCTTTAGAAGCATCTTCCAAAGTCCATACTTTGTTAGTGTACATGGATTCCATCTCAGATCGTATAGCATCCAGCCATTTCACTGAGTCTCCACTCGTGATGGCCTGCTCGAAACTAGTAGGGTCATCATCTTCCATGATGCAATCTTCGCTCCCACCGTCTATGAGAAAACCGTAGTATCTCTCAGGCGGATTAGGAACCCTACTAGATCGGCGTTGAGACTGAGGTTCGTTGGGGACTATCGAATCCTCTTCTTCTACTAAATCATCAGTCGCAGTTTGTTTAGCTGGAACTTTTTCCAGTTATACCTCATGTCCACTAATTTCTTTTTCAAAAAATACTTTTCTAAAAAGGTGGCATTCCGGGAAACAAACACCTTTTGTTCCTCGGTGTGGTAGAAGATATACCCTTGCGAATGTTGGGATATCCAACAAACTTGCACATAACTGACCTTGCCTCGAGTTTATCCGGATTTTGCATTTTAACATGGGCCGGACAACCCCATATCTTAACATAACTAAGACATGGTCTCTTCCTTTTCCATATCTCATATGGAGTGGTAGGCACGGATTTTTTAGGAACCATATTCAATAAGTCTGCAATTGTCTCCAGTGCAAAACCCCAAAAGGAGATAGGTAACTCAGCAATACTCATCATAGAGCGCACCATATCTAATAGGATGCGATTCCTCCGCTCCGATACACCGTTGTGCTGTGGTGTATACGGAGAAGTAAGCTGAGAGAGAATCGCATTCTCTTTTAAATAGTCAAGGAACTCCATGCTTAAATATTCTCCTCCCCGATCAGATCGAAGGATTTTAGTACTTTTACCCGTTTGGTTCTCTACTTCGCTTTTATATTCCTTGAATTTCTCAAAAGCTTCAGACTTTAGTTTCAACAGGAACACATGTCCGAATTCTGAGAGATCATCGGTGAATGTAATGAAGTACGAGAAACCATTCCCGGCATGTGTAGACATAGGACCGCATACATCAGTATGTATCAGTCCCAAGAGTTCAGTAGATCTTTCTCCGTGTCCAGTAAACGGAGTTTTTGTCATTTTGCCTTTGAGACATGACTGCCAAGTTTCATAAGATGAAAGTTCAAACGGATTTAAATATCCATCCATATGTAACTTAGCTAGTCGTGTCGCATTGATATGACCTACTCTACAATACCACAAGAAAGATTCATTCATTTCTGAACTTTTTCTCTTTTGTGTGTTCTGTACATTAAGAACTGTATTCTGATTTAAAACGTAGAATCCGTTACAAAGCGCACCAAACCCAATCAACACTTGATTTAGGAAAATGTTCATAACATTTTTCTCTACTACAAAATTATATCTTTCTTTATCTAATAAAAAAATTGAAATTAAATTGCATATCATATATGGTACGTAGTAACAGTCGTTCAAGATCAGTGCATTACCGTTTGGTAATACAAGGTGATATTCGCCAACTTCTTTGGCTGCAACAGTTGCACAATTCCCTACTTTTAGAGAATGTTCACCCTTTCCCAGTTCTCTCCCTCTTCTGAGCCCTTATAACACATTACATATATGGGATCCTAATCCGGTATCTAATACCCAGGACGTAAAGTATACTGAGAAACGATTCTTGGTAACGAACACATCCGAAGAAGACGCATCAATATGCTCATTTCTCGTTTGGGTGGCATGGGAATCCTGGTATTCCCCTATTTCCTGCTCAGTCTTATAACAGTTATAAGAAAGAGCGGAACCAACATCCTCCAGCTCAGAATAATTAGCCGGTTCGGTCAATACATCCAAATTATTATCTTGATTTTGGCATGTCAAGGTCACTACTTGGAGAGAGAGAGAAGAAAAATACTTTAGCGTATGCTCTTACAAGATTAGATTTGGTTATTATCTTATCTAATCAGGATGGCTCCCACTGCTTTTTATCAAATCTTCCTTCAAACCCTAAAAGGTAAGACTATCCGGGATTAATTACACCCTCCAAGTTCACTAACCGGTCAGCCAGACCAGTGTCGGTACTTTGAGGGAGGTTCCCCATGCTTTCGCACGAACCTAATTTAAGTAAACCTCGTTTTCCCAGAGGCATAACCCCATTGACACCTTTCTAGACACATAATGGGTTAGCTAATTGTATAGTGCAAAACACTCGCATGAGTAATTCTTACTCGCTGCGGGTATCAGAATCCAACTATCTCATAGAAGGTATGCAATCTCATTGCAAATTTCAACACTTGAAATTCCCAATAATATTTTGCCCCTAGCGTCCTATGACCTTAACGGAGGCCAACAAACAATAGGACAGTAGTCAAGTTCAACCCGTACATTTCTTGATTGAATTAAACCCACCCGCACGACCCTAGGCGAAGGACAACAAAGTCGTACGACTACCCTAATCCAATCGCATCATATGCTGTTGATAAGTACTAATTAGCCACACTACATCTTGACGCAGGCCAACAAACGCAGCACGAATACTAAATAGCACCTAAATGAAATGACGGAGGGCTACGATAGATTTTTATGATAACCTATTGCATAATGAACTTGATATCGTTGCAGAATCGAGTAGTTTTAAAATGAGTGTCTTAAGCTCCGCTTTTTGAAACCTTTTGCTTTTTCATAAAAAGGCCGAGTGAGTTTCAAATTTGATTCTATAACTTCTTTTAGGTTTATTTTATCTTCATTAATCTCTTTAATGAAGTCCCATCATTTAAACTTCCTAAGCATCACAGTGTAAGTCAACGTTACACACCCCACAAGATGCGGGGATGCGGAATAGGTAAAACAATCATTTTGTTTAAGGTAACATCGACTAACTTTATGGATCTTTGCTAAACCCTAACTAACAAACTATCTAGAAGTACTAAACTACTATGATAGATGATTATACCTCAAGATACTAGTCCTTCTTGTTCTTGTTGTTCACCTCCTCTTCGGCCTCCTCGATGTAATAGAAGATCCACTCAAGAGTTCCTCCTCCAAGCTTTAACCTCTAACTTGAGGTAACTAAGTGGCTAGGATTGCTAATCCAAGTGACCTAGAAGATATAGAACCGGATTAAGGATCTATTAGTCTTTATAACCCTTGGGATCTCAACACATAAGAGGATTAGGGTTAGGTTGAAGAAGAGGAGAGCTTGAGAAGAGAGAGTGTGTATGTTAATTATGAATTGAAATATAACTCATTTGTGTATATCATGAAGCATAAAAATATCTTGCACAAATATCTTTCATGCTTAATTTAATACAAATGGATGAATCATCTCATGAGTCATGGTTTCAATTAATGAAAATAACACATAAGCTCTCTACCTCATTAAGTTTAATTCACAAATGAATTAAAACTAAATGAGTCACCTTTCTTCTAGAAGCTTCTCGACTAATTACGAGAATGCCCCTCCTATCCGTATTTATGAAAAACATGGATAAACTAAGACAACATAAATCCAATAATCCAATACTAGAATCTGGCTTAAACTAAAGCCCGCTAGTATAATCTGTCCGTGCTTCTTACGTGCATAAGTACACCTATATGTCTGAATCATGTCGTAAAACCATACGACATCTATATCGTTTCGCCTGAAGCTGGAAAACTCTCTGTGTGGGACTCTGAAGACTTGAAACTACGCTGGCAGTGGGTTTAACCACAGGCCGCAAGCGGTACTAGCTGTACGTAACGGTCCCCAGGTAGATGTCGGTAAGAAGGTCGATGAGGAAACCCATTGGAACTCCTACTGAGCTTGATGTGACAATCTCCGTACAGTCCGGCCTGTTCATCTAAGACTATCGCATATCAGGCCTAGGGGGCGGCAAGCGTCAGTACCCTAAAAGCGGTATAAGTCATGTTGGAGTGAAACCCATTACACCTTAAGAAACTACTGGAAAACCTACCAGTAAATCTCGCTTTCCCTGGCCAGGGACTTTGCGTAATGGCTCTCCAAACAAAGTGCGATATCACCTCCCAATACCGGGAGAGACGAATCCTATCTAACCGCCACTGCCTCCAAGTGCTTCGGGACTGCACCCAACTGCTACCTATTTGCACGACTCCTTTGAGCCGTGGTAGGATAGCAATCTAAGAATAGTGAGAACACACTCGAGATGAAGCAGCTGTGTCACGTCTACGGACTATGTTGTACTCATATCACCTGGGAACTGTTAACTGACGACGGGTATAATACCAACCAACAGTTCCCTGCGAGTCATGTCCGGTGTACCCGTAACCCAACGAGCACATGCATATTATCTCCAGTACAACGTACTAATGGCTGTGGGACAGATCATTTCCCCTGCTGGGATGAGAAGCATATACACTAGTCTACTCTGGAGTATCGATGCCCTATCTCAATAATCCTACGACTAAGGACCTGAAAAAGGATATGCTTGTAGACTACCCAGCCTCCACTAGTGTGACTGCCATCACAACGCTGGTATTCAAGCAAGATCCTATGGGCTCTATCAATATGTATTCGCGATATGCTAAAAGAAACATATACACATATTAAGATAGATATAAACCAAGTAGCATACTACTATGTTGAGAAAGACTGTTAATATAACTGTGAATATCCCAAGCTTCTATTAAATAATATAGAAACTAGTATGATACAATAATGGCCCCTGGGGCATATACACTAACAATCTCCCACTTGCACTAGGGCCATGTACTGGCGTATCGAAGATCTATCATCTCGAATAGCCTCTCGAACTGTGTCTGAGGTAAGGCCTTTGTGAATGGATCTGCAGTGTTCTCCTCTGTAGCAACTCTCCGGACCTCGATCTCCTGGCAATCTATAATCTCCCTGATCAGGTGATACTGCCTTAAGATGTGTCTGGACTTCTGATGGGACCTGGGTTCCTTCGCTAAAGCTATAGCGCCGTTGTTGTCACAATACAGCGGTATTGGATAAACAATGGTAGGAATCACTTGAAGTTCTGTTAGGAACTTCTTCATCCAGACTGCTTCTTTTGTGGCATCGCAAGCAGCGATATACTGCGCTTCCATCGTCGAGTCAGCAACGGTGTCTTGCTTGGAACTCTTCCAGCACACCGCCCCTCCATTGAGGGTAAAAACATAACCTGACATGGACTTGGAGTCATCCTTGTCACTCTGGATGCTGGAGTGAGCAAAAACCTCGATCTGGAGGTCTTTTCCGCCGTAAACCAGGAATATATCCTTAGTCCTTCTCAGATACTTGAGAATGTTCATTACTGCTATCCAGTGATTCTCCCATTGGTTTGACTGATACCGTCTTACCACGCTCAGTGCGTAAGCTACATCTGGTCTGGTACACAACATCGCATACATTATAGAGCTTACCGTAGAAGCGTAAGGTATAACTGACATGCGATCCCTTTCCAAATCAGTCTTGGGAGACATCTCTTTGGAGAGGGTGATTTCGTGACAAGTCGGTAAATTACCGTGTTTAGAATCTTCCATACTGAATCTTTTCAGAGTCCCAACATCCTCTTAAATCTATCACGATAGATCTGGATCCCCAGAATGTAAGAGGCATCATCTAGGTTTTTCATGGAGAACCTGTGTGATAAGAATCCTTTGACAGATTGTAGCATAGGAATGTCATTTCCTATCAAGAGAATGTCATCCACGTATAAGACGAGGAATACGACAGTTCGTGCTACAATTTTAGTATATATACATGGTTCATCTGGATTTTTGATAAAGTTATATTCTTTGACCGTTTAATCAAAACAGATGTTCCAACTTCACGATGCCTGCTTTAGTCCATAAATGGACTTAAGAAACTTGCACACTTTCCCGCTGCTCCCACTCTGATTGAAACCTTCTGGCTGATCCATATAGATGCACTCTTCTAAATTACCATTTAGAAAAGCAGTCTTTACGTCCATCTGCCAGATCTCATAGTAATGGAAGGCGGCAATGGCAAGAAGGATCCGAATAGATTTGAGCATAGCCACTGGAGAAAAAGTTTTGTCATAGTCCAAACCAGGTCTCTGACGAAAACCTTTTGCAACAAGTCTAGCTTTATAGGTTTCTACCTGTCCATCTACACCAATCTTCTTTCTGAAGATCCACTTGCATCCTATGGGTTTTACCCCATCTGGAGCAAAGTCCAAAGACCATACTTCGTTGGTGTACATGGACTCCATCTCGGTCCGCATTGCATCCAGCTATCTTACTGAGTCGCCGCTCTGGATGGCCTGCTGGAAACTAGTAGGTTCATCATTATCAATGACGCAATCCTCTCTATCCCCGTTTATGAGAAAACCATAGTATCTCTCAGGCTGATGAGACGGCCTACTACTCCTGCAGAGGGGTGCGGGAATGTCCTGTTCTTCTGGAACTTCTGGTTCTACCAAACTTTCAGTAGTAGCTTGTGGTTCTGGAATTTCTTCCAGTTCTATTACGCTCCCATTTGTTTCCTTTTCTAAAAACTGCTGTTCTAGAAAATGGGCATTACGAGAAACAAAAACCTTTTGTTCCTCTGCGTAATAGAAAAAATACCCCTTGGAGTTCTTTGGATACCCCTTGCAGAGAGCGTGCCTCGACTTTGTCCCCATGCTGCTTTTTAACAAAAGCTGGACATCCCCATATCTTTAGATACTGAAGATAAGGTTTATCCCCACTCGACATCTGATATGGTATGGTAGGCACGGTCTTGGTAGGAACCCTGTTCAAAATATATGTAGCTGATTCTAGTGCATAACTCCAGAAAGATCGCGGTAACTCGGCATTACTCATCATGGAACACACCATATCCAATAGGGTTCGGTTCTGTCTCTCCGATACACCGTTGTGTTTTGAAGTGTATGGAGGAGTAAGCTGAGAGAGAATTCCATTTTCTTTTAGGTAACCCAGGAACTCGGCGCTTAAGTATTCACCACCTCGATCAGATCTCAGTGTCTTGATACTTTTGCCGGTTTGGTTTTCTACTTCATTCTTATATTCTCGGAATTTCTCAAAGGCCTCGGATTTATGCTTCATCAAGATAATGAATCCATACCTAGAGTAATCATCCGTAAAAGTAATGAAATAAGAAAAACCGCCTATTGCATGTGTAGACATTGGACCACATACATCGCTGTGTATGAGTCCTAAAAGCTCGCTCGCTCTTACTCCATGTCCAGTGAATGGAGTCTTTGTCATCTTTCCTTTAAGACATGATTGACACGTGGCATAAGATTGATATTCGAACGGATCCAAATATCCTTCTCTATGTAACTTAGTTAACCTTGTCTTATTGATGTGACCTAGTCTACAATGCCATAAGAAAGCCTGATATATATCTGGAGACTATCTTTTTAGTGTGTTCTGGACATTGAAAATCTGTAATTGGTTTAACACGTATATACCGTTATCTAGTGTACCGGACCCAATCAAACTATGATTAAGGTGGATGTTAACATCGCTTACAAACGTGAAATCATAACCTTCTTTTGATAACAACGATACTGATATGATATTACACGTTAAACTAAGTACACAAAAACAGTTGCGCAAACCCAAAATATGTCCACTCGTCAATCCAAGGTGATAATCCCCTACGGACACAGCATTCACGCTAGCTCCGTTAGCAACCTGAAGGGTCATATCACCAACCTTCAGCACTCTATGGTTTCTCAGTGCCTGCAATGAATTGCATATATGAGATCCTGATGCGGTATCCAATACCTAGTAAGTAGAGTTGATTGACAGACAATTTTCAATTACAAACACACCTGAAGCTGAAGCGACAACTTGCCTCGGGTCCTGGTTCTTGGCAATCCAAGCTTTGCAATCTTTCTTCCAATGGCCTTTCTTACGATAGTGGAAGCACTCGTCATTTGCCACTACCGACACCGCAACCTTTGCCTTTCCCTTGGCTTCCACCTTACCAACACCACCTCTTGGTTTGGTAGCGGCCTTCTTCTTCCTTCCTTTGGCCCTTGCCTTGGACCTGGAAGAGAAAGCACCACGAACAAACATAGTGGGTGTTTCCCTTACTTTCTGCAAGGTGCCCTCTGCACTCCTCAACATGTTAAGGAGTTCTGGAAGTTCAACTTATTTACCTTGAATGTTGAAATTCAAGATAAACTGTGCGTAGGTGGAAGGAAGGGACTGGAGTATCAAGTTTGTATACAGCTCGTTCACTAATGTTGTCCCGAGGTCTGCGAGCTCTTCAATATAGCCAATCATCTTAAGGACATGTTCCTCTATAGATGATCCTGTTAGTGTATATGCCCTAGAGGCCATTACTGAATCATACAAGTTTCTATATTACTTAATGGAAGCTTGGGATATTCACCTTGTACAGACAATCTTGCTCAATATAGTAGTATGCTACTTGGTTTGTTTCTACTTCAATGTGTACATGTGTTTACTTTAGTATATCACCTATACACATTAGTGGAGCCCTTAGGATCTTTGCTTGATTACCAGCGTTGTGATGGCAGTCACACTAGTGGGGGCTGGATAATCCATAAGGACATCCTTATGCAGGTCCCTAGTCGTAGGACTATCGAGACAGGGCATCGATACTCCGGAGTAGACTAGCGTATGTGCTTCTCGTCCCAGTGTGGGAGATGGTCTGTCCCACAGCCATCAGTACGTCGTACTAGAGATAGTACGCCGGTGCTCGTTGGGTTACGAGTACACTGGATAGGACTCGTCGGGAACTGTTGGTTGGTACTATACCTATCGTCAGTTATCAGTTCCCAGGTGACATGAGTACAGCTTAGTCCGCTGACTTGACACTGTCACTTCGCCTCGAGTGTGTTCCCACTGTACTTAGATTACTACCCTACCACGGCTCAAAGGAGTCGTGCAAACAGGTAGTAGTTGGATGCAGTCCCGAAGCACTTGGAGGCAGTGACGGTTAGACAGGATTCATCTCTCCTGGTATTGGGAGTTGACATCGCGATGTGTCTAGGAGAGCCATTACACGAGTAGTCCCTGGCCAGGTCAAGCGAGATATACTGGTAGGTTTCCAGTGTTATCTCAGGGTGTTCTGGGCTTCACTTCGACACGACTTGTACCGCTATTGGGGGACTGACGTTTACCGCCCCCTAGGCCCGCCATGCGATGTATCAGATGAACAGACCGGACTGTATAGAGATTGTCACATTCAGGCTCAGTAGGAGTTCAGACGGGTTTCACCTCGTCCGTCTTCTTGTCGGCATCTACCTGTGGACCGTTACGCACAGCTAGTGCCGCTTGCGGTCTGTGGTTAAACCCACTGCCAGCGTAGTGTCGAGTCTTTAGAGTCCCATACAGAAATCTATTCTCCTTTAAGCAAAAGAGTAGGAGTCGCATGGTTTTACGACAGGTCGCATGGTATTGCGATAGGGTTCGGTCACATCCGTGCACTTGTGCACGTACAGTGTCCGGACAGTTAACACTAGCGGGCTTTGGTTTAAGCCAGATCCTAGTGTACGTTTTGGGATTGGTTTTATCTCGTTTGTATTCGTGTTCCTTGGAACGCGGATGCGGGTGTGTATGCACAGATGACAGAGAGAGACAGAGGCAGAGGATTCTCATTAGGATTGTTGACAGTTGACCGTTGACCATTGACTTTGGCTAAACCCTAATGAGAATAAGAAAAATGATTAATGATAATATTAATTAAGTATTATTGTGTCATAGTTGAGATGAGGGGTTGACTTTGTTGACTTGTTGACTTTGTTGACCGGTTGACTAGGTTGGACTAGTTGACCATTATGATTGCATCGGCTATCATTTCATGGCAAAGACTTTTGCTTGCTTGTTTTGCTTTGCAATATGAGTGCATGAAATGATAATGCCACTTGATATGATATGAACCATCACATAATACTCAGTTATTATTATTATTATTATTATTATTCGTTTTGGATTATGGGAGAGAGGTTGACAAAAGGTTTTCTCATTCTTTCATTTGCTTTCTCTCTCTTGTGCTCTCTCATTCTCAAGCTCTCCCTCTTCCTCTTGCTCTCTCTAGCTCAAGGCAAACCATTCCCATGTGTTGAGACTCATTGCCTTAGATATAAAAAGAATCCAAAACATTTCTCTACTCATTCTAGTTCACAAGGCCTAGCAAGCCAAGTGTTCTAGTTTCTTCAAAGATCGAAGAAGAAGCCAAAGGTAGAAGCTTTCGGGTGGATCCAACTTCGGCGCAAGGAGACGACGAGGTGAGGCCGATCCGTACACCGGGAGGAGTTGAAGTCGAAGGAGTTCAAGAAAGGTATAGCCCCCTAACTGAGTTGGTAAACTCATGTTAGGTTGTTAGTTAGTTGTTTAACAAGGATCCGTATTATGAGTCCATGTTACCACCCTCTTGAAAATCGTTTTTCACCACTTCCGCAACCCCGTAAGCACTGGGGAAGGGTAGCATGGACTTATAGTGGTATCAGAGCCAGGTTAAACCCTATCTAACATGTTAGCAAAGCAAGTAGAAATTCGATCGGAGAAAAAGTCACGAAAAACACCTGGAAAATCAAGTTTCTATCGATTCTATATTTTGTTAAAAAAATGATAAATCTTACTCCAAAAATCGACTCAGGCTTTTTAAAGGACACTGTAGAAATTTGGTCCAAAGAACCGTTCAAAGCGCCGCGGAACCGCGGCAGGAGCACTCTCCTGCCGCAGATCCGCGGCAGAGTTGAGTCGGTCGTGGGTCAAATTTCTTGCAGTGTGTTTCTGGGGGTATTTTGGGATTTTTACAATATGTCTTTTCAGCCCAGATTTTCCAGAAAGAAAAATTTGTTTTTGGGGCTTGAAATTCCGTATTTTTATCGAACTTCTAAAGACTAAGGCTAACGGGTATATATCTGTGATGTGTTATATGTATTGAACGTCCGCTAATCGATATACGTCGATTTGTGGGGGTTATACATATCTGTGATCTATAATGATTGATGGTATGTGTATATGAATTCTTTGGATTGTCGCGGATGAATAGCCGGGGGTTGTGAGATGAGAGTTTTTCCTTTTATCTTTCAATTCATGTAATATGTAAATTTATGTAATATTATTTTTGGCCACACAACCGGGTCGGGGTTGTAGCCGTCTTTGTATAATTTCTTTTTACTGTTTATGCTCCTAGGATAGACCCAAGGTGGGGTGCACAAACTACCGGGTATCTCGAAGTGCCGAGTGACCTACTCACGTCGTTGGGGGAGGTTGCTCCACTTCGGATATTTGGCGGGTAGTTTGCCGCACCCGTAGGGGTCTACGGTGGGGTATTGGCTATTCATCGCGACCGTGTAATCCGCTTTTCGTTGCAGGCTCGTACGAATTGCGGATTCCTAGTATATCCAATGTATTCATCTATGATCTGAAATGGCTATCATTGTAATATATCTATATATGATATTATTTAGGCGTTGCTTATGTTTTGCAGCCGCGCTAGCCCAGCCCCCGCTCTGTCGTTAGTTAAGTAACCTAACGGGTAATGACGGGGCCCCGTGGCGACTGCGAATGGCATAAGCGTACGTCATATTTTGGTTGTTTTCTGCAATGGTAGGATTAAATGATGGGACACATTAAAAGAACTAATGCAAGAAAAACACGCATTAAAAGAACTAATGCAAGAAAAATAAACCATGTAAAAGTCGTTGGAACACTTTCAAAAACCCACTCGGTTTCTTTTCAAAAATAACTTTTAAACGCGGAGCTTAAGCCACTCCTTTTAAAAGCTATCAAGGTTCCTTCGATTATATCAAGTTCACTACGTTCAAGGTTTCTCCAAAACCATTCGTAGCCCTTCGTCGTTTCGTATGAATATTCAATAGTATTCAAGCTATGTTTGTTGACCTTAGTCAAGGCATAGTGATTGGTAGCTGTTGGGTGTTCATACGTAGCATAGATAGATGCTTTGGTTTGGTACAGTCGTATTACCCTGTTGACCTTCATCAAGGGTATATACGGGTGGGTTCAAATTAACCTGGACAATGACGGGTAGAACTTGACATGTGACTTATGATTTGTTGACCTTCGTCAAGGTCATAAGAGCATGGGGGCAAAAAAAATCCACATCGGGAGTTTCAAAAGAACTGAAACTTGCTAGCGTTGCATACCATTTGGAGTGTGAGGATTCTAGTAGGATTCCTTCAGTTTATCACACGATGATATTTCGATCCCGATCCTACTGTGAGTATTTGCTACTCCTCCGGAACTTTCTCACTTAATGATCAATGCTATAAACCAAGTAGGTGCCTAGAAAGGTGTTAGCGGGGCTACGCCCCCAGGGAAAAGAGGTTCTTAAATTAAGAAACTTAGCGAAAGCATTGGAAAACCTCCCTCGAAGTACAGACATCAGCCTGGCCGAACGGTTAAGCAAGTATTGTATGGTGAGATTGATCCTGACTGATTCTTCCTTTTTGGTTTGAGGAGGGATTCGAGAGACATAGGGTGCCATCCTGTTTAGACAGATTAAAATCCAATTTAAACTTGCATGAAGTATCATGCTGAGTGCTTTCTTCTCTCTCTTAATTGCAGCGACCAAGTGACCAGACATAGGTTACATCTAGATAATAAAATGACTGAACCAGACTGTTATGATTGGCAAAGGTCTGTCCAGATGTCCATTGCCCATGACAAGCTGGGACACCTCTTAATTATTCAAACCCCTGCCATCTCAGGTCCAGTTTCCCCTGTCACGGATATTTATATCCGTAGGACATCGGAAAAAGACTGTGCAAAAGCCAAGTGCCTCGTGTTAGCCTCAGTTGATGGTGCAAACCAGAGGCAGCACGAGAAGATGGACTCCGTTTCTATCTTCCTCCATAACAAAGATTTATATGGAGAGCAATCTCGTATCGCAAGATATTAGACCTCGAACGAATTGCTTCAAGCGAGGTTGGCTGGAGGGTCATCTGTAATGGGTAACGTCCTTACAGAGACCAGCTATTTTGAGCTCACGGACCTGGAGACCACGTTGGAGAATGGGTCAAGTACTAACTTAATTCTATAGTCCCTGCCCTCTGCTTATACCTTGAAGGAAACCAGGGAAGAAGAAGGAAAAGCAAGGGCAAAAGTTTCAGGACTGGATGTAGTAAAAGAGGGACATTCCTATTGTAACGGGAATGAACATTGGCAGAAAGATTGCAGGGCTAGCAAAGACAGTAGCCCGAATTCGAAGCATGTTGTGGCTTCGGCTTTGGGTGTGTTTATGATAGAGAACTGTATGTCAGTTAACCCTACTTCCTGGGTATTAGATAGCGGATCAGGATCTCACATCTGTAATTTATTACAGGCTCTGAGAAACCGTAGGGTTATCAGGAAAGGTGATATGACTCTCAGGGTTTCTAACGGAATGAGCATGGATGCTGAATCCGTAGGGGAATATCATCTTGGACTGACAGCTGGGCAGATATTGATTTTGCGTAATTGTTTGTATGTACCAAGTGCGACTTGTAATATCATATCTGTATCCTTACTTTCTAAGGAAGGATATGAATTTACTTTTGTAAGCGATGTAGTACACATCAACCTAAATAAAGTTCTGATTGCGTCGGGTACATTAAATAACGGGATATACGTATTAAATCAAGCTCAGATATTCAGTGTCCAGAACACACTTAAAAGAAAGTCTCCGGAAACAAATCAGGCTTTCTTATGGCATTGTAGACTGGGTCACATTAATGAGACACGATTAACTAAGTTACATAAAGAGGGATACTTGAATCCGTTTGAGTATCAGTCTTACGCCACTTGTGAATCTTGTCTCATGGGAAAGATGACAAAACCTCCGTTCACTGGACACGGAGTAAGAGCGAGCGAGCTCTTGGGACTCATACACAGTGATGTGTGTGGTCCAATGTCTACACATGCGCGAAGTGGTTATTCATACTTCATTACTTTCACAGATGATTTCTCTAGGTATGGACATGTCTTCTTAATGAAGCACAAATCCGAGGCCTTTTGGAAATTTCAGGAATACAAGAATGAAGTTGAAAAAAAAACAGGCAAAAGTATAAAGATACTGAGATCTGACCGAGGTGGTGAATAGTTGAGTGCCGAGTTTCTGGACTACTTAAAAGAGAATGGAATTCTCTCTCAGCGTACTCCACCATACACACCACAACACAACGGTGTATCTGAAAGGCGGAATCGAACCCTATTGGATATCGTTCGTTCCATGATGAGTAAGGCTGAGTTACCGCAATCTTTCTGGCGTTATGCACTAGAAGCAGCTGCATATCTCTTGAACAAGGCTCCAACCAAGACTGTGCCTACCACCCTATATCAGATGTGGAGTGGGAAGAAACCCTGTCTTAAGTATCTTAAGGTATGGGGATGTCCAGCTTTTGTAAAAAAAAGCAGCAAGCGGACAAGCTCGAGGCACGCTCAGTACCGTGTAAGTTTGTGGGATACCGAAAGAACTCCAGGGGGTATCTTTTCTATTCCGCAGAAGAACAAAAAGTTTTTTTTTCTCCGCATGCCCACTTCTTGGAAACTGAATTTTTGGAAAATGAGATAAGTGGGAGCGCAATAGAACTGGAAGAAATTCCAGAACCACAAGCTGTTACTGAAAGTTTGGATGAACCAGAAGTTTCAGGGGAACCGGACATTCCTGCGTCGCTCCGCAGAAGTAGTAGGCAGTCTCATCCGCCCGAGAGATACTTCGGTTTTCTCCTAGACGGGGATAGAGAGGATTGCACTATTGATTATGATGAGCCTACTAGCTTCCAGCAAGCCATTCAGAGCGGTGACTCGGTAAAATGGCTGGATGCAATGCGGACCGAAATGGCGTCCATGTACACCAACAAAGTATGGACGTTGGACGTTGCTCCAGATGGGGTAAAACCCGTAGGATGCAAGTGGATCTTCAAAAGGAAGATTGGTGTAGTTGGACAGGTTGAGACCTATAAGGCTAGACTTGTTGCAAAGGGTTTTCGTCAAAGACCTGGTTTGGACTATGACGAAACCTTTTCTCCAGTGGCTATGCTGAAATCCATTCGGGTCCTTCTTGCCATTGCTGCCTTCCACGATTATGAAATCTGGCAGATGGACGTAAAGACGGCTTTCCTAAATGGATATTTGGAAGAGTGCGTCTATATGGATCATCCATAGGGATTCATTCAGAGTGGGAGCAGCGGTAAAGTGTGCAAGTTGCTCAAGTCCATCTATGGACTCAATCAGGCAGCGCGGAGTTGGAACATCTGCTTTGATGATACTGTCAAAGAATTCGACTTTGTCAAAAACCCAGATGAACCATACATTTACAGTAAGATTGTAGGGAGAAGTGTGGTATTCCTCGTCTTGTACGTCAATGACATTCTCCTAATAGGAAATGATATTCCTATGTTACAGTTAGTCAAAGGATTCTTGTCACATAGGTTCTCCATGAAGGACCTGGGCGATGCCAACTACATTCTGGGGATCCAGATCTATCATGATAGATCTAAAAGGATGTTGGGACTTTCACAGTCAAGGTACATCGACACCATTCTGAAACGATTCAGTATGGAAGATTCCAAGCGCGGTAATCTACCGGCTTGTCATGGAATCACCCTCTCCAAAGAGATGTCTCCCAAGACTGATTTGGAAAGGGCTCGCATGTCATCAATACCCTACGCATCTGCGGTAGGATCTATTATGTATGCGATGTTGTGTACCAGACCAGATGTAGCATACGCATTGAGCGTTGTAAGCCGGTATCAGTCGAACCCAGGGGAGAAACACTGGATAGCAGTAAAGAACATTCTCAAGTACCTGAGAAGGACTAAGGAGATGTTCTTCGTGTATTTCGGAAAAGACCTCCAGATCGAGGCCTTTGCTGACTCCAGCTTCCAGAGTGACAGGGATGACTCCAAGTCCATGTCGGGTTATGTCTTTACCCTCAATGGAGGGGCGATTTGCTGGAAGAGTTCCAAGCAGGAAACCGTTGCTGACTCAACTATGGAAGCGGAGTACATAGCTGCTTGCGATGCCGCAAAGGAAGCTGTCTAGATGAAGAAGTTCCTCACGGAGCTTCAGGTGGTTCCTAGCAGTGTTGATCCAATACCGCTGTATTGTGACAACAACGGCGCTATAGCTTTAGCGAAGGAACCCAGTTCCCGTCAGAACTCTAGGCACATTTTGAGGCGGTACCACCTGATCAGGGAGATCATAGATCGCCGGGAGATCGAGGTGAAAAGAGTAAATACAGAAGATAACACTGCTGATCCACTCATGAAGGCCTTACTCCAGACTCAGTTCGAGCGGCTGATCGAGATGATAGGTCTTCGATATGCCAGTTCATGGCCTTAGTGCAAGTGGGAGATGGTTAGTGTATATGCCCTAGAGGCCATTACTGTATAATAATAGTTTGTATATTACTTAATGGAAGCTTGGAATATTCACCTTCTACAGACAATCTTGCTCAATATAGTAGTATGCTACTTGGTTTGTTTCTACTTCAATGTGTACATGTGTTTACTTTAGTATATCACCTATACACATTTGTGGAGTCCTTAGGAACTCTGGTTGATTACCAGCGTTGTGATGGCAGTCACACTAGTAGGGGCTGGGTAATCTATAAGCACATCCTTATGCAGGTCCCTAGTCGCAGGACTATCGAGAAAGGGCATCGATACTCCGGAGTAGACTAGCGTATGCGCTTCTCATCCCAGTGTGGGAGATGGTCTGTCCCACAGCCACCAGTACGTCGTACTGGAGATAGTATGCGGGTGCTCGTTGGGTTACGAGTACACTGGACAGGACTCGTCGGGAACTGTTGGTTGGTACTATACCTATCGTCAGTTATCAGTTCCCAGGTGACATGAGTACAGCTTAGTCCGCTGACTTGACACTGTCACTTCGCCTCGAGTGTGTTCCCACTGTACTTAGATTACTACCCTACCACGGCTCAAAGGAGTCGTGCAAACAGGCAGCAGTTGGGTGCATTCCCGAAGCACTTGGAGGCAGTGACGGTTAGACAGGATTCGTCTCTCCCGGTATTGGGAGTTGACATCGCGCTGTGTCTAGGAGAGCCATTACACGAGTAGTCCCTGGCCAGGGCAAGCGAGATATACTGGTAGGTTTCCAGTGTTATCTCAGGGTGTTCTGGGCTTCACTCCGACCCGACTTGTACAGCTATTGGGGGACTGACGTTTACCGCCCCCTAGGCCTGCCATGCGATGTATCAGACGAACAGACCGGACTGTATAGAGATTGTCACATTCAGGCTCAGTAGGAGTTCGGATGGGTTTCACCTCGTCCGTCTTCTTGTCGGCATCTACCTGGGGACCGTTACGCACAGCTAGTGCCGCTTGCGGTCTTTGGTTAAACCCACTGCCTGCATAGTGTTGAGTCTTTAGAGTCCCACACAGAGAGCTATTCGCCTTTAGGCAAAAGAGTACCGGTCGCATGGTTTTGCGACAGGTCGCATGGTATTGCGACAGGGTTCGTTCACATCCGTGCACTTATGCACGTACAGTGTCCGGACAGTTAACACTAGCGGGCTTTGGTTTAAGCCAGATCCTAGTGTACGTTTTGGGATTGGTTTTATCTCGTTTGTATTCGTGTTCCTTGGAACGCGGATGCGGGTGTGTATGCACAGATAACAGAGAGAGACAGAGGCAGAGGATTCTCATTGGGGTTGTTGACAGTTGACCGTTGACTATTGACTTTGGATAAACCCATATGAGAATAAGAAATATGATCAATGATAATATTAATTAAGTATTATTGTGTAATGGTTGAGATGAGGGGTTGACTTTGTTGACCGGTTGACTAGGTTGAACTAGTTGACCACCATCATTGCATTGGCTATCATTTCATGGCAAAGACTTTTGCTTGCTTGTTTTGCTTTGCAATATGAGTGCATGAAATGATAATGCCACTTGATATGATATGAACCATCACATAATACTCAATTATTATTATTATTATTCTTTTTGGATTATGGGAGAGAGGTTGACAAAAGGTTTTCTCATTCTTTCATTTGCTTTCTCTCTCTTGAGCTCTCTCATTCTCAAGATCCCCCTTTTCCTCTTGCTCTCTCTAGCTCAAGGAAAAGCATTCTCATGTGTTGAGACTCATTTCCTTAGAGATAAAAAGACACCAAAACATTTCTCTACTCATTCTAGTTCACAAGGCCGAGCAAGCCAAGTGTTCTAGTATCTTCAAAGATCGAAGAAGAAGCCAAAGGTAGTAGCTTTCGGGTGGATCCATCTTCGGCGCAAGGAGACGACTAGGTGAGGCCGATCCGTACACCGGGAGGAGTTGAAGACGAATGAGTTCAAGAAAGGTATAGCCCCCTAACCGAGTAGGTAAACTCATGTTATGTTGTTAGTTAGTTGTTTAACAAGGATCCGTATTATGAGTCCATGTTACCACCCTCTTGAAAATCGTTTTTCACCACTTCCGCAACCCCGTAAGCACCGGGGAAGAGTAGCATGGACTTACAGATCCGATGGCCATCCTCGACTGAAACAAGTTCTTCGAGGTCTCGTATCTAGCTATACGAGATTGCTCTCCATACAGTTCCTTGGTGTGGAGAAATATGGATTCTAGATCCATATTCTCGTGCCTCCTCTGATGCTCATTATTCATAGAGGCAAGCACGATGCATTTGTCCTTCGCGTAGTCTTACTCCCAGGTCTTGCAGATTTCCTTATCCGCGACACTGGATTCAGGACCTGGGACAGCAGGGGCCTTAGTAGTAAGGACATACCCCAATTTGTCATAAGTTATTACCATCTTGACATTCCGGAACCATTCTTTATAGTTTGGCCCTGTCAAAAAATATTTATCTAATAACTTAAGGCCTGTCATGTTCTGGGTCACTGCAATTAGCAGAGAGAGAGAGGAAACACTTTAGCATGATGGTCTTGCAAGTTTAGAGTGGTTTTTAGTTTATCTAAATAGGATGGCTCCCACTTATTCTCGAATCCTTCCTCAAACCAAAAAAAAGAACTAGTCAGGACTATTCTTATTGTACAATACTTGCTTAACCGTTCAGCCAGGCCGGTGTCGGTACTTCGAGGGAGGTTTTATGACGCTTTCGCGAAGTTCCTTAATTAAATAACCGCTTTCCTTTGGGGGCGTAACCCCGCTGACACCTTTCTCGACACCTACTTGGTTTATAACATTGATCGTTAAGTAAAAGATTCTCCTGAAGAGCAGCATATACTCACAGTAGGATCGGGATCTAAATATCATCATGTGATAAAGCTGAAGGAATCCTACACAAATTATCACACTCCAAATGGTATGCAACTCAAGAAAATTTCAGTTTCTTTAGAAATTCCAGATGTGGATTTTTGCGCCATGCTCTTATGACCTTGGCGTTGGTCAAAATTTCATAAGTCACATGTCAAGTTCTACCCATCATTATCTTGTTAATTTGAACCCACATGTACATACCCCTGACGTTGGCCAAATGGCAGTACGACTGTCCCAAACCAACTCATCTATATATGCAACAGATGAATACCCAACAGCTACCAAACACTATGTATTGGCGTTGGTCAAAATACATAGCTTGAATACTACTGAATACCCAAATGAAATGACGGGGGGCTACGAATGGTTTTGGCGAAACCGTGAACGTAGTGAACTTGATATGATCGAAGGAACCTGATAGCTTTTCAAAGGAGTGGTTTAAGCTCCGCAATTAAAAATATGCTGTTTTTAAAATAACCGAGTGGTTTCTTTTAAACTGTTCCAACGATTCAACTTTGGTTTATTTTCTTTGCATTAAAATAATGCGTCCCATCAATTAACCTATCATTGCAGAAAACAATGAAAATACAACGTCCGCTTATGCCATCCGCATTCGCCACCGGGCCCCGTCATTCACCCGTTAGTTTACTTAACTAACGACAGAGTGGGGGATGGGCTAGCACGGATGCAAAACATAAGCAACGCCAACTAGATATCATATATAGATATTGTACATTCATCAGACGCAATAATAGGCATTCCAGATCACAGATGAACATATTGGAAATACAAGCAATCAGCATTTGTTTTGAACCTGCAATGAAAGACGGATTACACAGTCGCGATGAATAGCCAAACCTCCACCCTAGACCCCTACGGGTACGACAAACTACCCGCCAAGTACCCAAAGTGAAGCGGCCCTCAACGACGTGAGTAGGACACTAAGCACTTCAAAGTACCTGGTAGTTTGTGCACCCCACCTTAGGTCTATCCTAGGAGCAGAAAACAGTAAATGAAATAATAAAACGGTGGCTACAACCTCAACCCGAATGTGCCCCGCAAAAGAATATTACAACAAATTACAATTTACATTTGAATGAAAGAAACACTCATCTCACATCCCCGGCTATCCATTCACGACAATCCAACAAGTTCATATTCACAAACCAGTAAAAACCATTACAGAAATGTGCAACCCCCTGCTAACCGACATACTAGCAGTTAGGGGAGGTTTACGAACACATTGAACACAACAGAGATATAATCAAATTAGCCAAAGTTCTTAGAATTTTGATCAAGCATCACATATGAATCTACTCCAAACAATTCTCTGTTCACATAAAACCTTAGCAGAAACAAAACATCCCAGAAAATACAACATCAACGCAGAAGAATAATTGAGCAAATTTGAGTTGACTCGGTGTCAACACAACCGTGGATCAGCGGCGGATCGCTTGGATCGGCCGCGGTTCCGCGGTGGTTTGGACGAGTCACGATCCTAAATTTCTTCACAATTCTTAAAAAAACCCTGCTTGTATTTTTAAGGGCTCCTGAAAAATTTTTAGACCCATTTTAAAAACGGCAGAAACATGGTGAAAATGTCGGTTTTTCGGGATTAAATTTCGATCGAATTTCTAATGACTTTTCTAACATGTTAGTTATGGTTTAGCTAGGCTCTAATACCACTGTAAGTCAACGTTACACACCCTACAAGATGCGGGGAGGCGGAATAGGTAAAACAATCATTTTGTTTAAGGTAACATCGACTAACTTTACGGATCTTTGCTAAACCCTAACTAACAAACTATCTAGAAGTTCTAAACTATTATGATAGATGATTATAGCTCAAGATACTAGTCCTTCTTGTTCTTTTTGTTCACCTCCTCGTCGGCCTCCTCGATGTAATAGAAGATCCACCCGAGAGTTCCTCCTCCAAGTTTTAACCTCTAACTTGAAGTAACTAAGTGGCTAGGATTGCTAATCCAAGTGACCTAGTAGATATAGAAGTGGATTAAGGATCTACTAAACTTTCTCACCCTTGGGATCTCAACACATGAGAAGATTAGGGTTAGGTTGAAGAAGAGGAGAGCTTGAGGAGAGAGAATGTGTATGTTAATTATGAATTGAAATATAACTCATTTGTGTATATCATGAAGCATAAAAATATCTTGCACAAATATATTTCATGCTTCATTTAATACAAATGGAGGAATCATCTAATGAGTCATGGTTTCATTTAATGCAAATAACACATAAGCACTCCACCTCATTAAGTTTAATTCACAAATGAATTAAAACAAAATGAGTCACCTTTCTTCTAGAAGCTTCTCGACTAATTACGAGAATGCCCCTCCCATCCGTATTTACGAAAAACACGGATAAACTGAGACTGCATAAATCCAATAATCCAATACTAGAATCTGGCTTAAACTAAAGCCCGCTAGTATAATCTGTCCGAACATCTTACGTTCACAAATACACGTATATGTCTGAACCCTGTCGTAAAACCATACGACCTCTATATCGTTTCGCCTGAAGCAGGGAAACTCTCTGTGTGGGAATCTAAAGACTCGACACTACGCTGGCAGTGGGTTTATCCACAGGCCGCAAGCGGTACTAGCTGTATGTAACGGTCCCCAAGTAGATGTCGATAAGAAGGTCGATGAAAAAACCCATCCGAACTCCTACTGAGCCTGATGTGACAATCTCCGTGTTAGTTATATGTATGACCTAGAGGCCATTACTGTACATACGATGTATATTGTAATGGATGCTTGGACATATATAGGGAGGACTTTCTTGCTCGACATGATAGTATGCTATCTTGTTGTACTTTATCTTAACATGTACTCTGATTGTCTCTATGTTACATGTTGATAAAGCCCTTAGGATATGTACTCGACTACTGGGACTATGATGAGATCATACTAGTGGGGCCACGGTAGTCGACGAGTACATCCTATAACTGTTCCTAATCGAGGGTGTATCGAGACAGGGCATCGATACACAAGAGTAGACTAGCGTATACGTATCTTGACCCATATGATGGGCGATGGATGATCCCATATCCATCGGTGTTTGACATCAAGGATGGTGTACGGGTGCTCAGTGGAGATTGGGTCCACTGGACGGACTCGCCGAGAACTCCCAGATGGTATTATACCTCACGTCAGATGGCAGTTCTCCGGTGACACTGGTACAGAGTAGTCTGTTGACCCGAGATCGTCATAGAGTCTTGTGTGATTCCCACTGTGCTTTGATTTCCATCATACCACGTCCAAGAGGGCGTGCAAAAAGGTGGCTTTTGGGTACAGTCTCGAGTCACATGGAGGCAATGAGCGATAGGAGGGGATTCGTCTCTCCCGGTATATGGGAGTTGATGTTGTGCTGTGTTCGATTGGCTATAACCGGAAATCCCTGGCCAGGGTTGCTGAGATTTACTGGTAAGTGTTATCAGTAGTTTCTCGAACTGTTATAAACCTCATATCGACATGACTTATCGAGTTACTGGTGTCTGACGTTTTACCACCCCTAAGCGAGATATGCAACATATCAGACGACGAGACCGGACTGTACGGGAGTGTTACTGTTTGGATTCACAGGAGAATGTACAGGCTTGCTTGTTGATCTTCTGAGCGCTCAATACTTGGGTGGCTGTTACATTTAGCTGACCGCTTGCAGCTTGTGGGTGTTTGATATGATCATCACCTACTGCCGGCGTATTGACGATTCTTTAGAGTCCTACACAGAGGTTTCTTGGCTCAGGAAAAACGGAGTAGGAGCACATATGTGATATGTGCGGGACCGAGGATAATGCGATATGTGATACCGTATTATATTCTCGCGATATTTGATATCAGCCGAGTCATCGGATCAAGTGTTGATTCGATGAATCGGTACGGATAAATATTAGTCGGTTATATGCGATATAGCCGGATTGTCGGATCAAGTGTTGATTCGATAATTTAATGTATAATAATATATATGATATATTAAATTACATTAACTAATATTAGCTCACTAAAAGATTCTTTTTCTCACTCGGGTAATACATTGATATATATGCAATATATGTTAATTGTATTATTTTATTTTGTTGCGATAAATATTTTATATGTGATATATAATATTGTAACATGATATGATAACTAATGCAACTTGTTTAGTGGAGTTTAAACATGATTAGGGTTTGGATTAGGGAGTTGATGTTGATGTTGTGCTGTGTTCGATTCGCTATAGGGAGTTGATGTTGTGCTGTGTTCGATTCGCTATAACCGGAAATCCCTGGCCAGGGTTGTTGAGATTTACTGGTAAGTGTTATCAGTAGTTTCTCGAACTGTTATAGACCTCATATCGACACGACTTATCGAGCTACTGGGGTCTGACGTTTACCACCCCTAGGCGAGATATGCGACATATCAGACGACGAGACCGGACTGTACGGGAGTGTTACTGTTTGGATTCACAGGAGAAGTTACAGGCTTGCTTGTTGATCTTCTGAGCACTCAATACCTGGGTAGCTGTTACGTTTAGCTGACCGCTTGCAGCTTGTGGGTGTTTGATATGATCATCACCTACTGCCGGCGTATTGACGATTCTTTAGAGTCCTACACAGAGGTTTCTTGGTTCAGGCAAAACGTAGTAGAAGCACATATGTGATATGTCCGGGACCGAGGATAATGCGATATGTGATACCGTATTATATTCTCGCGATATTTGATATCAGCCGGGTCATCGGATCAAGTGTTGATTCGATGAATCGGTACGGATAAATATTAGTCGGTTATATGCGATATAGCCGGATTGTCGGATCAAGTGTTGATTTGATAATTTAGTGTATAATAATATATATGATATATTAAATTACATTATCTAATATTTGCTCACTAAAAGGTTCTTTTTCTTACTCGGGTAATACATTGATATATATGAGATATATGTTAATTGTATTATTTTATTTGGTTAGAATAAATATTATATATGTGATATATAATATTGTAACATGATATGATTACTAATGCAACATGTTTAGTAGAGATTAAACATGGTTAGAGTTTGATTAAGGTTAAACCTTTCTAGATGTTTCTAGAAGGTTTTATTTTGTTTTGGAAAAGATATTTTCAAGTGACTCGTTCTTAACCTAACCCAAACCCTAGCCTTGGTTAATTCTCTACAAAGGTTTAGTCAACTATGGTTGCATAATTCATCATTATCTCCTTTGCATTATTCATCACAAAAGCAATTCTATCATATTGTTCATCTTCTTCCTTCTTCTTCTTTGCTTACAAAGCTTTCTTGCTTTGATATTTGTGATGAAAATATGTGAGAAAAAGATAAATAAAGAGAGCAAAAATCCTACTTCATCATCCTAATCTTCCCTTGCCATTTAGATGAGGGTTTTCACATCATTTCATGAGTGTTAGCTTGTGTTAACGAAACTTCAAGGTAGATCATCTTTGTATCGAAGATCGGAAGCAAAGGATGCATCTTTCTCTTCATGGAATCTCTCGAGAGTCCGGAACCCGATGATCGCAGCGAAGGGACCACAACACGGAGCATATGAAGTGAAGGACCGGATCTACAAAGGTTGTAATCCCTCTCACTTAGTGTTAAAGTTGTTAACATGTTAGTTTTCGCCTAATCTCTAGTTTAAAGATCCGGCTTCGGGTTGTTCGGCATGGCTAATTTTTAAATTGGGCATGGTTGATGCCTCGTAGAACCTTGTGCAAGTGCCCAGCAATCCTACAGTGGTATCAGAGCCAAGCTAGAGCTTTAGGCGAAGTCTAGACGAAGTTTAAAGTCCGATCGAAACCCGTTGGAAATTTTTCTGAAATTCGATTTTTTGTGATTTAAAAATACTTAAAAAAATCAGCAGGGAATTATAGGAATTACTGTGAAACCCGACCCCCTAAATCCCCCAAAGCACCGCGGAACCGCGGCCAAACCCAGGTATTGGCGGCGGTTCCGCGGCAAGAAGGAAGGATTGAGGGATAGGGTTTGCACAGTAACCTCTGTAGCTAATTCCTGATTCTTCTGGGAATTTTTTATTTTCACTCCAGTGTTGTGTTTTCTGGGTTGTATTGGGGACTTAAAGTTTCGATCGGATATTAAAACTTTGTTTAGTTTGTCCGGATAATTTTTAGAAACTGTTAAAATGTTCGAACGGATATCAATAACTCACTTTTTCCCCTGTCGGAAATTTTTTCAAAAGTTGGATTTTTCCTCGTGTTTAAGAACGTTCTAAGTCGTGCAAGTAACGCGGTGGACCCTTTAGAAGACAACAAACCTTAACTCGATTATGTGACCGTCTTGAACTGCCTTTTGAACCTTAGGGTTTGGGGCAGTACGGCGTGCTACATGTGAGGCGTTGGCTTGACCCTTCTACGGCTGGACCATTGGTACTGTGGCATGTGATGGATGTTTTTAAACTGATTTCAAGCGTTGAGATACATTAGGGAAATTTGGGTGTTTGATGATTCGATCGGAAAGTTTAACTTTGTCTATTTATCTGGAATGTGATACAATATTTGGAATCCACAGGTAGTTATGAGATAACTAATTTGAATATTATAAACATAGCAGTTTAGTCTCAGATGATCGGTTGCCACGGAATTTTGATGTGATCAAAAGTCCGTCGCAATCACGTAGCGTACGCGGATACTCGCCGGGTACACTTAATAGACAGCTACGCCCCATAGCCCCGACCAAGTGACTGTAGGAGAACCCCGTCGCCAAAAGCATCGGTTCGGGTGCTTGCGGCAGCGGTGTTCCGCCTTAGTGCACTTTGTCGACGGCATCCGGGGGTGCGGCCGTCTACTAAAGTTTGCGACGAGCATTCGATCAGGTTGTCAGGAATCTTGCTGAATTGCCCGACTTGATATTGAAAAGAGTTTTCGATAATGAGACTAAAATGCGGGGTTTATAATTGTTAGTCATGCGATGTCTAAGGAATTCATTTGGTTAGGTATGCGATGTCTAAGGAGGTTGCGGATTCCAACTGTTGTAGTTTTACACTTTCTTTTCTGTGACCGTAAGCGTAGTATGTGGTGTATCGCCGGCTTCGTTGCTATACATCAACGACAATCGGGATACGCATACTTGCTTGCGTTGATGATATGAGATATTATGTGTTGCTGTGATATGTTATATTGGATCGTCGCGTTTTGAATAGCCGGGGGTTTTATGTGAGATGAGAGTTTTTTCTTTTTCATTAATTTAAAATTCAATTTGTATGTAATATTCTTTTATTGGGGCACTTCCAGGTTGCGGAAGATGTCACCGTTGTATATTATTTACTTTTCCGCATTAGGTAGACCCAAGGAGGGGAGCACAAGTAACCGGGTTCTAGGGTCCAGTGGGAGACCATCTCGAGGAGTCGAGACCGGGTCTCCTAACCCTAGAATTGGTAGTGTTACTTGCCGCTCTCGTAAGGGTCTAGGGATGTGGGTTTGGCTATTCATCGCGACCGTGGAATCCGTGATTTATACAGGCTCGTATTGAAAACACGGACGTCCTAGTATATCCAATATTTCATATATGTTCTTCTGCTGCAATGTTCTGTGATGAGATCATATTACTGCCTATGACGAATGTTTATATTATATATATGAGATATATGTTATATTGCAGATATCGTTTCAAAAGAGATGCTTGCGAAGCATATTAAAATGGGACTTCATTAATGAGATTAATGAAATAAAAGAAACCTAAGATATTGTAGAAACTTGTTTAATAAAAACTGGTAGCTCTAGTTCTTGCTTTGCATGGCGGTGTTCCTTGTAGAACATTGTTCATAACATAATATTGCATTATTATATTCCCCATTCTTATTCTTTTTATAAATAAACGGGTGCTTTTGACGCATGTCTGCTACATGTTACAGGTTACAGGTTCTTGGCGCGAAAACAGTGAAAAACACAAAAGACGACACAAAAGAAGGATTTTGGACCAACAAATAGGAAGATCTTAGTAAAGCCTAGCAAAAGAACGGTTCACCATCAACAAGGCAACGCAAGATCCAAACTTGCAAGAAAGACGGTTAAAAGATCCATTGCGAAGTGTTCACTGAAGATCTGGAATTAATACAGAAGACAAACAGAGAAATAAACTGAAGAAATAAACAGACCAAAGAACCATGATGCAGCCGAGAAAAATTCATGAAGTGAACTCCTCAAAGGGCCGCGGAACCGCGGCCCAATGCCTACCCATGCCGCGGTTCCGCGGCCGTCTAGTGCCCGTGCGCGAAGAAAATTTTACCATAATTCTGAGGAGGCTTTGGAAAGATTTTCTAGGGGTATATTTGTAATTTTAGACATGCGGAGCAATTGTAAACCTAGGGTTTCTATATCCTATAAATAGAACCCAAAGCCTTGTATTTTCTTATGACTCTACTCATGAATAAAATTCTGTTTTCTTGAAGTTAGAGCGCATCAAAAGTAAGTAGGTTATTTTCCTTGCAGTAGTTGTAGTTTTTTCATATCTGCTCTAGGTAAATTATTTTCTGTCCTTAGTTTAAGTTAGTTAGTTTTTATTAAACTTGCAGTAAATGTTTTCTCTCTTTAATAAGATCATGTCTTTTTTCATCCCCTCAATGAGCGAGTAGTTTCCTCGCTTGTTAGGGTTAGGAAAAGGGAAGGATTTGAGAGATGAAGATCTCTCATCTCTTTTCGTTGCCAAACTTTTATGAACATTAGAACTCCATGCATACCTTCTTATTCCGCTCCCTACGGCACTTTTACCCTCAAGGTAGCGGTGATTCCGTAGTCTAAAGGCCCGGATTTTAAAGTTTTCCATGGAGGTTAGGGTAAGATTAATAAAGGAAGGACAAGGATCTAGAGGAAGAATCAATCATCCCAATCATCCTAATCCCCTTTATCAATATTTACCATAACACTAATATGATAGATTTAATTAATGGCAATGGAAAGAGATGAAGATCTTTGTTTACCAAATTTTCCCTAAACCTAATCCTAGCAAGTTTCTAATCCTAGTCTCATACAACTTCAATTTTAGGTTTATTTATAAGACCCAACATCATTTGGAATTAACTCGTAAGAACTTAAAGGAGATTTACACATCCCTGTGGACCGACCCGTATTCACCGGCTAGCTTCATGCGACGCCGTTCTTGATTGCGGTAAATATTTTTGATCGACAAAACCTCTACTAATCAAATGGCGCCGTTGCCGGGGATGGCGTAAAATTTTCTTTTTGTAATTTCGGGTTAATATAAAATCTAAAAAATCATAAAAATCTGAAAAGTTCCAAAAATAAAAAGATTTATCATCTTTTATTGTTTGAAGGGTTTCTTTGTGAATCTTTGCAGGGTTTGACGGATCTGAAACAACACAGAAGGCAAATCAGAAAAGGGTATATCAAAACAGTAGGAGATTGAAAGTACAGAGCAGCTGAAGAAATTTGGAGACCTAAAGCCCCCAAAGAGCCGCGTTTCCGCCGCACTTACCTGGTCAAAACCGCGATTCCGCGGTCGTCTGGAGTTTTCTCTGCACGAAATTTGCTTGGTTTGTTTCCTCATTCTCCCCTCTACAAATTCCCATATATCTTTTGAGGTCTATAGATTGGCCACGAAATTCTGTTTTCTTGAAGTTATGCCTCTACTCATGAATAAAATTCTGTTTTCTGCAGGATTCTTTGCGCTAAAAATCTTCTTCCTCCTTCCAATAATTGATTTTCTGCAGTATTCTTTGCGCCGCGCTAAAAAGAAAATTGATTGCAAGTGATTTACTGCTTTGCATACTTTAATCTGACTTTAAGGGGCTATTGACCAATTCAGATTGGGTAGGGATTTCATCACCCTTCCCAGGACCCCCAAAAATCACTTAAAGCATTTGCATTGACCACTTTTAATTAAAAAAAAATATTAGACTCAGCCCTAAGGACGTCGAGCTCAATAGGACAGAGGACTAGTATAGGCATCGGCCGTTTATCCTAACCTGTCTTTGCGGTGCCTAGGCTAGTGGTTTTTAATTAGGCCCACAGTGTGGTTCCTTCCCACTTACCTGGCACTTACCTGGCCGTAACGGACGGTGAAGAGGCGGTATGAGGTCCTATCTCTAGCCTTTTGGAACAGTTAGGAGCTGTCTAGCTGACCTAAGTGACCCTAGACTTAGGCTTGATTGTGCATGTGTGGTTAATTGCATTTGTGTCACTAGTCTCTTTTCAAAAATCTTTTTGAAAAAGCTCACTTAAAAAGAAAAAGGAAAATCTTTTCAAAACTTTCAACTTGTCGCTAAAGAAATCTTTGCACTCACTCACACCACTTCTTCTCATTGACGTTTTCTTACCTTCACATTCTGTCCTTCATCTTTCGACTACACTAACCCTTTTAGTGTATGTTCGGTTGGACTAGGGACCCTAGCGCCCGATTAGTCCGTGTTTCGTTGGTACCGAACGACGAACCTTTCGACTCCGAAGTCTAAATCTTGTCCACTTCTTCACTTTCACCATCACATTCTTCCGAAGGTATGTCGGGATACGATCCTAACAACACCTTACCGACGGGAAGGATTCCACCTCCGTTAGGTGCGAATAACCCAAATCTTCCGCCTGTCGAAGCGCCCGCACGAGTCGCGCTCCAGGATCTTTTCTACCCCGTCCGCACCGCCCTTCCTTCTTGTCTTTCCCTTCCACCGGCTAATGGGGAAAATTTTGAGATCAAACCCCACTTCATCAATATGCTGCCTAAGTTTCATGGTTTGGAATCCGAAGATGCATATATCTTTATCAACAGATTCCAAAACGTCTGCGCCTTGATGAAAACTACCCAATTAAGTGATGACGCTATAAGGCTAAGGGTCATTCCTTTCACCTTATGTGACCTAGCCGAGAAGTGGCTATACAGCACCGCATCACACTCAATTAGAAATTGGGATGAGTTTGTGAGAGCTTTTCTTAAAAAGTTCTATCCTCATCACAAAACTGCTAAAATCCGTAATGAGATTATACAATTTTCACAGCTTCCTGCCGAACCATTTTGCAAATGTTTTGAAAGATTTAAAGACCTACTCGTTCAATGCCCTCACCATGGGATCGAAAGATGGCAACTTTGCCAAACATTATACGAGGGATTGAACCCGGCAACGAAGCAGTTGCTAGAAACCATTAGTCAAGGTCACTTTCTGTCCAAATCTAGTTAGGAAGCGTGGCAGTTTCTTGAGGATCTTAGTGAACAAACAATTCAGTGGGAGAGCACCAAGACCACATCATCATCTTCTTCTAATGGTCAACCTAGGGCAGGCATACATCAAGTAGAGATGTCAATTGCTATGAAGACCGAGATGGCCGCTCTTACGAAAAAGCTAGAAGCGCTTGAGACCAAAATCTCAGCACCTTCTCCTGCCCCTGTTGTGCCCCCATGAACTGTTTGTGCTTGTTATTCGGATCCATCACATCTCACCGAAGAGTGTTCTTACACTGCATCTACTCAAGGACAAGATCAAGTCAATGCTGCCTTTCAGCAACGACAAAGAAATGATCCATACTCTTCGACATACAATCCGGGTTGGAAGAGCCACCCTAATTTCGCTTGGAACCAAAATCAACAATCCCAAGGAAACGACAATTTTCAAAAGGCTCCTCCTCCACAACAACAAGCACCTCCACAAACTCAATTTCAGCAACCTCTCCAACAGCAACCTTACCCTAATCAGATGAACAATTTTGTGCCCAACAATTTTGTTCCCCCTCAAAATGCTGTTAGCTCGCTCGAAAGAAGTCTAGAAGCATTCCTAAAGCAATTTGCACAGTCCACAGCTAGGATAGAGACTTCTGTTCAATCTTTGGAGCAAAACAGTGCCTCACACGATCAAAGCATCAAAGCTATTGAGGCACAAATTGCACAACTCAACGCAGCATTGAAAGAGAGAGAGAAAGGAAAGCTTCTGTCTCAACCACTCCCAAATCCCGGTCACGCACATGTTGCACATGAACAGCAGAATCATAACGTGAATGCTGTGACTACGTTGAGATCCGGAAAGGTGCTACAAAACAATGTGGGTATTCACCATGACACCTCTGCCGGTGGTTCTTCATCTTCCTCTTCTTCTTCGTTAGAGCCTATTCTCTATCCTTCACATGGCTCTACTTCTTCTAGCTCTAACGGACCCTCTTCTCACAACACAAACACATCTACACGGGGTTCCGTTCCAACTCAACAATCTGATCCGCAAAAATTAGACTCAACAACTTTTCAAAATGTTCCTTTTCCAAATCGGTTGAGATCCAATAAACCAACTCCACAGATGGAGAAGATTGTAGAGTTGTTCAAACAGGTTAGCATAAATATCCCTCTTTTGGATGCAATCCAACAAGTTCCTTCATATGCAAGAATCTTAAAGGACTTATGCACCAAAAAGAGGAAGTCACAAGTACCCAAGAAAGTTTTCGTGTCTAGTGCTGTTAGTGATGCTCTTGTCAATTCTTTACCCCCAAAGCACAAGGACACCGGTTGTCCTACTATTTCGATCACAATTGGGAACAAGACCATCAATAGAGCACTATTAGATCTTGGTGCTAGTGTCAATTTGCTACCTTATTCGGTGTACGAACAATTAGGCGTTGGAGAGCTTAAGCCTACTCATTGCACTCTCCAAATGGCCGACCGATCAATCACCCATCCTAGGGGAGAGTTGGAGGATGTGTTAATTAGAGTAGGGGATTTCATTTTCCCCGTTGACTTTATTGTTATGGATACACAGCCTGTTGCTAACCCCCGTAATCAAATTCCGGTGATACTCGGTCGACTATTCCTCGCTACTTCTAACGCGGTAATCAACTGTCGTAATGGTTCAATGAATCTATCTTTTGGCAAGATGACAGTTGAACTTAACATTTTCAAGTTAGGAAGTCAGCCTTGCGAGCCTAATTCTAGCGTACTTGATGTGTGCTCGATCGATGAGATCGCGGAGGAGGACTGTGAGTACGAAAATTTTATGTTTGATCACAGCAATATAGACGCCACTAGTGCGTTCCTCCTAGAATCCGACACAGCTTTCACGACGGACAAAGATTATGAGTGTTTCACCTTTGTTGATGATCTTGAAGACTCTCCACTCGAGTTTGAGTCTTTTGCTATTTCGGATGAGTTAGTTGAACCATCCGACTCGGTAGCGTACACTCAATTTGAACCTTTGATGGAATCCTTCGAGTTTGAAACAGTTACTCCATCGTTACCATCTATTGTTTCACCACCTAAACTCGAACTAAAGCTTTTGCCGTCGCACCTAAGATATGCTTATCTAGGTAAAAATGAGACCTTACCCGTTATCATATCGGCCTCTCTAGCTCTTGAGTAAGAGAAGGCTCTTTTAACAGTCTTATACGATAATCGGCAAGCTTTCGGCTGGTCTATGGCGGACATCAAGGGGATTAGTCCGCTCATAGTCGAACATCACATACACTTGATGGATGATGCCAAACCGGAAAGGGATCCACAAAGACGCCTCAACGCCATTATGAAAGAGGCGGTCAATAAGGAGATTGTTAAGTGTCTTGATAGCGGTATCATTTACCCTATCTCGGATAGCCAATGGGTTAGCCCCATTCATGTCGTGCCAAAGAAATCGGGCATCACGGTCATCACCAATGAGGCAAATGAGTTAATTCCCACTCGCACCCAAACTGGGTGGCGAGTTTGCATCGACTACCGAAAACTCAATGCCGCGACAAGGAACGACCACTTTCCTTTACCATTCATTGACCAATTGCTAGAACGATTGGCGGGGCACGAATTCTGCTTCTTTTTAGATGGCTATTCCGGTTATAATCAAGTCCCCATAGCCAAAGAGGATCAAGACAAGACTACATTTACTTGTCCCTTTGGCACTTTTGCTTATCGTCGCATGCCCTTTGGGGTATGCAATGCACCAGCTACATTTCAGCGGTGTATGATGGGGATCTTTTCGGACATGGTGGAGAAGTTTTTGGAAATCTTTATGGATGATTTCTCCATTTTTGGTGACTCCTTCGATGAGTGTTTACGACATCTTGACACAGTTCTCACCCGCTGTAGGGAAAAGAACCTGACTTTGAATTGGGAGAAGTGCCACTTTATGGTACGAGAAGGCATTGTCCTAGGACATGTCATCTCGCAAAACGGCATAGAGGTTGATAGAACAAAAATCGAAGTCATTTCTAATCTTCCTCCTCCTAAATGCGTCAAAGATATCCGAGCTTTCCTTGGCCATGCCGGTTTTTATAGACGGTTCATCAAGGACTTTAGCAAGATTGCTAGACCCTTGACTCTCTTACTGGCCAAGGACACTACTTTTGTTTTCGACTCAACTTGCATGGAAGCTTTCGAGTCTTTGAAACACTCACTCATTTCTGCATCCATCCTTTCAGCTCCTGACTGGACGCACCCTTTTGAAATTATGTGCGACGCATCAGATTTTGCCATTGGTGCTATTCTTGGACAGTACATTAACAAGATGCCGCATGTAATTTACTATGCTAGCCGAACATTAAATGAGGCCCAATTAAACTACACAACAACAGAAAAAGAGTTTTTAGTGGTTGTGTTTGCACTTGAAAAATTTCGGCCTTATTTAATCGGCTCTCCAGTTATAGTGTACACGGATCACTCAGCTCTTCGCCACCTTTTTGCGAAGAAGGATGCTAAGTCTAGGCTAATACGTTGGATCCTTTTGCTGCAAGAATTTGACCTTGTTATAAGGGACAAAAAGGGATGTGAAAACGTAGTGGCTGATCACCTTTCACGACTTCCTTCTTCGCCTACACTTGAACTGCCTATCACTGATGCTTTCCCCGATGAGCAACTCTTGACCGTTTCTTGCGAACCATGGTTCGCCGATATTGTAAACTACTTAGCCACCGGCTTGATACCTAAAGATTGGTCGAAACAAGACAAACTATGATTTTTGTCCCAAGTAAAGCATTTTTACTGGATGAACCTTATCTTTTTAAATATTGTTCTGACCAAATCATTCGTCGGTGTGTGCCAGAAAATGAGGTCAAGAGTGTGCTGTTTTTTTGCCACGATCAAGCATGTGGCGGGCACTTTGGCCCAAAGAAGACAGCCGAGAAAGTTTTGCAATGTGGCTTCTATTGGCCATGACTCTTCAAAGATGCATTCGAATACTGCAAAACTTGCTCCCGGTGCCAACACTTGGGCCGGATATCGCGGAGAAACGAAATGCCGCTCCAACCAATTTTGGTTGTTGATATTTTTGATGTTTGGGGTATAGATTTTATGGGACCATTTCCTAACTCTTTTGGAAATGTGTATATTCTTTTGGCTGTTGACTATGTCTCAAAGAGGGTCGAGGCTGTGCCTAGTCGAACGAATGACAACAAGGCCGTCGTTCTATTTCTTAAAGAACACATCTTCTCTCGATTTGGGCACCCTCGCGCGATAATAAGTGATAATGGTTCTCACTTTTGCAATAGGACTTTTGAGTCTCTAATGCGCAAATACTCTATCACCCATAAGCTGTCAACGCCATACCACCCCCAAACATGTGGGCAAGCCGAGGTCGCGAATCGGCAAATTAAGCAAATCTTGGAGAAAACGGTTTCTAAAAACCGTAAAGATTGGTCACTCAAATTAATCGACGCGCTATGGGCTTTCCGTACTGCATACAAGACCGATCTTGACGTGTCTCCATACCGTCTTGTTTACGGGAAGGCTTGCCACCTTCCAGTAGAAATTGAGCATAAGGCATTTTGGGCCATTAAAAAGCTGAATTTATCTTTAGGAGATGCGGGAAGCAACCGAAAGCTGCATTTAAATGAACTAGAAGAGCTGCGGGATGAGGCATATGATAATGCCGTGATTGCTAAAAACGAGTTAAGGTATTTCATGATAAAAAACTTTTGCGAAAGACATTTAAACCAGGTCAACAGGTTTTATTATATGATACTCGGTTACACTTTTATCCCGGCAAGCTCCGTTCTAGATGGAAAGGACCTTTTGTAGTCCGCACCGTTTATCCGCACGGTGCGGTTGATCTGGAAAACCCAGAGGACGGTATGCTTTTCAAAGTAAATGGGCATCGTTTGAAACCATTCCTCACAGCGGACCCTTCGGAGGAGCTCCGGTTCTTGCAGGAGCCGATCTACACTGAGTAATTTTCCTCCGCGTTCACCCCCAGATTTCTTTTCTTCTAAAACATTATTTCAAATAAGTTTAGGGGTGTGTATATAATTTGTAAATATATTCCTAAAATACCATAAAAAAATAAAAATAAGAAAATAAAAAAAATAATATAAAATCTTTTGGACCTAATTGCAAATTTTCAGAATCAAGAGCTGAATTTTCAAATTACAAATAAAATCCTCATTTTTGAGGGTGTTTTCTTCAAATAACCCTTTTTCCCCCTCTATTTAAAGAGGCCGAGCCCTCCTGTCCTCATAACCCTAATATTTCATCTTCATAAAACCCTAGCCGCCACCTCCTGTCCCCTCCAGAAAAATTTCGCAGCGCCGCCACCAGAGTGCCGCGTTTCCGCCGTGGTTGCCGTCTCCTGCCGCTGAACCGCCGCCGTCTGCAAGCTTCATCCCCTGAAACTTCAGGGGAGGTACTCTCTATTGAAATCCTATCTGTTTATTGCATATTTTTCTCTGTACAATCTAGATGGCACTTAAAATGCAATTTGAGAGAGATTTTACCCCGGTTTTCACACACGAAGTTTACGGTAGATATTTTGCACATGAAATAGCGCAGAGGGGCTGGAATTTCCTGCTCTATAATCACTCATCTGCGTTTGCCCTACCTAACCTAGTTGCCCTATTTTACGAATCTATGGAAGATAATAGCCTAGACAACATAGGTTACATTAAACTAAATTGGGGAAATCGTGAAATTCACATCGATAGGGACATGATACACGAGGTTACACTCATACCACATGTACCTGCACATGAACACCCATTGCACTTTGAGGATTATATTCCCTTGATGGGGAATGACTGCGCACGAGAGCCGCGTAAGGGTATCCAAGCACGGACCCTTTTCGCGAACGTTTTAACTGTGTGCCGGTGGGCACAAAACAATATCTTTGGTAGTTCCCACAACACGACTTTTTTCACCCCTTCATTACATGTCGTACACACACTGATGATGAAAAATCCAAGGTTCGACATGTGCACTGTTTTGATCCAATCTATAGGTACGGTGAAACGAGGTACTGTATACCCCTGCCCCATGCATGTTACCCAACTCTGCCGTTATTTCCTCCCCGCCGAGGAATTTGACTCATACATGATAGACGGTGTTTCGGTTCGACCACTCGTAGAGGGTGTCACGTCATCCTACTCTAGACTCACTGATATTTGGACACGAACGGAACCGGCAGAAAATATTCCAGCACACACCCCTAGCTCGAGCTCGACATCGAGCGGGGAAGAACTGACCCCTCAGGAGCATGCGCGATTGATGCGGAGGACAGTGAGACGAATTGACTCTTTGAGGGATGAGTTTCGGGCGACGGCATGAGATCACGACCGTCGGTTGACGGAAATTGAGAGGGATATTCTAACCCTTTTGGCTAGAGTGTCACGACCCGAAATTTCGGAACATGACCGGCACTTAAGTTACGAAACGTCTCAAGGCGTCCGTAAAATAAGTAAGCCGAAGTCCAGAAATCCAAACCAAGAGAAGTAGTTGAGTTTAGGAAAAACCATATGTGAATCAACCTGTTGCAACATAATATACAACGCCTAAAGGCGAGGATCACAACAGAAAAGGGAACTCCAACCAGCATGAAATCCATAGAATATAACGCGCGACTCTACGGTCGAAAGAATAAACATCCCTGGTCTCTATCTCAAATAAATACATGTTTTGGTTGATGGAATTCTAGATACAACTGAATATAATATACAATGTATAATGATGGGTACGATACAAATAACCCACCTACTAGCAAGTCACTCGAAAGGTACAGTGACCGCAAAGCCGTAATGAAATCCGTACGGCAACACCTGCAAGAAACTGGGGCACAACAGGGGTGAGTTGCCAACTCGTGAGTAGAAAAAGATCTACGAACAGAAAATCGCATGTATGACGCAACCTATGTCATACGATCATAATATATATAATCCTCAAATATATAATCAGTAATCTCTAACCATGGCTAGTGTAAATATCTAACCCAAATGTAATCCCATATGTCCATGTCAGTGCATCAGGTAACAATGTATCATATAGATGATGTATGAATGCATGTAACAGAATGCATGTACTGAAGAAAACTGTTTTCATAATTTGTGAGATTTCTGTATTTTTAAAATGAGGTATCATAAATGAAATCAGCATAAATAGTTCCTAGCATCGGCACAAAACATAAGTCTCAGTATCTCGATACCTCTGTATCACAATCTCTGTACCTCAATATCTCGAAATCTCAATCACAAAATCTAGGGCGCCGTCAGTCCAGATCGGCCCCTACCATCCATCTGATGACTACGACGGTATCCTCCGGATATCCGACGTGTCGGGTAATATCACCGGTAGGTAGTGCTCCCCTGCACAGGCTCAACGCCATCATCTACGATCTTCTTGCCCCGGGGTACCGCACCGGGTCCACCATGTACCCGCAATCGGTCTCATCCGCCTCCTCGATTCGGGCTTCACATGTCACTCTCAGCACCGAGAAAACATATGGTGAACGCACTGAAATATCATATCAAGGGTAACCGGGTTTTTAAAACATTTACATAATCTCTTTGAAATACCCACGGTTCCCAAATCCAGAATAACATAGAAACAACATATCTCAATGCGTATAATCAGGAAGCATGATGTATGTGACATATAAATGGAATGCAAGTGTAACTGTATGTCCTGCAACATGGAATAATAGTATGCACATACAAGGGTCATATGCTGATGCAATAATACTACTGTGTAGTGACATGGCAATTACCGATGAAGATGTGTGTGAGCTGGCAAGTAAGTGTATGTGGAACATACGCATCATCGGTAATGGTGCTGGTGTCCTAACAGCATGATATCAATAATAGAATATGAATCATAACAGTATGCGATGCAGAGCAACAATAATAATATGCAGGAGCTGAAATACTGAACACAATGATCGCTAAACTGCATCTAATGTCATAAAGGTCATATAGCTACCCTACTACAAGGCTTAGCTAAAGCTAGTAGTAGGTAAGGCAAACCGCCTAACCTCTGAGTCGATACATATAAATATATACATATAGTCGGTGATCCCGCCTCGATAATATCACATCCGATAGCATACCTCTATAATCAGTTATTCCCAAATCAAGAGTGCGGATCAAAACATCAAATTATAGCTCGTACGTAAATCCGTCGTACGCCATCCCCAAATCTGGGTACGGGTCAATATCATATTCGTCATATCAATCATCAGGTATTCTCTTTATCAATATCGTATCTGGGTACTGACCTATGTCTAGTACAATACTAACATTATTACTACTGTCACGACCCGAAGTTTGGCCCGTGACCGGCACTTAACCACGTAACGTCAACAGGCGTAACGCGACTAAGTGAACCGAAAACCCAGAAATCAAACCAGTGAATGTATAGAGTGTTATAAGTTTTAAAGGAAAGCATTTACTAACATGATAAGAAATCTAAGTAAAAAAATCACCAAGATAGTAATATACGACGCCGTAGCGAAGATCAAGATCCACAAGTGGGAACAACACAGATAGAATAAACTGCAAGTACAGCCGGCTCACAACGAGCTCGACACCAGAAAACAAATATAATACAACATCGTCCTCACACTGTCTCTAAGTCAAATACATACATGGTAGATGGAGAATACTAGATACAACAATGTACAAACTGAAAGATAAACAGATACCGCACAAAACCCACCTATCAGCAAAAGAGCTAGTACACCAACTATGGGGGTATCTGTGTCAAAAGAAGCAACCGCAGCCTGCCGCGACTACTCCGAAGGGCAACCTGCAAACACTGTGGCACAACGGGGGTGAGTTGCCAACTCGTGAATAAAAATAACATATAAAGGTAATCGCGAGCATGCACGTACTACGCTACTCTATCATATGCCAACAGATGATATCAATATGTGATAAGCAGTATGTGCGATAACCATGCAAGTGCTCTATAGGGTACTGTACTACCGGATGAGGTACAAATGCTCTAACAGGTAAAGCATCTACAGGATGAGGTACAAATGCTCTATCAGGTAATACATCTACAGGATGAGGTATAAAAGTAATGCTGAGCAGGGGCAATATAATATCTACACGGAATGTCAACGTGGGATATATAATCGGTTTCTCAATGCACCCAGATCTCCCAAAAATAGCTCATGCGCCGGCACTCTCCTCGGCCCTTAAATCCTGTACATCTCTGAGAATCCCGAGTGCCCAAAATCGGCACCCAAATATCATAAATACTCGTGTCTAGCATCGACACGCAAAACATCCTGTATCGGGCATCCGTCAGTCCGGGTCAGCCCTCTCTCAAAGTTTATATCGGGAATCCGTCTGTCCGGGTAATCCCTCTCTCAATATATCGGGCATCCATCAGTCCGGGTCAGCCCTCTCGCAATACATCGCGCATCCGTCAGTCCGGGTCAGCCCACTCTCAATACATCGGGCATCCGTCAGTCCGGGTCAGCCCTCTCTCAATACATCGGGCATCCGTCAGTCCGGGTCAGCCCTCTCTCAAAACATGCCTCTAGCACCGAGAAAACACGGGATGACGCCCCAAAATATCATAACAAGGGAACCGGGTTTTTAAATGATTACTTATTTGAAAAGGCCACGGTTTCCAAATCCAGAAATCACATGAAATCTCAACCAATAATACAAGTAATTGTGATGAGATATGTGCACCAAGTATGTATATCAAGTCATGTCACATATAGATGAGCTACGATGCAATGATCCGATGTGATATATGTATCAATTATGAATATCAAGTCATGTCACATATAGATGAGCTACAATGCACTGATCCAATGTGATATAGGTATCAAGTATGAATATCAAGTCATGTCATATATAGATAAGCTACAATACACTGATCTAATGTGATATAGGTATCTAGTATGAATATCAAGTCATGTCATATATAGATGAGCTACAATGCAATGCACTAGATAGTAACCATGAACATGCAATATATATATAAGGAACACTATAAGTTCCTATCAGCCCTGACGTAGAACGCCATGCGGGCGATATCCCCGTAGATGTGAAATCTACTCACCGTAGTCTCTCGCTAGGTGTAGCCAACAACCTTCTTCCCCTTCTTCGCGGCGTTCGCCGTACTCGCCTGCGAACCTAGAATTACACAATATATCATATGTAAGCTTGAAGTCACACAAACGCGACATTTAAGCCGAACTAATAACTCGTGTCGTGAACCAAACGCGCGTGTGCGCGATACGCTACAACGTGTGGTTACGCGCCTGAACGCACCCCGACGCGTCACGATACGCAGAAACCCCAAACCCACACACACGTATCACGCGTGTCGCGAAAGATTGAAAATACAGGAAATAGGGTATTCTACTCCAGATTTTGATACAGGAAAGATAATGCAAAAATATATATACCAAAACATCCCAAATAGCAGCAGACACCCACACCCCAAACCCCAACTCATGGCTCCCCCATCTGGCCGCAAATTGCGGCCAGAAAGCAAAATTCGTCGGCCCCAAATGGGAATTGGGCTCCCAGGTTAGGTGTGTGCACTCTATACCCCTCATACATGCTACAGTAACATCTAGATTTATACTGAAAAGTCTCGGGTAACAGCAGATCCTACAGAGCCTTATTTCTAGTTAAAATCCACACTTTTGCACTAAAATCAAACTTTAGGGTATTTTTGTGCAACCTGAAGTATAACCTAGTTAAAATAGCTCTAATAACACTTAAAGGAGCTAACTAAACTATGAGAACACCAATCTAATTTATACATCACAAATATCCTATAAATTCACTAAAAATGCACAAAAAAGGGATTTTTGCTAAACAATACTACAAGTCTAAGGAAAAGAAGTGCAAATATGAGTTAATACCTTCTAAGAGCCTTGTGAAACACCAAAAGTCTCAGCTTTTCCCTCTAGTGTGCAGATTTGTCTTAAACACCCTAAAAAGCTCACTTTTCTTAAGGTTTTGTGATGAAAAAGTGTGGTTTTTGTGTAGGATTTGTTTGGGATTCAAAGGGAAGTGAAAAGGAGAAGAAAGGATGAAGAAAATGTGGGTTTCTCTGCTGGAAATTCTGCAGGAAATCTGAAGTGAGGAGAAAAGAGAGAAAAGAGCAAGGAAATGGCTCAAAAAGTCAAAATCTCTACCTAACACCATGCTCATTTGTTTTATTAGGATTTGTATTTATAAAAAGGGTTTTTGTTTTGTTTAAAGGGTGGGGAAAAAGTTAGCAACCATGCAACACAAGAATGGTTAACATGCTACTAAAACCCTAAGTCTCAAAAATGTCAAAGTGTGCAAGTGTACACTACACAAGGAAAATGATGCTAACACTACTAACTAACTAATAATCCTATAAACACATAAATAAACTAACACGCAAGATCACTAATTTTCACGAAAGGAAATCAAACGGAAATCCAAAGTGTTACAATCTACCCCCCTTAAAGAAATTCGGTCCCCGAATTTAAAAATCTACCCATACGCACCTTCAAAAAGATGGGGATACCTCTTCCTCATCTCGCTCTCGGTCTCCCAAGTGACCTGCTCTCTGCTCTGGCCACGCCAAAGTACCATGACGGACGGTATCTCTTTCGACCTCAGTTTCATCACTTGTCGATTCAAGATCATCACCGGCTGCTCTGCATAGGAAAGGTCGCGCTCAAGCAGGATCGTCGGGTGCTGAATCGCATGCGAAGGATCATGAAGATATCGGCGGAGATACGGGGTGCATGTCTGGAAAACTGGGCGGAAGGGCTAATCGATACGCAACTGCACCAATACGCTCAAGGATTTCGAAGGGACCCACGTATCTGGGACTAAGCTTCCCCTTCTCCCCAAACCTCATCACGCCCTTCATTGGGGAGACCCTCAAGAAAACATGATCACCAACAGAAAACTCAAGTCTGCGTCGACGATGGTCCGCATAAGATCTCTGCCTACTCTGGGCTGCTCTCATCCTATCGCGAATCAACTGGATCTTTTCTGTCGTCTCCTCCACGATCTGTGGCCCTAAGATACTGCTCTCACTGAGCTCCGTCCAACAAGTGGGCGATCTGCATCTCCTCCCATAAAGAGCTTCAAACGGTGCCATCTGAATGGTCTCCTGGTAGCTGTCGTTGTAGGAGAACTCTACTAAGGGCAAATGATGATCCCAGCTACCTCCGAAGTCGAAAACGCATGCTCTGAGCATGTCCTCGAGAGTCTGAATAGTCCGCCCTGACTGCCCGTCGGTCTGCGGATGGAATGCTGTGCTGAAACTCAAGCGAGTGCCCAAAGCCTCTTGAAGCCTCTGCCATAACCGGCTGGTAAACTGGGTGCCTCTATCGGACACGATGCATGTCGGAACTCCGTGCAGTCGTATAATCTGATCAATGTAAACCTGGGCATACTGAGTAAACCCGAAAGTCGTCTTCACCGGTAAGAAGTGAGCCGCTTTCGTCAAACGATCCACGATCACCCAGATGGAGTCATACCCTCGACTAGTCCTGGGTAGACCCACAACGAAATCCATCGAAATTGTAAGTCCACATTGCGACCCCCGGTTCTTACGGGGAGGCGGAAACGGTATAAAAATCAAATTTTTAGCGCATGGGGCAACATGGACTAACAAAGTCGGGATCTTTTCTAAACTAAACTAGCAAACAAGCTAAAGAGAGTTAGCTACTCGGAAAGATGGTTATAACTAACTTGAACTCCTTCGTCTTCAAACTTTTGTAGAGGTTGATGGTGCTTTCCTCGTTGCCTTCTTCCGTCAAAGATGGATCCACCTCAGGGTTCAACCTTCGGGCTCTTTCTCGAACTTGGAGAGAACTAGAATCTTCGGCTTGCTAAACCTTTGATCCTAGAGTGAGTAGAGAGTGTCTAAGGGGTGTTTATCTTTTAAGGAGAGGGATTCTCAACACATGAGAAGGATTCTCCTTGAGCTAGAGGAAGAAGAAGATGAAGTGAGGAGAGAGAAGCTAAATGATAGAATGAGCTATCTTTTTCTTTCTTGCAACCATATGACAAAAGAAAAAGAATTATCAAATTAATAATAATAATGAAAATGAAATAGTTGATGGTAGGTTTAGGAATGACCATTATCATTTCAAACATTAAATGGTTTTGCAAGAATCAAAAAGCATCTTTCTTTTGTAATGATGATGGTCAAAACTTCAACCATGGTCAACAAGTCAACCATGGTCAACTAGTCAACAAAATCCAACCATGACACAATTTCATTTTATTAATATTATTAATTGATATAACATAAATCCATTTGGGTTTGGAAAAAGACGACTGTCAACTGTGCATACGTACCTGTTCCGAAACCCTAATGAAAGTCCTCTTCCTCCTCCTCAAACAACTGTGCATACACACCTGCATTCTTGTTCCGAGGAACATGAATACTGAGAGATAAAAGCAACCCCAAAACATATACCGGTATCTGACTCAAACAAGAGCCAGCCAGTAATATCCGTCCGGACTCCAAACGTGCACAAGTGCGCGGATGAGAACGAACCCTGTCGCAAAACCATGCGACCTCTACTCTGTTTTGCCCAGAGGCGAATACCCTCTGTGTGGGACTCTAAAGACTCGACACTACGCTGGCAGTGGGTTTAACCACAGACCGCAAGCGGCACTAGCTGTGCGTAACGGTCCCCAAGTAGATGCCGACAAGAAGGCTGACGAGGTGAACCCCATCTGAACTCCTACTGAGTCTGAATGTGACAGTCTCCGTACAGTCTGGTATGTTCGTCTAATACATCGCATGTCGGGCCTAGGGGGCGGTAAAACGTCAGTCCCCTAATAGCGGTACAAGTCGTGTCGGAGTGAAGCCCAAAACACCCTGAGATAACACTGGAAGCCCACCAGTATATCTCGCTTGCCCTGGCCAGGGACTACTCGTGTAATGGCTCTCTAAGACACAGCGTGATGTCAACCCCTAATACCGGGAGAGAAGAATCCTGTCTAACCGTCACTGCCTCCAAGTGCTTCGGGACTGTACCCAACTACTACCCGTTTGCATGACTCCTTTGAGACGTGGTAGGGTAGTAATCAAAGCACAGTGGGAACACACTCGAGGCGAAGTGCCAGTGTCAAGTCAGCGGACTAAGCTGTACTCATGTCATCTGGGAACTGATAACTGACGATAGGTATAATACAAACCTGTCAGTTCCCGACGAGTCCGGTCCAGTGTACTCGTAACCCAACGAGCACCCGTATACTATCTCCAGTACGACGTACTGATGGCTGTGGGACAGACCATCTCCCACACTGGGATCAGAAGCGCATACGCTAGTCTACTCCAGAGTATCGATGCCCTGTCTCGATAGTCCTGCGACTAGGGACCTGTATAAGGATGTGCTTATAGATTACCCAGCCCCCATTGGTGTGACTGCCATCACAACGCTGGTAATCAAGCAAAGATCCTAAAGGCTCCACTAATGCGTATAAGTGATATACTAAAATAAACACAAGTACACATTGAAGTAGAAACAAACCAAGTAGCATACTACTATATTGAGCAAGATTGTTTATACAAGGTGAATATCCCAAGCTTCCATTAAGTAATATACAAACTAGTATGATACAGTAATGGCCTCTAGGGCATATACACTAACAATCTCCCACTTGCACTAAGGCCATGTACTGGCGTATCGAAGACCTATCATCTCGATCAGCCGCTCGAACTGTGTCTGGGGTAAGGCCTTGGTGAATGGATCTGCAGTGTTTTCTTCTGAAGCAACCCTCCAAACCACGATCTCCTTGCGATCCACGATCTCCCTGCGATCCACGATCTCCCTGATCAGGTGATACCGCCTCAAGATGTGCCTGGATCTCTGATGGGACCTGGGTTCCTTCGCTAAAGCTATAGCCCCGTTGTTGTCGCAATACAGAGGTATTGGGTCAACAATGGACGGAACCACCTGAAGTTCTTTCAAGAACTTCCTCATCCAGACAGCTTCTTTTGCGGCATCAGATGCAGCAATGTATTCCGCTTCCATAGTCGAGTCTGCAACGGTTTCCTGTTTGGAGCTCTTCCAACACACCGCCCCTCCGTTGAGGGTAAAGACAAAACCCGACATGGACTTGGAATCATCCTTGTCACTCTGGAAGCTGGAGTCAGCAAAGGCCTCGATCTGGAGGTCTTTTCCGCCATACACCAAGAACATCTCCTTAGTCCTTCTCAGGTACTTGATAATGTTCTTTACCGCTATCCAGTGTTTCTCCCCAGGGTTTGACTGATACCGGCTTACCACACTCAGTGCATAAGCTACATCCGGTCTGGTACACAACATCGCATACATTATAGAGCCTACCGCAGAAGCGTAGGGTATAATAGACATGCGATCCCTCTCCAAATCAGTCTTGGGAGACATCTCTTTAGAGAGGGTGATCCCGTGACAAGCCGGTAGGTTACCGTGCTTGGAATCTTCCATACTGAATCTTTTCACTATGGTGTCGATGTACCTGGACTGAGAAAGTCCTAATATCCTCTTGGATCTATCACGATGGATCCGGATCCCCAGGATGTATGAGGCATCACCCAGGTCTTTCATGGAGAACCTGTGCGACAAGAACCCCTTGACAGATTGTAGCATAGGAATGTTATTTCCTATTAAGAGAATGTCATCCACGTATAAAACGAGGAATACTACAGTTCTCGCTACAATTCTACTATAGATGCATAGTTCATCTGGATTTTTGATAAAGCCAAATTCCTTGACCGTCTCATCAAAACAGATGTTCCAACTCCGCGATGCCTGCTTTAGTCCATAGATGGACTTAAGCAACTTGCACACCTTTCCGCTGCTCCCACTCTGAATGAAACCCTCTGGCTGATCCATATAGACACACTCCTCTAAATTTTCATTTAAAAAAGCGGTCTTCACGTCCATCTGCCAAATCTCATAATCGTGGAAGGCAGCAATGGCAAGAAGGATCCGAATGGATTTCAGCATAGCCACTGGAGAAAAGGTTTCGTCATAGTCCAAACCAGGTCTTTGACGGAAAACTTTTGCTACAAGTCTAGCTTTATAGGTCTCAACCTGTCCATCTACACCAATCTTCCTTTTGAAGATCCACTTGCATCCTACGGGTTTTACCCCGTCTGGAGCAATGTCCAACGTCCATACTTTGTTGGTGTACATGGACTCCATTTCGGTCCGCATTGCATCCAGCCATTTTACCGAGTCAACGCTCTGAACGGCCTGCTGGAAGCTAGTAGGCTCATCATAATCTATGATGCAATCCTCTCTATCCCCGTCTATGAGAAAACCGTAGTATCTCATGGGCGGATGAGACTGCCTACTACTCTTGCGGAGCGGCATAGGAATGTCCTGTTCTTTTGAACTTACTGGCTCTTCCAAGCTTTCAGTAATAGCTTGTGGTTCTGGAATTTCTTCCAGTTCTACTGCGTTCCCACTTATCTGGGTTTCCAAAAACTCAGTTTCCAAGAAGCGGGCATGTTGAGAAACAAAAACCTTTTGTTCCTCAGCGGAATAGAACAGATACCCCCTGGAGTTCTTTGGGTATCCCACAAACTTACACTGTACCGAGCGTGCCTCGAGCTTGTCCGCATGCTGATTTTTTACAAAAGCTGGACATCCCCATATCTTAAGGTACTTAATACAGGGTTTCTTCCCACTCCACATCTGATATGGAGTGGTAGGCACAGTCTTGGTGGGAGCCTTGTTCAAGAGATATGCAGCTGCTTCTAGTGCATAGCCCCAGAAAGATCGCGGTAACTCAGCCTTACTCATCATGGAACGAACCATATCCAATAGGGTTCGATTCCTCCTTTCCGATACACCGTTATGTTGCGGAGTGTATGGAGGAGTACGCTGAGCGAGAATTCCATTCTCTTTTAAATAGTCCAGGAACTCGGCACTCAAGTATTCACCACCTCAATCCGATCTTAGAATCTTAATACTTTTGCCTGTTTGTTTTTCAACTTCATTCTTATAATCCCGAAATTTCTCAAAGGCCTCGGATTTGTGCTTCATTAAGAAGACATGTCCATACCTAGAGAAATCGTCTGTGAAAGTAATGAAGTATGAATAACCGCTTCACGCATGTGTAGACATTGGACCACACACGTCACTGTGTATGAGTCCTAAGAGCTCGCTCGCTCTTTCTCCGTGTCCAGTGAACGGAGTCTTTGTCATCTTTCCCACGAGACAAGATTCACAAGTGGCATAAGACTGATACTCGAACGGATCCAAGTATCCTTCTTTATGTAACTTAGTCAACCGTGTCTCATTGATGTGACCCAGTCTACAATGCCATAAGAAAGCCTGATTGATATCTGGAGACTTTCTTTTGTGTGTATTCTGGATATTGAAAATCTGTGGTTGGTTTAACACGTATATACCATTGCTCAGTGTACCTGACCCAATCAGAACTTGATTAAGGTGAATGTTTACAACATTACTTACAAACGCAAATTCATAACCTTCTTTAGAAACCAAAGATACAGAAATGATATTACAAGTTGCGTTGGGTACAAAAAAGCAATTACGCAAAACCAAAACATGCCCATCTGACATCCCCAGGTGATAGTCCCCCACGGCTTTAGCATCCATGCTAGCTCCGTTCGCAACTCTGAGGGTCATGTCACCTGCCTTCAAAAACCTACGGTTTCTCAACGCCTGCAAAGAATTACAGATATGAGATCCTGATCCGGTATTCAATACCCAGGAAGTAGAGTTTATCGATAGACAGTTTTCAATAACATACACACCTGAAGCTGAAGCCGCAACCTGCTTCAGTTCCTGTGTCCTGGCTTTCCAAGCCCTGCAATCTTTCTTCCAGTGTCCACTTTTATGACAATAGAAGCATTCTTGTTTACCCACAAGCTTCCCCGCTATCATTGTTGCCTTTTCCTTTCCCTTCGTACCCACTTTACTAACACCGCCCCTTGGTTTGGCGGGGGCTTTCTTCCTCTTTCCCTTGGCTTTCGCCTTGGACCTAGAGGAAGAAGATCTTCCTACAAACAAAGTGGGTGTTTCCCTACCTTTCTGTAGGGTGCCCTCTGCGCTCCTCAGCATGTTGAGGAGTTCTGAAAGTTCAACTTCCTTTTCTTGTAAGTTGAAGTTCAGTATAAACTGGGCGTAAGTGGATGGAAGGGACTAGAGAATTAAATCCGTATAGAGTTCACTTTCTAACGTGGTCCCAAGTTCCGCGAGCTCCTCAATGTAGCCAATCATCTTAAGCACGTGGTCCGCTACCGATGATCCGACGGCCAACTTTGCCGAAAACAACTTCTTCGACACTTCGTATCTTGCGATACGAGACTGCTCTCCATACAGTTCTTTTGTATGAAGAAATATGGATTCCAAATCCATATTCTCGTGCCTCCTCTGATGTTCATTGTCCATAGAGGCAAGCACGAGGTACCTGGCCTTCGCGCAATCAATCTCCCAAGTCTTACGGATTTCCTTATCCGCGACGCTGGAGGTGGGACCTGGGACGGGGGGAGCTTTGGTGGTAAGAAGATACCCCAGCTTGTCGTAAGTGATTGCCATTTTGACATTCCTGAGCCAATCTTTGTAGTTTGGCCCTGTCAGTATGTTTTTATCTAGAAGTAACTTAAGTCCAGTCATGTCGAATGGTCGCTGCAATTAGGAGAGAGAGAAGAAACACTTTAGCACGATGCTCTTGCAAGTTTAGAATGGTTTTTAGTTTTTCTAAACAGGATGGCTCCCACTGTCTCTCGAATCCCTCCTCAAACCATAAAGGAAGAACTAGTCGGGATCAACCCCACCGCACAATACTTGCTTAACCGTTCAGCCAGGCCAGTGTCGGTACTTCGAGGGAGGTTTTCCAACGCTTTCGCGAAGTTCCTTAATTAAATAACCTCTTTTCCCTGGGGGCGTAGCCCCGCTAACACCTTTCTAGGCACCTACTAGGTTTATAGCATTGATCGTTTAGTGAGAAATTTCCCGAGGAGTAGCATATACTCACAGTAGGATCGGGATCCAAATATCATCGCGTGACGAAACTGAAGGAATCCTACCAGAATCACCACACTCTAAATGGTATGCAAATCTAGCAAGTTTCAGTACTTATGAAACTCCCGATGTGGATTTTTGCCCCATGCTCTTATGACCTTGACGAAGGTCAACAAATCATAAGTCACATGTCAAGTTCTGCCCGTCATTTTCCAGGTTAATTTGAACCCACCCGTATATACCCTTGACGAAGGTCAACAAGGCAATACGACTGTCCCAAACCAACGCATCTATCTATGCTACATATGAACACCCAACAGCTACCAATCTCTATGCCTTGACGAAGGTCAACAAACATAGCTTGAATACTATTGAATATTCTTACGAAACGACGGAGGGCTACGAATGGTTTTGGCGAAACCGTGAACGTAGTGAACTTGATACAATCGATGGAACGAGATAGCTTTTAGAAGGAGTGGCTCAATCTCCGCATTTAAAAGTTAGTTTTGAAAAGAACCGAGTGGTTTTTCGAAAGTGTTCCAACGACTTTAACTTGGTTTATTATCTTGCATTAGTTCTTTTAATGCGTGATATTCTTGCATTAGTTCTTTTAATGCGTCCCATCATTTAATCCTACCATTGCAGAAAACAACCAAAATATGACGTACGCTTATGCCATTCGCATTCGCCACGGGGCCCCGTCATCACCCGTTAGGTTACTTAACTAACGACAGAGCGGGGGCTGGGCTAGCGCGGCTGTAAAACATAAGCAACGCCTAAATAGTTATAAATACAGCAATGATAGACATTACAGATCACAAATGAATACATTGGATATACTAGGAATCCGCAATCCGTTCGAGCCTGCAACGAAAAGCGGATTACACGGTCGCGGTGAATAGCCAATACCCCACCCGAGACCCCTACGGATGCGGCAAACTACCCGCCAAGTACTCGGCAGTTTGTGCACCCCTCCATGGGTCTATCCTAGGAGCAAAAAAAACAGTAAAAAGAATTATACAATGACGGCTACAACCCCGACCCGGTTGTGCGGCCATACAAATAATAGTATTACATCAATTTACATATTACAAATGAATGAAAGAAAAACAAAAGCTCATCTCACATCCACCCCGGCTATTCACCCGCGACAGTCCAACACATTCATATACACATTCCAATATAAAACACAGATCACAAAGATGTATAACCCCGACTAATCGATTTATAGCGATTAGCCGACGTTCAATACATACAAACATCACAGATATAACCATCATAGTCAAAGTGTAGTGAAGTTCGGAAAAAATACGGAATTATAGGCCCCCAAAAACAAATTTCCATTCTGGAAAATCTGGGCACATATAATATATCTGAAAAATCCCAAAACCCTACCAGAAGAACACTGCACAAAACCCGATCACGAGAGGACCCTAAACGGCGGCGGTTCCGTGGCAAATGCATACCTATTGCCGCGGAACCGCGGCGGTTTGAAGGAATCAGGGGATCGTTTTTCTTGGGTGTTCTCACAAAACCCTGAGCCGAATTTAGGTGTATAACAAATTTTGTTTTGACCAGAAATTTTTTTAACAGAAACTAGGGTTTTTGAAAAGTTTGGTTTTTGGATTTTTCGGTTCCGAACTTCGTTACACTTCACTACCAAGCTAGTTTAAGTTTAGTTAGGCTCTGATACCACTGTAAGTCCACGTTGCGACCCCCGGTTCTTACGGGGAGGCGGAAACGGTATAAAAATCAAATTTTTAGCGCATTAGGCAACATGGACTAACAAAGTCGGGATCTTTTCTAAACTAAACTAGCAAACAAGCTAAAGAGAGTTAGCTACTCGGAAAGATGGCTATACCTAACTTGAACTCCTTCGTCTTCAAACTTTTGTAGAGGTTGATGGTGCTTTCCTCGTTGCCTTCTTCCGTCAAAGATGGATCCACATGAGGGTTCAACCTTCGGGCTCTTTCTCGAACTTGGAGAGAACTAGAATCTTCGGCTTACTAAACCTTTGATCCTAGAGTGAGTAGAGAGTGTCTAAGGGGTGTTTATCTTTCAAGGAGAGGGATTCTCAACACATGAGAAGGATTCTCCTTGAGCTAGAGGAAGAAGAAGATGAAGTGAGGAGAGAGAAGCTAAATGATAGAATGAGCTATCTTTTTCTTTCTTGCAACCATATGACAAAAGAAAAAGAATTATCAAATTAATAATAATAATGAAAATGAAATAGTTGATGGAAGGTTTAGGAATGACCATTATCATTTCAAACATTAAATGGTTTCGCAAGAATCAAAAAGCATCTTTCTTTTGTAATGATGATGGTCAAAACTTCAACCATGGTCAACAAGTCAACCATGGTCAACTAGTCAACAAAATCCAACCATGACACAATTTCATTTTATTAATATTATTAATTGATATAACATAAATCCATTAGGGTTTGAAATAGACGACTGTCAACTGTGCATACGCACCCGTTCCGAAACCCTAATGAAAGTCCTCTTCCTCCTTCTCAAACAACTGTGCATACACACCTGCATTCTTGTTCCAAGGAACATGAATACTGAGAGATAAAAGAAACCCCAAAACATATACCGGTATCTGACTCAAACCAGAGCCAGCCAGTAATATCCGTCCGGACTCCAAACGTGCACAAGTGCGCGGATGAGAACGAACCCTGTCGCAAAACCATGCGACCTCTACTCTGTTTTGCCCAGAGGCGAATACCCTCTGTGTGGGACTCTAAAGACTCGACACTACGCTGGCAGTGGGTTTAACCACAGACCGCAAGCGGCACTAGCTGTGCGTAACGGTCCCCAGGTAGATGCCGACAAGAAGGCTGACGAGGTGAACCCCATCTGAACTCCTACTGAGTCTGAATGTGACAGTCTCCGTACAGTCCGGTCTGTTCGTCTAATGCATCGCATGTCGGGCCTAGGGGGCGGTAAAACGTCAGTCCCCTGATAGCGGTACAAGTCGTGTCGGAGTGAAGCCCAAAACACCCTGAGATAACACTGGAAGCCCACCAGTATATCTCGCTTGCCCTAGCCAGGGACTACTCGTGTAATGGCTCTCCAAGACACAGCGCGATGTCAACCCCCAATACCGGGAGAGACGAATCCTGTCTAACCGTCACTGCCTCCAAGTGCTTCGGGACTGTACCTAACTACTACCCGTTTGCACGACTCCTTTGAGCCGTGGTAGGGTAGTAATCAAAGCACAGTGGGAACACACTCGAGGCGAAGTGCCAGTGTCAAGTCAGCGGACTAAGCTGTACTCATGTCACCTGGGAACTGATAACTGACGTAGGTATAATACCAACCTGTCAGTTCCCGACGAGTCCTGTCCAGTGTACTCGTAACCCAACGAGCACCCGAATACTATCTCCAGTACGACGTACTGATGGCTGTGGGACAGACCATCTCCCACACTGGGATGAGAAGCGCATACGCTAGTCTACTCCGGAGTATCGATGCCCTGTCTCGATAGTCCTGTGACTAGGGACCTGTATAAGGATGTGCTTATAGATTACCCAGCCCCCACTGGTGTGACTGCCATCACAACGCTGGTAATCAAGCAAAGATCCTAAGGGCTCCACTAATGCGTATAAGTGATATACTAAAATAAACACAAGTACACATTGAAGTAGAAACAAACCAAGTAGCATACTACTATATTGAGCAAGATTGTTTATACAAGGTGAATATCCCAAGCTTCCATTAAGTAATATACAAACTAGTATGATATAGTAATGGCCTCTAGGGCATATACACTAACAGAAATCTGCTCCCACTTCCACTCCGGAATAGGTAACGGCTGTAGCTCTCCCGCGGGCCTCTGGTGCTCAGCCTTGACTTGCTGACAAGTCAGGCATCTCGACACAAAATCTGCAATGTCTCTCTTCATACCGTCCCACCAGTAAACAGCCCTCAAGTCATGGTACATCTTGGTGGAACCGGGATGAACACTATATACCGATCGATGTGCCTCCTCAAGAATCTCGCGCCGCAATCCCTCAGCATCGGGTACGCACAGTCTAGCTCCAAATCGTAGTATCCCCTGATCATCGATCACGAACTCAGAAAAATCTGCCCTGTCCCATCTGTGTCCTGATCTCTGAACAGCGGTCATCACTGTGCTGTGCCTCTTGTATACGGTCAAGCAACTGTGGGCGTGTACAAACATGTGCAATCTGTCCCCCGATCGGCGTAAACTTGAACTGTACCCGGCTGTCGCATAAGATCTGCCAATCTGCCGACGACTGCCTCTGTACTGCGTTCAAACAAGATAGACTACCCCCGGGCCTCCTGCTCAAAGCATCTGCCACTATATTCGCCCTGCCCGGGTGATACTAGATCTCACAATCGTAGTCCTTTACTAACTCCATCCATCGGCGCTGTCTAAGGTTCAGGTCTCGCTGCTGAAATATGTACTTTAAGCTCTTGTGGTCGGTGAATATCTGGCACGACTCTCCATACAGATAATGTTGCCAGATCTTGAGTGCAAAGACCACTGTAGCCATCCCCAGATCATGAGTAGGGTAGTTCTGTTCATGTCTCTTTAATTGCCGCGAAGCATACGCAATCACCCTATCATGCTGCATCAAAACGCATCCCAGCCCCACTCGTGTAGCATCGCAGTAGACCACAAATCCGCCTGATCTTGAAGGCAATGATAGTACTGGTGTCGTAGTTAGTAGAGCCCGTAGCCGCTGGAAACTGTGCTCACACTCCTCCGTCCAATCGAAGCGAACTCCCTTTCCGGGTCAACCCGGTCAAAGGTGTAGCAATGCGAGAGAAGTCCTGCACGAATCGCCGGTAATAGCCAGCCAGCCCTAGAAAGCTGCGAATCTCCGTCACTGACGTGGGTCTAGGCCAACTCCGAACTGCCTCTATCTTCCTCGGGTCGACACATATACCATCTCGTGTAATCACGTGCCCCAAGAAGTCTACGCTGTCTAGCTAGAAGACACACTTGGAGAATTTGGCGAAAAGCTGATGCTGCCTCAAGGTCTGCAGTGTAATCCGCAGGTGCTGCTCGTGCTCCTCTCTACTCCGAGAATACACCAAGATATCGTCAATAAACACTATAATGAATAGATCAAGATACGGCCGGAGAATACGGTTCATCATATCCATAAATGCTGCTGGCGCGTTGGTGACTCCGAACGACATCACCAAAAACTCATAATGGCCGTAACGAGTGCGGAAAGCTGTCCTAGGAATGTTCTCCTGTCGAACCCGCAGCTGATGGTAGCCCGATCGCAAATCGATCCTCGAAAAGTATCCTGCCCCCTGAAGCTGGTCGAACAAATTACCGATGCGTGGCAAAGGATATCGATTCCGCACTGTCACCTTGTTCAGCTGGCGGTAGTCAATACACAAACGCATGCTGCCGTCCTTCTTCTTGACGAACAGGACTGGAGCGCCCCAAGGAGAAACACTGGGTCGAATAAGTCCTTTATCCAGCAAGTCCTGCAACTGACCTTTCAACTCTCTAAGTTCCGCCGGGGCCATCCGATACGGCGGTACAGAAATAGGCCCCGTGCCAGGAACCAAGTCAATACAGAAGGAGAAATCACGCTCGGGCGGTAACCCAGGAAGCTCGTCAGGGAACACATCAGGGAACTCGCGAACAACCGGAACCTGATCCAAAGGAACCTCTATAGCCCTAGTATCGCAAACAGATGCGAGAAATCCCTGACATCCCTTCCGCAAAAGCTGTCGAGCGCGTACAGAAGAAAACACACTGTGAGGTGTGGCACTACGGTCCCCCAACACAACAACAACCGACTTGCCGGGAAAACAAAATCGAACTGTCTTCTCGCGGCAGTCAACAGAAGCATAGCACGTGGCTAACCAATCCATGCCCAAAAGAACGTCGAAGTCCAATATCTCAAGAAGGATCAAATCGACCGGCAACTCTCTCTCGCCGATACGGACGGTACAGGATCGGAACACGTGCCTAGCAACAAACGACTCTCCCGCAGGAGTAGTCACAACTAGCGGTTGACCAAGCAAACCAGACTCTCTACCCAAACTCGGCACAAGGTGTGTGGATACATACGAGTACGTGAAAACATATGAGTACAAGGATCCGGATCAAGCAATACGTGTGCAACAAAGGACAACTGAAAGAGTACCTGAAAGCTCTGCGTTGGACGCCCTCACGTCCCGATGAGTCGAAGCGAAAACTTGTGCATGTCCTTCATCGGCGACTGACCGAACTCCACCTCTACTAACCGGACCCCTCTGCGCGAACCCTCCGTGTCCACGACGTTTCAGAATACGACCCTAACGTGCTGTGAAGAAACACTGCCTGATGAGGTGTTGAAGGCTTCCGCATCGTAAACACCTACGCACTGAATGCTGTCCTGCCTGGGGATGGAAGCCAAACGACTGTCCTCGTCCTAAGCCTCTGCTGTGGGCTGGTACACCAGTATGATTCCTCAACTGTTCTGGAACTCTCACGGTCTCTGGAAGACGTGTCCCGTAAACTGAGGCTGCCCCCACCGGTGCTATGTAGAGGACGGAATACTGCATGATGATCGCAAGGAACAACTGGGTAACAGGGGTGACGACCACCTGTCGCTGCGCTTGCACGACCTCTACCAACGAGCTCATCGCCTGGCGTAGGCCCTGCATCTCTACCACTAGTCTAGCGATCTGAGCTGTCGTAGGGGAAACAATCTGTCCTGGTACAACAGGAGTACTACTCGGATTAGTCCTCGTCTCAGATGAATCAACTCGAACCTCGGCTCTCCGCTCTCTGCGCCCTCGTAGTCCTTGGCGGCATATTGGCTATCAGAAACAACAGGATTCGATAAGGATACGGAAATCGAATCGCAAGAATGTATATACTCAAGAAGGAATTTACATCAATAAGTCCTAAGGTCGCATAGGCGGAGTACCGTGTCGTGAGTATGCCGCGGAACATACACACACTACGCTACCCTGCTGCAGCTACCTACTCCATCATACCAGGGTCATCCTACACTCCGAAAGGTAAAACCTACGCTCTGATACCAACTTTGTCATGACCCGAATTTTGGCCCGTGACCGGCACTTAACCACGTAACGTCTACAGGCGTAACGCGACTAAGTGAACCGAAAACCCAGAAATCAAACCAGTGAAAGTATAGAGTGTTATAAGTTTTAAAGGAAAGCATTTACTAACATGATAAGAAATCTAAGTAAAAAAATCACCAAGATAGTAATATACGACGCCGTAGCGAAGATCAAGATCCACAAGTGGGAACAACACAGATAGAATAAACTGCAAGTACAGCCGGCTCACAACGAGCTCGACACCAGAAAACAAATATAATACAACATCGCCCTCACACTGTCTCTAAGTCAAATACATACATGGTAGATGGAGAATACTAGATACAACAATGTACATACTGAAAGATAAACAGATACCGCACAAAACCCACCTATCAGCAAAAGAGCTAGTACACCAACTATGGGGGTATCTGTGTCAAAAGATACAACCGCAGCCTACCGCGACTACTCTGAAGGGCAACCTGCAAACACTGTGGCACAACGGGGGTGAGTTGCCAACTCGTGAATAGAAATAACATATAAAGGTAATCGCGAGCATGCACGTACTACGCTACTCTATCATATGCCAACAGATGATATCAATATGTGATAAGCAGTATGTGCGATAACCATGCAAGTGCTCTATAGGGTACTGTACTACCGGATGAGGTACAAATGCTCTAACAGGTAATGCATCTACAGGATGAGGTACAAATGCTCTATCAGGTAATACATCTACTTGATGGGGTACAAAAGTAATGCTGAGCAGGGGCAATATAATATCTACACGGAATGTCAACGTGGGATATATAATCGGTTTCTCAATGCACCCAGATCTCCCAAAAATAGCTCATGCGCCGGCACTCTCCTCGGCCCTCAAATCCTGTACATCTCTGAGAATCCCGAGTGCCCAAAATCGGCACCCAAATATCATAAATACTCGTGTCTAGCATCGACACGCAAAACATCCTGTATCGGGCATCCGTCAGTCCGGGTCAGCCCTCTCTCAAAGTATATATCGGGAATCCGTCAGTCCGGGTCATCCCTCACTCAATATATCGGGCATCCGTCAGTCCGGGTCAGCCCTCTCGCAATACATCGGGCATCCGTCAGTCCGGGTCAGCCCTCTCTCAATACATCGGGCATCCGTCAGTCCGGGTCAGCCCTCTCTCAATACATCGGGGGTCAGCCCTCTCTCAATACATCGGGCATCCGTCAGTCCGGGTCAGCCCTCTCTCAATACATCGGGGGTCAGCCCTCTCTCAATACATCGGGCATCCGTCAGTCCGGGTCAGCCCTCTCTCAATACATCGGGCATCCGTCAGTCCGGGTCAGCCCTCTCTCAAAACATGCCTCTAGAACCGAGAAAACACGGGGTGACGCCCCAAAATATCATATCAAAGGAACCGGGTTTTTAAATGATTACTTATTTGAAAAGGCCACGGTTTCCAAATCCAGAAATCACATGAAATCTCAACCAAAAATACAAGTAATTGTGATGAGATATGTGCACCAAGTATGTATATCAAGTCATGTCACATATAGATGAGCTACAATGCAATGATCCGATGTGATATATGTATCAACTATGAATATCAAGACATGTCACATATAGATGAGCTACAATGCACTGATCCAATGTGATATAGGTATCAAGTATGAATATCAAGTCATGTCATATATAGATGAGCTACAATGCACTGATCCAATGTGATATAGGTATCAAGTATGAATATCAAGTCATGTCATATATAGATGAGCTACAATGCAATGCACTAGATAGTAACCATGAACATGCAATATATATATAAGGAACACTATAAGGTCCTATCAGCCCTGACATAGAACGCCATGCGGGCGATATCCCCGTAGATGTGAAATCTACTCACCGTAGTCTCTCGCTAGGTGTAGCCAACAACCTGCTTCCCCTTCTTCGCGGCGTCCGCCGTACTCGCCTGCGAACCTAGAATTACACAATATATCATATGTAAGCTTGAAGTCACACAAACGCAACATTTAAGCCGAACTAATAACTCGTGTCGTGAACCAAACGCGCGTGTGCGCGATACGCTATAACGTGTGGTTACGCGCCTGAACGCACCCCGACGCGTCGCGATACGCAGAAACCCCAAACCCACACACACGTATCACGCGTGTCGCGAAAGATTGAAAATACGGGAAATAGGGTATTCTACTCCAGATTTTGATACAGGAAAGATAATGCAAAAATATATATACCAAAACAACCCAAATAGCAGCAGACACCCACACCCCAAACCCCAACTCATGGCTCCCCCATCTGGCCGCAAATTGCGGCCAGAAAGAAAAATTCGTCGGCCCCAAATGGGAATTGGGCTCCCAGGTTGGGTGTGTGCACTCTATACCCCTCATACATGCTACAGTAACATCTAGATTTATACTGAAAAGTCTCGGGTAACAGCAGATCCTACAGGGCCTTATTTCAAGTTAAAATCCACACTTTTGCACTAAAATCAAACTTTAGGGTATTTTTGTGCAACCTGAAGTATAACCTAGTTAAAATAGCTCTAATAACACTTAAAGGAGCTAACTAAACTATGAGAACACCAATCTAATTTATACATCACAAATATCCTATAAATTCACTAAAAATGCACAAAAAAGGGATTTTTGCTAAACAATACTACAAGTCTAAGGAAAAGAAGTGCAAATATGAGTTAATACCTTCTAAGAGCCTTGTGAAACACCAAAAGTCTCAGCTTTTCCCTCTAGTGTGCAGATTTGCCTTAAACACCCTAAAAAGCTCACTTTTCTTTAGGTTTTGTGATGAAAAAGTGTGGTTTTTGTATAGGATTTGTTTGGGATTCAAAGGGAAGTGAAAAGGAGAAGAAAGGATGAAGAAAATGAGGGTTTCTCTGCTGGAAATTCTGCAGGAAATCTGAAGTGAGGAGAAAAGAGAGAAAAGAGCAAGGAAATGGGTCAAAAAGTCAAAATCTCTACCTAACACCATGCTCATTTGTTTTATTAGGATTTGTATTTATAAAAAGGGTTTTTGTTTTGATTAAAGGGTGGGGAAAAAGTTAGCAACCATGCAACACAAGAATGGTTAACATGCTACTAAAACCCTAAGTCTCAAAAATGTCAAAGTGTGCAAGTGTACACTACACAAGGAAAATGATGCTAACACTACTAACTAACTAATAATCCTATAAACACATATATAAACTAACACGCATGATCACTAATTTTCACGAAAGGGAATCAAACGGAAATCCAAAGTGTTACAACTACAATCAAGATCCAACTACTGGTCAACAATCCCGTATAAATCGATATCATCAGCACATATCATCTCAAGGAGTATACCCCGCCCAAGGCGGACTATTAAAAATATCCTGTCATATCATATCATATCATATCTCGTATCATAATCACATGTCGATCATTTACATATTTATATCACTATTCCTATGGCATCATTATCCCAAAATCCGCTAAGGCATCAAGACTTATCTCGAATATGAATTTTACCATATCACCGATATCATAAACTCGGATCAATCTCATCGACTCATCTCAATCCCATATATCATCCTCAAATCCTTAATAACCATATAGCCTCATACCCAAGTGAACACATGTCCATAACAAATCCCATAAGCATATATGAAGTGAGGATGTATGCAAGTATGTATATGTGTGCATGAATGTGTTGTGCACCCACTTCCCTATGGTTTCGTAACTTTTCCCCAATCCAATATACCAATATCCATCTTAAATCATCAATAATTTCCCGAACAACATATAATAATAATTGTATGTATGTATACGCATCCGTATACATCACCATGGACTGCGGGGGTGCTATACGCCATCTACCCGACTTCTCCCCGTAGATATAAATCTACTCACCTAGTTATGTGTTCCGGTGCCGATGTCGCCATTTACATCTCCAACGCTTCGACGTCACGTGAGTACCTACAAGGATATCACATGCTAAAACTCATAAAAATCACATCGGAAACCAGAATGGTGCACACTACGCCCATAGGTAAAAACATATAGCCTCGCGTGCAAAAACGACCAATAACCCTTTGCCGTTGACATTCAAACGCCACCCGACAGAAACGAATCACCAAATACCAAAACTTAAATCTATGAACATCATGAAAAACATGGCAGCAACCCAGAAAAGTGGTCCCAGATTTCTGTTCAGGTCAAAACAAGGCAATTAAACAACTCTGGGGTGATGTACAGGGTAAATATGACATACCGAAGCCATTTGGGCACCAATTTTACAGGGGCGGCGGCCACATACCCCTAAAAACCGGCCTGGCCGGCCCTACAAGGAATTTAGGCTCTCGTCTGCATAGGGTGGTCTCCTGGTGGTCTATCTAAGCCCCTAGTATTGTTTACTTTCCCCGTAATGACCCCGGATCACTCCAGATTCACCTGCACGCCATATATCCTCACAAACCGACATGAAACTGTTCTGTTTTGGGTTCCATGTTTGAAATGTGTCCAATCTGGGTTAGATCTATGCTTAACTGATATCAACAGCTCCTAATAAGGTTATACCAACATTCCAAACCAATTCTTTGTCAAGTCTCGCTCAAATTTCCTAAACTAGCACTAATTCACGTAGTAACACGATATTTCAGCTAAACAACTATAACATGGCAAGAAAAGAGTTTGGGTTGCGAGATTATACCTCGAGGGGGTCCTAGGAGGAAGGAGAAGGGAAGGAAGATGAGGTGGAAGGGCTGTGCAGCATGCTAAGCTACTCATTGGGTTGTTGCTGCATCAGGCTGCTACTCCATTTGCTGATGCTGTTGTTATTTTGGTGTTGTGGTAATCTTTAGGTTGTTGTTGCAGCTGCTACTGAAGTTGTATGTTATGGGAGTGGTTGTGGTGGTGTGGTGGTGATGAGGCTGAATCTCTTGTTGCTGTATAAGGGGCTGATGCAGCTGAGGTATATAGGTGGCTGAAATGTGTTGTCATTTCAGCAGCTGATGTAGCTGTTGGGCAGCTGAAGTGTTGAAAAATAGGGGCTGTTCTGGTGGCTGAAGTCAGCTATTGTGGCTGAAAATATGATGATGGGAGTATAGGTGTGGGGCTATGGTGTTAGGGTGGTGGCTGCAGCTGCCGTAGCTGTTGTAGGGGCTGGTGTGAGTGTGTAGGTGGCTGATGTGACAGCTTGTAGCAGTAGCTAGGGGGCTGATAAGTCTTGATAGGGGTGGGTAAGTCAGCTATGGTGGGCTGAAAATGTTGAGGGTAGGCTGAAGTGATGATGTAGGTGTTGGGCTAAGGGGGTTAGGGGCTGGTGTAGCTGATGTGGGCTGCTCGTAGGGTGGCTGGTGTGTTGATATAGACTGATGGTATTCTTTTCAGCTGAATTTTTTGGGGCTGAATTTATGTATTAGCAGCTGATGTTTTTCCTGGCTGAAACTGATGTTGTGGTGAGAGATGTGAGAGAGGGTAACAAAACACAAGGAATAATGATATGGGATGGATCATGGCACATCCTAACCATCTCTCTCTTTCTCCAAAACAATGCTCACAAGACACCAAGCCACCATGGCTCACTTCTCCCTACACAGTCGACATAACCTCAGCTCTAATCAAATGGTTCAACCCACCATGGTCACCTAAACATGGTCCAACTCTAGGCTACCATGACCAAAACAAAAAACAGGTGTAGAAAATGTCATGTGCACATTTTTGCACAAAAGCCAAAAATCCACTTAGTGATTGTCAATCGCGATTTACACCAAAATAACATATACTTAACCATAAAAGCTTAAAAATGACATACTTCCACAAAATACCCTATTTTAGAATTTCTAAAATTTTCTCCGGAATTTTCACCATTTATCGGTATTTAATTACACCGACTACTAAAATATTAATTAAAAATTATGAAAATTCCCAAAAATAATATTTTATTTTTTGAAATGTTACAGTCTTCCCCCCTTAAATAAATTCGGTCCCCGAATTTAAATTTAAACCTCCCAATTCTAAAACATTTCAATAAAATGTCCAAACCAATGGGGCTTCGAAATCATCAATACATAAAAGGCATCATAACGCAATACATGCGCATGAGTAACAAGCAGATATCTCGAAACAAAACTCCGTCAAGCGTCTCGCAATCATCGGGGTCAAGACGAAAACACGAATGCCAAATTTAAAGCAAAACCGATATGCTAGAAATCGGAATTTTTACATGTAAATATTGAGACTATAGCTCGCCTTTGGAAATCCCTTTAAAATCTGTCAATGTATGCAAAATATACCCAGGCACTGTCATCTGACCAGTCCTGCTCAGTACGAAAATCAATCGCAATATCATAGAAATGTACTGCTCCCTAAGAAATCAATTCCAAAAATGTGCATATAAAAACCCTGTGCGTCTGGTGCGCACGGAAATCAAAATCCATGAATGTGCCATACATACGCACAAAAACAATATCTAAGTGCATCGAGTGTGCACGAAACATCTGTCATAGGCGACGCGTGTGTCTGACAGAACAAACAGGTGCATCTGACATGCACGAAGAATCTCGGTTTAGTGCATCTGGTGCGCACCAATCGCATCTCATAACATGCGCCCAACATGCGCTAAAAATCCAAATCCGGTGCATCCATCATGCACGAAACAAATATCGAGCATCACCATCGAAATAGAAGTCCAGTGCATCCAAGTGCACAAAATATATGTCACTGCACTGCAAGCATATGTAAACTATACAGAGTGCAGGAACCAAATCGTGTGCGTGCATACGCACAAAATCAACTCAAATGTCTAAGCCCCATAAAATCACAAACATATGAAACCAAGGCATGAAAACGATATCAAGTGCAACAACTGTGCCACAATCGTAAATCCTCAATCATCAAAATCAAATCATGCGAATAAATTACCCAAAACATCGAAATCAAGTATGGCGGAATAGCTCTGCTCAAGCACGTCCTCCAATAATCTCGGGCCAACTGTCACGGTCATTAGTGGGACGTCTCGTCGATGATCATGAACTCTGGCCTGCCGGTGTGCATAACATGACCACTCCTGGGTCTAATCCTTCTCTGTGGATTACCAATCACACGATCCATCGGCTCATCGGCCCTGTCAAGTGTGCTAACGGGGACGATTCCGTTCTGGCACTTCTTTGGTCATTTCTCGGTCAATCATCGCGACCACTTGTAAAGCAACATGTCACTGGCGTCGGCCTCTGGCTCTCTGACTGCACATGACACATCTGATCCTGGGTGCAAGTATCATTGCAGCAGTGTCCTGGAAGGAATCCTGCTCACGGTCTCTTCCAAATCTCGTCTCTGCTTAACTGTCCGGAAGTCATCGTACTTACTATATCTACTTCTTGTTCCGGAACGGTTGCATACTCATCGCGACTCCTTCTAGTTAGAATGCCTCGGTATGCGCATCGCATCTCTGGTGTCGGCGGAGTGGAACGTCGTCTCTAGCTGGAATCAATCTATCTGATGATCTCGCATCGGGGTAGCGAACAATCCACATGTCCTAGTCATTCATACTCGGTGACTAGTGATCTTCTATAATCTCTTAGTACCACTCGTACTGTAATAGCTCCAACATCTGGGGCAATATCTCGTTGTTCGCAGCAAAACTGGCTCGCTCGCCTGCAAGCTGAACCGTGCCTCAGTCATCATGAATAAGCCATACATCCACGGTCATCAAAATCTGGCTGGCTTCTGCCAGTGGCTCAATCCTGTGGTGTTAATCCGCACGTCCGAGTAATCTCATACAGCGATCCATCCATCGCTCGTGGCACAAAGCACAATCAAAAGACACATCTCTACAATCGTGTGTCGCCAGAATCACGCCCCGGTCAGTCCTCGTTCGTGACGAGCTCAAGCTGACCGCAACTCTAGCCGTAGCTCTCCCTGCCCGTAATCGTGGCAGCAAAACCAAAACTGGTACCGATGAGGCTAGATCAGGAAGGAATATGATACTGGACAAGGAAATGTACATCCTAAGGCTTCTTAAGTGGAGTGGCGTATCGTAAATATGCCGCGGACATACCACGGTACGTCACTCTACTTTAGTTACCTATTCCATCAACCAAGGGTCATCCTATACTCCGAAGGTAAAACCTAACGCTCTGATACCAACTTTGTCACGACCCGAAATTTCGGAACATGACCGGCACTTAAGTTACGAAACGCCTCAAGGCGTCCGTAAAATAAGTAAGCCGAAGTCCAGAAATCCAAACCAGGAGAACTAGTAGAGTGTAGGAAAAACCATATGTGAATCAACCTGTAGCAACATAATATACAACGCCTAAAGGCGAGGATCACAACAGAAAAGGGAACTCCAACCAGCAAGAAATCCATAGAATATAACGCGCGACTCTACGGTCGAAAGAATAAACATCCCTGGTCTCTATCTCAAATAAATACATGTTTTGGTTGATGGAATTCTAGATACAACTGAATATAATTTACAATGTATAATGATGGGTACGATACAAATAACCCACCTACTAGCAAGTCACCCGAAAGGTACAGTGCCCGCAAAGCCGTAATGAAATCCGTACGGCAACACCTGCAAGAAACTGGGGCACAACGGGGGTGAGTTGCCAACTCATTAGTAGAAAAAGATCTACGAACAGAAAATCGCATGTATGACGCAACCTAGGTCATACGATCATAATATATATAATCCTCAAATATATAATCAGTAATCTCTAACCATGGCTAGTGTAAATATCTAACCCAAATGTAATCCCATATGTCCATGTCAGTGCATCAGGTAACAATGTATCATATAGATGATGTATGAATGCATGTAACAGAATGCATGTACTGAAGAAAACTGTTTTCATAATTTGTGAGATTTCTGTATTTTTAAAATGAGGTATCATAAATGAAATCAGCATAAACAGTGCCTAGCATCGGCACAAAACATAAGTCTCAGTATCTCGATACCTCTGTATCACAATCTCTGTACCTCAATATCTCGAAATCTCAATGTCTCAATCACAAAATCTAGGGCGTCGTCAGTCCAGATCGGCCCCTACCATCCATCTCATGACTACGACGGTATCCTCCGGATATCCGACGTGTGGGGTAATATCACCGGTAGGTAGTGCTCCCCTGCACAGGCTCAACGCCATCATCTACGATCTTCTTGCCCCGGGGTACCGCACCGGGTCCACCATGTACCCGCAATCGGTCTCATCCGCCTCCTCGATTCGGGTTTCACATGTCACTCTCAGCACCGAGAAAACACTTGGTGAACGCACTGAAATATCATATCAAGGGTAACCGGGTTTTTAAAACATTTACATAATCTCTTTGAAATACCCACGGTTCCCAAATCCAGAATAACATAGAAACAACATATCTCAATGCGTATAATCAGGAAGCATGATGTATGTGACATATAAATGGAATGCAAGTGTAACTGTATGTCCTGCAACATGGAATAATAGTATGCACATACAAGGGTCATATCCTGATGCAATAATACTACTGTGTTGTGACATGACAATTACCGATGAAGATGTGTGTGAGCTGGCAAGTAAGTGTATGTGGAACATACGCATCATCGGTAATGGTGCTGGTGTCCTAACAGCATGATATCAATAATAGAATATGAATCATAACAGTATGCGATGCAGAGCAACAATAATAATATGCAGGAGCTGAAATACTGAACTCCATGATCGCTAAACTGCATCTAATGTCATAAAGGTCATATAGCTACCCTACTACAAGGCTGAGCTAAAGCTAGTAGTAGGTAAGGGAAACCGCCTAACCTCTTAGTCGATACATATAAATATATACATATAGTCGGTGATCCCGCCTCGATAATATCACATCCGATAGCATACCTCTATAATCAGTTATTCCCAAATCAAGAGTGCGGATCAAAACATCAAATTATAGCTCGTACGTAAATCCGTCGTACGGCATCCCCAAATCTGGGTACGGGTCAATATCATATTCGTCATATCAATCATCAGGTATTCTCTTTATCAATATCGTATCTGGGTACTGACCTATGACTAGTACAATACTAACATCATTACTACAATCAAGATCCAACAACTGGTCGACAATCCCGTATAAATCGATATCATCAGCACATATCATCTCAAGGAGTATACCCCACCCAAGGCGGCCTATTAAAAATATCCTGTCATATCATATCATATCATATCTCGTATCATAATCACATGTCGATCATTTACATATTTATATCACTATTCCTATGGCATCATTATCCCAAAATCCGCTAAGGCATCAAGACTTATCTCGAATATGAATTTTACCATATCACCGATATCATAAACTCGGATCAATCTCATCGACTCATCTCTATCCCATGTATCATCCTCAAATCCTTAATAACCATATAGCCTCATACCCAAGTGAACACATGTCCATAACAAATCTCATAAGCATATATGAAGTGAGGATGTATGCAAGTATGTATATGTGTGCATGAATGTGTAGTGCACCCACTTCCCTATGATTTCGTAACTTTTCCCCAATCCAATATACCAATATCCATCTTAAATCATCAATAATTTCCCGAACAACATATAATAATAATTGTAGGTGTGTATACGCATCCGTATACATCACCACGGACTGCGGGGGTGCTATACGCCATCCACCCGACTTCTCCCCGTAGATATAAATCTACTCACCTAGTTATGTATTCCGGTGCCGATGTCGCCATTTGCATCTCCAACGCTTCGACGTCACGTGAGTACCTACAAGGATATCACATGCTAAAACTCATAAAAATCACATCGGAAACCAGAATGGTGCACACTACGCCCATAGGTAAAAACATATAGCCTCGCGTGCAAAAACGACCAATAACCCTTTGCCGTTGACGTTCAAACGCCACCCGACAAAAACGAATCACCAAATACCAAAACTTAAATCTATGAACATCATGAAAAACATGGCAGCAACCCAGAAAAGTGGTCCCAGATTTCTGTTCAGGTCAAAACAAGGCAATTAAACAACTCTGGGTGATGTAAAGGGTAAATATGACCTACCGAAGCCATTTGGGCACCTAATTTTACAGGGGGGCCGGCCACATACCCCTAAAAACCGGCCTGGCCGGCCCTACAAGGAATTTGGGCTCTCGTCTGCATAGGGTGGTCTCCTGGTGGTCTATCTAAGCCCCTAGTATTGTTTACTTTCCCCGTAATGACCCCGGATCACTCCAGATTCACCTGCACGCCATATATCCTCGCAAACCGACATGAAACTGTTCTGTTTTGGGTTCCATGTTTGAAATGTGTCCAATCTGGGTTAGATCTATGCTTAACTGATATCAACAGCTCCTAATAAGGTTATACCAACATTCCAAACCAATACTTTGTCAAGTCTCGCTCAAATTTCCTAAACTAGCACTAATTCACGTAGTAACACGATATTTCAGCTAAACAACTATAACTTGGCAAGAAAAGAGTTTGGGTTGCGAGATTATACCTCGAGGGGGTCCTAGGAGGATGGAGAAAGGAAGGAAGATGAGGAGGAAGGGCTGTGCAGCATGCTAAGTTACTCATTGGGCTGTTGCTGCATCAGGCTGCTACTCCATTTGCTGATGCTGTTGTTATTTTGGTGTTGTGGTAATCTTTAGGTTGTTGTTGCAGCTGCTACTGAAGTTGTATGTTATGGGAGTGGTTGTGGTGGTGTGGTGGTGATGAGGCTGAAGCTCTTGTTGCTGTATAAGGGGCTGATGCAGCTGAGGTATATAGGTGGCTGAAATGTGTTGTCATTTCAGCAGCTGATTTAGCTGTTGGGCAGCTGAAGTGTTGAAAAATAGGGGCTGTTCCGGTGGCTGAAGTCAGCTATTGTGGCTGAAAATATGATGATGGGAGTATAGGTGTGGGGCTATGGTGTTAGGGTGGTGGCTGCAGCTGTCGTAGCTGTTGTAGGGGCTGGTGTGAGTGTGTAGGTGGCTGATGTGACAGCTTGTAGCAGTAGCTAGGGGGCTGATAAGTCTTGATGGGGGTGGGTAAGTCAGCTATGGTGGGCTGAAAATGTTGAAGGTAGGCTGAAGTGATGATGTAGGTGTTGGGCTAAGGGGGTTAGGGGCTGGTGTAGCTGATGTGGGCTGCTCGTAAGGTGGCTGGTGTGTTGATATAGGCTGATGGTATTCTTTTCAGCTGAATTTTTTGGGGCTGAATTTGTGTATTAGAAGCTGACGTTTTTCCTGGCTGAAACTGATGTTGTGGGGAGAGATGTGAGAGAGGGTAACAAAACACAAGGAATAATGATATGGGATGGATCATGGTACATCCTAACCGTCTCTCTCTTTCTCCAAAACAATGCTCACAAGACACCAAGCCACCATGGCTTACTTCTCCCTACACAGTCGACATAACCCCAGCTCTAATCAAATGATTCAACCCACCATGGTCACCTAAACATGGTCCAACCCTAGGCTACCATGACCAAAACAAGAAACAGGTGTAGAAAATGTCATGTGCACATTTTTGCACAAAAGCCAAAAATCCACTTAGCGATTGTCAATCGCGATTTACACCAAAATAACATATACGTAACCATAAAAGCTTAAAAATGACATACTTCTACAAAATACCATATTTTAGAATTTCTAAAATTTTCCCCGGAATTTTCACCATTTATCGTTATTTAATTACACCGACTATTAAAATATTAATTAAGAATTATGAAAATTCCCAAAAATAATATTTTATTTTTTGAAATGTTACATAGAGGGGAACGATCACGGTCACGCTCACGAGCGCGACGTGGGGCCGGGCAGTGAGGGCACTGCTTTGCTCAAGTTTGGGGGAGAGGGTGGTGTATATAGTTATCCTTTGCATTGCACATTGTATATATATCTTTTCCTTTTGCATATTTAATTTCTGCACTGCATCTTTATATAAAAAATCATAAAAATTTGAAATTTCGAAAAATAAAAAAAATTAGAAAACAGAAAAACCCATAAAAATTGAAAAATTCAAAAATTATAAAAATTAATGTATTCAATTCTGGTTAATTGACTTGAGTTTGATAAATAGGTTAATTGGCTAGGAAAAACTAGACCTTAGACTTAGCAAATTAAAAACCCTAAAAATAACCTTCCTTAGAGTTTAACGGTAGAAAGTATATGTCTTTGTAGGTTATTTAGAAATAGGCAAATTTTGGGTTCACTTCTTGGGCTAAGTCAAAATGAGGGAAAAGTATTAAAACTTTTATTAGAGTATAAGTTTGAAAAATAATTCCTAGCTTAAGTCTAGATTCTGGAAACATATACCCTACTAAATGCACAAACACGCACCTTGAAACTTGGATTAGTAGAAGAGACCTTGAAATACTCTTGTCTAAAGTCCTTAGCACAATGAAAATAAAAAGAAAAAAAAAGTGAATAAAGAAAAAAATGGACACTGGTTTTTGTCATTACTTAAGGCTGAAAAAATAGAAAAATATTTAGCGAGGGTGCTTCATCACCTAGTGCCTTAGACCAACTGGTTTGGGAGCCACTGCTAAAAACCCTTGGGTGTTGCAAAACTAGGAAGTACGCTTTAAAATGCTAACGCATCTTGTAATCGGTTGTTGGTACCTCAAGAAGTATTAACAATCGCATGAAGGAGGTGAAAGCGAAAATTCACCAATTAATAAGTGCTTTGGACAATGGACCAGAGTATGATTGTTTGATTTGAATTTCCAAGTGTAGGGGTGATATTTACACACACGTGGGGATATGTGATTAGAGTTTAGATAAGAGAAAGGAATAAAGAATAAAACTTGTATGTTTAATAGAGTTGAGAGAAATTCCTAAGTGGAGATGGAACCCTAGAAGGAAAACTTAAGAAATGCCGAAAGCTAGGTAATTCTACAGGATATATATAATCTTAAGTTAGATGATGAGAAAGTGTGAAGAATATGGGTGGATAATTTGTGGGTCGACGATAATAGATTTCCTTGTTAGAAAACCTAGTTAGAAAACAAATGTTGAAAAACCAAATTGATAGGATTTTGTGGGTGTAATCCGCTGAAAACCCTCAGGAGACAACACTCCTCCTACTAGGGACACCTAGAGGTTTAACGGCTTGTTGCACGTGCTTAGTGCAATCACGTTTCCCTGCGAAAGTGTGGCTAGGTTAGATTTTTATCGAAAATAAATAAAAAGTTTGCTCGAGGGCGAGCAAATAATAAGTTTGGGGGTATTTGTTCATAACATAATATTGCATTATTATATTCCCAATTCTTATTCTTTTTATAAATAAACGGGTGCTTTTGACGCATGTCTGCTACATGTTACAGGTTACAGGTTCTTGGCGCGAAAACAGTGAAAAACACAAAAGACGACACAAAAGAAGGATTTTGGACCAACAAATAGGAAGATCTTAGTAAAGCCTAGCAAAAGAACGGTTCTCCATCAACAAGGCAACGCAAGATCCAAACTTGCAAGAAAGACTGTTAAAAGATCCATTGCGAAGTGTTCACTGAAGATCTGGAATTAATACAGAAGATAAACAGAGAAATAAACTGAAGAAATAAACAGACCAAAGAACCATGATGCAGCCCAGAAAAATTCATGAAGTGAACTCCTCAAAGGGCCGCGGAACCGCGGCCCAATGCCTACCCATGCCGCGGTTCCGCGGCCGTCTAATGCCCGTGCGCGAAGAAAATTTTACCATAATTCTGAGGAGGCTTTGGAAAGATTTTCTAAGGGTATATTTGTAATTTTAGACATGCGGAGCAATTGTAAACCTAGGGATCTATGTCCTATAAATAGAACCCTAAGCCTTGTATTTTCTTATGCCTCTACTCATGAATAAAATTCTGTTTTCTTGAAGTTAGAGCGCATCAAAAGTAAGTAGGTTATTTTCCTTGCAGTAGTTGTAGTTTTTTCATATCTGCTCTAGGTAAATTATTTTCTCACCTTAGTTTAAGTTAGTTAGTTTTTATTAAACTTGCAGTAAATGTTTTCTCTCTTTAATAAGATCATGTCTTTTTTCATCCCCTCAATGAGCGAGTAGTTTCCTCGCTTGTTAGGGTTAGGAATAGGGAAGGATTTGAGAGATGAAGATCTCTCATCTCTTTTCGTTGCCAAACTTTTATGAACATTAGAACTCCATGCATACCTTCTTATTCCGCTCCCTACGGCACTTTTACCCTAAAGGTAGCGGTGATTCCGTATTCTAAAGGCCCGGATTTTAAGGTTTTCCATGGAGGTTAGGGTAAAGATTAATAAAGGAAGGACAAGGATCTAGAGGAAGAATCAATCATCCCAATCATCCTAATCCCCTTTATAAATATTTACCATAACACTAATATGATAGATTTAATTAATGGCAATGGAAAGAGATGAAGATCTTTGTTTACCAAATTTTCCCTAAACCTAATCCTAGCAAGTTTCTAATTCTAGTCTCATACAACTTCAATTTTAGGTTTATTTATAAGACCCAACATCATTTGGAATTAACTCGTAAGAACTTAAAGGAGATTTACACATCCCTGTGGACCGACTCGTATTCACCAGCTAGCTTCATGCGACGCCGTTCTTGATTGCGGTAAATATTTTTGATCGACAAAACCTCTACTAATCAAACATTCAGCACCTTATTCGATAAGGAAAGGACCGAGTTCCTTTCACCGGGAGTGACTCCTTTAGCAATAACTGGCAGATGCTACAAACTCGGTTTGTCTTTTGATTGCTTTTATAGTTCTTGCTTTGCACAGCGGTATATATGATATATCCTGCACCTTATTCGATGAGGAAAGGGTCGACGATCCCTTCACCGGGAGTGACCCCTTTAGCAAAACTAGAAAAGCCTCAAAAACACTCCATTTAAAATCACTCGATTCTACGACGATATCAAGTTCATTACGCAATAGGTTTACTTAAAAACCTGTCGTAACCCTCCGTCATTTTAGGAAGTAGAGTACTTAGTATTCGTGCTGTGTTTGTTGACCTTAGTTAAGGCACAGTGTACGGTAGCTAAGTGATGTCTTCCTATATATAGCATATGATGGGATTAGTTAGGACAGTCATATGACTTTGTTGACCTTAGTTAAGGGTCATGTGGGTGCGTCTAATTAATCAAGAAATTACAGGTTGAACTTGACTAGTGCTTATGATTTGTTGACCATAGTTAAGGTCATAAGTCACTAGGGGTAAAATATTATCGGGAATTTCAAGTGTTGAAATTTGCAATGAGATTGCATACCTTCTATGAGATAGTTGGATCCCGATACCTGCTGCGAGTAAGAGTTACTCCTGGGAGAGTTTTACTCATTACAATTAGCCGATCAAGTAGGTGTCTAGAAAGGTGTTAACGGGGTTACGCCCCTGGGAAAACGAGGTTTACTTTAATTAGGTTCGTGCGAAAGCACGGGGGACCTCCCTCAAAGTACCGACACCTGCCTGGCTGAAAGATTGGCGAACTTGTAGCGTGTAATTAATCCCGGCTAGTCTTTCCTTTTAGGGTTTGAAGGAAGATTTGATTAAATCAGTGTGAGACATCCTGATTAGATATATTAGATAACCAATCTAATCTTGCAAGAGCATACGCTGAGTGTTTTCTTCTCTCTCTCTCCAGGTAGCGACCATATCACGCCTTAATCAAGATAATAATACGGATATCTTGACCGAACCCGCTTGTTATACTGAGCTGGGGAACGTTGGTCCCGCTCCAACTTATAATTGTTATAAGATAGAGCAGGAAATTGGGGAATACTAGATTTCCCGTGCCGCCCAAACGAAGAAAGTGCATGATGATGCATCTTCTTCGGGTGTGTTCATTACAGAGAACTGTTTCTCAGTATCCTTTACGTCCTGGGTATTTGATACCGGATCAGGATCCCGCATATGTAATCTATTACATGGGCTACAAAAAGGTAGAGAACTGAGAACGGGTGATAAGTTTCATGAGATAGAAAACAGTACAAGTGTTGCAGCCAAGTCTGTTGGTCACTATCACCCTGTATTACCAGAATACATTGATTCTGAACGAATGTTATTAGATACCGAACCTGATATACAACATCATATCACTCACTTTATTAGTAAAGAAAGGATATAATTTTGTATTGTTGGATAATGTTTTGAACATTTCCTACAACAAGAGTTGATCGATTCAGGCACGTTATCTAAAAGCATTGATGTTCTAAATCAAACTACAGTTCTTAGTATACGGAACACACACAAGAGGAAGAGTTCAGAAATGAACGAATCCTTCTTGAGTTATTGTAGACTAGATCATATCAATGCGACCCGACCAGCTAAGTTACATATAGATGCATATTTAAATCTGTTTGAATTTACATCTTGTGAAACTTGCCGGTCATGTCACAAAGATAAGATGACCATAGCTCTGTTTATTGGAAACAGAGAAAGTGTTAGTGAACTCTTGGGATTTATACATGCTGATGTATGAAAGTCCCCTGTCTACACATGCCAAGACCGGTTCTTTGTACTTCATTATATTCTCTGATGATCTCTCAAGATTCAGACATATGTTCTTGTTGAAACACAAGTCCGAAGCTTTTGAGATATTCACAGAATATAAGTTAGAAGTAGAGAACCAAAATACGGGTATAAGTATTATGTCCTTTGATAAGATCATGGAGGAGAATACTTAGTCACGAAATTCCTGGACTATTCTAAAGGAGAATGAGATTCTCTCTCAGCATTACTCCTCCGTATACACCATAGCACGATGGTATATCGGGGCGGAGCAATAGCACCCTATTTGATATGGTGTGCTCTATGATGAGTACTACTGAGTTTCCTATTACCTTTTGGGAGTTATGCACTTGAGAAGCTGCATACCTATTGAATAGGGTTCAAATCAAATCAGTTGCCTACCACTTCATATGTGATATGGAAAGGGAAGAGCCCATATCTTAAGTTTGTTAAGATTTGGGGTTGTCCGGCCTATGTCTAAAAGCAAAATCCGGACAAACTCGAGACAAGGTCTGTTATGTACAACTGGAAAGGTTCCAGCTATACAAAATGCAGCTGATGATTTGGTAGAACCAAAGGATTCAATAGTTTCCAACGAACCTCAGGCTCTCCGCCGATCTAGTAGGGTTCCTCACCCACCTGAGAGATACTTCGGTTTCTCTATGACAGTGGGAGCAAGGATTGCATCATGAGATGATGACCCAACTAGTTTCGAGCTGTCCATCAGGAGTGGGACTCTCTAAGAATGGCTGGATGCTTATCGATCTGAGATGGAATCCTTATACACCAACAAAGTATGGACTTTGGTTGCTTTATCTGAAGGGTTAAATCCCCATCAGGAGAGAGTATATCTTGAGAAGATTACTTGGTGTACATGGAAAAGTTGAGACTTTCAAAGCTATGCTTAAGTCCATCCAGATCCTGCTTGCCACGACTACATACCTTGACTACGATATCTGGCGGTTGGGTGTCATGACTGCTTTTCTAAATTATGTTTTAGAAAAGAGCGTCTGTAAGTACACAGCCAGGGGGCTTCGTAGACAGTGGGAGCAGCGGAAACGTGTGCATGATGCTTTATAGGATAAAGCAGGCATCGCGGAGTTGGAACATCTGTTTTGATGTGGTAGTCAAAGAGTTTGACTTCATCAAAATTGTAGATGAACTTTGTATATACGAAAAGGTAGTAGAGAGTATGGTGGTGATCCTCGTAGAGTACGTGGATGACATACTCCTGATAGGGAAGGAGTTTTCAATGCTACGATCGGTCAATCTCCGCTTATCATAAGGATTCTCCATATAGGATCAAAGTGATACCTCCTAAATCCTGGGTTTTGGATCTATGAAATAGATCTGATTGGATGTTAGGATTCTCACTAGTTGTAGTGAGATGGTATCAATCGATCCTGGGGAGAATCACTGGAAAGGTTCCAGGCTGATAATGATGACTGAATGTCAGTCGCAGGCATTGTCTATACCCTCAGTGGAGGGAAGGTATGCTGGAAGAGTTCCAAGCTAGATACCATGACATACTAGACGATTAAAGGCAAGATACATCGTTACCAAGGATGCTACCAAAGAGGCAGTCTGGATATATAAGTTCATAAGATGAACTTCGTTCCTACCATTGTGTGACAATGGAGTTGTGGCTTTAGCCAAGGAACTACCGTCCCATCAGAAATCCAGATATAATTCTTAGGCAGTATCACCTGATCAAGGAGATGGTTGATCTCCAGGGAGATCGAGGTTAGGAGAGTAGATACAGAGGACAACAGCGCAGATCCACTCACAAAGGCTTTTTTCCCAGTAGAGATTTTTTTTGGGATGGTTGAGTATGAGATACTTCAACCACAGCTAATTGTTGGGTATGCGATACCACAACAGATGGCCCTAGTGCAAGTGGGAGATTGTTAGTTATATGTATGCCCTAGAGGACATTACTGTACATACGATGTATATTGTAATGGATGCTTGGACATATATAGGGAGGACTTTCTTGCTCGACATGATAGTATGCTATCTTGTTGTACTTTATCTTAACATGTACTCTGATTGTCTCTATGTTACATGTTGATAAACCCCTTAGGATATGTACTCGACTACTGGGACTATGATGAGATCATACTAGTGGGGCCACGGTAGTCGACGAGTACATCCTATAACTGTTCCTAGTCGAGGGTGTATCGAGACAGGGCATCGATACACCAGAGTAGACTAGCGTATACGCATCTTGACCCATATGATGGGCGATGGATGATCCCATATCCATCGGTGTTTTACATCAAGGATGGTGTACGGGTACTCAGTGGAGACTGGGTACACTGGACGGACTCGCCGAGAACTCCCAGATGGTATTATACCTCACGTTAGATAGCAGTTCTCCGGTGACACTGGTACAGAGTAGTCTGTTGACCCGAGATCGTCATAGAGTCTTGTGTGATTCCCACTGTGCTTTGATTTCCATCATACCACGTCCAAGAGGGCGTGCAAAATGGTGGCTTTTGGGTATAGTCCCGAATCACATGGAGGCAATGAGCGATAGGAGGGGATTCGTCTCTCCCGGTATAGGGAGTTGATGTTGTGCTGTGTTCGATTGGCTATAACCGGAAATCCCTGGCCAGGGTTGTTGAGATTTACTGGTAAGTGTTATCAGTAGTTTCTCAAACTGTTATAGACCTCATATCGACACGACTTATCGAGCTACTGGGGTCTGACGTTTACCACCCCTAGGCGAGATATGTGACATATCAGACGACGAGACCGGACTGTACGGGAGTGTTACTGTTTGGATTCACGGGAGAGGTTACAGGCTTGCTTGTTGATCTTCTGAGCGCTCAATACCTGGGTAGCTGTTACGTTTAGCTGACCGCTTGCAGCTTTTGGGTGTTTGATATGATCATCACCTACTGCCGGCGTATTGACGATTCTTTAGAGTCCTACACAGAGGTTTCTTGGCTCAGGCAAAACGGAGTAGGAGCACATATGTGATATGTGCGGGACCGAGGATAATACTATATGTGATACCGTATTATATTCTCGCGATATTTGATATCAGTCGGGTCATCGGATCAAGTGTTGATTCGATGAATCGGTACGGATAAATATTAGTCGGTTATATGCGATATAGCCGGATTGTCGGATCAAGTGTTGATTCGATAATTTAATGTATAATAATATATATGATATATTAAATTACATTATCTAATATTTGCTCACTAAAAGATTCTTTTTCTCACTCGGGTAATACATTGATATATATGCGATAATGTTAATTGTATTATTTTATTTGGTTACAATAAATATTATATATGTGATATATAATATTGTGACATGATATGTTTACTAATGCAACATGTTTAGTAGAGATTAAACATCGTTAGGGTTTGATTAGGGTTAAACCTTTCTAGATGTTTCTAGAAGGTTTTATTTTGTTTTGGAAAAGATATTTTCAAGTGACTCATTCTTAACCGAACCCAAACCCTAGCCTTGGTTAATTCTCTACAAAGGTTTAGTCAACCATGGTTGCATAATTCATCATTATCTCCTTTGCATTATTCATCACAAAAAGAATTCAATCATATTGTTCATCTTCTTCCTTCTTCTTCTTTGCTTACAAAGCTTTCTTGCTTTGATATTTGTGATGAAAATATGTGAGAAAAAGATAAATAAAGAGAGCAAAAATCCTACTTCATCATCCTCATCTTCCCTTGCCATTTAGATGAGGGTGTTCACATCATTTCATGAGTGTTAGCTTGTGTTAACGAAACTTCAAGGTAGATCATCTTTGGATCGAAGATCGGAAGCAAAGGTTGCATCTTTCTCTTCGTGGAACCTCTCGAGAGTCCGGAACCCGATGATCGCAGCGAAGGGACCACAACACGGAGCATATGAAGTGAAGGACCGGATCTACAAAGGTTGTAATCCCTCTCACTTAGTGTTAATGTTGTTAACATGTTAGTTTTCGCCTAATCTCTAGTTTAAAGATCCGGCTTCGGGTTGTTCGGCACGGCTAATTTTTAAATCGGGCATGGTTGATGCCTCGTAGAACCTTGTGCAAGTGCCCAGCAATCCTACACTCCGTACAGTCCGGTCTGTTCGTCTAAGACTATCGCATATCGGGCCTAGTGGGCGGCAAGCGTCAGTCCCCTCAAAGCGGTATAAGTCGTGTCGGAGTGAAGCCCATTACACCTTGAGAAACTACTGGAAAACCTACCACTAAATCTCGCTTGCCCTAGCCAGGGACTTTATGTAATGGCTCTCCAAACACAGTGCGATATCAACTCCCAATACCAGGAGAGAAGAATCCTATCTAACCGCCACTGCTTCCAAGTGCTTCAGGACTGCACCCAACTGCTACCTGTTTGCATGCCTCCTTTGAGCCGTGATAGGGTAGCGATCTAAGAACAGTGGGAACACACTCGAGACAAATCAGCAGTGTCAAGTCTACGGACTATGCTGTACTCATGTCACCTGGGAACTGTTAACTGACGACGGGTATAATACCAACCAAAAGTTCCCTGCGAGTCTTGTCCGGGGTACCCGTAACCCAACGAGCACCTTCATACTATCTCCAGTACAACGTACTAATGGCTGTGGGACAGACTATTTCCCCTGCTGGGATGAGAAGCGTATACACTAGTCTACTCTGGAGTATCGATGCCCTGTCTCGATAATCCTACGACTAGGGACCTGAAAAAGGATGTGCTTGTAGACTACCCAGCCCCACTAGTGTGACTGCCATCACAACGCTGGTAGTCAAGCAAGATCCTATGGCCTCTATCAATATGTATTCGCGATATTCTAAAAGAAACATATACACATATTAAGATAGATATAAACCAAGTAGCATACTACTATGTTGAGCAAGACTGTTAATATAACTGGGAATATCCCAAGCTTCCATTAAGTAATATACAAACTAGAATGATACAATAATGGCCCCTAGGGCATATACACTGACACACAGATAAAGAAACGAAAATACAACGTACGCTTATGCTATCTGCATTCGCCACTGGGTCCCGTTATGCACCGTTAAGTTCTTAAATTACGGCATAGTGGAGCGGGACTAGTGCGGATGCAAAACATAAGCAATGTTTATTATTTATCATATATATATAATAATAAATCATTCGTCTCAGGCAGTAATATGATCTCATCACAGAATATTGCAGCAGAAGTCAACATATGAAATATTGGATATACTAAGATTTCCGTGTTTTAAATCAAGCCAGTAAAAAACATGGATTCCACGTTCGTGATGAATAGCTGTTCGGTCGAAATTATTGCAATTTTTAACATAATAATTTCCTCACTTTTCTAATCATCTATGGATGTTTGATATAAATATAACACATATTTCAAGTTTGTCTGGAAAATATCAATTACCATGTGTTATACATTATAATCAATATTTTTGAAGGAAATTGTATGTTTATTATTTCACGCATAATATTGTATTTCTCTAACATTCTTCATTGAGATCTTGTGCAAAAATTAGTTCAGGCCAGATATCGGAATCGGAAATTTGCCGATTAAAATACAGGAAATCGAAGAACTAAATACTGGAAAAATTTCAGAAGAGATAAGAAGATTCCAGATATCACATAAAGACCCACAGACCAACAACAGAAGACCACAGAAAATTGAAGACAAAATCTCACAAATCGGCCCGCGGAACCGCGGCCGAGTCAGGCCAAGTCACCGCGGATCCGCGGCCGAGTTATGGGCCTCGAAGTCAGGAACTCTCTGGGAACTTCATTGCAACGTCCTAGGTTCTTGGAGACGCTTCATTGTAACAACCTTGTTCTGGAAACTTCTCTACAACAATCTAGCTTGTTGATCAAGCTTCCTAACTACCTAGCTTATTCTAGAAGCCTCTCTATAACAATCTAGCTTATGAGGGAAGTTTGATTAGGGGCTATAAAAAGATACCTAAGCCTACATTAAAAAGGTTGTTGAGTTGTTGTTTTTTTAGGGGAAAACTTTTGATCCAAAAAAACCACATCAAGATCCAATTCCAAATCAAGATCCAAGATCAAGAATCGTGATAATTTCATCGAGAAACATCTTTCAAGATCCTTTACACGAAGCCGATCGTCATCAACGAGCATGTGATCCTCGATAGATCCAATACTCACGGTGATCGAGCAAAGCGAAGATCGACGGAGAAAATACATCTTCAAGCGAGTGACCGAGAGAAATTCTTCTTGTAATCTCGGATTGGAGAAGTTGTAACTTAAAGTTGAATAATAAAGGTGATCATTACTTTTAATCTCACTTTCTTTAAATTTTTGCATTATGAAATCTCTATTTGTTGATTCTTCTATTTTCATAATGTGTGAGTAAATCTCCGCTTGTTAAGAATTCGAAGGAATTTAGTAGATATAATGGTGAGAGAATTCTATATTTATCTTAAGTCTTATGGAGATTATAAACTCTAGCAAAAAGAATCATTAATGTCCAAATTGTGAGTGAGATCAATTTATTGGGAATTTCATCACAATTTGGGGATTATATTGATGATCCTTCTTAGTAAAGGCTAGATGTGAATGACAATTAATGAAAGGACAAGGGGTAATGAAGGAGAAACCCTAGTTTCTTCAAAGGATCCCTAATTCTCATTAATAGACATCGATCTAGTAGTAATTCTATCAATAGATAAGATGAATCATCTTGAATAACCATCATTGGCTACTAATTCCGTTCGAATCCTACAAGCCTTCTTCAATTTTCTTGATAACTAAATCTTGAGCATTTTCTTGAATTCTTTTCTTGAAAACTATTTCTTAAACTTCTTGAAATGATTACTTCAAACAAATCTTAAAACAAATTGTTGATTTTCTTTACTATTTCTTTCGATTCAACTAAAGTAAGAATTTACGAGTTCCACAAATCCAAGAGGACGACCCGTACTCACTAACGCTAGCTACATACGACACCGTTATTGATTGCGGTTATTATACGATTAAAACATTTCATCACTTATTTACTACATCTTTTCTTTAAAAAATCAAATAAGTAGAATCATCAATTAAATCAATCAAATGGCGCCGTTGCCGGGGATGCGTATGTAATTTTTTCGTTCTAATATTATTATTCCATCAAAAACCGCATCGTGTGCTTAACGATTAGTGTGTGAATTTTGCAAGGAAATCTGAAATCACCGTAGCAGAGAGAAAAAGATTTAGGTCATTTCATCGAGACCAGAGGAGCAAAGGGAGCTTCAGAACCAAATATTGTTCAAAGAACCATTCAACTGACCACGCAACCGCGGCAAGTAGCAGAAATTGGTGGAAGAACAGCGGTATTCTTGACGATTTAGGGCTCCAGTTTTCTCTAGTATATTCAATACATTTTTTTCTCTCCTCTGATTAGTCCAATAACAACTTTTCTGCAGGATTCTTTGCAAAAAAAATCGCCGCTTAAAAAAATTCTTGTTACCTGTTTTGATATTGGTTATTTTTGCATATTGTAATACGGAAATTAAGGGGAAAAGACCAAATTCAAATTAGGTGGGGTGTTTATTACCCTTCCTAAGGCCCAAAAATCACAAAACTAGCATCCACATCACTCTTCATTAATTAAAAAATATCTAGACAATCCTCTAAGGACCGTCGCGATCAATTAGGACGGAGGAAGGTCGTAGGTAATCGAATTCTTATCCAAATTTCTTTTGTGGTGTCTAGACAAGTGTGTCTAAGGCAAGTGGTTACGTAATTAGGCCCGGTATTTATATACCGGATACCTCCCACTTACCTGGAATTAACCTGGTAACAGGAGAGATAAAGAGGTAATAGAGGAATTATCCGACGATTTGTCTTCTGGAAGTGTAGGAGCGGTCTAGTGACTTGACCTAGTTGACCTTAGATCTAGGGTTGATTGTGCATTTTTTGTTGTGATTTTTCTAAATCTGTTTTTTTCAAAAAAACAATAAAACAAACATTTCTTTTAATTTACACATACGCTGCCACTTGCGCTAAACCCGCTTAGTGCATGCTCGGCTGGACACGGGATTCTAGTGCCCGTCATGTCCACGTTTCTTCTATCGACTCCAAAGCCAGTATTTCTTCATCTTCTTTTTTCTCACCACAAACCAAATCCACCGAGTTAGACGGTTCGCCATCGAAATTTAACAACACCACTCTGCCACAACCTGTAGGTGCGCAGAATCTACCGCGTATATTTCTCCAAGAGAGATGATATCCTATACTGTTAGTTATATGTATGCTCTAGAGGCCATTATTGTACATATGATGTATATTATATTGGATGCTTGGACATACATAGGGAGGAATTTCTTGCTCGACATGATAGTAAGCTATCTGGTTACTCTTTATCTTAACATGTACACTAATTGTCTCTCTGTTACATGTTGATAAAGCCCTTAGGATGTTTACTTGACTACCTGGATTATAATGCGGATCATACTAGTGGGGACATAGGTAGCCCATGGGTACATCATTTAATGTCCCTAGTGATGGGTGTATCGAGACGAGGCATCGATATACCAGAGTAGACTAGCGTATACTTTCTCGTGGTCAGCCAGCCAGCCCGGGAGGGATTGTAGGAATTCCAAGTTGGTTCGACCTGCCTTTGACCATCCATCCATAGCCGATCTTATCTGTCTTTCTTTCTGAAGGGATTGCGGCTCATTACACCAAAGGTGAACTATTGAAGCTATCGAAAGAGTGGGCGATGGAAAATCCCATATCCATTGGTGTTTGACATCAGAGATGATATACGGCTGCTCAGTGGAGATTGGGTAAACTGGACGGACTCACCGAGAACTCCTAGATGGTATTATACATCACGTCAGATGGAAGTTCTCTTGTGACACTGGTACAGGTTAGTCTGTCGACACGAGATCGTCATAGAGTCTTGTGTGATTCCCACTGTGCTTTGATTTTCACCTTACCACGTTCAAGAGAACATGCAAAACGGTGGTTTTTGGGTACTGTGCCGAGTTACATGGAGGCAATGAGCGATAGGAGGGTATTTCGTCTCTCCCGGTATTGAGGGATGATGTTGCGCAGTGCTCGATTGGCCATAACAGGAAGTCCCCGGCCAGGGCTGTTTCTGAGATTTACTGCTAAGTGTTATCAGTAGTTTCTCGACCTATTATGAGCCTCACATCGGCATGACTTTTCAAGCTATTGGGGTCTGATGTTTACCACCCCCAGGCAAGATATGCGACATATCAGACGAAGAGACCGGACTGTACGGTAGTGTTACTGATTGGATTCGCAGGAGTATGAGCAGTCTTGCTTGTTGATCTTCTGATCAGTCAATACCCAGGTGGCCGTTACGTTTAGAAGACCGCTTGCTGCTTGTGTGTATTTGATATGATCATCACCTACTGCCGGTGTATTGACGAGTCTTTAGAGTTCTACACAGAGGTTTCCTGGTTCATGCGAAACGAAGTAGGAGCACATATGTGATATGTACGGGACCGAGATTAATGCGTGTATGTCATACCGCATTCTATTCTCGCGATATGTGATATCGGTTGGTTATATGTGATATAGCCAGGTTATCGGATCAAGTATTGATTCTATAGATTGTTACATTTGATATTAGTCGGTTATATGTGATATAGCAAGATTATTAAATCAAGTGTTGATTTAATAATTTAATGTATAATTATATATTTATAATATTAACATACATTAACTAATATTATCTCACTTAAGATTTCTTTTCTCACTAGTGTGTATATAGTATATATGTGATATATATTAATGTACAACTTTTGTGTCATGCTTGATGACACATGTGACATGGGTGTATGAGACTTACAACATGCTTATAATAATGCAATGGTTTTATTTATTTAAAGTTAATCAAAATTAGTAGGAAATTAGTCACATGCTTGGAAGCTTGGAGAAACTTGTAGCATCTTTGACTTAGTCCACTAGTTTCGTTTTAGTTGTAGATATTTATTAACCTAACCATTATTGTAACCCATGGTTTATTCTCTACATGTGTTAGTGTATGACACTAACTCACCCATGGTTGCTATTCTCACCTCATGAGTTTATTCTTCATCTCTTCACTTCATCTTCTTCTTCATGAGAGAAAAGGCTTACTAGCTTTTTCTAAGTGAGAAAATATTGTGAGAAAAAGAAATCTAAAGAGAGCCCACTTCCTACTTCACCATCCTTTACTATTAGCCATTTAGTTTAGGGTGTTTTCTTCACTAATTTCACCATGAGCTTGAGTCTCCTCGACGTAGCTCATCTTCGGCCTCGAATACATTGAGTAAGGTTGTTCATTTCTTCATGTGAACACTTTCTAGAGTCCGAGAGTTCACTACTTAGAGAGAAGGGACTACTACACGGAGCTTTAGAAGTGAAGGACCGGTCTACAAAAGTTGTATTTCTCATTCACTTAGATGTAAAGTTGTTTGCATGATGTTTCGTATGATTCTCTAGTTAAACATCCTCGGATTTGGGTTCCTTAATACGGAAAAATTTTAATTTGGCATGGACGATGCTGCCCGAAACCCCGCTGCCGTGCTAGGGAACCCAGCAGTGGTATCAGAGCATAACTAGAGAATTAGACGATGTGTGTTAGATTACGAAACCGAAATGAATCTAAAACTTGAAACCTTACAACCTAGTTTCTGTCGAATTTTTAAGGGGCTCTAAATAAGTTTTAAACAACTGCAGAATGTTATATGTGATATAATATGAACACCATGAAAAATTGAAGCACTTTGGCCACGAAGTGGCCGGCCATAATGAAGAAAAATTCGAGCTCCTCGGGTAGATTTTAGAGTTTTAGCTTCAGATTTTCAGGGTGTTCCAGTCTCTAGGTTTTAGTGTTTCAGGTGTTACTAGTTTTTGCTAAAATTGCATGTGATGTTATTTTTCTGCATAGGAAACTCGGACTGTTTCGTATTCGTAATTCTAATCATTGTTTCGAGTATATTAGACTGTGATAAAAAGATATCAATAACCCAATTTTTCCCACGCTGGAAATTATCCAAGTGTTGGATTTTTCCAAGTTTAAAATATTCAGAAAATCATGCAGGTGATTCTGTGGACCCTCTAGAAGAACGAAATACTAACTCAATTCTGTGACCGTCAAAACCGCCATCAAACGCTAAGGTTTATGGTAGTTTAGCGGTGCCACAGGTGAGGCATTGGTTGACCCTTCTACGACTGGTTCATAGGTGCTGTGGCATGTTCTGGGTATCCTTTTTTAAACGCCGCTAAAGTGTTGAGCTCTTTAGGAAATTTTGGGTGTTTGTTTATTTGATCGGAAAGTTTAACATCGTTTAATTATCTGATATTGTGGTACAATAATTGGAATCTATTTAGTTGCGTGCAAGTTAAACATTTCGGTCTCGGGTGAAATCGGGAATCTTGTTGAATTACCCGACTTCTTTTGAAAAGTGTTTTCATAATTGAGACCTAAATGTAAGATTTGCATTGTTAGGCATGAAATCCAGAATATGTGATATTCCGGGTTTATGATTTCTAAGAGCAGTGACGATTCCAATTGTTGTAGTTTTTCACTTTCTTTTCTGCGACCATAAGTGTAATATGTGGTGTATCGCCGGTTTCGTTACTATATGTCAACGACACTTGGGATACGCATATTTACTTACGTTGATGACATGAGATGTTATGTGTTGCTATGATATGTTATATATTGGATCGTCGTTTTTGAACAGCCGGGGGTTTTATGTGGGATGAGAGTTTTTCATTTTCATTCATGTAAAATTCAATGTATGTAATATTCTTTTATCGGGACACTTCCGGTTTGAGGATGATGTCACCATTGATGTATATTATTTACTTTTCCGCATTAGGATAGACCTAAGGAGGGGAGCACAAGTAACCGGGTTCTAGGGTCCAGTGGGAGACCATCTCGAGGAGTCGAGACTGGGTCTCCTAACTCTAGAATTGGTAGGGTTGCTTGCCGCCCGCTTAGGGGTCTAGGGATGTGGGTTTGGCTATTCATCGTGACCGTGGAATCCTACAGGGTTGATATAAAACACGGAAATCCTGGTATATCCAATATTTCATATGTGTTCTTCTGCTGCACTGTGATGTGATCACTGTGTATATTCTGAGACGAATGCTTATATTCTATATATATATGATATATATTATATATTGCTGCTTTCGTTTCTTCTGTGATGCTTCGGAAGCATAAATGATGGGACTTCATTAATGAGATTAATGAAAGATAATAAACCTAAAGATGTTGTAGAAACTTTTTTAAAAACTGGTAGCTCTAGTTCTTACTTTGCATAGTGGTATTCCTTGTAGAATAACATGCACCTTATTCGATAAACAAAGAGACGAGATCCCTTCACAGGGAGTGACCTCTTTAGCAATAACGTGCAGATGCTACAACCCTCGATTTTGTCTTTGGATTGCTTTTCTAGTTCATTGTTTGCATAGTGGTATTGTGAAATATCCTGCACCTTATTCGATAAGGAAAGAGCCGAGATCCCTTCACCGGGAGAGACCTCTTTAGAAAAACTAGTAAAAGCCTCAAAAACACTTCTTTTCAAAAATCACTCGATTCTACAACAATATCAAGTTCATTACGCAAAAGGTTTTCTTAAAAACCTGCTGTAGCCCTCCGTCATTTCAGATAAGGACTATTTATGTCACGACCAGAAATAGCACGTGACTGGCCCTTGAATCATATGAAGTCTATAGGACCCCATCTAACTCAAGTAATCCAAAAGCCTAGAAATCTAAAACCATTTTAAACAATAAATGAAGGAAAACTAGTTTTAAAGAAGTGAAGAAAATATGTTTTAAAAACAAGGGTTTTTAAATAAATAAGCCGAATATACATTTTTAAAATCTCAAGTCTTTTCTGAAAATTTCGGCAGAGTTTCCTTTGTAAATAATGGCCCCGAACGGGGTACAACAAAAATAATATACGCACAATGACAAAAGGCATCCCCAAGCGGGAGCTGGCTCTTCGTCAATCGACGGTCACAACCACGCAAGCAATATAATATACAACGCCGAAGGGCGATGATCAAAACTCAAAAGGAAACTCAAAATCATCCTGAAACCATAATACTACAACGCACGACTCTAAGGTCGAAATAATACACAACTGGTTTTCTAAGTCTGAATAAATATACAAGTTTTGTTGATGGACTTACTAGATACAACTGAAAATACATGTGTACAATGGCGGTCACGATGCGAGTGAACCCACCTACCAAAGCAATCACCCAGAAAGGAAGCAGTGTGCCAGAAAAGCCGCAATGAAACCTATACGGCAAAAACCTGCAAGAACTGTGGCACAACAGGGGTGAGTTGTCAACTCGTGAATAGAAAACATCACAGAGAAGAAATCATATGTATGACTCAATCCTAGGTCAATACGATCAGTAATAATATATCCTCAATATGAATAAGTCTGAATCATGATAAGGTGGAAAAGGTAAACATCTATACATCAGTGTAATACCAAGTGCTCGTGTCAGTGCCTCAGGTAGCAACATATCATAATATGAGATATAATCATTGTAATCAGTGTCAACTATATCCTGAAGCCTATGAGTATGTAGATAACATCCAACTATCTAATCAATGTCTGTATATACGTGGATCTCGTCCACGTGTCTCCCAATGACACAAAACATCATGAATGTAAATATCATAAAGCATATGCATGGAAGTATGAGGATGTAAATCAACATGTGTCCCTCGCGACACATCAAAATCATGGAAACGGAGTGTCCAGCATCGACACTCGAAAACATCATGAAACATGTGCCCTGCATCGGCACGTAAATCCTCATATATCGGGCTCCGCCAGTTCGGATCAGCCCACGGGCTCCGTCAGTCCGGACTGGCCCATATCATTTCTCGACTCCGGTCGGTATCCTCCGGATATCCGTCGAGCCCAAATACTATCACCGGTAGGTAGTGGTCCCTCTGGCAAGTCCATCGTCATCCACACAAAATCTCTCTCTCGCCCCGGGGTACCATACCGGGTCCACCATGTACCCGCAATCGTCCCCATCCTCCTCCTCGAATCGGGTATCACATGTCACTCTCAGAACTGTTAGTGTATATGCCCTAGAGGCCATTACTGTATCATACTAGTTTGTATATTACTTAATAGAAGCTTGGGATATTCACCTTGTATAGACAATCTTTCTCAATATAGTAGTATGCTACTTGGTTTGTTTCTACTTTAATGTGTACATGTGTTTATTTTAGTATATCACCTATACACATTAGTGGATCCCTTAGGATCATTGCTTGATTACCAGCGTTGTGATGGCAGTCACACTAGTGGGGGCTGGGTAATCCACAAGCACATCCGTATGCAGGTCCCTAGTCGTAGGACTATCGAGACAGGGCATCCATACTCCGGAGTAGACTAGTGTATGCGCATCTCATCCCAGCATGGGAGACGGTCTGTCCCACAGCCGTCAGTACGCCGTACTTGAGATATTATGCGGGTGCTCGTTAGGTTACGAGTACACTGGACAGGACTCGTCGGGAACAGTTGGTTGGTACTATACCTATCGTCAGTTATCAGTTTCTAGGTGACATGAGTACAGCTTAGTCCGCTGACTTGACACTGTCACTTCGCCTCGAGTGTGTTCCCACTGCACTTAGATTACTACCCTACCACGGCTCAAAGGAGTCGTGGAAACAGGTAGTAGTTGGGTGCAGTCCCGAAGCACATGGAGGCAGTGACGGTTAGACAGGATTCGTCTCTCCCGGTATTGGGGGTTGACATTGCGCTGTGTCTAGGAGAGCCATTACACGAGTAGTCCCTGGCCAGGGCAAGCGAGATATACTCGTAGGTTTCCAGTGTTATCTCAGGGTGTTATGGGCTACACTCCGACACGACTTGTACCGCTAGTATGGGACTGACGTTTACCGCCCCCGTAGGCCCGCCATGCGATGTATTAGATGAACAGACCGGACTGTATGGAGATTGTCACATTCAGGCTTAGTAGGAGTTCAGATGGGTTCCACCTCGTCGGTCTTCTTGTCGGCATCTACCTGGGGACCGTTACGCACAGCTAGTGCCGCTTGCGGTCTGTGGTTAAACCCACTACCAGCGTAGTGTTGAGTCTTTAGAGTCCCACACAGAAGGCTATTCGCCTTTAGGCAAAAGAGTAGAGATCGCATGGTTTTGCGACAGGTCGCATGGTTTTGTGACAGGGTTCGGTCACATCCATGCACTTGTGCACGTTTGGTGTCCGGACAGTTAACACTAGCGGGCTTTGGTTTAAGCCAGATCCTAGTGTACATTTTGGGATTGGTTTTATCTCGTTTCTATTCGTGTTCCTCGGAACGCAGATGCGGGTGTGTATGCACAGTTGACAGAGTGACAGAGGCAGAGGATTCTCATTGGGGTTGTTGACTGTTCACTGTTGACCAGTGACTTTTGCTAAACCCTAATGAGAATAAGAAATATATAATTAGAAATAATATTAATTAAGTATTATTGTGACATGGTTGTTGAGGGGTTGACTTTGTTGATTTGTTGACTTTGTTGACCGGTTGACTAGGTTGGACTAGTTGACCATCATCATGACAATGGCTATCATTTCCTGGCAAAAACTTTTGCTTGCTTGTTTGTTTTTGCAAAATGAGTTCATGAAATGATATAGCCATTTTGACTTGAACCATAACACAATACTTGATTACTATTTTTGTTATGATGGTTTTGGATTATGAGAGATAGGATGGCAAAAGAGTAACTAATTCTCTCATTTCATTTCTCTCTCTTGCTTGAGCTCTCCCTCTTGCTCTTCCTCTTGCTCTCTCTAGCTCAAGGCAACACTCTCTCATGAGTTGAGAAACATTGCCTTAGAGATAAAAGAAAACCCATATCACTTCTCTACTCATCCTAGTTCACAAGGTTTAGCAAACCAAGTGTTCTAGTTTCTTCAAGTTCGAAGAAGAAGCCAAAGGTAGAAGCTTTCAGGTGGATCCATCTTCGGCGCAAGGAGACGACGAGGTGAGGCCGATCCGTACACCTGAAAGAGTTGAAGACGAAGGAGTTCAAGAAAGGTATAGCCCCCTAACCGAGTAGGTAAAACTCATGTTAGGTTTGTTAGTTAGTTGTTTAACAAAAATCCGTATTTTGAGTCCATGTTACTACCTATTGAAAATCGTTTTTCATCATTTCCGCAAGCCCGTAAGTACCGGGAGAGGTAACGTGGACTTACAGTGGCATCAGAGCCAGGTTAAACACTATCTAATAAGTCGCGAAACACGCCCGTAAAATCAAGTTTCTCCCGATTCTGTTTTCTGTTCAAAAAATAATAAATCATACATGAAAAATCGGCTCAGGCTTTTGTTAAAACACCCAAGGAAATTCGTCCAACGAACCGGTCAAGTCGCCGCGGAAACGGGGTGGGAGCATGCTCCCGCCGCGGTTCCGCGGCCGAGTTGACTCGGCCGAGGCACAATTTTTCTGCAGTGTGTTTCTGTGGTTGTTTTGGGATTTTTAAAATATGTTTTTTCTGCCCAGATTTTCCAGAAAGAAAAATTTGTGTTTGGGGCCTAAAAATCCGTATTTTGATCGAACTTCTTAAGACTTAAGCTGACGGGTATATATCTGTGATGTGATATATGTATTGAACGTACGCTAATCGCTATACGTCGATTAGTGGGGGTTATACATATCTGTGATCTGTAATGTTGATGGTAAGTGTATATGAATTCATTGGATTGTCGCGGATGAATAGCCGGGGGGTTGTGAGTTGAGAGTTTTCTTTTATCTTTCAATTCATGTAATATGTAAATTCATGTAATATTATTTTTGGCCGCACAACCGGGTCGGGGTTGTAGCCGTCATTGTATAATTTCTTTTTACTGTTTTTGCTCCTAGGATAGACCCAAGGTGGGGTGCACAAACTACCGGGTATCTCGAAGTGCCGAGTGGCCTACTCACGTCGTTGAGGGAGTTGCTCCGCTTCGGATATTTGGCGGGTAGTTTGCCGCACACGTATGGGTCTAGGGTGGGGTATTAGCTATTCATCGCGACCGTGTAATCCGCTTTTCGTTACAGGCTCGTACGAATTGCAGATTCCTAGTATATCCAATGTGTTCATCTGTGATCTGGAATGGCTATCATTGCAAGTGACAAATGAGTATATTTATATATGATATATATTTAGGCGTTGCTTATGTTTTGCATCCCCGCTAGTCCAGCCCCCGCTCTGTCGTTAGTTAAGTAACCTAACGGGTAATGACGGGGCCCCGTGGCAAATGCGGATGGCATAAGCGTACGTTATATTTTGGTTGTTTTCTGCAATGGTAGGATTAAATGATGGGACGCATTGGAATTAATGTAAGAAAAAATAAACCAAGTAAAAGTCGTTGGAACACTTTCAAAACCACTCGGTTTCTTTTCAAAATAACTTTTAAACGCGGAGCTTAAGCCACTCCTCTTAAAAGCTATCTCGTTCCTTCGATTATATCAAGTTCACTACGTTCGCGGTTTCGCCAACCCATTCGTAGCCCTCCGTCGTTTCACATGAATGGTCAATAAGTATTCAAGCTATGTTTGTTGGCCAAAGTCAAGGCATAGTGATTGGTAGCTATTGGGTATTCATGTGCAGCATAGATAGATGTGTTGGTTTGGGGCAGTCGTTCTACCTTGTTGGCCAAAGTCAAGAGTATGTGTGGGTGGGCTTAAATTAACCTGAAGAATGACGGGTAGAACTTGACATGTGACTTATGATTTGTTGGCCAAAGTCAAGGTCATAAGAGCATGGGGCAAAAATCGACATCGGGAGTTTCAAATGAACTGAAACTTGGTAGCGCTGCATACCATTTGGAGTATGATGATTCTGGTAGGATTCCTTCAGTTTTGTCATGCAATGATATTTGGATCCCGATCCTACTGTGAGTATATGCTACTCCTCGGGAAATTTCTCACTTAACGATCAATGCTATAAACCAAGTAGGTGTCTAGAAAGGTGTTAGCGGGGATACGCCCCCAGGGAAAAGAGGTTATTTAATTAAGGAACTTCGCGAAAGCGTTGGAAAACCTCCCTCGAAGTACCGACACCAGCCTGGCCGAATGGTTAAGCGAGTATTGTACGGTGAGATTGATCCTGACTAATTCTTCCTTTTTGGTTTGAGGAGGGATTCGAGAGACAGTGGGAGCCATCCTGTTTAGACAAATTAAAAACCACTCTAAACTTGCAAGAGCATCATGCTAAAGTGTTTCTTCTCTCTCTCCTAATTGCAGCGACCAAACATCATGACCGGACTTAAGTTACTACTAGATAAAAACATACCGACAGGGCGAAACTACAAAGATTGGCCCAGGAATGTCAAAATGGTAATCACTTATGACAAGTTGGGGTATCATCTTACCACCAAAGCTCCCCCTGTCCCAGGTCCCTCCTCCAGCGTCGCGGATAAGGAAATCCGTACGACTTGGGAGATCGAATGCGTGAAGGCCAAGTGCATCGTGCTTGCCTCTATGGACAACGAACATCAGAGGAGGCACGAGAATATGGACCTCGAATCCATATTTCTCCAAACAAAAGAAATGTATGGAGAGCAATCTCGTATCGACAGATACGAAGTGTCGAAGAAGTTGTTTTCGGCAAGGTTGGCCGTCGGATCATCGGTAGCGGAACACGTGCTTAAGATGATTGGCTTCATAGAAGAGCTCGTGGACCATGGGACCACGTTGGAGAATGAGCTCTATACGGACTTAATTCTTCAGTCCCTTCCTTCCACTTACGCCCAGTTCATCCGGAATTTCAACTTGCAAGAAAAGGAAGTTGAACTTTCAGAACTCCTCAACATGCTGAGGACTGCATAGGGCACCCTACAGAAAGGTAGGGAAACAACCACTTTGTTTATAGGAGGATCTTCCTCTTCTAGGTCCAAGACGAAAGCCAAGGGAAAGAAGAAGAAAACCCCCGCCAAACCAAGGGGCGGTGTTAGTAAAGTGGATACGAAGGAAAGGCAAATGCAACAAAGATAGCGGGGAAACTTGTGGGGAAGGAAGATTGCTTTTACTGTCATAAGAGTAGGCACTGGAAGAAAGATTGCAGGGCTTGGTAACCCAGAACACGGGATCTGAAGCAAGTTGCAGCTTCAGCTTCAGGTGTGCATGTTATTGAAAACTGTCTATCAATAAACTCTACTTCCTGGGCATTGGATACCGGATAAGGATCTCATATCTGTAATTCTTTGCAGGCGTTGAGAAACCGTATGTTTTTGAAGGCAGGTGACATGACCCTCAAAGTTGCAAACGGAGCTAGCATGGATGCTAAGGCCGTGGGGGACTATCACCTGGGAATATCAGATGGACATGTTTTGGTTTTACGTAATTGCTTTTTTGGACCCAACGCAACTTGTAATATCATTTCTGTTTCTTTGATTTCTAAAGAAGGTTATGAATTTGCGTTTGTAAGTAATGTTGTAAACATTCAACTTAATCAAGTTCTGATTGGGTCAGGTACATTAAGCAATGGTATATACATATTAAACCAACCACAGATTTTCAATTTCCAGAATACACACAAAAGAAAATCTCCGGAAATAAATCAGACTTTCTTATGGCATTGTAGACTGGGTCACATCAATGAGAGAAGATTGACGAAGTTACATACAGAAGGATATTTGGATCGTTCGAATATCAATCGTATGCCACTTGTCAATCCTGTCTCACAGGAAAGATGACAAAGACTCCGTTCAATGGACACGGAGTAAGAGAGAGCGAGCTCTTGGGACTCGTACACAGCGACGTGTGCGGTCCAATATTTACACATGCGCGAAGCGGTTATTCTTATTTCATTACTTTTACGGATGACTTTTCAAGGTACGGTTATGTCTTCTTAATGAAACATAAATCCGAGGCCTTTGGAAAATTCCAGGAATATAAGAATGAAGTAGAAAAACAAACCAGCAAAAGTATCAAGACACTGAGATCGGATCAAGGTGGTGAATACTTGAGTGCCAAGTTCCTGGATTACTTAAAAGAGAATGGAATTCTCTCTCAGCTTACTCCTCCATACACTCCGCAACATAATGGTGTATCGGAGAGACAGAACCGAACCCTTTTGGATATGGTACGGTCCATGATGAGTAACGCTGAGTTACCGCGATCATTCTGGGGATATGCACGGGAATCAGCTGCATACCTTTTGAACCGAGTTCCAACTAAGACTGTGCCTACTACACCATATCAGATGTGGTGTGGGAAGAGACCCTATCTTAATCACATTAAGACATGGGAATGTCCAGATTTTTTCAAAAAGAAGCATGCGAACAAACTCAAGGCACGCTCAGTACAGTGCAAGTTTGTGGGATATCCAAAGAACTCCAAGGGATATTTCTTCTATTGCGAAGAGGAACAAAAGATTTATGTTTCTCGTCATGCCCACTTCTTGGAAACTGAGTTTTTGGAAAATCAGATAAGTGGGAGCGCAATAGAGCTGGAAGAAATTCTAGAACCATGAGCTATTACTGAAAGGTTAGTAGAACCAGAGAGTTCAAAAGAACATGACATTCCTACGCCGCTCCACAGGAGTAGTAGGCAGTCTCATCCGCCCGAGAGATACTACGGTTTTCTCATAGACGGGGATAGAGAGGATTGCATCATTGATTATGATGAGCCGACTAGCTTCCAGCAGGCCGTTCAGAGCGTTCACTCGGTAAAATGGATGGATGCAATGCGGACCGAAATGGAGTCCATGTACACCAACAAAGTATGGACGTTGGACGTTGCTCCAGATGGGGTAAAACCCATAGGATGCAAGTGGATCTTCAAAAGGAAGATTGGTGTAGATGGACAGGTTGAGACCTATAAAGCTAGACTGGTTGCAAAGGGTTTTCGTCAAAGACCTGGTTTGGACTATGACGAGACCTTTTCTCCAGTAGCTATGCTGAAATCCATTCGGATCCTTCTTGCCATTGCTGCCTTCCACGATTATGAGATTTGGCAGATGGACGTAAAGACCGCTTTTCTAAATGGAAATTTAGAGGAATGCGTTTATATGGACCAGCCAGAGGGTTTCATTCAGAGTGGGAGCAGCGGAAAGGTGTGCAAGTTGCTTAATTCCATCTACGGACTAAAGCAGGCATCGCGGAGTTGGAATATCTGTTTTGATGAGACGGTCAAAGAATTTGGCTTTATCAAAAATCCAGATGAACCATGCATCTATAGTATATTTGTAGCGAGAACTGTTGTATTCCTCGTATTATACGTGGATGACATTCTCTTAATAGGAAATGACATTCCTATGCTACAATCTATCAAAGGGTTCTTGTCACACAGGTTCTCCATGAAAGACCTGGGTGATGCCTCATACATTCTGGGGATCCGGATCTATCATGACAGATCCAAGAGGATATTAGGGCTTTTACAGTCCAGGTACATCGACACCATACTGAAAAGATTCGGTATGGAAGATTCCAAGCGCGGTAATCTACCGGCTTGTCACGGGATCACCATCTCTAAAGAGATGTCTCCCAAGACTGATTTGGAAAGGGATCGCATGTCTATTATACCCTACGCTTCTGCGGTAGGCTCTATAATGTATGCGATGTTGTGTACCAGACCAGATGTAGCTTATGCACTGAGTGTAGTAAGCTGGTATCAGTCAAACCATGGGTAGAAACACTGGATAGCGGTAAAGAACATTCTCAAGTACCTGAGAAGGACTAAGGTGATGTTCTTGGTGTATGGCGGAAAAGACCTCCAGATCGAGGCCTTTGCTGACCCCAGCTTCCAGAGTGACAAGGATGATTCCAAGTCCATGTCGGGTTATGTCTTTACCCTCAATGGAGGGGCGTTGTGTTGGAAGAGTTCCAAACAGGAAACCGTTGCTGACTCGATGATGGAAGCGGAATATATCGCTGCTGCAGATGCCGCAAAAGAAGCCGTCTGGATAAGGAAGTTCTTAACTGAACTTCAGCGGGTTCCGTCCATTGTTGATCCAATACCTCTTTATTGCGACAAAAACAGGGCTATAGCTTTAGCGAAGGAACCCAGGTCCCATCAGAAGTCCAGACACATCTTGAGGCGGTATCACCTGATCAGGGAGATCATGGGTCGCCAGGAGATCGAGGTTCGGAGAGTTTCTACAGAAGACAACACTGTTGATCCACTCACAAAGGCCTTACCTCTGACTCAGTTCGAGCGGCTGATCGAGATGATAGGTCTTCGATACGCCAATACATGGCCTTAGTGCAAGTAGGAGATTGTTAGTGTATATGCCCTAGAGGCCATTACTGTATCATACTAGTTTGTATATTACATAATGGAAGCTTGGGATATTCACCTTGTATAGACAATCTTGCTCAATATAGTAGTATGCTACTTGGTTTGTTTCTACTTTAATGTGTACATGTGTTTATTTTAGTATATCACCTATACACATTAGTGGAGCCCTTAGGATCTTTGCTTGATTACCAACGTTGTGATGGCAGTCACACTAGTGGGGGCTGGGTAATCCATAAGCACATCCTTATGCAGGTCCCTAGTCGTAGGACTATCGAGACAGGGCATCGATACTCCGGAGTAGACTAGCTTATGTGCTTCTCATCTCAGTGTGGGAGACGGTCTGTCCCACAGCCGTCAGTACGTCGTACTTGAGATAGTATGCGGGTGCTCGTTAGGTTACGAGTACACTGGATAAGACTCGTCGGGGACTGTTGGTTGGTACTATACCTATCGTCAGTTATCAGTTCCCAGGTGACATGAGTACAGCTTAGTCCGCTGACTTGACACTGTCACTTCGCCTCGAGTGTGTTCGCACAGTACTTAGATTACTACCCTACCACGGCTCAAAGGAGTCGTGCAAACAGGTAGTAGTTGGGTGCAGTCCCGAAGCACTTGGAGGCAGTGACGGTTAGATAGGATTCGTCTCTCCCGGTATTGGGGGTTGACATCGCGCTGTGTCTAGGAGAGCCATTACACGAGTAGTCCCTGGCCAGGGTAAGCGAGATATAATGGTAGGTTTCGAGTGTTATCTCAGGGTGTTCTGGGCTACACTCCGACACGACTTGTACCGCTAGTAGGGGACTGACGTTTACCGCCACCTAGGCCCGCCATGCGATGTATTAGACGAACAGACCGGACTGTATGGAGATTGTCACATTCAGGCTCTGTAGGAGTTCAGATGGGTTTCACCTCGTCAGTCTTCTTGTCGGCATCTACCTGGGGACCGTTACGCACAGCTAGTTCCGCTTGCGGTCTGTGGTTAAACCCACTGCCAGCGTAGTGTCGAGTCATTAGAGTCCCACACAGAAAGCAATTCTCCTTTAGGCAAAAGAGTTGAGGTCGCATGGTTTTGTGACAGGTCGCAAGGTTTTGCGACAGGGTTCAGTCACATCCGTGCACTTGTTCACGTTTGGTGTCCGGAAAGTTAACACTAGCAGGCTTTAGTTTAACCCAGAACCTAGTGTACATTTTGGGATTGGTTTTATCTCGTTTGTATTCGTGTTCCTCGGAACGCAGATGCGTGTGTGTGTATGCACAGTTGACAGAGAGACAGAGGCAGAGGATTCTCATTGGGGTTGTTGACTGTTGACTGTTCACTATTGACCATTGACTTTTGCTAAACCCTAATGAGAATAAGAAATATATAATTAACAATAATATTAATTAAGTATTATTGTGACATGGTTGTTGAGGGGTTGACTTTGTTGACTTGTTGACTTTGTTGACCGGTTGACTAGGTTGGACTAGTTGACCATCATCATGACAATGGCTATCATTTCATGGCAAAAACTTTTGCTTGCTTGTTTGTTTTTGCAAAATGAGTGCATGAAATGATATAGCCATTTTGACTTGAACCATCACACAATACTTGATTACTATTTTTGTTATCATGGTTTTGGATTATGAGAGCTAGGATGGCAAAAGAGTTACTAATTCTCTCATTTCATTTCTCTCTCTTACTTGAGCTCTCCCTCTTGCTCTCTCTCTAGCTCAAGGCAACACCCTCTCATGAGTTGAGAAACATTGCCTTAGAGATAAAAGAAAACCCATATCACTTCTCTACTCATCCTAGTTCACATGGTTTAGCAAACCAAGTGTTCTAGTTTCTTCAAGTTCGAAGAAGAAGCCAAAGGTAGAAGCTTTCAGGTGGATCCATCTTCGGCGCAAGGAGACGACGAGGTGAGGCCGATCCGTACACTGGAAAGAGTTGAAGATGAAGGAGTTCAAGAAAGGTATAGCCTCCTAACCGAGTAGGTAAAACTCTTGTTAGGTTTGTTAGTTAGTTGTCTAACAAAGATCCGTATTTTGAGTCCATGTTACCACCTCTTGAAAATCGTTTTTCATCATTTTCGCAAGACCGTAAGTACCGGGAGAGGTAACGTGGACTTACAAGAACCGAGAAAACACATGGTGGACGCACTGAAATATCATATCAAGAGAAACTGGGTTTTTAAAACAGTACATGCTTTCTTTTGAAATCGCCACGGTTCTCAAATCCAGAAATCTCATGAAAAGAGCATATCTCAATGCGTAAAATCATAAAGCATGGTGTATGCGACATATGATAGAAATGTAAGCATATCAGTATATCATCCAACATAAAACAGTAATATGCACATATCGAGGGAAAACCGCTCCTTTAAAATGAATCGGTTTTCAAAATGTATCTTGTGGTTCCCAAATCTCCAATTCAAGCCAGAATCATCTATGTATGTGCAAATACGTATGTATGTAAGTTGTTAGTTATGTATATGCCCTATAGGCTATTGTTGTACATATGATGTATATTATAATGGATGCTTGGATATATAGAGAGAGGACTTTCTTGCTCGACATGATAGTATGCTATTTGGCTTCACTTTATCTTAACATGTACTCTGATTGTCTTTATGTTACATGTTGATAAAGCCCTTAGGATGAGTACTTGAATACCAGGACTATGATGCAGAACATACTAGTTGGGACAGTGCAGTCGCTAAGTACATCCTTCCAATGTTCCTAGTCATGGGAGTACTAAGACAGGGCAACGATACTCCAGAGTAGACTAGCATATGCGCTTCTTGACCCATATGATGGGCGATGGATGATCCTACATCCATTGGTGTTTGACATCAGAGAAGGTATACGGGTGCTCAGTGCAGACTGGGTACACTGGACGGACTCACCGAGAACTCCCAGATGGTATTATACATCACGTCAGATGGCTGTTCTCTGGTGACACTGGTACAGGTTAGTCTGTAAACCCGAGATCGTCATAGAGTCTTGTGTGATTCCCACTGTGCTTTGATTTCCACCTTACCACGTCCAAGAGGGCGTACAAAATGGTGCCTTTTGGGTACAGTCCCGAATCATATGGAGGCAATGAGCGATAGGAGGGGATTCGTCTCTCCCGGTATATATAGTTGATGTTGTGGAGTGTTCGATTGCCTATAACTGGAAGTCCCTGGCCAGGGCTGATATATAGTAATACTGGTAAGTGTTATCAGTAGGTTCTCGACCTAATATGATCCTCACATCTACACGACTTATCGGTTACTGGTGTCTGACGTTTACCACCCCCATACTAGATATGTGACATATTAGACGAAGAGACCGGACTGTACGTTAGTGTTACTGACTGGATTCACAGGAAAATGTACAGGCTTGCCTGTTGATCTTCTGATCGATTAATACCTGGGTTGCTCTTACGTTTAGATGACCCCTTGCCGCTTGTGGGTGTTTGATATGATCATCACCTACTGCCGGCGTATTAACGATTCTTTAGAGTCCTACACAGAGGTTTCTTGACTCAGTCAAAACGGAGTAGGAGCACATATGTGATATGTGCGGGATCGAGAATATTACGATATGAGATACAGTATTTTATTCTCGCGATATATGATATCGGCTGGGTATATGGGATATAGCCGGGTCATCGGATCAAGTGTTGATTCGATGAACTGACACAGATTATATTAGTCGGTTATTTAAGAAATAGCCGGATTGTCGGATCAAGTGTTGATTCGATAATTTAATGTATAATTATATATGTGATATATTACGTTACATTAACTGAAATATGCTCGCTTTATTGATTCATTTTCTCACCGGATAATACATTGATATATATGTTAATTATATTATTTTCTTTTTTTACAAAAATATATTGTGTATGGGATATATAATATAGTAACAAGTTATGATTACAAATGCAACATGATTAGCGGAGATTAAACATGGTTAGCGTTTGATCTGGGTTAGCTTTTCCATGAAGCTTCTAGAAGCTTTTTTTTGTTTTAAGCTAAGATATTATGTGTTGATATTTTTTGAGATATTTCCTAACCCAACCCATACCCTTTACCCAAGTTAAATCTCTACAATGGTTAGCCCTTTCATTATTAACCATGGGTTGCAATTATAATAAATATAACAATTCATTATTCATCACAAAAGGACATCATCTTCTTCTTCCTCCTTGAAAAGCTTTCTATCTTTTGATTTTGTGATGAATGAGTGTGAGAATTTGAAAATAAAAGAGAGCTAAATTCCTACTTCATCATCCTCATCTATTATAGACACTTAGATTAGGGTGTTCACTTCTCTAATACTTGATTAGAGAAGTAAGAGCTTGAGTTAAAGATTCTTCAAGGTAGGCCATTTTCGAAATGGAAGACTACAAGCATGCATGGATCGTTCGGCTTGTAAAGACTCTCATGAGTCCGGGAGATCATGGATCGCGGCGAAGGGACTACTACTCGGAGCTTATGAACCGAAGGAACGGACTACAAAGGTTGTAATCCCTTTCTCTTAGATGTAAAGTTGTTCACATGCTATGTTAACCCTAATTAACTAGCAAAGATCCTCGCTTTAGGTTGTTCGGTACTTCTAAATCTTAAATCGGACATGGTTAATGCCTTATAGACCCTTGTGGCAGTGCCTAGTAACCCAATAGTGGTATTGGAGCCTAGCTAGAGCATTAGGCGACGTGTATACGAAGTTAAAAGTCCGATCGAACACCGAAACGTCTAAAATGACCCCCTCTCTGGAAATTTTTTTAAAAGGTGGTTTTTCAACATTAAAAATACTCAAAAAATTAAGCAGGTAATTGTATCGATTACTGTGAAATATGAGTCACTATATCCCTTAAGTCGCCACGGAACCGCGGCCTTAACATGCTTTTAGCGGCGGTTCCGCGGCAGTACTTGGGTGTCGGTGATAGATATTTCTAGGGTTAATCCGTAGGTATTACTACATGCTTCTGGGAATTTTTAATTTTACTCAAGTGTTGAGTTTTCTGGAAATCTTTTGTATTCGTTGATTTGATCGGAAAGTTTAACTACGCTTAGTTTTCCGGATAATTTAGAAGGTGTTAAAATGTTCGAATGGATATCAATAACTCACTTTTTCCCGACACGAAAAACTTTCAAGTGTTGAATTTTTCTTGAGTTTAAAACTTTCGGAAAAACATGCAAGTATATTTGTGGACCCTGTAGAAGAACGTAACCTTACCTCGATTATGTGACCGTCAAAACTGCCACTGAACCCTTGGGTTTGTCGTAGTTTAGCGTTGCCACATGTGAGGCGTTGGTTTGACCCTTCTACGGCTGGTTCATTGGGGCGGTGGCATGTTCTGGGATTTTTGAACTCCGCTCAAGTGTTGAGCTATGTGGAAAATCTTGGGTGTTTGATTATTCGATCGGAAATTTTAACTTTGTCTATTTATCTGGAATGTGATACAATATGTGGAATTCATATAGTTAGGCATAAAATGCGAAGTATGTGATATTTCAGATTTAAGATGTCTAAAGTGATTGTAAATTCCAAATGTTGTCGTTTTTCACTTTTTTTTTCTGTGACCGTAAGCGTAGTATGTGGTGTATTGCCGGCTTCGTTGCAATACATCAACGACAATCGGGATACGCATACTTGCTTACGTTGATGATAAGAGATATTATGTGTTGCTGTGATATGTTGTATTGGATCGTCGTGTTCGGAATAGCCTGGGTTTTATGTGAGAAGAGGCTTTTTATTTTCATTCATGTAAAATTCATTTGTATGTAATATACTTTTTTTGGGGCACTTCCAGGTTGAGGTTGTTGTCACCAATGTATATTATTTACTTTTCCACATTAGGTTGACCCAAGGAGGGGAGAACAAGTAACCGGGTTCTAGGGTACAGTGGGAGGCCATCTCGAGGAGTCGAGACCGGGTCTCCTAACCCTAGAATTGGCAGTGTTTCTTGCCGCTTTCGTAGGGGTCAAGGGATGTGGGTTTGGCTATTCATCGAGACCGTGGAATTTGTGTTTTATACTTGCTCGATGTAAAACACGGACGTCCAAGTATATCCAAAATTTCATATGTTATCTTCTGCTGCAATGTTATGTGATGAGATCATATTACTGCCAGAGACGAATGCTTATAATATATATATATATATATATATATATATATATATATATATATGTTGATATATAAATATTACTGCTTTCGTTTCTTCTGTGATGCTTAGGAAGCATAACAGATGGGATTTATTAATGAGATTAATAAAAGAAAAGAAACCTAAAATATGTTGTAGAATCAAAACTTTATAAAAAGGGTAGCTACAGTTTTGCTTTGCACAGCGGTATATATGATGTACCCTGCACCTTATTCGATGAGGAAAGAGCCGAGATCCCTTCACCGGGAGTGACCTCTTTAGCAAAACTGGCAGATGCTACAAACTCGCGGTTTAGTTTTTGATTGCTTCTATAGTTCTTGCTTTGTACCGCGGTATATATGATATACCTGTTAGTGTATATGCCCTAGTGGCCATTACTGTATCATACTAGTTTGTATATTACTTAATGGAAGCTTGGGATATTCACCTTGTATAAACAATCTTGCTCAATATACTAGTATGCTACTTGGTTTGTTTCTACTTCAATGTGTATATGTGTTTATTTTAGTATATCACCTATACACATTAGTGGAGCCCTTAGGATCTTTGCTTGATTACCAGCGTTGTGATGGCAGTCATACGAGTGGGGCTGGTTAATCTATAAGCACATCCTTATACAGGTCCTTAGTCGCAGGACTATTGAGACAGGGCATCGATACTCCGGACTAGACTAGCGCATGCGCTTCTCCTCCCAGAGTGGGAGATGGTCTTTCCCACAGCCATCAGTACGTCGTACTGGAGATAGTATGCGGGTGCTCGTTGGGTTATGAATACACTGGACAGGACTCGTCGGGAACTGACCGGTTGGTATTATACCTATCGTCAGTTATCAGTTCCCAGGTGACATGAGTACAGCTTAGTCCGCTGACTTGACACTGTCACTTCGCCTCGAGTGTGTTCCCACTGTACTTTGATTACTACCCTACCACGGCTCAAAGGAGTCGTGCAAACAGATAGTAGTTGGGTACAGTCCCGAAGCACTTGGAGGCATTGACGGTTAGACAGGATTCGTCTCTCCCGGTATTGGGGGTTGACATCGCGCTGTGTCTAGGAGAGCCATTACACGAGTAGTCCCTGGCCAGGGCAATCGAGATATACTGGTAGGCTTCCAGTGTTATCGCAGGGTGTTTTGGGCTTCACTCCGACACGACTTGTACCGCTATTAGGGGACTGACGTTTACCGCCCCCTAGGCCCGCCATGCGATGTATCAGACGAACAGACCGGACTGTATGGAGAATGTCACATTCAGGCTCAGTAGGAGTTCAGATGGGTTTCACCTCGTCAGTCTTCTTGTCGGCATCTACCTGGAGACCGTTACGCACAGCTAGTGCCGCTTGCGGTCTGTGGTTAAACCCACTGCCAGCGTAGTGTCGAGTCTTTAGAGTCCCACACAGAAAGCTATTCGCCTTTAGGCAAAAGAGTAGAGGTCGCATGGTTTTGCGACAGGTCGCATGGTTTTGCGACAAGGTTCGGTCACATCCGTGTACTTATGCACAAACAGTGTCCGGACAGTTTACACTAGCGGGCTTTGGTTTAAGCCAGATCCTAGTGTACGTATTGGGATTGGATTTATCCAGTATGTATTCATATTCCTCGGAACGCGGATGCGGGTGTGTATGCACAGTTGACGGAGAGACAGAGGCAGAGGATTCTCATTAGGGTTGTTGACCGTTGACTGTTGACTGTTGACTTTTTGCTCAACCCTAATGAGAATATGATATATGATTAACAATAATATTAATTAAGTATTATGGTTACATGGTTGTTGAGGGGTTGACTTGTTGACTTTGTTGACCGGTTGACTAGGTTGCACTAGTTGACCATCATGATGACAATGGCTATCATTTCATGGCAAAGACTTTTTACTTGCTTGTTTCTCTTGTGAGAAATGAGTGCATGAAATGATATGGCTATTGTAGCTTAAACCATTTACATAATACTTGATTACTATTTTGTGATGATGGTTTTGGATTATGAGTGTCAAGAGAGAAAAGTCTTCTCTCATTCTATCATTCTCATTCTCTCTCTTGTTCTTGAGCTCTCATCTCATTCCTCTTACACTCCCTCTCTTTAGTCTATGGTTCACTTGTCTCATGTGTTGAGAACCAAGAACCATAGAGAAAATCCCAACACACTCTTCTCTACTCACTCTAGTTCACAAGGTTTGGCAAACCAAGTGAACTAGTTTCTTCAAAGACCGAAGAAGAAGCCAAAGGTAGAAGCTTTCGAGGTGGATCCATCTTCGGCGCAAGGAGACGACGGGGTGAAGCCGATCCGGACAACCATCGAGGCTTGAAGACGAAGGAGTTCAAGAAAGTAAGGTATAACCCCCTAACCGAGTAGTTAACAACTCCTAGTTAGGTTGTTAGTTAGATGTTTAACAAAGATCTGGTTTTGAGTCCATGTTACCACCTCTAGAAAATTGTTTTTCACCAAATTTCGCATGCCCAAAAGTACCGGGAGAGGTAGCATGGACTTACAATGGTATCAGAGCCTAGTTAAACTCTATCTAACATGTTAGCAAAGTAGCTAGAAGATCGATCAAAGAAAAAGTCCCGAAATGAACCCCGATATCATGCTTGCTGTCGAATTTTTCCTGTGTTCCAAAAATGATAAATCATAGTTTAAAATTCGGCCCATGGTTTTTATAATAAACTGCCAAAATTTCGTCCACTGAACCGATCAAAGCGCCGCGGAAACGCGGCGGGAGCGTGCTCCCGCCGCGGTTCCGCGGCCGAGTTGACTCGTCAGTGGGAAATTTTGATTGCAGTTTGTTCAGTGGGGTATTTTGGGAATTTTGGTATATGTTTTTTCAGCTCAGATTTTCCAGAACGAAAATTTTGTGTTTGGGGCCTATAAATCTGTATTTTTGATCGAACTTCTAACAGACTTAAGCTGACGGGTTTTTCTGTGATGTGATATTTGTATTGAACGTCTACTAATCGCTATATGTCGATTAGTGGGGGTTATACAAATCTGTGATCTGTAATGTCATTGGAATGTGTATATGAATTCATTGGATTGTCGCGGGTGAATAGCCGGGGGTTATGAGACGAGAGTTTTCTTTTCTTTCAATTCATGTAAATTTGTAAATTGATGTAATAATTATTTGTATGGCCGCACAACCGTGTCGGGGTTGTGGCCGTCATTGTATAATTTCTTTTTATTGTTTTTGCTCCTAGGATAGACCCATGGAAGGGGTGCACAAACTACCGGGTATGCCGAAGTGCCGAGTGGCCTACTCACGGGGATAAGGGAGATTGCTTCGCTTCGGGTACTTGGCAGGTAGTTTGCCGCACCCGTAGGGGTTTTGGGTGGGGTATTGGCTATTCACCGCGATCGTGTAATCTTCTTTTCGTTACAGGCTCATACGAATTGCGGGTTCCTAGTATATCCAATGTGTTCATTTGTGATCTGAAATGTCTATCATTGCAATATATCTATATATGATATTATTTAGGCGTTGCTTATGTTTTACAGCCGCGCTAACCCAGCGCCCGCTCTGTCGTTAGTTAAGTAACCTAACGGGTAATGACGGGGCCCCGTAGCGAATGCGAATGGCAAAGCTTACGTCATATTTTGGTTGTTTTCTGCAATGGTAGGATTAAATGATGGGACACATTAAAAGAACTAATGCAAGAATATCACGCATTAAAAGAACTAATGCAAGAAAATAAACCAAGTAAAAGTCGTTGGAACACTTTCGAAAAACCACTCGGTTCTTTTCAAAACAAACTTTTAAATGCGGAGTTTGAGCCACTCCTTTTAAAAGCTATCTCGTTCCATCGATCATATCAAGTTCACTACGTTCACGGTTTTGCCAAAACCATCCGTAGCCCTCCATAATTTCAGTTAAATATTCGGTATTATTCAAGCTATGTATTTTGACCTCACGCCAAGGCATAGTGATTGGTAGCTGCCGGATATTTATCTGTTGCATAGATAGAATGCGTTGGTTTGAGACAGTCGTACTACCATTTTGGCCTATGTCAAGGGTATGTACGGGTGGGTTCAAATTAACCTGGATAATGATGGGAAGAACTTGACATGTGACTTATGACATTTTGACCTCATGCCAAGGTCATAAGAGCATGGGGCAAAAATCCACATCGGGAGTTTCAAAAGAACTGAAACTTGCTAGTGTTGCATACCATTTGGAGTGTGATGATTCTGGTAGGATTCCTTCAGTTTCGTCACGCGATGATATTTGGATCCCGATCCTACTGTGAGTATATGCTACTCCTCGGGAAATTTCTCACTTAACGATCAATGCTATAAACCTAGTAGGTGTCTAGAAAGGTGTTAGCGGGGCTACGCCCAGAGGGAAAAGTGGTTCTTAAATTAAGGAACTTCGCGAAAGCGTTGGAAAACCACCTCGAAGTACCGATACCAGCCTGGCCAAACGGTTAAGCAAGTATTGTACGGTGAGATTGATCCTGACTAATTCTTCCTCTTTGGTTTGAGGAGGGATTCGAGAAACAGTGGGAGCCATCCTGTTTAGACAAACTAAAAACCACTATAAACTTGCAAGAGCATCATGCTGAGTGTTTCTTCTTCTCTCTCCTAATTGCAGCGACCAATCGACATGACTGGACTTAAGTTACTTCTAGATAAAAACATACTGACAGGGCCAAAGTACAAATATTGGCTCAGGAATGTCAAAATGGCAATCACTTACGACAAGCTGGGGTATCTTCTTACCACCAAAGCTCCCCCTGTCCCAAGTCCCACCTCCAGCGTCGCGGATAAGGAAATCCGTAAGACTTGGGAGATTGATAACATGAAGGCCAAGTGCCTCGTACTTGCCTCTATGGACAACGAACATCAGAGAAGGCACGAGAATATAGACCTTGAATCCATATTTCTCCATACAAAAGAACTGTATGGAGAGTAATCTTATATCGCAAGATACGAAGTGTCGAAGAAGTTATTTTCGGCAAGGTTGGTCATAGGATCATCGGTAGCGGAACACGTGCTTAAGATGATTGGCTTCATTGAGGAGCTCGCGGAACTTGGGACCACGTTAGAGAACGAGCTCTATACGGACTTGATTCTCCAGTCCCTTCCTTCCACTTACGCCCAGTTTATCCTGAACTTCAACTTACAAGAAAAAGAAGTTGAACTTTCAGAACTCCTCAACATGCTGAGGAGTGCAGAGGGCACCCTACAGAAAGGTAGGGAAACATCCACTTTGTTTGTAGAAGGATCTTCCTCTTCTAGGTCCAAGGCGAAAGCCAAGGGAAAGAAGAAGAAAGCCCCCACCAAACCAAGGGGCGGTGTTAGTAAAGTGGATACGAAGGGAAAAGTAAAAACAACAAAGAAAGCGGGGCATCTTGTGGATAAAGAAGAATGCTTCTATTGTCATAAGAAAGGACACTGGAAGAATGATTGCAGGGCTTGGAAAGCCAGGACACAGGAATTGAAGCAGGTTGCGGCTTCAGCTTCAGGTGTGTATGTTATTGAAAACTGTCTTTCAATTAACTCTACTTCCTGGGTTTTGGATACCGGATCAGGATCTCATATATTTAATTCTTTGCAGGCGTTGAGAAACCGTAGGGTTTTGAAGGCAGGTGACATGACCCTCAGAGTTGCAAACGGAGCTAGCATGGATGTTAAGGCCGTGGGGGACTATCACCTGGGAATGTCTGATGGACATGTTTTGGTTTTGCGTAATTGCTTTTTTGTACCCAACGCAACTTGTAATATCATTTCTGTATCTTTAGTTTCTAAAGAAGGTTATGAATTTGCGTTTGTAAGTAATGTTGTAAACATTCACCTTAATCAAGTTTTGATTGGGTCAGGTACATTGAGCAATGGTATATACGTATTAAACCAACCACAGATTTTCAATGTCCAAAATACACAAAAAAAAAGTCTCCGGAAATAAATCAGACTTTCTTATGGCATTGTAGACTAGGTCACATCAATGAGAGAAGGTTGACGAAGTTACATACAGAAGGATATTTGAATCCGTTCGAATATCAATCGTATGCCACTTGTCAATCCTGTCTCAAAGGAAAGATGACAAAGACTCCATTCACTGGACACGGAGTAAGGGCGAGCAAGCTCTTGGGACTCGTACAAAGCGATGTGTACGGTCCAATGTCTACACATGCGCCAAGCGGTTATTCTTACTTCATTAATTTTACGGATGACTTTTCAAGGTACGGTTATGTCTTCTTAATAAAACATAAGTCTGAAGCCTTTGGAAAATTCCAGGAATATAAGAATGATGTAGAAAAACAAACCGGCAAAAGTATTAAGATTCTAAGATCGGATCGAGGTGGAGAATACTTGAGTGCCGAGTTCTTAGATTATTTAAAAGAGAACGGAATTCACTCTCAGCTTACTCCTCCATACAATCCGCAACATAACGGTGTATCAGAGAGACGGAACCGAACCCTATTGGATATGGTACGGTCCATGATGAGTAACGCTGAGTTACCGCGATCATTCTGGGGGTATGCACTAGAATCAGCTGCATACCTTTTGAACCGAGTTCCGACTAAGACTGTGCCCACCACACCATATGAAATATGGAATGGGAAGAAACCCTATCTTGAATATCTGAAGATCTGGGGATGTCCGGCTTTCGTCAAAAAGCAGCATGCGGACAAGCTCGAGGCACGTTCAGTACTGTGCAAGTTTGTGGGATACCCAAAGAACTCCAGGAGGTATCTCTTCTATTACACAGAGGAACAAAAGATCATTGTTTCTCGTAATGCCCATTTTCTGGAACACCAGTTCTTAGAAAAGGAAACAAGTGGGAGCGAAATAGAACTGGTAGAAATTCCAGAACCACAGACTATTACTGAAAGCTTAGTGGAACCAGAGGGTTCAAAAGAACAGGACATTCCTATGCCGCTCCGCAGGAGTAGTAGGCAGTCTCATTCGCCTGAGAGATACTACGGTTTTCTCATAGACGGGGATAGAGAGGATTGCATCATAGATTATGATGAGCCTACTAGCTTCCAGCAAGCCGTTCAGAGCGTCGACTCGGTAAAATGGCTGGATGCAATGCGGACCGAAATGGAGTCCATGTACACTAACAAAGTATGGACGTTGGACGTTGCTCCAGACGGGGTAAAACCCGTAGGATGCAAGTGGATCTTCAAAAGGAAGATTGGTATAGATGGACAGGTTGAGACCTATAAAGCTAGACTGGTTGCAAAGGGTTTTCGTCAAAGACTTAGTTTGGACTATGACGAGACCTTTTCTCCAGTAGCTATGCTGAAATCCATTCGGATCCTTCTTGCCATTGCTGCCTTCCACGATTATGAGATTTGGCAGATGGACGTAAAGACAGCTTTTCTAAATGGAAATTTAGAGGAGTGTGTCTATATGGACCAGCCAGAGGGTTTCATTCAGAGTGGGAGCAGCGGAAAGGTGTGCAAGTTGCTTAAGTCCATCTACGGACTAAAGCAGGCATCGCGGAGTTGGAACATCTGTTTTGATGAGACGGTCATGGAATTTGGCTTTATCAAAAATCCAGATGAACCATGCATCTATAGTAGATTTGTTGCGAGAACTGTAGTATTCCTCGTTTTATACGTGGACGACATTCTCTTAATAGGAAATGACATTCCTATGCTACAATCTGTCAAGGGGTTCTTGTCACACAGGTTCTCCATGAAAGACCTGGGTGATGCCTCATACATCCTGGGGATCCAGATCCATCGTGATAGATCCTAGAGGATATTAGGACTTTCACAGTTTAGGTACATCGACACCATACTGAAATGATTCAGTATGGAAGATTCCAAGCGCGGTAATCTACCGGCTTGTCACGGGATCACCCTCTCTAAAGAGATGTCTCCCAAGACTGATTTGGAGAGGGATCGCATGTCTATTATACCCTACGCTTCTACGGTAGGCTCTATAATGTATGCGATGTTGTGTACCAGACCGGATGTAACTTATGCACTGAGTGTAGTAAGCCGGTATCAGTCAAACCCTGGCGAGAAACACTGGATAGCGGTAAAGAACATTCTCAAGTACCTGAGAAGGACTAAGGAGATGTTCTTGGTGTATGGCGGAAAAGACCTCCAGATCGAGGCCTTTGCTGACTCCAGCTTCCAGAGTGACAAGGATGATTCCAAGTCCATGTCGGGTTTTGTCTTTACCCTCAATGGAGGGGCGGTGTGTTGGAAGAGTTCCAAACAGGAAACCGTTGCAGACTCGACGATGGAAGCGGAATACATCGCTGCATCTGATGCCGCAAAAGAAGCTGTCTGGATAAGGAAGTTCTTAAAAGAACTTCAGGTGGTTCCGTCCAATGTTGATCCAATACCTCTGTATTGAGACAACAACGGGGTTATAACTTTAGCGAAGGAACCCAGGTCCCATCAGAGATCCAGACACATCTTTAGGCGGTATCACCTGATCAGGGAGATCGTGGATCGCTAGGAGATCGAGGTTCGCAGGGTCACTTCAGAAGATAACACTGCAGATCCATTCACCAAGGCCTTGCCCCAGACTCAGTTCGAGCGGCTGATCGAGATGATAGGTCTTTGATACGCCAGTACATGGCTTTAGTGCAAGTGGGAGATTGTTAGTGTATATGCCCTAGAGGCCATTACTGTATCATACTAGTCTGTATATTACTTAATGGAAGGTTGGGATATTCACCTTGTATAAACAATCTTGCTCAATATAGTAGTATGCTACTTGGTTTGTTTCTACTTCAATGTGTACATGTGTTTATTTTAGTATATCACCTATACACATTAGTGCAGCCCTTAGGATCTTTGCTTGATTACCAGCGTTATGATGGCAGTCACACTAGTGGGGCTGGGTAATCTATAAGCACATCCTTATACAGGTCCCTAGTCGCAGGACTATCGAGACAGGGCATCGATACTCCGAAGTAGACTAGCGCATGCGCTTCTTATCCCAGAGTGGGAGATGGTCTGTCCCACAGCCATCAGTACGTCGTACTGGAGATAGTATGCGGGTGCTCGTTGGGTTACGAGTACACTGGACAGGACTCGTCGGGAACTGACCGGTTGGTATTATACCTATCGTCAGTTATCAGTTCCCAGGTGACATGAGTACAGCTTAGTCCGCTAACTTGACACTGTCACTTCGCCTCGAGTGTGTTCCCACTGTACTTTGATTACTACCCTACCACGGCTCAAAGGAGTCGTGCAAACAGGTAGTAGTTGGGTACAGTCCCGAAGCACTTGGAGGCAGTGACGGTTAGACAGGATTCGTCTCTCCCGGTATTGGGGGTTGACATCGCGCTGCGTCTAGGAGAGCCATTACACGAGTAGTCCCTGGCCAGGGCAATCGAGATATACTGGTAGGCTTCCAGTGTTATCTCCAGGTGTTTTAGGCTTCACTCCGACACGACATGTACCGCTATTAGAGGACTGACGTTTACCGCCCCCTAGGCCCGCCATGCGATGTATCAGACGAACAGACCTGACTGTACGGAGAAAGTCACATTCAGGCTCAGTAGGAGTTCAGATGGGTTTCACCTCGTCAGTCTTCTTGTCGGCATCTACCTGGGGACCGTTACGCACAGCTAGTGCCGCTTGCGGTCTGTGGTTAAACCCACTGTCAGCGTAGTGTCGAGTCTTTAGAGTCCCACACAGAAAGCTATTCGCCTTTAGGCAAAAGAGTAGAGGTCGCATGGTTTTGCGACAGGTCGCATGGTTTTGCGACAGGTCGCATGGTTTTGCTACAGGGTTCGGTCACATCCGTGCACTTATGCACGTACATTGTCCGGACAGTTTACACTAGCGGGCTTTGGTTTAAGCCAGATACTAGTGTACGTATTGGGATTGGATTTATCCAGTATGTATTCGTGTTCCTCGGAACGCGGATGCGGGTGTGTATGCACAGTTGACGGAGAGATAGAGGCAGAGGATTCTCATTAGGGTTGTTGACCGTTGACTGTTGACTATTGACTTTTTGCTCAACCCTAATGAGAATATGATATATGATTAACAATAATATTAATTAAGTATTATGGTGACATGGTTGTTGAGGGGTTGACTTTGTTGACTTGTTGACTTGTTGTCCGGTTGACTAGGTTGGACTAGTTGACCATCATGATGACAATGGCTATCATTTCATGGCAAAGAATTTTTACTTGCTTGTTTCTCTTGTGAGAAATGAGTGCATGAAATGATATGGCTATTGTAGCTTAAACCATTTACACAATACTTGATTACTATTTTGTGATGATGGTTTTGGATTATGAGAGCCAAGAGAGAAAAGTCTTCTCTCATTCTGTCATTCTCATTCTCTCTCTTGTTCTTGAGCTCTCATCTCCTTCCTCTTGCTCTCCCTCTCTTTAGTCTATGGTTCACTTGTCTCATGTGTTGAGAACCAAGAACCATAGAGAAAATCCCAACACACTCTTCTCTACTCACTCTAGTTCACAAGGTTTGGCAAACCAAGTGAACTTGTTTCTTCAAAGACCGAAGAAGAAGCCAAAAGTAGAAGCTTTCGAGGTGGATCCATCTTTGGCGCAAGGAGATGACGGGGTGAAGCCGATCCTGACAACCATCGAGGCTTGAAGACGAAGGAGTTCAAGAAAGTAAGGTATAACCCCCTAACCGAGTAGTTAACAACTTCTAGTTAGGTTGTTAGTTAAATGTTTAACAAAGATCCGGTTTTGAGTCCATGTTACCACCTCTAGAAAATTGTTTTTCACCAAATTCCGCATGCCCGAAAGTACCGGGAAAGGTAGCATGGACTTACAATACCTTGCACCTTATTCGATGAGGAAAGTGCCGAGATCCCTTCACCGGGAGTGGCCTCTTTAGCGAAACGAGAAAACCCTCAGAAACACTCCTTTTTAAAATCACTTGTTTCTACTACGATATCAAGTTCATTACGCTCATGGTTTTCTGAAAAACCTGCGTAGCCCTCCGTCATTTCAGATAAGTAATATTTAGTACTCGTGTTGCGGTAGTTTGGCATGCGTCAAGGCGTAGTGTACGGTAACTAATTACTACTTATCTGTAGCATGATGTGTGATTGGATTAGGGTATTCGTACGGCGTTGTTTGGCATGCGTCAAGGGTCGTACGGGTGGGTTTAATTCAATCATGAAATGTACGGGTTGAACTTGACTAGCGGACTATGGGTTGTTTAGCATACGTCAAGGTCATAGCACGCGAGGGGTAAAAGCATTATCGGGAATTTCAAGTGTTGGAATTTGCAATGAGATTGCATACCTTCTATGAGATAGTTGGATCCCGATACCCACTGCGAGTAAGCCGGGAGAATTTTACACAGGACAATTAGCCAATCAAGTAGGTGTCTAGAAAGTTGTTAACGGGGTTATGCCTCTGGGAAAACTAGGTTTATTTTAATTAGGTCCGTGCGAAAGCATGGGGAACCTCCCTCAAAGTACCAACACTGATCTGGCTGAAAGATTAACGAAATTGTAGGGTGTAATTAATCTCGGCTAATCTTACCTTTTAGGGTTTGAAGGAAGATTTGATAAAAACAGTGGGAGACATCCTGATTAAATAAGATAATAACCAATCTAATCTTGCAAGAGCATACGCTAAAGTGTTTTCTTCTCTCTCTCTCCAGGTAGCGACTATGTCAGGCCTTAATCAAGATAATAATATTGATGTATTGACCGAACCCGCTTATTACATTGAGCAGGGGAATGTTGGTCCCGTTCTTTCTTATAAGTGTTATAAGACTGAGCAGGGAATAGGAGAATATCTGGATTCTCACGCCGCCCAAACGAAGAACAAGCATGTTGATGCATCTTCTTCGGGTGTGTTAGTTATTGAGAACTGTTTCTCAGTTCACTCTACGTCCGGGGTATTAAATACCGGATCAGGATCCTACATATGTAATTTATTACGTGGGCTACGTAATGGTAGAGAATTGGGAATGGGTGATCATTTCGTAATAGTAGGGAATGGTGCAAATATTGCAGCCAAAGCTGTTGGCGAATGTCACCTTGTATTACCAAATGGTAATACATTGATTCTTAACGAGTGCTATTATATACCGAACATGATGTGCAAGATTATATCGGTTTCTTTATTAAGTAAATAAGATATAATTTTGTAATACAGGATAATGTTATGAACATCTTCCTAAATCAAAAGTTGATTGGATCAGGCTCGTTACATAATGGCATATACGTTCTCAATCAAACTACAGTCTTTTATATAAAAAACACACACAAGAGGAAGAGTTCAGAAATGAACGAATCCTATTTCTAGCATTGTAGACTTGGTCATATTAATGCGACACTGCTAGCTAAGTTACATAAGTATGGATATTTGAATCCACTCGAATTATCATCTTATGAAACTTGCCATTCTTGTATCAAAGGCAGAATGACCAAAACTCCGTTTAGTGGACATGGAGAAAGAGTTGAGGAACTCTTAGGACTGGTGCATAGTGATGTATGCGGTCCCATGCCTACACATGCCAGGAACGGTTCTTCCTACTTCATTACATTCACTGACGTTCTCTCAAGATACGGACATGTGTTCCTGATGAAACACAAGTCTGAAGCTTTTGAGAATAAAGCTAGTGCGCAGGTTTTGTGGGTCAATGGAAAGTTTTGGTTCACATAGAATTTTTCCCTAATTAAAATTTTATTTTAATGTGGTATTTATGTATTTAATTAATGGTGTATGTGTTTGTATTTTTTTTGGCCACATTTTCCTTCATCATATTTGTGGCCAAATTCATCTTTTGGTGAGGTGGCAAGTTTGTGATGAGTCACTTGTTTTAGTAATTCTTAAAGCATGGCTTCAATTGTGACTCATGCTTTCATTGAATGATTCTTGTCAAAGCTTAAGATTTTTGTGTTGATATTATTTGCTAATGGTCACCACTTGAATCCCTTGGACTCACCCCCCATTCATAGTGAAGTGGCCGGCCCCCCATTCATTGGACATGAATTTAATATATTAATTGATGTGTAGCTTCAATTAATGTATTCATTCTCTTCACTTGATATTTTTCTCATTCCACAGAGCACGATTTGAGACCCAATTTTTTTGGTCGAGCCCTCTTTTGGAGAGGGAAATTTTTTGATTCACAAAATCTTTTGCTCATTTCATCAACTCCAAATTGGCAACTTCAATTTACCTTCACCCAATTAGTTGGGTTCCTTGAGATAAATTATCCTACACTCTCTCTACTTCTTTCTTGGACATCTAGGCTAGCAAACTGAATGTCCGAATTGCCTCGGTTTGAAGTGCGCGCCCGTTGATGTGGTGCCGCTTCGACGAGGAGACTGAAAATCGGAGATGCCGCGAGGAGCATGGAATTATAGCTAAAGACCGAAGGACACGGATCGATCGGTATAAATTCTTATACCACTTTACAGTTACTAGTAAGGATTTTGATGTGTTAAATTGTTAGTGTATATGCCCTAGAGGCCATTATTGTATCATACTAGTTTGTATATTACTTAATGGAAGCTTGGGATATTCACCTTGTATAGACAATCTTGCTCAATATAGTAGTATGCTACTTGGTTTGTTTCTGCTTCAATGTGTACATGTGTTTATTTTAGTATATCAACTATACAAATTAGGGGATCCCATAGGATCTTTGCTTGATTACCAGCGTTGTGATAGCAGTCACACTAGTGGGGGCTGGGTAATCCACAAGCACATCCTTATGCAGGTCCCTAGTCGTAGGACTATCGAGACATGGCATCAATACCCCGGAGTAGACTAGCGTATGCGCTTCTCATCCCAGTGTGGGAGACGGTCTGTCCCACAGCCGTCAGTACGTCGTACTTGAGATAGTATGCGGGTGCTCGTTAGGTTACGAGTACACTGGACAGGACTCGTTGGGAACTGTTGGTTGGTACTATACCTATCGTCAGTTGTCAGTTCCCAGGTGACATGAGTACAGCTTAGTCCGCTGACTTGACACTGTCACTTCGCATTGAGTGTGTCCCCACTGTACTTAGATTACTACCCTACCATGGCTCAATGGAGTCGTGCAAACAGGTAGCTGTTGGGTGCAGTCCCGAAGCACTTGGAGGCAGTGACGGTTAGACATGATTCGTCTCTCCCGGTATTGGGGGTTGACATCGCGTTGTGTCTGGGAGAGCCATTACAAAAGTAGTCCCTGGCCAGGGCAAGCGAGATATAATGGTAGGTTTCCAGTGTTATCTCAGGGTGTTCTGGGCTACACTCCGACACGACTTGTACCGCTATTAGGGGACTGACGTTTACCGCCCCCTAGGCCCGCAATGCGATGTTATCAGAAGAACAGACCGGAGTGTACAGAGATTATCACACTCAGGCTCAGTAGGAGTTCTGATAGGTTTCACCTCGTCCGTCTTCTTGTCAGCATCTACCTGGGGACCGTTATGCACAGCTAGTGCCGCTTGTGGTCTGTGGTTAAACCCACTGCCAGCGTAGTGTCGAGTCTTTAGAGTCCCACACAGAAAGCTATTCGCCTTTAGGCAAAAGAGTAGAGTTCGCATGGTTTTGCGACAGGGCGTATGGTTTTGCGACAGGGTTCGGTCACATCCGTGCACTTGTGCACTTTTAGTGTCCGGACAGTTAACACTTGCGGGCTTTGGTTTAAGCCAGATCCTAGTGTACGTTTTGGGATTGGTTTTATCTCGTTTGTATTCGTGTTCCTCGGAACGCGGATGCGGGTGTGTATGCACAGTTGACAGAGGCAGAGGATTCTCATTGGGGTTGTTGACTGTTGACTATTGACTTTTTGCTAAACCCTAATGAGAATAAGAAATACAATTAACAATAATATTAATTAAGTATTATAGTGACATGGTTGTTGAGGGGTTGACTTTGTTGACTTGTTGACTTTGTTGACCGGTTGACTAGGTTGGACTAGTTGACCATCATCATGACAATGGCGATCATTTCATGGCAAAGACTTTTGCTTACTTGTTTATTTTTGCAAAATGAGTGCATGTAATGATATAGCCATTTTGACTTGAAGCATCACATAATATTTGATTACTATTATTTGTTATGATGGTTTTAGATTATGAGAGCTTGGATGGAAAAAGACTTACACATTCTCTCATTTGCTTTCTCTCTCTTGCTTGAGCTCTCCCTCTTGCTCTTCCTCTTGCTCTCTCTCTAGCTCAAGGCAACTCCCTCTCATGAGTTGGGAAATATTGCCTCAGAGATAAAAGAAAACCCATATCACTTCTCTACTCATCCTAGTTCACAAGGTTTAGCAAACCAAGTGTACTAGTTTCTTCAAGTTCGAAGAAGAAGCCAAAGGTAGAAGCTTTCAGGTGGATCGATCTTCGGCGCAAGGAGACGACGAGGTGAGGCCGATCCGTACACCGCAAAGAGTTGAAGACGAAGGAGTTCAAGAAAGGTATTGCCCCCTAACCAAGAAGGTAAAACTCCTAGTTAGTTTGTTAGGTAGTTGTTTAATAAAGATCCGTATTTTGAGTCCATGTTACCACCTCTTGAAAAATCATTTTTCATCATTTCCGCTAGCCCGTAAGTACCGGGAGAGGTAATGTGGACTTACAGTGGTATCAGATCTTAGTTAAACACTATCTAACATGTTAGCAAAGTAACTAGAAGTTCGATCGAAGAAAAAGTCGCGAAACGAACCCGAAAATTCAAGTTTCTGTCGATTCTGTATTCTTTTCAAAAATTAATAAAACTTGCACCAAAAATCGACTCAGGCTTTTTAAAAGACACCCAAGAAATTTGGTCCACTGGCTCGGTCAAAGCGCCGCGGATCCGCGGCCGAGTTGACTCGGCCGTGGCACAATTTTCTTGCAGTGTGGTTCTGGGGTTGTTTTGGGATATTTACAATATGATTTTTCTGCCCAGATTTTCCAGAAAGAAAAATTTGTTTTTGGGGCCTAAAAACCCGTATTATGATCGAACTTCTAAAAGACTTAAGCTAACGGGTTATATCTTTGATGTGATATATGTATTGAACGTCCGCTAATCGTTGTACGTCGATTAGTGGGGGTTATACATATCTCTGATCTGTAATGTTGATGGTATGTGTATATGAATTCATTAGATTGTCGCGGATGAATAGCCGGGGGTTGTGAGATGAGAGTTTTCTTTTCTTTCAATTCATGTAAATTTGTAATTAATGTAATATTATTTTATGGCCGTACAATCGGGATGGGGTTGTAGCCGTCATTGTATAATTTCTTTTACTGTTTTTGCTCCTAGGATAGACCCAAGGTGGGGTGCACAAACTACCGGGTATCTCGAAGTGCCTAGTGTCCTACTCATGTCATTGAGGGAGGTTGCTCCGCTTCAGATATTTGGCGGGTAGTTTGCCGCACCCGTAGGGGTCTAGGGTAGGGTATCGGCTATTCATCATGACCGTGTAATCCGCTTTACGTTACAGGCTCGTACGAATTGTGGATTCCTAGTATATCCAATGTGTTCATCTGTGATCTGGAATGGCTATCATTGCATGTGACGAATGTTTATATCTATATATGATATTATTTAGGCATTGCTTATGTTTTGCATCCGCGCTAGTCCAGCCCCCGCTCCGTCGTTAGTTAAGTAACCTAACGGGTAATGACGGGGGCCCGTGGCGAATGCGGATGGCATAAGCGTACGTCATATTTTCGTTGTTTTCTGCAATGGTAGGATTAAATGATGGGATGCATTAAAATTAATGCAAGAAAAATAAACCAAGTAAAAGTCATTGGAACACTTTCAAAACCACTCGGTTTCTTTTCAAAAAGAACTTTTAAAGGCGGAGCTTAAGCCACTCCTTTTAAAAGCTATCTCGTTCCATCGATTATATCAAGTTCACTACGTTCACGGTTTTGCCAAAACCATCCGTAGCCCTCCATCATTTCAGATAAATATTCGGTAGTTTTCAAGCTATGTATTTTGACCTCACGCCAAGGCATAGTGATTGGTAGGTGCCGGATATTTATCTGTTGCATAGATAGAATGCGTTGGTTTGAGACAGTCGTACTGCCATTTTGGCCTACGTCAAGGGAAGGTACGGGTGGGTTCAAATTAACCTGGATAATGATGGGAAGAACTTGACATGTGACTTATGACATTTTGACCTCACGCCAAGGTCATAAGAGCATGGGGCAAAAATCCACATTGGGAGTTTCAAAAGAACTGAAACTTGCTAGCGCTGCATACCATTTGGAGTGTGATGATTCTGGTAGGATTCCTTCAGTTTTGTCACGCAATGATATTTGGATCCGGATCCTACTGTGAGTATATGCTACTCCTCGGGAAATTTCTCATTTAACGATCAATGCTATAAACCAAGTAGGTGTCTAGAAAGGTGTTAGCGGGGCTACGCCCACAGGGAAAAGAGGTTATTTAATTAAGGAACTTCGCGAAAGGGTTGGAAAACCTCCCTCGAAGTACTGACACCAGCCTGGCCGAACGGTTAAGCAAGTATTGTACGGTGAGATTGATCCTGACTAATTCTTCCTTTTTGGTTTGAGGAGGGATTCGAGAGACAATGGGAGCCATCCTGTTTAGACAAATTAAAAACCACTCTAAACTTGCAAGAGCATCATGCTAAAGTGTTTCTTCTCTCTCTCCTAATTGCAGCGACCAAACATCATGACCGGACTTAAATTACTACTAGATAAAAACATACTGACAGGGCCAAACTACAAAGATTGGCTCAGGAATGTCAAAATGGCAATCACTTATCACAAGTTGGGGCATCTCCTTACCACCAAAGCTCCCCATGTCCCAGGTCCCAAAACCAGCGTCGCGGATAGGGAAATCCATAAGACCTGGGAAATCGATTGCGCGAAGGCCAAGTGCCTCGTGCTTGCCTCTTTGGACAATGAACATCAGAGGAGGCACGAGAACATGGACCTCGAATCCATATTTCTCCACACAAAAGAACTGTATGGAGAGCAATCTCGTATTGTCAGATACGAAGTGTCGAAAAAGCTGTTTTCGGCAAGGTTGGTCGTCGGATCATCGGTAGCGGAACACGTGCTTAAGATGATTGGCTTCATTGAGGAGCTCGCAGACCTTGGGACCACGTTAGAGAACGAGCTCTGCACGGACTTGATTCTCCAGTCCCTTCCTTCTACTTATGCCCAGTTTATCCTGAACTTCAACTTACAAGAAAAAGATGTTGAACTTTCAGAACTCCTCAACATGCTGAGTAGTGCAGAGGGCACCCTACAGAAAGGTAGGGAAACATCCACTTTGTTTGTAGGAGGATCTTCCTCTTCTAGGTCCAAGGCGAAAGCCAAGGGGAAGAAGAAGAAAGCCCCCGCCATACCAAGGGGCGGTGTTAGTAAAGTGGATACGAAGGGAAAGACAAAAGCAACAAAGATAGCGGGAAAGCTTGTGGGAAAGGAAGAATGCTTTTACTGTCACAAGAGTGGACACTGGAAAAAGGATTGCAGGGCTTGGAAGGCTGGAACCCAGGATCTGAAGCAAGTTGCGGCTTCAGCTTCAGGTGTGTATGTTATTGAAAAATGTCTATCAATAAACTCTACATCCTGGGTATTGGATACCGGATCAGGATCTCATATCTGTAATTCTTTGCAAGCATTGAGAAAGCGTAGGGTTTTGAAGGCAGGTGATATGACCCTCAGAGTTGCAAACGGAGCTAGCAAGGATGCTGAGTCCGTAGGGGACTATCACCTGGGGTTGCCAGATGGACATGTTTTGGTTTTACGCAATTGCTATTTTGTACCCAATGCAACTTGTAATATCATTTCTGTATCTTTATTATCTAAAGAAGGTTATGAATTTGCATTTGTAAGAAATGTTGTAAACATTCACCTTAATCAAGTTTTGATTGGGTCAGGTACATTAAGCAATGGTATATACGTACTAAACCAACCACAGATTTTCAATGTCCAGAATACACACAAAAGAAAGTCTCCGGAAACAAACCAGGCTTTCTTATGGCATTGTAGACTGGGTCACATCAATGAGAGAAGGTTGACGAAGTTACATACAGAAGGATATTTGGATCCGTTCGAATATCAATCGTATGCTACTTGTCAATCCTGTCTTAAAGGAAAGATGACAAAGACTCCGTTCACTGGACACGGAGTAAGAGCGAGCGAGCCCTTGGGACTTGTACACAGCGACGTGTGTGGTCCAATGTCTACACATGCGCGAAGCGATTATTCTTACTTCATTACTTTTACGGATGACTTTTCAAGGTACGGATATGTCTTCGTAATGGAACATAAATCCGAAGCCTTTGGAAAATTCCAGGAATATAAGAATGAAGTAGAAAAACAGACAGGAAAAAGTATCAAGACACTAAGATCTGATCGAGGTGGTGAATACTTAAGTATCGAATTCCTGGATTACTTAAAAGAGAATGGTATTCTCTCTCAACTTACTCCTCCATACACTCCGCAACATAACGGTTTATCGGAGAGACGGAACCGGACCCTATTAGATAAGGTACGTTCCATGATGAGTAACACTGAGTTACCGCGATCATTCTAGGGATATGCACTAGAATCAGCTGCATACCTTTTGAACCGAGTTCCAACTAAGACTGTGCCTACCACACCATATGAGATATGGAGTGGGAAGAAACCCTATCTTCAATATCTGAAGATCTGGGGATGTCCGGCTTTTGTCAAAAAGCAGCATGTGGACAAACTCGTGGCACGCTCAGTATTGTGCAAGTTTGTGGGATACCCAAAGAACTCCAGGGGGTATCTCTTCTATTACGCGGAGGAACAAAAGATCATTGTTTCTCGTAATGCCCATTTTCTGGAACACCAGTTGTTAGGAAAGGAAACAAGTGGGAGCGAAATAGAACTGGAAGAAATTCCAGTACCACAGACTATTACTGAAAGCTTAGTAGAACCAGAGGATTCAAAAGAACATGACATTCCTACGCCGCTCCGCAGGAGTAGTAAGCAGTCTCATCCGCCCGAGAGATACTACAGTTTTCTCATAGACGGGGATAGAGAGGATTGCATCAATGATTATGATGAACCGACTAGCTTCCAGCAGGCCATTCAGAGCGTTGACTCGGAAAAATGGCTGGATGCAATGCGGACCGAAATGGAGTCTATGTATACCAACAAAGTATGGACGTTGGACGTTGCTCCAGATGGGGTAAAACCCGTAGGATGCAAGTGGATCTTCAAAAGGAAGATTGGTGTAGATGGACAGGTTGAGACCTACAAAGGTAGACTGGTTGCAAAAGGTTTTCGTCAAAGACCTGGTTTGGATTATGACGAGACCTTTTCTCCATTAGCTATGCTGAAATCCATTCGGATCCTTCTTGCCATTGCTGCCTTCCACGATTATGAGATTTGGCAGATGGACGTAAAGACCGCTTTTCTGAATGGAAATTTAGAGGAGTGTGTCTATATGGACCAGCCAAAGGGTTTCATTCAGAGTGGGAGCAGCGGAAAGGTGTGCAAGTTGCTTAAGTCCATCTATGGACTAAAGCAGGCATCGCGGAGTTGGAACATCTGTTTTGATGAGACGGTCAAAGAATTTGGCTTTATCAAAAATCCAGATGAACCATGCATCTATAGTAGATTTGTAGCGAGAACTGTAGTATTCCTCGTTTTATACGTGGATGACATTCTCTTGATAGGAAATGACATTCCTATGCTACAATCTGTCAAAGGGTTCTTGTCACACAGGTTCTCCATGAAAGACCTGGGTGATGCCTCATGCATTCTGGGGATCCGGATCTATCGTGACAGATCGAAGAGGATACTGGGACTCTCACAGTCCAGGTACATCGACACCATACTGAAAAGATTCACTATGGAAGATTCCAAGCGCGGTAATCTACCGGCTTGTCACGGGATCACCATCTCCAAAGAGATGTCTCCCAAGACTGATTTGGAAAGGGATCGCATGTCTATTATACCCTACGCATCTACGGTAGGCTCTATAAAATATGCGATATTGTATACCGGACCAGATGTAGCTTATGCACTGAGTGTGGTAAGTCGGTATCAGTCAAACCCTGGGGAGAAGCACTGGATAGCGGTAAAGAACATTCTCAAATACCTGAGAAGAACTAAGGAGATGTTCTTGGTGTATGGCGGAAAAGACCTCCAGATCGAGGCCTTTTCTGACTCCGGCTTCCATAGTGACAAGGATGATTCCAAGTCCATGTCGGGTTATGTCTTTACCCTCAATGGAGGGGCGGTGTGTTGGAAGAGTTCCAAACAGGAAATCGTTGCTGACTAGACGATGGAAGCGGAATATATCGCTGCTGCAGATGCCGCAAAAGAAGCCGTCTGGATAAGGAAGTTCTTAACGAAACTTCAGGTGGTTCCGTCCAATGTTGATCCAATACCGCTGTATTGCGACAACAACGGGGCTATAGCTTTAGCGAAGAAACCTAGGTCCCATCAGAAGTCCAGACACATCTTAAGGCGGTATCACCTGATCAGGGAGATCGTGGGTCGCCAGGAGATCGAGGTTCGGAGAGTTTCTACGGAAGATAACATTGCGGATCCACTCATAAAGGCTTTACCCCAGACTCAGTTCGAGCGGCTGATCGAGATGGTTGGTCTTCGATACGCCAGTACATGGCCTTAGTGCAAGTGGGAGATTGTAAGTGTATATGCCCTAGAGGCTATTACTGTATCATACTAGTTTGTATATTACTTTATGGAAGATTGGGATATTCACCTTGTATAGACAATCTTGCTCAATATAGTTGTATGCTACTTGGTTTGTTTCTGCTTCAATGTGTACATGTGTTTATTTTAGTATATCACCTATACACATTAGTGGAGCTCTTAGGATCTTTGCTTGATTACCAGCGTTGTGATGGTAGTCACACTAGTGGGGGCAGGGTAATCCACAAGCACGTCCTTATGCAGGTCCCTAGTCGTAGGACTATCGAGACAGGGCATCGATACTCCGGAGTAGACTAGCGTATGCACTTCTCATTCCAGTGTGGGAGACGGTCTGTCCCACAGCCGTCAGAACGTCGTACTTGAGATAGTATGCGGGTGCTCGTTAAGTTACGAGTACACTGGACATGACACGTTGGGAACTGTTGGTTGGTACTATACCTATCGTCAGTTATCAGTTCCCAGGTGACATGAGTACAGCTTAGTCCGCTGACTTGACACTGTCACTTCCCCTCGAGTGTGTTCCCAATGTACTTAGATTACTACAACCTACCACGGCTCAAAGGAGTCGTGCAAACAGGTAGTAGTTGGGTGCAGTCCCGAAGCACTTGGAGGCAGTGACGGTTAGACAGGATTCGTCTCTCCCGGTATTGGGGGTTGACATCACGCTGTGTCTAGGAGAGCCATTACACAAGTAGTCCCTGGCCAGGGCAAGCGAGATATACTGGTAGGTTTCCAGTGTTATCTCAAGGTGTTCTGCGCTACACTCCGACACGACTTGTACCGCTATTAGGGGACTGACGTTTACCGCCCGGTAGGCCCGCCATGCGATGTTATCAGACGAACAGACCGGACTGTACGGAGATTGTCGTACTCAGGCTCAGTAGGAGTTCTGATGGGTTTCACCTCGTCCGTCTTCTTTTCGGCATCTACCTGGGGACCGTTACGCATAGCTAGTGCCGCTTGCGGTCTATGGTTAAACCCACTGCCAGTGTAGTGTCGAGTCTTTAGAGTCCCACACAGAAAGCTATTCGCCTTTAGGCAAAAGAGTAGAGTTCGCATGGTTTTGTGACAGGTCGTATGGTTTTGCGACAGGGTTCGGTCACATCCGTGCACTTGTGCACGTTTAGTGTCCGGACAGTTAACACTAGCGGGCTTTGGTTTAAGCCAGATCCTAGTGTACTTTTTAGGATTGGATTTATCTCGTTTGTATTCATGTTCCTCGGAACGCGGATGCGGGTGTGTATGCACAGTTGACAGAGAGACAGAGGCAGAGGATTCTCATTGGGGTTGTAGACTGTTGACTGTTGACTATTAACTTTTTGCTAAACCCTAATGAGAATAAGAAATATAATTAACAATAATATTAATTAAGTATTATAGTGACATGGTTGTTGAGGGGTTGACTTTATGGACTTGTTGACTTTGTTGACCCGTTGACTAGTTTGGACTAGTTGACCATCATCATGGCAATGGCTATCATTTCATGGCAAAGACTTTTGCTTGCTTGTTTCTTTTTGCAAAATGAGTGCCTGAAATGATATAGCCATTTTGACTTGAACCATCACATAATAATTGATTACTATTATTTGTTATGATGGTTTTGAATTATGAGAGTTTGGATGGAAAAAGACTTACTCATTCTCTCATTTGCTTTCTCTCTCTTGCTTGAGCTCTCCCTCTTGCTCTTCTTCTTGCTCTCTCTCTAGCTCAAGGCAATTCCCTCTCATGAGCTGAGAAACATTACCTTAGAGCTAAAAGGAAACCCATATCACTTCTCTACTCATCCTAGTTCACATGGTTTAGCAAACCAAGTGTTCTAGTTCCTTCAAGTTCGAAGAAGAAGCCAAAGGTAGAAGCTTTCTGGTGGATCCATCTTCGGCACAAGGAGACGACGAGGTGAGGCCGATCCGTACACCGCAAAGATTTGAAGACGAAGGAGTTCAAGAAAGGTATAATACCCTAACCGAGAAGGTAAAACTCCTAGTTAGGTTGTTACGTAGTTGTTTAACAAAGATCCGTATTTTAAGTCCATGTTACCACCTTTTGAAAAATCGTTTTTCATCATTTCCGCTAGCCCGTAAGTACCGGGAGAGGTAACGTGGACATACATAAATGGTTAATCATGAAGTGTGGATTTGGAAAACTTAATCAATTGGTGAGAATGATATTTGTTAAATTCCTATTTGTCTAATTGAGATAATAAGGAAACTAGGTTTTACTAAAACATGTTTGGGTGAGACTAAAATTGTGGTAATGATTTTGGATAACTAAGTTAAGCTAATTTGTGTTGTTGGAAATCGCTAGAATTGTTAAATTTCTAGACTTTGTGCTAAAATGATATAAAATGCTTATTAGGTTTTTGGCAAAAGTTTGACGTGAGTTTTAATGGAAGTGGAGATGACGTGAATATTACTATATACGATAATTATTGAGTTGTAAATGCGGGTGTGTACTATTGGGTATTTAATGTGGCAGTTTTCATGTATAGCGACCCAATTTAGGGTTTTGGCTACGTTTTCTCGGTTTTTGAATTCTTGGTTTTGAGTTATGGTATTGTATTTGGTCGTTGGACGTTTTTACGTCAACGACGAGAGTTGTTTGGTTGCTTTGCATACGCATGCTACAGGTTTTAACCTATGAGCGCACCGCGTGCCGTTTTTGGATTTCGGAAATTGATGTTAATAGCATTGCGAATGTCTATTGATTGTAGGTACCTTCGCATGGATTCAATGACGACGAAGCGCATCGACTACGGCTAAGCGAGGAGTTCAGCAGGAGAGTAGATTTATATCTACGGAGGATGTCGGGTGGATGGCATATAGCACCCCCGCAACCATTGATATGGATTATCGTTTGATTATTATATCTTGATAACGATATGCGACGGACATGATTGTAGGATTTGCAAACGATAATATGTTTGAAGATGAAGCTAACGAACAATTGACTTAGGAGAAAATGAAATGATAAGTGAATCTTGATAAGTACGATTTTAAAAAGAACAAGTGTGACGTTTATTTAATGTGATGAACGAGTATACGACGTGATATGATGAGTTAGTATGATATGTCATTTTATGGATTCGAGTCGATATGAGATTGTTGATACCTTTGTAGGTCCCCTGATATGAGTTTGACATGGATGTGACCTGAGAGATAGGTATATATATTTATATGGATAATGATTGCATAATAAGTGATATTCCGTACGAGACTTAGATCCGTACCCCCCATGTTGTATAGGTTGATAGAATCCCTATTTGGTTAATGCCGTCGTACGTTAGATTACCGTACGCGATGAGTTTTACTTGTTGATTTATCCATACACTTGATTAGAGGATGCCGCACGATGGATTATACCGTACGTAATATTGTGAGGCTGGATGCCGATTGATAGATTCACTGACTTGGTCTTGTTGATTTGTATACCTTATAGCATTTGATTCACTATATGAATTGTGCTGCATTCATGCTATTCACATTGCATTTTTTATACCTGTGCTAGTACACCTATACCATTATCGATGATGCGTATGTTACACTTACACGGATTGCCGGCTCACACACTTCATCATCGATAATTGCTATGTCACTTACACAGTAGAATTGATACATCATGCTATGATCTACTGCCATGTTCACATCACTATGCTAGGTTGCGTGATATACTGACATGTACACTTGCATACTTTGCTACAGCTACATGTACATCGTGCCTACATACTGACATGTACACTACATATCTTGCTATAGTTGCATATACCCCTAAGTGGTATTGTAATGACATATGATATTGGGACGTTGATTATTGTGCTATTGCGCTTATGAAATGCATCATATATACTTTCTTACATGTAGATACTTATACCTTGCTACAGTTACATGTACACCTCATATGATGCTGCACTTGTTTTTCGGAGAATTTGGGAACCGCATGATATATTTTAAAGCTAGATTCATTAAAAAGAGCGGCTTTCCCTTAATATGCTCATATTGTTGTTTTATGTTGCATATATCAGTTTTCATGGATTTACCCATTGAGATATGGATTTCATGTGATTTATGGATTTGAGAACCGTGGGGGTATTTCAAGAAATTATGTGTTGTTTGAAAACCCGGTTTCTCTTGATATGATATTTCAGTGTGTCCACCATATGATTTCTCGGTTCTGAGATTGGCATGTGAAACCCGATTCGAGGAGCGGGAGGCACCGTTTGCGGGTACATGGTGGACCGGGTATGGCACCCTTGGGCGAGAGATGATATCATGGTGTAGACGATGAGCCTGACAGAGGGACCACTACCTACCGGTGACAGTATTTGGACTCGGCGAATATCTGTGGGATACCTACCGGAGTCATGTTCAGACATTCTACGTGGTTTTCGGGTGTCGATGTGGACACTCAGGTTCCATGAGATGTACTGACATCAGGGCCGGTCATGGTGACGGCGCCTGAAAGACGAGGATTTACGTGTCGCTGCTGGACATGGGTTTCATGAGGTTTCGAGTGGTCGACTTTAGATACTCTGATTCCATGATTTGATGTGTCGTTGATGGACACACATTCTTTGATATCCTCTAATTTACCTGCATATACTTTTATGATATTTACATGCAGGAGTTATTGTGTCAGTGGTTGACACGTGGACGAGATCCACTACATACATGCATTGATTATATTGTTGGACGAGATCCACCTGCATACATGCATTGATTATATGGGTGGATGATATCCACTTGCTGTTTGGCATTTATTATGTGTTGGCACATATGCAGATACAGTCACCCTAGATATCATAATATTACCTTTATGATATAGTTGACCTAGGAATCGTTGTTTATTTCGATTTCTACCTTATGATGTTTTTCTATTCACGAGTTGGCAACTCACCCCCGTTGTGCCACAGTTCTTGCAGGTTGACCGCATGGTTCAGTTGCGGCATCGCTGGCACATAGCTGTTTTCGGGTGACTTGCTTTGGTAGGTGGTTGATCAGTCGAAAATATTGCATATTTTAACCGGCAATTTCCCTATCCTCTGCATTCATATATAAGTGTTCGGCATTCATATTCTACATATTACCAAATCTATCACAGATTATCAGATTACATGTATTAGACCTTAAAACCGGCATTTCTAGGGAAATTGACTGCATTGCATGGCATCGCAATATTTCTATATGTCGCAACCCGTGTTTCGAAGTCTGTGTAGGATAAGGAGAAGCTCGCTCAAATTCACACCGCTCAAAGATACGTCAACTCACTAACTTCAAATCTGGTATCATTACAAAGGAGAAATTGCAAATCAACATATCAAAGGAAGCCCTAAACTACATTACAAGCCCACACCAAAAGACTCAAAGGACAAGCCCATCAAGGAGCCGCGGATCCGCGGCAGGAGCTTGCTAATGCCGCAGATCCGCGGTTGAACCAGGGAGTTAGCTCCTCATTTTTGGTGCACAACTCCTGTACCAAGGCCCACTGTTCAGAAATGCATCTCAGTTTCCAGAAGACTCCAGGGGTTTCTGCCAGATCAGCAAACAAGGGTTTCTAAAGCTTAATTAATCCTAGCTTAAACCCTAAGCTAGCTCCTAACAAACTACCTTCTAGAAGACTCAACAAACTTTTGGAGGGAACTACCATTTCAAACCTACACCTAGGGTTTGGGAAGTCTATAAATAGAAGCCTAGACTTAGGGTGAATGATGATAAGGTGGAGATAGATAGAATCAACCCATTTTATAGTTTTAGCCAATCTCCTTCTTCATCTCCCTCTTCCTCAAGTTTAGTGAGAGAGCTTGTGGGAAACCCTAACCCTAATTCCAATTGAAATCAAGATCCCGAGTTCCCATTAAGCAAGAAGCCTTACAACCTTTAGGAGCGGAGCCGATCTTCAACGGAGCAAGCGATCCGAGCCGATCCACGACTCACGAAGCCGAGCGACGCCCGATCAACAATCTAGATTCTTCTTCTTGTAATTCTTGAAGCGAATGTAATCAAAATTGTTGAGATAAATAAAGGTGATATTCTTTTATCTTGTTTTCTTTAAATTCTGCATCATGACATCTTTACAATTCGTGAATATTTTCTGTGTGGTGATGTGTGAATAAAACTCCGCTCGTCGAGGAGTCGAGACGGTCAATAGAATGATGATGTAACATAGCTTTAATCGATTCTTGAGTCCTACGTGTTTTGAAAACCCTAGTATGTTCAAGAAACGACGACCCATTTCATTTCGATGCTTTCTTGATTGACATCGTTCGAAATTGGGGAGTTAAGATCGTTTCTTGAATTTGGTAGAGGCTAGAAAAGGAATGATATCGACGAAAGAACAAGGGTTAAAAGATGAACCCTAGTTTCATCATGAAAGCCCTAACTCTCGTCGATGATCATTGATCTAGTATCAATCCTACGAAGGACAAGAACACGATATCTTCAGATTACATCACGTCTATAGACCCGATCGATTCCTACGAGCCTCTTTTAGATTCTTGACTGTTGATTGGAAATATTATCGAAACACCGATTCTTGATTGTTTATCATTTCTTGATTCTTGAATAGAATAGTGACACTTGATATGAATCATTCTTGAATCATGTTTTCTTTTATCGTTACTTAACTTTTCAATTCAAGCATATCATAATACAAACGAATCGTGCAATCCCTATGGACGATCCGCACTCATTCATGAACTACAATTGACACCGTAGTTTGATTGCGGTCAAAATATTTTTTTGGTTGTGAAGTTCTTTATAAATTTTCTGAATACCGACATAAGAAACAGTTTCAATCAAATGGTGCCGTTTTAGAGGACCTTTTGTATTGATTCATACTACACAACGGAAAAACGATCAATCAAAATGGCGCCGTTGCCGGGGATTACGCGCTAATTCGTTTACATTTTATAGTTTGAATTGAAAGAATTATTATATTTTACTTCTTGAAATCAAAATTCGTACAAACTCTTATACGTGTGTTGTGAATTGATTGCAAGGTGATCTGGAGCTTACTGGGAATTTGGAAAATTATTTGGAATATACCAGAGAGCTGAGGGAGTTCACAGAAGCTCCCTGAAGAAATTTGGTGGATTGATCCCTTGAAAGAACCGCGGAAGGGCGGCATTAGGAGGCATACGCGGCAGAACCGCCGCGCATTTGGGGGTTCTCTGCAAAAATTTTTCTGCAGGTGACTTCTTGCTCTCTCCCCTCTCTCTTTTTAGCTCCAACTAACACTTTGCTGCAGGATTCTTTGCAAATAATCGCAGCTCGCAAATTGCAAAAGTAAATTGTGCGTGTTCTTGATTTCTTGGTTGTTTTGCATTATAAATACGGAAATTAAGGGGCACGGCCAAATCCAAATTAGGTGGGGATTTCATTACCCTTCCTAGGCCCCGAAAACCACCAAACTTGCATCCGCATTGACCCACATTAACTAAAAGAAATCTAGAGATGACTCTAAGGACTGTCGCGCTCATTTAGGACAAGAGAAGGCCGTGGGTAATTCATTGCTTATCCGCGTTTTCTTGTGGTGCCTAAGGCGAGTGTGTCTAAGGCTAGTGGTTTTTAATTAGGCCCACTACTTACGTAGTGGAGTACCTTCCCACTTACCGGGCACTTATCCGGCCACAGGGGGACAAAGAGGCAGTGGAGGATTCTATCCTGCGACTTGTCTTTTGTCAGTTAGGAGCGGTCTAGAGCCGGACCTAGGTGACCACTAGATTCTAGGGTTGTGTGCTGCATTTGTTGTGTCGCATCATTTTTTCAAAAAATCCATCCCTTTTTCAAAGCAAACACCGCATTCATTTATCCCTAATTATAAGCCAACGCTGCCACTTGTACTAACCCTTTTTAGTATAAGATAGGCTGGACACGGGATTCTAGTGCCCGTTTAGTCCGCGTACCTTTTATCGACTCCGAAGTCGATATTTCTCCATTTACCTTTTCTTTACCCACTACCACACCCACATCGATGGATCCGAATCTATCAAACTTCTTTAACCCTAATCTGCCGCCGTCCGTTGGTGCGCAGAATCCATCCCGCATCTCCCTCCAGGAGAGGTGCTATCCACTTAGAGGTCCTCTTTCGACCTGCTTATCCACACCACCAGCCAATGGGGATAACTTTGAGATTAAGCCCAAGTATATCAATCTTTTACCCAAATACCACGGACTCGAGACCGAGGACGCTTACGTTTTCATTACCAAATTTGAAAACGTTTGCGCAATGATGGGTACGTCACAACTTTCAGTGGATGCGATGCGTCTACGACTTCTTCCATTTACATTGTGCGATATAGCCGAGAAGTGGCTATATAACACTACCGCACACTCTATTACGAATTGGGAAGAATTCGTCGCTGCATTCCTTAAGAAATTTTACCCAATCCAAAGGACGGCTCGAATCCGTAGCGAACTGAATCAATTTGCCCAGCTCCCTACCGAACCATTTTTAAAATGCTTTGAACGTTTCAAGGATCTATTGGTTCAATGTCCTCATCACGACATCCCGAGATGGGAGCTTTGCCGAATCATTTATGAGGGCATTAACTCAAACACTAAACAGAGCCTTGAAAACATGTGTCAAGGTACTTTTATGACCAAAGATGATGGGGAAGCTTGGAAGTACTTAGAAGAGTTCGCTGAAAAGTCACTACAGTGGGAGAGTGGAACCCAACCATTGAATATGGGTGGCGTACACCAAATAGATGTGTCCATAGGTGTTCGAGCTGAGATGGCAGCAATGCAAAAGAAGCTCGACGCTATGGAGCACAAATTTTCTGCAGCCTCCCTAAACCCAATGTCGCTCCCCAAAACTGTTTGTGGGTGCTATTCTGATCCGTCACATTTAACGGAAGAATGTCCATTAAACTCGGCGTTTCATGGTCACGAGCATTCTAATGCCGCATTTCAAAGACCTCGAAACGATCCATATTCTTCCACGTACAATCAGGGTTGGAGGAACCACCCGAATTTTGCTTGGAACCAAAACCAATCTCAAAACACGGTTCCAAACACGAATCAATTTCAAAGGGCTCTTCCTCCACCACAACAGCAACCCCTTCAACTCACTCAGCACCCCTACCAGTCACAAAATTTCCAAAACCAGGGGAACAATAATGCACAGTCTAATCCTATGCAGCCCTGTTTTGACGAGTTTTCTCAATTCACTCAAACCATGAAATCACTTTTATCAAATTTCATAGAGGTTTCGGCTGAGGTTAGATCTTCCGTCGGTGAAATAAAGAAAAACTCAGCGTCCCAAGCTGAGAGTATTAGAACGATGGAAGCTGAAATCGCACGCCTAAAAGCCGAAATGAGTGCGAGAGAAAAAGAGAAACTTCCCTCTCAACCCCTACAGAATCCTGAGCATTACAATGTAAATGCCATCACAACGTTGAGATCGGGAAGAGTGCTGAATAATAATGTCGGGGAAGGTATTGATGATACTGAAAATCATATCAACACCCCGGCTGAGACCTTTCCACATACACACACTTCTCCTTCTGATCCTTCTTCTTCTACCAAACCACTTTCTCAAGAGCCTATTCTTCATTTCCCTTTAGGCTCAAAACCTTGACCCAACCCTTATAGTTCTCCACAGACGGTCCCCACACCTCTTTTGGGATCTCGTCTACCCCCCTTTCCTTCTCCTATGATGGACCCAGCGCTTATTGCGAAAGCACCTTACCCGAATCGGCTAAGGGCTAATAGAACGAGTCCTCATATGGAGAAAATTATAGAAATGTTCAAACAGGTTAACATCAATATCCCTCTCCTAGAAGCGATTCAACAAGTCCCCGCTTATGCGAAAATTCTTAAGGAATTGTGCACTAGGAAGAGGAAGACTCAAGTGCCGAAGAAGGTCTTCATGTCTAATAATATCAGCACTGCTTTTATTCCCCATCTACCAAAGAAACGAAAGGACCCAGGATGTCCTACAATATCGATTTCGATTGGGGGTAAAAACATAAATTATGCTCTTTTAGATCTTGGCGCGAGTGTTAACCTGCTCCCTTATTCTGTCTATGAGCAACTAGGGATTGGAGAGCTGAAACCTGCTCACTGTACTCTCTAGATGGCAGACCGCTCTATCACCAAACCAAGGGGTGAATTAGAGGATGTGTTGATAAAGGTCGGGGAATTTGTTTTCCCTGTAGACTTCATTGTGCTCGACACACATCCTGTAGCAAACCCCCGGGGCCAAATTCCGGTGATTCTAGGTCGTCCTTTCCTTGCCACTTCCAACGCTGTTATAAACTGTAGAAATGGTTCAATGAACTTATCATTTGGAAATATGACCATTGAACTAAATATCTACAAAGTTGGAAGTCAGCCATCAGAACCTAGTGCTCATATTTTAGATGTGTGCTCTGTCCATGAGATCGCTCCCGATAGTTGTGGAGCCGAGGAACTTTGCTTTACTGATCTCGATGACATTACCACATCTCTGCTTGATCTTACACCTGATCTTAGTGAGGACACTTTACCTGCACTTGAGTCCTGCACTTCTGACTTTTCTCCACCCGAGTCTGTATCTTTCACAGGCTCTGAGCTTCTTTGTAAATCCAAAAATCATTCAATGATACCACCTTCTATCATTTCTCCGCCTGAATTAGATCTCAAAGTTTTACCTTCTCACCTTAAATATGCATATCTTGGTGAGAATGAGACATTACCGGTTATAATTTCCGCTTCTCTTGCATCAGAGCAAGAGAATGCACTTTTATCGGTATTGAGATCTAACAAAGAGGCGTTTGGTTGGAGTATGGCGGACATCAAAGGGATCAGTCCCTTGATAGTTGAACATCATATACATGTGATGGATGATGCCAGACCAACCCGAGAACCACAGAGACGGTTGAATCCCGTCATGAAGGAAGTTGTCATGAAAGAGATCGTCAAATGCTTAGATAATGGTATTATATACCCCATCTCCGATAGCCAGTGGGTGAGTCCTATACATGTCGTTCCTAAGAAATCCGGCATCACAGTTATAACCAATGAGGCGAATGAGTTGATTCAGACACGCGCCCAAACTGGGTGGCGTGTATGCATCGATTATAGAAAACTCAACGCTGCTACGAGGAAAGATCATTTTCCTCTACCATTCATTGATCAGATGCTGGAATGTTTAGCGGGACGAGAGTACTATTGTTTTATGGACGGATACTCAGGCTACAATCAGGTCCCCATCGTCAAAAAGGATCAAGATAAAACCACTTTTACTTGTCCTTTTGGTACTTTTGCTTACAGTCGCATGCCCTTTGGGCTATGCAATGCTCCCGCTACCTTTCAGCGGTGTATGATGGGGATATTCTCTGATATGGTAGAAAATTTTTTGGAGATCTTTATGGACGACTTCTCGATTTTTGGAGATTCTTTTTCCGATTGCCTAGCAAATCTTGACGCTGTTCTTACTCGATGCAAGAGAAGAACTTGACTTTGAACTGGGAAAAATGCCACTTTATGGTCCAAGAAGGAATAGTCCTTGGACACGTCATTTCACAGAAAGGCATTGAGGTAGACAGAGCTAAAGTAGATGTCATTCAAAACCTCCCTCATCCCAAAAGCGTCAAAGATATTCGCTCTTTCCTTGGCCATGCGGGCTTTTATAGGAGATTCATTAAGGACTTTAGCAAAATTGCTAGACCTTTAACACTACTCCTGGCCAAGGATACGACCTTCCATTTTGACTCGGATTGCGAGACAGCTTTCGACTCACTTAAACACTCACTCACTTCAGCCCCCGTTTTATCATCACCGAATTGGGACTACCCCTTTGAGCTGATGTGTGACGCATCTGATTTTGCAGTAGGTGCAGTCCTAGGACAGCACATCGAAAAGATGCCACACGTGATTTACTATGCTAGTAAGATCCTGAATGATGCGCAAATCAATTATACAACCACAGAAAAAGAACTTTTAGCGGTTGTATTTGCTTTAGAAAAATTCAGGCCTTACTTAATCGGCTCACCTATAGTTGTATATACTGACCATTCTGCTTTAAAACATCTTTTGGCGAAGAAAGATGCAAAAGGTCGACTAATACGTTGGATCCTTCTTTTACAAGAATTCGATCTTGTTATCAAAGATAAGAAAGGATGTGAAAACGTAGTAGCTGACCACCTGTCACGCATCATTTCTTCCCCTGTGACCCTGCCGATCAATGACTCGTTTGCTGACGAGCAACTCTTGAGCATATCCGCTGAACCATGGTTCAGGGATATTGTGAACTATCATGCTACGGGACTGATACCCAGCGAGTGGTCAAAACAGGACAAATACCGTTTTCTATCCCAAGTAAAACACTTTTACTGGGACGAGCCCTATTTGTTTAAATATTGTCCTGAATAGATCATTCGTCGGTGTGTCCCGAATGAAGAGTTCAAGAGTGTTCTTTCTTTTTGTCATGATCAGGCCTGTGGGGGTCACTTTGGTCCTAGAAAGACAGCGGAAAAGGTTCTGCAATGTGGATTTTATTGGCCGACCTTATTCAAGGACGCATTTGAGCATTGCAAAACCTGTACACAATGTTGGTATACGGGTAGAATATCCCAGAGAAATGAAATGCCTCAGCAACCCATCTTGGTTGTTGAAATGTTTGATGTTTGGGGCATAGATTTTATGGGTCCTTTTCCCAATTCCTTTGAGAACCTGTACATATTGCTGGCGGTTGATTATGTCTCCAAATGGGTAGAAGCCATTCCATGTCGCATTAATGACAAGAAAGTTGTCATTAAGTTCTTGAAAGAGAATATCTTCTCGCGATTTGGACACCCACGCGCTATTATTAGTGATAATGGGACACACTTCTGCAACAGATCTTTCGAGACTCTGATGCGGAAATATTCAATCAACCACCGACTTTCTACACCCTATCACCCCCAAACAAGCGGGCAGGCTGAAATCTCAAACAGACAAATCAAACTTATCCTGAAGAAAACTGTTGCTAAAAATAGAAAAGACTGGTCGACCAAACCGACGGATGCTCTTTGGGCATTCAGAACTGCATATAAAACCGACCTAGGGATGTCTCCATATAGGATAGTGTTTGGAAAAGCATGTCATTTACCCGTCGAGATAGAACATAAAGCATTGTGGGCCATTAAAGAAATAAATTTTGATCTAAACCTTGCTTGCAACTTTCGGAAGCTGCAACTTAACGAGCTAAGCGAACTCCGCGATGAAGCTTATGATAATGCTGTAATCACAAAGAATAGGACTAAGGTTTTTCACGATAAAAACATTTTAAGGAAAACATTTTCACCTGGTCAACAAGTCCTTCTTTATGATTCACGATTACACCTTCACGCGGGTAAGCTCCGATCTCGATGGAAGGGACCCTTTGTTGTGCGGTCTGTATACCCGCACGGGGCAGTAAAAGTTGAAAATGTTAAAAACGGCATTGTTTTCAAAGTAAATGGACATAGACTAAAGCCGTATTTTTCCACTGACCCCACGGAGGAGCTCTTGTTCTTACAAGAGCCAGTTTATTTGGATTAAAATTCCTCCGTCTCACCTTCTTATCCAGCATATCACTGCATCATCTTTTGAATGAAGGTGAGTGAAAAGAATAAGTTTGGGGGAAGTTCTTCACTTATATATTTTGCCCCCACTAATAATTCCTCCCAGACTTACAGGTTTTGTAGATATAGCTGTCGGCAACAGTGAGGACCTTGTTGAAAACAAGTTAGGGGGAGGTTTGTGCTTATTTTTAAATCATTTGCATATCATCTGCATAAGCATAAAACATTTCTTTTAAAAATCTATAAAAATTTTCAAAACCCATAAAAATTTAAAAATTTTCAAGTATAAAAATAATTTTAATATTTACACTTTTTTGTATATAAATAAGATAATGAAAGTTTAGATAGTGAACAATTACATCCATGAGATTAGAAAAATTTTAGAAAACTAAGAAAATTAGAAGTTTTCTTATACGAACTAGTAATAAGTAGTTATGAGCCGTTGTCCCAAGGGTTAGTAAGATGAAGGACGTCACTAATCTGAGGATAAAAATAAGTCTGAAAAATAGTTTCTATTCTGGAAGCCAAACATTTTGTACGTTGCTACCCTGCTATTCGCACTTACACACGTCTTGAAGCCTGGGATAGTAGAGGATACCTTGAAATGCTCTTGTCTTAAAGCCAAAAGTATGAAGGAAATTAAAAAAAAATATGAATAAAGAAAAATATAAAGTGGTGAAAAAAATGAACACTGGTTTTGTTATCACCAAGGGCAATAAAAATTTATAGCGAGGGTGCTTCTTCACGTAGTACCCTAAGGCCAACTGGTCTGGGAGTCACTGCTATGCCTGAGGTGGTGCAAGACGAGGAAAATACACCAAGTAAGCAAGCACAGGAGTAATCGGTCGGTTAGTACCTCAAGAAGTATTAACGGTCGCATGAAAGTGTGTGAGCAATCTCGTCTAAATATTCATTAATTAAAAAGTACTGAGGCTGATAGGCAAGAGTATGATAGCTTGAATTGAATTCTCCGGGTGTAGGGATGTCTTTACACACACGCAGGGTTATATGATCGATGTTTGGAAAACAGATAGGAATGAAAAATAAGACGATGTTTTATTGAGGGAGGACGTGATTTCTAACATCTTTTCATGACCATTAAGATAGGGCTCATGACAACCGAAAAGCTAGCTTAGTTGGAAACCCTAATTTTCAAAGCTTTTCTTTCACAATTCTTTTCTTTAAATGTAATATTCATGATCTTTCTTTTATTATTCGATTTTTTAGGTGCAATCCGCTGAAAACCCTCAGGAGACAACACTCCTCCTACTAGGGACACCTAGAGGTATAAAGGCTTGTTGCACGTGCTCAGTGCAATCGTGTTGCCTACGAAAGTGTGCTAGTTAGTTTTTCTCTTTCTTTATTTTCTCCTTCTCTTTTTAATAAAACATTCGCTCGAGACGATCGAAATTAAGTTTGGGGGTATTTGATCATTCGAACATATTGCATATTTTAACCGGCAATTTCCCTATCATCTGCATTCATATAGAAGTGTTCGGCATTCATATTCTACATATTAGCAAATCTATCACAGATTATCAGATTACATGTATTAGACCTTCAAACCGGCATTTCTAGGGGAATTGACTGCATTGCATTGCATCGCAATATTTCTATATGTCGCAACCCGTGTTTCGAAGTCTGTGCAGGAAAAGGAGAAGCTCGCTCAAATTCACACCGCTCAAAGATACGTCATCTCACTAACTTCAAATCTGGTATCATTACAAAGGAGCAATTCCAAATAAACATATCAAAGGAAGCCCTAAACTACATTACAAGCCCGCACCAAAAGACTCAAAGGACAAGCCCATCAAGGAGCCGCGGATCCGCGGCAGGAGCTTGCTAATGCCGCGGATCCGAGTTGAACCAGGGAGTTAGCTCCTCATTTTTGGTGCACAACTCCTGTACCAAGGCCCACTGTTCAGAAATGCATCTTAGTTTCCAGAAGACTCCAGGGGTTTCTGCCAGATCAGCAAACAAGGGTTTCTAAAGCTTAATTAATCCTAGCTTAAACCCTAAGCTAGCTCCTAACAAACTACCTTCTAGAAGACTCAACAATCTTTTGGAGGGAACTACCATTTCAAACCTACACCTAGGGTTTGGGAAGTCTATAAATAGAAGCCTAGACCTAGGGTAAATGATGATAAGGTGGAGATAGATAGAATCAACCCATTTTATAGTTTTAGCCAATCTCCTTCTTCATCTCCCTCTTCCTCAAGTTTAGTGAGAGAGCTTGTGGGAAACCCTAACCCTAATTCCAATTGAAATCAAGATCCCGAGTTCCCATTAAGCAAGAAGCCTTACAACCTTTAGGAGCGGAGCCGATCTTCAACGGAGCAAGCGATCCGAGCTGATCCACGACTCACGAAGCCGAGCGACGCCCGATCAACAATCTAGATTCTTCTTCTGGTAGTTCTTGAAGCGAATGTAATCAAAATTGTTGAGATAAATAAAGGTGATATTCTTTTATCTTGTTTTCTTTAAATTCTGCATCATGACATCTTTACAATTCGTGAATATTTTCTGTGTGGTGATGTGTGAATAAAACTCCGCTCGTCGAGGAGTCGAGACGGTCAATAGAATGATGATGTAACATAGCTTTAATCGATTCTTGAGTCCTACGTGTTTTGAAAACCCTAGGATGTTCAAGAAACGACGACCCATTTCATTTCGATGCTTTCTTGATTGACATCGTTCGAAATTGGGGAGTTAAGATCGTTTCTTGAATTTGGTAGAGGCTAGAAAAGGAATGATATCGACGAAAGAACAAGGGTTAAAAGAGGAACCCTAGTTTCATCATGAAAGCCCTAACTCTCGTCGATGATCATTGATCTAGTATCAATCCTACGAAGGACAAGAACACGATATCTTCAGATTACATCACGTCTATAGACCCGATCGATTCCTACGAGCCTCTTTTAGATTCTTGACTGTTGATTGGAAATATTATCGAAACACCGATTCTTGATTGTTTATCATTTCTTGATTCTTGAATAGAATAGTGACACTTGATATGAATCATTCTTGAATCATGTTTTCTTTTATCGTTACTTAACTTTTCAATTCAAGCATATCATAATACAAACGAATCGTGCAATCCCTATGGACGATCCGCACTCATTCATGAACTACAATTGACACCGTAGTTTGATTGCGGTCAAAATATTTTTTTGGTTGTGAAGTTCTTTATAAATTTTCTGAATACCGACATAAGAAACAGTTTCAATCAAATGGTGCCGTTTTAGAGGACCTTTTGTATTGATTCATACTACACAACGGAAAAACGATCAATCAGTGGTACATGTTGGATCGTGCCCCTCTTGTATTCATTTTTCATATTGTATCTAGTCACTCCATCAAATCAGAACTAGTTATTGTATATGTTGCAGATTTAGAAGACTTGTAGTTGCGAGACTTGAGCGATGGGTTTTATGTTCGCTTTGAGGTTGATGTCTTTCTTTACTTTATTTCCTTATGTCGATCTTCGTCGTTGGGCATCGTATACTTATTTTTATACTTGTGGCGGTTGTTTCCGCCGTTGGGCATGATTTTCTCCCTTTTGGGGATGCTTTATATATTCTGTGTTGTACCCGTTTTCGGGGTTAGTTTTTACAAAGGAGGTGCTGCCCAAATTTTTCAAAAGACAAAACATCATTTACTATGCCTTTATTTCAAAGCTTCACCTCTTTATTTGTTAAAAAGGTTTAGTTTTCTGGGTTTCTGGTTACTTAAATTACGTTATGCCTGTAGACGTCATATGATTTAAGTGCTGGTCATGGGCTAATATTTTGGGTCGTGACAAAGTTGGTATCAGACCGCTAGGTTTAACCTTGGTTCGAGTCTAGGTTTGACTATGTTGGGTCTAGGGAGTATATATTTTGGAACCTAGGATTGACCTTACGGAACTTAGACTTGAAGAAGGGGGTGTTAGACCCGAACTTTCGTTTCATAGGCGGACCCTGATTAATGGAGTAAGTAGCTTGAGTAGAGTGACGTACCGTACGTATTTTCCGTGGCATATTTACGATACGATACTCCACTTAAGAAACCTTAGAATGTACATATCTTGAGACTGGTGATTCTTTTCATTTCCTTGATTATACATCCATTTGAGATCCTTGATTCTATTCGTTTACATGATCATACTCTCACTGATTTTGTTCTTCCATATGATCATATACTCATTCTGGATCAGTAGTTTCATTTCATCACTTGATCTTTTTTTTCGTCGATACTTGTTTGAGGTTCCTGTCACCATGGTTTGAGCGTAGATTGAGCTGCTGCTGGTGATACGGTAAGGGCGAGCTCGTCGTGGACGAGGACTGACCATCGTGTTTTCTGGTGACAGGGGAACGTATCGATGTAGTGTGGTGTTGTGAACTCTCATTTGAGACGAGTGTTCGGTTTTGTACCGGATGATCGGGCTATTGTTAGTGGCTTCCTGCTGTGAGAGGACTGTTGATGTACAGCATACCTCAGAGTTTATGATGTCATCGACCGTGCAGACAGATGACCCAGCTGTTGCTGAGATTGATGTGATGTCGCTTCCAGAGCTTACGAGCTAAGATCGCTGGAGCTTCCAGGAAGAGATGCGACGGGTAATAGCAGGTCTGTCTTGAGTTGAGAGACGGGGGTGATTCGTCAGATTTGATGAGTCGACACAGGCCCAGTTGAGTTGAATATTTTCAGTGTGGAGAGTCTTACTCAGATCTAGAGTAGATCGATCAAGAGATGACGTTGTTCGTCGGATGTTCCGATGTGAGATTGGTAAGCTGACCAGTTTCAGATGGAAGGACCTCACCCAGATGTGTTATGAGTTTATCAAGAAACGGATGAGTTTTTAGTATTCCTCCGATGGTTGTGACGAGTTCCCGAGGACATGTTCAGCTAAAGATCTTCTGCATAGTGATGAAGATACCGAGTTTATGATTTTTAGTCCGTGCGAGAGATTCCGGATTGATTTGCGCCAAGAACATTTGCAGTACGACATGATGTCAAGTGGACGATAATAAAGACGAGTGGAACAAGAGGTTCGTGCGTGATGCTGATGAGCTATTGTTATTCCCCGTCAATGTTAGAGATCTGATATGTATGTAGAGGCATTGGGATACGTCCAGTTCCGAGAAAGTGTTGTGCTGAGAACGCAGATGTCTAAAAAGCGAGAAAAGATTTGTAAGTGTACCAGCCTCCATACAGTTCGGTATAAGCGAGATCGGAAGAGACCTTGAGCCAGTTCCTTCCAGGACACTGCTGCGATGAAATTACACAGAGGATCAGTTGTGTCACATGTATTCAGAGGGCCAGGGGCCGATGCCAGTGACGTACTGCTTTATAAATGATCATACTAATTGGCCGAGAGTTGACCTGAGGAGTGCCAGAACGGAATCGTTCCCGTTAGCAGACCTGACCGGGAAGATGAGCCGATAGAGCGCAAGATTTGTGACCAACAGAGAAATAAGGACCCAGAGACAGAAGACGCTAGACTGTGAGCAGGAGGCAAGCGGATTTTCTTGCTTTTCCAGTTTGGGCGCACCAACTTTTTCGACATTGTAGGAGGTGTACCTCAATGTCATTTGTTGCGATTTGCGTTGTGATCCGAGTATCACGCTTATATCGCTTGGATTTGAGTTTTTATGATTGAGTTTTAGGACATGGTTTTCGTGCACCAAAGCTGCACCTACTGGGTATTTACATTTTGTGCATAGTTATTGCGCTTGAGATATATATTTTATACACCGTTGTGTCGATGTCGATTTTATGCCTTAGCTGCACATGTTTATGATTTCCATGGTTTGATATTTCATACACGATATAAACAGGATTGATATTTCATGCAGTGGATGCACAGGATTGATATTTCATGTAGTAGATGCACAGGATTTGATATTTCATGCACTATATGCACAGGATTTGATATTTCGTGCAGTGGATGCACAGGATTGATATTTCGTGCAGTGGATGCGCAGGGTTTGATATTTCGTGCAGTGGATGCACAGGGTTTGATATTTCGTGCACTATATGCACAGGATTTGATATTTCGTGCAGTGGATGCACAGGATTTGATATTTCGTGCAGTGGATGCACACGATTGATATTTCGTGCAGTGGATGCACAAGATTGAAATTTCGTGCAGTGGATGCACAAGGTTTGATATTTCATGCACTATATGTACAGGATTAGATATTTCGTGGACTGGATGCACCAGATTCGTATTCCGTGCATTTTTTGCACCCGATTTATGTCTTTGAGCCTTCATTTACCAGATTTGTGTTTTCGTGCGTGTGTGTACTTGATTTTCGTTTTCGTGCGTGTGGGATGCACTTGATTTCGATTTCGTTCGTGCATGACGGATGCACCTGATTTGGACTTTCGCGTATGTTGGGCGCGTGATACGATTTTTGTGCACACCTGATGCACTCGATTGGGGTTTTCGTTCGTGCATGTTAGTTGCACTGGTATGAGATTTCTGGGCTCTTTTGATGCACTAGTTGTTATTGTCGTGCATGCCAGTTGCATTGGACAGATACTTTCGTGCACACCCATTGCACTTAGTCTTACTTTTGTGCATATTGTGGCACCTGTACTTGGATTTGATTTCCGTGCGTCCCAGACGCACGTCATTGTTGGATTCGCCTTTTAAGGCTGACTTTGCTTTTGAGCTCTTTGTTTTCATGATGAGGCCCAATACTTTGTAGTACCCTAGCAGGACTGATCCGAGGACAGTACCTGTGTACTTTGGATGCATAAAAAGTTACCAAGAGGTTTTCAAAAAGGAGCTATACTCTCTCTATTTCTTACGTGTCTGTGAGTGACATGAGCATTTACAAAGGAAAACCTTTTGGGATATTTTTAAAAAGGGCGGAACGTATATTTTGAGCAAAACTTATATGAAAGTATATTATTACTTTATAAATGAGCGTCCGTCAATTGCACCGTGAGTTACACATCACACGACGATTCAGAAAAAGAATCTGCATATGTTATTTTAGTTTTGGAGATTTTTCAAAGGTTGTGTACTATATACATTTTATAGCATTTGCTTAGTGTATATTGGATTTTAGTAGTGGATTTCGAGATCTGTATCTCCATTGTGACTCCTTTGATATGCGTGCAAGTCTGATAATCTGAGTGACGCTTGACGGAGATCGGTTTTGGGTTTCGTACTCATTTTTCCGGCTCACAGGATGCGCTGTGGTATTTCTGTATCTTCCGTGATTTTGGATCCCTGTTGATTGAGTTGGATTTTTTAAATGTTTTAGTATTGGAGGATTGAATTTAAATTCGAGGACCGAATTTCTTTAAGGGGGGAAGATTATAACGTTTCTGAAATCGTTATATGAATTTTTCCGTTTTAGTGTCAAATAATCGGTATTTTCCGTTTTAACCCGATTGTGATCAAACTTCGGCATAAACTTGTCGGCACCTAGTTTAGCTAGAATAAAGCTAGTGCGCGGATTTTAGGGGTCAATGGGAAGTTTTGGTTCACATAGAATTTTTCCCTAATTAAAATATTATTTTAATGTGGTATTTATGCACTTAATTAATAGTTGATGTGTTTGTATTTTTTTTGGCCGCATTTTCCTTCATCATATTTGTGGCCGAATTCATCTTTTGGTGACGTGACAAGTTTGTGATGAGTTACTTGTTTCATTAATTCTTGAAGCATGGCTTCAATTGTGATTCATGCTTTCATTAAATGATTCTTATCAAAGCTTAAGATTTTTGTGTTGATATTATTTTCTAATGGTCACCACTTGAATACTTTGGACTCAAATCCCCCCAATCACAGTGAAGTGCCCCCTCCATTCTTGGACATGAATTTAATATATTAATTGATGTGTAGCTTCAATTAATGTATTCATTTCTTCACTTGATATTTTTCTCATTCCACAGAGCATAATTTGAGCTCCAATTTTTTTGGCCGAGCACCTTTTTGGTGAGGGAAAATTTTTGATTCACAAAATCCTTTGCTCATTTCATCAACTCCAAATTGGCAACTTCAATTTACCTTCACCCAATTCATTGGGTTCCTTGAGACAAACTATCCTACACTCTCTCTACTTATTTCTTGTATATCTAGGCTAGCAAACTGGATGTCCGAATTGCCTCGGTTTGAAGCGGGAGCCTGTATAAAAATTCGTTGACGTGGTGCCGCTTCGACGAGGAGACCGGAGATCGGAGATGACGCGAGGAGCGTGGAATGATATCTAAAGACCGAAGGACATGGATCGATCAGTATAAATTCTTATACCACTTTACAGTTTACTAGTTAGGATTTTGATGTGTTAAATGGTTGATCATGAAGTGTAGATTTGGAAAACCTAATCAATTGATGAGAATGATATTTGTTAAATTCCAATTTGTCTAATTGAGATAAATAGCAAACTAGGTTTTACTAAAACATGTTTGGGTGAGACTAAAATTGTGGTAATGATTTGGATAACTAAGTTAAGCTAATTTGTGTTGTTGCAAATCGCTAAAATTGTTAAATTTCTAGACTTTGTGCTAAAATGATATAAAATGCTTACTAGGTTTTCGGCAAAAGTTTGACGTGAGTTTTAATGGAAGTGGAGATGACGTGAATATTACTATATACGATAATTATTGAGTTGTAAATGCGGATTGGTACTATTGGGTTTTTAATGTGGCAACTTTCATGCATAGCGACCCAATTTAGGGTTTTGGCTACGTTTTTTCGGTATTTGGATTCTTGGTTTTGAGTTATGGTATTGTATTTGGTCGTTGGACGTTTTTACGTCAACGACGAGAGTTGTTTGGTTGTTTTGCATAAGCAGGCTATAGGTTCTAACCTATGAGCGCACCACGTGCCGTTTTTGGATTTCGGAAATTGATGTTAATAGCATTGCGAATTCCTATTGATTGTAGGTACCTTCGCATGGATTCCGTGACGACGAAGCGCATCGACTACGGCTAAGCGAGGAGTTTAGAAGGTTAGTAGATTTATATCTACGGAGGAAGTCGGGTGGATGGCGTATAGCACCCCCGCAACCATTGATATGGATTATCGTTTGATTATTATATCTTGATAACGATATGCGACGGACATGATTGTAGGATTTGCAAACGACAATATGTTTGAAGTTGAAGCTAACGAACAATTGACTTAGGAGAAAATGAAATGGTAAGTGAATCTTGATAAGTACGATTTTAAAGAGAACAAGTGTGACGTTTATTTAATGTGATGAACGAGTATACGACGTAATATGATGACTTCGTATGATATGTCATTTTATGGATTCGAGTCGATATGAGATTGTTGATACCTTTGTAGGTCCCCTGATATGAGTTTGACATGGATATGACCTGAGAGATAGGTATATATATTTATATGGATAATGATTTCATAACGAGTGATATGCCATACGAGACTTAGATCCGTACCCCCCCCATGTTGTATAGGTTGATAGAATCCCTATTTGGTTATTGCCGCCGTACGTTAGATTTTCGTACGCGATGAGTTTAACTTGTTGATTTATCCATACCCTTGATTAGAGGATGTCGTATGATGGATTGTACCGTACGTGATGTTGTGAGGATGGATGCCGATTAATAGATTCACCGACTTGGTCAGCATTTGATACACTATATGAATTGTGCTGCATTCATGCTATTCTCATTGCCTTTCTTATACCTGTGCTAGTACACCTACACCATTATCGATGATGCGTATGTTACACTTACACAGATTGTCGGCTCACACACTTCTTCATCGATAATTGTTATGTCGCTTAAAGAGTAGAATTGCTACATCATGCTATGATCTACTGCCATGTTCATATCACTATGCTAGGTTACATGATATACTGATATGTACACTCACATACTTTTCTACAGCTACATGTACATCATGCCTATATACTGACATGTACACTACATATCTTGCTATAGTTGCATATACCCCTAAGTGGTACTGTATTGACATGTGATATTGGGGCGTTGATTATTGTGTTATTGCGCTTATGAAATGCATCATACATACTTTCTTACATGTAGATACATATACCTTGCTACAGTTATATGTACACCTCATATGATGCTGCACTTGTTTTTCGGAGAATTTGGGAACCGCATGGTATATTTTAAAGCTGGATTCATTTAAAAGAGCGGTTTTCCCTTAATATGCTCATATTGTTGTTTTATATTGCATATATCAGTTTTCATGGATTTACACATTGTGATATGGATTTCATGTGATTTATGTATTTGAGAACCGTGGGGGTATTTCAAGAAATTATATGTTGTTTGAAAACCCGGTTTCTCTTGAAAGGATATTTCAGTGTATCCACCATGTGATTTCTCATTTCTGAGATTGGCATGTGAAACCTGATTCGAGGTGCGAGAGGCACCGTCTGCGGGTACATGGTGCACCCGGTATGCTATCCTGGGGCGAGAGATGAAATCGTGGTGTAGACGATGTGCCTGACAGAGGGACCACTACCTACCGGTGAAGTATTTGGACTCGGCGGATATTTGGGGGATACCGACCGGAGTCATGTTCAGACATGCTACGTGGATTTCGGGTGTCGATATGGACACTCAGGTTCCATGAGATGTACTGACATCAAGGCCGGTCATGGTGACGGTGCCTGATAGACGAGGATTTACGTGTCGCTGCTTGACATGGGTTTCATGATGTTTCGAGTGGTCGACTTTAGACACACCGGTTCCACGATTTGATGTGTCGTTGATGGACACACATTCTTTGATATCCTCATATTTACCAGCATATACTTTTATGATATTTACATGCAGGAGTTGTTGTGTCAGTAGTTGACACATGGACGAGATCCACTGCGTACATGCATTGATTATATTGTTGGACGAGATCCACCTGCATACATGCATTGATTATATGGTTGGATGATATCCACTTGCTGTTAGGCATTTATTATGTGTTGGCACATATGCAGATACGATCACCCTAGATATCATAGTATTACCTTTATGATATAGTTGACGTAGGAATCGTTGTTTATTTCGATTTCTACCTGATGATGTTTTTCTATTCACGAGTTGGCAACTCACCCTCGTTGTACCACAGTTCTTGTAGGTTGACCGCATGGATCAGTTGCGGCATCGCTGGCACACAACTATTTTCGGGTGACTTGCTTTTGGTAGGTGGTACATGTTGGATCATGCCCCTCTTGTATTCATTATTCATATTGTATCTAGTCACTCCATCAAATCAGAACTAGTTATTGTATATGTTGCAGACTTAGAAGACTTGTAATTGCGAGACTTGAGCGATGGGTTTTATGTTCGCTTTGTGGTTAATGTCTTGCTTTACTTTATTTACTTATGTGGATCTTCGCCATTGGGCGTCGTATACTTGTTTTTATACTTGTGGTGGTTGTTTCCGCCATTGGGCATGATTTGCTCCCGTTTGGGGATGCTTTATATATTCTGTGTTGTACCCATTTTCCGGGTTACTTTTTACAAAGGAGGTGCTGCCCAAATTTTTCAAAAGACAAAATATCATTTACCATACTTTTATTTCAAAGCTTCACCTCTTTATTTCTTAAAAAGGTTTAGTTTTCTGGGTTTCAGCTTACTTAAATTACGTTACGCCTGTAGACGTCGCGTGATTTAAGTGCTGGTCGCGAGCTAATATTTTGGGTCGTGACAGATTTCCACCTTACCATGTTTAAGTGAACGTGCAAAACGGTGGTTTTTAGGTACAGTCCCGAGTCACATGGAGGCAATGAGCGATAGGAGGGGATTTCGTCTCTCCCGGTATTGGGAGCTGATGTTGCACAGTGCTCGATTGGCCATAGCAAGAAGTCCCTGGCCAGGGCTGTTTCTTAGATTTACTGATAAGTGTTATCAGTAGTTTCTCGGCCCGTTATGAGCCTCACATCGGCATGACTTATCAAGCTATTGGGGTCTGACGTTTACCACCCCCAAGCGAGATATGCGACATATCAGACGAAGAGACCGGACTGTACGGTAGTGTTACTGATTGGATTCACAGGAGTATGAGCAGGGTTGCTTGTTGTTCTCCTGATTGGTCAATACCCGGGTGGCCGTTACGTTTAGCAGGCCGCTTGCAGCTTGTGAGTGTTTGATATGATCATCACCTACTGCCGACGTATTGACGAGTCTTTAGAGTTCTACACAGAGGTTTCCTGGTTCATGCGATATGTGTAGGACCGAGATTAATGCGCGTATGTGATACTGCATTCTATTCTCGCGATATGTGATATCGGTCGGTTATATGTGATATAGCCGGGTTATCGGATCAAGTGTTGATTCGATAGATTGTTACATTTGATATTAGTCGGTTATATATGATATAGCCGGATTATTAAGTGTTAATTTAATAATTTAATGTATAATTATATATTTGATATATTAACATACATTAGCTAATATTACCTCACTTAAGATTTCTTTTCTCACTAGTGTGCATATAGTATATATGTGATATATATTAATGTATAACTTTTGTGTCATGCTTGATGACACATGTGACATGGGTGTATCAGACTTACACCATGCTTATAATAATGGAATGCTTTTATTTATTTAAATTTAATCAAAATTAGTAGGAAATTAGACATAAGCTTGGAGAAGTTTGTAGCATCATTGGCTTAGTCCACTAGTTTTGTTTTACATGTAGATATTTATTAACCTAACCATTATTGTAACCCATGGTTTATTCTCTACATGAGTTAGTGTATGACACTAACTCACTCATGGTTGCTATTCTCACCTCATGAGTTCATTCTTCATCTCTTCACTTCATCTTCTTCTTCATGAGAGAAAAAACTTGCTGGCTTTTTCTAAGTGAGAAAATATTGTGAGAAAAAGAAATCTAAAGAGAGCCCACTTCCAACTTCATCATTCTCTACTATTAACCATTTAGTTTAGGGTGTTTGCTTCACTAATTTCACCATTAGTGAAGAGGTAGCATGAGCTTGAGTCTCCTCGACGTAGATCATCTTCGGCCTCGAAGACATTGAGCAAGGTTGTTCATTTCTTCATGTGAACACTTTCTAGAGTCCGGGAGTTCACTACTTGGAGCGAAGAGACTACTACACGGAGCTTTAAAAGTGAAGGACAGGTCTACAAAGGTTGTATTCCTCATTCACTTAGATGTAAAGTTGTTTGCATGATGTTTAGTATGATTCTCTAGTTAAACATCTTCGGATTTGGGTTCCTTAATACGGAAAAATTTTAATTTGGCATGGACGATGCCGCTCGAAACCCCGCTGCCGTGCTAGGGAACCCAGCATATACATGGTCCTCTTTCTACTTTTCTTTCCATTCCACTAGCCAATGGGGATAATTTTGAAATCAAACCACACTATATCAATCTTTTTCCTAAATTTCACGGTTTAGAGTCTGAAAGCGTATACGTTTTTATCACCAAATTAGAAAACGTATGTGCTATGATGAGCACTTCACAACTTTCTGTGGAAGCTATTCGTTTACGTCTTCTCCCGTTTAGTTTGTGCGATTTAGACGAAAAGTGGCTTTACAACACGCCCGCACACTCTATTTCCAATTGGGATGAATTCTTCATAGAATACCTTAAGAAATTTTATCGCAATCATAAGACCGCCCGAGTTAGGAGTGAAATCAACCAGTTTCCCAGCTTCCCAATGAACCATTTTGGAAATGCTTCGAATGATTTAAGGATCTACTTGTCCAATGTCCACATCATGGAATCCATAAATGGGATCTGTGCCGAATTATATATGAGGGAATTAATCCAATGACAAAACAGATGCTTGAAATCATGTGTCAAGGCAATTTCATGTCTAAAGACGATGGGGAAACCTAAGAATTTTTGGAAGATTTTGCTGAAAACACTTTGCAATGGGAAAGCGTTAGTCATTCATCTAGGGGTGGTATCCATCAACTTGATGTTTTCAATGCAGTAAAAGCCGAAATGGCAGCAATGCAAAAGAAACTTAAAGCTCTGGGAAAAAAAATTTATTAGCCTCCCTGAATCAGGTGGCGCTCCCTAAAACCGTTTGTCGATACAGTTCAGATCCATCACATCTGACGGAAGAATGTCCTTTGAATTCTCTGTATCAAGGTCAAGAACACACTAATGCTTCTTTTCAGCAAAAACCTAGAAACGGTCCTTATTCTTCCAAAGATAATCAACGTTGGAGAAATTGCTGGGTTACGGCAGCTTCCCGGCCATCAAAATGTGGCTAAATGCGGAACATAAATTTACTAAACTTGCGCTACCATTACCCGATTCCCGGATCGACCTTAAACCCTAAACTAGCAAGCTAATAAAGAAGTTAGAATGGTTATACCGAGTTGATCCGTGTCCTTCGGTATTCATTCCAAGCTCCTAGTGGTTCCTTGATGAAGTTTGGTTGCCGGTCATCCTCCATCTCCGATGATCCACCTGAGGGAAACGGCGCAAGGTTCAGTCTCGACAAACGACGCAACCGATGCTCCAGATTTGCTAGCAATGGAGAGTAGAGGTGTAGGAGTGTGTCACTATATTTTTCTCTCATCTCTTATGCTCAAGGGAGCAACCATAGAAGATGAAGGAGGTGAGGAAACTTTGGCATGAGTAACTCAAGAATGGCTAAGTGTTTTGTGAGTGAGAGTGAGAGAGTAATCAATGAATCAAGTGTAGAAAATGACCAAGTCTATGCCAAGATTGTGGCTGCCCCCTCTCTCTCTCATGCACAAAAAATCCAAACAAAAATATCTCTTTTCATTTTCCAATAAACAAATAAGTGCACATGCCTCTCCACATGTCCAATACCATGCTCATGCCACCTCACACCCTCCACCTCATTTATAAAACAAATGAATTTCCAAAACAGAAAATCATATAATTGAGGTGTCCACTTCTAGAAGCTATTCCGTATAAATACGGAATACTTCCCGGTACACGTATCGAAATACATATACGCGTATTTGTACAAAAATACGAATAGCCAAGAGAGAAAATGAATTGTGAACAATAATACTACAATATAAATACATATATAAATTATTAAATCAAAACCTGATTTAATAATCCGGCTTAATCCTAAGCCGCTGGTATTATCAACCGTCCGATTAAAGTCTGTGATGCATGTGCACATATTTAATCGGACACCTGTATGTACCAACATACGTGATCTATACCATATCGCCTGAACCATGAAAACCTTCTTTGTAGGACTCTAATGACTCGTCAATAAGCTAGCAGTGGGTTTAACCACAAGCACGTCAGCGGCACTAGCTGTACGTAACAGCTACCCAGGTATTGAGCGAAAGGGAGGCCGACGAGCAAACTCATCCTGAGCCCCTACTGAGCCTGATAGTGACAATATCCATACAGTCCGGTCTATTCGTCTAAGAGTATCGCATATCAAGTCTAGGGGGTTGGATAAAGTCAGACCCCTAACAACACGACATTTAGTATCGGCATGAAACCCATCACCACCTGAGAAACTATCGATCCTGGATCGGTAATTCTCTTCCACCGTGGCTACGGATTTCTAGTGATGGCCATCCATGCACAACACGACATCAACCCCAAATACCGGGAGAGACGAATCCCCGACGATCCGATCACTGCCTCCATGTGGCTCGGGAATGTACCCAACTAAAATCTGTTTGCACGACTCCATTGAGCCATGGTAGGGTAGTAATCAAAGCACATTAGGAACTCACATGAGAAAAATGACGATCTCAGGTCGACAGACTAACCAGTATACATTTCACCTAGGAACTGCTATCTGACAATAGGTATAATACCAACTAGCAGGTTCCCGGCGAGTCCGTCCAGTGTACTCATAACCCAATGAGCACCTGTATACTATCTTAAGTGAACAAACTAACACCAATGGCTTGTGTGACCTGGCCACCGCCCCTCGTCGGGGTATCGATTAGTATACACTAGTCTACTCTGGAGTATCGATGCCCAGTTTCGATACCCCCACGACTAGGGACATTTAAGGATGTGCTTATAAACCCCCAGCTCCCACGTATATGATAGCCATGATAATGCTGGTAGTCAAGCAAGTATCATATGGGCTCTATCAATATGTACATGATGATAAATATAAACCAGATAGCATACTATCATATTGAGTAAGACTGTTTTATCGGTATAGGTCCTCCCTCAATACTTATAATCACCTACCTGCGATTACGATAATTGCCTTGAGGGCACTATAGCTAACAATCTCCCACTTGCACATAAGGACAATTATTGCGGTGTCGCATACTCACAGCTCGTGTGATACCGAACACCCAACTTCTCTACTAATCAGTTTCGCAAAGCCCGTTTGGGAAACTATTGCTTCGAGAAATAGCCCCAGTAAGTGGATCCGCTCCAATGTTTCTTTTTGTGTCTCTCAATATCTCAACTTTGTGGAGAAAGCTATCTCCCGAAATTGCAGGGTTCCTAGGCTTTCTCATGAGGTCTCACAAGGCATCAACCATGCCAATTTCAAAAATTATGGTGCCGAGAAACCCTAGACTAGATCGTTGGCTAGATGTTTAGGCGACAGAAGAAGCTAGTTTACAACTAAACTAAAAGAATGGAAATACAACCATTGTAGATCCGTTTCTCCACCTCCATAGCTCCATGATGAAGTCCTCTCCGCTGTCCAAATCGAACCATGACTCTAGCATCGGCTTCATCGGAGAAAGAGCGGGCTAGGTCATCGACGACGATGCCGAAGATGATCTATGTCGAGGCATCACTAGATCAAGCTCCACCTTCACCAAGCCATGATAACTTGTGAAGGAAACGCACTCTACTACTTGGAAAGAGGTAGAGGATGAAGAAATAGGAAGTGGGTAGACTTTAGAATTGGATTTCTCACTCTTATTCATCAATCACCATTGATGGTCAAGCTTTTTCTTCTTGTGAAGAAGAACAAGATGATGAAGAAAGAATTATGATAAGTTAATAAAAATAGAAAAGAAAATGAATCCTTATCATAATAGTAACCATGGTAAAGTGTAGAGAGCTAACTATAGTTCAATGAATGGTTAGGGTTAATGAGATGAAGACAAAAGGGTTTCTTTGGTCAAAGCTTCATGAAGCTTCAACAAGCTTCATGAAAGAATGAAACCCTTTTGTTTTTCTTTTCTCGTTTCATTTCTTTTAATCCAAATTAAAAGATAAATGAATGAATGAAAGAAAACCCTAACCATTTACTTAACCAAGGTTTAACTCTTTACACAAACCCTAGCATTATCGCATCATCAAACATGATACAATCAAGTGCACAAAACTATATCACATATACAATGTGCACTTGCGAGTGAGAAAATCCATCTTAAGTGAACCGATACTAGTTAATGCAAAGTAATATATCAAATATATAATTATGCATTAAATCATTAAATCAACACTTGATTTAATGATCCGGTCATGTTGCACATAACCGACTAGTATCAATAGTAACAACTTATCGAATCAACAATTAATCCGATAACCTGGCTATATCGCATATAACCGATCAATGTCACATATCGCGACAATCGAATACAGTATCACATACTGGTATTATTCTCGGTCCCGCACACATCTCATATGTGCTCCTATTTCGTTTCGCTTGAGCCAGGAAACCTCTGTGTAGGACTCTAAAGACTCGTCAATACGCCGGCAGCAGATGATGATCATATCAAACACCCACAAGCCGCAAGCGGTCTGCTAAACGTAACGGCCACCCGGGTATTGAGCGATGAGAAGATCGACGAGCAAGCCCGCTCACACTCCAGTGAATCCAACCAGTAACACTACCGTACAGTCCGGTCTGATCGTCTGATATGTCGCATATCTCGCCTACGGGTGGTAAACGTCAGACCCCAATAGCTCGATAAGTCGTGTCGATATGAGGTCTATAACAGTTCGAGAAACTACTGGTAACACTTACCAGTATATCTCTGCAACCCTGGCCAGGGATTTCCGGTTATAGCCAATCGAACACAGTGCAACATCAACTCCCTATACCGGGAGAGACGAATCCCCTCCTATCGCTCATTGCCTCCATGTGATTCGGGACTGTACCCAAAAACCACCATTTTGCACGCCCTCTTGGACGTGGTAAGATGGAAATCAAAGCACAATGGGAACCACACAAGACTCTATGACGATCTCGGGTCAACAGACTACTCTGTACCAGTGTCACCAGAGAACTGCCATCTGACGTAAGGTATAATACCATCTGGGAGTTCTCGGCGAGTCCGTCCAGTGTACCCAGTCTCCACTGAGCACCCGTATATCATCTCTGATGTCAAACACAAATGGATATGGGATCATCCATCGCCCATCTGTATGGGTCGAGAAGGTATACGCTAGTCTACTCTGGTATATCGATGCCCCGTCTCGATATACCCACGACTAGGGACCTTGAAGGATGTACTTATGGACTACCATGTCCCCACTAGTATGATCCGCATCATAGTCCAGGTAGTCAAGTACACATCCTAAGGGCTTCACCAACATGTAACAGAGAGACAATCAGTATACACGTTAAGGTAAAGAGTGACCAGATAGCATACTATCATGTCGAGCAAGAAAGTCCTCCCTATATATGTCCCAGCATCCACTACAATATACATCCAATGTACAGTAATGGCCTCTAGGGCATACATATAACTAATAATCTCCCACTTGCACTAGGGCCATCTGTAGCAGTGGTTGCAGTATCTCATACTCAACCATCCCATAAATGTCTCTCTCTGGGAATAGGCCTTCGCGAGTGGATCCGCCGTGTTGTCCTCTGAGTCTGTTCTCCTAACCTGGATCACCCTGGAGATCAACCATCTCCGTGGTCAGGTGATACTGCCTTAGATTATGTCTGGGTCACTGATGCGACCGGAGTTCCCTGGCTAAAGCCACACTTCCATTGTCACACAATGGTAGGAACCTAGTTCATCTCATGAACTAATATACACCCAAACAGCCTCTATGGTAGCATCTTAAGTAGCGATGTATCCTGCCTTTATCGTCTAGTATGTCACGGTATCTAGCTTGGAACTCTTCCAACATACCGTCCCTTTACTGAGGGTTAAGACAATGCATGTGACTGACTTTCAGTCGTCTTTATCACTTTGGAACCTTTCCAGTGAGTCTCCCTAGGATCATTTGATACCTTCTTACTACAACTAGTGAGTATCCTAACATCCAATTAGATCTATCTCATAGATCCAAAAACCAGGATTTAGGAGGTATCACTTTGATCCTATGTGGAGAATCATTGTGATAAGCGGAGATTGATCGAGCGCAGCATAGGAAACTCTTTCCCTATCAAAAGTATGTCATCCACGTACTCAACGAGAATCACTACCATACTCCCTACTACCTTCTTGTATATACAAGGTTCATCTACCATTTTGATGAAATCAAACTGTTTGACTAACTCATCAAAACAGATGTTCCAACTCCGCGATGCCTGCTTTATCTCATAAAACATCTTGCACACGTTTCCGCTGCTCCCACTGTCTACGAAGCCTTCTGGCTGTGTACTTATAGACGCACTCTTCTAAAACATCATTTAGAAAAGCAGTCAAGGCACCCAACCGTCAGATATCATAGTCATGGAATGTAGCCGTGGCAAGTAGGATCCGGATGGACTTAAGCATAGGTTCTGGAAAAGGTTTCATCATTATCCACGCCTGGTCGATGACGAAAACCTTTAACAAGTCTAGCTTTGAAAGTCTCAACTTTTCCATATACACCAAGTAATCTTTTCAAGATATACTTGCTCCTGATAGGGATTTAACCCTTCAGATATAGCAACTAAAGTCCATACTTTGTTGGTGTATAAGGATTCCATCTCAGATCGCTAAGCATCCAGCCATTCTTACAGAGTCTCACTCTTGATGGCCAGTTCGAAACTAGTTGGGTCATCATCTCATGATGCAATCCTGCTCCTACTGTCATAGAGAAACCGAAGTAACTCTCAGGTGGGTGAGGAACCCTACTAGATCGGCGGAGAGGCTGAGATTCGTTGGTTACTATTGAATTCTTTGGTTCTACCAAATCATCTGCTATAATTTGAATAGCTGGAACCTTTCCAGTTGTACATAACAGACCTTGCCTCGAACTTGTCCGGATTTTGCCTTTAGACAAAGGCCAGACAACCCCAAATCTTAACTAACTTAAGATATGGGCTCTTCCCTTTCCATATCACATATGAAGTGGTAGGCAACTGATTTGATTTGAACCCTATTCAATAGGTATGCAGCTTCTCAAGTGCATAACTCCCAAAAAGGAAAATAGCAAACTCAGTAGTACTCATCATAGAGCGCACTATATCAAATAGGGTGCAATTGCTCCGCCCCGATATGCCATCGTGCTATGGTGTATACGGAGGAGTAATGCTGAGAGAGAATCTCATTCTCCTTCAGAAAAGTCCAAGAATTCCGTGCTCAAGTATTCTCCTCCTTGATCACATCATAGGATATAATACTTATACCCGTATTTTGGTTCTCTACTTCTAAATCATATTCTGTGAATATCTCAAAAGGTTCGGACTTGTGTTTCAACAGGAACATATGACTGAATCTTGAGAGATTATCAGAGAATGTAATGAAGTACAAAGGACCGGTCTTGGCATGTGTAAACAGGGGACCTACATACATCAACATGTATCATCCCAAGAGTTCACTAACTCTTTCTCTGTTTCCAATAAACAGAGATGGTGTCATTATATCTTTGTGACATGACTGGCAAGTTTCACAAGATGTAAATTCAAATTGATTTAAATATGCATCTAAATGTAACTTCAGCTAGTCGGGTCGCATTGATATGACCTAGTCTACAATACCTCAAGAAGGATTCGTACATTTCTGAACTCTTCCTCTTGTGTGTGTTCCATATACTAAGAACTGTAGTTTGATTTAGAACTTTAATGCTTTTAGATAACGTGCCTGAACCAATCAACTTTTGATATAGGAAATGTTCAAAACATTATCCAACAATACAAAATTTTATCATTTCTTTACTGATAAAGAGACTGATATGATTTTGTATATCAGGTTCGGTATCTAATAACATTCGTTCAGAATCAATGTATTGGTAATACAGGGTGACAGTGACCAACAGACTTGGCTACAACTCTTGCCCTGTTTTCTGCCTCATGAAACTTGTCACCCGTTCTCAGTTCTTTACCTATCTGTAGCCCTATGTAACAGATTACATGTCTGGGATCTTTATCTGGTATCACATACCAAGGACGTAAAGAATATTGAGAAACAGTTCTGTGTAACGAACACACCCGAAGAAGATGCATCATATGCACTTTCTTCGTTTGGGCGGCATGGGAATTCTGGTATTCCCCAATTTCCTGCTCTGTCTTATAACAATTATAAGTTGGAGCGGGACCAACGTTCCCCAGCTCAATATAACAAGCGGGTTCGGACAATAATCCATATTATTATCTTGATTAAGGCGTGATATGGTCGCTACCTGGAGAGAGAGAGAGAAGAAAACACTCAGCGTGCGCTCTTGCAAGAATAGATTGGTTTTTATTTTATCTAATCAGGATGGCTCCCACTGCTATTTATCAAATCTTCCTTCAAACCCTAAAAGGAAAGACTAGCCGGGATTAATTACACGCTACAAGTTCGTCAATCTTTCAGCCAGGCCAGTGTCGGTACTTTGAGGGAGGTCCCCCGTGCTTTCGCACGAACCTAATTAATGTAAACCTCGTTTTCCTAGAGGCGTAACCTCGTTAACACCTTTCTAGACACCTACTTGATCGGCTAATTGTAATGTGTAAAACTCTCCCAGGAGTAACAATTACTCGCAGTGGGTATCGGGATCCAACTATCTCATAGAAGGTATACAATCTCATTGCAAATTTCAACACTTGAAATTCCTGATAATATTTTGCCCCTAGCGTGCTATGACCTTGACGCATGCCAAATAACCCATAGTCCGCTAGTCAAGTTCAACCCGTACATTTCTTGATTGAATTAGACCCACCCGCACGACCCTTGACGCATGCCAAACAACGCCATACGAATACCCTAATCCAATCGCATCATATGCTAACAGATAAGCACTAGTTAGCTACCGTACACTACGCCTTGACGCATGCCAAACAACCGCAGCACGAATACTAACTAGTACTTATCTGAAATGACGGAGGGCTACGACAGGTTTTTCTTAAAACCTATTGCGTAATGAACTTGATATCGTTGTAGGATCGAATGAATTTTAAAATGGAGTGTCTTTGAGGCTTTTCTAGTTTTGCTAAAGGAGTCACTCCCGGTGAAGGGATCGTCGGTCCTTTCCTCATCGAATGAGGTGCGGGATATATCACATATATCACTGTGCAAAGCAGAACTATTAAAAGCAATCAAAAGACAAACCGAGTGTGTAGCATCTGCCAGTTATTGCTAAAGGAGTCACTCCCGGTGAAGGGATCTCGGTCCTTTCCTCATCGAATAAGGTGCAGGATATATCATATATACCGCTGTGCAAAGCAAGAACTGTAGCTACCTATTTTATTTTGAAATTCGATTCTACAACATCTTAGGTTTCTTTTATTTCATTAATCATATTAATGAAGTCCCATCATTTAAGTCACCTAAACATCACAGATAAATACGACGTACACTTATGCCATCCGCATTCGCCTCGATGTCCCCTCGTGCACCGTTAGGTTAGGTAACTAACGGCAGAGCAGGGCAGGGCTAGCGTGGGTGTAAAACATAAGTAACGTCTATATAATATATCATATATACTATATACTGTATCTATCACAGAACATCACATGATCACATCACAGATATTGCAGCAGAAGAATCATATGAAATATTGGATATACTAGGACATCCGTGTTTTCAATACGAGCCTGTATAAAACACGGATTCCACGGTCGCGATGAATAGCCAAACCCACACCCCTAGACCCCTACAAGAGCGGCAAGCAACCATACCAATTCTAGAGTTAGGAGACCCGGACTCGACTCCTCGAGTTGGTCTCCCACTGGACTCCAGAACCCGGTTACTTGTGCCCTCCTCCTTGGGTCTATCCTAGTGCGGAAAAGTAAATAATATACATCAACGGTGACAACTTCCGCAACCTGGAAGCGCCCCAATAAAAGAATATCACATACAAGTTTTTATATGAATGAAAATGAAAAACACTCATCTCACATAAAAACCCCCGGCTATTCAAACACGACAATCCAATATAACATATCCAGCAACACATAACATCACATGTCATCAACGTAAGTAAATATGCACATCCCAATTGTCGTTGGCATATAGCAACGAAACCGGCGATATCACATATTACACTTACGGTCATAGAAAAAAAAGTGTAAAACTACAACAGTTGGAATCCGCAATCTGCATAGACATCGCATGCCTAATCTAATGAATACCTTAGACATCACATGCCTAACAATTATAAACGCCGCATTTTAGTCTCAAAATCGAAAACTCTTTTCAATTTTAAGTCGGGCAATTCAACAAGATTCCCGACATCCTGATCGAATGCTCGTCGCAAACTTCAGTAGACGGCCGCACCCCCGATACCGTCGACGAAGTGCACAAAGGCGGAACACCGCTACCGCGAGCACCCGAACGGATGCTTTCGGCGACGGGGTTCTCCTACAGTCACTTGGTCGGGGCTATGTGGCGAGGCTGTCTATTAAGTTTACCCGGCGAGTATCCGCTTACGCTACGTGATTGCGACGGACTTTTGATCACATCAAAATTCCGTGGCAACCGATCAAGTGAGACTAAAGTGCTATGTTTATAACATTCATTCAGTTATCTCATAACTGCTTGTGAATTCCAATTATTGTATCCCATTCCAGATAAATAGAAAATGTTAAACTTTCCGATCGAACATTCGAACACCCAAGTTTTCCCGAAATAGCTCAACACAGGAAATAAATCTAAAAACATTCAGTTCATGCCTCAGTACCAACGGTCCAGCCGTAGAAGGGTCAAGCCAACGCCTCAAATGTGGCACGCCGTACTGCCCCAAACCCTAAGGTTCAAAGGGCAGTTCAAGACGGTCACATAATAGAGTTAAGGTTTGTTATCTTCTAGAGGGACCATCGCGTTACTTGCACTACTTAGAATGTCTTTAAACCACGGAAAAATCCAACACTTGGAAATTTTCCGGCAGGGGAAAAGTTGGGTATTTATATCCGGTCGAACTTTTTAACATATTCTAAAATTATCCGGAAAGCCACATAGACAAAGTTTGACAATCCAATCGAATGTATGAACTCCCAATACAACCCAAAATACTCAACTCTTGATTTCAGATTAAAAATTCCCAGGAAAACCAGCACTGAAAAGTAGGAGTTACTGTGCAAATTTCAATGCATGAAGAGTCTAAATGGCCGCGGAACCGCCGCATTAGCATGCTAATTCCGCGGTTCCGCCGCGCTTTGGTGGACTTATGGGAACAGGCTTCACAGTAATTTTTACAATTCCCTGCTGAATTTCTTCATATTTTTAATTCTCAAAAATCCACAATTTTCAAAAAAGTACAGAGAGCTATTTTGGGTTTAGGGTTTCGGTTCGATCGGGTTTCTAACATCGTCTAAGCATCGCCTAAGGCTCTAGCTAGGCTCTGATAACACTGCAGGGTTCCTAGGCACTCTCATAAGGTCTCACAAGGTATCAACCATGCCAATTTCAAAAATTACGGTGCCGAGAAACCCTAGACTAGATCGTTGGCTAGAAGTTTAGGCGACAGAAGAAGCTAGTTTACAACTAAACTAAAAGAATGGAAATACAACCTTTGTAGATCCGTTTCTCCACCTCCATAGCTCCATGATGAAGTCCTCTCCGCTGTCCAAATCGAACCATGACTCTAGCATCGGCTTCATCGGAGAAAGAGCGGGCTAGGTCATCGACGACGATGCCGAAGATGATTTACGTCGAGGCATCACTAGATCAAGCTCCACCTTCACCAAGCCATGATAACTTGTGAAGGAAACACACTCTCCTACTTGGCAAGAGGTAGAGGATGAAGAAATAGGAAGTGGGTAGACTTTAGAATTGGATTTCTCACTCTTATTCATCAATCACCATTGATGGTCAAGCTTTTTCTTCTTGTGAAGAAGAAGAAGAAGATGAAGAAAGAATTATGATAAGTTAATAAAAATAGAAAAGAAAATGAATCCTTATCATAATAGTAACCATGGTAAAGTGTAGAGAGCTAACTATAGTTCAATGAATGGTTAGGGTTAATGAGATGAAGACAAAAGTGTTTCTTTGGTCAAAGCTTCATGAAGCTTCAACATGTTGGAGATAGTGCCCTCATAGTCAATTATTGGATCGCAGGTACATGATTGCAATGATTGCGGAGGACCTATCCCGGTAGGACAGTCTTACTCGAGATGATAGTATGCTATCTGGTTTGCCTTTATCAGTCGTGTACATGTTCAGGTGACTGATTGCATGTTTCACTTTGATAGAGCCCTTAGGATCTTGCTTTACTACCAACAGTATGATGGCGATCATATACGTGAGAGTTGGGTAGTTTATATGCATATCCTTAATTGTGGTCCCTAGTCGTGGGAGTTTCGAGACAGGGCATCGATACTCCGGAGTAGACTAGTGTGTACAGTCGAGACCCCGACGAGGGGAGGTGGCCGGTCTCACAAGCCACTGGTGTCAGTTGGATCACCTAAGATGTATACAGGTGCTCATTGGGTTATGAGTACACCGGACAGGACTCGCCGGGAATCTGCTAGTTAGTATTATATCTATCGTCAGATAGCAGTTCCCTGGTGACATGTATACAGGTTAGTTCATCGACCTGAGGTCGTCATTTGTCTCGTGTGAGTTCCCACTGTGCTTTGATTTCTACCCTACCACGGCTCAAAGGAGTCGTGCAAACAGGTAGCTTTTGGGTACAGTCCCGAGCCATATAGAGGCACGTGAGCGGATCGGCAGGGGATTCGTCTCTCCCGGTATTGGGGGCGAGATCGTGCTGTGTCTAGGAGAGCCATTACACAAAGCCCACGGCCGTGGCAGGAGATTTACTGGTAGGTACTCCAGTAGTATCTCAGGGTGTTATTGGGCTTCACTCCGACACGACTTATACTGCTATTGGGGGTCTGACGTTACTAGCCCCCTAGGCAGATATGCGATACTCATTGAAGAACGGACCAGACTGTATATACATTGTCACTGTTAGGCTCAGTAGGGTTTCTGGATGAGTTCGCTCATCGGCCTCCCTTGAGTGCGCTCATCGGTCTCCCTTGAGGTCAATCCGTGGGCAGCCGTTACGCATTGCTAGTGCCGCTGACGGTTTGTGGTTAAACCCACTGCCAGGGTATTGACGAGTCATTAGAGTCCCCCACAGACAGTTTCCCAAGTTTGGGCGAAACGTTGTAGAGGCCGTATGGTTTTATGGCAGGGTTCGGAAAATGCACGTGCGTTTACGCACGTGTTATTTTTCGGGCAGATGATACTGGTCGGCTTTGGTTTAAGCCGAATCCGAGTATTATATTGAGTAGGTATAATATCTTTGTCTCAGTTGCATTTGTATTCGGTCGTAATACAAATGCGGGTATATTTATACAGTTTCGGGGTTATCCTGAAATTCGTTTCAGGATCACTTTTGGAAGTTGCCAGTTTCCTGTTTTCTATCAGCCGTCTTTTAACATTTGGTTAAAGACGGGTTTATCTTTTCTTGAGATGAGTGTGGATTGTTCTAGAAGATTCTAGATGAGGTGACTAGGCTATTTGGTGTTGTGTTCTTATTGGTTGCATTTAATGAAATGATGACTAAGGATTTGAGTCATCATTTTCATTAAAGCTTTTTGTTTTGCTTAAGATCTTTCCTTCATGATATGCTTTAGGATATGGTCACCTCCCTCCTCCTACACTCACCTCCCTCCTTGATAAAAGTGGCCGGCCCTCTCTTTCCTCCCCCACTTGATTCACTTGAGAAATTATGGTTGCTAAAAAGAAAAGAGTATAGTTTTGGATGCATGGAAATTTCATAGTTCATTTCTTGTTCCATTTCATTTCCATCGGCAACTTCATTAACCGATCGTCCACGAACTTGGACGAAGTGAGACAAAGTCATCTACTCATTCTCTACATCAATCTTGGTCGTCTCTTTTAGCAAACTTGACGATCGAGTTGCCTCGAGTCAGAGGCGGGAGCCCGTTTAAAGAACCGATCATGTGGTGCCACCTCGACGAGGAGATCGGAGATCGACGAGATCGGAGCAGCCGCAACGGAGCGTGGGATGATGGTTGAAGAACGAAGGACTCGGATCGTTCGGTATAACCTTTCTACACTCTTTACAGTTTGTTAGTTTAGCAATAATGGAAGATCCGGGTTAAAGTATACGATAGCGCCAGTTTAAAAGTTTTTGTTCCGCATTTGGCGTCTGTAGACGGCCGGGGCGCTAGCGTAGACTTACAGTGGTATCAGAGCCTCACCATTTTGCTATGCTAACTTGTGCTAACGCGTTCAAAACGTCGATCGAACCGAAAATCGAAAAACACAATTTTCTAGCCTGACAGTTTCTGTTGTTTTTAAACGGTCTCAAAAATTAATTCTACATGTCTTAAAAATCTGTGCAGGCTTTTCTAAGAACCACGTAGAAATTTGGGCGCGCAATTCGATGATGTAGCCGTGGAAACGCGGTCAAACCTATGGTTTGACCGCGCATCCGCGGCCATACAGTGAAGTCGTGTCTCCAAATTTTCACAGTGGGTTCTCTGATGGATTTTGTGGTTTTTGGTAAATATCGTTTTGGCCCAGATTTTTTTACTGTTCACCAGTAAGTCGTGGGGCCCACTTTTTGATATTTGGTCTTTGGTCGATCGAAATTTAAACATGTTAGTTTACAGTGCTTACATTATATCTCCGACCGGGAATGTCATTTGATCGGTAAACCGCGTCTGATTGCTATAGTTCTTTTAGACGGGTTTGCGAACGTGACATTCGCGTTGATGTTCTGTGTTGTGCTGTGATGTTGCGGATTTGTCGTGGTGGATAGCAGTGTGCAATGGTAGTACAGTTTGAGTTTATTTGTACATTTGATATTGCGGGGCGAGCGTCCAACTTGTGGACTACCGTCACTGCCTGTTGTATAATATTCTTTTTGGGGCACGACCAGGTTGCGGTCGATGTACCTATTGTACTATTTTTCATTACTGTACTAGGTTCTGCCCCGCGACGGAGTGCACGGATAGCCGGGTTCGGAAGGGCAACGGGTCCGCATCTCATGGCTTTGAGAGGCAGAGGGGTCCCACTCTTGAATTGGCAGACTATTCGCCGCACTCTTAGGGGGTACAGGTTGACCCAAGAAGGGGTGCCCAAGATTACCGGATTCCGTGGAGTGCTGGGTGGTCCATTCACTATGCTGTGGGGACTACCTCGCTTCAGGTTTTGGCAGGTAACTTGCCGCACCCGTAGGGGTCTAGGTTTCATTGCACGGGCTATCCACACGACAGGGGAACGTCGGGTTTCAGCAGCGGCTCTGTGAAACTCGGGAATCCCAGGTTATCTGTATTGTTCTGTGATGCTTATTACTTTTCTGTAATGTTGCATACTATCACGCCTGGAGCGATTATTGTATATTGGTTTATATACTATTAGATGTTGTATATGTTTCACACCCGCGCTAGTCCAGTCCCCGCTCTGTCGTTAGTTAAGTAACCTAACGGGTGATGACGGGACCCAGTGACGAATGCGGATGGCATATACGTACATTTTATTTTCGTTCTTTTCTGGTGTGATCGAATGATGGGACTGCGTTGATTCTGATCAATGCAAAGTATAACAAACCTGTTTGATGTTGTTGGAACAAATTTAAAAAGTGTTGTTACAAAGACGTTTCCTTTTGTTATGCATAGCGGTATTCAGTGGAATATCTTGCACCTCATTCGACGGGGCAAGGGCTGATATCCCTTCACCGGGACTGACCCCTTGGGCAGAAGTTTGCGTCAGAGTAATAACTTCACTATAGTCGATTACATGTTGCTTTGCATAGCGATATTCAGTGGAATATCCTGCACCTCATTCCACGAGGAAAGAGCCGAGATCCCTTTACCGGGAGTGACCTCTTTAGCAAAAGGTTTTCGCCACTATATTTTAAAAAGCTATCAGGTTCCTTCAACGAGATCAAGTTCATTACGTTAAAGGTTTTTCGCCAAAAACCAGCCGTAGCCATCCGTCGTTTCTTATGGATGGTCAGTAATATTCAAGCTATGTTTGTTGGCTTTCGTCAAGGCATAGTGTTTGGTAGTTGCTGGGGTATTCATTTGTTGCATAGATAGATGTGTTGGTTTGGGACAGTCGTATTACCTTGTTGGCTTTCGTCAAGGGTATGTACGGGTGGATTCAAAGTAACAAGATAATGACGGGCAGAACTTGACATGTGACTTATGATTTGTTGACTTTCGCCAAGGTCATAAGAGCATGGGGCAAAAATCATATCGGGAGTTTCTAAAGAAACTGAAACTTGCCAAGCATGCGCATACCTTCTGGAGTGTGATAACGCGAGTGGATTCCGTCACGTTATCATACGATGAGAGTTGGATCCCGATTCCCACTGATGAGTTGGTTTGCTCTTCGGGTGATTCCGATTGATTCTTCTTGAGGTTTGGAGGAGAATTTGACAGGACAGTGGGAGGTTTCCGGATTAGATAAAGTGATGACCATTCTGATCTAGGTTAGAGTGCACGCAGAGTGTTTCTTTTCTCTCTCTCTCTTTGGCAGCGACCTTTGACCGACCCTAGACTATGACTCAGTGACCAGGTTGACCGAACCTTCTTAAAATACTGGCTTTTGGATTGTCTATGTTGCATAAGTCATTGCCACTCCTTCTTTTACCCTTTGCATTTCTCAGAACACCCGTATTACTACGGATATCCACTTCCATTGGATAGATCCATCGTATGGTTATATACGAACTCGAAGGGACTTCTTCGGGGATGGATCCAGGTTCAGGAGAAATAGAATTGGTTTATTCAGTTGTCTTTTATTATCATCTTCTCTCAGGTTGCGAGAGCTCCTTGGTTTAGGAGAGTACACCTATTACGCTTATTGGATAGTCTTATTCCAAACCATAGGCTGGTGCCGAATGGTAGGGAATGAAGAAAACCAATTAGCCTAAGTAGGGTGTGCAGAAGGTAATATGTAAAGACAAAATAAAGGGATTAGAAAGAGGGCAAAGTAAATTGCGACTGATATCATTCACGACCAAAACCACGTACTTCATCGCCGCTCCTATTTCTCCTTTAAAAGAATAAGGTATTATTCAGTTGTCTTTTATCGTCACCTTCTCTCGAGATGCAAGTACTCCTTAGTTTAGGAGGGTACACCTATTATGCTTACTGGATAGTCTTCTTCCAAACCATAGGCTGGTGCCGAACGGTAGGGAAGGAAGAAAACCATTTAGCCTAACGATGGTGTACAGAAGGTAACGACTAAAGACAAATAAAGGGATTTGGAGAGATGGCAATAAAATATACGGTTGAAGTCATGAATTGGATTATGGAAGAGGCATTGCTATGAATACCAGGATACCCCTACGAAACATTTTCATGTTTCAGTGCATTGTTAAAAGAAAAACTGTTTTCCTGATTAGCCACTTACTCCAAGGGTATGTATTTACCACGTTTCATTCTCATATCTGTATGGTTTTACAGATGATGAGTGGGAGTAAGATATTGGGAATTAGGTGATCATCCTCATTATATCGGAATTCGTTGTAATTGGTGATATTTGAGGAAATCGCCAGGGTACAGTTTTCTACCTACGACGCACAGGTTTTGAGTTGTTTAACTCAGCGGACTTATACAGAGTATTGTATGTTGTCCAAGTGTCCATCAGGACAAAGGGGTAGGTCCTCGTACTATGTTCTATTTACTTATAACTTCTCTAGTATTTAGACAAGTGTTTCGTAGAAATACAAGGTCTAAGTTTTGAGAAGTTGTGGGTATAAGAATAAAGTAGAGAACCAGGTATCACAAGTATCGGGATTCTTCAAAGAGATCGAAGATGTAGATTCTTGTGATTGGTATTCAGATGATAGTGATGGTTTTGAGAAACGTGTTTCTCTATCAGGTTACTCATAATTGGATGGATTCCTAAGTTGAGTAATGCTGATTAGCCTCTTTCCATTAAGTTGATATGCACTGGAGACAGATGCATGGATTGAATATGGTTCCAATTAAATAAGTGCCAAAGTTTCTATATTGGATATAGAATAGTTCGTACCTTAAAAGATATTAAGGTACGGGGAGTTGTCCAGCTTATGCTTAAAACCAGACACTGGATAACTCAGGGCACGTTTCTGTAATGGCTGTTTGTGGGTTGACCCTGGCTATGACGAGGGTTGATATTCTACCATTTGGAAGATCAATAGTGATATTGTTCTTGACTCGCCACAGTTTTAGTAAAAATGGATCTTTTTCAGAAAACAGTAGTGGGAGTATGGTAGAACTGGAAGTGATTCCAGAACCGCGAACGATTACGGAAAATTTAATAGGACCTATACATTCAATCAAGTTTGACATTCCAATAGCCACTCCGCAGATATGGTAGGTAACCTCAGACACCCGAGAGGTACTTCGGTAGGCTCAAGGACGGTGACAGGGAGGTTCTTATCTACCCAGACTTGACACTACTGTTGTTCCAGGTTATGAGACCCGATAGGAGGGTTGTCATAGTCAGTGGGAGCAACGGAAGCATAGTGGGCAAGATTCTTATATCTATTTATAGACTTGAGCAGTTATAGCGGAGATAGATCATCTAATTTTGATGTGACAGTCAGGGGTTTGACTTCAATCAGAATAGGGGATGGATCAGTTAAGAAGGTAGTAGGGTATGATGTCATGGTATCTGGATGACATACACAGAGTAGGAAGTAAAATTCCTATACTACGATCGGTTGTACTGTGGTCGTCACACAGTTGTTTCTCCAGACAGGATATGGATATAATATTTGACATTCCGGTTTCTAGATCTATGGTTTTAGATCTGGATTTGGGTAGTTTCCCAATGTGGTTACTTTGACAGATATTCTAATGGTTTTTGGAATAGTTGACTCCTAGCATGGTGGTGTACCTGCAGGTGATGGAGTCACCCTCTCTAAAGGTGTCTTACAGACTAAAGGGGAGAGGGATGTGCATGATTGGCAGATCACTTGCTTAGGCAATTGAGTCAATCATGAGATATCAAGTACCACACCAAATGTTGGTTTTGCACTAGATGCAATAAGTTTGTATTAATCCAATCCTGGAGAAACATAAGGAAGCAGTTTTAGAACATAAGTACATGTTCTACGGATTTGATGACGACAGCCTCTGTCGGGAGACGGTTATCATTCCAGGCTTCAAAGGTGACATGGTTGACAGAGTGATTGTCAGAGTTATAGTTTTCCCTCTGACGAAAAGGGACAGTATTATGGACAGGTGGTTCAAGAGGATACTGTGGGTGGCATGGTGCCGGATACTGATTAGGTTCAGTGATCGATACAGTCTAAGAAGTTTGGATTTGGAGTTCATTTATGAACTAAGGTCCCATAAGATATCCAGACATATTCTAAGACAGGTATTACTCAATTCGGGGGATGGCTTTCTCCGCGAACTTGAGATTAAGAGAGATACAGAAAGATACTTCTAGGCGGATCCACTCACTGAGGCTATTTCTCGAACACAATAGTTTTACAAACGGGCTTTGTGAAACTGATTAGTAGAGGAGTTGGATGTTCGGTTTCACACGGGCTGTGAGTAGTCGACATCGCAATATTAGCCTTGAGTGCAAGTGGGAGATTGTTGGAGATAGTGCCCTCATAGTCAATTATTGGATCGCAGGTACGTGATTGCAATGATTGCGGAGGACCTATCCCGGTAGGACAGTCTTACTCGAGATGATAGTATGCTATCTGGTTTGCCTTTATCAGTCGTGTACATGTTCAGGTGACTGATTGCATGTTACACTTTGATAGAGCCCTTAGGATCTTGCTTTACTACCAACAGTATGATGGCGATCATATACGTGAGAGTTGGGTAGTTTATATGCATATCCTTAATTGTGATCCCTAGTCGTGGGAGTTTCGAGACAGGGCATCGATACACCGGAGTAGACTAGTGTGTACAGTCGAGACCCCGACGAGGGGCGGTGGCCGGTCTCACAAGCCACTGGTGTCAGTTGGATCACCTAAGATGTATACAGGTGCTCATTGGGTTATGAGTACACCAGACAGGACTCGCCGGGAATCTGCTAGTTAGTATTATATCTATCGTCAGATAGCAGTTCCCTGGTGACATGTGTACAGGTTAGTTCATCGACCTGAGGTCGTCATTTGTCTCGTGTGAGTTCCCACTGTGCTTTGATTTCTACCCTACCACGGCTCAAAGGAGTCGTGCAAACATGTAGCTTTTGGGTACAGTCCCGAGCCATATGGAGGCACGTGAGCGGATCGGCAGGGGATTCGTCTCTCCCGGTATTGGGGGCGAGATCGTGCTGTGTCTAGGAGAGCCATTACACAAAGCCCACGGCCGTGGCAGGAGATTTACTGGTAGGTACTCCAGTAGTATCTCAGGGTGTTATTGGGCTTCACTCCGACACGACTTATACTGCTATTGGGGGTCTGACGTTACTAGCCCCCTAGGCAGATATGCGATACTCATTGACGAACGGACCGGACTGTATATACATTGTCACTGTTAGGCTCAGTAGGGTTTCTGGATGAGTTCGCTCATCGGCCTCCCTTGAGTGCGCTCATCGGTCTCCCTTGAGGTCAGTCCGTGGGCAGCCGTTACGCATTGCTAGTGCCGCTGACGGTTTGTGGTTAAACCCACTGCCAGGGTACTGACGAGTCATTAGAGTCCCCCACAGACAGTTTCCCAAGTTCGGGCGAAACGTTGTAGAGGCCGTATGGTTTTATGGCAGGGTTCGGAAAATGCACGTGCGTTTACGCACGTGTTATTTTTCGGGCAGATGATACTGGTCGGCTTTGGTTTAAGCCGGATCCGAGTATTATATTGAGTAGGTATAATATCTTTGTCTCAGTTGCATTTGTATTCGGTCGTAATACAAATGCGGGTATATTTATACAGTTTCGGGGTTTTCCTGAAATTCGTTTCAGGATCACTTTTGGAAGTTGCCAGTTTCCAGTTTTCTATCAGCCGTCTTTTAACATTTGGTTAAAGACGGGTATATCTTTTCTTGAGATGAGTGTGGATTGTTCTAGAAGATTCTAGATGAGGTGACTAGGCTATTTGGTGTTGTGTTCTTATTGGTTGCTTTTAAAGAAATGATGACTAAGGATTTGAGTCATCATTTTCATTAAAGCTTTTTGTTTTGCTTAAGATCTTTCCTTCATGATATGCTTTAGGATATGGTCACCTCCCTCCTCCTACACTCACCTCCCTCCTTGATAAAAGTGGCCGGCCCTCTCTTTCCTCCCCCACTTGATTCACTTGAGAAATTATGGTTGCTAAAAAGAAAAGAGTATAGTTTTGGATGCATGGAAATTTCATAGTTCATTTCTTGTTCCATTTCATTTCCATCGGCAACTTCATTAACCGATCGTCCACGGACTTGGACGAAGTGAGACAAAGTCATCTACTCATTCTCTACATCAATCTTGGTCGTCTCTTTTAGCAAACTTGACGATCGAGTTGCCTCGAGTCAGAGGCGGGAGCCCGTTTAAAGAACCGATCATGTGGTGCCACCTCGACAAGGAGATCGGAGATCGATGAGATCGGAGCAGCCGCAACGGAGCGTGGGATGATGGTTGAAGAACGAAGGACTCGGATAGTTCGGTATAACCTTTCTACACTCATTACAGTTTGTTAGTTTAGCAATAATGGCAGATCCGGGTTAAAGTATACGATAGCGCCAGTTTAAAAGTTTTTGTTCCGCATTTGGCGTCTGTAGACGGCCGGGGCGCTAGCGTAGACTTACACAACAAGCTTCATGAAAGAATGAAACCCTTTTGTTTTTCTTTTCTCATTTCATTTCTTTTAATCCAAATTAAAAGATAAATGAATGAATGAAAGAAAACCCTAACCATTTACTTAACCAAGGTTTAACTCTTTACACAAACCCCAGCATTATCGCATCATCAAACATGATACAATCAAGTGCACAAAACAATATCACATATACAATATGCACTTGCGAGTGAGAAAATCCATCTTAAGTGAACCGATACTAGTTAATGCAAAGTAATATATCAAATATATAATTATGCATTAAATCATTAAATCAACACTCGATTTAATGATCCGGTCATGTTGCACATAATCGACTAGTATCAATAGTAACAACTTATCGAATCAACACTTGATCCGATAATCCGGCTATATCGCATATAACCGATCAATGTCACATATCGCGAGAATCGAATACAGTATCACATACGGGTATTATTCTCAGTCCCGCACACATCTCATATGTGCTCCTATTTCGTTTCGCTTGAGCTAGGAAACCTCTGTGTAGGACTCTAAAGACTCGTCAATACGCCGGCAACAGATGATGATCATATCAAACACCCACAAGCCGCAAGCGGTCTGCTAAACGTAACGGCCACCCGGGTATTGAGCGATGAGAAGATCGACGAGCATGCCCGCTCACACTCCAGTGAATCCAACCATTAACACTACCGTACAGTCCGGTCTGATCGTCTGATATGTCGCATATCTCGCCTAGGGGTGGTAAACGTCAGACCCCAATAGCTCGATAAGTCGTGTCGATATGAGGTCTATAACAGTTCGAGAAACTACTGGTAACACTTACCAGTATATCTCTGCAACCCTGGCCAGGGATTTCCGGTTATAGCCAATCGAACACAGCGCAATATCAACTCCCTATACCGGGAGAGACGAATCCCCTCCTATCGCTCATTGCCTCCATGTGATTCGGGACTGTACCCAAAAACCACCGTTTTGCACGCCCTCTTGGACGTGGTAAGATGGAAATCAAAGCACAGTGGGAACCACGCAAGACTCTATGACGATCTCGGGTCAACAGACTACTCTGTACCAGTGTCACCAGAGAACTGCCATCTGACGTAATGTATAATACCATCTGGGAGTTCTCGGCGAGTCCGTCCAGTGTACCCAGTCTCCACTGAGCACCCGTATATCATCTCTGATGTCAAATACCAATGGATATGGGATCATCCATCGCCCATCTGTATGGGTCGAGAAGGTATACGCTAGTCTACTCTGGTATATCGATGCCCCGTCTCGATATACCCACGACTAGGGACTTTGAAGGATGTACTTATGGACTACCATGTCCCCACTAGTATGATCCGCATCATAGTCCAGGTAGTCAAGTACACATCCTAAGGGCTTCACCAACATGTAACAGAGAGACAATCAGTATACACGTTAAGGTAAAGAGTGACCAGATAGCATACTATCATGTCGAGCAAGAAAGTCCTCCCTATATATGTCCCAGCATCCACTACAATATACATCCAATGTACAGTAATGGCCTCTAGGGCATACATATAACTAACAGAAATGAGCAATAGCTGTCTTAGAATTTTTCTGGATATCTGATAGGACCCAGTTCACAAATGAACTCCAAATCCAGCAAACTTCTTAGACTGTATCATCCACTGAATTTAATCGGCATTCTGCGCCATGCCTTTCCTCAGTATCCGCTTGGACAATCTATCTAACATATTGTCCCTCAAAAGAGGAAAAACTATAACTCTGACAGTCATTCTGTCATACAGGTCACCTTTGAAGCCTGAAATGATGATCGTCTCCAGAAAGAGGCTGTCGTAATCATTCCCCAAGAACATTCAATTATGTTTAATAACTGCTTCCCTACATTTCTCCAGGATTGGATTAATATATGTTTATTGCAGCTAGTGCAAAAACAACATCTGGTGTGGTACATGACATTTCATGATTAACTCAATTGCCTAAGCAAGTGATATGCTGATCATGCAGATCCCTCTCCCCTTTAGTCTGTAAAACACCTTTAGAGAGGGTGACTCCATCTCCTGCTGGTACACCACCATGCCAGGAGTCGTCCATTCTAAAATCCTTTTAGAATAATGTCAAAATACCCAGATTGGGACATTTCCCAAATCTAGATCTAAATCCATAGATCTAGTAACCAAAACCCTGATATTATACCCATATCATATTTTTGGAGAAGCAACTTTGTGACAACCATAGTATAACCGATCATAGTATAGGAATATCTTTTCCTATCAAGTGCATGTCATCCCAAATACCTGGACATCACTCTCTACTACCTTCTTACCATATCTATCTCCTATTCTGATGAGGTCAAGACCTATGACTGTCACACCAAAAACAGATGATCTATTTCCATTATACCTGCTTTAGTCTATAAATAGACATAAACTACTTGCCCGCTATGCTTCCGCTTCTCCCACTGACTACAACAACCCTCTGGCAGAGTCATATACATGTGCACTTCTAAAACTAGTTTAGAACGACGCTATACTCATCCTCCTACCGGGTCTTATTGTCTAGAACAGCAGCAATGATAAGTCTGGGTAAACAAGAACCTCTCTGTCACCGTCTCTGAGAAGACCGTAGTACCTCTCGGGTGCCTGAGGTTACCCACCAAATCTGCGGAGTGGCTAATGGAATGTCTAATTGAATCCTTAGGTACTATTAAATCTTGAGTGATCGTTTGTGGTTCTGGAATCACTTCCAGTTCTACCATACTCCCACTTGTGCTTTTCTGAAAAAATCCATTTTACTAAAACTGTGGCGAGACAAGAACAATAAAAAAATTGATCTTCCTGATGGTAGAAAGTTAACCCTCGTCAAAGCCCGGGATAATCCACAAACAGCCATTAATGAAACGTGCCTTGAGTTTATCTGGATTCTTGTTTTAAGAATCAGCCGGACAACTCCCTATACCTTAACATCGCTAAGATATAAATTGATTCTATGTATATCTAATATAGAAATAAAAGCATTAATTTAATTGGAACCGGATTCAAAATCATGCAACTGTCTCCAGTGCATATCAACCAAATGGAAAAAGGTCAATCAATATTACTCATCTTGGAGTGCATCCATATATGAGTAACCTGAAGGAGAAGCAAGTTCTCAAAATCATTACTATCAACGGAATACCAGACTCAAGTATCTACATCTTCGACTTCATCAAAGAATCCTGATACTTCCAACAAGTGGTTCTCTACTTTATTCTTATACCTATAACTTCTCAAAATCTGAACCTTGTATTTCTACGAAATACTTGTCCAGAACTAAAAAAGTTATGAGTAAACATAATATAGTACGGGTACCAACCCTATTATCCTAATGGACACTGGACAACATATAATACTTTGTATAAGTCCACTGAGTTTAATAACTCAAACTCTGTGTGTCGTAGGTTGAAAAATTGTACTATGGTTAAGAAGAATTACACCACTGTTGAATGCACCTTACCTAATCACCAACTGATATAGGTAAATGTCACAGACATAATATCAAAATGTTATATCTCACTTTAAAAAAACGTAAAGATATATCAGTTTGAAATTGGTGCATAATAACGGATATTCAAAACCAAATATTTGCCATCCGGCAAAATCCAGATGATTTCCTCAAATATCACCAATTACAATGAATTCTGATATAATGAGGATCTAATCACCCAATTCCCAATATATTACTCCCACTCACCATCCGTAATAGCATACAGATGTGAGAAACTGATCTGGTAAACACATACCCTGGAGTTAGATTCCAATTGGGAAAACAACTTTTAATTAACATCGCACAGTGAAACTGAAACATGAAAATGTTTCGAAAGGGTAACCGTGTATTCCTATTAATTCCTAATCCATTATCCGGATTCATGACAGTAACCATATACTTACCTTCCCTCATTCCAATCCCTTTATGTCTTTACTTCTGTATACCTTCTTTAGTCTAATTGGTTATCTTCCTTCCCTACCCTTCGGCACCAGCCTAAGGTTTGGAAGAAGACTATCCAATAAGCGTAATAGGTGTACTCCCCTAAACCTAGGAGCCCTCGCAACCTGAGAGAAGGTAATGGGAAAAGACATATGAATAATCATATTCTATTTCTCCTGAACCGGAAACCATCCTCGAATCTGGAACGAATTCCTTCGAGTTCTTATGTAACTATACGATGGCATATCCAATGGAAGTGGATATCCGTAATGATATGGAGTGTTCTGGAGAAATCCAAAGTGGATGTGGGAGTGGTGTAAGTCCATGCTACCTCTCCCGGTACTTTCGGGCAAGCGAAATTTGACGAAAAACAATTTTCTAGAGGTGGTAACATGGACTCAAAACCGGATCTTTGTTAAACATCTAACTAACATCCTAACTAGGAGTTGTTAACTACTCGGTTAGGGGGTTATACCTTTCTTTCTTGAACTCCTTCATCTTCATCTCTTGATGGCGTACGGATTGGCTTCACCCCGTCGTCTCCTTGCGCCGAAGATCGATCCACCCGAAAGCTTCTACCTTTGGCTTCTTCTTCGAACTTTGAAGAAACTAGTTCACTAGGTTTGCAAAACCTTGTGAACTAGAGTGAGTAGAGGAGAGTGTGATGGGATTTTCTCTATGGTTCTTGCTTCTCAACACATGAGACAAGTGAACCATAGACATGAGAGAGAGCAAGAGGAAGAGGGTGAGAGCAAGAGGAAGAGAGAGCTCAAAACCAAGAGAGAGAAAGATAATGAAAGAATGAGCCTCTCTTTTCTCTTTCACCCTCTCATAATCCAAAAGTATCATGAGCCATAATGTTAATCAAGTATTATGTGATGGCTCATATCATGTCAAAGGCAATATCATTTCCATGCACTCGTTTTGCAAACTACAACAAGCAAGCAAAAGTCTTTGCATGAAAATGACAACCATTGTGATGATGATGGTCAACCGGTCAACAAAGTCAACCGGTCAACAAAGTCAACAAGTCAACAAAGTCAACCCCTCAACAACCATGTCACTATAATACTTAATTAATATTATTGCTAATTATATATATATATATATATATATCATATTCTCATTAGGGTTGAGCAAAAAGTCAATAGTCAACAGTCAACAGTCAACAACCCTAATGAGAATCCTCTGCCTCTGTCTCTCCGTCAACTATGCATACACACCCGCATCCGGGTTCCGAGGAACACGAATACATACTGGATAAAACCAATCCCAAAACGTACACTAGGATCTGGCTTAAACCAAAGCCCGCTAGTGTTAACTGTCCGGACACTGTACGTGCACAAGTGCATGGATGTGACCGAACCCTGTCGCAAAACCATGCGACCTGTCGCAAAACCATGCGACCTCTACGCTTTTGCCTAAAGGCGAATAGCTTTCTATGTGGGACTCTAAAGACTCGACACTACGCTGGCAGTGGGTTTAACCACAGACCGCAAGCGGCACTAGCTGTGCGTAACGGTCCCGAGGTAGATGCCGACAAGAAGACTGACGAGGTGAAACCCATCTGAACTCCTACTGAGTCTGACTGTGACAGTCACCGTATAGTCCGGTTTGTTCGTCTGATACATCGCATGGCGGGCCTAGGGGGCGGTAAACGTCAGTCCCCTAATAGCGGTACAAGTCGTGTCGGAGTGAAGCCCAAAACACCCTGAGATAACACTGGAAGCCTACCAGTATATCTCGATTGCCCTGGCCAAGGACTACTCGTGTAATGGCTCTCCTAGACACCGCGCGATGTCAACCCCCAATACCGGGAAAGACGAATCCTGTCTAACCGTCACTGCCTCCAAGTGCTTCGGGACTGCACCCAACTACCACCTGTTTGCACGACTCCTTTGAGCCGTGGTAGGGTAGTAATCAAAGTACAGTAGGAACACACTCGAGCCGAAGTGACAGTGTCAAGTTAGCGGACTAAGCTGTACTCATGTCACCTAGGAACTGATAACTGACGATAGGTATAATACCAACAGGTCAGTTCCCGACGAGTAATGTCCAGTGTACTCGTAACCTAACGAGCACCCGTATACTATCTCCAGTACGACGTACTGATGGCTGTGGGACAGACCATCTCCCACACTGGGATGAGAAGCGCATACGCTAGTCTACTCCGGAGTATCGATGCCCTGTCTCGATAGTCCTGTGACTAGGGACCTGTATAAGGATGTGCTTATAGATTACCCAGCCCCCACTAGTGTGACTGCCATCACAACGCTGGTAATCAAGCAAAGATCCTAAGGGCTCCACTAATGTGTATAGGTGATATACTAAAATAAACACATGTACACATTGAAGTAGAAACAAACCAAGTAACATACTACTATATTGAGCAAGATTGTTTATACAAGGTGAATATCCCAAGCTTCCATTAAGTAATATACAAACTAGTATGATACAGTAATGGCCTCTAAGGCATATACACTAACAATCTCCCACTTGCACTAAGGCCATGTACTGGCGTATCGAAGACCTATCATCTCGATCAGCCTCTCGAACTGAGTCTGGGGCAAGGCCTTCGTGAGTGGATCTGCAGTGTTATCTTCTGAATTTACTCTCTTTACCTCGATCTCCCGGCGATCAATGATCTCCCTGATCAGGTGGAACCGCCTCAAAATGTGCCTGGACTTCTGATGGGACCTGGGTTCCTTCGCTAAAGCTATAGCGCCGTTTTTGTCACAATACAGCGATATTGGATCAACACTGGTAGGAACCACCTGAAGTTCCGTGAGGAAATTCTTCATCCAGACAGCTTCCTTTGCGGCATCGCAAGCAGCTATGTACTCCGCTTCCATGGTTGAGTCAGCAACGGTTTCCTGCTTGGAACTCTTCCAGCAAACCGCCCCTCCATTGAGGGTAAAGACATAACCCGACATGGACTTGGAGTCATCCTTGTCACTCTGGAAGCTGGAGTCAGCAAAGGCCTCAATCTGGAGGTCTTTTCCGCCATAAACCAAGAACATCTCCTTAGTCCTTCTCAGGTACATGAGAATGTTCTTTACTGCTATCCAGGGTTTCTCCCCTGGGTTCGACCGATACCGGCTTACAACGCTCAATGCGTATGCTACATCTGGTCTGGTACATAATATCGCATACATAATAGAGCCTACCGTAGATGCGTAGGGTATTGATGACATGCGAGCCCTTTCCAAATCAGTCTTGGGAGACATCTCTTTGGAGAGGGTGATTCCGTGACAAGCCGGTAGATTACCGCGCTTGGAATCTTCCATACTGAATCGTTTCAGTATGGTGTCGATGTACCTTGACTGTGAAAGTCCCAATATCCTCTTAGATCTATCACGATAGATCTGGATCCCCAGAATGTAGTTGGCATCGCCCAGGTCCTTCATGGAGAACCTCTGCGACAAGAATCCTTTGACTGACTGTAGCATAGGAATATCATTTCCTATTAGGAGAATATCATCGACGTACAAGACGAGGAATACCACATTTCTCCCTACAATCTTACTGTAAATGCATGGTTCATCTGGGTTTTTGACAAAGTCGAATTCTTTGACAGTATCATCAAAGCAGATGTTCCAACTCCGCGATGCCTACTTAAATCCATAGATGGACTTGAGCAACTTGCACACTTTACCGCTGCTCCCACTCTGAATGAATCCCTCTGGCTGATCCATATAGACGCACTCTTCCAAATTTCCATTTAGGAAAGCCGTCTTTACGTCCATCTGCCAGATCTCATAATCGTGGAAGGCAGCAATGGCAAGAAGGATCCGAATGGATTTAAGCATGCCTACCGGAGAAAAAGGTCTCGTCATAGTCCAAACCAGGTCTTTGACGAAAACCCTTTGCAACAAGCCTAGCTTTATAGGTTTTAACCTGCCCATCTACACCAATCTTCTTTCTGAAGATCCATTTGCAGCCTACGGGTTTTACCCCTTCTGGAGCAAAGTCCAAAGTCCAAACTTTGTTGGTGTACATGGACTCCATCTCGGTCCGTATTGCATCCAGCCATTTTACCGAGTCACCGCTCTGAATGGCTTGCTGGAAGCTAGTAGGCTCATCATAATTAACTGTGCAATCCTCTTTATCCCCGTCTATGAGAAAACCGAAGTATCTCTCGAGCGGATGAGACTGCCTACTACTTCTGCGGAGCGGCGTAGGAATGTCCGGTTCTCCTGAAACGTCTGGTGTTAGTTATATGTATGCCCTAGAGGCCATTACTGTACATACGATGTATATTGTAGTCGATGCTAGGACATATATAGGGAAGACTTTCTTGCTCGACATGATAGTATGCTATCTGGTTGTACTTTATCTAAACATGTACTCTGATTGTCTCTATATTGCATGTTGATAAAGCCCTTAGGATATGTACTCGACTACTGGGACTATGATGAGATCATTCTAGTGGGGCCACGGTAGTCGACGAGTACATCCTATAACTGTTCCTAGTCGAGGGTGTATCGAGACAGGGCATCGATGCACCGGAGTAGACTAGCGTATACGCATCTTGACCCATATGATGGGCGATGGATGATCCCATATCCATCGGTGTTTGACATCAAGGATGGTGTACGGGTGCTCAGTAGAGACTGGGTACACTGGACGGACTCGCCGAGAACTCCCAGATGGTATTATACCATACGTCAGATGGCAGTTCTCCGGTGACACTGGTACAGAGTAGTCTGTTGACCCGAGATCGTCATAGAGTCTTGTGTGATTCCCACTGTGCTTTGATTTCCATCATACCACGTCCAAGAGGGCGTGCAAAAAGGTGGCTTTTGGGTACAGTCCCGAATCACATGGAGGCAATGAGCGATAGGAGGGGATTCGTCTCTCCCGGTATAGGGAGTTGATGTTGTGCTGTGTTCGATTGGCTATAACCGGAAATCCCTGGCCAGGGTTGCTGAGATTTACTAGTAAGTGTTATCAGTAGTTTCTTGAACAGTTATAAACCTCATATCGACACGACTTATCGAGCTACTGGGGTCTGACGTTTACCACCCCTAGGCGAGATATGCGACATATCAGACGACGAGACCGGACTGTACGGGAGTGTTACTGTTTGGATTCACAGGAGAAGTTACAGGCTTGCTTGTTGATCTTCTGAGCGCTCAATACCTGGGTAGCTGTTACGTTTAGCTGACCGCTTGCAGCTTGTGGGTGTTTGATATGATCATCACCTACTGCCGGCGTATTGACGATTCTTTAGAGTCCTACACAGAGGTTTCTTGACTCAGGCAAAACGGAGTAGGAACACATATGTGATATGTGCGGGACCGAGGATAATGCGATATGTGATACCGTATTATATTCTCGCGATATTTGATATCAGCCGGGTCATCGGATCAAGTGTTGATTCGGTGAATCAGTACGGATAAATATTAGTCGGTTATATGCGATATAGCCGGATTGTCGGATCAAGTGTTGATTCGATAATTTAATGTATAATAATATATTTGATATATTAAATTACATTAACTAATCTTTGCGCACTAAAAGTTTCTTTTTCTCACTCGGGTAATACATTGATATATATGCGATATATGTTAATTGTATTATTTTATTTTGTTGCAATAAATATTGTATATGTGATATATAATATTGTAACATGTTATAATTATTAATGCAACATGATTAGAGGAGTTTAAACAAGATTTGGGTTTGATTTGGGTTAATGCATTCTAGATGTTTCTAGATGGTTTTACTTTGTCATGATAAAGATATTTGTGTTGATCTTTATCCATGACTCACACTTAACCCAACCCAAACCCTAACCCTAGTAAACTCTCTACAATGGTTACTACAACCATGGTTGCATAAATAATTATGATAACTTTTATTATTCATCACAATTCTATTATTGTTCATCTTCTTCTTCATTCTCTTTTCATGAAAAAGCTTGCTTGATTTTTCAAAGGTGATGAATAAATATGAGAAAATGATAAATAAAGAGAGCAAAAATCCTACTTCATCATCCTCATCTTCCCTTGCCATTTAGATGAGGGTGTTCACATCATTTCATGAGTGTTAGCTTGTGTTAAAGAAACTTCAAGGTAGATCATCTTAGTATTGAAGATCGGAAGCAAAGGTTGCGTCTTTCTCTTCGTGGAACCTCTCGAGAGTCCGGATCCCGATGATCGCAGCGAAGGGACCACAACACGGAGCATATGAAGTGAAGGATCGGATCTACAAAGGTTGTAATCCCTCTCACTTAGTGTTAAAATGTTTAGCATTCTTGTTTTCGCCTAATCTCTAGTTTAAAGTTCCGTATTCGGGTTGTTCGGCACGGCTAAATTTTAAATCGGGCATGGTTGATGCCTCGTAGACCCTTGTGCGCGTGCCTAGCAACCCTACAGTGGTATCAGAGCCAAGCTAGAGCTTTAGGCGAAGTCTAGACGAAGTTTAAAGTCCGATCGAACCCGGAAAACCCGATAAAACCCACTTTCTGGAAATTTTTTCAAAACTGTGATTTTTCCATATTAAAAATATGCAGAAAATTAAGCAGGGTCTAATATGAATTACTGTGAAATACGGGGACCTAATTCAATTAATACACCGTGGAACCGCGGCACGAGCAAGGCATGTGCGGCGGTTCCGCGGTCGTACGGTCTCTTGTTGCATTAATTTTTGCGCAGTAATTCCTATTTTCTGGTGCTGAGTTATCTGGGAATTTTTAATATCTTTTCAACTGTTGAATTATCTGGGTAGTATTGGGGACTTAAAGATTCAATCGGATTTTATAATTTTGTTTAGTTTGTCCGGATAACTTTTAGAAACTGTTAAAAAGTTCGAACGGATAAAAATAACTCACTTTTTCCCCTGTCGGAAAATTTTTCAAAAGTTGGATTTTTCCTCATGTTTAAGAACGTTCTAAGTCGTGCAAGTAACGCGATGGACCCTCTAGAAGACAACAAACCTTAACTCGATTATGTGACCTTCTTGAACTGCCCTTTGAACCTTTGGGTTTGGGGCAGTACGGCGTGCCACATGTGAGGCGTTGGCTTGACCCTTCTACGGTTGGACCATTGGTACTGTGGCATGTGATGGACGTTTTTAACTGATTTCAAGTGTTGAGATATATTGGGGAAATCTTGGGTGCTTGATGATTCGATCGGAAAGTTTAACTTTTTCTATTTATCTGGAATGTGATACAATAATTGGAATCCACAGGTAGTTATGAGATAACTAATTTGAATATTATAAACATAGCAGTTTAGTCTCAGTTGATCGGTTGCCACGGAATTTTGATGTGATCAAAAGTCCGTCGCAATCACGTAGCGTACGCGAATACTCGCCGGGTAAACTTAATAGACAGCCACGCCCCATAGCCCCGACCAAGTGACTGCAGGAGAACCCCGTCGCCGAAAGCATCCGTTCGGGTGCTCCCGGTAGCGGTGTTCCGCCTTGGTGCACTTCGTCGACGGTATCGGGGGTGCGGCCGTCTACTAAAGTTTGCGACGAGCATTCGATCAGGACGTCGGGAATCTTGTTGAATTGGCCGACTTGATATTGAAAAGAGTTTTCGATAAATGAGACTAAAATGCGGGGTTTATAATTGTTAGGCATGCGATGTCTAAGAAATTCATTTGGTTAGGCATGCGATGTCTAAAGAGGTTGCGGATTCCAACTGTTGTAGTTTTACACTTTCTTTTCTGTGACCGTAAGCGTAGTATGTGGTGTATCGCCGGCTTCGTTGCTATACATCAACGACAATCGGGATACGCATACTTGCTTACGTTGATGATATGAGATATTATGTGTTGTTGTGATATGTTGTATTGGATCGTCGCGTTTGAATAGCCGGGGGTTTTATGTGAGATGAGAGTTTTTCTTTTTCATTCATGTAAAATTCATATGTATGTAATATTCTTTTATTGGGGCACTTCCAGGTAGCGGAAGATGTCACCGTTGTATATTATTTACTTTTCCGCATTAGGTAGACCCAAGGCGGGGAGCACAAGTAACCGGATTCTAGGGTCCAGTGGGAGACCATCTCGAGGAGTCGAGACCGGGTCTCCTAACCCTAGAATTGGCAGTGTTACTTGCCGCTCTCGTAGGGGTCTAGGGATGTGGGTTTGGCTATTCACCGCGACCGTGGAATCCATGTTTTATACAGGCTCGTATTGAAAACACGGACGTCCTAGTATATCCAATATTTCATATATGTTCTTCTGCTGCCATGTTCTGTGATGAGATCATATTACTGCTTGAGATGAATGTTTATATTTTATATATATGAGATATATGTTATATTGCAGATTTCGTTTCAAAAGAGATACTTATGAAGCATAATAAAATGGGACTTCATTAATGAGATTAATGAAATAAAATAAACCAAAGATGTTGTAGAAACTTGTTTATAAAAACTAGTAGCTACAGTTCTTGCTTTGCATAGCGGTGTTCCTTGTAGAACATCCAGCAACTTATTCGATAAGGAAAGGACCGAGATCCCTTCACCGGGAGTGACTCCTTTAGCAATAACTGGCAGATGCTACAAACTCGGTTTGTCTTTTGATTGCTTCTATAGTTCTTACTTTGCACAGCGGTATATATGATATATCCTGCACCTTATTCGATGAGGAAAGGGCCGACGATCCCTTCACCGGGAGTGACCCCTTTAGCAAAATTAGAAAAGCCTCAAAAACACTCCATTTAAAATCACTCGATTCTACAACGATATCAAGTTCATTACGCAATAGGTTTTCTTAAAAACCTGCGTAGCCCTCCGTCATTTCAGATAAGTACTAGTTAGTATTCGTGCTGCGGTAGTTTGGCCTTCGTCAAGGCGTAGTGTACGGTAGCTAACTAATGCTTATCTGCTAGCATACGATGCGATTGGATTAGGGTATTCGTACGGCGTAGTTTGGCCTTCGTCAAGGGTCGTACGGGTGGGTTTAATTCAATCAAGAAATGTACGGGTTGAACTTGACTAGCGGACTATGAGTAGTTTGGCCTTCGTCAAGGTCATAGGACGCTAGGGGTAAAATATTATTGGGAATTTCAAGAGTTGAAATTTGTAACGAGATTGCATACCTTCTATTAGATAGTTGGATCCCGATACCCGCTGCGAGTAAGAGTTACTCCTGGGAGAGTTTTACACATTACAATTGGCCGATCAAGTAGGTTTCTAGAAAGGTGTTAACGGGGTTACGCCTCTAGGAAAACGAGGTTTACTTAATTAGGTTCGTGCGAAAGCACGGGGGACCTCCCTCAAAGTACCGACACTGGCCTGGCTGAAAGATTGGTGAACTTGTAGCGTGTAATTAATCCTGGCTAGTCTTTCCTTTTAGGGTTTGAAGGAAGATTTGACTAAAACAGTGGGAGACATCCTGATTAGATATATTAGATAACCAATCTAATCTTGCAAGAGCATACGCTGAGTGTTTTCTTCTCTCTCTCTCCAGATAGCGACCATATCACGCCTTAATCAAGATAATAAAATGGATATATTGACCGAACCCGCTTGTTATACTGAGCTGGGGAACGTTGGTCCCGCTCCAACTTATAATTGTTATAAAGCAGAGCAGGAAATTGGGGAATACCAGATTTCCCGTGCCGCCCAAACGAAGAAAGTGCATGTTGATGCATCATCTTCGGGTGTGTTCATTACACAGAACTGTTTCTCAGTATCCTTTACGTCCTGGGTATGTGATACCGGATCAGGATCCCGTATATATAATCTGTTACATGGGCTACAGATAGGTAAAGAACTGAGAATGGGCGATAAGTTTCATGAGACAGAAAACGGTGCAAGTGTTGCAGCCAAGTCTGTTGGTCACTATCACCCTGTATTACCGGAATACATTGATTCTGAACAAATGTTATTAGATACCTAACCTGATATACAAAATCATATCAGTCTCTTTATTAGTAAAGAAAGGATATAATTTTGTATTGATGGATAATGTTTTGAACATTTCCTATATCAATAGTTGATCGGTTCAGGCACGTTATCTAAAAGCATTGACGTTCTAAATCAAACTACAGTTCTTAGTATACAGAACACACACAAGAGGAAAAGTTCAGAAATGAATGAATCCTTCTTGAGGTATCGTAGACTAGGTCATATCAATGCGACCCGACTGGCTGAAGTTACATATAGATACATATTTAAATTAGTTTGAATTTACATCTTGTGAAACTTGCCGGTCATGTTACAAAGATAAGATGACCACAGCTCTGTTTATTAGAAACAGAGAAAGAGTTAGTGAACTTTTGGGATTGATACATGCTGATGTATGAAAGTGCCCTGTCTACACATGCCAAGATCGGTTCTTTGCACTTCATTACATTCTCTGATAATCTCTCAAAATTCAGACATATGTTCCTGTTGAAACACAAGTCCGAACCTTTTGAGATATTGACAGAATATAAGTTAGAAGTAGAGAACCGGAAAAACGGGTAAAAGTATTATGTCCTTTGATGAGATCAAGGAGGAGAATACTTTAGCACGGAAATCCTGGACTATTCTAAAGGAGAATGAGATTCTCTCTCAGCATTACTCCTCCTATACACCATAGGACGATGGTATATCGGGGCGGAGCAATAACACCCTATGTGATACGGTGTGCTCTATGATGAGTACTACTGAGTTTCCTATTTCCTTTTGGGAGTTATGCACTTGAGAAGCTGCATACATGTTGAATAGGGTTCAAATCAAATCAGTTGTCTACCACTTCATATGTGATATGAAAGGGAAGAGCCCATATCTTAAGTTTGTTAAGATTTGGGGTTGTCCGGCTTATGTCTAAAAGCAAAATCCGGACAAGCTCGAGGCAAGGTCTGTTATGTAGAACTGGAAATGTTCCAGCTATACAAAATGCAGCTGATGATTTGGTAGAACCAAAGGATTCAATAGTTTCCAACGAATCTCAGCCTCTCCGCCAATCTAGCAGGGTTCCTCACCCACCTGAGAGATACTTCGGTTTCTCTATGACAGTGGGAGCGAGGATTGCATCATGAGATGATGACCCAACTAGTTTCGAGCTGGCCATCAAGAGTGGGACTCTGTAAGAATGGCTGGATGCTTATTGATCTGAGATGGAATCCTTATACACCAACAAAGTATGGACTTTGGTTGCTTTATCTGAAGGGTTAAATCCCCATCAGGAGCAAGTATATCTTGAGAAGATTACTTGGTGTACATGGAAAAGTTGAAACTTTCAAAGCTAGACTTGTTAAAGGTTTGCATCATAGACCAGGTATGGATTATGTTGAAACCTTTTCTAAGGATCTATGCTTAAGTCCATCCAGATCCTACTTGACATGGCTACATACCATGACTACGATATCTGGTGGTTGGGTGTCATGACTGCTTTTCTAAGTGATGTTTTAGAAGAGAACGTCTATAAGTACACAGCCAGAGGGCTTCGTAGACAGTGGGAGCAGCGGAAACGTGTGCAAGATGTTTTATATGATAAAACAGGCATCGCGGAGTTGGAACATCTGTTTTGATGTGGTAATCAAAGAGTTTGACTTCATCAAAATGGTAGATGAACCTTGTATATACGAAAAGGTAGTAGGGAGTATGGTGATGATCCTCGTAGAGTACGTGGATGACATACTCTTGATAGGGAAGGAGTTTCCTATGCTACGCTCGGTCAATCTCCGCTTATCACAAGGGTTCTCCATATAGGATCAAAGTGATACCTCCTAAATCCTGGGTTTTGGATCTATGAGATAGATCTAATTGGATGTTAGGATACTCACTAGTTGTAGTGAGATGGTATCAATCGATCCTGGGGAGAATCACTGGAAGGGTTCCAGGATGATAAGGACGACTGAATGTTAGTCGCAGGCTTGTCTATGCCCTCAGTGGAGGGACGGTATGTTAGAAGAGTTCCAAGCTAGATACCATGACATACTAAATGATTAAAGGCAAGATACATCGTTACCAAGGATGCTACCAAAGAGGCAGTCTGGATATATATAAGTTCATAAGATGAACTTCGTTCCTACCATTGTGTGACAATGGGGTTGTGGCTTTAGCCAAGGAGCTACCGTCCCATCACAAATCCAGATATAATTCTTAGGCAGTATCACCTGATCATGGAGATGGTTGATCTCCAGGGAGATCGAGGTTAGGAGAGCAGACACAGAAGACGACAGCGCGGATCCATTCACAAAGGCCTTTTTCCCAGTAGAGACTTTTACGGGAAGGTTGAGTATGAGATACTTCAACCGCAGCTAAATGTTGGGTATGCGATACCATAACAGATGGCCCTAGTGCAAGTGGGAGATTGTTAGTTATATGTATGCCCTAGAGGCCATTAATGTACATACGATGTATATTGTAGTCGATGCTAGGACATATATAGGGAAGACTTTCTTGCTCGACATGATAGTATGCTATCTGGTTGTACTTTATCTAAACATGTACTCTGATTGTCTCTATATTGCATGTTGATAAAGCCCTTAGGATATGTACTCGACTACTGGGACTATGATGAGATCATACAAGTAGGGCCACGGTAGCCGACGAGTACATCCTATAACTGTTCCTAGTCGAGGGTGTATCGAGACAGGGCATCGATGCACCAGAATAGACTAACGTATACGCATCTTGACCCATATGATGGGCGATGGATGATCCCATATCCATCGGTGTTTGACATCAAGGATGGTGTACAGGTGCTCAGTGGAGACTGGGTACACTGGACGGACTCGCCGAGAACTCCCAGATGGTATTATACCATACGTCAGATGGCAGTTCTCCGGTGACACTGGTACAGAGTAGTCTGTTGACCCGAGATCGTCATAGAGTCTTGTGTGATTCCCACTGTGCTTTGATTTCCATCATACCACGTCCAAGAGGACGTGCAAAAAGGTGGCTTTTGGGTACAGTCCCGAATCACATGGAGGCAATGAGCGATAGGAGGGGATTCGTCTCTCCCGGTATAGGGAGTTGATGTTGTGCTGTGTTCGATTGGCTATAACCGGAAATCCCTGGCCAGGGTTGCTGAGATTTACTGGTAAGTGTTATCAGTAGTTTCTCGAACTGTTATAGACCTCATATCGACACGACTTATCGAGCTACTGAGGTCTGACGTTTACCACCCCTAGGCGAGATATGCGACATATCAGACGACGAGACCGGACTGTACGGTAGTGTTTCTGTTTGGATTCACAGGAGAAGTTACAGGCTTGCTTGTTGATCTTCTGAGCGCTCAATACCTGGGTAGCTGTTACGTTTAGCTGACCGCTTGCAGCTTGTAGGTGTTTGATATGATCATCACCTACTGCCGGCGTATTGACGATTCTTTAGAGTCCTACACAGAGGTTTCTTGACTCAGGCAAAACGGAGTAGGAGCACATATGTGATATGTGCGGGACCGAGGATAATGCGATATGTGATACCGTATTATATTCTCGCGATATTTGATATCAGCCGGGTCATCGGATCAAGTGTTGATTCGGTGAATCGGTACGGATAAATATTAGTCGGTTATATGCGATATAGCCGGATTGTCGGATCAAGTGTTGATTCGATAATTTAATGTATAATAATATATTTGATATATTAAATTACATTAACTAATATTTGCTCACTAAAAGATTCTTTTTCTCACTCGGGTAATACATTGATATATATGCGATATATGTTAATTGTATTATTTTATTTTGTTGCAATAAATATTGTATATGTGAAATATAATATTGTAACATGTTATAATTATTAATGCAACATGATTAGAGGAGTTTAAACAAGATTAGGGTTTGATTTGGGTTAATGCATTCTAGATGTTTCTAGATGGTTTTACTTTGTCATGATAAAGATATTTGTGTTGATCTTTATCCATGACTCACACTTAACCCAACCCAAACCCTAACCCTAGTAAACTCTCTACAATGGTTACTACAGCCATGGTTGCATAAATAATTATGATAACTTTTATTATTCTTCACAATTCTATTATTGTTCATCTTCTTCTTCATTCTCTTTTCATGAAAAAGCTTGCTTGATTTTTCAAAGGTGGTGAATAAATATGAGAAAAAGATAAATAAAGAGAGAAAAAATCCTACTTCATCATCCTCATCTTCCCTTGCCATTTAGATGAGGGTGTTCACATCTTTTCATGAGTGTTAGCTTGTGTTAAAGAAACTTCATGGTAGATCATCTTAGTATCGAAGATCGGAAGCAAATGTTGCGTCTTTCTCTTCGTGGAACCTCTCGAGAGTCCGGATCCCGATGATCGCAGCGAAGGGACCACAACACGGAGCATATGAAGTGAAGGACCAGATCTACAAAGGTTGTAATCCCTCTCACTTAGTGTTAAAATGTTTAGCATGCTTGTTTTCGCCTAATCTCTTGTTTAAAGTTTCGTATTCGGGTTGTTCGGCACGGCTAAATTTTAAATCGGTCATGGTTGATGCCTCGTAGACCCTTGTGCGCGTGCCTAGCAACCCTACATCTGGTTCATCCAAGCTTTCAGTAACAGCTTGTGGTTCTGGAATTTCTTCCAGTTCTATTGCGCCCCCACTTATCTGATTTTCCAAAAATTCAGTTTCCAAGAAGTGGGCATGCGGAGAAACAAAAACTTTTTGTTCTTCTGCGGAATAGAAAAGATACCCTCTGGAGTTCTTTGGGTATCCCATAAACTTACACAGTACTGAGCGTGCCTCGAGCTTGTCCGCATGCTGCTTTTTTACAAAAGCTGGACATCCCCATACCTTAAGATACTTAAGACAGGGTTTCTTCCCACTCCACATCTGATATGTGGTGGTAGGTACAGTCTTGGTTGGAGTCTTGTTCAAGAGATATGCGGCTGCTTCTAGTGCATAACCCCAGAAAGATCGCGGTAACTCAGCCTTACTCATCATGGAACGAACCATATCCAATAGGGTCCGATTCCGCCTTTCCGATACACCGTTGTGTTGTGATGTGTATGGAGGAGTAAGTTGAGAGAGAATTCCATTCTCTTTTAAGTAGCCCAGAAACTCGGCACTCAAGTATTCTCCACCTCGATCCGATCTTAGAATCTTGATACTTTTGCCGGTTTGTTTTTCAACTTCATTCTCGTATTCTCGAAATTTCCCAAAGGCCTCGGATTTGTGCTTCATTAAGAAGACATGTCCATACCTAGAGAAATCATCTGTGAAAGTAATGAAGTATGAATAACCACTACGCGCATGTGTAGACATTGGACCACACACATCACTGTGTATGAGTCTCAAGAGCTCGCTCGCTCTTTCTCCGCGTCCAGTGAATGGAGTCTTTGTCATCTTTCCCATGAGACAAGATTCACAAGTGGCATAAGACTGATACTCGAACGGATTCAAGTACCCTTCTTTATGTAACTTAGTTGATCGTGTTTCATTGATGTGACCCAGTCTACAATGCCATAAGAAAGCCTGATTTGTTTCCGGAGACTTTCTTTTAAGTGTGTTCTGGACACTAAAAATCTGAGCTTGATTTAACACGTATATTCCGTTCTGTAATATACCTGACCCAATCAGAACTTGATTTTGGTGGATGTGTACTACATCGCTTACAAAAGTAAATTCATATCCTTCCTTAGAAAGTAAGGATACAGATATGATATTACAAGTCGCATCTGGTATATACAAACAGTTACGCAAAATCAATATCTGCCCAGTTGTCAGTCCAAGATGATATTCCCCTACGGATTCAGCATCCATGCTCATTCCGGTAGCAACCCTGAGAGTCATATCACATTTCCTGATAACCCTACGGTTTCTCAGAGACTGTAACGAATTACAGATATGAGATCCTGATCCGATATCCAATACCCAGGAAGTAGGGTTAACTGACATACAGTTCTCAATTACAAACACACTCGAAGCCGAAGCCACAACATGCTTCGAATTCTGGCTACTGGCTTTGCAAGCCCTGCAATCCTTCCGCCAATGTTCATTCCCGTTACAATAGGAACGACCCTCTTTAACCATATCCAGTCCCGAAACTTTTGCCCTTCCTTTTCCTTCTTCTTCTTCCCTGGTTTCCTTCAGGGTAAAAGCAGAGGGCAGGGACTGTAGAATTAAGTCAGTACTTGACCCATTCTCCAACGTGGTCTCCAGGTCCGTGAGCTCAAAATAGCTGGTCTCTATAAGGACGTTGCCCCCTACAGATAACCCGACAGCCAACCTCGCTTGAAGCAATTCGTTCGAGGTCTCATATCTTGCGATACGAGATTGCTCTCCATATAAAACTTTGTTAAGGAGGAAGATAGAAACTGAGTCCATCTTCTCGTGCTGCCTCTGGCTTGAACCATCAACTGAGGCTAACACGAGGCACTTGGCTTTCGCACAATCCTTTTCCGATGTCCTGCGGATGTAAACATCCGTGACAGGGGAATCTGGACCTGAGACGGCAGGGGTTTGATTAGTTAAGAGGTGTCCCAGCTTGTCATGGGCAATGGACATCTGGACAGACCTTTGCCAGTCATAACAGTCAGGTTCAGTCATCTTATTATCTAGATGTAACCAAGGTGTGGTCACAGGGTCGCTGCAATTGAGAGAGAGAGAAGAATACACTCAGCATGACGCTCTTGCAAGTTTAGAGTGGTTTTTAGTTTTTCTAAACAGGATGGCTCCCACTGTTTCTCGAATCCCTCCTTAAAACCAAAAAGGAAGAATTAGTCAGGATCAATCTCACCGTACAATACTTGCTTAACCATTCGGCCAGGCTGGTGTCGGTACTTCGAGGGAGGTTTTCCAACGCTTTCGCGAAGTTCCTTAATTTAAGAACCTCTTTTCCCTGGGGGCGTAGCCCCGCTAACACCTTTCTAGACACCTACTAGGTTTATAGAATTGATCGTTAAGTGAGAAATTTCCCGAGGAGTAGCATATACTCACGGTAGGATCGGGATCCAAATATCATTGCATGACAAAACTGAAGGAATCCTACCAGAATCATCACACTCCAAATGGTATGCAGTGCTAGCAAGTTTCAGTTCTTTTGAAACTCTCGATGTGGATTTTTGCCCCATGCTCTTATGACCTTGACGAAGGTCAACAAATCATAAGTCACATGTCAAGTTCTACCCGTCATTATCCAGGTTAATTTGAACCCACCCGTATATACCCTTGACGAAGCTCAACAAGGTAATACGACTGTCCCAATCCAACGCACCTATCTATGCTACATATGAACACCCAACAGCTACCAATCACTATGCCTTGACGAAGGTCAACAAACATAGCTTGAATACTATTGAATATTCATACGAAACGACGGAGGGCTACGAATGGTTTTGGCGAAACCTTGAACGTAGTGAACTTGATATAATCGAAGGAACGAAATAGCTTTTAAAAGGAGTGGCTCAAGCTCCGCATTTAAAAGTTAGTTTTGAAAAGAACCGAGTGGTTTTTCGAAAGTGTTCCAACGACTTTTACTTGGTTTATTTTCTTGCATTAGTTCTTTTAATGCGTGTTATTCTTACATTAGTTCTTTTAATGCGTCCCATCATTTAATCCTACCATTGCAGAAAACAACCAAAATATGACGTACGCTTATGCCATTCGCATTCGCCACGGGGCCCCGTCTTTACCCGTTAGGTTAATTAACTAATGACAGAGCGGGGGCTGGGCTAGTGCGGCTGTAAAACATAAGCAACGCCTAAATAATATCATATATAGATATATAGCAATGATAGACATTTCAGATCACAGATGAACTCATTGGATATACTAGGAACCCGCAATTCGTACGAGCCTGTAACGAAAAGCAGATTACACGTCGCGGTGAATAGCCAATACCCCACCCAAGACCCCTACGGGTGCGGCAAACTACCCGCCAAGTACCCGAAGCGAAGCAACCTCCCTCAACCCCGTGAGTAGGCCACTCAGCACTTCGGCATACCCGGTAGTTTGTGCACCCCCTCCATGGGTCTATCCTAGGAGCAAAAACAGTAAAAAGAAATTATACAATGACGGCTACAACCCCGACCCGGTTGTGCGGCCATACAAATAATTATTACATCAATTTACAAATTTACATGAATTGAAAGAAAAGAAAACTCTCGTCTCACAACCCCCAGCTATTCACCCGCGACAATCCAATGAATTCATATACACATTCCAATGACATTACAGAACACAGATTTGTATAACCCCCACTAATCGACATATAGCGATTAGCAGACGTTCAATACAAATATCACATCACAGAAAACCCGTCAGCTTAAGTCTTTTAGAAGTTCGATCAAAAATACGGATTTTTAGGCCCCAAACACAAAATTTTCGTTCTGGAAAATCTGGGCAGAAAACACATATTCCAAAAATCCCAAAACAACCCCAGAAAACACTGCACAAAGTTTGGACCTCGGCCGAGTCAACTCGGCCGCGGAACCGCGGCGGGAGCGTGCTCCCGCCGCATTTCCGCGGTGCTCTGACAGGTTCGTGGGACCAAATTTCGTGGGTGTTTAATAAAAACCCTGAGTCGATTTTTAAGATGAAATTTATCAATTTTACAGAACTTTAAAAATCGACAGCAACTTTGAATTTCGGGTTTATTTCGGGACATTTTCTCCGATCGAATTTCTAGCTACTATGCTAACATGTTAGATAGAGTTTAACCTGGCTCTGATACCACTATAAGTCCATGCTACCTCTCCCGGTACTTTCGAGCATACGGAATTTGACGAAAAATAATTTTCTAGAGGTGGTAACATGGACTCAAAACCGGATCTTTGTTAAACATCTAACTAACATCCTAACTAGGAGTTGTTAACTACTCGGTTAGGGGGTTATACCTTTCTTTCTTGAACTCCTTCATCTTCATCTCTTAATGGTGTACGGATTGGCTTCACCCCGTCGTCTCCTTGCGCCGAAGATCGATCCAACCGAAAGCTTCTACCTTTGGCTTCTTCTTCGAACTTTGAAGAAACTAGTTCACTAGGTTTGCTAAACCTTGTGAACTAGAGTGAGTAGAGGAGAGTGTGATGGGATTTTCTCTATGGTTCTTGCTTCTCAACACATGAGACAAGTGAACCATAGACATGAGAGATAGCAAGAGGAAGAGGGTGAGAGCAAGAGGAAGAGAGAGCTCAAAACCAAGAGAGAGAAAGATAATGAAAGAATGAGCCTCTCTTTTCTCTTTCACCCTCTCATAATCCAAAAGCATCATGAGCCATAATGTTAATCAAGTATTATGTGATGGTTCATATCATGTCAAAGGCAATGTCATTTCCATGCACTCATTTTGCAAACTACAACAAGCAAGCAAAAGTCTTTGCATGAAAAATGACAACCATTGTGATGATGATGGTCAACTAGTCCAACCTAGTCAACCGGTCAACAAAGTCAACAAGTCAACAAAGTCAACCCCTCAACAACCATGTCACTATAATACTTAATTAATATTATTGCTAATTATATATATATATATCATATTCTCATTAGGGTTGAGCAAAAAGTCAATAGTCAACAGTCAACAGTCAACAACCCTAATGAGAATCCTCTGCCTCTGTCAACCGTGCATACACATGCGCATCCGCGTTCCGAGGAACACGAATACATACTGGATAAACCAATCCCGTAACGTACACTAGGATCTGGCTTAAACCAAAGCCCGCTAGTGTTAACTGTCCGGACACTGTACGTGCACAAGTACACGGATGTGACCGAACCCTGTCGCAAAACCATGCGACCTGTCGCAAAACCATGCGACCTCTACTCTTTTGCCTAAAGGCGAATAGCTTTCTGTGTGGGACTCTAAAGACTCGACACTATGCTGGCAGTGGGTTTAACCACAGACCGCAAGCGGCACTAGCTGTGCGTAACGGTCCCCAGGTAGATGCCGACAAGAAGACTGACGAGGTGAAACCCATCTAAACTCCTACTGAGTCTGACTGTGACAGTCTCCGTACAGTCTGGTCTGTTCGTCTGATACATCGCATGGCGGGCCTAGGGGCGGTAAACGTCAGTCCCCTAATAGCGGTACAAGTCGTGTCGGAGTGAAGCCCAAAACACCCTGAGATAACACTGGAAGCCTACCAGTATATCTCGATTGCCCTGGCCAGGGACTACTCGTGTAATGGCTCTCCTAGACACAGCGCGATGTCAACCCCCAATACCGGGAGAAACGAATCCTGTCTAACCGTCACTGCCTCCATGTGCTTCGGGACTGCACCCAACTACCACCTGTTTGCACGACTCCTTTGATCCGTGGTAGGGTAGTAATCAAAGTACAGTGGGAACACACTCGAGGCGAAGTGACAGTGTCAAGTCAGCGGACTAAGCTGTACTCATGTCACTTGGGAACTGATAACTGACGATAGGTATAATACCAACAGGTCAGTTCCCGACGAGTAATGTCCAGTGTACTCGTAACCTAACGAGCACCCGTATACTATCTCCAGTACGACGTACTGATGGCTGTGGGACAGACCATCTCCCACAATGGGATGAGAAGCGCAAACGCTAGTCTACTCCGGAGTATCGATGCCATGTCTCGATAGTCCTTCGACTAGGGACCTGTATAAGGATGTGCTTATAGATTACCCAGCCCCCACTAGTGTGACTGCCATCACAACGCTGGTAATCAAGCAAAGATCCTAAGGGCTCCACTAATGTGTATAGGTGATATACTAAAATAAACACATGTACACATTGAAGTAGAAACAAACCAAGTAGCATACTACTATATTGAGCAAGATTGTTTATACAAGGTGAATATCCCAAACTTCCATTAAGTAATATACAAACTAGTATGATACAGTAATGGCCTCTAGGGAATATACACTAATAATCACCCACTTGCACTAATGCCATGTACTGGCGTATCGAAGACCTATCATCTCGATCAGCCGCTCGAACTGAGTCTGGGGCAAGGCCTTCGTGAGTGGATCTGCAGTGTTATCTTCTGAATTTACTCTCTTTATCTCGATCTCCCGACGATCAATGATCTCCCTGATCAGATGGAACCGCCTCAAAATGTGCCTGGACTTCTGATGGGACCTGGGTTCCTTCGCTAAAGCTATAGCGCCGTTTTTGTCACAATACAGCGGTATTGGATCAACACTGGTAGGAACCACCTGAAGTTCCGTGAGGAAATTCTTCATCCAGACAGCTTCCATTGCGGCATCGCAAGCAGCTATGTACTCCGCTTCCATGGTTGAGTCAGCAACGGTTTCCTTCTTGGAACTCTTCCAGCAAACCGCCCCTCCATTGAGGGTAAAGACATAACCCGGCATGGACTTGGAGTCATCCTTGTCACTCTGGAAGCTGGAGTCAGCAAACTCCTCAATCTGGAGGTCTTTTCCACCATACACCAAGAACATCTCCTTAGTCCTTCTCAGGTACTTGAGAATGTTCTTTACTGCTATCTAGTGTTTCTCCTCTGGGTTCGACTGATACCGGCTTACAACGCTCAATACGTATGCTACGTCTGGTCTGGTACATAAATCGCATAAATAATAGAGCCTACCGCAGATGCGTAGGGTATTGATGACATGCGAGCCCTTTCCAAATCAGTCTTGGGAGACATCTATTTGGAGAGGGTGATTCCGTGACAAGCCGGTAGATTACCGCGCTTGGAATCTTCCATACTGAATTGTTTCAGTATGTTGTCGATGTACCTTGACTGTGAAAGTCCCAATATCCTCTTAGATCTATCACGATAGATCTGGATCCCCAGAATGTAGTTGACATCGCCCAGGTCCTTCATGGAGAACCTCTGCGACAAGAATCCTTTGACTGACTGTAGCATAGGAATATCATTTCCTATTAGGAGAATGTCATCGACGTACAAGACGAGGAATACCACATTTCTCCCTGCAATCTTACTGTAAATGCATGGTTCATCTGGGTTTTTGACAAAGTAGAATTCTTTGACAGTATCATCAAAGCAGATGTTCCAACTCCGCGATGCATGCTTAAGTCCATAGATGGACTTGAGCAACTTGCACACTTTACCGCTGCTCCCACTCTGAATGAATCCCTCTGGCTGATCCATATAGACGCACTCTTCCAAATTTCCATTTAGGAAAGCCGTCTTTACGTCCATCTGCCAGATCTCATAATCGTGGAAGGCAGCAATGGCAAGAAGGATCCGAATGGATTTAAGCATGGCTACCGGAGAAAAAGGTCTCGTCATAGTCCAAACCAGGTCTTTGACGAAAACCCTTTGCAACGAGCCTAGCTTTATAGGTTTCAACCTGCCCATCTACACCAATCTTCTTTCTGAAGATCCATTTGCAGCCTACGGGTTTTACCCCGTTAATTCAAGACGCATATGGGGTTCGGGAAAAACAGTTAATGACTCGGGATGATGAATTGGAGAGAAAAACTCTGCCAAATCTACAGGTTCATCATCCAAAATATTCCCGGCGTCAATATCCTCAATCAAGTGAAAATCAATATTCTCAGACACCTCATCAAAATCATGGATTTCAATCGATTCTAGTTTTAAGATAGAGGTGTAAAGGTCAAAAGGATTGGGTGTGGTTTCACTCAAAAGGGACCCTTCATATTCGGGTAAATCAAACACTACAAAGTCGCACAACTCATTAACCCTTCTATCTTCAATCGGTGAATCTTTTGGAATATTAGATAAACATTCAAAATTGGAGTTGTGGGTTTCATTTTGCAATGGGTAGGTTTGATTTGGAACGGTGTACAGCTCACTCTCTCCACTCAAATTCTCGGCCTGTCCTACCGCCTCATCATACATTGGAAAATTAGGAGCTGGTTGGAAACTAGCTACGGGTTCACTAGGTTGTATAAGGGCAGCTATGGACGCATTCAAATCCATCATCTGCTGGTACAACGCTACCCTAAAGTCTTCCAACAACCGTTCCAGACTAGACACGGGTTGTGAAGGGGTTTCAGTAAAGGATTCAAAGTTGTTTTGATACTGGAAAACTCCCAAATGACGGTTCAGAAGCAATGTCTAAGGAAGGTGAAAAAGTTGGGTAGGACTGGTAAGAATTGAATGGCTGGACAGGAGTAGGATCAACATTTGGATAAGAAGGTGAATGGAATTGTTGATCCCAAGAATTTGAAGTTGTGAAGGGAGTGAAAGATCGGCTACGGGATTGTTCAATATGTTCAGCAAGAGACATAGGTCTTGTGGTTACAACTGGACTTTCAAAAGGGGTATGAACGCAAGAAGGGGTGAATGTTTGAAATGGTTGATACGAAGTGGATTGTGGGATCCAGTTGTTCGTCCTAGATGCGTCTATCCGATCTTTCAAAAAGATTTTGGGGATGGAGGGATCGTTCGACGTTCGGCCAAAGCAAGAACCGTAAGAAGTAATGTCTGGTTGTGGGTACCAAATTTCGGCAAGGGTTTTCTAGGTGGAGTACCCATGATATGAAGAGAAGAAGAAGGAAAGGAAGTGATTGCAACGATTTTGGATTGTGTAGTATGAAAATTGTATAGAAATCACAACCAAAAATATTTTGACCGCAATCAATAACGGTATCGAATGTAGCACGTTAGTAAGTGCGGATCATCCACAGGGAAAGTGTAATCGTTCATGTTTCGATTTAAATGAGTTGAAACTTTAAAGAAAAGAAAACAAACAACAATTCATGATTTGTAAATTGAAGTTCAAGAATTATTAAAATCTAGTCTAAATCAAGAAACGATAAAATCAAGAATTGAGAACTTGTGATGATTTCCAAATCAAATATCAAGAATCAAAATGAGGCTCATAGGAATCGATCGGATCTATAGATGTAATGCAATCTAGCGATTACGTATTCTTATCCATCGATGAATTGATACTAGATTGATGATGATCGATGAGAATTAGGGATTTCTTATGAAACTAGGGTTTCATCATATATCCCTTGTTCCTTCGTCGATATCATTCACATTCTAGCCTCTAGTAAATTCAAGAATCGATCGTAGATCCCTAATTTCGAGCGATCACAATCAAGAAAGCATCGCACCGAAACTAGGTCGTCGATTCTTCAATTTGCTAGGGTTTACAAAACTCGTAGGACTTAAGAATCGTTTTAAGATTTGTTACATCATCATTCTATTGATTGTCTCGACTCCTTTTCGAGCGGAGTTTTACTCAAACATCACAACAAGAACTGCAATCACAAATTGAGATCGAATCATGAAGCAAGAATTTAAAGAAAGCAAGATTAAAGAATTTTACCTTTTATTTATATCAACAATTTCGTTACAATCGCTCAAGAACTACAAGAAGAAGAACTCGATCGTCGATTTGGCTTCGCTCGTCTCTGTTAGTTGCGGATCGGCTCGGATCACTTGCTCGATTGAAGATCGGCTCCGCTCCTAAAAGGTTGAAGGCTTCTCGCTTGATTGGTACTCGGGATCTTGAATTTGGCTTGGATTTAGAATTTAGGGCTACAAGATGTGTCACTCAACTTGTAGATGGAAATTGGGGAAGATGAAGATTAAAGAATGATTAGCTTTCAACAACCATTTCCGGTGAGCTTTGGGTCCTTTTTATAGGTTTCCAAAACCCTAGGTCTAGGATTTTGAATTTTGAATTTTCCTCCAAAAGTTTGTTATAGGGAGAGGCTTCTAGAAGTAGTTAGTTAGGGGCTTAGCTTCTACCTTAAGCTAGGAGGTTAGGGAGAAGGTTCTAGGCTATTAATAGAGTTAGGGTAAAGCTTTCTTTGGAAGCTAGGAATGTTTAGTTTAGAACCCAAGGCTTGCTGATATGGCAGAAAGTTCTGAAGTAATCTGGAGATTACAGTAGCTTGATGAAGTGTACACACTGAGGGAGGAGTTCTGGAGTCAAGCAGGGAGGCTGACGTGGCAAGGCCGCCGTGGAACCGCGGCGCAAGGCGGCTCCGGCCGTGGTTCCACGGCCACTTGGCTTCTGTTGAGCTTCAGCCTTCACCTGTTGACTTCTTATGTCTTCAAGTGTATTTTCTGATATGTTGAATCTCTTAATGCCTTTTAGATCATTGGCAGATTCCAATTCCTTGAGTTAGCGTATTTTTTAGCAGCTCTATTATGTAATTTTTGACCATTCTTCTGTAATTTCCTGCACAGACTTCGAAACACAAGTTGTGATATGCAAGAATGATGCGATGCTATGAAATACAGTTAATTTCCCTAGAAATGCCGGTTTTAAAGTCTAACATGCAATCTGATATTTTATGATTGTTTTGCTAATATGTGCTATATGAATGCCGAACATTTCTAGATGAGTGCAAATGATAGGGAAATTGCCGGTTTAAAGATGCAGTATTTTCGATTGATCAAATTCCCCCAAACTTATTTTCGATCGTCTCGAGCGAACTGTTTTATTAAAAAGAGAATGAGAAAATAAAGAAAGAGAAAAACTATCTAGCACACTTTCGTAGGAAACACGATTGCACTGAGCACGTGCAACAAGCCTTTAAAACTCTAGGTGTCCCTAGTAGGAGGAGTGTTGTCTCCTGAGGGTTTTCAGCGGATTGCACCCACAAAATCCAATAATAAAAGGAAGACCATGAATATTAGATTTAAAGACAAGAATTGTAATAGAAAAGCCTTGAAAATTAGGGTTTCCAACTAAGCTAGCTTTTCGGTTGTCATGAGCCCTATCTTAATAGTCATGAAAGGATGTCAGAAATCACGTCCTCCCTCAATAAAACATCGTCTTATTCTTCATTCCTATCTTTCTTCCAAACATCGATCATATAACCCTGCGTGTGTGTAAAGACATCCCTACACCCGGAGAATTCAATTCAAGCTATCATACTCTTGCCCATCAGCCTCAGTACTTTTTAATTAATGAATATTTAGCTGAATTTGCTCACACACTTTCATGCGACCGTTAATACTTCTTGAGGTACTAACCGACCTATTACTCATGTGCTTGCTTATTTGGTGTTTTTCCTCGTCTTGCACCACCTAAGGCTTAGCAGTGACTCCCAGACCAGTTGGCCTTAGGGCACTAGGTGAAGAGGCACCCTCGCTATATTTTTTTATTGCTGCCTTGGCGATAACAAAACCAGTGTTCATTTTTCTCACCATTTTATTTATTTTTTTATTTCCTTCATACTTTGGCTTTAAGACAAGAGCATTTCAAGGTATCCTCTACTATCCCGGGCTTCAAGACGTGTGTAAGTGCAAATAGCAGGGTATCAACGTTCAAAATGATTGGCTTCCAGAATAGAAACTATTTTTCAGACTTACTTTTATCCTCAGATTAGTGACTTCCTTCATCTTACTAACCCTTGGGACAACGGCTCATAACTACTTATTACTAGTTCGTATAAGAAAACTTCAAATTTTCTTGGTTTTCTTAAATTTTTCCAATCTTTTGGATGTAATTTTTCACTATCTAATATTTTATTATCTTATTTATGTACAAAAATATATTTTTTTTTTAAATTTAAAATTTATAGGTTTTTTCAAAAATGTTTTGTGCTTATGCAAAGTATGATGCAAATGATGCGAAAATAAACACAAACCTCCCCCAAACTTGTTTTCAACAGTGTCCTCACTGTTGCCATCTGCTAAATCTCGAAAAACCTGTATTCTTGGGAGGAATTTATTAGTGGGGGCAAAATATTTAAGTGAAGAAACTCCCCCAAACTTATTCTTGGCTCATCATTTTGTAAAATTTCCTTTTCAAGAGCCAGAAAAAATGCCCCCCCCCCAAACTTGAGTTATGCAATGTTAATCTTTTGAAAATCACATTAGGGGGTAAAAAATCATTGGTCGATGCCAAGCTTTGCAAAGACCGAATGTTAATACCAACCATTCAAAAAAAATTTCAATGCAGTGCTCGGCTTGGTGGAAGAAGAAGTGGGGAGAGGGTAAGTGGTGGAAAAGAATGTGTGTGCATCTCATTTTGGAGAGACGATGCAGTGAATGCGATGGATTGCTCGCATTCTTTTTATAGTTCAAAAGAAGGGGTGGAGGTTCAATTTTATTGATTGGGACATGATTCATCTCAACACCCGTGTCTTTTAAAAATGCGAGTTCATCAGCGAAAATCTCCTCAAACGTCTCATCAATACCCCTAAGAATAATGTCATCACAAAGCACGGGGTGATCTTCAGACTCTAAGAACGGTTCATAATCAGTGTTAGTTGTTGACCCGGACATCTCGGTGGAAGAGTCCGTATGTGTATGATACATAGTAGGGTCAAACAACAACGTATGAAAAGAGTCTAGATCAGTATCATGAGGATCGTCAAATTCGCTGCTGTCGACATCCATTAAGTCGACAGAATAGACCTGAGCAGTAGGTTCGGACGGTACACTTCCCAACTTGTAAATGTTCAGCTCTATTGACCTATTCCCGAAGGATAGGGTAATAGAACCATTACGACAGTTGATTATAGCATTGGAAGTAGACAAAAAGGGGCGACCTAAAATCACCGGAATTTGATTCCATGGGTTCGCTACAGGCTGTGTATCAAGTACAATAAAATCCACAGGGAATACAAATTCCCCGATTTTTATTAACACATCCTCCAGTTCACCCCTAGGTTTAGTGATTGATAGGTCAGCCATCTGGAAAGTGCAATGGGCTGGTTTCAACTCTCTGATCCCTAACTGCTCATAGACTGAGAAAGGAAGCAGGTTAACACTTGCGCCAAGGTCAAGTAGAGCACGGTTGATGTGTTTCTCCCTAATAGAAATGGAAATAGTAGGATAGCCAGGATCCTTACGTTTCCTTGATAATTGTTGGGGGAAAGCTGTGTCTACTGTCTTTGCTATGAATATCTTCTTGGGCACTTGAGTCTTCCTCTTTCTAGTGCACTAGTCTTTAAGAACTTTCGCATAAGCGGGGACTTTTTGGATAACATCTAGAAGAGGGATGTTGATGTTAACCTGTTTCAAGATTTCAATGATCTTCTCCATTTGTGGACTTGGTCTGTTTGCCCTTAACCGATTTGGGTAAGGAGCTTATGCAATAAGCGCGGGGTCCATCAAAGGAGAAGGAAGTGTGTGTGGACCCGATCCCAGAATAGAAGTGGGGATCGTCCGTGGAGAACTAGAAGAGATGGGCTGAGGTGACGAGTCTTATGGGAAAAGAAGAATAGGCTCGCAAGAAGGTGGTGGGGTAGAAGAACTTGGGTCAGAATTAGAAGTAGAAGTGGAAGGAAAGGTCTCAGCCGGGGTATCATTGATAGATTTTTCAGTGTCATCAATCTCTTCCCCAACGTGATTGTCAAGCACTCTTCCAGATCTCAACGTGGTGATTGCATTCACATGATGTGAATAGCCAGGATTGGGTAAGGGTTGAGCTGGAAGTTTCCCTTTCTCTCTTGCACTCAATTCGGCTTTTAATCTTGCAATTTCTGCTTCCATCGATTTAATACTCTCGCTTTGGGACACAGAGTTTTTCTCAATTTTATCGACAGAAGACTTCATTTCAGCCGAAACTTGCATGATATTTGTTAAGACCAAATTCATGTATTGTGCAAATGAAGAGGATTCATTAGTCCCGGTCAACTGTAAAGGACTAGACAGTGCAGGTGTGTTGACCGGATATTGGAAGTTTTGTACTTGGAAGGGGTGCTGACTCAATTGTGGTGGTTGCTGTTGTGGTGGAGGGACCCTTTGGAAATTGTGTTGGTTTGGAACCGTATTTTGATTGTGTTGTTGGTTCTAAGCAAAATTAGGGTGATTCCTCCAACCCTGATTATATGTGGAAGAAAATGGATCGTTTCTAGGTCTTTGAAATGCGGCATTGGTATGTTCGTGACCTTGAAACGGAGAATTTCGTGGACATTCTTCCGTCAAATGAGAAGGATCAGAACAGCATCCACATACAGTTTTGGAGAGTGACATTTGACTTAGGGCGGCGGCTAAAAATTTGTTTTCCATAGTCTCGAGTTTCTTGTGTATAGCTGAAATGTCAGCTCTAACTCCTATGGAAACATCATTGCCATCCCTAGACGATTGACTTACACCCTCCCACTGTAAAGATTTTTCAGCGAAATCTTCTAGGAATTTCCAGGCTTCCCCATCATCTTTAGTCATGAAGTTGCCTTGACACATGGATTCAAGGGTTTGTCTTGTGTTAGGATTAATGCCCTCATAAATGATTTTACACAGTTCCCATCTAGGGATTCCATGATGTGGACATTGGACTAACTGATCCTTGAAGCGTTCAAGACAATTTAAAAATGGTTCATTTGGAAGCTGGGTGAATTGATTTATTTCGCTACGGACTCGAGCTGTCTTATGATGTGGGTAGAATTTCTTAAGGAATGCTTTGACGAATTCTCCCCATTTTGAGATGGAATGTGCGGTTGTGTTATACAGCCACTTCTCGGCTATATCGCACAAGGTGAATTGGAGAAGACATAGACGCATAGCATCCATGGAAAGCTGTGAGGTACCCATCATTGCGCATACATTTTCAAATTTGGTGATAAAGGCATATGCGTCTTCAGACTCGAGACCGTGAAATTTTGGTAGAAGGTTGATGTATTGGGGTTTAATTTCAAAATTTTCCCCGTTGGCTGGTGGAATGGAGAGACAGGTCGAAAGAGGACCTCGTATAGGATAGCACCTCTCTTGGAGAGAGATGCGGAGTGGATTCTGCGCACCAACGGACGGCGACAGAGTAGTGGTAAAGAAGTTCGATGGAGACGGATCCATCGATGTGGGTGTGGTGGTGGGTAAAGAAAAGGTAAATGTAGAAATATCGACTTTAGGGTCGATGGAAGGAACGCGGACTAAACGGGCACTAGAATCTCGTGTCCAGCCTATCTTGCACTAAAAAGGGTTAGTACAAGTGGCAGCGGACTTATAATTAGGGGAATGAATGATGTGTTGATGTTTGTTTTCAAAAATGATACGGATTTTTGAAAATATGATGCGATCACCACAAATGCAACAAGCAAAACCCAAAAATCTAGTGGTCACCTAGGTCAAAGCTCTAGACCGTTCCTAACTGCCAAAAGACAAGTCGCAGGATAAATCCTTCACTGCCTCTTTGTCTCTCCTGTGGCCAGGTAAGTGCCAGGTAAGTGGGAGGTTCTCCACTACGTAAGTAGTGGGCCTAATTAAGTAACCACTAGCCTTGGACACCACAAAAGAAACGCGGATAAGTAATGAATTACCCACGGCCTTCTCTTGTCCTAAGTGAGCGCGATGGTCCTTAGAGTCATCTCTAGATATTTTTTAGTTAATTAGGGTAAATGCGGATGCAAGTTTTGTGATTTTTGGTATTAGGAAGGGTAATGAACTCCCCACCTAATCTGGATTTGGTCTTTGCCCCTTAATGTCCGTATTAATTATGCAAACAACCAAAAATCAAAACACGCACAATTTTATTGCTTTTGCGGCGCTACGATTTATTTGCAAAGAAACCTGCAGCAAATTGTTAATTGGAGCAGATTTAGGAGGAGATAAGAGAGTGAAGAATTAACCTGAGAATTTGTGAACAGTGATGCAGCAGACACACGGCGGTTCCGCCGCGGATGCAAGCTAGTGCCGCGGAATCGCGGTGGGATCTTGGGATCACTGCACAAAATTTCTTGACACTGTTCCACTTCAACTCCTCAGTTTTCTGGAATTCTCTGGAAAAAATTTCTCAATCTCCACAGAGTCCAGATTTCTTCGCAACAAATCACAACGAATCGGTTAGGGTTTGTGCGAATTTAGATCTCAAAATATAAATGGAATAAACTTTTCAACTCAAAATTCAAAATACGAACAATTAGCGCACTATCCCCGGCAACGGCGCCATTTGATTGATACTATTTCTCGTTGTCGGTATTTAGAAAATTTAGTAGAAATCACAACCAAAACTATTTTGACCGCAATCAATAACGGTGTCGAATGTAGCACGTTAGTAAGTGCGGATCGTCCACAGGGAAAGTGTAATCGTTCGTGTTTCGATTTAGATGAGTTGAAACTTTAAAGAAAAGAAAACAAACAACAATTCATGATTTGTAAATTGAAGTTGAAGAATTAGGAAAATCTAGTCTAAATCAAGAAACGATAAAATCAAGAATTGAGAATTTGTGATGATTTCCAAATCAAATATCAAGAATCGAAATGAGGCTCGTAGGAATCGATCGGATCTATAGATGTGATGAAATCTAGCGATTACGTATTCTTATCCATCGATGAATTGATAGTAGATCGATAATGATCGACGAGAATTAGGAATTTCTTATGAAACTAGGGTTTCATCATTTATCCCTTGTTCCTTCGTCGATATCATTCACATTCTAGCCTCTAGTAAATTCAAGAATCGATCGTGGATCCCTAATTTCGAGCGATCACAATCAAGAAAGCATCGCACCGAAACTAGGTCGTCGATTCTTCAATTTGCTAGGGTATACAAAACTCGTAGGACTTAAGAATCGTTTTAAGATTTGTTACATCATCATTCTATTGATCGTTTTAACTCCTTTTCGAGCGGAGTTTTACTCAAACATCAAAACAAGAACTACAATCACAAATTGGGATCGAATCATGATGCAAGAATTTAAAGAAAGCATGATTAAAGAATTTCACCTTTTATTTATATCAACAATTCCATTACAATCGCTCAAGAACTACAAGAGGAAGAACTCGATCGTCGATTTGGCTTCGCTCGTCTCCGTTAGTCGCGGATCGGCTTGGATCACTTGCTCGATTGAAGATCGGTTCCGCTCCTAAAAGGTTGAAGGCTTCTCGCTTGATTGGTACTCAGGATCTTGAATTTGGCTTGGATTTAGAATTTAGGGCTACAAGATGTGTCACTCAACTTGTAGATGGAAATTGGGGAAGATGAAGAGTAAAGAGTGATTAGCTTTCAACAACCATTTCTAGTGAGACTTGGGTCCTTTTTATAGGTTTCCAAAACCCTAGTTCTAGGATTTTGAATTTTGAATTTCCCTCCAAAAGTTTGTTATAGGGAAAGGCTTCTAGAAGTAGTTAGTTAGGGGCTTAGATTCTACCTTAAGCTAGGAGGTTAGGAAGAAGGTTCTCGGCTCTTAATGGAGTTAGGGTAAAGCTTGCTTTGGGAGCTGGGAATGTTTAGTTTAGAACCCAAGGCTTGCTGCTCTGGCAGAAAGTTCTGGAGTAATCTGGAGATTGCAGTAGCTTGATGATGTGTACACACTGAGGGAGGAGTTCTGGAGTCAAGCTGGGGGGCTGACGTGGCAAGGCCGCCGCGGAATTGCGGCGCAAGGCGGCTCTGGCCGCGGTTCTGAGGCCACTTGGCTTCTGTGGAGCTTCAGTCTTCACCTGTTGACTTCTTATGTCTTCAAGTGTACTTTCTGATATGTTGAATCTCTTAATGCCTTTTAGATCATTGCCAGATTCCAATTCCAAAAGTTGGCGTATTTTTTAGCAGCTCTGTTATGTAATTTTTGACAATTCTTCTGTAATTTCCTGCACAGACTTCGAAACATAAGTTGTGATATGCAAGAATGATGCGATGCTATGAAATACAGTCAATTTCCCTAGAAATGCCGGTTTTAAATTCTAACACATGCAATCTGATATTTTACGACTGTTTTGCTAATATGTGCTATATGAATGCTGAACACTTCTAGATGAGTGCAAATGATAGGGAAATTGCCGGTTTAAAGATGCAGTATTTTCGACTGATCAGGAAGGGAAAAAGAATGTGGATTTTTTTATTTTTTTATTTTTTTTATTAAAAGAAAAAAATTTGTTTTTGGAGTTTTGAAATTGTTTGTTTGAAAGAATACGAAATTATGGGACTAAAATTTATAAATGCACAATCACAATCACAATATGCACAAACACACCTAGAGCTAGGGTATTCAGAGTCCAACTAGACCGCTCCTAGACTTCCAAGCGACAAGTTGCAGGATAACCCTCGAATCGCCTCCCCACTGCCAATTGTGGCCAGGTAAGCACAAGTGAGTTAAGTAGGGTTCCGCTCACGAATCACCGTGAGACGGGCCTTTTAAAATTACCTCCTCACTTGTCTAGCCTAGGCCCCACAAAGTCAAGTTTAGATAAACGACCGATTCCCCGCAACCTTCACTTGTCCTAAACGAGCGCGACATGTCCTTATAGGTTTGGTCTGGATATTTTTTATTAGCTCAAGGTAATGCGTATGCAATTAGTGATTTGTGGGGTCTTAGGAAGGGTGATGAAATCCCCACCCAATCTAAATTGGTCTTAGGATTACTGTACTTTCTCCAGATTAGCCTGCACACTTGCATACAAAAATTATCAAAAATAACAAAAAGATTTTATTTTCTATTTATATTTATAATTTTATATATATACAAAAAGAATATTAACCCGAATAACAAGAAAGAAAATACGTTGTCGTCTCCCCGGCAACGGCGCCATTTGATCGCACGCTTTTGGCGTGTCGGAGTTCAAAGTTCTAAAGTTATAACCGCGATCAGGACGGTGTCGCTATGGAGCTAGCCGGTTGAGCACGGGTAGATCTACAGGGAGATGGTTGTATGTCCGTTCGAGTTTTAGACGAGTCAATAAAGAATGAGTATTTGTTTGTTCAGTTCTATCCTAAGTGTTCGTATTTATGTTCAAGTAAGCTTGTTAAGGTTAGGTTTGGTTAGTAGAGTTAGGATTAGTCTTGTACTTATCTTTTTCCATTCTTAAAACGATGTTGGGATAATCGAAAGTAGCGGGGATTAGGAGGACATAGGAATGGGATTTGCGAGTTTAAGCAAGCTTTCCAACGCTAAATCCATTCCTAGTGCCCCTTGTCCGTCCGCTAAATACGCTTATTTCCAACTCTCGGCTAAACACCCGCAACCATGTATCCACTTAAGCCACAACTACATGTCACGTTGTAGTGCGCTTAAAGGACTTCTCGACTTAGGTCGCGTCTTATGTCACGTATAGCGCGCCTATGCGAGGGGGTTATGGTTATTTTGTCGGGGTTCGTTTCAAGATGTTTGGCGAAGAAAAGCACAAGGGATTTCTCCGTCCCTCATACCACCTTCCTTAGCCTTAACAAGTGGGAAATTATTCACACATTATAAAAGAATAGAAAACAAAACAAGAAGGAAGAAAAGGGAGAAAAGGAAATACGGTTTTACAAGTGAAGCAAGCTAACTCTTGGGTCCTCACCTTAGCAAGGAACTTCGTCAAGTATCATCGCTTGGAAATACGGATAAAAGAAGAAAAGAAAAGAGAACAAGAAAAGAAATAACAACAACTAGTTAGCAACAAATAATAATGTTACACTAGAAATTAAATTACAATGCAATGAAACAAAAATACAAGATAAGAAAAAAAAAACCTCATCTTCATTTCTTCATCCACTCAATGCTCTCACTACATTTTAATGGAGGAAGACATGAAGAAGAAGAAGCTAAACTAAATCCTAACAAAAAGAGATGGAAAAGAAGACATGAAGAAGACCTTTGGCTTGGCACAAAACTGGGTTATTTATAGGCTGCGTGCTGAAACCCTAGGGCAACATTCTAGCCCTAAATGCAAAGACCAAACTACCCCCAAAATTTGGTCAGATGATGACACTAAACCGCGGCGGATCCGCCGTGAAAACCCATATTTGGCGGCGGTTCCGCCACGGTTTTGTGGAATTGGGGTTTCGTATTTTCTGGGTTTCCTTATGTTGCTATCTTATGTTGTTTTACATGTCCCAAATTGCAAAATGCCTTCACAATTTCTTCAGATCTGCACAGTCCAAACATAGCTTCACTTTTGATTGATTTGACCTTTCTCCCTCGAACTCCGTGCACCCATTGATTCTTGTGTTGCCTCTCTCGTGCTTTGTGCTTGTCCCTCTCGTGCTTTGTACTTGTCCGAGGCACGAATGACCACCGTCATTTATCTTGTCTCTGGAACTGGTACGCGGCACTGGACGGATACAGATGATCGGAACCAGGCTTTTATCTACTGGTAACAGATGTTCTGGATTTTGGCGTAACAGTGGTGATTTTGTATCATTTGCGTTATTTTGGACTAGGAACCTGTAGCCTGTAAATATATAGCAAACACGGATGAAAAGCACATACCTATAAACAAACGAGCATAAGAATGGACAGTAAAAAATGCAGTTTTCTGTAATGAACAAATACCCCCAAACTTAACTTTTGCTCGTCGCGAGCAAAACCAATTATTCACAAAAAAAAATCCTAACCGCACTTTCGCAGGGAACGCGATTGCACTGAGCGTGTGCAACAAGCCGTTAAACCTCTATGTGTCCCTAGTAGGAGGAGTACTGTCTCCTGAGGGTTTTCAGCGGAATACACCCACAAAATTCCGTCAAGCTAGTGTCATAAGTTAAAATCGATTCTACTCCTAAAGTTCAGTATTTACCTTAGAAATTCTATCAGCCTAAGTTAGAAACATCCAACCCTTATGTTTCACGCCTCCTATCTACTTTGTAAGTCCACGTTGCCCACCCCGGTGCTTGCGGGGAGGCGGAAACGGTATAAAAATCTGATTTTTAGCACTCAAGGCAACATGGACTAACTAAAGGAGGATCTTTGCTAAACAAAAACTAACTACAAAGCTAAAAAATTTAGCTACTCGGAAAAGAGGTTATACCTAGGGCTTCTAGTCCTTCTCTCCTTGCTCCTTGGAGTGAATAGAAGTGATCTCCTTGTCGCCTTCTCTTGTCGAAGAAGGATCCACCCGAGAGCCTCAACCTTTGGCTTCAACTTCAAGTTAGAAGTAACTAAGATGCTTGGAGTGATAATCCTAGAACCTTAGAAAAGAGTAGAGAGTATTTTAGAGGGATTTATCTCAAGCTCAAGTGATTCTCAACTCATAGGAGGGGAAAGCTGGAGAGTGAGGAAGAGGAGGAGAGAGAACTAAAATGATAGAATGAATAAGATAATTAACCATTCTCCTCATATATGTGAATTATGGAAATTAGATAATTAGCTAAGATAATTTTCATGGTTAATAAAGACTTGACCATTATCATTTCATTTTAAATGCAATTTGCAAGGATCAAAGAGCATCTTTCATATGGAATGATAATGGTCAACATGTCAACCTAGGTCAACAAGTCAAATGTAGTCAAATGGTCAACAACCCTAACCATGTACAATTATATTTAACTAATATCAATTAATCATAATTCACACATAAGCATTAGGGTTAAGAAAATGACAATGGTCATCAACCCTAATCAAAATCCTCTGTATCTGTCTCAGTCAACTGTGCATACACACCCGTATCCATGATCCGAGGAACACGAATACAATGAGATAAAACCAATCCCAAATCATATACTAGGATTCGGCTTAAACCAAAGCCCGCTAGTATAAGCTGTCCAGACAGCAAACGTGCACAAGTGTGCGGATGTGTACGAACCCTGTCGCAAAACCATGCGACCTCTACTCATTTTGCCTAAAGTTGAATAACCCTCTGTGTGGGACTCTAAAGACTCGACACTACGCTGGAAGTGGGTTTAACCTCATGTTCTCGCCAAAAATTTCTGTGCAGAAGAGTCCAAGGTATCAAATGGAAGCGATACGCTTAAGGAAATGCGAACCAATATCTTCCGGCATGTATTTTGATAAGTTACCGAAGGAGGAACTATTAAATTCTGAGGGCATTGGAAGCATCTCGAAAAACCCTTCGATTTGATATATTATGGGCCTCGTAATTCATCCGGGATCAAAAGTTATGAGGAATTACGTGTCCACACGTGATGGGCTTTTAAGAACCCCCTGGAGGAGTTAAAAGATACAATAAAAAATCAGAAAAGACCCCAATGGGGCATCACGTGACCATGGGTCACGTGCAGACACGTGATGGGCTTTTAAAGCCTCTAAAATAATGAATAGAATTTAATTCTAAAAGTCAGAAATTACCTCAACGAGGTATCACGTGCTTACACGTGACCAATGGTCACGTGTTGACACGTGATGGTTAAAACTGAAACATAAATAAGCGGCTGAGAAAGGAACCCAATTGGGGGTCACGTGCTCACACGTGACCAAAGGTCACGTGCCAGCACGTGACTGGCTTTAAAAAGCATTATAATTTAATAGAATTAAATTCTAAAAGTTTCTGAATCTTTCCAAAAGGAAAAGGGTCATGGGGAACCGTTGGATTAAAAATCCAAGAGTGATTAAAAATCACCAATTTATAGAAAACCCTTGGACAAGGAAAGATTTCCCTGAAAATCTCACCAGGATAACAAATAGAATATCTTTTGGATTTAAAATCCACGGTGAATAAAATTCACTGAATGATCTAAAGGCCCAGATTAATGATAAATATAAATCAAATCTCTCAACAATCAAATCAAATCTTCCAATGAGAGATTTGCTAAACAAATTAACTCTTTTCCATCTCCTATAAATAGGAGCCAAGAAAAGAAGAGGGGGGATCTACTTTTTTGAGAGAAAAACAGAGAGAGGAGAATTTAATTCTCAAGAGGGAAGAAAAGAAAGGAGAATTTAATTCTCAACAAAGAAAACCCTAGGTGAGAAAAGGGAAAAAGATTATCTTCAAAAAGAGAATTTAATTCTAAAAATTCAAGAGTTTAACTCTTATAAAAAATAAAGAAGAACTTAGTTCTTCTTCTGGTTGAAGATCTGTACAGAGCACATCTCCCCATAGGATGAGAATTTAATTCTCATCGGGTTGAGATCCTGCCATGCAGATCCTAAACATAGAAGGGGAATTGAGTTTTGAGAGTTCAATTCTCCTAAAACAAAACTAGGGTTTAACCCTAATCAAGAATTTAATTCTTTTACAGATCTGGGAATTTAATTCCTTTGAAAAGAAATCAGGGTTTCATCCTAAATAAGAATTCAATTCTTTCACGATAGAAATTTAATTCCTCCAAAATCATAATTAGGGTTTAACCCTACAAAGAATTCAATTCTTAAAAGATCTCTGTTCATGAAAAGAACTAGGGTCACGTGCCCCCACGTGACCCTTGAAAAGATCCCCTGCAAAGAACTTTGAAGTATCACCTCACGTGCTCCCACGTGACTCCCAAAAAGCAGAAAGAAAAAGCAAAAGAAATAAAGACTTTGGGCGCTCTCACATGGTATCACGTGACCCCTCAGCAAATGCTTTAACAATTGGCGCACAGATCACCATCACGTGCCAACACGTGATGCTCTAAAATAAAAATGAAAGTGTTTAACACTTAATGACAAAAGAAAAGAAAAGACGCTTTGGGCGCTCTCACGTGTCCCCACGTGACCCCTCAGCAAGTGCTGTAATTATCGATGCATAAACCCCTATCACGTGCCAACACGTGATGCTCTAAAATAAAGACGAAAAGTGTTTAACACTTGTTCGCAAATTTGAGGATAAACCAAAAGGAGATCTGGCTCTACATTTAGGGCGCCCTCAGGTGTCACCACGTGACCCCTAATGAGCATTCTAACAGACCAGAGCGGGGGCTCCATCACGTGCCCACACGTGATGGCCAGGAAATGAAAAGTGTTAAACACTTATCTGCATAATAAAATAAGGGAAATCAGGGTGCTCTCACGTGTCCGCACGTGACCCCTCCCTCCTTAGTGTTTAACACTAATTGGAAAACTCTATTTGCAGTGTTTAACACTGATTTGCTTAGTGTTTAACACTAATTTAAAAACTCTGTTCCCAGTGTTCAACACTGTTGGTCTGTAGTGTTTAACACTAGCTTTAGCCCAATTGGCTAAATTTTTAGAGGCAAAGCCTCTCCTTCAATGGACCAACAGAGGGCCAATATTTCAAACATAATTGGACTTAGCCCAAACTGGCCATAAGTCCTCAAATCATCTTAAACTGAGCACATCTGCTCTTTCAACCAACTCATTGGCTCAAGGGTACATCTCTGAACTCCTCTGATATTTGTCGTTGTAATCCTTCAACGTCTTCAGAGAGGTGACGGGTCTTGACAACCACACATCAACACGGACTGTGGGGTCCTTAAACTCATGGACTTATGCGTCCTTAAACCAAGATACGGACTGTGGGGTCCTTAAACCCGCGGACTTATGCGTCCTTAAACTAACGGACTAATGCGTCCTTAAACACACCCATATGGACTGTGGGGTCCTTAAACCCATGGACTTATGCGTCCTTAAACTACCAATGGACCGCAATGTCCTTAAACTACCAATGGACCACCATGTCCCTAAACTGTCAATGGACCACCACGTCCCTAAACTGGAACTATAGAGCCCAAATGCTCTTTTGTCGGATCTAAACGATCCTGTTAAGTCGAACTTAGTCTCAAACTGGACTAACGTATCCTTAACAAACGTTTAAGTTGATCTTAGCCTCAAATATGGCTAACGTATCCTTAAACCCTCAAACAGACTTTAGTCCCAAATTGGACTACAGGTCTCCCAACCAACTTTGGTTCAAGGGTACATCTCTGAACTCCTCTGATATCTGTCGTTGTAATCCTTCAACGTCGTCAGAGAGGTGACGGGTCCCGACAGCCATACATTCAATGGACCACTATGTCCCTAAACTGGAACAATAGAGCCCAAATGCTCTTTTGTCGGATCTAAACGATCCTGTTAAGTTGATCTTAGTCTCAAATTAGACTAATGTATCCTTAACAAACGTTTGAGTTGATCTTAGTCTCAAATATGGCTAACGTATCCTCAAACCAAAACCCCAAACCCAAATCTAAGAAAATACGGATTTGGACTAATCCGCGCCCTACGGGCGACGACATAACTCAGTCTCCGTAAACAATCCACGGGCAATAAAACACGAAACAAACACCCACGACACGAAGTGACCAGCTGGAGAAGGAGAAAGTTGTTACCGCGATGCGGTAGCGTAATTAACTGCAGGGGCTTGCGCCTGCAGGGAAGAGCGTCCCCACAATCAAAAACCCCTTCACGAGGGGGAATCTGACGAAGTCTGCTACATCGGCCGCATCCGTCTAAGCCTCCGATGCACGGTGCCATGGATCAACTTGGCATCTTCGGAGAGGTAGACGGATAACACCAATTAGCATCTGCCCCGAACCTCAGGCACGGACGCCCGAGTCCAGGCCGCCGTTCGGAGGGGAACAGATTCTGGCACGCCCGGTGGGACCTTTTCCTCTTTCCACTCCACACTTCGTGTGTCGTGTTCGCGAACGAATCGCGGTTTATTGTGGTTGCCTGTGGATTCGAGGTACTAAGATTTGGTGTCTTGCTCCGTGGAGAAAACAGAAGATCAATGGCTTCAAACTGCACTGCCTGCAACTGCAACTCTCGCTCGGTCCTTGCTGGAGGGGTGACTTATGGGCCCCAAGCGGCCTCCCTTTTCAAGATGCCAGTGGAGCAGGTAACTCAGGCCACTACTGGATTATTCTTCGGGACCATGCTCCCACCGTTGAGCTTCAATGCCATAATGACGTTGCAAGAAGCCCCAAAGAAGTCGGTCTTTGATCGGCTTACCACTGCCGCGACCCCTCTCAACGGGTCGCCCAGCTTCAATGCCTCAGTTTTCAACAGACTGGGCCAGAACGTCTGCAAACCCGCGATACCCGAAGCTGCCATCCCAAAGAGGATAGCTATCCCAGCTCAAGCGGACGAAATCATTGGAAATGCTCCTCCTTCCAAGAAGTCAGTTTTTACAAGGCTGGCCATTCCGGTTGCTGCTCCAGGCGAGGTCCTCAAAGCTGCTTTCCCTGCTCAGAGCAGGGGGCATGAAGAAGCTTATCCAACAACGGAGGTGATCTCATCCGCACGACATGCTCGACATCGCCACTGGCGCCGAATGAGGAAGGCTGGGGGCAACTCCCCCTCTGGGATAACTCCGCCAGCTCCAACGGTGGGGATTGATGTGGCTGTTCCAACCGGGAACAGCTTTGAATTGCTGAACACGGTGCGCAGAAACTCTCCTACTGCCGTACTAAAAAGATCCCCTCCTCCGGTGGGGAATGTCGTGGAAGCCAAGCCAGAACAGTCCTCTCAGCGGCTGTCCTCTAAAATCTACAAGGTCTGGCGCCAAGTCCAAGACTCGGTGATTGATCGAAATTTCTCCCGCCAGCAGAGGAAGCTGAAGGTCCGGCAGGAAGAAAACCGTTCTGTTAAGCCACAAAAGATGACGACTACTTGGGTGCCCATGACAGCGTCCCCCTCAACGTCAACCACTCAGAAATGAAGGAGGCCAGAGAAAGCCCCAGTAAACGTGGCAGACCACAAAGACGCTGAGCCCAAACGCCCCAAGTCTGGGGGCATGGTGGTGCACACTGTTTATATGGCTTCTGGAAAGGAGGAAAGCCGTGCTTCGACGGGTCACCGACCACTCACCCGATCCGTGACGAAAACCCAGGAGCAGCAACAGAAGCTTCAGGAGATGATGACTGCAATGGCCGCACTTACCGGGCCAAAAGAAAGCTCGGGGGCATCATCAGAGCAGCGTCATGAACAAGAAACTGACACTGACTACCTACGCAGAGTCCTCGAAAAGAAGGACAGAGAAGCCGCAAAGCAAGCGGCTAACATAAAGCAAATGACGCTCCTCTTCCAAGATATGGTAGGGATGATGTTACAGCCGGACCCTCCAGCTGATGACCCTCCAGTCATTGTCGGAAACGACGGAGGGGAAACATCTGATCCTCCTCCGTCCCTTTCAACAGCCAAGGAAGAAACCATTTCCAAGGACGCATTGGATGACCATATAGCTCGGCAAATACGAGCTCACCAGGCAAATGAAGCGGCTGGGCAAATTGCTAGAACCGGACGACCCTACCCGGGCTGGTATGACCAAATTAGTTACCCACCGGGATATACAATCCCTAAATTCCACGTATATAAAGGGACAGGGAATCCGCATCCGCATGTCGCTCAATTCAGGGCCTTATGCGGCAATACTGGAGGCGATGACAAATTGTTGCTACGTCAATTCGTCGGCAGCTTAGCAGAAACAGCCTTTGAATGGTATTCGGAGCTACCTAATGACTCTGTTAAAACATTTGCGGAGATGGAGCTGCTGTTTACACAGAGATTTGTAAGCACTAGAGAGCGCACCCCGATCACGGCACTGATCAACGCCAGAGTGAAGCCGGGAGAGACGTGGGTGCAATATGCAATCCGGTGGCGGAACCTATGGTCGAGATGCGAACAACGCATAGAAGAAGCTCCTGCCGTGGGTATGTTCGTGGGTACTCTCAACCCTCAAGCGACCATATCCCAATTCATGATGTTCTTCAAGCCGACCACTTTTCAGGCCTTGATTGACAAGCTGGCCCAAATGGACCAAATGGGTCATAGACCATCTCCTTCAAAGACAGAGCCTTGGAATGAAAAGGACAAAGGGAAAGCAACCGTCGTCGCCAATACTCAACAACAGCCGAACCACTTAAAGCCGGTTGTTCGCCAGAACAATGTGCGACCACGCCCATCCCTCGAGGAAAGACTGGGACGTCCTTACTCATTTCCTCAGGATAAAACGAGAAAACTGTTCGAGCTGGCAGTGCGCAACAGACTCATCAATCTGCCGAGTCCAAAACGTCCGTTGCAACCAGGCGATGTCAACGATCCCAATTATTGCCCTTACCACCAAGCGGTAAGCCATCCAATCGAAGATTGCTTCGTCTTTAAGGGATGGATCGAGGATCAGTACCTACAAGGCAAGTTTGTGCTGTCTGAAAAGTGGAAGGTAAACCCACCACAGCCGCACACTCCAAAGAAGACGGACACACCGGGGGCAAGTTGTCACATAATCTCTCACTCATTGATAGATGATGATGAGGCTCCTTGCACCGAGAAACCAAGGGCGGGTCCTGAACCAGAACTTATGTGGCCGTCAGACGAGATGATTGATGCATTCCTGAATGAGGTCCGTCTTAAAAGCAAAGCTGATCGAGAGTGTGAGATGGCCATATTCGAGAAAGCCAAACGCCGACGACTAGATGAAAGGGTCGAAACACTTCCACCGGATCAAAGTACATCCGCCACAAATAAAAGCAGGTTTAAGATGAGGAAAAGATTCGCCAAAGCCATATCGATGGGAATGAAGCTGCCACCCTCTGAAGGAAACACTCCTGATGAAGCGGATGTACATCCTAGCTACTGCTTATATCATCGAAAGATTGCGCACCCAACCGAAGAGTGCAATGCCTTTAAAAACTGGTGGCAGGGATACGTTGCTCACCGGCAGCACGTTCAGCGATTGAAGCGCAAAGCTCGTCGAAAACAGAGAAGCACGACAAATGAGCATATGAAAAATGTCGGCAACGGTCACATGGTTGACGGCAGAAGATCGCAAGCTCTCACATTCGGGAGCAATTCTGAAGAAGAAATGACTCTTAGCCCTCTCTTCAAAGAATCCACCTCAGGAAAAGAGGAAGAAAAGAAGAGCTGCGAGAATGTTCAGCTGCGCAATCGCATGCTACCCGAAAAGAATCTCGGACCCGCAAACAAGGGATCGAACAAAAGGGATAAGGGGAATGGAAAAGCGACCTCCGTCGCCAATGCTCAACAACAGCCGAGTGACCTGAAACCGTTTGTTCGTCAAAATAACAAGCCGCGATACCTCAATGAGAAGTTGAAACGTCCTTACTCGTTTCCCAGAGATAAAACGAAGAGACTGTTCGAGCTAGCGGTGCGCAGCGGGCTCATCACTCTGCAGGATCCAAAACGTCCGTTGCAGCCAGGTGACGTTAACAATCCTAACTATTGTCCCTACCACAGAGTAATGGGTCACCCACTCGAAAATTGCTATGTCTTCAAAGGCTGGATTGAGGATGAATACCAACAGGGCAAATTCGCGTTGTCTGACAACTGGAAGGTGAGCCCGCCACAACCACATGCTCCGAAAAAGATGGACATGCCGGGGGCATCGTGCTCTTTCATAGAGAAAACCCCATAGACCGAAAAGTCAATAAACTAGAGATGCGTCTCAAATACGGCAATAACGGACCGAAACGTCCTTAAACTAACGGCGGACAGCAATGTCCTAAAACTTGCAAATGACCGAAACGTCGTTAAACTACTCCCAACCCGCAGCATCTTCAGGCTGGCGTGGTTAAAAAAACGAGTAAAAAAGCAAAAAAAAAAAACAAAGAAAAAAAACGGTATGTCCATAAGCAAAATGGGCACGGATGAAAACCCGAAAGGGCTCCGTGAGTAAAAACAGCAGGGCTACCGGCGAGTGTTTGTGAAAACCCGAAAGGGCGCAACCTCGTTAGAAAAAAGAATAAAAAGAATAAAAAAAACGGTATGTCCATAAGCAAAATGGGCACGGATGAAAACCCGAAAGGGCTCCGTGAGTAAAAACGGCAGGGCTACCAGCGAGTGTTTGTGAAAACCCGAAAGGGCGCAACCTCGTTAAAAGACACTTACAGGATCCTCTCGACCTTGTAAGGAGAAACCACCTACGTGAGATCCTTACGACTCACAAGGGAGCAACACACTTAGGGATCCTCACGATTCCTAAGGAGAAATTACACTTGCGAGATCCTCACGACTCGTAAGGAGAACTCTCTTATGGGACCCTCACGGCTCATAAGATTTGAAAGTCTTAAGTTACAGAGACATAAACCTGTGCTTAAGCAACCCCCACAACTTTCGATATTGCCCTACAAGCGGCGCAACACTGACCCTTGTATACAATCCACGGGCGCGAATAAACATTTCCCTAACCAAGTCCCATCCGTAACTAGGGATATGCTTGTACAGCAAACAACCCTTGTAAGTCCTCTTGACTTATAAGGAGAAAACCCTTTTGTAAGATCCTTACGACTTACAGGGGAACGTACACTTAGGAATCCCCACGATTCCTAAGGAGAAAACACACCTACAAGATCCTCACGACTTGTAGGGAGAAACACCTTTGTGGGACCCTTACGGCCCATAAAGTCAAAAGCCTTAGCCGACAGGACCCTTAACCCTGTTTACTAAGCCACCTTTGTTCGACATCGACAGAGGCAAATGATGATTCGCTCCTGGCAATATCCCAGTTGTAGCGATGCTGATGCCTAAACCGGCATCAAATTCCAAGTCCTTTCATGGCAAATGATTATTCGCTCCTGGCAATATTCCAGTTGTAGCGATGCTGATGCTGAGATTGGCACCAGATTCCAAGTTCCACACTCGCAATAAAAAAAAACAACGAGCCACACGTGCATACGAAATAGCCGAAATGATGGGGCAACTTGCAGTAAAAATCAGCAAGTAAAAAAAATGTATGCATGAAAAATAGCCGAAATGATGGGGCAACTTGCAATAAAAATCAGCAAGTAAAAAAAATGTATGCATGAAAAATAGCCGAAATGATTGGGCAACTCGCAATAAAAAAAACAGCGAGTAAAAATAAAATAAATAGCCGAAATGATTGGGCACCGCAAAAAAATAGCCGAAATGATTGGGCAATCGCGACTTTCGCGATATAAAAAGCTGAAATGATAGAGCATCGCGGAAAGAATAAAAAAAATGATGAAAGAATGAAACTTTTTGCCCTACAGGTGAAATCACATCGATCCCTGTATACAATCCAGGGGCACAGATAAAAAGGGAACCATACCTTCCCAACAGGCTCCATCAGAAAGCGGAGCCAAATCTCGACGGTTAATAGACAACCTAGAGACAATCTCGACATTTATCGCAATATTGCAGACATAATGTCAACAAACGAAGCAAAAAGAAGATCCCGAGCTTCAGGGTCTCGACGTCAACATCGACAACTTAGAAATCACCAACGGCGTTTCTCCTCACTCCAGCCAGATGCAGACGTGACGTCAACAATCGACCTCAGAGTCGCAACGAAACGGAACCATGGCAAAGTCCTTAGTTCCAAATCTCAATGGCCACATCTACAGCCTGGAGACCAACAACGGCATGCCTTCTCATTCCAGCAGGACACAAATGTTACACCATCAAGCGGAGCGATGGCAAAATCCCAACTCCGCCTTAGCATTCGTCTCATTACAGCAGACGCAATGTTAACAACGGCGTTCCTTCGCAGTCCAGCAGGATGTACATGCAAAGCTAATAAAAGACCCCATGGTCAGCAAAGTGGAGTGATGGCAAAATCCCAGCTCCACCTCAGCACTCGTCTCGTCACAGCGGATACATCATCAAGCAAAGCGGAACAGCGGCAACTCCCATTTCCATGACTCGACGATGTACTCCCACAGAGAGTCAAATCCCAACTCCGTGAAATGCGGATATAATCAACAAAATTCCTGGTCACGTGGAACACGGATAACGTCACTCTTTGACCCCGTGGAAAACGTCCAGAGCGGATCCTGGTCCTCGCAGAGCACGGCAGTGAACCCGTGTGAAGCATCCAGAGCGGAGCCTAGTCCTCGCCTAACGCGGCAGTGAACCCGTGTGAAGCATCTAGCGCAAAATTCCTGGTCACGTGGAACGCGGATAACGTCACTCTTTGACCCCGTGGAAAACTTCCAAAGTGGATCCTGGTCCTCGCAAAGCACGGCAGTGAACCCGTGTGAAGTATCCAGAGCAGAGCCTAGTCCTCGCCTAACGCGGCAGTGAACCCGTGTGAAGCATCTAGCGCAAAATTCCTGGTCACGTGGAACGCGGATAACGTCACTCTTTGACCCCGTGGAAAACTTCCAAAGTGGATCCTGGTCCTCGCAAAGCACGGCAGTGAACCCGTGTGAAGTATCCAGAGCAGAGCCTAGTCCTCGCCTAACGCGGCAGTGAACCCGTGTGAAGCATCTAGTGCAAAATTCCTGATCACGTGGAACGCGGATAACGTCACTCTTTGACCCCATGGAAAACGTCCAGAGCGGATCCTGGTCCTCGCAAAGCACGGCAGTGAACCCGTGTGAAGCATCCAGAGCGGATCCTGGTCCTCGCAAAGCACGGCAGTGAACCCGTGTGAAGCATCCAGAGCGGAGCCTAGTCGTCGCCTAACGCGGCAGTGAACCCGTGTGAAGCATCTAGTGCAAAATTCTTGGTCACGTGGAACGCGGATAACGTCACTCTTTGACCCCGTGGAAAACGTCCAGAGCGGATCCTGGTCCTCGCAGAGCATGGCAGTGAACCCGTGTGAAGCATCCAGAGCGGAGCCTAGTCCTCGCCTAACGCGGCAGTGAAACCGTGTGAAGCATCTAGTGCAAAATTCCTGGTCACGTGGAACGTGGATAATGTCACTCTTTGACCCCGTGGAAAACGTCCAGAGCGGATCCTGGTCCTCGTAGAGCACGGCAGTGAACCCGTGTGAAGCATCCAGAGCGGAGCCTAGTCCTCGCCTAACGCGGCAATGAAACCGTGTGAAGCATCTAGGGCAAAATTCCTGGTCATGTGGAACGCGGATAACGTCACTCTTTGACCCCATGGAAAACGTCCAGAGCGGATCCTGGTCCTCGCAGAACACGGCAGTGAACCCGTGCGAAGCATCCAGAGCGGAGCCTAGTCCTCCCATAATGCGGCAGTGAACCTGTGTGAAGCATCTAGTGCAAAATTCCTGGTCACGTGGAATGCGGATAACGTCACTCTTTGACCCTGTGGAAAACGTCCAGAGCGGATCCTGGTCCTCGCACAGTACGGCAGTGAACCCGTGTGAAGCATCCAGAGCGGAGCCTAGTCCTCGACTAACGCGGCAGTGAAACCGTGTGAAGCATCTAGTGCAAAATTCCTGGTCACGTGGAACGCGGATAACGTCACTCTTTGACCCCGTGGAAAACGTCCAGAGCGGATCCTGGTCCTCGCAGAGCACGGCAGTGAACCCGTGTGAAGCATCCAGAGCGGAGCCTAGTCCTCGCCTAACGCGGCAGTGAAACCGTGTGAAGCATCTAGTTAGAAACATCCAACCCTTAAGTTTCACGCCTCCTATCTACTTTGTAAGTCCACGTTGCCCACCCCGGTGCTTGCGGGGAGGCGGAAACGGTATAAAAATCTGATTTTTAGCACTCAAGGAAACATGGACTAACTAAAGGAGGATCTTTGCTAAACAAAAACTAACTACAAAGCTAAAAAAATTTAGCTACTCGTAAAAGAGGTTATACCTAGGGCTTCTAGTCCTTCTCTCCTTGCTCCTTGGAGTGAATAGAAGTGATCTCCTTGTCGCCTTCTCTTGTCGAAGAAGGATCCACCCGAGAGCCTCAACCTTTGGCTTCAACTTCAAGTTAGAAGTAACTAAGATGCTTAGAGTGCTAATCCTAGAACCTTAGAAAAGAGTAGAGAGTATTTTAGAGGGATTTATCTCAAGCTCAAGTGATTCTCAACTCATAAGAGGGGAAAGCTAGAGAGTGAGGAAGAGTAGGAGAGAGAACTAAAATGATAGAATGAATAAGATAATTAACCATTCTCCTCATATATGTGAATTATGGAAATTAGATAATTAGCTAAGATAATTTTCATGGTTAATAAAGACTTGACCATTATCATTTCATATTAAATGCAATTTGCAAGGATCAAAGAGCATCTTTCATATGGAATGATGATGGTCAACATGTCAACCTAGGTCAACAAGTCAAATGTAGTCAAATGGTCAACAACCCTAACCATGTACAATTATATTTAACTAATATCAATTAATCATAATTCACACATAAGCATTAGGGTTAAGAAAATGACAATGGTCATCAACCCTAATCAAAATCCTCTGCCTCTGTCTCAGTCAACTGTGCATACACACCTGTATCCATGATCCGAGGAACACGAATACAATGAGATCAAACCAATCCCAAATCATATACTAGGATCCGGCTTAAACCAAAGCCCGCTAGTATAAGCTGTCCAGACAGCAAACGCGCACAAGTGTGCGGATGTGTACGAACCCTGTCGCAAAACCATGCGACCTCTACTCATTTTGCCTAAAGTTGAATAACCCTCTGTGTGGGACTCTAAAGACTCGACACTACGCTGGAAGTGGTTTTAACCACATGTTCCCGCCGAAAATTTCTGTGCAGAAGAGTCCAAGGTATCAAATGGAAGCGATACGCTTAAGGAAATGCGAACCAATATCTTACGGCCTGTATTTTGATAAGTTCCCAAAGGAGGAACTATTAAATTCTGAGGGCATTGGAAGCATCTCGAAAAACCCTTCGATTTGATATATTATGGGCCTCGTAATTCATCCGGGATCAAAAGTTATGAGGAATTACGTGTCCACACGTGATGGGCTTTTAAGAACCCGCTGGAGGAGTTAAAAGATACAATAAAAACTCAGAAAAGACCCCAATGGGGCATCACGTGCTCATACGTGACCATGGGTCACGTGCAGACACGTGATGGGCTTTTAAAGCCTCTAAAATAATGAATAGAATTTAATTCTAAAAGTCAGAAAATACCTCAACGAGGTATCACGTGCTTACACGTGACCAATGGTCACGTGTTGACACGTGATGGTTAAAACTGAAACATAAATAAGCGGCTGAGAAAGGAACCCAATTGGGGGTCACGTGCTCACGCGTGACCAAAGGTCACGTGCCAGCACGTGACTGGCTTTAAAAAGCATTATAATTTAATAGAATTAAATTCTAAAAGTTTCTGAATCTTTCCAAATGGAAAAGGGTCATGGGGAATCGTTGGATTAAAAATCCAAGGGTGATTAAAAATCACCAATTTATAGAAAACCCTTGGACAAGGAAAGATTTCCCTGAAAATCTCACCAGGATAACAAATAGAATATCTTTTGGATTTAAAATCCACGGTGAATAAAATTCACTGAATGATCTAAAGGCCCAGATTAATGATAAATATAAATCATATCTCTCAACAATCAAATCAAATCTTCCAATGAGAGATTTGCTAAACAAATTAACTCTTTTCCTTCTCCTATAAATAGGAGCCAAGAAAAGAAGAGGGGGGATCTACTTATTTGAGAGAAAAACAGAGAGAGGAGAATTTAATTCTCAAGAGGGAAGAAAAGAAAGGAGAATTTAATTCTCAACAAAGAAAACCCTAGGAGAGAAAAGGGAAAAAGATTAGCTTCAAAAAGAGAATTTAATTCTCAAAATTCAAGAGTTTAACTCTTATAAAAAATAAAGAAGAACTTAGTTCTTCTTCTGGTTGAAGATCTGTACAGAGCACATCTCCCCATAGGATGAGAATTTAATTCTCATCGGGTTGAGATCCTGCCATGCAGATCCTAAACTTAGAAGGGGAATTGAGTTTTGAGAGTTCAATTCTCCTAAAACAAAACTAGGGTTTAACCCTAATCAAGAATTCAATTCTTTTACAGATCAGGGAATTTAATTCCTATGAAAAGAAATCAGGGTTTCATCCTAAATAAGAATTCAATTCTTTCACGATAGGAATTTAATTCTTCCAAAATCAAAATTAGGGTTTCACCCTACAAAGAATTCAATTCTTAAAAGATCTCTGTTCATGAAAAGAACTAGGGTCACGTGCCCCCACGTGACCCTTGAAAAGATCCCCTGCAAAGAACTTTGAAGTATCACCTCACGTGCTCCCACGTGACTCCCAAAAAGCAGAAAGAAAAAGCAAAAGAAATAAAGACTTTGGGCGCTCTCACGTGGTATCACGTGACCCCTCAGCAAATGCTTTAACAATTGGCGCACAGATCACCATCACGTGCCAACACGTGATGCTCTAAAATAAAAATGAAAGTGTTTAACACTTAATGGCAAAAGAATAGAAAAGACGCTTTGGGCGCTCTCACGTGTCCCCACGTGACCCCTCAGCAAGTGCTGTAATTATCGATGCATAAACCCCCATCACGTGCCAACACGTGATGCTCTAAAATAAAGACGAAAAATGTTTAACACTTGTTCGCAGATTTGAGGATAAACCAAAAGGAGATCTGGCTCCACATTTAGGGCGCCCTCAGGTGTCACCACGTGACCCCTAATGAGCATTCTAACAGACCAGAGCGGGGGCCTCCATCACGTGCCCACACGTGATGGCCAGGAAATGAAAAGTGTTAAACACTTATCTGCAGAATAAAATAAGGGAAATCAGGGTGCTCTCACGTGTCCTCACGTGACCCCTCCCTCCTTAGTGTTTAACACTAATTGGAAAACTCTATTTGCAGTGTTTAACACTGATTTGCTTAGTGTTTAACACTAATTTAAAAACTCTGTTCCCAGTGTTCAACACTGTTGGTCTGTAGTGTTTAACACTAGCTTTAGCCCAATTGGCTAAATTTTTAGAGGCAAAGCCTCTCCTTCAATGGACCAACAGAGGGCCAATATTTCAAACATAATTGGACTTAGCCCAAACTGGCAATAAGTCGTCAAATCATCTTGAACTGAGCACATCTGCTCTTTCAACCAACTCATTGGCTCAAGGGTACATCTCTGAACTCCTCTGTTATTTGTCGTTGTAATCCTTCAACGTCTTCAGAGATGTGACGGGTCCCGACAACCACACATCAACACGGACTGTGGGGTCCTTAAACTCATGGACTTATGCGTCCTTAAACCAAGATACGGACTGTGGGGTCCTTAAACCCGCAGACTTATGCGTCCTTAAACTAACGGACTAATGCGTCCTTAAACACACCCATATAGACTGTGGGGTCCTTAAACCCATGGACTTATGCGTCCTTAAACTACCGATGGACCGCAATGTCCTTAAACTACCAATGGACCACCATGTCCCTAAACTGTCAATGGACCACCACGTCCCTAAACTGGAACTATAGAGCCCAAACGCTCTTTTGTCGGATCTAAACGATCCCGTTAAGTCGATCTTAGTCTCAAACTGGACTAACGTATCCTTAACAAACGTTTAAGTTGATCTTAGCCTCAAATATGGCTAACGTATCGTTAAACCCTCAAACAGACTTTAGTCCCAAATTGGACTACAGGTCTCCCAACCAACTTTGGTTCAAGGGTACATCTCTGAACTCCTCTGATATCTGTCGTTGTAATCCTTCAACGTCGTCAGAGAGGTGACGGGTCCCGACGGCCATACATTCAATGGACCACTATGTCCCTAAACTGGAACAATAGAGCCCAAATGCTCTTTTGTTGGATCTAAACGATCCTGTTAAGTTGATCTTAGTCTCAAATTAGACTAATGTATCCTTAACAAACGTTTGAGTTGATCTTAGTCTCAAATATGGCTAACGTATCCTCAAACCAAAACCCCAAACCCAAATCTAAGAAAATACGGATTTGGACTAATCCGCGCCCTACGGGCGACGACATAACTCAGTCTCCGTAAACAATCCACGGGCAATAAAACACGAAACAAACACCCACGACCCGAAGTGACCAGCTGGAGAAGGAGAAAGTTGCTACCGCGATTCGGTAGCGTAATTAACTGCAGGGGCTTGCGCCTGCAGGGAAGAGCGTCCCCACTACCAAAAACCCCTTCACGAGGGGGAATCTGACGAAGTCTCCTACATCGGCCGCATCCGTCTAAGCCTCCGATGCACGGTGCCATGGATCAACTTGGCATCTTCGGAGAGGTAGACGGATAACACCAATTAGCATCTTCCCCGAACCTCAGGCACGGACGCCCGAGTCCAGGCCGCCGTTCGGAGGGGAACACCACAGACCGCAAGCGGCACTAGCTGTACGTAACGGTCCCCAGGTAGATGCCGATAAGAAGACTGATGAGGTGAACCCATCTGAACTCCTACTGAGCCTGAATATGACAGTCTCCGTAAAGTCCGGTCTGTTCGTCTGATACATCGCATGGCGGGCCTAGGGGGCGGTAAACGTCAGTCCCCTAAGAGCGGTACAAGTCGTGTCGGAGTGTAGCCCAGAACACCCTGAGATAATACTGGAAACCTACCAGTATATCTTGTTTGCCCTGGCCAGGGACTACTTGTGTAATGGCTCTCCTGGACACAGCGCGATGTCAACCCCCAATACCGGGAGAGATGAATCCTATCTAACCATCACTGCCTCCAAGTGCTTCGGGACTGCACCCAAAAACTACCTGTTTGCACGACTCCTTTGAGCCGTGGTAGGGTAGTAATCAAAGTACAGTGGGAACACACTCGAGGAGAAGTGACAGTGTCAAGTCAGCGGACTAAGTTGTACTCATGTCACCTGGGAACTGATAACTGAGGATAGGTATAATACCAACCAACAGTTCCCGACGAGTCCTGTCCAGTGTAATCGTAACCCAACGAGCACCCGCATACTATCTCAATTACGACGTACTGACGGCTGTGGGACAGACCGTCTCCCGTGCTGGGATGAGAAGCGCATACGCCAGTCTACTCCGGAGTATCGATACCCTGTCTCGATAATCCCACGACCAGGGACGTGTAAATAAGGATGTGCTTGTAGATTACCCAGCCCCCACGAGTGTGACTGCCATCACAACGCTGGTAATCAAACAAAGATCCTAAGGGCTCCACTAATGCGTATATGTGATATAATAAAAGAAACACATGTACACATTAAAGCAGAGACAAACCAAGTAGCATACTACCATTTCGAGCAAGATTGTCTATAAAACTGTGAATATCCCAAGCTTCCATCAAGTAATATACATACTAGTATAATACAGTAATGGCCTCTAGGGCATATACACTAACAATCTCCCGCTTGCACTAAGGCCATGTACTGGCGTATCGAAGACCTATCATCTCGATCAGCCGCTCGAACTGAGTCTGGGGTAAGGCCTTTGTGAATGGATCTGCAGTGTTATCATCTGAAGCAACCCTCCGAACCTCGATCTCCTGGCGATCCACGATCTCCCTGATCAGGTGATACCGCCTCAAGATGTGTCTGGATTTCTGATGGGACCTGGGTTCCTTTGCTAAAGCTATAGCCCCGTTGTTGTTGCAATACAGTGGTATTGGATCAACAATGGACGGAACTACCTGAAGTTCTTTCAAGAACTTCCTCATCCAGACAGCTTCTTTTGCGGCATCAGATGCAGCGATGTATTCCGCTTCCATAGTCGAGTCAGCAATGGTTTCCTGTTTGGAGCTCTTCCAACACACCGCCCCTCCATTGAGGGTAAAGACAAAACCCGACATGGACTTGGAATCATCCATGTCGCTCTGAAAGCTGGAGTCAACAAAGGCCTCAATCTGGAGGTCTTTTCCGCCATAAACCAAGAACATCTCCTTAGTCCTTCTCAGGTACTTGAGATTGTTCTTTACCGCTATCCAGTGTTTCTCCTCAGGGTTTGACTGATACCTTCTTACCACACTCAGTGCATAAGCCACATCTGGTCTGGTACACAACATCGCATACATTATAGAGCCTACCGCAGAAGCGTAGGGTATAATAGACATGCGATCCCTCTCCAAATCAGTCTTGGGAGACATCTCTCTGGAGAGGGTGATCCCATGACAAGCCGGTAGATTACCGTGCTTGGAATCTTCCATACTGAACCTTTTCAGTATGGTGTCGATGTACCTGGACTGTGAGAGTCCTAATATCCTCTTGGATCTGTCACGGTAGATCCGGATCCCCAGAATGTATGAGGCATCACCCAGGTCTTTCATGGAGAACCTGTGTGACAAGAACCCTTTAACAGATTGTAGCTTAGGAATGTCATTTCCTATTAAGAGAATGTCATCCACGTATAAAACGAGGAATAGTACAGTTCTCGCTACAAATCTACAATAGATGCATGGTTCATCAGGATTTTTGATAAAGCTAAATTCCTTGACCGTTTCATCAAAACAGATGTTCCAACTCCGCGATTCCTGCTTTAGTCCATAAATGGACTTAAGCAACTTGCACACCTTTCCGCTGCTCCCACTCTGAATGAAACCCTCTGGCTGGTCCATATAGACACACTCCTCTAAATTTCCATTTAGAAAAGCGGTCTTTACGTCCATCTTCCAAATCTCATAATCGTGGAAGGCAGCAATGGCAAGAAGGATCCGAATGGATTTCAGCATAGCCACTGGAGAAAAGGTTTCGTCATAGTCCAAACCAGGTCTTTGACGCAAACCTTTTGCAACAAGTCTAGCTTTATAGGTCTCGACCTGTCCATCTACACCAATCTTCCTTTTGAAGATCCACTTGCATCCTACGGGTTTTACCCCATCTGGAGCAATGTCCAACGTCCATACTTTGTTGGTGTACATGGACTTCATTTCGGTCCGCATTGCATCCAGCCATTTTACCGAGTCAACGCTCTGAATGGCTTGTTGGAAGCTAGTAGGCTCATCACATTCAATGATGCAATCTTCTCTATCCCCGTCTATGAGAAAACCGTAGTATCTATCGGGCGGATGAGACTGCCTATTACTCCTGCGGAGTGGCGTGGGAATGTCCTGATCTTTCGAACCCCCTGGTTCTACTAAGCTTTCAGTAATAGCTCGTGGTTATGGAATTTCTTCCAGTTCTATTGCGCTCCCACTAATTTTCTTTTCCAAGAACTGGTATTCTAGAAAGTGGGCATGACGAGAAACAAAAACATTTTGTTCCTCTTCGCAATAGAAGAAATATCCCTTGGAGTTCTTTGGATATCCCACAAACTTGCACTGTACTGAGCGTGCCTCGAGCTTGTCCGCATGCTGCTTTTTGACAAAAGCTGGACATCCCCATGTCTTAATGTGATTAAGATAGGGTCTCTTCCCATACCACATCTGATATAGTGTAGTAGGCACAGTCTTAGTTGGAACTCGGTTCAAAAGGTATGCAGCTGATTCTAGCGCATATCCCCAGAATGATCGTGGTAACTCACCGTTACTCATCTGGACCGTACCATATCCAATAGGGTTCGGTTCCGTCTCTCCGATACACCGTTATGTTGGAGAGTGTATGGAGGAGTAAGCTAAGAGAGAATTCTATTCTCTTTTAAGTAATCCAGGAACTCGGCACTCAAGTATTCACGACCTCGATCAGATCTCAGTGCCTTGATACTTTTGCCTGTTTGTTTTTCTACTTCATTCTTATATTCCTGGAATTTTTCAAAGGCCTCGGATTTATGTTTCATTAAGAAGACATATCCGTAGCTTGAAAAGTCATCCGTAAAAGTAATGAAGTAAGAATAACCGCTTCGTGCATGTGTAGACATTGGACCGCACACGTCGCTGTGTACGAGTCCCAAGAGCTCGCTCTCTCTTACTCCGTGTCCAGTGAACGGAGTCTTTGTCATCTTTCCTTTGTGACAGGATTGACAAGTTGCATATGATTGATATTCGAACGGATCCAAATATCCTTCTGTATGTAACTTAGTCAACCTTCTCTCATTGATGTGACCCAGTCAACAATGCCATAAGAAAGTTTTATTGATTTCTGGAGACTTTCTTTTGTGTGTATTCTGGACATTGAAAATCTATGGCTGGTTTAATACGTATATACCATTGTTTAATGTACCTGACCCAATCAAAACTTGATTAAGGTTAATGTTCACAACATTACTTACAAATGCAAATTCATAACCTTCTTTAGACAATAAAGATATAGAAATAATATTACAAGTTGCATTTGGTACAAAATAACAACTACGCAAAACCAAAAAGTGTCCATCTGACAATCTCAGGTGATAGTCCCCCACGGCCTCAGCATCTATGCTAGCTCCGTTTGCAACTCTGAGGGTCATATCACCGGCCTTCAAAACCCTACGCTTTCTCAACGCCTACAAAGAATTACAGATATGAGATCCTGATCCGGTATCCAATACCCAGGAAGTAGAGTTTATTGATAGACAGTTTTCAACAACATACACACCTGAAGCTGAAGCCGCAACTCGCTTCAGATCCTGGGTTCTGGCCTTCCAAGCCTTGCAATCCTGTTTCCAGTATCCACTTTTGTGACAGTAAAAGCATTCTTCCTTTCCTACAAGCTTTCCCGCTACCTTTGTTGCCTTTCCCTTTCCCTTCGTATCCACTTTACTAACACCGCCCCTTGGTTTGGCGGGGGCTTTCTTCTTCTTTCCCTTGGCTTTCGCCCTGGACCTAGAAGAGGAAGATCCTCCTACAAACAAAGTGGATGTCTCCCTACCTTTCTGTAGGGTGCCCTCAGCACTCCTCAACATGTTCAAAAGTTCGGAAAGTTCAACCTCCTTTCCTTGCATGTTGAAGTTTAGGATAAACTGGGCGTAAGTAGAAGGAAGGGACTGGAGAATCAAGTCAGTGTAGAGTTCATTCTCCAATGTGGTCCCAAGGTCTGCGAGCTCCTCTATGTAGCCAATCATCTTAAGCACGTGTTCCGCTACCGATGATCCGATGGCCAATCTTGCCGAAAACAACTTCTTCGACACTTCGTATCTGGTGATACGAGATTGCTCTCCATACAGATCTTTTGTATGGAGAAATATGGACTCTAGGTCCATATTCTCATGCCTCCTCTGATGTTCGTTGTCCATAGAGGCAAGCACGAGGCATTTGGCCTTCGTGCAATCGATCTCCCATGTCTTACGGATTTCTACATCCGCGACGCTGGAGGTGAGACCTGGGACACGGGGAGCTTTGGTGGTAAGGATATACCCCAACTTGTCGTAAGTGATTGCCATCTTGACATTCCTAAGCCAATCTTTGTAGTTTGGCCATGTCAGTATGTTTTTATCTAGTAATAACTTAAGTCCGGTCATGTTGATTGGTCGCTGCAATTAGGAGAGAGAAAAGAAACACTTTAGCATGATGCTCTTGCAAGTTTAGAGTGGTTTTTAGTTTGTCTAAACAGGATGGCTCCCACTGTCTCTCGAATCCCTCCTCAAACCATAAAGGAAGAATTAGTCGGGATCAATCTCACCGTACAATACTTGCTTAACCGTTCTGCCAGGACAGTGTCGGTACTTCGAGGGAAGTTTTCCAACGCTTTCGAGAAGTTCCTTAATTAAGTAACCTCTTTTCCCTGTGGGCGTAGCCCCGCTAACACCTTTCTAGACACCTACTAGGTTTATAGCATTGATCGTTAAGTGAGAAATTTCCCGAGGAGTAGCATATACTCACAGTAGGATCGGGATCCAAATATCATCGCGTGATAAAACTGAAGGAATCTTACCAGAATCATCACACTCCAAATGGTATGCAGCGCTAGCAAGTTTCAGTACTTATGAAACTCCTGATGTGGATTTTTGCCCCATGCTCTTATGACCTTGACTTTGGCCAAAATATCATAAGTCACATGTCAAGTTCTACCCGTCATTCTCCTGGTTAATTTGGACCCACCCGTACCTATCCTTGACTTTTTCCAAAATGGCAGCACGACTGTCCCAAACCAACGCATCTACCTATGCTGCACATGAATACCCAATAGCTACCAATCACTATGCCTTGACTTTGGCCAACATACATAGCTTGAATACTTTTTGACCATTCATGTGGAATGACGGAGGGCTACGAATGGTTTTGGCGAAACCGTGAACGTAGGGAACTTGATATAATCGATGGAACGAGATAGCTTTTAAAAGGAGTGGTTCAAGCTCAGCATTTAAAAGTTTAGTTTTGAAAAGAACCGAGTGGTTTTTAAAGTGTTCCAGTTGACATTTACTTGGTTTATTTTCTTGCATTAAATTTAATGCGTCCCATCTTTTAATCCTACCATTGCAGAAAACAACCAAAATATGGTGTACGCTTATGCCATCCGCATTCGCCACGGGAACCCGTCATCACCCGTTAGGTTACTTAACTAACGACAGAGCGGGGGTGATTGATCATTTCTTTGTGTGTGTTTAGAAAATGAATAAAATTCTTGGTTCGATCCCCGGCAACGGCGCCATTTGATTGATGAGAAATTCTTGTTTGGGTAAATCGAATAAAACGAATAAGTTTCTTTGTGTTGATAATTAGAAAATTGAATAAAATTCACAATCAAAGAATTGTTTGACCGCAATCAACTACGGTGTCAGTTGTAGATCGTAAGCGAGTGTGGATCGTCCATAGGGATTGTGCGATTCGTTTCTATGTTTGATTTATTTGAATTGAAAAGTTAATCAAAAAGAAAAGAAAACATGATTCAAGAATTTATCAATGTATTCAAGTGTCACTAGTCTAATCAAGAATCAAGAAAATGATAAACAATCGAGAATCGGGTTTCGATGATATTTCCAACCAAATGTCAAGAATCTAAATGAGGCTCGTAGGAATCGATCGGATCTATAGACATGATTTAATCTCAAGATATCGTATTCTTGTCCTTCGAAGAATTGATACTAGATCGATGATGATCGACGAGAGTTAGGGATTTCTCATGAAACTAGGGTTTCATCATTTCTCCTTTGTTCTTTCGTCGATATCATTCATATTCTAGCCTCTAGCAAATTCAAGAAACGATCGTAACTCCCCAATTTCGAGCGATAACAATCAAGAAAGCATCGCAACGAAACTAGGTCGTCGATTCTTGAAATTGCTAGGGTTTACAAAACTCGTAGGAATCAAGATTCGTTTTAAGATATGTTACATCATTATTCTATTGATCGTCTCGACTCCTCGACGAGCGGAGTATTACTCAAACATCACAACAAGAACTACAATTATAAATTGAGATCGAATCATGATGCAAGAATTTAAAGAAAACAAGATAAAAGAATTTCATCTTTTATTTATATCAACAATTTCATTACAGTCACTCAAGAACTACAAGAGGAAGAACTCGATTGTTGAATTGGCTTCGCTTTTCTCCGTGAGTCGTGGATCGGCTTGGACCACTTGCTCTGTTGAAGATCGGCTTCGCTCCTAAAAGGTTGAAGGGCTTCTTGCTTGATTTGGTACTCGGGATTTTGGCTTTGGATTGGAATTAGGGTTAGGGTTTCACACAAGTCTTGTCACTAGACTTGTGGAAAAAAATGAAGAAAGAGGTAAAGAGATTGAATGGATCTAAGTATTGGATAATGGATCCAAGTATCAAGTATATAGTCTCCCCTCAACCCTTGGTCTAGGCTTCTATTTATAGACTTCCCAAACCCTAGGTCTAGGTTTGAAATTACAATTCCCTCCAAAAGTTTGTTGAGGAGATTCTAGAATTAGTTTGTTAGGAGCTAGCTTAGGCTTTAAGCTAGGATTAATTAAGCTTAGAAACACTAGTTTGCTGAACTGGCAGAAGCCTCTGGAGTTTTCTGGAATTTGACATGTCTTTCTGACATGTGGGCCCTGAGAGAAGCATTGTGCACTGAAATTGAGGTGCTGATGTGGCAAGGCCGCCGCGGAACTGCGGCGCAAGCCGGCTCCGGCCGCGGTTCTGCGGCCAAGTGTTGGCTTCAGGGGTTAGAACTCCTGGTGCTGCTTTGGGCTGACATTTAGGCCTGTTGGAGATAGTGCCCTCAGAGTCAATTATTGGATCGCAGGTACGTGATTGCAATGATTGCGAAGGATCTATACCGGTAGGACAGTCTTACTCGAAATGATAGTATGCTACCTGGTTTGCCTTTATCACTCGTGTACATGTTCAGGTGACTGATTACATGTTACACTTTGATAGAGCCCTTAGGATCTTACTTTACAATCAACAGTATGATGGCGATCATATACGTGAGAGTTGGGTGGTTTATATGCATATCCTTAATTGTGGTCCCTAGTCGTGGGAGTTTCGAGACAGGGCATCGATACTCCGGAGTAGACTAGTATATACAGTCGAGACCCCGACGAGAGGCGGTGGCCGGTCTCACAAGCCACTGGTGTCAGTTGGATCACCTAAGATGTATACAGGTGCTCATTGCGTTATGAGTACAGCGGACAGGACTCACCGGGAACCTGCTAGTTGGTATTATACATATCGTCAGATAGCAGTTCCCTGGTGACATGTGTACAGGTTAGTTCATCGACCTGAGGTCGTCATTTGTCTCGTGTGAGTTCCCACTGTGCTTTGATTTCTACCCTACCACGGCTCAAAGGAGTCGTGCAAACAGGTAGTTTTTGGGGACAGTCCCGAGCCATATGGAGGCACGTGAGCGGATTGGCAGGGGATTCGTCTCTTCCGGTATTGGGGGAGAAATCATGCTGTGTCTAGGAGAGCCATTACACAAAGCCCACGGCCGTGGCAGGAGATTTACTGGAAGGTATTCCAGTAGTATCTCAGGGTGTTATTGGGCTTCACTCCGACACGACTTATACTACTATTGGGGGTCTGACGTTACTAGCCCCCTAGGCAGATATGCGATACTCATAGACGAACGGACCGGACTGTATATACATTGTCACTGTTAGGCTCAGTAGGGTTTCCGGATGAGTTTGCTCATCAGCCTCCCTTAAGGTCAGTCCATTGGCAGCCGTTACGCATTGCTAGTGCCGCTGACGGTTTGTGGTTAAACCCACTGCCAGGGTACTGACGAGTCATTAGAGTCCCCCACTGACAGTTTACCATGTTCGGGCGAAACGTTGTAGAGGCCATATGGTTTTATGGCAGGGTTCGGAAAATGCACGTGCGTTTACGCACGTGTCAGTTTTCGGACAGATGATACTGGTCGACTTTGGTTTAAGCCGGATCCGAGTATTGTATTGAGTAGATATAATATATTTGTCTCAGTTGCATTTGTATTCGGTCGTAATTCAAATGCGGGTATATTTATACAGTTACGGGGTTATCTTGAAAGTCGTTTCGGGATCACTTTTGGAAGTTGCCAGTTTCCAGTTTTCTATCAGCCGTCTTTTAACATTCGGTTAAAGACAAATTTATCTTTTCTTGAGATGAGTGTGGAAGTTTCTAGAAGCATCTAGAAGGTGGTGACTAAGATAGAGTGGTGTTATTATTTCATTGGTTGCATTTAATGAAAGGATGACTAAGGATATGAGTCATTGTTTTCATTAATGCATTTTGTTAAGCTTAAGATATTATCTTCTTGATATTTTTTTGTGAGAAGCTTTTTATGGTCACCACTTACTCCTACCATCACCCCCCACCTCATATATATGGCCGGCCCCTCCCCTCTCTCTCCCTCACTTGAGTTTTCATCTGGTAAAAAGATTATGATAGATTTTGGGGTGTATAGAATTTCACAGCTCATTTCATTCCATCACCCGCTTCGAGAGGCAACTTCATTAACCGTTCGTCCATAGCTTTGGACGTAATGAGACAAAGTCATCTACTTATTCTCTACATCATTCTTAGTCGTCTCTTTTAGCAAACTTGACGATCGAGTTGCTTCGAGTCAGAAGCGGAAGCCCGTTTAAAGAATCAGTGACGTGGTGCCACCTGGACGAGCAGATCGGAGATCGAAGAGATCGGAGCAGCCGCAACGGAGCGTGGGATGATGGTTAAAGAACGAAGGACTCGGATCGTTCGGTATAACCTTTCTACACTCTTTACAGTTTGTTAGTTTAGCAATAATGGCAGATCCGGGTTAAAGTATACGATAGCGCCAGTTAAAAAGTTTTTGTTCCGCATTTGGCGTCTGTAGACGGCCGGGGCGCTACCGTGGACTTACAGTGGTATCAGAGCCTTACCATTTTGCTTTACTAACTTGTGCTAACGCGTTTAAAATATCGATCGGACCGAATATCAAAAACTGCAAAATTTCCATTCTGAGTTTCTGTCGATTTTAAAAGGGTTCCAAAATTAATTTTACATATCACAGAAAATTCAGCAGGGTTTTATTAGAACACCGTACAAATTTGGGCTCATGAATCGACAAGGCTGCCGCGGAATCGCGGCCAAACCCATGGTTTGGCCGCGCATCCGCGGCCATTCTGTGTGATCATGCCTCCAAACTTGCACAGTGTGTTCTTCTCTGGAAATTGGGGTTTTTGGTATATATCTTTTGGGCCCAGATTTTGTTACTGTTCACCAGTTGTTCGTGGGGCCCACTTCGTGATATTTAGTCGATCGAAATTTAAACATGTTAGTTTACAGTGCTTACATTATATCTCCGACCGGGAATGTCATTTGATCGGTAAACCGCGTCTGATTGCTATAGTTCTTTTAGACGGGTTTGCGAACGTGACATTCGCGTTGATGTTCTGTGTTGTGCTGTGACGTTGCGGATTTGTCGTGATGGATAGCAGTGTGCAATGATAGTGCAGTTTGGATATATTTGTACATTTGATATAGCGGGGCGAGCGTCCAACATGTGGACTGCCGTCACTGCCTGTTGTATAATATTATTTTGGGGCACGACCAGGTTGCGGTCGATGTACCTGTTGTACTATTTTTCCATTTCTGTACTAGGTTTTACCCCGCGACGGAGTGCACGGATAGCAGGGTTCTGGAGGGCAACGGGTCCGCATCTCATGTCTTTGAGAGGCAGAGGGGCCTCACTCTAGAATTGGCAGACTATTCGCCGCACTCGTAGGGGGTACAGGTTGACCCAAGGAGGGGTGCTCAAGCTACCGGATTCCGTGAAGTGCTGGGTGGTCCATTCACTTTGCTGTAGGGGGCTGCCTTGCTTCAGGTTTTGGCGGGTAACTTGCCGTACCCGTAGGGGTCTACGTTTCATTGCACAGGCTATCCACACGACCAGGGGAACGTCGGGTTTCAGCAGTGGCTCTGTGAAACTCGGGGATCCCAGATTATCTGTATTGTTCAGTGATGCTTATTACTTTTCTGTAATGATGCATATTATCACGCCTGGAGCGATTATTGTATATTGGTTTATATACTATTAGATGTTGTATATGTTTTACACCCGCGCTAGTCCAGTCCCCGCTCTGTCGTTAGTTAAGTAACCTAACGGGTGATGACGGGACCCAGTGACGAATGCGGATGGCATATACGAACATTTTATTTTCGTTCTTTTCTGGTGTGATTAATTGATGGGATTGCGTTGATTCTGATCAATGCAAAGTAAAAACAAACCTGTTTGCAGTTGTTGGAACAAATTTAAAAAGTGATATTGCAAAGGCGTTTCCTTTTGTTTTGCATAGTGATATTCGGTTGGAATATCCTGCACCTCATTCGACGGGGCAAAGGCCGATATCCCTTCACCGGGACTGACCCCTTGGGCAGAAGTTTGCGTCAGGTTAATAACTTCACTATAGTCGATTACATGTTTCTTTGCATCGCGGTATTCAGTGGAATATCCTGCACCTCATTCCACGAGGAAAGAGCCGAGATCCCTTCACCGGGAGTGACCTCTTTAGCAAAAGGTTTTCGCCACTATATTTTAAAAAGCTATCAGGTTCCTGCAGCGATATCAAGTTCACTACGTTAAAGGTTTTTTGCCAAAAACCAGCCGTAGCCCTCCGTCACTTCTTTTGGGTATTCAGTAGTATTCAAGCTATGCATTTTAGCCAAAGTTAAGGCATAGTGTTTGGTAGCTGCTGGGTATTCATTTGTTGCATAGATAGATGAGTTGGTTTAGGACAGTCGTTCTGCCGATTGGCCAAAGTCAGGGGCATGTGCGGGTGGGTTCAAATTGACAAGATAGTGACGGGTAGAACTTGGCATGTGACTTATGACATTTTGACCAAAGCCAAGGTTATAAGAGCATGGGGGAAATTTCATATCGAGAGTTTCTAAAGAAACTGAAACTTGCCATGTATGCGCATACCTTCTGGAGTATGAGTAACGTGGATGCATTCCATCACGTTATCATGCGATGAGAGTTGGATCCCGATTCCTACTGATGAGTTGCTTTACTCTTCGGGTGATCCCGATTGATTCTTCTTTCAGGTTTGGAGGAGAATTTGACAGGACAGTGGGAGGTTTCCGGATTAGATAAAGTGATAACCATTCTGATCTAGGTTAGAATGCACGCAGAGTGTTTCTTTTCTCTCTCTCTTTGGCAGAGACCTTTGACCGACCCTAGACTATGACTCAGTGACCAGGTTGACCGAACCTTCTTAAAAATACTGGCTTTTGGATTGTCTGAGTTGCATAAGTTATTGCCACTCCTTCTTTTACCCTTTGAATTTCTCAGAACACCCGTATTACTACGGATATCCACTTCCATTGGATAGATCCATCGTATGGTTATATACGAACTCGAAGGGACTTCTTCGAGGATGGATCCAGGTTCAGGAGAAATAGAATTGGTTTATTCACCTTCTCTCAGGTTGCGAGGGCTCCTTGGTTTAGGAGAGTACACCTATTATGCTTATTGGATAGTCTTATTCCAAACCATAGGCAGGTGCCTAAAGGTAGGGAATGAAGAAAACCAATTAGCCTAAGTAGGGTGTGCAGAAGGTAATATGTAAAGACAAAATAAAGGGATTAGAAAAAGGGCAAAGTAAATTGCGACTGATATCATTCACGACCAAAACCGCGTACTTCATCGCCACTCCTATTTCACCTTTAAACAGAATAAGGTATTATTCAGTTGTCTTTTATCATCATCTTCTCTCAAGATACGAGTACTCCTTGGTTTAGGAAGGTACACCTATTATGCTTACTGGATAATTTTCTTCCAAACCATAGGCTGGTGCCAAACGGTAGGGAAGGAAGAAAACCATTTAGCCTAACGACGGTATACAGAAGGTAACGACTAAAGACAAATAAAGGGACTTGGAGAGATGGCAAAGAGATATACGGTTAAAATCATGAATTGGATTATGGAAGAGGCATTACTATGAATACCAGGATACCCCTACGAAATATTTTCATGTTTCAGTGCATTGTTAAAGAAAAACTGTTTTCCCGATTAGATACTTACTCCAGGGTATGTATTTACCAGGTTTCATTCTCATATCTGTATGGTTTTACAGATGATGAGTGGGAGAAAGTTATTGGGAATTAGGTGATTATCCTCATTATATCGGAATTTGTTGTAATTGGTGAGATTTGAGGAAATCGCCAGGGTACAGTTTTTAATCTACGACGCACAGGTTTTGAGTTGCTTAAACTCAGCGGACTTATACAGAGTATTGTATGTTGTCCAGTGTCCATCCGGACAAAGGGGTAGGTCCTCGTACTATGTTCTGTTTACTTATGACTTCTCTAGTTTTTAGACAAGTGTTTCGTAGAAATACAAGGTCAAAGTTTTGAGAAGTTGTGGGTATAAGAATAAAGTAGAGAACCAGGTGTCACAAGTATCGGGATTCTTCAAAGAGATCGAAGATGTAGATTCTTGTGATTGGTATTCAGATGATAGTAAAGGTTTTGAGAAACTTGTTTCTCTCTCAGGTTACTCATAACTGGATAGAATCCTAAGTTGAGTAATGCTGATTAGCCTCTTTCCATTAAGTTGATATGCACTGGAGACAGCTGCATGTTTTGAATATGGTTCCAATTAAATAAGTGCCTAAGTTTCTATATTGGATATAGAATGGTTCATACCTTAAAAGATGTTATGGTACGGGGAGTTGTCCAGCTTTTGCTTAAAACCAGACTCTGGATAACTCAGGGCACATTTCTGTAATGGCTGTTTGTGGGTTGACCCTAGCTATGACGAGGGTTGATATTCTACCATTTGGAAGATCAATAGTGATATTGTTCTTGACTCGCCACAGTTTTAGTAAAATGGATCTTTTTCAGAAAACAGTAGTGGGAGTATGGTAGAACTGGAAGTGATTCCAGAACCGCAAACGATTACTGAAAATTTAATAGAACCTATATATTCAATCAGGTTTGACATTCAAATAGCCACTCCGCAGATATGGTAGGTAACCTCAGACACCCGAGAGGTACTCCGGTAGCCTCAAGGACGGTGACAGGGAGGTTCTTATCTACCCAGACTTGACACTACTGTTGTTCCAGGTTATAAGACCCGGTAGGAGGGTGGTCGTAGTGAGTGAGAGCAGCGGAAGCATAGTGGGCAAGATGCTTATATCTATTTATAGACTTGAGCAGTTATCGCGGAGATAGATCATCTAATTTTGATGTGACAGTCATAGGTTTGACTTCAATCAGAATAGGAGATGGATCTGTTAAGAAGGTAGTAGGGTGTGATGTCATGGTATCTGGATGACATACACAGAGTAGGAAGTAAAATTCCTATACTACGATCGGTTGTACTGTGGTCGTCACACAGTTGTTTCTCCAGACAGGATATGGATATAATATTTGACATTCTGGTTTCTGGATCTATGGTTTTAGATCTGGATTTGGGTAGTTTCCCAATGTGGGTACTTTGACAGTATTCTAATGGATTTTAGAATAGGTGACTCCTAGCATGGTGGTGTACCTGCAGGTGATGGAGTCACCCTCTCTAAAGCTGTCTTACAGACTAAGGGGGAGAGGGATGGGCATGATTGGCAGATCACTTGCTTAGGCAACTGAGTCAATCATGAGATGTCAAGTACCACACCAGATGTTGTTTTTGCACTAGATGCAATAAGTTGGTATTAATTGTCAGAGTTATAGTTTTTCCCTCTGACGAAGGGGGCAGTATTATGGACAGGTGGTCCAAGAGGATACTGTGGGAAGCAAGGTGCCCGATACTGATTAGGTTCAGTGATCGATTCAGTCTAAGAAGTTTGGATATGGAGTTCATTTATGAACTAAGGTCCCATCAGATATGCAGACATGTTCTAAGACAGGTATTACTCAATTCGGGAGATGGTTTTCTCCGCGAACTTGAGATATAGAGAGATATAGAAAGAAACTTCTAGGCGGATCCACTCACTGAGGCTATTTCTCGAACACAATAGTTTTACAAACGGGCTTTGTGATACTGATTAGTAGAGGAGTTGGGTGTTGGTTTCACACGGGCTGTGAGTACGCAACATCGCAATAATTAGCCTTGAGTGCAAGTGGGAGATTGTTGGAGATAGTGCCCTCATAGTCAATTATTGGATCGCGGGTACGTGATTGCAATGATTGCGGAGGACCTATCCCGGTAGGACAGTCTTACTCGAGATGATAGTATGCTATCTGGTTTGCCTTTATCAGTCGTGTACATGTTCAGGTGACTGATTGCATGTTACACTTTGATAGAGCCCTTAGGATCTTGCTTTACTACCAACAGTATGATGGCGATCATATACGTGAGAGTTAGGTAGTTTATATGCATATCCTTAATTGTGGTCCCTAGTCGTGGGAGTTTCGAGACAGGGCATCGATACTCCGGAGTAGACTAGTGTGTACAGTCGAGACCCCGACGAGGGGCGGTGGCCGGTCTCACAAGCCACTGGTGTCAGTTGGATCACCTAAGATGTATAAAGGTGCTCATTGGGTTATGAGTACACCGGACAGGACTCGCCGGGAATCTGCTAGTTAGTATTATATCTACCGTCAGATAGCAGTTCCCTGGTGACATGTGTACGGGTTAGTTCATTGACCTGAGGTCGTCATTTGTCTCGTGTGAGTTCCCACTGTGCTTTGATTTCTACCCTACCACGGCTCAAAGGAGTCGTGCAAACAGGTAGCTTTTGGGTAAAGTCCCGAGCCATATAGAGGCACGTGAGCGGATCGGCAGGGGATTCATCTCTCCCGGTATTGGGGGCGAGGTCGTGCTGTGTCTAGGAGAGCCATTACACAAAGTCCATGGCCATGGCAGGAGATTTACTGGTAGGTACTCCAGTAGTATCTCAGGGTGTTATTGGGCTTCACTCCGACACGACTTATACTGCTATTGGGGGTCTGACGTTACTAGCCCCCTAGGCGGATATGCGATACTCATTGACGAACGGATCGGACTGTATATACATTGTCACTGTTAGGCTCAGTAGGGTCTTCGGAGGAGTTCGCTCATCGGTCTCCCTTGAGTTCGCTCCTCGGCCACCCTTGAGGTCAGTCCATGGGCAGCCGTTACGCATAGCTAGTGCCGCTGACGGTTTGTGGTTAAACCCACTGCCAGGGTGCTGACGAGTCATTAGAGTCCCCCACAGACAGTTTCCCAAGTTCGGGCGAAACGTTGTAGAGGCCGTATGGTTTTATGGCAGGGTTCGGAAAATGCACGTGCGTTTACGCACGTGTTATTTTTTGGGCAGATAATACTGGTCGGCTTTGGTTTAAGCCGGATCCGAGTATTATATTGAGTAGGTATAATATCTTTGTCTCAGTTGCATTTGTATTCGGTCGTAATACAAATGCGGGTATATTTATACAGTTTCGGGGTTATCCTGAAAGTTGTTTCAGAATCACTTTTGGAAGTTGCCAGTTTCCAGTTTTCTATCAGCCGTCTTTTAACATTTGGTTAAAGGCGGATTTATCTTTTCTTCAGATATGATGAGTCAGTGTTCTAGAAGCATCTAGATGAGGTGACTAGGATTATATGGTGTTGAGTTTTCATTGGTTGCAATTATGACTTGATGAGGTGTTTAAGTGACTCATGCTTTAACATTAAAGCATTTTGTTTAGCTAAGGATATTTCTTCTTGATATTTTGAGTGAGAAGCTTTCTTGTGATCACCCCCCCTCTCCTACGGTCACCTCCCTCTTGCTATATATGGCCGGCCCTCTCTCTCCTCACTCACTCTCACTTGATGATTTTTCATTGGAAAAAAGATTATGATAGATTTGGGGTGTATGGAATCCACGGCTCATTTCATTCCATCACCCAATTCCCTCGGCAACTTCATTAACCGATCGTCCACGGATTTGGACGAAGTGAGACAAAGTCATCTACTCATTCTCTACATCATTCTTGGCCGTCTCTTTTAGCAAACTTGACGATCGAGTTGCCTCGAGTCAGAGGCGGGAGCCCGTTTAAAGAATCTGTGATGTGGTGCCACCTCGACGAGGATATCGGAGATCGACGAGATCGGAGCAGCCGCAACGGAGCGTGGGATGATGGTCGAAGAACGAAGGACTCGGATCGTTCGGTACAATCTTCCTACACTCTTTACAGTTTGTTAGTTTAGAAATAATGGCAGATCCGGGTTAAAGTATACGATAGCGCCAGTTTAAAAGTTTTTGTTCCGCATTTGGCGTCTGTAGACGGCCGGGGCACTAGCGTAGACTTACAGTGGTATCAGAGCCTAACCATTTTGCTATGCTAACTTGTGCTAACGCGTTTAAAACATCGATCCGACCGGAAATCAAAAATCACAAAATCTTAGCTTGACAGTTTCTGTTGTTTTTAAACGGTCTGATAAAATTATTCTACACATCTCAGAATACTGTGCAGGCGTTTTTAAGACCCACGACAAAATTTGGGGTCGTGACTCCTCCAAGCTGCCGCAGAAAGGCGGCCAAACCCATGGTTTGGCCGCGCTTCCGCGGCCACGTGGGGAGCTCGTGCTCCCAAATTTTGTCAGTGGGTTCTCTGTTGGATTTTGGGGTTTTTGGTAAATATCGTTTTGGCCCAGATTTTGTTACTGTTCACCAGTAAGCCGTGGGGCCCACTTTTTGATATTTGGTCTTTGGTCGATCGAAATTTAAACACGTTAGTTTACAGTGCTTACATTATATCTCCGACCGGGAATGTCATTTGATCGGTAAACTGCGTCTGATTGCTATAGTTCTTTTAGACGGGTTTGCGAACGTGACATTCGCGTTGATGTCCTGTGTTGTGCTGTGATGTTGCGGATTTGTCGTGGTGGATAGCAGTGTGCAATGGTAGTACAGTTTGAGTTTATTTGTACATTTGATATTGCGGGGCGAGCGTCCAACTTGTTGACTGCCGTCACTGCCTGTTGTATAATATTCTTTTGGGGCACGACCAGGTTGCGGTCGATGTACCTATTGTACTATTTTTCATTACTGTACTAGGTTTTGCCCCGCGACGGAGTGCACGGATAGCCGGGTTCGGGAGGGCAACGGGTCCGCATCTCATGGCTTTAAGAGGCAGAGGGGTCCCACTCTAGAATTGGCAGACTATTCGCCGCACTCGTAGGGGGTACAGGTTGACCCAAGGAGGGGTGCTCAATTTACCGGATTCCGTGAAGTGCCGGGTGTTCCATTCACTATGCTGTGGGGACTACCTCGCTCAGGTTTTGGCGGGTAACTTGCCCCACCCGTAGGGGTCTAGGTTTCATTGCACAGGCTATCCACACGACAGGGGAACGTCGAGTTTCAGCAGCGGCTCTGTGAAACTCGGGGATCCCAGATATCTGTATTGTTCTGTGATGCTTATTACTTTTCTGTAATGTTGCATACTATCACGCCTGGAGCGATTATTGTATATTGGTTTATATACTATTAGATGTTGTATATGTTTTACACCCGCGCTAGTCCAGTCCCCGCTCTGTCGTTAGTTAAGTAACCTAACGAGTGATGACGGGACCCAGTGACGAATGCGGATGGCATATACGTACATTTTATTTTCGTTCTTTTCTGGTGTGATTGAATGATGGGACTGCGTTGATTCTGATCAACGCAAAGTAAAACAAACCTGTTTTCAGTTATTGGAACAAATTTAAAAAGTGTTATTGCAAAGACGTATTCTTTTGTTATGCATAGCGGTATTCAGTGGAATATCCTGCACCTCATTCGACGGGGCAAGGGCCGATATCCCTTCACCGGGACTAACCCCTTGGGCAGAAGTTTGCGTCAGCGTAATAACTTCACTATAGTCGATTACAAGTTGCTTTGCATAGAGGTATTCAGTGGAATATCCTGCACCTCATTCCACGAGGAAAGAGCCGAGATCCCTTTACCGGGAGTGACCTCTTTAGCAAAAGGTTTTCGCCACTATATTTTAAAAAGCTATCAGGTTCCTTCAGCGATATCAAGTTCACTACGCTAAAGGTTTTTCGCCAAAAACCAGCCGTAGCCCTCCGTCACTTCTTTTGGGTATTCAGTAGTATTCAAGCTATGTATTTTGACCTAACGCCAAGGCATAGTGTTTGGTAGCTGCTGGGTATTCAATTGTTGCATAGATAGATGAGTTGGTTTGGGACAGCCGTTCTGCCATTTTGACCTAACGCCAAGGGCATGTGCGGGTGGGTTCAAATTAACAAGATAGTGATGGGTAGAACTTGGCATGTGACTTATGACATTTTGACCTAACGCCAAGGTTATAAGAGCATGGGGCAAAAACAATATCAGGAGTTTCTAAAGAAACTGAAACTTGCCGAGTATGCGCATACCTTCTGGAGTATGAGTAACGTGGATGCATTCCATCACGTTAGCATGCGATGAGAGTTGGATCCTGATTCCCACTGATGAGTTGGTTTACTCTTCGGGTGATCCCGATTGATTCTTCTTTAGGTTTGGAGGAGAATTTGACAGGACAGTGGGAGGTTTCCGGATTAGATAAAATGATGACCATTCTGATCTAGGTTAGAGTGCACGCAGAGTGTTTCTTTTCTCTCTCTCTCTTTGGCAGCGACCTTTGACCGACCCTAGACTATGACTCAGTGACCAAGTTGACCGAACCTTCTTAAAATACTGGCTTTTGGATTGTCTGAGTTGCATAAGTCATTGCCACTCCTTTTTTACCCTTTGAATTTCTCAGAACACCCGTATTACTACGGATATCCACTTCCATTGGATAGATCCATCGTATGGTTATATACGAACTCGAAGGGACTTCTTCGGGGATGGATCCAGGTTCAGAAGAAATAGAATTGGTTTATTCAGTTGTCTTTTATTATCACCTTCTCTCAGGTTGCGAGAGCTCCTTGGTTTAGGAGAGTACACCTATTACGCCTATTGGATAGTCTTATTCCAAACCATAGGCTGGTGCCGAAAGGTAGGGAATGAAGAAAACCAATTAGCCTAAGTAGGGTGTGCAGAAGGTAATATGTAAAGACAAAATGAAGGGATTAGAAAGAGGGCAAAGTAAATTGCGACTGATATCATTCACGACCAAAACCGCGTACTTCATCGCCGCTCCTATTTCACCTTTAAAAAGAATAAGGTATTATTCAGTTGTCTTTTATCGCCACCTTCTCTCGAGATACGAGTACTCCTTGGTTTAGGAGGGTACACCTATTATGCTTACTGGATAGTCTTCTTCCAAACCATAGGCTGGTGCCGAACGGTAGGGAAGGAAGAAAACCATTTAGCCTAACGATGGTGTACAGAAGGTAACGACTAAAGACAAATAAAGGGATTTGGAAAGACGGCAATAAAATATACGGTTGAAGTTATGAATTGGATTATGGAAGAGGTATTGCTATGAATACCAGGATACCCCTACGAAACATTTTCATGTTTCAGTGCATTGTTAAAGGAAAAACTGTTTTCCCGATTAGACACTTACTCCAAGGGTATGTATTTACCAGGTTTCATTCTCATATCTGTATGGTTTTACAGATGATGAGTGGGAGTAAGATATTGGGAATTAGGTGATCATTCTCATTATATCGGAATTCGTTGTAATTGGTGATATTTGAGGAAATCGCCAGGGTACAGTTTTCCACCTACAACGCACAGGTTTTGAGTTGTTTAACTCAGCGGACTTATACAGAGTATTGTATGTTGTCCAAGTGTCCATCAGGACAAAGGGGTGGGTCCTCGTACTATGTTCTGTTTACTTATAACTTCTCTAGTATTTAGACAAGTGTTTCGTAGAAATACAAGGTCTAAGTTTTGAGAAGTTGTGGGTATAAGAATAAAGTGGAGAACCAGGTGTCACAAGTATCGGGATTCTTCAAAGAGATCGAAGATGTAGATTCTTGTGATTGGTATTCAGATGATAGTGATGGTTTTGAGAAACGTGTTTCTCTTTCAGGTTACTCATAATTGGATGGATTCCTAAGTTGAGTAATGTTGATTAGCCTCTTTTCCATTAAGTTGATATGCACTGGAGACAGATGCATGGATTGAATATGGTTCCAATTAAATAAGTGCCAAAGTTTCTATATTGGATATAGAATGGATCGTACCTTAAAAGAAATTAAGGTACGGGGAGTTGTCCAGTTTATGCTTAAAACCAGACTCTGGATAACTCAGGGCACGTTTCTGTAATGGCTGTTTTGTGGGTTGACCCTGGCTATGACGAGGGTTGATATTCTACCATTTGGAAGATCAATAGTGATATTGTTCTTGACTCGCCACAGTTTTAGTAAAAATGGATCTTTTTTCAGAAAACAGTAGTGGGAGTATGGTAGAACTGGGAGTGATTCCAGAACCACGAACGATTACGGAAAATTTAATAGGACCTATATATTCGATCAGGTTTGACATTCCAATAGCCACTCCGCAGGTATGGTAGGTAACCTCAGACACCCGAGAGGTACTTCGGTAGCCTCAAGGACGGTGACAATGAGGTTCTTATCTACCAAGACTTGACACTACTGTTGTTCCAGGATATGAGACCCGGTAGGAGGGTTGTCGTAGTCAGTGGGAGCAGCGGAAGCATAGTGGGCAAGATGCTTATATCTATTTATAGACTTGAGCAGTTATAGCGGAGATAGATCATCTAATTTTGATGTGATAGTCATGGGTTTGACTTCAATCAGAATAGGGGATGGATCAGTTAAGAAGGGAGTAGGGTGTGATGTCATGGTATCTGGATGACATACACAGAGTAGGAAGTAAAATTCCTATACTACGATCGGTTGAACTGTGGTCGTCACACAGTTGTTTCTCCAGACAGGATATGGATATAATATTTGACATTCTGGTTTCTAGATCTATGGTTTTAGATCTGGATTTGGGTAGTTTCCCAATGTGGGTACTTTGACAGATATTCTAATGGTTTTTGGAATAGTTGACTCCTAGCATGGTGGTGTACCTGCAGGTGATGGAGTCACCCTCTCTAAAGCTGTCGTATAGACTAAAGGGGAGAGGGATGTGCATGATTGGCAGATCACTTGCTTAGGCAATTGAGTCAATCATGAGATGTCAAGTACCACACCAAATGTTGGTTTTGCACTAGATGCAATAAGTTTGTATTAATCCAATCCTGGAGAAATATAAGGAAGCAGTTTTAGAACATAAGTACATGTTCTACGGATTTGATGACGGCAGCCTCCTTCGGGAGACGGTTATCATTCCAAGCTTCAAAGGTGACATGGTTGACAGAGTGATTGTCAGAGTTATAGTTTTTCCCTCTGACGAAGGGGGCAGTATTATGGACAGGTGGTCCAAGAGGATACTGTGGGAAGCAAGGTGCCCGATACTGATTAGGTTCAGTGATTGATTCAGTCTAAGAAGTTTGGATATGGAGTTCATTTATGAACTAAGGTCCCATCAGATATCCAGACATGTTCTAAGACAGGTATTACTCAATTCGGGAGATGGTTTTCTCCGCGAACTTGAGATATAGAGAGATATAGAAAGAAACTTCTAGGCGGATCCACTCACTGAGGCTATTTCTCGAACACAATAGTTTTACAAACGGGCTTTGTGATACTGATTAGTAGAGGAGTTGGGTGTTGGTTTCACACGGGCTGTGAGTACGCAACATCGCAATAATTAGCCTTGAGTGCAAGTGGGAGATTGTTGGAGATAGTGCCCTCATAGTCAATTATTGGATCGCGGGTACGTGATTGCAATGATTGCGGAGGACCTATCCCGGTAGGACAGTCTTACTCGAGATGATAGTATGATATCTGGTTTGCCTTTATCAGTCGTGTACATGTTCAGGTGACTGATTGTATGTTACACTTTGATAGAGCCCTTAGGATCTTGCTTTACTACCAACAGTATGATGGCGATCATATACGTGAGAGTTGGGTAGTTTATATGCATATCCTTAATTGTGGTCCCTAGTCGTGGGAGTTTCGAGACAGGGTATCGATACTCCGGAGTAGACTAGTGTGTACAGTCGAGACCCCGACGAGGGGCGGTGGCCGGTCTCACAAGCCACTGGTGTCAGTTGGATCACCTAAGATGTATACAGGTGCTCATTGGGTTATGAGTACACCGGACAGGACTCGCCGGGAATCTGCTAGTTAGTATTATATCTACCGTCAGATAGCAGTTCCCTGGTGACATGTGTACAGGTTAGTTCATCGACCTGAGGTCGTCATTTGTCTCGTGTGAGTTCCCACTGTGCTTTGATTTCTACCCTACCACGGCTCAAAGGAGTCGTGCAAACAGGTAGCTTTTGGGTACAGTCCCGAGCCATATAGAGGCACGTGAGCGGATCGGCAGGGGATTCGTCTCTCCCGGTATTGGGGGCGAGGTCGTGCTGTGTCTAGGAGAGCCATTACACAAAGTCCATGGCCATGGCAGGAGATTTACTGGTAGGTACTCCAGTAGTATCTCAGGGTGTTATTGGGCTTCACTCCGACACGACTTATACTGCTATTGGGGGTCTGACGTTACTAGCCCCCTAGGCGGATATGCGATACTCATTGACGAACGGACCGGACTGTATATACATTGTCACTGTTAGGCTCAGTAGGGTCTTCGGAGGAGTTCGCTCATCGGTCTCCCTTGAGTTCGCTCCTCGGCCACCCTTGAGGTCAGTCCATGGGCAGCCATTACGCATAGCTAGTGCCGCTGACGGTTTGTGGTTAAACCCACTGCCAGGGTGCTGACGAGTCATTAGAGTCCCCCACAGACAGTTTCCCAAGTTCGGGCGAAATGTTGTAGAGGCCGTATGGTTTTATGGCAGGGTTCGGAAAATGCACGTGCGTTTACGCACGCGTTATTTTTCGGGCAGATAATACTGGTCGGCTTTGGTTTAAGCCGGATCCGAGTATTATATTGAGTAGGTATAATATCTTTGTCTCAGTTGCATTTGTATTCGGTCGTAATACAAATGCGGGTATATTTATACAGTTTCGGGGTTATCCTGAAAGTTGTTTCAGGATCACTTTTGGAAGTTGCCAGTTTCCTGTTTTCTATCAGCCGTCTTTTAACATTTGGTTAAAGGCGGATTTATCTTTTCTTCAGATATGATGAGTCAGTGTTCTAGAAGCATCTAGATGAGGTGACTAGGATTATATGGTGTTGAGTTTTCATTGGTTGCAATTATGACTTGATGAGGTGTTTAAGTGACTCATGCTTTAACATTAAAGCATTTTGTTTAGCTAAGGATATTTCTTCTTGATATTTTGAGTGAGAAGCTTTCTTGTGATCACCCCCCCTCTCCTACGGTCACCTCCCTCTTGCTATATATGGCCGGCCCTCTCTCTCCTCACTCACTCTCACTTGATGATTTTTCATTGGAAAAAAGATTATGATAGATTTGGGGTGTATGGAATCCACAGCTCATTTCATTCCATCACCCAATTCCCTCGGCAACTTCATTAACCGATCATCCACGGATTTGGACGAAGTGAGACAAAGTCATCTACTCATTCTCTACATCATTCTTGGTCGTCTCTTTTAGCAAACTTGACGATCGAGTTGCCTCGAGTCAGAGGCGGGAGCCCGTTTAAAGAATCAGTGATGTGGTGCCACCTCGACGAGGATATCGGAGATCGACGAGATCGGAGCAGCCGCAACGGAGCGTGGGACAATGGTCGAAGAACGAAGGACTCGGATCGTTCGGTACAATCTTCCTACACTCTTTACAGTTTGTTAGTTTAGCAATAATGGCAGATCCGGGTTAAAGTATACGATAGCGCCAGTTTAAAAGTTTTTGTTCCGCATTTGGCGTCTGTAGACGGCCGGGGCGCTAGCGTAGACTTACATTAATCCAATCCTGGAGAAACATAAGGAAGCAGTTTTAGAACATAAGTACATGTTCTACGGATTTGATGACGGCAGCCTCTTTCGGGAGACGGTTATCATTCCAGGCTTCAAAGGTGACATGGTTGACATAGTGATTGTCAGAGTTATAGTTTTCCCTCTGAAGAGGGACAGTATTATGGACAGGTGGTCTAAGAGGATACTGTGGGAGGCTTGGTGCAGGATACTGATTAGGTTCAGTGATCGATACAGTCTAAGAAGTTTGGATTTGGAGTTCATTTATGAACTAGGTCCCATCAGATGTCCAGACATATTCTAAGACAGGTATTACTCAATTCGGGAGATGGCTTTCTCCGCGAACTTGAGATTAAGAGAGATATAGAAAGAAACATCTAGGCGGATCCACTCACTGAGGCTATTTCTCGAACACAATAGTTTTACAAACGGGCTTTGTGAGACTGATTAGTAGAGGAGTTGGATGTTCGGTTTCACACGGGCTGTGAGTAGTCGACATTGCAATAATTAGCCTTGAGTGCAAGTGGGAGATTGTTGGAGATAGTGCCCTCAGAGTAAATTATTGGATCGCAGGTACGTGATTGCAATGATTGCGGAGGATCAATACCGATAGGACAGTCTTACTCGAGATGATAGTATGCTATCTGGTTTGCCTTTATCAGTCGTGTACATGTTCAGGTAACTGATTACATGTTACACTTTGATAGAGCCCTTAGGATCTTACTTTACTACCAGCAGTATGATGGCGATCATATACGTTAGAGTTGGGTGGTTTATATGCATATCCTTAATTGTGGTCCCTAGTCGTGGGAGTTTCGAGACAGGGCATCGATACTCCGGAGTAGACTAGTGTATACAGTCGAGACCCCGACGTGGGGCGGTGGCCGGTCTCACAAGCCACTGGTGTCAGTTGGATCACCAAAGATGTATACAGGTGCCCATTGGGTTATGAGTACACAGGACAGGACTCGCAGGGAACCTGCTAGTTGGTATTATACATATCGTCAGATAGCAGTTCCCTGGTGACATGTGTACAGGTTAGTTCATCGACTTGAGATCGTCATTTGTCTCATGTGAGTTCCCACTGTGCTTTGATTTCTACCCTACCACGGCTCAAAGGAGTCGTGCAAACAGGTAGTTTTTGGGTACAGTCCCGAGCCATATGGAGGCATGTGAGCGGATCGGCAGGGGATTCGTCTCTCCCGGTATTGGGGGAGAGATCGTGCTGTGTCTAGGAGAGCCATTACATAAAGCCCACGGCTGTGGCAGGAGATTTACTGGTAGGTACTCCAGTAGTATCTCAGGGTGTTATTGGGCTTCTCTCCGACACGACTTATACTTCTATTGGGGGTCTGACGTTACTAGCCCCCTAGGCAGATATGCGATACTCATAGACGAACGGACCGGACTGTATATACATTGTCACTGTTAGGCTCAGTAGGGTTTCCAGATGAGTTCGCTCATCGGCCTCCCTTGAGGTCAGTCCATGGGCAGCCGTTACGGATTGCTAGTGCCGCTGACGGTTTGTGGTTAAACCCACTGCCAGGGTACTGACGAGTCATTAGAGTCCCCTACAGGCAGTTTCCCAAGTTCGGGCGAAATGTTGTAGAGGCTGTATGGTTTTATGGCAAGGTTCGGAAAATGCACGTGCGTTTACGCACGTGTCGGTTTTCGGACAGATGATACAGGTCGGCTTTGGTTTAAGCCGGATCCGAGTATTGTATTGAGTAGATATAATATCTTTATCTCAATTGCATTTGTATTCGGTCGTAATTCAAATGCGGGTATATTTATACAGTTACGGGGTTATCCTGAAAGTCGTTTCGGGATCACTTTTAGAAGTTGCCAGTTTTCAGTTTTCTATCAGCCGTCTTTTAACATTCGGTTAAAGACGAATTTATCTTTTCTTGAGATGTGTGTGGAAGTTTCTAGAAGCATCTAGAAGGTGGTGACTAGGATAGAGTGGTGTTATTATTTCATTGGTTGCATTTAATGAAAGGATGACTAAGGATATGAGTCATTGTTTTCATTAATGCATTTTGTTAAGCTTAAGATATTATCTTCTTGATATTTTTTTGTGAGAAGCTTTTTATGGTCACCACTTGCTCCTACCATCACCCCCCTCCTCATATATATGGCCGGCCCCTCCCCTCTCTCTCTCTCACTTGAGTTTTCATCTGGTAAAAAGACTATGATAGATTTTGGGGTGTATGGAATTTCACAGCTCATTTCATTCCATCACCCGATTCGAGAGGCAATTTCATTAACCGTTCGTCCATAGCTTTGGACGTAATGAGACAAAATCATCTACTTATTCTCTACATCATTCTTGATCGTCTCTTTTAGCAAACTTGACAACCGAGTTGCCTCGAGTCAGAGGCGGGAGCCCGTTTAAAGAATCAGTGATGTGGTGCCACCTGGACGAGCAGATCGGAGATCGAAGAGATCGGAGCAGCCGCAACGGAGCGTGGGATGATGGTTAAAGAACGAAGGACTCGGATCGTTTGGTATAACCTTTCTACACTCTTTACAGTTTGTTAGTTTAGCAATAATGGCAGATCCGGGTTAAAGTATACGATAGCACCAGTTAAAAAGTTTTTGTTCCGCATTTGGCATCTGTAGACGGCCGGGGCGCTAGCGTAGACTTACAAGGCCTTCTTCTGATATATTGAATTGTATTTTCCCCTTTTGATTGCTACCAGATCTCAAAACTTGGAGTTGGTGTAATGTTTTTCAGCTTCTTTTGGCTTTTGTTTAGATTTTCCTGCACAATTTCTCAAGACAAGTGTTTCACAATATAGGGATGATGCGATGACATGAAATGCCGTCAATTTCCTTTATAGTGCCGGTTTTAGATTCTAACACATGCAATCTGATATTTAACGACTGATTTGCTAATATGTGAAATATGAATACCGTACACTTCTAAATGAGTGCAAATGATAGGGAAATTGCCGGTTAAAAGATGCAGTATTTTCGACTGATCAAATTCTCCCAAACTTATTTTCGATCGTCTCGAGCGAACTGTTTTATTAAAAAAAAATAGAGAATGAGAAAATAAAGAATGAGAAAAACTAACTAGCACACTTTCGTAGGCAACACGATTGCACTGAGCACGTGCAACAAGCCTTTAAACCTCTAGGTGTCCCTAGTAGGGGGAGTGTTATCTCCTGAGGGTTTTCAGCGGATTGCACCCACAAAATCCAATAATAAAAGAAAAATCATGAATATTACATTTAAAGAAAAGAATTGTAAAAGAAAAGTTTCGAAAATTAGGGATTCCAACTAAGCTAGCTTTTCGGTTGTCATGAGCCCTATCTTAATGGTCATGAAAAGATGTCGGAAATCACGTCCTCCCTCAATAAAACATCGTCTTATTCTTCATTCCTATCTTTCTTCTAAACATCGATCATATAACCATGTGTGTGTGTAAAGGACATCCCTACACCCGGAGAATTCAATTCAAGCTATCATACCCTTGCCCATCAGCCTCAGTACTTTTTAATTAATGAATATTTAGATGAAATTGCTCACACACTTTCATGCGACCATTAATACTTCTTGAGGTACTAACCGACCGATTACTCCTGTGCTTGCTTACTTGGTGTATTTTCCTCGTCTTGCACCACCTCAGGCATAGCAGTGACTCCCAAACCAGTTGGCCTTAGGGCACTAGGTGAAAAGGCACCCTCGCTATACATTTTTTATTGCCCTTGGTGATAACAAAACCAGTGTCCATTTTTCTCACCACTTTATATTTTCTTCATTTTTTAGTTTTTATTTTTCCTTCATACTTTTGGCTTTAAGACAAGAGCATTTCAAGGTATCCTCTACTATCCCAGGCTTTAAGACGTGTGTAAGTACGAATAGCAGGGTATCAACGTTCAAAATGTTTGGCTTCCCGGATAGAAACTATTTTTCAGACTTATTTTTATCCTCAGATTAGTGACGTCTTTCATCTTACTAACCCTTGGGACAACGGCTCATAACTACTTATTACTAGTTCGTATAAGAAAACTTCTAATTTTCTTGGTTTTCTTAAATTTTTCTAATCTCATGGATGTAATTTTTCACTATCTAAACTTTCATTATCTTATTTATGTACAAAAAATGATTAAATGTTAAAATATTTTTGTAATTTGAAAATTTTACATTTTTATGGATTATGAAATTTTTTTATTTTTTATAAGTTTTTAAAGAAATGTTTTGTGCTTCTGCAAATGATATGCAAATGATGCAAAAATAAGCACAAACCTCCCCCAAACTTGTTTTCAACAGTGTCCTCACTGTTGCCAACAGCTATATCTACAAAACCTGTAAGTCTGGGAGGAATTATTAGTGGGGGAAAAATATATAAGTGAAGAACTTCCCCCAAACTTGCTTTTTTCACTCACCTCCATTCAAAAGATGATGCAGTGATATGAAGGACATGAAGGTGAGACGGAGGAATTTTAATCCAAATAAACTGGCTCCTGTAAGAACAGGAGCTCCTCCGTGGGGTCAGTGGAAAAATACGGCTTTAGTCTATGTCCATTCACTTTGAAAATGGTTCCGTTTTTAATATTTTCTACTTCTACTGCCCCGTGCGGGTATACAGACCGCACAACAAAAGGTCCCTTCCAACGAGATCGGAGCTTACCCTCGTGAAGGTGTAATCGTGAATCATAAAGAAGGACTTGTTGACCTTGTGAAAATGTTTTCCTCAAAATGTTTTTATCGTGAAAAACCTTAGTCCTATTCTTTATGATTACAGCGTTATCATAAGCTTCATCGTGGAGTTCGCTTAGCTCATTTAGTTGCAGCTTCCGAAAGTTGCAAGCTAGGTTTAAGTCAAAATTTATTTCTTTAATAGATAATAATGCTTTATGCTCAATTTCGACGGGTAAATGACATGCTTTTCCAAACACTATCCTATATGGAGACATCCCTAGGTCGGTTTTATATGCAGTTCGGAATGCCCAAAGAGCATCCGTCAGTTTGGTCGACCAGTCTTTTCTATTTTTAGCAACAGTCTTCTCCAGGATAAGTTTGATTTGTCTGTTTGAGATTTCAGCCTGCCCGCTTGTTTGGGGATGATAGGGTGTAGAAAGTCGGTGGTTGATTGAGTATTTCCGCATCAATGTCTCGAAAGACCTGTTGCAGAAATGTGTCCCATTGTCGCTAATAATAGCGCGTGGGTGTCCAAATCGTGAAAAGATATTCTCTTTCAAGAACTTAATGACAACTTTCCTGTCATTAGTGCGACATGGAATGGCTTCCACCCACTTTGAGATATAATCAACCGCCAGCAGTATGTACAAATTCCCAAAGGAGTTGGGAAAAGGACCTATAAAATCAATGCCCCAAACATCGAATATTTCAACAACCAGAATGGGTTGCTGAGGCATTTCATTTCTCTGGGAGATTCTACCCGTGTACTGACATTGTGTACAGGTTTTGCAATAGTCAAATGCGTCCTTGAATAAGATCGGCCAATAAAAACAACATTGCAAAACCTTCTCCGCCATCTTTTTAGGACCGAAGTGACCCCCACAGGCCTGATCATGACAAAAAGAAAGAACACTCCTGAACTCTTCTTTCGGGACACACCGGCGGATGATCTGATCAGGACAATACTTAAACAAGTATGGATCATCCCAGTAAAAGTGTTTTACTTAGGAAAGAAAACGGTATTTGTCCTGTTTTGACCAATCGCTGGGTATAAGTCCCGTGACAAGAAAGTTCACAATGTCCCTGAACCATGGTTCATTGGATACGCTCAAGAGTTGTTCGTCAGGAAACGAGTCATTGATCGGCAGGGTCACAAGGGAAGAAGAGATGCGTGAAAGATGGTCAGCTACTACGTTTTCACATCCTTTCTTATCTTTGATAACAAGATCAAATTCTTGTAACAGAAGGATCCAACGTATTAGTCGACCTTTTGCATCATTCTTCACCAGAAAATGTTTTAAGGCGGAATGGTCAGTATACACAACTATAGGTGAGCCAATTAAGTAAGGCCTGAATTTTTCTAATGCAAATACAACCGCTAAAAGTTCTTTTTCTGTGGTTGTATAATTTATTTGCGCATCATTCAGGGTCTTACTTGCATAGTATATCACGTGTGGAATCTTTTCGATGTGCTGTCCTAAGACTGCACCTACTGCAAAATCAGATGCATCACACATCAGCTCAAAGGGCTAGTCCCAGTTTGGTGACGATAGCACGGGGGCTGAAGTGAGTGAGTGTTTAAGTGAGTCGAAAGCTGTCTCACAGTCCGAGTCAAAATGGAAGTTCGTATCCTTGTCCAGGAGAAGAGTTAAAGGTCTAGCAATTTTGCTAAAGTCCTTAATGAATCTTCTATAAAAGCCCGCATGGCCAAGGAAAGAGCGAATATCTTTGACGCTTTTAGGATGAGGGAGGTTTTGAATGACATCTATCTTAGCTCTGTCAACCACAATGCCTTTCTGTGAAATGACATGTCGAAGAACTATTCCTTCTTGGACCATAAAATGGCATTTTTCCCAGTTCAAAGTTAAGTTCTTCTCTTTGCAACGAGTAAGAACAGCGTCAAGATTCGCTAGGCAATCAGAAAAAGAGTCTCCAAAAATCGAGAAATCGTCCATAAAGATCTCCAGAAAATTCTCTACCATATCAGAGAATATCCCCATCATACACTGCTGAAAGGTAGCGGGAGCATTGCATACCCAAAGGGCATGCGACTGTAAGCAAAGGTACCAAAAGGACAAGTAAAAGTGGTTTTATCTTGATCCTTTTCGGCGATGGGGACCTGATTATAGCCTGAGTATCCGTCCATAAAACAATAATATTCTCGTCCCGCTAAGCGTTCCAGTATTTGATCAATGAATGGTAAAGGAAAGTGGTCTTTCCTCGTGGCAGCATTGAGTTTTCGATAATCGATACATAAACGCCACCCAGTTTGGGCGCATGTCTGAATCAACTCATTTGCCTCATTGGTTATGACAGTGATGCTGGATTTCTTAGGAACGACATGTATAGGACTCACCCATTGGCTATCGGAGATGGGGTATATAATACCATTATCTAGGCATTTGACGATCTCTTTCATTACCGCTTCCTTCATGACGGGATTCAACCGTCTCTGTGGTTCTCGGGTTGGTCTGGCATTATCCATCACATGTACATGATGTTCAACTATCAAGGGACTAATCCCTTTGATGTCCTCCATACTCCAACCAAACGCCTCCTTGTTAGATCTCAATACCGATAAAAGTGCATTCTCTTTCTCTAATGCTAGAGAAGCGGATATTATAACCGGTAAAGACTCCTTCTCACCTAAATAAGCATATTTCAAATGAGAAGGTAAAATTTTGAGATCTAATTCAGGCGGAGAAATGATAGAAGGAGGGATCATCGGGTGATTTTTGGATTTACAAATAAGCTCAGAGCCTGTGAAAGATACAGACTCGGGTGGAGAAAAGTCAGAAGTGCAGGACTCAAGTGTAGGTAAAGTGTCCTCACTAAGATCATGTGTAAAGTCAAACAGAGATGTGGTAATGTCATCGAGATCAGTAAAGCAAAGTTCCTCAGCTCCACAACTATCGGGAGCGATCTCGTGGACAGAGCACACATCTAGAATATGAGCACTACGTTCTGATGGCTGACTTCCAACTTTGTAGATATTTAGTTCAATGGTCATATTTCCAAATGATAAGTTCATTGAACCGTTTCTACAGTTAATCACAGCGTTGGAAGTGGCAAGGAAAGGACGACCCAGAATCACCGGAATTTGGCCCCGGGGGTTTGCTACAGGCTGTGTCAAGCACAATGAAGTCTACAGGGAAAACAAATTCCCCGACCTTTATTAACACATCCTCTAGTTCTCCCCTTGGTTTGGTGATTGAGCGGTCTGCCATCTGGAGAGTGCAGTGAGCAGGTTTCAGCTCTCCAATCCCTAATTGCTCATATACAGAATTTGGAAGTAGGTTAACACTTGCACCAAGGTCTAAAAGAGCACGATTTATGTTTTTACCCCCAATAGAAATCGATATTGTAGGACATCCTGGGTCCTTTCGTTTCTTTGGTAGCTGGGGAATAAAAGCAGTGCTAATATTATTAGACATAAAGACCTTCTTCGGTACTTGAGTCTTCCTCTTCCTAGTGCACAAGTCCTTGAGAATTTTCGCATAAGCGGGGACTTGTTGAATTGCATCTAGGAGAGGGATGTTGATGTTAACCTGTTTGAACATTTCCATAATTTTCTCTATATGAGGACTCGTTCTATTATCCCTTAACCGATTCGGGTAAGGAGCTTTCGCAATAAGCGCCGGGTCCATCATAGGAGAAGGGAGAGGGGGTAGACGAGATCCCAAAAGAGGTGTGGGGACCATCTGTGGAGAACTATAAGGGTTGGGTTGAGGTGTCGAGCCTAGTGGGAAATGGAGAATAGGCTCGCGAGAAGGTGGTGGGGTAGAAGAAGAAGGATCAAAATTAGAAGTGTGTGTGTGAGGAAAGGTCTCAGCCGAGGTGTTAATGATAGGATTTTCAATATCATCAATACCTTCCCCGACATGATTGTTCAGCACTCTTGCCGATCTCAACGTTGTGACGGCATTTACATTGTAATGCCCAGGATTCTGTAGGGGTTGAGAGGGAATTTCCCTTTTTCTCTCGCACTCATCTCGTCTTTAAGTCATGCTATTTCAGCTTCCATCGATCTGATACTCTCAGCTTGAGACACTGAGTTTTTCTTTATCTCACTGACGGAAGTTCTAACCTCAGCCGAAACCTCTATGAAATTTGATAAAAGTGATTTCATGGTTTGAGTTAATTGAGAGAGTTCGTCAGAACCGGTCAACTGCATAGGATTAGACTGTGCAGGAGTGTTGACCTGGTTGTGGAAATTTTATGACTGGTAGGGGTGCTGAGTGAGTTGAAGTGGTTGCTGTTGTGGTGGAAGAGCCCTTTGAAAATTATTTTGGCTCGGAACCGTGTTTTGAGATTGTGATTGGTTCCAAGCAAAATTCGGGTGATTCCTTCAACCCTGATTGTACGTGGAAGAATATGGATCATTTCTAGGTCGTTGAAATGCGGCATTTGTTTGCTCGTGACCTTGAAACGCAGAGTTTAATGGACATTCTTCCGTTAAGTGAGACAGATCAGAACAACAGCCACATACAGTTTTGGGGAGCGACATTGGGTTTAGGGAGGCAGCAGAAAATTTGTGTTCCATAGGGTCAAGCTTCTTTTGCATTGCTGCCATCTCAGCTCGAACACCTATGGACACATCTATTTGGTGTACGCCACCCCTATTCAATGGTTGGGTTCCACTCTCCCACTGTAGTGATTTTTTAGCGAACTCTTCTAAAAACTTCCAAGCTTCCCCGTCATCCTTAGTCATAAAAGTACTTTGACACATGTTTTCAAGGTTCTGTTTAGTGTTTAGGTTAATGCCCTCATATATGATTCGGCAAAGATCCCATCTCGGGATGCCGTGATTAGGACATTGAACCAATAGATCCTTGAAATGTTCAAAGCATTTAGAGAATGGTTCAGTAGGGAGCTGGGAAAATTGATTCAGTTCGCTACGGATTCGAGGTGTCTTTTGCATTGGGTAAAATTTCTTAAGGAATGCCGCTACGAATTCTTCCCAATTCATGATAGAGTATGCGGTAGTGTTATATAGCCACTTCTCGGCTATATCGCACAAAGTAAATGGAAGAAGTAGTAGACGCATAGCATCCACAGAAAGTTGTGACGTACCCATCATTGCGCATACGTTTTCAAATTTGGTAATGAAAACGTAACCGTCCTCAGTCTCGAGTCCGTGGAATTTGGGTAAAAGGTTGATGTTTTGGGGTTTAATCTCAAAGTTATCCCCATTGGCTGGTGGAATGGATAAGCACGTCGAAAGAGGACCTCACAGTGGATAGCACCTCTCTTGGAGAGAGATGCGGGGAGGATTCTGCGCACCAACGGACGGCGGCAGATTAGGGTTAAGGAAATTCGATGGAGGTGGATCCATCGATGTGGGTGTGGTAGTGGGTAAAGAAGAAGTAAATGGAGAAATATCGACTTCGGAGTCGATAAAAGGTACGCGGACTAAACGGGCACTAGAATCCCGTGTCCAGCCTATCTTGTACAAAAAAGGGTTAGTACAAGTGGCAGCGTTGACTTATAATTAGGGGTAATGAATGAATGTGGTGTTTGTTTTGAAAAAGTGACGGATTTTTTTTTAAAAAAAAATGATGCGACACAACAAATGCAGCACACAAAACCCTAATTCTAGGGGTCTCCTAGGTCAGATCTCTAGACCGCTCCTAACTGCCAAAAGACAAGTCGCAGGATAAAATCCTCCACTGCCTCTTTGTCTCCCTGTGGCCAGGTAAGTGGGAAGGTACTCCACTACGTAAGTAGTGGGCCTAATTAATAACCACTAGCCTTCGACATACTTCCCTAGACACCACAAGAGAAACGCAGATAAGCAATGAATTACCCACGGCCTTCTTCTGTCCTAAGTGAGCGCGACGGTCCTTAGAGTCATCTCTAGATCTTTTTTTAGTTAATTAGGGTAAATGCGGATGCAAGTTTTGCGGTTTTCGGGGCTTAGGAAGGGTAATGAACTCCCCACCTAAATTGGATTTGGCCGTGCCCCTGAATATCCGTATTTAGAATGCAAACAACCAAGAAACAAAAACACGCACAAATTTAATTTTTGCTGTTTGCGAGCTCCGATTATTTGCAAAGAAGCCTGCACAAACTGTTAATTGGAGCAGATTTTTAGAAGGAGATAAGAAAGTAAGAGGTTACTTGCCAAATTTTGCACAGAGATCCCTTCAGAACGCCGCGGTTCCGCCGCAATTGCCGTTTAATGCCGCCCTTCCGCGGTCGAATGATGGAATCACAGCACCAAATTTCAGCAGAGAGGCTCTGTAGACTCCCTCAGCTCTCTGGTATATTCCAAAAAAAATTTCAATTTCACAGCAAGCTCCAGATCTCCTTGCAATGAACCACAACAAATCGTTTAGGGTTTTGCACGAATTTTGATCACAAAAATTATAATGAAATAAATCTTTCAATTCAAATTTTCAATATAAAACGAATTAGCGCGCGATGCCCGGGAACGGCGCCAATTGATTGATCATTTCTTTGTGTGTGTTTAGAAAATGAATAAAATTCTTGGTTCGATCCCCGGCAACGGCGCCATTTAATTGATGAGAAATTCTTGTTTGTGTAAATCGAATAAAACGAATAAGTTTCTTTGGGTCGGTAATTAGAAAATTGAATAAAATTCACAATCAAAGAATTGTTTGACCGCAATCAACTACGGTGTCAGTTGTAGATCGTAAGCGAGTGCGGATCATCCACAGGGATTGTGCGATTCATTTCTATGTTTGATTTATTTGAATTGAAAAGTTAATCGAAAAGAAAAGAAAACATGATTCAAGAATTTATCGATGTATTCAAGTGTCGCTAGTCTAATCAAGAATCAAGAAAATGATAAACAATCGAGAATCGGGTTTCGATGATATTTCCAACCAAATATCAAGAATCTAAATGAGGCTCGCAGGAATCGATCGGATTTATAGACGTGATGTAATCTCAAGATATCGTATTCTTGTCCTTCGAAGAATTGATACTAGATCGATGATGATCGACGAGAGTTAGGGATTTCTCATGAAACTAGGGTTTCATCATTTCTCCCTTGTTCTTTCGTCGATATCATTCACATTCTAGCCTCTAGTAAATTCAAGAAACGATCGTAACTCCCCAATTTCGAGCGATAACAATCAAGAAAGCATCGCAACGAAACTAGGTCGTCGATTCTTGAAATTGCTAGGGTTTACAAAACTCGTAGGAATCAAGATTCGTTTTAAGATATGTTACATCATCATTCTATTGATCGTCTCGACTCCTCGATGAGCGGAGTATTACTCAAACATCACAACAAGAACTACAATTATAAATTGAGATCGAATCATGATGCAAGAATTTAAAGAAAACAAGATAAAAGAATTTCAACTTTTATTTATATCAACAATTTCATTACAGTCGCTCAAGAACTACAAGAGGAAGAACTCGATTGTTGAATTGGCTTCGCTTTTCTCCGTGAGTCGTGGATCGGCTTGGACCACTTGCTCTGTTGAAGATCGGCTTCACTCCTAAAAGGTTGAAGGGCTTCTTGCTTGATTTGGTACTCGAGATTTTGGCTTTGGATTGGAATTAGGGTTAGGGCTTCACACAAGTCTTGTCACTAGACTTGTGGAAAAAAATGAAGAAAGTGGTAAAGAGATTGAATGGATCTAAGTATTGGATAATGGATCAAAGTATCAAGTATATAGTCTCCCCTCAACCCTACGTCTAGGCTTCTATTTATAGACTTCCCAAACCCTAGGTCTAGGTTTGAAATTACAATTCCCTCCAAAAGTTTGTTGAGGAGCTTCTAGAATTATTTTATTAGGAGCTAGCTTTGGCTTTAAGCTAGGATTAATTAATCTTAGAAACCCTAGTTTGCTGAACTGGCTGAAGCCTCTGGAGTTTTCTGGAATTTGACATGTCTTTCTGACGTGTGGGCCCTGAGAGAAGCATTGTGCACTGAAATTGAGGTGCTGATGTGGCAAGGCCGCCGCGGAACCGCGGAGAAAGCCGGCTCTGGCCGCGGTTCCGCGGCCAAGTGTTGACTTCAGGGGTTGGAACTCCTGGTGCTGCTTTGGGCTGACATTTAGGCCTTCTTCTGATATGTTGAATTGTATTTTCCCCTTTTGATTGCTACCAAATCTCAAAACTTGGAGTTGGTGTAATGTTTTTCAGCTTCTTTTGGCTTTTGTTTAGATTTTCCTGCACAATTTCTCAAGACAAGTGTTGCACAATATAGGGATGATGCGATTCCATGAAATGCCGTCAATTTCCTTTATAGTGCCGGTTTTAGATTCTAACACATGCAATCTGATATTTAACGACTGATTTGCTAATATGTGAAATATGAATACCGTACACTTCTAAATGAGTGCAAATGATAGGGAAATTGCCGGTTAAAAGATGCAGTATTTTCGAATGATCAGGGGGCTGGACTAGCGCGGATACAAAACATAAGCAACACCTAAATAGATATCATATATAGATATATAGCAATGATAGTCAATACAGATAACAGATGAACACTTTGGATATACAAGGAATCCGCGATTCGTTCGAGCCTACAACGAAAAGTGGATTACACGGTCGCGATGAATAGCCAATACCCCACCCAAGACCCCTACGGGTGCGGCAAACTACCCGCCAAGTACCCGAAGCGAAGCAACCTCCCTCAACGACGTGAATAGGCCACTCGGCACTTCGAGATACCCGGTAGTTTGTGTACCCCACCATGGGTCTATCCTAGGAGCAAAAACAGTAAAAAGAAATTATACAATGACGGCTACAACCCCGACCCGGTTGTGCGGCCAAATAAATAATATTACATCAATTTACATATTACATGAATGAAAGAAAAAAGAAACTCTCATCTCACATCCACCACGGCTATTCATCCGCGACAATCCACTGAGTTCATGTACACAAACCAACAAGAATTACAGATCACAGATATGTATAACCCCCACTAATCGACGTATAGCGATTAGCAGACGTTCAATATATATAAACATCACAGATATAACCAATTAGTCAAAGTATAAGGAAGTTCAATAAAAAATACGGATTTATAACCACCCCAAATACAAATTTCTTTTCTGGAAAATCTGGACAGAAATAAAATATCGTAAAAATCCCAAAACCATAAAATAAGAACACTGCAAGAGAAACGAGCCGCGCCCGAGTCAACTCGGCCGCGGAACCGCGGTGAGTTGGTCGGTTTGCTGGTTCGTTTTTCTTCGGTATACTGTAAAAACCCTGAGCCGATTTTTAAGGTGTGATTTATTATTTTTAAAGCAGATTTAAAAATCGGCAGAAACTTGGGTTTTTTGAAAAAGGTTTTATGATTTTTACCGATCGAACCTCTATACACTTCACTAACTAGCTAATTTATATTTAGTTAGGCTCTGATACCACTGTAAGTCCACGTTGCCCACCCCGGTGCTTCCGGGTAGACGGAAACGGTATAAAAATCTAATTTTTAGCACTCAAGGCAACATGGACTAACTAAAGGAGGATCTTTGCTAAACAAAAACTAACTACAAAGATAAAAAGTTTAGCTACTCGGAAAAGAGGTTATACCTAGGGCTTCTAGTCCTTCTCTCCTTGCTCCTTGGAGTGAATAGAAGTGATCTCCTTGTCGCCTTCTCTTGTCGAAGAAGGATCCACCCGAGAACCTCAACCTTTGGCTTCAACTTCAAGCTAGAAGTAACTAAGATGCTTGGAGTGCTGATCCTAGAACCTTAGAAAAGAGTAGAGAGTATTTTAGAGGGATTTATCTCAAGCTCAAGTGATTCTCAACTCATGAAAGGGGAGAGCTAGAGAGAGAGGAAGAGGAGGAGAGAGAACTAAAATGATAGAATGAATAAGATAATGAACCATTCTCCTCATATATGTGAATTATGGAAATTAGATAATTAGCTAAGATAATTGTCATGGTTAATCAAGACTTGACCATTATCATTTCATATTAAATGCAATTTGCAAGGATCAAAGAGCATCTTTCATATGGAATGATGATGGTCAACATGTCAACCTAGGTCAACAAGTCAAAAGTAGTCAAATGGTCAACAACCCTAACCATGCACGATTATATTTAACTAATATCAATTAATCATAATTCACAAATAAGCATTAGGGTTAAGAAAATGACAATGGTCATCAACCCTAATCAAAGTCCTCTGCCTATGTCTTAGTCAACTGTGCATACGCACCCGTATCCGTGATCCGAGGAACACGAATACAATGAGATAAAACCAATCCCCAATCATATACTAGGATCCGGCTTAAACAAAAACCCGCTAGTATAAGCTGTCCGGACAGCAAACGTGCACAAGTCCGCGGATATGAACGAACCCTATCGCAAAACCATGCGACCTCTACTCATTTTGCTTAAAGGCGAATAACCCTCTGTGTGGGACTCTAAAGACTCGACACCACGATGGCAGTGAGTTTAACCACAGACCGCAAGCCGCACTAGCTGTACGTAACGGTCCCCAGGTAGATGCCGATAAGAAGACTGACGAGGTGAACCCATCTGAACTCCTACTGAGCCTGAATGTGACGGTCTCCGTACAGTCCCGTCTATTCGTCTGATACATCGCATGGCGGGCCTAGGGGGCGGTAAACGTCAGTCCCTTAATAGCGGTTCAAGTCGTGTCGGAGTGTGGCCCAAAACACCCTGAGATAATACTGGAAACCTACCAGTATATCTCGCTTGCCCTGGCCTGGGACTACTTGTGTAATGGCTCTCCTGGACACAGCGCGATGTCAACCCCCAATACCTGTTGGAGATAGTGCCCTCAGAGTCAATTATTGGATCACAGGCACGTGATTGCGATGATTGAGGGGGGACCTATCCTGGTAGGACAGTCTTACTCAAGATGATAGTATGCTATCTGGTTTATCTTTACCATTGTGTACTGCTTTAGGTGACCTTACAGGTCACAATTGCACGTTGATAGAGCCCCTAAGGTTCTTTCTTGACTACCAGCAGTATGAGGGCGATTATATACGTGGGAACTGGGGTCTATAAGCACATCCTTATAAGGTCCCTAGTCGAGAGAGTTTCGAGATAGGGCATCGATACTCCAGAGTAGACTAGTGTATACAGTTGAGACCCCGACGAGGGGTGGTGGCCGGTCTCACAAGCCACTGGTGTCAGTTGGTTCACCTAAGATGTATACAAGTGCTCATTGGGTTATGAGTACACCGGACAGGACTCGCCGGGAACATGCTAGTTTGTCTTATACCTGACGTCAAATAGCAGTTCCCTGGTGACATGTGTACAGGTTAGTTCATCGCCCTGAGATCGTCATTTGTCTCGTGTGAGTTCCCCCTGTGCTTTGATTACTACCCTACCACGCTCAAAGGAGACGTGCAAACAGGTTTTAGTTGGGTACAGTCCCGAGCCACATTGAGGCCGTGAGCGGATCTGCAGGGGTTCGTCTCTCCCGGTATTAGGGGTGAGGTCGCGCTGTTTCTAGTAGAGCCATTACACGAAGTCCTTGGCCAAGGCAGGAGATTTACTGGTAGGTATTCCAGTAGTATCTCAGGGTGTTCTGGGCTACACTCCGACATGACTTGTACCGCTTTTGGGGGTCTGACTTTTAGCAACCCCCTAGGCCCGACATGCGATGCTCATAGACGAACGGACCGGACTCTACGGATATTGTCACTGAAAGGCTCGGTAGGGTGTCAGGATGAGTTCGCTCATCGACATCCCTTTTGGTCAATACCTGGTAGCCCGTCACGTATGGCTAATACCTCTGACGTGCTAGTGGTTAAATCCACAACCAAGGTGTTGACGAGTCTTTGGAGTCCCCCACAGACCGTTTTCTCAAGTTTCGGGCAAAACGCTGTAGAGGCCGTATGGAGATATGGCAGGTTCGATCAGATACGTGCGATATTGCATGGATCGTGATCGGACAGATTTTACTAGCGGGCTTTGGTTTAAGCCGGATCCTAGTATTGTACAGTGTAGATTTTGTCTCTTTTCATTCGTATTCAGTGGGAATACAAATGAGGGTATATATATGCAGTCACGAGGTTTTCCTGTAATTTATTACGGGATCAGTTTTCTGAAGTTGCCAGTTTGCATTCCGTTCCGGCCAGTATTTCTTTGTTCCTTCACGGCCGAATTTTTCTGATGGAGGGGCTAATTTGCAAGTTCGCAAATTAGTATTTGTGGAGGGGTTCTTTTTATTTTTGGCATTATGATAGGTTAAGCATCTTTGCTTTTTCATGATGGTTTAGCATTAATGAGATTAGAGTTGATTAGAAATTGATATGACCTTGTTATCATCACTCTTGGCTTATGGTCACCCTTTGCTTTTACTACTCTCACCTCCCTTCATGGTTTTGATTTATTCCCTCCACCATTTGTTGATTGAAGGGCCGGCCACTTTAGGGAGAGGAGAGAGAGGTTCATTTTTTATGAGAGGAATAATTCATATCTCATTTTGCTTGCTTGAAAAATTCCTTACACTTTTCCAAAGTTCATTTTTCCTTCTCTATCAAAGAGGCAACTTCACAACCCTAAATGAGAAAATGGTTTCTACACTAGTCTACAGCATTCCATGGACGCGTTTGCTGGCCAACTTCGCGCCCGAGTTGCCTCGGTCCAGAGGTGGGAGCCCGTAAAAGAACCCGGCGACGTGGTGCCCGTTCCGACGAGGAGGCGACGACCGGAGATTCCGCGAGGAGATCGGATGAGAGGCGAAGACCGAAGGACACGGATCGCTTGGTATAGCTTCTCTACTCTTATTCTTGTTTTCTAGAGTTAGGTTAATGGCCCAATCCAGGATTTTTGTGCGCGGCGGTGCCGGTTTGCAAGTTTCGCAAAGTTTTTCGTTTCCGCATTCCGTCGTTGGATCGACGGCCGGGGCGCCGCCGTGCACTTACATTGGTATCAGAGCCTCGCCATTAACCTAGTCTAGCTTGCTCTAATGTGTTTACAAGTTCGATCGAACATTAATCTCAAAACCGCATTTTCATAGCATATGTTTCTGTCGAAAAATTTTTGGGCTTGAAAAATTTTTCAGGTTGTTGCAGAAACTCGTGCAGGTAATTATAAGCATTCTGTAAAAATTTGGTTGCGTGACGTCATCATCCTACCGCGGAACCGCGGCCAAACCCATGCATGGGCCGTGGTTCCACCGCCATTTTGACCCCTTTCTGCACCAAATTTCTACAGTGGCTTTCTGTGATGAAATTAGGGTTTTTGGAATATTCTTTCTGGGCCCAGATTTTCTCTGAGTGCTACAATTATGCTTGGGGCCCACTTAGGTAAATTTGATCGATCGAAAAGTTTAAACATATTAGTTCACAGTATTTACATTATATCTGCGACCGTGAATATCACTCGATCGGTAAATCCAGTCTATCTGCTATAGCCTATTTAGACGGATTTGTGAACGTGACATTCACGTTGATGTTCTGTGTTGTGCTGTGATGTTGCGGATTGGTCGTGGGGGATAGCCTGGATGCAATGGTAGTACAGTTTGGTTTAATATGTACATTTGATATTGCAGGGCGAGCGTCCGACATGTGGACTGCCGTCACTGCCTGTTTGTATATTATTCTTTTGGGGCACGACCGGGTCGAGGTCGATGTACCCGTTGTATGTATCTTTTTACTTTCTGTACTAGGATTACCCCGAGGAGGGGTGCACAGATAGCCGGGTTCTAAAGGGAAACGGGCCCGCATCTCATGGCATTGAGACGGAGGGGGTTTTACTCTAGAATTGGCGGGCTATTCGCCGCACTCATAGGGGGTACAGGTTGACCCAAGATGGGTGCCCAAGTTACCGGATTCCGTGAAGTGTTGGGTGGTCCATTCACGTTGCTGAAGGGGGCTGCCTCGCTTCAGGTTTTGGCGGGTAACTTGCCGCTCCCGTAGGGGTCTAGGTTTTCATTACACAGGCTATCCACACGACCAGGGGAACGTCGGGTTTTCAGTAGCGGCTCTATGAAACCCGGGGATCCCAGATATCTGAATTGTTCCGTGATACTTATTACATTTCTGTGATGTTGCATTTTATCACGCCTTGAGCGAATATTGTATATTGATATATATACTAGTATATGTTGTATATGTTTTGCATCCGCGCTAGTCTAGTCCCCGCTCTGTCGTTAGTTAAGTAACCTAACGGGTGATGACGGGACCCAGTGGCGAATGCAGATGGCATATACGTACATCATTATTTTCGTTCTTTATTGGTGTGATCAATTGATGGGACTGGATTGATTCGGATCAATGCAAGCTAAACAAACCTATTCTGATGTTGTTGGAACATTTTTCGAAAAGCTGTTATTGCAAGGACGTTCACTTTTGTTTTGCATCGTGGTATTCAGTTGGAATATCCTGCTCCTCAGTCGACGAGGCAAGGGTCGAGATCCCTTCACCGGGAGTGACCCCTTGGACAGAAGTTTGCGTCAGGGCTATAACTTCATTATAGCCGTTTACTTTTGCTTTGCATCGTGGTATTCAGTTGGAATATCCTGCACCACATTCTATGGGGAAAGAGCCGAGATCCATTCACCGGGAGTGACCTCTTTAGCAAAGGTTTTCGTCACTATATTTTTAAAAAGCTAACCGGTTCCTTCAACGATATCAAGTTCATTACGTTAAAGGTTTTCGCCAGAAACCATTCGTAGCCCTCCGTCGTTTCATATGGATAGTCAATAGTATTCAAGCTGTGTTTGTTGTCCAAAGTCAAGGCACAGTGTTTGGTAGCTGTTGGGTATTCATATGCAGCATAGATAGATGCGTTGGTTTGGGACAGTCGTATAGCCTTGTTGGCCAAAGTCAAGGGCTTGTACGGGTGGGTTCAAATTAACCTGAAGAATGACGGGTAGAACTTGACATGTGACTTATGATTTGTTGGCCAAAGTCAAGGTCATAAGAGCATGGGGCAAAAATCCACATCGGGAGTTTCTAAAGAAACTGAAACTTTCCAGATATGCGCATACCTTCTGGAGTGTGATAACGTGAGCAGATTCCGTCACATTATCATGCGATGATAGTTGGATCCCGATTCCCACTGATGAGTTGGTTTACTCCTCGGGTGATCCCGACTAATTCTTCTTTAAGGTTTGGGGAAGAATTTGACGTTACAGTGGGAGGTTTCCTGATTAGATAAAGTGATAACCATTCTGATCTAGGTTAGAGTGCACGCTGAGTGTTTCTTTTCTCTCTCTCTTTGACAGCGACCATGACCCGACCTTTGACTATGACTCAGTGACCAAAATTAACCGAACCTTCTTATAAGACTGGCTTTTGGATTTTCAGAGTTGCAAACCTCATTGCCACTCCTACTTTTACCCTTTTCTCCAGGACACCCCGTATTACTACGAACGTCCACTTCCATTGGACAAAACCATCGTATGGTTATATACGAACTCGAAGGAATTTATTCGAGGATGGTTTCCGGTTCTGGAGAAAACGAATAAGACTATTCAGTTGTCTTTTCCTTTTACCTTCTTTCAGGTTGCGAGTGCTCCTTGGATTAGGATGGTACACCTATTACGCAAATTGGATAGTCTTCTTCCAAACCATAGGCTGGTGCCGAACGGTAGGGAATGAAGAAAACCAATTAGCCTAACTAAGGTGTACAGAAGGTATTAAGTAAAGACAAATAAAGGGATTAGAAGTAGGGCAAAGTAAATTGCGACTGCTATTCACGACCAAACCAAGTATTTTATTACCACTCCCACTTCACCTTTGTATTTCTCCAGGACACTCCGTATCACTACGAAGATCCACAGTTTATTTGGATAAACCATCGTATAGTTATATACGAACTCGAAAGGAACTTGTTCCAGCTCGGGGATGGATTCTGGTTCAGGAGAAATAGGAATAAGGTTTATTCAGTTGTCTTTTATCTTTACCTTCTCTCGGGTTGCGAGTGCTCCTAGGATTAGGACAGTACACCAATTATGCTTATTAGATAGTCTTCTTCCAAATCTTAGGTTGGTGCCGAACGGTAGGGGAGGAAGAAAACCATTTGGCCTAAAGGGGTGTACAGAAGGTAATGACTAAAGACATATGAAGGGATTTGAAGTGATGGCAAAGAGATATACGGTTACAGTTGTGAATCTGGATAATGGAAGAGGCATTACTAGGAATACCCGGATACCCCATCGAAACATTTCAATATTTCAGTTTCGCTGTGTATTGTTCAAAGAAAACGGATTTCCCAATTAGACACTTGCTCCAGGGTATGTATTTACCAGGTTTGATTCTCAAATCTGTATTGTTTTACAGATGATGAGTGGGAGTAAGTTATTGGGAATTAGGTGATCATCCTCATTATATCGCGATTCGTTGTAATTGGTGATATTTGAGGAAATCACCTGGACTGTTTGCCGGACGGCAAATATTTGGTTTGAATATCCGTTGTTATGCACCAATTTCAAACTGATATATCTGTACGTCGATTTTTATAGAGTGAGATGTACCTTTTTGAAATTATGTCTATGACATTTACCTATATCAGGAGTTGGTTAGGTAAGGAGCATTAAACAGCGGTGTAATTCTTCTTAACCATAAGTACAGTTTTCAACCTACGACACACAGTGAATGAGTCACTAGACTCAGGGGACTCATACAGAGTATTGTATATTGTCCAGTGTCCATTAGGACAGAGGGGTTGGTCCTCGTACTATATTCGGTTTACTTATGACTTCTCTAGTTTTTAGACATGTGTTTCGTAGAAACACAGGGTCCAAGTTTTAAGAAGTTATAGGTATAAGAGTAAAGTAGAGAACCAGGTATTGCAAGTATCGGGATTCTTCAAGGTGATCGAAGATGTAAACACTTGTGAATGGTATTCAGTTGATAGTAATGATTAAGAGAACTTGCTTCTCTTTCAGGTTACTCACAATTGGAAGCATTCCAAAGTTGAGTAACGCTGATCGGCCTCCTTCCATTTAGTTGACATGCACTGGAGACAGCTGCATGATTTGAATCTGGTTCCAATTAAATCAGTGTCTCTGTTTCTATATTGGATATAGAACGGTTCATATCTTAACGATGTTAAGGTACGGGGAGTTGTCCGGATTATGCTTAAAACCAGACTCTGGATAACTCAAGGCACGTTTCTGTAATGGCTGTTTGTGGGTTGACCCAAGCTATGACGAGGGTTGACTTTCAACCATCTAGAAGATCAACAGTGATATTGTTCGAGACTCGCCACAGTTTTAAGTAAAATGGATTTTTCAGAAAACAGTAGTGGGAGTATGGTAGAACTGGAAGTGATTCTAGAACCCTAAACGATTACTGAAAATTTGATAAGAACCTAAAGATTCAATCTGGTTTGACATTCCATTGGCCACTCCGCAGATAAGGTGGGTAACCTCAGGCGCTCGAGAGGTACTTCGGTATGCTCAAGGACGGTGACAGCGAGGTTCTTGTTTACCCAGACTTGCCATTGCTGTTGTTCCAGACTATGAGACCCGGCAGGAGGATGAGTATAGCGTCATTCAGAACTAGCTTTAGAAGCGTACGTGTATATGACTCTGCCAGAGGGTTGTCGTAGTCAGTGGGAGCAGCGGAAGTATGATGGACAAGTGACTTATGTCTATTTACAGACTAAAGAAGATATAGCGGAGATAGATCATCTATTTCTTATGTGACAGTCAAAGGTTTGACTTCATCAGAATAGGGGATGGATCTGTTAAGAAGGTAGTAGGGTGTGATGTCCTGGTATTTGGATGACATACACAGAGTAGGAACTGATATTCCTATACTACGATCGGTTATATTTTGGTTGTCACACAGTGGTTTCTCCACATAGGAATTTGATATTATATCAGACATTCTGGTTACTGGATCTATGGTTTTAGATCTAGATTTGGGAAGTATCCCAATCAGGGTACTTGACAGCATTCTAAGAGTATTTAGAATGGACGACTCCTGGCATGGTGGTGTATGTGCAGATGATGGAGTCACCCTCTCTAAAGGTGTCTTACAGACTAAAGTGGAGAGGGATGTACATGATTGGCAGATCACTTGCTTAGGCAATTGAGTCAATCATGAGATGTCAAGTACCACACCAGATGTTGTTTTTGCAGTAGGTGCAATAAGTTAATATTGATCCAATCCTGGAGAAACATTCGGAAGAAGTTTTAGAACATAAGTGGATGTTCTAGGGATATGATAACTGCATCCTCCTTCGGAAGACAGTTATCATTCCAGGCTTCCAAGGTGACCTGGACGACAGAGAGGTTGTCAGAGTTATAGTTTTCCTTCTGACGAGGGACAGTATTTTGGACAGATGGTACAGGTGGATACTGAGGGAAGGATGGCGCAGTATACTGATTAAGTTCAGTTGACGATACAGTCTAAGAAGTTTGGATTTGGAGTTCATTTATGAGCTAGGTCCCATCAGATATCCAGACATATTCTAAGACAGGTATTGCTCATTTTGGGAGATGGCTTTCTCCGCGAACTTGAGATATAGAGAGACATAGAAAGAAACATCAGAGCGGATCCACTCACTGAGGCTATTCCTCGAACGCGATAGTTTCACAAACGAGCTTTGTAAGACTGACTAGTAGAGGAGTTGGGTGTTCGGTATCACACGGGCTGTGAGTATGCGACATCGCAATAATTAGCCTTGAGTGCATGTGGGAGATTGTTGGAGATAGTGCCCTCAGAGTCAATTATTGGATCACAGGCACGTGATTACGATGATTGAAGGAGGACCTATCTCGGTAGGACAGTCTTACTCAAGATGATAGTATGCTATCTGGTTTATCTTTATCATCGTGTCCTGCTTTAGGTGATCTTACAGGTCACTATTTCACGTTGATAGAGCCCCTAGGGTTCTTGCTTGACTATCAGCAGTATGAGGGCGATCATATACGTGGGAGCTGGGGTCTATAAGCACATCCTTAAGAGGTCCCTAGTCGAGGGAGTTTCGAGATAGGGCATCGATACGCCAGAGTAGACTAGTGTATACAGTCGAGACCCCGACGAGGGGCGGTGGCCGGTCTCACAAGCCACTGGTGTCAGTTGGTTCACCTAAGATGTATACAGGTGCTCATTGGGTTATGAGTACACCGGACAGGACTCGCCGGGAACATGCTAGTTGGTCTTATACCTGACGTCATATAGCAGTTCCCTAGTGACATGTGTACAGGTTAGTTCATCGACCTGAGATCGCCATTTGTCTCGTGTGAGTTCCCACTGTGCTTTGATTACAACCCTACCATGCTCAAAGGAGACGTGCAAACAGGTTTTAGTTGGGTACAGTCCCGAGCCACATGGAGGCAGTGAGCGGATCTGCAGGGGTTCGTCTCTCCCGGTATTGGGGGTGAGGTCGCGCTGTGTCTAGGAGAGCCATTACACGAAGTCCTTGGCCAAGGCAGGAGATTTACTGGTAGGTATTCCAGTAGTATCTCAGGGTGTTTCGGGCTACACTCCGACACGACTTGTACCGCTTTTGGGGGTCTGACTTTTACCAACCCCCTGGGCCCGCCATGTGATGCTCATAGACGAACGGACCGGACTGTACGGATATTGTCACTGACAGGCTCAGTAGGGTGTCAGGATGAGTTCGCTCATCGACGTCCCTTTTGGTCAATACGTGGTAGCCCGTCACGTATGGCTAATACCTCTGACGTGCTAGTGGTTAAATCCACAACCAAGGTGTTGACGATTCTTTAGAATCCTCCACAGACCGTTTTCTCAAGTTTCGGGCAAAACGCTGTAGAGGCCGTATGGAGATATGGCAAGGTTCGATCTGATACGTGTGGTATTGCACGGATCGTGATCGGACAGATTTTACTAGCGGGCTTTGGTTTAAGCCGGATCCTAGTATTGTACAGTGTAGATTTTGTCTCTTTGCATTAGTATTCAGTGGGAATACAAATGCGGGTATGTATATGTAGTCACGGGGTTTTCCTGTAATTTATTACGGGATCAGTTTTCTGAAGTTGCCAGTTTGCATTCCGTTACGGCCAGTATTTCTTTGTTCCTTCACGGCCGGATTTTTCTGATGGAGGGGCTAATTTGCAAGTTCGTAAATTAGCATTTGTGGAGGGGTTCTTTGTATTTTTGGCATATGATAGGTTAAGCATCTTTGCTTTTTCATGATGGTTTAGCATTAATGAGATTAGAGTTGATTAGAAATTGATATGACCTTGTTATCATCACTCTTGGCTTATGGTCACCCTTTGCTTTTACTACTCTCACCTCCCTTCGTGGTTTTGATTTATTCCCTCCACCATTTGTTGATTGAAGGGCCGGCCACTTTAGGGAGAGGAGAGAGAGGTTCATTTTTTATGAGGGGAATAATTCATATCTCATTTTGCTTGCTTGAAAAATTCCTTACACTTTTCTAAAGTTCATTTTTCCTTCTCCATCAAAGAGGCAACTTCACAACTCCAAATGAGACAATGGTTTCTACACTAGTCTACAGCATTCCTTGGACGCGTCGGCTAGCCAACTTCGCGCCCGAGTTGCTTCGGGCCAGAGGTGGGAGACCGTAAAAGAACCCGGCGATGTGGTGCCCGTTCCGACGAGGATGCGACGACCGGAGATTCCGCAAGGAGATCGGAGTAGAGGCGAAGACCGAAGGACACGGATCGCTTGGTATAGCTTCTCTACTCTTATTCTTGTTTGCTAGAGTTAGGTTAATGGCCCGATGCGGGATTTTGTGCGCGGTGGTGCCGGTTTGCAGGTTTCGCAAAGTTTTTCGTTTCCGCATTCCGGCGTCGGATCGACGGCCGGGGCGCCGCCGTGCACTTACAATACCGGGAGAGACGAATCCTGTCTAACTGTCACTGCCTCCAAGTGCTTCAGGACTGCACCCAAAAACTACCTGTTTGCACGACTCCTTTGAGCCGTGGTAGGGTAGTAATCAAAGTACAGTGGGAACACACTCGAGGCGAAGTGACAGTGTCAAGTCAGCGGACTAAGCTGTACTCATGTCACCTGGGAACTGATAACTGACGATAGGTATAATACCAACCAACAGTTCCCGACGAGTCCTGTCCAGTGTACTCGTAACCTAACGAGCACCCGCATACTATCTCAAGTACGACGTACTGACGGCTGTGGGACAGACCGTCTCCCGTGCTGGGATGAGAAGCGTATACGCCAGTCTACTCCGGAGTATCGATGCCCTGTCTCGATAATCCCACGACCAGGGACGTGTAAATAAGGATGTGCTTGTAGATTACCCAGCCCCCACGAGTGTGACTGCCATCACAACGCTGGTAATCAAGCAAAGATCCTAAGGGCTCCACTAATGCATATAGATGATATAATAAAAGAAACACATGTACACATTAAAGCAGAGACAAACCAAGTAGCATACTACCATTTCGAGCAAGATTGTCTATACAGCTGTGAATATCCCAAGCTTCCATCAAGTAATATACATACTAGTATGATACAGTAATGGCCTCTAGGGCATATACACTAACATACTTAACTTCAGATCCTATACGTTCCAAAAAAGTTTAGAAGGATGTTGGTATCTCCTGAGTTTTCATTCTAAAGTGCGGTCTTAAATCAGGGATTTTTATCAACTTTACAGAAAATATAAGTCTTATTCTTTATTTTTATCTTCTATCCAAAAATCGATTGTATACCCCTACGTGTGTGTAAATTTGCACCCCTACACTCGAGAATTCAATTCAAGCTATAGTGCCCTTACCCTAATACCTAATACTACTTCTTTTCATTTAATGATGGACGGTGTTGCTCACACACCTTTCATGCGACTATTAATGCTTCTTGAGGCACTAACGGCCGATTACTGAATGTGTGAACTTAAAGCGTAATTAGCAGTTTCCAGGTCTTGACTTTATTTATTTTTCTTCTTCTTTTTCTTCTTCTTTTTCTTTTTCTTTTTCTTTTTCTTTCTTTTTTCTATTTTCTTTTTCAAGACCGGATATATTTTTCAAATATGCTCTTTTGGTGTTTAGCTTTAAATACCATTTTTTCTTTCATACTAGGCTTTCAGGAAAGAGTATTTCTGGGTATTCTCTACTATCCTAAGTTTCAAGGTGTGTGTAAGTGCAGTTGTAGGGTATATACTTTCTGAATTTGAACTCAAGAATAGAAACTATTTTTCAGACTTATCCTCCAGTAAAGCTTCAATACTTTCCCTTCATCTTGACTTAACTCAAGAACTGAACTCAAGATTACCTATTTCTCAAAAAAAACTGTAAGAACGTATACTTACCAAAGTTAAACAGAATGAGGGTTATTTTTAGGGTTTTCAATTCCTAAGCCTAGGATTTAGTTATTTCTAACATATCAACTAAGCTTTCTGAATAAAAATCTAAGTTACCCTATTAGCTAACTTGACGACAAAGTTTTTATATTTTGGAAAAATTTCGATTTTTTATGGGTTTTTTAAATAAGGTATGCAAATGCAGAATATATAAATGAATGCGAAGGAAGAAAGCTTACCGCGCACACCCCCAAACTTAAACTTGACAGTGCCCTCACTGTCAGGCTACATCAAGATGGTCAAAATTGCCGACGCTCTCCAAAAGAAAATTTTATACAAAACAAAAAGGCAAAGAAAAAATATATACAAAAAAGCCTCCCCCCCCCCAAACTTAAGTAAAACGGTGTTTCCACTGTTAAGCGTTGAAGTTCAGAATCGGGGGGAAAGAACAGTATCAAGCTATACAAGGCCTTACACAGACCAAAAGTTAGTACCAACCATTCAAAGATTTTATCGCTATAATGTGGCGGGTGGTGAAAGAAGGTGAAGAGGAAAGAAATAGAGAATATGCGAGACCGTATGAGGATAGAAGCGGAATATGGTCTCGGTATATGAGAAGAAGAATGGCGGAGGGGAGATTGAAATGGAATACGAACTTGAGGGTGAAAATGGAGTGAATAGATTAGCACAATTTGTGATGACCGATGTGTAAAAAGCGATTGTGCTAATTTATTAACCTGTCGAGAAATTGGGTCAAATTCCTCAAGATTCGTGAGAAACCATGGGTACGCCGAACTTGGTAAACCAGACACAGGAAGTGAAAATGATACGGTTACTTGCAAGGTTGGAACGATGGAAAGGGTGGATGGAAGTGATCGAGGAGGGGTGTCAGTTAAGGGTTCGGGAGGGTGTGCACAGTCAATGAAAGGAACAGGATGAATTGGAAAATCCGACTCATCAAATAAAACTGGTTCATCCTCCAAAATATCCTCAAAATTTTCCTAAAAAATTAGCTCATCCATGCCTTTATCATCAAATTCAAGACGCATATGGGGTTCGGGAAAAACAGTTAATGACTCGGGATGATGAATTGGACAGAAAAACTCTGCCAAATCTACAGGTTCATCATCCAAAATATTCCCGGTATCAATATCCTCAATCAAGTGAAAATCAATATTCTTAGACACCTCATCAAAAGCATGGATTTCAATCGATTCTGGTTTTAAGATGGAGGTGTAGAGGACAAAAGGATTGGGTGTGGTTTCACTCAAAAGGGACCCTTCATATTCGAGTAAATCGAACACTACAAAGTCGCACAACTCATTAACCCTTCTATCTTCAATCGGTGAATCATTTGGAATATTAGATAAACATTCAAAATCGGAGTTGTGGGTTTCATTTTGCAATGGGTAGGTTTGATTTGGAACGGTGTACAGCTCACTCTCTCCACTCAAATTGTCGGCATGTCCTACCGCCTCATCATACATTGGAAAATTAGGAGCTGGTTGGAAACTAGCTACGGGTTCACTAGGTTGTATAAGGGCAGCTATGGACGCATTCAAATCCATCATCTGTTGGTACGACGCTACCCTAAAGTCTTCCAACAACCGTTCCAGACTAGACATGGGTTGTGAAGGGGCTTCAGTAAAGGATTCAAAGTTGTTTTGATACTGGAAACTCCCAAATGGCGGTTCAGAATCAATGTCTAGGGAAGGTGCAAAAGTTGGGTAGGACTGGTAGGAATTGAATGGCTGGACAGGAGTAGGATCAACATTTGGATAAGAAGGTGAATGGAATTGTTGATCCCAAGAATTTGAAGTGGTGAAAGGAGTGAAAGATCGGCTACGGGATTGTTCAATATGTTCAGCAAAAGACATAGGTCTTGTGGTTACAACTGGACTTTCAAAAGGGGTATCAACGCAAGAAGGGGTGAATGTTTGAAATGGTTGATACGAAGTGGATTGTGGGGTCCAGTTGTTCGTCCTAGACGCGTCTATCCGATCTTTCAAAGAGATTTTGGGCATGGAGGGATCGTTCGACGTTCGGCCAAAGCAAGAACAGTAAGAAGTAATGTTTGGTTGTGGGTACCAAAGTTCGGCAAGGGTTTTTCTAGGTGGAATACCCATGATATGAAGAGAAGAAGAAGGAAAGGAAGGGAAAAAGAATGTGGATTTTTTTATTTTTATATATTTTTTATTAAAAGAAAAAAAAGTTTGTTTTGGGAGTTTTGAAATTGTTTGTTCGAAAGAATACGAAATTATGGGACTAAAATTTATACAAGCACAATCACAATCACAATATGCACAAACACACCTAGAGCTAGGGTCTTCAAAGTCCAACTAGACCGCTCCTAGACTTCCAAGCGACAAGTTGCAGGATAACGCTCGAATCGCCTCTTCACTGCCAATTGTGGCCAGGTAAGCACAAGTGAGGTAAGGAGGGTTCCGCTCACGAATCACCGTAAGACGGGCATTTTAAAATTACCTCCTCACTTGTCTAGCCTAGGCACCACAAAGTCAAGTTTAGATAAACGACCGATTCCCCGCAACCTTCACTTATCCTAAATGAGCACGACAGGTCCTTATAGGTTTGGTCTGGATATTTTTTATTAGCTCAAGGTAATGCGTATGCAATTAGTGATTTGTGGGGTCTTAGGAAGGGTGATGAAATCCCCACCCAATCTAAATTGGTGTTATAGCCATTTAATGTCCGTATTAATATATGCAAAGCGGTAAACAAACAAAATCTAAAACAACAAAAATTTATTTGGCGGCTGTGCAATTCTCTGCAAAGATACCTACAGAAAATACAGTATAATGGAATTCAGAGAGCGAACTAGAGGAAAGAGAAAGGGCAGAAAAAAAAATTGGCTCTGAAGCCATAAGAGGACTGCGGAACCGCCGCGCAAGCCACACTTTGACCGTGGTTTCGCGGTCAAATTGATGAGTTGGGGCTTGAAACCTTGGTCAATACACGTGCCCTTCTCTGTAAACCCTAATAAAAACCTCTGTTTCTTGATTGGATTACTGTACTTACTCCAGATTAGCCTGCACACTTGCACACAAAAATTATCAAAAATAACAAAAAGATTTTATTTTATATTTATATTTATAATCTTATATATATACAAATAGAATATTAACCCGAATAACAAGAAAGAAAATACGTTACCGTCTCCCCGGCAACGGCGCCATTTGTTCACACGCTTTTGGCGTGTCGGAGTTCAAGGTTCTAAAGTTATAACCGCGATCAGGACGGTGTCGCTATGCAGCTAGCCGGTTGAGCACGGGTCGATCCACAGGGAGATGGTTGTATGTCCGTTCGAGTTTTAGACGAGTCAATAAAGAATGTGTATATGTTTGTTCAGTTCTATCCTAAGTGTTCGTATTTATGTTCAAGTAAGCTTGTTAAGGTTAAGATTGGTTAGTAGAGTTAGGATTAGTCTTGTACTTATCTTTTGCCATTCTTAAAACGATGTTGGGATAATCGAAAGTAGCGGGGATTAGGATGACATCGGAATGGGATTTGCGAGTTTAAGTAAGCTTTCCAACGCTAAATCCATTCCTAGTGCCCCTTGTCCGTCCGCTAAATACACTTATTTCCAACCCTCGGCCAAACACCCGTAAACATGTATCCACTTAAGTCACAACTACATGTCACGTTGTAGTGCGCTTAAAGGACTTCTCGACTTAGGTTGCATCTTATGTCACGTATAGCGCGCCTAAGCGAGGGGGTTGCGGTTGTTTGGTCGGGGTTCGTTTCAAGATGTTTGGCGACGAGAAGCATAAGGGATTTCTCCGTCCCTCATACCACCTTCCTAAGCCTTAACAAGTGGGAAATTATTCACACATTATAAAAGAAAACAAAACAAGAAGGAAGAAAAGAGAGAAAAGGAAACTACGGTTTTACAAGTGAAGCAAGCTAACTCTTGGGTCCTCACCTTAGCAAGGAACTCCGTCAAGTATCATCGCTTGGAAATACGGATAAAAGAAGAAAAGAAAAGAGAACAAGAAAAGAAATAACAACAACTAGTTAGCAACAAATAATAAAGTTACACTAGAAATTAAATTACAATGCAATGAAACAAAAATACAAGATAAGAAAAAAAAACCTCATCTTCATTTCTTCATCCACTCAATGCTCTCACTACATTTTAATGGAGGAAGACATGAAGAAGAAGAAGAAGCTAAACTAAATCCTAACAAAAAGAGATGGAAAAGAAGACATGAAGAAGACCCTTGGCTTGGCACAAAACTGGGTTATTTATAGGCTGCGTGCTGAAACCCTAGGGCAACATTCTGGCCCTAAATGCAAAGACCAAACTACCCCCAAAATTTGGTCAGATGATGACACTAAACCGCGGCGGATCCGCCGCGAAAACCCACATTTAGCGGCGGGTCGGCCGCGGTTTTGTGGAATTGGGGTCTCGTATTTTCTGGGTTTCCTTATGTTGTTCTACATGTCCCAAATTGCAAAATGCCTTCACAATTTCTTCAGATTTGCACAGTCCAAACATAGCTTCACTTTTTATTAATTTGACCTGTTTCCCTCGAGCTCCATGCACCCATTGATTCTTGTATTGCCTCTCTCGTGCTTTGTGCTTGTCCCTCTCGTGCTTTGTACTTGTTCGAGGCACGAATGACCACCATCATTCGTCTTATCTCTGGAACTGGTATGCGGCACTGGACGGATACGGATGATCGGAACCCGGCTTTTATCTGCTGGCAACAGATGTTCTGGATTTTGGCGTAACAGTGGAGATTTTGTATCATTTGCGTTATTTTGGACTAGGAACCTGTAGCCTCTAAATATGTAGAAAACACGGATTAAAAGCACCTACCTATAAACAAACGAGTATAAGAATGGGCGGTATAAAATGCAGTTTTCTGTGATGAACACAATCCGCATTCGCTGCTGGTTCCCGTCATCACCCGTTAGGTTACTTAACTAACGACAGAGCGGGGACTGAGCTAGCGCGGGTGCAAAACATATACAACATCTACTAGTATCTATAAATATATATATATAACAATCGTCCCAGGAATGATATAAGCAACATCACAGAAACATCACAGAAGCATCACAAAATGGTGGATAATCTTGGAGCCCCGGGTTTCACTTGAGCCGCAAATGAGACCCGACGTTCCCTGTCATGTGGATAGACTGTGCAATGAAACCTAGACCCCTACGAGCGCGGCAAGTTACCCGGCAAAACCAGAAGTGAGGCAACCCCCGTCAACAATGTGAATGGTCCACCCAGCACTTCACGGAATCCGGTAACTTGAGCACCCCTCCTGGGTCAACCTATACCCCCTACGATTGCGGTGAATAGCCCGCCAATTCTAGAGTAAGGTCCCCTCCGTCTCAACGCCATAAGATGCGGACCCGTTGCCCTCTAGAACCCGGCTATTCGTGCACTCCACTGAGGGGTAATCCTAGTACAGAAAAGAAAATAATATACAAGGGTGACATCGACCTTAACCCGGTCGTGCCCCAAAAGAATAATATACAAACAGACAGTGACGGCAGTCCACATGTCGAACGCTCTCCTCGCAATATCAAATGTACAAATGAAACTAAACTGTACTAACATTGCACTCAAGCTATCCACCATGACGATCCAACCAACATCACAGCACAACACAGAATATCAACGTGAATGTCGCGTTCGCAAACCCGTCTAAAGGAACATGTAGCAGTTAGATGGGTTTACCGATCAAATGACATTCACGGTCGCAGATAGTAATACAAGTACTGATAATCACACACATAAAATTTCGATCTACTAAACTTTCCCAAATTGGCCCCAAGTGCATAACCAGTACTCAAAAGAATCTGAGCCAAAACCATATATCACAAAAATCATTTTTCCAATGACTAGAGCACCAGAAAATTTTTTTGTCGCTGTAGCCCAAAAAGGGCCGCAAATTGGCCATATTGCGGCGGTTCCGCCGCCGAATTTTGGAGTTACGTGCCCAAACTTTTTGAGTAGCTATAGTTTTTGCCTGCACATATTTTTAAGATGCCTGAAAATATTTTTTGACCACTTTTAAAAATCGACAGCAAACACATCAAATTGGAAAAACGATTCTCAAAAATATATCGATCGAGATTTTAAGCTTGTGAAAACTAGCTAGTAGGGTTTAATGGGTGGGTATGATACCATGATGGGTTACGCCAGCGCCCCGGCCATCAAAACGTGGCCAAATGCGGAACAAAAATTTACTAAACCGGTGCTACCATTACCCAATTCCCGGATCGACCTTAAACCCTAAACTAGCAAGCTAATAAAGAAGTTAGAATGGTTATACCGAGTTGATCCGTGTCCTTCGGTCTTCATTCCAAGCTCCTAGTAGCTCCTTGAGGAAGTTTGGTTACCGGTCTTCCTTCATTTCTGATGATCCACCTAAGGGAAACGGCGCAAGCTTCAGCCTCGACAAACGAGGTAACCGACGCTCCAGAGTTGCTAGCAATGGAGAGTAAAGGTGTAGGAGTGTGTCACTATATTTTTCACTCATCTCTTAGGAGCAACCATAGAAGATGAAGGAGGTGAGGAAACTTTGGCATGAGTAACTCAAGAATGGCTAAGTGTTTTGTGAGTTAGAGTGAGAGAGTGGTCAATGAATCAAGTGTAGAAAATGACCAAGTCTATGCTAAGACTTGGGGATGCCCTCTCTCTCCCCCATGCACAAAAAATCCATACAAAAATATCTCGTTTCATTTTCCAATAAATAAATAAGTGCCCAAGCCTCTCTACATGTCCAAGACCATGCTCATGCCACCTGACACCCTCCACCTCATTTATAAAACAAATGAAATTTCCAAAATAGAAAATCATATAAATAAGATGTCCACTTCTAGAAGCTATTCCGTATAAATACGGAATACTTCCCGGTACACGTATCGAAATACAAATACGCGTATTCGTACAAAAATACGAATAGCCAAGAGGGAAAATGAATAGTGAACAATAATACTAGAATATAAATACATATATAAATTATTAAATCAAAACCTGATTTAATAATCCGGCTTAATCCTAAGCCGCTAGTATTATCAACCGTCCGATTAAAGTATGTGCGGCATGTGCACATATTTAATCGAACACCTATATGTACCAACATACGTGATCTACACTATATCGCCTGAATCGTGAAAACCCTCTGTATGGGACTCTAAAGACTCATCAATACGCTGGCAGTGGGTTTAACCACAAGCACGTCAGCGGCACTAGCTATACGTAATGGCTACCCAGGTATTGAGCGAAAGGGAGGCCGACGAGCAAACTCATCCTGAACCCCTACTGAGCCTGACAGTGACAATATCCGTACAGTCCAGTCTATTCGTCTAAGTTTATCTCATATCGAGTCTAAGGGGGTTGATAAAGTCAGACCCCTAACAATGCAATATTTAGTGTCGGCATGAAACCCATCACCACCTGAGAAACTATCGATCCTGGATCAGTAATTCCCGTCCACCATGGCCACGGATTTCTGGTGATGGCCATCCGTGCACAACGCGACATCAACCCCTAATACCGGGATAGAAGAATCCCCGATGATCCGATCACTGCCTCCATTTGGCTCGGGACTGTACCCAACTAAAACCTGTTGGCACGACTCCTTTGAGCCATGGTAGGGTAGTAATCAAAGCACAGTAGGAATTCACACGAGAAAAATGACGAACTCAGGTCGACAGACTAACCTGTACACATGTCATCTGGGAAATGCTATCTGACAATAGGTATAATACCAACTAGCAGGTCCCCGGCGAGTACGTTCAATGTACTCATAACCCAATGAGAACCTGTATGCTATCTTATGTGAACAAACTAACACCAATGGCTTGTGATACCTGGCCACCGCCCCTCGTCGGGGTCACGATCAGTATACACTAGTCTACACTGGAATATCTATGCCCAGTTTCGATACCCCCATGACTAGGGACATTTAAGGATGTGCTTATGGACCCCCAGCTCCCACGTATATGATCGCCATCATAAAGTTGGTAGTCAAGCAAGTATCCTATGGGCTCTATCAACATGTACATGATGATAAAGACAAACCAGATAGTATACTATCATCTTGAGTAAGACTGTTTTATTGATATAGGTCCCCCCCTCAATCATCATAATCACCTGCCTGCGATTACGATAATTGCCTTGAGGGCACTATAGACAACAGAAATCACCCTAATTTTGCTTTGAACCAACACCAAACTCAAAATACGGTTCCAAACCAAAATAACTTTCAATGGGTTCCTCCACAGCAACATCAACCACAACAAAATCAGCACCCCTTTCAACCATAAACTTTTCAAAATTCAGCCAACAATTCTGCACCGTATAATAATTATTTCCAAACGGCCTGTACCGAAAACTCCTCTTCACTCGAACGAACATTGGATTTGTTTATGAAATATTTCATGCAAATGTTGACTGATATAAGGTCTTCTATCATAAAGAAGGACTCCACTCCCACGGTGAGAGTATAAAATCGATAGAAGCATAAATTTCACAGTTAAATGCCGCGATGAGTGCTAGAGAGAAAGGGAAACTTCCATCTCAACCCCTACCAAATCCTGGCTACTCACATCATAATGTGAGTAATATTACCACGTTGAGATCTGGAAGAGTGCTAAACAACCATGTCGGTGAAGAGATTGACAATGAGGAATCAATCAATGATACCCCAACTTTCACTTCCACTTCTTACCCTATTTCGTCTACTCCACCTTCTTGCGAGCCTATTCTCCGTTTTCCCCAAGGCTTGAACCCTCAGCTCACTCCTTCTAGTCAACATAAGACGATCCCCACTCAACTTCTAGGATCCGTTCTACCCACACGAACTTCTCCATAAATGTTGGACCCAACTATTATTGATAAAGCTCCTTATCCAAATAGATTGAGGGCCAACAAACATAACGCATAAATGGAGAAGATTATGGAATTGTTTAAACGGGTTAACATAAATATCCCTCTCCTAGATACTATTCAACAAGTTCCGGCTTTTGCGAAAATTCTTAAGGACTTGTGCACTAGGAAGAGAAAGACTCAAGTGCCGAAAAAAGTGTTCATGACGAGTAATGTTAGCACAGCTTTTACCCATCAGTTACCAAAGAAACGTAAGGACCCTGGCTGTCCTACAATCTCTATTTCTATTGGGGGTAAAAATATTAATTCTGCTCTAGTCGACCTTGGCGCTAGTGTTAACCTACTTCCTTACTCTGTCTACGAGCAGTTAGGTATTGGAGAGTTGAAACCTGCCCACTGCACTCTCCAGATGGAAGATCAATCTATCACCAAACCTAGGGGTGAACTTAAGGATGTGTTGATAAAAGTCAGGGAATTTATATTCCCTGTGGACTTTATTTTTCTATATACACAACCTGTAGCGAACCCACGGAACCAAATTCCGGTGATTTTAGGTCAACCCTTCTTAGCCACTTCCAATGCTGTCATTAATTGTCGTAACGGTTCTATGAACTTAACCTTCAGAAAAATGACAATTGAGCTTAACATTTACAAGCTAGGAAGTCAACAATCTGAACCTTCTGCTCATATTCTTGATGTATGTTCTGTCCACGAGATAGCTCCTGAAAGCTGCAAGGTTGATGAACTTTGCTTTGATGATCTCGACGACATTAGCACATCATTGTTTGATCTTGCACAGTATCATAGTGAGGACACTTTTGACGAGTCCAACCCCGAGTTTGAAGTTTTTGACTCATCACAAAAGTCAGTAGCACTTTCCGAGTCAATAACTTACACAGGTTATGAACTTCTTCGAGAATCCGAATATCATTCTTGTACCCCACCTTCTATTGTCTCTCCGCCGACATTAGATCTCAAACTATTACCTTCTCTTCTTAAATATGCATATTTAGGTGAGAATGAGTCTTTGCCCATGATCATATACGCTTCTCTAGCTTTAGAGCAAGAGAATGTTCTTTTGATGGTCTTGAGATCTAATCGGCAAGCATTTGGTTGGACAATGGCAGACATCAAAGGGATTAGTCCTTTGATTGTGGAACATCAAATACATTTGATGGATGAAGCCATGCCAACCAGAGACCCACAAAGACGGTTGAATACCGTCATGAAGGATGCAGTAAAGAAAGAAATTATCAAGTACCTTAGTAGTGGTATAATTTACCCAATCTCTGATAGCTAATGGGTATGTCCTATTCATGTAGTCCCTAAGAAGTCTGGTATCATGGTCATAACCAATGAGGCTAATGAGATGATCCAAACAAGGACCCAAACTGGGTGGCGTCTATGTATTGATTATAGAAAACTCAATACCGCAACGAGGAAGGATCACTTCCCTCTACCTTTCATTGACCAGATGGTGGAACGATTAGCTGGACATGAATATTATTGTTTCATGGACGGATACTCTGGCTATAACCAGGTCCCTATTGCCGAAAAGGATCAAGATAAAACAACATTTACTTGTCCTTTCGGTACCAATTCTTATAGACGCATGCCCTTTGGGTTATGCAATACTCCCGCTACATTTCGGCGGTGTATGATGGAGATATTCTCAGACATGGTCAAGAATTTTCTGGAGATTTTTATGGACAATTTCTCTATATTTGGGGACTCATTTGAGGATTGCCTATGTCATCTTGACACAGTTCTTACCCACTGTAAGTATAAGACTTTAACTTTGAACTGGGAAAAATGCCATTTCATGGTCCAAGAAGGTATCGTGCTTGGACATGTCATTTCACGAAAAGGCATAGAGATAGACAAAGCTAAAATAGATGTCATCCATAACCTTCCTAATCCCAAATGCGTCAAAGATATAGGATCTTTCCTTGGTCATGCAGGATTATATAGGAGATTCATTAAGGATTTTAGCAAAATTGCTACCTTTAACTCTTCTCTTGACCAAGGATACAACATTTCACTTTGATTCGGACTGTGAGGCTGCTTTTGAATCACTTAAGAGATCTCTCATTACAGCCCCCGTTCAATCATCTCCTGATTGGAACCACCCGTTTGAGCTTATGTCTGATGCATCAGATTTTGCTGTTGGTGCAGTCTTAGGACAACACATTGATAAGATGCCACATGCAATCTATTATGCAGGTAAGATCTTGAATGATGCCCAAATTAATTATACAACCACCGAAAAAGAACTCTTGGTAGTTGTATATGCATTAGAAAAATTCAGGCCTTACTTGATTGGCTCACCGATTGTGGTTTACACAGATCACTCTGCCCTAAAACATCTTCTATCTAAGAAGGATGCTAAGGCTAGGTTAATACGTTGAATCCGATTGTTACAAGAATTTGATCTTGTCATACGAGATCAGAAAGGATGTGAAAACGTAGTAGCCGACCATCTTTCACGCATCTCTTCTTCACATATTGTGACCTTGCCAATAAACAACATTTTTCCTGACGAACATATCTTGAACGTATCCTGCGAACCTTCGTTCATGGATATTATGAATTATCTGGCAACAGGACTTATTCCCAGCGAATGGTCTAAACAAGACAATCATCAATTTCTATCCCGAGTAAAGCATTTTTACTGGGATGAACCTTATTTGTTTAAGTATTGTCCTGACCAAATCATTCGCAGATGTATCCCCAGTGATAAATTCAAGAGTGTTTTGTCTTTCTGTCATGATCAGGCATGTGGTGGTCACTTTGGTCCACGTAAGACAGCGGATAAAGTTTTGCAATGTAGTTTTTACTGGCCAACATTATTCAAAGATGTATTTGATTATTGCAAAACTTGTCCACGGTGTCAACACACGGGTCGAATTTCTCAGAAAAATGAGATGCCACTCCAACCTATCTTGGTTGTGGAAATTTTCGACGTTTGGGGTATTGATTTTATGGGCCCTTTTCCCAACTCTTTTGGGAATCTGTATATCTTGTTAGCAGTTAATTACGTCAAAATTGGTGGAAGCAATACCATGTCGCACTAATGACAACAAGGTTGTTATTAAGTTTCTTAAACAGAATATCTTTTCGTGATTTGGACACTCTCTCACTATAATTAGCAACAATGGGATGCATTTCTGTAATCGGTCTTTCAACACTCTGATGTGGAAATATTCAATCAACCACAAACTTTCGACGCCCTATCATCCCCAAACGTGCGGGCAAGCTGAGATTTCCAATAGGCAAATCAAATAAATTTTGGAGAAAACAGTTTCTAAAACCCGGAATGATTGGTCAACCAAATTGATGGATGCTTTTTGGGCATTCCGTACCGCTTATAAGACTGATCTTGGTATGTCTACTTATCGTCTAGTGTTTGGAAAGGCTTGCCACTTTCCTGTCAAGATCGAACATAAAGCAATGTGGGCCATTAAAGACTTGAGCTTCGATTTAAATGAAGCCTGCAAGTTTCGGAAGCTGCAATTAAATGAGCTAAGAAAACTCCGCGATGAAACTTACGATAATGCGGTGATAGTAAAGAACCGGACTAAGGTAGTTCACAATAAAAATATTTTGAGAAAAACTTTTACCCCAGGACAACAAGTCCTTCTTTATGATTCTCATCTCCATCATCATGTGGGTAAGCTAAAATCTCGTTGGAAATGACCATTTTTTGTGCGATATGTATACCCGCACGGGGCAGTAGAAATTGAAAATAGTAAAAACAATTCAATTTTCAAAGTGAATGGGCATAGATTAAAACTGTATTTTTCCACTGACCCCACGGAGGAGCTCATGTTTTTACAGGAGCCGATTTATCATAACTAAATTTCTTCCGCCTCACCTCCATGATTCGATAATATTGTCTCATCATAAGAATGGAGGTGAATTTAAAAAAAACGACTTAATTGAATATCCATATGATTAAAGATAAGTTAGGGGGAAGTTTTCATGTTCATTTATTCTTATACCCCGTTAATAACTTTTCCTCCCAAGTCTACAGGTTTTTGATATTTAACAAATGACAACAGTGAGGACACTGCTGTAAACAGGTTTCGAGGAGGTTTGTGCTTATTTACGCATTACCTTGTATTACACTTTACATAAGCACAAAATTTTTTTAAAAAATTTCTTTTATAATAAAAGATTAGAAAGTGAAAAATTACATTTAAAAGATTGGAAAAGTTTAAGAAAACCAAGAAATTTAGATGTTTTCTTAAACGAAACTAGTAATAAATAGTTATGAGCCGTTTTCTCAAGGGTTAGTAAGATGAAGAAAGTCACTAATCTGAGTATAAAAATAAGTCTGAAAAATAGTTCATATTCTGGAAGCCAAACATCTGAACGTTGATATCCTACTATACGCACTTACACACGTCTTGATACTCAGGATAGTAGAGGATACCTTAAAATGCTCTTGTCTAAAAGCCAAAATACGAAAAAAATAATAAATGAAGCATAAAAGTATGAAATGGTGAATAGAAATGAACACTGGTTTTGTAATCACCAAGGCAGTATATAAAATATATAGCGTGGGTGCTTCATCACCTAGTATCTTAGACCAACAGGTTTGGGAGTCACTGCTAAGCCTTAGGTGTTGCAAGACGAGGAAATTGCTAATTACGCCTAATAAGTAAGCACATTTAGTAATCGGTCGGTTAGTATCTCAAGAAGTATTAATGGTCGTATGAAGAATGTGTGAAAAATTCCATCTAAAATATTCACCGACTAAAAAATACGGAGGTAGATGGACAAGAGTATGATATCTTAAATTGAATTCTCCGAGTGTAGGGATGTCTTTTACACACACGTAGGGGTATATGATCGGTGTTTGGAAGATAGGTAGGGAGGAAGACTAAGGGCGATATTTTTTTGAGGTATGATGTGATTTCTAATATCTTTTCATGACTATTAAGATAGAGCTCATGACAACCGAAAAGATAGTGTAGTTGGAAACTCTGATTTTAAAGTTCTTTCTTTTATAGTTCTTATCTTATATGTAACTTTCACTATCAGTCTTTTATTATGGTATTTTGTGGGTGCAATCCGCTGAAAACCCTCAAAAGACAACACTACTCCTACTAGGGACACCTAGAGGTTTAAAGGCTTGTTTCACGTGCTCAGTGCAATCGTGTTGCCTACGAAAGTGTGCTAGTTAGTTTTTCTTTTTCTTTTCTCCTTCTCCTGAATAAAGGAAGTTTACTCGGGACGATCAACGTTAAATTTGGGAGAATTTGTTCAGTCGAAATTATTGCAATTTTTAATAAAACAATTTCCTCACTTTTCTAATCATCTAAGTATGTTTGATATAAATATAACACATATTACAAGTTCGTCTGGAAAATATCAATTACCATATGTTATACATTATAATAAACATTTTTTAAGGAAATTGTATGTTTATTATTTCATGCATAATATTGTATATCTCTAACATTCTTCATTGAGATCTTGTGCAAAAATTTGTTCAGATCAGATATCGGAATCGGAAATTCACCGATTAAAATACAGGAAATAGAAGAACCAAATACCGGCAAAAATTCAGAAGAGATAAAAATATTCCAGATATCACATAAAGACCCACAGACCAACAACAGAAGACCACGGAAAATTGAAGACACGATCTCACAAATCGGTCGCGGAACCGCGGTCGAGTCTGGCCGAGTCGCCGCGGATCCGCGGCCGAGTTGTGGGCTTCGAAGTTGGGAAATCTCTAGAAACAACATTGCAACGTCCTAACTTCTTGGAGACGCTTCATTGTAACAATCTTGTTTTGGAAACTTCTCTATAACAACCTAGCTTGTTGATCAAGCTTCATAACTACCTAGCTTATTCTAGAAGCCTCTCTATAACAACCTATTTTATGAGGGAAGCTTGATTAGGGGCTATAAAAAGAGACCTAAGCCTACATTAAAAAAGTTGTTGAGTTATTGATTTTTAGGGGAAAACCTTTGATCCAAAAAACCACATCAATATCCAATTCCAAATCAAGATCCAAGATCAAGAATCGTAAGAAATTCATCGAGCGACGTCATTCAAGATCCTTTACGCGAAACCGATCTTCATCAACAAGCACGTGATCCTCGATAGATCCAAGACTCGCGGTGATCGAGCAAAGCGAAGATCGACAGAGAAATTACCTCTTCAAGGAAGTGATCGAGAGCAATTCATCTTATAATCTCGGATTAGAGAAGTTGTAATTTGAAGTTTAATGATAAAGGTGATCATTAATTTTAATCTTGCTTTCTTTAAATTTTCGCATTATGAAATCTCTATTTATTGATTCTTCTATTTTCATAATGTGTGAGTAAATCTCCGCTTGTTAAGAATTCGAAGGAATTTGGTAGATCTAATGGTGAGAGAATTCTATATTCATCTTAAGTCTTATGGAGTTTATAAACTTTAGCAAAAAGAATCATTAATGTCCAAATTGTGAGTGAGATCAATTTATTGAGAATTTCATCATAATTTGGGGATTAGATTGATGATCCTTCTTATTAAAGGCTAGATGTGAATGACAATTAATGAAATGACAAAGGGTAATAAAAGAGAAACCCTAGGTTCTTCAAAGGATCCCTAAATCTCATTAATAGGCATCAATCTAGTAGTAATTCTACCAATATATAAGATGAATCATCTTGAATAATCATCATTTGCTACTAATTCCGTTCGAATCCTACAAGCCTTTTTCAATTTTCTTGATAACTAAATCTTCAGCATTTTCTTGAATTTTTTTTATTGAAAACTATTTCTTAAACATCTTGAAATGATTATTTCAACCAAATCTTAAAACAAATTGTTGATTTTCTTTACTATTTCTTTCAACTCAACTAAAGCAAGAATTTACGAGTTCCACGAATCCAAGAGGATGACCCGTACTCACTAACGCTCGCTACATGCGATACCGTTATTGATTGCGGTTATTATATAACTAAAACATTTCATCACTTTTTTACTACATCTTTTCTTTAAAAAATCAAAGAAGTGGAATCATCAATTAAATCAATGGTGACATCATCCTCAACCCGGAAGTGCCCCAATAAAAGAATATTATATACAATGAATTTTACAAGAATGAAAAGAAAAACTCTCATCTCACATAAAAAAACCGGGCCATTCTGTCATGACGATCCAATATATCATATCATAGCAACACATAATATCACATGTCATCAACGTAAGTAAATATGCGCATCCCAATTGTCATTGACGTATAGCAACGAAACCGGCGATACACCACATATTACACTTACGGTCGCAGAATAGAAATGTGAACTACAATAATTAGAATCTGCAATCAACCTTAGACATCACAAATCCGAAATATCACATACTACGGATTTCATGCCAAACACTACAAATCCCTTAGACATCATAAACCTGGAATATCACATATTCTGAATTTCAAGTCTAACTTTATAAACCCCGCATTTTAGCCTCGATTTGAACAAAAAATCAATAATTAGTCGGGTAATTCAACAGGATTCCCGGCAAGAAAATCGAATGCGCGTCGGAAACTTTAGTAGATGTCCGCACCCCCGATGCCGTCTACGAAGTGCACTTAGGCGGAACACCATGGCCGCGAGCACCCGAACAGATGCTTTTTGCAACGGGGTTCTCTTACAGTCACTTGGTCGGGGCTATGGAGCGTGGCTATCTAGTAATGTTACCCGGCGAGTATCCGCGTACGCTACGCGATTGTGACGAAGTTTTGATCCAAATCGAAACTTCGTGACAACCGATGATTCGAGACTAAATTGCTAGATTTATAAGATATAATCCAGTTTTCGCAAAACTTATAATTGTGGATTCCAAATATTGTATCACAAATCACATATAGCTAGGCGACGTTAAACATATCGATCGAATCAATGAATTCCAAAATTCCCAGAAAACTCAACACTTGAGCACAGTTAAAAAATACCCAGAACATGCCACAGTACCTATGGACCAACCGTTGAAGTGCCAACCCAAGCCTCACACTTGGCGCCGCGGAAAGGTCTGTAAGCTGTTTAAATAAATCTACGGATTAAAGCAGGTATCGCGGAGTTGGAACATCTGTTTTGATGTTGCAGTCAAAGAGTTTGACTTTATCAAAAACGTAAATGAACCTTATGTATACAAGAAGGTTGCAGAGAGTAAGATTGTCTTCCGCATATTGTATGTGGATGACATACTCTTAATAAGAAATGATGTTCCTATGCTTCACTCGGTCAAGCTTTTCTTATCACACAGATTCTCCATGAAAGGTCTGGGCGATGCCTCCTGCATTCTGGGGATTAAGATCTAAAAATATAGATCTAAACGAGTATTGGGATTGTCCCAATCCAGGTACATTGACAGCATACTAAAGAGGTTTAGTATGGAAGATTCCAAGCGTGGTGGTTTACCCACAATCTTTGGAATCACTCTCTCCAAAAAGATGTCTCCCAAGACTGATTTGGAGAGGGCTCACATGCAAGGGATACCCTATGCTTCGGCAGTAGGTTCTATCATGTATGTGATGCTATGTACCAGACCAGATGTAACATATTCATTAAATGTAGTGAGTAGTATTAATCGGATCCTGGGAAGAATCACTGGACAGCTGTGAAGAACATTCTTAAGTACTTGAGAAGGACTAAAGAAATATTCTTGGTGTATGGTAACGGTGAACTCTAGTTGGAGTCCTTTACCAATTCGAGCTTCCAGAAGTGATAAGGTCGACTGAAAGTCAGTCTCGGGTTTTGTCTTTTACCCTCAGTGGAGAGACGGTATGTTGGAAGAGTTCCAAGCTAGATACCATGGCAAACTAGACGATAAAGGTTGTATACATTGCTACCAACGATACTACCGAAGAGGGTGTCTGGATATTTCTTGTTCATGAGATGAACATAGTTCCTACCATTGAGCTTCCAATAACTGGTATTGTGAAAAAAGTGGAGTTATGGTTTTGGCCTAGGAACCCCGGTCCCATCAATGATCCAGACATATTCTGAGTCAATATCACCTGATCAGGGAGATAATTGATTTCCAGGGGATCGAGGTCAGGAGAGTTGACATGAAGGATAACATGGCGGATCCACTCGCAAAGGCATTTCCTAAGAGAGACCTTCATAGGACATTAGGTATGAGATACTACAACAGTTGGTCTTAGTGTAAGTGGGAGATTGTTAGTTATATGTATGCCTTAGAGGCCATTGTTGTGCATGATTGTATATTATAGTGGATGCTTGGACATATATAGAGAGAACTTTTTTTCTCGACATGATAGTATACTATCCGGTTGCACTTTATCTTAATATATACACTTATGTATCTTTATACTGTCTCTCTATTACATATTGATAAAGCCCTTAGGATGTGGACTTGACTACCAGGAATATGATGTAGATCATACTAGTGGGGCCAGAGAAGTCCACAAGTAAATCCTTTAATTGTTCCTACTGAGGGAGTATCGAGATGGGGAATCGATATTCCAGTGTAGACTAGTGTGTACGATTCTTGACCATGTATGGGGCGATGGTTGATCCTATAACCATTGGTGTTTGACATCAGAGGATGTGCACAGGTGCTCATTAGAGAATGGGTACACCGAATAGGACTCGCCGAGAACTCCTAGATGGTATTATACCTAATGTCAGATAGCAGTTCTCTGGTAACACTGGTACAGGTTAGTCTGTAGACCCGAGATCGTCATAGAGTCTTGTGTAATTCCCACTGTGCTTTGATTTTCTTCATACCACGTTCAAGAGAACGTGTAAACCGGTGGCTTTTGGGTACAGTCCCGAATCACATGGAAGCAATGAGCGATAGGAGGGGTTTCGTCACTCCCGGTATTAGGGGTTAATATTGCGCTGTGCTCGATTGGCCATAACAGGAAATCCCTGGCCAGGGTTGCTGAGATTTACTGGTAGGTGTTATCAGTAGTTTCTCGAACTGTTATAGACCTCACATCGGCATGACTTATCAAGTTACTAGGGTCTGACATTTACCACCCCTAGACTCGATATGCGACATATCAGACGAAGAGACCGGACTGTACGGTAGTGTTACTTATTAGATTCACGGGAGTATGAGCAAGCTTGTTTGTTGATCTTCTGATCGCTCCATACCCGGGTGGCCGTTACGTTTAGCAGAGCGCTGACAGCTTGCGGGTGACTAATATGATATATTGGATCATCGTAACAGAATGGCCGGGTTTTTTTTATTTGAGATGAGAGTTTTTCTTTTCATTCATGTAAAATTCTCATCTCACATAAGAAACCCCAACATTATAGACGTCCTAAAGACATCTATGGGGACGTCTATAGCCTATACACGCCCAAGGGACGTCTATAGCCTATAAATGCCTCAATAGACGTCTATTTAGGCGTCTATTTCTAATATATCACATATTGAAACTAAAACTATCAAAACTTATTTTTGGCTATCCGATTTCGACGTTTTTGGGCTCGTTGGAAAGATATTCTCAAGACCTACATTTTAGAACTCTAATCAAAGGTTTAGATATCACTTTAAATAAATAAATATCTAGTATATACATTTAGGATCAGAAAAGAGGTTCTAACCATTGGCATCGACTCCCGACTCAAAGAAAATAAAAGGTCTTGAATACGTGCGTTATGTGACTTTTTCGATATTTTCTTTGGAGTTGCAATTTGGTCTTCAGAGTCGTTCGATATCAATGTTGTGATTCCAGTTGAAATGTTGATTGTTCTCTTGCTTGACTAAATCCAATGTTTTTACACTTTAATATATCTGGTAAGGTTAGTAACATACTGTATGTTTGAAATATGGTTTTTGTAAAATAATCAAAAGTAAAAGGAATGAGACTCATAGGTCAACACTCCTGAAATCTCAAACTTCAAATATTTAGTGTTAGAAGACCTAACTCTAATTATTTTACTATCTTGATTAACTACCATAAATTTCAAATTTAAGATGTTAAATATATTCTCGGATCAATGTGCACCTGCGTGCGCTCCCACTAAAACTGACTATCACATACAACCCTAGTTTGTTTAGAATTAAAAATAAATATTATTTTGGTATTACTAATTAATTTTATTTGGCTTATAGTAACCAAAATATATCCCAAAATAATATCTGAATTTTCAAAATAATTTTCTGTATTTTTCTGCTCTTCTTTGAATTTTTTCCAATTAAAAAAAAATTAAAATATCATAAAATTATTTAAAATAGCCCATCCTAAAAAATAAGCACTAGGTCTTACTGGGCCTGGGCCCGAGCCCGAGCCGAGCCGTCTCCAGTTGGCTCTGCTCGAGCCGAGCTCTGATGGCTCCGATCGACACCAACCGAGCCGAGCCGGCGGCTCAGGCTCAGGCTTAAAGCCAAGCCGAGTCAACCACTCTGAGCCGATTTTTTTAAATGATTAAAACTTTAAAAAATAAATTTAATCAATCCTTTAGAATTTTTTAAATCTTTAAAAAAATCTCTATTAAATCTTACAAGATTCGGTAAATCTTTAAAATCTCAGAAATATTTTCAAAAAATCTATTCTAAAATTTTATCTCATCTTTCCAAAAAAATCTATTGCAAAATTAAAAGAAAATTTAGAAAAATCCCTCCACTTTTACAAACAATTTGCAAAAGTCTAATAATTTTTAATTCAAAGTTAGGGTTTGGTTTAGGGTTTTGCGTTCATCACCGCTATCACCATTTTGCAACGGCACCATTGCAAACATGGTGGCCGCCGTCGAGCTTTTCTTCATGGCGCCATCAACATATGCAAAAATTAATTTTTATCACAAAAGGTTATATTTTTCCAAATTAAAAACATAAACTTTAATCCTTAAATTTAATCCTTACATCAGTCTAATTAGATCGATCAACCAAAAAATCCTGCTTTTATCATGCGCTTTCTATAGATCTAACAAAAATATAATTTTTCTAGATCTAAAAAGATTAAAGGTTTTATTAATAAACATATCTAATAAAAATACAATTTTTATGATCAAAACATAATCTAAATATAATTAAAACTTTGATGAGACGGATTAGACTGCCCTAATGGCTTTGAAGATAAAGGTGGAACGATCTCTAGATTGCCAATCAACTCATGTAGATCCGATCCACAAGAGGATTTCATATAAATAACGTAAACAAATAATCGATTAGTGTCCTATAAGCACTAAGATCTGCATACCATTGCAGGGTAGTAGACCACCAAAAAAGCCGTTGGACCATTGATCTGTTCTCCATGCTTGTCTTCTTTTCTGGATGGCCGTGCGGAGATCAATCACGGTGTTACTCGGAAAGTTTCCTAATCAACCACAGCTGTTAGAGACTTTGGGGAAGAAGATAAATAACTTTAGAACCCTAGTTTTCTGATGATTGCATGCTCTCATGGATATCTCTCTATCAATATATGTGTCCATCCATTAGTTGCAAAGCCTAGCTTTTACCTGTTGTATATATAGGTAGAGAGGAAAACGGATGGCTGAGATTGCATCGGGTCCAAACCCTCAATAAGGTTGACCCACCACCTAGGCCGGCCTGATGGAGGTCCTTTTCGGGTCTCCGTCAGATGTTGTCTTCCGTCGATCTATCGGTGGATTTTGAAGGTGATCTCCTGTTGCGTGTGGGTCTCAATGGGTTTGAAGAGATTGATGATTTGAGGAGTTCAGCGTCGAGTACCTGCAAAGAAGTCCCAGGGTGGTTTGGTACCGCCGAGGACCCACCGACGATCAAGTCAGTACTAGATCCAAGCAGAGTAACGGCATAAAAGTGTAAAAAATGGCTTACTTGACCCCTCTGTGATGGGGGTTTATATAGCGGTGGTGGCAAGCAGCAGCAGGCTCGAGAATCTCGCCGGCAGTCTCGCTCCCAACGTCACGCCCGCGTAAAGAGTGGATCGCCCGTTAATGGGGATCGCGATGGCGTGGAACGTGGGATGTTGCCGGCGAAGAATCTGCGCATGGCGAGATTTGCGGAGCGGCGGTTACGCCTGTGAGTGGTGGAGTTGGTCGATCGGAGGGACCGAGGAAGATGGTCTCGGCGGGAGAGCTCGGGAACGAGCGAGAGGGCTGAGGTATCTCGGTCCTGCGGTAGCTCGGAGGCGAGCTGAGAGACCGAGGAGGCCAATTTGCAAGGGCCCTGAGGTGAGCCAGCTTTGTGCTTGTAGGTCGGGCCTGATCGGCTCCTGTGGGCCCTCTCTTCTGAGTTCTGGGACATGTCATCTGCCACGTGTTTTGATCTGAAAGGTCTCCAATATTGAGCATTATCATTAGCCCCCCACTCTTGTCCCGACCAGCTAGTAGGTCGGGTCAAGAGTGGACTGCCGGGCCGTCTGGGGTAAGCTCCCTCCTAAGGTTTCGTCGGGACGCGTCCCCGGGCTGTCAGCTGTCTTTTCTGCCAGCTTATCGGGGCGAGATCTCTGCATTAAGGGAAGGTGCGCCGGTTCGAGAATCCTGCCACTGAAGTGACGGTCCACATTTCGAGCGCCGGTTAGCCGACGCGACGTGTGCAGACCTGTGGACTGATGGGGCGCAGCCCAGTGTGGGCGTGACATGTGAAGCGATCGGTCGTCGAGTTGATTTCGTTCACTTGCCGAGTGTGCCAAGCGCTGCTGAGAAAGAGGCATCTCCATGGCCCCGAAGTCGAGGGGGATTACTCAGACTTGGATAGACCTGATGTCTCTTGTTGGGGCTTCGGATCCACTGCATGTGATGGTCTCAGTGGCCTCGTTATGAGGGATACAAACCAGCAGCGTCTGTTGGGTGGGAGGATGCCTACTGGGGATGACCGAGTAGGGAAGCTGCTCGGTTGATCTTGGTGAGGGTCTTGACCCCTGGCGTTGCGAGTAGGGAAGCTACCGGCCAGGGATAGTCGAGTCTGGAAGGACTTTGATCCTTGTCTTTATTGGGTAGGAAGCTACCCGCCGGGATGCGCCGAGTAGGAAGGGGCTCGACGGCCTCGCGAAGTGGGCTTCAAATCCTCAGCGTTTGATGGGCAGGAGGACGCCCGCTGGGGATGCGCCGAGCAGGAAGGAACTCGGTGGCCTCACGATGAAGGCATCAGACCATCAGCGTCTGTTGGGCAGGAGGATGCCCATTGGGTGTCACGCCCCGCTTCCCAAAATACGGAATACGAGGGGTAGACAAGGCCAGCCATGCTCCTGCGGTCAAGGAAATGTCCTGCCGTAGTCACACTTCGGCTTCTAGTTATTCATGGTAAACAGTAAATGATGCGCAGGTAATGAGAAATGTAGTAACTGAATGAAATAATGTAAAGAGCTGACCTGAGGGGGAACAAATATAGATATAACTCTTGATAGCTAAACAAGATGTCCGTGATGTGCGTCTAGTCCTGGTCCAGGCTAAATCTTCTCCTCACACTGAGCATGCATACTCAGGTCGTCAGAGCGACACAATAGCAATATAATATATATAAAATCATGTAACAATTCTAACAGTGGTAATATATATGTATAACAATAAATCAATGACAACATGAATATGAATGTGCAGTAATCAATGCAGCGGAACCGTAAAAGTTGTAGAATGATATGCCATGAATGTCAACACAGTATGTAAGGTATAACAATGCCAGTATCCCTATCAGTCTCTAAGTCTCACTGGACAGGTCACTAAGCCTATCGTCAGTCCAAGTGTGAGAGTCAACCACTCATGAGTGTCCTCCATCCAAGGGTAGAACCCAAGGGCAAGGGACCACAGGCCCAACATGTATATCACGGTGAATATCACATACCCTGTAAATCTCCATATAACTCCCTAAATATATAAGCCGGCATGGGACTCTCGAGATTCTGTTGAAGTCACACATAAACTACCCCACACCCCGTGGTCTACATCAAACGCTAACCATAGCCCTAAATACTAATCGATCCGTGACAAGTCTGCGCGAGAACTGGAGGCAGGACCTCCATCAAGCACGTCCCGACTAATACCTAAGATAAATGGCAGTGTCTGGTGCCTTATCTGTGACACCCATGCAAGCACTTCCATAAGTGTCCCATACCACTTATAGTCACACGTACACGCATCCCACAGACGTCGACAATGCAATAGAATAATAGGGTCACTGATTGTGTACAAGTACGTATCACTTTCACTTATTCACGGATACACGAACACTGACGTACTTGCCACAATCATCACTAAAATCTAACACTGGGTAAATCCACGATATCACTAGGTTATCACTGCAATGATATGGGTATGATTTGATACGTAAACAGTATATGAAGCATGATTAAGGTGTCATAAAAATAGTATTCTAACACTTGCACGATTTATCATAAAACGTACGTGTATAGTTTAGCGAAACAATAAACAGGTAATAATTAGTATGTTCAGTTGTCCATCCATCGAATTTAGTTTCAAGCCAATCGGATTCCAGGATCATTAATTATAACCATTTCATTTTAAGCGCTCGCGGCTGGAAATCCGGTTTCAGAATCAGAAGTCCGTTTCGCAACGCATTTTAATCCTAGTTGAGATCAGATTTTAGCACGCTACAGTTGGATGAAATCTAGGGTTTTCAGTAAGGTTTTCAATGCAATAGACGGATATTCGATCGCGTCTGTACGTCAGGAGATATACACTATTCAATACCAATATGTCAGTTCTGATTCTGCTGGGACTGTTATGCGTCCCGATCTATTAAATTATAGATTAAATATCAAACGGTAACGAAACAGAATGAAACCAATTGTGTTGTCTAGCTAACAGATTTACCTATAATAAGAAGCTGAGTTCCGCAATCGAAGAGTTCAGGAGATCTTGTGGTACCCATTACGGAAAAGCAAGCAACAACTAGAGTCGCTCTGGACTGCAGTCCAGAGTCATACTCCGATCCAAATTTCATCACAATTTAAGTACAGTAATACCAGGAAACCAGTATAGGGTTAAAGCTCGTCGAGTCAGATTCGATTTGAGCCCTCGAACGCACCATTCTAGTATGTATATGATTTATGGTGAATTTAACGGTTTTCAGGTACAATAAAATTACAGTTTTACGATTAAACTTGGGGGTAGTTGTTTTGGTCATTAACGATCAAATTATCCAACGAAATTCATGCACTAGGTTCACAGCCATACGGGCCAAACAATACCATTTAGTTCCGCCAAATTAGGAAAGGATTCTCATTGGGAACACACGTCGAACAGGTAAATAGTGTACGTTTCCAGGAATGGTAACATAGCAATTTATATGATTTGGATTTGTAACATAAATAGAATAGCATGAAGCAAGTAGAGAACTTTCCTGGACACGTCTCGGGGATGTACTGTGACGATGACGTCACGAACGCGCGACACACGCGCGGCACGGCAACTTGACTTTGCTCGAACTCGAGTCTCGGCACCGGCAGCTTGGTTACTGGGGTCTTGACGGCGAGGGTGGTGGTCGTTGGTGTGGGGTTCCCCGCTGTGGTGGCCGGTGGAGGGAGTGTTAGAAAGAGAGAGAGTAGTGAGAAGAGAGAGGAATGAGAGAGTGAGAGAGAAAAGCAGTGAGAAAGAGAGAGAGAAGAAGACAGAGAGAGAGTAAGAGAGAAAGAGAGCAACAGAGGGGAAGAGGGATAGGGTGAGAGAGGTATTGAGAACAGAGGGAGAGAGAGTAGAGGGAGGAATGAAAGAGAGAGAGAACTGAGAGAGAGAGAGAACTGAGAGAGGAGTTAGAGAGAGATAGTGAGAGAGATGATGACGATGGCGACGTCGATGATGATGATGACGATGATGATGCTGCGGGGAGTCGACTGAGGTGGTGCCGCTGACGACGAGGGGTGCGGCTATGGTGGTCGCGGTGATAGGTGCAGGGAGGAGGTAGGAGGGGAGATGAGGGCAGCGATAGTGGTGGAAGGAGGTCGGAGATGGGTGCCGGCAGTGGTGGCGGGGCGCAAGCGGCCGTGGGCGTGGTTTCGAGAGGGGAGCGGAAGCAGAGAGAGAGAGAAAGAGAGGTGAGAACGTGAGGGAAAGAGAAAGAGAACGTGGAGGCGAGAGAAGAGAGAGAGGAGAGAGGCGCGCGTAGTGGGAGTAACGCGCGCGAGCGTCGGCGGAGGCGGAGGCGAGAAGCGCGGGCGACGCGGTCGCGATGGAAATGCGCGTAGGAAAAGCGCAACGGGATGAAGAAGAAGTGGTGGGTCGGGTCGGGTTGGAGGCGCGGGTAGTGGGGAAAAGAGTGGGTCGGGCTTGGGAAAATCAAGGATAAATAAAAAAGAAGGGGGCCGGGCTTAATGAAAATAATGGTGAGAAAGAGAATTAAGGGCCGGGCCAGATTCTAAAAATGAATTCGTTTGTAAAAAGGCTGAGGAGTGAATTGGGTTTTAAAAAAAGTTAAGTTTAATTAAAAAGAATGGGTTTGGATTTTTATTGATAAAAGAATAAATGGGGTTAAAAATAAATAAAATTATAAATAAAAATAAATAGAATTCTAGAGTAACAAAATACAGGTTTTGGTATAAAAATGGCTGGGTATTATATCATACCACCCTTACAAAAATTTCGTCCTCGAAATTTAAAATAAACGATAAGTTATACTAACGTAGGCGAAATCTATTATATTGCAAACTAACACACAAAGATTTGCTAGAAATCCGTGGACGAAGAAATTTGAAGGTATAAATATGTAAGAACAACATACAAAAGGCAGGTCTAAATAGGTATAAAACAGGAATAACTATAGGGGCAACTACATGTATAGAGAATAGGAATAACAACAACAACGAACAATGATATTCGACGAGTACTCTATATATGCACATATCAATATATCAAAAGTAGCACAACAGAAATAATAAGTATAAGGCACAACCATTTATAATAGTAAACATAGGCACAATACTCGAAAATAAAGTAACGACAATAAAATAGTGAAGGATCAGTCGGTAGGTTAAAATATTTTAGGATAATGCATCGGTCAAGTAGTTTCAAAATAGCTTAGAAAACTCATATAGTGAAAATAAGAAACATGGAACAAAATGTGCGCGGTGTAAGGTCGCGTTACTGAAAATGAGAATAATAATAATGCACTTAAAATACATAAAACAGAGTAATCAATAACACGTACTCTTTGATAAATACAAAATACTAAAACTACATTTTCGAATAATAGTGCCCCTAAATATAGTTGGGGTAACAGGGAAAAACATAAGTATGTCTAGGCCTAGGTAGGGTAGGGATTACAATGGAATGTGGCTGATACAAAAGGTCGAAGTGTCACGGCTTTAGGCTGAAGATCAAGGAAATTGAGATCGGGTCAGCACAAGAAGTAAGGGTGAGCCACAAAGGACTACAAGGGAAACATTATGGGGAGGACAACTTTCGGTACATCATATGAATCAAGAATTTGAAGGGTTAGCTAACTCGAGGATTTCACTATGAACTTCTCCTCCCAGAAGGATCTCAATCGAGGCACAGACGAAGGATGAATGGTGGCTCATTCCAAGGATCAGGGTGCGGTACTTTCTAATCGAAACGGGGGTGAAAACTATACAATGTGTAGGGGTGGACAGTCAGGGATCTCAGCAGAAAAATAAATGGATATGGGCAATAAACAAGTATCAAGCGAACCAATAATCAAAAGGTTTACGAATTCAGAATATTTATTTCATTCAGAAAATTTGAAACAAGGCATTCCCAAAGACGAAAAGTGGCCCTAAACTATACACATTTTATTTGGCCAGAAAGACAACATCAAAAGATATTCCGTCAGTCACGGTTGTGGAGATTCAGTAAGTTGCGGTAGGCTCGCGCACTCAGGTAGGGGCGTCCATTTCCATATCGCCTCGCGTGCATCGCCATTGGAAGTTCTTCCACAGCAGGGTCTTGATCTTTTGGTTCTTCTTCCTCGGATGGAGCTTCTTCATCGAGGTCTGATTCCATGTGATTCTCTTCTTCTGGATTTTTTTCCATGGGATTTTCCTCCGCTGGATTTCCTTCTATTGGTTCTTCCTCGGGATCTTCTTCTATTGGGTTCTCTTCAGGGTCTCCTTCTTCTACGTCGGAATCAGCTATCATGTCAAACTCTGGGACGGCTACTCCTTCGTCCTCTGAATCGTCGTTTTCGAAATTGACCTGGGGACCGTTGATCTCATCGTCAGAACTCATCAACGTGTGGTCTAAGGAAATGCAAGATTGTGCATCCTCATCCAGATGCGGCGCTGCTCCAGGGTGGGCTATGGTCTGAAAAGAAAAGTCATGATTAGACAGTGGAATACATCAAGGAAAAAGCTCAGGGTACGAAGTATAGGAAAATATGCGGTTGCAGGAACTGAAAGATCAGGATTAAAATACTGTGATAATGAATAGAATTAGATAAAGAGAAAGCAAGAGAATGATACATATATTATGATTCAAATTTTATTGCATTCAACCAAAAGTTCAGCGGATACAATATTTCAAACGGAAAGAAATATTCATAGTGGATGGCAACATAATGCTGAAATTGGAGAACAGGAAAATTCTTCTTTGATTGCTAGGCCGCTGCACTCTCGTCTCGCGAGTTGAAACCTGTGTTGGGTTCGCCTTATCCTCGAAATTCGAACTACGCAGTAATCCTCACTTGGCAGAAGTAGGGAGTGTGGACGAGTCTCCTCTCTGTAGTTCTTTCCTTTCTGGGCAGCCGTTGATGAGATGTTTGTTGGACCCGTATATCAGACATTTTCCTTGGGCGCGGCGACAATCCCTCTGAAGATGTCCTGGCCTCTTACAATACCCACAACATGGGGTCTTCTGTTGCTTCTGTCGCGGGGAAACAAATTGGCGTTTCATCTTCTTCTCTTTTCCTCATCTAACGGGGATCCCTTTATGATTTGAGACTCCCGCTGGTGCCTGATTCACCTGTCTTCTCAGTCCTTCAGCCAACAAGTCGTTTGTTCGCTCCTGGGCTTCCTTTAGACCTTGCAGTACACTCAGAATCTCAATGGTCTGATTCTGGGGAGCGGATATAGACGAAGAGTCGTTGGAAGATATGATCCTGAGACAACAATTTTGAGAATGATATAAGTCACAAGCTAAATGAGTCAAAATATAATATGGATAGGACAAAGATTCAAGAATATCAGAGGTGATGAATTTATTACAAGTGGGGAAATCAACTGTATGACTTTAAGTCACTTGAATAGAGTACGGTAGTGCAATTGCAACCACGTAACCTTGTCAAGTCACCCGAAACCATAGCGAATGGATAGCTGAACACACGATGTGAATATGGATCAAGAATGACAAGTTTACAACCTAGACCGAGGGATGTCTTAGATTGCCAAACTATACACGGAAAACTGCAATCCCAATCGATGCAAAACCTGGCTCTGATACCAACTAAACCATGTCACGCCCCTCTTCCCAAAATATGGAATACGAGAGGTAGACAAGGACAGCCATGCTCCTACGGTCAAGGAAATGTCCTGCCGTAGTCACACTTCGGCTTCTAGTTTTTCATGGTAAACAGTAAATGATGCACAGGTAATGAGAAATGCAGTAACTGAATGAAATAATGTAAAGAACTGACTTGAGGGGGAACAAATATAGATATAACTCTGGATAGCTAAACAAGATGTCCGTCTAGTCCTGGTCCAGGCTAAATCTTCTCCTCACACTGAGCATGCATACTCAGGTCGTCAGAGCGACACAATAGCAATATAATATATATAAAATCATGTGACAATTCTAACAGTGGTAATAGATATGTATAACAATAAATCAATGACAACATGAATATGAATGTGCAGTAATCAATGCAGCGGAACCGTAAAAGTAGTAGAATGATATGCCACGAATGTCAACACAGTATGTAAGATATAACAATGCCAGTATCCCTATCAGTCTCTAAGTCTCACTGGACAGGTCACTAAGCCTATCGTCAGTCTAAGTGTGAGAGTCAACCACTCGTGAGTGTCCTCCACCCAAGGGTAGAACCCAAGGGCAAGGGACCACGGACCCAACTTGTATATCACGGTGAATATCACATACCCTGTAAATCTCCATATAACTCCCTAAATATATAAGCCGGCATGGGACTCCAGAGATTCTGTTGAACTCACACTTAAACTACCCCACACCCCGTGGTCTACATCAAACGCTAACCATAGCCCTAAATACTAATCGATCCGTGACAAGTCTGCGCGAGAACTGGAGGCAGGACCTCCATCAATCACGTCTCGACTAATACCTAAGATAAATGGCAGTGTCTGGTGCCTTATCTGTGACACCTGTGCAAGCGCTTCCATAAGTGTCCCATACCACTTATAGTTACACGTACACGCATCCCACAGACGTCGACAATGCAATAGAATAATAGGGTCACTGATTGTGTACAAGTACGTATCACTTTCACTTATTCACGGATACACGAACACTGACGTACTTGCCACAATCATCGCTAAAATCTAACACTGAGTAAATGCACGATATCACTAGGTTATCACTGCAATGATATGGGTATGATATGATACGTAAACAGTATATGAAGCATGATTAAGGTGTCATAAAAATAGTATTCTAACACTTGCACGATTTATCATGAAACGTACGTGTATATTTTAGCGAAATGATAAACAGGTAATAATTAGTTTGTTCAGTTGTCCATCCATCGAATTTAGTTTCAAGCCAATCGGGTTCCAGGATCATTAATTATAACCATTTCATTTTAAGCGCTGGCGGCTGGAAATCAGGTTTCAGAATCAGAAATCCGTTTCGCAACCCATTTTAATCCCAGTTGGGATCAGCTTTTAGCAACGCTACAGTTGGATGAAATCTAGGGTTTTCAGTAAAGTTTTCAACGCAACAGACGGATCTTTGATCGCGTCTGTACGTCAGGATATATATACTATTCAATACCAATATGTCAGTTCTGATTCTGCTAGGACTGTTATGCGTCCCGATCTATTAAATTACAGATTAAATATCAAACGGTAACGAAACAGAATGAAACCAATTGTGTTGTCTAGCTAACAGATTTACCTATAATAATCAGTGGAGTTCCTCAATCTACGAGTTAAGGAGATCTTGTGGTACCCATTATGAAACAGCAAGCAACAACTGGAGTCGCTCTGGACTGCAATCCAGAGTCACACTCCGATCCAAATATCATCACAATTTAAGTACAGAAATACCAGGAAACCAGTACAGGGTTAAAGTTCGTCGAGTCGGCTTCGATTTGAGCCCTCGAACGCACCATTCTATTATGTATATTATTTATGGTTAATTTAACGGTTTTCAGGTACAATAAAATTACAGCTTTACGATTAAACTTAGGGGTAGTTGTTTTGGTCATTAAAGATCAAATTATCCAACGAAATTCATGCACTAGGTTCACAGCCATACGGGACAAACAATACAATTTAGTTCCGCCAAATTAGGAAATGATTCTCATTGGGAACACACGTCGAACAGGTAAATAGTGTACGTTTTCAGGAATGGTAACATAGCAATTTATATGATTTGGATTTGTAACATAAATAGAATTGCATGAAACAAGTAGAGAACTTTCCTGGACACGTCTCGGGGATGTACTGTGACGGTGACGTCACGAACGCGCGGCACACGCGCGACACGGCAACTTGACTTGGCTCGAACTCGAGTCTCGGCAGCGGCGGCTTGGTTACTGGGGTCTTGACGGCGAGGGTGGTGGTCGTTGGTGTGGGGTTGCCCACTGTGGTGGCCGGTGGAGAGAGTGTTAGAGAGAGAGAGAGAGTACTGAGAAGAGAGAGGAATGAGAGAGTGAGAGAGAAAAGCAGTGAGAAAGATGAAGGGTTGCTAGGCACGCGCACAAGGGTCTATGAGGCATCAACCATGCCCGATTAAAAATTTAGCCGTGCCGAACAACCCGAATACGGAACTTTAAACTAGAGATTAGGCGAAAACAAGCATGCTAAATATTTTAACACTAAGTGAGAAGGATTACAACCTTTGTAGATCCGGTCCTTCACTTCATATGCTCCGTGTTGTGGTCCCTTCGCTGCGATCATCGGGATCCGGACTCTCGAGAGGTTCCACGAAAAGAAAGACGCAACCTTTGCTTCCGATCTTCGATACTAAGATGATCTACCTTGAAGTTTCTTTAACACAAGCTAACACTCATGAAATGATGTGAACACCCTCATCTAAATGGCAAGGGAATGTTTCCTGATTTAAAATCAGGAAAGCTTCTGTGAAAAGCTTCAGAAGAGGGTCACGTGCTTACACGTGACTAGCGGTCACGTGTTGGCACGTGACGCCTAAAAAACATCATCAAGGCAGGTTCAGTTTCCTGACTACGTGGAAGAAAAGGGGCTTCAGGAAGAGTCACGTGCTCCCACGTGACCAGGGTCACGTGGCGACACGTGACATTTAAATGCAAGCGTCAAAGGCACACCGGTTAACTGATCAAGTCAAGGAAAAGGCTTCAGAAGAAGTCACGTGCTCCCACGTGACCAGAGTCACGTGTTGGCACGTGACGTTCAAGGCTGCAGACTCGTTCTCCAGAAAGAGGCGCCAGACAGGGGTCACGTGCTCACACGTGACCGGGGGTCACGTGGTAGCACGTGACGTTCAAGCAGCAATCAGAAGACAGAGCGCAAAGGAAAGAAGAAGGCTCATTCCGAAAGGGGTCACGTGCTCACACGTGACCATGGGTCACGTGGGCACACGTGACCGGCTTTCAAAGCCCATTTTGTCAACAGAATTAGATTCTGAAAGAAATTCAAATCTTTCCAAAGGAAAGCGCCTATCTGGAACCAATCAAATTAAAGATTCAGAGGTGATCTATCAATGGGAAAATCCCGGGTTTGGAAAGATTTCCCCTTTAAATCTAACAGAAATTGCAAGGGAGAATCTCTGGATTTAAAATCGAATGGTGGATAAAATTCACCTAATAATCCAAAGGTCCAGAACGAATGAAGGATGCAAATCAAATCTCTCAATGAAGATTCGTCACAAAACTAATTTATTCGGCTGCTTCTCCTATAAATAGGAGCGAAGAGATACAAAAAAGACATACATGGCGCAGAGAAGAAAAAAAAAGGAAAAAAGGAGGAGAGCTTTGATACTTTGAAAAGACTCGGATCTTCTGCGAAAACCCTAGGTAAGAAAGGGAAGGCATTTTGAAAGAAAGAGAATTTAATTCTCAACAGAGTTTAACTCTGATACAAAAAACAGAAGAGCATACTTCTTCTCTCTTTGATAGAGGATCTGCAAAGTGCACATCTCCCCTTAAGGTTGAGAATTTAATTCTCAATGGGTCGAGATCCTGCCATGCAGATCCAAAACATAGAGATGGAATGCAAGCATGAGAATTTAATTCTCACCGAACTATAGGAATTTAATTCCTTCAAAATAAAATTAGGGCTTGACCCTATATCATGGGAACATAATTCCTTCAGAATAAAAAGAAACAGGGTTTAACCCTAATTAAGAACTTAGTTCTGTTGAAACAACGGGAATTTAATTCCCTTAATCATTATTTAACAGGGAATGGAAGTTTAATTCCTTAAAAAGCTTTCATTACGGTTTAACCCTATTCAGTTCTTCACATAAACGAGGAATTTAATTCCTACAGAAGATTCAGGGTTCGATTCAACTCCAGAATATAAGTCTTCAAAAGGAAGTAGGAATTTAATTCCTTTGAAAATTAAAGCCCGAGGAATTTAATTCCTGAAAAGAAAGATCAATAGATTCTCCAAACAATATACATGGAGGCAGGGTCACGTGCCACCACATGACCCCCTTAAAAGAGCTACAGAAAGCCCTTTGAGGTAGTCCCCCACGTGACCCGCGTGACCCTTGGCAGAAACTCTAATACATCGGCATATGAATGCCCGTCACGTGATGGCACGTGATGCCCTGAAAGATGCAGCGATTTCAGCAGAATAAATGGAAAGAGGGCGTTCTCACGTGTTGCCACGTGACCCCTTTTGCCTTAGTGTTCAACACTAAATTGGAACTCTTGAACACAGTACTGAAACACTGTTGGGCCTTAGTGTTCAACACTAATCAAAAACTTTACTTGCAGTGTTCAACTCTGACTACCTTAGTGTTTAACACTAATTTGAGGGCTCAGTTGCCAGTGCTTGATACCGATCTGTTTTAGTGTTTAACACTAATCTGAAAGCCTTGTTGCTGGTGTTTAATACCAATTATCTCTTAGTGTTAAACACTAACCTAATCCCCAGTGTTCAATACTGATTGCTCTGAAGTGTTTAACACTAGGCTTTGGCCCAATTGGCTAAAGGGATAGAGGCAAAGCCTCTCCCTCAATGGACCAACAAGAAGCCAATATTCCAGACCTGACTGGACTTAGCCCAAGCTGGCCATAAGTCCTCAATTCATGATTAACTGGGCGAGTGGCCTCATAACATAATTAATCAGTCTTGACCCCAAATTGGGCCAGGGGCTACTCAAGCCATTCCGGTTCTAGGGTACATCTCTTCACTCCTTTGATACTTGGCATTGTAATCCCTCAATGTCTTCAAAGAGGTGACAGGTCCCGATGACCACTCATGATATGGACTGTGGGGTCCTTAAACCGATGTCTAATGCAAAATTCCTGGTCACGTGGAACACGGATAACGTCACTCTTTGACCCCGTGGAAAACGTCCAGAGCGGATCCTGGTCCTCGCAGAACACGGTAGTGAACCCGTGTGAAGCATCCAGAGCGGAGCCTAGTCCTCGCCGAGCACGGCAGTGAACCCGTGTGAAGTATCTAGTGCAAACTTCCTGGTTATGTGGAACGCGGATAACGTCACTCCTTGACCCCGTGGAAAACGCCCAGAGCGGAGCCTGGTCCTCGCCAAGCACGGCAATGAACCCGTGTGAAGCATCCAGAGCACATACCGGACTGTGGAGTCCTTAAACCCATGGACTATGACGTCCTTAACCTGGACCGCAATGTCCTTAAACTACCCATGGACCGCAATGTCCTTAAACTACCCACGGACCGCAATGTCCCTAAACTAGAACAATAGAGCCCCATATGCTCTTTTGTCGGATCTAAACGGTCCCGTTTAAGTTGATCTTAGCCTCAAAGATGGCTAACGAATCCTTAAACCTTCAAGCAGACTGGACTACGAATCCCCCAAATTAACTCTGGCTCGAGGGTACATCTCTGAACCCCTCTGACACCCGTCGTTGTAATCCTTCAACGTCGTCAGAGAGGTGACGGGTCCCGACGTCCACACACATACGATGGACCACTATGTCCCTAAAACTGGAACAATGGAGTCCAAAAGCTCCTTTGTCGGATCTAAACGATCCCGTTAAGTTGATCTTAGTCTCAAATTGTCACGACCCAAAATTGGCCCGTGACGGCCCTAATACTATGCAACGCTTAAAGACGTAACGCAGTAAAAGAAAGCCAAAACCCAGAAATCTAAACCATGAAAAATACGGAAAAGATAATATAAGTTTTGAAACCATTGAAATCGCAACCCAAATTCTTTAAAAGTCTTATTTTCCTTCTTTAAAATTTTAGCAACACCCCTTTTTGATGAAAACCAGCCCAGATGAATACAATACAAATATATGACGCCGTAGCGAAGAACTAAAGACAGTAGAGAGAAGCTGTATATAAATAAAAGACATAAATCCACAATAATACACACTAACGTCCTCACCAAGTCTCTATGTCCACAAATACAATAGTAGATGGAGAGAGAGTACAATATACAACGAAGGTACAATATGAAATACAGATAACCGTCTAACCCACCTAAGCAAAATGGTACTGTGAGCTGATGCGGTATCTATAGCAAAAGGTAGTAGCTGGATAGCTGAATAAAGGAATAGCCTGCCTCGACTACTCTCGGGAAAAACCTGAAACACCTGTGGCACAACGGGGGTGAGTTGCCAACTCGTGAATAGTATAAAACATATGCAGGTAATCGCAGGAATGCACGTACAGCATGAATCTAAGATATGCGATTACAGTAGTAATAATATGTCATGCAATGCTGAAATAAAGAGAGTACACTAGCAGGTACAATCAATGAGTGAAGCGATAGTAACATGACAATAGTATGCAGTAGAGATATGAGAAAGCAAATATGCAACTATCATAAGGGTACACTACAAGTACTACCAATATATAAATCTGTGCATAAGATAGGTAAGGGTGAGGTATAGGGTGGAATATGTCATTTTCCACGGAAACCTGACGCCGTGGCAGGATCACAATCCATCAAGATACTCCAATCCCAATCCTCAAACCGGCCCCCACATTGGGCTGTCACAATATAAAAGTCTCACATCACCTCAATGTACAATATCGAATAGCTCTCCTATATCTCGAATGTACAAATCACCAATCACATAGGTATATCCAATGTCCAATCCCAATGAATCACCTAGTATCCCAAGTCCAATCTCAAGTAAGTTTCTAGCATCCTAAAAGTAAATATATGTACAGAAATAAATATGATGGGGGCAATACACATATATTAGCGTCCCATACCACTAATATTGGTGTAAGGGTATATATAACAACGGCTAAATCCCCTGTTATATATACAAAAAGGGGTTAAAGAAATATCATGAAACCGTGTGCCAAGCATCGACACAGAAATCCTCGTATATGGGGCTCCATCAGTCCGGATCAGCCCACGGGGTCCGTCTGCAGTGTCGGCCCTCGGCCTCGACAGTACAGGTCATCCCGCATCCACCTCTCTACTCTGGCCAGTAGCCTCCAGACAACTGTCAGGTCCAAACAATCACCGGTAGGTACTCGCCCGCCTCCAGGCTCAATCGGCAAACCCATCGATCTTCTTGCCGAGGGGAACCATACCGGGCCCCACCATGTACTCTCATACGGCAACCACACATCGTATGGAGCATAAAATCAGCACCGATAAAACTCATGGGGGACGCTCGAAATATCATATCAAGGGAACCGGGTTGTTACATGTATGCATAATTTCATGAACTCCCGCGGTTCCCAAATCCCGAAAACATCATGAAAAATCCAGATAAACAATGCATAAATACGGGAATAAATATATGCGATATATCTGAATGCGAGCAGGTAAACACAAATGTATAGCTGAACCAGATGTATGCGAAATCAAGATGAGGTACAGCTAAGTAACATTAGTAAATGTGAATATGCGACAACAACTGAATATGTATCTAACATACAGGTGTAGCAAGTATAGGTATCTACCTATAAGAACTGATGTCGTATACCCCCCTGGGTATAAGTAACATATGTAGGAAATCCCTCCCGGTATAGGTAAAATATGTAGGAGGTATACCTGTAGCTGTATCGCAAGTGAAAATATACCTATCACTAAAGGTATGATACACTATAGGTATACCGATAAACTAGATGTCAAGTGTGGTAAGCAATGGTAGCTATAAGGGGTAGTGTGTGACATGGCAATTATTGACGGTGTGTGTGTAGCATGCAATCCGTGCTCGTGCAACATGAACCGTCAATAATGTGTGCAGTGTCCTACGGCTGCTAGTCACAGTATATAGCTATATCTAGGAAATGCAGTAAGGCGCAATTCTACAATGACGTAGAATGTGCGATAGGTAATTGAATCCTAGCCCAGACGCATAACGCCATGCGGGCGATTCTCCTGTAGATGTTATATCTACTCACCTATACTCCACGCTAGGTGAATCCTACCATCTGCTCCCCCTGTAGCAGTGTCCGTAGTCCCTGCCTGCAAACCTGCAAATAAGATAAGGAAATCACATATAAGCCAAATATCTCGCGAAACGCGATATCGAATCGAAACGAGAAACTCGCGTCGCGAACTAAACGCGCGTGTGCACGATACGTTGAATCGTGTGTGTACGCGTCTAAACCATCGCGACACGCCGCGATACGCTGGATCACAGAACCCACTCACGTATCGCGCGTATCGCGCAAACACAACGAAACACAAAAGCGACATATAGTCCCAGATTTTCCTACAGGCAAGATATTACAAAACTAGACATGTCAAAGACCTAGAAAACACAGCAGGGAGCCCTACACCCAAACCCCAACACCCAAGCTCCCCACTGGGCCGCAAATTGCGGCCAAAAAGAAGAAATTGGCGGCCTGGGTTAGGAGTTAGGGGGTCGTGCTCTGGTGGTGGTGTCTAGACCTAGGTATCATGTCCCAGTATTCTCAATTTTGTTCTGCAAGGTCCGGGTCTATAGCAGATCACAAATGTCCAGTATATCACTTAAAAACGACAATTTGCACCAAATAGAAACCTTATGGTATTTTAGTGTAATCTGGCTATTCCTCAGTTGAAGTGGCCTTGTTAACACTTAAATATACTAGGTTAGCTAACACAAACATCAATTTGCCATCACAACTCACAAATTACCAAAACTAGCACTAAACTAGCTATTTCAACACTAATCGACACAAAACTTAAGTACACACGAAATGGGGTTCAGAAATCACCCTATTGGACCTTAAAGAGCCCAAGAAAGCAGGTGAAGAGGTGTATGGAGGGGGTGAGAGCTTCTGCAAGTGCTGAGCTCCCTCTAGCGTTGCTGCTGCTGTCACTGCTGCTTGCTGCTGCTGTAGTTGCTGCTATTGTTGCTGTTGTTGTTGTTGTGTTGTGATGATGATGATGATGTTCCTGGAACTGATGATGCTACTGCTGGTGTTGTTGTTGTTATTGTGTTGTTGTTGTGATGATGATGAGGATGCCTGCAGCTGCTGCTCCTGCTCCTGCTGATCCTGTTGCTGCTGCTGCCAATGATGCTGATGGTGTTGGTGATGCTAGCTGCTGCTGCTGGAGCTCTCTCTCTCTCTCAGGTGAGTGTGTGTGTGTGAGTGAGATAATGAGAGAAGAAAATAAATGAGATGGAGAATGAGCACACACAAGAACCCCCCTTCTCACTCTCTCTCACTTCATTAAATGAAGCATGGGCAAGGCCATAATGCCCATGCTCTCTCTCTCTCTCTCTCTCTCTCTCTCTCTCTCTCTCTCTCTCTCTCTCCAAGTCAACCAATAATAAAACCATTTTTATTTTAAAAACCAACACTACTAATTACAACCATGCATACTATTAAACCCAAAAGCACTTAAACAAATAATTAAAACTAGGCTAGGAAAAATGGTTGGTTAACCATGGTTGCTAATCATGGTTTAACCCCAAAAACAACCCATGTTAACATGCACAGGTGTGTGTGTGCCTAGCAAAATTCTAATAAAATACTCATTAAATAAGATAAAATATTTAAAAACCAATTTGGTAAACTTTTTATTAAAAACTATATATTAAAATATAATTAGCTACAAAACACATTCTAAGGTGTTACAATCTCCCCCCCCCCTTAAAAGAAATTCGTCCCCGAATTTAAAACTTATACTGTTACCCGTACCTTCAAAAGAAGCTTAAAATCCTCAAATCTCGCTCGCAGCCTCCCAAGTGACTACCTCACTATACGGCTGCGTCCAAGAAAACCCTTCACAGATGGCAAGACCCTTGACCGATGTTTCTCCACCTGTCGAGCCATTAACACACGTGGCTGGGGGTGAACGAAAGATCGCGTCCAGCATAATGGTCTGGTGCCAAAACATGTGAGAAAGGTCAAGAAGGTAATTGTAAAGTATCATCACAAGGAATACGGGGTGAAAATCCAATAATCTGGGCGGAAGTGCCAAGTTAAAGGCAACGAAACTAACTCGCTTATAGGATCTAAAAGGACCTAAAATCCTGGAACAAACTTCCCAAAATCCAACACGTCATTCATCGGAAGGTCCGTAGGAATACATGATTTGCCACTGCGCACTCAAGCCTGCGACCAACACAGTCACATAAGACATCTGTTTGCAATGGACAGTTCTCATCCTGACCTGAACACAACTGGACTATCTCCGAATTCTCTAGACATAGCTGGGGTCCAAAATCCTACTTTCACAGAGTCAGAAAACAACAGGCTGGCGATCGACACGACCTAACCCCTAAGCCTAAGGGTGCCCAATTGGAGCGTCTCCTGATAACAGCTATCGAAGGAGAACCCTAACGATGGCGAGTGACGATCCCAACCGCTGACGACAAACAAAACAAACACACCACTTAAACAAACAACTGAGCACTGAGTATAACCGGATGGCAAGAATCCGAATGGAGTCACATCCTAACTAAACTGGGTAGAAACCATAACGGAATTCATGGAGATCTGCTTCCACTCCTACTTCGGAACGGTAAAAAGATTGCAATTCTCCAGCCGGCCTCAGATGCTCGACCCAAAGCACACAACAAGACAGACACTTGAAACGAAACCTGAAACTTCTCTTTACATCCCTGCCCACTCTTAACTATCTCACAAGTCGCGCCAAAACTGGTGGAACTTGAATGAATAAAGAGAGTTGACAGATGTGCATGTGCTAGGATTACACGCCTCTACCTGATAATGGAAGGTACACAAACGTGTCCCTAACTTAGCACATCATTGTCACAATCAAGGTCTCCGAATCATTACCCAGCCGAATATGCTCAAGTATCTCTGACGTACGAGCTTCGATGGGCAGTGTCTCGCGAAAATGATTTAAGGAAAGTGGTCGGGCGCGGACATGAGCAAGCTGTCCCCTCCGTAGAGACGAACTAAGCTATACTCGACGATCACACAAGAACTGAAAATCTGCAGAAGACCATCACAACAATCCAAATATGCTGCAGGAAGATGTACATTAAGCTCTAGTGGTCCGTGGAAAATCTGACACGACTCTCAAGCAAGTAGTGTCTCCAAATCTCCAACGCAAAACCACTGCGGCCATCTCCAGATCATGAGTGGAATATCCTCCTCGTACTTCCTCCAAATGTAGGGAAAGCAAAAGCGATATCTCTATAGTGTCACCTCAGTACACCCTCGAGCCCACTCAAGAAACATTACAGTTAAACAACGAAGTCGCCCGAACCAAAAGCAAAGAAAGACTGATGCAGTTGTTAACTGAATCTTCAACTGCTGAAAACTCCATACACATGCCTCAGTCCAAAGAAAAGAAACCTCCATCTCGGTCAATTCAGTCGACGGTGCAGCACTACTCTAGCAATCCTGCATGAAACGGCGGCAAAAACCTGCTAAGCCCAACAATCTGCGGATCTCCGTCCTGCACACAAGTCTGGGCTTAAGCTGTACGGCCACGATCTCCCTCGGAACCATACAGAACCGTCTCCCGTGTTTACAAGACCTAGGAGTCAACACAAACAAGCCTGAAGAAACACTCTGAGAATTTAGCAAACTGCTGGTGCTCTCCCAGCATCTGCATAACAAATCCTCAAGTGCTACTCCTGTCCCTCAAGACACATTAAATAGACCAGAGTGTCGTAAATAACACAATAAAAACTGGTCGAGGAACGGCCTGCAGAAATCTGGTTCATCATATCTATGAATGCTGCTAGGGCATCAGGGAATCCAACGACTCACCGATACACACAAAGCCCGTAGCACGCATAAGGCAGTCTTCGGAATGCCATCACTCCGAATCCGCAATAATGATGACCTGATCCCAAACACACTTAGAAAATGTCTCGCACTCTGGAGCTGATCGAAGAAATCGTCACGGCGAGGTGAAGGATACCTATCCGCACCATAAGCCGGTTCCATTGACGATCCGTCGATACACAACCTCCACTGCCGTCTTTCTCCTCGACGAACAGAAATAGGAGTTTCCAAAAGCGAAACACTCAGACGCACAAAACTCCCCAAACCAAAACTCTGCAGCTGATCCTTAAGCTCCCTCAGCTTCGTCGGCTCATCTGGAACAACGTCGGAAAGACTCTCGCACGAAAAGAACCCGGTCCAACAATCCCACGGTGGCTCCGGTATCACGAATGAACGCCAAGAATCCACGCCATCTCCTCAGTAGCCGACCAGCGAAAAAGGCTGAATTCAAGCTGTGAGAGGCGGCCCAACTATCCACCTGCACAACAAGAACGGACTTGCCTGGGAAAGCAAAACCTAACTTGTTTCCACACGGTAGTCCACAGACGCCTAACACGCAGTTAACCAATCCGTGCCCAGGAGAACGTCAATCGAACATCTCTAGAAGGATCAAAACGACGGACGAATCTCTCCCTCCTATCCGATTGGCACAAAACTGAATACGTGTCGCGCAACAAAAGAATCGCTGACAGAAGTTAACACCACTACGACTAGTCTACTCAACCACGGTACAAGCATGAAACAAACAAATACACCAAGAGAAAATATAACTCAAGGGTACCTGAAAACTCCACATTGGACGTCTGCGCGTCCCGATGAGTAGAAGCAAACTCCTGTGTCTGCCCTCTACTCGCAGCTAGATGAACTCCTCTGGTAGCCTGAGCCCTCTGAGCAAATCTTCCACGTCCACGGCCTCTCTGAATACGATCCTGACGCCGTGCTGAGGAACAATCCCTGACGAAGTGCTGAAGGCTTCCGCATCGAAAACATCCACGTGCTGACTGCTGACCATCCTGGGGATGAGAGCTGAACGACTGTCCTCGTCCCAAGCCTCTGCTACTCCCGTAGTGGCCACGAAATCTGTCTCGACGACCGAACCTCTGTCTCTGGGCTGGTACGCTGGTACGAGTCCTCCACTGTCCTGGAACTCTCTAAGCCTCTGAAATATGTGCCTCGTCAACTGGGGCTGCAACCACTGGTGCTATGTAGGTGACGGACTGCTGCATACTGATCGTAAGGGATAGCTGAGTAACGGGCGTGACAACCTCCTGTCGTAGCTCCCGAACGACGTCAACTAATGAACTCATCGTCTGGCGGAACTCCTGCATCTCTACCAACAGCCAATCCATAGTATAAGTCGTAGGCTGATCCGTCTGCACCTGTGCAACTAGAGTGCCATCCTGGTCAGTACTCGTCTCACCCGAGCTAACTCTGACCTCGGCCCTCGCTGCATCGCTCTGAGTCCCCATAGTCATCGGCGGCAAGGCTATAAATAGATATAAGATGAGATTCGATAAGAATGAGGAAATCGAATCTCAAAGATATGAATCATCAAGGAAGGAATGTCAAGCAAATTGTACTTAGGTCACTTAATGCAAAGTACCGCGCTGTGGGTATGCTGCAGACATACACACACTACGTTACTCCGCTTAAGCTACCTACCCCATCATACTAAGGTCATCCTACACTCCGAAAGGTAAAACCTAACGCTCTGATACCAACTTTGTCACGACCCAAAATTGGCCCGTGACGGCCCTAATACTATGCAACGCCTAAAGACGTAACGCAGTAAAAGAAAGCCAAAACCCAGAAATCTAAACCATGAAAAATACGGAAAAGATAATATAAGTTTTGAAACCATTGAAATCGCAACCCAAATTCTTTAAAAGTCTTATTTTCCTTCTTTAAAATTTTAGCAACACCCCTTTTTGATGAAAACCAGCCCAGATGAATACAATACAAATATACGACGCCGTAGCGAAGAACTAAAGACAGTAGAGAGAAGCTGTATATAAATAAAAGACATAAATCCACAATAATACACACTAACGTCCTCACCAAGTCTCTATGTCCACAAATACAATAGTAGATGGAGAGAGAGTACAATATACAACGAAGGTACAATATGAAATACAGATAACCGTCTAACCCACCTAAGCAAAATGGTACTGTGAGCTGATGCGGTATCTGTAGCAAAAGGTAGTAGCTGGATAGCTGAATAAAGGAATAGCCTGCCTCGACTACTCTGGGGAAAAACCTGAAACACCTGTGGCACAACGGGGGTGAGTTGCCAACTCGTGAATAGTATAAAACATATGCAGGTAATCGCAGGAATGCACGTACAGCATGAATCTAAGATATGCGATTACAGTAGTAATAATATGTCATGCAATGCTGAAATAAAGAGAGTACACTAGCAGGTACAATCAATGAGTGAAGCGATAGTAACATGACAATAGTATGCAGTAGAGATATGAGAAAGCAAATATGCAACTATCATAAGGGTACACTACAAGTACTACCAATATATAAATCTGTGCATAAGATAGGTAAGGGTGAGGTATAGGGTGGAATATGTCATTTTCAACGGAAACCTGACGTCGTGGCAGGATCACAATCCATCAAGATACTCCAATCCCAATCCTCAAACCGGCCCCCACATTGGGCTGTCACAATATAAAAGTCTCACATCACCTCAATGTACAATATAGAATAGCTCTCCTATATCTCGAATGTACAAATCACCAATCACATAGGTATATCCAATGTCCAATCCCAATGAATCACCTAGTATCCCAAGTCCAATCTCAAGTAAGTTTCTAGCATCCTAAAAGTAAATATATGTACAGAAATAAATATGATGGGGGCAATACACATATATTAGCGTCCCATACCACTAATATTGGTGTAAGGGTATATATGACAACGGCTAAATCCCCTGTTATATATACAAAAAGGGGTTAAAGAAATATCATGAAACCGTGTGCCAAGCATCGACACAGAAATCCTCGTATATGGGGCTCCGTCAGTCCGGATCAGCCCACGGGGTCCGTCTGCAGTGTCGGCCCTCGGCCTCGACAGTACAGGTCATCCCGCATCCACCTCTCTACTCTGGCCAGTAGCCTCCAGACAACTGCCAGGTCCAAACAATCACCGGTAGGTACTCGCCCGCCTCCAGGCTCAATCGGCAAACCCATCGATCTTCTTGCCGAGGGGAACCATACCGGGCCCCACCATGTACTCTCATACGGCAACCACACATCGTATGGAGCATAAAATCAGCACCGATAAAACTCATGGGGGACGCTCGAAATATCATATCAAGGGAACCGGGTTGTTACATGTATGCATAATTTCATGAACTCCCGCGGTTCCCAAATCCCGAAAACATCATGAAAAATCCAGATAAACAATGCATAAATACGGGAATAAATATATGCGATATATCTGAATGCGAGCAGGTAAACACAAATGTATAGCTGAACCAGATGTATGCGAAATCAAGATGAGGTACAGCTAAGTAACATTAGTAAATGTGAATATGCGACAACAACTGAATATGTATCTAACATACAGGTGTAGCAAGTATAGGTATCTACCTATAAGAACTGATGTCGTATACCCCCCTGGGTATAAGTAACATATGTAGGAAATCCCTCCCGGTATAGGTAAAATATGTAGGAGGTATACCTGTAGCTGTATCGCAAGTGAAAATATACCTATCACTAAAGGTATGATACACTATAGGTATACCGATAAACTAGATGTCAAGTGTGGTAAGCAATGGTAGCTATAAGGGGTAGTGTGTGACATGGCAATTATTGACGGTGTGTGTGTAGCATGCAATCCGTGCTCGTGCAACATGAACCGTCAATAATGTGTGCAGTGTCCTACGGCTGCTAGTCACAGTATATAGCTATATCTAGGAAATGCAGTAAGGCGCAATTCTACAATGACGTAGAATGTGCGACATGTAATTGAATCCTAGCCCAGACGCATAACGCCATGCAGGCGATTCCCCTGTAGATGTTATATCTACTCACCTATACTCCACGCTAGGTGAATCCTACCATCTGCTCCCCCTGTAGCCGTGTCCGTAGTCCCTGCCTGCAAACCTGCAAATAAGATAAGGAAATCACATATAAGCCAAATATCTCGCGAAACGCGATATCGAATCGAAACGAGAAACTCGCGTCGCGAACTAAACGCGCGTGTGCACGATACGTTGAATCGTGTGTGTACGCGTCTAAACCATCGCGACACGCCGCGATACGCTGGATCACAGAACCCACTCACGTATCGCGCGTATCGCGCAAACACAACGAAACACAAAAGCGACATATAGTCCCAGATTTTCCTACAGGCAAGATATTACAAAACTAGACATGTCAAAGACCTAGAAAACACAGCAGGGAGCCCTACACCCAAACCCCAACACCCAAGCTCCCCACTGGGCCGCAAATTGCGGCCAAAAAGAAGAAATTGGGGGCCTGGGTTAGGAGTTTGGGGGTCGTGCTCTGGTAGTGGTGTCTAGACCTAGGTATCATGTCCCAGTATTCTCAATTTTGTTCTGCAAGGTCCGGGTCTATAGCAGATCACAAATGTCCAGTATATCACTTAAAAACGACAATTTGCACCAAATAGAAACCTTATGGTATTTTAGTGTAATCTGGCTATTCCTCAGTTGAAGTGGCCTTGTTAACACTTAAATATACTAGGTTAGCTAACACAAACATCAATTTGCCATCACAACTCACAAATTACCAAAACTAGCACTAAACTAGCTATTTCAACACTAATCGACACAAAACTTAAGTACACACGAAATGGGGTTCAGAAATCACCCTATTGGACCTTAAAGTGCCCAAGAAAGCAGGTGAAGAGGTGTATGGAGGGGCTGAGAGCTTCTGCAAGTGCTGAGCTCCCTCTAGTGTTGCTGCTGCTGTCACTGCTGCTTGCTGCTGCTGTAGTTGCTGCTATTGTTGCTGTTGTTGTTGTTGTGTTGTGATGATGATGATGATGTTGCTGGAACTGATGATGCTACTGCTGGTGTTGTTGTTGTTATTGTGTTGTTGTTGTGATGATGATGAGGATGCCTGCAGCTGCTGCTCCTGCTCCTGCTGATCCTGTTGCTGCTGCTGCCAATGATGCTGATGGTGTTGGTGATGCTAGCTGCTGCTGCTGGAGCTCTCTCTCTCTCTCAGGTGAGTGTGTGTGTGTGAGTGAGATAATGAGAGAAGAAAAGAAATGAGATGGAGAATGAGCACACACAAGAACCCCCTCTTCTCACTCTCTCTCACTTCATTAAATGAAGCATGGGCAAGGCCATAATGCCCATGCTCTCTCTCTCTCTCTCCAAGTCAACCAATAATAAAACCATTTTTATTTTAAAAACCAACACTACTAATTAAAACCATGCATACTATTAAACCCAAAAGCAGTTAAACAAATAATTAAAACTAGGCTAGGAAAAATGGTTGGTTAACCATGGTTGCTAATCATGGTTTAACCCCAAAAACAACCCAAGTTAACATGCACAGGTGTGTGTGTGCCTAGCAAAATTCTAATAAAATACTCATTAAATAAGATAAAATATTTAAAAACCAATTTGGTAAACTTTTATTAAAAACTATATATTAAAATATAATTAGCTACAAAACACATTCTAAGGTGTTACACAAATCGGACTAACGTATCCTTAACAAACGTTTGAGTTGATCTTAGCCTCAAGCTTAGCTAACGTATCCTCAAACCAAACCCCCAAACCCAAATCTAAGATAACACGGATTTGGACTAGTCCACGCCCTACGGGCGACGACATAACTCAGTCTCCGTAAACGATCCACGGGCAATAAAACATAAAACAAAAACACACGACACGAAGTGACCATCTGGAGAAGGAGAAAGTTGTTACCACGATGCAGTAGCGTAATTAACTGCATGGGCTTGCGCCTGCAGGGAAGAGCGTCCCCACAATCAAAAACCCCTCAAACGAGGGGGAATCTGACGAAGTCTGCTACATCGGACGCATCCGTTTAAACCTTCGATACATGGTGCCATAAACCAACTTAGCATCTTCGGAGAGGTGAACGGATAGCACCAATTAGCATCTGCCCCGAATCTCAGTGCCAAGACATCGCAGCCTTGCGCGCCATCATTCGGAGGGGAACAGATTCTGGCACGCCCGGTGGGACCTTTTCCTCTTTCCACTCCGCACTTCGTGTGTCGTGATTCGCGAACCAATCGCGGTTCGCTAATGGTTGCCCTTGGGTTTCAAGATACTAAGAATTGGCGTCTTGCTGATTGCAGAAAGCAAAGGATCGATGGCTTCTACTTCTGCGAAATTCTCCAACTGCTCAAACTGCAATTGCGACCAACGCTCTGCCTCGCCAGGAGGCATAGCCTACGGACCCCAAGCTGCTTCGTTGTTCACAATGCCGGTGGACCAAGTAACTCAAGCCACTACCGGATTGTTCTTTGGGACTATACTCCCACCATCAAGCTTCGCGACGCCGGTGCTGACAAAGGAAGCTCTCAAGAGGTCGGTCTTTGATCGTCTTACCCCTGCTGCGGCTCCTCTCAACGAGTCGCCCAACGTCAACGCCTCGGTCTTCTCTAGATTGGGCCAGAAATCTTGCGAACTCATCACGGGGCCTACAATCTCAGAGAAGGCTGCTTCTAAGAAAGTGGCCGCTCCTACCCCCGAAATTGCCAAGGTGGCTTCCCCTACCACAAAGTCGGTCTTTACAAGGTTGACGGCTTCGGCTCCCGCTCCTACTGCCCAGAAGACATCGGTCTTTGACAGGCTAACACCAACAACAATCCCCCACCCACACAGGGGGCAAGACGAAGCCATTCTCAGCGCTGAACCAGCGCCGTCCGCTCGACGCGCTCGACGTCGTCATTGGCGCCGAGTAAGGAAGGCTGGGGGCGACTCCCCCTCCGGATTGACTCCACCAGCCTCGGTGGCAGAAGTTAATGCTGCTGTTCCAACTGGGAACAGCTTCGAGATGCTACATAAGGTGCGAAGGAATTCCCCTACTGCAGTGCTGAAAAGGTCTCCTCCCTCATTAAAAAAGGTTGTGGAAATAGAATCAGAACAGCCCCGGTCTCCTCAACGGCTGTCTTCCAAAATCTATAAGGTTTGGCGGCAGGCCCGAGACTCGATCGTCGATCCAAACTTCTCCCGCCAGCACAAGAAGCTAAAAATCCAACCGGAGGCCGGTCATCAGGATAAACCCCGAAAGGCTATCTGGATGCCCATCTCGACGGCCCCCTCAGCCTCCACGGTTCATAAAGGGAGGAGGCCAGAGAAGACCCCCCAACGTGCAACGACGGCTAAAAGCACTAAGCCCAATCGCCCTAAGTCTGGGGGCATGATGGTCCATACCGTATACATGGCCTCTGGAAAGGAGGAGAGCCGCACTTCTACAGGCCACCGACCACTTACCCGATCCGTGACGAAAGCCCAGGAGCAACAACAAAAGCTCCAAGAAATGATGAATTCTATGGCCGCACTTACCGGGCCAAAAGAAAGCCCAGAAACGTCCTCAGACGCATGCCAGGAGGAGGAAACCGACGCTGAATTCCTTCGCCGGATACTGGAGAAAAAGGACAAAGAGGCTGCTGAACAAGCAGCCAACATACAACGTATGGGCCTTCTCTTCCAAGATATGATAGGAATGATGATCCAGCAGGACTTGCCCGCCGAAGATCCCCCAATCATTCTTGAAGACGACCGAGGAGAAACGTCGAATCCACTGCCGGCCCTCTCAACGGCCAAGGAGGAGACAATCTCTAAAGCTGACTTGGCTGACTACATAGCCCAGCAAATCCGGGTCCATCATGCGACTGAAGCAGCTGGTCAAGTCGTGAAAACGGGGCGGCCGTATCCGAGCTGGTACGATCAAATCAAATACCCGCAAGGCTATACGATACCGAAATTCCATGTGTATAAGGGGACCGGCAATCCCCATCAACACGTCGTCCAGTTCCGGGCCCTCTGCGGTAACACCGGCGGGGATGATAAACTGTTACTCCGTCAGTTCGTTGGCAGCTTATCAGAAACAGCGTTCGAATGGTATTCGGAACTCCCGAACGATTCCATCAAAACGTTCGCTGAAATGGAGTTGTTATTCACTCAGCGGTTCGCAAGTGCCAGCGAGCGCACTCCAATAACGGCATTGATTAACGCCAGGGTAAAACCAGGCGAAACCTGGGTCCAGTATGCTATACGCTGGCGGAATTTGTGGTCGAGATGCGAGCAACGCATTGAGGAGGCACCCGCAGTGGGCATGTTCGTGGGAACCCTAGACCCCCACGCAACTATTTCCCAGTTCATGATGTTCTTTAAGCCAACCACATTCCAGGCTTTAATCGACAAGTTGGCTCAGATGGACCAGATGGGTCGTAGACCACCTCCCCCGAAGTCGGAACCTCGGAATGACAAGGGTAAAGGAAGGGCGACCTTTGTCCCGAATGCCCAACAGCAACCTAACGCCCCGAAGCCGGCGGATCAATTGGAAGAAAGACGCCGGTATTATAATGAAAAGATGAAACGTCCCTACTCGTTCCCACGAGACAAGAAGAAACGGCTATTTGAGCTGGCAATACGCAACAGACTTATAAACCTACCAAATCCAAGGCGACCGCCACAACCCACCGAGGTGAATAACCCTAACTATTACCCTTACCATCAAACGGTAAGTCATCCGATTGAAGATTGCTTCGTCTTCAAAGGATGGATTGAAGATCAATACCTCCAGGGGAAGTTTGTACTGTCCGAAAAGTGGAAGGTGAACCCACCATAACCGCATACTCCTAAGAAAGCAGATACACCGGGGGCAACCTGCTCCTTTATTGAAGAAGCTCCATGGGAGGTCGTACTATCAACTAAAACCAAAAGAATGCTGAGAGACCTTCATGCGTGCCCTGCGATCGAATGGAAGGACCCTCTTGAACCGCAAATTATCGAAGGGATGTTGAAGCCCCGCACAATTACGAAGACTCGTGATAAGGTCCCGAATACTCACGCCCAGCCGTCAAAAGCTTCGAAGAAAAAGAAGAATAAATCCAAGAAGCCCGCGAAGCTTGGAGATGAGCGCACGAAATTGCAAAAGCAGATCGACGCGCTGGAAGAATACAATCAAAAGACGCGAACCCCTGTCACACTGCAAGAGTTCCTCAACCACATCTTTCAAGAGGAAGATGATGAAGAGAGCCCATCGGATGAATCCGAAGAGTATGTGGTGAGTTGTAACGTAATCTCCCACTCGATTACCGATGATGAGAAAACTCCTAACACTAAGAAGCTGGAGGCAGAACCTGAACCAGAGCGTGCGTGGCTGACAAATGAAATGATCAATGCCTTTCTAGACGAAATTCGTCTAAAAAGTAAGGCGGATCAGGAACATGATATGGCGACGTCAGAAAGAACCAAATGCAGGCGACTGAATGAAAGAGTTGAACTACCCCCGCCAGATCAAAAGGCGTCCGAAGTGGACAAAAAGATATTCAAGACGAGGAAAAGGTTTGCCAAAGCCATGTCGATGGGGATGAAGCTACCACCCTCGGAAGGGAATACACACGATGGGACGGAGAGGCACCCTAATTATTGCGCATATCATCGGAGAGTCTCGCACCCCACAGAGGAGTGCGACGCCTTTAAGATATGGTGGCAAGGATATGTTGCTCGTCTTCAACATTTTAAACGCATGAAACGCAAGAGCCGTCGGGAACGAAGAAGCACTATCGACGGGCGCAACAGAACTACCGGCAGCTGTGACATGGTTAACGTCGGGGGGTCACAAATTCTCACCTTTGGGAGCGACTCTGATGAAGAAATGACTCTAGGCACTCTCTTTAAAGAACCCGTGCTAGGAAAAGAGGAGGAATCGGAGGCCTGCGAGAACATTCAGCTGCGCAATCGCACACTCCCAGAAAAGAATCTCGGGCCCGTGAGCAGAAAAGATAAGGGAAAGGAAAAGGTCATTGAAGATATCACTTTAGATGACCAAGTCACGAAAGAGCTAACTACCAAAGACCCTCCCAAAAAGGGTAAGGTGGACTATAACATCCTCGCGCACTTAAGGAAGCTACCTTCTCAGCTTAGCATCCTTGATGCCCTCCTATTGTCAAAAGAATCGCGAGACTCACTAATTAAGGCGTTGCAAGAACCTGAACAATTCCAAGCCTTCCTCGCCACTGAAAGGATGAAAGATAACCTAGAGGAAGTGCATACGTCCGACGTCACTTTCGGTGATGAAGACCTCCTTCTCGGGACGTGCGACCATAACCGTCCCCTATATGTCTCCGGATACTTCCTTGATATCAAGATAGGCAAGATCCTGGTGGATAATGGATCCTCCGTCAATCTCCTTAATGTTCGGGTGTTGAAGGAAATCTGCATGAGTGTGCAACATCTCGCTCGTGACAAAATTACTATCTCCGGTTTCGATTCACAATCGTCACGGACTCTCGGATCTGTGATACTAACATTACGCTTTGGACTTCTCGTCACAGACATCAAATTTCATGTCATTGACGCCAAAACCTGCTACAACGCCTTGCTCGGTCGTCCTTGGCTACACGAATACAACATCGTCCCTTCTACACAACACCAGTGTATGAAGTACTTTAAGGATGGTTTAGAGTATACCGTAACAGGAGAGTTAAATCCATTTTCCGTGAACGAAGTCCGCAAATACGAAGACGCGAAGTACTTTTTGCCAGATTTCGAGGATACAGAAAGGTGTCGCGACCCGGAGAACAAAGCCGCCGCCACCGTTCCTGTTTTCGGAAGTGATACCGAAGAAGAGGAAGAGATAGTTTATACAGGGCCATCTCAACGCAACAACCTGGGGACGCCCTCCCCCATACTGGTCTTCGGAAGTGATTCAGAGGATGAAGTTAATGCTGTGTTCTCTAATCGGCTGTCAATACAAATACCTCCCGGCGATGACCATAGCTTTCAAATCACCATGGTACCGCGAGAACACTACAAGGATCTCGACACGCTGCAAGCTCATAATGTGCAGGACCTGCAAACATTCTACATCCCTTCCAGGCAAAGGGGTGAGAAGATGATCCTATTCTACCGATCCTCAGAGTCGAAAATAGAGAAAGAGATCTGGCATGGCGCAGATGCTACATGCGACAGACTCCAACCCATTCGTCTGCCCAGATACTATACAAATGGATTAAAGAAGCTATTGAAGCGCCAAGGAGTACCCTTAAAACAAACTGTTCGACAGGCTCGGTTCTACAACAGGATTTGGGATGTCCCTGGAACCCAACGCAAATTGCCCAACGGGAAAATGGAGACACTTGGGCTTGGATACGCGAGAACCGGAAAACGAGAGCGGGCCCACAGCAGCTACGCTATATATACCTTTGATGAAGAAGAGGACGCCCTGTCAGGAGATGCCGACCCCTCATCAAAACTAGACCCCGCGATCGAAGCGCCGAGTCCGTCGTCTGAAGAACGAATGGGCAAACCTATCAGGAAAGTGGGTCAGAAAGCTCGGGAAGTCCACAGCCGCGAAATGGCCATTTACGAGAAGGCCAGGACGCAACGTCTATTTCAACAGACTGCAAAAGACAAAGATGTTCATCCTTGTCAACCCATCATGCGAAAGGCCCGATGCGGAGACGAAAATAAGTCAAGGAGTGGAAAGAAGAGCCGACAACAACGACGTAGGATTAGAGGGTTACAGGTACTGCACGGCTCGGATTCGTCCCTCATAGAAAAGACGAGTCGAGCGTACTCCTTCCCCCGAGACAAGACGGAGAAGTTACTCAAGCTCGCTTTAAAACATTAAATGATCGCGCTTCCAGAATCTAGACACCCTGAGCAAGCTAACAAGGCTTCTCGTCTGAGCTATTGCTCTTATCACCGAGCTATAGGACACCCCACCGAAGACTGCTTCACCTTCAAGAACTGGGTCGAGGACCAGTACCAATGGGGCAGATTCGCTTTATCCAACAGCTGGAGGGTAACGCCGCCACGAAAGCACGAGCCCAAGGCCGCAAGAGCAGAACCGGATCCACCTCAGTCCCGGAAGCGGATTCGCGCCTGTTATACGATTACGATATTAAAAGAAGAGCCCGAGAACATAGATGACCTTCCCCGGTGCTTTGAAAACAGCGATGATGAGGTGATCTCAGAATTTCCGCCCGCTCCGAAAGAACTGGAAGACGGTATACATACTACTGCAGATAACCTCAGGAAGATTGAGTTGGGATCGGCAGAGGACCCGCGACCGACATTCGTCAGCGAGCTACTCTCTGAAGAAAAGGTGGTCGCGTTAAAAAACGTGCTACTACGGCATAAAGACTGCTTCGCGTGGAACTACTCTGAGATGCCAGGATTAGATCCGGAGGTTGCCGTGCATAAATTAGCAATATCCCCGGATATCAAGCCAGTCAAGCAAGCGCCAAGAAGGATGCGACTCGAGCTTGAGATGAGCATCAACGCCGAAGTCAAGAAGCTGATCGATTCTGGATTTATTCAAGAAGTTCAATATCCCGACTGGATCGCCAATATCGTCCTGGTAATGAAGAAGAATGGGACGGTACGCATATGCGTGGATTTCAGGGATCTCAATAAAGCCTGTCCAAAGGATGATTTTCCAGTACCGGTAACCGAGCTAATGATAGATAACACGTCCACTCACGAGGTTTTCTCCTTTATGGACGGTTCGTCAGGATACAATCAGATAAAGATGCATCCTGAAGACCAAAAGCACACCGCTTTCCGGACCCCTTTGGGTATATTCTGCTACAGGGTTATGCCCTTTGGTCTAAAGAACGCTGGCGCTACCTATCAAAGGGCCATGACAAAGATCTTCGACGACCTCATACATGACATCGTTGAGTGCTATATCGATGACCTCGTAGAAAAGAGCATGTCATACGAAGAGCATTTAAAGCATCTGGAGACCGTGTTTCAACGCCTTCGGCAATATAATTTGAAAATGAATCCCCTCAAATGCGCGTTTGGAGTCTCCTCGGGTAAATTCCTGGGATTCATCGTTCGACACCGAGGTATTGAAATAGATCCGTCAAAGATTAAAGCGATCATGGAAATGCCTCCGCCAAGAACCCTCAAACAGTTGCGGTCTCTCCAAGGGAAGCTCGCATACATCCGGCGATTTATCGCAAATCTTTCAGGCAAATGCCGCCCCTACAGTCACCTGATGAAGAAGGGAACCCCATTCGTCTGGGATCAAAAATGCCAAGGTGCACTAGACGAGATCAAGCAGTACCTGCAGAACCCGCCGGTATTGGCTGCGCCGGTCAAGGGAAAACCCCTCATTCTTTATACAACCGCCCTCGAAGGTTCCTTGGGCGCATTATGGGCGCAAGAGAACGATCAGGGGAAAGAGAGAGCACTCTACTACTTAAGTCGAGTTCTACTGGGGGCAGAAAGAAATTACTCTCCCATTGAAAAACATTGCTTGGCATTAATCTTCGCGATAACAAAGCTCAGGCACTATGCGTTGGCACACGAAGTCTGCCTCATCTCGAAGGTGGACCCTCTTAAATATCTGATGTCAAAAGCCATATTGACGGGACGACTCGCTAAATGGGCCCTGCTCTTGATGGAGTTCTCGATAATCTATCAACCTCTCAAGGCAGTGAAAGGCCAGGCCATTGCTGACTTCCTCGCTGAGCACCCGATACCGGCCGATTCTCCTCTGAATTGTGATCTGCCAGACGAGCATGCATTTGATGCGATTAGCGGCGGAAACACCCGATGGGAACTCTATTTCGATGGAGCTTCCTCCGTAAAGAAACAGAAACAAGGTATCCCAATGATCAAATCAGGGATAGGCCTCATCTTTGCAACTCCACAAGGAGGGATAATGCGCTTCGCCTTCTCCTTAACAGAGCCGAGGACAAACAATGAGGCTGAATATGAAGCTCTGATAGCAGGCCTCGAAATCGCCATCGACATGGGAATTGAAGACCTCCTTATATACGGGGATTCTCAGCTAGTTGTTAGTCAAGTGAATGGTGACTACCAAACGTGCAAGCCGGAGTTGGTAAAGTACGGCGAAAAGGTGCAACAACTGTTAACCCAAATTCCCTCCTATACCTTGGAGAACATACCACGCGTGGAGAACAGCAAAGCAGACGCGTTGGCCAAACTTGCTAAAGAACTGGCAGACGAGAACCTCGATGATGTCAGAATCGTGGTACAAAGCCGTCGAGTGCTCACCCCGGCAGAAATACCTCCGGAATTATATAAAGAGGGAGCAACTGAGCAGACAACCCTACAAATAAAAGACCATGAGAAGGCCGAGGACTGGAGGGAAATCTTCATAGACTACTTTAAGTCCCACCGAATGCCCAAAGAAGCATCCTCAAGACATCAGCTCATGAAACGAGCTCTATCTTTCGCTTTCGTCAACGATACTCTATACAAGAGATCATTTGATTCTCTATGGCTGAGATGCTTAGGACCTGACGAAGCGGAAAGAGTCATTCAGGAAGTTCATGACGGACTTTGCGGTTCTCACCAAGCAGGCCCGAAGTTGAAGTTAAAGATTAAACGAATGGGCTACTACTGGCCCACGATGATCCAGGACTGCCTCGAGTATGCGAAGCAATGCCACTCATGCCAAATTCATAGAGGCTTCATCCACCAACATCCGAATCCACTACACCCAACGGTGGCCAGCTGGCCATTCTAGATGTGGGGAACTGACATAGTCGGCCCCATTGAGCCAGCATCATCTCGAGGACATCGTTTTATCCTGGCGACAACTGATTACTTCTCCAAATGGGCAGAAGCAGTACCACTGAGGGAAGCGAAGACGGATAATATCCTCCATTTCTTCAAGACGCACGTCATCTATCGGTTTGGAACCCCACGGCGGATTATCTCCGATAATGGGCCAGCCTATCGAAGCCATAAGATTAGCCGCTTCGCGCAGCAGCACAATATAGACTGGAGATATTCTTCAGTTTACAACCCACGAGCTAATGGTCTGGCCGAGGCCTTCAATAAGACCTTGACGAAGATCATAAAAAAGACCGTTTCCCGGAATAAGAGAGACTGGCACGAGAGGCTGCAAGAGGCCCTTTGGGCTTATCGAACTACATTCAAGACGGCCACGAACACAACGCCGTACGCATTGGTATTTGGGACGGAAGCAGTACTCCCCCTCGAGATAGAGTTACCCTCTCTACGAGTGGCAGTCCACCACGAGCTGACGGACGAAGAAAATGCTCACCTTCGGCTTGAGGAGCTTGATGCCCTCGACGAAACCCGGCTCATAGCGCAACAATATCTAGAAGCCTACAAAGCAAAGATGACGCGCTCGTACGAAAGATTGACCAGGCCGAGGACATTCCACCAAGGCGAACTCGTATTAGTGGTCAAAAGACCTATGATCCCCAATCGTACCAAGCGGGGGAAATTTGAGCCAAACTACGAAGGCCCTTACATCATAGACAAGGTCTACCAGGGTGGAGCCTATCTACTCATGGACATGCACGGTGAAAGGCCTTTCAGGCCAATAAACGGCCGCTTCTTAAAGAAATACTACGCTTGATGAGCCATAGCCCGGGTCAACGATAGATGACGACGACTATGTCTGCTCGCTATCTTCCTAGGCTCAGACTTTACAAGCAGCAGCCGGCCTTCCCATAACAACGGACCGAAACGTCCCTAAACTAACAACGGACCGAAACGTCCCTAAACTAACGACGGACCGAAACGTCCCTAAACTAACGACGGACCGAAACGTCCCTAAACTAACGACGGACCGAAACGTCCCTAAACTAACGACGGACCGAAACGTCCCTAAACTAACGACGGACCGAAACGTCCCTAAACTATTGACGGACCGAAATGTCTTTAAACTAACGACAGACTGAAAAGTCCCTAAACTACTACCGCAGCATCCTTAGGCTGACGAGATAAAAAAAAAGAGAAAAAAGAATAAAAAACGGTGCGTCCACAAGCAAAACGGGCACGGATGAAAACCCGAAAGGGCTCCGTGAGTAAAAACAGCAGGACTACCGGCGAGTGTTTGTGAAAACCCGAAAGGGCGCAACCTCGTTAAAAGACACTTATAGGGTCCTCTCGACATTGTAAGGAGAAACCACCTGCGTGAGATCCTTACGACTCGCAAAGGAGTAACACACTTAGGGATCCTCACGATTCCTAAGGAGAAAATACGCTTACGAGATCCTCACGACTCGTAGGGAGAACTCTCTTGTGGGACCCTCACGGCTCATAAGATTTGAAAGTCTTAAGTTACAGAAACCTAAACCTGTTCTTAAGCAAATCCTCCACAACCTTCGGTATTGCCCTACAAGGGATTCATACTGACCCTTGTATACAATCCACGGGCGCAAATAAACATTTCCCCAGCAAAGTCCCACCCGTGACTAGGGATATGTCCATATAATGAGCAGCCCTTGTAGGTCCTCTCGACCCATAAGGAGAAAGCCCTCTTGTAGGATCCTTACGACTTACAGAGGAACACACGCTTAGGAATCCTCACGATCCCTAAGGAGAAAATACACCTGCAAGATCCTCACGACTTGTAGGGAGAAATACCTTTGTGAGACCCTTAAGGCTCATAAAGTCAAAAGCCTTGGTCGACAGGACCCTTAACCCTGTTTGCTGAGCCACCTTTGTTCGTCATCGACAAAGGCAAATGATGATTCGCTTCTGGCAACATTCCAGTTGTAGCGGTGCTGATGCCGAAATCGGTGCCTAAAATCCAGGCTCGCAGCGAAAAAGCTAGCAAGCCACACATGCCTACAAAATAGCCGAAATGATGGGGCAACTTGCAATAAAAAGCAGCAAGTAAAAATGAAGGCATGAAAAATAGCCGAAATGATGGGGCAACTCGCAATAAAAAGCAGCGAGCAGAAAATAAATAAATAGCCGAAATGATTGGGCACCGCGAAGAATAGCCGAAATGATGGGGCAATCGCGACCTTCGCGATATAAAAAGCTGAAATGATAGAGCATCGCGGAAAAAGAAATAAAATAAAAGAGAAATCCTCGCCCTACAGGTGATGTTACATCTACCTCTGTATACAATCCAGAGGCGCAAACAAAGAAGGGATCATACTCCTTCCCCAGGTTTCATCATAAAGAGAAGCCAAACCTCGACGGTTCGCAGATAGCCTAGAGATCATCTCGACGTCCGTCTCATGGTAGCAGACACAACATCAAGCGAAACGGAACAGCGGCAACCCCCAGTTCCATGGCTCGGCGATACATATCACCAAGAGTCGAACCTCCATCCCGTGAAATGCGGATACAATCAAAAAAATTCCTGGTCACGTGGAACACGGATAACGTCACTCTTTGACCCCGTGGAAAACGTCCAGAGCGGAGCCTAGTCCTCGCAGAGCACGGCAGTGAACCCGTGTGAAGCATCTAGTGCAAACTTCCTGGTTACGTGGAACACGGATAACATCACTCTTTGACCCCGTGGAAAACGTCCAGAGCGGAGCCTAGTCCTCGCAGAGCACGGCAGTGAACCCATGTGAAGCATCTAGTGCAAACTTCCTGGTTACGTGGAACACGGATAATGTCACTCTTTTACCCCGTGGAAAACGTCCAGAGCGGATCCTGGTCCTCGCAGAGCACGGCAGTGAACCCGTGTGAAGCATCCAGAGCGGAGCCTAGTCCTCGCCTAACGCAGCAGTGAACCCGTGTGAAGCATCTAGTGCAAACTTCCTGGTTACGTGGAACACGGATAATGTCACTCTTTGACCCCATGGAAAACGTCCAGAGCGGATCCTGGTCCTCGCAGAGCACGGCAGTGAACCCGTGAGAAGCATCCAGAGCGGAGCCTAGTCCTCGCCGAGCACGGCAGTGAACCCGTGTGAAGCATCTAGTGCAAAATTCCTGGTTACGTGGAACGCGGATAATGTCACTCTTTGACCCCGTGGAAAACGTCCAGAGCGGAGCCTAGTCCTCGCTTAACGCGGCAGTGAACCCATGTGAAGCATCTAGTGCAAACTTCCTGGTTACGTGGAACACGGATAATGTCACTCTTTGACCCCGTGGAAAACGTCCAGAGCAGATCCTGGTCCTCGCAGAGCACGGCAGTGAACCCGTGTGAAGCATCCAGAGCGGAGCTTAGTCCTCGCCGAGCACGGCAGTGAACCCGTGTGAAGCATCTAGTGCAAAATTCCTGGTTACGTGGAACGCGGATAATGTCACTCTTTGACCCCGTGGAAAACGTCCAGAGCGGAGCCTAGTCCTCGCCGAGCACGGCAGTGAACCAGTGTGAAGCATCTAGTGCAAAATTCCTGGTTACGTGGAACGTGGATAACGTCACTTTTTGACCCCGCGGAAAACGTCCAGAGCGGAGCCTGGTCCTCGCCAAGCACGGCAGTGAACCCGTGTGAAGCATCCAGAGCAAATACCGGACTGTGGAGTCCTTAAAATCCAAGGACTATGACGTCCTTAACCTCGACCGCGATGTCTTAAAACTAACGATCAACTACCCCTATTCCTTACAGATTTTTGCCCCGGTTTAAGGGTACATCTCTTCACTCCTTTGATGCCTGGCGTTGTAATTCCTCAACGTCTTCAAAGAGGTGACGGGTCCCTGCAACCAAACATCGGACTGTGGAGTCCCTAAATCCATGGACTATGAGGTCCTTAACCTAGACCGTGATGTCTTAAAACTAACATCGGACTGTGGAGTCCCTAAATCCACGGACTATGAGGTCCTTAACCTTGACCGTGATGTCTTAAAACTAACATCGGACTGTGGAGTCCCTAAATCCATGGACTACGAGGTCCTTAAGCTTGACCGTGATGTCTTAAAACTAACAGCGGACTGTGGAGTCCTTAAATCCACGGACTATGAGGCCTTTAACCTTGACCGCGACGTCTTTAAACTACAATATCTGGAGGAACCTCTAACTCCGTAAAACACGGACAAGGGTAACCGCATCCAGCACTTACAAGTTCTCACGACCGGGAGGAAAACTCTTTATGAGACCCTCATGGCTCGTAAAATGCAGAAGTCTTAGGAAGCAGATCTTAACCCTGAGTCCTGAGCCATCGCTGTCCTGCAAAGGAGATCAAGATAGAATATCCGCAGAATGCATTCAAGGGGACATATCATTGAGAGGAAAATTGTATCTTTTATTCATAAACCAAAATGGATACAAAGTACAATTTATGAAAGAAACAAAAAGAAAGGATACTCTTATCCATGAGTATGTACAAAAAAAAAGAGAAGAAAAGATTCAAGTCCTTAAGCCGGCGGGCGGTGCAATAATTTTACCAGCTCATCGTTCTGTTGCTGAGCCACGGCTTCTGACGCAAGATCTCCAGAAGACGAGCCTCCGCCTGAGCTTGCTGAGCCTGATACGAAGCAAGCCGAGCTTCGAGCTCTTTCTCGGTGGCTTTATGAACCTCGACCCTCTCACGAGTGAACGTGGCGGCTTTATCGAGAGCCACCACCTCTTTGATGGATTCCTGTAACGCCCGCCACAGTTCATACGCTTTATTGGCCCTGGCTGTGAGATTGGCTTGAGGCTTGCCCAACACCGTGGAAGCTAGCTCCCTCTCCGAAAATTTACGACCGAGCCCTTTTCTCGCACAACAATATGTTCGCTACGTGGCCACGAAAGCTTGCGCTCGCAACCACGGCCTCGAACACAAGACATTTACAAGACCGTATAAATGGGGCTTCCGGTCGACAGCGATAATCGATCTGAAACTTGTTCACATCACCTGGTATGAGAAGCAATGAGAAAATTTCCAGTGTTTATCCTATCGAGCATGTGTTCACGATTATATGAGCATCCGAAAAAGAAATAAAATTCGAGGCATTAATTTGCATGCGACATGACGACAATGTTCATAATTAGAAGAAGCTTTCATAAGAAGAACACAATGTTTATTCATGCAAGCGAATACATGCATACGAGTACCAAGCCTACATAGGGGTTCAACATAAAGCATACAAAAGAGAGGACTAATTTAAAGGCACTACGCTAACGGAAAAGATCACCAAACACCGGATCAATGGCACAAGGGTTAACAAAGCAAAGAACAAAATTCTCCATCTCCCTCTCCGCTCTCTCCAGCACATCGAAGCGACGATTCTCGCGAGAGGTCGCTCCCCATCGGTTGGCGCCATGCTCGTCCGCGAAAGCAAACATAATAGCTCGCCGGGCCTTTATCTCGCTCAATAGATGAATTGAGTAGTCCTTCAAGGCCTGAGTAATCAGGCACGCTTCATGAAAGACTTCAAGCTTCTCTTCCGCCGCATCAAGCATCGCCAGAGTCATCTCCGCTGGGTGAGGAGGGATGTCGGCAAGCACTGCCGCGAGAATCATCTGGAGCCAGAGGGAACCCATCGGAAGGGGAGACCCTCTACGAATCGAGAGCTCATGCATGGCCGAGTCACATTCGTCATCAGAAAAGAGGGGGTCCACCAACCGAGCAGCAAACCGGGGGATCATTTCCTCAAGAGGAACTTCCCATGGCTGTCGACGAGCACGAGGACGATTACAAGCCATGGCACTCGTTTCTCTCTCTCAAAAAAAAAATATGTATATGATATGAATCTCTCTGTGAAAGGAAAAGAAAGCTATAGCCTCATATATAATGAAGTGCATTAAGTGCTATGCGCGGAAAATCTTGCATGGTGAATTTATTTTCCAGGCCTAAAAAAGGAAAGGTACCGAAAATCAAGGAGATGGAACGATTTCCAAGCCCCTTTTTCAGCACCTAACATTGTGCACTGAAAATATGGCATGAGGAAAATCTTGTGAACAGTCGCATCAAGAGATCTCACGTGTAGAACATGTGAGGCCCAAACCTGATGTGCATTTAAAAGGAAGAATATGGAGTAGTACCCTGCATATTAAAGCACAAACAACAATAGTAGCAGAATAATAAGATCTCAGAGAAAAAGCATGCAAACATACAGAGACACAACAAAACTTATCATCCAGACTTCAAGAAGGCGATACAAAATAAAAAGAAAAACTTTTACAATGGTAAGGCTTCAGACGCGGAGCAGGGGTTGAGAAACTCGAAATTAACTTTATTCAAGATCTTCCAAGCATTTCGAACCTCCCGAGTATGCTTTCTCTCACGGTCACAAGCATCGGGGTCCCCGCGGATGTCCTCTACCCTCCGGTAGGCGCCCAGTACTGCTGATTGCTGAAAAATCTGATGAAGGAGATCAATGAGATTATCCCGCCTTTTCTTTGAGATCAAGCCCATAAGGTACACCGAATGCACCTTATCCTCGGCAGTGTCCAAGGCCCCGAGCGGTATGCCGGCGCAAAAGAGAAGAAGTGCCTCCCGGATCGCCAGCACGATCAGCCTCAGAAGAGAAGAGCGACGGGGGAGTAGCCTATGGTTGTACTCGTCGAAGCGGCTCATGATCTCGGCACACTGAGCATCGGTGAACTCCTGATTCTGACTGCGGCCCAGCGCACGAATATTCCCGTAGGAAATGATTTCGTCAAGATTATACAGATGGGTATCCATGATACCTGAAATAAAAGTCAAAAGACATCATTACAAAACCACCATTTCATTAATTGCAGGAAGAACAACCTAGGGCCAAGAGACCTCAGGAAGCCTCTGTGTGAAGGAAGCGAGTTCTTCATTGGAATTAGAATTTCCTTATTAAGAAAAGGGAATTAAATTCCCAGAAACATTTTGAATGGAATTAAATTCCATGGGTTTGAACCGCCATAATCATCTCCCTAAGGGATCATCTGAACCGTAAGTGATCTACTGCGGGAGTTAAGTGGTCTTATATTTTGGTTAAATCACTTGAAGAAAAAATGGGTTCTTTGTGAAACCCTTGGTCTGGATTTAAAATCCGGAGAGTTTTGTCAAAACGAAGGTGCTTCGATCACCATTACCTGAGGAGGAGGAATCCCTTTAAAGCAGAGTTAAACTCTGAAAATATTTTAAAACAGAGAACTAAGCTCTGGAAGAAGAGAATTAAATTCTCAGAAAAAGTTCTCAGAAGAAGAAGATGGGCAAAGTGAAGGCTCCTATGAAGAGACAGAGGTATTTATAGAAAGCAATAGAAACGCTTCATCTCCTCAAATCCCTAAAGGAATCCAACGGTCGCAAGAGGTGACAGCGTTGCACTCACGAGCAGACACGTGAGAACAACGCTGTGGGGGCATTTGTTTCCTGATTTAAAATCAGGAAAGCTTCTGTGAAAAGCTTCAGAAGAGGGTCACGTGCTTACACGTGACTAGCGGTCACGTGTTGGCACGTGACGCCTAAAAAACATCATCAAGGCAGGTTCAGTTTCCTGACTACGTGGAAGAAAAGGGGCTTCAGGAAGAGTCACGTGCTCCCACGTGACCAGGGTCACGTGGCGACACGTGACATTTAAATGCAAGCGTCAAAGGCACACCGATTAACTGATCAAGTTAAGGAAAAGGCTTCAGAAGAAGTCACGTGCTCCCACGTGACCAGAGTCACGTGTTGGCACGTGACGTTCAAGGCTGCAGACTCGTTCTCCAGAAAGAGGCGCCAGACAGGGGTCACGTGCTCACACGTGACCGGGGGTCACGTGGTAGCACGTGACGTTCAAGCAGCAATCAGAAGACAGAGCGCAAAGGAAAGAAGAAGGCTCATTCCGAAAGGGGTCACGTGCTCACACGTGACCATGGGTCACGTGGGCACACGTGACCGGCTTTCAAAGCCCATTTTGTCAACAGAATTAGATTCTGAAAGAAATTCAAATCTTTCCAAAGGAAAGCGGCTATCTGGAACCAATCAAATTAAAGATTCAGAGGTGATCTATCTATGGGAAAATTCCGGGTTTGGAAAGATTTCCCCTTTAAATCTAACAGAAATTGCAAGGGAGAATCTCTGGATTTAAAATCCAATGGTGGATAAAATTCACCTAATAATCCAAAGGTCCAGAACGAATGAAGGATGCAAATCAAATCTCTCAATGAAGATTCGTCACAAAACTAATTTATTCGGCTGCTTCTCCTATAAATAGGAGCGAAGAGATACAAAAAAGACATACATGGCGCAGAGAAGAAAAAAAAAAGGAAAAAAGGAGGAGAGCTTTGATACTTTGAAAAGACTCGGATCTTCTACGAAAACCCTAGGTAAGAAAGGGAAGGCATTTTGAAAGAAAGAGAATTTAATTCTCAACAGAGTTTAACTCTGATACAAAAAACAGAAGAGCATACTTCTTCTCTCTTTGATAGAGGATCTGCAAAGTGCACACCTCCCCTTAAGGTTGAGAATTTAATTCTCAATGGGTCGAGATCCTGCCATGCAGATCCAAAACATAGAGAGGGAATGCAAGCATGAGAATTTAATTCTCACCGAACTATAGGAATTTAATTCCTTCAAAATAAAATTAGGGCTTGACCCTATATCATGGGAACATAATTCCTTCAGAATAAAAAGAAACAGGGTTTAACCCTAATTAAGAACTTAGTTCTGTTGAAACAACGGGAATTTAATTCCCTTAATCATTATTTAACAGGGAATGGAAGTTTAATTCCTTAAAAAGATTTCATTAGGGTTTAACCCTATTCAGTTCTTCACATAAACGAGGAATTTAATTCCTACAGAAGATTCAGGGTTCGATTCAACTCCAGAATATAAGTCTTCAAAAGGAAGTAGGAATTTAATTCCTTTGAAAATTAAAGCCCGAGGAATTTAATTCCTGAAAAGAAAGATCAATAGATTCTCCAAACAATATACATGGAGGCAGGGTCACGTGCCACCACGTGACCCCCTTAAAAGAGCTACAGAAAGCCCTTTGAGGTAGTCCCCCACGTGACCCTTGGCAGAAACTCTAATACATCGGCATATGAATGCCCGTCACGTGATGGCACGTGATGCCCTGAAAGATGCAGCGATTTCAGCAGAATAAATGGAAAGAGGGCGTTCTCACGTATTGCCACGTGACCCCTTTTGCCTTAGTGTTCAACACTAAATTGGAACTCTTGAACACAGTACTGAAACACTGTTGGGCCTTAGTGTTCAACACTAATCAAAAACTTTACTTGCAGTGTTCAACACTGACTACCTTAGTGTTTAACACTAATTTGAGGGCTCAGTTGCCAGTGCTTGATACCGATCTGTTTTAGTGTTTAACACTAATCTGAAAACCTTGTTGCTGGTGTTTAATACCAATTATCTCTTAGTGTTAAACACTAACCTAATCCCCAGTGTTCAATACTGATTGCTCTGAAGTGTTTAACACTAGGCTTTGGCCCAATTGGCTAAAGGGATAGAGGCAAAGCCTCTCCCTCAATGGACCAACAAGAAGCCAATATTCCAGACCTGACTGGACTTAACCCAAGCTGGCCATAAGTCCTCAATTCATGATTAACTGGGCCAGTGGGCTCATAACATAATTAATCGGTCTTGACCCCAAATTGGGCCAGGGGCTACTCAAGCCATTCCGGTTCTAGGGTACATCTCTTCACTCCTTTGATAATTGGCATTGTAATCCCTCAATGTCTTCAAAGAGGTGACGGGTCCCGATGACCACTCATGATATGGACTGTGGGGTCCTTAAACCCATGTCTAATGCAAAATTCCTGGTCACGTGGAACACGGATAACGTCACTCTTTGACCCCGTGGAAAACGTCCAGAGCGGATCCTGGTCCTCGCAGAACACGGTAGTGAACCCGTGTGAAGCATCCAGAGCGGAGCCTAGTCCTCACCGAGCACGGCAGTGAACCCGTGTGAAGCATCTAGTGCAAACTTCCTGGTTACGTGGAACGCGGATAACGTCACTCCTTGACCCCGTGGAAAACGCCCAGAGCGGAGCCTGGTCCTCGCCAAGCACGGCAATGAACCCGTGTGAAGAATCCAGAGCACATACCGGACTGTGGAGTCCTTAAACCCATGGACTATGACGTCCTTAACCTGGACCGCAATGTCCTTAAACTACCCATGGACCGCAATGTCCTTAAACTACCCATGGACCGCAATGTCCTTAAACTACCCATGGACCGCAATGTTCTTAAACTACCCACGGACCGCAATGTCCCTAAACTAGAACAATAGAGCCCCATATGCTCTTTTGTCGGATCTAAACGGTCCCGTTTAAGTTGATCTTAGCCTCAAAGATGGCTAACGAATCCTTAAACCTTCAAGCAGACTGCACTACGAATCCCCCAAATTAACTCTGGCTCGAGGGTACATCTCTGAACCCCTCTGACACCCGTCGTTGTAATCCTTCAACGTCGTCAGAGAGGTGACGGGTCCCGACGGCCACACACATACGATGGACCACTATGTCCCTAAAACTGGAACAATGGAGTCCAAAAGCTCCTTTGTCGGATCTAAACGATCCCGTTAAGTTGATCTTAGTCTCAAATCGGACTAACGTATCCTTAACAAACGTTTGAGTTGATCTTAGCCTCAAGCTTAGCTAACGTATCCTCAAACCAAACCCCCAAACCCAAATCTAAGATAACACGGATTTGGACTAGTCCACGCCCTACGGGCGACGACATAACTCAGTCTCCGTAAACGATCCACGGGCAATAAAACATAAAACAAAAACACACGACACGAAGTGACCATCTGGAGAAGGAGAAAGTTGTTACCGCGATGCGGTAGCGTAATTAACTGCAGGGGCTTGCGCCTGCAGGGAAGAGCGTCCCCACAATCAAAAACCCCTCAAACGAGGGGGAATCTGACGAAGTCTGCTACATCGGACGCATCCGTTTAAACCTTCGATACATGGTGCCATAAACCAACTTGGCATCTTCGGAGAGGTGAACGGATAGCACCAATTAGCATCTGCCCCGAATCTCAGTGCCAAGACATCGCAGCCTTGCGCGCCGTCATTCGGAGGGGAACAGGGAAGATGAGGATGATGAAGTAGGATTTTTGCTCTCTTTATTTATCTTTTTCTCATATTTATTCATCACCTTTTGAAAAACAAGTAAGCTTTTTCATGGAAGAATGAAGGAGGAAGAAGATGAATAATCATTTGTGATGAATAATAAAAAGGTTATCATAATTATTTATGCAACTATGGTTGTAGTAACCAATGTAGAGAGTTTACTAGGGTTAGGGTTTGGGTTGGGTTAAGTGTGAGTCATGGATAAAGATCAACACAAATATCTTTATCATGACAAAGTAAAACCATCTAGAAACATCTAGAATGCATTAACCCAAATCAAACCCTAATCTCGTTTAAACTCCTCTAATCATGTTGCATTAATAATTATAACATGTTACAATATTATATATCACATATACAATATTTATAGCAACAAAATAAAATAATACAATTAACATATATCGCATATATATCAATGTATTACCCGAGTGAGAAAAAGAATCTTTTAGTGAGCAAATATTAGTTAATGTCATTTAATATATCATATATATTATTATACATTAAATTATCGAATGAACACTTGATCCAACAATCCGGCTATATCGCATATAACCGACTAATATTAATCCGTACCGATTCATCGAATCAACACTTGATCCGATGACCCGGCTGATATCAAATATCGCGAGAATAGAATACGGTATCTCATATCGTATTATCCTCGGTCCCGCACATATCACATATGTGCTCCTACTTCGTTTTGCCTGAGTCAAGAAACCTCTGTGTAGGACTCTAAAGAATCGTCAATACGCCAACAGTAGGTGATGATCATATCAAACACCCACAAGCTGCAAGCGGTCAGCTAAACGTAACAGCTACCCAGGTATTGAGCGCTCAGAAGATCAACAAGCAAGCCTGTAACTTCTCCTATGAATCCAAACAGTAACACTCCCGTACAGTCCGGTCTCGTCGTCTGATATGTCGCATATCTCGCCTAGGGGTGGTAAACGTCAGACCCCAGTAGCTCGATAAGTCGTGTCGATATGAGGTCTATAACAGTTCGAGAAACTACTGATAACACTTACCAGTAAATCTCAGCAACCCTGGCCAGGGATTTCCGGTTATAGCCAATCGAACACAGCACAACATCAACTCCCTATACCGGGAGAGACGAATCCCCTCCTATCGCTCATTGCCTCCATGTGATTCGGGACTGTACCCAAAAGCCACCTTTTTGCATGCCCTCTTGGACGTGGTATGATGGAAATCAAAGCACAGTGGGAATCACACAAGACTCTATGACGATCTCGGGTCAACAGACTACTCTGTACCAGTGTCACCGGAGAACTGCCATCTGACGTATGGTATAACACCATCTGGGAGTTCTCGGCGAGTCCGTCCAGTGTACCCAGTCTCCACTGAGCACCCGTACACCATCCTTGATGTTAAACACCGATGGATATGGGATCATCCATCGCCCATCATATGGGTCAAGATGCGTATACGCTAGTCTACTCTGGTGTATCGATGCCCTGTCTCGATACACCCATGACTAGGAACAATTATAGGATGTACTCGTCGACTACCGTGGCCCCACTAGTATGATCTCATCATAGTCCCAGTAGTCGAGTACATATCCTAAGGGCTTTATCAACATGTAATATAGAGACAATCAGAGTACATGTTAAGATAAAGTACAACCGGATAGCATACTATCATGTCAAGCAAGAAAGTCCTCCCTATATATGTCCTAGCATCCACTACAATATACATCGTATGTACAGTAATGGCCTCTAGGGCATACATATAACTAATAATCTCCCACTTGCACTAGGGCCATCTGTTATGGTATCGCATACCCAACAATTAGCTGCAGTTGAAGTATCTCATACTCAACCATCCCATAAAAGTCTCTACTGGGGAAAAGGCCTTTGTGAGTCGATCCGCGCTGCTGTCCTCTGTGTCTACTCTCCTAACCTCGATCTCTCTGGAGATCAACCATCTCCATGATCAGGTGATACTGCCTCAGAATTATATCTGGATTTCTGATGGGACGGTAGTTCCTTGGCTGAAGCCACAACTCCATTGTCACACAATGGTAGGAACGAAGTTCATCTCATGAACTTATATATATCCAGACTGTCTCTTTTGTAGCATCCTTGGTAACGATGTATCTTGCCTTTAATCATCTAGTATGTCACGGTATCTAGCTTGGAACTCTTCCAACATACCGTCCCTCCACTGAGGGTGAAGACAATGCCTGCGACTGACATTCAGTCGTCCTTATCACCCTGGAACCTTTCCAGTGATTCTCCCCAGGATCGATTGATACCATCTCACAACAACTAGTGAGTATCCTAACATCCAATTAGATCTATCTCATAGATCCAAAACCCCGGATTTAGGAGGTATCGCTTTGATCCTATATGGAGAATCCTTGTGATAAGCGGAGATTGACCAATCGTAGCATAGGAAACTCCTTCCCTATCAAGAGTATGTCATCCACGTACTCTACGAGGATCACCACCATACACTCTACTACCTTTTCGTATATACAAGGTTCATCTACCATTTTGATGAAGTCAAACTCTTTGACTACCACATCAAAACAGATGTTCCAACTCCGCGATGCCTGTTTTATCATATAAAACATCTTGCACACGTTTCCACTGCTCCCACTGTCTACGAAGCCCTCTGGCTGTGTACTTATAGACGCTCTTTTCTAAAACATCATTTAGAAAAGCAGTCATGACACCCAACCACCAGATATCGTAGTCATGGTATGTAGCCGTGGCAAGTAAGATCTGGATGGACTTAAGCATAGATCCTTAGAAAAGGTTTCAACATAATCCATACCTGGTCTTATGATGCAAACCTTTAACAAGTCTAGCTTTGAAAGTCTCAACTTTTTAATGTACACCAAGTAATCTTCTCAAGATATACTTGCTCCTGATGGGGATTTAACCCTTCAGATAAAGCAACCAAAGTCCATACTTTGTTGGTGTATAAGGATTCCATCTCAGATCGATAAGCACCCAGCCATTCTTACAGAGTCCTACTCCTGATGGCCAGCTCGAAACTAGTTGGGTCATCATCTCATGATACAATCCTCACTCCCACTGTCATAGAGAAACTGAAGTATCTCTCAGGTGGGTGAGGAACCCTACTAGATCGGCGGAGAGGCTGAGGTTCGTTTGAAACTATTGAATCCTTTGGTTCTACCAAATCATCAGCTGTAGTTTGTATAGCTGGAACATTTCCAGTTCTACATTACAGACCTTGCCTCGAGCTTGTCCGGATTTTGCTTTTAGACACAAGCCGGACAACCCCAAATCTTAACAAACTTAAGATATGGGCTCTTCCCTTTCCATATCATATATGAAGTGGTAGGCAACTGATTTGATTTGAACCCTATTCAATAGGTATGCAACTTCACAAGTGCATAACTCCCTAAAGGAAATAGGAAACTCAGTAGTACTCATCATAGAGCACACCATATCACATAGGGTGTTATTGCTCCGCCCCGATATACCATCGTGCTATGGTGTATAGGAGGAGTAATGCTGAGAGAGAATCTCATTCTCCTTTAGAATAGTCCAGGATTTCCGTGCTCAAGTATTCTCCTCCTTGATCTCATCAAAGGACATAATACTTTTACCCGTATTTTGGTTCTCTACTTCTAACTTATATTCTGTGAATATCTCAAAAGGTTCGGACTTGTGTTTCAGCAGGAACATATGTTTGAATCTTGAGAGATTATCAGAGAATGTAATGAAGTACAAAGAACCAATCTTAGCATATGTAGACAGGGGACTTTCATACATCAGCATGTATCAATCCCAAGAGTTCACTAACTCTTTCTCTGTTTCCAATAAACAGAGCTGTGGTCATTTTATCTTTGTGACATGACAGGAAAGTTTCACAAGATGTAAATTCAAACTAATTTAAATATGCATCTATATGTAACTTCAGCCAGTCTGGTCGCATTGATATGACCTAGTCTACAATACCTCAAGAAGGATTCGTTCATTTCTGAACTCTTCCTCTTGTGTGTGTTCCGTATAGTAAGAACTGTAGTTTGATTTAGAACGTCAATGCTTTTAGATAACGTGCTTGAACCGATCAACTCTTGATATAGGAAATGTTCAAAACATTATCCAACAATACAAAATTATATCCTTTCTTTACTAATAAAGAGACTGACATGATTTTGTATATCAGGTTCGGTATCTAATAACATTCGTTCAAAATCAATGTATTCTGGTAATACAGGGTGACAGTGACCAACAGACTTGGCTGCAACACTTGCACCGTTTTCTGTCTCATGAAACTTATCACCCGTTCTCAGTTCTTTACCTTTCTGTAGCCCATGTAACAGATTACATATACGGGATCCTGATCCGGTATCACATACCCAGGACGTAAAGGATACTGAGAAACAGTTCTGTGTAATGAACACACCCGAAGATGATGCATCAGCATGCACTTTCTTCGTTTGGGCGGCATGGGAAATCTGGTATTCCCCAATTTCCTGCTCTGTCCTATAACAATTATAAGTTGGAGCGGGACCAACGTTCCCCAGCTCAGTATAACAAGCGGGTTCGGTCAATATATCAGTTTTATTATCTTGATTAAGGCGTGATATGGTCACTATCTGGAGAGAGAGAGAGAAGAAAACACTCAGCGTATGCTCTTGCAAGATTACATTGGTTATCTAATATATCTAATCAGGATGTCTCCCACTGTTTTAGTCAAATCTTCCTTCAAACCCTTAAAGGAAAGACTAGCCGGGATTAATTACACGCTACAAGTTCGCCAATCTTTCAGCCAGGCCAGTGTCGGTACTTTGAGGGAGGTCCCCCGTGCTTTCGCACGAACCTAATTATAGTAAACCTCGTTTTCCCAGAGGCGTAACCCCGTTAACACCTTTCTAGACACTTACTTGATCGGCTAATTGTAATGTGTAAAACTCTCCCAGGAGTAACCCTTACTCGCAGCGGGTATCGGGATCCAACTATCTAATAGAAGGTATGCAATCTCATTGCAAATTTCAACTCTTGAAATTCCCAATAATATTTTGCCCCTAGCAGCTTATGACCTTGGCTAAGGTCAACAAATCATAAGTGCTAGCCAAGTTCAACCCGTCATTTCCCGATTGAATTAAACCCACCCGCACGACCCTTGGCTAAGGTCAACAAAGTCGCACGACTACCCTAACTCAATCGCATCATATGCTTATACAGATAAGCACTAATCAGCTACCGCACACTACGCCTTGGCTAAGGCCAACAAACGTAGCACGAATACTAACCAGTACTTATCTGAAATGACGGAGGGCTACGACGGGTTTTTCAGAAAACCCTTTGCGTAATGAACTTGATATCGTTGTAGAATCGAGTGATTTTAAATGGAGTGTTTTTGAGGATTTTCTAGTTTTGCTAAAGGGGTCACTCCCGGTGAAGGGATCGTCGGCCCTTTCCTCATCGAATAAGGTGCAGGATATATCACATATACCACTATGCAAAGCAGAAACTATAGAAGCAATCAAAAGACAAACCGAGTTTGTAGCATCTGCCAGTTATTGCTAAAGGAGTCACTCCCGGTGAAGGGATCTCGGTCCTTTCCTTATCGAATAAGGTGCTGGATGTTCTACAAGGAACACCGCTATGCAAAGCAAGAACTGTAGCTACCAGTTTTTATAAACAAGTTTCTACAACATCTTAGGTTTCTTTTATTTCATTAATCTCATTAATGAAGTCCCATTTTAATTATGCTTCATAAGCATCTCTTTTGAAAACGAAATCTGCAATATAACATATATCTCATATATATAATATAAACATTCGTCACAGGCAGTAATATGATCTCATCACAGAACATTGCAGCAGAAGAACATATATGAAATATTGGATATACTAGGACGTCCGTGTTTTCAATACGAGCCTGTATAAAACACGGATTCCACGGTCGCGATGAATAGCCAAACCCACATCCCTAGACCCCTACGAGAGCGGCAAGCAACACTGCCAATTCTAGGGTTAGGAGACCCGGTCTCGACTCCTCGAGATGGTCTCCCACTGGACCCTAGAACCCGGTTACTTGTGCTCCCCGCCTTGGGTCTACCTAATGCGGAAAAGTAAATAATATACAACAGTGACATCTTCCGCTACCTGGAAGTGCCCCAATAAAAGAATATTACATACAAATGAATTTTACATGAATGAAAAAGAAAAACTCTCATCTCACATAAAACCCCCGGCTATTCAAACGCGACGATCCAATATAACATATCACAGCAACACATAATATCTCATATCATCAACGTAAGCAAGTATGCGTATCCCGATTGTCGTTGATGTATAGCAACGAAGCCGGCGATACACCACATACTACGCTTACGGTCACAGAAAAGAAAGTGTAAAACTACAACAGTTGGAATCCGCAACCTCTTTAGACATCGCATGCCTAACCAAATGAATTCCTTAGACATCGCATGCCTAACAATTATAAACCCCGCATTTTAGTCTCTTTATTGAAAACTCTTTTCGATATCAAGTCGGGCAATTCAACAAGATTCCCGACGTCCTGATCGAATGCTCGTCGCAAACTTTAGTAGACGGCCGCACACCCGATACCGTCGACGAAGTGCACCAAGGGGGAACACCGCTACCGGGAGCACCCGAACGGATGCTTTCGGCGACGGGGTTCTCCTACAGTCACTTGGTCGGGGCTATGGGGCGTAGCTGTCTATTAAGTTTACCCGGCGAGTATCCGCGTACACTACGTGATTGCGACGGACTTTTGATCACATCAAAATTCCGTGGCAACCGATCATCTGAGACTAAACTGCTATGTTTATAATATTCAAATTAGTTATCTCATAACTATCTGTGGATTCCAATTATTGTATCACATTCCAGATAAATAGAAAAAGTTAAACTTTCCGATCGAATCATCAAGCACCCAAGATTTCCCCAATATATCTCAACACTTGAAATCAGTTTAAAAACGTCCATCACATACCACAGTACCAATGGTCCAGCCGTAGAAGGGTCAAACCAACGCCTCACATGCGGCACGCCGTACTGCCCCAAACCCTAAGGTTCAAAAGGCAGTTCAAGACGGTCACATAATCGAGTTATGGTTTGTTGTCTTCTAGAGGGTCCATCGAGTTACTTGCACGACTTAGAACATTCTTAAACACGAGGAAAAATCCAACTTTTGAAAAATTTTCCGACAGGGGAAAAAGTGAGTTATTGATATCCGTTCGAACTTTTTAACAGTTTCTAAAAATTATCCGGAAAACACACATAGACAAAATCTGATAATCCGATCGAATCATCGAATCCCCAAAACAACCCCAGAAAACTCAACTGTAGAATAAATATTAAAAATTCCCAGAGAACTCAGCACAGAATAAAATAAGTTACTGTGCAAACTTGAGTGTGTGACGTCATCATACTGCCGCGGAACCGCCGCAGAAGCCATGCTTCTGCCGCGGTTCCGCCGCACTTTGGAGGAATTGGAGGCTCCGATTTGCACAGTAATTCATAAAAAACCCTGCTTAATTCTCTGCATAATTTTAATATTGAAAAATCCACAATTTTCAAAAAAGGACAGAGTGCAATTTGGAGTTAGGGATTTCGGGTCGATCGGACTTCAAACTCCGTCTAGACTTCGCCTAAAGCTCTAGCTCAGCTCTGATACCACTGTAGGGTTGCTAGGCACGCGCACAAGGGTCTACGAGGCATCAACCATGCCCGATTAAAAATTTAGCCGTGCCGAACAACCCGAATACGGAACTTTAAACTAGAGATTAGGCGAAAACAAGCATGCTAAACATTTTAACACTAAGTGAGAAGGATTACAACCTTTGTAGATCCGGTCCTTCACTTCATATGCTCCGTGTTGTGGTCCCTTCACTGCGATCATCGGGATCCGGACTCTCGAGAGGTTCCACGAAGAGAAAGACGCAACCTTTGCTTCCGTTCTTCGATACTAAGATAATCTACCTTGAAGTTTCTTTAACACAAGCTAACACTCATGAAATGATGTGAACACCCTCATCTAAATGGAAAGGGAAGATGAGGATGATGAAGTAGGATTTTTGCTCTCTTTATTTATCTTTTTCTCATATTTATTCATCACCTTTTGAAAAACAAGTAAGCTTTTTCATGGAAGAATGAAGGAGGAAGAAGATGAATAATCATTTGTGATGAATAATAAAAAGGTTATCATAATTATTTATGCAACCATGGTTGTAGTAACCAATGTAGAGAGTTTACTAGGGTTAGGGTTTGGGTTGGGTTAAGTGTAAGTCATGGATAAAGATCAACACAAATATCTTTATCATGACAAAGTAAAACCATCTAGAAACATCTAGAATGCATTAACCCAAATCAAACCCTAATCTCATTTAAACTCCTCTAATCATGTTGCATTAATAATTATAACATGTTACAATATTATATATCACATATACAATATTTATTGCAACAAAATAAAATAATACAATTAACATATATCGCATATATATCAATGTATTACCCGAGTGAGAAAAAGAATCTTTTAGTGAGCAAATATTAGTTAATGTCATTTAATATATCATATATATTATTATACATTAAATTATCGAATCAACACTTGATCCGACAATCCGGCTATATCGCATATAACCGACTAATATTAATCCGTACCGATTCATCGAATCAACACTTGATCCGATAACCCGGCTGATATCAAATATCGCGAGAATAGAATACGGTATCTCATATCGTATTATCCTCGGTCCCGCACATATCACATATGTGCTCCTACTTCGTTTTGCCTGAGTCAAGAAACCTCTGTGTATGACTCTAAAGAATCGTCAATACGCCGGCAGTAGGTGATGATCATATCAAACACCCACAAGCTGCAAGCGGTCAGCTAAACGTAACAGCTACCCAGGTATTGAGCGCTCAGAAGATCAACAAGCAAGCCTGTAACTTCTCCTGTGAATCCAAACAGTAACACTCCCGTACAGTCCGGTCTCGTCGTCTGATATGTCGCATATCTCGCCTAGGGGTGGTAAACGTCAGACCCCAGTAGCTCGATAAGTCGTGTCGATATGAGGTCTATAACAGTTCGAGAAACTACTGATAACACTTACCAGTAAATCTCAGCAACCCTGGCCAAGGATTTCCGGTTATAGCCAATCGAACATAGCACAACATCAACTCCCTATACCGGGAGAGACGAATCCCCTCCTATCGCTCATTGCCTCCATGTGATTCGGGACTGTACCCAAAAGCCACCTTTTTGCACGCCCTCTTGGACGTGGTATGATGGAAATCAAACCACAGTGGGAATCACACAAGACTCTATGACGATCTCGGGTCAACAGACTACTCTGTACCAGTGTCACCGGAGAACTGCCATCTGACGTATGGTATAACACCATCTGGGAGTTCTCGGCGAGTCCGTCCAGTGTACCCAGTCTCCACTGAGCACCCGTACACCATCCTTGATGTCAAACACCGATGGATATGGGATCATCCATCGCCCATCATATGGGTCAAGATGCGTATACGCTAGTCTACTCTGGTGTATCGATGCCCTGTCTCGATACACCCACGACCAGGAACAATTATAGGATGTACTCGTCGACTACCGTGGCCCCACTAGTATGATCTCATCATAGTCCCAGTAGTCTAGTACATATCCTAAGGGCTTTATCAACATGTAATATAGAGACAATCAGAGTACATGTTAAGATAAAGTACAACCAGATAGCATACTATCATGTCGAGCAAGAAAGTCCTCCCTATATATGTCCTAGCATCCACTACAACATACATCGTATGTACAGTAATGGCCTCTAGGGCATACATATAACTAACAAAAGAGAGAGAGAAGAAGACAGAGAGAGAGTAAGAGAGAAAGAGAGCAACAGATGGGAAGAGGGATAGGGTGAGAGAGGTATTGAGAACAGAGGGAGAGAGAGTAGAGGGAGGAATGAAAGAGAGTGAGAAAGAACTGAGAGAGGAGTTAGAGAGGGATAGTGAGAGAGATGACGACGACGTCGACGTCGACGATGATGATGACGATGATGATGCTGCGGGGAGTCGATTGAGTTGGTGCTGCTGACGACGAGGGGTGCGGCTATGGTGGTCGCGGTGATGGGTGCAGGGAGGAGGTAGGAGGGGAGATGAGGGCAGTGATGGTGGTGGAAGGAGGTCGGAGATGGGTGCCGGCAGTGGTGGCGGGGCGCGAGCGGCCGTGGGCGTGGGTTCGAGAGGGGAGCGGAAGTAGAGAGAGAGAGAAAGAGAGGGGAGAACGTGAGGGAAAGAGAAAGAGAACGTGGAGGCGAGAGAAGATAGAAAGGAGAGAGGCGTGCGTAGTGGGTGTAACGCGCGCGAGCGTCGGCGGAGGCGGAGGCGAGAAGCACGGGCGAGGCGCTCGCGAAGGAAACGCGCGCGGGAAAAGCGCAACGGGAAGAAGAAGAAGTGGTGGGCTGGGTCGGGTTGGAGGCGTGGGTAGTAGGGAAAAGAGTGGGCCGGGCCTGGGAAAAATCAAGGATAAATAAAAAAGAAGGGGGCCGGGCATAATGAATATAATGGTGAGAAAGAGAATTAAGGGCCGGGCCAGATTCTAAAAATGAATTCCTTTGTAAAGAGGCTGAGGAGTGAATTGGGTTTTAAAAAAAAGTTAAGTTTAATTAAAAAGAATGGGTTTGGATTTTTATTGATAAAAGAATAAATGGTGTTAAAAATAAATAAAATAAAAATTAAAAATAAATAGAATTCTAGAGTAACAAAATACAGGTTTTGGTATAAAAAGGGCTGGGTATTACATTGGGGATGCGCTGAGAAGGAAGGAACACGATGACCTCACGATGAGGGCTTCAGAACATCAGGATCTGATGGGCAGGAGGATGCCCGCTGGGTATGCGCCGAGCAGGAAGGAACTCGGCGGCCTCGCGGTGAGGGCTTGAGCCCATCAGCGTCTGTTGGGCAGGAGGATGCCCGCCGGGGATGCGCCGAGCGGGAAGTAACTCGACGGCCTCGCGATGAGGGCTTCAGACCATCAGCGTCTGATGGGCAGGAGGATGCCCGCTGGGATGCACCGAGCAGGAAGGAACTCGGCGGCCTCACGATGAGGGCTTTGATCCTTGACGCTGGAGGGGCCGTGAGAGGCCTGCGAAGGATGGCCGAGCAGTGTAGCTGCTCGGTGCCTCTTGGCGAGGGCATTGATCCTTGACGCTGGAGGGGCCCTGAGAGGCCTGCAAAGGATGGCCGAGCAGTGTAGCTGCTCGGTGCCTCTTGGCGATGGCACTGATCCTGGACGCTGGAGGGGCCCTGAGAGGCCTGCGAAGGATGGCCGAGCAGGGTAGCTGCTCGGTGCCTCTTGGCGAGGGCTTTGGTCCTTGACGCTGGAGGGTCCTTGAGAGGCCTGCGAAGGATGGCCGAGCAGGGTAGCTGCTCGGTGCCTCTTGGCGAGGGCATTGGTCCTTGAAGCTGGAGGGGCCCTGGGAGGCCTGCGAAGGATGGCCGAGCAGGGTAGCTGCTCGGTGCCTCTTGGCGAGGGCTTTGATCCTTAATACTGGAGGGTCTCTGAGAGGCCTGCGAAGGATGGCCGAGTAGGGTAGCTGCTCGTTGCCTCTTGGCGAGGACTTCTGATCACCGGCGTTGCGGTAGAGAAGCTACCCGCCGGGGATAGCCGAGCGAAGGATCCTCGGGCTCGACTGCCTCTGGGAGGATTTTCTGATCCATGGCGTTGCGGTAGGGATGCTACGCGCCAGGGATAGCCGAGCGAGGGATCCTCGGGCTCGACTGCCTCTAGGAGGGCTTTTGATCCTTCAGGACGGGGACCGAGCAGGGTTACTGCCCAGTGCCTCTTGGCGAGTACTTTGATCCCTATCGGTTGTGGTAGGAAGCTACCAGCCGGGGATAGACGAGCAAGGACCCGACTGCCTCTTGGAGGACTTTGGTTCTTGGCGCGAAAAGAGCTATAGGGCTGTATGAAGCCTACCAAGGACCCTTGGCCGGGCAGGGTTACTTCCCGGTGCCTCTTGGCGAGGGCTTTTGTCCTGAAGGATAGCCGAGCGAGGGATCCTTGTGCTCGACTGCCTCAGAGAGGGCTTTCTGATCCCTGGCGTTGCGGTAGAGAAGCTACCTGCCAAGGATAGCCGAGCGAGAGATCCTCGGGCTCGACTGCCTCTGGGAGGACTTTCTGATCCCTAGCGTTGCGGTAGGGAAGCTACCCGCCAAGGATAGCCGAGCGAGAAATCCTCGGGCTCGACTGCCTCTGGGAGGGCTTTCTGATCCCTGGCGTTGCGGTAGGGGAGCTACCCGCCAGGGATAGCCGAGCGAGGGATCCTCGGGCTTGACTTCCTCTGGGAGTACTTTCTGATCCCTGGCATTGCGGTAGGGAAGCTACCATCCAAGGATAGCCGAGCGAGGGATCCTCGGGCTCGACTGCCTCTGGGAGGACTTTCTGATCCCTGGCGTTGCGGTAGGGAAGCTACCCGCCATGGATAGCCGAGTGAGGGATCATCGGGCTCGGCTGCCTCTAGGAGGACTTTCTGATCCCAGGCGTTGCGGTAGGGAAGCTACCCGCCAGGGATAGCCGAGCAAGGTAGCTGCTGGGCTTCCTCTTAGTGAAGGCTTAGATCCTTAGGCGAGGTGGCCTATGAGCCGCCGTGGCGAGCCCCCTCTGTGCGCCCCCGTCAAGGGAGGGGGTGTCGGTCTATTCGGCCAGCGAGGGCGTTGATGACGGTCGTCGGAGGAGGTTCACCCGCGCCTCCAGTGAGGGGGAGGTGGCGGCTGGTATTTGGATCTTCAGGTTGATCGCTTGCCATGGGGATGGAGATCGGAAGGCCAATTTTTTTTGTGGTGTTTCGATTCCCACAGACGGCGCCAACTGATGGAGGTCCTTTTCGGGTCTCCGTCAGATGTTGTCTTCCGTCGATCTCTCGGTGGATTTTGAAGGTGATCTCCTGTTGCGTGTGGGTCTCAATGGGTTTGAGGAGATTGGTGATTTGAGGAGTTCAGCGCCGAGTACCTGCAAAGAAGTCCCGGGGTGGTTTGGTACCACCGAGGACCCTCCGACGTTCAAGTCAGTACTAGATCCGAGCAGAGTAACGGCATAAAAGTGTAAAAAATGGCTTACTTGACCCCTCTGTGATAGGGGTTTATATAGCGGTGGTGGCATGCAGCAGCAGGCGCGAGAATCTCGCCGGCAGTTACGCTCCTGTCGTCACACCCGCGTAAAGAGCGGATTGCCCGTTAATGGGGATCGCGATGGCGTAGAACGTGGGATGTTGCCGGCGGAGAATCTGCGCATGGCGAGATTTGCGGAGCGGCGGTTACGCCTGTGAGTGGTGGAGTTGGTCGATCGGAGGGACCGAGGAAGATGGTCTCGACGGGAGAGCTCGGGAACGAGCGAGAGGGCCGAGGTATCTTGGTCCTGCGGTAGCTCGGAGGCGAGCTGAGAGACCGAGGAGGCCAATTTGCAAGGGCCCTGAGGTGAGCCAGCTTTGTGCTTGTAGGTCGGGCCTGATCGGCCCCTGTGGGCCCTCTCTTCTGAGTTCTGAGACATGTCATCTGCCACGTGTCCTGATCTGAAAGGTCGCCAATATTGAGCATCATCACGACCCCATTATGGATCTCGAGTCCGACTTGGACTCGGATTCTCATAACAAATCGGGTTGGCCGACCCCTAGAGCCGCCGACTCGATTGGACTGGCCATTGAGCCGGCCCGACTATGCCCACAACACTGATCTACATGGGCTCAATTATGCAAAAATTAGTCTTGTCAATATGCTCCTGAGGAAATGATAGGAAGTCACTACCGAGTCATGAAAGAGATGATATGCTCAATTCACTAATTAGCATAAAGACATTGCCAACATCATTGTATCCTTACCAAAGTAGTCTCACTTGTCGTAAAAAACCTAGACAAGTTTCCATCTTATGATCAAGAAAGCATCATATATTTATGCTTTTTCCCACTAATAATAACTTGCCAACACTTCTCTCTTGGCACTTCTCTCTTGGCCCCTTATTTTGATATGCCAGAGGCTACCATTTTACACACTTGGCAGTTGGGGGACGGTCTTAACAGTATTCAGCTCTATGTCAAAATGGCAATTTATCTTTCAATTGCAAATGCCTCGCGCTCTCTCGCGCTCTCTCTCGCAATGAAAGGACTGATGTGACAATTTAAGGGCAGTGCAGCCAATTAGAGAGGAGAATGCCCAAATGAGGCATTCAAATGACCAGGAGGGCCATACGTGTGTGTTCAAAAGCTTTTCTCCTTTTTATATTATACCTCTCTCTCTCTCTCACACACACACATTTGGGAAAGAAATGATGTTCGCACCGCACTTCAAGAATTTTAGTACACCATGTTATGTTCTGACCCACATCACTAGATTCTTTTTTCTGCCAATACACATTACAAGATTCTTCTGACTGGGAGAATAATGGGCATATGGGTCCAACACTGTTCGAGTTCATCTTCAATGTTAGACAAAGAATAAAGAGAAAAGGAGAGAACTCAGTAGAGTATAAAGGAGCCATGCTATTTCAACCAGCCTCAAGGCTGGTACAAAAAACACCAAGGCCCCCGTGAGGGTTTCGATCATCCATGAGGTGGTAACAGGGGTTTGGGTGGGAGGGAGCGAGAGGAGGGGGGGGTGGGGGGGGGGGCTCACTGACGGGACAATTCTCCATTAACCAGGCTGGTAGAGCGTAATAAATTCATTTCTCGAGTAGAAAGAGAGTTTAGAGAAAAGACGTGAGAATGTGACAAATTTGGTTACATGCATAATTTGCGAGATGCAGAGTTGGAGCAACAAAGTATTATTCATATGGTCTTTTATCTTCTAATGCTGCATAAGTGAGTATTTTCAGGGATAAATTGTCAAAAAACACGTTGGCAAATTTCCCCACTATAAAAAAAACCCTGGCCTAAAGAATCTCATAAAAAAATATAGACCCCTGGAGCTGTTTTTCACTGTCAAAAATCCTACGTATGCAATATCTTTATGGTTATGGTTGCCTGCAATATGTATGCAGTGTATGCAGTTAACTGACATATCTGAATAGTTTCCTGCAATATGTATATGTTAATTAAATATTGTAAGCAACTATACAAATATTCACTAGTACAAAGATGGCTTGCCTCTACGGATAATAAATTATGTAGAAAAATTAAAGAATGCCTCTACGGATTAATCCGTAGGCACAACTAATGTCCTCATGGATAACACCGTAGGGGCATATATAAATAAAAATTTCTTAAAATTTAATTTATGCAGTTGCCCCCACGCTGTCGCAAGATAAGCCCTACGGAAATACCATAAGGGCAAATTTAAAAATTTAAAAAAAAATAAAAACCAAAGGCTATCGTCCCCGTCACCATACATTAATTCCCAATTCCCACCCAAATTTCCCTGTGCGCCTCCTCCCTCGTCGCTTCCTCCCTCGTCGATCGTCGTCTCCGACCTTCTCAGCGCCTCCTCCCCCCCCCCCCCCCGTCGCCTCCTCCTCCGACCTCGTCGCCTTCTCCGACTGCATCACCTTCTCCCTCGTCGTTTTCTTCGTCCTCCTATTGTTGGGATTTCCAATGTGTCCTGGCCATCTACCGTGACCGATGCGGAATAAAAACTGGCGTTTAAAATTTTTTGGCGCAAACGAAACCCTCTCCAAGTTCGAAACCATAAACCATACTAGCTAAACTAAAGAAGCTAAACTACTGTGATAGAAGAGTTATACCAAATGGACGTTCGCCCCACAATACTGAATATACAAATGGATCTAAACTGTACTAACTATCATTGCACCACTGGTTATCCACCACGACAATCCAACCACAATATCAGCACAATCACAGAACATCAACGTGAATGTCATATTCGCAAAACCCATCTAAAAGAACATATAGCAAGTAGACGAGTTGTACCTATCAAATGACATTCATGGTCGCAGATGCTAATCTATCATATACTGATAAACACGAACTTAAAATTTCGATCGACTAAAATTTTCCAAATTGGCCCCAAATGAAAATCCATCGCTCAAATGAATCTAGGACAAAACGATATGTACTAAAAATCAAGTTTCCATGTCAGAGAGTGGCACATGTAATTTGGTGCAAAGTTGCCACAAGATGGCCGCGGAAACGCCGCAAATAGGCTCATATTGCGGCGCTTCCATTGCTATTTTGATGGATCAATTGACCAAATTTCTTGTGGTCCCCTAAAAATTCATGCACGTATTTTTAAGACCCTCAGAAATATTTTTTGAACGCTTTTGAAAATCGGTAGAAAGCACATGAAATTTGATTTTCGATTCAGAAAAATTGGTCGATCGATATTCTAACATTGTGCAAACTAGCCAGTAAGGGTTTATGGATGGTTCTGATACCATGTTCGGATTTCGAATGTGCCCTGGCCATCTACCGCGGCCGATGCGGAATAAAAACTGGCGTTTAAAATTTTTTGGCGCAAACGAAACCCTCTCCAAAATCGAAACCATAAACCATACTAGCTAAACTAAAGAAGATAAACTATTGTGATAGAAAGGTTATACCAAACGGATCGTGTCCTTCGGTATTCTACCATTCGCAAGCTCTTAGGAGTTGCAGATTGAATTTGGTTGACGGTCTTCCTTCATCAATGATGATCCACCCGAGGGAAACAGTGCAAGCTCCAGATTCGCCTAGCGGACCAACCGACCCTCAAGGGTTGCAAGCAATGGACAGTGAAGGCGTAGGATTATCTCACTATAATTTTCTCTTATATGAAATGCTCAAAAGAACAATTATGAAAATGAAGAAGGAGGTGAGGAAAGCAGTGGCATGAGCAACTCATGATTTGCTAAGTCTCACAAGAGAGTGAGTGTGATCAAGTGAACAAAAAATCAAGAGTAAAAAAAAAGCTTGGCATGTAATGAAAAATATATGGCTACAATAATTTCAACCATGAAAATATCTCCTCATTTTTACAATAAACAAATGGGTGTCATACCTTTCTACATGCCAAACCTATGCTCATGCCAACTCACCCCTCCACCTCATTTCCAAATTGATTTTCTAAAAAGGAAAATCAAATAATGGGGTGGCCATCTTCTAGAAGCTATTCCGTATAAATACGGAATGCAACTCGGTACACGTATCGAAATATATATACGCGTATTCGTACAAAAATACGAATAGCCAAGAGAGAAAATGAATAGTGAACAATAATACTAGAATATATATATATATATATATATATATATAAATTATTAAATCAAAACCTGATTTAATAATCCGGCTTAACCCTAAGTCGCTAGTATTATCAACCGTCCGACTAAAGTCTGTGCAATCTGTACATATATTTAATCGGACACTTATATGTACCAACTGTTAGTTTAGCCTAGCACCCTATGAGAGATTTGGAGGCATCACATGTCACAAAGATCAAATTTTCATGGTGCTAAGTAAGCATACAAAGGATCTTATCCTAGAAAATTAGGGTTTCATGATTTTACAAGCGACAAAGGATAGGGTTTCGAGACTACAACCTTTGTAGCTCCCTTCGCTGAACTCTTTGGCCTCTTGAGTGTTGGAGGAAGGTTCTTTTGAAGTCCTCTAGCGTCTACGACGATCCACCCGGAGCTCCTAGTCCAAGCTTGCGACTTCACCTTTCCGGAGGAGAAATGAAGATAACACTCTACACAAGTGGGCTAAACTTGTGTAGAATGATGTTGTGGCTTTAATTCTCACTTCAAAAACCTTTCTTGATGTATGTTTAGCTCACTAGAAGAAAACTAGAGAGCTTAGGAGGAAGAAGAAGAAGGAGGAAGATGATGGCTTTTCTTCTTGAAGAAGAGAAAAGATTCTTCTTGAAGAAGAGAAAAGACTCTTCTTGGAAAAGAAATAAAAATATATATCTATATATATATGTTTATTCCTTCTCATGCCAAACCATGGTTAGGATATGAAGATATTATTATATCATAGTTAAAAACATCTAAGGAAAAATAACCAAGGGTTAAATAGTGGGTAAGCATGGTAAGATGAAGAAGAGTGTAGAAACATTCCAATATTTAACCCTTTTTCTTTCCCTTTTGTTTTAGCATAAGTACAATAATAATTCACATTAAAAACCATGGTGTGAGTTTAATATTGCCATCATATTCCATATATAAGAAACCATGAAGGATGATGCATGTATGTATGTGTGTATGCACATCCATATGTGCATGAAACTAAAAGCAAGAAATCATACATGCATGCATACATCCATCATGCACAAGGAAAAGTTTCAAGTGAGAAAACTAATAGTTAAATGATAAATCAACACTTGATTTATCAATCCGGCCATATCATATATGACCCCACCAAAAGCCAGCTGCCCGATCAATATACGGTATCCTATATACGCATTTTAATCGGGTCCATGCACATATCGCATACGCGCACCACAACGTTTCGCCTGGACCAGGTAACTCCTTTGTGGGACTCTAAGACTCGTCAATACGCCGGCAGTGGGTGATGATCATATCAAGCACCCCCAAGCCGCAAGCGGTCAACTAAACATAACGGCCACCCGGGTATTGAGCGATCAGAAGAAAACAAGCGAACCTGCTACAACTCTCGTCGAGCCAACCGGCAACACTACCGTACAGTCCGGTCTCTTCGTCAGATATGCCGCATATCGAGTCTAGGGATGGTAATGTCGACCCCAATAACCCAATAAGTCATACCGGTGAATGGTCTATAACAGATCGAGAAACTACTGATAACACTTATCAGCAAATCTCAGCAGCCCTGGCCAGGGACTTACTGATATAACCAGTCGAGCACAGTACAGCATCAACTCCCAATACCGGGAGAGACGAAACCCCTCCAATCGCTCATCGCCTTCGTGTGTCTCGGGACTGTACCCAACGGCCACCTGTTTCACGTCTCAGTAGAGCCGTGGTAGGGTGGTAATCAAAGTACAGTGGGAGGGCACACAAGACTCCATGACGATCTGGGTATACAGACTAACCTGTACCAGTGTCACCTGAGAACTGCTATCCGACGATAGATATAATTCCATATAGGAGTTCTCGGTGAGTCCGTCCAGTGTACCCAGTCACCACTGAGCACCCGTATATGATCTTGATGTCAAACATCGATGAATGTGGGAACATTCATCGCCCATCGAATGGGTCTAGTATCATATACGCTAGTTTACTCTGGTATATCAATGCCCCGTCTCGATATACCTACGACTAGGGACATTCCAGGACATGCTTATAAACTATAGATGTCCCACTAGTATGATCTCTATCATAATCATTGTAGTCAAGCCAATATTCTTAGGGCCTTTCCAACATGTATGAATGAGTAAAAGCATGATCAAATCAACATGTTAGATAAAGAAGAACCAGATAGCATACTATCATGTCGAGCAAGAATGTATACTGAATATATATATATATATATATATATATATATATATATGTATGTATGTATATATATATGTATGTATGTATAAATACATCCACTATCACATAATGGCCTCTAGGGCATACATATATCCAACACCAACATACGTCATCTACACCATATCGCCTGAACCGTGAAAACCCTCTTTTTGGGACTCTAAAGACTCGTCAATACGTTGGCAATGGGTTTAACCACAAGTATGTTAGCGGCACTAGCTGTACGTAACGGCAACCTAGATATTGAGCGAAAGGAAGGTCGACGATCAAACTCATCCAAACCCCTACAGAGCCTGATAGTGACAATCTCCGTACAGTCCGGTATGCTCGTCTAAGAGTATCGCATATCGTGTCTGGGGCGGTGGATAAAGTCAGGCCCCTAATAACACGACAATTCGTGTCAGTATGAAACCCATCACCACCTGAGAAACTACCGATCCTAAGTCAGTAATTCTCGACTTCCTTGGCCAAGGATTACTGGTGAAGGCCACCCTTGCACTGCGCGACATCAACCCCCAATACCGGTAGAGTCGAATCCCCGACGATCCGCTCACTGCCTCCATATGGCTCGGGACTATACCTAACTAAAATTTATTTGCACAACTCCTTTTTTCCGTTGTAAGGTAGTAATCAAAGCACAGTGGGAACTCACACGAGACAAATGACGATCTCAGGTCGACAGACTAACCTGTACTCATGTTACCTGGGAACTGCTATCTGACAGTAGGTATAATACCAACTAGCAGTTTCCCAGCGAGTCCGTCTAGTGTACTCATAACCCAATGAGCACATGTATACTATCTTAGGTGACTAATTGATACCAATGGCTTATGAGACCGGCCACCGCCCCTTGTCAGGGTCTCGTTAAGTATACACTAGTCTACTCCGGAGTATCGATGCACAGTCTCGATACTCCTACGATTAGGGACATTTAAGGATGTGTTTATAGACCACCCAGCTCCCTCGTATATGATCGCCATCATAATGCTGGTAGTCAAGCAAGAATCTTATGAGCTCTATCAACATGTAATAGTGATCTGTAATGCCACTTAATGTTGTACACTATGATAAAGACAAACCAGATAGCATACTATCATTTCGAGTAAGACTGTTCCACCGGTATAGGTCCTCCCTTAATCATCATAATCACGTGCTTGCGATTCAATAATTGACTTTAGGGCACTATGGACAATACCTATGACCTCCGGCGCCGCCTACATCACCTCCAGCGCCGCCCTCTTCATCAACGTCGAGCTCCTCCCCGGCTTCCTCAACACCATCGAAATCGTCAACATGTTAGTTAATTTATTGATAAATTTAAATTTTTATTTTTGTAATTTGAATTTGGTGGGTAAGGCTTCAATTTCGGTATTTTTAATTGTGGTGGTGGTTGTGGTGGTTGGTGGTAAGGATGAAATGTAAACAACTTTACACTAAGTGAATGGGAATACAACCTTTGTAGACCGGTTCTTCACTTCAATAGCTCCGTATAGTAGTCTCTTCGCTCCAAGTAGTGATCTTCCGGACTCAAGTTTGGCTCCATAAGATGAAAGGAGCAAGCTTGCTTGAAGTCTTCGAGGGCGAAGATGATCTATGTCGGGAAGAAACCAACCCAAGCTATCTCTTCACTAATCAGAATTAGTGAAGTAAACACCCTAAACTAAATGGCTAGTCTAGTAGAGGATGATGAAGTAGGAATTTTTCTCACTTTACAAATATTTATTTCACTAGTTTTCCTCACCTCTAAAAACCTATAGAGCTCTTGGAGACGAGGAAGAAGATGAAGTGGAGAATGGAAAATGAATCTCATGAGAGAGTGAGAGTAGCAACCATGGGTGAGTTAGTATCATATACTAACTCATGTAGAGACTAAAATATGGATAAAGATAATGGTTGGGTTAATAAATATCTAAAGTAAAACAAAAAGGGTGGAGTAAGTCAATGGGTTCTACAAGCTTCCTGTAACCTTTCGAAAATCGTTTAGGCAGTTTTTCGGTAATCGGCTAATTTTTCGGCTTTTTCCGTAAAAAGTCAAAATAGGTATTTTTCATTGTAGACCTAATTATACAAAATTTAGATAAGATATTACTATAATTTTGTCACTAAAATGTCACTTATAATTTTCTAGTTAAATAAATTTTTTTCGTAATTAATTAATTTTTTTATTATTTTAAGCCTTTTTAAATACATTAAATTAGTGATAAATACAAATTTAATTGGGTAAATTTCATAATTAGGAGTCTTTATAAGATAAAATATGGTGTTAATAAAATTATATCATGTCTTGCAAACTTTTGGTTTTAGGGTGGGAAAATTTGTGAAAAAATGAAGAAAAAATGGGTTTTTTTGTAAAAAGGTTGACATGAAAGCATTAAATGATAACATATGATGTTTTATGGACCTAGAAACTTCTCCACAACTCCCCCCATCATCTCCTCTAGCTGCTGGCCGAACTCACCTGCAGGAAATCCCCTCACTTCTCATTCTTTCTTGCTTCTTTTCTTGCTAAAAATTCAATAAAAATTCACAATTTCCATCTCAATTCAAAGCCAAACCCTAATCCCATCTATCTTCAACCCAAATTAGTTCAAAAACATGATGAAAGGAGGCTTTCTTGGTGACTTGATCATGCTAGGATTCAATTGGTGAGGTAAAAATTCTAAACTAGTTTGCTAACTTGTAAACTATATGTGTTAAAAATCTAATTTTGAAGTATTAATTTAGTGTAAATCCTTGTTCATGAAAAATCAAGAATGAGTTTTGATGTTGAGTTAGGGTTTGAAATATGGTTGTAAAAATTAAGTTAGGGTTTTGGTTATCTAATTGATTAGAATGGTTAATTATGAAATGATATGCTCGCTAAATCGACAAAATTGCGATGTTTGTATCGAATCGGTAAGCAAATTGCTTACTAGATTTTTATAAAATTTAGAATGCGATCAAATTGCGTTATGTTAGCGATATAATTAGCTTCGTATAGGACTATTAGAGTGCGCGAACGCGGGGTTTTGTCTAGCCGGATTTTAGTTTTTTCGATTTCCCCGAAATGACGATTCTAGTTAACGATTAGCGATTTTCGTGCGTTTTCCCGCGCACCGAGTGCATGCTATGATTAATACGAGAGCGTGGATAATTGTATGTTGTGACTTGCATTGTGTTAGGTTTTGTAATCTTATGCTTGATATTGTGCAAATATAGGATCGGTCGGGGAAACTTCGGACACGGCGCGAAAAGGCAAGGCGGTGGCCGGAACGGATTAGCGGGGATTTCAGGTGAGTAGATGTATTCATCTATGGGGGAATCGTCTGGATGGCGCGATGCGCCCCCTAGTTAGGATTTCCTTATCTCTTATGATACATGTTGTTAGTTAGCTTACCCCTTCATTGACATTGCATACCCTTATAGTTAATAGTATGCTAGATTGCATGGATATTTATATGCACATATGCGATAACACTTCGTAGGACACGAACACCATTACCATTGGCATCTGTTGCACGCGCACTATTCATGTGACACACACGCCTTTGGTAATTGCCATGCCACGTGCACTAGAAAACCTGTTTAACTTAATAACGCCATTTGCATTCATACATGATATATGGAATTGCATAGCATGCATATACCTCGCATTACCACCATATCGACATAGATTCTATCCAAAATTCACATCATATACATTGACATCATAGACATTTATCATATTTAACATGTGGACACTATGATTTTCTTGAGGATTTCAGTTTTTCTGTGATTTCTGGATTTTTGGGGAAAACCGCAAGAATTTAAAAAAAGCTTATATTCATCATTTTTAAAACAAAGTTGCGGTTTTCTCGTGATGTATGTGTCGTCCACCATGAGTTTTCATGTTTTCTGTTGGATTTCGAGACCCGATTCGAGGAGTGGATGAACCGTCTCAGGTACATGGTGGGCACGGTATGGTACCCCGGGGCAAGAAGATCGAGTTGTAGACGATGAGCCTGGCAGGGGAAGACTACCTACCGGTGATGTCTGGCGCGGCGGATGTCCGGAGGATACCGACCGTTGTCATGAGATTTATGATATGGGCCGATCCGGACTGACGGAGCCCGATATTGAGACAGATATGATTCCTATTTCGTGTCGATGCTTGACACGGGTTTTCAGATGATTTCTTGATGGTATTTAGCAATTATACAGATATTCATGTTCTAAAGTTAAGAATTCAATACCCTTAGCATTTAAAACACTTAAAGACTTAATAATGATATTGCATACCTGTGCATGCATACTAGAGATAGTATATCACATATGGACATACATGTTGTGGTGCATTGCGTGCATTCTTACGATTGCCTTATTATATGTTATATTTACTCACGAGCTGGCAACTCACCCCCGTTGTGCCATAGTGTCTTACAGGTCGGACTCATCAGTCTTGTAGCGGCGGGCTATCTTATTATCAGCTCCTTTTGAGCAGACTCGCGACATCGCCCGTAGGTGGGTTGCGAGCACACTTTATTTCTTTTGCTCTATCATTATATCTAGTATTCTCCATCTACCACTTTATATTGTATATGCGACCTAGTGATGAGACTGAGAGATTTGTATATTTGTGGTTTCTTTTGGGTCGAGCTCACTTGAGCCGACGTGTGTTTTCTGGTATTTTGCATTTCTTTTATACTCTTTTTCTTGATATTACTATTATATTGCATGTGGTTGTGATCCGCCTTGGGCGAAGAGCTAGCTCCCGCTTGGGGATGCCATTTTTATGATTACAGGTTTATTATCTTGTTGTACCCATTTTGGGGGATAGAAAATACAGGGAAGACTCTGCCGAAATTTTCGGGAATTTATGATGTTTTTTTTAAAGGGATTCTATGCAACTTAAATGATTTTTTTAAAAAACCATTTTTCATTAAAGGTTTTTCCCTCACTCTCTTTTGATTTTGGTTTAGATTCTTCTGGGCTTTGGCTGACTTAGGTTATGGTACGCCTTTAGACGTCTCGTAATCTAAGTGCCAGTCGCATTCCGTACTTTCGGGTCGTGACACTTCCACTAAGCATCAACCATGACTAAATTCCAACTAATTTTGTATTTACTTTAAACAAGCAAAACCCCAATTATCTTATGGAATGGTGTAAGTCTCATACACTCATGTATCATGTAGCAACAAGCATGACACAATAATATATATCATATATATATTAAATATGTATAAGTGAGATAAAGAATTTCTTAAGTGAGCTGATATTAGTTTATGTAAATTAATATATCAAATATATAATTATACATTAAATTATTAAATCAACACTTGATATAATAATCCGGTTATATCACATATAACCGACTAATATCATTTGTATCATCTTATCGAATCAACACTTGATTCGATAACCCGGCTATATCATTTATAACCGACCGATATCACATATCGCGAGAATAGAATACGGTATCACATACGCATATTAATCTCGGTCTCGCACATATCACATATGTGCTCCTACTTCGTTTCGCCTGTACCAGGAAACCTCTGTGTAGGACTCTAAAGACTCGTCAATACGCCGGCAGTAGGTGATGATCATATCAGTCGCCCACAAGCCGTCAACGTTACTAGCTGCACGTAACGGCCACCCGGGTATTAAGCGATCAGAAGATCAACAAGCATGCCTGCTCATACTCTTGTGAATCCAATAAGTAACACTACCGTACAGTCCGGTCTCTTCGTCTGATATGTCGCATATCTAACCTGGGGGTGGTGAAACGTCAGACCCCAATAGCCCGATAAGTCATGCCGATGTGAGTCTCATAACGGTTCGAGAAACTACTGATAACATTTACCAGTAAATCTCAGCAACCCTGGCCATGGATTTTCTGTTATGGCCAATCGAGCACAGCGCAACATCAACCCTCTATACTGGGAGGGAAGAGGGATGAGAGTAGTGTTCTTTAGTTCCATGAGGGGACTATTGCAGGAGTTCCTGACCTGAAGGGACACCGGCAAGCTGTTACATCGCCTCCCCTCATTCAAATAATTTCCGTCCCTGCACCTTTGATGACAGCGGGACAAGAAGTCCCATCCTATCGCTCATTGCCTCCATGTGACTCGGGATTGTACCCAAAAACCGCCGTTTTGCACAACTCATCTTGAGCGTGGTAAGGTGGAAATCAAAGCACAGTGGGAATCACACAAGACTCTATGACGATCTCGGGTCTATAGACTAACATGTACCGGTGTCACCAGAGAACTGCTATCTGACGTGAGGTATAATACCATCTAGGATTTTTCGGCGAGTCCTGTTCAGTGTATCCTGTCTCCACTGAGCACCTGTCCACAATCTCTGATGTCAAACACCAATGGTTGTGGAATCAACCATCGCCTCATACAGGGTCAAGAATCGTACATAGTAGTCTACTCTGGAATATCGATGCCCTGTCTCGATACTCCCAAGACTAGAAACAATTAAAGGATGTACTTACGGACTACCCTGGCCCCACTAGTAAGATCTACAGCATAGTCCTGGTAGTCAAGTACACATCTTAAGGGTTTTATCAACATGTAACAGAGAGACAGTAAGTATACATGTTAAGATAAAGAGTAATCATATACCATACTATCATGTCGAGCAAGAAAGTCCTCCCTATATATGTCCAAGCCTCAACTATAATATACATCACATATACAATAATGGCCTCTAGGGCATACATATAACTAACAATCTCCCAATTTCACTAAGGTCAGTTGTTATAGTATCTCATACCCAACGTCCCTTGAAGCCCTCTCTTGGGAAAGGCCTTTGTGAGTAGATCCGTCGTGTTATCTTTCGCGTCAACTCTCCTAACCTCCATTACATGGAGATTAACCATCTCTTTGATCAGGTGATACATGTTAGTTATATGTATGTCCTAGAGGACATTACTGCACATGCGATGTATATTGTAGTGGATGCTTGGACATATATAGGGAGGGCTTTCTTGCTCGACATGATAGTATGCTATCTGGTTGCTCTTTATCTGAACACGTACATTTATTGTCTCTCTATTACATTTTGAGAAAGCCCTTAGGATAAGTACTAGACTACCAGGATTATGATGCGGATCATACTAGTGGGGAAGAGATAGTTGGTAAGTACATCCTTCAATAGTTCCTAGTCGTGGGAGTATCGAGATAGGGCATCGATACTCCAGAGTAGATTAGCGTATACGCTTCTCGACCCATATGATGGGCGATGGATGATCCCACATCCATTGGTGTTTGATATCAGAGAAGGTATATGGATGCGCAGTGGAGACTGGATACACTGAACGGACTCGCCGAGAACTCCTAGATGGTATTATACCTATCGTTAGATAGCAGTTCTCTGGTGACACTGGTACAAGTTAGTCTTTCGACCCGAGATCGTCATAGAGTCTTGTGTGATTCCCACTGTGCTTTGATTTCCACCTTACCACGTTCAAGAGATCGTGCAAAACGGTGGTTTTTGTGTACAGTCCCGAGTCACATGGAGGCAATGAGCGATAGGAGGGGATTTCCTCTCTCCCGGTATTGGGGGTTGATGATGCGCTATGCTTGATTGGCCATAATAGGAAATCCCTGGCCAGGGCTGCTGAGATTTATCGGTAAGTGTTATATGTACTTTCTCGAACCGTTATGGACCTTTCATCGGCATGACTTATTAGGGCTATTGGGGTCTGACGTTTACCACCCCCCAGGTTGAGATATGCGACATATCTGACGAAGAGACCAGACTGTACGGTAGTGTTACTGATTGGATTCGAAGGAGTATGAGCAAGCTTTCTTGTTGATCATCTGATCGATCAATACCCGGGTGGCTGTTACGTTTGCCAGACTGCTTGCGGCTTGTAGGTGTTTGATATGATCATCACTTACTGCCGGCGTATTGACGAGTCTTTAAAGTCCTACACAGAGGTTTCCTGGTTCATGTGAAACGAACTAGGAGCACATATGTGATATATGAGGGACCGAGATTAATGCGTGTATGTGATACTGCATTCTATTCTCGCGATAAGTTATATCGGTCGGTTATATGTGATATAGCTGGGTTATCGGATCAAGTGTTGATTTGATAGATTGTTACATTTGATATTACTCGGTTGTATGCGATAAAAACGGATTATTAAATCACGTGTTGATTTAATAATTTAATGTATGATTATATATGTGATATATTGAATTACATTAACTAATATTAGCTCACTTAAACATTTCTTTTTCTCACTTGTGTGCATATAGTATATATGTGATATATATTAATGTGCATTATTTTGTGTCATACTTGATGCCACATGTGACATAGGTGTATGAGACTCACACCAAGCTTATGATAATGTATGGTTTTATTTATTTAAAATTAATCAAAATTAGTAGGAAATTAGTCACATGGTTGAAGCTTGTAGAACCATTGACCAAGTCCACTAATTTTGTTTTACTTCTAGATATTTATTAACCTAACCATTATTGGTATCCATGGTTTAATCTCTACATGAGTTAGTGTATGACACTAACTCACCCATGGTTGCAATTCTTACCTCATGAGTTTCATTGTTCTCCACTTCATATTCTTCTTTGTCATGCCCCGATTCCTAGAGTGCGCTGAGATCGGCACGTGACAGAGCCAACCATGCACCTGTAGCTAGGAAACATCCCTCCACGGTCATATTACGGCTGTCTATAAGTTATCAAGAACAGTAGAAATAAAATAAACTATTTAGTACATGTCCATATGCCAGAAAAAACGAGTCAACAAATATAAATATGCAGAAGCAATAAATCCAATAAGCAATAACATCTGGAAAGTACGTCCCAAATACGGGCTCACATCAGGAAATGAAAGTACGGAAAGGAAAACTAAACTGAACTAAATACCAAATTGCTCCTCACTGTTCGGCATATCGACTGAAGTACTCCTGGTCGGCCTGCGAAAGAGATAAAGGATCTGGGCCATGCAAAACCCAGACGTCAGTGCGTCATAATATCAAACAATAAAATATGATCAGGAGGTAACAAGATATGCATGCATGAGTATAAACAGTAATGAGTGTATAACAGTAACACGAATATGGAACAGTGAAGTGTATGTGCATGCGGTGAGTAATCTATGCTACTGGGTTAATTACTCTCAAGTCTTTGAAATCAATTTAATGAATCGTCGATGTAACGCAATAGTATCCCGCGCATAACCGGGACCACAGTCAAGACTCTCGGGCTGAATCCGAGACCTGCCGCTTGGCAGTAAACAGGTAACATGTACAGATGAATGATGTCAGCAGCAACATCCCAGGGCTGGCCTAGCCCGTAAAACTGATCAGTATAAGCGTCGAACTGTTGAGTTACAAGTCAGGTTTCATCATTGATTTCCCCTTACCCCCAAGTTATATGTTCAAGTCAGGTATTGATAAATCTGGAGCTAATGCCAACATAGGATCTAGCAGGTACAGGTTTGTCTGAAATAGACAACAGAATACGTCCATCAGGACAACATGTCAGGATTGTCGGCATTAGAAACAGGATCAGGTAACAGTTCAAGTTGTGGTGTATCAGGTCATGACAGGTAGTGCACAGGTATCAAACGGATCCCCAAAAGTAAAATGTAGCAAGTATCGAATCATGGTAAATACGGATGCTCAAGTTTTTATCAGGGTTCACATCCACAACTCCATGACTACGTAGGATGCACATTATTAAGCATGGGGTACTAATGTAACAGTAATATGAATTAATGTGACATGGCATGCAACTAGATAAATAATTAATGGTATGGATGCACAATAAAACACGGATGCACAAACATCTATCAGGGGTTACATCTAAAGGTCCATAACTACGTAGGATGCACATTAACAAGCATGGGGTGTTAATACAACAATAACATGAAATAATGTGATCTGTAGATGCAGCTACATATATAATAAATGATATGGATGCATACAGGTATCTGAAAACAGTAAAATATTAATATGGGTGTACAATGCAATCAACATATGATATTTTTATTTACATGGATGCAAAATATGATACATAGCATGTAGTAAGATAAACTTGTATGCGACTAGATATGTAAATAACGGTATGGATGCATACGGGTATCGAAAAACTGTAAAATAGTAATATTGTCACGACCCACCCCCAAACACAGATGGTATTGTCCGCTCTGTCCGAAACCACACGGTTTTGTCCCTTTGAATGAACCGGACTCAAGAAGGGGGTTACTTCCCAGTAGGTCACCCATCCCAGAATTTCCCTAGCTTAGGCACGCTTAACTATGGAGTTCTTCAAACTCCGGAGTTCCGATTCATCCAAAAGGCGCCTCTGTGTTATAAGAGTGGTATCATTCCATTTATAGTTCTGATCGTGCTCTCTTTCGGAATGGAATTCGATACTCTCCATTGTTCTACAGTGGGTCCCCGTGTCTATCCGTATCAGTTACATGCCTACCTCGATATCGAATAACATCTCACTTCTCACGGGGTAGGTGGTATTCGTCTCCCACTCTACCTAGGGTACTACATTCCCCCTACTTAGAACAATGGTTCATCCTCGAACCACAGACCTCCTTTTGAGGGACCGGCTCTGATACCAAGTTTGTCACGACCCGAAGGTACGGAACGTGACCAGCACTTAAATTACGAAAAGTCTAAAAGCGTAATGTAATCTAAGTAAACCGAAGCCCAGAAATCTAAATCATTTAAAGGAATAAGTGTAAGAAAACAAGTTTAAAAGCAACATCAAATTTTCTCAAAAATTTCGGCAGAGTCTCTTTTCTAAAAACTGGCTCCAAACGGGTACAAGCATGAATATATACATAAGCAATAATAAAGGCATACCCAAACGGGAGCTAGCTCTTCGCCAATTGGCGGACACGACCACAAGCAATAATATACAACGCCGAAGGGCGAGGAACAAAACTCAGAAGAAAACCAAAAATCCACCAGAAAACCATAATAAAACAAGCGCGATTCTAAGATCGAAAAAATAAACAACCGGCCTTCTAAATCTATCAAATTATACAAGTCTGGTTGATGGAGCTGTTAGTTATATGTATTCTCTAGAGGCCATTATTGTACATACGATGTATATTGTAGTGGATGCTAGGACATATATAGGGAGGACTTTCTTGCTCGACATGATAGTATGCTATCTGGTTGCACTTTATCTTAACATGTACTCTGATTGTCTCTATATTACATGTTGATAAAGCCCTTAGGATATGTACTCGACTACTGGGACTATGATGAGATCATACGAGTGGGGCCACGGTAGTCAACGAGTACATCCTATAACTGTTCCTAGTCGAGGGTGTATCGAGACAGGGCATCGATACACCAGAGTAGACTAGCGTATACGCATCTTGACCCATATGATGGGCGATGTATGATCCCATATCCATCGGTGTTTGACATCAAGGATGGTGTACGGGTGCTCAGTAGAGACTGGGTACACTGGACGGATTCGCCGAGAACTCCCAGATGGTATTATACCTCACGTCAGATGGCAGTTCTCCGGTGACACTAGTACAGAGTAGTCTGTTGACCCGAGATCGTCATAGAGTCTTGTGTGATTCCCACTGTGCTTTGATTTCCATCATACCATGTCCATGAGGGCGTGCAAAAATGTGGCTTTTGGGTACATTCCCGAATCACATGGAGGCAATGAGCGATAGGAGGGAAATCGTCTCTCCCTGTATAGGGAGTTGATGTTGCGCTGTGTTCGATTGGCTATAACTGGAAATACCTGGCCAGGGTTGCTGAGATTTACTGGTAAGTGTTATCAGTAGTTTCTCAAGCTGTTATATACCTCATATCGACACGACTTATCAAGCTACTGGGTTTGACGTTTACCACCCTGGGCGAGATATGCGACATATCAGACGACGAGACCGGACTGTACGGGAGTGTTACTGATTGGATTCACAAGAGAATGTACAGGCTTGCTTGTTGATCTTCTGAGCGCTCAATACCTGGGTAGCTGTTACGTTTAGCTGACCGCCTGCAGCTTGTGGGTGTTTGATATGATCATCATCTACTGCCGGCGTATTGACGATTCTTTAGAGTCCTACACAGAGGTTTCTTGGCTCAGGAAAAACGGAGTAGGGGCACATATGTGATATGTGCAGGACCGAGGATAATGCGATATGAGATACCGTATTATATTCTCGCGATATTTGATATCAGCCGGGTCATCGGATCAAGTGTTGATTCGATGAACTGATACAGATTATATTAGTCGGTTATTTGTGAAATAGACCGATTATCGGATCAAGTGTTGATTCAATAATTTAATGTATAATTATATATTTGATATATTAAATTACATTAACTGATATAAGCTCACTAAAAGATTCTTTTTCTCACTCGGGTAATACATTGATATATATGCGATATATGTTAATTGTATTATTTTATTTTGTTACAGTAAATATTGTATATGTGATATATAATATTGTAACATGATATGATTACTAATGCAACATGTTTAGTGGAGATTAAACAAGGTTAGGGTTTGATTTGGGTTAGTTGTTTCTTGAACCTTCTAGAAGGTTTCCTTTTGTTTTGAGTTAAAATATTATGCTTGATATTTTGTAATGACTCATTCTTAACCCAACCCAAACCCTAGCCCTAGTTAAATCTCTACAAAGTTTTAGTTGACCATGATTACATTATTAATCATATATTATTTCATTATTTATCACAAAAGGTTTTTAATTGATTCTTCTTCTTCTTCTTCCTTGAGTTCTTCATGGAAAAGCTTTCTAGCTTTTTCAAAGGTGATGAAAATGAGTGAGAAATAGAAAAAAAATGAGAGATAAAATCCTAATTCATCATCCTCATCTATCCTTGCCATTTAGATGAGGGTGTTCACTTCATTTAGTGAGTGAGAGCTTGTGTTAATGAAACTTCAAGGTGGATCGGAAGCAAGCTCACATCTTTCTCTTCGTGGAGCCTCTCGAGAGTCCGGAACTTGATGATCGCAGCGAAGGGACCACAACACGGAGCTTAAGAAGTGAAGGACCGGATCTACAAAGGTTGTAATTCCTATCACTTAGTGTTAAAGTGTTTAACATGCTTGTTTTTTAATCTCTAATTTAAAGATCTCGTTTAGGCTTGTTCGGCACGGCTAAATTTTAAATCGGGCATGGTTGATGCCTCGTAGACCCTTGTGAGAGTGCCTAGTTATCCTACAGTGGTATCAGAGCCAAGCGAGAGTTTTAGGTGAAGTCTAGAAGAAGTTTAAATTCCGATCGAACTCCGAATACCCGATAAAACCTAGTTTCTGGAATTTTTTTAAAAATGTTGATTTTTTCGTATTAAAAATATTCAGAAAATCATGCAGGGAAATATAGGAATTACTGTGAAGTACGGTCCTCTAAATCCCTCAAGTGACCGCGGAACCGCGGAAAAACCACCCGTTTGGCGGCGGTTCCTTGGCCAATAATTAGAGTTGGGGCCCAATACTTCAGGACTATATTCCTGGGTCCTTTTTGATAGTTCTGGGAATTTTTAATTCTACTCAAGTGTTGAGTTTTCTGGGTTGTATTGGGAGCTCGTTGATTCGATCGGAAAGTATAACTTCGTTTATTTTGTCCGGGTAATTTTTAGAACGTGTTAATAAATTCGAACGGATATCAATAACTCACTTTTTCCCCTGTCGGAAAATTTCCAAGTGTTGGATTTTACCATACTTTAAGAACGTTCTAAGTCGTGCAAGTAACGCGGTGGACCCTCTAGAAGACAACAAACCTTAACTCGATTATGTGACCGTCTTGAACTGCCTCTGAACCTTAGGGATTGGGGCAGTACGGCGTTGCCACATGTGAGGCGTTGGCTTGACCCTTCTACGGCTGGACCATTGGTACTGTGGCATGTGATGGATGTTTTAAAACTAATTTCAAGTGTTGAGAAATTTGGGAAATCTTGGGTGTTTGATTATTCGATCGGTAAGTTTAAAATTGTTTATTTATCTGGAATGTGATACAATATGTGGAATTCATACAATTAGGCATGAAATGCGAAGTATGTGATATTTCGGATTTACGATGTCTAAAGAGATTGTGGATTCCAAATGTTGTAGTTTTACACTTTCTTTTTCGCGACCGTAAGTGTAATATGTGGTGTATCGTCGGTTTCGTTGCTATACATCAACGACAATTGGGATACGCATATTTACTTACGTTGATAATATAAGATATTATGTGTTGTTGTGATATGTTATATTGGATCGTCGTGTTTTGAATAGCCGTGGGTTTTATGTGAGATGAGAGTTTTTTTTTCATTCATGTAAAATTCATTTGTATGTAATATTCTTTTATTGGGGCACTTCCGGGCTGAGGATGATGTCACCATTGTATATTATTTACTTTTCCGCATTAGGTAGACCCAAGGCGGGGAGCACAAGTAACCGGGTTCTAGGGTCCAGTGGGAGACCATCTCGAGGAGTCGAGACCGGGTCTCCTAACCCTAGAATTGGCAGTGTTGCTTGCCGCTCTCGTAGGGGTCTAGGAATGTGGGTTTCTCTATTCATCGCGACCGTGGAATCCGTGTTTTATACAGGCTCGTATTAAAACACGGACCTCCTGGTATATCCAATATTTCATATATGTTCTTCTGCTGCAATGTTCTGTAATGAGATCATATTACTGTCTGAGACGAATGTTTATATTATATATATGAGATATATGTTATATTGCAGATTTCGTTTCAAATGTGATGCTTGTGAAGCATAATAAAATGGAACTTCATTAATGAGATTAATGAAACTAAAAGAAACCTAAAGATGTAGTAGAAAGTTGTTTAAAACCTGGTAGCTCTAGTTCTTGCTTTGCATAGCGGTGTTCCTTGTAGAACATCCAGCACCTTATTCGATAAGGAAAGAGCCGAGATCCCTTCACCGGGAGTGACCTCTTTAGTGAAACTAGCATATGCTACAAACTCGGTTTTTCTTTTGATTGCTTCTATAGTTCTTGCTTTGCACAGTGGTATTTGTGAAATATCCTGCACTTTATTCGATGAGGAAAGAGCCGACGATCCCTTCATCGGGAGTGACCTCTTTAGAAAAACTAGAAAAGGCCTCAAAAACATTCCATTTAAAATCACTCAATTCTACAATGATATCAAGTTCACTACGCTCATGGTTTTCTGAAAAACCTGCGTAGCCCTCCGTCATTTCAGATAAAGACTGTTTAGTATACGTGCTACGTTTGTTGGCTTGCGTCAAGGCGTAGTGTGCGGTAACTAAGTAGTACTTATCTGCAGCATACAATGCGATTGGATTCGGGCAGCCGTGCGACTTTGTTGGCCTGCGTCAAGGGTCGTGCGGTTGGGTTTAATTCAATCAGGAAATGTACGGGTTGAACTTGACTAGCGGACTATTGTTTGTTGGCCTGCGTCAAGGTCATAGGACGCTAGGGGTAAAAGAATTATCGGGAATTTCTAGTGTTGAAATTTGAAATGAGATAGTTGGATCCCGATACCCGCTGCGAGTAAGAGTTACTCCTGGGAGAGTTATACACATTACAATTAGCCGATCAAGTAGGTGTCTAGAAAGGTGTCAACGGGGTTACGCCCCTGGGAAGACGAGGTTTACTTTAATTAATTCCGTGCGAAAGCACGGGGAACCTCCTCAAAGTACCGGCACTGGCCTGGCTGAAAGATTGGCAAACTTGTAGGGTGTAATTAATCCCGGCTGGTCTTTCCTTTTAGGGTTTGAAGGAAGATTTGACTAAAACAGTAGGAGACATCCTGATTAGATAAATTGATAACCAATCTAATCTTGTAAAAGCGCACGCTGAGTGTTTTCTTCTCTCTCTCTCTCCAGGTAGTGACCATGTCACGCCTTAATCAAGATTATAATACAGATGTATTGACCGAACCCGCTTGTTATACTGCGCTAGGGAACGTTGGTCCCGCTCCAACTTATAATTGTTATAAGATAGAGCAGGAAATAGGGGATTACCAGAATTCCCGTGCCGCCCAAACGAAGAAAGTACATGTTGATGCATCTTCTTCGGGTGTGTTCATTACACATAACTGTTTCTCAATATCCTTTACGTCCTGGGTATTTGATACCGGATCAGGATCCCACATATGTAATTTGTTACATGGGCTACAGATCGGTAGAGAACTGAGAACGGTTGATAAATTTCATGAGATAGAAACGGTGCAAGTGTTGCAGCCAAGTCAGTTGGTAGTTATCACCATGTATTACCAGAATATATTGATTCTGAACGAATGTTATTAGATACCGAACCTGATACACAACATCATATCAATCTCTTTATTAGTAAAGAAGGATATAATTTTGTATTGTTGGATATTGTTTTGAACATTTCCTATATCAAGAGTTGATCGGTTCAGGCACGTTATCTAAAAGTTTAGACGTTCTAAATCAAACCACAGTTCTTAACGTATAGAACACGCACAATAGGAAGAATTCAGAAATGAACAAATCCTTCTTGAGGCATTGTAGACTAGGTCATATCAATGTGACCCGACTAGTTGAAGTTATATATATATGCATATTTAAATTAGTTTGAATTTACATCTTGTGAAACTTGCCGGTCATGTCACAGAGATAAGATGACCACAGCTCCGTTTATTGGAAACAGAGAAAGAGTTAGTGAACTCTTGGGATTGATACATGCTGATGTATGAAAGTCCCCTATCTAAATATACCAGGACCGGTTCTTTGTACTTCATTACATTCTCTGATGATCTCTCAAGATTCAGACATATGTTCCTGTTGAAACACAAGTCCGAACCTTTTGAGATATTCACATAATATAAGTTAGAAGTAGAGAACCAAAAACGGGTATAAGTATTATGTCCTTTGATAAGATCAAGGAGGAGAATACTTGAGAACGGGATTCCTGGATTATTCTAAAGGAGAATGAGATTCTCACTCAGCATTACTCCTCCGTATACACCACAGCACGTCGGTGTATCGGGGCGGAGCAATTACACCCTATGTGATATGGTGTGCTCTATGATGAGTACTACTGAGTTTCCTATTTCCTTTTGTGTGTTATGCACTTGAGAAGCTGCATACCTATTGAATAGGGTTCCAATCAAATCAGTTGCCTACCACTTCATATGTGATATGGAATGGGAGCCCATATCTTAAGTAAGTTAAGATTTGGGTTATCCGGCCTATGTCTAAAAGAAAAATCGGGACAAGCTCGAGGCAAAGTCAGTTCTGTGGAAGTTTGTTGGATATCCCAAGCATTCGCAAGGGAATATCTTCTACCAAACCGAGGAACAAAAGATGTTTTGTTTCTCAGCATGCCACCTTTGTGAAAGGGAATTTCTTGTGAATAAATTATTGGTCATGGGGTAGAACTGGAAAGAGTTCCATCTTTACAAACTTTAGCTGATGATTTGGTAGAACCAAAGGATTCAATAGTTTCCAACGAACCTCTGCCTCTCCGCCGATCTAGTAGGGTTCCTCACCCACCTGAGAGATACTTCGGTTTCTCTATGACAGTGGGAGCGAGGATTGCATCATGAGATGATGACCCAACTAGTTTTGAGCTGGCCATCAGGAGTGGGACTCTGTAAGAATGGCTGGATGCTTAGGGATCAGAGATGGAATCCTTATACACCAACAAAGTATGGACTTTGGTTGCTTTATCTGAAGGGTTAAATCCCCATCAGGAGCAAGTATATCTTGAGAAGATTACTTGGTGTACATGGAAAAGTTGAGACTTTCAAAGCTGTGGTTAAGTCCATCCAGATCTTACTTGCTTCTGCTACATACCATGACTACGATATCTGGTGGTTGGGTGTCATGACTGTTTTTCTAAATGATGTTTTGGAAGAGAGCGTCTATAAGTACACAACCAGAGGGCTTCATAGATAGTGTGAGCAGCAGAAACGTGTGCAAGATGATTTATCTGATAAAGCAGGCATCGCGGAGTTGGAACATCTGTTTTGATGTGGTAGTCAAAGAGTTTGACTTCATCAAAATGGTAGATGAACCTTGTGTATACAAAAAGGTAGTAGAGAGTATGGTGGTGATCCTCGTAGAGTACGTGGATGACATACTCTTTATAGGGAAGGAGTTTCCTATGCTACGCTCGGTCAATCTCCGCTTATCACAAGGATTCTCTATATAGGATCAAAGTGATACCTCCTAAATCATGGGTTTTGGATCTATGAGATAGGTCTAATTGGATGTTAGGATTCTCATTAGTTGTAGTGAGATGGTATCAATCGATCCTGGAGAGAATAACTGGAAAGGTTCCAGGATGAAAAGGACGACTGAAAGTCAGTCACAGGCATTGTCTTTATCCTCAGTGGAAGGACGGTATGTTGGAAGAGTTCCAAGCTAGATACCGTGACTTACTAGATGATTAAAGGCAAGATACATCGTTACCAAGGATGCTACCAAAGAGGCAGTCTGGATATATAAGTTCATGAGATGAACTTCGTTCCTACCATTGTGTGACAATGGAGTTATGGATTAAGCCATGGAACCCCTCGACCCATCAGAAATCCAGATATAATTCTTAGGCAGTAACACCTGATCATGGAGATGGTTGATCTCCAGGAAGATCGAGGTTAGGAGAGTAGACACAGAGGACAACAGCGCGGATCCACTCACAAAGGCCTTTTTCCCGGTAGAGACTTTTATGGGATGGTTGAGTATGAGATACTTCAACCGCAGCTTGATGTTGGGTATGTGATACCACAACAGATGGCCCTAGTGCAAGTGGGAGATTTTTAGTTATATGTATGCCCTAGAGGCCATTACTGTACATACGATGTATATTGTAGTGGATGCTAGGACATATATAGGGAGGACTTTCTTACTCAACATGATAGTATGCTATCTGGTTGTACTTTATCTTAACATGTACTCTGATTGTCTCTATATTACATGTTGATAAAGCCCTTAGGATATGTACTCGACTACTGGGACTATGATGAGATCACACTAGTGGGGCCACGGTAGTCGACGAGTACATCCTATAACTGTTCCTGGTCGAGGGTGTATCGAGACAGGGCATCGATACACTAGAGTAGACTATCGTATACGCATCTTGACCCATATGATGGGAGATGGATGATCCCATATCCATCGGTGTTTGATATCAAGGATGGTGTACGGGTGCTCAGTAGAGACTGGGTACACTGGACGGACTCGCCGAGAACTCACAGATGGTATTATACCTCACGTCAGATAGCAGTTCGCCGGTGACACTGGTATAGAGTAGTCTGTTGACCCGAGATCGTCATAGAGTCTTGTGTGATTCCCACTGTGCTTTGATTTCCATCATACCACATACAAGAGGGCATGCAAAAAGGTGGCTTTTGGGTACAGTCCCGAATCACATGGAGGCAATGAGCGATAGGAGGGGAATCATCTATCCCGGTATAGGGAGTTGATGTTGCGCTGTGTTCGATTGGCCATAACTGGAAATTCCTGGCCAGGGTTGCTGAGATTTACTGGTAAGTGTTATCAGTAGTTTCTCGAACCGTTATAGACCTCATATCGACACGACTTATCAAGCTACCAGGGTCTGACATTTACCACCCCTAGGCGAGATATATGACATATCAGACGACGAGACCGGACTGTACGGGAGTGTTACTCATTGGATTCGCAGGAGAATGTACAGGCTTGCTTGTTGATCTTCTAAGCGCTTAATACCTGGGTAGCTGTTACGTTTATGTAGGGTTACTAGGCACTCTCATAAGGTTCTACGAGGCATCAACCATGCCCTATGGAAAAATTAGACGTTCCGAACAACCCTAACCAAGATCGTATACTAGAGATTATGAGAAACAAATAGCAATTAAACAACTTTACTTCTAAGAATTTGGGATTACAACCTTTGTAGATTCGGTCCTTCACTTCTAAAGCTCCGTGTTGACGTCCCTTCGCTGCGATCATCAAGATCCCGGTCTCTAGTAATGGTTTCCTCGGAGAAATGAATGGGCTAGCTTGTTGACTTCGAGGCCGAATTTGATCTACGTCGAGGAGACTCAAACTCAAGCTCCATCTTCACTAGGTCATGAACTTTGTGAAGAGAACACCCTAAACTAAATGGCAAGTAGTAGAGGATGATGAAATAGGAAGTGGGTTCACTTTGGATTTTGATTTCTCACTTTATTTCTTCACTTGAAAATTTCTAGCAAGCTTTTCTTCTTTTAATGAAGAAGAAGAAGAAGAAAGAATATGAATAATGAAAAATTTAAAAAGAATAATCAAGTGAAGTCTATCATAATGCAACCATGGGTGAGTTAACCTTTGTAGAGACTAAACCATAGTTTTAGTTAATGGTTTGGTTAATAAAAATCTTATGCAAAACAAAATGAGTGGACTTTGTCAAACATGCTTAAAGCTTCATGAAGCTTCAATCCAAGACAAAGAAAGCCACCATTTTGTTTTACCAAAATAAATAAAAACCCAAAAACATTATCTTAAATATGGTGTAACTCATACACACATCCAAGTTTGCATGTATCATCATTCATGATACAAACAAGTGCACAAACATATATCACATATACAACTTGTGCACATCAAGTGAGAAAATCAATCTTAAGTGAACCAATACTAGTTAATGTAAAGTAATATATCAAATATATAATTATACATTAAATCATTAAATCAACACTTGATTTAATGATCCGGTCATATCGCATATAACCAAATAATATCTAGTGTATCAATATATCGAATCAACACTTGATTCGGTAACCCAGCTATATCACATATAACCGACCGATTATACAATTCGCGAGAATAGAATACAGTATCACATTATGGTATTATTTTCGGTCCCGCACATATCTCATATGTGTAAGTGCACGGCGGCGCCCCGGCCGTCAATCCGAGGCCAAAATGCGGAAACGATACTTTTCTTTAAACTTTAAACCGGCACCACCACGCACTATAAAACCCGGATCGGTCCATTAACCTACTCCTAGTTAACTAGAGAAGGGGTAGAGAGATATACCGAGCGATCCGTGTCCTTTGGTCTTCTCGTCGTCGTCCCGATCTCCCTGCGGAATCTCCAGTCTTCATCTCCTCGTTGGAAGGGCACCACATCGCCGGGTTCTTTTACGGGCTCACACCTCTGGACCGAGGCAACTCGAGCACGAAGTTGGCGAGTCGACGTGCCCAAGGATACTGTAGGGAAAGTGTAGAATCCATTTGTCTCTAGGGGTTAAGGAAGTTTCCATATTGATGTGGAGATGAAGTTGTAAACTTTTTGAGATGAACTTGGGAATTTTGTGGCAAGCAAAAGAGATCTTTTTCTCTTCTCAAATTTTGGACAGCCCCTAAGAAGAATGGCCGGCCAATGTGTGAGGAATGAGAGAATAGAGAGAATGAAAATGAGTGAGCCAAGATAATGCAAGAGAGAGAAAAGGTGATGATGAGAAATAATCATCACAACAAAATCCACACTCATAAACCCATCACCAATCCATCAAAACAAAAGTCAAGCAATGATGGAAAATCATGAACCAAGAAGTCAATGTATGGTGGAACCATCATGATCATCCATTTATAAATAAAACCCTCCACAATTGCTAATTTGCAAATATGCAAATTAGCCCTCCTCCACCAATTTTCAGCCAAGGAAAGAAACAAAGGAAAATGGCCGAAACGGAAAGCAAACTGGCAACTTCAGAAAACTGATCCCGTAATAAATTACAAGAAAACCCCGCGACCGCATTTGTATTTCGACCGAATACAAATGCAATGGGACAAATCTATACTGTACAATACCCGGATCCGGATTAAACCAAAGCCCGATAGTATTATCCGTCCGACCATGATCCGTGCAATACCGCACGTACATGATCGAACCCTGCCATATCTCCATACGGCCTCTACAGCGTTTCACCCGAAACTTGAGAAAACGGTCTGTGGAGGACTCTAAAGACTCGTAAATCCCTTGGCTGTGGATTTAACCACTAGCACGTCAGAGGTATTAGCCATACGTAACGGGTTACCAGGTATTGACCAAAAGGGACATCGATGTGCGAACTCATCCTGACACCCTACTGAGCCTGTCAGTGACAATATCTGTACAGGCCGGTCCGTTCGTCTATGAGCATCGCATGGCGGGCCTAGGGGGTTGGTAAAAGTCAGACCCCCAAAAGCGGTACAAGTCGTGTCGGAGTGTAGCCCAGAACACCCTGAGATACTACTGGAATACCTACCAGTAAATCTCCTGCCTTGGCCAAGGACTTCGTGTAATGGCTCTCCTAGACACAGCGCGACCTCACCCCCCAATACCGGGAGAGACGAACCCCTGCAGATCCGCTCACTGCCTCCATGTGGCTCGGGACTGTACCCAACTAAAACCTGTTTGCACGTCTCCTTTGAGCGTGGTAGGGTAGAATCAAAGTACAGTGGGAACTCACACGAGAAAAATGACGATCTCAGGTCGATGAACTAACCTGTACACATGTCACCAGGGAACTGCTATCTGACGTCAGGTATAAGACCAACTAGTATTTTCCCGGCGAGTCCTGTCCGGTGTACTCATAAGCCAATGAGCACCTGTATACATCTTAGGTGAACCAACTGACACCAGTGGCTTGTGAGACCGGCCACCGCCCCTCGTCGGGGTCTCGACTGTATACACTAGTCAACTCTGGAGTATCGATGCCCTGTCTCGAAAACTCCCACGACTAGGGACCTTTTAAGGATGTGCTTATAGACCCCAGCTCCCACTATATGATCGCCCTCATACTGCTGGCAGTCAAGAAAGAATCTTAGGGGCTCTATCAACGTGCAATAGTGACCTGTAAGGTCACCGAAAGCAGTACACGATGATAAAGATAAACCAGATAGCATACTATCATCTTGAGTAAGACTGTCCTACCGGTATAGGTCCTCCCTCAATCATTGCAATCACGTGCCTGTGATCCAATAATTGACTCTGAGAGCACTATCTCCAACAATCTCCCACTTGCACTCAAGGCTAATTATTGCGATGTCGCATACTCACAGCCCATGTGATACCGAACACCCAACTCTTCTACTAATCAGTCTCACAAAACCTGTTTGCGAAACTATTGCGTTCGAGGAATAGCCTCAGTGAGTGGATCCGCCTTGATGTTTCTTTCTATGTCTCTCTTTATCTCAAGTTCGCGGAGAAAGCCATCTCCCGAAATGAGCAATACCCGTCTTAGAATATGTCTGGATATCTGATGGGACCTAGCTCATAAATAAACTCCAAACCCAAACTTCTTAGACTGTATCGTCAACTGAACTTAATCAGTATCCTGCGTCATGCCTCCCTCAGTATCCCCTTAGACCACCTGTCCAAAATACTGCCCCTCGTCAGAAGGAAAACTATAACTCTGACAACCTCTCTGTCATCCATGTCTCCTTGGAAGCCTGGAATGATAACTGTCTCCTTAAAGAGGCTGTTGTTATCATATCCCTAGAGCATTCACTTATGTTCTAAAACTGCTTCCGTTCATTTCTCCAGAATTGGATCAATATCAACATATTGCATCTACTGCAGAAAACAACATCTGGTGTGGTGCTTGACATCTCATGATTGACACAATTGCCTAAGCAAGTGATCTGCCAATCATGCACATCCCTCTCCCCTTTAGTCTGTAAGACACCTTTAGAGAGGGTGACTCCATCACCTGCAGGTACACAACCATGCCAGGAGTCGTCCATTCTAAAACACCTTTAGAATGCTGTATAAGTACCCTGATTGGGACACTTCCCAAATCTAGATCTAAAACCATAGATCTAGTAACCAGAATGTCTGATATAATACCCAATTCCTATGTGGAGAAACCACTGTGTGACAACCAAAATATAACCGATCGTAGTATAGGAATAACACTTCCTACTCTGTGTATGTCATCCAAATACCAGGAAATCACACCCTACTACCTTCTTAACAGATCCATCCCCTATTCTGATGAAGTCAAACCTATGACTGTCACATCAGAAATAGATGATCTATCTCCGCTATATCTGCTTTAGTCTATAAATAGACATAAGCCACTTGTCCACCAATGCTTCCGCTGCTCCCACTGACTACGACAACCCTCTGGCAGAGTCATATACACGTGCACTTCTAAAGCCAGTTCAGAACGACGCTATACTCATCCTCCTGCCGGGTCTCATAGTCTGGAACAACAACAATGGCAAGTCTGGGTAAACAAGAACCTCCCTGTCACCGTCCTTGAGGCTACCGGAGTACCATTCGGGTGCCTGAGGTTACCCACCATATCTGCGGAGTGGCCAATGGAATGTCAAACCAAATTGAATCTTTAGGTTCTTATCAAATTTTCAGTAATCGTCTGCGGTTCTGGAATCACTTCCAGTTCTACCATACTCCCACTACTGTTTTCTGAAAAATCCATTTTTGTTAAAACTTTGGCGAGTCAAGAACAATATCACTATTGATCTTCCAGATGGTAGAAAGTCAACCCTCGTCATAGCCTGGGTCAACCCACAAACAACCATTACAGAAACGTGCCTTGAGTTATCCAGAGTCTGGTTTTAAGCATAAGCCGGACAACTCCCCGTACCTCAACATCGTTAAGATATGAACTGTTCTATATCCAATATAGAACCAGAGACACTGATTTAATTGAACCAGATTCAAATCATGCAGCTGTCTCCAGTGCATGTTAACTAAATGGAAGGAGACCGATCAGAGTTACTCAACTTAGGAATGCATCCAGATATGAGTAACATGAAAGAGAATCAAGTTCTCTTATAACCATTACTATCAACTGATTACAATACACAAGTATCTACATCTTCGATCATCTTGAAGAGTACTGATACTTGCATTACCTGGTTCTCTACTTTATTCATATACCTATAACTTCTCAAAAACCCAGACCTTGTGTTTCCACGAAACATATTTCTAAGAACTAGAGAAGTCACAAATAAACAGAATATAGTGCGAGGACCAACCCCTCTGTCCTAATGGACACTGGACAATATACAATACTCTGTATAAGTCCTTTGAGTCTAATAACTCATTCCCTGTGTGTCGTAGGTTGAAAACTGTACTTGTGGTTATGAAGAATTACACCGCTGTTTAATGCTCCTTACCTAACCATCCACTGATATAGGTAAATGTCATGGACATAATTTCAAAAAGGTATATCTCACTCTATAAAAATAGACGTACATATATATCAATGTGAAATTGGTGCATAACAGCGGATATTCAAAACCAAAAATTTGCCGTCCGGCAAACAACCCAGGTGACTTCCTCCAATATCACCGATTACAACGAATCCCGATATAATGAGGACAATCACCTAATTCCCAATAATTTACTCCCACTCATCATCTGTAAAACCATATAGATGTGAGAATCATAATTGGTAAATATATCCTGGAGCAAGGGCTGATTGGGAAATCAGTTTTCTTTTAACAGTACACAGTGAAACTGAAACATGTAAATGTTTTGAAGGCGTATCCGGGTATTCTTAGTAATGCCTCTTCCATTATCCAGATTCATAACTGTAACCGTATATTTCGATGCCATCTCTCCACATCCCTTCATATGTCTTTAGTCATTACCTTCTGTACACTCTCTTAGGCTAAATGGTTTTCTTCCTTCCCTACCGTTCGACACCAGCCTATGGTTTGGAAGAAGACTATCCAATAAGCGTAATGGGTGTACTGTCCTAATCCTAGGAGCACTCGCAACGCGAGAGAAGGTGAAGATAAAAGACACCTGAATAAACCTTATTCCTATTTCTCCTGAACCAGAATCCATCCCCGAACTGGAACAAGTTCATTTCGAGTTTGTATATAACCATACGATGGAGTATCCAATAAACTGTGGATCTTCGTAGTGATACGGAGTGTTCTGGAGAAATTCAAAGGTGATGTGGGAGTGGCGATGAAATACTTGGTTTCGTTGTGAATAGCAGTCGCAATTTACTTTGCCCTCTTACTAATCCCTTGATATGTCTTTACTTAATACCTTCTGTACACCATCGTTATGCTAATTGGTTTTCTTCATTCCCCACCATTCGGCACCAGCCTAAGGTTTGGAAAAAGACCATCCACTTTGCGTAATAGGTGTACTATCTCCTAAACCAAGGAGTACTCGCAACCTGAGAGAAGGTAAAAGGAAAAGACAACTGAATAGTCCTATTCGTTTTCTCCAGAACCGGAAACCATCCTTGAATAAATTCCTTCGAGTTCGTATATAACCATACGATGGTTTTATCCAATGGAAGTGGACGTTCGTAGTAATACGGGGTGTCCTGGAGAAAAGGGTAAAAGTAGGAGTGGCAATGAGGTTTGCAACTCTGACAATCCAAAAGCTAGTCTTATAAGAAGGTTCGATCAACTTGGTCACTGAGTCATAGTCTAGGGTCGGGAAATGGTCGCTGCCAAAGAGAGAGAGAAAAGAAACACTCAGCGTGCACTCTAACCTAGATCAGAATGGTTACCAATTTATCTAATCAGGAAACCTCCCACTGTACCATCAAATTCTCCTCCAAACCTGAAAGAAGAATTAGTCGGGATCACCCGAGGAGTAAACCAGCTCATCAGTGGGAATCAGGATCCATCTATCATCGCATGATAACGTGACGGAATCCGCTCACGTTATCACACTCCAGAAGGTATGCGCATATCTGGCAAGTTTCAGTTTCTTTAGAAACTCCCGATGTGATTTTTGCCCCATTCTCTTATGACCTTGGCGTGAGGTCAAAATGTCATAAGTCACATGTCAAGTTCTACCCATCATTATCCAGGTTAATTTGAACCCACCCGTACCTACCCTTGACGTAGGCCAAAATGGCAGCACGACTGTCTCAAACCAATGCATTCTATCTATGCAACAGATAAATATCCGGCAGCTACCAATCACTATGCCTTGGCGTGAGGTCAAAATACATAGCTTGAATACTACCGAATATTTAACTGAAATGATGGAGGGCTACGAATGGTTTTTGGCGAAAACCTTTAACGTAATGAACTTGATATCGTTGAAGGAACCGGATAGCTTTTATAAAAATATAGTGGCGAAAACCTTTGCTAAAGAGGTCACTCCCGGTGAAGGGATCTCGGCTCTTTCCCCGTAGAATAAGGTGCAGGATATTCCAACTGAATACCACGATGCAAAGCAAAAGTAATCGACTATAGTGAAGTTATTGCCCTGACGCAAACTTCTGTCCAAGGGGTCACTCCCGGTGAAGGGATCTCGGCCCTTGCCTCGTCGACTGAGGTGCTGGATATTCATAACCGAATACCACTGTACAAAACAAAAGAGAATGCCCTTGCAATAACAACCTTTTGAAAAAAGTTCCAACAACTTCAGAATAGGTTTGTTTAGCTTGCATTGATCCGAATCAACGCAGTCCCATCAATTGATCACACCAATAAAGAAAAAAAATAATGATGTACATATATGCCACCCGCATTCGCCACTGGGTCCCGTCATCACCCGTTAGGTTACTTAACTAACGACAGAGCGGGGACTGGACTAGCGCGGGTGCAAAACATATACAACATCTACTAGTATATATATCAATATATAATATTCTCTCAAGGCGTGATAAAATGCAACATCACAGAAATGTAATAAGCATCACAGAACAATACAGATATCTGGGATCCCCGGGTTTCATAGAGCCGCTACTGAAACCCGACGTTCCCCTAGTTGTGTGGATAGCCTGTGTAAGTGCACGGCGGCGGCCCGGTCGTCAATCCGACGCCGGAATGCGGAAAGGAAAAACTTTTCAAACTAGAAAACCAGCACCACCACGCACAAAAATCCCGGATTGGGCCATTAATCAAACTCTAGCAAACTACAAGATGGGATAGAAGGCTATACCAAGCGATCCGTGTCCTTCGGTCTTCGCCTCCACTCCGATCTCCGGTCTCCAGCTCCTTGTCGGAACGGGCACCACATCACCGGGTTCTTTTACGGGTTCCCACCTCTAGACCGAGACAACTCGGGTGCGAAGTTGGCTAGCAGACGCATCCAAGGAATGCTGTAGACTAGTGTAGAAAACATTGTCTCATTTGGGGTTGTGAAGTTGCCTTGGTGATGGAGGAATGAGCAATGGACTTTAGAGTGAGGTTGATGAATTTGTGTAGCATGCAAAAATGAGATGACCAAATTTCCATCATCAAAAATGAACCCCTCTCACTCTAAAATGGCCGGTCCCTACTAGGAAATATAGTGGATAAAAAATCAAGAAGGGAGGTGAGTGTAGGATAGCTCAAGGTGACCATAAGAGATGTGAAGAAAACTAGGAATAAAAGTCACACCATTTCAAATCTTATCTTATCTCATTAATGCAAAGGATAAGATTAAAATGGAATCTCATGATGCTATATCTACCATAATGCCACATATACTAAAAACGAAAATAATGATGTACGTATATGTACTTAACTAACGACAGAGCGGGGACTGGGCTAGCGCGGGTGCAAAACATATACAACATCTACTAGTATATATATCAATATATAATATTCGCTCAAGGCGTGATAAAATGCAACATCACAGAAATGTAATAAGCATCACAGAACAATACAGATATCTGGGATCCCCGGGTTTCATAGAGCCGCTACTGAAACCCGACGTTCCCCTGGTTGTGTGGATAGCCTGTGCAATGAAATCCTAGACCCCTACGAGCGCGACAAGTTACCTGCCAAAACCTTAAGCGAGGCAGCCCTCTTCAGCAACGTGAATGGACCATCCAGCATTTCACGGAATCCAGTAACTTGGGCACCCCTCCTGGGTCAACCTGTACCCCCTACGAGTGCGGCGAATAGCCCGCCAATTCTAGAGTGAAGCCCCCTCCGTCTGAATGCCATGAGATGCGGGCCCGTTGCCCTCTAGAACCCGGCTATCCGTGCACCCCTCCTCGGGGTAATCCTAGTACAGAAAGTAAAATATACAACGGGTACATCGACCTCACCCCGGTCGTGCCCTAAAAGAATAATATACAAACAGGCAGTAACGGCAGTGTAAGTTGATGTGCAACACCCCATGAGTTGTGGGGAGGCGGAAATTTGAAAAACAATCATGTTTATAAAGCGAACATCAACTAACCGAAGATCGTTTCTAAACAATACTTAACAATAAGCATAGAGTTCTAAGCTACTATGTAAAGAGATCATACCAAACGATTCTAGTCCTTCGTCTTTACGATATCTATGGCCTCCTTGGATCTCCACGTCCTCCTCGGCTTCCTTCCGTGATAGACGATCCATCCGAGAATCCTAATCCAAGCTATAACCTCTAAACTTGAGGTTACTTAGTTTCTCTAGTTGCTTATAAAGGAACTAAGATGATGTAGAGATAGGTTATGGAGTGTTTAGTCTTTACTAATCCTTGTACACAACTCATGAGTGGTAGGATTAGGGTTTGGAGAAGGAGAGAGAGCTTGAGGAGAGAGAAGGTGGAGATAATAATGATAATAAAAATCCTTCTCACTTGAATATATGATACATAATGAATTATCAAATAATATCAATTAAATGATTATTCACCATGCTTCATTTATTCAAGGAGAGTGATTCATCATGTGAGTCATTAGATCATTAATTATGCATTAATGATATGATGAATCATATGAATGAGTCACAAAAGCAATTAATGAAAATGCCACCTTAACCCCTCATGTCACATCCTTCTAGAAGCTTCTCGGAAATTACGAGAACGCCCCTCGCATCCGTGAAAACACGGAAAAACTTTAGACTGTATAAATCCAATAACCTGATACTAGAATCTGGCTTAAACCAAAGCCGGCTAGTAAAAACTGTCCGAATGTCGTACGTGCGTTTAAACAGGTATGCGTCCGAACCTTTGTCGTAAAACCATACGACCTCTATATCTTTTCGCCTGGGTTTGGGAAATCTCTTTGTTGGACTCTAAAGACTCGACTACTACGCTGGCAGTGGGTTTAACCACATACCGCAAGCGGCACTAGCTGTACGTAACGGTCCCCAGGTAGTTGTCGATAAGAAAGACGATGAGGTAACCCATCCAAAATCCTACTGAGCCTGTCCGTGACAATATCCGCGCAGTCCTGTCTATTCTTCTAAGAGTATTACATGTATGGTCTAGGGAGGTGGTGGACGTCAGACCCCTAATAACCGTACAAGTCGTGTCGGTATGGCTCAAGACCATCTGAAAATCTACTGATCATTCCATCAGTAATTCTCAATCAGCCCTGGCCAGGGACTTATGGTAATGACCAACCGACCACAGTGCGATATCAACTCCCTAAACCGGGAGAGACGAATCCCTAACAGTCGCTCACTGCCTCCACGTGGCTCGGGACTGTGCCTAACTAAAACCAATTTGCACGACTCCTTTGAGCCGTGGTAGGGTAATAATCAAAGAACAGTGGGAACTCACACGAGACAAATGATGACTTTAAGTCAACAGACTATCTGCACACATGTCATCTGAGAACTTCTATCTGACGTTAGGTATAATACCATCCAGTCAGTTCTCGGCGAGTCCTGTTCGGTGTACTCACACCCAGTAAGCATCTGTATACAATCTTAGGTGCACATCACCAATGGATGCGGGACCAATCCATCGCCCCTCGTCAGGGTCTAGATATGTATACACTAGTCTACTCCGGAGTATCGATGCCCAGTCTCGATACTCCTGCGACTAGGGACATCTAAGGATGTGCCTATAGACTATCCAGCTCCCACTAGTATGACTGCCATCACAACGCCGGTAGTCAGGCAAACACCCTATGGGATTTATCAACATGTATATATAAATGAATACAACACAAAATATATCATATGTAAAGATAAAGACAAACCAAATAGCGCACTATCATATCAAGCAAGACTGTCATGTACATACATATCCCAAGTATCCTATACAATGTATGCCTCTAGGGCATATATATCCAACAGGCAGTTCACATGTAGGACGCTCGCCCCGCAATATCAAATGTACATAGTAAACCAAACTGTACTACCATTGCATCCAGGCTATCCCCCACGACCAATCCGCAACATCACAGCACAACACAGAATATCAACGTGAATGTCATGTTCGCAAATCCGTCTAAAAGGGCTATAGCAGATAGACTGGATTTACCGATCGAGTGACATTCACGATCGCAGATATAATGTAAATACTGTGAACCAACATGTTTAAACTTTTCGATCGATCAAATTTACCTAAGTGGGCCCCAAGCAGAACTGTCGAACTCAGAGAAAATCTGGGCCCAAAAAGAATATTCCAAAAACCCCAATTTCAACTCAGGAGTACAATGAACAGTTAAAAGCGCGGCGGAACCGCGGCCCAAGCAAGGGTTTGGCCGCGGTTCCGCGGTGTAATAGTGAGTTCAAGCGACCAAATTTTTACAGAATGCTTAGAATTCCCTGCATGTGTTTCTGCAACCACCTGAAAAATTTCTGAGCTAAAAAAATTTCGACAGAAAACTGATGCATTGAAAACGCGGGTTTTGGAAATTCCGATCGATCGAACTTGTAAACATGTTAGAGCAAGCTAGACTAGGTTAATGGCTTGTCTCTGATACCACTGTAAGTGCACGGCGGCGCCCCGGCCGTCAATCCGACGCCGGAATGCGGAAACGAAAAACTTTTCAAACTAGAAAACCGGCACCACTGCGCACAAAAATCCCGGATTGGGCCATTAATCTAACTCTAGCAAACTACAAGATGGGATAGAAGGCTATACTAAGCGATCCGTGTCCTTCGGTCTTCGCCTCCACTCCGATCTCCTTGTGGAATCTCTGGTCTCCAGCTCCTCGTCGGAACGGGCACCACATCGCCGGGTTCTTTTATGGGCTCCCACCTCTGGACCGAGGCAACTCGGGTGCGAAGTTGGCTAGCCGACGCGTCCAAGGAATGCTGTAGACTAGTGTAGAAAATATTGTCTCATTTGGGGTTGTGAAGTTGCCTTGGTGATGGAGGAATGAGCAATGGACTTTGGAGTGAGGTTGATGAATTTGTGTAGCATGCAAAAATGAGATGACCAAATTCCCCTCATCAAAAATGAACCGCTCTCACTCTAAAATGGCTGGCCCCTACTAGGAAATATAGTGGAGAAAAAATCAAGAAGGGAGGTGAGTGTAGGATAGCTCAAGGTGACCATAAGAGATGTGAAGAAAACTAGGAATAAAAGTCACACCATTTCAAATCTTATCTTATCTCATTAATGCAAAGGATAAGATTAAAATGGAATCTCATGATGCTATATTTATCATAATGCCACATATACTAATAACCCCCTCCACAAAGGTAATTTGCATACTTGCAAATAATCCCCTCCATCGGAAAAATCCGGCCGTGAAGGAACAAAGGAAAACTGGCCGGAACGGAATGCAAACTGTCAACTTCAGAAAACTGATCCCGTAATAAATTACAGGAAAACCCCGTGATGATATATACATACCCGCATTTGTATTCCCACTGAATACAAATCCAAAGAGACAAAATCTACACTGTACAATACTAGGATCCGGCTTAAACCAAAGCCCGCTAGTATTATCCGTCCGATCACGATCCGTGCAATACCGCACGTATCTGATCGAACCCTGCCATATCTCCATACGGCCTCTACAACGCTTCGCCCGAAACTTGAGAAAACGGTCTGTGGGGGACACTAAAGACTCGTCAACACCTTGGTTGTGGCTTTAACCACTAGCACGTCAGAGGTATTAGCCACACGTGACGGGCTACCAGATATTGACCAAAAGGGATGTCGTTGAGCGAACTCATCCTGACACCCTACTGAGCCTGTCAGTGACAATATCCGTACAGTCCGGTCCGTTCGTCTATGAGCATCGCATGGCGGGCCTAGGGGGTTTGTGAAAGTCAGATCCCCAAAAGTGGTACAAGTCGTGTCGGAGTGTAGCCCAGAACACCCCGAGATACTACTGGAATACCTACCGGTAAATCTCCTGCCTTGGCTAAGGACTTTCATGTACTGGCTCTCCTAGACACACCGCGACCTCACCCCCAATACCGGGAGAGACGAACCCCTGCAGATCCGCTCACTGCCTCCATGTGGCTCGGGACTGTACCCAATTAAAACCTGTTTGCACGACTCCTTTGAGCCGTGGTAGGGTAGTAATCAAAGCACAGTGGGAACTCACACGAGACAAATGACGATCTCAGGTCGATGAACTAACCTGTACACATGTCACCAAGGAACTGCTATCTGACGTCAGGTATAAGACCAACTAGCATGTTCCCGGCGAGTCCTGTCCGGTGTACTCATAACCCAATGAGCACCTGTATACATCTTAGGTGAACCAACTGACACCGGTGGCTTGTGAGACCGGCCACCGCCCCTCGTCGGGGTCTCGACTGTATACACTAGTCTACTCTGAAGTATCGATGCCCTGTCTCGAAACTCCCACGACTAGGGACCTTTTAAGGATGTGGTTATAGACCCCAGCTCCCACGTATATGATCGCCTTCATACTTCTGGCAGTCAAGCAAGAATCCTAGGGGCTTTATCAACGTGCAATAGTGACCTGTAAGGTCACCTAAAGCAGTACACGATGATAAAGATAAACCAGATAGCATACTATCATCTTGAGTAAGACTGTCCTACCGGGATAGGTCCTCCCTCAATCATTGCAATCACGTGCCTATGATCCAATAATTGACTCTGAGGGCACTATCTCCAACAGCCTGTGCAATGAAATCCGAGACCACTACGGGCGCGGCAAGTTACCCGCCAAAACCTGAAGCGAGGCTGCCCCCTTCAGCAATGTGAATGGACCACCCAGCACTTCACGGAATCCGGTAACTTGAGCACCCCTCCTTGGGTCAACCTGTACCCCCTACGGGTGCGTCGAATATCCCGCCAATTCTAGAGTGAAGCCCTTTCCGTCTCAATGCCATGAGATGCGGGCCCGTTGCCCTCTAGAACCCGGCTACCCGTGCACCCCTCCGCGGGGTAATCCTGGTACAGAAAGTAAAATATACATACAACGGGTACATCGACCTCAGCCCGGTCGTGCCCCAAAAGAATAATATACAAACAGGAAGTGACGACAGTCCACATGTCGGACGCTCGCCCTGCAATATCAAATGTACATAAATAACCAAAATGTACTACCATTGCATCCAGGCTATCCCCCATGACCAATCCGCAACATCACAGCACAACACAGAACATCAACGTGAATGTCACGTTCACAAATTCGTCTACAAGGGCTATAGCAGTTAGACAGGATTTACCGATCAAATGACATTCACGGTCGCAGATATAATGTAAATACTGTGAACTAACATGTTTAAAATTTTCGATCGACTGAATTTTCCGAAGTGGGCCTCAAGCATAACTATAGCACTCAACAACATCTGGGCCCAAAAAGAATAAACCAGAAACCCTATTTGCATGTCAGAGAGCCACTGTAAAAATTTGATGCAGTGAAGCCAAAATTCGGCGGCGGTTCCGCGGCCAAAACGTGGTTTTGGCCGTTGATCCGCCGCGCTACAGTAACTTCAGCCTACCAAATTTTCACAGAATGCATAAAAACCCTGCACGTATTTTTACAATGTACCAACTAATTTTTAAAGCACTGGAAAAATTCGACAGAAACTTGACATGGAAACGCGGGTTTTTGAAAATCCGTTCGATCGAACTTGTAAACACGTTAGAGCAAGCTAGACTAGGTTAATGGCTTGGCTTTGATACAGTGTAAGTGCACGGTGGCGCCCCGGCCGTCAATCCGAGGCCAAAATGCGGAAATGATACTTTTCTTTAAACTTTAAAGCGGCACCACCGCGCACTATAAAACCCGGACCGGGCCATTAACCTATTCCTAGTTAACTAGAGAAGGGGTAGAGAGATATAGCGAGCGATCCGTGTCCTTCGGTTTTCTCGCCGTCGTCCCGATCTCCCCACGGAATCTCCGGTCTTCATCTCCTCGTCGGAAGGGCACCACATCGCCGGGTTCTTTTACGGGCTCCCACCTCTAGACCGAGGCAACTCGAGCACGAAGTTGGCGAGTCGACGTGCCCAAGGATGCTGTAGGCAAAGTGTAGAATCCATTTGTTTCTAGGGGTTAAGGAAGTTGCCATATTGATATGGAGATGAAGTTGTAAACTTTTTGAGATGAACTTGGGAATTTTGTGGCAAGCAAAAGAGATCATTTTCTCTTCTTAAATTTTGGACAGCCCCTAAGAAGAATGGCCGGCCAATGTGTGAGGAATGAGAGAATGGAGAGAATGAAAATGAGTGAGCCAAGATAATACAAGAGAGAGAAAAGGTGATGATGAGGAATAATCATCACAACAAAATCCACACTCATATGGTTTTATACCAGTCGTCAGTGAACAGTTCCCAGGTGACATGAGTACAGCATAGTCCGCAGACTTGACACTGCTACTTCGCCTCGAGTGTGTCCCACTGTTCTTAGATTGCTACCGTACCACGGCTTAAAGGAGTCGTGCAAACAGGTAGCAGTTGGGTGCAGTCCCGAGCATTTGGAGGCAGTGGTGGTTAGACAGGATTCGTCCCTCCCGGTATTGGGAGTTGATATCGCGCTGTGTCAGAGAGCCATTACGCAAAGTCCCTGTCCAGGGCAAGCGATATTTGCTGGTAGGTTCCAGTAGTTTCTCAGGGTGTAATGGGCTTCCCTCCGACATGACTTATACCGCTATTAGGGGACTGACGCTTGCCGCCCCCTAGGCCCGATATGCGATAGTCTTGGACGAACGGACCGGACTGTATGGAGATTGTCACATCAGACTCAGTAGGAGTTCGGATGGGTTCCCTCATCGGCCTTCTTATCGACATCTACCTGGGGACCGTTACGTACAGCTAGTGCCGCTTGCGGTCTGTGGTTAAACCCACTGCCAGCGTAGTAGTCGAGTCTCTAGAGTCCCACACAGAGAGTTTCCCTACTCCAGGTGAAACGATATAGAGGTCGTATGGTTTTACGACAAGTGTTCGGACGCATACGTGTGTTTACACACGTACGACTTTCGGACAGTTTTTACCAGTCGGCTTTGGTTTAAGCCAGTTACTGGTATCCGGTTATTGGATTTATACAGTCTAAAGTTTTTCCGTATTTTTGCGGAAAGGAGGGGCGTTCTCGTAATTGCGCGAGAAGCTTCTAGAAGGTGGTGACTAAGGAGGTTAAGGTGGCATAAGCAATGAATGTGATTAGTGAGTCATATGGATGATTCATCCATGTCATTAATGCATGATAAATGCTTAATGACTCATGGAGTGAATCATCACTAGATATTATCAAGCATGGTTGCTAAATTCATTTCTTATTTCTTTTCTTGATAAAAAGAAATGCTTGATATATATTATCATAACTCATTATTCTCACTTCATTATTATCCTCACCTTCTCTCTCCTCAAGCTCTCCCTCTTCAAACCCTAATCCTCCCCTCTCATGTGTTGAGTACAAGAATTAGCTAGACTAATTAAACCATAACCCTTACTCTATATCACCTAGCTTCTTTGATTAGCACTTAAAGAAGGTTAGTTGCCTCAAGTTTAGAGGCTAAGCTTGGAGTAAAGCTCTCGGGTGGATCGTCTACTACTTCGAGAAGGACGAGGAGGAGGTGGAGTTCGCAAAGACGAAGGACATGATTCGTTAGGTATAATCCCTAAACATAGTAGCATAGAAACTCTATGTTTTAAGTTAGTTATCGTTTAGCTTCGATTCAAGCGGTTAGTCGATGTTTGTTCACTAAACAAGTTCGTTTTTGAAAATTTCGCCTCCCCACAAGTATTGGGGTGTTGTACATCGACTTACATATGATGGGCGATGGATGATCCCATATCCATCGGTGTTTGACATCAAGGATGGTGTACGGGTGCTCAGTGGAGACTGGGTACACTAGACGGACTCGCCGAGAACTCCCAGATGGTATTATAACTCACGTCAGATGGCAGTTCTCCGGTGACACTGGTACAGAGTAGTCTGTTGACCCGAGATCGTCATAGAGTCTTGTGTGATTCCCACTGTGCTTTGATTTCCATCATACCACGTCCAAGAGGGCGTGCAAAAAGGTGGCTTTTGGGTACAGTCCCGAATCACATGGAGGCAATGAGCGATAGGAGGGGATTCGTCTCTCCCGGTATAGGGAGTTGATGTTGTGCTGTGTTCGATTGGCTATAACCGGAAATCCCTGGCCAGGGTTGCTGAGATTTACTGGTAAGTGTTATCAGTAGTTTCTCGAACTGTTATAGACCTCATATCGACACGACTTATCGAGCTACTGGGGTCTGACGTTTACCACCCCTAGGCGAGATATGCGACATATCAGACGACTAGACAGGACTGTACGGGAGTGTTACTGTTTGGATTCACAGGAGAATGTACAGGCTTGCTTGTTGATCTTCTGAGCGCTCAATACCTGGGTAGCTATTACGTTTAGCTGACCGCTTGCAGCTTGTGGGTGTTTGATATGTTCATCACCTACTGCCGGCGAATTGACGATTCTTTAGAGTCCTACACAGAGGTTTCTTGGCTCAGGCAAAACGGAGTAGGAGCACATATGTGATATGTGCGGGACCGAGGATAATGCGGTATGTGATATCGTATTGTATTCTCGCGATATTTGATATCAGCCGGGTCATCGGATCAAGTGTTGATTCGATGAATCGGTACGGATAAATATTAGTCGGTTATATGCGATATAGCCGGATTGTCGGATCAAGTGTTGATTCGATAATTTAATGTATAATAATATATATGATATATTAAATTACATTAACTAATATTAGCTCGCTAAAAGATTCTTTTTCTCACCGGATTAATACATTGATATATATGCGATATATGTTAATTGTATTATTTTCTTTTGTTGCAAATATATAATATATATGTGATATATATTATTGTGACATGATATGATTTATTTTAAAACATGTTTAAGGATGATATAAAGGGATTAGGGTTTGATTAGGGTTAGCACCTTCTTGTTCATTCTAGAAGGACTCTATTTTGTCATGATAAAGATATTTTGTTATGACTCATGCTTTGACCTAACCAAACCCTAACTCTAGTTTATTCTCTACATTGGTTTAGCCTCTCATCCTTGACCATGGTTTGATAATCAATCATATATTCTTGATTACTATTCATCACAAAAGGATTCTATGATAATTGTTCATCTTCCTCCTTCTTCTTTGCTTACAAAGCTTTCTTGCTTTAATTTTTGTGATGAAAAAATATGAGAAAAAGATAAATAAAGAGAGCAAAAATCCTACTTCATCATCCTCATCTTCCCTTACCATTTAGATGAGAGTGTTCACATCATTTCATGAGTGTTAGCTTGTGTTAACGAAACTTCAAGGTAGATCATCTTTGTATCGAAGATCAGAAGCAAAGGTTGCATCTTTCTCTTCGTGGAACCTCTCGAGAGTCCGGAACCCGATGATCGCAGCGAAGGGACCACAACACGGAGCATATGAAGTGAAGGACCGGATCTACAAAGGTTGTAATCCCTCTCACTTAGTGTTAAAATGTTTAGCATGTTAGTTTTCGCCTAATCTCTAGTTTAAAGATCCGTATTCGGGTTGTTCGGCACGGCTAATTTTTTAATCGGGCATGGTTGATGCCTCGTAGACCCTTGTGCGCGTGCCTAGGAACCCTACAGTGGTACCAGAGCCAAGCTAGAGCTTTAGGCGAAGTCTAGACGAAGTTTAAAGTCCGATCGAACCCGGAAAACCCGATATACCCTAGTTTCTGGAAATTTTTCAAAACTGTGATTTTTTCCAAATTAAAAATGCTCAAAAAATACAGCAGGGTTTTCTAGGACTTACTGTAAAGCACGTGCACCTAACTCGACTAAAGCGCCACGGAACCGTGGCCCCACCCTTGCATGTACGGCGGTTCCGCGGCCAGAATGTTGCTTCTTGGCACGTGATTTGCACAGTAATGTCCTATGTTGATTGCTGTATTTTATGGGAATTTTTAAAGTTTACTCAACTGTTGTGTTTTCTTGGTTGTATTGGGGACTCGTTGTTTCGATCGGATATTATAACTTTGTTTAGTTTGTCCGGATAATTTTAAAAACTGTTAAAATGTTCGAACGGATATCAATAACTCACTTTTTCCCCTGTCGGAAATTTTTTCAAAAGTTGGATTTTTCCTCGTGTTTAAAAACGTTCTAAGTCGTACAAGTAACGCGGTGGACCCTCTAGAAGACAACAAACCTTAACTCGATTATGTGACCGTCTTGAACTGCCCTTTGAACCTTAGGGTCTGGGGCAGTACGGCGTGCCACATGTGAGGCGTTGGCTTGACCCTTCTACGGCTGGACCATTGGTACTGTGGCATGTGATGGATGTTTTTAAACTGATTTCAAGTGTTGAGATATATTGGGGAAATCTTGGGTGTTTGATGATTCGATCGGAAAGTTTAACTTTGTCTATTTATCTGGAATGTGATACAATATTTGGAATCCACAGCTAGTTATGAGATAACTAATTTGAATGTTATAAATCTAGCGGTTTAGTCTCAGTTGATCGGTTGCTACGGAATTTTGATGTGATCAAAAGTCCGTCGCAATCACGTAGCGTACGCGGATACTCGCCGAGTAAACTTAATAGACAGCCACGCCCCATAGCCCCGACCAAGTGACTGTAGGAGAACCCCGTCGCCGAAAGCATCCGTTCGGGTGCTCGTGGCAGCGGTGTTCCGCCTTAGTGCACTTCGTCGACGGCATCTGGGGTGCGGCCGTCTACTAAAGTTTGCGACGAACATTCGATCAGGACGTCGAGAATCTTGTTGAATTGCCCGACTTGATATTGAAAAGAGTTTTCGATAATGAGACTAAAATGCGGGGTTTATAATTGTTAGGCATGCGATGTCTAAGGAGGTTGCGGATTCCAACTGTTGTAGTTTTACACTTTCTTTTCATGTGACCGTAAGCGTAGTATGTGGTGTATCGCTGGCTTCGTTGCTATACATCAACGACAATCGGGATACGCATACTTGCTTACGTTGATGATATGAGATATTATGTATCGCTGTGATATGTTATATTGGATCTTCGCGTTTTGAATAGCCGGGGGTTTTATGTGAGATGAGAGTTTTTTTCTTTTTCATTCATGTAAAAAATTTGTATGTAATATTCTTTTATTGGGGCACTTCCATGTTGCGGAAGATGTTACCGTTGTATATTATTTACTTTTCCGCATTAGGTAGACCCAAGGAGGGGAGCACAAGTAACCGGGTTCTAGGGTCCAGTGGGAGACCATCTCGAGGAGTCGGGACCGGGTCTCCTAACCCTAGAATTGGCTGTGTTGCTTGCCGCTCTCGTAGGGGTCTAGGGATGTGGGTTTGGCTATTCATCGCGACCGTGGAATCCATGTTTTATACAGGCTCGTATTGAAAACACGGACGTCCTAGTATATCCAATATTTCATATATGTTCTTCTGCTGCAATGTTCTGTGATGAGATCATATTACTGCCTGTGACGAATGTTTATATTATATATATGAGATATATGTTATATTGCAGATTTCGTTTCAAAAGAGATGCTTGCGAAGCATAATAAAATAGGACTTCATTAATGAGATTAATGAAATAAAAGAAACCTAAGATGTTGTAGAAACTTGTTTATAAAAACTGGTAGCTCTAGTTCTTGCTTTGCATAGCGGTGTTCCTTGTAGAACATCCAGCACCTTATTCGATAAGGAAAGGACCGAGATCCCTTCACCGGGAGTGACTCCTTTAGCAATAACCGGCAGATGCTACAAACTCGGTTTTTCTTTTGATTGCTTCTATAGTTCTTGCTTTGCATAGTGGTATTTGTGAAATATCCTGCACCTTATTCGATGAGGAAAGGGCCGACGATCCCTTCACCGGGAGTGACCACTTTAGCAAAACTAGAAAAGCCTCAAAAACACTCCATTTAAAATCACTCGATTCTACAACGATATCAAGTTCATTACGCTCCGGGTTTTCTGAAAAACCTGCGTAGCCCTCCGTCATTTCAGATAGATATTATTTAGTATTCGTGCTATGTTTGTTGACTTAGTTAAGGCATAGTGTACGGTAGCTAAGTAATGTTTATCTGCTAAAACATGAGATGTGATTGGATTAGGGTATTCGTACGGCCTTGTTGACTCAGTTAAGGGTCGTACGGGTGGGTTTAATTCAATCGGGAAATGTACGGGTTGAACTTGACTTGCGATTTATGGTTTGTTGACTTAGTTAAGGTCATAGATAGCTAGGGGTAAAATATTATTGGGAATTTCAAGTGTTGAAATTTGCAATGAGATTGCATACCTTCTATGAGATAGTTGGATCCCGATACCCGCTGCGAGTAAGAGTTACTCCTGGGAGAGTTTTACACATTACAATTAGCCGATCAAGTAGGTGTCTAGAAAGGTGTCAACGGGGTTACGCCTCTGGGAAAATGAAGTTTACATTAATTAGGTTCGTGCGAAAGCACGGGGGACCTCCCTCAAAGTACCGACACTGGCCTGGCTGAAAGATTGGCGAACTTGTAGCGTGTAATTAATCCCGGCTAGTCTTTCCTTTTAGGGTTTGAAGGAAGATTTGACTAAAACAGTGGGAGACATCCTGATTAGATATATTAGATAACCAATCTAATCTTGCAAGAGCATACGCTGAGTGTTTTCTTCTCTCTCTCTCCAGGTAGCGACCATATCACGCCTTAATCAAGATAATAATACGGATATATTGACCGAACCCGCTTGTTATACCGAGCTGGGGAACGTTGGTCCTGCTCCAACTTATAATTGTTATAAGATAGAGCAGGAAATTGGGGAATACCAGATTTCCCGTGCCGCCCAAAAGAAGAAAGTGCATGCTGATGCATCATCTTCGGGTGTGTTCATTACAGAGAACTGTTTCTCAGTATCCTTTACGTCCTGGGTATGTGATACCGGATCAGGATCCCGCATATGTAATCTGTTACATGGGCTACAGATAGGTAGAGAACTGAGAACGGGTGATAAGTTTCATGAGACAGAAAACGGTGCAAGTGTTACAGCCAAGTCTGTTGGTCACTATCACCCTGTATTACCTGAATACATTGATTCTGAATGAATGTTATTAGATACCGAACCTGATATACAAAATCATATCAGTTTCTTTATTAGTAAAGAAGTGATATAATTTTGTATTGTTGGATAATGTTTTGAACATTTCCTATATCAAGAGTTGATCGGTTCAGGCACGTTATCTAAAAGCATTGACGTTCTAAATCAAACTACAGTTCTTAGTATACAGAACATACACAAGAGGAAGAGTTCAGAAATGAACGAATCCTTCTTGATGCATTGTAGACTAGGTCATATCAATGCGACCCGACTAGCTGAAGTTACATTAAGATGTATATTTAAATTTGTTTGAATTTACATCTTGTGAAACTTGCTGGTCATGTCACAAAGATAAGATGACCATAGCTCTGTTTATTGGAAACAGAGAAAGAGTTAGCGAACTCTTGGGATTAATACATGCTGATGTATGAAAGTCCCCTGTCTACACATGGCAAGACCGGTTCTTTCTACTTCATTACATTCTCTGATAATCTCTCAAGATTCAGACATACGTTTCTGTTGAAACACAAGTCCGAACTTTTTGAGATATTCACAGAATATAAATTAGAAGTAGAGAACCTAAATACGGGTAAAAGTATTATGTTCTTTGATGTGATCAAGGAGGAGAATACTTGAGCACGGAATTCCTGGACTATTCTAAAGGAGAATGAGATTCTCTCTCAGCATTACTCCTCCGTATACACCATAGCACGATGGTATATCAGGGCGGAGCAATAGCACCCTATTTGATATGGTGTGCTCTATGATGAGTACTACTGAGTTTCCTATTTCCTTTTGGGAGTTATGCACTTGAGAAGCTGCATACCTATTGAATAGGGTTCAAATCAAATCAGTTGCCTACCATTTCATATGTGATATGGAAAGGGAAGAGCCCATATCTTAAGTTGGTTAAGATTTGGGGTTGTCCGGCCTATGTCTAAAAACAAAATCCGGACAAGCTCGAGGCAAGTTCTGTTATGTAGAACTGGAAGGGTTCCAGCTATACAAAATGCAGCTGATGATTTGGTAGAACCAAAGGATTCAATAGTTTCCAACGAAGCTCAGCCTCTCCGCCGATCTAGTAGGGTTCCTCACCCACCTGAGAGATACTTCGGTTTCTCAATGACAGTGGGAGCGAGGATTGCATCATGAGATGATGACCCAACTAGTTTCGAGCTGGCCATCAGGAGTGAGACTCTGTAAGAATGGTTGGATGCTTAGCGATCTGAGATGAAATCCTTATACACCAACAAAGTATGGACTTTGGTTGCTTTATCTGAAGGGTTAAATCCCCATCAGGAGCGAGTATATCTTGAGAAGATTACTTGGTATACATGGAAAAGTTGAGACTTTCAAAGCTATGCTTAAGTCCATCCAGATCCTACTTGCCACGGCTACATACCATGACTACGATATCTGGTGGTTGGGTGTCATGACTACTTTTCTAAATGATGTTTTAGATGATAGCGTCTATAAGTACACAGCCAGAGGGCTTCGTAGACAGTGGGTGCAGCGGAAACGTGTACAAGATGTTTTATATGATAAAACAGGCATCGCGGAGTTGGAAAATCTGTTTTGATGTGGTAGTCAAAGAGTTTGACTTCATCAAAATGGTAGATGAACCTTGTATATATAAAAAAGGTAGTAAGGAGTATGGTGGTGATCCTCGTAGAGTACGTGGATGACATACTCTTGATAGGGAAGGAGTTTCCTATGCTACGCTCGGTCAATCTTCGCTTATCACAAGGATTTTCCATATAGGATCAAAGTGATACCTCCTAAATCCTGAGTTTTTGGATCTATGAGATAGATCTAATTGGATGTTAGGATACTCACTAGTTGTAGTGAGATGGTATCAATCGATCCTGGGGTGAATCACTGGAAAGGTTCCAGGGTGATAAGGACGACTGAATGTCAGTCGTAAGCATTGTCTTTACCCTCAGTAGAGGGACGGTATGTTTGGAAGAGTTCCAAGCTAGATACCGTGACTTACTAGACGATTAAAGGAAACATACATCGTTACCAAGGATGCTACCAAAGAGGCAGTCTGGATATATAAGTTCATGAGATGAACTTCGTTCCTACCATTGTGTGACAATGGAGTTGTGGCTTTAGCCAAGGAACTACCGTCCCATCAGAAATCCAGATATAATTCTTAGGCAGTATCACCAGGTCATGGAGATGGTTGATCTCCATGGAGATCGAGGTTAGGAGAGTAGACACAGAGGACAACAGCGCGGATCCACTCATAAAGGCCTTTTTCCCAGTAGAGACTCTTATGGGATGGTTGAGTATGAGATACTTCAACCGCAGTTAATTGTTGGGTATGCGATACCATAACAGATGGCCCTAGTGCAAGTGGAAGATTGTTAGTTATATGTATGCCCTAGTGGCCATTACTGTACATACGATGTATATTGTAATGGATGCTTGGACATATATAGGGAGGACTTTCTTGCTCGATATGATAGTATGCTATCTGGTTGTACTTTATCTTAACATGTACTCTGATTGTCTCTATGTATACATGTTGATAAAGCCCTTAGGATATTACTCGACTACTGGGACTATGATGAGATCATACTAGTAGGGCCACGGTAGTTGACGAGTACATCCTATAACTGTTCCTAGTCGAGGGTGTATCGAGACAGGGCATCGATGCACCAGAGTAGACTAGCGTATACGCATCTTGACCTATATGATGGGCGATGGATGATCCCATATCCATCGGTGTTTGACATCAAGGATGGTGTACGGGCGCTCAGTGGAGACTGGGTACACTGGACGGACTCACCGAGAACTCCCAGATGGTATTATACCTCACGTCAGATGGCAGTTCTCCGGTGACACTGGTAAAGGGTAGTCTGTTGACCCGAGATCGTCATAGAGTCATGTGCGATTCCCACTGTGCTTTGATTTCCATCATACCACGTCCAAGAGGGCGTGCAAAAAGGTGGCTTTTGGGTACAGTCCCGAATCACATCGAGGCAATGAGCGATAGGAGAGGATTCGTCTCTCCCGGTATAGGGAGTTGATGTTGTGCTGTGTTCGATTGGCTATAACCGGAAATCCCTGGCCAGGGTTGCTGAGATTTACTGGTAAGTGTTATCATTAGTTTCTCGAACTGTTATAGACCTCATATCGACACGACTTATCGAGCTACTAGGGTCTGACGTTTACCACCCCTAGACGAGATATGCGACATATCAGACGACAAGACTGGACTGTACGGGAGTGTTACTGTTTGGATTCACAGGAGAATGTACAGGCTTGCTTGTTGATCTTCTGAGCGCTCAATACCTGGGTAGCTGTTACGTTTAGCTGACCGCTTGCAGCTTGTGGGTGTTTGATATGATCATCACCTACTGCCGGCGTATTGACGATTCTTTAGAGTCCTACACAGAGGTTTCTTGGCTCAGGCAAAACGGAGTAGGAGCACATATGTGATATGTGCGGGACCGAGGATAATGCGGTATGTGATATCGTATTGTATTCTCGCGATATTTGATATCAGCCGGGTCATCGGATCAAGTGTTGATTCGATGAATCGGTACGGATAAATATTAGTCGGTTATATGCGATATAGCCGGATTGTCGGATCAAGTGTTGATTCGATAATTTAATGTATAATAATATATATGATATATTAAATTACATTAACTAATATTAGCTCACTAAAAGATTCTTTTTCTCACCGGATTAATACATTGATATATATGCGATATATGTTAATTGTATTATTTTCTTTTGTTGCAAGTATATAATATATATGTGATATATATTATTGTGACATGATATGATTTATTATAAAACATGTTTAAGGATGATATAAAGGGATTAGGGTTTGATTAGGGTTAGCACCTTCTTGTTCATTCTAGAAGGATTCTATTTTGTCATGATAAAGATATTTTGTTATGACTCATGCTTTGACCTAACCAAACCCTAACTCTAGTTTATTCTCTACATTGGTTTAGCCTCTCATCCTTGACCATGGTTTGATAATCAATCATATATTCTTGATTACTATTCATCACAAAAGGATTCTATGATAATTGTTCATCTTCCTCCTTCTTCTTTGCTTACAAAGCTTTCTTGCTTTAATTTTTGTGATGAAAAAATATGAGAAAAAGATAAGTAAAGAGAGCAAAAATCCTACTTCATCATCCTCATCTTCCCTTGCCATTTAGATGAGGGTGTTCACATCATTTCATGAGTGTTAGCTTGTGTTAACGAAACTTCAAGGTAGATCATCTTTGTATCGAAGATCGGAAGCAAAGGTTGCATCTTTCTCTTCGTCGAACCTCTCGAGAGTCCGGAACCCGATGATCTCAGCGAAAGGACCACAACACGGAGCATATGAAGTGATGGACTGGATCTACAAAGGTTGTAATCCCTCTCACTTAGTGTTAAAATCTTTAGCATGTTAGTTTTCGCCTAATCTCTAGTTTAAAGATCTGTATTCGGGTTGTTCGGCACAGCTAATTTTTTAATCGGGCATGGTTGATGCCTCGTAGACCCTTGTGCGCGTGCCTAGCAATCCTACAGGTTAAACAAAGATCTAAGGTAAAACAAAACAAGTGGACTTTTCAAAGCATCCACAAGCTTCTACAAGCTTCATGCTTATGAAAGAAATTCCACTAATTTGTAATTACCTTAAATAAATGTAAACCACCATTTAAAAATAGAATGGTGTGTGTCTTGTACACCCATGTTTAGTGTATCATCAACCATGATACAAAAAGATGACACATTTAAACATATATCATATACATGTTAAAGTAGTGTACATGTGAGAAAAACTCTAAAGTGAACAAGTGTTTGCAAATGTAAATTAGTATATCTAATATACAATTATACACTTAATTATTAAATCTGCACTTGACTTAATAATCCGGTCATATCTCATATAACCGGCTGACATCCATCGTATCGACTTATCGAATCAACACTTGATTCGATAACCCAGTCATATCATATATAACCGACCGATACAAAAAGTCGTGAGAATATAATACGGTATCATATACACGCATTATTCTCGGTCTCGCACATATCACATACGTGCTCCTATTTCGTTTCGCCTGAGCCAGTAAAACCTCTGTGTAGGACTCTAAAGACTCGTCAATACGCCGGCAGTAGGTGATGATCACATCACGCACCCACAAGCCGTCAACGGTACTAGCTGGACGTAAAGGCTACCCGGGTATTGAGAGATCAGAAGATCAGCATGCAAGCCCGCTCCAACTCCTGTGAAAGTCTGCCGGCAACACTTCCCGTACAGTCCGATCTCCTCGTCTGATATGTCGCATATCAAGTCAAGGGGTGGTTAACGTCAGACCCCAATAACCGATAAGTCGTGCCGATGTGAGGCTCATAACAGGTCGAGAAACTACTGGTAACACTTACCAGTAAATCTCTGAATCAGCCCTGGCTAGGGACTTCCCTGTTACGGCCAATCGAGCACAGCGCAACATCAACCCCCAATACCGGGAGAGACAAAACCCCTCCTATCTCTCTTGCCTCCATATGACTCGGGAATGTACCCAAAAACCACCGTTTTGCATGCCCTCATGGACATGGTAAGGTGGAAATCAAAGCACAGTGGGAATCAAATGAGACTCTATGACGATCTCGGGTCTACAGACTAACCTGCACAAGTGTCACCAGAGAACTGCCATCTGACGTGAGGTATAATACCATCTGGGAGTTCTCGGCAAGTCCGTACTGTGTACCCAGTCTCCACTGAGCACCCGTATACCATCTCTGATGTCAAACACCAATGGATATAGGATCATCCATCGCCCATCTCATGGGTCGAGAAGCGTATACGCTAGTCTACTCTGGTATATCGATGCCCCGTCTTGATACACCCACGACTAGGGACCTTGAAGGATGTACTTATGGACTACCATGTCCCCACTAGTATGATCCGCATCATAGTCCAAGTAGTCAAGTACACATCCTAAGGGCTTTACCAATATGTAACTATAAGACAGTATAAAGAGACAAGTATACATGTTAAAGTAAAGTGCAACCAGATAGCATACTATCATGACGAGCAAGAAAGTCCTCTCTATATATGTCCAAGCATCCAATATAATATACATCATCTATACAATACTGGCCTCTAGGGCATACATACAACTAACAATCGCCCACTTGCACTAGGGCCAGCTGTTGTAGTATCACATACCGAGCATCCCGAAGAGTCTCTCAAACTGTATCTGTGGAATGTCCTTCGTGAGTGGATCCGCTGTGTTATTCTTCGTGTCAACCCTCCTGACCTCGATCTCCCGGCGATCAACTATCTCCCGGATCAGGTGATACCGCCTCAGAATATGCCTGGATCGCTGATGGGACCTGGGTTCCTTGGCCAAAGCCACCGCTCCATTGTTATCGCAATACAAAGGTATTGGATGCTCAATGGATGGAACCACTCCAAGTTCAGTAATGAACTTCTTGATCCAGACAGCCTCTTTGGCAGCATCGTTGGCAGCGATGTATTCAGCCTCCATCGTCGAGTCTGCCACCGTTTCCTGCTTGGAACTCTTCCAACTAACCGCCCCTCCGTAAAGGGTAAAGACAAATCCCGAATGCGACTTAGAGTCGTCCTTATCACTCTGGAAGCTCGAATCGGTAAAGGACTCCACTTAGAGTTCTCCGTTACCATATGTAAGTCTACGCTAGCGCCCCGGCAGTCTACAGACGCCAAATGCGGAACAAAAACTTTTAAACTTGGCGCTATCGTATACTTTAACCCGGATCTGCCATTATTGCTAAACTAACAAACTGTAAAGAGTGTAGGAAGGTTATACCGAACGATCCGAGTCCTTCGTTCTTCAACCATCATCCCACGCTCCGTTGCGGCTGCTCCGATCTCGTCGATCTCCGATCTCCTCGTCGAGGTGGCACCACATGATCGGTTCTTTAAACGGGCTCCCGCCTCTGACTCGAGGCAACTCGATCGTCAAGTTTGCTAAAAGAGATGACCAAGAATGATGTAGAGAATGAGTAGATGACTTTGTCTCACTTCGTCCAAATCCGTGGACGTTCGGTTAATGAAGTTGCCATGGAAATCGGGTGATGGAATGAAATGAACTGTGAATTCCATACACCCCAAAACTATCATATCTTTTCTAACCGAAATGAAACCTCAAGTGAGAGTGTGTATGAGGAGAGAAAGAGGGCAAGCCATATATAGCAAGAGGGAGGTGACCGTAGGAGAGGGGGGTGACCACAAGAGAATGCTTCTCACTTCAAAAATATCTTAAGCAATCCAAAACCATTAATAACAAAGCATGAATCACTAATAACACCTCATCAAGCATTAATGAACCATTAAATGCAACCAATGAAAACTTAACACCATTTAATCCTAGTCACCTCATCTAGAACCTTCTAGAAGAATCCACACTCATCTCAAGAAAAGACAAATCCGTCTTTAACCGAATGTTAAAAGACGGTTGATAGAAAACTGGAAACTGGCAACTTCCAAAAGTGATCCTGAAATGAATTTCAGGACAACCCCGAAACTGTATAAATATACCCGCATTTGTATTACGACCGAATACAAATGCAACTGAGACAAAGATATTATACCTACTCAATATAATACTCGGATCCGGCTTAAACCAAAGCCGACCAGTATCATCTGCCCGAAAACTGACACGTGCGTAAACGCACGTGCATTTTCCGAACCCTGCCATAAAACCATACGGCCTCTACAACGTTTCACCCGAACTTGGGAAACTGTCTGTGGGGGACTCTAATGACTCGTCAGCACCCTGGCAGTGGGTTTAACCACGAACCGTCAGCGGCACTAGCTATGCGTAACGGCTGCCCATGGACTGACCTCAATGGTGGCCGAGGAGCGAACTCAAGGGAGACCGATGAGCGAACTCCTCCGAAAACCCTACTGAGCCTAACAGTGACAATGTATATACAGTCCGGTCCGTTCGTCAATGAGTATCGCATATCCGCCTAGGGGGCTAGTAACGTCAGACCCCCAAGAGCAGTATAAGTCATGTCGGAGTGAAGCCCAATAACACCCTGAGATACTACTGGAGTACCTACCAGTAAATCTCCTGCCACGGCCGTGGGCTTTGTGTAATGGCTCTCCTAAACACAGCACGATCTCGCCCCCAATACCGGGAGAGACGAATCCCCTGCCGATCCGCTCACGTGCCTCCATATGGCTCGGGACTGTACCCAAAAGCTACCTGTTTGCACGACTCCTTTGAGCCGTGGTAGGGTAGAAATCAAAGCACAGTGGGAACTCATACGAGACAAATGACGACCTCAGGTCGATGAACTAACCTGTACACACGTCACCAGGGAACTGCTATCTGACGGTAGATATAATACTAACTAGCAGATTCCCGGCGAGTCCTGTCCGGTGTACTCATAACCCAATGAGCACCTGTATACATCTTAGGTGATCCAACTGACACCAGTGGCTTGTGAGACCGGCCACCGCCCCTCGTCGGGGTCTCGACTGTATACACTAGTCTACTCCGGAGTATCGATGCCCTGTCTCGAAACTCCCACGACTAGGGACCACAATTAAGGATATGCATATAAACTACCCAACTCTCACGTATATGATCGCCATCATACTGTTGGTAGTAAAGCAAGATCCTAAGGGCTCTATCAAAGTATAACATGCAATCAGTCACCTGAACATGTACACGACTGATAAAGGCAAACCAGATAGCATACTATCATCTCGAGTAAGACTGTCCTACCGGGATAGGTCCTCCGCAATCATTGCAATCACGTACCTGCGATCCAATAATTGACTACGAGGGCACTATCTCCAACAATCTCCCACTTGCACTCAAGGCTAATATTGCGATGTCGACTACTCACAGCCCGTGTGAAACCGAACATCCAACTCCTCTACTAATCAGTTCCACAAAGCCCGTTTGTAAAACTATTGTGTTCGAGAAATAGCCTCGGTGAGTGGATCCGCCTAGAAGTTTCTTTCTGAATCTCTCTTAATCTCAAATTCGCGGAGAAAGCCATCTCCCGAATAGAGTAGTACCTGTCTTAGAATATGTCTGGATATCTGATGGGACCTTAGTTCATAAATGAACTCCATATCCAAACTTCTTAGACTGTATCGATCACTGAACCTAATCAGTATCGGGCACCTTGCTTCCCACAGTATCCTCTTGGACCACCTGTCCATAATACTGTCCCTCTTCGTCAGAGGGAAAAACTAAAACTCTAACAGTCACTCTGTCATCCACGTCACCTTTGAAGCCTGGAATGATAATCGTCTCCCGAAAGAGGCTGCCGTCATCAAATCCGTAGAACATGTACTAATGTTCTAAAACTGCTTCCTTATGTTTCTCCAGGATTGGATTAATACAAACTTATTGCATCTAGTGCAAAAACAACATTTGGTGCGGTACTTGACATCTCATGATTGACTCAATTGCCTAAGCAAGTGATCTGCCAATCATGCACATCCCTCTCCACTTTAGTCTATACGACACCTTTAGAGAGGGTGACTCCATCACCTGCAGGTACACTACCATGCTAGGAGTCAACTATTCCAAAAACCATTAGAATATCTGTCAAAGTACCCACATTGGGAAACTACCCAAATCCAGATCTAAAACCATAGATCTAGAAACCAGAATGTCAAATATTATATCCATATCCTATCTGGAGAAACAACTGTGTGACGACCACAGTACAACCGATCGTAGTATAGGAATTTTACTTCCCACTCTGTGTATGTCATCCAGATACCATGACATCACACCTTACTACCTTCTTAACTGATCCATCCCCTATTCTGATTGAAGTCAAACCCATGACTGTCACATCAAAATTAGATGATTTATCTCCGCTATATTTGCTCAAGTCTATAAATAGACATAAGCTACTTGCCCACCATGCTTCCGTTGCTCCCACTGAATACGACAACCCTCCTACCGGGTCTCATATCCTGGAACAAAAGTAGTGTCAAGTCTTGGTAGATAAGAACCTCCCTGTCACCGTCCTTGAGGCTACCGAAGTACCTCTCGGGTGTCTGAGGTTACCTACCATACCTGCGGAGTGGCTATTGGATTGTCAAACCTGATCGAATATATAGGTCCTATTAAATTTTCCGTAATCGTTCGTGGTTCTGGAATCACTTCCAGTTCTACCATACTCCCACTACTGTTTTCTGAAAAAGATCCATTTTACTAAAACTGTGGCGAGTCAAGAACAATATCACTATTGATCTTCCAAATGGTAGAATATCAACCCTCGTCATAGCCAGGGTCAACCCACAAATAGCCATTACAGAAACGTGCACTGAGTTATCCAGTGTCTGGTTTTAATCATAAGCTGGACAACTCCCCGTACCTTAATTTCTTTTAAGGTACGATCCTTTCTATATCCAATACAGAAACTTTGGCACTTATTTAATCGGAACCATATTCAAATCATGCAGCTGTCTCCAGTGCATATCAACTTAATGGAAAGAGGCTAATCAGCATTACTCAACTTAGGAATCCATCCAATTATGAGTAACCTGAAAGAGAAACTCGTTTCTCAAAACCATCACTATCATCTGAATACCAATCACAAGAATCTACATCTTCGATCTCTTTGAAGAATCCCGATACTTGTGACATCTGGTTCTCCACTTTATTCTTATACCCACAACTTCTCAAAACTTAGACCTTGTATTTCTACGAAACACTTGTCTAAATACTAGAGAAGTTATAAGTAAACAGAACAAAGCACGAGGACCTACCCCTTTGTCCTGAAGGACACTTGGACAACATATAATACTCTGTATAAGTCCGCTGAGTTGAACAACTCAAAACCTGTGCGTTGTAGGTGGAAAACTGTACCCTGGCGATTTCCTCAAATATCACCAATTACTACGAATTCTGATATAATGAAGATAATCACCTGATTCCCAATATCTTACTCCCACTCATCATCTGTAAAACCATACAGATATGAGAATGAAACCTGGTAAATACATACCCTTGGAGTAAGTGTCTAATCGGGAAAACAGTTTTTCCTTTAACAATGCACTGAAACATGAAAATGTTTCGTAAGGGTATCCTGGTATTCATAGCAATGCCTCTTCCATAATCCAACTCATGACTTCAACCGTATATTTTATTGCCGTCTCTCCAAATCCCTTTATTTGTCTTTAGTCGTTACCTTCTGTACACCATCGTTACGCTAAATGGTTTTCTTCCTTCCCTACCGTTCGGCACCAGCCTATGGTTTGGAAGAAGACTATCCAGTAAGCATAATAGGTGTACACTCCTAAACCAAGAAGTACTCGCATCTCGAGAGAAGGTGACGATAAAAGACAACTGAATAATACCTTATTCTTTTTAAAGGTGAAATAGGAGTGGCGATGAAGTACGCGGTTTTGGTCGTGAATGATATCAGTCGCAATTTACTTTGCCCTCTTTCTAATCCCTTTATTTTGTCTTTACATATTACCTTCTGCACACCCTACTTAGGCTAATTGGTTTTCTTCATTCCCTACCTTTCGGCACCAGCCTATGGTTTGGAATAAGACTATCCAATAGGCGTAATAGGTGTACTCTCCTAAACCAAGGAGCTCTCGCAACCTGAGAGAAGGTGATAATAAAAGACAACTGAATAAACCAATTCTATTTCTCCTGAACCTGGATCCATCCCCGAAGAAGTCCCTTCGAGTTCGTATATAACCATACGATGGATCTATCCAATGGAAGTGGATATCCGTAGTAATACGGGTGTTCTGAGAAATTCAAAGGGTAAAAGAAGGATTGGCAATGACTTATGCAACTCAGACAATCCAAAAGCCAGTATTTTAAGAAGGTTCGGTCAACCTGGTCACTGAGTCATAGTCTAGGGTCGGTCAAAGGTCGCTGCCAAAGAGTGAGAGAGAAAAGAAACACTCTGCGTGCACTCTAACCTAGATCAGAATGGTCATCATTTTATCTAATCCGGAAACCTCCCACTGTCCTGTCAAATTCTCCTCCAAACCTAAAGAAGAATCAATCGGGATCACCCGAAGAGTAAACCAACTCATCAGTGGGAATCGAGATCCAACTCTCATCGCATGTTAACGTGATGGAATGCATCCACGTTATTCATACTCCAGAAGGTATGCGCATACTTGGCAAGTTTCAGTTTCTTTAGAAACTCCCGATATCATTTTCTTGCCCCATGCTCTTATGACCTTGGCGAAAGTCAACAAATCATAAGTCACATGTCAAGTTCTGCCCGTCATTATCTTGTTAATTTGAATCCACCCGTACATACCCTTGACGAAAGCCAACAAGGTAATACGACTGTCCCAAACCAACTCATCTATCTATGCAACAAATGAATACCCAGCAGCTACCAAACACTATGCCTTGACGAAAGCCAACAAACATAGCTTGAATACTACTGACCATCCATAAGAAACGACGGAGGGCTACGACTGGTTTTTGGCGAAAAACCTTTAACGTAGTGAACTTGATATCGCTGAAGGAACCTGATAGCTTTTTTAAAATATAGTGGCGAAAACCTTTTGCTAAAGAGGTCACTCCCGGTAAAAGGATCTCGGCTCTTTCCTCATGGAATGAGGTGCAGGATATTCCACTGAATACCGCTATGCAAAGCAACATGTAATCGACTATAGTGAAGTTATTACTCTGACGCAAACTTCTGTCCAAGGGGTCGGTCCCGGTGAAGGGATATCGGCCCTTGCCTCGTCGAATGAGGTGCTGGATATTCCACTGAATACCGCTATGCATAACAAAAGGAAACGTCTTTGTAACAACACTTTTAAATTGTTCCAACAACTGTATACAGGTTTGTTTGTGAAGGGATATCGGCCCTTGCCTCGTCGAATGAGGTGCTGGATATTCCACTGAATACCGCTATGCATAACAAAAGGAAACGTCTTTGTAACAACACTTTTAAATTGTTCCAACAACTGTATACAGGTTTGTTTTCCTTTGCATTGATCATAATTAACGCAGTCCCATCATTCAATCACACCAGAAAAGAACGAAAATAAAATGTACGTATATGCCATCCGCATTCGTCACTGGGTCCCGTCATCACTCGTTAGGTTACTTAACTAACGACAGAGCGGGGGCTGGACTAGCGCGGGTGTAAAACATATACAACATCTAATAGTATATAAACCAATATACAATAATCGCTCCAGGCGTGATAGTATGCAACATTACAGAAAAGTAATAAGCATCACAGAACAATACAGATAATCTGGGATCCCCGAGTTTCACAGAGCCGCTGCTGAAACCCGACGTTCCCCTGTCGTGTGGATAGCCTGTGCAATGAAACCTAGACCCCTACGGGTGCGGAAAGTTACCCGCCAAAACCTGAAGCGAGGTAGTCCCCACAGCATAGTGAATGGAATACCCGGCACTTCACGGAATCCGGTAAATTGAGCACCCCTCCTTGGGTCAACCTGTACCCCCTACGAGTGCGGCGAATAGTCTGCCAATTCTAGGGTGGGACCCCTCTGCCTCTCAAAGCTATGAGATGCGGACCCGTTGCCCTCCCGAACCCGGCTATCCGTGCACTCCGTCGCGGGGCAAAACCTAGTACAGTAATGAAAAATAGTACAATAGGTACATCGACCGCAACCTGGTCGTGTCCCAAAAGAATATTATACAACAGGCAGTGACGGCTGTCCACAAGTTGGACGCTCGCCCCGCAATATCAAATGTACAAATAAACTCAAACTGTACTACCATTGCACACTGCTATCCACCACGACAAATCCGCAATAACACAGCACAACACAGAACATCAACGCGAATGTCACGTTCGCAAACCCGTCTAAAAGAACTATAGCAATCAGACGCGGTTTACCGATCAAATGACATTCCCGGTCGGAGATATAATGTAAGCACTGTAAACTAACGTGTTTAAATTTCGATCGACCAAAGACCAAATATCAAAAAGTGGGCCCCACTGCTTACTGGTGAACAGTAAAAAAATCTGGGCCAAAACTATATATACCAAAAATCACAAAATCTAACACTGAACACACTGAAAAAATTTGGGAGCACGTGCTCCTCACGTGGCCGCGGTTGCGCGGCCAAACCATGGGTTTGGCCGCCCTTCCGCGGCGACTTGGAGGGATCACGACCCCAAATTTTGTCGTGGCTCTTAAAAATGCCTGCTCTGATTTTTAAGACATCCAGAAATAATATTTGAGACCGTTTAAAATTAACAGAAACTGTCGGCATAGGATTTTGTAGTTTTCGATTTCCGGTCGGATCGATGTTTTAAACGCGTTAGCACAAGTTAGAATAGCAAAATGCTGAGGCTCTGATACCACTGTAAGTCTACGCTAGCGCCCCGGCAGTCTACAGACGCCAAATGCGGAACAAAAACTTTTAAACTTGGCGCTATCGTATACTTTAACCCGGATCTGCCATTATTGCTAAACTTACAAACTGTAAAGAGTGTAGGAAGGTTATACCGAACGATCTGAGTCCTTCGTTCTTCAACCATCATCCCACGCTCCGTTGCGGCTGCTCCGATCTCGTCGATCTCCGATCTCCTCGTCAAGGTGGCACCACATGATCGGTTCTTTAAACGGGCTCCCGCCTCTGACTCGAGGCAACTCGATCGTCAAGTTTGCTAAAAGAGACGACCAAGAATGATGTAGAGAATGAGTAGATGACTTTGTCTCACTTCGTCCAAATCCGTGGACGTTCGGTTAATGAAGTTGCCGTGGAAATCGGGTGATGGAATGAAATGAACTGTGAATTCCATACACCCCAAAACTATCATATCTTTTCTAACCGAAATGAAACCTCAAGTGAGAGTGTGTATGAGGAGAGAGAGAGGGCAAGCCATATATAGCAAGAGGGAGGTGACCGTAGGAGAGGGGGGTGACCACAAGAGAATGCTTCTCACTTCAAAAATATCTTAAGTAATCCAAAACCATTAATAACAAAGCATGAATCACTAATAACACCTCATCAAGCATTAATGAACCATTAAATGCAACCAATGAAAACTTAACACAATTTAATCCTAGTCACCTCATCTAGAACCTTCTAGAAGAATCCACACTCATCTCAAGAAAAGACAAATCCGTCTTTAACCGAATGTTAAAAGACGGCTGATAGAAAACTGGAAACAGGCAACTTCCAAAAGTGATCCTGAAATGAATTTCAGGACAACCCCGAAACTATATAAATATACCCGCATTTGTATTACGACCGAATACAAATGCAACTGAGACAAAGATATTATACCTACTCAATATAATACTCGGATCCGGCTTAAACCAAAGCCGACCAGTATCATCTGCCCGAAAACTGACACGTGCGTAAACGCACGTGCATTTTCCGAACCCTGCCATAAAACCATACGGCCTCTACAACGTTTCTCCCGAACTTGGGAAACTGTCTGTGGGGGACTCTAATGACTCGTCAGCACCCTGGCAGTGGGTTTAACCACGAACCGTCAGCGGCACTAGCTATGCGTAACGGCTGCCCATGGACTGACCTCAAGGGTGGCCGAGGAGCGAACTCAAGGGAGACCGATGAGCGAACTCCTCCGAAAACCCTACTGAGCCTAACAGTGACAATGTATATACAGTCCGGTCCGTTCGTCAATGAGTATCGCATATCCGCATAGGGGGCTAGTAACGTCAGACCCCCAAGAGCAGTATAAGTCATGTCGGAGTGAAGCCCAATAACACCCTGAGATACTACTGGAGTACCTACCAGTAAATCTCCTGCCACGGCCGTGGGCTTTGTGTAATGGCTCTCCTAAACACAGCACGATCTCGCCCCCAATACTGGGAGAGACGAATCCCCTGCCGATTCGCTCACGTGCCTCCATATGGCTCGGGACTGTACCCAAAAGCTACCTGTTTGCACGACTCCTTTGAGCCGTGGTAGGGTAGAAATCAAAGCACAGTGGGAACTCATACGAGACAAATGACGACCTCAGGTCGATGAACTAACCTGTACACACGTCACCAGGGAACTGCTATCTGACGGTAGATATAATACTAACTAGCAGATTCCCGGCGAGTCCTGTCCGGTGTACTCATAACCCAATGAGCACCTGTATACATCTTAGGTGATCCAACTGACACCAGTGGCTTGTGAGACCGGCCACCGCCCCTCGTCGGGGTCTCGACTGTATACACTAGTCTACTCCGGAGTATCGATGCCCTGTCTCGAAACTCCCACGACTAGGGACCACAATTAAGGATATGCATATAAACTACCCAACTCTCACGTATATGATCGCCATCATACTGTTGGTAGTAAAGCAAGATCCTAAGGGCTCTATCAAAGTATAACATGCAATTAGTCACCTGAACATGTACACGACTAATAAAGGCAAACCAGATAGCATACTATCATCTCGAGTAAGACTGTCCTACCGGGATAGGTCCTCCGCAATCATTGCAATCACGTACCTGCGATCCAATAATTGACTATGAGGGCACTATCTCCAACACCATACACTAAGAGCAACTCTTTAGTCCTTCGCAAGTACTTGAGAATGCTCTTCACAGCTGTCCAGTGACTCTCTCCAGGATCAGCTTGATACCTGCTCACTACACTTAGTGAGTATGCTACATCGGGTCTGGTACATAGCATCGCGTTCATGATAGAGCCTACTGCCAAGCATAGGGTTGTAAGTCGATGTAGTACACCCCAGTACTTATGGGGAGGCGGAATTTACAAAAACTTATCAAGTTTAAACAACGAACATCGACTAACCGCTTGAATCGAAGCTAAACTCTAAATAACCGTATTCTAAAGTTTCATCTCACAAGTGATTAGGGATTATACCTAATGAAACCGGTCCTTCTTCTTTACGTCCTCCTTTGTTCTCCTCGGCCTTCTCTAGGTAGTAGACGATCCACCCGAGAGCGAAACTCCAAGCTGAACCTCTAACTTGAGGTAACTAATCAACTTTGATTGCTAATCAAAGATGAGAGGATGATATAGAGTGAGGGTTATGGATTGTTTAGTCTAACTAAACCTTTGATCTCAACACATGAGGATTAAGGATTAGTATCTTGAAGATGAGAGCTTGAGGAGAGAGAATGTGTGATATGATAATGAGAGAAGAGAGAGAGTGTATCATAATATTATGAAGCATTCTTTTTATCAAATAATCAATAAAGGAAATGAATAAGCATGCTTCACAAAATATCTTGTGATGATTCATTAACATGAGTCATTAAGCAATAAATGTGCATTAATGAAGTGAATGAATCACCACTATGACTCACTCTCTTTCCAAAACAAACCTCCTTAGTCACATCTTCTAGAAGCTTCTCGAGTAATTACGAGAACGCCCCTCCGATCCGTAAAAAATACGGAAAAACTTTAGACTGTATAAATCCAATAACCGGATACCAGTAACTGGCTTAAACCAAAGCCGACTGGTAAAAACTGTCCGAAAGTCGTACGCGCGTAAACGCACGTATGCGTCCGAACCCTTTGTCGCAAAACCATGCAACCTCTATATCGTTTCGCCTGGAGTAGGAAACTCTCTGTGTGGGACTCTAGAGACTCGACCACTACGCTGGCAGTGGGTTTAACCACAGACCGCAAGCGGCACTAGCTGTACGTAACGGTCCCCAGGTAGTTGTCGATAAGAAGGCCGATGAGTAAACCCATCCGAACTCCTACTGAGTCTGATGTGACAATCTCCATACAGTCCGGTCCGTTCGTCCAAGACTATCGCATATCGGGCCTAGGGGGGCGGCAAGCGTCAGTCCCCTAATAGCGGTATAAGTCGTGTCGGAGTAAAGCCCATTACACCCTGAGAAACTACTGGAACCTACCAGCAAATCTCGCTTGCCCTGGCCAGGGACTTTGCGTAATGGCTCTCTGACACAGCACGATATCTACTCCCAATACCGGGAGGGACGAATCCTGTCTAACCGCCACTGCCTCCAAGTGCTCGGGACTGCACCCAACTGCTACCTGTTTGCACGACTCCTTTGAGCCGTGGTAGGGTAGCAATCTAAGAACAGTGGGACACACTCGAGGCGAAGTAGCAGTGTCAAGTCTGCGGACTACGCTGTACTCATGTCACCTGGGAACTGTTCACTGACGACTGGTATCAAACCAACCAACAGTTCCCTGTGAGTCCTGTCCGGTGTACCCGTAACCTAACGAGCACCTGTATACTATCTCCAGTATGACGTACTGACGGCTGTGGGACAGACCATCTCCCCAACTGGGATGAGAAGCGTACACACTAGTCTACTCTGGAGTATCGATGCTCTGTCTCGATAATCCAACGACCAGGGACCTGAATAAGGATGTGCTTGTAGACTACCCAGCCCCCACTAGTGTGACTGCCATCACAACGCTGGTAGACAAGCAAGATCCTAAGAGCTCTATCAATACGTATACTCACATATTAAGATAGAAAAACCAAGTAGCATACTACCATGTTTAGCAAGACTGTTATATACATGTGAATATCCCAAGCTTCCATTAAGTAATATACAAGCTAGTATGATACAGTAATGGCCTTCTAGGGCATAAACACTAACAATCTCCCACTTGCACTAGGGCCATGTACTGGCATATCGTAGACCAATGATCTCGAGTAGCCTCTCGAACTGAATCTGAGGAAGGGCCTTCGTGAATGGATCAGCAATGTTCTCTTCTGAAGCAACTCTCCGAACCTCGATCTCCTGACGATCAATGATCTCCCTGATCAGGTGATACCGCCTCAAGATGTGTCTGGACTTCTGATGGGACCTTGGTTCCTTCGCTAAAGCTATAGCTCCGTTGTTGTCGCAATACAGAGGTATTGAATCAACTATGGTAGGAACCACCTGAAGTTCTGTTAGGAACTTCTTCATCCAGACTGCTTCTTTTGCGGCATCGCAAGCAGCTATATACTCCGCTTCCATCGTCGAGTCAGCAACGGTGTCCTGCTTGGAGCTCTTCCAGCACACCGCCCCTCCATTGAGGGTAAAGACATAACCCGACATGGACTTGGAATCGTCCTTATCACTCTGGAAGCCGGAATCAGCAAAGGCCTCCAACCTGAGGTCTTTTCCGCCGTAAACCAAGAACATCTCCTTAGTCCTCCTCAGGTACTTGAGAATGTTCTTTACTGCTATCCAGTGTTTCTCCCCTGGGTCTGACTGATACCGGCTTACCACGCTTAGTGCGTAAGCTACATCTGGTCTGGTACACAACATCGCATACATTATAGAGCCTACCGCAGAAGCGTAGGGTATAATAGACATGCGTTCCCTTTCCAAATCAGTCTTGGGAGACATCTCTTTGGAGAGGGTGATTCCGTGACAAGCCGGTAGATTACCGCGCTTAGAATCTTCCATACTGAATCTTTTCAGTATAGTGTCGATATACCTGGACTGCGAAAGTCCCAACATCCTCTTGGATCTATCACGATAGATCCGGATCCCCAGAATGTAAGAGGCATCACCCAGGTCTTTCATGGAGAACCTGTGTGACAAGAATCCTTTGACAGATTGTAGCATAGGAATGTCATTTCCTATCAATAGAATGTCATCCACGTACAAGACGAGGAATACGACACTTCTGGCCACAACTTTACTATATATGCACGGTTCATCTGGATTTTTGATAAAGTCATATTCTTTGACTGTCTCATCAAAACAGATGTTCCAACTCCGCGATGCCTGCTTTAGTCCGTAAATGGACTTAAGCAGCTTGCATACTTTCCCGCTGCTCCCACTCTGATTGAAACCCTCTGGCTGATCCATATAGACGCTCTCTTCTAAATTTCCATTCAGAAAAGCCGTCTTTACGTCCATCTGCCAGATTTCATAATCATGAAAGGCAGCAATAGCAAGAAGGACCCTAATGGATTTGAGCATAGCCACTGGAGAAAAGGTTTCGTCATAGTCCAAACCAGGTCTTTGACGAAAACCCTTTGCAACAAGTCTAGCCTTATAGGTTTCCACCTGTCCATCTACACCAATCTTTTTCTTGAAGATCCATTTGCATCCTATGGGTTTTACCCCATCTGGAGCAAAGTCCAAAGTCCATACTTTGTTGGTGTACATGGACTCCATTTCGGTCCGCATTGCATCTAGCCATCGTACCGAGTCGCCGCTCTGGATGGCCTGCCTGAAGTCAGTAGGTTCATCATCATCTATGATGCAATCCTCTCTATCCCCATCTATGAGAAAACCGTAGTATCTCTCAGGCGGACGAGACGGCCTACTACTCCTAAGGAGGGGTGCGGGAATGTTCTGTTCTTCTTGAACCTCTGGTTCTACCAAACTTTCAGTAACAGCTTGTGGTTCTGGAATTTCTTCCAGTTCTACTTCGCTCCCACTCTTCTGATTTTCTAAAAATTCAGTTTCTAAGAAGTGGGCATGACGAGAAACAAAAACCTTTTGTTCCTCTGCGTAATAGAAATAATATCCCTTGGAGTTCTTTGGATATCCCACAAGCTTACACAGTACTGAGCGTGCCTCGAGCTTGTCCACATGCTGCTTTTTTACAAAAGCTGGACACCCCCATGTCCTAAAATGTTTCAGACAGGGTTTCTTCCCACTCCACATCTGATATGGTGTGGTAGGCACAGTCTTGGTTGGAACCTGGTTCAAAAGATATGCCGCTGATTCTAGCGCATAACCCCAGAAAGATCGCGGTAACTCAGTATTACTCATCATGGATCGTACCATATCCAATAGGGTTCGATTCCGTCTCTCCGATACACCGTTGTGCTGTGGAGTGTATGGAGGAGTAAGCTGAGAGAGAATTCCTTTCTCTTTTAGGTAACCTAGGAACTCGGCACTTAAGTATTCTCCTCCTCGATCAGATCTCAGTGTCTTAATACTTTTGCCTGTTTGGTTTTCCGTTTCACTCTTGAATTCCAGGAATTTCTCAAAGGCTTCTGATTTATGCTTCATTAAGAAAACATATCCATACCTAGAGAAATCATCTGTAAAAGTAATGAAGTAGGAATAACCACCTCTCGCATGTGTAGACATTGGACCACATACATCACTGTGTATGAGTCCTAAGAGCTCGCTTGCTCTTACTCCTTGTCCAGTAAATGGAGTCTTTGTCATCTTTCCTTTGAGACAAGATTGACAAGTGTCATAAGTTTGATATTCAAATGTGTCCAAATATCCTTCTCTATGCAACTTAGTCAACCTTCTCTCATTGATGTGACCCAGTCTACAATGCCATAAGAAAGCTTTATTTAAATCTGGAGACTTTCTTTTTAGTGTGTTCTGGACATTGAAAATTTGGAGTTGGTTTAACACATATATGCCGTTATTTAGAGTACCGGACCCAATCAAACCATGATTAAGGTGGATGTTGACAACATCTCTTACAAACGTGAAATCATAACCTTTATTTGATAACAAGGAAACTGATATGATATTACACGTTAAGCTGGGTACAAAATAACAGTTATGTAAAACCAAAATGTGTCCACTCGTCAATCCTAGGTGATAATCCCCGACGGACGCAGCTCCCACGCTAGCTCCGTTAGCAACCCTGAGGATCATATCACCTTCCTTCAGCACTCTACGGTTTCTCAGTGCCTGCAATGAATTGCAAATATGAGATCCTGACCCGGTATCCAATACCCAGGAAGTAGAGTTGATCGACAGACAATTCTCAATTACAAACACACCTGAAGTCGAAGCCACAGCTTGCTTCGGTTCCTGGTTCTTGGCGTTCCACGCCTTGCAATCCTTCTTCCAGTGCCCTTTCCTGTGACAATGGAAGCACTCATCCAGGCCAACTACCGGTGCTGTAAACTTTTTCTTTCCCTTCTTTCCCACCTTACTAACACCTCCTCTAGGTCTGGGTGCGGCCTTCTTCTTCCTTCCTTTGGCCCTAGCCTTGGACCCGGAAGAAGATGAACCGCCAACAAACATAGCGGGTGTTTCCCTTGCCTTCTGCAAGGTGCCCTCTGCACTCCTTAACATGTTTAGGAGTTCCGCAAGTTCAACTTCTTTTCCTTGAAGATTGAAGTTGAGGATAAACTGGGCGTAGGTGGGAGGAAGGGACTGGAGAACAAGGTCTGTATAGAGCTCATTATCCAAAGTCGTTCCAAGGTCCGCGAGCTCTTCAATATAGCCGATCATCTGTAGGACATGTTCACCTACCGATGACCCGACAGCCAACCTCGCTCGAAATAATTTCTTAGAGGTCTCGTATCTTGCTATACGAGATTGCTCTCCATAAAGTTCCTTTGTATGGAGAAATATGCCATCTAAGGACATATCCTCGTGCCTCCTCTGATGTTCATTGTTCATCGAGGCAAGCACGATGCACTTGGCTCTCGCGCAATCTAAATCCCAGGTTTTGTGGATTTCCTTATCCGCATTGCTGGATTTGGGACCAAGGACAGCAGGTGCTGTAGCGGTGAGGACGTACCCCAGTTTGTCATAGGTCAAAGCCATCTTGACATTCCGCAGCCAATCTTTATAGTTTGGCCCTGTCAGTATATTTTTCTCTAAAAGTAACTTAAGTCCAGTCATTTTCAGGGTCGCTGCAATTAGGAGAGAGAGAAGAAAACTCTTTAGCATGATGCTCTTGCAAGTTTAGAGTGGTTTTTAGTTTATCTAAACTGGATGGCTCCCACTGTTTCTCAAATCCTTCCTCAAACCATAAAAGAAGAATTAGCCAAGACTATTCTCACCGTACAATACTTGCTTAACCGTTCAGCCAGGCCGGTGTCGATACTTCGAGGGAGGTTTTCCAACGCTTTCGCGAAGTTCCTTAATTAAATAACCTCTTTTCTCTGGGGGCGTAACCCCGCTGACACTTTTCTGGACACCTACTAGGTTTATAGCATTGATCGTTAAGCGACGAATATCCTGATAAGTAGCATATACTCACAGTAGGATCGGGATCCAAATATCATCGTATGATAATGTTGAAGGAATCCTACCAACATTCATCAAACTCCAAATGGTATGCATCTCTTTGCAAATTTCAGTTTCTTTAGAAATTCCCGATATAAGTTTTTGCCCCATGCTCTTATGATCTTGACTAAGGGCCAACAAATCATAAGTCACATGTCAAGTTCTGCCCATCATTATCCTGTTGATTTGAACCCATCCGTATACTCTTGACTAAGGGCCAAACAAAGTAATACGACTGTCCCAAACCAACTCATCTATCTATGCAACAAATGAATACCCCAGCAGCTACCAAACACTATGTCTTGACTAAGGGCCAAACAAACATAGCTTGAATACTACTGACCATTCATAAGAAATGACGGAGGGCTACGACTGGTTTTGGCGAAACCGTGAACGTAGTGAACTTGATATAACCGAAGGAACCTGATAGCTTTTAAAAGGAGTGGTTAAAGCTCCGCATTTAAAAATATCTGTTTTAAAATTAACCGAGTGGTTTCTTTTAAATTGTTCTAACGATTTAAACTTTGGTTTGTTTTACTTTGCATTATAGATAATGCGTCCCATCATTAACCTATCATTGCAGAAAACAACGAAAATATAACGTCCTCTTATGCCATCCGCATTCGCCACGGGGTCCCGTCATTACCCGTTAGGTTACTTAACTAACGACAGAGCGGGGGCTGGGCTAGCGCGGGTGTAAAACATAAGTGACGTCTAAATAGCTATAATAAATATAGATATTTTACATTCGTCTGACGCAATGATATTCATTCCAGAACACAGATAAACAATATTGGATTTGCAAGCAATCTGTATTTCTTTTGAGCCTGCAAGAAAAGACAGATTACACAGTTGTGATGAATAGCCGTTTACCCCACCCTCGACCCCTACGGGTACGGCAAACTACCCACCCGGCAGTTTGTGTACCCCACCTTGGGTCAGTCCTAGGAGCAAAAACAGTAAAATGAAATAATACAACGGTGGCTACAACCGCAACCTGGAAGTGCCCCGCGAAAATAATATTACAACAATTACATTTACAACAAATGAATAAATCAATAAACCATTGCTAACCCCGGCTATACACCACAACAGTCCAATACAGTTTATATGCACAAACAGATATAACCATTTCAGAAATGTGCAACCCCCTGCCAACCGACATACTAGCAGTTAGGGGAGGTTTACGAACACATTAAACAATCACAGATATAATCCAATACGCAAATACTGTATTTTTCGATCGAATAAACAACATCAATATTGCTCTAAAATCTGCTCTGTTAAACAGTAACCTGAGCAATAATTAAATATTCCAGAAAACCCCAAATGTCACAGGGGACCCACACAAGAAAGACGAGTCCATGACTCGGCCAAAGCGCCGAGGAAGGGCGGCGGATCCCACCGATCCGCCGCGCTTGCGCGGCCGAGTTGCCGATTCATGGGCTCGAATTTCTTGGGTGTTCTCCTGGACTTCTTTCTAGCTCTCTGAACACACCAGAAAAATTTTAGGACTTTATTTTAAGTTCGACAGAAACTAAACAGAATTAGGGTTTTCCGGCTTCGTTTTTTCGTTCGAAATTCGTACAAATTTGCGATTAAGTTATTTAGTGTTTAGCGAGGCTCTGATACCACTGTAAGTCGATGTAGTACACCCCAGTAACTATGGGGAGGCGGAATTTACAAAAACTTATCAAGTTTAAACAACGAACATCGACTAACCGCTTGAATCGAAGCTAAACTCTAAATAACCGTATTCTAAAGTTTCATCTCACAAGTGATTAGGGATTATACCTAATGAAACCGGTCCTTCTTCTTTACGTCCTCCTTTGTTCTCCTCGGCCTTCTCTAGGTAGTAGACGATCCACCCGAGAGCGAAACTCCAAGCTGAACCTCTAACTTGAGGTAACTAATCAACTTTGATTGCTAATCAAAGATGAGAGGATGATATAGAGTGAGGGTTATGGATTGTTTAGTCTAACTAAACCTTTGATCTCAACACATGAGGATTAAGGATTAGTATCTTGAAGATGAGAGCTTGAGGAGAGAGAATGTGTGATATGATAATGAGAGAAGAGAGAGAGTGTATCATAATATTATGAAGCATTCTTTTTATCAAATAATCAATAAAGGAAATGAATAAGCATGCTTCACAAAATATCTTGTGATGATTCATTAACATGAGTCATTAAGCAATAAATGTGCATTAATGAAGTGAATGAATCACCACTATGACTCACTCTCTTTCCAAAACAAACCTCCTTAGTCACATCTTCTAGAAGCTTCTCGAGTAATTACGAGAACGCCCCTCCGATCCGTAAAAAATACGGAAAAACTTTAGACTGTATAAATCCAATAACCGGATACCAGTAACTGGCTTAAACCAAAGCCGACTGGTAAAAACTGTCCGAAAGTCGTACGCGCGTAAACGCACGTATGCGTCCGAACCCTTTGTCGCAAAACCATGCAACCTCTATATCGTTTCGCCTGGAGTAGGAAACTCTCTGTGTGGGACTCTAGAGACTCGACCACTACGCTGGCAGTGGGTTTAACCACAGACCGCAAGCGGCACTAGCTGTACGTAACGGTCCCCAGGTAGTTGTCGATAAGAAGGCCGATGAGTAAACCCATCCGAACTCCTACTGAGTCTGATGTGACAATCTCCATACAGTCCGGTCCGTTCGTCCAAGACTATCGCATATCGGGCCTAGGGGGGCGGCAAGCGTCAGTCCCCTAATAGCGGTATAAGTCGTGTCGGAGTAAAGCCCATTACACCCTGAGAAACTACTGGAACCTACCAGCAAATCTCGCTTGCCCTGGCCAGGGACTTTGCGTAATGGCTCTCTGACACAGCACGATATCTACTCCCAATACCGGGAGGGACGAATCCTGTCTAACCGCCACTGCCTCCAAGTGCTCGGGACTGCACCCAACTGCTACCTGTTTGCACGACTCCTTTGAGCCGTGGTAGGGTAGCAATCTAAGAACAGTGGGACACACTCGAGGCGAAGTAGCAGTGTCAAGTCTGCGGACTACGCTGTACTCATGTCACCTGGGAACTGTTCACTGACGACTGGTATCAAACCAACCAACAGTTCCCTGTGAGTCCTGTCCGGTGTACCCGTAACCTAACGAGCACCTGTATACTATCTCCAGTACGACGTACTGATGGCTGTGGGACAGACCATCTCCCCAACTGGGATGAGAAGCGTACACACTAGTCTACTCTGGAGTATCGATGCTCTGTCTCGATAATCCAACGACCAGGGACCTCAATAAGGATGTGCTTGTAGACTACCCAGCCCCCACTAGTGTGACTGCCATCACAACGCTGGTAGACAAGCAAGATCCTAAGAGCTCTATCAATACGTATACTCACATATTAAGATAGAAAAACCAAGTAGCATACTACCATGTTTAGCAAGACTGTTATATACATGTGAATATCCCAAGCTTCCATTAAGTAATATACAAGCTAGTATGATACAGTAATGGCCTTCTAGGGCATAAACACTAACAAGGGTAACCCTTGCATGCGAGCTCTCTCCAAATCAGTCTTGGGAGACATCTCTTTGGAGAGAGTGAGCCCTGAGATCGTGGGTAAAAACCCACGTTTGGACTCTTCCATACTAAACCTCTTTAGTATGGTGTCAATGTACCTGGATTGGGACAATCCCAATATCCGTTTAGATCTATCTCTATAGATCATAATTCCCAATATGCAGGAGGCATCACCATGATCTTTCATTGAGAATCCTTGTGATAAGAAGAGCTTGACCGAGTGCAGTATAGGAATGTCATTTCCTATCAAGAGTATGTCGTCCACGTACAATACGAGGAAGACAGCCTTACTCTCTGCCACCTTCTTGTAGATACAAGGTTCATCTACGTTTTTGACGAAATCAAACTCTTTGATAACGACGTCAAAGCAGATGCTGCAACTCCGTGATGCTTGCTTTAATCCATAAATGGATTTAAGCAGCTTGCACACCTTCCCGCTGCTCCCACTATCTACGAAGCCCTCTGGCTGAGTCATGTACACGCACTCTTCTAAATCACCGTTTAGAAAGGCGGTCTTAACATCCATTTGCCAGATTTCATAGTCATGATATGCAGCGATGGCAAGCATGATCCGGATGGATTTAAGCATAGCCACTGGAGAAAAGGTTTCGTCATAGTCCACACCTGGTCTTTGACGAAAATCTTTTGCAACAAGTCTAGATTTGAAAGTCTCCACTTTCCCATCTACACCAAGTTTTTTATTGAATATCCACTTGCTCCCAATGGGTTTTACCCCTTCAGGAGCAACTTCCAAAGTCCATACTTTGTTGGTGTACATGGATTCCATTTCGGACCGCATTGCATCCAGCCATTTCACTGAGTCCCCACTCGTGATGGCCTGCTCGAAGCTAGTTGGGTCATCATCAACCATGATGCAATCCTCCCTCCCACCATCCATGAGATAACTGTAGTATCTCTCAGGTGGGTGAGGAACCCTACTAGATCGACGGAGTGGCTGAGGTTCGTTGGGAACTACCGAATCCTCCGGTTCCACTAAATCTTCAGTTTGAGTTTGTGTAGCCGGAATTTCTTCCAGTTTTACCATATCGCCACTAATTTCTTTTGCAAGAAATTCCTTTTCTAAAAATGTGGCATGTCGAGAAACAAACACTTTTTGTTCCTCGGTATGGTAGAAAAGATATCCATGTGAATGTTTGGGATATCCCACAAACTTGCATAGAACTGACCGTGCCTCGAGTTTTTCCGGATTTTGCGTTTTGACATAGGCCAGACAACCCCATATCTTAACTCGTTTAAGACGTGGTCTCTTCCCACTCCATATCTCATATGGTGTGGTAGGCACAGATTTAGATGGAACTTGATTCAATAGTTATGCTATTGTTTCCAGCGCATACCCCCAGAAGGAAATAGGTAACTCATCTGTGCTCATCATAGAGCGCACCATATCTAATAGGGTGCGGTTCCTCCGTTCAGATACACCGTTGTGCTGTGGTGTATATGGAGGAGTCAGCTAAGAGAGAATCCCATTCTCTTTTAGGAAGTCCAGGAATTCATTGCTCAAGTATTCACCTCCTCGATCAGATCGTAGGATTTTAATACTTTTCCCGGTTTGGTTCTCGACTTCTTGTTTATATTCTCTAAATTTCTCAAAAGCTTCTGATTTGTGTTTCATCAGGAACACATATCCGAATCTAGAGAGATCGTCAGTGAATGTAATGAAGTACGCAGAACCATTCCTGGCATGTGTAGAGATGGGGCCGCATACATCACTATGTACCAGTCCCAAGAGTTCAGTAACTCTCTCTCCGTGTCCCGTAAACGGAGTTTTGGTCATCTTGCCTTTGAGACATGACTGGCAAGTGTCATAAGATGAAAATTCAAATGAATTCAAATATCCATCCTTATGCAACTTAGCGAGTCGTGTCGCATTGATGTGACCCAGTCTACAATGCCACAAGAAGGATTCGTTCAGTTCTGAACTCTTCCTCTTGTGTGTGTTTGTTATGCTCAGAACTGTTGATTGATTTAGAACATAAATGCCATTGCACATCGTGCCTGATCCGACCAACTTTTGGTTTAAGAAAATGTTCATAACATTATCCTGTAATACAAAATTATATCCCTCTTTACTTAACAAAGAAACCGATATAATGTTGCATATCAGGTTCGGCATGTAATAGCATTCGTTCAGAATCAATGTATTACCAGTTGGCAATACAAGGTGATATTCCCCGACGATATTAGCTGCAACAATTGCACCATTTCCAACCCTTATGTCTTTATCACCTTCTCCAAGTTCTCTACCTTTCCTAAGCCCATGTAACTGATTACATATATGGGATCCTGAACCGGTATCTAATACCCAGGACGTAGAGGAAGTGGAGAAACAGTTCTCTATAACGAACACACCCGAAGAAAATGCATCAACATGTACTTTCTTCATTCGGGTGGCATGACAATCCTGGTATTCCCCTATATCCTGTTCAGTCTTATAACTCTTATAAGAAAGAACGGAACCAACATTCCCCAGCACAGTATAACATGCGGGTTAGGTCAATACATCCATATTATTATCTTTATTAAGGCATGATATGGTCGCTACCTGGAGAGAGAGAGAAGAAAACACTTTAGCGTATGCTCTTGCAAGATCAGATTGGTTATTATTTTATCTAATCAGGATGGCTCCCACTGTTTTTATCAAATCTTCCTTCAAACCCTAAAAGGAAAGACTAGCCGGGATTAATTACACCCTACAACTTCGCCAATCTTTCAACCAGGCCAGTGTCGGTACTTTGAGGGAGGTTCCCCGTGCTTTCGCACGGACCTAATTAAAGTAAACCTCATTTTCCCAGAGGCGTAACCCCGTTGACACCTTTCTAGACACCTACTTGATCGGCTAATTGTCCTGTGTAAAACTCTCCCGGGAGTAACAATTACTCGCAGTGGGTATCGGGATCCAACTATCTCATAGAAGGTATGCAATCTCATTGCAAATTTCAACACTTGAAATTCCCGATAATATTTTGCCCCAAACGATCTATGATCTTGACAAGGTCAACAAACCATAGACCGTAAGTCAAGTTCAACCCGTCATTTCTTGATTGAATTAAACTCACCCGTACGACCCTTGACAAGGTCTACAAGGCCGTACGACTACCCTAAAACAACCTGCATCATATGCATAAACAGATAAATACTGGTCAGCTACCGCACACTACGCCTTGACAAGGTCAACAAACGCAGCACGAATACTAAGCAGGACTTATCTGAAATGACGGAGGGCTACGACAGGTTTTTCTAAAAACCTATTGCGTAATGAACTTGATATCGTCGTAGAATCGCATGAATTTTGAAATGGAGTGATTTTGAGGCTTTTATTAATTTTGCTGAAGAGGTCACTCCCGGTGAAGGGATCTCGGCTCTTTCCTTATGGAATAAGGTGCAGGATATATCATATACATCACTATGCAAAGCAAAACTCCGAAAGCAGTCAAAAGTCAAACCGAGTGTTGTAGTATCTGCCAGTTTTGCTAAAGAGGTCACTCCCGGTGAAGGGATCTCGGCTCTTTCCCCATCGAATAAGGTGCAGGGTATATCATATATACCGCTATGCAAAGCAAAACTGTAGCTACCCTTTTTATTTGAAAATTTGATTCTACAACATCTTTTAGATTTCTTTTCTTTCATTAATCACATTAATGAAGTCCCATCATTTAAGTCACTTAAACATCACAGATAAATACGATGTACACTTATGCCATCCGTATTCGCCTCGATGTCCCCTCATGCACCGTTGGGTTAGGTAACTAACGGCAGGGCAGGGCAGGGCTAGCACGGGTGTAAAACATAAGTAACGCCTATATAATATATCATATATACTATATACAACATTTATCACAGAACATCAAATGATCACATCACAGATATCGCAGCAGAAGAAACATATGAAACATTGGATATACTAGGACGTCCGTGTTTTATTTTGAGCCTCTATAAAACACGGATTCCACGGTCGTGATGAATAGCCAAACCTACACCCCTAGACCGCTACGAGAGCGGCAAGCAACCCTACCAATTCTAGAGTTAGGAGACCCAGACTCGACTCCTCGAGTTGGTCTCCCACTGGACCCTAGAACCCGGTTACTTGTGCTCCCCTCCTTGGGTCTATCCTAGTGCGGAAAAGAAAATAATATACAAAAGGTGACATCGACCTCATCCCGGAAGTGCCCCAATAAAAGAATATTACATACATTTAAATTTACATAAATGAAAATAAAAACTCTCATCTCACATAAAAAACCCCGGCTATTCAAAACACGACGATCCAATATAACATATCCAGCAACACATAACATCACATGTCATCAACGTAAGTAAATATGCGCATCCCAATTGTCGTTGACATATTGCAACGAAACGGCGATATCACATATTACACTTACGGTCACAGAAAAGAATGTGTAAAACTACAACATTTGGAATCCACAATCTCTTTAGACATCGTAAATCCGAAATATCACATATTTCACATTTCATGCCTAACTTCTATGAATTCCACATATTGTATCACATTCCAGATTAATAGACAGTATTAAACTTTCCGATCGAATAATCAAATACTCAAGATTTCCATAATAGCTCAACACTTGACCGGAGTTTAAAGATTCCAGAATACGTCACAGTAGCAACGGTCCAGCCGTAGAAGGGTCAAGCTAACGCCTCACATGTGGCACACCGTACTGCCCCAAACCCTAAGGTTCAAAGGGCAGTTCAAGACGGTCATATAATCGAGTTAAGGTTTGTTGTCTTCTAGAGGGTCCATCGCATCACATGCACGTTTTTCCGAAAGATTTAAACCCGAGAAAAATTCAACACTTGAATTTTTTTCGTGCCGGGAAAAATTGAGTTAATGATATCCGTTCGAACATTTTAATACTTTCTAAATTATCCGGAATAACATAACAAAATTAAATTCTCCGATCGAATCATACGATTTCAAAATAAACCCCAAAAAAATTCAATACTGGAGTCAGAATACAAAATACCCAGAAAGATACACTCACAGAAATAAACATTACTGCAGAAAATCCAAAGCCCATAGCTACAGTACTACCGCGGATCTGCGGCCCAAGAGAGGTTTGGCCGCGGTTCCGCGGTGGGCTTTACTGTTCATTGGCTCGTTTTCTATATTAATGTTTATATTTACCTGCTGATTTTTTTAGGTATTTTTAATTCAGAAAAACCCCAGTTTTTAAAAATTGTCCAGAGAGGGGTATAATTTGACTTGTTCGGGTTCGTTCGGAATTTTAACTTTGTTAACACATCGCCTAATGCTCTAGCTAGGCTCTGATACCACTATAGGGTTAGAAGGCACACTAACAAGGCTCTACAAGGCATCGACCGTGCCAAAATTAAAATTTTATGTGCCGCACAACCTTAAGCAAGATCGTTAACTAGAGTTTAGGCGAAACTATTGGCAAGTAAACAACTTTACATTAAAGGGAACGCGATATACAACCTTTTTAGATCGGTCCTCCACTTCATTTGCTCCTTGTTGAAGTCCCTTCGCTGCGATCAAGGTTCTCCCGGGCTCTTGCATGGCTTCACGACGCGAAGGAAGCGACCTTGCTTGAAGTCTCCGAGGCCGAAGATGATCTACGTCGAGGGAATTCCGACTCAAGCTCCTACTTCACTAACTTGAGAATTAGTGAAGCAAACATCCTATACTAAAGGGATAGTCTAGTAAAGGATGGAGAAATAGGAAGTGGGTTCTCTTTAGAATTTTGTTTCTTACAAGGATTCTCACTTTGGATCAAACCCTAGCTTGCTTTTTCTTTTATTCAATGAAGAAGATGATGAACAAAAGAAAGTGAAGAGGATAATGATCAAGTGAGAAGGCTAACCATAGTGAGTGAGTATCATATACTAACCCTTGTAGAGACATTACCATAGCTAAGTGTAAATGGTTAGGTTAAACAAAGATCTAAGGTAAAACAAAACAAGTGGACTTTTCAAAGCATCCACAAGCTTCTACAAGCTTCATGCTTATGAAAGAAATTCCACTAATTTGTAATTACCTTTAATAAATGTAAATCGCTATTTAAAAATAGAATGGTGTGTGTCTTGTACACCCATGTTTAGTGTATCATTAACCATGATACAAAAAGATGACACATTTTAACATATATCATATACATGTTAAAGTAGTGTACATGTGAGAAAAACCCTAAAGTGAACAAGTGTTAGCAAATGTAAATTAGTATATCTAATATACAATTATACACTTAATTAATAAATCAACACTTGAATTAATAATCCGGTCATATCTCATATAACCGGCTAACATCTATCGTATCGACTTATCGAATCAACACTTGATTCGATAACCCGGTCATATCATATATATAACCGACTGATACAAAAAGTCGCGAGAATATAATACGGTATCACATACACGCATTATTCTCGGTCTCGCACATATCACATACGTGCTCCTATTTCGTTTCGCCTGAGCCAGTAAAACCTCTGTGTAGGACTCTAAAGACTCGTCAATACGCCGGTAGTAGGTGATGATCACATCACGCACCCACAAGCCGTCAGCGGTACTAGCTGGACGTAACGGCTACACGGGTATTGAGCGATCATAAGATCAGCAAGCAAGCCCGCTCCAACTCCTGTGAAAGCCTGCCGGCAACACTTCCCGTACAGTCCGGTCTCCTCGTCTGATATGTCGCATATCAAGTCTAGGGGTGGTTAACGTCAGACCCCAATAACCGATAAGTCGTGCCGATGTGAGGCTCATAACGGGTCAAGAAACTACTGGTAACACTTACCAGTAAATCTCTGAATCAGCCCTGGCCAGAGACTTCCCTGTTACGGCCAATCGAGCACAGCGCAACATCAACCCCCAATACAGGGAGAGACGAAACCCCTCTTATCGCTCATTGCCTCCATGTGACTCGGGACTGTACCTAAAAACCACCATTTTGCACGCCCTCATGGACGTGGTAAAGTGGAAATCAAAGCATAGTGGGAATCACACGAGACTCTATGACGGTCTCGGGTCTACAGACTAACCTACACAAGTGTCACCAGAGAACTGCCATCTGACGTGAGGTTTAATACCATCTAGGAGTTCTCGCCGAGTCCGTCCAGTGTACCCAGTCTCCACTGAGCACCCATATACCATCTCTGATGTCAAACACCAATGGATATGGGATCATCCATCGCCCATCTCATGGGTCGAGAAGCGTATACGCTAGTCTACTCTGGTATATCGATACGCCGTCTCGATACACCCATGACTAGGGACCTTGAAGGATGTACTTATAGACTACCATGTCCCCACTAGTATGATCCGCATCATAGTCCAGGTAGTCAAGTACACATCCTAAGGGCTTTACCAACATGTAACTATATGACAGTATAAAGAGACAAGTATACATGTTAAAGTAATGTGCAACCAGATAGCATACTATCATGACGGGCAAGAAAGTTCTCTCTATATATGTCCAAGCATCCAATATAATATACATCATCTGTACAATACTGGCCTCTGAGGCATACATACAACTAACATCACATATAAACAAGCTATGTCACAAATCACGAGAATAGAATACGGTATCACATACACGTATTAATCTCGGTCCCGCACATATCAAATATGTGCTTCTACTTCGTTTCGCATGAACAAGGAAACATCTGTATAGGACTCTAAAGACTAGTCAATATGCCGGCAGGAGATGATGATCATATCAAAAACCCACAAGCCGCAAGCGGTCTGATAAACGTAGCTGTAGGGTTGCGTAACACCACCATAAGGTTTAGGAAGGCATCACACATGCCATATTGAAAATTTTTGGGGTGCTATGAAACCCTAACCATGATCTTACCTAGAGAATTAGGGTTAACTTTGCATGTAAACAACTTTATATCTAAGAGAGAGGGATTACAACCTTTGTAGTCCATTCTATCACTTCATAAGCTCCGAGTAGTAGTCCCTTCGCCGCGATCCATGAACTCCCGGACTCCAGAGAGGCTGCACAAGTCGAATGATCCATGCTTGCATGAAAACTTCGAAATCCAAGACGATCTACTTCGAGGAAACACGAACTCAAGCGATGACTTCACTAATTATGAATTAGTGAAGCTAACACGCTAATCTATATGGCTATTATAGAATAGGATGATGAAGTAGGAATTTTGCTCACTTTATTATTTAATTTCTCACTATTTTCTTCTTGATCTCAAAAGCTAGAAAGCAAAATGAGAATGATGAAGAAGAAGAAGAATGAATGAGATTAAGGTTAGAAACAACCATGGGTTAAGTATATCATCCTTAACCATTGTAGAGAGTTAACCATGGCTATGTGTTATGGTTGGGTTAGAAATATCTAGGGCAAAACAAAATGGGTGGACTTGGTCAATGGTAATCTACAAGCTTCATGAAGCTTCATCCATGACTCATTTCCACAATTTGAATTACTTAGATATTTAAACCCAAACATTATATATAGCATGGTATAATTCTCATACATACATATTGCATGTATAACCTAGCATGCTACAATATTATATATCTCATATATAATATTTATGTAACAAAAGAAAATAATACAATAAACATATATCACATATATATTAAATGTATCACAAGTGAGAATAATAAATATATAAGTGAGCACATAATATATACATACATACATACATACATTTATATATATATATATATATATATATATATATATATATATATATATATTTAATCGAATCAACACTTGATCCGATAACCCGGCTATATCATATATAACCGGCCGATATCACATATCGCGAGAATCGTATACGGTATCACATACACGTATCAATCTCGATCCCGCACATATCACATACGTGCTCCTACTTCGTGTTTCCTGAGCCAGGAAACCTCTATGTAGGACTCTAAAGACTCGTCAATACGCCGGCAGTAAGTGATGATCATATCAAACACCCACAAGCTAAACGGAGTTTTGGTCATTTTGCCTTTGAGACATGAATGGCAAGTTTCATAAGATGAAAATTCGAACGGATTCAAATATCCATCCTTATGCAACTTAGCTAGTCGTGTCGCATTGATATGACCTAGTCTACAATGCCACAAGAAAGATTCATTCATTTCTGAACTCTTCCTCTTGTGAGTGTTTTGTACATTAAGAACCGTTGTTTGATTTAGAACGTATATGCCATTATTTAACGAGCCTGATCCAATCAACTTTTGATTCAGGAAGATGTTCATAACATTATCATGTACTACAAAATTATATCCTTCTTTACTTAATAATGAAACTGATATAATGTTGCATATCATGCTCGGTATGTAATAGCATTCGTTCAGAATCAATGTATTACCACTTGGTAATACAAGGTGATATTCGCCAACTGCTTTGGCTGCAACATTTGCGCCATTCTCTACTTTTACGGAATGATCACCCATTCCCAGTTCCCTACCTTTCCGTAGCCCATGTAACATATTACATATGTGGGATCCTTATCCGGTATCTAATACCCAGGACGTAGAGTGAACTGAGAAACAGTTCTCGATAACTAACACATCCGAAGAAGATGTATCATCATGCTTATTCTTTGTTTGGGCAGCATGAGAATCCGGATATTTTTCTATTTCCTGTTCAGTCTTATAACATTTATAAGAAAGAACGGGACCAACGTTTCCCTGCACAGTACAATAAGCGGGTTCGGTCAATACATCCATATTATTATCTTGATTAAGGCCTGACATGGTCGCTGCCTGGAGAGAGAGAGAAGAAAACACTTTAGCGTGTGCTCTTGCAAGATTAGATTGGTTATTTTCTTATCTAATCAGAATGGCTCCCACTGTTTTAATCAAATCTTCCTTCAAACCCTAAAAGGTAAGACTAGCCGGGATTAATTACACTTTACAAGTTCGCCAATCTTTCGGCCAGGCCAGTGTTGGTACTTTGAGGGCGGTTCCCCGTGCTTTCGTACGGACCTAATTAGAATAAACCATGTTTTCCCAGAGGCATAACCCCGTTAACACCTTTCTAGACACCTACTTGATCGGCTAATTTTCCTGTGTAAAATTCTCCCGGGAGTAACTTTTACTCGCGGTGAGTATCGGGAACCAACTATCTAATAGGAGGTATGCAATCTCATTGCAAATTTCAACACTTGAAATTTCCGATAATGGTTCTACCCCTAACATGCTATGACCTTGACGAGTGCTAAATAACCCATAGTCCGCTAGTCAAGTTCAACCCGTACATTTCTTGATTGAATTAAACCCACCCGCACGACCCTTGATGAATGCCAAACAACGCCGTACGAATACTCTAATCCAATCACATTATATGCTGCAGATAAGTAGTAAATAGCTACCGTACACTATGCGATCACGAATGCCAAACTACCATAGCACGAATACTAATTAATACTTATCTGAAATGACGGAGGGCTACGTAGGTTTTTCACAAAACCATGAGCGTAATGAACTTGATATCGTTGTAGAAACAAGTGATTTATGAAAAGGAGTGTTTTTTAGGCTTTTCTAGTTTTTCTAAAGAGGTCACTCCCGGTGAAGGGATCTCGGCTCTTTCCTCATCGAATAAGGTGCAGAATATTTCATAAATACTGATGTGCAAAGAAAGAACTATAGAAGCAATCAAAAACTAAACCGTGAGTTTGTAGCATCTGCTAGTTTTGCTAAAAAGGTCACTACCGGTGAAGGGATCTCGTCTCTTTCCTTATCGAATAAGGTGTTGAATATTCTATAAGGAATACCGCTATGCAAAGCAAAATCTAGAGCTACCCTTTTTATAAAATTTGATTCTACAACATCTTTTAGGTTTCTTTTCTTTTATTAATCTCATTAACAAATCCCATCATTTATGCTTCCTAAGTTTCACAGAAGAAACGAAAGCAGTAATATTTATATATCACATATATAGTATAAGTATTCATCTCGGGCAGTAATATGATCTCATCACAGAACAGTAGTAGCAGATGATAACATATGAAATATTAGATATACTAGGAGGTCCGTGTTTTATTTTGAGCCTGTATAAAACACGGATTCCACTGTCGCGATGAATAGCCAATCCCACATTCCTAAACCCCTAAGAGAGCGGCAAGTAACCCTCCCAATTCTAGGGTTAGGAGACCCGGTCTCGACTCCTCGAGATGGCCTCCCACTGGACCCTAGAACCCGGTTACTTGTGCTCTCTGTATTCGCTCTATCCTAATGCGGAAAAGTAAATAATATACAATGTTGACATCAAGCTCAGCCCGGAAGTGCCCCAATAAAAGAATATTACATACAAATGAATTTTACATAAATGAAAAAGAAAACTCTCATCTCACATAAAAACCTAGGCTATTCAATACACAACGATCCAATATAACATATCACAACAACACATAATCATCACAGATAACTAGGCGAAGTTAGATAATTCGATAGATACAACGAATTCCCAAAAAATCCCAGAGAGCTCAACACATGAGCACAGTTAAAATTAACCAGAGACATACCACGGTACCTACGGACCAACTGCTATAGGGCCGACCCAAGCCTCTCAAGTGGCGCCGCGGATCCCCCGCCAAAAACAGGTTTTGGCCGCGGATCCGCGGTCACTTAGACGAGTTAGGGTTTCGTTCTTCAGGTGTGTCCATAGAATTCCTTGCATGATTTTCTGAATATTTTTAACATGGAAAAATCCAACTTTTTGAAAAATTTCCAGTAAGGGGGTCCAAAATGGGTTTTCGAGGTTCGATCGGAGTTCTAACTTCGTCTAGACAACGCCTAATGCTCTAGCTTGGCTCTGATACCACTGTAGGGTTGTGTAACACCACCATAAGGTTTAGGAAGGCATTACACATGCCATATTGAAAATTTTTGGGGTGCTATGAAACCCTAACCAAGATCTTAACTAGAGAATTAGGTTTAACTTTGCATGTAAACAACTTTACATCTAAGAGAGAAGGATTACAACCTTTGTAGTCCGTTCCTTCACTTCATAAGCTCCGAGTAGTAGTTCCTTCGCCGCGATCCATGAACTCCCGGATTATAGAGAGGCTGCACAAGTCGAATGATCCATGCTTGCTTGAAGACTTCAAAATCGAAGATGATCTACTTCGAGGAAACACGAACTCAAGCTATAACTTCCCTAATTATGAATTAGTGAAGCTAACACACTAATCTATATGGCTAGTATAGAAGAGAATGATGAAGTAGGAATTTTGCTCATTTTACTATTTAATTTCTCACTATTTTCTTCTTGATCTCAAAAGCTAGAAAGCAAAATGAGAATGAGGAAGAAGAAGAAGAATGTATATGATTAAGGTTAGAAATGCAACCATGGGTCAAGTATATCATCCTTAACCATTGTAGAGAGTTAACCATGGCTATGTGTCATGGTTGGGTTAGAAATATCTAGGGCAAAACAAAAACGGTGGACTTGGTCAATGGTAATCTACAAGCTTCATGAAGCTTCATCCATGACTCATTTCCACAATTTGAATTACTTTGATATTTAAACCCAAACATTACATATAGCATGGTATAATTCTCATACATACATGTTGCTTGTATAACCTAGCATGCTACAATATTATATATCACATATATAATATTTATGTAACAAAAGAAAACAATACAATAAACATATATCACATATATATTAAATGTATCACAAGTGAGAATAATAAATATATAAGTGAGCATATAATATATAAATTATATATATATATATATTATATTTAATCGAATCAACACTTCATCCGATAACCCGGCTATTTCATATATAACCGGCCGAGATCACATACCGCGAGAATAGAATATGGTATCACATACATGTATCAATCTCGATATCGCACATATCACATACGTGCTCCTACTCCGTTTCGCCTGAGCCAGGAAACCTCTATGTAGGACTCTAAAGACTCGTCAATACGCCGGCAGTAAGTGATGATCATATCAAACACCCACAAGCTGCAAGCGGTCAGCTAAACGTAACAGCCACCCGGGTATTGAGCGACCAGATGATCAATAAGCAAGCCTGTGCATACTCCTGCGAATCCAATCAGTAACACTACCGTACAGTCCGGTCTCTTCGTTTGATATGTCGCATATCCAGTCTAAGGGTGGTAAACGTCAGACCCCAGTAACCGATAAGTCGTGTCTATGTGAGGCTCATAACAGGTCAAGAAACTACTGATAACTCTTACCAGCAGCACTCCATATCATCCCTAGCCAGGGACTTCCAGTTACAGCCAATCGAACACAGCACAACATCAACTCCCTATACCGGAAGAGACAAAACCCCTCCTATCGCTCATTGCCTCCATGTGATTCGGGACTGTACCCAAAAGCCACCATTTTGCACTCCCTCTTGGACGTGGTAAGGTGGAAATCAAAGCATGGTGGGAATCATACAAGACTCTATGACGATCTTGGGTCTACAGACTAACCTGTACCAGTGTCACCGAAGAACTGTTATCTGACGATAGGTATAATACAATCTAGGAGTTCTCGGCGAGTCCGTTCAGTATACCCAGTCTCCACTGAGCATCCGTACACCATCTTTGATGTCCAACACCAATGGATATGGGATCATCGATCGCCCATCATATGGGTCAAGATGCGTGTATGCTAGTCTACTCTGAAGTATCGATGCCCTGTCTCGATACATCCTCAACTAGGAAAAGTTATAGGATGTACTCGTGGACTACCCTGGCCCTACTAGTATGATCTCTTCATAGTCCTTGTAGTCGAGTACATATCTTAAGGGCTTTATCAACATGTGAGAGCAAGACAGTAAACTAATACAAGTCAACATGTTAAGACAAAGTGAAACCAGATAGCATACTATCATGTCGAGCAAGAAAGTCCTCTATATATTTATCCAAGCATCCATTATAACATACATCATATGTACAACAATGGCCTCTAGGGCATATACATAACTAACAGTAACGGCCACCCGGGTATTGAGCGATCAGAAGATCAACAAGCAAGCCTGCTCATACTCCTATGAATCCAATCAGTAACACTATCATACAGTCTGGTCTCTTCGTCAGATATATAGCATATCACAGCCTGGGGATGGTATAACGTCAGACCTCAATAGCCTGATAAGTCATGCCGATGCAAGGTTCATAACGGTTCGAGAAACTACTGATAACACTTACCAGTAGATCTCAGCAACCCTAACCAAGGATTTCCTGTTTTGGCCACTCGAGCATAGCGCAACATCAACTCCCAATACCGGGAAAGACGAATACCCTCCTATCACTCATTGCCTCCATGTGACTCGGGACTGTACCAAAAAACCATCTTTCTGCATGATCTCTTGACCGTGGTATGGTGGAAATCAAAGCACAGTGGGAATCACACAAGACACTATGACGATCTCGGGTCAACAGACTTTTAGCAGTGTCACCAGAGAACTGCTATCTGACGATAGGTATAATACCATCTAGGAGTTCTCGACGAGTTCGTCCAGTGTACCCAGTCTCCACTGAGCACCCATATACTTTCTCTGATGTCAAACACTAATGGATATGGGATCATCCATCGCCCATCATATGGGTCGAGAACCGCATACACTAGTCTACTCTGGTATACAATGCCCTGTTTCGATACTCCCACGACTTGGAATATTTGAAGGATGTACTTGCCGACTACCTCTGCCCCACTAGTATGATCTGCATCATAGTCCTGTTAATCAAGTACTCATCATAAGGGATTTATCAATATGTAATAGAGAGACAATAAGTGTACATGTTAAGATAAAGTGCAACCAGATAGTATACTATCATGTCGAGCAAGAAAGTCCTCCCTATATATGTCCAAGCATCCACTACAATATACATCACATGTACAGTAATGGCCTCTAGGGCATACATATAACTAATAATCTCCAACTTGCGCTAAGGCCATTTGTTGCAGTATCTCATACTCAACGTTCTATAGAAGTCTCTCATGGGAAAGGCCTTTATGGGTGGATCCGCCGTGTTATCCTTCGCGTCAACTCTCCTCACCTTGATCCCTTGGAGATCAACCATCTCCATGATCAGGTGATACTTGCCTCAAAATATGTCTGGATTGCTGATGGGACCGGTGTTCCTAGGCCAAAACCATAACTCCATTGTGGTCACAATAACGGTTATTGAACGATCTATGGTAGGAACCATGTTCATCTCATGAACAATAAATTCCCAGACAGCCACTTTGGCAGCATCATTGGTAGTAATGTATTCAGCCTTTATCGTCTAGTATGCCACGGTATCTAGCTTGGAACTCTTCCAACATATCGTCCCTCCATTGAGGGTAAAAACAATGCCTGTGACTGACTTTCAATCGACCTTATTACTCTGGAAGCTCGAACCAAGAACATTCATTTAGTGCTTCTCAATTACTTAAGAATTTCCTTCACAGCTTTCTAGTGATTCTCTCAAGATCTGATTGATTCCTGATCACTACAACTAGTGAGTCATCTATATCTGGTCTGGTACATAACATCGCACACATGATAGAGTCTACTGCCGATGTAACTCCACGTTGCCCACCCCGGTGCTCATGGGGAGGCGGAAACGGTATAAAAATTCGATTTTTAGAGCCCGATGCAACATGAACTAAAAGGAGGATCTTTGCTAAACATAAACTAACAACCATGCTAAGAGATTTAGCTACTCGGTTAAAGGGTTATACCTAAGTCTTGAACTCCTTCTCTTCTTGCTCCTTGGAGTGGGATGAACGGGTCTTCCTCGTCGCCTTCTCTTGCCGAAGAAAGATCCACCCGAGGGCCTCTACCTTTGGCTTCTACCTCAACCTAGAGGTAACTAAAGTGCTTGGTGTGCTAAAACTAGAACCTTAGGATGAGTAGAGTGTAATTTTGGTGTTTTATCTCAAAAGCTAAATGGTTCTCAACTCATGAGAGGGGAGAGCTTTGAGAGAGAGGAAGAGAATGAGAGAGAATGAGCATGAGAGAATGAGGATAATATCAACCATCCTCACATATATGTGAATTATGATAATTAAATAATTAATCAAAGATAATAGTGATGGTTAACTTGAAATGACCATCATCATTTCATATTAATGAATTTTGCAAGAATCAAAGAGCATCTTTCATGTGAAATGATGATGGTCAATATGTCAACCAGTCAACCATAGTCAAATGGTCAACAACCCTAACCATAACACAATTATAATTAATTAATATTAATAATCATATTTCACATATATATATTAGGGTTAAGAAAAAGACAACGGTCATCAACCTTAATGAAAGTCCTCTGCCTTTGCCTCAGTCAACTGTGCATACACACCCGTATCCATTTTCCGAGGAACACGAATACAATGAGATAAAACCAATCCCCAAACATATAGTAGGATCTGGCTTAAACCAAAGCCCGCTAGTATAAGCTGTACGGACACCAAACGTGCACAAGTGCACGGATGTGATCGAACCCCGTCGCAAAACCATGCGACCTCTACTCGTTTTTCCTAAAGGCGAATAACCCTCTGTGTGGGACTCTAAAGACTCGACACTATACTGGAAGTGGGTTTAACCACAGACCGCAAGCGGCACTAGCTGTACATAACGGTCTCCAGGTAGATGCCGATAAGAAGACCGACGAGGTGAACCCATCTGAACTCCTACTGAGCCTGAATGTGACAGTCTTTGTACAGTCCGGTCTGTTCATCTGAGAATATTGCATGGCGGGCCTAGGGGGGCTGTAAACGTCAGTCCCCTAATAGCGGCACAAGTCGTGTCGGAGTGTATCCCAGAACACCCTGAGATAACAATGGAAACCTACCAGTATATCTCGCTTGCCTTGGCCAGGGACTTTGTGTAATGGCTCTCCTAGACACAGCGTGATATCAACCCCCAAAACCGGGAGAGACGAATCCTGTCTAACCGTTATTGCCTCCAAGTTCTTCGGGACTGCACCCAACTGCTACCTGTTTGCACGACTCCTTTGAGCCGTGGTAGGGTAGCAATCTAAGAACAGTGGGAACACACTCGAGGCGAAGTGACAGTGTCAAGTCAACGGACTAAGCTGTACTCATGTCACCTGGAAACTGATAACTGACGATAGGTATAATACCAACCAACAGTTCCCGACGAGTCCTGTCCAGTGTACTTGTAACCTAACGAGCACCCGCATACTATCTCAAGTACGACGTACTGACGGCTGTGAGACAGACCGTCTCCCAAGCTGGGATGAGAAGCGCATACGCTAGTCTACTCCGGAGTATCGATGCCCTGTCTCGATAGTCCTACGACTAGGGACCTGCATAAGGATGTGCTTGTGGATTACCCAGCCCCCACGAGTGTGACTGCTATCACAACGCTGGTAATCAAGCAAAGATCCTAAGGGCTCCACTAATGTGTAAAGGCGATATGCTATAAGAAACACATGCACACATTAAAGTAGAAACAAACCAAGTAGCATACTACCATTTTGAGCAAGATTGTCTATATAAGGTGAATATCCCAAGCTTCCATTAAGTAATATACAAACTAGTATGATACAGTAATGGACACTAACAATCTCCCACTTGCGCTAAGGCCATGTACTGGAGTATCGAAAACCTATCATCTCGATCAGCCGCTCGAACTGAGTCTGGGGTAAGGCCTTCGTGAATGGATCAGCAGTGTTATCTTCCGTAGCAACTCTCCGAACCTCGATCTCCTAGCGACCCATGATCTCCCTGATCAGGTGATACCGCCTCAAGATGTGTCTGGACTTCTGATAGGACCTAGGTTCCTTCGCTAAAGCTATAGCCCCGTTGTTTTCGCAATACAGAGGTGTTGGATCAACAATGGACGGAACCACGTGAAGTTCTGTCAAGAACTTCCTTATCCAGACGGCTTCTTTTGCGGCATCAGCAGCAGCGATATATTCTGCTTCCATCGTCGAGTCAGCAACGGTTTCCTGTTTGGAACTCTTCCAACACACCGCCCCTCCATTGAGGGTAAAGACATAACCCGACATGGACTTGGAATCATCCTTGTAACTCTGGAAGCTGGAGTCAGCAAAGGCCTCGATCTGGAGGTCTTTTCCGCCATACACCAAGAACATCTCCTTAGTCCTTCTCAGGTACTTGATAATGTTCTTTACCGCTATCCAATGTTTCTCCCCAGGGTTTGACTGATACCGGCTTACCATACTCAGTGCATAAGCTACATCCGGTCTGGTACACAACATCGCATACATTATAGAGCCTACCGCAGAAGCGTAGGGTATAATAGACATGTGATCCCTTTCCAAATTAGTCTTAGGAGACATCTCTTTGGAGAGGGTGATCCCATGACAAGCCGGTAGATTACCGCGCTTGGAATCTTCCATACTGAATCTTTTCAGTATGGTGTCGATGTACCTGGACTGTGAAAGTCCTAATATCCGCTTGGATCTGTCAGGATAGATCCGGTTCCCCAGAATGTAAGAGGCATCACGGAGGTCTTTCATGGAGAACCTGTGTGACAAGAACCCTTTGACAGATTGTAGCATATGAATGTCATTTCCTATTAAGAGAATGTCATCCACCTATAAAACGAGGAATACGACGGTTCTTGCTACAAATCTACTATAGATGCATGGTTCATCTGGATTTTTGATAAAGCCAAATTGTTTGACCGTCTCATCAAAATAGATGTTCCAACTCCGCGATGCCTGCTTTAGTCCATAGATGGACTTAAGCAACTTGCACACCTTTCTGCTTCTCCCACTCTGAATGAAACCATCTGGCTGGTCCATATAGACACACTCCTCTAAATTTCCATTTAGAAAAGCGGTCTTTACGTCCATCTGCCAAATCTCATAATCGTGGAAGGCAGCAATGACAAGAAGGATCCGAATGGATTTCAGCATAGCCACTGGAGAAAAGGTTTCGTCATAGTCCAAACCAGGTCTTTGACGAAAACCCTTTGCAACAAGTCTAGCCTTATAGGTCTCAACCTGTCCATCTACACCAATCTTCCTTTTGAAGATCCACTTGCATCCTACGGGTTTTACCCCATCTGGAGCAACGTCCAACGTCCATACTTTGTTGGTGTACATGGACTCCATTTCGGTCCGCATTGCATCCAGCCATTTTACCGAGTCAACGCTCTGAATGGACTGCTGGAAGCTAGTCAGCTCATCACTATCAATGATGCAATCCTCTCTATCCCCGTCTATGAGAAAACCGTAGTATCTCTCGGGCGGATGAGACTGCCTACTACTCCTGCGGAGCGGCGCAGGAATGTCCTGATCTTTCGAACCCTCTAGTTCTACTAAGCTTTCAGTAATAGCTCGTGGTTCTGGAATTTCTTCCAGTTCTATTGCGCTCCCACTTATCTGATTTTCTAAAAACTCAGTTTCCAAGAAGTGGGCAAGAAGAGAAACAAAAACCTTTTGTTCCTCTTCGCAATAGAAGAAATATCCCTTGGAGTTCTTTGGATATCCCACAAACTTAAACTGTACTGAGCGTGCCTCGAGTTTGTCCGCATGCTGCTTTTTGACAAAAGCTGGACATCCCCATGTCTTAATGTGCTTAAGATAGGGTTTCTTCCCACACCACATCTGATATGGTGTAGTAGGCACAGTTTTAGTTGGAACTCGGTTCAAAAGGTATGCAGCTGATTCTAGTGCATATCTCCAGAATGATCGCGGTAACTCAGCATTACTCATCATGGAACGTACCATATCCAATAGGGTTCGGTTCCGTCTCTCCGATACACCATTATGTTGCGGAGTGTATGGAGGAGTAAGCTGAGAGAGAATTCCATTCTCTTTTAGGTAATCCAAGAACTCGGCACTTAAGTATTCACCACCTCGATCAGATCTCAGTGTCTTGATACTTTTGCCTGTTTGTTTTTATACTTCATTCTTATATTCCTAGAATTTTCCAAAGGCTTCGGATTTATGTTTCATTAGGAAGACATATCCGTACCTTGAAAAGTCATCTGTAAAAGTAATGAAGTAAAAATAACCGCTTCGAGCATGCGTAGACATTGGGCCACACACGTCGCTGTGTACGAGTCCCAAGAGCTCGCTCGCTCTTACTCCGTGTCCAGTGAACGGGGTATTTATCATCTTTCCTTTGAGACAGGATTGACAAGTTGCATATGATTGATATTCGAACGGATCCAAATATCCTTCTGTATGTAACTTCATCAACCTTCTCTCATTGATGTTACCCAGTCTACAATGCCATAAGAAAGCCTGATTTGTTTTCGGATACTTTCTTTTGTGTGTATTCTGGACATTGAAAATCTGTGGTTGGTTTAATACGTATATACCATTGCTTAATGTATCTGACCCAATCAGAACTCGATTAAGGTGAATGTTTACAAAATTGCTTACAAATGCAAATTCATAACCTTCTTTAGATATTAAAGATACAGAAATGATATTACAAGTTGCATTGGGTACAAAATAACAATTACGTAAAACCAAAACATGTCCATCTGACATTCCCAGGTGATAGTCCCCCATGGCCTCAGCATCCATGCTAGCTCCGTTTGCAACTCTGAGGGTCATATCACCTGCCTTCAAAACCTTACGCTTTCTCAGTGCCAGCAAAGAATTACAGATATGAGATCCTGATCCGGTATCCAATACCCAGGAAGTAGAGTTTATTGATAGACAGTTTTCAATAACATACACACCTGAAGCCAAAGTCGCAACTTGCTTCGGGTCCTGGTTTCTAGCCTTCCAAGCCCTGCAATCTTTCTTCCAGTGTCCACTCTTATGACAGTAAGAGCACTCTTCCTTCCCCACAAGCTTTTCCCGCTACCTTTGTTGCCTTTGCCATTCCCTTCGTATCCACTTTACTAACACCGCCCCTTGGTTTTGTGGGGGGTTTTCTTCTTTTTTCCCTTGGCTTACGCCTTGGACCTAGAAGAGGAAGATCCTCCTACAAACAAAGTGGATGTTTCCCTACCTTTCTGTAGGGTGCCCTCTGCACTCCTCAGCATGTTGAGGAGTTCTGAAAGTTCAACCTCTTTTTCTTGCAAGTTGAAGTTCAGGATAAACTGGGCGTAAGTGGAAGGAAGGGACTGGAGAATCAAGTCCGTATAGAGCTCATTCTCTAATGTGGTTCCAAGGTCTGCTGGCTCTTCAATATAGCCAATCATCTTAAGCACGTGTTCCGCTACCGATGATCCGACGGCCAATCTCGCCGAAAACAACTTTTTCGAGACTTCGTATCTGGCGATACGGGATTGCTCTCCATACAGTTCTTTTGTATGGAGAAATCTGGATTCGAGGTCCATATTCTCGTGCCTCCTCTGATGTTCATTGTCCATAGAGGCAAGCACGAGGCACTTGGCTTTCGCGCAGTCGATTTCCCAGGTCTTACGGATTTCCTTATCTGCGACGCTAGATTTGGGACCTGGGACAGGGGGAGTTTTGGTGGTAAGGAGATACCCCAACTTGTCATAAGTGATTGCCATTTTGACATTCCTGAGCCAATCTTTGTAATTTGGCCCTGTCAGTATGTTTTTATCTAGTAGTAACTTAAGTCCAGTCATGATGTTTGGTCGCTGCAATTAGGAGAGAGAGAAGAAACTCTTTAGCATGATGCTCTTTCAAGTTTAGAGTGGTTTTTAATTTGTCTAAACAGGATGGCTCCCACTGTCTTTCGAATCCCTCCTCAAACCAAAAAGGAAAATTAGTCGGGATCAATCTCACCGTACAATACTTGCTTAATCGTTCAGCCAGGCCAGTGTTGGTACTTCGAGGGAGGTTTACCAACGCTTTTGCGAAGTTTCTTAATTAGATAACCACTTTTCCCTATGTGCGTAGCCCCGCTAACACTTTTCTAGACACCTACTTGGTCTATAGCATTGATCGTTAAGTGAGAAAGTTCCGGAGGAGTAGCATATACTCACAGTAGGATCGGGATCCAAATATCATCGTGTGACAAAACTGAAGGAATCCTACCAGAATCATCACACTCCAAATGGTATGCAGCGCTAGCAAGTTTCAGTTTCTTTAGAAACTCCCGATGTGGATTTTTGCCCCAGGCTCTTATGACCTTGACTTTGGCCAACAAATCAGAAGTCACATGTCAAGTTCTATCCGTCATTCTCCAGGTTAATTTAAACCCACCCGCACCTACCCTTGACTTTGGCCAACAAGGCAGTATGACTGTCCCAAACCAACACATCTATCTATGCTGCACATGAATACCCAATAGCTACCAATCACTATGCCTTGACTTTGGCCAACAAACATAGCTTGAATACTATTGACCATCCATGTGAAACGACGGAGGGCTACAAATGGTATTGGCGAAACCGTGAACGTAGTGAACTTGATATAATCGATGGAACGAGATAGCTTTTAAAAGGAGTGGTTCAAGCTCCGCATTTAAAAGTTGGTTTTTGAAACGAACCGAGTGGTTTTGAATGTGTTCCAACGACTTTTACTTGGTTTATTTTCTTGCATTAATTTTAATGTGTCCCATCATTTAATCCTACCATTGCAGAAAACAATGAAAATATGACATACGCTTATGCCATCTGCATTCGCCACGGGGTCCCGTCAACACCCGTTAGGTTACTTAACTAACGACAGAGCGGGGGCTAGATTAGCGCGGATGCAAAACATAAGCAACGCCTAAATAGATATCATATATAGATATATACATTCGTCACATGCAATAATAGCCATTCCAGATCACAGATGAACACATTGGATATACTAGGAATCCGCATTCCAAACGAGCCTGTAACGAAGAGCGGATTACACGGTCGCGATGAATAGCCAAAACCCCACCCTAGACCCCTACGGGTGCGGCAAACTACCCTCCATGTACCCAAAGTGAAGCAACCTCCCTCAACAACGTGAGTAGGCCACTCGACACTTCGAGGTACCCGGTAGTTTGTGCACCCCACCTTGGGTCTATACTAAGAGCAAAAACAGTAAAAGAAATTATACAATGACGGCTACAACCCCATCCCGGTTGTGCGGCCATATAAATAATATTACATCAATTTACATATTACATGAATTGAAAGATAAAGAAATCTCTCATCTCACAACCCCCCGGCTATTCATCCGCGACAGTCTTACGAATTCATATACACAAACCATCAACATTACAGATCACAGATATGTATAACCCCCACTAATTGACGTATAGCGATTAGCAGACGTTCAATACATATATCACATCCCAGATGTAACCCATTAGTCAAAGTCTAGAGAAGTTCGATCAAAATACGGATTTGTAACCACCCCAAAAACAAATTTGTTCTCTGGAAAATCTGGGCAGAAACAAACCATCCTAAAAATCCCAAAACATCAATATAAGAACACTGCAGGAGAAACGACCCACGGCCGAGTCAACTCGGCCGCGGATCCGCGGCAAGAGCATGCTCTTGCCGCGGTTCCGCGGTGAGTTGGTCGACTCGCTGGATCGTTTTTCTTGGGTGTTCTTTAAAAACCCTGAGCTGATTTTTAGTGTATGATTTATTATTTTTAAAGCAGGTTTAAAAATCGGCAGAAAGTTAGGTTTTTGAAACTTGTTTTGCGATTTTTCTCCGATCGAAATTCTAGATACTTTGCTAACTTGCTAGTTTGTGTTTAGCTAGGCTCTGATACCACAGTAAGTCCACGTTGCCCACCCCGGTGCTCACGGGGAGGCGGAAACGGTATAAAAATTTGATTTTTAGAACTCAAGGCAACATGGACTAAAAGGAGGATCTCTGCTAAACATAAACTAACAACCAAGCTAAGAGATTTAGCTACTCGGTTAAAGGGTTATACCTAAGTCTTGAACTCCATCTCTTCTTTCTCCTTAGAGTGGGATGAACGGGTCCTCCTCGTCGCCTTCTCTTGCCGAAGAAAGATCCACCCGAGGGCCTCTACCTTTGGCTTCTACCTCAACCTAGAGGTAACTAAAGTGCTTGGTGTGCTAAACCTAGAACCTTTGTATGAGTAGAGAGTAATTTTGGTGTTTTATCGCAAAAGCTAAATGGTTCTCAACTCATGATAGGGGAGAGCTTTGAGAGAGAGGAAGAGGATGAGAGAGAATAAGCATGAGAGAATGAGGATAATATCAACCATCCTCATATATATGTGAATTATGATAATTAAATAATTAGTCAAAGATAATAGTGATGGTTAACTTGAAATGACCATTATCATTTCACATTAATGAATTTTGCAAGAATCAAAGAGCATCTTTCATGTGAAATGATGATGGTCAATATGTCAACATAGGTCAACAAGTCAACCATAGTCAAATGGTCAACAACCCTAACCATAACACAATTATAATTAATTAATATTAATAATCATATTTCACACATATATATATTAGGGTTAAGAAAAAGACAACGGTCATCAACCCTAATGAAAGTCTTCTGCCTCAGTCAACTGTGCATACACACCCGTATTCCTTGTTCCGAAGAACACGAATACAATGAGATAAAACCAATCCCCAAACAAATACTAAGATCTGGCTTAAACCAAATCCCACTAGTATAAGCTATCCGGACACCAAACGTGCACAAGTGCGCGGATGTGAACGAACCCCGTCGCAAAACCATGCGACTTCTACTCGTTTTGCCTAAAGGCGAATAACCCTCTGTGTGGGACTCTAAAAACTCGACACTACACTGGCAGTGGGTTTAACCATAGACCGCAAGCGGCACTAGCTGTACGTAACGGTCCCCACGTAGATGCCGATAAGAAGACTGACGAGGTGAACCCATCTGAACTCCTACTGAGTCTGAATGTGACAGTCTCTGTACAGTCCGGTCCGTTCGTCTGTGAATATCGCATGGCGGGACTAGGGGGGCGGTAAACGTCAGTCCCCTAATAGCGGTACAAGTCATGTCGGAGTGTAGCCTATAACACCCTGAGATCACACTGGAAACCTACCAGTATATCTCGCTTGCCCTGGCCAGGGACTTTGTGTAATGGCTCTCCTAGACACAGCGCGATATCAACCTCCAATACCGGGAGAGACGAATCCTGTCTTACCGTCACTGCTTCCCAGTGCTTCGGGACTGCACCCAACTGCTACCTGTTTGCACGACTCCTTTGAGCCGTGGTAGGGTAGCAATCTAAGAACAGTGGGAACACATTCGAGGCGAAGTGACAGTGTCAAGTCAACGGGCTAAGCTGTACTCATGTCACCTGGGAACTGATAACTGACGATAGGTATAATACCAACCAACAGTTCCCGACGAGTCCTGTCTAGTGTACTCGTAACCTAACGAGCACCCGAATACTATCTTAAGTACGACGTACTGACGGCTGTGGGACAGGACGTCTCCCAAGCTGGGATGAGAAACGCATACGCTAGTCTACTCCAGAGTATCGATGCCCTGTCTCGATAGTCCTACGACTAGGGACCTGCATAAGGATGTGCTTGTGGATTACCCAGCCCCCACGAGTGTGACTGCCATCACAACGCTGGTAATCAAGCGAAGATCCTAAGGGCTCCATTAATGTGTAAAGGCGATATGCTATATGAAACACATGCACACATTAAAGTAGAAACAAACCAAGTAGCATACTACCATTTTAAGCAAGATTGTCTATACAAGGTGAATATCCCAAGCTTCCATTAAGTAATATACAAACTAGTATGATACCATAATATCCTCTAGGGCATATACACTAACAGCAGAAGCATAGGGTATCCCTTACACGCGAGCTTTCCCCAAATCTGTCTTGGAAGACATCTTTTTCAAGAGAGTGATTCCTGAGGTAGTGGGCGAACCACCACTCTTAGAATCCTCCATACTAAATCCCTTTAGTATGGTGTTAATATACCTGGATTTGGGACACTCCTAACATCCACTTAGATCTATCACCATAGATCATAATCCATAAGATGTAGTAGGTATCATCCAGATCTTCCATGGAGAATCCTCGCAATAAGAGGAGCTTGACCGAGTGTAGCATAGGAAACCATTTCCTATCAAGAGTATGTTATCTACGTACGTTACGTGTAAGACAACCTCCCTCTCTACAACCTTCTTGTATATACAAGGTTCATCTACGATTTTGATGAAGTTAAACTCTTTGACTTCCACATCAAAAAAGATGTTCCAACTCTGCGATGCGCGCATTGATCCTGATGGACTTAAGAATAGCTTTGAAAGTCTCAACTTTTCCATTTACACCAAGAATCTTCTTAAGATCCATTTGCTCCTGATAGGTTTTACCCCTTCGGGTGCAATAATCAAAGTCATACTTTGTCGGTGTACATGGACTCCATCTTTGATCGCATAGCATCCAGCCATTTTACAAAGTCTCCACTTGTGATGGCCTGCCTAAACCCAGTTAGGCCATCATCAACCATGATGCGATCCTCTCTCCCACTATCACCGAGAAGACCGTAGTATCTCCCAAGTGGATGAGTAACCCTACCAGATTCGCGGAGAGGCTGAGGTTCGTTGGAGACTATTGAATCATTTGGTTTCACCAAATCATCATCTGTTAGTTTGTTTAGCTGGAACTCCTTTCAGTTCTACCTCATGACCATAAATTTCTTCACAAGAAATTCCTTTTCTAAAAAGGTGGCATGATGAGAAACAAAATACATATTTCTCCTCAGTTAGGTAGAAGATATTCCATCGCGGATGTTTAGGATATCCTAACAAACTTATACAGAACCGACCATCCCTCGATCTTGTCCGGATTTTGCTTTTCAGCATAGGCCAGACAACCCCATAGCTTAACTCGTTTAAGACATGGTCTCTTCCCATACCATATCTCATATGGAGTGGTAGGCACTAATTTGGATGAAACCCCATTCAATAGGTATGCAGCTTCTCAAGTGCATAACACCAAAAGAAAACAGGTAACTCAATAGTACTCATCATAGAGCGCGCCATATCTCATAGGGTGCGATACCTCCGCCTCGATACACCGTTGTGCTGCGGTGTATACGAAGGAGTAAGCTGAGAGAGAATCATATTCTTCTTTTAGAAACTCCAGGAACTCCATGCGCAAGTATTCTCCTCCTCGATCACAGCAAAGGACTGTAATTCTTCTACCCGTCTGGTTCTTAACTTCAAGCTTATATTCCTTGAATTTCTCAAAAGTTTCAGACTTGTGTTTCAACAGGATCATATGTCCGAATCCGGAGAGATAATCAGTGAATATAATGAAGTACGAAGAATCGTCCCTGGAATTAGTAGACATAGGACCGTATACATCATCATGTATCCGTCCCAAGAGTTCAGTAACTCTTTCTCTATTTCCATTAAACGGAGTATTGGTCATTTTACCTTTGAGACAAGACTGGAAAGTATCATAAGATGAAAATTCGAACAGTTTCTAATATTCATCCTTATGTGACTTAGCCGGTCGTGTCGCATTGATATGACCTAGTCTGCAATGACACAAGAAGGATTCGTTCATTTCTGAACTACTCCTCTTGTGTATGTTCTAGATACTTTGAACTGTGGTTTGATTTAGAACGAATATGCTATTATATAACGTGCCTGATCCAATCAACTCTTGATTTAGGAAAATATTCACAACAATATCCTCCAATACAGAATTACATCCTTCTTTAACTCATTAAAGAATCCGATGTAATGTTGTATATCAGGTTCGGTATGTAATAATATTCGTTCAGAATCAATGTATTAATACAAGGTGATATTTGCCAACTGATTTGGCTACAACATTTGCACCATTCTCTACCACTTAGAGACATATCACCCATTCCCAGTTCTCTACCTTTCTGTAGCCCATGTAACAGATTACATATGTGGGATCCTAATCCGGTATCTCATACCTAGGACGTAGAGGATACTGAGAAACAGTTCTCGGTAATGAACACACCCGAAGAAGATGCATCAACATGCACTTTCTTCGATTGGGTGGTATGGGAATCCGGATATTCCCCTATTTCCTGCTCGGACTTATAACAGTTATAAGATAGAGCGGAACCAACGTTTCCAAGCTCAATATAATAAGCAGGTTCGGTCAATACATCCATATTATTATCTTGATTAAGGCGTGACATGGTCGCTACCAGGAGAGATAGAGAAGAAAACACTCTGCGTGCGCTCTTGCAAGATCAGATTGGTTATTATATTATCTAATCAGGATGGCTCCCACCGTTGTTATCAAATCTTTCTTCAAACCCTAAAAGGTAAGACTAGCCGGGATTAATTACACCCTACAAGTTCGCCAATCTTTCGGCCAGGCCAGTGTCGGTACTTTGAAGGAGGTTCCCCGTGCTTTCGTACGGACCTAATTAAAGTAAACCTCGTTTTCCCAGGGGCGTAACCCCGTTAACACCTTTCTAGACACCTACTTGATCGGCTGGTTGTAATGTGCAAAACTCTCTCAGGAGTAACTCTTACTCGCAGTGGGTATCGGGATCAAACTATCTCATATAAGGTATGCAATCTCATTGCAAATTTCAACACTTGAAATTCCAGATAATATTTTGCCCCTAGCGTCCTATGACCTTGACGGAGGCCAAACTACCCATAGGGTGCTAGCCAAGTTCAACCCGTTCATTTCATGATTGAATTAGACCCACCAGCACGACCCGTGACTGAGGCCAAACAACGCCGTAGAAATACACTAATCCAATCGTATCTCATGCTGCAGATAAGTACTAATCAGCTACCGTACACTACGCCTTGATAGAGGCTAAACTACGGTAGCACGAATACTAAATACTACTTATCTGAAATGACGGAGGGCTACGACAGGTTTTTAAGAAAACCTTTTGCCTAATGAACTTGATATCGTTGTAGAATCGAGTGATTTTGAAAAGGAGTGTCTTTAAGGCTTTTACTAGTTTCGCTAAAGAGGTCACTCCCGGTGAAGGGATCTCGGCTCTTTCCTCATCGAATGAGGTGCAGGATATTTCACAAATACCACTATGAAAAGCAAAATCTATAGAAGCAATCAAAAGACAAACCGAGTGGGTTGTAGCATCTTCTAGTTTCGCTAAAGAGGTCACTCCCGGTGAAGGGATCTCGGCTCTTTCCTTATCGAATAAGGTGCTGGATATTCTACAAGGAATACCGCTATGCAAAGCAAGAACTAGAGCTACCTGTTTTAAAACAAGTTTCTATAACATCTTTAGGTTTCTTTTATTTCATTAATCTCATTAATGAAGTCCCATCAAATTATGCTTCTTAAGCATCACAGAAGAAACGAAAGCATTAATATTTACTATATATCAACATATATTTAATATAATCATTCGTCTCAAAATATCAAGCGATCACATCACATAATATCAGCAGCAGAAGAACACATATGAAATATTGGATATACTAGGAATTTCGTGTTTTAATTAAGCCAAAAAAAACGCGGATTCCACGGTCGCAATGAATAGCGAAACCCACATTCCTAGACCCCTACGAGAGAAGCAAGCAACCCTCCCAATTCTAGAGTTAGGAGACCCGGTCTCGACTGCTCGAGATGGTCTCCCACTGGACCCTAGAACCCGGTTACTTGTGCTCTCCTCCTTGGATCTATCCTAATACGGAAAAGTAAATAATATACATCAATGGTGACATCATCCTCAACCCGGAAGTGCCCCAATAAAAGAATATTACATATAAGCTTTTACATGAATGAAAATGAAAAACTCTCATCTCACATAAAAAAAACCCAGCTATTCAAAACACGACAATCCAATATAACATATCATAGCAACACATAACATCACATGTCATCAACGTAAGTAAATATGTGTATCCCAATTGTCGTTGACATATAGCAACGAAACCGGTGATAGACCACATATTACACTTACGGTCGCAGAAAAGAAAGTGAAAAACTACAATAATTGGAATCCGCAACCACCTTAGACATCATAAACCCAATATATCACATACTTTGGATTCCATGCCCAACCAAATGAATTCCTTAGACATCACATGCCTAACAATTATAAACTCCACATTTTAGTCTCGAAATTGAAAACACATTCACATAACCTTTCGGGTAATTCAACAAGATTCCCGATAACCCGATCGAATGCTCGTCGGAAACTTTATTAGACGGCCGCACCCCAGATGTCGTCAATGAAGTGCACTAAAGCGGAACACCACGGCTGCAAGCACCCAAACGGATGCTTTGGGCGACGGGGTTCTTCTACAGTCGCTTGGTCAGGGCTATGGGGCGTGGCTATCTAGTGAAGTTACCCGGCGAGTATCCACGTACACTACGTAATTGCGACGGTCTTTTGATCCACATCAAAATTCCGTGGCAACCGATCAAATGAGGCTAAATTGCTAGATTTATAAAATTCAAACTAGTTTTCTCATAACTAATTATGTGGATTCCAAATATTGTATCACAATCACAGAAAAATAGACGATTTTAAACTTTTCGATAGAATAAAGAAACACCCAAAATTTCCCAAAAATCTCAACACTTAAGCGGAGTTCAAAAAGTACCTAGAACATGCCACAGCTCCGATGAACCATCCGTAGAAGGGTCGATCCATGCCTCACACATGTCGCCACGGAACTGCCGCAAACCCTAGGGTATAAACGTGGTTCCACGATCCAAAAAGTCAAGTTTGAGTATCGTTCTTCTAGAGGGTCCACAGAATCGCTTGCATGATTTTCTGAAGATTTTAAACTAGGAAAAAATCCAACTCTTTGAAAATTTCCAGCGAGGGAAAATATGGATTATTGATATCCGTTCAAACTTTTTAACGTCGTCTAAATATCCTGAATAGATGTTAGAATTACGAATATAAAACACTACGAATTGCCTTTGCAAAAAATTAACATCACATGCAAATTTAGCAAAAACAAGCAACACCTGAAACACCAAAACCCAGAGCCTTGAACACCATGAAAATTTCAAGCCAAAACAACACATCTAGGCCGGCCACCTCGGATTTTCCCCCGTTGTGCTCGGCCAAAATCCGACCAAAATGCTTCAAATTTTCATAGTGTTCATGTTATATCACATACAACATTCTGCAGTTGCTAAAAAAATTTAGAGCCCTTTAAAAATTCGACAGAAACTAGGTCATATTGTTTCAAGTTTTGGAATAGTTTCGGTTTCGTAATCTAACAAACATCGGGTAATTCTCTAGCTTGGCTCTGATACCACTGTAGGGTTACGTAGCGCGGCAGCGAGGTTTCGGAAAGCATTGTCCATGCCGTTTTCAAAAAATTCTGTTCTAAATAACCCTAACCCTAAAATCTTAACTAGAGATTTAAACAAAACAACATGCAAACAACTTTGTGTCACGACCCAAAATTGGGCACATGACCGTCACTTAAACTACGTAACGTCAACAGGCGTAATGCAATTAAGTAAGCCGAAAAACCAAGCAATCTAAACAATTACAAGAAAGAAAGAAAGATCACTTTTAAAATCTCGATGCAAAACTTTAAACTTAAGTTTGTTTTTCATAAAAATTTCAGCAGCACCTCTTTTGTAAAAGCTTGCCCCGAAATGGGTACAAACATGAGAAAAAGTAAAACCACCCCAAATGGGAGCAAATCTCGCCCAACGGTGGAAACAACCACCACAACAGATATACGACGCCGTAGCGAAGAAAAGATAATCAACATATATAAAAAGGCCGGCTCACACGAGCCCGATAAACAGAGTCAAAAGAATATACAACATCGATCCTCACAACTCGTCTCTAAGTCAATACATGAAGGTGGTAGATGGAGAGTACTAAATACAAGAAATATACAATGTACATCATCAGATAACCGCAACCCACCTATAGCAAACGGCTTCACAGCCAACCGTAGCGGTATCCGCAAAAGTAGAGATAGTAAGGCGCCCTGCCGCGACCACTCTAATGATCAGACCTGAAAAACCTGCGGCACAACGGGGGTGAGTTGTCAACTCGTGAATAGTAAATAACATCATACAGTAATCGTAAGTATGTACTAACAGCGATAATCTATCATATGTAATCTGATAGAATAAGTATGACAATATGTATATGCAACAGACATGAAAGGTACTCTATCAGATACTACTAATACATGAAGCAAGTGCATATCAAATAAATGCAGAGTATGGGATAAAACATTTCATCCTCACAGAATCCTCATCGTGGCGAACCAGTGTCCATCAAGACAATCTAAATCCCCAAATTCCTTCAAATCGGCCCCCATATCGGCCCTCATATCGGGCACATCGTCCCCTCATATCGGGCACATCGGCCCCTCATATCGCAATGAATAAGAATACATGCACAGATCATTATGAAGATATATATTATATAGGTGTACATATATATAACAGTATCTCATACCACTGATATATATACATGTATATATATCAGCGTCCCATACCACTGATATATATACCCAGGAGCAAAAAATCCACGCAACATCATATGAAACCCATATATCAATGCGAAATCCATGAAATATAATATATGCAACATGAAGCAGTAATATGAGCATATAAAGGAAAAACCGCTATTTAACTCCAACAAGTTATTAAATATATCATGCGGTTCCTAATTTCTCCGAAACCAAACGTAACATCATATAATGGTGAACATGTAGCTATAGCCAGGTATGCGTATCCATGTCGGTATAGCAAGATGTGCGTATCTACCTTTCAATAATTATATAATACCCTCCAGGTATGTGTGTAGCTATATCAAGCTAGGTATATGTACATACATGTTACTAATGATACAATACCCTCCAGGTATATGTATTCATGTAGGCATAGCAAGGCATATGTGTAAGCATGTAGGTATACAGGTATGATATATGTCATATGCACAATGGAATACAAATCAATGTCTCAATGTCCCTAACCGAACAATATCATATATGTATATGTATTGTGCGTGTCATGGCAATTATTGACGGTGTGGGTCCATATAATCAGTGCTCGTGCAACTTGAACTATCAATAATAGTGCAGTGTCCAAAGGGTATAAGTCCAAGCACAACAAGTAATAATATGCAATGAAGGTTATGCCCAAACTCTATATGCGCAATATAAACATGTGGCTAATATCTGTTAGTTATATGTATACCCTAGAGGCCATTGCTATACATTGGATGTATATTGTAGTGGATGCTGGGACATATATAGGAAGGACTTTCTTGCTCGACATGATAGTATGCTATCTGGTTACTCTTTACCTTAACGTGTACACTGATTGTCTCTCTGTTACATGTTGGTAAAGCCCTTAGGATGTGTACTTGACTACTTGGACTATGATGCGGATCATACTAGTGGGGACATGGTAGTCTATAAGTATATCCTTCAAGGTCCCTAGTCGTGGGTGTATCGAGATGGGGCATCGATATACCAGAGTAGACTAGCGTATACCTTCTCGACCCATACAGATGGGCGATGGATGATCCCATATCCATTGGTGTTCGACATCAGAGATCATATACGGGTGCTCAGTAGAGACTGGGTACACTGGACGGACTCGCCGAGAACTCCCAGATGGTATTATACCTTACGTCAGATGGCAGTTCTCTGGTGACACTGGTACAGAGTAGTCTGTTGACCCGAGATCGTCATAGAGTCTTGTGTGGTTCCCACTGTGCTTTGATTTCCACCTTACCACGTCCAAGAGGGCGTGCAAAACGGTGGTTTTTGGGTACGGTCCCGAATCACATGGAGGCAATGAGCGATAGGAGGGGATTCGTCTCTCCCGGTATAGGGAGTTGATGTTGCGCTGTGTTCGATTGGCTATAACCGGAAATCCCTGGCCAGGGTTGCTGAGATATACTGGAAAGTGTTATCAGTAGTTTCTCGAACTGTTATAGACCTCATATCGACACGACTTATCGAGCTATTGGGGTCTGACGTTTACCACCCCTAGGCGAGATATGCGACATATCAGACGACGAGACCGGACTGTACGGTAAGTGTTACTGGTTGGATTCACAGGAGTGTGAGCGGGCTTGCTTGTTGATCTTCTGATCGCTCAATACCCGGGTGGCCGTTACGTTTAGCAGACCGCTTGCGGCTTGTGGGTGTTTGATATGATCATCACCTGCTGCCGGCGTATTGACGAGTCTTTAGAGTCCTACACAGAGGTTTCCTGGCTCAAGCGAAACGAAATAGGAGCGCATATGAGATATGTGCGGGACCGAGAATAATGCGTGTATGTGATACCGTATTTCATTCTCGTGATGAATGTGTCGAATGGTTGTATGCGATATAACCTAGTTATCGAATCAAGGATTGATTCGATAAGCCGATACATTAGATACTAGTCGGTTATATGCGATATGACCGAATCCTTAAATCAAGTGTTGATTTAATGATTTAATGTATAATTATATATTTGATATATTACTTTGCATTAACTAGTATTGGTTCACTTTAAAAGGATATTCTCACTTGATATTGCACATTGTATATCTGATATATTTTTGTGCACATGATTGTATCATGTTTGATGATACATGCATACTTAGTTAAGTGTATGATTGAACCATGGTTGTGTAATGGTTATGGTTTTGTATTTATTAACTATTTATTTATTTATTCATTCTTCATTTGGAATGAAAATAAAATGGTTGATTATTTTGTTCTTTTCTTTGAAGCTTCAAGAAGCTTTGACCATTTTGTCTTCATCTACAAAACCAAACCATTCACTAACCCTAGTTCATTCTCTACACTTAACCAAGGGTTAGTATATGATAAGTATGATTTTCCTTTTCTATGATTATTAGCTTATCATATTCTTCTTCTTCTTCTTTATCTTCTTCTTCCATGAAGAAAGCTTGCTACATCAATGGCATGTTATGAAAACAAGTGAGAAATCCAATTCTAAAGTGAACCCACCTCCTATTTCTTCATCCTCTACCTCTTGCCAAGTAGTATAGGGTGTTTCCTTCACAAGTTTTCTTGACTTGGTGAAGTTGAAGCTTGATCTAGTGATGCCTCGACGTAGATCATCTTCAGCATCGTCGTCGATGACCTAGCCTGCTTTTTCTCCGATGAAGCAGACGCTAGATCCCAAGATCCGATTTGTACAGCGAGGAGACTTCATCGCGGAGCCATGGAGGTGAAGAACCGGATCTACAAAGGTTGTATTTCCGTTACACTTTAGTTAAGTTGTTAACTAGCTCGTAGTTTCGCCTAAAATTCTAGCCAACGATCTTGTTAGGGTTTCTCAGCACTTGTAATTTTTGAAATTGGCATGGTTGATACCTTGTGAGACCTCTTGAGAGTGCCTAGGAACCCTACAGTGGTATCAGAGCCTAGCTAGAGCCTTAGGCGATGCGTAGACGAAGTTAGAAATCCGATCGAACCGAAACCGTAACCCTAATATTGCTCTCTGTACATTTTTGAAATTCGTGGATTTTTGAGAATTAAAAATATGCAGAAAACTCAGTAGAAGATTATAAGAATTACTGTATAAAACGGGGCCCCTAATTCCATAAAAGTGCGGCGGAACCGCGGCATTAGCATGCTAATGCGGCGGTTCCGCGGCCCTTTTGTCTCTTCTCCCATTAAATTTTGCACAGTAATTCCTATTTTGCAGTGCTGGTGTTACTGGGAATTTTTAATCTGAAATCAAGAGTTGAGTATTTTGGGTTGTATTGGGAGTTCGTACATTCGATCGGATTGTCAAACTTTGTCTATGTGTCTTTCCGGATAATTTTTTGAATATGTTAAAAAGTTCGACCGGATATAAATACCCAATTTTTCCCCTGTCGGGAAATTTCCAAGTGTTGGATATTTCTGTAGTTTAATCACGTTCTAAGTAGTGCAAGTAACACGATGGTCCCTCTAGAAGACAACAAACCTTAACTCGATTATGTGACCGTCTTGAACTACCCTTTGAACCTTAGGGTTTGGGGCAGTACGGCGTGCCACATGTGAGGCGTTGGCTTGACCCTTCTACGGCTGGACCGTTGGTACTGAGGCACGAACTGAATGTCGTTAGACTTATTTCATGTGTTGAGCTGTATCGGGAAAACTTGGGTGTTCGATTGTTCGATCGGAAAGTTTAACATTTTCTATTTATCCGGAATGTGATACAATAATTGGAATTCACAAGCAGTTATGAGATAACTGAATGAATGTTATAAACATAGCAGTTTAGTCTCACTTGATCGGTTGCCACGGAATTTTGATGTGATCAAAAGTCCGTCGCAATCACGTAGCGTACGCGGATACTCGCCGGGTAAACTTAATAGACAGCCTCATTCCATAGCCCCGACCAAGTGACTGTAGGAGAACCTCGTTGCCGAAAGCATTCGTTCGGGTGCTCGCGGTAGCGGTGTTCCGCCTTGGTGCACTTCGTCGACGGTATCGGGGGTGCAGCCGCCTACTAAAGTTTGCGACGAGCATTCGATCAGGATGTCGGGAATCTTGTTGAATTGCCCGACTTGATATTGAAAAATGTTTTCGATTATGAGACTAAAATGAGGGGTTTATAATTGTTAGGCATGCGATGTCTAAGTAATTCATTTGATTAGGCATGCGATGTCTAAAGAGGTTGCGGATTCCAACTGTTGTAGTTTTACACTTTCTTTTCTGTGACCGTAAGTGTAATATGTGATATCGCCGGTTTCGTTGCTATATGTCAACGACAATTGGGATGCGCATATTTACTTACGTTGATGACATGTGATGTTATGTGTTGCTGGATATGTTATATTGGATCGTCGTGTTTGAATAACCGGGGTTTTTTTTATGTAAGATGAGTGTTTTTCATTTTCATTCATCTAAAAACTTGTATGTAATATTCTTATATTGGGGCACTTCCAGGTTGCGGAAGTTGTCAACGTCTGTATATTATTTACTTTTCCGCACTAGGATAGACCCAAGGAGGAGGGCACAAGTAACCGGGTTCTGGAGTCCAGTGGGAGACCAACTCGAGGAGTCGAGTCCGGGTCTCCTAACTCTAGAATTGGTAAGGTTGCTTGCCGCTCTCGTAGGGGTCTAGGGGTGTGGGTTTGGCTATTCATCACGACCCTGGAATCCGTGTTTTATACTGGCTCGCATTAAAAACACGGACGTCCTAGTATATCCAATATTTCATATATTTCTTCTGCTGCGATATCTGTGATGTGATCATGTGATGTTCTATGATAGATATAGTATATAGTATATATGATATATTATATAGATGTTACTTATGTTTTACACCCGCGCTAGCCCTGCCCCGCTCTGACGTTAGTTACCTAACCTAACGGTGCACGAGGAGACATCGAGGCGAATGCGGATGGCATAAGTGTACGTCGTATTTATCTGTGATGTTTAGGTACTTAAATGATGGGATTTCATTAATGAGATTAATGAAATAAAAGAAACCTAAGATGTTGTGGAATCGAATTTCAAAATAAAACAGGTAGCTACAGTTCTTGCTTTGCACAGCGGTATATGTGATATATCCTGCACTTTATTCGATTAGGAAAGGACCGCGATCCCTTCACCGGGAGTGACTCCTTTAGCAAAACTAGAAAAGCCTAAAAAACACTCCATTTCAAAATTCATTCGATCCTACAAAGATATCAAGTTCATTACGCAATAGGTTTTCAGAAAAACCTGTCGTAGCCCTCCGTCATTTCAGATAAGTACTAGTTAGTATTCGTGCTGCGGTAGTTTGGCATTCGTCAAGGCGTAGTGTACGGTAGCTAACTAGTATTTATCTGCTTATGCATATGATGCAGATTGGATTAGGGTATTCGTACGGCGTTGTTTGGCATTCGTCAAGGGTCGTGCGGGTGGGTTTAATTCAATCAAGAAATGTACGGGTTGAACTTGACTAGTGGACTATGGGTTGTTTGGCATTCGTCAAGGTCATAGAACACTAGGGGTAAAATATTATCGGGAATTTCAAGTGTTGAAATTTGCAATGAGATTGCATACCTTCTATGAGATAGTTGGATCCCGATACCCGCTGCGAGTAATTGTTACTCCTGGGAGAGTTTTGCACATTACAATTAGCCGATCAAGTAGGTGTCTAGAAAGGTGTTAACGAGGTTACGCCTCTGGGAAAACGAGGTTTACATTAATTAGGTTCGTGCGAAAGCACGGGGGACCTCCCTCAAAGTACCGACACTGGCCTGGCTGAAAGATTGGCGAACTTGTAGTGTGTAATTAATCCCGGCTAGTCTTTCCTTTTAGGGTTTGAAGGAAGATTTGATAAAAAGCAGTGGGAGCCATCCTGATTAGATAAAATAAAAACTAATCTGATCTTGCAAGAGCGCACGCTGAGTGTTATTCTTCTCTCTCTCTCCTGGTAGCGACCATATCACGCCTTAATCAAGATAATAATACGGATTATTGACCGAACCCGCTTGTTATACTGAGCTGGGGAACGTTGGTCCCGCTCCAACTTATAATTGTTATAAGACAGAGCAGGAAATTGGGGATTACCAGAATTCCCGTGCCGCCCAAACGAAGAGAGTGCATGATGATGCATCATCTTCGGGTGTGTTCATTACAAAGAAATGTTTCTCAGTATCCTCTGCATCCTGGGTATATGATACCGGATCAGGATCCCAGATATGTAATCTGTTACATAGGGCTACAAAAGGGTAGAAAAACTGAGAATGGGTGATAAGTTTCATGAGACAGAAAACGGGGCAAGAGTTGCAGCCAAGTCTGTTGGTCACTGTCACCCTGTATTACCAGAATACATTGATTCTGAACGTATGTTATTAGATACCGAACCTGATATACAAAATCATATCAGTCTCTTTATTAGTAAAGAAATGATAAAATTTTGTATTGTTAGATAATGTTTTGAACATTTTTTATATCAAAAGTTGATCGGTTCAGGCACGTTATCTAAAAGCATTGATGTTCTAAATCAAACTACAGTTCTTAGTATACGGAACACACACAAGAGGAAGAGTTCAGAAATGAACGAATCCTTCTTGAGGTATTGTAGACTAGATCATATCAAAGCGACCAGACTGGCTGAAGTTACATTTAGATGCATATTTAAATTAGTTTGAATTTACATCTTGTGAAAACTTGCCAGTCATGTCACAGAGATAAGATGACCATAGCACTGTTTATTGGAAACAGAGAAAGAGTTAGTAAACTCTTGGGATGATACATATTGATGTATGTAAGGTCCCCTGTCTACATATACCAAGACCGGTTCTTTTTACTTCATTACATTCTCTGGTGATCTTTCGAGATTCAGACCTATGTTCCTGTTGAAACACAAGTCCGAACCTTTTGAGATATTCAAAGAATATAAGTTAGAAGTAGAGAACCAAAATACGGGTATAAGTATTATGTCCTTTAATGTGATCGAGGAGGAGAATACTTAAGCACAGAAATCCTGGACTATTCTAAAGTAGAATGAGATTCTCTCTCAGCATTACTCCTCCGTATACACCATAGCACGATGGTATATCGGGGCGGAGCAATAGCACCCTATGTGATATGGTGTGCTCTATGATGAGTACTACTGAGTTTCCTATTTCCTTTTGGGAGTTATGCGCTTGAGAAGCTGCATACCTATTGAATAGGGTTCCAATCAAATCAGTTGCCTACCGCTTCATATATGATATGGAAAGGGAAGAGCCCATATCTTAAGTTGGTTAAGATTTGGGTTGTCCAGCCTATGTCTGAAAAGCAAAATCCGGACAAGCTCGAGGCAAGATCTGTTATGTACAACTGGAAAGGTTCCAGCTATACAAACAACAGCAGATGATTTGGTAGAACCAAAGGATTCAGTAGATTCCAACGAACCTCAGCCTCTCCGCCGATCTAGTAGGGTTCCTCACCCACCTGAAAGATACTTCGGTTCCTCTATGACAGTGGGAGCAAGGATTGCATCATAAGATGATGACCCAACTAGTTTCGAGCTGGCCATCAGGAGTGAGACTCTGTAAGAATGGCTGGATGTTTAGCGATCTGAGATGGAATCCTTATACACCAACAAAGTATGGACTTTTGTTGCTATATCTGAAGGGTTAAATCCCCATCAGGAGCAAGTAAATCTTGAGAAGATTACTTGGTGTACATGGAAAAGTTAAGACTTTCAAAGCTAGACTTGGTAAAGGTTTGCATCATTGACCAGGTGTGGATCATGATGAAACTTTTTCTAAGGAGCTATGCTTAAGTCCATCCAGATCCTACTTGCCACGGCTACATACCATGACTATGATATCTGGCGGTTGGGTGCCATGACTGCTCTTCTAAAATGATGTTTTTGGAAGAGAGTGTCTATAAGTACACAGCCAGAGGGCTTCGTAGACAGTGGGAGAAGCGGAAACGTGTGCAAGATGTTTTATGTGATGAAGCAGGTATCGCGGAGTTGGAACATCTGTTTTGATGTGGTAGTCAAACAGTTTGACTTCATCAAAATGTTAGATGAACCTTATATATACAAAAAGGTAGTAGGGAGTATGGTAGTGATCTTCGTAGAGTACGTGGATGACATACTCTTGATAGGGAAGGAGTTTCATATGCTACGCTCGGTCAATCTCCGCTTATCACAATGATTCTCCACATAAAGGATCAAAGTGATACCGCCTAAATTCTGAGTTTTCATCTATGAGATAGATGTAATTGGATATTAGGATACTCACTGGATGCAGTGAGATGGTATCAATTGGTCCTGAGGAGAATCACTGGAAAGGTTCCAGGGTGATAAGGACGACTGAATGTCAGTCACAGGCATTGTCATTACCCTCGGTAAAGGGACGGTATGTTGGAAGAGTTCCAAACTCGATACCGTGGCATGCTAGACGATAAAGGCTGTATATATCGCTACTTAAGATGCTACCAAAGAGGCTGTCTGGGTGTATATTGTTCATGAGATGAACTTAGTTCCTACCATTGTGAGACAATGGAGTTGTGGCTTATGCCAAGGAACGTCCGTCCCATCAGTGATCCAGACATATTCTAAGGCAGTATCACCTGATCATGGAGATGGTTGTTCTCCAGGGTGATCGAGGTTAGGAGAACAGAATCAGAGGACGACACGGCGGATGCACTCACGAATGCCTATTCCCGGAGAGAGACTTTTATGGGATGGTAGAGTATGAGATACTACAACCACTGCTATCAGATGGCCCTAGTGCAAGTGGGAGATTGTTAGTTATATGTATGCCATTGAGGCCAGTGCTATACATTGGATGTATATTGTAGTGGATGCTGGGACATATATAGGAAGGACTTTCTTGCTCGACATGATAGTATGCTATCTGGTTACTCTTTACCTTAACGTGTACACTGATTGTCTCTCTGTTACATGTTGGTAAAGCCCTTAGGATGTGTAATTGACTACCTAGACAATGATGCGGATCATACTAGTGGGGACATGGTAGTCTATAAGTACATCCTTCAAGGTCCCTAGTCGTGGGTGTATCGATATGGGGCATCGATATACCAGAGTAGACTAGCGTATACCATCTCGACCCATACAGATAGGCGATGGATGATCCCATATCCATTGGTGTTTGACATCAGAGATCATATACGGGTGCTCAGTAGAGACTGGGTACACTGGACGGACTCGCCGAGAACTCCCAGATGGTATTATAACTTACGTCAGATGGCAGTTCTCTGGTGACACTGGTACAGAGTAGTCTGTTGACCCGAGATCGTCATAGAGTCTTATGTGGTTCGCACTGTGCTTTGATTTCCACCTTACCACGTCCAAGAGGGCGTGCAAAACGGTGGTTTTTGGGTACAGTCCCGAATCACATGGAGGCAATGAGCGATAGGAGGGGATTCGTCTCTCCCGGTATAGGGAGTTGATGTTGCGCTGTGTTTGATTGGCTATAACCGGAAATCCCTGGCCAGGGTTGCTGAGATATACTGGTAAGTGTTATCAGTAGTTTCTCGAACTGTTATAGACCTCATATCGACACGACATATCGAGCTATTGGGGTCTGACGTTTACCACCCCTAGGCGAGATATGCGATATATCAGACGACGAGACCGGACTGTACGGTAAGTGTTACTGGTTGGATTCACAGGAGTGTGAGCGGGCTTGCTTGTCGATCTTCTGATCGCTCAATACCCGGGTGGCCGTTACGTTTAGCAGACCGCTTGCGGCTTGTGGGTGTTTGATATGATCATCACCTGCTGCCGGCGTATTGACGAGTCTTTAGAGTCCTACACAGAGGTTTCCTGGCTCAAGCGAAACGAAATAGGAGCGCATATAAGATATGTGCGGGACTGAGAATAATGCGTGTATGTGATACCGTATTTCATTCTCGTGATGAATGTGTCGAATGGTTGTATGCGATATAACCTAGTTATCGAATCAAGGATTGATTCGATAAGCCGATACATTAGATACTAGTCGGTTATATGCGATATGACCGAATCCTTAAATCAAGTGTTGATTTAATGATTTAATGTATAATTATATATTTGATATATTACTTTGCATTAACTAGTATTGGTTCACTTTAAAAGGATATTCTCACTTGATATTGCACATTGTATATCTGATATATTTTTGTGCACATGATTGTTCATGTTTGATGATACATGCATACTTAGTTAAGTGTATGATTGAACCATGGTTGTGTAATGGTTAGGGTTTTGTATTTATTAACTATTTATTTATTTATTCATTCTTCATTTGGAATGAAAATAAAATGGTTGATTATTTTGTTCTTTTCTTTGAAGCTTCAAGAAGCTTTGACCATTTTGTCTTCATCTACAAAACCTAACCATTCACTAACCCTAGTTCATTCTCTACACTTAACCAAGGGTTAGTATATGATAAGTATGATTTTTCTTTTCTATGATTATTAACTTATCATATTCTTCTTCTTCTTTATCTTCTTCTTCAATGAAGAAAGCTTGCTACATCAATGGCATGTGATGAAAACAAGTGAGAAATCCAATTCTAAAGTGATCCCACCTCCTATCTGTTCATCCTCTACCTCTTGCCAAGTAGTATAGGGTGTTTCCTTCACAAGTTTTCTTGACTTGGTGAAGTTGGAGCTTGATCTAGTGATGCCTCGACGTAGATCATCTTCGGCATCGTCGTCGATGACCTAGCCTGCTTTTTCTCCGATGAAGCCGACGCTAGAGCCCAAGATCCGATTTGTACAGCGAGGAGACTTCATCGCAGAGCCATGGAGGTGGAGAACCGGATCTACAAAGGTTGTATTTCCGTTACACTTTAGTTAAGTTGTTAACTAGCTCGTAGTTTCGCCTAAAATTCTAGCCAACGATCTTGTTAGGGTTTCTCGGCACTTGTAATTTTTGAAATTGGCATGGTTGATGCCTTGTGAGACCTCTTGAGAGTGCCTAGGAACCCTACAATATCATATCATATTTAGCCCTGACGCATAACGCCATGCGGGTGAATTCCCTGTAGATGTTAAATCTACTCATCGACAGTCGCGGGCTAGGTAAATCCAATCACCTGCTTCCCTTTCTTCGCAGCGTCCGAAGTCCCTGCCTGCAATCCTATTAACACAAAACATAACCAGTGCAAATCTCATAAAGCGATCAATATCATGTACACAAGACATTTGACCAACGCACCAACTCCAATCCGACCCACAAGTGTTCGTCTAACGGCTAACGTGCGTAACGACACACCAACACCAGCCCAAGTGTAGCAGCATACCAGATCACGAACCATGTCGGATAACGTAACACGCGTTCTCAATGTTGGATATATGAATGCCCTAGAGGCCATTATATGATATTGGATGTATTTATACATGTATATATATTCAGTGTACATTCTTGCTCGACATGATAGTATGCTATCTGGTTACTCTTTATCTGACATGTTCACTTGATCATGCTTTTATTCATTTGCACATGTTGATAAAGCCTGAGGATATCTGCTTAACTACTTTGATTATGATGTAGATCATACTAGTGGGACATTTGTAGTTTATAAGCATATCCTGAAATGTCCCTAGTTGTGGGTATATCTGTAGGGTTCCTAGGCACACTCAAGAGGTTCCACAAGGCATCAACCATGCCAAATTCAAAAAATTAGGTGCAGAGAAACCCTAATATAGATCGTTAACTAGAGATTAGGCGAAAAAGAAAAGCAAGCAAACAACTTTGCTAATAAGTGAAAGGGATTACAACCTTTGTAGATCCGGTCCACCACTTCTTTAGCTCCAAGATGACTTCCCTCCGCTGCGATCATGGGATCCCGGACTCTAGCGTCGGTTTCATCAGAGAACGAGCGGGCTAGGTCGATGACTTCGGTGCCGAAGATGATCTACGTCGAGGCGACTCAAACTCAAGCTCCATCTTCACTTGGTCATGAACCTTGTGAAGAAAACACCCTATACAACATGGCAAGTGGTAGAGGATGAAGAAATAGGAAGTGGGTTCACTTTGGATTTGGATTTCTCACTTGATTTCATCACTTAGAATTTTCTAGTAAGCTTTTCTTTTCTTCATGAAGAAGAAGAAGAAGATGAAAGAAAAGGAATTATCACAAAAAGAAAATTAAAGTGATATCTATCATATTGCAACCATGGGTGAGATAAACTCATGTAGAGAATAAACTAGGGTTTAGGTAAATGGTTAGGGTTAAGTAATAAAACAAAATGGTAAGACTTTTTCAAAGATGCTAGAAAACAACATGAAGCTTCTAGTAAAGAAAAGAAAGAGAGCCACCATTTTGTTTTTACTAAATAAATAAAATAAATAAATAAATAATACCTTAACCATTAACCTAAACTATGGTTTAAAGCATGCACACCCAACTTTGCATGTATCATCAAACATGACACAAACAAGTGCACAAATATATATCATATATACAATGTGCACAATCTAGTGAGAAAATTATCTTAAATGAACCATTACTAGTTAATGTAAAGTAATATATCAAATATATAATTATACATTAAATCATTAAATCAACACTTGATTTAATGATCCGGTCATACTGCATATAACCGACTAATATCAAGTGTATCAATGTATCGAATCAACACTTGATTCGGTAAGCCGGCTATATCTCATATAACCGTCCAATGATACATATCACGAGAATAGAATACAGTACCACATACTGGTATTATTCTCGGTCCCGCACATATCTCATATGCGCTCCTATTTCGTTTCGCTTGAGCCAGGAAACCTCTGTATAGGACTCTAAAGACTCGTCAATACGCCGGCAGTAGGTGATGATCATATCAAACACCCACAAGCCGTAAGCAATCTGCTAAACGTAACGGCCACCCGGGTATTGAGTGATCAGAAGATCAACGAGCAAGCCCGCTCACATTCCTGTGAATCCAACCAGTAACACTTACCGTACAGTCCGTATGTTCGTCTGATATGTCGCATATCTTGTCTAGGGGTGGTAAACTTCAGACCCTAATAACTCGATAAGTCATGTCGATATGAGGCTCATAACGGGTCGAGAAACTACTGGTAACACTTACCAGTAAATCCCTAAAGCAGCCTTGGCCAAGGACTTCCTGTTATAGACAATCGAACACAGCGCAACATCAACTCCCTATACCGGGAGAGACGAAACCCCTCCTATCGCTCATTGCCTCCATGTGATTCGGGACTGTACCCAAAAACCACTATTTTGCACGCCCTCTTGGACGTGGTAAGGTGGAAATCAAAGCACAGTGGGAATCACACAAGACTCTATGACGATCTCGGGTCTACAGACTAACCTGCACCAGAGTCACCAGAGAACTGCCATCTGACATAAGGTATAATACCAGCTGGGAGTTCTCGGCGAGTCCGTCCAGTGTACCCAGTCTCCACTGAGCACCCGTATATCATCTCTGATATCAAACACCAATGGATATGGGATCATCCATCGCCCATCTGTATAGGTCGAGAAGGTATACGCTAGTCTACTCTGGTATATCGATGCCCCGTCTCGATACACCCACGACTAGGGACTTTGAAGGATGTACTTATGGACTACCATGTCCCCACTAGTATGATCCGTATCATAGTCCAGGTAGTCAAGTACACATCCTAAAGGCTTTACCAACATGTAACAGAGAGAAAATCAGTGTACACGTTTAAGTAAAGAGTAACCAGATAGCATACTATCATATCGAGCAAGAAAGTCATCCCTATATATGTCCAAGCATCCACTACAATATACATCCTATGTATAGTAATGGCCTCTAGGGCATACATATAACTAACAATCTCCCACTTGCACTAGGGCCATCTGATAGCAGTGGTTGTAGTATCTCATACTCAACCATCCCATAAAAGTCTCTCTCTGGGAAAAGGCCTTTGTGAGTGGATCCGCCGTGTTGTCCTCTGAGTCTTCTCTCCTAATCTAGATCCCCTGGAGAACAACCATCTCCACGATCAGGTGACACTGTTTTAGAAAATGTCTTGATCACTGATGGGACGGGCGTTCCTTGGCATAAGCCACAACTCCATTGTCACACAATGGGAGGAACGAAGTTCATCTCATGAACTTTTATACACCCAGAGTGCCTCTTTGGTAGCGATGTATCCAGTTTATCGTCTAGTATGCTACGGTATCTAGCTTGGAACTCTTCCAACTTACCGTCCCTTTACTGAGGGTAAAGACAATGCCTGCGACTGACATTCAGTCGTCCTTATCACCCTGGAACATTTCCAGTGATCCTCCCCAGGATCAATTGATACCATCTCATTACAACTAGTGAGTATCCTAACATCTAATTAGATCTATCTCATAGATCCAAAACCCAGGATTTAGGTGGTATCACTTTGATCCTTTATGGAGAATCCTTGTGATAAGCGGAGATTGACCGAGCGTAGCATAGGAAACTTCTTCCCTATCATGAGTATGTCATCCACGTACTCTACGAGGATCACCACCATACTCTCTACATCCTTTTTGTATATACAAGGTTCATCTACCATTTTGATGAAGTCAAACTCTTTGACTACCACATCAAAACAGATGTTCCAACTCCGTAATGCCTGCTTTATCACATAAAACATCTTGCACACGTTTTCGCTGCTCCCATTGTCTACGAAGCCCTCTGACTGTGTACTTACAGTCTCTCTCTTCTAAAACATCATTTAGAAAAGCAGTCATGACACCCAACCGCCAGATATCATAGTCATGGTATGTAGCCGTGGCAAGTAGGATCTGGATGGACTTAAGCATAGGTACTTAGAAAAGGTTTCATCACAATCCATAGCTGGTCAATGATGCAAACCTTTAACAAGTCTAGCTTTGAAAGTCTCAACTTTTCCATGTACACCAAGTAATCTTCTCAAGATATACTTGCTCCTGATGGGGATTTAACCCTTCAGATAAAGCAACCAAAGTCCATACTTTGTTGGTGTAAAAGGATTCCATCTCAGATCGATTAACATCCAGCCATTCTTACAGAGTCCCACTCCTGATGGCCAGCTCGAAACCAGTTAGGTCATCATCCCATGATGCAATCCTCGCTCCCACTGTCATAGAGAAACCAGAGTATCTCTCAGGTGGGTGAGAAACCTACTAGATCGGCGGAGAGGCTGAGGTTCGTTGGTTGCTATTGAATCCTTTGGTTCTACCAAATCATCAGCTGCAGTTTGTATAGCTAGAACTGTTTCCAGTTCTACCTTATGACCAATAATTTCTTCACAAGAAATTCCCTTTCACAAAGGTGGCATGCTGAGTAACAAAATATCTTTTGTTCCTCGGTTAGGTAGAAGATATTCTCTTGCGTATGCTTAGGATATCCAACAAACTTCCATAGAACTGACTTTTCCTCGAGCTTGTCCGGATTATGCTTTTAGACATAGGATGAACAACCCCAAATCTTAACAAACTTAAGATATGGGCTTTTCTCTTTCCATATCTCATATGAAATGGAAGGCATCTGATTTGATCTGAACCCTATTCAATAGGTATGCAGCTTCTCAAGCGCATAACACCCAAAAGGAAATAGGAAACTCAGTAGTACTCATCATAGAGCACACCATATCATATAGGGTGTTATTGCTCCGCCCCGATATACCATCGTGCTATGGTGTATACGGAGGAGTAATGCTGAGAGAGAATCTCATTCTCCTTTAGAATAATACAGGAATTCCGTGCTCAAGTATTTTCCTCCTTGATCTCATCAAAGGACATAATACTTATACCCGTATTTTGGTTCTCTACTTCTAACTTATATTCTGTGAATATCTGAAAAGCTTCGGACTTGTGTTTCAACAGGAACATATGTCTGAATCTTGAGAGATCATCAGAGAATGTATTGAAGTACAAAGAACCGGTCTTGGTATGTGTAGACTGGAGACTTTCATACATCAGCATATATCAATCCCAAGAGTTCACTAACACTTTCTCTGTTTCCAATAAACGGAGCTGTGGTCATCTTATCTCTGTGACATGACCGGCAAGTTTCATTAGATGTAAATTTAAACTGATTTAAATATGCATCTAAATGTAACTTCAGCCAGTCGGGTCGCATTGATATGACCTAGTCTACAATGCCTCAAGAAGGATTCGTTCATTTCTGAATTCTTCCACTTGTGTGTGTTCTGTATACTAAGAATTGTAGTTTGATTTAGAACGTCAATGCTTTTAGATAACGTGCCTGAACCGATCAACTCTTGATTTAAGAAATGTTCAAAACATTATCCAACAATACAAAATTATATCCTTTCTTTATCTAAATAAAGAGACTGATATGATTTTGTATATCAGGTTCGGTATCTAATAACATTTGTTCAGAATCAATGTATTCTGGTAATACAGGGTGACAGTGACCAACAGACTTGGCTGCAACACTTGCACCGTTTTCTGTCTCATGAAACTTATCACCCGTTCTCAGTTCTCTACCTTTCTGTAGCCCTATGTAACAGATTATATATCTGGGATCCTTATTCGGTATCAAATACCCAGGACGTAGAGGATACAGAGAAACAGTTCTTTGTAATGAACACACCCGAAGGAGATGCATCATATGCACTTTCTTCGTTTGGGCGGCATAGGAATTCTGGTATTCCTCTATTTCCTGCTCTGTCTTATAACAATTATAAGTTGGAGCGGGACCAACGTTCCCCAGCTCAGTATAACAAGCGGGTTCGGTCAATATATCTGTTTTATTATCTTGATTAAGGCGTGATATGGTCGCTACCTGGAGAGAGAGAGAAGAAAACACTCTACGTGTGCTCTTGCAAGATCAGATTGGTTATTATTTTATCTAATCAGGATGGCTCCAACTGTTTTTATCAAATCTTCCTTCAAACCCTAAAAGGAAAAACTAGCCGGGATTAATTACACGCTACAAGTTCGCCAATCTTTCAGCCTGGCCAGTGTCGGTACTTTGAGGGAGGTTCCCCGTGCTTTCGCACGGACCTAATTAAAGTAAACCTCGTTTTTCCATAGGCGTAACCCCGTTGACACCTTTCTAGACACCTACTTGATCGGCTAATTGTAATGTGTAAAACTCTCCCAGGAGTAACAATTACTCGGAGTGGGTATCGGGATCCAACCATCTCATAGAAGGTATGCAATCTCATTGCAAATTTCAACACTTGAAATTCCCAATAATATTTTACCCCTAGCAGCTATATGATCTTAACATACTCGACAAATCATAAGTGCTAGTCAAGTTCAACCCGTCATTTCCCGATTGAATTAAACCCACCCGCACGACCCTTAACATAGTCAACAAAGTCGCACGACTACCCTAATCCAATCGCATCATATGCTTATACAGATAAGCACTTATCAGCTACCGCACACTACGCCTTAACATAATCAACAAACATAGCACGAATACTAACTAGTACTTATCTGAAATGACGGAGGGATACGACAGGTTTTTAAGAAAACATTTTGCGTAATGAACTTGATATCGTTGTAGAATCAAATGATTTTAAAATGGAGTGTTTTTTAGGCTTTTCTAGTTTTGCTAAAGGGGTCACTCCCGGTGAAAGGATCGTTGGCCCTTTCCTCATCGAATAAGGTGCAGGATATATCATATATACCGCTGTACAAAGCAAGAACTATAGGAGCAATCAAAAGACAAACTGAGGGGTGTAGCATCTGCCAGTTATTGCTGAAGGGGTCACTCCCGGTGAAGGGATCTCGGCCCTTTCCTTATCGAATAAGGTGCAGGATGTTCTACAAGGAACACCACGATGCAAAGCAAGAACTGTAGCTACCTGTTTTTGAAAATTCGATTCCACAACATCTTTTAGGTTTCTTTTCTTTCATTAATCATATTAATGAAGTCCCATCATGTAAATCACCTAAACATCACAGATAAATACGACGTACACTTATGCCATCCGCATTCGCCTCGATGTCCCCTCGTGCACCGTTAGGTTAGGTAACTAACGACAGAGCGGGGCAGGGCTAGCACGAGTGCAAAACATAAGTAACGTCTATATAATATATCATATATACTATATATAGTATCCATCACAATATATCAAATGATCACATCAAAGATATCGCAGCAGAAGAAACATATGAAATATTGGATATACTAGGACGTCCGTGTTTTCAATACGAGCCAGTATAAAACACGGATTCCACGGTCGCGATGAATAGCCAAACCCACACCCCTAGACCCCTACGAGAGCGGCAAGCAACCCTTCTAATTCTAGAGTTAGGAGACCCGGACTCGACTCCTCGAGTTGGTCTCCCACTGGACTGTAGAACCCGGTTACTTATGCCCTCCTCCTTGGGTCTATCCTAGTGCGGAAAAGTAAATAATATACAAATGGTGACATCTTCCACAACCTGGATGTGCCCCAATAAAAGAATATTACATACAAGAAATTTTACATGAATGAAAATAAAAAAACTCTCATCTCACATAAAAACCCCCGGCTATTCAAAACGTGACGATCCAATATAACATATCCAGCAACACATAACATCACATGTCATTAACGTAAGTAAATGTGCACATCCCAATTGCCGTTGACATATAGCAACGAAACCGGCGATATCACATATTACACATACGGTCGCAGAAAAGAAAGTGTAAAACTACAACAGTTGGAATCCGCAAACTCTTTAGACATCGCATGCCTAACCATCTGAATTCCTTAGACATCACATGCTTAACAATTATAAACCCCGCATTTTAGTCTCATTATCGAAAACTCTTTTCAATATCAAGTCGGGCAATTCAACAAGAATCCCGACATTTTGATCGAATGCTCGTCGCAAACTTCAGTAGGCGGCCGCACCCCTTGTGCCGTCGACGAAGTGCACCAAGGCGGAACACCGCTGCCACGAGCACCCGAACGGATGCTTTTGGCGACGGGGTTCTCCTACAGTCACTTGGTCGGGGCTATGGGGCATGGTTGTCTATTAAGTTTACCCGGTGAGTATCCGCGTACGCTACGTGATTGCGACGGACTTTTGATCGCATCAAAATTTCATGGCAACCGATCATTCAAGACTAAACTGCTATATTTATAACATCCAAATCAGTTATCTCATAACTACTTGTGGATTACAAATATTGTATCACATTCCAGATAAGTAGAAAATGTTAAACTTTCCGATTGAACAATCAAACACCCAAGTTTTCCCGAAACAGCTCAACACTTAAAATAAGTTTAAAAACATTCACTTCAAGCCACAGTACCAACGGTCCAGCCGTAGAAGGGTCAAGCCAACGCCTCACATGTGGCATGCCGTACTGCCCCAAACCCTAAGGTTCATAGGGCAGTTCAAGACGGTCATATAATCGAGTTAAGGTTTGTTGTCTTCTAGAGGGTCCATCGCGTTACTTGCACTTCTTAGAATGTTTTCAAACTACGGAAAAATCCAACACTTGGAAATTTCCCGGCAGGGGAAATTGGGTATTTATATCTGGTCAAACTTTTTAACATGTTCTAAAATACCCGGAAAAACACATAGACAAAGTCAAAGATTCCGATCGAATCATCGAACCCCCAAAACACCACAAAAAACTCAACTCTTAAGTGCAAATTAAAAATTCCCAGAAACCTCAGGATTAAATTAGTGACATTACTGTGCAAACAGTGAACAAAGAGGGCACTAAATGGCCGCGGAACCGCCGCGTGACCTAGGGTACGGCCGCGGTTCCGCGGCGGCTTGGAAGAGATGGGGTCACGTGCTGCACAGTAATTCATACAAAACCCTGCTGATTTTTCTGCAGATTTTTAAATCACAAAATTCCACAGTTACAGAAAATGTACAGAGAAGGGTTTGAGTTAGGGTTTCGGGGTTCGATCGGATTTCTAACATCGTCTACACTTCACCTAAAGCTCTAGCTAGGCTCTGATACCACTGTAGGGTTCCTAGGCACACTCAAGAGGTTCCACAAGGCATCAACCATGCCAAATTCAAAAACTTAGGTGCCGAGAAACCCGAATATAGATCGTTAACTAGAGATTAGGCGAAAAAGAAAAGCAAGCAAACAACTTTGCTAATAAGTGAAAGGGATTATAACCTTTGTAGATCCGGTCCACCACTTCTTTAGCTCCGAGATGACGTCCCTCCGCTGCGATCATCGGGATCCCGGACTCTAGCGTCGGTTTCATCAGAGAAATGAGCGGGCTAGGTCGTTGACTTCGGTGCCGAAGATGATCTACGTCGAGGCGACTCAAACTCAAGCTCCATCTTCACTTGGTCATGAACCTTGTGAAGAAAACACCCTATACAATATGGCAAGTGGTAGAGCATTAAGAAATAGGAAGTGGGTTCACTTTAGATTTGGATTTCTCACTTGATTTCATCACTTAGAATTTTCTAGTAAGCTTTTCTTTTCTTCATGAAGAAGAAGAAGAAGATGAAAGAAAAGGAATTATCACAAAAAGAAAATTCAAGTGATATCTATCATATTGCAACCATGGGTGAAATAAACTCAAGTAGAGAATAAACTAGGGTTTAGGTAAATGGTTAGGGTTAAGGAATAAAACAAAATGGTAAGACTTTTTCAAAGATGCTAGAAAACAACATGAAGCTTCTAGTAAAGAAAAGAAAGAAAGCCACCATTTTGTTTTAACTAAATAAATAAAATAAATAAATAAATAAATAATACCTTAACCATTAACCTAAACTATGGTTTAAAGCCTGCATACCCAAGTTTGCACGTATCATCAAACATGACACAAACAAGAGCACAAATATATATCATATATACAATGTGCACAATCTAGTGAGAAAATTATCTTAAGTGAATCATTACTAGTTAATGTAAAGTAATATATCAAATATATAATTATACATTAAATCATCAAATCAACACTTGATTTAATGATCCGGTCATACTGCATGTAACCGACTAATATCAAGTGTATCAATGTATCGAATCAACACTTGATTCGGTAACCCGGCTATATCTCATATAACCGTCCAATGATACATATCACGAGAATAGAATACAGTATCACATACTGGTATTATTCTCGGTCCCGCGCATATCTCATATGCGCTCCTATTTCGTTTCGCTTGAGCCAGGAAACCTCTGTGTAGGACTCTAAAGACTCGTCAATACGCCGGCAGTAGGTGATGATCATATCAAACACCCACAAGCCGCAAGCGGTCTGCTAAACGTAACGTCCACCCGGGTATTGAGCGATCAGAAGAACAACGAGCAAGCCCGCTCACACTCCTGTGAATCCAACCAGTAACACTTACCATACAGTCCGGTCTGTTCGTCTGATATGTCGCATATCTCGTCTAGGGGTGGTAAACGTCAGACCCCAATAACTCGATAAGTCGTGTCGATATGAGGCTCATAACGGGTCGAGAAACTATTGATAACACTTACCAGTAAATCCCTAAAGCAGCCTTGGCCAAGGACTTCCTGTTATAGCCAATCGAACACAGCGCAACATCAACTCCCTATACCGGGAGAGACGAAACCCCTCCTATCGCTCATTGCCTCCATGTGATTCGGGACTGTACCCAAAAACCACCGTTTTGCACGCCCTCTTGGACGTGGTAAGGTGTAAATCAAAGCACAGTGGGAATCACACAAGTCTCTATAACAATCTTGGGTCTACAGACTAACCTGCACCAGTGTCACCAGAGAACTGCCATCTGACGTAAGGTATAATACCAGCTGGGAGTTCTCGGCGAGTCCGTCCAGTGTACCCAGTCTCCACTGAGCACCCGTATATCATCTCTGATGTCAAACACCAATGGATATGGAATCATCCATCGCCCATCTGTATGGGTCGAGAAGGTATATGCTAGTCTACTCTGGTATATCGATGCCCCGTCTCGATACACCCACGACTAGGGACTTTGAAGGATGTACTTATGGACTACCATGTCCCCACTAGTATGATCCGTATCATAGTCCTGGTAGTCAAGTACACATCCTAAGGGCTTTACCAACATGTAACAGAGAGACAATCAGTGTACACGTTAAAGTAAAGAGTAACCAGATAGCATACTATCATATCGAGCAAGAAAGTCATCCCTATATATGTCCAAGCATCCACTACAATATACATCCTATGTATAGTAATGGCCTCTAGGGCATACATATAACTAACAATATCGAGACGGGGCATCAATATTCCATAGTAGACTAGCGTATATGATACTAGACCCATATGATGGGCAATGGATGTTCCCACATCCATTGATGTTTGACATCTAGATAGTATACGGGTGCTCAGTGGAGACTCAGTACACTGGACAGACTCGCCGAGAACTCCTATATGGTATTATATCTATCGTCGGATAGCAGTTCTCAGGTGACACTGGTATAGGTTAGTCTGTAGACCCGAGATCGTCATAGAGTCTCATGTGTTCTCCCACTGTACTTTGATTTTCACCCTACCACGGCTCTACTGAGGTGTGCAAACAGGTGGTCTTTGGATACAATCCCGAGATACAAGGAGATAATAAGCGATAGGAGGGGTTTCTTCTCTCCCGGTATTGGGGGTTGATGTTGTGCTGTGCTCGATTGGCTATATCAGTAAGTCTCTGGCCAGGGCTGTTGAGATTTACTGATAAGTGTTATCAGTAGTTTCTCGATCTGTTATAGACCATTCGTCAGCACGACTTATTGAGTTATTTGGGTCGACGTTACCATCCCTAGACTCGATATGCAACATATCTGACGAAGAGACCGGACTGTACGGTAAGTGTTGCCGGTTGGCTCGACGGGAGTTTTTGACAGCTTTGCTGGTTTTTCTTCTGATCGCTCAATGCCTGCGTGGTCGTTACGTTTAGCTGACTGCTTGCGGCTTGTGAGTTTTTGATGTGATCATCACCTACTACCGGCGTATTGACGAGTCTTAGAATTCCACACAGGAGTTTCCTAGCTCAGGCGAAATGATGTGATGTGCATATGAGATATACGCGGGGACCCGATTAAATGCCAGTATGTGATACTGTATTTTAATTGGGCGTTTTCTATTAGTCGGGTCGTATGTGATATGACCGGTTTGTTAAATCAAGTGTTGATTTAATATTTGACTTTTAGAATTATTCTTTATTTAAACCTTTTTTTCTTTAAAGATGTATGCATGCATGTATGCACATGTTGATGTGCATGGACACATACATACATACAATATATCATGGTTGTTGATACAAAGGAGATGACAATATAAGACTTACATGGTTCAATAATATGTATGTATATATATATATATATATATATATTTGTATTTGTATTAAAGAAAAGGAAAAGGAAATTAAATCATTAATGTGTTTTTTCTACACTCTTCTTTGCTTTGACCTAACCTCAACCCATGGTTTAATTTTCTTTTGGACTTTAACCCAAATGATAAATATCTAGATATTATTGTACCATGGTTAGTGATGAGAGAATGAATATATATATATGTTTTTTCTTTTCTCATTTTTCCTTTAACTTTGATCATTATCCCTTGACAAAAGCTTTTGTCATTTCCTTCTTCTTCCTCAAGCTCTCTTGATATTTCTTGTGAGTGAGGTTGACAAAAAGAAAGGGTTTTGATTAGAGAATATAAACCACCTCTTCATTCAACACTTATCTAGCCCATTTGTGTAGGGTGTTTGCTACACTTTGTTTAAAAGACCAAGTAAAGCAAGGAGCTTTAGGCAAAGGGACTTAGGGTGGATCATCGTGGAAAAGGAAGCTTACTAGAAAGCCGTTCCAACCTATCAACGATCCAAGGAATCAACAAAAGAAATCAACAAAGGTTGTAATCTCAACTTAGTGCTTTATTACATGTTGTATGTGATACAACTTATTGTTAACCTAGCTTTTCTAGTTCGATTCCTAGGTTAGATTGTTTAGCACCCTCTAATTTTTTAAATTATGGCACGTGTGATACTACCAAACCCTAGTAATGGTGCTAAAGAATCCCTACAGTGGTATCAAAGCCAAACTAGAAACCTAGACGGTGTTAATATAATACGAAACCGAAAAACTCCGCAAAATACGGTTTTAGAAACACTAGAAAATGCTCTCTGGAAATTTTTTGAAAAATCGTTTAAAAATTATTTTAGCAACTGCAGAGTGATGTATATGATACAATTAGAACACAGGTGAAATACGGGGGGGGGGGGTGCTTGGATTTTGGCCGAGCACGAGGCTCGAAATTCCGACGTCGCCGGCCGTACATGCTCCTATCCCCCTAGTATTGCACCAGTGCTCTATTCTATAAGATCAGGGGTTTCTGGCATTGTTTGTGTAGTCCAGAATTGCATGTGATGTTAGTTTGGTAATGGACTATTTGCGGAGTATTTCATAGTCGTATTTTTTAGCATTGTATTGGTAACATAGACAATGTTTAATAGTTCGATCGAACTTCAAACACCCCGTCAAGAACCCCACTGAAATTTTCAATGGTTGGAATTTTCTTAAGTTAATTATATTCAATAGCCGTGCAAGTAACTATATGGACCCTCTAGAAGAACAAAAACCTTAACTCGATTCTATGCCTTCGGAACCGCGACTTGAACCCTAGGGTTTGCCGTAGTTCCGCGGTGTCATAGGTGAGGCATTGGTTTGACCCTTCTACGGCTGGACCATAGGCATTGTGGCACGTTTTTGGGTACTTTAACTTCGCTCAAGTGTTGAGCTTATTGGGTGATGTGGGTGTTGGTTGATTCGATCGAAATGTTTAACATAGCCTAGTATATTGTGATACAATAATTGGAATCTACATTTATATGTTGTATGTAAATCTAGCATTTCGGTCTCAGTAGTAATCGGTAATCTTGTTGAATTATCCGACTTATTTTGAAAAGGTGTTTTCATGGATGAGACCTAAATGCGAGACTTACATGTTAGGCATGAAATCTTGGATATGCGATATCCCGGGTTTATGATGTCTAAGGGCAGAGGTGATTCCAATTGTTGTAGTTTTTCACTTTCTTTTCTGTGACCGTAAGCGTAGTATGTGGGGTATCGCTGGTTTCGTTGCTAAACATCAACGACAATTGGGGTACGCATACTTGCTTACGTTGATGGCATGTGATGTTATGTGTTGCTGTGATATGATATATAGGTGTAGGGTTCCTAGGCACACACATGAGGTCTCACAAGGCATCAACCATGCCAAATTCAAATTTTTCTAGGTGCCGAGAAACCCTAATGCGATCGTTAACTAGATTTTAGGCGAAACTACAAGCTACTAAACTGCTTTAGTACTAAGTGAACGGAAATACAACCTTTGTAGATCCGGTGCTCCACTTCCTTAGCTCCATGATGATGTCCCTCCGCTGGGATCATCGGATCCCGGACTCTAGCGATGGCTTCGTCGAAGAAATGATCGGGCTAGGTCGTCGACTTCGATGCCGAAGATGATCTACGTCGAGGCAACTCAAGATCAAGCTCCAACTTCACCAAGTCATGAAACTTGTGAAGAAAACACCCTATACTACTTGGCAATTGGTAGAGGATGAAGAAATAGGAAGTGGGTTCACTTTGGATTTGGATTTCTCACTTGGAATCATCACTTAGAATTTTCTAGCCATGGTTTCTACTCTTCATGAAGATGATGAAGAAGAAGAAAGAAAAAGAATTATCAAATAAAAAGAAAATCCAAGTAATAGTTATCATAATGCAACCATGGTTAAGTGTAGAGAATAAACTAGGGTTAGGTGAATGGTTAGGTTAGGCAAAAAAAACAAAAATGGTTGAACTTTTCAAAGCTTCATGAAGCTTCATCAAAAGACAAAGCAAGCCACCATTTCTTTTTCCTTTGCCAAATTGAATAAAGAGAATAAATAAATAAGTAAATCAAAACCCTAACCATTAACATAACCATGGTTTAATCATACACACCCAAGTTTGCATGCATCATCAAACATGATACAAACTAGTGCACAAAACTATATCATATATACAATGTGCACATTCAAGTGAGAAAGTAATCTTAAGTGAACCAATATTAGTTAATGTAAAGTAATATATCAAATATATAATTATACATTAAATCATTAAATCAACACTTGATTTAACGATCCGGTCACATCGCATATGACCGACCAATATCCAATGTATCGGCCTATCGAATCAATCCTTGATTCGATAACTAGGTTATATCGCATAAAACCAATCGATACATTCATCACGAGAATAGAATACGGTATCACATACACGCATTATTCTCGGTCCAGCACATATCTCATATGCGCTCCTATTTCGTTTTGCTTGAGCCAGGAAACCTCTGTGTAGGACTCTAAAGACTCGTCAATACGCCGGCAGCAGATGATGATCATATCAAACACCCACAAGCCGCAAGCGGTCTGCTAAACGTAACGGCCACCCGGGTATTGAGCGATCAGAATATCGACGAGCAAGCCCGCTCACACTCCTGTGAATCCAACCAGTGACACTTACCGTATAGTCCGGTCTGTTCGTCTGATATGTCGCATATCTCGCCTAGGGGTGGTAAACGTCAGACCCCAGTAACTCGATAAGTCGTGCCGATATGAGGTCTATAACAGTTCTAGAAACTACTGGTAACACTTACCAGTAAATCTCAGCAACCCTGGCCAGGGATTTCCGGTTATAGCCAATCGAACACAGCGCAACATCAACTCCCTATACCGGGAGAGACGAATCCCCTCCTATCGCTCATTGCCTCCATGTGATTCGGGACTGTACCCAAAAGCCACCGTTTTGCATGCCCTCTTGGACGTGGTAAGGTGGAAATCAAAGCATGGTGGGAATCACACAAGACTCTATGGCGATCTCGGGTCTACAGACTAACCTGTACCAGTGTCACCAAAGAACTGCCATCTGACGTAAGGTATAATACCATCTGGGAGTTCTCGGCGAGTCCGTCCAGTGTACCCAGTCTCCACTGAGCACCCGTATATCATCTCTGATGTCAAACACCAATGGATATGGGATCATCCATCGCCCATCTGTATGGGTCGAGAAGGTATACGCTAGTCTACTCTGGTATATCGATGCCCCGTCTCGATATGCCCACGACTAGGGACCTTGAAGGATGTACTTATGGACTACCATGTCCCCACTAGTATGATCTGCATCATAGTCCAGGTAGTCAAGTACACATCCTAAGGGCTTTACCAACATGTAACAGAGAGACAATCAGTGTACACGTTAAGATAAAGAGCAACCAGATAGCATACTATCATGTCGAGCAAGAAAGTCCTCCCTATATATGTCCCAGCATCCACTACAATATACATCCTATGTACAGTAATGGCCTCTACGGCATACATATAACTAACAATCTCCCACTTGCACTAGGGCCATCTGTAGCAGTGGTTGCAGTGTCTCATACTCAACCATCCCATAAAAGTCTCTCTCTGGGAAAAAGCCTTTGTGAGTGGATCCGCCGTGTTTTCCTCTGAGTCTATTCTCTTAACCTCGATCACCTTGGAGATCAGCCATCTCCATGATCAGGTGATACTGCCTTAGAATATGTCTGGATCACTGATGGGACGGGCGTTCCTTGGCATAAGCCACAACTCTATTGTCACACAATGGGAGGAACGAAGTTCATCTCAAGAACTAATATACACCCAGACTTCCTCTTTGGTAGCATCTTAAGTAGCGATGTATCCAGCCTTTATCATCTAGTATGCCACGGTATATAGCTTGCAACTCTTCCAACATACCGTCCCTTTACTGAGGGTAAAGACAATGCCTGTGACTGACTTTCAGCCGTCCTTATCACCCTGGAACCCTTCCAGTGATTCTCCCCAGGATCGATTTATACCATCTCACTACATCTAGTGAGTATCCTAACATCCAATTACATCTATCTCATAGATGATAACTCAGGATTTAGGTGGTATCACTTTGATCCTATATGGAGAATCATTGTGATAAGCAGAGATTGACCGATCGTAGCATAGGAAACTACTTCCCTATCAAGAGTATGTCATCCACGTACTCTACGAGGATCACCACTATACTCCCTACTACCTTTTTGTATATACAAGGTTCATCTTCCATTTTGATGATATCAAACTCTTTGACTAACACATCAAAACAGACGTTCCAACTCAGCGATGCCTGCTTTATTCTGTAAAGCAACTTGCACACGTTTCCGCTGCTCCCACTATTTACGAAGCCCTCTGGCTGTGTACTTATAGACGTTCTCTTCTAAATCATTATTTAGAAAAGCAGTCATGACACCCAACCGCCAGATATCGTAGTCATGGTCTATAGCCGTAGCAAGTAGGATCTGGATGGACTTAAGCATAGCTACTGGAAAAGGTTTCATCATTTTCCACGCCTGGTTGATGACGAAAACCTTTAACAAGTCTAGTTTTGAAAGTCTCAACTTTTCCATCTACACCAAGTAATCTTCTCAAGATATACTTGCTCCTGATGGGGACTTAACCCTTCAGATAAAGCAACCAAAGTCCATACTTTGTTGGTATATAAGGATTCCATCTTAGATCGATAAACATCCAGCCATTCTTACAGAGTCTCACTCCTGATGGCCAGCTCGAAACTAGTTGGGTCATCATCTCATGATGCAATCCTCTCTCCCACTGTCATAGAGAAGCCGAAGTATCTCCCAGGTGGGTGAGGAACCCTACTAGATCGGCGGAGAGGCTGAGGTTCGTTGGAAACTATTGAATCCTTTGGTTCTGTCAAATCATTAGCTGCAGTTTGTATAGCTGGAACATTTCCAGTTCTACATAACAGACCTTGCCACGAGCTTGTCCGGATTTTGCTTTTAGACATAGGCCGGACAACCCCAAATCTTAACCAACTTAAGATATGGGCTCTTCCCTTTCCATATCACATATGAAGCGGTAGGCAACTGATTTGATTTGAACCCTATTCAATAGGTATGCAACTTCAAAAGTGCATAACTCCCAAAAGGAAATAGGTAACTCAGTAGTACTCATCATAGAGCACACCTTATCATATAGGGTGTGATTGCTCCGCCCCGATATACCATCGTGCTATGGTGTATACGGAGGAGTAATGCTGAGAGAGAATCTCATTCTCCTTTAGAATAATCCAGGATTTCCGTGCACAAGTATTCACCTCCTTGATCTTATCATAGGACATAATACTTATACCCGTATTTTGGTTCTCTACTTCCAACTTATATTCTGTGAATATCTCAAAAGGTTCGGAGTTGTGTTTCAACAAGAACATATGTCTAAATCTTGAGAGATTATCAGAGAATGTAATCAAGTACAAATAACCGGTCTTGGCATGTGTATACAGGAGACCTTCATACATCAACATGTATCATCCCAAGAGTTCACTTACTCTTTCTCTGTTTCTAATAAACAGAGCTACGGTCATCTAATCTTTGTGACATGACTGGCAAGTTTCACAAGATGTAAATTCAAACTGATTTAAATATACATCTAAATGTAACTTCAGCCAGTCGGGTCGCATTGATATGACCTAGTCTACAATACCTCAAGAAGGATTCGTTCAAATGTGAACTCTTCCTCTTGTGTGTGTTCCGTATACTAAAAACTGTAGTTTGATTTAGAACATCAATGCTTTTAGATAACGTGTCTGAACCGATCAACTTTTGATATAGGAAATGTTCAAAACATTATCCAACAATACAAAATTTTATCGTTTATTTACTAATAAAGAGACAGATATGATTTTGTATATCAGGTTCGGTATCTAATAACATTTGTTCAGAATCAATGTATTGGTAATACAGGGTGACAGTGACCAACAGACTTGACTGCAACACTTGCCCCATTTTCTGCCTCATGAAACTTATCACCCGTTCTCAGTTCTCTACCTTTCTGTAGCCCTATATAATAGATTACATATCTGGGATCCTGATCCGGTATCAAATACCCAGGACATAAAGAATACTGAGAAATAGTTCTGTATAATGAACACACCCGAAGATGATGCATCAGCATGCACTTTCTTCGTTTGGGCTGCATGGGAAATCTGGTATTCCCCTATTTCCTGCTCTGTCTTATAACAATTATAAGTTGGAGCGGGACCAGCGTTCCCCAGCTCAGTATAACAAGCAGGTTCAGTCAATATTCCGTATTATTATCTTGATTAAGGCGTGACATGGTCGCTACCTGGAGAGAGAGAGAGAAGAAAACACTCAGCGTATGCTCTTGCAAGATCAGATTGGTTATTATTTTATCTAATCAGGATGGCTCCCACTGTTTTTTATCAAATCTTCCTTCAAACTCTAAAAGGAAAGACTAGACGGGATTAATTACACGCTACAAGTTCACCAATCTTTCAGCCATGACAGTGTCGGTACTTTGTGGGAGGTTCCCCGTGCTTTCGCACGGACCTAATTACAGTAAACCTCGTTTTCCCAGAGGCGTAACCCCGTTGACACTTTTCTAGACACCTACTTGATCGGCTAATTGTAATGTGTAAAACTCTCCCAGGAGTAACTCTTACTCGCAGCGGGTATCGGGATCCAACTATCTTATAGAAGGTATGCAATCTCATTGCAAATTTCAACACTTGAAATTCCCGATAATTTTGCCCCTAGCACCCTATGACCTTGACGGAAGTCAACAAACCATAGGCTACTAGTCAAGTTCAACCCGTCATTTCTTGATTGAATCAAACCCACCCGCACGACCCTTGACGGAGGTCAACAAGGTCGCACGACTACCCTAATCAAATCTTCATCATATGCATAAGCAGATAAATACTAGTTAGCTACCGCACACTACGCCTTGACGGGGGTCAACAAACGTAGCACGAATACTAAGTAGGACTTATCTGAAATGACGGAGGGCTACGACAGGTTTTTGTAAGTCCACGTTGCCAACCCCGGTTCTTGCGGGGAGGCGGAAACGGTATAAAAAACAAATTTTTAGCGCATTAGGTAACATGGACTAACAAAAGTCGGGATCTTTTCTAAACTAAACTAGCTACCAAGCTAAAAAGAGTTAGCTACTCGGAAAAGATGTTATACCTAACTTTAACTCCTTCTTCTTGAAACCTTTGTAGAGCTTGGATGGTGCTTTCCTCGTCGCCTTCTTCCGTCAAAGATGGATCCACCTGAGGGTTCAACCTTCGGGCTCCTTTCTCGAACTTTGAGAGAACTAGGGTCTTTGGCTTGCTAGACCTCTAACCCTAGAGTGAGTAGAGAGTGGTTTTGGGGTGTTTTTATCTCAAGGAGAGGGTTTCTCAACACATGAGAGTGGGTCTCCGTGAACTAGAGGAGGAGGAAGAAGAAGAGAGGAGAGAGAAGTGTTATGATAGAATCAAACTCTTTTTTACAACCATAACATAATATGAAATGAATTATCAAATTAATAATAATAATCTAAATGAAATAGTTGATGGATGGTTTGGAATGACAATTATCATTACACACATTAAATGGTTTTGCTAGAATCAAAGAGCATCTTTGATATGTAATGATGATAGTCAAAGTTTCAACCATGGTCAACAAGTCAACCTTGGTCAACAAGTCAACAAACCCAACCATGACACAATTTCATTTAATTAATATTATTAATTGATATATCATAAATTCATTAGGGTTTGGAAAAAGACGACTGTCAACTGTGCATACACACCCGTTCCGAAACCCTAATGAAAATCCTCTTCCTCCGCCTCAATCAACTGTGCATACACACCCGCATTCTTGTTCCGATGAACATGAACACAATGAGATAAAACTAACCCCAAAACATATACTAGTATCTGACTCAAACCAGAGCCCGCTAGTAATATCCGTCCGGACTCCAAACGTGCACAAGTGCGCGGATGAGAACGAACCCTGTCACAAAACCATGCGACCTCTACTCAGTTTTGCCCAAAGGCGAATAGCCCTCTTTGTGGGACTCTAAAGACTCGACACTACGCTGGCAGTGGGTTTAACTACAGACCGCAAGCGGCACCAGCTGTGCGTAACGGTCCCCAGGTAGATGCCGATAAGAAGACTAACGAGGTGAACCCCATCTGAACTCCTACTGAGTCTGAATGTGACAGTCTCCATACAGTCCGGTCTGTTCGTCTAATACATCGCATGGCGGGCCTAGGGGGCGGTAAAACGTCAATCCCCTAATAGCGGTACAAGTCGTGTCGGAGTGAAGCCCAAAACACCCTTAGATAACACTGGAAGCCTACCAATATATCTCGATTTCCTAGACACATCGCGCTGTAATGGATCTCCTAGACACAGCGCGATGTCAACCCCTAATACCGGGAGAGACGAATCCTGTCTAACCGTCACTGCCTCCAAGTGCTTCGGGACTGTACCCAACTACTACCTGTTTGCACGACTCCTTTGAGCCGTGGTAGGGTAGTAATCAAAGTACAGTAGGAACACACTCGAGGCGAAGTGACAGTGTCAAATCAGCGGACTAAGATGTACTCATGTCACCTGGAAACGGATAACTGACGATAGGTATAATACCAACCGGTCAATTCCCGACGAGTCCTGTCCAGTGTACTCGTAACCGAACGAGCACCCGCATACTATCTCAAGCACGACGTACTGACGGCTGTGGGACAGACCGTCTCCTACACTGGGATAAGAAGCGCATGCGCTAGTCTACTCCGGAGTATCGATGCCCTGTCTCGATAGTCCTGCGACTAGGGACCTGCATAAGGATGTGCTTATAGATTACCCAGCCCCCACTAGTGTGGCTGCCATCACAACGCTGGTAATCAAGCAAAGATCCTAAGGGCTCCACTAATGCGTATAGGTGATATCATAAAATAAACATATGTACACATTGAAGTGGAAACAAACCAAGTAGCATACTACTATTTTGAGCAAGATTGTATATACAAGGTGAATATCCCAAGCTTCCATTAAGTAATATACAAACCAGTATGATACAGTAATGGCCTCTAGGGCATATACACTAACAATCTCCCACTTGCACTAAGGCCATGTACTGGCGTATCGAAGACCTATCATCTCGATCAGCCGCTCGAACTGAGTCTGGGGCAAGGCCTTGGTGAATGGATCTGCCGTGTTTTCTTCTGAAGCAACCCTCCGAATCTCGATCTCCTGGCGATCCACGATCTCCCTGATCAGGTGATATCGCCTCAAGATGTGTCTGGATTTCTGATAGGACCTGGGTTCCTTCTCTAAAGCTATAGCCCCGTTGTTGTCGCAATACAGAGGTATTGGATCAACAATGGACGGAACCACCTGATGTTCTTTCAAGAACTTCCTCATCCAGACAGCTTCTTTTGCGGCATCAGATGCAGCGATGTATTCCGCTTCCATAGTCGAGTCTGCAATGGTTTCCTGTTTGGAACTCTTCCAACACACCGCCCCTCCATTGAGGGTAAAGACAAAACCCGACATGGACTTGGAATCATCCTTGTCACTCTGGAAGCTGGACTCAGCAAAGGCCTCGATCTGGAGGTCTTTTCCGCCATACACCAAGAACATCTCCTTAGTCCTTCTTAGGTACTTGAGAATGTTCTTTACCGCTATCCAGTGTTTCTCCACAGGGTTTGACTGATACCGTCTTACCACACTCAGTGCATAAGCTACATCCGCTCTGGTACACAACATCGCATACATTATAGAGCCTACCGCAGAAGCATAGGGTATAATAGACATGTGATCCCTCTCCAAATCAGTCTTGGGAGACATCTCTTTGGAGAGGATGATCCCGTGACAAGCTGGTAGGTTACCGCGCTTGGAATCTTCCATACTGAGTCCTTTCAGTATGGTGTCGAAGTACCTGGACTGAGAAAGTCCTAATATCCTCTTGGATCTATCACGATGGATCCGGATCCCCAAGATGTATGAGACATCACCCAGGTCTTTCATGGAGAACCTGTGTGACAAGAACCCCTTGACAGATTGTAGCATAGGAATGTCATTTCCGATTAAGAGAATGTCATCCACGTATAAAACGAGGAATACTACAGTTCTCGCTACAAATCTACTATAGATGCATGGTTCATCTGGATATTTGATAAAGCCAAATTCCTTGACCGTCTCATCAAAACAGATGTTCCAACTCCGCGATGCCTGCTTTAGTCCATAGATGGACTTAAGCAACTTGCACACCTTTCCGCTGCTCCCACTCTGAATGAAACCCTCTGGCTGGTCCATATAGACACACTCCTCTAAATTTCCATTTAGAAAAGCTGTCTTTACGTCCATCTGCCAAATCTCATAATCATGGAAGGCAGCAATGGCAAGAAGGATCCGAATGGATTTCAGCATAGCCACTGGAGAAAAGGTTTCGTCATAGTCCAAACCAGGTCTTTGACGAAAACCCTTTGCAACAAGTCTAGCTTTATAGGTCTCAACCTGTCCATCTACACCAATCTTCCTTTTGAAGATCCACTTGCTTCCTACGGGTTTTACCCCGTCTGGAGCAATGTCCAACGTCCATACTTTGTTGGTGTACATGGACTCCATTTCGGTCCGCATTGCATCCAGCCATTTTACCGAGTCAACGCTCTGAACGGCCTGCTGGAAGCTAGTAGGCTCATCATAATCTATGATGCAATCTTCTCTTTCCCCGTCTATGAGAAAACCGTAGTATCTCTCGGGCGGATGAGACTGCCTACTACTTCTGCGGAGTGGCGTAGGAATGTCCTGTTCTTTTGAACCCTCTGGTTCCACTAAGCTTTCAGTAATAGTCAGTGGTTTTGGAATTTCTTCCAGTTCTACTGCGCTCCCACTAATTTCCTTTTCCAAGAACTGGTGTTCTAGAAAGTGGGCATTACGAGAAACAAGGACTTTTTGTTCCTCTGCATGGTAGAAAAGATACCCCCTGGTGTTCTTTGGGTATCCCACAAACTTACACAGTACTGAGCGTGCCTCGAGTTTGTCCGCATGCTGCTTTTTGACAAAAGCTGGACATCCCCAGACCTTCAGATATTGAAGATAGGGTTTCTTCCCACTCCATAAATCATATGGTGTGGTAGGCACAGTCTTAGTGGGAACTCGGTTCAAAAGGTATGCGGCTGATTCTCGCGCATATCCCCAGAATGATCGCGGTAACTCAGCGTTACTCATCATGGACCGCACCATATCCAATAGGGTGCGGTTCCGTCTCTCCGATACACCGTTATGTTGAGGAGTGTATGGAGGAGTAAGCTGAGAGAGAATTCCATTCTCTTTTAAGTAATTCAGGAACTCGGCACTTAAGTATTCTCCACCTCGATCCGATCTTAGAATCTTGATACTTTTGCCGGTTTGTTTTTCTACTTCATTCTTATATTCCTGGAACTTTTCAAAGGCTTCGGACTTATGTTTCATTAAGAAGACATAACTGTACCTTGAAAAGTCATCCGTAAAAGTAATGAAGTAAGAATAACCGCTTCGCGCATGTGTAGACATTGGACCGCACACGTCGCTGTGTACGAGTCCCAAGAGCTCGCTCGCTCTTACTCCGTGTCCAGTGAACGGAGTCTTTGTCATCTTTCCTTTGAGACAGGATTGACAAGTGGCATACGATTGATATTCGAACGGATTCAAATATCCTTCTGTATGTAACTTAGTCAACCTTCTCTCATTGATGTGACCCAGTCTACAATGCCATAAGAAAGTCTGATTGATATCTGGAGACTTTCTTTTTTGTGTATTCTGGATATTGAAAATCTGTGGTTGGTTTAATACGTATATACTATTGCTCAATGTACCTGACCCAATCAGAACTTGATTAAGGTGAATGTTTACAACATTGCTTACAAACGCAAATTCATAACCTTCTTTAGAAACCAAAGATACAGAAATGATATTACAAGTTGCGTTGGGTACAAAAAAACAATTACGCAAAACCAAAACATGTCCATCTGACATTCCCAGGTGATAGTCCCCCACGGCTTTAGCATCCATGCTAGCTCCGTTTGCAACTCTGAGGGTCATGTCACCTGCCTTCAAAACCCTACGGTTTCTCAACGCCTGCAAAGAATTACAGATATAAGATCCTGATCCGGTATCCAATACCCAGGAAGTAGAGTTTATTGAAAGACAGTTTTCAATAACATACACACCTGAAGCTGAAGCCGCAACTGTTAGTTATGTATATGCCCTAGAGGCTATTGTTGTACATTTGATGTATATTATGATGGATGCTTAGATATATACAGAGAGGACTTTCTTGCTCATCATGATAGTATGCTATTTGGTTTCACTTTATCTTAACATGTTGACTTGTATTGGTTTACTGTCTTTCTCTCACATGTTGATAAAGCCCTTAGGATCTGTACTCGACTACTGGGATTATGATGAGATCATACTAGTGGGGCTACGGTAGTCGATGAGTACATCCTATAAATGTTCCTAGTCGAGGGTATATCGAGACAGGGCATCGATACACCAGAGTAGACTAGCGTATACGCATCTTGACCCATATGATGGGCGATGGATGATCCCATATCCATCGGTGTTTGACATCAAGGATGATGTACGTGTGCTCAGTGGAGACTGGGTACACTGGACGGACTCGCCGAGAACTCCCAGTTGGTGATATACCACACGTCAGATGGCAGTTCTCCGGTGACACTGGTACAGGGTAGTCTGTAGACCCGAGATCGTCATAGAGTCTTGTGTGATTCCCACTGTATTTTGATTTCCACCTTACCACGTCCAAGAGGGCATGCAAAACGGTGTCTTTTGGGTACAGTCCCGAATCACATGGAGGCAATGAGCGATAGGAGGGGATTCGTCTCTCCTGGTATAGGGAGTTGATGTTGTGCTGTGTCCGATTGGCTAAAACTGGAAGTCCCTGGCCAGGGCTGATATAGAGATTTACTGGTAAGTGTTACTAGTAGTTTCTCGACCTGTTATGAGCCTCACATCGACACGACTTATCGGTTACTGGGGTCTGACGTTTACCACCCCTAGACTTGATATGCGACATATCAGACGAACAGACCGGACTGTACGGGAATGTTACTGATTGGATTCACAGGAGAACGCGCATGCTAGCTTGTTGATCTTCTGATCGCTCAATACCTGGGTGGCTGTTACGTTTAGCTGACCGCTTGCAGCTTGTGGGTGTTTGATAAGATCATCACCTGCTACCGGCGTATTGACGATTCTTTAGAGTCCTACACAGAGGTTTCTTGGCTCAGGCGAAACGGAGTAGTGGCACATATGTGATATGTGCAGGACCGAGGATAATGTGATATGAGATACCGTATTATATTCTCGAGATATTTTGATATGAATCGGGACATCGGATCAAGTGTTGATTCGATGAATCGGTACATGATATATTAGCCGGTTATATTCGATATAACCGGATCGTTGGATCAAGTGTTGATTCGATGATTTAATGTATAATAATATATATGATATATTATATTACATTATCTAATATTGGCTCACTTTATTATTTCATTTTCTCACTGGATTAATACATTGATATATATGCGATATATGTTAAATGTATTATTTTCTTTTGTTGCAAATATATAATATATATGTGATATATATTATTGTGACATAATATGATTTATTATTAAACATGTTTAAGGATGATTAAATGGGATTAGGGTTTGATTAGGGTTAGCTTCTTCTTGCACATTCTAGAAGCTTTTCCTTTTGTCTTGGTTAAGATATTATGGTTGATACTTATCCTTAACCTAACCAAACCCTAACCCTAGTTTATTCTCTACAAACTCTTAGCCTATCATCCTTGACCATGGTTCAATAATCAATCATATACATTTCTTTTCTATTCATCACAAAAGGATTATCTTTTCCATCATCATCTTCTTCTCTCTTGAGTTCTAAAAGAAAATGCTTACTAGTTAATTCTTGTGTGATGATTTCTTGTGAGAAAGTGAATAAAAAGAAAGCATAATTACTACTCCCTCATCCTCATCTAATCTAGCCCATTAGATTAGGGTGTTCATCTCTATAGAGTGAGAAAGCTTGGGTTTTTGCAACTTCGACATAGATCATCGGAGATTCGGAACACTTCAAGATAGCAAGGACCGTTCGAGTCGTGGAGCCTCTCTTGAGTCCGGGAGATCGTGGACCGCAGCAAAGGGACTTCTACTCGGAGCTTGTGAAGCGAAGGAGCGGACTACAAAGGTTGTAATCCCTCACACTTAGATAAAAAGTTGTTATCTTGCATGCTAAACCCTAATAATCTAGCAAAGATCCCGTCTTTGGGTTGTTCGGCACATGTAGAATTTTATTCGACCATGTTTGATGCTTTATGAACCTTCACTAGTGTGCCTAGGAACCCTACAGTGGTATCAGAGCCTAGCTAGAGCATTAGGTGATGTGTTAACGAAGTTAAAACTCCGATCGAACCCGAACCGACGAAAATAACCCCCTCTCTGGAAATTTTTTAAAATCTGGATTTTTTCTGAATTAAAAATACCCAAAAAATACAGCAGAGAAAAATAAGAATTACTGTGAAATTCGAGTCATTGATCCGTACAAACGACCGCGGAATCGCGGCCATTCCCTGCTTGGGTCGCGGTTCCACGGCAGTACTGTTCGATTTGACATTTTTTGTTTTACAGTAATTCTTTATTTGTGCTTATTGAGTTTCTGGTATTTTTATATTGACTCAAAGGTTGAGTGATCCGGGTTTTTTTTTGTAATAGTAGATTCGATCGAAATATTTAAAATTTGTTTTTATTTCCGAATATTTAGAAACTGTTAAACTATTTGAACGGATATCATTAACCCACTTTATCCCGGAATGGCAAACTTTCAGGTGTTGAATTTTTATTGGGTTTAAATCTTTCGGAAAAAATTGTACAAGTTAAGCGGTAGACCCTCTAGAAGACAACAAACCTTAACTCGATTATGTGACCGTCTTAAACTGCCTTTTGAACCTTCGGGTTTGGGGCAGTACGGCGTACCACATGTGAGGCGTTGGCTTGACCCTTCTACGGCTGGATCACTGGTACTGTGACATATTCTGGGATTATTTAAACTCCGCTCAAGTGTTGAGCTGTTTGGGAAATTCTGGGTATTTGATTATCTGTTCGAAAAGTTTAATACTGTCTATTTATCTGGAATGTGATACAATATGTGGAATTCATTGTGTTAGGCATGAAATGCGAAGTATGTGATATTTCGGATTTACGATGTCTAAAGTGATTGTGGGTTCCAAATATTGTAGTTTTACAATTTCTTTTCTGTGACCGTAAGTGTAGTATGTAGTTGTATTGCCGGTTGTCGTTGCTATACATCGACGACGATCGGTGTATGCATACTTACTTACGTTGATGATATGAGATATCATGTGTTGCTGAGATATGATGTGCAGGATTGTCGCGATTGAATAGCCGGGGGTTTTATGTGAGATGAGAGTTTTATATTTTCATTCATGTAAATTCAAATGTAATGTAATATTCTTTTATTTGGGGCACTTCCAGGTTGAGGTTGATGCCACCAGTGTTGTATATTATTTACTTTTCCGCATTAGGATGGACCCAAGGAGGGGAGCACAGGTGACCGGGTTCTGGGGTTCAGTGGGAGGCCATCTCGAGGAGTCGAGACCGGGTCTCCTAAACTCCAAAATTGGTAGGGTCGCTTGCCGCTCTCGTAGGGGTCCAGGGTGTGGGCTTGGCTATTCATCGCGACTGTGGAATCCGTATTTTCTATTGTTGGCTAAATACTAAATACGGACGTCCTAGTATATCCCACATTATATCTATTTTTCTGCTGCGATATCTGTGATGTGATCATTTGATATGTTCTGATGGATACAGTATATAGTATATATGATATATTATATAGATGTTACTTATGTTTTATACCCGCACTAGCCCTGCCCTGCTCTGTCGTTAGTTACCTAACCTAACGGTGCACGAGGGGACATCGAGGCGAATGCGGATGGCATAAGTGTACGTCGTATTTATCTGTGATGCTTAGGAAGCATAAGCTGATGGGATTTTATTAATGAGATTAATAAAAAGAAAAGAAACCTAAAGATGTTGTAGAATCAAAACTTTATAAAAAGGGTAGCTACAGTTTTGCTTTGCACAGTGATATATATGATATATCATGCACCTTATTCGTTGGGGAAAGAGCCGAGATCCCTTCACCGGGAGTGACCTCTTTAGCGAAACTGGAAGATGCTACAAAACGCGGTTTGTCTTTTGAATGCTTTTTGTGTTTTGCTTTGCACAGTGATATATATGATATATCCTGCACCTTATTCGATGAGGAAAGGGCCGACGATCCCTTCACCGGGAGTGACCCCTTTAGCGAAACTAAGAAAAGCCTAAAAAACTCTCCTTTTTCAAAAACTACTCGATTCTACGACGATATCAAGTTCATTACGCTCAGGGTTTTCTGAAAAACCTGCGTAGCCCTCCGTCATTTCAGATAGATATTATTTAGTATTCGTGCTATGTTTGTTGACTTAGTTAAGGCATAGTGTACGGTAGCTAAGTAATGTTTATCTGCTAAAACATGAGATGTGATTGGATTAGGGTATTCGTACGGCCTTGTTGACTCAGTTAAGGGTCGTACGGGTGGGTTTAATTCAATCGGGAAATGTACGGGTTGAACTTGACTTGCGATTTATGGTTTGTTGACTTAGTTAAGGTCATAGATCACTAGGGGCAAAATATTATCGGGAATTTCAAGTGTTGAAATTTGCAATGAGATTGCATACCTTCTATGAGATAGTTGGATCCCGATACCCACTGCGAGTAAGAGTTACAACTGGGAGAGTTTTACACAGGACAATTAGTCGATCAAGTAGGTGTCTAGAAAAGTGTTAACGGGGTTATGCCTCTGGGAAAACGAGGTTTACTTTAATTAGGTTCGTGCGAAAGCATGGGGAACCTCCCTCAAAGTATCGACACTGATCTGGCTGAAAGATTGACGAAATTGTAGGGTGTAATTAATCCCGGCTAATCTTACCTTTTAGGGTTTGAAGGTAGATTTGATAAAAACAGTGGGAGACATCCTGATTAGATAAGATAATAAACCATCTAATCTTGCAAGAGCATACGCTAAAGTGTTTTCTTCTCTCTCTCTCCAGGTAGCGACCATGTCAGGCCATAATCAAGATAATAATATGAATGTATTGACTGAACCCGCTTATTATACTGAGCAGGGGAACGTTGGACCCGTTCTTTCTTATAAGAGTTATAAGACTGAACAGGGAATAGAAGAATATCTAGATTCTCAAGCCGCCCAAAAGAACATGCATGTTGATGCATCTTCTTCAGGTGTGTTAGTTATTGAGAACTGTTTTTCAGTTCACCCTACGTCCTGGGTATTAGATACCGGATCAGGATCCCATATATGTATACAGTTACATGGGCTACGTAAAGGTAGAGAACTGGGAAAAGGTGATCATTCCGTTCAAGTAGGGAACAGTGCAAGTATTGCAGCCAAAGCAGTTGGCGAATATCACCTTGTATTGCCAAGTCGTAATACACTGATTCTAAATGAGTGCTATTATATACCGAACATGATGTGCAACATTATATCAGTTTCTTTATTAAATAAAGAAGGATATAATTTTGTAGTAAAGGATAATGTTATGAACATATTCCTAGATCAAAAGTTGATTGCATCAGGCTCGTTACATAATGGCATATTCATTCTAAATCAGAATATAGTTCTCAATATACAAAACACACACAAGAGGAAAAGTTCAGAAATGAACGAATCCTTCTTGTGGCATTGTAGACTTGGTCATATCAATGCGACACGACTGGCTAAGTTACATAAAGATGGTTATTTGAATCCGTTCGAATTATCATCTTATGATACTTGCCATTCATGTCTCAAAGGAAAAATGACCAAAGCTCCGTTTAGTGGACACGGAGAAAGAGTTACCGAACTCTTAGGACTGGTACATAGTGATGTATGCGGTCCCATGTCTACGCATGCCAGAAACGGTTCTTCCTATTTCATTACATTCACTGACGATCTCTCTAGATACGGACATGTGTTTCTGATGAAACACAAGTCTGAAGCTTTTGAGAAATTCAGAGAATATAAGCACGAAGTAGAGAACCAAACGGGCAAAAGTATTAAGATTCTTCGATCTGATCGAGGAGGTGAATACTTAAGCAGTGAGTTCCTAGATTATCTAAAAGAGAATGGGATTCTCTCTCAGCTTACTCCTCCTTATACACCACAGCACAACGGTGTATCGGAACGAAGGAATCGGACCCTATTAGATATGGTGCGATCTATGATGAGCGATGCTGAGTTACCTATTTCCTTTTGGGGGTATGCGCTTGAGACAGCCATATACATATTGAATCTAGTTCCGTCTAAATCTGTACCTACCACACCATATAAGATATGGAGTGGGAAGAGACCATATTTTAAACGAGTTAAGATATGGGGTTGTCCGGCCTATGTCAAAAGACAAAATCCAGACAAACTCGAGGCACGATCAGTTCTTTGCAAATTTGTGGGATATCCTAAGAATTCTCAAGGATATATTTTCTATCACGCTGAGGAACAAAAAGTGTTTGTTTCTCAATATGCCACCTTTTCAGAAAAGGAATTTCTTGCAAAATAAATTAGTGGCAAAGAGGTAGAGCTGGAAGAGGTTCCAGAAACACAAATTGCAACTGAAGATTTAGTAGAACCAGAGGATTCAGTAGTACCCGACGAACCCCAGCCTCTCCGCCGATCTAGCAGGGTTTCTCATCCACCTGAGAGATACTACGGTTTTCTCATTGATGGTGGAAGCGAGGATTGCATCATGGAAGATGATGACCCGACTAGTTTCGAGCAGGCCATCACGAGTGGTGACTCTGTGAAATGGCTAGATGCAATGCGATCTGAGATGGAATCCATGTACACCAATAAAGTATGGTTTTTGTAAAATGCTCCTGAAGGGGTAAAACCCATTGGGAGCAAGTGGATTTTTAAAAAGAAATTTGGTGTAGATGGAAAAGTTGAGACTTTCAAAGCTAGACTTGTAGCAAAGGGTTTTCATCAACGACCAGGTGTGGATTATAACGAAACCTTTTCTCCAGTGGCTATGCATAAGTCCATCCGGATCTTACTTGCCATTGCTGCATACCATGACTACGAAATCTGGCAAATGGATGTTTAGACCGCCTTTCTAAATGGTGATTTAGAAGAGTGCGTGTACATGACTCAGCCAGAGGGCTTCGTAAATAGTAGGAGCAGCGGAAAGGTGTGCAAGCTGCTTAAATCCATTTATGGGTTAAAGCAAGCATCGCGGAGTTGGAACATTTGTTTTGATGTTGTAGTCAAAGAGTTTGACTTCATCAAAAATATAGATGAACCTTGTATCTATAAGAAGGTAGCAGAGAGTAAGTTTGTCTTTCTCGTATTGTACGTGGATGACATACTCTTGATAGGAAATGATATTCCTATGTTGCAATCAGTCAAGCTCTTCTTATCACAGAGATTCTCAATGAAAGATCTAGGTGATGCCTCCTGTATATTGGGAATTAGGATCTATAGAGATAGATCCAAACGGATACTGGGATTGTCCCAATCCAGGTACATTGACACCATACTAAAGAGGTTTAGTATGGAAGAATCCAAGCGTGGGAACCAACCCATGATCTCTGGACTCACTCTCTCCAAAGAGATGTTTTCCAAGACTGATTTGGAGAGAGCTCGCATGCAAGGGATACCCTATGCTTCGGCAGTAGGCTCTATCATGTATGCGATGCTATGTACCAGACCCGATGTAGCATACTCACTAAGTGTAATGAGTCGGTATCAAGCAGATCCTGGAGAGAGTCACTGGACAGCTGTGAAGAACATTCTCAAGTACTTGCGAAGGACTAGAGACATGTTCTTGGTGTATGGTAACGGAGAACTCCGGGTAGAGTCCTTTACCGATTCCAGCTTCCAAAGTGATAAAGATGACTCTAAGTCGCATTCGGGTTTTGTCTTTACCCTCAATGGAGGGGCGGTATGTTGGAAGAGTTCCAAACAGGATACCGTTGCAGACTCGACGATGGAGGCTGAATACATCGCTGCCAATGATGCTGCCAAAGAGGCTGTCTGGATGAAGAAGTTCATTAGTGAACTTGGTGTGGTTCCATCCATTGAACATCCAATACCTCTGTATTGCGATAACAATGGAGCTGTGGCTTTGGCCAAGGAACCCAGATCCCATCAGAAATCCAGACATATTTTTAGGCGGTATTACCTGATCAGGGAGATAGTTGATCGCCGGGAGATCGAGGTCAGGAGAGTAGATACGAAGGACAACACTGCGGATCCACTCACGAAGGCCATTCCCCAGATACAGTTTGATAGATTATTCGGGATGCTAGGTATGAGATACTACAGCAGCTGGCCTTAGTGCAAGTGGGAGATTGTTAGTTATGTATATGCCCTAGAGGCCATTGTTGTACATTTGATGTATATTATGATGGATGCTTAGATATATACAGAGAGGACTTTCTTGCTCATCATGATAGTATGCTATTTGGTTTCACTTTATCTTAACATGTTGACTTGTATTGGTTTACTGTCATTCTCTCACATGTTGATAAAGCCCTTAGGATCTGTACTCGACTACTAGGATTATGATGAGATCATACTGGTGGAGCCACGGTAGTTGATGAGTACATCCTATAAATGATCCTAGTCGAGGGTATATCGAGACAGGGCATCGATACACCAGAGTAGACTAGCGTATACGCATCTTGACCTATATGATGGGCGATGGATGATCCCATATCCATCGGTGTTTGACATCAAGGATGATGTACGGGTGCTCAGTGGAGACTGGGTACACTAGACGGACTCGCCGAGAACTCCCAGTTGGTGATATACCACACGTCAGATGGCAGTTCTCCGGTGACACTGGTACAGGGTAGTCTGTAGACCCGAGATCATCATAGAGTCTTGTGTGATTCCCACTGTGTTTTGATTTCCACCTTACCACATCCAAGAGGGCGTGCAAAACGGTGACTTTTGGGTACAGTCCCGAATCACATGGAGGCAATGGGCGATAGGAGGGGATTCGTCTCTCCCGGTATAGGGAGTTGATGTTGTGCTGTGTCCGATTGGCTATAACTGGAAGTCCCTGGCCAAGTCTGATATAGATATTTACTGGTAAGTGTTACTAGTAGTTTCTCGACCTGTTATGAACCTCACATCGACACGACTTATCGGTTACTGGGGTCTTACGTTTACCACCCCTAGACTTGATATACGACATATCAGACGAACAGACCGGACTGTACGGGAGTGTTACTGATTGGATTCACAGGAGAACGCACAGGCTAGCTTGTTGATCTTCTGATCGCTCAATACCTGGGTGGCTGTTACGTTTAGCTGACCGCTTGCAGCTTGTGGGTGTTTGATATGATCGTCACCTGCTACCGGCGTATTGACGATTCTTTAGAGTCCTACACAGAGGTTTCTTGGCTCAGGCGAAACGGAGTAGTGGCACATATGTGATATGTGCAGGACCGAGGATAATGCGATATGAGATACCGTATTATATTCTCGAGATATTTTGATTTGAATCGGGACATCGGATCAAGTGTTGATTCGATGAATCGGTACATGATATATTAGCCGGTTATATTCGATATAGCCGGATCGTTGGATCAAGTGTTGATTCGATGATTTAATGTATAATAATATATATGATATATTGTATTACATTATCTAATATTGGCTCTTTTTATTATTTCATTTTCTCACTGGATTAATACATTGATATATATGCGATATATGTTAAATGTATTATTTTCTTTTGTTGCAAATATATAATATATATGTGATATATATTATTGTGACATAATATGATTTATTATTAAACATGTTTAAGGATGATTAAATGGGATTAGGGTTTGATTAGGGTTAGCTTCTTCTTGCACATTCTAGAAGCTTTTCCTTTTGTCTTGGTTAAGATATTATGGTTGATACTTATTCTTAACCTAACCAAACCCTAACCCTAGTTTATTCTCTACAAACTCTTAGCCTATCATCCTTGACCATGGTTCAATAATCAATCATATACATTTCTTTTCTATTCATCACAAAAGGATTATCTTTTCCATCATCATCTTCTTCTCTCTTGAGTTCTAAAAGAAAATGCTTACTAGTTAATTCTTGTGTGATGATTTCTTGTGAGAAAGTGAATAAAAAGAAAGCATAATTACTACTCCCTCATCCTCATCTAATATAGCCCATTAGATTAGGGTGTTCATCTCTATAGAGTGAGAAAGCTTGGGTTTTTGCTACTTCGACGTAGATCATCGGAGATTTGGAACACTTCAAGATAGCATGGACCGTTCGAGTCGTGGAGCCTCTCTTGAGTCCGGGAGATCGTGGATCGCGGCAAAGGGACTTCTACTCGGAGCTTGTGAAGGGAAGGAGCAGACTACAAAGGTTGTAATCCCTCACACTTAGATAAAAAGTTGTTATCTTGCATGCTAAACCCTAATAATCTAGCAAAGATCCCGTCTTTGGGTTGTTCGGCACATGTAGAATTTTATTCGGGCATGTTTGATGCTTTATGAACCTTCACTAGTGTGCCTAGGAACCCTACAGTAACCTGCTTCAGTTCCTGTGTCCTGGCCTTCCAAGCCCTGCAATCTTTCTTCCAGTGTCCACTCTTATGACAATAGAAGCATTCTTCTTTACCCACAAGCTTCCCCGCTATCTTTGTTGCCTTTTCCTTTCCCTTCGTATCCACTTTACTAACACCGCCCCTTGGTTTGGCGGGGGCTTTCCTCTTCTTTCGCCTTGGACCTAGAAGAAGAAGATCCTCCTACAAACAAAGTGGATGTTTCCCTACTTTTCTGTAGGGTGCCCTCTGCGCTCCTCAGCATGTTGAGGAGTTCTGAAAGTTCAACTTCTTTTTCTTATAGGTTGAAGTTCAGTATAAACTGGGCGTAAGTGGAAGGAAGGGACTGGAGAATCAAGTCCATATAGAGATCACTCTGCAACGTGGTCCCAAGTTCCGCGAGCTCCTCAATGTAGCCAATCATCTTAAGCACGTGTTCCGCTACCGATGATCCGACGGCCAACTTTGCCGAAAATAACTTCTTCAACACTTCGTATCTTGCGACACGAGACTGCTCTCCATACAGTTCTTTTGTATGAAGAAATATGGATTCCAGGTCCATATTCTCGTGCCTCCTCTGATGTTTGTTGTCCATAGAGGCAAGCACGAGGCACTTAGCCTTCGTGCAATCAATCTCCCAAGTCTTACGGATTTCCTTATCCGTGATGCTGGAGGTGGGACCTGGGACAAGGGGAGCTTTGGTGGTAAGAAGATACCCCAGCTTGTCGTAAGTGATTGCCATTTTGACATTCCTGAGCCAATCTTTGTAGTTTGGCCCTGTCAGTATGTTTTTATCTAGAAGTAACTTAAGTCCAGTCATGTCGATTGGTCGCTGCAATTAGGAGAGAGAGAAGAAACACTCAGCACGATGCTCTTGCAAGTTTAGAATGGTTTTTCGTTTTTCTAAACAGGATGGCTCCCACTGTCTCTCGATCCCTCCTCAAACCATAAAGGAAGAATTTGTCGGGATCAATCCCACCGCACAATACTTGCTTAACCGTTTAGCCAGGCCAGTGTCGGTACTTCGAGGGAGGTTTTCCAACGCTTTCGCGAAGTTCCTTAATTTAAGAACATCTTTTCCCTGGGGGCGTAGCCCCGCTAACACCTTTCTTGACACCTACTAGGTTTATAGCATTGATCGTTTAGTGAGAAATTTCCCGAGGAGTAGCATATACTCACAGTAGGATCGGGATCCAAATATCATCGCGTGACGAAACTGAAGGAATCCTACCAGAATCATCACACTCCAAATGGTATGCAAATCTAGCAAGTTTCAGTACTTATGAAACTCCCGATGTGATTTTTGCCCCATGCTCTTATGACCTTGGCGTGAGGTCAAAATGTCATAAGTCACATGTCAAGTTTTTCCCATCATTATCCCGGTTGATTTGAACCCACCCGTACCTACCCTTGACGTAGGCCAAAATGGCAGTACGGCTGTCCCAAAACAATGCATTCTATCTATGCAACAGATAAATATCCGGTAGCTACCAATCACTATGCCTTGGCGTGAGGTCAAAATACATAGCTTGAATACTACCGAATATTTAACTGAAATGATGGAGGGCTACGAATGGTTTTGGCTAAACCGTGAACGTAGTGAACTTGATATAATCGATGGAACGAGATAGCTTTTAAAAGTGTTAGTTATATGTATGCCCTAGAGGCCATTACTGTACATTGGATGTATATTGTAGTGGATGCTGGGACGTATATAGGGAGGACTTTCTTGCTCGACATGATAGTATGCTATCTGGTTGATCTTTACCTTAACGTATACGTTGATTGTCTCTCTGTTACATGTTGGTAAAGCCCTTAGGATGTGTACTTGACTACCTGGACTATGATGCGGATCATACTAGTGGGGACATGGTAGTCCATAAGTACATCCTTCAAAGTCCCTAGTCGTAGGTGTATCGAGACGGGGCATCGATATACGAGAGTAGACTAGCATGTACCTTCTCGACCCATACAGATGGGCGATGGATGATCCCATATCCATTGGTGTTTGACATCTGAGGAGATATACGGGTGCTCAGTAGAGACTGGGTACACTGGACGGACTCGCCGAGAACTCCCAGATGGTATTATACCTCACGTCAGATGGCAGTTCTCAGGTGACACTGGTACAGAGTAGTCTGTTGACCCGAGATCGTCATAGAGTCTTGTTTGGTTCCCACTGTGCTTTGATTTCCATCTTACCACGTCCAAGAGGGCGTGCAAAACGGTGGTTTTTGGGTACAGTCCCGAGTCACATGGAGGCAATGAGCGATAGGAGGGGATTCGTCTCTCCCAGTATAGGGAGTTGATGTTGTGCTGTGTTCGATTGGTTATAACCGGAAATCCCTGGCCAGGGTTGCTGAGATTTACTGGTAAGTGTTACCAGTAGTTTCTCGAATTGTTATAGACCTCATATCGACACGACTTATCGAGCTATTGGGGTCTGACGTTTACCACCCCTAGGCAAGATATGCGACATATCAGACGATCAGACCGGACTGTACGGTAGTGTTACTGGTTGGATTCACTGGAGTGTGAGCGGGCTTGCTCGTCGATCTTCTGATCGCTCAATACCCGGGTGGCCGTTACGTTTAGCAGACCGGTTGCGGCTTGTGGGTGTTTGATATGATCATCACCTGCTGCCGGCGTATTGACGAGTCTTTAGAGTCCTACACAGAGGTTTCCTGGTTCAAGAGAAACGAAATAGGAGCGCATATGAGATATTGTAGGGTTGCTAGGCACGCGCACAAGGGTCTACGAGGCATCAACCATGCCCGAATAAAAATTTAGTCGTGCCGAACAACCCGAATACGGAACTTTAAACTAGAGATTAGGCGATAACTTGCATGCTAAACAATTTAACACTAAGTGAGACGGATTACAACCTTTGTAGATCCGGTCCTTCACTTCATATGCTCCGTGTTGTGGTCCCTTCGCTACGATCACCGGGTTCCGGGCTCTCGAGAGGTTCCACGAAGAGAATGAAGCAACCTTTGCTTCCGATCTTCGATACTACGATGATCTACCTCGAAGTTTCTTTAACACAAGCTAACACTCATGAAATGATGTGAACACCCTCATCTAAATGGCAAGTGAAGATAAGGATGATGAAGTAGGAATTTTGCTCTATTTATTTATCTTTTTCTCACTATTATTCATCACAAAATCAAAGCAAGAAACATTTTCAAGCTTAGAAGAAGAATGAAGAAGATGATGAATAATATCATTATTCTTTTGTGATGAATAGGAAAAGAGATGATAATGATCAATAAAGCAACCATGGTTTCTAAACCATTGTAGAGAATAAACCAAGGGTTAGGGTTTGGGTTGAGTTAAAGATGAGTCATGAGTAAATATCTTTCACAAAACAAAAATGAAAAGCTTCTAGAATCAACTAGAAGACTTAACCCTAATCCAAACCCTAATCATGTTTAAACTCCACAAAACATGTTGCATTAATTATCATATCATGATACAATATTATATATCACATATATAATATTTATCGTAACAAAATAAAATAATACAATTAACATATATCGCATATATATCAATGTATTACCCGAGTGAGAAAAAGAATCTTTTAGCGAGCAAATATTAGTTAATGCAATTTAATATATCACATATATTATTATACATTAAATTATCGAATCAACACTTGATCCGACAATCCGGCTATATCGCATATAACCGGCTAATATCAATCCGTACCGATTCATCGAATCAACACTTGATCCGATGACCCGGCTGATATCAAATATCGCGAGAATAGAATACGGTATCACATATCGCATTATCCTCGGTCCCGCACATATCACATATGTGCTCCGAATCCGTTTTGCCTGAGTCAAGAAAACTCTGTGTAGGACTCTAAAGAATCGTCAATACGCCGGCAGTAGGTGATGATCATATCAAACACCCACAAGCTGCAAGCGGTCAGCTAAACGTAACAGCTACCCAGGTATTGAGCGCTCAGAAGATCAACAAGCAAGCCTGTACATTCTCCTGTGGATCCAAACAGTAACACTCCCGTACAGTCCGGTCTCGTCGTCTGATATGTCGCATATCTCGCCTAGGGGTGGTAAACGTCAGACCCCAGTAGCTTGATAAGTCGTGTCGATATGAGGTCTATAACGGTTCGAGAAACTACTGATAACACTTACTAGTAAATCTCAGCAACCCTGGCCAGGGATTTCCGGTTATAGCCAATCGAACACAGCACAACATCAACTCCCTATACCGGGAGAGACGAATCCCCTCCTATCGCTCATTGCCTCCATGTGATTCGGGATTGTACCCAAAAGCCACCTTTTTGCACGCCCTCTTGGACGTGGTATGATGGAAATCAAAGCACAGTGGGAACCACACAAGACTCTATGACGATCTCGGGTCAACAGACTACTCTGTACCAGTGTCACCGGAGAACTGCCATCTGACGTATGGTATAATACCATCTGGGAGTTCTCGACGAGTCCGTCCAGTGTACCCAGTCTCCACTGAGCACCCGTACACCATCCTTGATGTCAAACACCGATGGATATGGGATCATCCATCGCCCATCATATGGGTCAAGATGCATATACGCTAGTCTACTCTGGTGCATCGATGCCCTGTCTCGATACACCATCGACTAGGAACAGTTATAGGATGTACTCGTCGACTACCGTGGCCCCACTAGTATGATCTCATCATAGTCCCAGTAGTCGAGTACATATCCTAAGGGCTTTATCAACATGTAACATAGAGACAATCAGAGTACATGTTAAGATAAAGTACAACCAGATAGCATACTATCATGTCGAGCAAGAAAGTCCTCCCTATATATGTCCAAGCATCCACTACAATATACATCGTATGTACAGTAATGGCCCCTAGGGAATACATGTAACTAACAGATATGTGCGGGACCGAGAATAATGCGTGTATGTGATACCGTATTCTATTCTCGCGATGAATGTGTCGAATGGTTGTATGCGAGATAACCTAGTTATCGAATCGAAGATTGATTCGATAAATCGATACATTGGATATTAGTCGGTTATATGCGATATGACCGGATCGTTAAATCAAGTGTTGATTTAATGATTTAATGCATAATTATATATTTGATATATTACTTTGCATTAACTAGTATCGGTTCACTTTAAATGGATTTTCTCACTCGGATGTGCGCATTGCATATGCGATATGATTTTGTGCACTTGCTTGTATCATGTTTGATGATACATGCCTTTTTGGTTAAGTGTAAAGAATTAAACCTTGGTTAATGAAATGGTTAGGGTTTACTTTTTCCTTATTCATTTTATTCATTTATTTATTCTTTTAGAAAAAGAAAAGGAAATGATAAAATGGTGGCATTCTTTGTTCTTTCATGAAGCTTCATGAATACTTTGACTTTGTGACCACTTTGTCTCATCCTTAACCCTAACCATTCCACTTAACCCTAATTAATTATCTACACCTAACCATGGCTCTATTATGATAAGAATTGATTATTCTTTTCATTTTGGAATTAACTTATCATAACATAATTCTTCTTCTTCTTCCTTTCTTCACTTGAAGAAAGCAAGCTTCATCAATGGTGATTGATGAAATAGAGTGAGAAATCCAATTCTAAAGTCTACCCACTTCCTATTTCTTCATCCTCTACCTCTTGCCAAGTAGTAGAGTGTGTTTCCTTCACAAGTTTTCATGGCTTGGTGAAGGTGGAGCTTGATCTAGCGATGCCTCGAAGTAGATCATCTTCGGCATGGACATCGACGACCTAGCTCGCCATTTCTCCGACGAAGCCGACGCTAGAGCCCGGGAATTCATTTGGACAGCGAGGGGACTTCGTTGCGGAGCTATGGAGGTGGAGCACCGGATCTACAAAGGTTGTATATCCGTATTCTCATAGTTAAGTGTTAACTAGTTAGCATTATCGCCTAGAAATCTAGCCAACGATCCGTAGTCGGGTTTCTCGGCACCGTTTTTTTGAAATTGGCATGGTTGATGCCTTGTGAGACCTCACTAGAGTGCCTAGGAACCCAACAGTGGTATCAGAGCCTAGCTAGAGCCTTAGGCGAAGTCTCGACGGAATCAGAAGTCCGATCGACCCAAAACCCGACTTGAAAAATGCTCTCTGGACTTTTCTGTAAAATGTGGATTTTTGTAGATTAAAAATATTCAGAGAAATCAGCAGGCAATTTTAAGAAATACTGTGCAGCACGTGCCCGTAATTCAACTAAAGTGCGGCAGAACCGCGGCATGAGCTTGCTCATGCGGCGGTTCCGCGGCCCGTTTGTCGTTTTGTGCATCCAATTTTGCACAGTAGTTCTTAGTTGTCTGTGCTGGTTTTCCTGGGGATTTTTAATATTTTATTCCAGAGTTGTATTTTCTGAGTTGTATTGGGGACTCGGTGTATTCGATCGGACTGTCTAATTTTTTCGGTGTGCTTTTCCGGGTATTTTTAGAATATGTTAAAAAGTTCGACCGGATATAAATACCCAATTTTTCCCCTGTCGGAAAATTTCCAAGTGTTGGATTTTTCCGTAGTTTAACGACGTTCTAAGTAGTGCAAGTAACTCGATGGACCCTCTAGAAGACAACAAACCTTAACTCGATTATGTGACCGTCTTGAACTGCCCTTTGAACCTTCGGGTTTGGGGCAGTACGGCGTGCCACATGTGAGGCGTTGGCTTGACCTTTCTACGGCTGGACCGTTGGTACTGAGGCACGAACTGAATGTTGTTAGACTTATTTCATGTGTTGAGCTGTTTCGGGAAAACTTGGGTGTTCGAATGTTCAATCGGAAAGTTTAACATTTTCTGTTTATCCGGAATGTGATACAATAATTGGAATTCACAATAAGTTATGAGATAACTGAATGAATGTTATAAACATAGCAATTTAGTCTCACTTGATCGGTCGCCACGGAATTTTGATGTGATCAAAAGTCCGTCGCAATCACGTAGCGTACGCGGATACTCGTCGGGTAAACTTAATAGACAGCCTCACCCCATAGCCCCGACCAAGTGACTGTAGGAGAACCCCGTCGCCGAAAGCATCCGTTCGGGTGCTCGCGGTGGCGGTGTTCCGCCTTGGTGCACTTTGTCGACGGCGTCGGGGGTGCGGCCGCCTACTAGAGTTTGCGACGAGCATTTGATCAGATTGTCGGGAATCTTGTTGAATTGCCCGACTTGATATTGAAAAGAGTTTTCGATAATGAGACTAAAATGCGGGGTTTATAATTGTTAGGCATGCGATGTCTAAGTAATTCATTTGGTCAGGCATGCGATGTCTGAGGTGGTTGCGGATTCCAACTGTTGTAGTTTTACACTTTCTTTTCTGTGACCGTAAGTGTAATATGTGATATTGCCGGTTTCGTTGCAATATGTCAACGACAATTGGGATGCGCATATTTACTTACGTTGATGACATGTGATGTTATGTGTTGCTGGATATGTTATATTGGATCGTCGTGTTTGAATAGCCGGGGGGTTTTTATGTGAGATGAGTGTTTTTCATTTTCATTCATGTAAAAACTTGTATGTAATATTCTTTTATTTGGGGCACTTCCAGGTTGCGGAAGTTGTCACCTTTTGTATATTATTTACTTTTCTGCACTAGGATAGACCCAAGGAGGAGGGCACAAGTAACCGGGTTCTGGAGTCCAGTGGGAGACTAACTCGAGGAGTCGAGTCCGGGTCTCCTAACTCTAGAATTGGTAGGGTTGCTTGCCGCTCTCGTAGGGGTCTTGGGGTGTGGGTTTGGCTATTCATCACGACCGTGGAATCCGTGTTTTATACTGGCTCGTATTGAAAACACGGACGTCCTAGTATATCCAATATTTCATATGATTCTTCTGCTGCGATATCTGTGATGTGATCATGTGATGTTCTGTGATAGATACTGTATATAGTATATATGATATATTATATAGACGTTACTTATGTTTTACACCCGTGCTAGCCCTGCCCCGCTCTGCCGTTAGTTACCTAACCTAACGGTGCACGAGGGGACATCGAGGCGAATGCGGATGGCATAAGTGTACGTCGTATTTATCTGTGATGATTAGGTACTTAATTGATGGGACTTCATTAATATGATTAATGAAATAAAAGAAACCTAAGATGTTGTAGAATCGAATTTCAAAATAAAACAGGTAGCTACAGTTCTTGCTTTGCACAGCGGTATATATGATATATCCTGCACCTTAATCCAAATAAAAGAATATTACATTACATTTGAATTTACATGAATGAAAATATAAAACTCTCATCTCACAAAAAAAAACCCCCCCGGCTATTCGATCGCGACAATCCTACACATCATATCTCAGCAACACATAATATCTCATATCATCAACGTAAGTAAGTATGCATACCCCAATTGTCGTTGATGTATAGCAACGAAACCGGCGATATCTAACATACTACACTTACGGTCACATAAAAGAAAGTGTAAAACTTCAATATTTGGAATCCAGATTCTCTTCAGACATCATAAATGCGAAATATCACATATTTCGTATTTCATGCCTAAACTATATGAATTCCACATATTGCATCACATTCCAGACAAACAGACAGTATTAAAGTTTTCGAACGAACAATCAAGCACCCAAGATTCACTAAAGCTCAACACTTGAGCAGGGTTCAAAAATCCGGAGTGTGACACAGTAGTAGCGGTCCAGCCGTAGAAGGGTCAAGCCAACGCCTCACATGTGGCACGCCGTACTGCCCCAAACCCTAGGGTTCAAAGGGCAGTTCGAGACGGTCACATAATCGAGTTAAGGTTTGTTGTCTTCTAGAGGGACCACCGCAAAAAGACTTGCACGTATCTCCAAAGTATTTAAACCCCGTGAATAGTGAGTAAATGATACTCGTTCAAACACTTCAATACTTTCTAATTTATCCTGAAAAGCTACGAAATGAAAATCCCGATCGAATTGACGAGTCCAAAACCACCTCCAGAATTTTTCAAAACCAAATACAGATTAAAAATATCCAAAAATTTATACTAGCAGATTCATGAATTACTGTACAAAAAGTATCCATCAATTCATATATACGGCCGCGGAACCGCGGCCTAAGCAAGCTTAGGCCGCGTTTTCGCGGCGATAATCACTGTTCACTGGAAATTTTTTTTACCGTAATCCTTATTTTTTCCTGCTGTATGTTTTACATATTTTTAATTCTGCAAATTATCAAATTTTAGAAAATTTCCAGAGATCACCCTAAAATACCGTATTTTTGTCCGATCGGGGTTTTCACTTCGTAAAAACGTCGCCTAATGTTCTAGGTCGGCTCTGATACCGATGAAAGGTTTGTTTAGCACCCTATGAAGAGTTTTGAAGCATCACATGACCCAAAGTTTTAAGTTTTATGGTGCTAAACTAACATGCAAAGGGATCGATCCTAGAAAATTAGGGTTATAAAACTTTAAGCTAGTAAAGATAAGGGTTTGAAGGCTACAACCTTTGTAGCTCCCCTTTGCTGGACTCCTTGGTGTCTTGGGTGATGAATCGAGGTCTTCTTGAAATTCCCTTGCGTCCACGACGATCCACCACGGAGTACTCCGTCCAAGCTCGCTACTTTGGAAAACCGAAGGAAACACTCTAATCAAGTTGGCTAGACTTGAGTAGAATGATGTTGTGGTTTGGAATCTCACTTCAAAAACCTTTCTTTAGTTGTATTTAACTCACTAGAGAAGACTAGAGAGGAAAAGATGAAGGAGGATGAAGATGGTGGCTAATTTAAAACAAGAGGTGTAAAAAGATAACCTTGAGTTAAAAACAAAATGAAATATATATCACTATATATATTTATTTCCTTCTTAACTTCAACCATGATTAAATCATAGATAGTTAATTTAACTTGGGCTTTAAATGATAAAGTGAAGGATAACCCTAGGTTAGTGGTAGTTGAGATAGGTTAGGTTAGAAGAAGAATGTAGAAGCAAGAATGTTTATCCTTTCCTTTTTCATTTTACTTTAAAACCAAAATTAAATAATAATCCATTATTTAATCTATGGTGTGAGTCTTATATTGCCACCATTTCCATATGCAATCAACCATGATGGATGGGTGTATGTATGTATACATGTATGCACATCTACATGTGCATGAAACTAGAAAGGAAGAAAGAAACACATGCATGCATGCATACATCCATCAAACCCTAGAAAGGTTTCAAGTGAGAAAACTAATGGTTAGATGATAAATCAACACTTAATTTATCAATCCGGTCATATCTCATATGACTCCACCAAAAGCAGGCCACCCGATCAATGTTCGGTATCATATACGCACATTTCAATCGGGTGCAAGCGCATATCGCATACGCGCACCACAACGTTTCGCCTGGACTGGGTAACTCCTCTGTGGGACTCTAAGACTCGTCAATACGCCGGCAGAGGGTGATGATCATATCAGGTACCCCCAAACCGCAAGCGGTCAGCTAAACGTATCGGCCACCCGGGTATTGAGCGATCAGAAGAAAACAAGCGAACCTGTTACAACTCCCGTCGAGCCATTCGGCAACACTACCGTACAGTCCGGTCTCTTCGTCAGATATGCTGCATATCGAGCCTAGGGATGGTCACGTCGACCCCAATAACTCAATAAGTCTTGCCGGTGAACGGTCTATAACAGATCGAGAAACTACTGATAACACTTATCAGCAAATCTCAGCAGCCCTGGCCAGGGACTTACTGATATAACCAGTCGGGCACAGTACAGCATCAACTCCCAATATCGGGAGAGACGAAACCCCACCTATCGCTCATTGCCTTCGTGTGTCTCGGGACTGTACCCAACGGCCACCTGCTTGCACGACTCAGTAGAGCCGTGGTAGGGTGGTAATCAAAGTAAAGTGGGAGAACACACAAGGCTCTATGACGATCTCGGGTCTACAGACTAACCTGTACCAGTGTCACCTGAGAACTGCTATCCGACGATAGATATAATTCTATATAGGAGTTCTCGGTGAGTCCGTCCAGTGTACCCAGTCACCACTGAGCACCCGTATATGATCTTGATGTCAAACATCGATGAAAGTGGGAACATTCATCGCCCATCGTATGGGTCTAGTATCATATACGCTAGTCTACTCTGGTATATCAATGCCCCGTCTCGATATACCTACGACTAGGGACGTTCCAGGATATGCTTATAGACTACAGATGTCCCACTAGTATGATCTCTATCATAATCAGAGTAGTCAAGACGATATCCTCAGGGCTTTATCAGCATGTATGAATGAATAAAAGCATGATCAAATCAACATGTCAGATAAAGAAGAACCAGATAGCATACTATCATGTCGAGAAAGAATGCAAACTGAATATATATACATGTATAGATACATCCACTATCACATAATGGCCTCTAGGGCATACATATATCCAACAATCTCCCACTTGCACTAAGGCCAGTTATTGGCGTATCTCATACCCAATATCTCAAAAAGTCGCTCATGCTGTGGCTGAGGGAGGGCCTTGGTGAATGGATCCGCGGCGTTATTCTTTGTGTCTACCCTCCTAATCTCGATCTCACGGCGATCTACAATCTCCCGGATCAAATGAAAACGCCTCAGGATGTGTCTGGACCGCTGATGGGATCTGGGCTCCTTGGCTAACGCCATAGCCCCATTATTGTCACAATACAAAGGTATTGGATCAATAATGGTTGGAACTACTCCTAACTCCGAGACGAACTTCTTCATCCAGACGGCTTCCTTGGCGGCATCATTTGCAGCAATGTACTCAGCTTCCATCTTAGAGTCTGCAACGGTATCTTGTTTGGAACTCTTCCAACTTACCGCCCCTCCATTGAGGGTAAATACAAACCCTGAGATAGATTTGCTGTCATCCTTATCGCTCTGGAAGCTCGAATCGGTAAAGGCCTCCATTTGGAGATCTGTATTACCATACACCAAGAACAATTCTTTAGTCCTTCGCAAGTACTTAAGAATGTTCTTCACAGCTGTCCAGTGGTTCTCCCCTGGGTTGGATTGATACCTGCTTACAACACTAAGTGCATAAGCTACATATGGGCGTGTACATAACATCGCATACATTATAGATCCTACTGCCGAAGCATAAGGTATAATGCTCATGCGAGCTCTCTCTTCATCTGTCTTTGGACAAGAATCCTTGGAGAGAGTGACTCCATGGCAAGCGGGTAAGGCACCCCGCTTGGAGTCTTCCATACTAAACCTCTTTAGGATGGTGTTGATGTACCTGGTTTGGGACAGTCCCAATAACTTTTTGGATCTATTCCTATAGATCCTTATGCCCAGGATGTATATGGCATCACCCAGGTCCTTCATGGAGAACCTTAGTGATAAGAATGATTTGACCGACTGTAGCATAGGAATATCATTTCCTATCAGAAGAATGTCATCCACGTAAAATACGAGGAATGTGACAGCTCTTCCTACAGCCTTCCTATAAACACAAGGTTCATCTGGATTTTTGATGAAATCAAACTCTTTGATAACATCATCGAAACAGATGTTCCAACTCCGAGATGCCTGCTTTAACCCATATATGGATTTAAGCAATCTACATGCTTTCTCGCTGCTCCCACTGTCAATGAAGCCCTCTGGCTGATCCATATAAACGCATTCTTCTAAATCTCCATTTAGAAATGCTGTTTTAACGTCCATCTGCCAGATTTCATAGTCGTAGTGAGCAGCAATAGCAAGTAGGATCCGAATGGATTTAAGCATGGCTACGGGCGAAAAAGTTTCGTCATAGTCCAAACCTGGTCTTTGACGAAAACCTTTTGCCACAAGTCTTGCCTGAAAACTGGTAGGATCATCATCATCCATGATACAGTCTTCTCTGTCACCATCAATGAGGAAACCGTAGTACCTCTCCGGTGGGCGAGAAGTCCTACCAGACCTACGGAGTGGCCGAGGTTCTTCAGTTTCTGTTGCAACAGTCGGTTCAACCAAATCGTCATTTGTAGTTTGTGTCTCTAGAACCTCTTCTAGATCCACCACTTTGCCATCATCTTTATCTGTGAAAAATTCTTTTTCCAAGAATGTGGCATGTTGAGAAACAAACACTTTTTGTTCCTCTTTGTGGTGGAATAGATATCCATAAGAATTCTTTGGATATCCTACAAAGTTACACATGACTGACCGTGTCTCGAGTTTGTCCGGATTCTGCTTTTTAACATAGGCCGGGCAACCCCAAATCTTAATTCTCTTAAGAGATGGTCTCTTCCCATGCCATATCTCATATGGCGTGGTAGACACGGCTTTGGTTGGAACCCTGTTTAGCAGAAACGCTGCAGTCTCCAATGCATGCCCCCAAAACGAGACTGGTAACTCAGCGTCACTCATCATGGACTGGACCATATCTAATAGGGTCCTATTCCGTCGTTCTGACACACCGTTGTGCTGTGGTGTGTAAGGAGGAGTGAGCTGAGAGAGAATCCCACTCTTTTAGGAAGTTTGCAAATTCTGTACTGAGATACTCTCCACCTCGATCTGATCGAAGCATCTTAATACTCAAGCCGGTTTGTTTTTCTACTTCTTGTTTATATTCAATGAATTTCTCGAAAGCGTCGGAGTTGTGCTTTAATAAAAATACATGACCGAATCTTGAGAAATCGTCAGTGAATGTAATGAAGTATGAAAAACCGCCTCTAGCCTGTGTAGACATTGGTCCACATACATCACTATGTATGAGGCCCAGGAGCTGAGTAGCTCTTTCTCCGTGTCCGGTAAACGGAGTTTTGGTCATTTTACCCTTGATACAAGACTAGCAAGTCGCATAAGATTTATATTCAAAAGAATTTAAATATCCATCTTTGTGTAACTTGTTTAGTCTTGTTTCGTTAATATGACCAAGTCTACATTGCCAAAGAAAAGCTTCATTCAATTCTGAAAGTTTTCTTTTATTAGTGTGTTGTACACTGAAAACTGTGTGTTGATTTAGGACATATATTCCGTTATTAAGCGTACCATACCCAACCAACATTTGATTCAGGTGAATGTTCATAACATTGTTTTGCAATACAAAGTTATATCCTTCATTGTCCAACAAAGAAACGGATATTATATTACATAACATACTTGGTACAAAATAACATGGATTCAAAATCAAAATACATCCTGATGGCAACCCCAAGTGATACTCTCCCACTGCGACTGTATGTACATTGGAACCATTTCCAACGCGGAGAGTATGGTCACCTGTTTTCAAAACCTTGCTATTTCTCAGCCCCTGCATAGAATTGCAAATGTGAGAACCTGAACCGGTATCCAATACCTAGGAAGCAGAGTTTATAGAAAAACAGTTTTCAGTCACAAACGCACCTGAAGCAGAAACATCACCATGCTTCTTCTTGAGACTTAGGTACTCCGTGCAATTGCGCTTCTAATGTCCTGTCTTGTGGCAATGAAAACATTCGCCTTTCCCTGGGTCTCCAGCTTTGGACTTTCCCTTTCCCTTCACCTTTTTAACTCCGCCCTTAGGATTAGTGGGTTTCTTCTTTTTCTTTCCCTTGGCCTTAGCTTTCGGGCGAGAAGAAGAAGACTGTCCAATAGTCATAATGGGAGTTTTTGCTGACTTCATAGTGCTCTCTGCACTCCTTAACATTTTAAGGAGTTCAGGGAGTTCCTTTTCCATGCCATGCATGTTAAAGTTCACTATGAACTGAGCAAAGGTGGAGGGCAGGGACTGCAGAATAATATCTCTATATTGTTCATTGTCCATCGTCCATCCAAGGTCCTCAAGCTCTTCAATAAGAGCTATCATCTTCAGAACGTGGTCTCCTACTGGTGTGCCGGGGGCCATTCGCATCTGAAATAATTTCTTTGATGCTTCGTATCGTAATACGCGGGATTGCTCCCCATACAACTCCTTTGTATGGAGCAATATACCGTGAATGTCCATGTCCTCGTGCTGCTTTTGATGTGTGTTGTCCATCGATGCAAGCGCGAGGCATTTTGCCGTGGCACAGTCAGCGTCCCATGTCTTGCGGACTTCAATGTCCGCAACTGAGGATTTTGAACCTGGGACGGGCGGGGCTGAAGCCGTTAGGACATATGATACTTTATCATAAGTCAAGGCGATTTTCAGATTCCTCAGCCAGTCTTTATAGTTGGTCCCATTCAGTTTGTTTTTATCTAGTAGAAGCTTAAGTCCAGTCATTGGTATCTTCCATTAAGAGAGAGAAAAGAATACACTCAGCGAAAGCACTTGCACAGATTAGATTGGTTTATTATCTTGTCTAATCGATGTTTCCCACTGCTTTTTATCAAGTTTTTCTTTCAAACCTTAAAAAGAAAAACTAGCCAGGATTAATTACAGTCTACAACTTCGCTAACCGTTCAGCCAGGCCAGTGTCGGTACTTTGAGGGAGGTTCCCCGTGCTTTCGCACGGACCTAATTAGAGTAAACCTCGTTTTCCCAGAGGCGGAGCCCCGTTAACACCTTTCTAGACACCTAATGAGTTAGCTAATTGTATACTGTAAAACTCTCCTAGGAGCAACTATTGCCCACAGTGGGATCGGGATCCAACCATCATATGGAAGGCATGCAATCTCATTGCAAATTTCAACACTTGAAATTCCCGATGTGGTTTTTACCCCTAATACTCGTGACCTTGGCTAAGGTCAACAAATCACGAGCACTAGTCAAGCTCAACCCGTCATTTCTTGATTAATTAGACCCGTTCACATGACCCTTGGCTAAGGTCAACAAAGTCATATGCACATCCTAATTAATCTGCATCATATGCGTTTGTAGGAAGACATCACTTAGCTACCGTACACTACGCCTTGGCTAAGGTCAACAAACGTTGCACGAATACTAAGTACTCTACTTCCTAAAATGACGGAGGGTTGCGGATGATTTTTAAGAAAATCTTTAACGCTTTGAGCTTGATATCGTTGTAGAATCAAAAGGTTTTCAAAAGGAGTGGCTTAAGCTCCGCAGTTTTGAATTGTTGGAGATAGTGCCCTCAGAGTCAATTATTGGATCACAGGCACGTGATTGCAATGATTGAGGGAGGACCTATCCCGGTAGGACAGTCTTACTCGAGATGATAGTATGCTATCTGGTTTATCTTTATAATCGTGTACTGCTTTAGGTGACCTGACATGTCGCTATTACACGTTGATAGAACCCCTAGGATTCTTGCTTGACTACCAGCAGTATGATGGCGATCATATACGTGGGAGCTGGTAGTCTATAAGCACATCCTTAAAAGGTCCCTAGTCGTAGGAGTTTCGAGACAGGGCATCGATACTCCATTAGTAGACTAGTGTATACAGTCAAGACCCCGACGAGGGGCGGTGGCCGGTCTCACAAGCCACTGGTATCAGTTGGTTCACCTAAGATGTATACAGGTGCTCATTGGGTTATGAGTACACCGAACAGGACTCGCCGGGAACCTGCTAGTTGGTCTTATACCAGATGTCAGATAGCAGTTCCCAGGTGACATGTGTACAGGTTAGTTCATCGACCTGAGATCGTCATTTGTCTCGTGTGAGTTCCCACTGTGCTCTGATTACTACCCTACCACGGCTCAAAGGAGTCGTGCAAACAGGTTTTAGTTGGGTACAGTCCCGAGCCACATGGATGCAGTAAGCGGATCTGCAGGGGTTCGTCTCTCCCGGTATTGGGGGTGAGGTCGCGCTATGTCTAGGAGAGCCATTACACAAAGCCCTCGGCCGAGGCAGGAGATTTACTGGTAGGTATTCCAGTAGTATCTCAGGGTGTTCTGGGCTACGCTCCGACACGACTTGTACCGCTTTTGGGGGTCTGACTTTTACCAACCCCCTAGGCCCGACATGCGATGCTCATAGAAGAACGGACCGGACTGTACGGATATTGTCACTGACAGGCTCAGTAGGGTGTCAGGATGAGTTCGCTCATCGACGTCCCTTTTGGTCAATAGCTGGTGGCCCGTCACGTATTGGCTTATACCTCTGACGTGCTAGTGGTTAAATCCACAGCCATAGTATTGACGAGTCTTTATAGTCCACCACACTTACAGTTACTCAAGCTTTCGGGCGAAACGCTGTAGAGGCCGTATGGAGATATGGCAGGGTCCGATCAGATACGTGCGGTATTGCACGGATCGGGATCGGACAGTTTTGTACTAGTGGTCGTATAGTTATATGGCAGGGTTCGATCAGATACGTGCGGTATTGCACGGATCAGGATCGAACGGATATTACTAGCCGGCTTTGGTTTAAGCCGGATCCTAGTTTAGTACAGTGTAGTTTTTTGTCTCACTGCATTTGTATCCGGTCGGAATACAGATGCGGGTGTGTATGCATTGTATCGGGGTTTTCCTGTAATTTATTACGGGACCAGTTTTCTGGAGTTGCCAGTTTGCATTCCGTTCCGGCCGGTTTTCCTTTGTTCTTTCCCGGCCGGACTTTTCCGATGGAGGGGGTAATTTGCAGTTTTGCAAATTACATTTGGGGGGGGGGGGTTTCTTGCATATGTGGGATTATGTTTTGACCATCATCATTTTTATTCTCTTTACATCACTTGCTTTATTCATGATGGTTATTGTGATGAGAAAGGATTTGATTCTTGATTAGAAGTGATGTGAGCTTTGCTTTTAATATGGTCACCATTCTCTTTCTCCTACACTCACCTCCCTCTTGATTTTGGTTTCATATTCCCTCCACCATTTCCTTGGATGAAATGGCCGGCCACATGTTCATACCATAATATTGCATTATTATATTCCCCATTCTTATTCTTTTTATAAATAAACAGGTGCTTTTGACGCATGTCTGCTACATGTTACAGGTTACAGGTTCTTGGACAGAAAACAGTGAAAACAATGTAAAGACAATGAAAATATGGACTTTTGACCAACAAACAGAGGACTCTTGATCAAGCCTACATCAAAGAACAGTTCACAATCAACAAGGCAAGGCGAGGTCCAAAATAATAAGGCAAACGGTTAAAAGATCCATAGCAAAATGTTCACTGAAGATCTGGAATTGATAAAGAAGCCCAATTGATAAAAGGAACAAAGAACCAGAAAGCCCAGAAGAACATAAAGTGGCCCAGGAAAAATTATCAACTGAGCACACTAATGGGCCGCGGAACCGTGGCCCAAGCCTTACCCATGCCGCAGTTCCGCGGCCATTAAGAGCCCTCTCTTAAAGAAAATTTTACAATGATGTTGAGACGGTTCTGAAAAGATTCCCTGGGGCTATTTTTGTAATTTTAGACATGCGGATCAAAATGTAACCTAGGGTTTCTATTTCCTATAAATAGAACTCTAAACATTGTAATTTCTTATGCCTCCCTTTAATGAATAAAATTTAGAAATCTTTTGGAGAGCATCGGTGTTTCTTCTCCATTCAGAAATTCAGATCTGACAACCCTGCATAGATGATTGGAGAGATGCATCAGTAAGTAGTTTTATTTAATTGCCCTAGTTTAGATTTTAATTCCTTGCCTTAGATGTTAGCTTTGGGAAAGGCTTTTGAGAGATGAGATCTCTCATCCCTTTCTTACTCATCACATAGAATCTATAGGACTCCATGCATGCATGCACATACCGCTCCCTACGGCACCCTGTCCCTCGAGGTAGCGGTGATACCGTAGTATAAAGGCCCGGGTGTGATGTTTTCCATGGAGGTTAGGGTAAGGATCTCTAAAAGAAGGACAAGAACCTAGAGGAAGGAACACCTTCCCGAATGGATCCAATCCCCTTTATTGATAATTACCATAACTCCTCTTAGATCCTAATCTGGGTATAGAAAGCGTTGAGATTTATTTACATTTCCAAACCATTCCTAAACCTAACCCTAGCAAGATTTAGATCTAGATTAATTTAGTTTTTAGATAGAATCAATTTTTAGATTTAATAATCAACCGAACACCCTTCGGAATTAACTCGTAAGAACGAATCGGAAATTCACAAAATCCCTGTGGACCGACCCGTACTCACCGGCTAGCTGCAAAGCGACGCCATTCTTTATTGCGGTAATTATATTTTTGATCGTAAAATCTCTTTAATCAAATGGCGCCGTTGCCGGGGATCGAACCCGGGTCACCCGTGTGACAGGCGGGAATACTCACCACTATACTACAACGACCCGGCTGTTCCCATGCCGCGGTTCCGGCGCTGTCCTGTGCCCTAGTGTGCAGGGAATTTTCCCATAATTCTTTGGCGGCTGTGGAAAGATTTTCTAGGGGTATATTTGTAATTGTAGACATGCGGTGCAATTGTTGCCCTAGGGTTTCTATGTCCTATAAATAGAACCCAAGACTTTGTATTTTCTTATGCCTCTACTCATGAATAAAATTCTGTTTTCTTGAAGTTAGAGCGCATCAAAAGTAAGTATGTTATTTTCCTTGCAATAGTTGTAGTTTTTCATATCTGCTCTTATTTTCTCGCCTTAGTTTAAATTAGTTTAGCTTTTATTAACTTGCAATCGATGTTTTCTCTCTTTAATAAATTCTTGTTTTTTTTCATCCCCTCAATGAGCGAGTAGTTTCCTCGCTTGTTAGGGTTAGGAATAGGGAAGGATTTGAGAGATGAAGATCTCTTATCTCTTTTCGTTGCTAAAACTTTTATGAACATTAGAACTCCATACATACCTTTTTATTCCGCTCCCTACGGCACTTTTACCCGCAAGGTAACGGTGATTTCGTAGTCTAAAGGCCTGGATCTTAAGGTTTTCCATGGAGGTTAGGGTAAAGATTAAGAAAGGAAGGACAAGGATCTAGAGGAAGAATCAATCTTCCCAATCATCCAAATCTCCTTTGTTAAGATTTACCATAACACTAATATGATACATTTGATTAATAGAAATGGAAAGAGATATAGATCTTTGTTTACCAAATTTTCCCTAGACCTAATCCTAGCAAGTTTCTAATCCTAGTCTCATACAACTTCAATTTTTAGGTTTAATTATAAATCCAAACACCATTTGGAATTAACTCGTAAGAACTTAAAGGAGATTTACACATCCCTGTGGACCGACCCGTATTCACCGGCTAGCTTCAAGCGACGCCGTTCTTGATTGCGGTAAATTATTTTTGATCGACAAAACCTCTTTTAATCAAATGGCGCCGTTGCCGGGGATGGCGTAAAATTTTCTTTTTGTAATTTCGGGTTAATATAAAATCTAAAAAATCATAAAAATCTGAAAAATTCCAAAAAATAAAAAAAAAATTATCATCTTTTATTGTTTGAAGGGTTTCTTTGTGGATCTTTGCAGGATTGACGGATCTGAAACAACACAGAAGGCAAAACAGAAATAGATACATCAAAACAGAGAGGGATTTAGATTACAGAACAGCAGAAATTTTTTGGCAACCTGAAGCTGCTACCCAACCGCGTTTCCACGGCACTTACCTGGTCAAGACCGCGCTTCCGCGGCGCCCTGTGGAGTTCTCTGGAAAAAAATTGCATGGTTTGATTTCTTTCTCCTTCCTCTGCAAATCCCCATATATCTTCTGTCAAATCTTCTGCAGGATTCTTTGTGCTAAAAATCTTCTTCCCCCTTCCAATAATTGATTTTCTGCAGGATTCTTTGCGCCACGCTAAAAAGCAAATTGATTGTAAGTGATTTACTGCTTTGCATACTTTAATCTGACTTTAAGGGGCTATTGACCAATTCAGATTGGGTGGGGATTTCATCACCCTTCCCAGGACCCCAGAAATCATTTAAAGCATTTGCATTGACCACTTTTAATTTAAAAAATATTAGACTCAGCCCTAAGGACCTCGAGCTCAATAGGACAGAGGACTAGTATAGGCATCAGCCGTTTATCCTAACCGACATTGCGGTGTCTAGGCTAGTGGTTTTTAATTAGGCCCACTGTCGTGGTGGTTCCTTCCCACTTACCTGGCCGTACTTGTCCGTGAAGAGGCGGTTTGAGGTCCTATCTCTAGCCCTTTGGAACAGTTAGGAGCTGTCTAGCTGACCTAGGTGACCCTAGACTTAGGCCTGATTGTGCATGTGTGGTTAATTGCATTTGTGTCACTAGTCTCTTTTCAAGATCTTTTTGCAAAAGCTCACTTAAAAAGAAGAAGGAAAATCGTTTCAAAACTTGCAACTTGTCGCTAAAGAATCTTTGCACTCACTTACACCACTTCTTCTCATTTTCTTACCTTCACATTATGTCTTTCATCTTTCGACTACACTAACCCTTTTAGTGTATGTCCGGTTGGACTAGGGACCCTAGCGCCCGATTAGTCTGTGTTTTGTTGGTACCGACCGACGAACCTTTCGACTCCGAAGTCGAAATCTTGTCCACTTCTTCATTTTCACCATCACATTCTTCCGAAGGTATGTCGGGATACGATCCTAAAAACACCTTACCGACGGGAATGATTCCACCTCCGCCAGGTGCGAATAACCCGAATCTTCCGCCTGTCGAAGCGCCCGCACGAGTCGCGCTCCAGGATCTTTTCTACCCCATCCGCACCGCCCTTCCTACTTGTCTTTCCCTTCCACCGGCTAATGGGGACAATTTTGAGATCAAACCCCACTTCATCAACATGCTGCCTAAGTTTCATGGTTTGGAATCCGAAGATGCATATATCTTTATCAACAAATTCCAAAACGTTTGCGCCATGATGAAAACTACCCAATTGAGTGATGATGCTATAAGGCTAAGGGTCATTCCTTTCACCTTATGTGACCTAGCCGAGAAGTGGCTATACAGCACCGCATCACACTCAATTAGAAATTGGGACGAGTTTGTGAAAACTTTTCTTAAAAAGTTCTATCCTCATCACAAAACTGCTAAAATCCGTAATGAAATTATACAATTTTCACAGCTTCCTGCCGAACCATTTTGGAAATGTTTTGAAAGATTCAAAGACCTTCTCGTTCAATGCCCTCACCATGGAATCGAAAGATGGCAACTTTGCCAAACCTTATACGAGGGATTGAACCCGGCAACGAAGCAGTTGCTAGAAACCATTAGTCAAGGTCACTTTCTGTCCAAGTCTAGTAAGGAAGCGTGGCAGTTTCTTGAGGATCTTAGTGAGCAAACAATTCAGTAGGAGAGTACCAAGACCACATCATCATCTTCTTCTATTGGTCAACCTAGGGCAGGCATACATCAAGTAGAGATGTCAATTGCTATGAAGGCCGAGATGGCCGCTCTTACGAAAAAGCTAGAAGCGCTTGAGACCAAAATCTCAGCATCTTCTCCTGCCCCTGTCATGCCCCCACGAACTGTTTGTGCTTGTTGTTCGGATCCATCACATCTCACCGAAGAGTGTCCTTACACTGCATCCACTCAAGGACAAGATCAAGTCAATGCTGCCTTTCAGCAACGACAAAGAAATGATCCATACTCTTCGACATACAATCCGGGTTGGAAGAGCCACCCTAATTTCACTTGGAACCAAAATCAACAATCCCAAGGAATCAACAATTTTCAAAGGGCTCCTCCTCCACAACAACAAGCACCTCCACAAACTCAATTTCAGCAGCATCTCCAACAGCAACCTTACCCTAATCAGATGAACAATTTTGTACCCAACAATTTTGTTCCCCCTCAAAATGCTGTTAGCTCGCTCAAAAGAAGTCTAAAAGCATTCCTAAAGCAATCTGCACAGTCCACAGCTAGGATAGAGACTTCTGTTCAATCTTTGGTGCAAAACAGTGCTTCACATGATCAAAGCATCAAAGCTATTGAGGCACAAATTGCACAACTCAACGCAGCATTGAAAGAGCGAGAGAAAGGAAAGCTTCCGTCTCAACCACTCCCAAATCCCGGTCACGCACATGTTGCACATGAACAGCAGAATCATAACGTGAATGCTGTGACTACGTTGAGATCCGGAAAAGTGCTGCAAAACAATGTGGGTACTCACCGTGACACCTCTGCCGGTGGTTCTTCATCTTCCTCTTCTTCTTCGTTAGAGCCTATTCTCCATCCTTCACATGGCTCTACTTCTTCTAGCTCGAACGGACCCTCTCCTCACAACACGAACACATCTACATGGGGTTCCGTTCCAACTCAACAATCGGATCCGCAAAAATTGGACTCAATAACTTTTCAAAATGTTCCTTTTCCAAATCGGTTGAGATCCAATAAACCAACTCCACAGATGGAGAAGATTGTAGAGTTGTTCAAACAGGTTAGCATAAATATCCCTCTTTTAGATGCAATCCAACAAGTTCCTTCATATGCAAAAATCTTAAAGGACTTATGCACCAAAAAGAGGAAGTCACAAGTACCAAAGAAAGTTTTCGTGGCTAGTGTTGTTAGTGATGCTCTTGTTAATTCTTTACCCCCAAAGCACAAGGACCCCGGCTGTCCTACTATTTCGATCACAATTGGGAACAAGACCATCAATAGAGCACTATTAGATCTTGGTGCTAGTGTCAATTTGCTACCCTATTCGGTGTACGAACAATTAGGCGTTGGAGAGCTCAAGCCTACTCATTGCACTCTCCAAATGGCCGACCGATCAATCACCCACCCTAGGGGAGAGTTAGAGGATGTGTTAATTAGAGTAGGGGATTTCATTTTCCCCGTGGACTTTATTGTTATGGATACACAGCCTGTCGCTAACCCCCGTAATCAAATTCCGGTGATACTTGGTCGACCATTCCTCGTGACTTCTAACGCGGTAATCAACTGTCGTAATGGTTCAATGAATCTATCTTTTGGCAAGATGACAGTTGAACTTAACATTTTCAAGTTAGGAAGTCAGCCTTGCGAGCCTAATTCTAGCGTACTTGATGTGTGCTCGATCGATGAGATTGCGGAGGAGGACTGTGAGTTCGAGAATTTCATGTTTGATCACAGTAATATTGACGCCACTAGTGTGTTCCTCCTAGAATCCAACACAGCTTTCACGACGGACAAAGATTATGAGTGTTTCACCTTTGTTGATGATCTTGAAGACTCTCCACCCGAGTTTGAGTCTTTTGCTTTTTCGGATGAGTTAGTTGAACCATCCGACTTGGTAGCGTACACTCAATTTGAACCTTTGATGGAATCCTTCGAGTTTGAAACAATTATTCCATTGTTACCATCTATTATTTCACCACCTAAACTCGAGCTAAAGCTTTTGCCGTCGCACCTAAAATATGCTTATCTAGGTGAAAATGAGACCTTACCAGTTATCATATCGGCCTCTCTAGCTCTTGAGCAAGAGAAGGCTCTTTTAACGGTCTTATACAATAATCGGCAAGCTTTCGGCTGGTCTATGGCGGACATCAAGGGGATTAGTCCCCTCATAGTCGAACATCATATACACTTGATGGATGATGCCAAGCCGGCAAGGGATCCACAAAGACGCCTCAACCCCATCATGAAAGAGGCGGTCAAGAAGGAGATTGTTAAGTGTCTTGATAGCGGTATCATTTACCCTATCTCGGATAGCCAATGGGTTAGCCCCATTCATGTCGTGCCAAAGAAATCGGGCATCACGGTCATCACCAATGAGGCAAATGAGTTAATTCCCACTCGCACCCAAACTGGGTGGCGAGTTTGCATCGACTACCGGAAACTCAATGCCGCGACAAGGAAGGACCACTTTCCTTTACCATTCATTGATCAAATGCTTGAACGATTGGCGGGGCACGAATTCTACTGCTTTTTAGATGGCTATTCCGGTTATAATCAAGTCCCCATAGCCAAAGAGGATCAAGACAAGACTACATTTACTTGTCCCTTTGGCACTTTTGCTTATCGTCGCATGCCCTTTGGGTTATGCAATGCACCCGCTACATTTCAGCGGTGTATGATGGGGATCTTTTCGGACATGGTGGAGAAGTTTTTGGAAATCTTTATGGATGATTTCTCCATTTTTGGTGACTCCTTCGATGAGTGTTTACGACATCTTGACGCAGTTCTCACCCGCTGTAGGGAAAAGAACTTGACTTTGAATTGGGAGAAGTGCCACTTTATGGTACGAGAAAGCATTGTCTTAGGACACGTCATCTCGCAAAACGGCATAGAGGTTGATAGAGCTAAAATCGAAGTCATTTCTAATCTTCCTCCTCCTAAATGCGTCAAAGATATCCGAGCTTTCCTTGGCCATGCCGGTTTTTATAGACGGTTCATCAAGGACTTTAGCAAGATTGCTAGACCCTTGACTCTCTTGTTGGCCAAGGACACTACTTTTGTTTTCGACTCAACTTGCATGAAAGCGTTCGAGTCTTTGAAACACTCACTCAATTCTGCGCCCATCCTTTCATCTCCAGACTGGACGCACCCTTTTGAAATTATGTGCGACGCATCTGATTTTGCCATTGGAGCTGTTCTTGGACAGCACATTAACAAGATGCCGCATGAAATTTACTACGCTAGCCGAACATTAAATGAGGCCCAATTAAACTACACAACAACAGAAAAAGAGTTTTTAGCGGTTGTGTTTGCACTTGAAAAATTTCGGCCTTTTTTAATCGGCTCTCCAGTTATAGTGTACACGGATCACTCAGCTCTTCGCCACCTTTTTGCGAAGAAGGATGCTAAGTCTAGGTTAATACGTTGGATCCTTTTGCTGCAAGAATTTGACCTTGTTATAAGGGACAAAAAGGGATGTGAAAACGTAGTGGCCGATCACCTTTCACGACTTCCTTCTTCGCCCACACTTGAACTGCCTATCACTGATGCTTTCCCCGATGAGAAACTCTTGACCGTTTCTTGCCACCGGCTTGATACCTAAAGATTGGTCGAAACAAGACAAACTGCGATTTTTGTCCCAAGTAAAGCATTTTTACTGGGATGAACCTTATCTTTTTAAATATTGTTCCGACCAAATCATTCGCCGGTGTGTGCCAGAAAATGAGGTCAGGAGTGTGCTGTCTTTTTGCCACGATCAAGCATGTGGCGGGCACTTTGGCCCAAAGAAGACAGCCGAGAAAGTTTTGCAGTGTGGTTTCTATTGGCCACGACTCTTCAAAGATGCATTCGAATACTGCAAAACTTGCTCCCGGTGCCAACACTTGGGCCGGATATCGCGGAGAAACGAAATGCCGCTCCAACCAATTTTGGTTGTAGATATTTTTGATGTTTGGGGTATAGACTTCATGGGACCATTTCCCAACTCTTTTGGAAATGTGTATATTCTTTTGGCTGTTGACTATGTTTCAAAATGGGTCGAGGCTGTGCCTAGTCGAACGAATGATAACAAGGTTGTCGTTCGATTTCTAAAAGAACACATCTTTTCTCGATTTGGGCACCCTCGCGCGATAATAAGTGATAATGGTTCTCACTTTTGCAATAGGACTTTTGAGTCCCTAATGCGCAAATACTCTATCACCCATAAGCTGTCAACGCCATACCACCCCCAAACATGTGGGCAAGCCGAGATCTCGAATCGACAAATTAAGCAAATCTTGGAGAAAACGGTTTCTAAAAACCGTAAAGATTGGTCACTAAAATTGATCGATGCACTATGGGCTTTCCGTACTGCATACAAGACTGATCTTAGCATGTCTCCATACCGGCTTGTTTACGGGAAGGCTTGCCACCTTCCAGTAGAAATTGAGCATAAGGCATTTTGGGCCATTAAAGAGCTGAATTTATCTTTTGGAGATGCGGGCAGCAATCGAAAGCTGCAATTGAATGAATTGGAGGAGCTGCGGGATGAGGCATATGATAATGCCGTGATTGCTAAGAATCAAGTTAAGGTATTTCATGATAAAAACCTTTTGCGAAAAACATTTAAACCAGGTCAACAAGTTTTATTATATGATACTCGGTTACATTTTCATCCCGGCAAGCTCCGTTCTAGATGGAGAGGACCTTTTGTAGTCCGCACCGTTTATCCGTACGGTGCGGTTGATCTTGAGAATCCAGAAGACGGTACTTTATTCAAAGTAAATGGACATCGATTGAAACCGTTCTTCTCAGCGGACCCTTCGGAGGAGCTCCTGTTCTTGCAGGAGCCGATTTACACCAATTGATTTTCCTCCACCTTCACCCTCGAATTTCCTTTTTTCCAAAACTTTATTTCAAATAAGTTTGGGGGTGTATATACTATGTAAATATAATAATAAGCAGGAACTCACCGATATTATCAACCTACTTGGTGCAGCATGACAGTGAGGACACTGTCCATTATAAGTTTGGGGGTATGTTCGGTAAGTTTTCCTTTTGCATTCATATGTATATTTCTGCATTGCATCTTTATATAAAAATCATAAAAATTTGAAAAATTTGAAAAAATAAAAAAAATTAGAAAAAAGAAAAACCCATAAAAATTGAAAAAATTCAAAAATTATAAAAAAATTATTGTATTCAATTCTGGTTAATTGACTTGTGTTTGATAAATAGGTTAACTGGCTAGGAAAAACTAAATCTTAGACTTAGTAAATTAAAAACCCTAAAAATAACCTTTCTTAGAGTTTAACGATAGAAAGTATATGTCTTGTAGTTTATTTAGAAATAGGCAAATTTTGGGTTCACTTCTTAGGCTAAGTCGAAACAAGGGAAGAGTATTGATGTTCTTATTAGAGTATAAGTTTGAAAAATAGTTCCTGGCTTAAGTCTAGATTCTGAAAATGTATACCCTACAATTTGCACATTCACGCACCTTGAAACTTGGAATAGTAGAAGAGACCTTGAAATGCAATTGTCTAAAGTCCTTAGTACAATGAAAATAAAAAAAAAGTGAATAAAAAAGAAAAAAAATGAACACTGGTTTTTGTGATTACTTAAGGCTGTAAAAATAGAAAAATATTTAGCGAGGGTGCTTCATCACCTAGTGCCTTAGACCAACTGGTTTGGGAGTCACTGCTAAAGCCTTGGGTGTTACAAGACTAGGATTTACGCTTTAAAGTGCAAACACATCTTGTAATCGGTTGTTGGTACCTCAAGAAGTATTAACGGTCGCATGAAGGATGTGTAAGCAAGATTCATTTAAATTCACCAACTAATAAGTACTTTGGACAATGGACGAGAGTATGATTGCTTGATTTGAATTTCCAAGTGTAGGGGTGATCTATACACACATGCAGGGATATGTGATTGGAATTTAGATAAGAGAGAGGAATGAAAAATAGAACTTATATCTTTAATAGAGTTGATAGAAATTCCTAAGTCGAGATGGAATCCTAGAAGGAAAACTTAAGAGATGCCGAAAGCTAAGTAAGTCTATAGGATATATATAATCTTAAGTTAAATAATGAGGAAGTGTGAAGAATATGGGTGGATAATTTACAAGTAAAAGATAATAGAATTCTTAGTTAGAAAACCTAATTAGAGAACAAAAGTCAATGGGCCGAGTTGATAGGATTTTGTGGGTGTAATCCGCTGAAAACCCTCAGGAGACAACACTCCTCCTACTAGGGACACCTAGAGGTTTAACAGCTTGTTGCATGTGCTCAGTGCAATCGCGTTTCCCTGCGAAAGTGTGGTTAGGATTTTAGTGAATAATAATAAGTTTGCTCGAGGACGAGCAAAAGATAAGTTTGGGGGTATTTGTTCATACCATAATATTGCATTATTATATTCCCCATTCTTATTCTTTTTATAAATAAACAGGTGCTTTTGACGCATGTCTGCTACATGTTACAGGTTACAGGTTCTTGGACAGAAAACAGTGAAAACAATGTAAAGACAATGAAAATATGGACTTTTGACCAACAAACAGAGGACTCTTGATCAAGCCTACACCAAAGAACAGTTCACAATCAACAAGGCAAGGCGAGGTCCAAAATAATAAGGCAAACGGTTAAAAGATCCATAGCAAAATGTTCACTGAAGATCTGGAATTGATAAAGAAGCCCAATTGATAAAAGGAACAAAGAACCAGAAAGCCCAGAAGAACATAAAGTGGCCCAGGAAAAATTATCAACTGAGCACACTAATGGGCCACGGAACCGTGGCCCAAGCCCACCCATGCCGCGGTTCCGCGGCTATTAAGAGCCCTCTCTTAAAGAAAATTTTACAATGATGTTGAGACGGTTCTGAAAAGATTCCCTGGGGCTATTTTTGTAATTTTAGACATGCGGATCAAAATGTAACCTAGGGTTTCTATTTCCTATAAATAGAACTCTAAACATTGTAATTTCTTATGCCTCCCTTTAATGAATAAAATTTAGAAATCTTTTGGAGAGCATCGGTGTTTCTTCTCCATTCAGAAATTCAGATCTGACAACCCTGCATGGATGATTGGAGAGATGCATCAGTAAGTAGTTTTATTTAATTGCCCTAGTTTAGATTTTAATTCCTTGCCTTAGATGTTAGCTTTGGGAAAGGCTTTTGAGAGATGAGATCTCTCATCCCTTTCTTACTCATCACATAGAATCTATAGGACTCCATGCATGCATGCACATACCGCTCCCTACGGCACCCTGTCCCTCGAGGTAGCGGTGATACCGTAGTATAAAGGCCCGGGTGTGATGTTTTCCATGGAGGTTAGGGTAAGGATCTCTAAAAGAAGGACAAGAACCTAGAGGAAGGAACACCTTCCCGAATGGATCCAATCCCCTTTATTGATAATTACCATAACTCCTCTTAGATCCTAATCTGGGTATAGAAAGCGTTGAGATTTATTTACATTTCCAAACCATTCCTAAACCTAACCCTAGCAAGATTTAGATCTAGATTAATTTATTTTTTAGATAGAATCAATTTTTAGATTTAATAATCAACCGAACACCCTTCGGAATTAACTCGTAAGAACGAATCGGAAATTCACAAAATCCCTGTGGACCGACCCGTACTCACCGGCTAGCTGCAAAGCGACGCCGTTCTTGATTGCGGTAATTATATTTTTGATCGTATAATCTCTTTAATCACCACATTTGGTCAAGAGGAGAAAAAAAAAGAGAGGAGTTCATTTGCATGAGAAAAATTATTCACCTCTCATTTTTCTTGCTACACTATTTCTAGCTCCCTTCAATGTTCTTCATTTCTCCATCAAGGCAACATAACCCCAAAGAGACAAAGCACTACACATTCTACAGCATACCTTGGGCACGTCGACTAGCCAGCTTCGTGCCCGAGTTGCCTCGATATTGAGGTGGGAGCCCGTAAAAGATGCAGACGATGTGGTGCCCTTCCGGCAAGGATGCGACGACCGGAGTTTCCGCGGGAGATCGGGACGACGACGAGAAGACCGGAGGACTCGGATCACTCGGTATATCTCTCACCCTTTCTCTTGTTAGCTAGTATCGGTTAATGGTTACGATCCGGGTATATTGTCCGCGGTAGCGCCAGTTTAAAAGATAAGAAAATTTTGATTCCGCATTTTGGCCTCGGATAGATGGCCGGGGTGCTGCCGTGGCGCAACATGGTATCAGAGCCAGGCCATTAACCTTGCCTAGGTTGTTCTAATGCGTTTTACTTATACGATCGACCAAAATTCCAAAATCCGCGTTTTGCATGCATCAGTTTTCTGTCGATTTTTCCCGGGCTCAAAAATTTTTTCAGGTTGCAGAAAAGTGATGTACTGGAAAATATAAGGCTACTGTAGAAATTTGACAGAGTGATTCCTTTGTGTGAGCGCGGAACCGCGGCAAAACCCCCCTTTGTGCCGCGGTTCCGCCGCACTATGGTCAGATCACTGTGTCGTTTTTCTTCAGTTGCTTTCTGGGCTGATTTTAGGGGTTTTGGAACATTAATTTTGGGCCCATAATTTCGTGATGTGCTACAGTAGTACTTGGGGGCCCACTTGTTAATTTTTGATCGATTGGATATTTTAAACACATTATTTCACAGTATTTACATTATATCTGCGATCGTGAATATCACTTGATCGGTAAATCCTGTCTAACTGCTATAGCCCGGTTAGACCGATTTGCGAACTTGATTTTCACGTTGATGTTCTGTGTATTGCTGTGATGTTGCGGATCGGTCGTGCGGATAGCCTGGTTGCAGTGGTAGTACAGTTTTGTTTTATATGTACATTTCATATTGCGGGGCGAGCGTCCGACATGTGGACTTCCGTCACTGCCTGTTTGTATTATTCTTTTGGGGCACGACCTGGTTGCGGTCGATGTACCTGTTGTATGTATATTTTACTTTCTGTACTAGGATTACCCCGAGGAGGGGTGCACGGATAGCCGAGTTCCAGAGGGCAACGGGCCCGCATCTCTTGGCATTGAGACAGAGGGGGCTTCACTCTAGGATTGGCGGGCTATTCGCCGCACTCGTAGGGGGTACAGGTTGACCCAGGAGGGGTGCCCAAGTTACCGGATTCCATGAAGTGCTGGGTGGTCCATTCACGGTGCTGGAGGGGGCTGCCTCGCTTCAGGTCTTGGCGGGTGACTTGCCGCGCCCGTAGGGGTCTAGGATTTCTTTGCACAGGCTATCCACACGACCAGGGGAATGTCGGGTTTCAGCAGCGGCTCTGTGAAACCCGGGGATCCCAGATATCTGTTTTGTTCTGTGATGCTGTACATTTCTGTGATGTTGCTTTTTATCACGTCTTGAGCGAATATAATATATTGGTATATATATTAGTATATGTTGTATATGTTTTACATCCGCGCTAGTCCAGTCCCCGCTCTGTCGTTAGTCAGCTAACCTAACGGGTAATGACGGGACCCAGTGGCGAATGCGGATGGCATATACGTACATCAGTATATTTTCGTTCTTTGTGGTGTGATCAATTGATGGGACTGCGTTGATTCGGATCAATGCAAGCTAAACAAACCTATTCTGATGTTGTTGGAACATTCTTCAAAAAGCTGTTATTGCAAGGACGTTCACTTTTGTTTTGCATTGTGGTATTCATTTAGAATATCCTGCTCCTCAGTCGACGAGGCAAGGGCCGAGATCCCTTCACCGGGAGTGACCCTTTGGACAGAAGTTTGCGTCAGGGCATTAACTTCACTATAGCCGATTACTTTTGCTTTGCATCGTGGTATTCAGTTGGAATATCCTGCACCTCATTCTACGGGGAAAGAGCCGAGATCCCTTCACCGGGAGTGACCTCTTTAGCAAAGGTTTTCGTCACTATATTTTTATAAAAAGTTATCCTGTTCCTTCAACGATATCAAGTTCATTACGGTAAAAGGTTTTTCGCCAAAAACCATTCGTAGCCCTCCGTCATTTTAGATTAGTATTACTTAGTATTCGTGCTGCGTATGTCGTGCTTAGCCGAGGCGTAGTGTTCGGTAGCTATGTAGTGCTTTTCTGTTGCATGGATATGAGATTGGTTAGGACAGTCGTGCGGTCATTTTGGATCAGTCAAGGATTCATGCGGGTGGGTCTAATGCAATCAAGATAATGACGGGTTGAACTTGACTAGGATCCTTTGATATGTTGGCTCAGTCAAGGTCACTTGGGTCCTAGGGGTAAAAACACACATCGGGAGTTTCAAAAGAACTGAAACTTGCCAGGCATGCGCATACCTTCTGGAGTGTGGTGACTTGAGTGGATTCCGTCAAGTTTTCATGCGATGATAGTTGGATCCCGATTCCCACTGATGAGTTGGTTTACTCCTCGGGTGACCCCGACTAATTCTTCTTTCAGGTTTGGGGAAGAATTTGAGGTTACAGTGGGAGGAATCCAGATTAGATAAAGTGATAACCATTCTGATCTAGGTTAGAGTGCACGCTGAGCGTTTCTATTCTCTCTCTCTTTGGCAGCGACCATTGACCCGACCCTGGACTATGACTCAGTGACCAAGTTGACCGAACCTTCTTAACACTGGCTTTTGGATTGTCAGAGTTGCAAACCTCATTGCCACTCCTACTTTTACCCTTTTCTCCAGGACACCCCGTATTACTACGAACGTCCACTTCCATTGGACAAAACCATCGTATGGTTATATACGAACTCGAAGGACTTCGAGGATGGTTTCTGGTTCTGGAGAAAACGAATAGGATTATTCAGTTGTCTTTTCCTTTTACCTTCTCTCAGGTTGCGAGTACTCCTTGGTTTAGAAGATAGTACACCTATTACGCAAATTGGATAGTCTTCTTCCAAACCTTAGGCTGGTGCCGACCGGTAGGGAATGAAGAAAACCAATTAGCATAACGATGGTGTGCAGAAGGTATTAAGTTAAGACAAAGCAAGGGATTAGTAAGAGGGCAAAGTAAATTGTGACTGCTATTCACGATCAAACCAAGTATTTCTTCGCCAATCCTAAATCACCTTTGTATTTCTCCAGGACACTCCGTATCATTATGAGGATCCACAGTTTATTGGATACTCCATCGTATGGTTATATACGAACTCGAAAGGAACTTGTTCCAGTTCGGGGATGGATTCTGGTCCAGGAGAAATAGGAATACGGTTTATTCGGTTGTCTTTTATCTTCACCTTCTCTCGCTTTGCGAGTGCTCCTAGGATTAGGATAGTACACCCATTATGCTTATTGGATAGTCTTCTTCCAAACCATAGGCTGGTGCCGAACGGTAGGGAAGGAAGAAAACCAATTGGCCTAAAGGGGTGTGCAGAAGGTAATGACTAAAGACATATAAAGGGATTTGGAGAGGTGGCAAAGAATTATACGGTTATAATTTTGAATCTGGATAATGGAAGAGGCATTACTAAGAATACCGGAATACCCCACCGAAACATTTCAATGTTTCAGTTTCACTGTGTAATGTTAAAAGAAAACTGATTTCCCGATTAGATACTTACTCCAGGGTATGTATTTACCAGGTATGATTCTCACATCTGTATGGTTTTACAGATGATGAGTGGGAATAAGTCATTGGGAATAGGGTGATCATCCTCATTATATCGGGATTCGTTGTAATCGGTGATATTTGAGGAGATCATCTGGGCTGTTTGCCGGTCGGCAAATATTTGGTTTTGAATATCCGCTGTTGTGCACCAATTTCAAATTGATATATCTGTACGTCTATTTTCATAGAGTGAGATATACCTTTTGATATTATGTCGATGACATTTACCTATATCAGTGGATGGTTAGGTAAGGAGCATCAAACGGCGGTGTAATTCTTCTTAGCCATAAGTACAGTTTTCAACCTACGACGCACAGTGAAAGAGTTGTTAGACTCAGCGGACTTATACAGAGTATTGTATGTTGTCTAGTGTCCATTAGGACAGAGGGGTTGGTCCTCATACTATATTCTGTTTACTTTTAACTTCTCTAGTTCTTAGACATGTGTTTCGTAGAAACACAGGGTCTAAGTTTTGAGGAGTTATAGGTATTTGAATAGAGTAGAGAACCAGGTGTAGCAAGTATCGGGATTCTTCAAAGTGATCGAAGATGTAGATACTTGTGTATGGTATTCAGTTGATAGTAATGATAAAGAGAAATTGCTTCTCTTTCAGGTTACTCATAATTGGAAGCACTCCTAAGTTGAGTAACGATGATCGGCCTCCTTCCATTTAGTTGACATGCACTGGAGATAGCTGCATGATTTGAATCTTGTTCAATTAAATCAGTGCCTCTGGTTCTATATTGGATATAGATCAGTTCATATCTTAACGATGTTAAGGTACAGGGAGTTGTCCGGCTTATGATTAAAACCAGACATTTGTTGGAGATAGTACCCTCATAGTCAATTATTGGATCACAGGTACGTGATTGCAATGGTTGAGGAGGACCTATACCGGTAGGACAGTCTTACTCAAGATGATAGTATGCTATCTGGTTTGCCTTTATCAGTCGTGTACATGATCAGGTGACTGATTGCATGTTACACTTTGATAGAGCCCTTAGGATCTTGCTTTACCACCAACAGTATGATGGCGATCATATACGTGAGAGTTGGGTGGTTTATACGCATATCCTTAATTGTGGTCCCTAGTCGTGGGAGTTTCGAGACAGGGCATCGATACTCCGGAGTAGACTAGTGTGTACAGTCGAGACCCCGACGAGGGGCGGTGGCCGGTCTCACAAGCCACTGGTGTCAGTTGGATCACCTAAGATGTATACAGGTGCTCATTGGGTTATGAGTACACCGGACAGGACTCGCCGGGAATCTGCTAGTTAGTATTATATCTATCGTCAGATAGCAGTTCCCTGGTGACATGTGTACAGGTTAGTTCATCGACCTGAGGTCGTCATTTGTCTCGTGTGAGTTCCCACTGTGCTTTGATTTCTACCCTACCACGGCTCAAAGGAGTCGTGCAAACAGGTAGCTTTTGGGTACAGTCCCGAGCCACATGGAGGCACGTGAGCGGATCGGCAGGGGATTCGTCTCTCCCGGTATTGGGGGCGAGATCGTGCTGTGTCTAGGAGAGCCATTACACAAATCCATGGCCATGGTAGGAGATTTACTGGTAGGTACTCCAGTAGTATCTCAGGGTGTTATTGGGCTTCACTCCGACACGACTTATACTGCTATTGGGGGTCTGACGTTACTAGCCCCCTAGGCAGATATGCGATACTCATTGACGAACGGACCGGACTGTATATACATTGTCACTGTTAGGCTCAGTAGGGTTTCTGGATGAGTTCGCTCACCGGCCTCCCTTGAGTTCGCTCATCAGCCTCCCTTGAGGTCAGTCCATGGGCAGCCGTTACGCATTGCTAGTGCCGCTGACGGTTTGTGGTGAAACCCACTGCCAGGGTACTGACGAGTCATTAGAGTCCCCCACAGACAGTTTCCCAAGTTCGGGCGAAACGTTGTAGAGGCCGTATGGTTTTATGGCAGGGTTCGGAAAATGCACGTGCGTTTACGCACGTGTTATTTTTCGGGCAGATGATACTGGTCGGCTTTGGTTTAAGCCGGATCCGAGTATTATATTGAGTAGGTATAATATCTTTGTCTCAGTTGCATTTGTATTCGGTCGTAATACAAATGCGGGTATATTTATACAGTTTTGGGGTTATCCTGAAAGTCGTTTCAGGATCACTTTTGGAAGTTGCCAGTTTCCAGTTTTCTATCAGCCGTCTTTTAACATTCGGTTAAAGACGGATTTATCTTTTCTTCAGATGGAGTAAGTCATCATTCTAGAAGGTTCTAGAAGTGATGAAGTGGCTTATGAGTCATCTTGACATTAATGGTTGCATTAATGAATTGATGAGGTGTTTATGTGAGTCATGCTTTGTTTTAATGATTCTTGTTTTGGTTAAGATATTTTGAAGTGAGAAGCTTTCTCTTGTGGTCATCCCCCCTCTCCTACGGTCACCTCCCTCTTGCTATATATGGTCGGCTCTCTCTCTCCTCTCTCTTACTCTCACTTGTTGATTTCATTTTAGAGAGAAAAGATTATGATAGTATTTGGGGTGCATGAAATTTTACAGTTCATTTCATTCCATCACCCAATTCCCTCGGCAACTTCATTAACCGATCGTCCACGGTTTTGGACGAAGTGAGACAAAGTCATCTACTCAATCTCTACATCATTCTTGGTCGTCTCTTTAGCAAACTTGACGATCGAGTTGCCTCAAGTCAGAGGCGGGAGCCCGTTTAAAGAATCGGTGATGTGGTGCCACCTCGACGAGGATATCGGAGATCGACGAGATCGGAGCAGCCGCAACGGCGCGTGGGATGATGGTTGAAGAACGAAGGACTCGGATCGTTCGGTATAACCTTTCTACACTCTTTACAGTTTGTTAGTTTAGCAATAATGGCAGATCCGGGTTAAAGTATACGATAGCGCCAGTTTAAAAGTTTTTGTTCCGCATTTGGCGTCTGTAGACTGCCGGGGCGCTAGCGTGGACTTACAGTGGTATCAGAGCCTCACCATTTTGCTATACTAACTTGTGCTAACGTGTTTAAAACATCGATCGAAACGAAAATCAAAAATCGCATTTTTCTAGCTTGACAGTTTCTGTTAAATTTAAAACTGGTCAAAATGACATTTGGACCATACCAGAAAATCAAGCAGGGTTTTTTAGGAATACTGCAGAAATTCGACAAAGTGAGTCGACTGTTCCGCCGCGGATCCGCGGCCCAAGCATGGTTTTGGCCGCGGAACCGCCGCAGGAAAGTGGCTTCACTCGGCCAAATTTCTACAGTGCATTCTATGATGGAAATTGGGATTTTTGGTATATATCTTTTTGGCCCAGGTTTTGTTACTGTTCACCAGTAAGCAGTGGGGCCCACTTTTTGATATTTGGTCTTTGGTCGATCGAAATTTAAACACGTTAGTTTACAGTGCTTACATTATATCTCCGACCGGGAATGTCATTTGATCGGTACACCGCGTCTGATTGCTATAGTTCTTTTAGACGGGTTTGCGAACGTGACATTCGCGTTGATGTTCTGTGTTGTGCTGTGATGTTGCGGATTTTTCGTGGTGGATAGCAGTGTGCAATGGTAGTACAGTTTGAGTTTATTTGTACATTTGATATTGCGGGGCGAGCGTCCAACTTGTGGACAGCCGTCACTGCCTGTTGTATAATATTCTTTTGGGGCACGACCAGGTTGCGGTCGATGTACCTATTGTACTATTTTTCATTACTGTACTAGGTTTTGCCCCGCGAAGGAGTGCACGGATAGCCGGGTTCTGGGGGGCAACGGGTCCGCATCTCATGGCTTTGAGAGGCAGAGGGGTCCCACTCTAGAATTGGCAGACTATTCACCGCACTCGTAGGGGGTACAGGTTGACCCAAGGAGGGGTGCCCAAGCTTACCGGATTCCGTGAAGTGCTGGGTGGTCCATTCACTATGCTGTAGGGGGCTGCCTCGCTTCAGGTTCTGGCGGGTAACTTGCCGCACCCGTAGGGGTCTAGGTTTCATTGCACAGGCTATCCACACGATAGGGGAACGTCGGGTTTCAGCAGCGGCTCTGTGAAACCCGGGGATCCCAGATTATCTGTATTATTCTGTGATGCTTATTACTTTTCTGTAATGTTGCATACTATCACGCCCGGAGCGATTATTGTATATTGGTTTATATACTATTAAATGTTGTATATGTTTTACACCCGCGCTAGTCCAGTCCCCGCTCTGTCGTTAGTTAAGTAACCTAACGGGTGATGACGGGACCCAGTGACGAATGCGGATGGCATATACGTACATTTTATTTTCGTTCTTTTCTGGTGTGATCGTTTGATGGGACTGCGTTGATTCTGATCAACGCAAAGTAAAACAAACCTGTATACAGTTGTTGGAACAATTTAAAAAGTGTTGTTACAAAGACGTTTCCTTTTGTTATGCATAGCGGTATTCAGTGGAATATCCTGCACCTCATTCGACGGGGCAAGGGCCGATATCCCTTCACCGGGACTAACCCCTTGGGCAGAAGTTTGCGTCAGAATAATAACTTCACTATAGTCGATTACAAGTTGCTTTGCATAGCAGTATTCAGTGGAATATCCTGCACCTCATTCCACGATGAAAGAGCCGAGATCCCTTTACCGGGAGTGACCTCTTTAGCAAAAGGTTTTCGCCACTATATTTTAAAAAAAGCTATCAGGTTCCTTCAGCGATATCAAGTTCACTACGTTAAAGGTTTTTCGCCAAAAACCATCCGTAGCCCTCCGTCATTTCATATGAATGGTCAGTAGTATTCAAGCTATGTTGGTCTAGCCCTTAGCTAGGACATAGTGATTGGTAGCTGCTGGGGTGTTCACATGTTGCATAGATAGATGCGTTGGTTTGGGACAGTCGTACAGCCTTGTTGGCCCTTAGTCAAAGACGAGTACGGGTGGGTTCAAATTAACAAGATTATGATGGGAAGAACTTGACATGTGACTTATGGTGGGCTGGCCCTTAGTCACGATCATAAGAGCATGGGGCAAAAATCATATCGGGAGTTTCTAAAGAAACTGAAACTTGCCAAGTATGCGCATACCTTCTGGAGTATGAGTAACGTGGATGCATTCCATCACGTTATCATGCGATGAGAGTTGGATCCCGATTCCCACTGATGAGTTGGTTTACTCTTCGGGTGATCCCGATTGATTCTTCTTTAGGTTTGGAGGAGAATTTGACAGGACAGTGGGAGGTTTCCGGATTAGATAAAGTGATGACCATTCTGATCTAGGTTAGAGTGCACGCAGAGTGTTTCTTTTCTCTCTCTCTCTTTGGCAGCGACCTTTGACCGACCCTAGACTATGACTCAGTGACCAGGTTAACCGAACCTTCTTAAAATACTGGCTTTTGGATTGTCTGAGTTGCATAAGTCATTGCCACTCCTTCTTCTACCCTTTGAATTTCTCAGAACACCCGTATTACTACGGATATCCACTTCCATTGGATAGAGCCATCATATGGTTATATACGAACTCGAAGGGACTTCTTCGAGGATGGATCCAGGTTCAGGAGAAATAGAATTGGTTTATTCAGTTGTCTTTTATTATCACCTTCTCTCAGGTTGCGAGAGCTCCTTGGTTTAGGAGAGTACACCTATTACGCTTATTGGATAGTCTTATTCCAAACCATAGGCTGGTGCCGAAAGGTAGGGAATGAAGAAAACCAATTAGCCTAAGTAGGGTGTGCAGAAGGTAATATGTAAAGACAAAATAAAGGGATTAGAAAGAGGGCAAAGTAAATTGCGACTGATATCATTCACGACCAAAACCGCGTACTTCATCGCCACTCCTATTTCACCTTTAAAAGAATAAGGTATTATTCAGTTGTCTTTTATCATCACCTTCTCTCAGTTGCGAGTACTCCTTGGTTTAGGAGGGTACACCTATTATGCTTACTGGATAGTCTTCTTCCAAACCATAGGCTGGTGCCGAACGGTAGGGAAGGAAGAAAACCATTTAGCCTAACGATGGTGTACAGAAGGTAACGACTAAAGACAAATAAAGGGATTTGGAGAGATGGCAATAATATATACGGTTGAAGTCATGAATTGGATTATGGAAGAGGCATTGCTATGAATACCAGGATACCCCTACGAAACATTTTAAGTTTTCAGTGCGTTGTTAAAGAAAAACTGTTTTCCCGATTAGACACTTACTCCAAGGGTATGTATTTACCAGGTTTCATTCTCATATCTGTATGGTTTTACAGATGATGAGTGGGAGTAAGATATTGGGAATTAGGTGATCATCCTCATTATATCGGAATTCGTTGTAATTGGTGATATTTGAGGAAATCGCCAGGGTACAGTTTTCAACCTACGACGCACAGGTTTTGAGTTGTTTAACTCAGCGGACTTATACAGAGTATTGTATGTTGTCCAGTGTCCATCAGGACAAAGGGGTAGGTCCTCGCACTATGTTCTGTCTACTTATATCTTCTCTAGTATTTAGACGAGTGTTTCGTAGAAATACAAGGTCTAAGTTTTGAGAAGTTGTGGGTATAAGAATAAAGTAGAGAACCTGGTATCACAAGTATCGGGATTCTTCAAAGAGATCGAAGATGTAGATTCTTGTGATTGGTATTCAGATGATAGTGATGGTTTTGAGAAACGTGTTTCTCTTTCAGGTTACTCATAATTGGATGGATTCCTAAGTTGAGTAATGCTGATTAGCCTCTTTCCATTAAGATGATATACACTGGAGACAGATGCAAGGATTGAATATGGTTCCAATTAAATTAGTGCCAAAGTTTCTGTATTGGATATAGAATGGATCGTACCTTAAAAGATGTTAAGGTACGGGGAGTTGTCCAGCTTATGATTAAAACCAGACTCTGGATAACTCAGGGCACGATTCTGTAATGGCTGTTTGTGGGTTGACCCTGGCTATGACGAGGGTTGATATTCTACCATTTGGAAGATCAATAGTAATATTGTTCTTGACTCGCCACAGTTTTAGTAAAATGGATCTTTTTCAGAAAACAGTAGTGGGAGTATGGTAGAACTGGAAGTTATTCCAGAACCGCGAACGATTACGGAAAATTTAATAGGACCTATATATTCAATCAGGTTTGACATTCCAATAGCCACTCCGCAGGTATGGTAGGTAACCTCAGACACCCGAGAGGTACTTCGGTAGGCTCAAGGACGGTGACAGGGAGGTTCTTATCTACCCAGACTTGACACTACTGTTGTTCCAGGCTGTGAGACCCAGTAGGAGGGTTGTCGTAGTCAGTGGGAGCAACGGAAGCATAGTGGGCAAGATGCTTAAATCTATTTATAGACTTGAGCAGTTATAGCGGAGATAGATCATCTAATTTTGATGTGACAGTCATGGGTTTGACTTCAATCAGAATAGGGGATGGATCAGTTAAGAAGGTAGTAGGGTGTGATGTCATGGTATTTGGATGACATACGCAGAGTAGGAAGTAAAATTCCTATACTACGATCGGTTGTACTGTGGTCGTCACACAGTTGTTTCTCCAGACAGGATATGGATATAATATTTGACATTCTGGTTTCTGGATCTATGGCTTTAGATCTGGATTTGGGTAGTTTCCCAATGTGGGTACTTTGACAGATATTCTAATGGTTTTTGGAATAGTTGACTCCTAGCATGGTGGTGTACCTGCAGGTGATGGAGTCACCCTCTCTAAAGGTGTCTTACAGACTAAAGTGGAGAGGGATGTGCATGATTGGCAGATCACTTGCTTAGGCAATTGAGTCAATCATGAGATGTCAAGTACCACACCAAATGTTGGTTTTGCACAAGATGCAATAAGTTTGTATTAATCCAATCCTGGAGAAACATAAGGAAGCAGTTTTAGAACATAAGTACATGTTCTACGGATTTGATGACGGCAGCCTCCTTCGGGAGACGGTTATCATTCCAAGCTTCAAAGGTGACATGGTTGACAGAGTGATTGTCAGAGTTATAGTTTTTCCCTCTGACGAAGAGGGACAGTATTATGGACAGGTGGTCCAAGAGGATACTGTGGGTGGCTTGGTGCCCGATACTGATTAGGTTCAGTGATCGATACAGTCTAAGATGTTTGGATTTGGAGTTCATTTATGAACAAGGTCCCATCAGATATCCAGACATATTCTAAGACAGGTATTACTCAATTCGGGAGATGGCTTTCTCCGCGAACTTGAGATTAAGAGAGATATAGAAAGAAACTTCTAGACGGATCCACTCACTAAGGCTATTTCTCGAACACAATAGTTTTACAAACGGGCTTTGTGATACTGATTAGTAGAGGAGTTGGATGTTCGGTTTCACACGGGCTGTGAGTAGTCGACATCGCAATAATTAGCCTTGAGTGCAAGTGGGAGATTGTTAGAGATAGTGCCCTCATAGTCAATTATTGGATCACAGGTACGTGATTGCAATGATTGCGGAGGACCTATACCGGTAGGACAGTCTTACTCAAGATGATAGTATGCTATCTGGTTTGCCTTTATCAGTCGTGTACATGATCAGGTGACTGATTGCATGTTACACTTTGATAGAGCCCTTAGGATCTTGCTTTACCACCAACAGTATGATGGCGATCATATACGTGAGAGTTGGATGGTTTATACGCATATCCTTAATTATGGTCCCTAGTCGTGGGAGTTTCGAGACAGGGCATCGATACTCCGGAGTAGACTAGTGTGTACAGTCGAGACCCTGATGAGGGGCGGTGGCCGGTCTCACAAGCCACTGGTGTCAGTTGGATCACCTAAGATGTATACAGGTGCTCATTGGGTTATGAGTACACCGGACAGGACTCGCCGGGAATCTGCTAGTTAGTATTATATCTATCGTCAGATAGCAGTTCCCTGGTGACATGTGTACATGTTAGTTCATCGACCTGAGGTCGTCATTTGTCTCGTGTGAGTTCCCACTGTGCTTTGATTTCTACCCTACCACGGTTCAAAGGAGTCGTGCAAACAGGTAGCTTTTGGGTACAGTCCCGAGCCACATGGAGGCACGTGAGCGGATCGGCAGGGGATTCGTCTCTCCCGGTATTGGGGGCGAGATCGTGCTGTGTCTAGGAGAGCCATTACACAAATCCATGGCCATGGTAGGAGATTTACTGGTAGGTACTCCAGTAGTATCTCAGGGTGTTATTGGGCTTCACTCCGACACGACTTATACTGCTATTGGGGGTCTGACGTTACTAGCCCCCTAGGCAGATATGCGATACTCATTGACGAACGGACCGGACTGTATATACATTGTCACTGTTAGGCTTAGTAGGGTTTTTGGATGAGTTCGCTCATCGGCCTCCCTTGAGTTCGCTCATCAGCCTCCCTTGAGATCAGTCCATGGGCAGCCGTTACGCATTGCTAGTGCCGCTGACGGTTTGTGGTTAAACCCACTGCCAGGGTACTGACGAGTCATTAGAGTCCCCCACAGACAGTTTCCCAAGTTCGGGCGAAACGTTGTAGAGGCCGTATGGTTTTATGGCAGGGTTCGGAAAATGCACGTGCGTTTACGCACGTGTTATTTTTCGGGCAGATGATACTGGTCGGCTTTGGTTTAAGCCGGATCCGAGTATTATATTGAGTAGGTATAATATCTTTGTCTCAGTTGCATTTGTATTCGGTCATAATACAAATGCGGGTATATTTATACAGTTTCGGGGTTATCCTGAAAGTCGTTTCAGGATCACTTTTGGAAGTTGCCAGTTTCCAGTTTTCTATCAGCCGTCTTTTAACATTCGGTTAAAGACGGATTTATCTTTTCTTCAGATGGAGTGAGTCATCATTCTAGAAGGTTCTAGAAGTGATGAAGTGGCTTATGAGTCATCTTGACATTAATGGTTGCATTAATGAATTGATGAGGTGTTTATGTGAGTCATGCTTTGTTTTAATGATTCTTGTTTTGGTTAAGATATTTTGAAGTGAGAAGCTTTCTCTTGTGGTCACCCCCCCTCTCCTACGGTCACCTCCCTCTTTCTATATATGGCCGGCCATCTCTCTCCTCTCTCTTACTCTCACTTGTTGATTTCATTTTAGAGAGAAAAGATTATGATAGTATTTGGGGTGCATGGAATTTTACTGTTCATTTCATTCCATCACCCAATTCCCTCGGCAACTTCATTAACCGATCGTCCACGGTTTTGGACGAAGTGAGACAAAGTCACCTACTCAATCTCTACATCATTCTTGGTCGTCTCTTTTAGCAAACTTGACGATCGAGTTGCCTCAAGTCAGAGGCGGGAGCCCGTTTAAAGAATCGGTGATGTGGTGCCACCTCGACGAGGATATCGGAGATTGACGAGATCGGAGCAGCCGCAACGGAGCGTGGGATGATGGTTGAAGAACGAAGGACTCGGATCGTTCGGTATAACCTTTCTACACTCTTTACAGTTTGTTAGTTTAGCAATAATGGCAGATCCGGGTTAAAGTATACGATAGCGCCAGTTTAAAAGTTTTTGTTCCGCATTTGGCGTCTGTAGACTGCCGGGGCGCTAGCGTAGACTTGCAACACTGGACAACTCAAGGCACGTTTCTGTAATGGCTGTTTGTGGGTTGACCCAGGCTATGACGAGGGTTGATTTTCTACCATTTGGAAGATCAATAGAGATATTATTCTTGACTCGCCACATTTTTAAAAGAAATGGATTTTTTCAGAAAACAGAAGTGGGAGTATGGTAGAACTGGAAGTGATTCCAGAACCGCAAACGATTACTGAAGATTTGATAAGAACCTAAAGATTCAATCTGGTTTGACATTCCATTAGCCACTCCGCAGATATGATGGGTAACCTCAGGCACTCGAGAGGTACTTCGGTATGCTCAAGGACGGTGGCAGGGAGGTTCTTGTTTACCCAGACTTACCATTGCTGTTGTTCCAGACTGTGAGACCCGGCAGGAGGATGAGTATAGCGTCGTTCTAAACTAGCTTTAGAAGTGTACGTCTATGTGACTCTGCCAGAGGGTTGTCGTAGTCAGTGGGAGCAGCGGAAGCATTGGTGGACAGGTGGCTTATGTCTATTTATAGACTAAAGCAGATACAGCGGAGATAGATCATCTATTTCTGATGTGACAGTCATAGGTTTGACTTTATCAGAATAGGGGATGGATCTGTTGAGAAGGTAGTAGGGTGTGATGTCATGGTATTTGGATGACATACACAGAGTAGGAAGTGATATTCCTATACTACGATCGGTTATACTTTGGTCGTCACACAGTGGTTTCTCCACATGGGACTTGGACATTATATCTGACATACTGGTTACTAGATCTATGGTTTTAGATCTAGATTTGGGTGGTTTCCCAATCAGGGTACTTAGACAGCATTCTAAGAGTATTTAGAATGGACGACTCCTAGCACGGTAGTGTACCTGTAGGTGATGGAGTCACCCTCTCTAAAGGTGTCTTACAGACTAAAGGGGAGAGGGATAAGCATGATTGGCAGATCACTTGCTTAGGCAATTGAGTCAATCATGAGATGTCAAGTACCACACCAGATATTGTTCTTGCAGTAGATGCAATAAGTTGATATTGATCCAATCCTGGAGAAACAGTCGGAAGCAGTTTTAGAACATAAGTTGATGTTCTAGGGATATGATAACGGCAGCCTCCTTTAGGAGACGGTTATCATTCCAGGCTTCCAAGGTGACCTGGATAGCAGAGTGGCTGTCAGAGTTATAGTTTTCCCTCTGACGAGGGGCAGTATATTGGACATGTGGTCCAGGTGGATACTGAGGGAAGGCATGACGCAGGGTACTGATTAAGTTCAGTTGACGATACAGTCTAAGAAGTCTGGATTTGGAGTTCATTTATGAACTAGGTCCCATCAGACATCCAGACGTTCCAAGACAGGTATTGCTCATTTTGGGAGATGGCTTTCTCCGCGAACTTGAGATATAGAGAGACATAGAAAGAAACTTCACTGCGGATCCACTCACTGAGGCTATTCCTCGAACGCAATAGTTTCGCAAACGGGTTTTGTGAGACTGACTAGTAGAGGAGTTGGGTGTTCGGTATCACACGGGCTGTGAGTATGCGACATCGCAATAATTAGCCTTGAGTGCAAGTGGGAGATTGTTGGAGATAGTGCCCTCAGAGTCAATTATTGGATCACAGGCACGTGATTGCAATGATTGAGGGAGGACCTATCCCGGTAGGACAGTCTTACTCGAGATGATAGTATGCTATCTGGTTTATCTTTATCATCGTGTACTGCTTTAGGTGACCTGACATGTCGCTATTACACGTTGATAGAACCCCTAGGATTCTTGCTTGACTACTAGCAGTATGATGGCGATCATATACGTGGGAGCTGGTAGTCTATAAGCACATCCTTAAAAGGTCCCTAGTCGTAGGAGTTTCGAGACAGGGCATCGATACTCCATTAGTAGACTAGTGTATACAGTCGAGACCCCGACGAGGGGCAGTGGCCGGTCTCACAAGCCACTGGTGTCAGTTGGTTCACCTAAGATGTATACGGTGCTCATTGGGTTATGAGTACACCGGACAGGACTCGCCGGGAACCTGCTAGTTGGTCTTATACCAGATGTCAGATAGCAGTTCCCTGGTGACATGCGTACAGGTTAGTTCATCGACCTGAGATCGTCATTTGTCTCGTGTGAGTTCCTACTATGCTTTGATTACTACCCTACCACGGCTCAAAGGAGTCGTGCAAACAGGTTTTAGTTGGGTACAGTCCCGAGCCACATGGAGGCAGTGAGCGGATCTGCAGGGGTTCGTCTCCCCCGGTATTGGGGGTGAGGTCGCGCTGTGTCTAGGAGAGCCATTACACAAAGCCCTTGGCCGAGGGAGGAGATTTACTGGTAGGTATTCCAGTAGTATCTCAGGGTGTTCTGGGCTACGCTCTGACACGACTTGTACCGCTTTTGGGGGTCTGACTTTTACCAACCCCCTAGGCCCGACATGCGATGCAAATAGACGAACGGACCGGACTGTACGGATATTGTCACTGACAGGCTCAGTAGGGTGTCAGGATGAGTTCACTCATCGACGTCCCTTTTGTCAATAGCTGGTGGCCCGTCACGTATTGGCTTATACCTCTGACGTGCTAGTGGTTAAATCCACAGCCATAGTATTGACGAGTCTTTAGAGTCCACCACACTTACAGTTACTCAAGCTTTCGGGCGAAACGCTGTAGAGGCCGTATGGAGATATGGCAGGGTCCGATCAGATACGTTCGGTATTGCACGGATCGGGATCGGACAGTTTTGTACTAGTGGCCGTATAGTTATATGGCAGGGTTCGATCAGATACGTGCGGTATTGCACGGATCAGGATCGAACGGATATTACTAGCCGGCTTTGGTTTAAGCCGGATCCTAGTTTAGTACAGTGTAGTTTTTTGTCTCACTGCATTTGTATCCGGTCGGAATACAGATGCGGGTGTGTATGCACTGTATCGGGGTTTTCCTGTAATTTATTACTGGACCAGTTTTCTGGAGTTGCCAGTTTGCATTCCGTTACGGCCGGTTTTCCTTTGTTCTTTCCCGGCCGGACTTTTCCGATGGAGGGGGTAATTTGCAGTTTTGCTAATTACATTTGGGGAGGGGGTTTCTTGCATATGTGGGATTATGTTTTGACCATCATCATTTTTATTCTCTTTACATCACTTGCTTTATTCATGATGGTTATTGTGATGAGAAAGGATTTGATTCTTGATTAGAAGTGATGTGAGCTTTGCTTTTGATATGGTCACCATTCTCTTTCTCCTACACTCACCTCCCTCTTGATTTTGGTTTCATATTCCCTCCACCATTTCCTTGGATGAAATGGCCGGCCACATTTGGTCAAGAGGAGAAAAAAAAAGAGAGGAGTTCATTTGCGTGAGAAAAATTATTCACCTCTCATTTTTTTTGCTACACTATTTCTAGCTCCCTTCAATGTTCTTCATTCCTCCATCAAGGCAACATAACCCCAAAGAGACAAAGCACTACACATTCTACAGCATACCTTGGACACGTCGACTAGCCAGCTTCGTGCCCGAGTTGCCTCGGTATTGAGGTGGGAGCCCGTAAAAGATGCAGACTATGTGGTGCCCTTCCGGCAAGGATGCGACGACCGGAGTTTCCGCGGGAGATCGGGACGACGACGAGAAGACCGGAGGACTCGGATCACTCGGTATATCTCTCACCCTTTCTCTTGTTAGCTAGTATCGGCTAATGGTTACGATCCGGGTATATTGTCCGCGGTAGCGCCAGTTTAAAAGATAAGAAAATTTTGATTCCGCATTTTGGCCTCGGATAGACGGCCGGGGCGATGCCGTGGCACAACAGTTTTTACCCCTAATACTCGTGACCTTGGCTAAGGTCAACAAATCACGAGCACTAGTCAAGCTCAACCAGTCATTTCTTGATTAATTAGACCCGTTCACATGACCCTTGGCTAAGGTCAACAAAGTCATATGCACGTCCTAATTAATCTGCATCATTTGCGTTTGTAGGAAGACATCACTTAGCTACCGTACACTACGCCTTGGCTAAGGTCAACAAACGTAGCACGAATACTAAGTACTCTACTTCCTAAAATGACGGAGGGTTGCGGATGATTTTTAAGAAAATCTTTAACGCTTTGAGCTTGATATCGTTGTAGAATCAAAAGGTTTTCAAAAGGAGTGGCTTAAGCTCCGCAGTTTTGAAATATAGCTTTTTCATAAATAGCCGAGTAGTTTTCAAATCCGATTCTACAACATCTTTTAGGTTTATTTTCTTTACATTAATCACATTAATGTAATCCCATCATTTAAGTCCTAAAGCCAATCACAGAAAAGAAACGAAAATAACACGTACGCTTATGCCATCCGCATTCGCCGCAATGTTCCGTTATGCACCGTTAGGTTACTTAACTAACGGCATACCGGGACGGGACTAGCGCGGGTGTAAAACATAAGCAACGTCTACTATATATCATATATATAATATGTCATTCATCTCAGATATCACAGAATACAGGCAGCAGAAATATAGATATAACGTGGGATATACTAGGACGTCCGTATTTAGTATTTAGCCAGAATAGAAAATACGGATTCCACAGTCGCGATGAATAGCCAAGCCCACACCCTGGACCCCTACGAGAGCGGCAAGTGACCCTCCCAATTCTGGAGTTTAGGAGACCCGGTCTCGACTCCTCGAGATGGTCTCCCACTGAACCCCAGAACCCGGTCACCTGTGCTCCCCTCCTTGGGTCCATCCTAATGCGGAAAAGTAAATAATATACAACACTGGTAACACAACCTCAACCCGGAAGTGCCCCAAATAAAAGAATATTACATTACATTTGAATTTACATGAATGAAAATATAAAACTCTCATCTCACAAAAAAAAACCCCCGGCTATTCGATCCCGACAATCCTACACATCATATCTCAGCAACACATAATATCTCATATCATCAACGTAAGTAAGTATGCATACCCCAATTGTCGTTGATGTATAGCAACGAAACCGGCGATATCTAACATACTACACTTACGGTCACAGAAAAGAAAGTGTAAAACTACAATATTTGGAATCCAGATTCTCTTCAGACATCATAAATGCGAAATATCACATATTTCGTATTTCATGCCTAAACTATATGAATTCCACATATTGTATCACATTCCAGACAAACAGACAGTATTAAAGTTTTCGAACGAACAATCAAGCACCCAAGATTCACTAAAGCTCAACACTTGAGCAGGGTTCAAAAATCCGGAGTGTGACACAGTAGTAGCGGTCCAGCCGTAGAAGGGTCAAGCCAACGCCTCACATGTGGCACGCCGTACTGCCCCAAACCCTAGGGTTCAAAGGGCAGTTCGAGACGGTCACATAATCGAGTTAAGGTTTGTTGTCTTGTAGAGGGACCACCGCAAAAAGACTTGCACGTATCTCCAAAGTATTTAAACCCCGTGAATAGTGAGTAAATGATACTCGTTCAAACACTTCAATACTTTCTAATTTACCCGGAAAAGCTACGAAATGAAAATCCCGATCGAATTGACGAGTCCAAAACCACCTCCAGAATTTTTCAAAACCAAATACAGATTAAAAATATCCAAAAATTTATACTAGCAGATTCATGAATTACTGTACAAAAAGTATCCATCAATTCATATATACGGCCGCGGAACCGCGGCCTAAGCAAGCTTAGGCCGCGTTTCCGCGGCGATAATCACTGTTCACCAGAAAAATTTTGTACCGTAATCCTTATTTTTTCCTGCTGTATTTTTTACATATTTTTAATTCTGCAAATTATCAAATTTTAGAAAATTTCCAGAGAGCACCCTAAAATACCGTATTTTTGTCCGATCGGAGTTTTCACTTCGTAAAAACGTCGCCTAATGTTCTAGGTCGGCTCTGATACCGATGAAAGGTTTGTTTAGCACCCTATGAAGAGTTTTGAAGCATCACATGACCCAAAGTTTTAATTTTTATGGTGCTAAACTAACATGCAAAGGGATCGATCCTAGAAAATTAGGGTTATAAAACTTTAAGCTAGTAAAGATAAGGGTTTGAAGGCTACAACCTTTGTAGCTCCCCTTTGCTGGACTCCTTGGTGTCTTGGGTGTTGAATCGAGGTCCTCTTGAAATTCCCTTGCGTCCACGACGATCCACCACGGAGTACTCCGTCCAAGCTCGCTACTTTGGAAAACCGAAGGAAACACTCTAATCAAGTTGGCTAGACTTGAGTAGAATGATGTTGTGGTTTGGAATCTCACTTCACAAACCTTTCTTTAGTTGTATTTAACTCACTAGAGAAGACTAGAGAGGAAAAGATGAAGGAGGATGAAGATGGTGGCTAATTTAAAACAAGAGGTGTAAAAAGATAACCTTGAATTAAAAACAAAATGAAATATATATCACTATATATATTTATTTCCTTCTTAACTTCAACCATGATTAAATCATAGATAGTTAATTTAACTTGGGTTTTAAATGATAAAGATAAGGATAACCCTAGGTTAGTGGTAGTTGAGATAGGTTAGGTTAGAAGAAGAATGTAGAAGCAAGAATGTTTATCCTTTCCTTTTTCATTTTACTTTAAAACCAAAATTAAATAATAATCCATTATTTAATCTATGGCGTGAGTCTTATATTGCCACCATTTCCATATGCAATCAACCATGATGGATGGGTGCATGTATGTATACATGTATGCACATCTACATGTGCATGAAACTAGAAAGGAAGAAAGAAACACATACATGCATGCATACATCCATCAAACCCTAGAAAGGTTTCAAGTGAGAAAACTAATGGTTAGATGATAAATCAACACTTAATTTATCAATCCGTTCATATCTCATATGACCCCACCAAAAGCAGGCCACCCGATCAATATTCGGTATCATATACGCACATTTCAATCGGGTGCAAGCGCATATCGCATACGCGCACCACAACGTTTTGCCTGGACTGGGTAACTCCTCTGTGGGACTCTAAGACTCGTCAATACGCCGGCAGAGGGTGATGATCATATTAGGTACCCCCAAACCGCAAGCGGTCAGCTAAACGTAACGGCCACCCGGGTATTGAGCGATCAGAAGAAAACAAGCGAACCTGTTACAACTCCCGTCGAGCCATCCGGCAACACTACCGTACAGTCCGGTCTCTTCGTCAGATATGCTGCATATCGAGCCTAGGGATGGTCACGTCGACCCCAATAACTCAATAAGTCGTGTCGGTGAACGTTCTATAACAGATCGAGAAACTACTGATAACACTTATCAGCAAATCTCAGCAGCCCTGGCCAGGACTGATATAACCAGTCGGGCACAGTACAGCATCAACTCCCAATATCGGGAGAGACGAAACCCCTCCTATCGCTCATTGCCTTCGTGTGTCTCGGGACTGTACCCAACGGACACCTGCTTGCACGACTCAGTAGAGCCGTGGTAGGGTGGTAATCAAAGTACAATGGGAGAACACACAAGGCTCTATGACGATCTCGGGTCTACAGACTAACCTGTACCAGTGTCACCTGAGAACTGCTATCCGACGATAGATATAATTCCATATAGGAGTTCTCGGTGAGTCCGTCCAGTGTACCCAGTCACCACTGAGCACCCGTATATGATCTTGATGTCAAACATCGATGAATGTGGGAACATTCATCGCCCATCGTATGGGTCTAGTATCATATACTCTAGTCTACTCTGGTATATCAATGCCCCGTCTCGATATACCTACGACTAGGGACGTTCCAGGATATGCTTATAGACTACAGATGTCCCACTAGTATGATCTCCATCATAATCAGAGTAGTCAAGCCGATATCCTCAGGGCTTTATCAGCATGTATGAATGAATAAAAGCATGATCAAATCAACATGTCAGATAAAAAAGAACCAGATAGCATACTATCATGTCGAGCAAGAATGCAAACTGAATATATATACATGTATAGATACATCCACTATCACATAATGGCCTCTAGGGCATAAATATATCCAACATGACTGATACCGGCTTACCGCGCTCAGCGCATAAGCTACATCTGGTCTTGTACATAGCATCGCATACATTATAGATCCTACCGCCAAAGCGTAGGGTATAGTGCTCATGCGAACCCTCTCCTCGTCAGTCTTAGGAGACATCTTCTTGGAGAGGGTAATTCCGTGCAATGCGGGTATGTTACCGCGCTTGGAACCCTCCATACTAAATCTCTTTAGTACGGTCTCTATGTACCTGGACTGCGAAAGTCCCAGTAGTCTCTTGGATCTATCTCTATAGATCTTGATCCCCAGAATGTACGAGGCATCACCCAGGTCTTTCATGGAGAACCTTTATGACAAAAATAGCTTGACCGATTGTAGCATAGGAATATCATTTCTTATCAAAAGAATGTCGTCCACGTACAAGACTAGGAATACGACAGTTCTTCCTACAATCTTCTTATAGACACAGGGTTCATCTTCGTTCTTGATGAAATCAAATTCCTTGATTACCTCATCAAAACAGATGTTCCAGCTCCGCGATGCCTGCTTTAATCCATAAATGGATTTAAGCAACTTGCACACCTTCCCGCTGCTCCCACTGTCTACGAAACCTTCTGGTTGATCCATGTAAACGCACTCTTCCAAACAACCGTTTAGGAAAGCCGTTTTAACATCCATCTGCCAGATTTCATAGTCATGGAAGGCAGCAATGGCAAGTAGGATCTGAATGGATTTGAGCATAGCCACCGGAGAAAAAGTTTCGTCATAGTCCAAACCAGGTCTTTGACGAAAACCTTTTGCAACGAGTCTAGCCTTATAGGTTTCCACCTGCCCATCTACACCAAGTATCCTTTTGTAGATCCATTTGCATCCAACGGGTTTTACCCCAGGTGGAGCAATATCCAAGGTCCACACTTTATTGGCGTACATGGACTCCATTTTGGATTGCATTGCTTCCTGCCACTTATCAGAGTCCCTACTGATAATGGCCTGCCTGAAACTGGTAGGGTCATCTTCTTCCAAGATGCAATCCTCTCGATCCCCGTCTATGAGAAAACCGTAGTATCTCTCGGGCAGATGAGAAATCCTACCAGATTTGCGGAGTGGCTGAGGTTCGTCTGGGGTTATTGAATCTAGCGGTTCCTCCAAATTTTCAGTTGCATTTTGTGGTCGCTGAATTTCTTCCAGTTCTACCGAACTCCCACTAGTTTCTTTTGCAAGAAACTCCCTTTCTAAAAAGGTAGCGTGGCGAGATACAAACACCTTCTGTTCCTCAGTGTGGTAGAACAGATATCCTAGTGAGTCTTTAGGATATCCCACAAATTTACACAGAACTGACCGTGCCTCTAGCTTGTCCGGTTTCTGTGTTTTCACATAAGCCGGACAACCCCATATCTTAAATCGCTTAAGATACGGATTTCTTCCACTCCATATTTCATATGGAGTCTTAGGCACTGATTTGGATGGAACGTAATTCAATAGGTACGCCGCTGTCTGAAGCGCATGTCCCCAAAATGAAAGAGGCAACTCAGCACTACTCATCATGGAGCGAACCATATCCAATAGGGTACGATTCCTCCGCTCCGAAACACCGTTGTGCTGTGGTGTATAAGGAGGAGTAAGCTGAGAGAGAATACCATTCTCTTTTAAGTAATCTAGGAATTCCGTGCTTAAGTACTCCCCTCCTCTATCAGACCGTAGGATCTTGATACTTTTGCCAATCTGGTTCTCTACTTCCTTTCTGAATTCCTTGTATTTCTCAAAAGCTTTAGATTTGTGTTTCATTAGATACACATATCCGAACCTAGAGAGATCGTCAGTGAATGTGATGAAGTAGGAGAACCCACCCCTTGCATGTGTAGACATCGGACCACATACATCACTGTGTATGAGTCCCAAGAGCTCTGCTGCTCTTTCTCCATGTCCGGTGAACGGAGATTTGGTCATCTTCCCTTTGAGACAAGATTGACAAGTTTCATAAGATGAAAACTCGAACGCATTCAAGAGTCCATCTTTATGCAACTTACTCAGTGTTTTCTCTCCGATATGACCAAGTCTATAATGCCACAAGTAGGATTCATTCGTATCTGAATTCTTCCTCTTGCGTGTGTTTAGTACATTGAGAACTGTATTCTGATTTAGAACGTAGATACCATTACACAGTGTACCCTCTGCAACCAGTACCTTATGAAGGTAAATGTTCATGATATTCTTGTCAAGAACAAAGTTATATCCATCTTTATCGAGTAAAGAAACTGATATGATGTTGCAAACCATGGAGGGTACATAGTAGCAATGGTTTTTTCACCGACGGCTGCCGCATTTACTTGTGCTCCGTTCGCTACTCTGAGCGACATATCACCCGGTGCAACTTTCCTACTTTTTCTCAGTCCCTGCAATAAATTACAGATATGAGATCCTGATCCAGTATCAAGTACCCAGGAGGTAGAGCTGACCGTAAAACAGTTCTCAATTACAAGAACACCTGAAGTAGATGCAAAACCATGCTTCTTCTTCAACTGGGTATCCTGGAAATCCATACAATCCCCTTTCCCTTGCTCATCTTTATGATTGTTGTCACAAGTTAGAGCTGAACCAACGTTCCCCAGCCCCGAATAAGATTTCGGATCGGTCAAGCGATACATTTTATTATCTTGATTAGGGCGTGAAAAGGTTGCTACCTGGAGAGAGAGAAAAGAAACACTCAGCGTGCGCTCTTGCAAGATTAGATTGGTTTATTAGTTTATCTAACCAGGATGTCTCCCACTGTTTCCTCAAATTCTTCTTAAAACCTTTTAAAAGAAGAACTAGCCGGGATTTTAATTCACGTCACAATACTTGCTTAACCTTTCAGCCAGGCTAGTGTCGGTACTTCGAGAGAGGTTTTCTAACGCTTTCGCGAAGTTCCTTAATTTAAGAACCTCTTTTCCCTGGGGGCGTAGCCCCGCTAACACCTTTCTAGACACCTACTAGGTTTATAGCATTGATCGTTAAGTGAAATAATCTCCCGAGAGTAATCCAACTCATCAATGGGATCGGGATCCAACTATCACTGTGTGATGACCTAGATGGAATCCACTCTAGTCACCACACTCCAGAAGGTATGCTAAATCTGCAAGTTTCAGTACTTTTGAAACTCCCGATGTGGTTTTTTCCCCTAGGACCCAAGTGATCATGACGGAGTCAACAAATCAAAGAGTCCTAGTCATGTTCAACCTGTCATTATCTGGATTGCATTAAACCCACCCGTATAACCCTAGACGGAGTCAACAAGGTTATACGACTGTCCTAATCAATCCCATATACCGATACAAACAAGCAGAACATAGCTACCGTACACTACGCCTTGACGGAGTCAACAAACGCAGCACGAATACTAAGTGTTACTTATAAGAAATGACGGAGGGCTACGGCTGGGGTTTTGGCGAAAAACCCGTTAACGTAATGAACTTGATATCGTTGAAGGAACCTGGTAATCTTTTTGAAAATATAGTGGCGAAAACTTTTGCTAAAGAGGTCACTCCCTGTGAAGGGATCTCGGCTCTTTCCTCGTCGAATGAGGTGCAGGATATTCCAAACTGAATACCTCGATGCAAAGCAAGAATAATCGACTATAGTGAAGTTATTACCCTGACGCAAACTTTTGTCCAAGGGGTCACTCCCGTTGAAGGGATCTCGGCCCTTGCCTCGTCGACTGAGGTGCTGGGCATTCATAACGAATACCTCGATCCAAAACAAAAGTGAACGTCCTTGTGATAACAGCCTTTTTTGAAAAATTGTTCCAACAACGTCTTTTAGGTTTATTTTCTTGCATTAGTTCTTTTAATGCGTCCCATCATTTAAATCCTACCATTGCAGAAAACAACCAAAATATGACGTACGCTTATGCCATTCGCATTCGCCACGGGGCCCCGTCATCTCCCGTTAGGTTACTTAACTAACGACAGAGCCGGGGCTGGGCTAGCGCGGCTGTAAAACATAAGCAACGCCTAAATAGTTATTATATATAGTTATATAGCAATGATAGCCAATCCAGATCACAGATGAACACTTTGGATATACTAGGAACCCGCGATTCGTTCGAGCCTGCAACGAAAAGCGGATTACACGGTCGCGATGAATAGCCAAAACCCTACCCAAGACCCCTACGGGTGCGGCAAACTATCCGCCAAGTACCCGAAGCGAAGCAACCTCCCTCAACGCCGTGAGTAGGCCACTCGGCACTTCGAGATACCCGGTAGTTTGTGCACCCCCTCCATGGGTCTATCCTAGGAGAAAAATAGTAAAAAGAATTATACAATGACGGCTACAACCCAGACCCGGTTGTGCGGCCATACAAATAATATTACATCAATTTACAAATTTATTACATGAATGAAAGAAAAAGAAACTCTCATCTCACATCCACCCCGGCTATTCATCCGCGACAATCCAACGAGTTCATATACACAAACCATCATCAACACAGATCACAGATATGTATAACCCCCACTAATCGACGTATAGCGATTAGTAGACGTTCAATACACATATAACATTACAGATACAACCTTTAGCCAAAGTCTACAGAACATCGACCAAAAATACGGATTTTTGAGCCCCAAAAACAAATTTTGCTTACTGGGAAATCTGGGCAGAAAAGTCATATACCAAAAATCCTAAAAACTAACCAGAAACAAACTGCAACAAAAATGATCCACGGCTAAGTTAACTCGGCCGCGGTTCCGCGGCAGAAGCAAGCTTCTGCCGCGGAACCGCGGTGAGTTGGTCGACTCGTGTGATCATTTTTCTTGCCTGTTCTAAAAAAAGCCTGAGCCGATTTTTAAGACATGATTTATTATCTTTTGAGCAGAAAAAAATTCGTCAGAGAATCAGGGTTTCCGGGGTGTTTTTCGGTTTTTTCGTTCGGTCGATGTTCTAAACACTTTGCTAACATGCTAGGGTGTGTTTAGTTAGGCTCTGATACCAGTGTTAGGTCCACGTTACCACTCCCGGTACTTTCGGGGTTGCGGAAACGGTAAAACAAAAAAATTTCTGGACTTGGCAACATGGACTGTAAAAGTCGGATCTTTACTAAACAATACGCTGGCATCCTAACTAGAGATTTGTCTACTCGGTTAGGGTTTATACCTCAACTTGAATTCCTTCTCTTCTTGTTGTTCTTCTCCTTGCTTGCTCCGTGGCTTGATCCGGACTTTGGTCACCTCCGCGGCCTCCTTGAGTCGAAGACGATCCACCCGAGAGATGTACACCGAGCTCCACCTCGAGCCGAGGCAACTAGGGCAAAGAGATTGCTAGTCTAGAAGCCCTAGGATATGTAGAAGTGATCAATGGATGGTTTTGTCTTTGTGGGATCTTTATCTCTCAACACATGAGATCAAAAGATGAATCAAGAGGAGGAAGGAGAAGGAGGAGCAACAACCATGGTTCATTTCTTTTCTTCTCACTTGAAAAAACAAGAGAGAGAATGAGAAAGAAATTATGATACAAAGAAAAGTAACCATGGTTGCAATAATGTAAAAACAACATCATTACTAATCCCATCAAGATAAAGTTTGATGGCTACATTGAAATGACCATTATCATAATCCAAAAGGAAAAAGAAAAAGAAAAGAAGAGTGTAGATCCCTCTTGAAAGTCAATGGTCAACACGGTCAACCGGTCAACAAAGTCAAGAGAGGTCAACGGGGTCAAATGGTCAATGCAATTAGCCATCATAAAATTATCACTAAAAGGATTAGAAAATGATGTCCGCGGCTCATAATGGTTTTGACCAAACAAACTGTCAAAACCCTAATGAGTCCGCCTCAAAATGGTTTTGACCGAATCAACTGTCAAAACCCTAATGAGCCTGCCACATAACGGTTTTGGCTGAACCAAGTGCCAAAACCCTAATGAGGCACCTCCTCCTTCGTCGCTCCGGAAAACTGTGCATACACACCTGCATCCGCATTCCGTAGAATGCGGATGCGCAGAAGACAAAACAAATCCATCCGTGCAATACTAGGATCCGGCTTAAACCAAAGCCCACTAGTATTGCCTGCCCGAACACCGCACGCACACAAGTGTACGTAAGTGATCGCAGCCCTGCCGTAAAACCATACGGCCTCTACACGTTTCGCTCAGTGCAGGGAAACTCTCTGTGTGGGACTCTAAAGACTCGACACTACGCTGGTAGTGGGTTTAACCACAGACCGCAAGCGGCACTAGCTGTACGTAACGGTCCCCAGGTAGATGTCGATAAGAAGGCCGATGAGGTAAACCCATCCGAACTCCTACTGAGCCTGTATGTGACAATCTCCGTACAGTCCGGTCTGTTCGTCTGATACATCGCATGGCAGGCCTAGGGGGTGGTAAACGTCAGTCCCCTAATAGCGGTACAAGTCGTGTCGGAGTGAAGCCCAGAACACCCTGAGATAACACTGGAAACCTACCAGTATATCTCGTTTGCCCTGGCCAGGGACTACTCGTGTAATGGCTCTCCTAGACACAGCGCGATGTCAACCCCCAATACCGGGAGAGACGAATCCTGTCTAACCATCACTGCCTCCAAGTGCTTCGGGACTGCTTCCAACTACTACCTGATTGCACGACTCAGTAGAGCCATGGTAGGGTAGTAGTCAAAGAACAGTGGGAACACACTCGAGGCGAAGTGACAGTGTCAAGTCAGCGGACTAAGCTGTAATCATGTCACCTGAGAACTGATAACTGACGATAGGTATAATACCAACCATCAGTTCCCGACGAGTCCTATCCAGTGTACTCGTAACCTAACGAGCACCCGCATACTATCTCAAGTACGACGTACTGACGGCTGTGGGACAGACCATCTCCTATGCTGGGATGAGAAGCGCATACGCTAGTCTACTCCGGAGTATCGATGCCCTATCTCGATACTCCCACGACTAGGGACGTGTATAAGGATGTGCTTGTGGATTACCCAGCCCCCACGAGTGTGATCGCCATCACAACGCCGGTAATCAAGCAAAGATCCTAAGGGCTCTACTAATGCGTATAGGTGATATAATAAATAAACACACATGTACACATTAAAGCAGAGACAAACCAAGTAGCATACTACTATATTGAGCAAGATTGTCTGTACAACTGTGAATATCCCAAGCTTCCATCAAGTAATATACATACTAGTATGATACAGTAATGGCCTCTAGGGCATATACACTAACTGGTATCACATACACGCATTATTCTCGGTCCCGCACATATCTCATATGCGCTCCTATTTCGTTTCGCTTGAGCCAGGAAACCTCTGTGTAGGACTCTAAAGACTCGTCAATACGCCGGCTGCAGATGATGATCATATCAAACACCCACAAGCCGCAATCGGTCTGCTAAACGTAACGGCCACCCGGGTATTGAGCGATCAGAAGATCAACGAGCAAGCCCGCTCACACTCCTGTGAATCCAACCAGTGATACTTACCGTACAGTCCGGTCTGTTCGTCTGATATGTTGCATATCTCGCATAGGGGTGGTAAACGTCAGACCCCAGTAGCTCGATAAGTCGTGTCGATATGAGGTCTATAACAGTTCGAGAAACTACTGGTAACACTTACCGGTAAATCTCAGCAACCCTGGCCAGGGATTTTCGGTTATAGCCAATCGAACACTGCACAACATCAACTCCCTATACCGGGAGAGAGGAATCCCCTCCTATCGCTCATTGCCTCCATGTGATTCGGGACTGTACCCAAAATCCACCGTTTTACACGCCCTCTTGGACGTGGTAAGGTGGAAATCAAAGCACATTGGGAATCACACAAGACTCTATGGCGATCTCGGGTCTATAGACTAACCTGTACCAGTGTCACCAGAGAACTGCCATCTGACGTAAGGTATAATACCATCTGGGAGTTCTCAGCGAGTCCGTCCAGTGTACCCAGTCTCCACTGAGTACCCGTATATCATCTCTGATGTCAAACACCAATGGATATGGGATCATCCATCACCCATCTGTATGGGTCGAGAAGGTATACGCTAGTCTACTCTGGTATATCGATGCACCGTCTCGATATGCCCACGACTAGGGACCTTGAAGGATGTACTTATGGACTACCATGTCCCCACTAGTATGATCTGCATCATAGTCCAGGTAGTCAAGTACACATCCTAAGGGCTTTACCAACATGTAATAGAGAGACAATCAGTGTACACGTTAAGATAAAGAGCAACCAGATAGCATACTATCATGTCGAGCAAGAAAGTCCTCCCTATATATGTCCCAGCATCCACTACAATATACATCCTATGTACAGTAATGGCCTCTAGGGCATACATATAACTAACAATAGAATCGTCGTGAATTGAATGGCCAGGGGGTTTTATGTGAGATGAGAGTTTTTCTATTCGTTCATGTAAAATTCAATTGTATGTAATATTCTTTTATTTGGGGCACTTCCGGGTTGAGGATGATGTCACCATTGTTGTATATTATTTACTTTTCCGCATTAGGATAGACCCAAGGAGGGGAGCACAAGTGACCGGGTTCTGTGGTCCAGTGGGAGACCATCTCGAGGCATCGAGACCGGGTTTCCTAACTCCATAATTGGTAGAGTCACTTTCCGCTCTCGTAGGGGTCTAGGGGTGTGGGATTGGTTATTCATCACGACCGTGGAATCCGTATTTTCTATTGTTTGCTAAATACAAAATACGGGCATCCTAGTATATCCTATATTTTCATATATGTGTTTTCTACTCCTTATATTTTGTGATATGATCGCTTGATATATCTGAGATGAATGCAATATTATATATGAGATATATAGTAGGCGTTGCTTATGTTTTGCACCCGCGCTAGTCCCGTCCCGCCATACCGTTAGTTAAGTAACCTAATGGTGCATAACGGAACATTGTGGCGAATGCGGATGGCATAAGCGTACGTTGTATTTTCGTTTCTTTTCTGTGTTTGGCTTAAGGACTTAAATGATGGGACTACATTAATAAGATTAATGTAAAGGAAAATAAACCAAAAAAGATGTTGTAGAATCGGACTTGAAAACCACTCAGCTTTTGGAGAAAAAGCAAAGTTTCAAAATTGCGGAGCTTAAACCACTCCTTTTGAAAACCATTTGATTCTACGACGATATCAAGTTCAAAGCGTTAAAGGTTTTCTTAAAAACTATCCGCAACCCTCCATCATTTTAGGAAGTAGAGTACTTAGTATTCGTGCTACGTATGTTGATCATAGTCAAGGCGTAGTGTATGGTAGCTAAGTGATGTCTTCCTACACAGCATATGATGCAGATTAATTAGGACATTCACATGATTATGTTGATTATAGTCAAGGGTCATGTGGGTGGGTTTGATTAATCAAGAAATGATGGATAGAACTTGACTAGTTCTTATGATATGTTGATTATAGTCAAAGTCATGAGTGCTAGGGGTAAAAACCATATCGGGAGTTTCAAGAGTTGAAATTTTCAATGAGATTGCATACCTTCCATATGATGGTTGGATCCCGATCCCACTATGAGCAAGAGTTGCTTCTAGGAGAGTTTTGCACTTTACAATTAGCTAACCCATTAGGTGTCTAGAAAGTTGTAACAGGGCTATGCCTCTGGAAAGACAAGATTTATATTAATTTGGTCCGTGCGAAAGCACGGGCAACCTCCCTCAAGTACCGACACTGGCCTGGATGAATGATTAGCGAAGTTGTAGACTGTAATTAATCCTGACTAGTTTTCCTTTTAAGGTTTGAAGGGAAATTTGATAAAAGCAGTGGGAGACATCGATTAGATAAGATAATAACCAATCTGATCTTTGCAAGATCTTTCGCTGAGTGTATTCTTTTCTCTCTCTTAATAGCAGATACCAATGACAGGACTCAAGCTTCTACTAGATAAAAATAAACTGAATGGGAACAATTATAAAGACTGGCTGAGGAACATTAATATAGCCTTGACTTATGATAAGGTATCTGTCACGACCCAAGTATTTCGACTCGTGACCGGCACTTAACCACGCTACGTCTCCAGGCGTATCGCGGCTAAGTAAGCCGAACCCAGAAATCAAAACCATTTAAAAATAGTGAGTGTTGAAAACATTTAGTTAAAGCTTTTAGAAAACCTTAAATAATTCAATAAGTTCTTTTTTAAAGTTACTTAATCATTTGAATAATTTTGGCAGCATTTCCTTTGTAAAAGTAGCCCCGAGATCGGGTACAAAACAGGATATAAATGAAATGAAATGTAATGAAATGAAACATCCCCAAACGGGAGAAATCACGCCCAACGGCGGAACCCAACATCACAAGAGTAATATACGACGCCGTAGCGAAGAATAAGCAATAAGTAGACATCACAGAATATAAACTGTATATAAAAAAAACAGTCGGCTCCTACGAGCTCGACACCAGAATACAAAATATACATCATCGTCCTCACACAGTATCTAAGTCCAGTACATAAATGGTAGATGGAGAGTACTAGATAGAAAAGGGATACAATAAAAGTACTCAGAATACCATAACCCACCTAAATGCAAAACAGCTCTCACGGCAACTGTGGTGGTATCTGTAGCCAAAAGATGCAAAAGACAGCCTGTCGCGACTATGCTGAGGGCAACCTGCAAACACAGTGGCACAATGGGGGTGAGTTGCCAACTCGTGAATAGAGATAACATATAAAGGTAATCGCGAGCATGCACGTACTGCGCTACTCTAACAAATGCCAGCAGATGATATCAATGCGAGGTAAGCAGTATGTATAATAATCATGCAAGTCCTCTATCAGGTGATATAACTACAGGATGAGATGCGATAATGAATGCTGAGCATGGGAATATAGCATCTACACGAAGTGTCCAGGTGGACTACATATGTATGTATGCACCGCGAATCCCAACAACCCAGACGTCGGTACTCCATCGGCCCTCATATCCTGTACATCCCTGAGAATCACGAGTGCCCAACATCGGCACCCAAATAACATAAATACTCGTGTCTAGCATCGACACGCAAATCATCCTCTATCGGGCATCCGTCAGTCCGGGTCAGCCCTCTCTCAACATATCGGGCATCCGTCAGTCCGGGTCAGCCCTCTCTCAATATATCGGGAATCCGTCAGTCCGGGTCATCCCTCTCTCAATAAAATCCACTCTAGCACCAAGAAAAAACACGGGGTGGCGCTCCAAAATATCATATCAAGGGAACCGGGTGATTACATATTTTAAAAGGGCCACGGTTCCCAAATCCAGAAATCACATGTAATCCCAACCCATATGCAAGTAAACGTGAAGTGATATGTGTATCAAGTATGAATGCCATGTCAAGTCATATAAAAGATGAGCTACAGCATAATGATCCGATGTGATATATGCATCAAATATGCATGTCATGTCAAGGTAGTGCTTGTGCAACGTGAACTGTCGGTAAGGGTGCGGTGTTCTATCAATTCTAGTTTATGTACATAAAGCAGGGAATGCAGTATGCCCTAAATAGTGGCCATGAACAGTCAATGTATGTAAATGTAACTATAAGGTACTATCAGCCCTGACGTAGAACGCCATGCGGGCGATATCCCCGTAGATGTTAAATCTACTCACCGAAGTCTCGCGCTAAGTGTAGCCGACGACTTGCTTGCCCTTCTTCGCAGCGTCCGTCTCACTGGCCTGCGAACCTAGAATCACATAACATATATCACACATAAGCTCAATTTCACTGAAACGTGATATTACGGTCCAACTAGAAACCCGTGTCGTAAACCAATCGCGCGTGTGCGCGATACGCTAAAACGTGTGATCACGCGCCTGAAACTACCCTGACGCGTCGCGATACGCAGAAACCCCAAACCCACACACGTAGCACGCGTGTCGCGAAGGTTTAGAAATACGGAAAAACAGGTATTTAGTCCCAGATTTTTATACAGAACTTAATTTACAAAAATATATATATCATAACACTACACACAGCAGAATACACCTAAAGGACCAAACCCCAACCCAAAGCCTACCCATCTGGCCGCAAATTGCGGCCAGAACTAATTTATTAGCGGCCACGGTACGGAGTTTGGGGGTCGGGTTCTACCTGGGGTATCAGCACCTAACGACCATACTACAGTACTCTCAATTTTATTATGAACTCACCGGGTCGATAGCAGTTTTCAGAAACTCCAATTTCACTTAAAAACGATGAATTTGCATCAAATAGGGATCTGGTGGTATTTCAGTGCAATTGGCGTTGAAGCTAGGTTAATATGGCCTTAACAACACTCTATCAACCTACTGAAACCAAAACACACATCACTTGGCCAAGGTTCACACTAAACACCTCATATCGCACTAAATCGCACCAAAAATCACTAACCGAAGCAATACTACACTAAACAAGTAAACTAGGGAGTAAGTTTAGGAAATATACCTCACAATCGACTCTAGGGAGCTGGAGGAAGAAGATGAAGTGCAGGGAAGGGGCTGAAGTTGCTGCTGTGATGCTGGTGCTGCTTACTGTTGCTGCTGTTGCTGTTTCTGGCTGTTGCTGCTGTGCTTCTTGCTTGAGTTGCTGCTGATGTGCTTGCTTCAGCTGAGAGGTAAGTGTGTGTGTGTGTGTGAGAGAGTGAGGTTGAGAGAAAGAAAACAAAACAATTGAGAGGAAATCATCACCCCAATGTCAACCCCTCACTCTCTCTCTCCTCATTAATTGCAAGCATGGCTCAAGCCATGATGCACTCTCTCTCTCTCACCAAGTCAACACCTAAGGAAATTCAAATTAAATCAACTAATTTAAACTTAATTAAAAACCCAAAAGACTTAATCCCCATGATTAACCCACCATGGTTACTAATCATGGTAATAACTCATTTAAAAACCCTAGTTTACATGCACATGTGTGTGCAAGCCTAGGAAAATTTTAGAAAAATATTTATTAAATTAGGAAAAATATTTGAAACACAATTTGGTAAACATTTCATTAAAAACCCTTTATTTAAATATAATTAGTCACTAACGCATCCTAAGGTGTTACAGTATCATATGTCCTCACGGCTGCAGCCCCGCCCGTCTTAGGTCCAAAATTTTCGGTTGCGGATAAGGAAGTCCGCAATACATGGGACGCTGACTGTGCCACGACCAAATGCCCGCACTTGCATCGATGGATAACACACATCAAAAGCCGCACGAGAAGATGGACATTCAATCCATCTTTCTCCATAAAAAAGAGCTGTATGTGGAGCAATCTCGTGTCTTACGATACGAAGCGTCACGAAAGTTGTTTCAGACACGGATGACTCCTGGCACACCAGTAGGTGACCATGTTCTGAAGATGATAGCTCTTATAGAAGAGCTAGAGGACCTAGGGTGGTCAATGGAGAATGAACAATATATTGATATTATTCTACAGTCTCCCCCCCCCCCCGCCTTTGCTCAATTTGTAGTAAACTTCAACATGCACAACATGGAGAAGTCACTACCTGAACTCCTTAATATGTTAAGGAGTGCAAAGAGCACGCTGAAATCAATGAAGACTCTCGCTTTGACTGTTGGGCCATCTTCCTCCCCACGCCCGAAGGCTAAGTCCAAGGGAAAGATAAAGAAAAAACCCACCAAACCTAGAGATAGAGTTAAAAAAGTTAAGGGGAAAGACAAGTCCAAGGCTGGGGAATCGGGAAAAGGGGAATGTTATCACTGCCACAAAACAGGACACTGGAAGCGCAACTGCACTGGGTACTTGGATCTCAAGAAGAAGCATGGTGATGCTTCCGCTTCAGGTGTGTTTGTGACAGAAAACTGTTTTTCTATAAACTCTGCTTCCTGTGTATTAGATACAGGTTTAGATTCTCACATTTGCAATTCTATGCAGGGGCTGAGAAATAGTAAAGTTTTGAAGACAGGTGACCATACTCTCCGGGTTGGAAATGGTTCCAATGTACATGCGGTTTCAGTGTGTAACATTTCAGAAAAATAAGATATCATTTTTGGGAATTTTTATAATTAAATAATAATATATTGAATATTTTATTAGTGCGGTATAATTAAATACCGATAAATTGGGGAAAATTTGGAAAATTACAGAAATTACTGAAATGAAGATGCTTTATTGGATTTAAGAAAATTATGAAATTTTATGATTTATTTGACACTATTTTAATGCTAATCGCCGTTAAATATCGCTAATCACACATTAAGCTTGTTTTGTGCAAAACATGCACCATGTCATTTAAACACTTGTTACATTTTTATCATGGCTTTTTCTCTTTATCATGCATGGTTTTGATTTTTTTTAAAAGAGAAAAGGAAAGGAAAGGAAAAGAAAAGAAAAAGGAAAATGATAAAATAAGGAGGTATGGGCATGAGAGAGAGTGGTGAGGGGGTCAACCTTGGTCATGGCCTTGTTCTCGTTCCATCATCTTCATCTTTTCCTTCTCCCTCTCATGCTTGGCTGCTGCCCCTCTCTCCTACCTCCACTTCTTCACCTCAAAACAACCCCAAAACATCATTTCCTCTTCACAAATGTTGTGCACAAGCTTACAAGCTACACTATGGACAAAGAAAGTTTGCATTTTGGTGCTCTAGGGGATTCATGAGTACCAAATGAGGTAATTTTATCACCATTAGAGTAGTATTACATTCCATTAGCTTCTATGGTTAGTTTGGAATCGATATATCGAGGTTTAGCGAACTTTGAAGATCTCAAGTTAGGGTTTGAGAAATCCTTGAGTTGTGAAGTGAAATTGAGTGTAGTAGTGACCTTAAAACCCCCTTAGTGATAACTTTTTGGACTAAAACAAAGACTTAAACCCCTATTAGCGAACTTAGAAATCCCCAATATCCGTATTTTGTAGAATTCTATAGGTAATTTGAAATCTGCCAACATTCGGGGACCTAAAAAATTATTTAGCAAACACTGAGAGATAAGCAGGCACCCAGGAAGATAACCCCAAAACCTGAGCCACCCCCTCCATGTTCTAGCCTCACTTTTAGTCGATCTGGCCTCAAATTGCGGCCAGGGTGGGATCATTTGGGTTCGTGTTTGTTCTGTGTCTTTATCTCCGGTAAACTAGACCCTTCATATGTGCAAAATTGGCTAATTTCACCTATGTTAAAATCTGAGACCATTTCCTTAAGTTGCTACCTCGTTTTGCGATTCGTTTTGACTTGAATTTTCATATTTGATATTGTGTTTTCGTCGTGTGGCGTTTGAAAGTCAACGACTAGGGTTATTGGTCGTGTTTGCATGCGAGGCTATAGGTTTTGACCTATGAGCGAGACGTGTGCCGTTTTGGTTTTTCGACTTGGTTTTAATATGCATTTTGCGATTGTGTATATATGTAGGTACCCCCCCCCCCCACACACACACACAAGGATTCGAGACGATGAAGAAGATGATGGCGACATCGACATCGGCAAGCAAGAGCAGGTGAGTAGATATATATCTATGGGGGAAGTCGGGTGGATGGCGTATAGCACCCCCGCAGTTCATAGTATAGTGTATGGATATATTTATATGTTTTTGTGAGGCTATGATTATCTAGATAGATTTTGGGAGTTATGGATAATTTTTGTATCATTGGATGATAGCGTCATTAGTTAGTTTAGTCGCAGACCCTAGAATAAGGTTTACAACCACACGCGCGCACACACTTGCATTCATATTATTACCTGGGCGTTTATGGTGATATGTATATATATATATATATATATACACATGGATATGGGAATATGTATATATATATATATACGTATACCTATACATGGATGATGAGGATTGTATGTGGTATTTGGAGATGAGTCGATGAGATTGGGCATGGTGCCATGAGATCGGTGATATGATGTGGTTCGTATTATGAGATACGACATGAGATTTTTGCGGGCCATTGGGCGTGCGTTTTCATACACGCATATATATGCAGATGGTATCAGTTGTACTAGACTTAGATCAATACCCCAATTCATGAGATATGATGATAAGGATACCAGATAAATGATGTGATGAATGTGATATTTGACCCGTACCCAGATTGGGATGCCGTACGATGGATTTACCGTACGAGCTATATATTGATGATAGATCCGCACTCTTGACTCGAGCATGTCATATTGTATATTATATCGTACGTGATACTATTGAGGCGAGATCACCGACTATTATATTTATATATATCGACTCAGATTTAAGTGGTTTACCTTACCCTTTCGGTTAGATTGTTCGTTTAGTCCTGTAGTTTACTTGTAGATGCTAGACTAGACTCGGGTCATACCTATTTCAAAACTAACGAATCGTGAATATTTTAAAGACAGGCCAAGGGATTATACGGATATTTTCAAAGGACGCCTCTTTTCTAAAACACTGTAGCCCTTATTTTCTAAACACCACGATTCGTGTTATTTCAAATGGAAAAACTGTATGACACACACACACACACACATATATATATATATATATATATTGATGTAGATTCTTCATTGTTGTGTTTATTATTCAGCTCCCACATATTATTGATGTTCGCATCGTATTTGCATGCTTATATCGTGTTTTCATATGCCATTATTGAGATCATGCTGTCAGGACACCAGCACCATTACCGATGACGCGTATGCTCCACGTACACTTGCTTGCCAGCTCACACACATAATCATCGGTAATTTCCATGTCACGTACACTTTAGTGAATATTATTTCATTGACATAGCCTGCTAGCTGATAGTTGCAATATGTTATCGCTTTCATATACTCGTTTAACTATTGCACTCATTGCATGATATTAGATGCATTCATATATTCATTGGTTATGCAGTATTTTGGGGTTTTATGCCGATATTCACTGTTTACGTACTCTTGATTTTTGGATTTCGGATTTTCATGAGATTTCGGGATTTGGGGGAAAACCGCAAGAATATATATAAACTTCTCTTTCTCTCTTTTTAAAATGCAAGTTGTGGTTTTATCGTGATGTATGAGTCGTCCACCATGAGTTTTCATGATAGCTGTTGGATTTCGAGACCCGTTTCGAGGAGTAGTATGTACCGTCTCAGGTACATGGTGGACCCGGTATGGTACCGCGGGGCGAGAGTGATTTCATGGAGGATGATGAGCCTGGCAGGTGTAGACTGCCTACCGGTGTTTGTTTGGCGCGGAGGATATCTAAAGGATACCGTCCGTGGTCATGTGATTTGTTGATATGGTCCAATCCGGACTGACGAAGCCCGAGGTATTGAGATATTGATATTTGAGATATTGAGGTATTGAGATTTGATGATACAGGCCCGTCCGGATAGCCGTAGCCTGAGATATTGAGATATTAGGATTTTTGTTTTGTGTCGATGCTAGACACTGATTATGTTGATTTCATTGATGATACCTCGTGTTATAAACAGAAATCTCATTAAAACAAGAAAACAGTTTCTTCATTTACATGTATTCTGTTTTCATTACATTACATTCATACCTCATACATATGATATATTGCTACCTGAGGCACTGACACGAGCAGATTACACTTTGGTATAGATGTTTACCCTTGCCACCTTTCATGCTTCAGACTTTATCATTTTGGGTTTTATATATATTTGATCGTATTGACCTAGGATTGAGTCATACATACGATTTCTGTTCGGTTATGTTTTCTACTCACGAGTTGGAAACTCACCCTTGTTGTGCCACGGTTTCTTGCAGGTTTTGCCGTACAGGTTTCGTTACGGCTTTGCTGGCACACTGCTCCCTTTCCGGGTGATTGTTTTGGTAGGTGGGTTCACTTTTATCGTGACCACCATTGTATTTAATTATATTCAGTTGTATCTAGTAAACTCCATCAACCAGACATGTATATTTATTGAATTAGAAAACATGTTGTATATTCTTTCGACCTTAGAGTCGCGCGTTGTATTATTATGGGTTTTCATGTTGTTTTTGAGTTTCCTTTCAGTTTTGATCCTCGCCCTTCGGCGTTGTATATTATATTGCTTGCGTGGTTGTGGCCGTCGATTGACGAAGAGCCAGCTCCGGCTTAAGGATGCCTTTTATTATTATATATGCTTTTATCATGTTGTACCCCGTTCGGGGCCAGTATTTACAAAGAAAACTCTGCCGAAATTTTCAGAAAAGACTTGATGTTTTAAAAATGCATATTCGTCTTATTTTATCAAAACACTTTCTTTAAAAATGGTTTAGATTTCTGGGATTTTGGCTTACTTGAATTAGATGGAGCCCTATAGACTTCATATGATTCAAGTGTCAGTCACGTGCCATTTTCGAGTCGTGACAAAGTTGGTATCAGAGCGCTAGGTTAACCTTGGTTCGAGTCTAGGTTTGACTATGCGGAGCCTAGGACGTTTGTATATATACGGAATCTAGGCTTGACCTTACGGAACTTAGACTTAGTCGAGGGGATATTAGACCCGAACTTTCGTCACATAGGTTGCCCTTGGTTGATGGAGTAGGTGACTTAAGGAGAGTGACATACCGTGTGTATGTTCCGTGGCATACTTACGATATACTATTCCGCTTAAGAAGCCTTAGGATGTACATTTCCTTGCACAGCATTATATTCATTCATGATCTATCCTTATTGATATCGGTTTATGGTTTTGCTGCTACGATTACACAGGCAGAGAGAGCTACGGCTAGAGTTGCGGTCAGTACGAGCTCGTCACGAACGAGGATTGACCAGGGCATGATTTCAGGGACATACGATTTGCATAGATGCGTCGTGTTATTGTGTTTTCGTGACATGAGCGCTGATGGATCGCTTTTATGAGATTTCTCGGACGTGCAGATTTGCACCAGAGGATTGAGCCACTGATACAGGCCAGCCAGAATGTGATGACCATTAATGTATCGCTTATTCTTGATGATTGAGGCACTGTTCAGCGTGCAGACGAATGAGCAAGTTGTTACTGCGAATGATGAGATATCGCCCCAGATGTTGGAGCTACTGCAGCATGAGTATTTACTTAGAGATATGATAGAAGGTCGCTAGTCGCCCGAGGATGAATGAGTAGGACACGTGGTTCGTTCGCTTACCCCGATGCGAGGTCATCAGATAGATTGATTCCAGCTAGAGACGACTTCACGCATGTACGTTGAGTTTCGATAGAGGCGATCGAATGTCAGAAACCCATATTCCAAGTTTAAAGTATTCGGAAAGACATGCAAGCAATTCTATGGACCCTTTAGAAGAATGAAAACCCTAACTCGACATAATGACCATGTGAAAGCCTTCAAACCTTAGGGTTTGCGGCAGTTCCGCGGTGCCATTAGTGAGGCATGGGTTTGCCCTTCTACGGCTGGTCCACGGGTGCTGTGGTATGTACTCGATACTATTAAACTGTATCCAAGATGTTGAGCTCTTGGGGGATTATGAGGTTTTGACGAATCGATTGAATGGTTCGACTTCATTCAGATGCTATGTGATGGGATGCATTTCTTAGGAGACTCCAGATACGAGTATAGCCGTTGGAGCACGGTCCATGCAGCCACGAAGAGACGAGTCCGAAGCAGTCGACATTAGAGAAATGTGGAGTATGAGGTTCGTACGAGATTTCGATGAGATGATGTTCCACTCCGCCGACATTAAAGATGTGACACGCATACAGAGGCGTTATATATAGATATATCTTCCAGAAGGAGTCGCGATGAGTATGCAGCTGTTCCGGAACCAGAGTTTGATATAGTAAAAGGTGATAACCTCCGGACAGTGCGGCAGAAACGAGATTTGGGAGAGACATCGACAGGACCTTTCTGGAATATTATACGAGGAGACATGGACCCAGGAATGGTCATATTACGCATATCCAACAGGACAGAGCTCGGCACCGTCGACGAAACATGTTATGAGTGACCACGACAGTTGGCCAGAGATTCTTTAGAGGATGTGCTTGAGCGGGACTATTCCGCCATACTTGATTTCAGTATTTTGGGTGATCTATTCACATGATTGAGTTTTGATGACTGAGTTTCATGATATTTGTTTTCATTTACCATGGTTGCACCTACTGGGTATTCATATTTTGTGCATAGTTATTACACTTGAGATATGCTTTATACACCGTTGTGTTGATTTATGATTTATGCATAGTATCGCACTTGATATCGTTTTGTGCCTTGGCTGCACATGTTTATGATTTCATAGATTTCATACAGTTGGGTTGATTTTGTGCATATGGTTCGCACATGATTTGGTTTGGCACTCGGTATAGTTCACATATGCTTGCAGTGCATTGATACGTATTTGTGCACCTGATTGGATTCTTGCGCGTATTGGACGCACTTGGATTGGATTTTGCGGAAGTTCAGCGCTTGATATTGGATTTCGTGATTTCGTGCATGATGGATGCACCTGATTTGGATTTTCGCGCATGTTGGGCGCATGATATGAGATGCGATTTTGGTGCACGCCAGATGCACTAAATCGGGATTCTTTGTGCATATCAGATGCACCTGATTTTGCTGTCAGGCACACACGTTGCCTTTGACAAGTGTTTCGTGCACACTCGTTGCACTTAGATGTTGTTTCTGTGCACATGTATGGCACATTCATGGATTTTGATTTCCGTGCGCACTAAACGCACGTAGCTTTCATATGTACATTTTAGGATTGATTTCTTATGGAGCAGTACATTTTAATGATAGTTATGATTTGTTTTCGTGCTAAGAAGGACTAGTCAGAGGACAGTACCTGGATATATTTTGCATGCATTGATAGTTACCGGAGGGATTTCCAAAAAAGGAGCTATAGTCTCGGTATTTTCCTTCGTGTCTGATATGACACGAAACGTTTAAAACAGGGTAACCCTTCTAAATTGTTTTCAAAAACGGCGAGACGTGCATATTAAACAAAAGATATATACATATATAATTATTTCTTACAATAGACGTCCGCCACTGTGCAGTGTTATACGCATTGCACAGCAACATGAAAGGTTTGGCATGCATTTCATTTAGATGCTTACATGTATAGACTTGATGTTTACATGTATAGTTTAGATGTATATCATATTGGTTTCGTTTTGGATTTGACATTAGTGTCTTCACCATGACTCCGATGATTGCGGGATGCTTGACGGAGTTTTGTTTTTGAGTTATCTTCTCATTGTTCATGCGCATGCATTGCGCTACGATGTGTTTTATGTATTGATGATTTCGGAGCCCCGACGACTTGGACTTTTTATTAAAATGTTTTATTATTTGAGGGGTTTAAATTTAAATTCGGGGACTGAATTTATTTAAGGGGGGAAGACTGTAACATTTCAGAAAAATAAGATATAATTTTTGGGAATTTTTATAATTAAATAATAATATATTGAATATTTTATTAGTGCGGTATAATTAAATACCGATAAATTGGGGGAAATTTGGAAAATTACAGAAATTACTGAAATGAGGATGCTTTATTGGATTTAAGAAAATTATGAAATTTTATGATTTATTTGACACTATTTTAATGCTACTCGGGGTTAAATATCGCTAATCACGCATTAAGCTTGTTTTGTGCAAAACATGCACCATGTCATTTTAACACTTGTTACATTTTTATCATGGATTTTTCTCTTTATCATGATGTTAGTTGTATGTATGCCCTAGAGGCCAGTATTGTACAGATGATGTATATTATATTGGATGCTTGGACATATATAGAGAGGACTTTCTTGCTCGACATGATAGTATGCTATCTGGTTACACTTTACTTTAACATGTATACTTGTCTCTTTATATTGTTTTATAGTTACATGTTGGTAAAGCCCTTAGGATGAGTACTTGACTACCTGGACTATGATGCGGATCATACTAGTGGGGATATGGTAGTTCATAAGTACATCCTTCAAGGTCCCTAGTCGTGGGTGTATCGAGACGCGGCATCGATATACCAGAGTAGACTAGCGTATACGCTTCTCGACCCATGAGATGGGCGATGGATGATCCCATATCCATTGGTGTTTGACATCAGAGATTGTATACGGGTGCTTAGTGGAGACTGGGTACACTGGACGGACTCGCCGAGAACTCCCAGATGGTATTATACCTCACGTCAGATGGCAGTTCTCTGGTGACGCTTGTGCAGGCTAGTCTGTAGACCCGAGATCGTCATAGAGTCTTGTGTGATTCCCACTGTGCTTTGATTTCCACCTTACCACGTCCATGAGGGCGTGCAAAACGGTTGTTTTTGGGTACAGTCCCGAGTCACATGGAGGCAATGAGCGATAGGAGGCGTTTCGTCTATCCCGGTATTGGGGGTTGATGTTGCGCTGTTCTCGATTGGCCATAACAGGGAAGTCCCTGGCCAGAGATGATATAGAGATTTACTGGTAAGTGTTACCAGTAGTTTCTCGACCCGTTATGAGCCTCACATCGGCACGACTTATCGGTTATTGGGGTCTGACGTTTACCACCCCTAGACTTGATATGCGAAATATCAGACGAAGAGACCGGACTGTACGGGAAGTGTTACCGGCTGGCTTTTACAGGAGTTGGAGCGGGCTTGCTTGCTGATCTTCTGATCGCTTAATACCCGGGTAGCCGTTACGTCCAGATAGTACCGCTGAAGTCTTGTGGGTGCGTGATGTGATCATCACCTACTGCCGGCGTATTGACCAGTCTTTAGAGTCCTACATAGAGTTTTTACTGGCTCAGGCAAAATGAAATAGGAGCACGTATGTAATATGTGCGGTACCGAGAATAATGTGTGTATGTGATACCGTATTCTATTCTCGCGACTTTTTGTATCGGTCGGTTATATATGATATAGCCGGGTTATCGAATCAAGTGTTGATTCGATAAGTCGATACATTGGATGTTAGTCGGTTATATGTGATATGACCGAATTATTAAGTCAAGTGTTGATTTAATAATTAAGTGTAAAATTGTATATTAGATATACTAGTTTACATTTACTAACACTTGTTCACTTAAGGATTTTTTCTCACATGAACACAACTTTAATATATATGTGATATATATTAAAATGTGTTTTCTTTTTGTATCATGGTTGATGATACACATGACTTGTCTGTATGAGACTTACACCATGCTTGTTATTATGTTGGGTTTTGATATTTAAAGTAATTACAAAATTAGTGGAGGATTAGATCAATGCATGAAGCTTGTGGAAGCTTGTGGATGCATTGACTAAGTCCACTTGAGTTTGTTTTTACTATGGATATTTCTTAACCCAACCATAAGAATAAGCCATGGGTTAAGTCTCTACAAGAGTTAGTATATTATGCTCACTCACCATGGTTAGCCTTCTCACTTGATCATTATCTTCATCTCTTTCTTTTGTTCTTCTTCTTCATTGCTAAAAAGAAAAAGCTTGCTAGGGTTTGATCCAAAGTGAGAAAGATTGTGAGAAATAAAATTCTAAAGAGAACTCACTTCCTATTTCTCCATACTCTACTAGACTAGCAATTTAGTTTAGGGTGTTTGCTTCATTAATTCTCAAGTTAGTGAAGTAGAAGCTTGAGTTGGCATCCCCTCGACGTAGATCATATTCGGCCTCGAAGACTTCAAGAAAGGACGCGTATTTCGCCTCGTGAAGCCATGCAAGGGTCCGGGAGAACAACGATCGCAGCGAAGGGACTTCAACAAGGAGCTATAGAAGTGAAGGACCGATCTACAAAGGTTGTATTTCGTATTCACTTAGTCGTAAACGTAGTTTACTTGCATATGAAACCCTAATTTTCTAGCAACGATCTTGTTTAGGGTTATTCGGTACGGCTAAAATTTTAAACGGGCATGTTTGATGCTTCCTTAACCATTGTTAGAGTGCCTAGTAACCCTATAGTGGTATCAGAGCCTAGCTAGAGCATTAGGCGATGTGTTAAAGAAGTTAAAACTCCGAACGAACCCGAATACTTCAAAGTTAACCCCTCTCTGTACATTTTTTCAAAACTGTGTATTTTCAGTATTAAAAATGTAAGTCCATGCTATCTCTCCCGGTACTTTCGGGCATGCGGAATTTGATAAAAAACGATTTTTATAGAGGTGGTAACATGGACCTAAAACCCGGATCTTTGTTAAACATCTAACTAACAACCTAACTACGAGTTTCTAACTACTCAGTTAGGGGGTTATACCTTTCTTTTTCTCGAACTCCTTCGTCTTCAAGCTTTGATGGTCGTCCGGATAGGCTTCTTCCCGCCGTCTCCTTACGCCGAAGATAGATCCACCTGAAAGCTCCAACCTTTGGCTCCTTCTTCGAACTTTGAAGAAACTAGTTCACTCGGTTTGCTAAACCTTGTGAACTAGAGTGAGTAGAGAAGAGTTTGTATGGGATTTTGTCTATGGTTCTTGGTTCTCAACACATGAGACAAGTGAACCATAGACCAAAAGAAAGAGCAAGAGGAAGAGGGTGAGAGCAAGAGGAAGAGAGCTCAAAACAAAGGAGAGAGAATGAGTAAGTGAGAATGAGCCTCTCTTTTGTCTTTTACCCTCTCATAATCCAAAACCATCATCACAAAAATAATAATCAAGTATTGTGTAAAATGGTTCAAGTCAAAATGGCTAAATCATTTCATACACTCATTTCTCACAAAAGAAACAAGCAAGTAAAAAGTCTTTGCCATGAAATGATAGCCATAGTCATCATGATGGTCAACTAGTCAATCCAAGTCAACCGGTCAACAAAGTCACCAAGTCAACAAAAGTCAACAAGTCAACAAAGTCAACAAGTCAACAACCATGTCACCACAATACTTAATTAATATAATTGTTAATCACATATCATATTCTCATTAGGGTTGAGCAAAAAGTCAATAGTCAACGGTCAACGGTCAACAACCCTAATGAGAATCCTCTGCCTCTGTCTCTCCGTCAACTGTGCATACACACCCGCATCCGCGTCCCGAGGAACACGAATACAAACTGGATAAATCCAATCCCAACACATACACTAGGATCTGGCTTAAACCAAAGCCCGCTAGTGCAAACTGTCCGGACACTATACGTGCACAAGTGCACGGATGTGACCGAATCCTGTCGCAAAACCATGCGAACTGTCGCAAAACCATGCGACCTCTACTCTTTTGCCTAAAGGCGAAAAGCTTTCTGTGTGGGACTCTAAAGACTCGACACTACGCTGGCAGTGGGTTTAACCACAGACCGCAAGCGGCACTAGCTGTGCGTAACGGTCTCCAGGTAGTGCCGACAAGAAGACCGACGAGGCGAAACCCATCTGAACTCCTACTGAGCCTGAATGTGACATTCTCCGTACAGTCCGGTCTGTTCGTCTGATACATCGCATGGCGGTCCTAAGAGACGGTAAACGTCAGTCCCCCAATAGCGGTACAAGTCGTGTCGGAGCGAAGCCCAAAACACCCTGAGATAACACTGGAAGCCTACCAGTATATCTCGTTTGCCCTGGCCAGGGACTACTCGTGTAATGGCTCTCCTAGACACAGCGCGATGTCAACCCCCAATACCGGGAGAGACGAATCCTGTCTAACCGTCACTGCCTCCAAGTGCTTCGGGACTGCACCCAACCACTACCTGTTTGCACGACTCCTTTGAGCCGTGGTAGGGTAGTGATCAAAGTACAGTGGGAACACACTCGAGGCGAAGTGACAGTGTTAAGTCAGCGGACTAAGCTGTACTCATGTCACCTGGGAACTGATAACTGACGATAGGCATAATACCAACTAGTCAGTTCCCGACGAGTCCTGTCCAGTGTACTCGTAACCCAACGAGCACCCGCATACTATCTCAAGTACGACGTACTGACGGCTGTGGGACAGACCGTCTCCCACACTAGGATGAGAAGCGCATGCGCTAGTCTACTCCGGAGTATCGATGCCCTGTCTCGATAGTCCTGCGACCAGGGACCTGCATAAGGATGTGCTTATAGATTACCCAGCCCCACTAGTGTGACAGCCATCACAATGCTGGTAATCAAGCAAAGATCCTAAGGGCTCCACTAATGTGCATAAGTGATATACTAAAACAAACACATGTACACATTGAAGCAGAAACAAACCAAGTAGCATACTACTATTTTGAGCAAGATTGTATATACAAGGTGAATATCCCAAGCTTCCATTAAGTAATATACAAACCAGTATGATACAGTAATGGCCTCTAGGGCATATACACTAACAATCTCCCACTTGCACTAAGGCCTTGTACTGGCGTATCGAAGACCTATCATCTCGACCAGCCGCTCGAACTGAGTCTGGGGCAAGGCCTTGGTGAATGGATCTGCAGTGTTATCTTCTGAAGCGACTCTCCGAACCTCGATCTCCTGGCGATCCACGATCTCCCTGATCAGGTGATACCGCCTCAAGTTGTGTCTGGATCTCTGATGGGACCTGGGTTCCTTCGCTAAAGCTAAAGCCCCGTTGTTGTCGCAATACAGAGGTATTGGATCAACAATGGACGGAACCACCTGAAGTTCTTTCAAGAACTTCCTCATCCAGACAGCTTCTTTTGCGGCATCAGATGCAGCGATGTATTCCGCTTCCATCGTCAAGTCTGCAACGGTTTCCTGTTTGGAACTCTTCCAACACACCGCCCCTCCATTGAGGGTAAAGACAAACCCCGACATGGACTTGGAATCATCCTTGTCACTCTGGAAGCTGGAGTCAGCAAAGGCCTCGATCTGCAGGTCTTTTCCGCCATACACCAAGAACATCTCCTTAGTCCTTCTCCGGTACTTGAGAATGTTCTTTACCGCTATCCAGTGTTTCTCCCCAGGGTTTGACTGATACCGGCTTACCACACTCAGTGCATAAGCTACATCCGGTCTGGTACACAACATCGCATACATTATAGATCCTACCGCAGAAGCGTAGGGTATAATAGACATGCGATCCCGCTCCAAATCAGTCTTGGGAGACATCTCTTTAGAGAGGGTGATCCCGTGACAAGCCGGTAGGTTACCGCGCTTGGAATCTTCCATACTGAATCTCTTCAGTATAGTGTCGATATACCTGGACTGTGAAAGTCCTAATATCCTCTTGGATCTATCACGATGGATCCGGATCCCCAGGATGTAAGAGGCATCACCCAGGACTTTCATGGAGAACCTGTGCGACAAGAACCCCTTGACAGATTGTAGCATAGGAATGTCATTTCCTATTAAGAGAATGTCATCCACGTATAAAACGAGGAATACTACAGTTCTCGCTACAAATCTACTATAGATGCATGGTTCATCTGGATTTTTGATAAAGCCAAATTCCTTGACCGTCTCATCAAAACAGATGTTCCAACTCCGCGATGCCTGCTTTAGTCCATAGATGGACTTAAGCAACTTGCACACCTTTCCGCTGCTCCCACTCTGAATGAAACCTTCTGGTTGGTCCATATAGACACACTCCTCTAAATTTCCATTTAGAAAAGCGGTCTTTACGTCCATTTGCCAGATCTCATAATCGTGGAAAGCAGCAATGGCAAGAAGGATCCGAATGGATTTCAGCATAGCCACTGGAGAAAAGGTTTCGTCATAGTCCAAGCCAGGTCTTTGACGGAAACCCTTTTCTACAAGTCTAGCTTTATAGGTCTCAACCTGTCCATCTACACCAATCTTCCTTTTGAAGATCCACTTGCATCCTACGGGTTTTACCTCGTCTGGAGCAATGTCCAACGTCCATACTTTGTTGATGTACATGGACTCCATTTCGGTCCGCATTGCATCCAGCCATTTCACTGAGTCAACGCTCTGAACGGCCTGCTGGAAGCTAGTAGGCTCATCATAATCTATGATGCAATCCTCTCTATCCCCATCTATGAGAAAACCGTAGTACCTCTCGGGCGGATGAGACTGCCTACTACTCCTGCGGAGCGGCGTAGGAATGTCCTGTTCTGTTGAACCCTCTGGTTCCACTAAGCTTTCAGTAATAGTCTGTGGTTCTGGAATTTCTTCCAGCTCTACTGCGCTCCCACTAATTTCCTTTTCTAAGAACTGGTGTTCTAGAAAGTGGGCATTACGAGAAACAAGGACTTTTTGTTCCTCTGCGTAATAGAAAAGATACCCCCTGGTGTTCTTTGGGTATCCCATAAACTTGCACAGTACTGAGCGTGCCTCGAGTTTGTCCGCATGCTGCTTTTTGACAAAAGCTGGACATCCCCAGATCTTCAGATATTGAAGATAGGGTTTCTTCCCACTCCATAGTTCATATGGTGTGGTAGGCACAGTCTTAGTAGGAACTCGGTTCAAAAGGTATGCAGCTGATTCTAGTGCATACCCCCAGAATGATCGCGGTAACTCAGCGTTACTCATCATGGACCGTACCATATCCAATAGGGTTCGGTTCCGTCTCTCCGATACACCGTTATGTTGCGGAGTGTATGGAGGAGTAAGCTGAGAGAGAATTCCGTTCTCTTTTAAATAGTCCAGGAACTCGGCAATTAAGTATTCTCCACCTCGATCCGATCTTAGAATCTTGATACTTTTGCCGGTCTGTTTTTCTACTTCATTCTTATATTCCTGGAACTTTCCAAAGGCTTCGGACTTATGTTTCATTAAGAAGACATGGACGAACCTTGAAAAATCATCCGTAAAAGTGATGAAGTAAGAATAACCGCTTCTCGCATCTGTAGACATTGGACCGCACAAGTCGCTGTGTACGAGTCCCAAGAGCTCGCTCGCTCTTACTCCGTGTCCAGTAAACGGAGTCTTTGTCATCTTTCCTTTGAGACAGGATTGACAAGTGGCATATGATTGATATTCGAACGGATTCAAATATCCTTCTGTATGTAACTTAGTCAACCTTCTCTCATTGATGTGACCCAGTCTACAATGCCATAAGAAAGCCTGATTAATTTCCGGAAACTTTCTCTTGTGTGTATTTTGGACGCTGAAAATCTGTGGTTGGTTTAATACGTATATACCATTACTCAATGTACCTGACCCAATCAAAACTTGATTAAGGTGAATGTTTACAACATTCCTTACAAACGCAAATTCATAACCTTCTTTAGAAACTAAAGATACAGAAATGATATTACAAGTTGCGTTGGGTACAAAAAAGCAATTACGCAAAACCAAAACATGTCCATCAGACATTCCCAGGTGATAGTCCCCCACGGCTTTAGCATCCATGCTAGCTCCGTTCGCAACTCTGAGGGTCATGTCACCTGCCTTCAAAACCCTACGGTTTCTCAACGCCTGCAAAGAATTACAGATATGAGATCCTGATCCGGTATCCAATACCCAGAAAGTAGAGTTTATTGAAAGACAGTACACACCTGAAGCTGAAGCTGCAACCTGCTTCAATTCCTGTGTTCTGGCCTTCCAGGCCCTGCAATCATTCTTCCAGTGTCCTTTGTTATGACAATAGAAGCATTCTTCCTTATCCACAAGCTTCCCCGCTTTCTTTGTTGCTTTTGCTTTTCCCTTCGTATCCACTTTACTAATACCGCCACTTGGTTTGGCGGGGGCTTTCTTCTTCTTTCCCTTGGCTTTCGCCTTGGACCTAGAAGAAGATGATCCTCCTACAAACAAAGTGGATGTTTCCCTACTTTTCTGTAGGGTGCCCTCTGCGCTCCTCAGCATGTTGAGGAGCTCTGAAAGTTCAACCTCTTTTTCTTGTAGGTTGAAGTTCAGTATAAACTGGGCGTAAGTGGAAGGAAGGGACTGGAGAACTAAGTCCATATAGAGCTCACTCTCCAATGTGGTCCCTAGGTCCGCGAGCTCCTCAATGTAGCCGATCATCTTGAGCACATGCTCTGCTACTGATGATCCGACGGCCATCTTTGCCGAAAATAACATTTTCGACGCTTCATATCTTGCGATACGAGATTGCTCTCCATACAGTTCTTTTGTATGGAGAAATATGGATTCAAGGTCCATATTCTCGTGCCTCCTCTGATGTTCGTTGTCCATCGAGGAAAGTACGAGGCACTTGGCCTTCGCGCTATTAATCTCCCAAGTCTTACGGATTTCCTTATCCGCGACGCTGGAAGTGGGACCAGGGACAGGGGAGCTTTGGTGGTAAGAAGATACCCCAGCTTGTCGTAAGTGATTGCCATCTTGACATTCCTGAGCCAATCTTTGTAGTTTGGCCCTGTCAGTATATTTTTATCTAGGAGTAACTTAAGTCCAGTCATGTCGATTTGGTCGCTGCAATTAGGAGAGAGAAGAAACACTCAGCATGATGCTCTTGCAAGTTTAGAGTGGTTTTTAGTTTGTCTAAACAGGATGGCTCCCACTGTTTCTCGAATCCCTCCTCAAACCATAAAGGAAGAATTAGTCGGGATCAATCCCACCGCACAATACTTGCTTAACCGTTCAGCCAGGCCAGTGTCGGTACTTCGAGGGAGGTTTTCCAACGCTTTCGCGAAGTTCCTTAATTAAATAACCTCTTTTTCCTGGGGGCGTAGCCCCGCTAACACCTTTCTAGGCACCTACTAGGTTTATAGCATTGATAGATTAGTGAGAAATTTCCCGAGGAGTAGCATATACTCACAGTAGGATCGGGATCCAAATATCATCGCGTGACGAAACTGAAGGAATCCTACCAGAATCATCACACTCCAAATGGTATGCAAATCTAGCAAGTTTCAGTACTTATGAAACTCCCGATGTGGATTTTTGCCCCATGCTCTTATGACCTTGGCGTGAGGTCAAAATGTCATAAGTCACATGTCAAGTTCTTCCCATCATTATCCAGGTTAATTTGAATCCACCCGTACCTACCCTTGACGTAGGACAAAATGGTAGTACGGCTGTCCCAAACCAACGCATTCTATCTATGCAACAGATAAATATCCGGCAGCTACCAATCACTATGCCTTGGCGTGAGGTCAAAATACATAGCTTGAATACTACCGAATATTTAACTGAAATGATGGAGGGCTACGAATGGTTTTGGCGAAACCGTGAACGTAGTGAACTTGATATAGTCAATGGAACGAGATAGCTTTTAAAAGGAGTGGCTCAAGCTCCGCATTTAAAAGTTGGTTTTGAAAAGAACCGAGTGGTTTTTCGAAAGTGTTCCAACGACTTTAACTTGGTTTATTATCTTGCATTAGTTCTTTTAATGCGTGATATTCTTGCATTAGTTCTTTTAATGCGTCCAATCATTTAAACCTACCATTGCAGAAAACAACCAAAATATGACGTACGCTTATGCCATTCGCATTTGCCACGGGGCCCCGTCATTACCCGTTAGGTTACTTAACTAACGACAGAGTGGGGGCTGGGCTAGCGCGTCTGTAAAACATAAGCAACGCCTAAATAATATCATATATAGATATATTTGCAATGATAAACATTTCAGATCACAGATGAATACATTGGATATACTAGGAATCGGCAATTCGTACGAGCCTGTAACGAAAAGCAGATTACACGGTCGCGGTGAATAGCCAATACCCCACCCAAGACCCTTATGGGTGCGGCAAACTACCCGCCAAGTACCCGAAGCGAAGCAACCTCCCTCATCCCCGTGAGTAGGCCACTCGGCACTTCGGCATACCCGGTAGTTTGTGCACCCCCTCCATGGGTCTATCCTAGGAGCAAAAACAGTAAAAAGAAATTATACAATGACGGCTACAACCCCGACCCGGTTGTGCGGCCATACAAATAATTATTACATCAATTTACAAATTTACAAGAATTGAAAGAAAAGAAGAACTCTCGTCTCACAACCCCCGGCTATTCACCCGCGACAATCCAACATATTCATATCCACATTCCAGCAACATTACAGATCACAGATTTGTATAACCCCCACTAATCGACATATAGCTATTAGCAGACGTTTAATACAAATATCACATTACAGAAAAACCCGTTAGCTTAAGTCTTCTAGAAATTCGATCAAAAATACGGATTTTCAGGACCCCAAAATAAAATTTTCGTTCTGGAAAATCTGGGCTGAAAATACATATTCCAAAAATCCTAAAATACCCCTATGAGAATACTGTAGCAAAGAAAGAACAGAGAGGAGCCAAGTCGGCCGCGGAACCACGGCAATAGCAAGCTATTGCCGCATTTCCGCGGCTCTTTGATGGGATCACTGGACCAAATTTCTACAGTATTCATAGAAAACCCTGAATCGATTTTAGGTGTATCCCAAAAAAAATTTTCCAGCACTTTAAAAATCGACAGAAACTTTAAAATTCCGGGGTTCGTTTCGGGACTTTTCTTTGATCGATCTTCTAGCTACTTTGCTAACATGTTAGATAGAGTTTAACTAGGCTCTGATACCACTGTAAGTCCATGCTACCTCTCCCGGTACTTTCGGGCATGCGGAATTTGAAAAAAAACGATTTTTATAGAGGTGGTAACATGGACCTAAAACCCGGATCTTTGTTAAACATCTAACTAACAACCTAATTACGAGTTTCTAACTACTCGGTTAGGGGGTTATACCTTTCTTTTTCTCGAACTCCTTCGTCTTCAAGCTTTAATGGTCGTCCGGATCGGCTTCTTCCCGTCGTCTCCTTACGCCGAAGATAGATCCACCTGAAAGCTCCAACCTTTGGCTCCTTCTTCGAACTTTAAAGAAACTAGTTCACTCGGTTTGCTAAACCTTGTGAACTAGAGTGAGTAGAGAAGAGTTTGTATGGGATTTTTTCTATGGTCTTGGTTCTCAACACATGAGACAAGTGAACCATAGACCAAAAGAAAGAGCAAGAGGAAGAGGGTGAGAGCAAGAGGAAGAAAGCTCAAAACAAAGGAGAGAGAATGAGTAAGTGAGAATGAGCCTCTCTTTTGTCGTTTACCCTCTCATAATCCAAAACCATCATCACAAAAATAATAATCAAGTATTGTGTAAAATGGTTCAAGTCAAAATGGCTAAATCATTTCATGCACTCATTTCTCACAAAAGAAACAAGCAAGTAAAAAGTCTTTGCCATGAAATGATAGCCATAGTCATCATGATGGTCAACTAGTCAATCCTAGTCAACCGGTCAACAAAGTCAACAAGTCAACAAGTCAACAAAGTAAACAAGTCAACAACCATGTAACCACAATACTTAATTAATATAATTGTTAATCACATATCATATTCTCATTAGGGTTGAGCAAAAAGTCAATAGTCAACGGTCAACGGTCAACAACCCTAATGAGAATCCTCTGCCTCTGTCTCTCCGTCAACTGTGCATACACACCCGCATCCGCATCCCGAGGAACACGAATACAAACTGGATAAATCCAATCCCAATACGTACACTAGGATCTGGCTTAAACCAAAGCCCGCTAGTGCAAACTGTCCGGACACTATACGTGCACAAGTGCACGGATGTGACCGAATCCTGTCGCAAAACCATGCGACCTGTCGCAAAACCATGCGACCTCTACTCTTTTGCCTAAAGGCGAAAAGCTTTCTGTGTGGGACTCTAAAGACTCGACACTACGCTGGCAGTGGGTTTAACCACAGACCGCAAGCGGCACTAGCTGTGCGTAACGGTCCCCAGGTAGTGCCGACAAGAAGACCGACGAGGTGAAACCTATCTGAACTCCTACTGAGCCTGAATGTGACATTCTCCGAACAGTCCGGTCTGTTCGTCTGATACATCGCATGGCGGGCCTAGGGGGCGGTAAACGTCAGTCCACCAATAGCGGTACAAGTCGTGTCGGACCGAAGCCCAAAACACCCTGAGATAACACTGGAAGCCTACCAGTATATCTCGTTTTCCCTGGCCAGGGACTACTCGTGTAATGGCTCTCCTAGACACAGCGTGATGTCAACCCCCAATACCGGGAGAGACGAATCCTGTCTAACCGTCACTGCCTCCAAGTGCTTCGGGACTGCACCCAACCACTACCTGTTTGCACGACTCCTTTGAGCCGTGGTAGGGTGGTGATCAAAGTACAGTGGGAACACACTCGAGACGAAGTGACAGTGTCAAGTCAGCGGACTAAGCTGTACTCATGTCACCTGGGAACTGATAACTGACGATAGGCATAATACCAACTAGTCAGTTCCCGACGAGTCCTGTCCAGTGTACTCGTAACCCAACGAGCACCCGCATACTATCTCAAGTACGACGTACTGACGGCTGTGGGACAGACCGTCTCCCACACTGGGATGAGAAGCGAATGCGCTAGTCTACTCCGGAGTATCGATGCCCTGTCTCGATAGTCCTGCGACCAGGGACCTGCATAAGGATGTGCTTATAGATTACCCAGCCCCACTAGTGTGACAGCCATCACAATGCTGGTAATCAAGCAAAGATCCTAAGGGCTCCACTAATGTGCATAAGTGATATACTAAAACAAACACATGTACACATTGAAGCAGAAACAAACCAAGTAGCATACTACTATTTTGAGCAAGATTGTATGTACAAGGTGAATATCCCAAGCTTCCATTAAGTAATATACAAACCAGTATGATACAGTAATGGCCTCTAGGGCATATACACTAACAAAAAATACCTAAAAATTCAGCAGGGTTTTTCTAAGAATTGTGGTGAAAAACGACAGCATATTCCGTACAAGCCACCGCGGAACCGCGGTCGTACCCAGCTTGGGCCGCGGTTCCGTGGCCGTACAGAGGAGATATGCCATCATTTTTATACTGTAATTTCTATTTCTGTAATTGATATTTTCTGGTTATTTTTTAAAACTGACTCAAGTGTTGAGTATTTTGGGGTTTATTTTGTAATCGTCGATTCGATCGGAGAATTTAATTTTTTTTTGTTATTCCGTATAATTTAGAAAGTATTAAAATGTTCGAACGGATATCATTAACTCAATTTTTCCCGGCACGAAAAACATTCAAGTGTTGAATTTTTCTCGGGTTTAAATCTTTCGGAAAAACGTGAAGTAATGCGATGGACCCTCTAGAAGACAACAAACCTTAACTCGATTATGTGACCGTCTTGAACTGCCTTTTGAACCTTAGGGTTTGGGGCAGTACGTCGTGCCACATGTGAGGCGTTGGCTTGACCCTTCTACAGCTGAACCGTTGCTACTGTGACGTATTCTGGAATTTTTGAACTCCGCTCAAGTGTTGAGCTATTTAGGAAATCTTGAGTATTTGATTATTCGATCGGAAATTTTAATACTGTCTATTTATCTGGAATATGATACAATATGTGGAATTCACACAGTTAGGCATGAAATGTGAAATATGTGATATTTCGGATTTACGATATCTAAAGAGATTGTGGATTCTAAATGTTGTAGTTTTACACTTTCTTTTCTGCGACCGTAAGTGTAATATGTGATATCGCCGGTTTCGTTGCTATATGTCAACGACAATTGGGATGCGCATATTTACTTACGTTGATGACATGTGATGTTATGTGTTGCTGGATATGTTATATTGGATCGTCGCGTTCTGAATGGCCGGGGGGTTTTATGTGAGATGAGAGTTTTTATTTTCATTCATGTAAAATAAATTGTATGTAATATTCTTTTATTGGGGCACTTCCGGGATGAGGTTGATGTCACATTTTGTATATTATTTACTTTTCCGCACTAGGATAGACCCAAGGAGGAGAGCACAAGTAACCGGGTTCTAGAGTCCAGTGGGAGACCAACTCGAGGAGTCGAGTCCGGGTCTCCTAACTCTAGAATTGGTATGGTTGCTTGCCGCTCTCGTAGGGGTCTAGGGGTGTGGGTTTGGCTATTCATCGCGACCGTGGAATCCGTGTTTTATAGAGGCTCAAAATAAAACACGGACGTCCTAGTATATCCAATATTTCATATGTTTCTTCTGCTGCGATATCTGTGATGTGATCATGTGATGTGATGTGATAAATACTGTATATAGTATATATGATATATTATATAGGCGTTACTTATATTTTACACCCGCGCTAGCCCTGCCCCGCTCTGCCATTAGTTACCTAACCTAACGACGCACGAGGGGACATCGAGGCGAATGCGGATGGCATAAGTGTACGTCGTATTTATCTGTGATGTTTAGGTGACTTAATTGATGGGACTTCATTAATGTGATTAATGAAAGAAAAGAAACCTAAAAGATGTTTTAGAATCAAATTTTTCAAAAACGGTAGCTACAGTTTTGCTTTGCATAGCGATATATATGATATATCTCGCACCTTATTCGATGAGGAAAGAGCCGAGATCCCTTCACCGGGAGTGACCTCTTTAGCAAAACTGGCAGATGCTACAACACTCAGTTTGCTTTTGATTGCTTTTGGAGTTTTGCTTTGCATAGTGATATATATGATATATCCTGCACCTTATTCGATGAGGAAAGAGCCGAGATCCCTTCACCGGGAGTGACCTCTTTAGCAAAACTAAAGAAAGCCTTAAAATCACTCCATTTCAAAATTCACTCGATTCTACAACGATATCAAGTTCATTACGCAATAGGTTTTCAGAAAATCCTTTCGTAACCCTCCGTCATTTCAGATAAGTCCTGCTCAGTAATCGTGCTGCGTTTGTTGACCTTGTCAAGGCGTAGTGTGCGGTAGCTGACCAGTATTTATCTGTTTATGCATATGATGCAGATTGTTTTAGGGTAGTCGTACGGCCTTGTTGACCTTGTCAAAGGTCGTGCGGGTGGGTTTAATTCAATCAAGAAATGACGGGTTGAACTTGACTCACGGTCTATGGTTTGTTGACCTTGTCAAGGTCATTAGATCGTTTGGGGCAAAATATTATCGGGAATTTCAAGTGTTGAAATTTGCAATGAGATTGCATACCTTTTATGAGATAGTTGGATCCCGATACCCACTGCGAGTAATTGTTACTCCTGGGAGAGTTTTACACAGGACAATTAGCCGATCAAGTAGGTGTCTAGAAAGGTGTCAACGGGGTTACGTGTAACATTTCCAAAATAATAAAATATTATTTTCGTGAATTTTTATAATTTAATATTATTTTAGTGAATATTTTAATATTCGGGTGTAATTAAATACAAATAAATGGGGGAAAATTTTGGAAAATTCTAAAATAGGGTATTTTATGGATTTATGCCATTTTAAAGTTTTTAAGATTAGTTATATGCTAATTTAGTGTTAATCGCGATTAAAAATCGCTAATTGGATTTTTAGCACTTTTGAGCAAAAATGTGCACATATCATTTTCCACACTTGTTACACTTGTGTTACATTTCTTTTGCCATGGTTTTCTTTTGGGTTCACTATTCAAGTGAGAAGTGTTAGAAAAGAAAAGAAAAGGAAAAAGGGTAGGTAATGAGTGAGAGAGAGAGAGACCAAGTCAACCCCACCTTTTTGAGCCATCCTTCATCATTTTCCCTTTCTCATTCTCTCTCCTCTCTTTCCTCTTTGCTGCTGCTCTCTCTTTCCCTCTCTCACCCTCTTCACTAAAACCCTAGATCCATCAAGAAAACAAAGCCAAAACCTCATTCCCATTTCACAAAAAGTGTTCCCGAGCTCACTAGCTACACTTTGAACCTAGCAAGATTTGATTTGGTGGACTTTGAGCAACTCAAGAATTTTCTTGAGTTGTCAAAGGAGGTAATTTCTGCACCCTCTTGTAGCATTTCAATTTCCTTATGCATCAATTCTAGTTTAGTATCGATATCGTGTCATTTTGTGGACTTTTGAGATTTCAAGTTAGGGTTTAGGGTAAAACTGAAATCAAAGATGGAATTGAGGATTGTGGTGACCTTAGAACCCCTTGTGTAATGCTAAATTGAACCCAAAACTGGAAGTGAAACCAGAATACGGAATTACGGAACCGATATCGGGGAAAACTGTTAATCTGTCACTGTTTTGTAGAATCTGCTATCGCCCCGAGACACCTAAAATAAAACTAAGATTGACAGTGAGATGTGCAGGCACCATAGAACCACCACCCCAAACCCTAGCTCCCAATTCCTCTTCCAGGCCGCCAAATTTCCCATTCTGGCCACAATTTGCGGCCAGAGAAGGGTGGATCTGCCTCGTTTTCTGTGCATGGCCCTATTTCCTCTAGTATTGACCCTGGGTACTTCTAGTTTTGACTGATTCCATCTAGGGTGAAATCTGGGTTGATTTTCCTATGTTGGTGTATGATTTACGACTTGTTTTAGCATGGATTTTGGTATTTGGTGATTCGTTTCTGTCGGGTGGCGTTTGGACGTCAACGACAAGTGGATATTGATAGTGTTTACATGTGAGACGATAGGTTTCTACCTATGCGAGTAGCGTGTGCTATTTTGGTTTCCGATGTGGTTTTCATGTACTTTAGCGTTGTGATATACTTGTAGGTACCCTACGAGATGTTGAGGCAAAGAAGATGAAGATGGCGACATCGGCACCGACACATGAAAAGCAAGGTGGGTAGATTTATATCTACGGGGAGAAGTCGGGTGGATGGCGTATAGCACCCCCGCAGTCCGTGGTGTTGTATACGAATACGTATACACACGTATATTTATTATGTGTTGTATAGGATCATTGATAGTAATAATGGTATTTTTGATGTTAAGAATATATTGGTTTAGTATAGTGCGAACCCTAGAGTAGTGGTTGCACCCACACTGACACATACACACATACTTGCATACATTCTTTCATATATTTGTGCGTATATGATGGTGCGTATATCTACACATGGGTATGGGACTATGTGTTTATATACGGGATTTGAGGATGATACGTGGGTTTGAGATGATATTTGGTGTGAGGCCGTGAGATCGGCGATGTGACATAGTTTGTCTTTGAGGTGCGATATGATAGTTTTAGCGGGCCTTTGGACATGTGCTTTACCCGCATTCTTATTTTTATAGATGGTATCGATTTGTACTAGACTTAGAATAGTACCCCAGATTGTGCGATCTGATGATAGTGATACCTGATATGTGATGAGATTGGGTGATATTGACCCCTACCCAGTTATTGGGATGCCGTACGACGATCTACCGTACGAGCCGATATTGATGATAGATCCGCACTCATAACTCGAGGATATCTTACGATATGTTATTGAGGCGAGATCACCGACTATCATATCTATATATATATATTGACTCAGATTAGGTGGTTTCATACCCCTCCTGTCTAGATTACTTAGTAGACATTAGACTAGACCGAGCCATACCTATTTCAAACTAACGAATCGGTGATATTTTAAAGATAGGCAGAAGGGTTATACGGATATTTTCAAATGATGCATCTTTTCTTAAAGCACCGTAGCCCTTATTTTACCAAAAGCCCTGATTCGTCTTATTTCAAAAGGCAAGGTTGCATGACATATCTATTGGGGCAGGTTCTGTACTTTTGCGTTGATTATTCGCTTCCGCATATTCCTGCTATTTGCATTGCATTGCTTGTACTGTGGTTATATTTCAGTCATGCTGCTAGGACACCAGCACTATTATCGATGATGCATATGTTCCATGCACACTTGTTGCCGGCTCACACACTCATCATCGATAATTGCCATGTCACTACACTGTAGTACTATTGCATTCAGTATATGATCCTTGCATGACATGATGATATGCATACCTTCCTTTACATGTCGCATACTTCGTGCTTTTGATTATACGTATTGAGATATGTTGTTTCTATGATATTTCTGGATTTGGGAACCGAGGGTATTTCAAAAGAGAATATGTCATTGCTTAAAAAACCCGGTTACCCTTGATATGATATTTCAGTGCGTCCACCATGTGTTTTCTCGGTGCTGAGAGCGACATGTGAAACCCGAATCGAGGAGTGGATGAGCCGATTGCGGGTACATGGTGGACCCGGTATGGTTCCCCTCGGCAAGATGATCGATGAGCTTTGCCGATTGAGCCTGGAGGCGGGCGAGTACCTACCGGTGATTGGTTGGACCTGGCGGTTATCAGGAGGATACTGACCAGAGTCGATAGATGGTTTAGGCATACTGCCGGGGTCGAGGGCCGATACCGCAGACAGAGCCCGAGGGCCGATCCGGACTGACGGAGCCCGATATATGAGGATTTACGTGCCGATGCTGGGCACAGTTTTTCATGATGTTTTCGAGTGCCGATGCTGGGCACTCTGGTTCCATGATTTTGACGTGTCGGGAGGGACACGGGTGGATTACATCCTTATATTCCCATGCACATGATTTATGATATTTACATGCATGGTGGTTATTGTCATTGGGTGACGAGTGGACGGGATCCACGTGTGTACAGATCTGATTACAGTGATCATACCTCATATTCATGACATGCTATTACCTGATGCACTAGCACGAGCACATGGCACTACACTCATGTATAGAGGTTACATTGCCAGTTTAGCATGCTTCAGATTTATTCATATTGAGGTTTATTTATATCTGATCGTATTGACCTAGGATGGTCATGCATTCGATCTCTGCTTGTAGATATTTTTCTATTCACGAGTTGGCAACTCACCCCCATTGTGCCCTAGTTCTTGCAGGTTGCCGTACAGATTCCTTAGCGGCATTTCTGGCACACTACTTCCATATGGGTGACTTGCGTTGGTAGGTGGGTTCTTTGTATCAGAACCGCCATTGTTCATGTATTATTTATTGTATCTAGAATTTCCATCAACCAAAACTTGTATATTGTTCAGACTTAGAGATAGTGTTGTATTATTTCGACCTTAGAGTCGCGTTTGTAGTATTACGGTTTTTTGGCTGTTTTGAGTTTCTTCTTGAGATTTGATCCTCGCCCTTTGGCGTTGTATATTATTATTGCTTGCGTGGTTGTGACCGTCAATTGACGAAGAGCTAGCTCCCGCTTGGGGATGCCTTTTATCATTGCATATTTATGTTATTCTTGTTGTACCCCGTTTGGGGCCAGTTTTTACAAAGGAAACTCTGCCGAAATTTTCAGGAAAGGTTACACATTTTAAAAATGCATATTCGGCTTAGTTATTTAAAAACCTTGATTTTCAAAACATGTTTTCCTTCACTTCTTTAAACCAGTTTTCTTTACTTACTCTTAAAATGGTTTTAGATTTCTGGGCTTTTGGCTTACTTGGATCAGATGGAGTCCTATAGACTTCATATGGTTCAAGGGCCAGTCACGTGCTCTTTCGGGTCGTGACATTACGCCTCTAGGAAAACGAGGTTTACTTTAATTAGGTCCGTGCGAAAGCACGGGGAACCTCCCTCAAAATACCGACACTGGCCTGGCTGAAAGATTGGCGAAGTTGTAGGGTGTAATTAATCCCGGCTAGTCTTTCCTTTTAGGGTTTGAAGGAAGATTTGATAAAAACAGTGGGAGCCATCCTGATTAGATAAAATAATAACCAATCTGATCTTGCAAGAGCATATGCTAAAGTGTTTTCTTCTCTCTCTCTCTCTAGGTAGCGACCATATCATGCCTTAATAAAGATAATAATATGGATGTATTGACCGAACTCGCATGTTATACTGTGCTGGGGAACGTTGGTTCCGTTCTTTCTTATAAGAGTTATAGGACTGAACAGGATATAGGGGAATACCAGGATTCCCATGCCACCCGAATGAAGAAAGTACATGTTGAGGCATTTTCTTCGGGTGTGTTCGTTACAGAGAACTGTTTCTCCATTTGCTCTACGTCCTGGGTATTAGATACCGGGTCAGGATCCCATATATGTAATCAGTTACATGGGCTTAGGAAAGGTAGAGAACTTGGAGAAGGTGATAAAGACATAAGGGTTGGAAATGGTGCAATTGTTGCAGCTAAAACCGTCGGGGAATATCACCTTGTATTGCCAACTGGTAATACATTGATTCTGAACGAATGCTATTACATGCCGAACCTGATATGCAACATTATATCGGTTTCTTTGTTGAGTAAAGAGGGATATAATTTTGTATTACAGGATAATGTTATGAACATTTTCCTTAACTAAAAGTTGGTTGGATCAGGCATGTTGTGCAATGGCATTTATGTTCTAAATCAATCAACGGTTCTGAGCATAACAAACACACACAAGAGGAAGAGTTCAGAAATGAACGAATCCTTCTTATGGCATTGTAGACTGGGTCACATCAATGCGACATGACTAGCTAAGTTGCATAAGGATGGATATTTAAATCCGTTTGAATTTTCATCTTATGACACTTGCCAGTCATGTCTCAAAGGCAAGATGACCAAAACTCCGTTTACTGGACACGGAGAAAGAGTTACGGAACTCTTGGGACCGGTACATAGTGATGTATGCGGCCCCTTGTCTACACATGCCAGGAATGGTTCTGCGTACTTCATTACATTCACTGACGATCTCTCTAGATTCGGATATGTGTTCCTGATGAAACACAAATCAGAAACTTTTGAGAAATTTAGAGAATATAAACAAGAAGTCGAGAACCAAACTGGGAAAAGTATTAAAATCCTTCGATCTAATCGAGGAGGTGAATACTTGAGCAATGAATTCCTAGACTTCCTAAAAGAGAATGGGATTCTCTCTCAGCTAACTCCTCCATATACACCACAGCACAACGGTGTATCGGAACGGAGGAACCACACCCTATTAGATATGGTGCGCTCTATGATGAGCACAGCTAAGTTACCTATTTCCTTCTGGGGGTATGCGCAGGAGACAGCAGCATACCTATTAAATCAAGTTCCATCTAAATCTGTACCTACCACACTATATGAGATATGGAGTGGAAAGAGGCCATATCTTAAACGAGTTAAGATATGGGGTTGTCCGGCCTATGTCAAAAGACAAAATCCGTATAAACTCGAGGCACGGTCAGTTCTTTGCAAGTTTGTGGGATATCCAAAGAACTCTTATGGGTATTTTTTCTACCACAGTGAGGAACAAAAAGTGTTTGTTGCTCAATATGCCACCTTTTTAGAAAAGGAATTTCTTGTAAAAGAAATTAGTGGAAAAGTGGTAGAGCTGGAAGAGGTTCCAGATACACAAACTGCAACTGAAGATTTAGTGGAACCAGACGATTCGGTGGTTCCCAACGAACCTCAGCCTCTCTGCCGATCTAGTAGGGTTCCTTACCCACCGGAGAGATACTACGGTTTTCTCATGGATGGTGGGAGCGAGGATTGCATCATGGTTGTGTAAGTACACGGCGGCGCCCCGGCCGTCAGTCCGACGGCCAAATGCTGAAGCGGTGATAAACTTTAATTTTGCGAACTTAGCAAACCGGCACCACCGCGCACTAAACACCCGGATCGGGCCATTAAACTAGTTCTAGCTAACTACAAGAAGGGGAAGAGATATACCGAATGATCCGAGTCCTCCGGTCTTCTCGTCGTCGTCCCGATCTCCTGCGGAAACTCCGGTCGTCGCCTCCTCGCCGGAAGGGCACCACATCGCCTGTATCTTTTACGGGCTCCCACCTCAATACCGAGGCAACTCGGGCGCGAAGTTGGCTGGCCGACGCGTCCAAGATTTGCTGTAGAATGTAGTGTAAAGTCTATGTCTCATTTGGGGTTCTGTTGCCTTTGAAGATGATGGAGGAATCAAGATAAGAAAAATGGTGCTTGCATTTTTCCTAGCATGAAAATGAGATTAAGAAAAATGCCACATGCTCAAAATCAAACTCTCTCATTCTTTTCTCTCAACTATAGCCTCTCTCTCTTCAAGTGAGAATGGTGGAGGAATGAATATCAAACCATAACAAGAAGGGAGGTGAGTGTAGGAGAAGAGAATGGGTGACCACAACCAAACATCATGATAACAATATCATATCAAACTCTAATCAACTCTAATCTCAATTTAATGCAAAAGGTTGATGTAAAGAGAATCAAATGATGGTTGAAAAGAAAAGATGCCATCATAATCAATACATTTACAAGAAACCCCTCCACAATGTGTTATTTGCAAACTTGTAAATAACACCCTCCATCGAAAAGTCCGGCCGGGAAAGAACAAAGGAAAACCGGCCGGAACGGAATGCAAACTGGCAACTCCAGAAAACTGGTCCCGTAATAAATTACAGGAAAACCCCGCTACTGCAAATACATGCCCGCATTTGTATTCCCACTGAACACAAATGCAAAGAGACAAAACTACACTATCTAATACTAGAATCCGGCTTAAGCCAAAGCCGGCTAGTAGAAACCGTCCGATCACGATCCGTGCAATACCGCATGTATCTGATCGAACCCTGCCATATCTCCATACGGCCTCTACAGCGTTTCGCCCGAAAGCTGGAGTCACTGTAACTGTGGTGTACTCTAAAGACTCGTCAATACTATGGCTGTGGATTTAACCACTAGCACGTCAGAGGTATAAGCCAATACGTGATGGGCCACCCGCTATTGACCAAAAGGGACGTCGATGAGCGAACTCATCCTGACACCCTACTGAGCCTGACAGTGACAATATTCGTACAGTCCGGTCCGTTCGTCTATGACCATCACATGGCGGGCCTAGGGGGTTGGTAAAAGTCAGACCCCCAAAAGCGGTACAAGTCGTGTCGGAGTGCAGCCCAGAACACCCTGAGATACTACTAGAATACCTACCAGCAAATCTCCTGCCTTGGCCAAGGACTTTTCATGTTCTGGCTCTCCTCGACACAGCGCGACCTCACCCCCAATACCGGGAGAGACGAACCCCTGCAGATCCGCTCACTGCCTCCATGTGGCTCGGGACTGTACCCAACTAAAACTTGTTTGCACGACTCCTTTGAGCCGTGGTAGGGTAGTAATCAAAGCACAGTGGGAACTCACACGAGACAAATGACGATCCCAGGTCGATGAACTAACCTGTACACATGTCACCAGGGAACTGCTATCTGATGTCAAGTATAATCCCAACTAGCAGGTTCCCGGCGAGTCCTGTCCGGTGTACTCATAACCCAATGAGCACCTGTATACATATTAGGTGAACCAACTGACACCAGTGGCTTGTGAGACCGGCCACCGCCCCTCGTCGGGGTCTCGACTGTATACACTAGTCTACTCTGGAGAATCGATGCCCTGTATTGAAACTCCCACGACTAGGGACCTTTTAAGGATGTGCTTATAGACTCCAGCTCTCACGTATATGATCGCCCTCATACTGCCGGTAGTCAAGCTAGAATCCTAGGGGCTCTATCAACGTGCAATAGTGACCTGTAAGGTCACCTAAAGCAGTACACGATGATAAAGGTAAACCAGATAGCATACTATCATCTCGAATAAGACTGTCCTACTGGGACAGGTCCTCCCTCAATCATTGCAATCACGTGCCTGTGATCCAATAATTGACTCTGAGGGCACTATCTCCAACAATCTCCCACTTGCACTCAAGGCTAATTATTGCGATGTCGCATACTCACAGCCCGTGTGATACCGAATACCCAACTCCTCTACTAGTCAGTCTCACAAAGCTCGTTTGCGAAACTATTGCGTTCGAGGAATAGCCTCAGTGAGTGGATCCGTTGTGATGTTTCTTTCTATGTCTCTCTATATCTCAAGTTCGCGGAGAAAGCTATCTCCCGAAATGAGCAATACCTGTCTTAGAATGTCTTGATGTCTGATGGGACCTAGCTCATAAATGAATTCCAAATCCAAACTTCTTAGACTGTATCATCAACTGAACTTAATCAGTATCCTGCGCCATGCCATCCCTCAGTATCCATCTGGACCACCTGTCCAAAATACTGCCCCTCGTCAGAACGAAAACTATAACTCTGATAACCTTCTTATCGTCCAGGTCACCTTGGAAGCCTGGAATGATAACTGTCTCTCGAATGAGGCTGTCGTTATCAAATCCCTAGAACATACACGTATGTTCTAAAACTGCCTCCGACTGTTTCTCCAGGATTGGATCAATATCAACTTATTGCATCTACTGCAAGAACAACATCTGGTGTGGTACTTGACATCTCATGATTGACTCAATTGCCTAAGCAAGTGATCTTCCAATCATGCGCATCCCTCTCCCCTTTAGTCTGTAAGACACCTTTAGAGAGGGTGACTCCATCACCTGCAGGTATACTACCGTGCCAGGAGTCGTCCATTCTAAATACTCATAGAATGCGGTCAAAGTACCCAGATTGGGAAACCATCCAAATCTAGATCTAAAACTGTAGATCTAGTAACCAGAATGTCTGATATAATATCCAAATCCTATATGGAGAAACTACTGTGTGACGACCAAAGTATAACCGATCGTAGTATAGGAATATCACTTCCTACTCTGTGTATGTCATCCAAAACCCGGATATCACACCCTACTACCTTCTCAACAGATCCATCCCCAATTCTGATGCAGTCAAACCCATGACTGTCACATCAGAAATTGATGATCTATCTCCGCTATAACTGCTTTAGTCTATAAATAGACATAAGCCATCTGTCCACCAATGCTTCCGCTGCTCCCACTGACTACGACAATCCTCTGGCAGAGTCATATAGACGTACACTCCTAAAGCCAGTTTAGAACGACGCTATACTCATTCTCCTGCTGGGTCTCACTGTCTGGAACAACAGCAATGGCATGTCTGGGTAAACAAAAACCTCTCTGCCACCGTCCTTGAGCATACCGAAGTACCTCTCAAGTGCCTGAGGTTACCCACCAAATCTGCGGAGTGGCCAATGGAATGTCAAACCAGATTGAATCTTTAGGTTCCTTATCAAATCTTCAGTAATCGTTTGTGGTTCTGGAATCACTTCCAGTTCTACCATACTCCCACTACTGTTTTTGAAAAAATCCAGATTTAACAAAACTGTGGCGAGTCTAGAACAATATTTCTATTGATCTGCCAGATGGTAGAAAGTCAACCCTCGTCATAGCCTGGGTCAACCCACAAACAGCCATTACAGAAATGTGCCTTGAGTTATCCAGAGTCTGGTTTTAATCATAAGCCAGACAACTCCCCGTACCTTAACAACGTTAAGATATGAACTGTTCTATATCCAATATAGGAACAGAGGCACTGATTTAATTGAACCAGATTCAAATCATGCAGCTGTCTCCAGTGCATGTCAACTAAATGGAGAGAGGCCGATCAGCGTTACTCAACTTAGGAATACTTCCAATTATGAGTAACCTGAAAGAGAAGCAAGTTCTCTTAACCACTACTATCATCTGAATACCATGTATAAGTATCTACATCTTCGATCACTTTGAAGAATCCCGATGCTTGCAACACCTGGTTCTCTACTTTATTCTTATACCTATAACTTCTAAAAACTTCGACCCTGTGTTTCTACGAAACACCTGTCTAAGAACTAGAGAAGTCATAAGTAAACAGAATACGGTACGAGGACCAACCCCTCTGTCCTAATGGACACTGGACAATATACAATACTCTGTATAAGTCCCCTGAGTCTAGTAACTCATTCACTGTGTGTCGTAGGTTGAAAACTGTACTTATGGTTAAGAAGAGTTACACCGTTGTTCAATGCTCCTTACCTAACCATCCACTGATATAGGTTAATGTTAAAGACATAATTTCAAAAAGGTATGTCTCACTCTATAAAAATAGACGTACAGATATATCAATTTGAAATTGGTGCACAACAACGGATATTCAAAACCAAATATTTGCCGACCGGCAAACAACCCAGGTGACTTCCTCAAATATCACCAATTACAACGAATCCTGATATAATGAGGATGGTCACCTAATTCCCAATAACTTACTCCCACTCATCATGTGTAAAACCATACAGATGTGAGAATCCAACCTAGTAAATACATACCCTGGAGTAAGTGTCTAATTGGGAAATCAGTTCTCTTTTAACAGTACACGGTAAAACTGAAACATTGAAATGTTTCGATGGGGTATCCTGGTATTCCTAGTAATGCCTCTTCCATTATCCATATTCACAACTCTTACCGTATAATTCTTTGCCACCTCTCCAAATCCCTTTATATGTCTTTAGTCATTACCTTCTGCACACCCCTTTAGGCCAAATGGTTTTCTTCCTTCCCTACCGTTCGGCACCAGCCTATGGTTTGGAAGAAGACTATCCAAAAAGCATAATGGGTGTACTGTCCTAATCCTAGGATCACTCGCAACGCGAGAGAAGGTGAAGATAAAAGACACATGAATGTACTTTATTCCTATTTCTCCTGAACCAGGATCCATCCCCAAACTGGAACAAGTTCCTTTCGAGTTCGTATATAACCATACGATGGATTATCCAATAAACTGGGATCTTCGTAGTGATACGGAGTGTCCTGGAGAAATAAAAAGGTGATTTAGGATTGGCGAAGAAATACTTGGTTTGGTCGTGAATATCAGTCGCAATTTACTTTGCCTTCTTACTAATCCCTTGCTTTGTCTGAACTTAATACCTTCTGTACACCGTTTAGGCTAACTGGTTTTCTTCATTCCCTACCGGTCGGCACCAGCCTATGGTTTGGAAGAAGACTATCCAATTTGCGTAATAGGTGTACTACTCCTAAACCAAGGAATACTCGCAACCTGAGAGAAGGTGAAAAGAAAAGACAACTGAACAATCCTATCCGTTTTCTCCAGAACCAGAAACCATCCTCGAAGTCCTTCGAGTTCGTATATAACCATACGATGGTTTTGTCCAATGGAAGTGGACGGTCGTAGTGATATGGGGTGTCTTGGAGAAAAGGGTAAAAGTAGGAGTGGCAATGAGGTTTGCAACTCTGACAATCCAAAAGCCAGTGCTAAGAAGGTTCAGTCAACTTAGTCACTGAGTCATAGTCTAGGGTCGGGTCAATGGTCGCTGCCAAAGAGAGAGAGAAAAGAAACACTCAGCGTGCACTCTAACCTAGATCAGAATGGTTATCACTTTATCTAATCTGGAAACCTCCCACTGTACCTCAAATTCTCCTCCAAACCTAAAAGAAGAATTAGCCGGGATCACCCGAGGACTAAACCAACTCATCAGTGGGAATCGGGATCCAACTATCATCGCATGATAACGTGACGGAATCCGCACACGCTATCATACTCCAGAAGGTATGCGCATATCTGGCAAGTTTCAGTTATTTTGAAACTCCCGATGTGGATTTTTGCCCCATGCTCTTATGACCTTGACGAAGGCCAACAAATCATAAGTCACATGTCAAGTTCTACCCGTCATTGTCCAGGTTAATTTGAACCCACCCGTACAAGCCCTTGACGATGGCCAACAAGGCTATACGACTGTCCCAAACCAACGCATCTATCTATGCAGCAGAAAGGCAACAAGCAGCTACCATACACTATGCCTTGACGAAGGCCAACAAACATAGCATGAATACTACGTGCTACCCATCTGAAACGACGGAGGGCTACGAATGGTTTCTGGCGAAAACCTTTAACGTAACGAACTTGATATCGTTGAAGGAACTGATAGCTTTTTGAAAATATAGTGACGAAAACCATTGCTGAAGAGGTCACTCCCAGTGAAGGGATCTCGGCTCTTTCCCCGTAGAATGAGGTGCAGGATATTCCAACTGAATACCACGATGCAAAGCAAAAATAATCGGCTATAGTAAAGTTAATGCCCTGACGCAAACTTCTGTCCAAGGGGTCACTCCCGGTGAAGGGATCTCGGCCCTTGCCTCGTCGACTGAGGAGCAGAATATTCCAACTGAATACCACTGTGCAAAACAAAAGTGAACGTCCTTGCAATAACAGCTTTTTGAAAAAGTGTTCCAACAACATCAGAATAGGTTTGTTTAACTTGCATTGATCCGAATCAACGCAGTCCCATCAATTGATCACACCACAAAGAACGAAAATATACTGACGTACGTATATGGCATCCGCATTCGCCACTGGGTCCCGTCATCACTCGTTAGGTTAGCTAACTAACGACAGAGCGGGGACTGGACTAGCGCGGATGAAAAACATATACAACATCTACTAATATATATACAATATATTATATTCGCTCAAGGCGTGAAAAAAATGCAACATCACAGAAATGTATAGCAACACAGATCAATACAGATATCTGGGATCCCCGGGTTTCACAGAGCCACTACTGAAACCCGACGTTCCTCTGGTCGTGTGGATAGCCTGTGCAATGAAAATCCTAGACCCCTACGGGCGAGGCAAGTCACCCGCCAAAACCTGAAGCGAGGCAGCCCCTTTCAGTACCGCGAATGGACCACCCAGCACTTCACGGAATCCGGTAACTTGGGCACCCCTCCTGGGTCAACCTGTACCCCCTACGAGTGCGGCGAATAGCCCGCCAATCCTAGAGTGAAGCCCCCTCCGTCTCAATGCCATGAGATGCGGGCTTGTTGCCTTCCAGAACCCGGCTATCCGTGCACCCCTCCGCGGGGTAATCCTAGTACAGAAAGTAAAATATACATACACCGGGTACAACGACCGCAACCTGGCCGTGCCCCAAAAGAATAATACAAACAGGCAGTGACGGCAGACCACAGGTCGGACGCTCGCCCCGTAATATCAAATGTACATATAAAACAGAACTGTACTAATACTGCAACCAGGCTATCCCCCACGACCGATCCGCAACATCACAGCAAAACACAGAACATCAACGTGAAAGTCACGTTCATAAATCCGTCTAACCGGGCTATAGCAGCTAGACAGGATTTACCGATCGAGTGACATTCAAGGTCGCAGATATAATGTAAATACTGTGAAATAATGTGTTTAAAATATCCGATCGATCAAAAATTAACAAGTGGGCCCCAAAGCAATACTGTAGCACTCACAGAAATTCTGAGCCCAAGTTTAATATTCCAAAACCCCTATTTTCAGCCCACAAGCCCACTGCAAAAAAATGATGACATGAATCGAAATTCCTGCGGCGGAACCGCGGCCAAAGAGGGGTTATGGCCGCGGTTCCATGGTCGAACGGAGGGATCGGGTCATCAAATTTTTCCAGTGTTCTTAGAACTCCCTGCACATCATTCTGAGACAACCTGAAAAATTTTTGGACTCCAAAAAATTTCGACAGAAACTGATAGTACTAGAAAACGCGGTTTCGGGATTTTGTTCGATCGGAAACGTAAAACACATTAGGAAAAGCTAGACTAAGTTAATGGCGAGGCTCTGATACCACTATAAGTGCACGGCGGCGCCCCGGCCGTCAGTCCGACGGCCAAATGCGGAAGCGGTGATAAACTTTAATTTTGCGAACTTAGCAAACCGGCACCACCGCGCACTAAACACCCGGATCGGGCCATTAAACTAGTTCTAGCTAACTACAAGAAGGGGAAGAGATATACCGAAGGATCCGAGTCCTCCGGTCTTCTCGTCGTCATCCCGATCTCCTGCGGAAACTCCGGTCGTCGCCTCCTCGCCGGAAGGGCACCACATCGCCTGTATCTTTTACGGGCTCCCACCTCAATACCGAGGCAACTCGGGCGCGAAGTTGGCTGGCCGACGCGTCCAAGATTTGCTGTAGAATGTAGTGTAGAGTCTATGTCTCATTTGGGGTTTTGTTGCCTTTGAAGATGAAGGAGGAATCAAGATAAGAAAAATGGTGCTTGCATTTTTCCTAGCATGAAAATGAGATCAAGAAAAATGCCACATGCTCAAAATCAAACTCTCTCATTCTTTTCTCTCAACTATAGCCTCTCTCTCTCTTCAAGTGAGAATGGTGGAGGAATGAATATCAAACCATAACAAGAAGGGAGGTGAGTGTAGGAGAAGAGAATGGGTGACCACAACCAAACATCATGATAACAATATCATATCAAACTCTAATCAACTCTAATCTCAATTTAATCCAAAAGGTTGATGTAAAGAGAATCAAATGATGGTTGAAAAGAAAAGATGCCATCATAATCAATACATTTGCAAGAAACCCCTCCACAATGTGTTATTTGCAAACTTGCAAATAACACCCTCCATCGAAAAGTCTGGCCGGGAAAGAACAAAGGAAAACCGGCCGGAACGGAATGCAAACTGGCAACTCCAGAAAACTGGTCCCGTAATAAATTACAGGAAAACCCCGCTACTGCAAATACATACCCGCATTTGTATTCCCACTGAACATAAATGCAAAGAGACAAAACTACACTATCTAATACTAGAATCCGGCTTAAGCCAAAGCCGGCTAGTAGAAACCGTCCGATCACGATCCGTGCAATACCGCATGTATCTGATCGAACCCTGCCATATCTCCATACGGCCTCTACAGCATTTCGCCCGAAAGCTGGAGTAACTGTAAGTGTGGTGGACTCTAAAGACTCGTCAATACTATGGCTGTGGATTTAACCACTAGCACGTCAGAGGTATAAGCCAATACGTGACGGGCCACCAGCTATTGACCAAAAGGGACGTCGATGAGCAAACTCATCCTGACACCCTACTGAGCCTGACAGTGACAATATCCGTACAGTCCGGTCCGTTCGTCTATGAGCATCGCATGGCGGGCCTAGGGGGTTGGTAAAAGTCAGACCCCCAAAAGCGGTACAAGTCGTGTCGGAGTGCAGCGCAGAACACCCTGAGATACTACTGGAATACCTACCAGCAAATCTCCTGCCTTGGCCAAGGACTTTTCATGTTCTGGCTCTCCTCGACACAGCGCGACCTCACCCCCAATACCGGGAGAGACGAACCCCTGCAGATCCGCTCACTGCCTCCATGTGGCTCGGGACTGTACCCAACTAAAACCTGTTTGCATGACTCCTTTGAGCCGTGGTAGGGTAGTAATCAAAGCACAGTGGGAACTCACACGAGACAAATGACGATCCCAGGTCGATGAACTAACCTGTACACATGTCACCAGGGAACTGCTATCTGACGTCAAGTATAATCCCAACTAGCAGGTTCCCGGCGAGTCCTGTCCGGTGTACTCATAACCCAATGAGCACCTGTATACATCTTAGGTGAACCAACTGACACCAGTGGCTTGTGAGACCGGCCACCGCCCCTCGTCGGGGTCTCGACTGTATACACTAGTCTACTCTGGAGAATCGATGCCCTGTCTCGAAACTCCCACGACTAGGGACCTTTTAAGGATGTGCTTATAGACTCCAGCTCTCACGTATATGATCGCCCTCATACTGCCGGTAGTCAAGCAAGAATCCTAGGGGCTCTATCAACGTGCAATAGTGACCTGTAAGGTCACCTAAAGCAGTACACGATGATAAAGGTAAACCAGATAGCATACTATCATCTCGAGTAAGACTGTCCTACTGGGACAGGTCCTCCCTCAATCATTGCAATCACGTGCCTGTGATCCAATAATTGACTCTGAGAGCACTATCTCCAATAGGTTGATGATGACCCAACTAGCTTCGAGCAGACCATCACGAGTGGGGACTCAGTGAAATGGCTAGATGCAATGCGGTCCGAGATGGAATCCATGTACACCAACAAAGTATGGACTTTGGAAGTTGCTCCTGAAGGGGTAAAACCCATTGGGAGCAAGTGGATCTTCAAGAAAAAACTTGGTGTAGATGGGAAAGTGGAGACTTTCAAAGCTAGACTTATTGCAAAAGGTTTTCATCAAAGACCAGGTGTGGACTATGATGAAACCTTTTCTCCAGTGGCTATGCTTAAATCCATCCGGATCATGCTTGCCATCGTTGCATATCATGACTACGAAATCTGGCAAATGGATGTTAAGACCGCCTTTCTAAACGGTGATTTAGAAGAGTGCGTGTACATGACTCAGCCAGAGGGCTTTGTAGATAGTGGGAGCAGCGGGAAGGTGTGCAAGCTGCTTAAATCCATTTATGTATTAAAGCAATCACCGCGGAGTTGGAACATCTGCTTTGACGTCGTTATCAAAGAGTTTGATTTCTTCAAAAACGTAGTTGAACCTTGTATCTACAAGAAGGTGGCAGAGAGTAAGGTTGTCTTCCTCGTATTGTACGTGGACGACATACTCTTGATAGGAAGTGACATTCCTATGCTGCAATCGGTCAAGCTTTTCTTATCACAAAGATTCTCAATAAAAGATCTTCGTGATGCCTCCTGCATATTGGGAATTATGATCTATATAGATAGATCTAAAAGGATATTGGGATTGTCCCAATCCATGTACATTGAAACTATACTAAAAAGGTTTAGTATGGAAGAGTCCAAACGTGGGTTTTTACCCACGATCTCAGGGCTCACTCTCTCCAAAGAGATATCTCCCAAGACTGATTTGGAGAGAGCCCGCATGCAAGGGATACCCTATGCTTCGGCTGTAGGCTCTATCATGTACGCGATGCTATGTACCAAACCCGATGTAGCATACTCACTAAGTGTAGTGAGTAGGTGTCAAGCTGATCCTGGAGAGAGTCACTGGACAGCTGTGAAGTGCATTCTCAAGTACTTGCGAAGGACTAAGGAGATGCTCTTGGTGTATGGTAACGGAGAACTCCAAGTGGAGTCATTTACCGATTCGAGCTTCCAGAGTGATAAGGACGACTCTAAGTCGCGGTAGGGATTTGTCTTTACCCTTTACGGAGGGGCGATTAGCTGGATAAGTTCCAAGCAGGAAACCGTGGCAGACTCGACGATGGAGGCTGAATACATCGCTGCCAACGATGCTGCCAAAGAGGCTGTCTGGATCAAGAAGTTCATTACTGAACTTGTAGTGGTTCCATCCATTGAGCATCCAATACCTTTGTATTGCGATAACAATGGAGCGGTGGCTTTGGCCAAGGAACCCAGGTCCCATCAGCGATCCAGGCATATTCTGAGGCGGTATCACCTGATCCGGGAGATAGTTGATCGCCGGGAGATCGAGGTCAGGAGGGTTGACACGAAGAACAACACTGCGGATCCACTCACGAAGGCCATTCCCCAGATACAGTTTGAGAGACTCTTCGGGATGCTTGGTATGCGATACTACAGCAGCTGGCCCTAGTGCAAGTGGGAGATTGTTGGTTGTATGTATGACCTAAAGGCCAGTATTGTACAGATGATGTATATTATATTGGATGCTTGGACATATATAGAGAGGACTTTCTTGCTCGACATGATAGTATGCTATCTGGTTACACTTTACATTAACATGTATACTTGTCTCTTTATACTGTTTTATAGTTACATGTTGGTAAAGCCCTTAGGAAGAGTACTTGACTACCTGGACTATGATGTGGATCATACTAGTGGGGACATGGTAGTCCATAAGTACATCCTTCAAGGTCCCTAGTCGTGGATGTATCGAGACGGGGCATCGATATACCAGAGTAGACTACCGTATATGCTTCTCGACCCATGAGATGGGCGATGGATGATCCCATATCCATTGGTGTTTGACATCAGAGATGGTATACGGGTGCTCAGTGGAGACTGGGTACACTGGACGAACTCGCCAAGAACTCCCAGATGGTATTATACCTCACGTCAGATGGCAGTTCTCTGGTGACACTTGTGCAGGCTAGTCTGTATACCCGAGATCGTCATAGAGTCTTGTGTGATTTCCACTGTGCTTTGATTTCCACCTTACCACGTCCATGAGGGCGTGCAAAACGGTGGTTTTTGGGTACAGTCCCGAGTCACATGGAGGCAATGAGCGATAGTAGGGGTTTTGTCTCTCCCGGTATTGGGGGTTGATGTTGCGCTGTGCTCGATTGGCCATAACAGGGAAGTCCCTGGCCAGGGCTGATATAGAGATTTACTGGTAAGTGTTACCAGTAGTTTCTCAACCCGTTATGAGCCTCACATCGGCATGACTTATCGGTTATTGGGGTCTGACGCTTACCACCCCTAGACTTGATATGCAACATATCAGACGAAGAGACCGGACTGTACGGGGAGTGTTACCGGCTGGCTTTTACAGGAGTTGGAGCGGGCTTGATTGCTGATCTTCTGATCGCTCAATACCCGGGTAGTCGTTACGTCCTGCTAGTACCGCTGACGGCTTGTGGGTGCTTGATGTGATCATCACCTACTTCGGCGTATTGACGAGACTTTAGAGTCCTACATAGAGGTTTTACTGGCTCGGGAAAAACGAAATAGGAGCACGTATGTGATATGTGCGGGACCGAGAATAATGCGTGTATGTGATACCGTATTCTGTTCTTGCGACTTTTCGTATCGGTCAGTTATATATGATATAGCCGGGTTATCGAATCAAGTGTTGATTCGATAAGTCGATACATTGGATGTTAGTCGGTTATATGTGATATGACCGAATTATTAAGTCATGTGTTGATTTAATAATTAAGTGTATAATTGTAGATTAGATATACTAGTTTACATTTACTAACTTAAGGATTTTTTCTCACATGAACACAACTTTAATATATATGTGATATATATTAAAATGTGTTTTCTTTTTGTATCATGGTTGATGATACACATGACTTGTGTGTATGAGACTTACACCATGCTTGTTATTATGTTGGGTTTTGATATTTAAAGTAATTACAAAATTAGTGGAGGATTAGATCAATGCATGAAGCTTGTGGAAGATTGTGGATGCATTGACTAAGTCCACTTGAGTTTGTTTTTACTATGGATATTTCTTAACCCAACCATAAGAATAAGCCATGGGTTAAGTCTCTACAAGAGTTAGTATATGATACTCACTCACTATGGTTATCCTTCTCACTTGATCATTATCTTCATCTCTTTCTTTTGTTCTTCTTCTTCATTGCTAAAAAGAAAAAGCTTGCTAGGGTTTGATCCAAAGTGAGAAAGATTGTGAGAAATAAAATCCTAGAGAGAACCCACTTCCTATTTCTCCATCCTCTACTAGACTAGCAATTTAGTTTAGGGTGTTTGCTTCACTAATTCTCAAGTTAGTGAAGTAGAAGCTTGAGTTGGCATCCCCTCGACGTAGATCATCTTTGGCCTCGAAGACTTCAAGCAAGGACGCGTCTTTCGCCTCGTGAAGCCATGCAAGGGTCCGGGAGAACCACGATCGCAGCGAAGGGACTTCAACAAGGAGCTATAGAAGTGAAGGACCGATCTACAAAGGTTGTATTTCGTATTCACTTAGTCTTAAACGTAGTTTAGTTGCATATGAAACCCTAATTTTCTAGCAACGATCTTGTTTAGGGTTATTCGGCACGGCTAAAATTTTAAACGGGCATGTTTGATGCTTTCTTAACCCTTGTTAGAGTGCCTAGTAACCCTACACATGCATGGTTTTGATTTTTTTTAAAGGAGAAGAGAAAAGAAAAGGAAAAGAAAAGAAAAGAAAAAGGAAAATGATAAAATAAGGAGGTATGGGCATGAGAGAGAGTGGTGAGGGGGTCAACCTTGGTCATGGACTTGTTCTCATTCCATCATCTTCATCTTTTCCTTCTCCCTCTCATGCTTGGTTGCTGCCCCTCTCTCCTACCTCCACTTCTTCACCTCAAAACAACCCCAAAACATCATCTCCTCTTCACAAATGTTGTGCACAAGCTCACAAGCTACACTATGGACCAACAAAGTTTGCATTTTGGTGCTCTAGGGGATTCATAAGTGCCAAATGAGATAATTTCATCACCATTAGAGTAGTATTACATTCCATTAGCTTCTATGGTTAGTTTGGAATCATTATATCGAGGTTTAGCGAACTTTGAAGATCTCAAGTTAGGGATTGAGAAATCCTTAAGTTGTGAAGTGCAAATGAGTGTAGTAGTGACCTTAAAACCCCCTTAGTGATAACTTTTTGGACTAAAACAGAGACTTAAACCCCTATTAGCGAACTTAGAAATCCCCGATATCCATATTTTGTGGAATTTTATAGGGAATTTGAAATTTGCTAACACTCGGGGACCTGAAAAATTATTTAGCAAACACTGAGAGATAAGCAGGCACCCAGGAAGATAACCCCAAAACCTGAGACACCCCCTCCATGTTCTGGCCACACTTTTATTCAATCAGGCTGCAAATTGCGGCTAGGGTGGGATCATTTGGGTTCGTGTTTGTTCTGTGGCTTTATCTCCAATAAACTAGACCCTTCATATGTGCAAAATTGGCTAATTTCACATAGGGTAAATCTGAGACCATTTCCTTGAGTTGCTACCTTGTTTTGCGATTCGTTTTGACTTGAATATTCGTGTTTGATATTGTGTTTCCTTCGAGTGGCGTTTGAACGTCAACGACTAGGGTTATTGGTCGTGTTTGCATGCGAGGCTATAGGTTTTGACCTATGAGCGAGACGTTTGCTGTTTTGGTTTTCCGACTTGGTTTTAATACACATTTTGTGATTGTGTATATATGTAGGTACCCCCCCATGAGGATTCGAGACGATGAAGAAGATGATGGCGACATCGACATCGGCAAGCAAGAGAAGGTGAGTAGATATATATCTACGGGGGAAGTCGGGTGGATGGCGTATAGCACCCCCACAGTTCGTGATATAGTGTATAGATATATTTATATGTTTTTGTGAGGCTATGATTATCTAGATAGACTTTGGGAGTTATGAATAATTTTTGTATCATTGGATGATAGCGTCATTAGTTAGTTTAGTCGCGGACCCTAGAATAAGGTTTACAACCACACGCACACACACACACACTTGCATTCATTTTATTACCTGTGCGTTTATGGGGATATGTATATATATACACACACATGGGTATAGGATTATGTGTGTGTGTGTGTGTGTGTATATATATATATATATACGTATACCTATACATGTATGATGAAGATTGTATATGGTATTTGGATATGAGTCGATGAGATTGGGCATGGTGCCATGAGATCGGTGATATGATATGGTTCTTATTATGAGATACGACATGACATTTTTGCACGCCTTTGGGCGTGTATTTTCATACACGCATATATATGCAGATGGTATCAGTTGTACTAGACTTAGATCAATACCCAAATTCATGAGATATGATGATAAGGATACCAGATAAATGATGTGATGAATGTGATATTTGACCCGTACCCAGATTGGGATGCCGTACGATGGATTTACCGTACGAGCTATATATTGATGATAGATCCACACTCTTGACTCGAGAATGTCATATTGTATATTGTATCGTACGTGATACTATTGAGGCGGGATCACCGACTATTATATTTATATATATCGACTCAGATTTAGGTGGTTTCCCTTACCCTTTCGGTTAGATTGTTCGTTTAGTCCGATAGTTTACTTGTAGATGCTAGACTAGCCTCGGGTTATACCTATTTCAAAACTAATGAATCGTGAGTATTTTAAAGACAGGCCAAGAGATTATACGGATATTTTCAAAGGATGCATCTTTTCTAAAACACCGTAGCCCTTATTTTCTAAACACAACGATTCGTGTTATTTCAAATGGCAAAACTGTATGGCACATATATATATATATATATATTGATGTAGATTCTTCGTTGTTGTTTTTATTATTCAGCTCCCGCATATTATTGCTGTTCGCATCGCATTTGCATGCTTATATTGTGTTTTCATATGCCATTATTGAGATCATGCTGTCAGGACACCAGCACCATTACCGATGATGCGTATGCTCCACGTACAGTTGCTTGCCGGCTCACACATATTATCATCGGTAATTGCCATGTCACGTACACTTTAGTAAATATTATTTCATTGACATAGCCTGCTAGCTGATAGTTGCAATATGTTATCGCTTTCATATGCTAGTTTAACTATTGCACTCATTGCATGATATTAGATGCATTCACATATTCATTGGTTATGTAGTGTTTTGGGGTTTTATGCCGATATTCACTGTTTACTTACTCTTGATTTTTGGATTTCGGATTTTCATGAGATTTCGGGATTTGGGGGGAAAACGCAAGAATATATATAAACTTCTCTCTCTCTTTTTAAAATGCAAGTTGCGGTTTTCTCGTGATGTATGAGTCGTCCACCATGAGTTTTCATGATAGCTATTGGATTTCGAGAACCATTTCGAGGAGTTGTATGAACCGTCTCGGGTACATGGTGGACCCGGTATGGTACCCCGGAGCGAGAGTGATTTCATGGAGGATGATGAGCCTGGCAGGGGCAGACTGCCTACCGATGATTTTTTGACACGGCGGATATCCGGAGGATACCGTCCGTGGTCGTGTGATTTGATGATATGGGCCGATCCGGACTGACGGAGCCCGAGGTATTGAGATATTGATATTTGAGATATTGAGGTATTGAGATTTGATCATACAGGCCAGGCCGGATAGCCGGAGCCTGAGATATTGAGATATTGGGATTTATGTTTTGTGCCGATGCTAGACACTGATTATGTTGATTTCATTGATGATACATCGTGTTATATAAACAGAAATCTCACTAAAACAAGAAAACAGTTTCTTCATTTACATGTATTCTGTTTTCATTACATTACATTCATACCTCATACATATGATATATTGCTACCTGAGGCACTGACACGAGCACTTGGGATTACACTTTGGTATAAATGTTTACCCTTGCCACCTTTCATGCTTCAGACTTTATCATTTGAGGTTTTATATATATTTGATCGTATTGACCTAGGATTAAGTCAGACATACGATTTCTGCTCGGTGATGTTTTCTACTCACGAGTTGGCAACTCACCCCCGTTGTGCCACAGTTTTTTGCAGGTTTTGCCGTACAGGTTTCATTATTGCTTTGCTGGCACACTGCTCCCATTCTGGATGATTGTTTCGGTAGGTGGGTTCACTTGTATCGTGACCACCGTTATATTTATTTATATTCAGTTGTATCTAGTAAACACCATCAACCAGACATGTATATTTATTGACTTAGAAAACCAGTTGTTTATTCTTTCGACCTTAGAGTCGCGCGTTGTATTATTATGGGTTTTCATGTTATTTTTGAGTTTCCTTTCAGTTTTGATTCTCGCCCTTTGGCGTTGTATATTATATTTCTTGCGTGGTTGTGGTCGTCGATTGACGAAGAGCTAGCACCCGCTTGGGGATGCCTTTTTTCATTATATATGCTTTTATCATGTTGTACCCCGTTCGGGGCCAGTATTTACAAAGGAAACTCTGCCGAAATTTTCAGAAAAGGCTTGATGTTTTAAAAACGTATATTCGGCTTATTTTATCAAAACACTTTCTTTAAAAATGGTTTAGATTTCTAGGATTTTGGCTTACTTGAATTAGATGGAGCCTATAGAATTCATATGATTCAAGTGCCAGTCACGTGCCATTTACGGGTCGTGACACAGTGGAAGAGTATCACCTGGGGTTGCCGTCAGGGTGTATATTGGTTTTGAACCCATGTTATTATGTACCTAGTATGCTTTGTAATATTGTATCCATTTCTTTGTTAGACAATGAAAGATATAATTTTGTGTTGCAGAATAATGTTATGAACATTAACCTGAATCAAATGTTGGTTGGGTATGGTACACTTAATAACGGGATATACGTCCTAAATCAATACACAGTTTTCAGCATACAACACACTGCTAAAAGAAAATTTTCAGATATAAATAAAGCTTTTCTTTGGCACTGTAGACTTGGTCATATTAACGAAACAAGACTAAACATGCTACATAAAGATGGATATTTTAATCCTTTTGAATATAAATCTTATGCGACTTGCCATTCCTGTATCAAGGGTAAAATGACCAAAACTCCGTTTACAGGACACGGAGAAAGAGCTACTCAGCTCTTAGCCCTCATACATAATGACGTATGCGGGCCAATGTCTATACAGGCTAGAGGCGGTTTTTCATACTTCGTAATTTTTACTGATGATTTCTTAAGATTCGTTCATGTGTTTTTACTAAAGCATAAGTCTGAAGCTTTCGAGAAATTCACTGAGTACAAACTTGAAGTAGAAAAAAAACTGGATTGAGTATCAAAATGCTTCGATCAGATCGAGGTGGGGAGTATCTCAGTATAGAGTTTGCAGACTTTCTAAAAAAGAATGGGATTCTCTCTCAGCTCACTCCTCCTTACACACCACATCACAACGGTATGTCAGAACATCGGAATCGGACCCTATTAGATATGGTTCGTTCCATGATGAGTGATGCTGAGTTACCTGTCTCATTTTGGGGGCATGCATTGGAGACTGCAGCGTTTCTCTTGAACAGGGTTCCAACTAAAACCGTGTCTATCACACCATATGAGATATGGTATGGAAAGAGACCATCTCTTAAGAGATTTAAGATTTGGGGTTGTCCGGCCTATGTCAAAAAGCAAAATCTGGACAAACTCGAGACACGGTCGGTCTTATGTAAATTTGTGGGATATCTAAAGAATTCATATGGATATCTATTCTACCACAAGGAGGAACAAAAGGTGTTTGTTTCTCGGAATGCCACATTTTTAGAAAATGATTCTTTTACAAATACTTATGGCAATGTGGTAGATCTAGAAGAGGTTCTAGGAACACAAGTTACAAATGACGACTTGGTCGAACCGGCTATTGCTACAGAAATAGATGAACCTCAACCACTCCGTAGATCTGGTAGGACTTCTCGCCCGGCAGAGAGCTACTAAGGTTTCCTCATTGATGGTGACAGAGAAGATTGCATCATGGAGGAGGAGGATCCAACCAGTTTTCAGCAAGCTATCATGAGTGGAGACTCTGTAAAGTGGCTGGATGCCATGAGATCTGAAATGGAGTCTATGTACACCAACAAAGTATGGACTTTGGACGTTGTACCCCCTGGGGTAAAACCAGTGGGGTGCAAATGGATCATTAAAAGAAAGATTGGTGTAGATGGGCAAGTGGAGACCTATAAGGAAAGACTTGTGGCGAAAGGATTTCACCAAAGCCCAGGTCTGGACTATGACGAAACTTTTTCTCCCGTAGCCATGCTTAAATCCATTCGGATCATACTTGCTATTGCTGCTCACTACGACTATGAAATCTGGCAGATGGACGTTAAAACTGCATTTCTAAATGGAGATTTAGATGAATGCGTTTATATGGATCAGCCAGAAAGCTTCATTGATAGTAGGAGCAGCGGGAAAGCATGTAGATTGCTTAAATCCATTTATGGATTAAAGCAGGCATCACGGAGTTGGAACATCTTTTTTGATGATGTTATTAAAGAGTTTGATTTCATCAAAAATCCAGATGAACCTTGTGTTTATAAGAAGGCTGTAGGGAGAGCTGTCACATTCCTCGTATTGTACGTGAATGACATTCTTCTGATAGGAAATGATATTCCTATGCTACAGCCGGTCAAATCATTCTTATCACTGAGGTTCTCAATGAAGAACCTGGGTGATGCCACATACATCTTAGGCATTCGGATCTATAGGGATAGATATAAAAGGTTATTGGGATTGTCCCAGACCAGGTACATCAACACCATCCTAAAGAGGTTTAGTATGGAAGACTCCAAGCGGGGTGCCTTACCCGCTTGCCATGGAGTCACTCTCTCAAAGGACTTATGCCCAAAGACCGATGAAGAGAGAGCTCGCATGAGCATTATACCCTATGCTTCAGCCATAGGATCTATAATGTATGCGATGTTTTGTACAGGCCCTAATGTATCTTATGCACTTAGTGTAGTAAGCAGGTATCAATCCAACCCATGGGAGAATCACTGGACAGCTGTGAAGAACATTCTTAAGTACTTGCGAAGGACTAAAGAATTGTTCTTGGTGTATGGTAATGGAGATCTCCAAATGGAGGCCTTTACCGATTCGAGCTTTCAGAGTGATAAGGATGACGACAAATATATCTCTGGGTTTGTATTTACCCTCAATGGAAGGGCGATGAGTTGGAAGAGTTCCAAACAGGATACCGTTGCAGACTCTACGATGGAAGCTGAGTACATTGCTGCAAATGATACCGCAAAGGAAGCCGTCTGGATGAGGAAGTTCGTCACGGAGCTAGGTGTAGTTCCAACCATTATTGATCCAATACCATTGTATTGCGATAATAATGGGTCTATGGCGTTAGCCAAAGAGCCCAGGTCCCATCAGCGATCCAGACACATCCTGAGGCAATATTATCTGATCCGGGAGATAGTAGATCGCCGTAAAATCGAGATTAGGAGAGTAGACACAAAGAATAACACCGCGGATCCACTCACCATGGCCCTCCCTCGGTCGCAGCATGAGCGACTTTTTGAGATGTTGGGTATGAGATATGCCAATAACTGGCCTTAGTGCAAGTGGGAGATTGTTAGATATATGTATGCCCTAGAGGCCATTATATGATAGTGGATGTATTTATACATGTATATATATTCAGTGTATATTATTGCTCGACATGATAGTATGCTATCTAGTTACTCTTTATCTGACATTTTCACTTGATCGTTCTTTTATTCATTTGCACATGTTGATAAAGCCCTGAGGTTATCTGCTTGACTACTGTGATTATGATGTAGATCATACTAGTGGGACATTTGTAGTTTATAAGCATATCCTGAAATGTCCCTAGTCGTGGGTATATCGAGACGAGGCATCGATATTCCAGAGTAGACTAGCGTATATGATACTAGACCCATAAGATGTGCGATGGATGTTCCCACATCCATTGATGTTTGACATCTAGATAGTATACGGGTGCTCAGTGAGGACTGGGTATACTGGACGGACTCACCGAGAACTCCTATATGGTATTATATTTATCGTCGGATAGCAGTTCTTAGGTGACACTGGTACAGGTTAGTCTGTAGATCCGAGATCGTCATAGAGTCTCATATGTTCTCCCACTGTACTTTTATTTCCACCCTACCACGACTCTACTGAGGCGTGCAAACAGGTGGTCTTTGGGTACAGTCCCGAGACACATGGAGACAATGAGCGATAGGAAGGGTTTCGTCTCGCCCGGTATTGGGGGTTGATGTTGTGCTGTGCTCGATTGGCTATATCAGTAAGTCCCTGGTCAGGGCTGTTGAGATTTACTGATAAGTGTTATCAGTAGTTTCTCGATCTGTTATAGACCATTCATTGGCATGACTTATTGAGTTATTGGGGTCGACGTTACCATCCCTAGAATCGATATGCAAAATATCTGACGAAGATACCAAAATGTACGGTAAGTGTTTTCGGTTGGCTCGACGGGAGTTTTTGACAGCTTTGCTGGTTTCTCTTCTGATCACTCAATACCCGGGTGGCCGTTACGTTTAGCTGACTGCTTGCGGCTTGTGGGTGTTTGATGTGATCATCACCTACTGCCGGCGTATTGACGAGTTTCTTAGCTCAGGCGAAACGATGTGGTGTGCATATGAGATATGCGCGGGGACCTGATTAAATGCCAGTATATGTGACACTTTATTTTAATTGGGCATTTTCTATTAGTCGGGTCATATGTGATATGACCGGTTTGTTAAATCAAGTGTTGATTTAATATTTTACTTTTAAAATTATTCTTTATTTAAACCCTTTTTCTTTAAAGATGTAACATGTTGATGTGCACGGACACATACATAAATACATTGTATCATGGTTGTTGATACAAAGGAGATAGCAATTTAAGTCTTACATGGTTCAATAGTGTGTGTGTGTATGTGTGTGTGTGTGTGTGTGTGTGTGTGGATTTGGATTAAAGAAAAGGAAAAGGAAATTAAATCATTAATGGGTTTTTTTTACACTCTTCTTTGCTTTGACCTAACCTTAACCAATGGTTTAATTTTCTTTTGGACTTTAACCCAAATGATAAATATCTAGATATTATTGTACCATGGTTAGTGATGAGAGAATGAAAAAATTGTTAGTTATATGTATGCCCTAGAGGCCATTACTGTACATTGGATGTATATTGTAGTGGATGCTGGGACATATATAGGGAGGACTTTCTTGCTCGACATGATAGTATGCTATCTGGTTACTCTTTACCTTAACGTGTACACTGATTGTCTCTCTGTTACATGTTGGTAAAGCCCTTAGGATGTGTACTTGACTACCTGGACTATGATGCGGATCATACTAGTGGGGACATGGTAGTCTATAAGTACATCCTTCAAGGTCCCTAGTCGTGGGTGTATCGAGACGGGGCATCGATATACCAGAGTAGACGAGCGTATACCTTCTCGACCCATACAGATGGGCGATGGATGATCCCATATCCATTGGTGTTTGACATCAGAGATGATATACGGGTGCTCAGTGGAGACTGGGTACACAGGACGGACTCGCCGAGAACTCCCAGATGGTATTATACCTTACGTCAGATGGCAGTTCTCTGGTGACACTGTTACAGAGTAGTTTGTTGACCCGAGATCGTCATAGAGTCTTGTGTGGTTCCCACTGTGCTTTGATTTCCACCTTACCACGTCCAAGAGGGCGTGCAAAATGGTGGTTTTTGGGTACAGTCCCGAATCACATGGAGGCAATGAGCGATAGGAGGGGATTCGTCTCTCCCGGTATAGGGAGTTGATGTTGCGCTGTGTTCGATTGGCTATAACCGGAAATCCCAGGCCAGGGTTGCTGAGATTTACTGGTAAGTGTTACCAGTAGTATCTCGAACTGTTATAGACCTCATATCGACGCGACTTACCGAGCTATTGGGGTCTGACGTTTACCACCCCTAGGCGAGATATACGACATATCAGACGATCTGACCGGACTGTACGGTAGTGTTACTGGTTGGATTCACTGGAGTGTGAGCCGGCTTGCTCGTCAATCTTCTGATCGCTCAATACCCGGGTGGCCGTTACGTTTAGCAGACCGCTTGCGGCTTGTGGGTGTATGATATGATCATCACCTGCTGCGGCGTATTGACGAGTCTTTAGAGTCCTACACATAGGTTTCCTGGCTCAAGCGAAACGAAATAGGAGCGCATATGAGATATGTGCGGGACCGAGAATAATGCGTGTATGTGATACCGTATTCTATTCTCGGGATGAATGTATCGATTGGTTGTATGCGATATAACATAGTTATCGATTCAAGCGTTGATTCGATAAGCCGATACATTGGATATTAGTCGGTTATATACGATATGACCGGATCGTTAAATCAAGTGTTGATTTAATGATTTAATGCATAATTATATATTTGATATATTACTTTGCATTAACTAATATCGGTTCACTTTAAATGGATTTTCTCACTTGATTGTGCACATTGTATATGTGATATATTTTTGTGCACTTGATTGTATTATGTTTGATGATACATGATTGCTAGGGTTTGTGTAAAGAGTTAAACCATGGTTAAGTAAATGGTTAGGGTTTTTATTCTTTTATTCATTCATTTATCTTTTAATTTGAATTAAAAGAAAAAGTGAAAAGAAAATAAAAAGGTTGCTTTCTTACATGAAGCTTCTTGAAGCTTCATGCAACTTTGTCTCATGTAACCGTTTTGTCTTCTTCTTCAAACCCTAACCATTCATCTAACTTGAGTTAACTCTCTACATCTAACCATGGTTCAAGTTATGATAAGAAAAATTCTTTTTCAATTATTCTAATTAACTTATCATATCATTATCTTCTTCTTCTTCATCTTCAACATTAAAGAAAGCTTTCTACCAACAATGGTGGAATGTGAAAATAAGTGAGAAATCCAATTCTAAAGTGAACCCACTTCCGATTTCTTCATCCTCTACCTCTTGCCAAGTAGTAGAGTGTGTTTCCTTCACATGTTTTCTTGACTTGGTGAAGTTGGAGCTTGATCTAGCGATGCCTCGACGTAGATCATCTTCGGCATCGTCGTCGATGACCTAGCCCGCTTCTTCTCCGATGAAGCCGACGCTAGAGCCCGGATTGCATTTGGACAGCGGAGAGGACTTCATCACGGAGCCGTGGAGGTGGAGGACCGGATCTACAAAGTTTGTATTTCCGTTCACTTAGTTAAAGTAGTTAACTAGTTTCTTTTTCGCCTAAACTTCTAGCCAACGATCCGTATTAGGGTGTCTCGGCACCATAATTTTTGAAATTGTCATGGTTGATGCCTTGTGAGACCTCTTGAGAGTGCCTAAGAACCTTTCATTGGTATTAGAGCCTAGCTAGAGCCTTAGGCGAAGTCCAGACGACGTTTGAAGTCCGATCGAACCTAAACCCTAAAACCCAACATGCTCTCTGTACATTTTTTAAAATCTGGGTTTTTTCCAAATTAAAAATATGCAGAAAAATCAGCAGGCTTTTCTAAGAATTACTGTGAAATTCGAGAACATGATTCCACCAACGCGCGGCGGAACCGCTGCACAAGCATGGCTTGTGCGGCGGTTCCGCGGTCACCTTGACACATCAGCACTTGAATTTTGCACAGTAATTCGTATCTTGCAGTGATGGTTTTCCTGGGATATTTTAAATATGACTCAAGAGTTGAGTTTTCTGGGTTGTTTTAGGAGTTCGTAGATTTGATCGGATTATCAAATTTTGTCTATGCGGCTTTCCGGATATTTCAGAATATGTTAAAAAGTTCGACAGGATATAAATACCCAATTTTTTCCCTGTCGGGAAATTTCCAAGTGTTGGATTTTTCCGTGGTTTAACGACGTTCTAAGTAGTGCAAGTAACGCGATGGTCCCTCTAGAAGACAACAAACCTTAACTCGATTATGTGACCGTCTTGAACTGCCCTTTGAACCTTAGGGTTTGGGGCAGTACGGCATGCCACATGTGAGGCGTTGGCTTGACCCTTCTACGGCTGGACCGTTGGTACTGAGGCACGAACTGAATGTTGTTAGACTTATTTCATGTGTTGGACTGTTTCGGGAAAACTTGGGTGTTTGAATGTTCGATCGGAAAGTTTAACATTTTCTGCTTATCTGGAATGGGATACAATAATTGGAATTCACAATAAGTTATGAGATAACTAAATGAATGTTATAAACATAGCAGTTTAGTCTCACTTGATCGGTTGACACGGAATTTTGATGTGATCAAAAGTCCGTCGCAATCACGTAGCATACGCGGATACTCGCCGGGTAAACTTAATAGACAGCTACACCCCATAGCCCCGACCAAGTGACTGTAGGAGAACCTCGTCGCCGAAAGCATCCGTTCGGGTGCTCGCGGTAGCGGTGTTCCGCCTTGGTGCACTTCGTCGACGGCGTCGGGGGTGTGGCCGTCTACTAAAGTTTGCGACGAGCATTCGATCAGGATGTCGGGAATCTTGTTGAATTGCCCGACTTTATATTGAAAAGTGTTTTCGATTTTGAGACTAAAATGCGAGGTTTATAATTGTTAGACATGCGATGTCTAAGTATTTCATTTGATTAGGCATGCGATGTCTATGCAGATTGTGGATTCCAACTGTTGTAGTTTTACACTTTCTTTTCTGTGACCGTAAGTGTAATATGTGATATCGCCGGTTTCGTTGCTATATGTCAACGACAATTGGGATGGACATATTTACTTACGTTGATGACATGTGATGTTATGTGTTGCTGGATATGTTATATTGGATCGTCGTGTTTGAATAGACGGGGGTTTTTATGTGAGATGAGTGTTTTTCATTTTCATTCATGTAAAAACTTGTATGTAATATTCTTTTATTGGGGCACTTCCAGGTAGCGGAAGATGTCACCCATTGTATATTATTTATTTTTCCGCACTAGGATAGACCCAAGGAGGGGAGCACAAGTAACCGGGTTGTGGAGTCCAGTGGGAGACCAACTCGAGGAGTCGAGTCCGGGTCTCCTAACTCCAGAATTGGTAGGGTTGCTTGCCGCTCTCGTAGGGGTCTAGGGGTGTGGGTTTGGCTATTCATCGCGACCGTGGAATTCGTGTTTTATACTGGCTCGTATTGAAAACACGGACGTCCTAGTATATCCAATATTTCATATGATTCTTCTGCTGCGATATCTGTGATGTGATCATGTGATATGTTCTGTGATGGATACTTTATATAGTATATATGATATATTATATAGGCGTTACTTATGTTTTACACCCGCGCTAGCCCTGCCCCGCTCTGCCGTTAGACCTAACGGTGCACGAGGGGACATCGAGGCGAATGCGGATGGCATAAGTGTACGTCGTATTTATCTGTGATGTTTAGGTACTTAAATGATGGGACTTCATTAATGTGATTAATGAAATTAAAGAAACCTAAGATGTTGTATAATCGAATTTCAAAATAAAACAGGTAGCTACAGTTCTTGCTTTGCACAGCGGTATATGTGATATATCCTGCACCTTATTCGATGAGGAAAGGACCGAGATCCCTTCACAGGGAGTGACTCCTTTAGCAATAACTGGCAGATGCTACACACTCGGTTTGTCTTTTGATTGCTTTTAAGAGTCTTTGCTTTGCACAGTGATATATATGATATATCCCGCACCTCATTCGACGAGGAAAGGACCGACGATCCCTTCACAGGGAGTGACTCCTTTAGCAAAACTAGAAAAGCCTCAAAAGCACTCCATTTTAAAATCATTCGATCCGACAACGATATCAAGTTCATTACACAATAGGTTTTCAGAAAAACCTGTCGTAGCCCTCCGTCATTTCAGATAAGTAGTAGTTAGTATTCGTGCTACGTTTGTTGGCCTGCGTCAAGGCGTAGTGTGCGGTAGCTAACTAGTATTTATCTGCTTATGCATATGATGCAGATTGGATTAGGGTAGTCGTGCGACTTTGTTGGCCTGCGTCAAGGTGTAAGTCTACGCTAGCGCCCCGGCAGTCTACAGATGCCAAATGCGGAACAAAAACTTTTAAACTTGGCGCTATCGTATACTTTAACCCGGATCTGCCATTATTGCTAAACTAACAAACTGTAAAGAGTGTAGAATGGTTATACCGAACGATCCGAGTCCTTCGTTCTTCAACCATCATCCCACGCTCCGTTGCGGCTGCTCCGATCTCGTCGATCTCCGATATCCTCGTCGAGGTGGCACCACATGATCGGTTCTTTAAACGGGCTCCCGCCTCTGACTTGAGGCAACTCGATCATCAAGTTTGCTAAAAGAGACGACCAAGATTGATGTAGAGAATGAGTAGATGACTTTGTCTCACTTCGTCCAAATCCGTGGACGATCGGTTAATGAAGTTGCCGAAGGAATCGGGTGATGGAATGAAATGGACTGTGAAATTCCATACACCGATAAAACCTATCATAATCTTTTCTAGCAAATGAAAACTCAAGTGAGAGAGAGAATGAGGAGAGAGAGAGGGCCGGCCATATATAGCAAGTGGGAGGTGACCGTAGGAGAGGGGGGTGACCTTAAGTATAAAGCTTATCATGAAGAAAATATCTTAAGGAAAACAAAAAGCTTTAATAACAAAGCATGAGTCATTATGCATTAATTGAACCATTAAAGCAACCAATGAAAATCCAACACCAATTAATCCTAGTCACCTCATCTAGAAACTTCTAGAAGAATCCACACTCATCTCAAGAAAAGATAAATCCGTCTTTAACCGAATGTTAAAAGACGGCTGATAGAAAACTGGAAACTGGCAACTTCCAAAAGTGATCCTGAAACGACTTTCAGGACAACCCCGAAACTGTATAAATATACCCGCATTTGTATTACGACCGAATACAAATGCAACTGAGACAAAGATATTATACCTACTCAATATAATACTCGGATCCGGCTTAAACCAAAGCCGACCAGTATCATCTGCCCGAAAACTGACACGTGCGTAAACGCACGTGCATTTTCCGAACCCTGCCATAAAACCATACGGCCTCTACAACATTTCGCCCGAACTTGGGAAACTGTCTGTGGGGGACTCTAATGACTCGTCAGTACCCTGGCAGTGGGTTTAACCACAAACCGTCAGCGGCACTAGCTATGTGTAACGGCTGCCCATGGACTGACCTCAAGGGTGGCCGAGGAGCGAACTCAAGGGAGACCGATGAGCGTACTCCTCCGAAAACCCTACTGAGCCTAACAGTGACAATGTATATACAATCCGGTCCGTTCGTCAATGAGTATCGCATATCCGCCTAGGGGGCTAGTAACGTCAGACCCCCAGAAGCAGTATAAGTCGTGTCGGAGTGAAGCCCAATAACACCCTGAGATACTACTGGAGTACCTACCAGTAAATCTCCTGCCATGGCCATGGACTTTGTGTAATGGCTCTCCTAGACACAGCACGATCTCGCCCCCAATACCGGGAGATACGAATCCCCTGCCGATCCGCTCACGTGCCTCCATATGGCTCGGGAATGTACCCAAAAGCTACCTGTTTGCACGACTCCGTTGAGCCGTGGTAGGGTAGAAATCAAAGCACAGTGGGAACTCACACGAGACAAATGACGACCTCAGGTCGATGAACTAACCTGTACACATGTCACCAGGGAACTGCTATCTGACGGTAGATATAATACTAACTAGCAGATTCCCGGCGAGTCCTGTCCGGTGTACTCATAACCCAATGAGCACCTGTATACATCTTAGGTGATCCAACTGACACCAGTGGCTTGTGAGACCGGCCACCGCCCCTCGTCGGGGTCTCGACTGTACACACTAGTCTACTCCGGAGTATCGATGCCCTGTCTCGAAACTCCCACGACTAGGGACCACAATTAAGGATATGCATATAAACTACCCAACTCTCACGTATATGATCGCCATCATACTGTTTGTAGTAAAGCAAGATCCTAAGGGCTCTATCAAAGTGTAACATGCAATCAGCCACCTGAACATGTACACGACTGATAAAGGCAAACCAGATAGCACACTATCATCTCGAGTAAGACTGTCCTACCGGTATAGGTCCTCCGCAATCATTGCAATCACGTACCTGCGATCCAATAATTGACTATGAGGGCACTATCTCCAACAATCTCCCACTTGCACTCAAGGCTAATATTGCGATGTCGACTACTCACAGCCCGTGTGAAAACGAACATCCAACTCCTCTACTAATCAGTTTCACAAAGCCCGTTTGTAAAACTATTGTGTTCGAGAAATAGCCTCAGTGAGTGGATCCGCCTAGAAGTATCTTTCTTTATCTCTCTTAATCTCAAGTTCGCGGAGAAAACCATCTCCCGAATTGAGTAATACCTGTCTTAGAACATGTCTGGATATCTGATGGGACCTTAGTTCATAAATGAACTCCATATCCAAACTTCTTAGACTGAATCGATCACTGAACCTAATCAGTATCGGGCACCTTGCATCCCACAGTATCCTCTTGGACCACCTGTCCATAATATTGTCCCTCTTCGTCAAAGGGAAAAACTAAAACTCTGACAGTCACTCTGTCATCCACGTCACCTTTGAAGCCTGGAATGATAATCGTCTCCCGAAGGAGGCTGCCGTCATCAAATCCGTAGAACATGTACTTATGTTCTAAAACTGCTTCCTTATGTTTCTCCAGGATTGGATTAATACAAACTTATTGCATCTAGTGCAAAACCAACATTTGGTGTGGTACTTGACATCTCATGATTGACTCAATTGCCTAAGCAAGTGATCTGCCAATCATGCACATCCCTCTCCCCTTTAGTCTGTAAGACACCTTTAGAGAGGGTGACTCCATCACCTGCAGGTACACCACCATGCTAGGAGTCAACTATTCCAAAAACCATCAGAATATCTGTCAAAGTACCCACATTGGGAAACTACCCAAATTTAGATCTAAAACCATAGATCCAGAAACCAGAATGTCAAATATTATATCCATATCCTGTCTGGAGAAACAACTGTATGACGACCACAGTTCAACCGATCGTAGTATAGGAATTTTACTTCCTACTCTGTATATGTCATCCAGATACCATGACATCACACCCTACTACCTCCTTAACAGATCCATCCCCTATTCTGATTGAAGTCAAAACCATGACTGTCACATCAAAATTAGATGATCTATCTCCGCTATAACTGCTCAAGTCTATAAATAGATATAAGCATCTTGCCCACTATACTTCCGTTGCTCCCACTGACTACGACAACCCTCCTACCGGGTCTCATATCCTGGAACAACAGTAGTGTCAAGTCTTGGTAGATAAGAACCTCCCTGTCACCGTCTCTGAGGCTACCGAAGTACCTTTCGGGCGTCTGAGGTTACCTACCATACCTGCGGAGTGGCTATTGGAATGTCAAACCTGATTGAATGTATAGATCCTATTAAATTTTCCGTAATCGTTCGCGGTTCTGGAATCACTTCCAGTTCTACCATACTCCCACTACTGTTTTCTGAAAAAATCCATTTTACTAAAACTGTGGCGAGTCAAGAACAATATCACTATTGATCTTCCAAATGGTAGAATATCAACCCTCGACATAGCCAGGGTCAACCCACAAACAGCCATTACAGAAACGTGCCCTGAGTTATCCAGTGTCTGGTTTTAATCATAAGCTGGACAACTCCCCGTACCTTAACATCTTTTAAGGTACGAACTATTCTATATCCAATATAGAAACTTTGGCACTAATTTAATTGGAACCATATTCAAATCATGCAGCTGTCTCTAGTGCATATCAACTTAATGGAAAGAGGCTATTCAGCATTACTCAACTTAGGAATCCATCCAATTATGAGTAACCTGAAAGAGAAAACTCGTTTCTCAAAACCATCACTATCATCTGAATACCAATCACAAGAATCTACATCTTCGATCTCTTTGAAGAATCCCGATACTTGTGACACCTGGTTCTCTACTTTATTCTTATACCCACAACTTCTCAAAACTTAGACCTTGTATTTCTACGAAACACTCGTCTAAATACTAGAGAAGTTATAAGTAAACAGAACATAGTACGAGGACCTACCCCTTTGTCCTTATGGACACTTGGACAACATACAATACTCTGTATAAGTCCGCTGAGTTGAACAACTCAAAACCTGTGCGTTGTAGGTGGAAAACTGTACCCTGGCGATTTCCTCAAATATCACCAATTACAACGAATTCCGATATAATGAGGATGATCACCCAATTCCCAATATCTTACTCCCAATCATCATCTGTAAAACCATACAGATATGAGAATGAAACCTGGTAAATACATACCCTTGGAGTAAGTGTCTAATTGGGAAAACAGTTTTTCCTTTAACAATGCACTGAAACATTAAAATGTTTCGTAGGGGTATCCTGGTATTCATAGCAATGCCTCTTCCATAATCCAATTCATGACTTCAACCGTATATTTTATTGCCGTCTCTCCAAATCCCTTTATTTGTCTTTAGTCGTTACCTTCTGTACACCATCGTTAGGCTAAATGGTTTTCTTCCTTCCCTACCGTTCGGCACCAGCCTATGGTTTGGAAGAAGACTATCCAGTAAGCATAATAGGTGTACCCTCCTAAACCAAGGAGTACTCGCATCTCGAGAGAAGGTGACGATAAAAGACAACTGAATAATACCTTATTCTTTTTAAAGGTGAAATAGGAGTGGCGATGAAGTACGCGGTTTTGGTCGTGAATGATAACAGTCGCAATTTACTTTGCCCTCTTTCTAATCCCTTTATTTTGTCTTTACATATTAACTTCTGCACACCCTACTTATGCTAATTGGTTTTCTTCATTCCCTACCTTTCGGCACCAGCCTATGGTTTGGAATAAGACTATCCAATAAGCGTAATAGGTGTACTCTCCTAAACCAAGGAGCTCTCGCAACCTGAGAGAAGGTGATAATAAAAGACAACTGAATAAACCAATTCTATTTCTCCTGAACCTGGATCCATCCCCGAAGAAGTTCCTTCGAGTTCGTATATAACCATACGATGGATCTATCCAATGGAAGTGGATATCCGTAGTAATACGGGTGTTCTGAGAAATGCAAAGGGTAGAAGAAGGAGTGGCAATGACTTATGCAACTTAGACAATCCAAAAGCCAGTATTTTAAGAAGGTTCGGTCAACCTGGTCGCTGCCAAAGAGAGAGAGAGAAAAGAAACACTCTGCGTGCACTCTAGCCTAGATCAGAATGGTCATCATTTTATCTAATCCGGAAACCTCCCACTGTCCTGTCAAATTCTCCTCCAAACCTAAAGAAGAATCAATCGGGATCACCCGAAGAGTAAACCAACTCATCAGTGGGAATCGGGATCCAACTCTCATCACATGATAACGTGATGGAATGCATCCACGTTACTCATACTCTAGAAGGTATGCGCATACTTGGCAAGTTTCAGTTTCTTTAGAAACTCCCGATATGATTTATGCCCCATGCTCTTATGACCTTGACGTATGCCAACAAATCATAAGTCACATGTCAAGTTCTGCCCATCATTATCTTGTTAATTTGAACCCACCCGTACATACCCTTGACGTATGCCAACAAGGTAATACGACTGTCCCAAACCAACTCATCTATCTATGCAACAAATGAATACCCAGCAGCTACCAAACACTATGCCTTGACGTATGCCAACAAACATAGCTTGAATACTACTGACCATCCATAAGAAACGACGGAGGGCTACGGCTGGTTTTTGGCGAAAAACCTTTAGCGTAGTGAACTTGATATCGCTGAAGGAACCTGATAGCTTTTTAAAATATAGTGGCGAAAACCTTTTGCTAAAGAGGTCACTCCCGGTAAAGGGATCTCGGCTCTTTCCTCGTGGAATGAGGTGCAGGATATTCCACTGAATACCGCTATGCAAAGCAACTTGTAATCGACTATAGTGAAGTTATTACGCTGACGCAAACTTCTGCCCAAGGGGTCAGTCCCGGTGAAGGGATATCGGCCCTTGCCCCGTCGAATGAGGTGCAGGATATTCCACTGAATACCGCTATGCATAACAAAAGGAAATTGCAATAACACTTTTTAAATTTGTTCCAAGAACTGTAAATTGGTTTGTTTTACTTTGCATTGATCAGAATCAATGCAGTCCCATCAATCGATCACACCAGAAAAGAACGAAAATAAAATGTACATATATGCCATCCGCATTCGTCACTGGGTCCCGTCATCACTCGTTAGGTTACTTAACTAACGACAGAGCGGGGGCTGGACTAGCGCGGGTGTAAAACATATACAACATCTAATAGTATATAAACCAATATACAATAATCGCTCCAGGCGTGATAGTATGCAACATTACAGAAAAGTAATAAGCATCACAGAACAATACAGATAATCTGGGATCCCCGAGTTTCACAGAGCCGCTGCTGAAACCCGACGTTCCCCTGTCGTGTGGATAGCCTGTGCAATGAAACCTAGACCCCTATGGGTGCGGCAAGTTACCCGCCAAAACCTGAAGCGAGGCAGCCCCCTACAGCATAGTGAATGGACCACCCTGCACTCCACGGAATCCGGTAATCTTGGGCACCCCTCCTTGGGTCAACCTGTACCCCCTACGAGTGCGGCGAATAGTCTGCCAATTCTCGAGTGGGACCCCTCTGCCTCTCAAAGCCATGAGATGCGGACCCGTTGCCCTCCCGAACCCGGCTATCCGTGCACTCCGTCGCGGGGCAAAACCTAGTACAGTAATGAAAAATAGTACAATAGGTACATCGACCGCAACCTGGTCGTGCCCCAAAAGAATATTATACAACAGGCAGTGACGGCAGTCCACAAGTTGGACGCTCGTCCCGCAATATCAAATGTACAAATAAACACAAACTGTACTACCATTGCACACTGCTATCCACCACGACAAATCCGCAACATCACAGCACAACACAGAACATCAACGCGAATGTCACGTTCGCAAACCCGTCTAAAAGAACTATAGCAATCAGACGCAGTTTACCGATCAAATGACATTCCCGGTCGGAGATATAATGTAGGCACTGTAAACTAACGTGTTTAAATTTCGATCGACCAAAGACCAAATATCAAAAAGTGGGCCCCACGGCTTACTGGTGAACAGTAACAAAATCTGGGCCAAAACGATATTTACCAAAAACCCCAAAATCTAACCAAGAACCCACTGTAAAAAGTTGGGGCCACGAGCTCACTGTTTGGCCGCGGAAGCGCGGTCAAACCATAGGTTTGACCGCGTTTCCGCGGCTATCTCATCAAGTCACGTGCCCAAATTTCTACGTCGTTCTTAGAAAAGCCTGCACAGTATTCTGAGATGTGTAGAATAATTTTATCAGACCGTTTAAAATCAACAGAAACTGTCGGGCATGGATTTTGCAATTTTCGATTTCCGGTCGGATCGATGTTTTAAACGCGTTAGCACAAGTTAGTATAGCAAAATGGTTAGGCTCTGATACCACTGTAAGTCTACGCTAGCGCCCCGGCAGTCTACAGACGCCAAATGCGGAACAAAAACTTTTAAAATTGGCGCTATCATATACGTTAACCCGGATCTGCCATTATTGCTAAACTAACAAACTGTAAAGAGTGTAGAATGGTTATACCGAACGATCCGAGTCCTTCGTTCTTCAACCATCATCCCACGCTCCGTTGCGGCTTCTCCGATCTCGTCGATCTCCGATATCCTCGTCGAGGTGGCACCACATGATCGGTTCTTTAAACGGGCTCCCGCCTCTGACTTGAGGCAACTCGATCGTCAAGTTTGCTAAAAGAGACGACCAAGATTGATGTAGAGAATGAGTAGATGACTTTGTCTCACTTCGTCCAAATCCGTGGACGATCGGTTAATGAAGTTGCCGAAGGAATCGGGTGATGGAATGAAATGGACTGTGAAATTCCATACACCGATAAAACCTATCATAATCTTTTCTAGCAAATGAAAACTCAAGTGAGAGAGAGAATGAGGAGAGAGAGAGGGCCGGCCATATATAGCAAGAGGGAGGTGACCGTAGGAGAGGGGGGTGACCTTAAGCATAAAGCTTATCATGAAGAAAATATCTTAAGGAAAACAAAAAGCTTTAATAACAAAGCATGAGTCATTATGCATTAATTGAACCATTAAAGCAACCAATGAAAATCCAACACCAATTAATCCTAGTCACCTCATCTAGAAACTTCTAGAAGAATCCACACTCATCTCAAGAAAAGATAAATCCGTCTTTAACCGAATGTTAAAAGACGGCTGATAGAAAACTGGAAATTGGCAACTTCCAAAAGTGATCCTGAAACGACTTTCAGGACAACCCCGAAACTGTATAAATATACCCGCATTTGTATTACGACCGAATACAAATGCAACTGAGACAAAGATATTATACCTACTCAATATAATACTCGGATCCGGCTTAAACCAAAGCCGACCAGTATCATCTGCCCGAAAACTGACACGTGCGTAAACGCACGTGCATTTTCCGAACCCTGCCATAAAACCATACGGCCTCTACAACGTTTCGCCCGAACTTGGGAAACTGTCTGTGGGGGACTCTAATGACTCGTCAGTACCCTGGCAGTGGGTTTAACCACAAACCGTCAGCGGCACTAGCTATGCGTAACGGCTGCCCATGGACTGACCTCAAGGGTGGCCGAGGAGTGAACTCAAGGGAGACCGATGAGCGAACTCCTCCGAAAACCCTACTGAGCCTAACAGTGACAATGTATATACAGTCCGGTCCGTTCGTCAATGAGTATCGCATATCCGCCTAGGGGGCTAGTAACGTCAGACCCCCAGAAGTAGTATAAGTCGTGTCGGAGTGAAGCCCAATAACACCCTGAGATACTACTGGAGTACCTACCAGTAAATCTCCTGCCATGGCCATGGACTTTGTGTAATGGCTCTCTTAGACACAGCACGATCTCGCCCCAATACCGGGAGAGACGAATCCCCTGCCGATCCGCTCACGTGCCTCCATATGGCTCGGGACTGTACCCAAAAGCTACCTGTTTGCACGACTCCTTTGAGCCGTGGTAGGGTAGAAATCAAAGCACAGTGGGAACTCACACGAGACAAATGACGACCTCAGGTCGATGAACTAACCTGTACACATGTCACCAGGGAACTGCTATCTGACGGTAGATATAATACTAACTAGCAGATTCCCGGCGAGTCCTGTCCGGTGTACTCATAACCCAATGAGCACCTGTATACATCTTAGGTGATCCAACTGACACCAGTGGCTTGTGAGACCGGCCACCGCCCCTCGTCGGGGTCTCGACTGTACACACTAGTCTACTCCGGAGTATCGATGCCCTGTCTCGAAACTCCCACGACTAGGGACCACAATTAAGGATATGCATATAAACTACCCAACTCTCACGTATATGATCGCCATCATACTGTTGGTAGTAAAGCAAGATCCTAAGGGCTCTATCAAAGTGTAACATGCAATCAGTCACCTGAACATGTACACGACTGATAAAGGCAAACCAGATAGCACACTATCATCTCGAGTAAGACTGTCCTACCGGTATAGGTCCTCCGCAATCATTGCAATCACGTACCTGCGATCCAATAATTGACTATGAGGGCACTATCTCCAACACAAGGGTCGTGCGGGTGGGTTTAATTCAATCAGGAAATGACCGGTTGAACTTGACTAGCGCACTATGGTTTGTTGGCCTGCGTCAAGGTCATAGGACGCTAGGGGCAAAATATTATCGGGAATTTCATGTGTTGAAATTTGCAATGAGATTGCATACCTTCTATGAGATAGTTGGATCCCGATACCCGCTGCGAGAAAGAGTTAGTCCTGGGAGAGTTTTACACATTACAATTAGCCGATTAAGTAGGTGTCTAGAAAGGTGTTAACGAGGTTACGCCTCTGGGAAAACGAGGTTTACATTAATTAGGTTCGTGCGAAAGCACGGGGGACCTCCCTCAAAGTACCGACACTGGCCTGGCTGAAAGATTGGCGAACTTGTAGTGTGTAATTAATCCCGGCTATTCTTTCCTTTTAGGGTTTGAAGGAAGATTTGATAAAAAGCAGTGGGAGCCATCCTGATTAGATAAAATAAAACCAATCTATTCTTGCAAGAGCGCACGCTGAGTGTTTTCTTCTCTCTCTCTCCAGGTAGCGACCATATCACGCCATAATCAAGATAATAATACGGATATTGACCGAACCTGCTTGTTATACTGAGCTAGGGAACGTTGGTCCCTCTCCAACTTATAATTGTTATAAGACAGAGCAGGAAATTGGAGAATACCAGAATTCCCGTGCCGCCCAAACGAAGAGAGTGCATGTTGATGCATCATCTTCGGGTGTGTTCATTACAAAGAACTGTTTCTCAGTATCCTCCGCATCCTGGGTATATGATACCGGATCAGGATCCCAGATATGTAATTTGTTACATAGGGCTACAAAAAGGTAGAAAAACTGAGAACGGGTGATAAGTTTCATGAGGCAGAAAACGGGGCAAGAGTTGCAGCCAAGTCTGTTGGTCACTATCACCATGTATTATCAATACATTGATTCTGAACGAATGTTATTAGATACCGAACCTGATATACAAAATCATATCTGTCTCTTTATTAGTAAAGAAACGATAAAATTTTGTATTGCTGGATAATGTTTTGAACATTTCCTATATCAAGAGTTGATCGGTTCAGGCACGTTATGTAAAAGCGTTGATGTTCTAAATCAAACCACAGTTCTTAGTATACGGAACACACACAAGAGGAATAGTTCAGAAATGAACTGATCCTTCTTCAGGTATTGTAGACTAGGTCAGATCAATGTGACCCGACTAGCTGAAGTTACATTTAGATGCGTATTTGAATTTACATCTTGTGAAACTTGCCAGTCATGTCACAGAGATAAAATGACCATAGCCCTGTTTATTGGAAAGAGAGAAAGAGTTAGTGAACTCTTGGGATGATACATGTTGATGTATGTAGGTCCCCTGTCTACACATGCCAGGACTGGTTCTTTATACTTCATTAGGTTCTCTGATGATCTCTTTAGATTCAGACATATGTTCTTGTTGAAACACAAGTCCGAACCTTTTGAGATATTTACAGAATTTGATTTAGAAGTAGAGAACCAAAATACGGGTAAAAGTATTATGTCCTTTGATGTGATCAAGGAGGAGAATACTTGAGCACGGAAATCCTAGACTATTCTAAAGGAGAATGAGATTCTCTCTCAGCATTACTCCTCCGTATACACCATTGCACGATGGTATATCGGGGTGGAGCAATCACACCTTATATGATATGGTGTGCTCTATGATGAGTACTACTAAGTCACCTATTTCCTTTTGGGTGTTATGCGCTTAAGAAGTTGCATACCTATTGAAAAGGGTTCAAATCAAATCTGTTTCCTACCACTTCATATTTGATATGGTATGGGAAAACCCCATGTCTTAAGCTAGTTAAGATTTAGGGTTGTCCGGCCTATGTCTAAAAGAAAAATCCGGACAAGCTCGAGGCAAGGTCTGTTATGTACAACTGGAAAGGTTCCAGCTATACAATCAACAGCAGATGATTTGGTAGAACCGAAGGATTCAATAGAAACCATCGAACCTCAGCCTCTCCGCCGATCTAGCAGGGTTCCTTACCCACCTGAGAGATACTTTGGTTTCTCTATGACAGTGGGAGCGAGGAATGCATCATGAGATGATGACCCAACTAGTTTCGAGCTGGCCATCAGGAGTGAGACTCTGTAAGAATGGCTGGATGCTTAGCGATCTGAGATGGAATCCTTATACACCAACAAAGTGTGGACTTTAGTTGCTATATCTGAAGGGTTAAATCCCCATCAGGAGAAAGTATATCTTGAGAAGATTACTTGGTGTACATGGAAAAGTTGAGACTTTCAAAACTAGACTTGTTAAAGGTTTGCAACATTGACCAGGTATGGATTATGTTGAAACCTTTTCTAAGGATCTATGCTTAAGTCCATCCAGATCCTACTTGCCACTGCTACATACCATGACTACGATATCTGGTGGTTGGGTGTCATGACAGCTTTTCTAAATGATGTTTTGGAAGAAAGCGTCTATAAGTACACAGCCAGAGGCTTCGCAGACAGTGGGAGCAGCGGAAACGTGTGCAAGATGTTTTATATGATAAAGCAGGCATCGCGGAGTTAGAACATCTGTTTTGATGAGTTAGTCAAAGAGTTTGACATCATCAAAATGGTAGATGAACCTTGTATAAACAAAAAGGTAGTAGGGAGTATGGTTGCGATTCTCGTAGAATACGTGGATGACATACTCTTGATAGGGAAAGAGTTTCCTATGCTACGCTCGATCAATCTCCGCTTATCACAAAGATTCTCCATATAGGATCAAAGTGATACCTACTAAATCCTGAGTTTTCATCTATGAGATAGATGTTATTTGGGTGTTAGAATACTCACTAGTTGTAGTGAGATGGTATCAATTGATCCTGGGGAGAATCACTGGAAAGGTTCCAGGGTGATAAAGACTACTGAAAGTCAGTCACAGGCATTGTCTTTACCCTCAGTATAGGGACGGTATGTTGGAAGAGTTCCAAGCTAAATACCGTGGCATACTAGACGATAAAGGCTGGATACATCGCTACTTAAGATGCTACCAAAGAGGAAGTCTGGGTGTATATTTGTTCATGGGATGAACTTAGTTCCACCCATTGTGAGACAATGGAGTTGTAGCTTAAGCCAAGGAACGTCCGTCCCATCAGTGATCCAGACATATTCTAAGGTAGTATCACCTGATCATGGAGATGATTGAACTCCAAGGGATTGAGGTTAGGAGAGTAGACTCAGAGGACAACACGGCGGATCCACTCACAAAGGCCGTTTCCCAGAGAGAGACTTTTATGGGATGGTTGAGTATGAGATACTACAACCACTGCTATCAGATGGCCCTAGTGCAAGTGGGAGATTGTTAGTTATATGTATGCCCTAGAGGCCATTAATGTACATTGGATGTATATTGTAGTGGATGCTGGGACATATATAGGGAGGACTTTCTTGCTTGACATGATAGTATGCTATCTGGTTACTCTTTACCTTAACGTGTACACTGATTGTCTCTCTGTTACATGTTGGTAAAGCCTTTAGGATGTGTACTTGACTACCTGGACTATGATGCGGATCATACTAGTGGGGACATGGTAGTCTATAAGTAAATCCTTCAAGGTCCCTAGTCGTGGGTGTATCGAGACGGGGCATCGATATACCAGAGTAGACTAGCGTATACCTTCTCGACCCATACAGATGGGCGATGGGTGATCCCATATCCATTGGTGTTTGACATCAGAGATGATATACGGGTGCTCAGTGGAGACTGGGTACACAGGACGGACTCGCCGAGAACTCCCAGATGGTATTATACCTTACGTCAGATGGCAGTTCTCTGGTGACACTGGTACAGAGTAGTCTGTTGATCCGAGATCGTCATAGAGTCTTGTGTGGTTCCCACTGTGCTTTGATTTCCACCTTACCACGTCCAAGAGGGCGTGCAAAACGGTGGTTTTTGGGTACAGTCCCGAATCACATGGAGGCAATGAGCGATAGGAGGGGATTCGTCTCTCCCGGTATAGGGAGTTGATGTTGCGCTGTGTTCGATTGGCTATAACCGGAAATCCCTGGCCAGGGTTGCTGAGATTTACTGGTAAGTGTTACCAGTAGTATCTCGAACTGTTATAGACCTCATATCTACGCGACTTATCGAGCTATTGGGGTCTGACATTTACCACCCCTAGGCGAGATATGCGACATATCAGACGATCAGACCGGACTGTACGGTAGTGTTACTGGTTGGATTCACTGGAGTGTGAGCGGGCTTGCTCGTCGATCTTCTGATCGCTCAATACCCGGGTGGCCGTTACGTTTAGCAGACCGCTTGCGGCTTGTGGGTGTATGATATGATCATCACCTGCTGCCGGCATATTGACGAGTCGTTAGAGTCCTACACAGAGGTTTGCTGGCTCAAGCGAAACGAAATAGGAGCGCATATGAGATATGTGCGGGACCGAGAATAATGCGTGTATGTGATACCGTATTCTATTCTCGGGATGAATGTATCGATTGGTTGTATGCGATATAACATAGTTATCGATTCAAGCGTTGATTCGATAAGCCGATACATTGGATATTAGTCGGTTATATACGATATGACCGGATCGTTAAATCAAGTGTTGATTTAATGATTTAATGCATAATTATATATTTGATATATTACTTTGCATTAACTAATATCGGTTCACTTTAAATAGATTTTCTCACTTGATTGTGCACATTGTATATGTGATATATTTTTGTGCACTTGATTGTATTATGTTTGATGATACATGATTGCTAGGGTTTGTGTAAAGAGTTAAACCATGGTAAGGGTTTTTATTCTTTTATTCATTCATTTATCTTTTAATTTGGATTAAAAGAAAAGTGAAAAGAAAATAAAAAGGTTGCTTTCTTACATGAAGCTTCTTGAAGCTTCATGGAACTTTGTCTCATGTAACCTTTTTGTCTTCTTCTTCAAACCCTAACCATTCATCTAACTTGAGTTAACTCTCTACATCTAACCATGGTTCAAGTTATGATAAGAAAAATTCTTTTTCAATTATTCTAATTAACTTATCATATCATTATCTTCTTCTTCTTCATCTTCAACATTGAAGAAAGCTTTTCACCAACAATGGTGGAATGTGAAAATAAGTGAGAAATCCAATTCTAAAGTGAACCCACTTCATATTTCTTCATCCTCTACCTCTTGCCAAGTAGTGGAGTGTGTTTCCTTCACAAGTTTTCTTGACTTGGTGAAGTTGGAGCTTGATCTAGCGATGCCTCGACGTAGATCATCTTCGGCATCGTCGTCGATGACCTAGCCCGCTTCTTCTCCGATGAAGCCGACGCTAGAGCCCGGGATTGCATTTGGACAGCGGAGAGGACTTCATCATTGAGCCATGGAGGTGGAGGACCGGATCTACAAAGGTTGTATTTCCGTTCACTTAGTTAAAGTAGTTAACTAGTTTCTTTTTCGCCTAAACTTCTAGCCAACGATCCGTATTAGGGTTTCTCGGCACCATAATTTTTGAAATTGGCATGGTTGATGCCTTGTGAGACCTCTTGAGAGTTCCTAGGAACCTTTCAAATATGTATATATATTCTTTTCTCATTTTTCCTTTAACTTTGATCACTATCCCTTGACAAAAGCTTTTGCCATTTCCTTCTTCTTCCTCAAGCTCTCTTGATATTTCTTGTGAGTGAGGTTGACAAAAAGAAAGGGTTTTGATTAGAGAATATAAATCATCTCTTCATTTTACACCTATCTAGCCCATTTGTGTAGGGTGTTTGCTACACTTTGTTTAAATGACCAAGTAAAGCAAGGAGCTTTGGGCAAAAGGACTTCGGGTGGATCATCGTGGAAAAGGAAGCTTACTAGCAAGCCGTTCCAACCTCTCAACGATCCAAGGAGTCAATAAAATAAATCTACAGTGGTTGTAATCTCTCAACTTATTGCTCTATTACATGTTGTATGTGATACAACTTATTGTTACCCTAGCTTTTCTAGTTCGATTCCTAGGTTAGATTGTTTAGCACCATCTAATTTTTTAAATTATGGAATGTGTGAAGCTACCAAACCCTAGTAGTGGTGCTAAATAATCCCTACACTCAAAACACTATAATATAGCAAAGTGGTCCCAGATTTTGATACACTAAAAATTGGTGAAAGTTGCAAGTACCACGAGACCACAAACAACCCTAGAGACCCCACGACAAAGATTCAACACCCTAGCCCCCACTCTGACCGCAATTTGCGGCCAGAACCAATAAATTTGCAGCCCAAAAATGAAGGGGTGATCTCAGGTTTTTATGTTGGGTTCTATACCTCAACACTATGTCACTGTAATGGGAACTTTTCCAACAAACACCTGGTTTTACAGCAGATCACAGAGACACAAAGTTGACACTAAAAATACTATATTTTGCACAAAATACTACCTTTAGTGTTCCAATCCATAACAACAAGGCAACACAACAATATAACTCCTAATTATCAGATTGAGGTCATTACCTAACCACTCTTGCTCAAAAATCCTAGCTTTCTAAGCTCCAAAGCAACCAAGTGGCTAAAACAAGACTTTTGAAGTGTATAAGTGGGATTTTGTGAAGTTTAGCAAGGTTTTTGTGAAGAGCGAGTGAGGTTTATGTTGTGGGAGTGAAGAGATGAAGAATAATTGAGAGTGAGAGAGAGTGAGAGAGTGAGAGAGAAATAATGGTGAGGGGTGAGTGTAGGGTGAAACAAAACTTTATGCTCACTCTCTCCCTCACCTCCATTAATGCCACCATTAGTGCTTCTCGACTCATCTTGCCACCTCTCTCTCATCCAAACTAGATATTTCCTCACACCAAAAGATCTAAGGTAAGGTTAAATTAGGGCAAGGATTAATTAAGGTATCTTGGTCACTTAACAAGATTAACACTAACTAACCCTCACATTAACATGCACGCGTGTGTGCAAGCCATATCAAATAATAATAAAATATTAATTAATTGATATAAAATGTGAGGAACCCGATTTGGTAAACTTTTCCTTAAAAACCCGCATTATCGCTTAATTAACACTAATCGCATTCCAAGGTGTTACAATCCCCCCTAAAGAAAATTCGTCCCCAAATTAAAATTTTATACAAGCGTACCTTCAAAGATATGAGGGAATTTCTTCTGCATCTCACTCTCGGCTTCCCAAGTGATCTCCTCATTAGTCGGGCTACACCAAAGAACCTTCACAGATGACAAGACCTTTGACCGAAGTTTCTTCACCTGCCGATCCAATATAACTACCGGCTGCTCGGTGAACGAAAGATCGGGCTCAAGCTGAACGATCTAATACCGAATCATGTGAGAAGGGTTATGAAGGTATCTACGAAGTATCGACACATGGAACACGGGGTGAACATCCGGAAAAATGGGCGGGAGCGCCAAACGGTAAACAACGGTACCAACTCGCTCAAGGATCTCGAAGGGACCCACAAATGTGGAACTGAGCTTCCCCTTCCTCCCAAATTTCTTAACGCCCTTCATCGGAGAAATCCGCAGGAATACATGATCTCCCACTGCGAACTCAAGTTTGCGACGACGACGGTCGGCATAAAACTTCTGTCTGCACTGGGCTGCTCTCATCCTGTCCTGAATCAGCTGAATCATCTCCGTAGTCTCCTGAACTAGCTGGGGTCCCAAAACCCTACTCTGACAGAGTTCGGTCCAACAGACCGGCGATCAACACTTCCTACCATACAAAGCCTCGAAAGGCTCCATCTGAATAATCTCCTGAAAACTGTTGTTGTAGGAGAACTCAATCAACGGCAAGTGACGATCCCAACTGCAACTAAAATCAAGCACGCACGCCCGAAGCATATCCTCTAGAGTTTGTATCGTCCGCTCTGACTGCCCATCGGTCTGCGGATGGAAAGCGGTGCTAAAACTCAACCGGGTACCCAAATCTTCCTGAAGCTTTTGCCAAAGACGATTAGTAAACTGGGTGCCCCTGTCGGATACAATGCATGTAGGAAGACCGTACAAACGCACAATCTCGTCTATATACAATTGAGCATACTAAGCATAACCGAAAGTGGTCTTCACTGGAAGGAAATGAGCCACTTTCGTCAACCGGTCAACAATCACCCAAATGGAGTCATACCCATGATTGGTCCTGGGTAGACCCACAAAAAAATCCATAGAAATCTGCTTCCATTTCCACTCAGGAACGGGTAAAGGCTGCAACTCTCCAGCCGGTCTCTAATGCTCAGCCTTGACTTGCTGAAAAGTCAGGCACCTCGAAACGAAGTCCGAAACATCGTGCTTCATCCCTTCCCACCAATAAATGTCTCTCAAGTCACGGTACATCTTGGTGGAACCTGGATGAACGCTAAAGGTTGACTGATGTACCTTCTCTAGGATCTCGCGTCCCAACCCATCAATATCTGGTACAGACAAGCGAGTCCCGCAACGTAGCACACCCTGGTCATCAATCATGAACTCCGAAACTGTACCCTGTCGAACAAGCTCAAGAATCTCAACCAAACGGCATCACTGGGCTGCGCCTTACGGATACGATCCAGAAGAAGCGGACGGGCGCGGACATGAGCAAGCTGTCCCCCAGTGGAAGTGAACTCAAACTGTACTCTACCATCGTACAAGGTCTGCCAATCCGCAAAACACTGTCTCTGAACTGCGCTCAACTTGGACAAGCTACTCCCGTGCCTACGACTCAAAGTGCCAACTACCACATTCGCGTTGCCCGGGTGATAAAGGATCTCACAATCATAATCCTTCACAAGCTCCATCCACCAGCGCTGTCTTAGATTTAGATCCCACTGCTGGAAGATATACTTCAAGCTCTTGTGGTCCATGAAAATCTGACATGACTCCCCATACAAGTAGTGTCTCCAAATCTTCAATGAAAAGACCACCGCAGCCATCTCAAGATCGTGAATGGGATAATTCTGCTTATGCTTCTTCAGCTGCCTAGAAGCATAAGCAATCACTCTATCATGCTGCATCAGCACACACCCGAGCCTCACTCGAGATGCATCACAGTAAACTACAAAGCCACTTCATCCAGAAGGAAAAGATAGAACGGGTGCAGTCGTCAATCGAGTCTTCAAATGCTGAAAACTCCGCTCGCACGCATTAGTCCAAAAAAGGAACCCCCTTCCGGGTCAGTCCGGTCAGCGGTGCAGCGATACTCGAAAAATCCTGAACGAAACGGCGGTAATAACCAGCTAAGCCCAAAAAGCTGCAGACCTCTGTCACGAATACAGGTCTGGGCCAAATCTGCACAGCCTCGATCTTCCTCGAGTCCACAAGAATACTGTCTCCCGTCACCACATGACCCAGGAAGTCAACTATATCAAGCCAAAATGCGCACTTTGAGAACTTAGCATACAGTCGGTGCTATCTCAATATCTACAAAGCAATCCTCAAGTGCTGCTCATACTCCTCCCGACTCCTAGAGTAGACAAGAATATCATCAATAAACACAATAATGAACTGGTCGAGGAATGGCCTGAAAATCCGGTTCATCAGATCCATGAACGCTGCTGGGGCATTGGTGAGTCCGAACGACATCACTAGAAACTCATAATGCCCGTAGCGTGTACGAAAAGCAGTCTTCGGAATGTCATGATTCCAAACCCGCAACTGATGATAACCCGAACGCAAATCAATCTTAGAAAAATGTTTCGCACCCTGGAGCTGATCAAAGAAATTGTCAATGCGAGGTAAAGGATACCTGTTCCGCACCGTAACTCGGTTCAATTGACGATAATCAATATACAACCTCAAACTGTCGTCCTTCTTCTTGACGAACAGAACAGGATCTCCCCACGGTGAAACACTCAAACGCACAAGTCCCTTATCAAGAAACTCTTGCAATTGATCTTTAAGCTCTCTGAGCTCTGCCAGAGCCATCAGGTAAGGCGGTATAGAAATAGGCCCCGTGCCAGGAATCAAATCAATACAAAACTCAATGTCCCACTCTGGCGGCAAACCAGGTAACTCTCGAGAAAAACGTCGGGAAACTATCGCACGATAGGAACCCGGTCCAACGACTCTACTGCGACCCAGTATCACAAATGAAAGCCAAGAATCCCCGACATCCCCTCCTCAAAAGCCGACTAGCACAAATGGCAGAAATCAAACAGTGAGGGGAAGCACCACGGTCCCCCTGCACAACCCGAACAGACTCGCCCGGAAAACTGAAACTGACCGTTTTCTTATGGCAGTCCACCGACGAATAACAAGCTGCCAACCAGTCCATGCAAAGGAGAACGTCGAATTCCAACATATCCAGAAGGATCAAATCAACGGACGAATCTCTATCTCCAATCTGAACAGCACACGACCGAAACACATAACGCGCGACAAAAGAATCACCAACAGGTGTAATCATAACAAGCGGCTGATCTAGCAAACACGGCTCTCGGCCCAAACTCGGCACGAAGTGCGTAGAAATATACAAATGCGTATATCCCGGATCAAACAAAACATGAGCCTCAAAAGAACATACAGAAAGAGTACCTGAAACCACTGCATTGGACGCCAGCGCGTCCTGATGAGTTAAGGCAAACACCCGAGCTTGTCCTCTACCGGTAACTGGCTGACCTCTGCCTCTACCACCCCGCCCTCTCGGCACAAAACCACCGCGTCCTCGACCTCTCTGCACAAGAGTCTGACGCGAAGCAACAACAGGCATAAGGGGCAACGCCCTCTACGGTGGAAAAGGTGGTAAGATAACCTGCGGTACAGCTGCCTCGCGCTCACGTGGCTCAGTACAATCTCGAACCCGATGACCCGAACTCCCGCACCGGTAACATCCAGATGAAAACTGCTGACTCCCCTGAGAATAAGAGCTAAAAAGCTGTCCTCGTCCCAGACCTCCACTATCCCCAGTATCTGAACGGGAACTGTCACGACGTCTAAACGCCTGCCTCTGTGCTGAAACACCAGTACGAACCCTCTTCGATTCCGGAGCAACCGACGTCTCAGAAAGACGCTCCTTAACCAACAGGGCTACATCCACCGCTGCTGCATAGATGTCGCAATGCTGAACGCTGATAGCGAGGAACAAATGGGTAAGCAGGCCTCGAACAAAGCTCTTGACCCGCATCTCCTCCGTAGCCACCAAATACGGATCATACACAGACAGCTCGGTAAACAGCACATCATACTCGGCCACCGTCATACCCTGAGTCTGGCGTAATGACTCGAATCTGCGCGCTCGAGCATCCCTGACGCTCAGCGGAAGAAAAAGCGCAAGAAACACCATCACGAACTCAGCCCAGGTCATAGCAGAAAGACCTGCGGCTCTGCCCTTCTCTAAGACTCCCACCACTTCTGGGCCAGACCCTCCAAACGAAAGCTCGCGAGCTCTACCCATCTCGTGTCGGAGCATCTAAGCGAACGACATATCCTGACCATCCGGTCGATAAACGAATGCGGATCTTCAGCTGCATCGGTGCCAGTGAAAACCGGAGGCCTCAGCCTCATGAACTCTGATAACGATACGGTGATCACCTCCGTAGCTGCAGGTACAACCGCTTGAACAGTAGGCACCAACATTGTCCCCGTAACAGCCCGCCCCTGCGCTCGAATGGCCTCAACTAACGACCCCATCATCTGGCGTAAATCCTGCATACCAGCCCCTAGCATAGCCATATGGTCTGTCGAAGGTGGAACGATCTGCTCCTACACAACGAGCGTACCGGCCCAGTCAGTCCTAGTCTCAGACGAGTCAACTCTGACCTCGGCCCTCGCGGCCTCTCTCTGGGCCCTCGTAGTCTTTGGCGGCATAAAGGCTGGAAATGGAAACAGGATTCAATAAGGACACATAAATCGGGTCACAAGGATATAAATAATCACGGAAGGAATTTCAAGCAGTAAGTCCTAAGGTCATTTAGGCGGAGCACCGCGTCGTAAGTATGCCGAGGAACATACGCACGCTACATTACTCTGCTTAAGCTACCTACTCCATCATACCAAGGTCATGCTACACTCCGAAAGGTAAAACCTAGCGCTTTGATACTAACTTTGTCACGACCCAAAATTGGGCACATGACCGGCACTTAAACTACGTAATGTCAACAGGCGTAACACAATTATGTAAGCCGAAAAACCCAGCAATCTAAACCATTACAAGAAAGAAAGATAGATCACTTTTAAAATCTTGATGAAAAACTTTAAACTTAAGTTTGTTTTTCATAAAAATTTCGGCAGCGCCTCCTTTGTAAAAGCTACCCCCGAAACGGGTACAAACATGAGAAAAAGTAAAACAACCCCAAACGGGAGCAAATCTCGCCCAACGGCGAAAACAACCACCACAACAGATATACGACGCCGTAGCGAAGAAAAGATAATCCACATATATAAAAAGGCCGGTTCACACGAGCCCGACAACCAGAGTCAAAAGAATATACATCAATCTTCACAACTCGTCTCTAAGTCAATACATGAAGGTGGTAGATGGAGAGTACTAAATACAAGAAATATACAATGTACATCATCGGATAACCGCAACCCACTATAGCAAACGGCTTCACAGTCAACCGTAGCGGTATCCGCAAAAGTAGAGATAGTAAGGCTCCATGCCGCGACCACTCTGATGATCAGACCTGAAATACCCTACGGCACAACGGGGGTGAGTTGCCAACTCGTGAATAGTATATAACATCATACAGTAATCGCAAGTATGTACTAACAGCAATAATCTATTGTTAGTGTATATGCCCTAGAGGCCATTACTGTATCATACTAGTTTGTATATTACTTGATGGAAGCTTGGGATATTCACCTTGTATAAACAATCTTGCTCAATATAGTAGTATGCTACTTGGTTTGTTTCTACTTCAATGTGTGCTTGTGTTTATTTCAGTATATCACTTATACGCATTAGTGGAGCCCTTAGGATCTTTGCTTGATTACCAGTGTTGTGATGGCAGTCACACTAGTGGGGGCTGGGTAATCTATAAGCACATCCTTATACAGGTCCCTAGTAGCAGGACTATCGAGACAGGGCATCGATACTCCGGAGTAGACTAGCGTATGCGCTTCTCATCCCAGTATGGGAGATGGTCTGTCCCACAGCCATCAGTACATCGTGCTGGAGATAGTATACGGGTGCTCGTTGGGTTACGAGTACACTGGACAGGACTCGTCGGGAACTGACAGGTTGGTATTATACCTATCGCCAGTTATCAGTTCCCAGGTGACATGAGTACAGCTTAGTCCACTAACTTGACACTGGCACTTCGCCTCGAGTGTGTTCCCACTACACTTTGATCACTACCCTACCACGGCTCAAAGGAGTCGTGCAAACAGGTGGTGGTTGGGTGCAGTCCCGAAGCACTTGGAGGCAGTGACGGTTAGACAGGATTCGTCTCTCCCGGTATTGGGGGTTGACATCGCGCTGTGTCTAGGAGAGCCATTACACGAGTAGTCCCTGGCCAGGGCAAGCGAGATATACTGGTAGGCTTCCAGTGTTATCTCAGGGTGTTTTGGGCTTCACTCCGACACGACTTGTACCGCTATTAGAGGACTGACGTTTTACCGCCCCCTAGGCCCGACATGCGATGTATCAGACGAACAGACCGGACTGTACGGAGACTGTCACATTCAGACTCAGTAGGAGTTCAGATGGGGTTTCACCTCGTCCGCCTTCTTGTCGGCATCTACCTGGGGACCGTTACGCACAGCTAGTGCCGCTTGCGATCTGTGGTTAAACCCACTGCCAGCATAGTGTCGAGTCTTTAGAGTCCCACACAGAGGGTATTCGCCTCTGGGCAAAACAGAGTAGAGGTCGCATGGTTTTGCGACAGGGTTCGTTCTCATCCATGCACTTGTGCACGTTTGGAGTCCGGACGGATATTACTGGCTGGCTCTGGTTTGAGTCAGATACTGGTATATGTTTTGGGGTTGCTTTTATCTCTCAGTATTCATGTTCCTCGGAGCAAGAATGCAGGTGTGTATGCACAGTTGTTTGAGGAGGAGGAAGAGGACTTTCATTAGGGTTTCGGAACGGGTGCGTATGCACAGTTGACAGTCGTCTTTTTCCAAACCCTAATGGATTTATGTTATATCAATTAATAATATTAATAAAATGAAATTGTGTCATGGTTGGTTTTTGTTGACTTGTTGACCATGGTTGACTTGTTGACCATGGTTGAAGATTTGACCATCATCATTACAAATGCAAGATGCTTTTTGATTCTTGCAAAACATTTAATGTTTGAAATGATAATGGTCATTCCAAAACCTTCCATCAACTATTTCATTTTCATTATTATTATTAATTAGATAATTCTTTTTCTTTTGGCATTATGGTTGCAAGAAAGGAAAAGATAGCTCATTCTATCATTTAGCTTCTCTCTCCTCATTTCATCTTCTTCTTCCTCAAGCTCAAGGTGATTCCTTCTCATGTGTTGAGAATCCCTCACCTTGAAAAAGAAAGCACCCCATAGATACTCTCTATTCTCTCTAGGGTTCAAGGTTTAGCAAGCCGGAGATCCTAGTTCACTCAAAGTTCGAGGAAGAGCCCAAAGGTTGAACCCTCAGGTGGATCCATCTTCGACGGAAGAAGGCTACGAGGCAAGAACCATCAACCTCTACAAGGTTTGAAGAAGAAGGAGTTCAAGTTTAGGTATAACCATCTTTCCGAGTAGCTAACTCTCTTTAGCTTGTTTTCTAGTTTTAGTTTAGGAAAAGATCCCGACTTTGTTTAGTCCATGTTGCCCCTTGCGCTAAAAATTTGATTTTTATACCGTTTCCGCCTCCCCGTAAGAACCGGGGGTCGCAACGTGGACTTACAGTGGTATCAGAGCCTAACTAAACTTAAACTAGCTTGGTAGCGAAGTGTATGGAAGTTCGAAACCGAAAAATCGCAAAACCGGAAAAACTAAAACCCTAAGTTTCTGTTGAAATTTTTTATGCTCTAAATGAAAAACTTTATACTCCTAAAATCGGCTCAGGGTTTTCTGAGAACACCCACCAAAAACGATCCCATGATTCCTTCAAAGCGCCGCTCATTCGCGGCCTCACCTATTCATGTCGCCGCGGATCCGCCGCCGTTTGGGCACTTCATGAGATCGTGTTTTGTGCAGTGTTCTTCTTGTAGGGTTTTAGGATTTTTCAAATATGTTATATGTGCCCAGATTTTCCAGAACAGAAATTTACTTTTGGGGTCCTATAAATCCGTATTTTTTCGAACTTCGCTACACTTTGGCTATGTTGGTTATATCTGTGATGTTTGAATGTATTGAACGTCGGCTAATCGCTATAAGTCGATTAGTCGGGGTTATACATCTCTGTGATCTGTGTTTGATATTGGAATGTGTATATGAATGTATTGGACTGTCGCGGGTGAATAGCCGGGGTGGATGTGAGATGAGCTTTTGTTTTTCTTTCATTCATTTGTGTAAGTCTACGCTAGCGCCCCGGCCGTCTACAGACGCCAAATGCGGAACAAAAAACTTTTAACTGGCGCTATCGTATAATTTAACCCGGATATGCCATTATTGCTAAACTAACAAACTGTAAAGAGTGTAGAAAGATTGTACCGAACGATCCGAGTCCTTCGTTCTTCAACCATCATCCCACGCTCCGTTGCGGCTGCTCCGATCTCGTCGATCTCCGATTCCTTCGTCGAGGTGGCACCACATCACCGATTCTTTAAACGGGCTCCCGCCTCTGACTCGAGGCAACTCGGTCGTCAAGTTTGCTAAAAGAGACGACCAAGATTGATGTAGAGAATGAGTAGATGACTTTGTCTCACTTCGTCCAAATCCGTGGACGATCGGTTAATGAAGTTGCCGAGGGAATTGGGTGATGGAATGAAATGAACTGTAAAATTCCATGCACCCCAAATATTATCATATCTTTTCTACAAATGAAATCAACAACCATGAGAGAGAGAGGAGGGGGCCGGCCTCTTATAAAGAGAGGGGGGTGACCGTAGGAACCAAGTGGTGACCCTAAGCAAAAGATATTATGAACAAATATCCTAAGGAAAACAAAACCATTAATAACAAAGCATGAGTCATTAAACACATCATCAATTCATTAATGCTACCATTAATGTCAAGATGACTCATTAGCCACTTCATCACTTCTAGAACCTTCTAGAATGATGACTCACTCCAACTGAGGAAAAGATAAATCCGTCTTTAACCGAATGTTAAAAGACGGCTGATAGAAAACTGGAAACTGGCAACTTCCAAAAGTGATCCTGAAACGACTTTCAGGATAACCCCGAAACTGTATAAATATACCCGCATTTGTATTACGACCGAATACAAATGCAACTGAGACAAAGATATTATACCTACTTAATATAATACTCGGATCCGGCTTAAACCAAAGCCGACCAGTATCATCTGCCCGAAAAATAACACATGCGTAAACGCACGTGCATTTTCCAAACCCTGCCATAAAACCATACGGCCTCTACAACGTTTCGCCCGAACTTGGGAAACTGTCTGTGGGGGACTCTAATGACTCGTCAGTACCCTGGCAGAGGGTTTAACCACAAACCGTCAGCGGCACTAGCTATGCGTAACGGCTGCCCATGGACTGACCTCAAGGGTGGCGGAGGAGCGAACTCAAGGGAGACCGATGAGCGAACTCCTCCGAAAACCCTACTGAGCCTAACAGTGACAATGTATATACAGTCCGGTCCGTTCGTCAATGAGTATCGCATATCCGCCTAGGGGGCTAGTAACGTCAGACCCCCAGAAGCAGTATAAGTCGTGTCGGAGTGAAGCCTCAATACACCCTGAGATACTACTGGAGTACCTACCAGTAAATCTCCTACCATGGCCATGGATTTGTGTAATGGCTCTCCTAGACACAGCACGACCTCGCCCCCAATACCGGGAGAGACGAATCCCCTGCCGATCCGCTCACGTGCCTCCATATGGCTCGGGACTGTACCCAAAAGCTACCTGTTTGCACGACTCCTTTGAGCCGTGGTAGGGTAGAAATCAAAGCACAGTGGGAACTCACACGAGACAAATGACGACCTCAGGTCGATGAACTAACCTGTACACATGTCACCAGGGAACTGCTATCTGACGGTAGATATAATACTAACTAGCAGATTCCCGGCGAGTCCTGTCCGGTGTACTCATAACCCAATGAGCACCTGTATACATCTTAGGTGATCCAACTGACACCAGTGGCTTGTGAGACCGGCCACCGCCCCTCATCGGGGTCTCGACTGTACACACTAGTCTACTCCGGAGTATCGATGCCCTGTCTCGAAACTCCCACGACTAGGGACCACAATTAAGGATATGCATATAAACTACCCAACTCTCACGTATATGATCGTCATCATACTGTTGGTAGTAAAGCAAGATCCTAAGGGCTCTATCAAAGTGTAACATGCAATCAGTCACCTGAACATGTACACGACTGATAAAGGCAAACCAGATAGCATACTATCATCTCGAGTAAGACTGTCCTACCGGGATAGGTCCTCCGCAATCATTGCAATCACATACCTGCGATCCAATAATTGACTATGAGTGCACTATCTCCAACAATCTCCCACTTGCACTCAAGGCTAATATTGCGATGTCGACTACTCACAGCCCGTATGAAACCTAACATCCAACTCCTCTACTAATCAGTTTCACAAAGCCCGTTTGTAAAACTATTGTGTTCGAGAAATAGCCTCAGTGAGTGGATCCGCCTAGAAGTATCTTTCTATATCTCTCTTAATCTCAAGTTCGCGGAGAAAACCATCTCCCGAATTGAGTAATACCTGTCTTAGAACATGTCTGGATATCTGATGGGACCTTAGTTCATAAATGAACTCCATATCCAAACTTCTTAGACTGAATCGATCACTAAACCTAATCAGTATCGGGCACCTTGCTTCCCACAGTATCCTCTTGGACCACCTGTCCATAATACTGTCCCTCTTCGTCAAAGGGAAAAACTAAAACTCTGACAGTCACTCTGTCATCCACGTCACCTTTGAAGCCTGGAATGATTATCGTCTCCCGAAGGAGGCTGCCGTCATCAAATCCGTAGAACGTGCACTTATGTTCTAAAACTGCTTCCTTATATTTCTCCAGGATTGAATTAATACAAACTTATTGCATCTAGTGCAAAAACAACATTTGGTGTGGTACTTGACATCTCATGATTGACTCAATTGCCTAAGCAAGTGATCTGCCAATCATGCACATCCCTCTCCCCTTTAGTCTGTAAGACACCTTTAGAGAGGGTGACTCCATCACCTGCAGGTACACCACCATGCTAGGAGTCAACTATTCCAAAAACCATTAGAATATCTGTCAAAGTACCCACATTGGGAAACTACCCAAATCCAGATCTAAAACCAAAGATCTAGATACCAGAATGTCAAATATTATATCCATATCCTGTCTGGAGAAACAACTGTGTGACGACCACAGTCCAACCGATCGTAGTATAGGAATTTTACTTCCTACTCTGTGTATGTCATCCAGATACCATGACATCACACCCTACTACCTTCTTAACTGATCCATCCCCTATTCTGATTGAAGTCAAACCCATGACTGTCACATCAAAATTAGATGATCTATCCCCACTATAACTGCTCAAGTCTATAAATAGATATAAGCATCTTGCCCACTATTCTTCCGCTGCTCCCACTGACTACGACAACCCTCCTACCGGGTCTCATAGCCTGGAACAACAGTAGTGTCAAGTCTGGGTAGATAAGAACCTCCCTGTCACCGTCCTTGAGCCTACCGAAGTACCTCTCGGGTGTCTGAGGTTACCCACCAAATCTGCGGAGTGGCTATTGGAATGTCATACCTGATTGAATGTATAGGTCCTATTAAATTTTCCGTAATCGTTTGTGGTTCTGGAATCACTTCCAGTTCTACCATACTCCCACTACTGTTTTCTGAAGAAAAATCAATTTTTACTAAAACTGTGGCGAGTCAAGAACAATATCACTATTGATCTTGCAAATGGTAGAATATCAACCCTCGTCATAACCAGGGTCAACCCACAAAACAGCCATTACAGAATCGTGCCCTGAGTTATCCAGAATCTGGTTTTAATCATAAGCTGGACAACTCCCCGTACCTTAATTTCTTTTAAGGTACGATCCATTCTATATCCAATACAGAAACTTTGGCACAAATTTAATTGGAACCAAATTCAAATCATGCTACTGTCTCCAGTGCATATCAACTTAATGGAAAGAGGCTAATCAACATTACTCAACTTAGGAATCCATCCAATTATGAGTAACCTGAAAGAGAAACACGTTTCTCGAAACCATCACTATCATCTGAATACCAATCACAAGAATCTACATCTTCGATCTTTTTGAAGAATCCCGATACATGTGATACCTGGTTCTCTACTTTATTCTTATACCCACAACTTCTCAAAACTTAGACCTTGTATTTCTACGAAACACTCGTCTAAATACTAGAGAAGTTATAAGTAAACAGAACATAGTACGAGGACCTACCCCTTTGTCCTGAAGGACACTTGGACAACATACAATACTCTGTATAAGTCCGCTGAGTTAAACAACTCAAAACCTGTGCGTCGTAGGTTGAAAACTGTACCCTGGCGATTTCCTCAAATATCACCAATTACAACGAATTCCGATATAATGAGGATGATCACCTAATTCCCAATATCTTACTCCCACTCATCATCTGTAAAACCATACAGATATGAGAATGAAACCTGGTAAATACATACCCTTGGAGTAAGTGTCTAATCGGGAAAACAGTTTTTCTTTAACAATGCACTGAAACATGAAAATGTTTCCTAGGGGTATCCTGGTATTCATAGCAATGCCTCTTCCATAATCCAATTCATGACTTCAACCGTATATTTTATTGCCATCTCTCCATATCCCTTTATTTGTCTTTAGTCGTTACCTTCTGTACACCATCGTTAGGCTAACTGGTTTTCTTCCTTCCCTACCGTTCGGCACCAGCCTATGGTTTGGAAGAAGACTATCCAGTAAGCATAATAGGTGTACCCTCCTAAACCAAGGAGTACTCGCATCTCGAGAGAAGGTGATGATAAAAGACAACTGAACAATACCTTATTCTTTTAAAGGTGAAATAGGAGTGGCGATGAAGTACGCGGTTTTGGTCGTGAATGATATCAGTCGCAATTTACTTTGCCCTCTTTCTAATCCCTTTATTTTGTCTTTACATATTACCATCTGCACACCCTACTTAGGCTAATTGGTTTTCTTCATTCCCTACCTTTCGGCACCAGCCTATGGTTTGGAATAAGACTATCCAATAGGCGTAACAGGTGTACTCTCCTAAACCAAGGAGCTCTCGCAACCTGAGAGAAGGTGATAATAAAAGACAACTGAATAAACCAATTCTATTTCTCCTGAACCTGGATCCATCCCCGAAGAAGTCCCTTCGAGTTCGTATATAACCATACGATGGATCTATCCAATGGAAGTGGATATCCGTAGTAATACGGGTGTTCTGAGAAATGCAAAGGGTAAAAGAAGGAGTGGCAATGACTTATGCAACTCAGACAATCCAAAAGCCAGTATTTTAAGAAGGTTCGGTCAACCTGGTCACTGAGTCATAGTCTAGGGTCGGTCAAAGGTCGCTCCCAAAGAGAGTGAGAGAAAAGAAACACTCTGCGTGCACTCTAACCTAGATCAGAATGGTCATCACTTTATCTAATCCGGAAACCTCCCACTGTCCTGTCAAATTCTCCTCCAAACCTAAAGAAGAATTAATCGGGATCACCCGAAGAGTAAACCAACTCATCAGTGGGAATCGGGATCCAACTCTCATCGCATGATAACGTGATGGAATGCATCCACGTTACTCATACTCCAGAAGGTATGCGCATACTTGGCAAGTTTCAGTTTCTTTAGAAACTCCCGATAAAGTTTTTTCCCCATGCTCTTATGATCGTGACTAAGGGCCAGCCCACCATAAGTAACATGTCAAGTTCTTCCCATCATTATCTTGTTAATTTGAACCCACCCGTACTCGCCCTTGACTAAGGGCCAACAAGGCTGTACGACTGTCCCAAACCAACTCATCTATCTATGCAACATGTGAACACCCCAGCAGCTACCAATCACTATGTCCTAGCTAAGGGCTAGACCAACATAGCTTGAATACTACTGACCATCCATATGAAATGACGGAGGGCTACGGCTGGTTTTTGGCGAAAAACCTTTAGCGTAGTGAACTTGATATCGCTGAAGGAACCTGATAGCTTTTTAAAATATAGTGGCGGAAACCTTTTGCTAAAGAGGTCACTCCCGGTAAAGGGATCTCGGCTCTTTCCTCGTGGAATGAGGTGCAGGATATTCCACTGAATACCGCTATGCAAAGCAACATGTAATCGACTATAGTGAAGTTATTACGCTGACGTAAACTTCTACCCAAGGGGTCAGTCCCGGTGAAGGGATATCGGCCCTTGCCTCGTCGAATGAGGTGCAGGATATTCCACTGAATACCGCTATGCATAACAAAAGGAAACGTCTTTGCAATAACACTTTTTAAATTTGTTCCAACAACTGTAAACAGGTTTGTTTTACTTTTGCATTGATCAGAATCAATGCAGTCCCATCATTCAATCACATCAGAAAAGAACGCAAATAAAATGTACGTATATGCCGTCCGCATTCGTCACTGGGTCCCGTCATCACTCGTTAGGTTACTTAACTAACGACAGAGCGGGGACTGGACTAGCGCGGGTGTAAAACATATACAACATCTAATAGTATATAAACCAATATACAATAATCGCTCCAGGCGTGATAGTATGCAACATTACAGAAAAGTAATAAGCATCACAGAACAATACAGATATCTGGGATCCCCGAGTTTCACAGAGCCGCTGCTGAAACCCGACGTTCCCCTGTCGTGTGGATAGCCTGTGCAATGAAACCTAGACCCCTACGGGTGCGGCAAGTTACCCGCCAAAACCTGAAGCGAGGTAGTCCCCACAGCATAGTGAATGGAACACCCGACACTTCACGGAATCCGGTAAATTGAGCACCCCTCCTTGGGTCAACCTGTACCCCCTACGAGTGCGGCGAATAGTCTGCCAATTCTAGAGTGGGACCCCTCTGCCTCTCAAAGCCATGAGATGCGGACCCGTTGCCCTCCCGAACCCGGCTATCCGTGCACTCCGTCGCGGGGTAAAACCTAGTACAGTAATGAAAAATAGTACAATAGGTACATCGACCGCAACCAGGTCGTGCCCCAAAAAGAATATTATACAACAGGCAGTGACGGCAGTCCACAAGTTGGACGCTCGCCCCGCAATATCAAATGTACAAATAAACTCAAACTGTACTACCATTGCACACTGCTATCCACCACGACAAATCCGCAACATCACAGCACAACACAGAACATCAACGCGAATGTCACGTTCGCAAACCCGTCTAAAAGAACTATAGCAATCAGACGCGGTTTACCAATCAAATGACATTCCCGGTCGGAGATATAATGTAAGCACTGTAAACTAACGTGTTCAAATTTCGATCGACCAAAGACCAAATATCAAAAAGTGGGCCCCACGGCTTACTGGTGAACAGTAACAAAATCTGGGCCAAAACGATATTTATCAAAAACCCCAAAATCTAACCAAGAACCCACTGTAAAAAGTTGGGGCCACGAGCTCACTGTTTGGCCGCGGAAGCGCGGTCAAACCTATGGTTTGACCGCGTTTCCGCGGCAGTCTCATCGAATCACGTGCCCAAATTTCTACGTCGTTCTAATAAAAGCCTGCACAGTATTCTGAGACATGTAGAATAATTTTACGAGACCGTTTAAAAACAACAGAAACTGTCAAGCTAGGATTTTGTAGTTTTCGATTTCCGGTTCGATCGATGTTTTAAACGCGGTAGCACAAGTTAGCATAGCAAAATGGTTAGGCTCTGATACCACTGTAAGTCTACGCTAGCGCCCCGGCCGTCTACAGACGCCAAATGCGGAACAAAAAACTTTTAACTGGCGCTATCGTATACTTTAACCCGGATCTGCCATTATTGCTAAACTAACAAACTGTAAAGAGTGTAGAAAGATTGTACCGAACGATCCGAGTCCTTCGTTCTTCAACCATCATCCCACGCTCCGTTGCGGCTGCTCCGATCTCGTCGATCTCCGATTCCTTCGTCGAGGTGGCACCACATCACCGATTCTTTAAACGGGCTCCCGCCTCTGACTCGAGGCAACTCGGTCGTCAAGTTTGCTAAAAGAGACCACCAAGATTGATGTAGAGAATGAGTAGATGACTTTGTCTCACTTCGTCCAAATCCGTGGACGATCGGTTAATGAAGTTGCCGAGGGAATTGGGTGATGGAATGAAATGAACTGTAAAATTCCATGCACCCCAAATACTATCATATCTTTTCTATAAATGAAACCAACAACCATGAGAGAGAGAGAGGAGGGGGCCGGCCTCTTATAAAGAGAGGGGGGGTGACCGTAGGAACCAGGGGGTGACCGTAGGAACCAAGTGGTGACCCTAAGCAAAAGATATTATGAACAAATATCCTAAGGAAAAAAAAACCATTAATAACAAAGCATGAGTCATTAAACACATCATCAATTCATTAATGCTACCATTAATGTCAAGATGACTCATTATCCACTTCATCACTTCTAGAACCTTCTAGAATGATGACTCACTCCAACTGAAGAAAAGATAAATCCGTCTTTAACCGAATGTTAAAAGACGGCTGATAGAAAACTGGAAACTGGCAACTTCCAAAAGTGATCCTGAAACGACTTTCAGGATAACCCCGAAACTGTATAAATATACCCGCATTTGTATTACGACCGAATACAAATGCAACTGAGACAAAGATATTATACCTACTCAATATAATACTCGGATCCGGCTTAAACCAAAGCCGACCAGTATCATCTGCCCGAAAAATAACACGTGCGTAAACGCACGTGCATTTTCCGAACCCTGTCATAAAACCATACGGCCTCTACAACGTTTCGCCCGAACTTGGGAAACTGTCTGTGGGGGACTCTAATGACTCGTCAGTACCCTGGCAGTGGGTTTAACCACAAACCGTCAGCGGCACTAGCTATGCGTAACGGCTGCCCATGGACTGACCTCAAGGGTGGCCGAGGAGCGAACTCAAGGGAGACCGATGAGCGAACTCCTCCGAAAACCCTACTGAGCCTAACAGTGACAATGTATATACAGTCCGGTCCGTTCGTCAATGAGTATCGCATATCTGCCTAGGGGCTAGCAACGTCAGACCCCCAATAGCAGTATAAGTCGTGTCGGAGTGAAGCCTCAATACACCCTGAGATACTACTGGAGTACCTACCAGTAAATCTCCTACCATGGCCATGGATTTGTGTAATGGCTCTCCTAGACACAGCACGACCTCGCCCCCAATACCGGGAGAGACGAATCCCCTGCCGATCCGCTCACGTGCCTCCATATGGCTCGGGACTGTACCCAAAAGCTACCTGTTTGCACGACTCCTTTGAGCCGTGGTAGGGTAGAAATCAAAGCACAGTGGGAACTCACACGAGACAAATGACGACCTCAGGTCGATGAACTAACCTGTACACATGTCACCAGGGAACTGCTATCTGACGGTAGATATAATACTAACTAGCAGATTCCCGGCGAGTCCTGTCCGGTGTACTCATAACCCAATGAGCACCTATATACATCTTAGGTGATCCAACTGACACCAGTGGCTTGTGAGACCGGCCACCGCCCCTCGTCGGGGTCTCGACTGTACACACTAGTCTACTCCGGAGTATCGATGCCCTGTCTCGAAACTCCCATGACTAGGGACCACAATTAAAGATATGCATATAAACTACCCAACTCTCACGTATATGATCGCTATCATACTGTTGGTAGTAAAGCAAGATCCTAAGGGCTCTATCAAAGTGTAACATTCAATCAGTCACCTGAACATGTACACGACTGATAAAGGCAAACCAGATAGCATACTATCATCTCGAGTAAGACTGTCCTACCGGGATAGGTCCTCCGCAATCATTGCAATCACGTACCTGCGATCCAATAATTGACTATGAGTGCACTATCTCCAACAATTTGTAACATGTAAATTGATGTAATAATATTATTTGTATGGCCGCACAACCGGGTCGGGGTTGTAGCCGTCATTGTATAATTCTTTTTACTGTTTTTGCTCCTAGGATAGACCCATGGAGGGGTGCACAAACTACCGGGTACTTGGCGGGTAGTTTGCCGCATCCGTAGGGGTCTTGGGTGGGGTATTGGCTATTCACCGCGACCGTGTAATCCGCTTTTCTTTGCAGGCTCGAAAGGATTGCGGATTGCTAGTATATCCAATGTATTCATCTGTGATCTGTAATGTCTATCATTGCTTTCTATTTAGGCGTTGCTTATGTTTTACAGCCGCGCTAGCCCAGCCCCCGCTCTGTCGTTAGTTAAGTAACCTAACGGGTGATGACGGGGCCCCGTGGCGAATGCATATGGCATAAGCGTACGTCATATTTTGGTTGTTTTCTGCAATGGTAGGATTAAATGATGGGACGCATTAAAAGAACTAATGCAAGAATATCACGCATTAAAAGAACTAATGCAAGATAATAAACCATGTTAAAATCGTTGGAACACTTTCGAAAAACCACTCGGTTCTTTTCAAAACTAACTTTTAAATGCGGAGCTTGAGCCACTCCTTCTAAAAGCTATCTCGTTCCATCGATTATATCAAGTTCACTACGTTCACGGTTTTACCAAAACCATTTGTAGCCCTCCGTCGTTTCGCATGAATAGGCAATAGTATTCAAGCTATGTATGTTGGCCAAAGTCAAGGCATAGTGATTGGTAGCTATTGGGTGTTCATGTGTAGCATAGATAGATGCGTTGGTTTGGGACAGTCGTACTGCCATTTTGGCCAAAGTCAAGGGTAGGTACGGGTGGATCCAAATTAACCTGGATAGTGACGGGTAGAACTTGACATGTGACTTATGATATTTTGGCCAAAGTCAAGGTCATAAGAGCATGGGGCAAAAATCCACATCGGGAGTTTCATAAGTACTGAAACTTGCTAGATTTGCATACCATTTGGAGTGTGGTGATTCTGGTAGGATTCATTCAGTTTCGTCACGCGATGATATTTGGATCCCGATCCTACTGTGAGTATATGCTACTCCTCGGGAAATTTCTCACTAAACGATCAATGCTATAAACCTAGTAGGTGCCTAGAAAGGTGTTAGCGGGGCTACGCCCCCAGGGAAAAGAGGTTATTTAATTAAGGAACTTCGCGAAAGCGTTGGAAAACCTCCCTCGAAGTACCGACACTGGCCTGGCTGAACGGTTAAGCAAGTATTGTGCGGTGGGATTGATCCCGACTAATTCTTCCTTTATGGTTTGAGGAGGGATTCGAAAGACAGTGGGAGCCATCCTGTTTAGACAAATTAAAAACCATTCTAAACTTGCAAGAGCATCGTGCTAAAGTGTTTCTTCTCTCCCTCCTAATTGCAGCGACCATTCGACATGACTGGACTTAAGTTACTTCTAGATAAAAACAAACTGACAGGGCCAAACTACAAAGATTGGCTCAGGAATGTCAAAATGGCAATCACTTACGACAAGCTGGGGTATCTTCTTACCACCAAAGCTCCCCCCGTCCCAGGTCCCACCTCCAGCGTCGCGGATAAGGAAATCCGTAAGACTTGGGAGATTGATTGCGCGTCGTGCTTGCCTCTATGGACAACGAACACCAGAGGAGGCACGAGAATATGGATTTGGAATCCATATTTCTTCTACAAAAGAACTGTATGGAGAGCAGTCTCGTATCGCAAGATACGAAGTGTCGAAGAAGTTATTTTCGGTAAAGTTGGCCGTCGGATCATCGGTAGCGGACCACGTGCTTAAGATGATTGGCTACATTGAGGAGCTCGCGGAACTTGGGACCACGTTGGAAAGTGAACTCTATACGAATTTAGTTCTCCAGTCCCTTCCATCCACTTACGCCCAGTTTATATTGAACTTCAACTTGCAAGAAAAGGAAGTTGAACTTTCAGAACTCCTCAACATGCTGAGGAGCGCAGAGGGCACCCTACAGAAAGGTAGGGAAACACCCGCTTTGTTTGTAGGAGGGTCTTCTTCCTCTAGGTCCAAGGCGAAAGCCAAGGGAAAGAGGAAGAAAGCCCCCGCCAAACCAAGAGGCGGTGTTAGTAAAGTGGGTACAAAGGGAAAGGAAAAGGCAACAAAGATTGCGGGGAAGCTTGTGGGAAAGGAGGAATGCTTCTATTGTCATAAGAGTGGACACTGGAAGAAAGATTGCAGGGCTTGGAAGGCCAAGACACAGGAACTGAAGCAGGTTGCGGCTTCAGCTTCAGGTGTGTATGTTATTGAAAACTGTCTTTCTATAAACTCTACTTCCTGGGTATTGGATACCGGATCAGGATCTCATATCTGTAATTCTTTGCAGGCGTTGAGAAACCGTAGGTTTTTGAAGGCAGGTGACATGACCCTCAGAGTTGCGAACGGAGCTAGCATGGATGCTAAAGCCGTGGGGGACTATCACCTGGGAATGACAGATGGGCATGTTTTGGTTTTGCGTAATTGTTTTTTTGTACCCAACGCAACTTGTAATATCATTTCTGTATCTTTGGTTTCTAAAGAAGGTTATGAATTTGCGTTTGTAAGTAATGTTGTAAACATTCACCTTAATCAAGTTCTGATTGGGTCAGGTACATTGAGCAATGGTATATACGTATTAAACCAACCACAGATTTTCAATGTCCAGAATACACACAAAAGAAAGTCACCAGAAATCAATCAGACTTTCTTATGGCATTGTTGCTGGGTCACATCAATGAGAGAAGGTTGACTAAGTTACATACAGAAGGATATTTGGATTCGTTCGAATATCAATCGTATGCCACTTGTCAATCCTGTCTCAAAGGAAAGATGACAAAGACTCCGTTCACTGGACACGGAGTAAGAGCGAGCGAGCTCTTGGGGCTCGTACACAGCGACGTGTGCGGTCCAATGTCTACACATGCGCGAAGCGGTTACTCTTACTTCATTACTTTTACGGATGATTTCTCAAGGTACGGTTATGTCTTCTTAATGAAACATAAGTCCGAAGCCTTTGAAAAGTTCCAGGAATATAAGAATGAAGTAGAGAAACAGACCAGCAAAAGTATCAAGATTCTAAGATCGGATCGAGGTGGAGAATACTTAAGTGCCGAGTTCCTGAATTATTTAATAGAGAACGGAATTCTCTCTCAGCTTACTCCTCCATACACTCCGCAACACAACGGTGTATCGGAGAGACGGAATCGAACCCTATTGGATATGGTACGGTCCATGATGAGTAACGCTGAGTTACCGCGATCCTTCTGGGGGTATGCGCTAGAATCAGCTGCGTACCTTTTGAACCGAGTTCCTACTAAGACTGTGCCTACTACACCGTATGAGATGTGGTGTGGGAAGAGGCCCCATCTCAGTCACATTAAGACTTGGGGAGTCCAGCTTTTGTTAAAAAGCAGCATGCGGACAACCTCGAGGCGCGCTCAGTACTGTGTAAGTTTGTGGGATATCCAAAGAACTCCAAGGGATATCTCTTCTACTACGCAGAGGAACAAAAAGTTCTTGTTTCTCGTCATGCCCACTTTCTAGAACACCAGTTCTTAGAAAAAGAAATAAGTGGGAGCGCAGTAGAACTGGAAGAAATTCCAGAACCACAGACTATTACTGAAAGCTTAGTGGAACCGGAGGGTTCAAATGAACAGGACATTTCTATGCCGCTCCGCAGGAGTAGTAGGCAGTCTCATCCGCCCGAGAGATACTACGGTTTTCTCATAGACGGGGATAGAGAGGATTGCATCATAGATTATGATGAGCCTACTAGCTTCCAGAAGGCCGTTCAGAGCGTTGACTCGGTAAAATGGCTGGATGCAATGCGGACCGAAATGGAGTCCATGTACACCAACAAAGTATGGACGTTGGACATTGCTCCAGATGGGGTAAAACCCGTAGGATGCAAGTGGATCTTCAAAAGGAAGATTGGTGTAGATGGGCAGGTTGAGACCTATAAAGCTAGACTTGTAGCAAAGGGTTTCCGTCAAAGACCTGGCTTGGACTATGACGAAACCTTTTCTCCAGTGGCTATGCTGAAATCCATTCGGATCCTTCTTGCCATTGCTGCCTTCCACGATTATGAGATTTGGCAGATGGACGTAAAGACCGCTTTTCTAAATGGAAATTTAGAGGAATGTGTCTATATGGATCAGCCAGAGGGTTTCATTCAGAGTGGGAGCAGCGGAAAGGTGTGCAAGTTGCTTAAGTCCATCTATGGACTAAAGCAGGCATCGCGGAGTTGGAACATCTGTTTTGATGAGACGGTCAAGGAATTTGGCTTTATCAAAAATCCAGATGAACCATGCATCTATAGTAGATTTGTAGCGAGAACTGTAGTATTCCTCGTTTTATACGTGGATGACATTCTCTTAATAGGAAATGATATTCCTATGCTACAATCTGTCAAGGGGTTCTTGTCGCACAGGTTCTCCATGAAAGACCTGGGTGATGCCTCATACATCCTGGGGATCCGGATCCATCGTGATAGATCCAAGAGGATATTAGGACTTTCTCAGTCCAGGTACATCGACACCATAGTGAAGAGATTCAGTATGGAAGATTCCAAGCGCGGTAACCTACCGGCTTGTCACGGGATCACCCTCTCTAAAGAGATGTCTCCCAAGACTGATTTGGAGAGGGATCGCATGTCTATTATACCCTACGCTTCTGCGGTAGGCTCTATAATGTATGCGATGTTGTGTACCAGACCGGATGTAGCTTATGCACTGAGTGTGGTAAGCCGGTATCAGTCAAACCCTGGGGAGAAACACTGGATAGCGGTAAAGAACATTCTCAAGTACCTGAGAAGGACTAAGGAGATGTTCTTGGTGTATGGCGGAAAAGACCTCCAGATCGAGGCCTTTGCTGACTCCAGCTTCCAGAGTGACAAGGATGATTCCAAGTCCATGTCGGGTTTCGTCTTTACCCTCAATGGAGGGGCGGTGTGTTGGAAGAGCTCCAAACAGGAAACCGTTGCGGACTCGACTATGGAAGCGGAATATATCGCTGCATCTGATGCCGCAAAAGAAGCTGTCTGGATGAGGAAGTTCTTAAAAGAACTTCAGGTGGTTCCGTCCATTGTTGACCCAATACCTCTATATTGCGACAACAACGGGGCTATAGCTTTAGCGAAGGAACCCAGGTCCCATCAGAGATTCAGGCACATCTTGAGGCGGTATCACCTGATCAGGGAGATCGTGTATCGCAAGGAGATCGAGGTTCGGAGGTTTGCTTCAGAAGAGAACACAGCAGATCCATTCACTAAGGCCTTACCCCAAACTCAGTTCGAGCGGCTGATCGAGATGATAGGTCTTCGATACGCCAGTTCATGGCCTTAGTGCAAGTGGGAGATTGTTAGTGTATATGCCCTAGAGGCCATTACTGTATCATACTAGTTTGTATATTACTTGATGGAAGCTTGGGATATTCACCTTGTATAAACAATCTTGCTCAATATAGTAGTATGCTACTTGGTTTGTTTCTACTTCAATGTGTACCTGTGTTTATTTCAGTATATCACTTATACGCATTAGTGGAGCCCTTAGGATCTTTGCTTGATTACCAGCGTTGTGATGGCAGTCACACTAGTGGGGGCTGGGTAATCTATAAGCACATCCTTATACAGGTCCCTAGTCGCAGGACTATCGAGACAGGGCATCGATACTCCGGAGTAGACTAGCGTATGCGCTTCTCATCCCAGTGTGGGAGATGGTCTGTCCCACAGCCATCAGTACGTCGTGCTGAAGATAGTATACGGGTGCTCGTTGGGTTACGAGTATACTGGACAGGACTCGTCGGGAACTGACAGGTTGGTATTATACCTATCGTCAGTTATCAGTTCCCAGGTGACATGAGTACAGCTTAGTCCGCTGACTTGACACTGGCACTTCGCCTCTAGTGTGTTCCCACTACACTTTGATCACTACCCTACCACGGCTCAAAGGAGTCGTGCAAACAGGTGGTGGTTGGGTGCAGTCCCGAAGCACTTGGAGGCAGTGACGGTTAGACAGGATTCGTCTCTCCCGGTATTGGGGGTTGACATCGCGCTGTGTCTAGGAGAGCCATTACACGAGTAGTCCCTGGCCAGGGCAAGCGAGATATACTGGTAGGCTTCCAGTGTTATCTCAGGGTGTTTTGGGCTTCACTCCGACACGACTTGTACCGCTATTAGGGGACTGACGTTTTACCGCCCCCTAGGCCCGACATGCGATGTATCAGACGAACAGACCGGACTGTACGGAGACTGTCACATTCAGACTCAGTAGGAGTTCAGATGGGGTTTCACCTCGTCCGCCTTCTTGTCGGCATCTACCTGGGGACCGTTACGCACAGCTAGTGCCGCTTGCGGTCTGTGGTTAAACCCACTGCCAGCGTAGTGTCGAGTCTTTAGAGTCCCACACAGAGGGTATTCGCCTCTGGGCAAAACAGAGTAGAGGTCGCATGGTTTTGCGACAGGGTTCGTTCTCATCCGCGCACTTATGCACGTTTGGAGTCCGGACGGATATTACTGGCTGGCTCTGGTTTGAGTCAGATACTGGTATATGTTTTGGGGTTGCTTTTATCTCTCAGTATTCATGTTCCTCGGAGCAAGAATGCAGGTGTGTATGCACAGTTGTTTGAGGAGGAGGAAGAGGACTTTCATTAGGGTTTCGGAACGGGTGCGTATGCACAGTTGACAGTCGTCTTTTTCCAAACCCTAATGGATTTATGTTATATCAATTAATAATATTAATAAAATGAAATTGTGTCATGGTTGGTTTTTGTTGACTTGTTGACCATGGTTGACTTGTTGACCATGGTTGAAGATTTGACCATCATCATTACAAAAGCAAGATGCTTTTTGATTCTTGCAAAACATTTAATGTTTGAAATGATAATGGTCATTCCAAAACCTTCCATCAACTATTTCATTTTCATTATTATTATTAATTAGATAATTCTTTTTCTTTTGGCATTATGGTTGCAACAAAGGAAAAGATAGCTCATTCTATCATTTAGCTTCTCTCTCCTCATTTCATCTTCTTCTTCCTCAAGCTCAAGGTGATTCCTTCTCATGTGTTGAGAATCCCTCACCTGGAAAAAGAAAGCACCCCATAGATACTCTCTATTCTCTCTAGGGTTCAAGGTTTAGCAAGCCGGAGATCCTAGTTCACTCAAAGTTCGAGGAAGAGCCCAAAGGTTGAACCCTCAGGTGGATCCATCTTCGACGGAAGAAGGCTACGAGGCAAGAACCATCAACCTCTACAAGGTTTGAAGAAGAAGGAGTTCAAGTTTAGGTATAACCATCTTTCCGAGTAGCTAACTCTCTTTAGCTTGTTTGTTAGTTTTAGTTTAGGAAAAGATCCCGACTTTGTTTAGTCCATGTTGCCCCTTGCGCTAAAAATTTGATTTTTATACCGTTTCCGCCTCCCCGTAAGAACCGAGGGTCGCAACGTGGACTTACATCTATCACATGTAATCTGATAGCATAAGTATGACAATATATATATACAACAGTCATGAAAGATACTCTTTCATGTACTACTAATACATGAAGCAAGTGCATATCAAATAAATGCGGAGTATGGGATAAAACATGTCATCCTCACGGAATCCTCATCGTGGCGAACCAGTGTCCATCAAGACAATCTAAATCCCCAAATTCCCTCAAATCGGCCCCCACATCGGCCCCTCACAACGGGCACATCGGCCCCTCATATCGGGAGCATCGGCCCCTCATATCGCAATGAATAAGAATACATGCACAGATCATTATGATGATATATATTATATATGTGTACATATATATAACAGCGTCCCATACCACTGATATATATATATATATATACATGTATGTATATCAGCGTCTCATACCACTGATATATATACCGAGGAGCAAAACATCCAGGCAACATCATATGAAATCCATATATCGATGCGAAATCCATGAAATATAATATATGCAACATGAAGCAGTAATATGAGCATATAAAGGAAAACCCGCTACTTAACTGCAACAAGTTATTAAATATATCATGTGGTTCCTAATTTCTCTGAAACCAAACGTAACATCATATAAAAGTGAACATGTAGCTATAGCCAGGTATGCGTACCCATGTCGGTATAGCAAGATGTGTGTATCTACCTATCAATAATAATGTAATACGCTCCAGGTATGTGTGTAGCTATATCAAGCTAGGTATATGTATATACATATCAATAATGATACAATACCTTCCAGGTATGTGTATTCATGTAGGCATAGCAAGGCATATGTATAAGCATATAGGTATACAGGTATGCTATATGTCATATGCACAATGGAATATGAATTAATGTCTCAATGTCCCTAACTGAACAATATCATATATGTATGTGTGTTGTGCGCTTCATGGCAATTATTGACGGTGTGGATGGCATACAATCAGTGCTCCTGCAACATGAACCGTCAATAATAGTGCAGTGTCCAAAGGGTATAAGTCCAAGCAAAACAAGTAATAATATGCAATGAAGGTTATGCGCAAACTCTATATGTGCAATATAAACATGCGGTTAATATCATATCATATCTATCCCTGACGCATAACGCCATGCGGGCGAATTCCCCGTAGATGTTAAATCTACTCACCGACAGTCGCGGGCTAGGTAAATCCAATCACCTGCTTCCTTTTCTTCGCAGCGTCCGAAGTCCCCGCCTGGGATCCTATTAACACAAAACATAACCAGTGCAAATCTCAGAAAGCGATCAATATCATGTACACAAGACGTTTGACCAACGCACAAACTCTAATCTGACCCACAAGTGTTCGTCTAACGACTAACGTGTGTAACGACACACCAACACCAGCCCAAGTGTAGCAGCACACCAGATCACGAACCGTGTCGGATAACGTAACACGCGTACTCAAAACACTAGAATATAGCAAAGTGGTCCTAGATTTTAATGCACAAAAAATTGGTGAAAGTTGCAAGTAACACGAGACCACAAACAACCTCAGAGACCCCACGACAAAGATTCAACACCCCCACCTCCTCTCTGGCCGCAATTTGCGGACAGAACCACATTTGCGGCCCAAAAATGAAGGGGTGGTCTCAGATTTTTATGGTGGGTTCTATATCTCAACACTATGTCACTATGATGGGAACTTTTCCAACAAACACCTGGTTTTACAGCAGATCACAGAGACACAAAGTTGACAAAAAAAATACGATATTTTGCACAAAATGCTACCTTTAGTGTTACAATGCATAAAAACAAGGCAACACAACAATATAACTCCTAATTATCAGTTTGAGGTCATTACCTAACCACTCTTGCTCAAAAATCCTAGCTTTCCAAGCTCCAAGGTAACCAAGTGGCTAAAACAAGACTTTTGAAGTGTTTAAATGGGATTTTGTGAAGTTTAGCAAGGTTTTTGTGAAGAGCGGGTGAGGTTTCAGTTGTGGGAGTGAAGAGATGAAGAATAATTGAGAGTGAGAGAGAAATTGAGAGTGAGAGAGAATGAGAGAGTGAGAGAGAAATAATGGTGAGGGGTGTCTCTCCCTCACCTCCATTAATGCCACCATTAATGCTTCTTGACTCATCTTACCACCTCTCTCTCATCCAAACTAGATAATTCCTCACACCAAAAGATCTAAGGCAAGGTTAAATTAGGGCAAGGATTAATTAAGATGTCTTGGTCACTTAACAAGATTAACACTAACTAACCCTCACATTAACATGCACGTGTGTGTGTAAGCCATATCAAATAATAATAAAATATTAATTAATTGATATAAAATGTGAGGAACCCGATTTGGTAAACTTTTCCTTAAAACCCAGCATTATCACCTAATTAACACTAATCGCATTCCAAGGTGTTACACTTTGCATACTAAGTGAATGAGTAATACAACCTTTGTAGACCGGTCCTATTTTTCTAAATTACCGTGTAGTAGTCCCTTCGCTCCAAGTAGTGAACTCCCGAACTATAGTAAGGATTCACATGAAGAAATGAACAACCTTGCTTAATGTCTTCGAGGCCGAAAATGATCTACGTCGAGGAGACTCAAGCTCATGCTATCTCTTGACTAATATGTGAATTAGTGAAGCAAACATCCTAAACTAAATGGCTAATAGTAGAGGATGATGAAGTAGGAAATGAGCTCACTTTAGATTTAATTTTCTTACAATATTTCATCACTTTCATAAAAGCAAGAGAGCTAGAATGAGGAAGAAGAAGATGATCAAGTGATGAAGTGATGAAGAATCACATGAGGTTAGAAATGCAACCATGATGAGTATATGACATATACTAACCATTGTAGAGACTAAACCATGGCTAAGTGTTAAGGTTGGGTTAATAAATATCTTAAACTAGACAAAACAAGTTAACTTAGTCAATGGTTCTACTAGCTTCTACAAGCTTTAACCATTCATCCAATTTCCATCAATTTTGTTTAACTTTAAATAAATAAAACCCTTCACTAAACCTAGCATGGTGTGAGTCGCATACATCCTTGTTGCATGTATAATCTAGCATGACACACATATATATATCACATATATATTTGTGTGTAAAAGAAAACAATACAATTAACATATATCACATATATGTTGATTGTATCATTAAGTGAGGAAAAGGAAATACATAAGTAAGCTGATATTAGTTAATGTAATGTAATATATCAAATATATAATTATACATTAAATTATTAAATCAACACTTGATTTAATAATCCGGCTATATCACATATAACCGACTAATATCAAATATAACAACTTATCGAATCAATACTTGATCCGATAACTCGGCTATATCGCATATAACCGATCTATATCAAAAATCGCGAGAATAGAATACGGTATCACATACACGTATTAATCTCGGTCCCACACATATCACATATGTGCTCCTACTCCGTTTCGCATGAACAAGGAAATCTCTGTGTAGGACTCTAAAGACTCATCAATACGCCGGCAGTAGGTGATGATCATATCAAACACCCACAAGCCGCAAGCGGTCTGCTTAAAGTAACGGCAACCCGGATATTGAGCGATCAGAAGATCAACAAACAAGCCTGCTCATACTCCTGCGAATCCAATCAGTAACACTACCATACAGTCCGGTCTTTTCGTCAGATATGTCGCATATCACATCCTGGGGGTGGTATAACGCCAGACCCCAATAGCCTGATAAGTCATGCCGATGCAAGGTCCATAACGGTTCGAGAAACTACTGATAACACTTACCAGTAGATCTCAGCAACCCTGGCTAGGGATTTCCTGTTATGGCTAATCAAGCATATGTTAGTTATATGTATGCCCTAGAGGCCATTACTGTATATAGGATGTATATTGTAGTGGATGCTGGGACATATATAGGTAGGACTTTCTTGCTCGACATGATAGTACGCTATCTGGTCGCTCTTTATCTTAACATGTATACTTTCTGTCTCTCTGATTTCATGTTGATAAAGCCCTTAGGATGTGTACTCGACTTCCAGGACTATGATGAAGATCATACTAGTGGGGCCTGGGTAGTCAATGAGTACATCCTTCATTGTTCCTAGTCGTGGGAATATCGAGACGGGGCATCGATATTCCAGAGTAGACTAGCGTATATCTTCTCGACCCATGTGATGGGCGATGGATGATCCCATATCCATTGGTGTTTGACATCAGAGATGGTATGCGGGTGCTCAGTGAAGACTGGGTACACTGAACGGACTCGCCGAGAACTCCCAGATGGTATTATACCTCACGTCAGATGGCAGTTCTCAGGTGACACTGGTACAGCTTAGTCTGTTGACCCGAGATCGTCATAGAGTCTTGTGTGTCTCCCACTGTGCTTTGATTTCCACCCTACCACGGCTCTACTGAGTTGTGCATGTAGGGTTCCTAGGCACTCTAAGGAGGTCTCACAAGGCATCAACCATGCCAATTTAAATTTTTACAAGTGCCGAGAAACCCTAATACGGATTCTTTGACTAGAGTTTAGGCGAAAAGTGCAACTGGTTAACTACTTAACTAAGAAGTGAACGAACATACAACCTTTGTAGATCCGGTTCTCCACCTCCATGGCTCCGCGATGAAGTCTTCTCGCTGCGATCATCGGATCCCGGGCTCTAGCGTCGACTTCATCGGAGAAATGGGCGGGCTAGGTCGTCGGCTTCGATGCCGAAGATGATCTACGTCGAGGCATCACAAGATCAAGCTCCCACTTCACCAAGTCATGAAACTTGTGAAGAAAACACCCTATACTACTTGGCAAGTGGTAGAGGATGAAGAAATAGGAAGTGGGTTCACTTTAGAATTGGATTTCTCACTCATTTGCTCAAGTTGCCATTGATGAAGGCAAGGTTTTCTTCTTGTTGAAGATGAAGAAGAAGAAAAAAGAATATGATAAGTATTATTCAAAATAGAAAATAAAATGAATACTTATCATATAGCAACCATGGTCAAGTGTAGAGAATGAACTAGGGTTAAGTGGAATGGTTAGGGTTAAGCATGAAAACAAATATGGTCACTTAGTCAAAGCTTCATGAAGCTTCAACTAGCAAACAAAATAAGCCACCATATTCTTTTCTTTTGCCAAAAAGAAATAAATAAATAAATGAATAAATAAATAATAAAATGAAAACCCTAACCATTACACATCCATGGTTTAATCTTTACACAAACCCAAGTGAACATGTATCATCAAACATGATACAAACAAGTGCACAAAAGTATATCACATATACAACTTGTGTACTTTAAGTGAGAAAATCCATTTAAAGTGAACCAATACTAGTTAGTGCAAAGTAATATATCAAATATATAATTATGCATTAAATCATTAAATCAACACTTGATTTAACGATCCGGTCATATCGCATATAACCGACTAGTATCCAATGTATCGGCTTATCGAATCAATCCTTGAATCGATAACTAGGTTATATTGCATACAACCAATCGATACATTCATCACGAGAATGGAATACGGTATCACATACACGCATTATTCTCGGTCCCGCACATATCTCATATGCGCTCCTATTTCGTTTCGCTTGAGCCAGGAAACCTCTGTGTAGGACTCTAAAGACTCGTCAATACGCCGGCAGCAGGTGATGATCATATCAAACACCCACAAGCCGCAAGCGGTCTGCTAAACGTAACGGCCACCCGGGTATTGAGCGATCAGAAGATCGACGAGCAAGCCCGCTCACACTCCTGTGAATCCAACCAGCAACACTTACCGTACAGTCCGGTCTCGTCGTCTGATATGTCGCATATCTAGCTTAGGGGTGGTAAACGTCAGACCCCAATAGCTCGATAAGTCGTGTCGATATGAGGTCTATAACAGTTCGAGAAACTACTGGTAACACTTACCAGTAAATCTCAGCTACCCTGGCCAGGGATTTCTGATTATAGCCAATCGAACACAGCGCAACATCAACTCCCTATACCGGGAGAGACGAATCCCCTCCGATCGCTCATTGCCTCCATGTGATTCGGGACTGTACCCAAAAACCACCGTTTTGCACGCCCTCTTGGACGTGGTAAGGTGGAAATCAAAGCACAGTGGGTATCACACAAGACTCTATGACGATCTCGGGTCTACAGACTAACCTGTACCAGTGTCACTAGAGAACTGCCATCTTACGTAAGGTATAATACCATCTGGGAGTTCTCGGCGAGTCCGTCCAGTGTACCCAGTCTCCACTAAGCACCCGTATATCATCTCCGATGTCAAACACCAATGGATATGGGATCATCCATCGCCCATCTGTATAGGTCGAGAAGGTATACACTAGTCTACTCTTGTATATCGATGCCCCGTCTCGATACACCCACGACTAGGGACCTTGAAGGATGTACTTATGGACTACCATGTCCCCACTAGTATGATCCGCATCATAGTCTAGGAAGTCAAGTACACATCCTAAGGGCTTTACCAACATGTAACAGAGAGAAAATCAGTATACACGTTAAGGCAAAGAGTAACCAGATAGCATACTATCATGTCGAGCAAGAATGTCCTCCCTATATATGTCCCAGCATCCACTACAATATACATCCCATGTACAGTAATGGCCTCTAGGGCATACATATAACTAACAATCTCCCACTTGCACTAGGGCCATCTGTAGCAGTGGTTGTAGTATCTCATACCCAACCATCCCATAAAAGTCTCTCTCTGGGAATAGGCCTTCGTGAGTGGATCCGCCGTGTTATCCTCTGAGTCTGCTCTCCTAACCTCGATCTCCTTAGAGATCAACCATCTCCATGATCTGGTGATACTGCCTTAGAATATGTCTGGATCATTGATGGGACGGACGTTCCTTGGCATAAGCCACAACTCCATTGTCACACAATGGGAGGAACTAAGTTCATCTCATGAACAAAAATACATCCAGACTGCCTCTTTGGTAGCATCTTAAGTAGCGATGTATCCAGCCTTTATCGTCTAGTTTGCCACGGTATCTAGCTTGGAACTCTTCCAACATACCGTCCCTCCACTGAGGGTAAAGACAATGCCCGCGACTGACATTCAGTCGTCCATATCACCCTGGAACCCTTCCAGTGATTCTTCCCAGGATCAATTGATACCATCTCACTTCATCTAGTGAGTATTCTAACACCCAAATAACATCTATCTCATAGATGAAGACTCAGAATTTAGGAGGTATCACTTTGATCCTATATGGAGAATCCATGTGATAAGCGGAGATCGACCGAGCGTAGCATAGGAAACTCCTTCCCTATCAAGAGTATGTCATCCACGTACTCTACGAGGATCACTACCATATTCCCTACTACCTTTTTGTATATACGAGATTCATCTACCATTTTGATGATATCAAACTGTTTGAATACCACATCAAAAACTGACGTTCCAACATGCCGGCTTTCTGTACAAACACTTTTGTAAAATTCTTTATATTCCAGAAACCCTAATTCTTCAATATATGAGCACTGTAGAAAAATGAGTCAACAAGGCCCCAACTTGGCGGCGGATCCACGGCCAAACCATGGGTTTGGCCGCGGATCCGCGGCGCTTTAGTCGAGTCATGAGTCCAAATTTCTACAGTGTTCTTATAAAAGCCTGCTTGTATTTTTAAGACATGTCAAATTAATTTTGGAACACTTTCAAAAACTGACAGCAGCAAGGGCAGAATACGAGGTTTTGGGAGAAAAAACTGTCGATCGAGCTTCTAACTTTTGGCTAACATCTAATTGTGGTTTAGTTAGGCTCTGATACCATGTTAGTGTATGTTGCATGCTCCCACAACTCTTGTGGCGCGGCGGAAGCGGTGAACGAAAATTTTCTTAGCATACAACACGCACTTAACCGAAGATCTTGTCTAAACCACAACTAGAAAAACCTAACTAGAGATCTTATCTACTATGTTAGGGATTATACCTCAATGATACGGTCCTTCGGGTCTTCTCTTTGATGAACTCCTTAGCTCCTTTTGACGTTGCCGATGTCTTCGATCTCCGGCCACCCAAGACCTAGATGATCCACCCGAGAGTTGTCGTGCGAGCTAGAAACTCTTCACAAGAGTTTAACCTAGAGACCAATTTTGCTAGAATAGGTCACTAGGATTATGTAGAGATGAATGTATTGGATTAGCTTGAAATCTATAGCATTTCTTTTTCTTAACCTTCTCTTGATTCACTTAACATTCACATCTCATGTGAAGCTATTTATAACAAGAAGGAGAAGGTGGAGATGAGAAGGAGTAAGTGTTTATCATAATGAAAGTGTTCAAGCATGATGAATAAAGATATAGCACTAAGAGAATTAATTGAAGCATGCATTATATAAATTAGTATCATGCTTCAATAGTAACTCCATAACAACAACCTCATCATGCTTGTACCTTTTAATTTCCACCTCATTTTATTTTTCATAAATGATGTCATTATTATGTCATTATGAGGTGGCACCTTCTAGAAGGTATTCTTGTAACAATTACAAAAATACCCCTCCTCCGTATACCGTATACCGTATACTGTATACCCGCATCCGAATTCCGAAAAATACGAATACCATTAATCCAATAATATAATACCGGTATCCGGTTTAAACCAAAGCCCACCAGTATTATCCTTCCGATTATTATTCCTGTAACAATTACATGAATAAAATCGAAACCCTGCCGTAACAGCTTACGGCTGCCATAACAACTTACAGCCTCTATATATTTGGCCTGAACGAGCGAACTCTCTGTGTGGGACTCTAAAGACTCTACAGTACGCTGGCAGTGGGTTTAACCACAAGCACGTCAGCGGCACTAGCTGTGCGTAACGGCTACCCAGGTACTTGACGAAAAGGTGGCCGACGAGCGAACCCATCACAACCCTTACGAGCCTGCAAGCAACACTTACCGTACAGTCCGGTCTCATCGTCTAATACGTCGCATATGAAGTCTAGGGGTGGTAAATGTCAGACCCCAGTAACTTTATAAGTCATGCTGATTTATGGCTCATAACAGTTCGAGAAACTACTGATAACACTTATCAGTAAATCTCGAGAACCCTGGCCAGGGATTTAGGTGTTATAGCCGATCAAACATAGCGCGACATCAACTCCCTATACCGGGAGAGACGAAACCCCTCCTATCGCTCACTGTCTCCATATGATTCAGGACTGTACCCAAAATCCACCTGTTTGCACGACTCAGTAGAGCCGTGGTAGGGAGGAAATTAAAGTACAGTGGGAATCACACAAGACTCTATGACGATCTCGGGTCTACAGACTAACCTGTACAAGTATCACTAGAGAACTGCTATCTGACAATAGGTATATATACCATCTAGGAGTTCTCAGCGAGTCCTGTTCGGTGTACCCATTCTCCAATGAGCACCTGTGTACAATCTTTGATGTCAAACATCAATGGTTGTGGAATCAACCATTGCCCCCAGGGTCAAGAAACGTACACACTAGTCTAATCTGGTAATACCGATGCCCTGTCTCGATATACCCTCGACTAGGAACTATTGAAGGATATGCTTGTAGACTGCCCAGGTCCCACCAGTATGATCTCATCATAATCCTGGTAGTCAAGCATAGTCCTAAGGGCTTCATCAACACATCACATGTTATGATAAAGATAAACCAGATAGCATACTATCATTTCGAGCAAAGATTGTTTCTGTACATATACATGTCTAGTATCCTATACAATACAGGCCTCTAGGGCATACATATCCAACAATCTCCCACTTGCACTAAGGCCTGTAATTAATGCAATAAGTACCAGCTAGAACCAGTTTCCGGCGTACCGCATGCCCAACAGCTCAAACAGTTTCTCAAACTGTACTTTAGGGATAGCCTTAGTGAATGGATCTGCTGTGTTGTCTTTCGTGTCTACTCTCCGTACCTCGATTTCCTGGCGATCCACTATCTCCCTGATGAGGTGATACCGCCTTAAGATATGTCTGGATTTTTTATGGGACCTCGGTTCCTTTGCCAAAGCCATGGCTCTGTTGTTATCGCAATACAGAGGTATTGGATTAGCAATGGATGGAACCACTTGAAGTTCTGAAATGAACTTCCTCATCCAGACCGCTTCTTTTGCGGCATCATTAGCAGCAATATACTCAGCTTCCATCGTGGAGTCAGCGACGGTATCTTGTTTGGAACTCTTCCAACATACCTCCCCTCCATTTAGAGTAAATACAAACCCTGAGATGGACTTACTATCATCCTTGTCGCTCTGGAAGCTGGAGTCTGTAAAGCCTTCCATTTGGAGATTTCCGTTACCATACACCAAGAACATTTCTTTAGTTCTTCTCAAGTACTTTAGAATGTTCTTCACAGCAGTCCAGTGTTTCTCCCCTGGGTTGGATTGATACCTGCTTACTGCACTTAGTGCATAAGCTACATCTGGGCGAGTACATAACATCGCATACATTATAGATCCTACTGCCGAAGCATAGGGTATAATGCTCATGCGAGCCCTCTCCTCATCAGTCTTTGGAGACATCTCTTTGGAGAGGGTGATCTCATGACAAGCGGGTAAATTACCCCTCTTGGAATCTTCCATACTAAACCTCTTTAGTATGGTGTCAATGTATCTCGATTGGGACAATCCCAATAATTTCTTAGATCTATCTCTATAGATCTTAATCCCCAGAATGTACGAGGCATCACCCAGGTCTTTCATGGAGAACCTCTGCGATAAGAATAGTTTGACCGATTGTAGCATAGGAATATCATTTCTTATCAAGAGAATGTCGTCCACGTACAATACGAGGAATGTAACAGTACACTCTACAATCCTTTTATAAATACATGGTTCATCCACATTTTTGATAAAACCAAACTCTTTGATTGTATCATCAAAGCAGATGTTCCAACTCCGTGATGCCTGCTTTAATCCATAGATGGATTAAAGCAGCCTGCATGCTTTTCCGCTGCTCCCACTATCAATGAAGCCCTCTGGCTGATCCATAAAAACGCATTCTTCTAAATCACCATTTAGAAATGCCGTTTTAACATCCATCTGCCAGATCTCATAATCATAGTAAGCAGCTATAGCAAGCAAGATCCGAATGGATTTGAGCATCGCGACTGGTGAAAAAGTTTCATCATAGTCCAAGCCCGGTCTTTGAAGAAATCCTTTTGCTACCAGCCTAGCTTTATAGGTCTCCACCTGACCATCCACACCAATCTTTCTTTTAAAGATCCATTTGCACCCTATGGGTTTTACTCCAAAAGGTGCAGCCTCCAAAGTCCATACTTTGTTGGTGTGCATGGATTCCATTTCGGATCTCATGGCATCCAACCATTTCACTGAGTCACCACTCGTGATAACTTGCTGAAAACTAGTAGGGTCATCATCATTCATGATGCAATCTTCTCTATCACCGTCAATTAGAAAACCGTAGTATCTATTAGGTGGGCGAGAAGTCCTACTAGATTTACGGAGTGGCTGAGGTATGTCAGGTTCTATTGAAACCTCAGGTTCAATCAAATCATCGGTAATGGTTTGTGCATCTGGAACTTCTTCCAGTTCTACCGCATTGCCAACAGTATCAATTGTAAAAAATTCATTTTCTAAAAATGTGGCATACTGAGAAACAAACACCCTTTGTTCCTCCTTGTGGTAGAATAAATATCCATACGAGTGTTTTGGATATCCCACAAATTTACACAAAACCGATCGTGTCTCAAGTTTGTCTGGATTCTGCTTTTTCACATAAGCCGGACAACCCCATACCTTAACTCTGTTAAGAGATGGTCTCTTCCCGTACCATATCTCATATGGAGTGGTAGACACGGTTTTGGTTGGAACCCTATTCAATAGATAAATCACAGTCTCCAATGCGTACCCCCAAAATGATATTGGTAACTCAGCATCACTCATCATGGATCGTACCATATCTAATAATGTGCGATTCCTCCTTTCCGATACACCGTTGTGCTGTGGTGTATACGGAGGAGTGAGCTGAGAGAGAATCCCATTCTCTTTTAGGAAATCTAGAAACTCTGAGCTTAGATACTCACCTCCACGATCCGATCGAAGTTTCTTGATACTTAAGCCTGTTTGTTTTTCTACTTCAGATTTATACTCCTTGGACTTTTCAAAGGCTTCGGACTTATGTTTCAACAAGAACACGTGCCCAAATCTCGATAAATCATCAGTGAAGGTTATGAAGTATGAAAAACCACCTCCAGCATGTGTAGACATTGGTCCACATACATCACTATGTATGAGGCCTAAGAGTTCAGTAGCTCTCTCTCCGTGTCCAGTAAACGGAGTTTTGGTCATTTTACCTTTGATGCAAGACTGGAAAGTCGCATAAGATTTATATTCAAACGAGTTTAAATATCCACTTTATGTAGCTTGGTTAGTCTTGTTTCATTAATATGACCTAGTCTACAATGCCAAATGAAAGCTTCATTTATGTCTGAAACCTTTCTTTTGTTTCCGTGTTGTATATGAAAAACTGTATGCTGATTTAGGATGTATATCCCGTTATTTAATGTTCCATACCCAATCAACTCTTGATTAAGATTAATGTTCATAACATTAGATTGCAATACAAAATTATATCCAGCATTGTCCAACAACGATACAGATATAATATTACATAACATCGAAGGTACAAAATAACATGGGTTCAAAACCAATATAGAACCCGACAGCAAACCAAGATGATACTCTCCCACTGCAGTAGCATGTACTGAGGAACCATTCCCAACCCGGAGAGTGTGATCACCTTTCTTCAACAACCTGCTATTTCTCAACCCCTGCATACAATTGCAGATATGAGATCCTGATCCAGTATCTAATACCCAGGAAGCAGAGTTAATTGAAAAACAGTTTTCTGTTACAAACACACCTGAAGTGGAAGCATCACCATGCTTCTTCTTCTGGAGGTCGGCCAAGTATTTAGCACAGTTTCTCTTCCAGTGCCCAGTCTGGTGGCAGTGGAAACATTCCCCACGACCTGTCGCAGCAGCCCCTTTCTTGTCCCTTCCCGATGCCTTTTTCACTCCGCCTCTCTGCTTGATGGGATTCTTCTTCTTCTTTCCCTTGGGCTTGGCTTTCGGGATGGAGGAAGAAGATGGCCCAGCAATAAGAGCGGGAGTTTTCGCTACCTTTAGCGTGCTCTCTGCACTCCTCAACATATTGAGGAGTTCTAGTAAAGACTTCTCCATTTTGTGCATGTTGAAGTTTACGATGAATTGAGCAAAGGCAGGGGAAAGGGACTGCAGAACAATATCAACATATTGCTCGTTCTCCATGGTCCAACCCAGGTCCTCAAGTTCTTCGATAAGTCCAATCATCTTCAATACATGGTCACCTACAGACGTGCCAGCAGCCATGCGCATCTGAAACAACTTTCGAGATGCCTCGTATCGGAGAGTACGAGATTGCTCTCCATACAACTCCTCTGTATGGAGAAAGATGGATTGGACATCCATCTTCTCATGCTGCTTCTGATGTTCATTGTTCATAGAAGCTAGCGCGAGGCACTTGGCTGTTGCGCAGTCTGTATCCCATTTCTTGCGAATTTCTTTATCCGCAACTGAAGAATCAGGGCCTGAGCTAGGAGGGGCTGGAGTAATCAGGACGTATGCGACCTTATCATATGTCAGGGCAATATTCACGTTCCTTAGCCAATCTTTGTAATTCGGTCCAGTGAGTTTGTTTTTGTCTAATAAAAGTTTAAGTCCCGACATCGGTATCTGCTATTAGGAGATAGAAAAGAAGTCATTCAGCGATTGCTCTTGCATAATTAGATTGGTTATTAATCTTATCTAATTGTTGTCTCCCACTGCTTTTTATCAAATTTTCCTTCAAACCTAAAAAGAAAACTAGCCAGGATAAATTGCAATCTACAAGTTCGCTAACCGAAAAGTGCAAAATTCTCCCGGGAGTAACTTTTACTCACAGTGGGATCGGAATCCAACTATCATATAGAAGGTATGAAATCTCATTGCAAATCTCAACTCTTGAAATTCCCGATATGATTTTTAACCCTAGTGACTTATGACCTTAACTATGGTCAACAAATCATAAGTACTAGTCAAGTTCAACCCGCCATTTCGTGATTGATTTAGACCCACCCACATGACCCTTAACTATGGTCAACAAAGTCATGAGAATGCCATAATCGATCGCATCAAATGCTTTGTAAGAATTCACCACTTAGCTATTGTACACCACGCCTTAACTATGGTCAACAAACGTGGCACGAATACTAAGTACTCTGCTTCCTAAAATGGTGGAGGGCAACGGATGGTTTTTATGAAAACCTTTAACGTTTTGAACTTGATATCGTTGTAGAATCGAGTGGGAAAGAGTGGTTTAAGCTCCAGTTTTTAAAAATCGAATGGTTTTGTAGTATCTTTCTAATTTTGCTAAAGAGGTCACTCCCGGTGAAGGGATCTCGGCTCTTTCCTTATCGAATAAGGTGCTGGATATGAAAATACCATGATGCAAAGCAAAGTTAGATCAACTATAAAATCAGATCGAGTTCTTTGTAACATTTTCCAGTTTCGCTAGAGGGGTCACTCCCGGTGAAGGGATCTCGGCCCTTTCCTCATCGAATGAGGTGCAGGATATTCAAGAATACCGCTATGCAAAACAAAAGCTAGAGTTACCCTTTTTCTTAAAAAAAACTTGATTCTACAACATCTTTAGGTTTCTTTCTCTTATCATTAATCACATTAATGTAGTCCCATCATTTACGTTTCCTAAACATCACAGAAAAGAAACGGAAAAATAGAACGTACGCTTATGCCATCTGCATTCGTCACTGGGTCCCGTCATGCACCGTTAGGTTACTTAACTAACGGCAGAGCGGGGGCTGGACTAGTGCGGGTGCAAAACATAAGCAACGTTTATTATATATCTCATATATAAATATAACCATTTCAAATCACAGATGAATGCATTGGATATACTAGGAATTCTGTATTTCATTCAAGCCCTTAATGAAAGACGGATTCCACGGTCGTGAAGAATAGCCAAACCCCCCCTAGACCCCTACGGGTGCGGCAAACTACCCGCCAAATTCCCGAAGTGTAGTAACCTCCCTCAACAATTGAGTAGGCCACTCGGCACTTTGAAAACCCGATAGTTTGTGCACCCCACCTTGGGTCTATCCTAGGAGCAAAAAACAGTAAAAAGAAATTATACAACGGTGGCTACAACCTCATCCCGGATGTATCCGTTAAAACAATATTACATGGCTTTTTACAAATTACATGGAATGAAAGAAAAGAAAAAACACTCTTCTCACACCCCCCGGCCATTCATCATGACGATCCAACACATTCATATACACATACCATCTCATGATATCCATATGTGCAACCCCCACTAATCGTCATATAGCAATTAGCGGACGTTTCAAACACATATCACAAAAAAAAACGAAAACCTGATTAGCCAAACACTATTAGAATTTCGATCGATAATTTTAAACCATGCCAACAGTTGACATGTTTCTGTACAAACACTTTTGTAAAATTCTTTATATTCCAGAAACCCTAATTCTTCAATATATGAGCACTGTAGAAAAATGAGTCAACAAGGCCCCAACTTGGCGGCGGATCAGCGGCCAAACCATGGGTTTGGCCGCGGATCCGCGGCGCTTTAGTCGAGTCATGAGTCCAAATTTCTACAGTGTTCTTATAAAAGCCTGCTTGTATTTTTAAGACATGTCAAATTAATTTTGGAACACTTTCAAAAACTGACAGCAGCAAGGGCAGAATACGAGGTTTTGGGAGAAAAAACTGTCGATCGAGCTTCTAACTTTTGGCTAACATCTAATTGTGGTTTAGTTAGGCTCTGATACCATGTTAGTGTATGTTGCATGCTCCCACAACTCTTGTGGCGCGGCGGAAGCGGTGAACGAAAATTTTCTTGGCATACAACACGCACTTAACCGAAGATCTTGTCTAAACCACAACTAGAAAAACCTAACTAGAGATCTTATCTACTATGTTAGGGATTATACCTCAATGATACGGTCCTTCGGGTCTTCTCTTTGATGAACTCCTTAGCTCCTTTTGACGTTGCCGATGTCTTCGATCTCCGGCCTCCCAAGACCTAGATGATCCACCCGAGAGTTGTCGTCCGAGCTAGAAACTCTTCACAAAAGTTTAACCTAGAGACCAATTATGCTAGAATAGGTCACTAGGATTATGTAGAGATGAATGTATTGGATTAGCTTGAAATCTATAGCATTTCTTTTTCTTAACCTTCTCTTGATTCACTTAACATTCACATTTCATGTGAAGCTATTTATAACAAGAAGGAGAAGGAGGAGATGAGAAGGAGTATGTGTTTATCATAATGAAAGTGTTCAAGCATGATGAATAAAGATATAGCACTAAGAGAATTAATTGAAGCATGCATTATATAAATTAGTATCATGCTTCAATAGTAACTCCATAACAACAACCTCATCATGCTTGTACCTTTTAATTTCCACCTCATTTTATTTTTCATAAATGATGTCATTATTATGTCATTATGAGGTGGCACCTTCTAGAAGGTATTCTTGTAACAATTACAAAAATACCCCTCCTCCGTATACCGTATACCATATACTGTATACCCGCATCCGAATTCCGAAAAATACGAATACCATTAATCCAATAATATAATACCGGTATCCGGCTTAAACCAAAGCCCACCTGTATTATCCTTCCGATTATTATTCCTGTAACAATTACATGAATAAAATCGAAACCCTGCCGTAACAGCTTACGGCTGCCATAACAACTTACAGCCTCTACATATTTCGCCTGAACGAGGGAACTCTCTGTGTGGGACTCTAAAGACTCCACAGTACGCTGGCAGTGGGTTTAACCACAAGCACGTCAGCGGCACTAGCTGTGCGTAACGGCTACCCAGGTACTTGACGAAAAGGTGGCCGACGAGCGAACCCATCACAACCCTTACGAGCCTGCAAGCAACACTTACCGTACAGTCCGGTCTCTTCGTCTAATACGTCGCATATGAAGTCTAGGGGTGGTAAATGTCAGACCCCAGTAACTTTATAAGTCATGCTGATTTATGGCTCATAACAGTTCGAGAAACTACTGATAACACTTATCAGTAAATCTCGAGAACCCTGGCCAGGGATTTAGGTGTTATAGCCGATCAAACATAGCGCGACATCAACTCCCTATACCGGGAGAGACGAAACCCCTCCTATCGCTCACTGTCTCCATATGATTCGGGACTGTACCCAAAATCCACCTGTTTGCACGACTTAGTAGAGCCGTGGTAGGGAGGAAATTAAAGTACAGTGGGAATCACACAAGACTCTATGACGATCTCGGGTCTACAGACTAACCTGTACAAGTATCACTAGAGAACTGCTATCTGACAATAGGTATATATACCATCTAGGAGTTCTCAGCGAGTCCTGTTCGGTGTACCCATTCTCCAATGAGCACCTGTGTACAATCTTTGATGTCAAACATCAATGGTTGTGGAATCAACCATTGCCCCCAAGGTCAAGAAACGTACACACTAGTCTAATCCGGTAATACCGATGCCCTGTCTCGATATACCCTCAACTAGGAACTATTGAAAGATATGCTTGTAGACTGCCCAGGTCCCACCAGTATAATCTCATCATAATCCTGGTAGTCAAGCATAGTCCTAAGGGCTTCATCAACACATCACATGTTATGATAAAGATAAACCAGATAGCATACTATCATTTCGAGCAAAGATTGTTTCTGTACATATACATGTCTAGTATCCTATACAATACAGGCCTCTAGGGCATACATATCCAACAATTATAATGTGTAAAACTCTCGCAGGAGTAACTCTTACTCGCAGCGGGTATCGGGATCCAACTATCTCATAGAAGGTATGCAATCTCATTGCAAATTTCAACACTTGAAATTCCCGATAATATTTTTCTCCTAACGTGCTATGACCTTGACGAAAGCCAACAAACCATAGCCCGCTAGTCAAGTTCAACCCGTCATTTCCTGATTGATTTAAACCCACCCGCACGACCCTTGACGCAGGCCAACAAAGTCGCACGACTACCCTAATCCAATCTGCATCATATGCATAAACAAATAAATACTAGTTAGCTACCGCATACCACGCCTTGACGCAGGCCAACAAACGTAGCACGAATACTAACTACCACTTATCTGAAATGACGGAGGACTACGACAGGTTTTTCTGAAAACCTATTGCGTAATGAACTTGATATCGTTGTAGAATCAAATGATTTTGAAATGGAGTGTTTTTTAGGCTTTTCTAGTTTTGCTAAAGGGGTCACTCCCGGTGAAGGGATCGTCGGCCCTTTCCTCGTCGAATGAGGTGCGGGATATATCATATATATCTCTGTACAAAGCAGAAACTATAGAAGCCATCAAAAGACAAACCGAGTGTGTAGCATCTGCCAGTTATTGCTAAAGGAGTCACTCCCGGTGAAGGGATCTCGGTCCTTTCCTTATCGAATAAGGTGCAGGATGTTCTACAAGGAACACCGCGATGCAAAGCAAGAACTGTAGCTACCTGTTTTATTTTTGAAATTCGATTTTACAACATCTTAGGTTTCTTTTCTTTCATTAATCACATTAATAAAGTCCCATCATTTAAATTACCTAAACATCACAGATAAATACGACGTACACTTATGCCATCCGCATTCGCCTCGATGTCCCCTCGTGCACCGTTAGGTTAGGTAACTAACGGCAGAGCGGGGCAGGGCTAACGCGGGTGTAAAACATAAGTAACGTCTATATAATATATCATATATACTATATACTGTATCTATCACAGAACATCACATGATCACATCACAGATATCGCAGCAGAAGAATCATATGAAACATTGGATATACTACGATGTCCGTGTTTTCAATACGAGCCAGTATAAAACACGGATTCCACGGTCGTGATGAATAGCCAATCCCACACCCCTAGACCCCTACGAGAGCGGCAAGCAACCCTACCAATTCTAGAGTTAGGAGACCCGGACTCGACTCCTCGAGGTTGTCTCCCACTGGACTCCAGAACCCGGTTACTTGTGCCCTCCTCCTTGGGTCTATCCTAGTGCGGAAAAGTAAATAATATACAAACGGTGACAACTTCCGCAATCTGGAAGTGCCCCAATAAAAGAATATTACATACAAGTTTTTACATAAATGAAAATGAAAAACACTCATCTCACATAAAAACCCCCGGCTATTCAAACACGACGATCCAATATAACATATCTAGCAACACATAACATCACATGTCATCAACGTAAGTAAACATGCGTATCCCAATTGTCGTTGACATATAGCAACGAAACCGGCAATATCACATATTACACTTACGGTCACAGAAAAGAAAGTGTAAAACTACAACAGTTGGAATCCGCAACCTGTATAGACATCGCATGCCTAATCAAATGAATTCCTTAGACATCTCATGGCTAACAATTATAAACCCAGCATTTTAGTCTCTTTATCGAAAACACTTTTCAATATCAAGTCGGGTAATTCAACAAGATTCCCGACATCCTGATCGAATGCTCGTCGCAAACTTTAGTAGGCGGCCGCACCCCCGATGCCGTCGACGAAGTGCACCAAGGCGGAACACCGCTGCCGCGAGCACCCGAACGGATGCTTTCGGCGACAGGGTTCTCCTACAGTCACTTGGTCGGGGCTAAGTGGTGTAGCTGTCTATTAAGTTTATCGGCGAATATCCGCGTACACTACGTGATTGCGACGGACTTTTGATCACATCAAAATTCCGTGGCAACCGATCATCTGAGACTAAAGTGCTGTGTTTATAACATTCATATTAGTTATCTCATAACTACTTATGGATTCCAATTATTGTATCCCATTCCAGATAAATAGAAAATATTAAACTTTCCGATCGAACAATCAAACACCCAAGTTTTCCCGAAACAGATCAACACATGAAACAAGTTTAAAAACATCCAGTTCATGCCTCAGTACCAACGGTCCAGCCGTAGAAGGGTCAAGCCAACGCCTCACATGTGGCACGCCGTACTGCCCCAAACCCAAAGGTTCAAAGGGCAGTTCAAGACGGTCACATAATCGAGTTAAGGTTTGTTGTCTTCTAGGGGTCCATCGCGTTACTTGCACTACTTAGAACGTCTTTAAACCACGGAAAAATCCAACACTTGGAAATTTCCCGACAGGGGAAAAAGTGGGTATTTTTATCCGGTCGAACTTTTTAACATATTCAAAAATTATCCGGAAAACACATAGACAAAATTAGATAATCCGATCGAAATACCGAGTCCCTAATACAACCCAGAAAACTCAACTCTTGAGTAAATATTAAAAATTCCCATAAAACTCGGCATTTAAATAAAGAAGTTACTGTGCAAAAATGGTTGACTGAAGAGACTAAATGGGCGCGGAACCGCCGCAATAGGCGACTAATGCCGCGGTTCCTCCGCGCTTTAGACACATCATTAGGTAATTTTTGCACCGTAATTCTTAGAATTTCCTGCTGAATTTTTTAAGAATTTTTAATCTGGAAAAAACCCAGTTTTTGAAAAATGTCCAGAGAGCATTTTGGATTTAGGGTTTCGGTTCGATCGGGCTTCTAACTCCGTCTACGCATCGCCTAAGGCTCTAGCTAGGCTCTAATACCACTGTAGGGTTCCTAGGCACTCTAAGGAGGTCTCACAAGGCATCAACCATGCCACTTTAAATTTTTACAAGTGCCGAGAAACCCTAATATGGATTCTTTGACTAGAGTTTAGGCGAAAAGTGCAACTGGTTAACTACTTAACTAAGAAGTGAACGAACATACAACCTTTGTAGATCCGGTTCTCCACCTCCATGGCTCCGCGATGAAGTCTTCTCGCTGCGATCATCGGATCCCGGACTCTAGCGTCGGCTTCATCGGAGAAATGGGCGGGCTAGGTCGTCGGCTTCGATGCCGAAGATGATCTACGTCGAGGCATCACAAGATCAAGCTCCCACTTCACCAAGTCATGAAACTTGTGAAGAAAACACCCTATACTACTTGGCAAGTGGTAGAGAATGAAGAAATAGGAAGTGGGTTCACTTTAGAATTGGATTTCTCACTTATTTGCTCAAGTTGCCATTGATGAAGGCAAGGTTTTCTTCTTGTTGAAGATGAAGAAGAAGAAAAAAGAATATGATAAGTATTATTCAAAATAGAAAATAAAATGAATACTTATCATATAGCAACCATGGTCAAGTGTAGAGAATGAACTAGGGTTAAGTGGAATGGTTAGGGTTAAGCATGAAAACAAATATGGTCACTTAATCAAAGCTTCATGAAGCTTCAACTAGCAAACAAAATAAGCCACCATATTCTTTTCTTTTGCCAAAAAGAAATAAATAAATAAATGAATAAATAAATAATAAAATGAAAACCCTAACCATTACACAACCATGGTTTAATCTTTACACAAACCCAAGTGAACATGTATCATCAAACATGATACAAACAAGTGCACAAAAGTATATCACATATACAACTTGTGTACTTCAAGTGAAAAAATCCATTTAAAGTGAACCAACACTAGTTAGTGCAAAGTAATATATCAAATATATAATTATGCATTAAATCATTAAATCAACACTTGATTTAACGATCCGGTCATATCGCATATAACCGACTAGTATCCAATGTATCGGCTTATCGAATCAATCCTTGAATCGATAACTAGGTTATATCGCATACAACCAATCGATACATTCATCGCGAGAATGGAATACGGTATCACATACACGCATTATTCTCGGTCCCGCACATATCTCATATGCGCTCCTATTTCGTTTCGCTTGAGCCAGGAAACCTCTGTGTAGGACTCTAAAGACTCGTCAATACGCCGGCAGCAGGTGATGATCATATCAAATACCCACAAGCCGCAAGCGGTCTGCTAAATGTAACGGCCACCCGGGTATTGAGCGATCAGAAGATCGACGAGCAATCCCGCTCACGCTCCTGTAAATCCAACCAGCAACACTTACCGTACAGTCCGGTCTCGTCGTCTGATATGTCGCATATCTCGCCTAGGGGTGGTAAACGTCAGACCCCAATAGCTCGATAAGTCGTGTCGATATGAGGTCTATAACAGTTCAAGAAACTACTGGTAACACTTACCAGTAAATCTCAGCAACCCTGACCAGGGATTTCTGGTTATAGCCAATCGAACACAGCGCAACATCAACTCCCTATACCGGGAGAGAGGAATCCCCTCCTATCGCTCATTACATCCATGTGATTCGGGACTGTACCCAAAAACCACCGTTTTGCATGCCCTCTTGGACGTGGTAAGGTGGAAATCAAAGCACAGTGGGTATCACACAAGACTCTATGACGATCTCCGGTCTACAGACTAACCTGTACCAGTGTCACCAGAGAACTGCCATCTGACGTAAGGTATAATACCATCTGGGAGTTCTCGGCAAGTCCGTCCAGTGTACCCAGTCTCCACTAAGCACCCGTATATCATCTCCGATGTCAAACACCAATGGATATGGGATCATCCATCGCCCATCTGTATAGGTCGAGAAGGTATACGCTAGTCTACTCTGGTATATCGATGCCCCGTCTCGATACACCCACGACTAGGGATCTTGAAGGATGTACTTATGGACTACCATGTCCCCACTAGTATGATCCGCATCATAGTCTAGGTAGTCAAGTACACATCCTAAGGGCTTTACCAACATGTAACAGAGAGACAATCAGTATACACGTTAAGGCAAAGAGTAACCCGATAGCATACTATCATGTCGAGCAAGAAAGTCCTCCCTATATATGTCCCAACATCCACTACAATATACATCCCATATACAGTAATGGTCTCTAGGGCATACATATAACTAACAGTGCAAACAGGTGGTTTTTGGGTACAGTCCCGATTCACATGGAGGCAATGAGTGATAGGAGGGGATTCGTCTCTCCCGGTATTGGGGGTTGACGTTGTGCTATGCTCGACTGGCCATAACAGAAAATCCCTGGCCAGGGTTGCAGTGATATACTGGTAAGAGTTATCAGTAGTTTCACAAATGTTATGGACCTCACGTCGGCATGACTTATCGAGCTACTGGGGTCTGACGTTTACCACCCCTAGGCGAGATATGCGACATATCAGACGAACAGACCGGACTATACGGTAAGTGTTACTGATTGGATTCACAGGAGTGTGAGCGGTCTTGCTCGTCGATCTTCTGATCGCTCAATACCCGGGTGGCCGTTACGTTTAGCAGACCGCTTGCGGCTTGTGGGTGTTTGATATGATCATCATCTGCTACCGGCGTATTGACGAGTCTTTAGAGTCCTACACAGAGGTTTCCTGGCTCAAGCGAAACGAAATAGGAGCACATATGAGATATGTGCGGGACCGAGAATAATGCGTGTATGTGATACCGTATTCCATTCTCGCGATGAATGTATCGATTGGTTATATGCGATATAACCTAGTTATCGAATCAAGGATTGATTCGATAAGCCGATACATTGGATACTAGTCGGTTATATGCGACATGACCGGATCATTGAATCAAGTGTTGATTTAATGATTTAATGTATAATTATATATTTGATATATTACTTTGCATTAACTAGTATTGGTTCACTTTAAAAGGATTTTCTCACTTAAAATGCACATTGTATATGTGATATACTTTTGTGCACATGATTGTATCATGTTTGATGATACATGCAACCTTGGGTTTGTGTAAAGACTTAAACCATGATTAGAGAATGGTTAGGGTTTCATTTCATTTAATTCTTTATCTATTTGTTTTTGGTTAAATGAGAAAAGAAAAGATAAATGGTTGCTTTCATACTAGAAGGTTCTTGTTGCTTCATGCATATTTTGACCAAAGTAACCATTTTGTCTTCTTCTTCATAATCCTAACCATTCATCTAACCTTAGTTAAATCTCTACACTAAACCATGGTTGAATATATGATAAGTATCATATTATTTTCTTTTCAAAATAATACTTATCATATTATCTTCTTCTTCTTCTTCTTCTTCAAGAAGAAAACCTTGCCACCATCAATGGCAACTTGAGAATAAGAGTGAGAAATCAAATTCTAAAGTGAACCCACCTCCTATTTCTTCATCCTCTACCTCTTGCCAAGTAGTATAGGGTGTTTTCTTCACAAGTTTCATGACTTGGTGAAGTTGGAGCTTGATCTTGTGATGCCTCGACGTAGATCATCTTCGGCATCGTAGTCGATGACCTAGCCCGCCCATTCTCCGATGAAGCCGATGCTAGAGTCATGGATTCAATTTGGACAGTGGAGGGACGTCATCACGGAGCCTAGGAGGTGGAGGACCGGATCAACAAAGGTTGTAGCCCCTTCCCTTTAGCTATAAATTCGTTTACTTGCTTGCATCGCCTTGTTTTCTAGTTAACGATCCGTATTAGGGTTTGTAGGCACAAGGAAATTTTTGAATTGAGCATGTTTGATCACTTGTGAGACTTCATTAGTGTGCCTAGGAACCCTACAGTGGTATCAGAGCCTAGCTAGAGCCTTAGGCGATGCGTAGACGGAGTTTGAAGTCCGATCGAACCGAAGCCCTAAAATCAAAGTTGCTCTCTGTACATTTTTCAAAAACTGGGTTTTTTCCAGATTAAAAATATACAGAAAAATAATCAGGAATATCTAAGAATTACTGTAAATTTCGACAACCCGATTCCATCATTGTGCGGCGGAACCGCGGCATTAGCATGGCTAATGCGGCGGTTCCGCGGCCAATTTGTCACTTCTTCAGTTGATTTCTGCACAGTAATTCCTATTTTGCAGTGCTGGTTTTCCTGGGAATTTTTAAATCTGACTCAAGAGTTGAGTTTTCTGGGTTGTATTGGGAGTTCGTTGATTCGATCGAATTATCAAACTTTGTCTCTATGTTTTCCGGATATTTTTGAATATGTTAAAAAGTTCGACCGGATATAAATACCCACTTTTTCCCCTATCGGGAAATTTCCAAGTGTTGGACCTTTCCTTAGTTTAATGACGTTCTAAATAGTGCAAGTAACACGATGGTCCCTCTAGAAAACAACAAACCTTAACTCGATTATGTGACCGTCTTGAACTGCCCTTTGAACCTTAGGGTTTGGGGCAGTACGGCGTGCCACATGTGAGGCGTTGGCTTGACCCTTCTACGGCTGGACCGTTGGTACAGAGGCACGAACTGAATGTTGTTAGACTTATTTCATGTGTTGAGCTGTATCGGGAAAACTTGGGTGTTCGATTGTTCGATCGGAAAGTTTAACATTTTCTATTTATCTGGAATGTGATACAATAATTGGAATTCACAACTAGTTATGAGATGACTGAATGAATGTTATAAACACAGCACTTTAGTCTCATTTGATCGGTTGCCACGGAATTTTAATGCGATCAAAAGTCCGTCGCAATCACGTAGCGTACGCGGATACTCGCCGGGTAAACTTAATAGACAGCCTCACCCCATAGCCCCGACCAAGTGACTGTAGGAGAACCCCGTCGCCGAAAGCATCCGTTCGGGTGCTCGCGGCAGCGGTGTTCCGCCTTGGTGCACTTCGTCGACGGCATCGGGGGTGCGGCCGCCTACTAAGAGTTTGCGACGAGCATTCGATCAGAATGTCGGGAATCCTGTTGAATTGCCCGACATGATATTGAAAAGTGTTTTCGATAAATAAGACTGAAATGCGGGGTTTATAATTGTTAGGCATGTGATGTCTAAGAAATTCATTTGATTAGGCATGCGATGTCCGAAGAGTTTGCGGATTCCAACTGTTGTAGTTTTACACTTTCTTTTCTGTGACCGTAAGTGTAATATGTGATATCGCCGGTTTCGTTGCTATATGTCAACGACAATTGGGATGCGCATATTTACTTACGTTGATGACATGTGATGTTATGTGTTGCTGGATATGTTATATTGGATCGTCGTGTTTGAATAGCCGGGGGGTGTTTATGTGAGATGAGTGTTTTTCATTTTCATTCATGTAAAAACTTGTATGTAATATTCTTTTATTGGGGCACTTCCAGGTTGCGGATGATGTCACCATTTGTATATTATTTACTTTTCCGCATTAGGATAGACCCAAGGAGGGGAGCACAAGTAACCGGGTTCTAGGGTCCAGTGGGAGACCAGCTCGAGGAGTCGAGTTCGGGTCTCCTAACCCTAGAATTGGTAGGGTTGCTTGCCGCTCTCGTAGGGGTCTAGGGGTGTGGGATTGGCTGTTCATCGCGACCGTGGAATCCGTGTTTTATACTGGCTCGTATTGAAAACACGGACGTCCTAGTATATCCAATATTCCATATGATATTTTCTGCTGCGTTATCTGTGATGTGATCATGTGATTTGTTCAGATAGATAGTATATAGTATATATGATATATTATATAGACGTTGCTTATGTTTTACACCCGCGCTAGCCCTGCCTCGTTCTGGCGTTAGTTACCTAACCTAACGGTGCAGACGGGACATCGAAGCGAATGGCGATGGCATAAGCGTACGTTATATTTATCTGTGATGTTTAGGTGGACTTAAATGATGGGATATTCATTAATGAGATTAATGAAAGAAAATAAACCTAATTGATGTTGTGGAATCGAATTTCAAAATAAAACAGGTAGCTACAGTTCTTGGTTTGCATCGCGGTGTTCCTTGTAGAACATTGATCAGTCGAAAATAATGTATTTTTTAACACGGCAATTTCCCTAACATTTGCACTCATTTAGAAGTTTTCGGTATTCATATTTCACATATTAGCAAATCAGTCGTTAAATATCAGATTTCATGTGTTAGACTTTTAAACCGACACTTTAAGGGAAATTAACCGCATTTCATGGCATCGCATCATTTCTATATTTGCGCAACACTTGTCTTGAGTCTGTGCAGGAAAATACGGAAGAAAAACCAAAGAGCTGATCAAAAATACACCAACTCCATGTTTTCAGATCTGGTAGCAATTCAGAAGGAAATATACAATTCAACATATCAGAAAATAGCCCAAGTATCAGCCCAAGCAACCACCAGAGAGACCAAGCCCTAAGGCTCCAAATTAGCCGCGGAACCGCGGCGGGAGCTGTCTTGCGCCGCGGTTCCGCGCCACTTCTGCCACGTCATCGTTTTATTTTTAGTGCAAAATTCCCAGCTCTGGTCCCACATTCCTTTATGATATGTCAAATTCCAGAAGGACCTCGAAGCTACTGCCAGATCAGCAAATATCATTAAGCAAGGCTAATCTTAATTAAGCACCTAACTAACCTCTTCTAGAAGCTCCCTCCTAACTAATCACATCTAGAAGCTTCTCCTCTAACTAACTTTTGGAGGGAAATTCAAATTTCCTCAACAAACTTTTAGAAGGAAACTTAGAATTTGAAATCCTAGATCTAGGGTTTGGATATCTATAAATAGGAACCTAGACCTAGGGTTAAAGGCTAATCAATAACAATTGGTTCAATATTAGTTAGTTCATTCTTTACCTCTACTCTCTTCATTTTCTTCCACAAGTCTAGTGACAAGGCTTGTGCGAAACCCTAACCCTAATTCCACTCCAAATCTAAGATCTTGAGTACCAATCAAGCGAGAATCCTTCAACCTTTAATGAGCCGAGCCGATCTTCAATCGGGCAAGTGATCCAAGCCGATCCGCGACTCACGGGGACGAGCGAAGCCAAATCGACGATCGAGTTCTTCCTCTTGTAGTTCTTGAGCGAATGCAACTAAATTGTTGATATAAATAAAAGGTGAAATTCTTTTATCTTGCTTTCTTTTAATTCTTGCATCATGATTAGATCTCAATTTGTAATTGTTGTTCTTGTTGTGATGTTTGAGTAAAACTCCGCTCGTAAAGGAGTCGAGACGATTGTAGAATGATGATGTAATAAATCTTAATACGATTTTTAAGTTCTACGAGTTTTGTAAACCCTAGGAAGTTCAAGAATCGATGACTTAGTTTCGTTGCGATGCTTTCTTGATTGTGATCGCTCGAAATTAGGGATCTACGATCGTTTCTTGAATTTACTAGAGGCTAGAATATGAATGATATCGATGAATGAACAAGGGATAAGATGAAACCCAAGTTTCACTAGAAATCCCTAATTCTTGTCGATCATCATCGATCTAGTATCAATTCATCGAAGGATAAGAATACGTAATTGTAAGATTACATCACATCTATAGATCCGATCGATTCCTACGAGCCTCATTTCGATTCTTGAGATTTGGTTTGGAAAAAATCAACAAACTATCAATTCTTGATTCTATCTTTTTCTTGTTATTAGATCTAGATTTTCTAATTCTTGAAGTTCAACTTTAAATCTTGAATTGTTTATTTTCTTTTCATTAAAGTTTCAATTCATCTAATTCGAAAGACGAACGATTACACTTTCCCTGTGGACGATCCGCACTCACTAACAATCTACATCAGACACCGTAGTTGTAACCGTTCGAAAATCGTTTAGGCAGTTTTTCGGTAATCGGCAAATTTTTCGGCTTTTTCCGTAAAAAGTCAAAATAGGTATTTTTCATTTTAGACCTAATTATACAAAATTTAGATAAGATATTACTATAATTTTGTCACTAAAATGTCACTTATAATTTTCTTGTTAAATAAATTTTTTTTCGTAATTAATTATTTTTTTATTATTTTAAGCCTTTTTAAATATATTAAATTAGGGATAAATACAAATTTAATTAGGTAAATTTCATAATTAGGAGTCTTTATAAGCTAAAATATGGTGTTAATAAAATTGTATCATGACTTGCAACATTTTAGTTTTATGGTGTGAAAATTATGAAAAAAATAATATAAAAAGGGGTTTTTTTGTAAAAAGTTGATGTGAAATGCATTAAATGAGATGTGAGGGATCTTTTTGACCTAGAAACTTCTCCAAAAACCCCACACCCTCCTCCTCTTCACCTCTGGCCGAAAATAGCAGCAGCTCCCCCCTCTTTTCACCTCAATTCTTGCTTCAAAAATCATGAAAAATCATGAAAAATCCACAAAAATTCACCATTTTCTTCTCCAATTCAAAGCCAAACCCTAATCCATTCTCTCCTCAACCAAATTTAGTTCAAAACTAGGAGAAAGGAGGCTTATTTGGTGGCTTGATCATGCTAGGGTTCCACTTGTGAGGTAAAATCCTAAACTATTTTGTTAACTTGTAGTTATATGTGCTAAAAATTCAATTTTGAAGTATTAATTTAGTTGTAAATTCTTGTTCATGAAAATCAAGAATGGGATTTGATGTTGAACTAGGGTTTGAAGCATGGTTGTTAGACTTAAGTTAGGGCTTTGGTTACCTAATTGATTAGAGTGGTTAATTGGGTAATGATACGCTCGCTAAATCGTTAAATTTCGATGTTTGAATCGAATCGGTATTGAATTTGCTTACTAGATTTTTTACAAAAATTAGAATGCGATCAAATTGCGTTATGTTAGCAATATAATTAGCTTCGTATAGGACTATTAGAGTGCGCGAACGCGGAGTTTCGTCTAGTCGGGTTGTAGTTTTGTCGATTTCCCCGAAATGACGATTCTAGTTAAAGGTTAGCGATTTTCGTGCGTTTTCCCGCGCACCGAGTGCATGCTATGTTTAATTCGAGAGCGTCGATAATTGTATATTGTGACTTGCATCGTTTTAGGTTTTGTAATCTTATGCTTGGTATTGTGCAAATATAGGATCGGTCGGGGAAACATCGGACACGGCGCGTAAGGCCAAAGCGGTGGTCGGATCGGATTTGCAAGGCATTCAGGTGAGTAGATGTATTCATCTATGGGGGAATCGTCTGGATGGCGCGAGGCGCCCCCCTAGTTAGGATTACCCTACTTTATGCAAGATTTATATTGTTAGATAGCTTACCCCTTTATATACATTGCATACCCTCACAGCTAACCGTATGCTAGATTGCATGGACATTCATCTTCATACATGCGATATCACTTCGTAGGACACGAACACCATTACCATTGGCATCTGTAGCACGCGCACTATTCATTTGACACACACGCCTTTGGTAATTGCCATGCCACGTGCACTATAGAACCTGTTTAACTTAATAACACCATTTGCATTCATACATGATATTTGAGATTGAATCGCATGCATATACCTCGCATTACCATTATATTTACATAGATTTCTAGCCAAAACTCACATCATATACATTGGTATCATAGACATTTATCATATATAACATGTGGACATTATGATTTTCTTGAGGATTTCAGTATTGCTGCGATTTCTGGATTTTTGGGGAAAACCGCAAGAATTTAACAAAAAGCTTATATTTATCATTTTTAAAACAAAGTTGCGGTTTTCTCGTGATGTATGTGTCGTCCACCATGAGTTTTCATGTTTTCTGTTGGATTTCGAGACCCGATTCGAGGAGTGGATGAACCGTCTCGGGTATATGGTGGGCCCGGTATGGTACCCCGGGGCAAGAAGATCGAGTTGTAGACGATGAGCCTGGCAGGGGAAGACTACCTACCGGTGATGTCTGGCGCGGCGGATATCCGGAGGATACCGACCGTTGTCGTGAGATTTATGATATGGGCCGATCCGGACTGACGGAGCCCGATATTGAGACAGATATGATTTCTATTTGGTGTCGATGCTTGACACGGGTTTTCAGATGATTTCTTGATGATATTTAGCTATTATACAGACATTCATCTTCTAAAAGTTAGGAATGCAGTAACTTTAACATTTAAAACACTTAAAGAGTTAGAAAAGATATTGCATACATGTGCATGCATACTAGAGTTATTATATCACATATGGACATACATGTTGTTCCGCATTGCGTGCATTCTTACGATTGCCTTATTAGATGCTATATTCTACTCACGAGCTGACAACTCACCCCCGTTGTGCCACAGTGTCTTGCAGGTCGGACCCGTCACTCTTGTAGCGGCGGCTATCTTATCATCAGCTCTTTTGCGCAGACTCGCGACATCGCCCGTAGGTGGGTTGCGAGCATATTTTATATCTTTTGCTTTATTATTGTATCTAGTATTCTCCATCTACCACTTTATATTGTATATGTGACCTAGTGGTGAGACTGAGAGGTTGTATATTTGTGGTTTCTTTTGGGTCGAGCTCACTTGAGCCGGCGATGTGTTTTCTGATATTTTGCGTTTCTTTTATGCTCTTTTCTTGATATGGTTATTATATTGCATGTGGTTGTGATCCGCCTTGGGCGAAGAGCTAGCCCCCGCTTGGGGATGCCATTTTATGATTACAGGTTTATTATCTTGTTGTACCCATTTTGGGGGATAGAAAATACAGGGGAGACTCTGCCGAAATTTTCAGAAATTTATGATGTTTTTAAGAAGGGATTCTTTGCAACTTAATTGATTTGAAAATCGTTTTCATTAAAGGTTTTCCTTCACTCTCTTTTGATTTTGGTTTAGATTCTTTTGGGCTTTGGCTGACTTAGGTTACGGTACGCCTTTAGACTTCTCGTAATCTAAGTGCCAGTCGCGTTCCGTACTTTCGGGTCGTGACAAAGTTGGTATCAGAGCGTAGGTTTTACCTTTCTAAGTGTAGGACGACCTTGGTAGATGGAGTAGGTGACTTAAGCAGAGTGGCGTAGCGTGGGTATGATCCGCGGCATACTTACGATACGGTACTCCGCCTATGTGACCTTAGGACATAATTGCTTGTATTTCCTTTCTTGATTCCTTGCATTCCTTGATTCAATTGCAATGTCCTTATTAGCCTTGTTTCTTATTCTAGCTTCGATGCCGCCAAAGACTACGAGAGCTCAGCGGGCTGCCGCTAGGGATGAGATTCGAGCGGGCCTGTCTGAGGCGAGGATCGAGCGGGAGGATACGCCTACCCCTCAGGGTCATACTGATCCGTCTTATCCTGACCGTATTGCCAGACTAGAGGCCGGCATGCAAGAGTTGCGACAGATGATGGGATCTTTAGTTGAGTCCAGTCGGGCACAGAGATCCGAGGACGTTCCTTCCACCGCACAGACCACGATCGTACCTGCTGCACAGATGGTCGCTCCTGCTACTACAGAGACTATCCCTGTTTCACTACAGGAGTTCATGAGATTGAGACCTCCAGCTTTTACCGGTACGGATGCGACAGAGGACCCACAGGCATTTCTAGATAGGATGGCTCGGATTTGCCGTTCGTTGAGGTGTTCTGATGATAGATTGGTGGAGTTTGCGAGTTTTCGTCTGGAGGGTCTTGTCCAGACATGGTACGATTCAGTAGAGAGAGGCCGAGCTGCAGGTCTGCCTTCTATGACCTGGGATGAGTTTACATCTGCATTTCTTGCCCGTTTTCTTCCGGAGAGTGTCCGAGATGCTCGAGCCTGTAGTTTTGAGTCTTTGCGCAAGACTCCTGGGATGACGGTGTCGGAGTATGATATACAGTTTACCCAGTTGTCTCGATATGCTCCGTACCTAGTCGACACAGAAGAGAAGAGAATAAAGAGGTTCGTGCGAGGGCTTGATACACAGCTATTCCTTGCCATCGGCACCCAGAACTTTGATACATACGCAGCCGCGATGGATGCAGCCTTACTTTTGGAGGAGCGTATTTCTGAGACTCCGGTCATTTCTGGGCCGAAGAGGATCCGTACTGATACGCCAGCTCAGTGGCAGATGGGCAGACATCATGATAGATTATTTTCGGGAGATGGTGGAGGTAGAGGATTGAGACGAGGTCAGTTATTTTGTTCATATCCACATACCCAGCAGTCGTCTCCAGGATGTTTTCAGTGTGGGAGTTAGTACCACCGTGTCAGAGACTGTACCATGGGACGTCAGGGCACGGCGACAGTTCCGCATGTGACTTTACCACCCTCACCACCTTCTCAGAGAGCTTTACTTCCTACTCCTGATGATGCTTCACGCCAGCCAGATGCTTCTAGAGGCCGTGGGCATGGCGGTCCGATTCAGAGAGGACGAGGCGACAGAGGCAGAGGCCGAGGCCGAGGTAGAGGCAGAGCACAGCCAGCTATTAGTGGTGGACAGGCCCGAGTGTTCGCGTTGACTCCTCAGGATGCACAGGCATCCAATGCCGTCGTGACAGGTACTATGCCAGTATGTTCTTTTGATGCACGGGTATTATTTGATCCAGGCTCCACACATTCCTATGTTTCCACGTATTTTGCACCGAGGTTGGGCTGAGAGTCTTCTCCGTTAGATCGGCCGCTTGTCATTATTACCCCGGTAGGTGAGTCTTTTGTTGCCCGTTTTGTGTACCGATCGTGTTCCGTTCGTATCGGGGAGAGAGATTCTTCAGTTGATTTGATTCTCCTCGATATGCTTGACTTTGACGTTCTTCTTGGTATGGACTGGCTAGCCACCTGTTATGCATCCGTGGACTGCCGTGAAAAGGCAGTCGGATTCAGTTTTCTTGGTGAGCCGGTTCTTATTATTCAAGGAGATCGTAGCGCTACCCTTCCCAGCTTGATTTCTTCTCTTCGCGCTGGTCAGCTCTTGAGAAAAGGGTGTCAGGGATTCTTAGCCTATGTTTGTGATACTAGCTCCACAGAGGTTCCGTTGGACCAGGTCCCTGTTGTGAGAGAGTTTCCTGATGTATTCCCTGACGAGCTGCCTGGTCTGCCACCAGAGCGCGAGATTGAGTTTTGTATTGACTTGATCCCTTGCACGGGGCCTATCTCTATACCGCCTTATCGGATGGCCCCGGCGGAGCTGAGAGAGCTAAAGGATCAGTTACAGGACTTGCTGGACAAAGGGCTTATCCGACCGAGTGTGTCACCTTGGGGTGCTCCCGTCCTGTTTGTTAAGAAGAAGGACGGAAGTATGCGTTTATGCATTGATTATCGTCAGCTGAACCGGGTTACTGTGCGGAACAGGTATCCCCTACCCCGCATTGATGACTTATTCGATCAACTCCAGGGTGCAGGGTTCTTCTCGAAGGTTGATTTGCGGTCAGGTTATCATCAGTTGCGGGTTCGGAAGGAGGATATTCCGAAGACCGCTTTCCGTACTCGATATGGTCATTATGAGTTCTTGGTGATGTCGTTCGGGCTCACCAATGCCCCGGCAGCATTTATGGATTTGATGAACCGCGTATTCAGGCCGTATCTCGATCAGTTCATCATTATGTTCATTGACGACATCTTGGTTTATTCTCGGAGCCGAGAGGAACATGAGCAGCACTTACGTATCACATTGCAGACTTTGAGGGAGTATCAGCTGTTCGCCAAATTCTCCAAGTGCGCATTCTGGCTAGACAGTGTCGATTTCTTGGGTCATGTGGTGACGAGAGATGGTATTTGTGTGGACCCGAGGAAGATCGAGGCAGTTCAGCGTTGGCCTAGACCAGTATCAGTTACAGAGGTTCGCAGTTTTCTAGGTCTGGCCGGCTATTATCGACATTTCGTCCAGGATTTCTCCCGCATTGCTGCACCGTTGACCGGGTTGACCCGGAAGGGGGTTCCTTTTGATTGGACCCAGGCATGTGAGGATAGTTTCCAGCAGTTGAAGACTCGTCTGACTACTGCACCAGTGTTAGCTTTGCCTTCAGGATCAGGCGGGTTCGTGGTATATTGTGATGCTTCTCGAGTGGGGCTGGGATGTGTATTGATGCAGCACGACATAGTTATCGCGTATGCTTCTCGGCAGCTGAGGAAACACGAGCAGAACTACCCCACCCATGATTTAGAGATGGCTGCAGTGGTATTTGCACTTAAGATCTGGAGACATTACCTATACGGTGAGTCGTGCCAGATATTCACTGACCACAAGAGTTTGAAGTATATTTTCCAGCAGCGAGATCTGAACCTAAGACAGCGCCGATGGATGGAGTTGGTGAAGGATTATGACTGCGAGATTTTATACCATCCGGGCAAGGCGAATGTGGTGGCAGATGCTTTGAGTAGAAGGCCCGGAGGTAGCTTATCTTGTTTGAGCGCAGTACAGATGCAGTCGACGGGGGATTGGCAGGTTTTATGTGATAGCAGAGTGCAGTTTGAGTTTACTCCTACAGGGGGACAGCTAGCCCATTTCAGAGCACGCCGACTTGACCGTATCCATGAGGCACAGTCCGGCGATGCCCGTACATTAGAGATTATTGAGTAGATTCGGCAGGGCAGAATTTCCGAGTTCGTGATTGATGATCAGGGGAAACTTCGATTTGGGACTTGACTGTGCGTGCCAGATTCAGAGGGACTGAGGCGTGATATTCTCGAGGAGGCACATAGATCAGTATACAGTGTGCATCCGGGTTCCACCAAAATGTACCGTGATTTGAGAGAGGTTTACTGGTGGGACGGGATGAAGAAGGATATTACAGACTTTGTGTCGAGATGCCTGACTTGTCAGCAAGTCAAGGCCGAGCACCAGAGGCCAGCCGGCGAGTTACAGCCTTTGCCCATCCCTGAGTGGAAGTGGGAGCAGGTCTCCATGGACTTCATTATGGGTCTACCCAGGACCAGTCGAGGGTACGACTCTATTTGGGTGATTGTTGATCGACTGACGAAAGCGGCTCACTTTCTGCCAGTGAAGACCACTTTTGGATTTTCTCAGTACGCCCAGGTTTATATTGATGAGATAGTGCGACTGCATGGTGTTCCGACTTGCATCGTGTCCGACTGTGGCACCCAGTTTACCAGCCGATTGTGGCAGAAACTTCAGGAAGCATTGGGCACCCGATTGAGTTTTAGCACAGCCTTTCATCCGCAGACTGACGGTCAGTCGAAGCGTACGATTCAGACTCTTGAGGACATGCTCAGAGCTTGTGTTTTAGATTTCGGTGGTAGCTGGGATCGTCATTTGCCTTTGATCGAGTTTTCCTACAATAATAGCTTCCAGGAGACGATTCAGATGGCACCTTTCGAGGCTTTATATGGGAGGAGATGTCGATCGCCTGTATGTTGGATAGAGCTTAGGGAGAGCAGTATTTTGGGGCCGCAGATTGTACAGGAGACGACCGAGAAGATACAGCTGATTCGGGACAGGATGAGAGCGGCACAGAGCAGGCAGAAATCATATGCTGACAGGCGCCGTCGCCGACTCGAGTTCGCTGTTGGCGATCATGTTTTCCTGAAGGTCTCTCCGATGAAAGGTGTGATGAGATTTGGGCAGAAAGGTAAACTGAGTCCTAGATATGTTGGTCCTTTCGAGATCCTAGAGCGTGTTGGTCCAGTCGCTTATCGGTTAGCTCTTCCGCCTAGCTTCCCCGATGTTCACCCCGTATTCCATGTCTCGATGCTTCGCAAGTACCTTCATGATCCTTCCCAGGTGATTCAGCACCAGACGATCCAGCTAGAGCGTGATCTTTCTTTCACCGAGCAGCCGGTGGTCATCTTGGATCGGCAGGTGAAGAAATAGAGGTCGAAGGTCATACCGTCTGTCAAGGTCCTTTGGCGTGGCCCGAACAGCGAGGAGGTCACCTGGGAGACCGAGGTCGAGATGAGGAAGAGATATCCCCATCTTTTTGAAGGTACGCGTAGTTAAATTCCAAATTCGGGGACCGAATTTCTTTAAGGGGGGAAGATTGTAACCGTTCGAAAATCGTTTAGGCAGTTTTTCGGTAATCGGCAAATTTTTCGGCTTTTTCCGTAAAAAGTCAAAATAGGTATTTTTCATTTTAGACCTAATTATACAAAATTTAGATAAGATATTACTATAATTTTGTCACTAAAATGTCACTTATAATTTTCTTGTTAAATAAAATTTTTTTCGTAATTAATTATTTTTTTATTATTTTAAGCCTTTTTAAATATATTAAATTAGGGATAAATACAAATTTAATTAGGTAAATTTCATAATTAGGAGTCTTTATAAGCTAAAATATGGTGTTAATAAAATTGTATCATGACTTGCAACATTTTAGTTTTATGGTGTGAAAATTATGAAAAAAATGATGTAAAAAGGGGTTTTTTTGTAAAAAGTTGATGTGAAATGCATTAAATGAGATGTGAGGGATCTTTTTGACCTAGAAACTTCTCCAAAAACCCCACACCCTCCTCCTCTTCACCTCTGGCCGAAAATAGCAGCAGCTCCCCCCTCTTTTCACCTCAATTCTTGCTTCAAAAATCATGAAAAATCCACAAAAATTCACCATTTTCTTCTCCAATTCAAAGCCAAACCCTAATCCATTCTCTCCTCAACAAAATTTAGTTCAAAACTAGGAGAAAGGAGGCTTCTTTGGTGGCTTGATCATCCTAGGGTTCCACTTGTGAGGTAAAATCCTAAACTATTTTGTTAACTTGTAGTTATATGTGCTAAAAATTCAATTTTGAAGTATTAATTTAGTTGTAAATTCTTGTTCATGAAAATCAAGAATGGGATTTGATGTTGAACTAGGGTTTGAAGCATGGTTGTTAGACTTAAGTTAGGGCTTTGGTTACCTAATTGATTAGAGTGGTTAATTGGGTAATGATACGCTCGCTAAATCGTTAAATTTCGATGTTTGAATCGAATCGGTATTGAATTTGCTTACTAGATTTTTTACAAAAATTAGAATGCGATCAAATTGCGTTATGTTAGCGATATAATTAGCTTCGTATAGGACTATTAGAGTGCGCGAACGCGGGGTTTCGTCTAGTCGGGTTGTAGTTTTGTCGATTTCCCCGAAATGACGATTCTAGTTAAAGGTTAGCGATTTTCGTGCGTTTTCCCGCGCACCGAGTGCATGCTATGTTTAATTCGAGAGCGTCGATAATTGTATATTGTGACTTGCATCGTTTTAGGTTTTGTAATCTTATGCTTGGTATTGTGCAAATATAGGATCGGTCGGGAAAACATCGGACACGGCGCGTAAGGCCAAGGCGGTGGTCGGATCGGATTAGCAAGGCATTCAGGTGAGTAGATGTATTCATCTATGGGGGAATCGTCTGGATGGCGCGAGGCGCCCCCCTAGTTAGGATTACCCTACTTTATGCAAGATTTATATTGTTAGATAGCTTACCCCTTTATGTACATTGCATACCCTCACAGCTAACCGTATGCTAGATTGCATGGACATTCATCTTCATACATGCGATATCACTTCGTAGGACACGAACACCATTACCATTGGCATCTGTAGCACGCGCACTATTCATTTGACACACACGCCTTTGGTAATTGCCATGCCACGTGCACTATAGAACCTGTTTAACTTAATAACACCATTTGCATTCATACATGATATTTGAGATTGAATCGCATGCATATACCTCGCATTACCATTATATTTACATAGATTTCTAGCCAAAACTCACATCATATACATTGGTATCATAGACATTTATCATATATAACATGTGGACATTATGATTTTCTTGAGGATTTCAGTATTGCTGCGATTTCTGGATTTTTGGGGAAAACCGCAAGAATTTAACAAAAAGCTTATATTTATCATTTTTAAAACAAAGTTGCGGTTTTCTCGTGATGTATGTGTCGTCCACCATGAGTTTTCATGTTTTCTGTTGGATTTCGAGACCCGATTCGAGGAGTGGATGAACCGTCTCGGGTATATGGTGGGCCCGGTATGGTACCCCGGGGCAAGAAGATCGAGTTGTAGACGATGAGCCTGGCAGGGGAAGACTACCTACCGGTGATGTCTGGCGCGGCGGATATCCGGAGGATACCGACCGTTGTCGTGAGATTTATGATATGGGCCGATCCGGACTGACGGAGCCCGATATTGAGACAGATATGATTTCTATTTGGTGTCGATGCTTGACACGGGTTTTCAGATGATTTCTTGATGATATTTAGCTATTATACAGACATTCATCTTCTAAAAGTTAGGAATGCAGTAACTTTAACATTTAAAACACTTAAAGAGTTAGAAAAGATATTGCATACATGTGCATGCATACTAGAGTTATTATATCACATATGGACATACATGTTGTTCCGCATTGCGTGCATTCTTACGATTGCCTTATTAGATGTTATATTCTACTCACGAGCTGGCAACTCACCCCCGTTGTGCCACAGTGTCTTGCAGGTCGGACCCTTCACTCTTGTAGCGGCAGCTATCTTATCATCAGCTCTTTTGCGCAGACTCGCGACATCGCCCGTAGGTGGGTTGCGAGCATATTTTATATCTTTTGCTTTATCATTGTATCTAGTATTCTCCATCTACCACTTTATATTGTATATGTGACCTAGTGGTGAGACTGAGAGGTTGTATATTTGTGGTTTCTTTTGGGTCGAGCTCACTTGAGCCGACGATGTGTTTTCTGATATTTTGCGTTTCTTTTATGCTCTTTTCTTGATATGGTTATTATATTGCATGTGGTTGTGATCCGCCTTGGGCGAAGAGCTAGCTCCCGCTTGGGGATGCCATTTTATGATTACAGGTTTATTATCTTGTTGTACCCATTTTGGGGGGATAGAAAATACAGGGGAGACTCTGCCGAAATTTTCAGAAATTTATGATGTTTTTAAGAAGGGATTCTTTGCAACTTAATTGATTTGAAAATCGTTTTCATTAAAGGTTTTCCTTCACTCTCTTTTGATTTTGGTTTAGATTCTTTTGGGCTTTGGCTGACTTAGGTTACGGTATGCCTTTAGACTTCTCGTAATCTAAGTGCCAGTCGCGTTCCGTATTTTCGGGTCGTGACAGTAGTTGATTGCGGTCAAATAATTTTTGGTTGTGATTTCTTTATAATTTCTCAATTACTACACATCAAGAATTCTTTTCCGTTGTGTAGTATGAATTTGCTCACACATTTTCATGCGACCGTTAATACTTCTTGAGGTACTAACCGACCGATTACTCCTGTGCTTGCTTACTTGGTGTATTTTCCTCGTCTTGCACCACCTCAGGCATAGCAGTGACTCCCAGACCAGTTGGCCTTAGGGCACTAGGTGAAGAAGCACTCTCGCTATAAATTTTTTATTGCCCTCGGTGATAACAAAACCAGTGTCCATTTTTCTCACCACTTTATATTTTCTTCATTCATTTTTTTTATTTCCTTCATACATTGGCTTTAAGACAAGAGCATTTCAAGGTATCCTCTACTATCCTAGGCTTTAAGACGTGTGTAAGTGCGAATAGCAGGGTAGCAACGTTCAAAATGTTTGGCTTCCAGAATAGAAACTATTTTTCAGACTTATTTTTATCCTCAGATTAGTGTCGTCCTTCATCTTACTGACCCTTAGGACAATGGCTCATAACTACTTATTACTAGTTCGTATAAGAAAACTTCTAATTTTCTTAGTTTTCTTAAATTTTTCTAATCTCATGGATGTAATTGTTCACTATCTAAACTTTCATTATCTTATTTATGTACAAAAATGTTTTTATCTTTTTGAAAAAAAATTTAGATTTTTATTGGTTTTTTCAAAAATGTTTTGTGCTTATGCAAAATGATATGCAAATGATGCGAAAATAAGCACAAACCTCCCCCAAACTTGTTTTCAACAGTGTCCTCACTGTTGCCATCTGCTAAATCTCGAAAAACCTGTAAGCTTGGGAGGAATTTATTAGTGGGGGCAAAAATTTTAAGTGAAGAACCTCTCCTAAACTTATTTTTGGCTCAAAATTTTGTAAAAATTTTCTTTTCATGAGCCAGAAAAACATACCCCCCAAACTTGAGTTATGCAATGTTAATCTTTTGAAAATCACATGAGGGGGTCAAAAATTAGTGGTCGATGCCAAGCTTTGCAAAGACCGAATGTTAACACCAACCATTCAAAAATTTTATCAATGCAGTGCTTGGGTTGGTGGAAGAAAAAGTGTGGAAAGGGTAAGTAGTGGAATAGAATGTGTGTGCGTCTCGTTTTGGAGAGACGATGCAGTGTATGTGATGGATTACTCGCATTCTTTTTATAGTTCAAAAGAAGGGGTGGAGGTTCAATTTCATTGATTGGGAGATGATTCATCTCAACACCCGTGTCATTTAAAAATGCGAGTTCATCAGCGAAGATCTCCTCAAAAGTTCCATCTATACCCCGATGAATAATGTCATCATAAAGTGCGGGGTGATCTTCAGACTCTAAAAACAGTTCATAATCAGTGTTAATTGTTGACCCGGACATCTTGGTGGAAGAGTCCGTATGTGTAAGATACATAGTTGGGTCAAACAATAACATATGAAAAGAGTCAAGATCGATATCAGGAGGATCATCAAATTCGCTGCTGTCGACATCCATTAAGTCGACAGAACATACCTGAGCAGTAGGTTCGGAAGGTACACTTCCCACCTTGTAAATGTTCAGTTCTATTGACCTATTCCCGAAAGATAGGGTCATAGAACCATTACGACAGTTGATAATAGCATTGGAAGTGGCCAAAAAGGGGCGACCTAAAATCACCGGAATTTGCTTACGTGGGTTCGCTACAGGCTGTGTATCAATTACAATAAAATCTACCGGGAATATAAATTCTCCGATTTTTATTAACACATCCTCCAGTTCACCCCTAGGTTTGGTGATTGATCGGTCAGCCATCTGGAGAGTGCAATTGGTTGGCTTCAACTCTCCGATACCTAGTTGCTCATAGACTGAATAAGGAAGCAAGTTAACACTAGCGCCAAGGTCTAGTAGAGCACGGTTAATGTGTTTTTCCCCAATAGAAACGGAAATAGTAGGATATCCAGGATCCTTACGTTTCCTCGGTAGTTGTTGGGGGAAAGCCGTGTCTATTGTCTTTTCCATGAATATCTTCTTGGGCGCTTGAGTCTTCCTCTTTCTAGTGCACAAGTTCTTAAGAGTTTTCGCATAGGACGGAACTTGTTGGATGGCATCTAGGAGAGGGATGTTGGTGTTTACTTGCTTAAAAATGTTCATAATCTTCTCCATATGTGGACCCGGTGTGTTAGCCCTTAACCGATTAGGATAAGGTGCTTTAGCAATAAGCGCTGGGTCCATCATAGGAGAAGGAAGTGTTTGTGGAACCGATCCCAGTATAGAAGTGGGGATAGTCCGTGGAGGGGTAAAAGAGGTGGGCTGAAGTGGCGAGCCTTTTGGGAAATGGAGAATAGGCTCGGAAGAAGATGGTGGGGTAGAAGAACTGGGGTCAGAATTAGAAGTGTGTGTGTGAGGAAAGGTCTCAGCCGGGGTGTTATTGATTGATTTATCAGTATCATCAAACTCATCCCCAAGGTGATGGTCAAGCACTCTTCCAGATCTCAACGTAAGTGCATCCACATGATGTGAATAGCCAGGATTGGGTAATGGTTGAGCTGGAAGTTTCCCTTTCTCTCTTGCACTCATTTCGGCTTTTAGTTGTGAAATTTGTGCTTCCATCGATTTGATGTTCTCATTTTGAGAGATAATGATCTTCATTACATTCTCAACGGAAGATTGCAAACTTGCCGTCCCTTGGATGGATTGTTTCATGAAAGTATCCAAGGTTTGTGCTAGTGCAGAGGTATTATCTGTACCGGTCAATTGCAAAGGACTGGACGGTGCAAAAGTGTTGGCCGGATTTTGAAAGTTTTGTGCTTGAAAGGGGTGCTGACTCAATTGAAGTTGTGGGTGCTGTTGTGGTGGAGGGACCCATTGGTAATTGTTTTGGGTTGGAACCGTGTTTTGAAATTGTGATTGGTTCCATGCAAAATTTGGGTGATTCCTCCAACCCTGATCATATGTGGAGGAAGATGGATCGTTTCTAGGTCTTTGAAATACGGCATTGGTATGCTCAGGACCTTGAAACGGACATTCTTCCGTCAAGTGAGACGGATCAGAACAGCATCCACATACAGTTTTGGAGAGTGATATTTGACTTAGGGCGGCAGCTAAAAATTTGTTTTCCATAGTCTCGAGTTTCTTATTGATAGCTGCAATGTCAGCTCTAACTCCTATGGAAATATCATTGCCATCCCTAGACGATTGACTCGCACCCTCCCACTGTAAAGATTTTTCAGCGAAATTTTCTAGAAAATTCCAAGCTTCCCCATCATCTTTGGTCATAAAATTGCCTTGACACATGGATTCAAGGGTCTGTCTTGTGTAAGGAGTAATGCCCTCATAAATGATTCGGCACAGTTCCCATCTCGGGATGCCGTGATGTGGACATTGGACTAACAGATCCTTGAAATGTTCAAGACATTTTGAAAATGTTTCATTCGGAAGCTGGGTGAATTGATAGATTTCGCTACGGACTCGAGCTGTCTTTTGATGTGGGTAGAATTTCTTAAGGAATGCTTTGACGAATTCGTCCCAATTTGAAATGGAATGTGCGGTAGTGTTATATAGCCACTTCTCGGCTAAATCGCACAAAATAAATGGGAGAATACGAAGACGGAAAGCATCCACAGAAAGCTGTGAAGTACCCATCATTGCGCATACATTTTCAAATTTTGTGATAAACACGTATGCGTCTTCAGATTCGAGACCGTGAAATTTTGGTAGAAGGTTGATGTATTGGGGTTTTATTTGAAAATTTTCCCCGTTGGCTGGTGGAATGGAAAGACAAGTGGAAAGTGGACCTCGTGTTGGATAGCACCTCTCTTGGAGAGAGATGCGAGGTGGATTCTGCGCACCAACGGACGGCGGCAGGGTAGTGGAAAAGAAGTTCGATGGAGGTGGATCCATCGAAGTGGGTGAGGTGGTGGGTAAAAGAAAGGTAAGTGTAGAAATACCGACTTTAAGGTCGATCGGGGAAACGCGGACTAACGGGCACTAGAAACCCGTGTCCAGCCTATCTTGCACTAAAAAGGGTTAGTACAAGTAGCAGTGTGAATTTATAATTAGGGGAATGATATGAATGCGGTGTTTGTTTTGAAAAATTGGACGGATTTTGAAAATATGATGCAACACAACAAATGCAACATACAAAACCCTAAAATCTAGTGGTCACCTAGGTCAAACTCTAGACCGCTCCTAACTGCCAAAAGACAAGTCGCGGGATAGAATCCTCCACTGCTTCTTTGTTCCCCTGTGGCCGGATAAGTGCCAGGTAAGTGGGAAGGTACTCCACTACGTAAGTAGTGGGCCTAATTAAAAACCACTAGCCTTAGACACACTCGCCTTAGGCACCACAAGAAAACGCGGATAAGCAATGAATTACCCACGGCCCTCTCTTGTCCTAATTGAGCGCGACGGTCCTTAGAGTCATCTCTTGATTTCTTTTAATTAATGAGGGTAATTGCGTATGCAAGTTTGTGATTTTCGGGGCTTAGGAAGGGTAATGAACTCCCCACCTAATCTGGATTTGGTCGTGCCCCTTAATTTCCGTATTAATATGCAAACAACCAAAAATCAAAAACACGCACAATTTTAATTTGCTTTTTGCGGCGCGGCGATTATTTGCAAAGAAACCTGTAGCAAATTGTCAATTGGAGCAGACAGAGGAGGAGATAAGAAAGATAGAGACTTACAGAGCAAAATTGGTGCAGTGAAGCAGCAAAATTGCCGCGGAACCGCCGCACTAAGGTGGTATTGGCCGCGGAATCGCGGTTGTGTGAAGAGATCTCTGCAAAAAAATTTTATCACAATGCTCCTGTTGCTCCCTTTAGCTCTCTGGAATATTCACAAAAATTTTATCCAAGCTCCAATGATTCCAGATTTCCTCGCAATCAAATCACAACACACGTATTAGTGTTTGCACGAATTTTGATCACAAAATTTAGATGGAATAAAATTTTCAACTCAAATTTCAAAATACAAACAATTAGCGCACTATCCCCGGCAACGGCTATATCGCACAATGTGAATGGGAGAAGTCGTAGACGCATAGCATCCACTGAAAGTTGTGACGTACCCATCATTGCGCTTACGTTTCCAAACATCTTGCACCTTATTCGATAAGAAAAGGACCGAGATCCCTTCGCCGGGAGTGACTCCTTTAGCAATAACTGGAAGATGCTACAACACTCGGTTTGTCTTTTGATTGCTTCTATAGTTTCTGCTTTCCACAGAGATATATATGATATATCCCGCACCTCATTCGACGAGGAAAGGTGTCACGACCCAAAATTGGCCCGTGACGGCCCTAATACTACGCAACGCCCTAAGACGTAACGTAGTAAAAGAAAGCCAAAACCCAGAAGTCTAAACCATAAAAATACGGAAAAGATAATATAAGTTTTTGAAACATTTGAAATCGCAACCCAAATTCTTTAAAAGTCCTACCTTATTTCTTTAAAATTTTAGCAACACCCCTTTTTTTTTGTAAAGACCAGCCAAGATGAATACAACACAAAAATATGAAGCTATAGCGAAGAAATAAGTACAATAGAGAGAAGCTGTATATAAAAGACAACAAATCCACCAATAATATACAGTAACATCCTCACCAAGTCTCTAAGTCAATAATACAATAGTAGATGGAGAGTACAAAATACAACGAGTGTACAATATGAAATACAGATAATCATCTAACCCACCTAAGCAAAATGGTATTGTGAGCTGATGCGGTATCTGTAGCAAAAGATGATAGATGGATACTGAATAGCCTGCCTCGACTACTCTGGGGAACAACCTGAAACACCTGTGGCACAACGGGGGTGAGTTGCCAACTCGTGAACAGTATAAAACATATGCAGGTAATCGCAGGAATGCACGTACAGCATGAATCTAAGATATGCGATTACAGTAATAATATGTCATGCAAATGCCGAATAAAGGAGAGTACACTAACAGGTGCAATCAATATGTGAAGCAATAGTAACATGACAATAGTATGCAATAACTATGCAAAAGGATATAAGAATGTAGATATGCAACTTATCACAAGGGTACGCTAACAGGTACTACCACTATATGAACCGTGCATAAAAATAGGTAGGGGTGAGGTATAGGGTGGAATATGTCATTTCCACGGAAACCTGACATCGTGGCAGGATCACAATCCATCAAGACACTCAAATCCTAAAATCAGCCCCCATATTGGGCCCTCACAATCATATAAGTCTCACATCACCTCAATATACAATATCGAATAGCTCTCCTATATCTCGAATGTACAATTCAACAATCTCTTTCATATCCAATATCCAATGTCAATGAATCACCTATATCCCAAGTCGAATCTCAAGTAAGAATCTAACATCCTAAAGGTAAATATATACAGAAATAAGTATGATGGGGGTAATACACATATATTAGCGTCCCATTCCACTAATATTGGTGTAAGGGTATATATAACAGCGGCTAAATCCCCTGTTATATATACAAAAGGGGTTAAAGAAATATCATGAAAGCAGTGTGCCAAGCATCGACACAGAAATCCTCGTATATCGGGCTCCGTCAGTCCGGATCGGCCCACGGGGTCCGTCTGCGGTATCGGCCCTCGGCCCCGACAGTACAGATCATCCCGCATCCATCTCTCGACTCTGGCCAGTATCCTCCGGACAACTGCCAGGTCCAACCAATCACCGGAAGGTACTCGCCCGCCTCCAGGCTCAATCGGCAAACCCATCGATCTTCTTGCCGAGGGGAACCATACCGGGCCCCACCATGTACTCTCATACGGCAACCACACCTCGTATGGAGTATATAATCAGCACCGATAAAACTCATGGGGGACGCTCAAATATCATATCAAGGAAACCGGGTTGTTCCATGTATGCATAATTTCATGAACTCCCGCGGTTCCCAAATCCCGAAAACATCATATAAAATCCAGATAAACAATGTACAAATCCAGGAATAAATATATGCGATATATCTGAATGCGAGCAGGTAACAAATATATATAGCTGAACCAGATGTATGCGAAATCAAGATGATACAGCTAAGTGACATCAGTAAAAGTAAATGGGTATCTGCAACTGAATATGTGTGTAACATACAGGTGTAGCAATGCACAGGTATCTACCTATAGGAACTGATGTCGTATACCCCCCTGGGTATAAGTAACATATGTAGAAAATCCCTCCCGGTGTAACTAAGATAAGTGCGCGGTATACCAATAGCTGTATCGCAAGGTGTAAATGTACCTATCACTAAAGGTATGATACACTATAGGTATACCGGTAATCTAGATGTCATGTGTGGTAGGCAATAGTAGCTATAAGGGTTAGTGTGTGACATGGCAATTATTGACGGTGTGTGTAGCATACAATCCGTGCTCATGCAACATGGACCGTCAATAATATGTGCAGTGTCCTACGGCTGCTAGTCACAGTATAGCAATATCTAAGGAAAAACAGTAAAGGCGCAATTCTACAATGAAGTAGAATGTGCGACAGGTATTTGAATCCTAGCCCAGACGCATAACGCCATGCGGGCGATTCCCTTGTAGATGTTAAATCTACTCACCTACACTCCACGCTAGGTGAATCCTACCATCTGCTCCCCCTGTAGCCGTGTCCGTAGTCCCTGCCTGCAAACCTGCAAATACGACATGGATATCATATAAGCCAAAATATTCCGCGAAACGCGATATCGAATGGAAACGAGAAACTCGCGTCGCGAACTAAACGCGCGTGTGCACAATACGCTGAATCGTGTGTGTACGTGTCTAAAACCATCGCGACACGCCGCGATACGCTGGATCACAGAACCCACTTACGTATCGCGCGTATCGCGCAAACACAACGGACACCAAAAACGGTATTTGATCCCAGATTTTCCTACAGGTCAAATCTTACAAAACTAGACATACCAAAACACTACACTACACAGCAGACTACCATTACCAAAAACCCAGAACCCCACTCCCCTTCCTGGCCGCAAATTGCGGCCAGAATGCTAAAATTGGCGGCCTGGGTAGGGGTAGGGTGGCTCGTGTTCTTGTGGTGTGCTCTATACCTAGTGTACATGCTCTAGTCTTCTCAATTTGTTCTGAAGGTATCGGGTCACAAGCAGATCACAAATGTCACAAATATCACTTAAAAACGACAATTTTGCACAATAAGGAAAACCTATGGTATTTTTGTGAACCCTGGGTTGAATCTCAGTTGAGGTGACCTAACAACACTACAAGGAGCTAGGTTAACCAATTCCAACAAATTCCAACCAAAATTCCACACAAAACACCAAACTAGCACTAAACTAGCAATTTAACACAAACCGACACTAACAATCACACAACTAATCAAACTAGGGATTGGGTTCAGGAAGTATACCCTATGGAACCCTAGAAAGCTGGTGAGGAGGTGTATGGAGGAGGTGAGAGCTTCTGCAAGTGCTGAGCTCCTCCTGCTGCTGCTGTTGCTTGCTGTTTCTGCTGCTGCTTCTGCTACTGCTGCTGCTTCTGCTACTGCTGATGATGATGATGATGGTGATGTTGTTGTCTCTGTTGTTGTTGTTGTAGTTGATGTTGCTGCTGGGGCAGCTGCTGCTGAAGCTTCTAACGTTGCTTCTCCTTGTGCTGGGGCTGCTGTTGTTATTGTTGTTGTTGTTACTGCTGTTGCTGCTGCTTGCTTCTCATTCATCAGGTGAGTGTGTGTGTGTGTGTTTGAGAGAGTGAGGGAAATGAGAGTGAGATGTGAGAATGAGAAAAAACCAACAACCCCTCTCATTCTCATTCTCTTTCATCATGAAGAGGCATGGCTCACACCATTAAGCCCATGCTTCTCTCTCTCTCAAAGTCAACACTTCAACCAAATAAAATAAAACCCATTTCAAATTCATTTTAAAACAACCATACACTATTAAACCCAAAACACCTAATACAAACTTAAAACTAGATTAAGCAATGGTTAAACCACAATTAACATCCTAGTTTACATGCACAAGTGTGTGTGTGCCTAACAAAATTCTAATAAAATACACATTAAATAGGATAAAATATTTAAACTTAATTTGGTAAACTTTTTATTAAAAACCACACATTAAAATATAATTAGCTACAAAACACATTCTAAGGTGTTACAATCTCCCCCCCTTAAAAGAAATTCGTCCCCGAATTTAAAAATATACTGATACGCGTACCTTCAAAGGGAAGATTAAAATCCTCAAATCTCGCTTGCAGCCTCCCAAGTGACTACCTCACTATACGGCTACGTCCAAGAAAACGCTTCACAGATGGCAAGACCTTTGACCGACGTTTCTCCACCTGTCGAGCCATTAACACACATGGCTGCTGGTGAACGAAAGATCGCGTCCAGCTAAATGGTCTGGTGCCAAATCATGTGAGAAAGGTCATGAAGGTAAATGTAAAGTATCATCACAAGGAATACGGGGTGAAAATCCAATAATCTGGGCGGAAGTGCCAAATTAAAGGCAACGAAACTAACTCGCTTATAGGATCTAAAAAGGACCTAAAATCCTGGGATAAGCTTCCCAAAATCCAACACGTCGCTCATCGGAAGGTCCGTAGGAATACATGATTTGCCACTGCGCACTCAAGCCTGCGACCAGCACAGTCGCATAAGACATCTGTTTGCAATGGACAATTCTCATCCTGACCTGAACACAACTGGACTATCTCCGAAGCTCTGGACTAGCTGGGGTCCAAAATCCTACTTACGCAGAGTCAGAAAAACAACAGGCCGGTGGTCGACACGATCTAACCCCTAAGCCTAAGGGTGGCCAATTGGAGTGTCTCCTGATAACAGCTATCGAAGGAGAACCCTAACGATGGCGAGTGACGATCCCCAACCGCTGACAACAATCAAACAAACACACAACTTAAACAAAACAACTGAGCAAACTGAGTATAACCGGATGACAAGAATCCGAATGGAGTCACACCCTAACCAAACTTGGGTAGAAACCATAACGAAATTCGTGGAGATCTGCTCCCATTCCTACTTCGGAACGGTAAAAGATTGCAACTCTCCAGCCGGCCTCAGATGCTCGACCCAAGCACACAACAAGACTGACACCTTGAAACGAAACCTGAAACTTCTTTTTACATCCCTGTCCACTCGTAACTATCTCACAAGTCACGCCAAAGCTGGTGGAACTTGAATGCATAAAGAGAGTTGACAGATGTGCATGTTCTAGGATTGCACGTCTCTACCTGATAATGACAGGTACACAAACGCGTCCCTAACTTAGCACACCTTGTCACAATTCAAGGTCTCCGAATCATTACCCAGCCGAGTATGCTCAAGTATCTCTGACGTACGAGCTTCGACGGGCGGTGTCTCGCGAAAACGATTTAAGGGAAGTGGTCGGGCGCGGACATGAGCAAGCTGTCCCCTCCGTAGAGACGAACTAAAGCTGTACTCAACGATCACACAAGAACTGTAAATCTGCAGAAGACTATCACAACAATCAAAATCCGCTGCAGGAAGATGTACATTAAGCTCTGGTGGTCCGTGAAAATCTGACGTGACTCTCAAACAAGTAGGGTCCCCAAATCTCCAACGCAAAACCACCGCGGCCATCTCCAGATCATGAGTGGAATATCCTCCTCGTACTTCCTCCAAATGTGGGGAAGCAAAAGCGATGACTCTGTAGTGTCACATCAGTATACCCTCGAGCCCACTCAAGAAACATTACAGTTAAACAACAAAGTCGCCCGAGCAAAGGCAAAGAAAGGACTAATGCAGTTGTTAACCGAATCTTCAACTGCCGAAAATTCCGCACACATGCCTCAGTCCAAAGAAAAGAAACCTCCCTTCTGGTCAATTTAGTCGACGGTGCAGCACTACTCTAGCAATCCTGCATGAAACGGCGGTAAAACCTGCTAAGCCCAACAATCTGCGGATCTCCGTCCTGCACACAAGTCTGGGCCTAAGCTGTACGGCCACGATCTCCCTCGGAACCATACGAAACCGTCTTCCGTGACTACAAGACCTAGGAGTCAACACAAACAAGCCTGAAGAAACACTCCGAGAATTTAGCAACTGCTGGTGCTCTCCCAGTATCTGCATAACAAATCCTCAGTGCTACTCATGTCCCTCAAGACACACTAAATAGACCAGAATGTCGTAAATAACACAACAGAAACTGGTCGAGAAACGGCCTGAAGAAATCTGGTTCATCACCTCTACGAATGCTGCTAGGGCATCAGGGAATCCAACGACTCACTGATACACACAAAGCCCGTAGCACGCATAAGGCAATCTTCGGAATGCCGTCACTCCGAATCCGCAATAATGATGACCTGATCCCAAACACACTTAGAAAATGTCTCGCACTCTGGAGCTGATCGAAGAAATCGCCACGGCGAGGTGAAGGATACCTATCCGCACCGTAAGCCGGTTCAATTGACGATCCGTCGATACGCAACCCTAAACTGCCGTCTTTCTCCTCGACGAACAGAAATAGGAGCTTCCAAAAGCGAAACACTCAGACGCACAAAACTCCCAAACCAAAACTCGGCAGCTGATCCCTTAGCTCCCAAGCTTCGCTGGCCCATCTGGAACAACGTCGGAAAAACTCTCGCACGAAAGGAACCCGGTCCAACAATCCCACTGTGGCTCCGGTATCACGAATGAACGCCAAGAATCCACGACATCTCCTCAGTAGCCGACTAGCGAAAAAGGCTGAATTCAAGCTGTAAGAGGCGGCACAACTATCCACCTGTACAACAAGAACTGACTTGCCGGGGAAAACAAAACCTAACTTGTTTCCTCACGGTAGTCCACAGACGCCTAGCACGTAATTAACCAGTCCGTGCCCAGGAGAACGTCAAATCCAACATCTCTAGAAGGATCAAAACGACGGACGAATCTCTATCTCCTATCCGATTGGCACACAACTGAAATACGTGTCGCGCAACAAAAGAATCGCTGACAGAAGTTAACACCACTACGACTAATCTACCCAACCACGGTACAAGCAAGAAAACAAATGAATACATCAAAAGAACATATAAATCAAGGGTACCTGAAAACTCCACATTGGACGTCTGCACGTCCCGATGAGTAGAAGCAAACTCCTGGGTCTGCCCTCTACTCGCAGCTGGATGAACTCCTCTGGTAGACTGAGCCCTCTGAGCGAATCTTCCACGTCCACGGCCTCTCTGAAAACGATCATGACGAGGTGCCAAGGAACAATCCCTGACGAAGTGCTGAAAGCTTCCGCATCGAAAGCATCCACGCGCTGACTGCTGACCATCCTGGGGCTGAGAGCTGAACGACTGTCCTCGTCCTAAACCTCTGCTACTCCCGCGACGGCCACGAAATCTGTCTCGAGGACCAAACCTCTGTCTCTGGGCTGGTACACTGGTACGAGTCCTCCACTGTCCTGGAATATGTGCCTCGTCAACTGGAGCTGCAACCACTGGTGCTATGTAGGTGACGGACTGCTGCATACTGATCGTAAGGGACAGCTGAGTAACAGGGGTGACAACCTCCTGTCGTAGCTCCCGAATGACGTCAACTAAAGAACTCATCGTCTGGCGGAATTCCTGCACCTCTACTAAAAGTCTATCCATGGTATAGGTCGTAGGCTGATCCGTCTGCACCTGTGCAACTAGAGTGCCATCCTGGTCAGTACTCGTCTCACCCGAGCTAACTCTGACCTCGGCCCTCGCTGCATCGCTCTGAGTCCCCATAGTCATCGGCGGCAAGGCTATAAATAGATATAAGATGAGATTCGATAAGAATGAGGAAATCGAATCTCAAAGATATGAATCATCAAGGAAGGAATGTCAAGCAAATTGTACTTAGGTCACTTAATGCAAAGTACCGCGCTGTGGGCATGCGGCAGACATATACGCACTACGTTACTCTGCTTAAGATACCTACTCCATCATACTAAGGTCATCCTACACTCCTAAAGGTAAAACCTAACGCTCTGATACCAACTTTGTCACGACCCAAAATTGGCCCGTGACGGCCCTAATACTACGCAACGCCCTAAGACGTAACGTAGTAAAAGAAAGCTAAAACCCAGAAGTCTAAACCATAAAAATACGGAAAAGATAATATAAGTTTTTGAAACATTTGAAATCGCAACCCAAATTCTTTAAAAGTCCTACTTTATTTCTTTAAAATTTTAGCAACACCCCTTTTTTTTGTAAAGACCAGCCAAGATGAATACAACACAAAAATATGAAGCTATAGCGAAGAAATAAGGACAATAGAGAGAAGCTGTATATAAAAGACAACAAATCCACCAATAATATACAGTAACGTCCTCACCAAGTCTCTAAGTCAACAATACAATAGTAGATGGAGAGTACAAAATACAATGAGTGTACAATATGAAATACAGATAATCATCTAACCCACCTAAGCAAAATGGTACTGTGAGCTGATGCGGTATCTATAGCAAAAGATGATAGATGGATACTGAATAGCCTGCCTCGACTACTCTGGGGAACAACCTGAAACACCTGTGGCACAACGGGGGTGAGTTGCCAACTCGTGAATAGTATAAAACATATGCAGGTAATCGCAGGAATGCACGTACAGCATGAATCTAAGATATGCGATTACAGTAATAATATGTCATGCAAATGCCGAATAAAGGAGAGTACACTAACAGGTGCAATCAATATGTGAAGCAATAGTAACATGACAATAGTATGCAATAACTATGCAAAAAGATATGAGAATGTAGATATGCAACTTATCACAAGGGTACGCTAACAGGTACTACCACTATATGAACTGTGCATAAAAATAGGTAGGGGTGAGGTATAGGGTGGAATATGTCATTTCCACGGGAACCTGACATCGTAGCAAGATCACAATCCATCAAGAAACTCAAATCCCAAAATCAGCCCCCACATTGGGCCCTCACAATCATATAAGTCTCACATCACCTAAATATACAATATCGAATAGCTCTCCTATATCTCGAATGTACAATTCAACAATCTCTTTCATATCCAATATCCAATGTCAATGAATCACCTATATCCCAAGTCGACTCTCAAGTAAGAATCTAACATCCTAAAGGTAAATATATACAGAAATAAGTATGATGGGGGAAATACACATATATTAGCGTCCCATTCCACTAATATTGGTGTAAGGGTATATATAACAACGGCTAAATCCCCTGTTATATATACAAAAGGGGTTAAAGAAATATCATGAAAGCAGTGTGCCAAGCATCGACACAGAAATCCTCGTATATCGGGCTCCGTCAGTCCGAATCGGCCCACGGGGTCCGTCTGCGGTATCGGCCCTCGGCCCCGACAGTACAGATCATCCCGCATCCATCTCTCGACTCTGGCCAGTATCCTCCGGACAACTGCCAGGTCCAACCAATCACCGGTAGGTACTCGCCCGCCTCCAGGCTCAATCGGCAAACCCATCGATCTTCTTGCCGAGGGGAACCATACCGGGCCCCACCATGTACTCTCATACGGCAACCACACCTCGTATGGAGTATATAATCAGCACCGATAAAACTCATGGGGGACGCTCAAATATCATATCAAGGAAACCGGGTTGTTCGTTACACAGAACTGTTTGTTATACTGAGCTGGGGATGTATTGACCGATCCCGCTTGTTATACTGAGCTGGGGAACGTTGGTCCCGCTCCAACTTATAATTGTTATAAGACAGAACAGGAAATAGGGGAATACCAGAATTCCTATGCCACCCAAACGAAGAAAGTGCATATGATGCATCTCCTTCGGGTGTGTTCGTTACACAGAACTGTTTCTCGGTATCCTCTGCATCCTGGGTATTTGATACCGGATCAGGATCCGAGATATGTAATCTGTTACATGGGGCTACAAAAAGGTAGAAAAACTGAGAACGGGTGATAAGTTTCATGAGACAGAAAACGGGGCAAGTGTTGCAGCCAAGTCTGTTGGTCACTGTCACCCTGTATTACCAATACATTGATTCTGAACAAATGCTATTAGATACCGAACCTGATATACAAAATCATATCAATCTCTTTATTTATTAAAATAATGATAAAATTTTGTATTGCTTGATAATGTTTTGAACATTTCCTATATCAAAAGTTGATCGGTTCAGGCACGTTATCTAAAAGCATTGACGTTCTAAATCAAACTACAGTTCCTAGTATACAGAACACACACAAGAGGAAGAATTCAGAAATGAACGGATCCTTCTTGAGACATTGTAGACTAGGTCACATCAATGCGACCCGGTTGGCTGAAGTTACATTTTAGATGCATATTTAAATCAGTTTGAATTTACATCTTATGAAACTTGCCAGTCATGTCACAAAGATTAGATGACCATAGCCCTGTTTATTGGAAACAGAAAAAGAGTTAATGAACTCTTGGGACTGATACATGATGATGTATGTAAGGTCTCCTGTCTACAAATGCCAGCACTGGTTCTTTATACTTCATTATATTCTCTGATAATCTCTCAAGATTCAGTCATATGTTCCAGTTGAAACATAAGTCCGAAGCTTTTGAGGTATTCACAGAATATAAGTTGGAAGTAAAGAACCAAAATACGGATATAAGTATTATGTCCTATGATAAGATCAGGAAGGAGAATACTTGTGCATGGCATTCCTGGATTATTCTAAAGGAGAATGAGATTCTCTCTCAGTGTTACTCCTCTGAATACACCACCGCACAACGGTGTATCGAGGTGGAGAAATCGCACAATATTAGATATGGTGTGCTCTATGATGAGTACTACTGAGTTTCCTATTTCCTTTTGGAGTTATGCGCTTGAGAAGCTGCATACCTATTGAATTAGGTTCGAATCAGATTACTGCCTACCATTCCATATGAGATATAGTATGGGAAGAGCCTATCTCTTAAGTAAGTTAAGATTTGGGATTGTCCGGCCTATGTCTACAGCAAAATCCGGACAAGATCGAGGCAAGGTCAGTTCTGTAGAACTGGAAAGGTTCCAGCTATACAAAACTACAATTGATGATTTGACAGAACCAAAGGATTCAATAGTTTCCGATGAACCTCAGCCTCTCCGCCGATCTAGTAGGGTTCCTCATCCGCCTGAGAGATACCTCGGTTTCTCGATGACAGTGGGAGCAAGGAATGCATCATGAGATGATGACCCATCTAGTATCGAGCAGGCCATCGAGAGTAGTGACTCTGTAAGAATGGCTGGATGCTTTAGCGATCTGAGATGGAATCCATATACACCAACAAAGTATGGACTTTGGTTGCGATATCTGAAGGGTTAAATCCCCATCAGGAGCAAGTATATCTTGAGAAGATTACTTGGTGTAGATGGAAAAGTTAAGACTTTCAAAGCTAGACTTGTTAAAGGTTTTCGTCATCGACCAAGAGTGGAAAATGATGAAACCTTTTCCAGGGACTGTACTTAAGTCCATCCAGATCCTACTTACCATTGCTACATACCATGACTGCGATATCTGGTGGTTGGGTGTCATGACTACTTTTCTAAATACTGATTTAGAATAGAAAGTTTATAAGTACACAGCCAGAGAGCTTCGTAAACAGTGGGAGCAGCGGAAACATGTGCAAGTTGCTTTACAGGATAAAGCAGGCATCGCGGAGTTGGAACATCTGTTTTGATGTGGTAGTCGAAGAATTTGACTTCATCAAAACGGTAGATGAACCTTACAAAAGGGTAGTATGGAGTATGGTAATGATCCTCGTAGAGTACGTGGATGACATACTCTTGATAGGAAAGGAATTTCCTATGCTACGATCGGTCGATCTCCTCTTATCACATTTATTCTCCATATAGGATAAAGATGATACCTCCTAAATCGCGAGATTTGGATCTATGAGATAGATTTAAAGGGATGTTAGGGTTCTCACTAGGTATAGTGAGATTATATCAATCGATCCTGGGGAGAATCACTGGAAAAGTTCCAGACTGATAAGCACGACTGAATGTCAGTCACAGGCATTGTCTTTACCCTCAGTAGAGGGACGGTATGTTGGAAGAGTTCCATGCTAGATACCGTGGCAAACTAGACGATAAAGGCTGGTAACATCGCTATTATAGATACTTCCAAAGAGGCAGTTTGGGTGTATATTGGTTCATAAGATGAACTAGGTTCCTACCATTGTATGACAATGGAAGTGTGGCTTTGGCCCAGGAACCCCGATCCCATCAGTGACCCAGACATATTCTGAGGAAGCATCGCCGGATCATGGAGATAGTTGATCTCCGGGGTGATCGAGGTTAGGAGAGTAGACTCAGAGGACAACACAGCGGATCCACTCACGAAGGCTTTTTCCCAGAGACAGACTCATATGGGATGGTTGAGTATTAGATACTGCAACCACTGCTACAGATGGCCCTAGTGCAAGTGGGAGATTGTTAGTTATATGTATGCCCTAGAGGCCATTACTGTACACAGGATGTATATTGTAGTGGATGCTGGGACATATATAGGTAGGACTTTCTTGCTCGACATGATAGTACGCTATCTGGTTGCTCTTTATCTTAACATGTATACTTTCTGTCTCTCTGATTACATGTTGATAAAGCCCTTAGGATGTGTACTCGACTTCCAGGACTATGATGAAGATCATACTAGTGGGGCCTGGGTAGTCAATGAGTACATCCTTCATTGTTCCTAGTCGTGGGAATATCGAGACGGGGCATCGATATTCCAGAGTAGACTAGCGTATATCTTCTCGACCCATGTGATGGGCGATGGATGATCCCATATCCATTGGTGTTTCAGAGATGGTATGCGGGTGCTCAGTGAAGACTGGGTACACTGAACGGACTCGCCGAGAACTCCCAGATGGTATTATACCTCACGTCAGATGGCAGTTCTCAGGTGACACTGGTACAGCTTAGTCTGTTGACCCGAGATCGTCATAGAGTCTTATGTGTCTCCCACTGTGCTTTGATTTCCACCCTACCACGGCTCTACTGAGTTGTGCAAACAGGTGGTTTTTGGGTACAGTCCCGATTCACATGGAGGCAATGAGCGATAGGAGGGGATTCGTCTCTCCCGGTATTGGGGATTGATGTTGTGCTATACTCGACTGGTCATAACAGGAAATCCCTGGCCAGGGTTGCAGTGATATACTGGTAAGAGTTATCAGTAGTTTCACGAATGTTATGGACCTCACGTCGGCATGACTTATCGAGCTACTGGGGTCTGACGTTTACCACCCCTAGGCGAGATATGCGACATATCAGACGAACAGACCGGACTATACGGTAAGTGTTACTGGTTGGATTCACAGGAGTGTGAGCGGGCTTGCTCGTCGATCTTCTGATCGCTCAATACCCGGGTGGCCGTTACGTTTAGCAGACCGCTTGCGGCTTGTGGGTGTTTGATATGATCATCATCTGCTACCGGCGTATTGACGAGTCTTTAGAGTCCTACACAGAGGTTTCCTGGCTCAAGCGAAACGAAATAGGAGCACATATGAGATATGTGCGGGACCGAGAATAATGCGTGTATGTGATACCGTATTCCATTCTCGCGATGAATGTATCGATTGGTTATATGCGATATAACCTAGTTATCGAATTAAGGATTGATTCGATAAGCCGATACATTGGATACTAGTCGGTTATATGCGACATGACCGGATCATTGAATCAAGTGTTGATTTAATGATTTAATGTATAATTATATATTTGATATATTACTTTGCATTAACTAGTATTGGTTCACTTTAAGAGGATTTTCTCACTTAAAATGCACATTGTATATGTGATATACTTTTGTGCACATGATTGTATCATGTTTGATGATACATGCAACCTTGGGTTTGTGTAAAGACTTAAACCATGATTAGAGAATGGTTAGGGTTTCATTTCATTTAATTCTTTATCTATTTGTTTTTGGTTAAATGAGAAAAGAAAAGATAAATGGTTGCTTTCATACTAGAAGGTTCTTGTTGCTTCATGCATATTTTGACCAAAGTAACCATTTTGTCTTCTTCTTCATAACCCTAACCATTCATCTAACCTTAGTTAAATCTCTACACTAAACCATGGTTGAATATATGATAAGTATCATATTATTTTCTTTTCAAAATAATACTTATCATATTATTATTATCTTCTTCTTCTTCTTCAAGAAGAAAACCTTGCCACCATCAATGGCAACTTGAGAATAAGAGTGAGAAATCAAATTCTAAAGTGAACCCACCTCCTATTTCTTCATCCTCTACCTCTTGCCAAGTAGTATAGGGTGTTTTCTTCACAAGTTTCATGACTTGGTGAAGTTGGAGCTTGATCTTGTGATGCCTCGACGTAGATCAACTTCGGCATCGTAGTCGATGACCTAGCCCGCCCATTCTCCGATGAAGCCGATGCGAGAGTCATGGATTCAATTTGGACAGCGGAGGGACGTCATCACGGAGCCTAGGAGGTGGAGGACCGGATCTACAAAGGTTGTAGCCCCTTCCCTTTAGCTATAAATTCGTTTACTCACTTGCATCGCCTTGTTTTCTAGTTAACGATCCGTATTAGGGTTTGTAGGCATAAGGAAATTTTTGAATTGAGCATGTTTGATCACTTGTGAGACTTCATTAGTGTGCCTAGGAACCCTACAGCATAGCGCAACATCAACTCCCAATATCGGGAGAAACGAATCCCCTCCTATCGCTCATTGCCTCCATGTGACTCGGGACTATACCCAAAAACCACCTTTTTGCACGATCTCTTGACCGTGGTATGGTGGAAATAAAAGCACATTGGGAATCACACAAGACTCTATGACGATCTCAGGTCAACAGACTAACCTGTACTAGTGTCACCAGAGAACAGCTATCTGACGATAGGTATAATATTATCTTGGAGTTCTCGGCGAGTCCGTCCAGTGTACCCAGTCTCCACTGAGCACCCATATACCTTCTCTGATGTCAAACACCAATGGATATAGGATCATCTATCGCCCATCACATGGGTCGAGAAGCGCATACGCTAGTCTACTCTGGAGTATCAATGCCCTGTCTCGATACTCCCACGACTAGGAACATTTGAAGGATGTACTTGTCGACTACCTCCGCCCCACTAATATGATCTGCATCATAGTCCTGGTAGTCAAGTACTCATCCTAAGGGCTTTATCAACATGTAATAGAGAGACAATAGGTGTACATGTTAAGATAAAGTGCAACCAGATAGCATACTATCATGTCGAGCAAGAAAGTCCTCCCTATATATGTCCAAGCATCCACTACAAAATACATCACATGTATAGTAATGGCCTCTAGGGCATACATATAACTAACACTTAGTGTTGAAGTTCTGTTTGTTGGGATGAAGTGACGAGAATTTTTCAAGTATTGACGTGGAATAGATCCACTATACCTTGTGCTATGAGGGATCAGACTTGCAGTTATATGGACATACAAATACCGACTGGGTCGGCAATCCGGATATGATAGTATCCATGTTTGCACATGTTTTCTTCCATAATGGCAAGGCCATCACTTGGAGCAGTAAGAAACATGTTGTGTAGAATTTTCACCAAGAAGGTGGAACATATGGCTACCTCAGAAGTTGCCAAAGAGGCTGCTAGACTGCAGCGATTTTTTAGGAGTCTGCACGTGATTCCGCACGCAAGAGAAACATGGTTTCTCTCTATCGTGACATATGTTCAATGATAGCATACTCAAACAATCCCATATACATGGGAATTTGAAGCATTTACAGATTTAACGACACTTCATCAAGGAGTAAGAGGAATGAGAATGTGGTATAAACTATAGGGTCTTCCTTTAGGTCAGACGATCGGAGATCTGATGACAAAGGAAATAGCCAAGTAACGCTATGAGCGTATGGGCTTCGTTCTGGGTGACATGTTGCATTTCAAATAACTTGATAGACCTTACTCTTGTATTTAACATTTGTGGATGGCGATTTTTTAGATGCATATTTTAAGATTAATGATATGTAGTTTTCTTTCTTTATTATCTGGGATGGATATGTCTATTTTGTTTCACTATTTCTGGTATGGAGCACAAGTGTACGGGATACACAATGTGTACGGGGCACACATTTAACAAAGATACGTCAGCAGGTAGAAACTCTCCCTCACACGAGAGATCTCCTTTATGTTTAAGAAAGCATACGAAGGTGATACTAAATGCAAAACGTTATCTGCTTGAAGTAATCGTATTGTTGCATACAGGGTATGACGATAGTGGGAGCACTTAACAGAGTCGCCATGACTGGGTCAGGATGAGGTTACGATGTACTATATGCTAAACGACCAAAATGATTATCCCATGGCCATTTTATCTGTTTTACATATAGCCGAACTAGAGGTCTGACTCTTCGCATGAGGTGCGAGCTTGTCGAGAGAACCCATACATATCACAAGGCGATATGGCCGTGGAAGTCAGTCACAGGGTGGTTGGACTTGAGTCTGTATAGTATAACTTTAATGGCATATGCTCTTAGGGGGAGAATTTTATACCGTAACACGTTGCCATACAACGTGCGCTTGGATCATGCACATAAGGTTGGAAGATAGATCATATTTCCCTCATTATGTGAGCCCTTATGACGACCTCATTCACGGAAGGATGGACAGTTAATATACCATTAGCGACACTGGGTTGTCTGGATAGGCATGTTATGAACTCCTGCTATTTTTGTTGTTGTTTCCTGCTGCAATGACAATATATCGCACATACGGGGAAGTGTCCGGAAAGCGGATAAATAGAAGACCTAACTATTCAGAGCCAGAGGAAGATCGATTGGAATGTCTCCTGTTGTTGGATATATATGCCCTAGAAGCCTTCATTGTATAGGATGCTAGGGATATGTATGTACATGACAGTCTTGCTTAATATGATAGTACGCTATTTGGTTTGTCTTTATCTTAACATATGATATATTTTGCGTAGTATTCATACATATATGCATGTTGATAAAGCCCATAGGGTGTTTGTCTGACTACCGGCGTTGTGATGGCAGTCATACTAGTGGGAGCTGGATAGTCAATAGGCACATCCTTAGATGTCCTTGGTCACAGGAGTATTGAGACTAGGCATCGATACTCCGGAGTAGAATGGTGTATACATATCTAGACCCTGAGAAGGGACGATGGATTGGTCCCGCAGCCATTGGTGGAGTGCACCTAATACTGTATACAGATGCTCACTGGGTGTGAGTACACCGGACAAGACTCGCCGAGAACTGACTGGATGGTATTTATACCTAACGTCAGATAGCAGTTCTCAGGTGACATGTGTGCAGATAGTCCGTTGACTTAAGGTCGTCATTTGTCTCGTGTGAGTTCCCACTGTGCTTTGATTACTACCCTACCACGGTTCAAAGGAGTCGTGCAAACAGGTTTTAGTTGGGCACAGTCCCGAGCCACGTGGAGGCAGTGAGTGACTGTTAGGGATTCGTCTCTCCGGGAATAGGGAGTTGATATCGCACAGTGATCGGTTGGTCATTACCATAAGTCCCTGGCCAGGGCTGATTGAGAATTACTGAAAGATTGATCAGTAGATTCTCGGATGGTGATAGAGCCATACCGACACGACTTGTACGGTTATTAGGAGTCTGATGTTTACCACCTCCCTAGACCATACATGCGATACCCTTAGACGAACAGACCGGACTGCACGGATATTGTCACGGACAGGCTCAGTAGGAGTTCGGATGGGTTTCCTCATCGGCCTTCTTATCGACATCTACCTGGGGACCGTTACGTACAGCTAGTGCCGCTTGCGGTCTGTGGTTAAACCCATTGCCAGCGTAGTAGTCGAGTCTTTAGAGTCCCACACAGAGTTTTCCCAACTCCAGGCGAAACCATATAGAGGTCGTACGGTTTTACGACAAGGGTTCGGACGAATACGTGTTTAAACGCACGTACGACATTCGGACAGTTTTTACTAGACGGCTTTGGTTTAAGCCAGATTCTAGTATCAGGTTATTGGATTTATACAGTCTAAAGTTTTTCCGTGTTTTCACGGATGGGAGGGGCGTTCTCGTAATTTCCGGAAAGCTTCTAGAAGCATGGTGACTTGAGGGGTTTAGGTGGCATTGTCATTAATGTAATTGTGACTCATTATGTATGATTCACTATGTCATTAATGCATTATTAAATGCTTAACGACTCATATAGTGAATCACTCATATATATTTATGAAGCATGATGAATAATCATTTATTATTATCCTCAAGCTCTCTCTTTCTTCAAGCTCTAATCCTACCACTCATTAGTTGAGTACAAGAGTTAGAAAAGACTAAACATCCCATAACCTAACTCTATATGACCTAAGTTCCTTTGATTAGCAACTAGAGAAACTTAGTTACCTCAAGTCTTGAGGTGAAGCTTGGATTAGGGTTCTCGGATGGATCATCTATCACTTGGAGGAGGCCGAGGAGGACGAAGAGATCGTAAAGACGAAGGACACGTATCACTAGGTATAATCTCTTTACATAGTAGTTTAGAATTTCTATGGTAGTTGTTAATTATCGTTTAGCAAAGATCTTCGGTTAGTCGATGTATGCTTCAAAAACAAGATCGTTTTTTCATATTTCCGCCTCCCCGCAACTCGTGAGGTGTTGCACATCGACTTACAGTGGTATCAGAACCTCACTAAACAATAATTAACTCACTTGCAAAGTCGTATGAATTTCGAACGCAAAAAGAACCGAAAAATACCCCGATATCACATAGTTTCTGTCGTTTTTAAAATGAGGTCCTAAAATATTTTAGGTTCCTCCAGAACACCCTAAATGAAATTTTAGGAACACACAGAAAAAATGGGCTCCTGAATCGGCCACTGAGCCGCGGAACCGCGGCCGATCCCACCGATCCGCCGCGGATCCGCGGCCGAGTTGGGGCCGATTCGGCCCAGTTTTTCTCTGTGCACCTTCTGTGATATTTTGTCTTTTCTGGTATGGTTTATTTTTTGCTCAGGTCTCAGGTTTACAGAGAAGCTTTGGAGCAGAATCTAATGGGTTTGATCGATCGAAATTATACGATGTTTTCTTGTCTGATTATATCTGTGAACTGTATTATGTGTTCGTAAAACTCCCCTAACTGCTAGTATGTCGGTTGGCAGGGGGTTGCACATATCTGTAATGTTTTAACTATTTGTGATTATAAACTCTATTGGACTGTTGTGATGATTAGCCGGGGTTTTCTGATGGGTTATTGTATTAATTCATTCGATGTAATTGTAATAAGTTGTAATAATATTTTGCGGGGCACATCCAGGTTGCGGTTGTTGCCACCGTTGTATTATTTCTTTTTACTGTTTTTTGCTCCTAGGATAGACCCAAGGTGGGGTGCACAAACTACCGGGTATTTCGAAGTGCTTAGTGGCCTACTCACGTTGCTGAGGGAGACCGCTTCACTTCGGGTACTTGGCGGGTAGTTTGCCGTACCCGTAGGGGTCTGGGGTGGGGTAATGGCTATTCATCACAACTGTGTAATCCGTCTTTTCTTACAGGCTCAAAAGAAACGCGGATTGCTTGCATATCCAATAAAGTTTATCTGTGATCTGGAATGCCTATTATTGCGTCTGACGAATGTACAATATTTATATATGATAGCTATTTAGACGTCACTTATGTTTCACTCCCGCGCTAGCCCAGCCCCCGCTCTGCCGTTAGTTAAGTAACCTAACGGGTGATGACGGGATCCCGTGGCGAATGCGGATGGCATAAGAGGACGTTGTATTTTCGTTGTTATCTGTAATGATAGGTTAAAGATGGGACGCATTATTTTTTAATGCAAAGAAAAATAAAACCTAAACTGAATCGTTGGAACAATTTCTAAAACCACTCGGTTTTCTTCAAAAAGCAAATTTTAAATGCGAAGCTTAAACCACTCCTTTTAATAATGGCTATCTTGGTTCCTTCGATCAAATCAAGTTCACTACGTTAACGGTTTTTTTGCCAAAAAACCAGCCGTAACCCTCCGTCGTTTCAAATAGACAGCACATCGTATTCATGCTATGCTTGTTGGCCTACGTCAAAGCATAGTGGATTGTAGCAGTGTGGCTTGCTTATTTGTTGCATAGATAGATGCATTAGTATAGGACAGACGTACAGCCTTGTTGGCTTACGTCAAGGGCATGTACGATGTACCTAATTAATCAGGACAACGACGGGTAGAACTTGACTTGCGTCTTATGACTTGTTGGCCTACGTCAAGATCAATAAGAGCTTGGGGTAAAAATCACATCGGGAGTTTCAAACATAAAGGAAACTTGCAGATTTAGCATACCTTCTGGAGTGTGGTGACTAGAGTGGCTTCCATCTAGTACATCATGCAATAATAGTTGGATCCCGATCCCACTGATGAGTAGGATTACTCTCGGAAAACATTCTCACTTAACAATCAATGCTATAAACCAAGTAGGTGTCCAGAAAGGTGTTAGAGGGGCTACGTCTCCATGGAAAAGAGGTTATTTAATTAAGGAACTTCACGAAAGAGTTGGAAAACCTCCCTCGAAGTACCAACACCGGCCTGGCTGAAAGGTTAAGCAAGTATTGTGACGTGTGATTAAATCCTGATTAGTTCTTCTTTTAGGTTTTGAAGAAGGATTTGAGAGAACAGTCGGAGCCATCATGTTTAGATAAACTAATAACCAATCTAAACTTGCAAGAAGCATATGCTGAGTGTTTTCTTTACTCTCTCTCTAGCAGCTACCATGACAGGACTAAAACTATTACTTGAAAAAAATATACTGACCGGGCAGAACTATAAAGATTGGCTAAGGAACGTCAACATTGCACTGACTTATGACAAAGTAGCATATGTTACCACCGCTGTTCCTCCCTTTATCCCTGGACCAGATTTCTCAGTTGTGGACAAGGAAGTTGGCAAAACCTGGGATTTAGATTGTGAGCGAGCTAAGTGTATCGTGCTGGCGTCCATGAACAATGAACTCCAGAAACAGCACGAGAGTATGGATATTGTATCCATCTTTCTTCATGTTAAGGAATTATATGGAGAGCACTCCCGTATCGCAAGGTACGAGACCTCAAGGAAACTCTTCCAGATGAGGTTAGCTTCAGGATCGCCTGTAGGAGAGCACGTCCTCAAAATGATCAGCCTCATTGAGGAACTCGCAAACCTGGGATGCGTGCTAGAGAATGATTTGTATATCGACTTGATTTTGCAGTCCCTTCCCCACACCTTCTCTCAGTTCGTGCTTAGCTTCAACATGCACGAAATGGAAGCTGATCTTCCAAAGCTCCTCAACATGTTGAGGGTAGCAGAGACCTCCTTGAAAAAGGAGAAGACTCCCATTCTGTATGTTGGCCAATCATCCTCTTCTAAATCTAAAGCGAAAGCTAAAGGTAAGAAGAAGATGAAAGCCACCAAACCGAAGGGAGGGGTCAAGAAAGTGCAGGGAAAGAACAAGGCGGGAAGGGTGAAAGCGGATATAAACGAATGACATTATTGTCACAAGCAAGGGCACTGGAAGAAGGACTGTATGGCCTTCAAGGCAAAGGACACGAAGAAAGCTGTTGCTTCTGCTTCAGGTGTGTTCGTAATCGAAAATTTTCTTTCAGTAAACTCTACTTCATGGGTACTTGATACCGGTTCTGGTTCTCACATCTGTAATTCATTGCAGGATCTGAGAAATAGTAGAGTACTGGGGGCAGGTGATATGACTCTCCGGATGGACAATGGAATGCATGTAGATGCTATTGCAATAGGGGAGTATCACCTAGGGTTGACTAGTGGGCACATTTTGGTGTTGTACAGTTGTTTTTGTATTCCCAGTTTATTGTGTAATATTATATCAGTATCTTTGTTATCTAATGAAGGATATAATTTTGTGCTTGAAAGAAATGTCATGAACATTCTCCTAAATCAAGAACCGATTGGGTATGGCACACTGGAAAACGACATATACATACTTAATCAACCTCGAATTTTCAATATTCAAAACACACTTAAAAGAAAGGCTCCAGATTCAAATCAAGCCTTCCTATGGCATTGTAAACTTGGTCATATAAACGAAACAAGGTTGACTAAGTTACATAAAGATGGATATCTAGATCCGTTTGAATATTCATCATATACAACTTGTCAATCATGTATCAAAGGAAAAATGACCAAATCTCCGTTCTCCGGACACGGAGCAAGAGCTACAGAACTCTTGGGACTTGTACACAGTGATGTATATGGTCCAATGTCTACACATGCGAGAAGTGGTCATTCCTACTTCATCACTTTTACTGATGACTTCTCTAGGTATGGACATGTGTTCTTAATGAAACATAAATCCGAGGCCTTTGAGAAGTTTAAGGAGTATAAAAATTAAGTAGAGAAACAAACTGGTAAAAGCATCAAGACACTTCGATCTGATCGAGGTGGAGAATACTTAAGTACCAGTTTCCTTGAATGCTTAAAAGAGAATGGATCTCTCTCTCAGCTTACTCCGCCTTATACACACCTCAGCATAATGGTGTATCAGAAAGGAGGAATCGCACGCTATTAGATATGGTGCGTTCAATGATGAGTAGTGCTGAATTGCCACTTTCCTTCTGGTGATTTGCTCTAGAATCAGCAGCATACTTTTTGAATAGAGTTCCAACTAAGTCCGTGCCTACCACTCCATATGAAATATGGAGCGGGAAGAGACCATATCTCAAGTATATCAAGATATGGGGTGTCCGGCATATGTTAAAAAGCATAGACCGGACAAGCTCGAGGCACGATCGGTTTTGTACAAGTTTGTAGGATACCCCAAACATTCAAGAGGGTACATGGTCTACCACACTGAAGAACAAAAGGTGTTTGTCGCTCGCCACATTGTCTTCTTAGAAAGCGAATTTCTTGCAAGAGAAATTAGTGGGAGCGCGGTAGAGCTGGAAGAAATTCCAGAACCTCAAACTGCTACCGAGGACTTAGAAGAACCTCTGATTTCAATAGAACATGACGAACCAACGCCACTCCGCAGATCTAGTAGGCTTTCTCATCCTCCTGAGAGATACTATGGTTTTCTTCTAGATGGGGATCGAGAGGATTGCATCATCGATGATGATGAGCCTACTGGTTTTCAGCAGGCTATCACGAGTATTGACTCGATGAAGTGGCTGGATCCTATGAGATCCGAAATGGAATCCATGTACACCAATAAAGTATGGACTTTAGAAGTTGCTCCTCCTGGAGTGAAACCAATTGGATACAAATGGATCTTCAAAAAGAAAATTGGTGCACTTGGACAAATGGAAACCTACAAAGCTAGACTCGATGCAAAAGGTTTTCGTCAAAGACCAGGATTGGACTATGATGAAACCTTTTCACCTGTAGCTATGCTTAAATCCATTCGGATCCTGCTTGCCATTGCCGCCTTCCATGACTATGAAATCTGGCAAATGGATGTAAAAACAGCTTTTCTAAATGGACATTTAGAAGAGAGTGTTTACATGGATCAACCAGAAGGTTTCTTAGACAGTGGGAGCAGCGGAAGAGTGTGCAGGTTGCTTAAATCCATCTATGGATTAAAGCAAGCATCGCGAAGTTGGAACATCTGCTTTGATGAGACAGTCAAAGAATTTGACTTTATCAAAAATGTAGATGAACCATGTATTTATAAGAAGATTGTAGAAGGAGCAATAGTCTTTCTCGTTTTGTACGTCGACGACATACTACTGATAGGGAATGATGTCCCTATGCTACAATCGGTAAAGCTCTTCTTGTAACAGAAATTCTCCATGAAAGACTTGGGTGATGCAACCTACATTTTGGGCATTAAGATCTATCGTGATAGATCAAATAGAATGTTAGGACTTTCACAGTCCAGGTATATTGACACTATACTAAAGAGATTTAGAATGGAAGATTCCAAGCGCGGTAATATGCCCTCTTGTCACAGGATCACCCTCTCCAAAGAGATGTCTCCAAAGACTGATGAAGAGAGGGATCGTATGGGCACTATACCCTACGCTTCGGCAGTAGGATCTATAATGTATGCGATGTTATGTACCGGAACGGATGTAGCTTACGCACTTGGTGTGGTAAGCAGGTATCAGTCTGACCCATGTGAGAAACATTGGATAGCGGTAAAGAACATTCTCAAGCACCTGAGAAGGACTAAGGAGATGTTCTTGATTTACGGTAATGGGGACCTCCAAGTAGAGGCTTTTACCGACTCTGGCTTCCAAAGTGACAAAAATGATTCTAAATCCATTTCGGGTTTTGTGTTTACCCTCAATGGAGGGGCGGTATGTCAGAAGAGTTCCAAATAGGATACCGTCGCAGACTCAACTATGGAGGCTGAGTATATAGCTGCTAGTGAAACCGCAAAAGAGGCTGTCTGGATGAGGAAGTTCATCTCTGAACTTCAGGTGGTTCCGTCCATTGCCAATCCAATACCTTTGTATTGTGATAACAATGGGGCCGTAGCATTGGCGAAGGAACCGAGGTCCCATCAGAAATCCAGGCATATTTTAAGACGGTTTCACCTGATCAGGGAGGTCGTTGATCGTCGGGAGATCGAGGTACGGAGAGTGGACACAAAAGACAACACGGCAGATCCATTCACCAAGGCCATCCCTCAAGTTCAGTTCGAGAGGCTGTTTAAGATGTTGGGCATGCGGTACTCCAGCAACTGGATCTAGTGAAGACAGTGGGTACTCATTGAGCCAATTATAGGCTTTAGTGCAAGTGGGAGATTGTTGGATATATATGCCCTAGAGGCCTTCATTGTATAGGATGCTAGGGATATGTATGTACATGACAGTCTTGCTTAATATGATAGTACACTATTTGGTTTGTCTTTATCTTAACATATGATATATTTTGTGTAGTATTCATACATATATGCATGTTGATAAAGCCCATAGGGTGTTTGCATGACTACCGGCGTTGTGATGGCAGTCATACTAATGGGAGCTGGATAGTCAATAGGTACATCCTTAGATGTCCCTGGTCGCAGGAGTATCGAGACTGGGCATCGATACTCCGGAGTAGACTGGTGTATACATATCTAGACCCTGAGAAGGGGCGATGGATTAGTCCCGCAGCCACTGGTGGAGTGCACCTAATATTGTATACAGATGCTCACTGGGTGTGAGTACACCGGACAGGACTCGCCGAGAACTGACTGGATGGTATTTATACCTAACGTCAGATAGCAGTTCTCAGGTCATGTGTGCAGATAGTCCGTTGACTTAAGGTTGTCATTTGTCTCGTGTGAGTTCCCACTGTGCTTTGATTACTACCCTACCACGGTTCAAAATAGTCGTGCAAACAGGTGTTAGTTGGGCACAGTCCCGAGCTACGTAGAGGCAATGAGTGACTGTTAGGGATTCATCTCTCCCGGTATAGGGAGTTGATATCGCACAGTGATCGGTTAGTCATTACCATAATTCCCTGGCCAGGGCTGATTGAGAATTACTGATAGATTGATCGGTAGATTCTCGGATGGTGATAGAACCATACCGACACGACTTGTACGGTTATTAGGGGTCTGACGTTTACCACCTCCCTAGACCATACATGCGATACTCTTAGACGAACAGACCGGACTGCACGGATATTGTTATGGACAGGCTCAGTAGGAGTTCGGATGGATTTCCTCATCGGCCTTCTTATCGACATCTACCTGGGGATCGTTGCGTACAGCTAGTGCCGCTTGCGGTCTGTGGTTAAACCCACTGCCAGCGTAGTAGTCGAGTGTTTAGAGTCCCACACAGAGTTTTCCCAACTCCAGGCGAAACCATATAGAGGTCGTACGGTTTTACGACAAGGGTTCAGACGAATACGTGTTTAAATGCACGTACGACATTCGGACAGTTTTTACTAGACGGCTTTGGTTTAAGCCAGATTCTAGTATCAGGTTATTGGATTTATACAGTCTAAAGTTTTTCCGTGTTTTCACGGATGGGAGGGGCGTTCTCGTAATTTCCGGGAAGCTTCTAGAAGCATGGTGACTTGAGGGGTTTAGGTGGCATTGTCATTAATGTAATTGTGACTCGTTATGTATGATTCACTATGTCATTAATGCATTATTAAATGCTTAATGACTCACATAGTGAATCACTCATATATATTTATGAAGCATGATGAATAATCATTTATTATTCATTTTATTGATTTATTCATTATGCTTGATATATTAAGTGAGAAGCAATTTCATTTCATTATTCTAGTTCACCTTCTCTCTCCTCAAGCTCTCTCTTTCTTCAAGCTCTAATCCTGCCACTCATGAGTTGAGTACAAGGGTTAGAAAAGACTAAACATCCCATAACCTAACTCTATATGACCTAAGTTCCTTTGATTAGCAACTAGAGAAACTTAGTTACCTCAAGTCTTGAGGTGAAGCTTGGATTAGAGTTCTCGGGTGGATCATCTATCACTTGGAGGAGGCCGAGGAGGACGAAGAGATAGTAAAGACGAAGGACACGTATCACTAGGTATAATCTCTTTACATAGTAGTTTAGAACTTCTATGGTAGTTGTTAATTATCGTTTAGCAAAGATCTTTGGTTAGTCGATGCATGCTTCAAGAACAAGATCGTCTTTTCATATTTCCGCCTCCCCGCAACTCATGGGGTGTTGCACATCGACTTACAATTGCATCACATGGTCAACTCTTATTAACACCGAGGATGAGGTTTAAGAGTGCAATGAATCGAGAAAAGACTTAGGTGTTCAAATACGCTTCTCAGAGGGATCAAAGGTACTTGGGTAGACATGACTGATCGGATCTAGGATATGAGATTTCGCGAGCTCAACATATATCTGGTTTATGTTTTTTTTTCTTAGGGAGATGCTTGTGTCGGTCTTAATGGATCTGGCTGCAAGCCTACCCGCTTGCAGGTTTTTAACGGTCCATGTCCCACCAACATGTTTGGATAAGAACAAGGACTGAAGGAGGAGATTGCCAGGGAGACAATTGGCTCAGGGAGTCAACGGTTCAGAGAAGTGGCTTAAGGAGCTATGGACGACGTTCACTCGAAGATGCGAGTAAGAGTATGTTGGCAATTGGGTTTCACCCGGCCTAATATCCACCTCTTCTTGTGGTCCCTATATATCGATATGATATATGGGGTAGAGTTAATTATCTGAAGGGTTAATTAATTAAAAGATTAATTAGGAGAAACCTAGAGGGATCTAGAAGATCCAACTTTTGAGTCGTCTTCTTCTTCCATCAACCTTGTACTAATACGGTTGGTTAGCGAAGTGATTACGTGGAGGATTCTCACTCGATTGGAGTATGGTTTCCTTCCGACAGCTGCGTGAAGGCAATAGAGATTGGATCAAGTACGTGATGTGGGCGAGGATAACAATCTCATCATCGGATCAGGTAGCTCGGTAAAACACTTACGTAGATATGTAGTTGTTTCCGCTGCCATGAATATATCTATAACATTTTTGCTGCAGCTGCCAACACGAGCTGAATGGACAACTGTCCAGGGTCAGTTTCACAACTGTCTGGACTAGCTCTGTCTGGACTAGCTGTTGTATTCTAAGGACTAGAAATTAATGTTCTTTTCTAATGTAAAAAAATTCTTGCCCCCTACTATTTTTTATTAATTAGTATTATTTCATAAGACATTTTTTCTACATGGACACCCAGTGAATATCCAATCATGCCACCTTTGTAACCTTTTCCACTTCACATAACCAGTGGCACATCTGAGATACCTAAACCAAAAGCACCACCCTGGTTTGAATGTTCAGCAATTTCTTGTATCAAATATGGGGAGATTGAGTGTTGAATACAAATACTGAAAATGACAATTCAAAGGAGACATGTAACGTATGAAAGCACCCAAAATACTACACAATCAATTAGTACCACCTTACACACACAGAATAAGGCCTTCTTCGGCAATAATTTACAGAACTGCACCTCTCCTCCACCTAGCTAAGGTATGTTTGTTGACAACAAACCCCTCAAAATTGCTAGTAGAAAAAAACATCCAAAAATGGTGGGAAGCTACTACATATATTTGCATAAAAGCACAACATATATAGATATATTTCTACTTAGTATTACCTTTCTCATAGCTACTTCTATTTTTGCACATACATCAATAAGCTCAAACGAAAGTTTGAAAACATTCCTCTTCCTTAAATTGGAGCTGATGATGCTCTGTATAGTTGTTTCTTCGCAGGGAACTGCACTGCCATTGCCGACCTCAGCTGCCCCAAGAGCCAAATTCAGAAAATAAATCATGGAAACGAAGAATAAAAAACAAAAGGATAATGGATATAGAACCTCATCGCATTGTCTTCTGAGCTTCGCATTCTCCTGCACAAGATGGGCCACCTCCAGCTCCAACTCATTTGTGTAAGCCTGGAACAAAACAAATTCATCAATCAATTACACCAGCTTAAATTTAAAAAAAAAAAAGAAGTTTCACTAGAAGAGGAACCTGTTTCCTAGCTCTGGATCTTGCAGCGGACTCTCTGTTCTTGATCATCCTCTTCTGCCTCGGGTCGTCGCTGCTGACGCAGTCGTCGACCCTCTGTTTCTTGATCGAATCGAGGAAGTGAGGGTCCAAATGGGAGGAAGTGTCTTGGTTGAGGTCGATTGGATGATGATTATGATGATGATAAGGGCTCGAGTAAATATGGGGTGGAAGTGGAGGGGGAGGTGGTGGGGCGTCCTTGAAGGGCCCGGCGAGGAAATCTTGGAGGATGATGCTGTTGCTGTTGGTGGTGTTGCTGGCAGAGGTTGGGAGGATATCGCTGTGGATGAGTGAGAAATCTTTCCACACATCTTCCATGACTCTTCTTGGTGTTGATGGGAGAATTGAAGAGGAGGAGGAGTTGGAATTTGAGGAGGAGGATGTTACTGTCCTATCCTTTTCATTGTTGTTGTTGTTGATGATCTCTGCCTGTGAGAACCACATGGGAGAGAGAGCGAGAGGGGGAAGGAGAACGAGAAAAGAGAGATTTTTAAAAAGAGGGAGGACTGAAATAGGGGACTAGGGGGTCCTGATATTTGCAAATAATTGTATTGGTTCTATAAGCAAATAGTAGCCACAAATCGTACATATGCGGTTGAGGCATTTTTCGCTGTTGATTTTGATAAAAAGAAAATCCTTATCTTTAATTTGGATAGTAAGGAATATCAAAGAATCAATTTCGCACCAACAATACACATATAACTATGCACAATTCCTCATTGTTGATTTTGATAAAAAGAAAATTCTGACCTTTAATTTCGATCGCAACAAATAGCAAAAAATCAAAATAGCAGGAATGTTGAAATAGTGTGTTTTGGGATTTTCTACTCCTTAAGTATTTGCTCCAGGGACTTTTAATTTTGGTTGTCTTGAGCATAGTCACATAATTCGTGAATTTTTCGGTGAATTCGTGAATAATTCGCGAATTATGTGACTGCCGATTAAATCTGCGAATTATTCGCCATCACCGAACGCACGAAATTATTGCCGAATTATTCACGAATAATTCCGGAATTATTCGCGAATTATTCAAAAAAAACGAATTATTCAAAAAACAGCGAATAATTCACGAAATCAAAATCTAGCGTCTCATATATTAATTTTAAATTAATTTTTTGCTCGAAATCCTTTCTGAACATTTACCGAATCTTTTCCGAATACCTGCCGATTTTTTCTGAATAGTTCTCCGAATCCGAATTTTCGACCTCGCCGAATTATTGCCGAATCACGAATTAATGACTATGCTTATGAGGGGTTTTAATGTGCAAGTGTCTGCTAAACACAAAAGACAGCCCAAAAGGTAGCTCTTGTTCCCAAAGGTTGAGGTCGATTGCTTTAATACCTTTTTCGCTCCCTTATGATTAAAATTTACTTAGTTATTTTTTATTAGTTTAGTCCATATTCGTTTTTATCTATCTAATAGGACTTTGGTGGAACCGTAGGGTATTTTTCGTCATCCCATTGAGATGGGAAATACGTATCGTTTGTCAGTCGTAATACAGATTCCCCCTGCAAGAGTAAACCGGGGGTTTGTTGATTGTGGGGATCCGAATCTCTGGCAACCGCGTACTAAGCTATATCGTTAATTACCCCTCGCTTTTGAAGCGAACGAACCTCAGATTGACGGATTAACTAGTCATGCGAACTCAATGTGCAATGTGTGTATGTGTGTCTTAAGGGATTTTCGGTATATCGAGGGCCTCGCAGAATTTACGGAGGTTCCGCTACTCGGATAGCGGGCTGGGTGTCAAGAGGGCTAGCATCCCCTTACGGGATGCGAGACAGCGCCCTGCTAGAAATTTTTTCTAGCGGGGGACGTGTTTTAAGTGTGGAGTATATAGAAAAAAAGAAAGAAGAAAAGAAAAAAACGGTGGATAACGACCTAAGGACATGTGGGCGCTGGGCGGCGGCGTCTTACGCGTCCGGCACGTGGGCGCTGGGCGCCAGCGCCTGTTAGTTATATGTATGCCCTAGAGGCCATTATTGTACATGCAATGTATATTATAGTGGTGGCTTGGATATATATATAGAGGACTTTCTTACTCAATATGATAGTATGCTATCTGGTTGCTCTTTATCTTAACATGTTGACTTGTATATGTGATGTTGTCTTGTTCTCACATGTTGATAGAGCTCTTAGGTTGTGTACTTGACTACCAAGACTATGATGGAGATCATAGCAGTGGGAGCCAAAGGTAGTCCACAAGTACATCCTATAATTGTTCCTAGTCGAGGGTGTATCGAGACAGGGCATCGATATAACGGAGTAGACTAGCGTATACGCGTCTTGACGCATATGATGGGCGATGGATGATCCCACATCCATTTGTAAGTCCATGTCACGCACCCCACAAACTTGCGGGGAGGCGGAATATATGAAAAACGATTATCAAAGTTTCGTAACACGGACTTAAGTGCATGAATCGTATTTAAACCGTTATAAGCAAACTACGAGAGGTTTAACTACTCGGATTCGAAGTTATACCTCACGTTACTTGTCATTCGGGTCTTCATCGCTATCCTCCACTCCTCGTAGGCTCCTTGGAATATCGGCACCTCAACGGCCTCCTCGAGTCGAAGACAATCAACCCGAGAGCTCCTACACCAAGCTTGATCTCTAACTTGAGATAACTAGGTTGCTCAAAGTGCTAATCTAAGCTACCTAGGGGATATATGTTGGATATAGTGCCCTCTAAGTCAATTATTGGATCGCAGGTACGTGATTGCAATGATTGAGGGATGACCTATACCGATAAAACAGTCTTACTCGAGATGATAGTATGCTATCTGGTTTGTCTTTAACATTATGATAGAGCCCATAGGATTCTTTTTTGACTACCAGCAGTATAATGGCGATCATATATGTGGGAGTTGGGGTCTATAAGCACATCCTTAAAGTGTCCCTAGTCGTGGGAGTTTCGAGACAGGGCATCGATACTCCAGAGTAGATTAGTGTATACAGTCGAGACCCCGACGAGGGGCGGTGGCCGATCTCATAAGCTACTGGTGTCAGTTTGATCACCTAAGTGTTAGTTATATGTATGCCCTAGAGGCTATTGCTATACATAGGTTGTATATTGTAGTGGATGCTGGGATATATATAGGGAGGACTTTCTTGCTCGACATGATAGTATGCTATCTGGTTGATCTTTACCTTAACGTGTATACAGATTGTCTCTCTATTACATATTGGTAAATCCCTTAGGATGTGTACTTGACTACCTAGACTATGATGCGGATCATACTAGTGGGGACATGGTAGTCCATAAGTACATCCTTGAAGGTCCCTAGTCGTGGGTGTATCGAGATGGGGCATCGATATACCAGAGTAGACTAGCGTATACCTTCTCGACCCATACAGATGGGCGATGGATGATCCCATATCCATCGGTGTTTGACATCAGAGATGATATACGGGTGCTCAGTAGAGACTGGGTACACTGGAGGACTCGCCGAGAACTCCCAGATGGTATTATACCTTACGTCAGATGGCAGTTCTCTGGTGACACTGGTACAGAGTAGTCTGTTGACCCGAGATCGTCATAGAGTCTTGTGTGGTTCCCACTGTGCTTTGATTTCCATCTTACCACGTCCAAGAGGGCGTGCAAAACGGTGGTTTTTGCGTACAGTCCCGAGTCACATGGAGGCAATGAGCGATAGGAGGGGATTCGTCTCTCCCGGTATAGGGAGTTGATGTTGCGCTGTGTTCGATTGGCTATAACCGGAAATCCCTGGCCAGGGTTGCTGAGATTTACTGGTAAGTGTTACCAGTAGTTTCTCGAATTGTTATAGACCTCATATCGACATGACTTATCGAGCTATTGGGGTCTGACGTTTACCACCCCTAGGCGAGATATGCGACATATCAGACGATCAGACCGGACTGTACGGTAGTGTTACTGGTTGGATTCACTGGAGTGTGAGCGGGCTTGCTCGTCGATCTTCTGATCGCTCAATACCCGGGTGGCCGTTACGTTTAGCAGACCGCTTGTGGCTTGTGGGTGCTTGATATGATCATCATCTGCTGCCGGCGTATTGACGAGTCTTTAGAGTCCTACACAGAGGTTTCCTGGCTCAAGCGAAACGAAATAGGAGCGCATATGAGATATGTGTGGGACCGAGAATGATACCAGTATGTGATACTGTATTTGATTCTCGCGAAATGTGACATTGCTCGGTTATATGCGATATAGCCGGGTTATCGGATCACGTGTTGTTTCGATAAATTGTTACTGATGATACTAGTCGGTTATATGCTATATGACCGGATCATTAAATCAAGTGTTGATTTAATGATTTAATGTATAATTATATATATGATATATTACTTTGCATTAACTAGTATCGGTTCACTTTAAATGGATTTTCTCACTTGGATTGTGCACATTGTATATGTGATATACTTTTGTACACAAGTTTGTATCATGTTTGATTATACATGCTAACTAGGGTTTGTGTAAATATTAAACCATGGTTGTGTAATGGTTAGGGTTTTCATTTTCTTATTCATTTATTTATTTATTTCATTTATTTTATTTTGGAAAAGAAAAAGGGGAAATGGTGGCTTTCTTTGTTTGTATTTGAAGCTTCATGAAGCTTTGACTAAGTCACCATTTTGTCTCATGCTTAACCCTAACCATTCCACTTAACCCTAGTCTATTCTCTACACTTGACCATGGTTACATTATGATAAGTATTCATTTTATTTCCTTTTTAAAATACTTATCATAATAATATCATCTTCTTCTTCTTCATCTTCAAAGAAGAAAAGCTTGCCTCATCAATGGCAAGTGATGAAATCATGTGAGAAATCCAATTCTAAAGTGAACCCACTTCCTATTTCTTCATCCTCTACCTCTTGCCAAGTAGTAGAGTGTGTTTTCTTCACAAGTTTCATAACTTGGTGAAGTGGGATCTTGATCTTGTGATGCCTCGACGTAGATCATCTTCGGCACGAAGCCGACGACCTTGCCCGCCCATTTCTCCGATGAAGCCGATGCTAGAGCCCGGGATTTCATTTGGACAGCGGAGAGGACTTCATCACGGAGCCGTGGAGGTGGAGGACCGGATCTACAAAGGTTGTATTTCCGTACTCTTAGTTAAAGTAGTTAACTAGTTGCTTTGTCGCCTAACCTTCTAGCCAACGATCCGTATTAGGTTTTCTCGGCACCTCTAATTTTTGAAATTGACATGGTTGATGCCTTGTGAGACCTCTTGAGAGTGCCTAGGAACCTTTCATTGGTATCAGAGCCTAGCTAGAGCCTTAGGCGAAGTCTAGACGGAGTTTGAAGTCCGATCGAACCCGAAACCCCATTTTTCCACGCTCTCTGGACTTTTTCTGAAAACGTGGATTTTTCCAAATTAAAAATTGCTAAAAAATTCAGCAAGGAATTATAATAATTACGACGCAAAATTTTTCTCCTGAACCCTCTAATGAGCAGCGGAACCGCGGCATAAGCCTGCTTAGGCGGCGGTTCCGTGGCTAAAGTATGACGTCAGCCATTAAAATTTGCACAGTAATTCATTGTTTCAGATGCTGAGTTTTCTGGGAATTTTTAATATTTATTCAAGAGTTGAATTTTCTGGGGTTGTTTTGGGGATTCGATGTTTCGATCGGGATGTCTAATTTTGTCTATGGGTTTTACGGATAATTTTTTGAATATTTTAAAAAGTTCGACCGGATATAAATACCCAAATTTTCCCCTGCCGGGAAATTTCCAAGTGTTGGATTTTTCCGTAGTTTAACGACGTTCTAAGTAGTGCAAGTAACTCGATGAACCCTCTAGAAGACAACAAACCTTAACTCGATTATGTAACCGTCTTGAACTGCCCTTTGAACCTTCGGGTTTGGGGCAGTACGGAGTGCCACATGTGAGGCGTTGGCTTGACCCTTCTACGGCTGGACCGTTGGTACTGAGGCACGAACTGAATGTTTTTAGACTTGTTTCATGTGTTGATCTGTTTCGGGAAAACTTGGGTGTTCGATTGTTCGATCGAAAAGTTTAACATTTTCTAATTATCTGGAATGTGATACAATAATTGGAATTCACAAACAGTTATGAGATAACGGAATGAATATTATAAACATAGCAGTTTAGTCTCACTTGATCGGTTGCCACGAATTTTGATGTGATCAAAAGTCCGTCGCAATCACGTAGCGTACGCGGATACTCGCCGATAAACTTAATAGACAGCCTCACTCCATAGCCCCGACCAAGTGACTGTAGGAGAACCCCGTCGCCGAAAGCATCCGTTCGGGTGCTCGCGGCAGCGGTGTTCCGCCTTGGTGCACTTCGTCGACGGCGTCGGGGGTGCGGCCGTCTACTAAAGTTTGCGACGAGCATTCGATCAGGATGTCGGGAATCTTGTTGAATTGCCCGACTTGATATTGAAAAGAGTTTTCGATTTTGAGACTAAAATGCGGGGTTTATAATTGTTAGGCATGCGATGTCTAAGTAATTCATTTGATTAGGCATGCGATGTCTAAAGAGATTGCGGATTCCAACTGTTGTAGTTTTACACTTTCTTTTCTGTGACCGTAAATGTAATATGTGATATCGCCAGTTTCGTTGCTATATGTCAACGACAATTGGGATGCGCATATTTACTTACGTTGATGACATGTGATGTTATGTGTTGCTGGATATGTTATATTGGATCGTCGTGTTTGAATAGCCGGGGGTTTTTATGTGAGATGAGTGTTTTTTATTTTCATTCATGTAAAAACTTGTATGTAATATTCTTTTATTGGGGTACCTCCAGGTAGCGGAAGATGTCACCGTTTGTATATTATTTACTTTTCCGCACTAGGATAGACCCAAGGAGGAGGGCACAAGTAACCGGGTTCTGGAGTCCAGTGGGAGACCAACTCGAGAAGTCGAGGCCGGGTCTCCTAACTCTAGAATTGGTAGGGTTGCTTGCCGCTCTTGTAGGGGTCTAGGGGTGTGGGTTTGGCTATTCATCACGACCGTGGAATCCGTGTTTTATACTGGCTCGTATTGAAAACACGGACGTCCTAGTATATCCAATATTTCATATGTTTCTTCTGCTGCGATATCTGTGATGAGATCATGTGATGTTCTGTGATAGATACAGTATATAGTATATATGATATATTATATAGGCGTTACTTATGTTTTACACCCGCGCTAGCCCTGCCCCGCTCTGCCGTTAGTTACCTAACCTAACGGTGCACGAGGGGACATCGAGGCGAATGCGGATGGCATAAGTGTACGTCGTATTTATCTGTGATGTTTAGGTACTTAAATGATGGGACTTCATTAATGTGATTAATGAAATAAAAGAAACCTAAGATGTTGTAGAATCGAATTTCAAAATAAAACGGGTAGCTACAGTTCTTGCTTTGCACAGCGGTATATGTGATATATCCTGCACCTTATTCGATAAGGAAAGGACCGAGATCCCTTCACCGGGAGTGACTCCTTTAGCAATAACTGGCAGATGCTACACACTCGGTTTGTCTTTTGATTGCTTTTAAGAGTTTTTGCTTTGCACAGTAATATATATGATATATTCCGCATCTCATTCGACGAGGAAAGGACCGACGATCCCTTCACCGGGAGTGACTCCTTTAGCAAAACTAGAAAAGCCTCAAAAACACTCCATTTCAAAATTCATTCGATCCTACAACGATATCAAGTTCATTACGCAATAGGTTTTCAGAAAAACCTGTCATAGCCCTCCGTCATTTCAGATAAGTACTAATTAGTATTCGTGCTGCGGTTGTTTGGCAGGCGTCAAGGCGTAGTGTACGGTAGCTAACTAGTGCTTATCTGCTAGCATACGATGCGATTGGATTAGGGTATTCGTACGGCGTTGTTTGGCATGCGTTAAGGGTCGTGCGAGTGGGTTTAATTCAATCAAGAAATGTACGGGTTGAACTTGACTAGCGGACTATGGGTTGTTTGGCATGCGTCAAGGTCATAGCACGCTAGGGGAAAAATATTATCGGGAATTTCAAGTGTTGAAATTTGCAATGAGATTGCATACCTTTTATGAGATAGTTGGATCCCGATACCCGCTGCGAGTAATTGTTACTCCTGGGAGAGTTTTACACATTACAATTAGCCGATCAAGTAGGTGTCTAGAAAGGTGTTAACGAGGTTACGCCTCTGGGAAAACGAGGTTTACATTAATTAGGTTCGTGCGAAAGCACGGGGGACCTCCCTCAAAGTACCGACTCTGGCCTGGCTGAAAGATTGGCGAACTTGAAGTGTGTAATTAATCCCGGCTAGTCTTTCCTTTTAGGGTTTGAAGGAAGATTTGATAAAAAGCAGTGGGAGCCATCCTGATTAGATAAAATAATAACCAATCTATTCTTGCAAGAGTGCACGCTGAGTGTTTTCTTCTCTCTCTCTCCAGGTAGCGACCATATCACGCCTTAATCAAGATAATAATACGGAATATTGACCGAACCCGCTTGTTATACTGAGCTGGGGAACGTTGGTCCCGCTCCAACTTATAATTGTTATAAGACAGAGCAGGAAATTGGGGAATACCAGATTTCCCGTGCCGCCCAAACGAAGAGAGTGCATGCTGATGCATCATCTTCGGGTGTGTTCATTACAAAGAACTGTTTCTCTGTATCCTCTACGTCCTGTGTATTTGATACCGGATCAGGATCCCAGATATATAATCTGTTACATACGGCTACAGATAGGTAGAGAACTGAGAACGGGTGATAAGTTTCATGAGGCAGAAAACGGGGCAAGTGTTGCAGCCAAGTCTGTCGGTCACTGTCACCCTGTGTCACGACCCGAAAGAGCACGTGACTGGCCCTTGAACCATATGAAGCCTATAGGACTCCATCTGATCCAAGTAAGCCAAAAGCCCAGAAATCTAAAACCATTTTTGAGAATAAGTAAAGAAAACTGGTTTAAAGAAGTGAAGAAATACAGGTTTGAAATCAAGGTTTTTAAATAACTAAGCCGAAGGTACGTTTTGAAAACAATAAAGTCTTTTCTAAAAATTTCGGCAGAGTTTCTTTTGAAAAACTGGCCCCGAATGGGGTACAACAAGTATAACAATATGTATGCAATGATAATGGCATCCCCAAGCGGGAGCTAGCTCTTCGTCAATCGACGGTCACAACCACATATGCAGCAATAATATACAACGCCTAGTGGCGAGGATCAAATCCAAAGAAAACTCAAAAGCAATAAGAAAAAAACGCAATACTACTAAGCGCGACTCTAAGGTCGAAATAATACATCACTAGTCTAGGTCTGAAACAATACAAGTTTTGGTTGATGGAAATTCTAGATACAATGAAATAAATAAATACAATGATGGTTCTTGATGCGAAAGAATCCACCTACCAAAGCAAGTCACCCGCAAGAAGAAAGTGTGCCAGAAATGCCGCAATAGAACCTGTACGGCAGAACCTGCAAGAACTGTGGCACAACGGGGGTGAGTTGCCAACTCGTGAATAGAAACATCTACAAGCAGAAACCGAATGCAAGACATAAACCTAAGTCAACGATCAATAATATAATCCACAAGAGTACATCTGAGTGTAATAGGGTGGCAAGGTAACATCTAATCATGTATGTAGTGCCAGGTACTCAGGTAATCACATGTCATCAGTGTAAGGTATGTCTGCATGAAGTAACCATGAAGAAATATCAATGATATCAATACACATATATTAGCGTCCCATAGCACTAATATTGGTGTAAGGGTATATATAACAGCGCCCTCATACCCTGTTATATATACAAATAAAGTATGATCAATGTAAAACCAGTCTGTATATGATCCAAGTCTGTATATAATCCATGTCTGTATGTATGTGGAACCCGTCCACTCGTCACCCACTGACGATAAGCATCAAGTATGCAAGTATGAGGATATAAACAATATCATGGAAAAACATCATGAAAACCCGTGCCTAGCATCGACACGTAAATCCTCATCCATATGGGGCTCCGTCGACGGTATCGGCCCTCGGCCCCCGGCAGTACGAGTCAACCCATGTCCATCTCTGGGCTCCGTCTGCGGTATCGGCCCTCGGCCCCCGGCAGTACGGGTCAGCCCATCTCTCGACTGCGGCCGGTATCCTCCAGATATCCGCCGAGCTCAAATACAATCACCGGTAGGTACTCGCCCGCCTCCAGGCTCAATCGGCAAACCCATCGATAATCTCGCCGAGGGGAACCATACCGGGCCCACCACGAACCCGCAAACGGATCATCACCTCCTCGAATCGGGTTTCAAGCACACGTCTCAGCACCGAGAAAACGCGTGGTGGACGCACCGAAATATCATATCACGAGGTACCGGGTTTTCATAAAAGTGCCTCTTTTCTTAAATAACCCCACGGTCCTCAAAAACCAGAAATCACATGAAAATCCAACATCAGGAAGTAAATCCAATGCGATGTGCTATGCAGTCAATCCATGACGTATGCGACATGTAAAGAACAGTAATCATATCGGAAATCATGCAACATGGAATAGTAATGTGCATATGTCGAAGGAAGAATCATCTCATGAATGCAATAGTACTACAGTGTAGTGGCATGGCAATTATCGATGATGAAGTGTGTGAGCCGGCAAATAGTGTACGTGGAACATACGCATCATCGATAATGGTGCTGGTGTCCTAACAGCATGATAATAATATAGCAATGAACATATGCCAGCAATGCGAATAGCATGAAGATGCAGAAATCTAGTAGTCAACACCACAGTGAAGTATCTACTATGCAACTACACCTAAGTATCAGGTCAAACAGGAGGGGTAGGTGTGGAAACCACCTAAATCTGAGTCGGTATATATATAAAGATATATAGTCGGTGATCTCGCCTCAATGTCATATCATAAGATATCCTCGAGTTATGAGTGCGGATCTATCATCAATATCGGCACGTACGGTAAATCATCGTACGGCATTCCCAAAAGCTGGGTAGGGGTCAACATCTCACTGTCTCATCACATAACAGATATCACCATCATCAGAACATATAGTCTGGAGTACTACTCTATGTCTAGTACAAAACGGTAACATCAGTAAAGTATGCATGCGGGGGTAAACACATATCCCAAGCCCGCAAGAATCACAAGTCATATCCCACATATGAATCGTATCAAATCACCGATTCCAGGGCACCAAGCCCACATCATCGACTCATCTCCAAAGTCACCACATATCATCAATCACAGTGCAAGTACAAGTGATAGGCAAGGGTGTGTATATAGGTGTAATTCTATCCTAGGGTTCGCGACTATGAACTGCACTAGTCACTTCTAACCCTATACTATCCATAATACACCTAATATCACAATAAACTACATAATAATCTATCTACGGACTGCGGGGGTGCTATACGCCATCCACCCGACTTCCCCCTGTAGATATAATCTACTCACCTTGCTTCTCGTGTGCCAAAGCCGATGTCGCTATCTTCACCTCCTTTGCCTCAACATCACGCGGGGTACCTACAAGTATATCACAATGCTAAAGCACATGAAAATCACATCGGAAACCAAAATAGCACACGCTACCCGCATAGGTAAAAACCTATCGACTCGCATGTAAACACAATCAAAATCCACTTGTCGTTGACGTCCAAACGCCACCCGACAGGAATGAATCACCAAATACCAAAATCCATGCTAAAACAAGTCCCAAATTATACACCAACATAGGAAAATCAACCCAGATTTCACCCTAGATGGAATCAGTCAAAACTAGACATACTCAGGGTCAAAACTAGAGGAAATGGGGGCATGCACAGAAAACGAGGCAATTCCTTAAAATACCTTATTTTAGAATTTTCCATAATTTTTCCCCATTTATCTGTATTTAATTATACCAGAATATTAAAATATTCATTAAAATAATATTAAATTATAAAATTTCCCAAAAATCATATTTTATTATTTTGAAGACGTTACAATCTACCCCCTTAAAGAAATTCGGTCCCCGAATTTAAATTTAAACCCCCAAATACTAAAATATTTCAATACAAATTCCAAGTCATCGGGGCTCCGAAATCATCTATACATAAAACATCATAGCGCAATGCATGCGCATGAGTACTGAGCAGATAACTCAAAAGCAACGCTCCATCAAGCATCCGCAATCATCGGAGTTATGGTAACGACACAATGTCAAATCCAATACAAAATCAATATGATATGGACCAAGACTATACATGTAGACACCCAATCTATACATGTAATTAGCTGATGCAACTGTATGCCAAATCTTTTTAAGTCGCTGTGCGATGCGTGTAACACTGCACAGTGGCGGACGTTTCTCATAAGAAAATAACTATATATGTGTATATATATCCTTTGTTTAATAAGCACGTTCCACCATTTTGAAAATAATCAGAAGGGTTTCCTTGTTTTTAAAACGTTTTGTGTCATATCGGACACGTAGGTATATACTGAGACTATAGCTCGCTTTTCGGAAATCCCTTCGATAACTATCGATGCATGCAAAATATATCCAGGCACTGTCCACTGACTAGTCCTGCTCGGTATGAAAGCAAATATCCCACATCATAAAAATGTACTACTCCAAAAGGAATAAATTCCAAAAATGCACATAACACCACCCTGTGCGTCTGACGCGCACGGAAATCAAAATCCATATATGCGCTAAACATGTGCACAAAACAACATCTAGGTGCAACGGGTGTGCACGAAGCATCTGTCATAGACAACATGTTTGCCTGACAGCCAAAACAGGTGCATCTGAAATGCACGAAGAATCTCGATTTAGTGCATCTGGTGTGCCCCAAAATCGTATCTCAAAACATGCGCCCAACATGCGCGAAAATCCAAATCGGTGCATCCATCATGCACGAATGAAAATCTAGACCCTGCGCACTCAATATGCACGGAATCACAAAATCCAATAGCAACGTCGAATATGCGTAAGTCAAACCCCAAAGCACGGAGTGCAAGAATCCACATCAATATCACAATCAAAATCGACATACCGAAAGGCATCAAATCGAAGTCAGGTGCAATCGTAATGCACAAAATATAAATCCGGTGCAACAAGGCACGAAATATAAATCTGATGCGATAAACGCAAGAAACATAAAACTGGTGCGACAATTGCACGAAGTATAGAACTGGTGCATCCCATGCACAAATACCAAGCAATAACTCAAATACGTAAGCAGCAACACCAAGTGTATCCAGATATGAAGAAAATCATAAACGTGTGCAGCTGCGAGCACAAAACACATATCAATGCACTACAAGTACATATAAGCTATACCGAGTGCAAAATCAAAACACTAAAATTACATGAAACTCTGCTGGAAACGTAAATCAAATCACCAGCATAAAATAGGCATGAAATCGCAATCAACAGCTCAAGAGTAATAACTATGTACAAGGTATAAATACCCAGTAGGTGCAACCATGGTGCACAAAATCAAATATCATGAAACTCAGTCATCAAAACTAAATCATGCAAACAGAACGCCCAAAATACCGAAATCCAAAATGACGGATACGTGATAATCGAATCACAAAATCACAAATCATAAATACCGTCGTCGGTAGTTCCTCCTTCAAGGTCGAGAAGGAGTCGGTGCAATCCACTGCTAGCAGCGCAGGATATCTACCTGCCTCTTGCTCACGATCTGGCGTCCTCTGGCTCTCTGGGTCCTTATCTTCTCCGTGGATTTCCAATCTCACAGTCAACCGGCTCATCGGCCCTGTCAGATGTGCTAACGGGGACGATTCCGTTCTGGCACTTCTCTGGTCACCTCTCGGTCAAACCTCACGACCACTCGTAAGGCAGCATATCACTGGCGTCGGCCTCTGGCTCTCTGAAAGCACGTCACACATTTGATCCTGGGTGCAATCATCATGGCAGCAATGTCCTGGAAGGGATCCTGCTCAAATCTCTTCCAATCATGCCTATGCCGATCTGTACAGAGGCTGGCTCTCCTGCACAACCTCCTCTCGCTCAAAAGACACCTGTGTCCTCAGCACAATATTTTCTCGGAGACTGGTCACATCCCAACGTCTCTGTAAGCAAATCAGGTCTCTAGTCTCGACGGGAAGCAATGACAGCTCGTCAGTGTCTCACACGAACCTCTTGTTCCAACTGTCTCTATCGTCGTCCACTATGACGTCACGCCAAGCTACGATGCACTGCACTGTTCTCGGCCACGGTCTATCGGAAGTCTCTCGCACGGATTCAATGTCGCGTACTCTGTAGCTTCATCATTCTGTAGCAGATGTCAGGCCGAACTGGTCCTCGGGAACACGTCCCAACCATCGGAGGAATACTTATCACTCGTCCGTCCTTGGTCAATCCGCAACGCATCTGGGTAAGTTCCTTTATCCGAACTTAGTCGACTACCCCGTCGACAATGCCGAACTCTGTCCTGCTGGGTGTGCGCAATACGACCACTCCTGGTCTAGGTCTTCTCGTATCGTACTCCAGAAAGGTCCTGTCGAGGTTCCTTCTCAAATCTCAAACCTGCCGAAATGCCCGGAAGTCGTCATCCGATGCTGAAGCTAAAGCTCATTCCGGAACGGCTGCATACATATTGCGCTTCTTTCTGGAAGATCTATCCACATACCATGCCTCGGGGTGCGTATCACATCTCTGATGTCAGCGGAGTGGGACGTCATCTCGTCGAAATATCTTGCGAACTCTTTTCTTCACTCTGCGTCAATGTCGACTGATTCGGACTCGTCTCATCATGGCTGCATGTACTGTGCTCCAACGGCTATGCTCGCATCTGGAGTCTCCCAAGCAGTGTCCCATCACGATATCCGAAGATGTCGAACCATCCGATCGACTCGCCAGATCCTCATAATCCCCCAAGAGCTCACATCTCGGGTACAGTTTAATAGTATCGAGTACATGCCACAGCGTCGGTGGTCCAGCCGTAGAAGGGCAAACCCAAGCCACACTAATGGCGCCGAGGAACCGCCGCAAACCCGAAGGTTCAAAGGCTTTCACACGGTCATTAAGTCGAGTTAGGGTTTCATTCTTCTAGAGGGTCCATAGAATCACCTGCATGTCTTTCCGTATACTTTAAACTTGGAAAATAGGTTCCTGACATTCGATCGTCTCTATCGACTCTCAACGAACCTGCGTGAAGTCGTCTCTATCTGGAATCGATCCACCTGATGACTCGCATCGGGTAAGCAAACTCACCACACGTCCTAGTCATTCATCCTCGGTGACTAGCGACTCGCTATCATAACTCCAAGAACATGCTCATGCTGCAGTAGCTCCAACCATCTGGGCAATATCTCGTCATTTGCAGTAGCAACTGGCTCATATGCCTGTACGCCGAACAACGCCTCAATCCTCCAGGAAAGGCAATACATAAGCGGTCATCTCTGAGTCGGTCTGCTCTAGATCTGAGTAAGACTCTCCACACTGGAAATCTTCAACTCATCTGGGCCCGCTCTGGCGCAAAATCGGACGAATCACCTTCGTCTCTCAAATCGGGTAGACTAGCTATCATAAGTCGCATGACTGCCCGAAAGCTCCGGCAATCTCAGCTCGTAAGCTCCGAAAGCAACATCCTGTCAATCTCAGCCACAGCTGGTCCATCTGTCTGCACGGTAGGCGACATCACAATCTCTGAGGTATGCTGTACATCAACAGTCTTCTCTCAACTGGCAGCTCTAACAATGGCCCGATCATCCGGTGCAAGACCAAGCACTCGCCTCCACTAGAGGTCACAATCACCAACACTAACTCGAGACGTTCCCATGTCACCAGAAAACACAATGGTCGGCCCTCGTACCAAACGAGCTCACACCGGCCGTAACCCTAGCAGCAGCCCAAACTGCGCTCAAACATGGCGACAGGAACCTCAGTCGAGTATCAAAGAGAGCACATCAATGGCAAGAAAGGAAACAACAGATCCAAAGTGGATACATGATCATAGGAAGGAACGGCATCAATGGAGGTATGATCATGAAACTAATAGAATCGGGGATCTCAAATGGATGTATAATCCAGGATATGAAGAGAATCACTGATCTCGAAAGTATGTACATCCTATGGTTCCTTAAGCGGAGTGGCGTGTCGTAAGTATGCCGCGGAACATACCAACGGTACGTCACTCTACTTTAGTCACCTAATCCATCAACCAAGGGTCATCCTAATACGACGAATGTTCGGGTCGAATACCCCCTCGACCAAGTCTAAGTTCCGTAAGGTCAAGCCTAAGTTTCGTATATAAACAACGCCCTAGGCTCCACATAGTCAAACTCAGACTCGAACCAAGGTCAACCTAGCGCTCTGATACCAACTTTGTCACGACCCGAAAGAGCACGTGACTGGCCCTTGAACCATATGAAGCCTATAGGACTCCATCTGATCCAAGTAAGCCAAAAGCCCAGAAATCTAAAACCATTTTTGAGAATAAGTAAAGAAAACTGGTTTAAAGAAGTGAAGAAATACAGGTTTGAAATCAAGGTTTTTAAATAACTAAGCCGAAGGTACGTTTTGAAAACAATAAAGTCTTTTCTAAAAATTTCGGCAGAGTTTCTTTTGAAAAACTGGCCCCGAATGGGGTACAACAAGTATAACAATATGTATGCAATGATAATGGCATCCCCAAGCGGGAGCTAGCTCTTCGTCAATCGACGGTCACAACCACATATGCAGCAATAATATACAACGCCTAGTGGCGAGGATCAAATCCAAAGAAAACTCAAAAGCAATAAGAAAAAAACGCAATACTACTAAGCGCGACTCTAAGGTCGAAATAATACATCACTAGTCTAGGTCTGAAACAATACAAGTTTTGGTTGATGGAAATTCTAGATACAATGAAATAAATAAATACAATGATGGTTCTTGATGCGAAAGAATCCACCTACCAAAGCAAGTCACCCGCAAGAAGAAAGTGTGCCAGAAATGCCGCAATAGAACCTGTACGGCAGAACCTGCAAGAACTGTGGCACAACGGGGGTGAGTTGCCAACTCGTGAATAGAAACATCTACAAGCAGAAACCGAATGCAAGACATAAACCTAAGTCAACGATCAATAATATAATCCACAAGAGTACATCTGAGTGTAATAGGGTGGCAAGGTAACATCTAATCATGTATGTAGTGCCAGGTACTCAGGTAATCACATGTCATCAGTGTAAGGTATGTCTGCATGAAGTAACCATGAAGAAATATCAATGATATCAATACACATATATTAGCGTCCCATAGCACTAATATTGGTGTAAGGGTATATATAACAGCGCCCTCATACCCTGTTATATATACAAATAAAGTATGATCAATGTAAAACCAGTCTGTATATGATCCAAGTCTGTATATAATCCATGTCTGTATGTATGTGGAACCCGTCCACTCGTCACCCACTGACGATAAGCATCAAGTATGCAAGTATGAGGATATAAACAATATCATGGAAAAACATCATGAAAACCCGTGCCTAGCATCGACACGTAAATCCTCATCCATATGGGGCTCCGTCGACGGTATCGGCCCTCGGCCCCCGGCAGTACGAGTCAACCCATGTCCATCTCTGGGCTCCGTCTGCGGTATCGGCCCTCGGCCCCCGGCAGTACGGGTCAGCCCATCTCTCGACTGCGGCCGGTATCCTCCAGATATCCGCCGAGCTCAAATACAATCACCGGTAGGTACTCGCCCGCCTCCAGGCTCAATCGGCAAACCCATCGATAATCTCGCCGAGGGGAACCATACCGGGCCCACCACGAACCCGCAAACGGATCATCACCTCCTCGAATCGGGTTTCAAGCACACGTCTCAGCACCGAGAAAACGCGTGGTGGACGCACCGAAATATCATATCACGAGGTACCGGGTTTTCATAAAAGTGCCTCTTTTCTTAAATAACCCCACGGTCCTCAAAAACCAGAAATCACATGAAAATCCAACATCAGGAAGTAAATCCAATGCGATGTGCTATGCAGTCAATCCATGACGTATGCGACATGTAAAGAACAGTAATCATATCGGAAATCATGCAACATGGAATAGTAATGTGCATATGTCGAAGGAAGAATCATCTCATGAATGCAATAGTACTACAGTGTAGTGGCATGGCAATTATCGATGATGAAGTGTGTGAGCCGGCAAATAGTGTACGTGGAACATACGCATCATCGATAATGGTGCTGGTGTCCTAACAGCATGATAATAATATAGCAATGAACATATGCCAGCAATGCGAATAGCATGAAGATGCAGAAATCTAGTAGTCAACACCACAGTGAAGTATCTACTATGCAACTACACCTAAGTATCAGGTCAAACAGGAGGGGTAGGTGTGGAAACCACCTAAATCTGAGTCGGTATATATATAAAGATATATAGTCGGTGATCTCGCCTCAATGTCATAACATAAGATATCCTCGAGTTATGAGTGCGGATCTATCATCAATATCGGCACGTACGGTAAATCATCGTACGGCATTCCCAAAAGCTGGGTAGGGGTCAACATCTCACTGTCTCATCACATAACAGATATCACCATCATCAGAACATATAGTCTGGAGTACTACTCTATGTCTAGTACAAAACGGTAACATCAGTAAAGTATGCATGCGGGGGTAAACACATATCCCAAGCCCGCAAGAATCACAAGTCATATCCCACATATGAATCGTATCAAATCACCGATTCCAGGGCACCAAGCCCACATCATCGACTCATCTCCAAAGTCACCACATATCATCAATCACAGTGCAAGTACAAGTGATAGGCAAGGGTGTGTATATAGGTGTAATTCTATCCTAGGGTTCGCGACTATGAACTGCACTAGTCACTTCTAACCCTATACTATCCATAATACACCTAATATCACAATAAACTACATAATAATCTATCTACGGACTGCGGGGGTGCTATACGCCATCCACCCGACTTCCCCCTGTAGATATAATCTACTCACCTTGCTTCTCGTGTGCCAAAGCCGATGTCGCTATCTTCACCTCCTTTGCTTCAACATCACGCGGGGTACCTACAAGTATATCACAATGCTAAAGCACATGAAAATCACATCGGAAACCAAAATAGCACACGCTACCCGCATAGGTAAAAACCTATCGACTCGCATGTAAACACAATCAAAATCCACTTGTCGTTGACGTCCAAACGCCACCCGACAGGAATGAATCACCAAATACCAAAATCCATGCTAAAACAAGTCCCAAATTATACACCAACATAGGAAAATCAACCCAGATTTCACCCTAGATGGAATCAGTCAAAACTAGACATACTCAGGGTCAAAACTAGAGGAAATGGGGGCATGCACAGAAAACGAGGCAATTCCTTAAAATACCTTATTTTAGAATTTTCCATAATTTTTCCCCATTTATCTGTATTTAATTATACCAGAATATTAAAATATTCATTAAAATAATATTAAATTATAAAATTTCCCAAAAATCATATTTTATTATTTTGAAGAGGGGCAAGTGTTGCAGCCAAGTCTGTCGGTCACTGTCACCCTGTATTACCAATACATTGATTCTGAACGAATGTTATTAGATACCGAACCTGATATACAAAATCATATCTGTCTCTTTATTAGTAAAGAAACGATAAAATTTTGTATTGTTGGATAATGTTTTGAACATTTCCTATATCAAAAGTTGATCGGTTCAGGCACGTTATCTAAAAGCATTGATGTTCTAAATCAAACCACAGTTCTTAGTATACAGAATACATACAAGAGGAAGAGTTCAGATCTGAACGAATCCTTCTTGAGGTATTGTAGACTAGGTCATATCAATGCGACCCGACTAGCTGAAGTTACATTTAGATGCATATTTAAAGCAGTTTGAATTTACATCTTGTGAAACTCGCCAGTCATGTCATAAAGATAAGATGACCATAGCTCCGTTTACTGGAAACAGAGAAAGAGTTAAGTAAACTCTTGGGACTGATACATGATGATGTATGTAAGGTCTCCTGTCTACACATGTCATGACTGATTCTTTATACTTCATTATATTCTCTGATAATCTCTCAAGATTCAGTCATATGTTCCTGTTGAAACATGAGTCTGAACCTTTTGAGATATTCACAGAATATAAGCGAGAAGTAGAGAACCAAAATACGGGTAAAAGTATTATGTCCTTTGATGAGATCAAGGAGGAGAATACTTGTGCATAGAATTTCTGGACTATTCTAAAGGAGAATGAGATTCTCTCTCAGCATTACTCCTCCGTATACACCATTGCACGATGGTATGTCGGGGCGGAGAAGATACACCCTATTTGATATGGTGTGCTCTATGATGAGTACTACTGAGTTATATTTTTCCTTAGGGGGTTATGCACTTGAGAAGTTGCATACCTATTGAATAGGGTTCCAATCAAATCAGTAGCCTACCGCTTCATATGTGATATGGAAAGGGAAGAGCCCATATCTTAAGTTGGTTAAGATTTGGGGTTGTTCGGCCTATGTCTAAAAGCAAAATCTGGACAAGCTCGAGGCAACTTCTGTCATGTAGAACTGGAAAGGTTCCAGCTATACAAAATACAGCAGGTGATTTGGTACAACCAAAGGATTCAGTAGATACCAACGAACCTCAGCCTCTCCGCCGATCTAGTAGGGTTCCTCACCCACCTGAGAGATACTTCGGTTTCTCTATGACAGTGGGAGCGAGGATTACATCATGAGATGATGACCCAACTAGCTTCGAGCTGGCCATCAGGAGTGAGACTCTGTAAGAATGGCTGGATGCTTAGCAATCTGAGATGGAATCCATGTACACCAACAAAGTATGGACTTTGGTTGCTATATCTGAAGGGTTAAATCCCCATCAGGAGCAAGTATATCTTGAGAAGATTACTTGGTGTAGATGGAAAAGTTGAGACTTTCAAAGCTAGACTTGTTAAAAGTTTGCATCATTGACCAGGTGTGGATAATGATGAAACCTTTTCACGTAGCTATGCTTAAGTCTATCCAGATCCTACTTGCCACGGCTACATACCATGACTACGTTATCTGGCGGTTGGGTGTCATGACTGCTGTTCTAAATGATGTTTTAGAAGAGTGCGTCTATAAGTACACAGCCAGAGGGCTTCGTAGACAGTGGGAGCAGCGGAAACGCATGCAAGATGCTTTATAGGATAAAGCAGGCATCGCGGAGTTGGAACGTCTGTTTTGATGTGTTAGTCAAAGAAGTTGACATCATCAAAATGGTAGATGAACCTTGTATAAACAAAAAGGTAGTAGGGAGTATGGTGTCGATCCTCGTAGAGTACGTGGATGACATACTCTTGATAGGGAAGGAGTTTCCTATGCTACGCTCGATCAATCTCCGCATATCACAATGATTCTCCATATAGGATCAAAGTGATACCTACTAAAACCTGAGTTTTGGATCTATGAGATAGATCTAAATGGATGTTAGAATACTCACTAGCTGTAGTGAGATGGTATCAATCGATCCTGGGGAGAATCACTGAAAGGGTTCCAGGGTGATAAAGACGACTGAATGTCAGTCGCAGGCATTGTCTTTACCCTCAGTAAAGGGACGGTATGTTGGAAGAGTTCCAAGCTAGATACCGTGACCTACTAGACGATAAAGGCAGGATTCATCGCTATTTAAGATGCTACCAAAGAGGCTGTTTGGGTGTATACTGGTTCATGAGATGAACTATGTTCCTCCCATTGTGTGACAATGGAGTTGTGGCTTATGCCATGGAACGTCCGTCCCATCAGTGATCCAGACATATTCTAAAGTAGTATCACCTGATCATGGAGATGGTTGATCTCTAAGGGATCGAGGTTAGGAGAGTGGACTCAGAGGACAACACGGCGGATCCAATCACAAAGGCCTATTCCCAAAGAGAGACTCTTATGGGATGGTTGAGTATGAGATACTACAACCACTGCTATCAGATGGCCCTAGTGCAAGTGGGAGATTGTTAGTTATATGTATGCCCTAGAGGCCATTGCTATACATAGGATGTATATTGTAGTGGATGCTGGGATATATATAGGGAGGAATTTCTTGCTCGACATGATAGTATGCTATCTGGTTGATCTTTACCTTAACGTGTATACAGATTGTCTCTCTATTACATATTGGTAAAGCCCTTAGGATGTGTACTTGACTACCTGGACTATGATGCGGATCATACTAGTGGGGACATAGTAGTCCATAAGTACATCCTTGAAGGTCCCTAGTCGTGGGTGTATCGAGATGGGGCATCGATATACCAGAGTAGACTAGCGTATACCTTCTCGACCTATACAGATGGGCGATGGATGATCCCATATCCATCGGTGTTTGACATCAGAGATGATATACGGGTGCTCAGTAGAGACTGGGTACACTGGACGGACTCGCCGAGAACTCCCAGATGGTATTATACCTTACGTCAGATGGCAGTTCTCTGGTGACACTGGTATAGAGTAGTCTGTTGACCCGAGATCGTCATAGAGTCTTGTGTGGTTCCTACTGTGCTTTGATTTCCATCTTACCACGTCCAAGAGGGCGTGCAAAACGGTGGTTTTTGGGTACAGTCCCGAGTCACATGGAGGCAATGAGCGATAGGAGAGGATTCGTCTCTCCCGGTATAGGGAGTTGATGTTGCGCTGTGTTCGATTGGCTATAACCGGAAATCCCTGGCCAGGGCTGCTGAGATTTACTGGTAAGTGTTACCGGTAGTTTCTCGAATTGTTATAGACCTCATATCGACATGACTTATCGAGCTATTAGGGTTTGACGTTTACCACCCCTAGGCGAGATATGCGACATATCAGACGATCAGACCGGACTGTACGGTAGTGTTACTGGTTGGATTCACTGGAGTGTGAGCGGGCTTGCTCGTCGATCTTCTGATCGCTCAATACCCGGGTGGCCGTTACGTTTAGCAGACCGCTTGCGGCTTGTGGGTGCTTGATATGATCATCATCTGCTGCCGGCGTATTGACGGGTCTTTAGAGTCCTACACAGAGGTTTCCTGGCTCAAGCGAAACGAAATAGGAGCGCATATGAGATATGTGCGGGACCGAGAATGATACCAGTATGTGATACTGTATTTGATTCTCGCGATATGTGACATTGCTCGGTTATATGCGATATAGCCGGGTTATCGGATCAAGTGTTGTTTCGATAAGTTGTTACTGATGATACTAGTCGGTTATATGCTATATGACCGGATCATTAAATCAAGTGTTGATTTAATGATTTAATGTATAATTATATATATGATATATTACTTTGCATTAACTAGTATCGGTTCACTTTAAATGGCTTTTCTCACTTGGATTGTGCACATTGTATATGTGATATACTTTTGTACACAAGTTTGTATCATGTTTGATTATACATGCTAACTAGGGTTTGTGTAAAGATTAAACCATGGTTGTGTAATGGTTAGGTTTTTCATTTTCTTATTCATTTATTTATTTATTTCATTTATTTTATTTTGGAAAAGAAAAAGGGGAAATGGTGGCTTTCTTTGTTAGTATTTGAAGCTTCATGAAGCTTTCACTAAGTCACCATTTTGTCTCATGCTTAACCCTAACCATTCCACTTAACCCTAGTCTATTCTCTACACTTGACCATGGTTACATTATGATAAGTATTCATTTTATTTCCTTTTTAAAATACTTATCATAATAATATCATCTTCTTCTTCATCTTCAAAGAAGAAAAACTTGCCTCATCAATGGCAAGTGATGAAATCATGTGAGAAATCCAATTCTAAAGTGAACCCACTTCCTATTTCTTCATCCTCTACCTCTTGCCAAGTAGTAGAGTGTGTTTTCTTCACAAGTTTCATGACTTGGTGAAGTGGGAGCTTGATCTTGTGATGCCTCGACGTAGATCATCTTCGGCACGAAGCCGACGACCTTGCCCGCCCATTTCTCCGATGAAGCCGACGCTAGAGCCCGGGATTTCATTTGGACAGCGGAGAGGACTTCATCACGGAGCCGTGGAGGTGGAGGACTGGATCTACAAAGGTTGTATTTCCGTACTCTTAGTTAAAGTAGTTAACTAGTTGCTTTGTCGCCTAAACTTCTAGCCAACGATCCATATTAGGTTTTCTCGGCACCTCTAATTTTTGAAATTGACTTGGTTGATGCCTTGTGAGACCTCTTGAGAGTGCTTAGGAACCTTTCATTGGTATCAGAGCCTAGCTAGAGCCTTAGACAAAGTCTAGACGGAGTTTGAAGTCCGATCGAACCCGAAACCCCATTTTTCCACGCTCTCTGGACTTTTTGGGGCACGTGATTACACGAGATGGTATATGTGTCGACCCGAGGAAGATCGAGGCAGTTCGGAGTTGGTCTAGACCCACGTCAGTGACGGAGATTCGCAGCTTTCTAGGGCTGGCAGGCTACTACCGGCGATTTGTGCAGGACTTCTCTCGCATTGCTACACCTTTGACCGGGTTGACCCAGAAAGGGAGTTCGCTTCGATTGGACGGAGGAGTGTGAGCACAGTTTCCAGCGGCTACGGGCTCTACTGACTACGTCACCAGTGCTATCATTGCCTTCAGGATCAGGCGGATTTGTGGTCTATTGCGATGCTTCACGAGTAGGGTTGGGGTGCGTTTTGATGCAGCATGATAGGGTGATTGCGTATGCTTCGCGGCAATTAAAGAAACCTGAACAGAATTACCCCACTCGTGATCGGGAGATGGCTGCAGTGGTCCTTGCACTCAAGATTTGGCGACATTATCTGTATGGAGAGTCATGCCAGATATTCACTGACCACAAGGGCTTAAAGTACATATTTCAGCAGCGAGACCTGAACCTTAGACAGCGCCGATGGATGGAGTTAGTGAAGGATTTCGATTGTGAGATCTTGTATCACCCGGGCAGGGCGAATGTAGTGGCGGATGCTTTGAGCAGGAGGCCCGGGGGTAGTCTATCCTGTTTGAACGCAGTTCAGAGGCAGTCGTCGGCGGATTGGCAGATCTTATGCGATAGCCGGGTACAGTTCGAGTTTACGCCGATCGGAGGACAGATTGCGCATGTTCGTGCACTCCCACAGTTGCTTGACCGTATACAAGAGGCATAGCACAGTGATGACCGCTGTTCAGAGATCAGGACACAGATGGGACATGGCAGATTTTCCGAGTTCGTGATCGATGATCAGGGGATACTACGATTTGGAGCTAAACTGTGCGTACCAGATGCCGAGGGATTGCGGCGCGAGATTCTTGAGGAGGCACATCGATCGGTATATAGTGTTCATCCCGGTTCCACCAAGATGTACCATAACTTGAGAGCTGTTTACTGGTGGGACGGTATGAAGAGAGACATTGCAGATTTTGTGTCGAGATGCCTGACTTGTCAGCAAGTCAAGGCTGAGCACCAGAGGCCCGCGGGAGAGCTACAGCCGTTACCCATTCCGGAGTGGAAAGGGGAACAGATATCTATGGATTTCATTGTGAGTCTACCCAGGACTAGTCGAGGGTATGACATCATCTGGGTGATCATGGATCGTTTGACGAAAGCGGCTCACTTCCTACCGGTGAAGACGACTTTCGGATTTGCCCAGTATGCCCAGATTTACATTGATGAGATTGTACGACTGCACGGAGTTCCGACATGCATCGTGTCCGATAGAGGCACCCAGTTTACCAGCCGGCTATGGCAGAGGCTTCAGGAGGCTTTGGGCACTCGCTTGAGTTTCAGCACAGCATTCCATACGCAGACCGACGGGCAGTCAGAACGGACTATTCAGACTCTCGAGAACATGCTCAGAGCATGCGTTTTAGACTTCGGAGGTAGCTGGGATCATCATTTGCCCTTAGTAGAGTTCTCCTACAACAACAGCTACCAGGAGACCATTTAGATGGCACCGTTTGAGGCTCTTTATGGGAGGAGATGCAGATCACCCACCTGTTGGACGGAGCTCAGTGAGAGCAGTATCTTAGGGCCACAGATTGTGGAGGAGACGACAGCGAAGGTCCAGTTGATTCGCGATAGGATGAGAGCAGCCAGAGTAGGCAGAGATCTTATGCGGACAGTTGTCGGCGCAGACTTGAGTTTTCTGTTGGTGACCACGTCTTCTTGAGGGTCTCCCCAATGAAGGGCGTAATGAGGTTTGGAAAGGAGGGGAAGCTTAGTCCCAGATATGTGGGCCCCATTGGAGATCCTTGAGCATATTGGTGCAGTTGTGTATCGATTAGCCCTTCCGCCCAGTTTTCCATTCGTGCATCCCGTATTTCACGTTACGATGCTCCGCAGATATCTTCATGATCCTTCGCATGCGATTCAGCACTCGACGATCCGGCTTGAGCGCGACCTTTCCTACACAGAGCAGCCGGTGATGATCTTAGATCGACAAGTGAAGAAATTGAGGTCGAAGGAGATACCGTCCGTCAAGATACTTTGGCATGGCCAGAGCGGCGAGGAAGTCACTTGGGAGACCGAGAGCGAGATGATGAAGAGGTATCCCCACCTTTTTGAAGGTGCGTATGGTTAGATTTTTAAATTCGGGGACCGAATTTCTTTAAGGGGGGTAGATTGTAACACTTTGAATTTCTGTTTGATTGCCTGTCGTAATAATTAGTGATCGTACGTATGATTTTAGATAAGGGTTCCTGGGGTTATTAGTTATTTTTGGGTAATGTTAGCATATTGGGAATTTTCTTGTGTTTTTGTACACCTTGCACACTTAGACATTTTGAGACTTAGGATTTTGGTAGCATGTAACCATTTTTCTTGTGTTGCATGGTTGTTATGTTTCCCCCACCATTTTAGCCTAAGCATAACCCCATTTTTATAATTACAAATTCTATTAAACAATGAGGCATGGGGGGTAGGTAAAAGCTTGACTTTTGACCATTTCTTTCCCTCTCTTCTCTCTCTCTTTCCCCACTCCAGAATTCTGGAGAATTCCAGCAGCAAACCCTCCCATTTTCTTCATCTTTTCTTCTCCTCTTCATGTCTCTTTGATCTCTACACTTTTCCTTCACAAAAACAACACTTTTTCATCACTAAACCTTAAGAAAAGTGAGCTTTTTAGGGTGTTTAAGGCAAATCTGCACACTAGAGGGGAAAGCTGGAAGTTTTGGTGTTCTACAAGGTTCTTTAGAAGGTATTAACTCATATTTGCACTTCTTTTCCTTAGACTTGTTGTATTCTCTAGTAAAAATCTCTTTTTTTGTGCATTTTTAGTGATATTAAGGGATATTGGTGATTCACATGTTAGATTAGGGTTTTGTTAGTTGTGTTAGCTCTATTAGGTGTTATTAGAGCTATCTTAGGCCAAGTTTTGTTTCAGTTTGCACAAAAATACCCTAAAGTTCCATTTTTAGTGCAAAGTGTGGATTTGAACTGAGATAAGGCACTGTAGGAAATCTGCTACTACCCGAGACTTTTCAGAACAAAACTAGACATCACTGCAGCATGTATGGGGGGTATAGAGTGCACAAACCAAACCTGGGAACCCAATTCCCAAGTCTGGCCGCCGAAATGTGCGTTCTGGCCGCAAATTGCGGCCAGATAGGGGAGATTTGGGTTGGGATTTGGGGTGTGGGTCTCTGCTTGTATGTGAGTTATTTTGGTATATATAGTTTTGCAATATATTTCCTGTATCAAAATCTGGGGTAGAATACCTATTTTCTCGTATTTTCAACCCTTCGCGACACGCGAGATACGTGTGTGTGGGTTTTGGGTTTCTGCGTATCGCGACGCGTCGGGGTGCGTTCAGGCGCGTAACCACACGTTTTAGCGTATCGCGCACACGCGCGTTTGGTTCACGACACGAGTTACTGGTTCGGCTTAAATGTCGCGGTTGTGTGATTTCAAGCTTACGTGTGATATATTGTGTAATTCTAGGTTCGCAGGTGAGTACAGCGGACGCCGCGCAGGAGGGGAAACAAGTTGTTGGCTATACCTAGCGGGAGGCTACGGTGAGTAGATTTCACATCTACGGGGATATCGCCCGCATGGCGTTCTACGTCAGGGCTGATAGGACTTTATAGTGATCCATATATATATTGCATGTTCATGGTTACTAGCTAGTGCATTGCATACCTACTACACACATCACCTTGGATCATTGCATTGTAGCTCATCTATATGTGACATGACTTGATATTCATACTTGATACCTATATCACATTGGATCATTGCATTGTAGCTCATCTATATGTGACATGACTTGATATTCATACTTGATACCTATATCACATTGGATCATTGCATTGTGGCTCATCTATATGTGACATGACTTGATATACATACTTGGTGCACATATCACATCATAATTACTTGTATTATTGGTTGAGATTCATGTGATTTCTGGATTTGGGAACCGTGGCCTTTTCAAATAAGTAATCATTTAAAAACCCGGTTCCCTTGATATGATATTTTGGGGCGTCACCCCGTGTTTTCTAGGTGCTAGAGGTATGTATTGAGAGAGGGCTGACTCGGACTGACGGATGCCCGATGTATTGAGAGAGGGCTGACCCGGACTGACGGATGCCCGATGTATTGAGAGAGGGCTGACCCGGACTGACGGATGCCCGATGTATCGCGAGAGGGCTGACCCGGACTGACGGATGCCCGATGTATCGCGAGAGGGCTGACCCGGACTGACGGATGCCCGATATATTGAGAGAGGGATGACCCGGACTGACGGATTCCCGATATATACTTTGAGAGAGGGCTGACCCGGATTGACGGATGCCCGATAAAGGATGTTTTGCGTGTCGATGCTAGACACGAGTATTTATGATATTTGGGTGCCGATGTTGGGCACTCGAGATTCTCAGAGATGTACAGGATTTGAGGGCCGAGGAGAGTGCCGGCGCATGAGCTATTCGCGGGAGATCTGGGTGCATTGAGAAACCGATTATATATTCCACGTTGACATTCCGTGTAGATATTATATTGCCCCTGCTCAGCATTACTTTTGTACCTCATCCTGTAGATGCATTACCTGTTAGAGCATTTGTACCTCATCCGGTAGTACAGTACCCTATAGAGCACTTGCATGATTATTACACATACTGCTTATCCCATATTGATATCATCTGTTGGCATATGATAGAGTAGCGTAGTATGTGCATGCTCGCGATTACCTTTATATGTTATCTCTATTCACGAGTTGGCAACTCACCCCCTTTGCGCCACAGTGTTTGCTGGTTGCCCTTCGGAGTAGTCGCGGCAGGCTGCTTTGCATCTTTTGACACAGATACCCCCATAGTTGGTGTACTAGCTCTTTTGCTGATAGGTGGGTTTTGTGCGGTATCTGTTTATCTTCAGTATGTACATTGTTGTATCTAGTATTCTCCATCTACCATGTATGTATTTGACTTAGAGACAGTGTGAGGACGATGATGTATTATTTTGTATTCTGGTGTCGAGCTCGTTGTGAACCGACTGTACTTGCAGTTTATCCTATCTGTTTTATTCCCACTTGTGGATCTTGATCTTCGCTACGGCGTCGTATATTTCTATCTTGCTGATTGTTTACTTAGATTTCTTATCATGTTCGTAAGTGTTTTCATTTAAAACTTATAACACTCTATACTTTCACTGGTTTGATTTCTGGGTTTTCGGTTCACTTAGTCGCGTTACGCCTGTAGACGTTACGTGGTTAAGTGCCGGTCACGGGCCAAACTTCGGGTCATAACAAAGTTGGTATCAGAGCGTAGGTTTTACCTTTCGGAGTGTAGGATGACCCTGGTATGATGGAGTAGGTAGCTGCGGCAGGGTAGCGTAGCGTGTGTATGTTCCGCGGCATACTCACGACACGGTACTCCGCCTACGCGACCTTAGGACTTGTTGATTTAAATTCCTCCTTGAGTATATACATTCTTGCGATTCGATTTCCGTATCCTTATCGAATCCTGTTGTTTCTGATAGCCAATATGCCGCCAAGGACTACGAGGGCGCAGAGAGCGGCCGCGAGGGCCGAGGTTCGAGTTGATTCATCTGAGACGAGGACTAATCCGAGTAGTACTCCTGTTATATCAGGACAGATTGTTTCCCCTACGACAGCTCAGATCGCTAGACTAGTGGTAGAGATGCAGGGCCTACGCTAGGCGATGAGCTCATTGGTAGAGGTCGTGCGAGCGCAGCGACAAGTGGTTGTCACCCATGTTACCCAGTTGTTCCTTGCGATCATCATGCAGTATTCCGTCCCCTACATAGCACCGGTGGAGGCAGCTCCCGTTTACGAGACACGTCTTCCAGAGACCGTGAGAATTCCGGAACAGTTATGGAATCATACTGGTGTACCAGCCCAGAGCAGAGGCTTAGGACAAGGATAGTTGTTCGGCTCTCATCCCCAGGGAGGACGGCAGCCAGCGCGTAGATGTTTGTGATGTGGGAGCCTTCAACACCTCATCAGGCAGTGTTCCTTCACACCACGTCAGGGTCGTGTTCTGAGACGTCGTGGACGCGGAGGGTTTGCACAGAGGGGTCAGGCTAGTAGAGGAGGAGTTCGGTCAGTCGTAAATGAGGGACATGCACAAGTTTTCGCTTCGACTCATCGGGACGCGCGGCTATCCAATGCTGTGGTTTCAGGTACTCTTTCAGTTTGTCCTTTGTTGCACGCGTATTGTTTGATCCGGATCCTTGTGCTCATATGTTTTCACGTACTCGTATGTATCCACACACCTTGTGCCGAGTTTGGGTAGAGAGTCCAGTTTGCTTGGTCAACCGCTCGTTGTGACTACTCCAGCGGGAGAGTCGTTTGTTGCTAGGCACGTGTTCCGATCCTGTACCGTCCGTATCGGCGAGAGAGAGTTGCCGGTCGATTTGATCCGTTTTGAGATGTTGGACTTCGACGTTCTTTTGGGCATGGATTGGTTAGCCACGTGCTATGCTTCTGTTGACTGCCGCGAGAAGACAGTTCGATTTTGTTTTCCCGGCAAGTCGGTTGTTGTTGTGTTGGGGGACCGTAGTGCCACCCCTCACAGTGTGTTTTCTTCTGTTCGCGCTCGACAGCTTTTGCGGAAGGGATGTCAGGGATTTCTCGCATTTGTTTGCGATACTAGGGCTATAGAGGTTCCTTTGGATCAGGTTCCGGTTGTTCGCGAGTTCCCTGATGTGTTCCCTGACGAGCTTCCTGGGTTACCGCCCGAGCGTGATTTCTCCTTCTGTATTGACTTGGTTCCTGGCACGGGGCCTATTTCTGTACCGCCGTATCGGATGGCCCCGGCGGAACTTAGAGAGTTGAAGGGTCAGTTGCAGGACTTGCTGGATAAAGGACTTATTCGACCCAGTGTTTCTCCTTAGGGTGCTCCAGTCCTGTTCGTCAAGAAGAAGGACGGCAGTTTGCGTTTGTATATTGACTACCGTCAGCTGAACAGGGTGACAGTGCGGAACAGATATCCTTTGCCACGCATCGACGATTTGCTCGACTAGCTTCAGGGGGCAGGATACTTTTCGAGGATCGATTTGCGATCGGGCTACCATCAGCTGCGGGTTCGACAGGAGGACATTCCTAGGACAGCCTTCCGCACACGTTACGGCCATTATGAGTTTTTGGTGATGTCGTTCGGACTCACCAACGCGCCAGCAGCATTTATGGACATGATGAACCGTATTTTCCGGCCGTATCTTGATCTGTTCATTATAGTGTTTATTGACGATATCTTGGTGTATTCTCGGAGTAGAGAGGAGCACGAGCAGCACCTGCGGATTTCACTGCAGACCTTGAGGGAGCATCAGCTTTTCACCAAATTCTCCAAGTGTGCCTTCTGGCTAGACAGCGTGGACTTCTTGGGGCACGTGATTACACGAGATGGTATATGTGTCGACCCGAGGAAGATCAAGGCAGTTCGGAGTTGGTCTAGACCCACGTCAGTGACGGAGATTCGCAGCTTTCTAGGGCTGGCAGGCTACTATCGGCGATTTGTTCAGGACTTCTCTCGCATTGCTACACCTTTGACCGGGTTGACCCGGAAAGGGAGTTCGCTTCGATTGGATGGAGGAGTGTGAGCACAGTTTCCAGCGGCTACGGGCTCTACTGACTACGACACCAGTGCTATCATTGCCTTCAGGATCAGGCGGATTTGTGGTCTATTGCGATGCTTCACGAGTAGGGTTGGGGTGCGTTTTGATGCAGCATGATAGGGTGATTGCGTATGCTTCACGGCAATTAAAGAAACATGAACGGAATTACCCCACTCGTGATCGGGAGATGGCTGCAGTGGTCCTTGCACTCAAGATCTGGCGACATTATCTGTATGGAGAGTCATGCCAGATATTCACTGACCACAAGGGCTTAAAGTACATATTTCAGCAGCGAGACCTGAACCTTAGACAGCGCCGATGGATGGAGTTAGTGAAGGATTTCGATTGTGAGATCTTGTATCACCCGGGCAGGGCGAATGTAGTGGCGGATGCTTTGAGCAGGAGGTCCGGGGGTAGTCTATCCTGTTTGAACGCAGTTCAGAGGCAGTCGTCGGCGGATTGGCAGATCTTATGCGATAGCCGGGTACAGTTCGAGTTTACGCCGATCGGAGGACAGATTGCGCATGTTCGTGCACGCCCACAGTTGCTTGACCGTATACAAGAGGCATAGCACAGTGATGACCGCTGTTCAGAGATCAGGACACAGATGGGACAGGGCAGATTTTCCGAGTTCGTGATCGATGATCAGGGGATACTACGATTTGGAGCTAAACTGTGCGTACCAGATGCCGAGGGATTGCGGCGCGAGATTCTTGAGGAGGCACATCGATCGGTATATAGTGTTCATCCCGGTTCCACCAAGATGTACCATAACTTGAGAGCTGTTTACTGGTGGGACGGTATGAAGAGAGACATTGCAGATTTTGTGTCGAGATGCCTGACTTGTCAGCAAGTCAAGGCTGAGCACCAGAGGCCCACGGGAGAGCTACAGCCGTTACCCATTCCGGAGTGAAAAGGGGAACAGATATCTATGGATTTCATTGTGAGTCTACCCAGGACTAGTCGGGGGTATGACTCCATCTGGGTGATCGTGGATCGTTTGACGAAAGCGGCTCACTTCCTACCGGTGAAGACGACTTTCGGATTTGCCCAGTATGCCTAGATTTACATTGATGAGATTGTACGACTGCACGGAGTTCCGACATGCATCGTGTCCGATAGAGGCACCCAGTTTACCAGCCGGCTATGGCAGAGGCTTCAGGAGGCTTTGGGCACTCGCTTGAGTTTCAGCACAGCATTCCATCCGCAGACCGACGGGCAGTCAGAGCGGACTATTCAGACTCTCGAGAACATGCTCAGAGCATGCGTTTTAGACTTCGGATGTAGCTGGGATCATCATGTGCCCTTAGTAGAGTTCTCCTACAACAACAGCTACCAGGAGACCATTTAGATGGCACCGTTTGAGGCTCTTTATGGGAGGAGATGCAGATCACCCACCTGTTGGACGGAGCTCAGTGAGAGCAGTATCTTAGGGCCACAGATTGTGGAGGAGACGACAGCGAAGGTCCAGTTGATTCGCGATAGGATGAGAGCAGCCAGAGTAGGAAGAGATCTTATGCGGACAGTCGTCGGCGCAGACTTGAGTTTTCTGTTGGTGACCACATCTTCTTGAGGGTCTCCCCAATGAAGGGCGTAATGAGGTTTCGAAAGGAGGGGAAGCTTAGTCCCAGATATGTGGGCCCATTGGAGATCCTTGAGCATATTGGTGCAGTTGTGTATCGATTAGCCCTTCCGCCCAGTTTTCCAGACGTGCATCCCGTATTTCACGTTACGATGCTCCGCAGATATCTTCATGATCCTTCGCATGCGATTCAGCACCCGACGATCCAGCTTGAGCGCGACCTTTCCTACGCAGAGCAGCCGGTGATGATCTTAGATCGACAAGTGAAGAAATTGAGGTCGAAGGAGATACCGTCCGTCAAGATACTTTGGCGTGGCCAGAGCGGCGAGGAAGTCACTTAGGAGACCGAGAGCGAGATGATGAAGAGGTATCCCCACCTTTTTGAAGGTGCGTATGGTTAGATTTTTAAATTCAGGGACCGAATTTCTTTAAGGGGGGTAGATTGTAACACTTTGAATTTCTGTTTGATTGTCTGTCGTAATAATTAGTGATCGTACGTGTGATTTTAGATAAGGGTTCCTTGGTTATTAGTTATTTTTGGGTAATGTTAGCATATTGGGAATTTTCTTGTGTTTTTGTACACCTTGCACACTTAGACATTTTGAGACGTAGGATTTTGGTAGCATGTAACCATTTTTCTTGTGTTGCATGGTTGTTATGTTTCCCCCACCATTTTAGCCTAAGCATAACCCCATTTTTATAATTACAAATTCTATTAAACAATGAGGCATGGGGGGGGGGTAGGTAAAAGCTTGACTTTTGACCATTTCTTTCCCTCTCTTCTCTCTCTCTTTCCCCACTCCAGAATTCTGGAGAAATCCAGCAGCAAACCCTCCCATTTTCTTCATCTTTTCTTCTCCTCTTCATGTCTCTTTGATCTCTACACTTTTCCTTCACAAAAACAACACTTTTTCATCACTAAACCTTAAGAAAAGTGAGCTTTTTAGGGTGTTTAAGGCAAATCTGCACACTAGAGGGGAAAGCTGGAAGTTTTGGTGTTCTACAAGGTTCTTTAGAAGGTATTAACTCATATTTGCACTTCTTTTCCTTAGACTTGTTGTATTCTCTAGTAAAAATCTCTTTTTTTGTGCATTTTTAGTGATATTAAGGGATATTGGTGATTCACATGTTAGATTAGGGTTTTGTTAGTTGTGTTAGCTCTATTAGGTGTTATTAGAGCTATCTTAGGCCAAGTTTTGTTTCAGTTTGCACAAAAATACCCTAAAGTTCCATTTTTAGTGCAAAGTGTGGATTTGAACTGAGATAAGGCACTGTAGGAAATCTGCTACTACCCGAGACTTTTCAGAACAAAACTAGACATCACTGCAGCATGTATGGGGGGTATAGAGTGCACAAACCAAACCTGGGAACCCAATTCCCAAGTCTGGCCGCCGAAATGTGCGTTCTGGCCGCAAATTGCGGCCAGATAGGGGAGATTTGGGTTGGGGTTTGGGGTGTGGGTCTCTGCTTGTATGTGAGTTATTTTGGTATATATAGTTTTGCAATATATTTCCTGTATCAAAATCTGGGGTAGAATACCTATTTTCCCGTATTTTCAACCCTTCGCGACACGCGTGATACGTGTGTGTGGGTTTTGGGTTTCTGCGTATCGCGACGCGTCGGGGTGCGTTCAGGCACGTAACCACACGTTTTAGCGTATCGCGCACACGCGCGTTTGGTTCACGACACGAGTTACTGGTTCGGCTTAAATGTCGCGGTTGTGTGATTTCAAGCTTACGTGTGATATATTGTGTAATTCTAGGTTCGCAGGCGAGTACAGCGGACGCCGCGCAGGAGGGGAAACAAGTTGTTGGCTATACCTAGCGTGAGGCTACGGTGAGTAGATTTCACATCTACGGGGATATCGCTCGCATGGCGTTCTACGTCAGGGCTGATAGGAACTTTATAGTGATCCATATATATATTGCATGTTCATGGTTACTAGCTAGTGCATTGCATACCTACTACACACATCACCTTGGATCATTGCATTGTAGCTCATCTATATGTGACATGACTTGATATTCATACTTGATACCTATATCACATTGGATCATTGCATTGTAGCTCATCTATATGTGACATGACTTGATATTCATACTTGATACCTATATCACATTGGATCATTGCATTGTGGCTCATCTATATGTGACATGACTTGATATACATACTTGGTGCACATATCACATCACAATTACTTGTATTATTGGTTGAGATTAATGTGATTTCTGGATTTGGGAACCGTGGCCTTTTCAAATAAGTAATCATTTAAAAACCCGGTTCCCTTGATATGATATTTTGGGGCGTCACCCCGTGTTTTCTCGGTGCTAGAGGCATGTATTGAGAGAGGGCTGACCCGGACTGACGGATGCCCGATGTATTGAGAGAGGGCTGATCCGGACTGACGGATGCCCGATGTATTGAGAGAGGGCTGACCCGGACTGACGGATGCCCGATGTATTGAGAGAGGGCTGACCCGGACTGACGGATGCCCGATGTATTGAGAGAGGGCTGACCCGGACTGACGGATGCCCGATGTATCGCGAGAGGGCTGACCCGGACTGACGGATGCCCGATGTATCGCGAGAGGGCTGACCCGGACTGACGGATGCCCGATATATTGAGAGAGGGATGACCCGGACTGACGGATTCCCGATATATACTTTGAGAGAGGGCTGACCCGGATTGACGGATGCCCGATACAGGATGTTTTGCATGTCGATGCTAGACACGAGTATTTATGATATTTGGGTGCCGATGTTGGGCACTCGGGATTCTCAGAGATGTACAGGATTTGAGGGCCGAGGAGAGTGCCGGCGCATGAGCTATTCGCGGGAGATCTGGGTGCATTGAGAAACCGATTATATATTCCACGTTGATATTCCGTGTAGATATTATATTGCCCCTGCTCAGCATTACTTTTGTACCTCATCCTGTAGATGCATTACCTGTTAGAGCATTTGTACCTCATCCGGTAGTACAATACCCTATAGAGCACTTGCATGATTATTACACATACTGCTTATCCCATATTTATATCATCTGTTGGCATATGATAGAGTAGCGTAGTACGTGCATGCTCGCGATTACCTTTATATGTTATCTCTATTCACGAGTTGGCAACTCACCCCCGTTGCGCCACAGTGTTTGCTGGTTGCCCTTCGGAGTAGTCGCGGCAGGCTGCTTTGCATCTTTTGACACAGATACCCCCATAGTTGGTGTACTAGCTCTTTTGCTGATAGGTGGGTTTTGTGCGGTATCTGTTTATCTTCAGTATGTACATTGTTGTATCTAGTATTCTCCATCTGTTGGAGATAGTGCCCTCATAGTCAATTATTGGATCGCAGGTACGTGATTGCAGTGATTGCGGAGGACCTATCCCGGTAGGACAGTCTTACTCGAGATGATAGTATGCTATTTGGTTTGCCTTTATCAGTCGTGTACATGTTCAGGTGACTGATTGCATGTTACACTTTTATAGAGCCCTTAGGATCTTGCTTTACTACCAACTGTATGATGGCGATCATATACGTGAGAGTTGGGTAGTTTATATGCATATCCTTAATTGTGGTCCCTAGTCGTGGGAGTTTCGAGACAGGGCATCGATACTCCGGAGTAGACTAGTGTGTACAGTCGAGACCCCGACGAGGGGCGGTGGCCGGTCTCACAAGCCACTGGTGTCAGTTGGATCACCTAAGATGTATACAGGTGCTCATTGGGTTATGAGTACACCGGACAGGACTCGCCGGGAATCTGCTAGTTAGTATTATATCTACCGTCAGATAGCAGTTCTCTGGTGACATGTGTACAGGTTAGTTCATCGACCTGAGGTCGTCATTTGTCTCGTGTGAGTTCCCACTGTGCTTTGATTTCTACCCTACCACGGCTCAAAGGATTCGTGCAAACAGGTAGCTTTTGGGTACAGTCACGAGCCACATGGAGGCACATGAGCGGATCGGCAGGGGATTCGTCTCTCCCGGTATTGGGGGCGAGGTCGTGCTGTGTCTAGGAGAGCCATTACACAAATCCATGGCCATGGTAGGAGATTTACTGGTAGGTACTCCAGTAGTATCTCAGGGTGTATTGAGGCTTCACTCCGACACGACTTATACTGCTATTGGGGGTCTGATGTTACTAGCCCCCTAGGCGGATATGCGATACTCATTGACGAACGGACCGGACTGTATATACATTGTCACTGTTAGGCTCAGTAGGGTTTCTGGATGAGTTCACTCATCGGCCTCCCTTGAGTTCGCTCATCAGATTCCCTTGAGGTCAGTCCGTGGGCAGCCGTTACGCATAGCTAGTGCCGCTGACGGTTTGTGGTTAAACCCACTGCCAGGGTACTGACGAGTCATTAGAGTCCCCCACAGACAGTTTCCCAAGTTCGGGCGAAACGTTGTAGATGCCGTATGGTTTTATGGCAGGGTTCGGAAAATGCACGTGCGTTTACGCACGTGTCAGTTTTCGGGCAGATGATACTGGTCGGCTTTGGTTTAAGCCGGATCCGAGTATTATATTGAGTAGGTATAATATCTTTGTCTCAGTTGCATTTGTATTCGGTCGTAATACAAATGCGGGTATATTTATACAGTTTCGGGGTTATCCTGAAAGTCGTTTCAGGATCACTTTTGGAAGTTGCCAGTTTCCAGTTTTCTATCAGCCGTCTTTTAACATTCTGTTAAAGACGGATTTATCTTTTCTTCAGATAGAGTGAGTCATGCTTCTAGAAGCTTCTAGATGATGACTAGGCTTCATGACTCATTAGTGCATTAATGGTTTCATTAATGGCTAGATGAGGTGTTTATTTGAATCACCATTTGCATTAATGTGTTTTGGATTGGTTAAGATATTTGTTCATGATAAGCTTCTTGTTGTGGTCACCTCCCTCTTCCTACCATCACCTCCCTCCTCTTTATAAGAGGCCGGCCCCCTCCTCTCTCTCTCATGGTTGTTGATTTCATTTCATTGAAAAAAAGATTATGATAGATTTGGGGTGTATGGAATCCACAGCTCATTTCATTCCATCACCCAATTCCCTCGGCAACTTCATTAACCGATCGTCCACGGTTTTGGACGAAGTGAGACAAAGTCATCTACTCATTCTCTACATCATTCTTGGTCGTCTCTTTTAGCAAACTTGACGATCGAGTTGCCTCAAGTCAGAGGCGGGAGCCCGTTTAAAGAATCGGTGATGTGGTGCCAGCTCGACGAGGATATCGGAGATCGACGAGATCGGAGAAGCCGCAACGGAGCGTGGGATGATGGTTGAAGAACGAAGGACTCGGATCGTTCGGTACAACCTTTCTACACTCTTTACTGTTTGTTAGTTTAGCAATAATGGCAGATCCGGGTTAAAGTATACGATAGCGCCAGTTTAAAAGTTTTTGTTCCGCATTTGGCGTCTGTAGACTGCCGGGGCGCTAGCGTAGACTTACAGTGGTATTAGAGCCTCACCATTTTGCTATACTAACTTGTGCTAACGCGTTTAAAACATCGATCCGACCGGAAATCAAAAATCACAAAATTACAACTTGACAGTTTCTGTTATTTTTAAACGGTCTGATAAAATTATTCTACACATCTCAGAATACTGTGCAGGCTTTTATTAGAACGACGTAGAAATTTGGGCACGTGATTCGATGGGACAGCCGCGGAAACGCGGTCAAACCTATGGTTTGACCGCGCATCCGCGGCCACACAGTGAGCTCGTGACCCCAAATTTTCACAGTGGGTTCTTGGTTTGATTTTGGGGTTTTTGGTAAATATCGTTTTGGCCCAGGTTTTGTTACTGTTCACCAGTAAGCAGTGGGGCCCACTTTTTGATATTTGGTCTTTGGTCGATCGAAATTTAAACACGTTAGTTTACAGTGCTTACATTATATCTCCGACCGGGAATGTCATTTGATCGGTAAACCGCGTTTAATTGCTATAGTTCTTTTAGACGGGTTTGCGAACGTGACATTCGCGTTGATGTTCTGTGTTGTGCTGTGATGTTGCGGATTTGTCGTGGTGGATAGCAGTGTGCAATGGTAGTACAGTTTGTGTTTATTTGTACATTTGATATTGCGGGGCGAGCGTCCAACTTGTGGACAGCCGTCACTGCCTGTTGTATAATATTCTTTTGGGGCACGACCAGGTTGCGGTCGATGTACCTATTGTACTATTTTTCATTACTGTACTAGGTTTTACCCCAGGACGGAGTGCACGGATAGCCGGGTTCGGGAGGGCAACGGGTCCGCATCTCATGGCTTTGAGAGGCAGAGGGGTCCCACTCTAGAATTGGCAGACTATTCGCCGCACTCGTAGGGGGTACAGGTTGATCCAAGGAGGGGTGCCCAAGCTTACCGGATTCCGTGAAGTGCTGGGTGGTCCATTCACTATGCTGTAGGGGGCTGCCTCGCTTCAGGTTTTGGCGGGTAACTTGCCGCACCCGTAGGGGTCTAGGTTACATTGCACAGGCTATCCACACGACAGGGGAACGTCGAGTTTCAGCAGCGGCTCTGTGAAACTCGGGGATCCCAGATTATCTGTACTGTTCTGTGATGCTTATTACTTTTCTGTAATGTTGCATACTATCACGCCTGGAGCGATTATTGTATATTGGTTTATATACTATTAGATGTTGTATATGTTTTACACCCGCGCTAGTCCAGTCCCCGCTCTGTCGTTAGTTAAGTAACCTAACGAGTAATGACGGGACCCAGTGACGAATGCGGATGGTATATACGTACATTTTATTTTCGTTCTTTTCTGGTGTGATTTAATGATGGGACTGCGTTGATTCTGATCAATGCAAAGTTAAACAAACCTGTTTACAGTTGTTGGAACAAATTTAAAAAGTGTTGTTACAAAGATGTTTCCTTTTGTTATGCATAGCGGTATTCAGTGGAATATCCTGCACCTCATTCGACGGGGCAAGGGCCGATATCCCTTCACCGGGACTGACCCCTTGGGCAGAAGTTTGCGTCAGAGTAATAACTTCACTATAGTCGATTACAAGTTGCTTTGCATAGCGGTATTCAGTGGAATATCCTGCACCTCATTCCACGAGGAAAGAGCCGAGATCCCTTTACCGGGAGTGACCTCTTTAGCAAAAGGTTTTCGCCACTATATTTTAAAAAAGCTATCAGGTTCCTTCAGCGATATCAAGTTCACTACGCTAAAGGTTTTTCGCCAAAAACCAGCCGTAGCCCTCCGTCATTTCATATGGATGGTCAGTAGTATTCAAGCTATATTGGTCTAGCCCTTAGCTAGGACATAGTGATTGGTAGCTGCTGGGGTGTTCACATGTTGCATAGATAGATGAGTTGGTTTGGGACAGTCGTACAGCCTTGTTGGCCCTTAGTCAAGGGCGAGTACGGGTGGGTTCAAATTAACAAGATAATGATGGGAAGAACTTGACATGTGACTTATGGTGGGCTGGCCCTTAGTCACGATCATAAGAGCATGGGGCAAAAACTATATCGGGAGTTTCTAAAGAAACTGAAACTTGCCAAGTATGCGCATACCTTCTGGAGTATGAGTAACGTGGATGCATTCCATCACGTTATCATGCGATGAGAGTTGGATCCCGATTCCCACTGATGAGTTGGTTTACTCTTCGGGTGATTCCGATTGATTCTTCTTTAGGTTTGGAGGAGAATTTGACAGGACAGTGGGAGGTTTCCGGATTAGATAAAATGATGACCATTCTGATCTAGGTTAGAGTGCACGCAGAGTGTTTCTTTTCTCTCTCTCTCTTTGGCAGCGACCTTTGACCGACCCTAGACTATGACTCAGTGACCAGGTTGACCGAACCTTCTTAAAATACTGGCTTTTGGATTGTCTATGTTGCATAAGTCATTGCCACTCCTTCTTTTACCCTTTGCATTTCTCAGAACACCCGTATTACTACGGACATCCACTTCCATTGGATAGATCCATCGTATGGTTATATACAAACTCGAAGGGACTCCTTCGAGGATGGATCAAGGTTCAGGAGAAATAGAATTGGTTTATTCAGTTGTCTTTTATTATCACCTTCTCTCAGGTTGCGAGAGCTCCTTGGTTTAGGAGAGTACACCTATTACGCCTATTGGATAGTCTTATTCCAAACCATAGGCTGGTGCCGAAAGGTAGGGAATGAAGAAAACCAATTAGCCTAAGTAGGGTGTGCAGAAGGTAATATGTAAAGACAAAATAAAGGGATTAGAAAGAGGGCAAAGTAAATTGCGACTGATATCATTCACGACCAAAACCGCGTACTTCATCGCCGCTCCTATTTCACCTTTAAAAGAATAAGGTATTATTCAGTTGTCTTTTATCGTCACCTTCTCTCGAGATGCGAGTACTCCTTGGTTTAGGAGGGTACACCTATTATGCTTACTGGATAGTCTTCTTCCAAACCATAGGCTGGTGCCGAACGGTAGGGAAGGAAGAAAACCATTTAGCCTAACGATGGTGTACAGAAGGTAACGACTAAAGACAAATAAAGGGATTTGGAGAGATGGCAATAAAATATACGGTTGAAGTCATGAATTGGATTATGGAAGAGGCATTGCTATGAATACCAGGATACCCCTACGAAACATTTTCATGTTTCAATGCATTGTTAAAAGAAAAACTGTTTTCCCGATTAGACACTTACTCCAAGGGTATGTATTTACCAGGTTTCATTCTCATATCTGTATGGTTTTACAGATGATGAGTGGGAGTAAGATATTGGGAATTAGGTGATTATCCTCATTATATCGGAATTCGTTGGAATTGGTGATATTTGAGGAAATCGCCAGGGTACAGTTTTCTACCTACAACGCACAGGTTTTGAGTTGTTTAACTCAGCGGACTTATACAGAGTATTGTATGTTGTCTAAGTGTCCATCGGGACAAAGGGGTAGGTCCTCGAACTATGTTCTGTTTACTTATAACTTCTCTAGTATTTAGACGAGTGTTTTGTAGAAATACAAGGTCTAAGTTTTGAGAAGTTGTGGGTATAAGAATAAAGTAGAGAACCAGGTATCACAAGTATCGGGATTCTTCAAGGAGATCGAAGATGTAGATTCTTGTGATTGGTATTCAGATGATAGTAATGGTTTTTGAGAAACGTGTTTCTCTTTTCAGGTTACTCATAATTGGATGGATTGCTAAGTTGAGTAATGCTGATTAGCCTCTTTCCATTAAGTTGATATACACTGGAGACAGCTGCATGGATTGAATCTTGGTTCCAATTAAATAAGTGCCAAAGTTTCTATATTGGATATAGAATGGATCGTACCTTAAAAGATATTAAGGTACGGGGAGTTGTCCAGCTTATGATTAAAACCAGATTCTGGATAACTCAGGGCACGATTCTGTAATGGCTGTTTGTGGGTTGACCCTGGCTATGACGAGGGTTGATATTCTACCATTAAGAAGATCAATAGTGATATTGTTCTTGACTTGCCACAGTTTTAGTAAAAATGGATCTTTTTCAGAAAACAGTAGTGGGAGTATGGTAGAACTGGAAGTGATTCCAGAACCGCGAACGATTACGGAAAATTTAATAGGACCTATACATTCAATCAGGTTTGACATTCCAATAGCCACTCCGCAGGTATGGTAGGTAACCTCAGACGCCCGAGAGGTACTTCGGTAGCCTCAGAGACGGTGACAGGGAGGTTCTTATCTACCCAGACTTGACACTACTGTTGTTCCAGGATATGAGACCCGGTAGGAGGGTTGTCGTAGTCAGTGGGAGCAACGGAAGCATAGTGGGCAAGTAGCTTATATCTATTTATAGACTTGAGCAGTTATAGCGGAGATAGATCATCTAATTTTGATGTGCAAGTCATGGTTTTGACTTCAATCAGAATAGGGGATGGATCTGTTAAGAAGGTAGTAGGGTGTGATGTCATGGTATTTGGATGACATACACAGAGTAGGAAGTAAAATTCCTATACTACGATCGGTTGTACTGTGGTCGTCACACAGTTGTTTCTCCAGACAGGATATGGATATAATATTTGACATTCTGGTTTCTAGATCTATGGTTTTAGATCTGGATTTGGGTAGTTTCCCAATGTGGGTACTTTGACAGATATTCTAATGGTTATTGGAATAGTTGACTCCTAGCATGGTGGTGTACCTGCAGGTGATGGAGTCACCCTCTCTAAAGGTGTCGTATAGACTAAAGTGGAGAGGGATGTGCATGATTGGCAGATCACTTGCTTAGGCAATTGAGTCAATCATGAAATGTCAAGTACCACACCAGATGTTGTTTTTGCACTAGATGCAATAAGTTTGTATTAATCCAATCCTGGAGAAACATAAGGAAGCAGTTTTAGAACATAAGTACATGTTCTACGGATTTGATGACGGGAGCCTCCTTCGGGAGACGGTTATCATTCCAAGCTTCAAAGGTGACATGGTTGACAGAGTGATTGTCAAAGTTATAGTTTTTCCCTCTGACGAAGAGGGACGGTATTATGGACAGGTGGTCCAAGAGGATACTGTGGGTGGCTTGGTGCCCGATACTGATTAGGTTCAGTGATCGATAAAGTCTAAGAAGTTTGGATATGGAGTTCATTTATGAACTAAGGTCCCATCAGATATCCAGACATGTTCTAAGACAGGTATTACTCAATTCGGGAGATGGTTTTCTCCGCGAACTTGAGATTAAGAGAGATATAGAAAGATACTTCTAGGAGGATCCACTCACTGAGGCTATTTCTCGAACACAATAGTTTTACAAACGGGCTTTGTGAAACTGATTAGTAGAGGAGTTGGATGTTCGGTTTCACACGGGCTGTAAGTAGTTGACATCGCAATATTAGCCTTGAGTGCAAGTGGGAGATTGTTGGAGATAGTGCCCTCATAGTCAATTATTGGATCGCAGGTACGTGATTGCAGTGATTGCGGAGGACCTATCCCGGTAGGACAGTCTTACTCGAGATGATAGTATGCTATTTGGTTTGCCTTTATCAGTCGTGTACATGTTCAGGTGACTGATTGCATGTTACACTTTGATAGAGCCCTTAGGATCTTGCTTTACTACCAACTGTATGATGGCGATCATATACGTGAGAGTTGGGTAGTTTATATGCATATCCTTAATTGTGGTCCCTAGTCGTGGGAGTTTCGAGACAGGGCATCGATACTCCGGAGTAGACTAGTGTGTACAGTCGAGACCCCGACGAGGGGCGGTGGCCGGTCTCACAAGCCACTGGTGTCAGTTGGATCACCTAAGATGTATACAGGTGCTCATTGGGTTATGAGTACACCGGACATGACTCGCCGGGAATCTGCTAGTTAGTATTATATCTACCGTCAGATAGCAGTTCCCTGGTGACATGTGTACAGGTTAGTTCATCGACCTGAGGTCGTCATTTGTCTCGTGTGAGTTCCCACTGTGCTTTGATTTCTACCCTACCACGGCTCAAAGGAGTCGTGCAAACAGGTAGCTTTTGGGTACAGTCCCGAGCCACATGGAGGCACGTGAGCGGATCGGCAGGGGATTCGTCTCTCCCGGTATTGGGGGCGAGGTCGTGCTGTGTCTAGGAGAGCCATTACACAAATCCATGGCCATGGTAGGAGATTTACTGGTAGGTACTCCAGTAGTATCTCAGGGTGTATTGAGGCTTCACTCCGACACGACTTATACTGCTATTGGGGGTCTGACGTTACTAGCCCCCTAGGCGGATATGCGATACTCATTGACGAACGGACCGGACTGTATATACATTGTCACTGTTAGGCTCAGTAGGGTTTCTGGATGAGTTCACTCATCGGCCTCCCTTGAGTTCGCTCATCAGATTCCCTTGAGGTCAGTCCGTGGGCAGCCGTTACGCATAGCTAGTGCCGCTGACGGTTTGTGGTTAAACCCACTGCCAGGGTACTGACGAGTCATTAGAGTCCCCCACAGACAGTTTCCCAAGTTCGGGCGAAACGTTGTAGAGGCCGTATGGTTTTATGGCAGGGTTCGGAAAATGCACGTGCGTTTACGCACGTGTCAGTTTTCGGGCAGATGATACTGGTCGGCTTTGGTTTAAGCCGGATCCGAGTATTATATTGAGTAGGTATAATATCTTTGTCTCAGTTGCATTTGTATTCGGTCGTAATACAAATGCGGGTATATTTATACAGTTTCGGGGTTATCCTGAAAGTCGTTTCAGGATCACTTTTGGAAGTTGCCAGTTTCCAGTTTTCTATCAGCCGTCTTTTAACATTCTGTTAAAGACGGATTTATCTTTTCTTCAGATAGAGTGAGTCATGCTTCTAGAAGCTTCTAGATGATGACTAGGCTTCATGACTCATTAGTGCATTAATGGTTTCATTAATGGCTAGATGAGGTGTTTATTTGAATCACCATTTGCATTAATGTGTTTTGGATTGGTTAAGATATTTGTTCATGATAAGCTTCTTGTTGTGGTCACCTCCCTCTTCCTACCATCACCTCCCTCCTCTTTATAAGAGGCCGGCCCCCTCCTCTCTCTCTCATGGTTGTTGATTTCATTTCATTGAAAAAAAGATTATGATAGATTTGGGGTGTATGGAATCCACAGCTCATTTCATTCCATCACCCAATTCCCTCGGCAACTTCATTAACCGATCGTCCACGGTTTTGGACGAAGTGAGACAAAGTCATCTACTCATTCTCTACATCATTCTTGGTCGTCTCTTTTAGCAAACTTGACGATCAAGTTGCCTCAAGTCAGAAGCGGGAGCCCGTTTAAAGAATCGGTGATGTGGTGCCACCTCGACGAGGATATCGGAGATCGACGAGATCGGAGAAGCCGCAACGGAGCGTGGGATGATGGTTGAAGAACGAAGGACTCGGATCGTTCGGTACAACCTTTCTACACTCTTTACTGTTTGTTAGTTTAGCAATAATGGCAGATCCGGGTTAAAGTATACGATAGCGCCAGTTTAAAAGTTTTTGTTCCGCATTTGGCGTCTGTAGACTGCCGGGGCGCTAGCGTAGACTTACACCATCTACCATGTATGTATTTGACTTAGAGACAGTGTGAGGACGATGATGTATTATTTTGTATTCTGGTGTCGAGCTCGTTGTGAGCCGACTGTACTTGCAGTTTATCCTATCTGTTTTATTCCCACTTGTGGATCTTGATCTTCGCTACGGCGTCGTATATTTCTATCTTGCTGATTGTTTACTTAGATTTCTTATCATGTTCGTAAGTGTTTTCATTTAAAACTTATAACACTCTATACTTTCACTGGTTTGATTTCTGGGTTTTCGGTTCACTTAGTCGCGTTACGCCTGTAGACGTTACGTGGTTAAGTGCAGGTCACGGGCCAAACTTCGGGTCGTAACAAATATATAATCGATGTCCATCAATGCACCCAGATCCCCCAAATAGCTCAGGCGCCGGCACTCTCATCGACCCTCAAATCCTGTACATCTCTGAGAATCCCGGGTGCCCAACATCGGCACCCAAATATCATAAATACTCGTGTCCAACATCGACACGCAAATCCTCATCCATCGGGCCCCGTCAGTCCGAGTCAGCCCACGGGCTCCGTCTGCGGTATCGGCACTCGGCCCCGGCAGTACGGATCACCTCGCATCCATCTATCGACTCTGATCAGTACCCTCCGGATAACTGTCAGGTCCAACCAATCACCGGTAAGTAGTATTCCCTCTGCCAGGCTCACCGTCTACTACACAGCGAAACCGTTTTCGCCCCGGGGTACCATGCCGGGTCCACCATGTACCCGTAATCGGCCTCAACCAGCTCCTCGATTCGGGTTCACATATATCAATCTAGCACCGAGGAAACACATGGTGGACGCATCGAAATATCATATCACGGGACCGGGTTTTTAAATGATTACATATTTGAAATAGCCACGGTTCCCAAATCCAGAAATCACATATAATGCAAACCAATATGCAAGTCAATGATCCGATATGATATGTGCGTCAAATATGAATATCATGTCAAGTCACATATAGATGAGCTACAATATAATGATCCGATGTGATATATACATCAAGTATGAATAACCTGTCAAGTCACATATAGATGAGCTACAATATAATGATCCGATGTAAATTCTACAGTGTGAGTGTCATGGCAATTACTAACGGTGTGTATGTAACATGCAGAATAGTGCTCGTGCAACATGGACCGTTAGTAATGGTGCGGTGTTCTATCAATTCTAGTTTATATCCATATAGCAGGGAATGTAGCATGCACTAAATAGTAGCCATGAATAGTCAATGTATACAAAGGAAACTATAAAGTCCTATCAGCCCTGACGTAGAACGCCATGCGGGCGATATCCCCATAGATGTGAAATCTACTCACTGTAGTCTCTCGCTAGGTATAGCCAACAACTTGTTTCCCCTTCTGCACGGCTTCCGTCGTACTCGCCTGCGAACCTAGAATTACGCAATACATCATACATAAGCTTGAAGTCACACAAACACGACATTAAGGCCGAACTAGTAACTCGTGTCACGAACCAAGCGCGCGTGTGCGCGATACGCTAAAACGTGTGATTACGCGCCTGAAATCACTCCGACGCGTCACGATACGCAGAAACCCCAAACCTACACACACGTATCACGCGTGTCGCGAAAGATTGAAAATACGGGAAAATAGGTAATCACCCCCAGATTTTTATACAGAAAAGATATTGTAAAACTATATATACCAAAATAACCCACATAGCAGAAGACACCCACACCCCAAACCCCAACCCAAAACTCCCCCATCTGGCGGCAATTTGCGGCCAGATTGCATATTTCGGCGTCCTGGGTAGGGAATTGGGATCCCAGGTTTTGTGTGTGCACTCTAAACCCCCCATATATGCTACAGTAACCTCTAGTTTCACTCTAAAATATCTCGGGTAGCAGCAGATCCTACAGGGCCCTATTTCTAGTTAAAATCCACACTTTTGCACTAAAATGGAACTTTAGGGTATTTTTGTGCAAACTGAAACAAAACCTGGCCTAAGATAGCTCTAATAACACATAATAGAGCTAACACAACTAACAAAACCCTAATCTAACATGTACTTCACAAATATCCTTTAATATCACTAAAAATGCACAAAAATGAGATTTTTACTGAAGAATACAATAAGTCTAAGGAAAAGAAGTGCTAATATGAGTTAATACCTTATAAGAACCTTGTAAAACACCAAAAGTTCCAGCTTCTCCCTTAAGTGTGCAGATTTGTCTTTGAACACCTCAAAAACCTCACTTTTCCATGATTTTGTGAAGAAAATGAGTTGATTTGTATAGGATTTTGTGTAAGGATCAAAGGGGAATGAAAAAGGAGAAGAAAAGATGGAGGAAGAGGGGGTTTTCTGCTGGAATTCCTGCAGGAATTTCAGAATGAGGGAAAGAGAGAGAAGAGAGAAGAAAATGGGTCAAAAAGTCAAAGTTTCATACCTAACACCATGCTCATTTGTTTATTGGATTTGAATTATAAAAATGGGGTTTTGAAAAGATTAAAATGGTGGGGAATAAGTTAGCAACCATGCAACACAAGAAGGGTTAACATGCTACCAAAACCCTAAGTCACAAAATGGCTAAGTGTGCATGTGTGCACACTACAAAGGAAAATTTCCCAATTTGCTAAACACGACTAAATAACTAATAATCCTATGAACACTAATATAATAACATGCACATATACTAATTATCACAAAAACATTCTAACGGAAAAATCAATGTGTTACAGTAACCTAACTGGTGATGACGGGACCCAGTAGCGAATGCGGATGGCATATACGTACATTTTATTTTCGTTCTTTTCTGGTGTGATTGATTGATGGGACTGCGTTGATTCTTATCAATGCAAGCTAAAACAAACCTATATTTGATGTTGTTGGAACAAATTCAAAAAGAAATTATTACAAAGACGTTTCCTTTTGTTTTGTATAGCGGTATTTAGTTGGAATATCCTGCACCTCATTCCACGAGGAAAGAGCCGAGATCCCTTCACCGGGAGTGACTTCTTTAGCAAAAGGTTTTCGCTACTATATTTTTTTATTAAGCTATCAGGTTCCTTCAACGAGATCAAGTTCATTACGTTAAAGGTTTTTTCGCCAAAAACCAGCCGTAATCCTCCGTCATTTCTTATGGACGGTCAGTAGCATTCAAGCTATGTTTGTTGGCCTACGTCAAGACATAGTGTTTGGTAGCTGCTGGGTATTCATTTGTTGCATAGATAGATGCATTAGTTTAAGTCAGACGTACAGCCTTGTTGGCCTACGTCAAGGGCATGTACGATGACTTAAGTTGATCAGGACAACGACGGGTAAAACTTGACATGTTGCTTATGATTTGTTGGCCTACGTCAAGGTCATAAGAGCATGGGATAAAAATTACATCGGGAGTTTCAAACATACAAGAAACTTTCCAGACTTGCGCATACCTTCTGGAGTGTGTTAACTTGAGTGGCTTCCATCAAGTTATCATACGATGATAGTTGGATCCCGATTCTCACTGATGAGTTGGTTTACTCTTCGGGTGACCCCGACTAATTCTTCTTTCAGGTTTGGAGGAGAATTTGAGATAACAGTGAGAGGTTTCCTAATTAGATAAAGTGATAACCATTCTGATCTAGGCTAGAGTGCAAGCAGAGTGTTTCTTTTCTCTCTCTCTCTTTGGCAGCGACCTTTTGACCGACCCTAGACTATGACCCAGTGACCAAGTTGACCGAACCTTCTTAAAATACTGGCTTTTGGATTGTCTATAGTTGCATAAGTCATTGCAGCTCCTTCTTTTTATCCTTTGTATTTCTCAGAACACCCCGTATTACTACGGACATCCACTTCCATTGGATAGATCCATCGTATGGTTATATACGAACTCAAAGGGACTTCTTCGAGGATTGATCCAGGTTCAGGAGAAATAGAATTGGTATTCAGTTGTTTTTTATTATCACATTCTCTCAGGTTTCGAGGGCTCCTTGGTTTAGGAGAGTACACCTATTGCGCTTATTGGATAGTCTTCTTCCAAACCATAGGCAGGTGCCGAAAGGTAGGGAATGAAGAAAACCAATTAGCCTAAGTAGGGTATACAGAAGGTAATAACTAAAGACAAAATAAAGGGATTAGAAAGAGGGCAAAGTAAATTGCGACTACTAACATTCACGACAAAACCACGTATTTCATCGCCACTCCTACCTCACCTTTCATTTCTCCAGAACAACCCGTATCACTACGAACATCCAATTCCATTGGATAAATCCATCGTATGGTTATATACGAACTCAAAGGATATTTTTTCGAGGATGGATTCCAGTTCAGGAGAAATAGGAATAAGGTTTATTCAATTGTCTTTTATCATCACCTTCTCTCAAGTTGCTAGTACTCCGAGGATTAGGAGAGTACACCTATTATGCTTACTGGATAGTCTTCTTCCAAACCATAGGCTGGTGCCGAACGGTAGGGAAGGAAGAAAACCATTTAGCCTAATGATGGTGTACAGAAGGTAACGACTAAAGACAAATAAAGGGATTTGGAATGGTGGCAAAGAAATATACGGTTAAAGTCATGATTTGGATTATGGAAGAGGCATTACTAGGTGTTAGTGTTTATGCCCTAGAAGGCCATTACTGTATCATACTAGTTTGTATATTACTTAATGGAAGCTTGGGATATTCACATGTATATAACAGTCTTGCTAAACATGGTAGTATGCTACTTGGTTTTTCTATCTTAATATGTGAGTGTACGTATTGATAGAGCTCTTAGGATCTTGCTTGACTACCAACGTTGTGATGACAGTCACACTAGTGGGGGCTGGGTAGTCTACAAGCACATCCTTATTCAGGTCCCTAGTCGTTGGATTATCGAGACAGAGCATCGATACTCCGGAGTAGACTAGTGTGTACGCTTCTCATCCCAGTTGGGGAGATGGTCTGTCCCACAGCCGTCAGTACGTCGTACTGGAGATAGTATACAGGTGCTCGTTGGGTTACGGGTACACCGAACAGGACTCACAGGGAACTGTTGGTTGGTTTTATACCAGTCGTCAGTGAACAGTTCCCAGGTGACATGAGTACAGCGTAGTCCGCAGACTTGACACTGCTACTTCGCCTCGAGTGTGTCCCACTGTTCTTAGATTGCTATCCTACCACGGCTCAAAGGAGTCGTGCAAACAGGTAGCAGTTGGGTGCAGTCCCGAGCACTTGGAGGCAGTGGCGGTTAGACAGGATTCGTCCCTCCCAGTATTGGGAGTAGATATCGCGCTGTGTCAGAGAGCCATTACGCAAAGTCCCTGGCCAGGGCAAGCGAGATTTGCTGGTAGGTTCCAGTAGTTTCTCAGGGTGTAATGGGCTTCCCTCCGACACGACTTATACCGCTATTAGGGGACTGACGCTTGCCGCCCCCTAGGCAGGATATGCGATAGTCTTGGCCGAACGGACCGGACTGTATGGAGATTGTCACATCAGACTCAGTAGGAGTTTGGATGGGTTTCCTCATCGGCCTTCTTATCGACAACTACCTGGGGACCGTTACGTACAGCTAGTGCCGCTTGCGGTCTGTGGTTAAACCCACTGCCAGCGTAGTAGTCGAGTCTCTAGAGTCCCACACAGAGAGTTTCCTATTCCAGGCAAAACGATATAGAGGTCGTATGGTTTTACGACAAGGGTTCGGACGCATACGTGCGTTTACGCGCGTACGACTTTCGGACAGTTTTTACCAGTCGGCTTTGGTTTAAGCCAGTTACTGGTATCCGGTTATTGGATTTTTACAGTCTAAAGTTTTTCCGTATTTTTGTGGATTGGAGGGGCGTTCTCGTAATTGTGCGAGAAGCTTCTAGAAGTGGTGAGTAAGGAGGTTTAGGTGTCATTTGCATTAAATGAGTTTAGTGAGTCATGAGGGTGATTCATGCATATCATTAATGCATGATAAATGCTTAATGAGTCATGACAATGAATCACCATTAGATATTTGTGAAGCATGCTTATTCATTATGTATTATTCTTTTCTTCATAAATAAGAATGCTTCATATTTATTATGATAACTTACTATTCTCATATGATAATCATTCTCACCTTCTCTCTCCTCAAGCTCTCTCTCTTCAAAAGACTAATCCTCCCCTCTCATGAGTTGAATACAAGGGTTAGTAAGACTAAACAATCCATAACCATCACTCTATCTCAATCTATCTTCTTTGATTAGCAATCCAAGAAGGTTAGTTGCCTCAAGTTTAGAGGCTAAGCTTGGAGTTTTGCTCTCGGGTGGATCGTCTACTACTTCGAGAAGGCCGAGGAGAACAAGGAGTTCGTAAAGACGAAGGAGTTGGTTCATTAGGTATAATCCCTAAACACAGTAGTTAAGAAACACTTTGTGTTTGGTTGTTTATAGTTTAGCTTCGATTCAAGCGGTTAGTCGATGTTCGTTCACTAAACAAGTTCGTTTTTGAAAATTTCGCCTCCCCAAAAGTCTTGGGGTGTAGTACATTGACTTACAGTGGTATCAGAGCCTCGCTAAACAATAAATAACTTAATTGCAAATTTGTACGAATTTCGAACGGAAAAACGAAGCCGGAAAACCCTAAAAAACATCAGTTTCTGTCGATTTTAAAATGATGTCCTAAAATTTTTCAGGTATGTGCAGAAAGCTTGAAATGAACACAGAAGAACACCCAAGAAATTTGGGTTCCTGATTCGTCTACAGTGCCGCGGAACCGCGGCGGATCCCACCGATCCACCGCGCTTCCGCCGCCGAGTTGACGAGTCAGGAACTCGTTTTTCTTGTGTGGGTCCCCTGTGGTTTTTTGGATTTTCTGGAATATTTTAATTTTGCTCAGGTTTCAGTTTAACAGAGAAGTAATTGAGCAATATTAAATGTGTTTAATCGATCGAAATTGTACAGTATTTGCATATTGGATTATATCTGTGTTTGTATAATGTGTTCGTAAACCTCCCCTAACTGCTAGTATGTCAGTTGGCAGGGGGTTGCACATTTCTGTAATGGTTATATCTGTTCGTGCATATAAACTGTATTGGACTGTTGTGGTGTATAGCCGGGGTTTAGCAATGGGTTATTATTTAATTCATTTGTTGTAAATGTAATTTGTTGTAATATTATTTTGCGGGACACATCCAGGTTGCGGTTGTAGCCACCGATGTATTATTTCATTTTACTGTTTTTGCTCCTAGGACTGACCCAAGGTGGGGTACACAAACTGCCGGGTGGGTAGTTTGCCGTACCCATAGGGGTCGAGGGTGGGGTAACGGCTATTCATCACAACTGTGTAATCTGTCTTTTCTTGCAGGCTCAAAAGAAATACAGATTGCTTGCAAATCCAATAAAGTTTATCTGTGTTCTGGAATGTATATCATTGCGTCAGACGAATGTAAAATATCTATATATATTGTAGCTATTTTAGATGTCACTTATGTTTTACACCCGCGCTAGCCCAGTCCCCGCTCTGCCGTTAGTTAAGTAACCTAACAGGTGATGACGGGACCCAGTGGCGAATGCAGATGGCATAAGAGGACGTCATATTTTCGTTGTTTTCTGCAATGATAGGTTAATGATGGGACGCATTATCTATAATGCAAAGAAAAATAAACCAAAGTTTTAATCGTTGGAACAATTTAAAAGAAACCACTCGGTTAATTTTAAAAACAGATATTTTTAAATGCGGAGCTTTAACCACTCCTTTTAAAAGCTATCAGGTTCCTTCGGTTATATCAAGTTCACTACGTTCACGGTTTCGCCAAAACCATTCGTAGCCCTCCGTCATTTCATCTGGGTATTCAGTAGTATTCAAGCTATGTATTTTGACCTAACGCCAAGGCATAGTGTTTGGTAGCTGCTGGATATTCATTTGTTGCATAGATAGATGAGTTAGTTTGGGACAGTCGTATTATCATTTTTGCCGAACGTCAAGGATATATACGGATGGGTTCAAATTAACAAGATAATGATGGGTAGAACTTGACATGTGACTTATGACATTTTGACCTAACGCCAAGGTCATAAGAGCATGGGGCAAAAACTTATATCGGGAATTTCTAAAGAAACTGAAATTTGCAAAGAGATGCATACCATTTTGAGTTTGATGAATGTTGGTAGCATTCCTACAACATTATCAGACGATGATATTTGGATCCCGATCCTACTGTGAGTATATGCTACTTATCAGGATATTCGTCACTTAACGATCAATGCTATAAACCTAGTAGGTGTCCAGAAAAGTGTCAGCGGGGTTACGCCCCCAGAGAAAAGAGGTTATTTAATTAAGGAACTTCGCGAAAGCGTTGGAAAACCTCCCTCGAAGTATCGACACCAGCTTGGCTGAACGGTTAAGCAAGTATTGTACGGTGAGAATAGTCCTGGCTAATTCTTCTTTTATGGTTTGAGAAAGGATTCGAGAAACAGTGGGAGCCATCCAGTTTAGATAAACTAAAAACCACTCTAAACTTGCAAGAGCATCATGCTAAAGAGTTTTCTTCTCTCTCTCCTAATTGCAGCGACCCTGAAAATGACTGGACTTAAGTTACTTTTAGAGAAAAATATACTGACAGGGCTAAACTATAAAGATTGGCTGCGGAATGTCAAAATGGCTTTGACCTATGACAAACTGGGGTACGTCCTCACCGCTACGGCACCTGCTGTCCCTGGTCCCAAATCCAGCAATGCGGATAAGGAAATCCGCAAAACCTGGGATTTAGATTGCGCGAAAGCCAAGTGCATCGTGCTTGCCTCGATGAACAATGAACATCAGAGGAGGCACGAGGATATGGACCTTGATGGCATATTTCTCCATACAAAGGAACTTTATGGAGAGCAATCTCGTATAGCTAGATACGAGACCTCAAAGAACTTGTTTCGAGCGAGGTTGGCTGTCGGGTCATCGGTAGGAGAACATGTCCTAAAGATGATCGGCTATATAGAAGAGCTCGCAGACCTTGGGACGACTTTGGATAATGAGCTCTATACAGACCTTATTCTCCAGTCCCTTCCTCACACCTACGCCCAGTTTATCCTGAACTTCAATCTTCAAAGAAAAGAAGTTGAACTTCCGGAACTCCTGAACATGTTAAGGAGTGCAGAGGGCATCTTGAAGAATTCAAGGGAAACACCCGCTATGTTTGTTAGCGGTACATCTTCTTCCGGGTCCAAGGCTAAGGCCAAAGGAAGGAAGAAGAAGGCCGCACCCAGACCTAGAGGAGGTGTTAGTAAGGTGGGAGGGAAGGGAAAGAAAAAGTTTGCAGTACCGATAGTTGGCCAGGATGAGTGCTTCCATTGTCACAGGAAAGGGCACTGGAAGAAGGATTGCAAGGCGTGGAACGCCAAGAACCAGGAACCGAAGCAAGCTGTGGCTTCGACTTCAGGTGTGTTTGTAATTGAGAATTGTCTGTCGATCAACTCTACTTCCTGGGTATTGGATACCGGATCAGGATCTCATATTTGCAATTCATTGCAGGCACTGAGAAACCGTAGAGTGCTGAAGGAAGGTGATATGACCCTAAAGGTTGCTAACGGAGCTAGCGTGGGAGCTGCGTCCGTCGGGGATTATCACCTAGGATTGACGAGTGGACACATTTTGGTTTTACATAACTGTTATTTTGTACCAAGCTTAACGTGTAATATCATATCAGTTTCCTTGTTATCAAATAAAGGTTATGATTTCACGTTTGTAAGAGATGTTGTCAACATCCACCTTAATCATGGTTTGATTGGGTCAGGTACACTAAATAACGACATATATGTTTTAAACCAACTCCAAATTTTCAATGTCCAGAACACACTAAAAAGAAAGTCTCCAGATTTAAATAAAGCTTTCTTATGGCATTGTAGACTATGTCACATCAATGAGAGAAGGTTGACTAAGTTGCATAGAGAAGGATATTTGGACTCGTTCGAATATCAATCTTATGACACTTGTCAATCTTGTCTCAAAGGAAAGATGACAAAGACTCCATTCACTGGACAAGGAGTAAGAGCGAGCGAGCTCTTAGGACTCATACACAGCGATGTATGTGGTCCAATGTCTACACATGCAAGAGGTGGTTTTTCCTATTTCATTACTTTCACGGATGATTACTCAAGATACGGATTCATTTATCTGATGAAACATAAATCCGAGGCTTTTGAGAAATTCCAAGAGTATAAGAATGAAGTAGAAAACTAAACCGGCAAAAGTATCAAGACACTTAGATCTGATCGAGGTGGTGAATACTTGAGTGCCGAGTTCCTAGGTTACCTAAAAGAGAAAGGAATTCTCTCTCAGCTTACTCCTCCGTACACTCCACAGCATAACGGTGTATCGGAGAGACGGAATCGAACCCTATTGGATATGGTACGATCCATGATGAGTAATGCTGAGTTACCGCGATCTTTCTGGGGTCATGCGCTAGAATCAGCGGCATATCTTTTGAACATGGTACCTACCAAGACTGTGCCTACCACTCCATATCAGATGTGGAGCGGGAAGAAACCCCATCTACAGTATATAAAGATTTGGGGATGTCCAGCTTTTGTTAAAAAGCAGCATGTGGACAAGCTCGAGGCACGATCAGTAAAGTGTAAGTTTGTGGGATATCCAAAGCACTCCAGGGGATATCTATCCTATTACGCAGAGGAACAAAAGGTATTTATTTCTCGTAATGCCCATTTTCTAGAACATCAGTTTTTAGAAAAGGAATCAAGTGGGAGCGAAATAGAACTGGAAGAAATTCCAGAACCACAAACTGCTACTGAAAGTTTGGTAGAACCGGAAGTTCAAGAAGAACAGGACATTCCCGCACCCCTCCGCAGGAGTAGTAGGCCGTCTCATCCGCTTGAGAGATACTACGGTTTTCTCATAGATGGGGATAGAGAGGATTGCATCATAGATGATGATGAACCTACTGACTTCCAGCAGGCCATCCAGAGCGGCGACTCGGTACGATGGCTAGATGCAATACGGACCGAAATGGAGTCCATGTACACCAACAAAGTATGGACTTTGGACTTTGCTCCAGATGGGGTAAAACCCAAAGGATGGAAATGAATCTTCAAGAAAAAGATTGGTGTAGATGGACAGGTGGAAACCTATAAGGCTAGACTTGTTGCAAAGGGTTTTCGTCAAAGACCTGGTTTGGACTATGACGAAACTTTTTCTCCAGTGGCTATGCTCAAATCCATTCGGGTCCTTCTTGCTATCGCTGCCTTCCATGATTATGAAATCTGGCAGATGGACGTAAAGACGGCTTTTCTGAATGGAAATTTAGAAGAGAGCGTCTATATGGATCAGCCAGAGGGTTTCAATCAGAGTGGGAGCAGCGGGAAAGTATGCAAGCTGCTTAAGTCCATTTATGGACTAAAGTAGGCATCGCGGAGCTGGAACATCTGTTTTGATGAGACAGTCAAAGAATATGACTTTATCAAAAATCCAGATGAACCGTGCATATATAGTAAAGTTGTAGCCAGAAGTGTCGTATTCCTCGTCTTGTACGTGGATGACATTCTATTGATAGGAAATGACATTCCTATGCTACAATCTGTCAAAGGATTCTTGTCACACAGGTTCTCCATGAAAGACCTGGGTGATGCCTCTTACATTCTGGGGATCCGGATCTATCGTGATAGATCCAAGAGGATGTTGGGACTTTCGCAGTCCAGGTATATCGACACTGTACTGAAAAGATTCAGTATGGAAGATTCTAAGCGCGGTAATCTACCGGCTTGTCACGGAATCACCCTCTCCAAAGAGATGTCTCCCAAGACTGATTTGGAAAGGGAACGCATGTCTATTATACCCTACGCTTCTGCGGTAGGCTCTATAATGTATGCGATGTTGTGTACCAGACCAGATGTAGCTTACGCACTAAGCGTGGTGAGCCGGTATCAGTCAGACCCAGGGGAGAAACACTGGATAGCAGTAAAGAACATTCTCAAGTACCTGAGGAGGACTAAGGAGATGTTCTTGGTTTACGGCGGAAAAGACCTCAGGTTGGAGGCCTTTGCTGATTCCGGCTTCCAGAGTGATAAGGACGATTCCAAGTCCATGTCGGGTTATGTCTTTACCCTCAATGGAGGGGCGGTGTGCTGGAAGAGCTCCAAGCAGGACACCGTTGCTGACTCGACGATGGAAGCGGAGTATATAGCTGCTTGCGATGCCATAAAAGAAGCAGTCTGGATGAAGAAGTTCCTAACAGAACTTCAAGTGGTTCCTACCATAGTTGATCCAATACCTCTGTATTGCGACAACAACGGAGCTATAGCTTTAGCGAAGGAACCAAGGTCCCATCAGAAGTCCAGACACATCTTGAGGCGGTATCACCTGATCAGGGAGATCATTGATCGTCGGGAGATCGAGGTTCGGAGAGTTGCTTGAGAAGAGAACATTGCTGATCCATTCACGAAGGCCCTACCTCAGACGCAGTTCGAGAGGCTACTCGAGATCATTGGTCTTCGATATGCCAGTACATGGCCCTAGTGCAAGTGGGAGATTGTTAGTGTTTATGCCCTAGAAGGCCATTACTGTATCATACTAGTTTGTATATTACTTAATGGAAGCTTGGGATATTCACATGTATATAACAGTCTTGCTAAACATGGTAGTATGCTACTTGGTTTTTCTATCTTAATATGTGAGTGTACTTATTGATAGAGCTCTTAGGATCTTGCTTGACTACCAGCGTTGTGATGGCAGTCACACTAGTGGGGGCTGGGTAGTCTACAAGCACATCCTTATTCAGGTCCCTAGTCGTTGGATTATCGAGACAGAGCATCGATACTTCGGAGTAGACTAGTGTGTACGCTTCTCATCCCATTTGGGGAGATGGTCTGTCCCACAGCCGTCAGTACGTCGTACTGGAGATAGTATACAGGTGCTCGTTGGGTTACGGGTATACCGGACAGGACTCACAGGTAACTGTTGGTTGGTTTTATACCAGTCGTCAGTGAACAGTTCCCAGGTGACATGAGTACAGCGTAGTCCGCACACTTGACACTGCTACTTCGCCTCGAGTGTGTCCCACTGTTCTTAGATTGCTACCCTACCACGGCTCAAAGGAGTCGTGCAAACAGGTAGCAGTTGGGTGCAGTCCCGAGCACTTGGAGGCAGTGGCGGTTAGACAGGATTCGTCCCTCCCGGTATTGGGAGTAGATATCGCGCCGTGTCAGAGAGCCATTACGCAAAGTCCCTGGCCAGGGCAAGCGAGATTTGCTGGTAGGTTCCAGTAGTTTCTCAGGGTGTAATGGGCTTCCCTCCGACACGACTTATACCGCTATTAGGGGACTGACGCTTGCCGCCCCCTAGGCAGGATATGCGATATTCTTGGACGAACGGACCGGACTGTATGGAGATTGTCACATCAGACTCAGTAGGAGTTCGGATGGGTTTCCTCATCGGCCTTCTTATCGACAACTACCTGGGGACCGTTACGTACAGCTAGTGCCGCTTGCGGTCTGTGGTTAAACCCACTGCCAGCGTAGTAGTCGAGTCTCTAGAGTCCCACACAGAGAGTTTCCTATTCCAGGCAAAACGATATAGAGGTCGTATGGTTTTACGACAAGGGTTCGGACGCATACGTGCGTTTACGCGCGTACGACTTTCGGACAGTTTTTACCAGTCGGCTTTGGTTTAAGCCAGTTACTGGTATCCGGTTATTGGATTTTTACAGTCTAATGTTTTTCCGTATTTTTGCGGATTGGAGGGGCGTTCTCGTAATTGTGCGAGAAGCTTCTAGAAGTGGTGACTAAGGAGGTTTAGGTGTCATTTGCATTAAATGAGTTTAGTGAGTCATGAGGGTGATTCATGCATATCATTAATGCATGATAAATGCTTAATGAGTCATGACAATGAATCACCATTAGATATTTGTGAAGCATGCTTATTCATTATGTATTATTCTTTTCTTCATAAATAAGAATGCTTCATATTTATTATGATAACTTACTATTCTCATATGATAATCATTCTCACCTTCTCTCTCCTCAAGCTCTCTCTCTTCAAAAGACTAATCCTCCCCTCTCATGAGTTGAGTACAAGGGTTAGTAAGACTAAACAATCCATAACCATCACTCTATCTCAATCTATCTTCTTTGATTAGCAATCCAAGAAGGTTAGTTGCCTCAAGTTTAGAGGCTAAGCTTGGAGTTTTGCTCTCGGGTGGATCGTCTACTACTTCGAGAAGGCCGAGGAGAACAAGGAGTTCGTAAAGACGAAGGAGTTGGTTCATTAGGTATAATCCCTAAACACAGTAGTTAAGAAACACATTGTGTTTGGTTGTTTATAGTTTAGCTTCGATTCAAGCGGTTAGTCGATGTTCGTTCACTAAACAAGTTCGTTTTTGAAAATTCCGCCTCCCCACAAGTATTGGGGTGTAGTACATTGACTTACACTAGGAATACCAGGATACCCCTACGAAATATATTAATGTTTAATATTCACTATGCATTGTTAATAGAAACTGATTTCCTGATTGGATACTTACTCCAGGGTATGTATTTACCAGGTTTCATTCTTACATCTGTATAGTTTTTCAGATAATGAGTGGGAGTAAGTTATTGGGAATTAGGTAATCATCCTCATTATATCGAAATTCTTTGTAATTGATGATATTTGAGGAAATCGCCTAGGGACAGTTTTCAACCTACGATACACGGGTTTTGAGTTATTCAACTCAAAGGACTTATACAGAGTATTGTATATTGTCCAATATCTATCAGGACAAAGGGGTTGGTCCTCGTACTGTTTTCTATTTACCTGTGACTTCTCTAGTTTTTAGACAAGTATTTCGTAGAAATACAATGTCTAAGTTTCGAGAAGTTGTGGGTATAAGAATAAAGTAGAGAACGAGGTGTCGCAAGTATCGGGATTCTTCAAAGAATTTGAAGATGTAGATTCTTGTGATTGGTATTCAGTTGATAGTAACGTTTTTGAGAAACTTGTTTCTCTTTCAGGTTACTCATAATTGGATGGATTCCTAAGATGAGTAATGCTGATTAGCCTCTCTCCATTAAGATGATATGCACTGGAGACAGCTGCATAATTTGAATCTGGTTCCAATTAAATAAGTGCCAAAATTTCTATATTTGATATAGAATTCTTCATATCTTAACGATGTTAAAGTACGGGGAGTTGTCCAGCTTATGCTTAAAACCAGACACTGGATAACTCAAGGCACGTTTCTGTAATGGAAGTTTGTGGGTTGACCCTAGCTTCGACGAGGGTTGATTTTCTACCATCTGGAAGATCAATAGTGATATTGTTCTTGACTCGCCACAGTTTTATTAAAATGGATTTTTTCAGAAAACAGTAGTGGGAGCATGGTAGAACTGGAAGTGATTCCAGAACCGGAAACGATTACGGAAAGTTTAATAGGACCTATATATTCAATCTGGTTTGACGTTCCAATAGCCACTCAGCAGATATGATGGGTAATCTCAGACACCCGAGAAGTACTCCGGTAGCCTCAAGGACGGTGACAGGGAGGTTCTTGTTTACCCAGACTTGGCATTACTGTTGTTCCAGACTATGAGACCCGGCAGGAGGAAATGTATAGCGTCGTTCTAAACTAGTTTTAGAAGTACACGTATATATTATTCTGCCAGAGGGTTGTTGTAGTCAGTGGGAACAGCGGAAGCATAGTGGGAAAGTAGCTAGTGTCTATTTATAGACTTGAGCAGAAATAGAGGAGATAGTTCATCTATTTTTGATGTGACAGTCATGGATTTGACTTCATCAGAATAGGGGAAGGATCTGTTAAGAAGGTAGTAGGGTGTAATGTCCTGGTATTTGGATGACATACACAGAGTAGGAAGTAAAATTCCTATACTACGATCGGTTGTACTGTGGCCGTCACACAGTTGTTTCTCCATAAAGGATATGGATATAATATAAGACATTCTGGTTACTAGATCTAATGGTTTTAGATCTAGATTTGGGTAGTTTCCCAATGTGGGTCCTTTGACAATATTCTAAAAGTATTTTAATATAGATGACTCCTAGCATGGTGGTGTACCTGCAGGTGATGGAGTCACCATCTCTAAAGGTGTCTTACAGACTAAAGGGGAGAGGGATGCGCATGATTGGCATATCACTTGCTTAGGAAATTGAGTCAATCGTGAGATGTCAAGTACCACACCAGATGTTGTTATTGCACTAGATGCGATAAGTTTATATTAATCCAATTCTGGAGAAACATTAGGAAGCAGTTTTAGAACATAAGTGGATGTTCTACGGATTTGATGACGACGGCCTCCTTCGGGAGACGGTTATCATTCCAGGCTTCAAAGGTGACATTGATGACAGAGTGATTGTTAGAGTTATAGTTTTCCTTCTGACGAGGGACAGTATTATGGACAGGTGGTCCAAGAGGATACTGTGGGAGGCATAGTGCTAGATACTGATTAGTTTCAGTCATCGATACAGTCTGAGAAGTTCGGATTTGGAGTTCATATCTGAACTAGGTCCCATCAGATATCCAAACATATTCTAAGACAGGTATTACTCAATTCGGGAGATGGTTTTCTCCGCGAAGTTGAGATATAGAGAGATACAGAAAGAAACACCGAAGCGGATCCACTCACTGAGGCTATTTCTCGAACACAAGAGTTTTACAAACGAGCTTTGTGAAACTGATTAGTAGAGGAGTTGGATGCTCGGTATCACACGAGCTGTGAGTACACGACATCACAATAATTAACCTTAAGTGCAAGTGGGAGATTGTTGGATATAGTGCCCTCTAAGTCAATTTTTGGATCGCAGGTACGTGATTGCAATGATTGAGGGAGGACCTATACCGATAAAACAGTCTTACTCGAGATGATAGTATGCTATCTGGTTTGTATTTATTATCATGATAGAGCCCATAAGATTCTTGTTTGACTACCAGCTGTATGATGGCGATCATATATGTAGGAGCTGGGGTCTATAAGCACATCCTTAAAGTGTCCCTAGTCGTGGGAGTTTCGAGACAGGGCATCGATACTCCAGAGTAGACTAGTGTATACAGTCGAGACCCCGACGAGGGGCGGTGGCCGGTCTTACAAGCTACTAGTGTCAGTTTGATCACCTAAGATGTAGTGCTCATTGGGTTATGAATACACCGGACAGGACTCGCCGGGAACATGCTAGTTGGTATTATACATATCGTCAGATAGCAGTTCCCTGGTGACATGTGTACAGGTTAGTTCATCGATCTGAGGTCGTCATTTGTCTCGTGTGAGTTCCCATTGTGCTTTGATTTATACCCTACCACGGCTCAAAGGAGTCGTGCAAACAGGTATATTTTGGGTACAGTCCCGAGTCACATTGGAGGCAAGTGAGCGGATCTTCGGGGATTCGTCTCTCCCGGTATTGGGGCTGAGATCGCGCTGTGTTTAGGAGAGCCATTACACGAAATCCCTGGCCAGGGTAATCGAGATATACTGGTAGGTATACCAGTAGAATCTCAGGGTGTTCTGGGTTGCTCTCTGACACGACTTATACCGCTGTTGGAGGTCTGATGTTTACTGGCCCCCTACGCCCTATATGCGATACTTATAGACGAATGTTCCGGACTGTACAGATATTGTCACTGTCAGGCTCAGTAGGGTTTATAGATGAGTTAGCTCGTCAGCTTCCCTTCCAATCAATACATAGGCAAAACGTCACGTACAGCTTGTACCTCTGTCGTGCTAGTGGTTATACCCAGTGCCAGTGTATTGATGAGTTATTAGAGTCCCCCACTGACACTTTCCTAAGTTCGGGCGAAACGTTGTAGATGCCGTATGGTTTTATGGCAGGGTTCGTAAAATGCACGTGCGTTTTCGCACGTGTCATTTTTCGGGTAGATAATACTGGTAGGCTTTGGTTTAAGCCGGATCCCAATATTATACTTTGTAGATATAATATCTTTGTCTCAGTTGCATTTGTATTCGGTCGTAATACGAATACGGGTATGTTTATACCGATACGGGGTTATCCTGAAATTCGTTTCGGGATGATTTTTGGAAGTTGCCAGTTTCCAGTTTTCTATCAGCCGTCTTTAACATTCGGTTAAAGACGGATTTATCTTTTCTTGGGTGAGTCATGGTTCTATATGGTTCTAGTTTTGGTGACTCATGGTTAGCATTTAATGTTTTGGTATTGTTAAGGCATTTAATGCTATGATGACCTGCTTAATGATTCATCCTTTGCTTTAACTATGTTCACACTAGGTGTAAATTGTGACCCATTCTTTCATTTTCCTTATGTTCACCCTCTTAGCTCCTACACTCACCTCCCTCCCTCTACAAAGTGGCCGGCCCCTCATTGTGAGGTTGATGGTTGTTCATTTGATTTCATTTGCAAAAGATTATGATAGTTTAGTGTATGGAAATTTCATATAGTTCAATTTCCATTCACCCGATTCCAAATGGCAACTTCTTTTAACCGTTCGTCCATAGCCTTGGACATAACGAGACAAGGTTTTCTACTCATTCTCTACTTCTTCTTAGTCGTCTCTTTTAGCAAACTTGACGATCAAGTTGCCTCGGTTCAGAGGCGGGAGCCCGTTTAAAGATCCGTCGACGTTTTAACAATTCTAATTGCCATAATACATATTAAATATCTTAAATAAGTCATACAACCTATTTAAAAAATTAATCTCATCAATTCATATAAAATTAAAAATTCTAGTTTTGCAATTTCTCTAATTTTAACAATTTCGAGTGAAAATGCACAAAACAACAACTCCGCTTGATTTTGCATGATCCAAAGGCATTAAACCACTCATTATAATATTAATAATGACATGAAACTTTAATTATATTTAATCTAAAGCATTTAATAATTTTCCAAAAACCCTAGTTAGCAAAAATAGCTTAATTAGTAAAATTTCAAAATAAGAATTAGCAACTAGTTACTAGGTAAGATTTTACATGCCATAATATGTTAAATTATATACTTAAACCATGTTCAAATGATATAAAACCCTAACTTGATCCATACCCAATTCTAGAAATTCCAAATTTGCAACTAAAACCTAATTAACACTTAAATAACTTAGCTTTAAGAAATTAACTAACAAATTAAGCAAACATGGCTAGAATTTATACCCAATAAATTTGAAGATCCACAAGAATACACATAGCCTCCCAAATTGGAATCTTGTTCCTTAGATCCATGCAATTTTGGCTAATGAGAAATGGGTAGAGTCGGATTTTGATTTTGTGAGGGTTTGTGTTGATTTTTGTTGATTTTTTGAAGGAAAATGGAGGTGAAGGAAGATAGATACTTTGAGAAAATGGGGGGGGGGATGATTTCTGGCCAAGAGTGGGGAGGGGTGAGGTGAGTGGGAGAGTGAGAAAGAGAGGGTGTTGGTTTCAAAGTCAAAGGTAAAAGTCAAAAGCCCAATCTTATACATTCTTTTATTCTTTCATTTCCTTTTCTTCTCTTGTTTTCTTTTCAAACCAAATAGAAGTGTGAGTTGGAGGGGAACAACATGGGCTCGGCCCAGAATTTTGGGGATGGGTGTGGATCTTGTTTGGCTGAGAAACAATGATAAATATTATACCCTACAACCACTTACACTAATTTCACCAAAATAACCATTTTTCTTCAATATTTTCTAAACCGTTTTGGCAAACCATTTCATTTCAAAAACAATATTTTACATGTTATTTTAGTGTGTCATGAATTATAAAATTTGTATCAACCCATTCCAATTTGTAATTTTCCCTAATTAAATGTATTAGTGACGGCTTAAAATAATATTAAAATAATTAATTTCGGAAATTTTTTCAGAAATTTAGGAATTTTTCCAGGGGCTCAATAAACGCCAATTACTAGCAATTACATAGTTAGAATATATATATTTAATTTTATATTAAAGATATTTACATTTTGACTTTTTACGGAAAACCCCTTATTTTACCGATTTTCCGAAATTTCACCGAAACGATTTTCAAAACGTTACACTCTTCTTATCACATAGATTCTCAATGAAAGATCTAGGTGATCCCTCCTGCATTTTGGGGATTAGGATCTATAGAGATAGATCCAAGAGGATACTGGGATTGTCCCAATCCAGGTATATTGACACCATACTAAAGAGGTTTAGTATGGAAGAATCCAAGCGTGGGAACCAACCCACGATCTCTGGACTCACTCTCTCCAAAGAGATGTCTCCTAAGACTGATTTGGAGAGAGCTCGCATGCAAGGGATACCCTATGCTTCGGCAGTAGGCTCTATCATGTGCGTGATGCTATGTACCATACGTGATGTGGCATACTCACTAAGTGTAGTGAGTAGGTATCAAGCAGATCCAGGAGAGAATCACTGGACAGCTGTGAAGAACATTCTCAAGTACTTGAGAAGAACTAAGGAGACGTTCTTGGTGTATGGTAACGGAGAACTCCAGATGGAGTCCTTTACCGATTCAAGCTTCCAAAGCGATAAGGACGACTCTAAGTCGCAATCGGGATTTGTCTTTACCCTAAATGGAGGGGCGGATTGTTGGAAGAGTTCCAAGAAAGAAACCGTGGCAAACTCGACGATGGAGGCTGAATACATCGCTGCCAACGATGCTGCCAAAGAGTCTGTCTGGATGAAGAAGTTCATCACCGAACTTGGTGTAGTTCCTTACATTGAGCATCCAATACCTTTGTATTGTGATGACAATGGAGCTGTGGCTTTGGCCAAGGAACCCAGGTCCCATCAGAAATACAGACATATTCTAAGGTGGTATCACCTGATCCGGGAGATAGTTGATCGCCGCGAGATTGAGGTCAGGAGAGTTGACACGAAGGACAGCACTGCGGATCCACTCATGAAGGCCATTCCCCAGATACAGTTTGAGAGATTATTCGGGATGTTGGGTATGAGATACAACAACACCAGGCCCTAGTGCAAGTGGGAGATTGTTAGTTATATATATGCCCTAGAGGCCATTGTTGTACATATGATGTATATTATGATGGATGCTTGTGTTAGTGTATATGCCCTAGAGGCCATTACTGTATCATACTAGTTTGTATATTACTTAATGGAAGCTTGGGATATTCACCTTGTATAAACAATCTTGCTCAATATAGTAGTATGCTACTTGGTTTGTTTCTACTTCAATATGTACATGTGTTTATTTTAGTATATCACCTATACACATTAGTGGAGCCCTTAGGATCTTTGCTTGATTACCAGCGTTGTGATGGCAGTCACACTAGTGGGGGCTGGGTAATCTATAAGCACATCCTTATACAGGTCCCTAGTCGCAGGACTATCGAGACAGGGCATCGATACTCCGGAGTAGACTAGCGTATGCGCTTCTCATCCCAGTGTGGGAGATGGTCTGTCCTACAGCCATCAGTACGTCGTACTGGAGATAGTATACGGGTTCTCGTTGGGTTACGAGTACACTGGACAGGACTCGTCGGGAACTGATAGGCTGGTACTATACCTATCGTCAGTTATCAGTTCCCAGGTGACATGAGTACAGCTTAGTCCACTGACTTGACATTGTCACTTCGCATCGAGTGTGTTCCCACTGTACTTTGATTACTACCCAACCACGGCTCAAAGGAGTCGTGCAAACAGGTAATAGTTGGGTACAGTCCCGAAGCACTTGGAGGCAGTGACGGTTAGACAGGATTCGTCTCTCCAGGTATTGGGGGTTGACATCGCGCTATGTCTAGGAGAGCCATTACATGATTAGTCCCTGGCCAGGGCAATCGAGATATACTGGTAGGCTTCCAGTGTTATCTCAGGGTGTTTTGGGCTTCACTCCGACACGACTTGTACCGCTATTAGGGGACTGACGTTTACCGCCCCCTAGGCCCGCCATGCGATGTATCAGACGAACAGACCGGACTGTACGGAGACTGTCACATTCAGACTCAGTAGGAGTTCAGATGGGGTTCACCTCGTCAGTCTTCTTATCGGCATCTGCCTGGGGTCCGTTACGCACAGCTAGTGCCGCTTGCGGTCTGTGGTTAAACCCACTGCCAGTGTAGTGTCGAGTCTTTAGAGTCCCACACAGAGGGCTATTCGCATCTGGGCAAAACAGAGTAGAGGTCGCATGGTTTTGCGACAGGGTTCGTTCTCATCCGCGCACTTGTGCATGTTTGGAGTCCGGACAGATATTACTACTATGCTCTGGTTTGAGCCAGATACTGGTATATGTTTTGGGGTTGATTTTATCTCATAGTATTCATGTTCCTCGGAACAAGAAGGCGGGTGTGTATGCACAGTTGATTGAGGCGGAGGAAGAGGATTTTCATTAGGGTTTCGGATCGGGTGCGTATGCACAGTTGACAGTCTTTTTTTTTCCAAACCCTAATGGAATTATGATATATCAATTAATAATATTAATATAATGAAATTGTGTCATGGTTGGGTTGTTGACTTGTTGACCATGGTTGACTAGTTGACCATAGTTGAAAGATTGACCATCATCATTACATATCAAAGATGCTCTTTGATTCTAGCAAAACCATTTAAAGAATGTAATGATAATGGTCATTCCAAACCATCCATCAACTATTTCATTTTTATTATTATTGTTAATTTGATAATTCTTTTCATTTTAGTTATGGTTGTAAAATGAAAAGAATAACTCATTCTATCACTTCACTTCTCTCTCCTCTCTTCTTCTTCCTCCTCCTCTAGTTCAAGGAGCTCCCTTCTCATGTGTTGAGAATCCATCTCCTTGAGACAAAAACACCCCAAAGCCACTCTCTACTTACTCTAGGGTTAGAGGTTTAGCAAGCCAAAGATCCTAGTTCACTCAAAGTTCGAGAAAGAGCCCGAAGGTTGAACCCTCATGTGGATCCATCTTTGACGGAAGAAGGCAACGAGGAAAGCACCATCAACCTCTACAAAGGTTTCAAGAAGAAGGAGTTCAAGTTAGGTATAACCTTTTTTCCGAGTAGCTAACTCTCTTTAACTTTCTTGCTAGTTTAGTTTAGAAAAGATCCTGACTTTGTTAGTCCATGTTGCCCCATGCGCTAAAAATTTGATTTTTATACCGTTTCCGCCTCCCCGCAAGAACCGGGGCTGGCAACGTGGAATTACAGTGGTATCAGAGCCTAACTAAACTTAAACTAGCTTAGTAGTAAAGTGTATGGAAGTTCGATCGGAAAAATCGCAAAAACCGGAAAATCAAAAACCCTAACTTTCTGTTGAAATTTTTTGTGCTCTAAAAATAAAAAGTTTTACTCCTAAAATCTGCTCAGGGTTTTGTGAAAACACCCACCAAAAACGATCACCTGATTCCCTCAAACCGCCGCGGTTCCGCGGCGATAGGTGGCTTGTGCCGCAGAACCGCCGCCGTTTTGTTTCCTCTCGTGATCGGGTTTTGTGCAGTGTTCTTCTGATAGGGTTTTGGGATTTTTCAGATGGGTTATTTGTGCCCAGATTTTCCAGAAAAGAAATTTGTTTTTGGGGGCCTATAAATCCGTATTTTTATCGAACTTCACTACATTTTGACTACAATGGTTATATCTGTGATGTTTATATGTATTGAACGTCGGCTAATCGCTATATGTCGATTAGTCGGGGTTATGCATATCTGTGATCTGTGTTTGATGATGGTTTGTGTATATGAATGCGTTGGACTGTCGCGGGTGAATAGCCGGGGTGGATGTGAGATGAGTGTTTCTTTTTCTTTCATTCATTGTAAAATGTAAATTGATGTAATATTATTATTTGTTTGGCCGCACAACCGGGTCGGGGCTGTAGCCGTCATTGTATAATTCTTTTTACTATTTTTGCTCCTAGGATAGACCCATGGAGGGGTGCACAAACTACCGGGTATCTCGAAGTGCCGAGTGGCCTACTCACGGCGTTGAGGGAGGTTGCTCCACTTCGGGTACTTGGCGGGTAGTTTGCCGCACCCGTAGGGGTCTTGGGTGGGGTATTGGCTATTCACCGCGACCGTGTAATCCGCTTTTCGTTGCAGGCTCGAACGGATTGCGGATTCCTAGTATATCTAATGTATTCATATGTGATCTGTAATGTCTATTATTGCTATATATTTATAACTATTTAGGCGTTGCTTATGTTTTACAGCCGCGCTAGCCCAGCCCCCGCTCTGTCGTTAGTTAAGTAACCTAACGGGTAATGACGGGGCCCCGTGGCGAATGCGAATGGCATAAGCGTACGTCATATTTTGGTTGTTTTCTGCAATGGTAGGATTCAATGATGGGACACATTAAAAGAACTAATGCAAGAATATCACGCATTAAAAGAACTAATGCAAGATAATAAACCAAGCAAAAGTCGTTGGAACATTTTCGAAAAACCACTCGGTTCTTTTCAAAACTAACTTTTAAATGCGGAGCTTGAGCCACTCCTTTTAAAAGCTATCTCGTTCCATCGATTATATCAAGTTCACTACGTTCACGGTTTCGCCAAAACCATTCGTAGCCTTCCGTCGTTTCGTATGAATATTCAATAGTATTCAAGCTATGTTTGTTGACCTTCGTCAAGGCATAGAGATTGGTAGCAGTTGGGTGTTCATATGTAGCATAGATAGATGCGTTGGTTTGGGACAGTCGTATTGCCTTGTTGACCTTCGTCAAGGGTATATACGGGTAGATTCAAATTAACCTGGAAAATGACGGGCAGAACTTGACATGTGACTTATGATTTGTTGACTTTCGTCAAGGTCATAAGAGGATGGGGAAAAAATCCACATCGGGAGTTTCATAAGTACTGGAACTTGCTAGATTTGCATACCATTTGGAGTGTGGTGATTCTGGTAGGATTCCTTCAGTTTCGTCACGCGATGATATTTGGATCCCGATCCTACTGTGAGTATATGCTACTCCTAGGGAAATTTCTCACTAAACGATCAATGCTATAAACCTAGTTGGTGTCTAGAAAGGTGTTAGCGGGGCTACGCCCCCAGGGAAAAGAGGTTCTTAAATTAAGGAACTTCGCGAAAGCGTTGGAAAACCTCCCTCGAAGTACCGATACTGGCCTGGCTGAACGGTTAAGCAAGTATTGTGCGGTGGGATTGATCCCGACTAATTCTTCCTTTATGGTTTGAGGAGGGATTCGAGAGACAGTGGGAGCCATCCTGTTTAGATAAACTAAAAACCATTCTAAACTTGCAAGAGCATCATGCTGAGTGTTTCTTCCTCTCTCTCCTAATTGCAGCGACCAATCGACATGACTGGACTTAAGTTACTTCTAGATAAAAACATACTGACAGGGCCAAACTACAAAGATTGGCTCAGGAATGTCAAGATGGCAATCACTTTCGACAAGCTAGGGTATCTTCTTACCACCAAAGCTCCCCCCATCCCAGGTCCCACCTCCAGCGTCGCGGATAAGGAAATCCGTAAGACTTGGGAGATTGATTGCGCGAAGGCCAAGTGCCTCGTGCTTGCCTCTATGGACAACGAACATCAGAGGAGGCACGAGAATATGGACCTGGAATACATATTTCTTCATACAAAAGAAATGTATGGAGAGCAGTCTCGTATCGCAAGATACGAAGTGTCGAAGAAGTTATTTTCGGCAAAATTGGCCGTCGGATCATCGGTAGCGGACCACGTGCTTAAGATGATTGGCTACATTGAGGAGCTCGCGGAACTTGGGACCACGTTGGAAAGTGAGTTCTATACGGACTTAATTTTCCAGTCCCTTCCTTCCACTTACGCCCAGTTTATACTGAACTTCAACTTACAAGAAAAGGAAATTGAACTTTCAGAACTCCTCAACATGCTGAGGAGCGCAGAGGGCACCCTACAGAAAGGTAGGGAAACATCCACTTTGTTTGTAGGAGGATCTTCTTCTTCTAGGTCCAAGGCGAAAGCCAAGGGAAAGAAGAGGAAAGCCCCCGCCAAACCAAGGGGCGGTGTTAGTAAAGTGGATACGAAGGGAAAGGAAAAGGCTACAAAGATAGCGGGGAAGCTTGTGGGTAAGGAAGAATGCTTCTATTGTCATAAGAGTGGACACTGGAAGAAAGATTGCAGGGCTTGGAAGGCCAGGACACAGGAACTGAAGCAGATTGCGGCTTCAGCTTCAGGTGTGTATATTATTGAAAACTGTCTTTCTATAACCTCTACTTCCTGGGTATTGGATACCGGATTAGGATCTCATATCTGTAATTCTTTGCAGGCGTTGAGAAACCGTAGGGTTTTGAAGGCAGGTGACATGACCCTTAGAGTTGCAAACGGAGCTAGCATGGATGCTAAAGCCGTGGGGGACTATCACCTGGGAATGTCAGATGAGCATGTTTTGGTTTTGCGTAATTGCTTTTTTGTACCCAACGCAACTTGTAATATCATTTCTGTATCTTTGGATTCTAAAGAAGGTTATGAATTTGCGTTTGTAAGTAATGTTGTAAACATTCACCTTAATCTAGTTCTGATTGGGCCAGGTACACTGAGCAATGGTATATACGTGTTAAACCAACCACAGATTTTTAATGTCCAGAATACACACAAAAGAAAGTCTCCAGATATAAATCAGGCTTTCTTATGGCATTGTAGACTGGGTCACATCAATGAGACACGGTTGACTAAGTTACATAAAGAAGGATACTTGGATCCGTTCGAGTATCAGTCTTATGCCACTTGCGAATCTTGTCTCATGGGAAAGATGACAAAGACTTCGTTCACTGGACACGGAGAAAGAGCGAGCGAGCTCTTGGGACTCATACACAGTGACGTGTGTGGTCCAATGTCTACACATGCGCGAAGCGGTTATTCATACTTCATTACTTTCACAGATGATTTCTCTAGGTATGGACATGTCTTCTTAATGAAGCAGAAATCCGAGGCCTTTGAGAAATTTCGCGAATACAAGAATGAAGTTGAAAACCAAACAGGCAAAAGTATTAAGATTCCAAGATCGGATCGAGGTGGAGAATACTTGAGTGCCGAGTTCCTGAACTATTTAAAAGAGAATGGAATTCTCTCTCAGCGTACTCCTTCATACACTCCGCAACATAACGGTGTATCGGAAAGGAGGGATCAAACCCTATTGGATATGGTTCGTTCCATGATGAGTAAGGCTGACTTACCGCGATCTTTCTGGGGTTATGCACTAGAAGCAGCTGCATATCTCTTGAACAAGGCTCCCACCAAGACTGTGCCTACCACTCCATATCAGATGTGGAGTGGGAAGAAACCCTGTCTTAAGAACCTTAAGATATGGGGATGTCCAGCTTTTGTAAAAAAGCAGAATGCGGACAAGCTCGAGGCACGTTCAGTACAGTGTAAGTTTGTGGGATACCCAAAGAACTCCAGGGGGTATATTTTCTATTCCGCTGAGGAACAAAAAGTTTTTGTTTCTCAACATGCCCGCTTCTTGGAAACTGAGTTTTTGGAAACCCAGATAAGTGGGAGCGCAATAGAACTGGAAGAAATTCCAGAACCACAAGCTATTACTGAAAGCTTGGAAGAGCCAGTAGTTTCAAAAGAACAGGACATTCATACGCCACTCCGCAGGAGTAGTAGGCAGTCTCATCCGCTCGAGAGATACTACGGTTTTCTCATAGACGGGGATAGAGAGGATTGCATCATAGATTATGATGAGCCTACTAGCTTCCAGCAGGCCGTTCAGAGCGTTGACTCGGTAAAATGGATGGATGCAATGCGGACCGAAATGGAGTCCATGTACACCAACAAAGTATGGACGTTGGACATTGCTCCAGACGGGGTAAAACCCGTAGGATGCAAGTGGATCTTCAAAAGGAAGATTGGTGTAGATGGACAGGTTGAGACCTATAAAGCTAGACTTGTAGCAAAGGGTTTCCGTCAAAGACCTGGTTTAGACTATGACGAAACCTTTTCTCCAGTGGCTATGCTGAAATCCATTCGGATCCTTCTTGCCATTGCTGCCTTCCACGATTATGAGATTTGGCAAATGGACGTAAAAACCGCTTTTCTAAATGGAAATTTAGAGGAGTGTGTCTATATGGACCAGCCAGAGGGTTTCATTCAGAGTGGGAGCAGCGGAAAGGTGTGCAAGTTGCTTAAGTCCATCTATGGACTAAAGTAGGCAACGCGGAGTTGGAACATCTGCTTTGATGAGACGGTCAAAGAATTTGGCTTTATCATAAATCCAGATGAACCATGCATCTATAGTAGATTTGTAGCGAGAACTGTAGTATTCCTCGTTTTATATGTGGATGACATTCTCTTAATAGGAAATGACATTCCTATGCTACAATCTGTCAAGGGGTTCTTGTCACACAGGTTCTCCATGAAAGACCTGGGTGATGCCTCATACATCCTGGGGATCCGGATCCATCGTGATAGATCCAAGAGGATATTAGGACTTTCACAGTCCAGGTACATCGACACCATACTGAAAAGATTCAGTATGGAAGATTCCAAGCACGGTAACCTACCGGCTTGTCACGGGATCACCCTCTCTAAAGAGATGTCCCCCAAGACTGATTTGGAGAGGGATCGCATGTCTATTATACCCTACGCTTCTGCGGTAGGCTCTATAATGTATGCAATGTTGTGTACCAGACCGGATGTAGCTTATGCACTGAGTGTGGTAAGCCGGTATCAGTCAAACCCTGGGGAGAAACACTGGATAGCGGTAAAGAACATTCTCAAGTACCTGAGAAGGACTAAGGAGATGTTCTTGGTGTATGGCGGAAAAGACCTCCAGATCGAGGCCTTTGCTGACTCTATCTTCCAGAGTGACAAGGATGATTCCAAGTCCATGTCGGGTTTTGTCTTTACCCTCAATGGATGGGCGGTGTGTTGGAAGAGTTCCAAACAGGAAACCGTTGCAGACTCGACGATGGAAGCGGAATACATCGCTGCATCTGATGCCGCAAAAGAAGCTATCTGGATGAGGAAGTTCTTGAAAGAACTTCAGGTGGTTCCGTCCATTGTTGACCCAATACCTCTGTATTGCGACAACAACGGGGCTATAGTTTTAGCGAAGGAACCCAGGTCCCATCAGAGATCCAGACACATCTTGAGGCGGTATCACCTGATCAGGGAGATCGTGGATGGCAAGGAGATCGAGGTTCGGAGGGTTGCTTCAGAACAAAACACTGCAGATCCATTCACCAAGGCCCTGCCCCAGACTCAGTTCGAGCGGCTGATCGAGATGATAGGTCTTCGATACGCCAGTACATGGCCTTAGTGCAAGTGGGAGATTGTTAGTGTATATGCCCTAGATGCCATTACTGTATCATACTAGTTTGTATATTACATAATGGAAGCTTGGGATATTCATCTTGCTCAATATAGTAGTATGCTACTTGGTTTGTTTCTACTTCAATGTGTACATGTGTTTATTTTAGTATATCACCTATACACATTAGTGGAGCCCTTAGGATCTTTGCTTGATTACCAGCGTTGTGATAGCAGTCACACTAGTGGGGGCTGGGTAATCTATAAGCACATCCTTATACAGGTCCCTAGTCGTAGGACTATCGAGACAGGGCATCGATACTCCGGAGTAGACTAGCGTATGCGCTTCTCATCCCAGTGTGGGAGATGGTCTGTCCCACAGCCATCAATACGTCGTACTGGAGATAGTATACTGGTGCTCATTGGGTTACGAGTATACTGGACAAGACTCGTCGGGAACTGATAGGCTGGTATTATACCTATCATCAGTTATCAGTTCCCAGGTGACATGAGTACAGCTTAGTCCGCTGACTTGACACTGTCACTTCGCCTCGAGTGTGTTCCCACTGTACTTTGATTACTACCCTACCACGGCTCAAAGGAGTCGTGCAAACAGGTAGTAGTTGGGTACAGTCCCGAAGCACTTGGAGGCAGTGACGGTTAGACAGGATTCGTCTCTCCCGGTATTGGGGGTTGACATCGCGCTGTGTCTAGGAGAGCCATTACACGAGTAGTCCCTGGCCAGGGCAATCGAGATATACTGGTAGGCTTCCAGTTTTATCTCAGGGTGTTTTGGGCTTCACTCCGACACGACTTGTACCGCTATTAGGGGACTGACGTTTCCCGCCCCTAGGCCCGCCATGCGATGTATCAGACGAACAGACCGGACTGTACGGAGACTGTCACATTCAGACTCAGTAGGAGTTCAGATGGGGTTCACCTCGTCAGTCTTCTTATCGGCATCTGCCTGGGGACCGTTACGCACAGCTAGTGCCGCTTGCGGTCTGTGGTTAAACCCACTGCCAGTGTAGTGTCCAGTCTTTAGAGTCCCACACAGAGGGCTATTCGCCTCTGGGCAAAACAGAGTAGAGGTCGCATGGTTTTGCGACAGGGTTCGTTCTCATCCGCGCACTTGTGTACGTTTGGAGTCCGGACAGATATTACTAGTAGGCTCTGGTTTGAGCCAGATACTGGTATATGTTTTGGGGTTGATTTTATCTCATAGTATTCATGTTCCTCGAAACAAGAATGCGGGTGTGTATGCACAGTTGATTGAGGCGGAGGAAGAGGATTTTCATTATGGTTTCGGATCGGGTGCGTATGCACAGTTGACAGTCGTTTTTTTTCCAAACCCTAATGGAATTATGATATATCAATTAATAATATTAATTAAATGAAATTGTGTCATGGTTGGGTTTGTTGACTTGTTGACCATGGTTGACTAGTTGACATAGTTGAAAGATTGACCATCATCATTACATATCAAAGATGCTCTTTGATTCTAGCAAAACCATTTAAAGAATGTAATGATAATGGTCATTCCAAACCTTCCATCAACTATTTCATTTTTATTATTATTGTTAATTTGATAATTCTTTTCATTTTAGTTATGGTTGTAAAATGAAAAGAATAGCTCATTCTATCACTTCACTTCTCTCTCCTCTCTTCTTCTTCCTCCTCCTCTAGTTCAAGGAGCTCCCTTCTCATGTGTTGAGAATCCATCTCCTTGAGACAAAAACACCCCAAAGCCACTCTCTACTCACTCTAGGGTTAGAGGTTTAGCAAGCCAAAGATGCTAGTTCACTCAAAGTTCGAGAAAGAGCCCGAAGGTTGAACCCTCAGGTGGATCCATCTTTGACGGAAGAAGGCAACGAGGAAAGCACCTTCAACCCCTACAAAGGTTTCAAGAAGAAGGAGTTCAAGTTAGTTATAACCTCTTTTCCGAGTAGCTAACTCTTTTTAGCTTTCTTGCTAGTTTAGTTTAGAAAAGATCCCGACTTTGTTAGTCCATGTTGCCCCATGCGCTAAAAATTTGATTTTTATACCGTTTCTGCCTCCCCGCAAGAACCGGGGGTGGCAACGTGGACTTACAGCTTGGATATATATAGAGAGGACTTTCTTGCTCGACATGATAGTATGCTATTTGGTTTCACTTTGTCTTAACATGTTGACTTGTATTAGTTTACTGTCCTGCTCTCACATGTTGATAAAGCCCTTAGGATATATACCCGACTACTGGGACTATGATGAGATCATACTGGTGGGGCAACGGTTGTCAAAGAGTACATCCTATAACTTTTCATAGTCGAGGGTGTGTCGAGACAGGGCATCGATACACCGGAGTAGACTAGCGTATACGCATCTTGACCCATATGATGGGCGATGGATGATCCCATATCCATTGGTGTTCGACATCAAAGATGGTGTACGGGTGCTCAGTGTTGACTGGGTGCACTGGACGGACTCGCTGAGAACTCCCGATGGTGATATACCACACGTCAGATGGCAGTTCTCCGGTGACACTGGTACAGGGTAGTCTGTAGACCCGAGATCGTCATAGAGTCTTGTGTGATTCCCACTGTGCTTTGATTTCCACCTTACCACGTCCAAGAGGGCGTGCAAAACGGTGACTTTTGGGTACAGTCCCGAATCATATGGATGCAATGAGCGATAGGAGGGGTTTCGTCTCTCCCGGTATAGGGAGTTGATGTTGTGCTGTGTTCGATTGGCTATAACTGGAAGTCCCTAGCCCGGGCTGATATGGAGTGCTACTGGTAAAGTTATCATAAGTTTCTCAACCCGTTATGAGCCTCATATCGACACGACTTATCGGTTACTGGGGTCTGACGTATACCACCCCTAGACTAGATATGTAACATATCAGACGAAGAGACCGGACTGTACGGGAGTGTTACTGATTGGATTCACAGGAGAATGTACAGGCTTGCTTGTTGATCTTCTGATCGCTCAATACCTGGGTGGCTGTTATGTTTAGCTGACCGCTTACAGCTTGTGGGTGTTTGATATGATCTTCACCTACTGCCGGCGTATTTACGATTCTTTAGAGTCATACACAGAGGTTTCCTGGCTCAGGCAAAATGGAGTAGGAGCATATATGTGATATGTGCGGGACCGAGAATAATACGATATGAGATACCATATTCTATTCTCGCGATATGAGATATCGACCAGGTATATGTGATATAACCGGGTCATCGGATCAAGTGTTGATTCGATGAAATGGTACATGTTATATTAGTCGGTTATATATAAAATAGCCGGGTTATCGGATCAAGTGTTGATTCGATAATTTAATGTATAAATATATATGTGATATATTACGTTACGTTAACTGATATAATCTCTCTTTATTGATTCATTTTCTCACGGGATAATACATTGATATATATGCGATATATGTTAATTCTATTATTTTCTATTGTTACAAAATATATTGTATATGTGATATATAATATTGTAACATGTTAGGGTTACAAATTTAATAATGGTTTAGGGTTTAAACTTGATTAGGGTTTGGATTAGGGTTAGCTTTTGCATGAAGCTTCCATGAAGCTTTGACTTTATCTTTAATCTTGATATTTTTGTGAAGATGTTATTTAACCCAATCCAAACCTCAAGCTCTAATTAATTCTCTACAAGAGTTAATTCTATCATGCTTAACTTATGGTTAGGTTTGTAACCACTACAATAATTCATTGTTAATCAAAAAAGGAATTATCTTTTCATTCTTCTTCTTCTTCAACCTTAAGCTTTATGAAAGCTTACTAGTTTTTCATTTTGTGGTGAATAAAAGTGAGAATTTGAAAACAAAAGAGAGCAATATTTCTACTCCATCATCCTCATCTAATCTAGCCAATTAGATTAGGGTGTTCAACTTATAAGAGAGGAAGAGAGCTTGAGTTATAGAAACTTCGAGGTAGATCATCGAAGAAAAGGAAGACTCCAAGCTAGCATGGATCGTTCGAATTGTGGATCCTCTCATGAGTCCGGGAGATCATGGATCGTGGCAAAGGGACTTCTACTTGGAGCTTATGAAGCGAAGGAGCGGACTAAAAAGGTTGTAATCCCTCACTTTTAGTTGTAAAGATGTTTACTTGCATGTTAAACCCTAATAATCTAGCAAAGATCCCGGCTTTGGGTTGTTCGGCACGTCTAAAATTTTATTCGGGCATGATTGATGCCTTCTTGACCCTTGTTAGAGTGCCTAGGAACCCTACAGTTGGATCACCTAAGATGTATACAGGTGCTCATTGGGTTATGAGTACACCGGACAGGACTCGCCGGGAACCTACTAGTTGGTATTATACCCGACGTTAGATAGCAGTTCCCTGGTGACATGTGTACAGGCTAGTTCATCGACCTAAGATCGTCATTTGTCTCGTGTGAGTTCCCACTGTGCTTTGATTACTACCCTACCATGGCTCAAAGGAGTCGTGCAAACAGGTTTTAGTTGGGTACAGTCCCGAGCCACATGGAGGCAGTGAGTGGATCGGCAGGGGTTCGCCTCTCTCGGTATTGGGGGTGAAGTCGCGCTGTGTCTAGGAGAGCCATTACACGAATTCCTTGGCCAAGGCAGGAGATTTACTGGTAGGTATTCCAGTAGTATCTCAGGGTGTTCTGGGCTACACTCCGACACGACTTGTACCGCTTTTGGGGGTCTGACTTTTACTAACCCCCTAGGCCCGCTATGCGATACTCATAGACGAACTATCTGGACTGTACAGATATTGTCACTGACAGGCTTAGTAGGGTGTCAGGATGAGTTCGCTCATCCACCTCCCTTTTGGTCAGTACCTGGTGTTGGATATATATGCCCTAGAGGTCTTCATTGTATAGGATGCTAGGGATATGTATGTACATAACAATCTTGCTTGATATGATAGTACGCTATTTGGTTTGTCTTTATCTTAACATATGATATATTTTGCGTTGTATTCATATATATATATATATACATGTTGATAAAGCCTATAGGGTGTTTGCCTGACTACCAGCGTTGTGATGGCAGTCATACTTGTGGGAGCTAGATAGTCAATAGGTACATCCTTAGATGTCCCTGGTCACAGGAGTATCGAGACTGGGTATCGATACTCCAGAGTAGACTAGTGTATATATATCTAGACCCTGAGGAGGGGCGATGGATTGGTCTCGCAGCCATTGGTGGAGTGCACCTATGATTGTATACAGATGCTCACTGGGTGTGAGTACACCGGTCAGGACTCGCCTAGAACTGACTGGATGATATTTATACCTAACGTCAGATAGCAGTTTTCAGGTGACATGTGTGCAGATAGTCTGTTGACTTAAGATCGTCATTTGTCTCATGTGAGTTCCCACTGTGCTTTGATTACTACCCTACCACGGTTCAAAGGAGTCGTGCAAACGGGTTTTAGTTGGGCACAGTCTCGAGCCACGTGGAGGCAGTGAGCGACTATTAGGGATTCGTCTTTCCTGGTATAGGGAGTTGATATCGTACGGTGATCGGTTGGTCATTACCATAAGTCCCTGGCCAGGGCTGATTGAGAATTACTGATGGACCGATTAGTAGATTCTCTGATGGTCTTGAGCCATGCCTACACGACTTGTACGGTTATTAGGGGTCTGACGTTTACCACCTCCCTAGACCATACATATGATACTCTTAGACGAACAGACCGGACTGCGCGGATATTGTCACGGACAGGCTTAGTAGGAGTTCGGATGGGTTTCCTCATCGGCCTTCTTATCGACATCTACCTGGGGACCGTTATGTATATCTAGTGCCGCTTGCGGTCTGTGGTTAAACCCACTGCCAGCATAGTAGTCGAGTCTTTAGAGTCCCACACAGCGATTTCCCTACTCCAGGCGAAAAGATATAGAGGTCATAAGGTTTTAGGACAAGGGTTCGGACGCATATGTGTTTAAACGCACGTACGACGTTCGGACAGTTTTTACTAGTCATCTTTGGTTTAAGACCGATTCTAGTATCAGGTTATTGGATTTATACAATCTAAAGTTTTTCCGTGTTTTCACAGATAGGAGGGGCGTTCTCATAATTTTACGGGAAGCTTCTAAAAGCATGGTGACTTGAGGGTTTAGGTGGCATTATCATTAAATGATATTGTGACTCATTTTGTGTGATTCATCATGTCATTAATGCATTATTAAATGCTTAATGACTCATGTTAGTGTATATGCCCTAGGGGTATATTACTTAATGGAAGCTTGGGATATTCACAGTTGTGTATATACAGTCTTGCTGAAAATGGTAGTATGCTACTTGGTTTGTGTCTACTTTAATATGTGCATATGTTTCTTATGACGTATCACTTATACATATTAGTAGAGCCCATAGATTCTTTGCTTGATTACCAGCGTTGTGATGGCAGTCACACTAGTAGGGGCTGGGTAGTCTATAAGTAACATCCTATACTTGTCCCTAGTCGTAGGATTATCGAGGCAGGGCATCGATACTCCAGAGTAGACTAGTGTGTACGCTTCTCATCCCAGTTGGGGAGATGGTCTGTCCCATTGCCATCAGTACGTTGTACTGGAGATAGTACATAGGTGCTCGTTAGGTTACGGGTACACCGGACATGACTCGCAGGGGAACTGTTGGTTGGTACTATACCCACCGTCAGTTAACAGTTCCCATGTGACATGAGTACAGCATAGTCCGCAGACTTGACACTGCTACTTCGCGTCGAGTGTGTCCCACTATTCGTAGATTACTACCCTACCACGGCTCAAAGGAGTAGTGCAAACAGGTAGCAGTTGGGTGCAGTCCCGAGCACTTGGAGGCAGTAGTGGTTGGACAGGATTCGTCTCTCTCGGTATTGAGAGATGATATCGCGCTGTGTCAGAGAGCCATTACACAAAGTCCCTAGCCAGGGCAAGCGCGATATACTGGTAGGTTCCAGTAGCTTCTCAGGGTGTAATGGGCTTCGCTCCGACATGACTTATACAGCTATTAGGGGACTGACGCTTGCCGCCCCCTAGGCTTGATATGCGATAGTCTTAGACGAACAGATCGGACTGTACGGAGATTGTCACATCAGGCTAAGTGGGAGTTCGGATGATTTTCCTCAACGGCCTTCTTATCGACAGCTACCTGGGGACCTTTACGTACAGCTAGTGCCGCTTGCGGTCTGTGGATAAACCCACTTCCAGCGTAGTGTCGAGTTTTTAGAGTCCCACACAGAGAGTTTCCCTGCTCCAGGCGAAACGATATAGAGGTCGTACGGTTTTATGACAAGGGTTCGAATGCGTACGTTTACGCATGTATGACGTTCAGACAGTTTTTACTAGCCGGCTTTGGTTTAAGCCAGATTCTAGTATCGGGTTATTGGATTTATACAGTCTAAAGTTTTTCCGTGTTTTCACGGATTGGAGGGGCGTTCTCGTAATTTTTCGGGAAGCTTCTAGAAGCATGGTGACTTGGGGGGTATGGTGGCATTGCATTAAATGAGATTAGTGACTCATTTGAGTGATTCATCCATATCATTAATGCATCATAAATGCTTAATGACTCATGGAGATGAATCACTCATAGATATTTATGAAGCATGGTTGTTAATTCTTTTATTTCTTTTTTGGATAAATAAATAATGCTTCATATATATTATGATAAGATCATTATCTCATTTTATTCTCACCTTCACCTTCTCTCTCCTCAAGCTCTCTTATTCTTCAAATCCTAACCCTAACCTCTCATGAGTTGAGATCAAAGGTTAGCTAGACTAATACATCTATAATCTCACTCTATATCCCCTAGGTAGCTTAGATTAGCACTTTAAGCAACCTAGTTATCTCAGGTTTGAGATTAAGCTTGGCGTAGGAGCTTTCGGGTGGATCGTCTTTGATTCGAGGAGGTCGTTGAGGTGCCGATGTTCCAAGGAGCCTACGAGGAGTGGAGGACAGTGATGAAGACCCGAAGGACATGTAACGTGAGGTATAAATCGGAACCGAGTAGTTAAACCTCTAGTTGTAGTTAGCAATGGTTTAGATAACGATTCTTGAGCTCAAGTCCGTGTTACGAAGCTTTGATAATCGTTTTTCATATATTCCGCCTCCCCGCAAGTTCGTGGGGTGCGTGACAGGGACTTACAGTGGTATCAGAGCCAACTAAACCATTACTAGCTTGTTAGCAACTAGTTAGAAGTTCGATCGACGGAAAACACGAAAACAAAACCCTAACCCCTTAACAGTTTCTGTAAATTTTGAACGTGTCCAAAAACTTTTTTGATACGTCTTAAAATTCACAGCAGGGTATTATAAGAGATCTAGGAAAATTCGAGGAGGCAACTCGGCAAGACGGCCGCGGAACCGTGGCCAAATGGTGCTTTTGGCCGCGGATTCGCCGCCGAGTCAATGCCGAGTTGACTCGGAGTTTCACAGTAATTCTTATTTTCTTGTGTTTTGTTTTCCTGTATATACTATTTCTGCCCAGGTTGCCTCTGTGCTAATTTGCTTTTTGGGGTAGACGCGGATTAAAGGTAGTCGATCGATGTTCTAAATTAATTGCTAATCGGGTTGTTATCTGTAATGTTTAATGTGTTCGTAAACCTCCCCTAACTGTTAGTATGTCGGTTGGCAGGGGGTTGCATATTTCTGAAATGTTTATTGTTTGTGTATATGAACTGTGCTGGACTGTTGTGATGATTAGCCGGGGTTTGAGATGTGTTTAATATTCATTCATTCAATATAATTGTAATAAGTTGTAATATTATTTTGCGGGGCACATCTAGGTTGCGGTTGTAGCCACCGTTGTATTATTTCTTTTTACTGTTTTTGCTCCTAGGATAGACCCAAGGTGGGGTGCACAAACTACCGGGTACTTTGAAGTGTTGAGGCAGACCGCTTCACTTCTGGTACTTGGCGGGTAGTTTGCCGTACCCATAGGGGTCTGTGGTGGGATAAAAGGCTATTCATCACAACTGTGTAATCCGTCTTTTATTGCAAGCTCAAAGAAAAATGCTGATTGCTAATAAATACAATAAAGTTCATCTGTGATCTGGAATGCTTATTATTGCGTCTGACGAATGTACAATATCTATATATGATAGCTATTAGACGTCACTTATGTTTTACACCCGCGCTAGCCCAGCCCCCGCTCTGTCGTTAGTTAAGTAACTTAACGGGTGATGACGGGACCCCGTGGCGAATGCGGATGGCATAAGAGGACGTGGTATTTTCGTTGTTTTCTGCAATGATAAGATAAATGATGGGACGCATTATTATAATGCAAAGAAAATAAACCAAAGTTTAATCGTTGGAGCAAATTTAAAAGAAACCACTCGGTTATTTTAAAAGGGCAGAATTTTTAATTGCGGAGCTTTAACCACTCCTTTTAAAAAGTATCAGGTTCCTTTGATTATATCAAGTTCACTACGTTCGCGATTTTGCCAAAACCATTCGTAGCCCTCCGTCATTTCATATAGATAGTCAATAGTATTCAAGCTGTGTTTGTTGACTAAAGTCAAGGCATAGTGTTTGGTAGCTGTTGGGTATTTATATGTAGCATAGATAGATGCGTTGGTTTGAGACAGTCGTATTACCTTGTTGACTAAAGTCAAGGGTATGTACGGGTGGGTTTAAATTAACCTGGATAATGACGGGTAGAACTTGACATGTGACTTATGATTTGTTGACTAAAGTCAAGGTCATAAGAGCATGGGGAAAAAATCAATATCGGGAATTTCTAAAGAAACTGGAATTTGCAGAGATATGCATACCATTTTGGAGTTTGATGAATGTTGGTAGGATTCCTTCAACATTATCATACGATGATATTTTGGATCCCGATCCTACTGTGAGTATATACTACTTATCAGGAGATTCGTCACTTAACGATCAATGCTATAAACCAAGTAGGTTCCTAGAAAGGTGTCTACGCCCCCAGAGAAAAGAGGTTCTTTAATTAAGGAACTTCGTGAAAGCGTTGGAAAACCTCCCTCGAAGTATCGAAACTGGCCTGGCTGAACGGTTAAGCAAGTATTGTACAGTGAAGAATACTCCTGGCTAGTTCTTCCTTTTTGGTTTGAGGAGGGATTCGAGAAACAGTGGGAGCCATCCTGTTTAGATAAATTAAAAACCATTTTAAACTTGCAAGAGCATCATGCTAAAAGTGTTTGCTTCTCTTTCTCTTAATTGCAGCGACCCTGTGACCACGACTAGGTTACATTTAGATAATAATTTGACTGAATCTGACTTATATGACTGGCAAAAATCTGTCCAGATGTCCATTGCCTGTAACAAGCTGGACTACCCTATTGAGGGACATTCCTATTGTTATGGGATTGGGCATTGGCAGAATGATTGCAGGGCTTTAGAAGCCAGTAGCCAGGATACGAAGCATGTTGTGGTTTCGGCTTCGGGTGTGTTTTTGATAGAGAACTGTATGTCAGTTAACTATACTTCCTGAGTATTGGATACCGGGTCAGGATCTCACATCTGTAATTCATTACAGGCTCTGAGAAACCGTAAGGTTATCTGGAGAGGTGTTATGACTCTCACAGTTGCTAACGGAATGAGCATGGACGCTGAATCCGTAGGGGAATATCATCTTGGACTAACAACTGGGCAAATATTGATTCCACGTAACTGTTTTTATGTATCAGGTACTATGTGTAATATCATATCTATATCCTTACTTTCTAAAGAAGGATATGATTTTACTTTTATAAGAGATGTGGTTCACATCCACCTAAATCAAGTTATGATTGGGTCAGGTACATTACAAAACGGAGTATACGTATTAAATCAAGCTCAGATATTCAGTGTCCAAAACACACTTAAAAGAAAGTCTCCGGAATTAAATCAGGCTTTCTTATGGCATTGTAGACTAGGTCACATCAATGAGAGAAGGTTGACTAAGTAACATAGAGAAGGATATTTGAATCTGTTCGAATATCAATCTTATGCTACTTGTGAATCTTGTCTCATGGGAAAGATGACAAAGACTCCGTTTTCTAGACACGGAGTAAGAGCAAGCGAGCTCTTGGGACTCATGCACAGTGACGTGTGCGGTCCAATGTCTACACATGCGCGAGATGGTTATTCCTACTTCATTACTTTTACGGATGATTTCTCTAGGTATGGATATATCTTCTTAATAAAGCATAAATCCGAGGCCTTTGAGAAATTCCAAGAATACAAGAATGAAGTAGAAAATCAAACCGGCAAAAGTATCAAGACACCGAGATCTGATTGAGGTGGTGAATACTTAAGTGCCGAGTTCCTAGGTTACTTAAAAGAGAATGGAATTCTCTCTCAGCTTACTCCTCCATACACCCCACAACATAATGGTGTATCAGAGAGACGGAACCGAACCCTATTGGATATGGTTCGTTCCATGATGAGTAACGCTGAGTTACCGCGATCATTCTGGGGATATGCACTAGAATCAGCTGCATATCTTTTGAACCGAGTTCCAACTAAGACTGTGCCTACCACACCATATCAGATGTGGAGTGGAAAGAAACCCTGTCTTAAGTATCTTAATACATGGGGATGTCCAGCTTTTGTAAAGAAGCAGCATGCGGACAAACTCGAGGCACGCTCAGTACAATGTAAGTTTGTGGGATATCCAAAGAACTCCATGGGATATTGTTTCTATTACGCAGAGGAACAAAAGGTTTTTTTTCCTCAACATGCCCGCTTCTTGGAAACTGAATTTTTGGAAAATCAGAAGAGTTGGAGCGAAATAGAACTGGAAGAAATTCTAGAACCACAAAACATTACTGAAAGTACGGTAGAACCAGAGGTTCAAGAAGAACTGGACATCCCGACGCCACTCCACAGGAGTAGTAGGCAGTCTCATCCGCCCGAGAGATACTACGGTTTTCTCATTGACGGGGATAGAGAGGATTGCACTATTGACTATGATGAGCCTACTAGCTTCCAGCAAGCCATTTAGACCGGTGACTCAGTAAAATGGCTGGATGCAATGCGGACCGAAATGGAGTCCATGTACACTAACAAAGTATGGACTTTGGACATTGCTCCAGAAGGGGTAAAACCCGTAGGATGCAAATTGATCTTCAGAAAGAAGATTGGTATAGATGGTCAGGTTTAAACCTATAAGGCTAGACTTGTTGCAAAGGGTTTCTGTCAAAGACCTGGTTTGGACTATGAAGAAACCTTTTCTCCAGTGGCTATGCTGAAATCCATTCGGGTCCTTCTTGCTATTGCTGCCTTCCACGATTATGAGATCTGGCAGATGGACGTAAAGACGACCTTTCTAAATGGAAATTTGGAAAAAAGCGTCTATATGAATCAGCCAGAGGGATTCAATCAGAGTGGGAGCAGCGGTAAAGTATGCAAGCTGCTTAAATCCATTTTTGGACTAAAGCAGGCATCGCGGAGTTGGAACATCTGTTTTGACGATGCTGTTGTTAGTTATATGTATGCCCTAGAAGCCATTGCTATACATAGGATGTATATTGTAGTGGATGCTGGGACATATATAGGGAGGACTTTATTGCTCGACATGATAGTATGCTATCTGGTTACCTTTTACCTTAACGTATACACTGATTGTCTCTCTGTTACATGTTGGTAGAGCCCTTAGGATGTGTACTTGAATACCTGGACTATGATGCAGATCATACTAGTGGGGACATGGTAGTCCATAAGTACATCCTTCAAGGTCCCTAGTCGTGGGTGTATCGAGATGGGGCATCGATATACCAGAGTAGACTAGCGTATACCTTCTCGACCCATACAGATGGGCGATGGATGATCCCATATCCATTGGTGTTTGACATCAGAGATGATATACGGGTGCTCAGTGGAGACTGGGTACACTGGACGGACTCGTCGAGAACTCCCAGATGGTATTATACCTTTCGTCAGATGGCATTTCTCTGGTGACACTGGTACAGAGTAGTCTGTTGACCCGAGATCGTCATAGAGTCTTGTGTGGTTCCCACCGTGCTTTGATTTCCACCTTACCACGTCTAAGAGGGCGTGCAAAATGGTGGCTTTTGGGTACAGTCCCGAATCACATGGAGGCAATGAGCGATATGAGGGGATTCGTCTCTCCCGGTATAGGGGGTTGATGTTGCGCTATGTTCGATTGGCTATAACCAGAAATCCCTGGCCAGGGTTGCTGAGATTTACTGGTAAGTGTTACCAGTAGTTTCTCGAATTGTTATAGACCTCATATCGACACGACTCATCGAGCTATTGGGGTCTGACGTTTACCACCCCTAGGCGAGATATGCGACATATCAGACGATCAGACCGGACTGTACGGTAAGTGTTACTGGTTGGATTCACCGGAGTGTGAGCGGTCTTGCTCGTCGATCTTCTGATCGCACAATACCCGGGTGGCCGTTACGTTTAGCAGACCGCTTGCGGCTTGTGGGTGTTTGATATGATCATCACCTGCTGCCGGCGTATTGACGAGTCTTTAGAGTCCTACACAGAGGTTTCCTGGCTCAAGCGAAACGAAATAGGAGCGCATATGAGATATGTGCAGGACCGAGAATAATGCGTGTATGTGATACCGTATTCTATTCTCGTGATGAATGTATCGAATGGTTGTATGCGATATAACCTAGTTATCGAATCGAGGATTGATTCGATAAATCGATACATTGAATACTAGTCGGTTATGTGCGACATGACCGGATCATTGAATCAAGTGTTGATTTAATGATTTAATGTATAATTATATATTTGATATATTACTTTGCATTAACTAGTATTGGTTCATTTTAAACGGATTTTCTCACTTGAAGTTCACATGTTGTATATGTGATATACTTTTGTGCACTTGATTGTATCATGTTTGATGATACATGTTTACTTGGGTTTGTGTAAAGATTAAACCATGGTTATATGAATGGTTAGGGTTTTGTTTTCTTAATCATTTATTTATTTATTTATTCTTTTTGGAAAATAAATGGCATAAAGAGAAAATGGTGGCTTTCTTTGTTTGCATCTTGAAGCTTCATGAAGCTTTGACTAAGTGACCATTTTGTCTCATGCTTAACCCTAACCACTCCACTTAACTCTAGTTGATTCTCTACACTTGACCATGGTTGTATTATGATAAGTATTGATTTTCTTTTCTATTTCAAATTAACTTATCATAACATTTCTCTTCTTCTTCTTCTTCTTCAAGATGAAGAAGCTTGATTCCATCAATGGTAATTTGATGAAAAGAGTGAGAAATCCAATTCTAAAGTGAACCCACCTCCTATTTCTTCATCCTCTGTCTCTTGCCAAGTAGTATAGGGTGTTTTCTTCACAAGTTTCATGACTTGTGAAGTGGGAGCTTGATCTTGTGATGCCTCGACGTAGATCATCTTCGGCATCGAAGTCGACGACATAGCCCGCCCATTTCTCCGATGAAGCCGACGCTAGAGCCCGGGTTTCGATTTGGACAGCGAGGAGACTTCATTGCGGAGCTATGGAGGTGGAGGACCGGATCTACAAAGGTTGTATTTCCGTTCTTTTAGTTAAGTTGTTAACTAGCTTCTTGTTTCGCCTAAAATTCTAGTCAACGATCCGTATTAGGGTTTCTCGGCACTTGTAAAATTTGAAATTGGCATGGTTGATGCCTTGTGAGACCTCCTTGGTGTGCCTAGGAACCCTACAGTGGATCAGAGCCTAGCTAGAGCCTTAGGCGAAGTTTAGACGACGTTTGAAATCCGAACGAACATCGAAACCCTAATCATTCATGCTCTCTGGACTTTTTCCAAAAACTGGGTTTTTTCCAGATTAAAAATTGCTAAAAAATTCAGCAGGGTCCTATTTGAATTACTGTGAAATTCGAGAGGCTGATTCATCTAAAGCGCGGCGGAACCGCGGCACAAGCATGGCTTGTGCGGCGGTTCCGCGGCCATTTTGTCACATTACTTTATGAATTTTGCACAGTAATTCATGTTTTCAGGTGCTGAGCTTTATGGGAATTTTTAATATTTACTCAACAGTTGAGTTTTCAGGGGTTGTGTTGGGACTTCGTAGATTCGATCGGATTTTCAAACTTTGTCTATGTGTTTTTCCGGGTAAATTTTAGAATATGTTAAAAAGTTCGACCGGATATAAATACCCACTTTATTCCCTGCCGGGAAATTTCCAAGTGTTGGATTTTCCGTGGTTTAAAGATGTTCTAAGTAGTGCAAGTAACGCGATGGTCCCTCTAGAAGACAACAAACCTTAACTCGATTATGTGACCGTCTTGAACTGCCCTTTGAACCTTCGGGTATGGGGCAGTACGGCGTGCCACATATGAGGCGTTGGCTTGACCCTTCTACGGCTGGACCGTTGGAACTGAGGCTTGAAGTGAATGTTTTTAAACTTGTTTCATGTGTTGATCTGTATCGGGAAAACGTGGGTGTTTGAATGTTCGATCGGAAAGTTTAACATTTTCTGTTTATCTGGAATGGGATACAATACTTGGAATCTACAAGTAGTTATGAGATAACTGAATGAATGTTATAAACATAGCGGTTTAGTCTCACTTGATCGGTTGCCACGGAATTTTGATGTGATCAAAAGTCCGTCGCAATCACGTAGCGTACGCGGATACTCGCCGGATAAACTTAATAGACAGCTACATCCCTTAGCCCCGACCAAGTGACAGCTACATCCCTTAGCCACGGTTTCTCTATGACAGTGGGAGCGAGGATTGCATCATGAGATGATGACCCAACTAGTTTCGAACTGGCCATCAGGAGTGGGACTCTGTAAGAATGGCTGGATGCTTATCGATCTGAGATAGAATCCTTATACACCAACAAAGTATGGACTTTGGTTGCTTTATCTGAAGGGTTAAATCCCCATCAGGAGCAAGTATATCTTGAGAAGATTACTTGGTGTACATGGAAAAGTTGAGACTTTCAAAGCTAGACTTGTTAAAGATTTGCATCATAGACCAGGTATGGATTATGTTGAAACCTTTTCTAAGGATCTATGCTTAAGTCCATCCAGACCCCACTTGCCACGGCTACATACCATGACTACGATATCTGGTGGTTGGGTGTCATGACTGCTTTTCTAAATGATGTTTTAGAAAAGAGCGTCTATAAGTACACAGCCAGAGGGCTTCGTAGACAGTGGGAGCAGCGGAAACGTGTGCAAGATGTTTTATATAATAAAACAGGCATCACGGAGTTGGAACATCTGTTTTGATGTGGTAGTCAAAGAGTTTGACTTCATCAAAATGGTAGATGAACCTTGTATGTACGAAAAGGTAGTAGATAGTATGGTGGAGATCCTCGTAGAGTACGTGGATGACATACTCTTGATAGGGAAGAAGTTTCCTATGCTACGCACGGTCAATCTCCGCTTATCACAAGGATTCTCCATATAGGATCAAAGTGATACCTACAAAATCCTAGGTTTTGGATCTATGAGATAGATCTAATTGGATGTTAGGATACTCACTAGTTGTAGTGAGATGGTATCAATCGATCCTGGTGAGAATCACTGGAAGGGTTCCAAGGTGATAAGGACGACTGAATGTCAGTCGCAGGCTTGTCTATACCCTCAGTGGAGGGACGGTATGTTGGAAGAGTTCCAAGCTAGATACCGTGACATACTAGATGATTAAAGGCAAGATACATCGTTGCCAAGGATGCTACCAAAAGAGGCAGTCTGGATTTTTATAAGTTCATGCGATGAACTTCGTTCCTACCATTGTGTGACAATGGAGTTGTGGCTTCAGCCAAGGAACTACCGTCCCATCAGAAATCAAGATATAATTCTTAGGCAGTATCACCTGATCATGGAGATGGTTGATCTCCAAGGGAGATCGAGGTTAGGAGAGTAGACACAGAGGACGACAGCGCGGATCCACTCACAAAGGCCTTTTTCCCAGTAGAGACTTTTATGGGATGGTTGAGTATGGGATACTTCAACCGCAGCTAATTGTTGGGTATGCGATACCATAACAGATGGCCCTAGTGCAAGTGGGAGATTGTTAGTTATATGTATGCCCTAGAGGCCATTACTGTACATACGATGTATATTGTAGTGGATGCTAGGACATATATAGGGAGGACTTTCTTGCTCGACATGATAGTATGCTATCTGGTTGTATTTTATCTTAACATGTACTCAGATTGTCTCTATGTTACATGTTGATAAAGCCCTTAGGATATGTACTAGACTACTGGGACTATGATGAGATCATACTAGTGGGGCCACGGTAGTCGACGAGTACATCCTATAACTGTTCCTAGTCGAGGGTGTATCGAGACAGGGCATCGATGCACCAGAGTAGACTAGCGTATACACATCTTGACCCATATGATGGGCGATGGATGATCCCATATCCATCGGTGTTTGACATCAAGGATGGTGTACGGGTGCTCAGTGGAGACTGGGTACACTGGACGGACTCCCCGAGAACTCCCAGATGGTATTATACCATACGTCAGATGGCAGTTCTCCGGTGACACTGGTACAGAGTAGTCTGCTGACCCAAGATCGTCATAGAGTCTTGTGTGTTTCCCACTGTGCTTTGATTTCCATCATACCACGTCCAAGAGGGCGTGCAAAAAGGTGGCTTTTGGGTACAGTCCCGAATCACATGGAGGCAATGAGCGATAGGAGGGGATTCGTCTCTCCCGGTATAGGGAGTTGATGTTGTGCTGTGTTCGATTGGCTATAACCGGAAATCCCTGGCCAGGGTTGCTGAGATTTACTGGTAAGTGTTATCAGTAGTTTCTCGAACTGTTATAGACCTCATATCGACACGACTTATCGAGCTACTGGGGTCTGACGTTTACCACCCCTAGGCGAGATATGCGACATATCAGACGACGAGACCGGACTGTACGGGAGTGTTACTGTTTGGATTCACAGGAGAAGTTACAGGCTTGCTTGTTGATCTTCTGAGCGCTCAATACCTGGGTAGCTGTTACGTTTAGCTGACCGCTTGCAGCTTGTGGGTGTTTGATATGATCATCACCTACTGCCGGCGTATTGACGATTCTTTAGAGTCCTACACAGAGGTTTCTTGACTCAGGCAAAACGGAGTAGGAGCACATATGTGATATGTGCGGGACCGAGGATAATGCGATATGTGATACCGTATTATATTCTCGTGATATTTGTATCAGCCGGGTCATCGGATCAAGTGTTGATTCGATGAATCGGTACGGATAAATATTAGTCGGTTATATGCGATATAGCCGGATTGTCGGATCAAGTGTTGATTCGATAATTTAATGTATAATAATATATATGATATATTAAATTACATTAACTAATATTTGCTCACTAAAAGATTCTTTTTCTCACTCGGGTAATACATTGATATATATGCGATATATGTTAAATGTATTATTTTATTTTGTTACGATAAATATTATATATGTGATATATAATATTGTAACATGATATGATAACTAATGCAACTTGTTTAGTAGAGATTAAACATGGTTAGGGTTTGATTAGGGTTAAGGTTTTCTAGAAGTTTCTAGAAGCTTTCTTTTTTTGTTTTGGAAAAGATATTTTGCTAGATATTTCCTTAACCTAACCAAACCTTTAACCTTAGTCAAATCTCTACAAGGGTTAGTTTGACCATGGTTACATTATTCATCATATCATTTCTTTTTCTATTCATCAAAAAAGGTTTGAACATTATTCATCTTCTTCTTCCCTGAGTTCTTCTTGAAAAGCTTTCTTGCTTTGATAAAAGTGATGAATAAATATGAGAAAAAGACAAATAAAGAGAGCAAAAATCCTACTTCATCATCCCCATCTTCCCTTTCCATTTAGATAAGGGTGTTCACATCATTTCATGAGTGTTAGCTTGTGTTAACGAAACTTCAAGGTAGACCATCTTAGTATCGAAGATCGGAAGCAAAGGTTGCATCATTCTCTTCGTGGAACCTCTCGAGAGTCCGGAACCCGATGATCGCAGCGAGGGGACCACAACACGGAGCACATGAAGTGAAGGACCGGATCTACAAAGGTTGTAATCCCTCTCACTTAGTGTTAAAGTTGTTAACATGTTAGTTTTCGCCTAATCTCTAGTTTAAAGATCCGTATTCGGGTTGTTCGGCACGGCTAAATTTTTAATCGGGCATGGTTGATGCCTCGTAGACCCTTGTGCGCGTGCCTAGCAACCATACAATGTTTAGGTATTTAAACGATGGGACTTCATTAATGAGATTAATGAAATAATAGAAACCTAAGATGTTGTAGAATCGAATTTCAAAATAAAACAGGTAGCTACAGTTCTTGCTTTGCACAGCGGTGTATGTGATATATCCTGCACCTTATTCGATGAGGAAAGGACCGAGATCCCTTCACCGGGAGTGACTCCTTTAGCAATAACTGGCAGATGCTACACACTCGGTTTGTCTTTTGATTGCTTCTATAGTTTCTGCTTTGCACGGTGATATATATGATATATCCCGCACCTCATTCGACGAGGAAAGGACCGACGATCCCTTCACTGGGAGTGACTCCTTTAGCAAAACTAGAAAAGCCTCAAAAGCTCTCCATTTTAAAATCATTTGATTCTACGACGATATAAAGTTCATTACGTAAAAGGTTTTCTAAAAAAAACCTGTCGTAGCCCTCCGTCATTTCAGATAGGTAATAGTTAGTATTCGTGCTGCGTTTGTTGACTCAGTCAAGGCGTAGTGTGCGGTAGCTGATTAGTGCTTATCTGTAAAGCATATGATGCGATTGGATTAGGGTAGTCCTGCGGCCTTGTTGACTCAGTCAAGGGTCGTGCGGGTGGGTTTAATTCAATCGAGAAATGACGGGTTGAACTTTACTTGCAGTCTATGGTTTGTTGACTCAGTCAAGGTCATAGATCGCTTGGGGCAAAATATTATCGGGAATTTCAAGTGTTGAAATTTGCAATGAGATTGCATACCTTCTATATTATAGTTGGATCCCAATACCCGCTGCGAGTAAGAGTTACTCCTGGGAGAGTTTTACACATTACAATTAGCCGATCAAATAGGTGTCTAGAAAGGTGTTAACGAGGTTACGCCTCTGGGAAAACGAGGTTTACATTAATTAGGTTCGTGCGAAAGCACGGGGGACCTCCCTCAAAGTACCGACACTGGCCTGGCTGAAAGATTGGCGAACTTGTAGCGTGTTATTAATCCCGGCTAGTCTTTCCTTTTAGGGTTTGAAGGAAGATTTGATAAAATGCAGTGGGAGCCATCCTGATTAGATAAAATAATAACCAATCTATTCTTGCAAGAGCGCACGCTGAGTGTTTTCTTCTCTCTCTCTCCAGGTAGCGACCATATCACGCCTTAATCAAGATAATAAAACGGATTATTGACCGAACCCGCTTGTTATACTGAGCTGGGGAACGTTGGTCCCGCTCCAACTTATAAATGTTATAAGACAGAGCAGAAAATTGAGGAATACCAGATTTCCCGTGCCGCCCAAACGAGGAAAGTGCATATGATGCATCATCTTCGGGTGTGTTCGTTACACAGAACTGTTTCTCAATATTCTTTACGTCCTAGGTATGTGATACCAGATCAAGATCCTAGATATGTAATCTGTTACATAGGGCTACAGATAGGTAAAGAACAGAGAACGGGTGATAAGTTTCATGAGACAGAAAATGGGGCAAGTGTTGCAGCCAAGTCTGTTGGTCACTGTCACCCTGTATTACCAGTACATTGATTCTGAACGAACGTTATTAGATACCGAACCTTATATACAAAATCATATCAGTCTCTTTATTAGTAAAGAAATGATAAAATTTTGTATTGATGGATAATGTTTTGAACATTTCCTATATCAAAAGTTGATTGGTTCAGGCACGTTATCTAAAAGCATTGATGTTCTAAATCAAACTACAGTTCTTAATATACAGAACACACAAAAGAGGAAGAGTTCAGAAATGAACGAATTCTTCTTGAGGTATTGTAGACTAGGTCATATCAATGCGACCCGACTGGCTGAAGTTACATATAGATGCATATTTAAATCAGTTTGAATTTACATCTTGTGAAACTCGCCAGTCATGTCACAAAGATAAGATGACCATAGCCCTGTTTATTGGAAACAGAGAAAGAGTTGATGAACTCTTGGGACTGTTGCATGATGATGTATGTAAGGTCTCCTGTCTACACATGCCAGGACTGGTTCTTTATACTTCATTATATTCTCTGATAATCTCTTAAGATTCAGTCATATGTTCCTGTTGAAACATGAGTCCGAACCTTTTAAGATATTCACAGAATATAAGCGAGAAGTAGAGAACCAAAATACGGGTATAAGTATTATGTCCTATGATGAGATCAGGGAGGAGAATACTTGTGCATGGAATTCCTGGACTATTCTAAAGGAGAATGAGATTCTCTCTCAGCATTACTCCTCCGTATACACCATAGCACGATGGTATATCGGGGCGGAGCAATCACACCCTATATGATATGGTGTGCTCTATGATGAGTACTACTGAGTTTCCTATTTCCTTTTCGGGAGTTATGCACTTATGAAGTTGCATACCTATTGAATAGGGTTCGAATCAAATCAGTTGCCTACCACTTCATATGTGATATGGAAAGGGAAGAGCCCAAGTCTTAAGTTAGTTAAGATTTGGGGTTGACCGGCCTATGTCTAAAAGCAAAATCCGGACAAGCTCGAGGCAAGGTCTGTTATGTAGAACTGGAAATGTTCCAGCTATGCAAACTACAGCAGATGATTTGGTACAACCAAAGGATTCAGTAGATACCAACGAACCTCAGCCTCTCCGCCGATCTAGTAGGGTTCCTCACCCACCTTAGAGATACTTTGGTTTCTCTATAACAGTGGGAGCGAGGATTGCATCATGAGATGATGACCCAACTAGTTTCGAGCTGGCCATCAGGAGTGAGACTCTATAAGAATGGCTGGATGTTTAGTGATCTGAGATGGAATCCTTATACACCAACAAAGTATGGACTTTGGTTTCTATATCTGAAGGGTTAAATCCCCATCAGGAGTAAGTATATCTTGAGAAGATTACTTGGTGTACTTGGAAAAGTTGAGACTTTCAAAGCGAGACTTGTTAAAGGTTTGCATCATTGACCAGGTATGGATTATGTTGAAACCTTTTCTAAGGATCTATGCTTAAGTCCATCCAGATCCTACTTGCCATGGCTACATACCATGACTACGATATCTGGTGGTTGGGTGTCATGACAGCTTTTCTAAATGATGTTTTAGAAGAGAACGTCTGTGAGTACACAGCCAGAGGGCTTCGTAAACAGTGGGAGCAGCGGAAACGTGTGCAAGATGTTTTATAGGATAAAGCATGAATCGCGGAGTTGGAACGTCTATTTTGATGTGTTAGTCAAAGAGTTTGACATCATCAAAATGGTAGATGAACCTTGTATAAACAAAAAGGTAGTAGGGAGTATGGTGACGATCCTCGTAGAGTACGTGGATGACATACTCTTGATAGGGAAGGAGTTTCCTATGCTACGTTCGATCAATCTCCGCTTATCACAATGATTCTCCATATAGGATCATAATGATACCTACTAAATCCTGGGTTTTGGATCTATGAGATAGATCTAAATGGATGTTAGGATACTCACTAGTTGTAGTGAGATGGTATCAGTTGATACTGGGGAAAATCACTGGAAGTGTTCTAGGGTGATAAAGACGACTGAATGTCAGTCACAGGCATTGTTTTTACCCTCTATTGAGGGACGGTATGTTGGAAGAGTTCCAAGCTAGATACCGTGGCATACTAGACGATAAAGGCTGGATACATCGCTACTAAAGATGCTACCAAAGAGGCAGTTTGGGTGTATATTGGTTCATGAGATGAACTTAATTCCTACCATTGTGTAACAATGGAGTTGTGGCTTATGCCAAGGAACGTCCGTCCCATCAGTGATCCAGACATATTCTAAGGCTGTATCACATGATAATGGAGATGGTTAATCTCCAAGGGATCAAGGTCAGGAGAGTAGACGCAGAGGACAACACAGCGGATCCACTCACGAAGGCCTATTCCTAGAGAGAGACTTTTATGGGATGGTTGAGTATGAGATACTACAACCACTGCTATCAGATGGCCCTAGTGCAAGTGGGAGATTGTTAGTTATATGTATGCCCTAGAGGCCATTGCTATACATAGGATGTATATTGTAGTGGATGCTGGGATATATATAGGGAGGACTTTCTTGCTCGACATGATAGTATGCTATCTGGTTACCCTTTATCTTAACGTGTACACTGATTGTCTTTCTGTTACATGTTGGTAGAGCCCTTAGGATGTGTACTTGACTACCTGGACTATGATGCAGATCATACTAGTAGGGACATGGTAGTCCATAAGTACATCCTTTAAGGTCCCTAGTCGTGGGTGTATCGAGACGGGGCATCGATATACCAGAGTAGACTAGCGTATACCTTCTCGACCCATACAGATGGGCGATGGATGATCCCATATCCATTGGTGTTTGACATCAGAGATGATATACGGGTGCTCAGTGGAGACTGGGTACACTGGACGGACTCGCCGAGAACTCCCAGATGGTATTATACCTTTCGTCAGATGGCAGTTCTCTGGTGACACTGGTACAAAGTAGTCTGTTGATCCGAGATCGTCATAGAGTCTTGTGTGGTTCCCACTGTGCTTTGATTTCCACCTACCACGTCCAAGAGGGCGTGCAAAACGGTGGCTTTTGGGTACAGTTCCGAATCACATGGAGGCAATGAGCGATAGGAGGGGACTCGTCTCTCCCGGTATAGGGGGTTGATGTTGCGCTGTGTTCGATTGGCTATAACTGGAAATCCCTGGTCAGGGTTGCTGAGATTTACTGGTAATTGTTACCAGTAGTTTCTCGAATTGTTATAGACCTCATATCGACACGACTCATCGAGCTATTGGGGTCTGACGTTTACTACCCCTAGGCGAGATATGCGACATATCAGACGATCAGACCGGACTGTACGGTAAGTGTTACTGGTTGGATTCACAGGAGTGTGAGCGGGCTTGCTCGTCGATCTTCTGATCGCTCAATACTCGGGTGACCGCTTGCGGCTTGTGGGTGTTTGATATGATCATCACCTGCTGCCGGCGTATTGACGAGTCTTTAGAGTCCTACACAGAGGTTTCCTGGCTCAAGCGAAACGAAATAGGAGCGCATATGAGATATGTGCGGGATCGAGAATAATGCGTGTATGTGATACCGTATTCTATTCTCGCGATGAATGTATCGAATGGTTGTATGCGATATAACCTAGTTATCGAATCGAGGATTGATTCGATAAATCGATACATTGAATACTAGTCGGTTATGTGCGACATGACCGGATCATTGAATCAAGTGTTGATTTAATTTATAATTATATATTTGATATATTACTTTGCATTAACTAGTATTGGTTCATTTTAAACGGATTTTCTCACTTGAAGTTCATAAGTTGTATATGTGATATACTTTTGTGCACTTGATTGTATCATGTTTGATGATACATGTTTACTTGGGTTTGTGTAAAGATTAAACCATGGTTATATGAATGGTTAGGGTTTTGTTTTCTTATTCATTTATTTATTTATTAATTCTTTTTGGAAAATAAATGTCATAAAGAGAAAATGGTGGCTTTCTTTGTTTGCATCTTGAAGCTTCATGAAGCTTTGACTTAGTGACCATTTTGTCTCATGCTTAACCCTAACCACTCCACTTAACTCTAGTTGATTCTCTACACTTGATCATGATTGTATTATGATAAGTATTGATTTTCTTTTCTATTTCAAATTAACTAATCATAACATTTCTCTTCTTCTTCTTCTTCTTCAAGATGAAGAAGCTTGATTCCATCAATGGTGATTTGATGAAAAGAGTGAGAAATCCAATTCTAAAGTGAACCCACCTCCTATTTCTTCATCCTCTATCTCTTGCCAAGTAGTATAGGGTGTTTTCTTCACAAGTTTCATGACTTGGTGAAGTGGGAGCTTGATCTTGTGATGCCTCGACGTAGATCATCTTCGGCATCGAAGTCGACGACCTAGCCCGCCCATTTCTCCGATGAAGCCAACGCTAGAGCCCAGGTTTCGATTTGGACAGCGAGGAGACTTCATTGTGGAGCTATGGAGGTGGAGGACTGGATCTACAAAGGTTGTATTTCCGTTCTTTTAGTTAAGTTGTTAACTAGCTTCTTGTTTCGCCTAAAATTCTCGTCAACGATCCGTATTAGGGTTTCTCGGCACTTGTAAAATTTGAAATTGGCATGGTTGATGCCTTGTGAGACCTCCTTGGTGTTCCTTGGAACCCTACAGCTGTCAAGGAATTTGACTTTATCAAAAATCCAGATGAACCATGCATATACAGTAAGAATATAGGGAGAGCTGTAGTATTCCTCGTCTTGTACGTGGATGACATTCCCCTAATAGGAAATGATATTCCAATGTTACAGTTAGTCAAAAGATTCTTGTCACATAAATTCTCCATGAAAGACCTGGGTGAGGCCACCTTCATTCTGGGGATCCAGATCTATCGTGATAGATCAAAATGGATGTTGGGACTTTCGCAGTCTAGGTACATAGGCACCATATTGAAAAGATTCAGTATGGAAGATTCTAAGCGCGGTAACCTGCCGGCTTGTCACGGAATCACCTTCTCCAAAGATATGTCTCCGAAGACTGATTTAGAAAGGGATCAAATGTCGATTATACCCTACGCTTCAGCGGTAGGCTCTATAATGTATGCGATGTTATGTACTAGACTGGATGTAGCATACGCATTAAGCGTAGTAAGCCAGTATCAAGCAAACCTAGAGGAGAATCATTGGATAGCAGTAAAGAACATTCTCAAGTACCTGAGGAGGACTAAGGAGATGTTCTTGGTGTATGGCGGAAAAGACCTCCAGATTGAGGCCTTTGCCGACTTCGGTTTCCAGAGTGACAAAGATGACCCCAAATCCATGTCAGGTTATGTCTTTACCCTCAATGGAGGGGCGGTCTGTTGGAAGAGTTCCAAACAGGAGACCGTTGCTGACTCAACAATGGAAGCGGAGTACATAGCTGTTTGCGATGCCGCAAAAGAAGCTGTCTGGATGAAGAAGTTCCTCACAGAACTTCAGGTGGTTCCTACCAGTATTGATCCAATACCTCTGTGTTGTGAAACCAATGGCCCTATAGCTTTAGCGAAGGAACCCAGGTCCCATCAGAAGTCGAGACACATCTTAAGGCGGTACCACCTGATCAGGGAGATCATAGATCGCCGGGAGATCGAAGTGAAGAGAGTAAAGACAGAGGATAACATTGCTGATCCATTCACAAAGGCCATTCCTCAGACGCAGTTCGAGAGGCTATTCAGGATGATAGGTCTACGATATGCCAGCTCATGGCCCTAGTGCAAGTGGGTGATTGTTAGTGTATATGCCCTAGGGGCCATTATTGTATCATACTAGCATGTATATTAGTTAATGGAAGCTTGGGATATTCACAGTTGTGTATATACAGTCTTGCTGAAAATGGTAGTATGCTACTTGGTTTGTGTCTACTTTAATATGTGCATATGTTTCTTATGACGTATCACTTATACATATTAGTAGAGCCCATAGGTTCTTTGCTTGATTACCAACGTTGTGATGGCAGTCACACTAGTGGTGGCTGTGTAGTCTATAAGCAACATCCTATACTTGTCCCTAGTCGTTGGATTATTGAGGCAGGGTATCGATACTCCAGAGTAGACTAGTGTGTACGGTTCTCATCCCAGTTGGGGAGATGGTCTGTCCCATTGCCATCAGTACGTTGTACTAGAGATAGTATACTAGTGCTCGTTAGGTTACGGGTACACCGGACAGGACTCGCAGGGGAACTGTTGGTTGGTATTATACCCACCGTCAGTTAACAGTTCCCAGGTGACATGAGTACAGCATAGTCCGCAGACTTGACACTGCTACTTCGCCTCGAGTGTGTCCCACTGTTCTTAGATTGCTATCCTACCACGGCTCAAAGGAGTCATGCAAACAGGTAGTAGTTGGGTGCAGTCCCGAGCACTTGGAGGCAGTAGTGGTTGGACAGGATTCGTCTCTCTCGGTATTGAGAGATGATATCGCGCTGTGTCAGAGAGCCATTGCACAAAGTCCCTGGCCAGGGAAAGCGAGATATACTGGTAGGTTCCAGTAGCTTCTCAGGGTGTAATGGGCTTCGCTCTGACACGACTTATACAGCTATTAGGGGACTGACGCTTGCCGCCCCTTAGGCTTGATATGCGATAGTTTTAGACGAACAGACCAGACTGTACGGAGATTGTCACAACAGGCTCTGTGGGAGTTCGGATGATTTTCCTCATCGGCCTTCTTATTGACATCTACCTGGGGACCGTTACGTACAGCTAGTGCCGCTTGCGGTCTGTGGTTAAATCAACTGCCAGCGTAGTGTCGAGTCTTTAGAGTCCCACACAGAGAGTTTCCCTGCTCCAGGCGAAACGATATAGAGGTCGTACGGTTTTATGACAAGGGTTCGAACGCGTACGTACGTTTCGTACGACGTTCGGACAGTTTTTACTAGCCGGCTTTGGTTTAAGCCAGATTCTAGTATCGGGTTATTGGATTTATACAGTCTAAAGTTTTTCCGTGTTTTCACGGATTGGAGGGGCGTTCTCGTAATTTGTCGGGAAGCTTCTAGAAGCATGGTGACTTAGGGGGTAAGGTGGCATTACATTAAATGAGATTAGTGACTCATTTGAGTGATTCATCTATGTCATTAATGTATCATAAATGCTTAATGACACATGGAGATGAATCACTCATAGATATTTATGAAGCATGGTTGTTAATTCTTTTATTTCATTTTTTTGGATAAATAAATAATGGTTCATATATATGTAGGGTTCCTAGTCATGCTAATGAGGTCTCACAAGGCATCAACCATGCCAATTTATAATTTTACAAGTGCCGAGAAACCCTAATACGGATCGTTAACTAGAATTTTAGGCGAAAAGTGAAACTAGTTAACAACTTAACTAAATGAACGAACATACAACCTTTGTAGATCCGTTTCTCCACCTCCATGGTTCCGTGATGAAGTCTCCTCGCTGTCCAAATTGAATCCATGACTCTAGCATCGGCTTCATCGGAGAAATAGGCGGGCTAGGTCGTCGACGTCGATGCCGAAGATGATCTACGTCGAGGTATCACTAGATCAAGCTCCCACTTTACCAAGTCATGAAACTTGTGAAGAAAACACCCTATACTACTTGGCAAGAGGTAGAGGATGAAGAAATAGGAGGTGGGTTCACTTTAGAATTGGATTTCTCACATGATTTCATCACTTGCCATTGATGAGGCAAGCTTTTCTTTCTTGCTCATGAAGAAGAAGATCAAGAAAGAATATGATAAGTGTTGAAGAATAATTGAAAAAGAATTGATTCTTATCATATTCTAACCTTAGTTAAGTATAGAGAATAGACTAGGGTTAGTTTAAATGGTTAGGGTTAAGGATGAGAACAAAAAGGTCATTTAGTCAAAGCTTCATGAAGCTTCAACTAAAAACAAATCAAGCCACCATTCATTTATCTTTCAATTTATTCAAAAATGAACAAATAAATAAGATAAATGAATAAGTAAAACCCTAATCAACAACTTAACCATGGTTTAATTCTTTACATTTAACCAAATAAGCATGTATCATCAAATATGATACAATCAAGTGCACAAAAGTATATCACATATACAACTTGCAGAAATCAAGTGAGAAAATCCACTTAAAGTGAACCAATACTAGTTAATGCAAAGTAATATATCAAATATATAATTATGCATTAAATCATTAAATCAACACTTGATTCAATGATCCGGTCATGTCGCGCACAACCGACTAGTATCCAATGTATCGGCTTATTGAATCAATCTTTGATTCGATAACTAGGTTATATCGCATACAACCAATCGATACATTCATCGCGAGAATAGAATACGGTATCACATACACGCATTATTCTCGGTCTCTCACATATCTCATATGCGCTCCTATTTCGTTTCGCTTGAGCCAGGAAACCTCTGTGTAGGACTCTAAAGACTCGTTAATACGCCGGCAGCAGGTGATGATCATATCAAACACCCACAAGCCGCAAGCGGTCTGCTAAACGTAACGGCCACCCGGGTATTGAGCGATCAGAAGATCGACGAGCAAGCCCGCTCACACTCCTGTGAATCCAACCAGTAACACTTACAGTACAGTCCGGTCTCGTCGTCTGATATGTCGCATATCTCGCCTAGGGGTGGTAAACGTCAGACCCCAATAGCTTGATAAGTCGTGTCGATTTGAGGTCTATAACAGTTCGAGAAACTACTGGTAACACTTACCTGTATATCTCAGCAACCCTGGCCAGGGATTTCCGGTTATAGCCAATCGAACACAGCGCAACATCAACCCCCTATACTGGGAGAGACGAATCCCCTCCTATCGCTCATTGCCTCCATGTGATTCGGGACTGTACCCAAAAACCACCGTTTTGCACGCCCTCTTGGACGTGGTAAGGTGGAAATCAAAGCACAGTGGGAACCACACAAGACTCTATGACGATCTCGGGTCAACAGACTACTCTGTACCAGTGTCACTTGAGAACTGCCATCTGACGTAAGGTATAATACCATCTGGGAGTTCTCGGCGAGTCCGTCCAGTGTACCCAGTCTCCACTGAGCACCCGTATATCATCTCTGATGTCAAACACCAATGGATATGGGATCATCCATCGCCCATCTGTATGGGTCGAGAATGTATACGCTAGTCTACTCTGGTATATCGATGCCCCGTCTCGATACACCCACGACTAGGGACCTTGAAGGATGTACTTAAGGACTACCATGTCCCCACTAGTATGATCCGCATCATAGTCCCGGTAGTCAAGTACACATCCTATGGGCTTTAGCAACATGTAACAGAGAGATAATCAGTGTACACGTTAAGGTAAAGAGTAACCAGATAGCATACTATCATGTCGAGCAAGAAAGTCCTCCCTATATATGTCCCAGCATCCACTACAATATACATCCTATGTACAGTAATGGCCTCTAGGGCATACATATAACTAACAATCTCCCACTTGCACTAGGGCCATCTGAAGCAGTGGTTGTAGTATCCCATACTCAACCATCCCATAAAAGTCTCTCTCTGGGAATAGGCCTTCGTGAGTGGATCCGCCGTGTTATCCTCTGAGTCTGCTCTCCTAACCTCGATCACCCTGGAGATCAACCATCTCCATGATCAGGTGATACTGCCTTAGAATAAGTCGGATCACTGATGGGACCGGCGTTTCTTAGCATAAGCCATAACTCCATTGTCTCACAATGGTAGGAACGTAGTTCATCTCATGAACTAATATACACCCAAACATCCTCTTTGGTAGCATCTTAAGTAGCGATGTATCGTGCCTTTATCGTCTAGTATGCCACGGTATTTAGCTTGGAACTCTTCCAACATACCGTCCCTTTACTGAGGGTAAAGACAATGCTTGTGACTGACATTCAGTCGTCTTTATCACCCTGGAACCCTTCCAGTGATTCTCCCCCGGATCAACTGATACCATCTGATTGGTTGATTTAGCGTGCTTGCGCTTTCTAAAAGATAGATCAAAAATATTTGTAACCGCAATCAAGAACGGCGTCGCTTTGCAGCTAGCCGGTGAGTATGGGTCGGTCCACAGGGATGTTGTGAATTTCCGATTCGTTCTTACGAGTTAATTCCGAAGGGTGTTCGGAGTTGTTATTAAATCTAAAAACCTAATTAACCTAGGGCAATTATCTAAATCTAAATCTTGCTAGGGTTAGGTTTAGGAATGATTTGGAAATGCAAATAAATCTCAACGCTTTCTATACCCAGATTAAGATCTAAGAGGAGTTATGGTAATTATCAATAAAGGGGATTAGATCCATTCGGGAATGTGTTCTTTCCTCTAGGTTATTGTCCTTCCTTTAGAGATCCTTACCCTAACCTCCATGGAAATCACGCGCAACTGAGCCTTTATACTACGGTATCACCGCTACCTCAAGGGATAGGGTGCCGTAGGGAGCAGTGTGTACGTGTATGCATGGAGTCCTATAGATTCTATGTGATGGGTAAGAAAGGGATGAGAGATCTCATCTCTCAAAAGCCTTTCCCAAAGCTAACATCTAAGGCAAGGAATTAAAATCTAAACTAGAACAAGAAATTAAATTACTTACAGATAAATCCCTCCAATCTTCCATCCAGGTTTGTCAGATCTGAATTTCTGAATTAAAGAGAGGCACCGATGCTCTCCAAAAGATTTCTAAATTTTATTCATTAAAGGGAGGCATAGGGAGGCATAGAGAGGCATAAAGAATTACAATGATTAGAGTTCCTATTTATAATGAATAGGAAACCCTAGGTTACATCTTGAACCGCATGTCTAAATTTACAAAAATAGCCCTAGGTTGACTTAGTCAGCGTCGCAAGAATTTTGGTAGAATTTTTATTCTCTTCAGACTCAACTCCGCCGCGAAACCGCGGCCCTAGGCCTGGTTTGGCCGCGGTTCCGCGGTCAAACAAGGGAGTTGACTTCTGTTCTTTCTTGTGTTGGCTTTTGGTGACTTTGTCTTCCTGTTTCTATATGTCTTTTTCCATTTGGGCTTCCAGGTTGGTTCCAGATCTTCAGTGAACAATATGCAATGGATTTTTAACCGTTTGCTTTGAGTCGATGTCTTGAATCTTGCTTTGTGAATTGTTCCTTATGTAGGCTTGATCAAGATTCTCTGTTTGTTGGTTAAAGTCCACATTTTCATCGTCTTTACATTGTTTGCACTGTTTTCTGTCCAAGAACCTGTAACCTGTAACATGTAGCAGACATGCATCAAAAGTACCTGTTTATTTATAAAAAGAATAAGAATGGGAAATATAATAATGCAATATTATGGTGTGAACAAATACCCCCAAACTTATCTTTTGCTCGTCCTCGAGCAAACTTATTTTTTATTCACTAAAATCCTAACCACACTTTCGCAGGGAAACGCGATTGCACTAAGCACGTGCAACAAGCCGTTAAACCTCTAGGTGTCCTTAGTAGGAGGAGTGTTGTCTCCTGAGGGTTTTCAGCGGATTACACCCACAAAATCCTATCAACTCGGCCCATTGACTTTTGTTTTCCAATTAGGTTTTCTAACAAGGAATTCTATTACCTTTTGACTCGCAAATTATCCACCCATATTCTTCACACTTCCTCATTATTTAACTTAAGATTATATATGTTATGTAGACCTACATAGCTTTCGGCATTTCTTAAGTTTTCCTTCTAGGGTTCCATCTCCACTTAGGAATTTCTGTCAACTCTACTAAAAATACAAGTTCTATTCTTCATTCCTCTCTCTCATCTAAATTCCAATCACATACCCCCACGTGTGTGTATAAATCACCCCTATACTTGGAAATTCAAATCAAGCAATCATGCTCTCGTCCGTTGTCCAAAGTACTTATTAATTAGTGAACTTTTAATTGAATTTCGCTTACACATCCTTCATGCGACCGTTAATACTTCTTGAGGTACCAACAACCGATTACAACATGCGTTAGCACTTTAAAGCGTACTTCCTAGTTTTGCAACACCCAAGGCTTTAGCAGTGACTCCCAAACCATTTGGTCTAAGGCACTAGGTGATGAAGCACCCTTGCTAAATATTTTTCTATTTTTTTACAGCCTTAAGTAATCACAAAAACCAGTGTCTATTTTTTCTTTATTCACTTTTTTTCTTTTATTTTCATTGTACTAAGGACTTTAGACAAGAGCATTTCAAGGTCTCTTCTACTATTCCAAGTTTCAAGGTGCGTGATTGTGCAAATTGTAGGGTATACATTTTCAGAATCTAGACTTAAGCTAGCAACTATTTTTCAAACTTATACTCTAATAAGAACATCAATACTCTTCCCACATTTTGACTTAGCCCAAGAAGTGAACCCAAAATTTGCCTATTTCTAAATAAACTACAAGGCATATACTTTCTACCGTTAAACTTTAAAGAATGTTATCTTTAGGGTTTTTAATTCACTAAGTCTAAGATCTAGTTGTTCTTATCCAGTTAACCTATTTGTCAAACTTAAGTCAAACATGGCAAAAATTGAATACAATTATTTTTATAATTTTTCAAATTTTCAAATTTTTATGGGTTTTCAAATAGGTATGCAAATGCAAGAATATGTACAAATGAATGCGAAGGAAGAAGACGTACCGAGCATACCCCCAAACTTGAATTTGACAGTGTCCTCACTGTCATGCTAAATCAAGAGGGTCAAAATGCCGATACTCCCCTGTTTATTTATTTATAATTTTTTTTTATATTTTTAATGTTTTGAATTTTTTTTATTTTTATTTGTAGAAAAGAAAACAAAAAATATATACATATATACAAAGATTCCCCCAAACTTAAGGTTGGCTTTGCACAAGCCAAAAGTTAGCACCAACCATTCAAAAATCTTATCGTGGAAATGGTATAGTTGGTGCAAGAAAATGAGATGCACGCGAGACTGTATGGAAAGAAGAATGGTAGAATATGGTCTCGGTGGGGGAGAAGAATGGTGAAAAGAAGAAGGAAGTGGAGTACGATCTTGAGGGTGTAAATTGAGTGAATAAATTAGCGCAATATGTGATGACCGATATGTTATAAGCGATTGCGCTAACCTATCAACCCGTCGGGAAACGGGGTCAAATCCCTCAAGATTCGCAAGAAAACATGGGTACGCCGAACTTGGTATAGGAGATGAAAGCGTAACGGTCATTTGTTCGGTCGGAACAATGGGAAAGACGAAAGGATGTGAATTAGGGATAATATCTTTCTCACCGTAGTAAACTGTTTCGAACTTGTAAGATTCCATTAATGGTTCGAAACTACTATAATTAACCGAGTCTGATGGCTCATCTGAAAATGTAAAGGACTCAAACTCGGGCGGTGAGTCATCAATATCGTCCGAAAAAGTGAAACACTCGTAGGTGTCATCGTCTGTGAGAATTGTGTCAGATTCAAAGGAAAAGGTTTCAAGCTCACAGTCTTCAAGCGGGGTCGGAACGATGGGAAGGAGGGAGGGTTATATAACAGTCAAAGGTTCAGGAGGATGAATTGGAAAATCAGACACATCAAACAAAAATGATTCAACCTCAATATTATCCTCAAGACTCTCCTCAATACTATCCTCAATATTCAACTCATCTATGCCATTATCATCAAAATCTAGACGCATATGAGATTCGGGAGAAATATTTAATAACTCAGGATGATGATTTGAACATAAAATTTCAAGCAAATCGACAGGTTCATCATCCAAAATATTCCCGGCGTCCATACCCTCAATCAAGTGAAAATCAATTTCTTTAGACACCTCATCAACAGCATGGATATCTATCGATTTAGGTTCTAGAGTGGAGGTGTAAAGGTCAAAAGGATTAGGTGTGGTTTTACTCGAAAGGGGTTCCTCACAATATGGCAAATCAAGAACTACAAATTCACACAACTCGTTTTTATTTTCAACTGGTGAACTATTTTGGACAATCGATGGAAAACCAGAGTTGTGGGCTGGAATTGGGTATGGGTAGGTTTGATTTGGAAATCCTCTCTCATTCTCACTCTGTCCAACTGCCGCCTCATACATTGAAAAATTTGGAGCTAGCGGGACACTAGCTACCGGTTCACTAGGTTGCATAAGGGCGGCCATGGACGCCTCCACATTCCTCATCATTTTATTTGTTGCAGCAATATATGCCTCCAACGACTCTTCCAAACTAGACTTGGGTCGTGAGGGGGTTTCGGTAAAAGATTCAAAATCGTGTGGATATGTGAAACTCCCTAATGGCTGTGTAGAAACGGTGTCTAGTGAAGGTGGTAAGGTCAGGTAGGACTGGTAGGAAGTGGGTGATTGGACAGGGGTAGGGTCAACATATGGATAAAAAGGTGAATAATCATGCGGATCCCTAAAACTAGATGAGTGGAGAGGGGTGAAAGATCGACTGCGAGATTGAGCAATATGCTCAGCAATGGACATCGGCCTTGGAGTGACAGAAGGACATGAAGAAGTGGTATCAACATATGTAGGTGGTAAAAGTTGACTCGGTTGACACAAAGTGGGTTGAAAAGTCAAACTATTTCTCCTAGACGCCTCTATTTGATCTTTCAAAGATATTTTTGGCAAGGAGGGATCGTCTTTAAATTGACCGAACAAATTGACGTATGACGCAAAATTAGGTTCGGGATACCAAAGTTCGGCTAATGATTTATTATGTGGGGTACCCATGTTAAAAGAAGGGGAAAAGGAAAGAAAGTTTGTTGTGCAAGGATTTATTTGCGGCTAAAAAAATTTTGCAAGCTCTATAAAATATTTGTCCTTTTTATTTTCATTTTTCATTGATTTTTTTCTTTCTCTTTATTTGGAAAAATTTTTGTTGGAAAAAGATTTTAGAGAAAAGATATGCAACAGCAAAATATTACTTGCAATCAATTATTATTTTAAGCATATCAAAAGAATCTTTATTTGGAAAGAATTGTTGCAAAAAGATATTCAAGAAAAGATATGCAACAACAAAATATTTCTTGCAATCAATTTAGTTCAAGCGGGGCCCAAAAATCCTGCACAAGATCGTTATTTGGAAGGGAATATATTTTTAATGTGCAAAAAATCCTGCTGGCAATTTTCAGAAAATTTATTAAAAATTACAGAAGAGAAATAACAGAGGAGCTTACAGTGCAAAGTTGGTCAGATGACGTCACTATTCCACCGGCCTTCCGCGGCAAAACGTGGCTCCCACCACGATTTCGCTGTCAAATTGACTGAACACTGCCCCAGAAAAATTTTGGTGCTTTGATTCGACTAGACGGCCGCGGTTCCGCGGCCTAAGGTGGGTTTTGGCCGCGGAATCGCGGCGGTATGGGGGCTTCACTGCTCCAAAAAATTTGCACTGTTCTGTTGTTCAAAATCTCTTCTGTTCCGATATTTTATTTCCTGTTTTGCTTTCTGAAAATCTCCAGATCCGAATTTGTATATCCTGCAAAAATTCAACCACAAAGTATCCCTTCCAAAAATAACAAATGATATATATTTTTATATTTTTTTGATTTTTTCAGATTTTTATGATTTTTTAAATTTTATGATTAACCCGAAATTGCGAAAAGAAAATTCTACGCCATCCCCGGCAACGGCGCCATTTGGCTGAAATGATTTAGCGTGCTTGCGGTTTCTAAAAGATAGATCAAAAATATTTGTAACCGCAATCAAGAACGGCGTTGCTTTGCAGCTAGCCGGTGAGTACGGGTCGGTCCACAGGGATATTGTGAATTTCCGATTCGTTCTTACGAGTTAATTCCGAAGGGTGTTCGGAGTTGTTATTAAATCTAAAAACCTAATTAACCTAGGGCAATTATCTAAATTTAAATCTTGCTAGGGTTAGGTTTAGGAATGATTTGGAAATGCAAATAAATCTCAACGCTTTCTATACCCAGATTAGGATCTAAGAGGAGTTGTGGTAATTATCAATAAAGGGGATTAGATCCATTCGGGAATGTGTTCCTTCCTCTAGGTTCTTATCCTTCCTTTAGAGATCCTTACCCTAACCTCCATGGAAAACGCGTGCAACTGAGCCTTTATACTACGGTATCACCGCTACCTCGAGGGATAAGGTGTCGTAGGGCGCAGTGTGTACGTGTATGCATGGAGTCTTATAGATTCTATGTGATGGGTAAGAAAGGGATGAGAGATCTCATCTCTCAAAAGCCTTTCCCAAAGCTAACATCTAAGGCAAGGAATTAAAATCTAAACTAGAACAAGAAATTAAATTACTTACAGATGGATCCCTCCAATCTTCCATCCAGGTTTGTCAGATCTGAATTTCTGAATTAAAGAGAGGCACCGATGCTCTCCAAAAGATTTCTAAATTTTATTCATTAAAGGGAGGCATAGGGAGGCATAGGGAATTACAATGATTAGAGTTCCTATTTATAATGAATAGGAAACCCTAGGTTACATCTTGAACCGCATGTCTAAATTTACAAAAATAGCCCTAGGTTGACTTAGTCAGCGCCGCAAGAATTTTGGTAGAATTTTTATTCTCTTTAGACTCAACTCCGCCGCGGAACCGCGGCCCTAGGCCTGGTTTGGCAGTGGTTCTGCGGTCAAACAAAGGAGTTGACTTCTGTTCTTTCTTGTGTTGGCTTTTGGTGACTTTGTCTTCCTGTTTCTATATATCTTTTTCCATTTGGGCTTCCAGGTTGGTTCCAGATCTTCAGTGAACAATTTGCAATGGATTTTTAACCGTTTGCTTTGAGTCGATGTCTTGAATCTTGCTTTGTGAATTGTTCCTTATGTAGGCTTGATCAAGATTCTCTGTTTGTTGGTTAAAGTCCACATTTTCATCGTCTTTACATCGTTTGCACTGTTTTCTGTCCAAGAACCTGTAACCTGTAACATGTAGCAGACATGCATCAAAAGTACATGTTTATTTATAAAAAGAATAAGAATGGGGAATATAACAATGCAATATTATGGTGTGAACACCATCTTACTACAACTAGTGAGTATCCTAACATCCACTTAGATTTATCTCATAGATCCAAAATCCAGGATTTAGTAGGTATCACTTTGATCCTATGTGGAGAATCATTGTGATAAGCGGAGATTGATCGAGCGTAGCATAGGAAACTCTTTCCCTATCAAGAGTATGTCATCCACGTACTCTACGAGAATCGCCACCATACTCCCTACTACCTTTTTGTATATACAAGGTTCATCTACCATTTTGATGAAGTCAAACTTTTTGACTACGATATCAAAACAGAGGTTCCAACTCCGCGATGCCAGCTTTATCCTATAAAGCATCTTGTACACGTTTCCGCTGCTCCCACTGTCTACGAAGCCCTCTGGCTATGTACTTACAGACGCACTCTTCTAAAACACCATCTAGAAAAGCAGTCATGGCACCCAACCTCCAGATATCATAGTCATGGTATGTAGCCGTGGCAAGTAGGATCCGGATGGACTTAAGCATAGGCACTGGAAAAGGTTTCATCATTATCCACGACTGGTCGATGACGAAAAACTTTAACAAGTCTAGCTTTGAAAGTCTCAACCTTTCCATCTACACCAAGTAATCTTCTCAAGATATACTTGCTCTTGATGGGGATTTAACCCTTCAGATATAGCAACCAAAGTCCATACTTTGTTGGTGTACATGGATTCCATCTCTGATCACTAAGCATCCAGCCATTCTTACAGAGTCTCACTCCTGATGGCCCGCTCGAAACTAGTTGGGTCATCATCTCATGATGCAATCCTCGCTCCCACTGTCATAGAGAAACCAAAGTATCTTTCAGGTGGGTGAGGAACCTTACTAGATCGGCGGAGAGGCTGAGGTTCGTTGGAATCTACTGAATCCTTTGGTTCTATCAAATCATCAGCTGCAGTTTGTATAGCTGGAACCTTTCCAGTTCTACATTACAGACCTTGCCTCGATCTTGTCCGGATTTTTCTTTTAGACATAGGCCGGACAACCCCAAATCTTAACTAGCTTAAGACATGGGCTCTTCCCATACCATATCTCATATGGAGTGGTAGGCAACTGATTTGATCGTGACCCTATTCAATAGGTATGCAGCTTCTCAAGTGCATAACTCCCTTAAAAGGAAATAGGTAACTCAGTATTACTCATCATAGAGCACACCTTATCATATAGGGTGTGATTGCTCCGCCCCGATAAACCATCGTGCTATGGTGTATACGGAGGAGTAATTCTGAGGGAGAATCTCATTCTCCTTTTGAATAGTCTAAGATTTCCGTGCTCAAGTATTCTCCTCCTCGATCACATCAAAGGACATAATACTTATACCCGTATTTTGGTTCTCTACTTCTAAATCATATTCTGTGAATATCTCAAAAGGTTCGGACTTATGTTTCAACAGGAACATATGTCTGAATCTTGAGAGATCATCAGAGAATGTAATGAAGTACAAAGAACCGGTCTTGGCATGTGTAGACAGGGGACCTACATACATCAACATGTATCATCCCAAGAGTTCACTAACTCTTTCTCTGTTTCCAGTAAACGGAGCTATGGTCATTTTATCTTTGTGACATGACTGGCGAGTTTCACAAGATGTAAATTCAAACTGATTTAAATATGCATCTACATGTAACTTCAGCTAGTCGGGTCGCATTGATATGACCTAGTCTACAATGCCTCAAGAAGGATTCATTCATTTTTGAACTCTTCCTCTTGTGTGTGTTCCATATACTAAGAACTGTAGTTTGATTTAGAACATCAATGTTTTTAGATAACGTGCCTGAACCGATCAACTTTTGATATAAGAAATGTTCAAAACATTATCCATCAATACAAAATTTTATCATTTCTTTACTAAATAAAGAGATTGATATGATTTTGTATATCAGGTTCGGTATCTAATAACATTCGTTCAGAATCAATGTATTGGTAATACAGGGTGACAGTGACCGACAGACTTGGCTGCAACACTTGCCCCGTTTTCTGCCTCATGAAACTTATCACCCAGTTCTCAGTTTTTCTACCTTTCTGTAGCCCTATGTAACAGATTACATATCTGGGATCCTGATCCGGTATCAAATACTCAGTATGCAAAGGATACTGAGAAACAGTTCTTTGTAATGAACACACCCGAAGATGATGCATCAACATGCACTCTCTTCGTTTGGGCGGCACGGGAATCTTGGTATTCCCCTATTTCCTGCTCTGTCTTATAACAATTATAAGTTGGAGCTGGACCAACGTTCCCCAGCTCAGTATAACAAGCGGGTTCGGTCAATTTTCCGTATTATTATCTTGATTAAGGCGTGATATGGTCGCTACCAGGAGAGAGAGAGAAGAAAACACTCAGCGTGCGCTCTTGCAAGAATAGATTGGTTATTATTTTATCTAATCAGGATGGCTCCCACTGTTTTTATCAAATCTTCCTTCAAACCCTAAAAGGAAAGACTAGCCGGGATTAATTACACGCTACAAGTTCGCCAATCTTTCAGCCAGGCCAGTGTCGGTACTTTGAGGGAGGTTCCCCGTGCTTTCGCACGGACCTAATTACAGTAAACCTCGTTTTCCCAGAGGCGTAACCTCGTTAACACCTTTCTAGACACCTACTTGATCGGCTAATTGTAATGTGTAAAACTCTTCCAGGAGTGACTCTTACTCGCATTGGGTATCGGGATCCAACTATCTCATAGAAGGTATGCAATCTCATTGCAAATTTCAACACTTGAAATTCCCGATAATTTTGCCCCTAGCAGCTATATGACCTTAACATAGTCAACAAATCATAAGTGCTAGTCAAGTTCAACCCGTCATTTCCCGATTGAATTAAGCCCACCCGCACGACCCTTAACATAGTCAACAAAGACGCACGACTACCCTAATCCAATCGCATCATATGCTAATACAGATAAGCAATAATTAGCTACCGCACACTACGCCTTAACATAGTCTACAAACGTAGCACGAATACTAACTAGTACTTATCTGAAATGACGGAGGGCTACGACAGGTTTTTCTGAAAACCTATTGCGTAACGAACTTGATATCGTTGTAGAATCAAATGATTTTAAAATGGAGTGCTTTTGAGGCTTTTCTAGTTTTGCTAAAGGAGTCACTCCCGGTGAAGGGTGTAAGTCCATGTTGCGACCCCCGGTGCTTACGGGGAGGCGGAAACGGTATAAAAAACAAATTTTTATCGCAAGAGGCAACATGGACTAAACAAGGTCGGGATCGTGTCTAAACTAAACTAGCAAGCATACAAAGGAGCGTTAGCTACTCGGATGAAGAGTTATACCTAACTTGAACTCCTTCTTCTTCAAACCTTGTAGAGGTTGATGGTTCTTGCCTCGTAGCCTTCTTCCGTCGAAGATGGATCCACCTGAGGGTTCAACCTTTGGGCTCTTCCTCGAACATTGAGTGAACTAGGATCTCCGGCTTGCTAAACCTTGAACCTAGAATGAGTAGAGAGTGTCTAGGGGTTGTTTTCTTTTCAAGGTGAGGGATTCTCAACACATGAGAAGGAATCACCTTGAGCTTGAGGAAGAAGAAGATGAAGTGAGGAGAGAGAATGGTTATGAAAGAATGAGCTCTCTTTTTCCTTTTTGCAACCATATAAAAAGAAAAAGAATTATCTAATTAGTAATAATAATTCAAATGAGAATAGTTGATGGTTGTTTTGGAATGACCACTATCATACTTCATTAAATGAATGTTGGCAAGAATCAAGGAGCATCCTTGCTAAATAATGATGATGGTCAAACATTCAACCATGGTCAACAAGTCAACCATGGTCAACAAGTCAACAAAACCAACCATAACATAATTTCATTTAATTACTATTATTAATAGATATCTCACTAATTCATTAGGGTTTGGAAAAAAGACGACTGTCAACTGTGCATGCGCACCCGTTCCGAAACCCTAATGAAAAACCTCTTCTTCCGCCTCAAACAACTGTGCATACACACCTGCATTCTTGTTCCGAGGAACATGAATACTGAGAGATAAAAGTAACCCCAAAACATATACCAGTATCCGGCTCAAAACAGAGCCCGCTGGCAATATCCGTCCGGACTCCAAACGTGCACAAGTGCGCGGATGAGAACGAGCCCTGTCGCAAAACCATGCGACCTCTACTCTGTTTTGCCCAGAGGCGAATACCCTCTGTGTGGGACTCTAAAGGCTCGACACTACGCTGGCAGTGGGTTTAACCACAGACCGCAAGCGGCACTAGCTGTGCGTAACGGTCCCCAGGTAGATGCCGACAAGAAGGCTGACGAGGTGAACCCCATCTGTACTCCTACTGAGTCTGAATGTGACAGTCTCCGTACAGTCCGGTCTGTTCGCCTGATACATTGCATGTCGGGCCTAGGGGGCGGTAAAACGTCAGTCCCCTAATAGCGGTACAAGTCGTGTCGGAGTGAAGCCCAAAACACCTTGAGATAACACTGGAAGCCTACCAGTATATCTCGCTTGCCCTGGCCAGGGACTACTCGTGTAATGGCTCTCCTAGACACAGCGCGATGTCAACCCCCAATACCGGGAGAGACGAATCCTGTCTAACCGTCACTGCCTCCAAGTGCTTCGGGACTGCACCCAACCACCACCTGTTTGCACGACTCCTTTGAGCCGTGGTAGGGTAGTGATCAAAGTGCAGTGGGAACACACTCGAGGCGAAGTGCCAGTGTCAAGTCAGCGGACTAAGCTGTACTCATGTCACCTGGGAACTGATAACCGACGATAGGTATAATACCAACCTGTCAGTTCCCGACGAGTCCTGTCCAGTGTACTCGTAACCCAACGAGCACCCGTATACTATCTCCAGTACGACATACTGATGGCTGTGGGACAGACCATCTCCCACACTGGGATGAAAAGCGCATACGCTAGTCTACTCCGGAGTATCGATGCCCTGTCTCGATAGTCCTGCGACTAGGGACCTGTATAAGGATGTGCTTATAGATTACCCAGCCCCCACTAGTGTGACTTCCATCACAACGCTGGTAATCAAGCAAAGATCCTAAGGGCTCCACTAATGCGTATAAGTGATATACTAAAATAAACACAAGTACACATTGAAGTAGAAACAAACCAAGTAGCATACTACTATATTGAGCAAGATTGTTTATACAAGGTGAATATCCCAAGCTTCCATTAAGTAATATACAAACTAGTATGATACAGTAATGGCCTCTAGGGCATATACACTAACAAAGGGATCTTCGGTCCTTTCCTCGTCGAATGAGGTGCGGGATATATCACATATATCACTGTGAAAAGAAAAGACTTTTAAAAGCTATCAAAAGACAAACCGAGTATGTAGCATCTGCCAGTTATTGCTAAAGGAGTCACTCCTGGTGAAGGGATCTCGGTCCTTTCCTCATCGAATAAGGTGCAGGATATATCGTATATATCGCTGTGCAAAGCAAGAACTGTAGCTACCTGTTTTATTTTTGAAATTCGATTCCACAACATCTTAGGTTTCTTTTATTTCATTAATCACATTAATGAAGTCCCATCATTTAAATTACCTAAACATCATAGATAAATACGACGTACACTTATGCCATCCGCATTCGCCTCGATGTCCTCTCGTGCACCGTTAGGTTAGATAACTAAGGACAGAGCGGGGCAGGGCTAGCGCGGGTGTAAAATATAAGTAACGTCTATATAATATATATACTATATACTGTATCTATCACAGAACATCACATGATCACATCACAGATATCGCAGCAGAAGAAACATATGAAATATTGGATATACTAGGACGTCCGTGTTTTCAATACGAGCCAGTATAAAACACGGATTCCACGGTCGCGATGAATAGCCAAACCCACACCCCTAGACCCCTACGAGAGCGGCAAGCAACCCTACCAATTCTAGAGTTAGGAGACCCGGCCTCGACTCCTCGAGTTGGTCTCCCACTGGACTCCAGAACCCGGTTACTTGTGCTCCCCTCCTTGGGTCTATCCTAGTGCGGAAAAGTAAATAATATACAACAACGGTGACAACTTCCGCAACCTGGAAGTGTCCCAATAAAAGAATATTACATACAAGTTTTTACATGAATGAAAATGAAAAACACTCATCTCACATAAAAAACGCCCGGCTATTCAAACACGACGATCCAATATAACATATCCAGCAACACATAACATCACATGTCATCAACGTAAGTAAATATGTCCATCCCAATTGTCGTTGACATATAGCAACGAAACCGGCGATATCACATATTACACTTACGGTCACAGAAAAGAAAGTGTAAAACTACAACAGTTGGAATCCGCAAACTCTTTAGACATCGCATGCCTAATCAAATGAATTCCTTAGACATCGCATGCCTAACAATTATAAACCCCGCATTTCAGTCTCATTATCAAAAACACTTTTCAATATCAAGTAGGGCAATTCAACAAGATTCCCGACATCCTGATCGAATACTCGTCGCAAACTTTAGTAGACGGCCGCACCCCAGATACCGTCGACGAAGTGCACCAAGGCGGAACACCGCTGCCGCGAGCACCCGAACGGATGCTTTCGGCGACGAGGTTCTCCTACAGTCACTTGGTCGGGGCTATGGAGTGAGGCTGTCTATTAAGTTTACCCGGCGAGTATCCGCGTACGCTACGTGATTGCGACGGACTTTTGATCGCATCAAAATTCCGTGGCAACCGATCAAGTGAGACTAAACTGCTATGTTTATAACATTCATTCAGTTATCACATAACTACTTGTGAATTCTAATTATTGTATCACATTCCGGATAAATAGAAAATGTTAAACTTTCCGATCGAACAATCGAACACCCAAGTTTTCCCGATACAGTCCAACACATGAAATAAGTCTAAAAACATTCAGTTCGTGCCTCAGTACCAACGGTCCAGCCGTAGAAAGGTCAAGCCAATGCCTCACATGTGGCACGCCGTACTGCCCCAAACCCTAAGGTTCAAAGGGCAGTTCAAGACGGTCACATAATCGAGTTAAGGTTTGTTGTCTTCTAGAGGGTCCATCGCGTTACTTGCACTACTTAGAACGTCTTTAATCCTCAGAAAAATCCAACACTTGGAAATTTTCCGGTAGGGGAAAAGTTGGGTATTTATATCCGGTCGAACTTTTTAACATATTCAAAAATTATCCGGAATAACACATAGACAAAACTTGATAATCCGATCGAATCAGCGATTCCCAATACAACCCAAAAATACTCAACTGTTGACTGCATATTAAAAATTCCCAGAAAACTCTGCATATTAAAATAGGAATTACTGTGCAAATAGGGAATGATGACGTCATCATCTTGCCGCGGAACCGCCGCAGAAGCCAGGCTTTTGCCGCGGTTCCGCCGCACATTGGACTCTTCTCTTGGAAAATTTTGCATCGTAATTCTTAGAATTCCCTGATGAATTTTTAAGCATTTTTAATCTGGAAAAAACCCAGTTTTTAGAAAAAGTCCAGAGGGCATTTTTTGTGTTAGGGTTTCGGTTCGTTCGGGTTTCAAACTTCGTCTACGCTTCGCCTAAGGCTCTAGCTAGGCTCTGATACCACTGTAGGGTTCCTAGGCATGCTAATGTGGTCTCACAAGGCATCAACCATGCCAATTTATAATTTTACAAGTGCCGAGAAACCCTAATACGGATCGTTAACTAGAATTTTAGGCGAAAAGTGAAACTAGTTAACAACTTAACTAAATGAACAAACATACAACCTTTGTAGATCCGTTTCTCCACCTCCATGGCTCCGTGATGAAGTCTCCTCACTGTCCAAATTGAATCCATGACTCTAGCGTCGGCTACATCGGAGAAATAGGCGAGCTAGGTCGTCGACGTCGATGCCGAAGATGATCTACGTCGAGGTATCACTAGATCAAGCTCCCACTTCACCAAGTCATGAAACATGTGAAGAAAACACCCTATACTACTTGGCAAGAGGTAGAGGATGAAGAAATAGGAGGTGGGTTCACTTTAGAATTGGATTTCTCACATGATTTCATCACTTGCCATTGATGAGGCAAGCTTTTCTTTCTTGCTCATGAAGAAGAAGATCAAGAAAGAATATGATAAGTGTTAAAGAATAATTGAAAAAGAATTGATTCTTATCATATTCTAACCATAGTTAAGTGTAGAGAATAGACTAGGGTTAGTTTAAATGGTTAGGGTTAAGGATGAGAACAAAAAGGTCATTTAGTCAAAGCTTCATGAAGCTTCAACTAAAAACAAATCAAGCCACCATTCATTTATCTTTCAATTTATTCAAAAATGAATAAATAAATAAGATAAATGAATAATTAAAACCCTAATCAACAACTTAACCATGGTTTAATTCTTTACACTTAAACAAATAAGCATGTATCATCAAACATGATACAATCAAGTGCACAAAAGTATATCACATATACAACTTGCAGAAATCAAGTGAGAAAATCCACTTAAAGTGAACCAATACTAGTTAATGCAAAGTAATATATCAAATATATAATTATGCATTAAATCATTAAATCAACACTTGATTCAATGATCCGGTCATGTCGCGCACAACCGACTAGTATCCAATGTATCGGCTTATCGAATCAATCCTTGATTCGATAACTAGGTTATATCGCATACAACCAATTGATACATTCATCGCGAGAATAGAATACGGTATCACATACACGCATTATTCTCGGTCCCGTACATATCTCATATGCGCTCCTATTTCATTTCGCTTGAGCCAGGAAACCTCTGTGTAGGACTCTAAAGACTCGTCAATACGCCGGCAGCAGGTGATGATCATATCAAACACCCACAAGCCGCAAGCGGTTTGCTAAATGTAACGGCCAACCGGGTATTGAGCAATCAGAAGATCGACGAGCAATCCCGCTCACACTCCTGTGAATCCAACCAGTAACACATACCGTACAGTCCGGTCTCGTCGTCTGATATGTCGCATATCTCGCCTAGGGGTGGTAAACGTCAGACCCCAATAGCTTGATAAGTCGTGTCGATTTGAGGTCTATAACAGTTCGAGAAACTACTGGTAACACTTACCAGTATATCTCAGCAACCCTGGCCAGGGATTTCCGGTTATAGCCAATCGAACACAGCGCAACATCAACCCCCTATACCGGGAGAGACGAATCCCCTCCTATCGCTCATTGCCTCCATGTGATTCAGGACTGTACCCAAAAACCACCATTTTGCACGCCCTCTTGGACGTGGTAAGGTGGAAATCAAAGCACAGTGGGAACCACACAAGACTCTATGACGATCTCGGGTCAACAGACTACTCTGTACCAGTGTCACCTGAGAACTGCCATCTGACGTAAGGTATAATACCATATGGGAGTTCTCGGCGAGTCCGTCCAGTGTACCCAGTCTCCACTGAGCACCCATATATCATCTCTGATGTCAAACACCAATGGATATGGGATCATCCATCGCCCATCTGTATGGGTCGAGAAGGTATACGCTAGTCTACTCTAGTATATCGATGCCCCGTCTCGATACACCCACGACTAGGGACCTTGAAGGATGTACTTAAGGACTACCATGTCCCCACTAGTATGATCCGCATCATAGTCTAGGTAGTCAAGTACACATCCTAAGGGCTTTACCAACATGTAACAGAGAGACAATCAGTGTACACGTTAAGGTAAAGAGTAACCAGATAGCATACTATCATGTCGAGCAAGAAAGTCCTCCCTATATATGTCCCAGCATCCACTACAATATACATCCTATGTACAGTAATGGCCTCTAGGGCATACATATAACTAACAATATATTATGATAAGATCATTATCTCATTTTATTCTCACCTTCACCTTCTCTCTCCTCAAGCTCTCTCATTCTTCAAACCCTAACCCTAACCTCTCATGTTGAGATCAAGGGTTAGCTAGACTAATACATCCATAACCTCACTCTATATCCCCTAGGTAGCTTAGATTAGTACTTTAAGCAACCTAGTTATCTCAAGTTTGAGATTAAGCTTGGCGTAGGAGCTTTCGGGTGGATCGTCTTTTATTCGAGGAGGTCGTTGAGGTGCCGATGTTCCAAGGAGCCTACGAGGAGTGGAGGACAGCGATGAAGACCCGAAGGACATGTAACGTGAGGTATAAAATCAGAACCGAGTAGTTAAACCTCTAGTTGCAGTTAGCAATGGTTTAGATAACGATTCTTGCGCTCAAGTCCGTGTTATGAAGCTCTAATAATCGTTTTTCATATATTCTGCCTCCCCGCAAGTTCGTGGGGTGCGTGACAGGGACTTACAACTCACATAGTTAATCACTCATATTGAATTAATGTAGCATGATGAATAATCACATTTATTCATTTATTTTTTTATTCATTATGCTTCATAAATTCAAGTGAGAAACAATATCATGATCATTATCATGTTCACCTTCTCTCTCCTTAAGTTCACTCTCTCTTGAAACCCTAATCCTACCACTCATGAGTTGAGATCAAGGGTTAGAATAGACTAAACAATCCATAACCCAACTCTATATCATCTAAGTTCCTTTGATTAGCAACCAGAGAAACTTAGTTATCTCAAATTCGGAGGTGAAACTTGGATTAGGGTTCTCGGGTGGATCATCTATCACTTAGAGGAGGCCGAGGAGGACGTAGAGAATTAAAAGACGAAGGACACTATTCACTAGGTATAATCTCTTTTCATAGTAGCTGAGAACTTCTATGGTTGTTGTTAATTATCGTTTAGTAAAGATCTTCGGTTAGTCGATGTTTGCTTCAAGAACAAGATCGTTTTTCAAATTTCCGCCTCCCCGCAACTCGTGGGGTGTTGTACTGTTAGTTGTATGTATACCCTAGAGGCCAGTATTATACAGATGATGTATATTATATTGGATGCTTGGACATATATAGAGAGGACTTTCTTGCTCGATATGATAGTATGCTATCTGGTTGCTCTTTATCTTAACATGTATACTTGTCTCTTGATACTGTCTTTTTGTTACATGTTGGTAAAGCCCTTAGGATGTATAATTGACTACCTGGACTATGATGCGGATCATACTAGTGGGGACATGGTAGTCCATAAGTACATCCTTCAAGGTCCATAGTCGTGGGTGTATCGAGACGGGGCATCGATATACCAGAGTAGACTAGCGTATAGCTTCTCGACCTATATAGATAGGCGATGGATGATCCCATATCCATTGGTGTTTGACAACAGAGATGATATACGGGTACTCAGTGGAGACTGGGTACACTGGACGGACTCGCCGAGAACTCCCAGATGGTATTATACCTCACGTCAGATGGCAGTTCTCTGGTGACACTTGTGCAGGTTAGTCTGTAGACCCGAGATCGTTATAGTGTCTTGTGTGATTCCTACCGTGCTTTGATTTCCACCTTACCGCGTCCAAGAGGGCGTGCAAAATGGTGGTTTTTGGATACAGTCCCGAGTCACATGGAGGCGATGAGCGATAGGAGGGGTTTCGTCTATCCCGGTATTGGGGGTTGATGTTGCGCAGTGCTCGATTGGCCATAACAGGGAAGTCCCTGACCAGGGCTGATTTAGAGATTTACTGGTAAATGTTACCAGTAGTTTCTCGACCCGTTATGAGCCTCACATCGGCACGACTTATCGGTTATTGGGGTCTGACATTTACCACCCCTAGACTTGATATGCGACATATAGGACGAGGAGACCGGACTGTACGGGAAGTGTTACCGACAGGCTTTGACAGGAGTTGGAGCGGGCTTGCTTGCTGATCTTCTGATCGCTCAATACCCGGGTAGCCGTTACGTCCGCTAGTACCGTTGACGGCTTGTGGGTGCTTGATGTGATCATCACCTACTGCCGGCGTATTGATGAGTCTTTAGAGTCCTACATAGAGGTTTTACTGGCTCAGGAAAAACGAAATAGGAGCACGTATGTGATATGTGCGGGATCGAGAATAATGCGTGTATGTGATACCGTATTCTATTCTCGCGACTTTATGTATCGGTCGGTTATATATGATATAGCCGGGTTATCGAATCAAGTGTTGATTCGATATGTCGATACAATAGATGTTTGTCGGTTATATGAGATATGACCGGATTATTAAGTCAAGTGTTGATTTAATAATTTAGTGTATAATTGTATATTAGATATACTAGTTTACATTAACTAACACTTGTTCACTTAAGGATTTTTCTCACATATGCACACTTTAATATATATGTGATATATATTAAAAAGTGTTTTCTTTTTGTATCATGGTTGATGATACACATGACTTGGGTGTATGAGACTTACACCATGCTATGTATTATGTTGGGTTTTTATATTTAAAGTAATTACAAAATTAGTGGAGGATTAGCACAATGCATGAAGCTTGTGGATGCATTGACTAAGTCCACTAAGTTTGTTTTTACCATGGATATTTGTTTACCCAACCATAAGCATTAGCCATGGTTATGTCTCTACAAGAGTTAGTATATGATACTCACTCACCATGGTTAGACTTCTAACTTGATCGTTATCCCCATCTCTTTCTTTTGTTCATTTTCTTCTTCATTGTTAAAAAGAAAAAGCTCGCTAGGGTTTGATCAAAAGTGAGAAAAATTGTGAGAAATAAAATTCTAAAGAGAACCCACTTCCTATTTCTCCATCCTCTACTAGACTAGCACTTTAGTTTAGGGTGTTTGCTTCACTAATTCTGAAGTTAGTGAAGTAGAAACTTGAGTTGGCATCCCCTCGACGTAGATCATCTTCAGCCTCGAAGACTTCAAGCAAGGACGCGTCTTTCGCGTCGTGAAGCTATGCAAGGGTCCGGGAGAACCACGATCGCGGCGAAGGGACTTCAACAAGGAGCTAAAGAAGTGAAGGACCGATCTACAAAGGTTGTATTTCGTATTCACTTAGTCAAAGATGCTTTTTACATACATGTAAAACCCTAATTTTCTAGCAAAGATCTAGTTTAGGGTTGTTAGGCACGGCTAAAATTTTAATCGGGCATGATTGATGCGTTGTTGAACCTTGTTAGTGTGCCTAGTAACCATACATGTACATCGACTTACAGTGGTATCAGAGCCTCACTAAACAATGATTAACTCATTTGCAAAGTCGTATGAATTTCGAATGCAAAACGAACCGAAAAATACATCGTATTCACATAGTTTCTGTCGTTTTTAAAATGAGGCCTAAAAATTTTTCAGGGACCTCCAGAATAACCTACAGGAAAGTATAAGAACACAGGAAAAAATGGGCTCCTGAATCGGCCACAGGGCCGTGGAACCGCGGCTGATCCCACCGATCCGCCGCGGATCCGCGGCCGAGTTGGAGTCGATTCAGCCCAGTTTTTCCCTGTGGATCTTCTGTGATGTTTTGTCTTTTCTGGAATGATTTATTTTCTGCTCAAGTTTCAGATTTACAGAGAAGTTTTGGAGTAGAATCTAATGTGTTTGATCGATCGAAGTTATACGATGTTTGCTTATTTGATTATATATGTGAACTGTATTATGTGTTCGTAAACCACCCCTAACTGCTAGTATGTCGGTTGGCAGGGGGTTGCACATATCTGTGATGTTTTTAACTGTTTGTGATTATGAACTGTATTGGATTGTTGTGATGATTAGCCGGGGTTATGTGATGGGTTTTTGTATTAATTCATTTGTTGTAATTGTAATAAGTTGTAATATTATTTTACGGGGCACATCCAGGTTGCGGTTGTAGCCACTGTTGTATTATTTCTTTTTACTGTATTTGCTCCTAGGATAGATCCAAGGTGGGGTGCACATACTACCGGGTATTTTGAAGTGTTTAGTGGCATACTCACGTCGTTGAGGGAGACCGCTTCACTTCGGGTACTTGGCGGGTAGTTTGCCGTACCCGTAGGGGTCTGGGGAGGGGTTATGGCTATTCATCACAACTGTGTAATCCGTCTTTCGTTGCAGGCTCAAAAGAAACACGGATTGCTTTTATATCCATTAAAGTTCATCTGTGATCTGGAATACCTATTATTGCGTCTGACGAATGTACAATATCTACATATGATAGCTATTTAGACGTCACTTATGTTTTACACCCGCGCTAGCCCAGCCCCCGCTCTGCCGTTAGTTAAGTAACCTAACGGGTGATGACGGGACCCCATGGCGAATGCAGATGGCATAAGAGGACGTTGTATTTTCATTGTTTTCTTTAATGACAGGTTAAAGATAGGACGCATTATTATTAATGCAAAGAAAATAAAACCTAAACTGAATCGTTGGAATAATTTCAAAACCACTCGGTTTTCTTCAAAAAGCAAATTTTAAATGCGGAGCTTAAACCACCCCTTTTAATAAAGGCTATCTTGGTTCCTTCGATCATATCGAGTTCATTACATTAACGGTTTTTTTCCAAAAACCAGCCATAACCCTCCGTCGTGTTAGTTATATATATGCCCTAGAGGCCATTACTGTACAAAGGATGTATATTGTAGTGGATGCTAGGACATATATAGGGAGGACTTTTTTGCTCGACATAATAGTATGCTATCTGGTTGCTCTTTATCTTAACGTGTACACTGATTGTCTCTCTGTTACATGTTGGTAAAGCCCTTAGGATGTGTACTTGACTACCTGGACTATAATACGGATCATACTAGTGGGGACATGGTTGTCTATAAGTACATCTTTCAAGGTCCCTAGTCGTGGGCGTATCGAGACGGGGCATCGATATACCAGAGTAGACTAGCATATACCTTCTCGACCCATACAGATGGACGATGGGTGATCCCATATCCATTGGTGTTTGACATCAAAGATGATATACGGGTGCTCAGTGGAGACAGGGTACACTGGACGGACTCGCCGAGAACTCCCAGATGGTATTATACCTTACGTTAGATGGCAGTTCTCTGGTGACACTGGTACAAGTTAGTCTGTACACCCGAGATCATCATAGAGTCTTGTGTGATTCCCACTGTGCTTTGATTTCCACCTTACCACGTCCAAGAGGGCATGCAAAACGGTGGTTTTTGGGTACAGTCCCGAATCACATGGAGGCAATGAGCGATAGGAGGGGATTCGTCTCTCCCGGTATAGGGAGTTGATGTTGCGCTGTGTTCGATTGGCTATAACCGGAAATCCCTGGCCAGGGTTGCTGAGATTTACTGGTAAGTGTTATCAGTAGTTTCTCGAACTGTTATAGACCTCATATCGACACGACTTATCAAGCTACTGGGGTCTGACGTTTACTACCCCTAGGCGAGATATGCGACATATCTGACGAACAGACCGGACAGTGCGGTAAGTGTTACTGGTTGGATCCACAGGAGTGTGAGCGGACTTGCTCGTTGATCTTCTGATCGCTCAATACCCGGGTGGCCGTTACGTTTAGCAGACCGCTTGCGGCTTGTGCGTGTTTGATATGATCATCACCTATTGCCGGCGTATTGACGAGTCTTTAGAGTCCTACACAGAGGTTTCCTGGCTCAACCAAAACAAAATAGGAGCGCATATGAGATATGTGCGGGACCGAGAATAATACTAGTATGTGATACTGAATTCTATTCTCGCAGTTTGTATCATCGGTCGGTTATATGTGATATAGCCGGGTTACCGAATCAAGTGTTGATTCGATATATTGATACACTTGATATTAGTCGGTTATATGCAGTATGACCGGATCATTAAATCAAGTGTTGATTTAATGATTTAATGTATAATTATATATTTGATATATTACTTTACATTAACTAGTATTTGTTCACTTAAGATTGATTTTCTCACTTGATTGTGCACATTGTATATATGATATATGTTTGTGCACTAGATTGTATCATGTTTGATGATACATGCAAACTTGGGTGTGTGTATCACTTTACCCATTGTTTAGGTTAATGGTTAGGGTTTTAATTAATTATTTATTCTTTTTATTTATTTTTGGCAAATTATAAATTGGTGGCTTTCTTTGTTTTATACTTGAAGCTTCATGAAGCTTTGAAAAGTCTAGCCATTTTGTTTTTTTTCCTTAACCTAACCATTACACCTAAACCCTAGTTTATTCTTTACATGAGTTTACTTCACCCATGGTTGCATTATGATAATCCTTCACTTGATTTTTCATTATTATTATTATTGATATTCTTTTCTTCTTCTTCTTCTTCTTGACGAAGAAAAGAAAACCTTGCTAGAAAATTTCAAGTGTTAAAATCAAGTGAGAAATTCAAATCCAAAGTGAACCCACTTCCTATTTCTTCATCCTCTACCACTTGCCATGTTGTATTGGGTGTTTTCTTCACAAGTTTTATGACCTAGTGAAGATGGAGCTTGAGTTAGAGTTGCCTCGACGTAGATCATCTTCGGCATCGAAGTCAACGACCTAGCCCGCTCATTTCCCCGACGAAACCATCGCTAGAGTCCGGGATCCCGGTGATCGCAGCGAAGGGACGTCATCACGGAGCTAAATAAGTGGTGGACCGGATCTACAAAGGTTGTATTTCCATTCACTTAGTAGCAAAGTAGTTTGCTTGCTTTTTCTTTCGCCTATCCTCTAGTAATCGATCTAGTTTATGGTTTCTTGGCACCGGAAAATTTGAATTTGGCATGGTAGATGCCTTGTGGAACCTCTTGAGTGTGCCTAGGAACCCTACAGTGGTATCAGAGCCTAGCTAGAGCTTTAGGCAAAGTGTAGACGAAGTTAGAAACCCGATCGAACGCCGAAACCCTAACTCAAACCCTTCTCTGTACATTTTCTGAAATTGTGGATTTTTCCAGATTAAAAATTCTCAAAAAAATCAGCAGGGTTTTCTAGGAAATACTGGGCAGCACGTGCACCCAAATCGTTCAATGAGCCGCGGAACCGCGGTCCCACCCTGGCTTGGGCGGCGGTTCCGCGGCCAAAATGGTGAATTGATGCACGTGCTTTGCACAGTAATGTCCTTATGTTATTCCTCTGTTTTCTGGGAAATTTTAATTGATACTCAACAGTTGAGTTTTCTGGGTTGTTTTGGGGACTTGATGTTTCGATCGGATTGTTTAATTTTGTTTATATTTTTCCGGATAATTTTAGAACATGTTAAAAGGTTCGACCGGATATAAATATCCACTTTTTCCCCTGCCGGGAAATTTCCAAATGTTGGATTTTTCCGTAGTTTAATAACGTTCTAAGTAGTGCAAGTAACGCGATGGTCCCTCTAGAAGACAACAAACCTTAACTCGATTATGTGACCGTCTTGAACTGCCCTTTGAACCTTAGGGTTTGGGGGAGTACGGCGTGCCACATGTGAGGCGTTGGCTTGACCCTTCTACGGATGGACCGTTGGTACTGTGGCATGAAGTGAATGTTTTTAAACTTATTTCATGTGTTGAGCTGTTTTGGGAAAACTTGGGTGTTGGAATGTTCGATCGGAATGTTTAACATTTTCTATTTATCTGGAATGTGATACAATATTTGGAATCCACAAATAGTTATGAGATAACTGATTTGGATGTTATAAACATAGCAGTTTAGTCTCACTTGATCGGTTGCCACGGAATTTTGATGTGATCAAAAGTCCGTCGCAATCACGTAGCGTACGCGGATACTCGCTGGGTAAACATAATAGACAGCCATGCCCCATAGCCCTGACTAAGTGACTGTAGGAGAACCCCGTCGCCGAAAGCATCCGTTCGGGTGCTCGCGGCAGCGGTGTTCCCCTTGGTGCAGTTCGTCGACGGCATCGGGGGTGCGGCCGCCTACTAAAGTTTGCGACGAGCATTCGATCAAAATGTCGGGAATCTTGTTGAATTGCCCGACTTGATATTGAAAAGAGTTTTCGATAAATGAGACCAAAATGCGGGGTTTATAATTGTTAGGCAAGCGATGTCTAAGGAGGTTGCGGATTTCAACTGTTGTACTTTTACACTTTCTTTTCTGTGACCGTAAGTGTAATATGTAGTTGTATCACCGGTTTTCGTTGCTATACGTCGACGAAAATCGGTGTATGCATACTTACTTACGTTGATGACATGTGATGTTATGTGTTGCTGGATATGTTATATTGGATCGTCGTGTTTGCATAGCCGGGGTTTTTTTTATGTGAGATGAGTGTTTTTCTTTTTCATTCATGTAAAAACTTGTATGTAATATTCTTTTATTGGGGCACTTCCAGGTTGCGGAAGATGTCACCGTTGATGTATATTATTTACTTTTCCGCATTAGGATAGACCCAAGGAGGGGAGCACAAGTAACCGGGTTCTAGGGTCCAGTGGGAGACCATCTCGAGGAGTCGAGTCCGGGTCTCCTAACCCTAGAATTGGTAGGGATACTTGCCGCTCTCGTAGGGGTCTAGGGGTGTGGGATTGGCTATTCATCGCGACCGTGGAATCCATGTTTTATTCAGGCACAAAATAAAACACGGACGTCCTAGTATATCCAATATTTCATACATTTTTTTCTGCTGCGTTATCTGTGATGTGATCATGTGATATGTTCAGATAGATATTGTATATAGTATATATGATATATTATATAGACGTTACTTATGTTTTACACCCGCGCTAGCCCTGCCTCGCTCTGCCGTTAGTTACCTAACCTAACTGTGCACGAGGGGACATCGAGGCGAATGCGGATGGCATAAGCGTTCGTTATATTTATCTGTGATGTTTAGGTAACTTATATGATGGGACTTCATTAATATGATTAATGAAAATAAAAGAAACCTAAAAGATGTTGTGGAATCGAATTTTCAAAAACAGATAGCTACAGTTCTGGCTTTGCATCGCGGTGTTCCTTGTAGAACATCCTGCACCTTATTCGATAAGGAAAGGGCCGAGATCCCTTCACCGGGAGTGACCCCTTTAGAAATAACTGGAAGATGCTACAACCCTCGGTTTGTCTTTTGATTGCTTCTATAGTTTTTGCTTTGCACAGCGGTATATATGATATATCCTGCACCTTATTCGATGAGGAAAGGGCCGACGATCCTTTCACCGGGAGTGGCCCCTTTAGCAAAACTAGAAAAGCCTCAAAAACACTCCATTTTAAAATCATTTGATTCTATAACGATATCAAGTTCATAAAGAAATAGGTTTTCAGAAAAACCTGTCGTAGCCCTCCTTCATTTCAGATAAGTCCTACTTAGTATTCATGCTACGTTTGTTGACCTCCGTCAAGGCGTAGTGTGCAGTAGCTAACTAGTATTTATCTGCTTATGCATATGATGCAGATTGGATTAAGGTAGTCGTATGGCCTTGTTGACCTCCGTCAAGGGTCGTGCGGGTGGGTTTGATTCAACCAAGAAATGACGGGTTGAACTTGACTAGTAGCCTATGGTTTGTTGATCTCCATCAAGGTCATAGGGTGCTAAGGGCAAAATTATCGGGAATTTCAAGTGTTGAAATTTGCAATGAGATTGCATACCTTCTATGAGATAGTTGGATCCCGATACCCACTGCGAGTAATTGTTACTCCTGGGAGATTTTTACACATTACAATTAGCCGATCAAGTAGGTGTATAGAAAGGTGTCAACAGGGTTACGCCTATGGGAAAACGAGGTTTACTTTAATTAGGTCCGTGCGAAAGCACGGGGAACCTCCCTCAAAGTACCGACATTGGCCTGGCTGAAAGATTGGCGAACTTGTAGCGTGTAATTAATCCCGGCTAGTCTTTCCTTTTAGGGTTTGAAGGAAGATTTGATAAAAACGGTGGGAGCCATCCTGATTAGATAAAATAATAACCAATCTGATCTTGCAAGAGCGCACGCAGAGTGTTTTCTTCTCTCTCTCTCCTGGTAGCGACCATGTCACGCCTTAATCAAGATAATAATACAGATGTATTGACCTAACCCGCTTGTTATACTGAGCTGGGGAACGTTGGTCCCGCTCAAACATATAATTGTTATAAGACAGAGCAGGAAATAGAGGAATACCAGAATTCCTATGCCGCCCAAATGAAGAAAGTGCATATGATTCATCTCCTTCAGGTGTGTTCATTACAAAGAACTGTTTCTCTGTATCCTCTACGTCCTGGTTATTTGATACCGGATCAGGATCCCTGATATGTAATCTGTTACATAAGGCTACAGAAAGGTAGAGAACTGAGAACGGGTGATAAGTTTCATGAGACAGAAAACGGTACAAGTGTTGCGGCCAACTCTGTTGGTCACTGTCACCGTGTATTCCAAATACATTGATTCTGAACGAATGTTATTAGATACCGAACCTAATATACTGTAGGGTTCCTAGGCACTCTCAAGAGGTCTCACAAGGCATCGATCATGCCCGTTTCAAATTTTAACGGTGCCGAGAAACCCTAGAACGGATCGTCGGCTAGATTTTTAGGCGAAACATTAAACTAGTTAACACTTAACTACAAGAATACAGAAATACAACCTTTGTAGATCCGGTGCTCCACCTCCATAGCTCCGCAACGAAGTCCCCTCGCTGTCCTAGTGAATTACCGGGCTCTAGCGTCGGCTTCATCGGAGAATAGGCGGGCTAGGTCATCGACGACGTGCCGAAGATGATCTACGTCGAAGCATCACTAGATCAAGCTCCAACTTCACCAAGTCAAGAAAACTTGTGAAGGAAACACACTCTACTACTTGGCAAGAGGTAGAGGATGAAGAAATAGGAAGTGGGTAGACTTTAGAATTGGATTTCTCACTCTAATTCATCAATCACCATTGATGGATGCAAGGTTTTCTTCTTGAGTTCAAGGAAGAAGAAGAAGAATGTTATGATGAGTTCATTCCAAAATGAAAAGAATAATCAATTCTTATCATAATAGAACCATGGTTAGGTGTAGAGAGTGAATCATGGTTTAGTGGAATGGTTAGGGTTAAGCATGAGACAAAAAATGGTTACTTTATGAAAGCTTCAAGAAGCTTCAAGTGCAAACAAATAAAAGCCACCATTTCTTCTCATATCTTTTCCCTTTTCCAAAAAGAAAAAGATTAATAAATGAATATGTAAAACCCTAATTATCCACTTAACCATGGTTTAAATCTTTACACTTAACCATAAAGACATGCATCATCAAACATGATACAAACAAGTGCACAAAATCATATCGCATATGTAATGTGCACATCCGAGTGAGAAAATCCATCTTAAAGTGAACCGATACTAGTTAATGCAAAGTAATATATTTCAAATATATAATTATACATTAAATCATTAAATCAATACTTGATTTAACGATTCGGTCATATCGCATATAACCGACTAATATCAACAATAACAACTTATCGAATCAACACTTGATCCGATAACCCGGCTATATCGTATATAACCGATCAATGTCACAAATCGCGAGAATCGAATACAGTATCACATACTGGTATCATTCTCGGTCCCGCACATATCTCATATGCGCTCCTATTTCGTTTCGCTTGAGCCAGGAAACCTCTGTGTAGGACTCTAAAGACTCGTCAATACGCCGGTAGCAGATGATGATCATATCAAACACCCACAAGCCGCAAGCGTTCTGCTAAACGTAACGGCCACCCGGGTATTGAGCAATCAGAAGATCGACGAGCAAGCCCGCTCACTCTCCAGTGAATCCAACCAGTAACACTACCGTACAGTCCGGTCTGATCGTCTGATATGTCGCATATCTCGCCTAGGGGTGGTAAACGTCAGACCCCAATAGCTCGATAAGTCGTGTCGATATGAGGTCTATAACAATTCAAGAAACTACTGGTAACACTTACCAGTAAATCTCAGCAACCCTGACCAGGGATTTCCTGTTATAGCCAATCGAACACAGTGCAACATCAACCCCCTATACCGGGAGAGACGAATCCCCTCCTATCGCTCATTGCCTCCATGTGACTCGGGACTGTACCCAAAAACCACCGTTTTGCACGCCCTCTTGGACGTGGTAAGATGGAAATCAAAGCACAGTGGGAACCACACAAGACTCTATGACGATCTCGGGTCAACAGACTACTCTGTACTAGTGTCACCAGAGAACTGCCATCTGACGTGAGGTATAAAACCATCTGGGAGTTCTCGGCGAGTCCGTCCAGTGTACCCAGTCTCTACTAAGCACCCGTATATCATCTCCGATGTCAAACACCGATGGATATGGGATCATCCATCGCTCATCTATATGGGTCGAGAAGGTACACGCTAGTCTACACTAGTATATCGATGCCCCGTCTCGATATACCCACGACTAGGGACTTTGAAGGATGTACTTATGGACTACCCTGTCCCCACTAGTATGACCCGCATCATAGTCCAGGTAGTCAAGTACACATCCTGAGGGCTTTACCAACATGTAATAGAGAGACAATCTGTGTACACGTTAAGGTAAAGAGCAACCAGATAGCATACTATCATGTCGAGCAAGAAAGTCCTCCCTATATATGTCCCAACATCCACTACAATATACATCCAATGTACAGTAATGGCCTCTAGGGCATACATATAACTAACAATCTCCCACTTGCACTAGGGCCATCTGTAGCTGTGGTTGTAGTATCTCATACTCAACCGTCCCATAAAAGTCTCTCTCTGGGAATAGGCCTTCGTGAGTGGATCCGCCGTGTTGTCCTCTGAGTCTACTCTCCTGACCTGGATCCCCTGGAGATCAAACATCTCCATGATCAGGCGATACTGCCTTAGAATAAGTCTGGATCACTGATGGGACCGGCGTTCCTTGGCATAAGCCACAACTCCATTGTCTCACAATGGCAGGAACGTAGTTCATCTTATGAACCAATATACACCCAAACAGCCTCTTTGGTAGCATCTTAAGTAGCGATGTATCCAGCCTTTATCGTCTAGTATGCCACGGTATCTAGCTTGCAACTCTTCCAACATACCGTCCCTTTTCTAAGGGTAAAGACAATGCCTCCGACTGACATTCAGTCGTCTTTATCACCCTGGAACACTTCCAGTGATTCTCCCCAGGATCGATTGATACCATCTCACTACTACTAGTGAGATTCCTAACATCCAATTAGATCTATCTCATAGATCCAAAACTCAGGATTTAGGAGGTATCATTTTGATCCTACACGGAGAATCTTTGTGATAAACGGAGATTGATCGAGCGTAGCATAAGAAACTCGTTTCTTATCAAGAGTATGTCATCCACGTACTCTATGAGGATCACCACCATACTCCCTACTACCCTTTTGTTTATACAAGGTTCATCTACCATTTTGATGATGTCAAACTCTTTGACTAACACATCAAAACAGACGTTCCAACTCCGCGATGCCTGCTTTATCAGATAAAGCATCTTGCTCACGTTTCCGCTGCTCCCACTGTCTAAGAGGCCCTCTGGCTGTGTACTTATAGACACACTCTTCTAAAACATCATTTAGAAAAGGAGTCATGGCACCCAACCGCCAGATATCGTAGTCATGGTATGTAACCGTGACAAGTAGGATCTGGATGGACTTAAGCATAGGTACTGGAAAAGGTTTCATCATTATCCACGCCTGGTCAATGACGAAAACTTTTAACAAGTCTAGCTTTGAAAGTCTCAACTTTTTCATCTACACCAAGTAATCTTCTCAAGATATACTTTCTCCTGATGGGGATTTAACCCTTCAGATATAGCAGCCAAAGTCCATACTTTGCTGGTGAACATGGATTCCATCTCAGATCGCTAAGCATCCAGCCATTCTTACAGAGTCTTACTCCTGATGGCCAGCTCGAAACTAGTTGGGTCATCTTCTCATGATGCAATCCTCGCTCCCACTGTCATCGAGAAACCAAAGTATCTCTCAGGTGGGTGAGGAACCCTACTAGATCGGCGGAGAGGCTGAGGTTCGTTGGTTACTATTGAATCTTTCGGTTCTACCAAATCATCAGCTGAAGTTTGTATAGCTGGAACCTTTCCAGTTCTACATAACTGACCTTGCCTCGAGCTTGTCCGGATTTTGCTTTTAGACATAGGCCAGACAACCCTAAATCTTAACTAGCTTAAGACATGGGCTCTTCCCATATCATATCAAATATGAAGTGGTAGGCAACTGATTTGATTTGAACCCTTTTCAATAGGTATGCAGCTTCTCAAGTGCATAACTCCCAAAAGAAAATAGGTAACTCAGTAGTACTCATTATAGAGCACACCTTATCATATAGGGTGTGATTGCTCCGCCCCGATATACCATCGTGCTATGGTGTATACGGAGGAGTAATGCTGAGAGAGAATCTCATTCTCCTTTAGAATAATCCAGGAATTCCATGCACAAGTATTCTCCTCCCTGATCTCATCATAGGACATAATACTTATACCCGTATTTTGGTTCTCTACTTCAAACTTATATTCTGTGAATATCTTAAAAGGTTCGGACTTGTGTTTCAACAGGAACATAGGTCTGAATCTCGAAAGATTATTAGAGAATGTAATGAAGTAAAAAGAACCGGTCTTGGTATGTGTAGACAGGGGACTTACATACATCAACATGTATCATCCCAAGAATTCACTAACCCTTTCTCTGTTTCTAATAAACAGAGCTATGGTCATCTTATCTTTGTGACATGACTGGCGAGTTTCACAAGATGTAAATTCAAACTAATTTAAATATGCATCTATATGTAACTCCAGCTAGTCGGGTCGTATTGATATGACCTAGTCTACAATACCTCAAGAAGGATCCGTCCATTTCTGAACTCTTCCTCTTGTGTGTGTTCTATATACGAAGAACTGTAGTTTGATTTAGAACATTAATGCTTTTAGATAACGTGCCTGAACCGATCAACTTTTGATATAGGAAATGTTCAAAACATTATCCAACAATACAAAATTTTATCGTTTCTTTACTAATAAAGAGACAGATATGATTTTTTATATCAGGTTCGATATCTAATAACATTCGTTCAGAATCAATGTATCGGTAATACAGGGTGACAGTGACCGACAGACTTGGCTGCAACACTTGCCCCGTTTTCTGCCTCATGAAACTTATCACCCGTTCTCAATTTTTCTACCCTTTTGTAGCCCTATGTAACATCTTACATATCTGGGATCCTGATCCGGTATCATATACCAAGGATGCAGAGGATACTGAGAAATAGTTCTGTATAATGAACACACCCGAAGATGATGCATCAGCATGCACCCTCTTCGTTTGGGCGGCACGGGAAATCTGGTATTCCCCAATTTCCTGCTCTGTCTTATAACAATTATAAGTTGGAGCGGGACCAACGTTCCCTAGCTCAGTATAACAAGCGGGTTCGGTCAATAATCCGTATTATTATCTTGATTAAGGCGTGATATGGTCGCTACCTGGAGAGAGAGAGAAGAAAACACTCAGCGTGCGCTCTTGCAAGAATAGATTGGTTATTATTTTATCTAATCAGGATGGCTCCCACTGCTTTTTATCAAATCTTCCTTCAAACCCTAAAAGGAAAGACTAGCCGGGATTAATTACACACTACAAGTTCGCCAATCTTTCAGCCAGGCCAGTGTCGGTACTTTGAGAGAGGTCCCCCGTGCTTTCGCACGAATCTAATTAATGTAAACCTCGTTTTCCCAGAGGCGTAACCTCGTTAACACCTTTCTAGACACCTACTTGATCGGCTAATTGTAATGTATAAAACTCTCCCAGGAGTAACTCTTACTCGCAGCGGGTATCGGGATCCAACTATCTCATAGAAGGTATGCAATCTCATTGCAAATTTCAACACTTGAAATTCCCGATAATATTTTGCCCCGAACGATCTATGACCTTGACAAGGTCAACAAACCATAGACCGCAAGTCAAGTTCAACCCGTCATTTCTTGATTGAATCAAACCCACCCGCACGACCCTTGACAAGGTCAACAAGGCCGCACGACTACCCTAACCCAATCTGCATCATATGCATAAGCAGATAAATACTGGTTAGCTACCGCATACTGCGCCTTGACAAGGTCAACAAACGCAGCACGAATACTAAACAGGACTTATCTGAAATGACGGAGGGCTACGACAGGTTTTTCAGAAAACCTATTGCGTAATGAACTTGATATCGTTGTAGGATCGAATGAATTTTGAAATGGAGTGTTTTTGAGGCTTTTCTAGTTTTGCTAAAGGAGTCACTCCCGGTGAAGGGATCGTCGGTCCTTTCCTCGTCGAATGAGGTGCGGGATATATCATATATATCACTGTGCAAAGCAAAAACACTTAAAAGCAATCAAAAGAGAAACCGAGTGTGTAGCATCTTCCAGTTATTGCTAAAGGAGTCACTCCCGGTGAAGGGATCTCGGTCCTTTCCTCATCGAATAAGGTGCAGGATATATCATATATACCGCTGTGCAAAGCATGAACTGTAGCTACCTGTTTTAATTTTGAAATTCGATTCTACAACATCTTAGGTTTCTTTTATTTCATTAATCTCATTAAAGAAGTCCCATCATTTAAGTACCTAAGCATCACAGATAAATACGACGTACACTTATGCCATCCGCATTCGCCTCGATATCCCCTCGTGCACCGTTAGGTTAGGTAACTAACGACAGAGCGGGGCAGGGCTAGCGCGGGTGTAAAACATAATTAACGGCTATATAATATATCGTATATACTATATACTGTATCTATCACAGAACATCACATGATCACATCACAGATATCGCAGCAGAAGAAACATATGAAATATTGGATATACTAGGACGTCCGTGTTTTTAATACGAGCCAGTATAAAACACGGATTCCACGGTCGTGATGAATAGCCAAACCCACACCCCTAGACCCCTACGAGAGCGGCAAGCAACCCTACCAATTCTAGAGTTAGGAGACCTGGACTCGACTCCTCGAGTTGGTCTCCCACTGGACTCCAGAACCCGGTTACTTGTGCCCTCCTCCTTGGGTCTATCCTAGTGCAGAAAAGTAAATAATATACAAAATGTGACAACTTCCGCAACCTCGAAGTGCCCCAATAAAAGAATATTACATACAAGTTTTTGCATGAATGAAAATGAAAAACACGCATCTCACATAAAACCCCCCGGCTATTCAAACACGACGATCCAATATAACATATCCAGCAACACATAACATCACATGTCATCAACTTAAGTAAATATGCGCATCCCAATTGTCGTTGACATATAGCAACGAAACCGGCGATATCACATATTACACTTACGGTCACAGAAAAGAAAGTGTAAAACTACAACAGTTGGAATCCTCAACCACCTCAGACATCGCATGCCTGACCAGATGAATTACTTAGACATCGCATGCCTAACAATTATAAACCCCGCATTTTAGTCTCAAAATCGAAAACAATTTTCAATATCAAGTCGGGCAATTCAACAAGATTCCCGACATCCTGATCGAATGCTCGTCGCAAACTTTAGTAGGCGGCCGCACCCCCGATACCGTCGACGAAGTGCACCAAGGCGGAACACCGCTGCCGCGAGCACCCGAACGGATGCTTTCGGCGACGGGGTTCTCCTACAGTCACTTGGTCGGGGCTATAGGTTGTAGCTGTCTATTAAGTTTACCCGGCGAGTATCCGCGTACGCTACGTGATTGCGACGGACTTTTGATCACATCAAAATTCCGTGGCAACCGATCAAGTGAGACTAAACTGCTATGTTTATAACATTCATTCAGTTATCTCATAACTTATTGTGAATTCCAATTATTGTATCCCATTCCGGATAAATAGAAAATGTCAAACTTTCCGATCGAACAATCGAACACCCAAGTTTTCCCGATACAGATCAACACATGAAACAAGTCTAAAAACATTCAGTTCGTGCCTCAGTACCAACGGTCCAGCCGTAGAAGGGTCAAGCCAACGCCTCACATGTGGCACGCCGTACTGCCCCAAATCCGAAGGTTCAAAGGGCAGTTCAAGACGGTCACATAATCGAGTTAAGGTTTGTTGTCTTCTAGAGGGTCCATTGCGTTACTTGCACTACTTAGAACGTCTTTAAACCACGGAAAAATCCAACACTTGGAAATTTCCCGATAGGGGAAAAATTGGGTATTTATATCCGGTCGAACTTTTTAACATATTCTAAAATTTATCCGGAAAACACATAGACACAGTTTGATAATCCGATCGAATATACGAAGTCCCAACACTACCCCAGAAAACTCAACTGTTGAGTAAATATTAAAAATTTCCAGAAGACTCAGCAGCTCAGGACAAGAATTACTGTGCAAGCCACGTGATGTAATTCAACAAATTGGCCGCGGAACCGCCGCGAATCCCATGGTTCCGCGCCTCCGTAGTTGAATTAGCATCACGTGCTTCACAGTAACTCATACAATTTCCTGCTGAATTTTTTGGCAATTTTTAATCTGGAAAAAGCCCAGTTTTTAGAAAAAGTCCAGAGAGCAATTTGTATTAGGATTTCGGGTTCGTTCGGATTTCAAACGTCGTCTAGACTTCGCCTAAGGCTCTAGCTAGGCTCTGATACTACTGTAGGGTTCCTAGGCACTCTCAAGAGATCTCACAAGGCATCGATCATGCCCGTTTCAAATTTTAACGGTGCCGAGAAACCCTAGAACGGATCGTCGGCTAGATTTTTAGGCGAAACATTAAACTAGTTAACACTTAACTACAAGAATACAGAAATACAACCTTTGTAGATCCGGTGCTCCACCTCCATAGCTCCGCAACGAAGTCCCCTCGCTGTCCTAGTGAATACCCGGGCTCTAGCGTCGGCTTCATCGGAGAATAGGCGGGCTAGGTCATCGACGACGTGCCGAAGATGATCTACGTCGAAGCATCACTAGATCAAGCTCCAACTTCAGCAAGTCAAGAAAACTTGTGAAGGAAACACACTCTACTACTTGGCAAGAGGTAGAGGATGAAGAAATAGGAAGTGGGTAGACTTTAGAATTGGATTTCTCACTCTAATTCATCAATCACCATTGATGGATGCAAGGTTTTCTTCTTGAGTTCAAGGAAGAAGAAGAAGAATGTTATGATGAGTTCATTCCAAAATGAAAAGAATAATCAATTCTTATCATAATAGAACCATGGTTAGGTGTAGAGAGTGAATCATGGTTTAGTGGAATGGTTAGGGTTAAGCATGAGACAAAAAATGGTTACTTTATGAAAGCTTCAAGAAGCTTCAAGTTCAAACAAATAAAAGCCACCATTTCTTCTCATATCTTTTCCTTTTTCCAAAAAGAAAAATATTAATAAATGAATATGTAAAACCCTAATTATCCACTTAACCATGGTTTAAATCTTTACACTTAACCATAAAGACATGCATCATCAAACATGATACAAACAAGTGCACAAAATCATATCGCATATGTAATGCGCACATCCGAGTGAGAAAATCCATCTTAAAGTGAACTGATACTAGTTAATGCAAAGTAGTATATCAAATATATAATTATACATTAAATCATTAAATCAATACTTGATTTAACGATCCGGTCATATCGCATATAACCGACTAATATCAACAGTAACAACTTATCGAATCAACACTTGATCCGATAACCCGGCTATATCGTATATAACCGATCAATGTCACAAATCGCGAGAATCGAATACAGTATCACATACTGGTATCATTCTCGGTCCCGCACATATCTCATATGCGCTCCTATTTCGTTTCGCTTGAGCCAGGAAACCTCTGTGTAGGACTCTAAAGACTCGTCAATACGCCGGTAGCAGATGATGATCATATCAAACACCCACAAGCCGCAAGCGGTCTGCTAAACGTAACGGCCACCCGGGTATTGAGCAATCAGAAGATCGACGAGCAAGCCCGCTCACTCTCCAGTGAATCCAACCAGTAACACTACCGTACAGTCCGGTCTGATCGTCTGATATGTCGCATATCTCGCCTAGGGGTGGTAAACGTCAGACTCCAATAGCTCGATAAGTCGTGTCGATATGAGGTCTATAACAATTCGAGAAACTACTGGTAACACTTACCAGTAAATCTCAGCAACCCTGGCCAGGGATTTCCTGTTATAGCCAATCGAACACAGCGCAACATCAACCCCCTATACCGGGAGAGACGAATCCCCTCCTATCGCTCATTGCCTCCATTTGATTCGGGACTGTACCCAAAAACCACCGTTTTGCACGCCCTCTTGGACGTGGTAAGATAGAAATCAAAGCACAGTGGGAACCACACAAGACTCTATGACGATCTCGGGTCAACAGACTACTCTGTACCAGTGTCACCAGAGAACTGCCATCTGACGTGAGGTATAATACCATCTGGGAGTTCTCGGCGAGTCCGTCCAGTGTACCCAGTCTCTACTAAGCACCCGTATATCATCTCCGATGTCAAACACCGATGGATATGGGATCATCCATCGCCCATCTATATGGGTCGAGAAGGTACACGCTAGTCTACTCTGGTATATCGATGCCCCGTCTCGATATACCCATGACTAGGGACTTTGAAGGATGTACTTATGGACTACCCTGTCCCCACTAGTATGATCCGCATCATAGTCCAGGTAGTCAAGTACACATCCTGAGGGCTTTACCAACATGTAATAGAGAGACAATCTGTGTACACGTTAAGGTAAAGAGCAACCAGATAGCATACTATCATGTCGAGCAAGAAAGTCCTCCCTATATATGTCCCAGCATCCACTATAATATACATCCAATGTACAGTAATGGCCTCTAGGGCATACATATAACTAACATATACAAAATCATATCAGTCTCTTTATTAGTAAAGAAATGATAAAATTTTGTATTGTTGGATAATGTTTTGAACATTTCCTATATCAAGAGTTGATCGGTTCATGCACGTTATCTAAAAGCATTGACGTTCTAAATCAAACTACAGTTCATAACGTACAGAACACACACAAGAGGAAGAGTTCAGAAATGAACAATTCTTTCTTCAGGTGTTGTAGACTAGGTCATATCAATGTGACTCGACTAGCTGAAGTTATATTTAGATGCATATTTAAATCAGTTTGAATTTACATCTTGTGAAACTTGCCAGTCTTGTCACAAAGATAAGATGACAATAGCTCCGTTTACTGGAAACAGAGAAAGAGTTAGTGAACTCTTGGGACTGATACATGATGATGTATGTAAGGTCCCCTGTCTACACATGCCAGGACTGGTTCTTTGTACTTCATTACATTCTCTGATGATCTCTCAAAATTCAGCCATTTGTTCCTGTTGAAACATAAGTCCGAAGCTTTTGAGATATTCACAGAATATAAGTTAGAAGTAGAGAACCATAAACCGGGTATAAGTATTATGTCCTATGATAAGATAAGGGAGGAGAATACTTATGCATAGAATTCCTGGACTATTCTATAGGAGAATGAGATTCTCTCTCGGTATTACTCCTCTGAATATACCACAGCACAACGGTGTATCGGGGCAGAGAAATTGCACCATATTAGATATGGTGTGCTCTATGATGAGTATTACTGAGTTACCTGTTTCTTTTAGGGGGTTATGCACTTGAGAAGCTGCATACCTATTGAATTGGGTTCGATTCAAATTAGTGCCTACCACTCCATATAAGATATGGTGTAGGAAGAACCCATCTCTTAAGCAAATTAAGATTTGGGATTGTCCGGCCTATGTCAAAAGCAAAATCCAGACAAGATCGAGGCAGGGTCAGTTCTGTAGAACTGGAAAGGTTCCAGCTATACAAACTGCAGCTGATGATTTGACAGAACCAAAGGATTCAATAGTCCCCGACGAACTTCAGCCTCTCCGCCGATCTGGTAGGGTTCCTCATCCGCCTAAGAGATACTTCGGTTTCTCGATGACAGTGGGAGCGAGGAATGCATCATGAGATGATGACCCAACTAGTTTCGAGCAGGCCATCGAGAGTAGGGACTCTGTAAGAATGGCTGGATGCTTATGGACTTTGGCTGCTATATCTGAAGGGTTAAATCCCCATCAAGAGCAAGTATATCTTGAGAAGATTACTTGGTGTAGATGGAAAAGTTGAGACTTTCAAAACTAGACCTGTTAAAGGTTTTCGTCATCGACCAGGCGTGGATAATAATAAAACCTTTTCCAGTCGCTATGCATAAGTCCATCCGGATCCTACTTGCCATTGCTACATACCATGACTATGATATCTGGTGGTTGGGTGTCTTGACTGCTTTTCTAAATATTGATTTAGATGAGAACGTCTATAAGTATACAGCCAGAGGGCTTCGTAAACAGTGGGAGCAGCAGAAACATGTGCAAGTTGCTTTACAGATTAAAGCAGGCACCGCGGAGTTGGAACGTCTGTTTTGATATGTTAGTCAAAGAGTTTGACATCATCAAAATGGTAGATGAACCTTGTATATACAAAAAGGTAGTAGGGAGTATGGTGGTGATCCTCGTAGAGTATGTGGATGACATACTCTTGATAGGGAAGTAGTTTGCTATACTACGCTCGGTTAATCTCCGCTTATCACAATGATTCTCCATAAAAGATCAAAGTGATACCTACTAAATCCTGGGTTTTGGATCTATGAGATAGATCTAATTGGATATTAGGATACTCACTAGTTGTAGTGAGATGGTATCAATTGATCCTGGGGAGAATCACTGGAAAGGTTCCAGGGTGATAAGGACGACTGAATGTCAGTCACAAGCATTGTTTTTACCCTCAGTAAAGGGACGGTATGTTGGAAGAGTTCCAAGCTAGATACCGTGGAATACTAGACGATAAAGGCTGGATACATCGCTACTTAAGATGCTACCAAAGAGACAGTCTGGGTGTATATTAGTTCATGAGATGAACTTCGTTCCTCCCATTATGTGACAATGGAGTTGTGGCTTATGCCAAGGGACGCCCGTCCCATCGGTGATATAGACATATTCTAAGGAAGTATCACCTGATCATGGAGATGGTTGATCTCTAGGGGATCGAGGTTAGAAGAGTAGACTCAGAGGACAACACGGCGGATCCACTCACAAAGGCCTTTTCCCAGAGAGAGACATTTATGGGATGGTTGAGTATGAGATACTACAACCACTGCTACAGATGGCCCTAGTGCAAGTGGGAGATTGTTAGTTATATGTATGTCCTAGAGGCCATTACTGTACATAGGATGTATATTGTAGTGGATGCTATGACATATATAGGGAGGACTTTCTTGCTCGACATGATAGTATGCTATCTGGTTGCTCTTTATCTTAACGTGTACACTGATTGTCTCTCTGTTACATGTTGGTAAAGCCCTTAGGATGTGTACTTGACTACCTGGACTATAATGCGGATCATACTAGTGGAGATATGGTAGTCCATAAGTACATCCTTCAAGGTCCCTAGTCGTGGGTGTATCGAGACGGGGCATCGATATACCAGAGTAGACTAGCGTATACCTTCTCGACCCATACAGATGGGCGATGGATGATCCCATATCTATTGGTGTTTGACATCAGAGATTATATACGGGTGCTCAGTGGAGACTGGGTACACTGGACGGACTCGCCGAGAACTCCTAGATGGTATTATACCTTACGTCAGATGGCAGTTCTCTGGTGACACTGGTACAGGTTAGTCTGTAGACCCGAGATCGTCATAGAGTCTTGTGTGATTCCCACTGTGCTTTGTTCCACCTTACCATGTCCAAGAGGGCGTGCAAAACGGTGGTTTTTGGGTACAGTTCTGAATCACATGGAGGCAATGAACGATAGGAGGGGATTCGTCTCTCCCGGTATAGGGAGTTGATGTTGCGCTGTGTTCGATTGGTTATAACCGGAAATCCCTGGCCAGGGTTGATGAGATTTACCGGTAAGTGTTATCAGTAGTTTCTCGAACTGTTATAGACCTCATATTGACACGACTTATCAAGCTACTGGGGTCTGACGTTTACCACCCCTAGGCGAGATATGCGACATATAAAACGAACAGACCGGACTGTGCGGTAAGTGTTACTGGTTGGATTCACAGGAGTGTGAGCGGGCTTGCTCGTTGATCTTCTGATCGCTCAATACCCGGGTGGCCGTTACGTTTAGCAGAACGCTTGCGGCTTGTGGGTGTTTGATATGATCATCACCTACTGCCGACGTATTGACGAGTCTTTAGAGTCCTACACAGAGGTTTCCTGGCTCAAGAGAAACGAAATAGGAGTGCGTATGAGATATGTGCGGGACCGAGAATAATACCAGTATGTGATACTGAATTCTATTCTCGTGATTTGTATCATCGGTCGGTTATATGTGATATAGCCGGGTTACCGAATCAAGTGTTGATTCGATATATTGATACACTTGATATTAGTCGGTTATATGCAGTATGACCGGATCATTAAATCAAGTGTTGATTTAATGATTTAATGTATAATTATATATTTGATATATTACTTTATATTAACTAGTATTTGTTCACTTAAGATTGATTATCTCACTTGATTGTGCACATTGTATATATTATATATGTTTGTGCACTAGATTGTATCATGTTTGATGATACATGCAAACTTAGGTGTGTGTATTACTTTACCCATTGTTTAGGTTAATGGTTAGGGTTTTAATTATTTATTTATTCTTTTTATTTATTTTTGGCAAAATATAAAATGGTGGCTTTCTTTGTTTTATACTTGAAGCTTCATGAAGCTTTGAAAAGTCTAGCCATTTTGTTTTTTGCCTTAACCTAACCATTACACCTAAACCCTAGTTTATTCTCTACATGAGTTTACTTCACCCATGGTTGCATTATGATAAGCCTTCACTTGATTTTTCATTATTATTATTATTGTTATTCTTTTCTTCTTCTTCTTCTTCTTGATGAAGAAAAGAAAACCTTGCTAGAAAATTTCAAGTGTTGAAATCAAGTGAGAAATCCAAATCCAAAGTGAACCCACTTCCTATTTCTTCATCCTCTACCACTTGCCATGTTGTATTGCGTGTTTTCTTTACAAGTTTTATGACCTAGTGAAGATGGAGCTTGAGTTAGAGTTGCCTCGACGTAGATCATCTTTGGCATCGAAGTCAACGACCCAGCCCGCTCATTTCCCCGACGAAACCATCGCTAGAGTCCGGGATCCCAGTGATTGCAGCAAAGGGACGTCATCACGGAGCTAAAGAAGTGGTGGACCGGATCTACAAAGGTTGTATTTCCATTCACTTAGTAGCAAAGTAGTTTGCTTGCTTTTTCTTTCGCCTATCCTCTAGTAATCGATCTAGTTTAGGGTTTCTCGGCACCGGAAAATTTGAATTTGGTATGGTAGATGCCTTGTGGAACCTCTTGAGTGTGCCTAGGAACCCTACACGTCATTTCAAATAAACAGCACATCGTATTCATGCTATGCTTGTTGGCCTACGTCAAGGCATAGTGTATGGTAGCAATGTGTTTGCTTATTTGTTACATAGATAGATGCATTAGTTTAGGACAGACGTACAGCCTTGTTAGCCTACGTCAAGGGCATGTACGATGTACCTAAATTAATCAGGACAATGACGGGTAGAACTTGACTTGCGTCTTATGATTTGTTGGCCGACGTCAAGGTCATAAGAGCTTGGGGTAAAAATCACATCGGGAGTTTCAAACATAAAGGAAACTTGTAGATTTAGCATACCTTCTGGAGTATGGTGACTAGAGTGGCTTCCATCTAGGGCATCATGCAATGATAGTTAGATCCCTATCCCACTGATGAGTAGGATTACTCTCAGGAATTTTTCTCACTTAATAATCAATGCTATAAACCAAGTAGGTGTCTAGAAAGGTATTAGAGGGGCTACGCCTCCAGGGAAAAGAGATTCGTTAATTAAGGAACTTTGCGAAAGCGTTGGAAAATCTCCCTCGAAGTACCAACACCGGCCTGGCTGAAAAGATAAGCAAGTATTATGATGTGTGATTAAATCCTGACTAGTTCTTCTTTTAGGTTTTGAAGAAGGATTTGAGGAAACAGTGGGAGCTATCCTGTTTAGATAAACTAATAACCAATCTAAACTTGCAAGAGCATATGCTGAGTGTTTTCTTTTCTCTCTCTCTGGCAGCTACCTTGACAGGACTAAAACTATAACTTGAAAAAAATATAATGACCGGGCTGAACTATAAAGATTGGCTAAGGAACGTCAATATTGCAATGACTTATGACAAAGTAGCATATGTTACCACCGCTGTTCCTCCCCTTATCCCAGGACCAGATTCCTCAGTTGCGGACAAGGAAGTTCACAAAACCTGGGATCTAGACTGTGAGAGAGCTAAGTGTATCATGCTGGCGTCCATGAACAATGAACTCCAGAAACAGCACGAGCGTATGGATATTATATCCATCTTTCTCCATTGAAAGGAATTGTATGGGGAGCACTCCCGTATCGCGATGTATGAGACCTCAAGGAAACTTTTCCAGATGAGGTTAGCTCCAGGATCACCTGTAGAAGTGCACGTCCTCAAAATGATCATCCTCATTGAGGAACTAAAAAACCTGGGATGCGTGCTAGAGAATGATTTGTACATCGACTTGATTTTGGCAGTCCCTTCCCCACACTTTCTCTCAGTTCGTGATGAACTTCAATATGCAAGAAATGGAAGCTGATCTTCCAAAGCTCCTCAACATGTTTAGGGTAGCAGAGACCTCCTTGAAAAAGTAGAAGACCCCCGTTCTGTATGTTGGCCAATCATCCTCTTCTAAATCTAAAGCGAAAGCTAAAGGGAAGAAGAAGATGAAAGCCACCAAACCGAAGGGTGGGGTCAAGAAGGTGCAGGGAACGAACAAGGTAGGAGGGGTGAAGGCGGATATAAACGAATGCTTTTACTGTCACAAGCAAGGGCACTGGAAGAAGGATTGTATGGCCTTCAAAGCCAAGGACAAGATGCAAGCTGTTGCTTCTGCTTCAGGTGTGTTCGTAATCGAAAATTGTCTTTCAGTAAACTCTACATCATGGGTACTTGATACCGGTTCTGGTTCTCACATCTGTAATTCTTTGCAGGATCTAAGAAATAGTAGAGTACTGGGGACGGGTGATATGACTCTCCGGATGGGCAATGGAATGCATGTAGATGCTATTGCAATAAGGGAATATCACCTAGGGTTGACTAGTGGGCACATTTTGGTGTTGTACAGATGTTTTTGTATTCCCAGTATGTTGTGTAATATTATATCAGTATCTTTGTTATCTAATGATAGATATAATTTTGCGCTTGAAAGAAATGTCATGAACATTCTCCTAAATCAAGAACTGATTGGGTATGGCACACTGGAAAACGGCATATACATACTTAATCAACCTCGAATTTTCAATATTCAAAACACACTTAAAAGAAAGGCTCCAGATTCAAACCAAGCCTTTCTATGGCATTGTAGACTTGGTCATATAAACGAAACAAGGTTGACTAAGTTACATAAAGATGGATATTTCGATCCGTTTGAATATTCATCATATGCAACTTGTCAATCATGTATCAAAGGAAAAATGACCAAATCTCCGTTCACCGGACACGGAGAAAGAGCCACAAAACTCTTGGGACTTGTACACAGTGATGTATGTGGTCTAATGTCTATGCACGCGAGAAGCGGTCACTCCTACTTCATCACTTTTACTGATGACTTCTCTAGGTATGGACATGTGTTCTTAATGAAACATAAATCCGAGGCCTTTGAGAAGTTTAAAGAGTATAAAAATGAAGTAGAGAAACAAACTGGTAAAAGCATCAAGACATTTCGATCTGATCGAGGTGGAGAATACTTAAGTACCAGTTTCCTTGAATTCTTAAAAGAGAATGGAATTCTCTCTCAGCTTACTCTACCTTATACATCTCAGCATAATGGTGTATCAGAAAGGAGGAATCACACTCTATTAGATATGGTGCGTTCAATGATGAGTAGTGCTGAGTTGTCACTTTCCTTCTAGGGTTTTGCTCTAGAATCAGCAGCATACTTATTGAATAGAGTTTCGACTAAGTCTGTGCCTACCACTCCATATGAAATGTGGAGCGGGAAGAGACTATATCTCAAGTATATCAAGATATGGGGTTATCTGGCATATGTTAAAAAGCATAGTCCGGACAAGCTCGAGACACGATCGGTTTTATGCAAGTTAGGATACCCCAAAACATTCAATGGGGTATATGGTCTACCACACTGAAAAACAAAAGGTGTTTGTAGCTCGCCACATTGTCTTCTTAGGGAGCGAATTTCTTGCAAAAGAAATTAGTGAGAGCACGGTAGAGCTGGATGGAATTCCAAAACCTCAAACTGCTGCCGAGGACTTAGTAGAATCTCAGGTTTCAATAGAACCGGATGAACCAACGCCACTACGTAGATCTAGTAGGCTTTCTCATCCTCCTGAAAGATATTATGGGTTTCTTCTAGATGGGGATCGAGAGGCTAGCATCATCGATGATGATGAGCCTACTAGTTTTCAGCAGGCTATTACGAGTAGAGACTCGGTGAAGTGGCTGGATGCTATGAGATCCGAAATGGAATCCATGTACACCAATAAAGTGTGGACTTTAGAAGTTGCTCCTCCCGGGGTGAAACCAGTTGGATGCAAATGGATCTTCAAAATGAAGATTGGTGCACTTGGACAAGTGGAAACCTACAAAGCTAGACTCGTTGCAAAAGGTTTTCGTCAAAGACCAAAATTGGACTATGATGAAACCTTTTCACCTGTAGCTATGCTTAAATCCATTTGGATCCTACTTGCCATTGCTGCCTTCCTTGACTATGAAATCTGGCAGATGGACGTAAAAACAGCTTTTCTAAATGGACATTTAGAAGAGAATATTTATATGGATCAACGAGAAGGTTTCTTAGACAGTGGGAGTAGCGGAAGAGTGTGCAGGTTGCTTAAATCCATTTATGGATTAAAGCAAGCATCGCAGAGTTGGAAGATCTGCTTTGATGAGACAGTCAAAGAATTTGACTTTATCAAAAATGTAGATGAGCCATATATTTATAGGAAGATGGTAGAAGGAGCAGTAGACTTCCTCGTTTTGTACGTCGATGACATACTACTGATAGGGAATGATGTTCCTATGCTACAATCAGTAAAGCTCTTCTTGTCACAGAAATTCTCCATGAAAGACTTGGGAGATGCAACCTAGATTCTGGGCATTAAGATCTATCGTGATAGATATAATAGAATGTTAGGACTTTCACAGTCCAGGTATATTGACACTATACTAAAGAGATTTAGTATGGAAGATTCCAAGCGCGGTAATATGCCCGCTTGTCACGGGATCACCCTCTCCAAAGAGATGTCTCCAAAGACTGATGAAGAGAGGGCTCGTATGGGTATTATACCCTACGCTTCGACAGTAGGATCTATAATGTATGCGATGTTATGTACCAGACCAGATGTAGCTTACGCACTTAGTATGGTAAGCAGGTATAAATCTGACCCAGGTGAGAAACATTGGATAGCGGTAAAGAACATTCTCAAGTACCTGAGAAGGATTAAGGAGATGTTCTTAGTTTACGGTAATGGGGACCTCCAGGTAGAGGCTTTTACCGACTCCGGCTTCCAAAGTGACAAAGATGATTCTAAATCCATTTCGGGTTTTGTGTTTACCCTCAATGGAGGGGCGGTATGTTGGAGGAGTTCCAAACAGGATACCGTCACAGACTCAACTATGGAGGCTGAGTATAAAGCTGCTAGTGAAGCCGCAAAAGAGGCTGTCTGGATGAGGAAGTTCATTTCTGAACTTCAGGTGGTTCCGTCCATTGCCAATCCAATACCTTTGTATTGTGATAAAATGGGGCTGTAGCATTAGCGAAGGAACCAAGGTCCCATCAGAAATCCAGGCATATCTTAAGGCGATTTCACCTGATCAGGGAGATCGTGGATCGTCGGGAGATCGAGGTACGGAGAGTGGACACAAAAGACAACACGGCAGATCCATTCACCAAGGCCATCCCTCAAGTCCAGTTCGAGAGGCTGTTTGAGATGTTGGGCATGCGGTAGGCCAGTAACTGGATCTAGTGCAGACAGTGGGTACTCAATGCGCCAATTATAGGCCTTAGTGCAAGTGGGAGATTGTTGGATATATATGCCCTAGAGGCCTTCATTGTATAGGATGCTGGGAATATGCATGTACATGACAATCTTGCTTGATATGATAGTACGCTATTTGGTTTGTCTTTATCTTAATATATGATATATTTTGCGTCGTATTCATATATATATATATATACATGTTGATAAAGCTCATAGGGTGTTTGCCTGACTACCGGCGTTGTGATGGCAGTCATACTTATGGGAGCTGGATAGTCAATAGGCACATCCTTAGATGTCCCTGGTCGCAGGAGTATCGAGACTGGGCATCCATACTCCGGAGTAGACTAGTGTATACATATCTAGACCCTGAGGAGGGGCGATGGATTGGTCCCACAGCTATTGGTGGAGTGCACCTAAGATTGTATACAGATGCTCACTGGGTGTGAGTACACCGGATAGGACTCGCCGAGAACTGACTGGATGGTATTTATACCTAACGTCAGATAGCAGTTCTCAGGTGACATGTGTGCAGATAGTCCGTTGACTTAAGGTCGTCATTTGTCTCGTGTGAGTTCCCACTGTGCTTTGATTACTACCCTACCACGGTTAAAAAGAGTCGTGCAAACAGGTTTTAGTTGGGCACAGTCTCGAGCCACGTGGGGGCAGTGAGCGACTGTTAGGGATTCGTCTCTCCTGGTATAGGGAGTTGATATCGCAAGGTGATCGGTTGGTCATTACCATAAGTCCCTGGCCAGGGCTGATTGAGAATTACTGATGGACTGATCAGTAGATTCTCTGATGTCCTTGAGCCATGCCGACACGACTTGTATGGTTATTAAGGGTCTGACGTTTACCACCTCCCTAGACCAAACATGTGATACTCTTAGACGAACAGACCGGACTGTGCGTATATTGTCATGGACAGGCTCAGTAGGAGTTCGGATGGGTTTCCTCATCGGCCTTCTTATCGATATCTACCTGGGGACTGTTACGTACAGCTAGTGCCGCTTGCGGTCTGTGGTTAAACCCACTGCTAGCGTATTAGTCGAGTGTTTAGAGTCCCACACAGAGATTTCCCTACTCCAGGAGAAACGATATAGAGGTCGTACGGTTTTACTACAAGGGTTCGGACGTATACTTGTTTAAACGCACGTACGACGTTCGGACAGTTTTTACTAGTCGGCTTTGGTTTAAGCCAGATTCTAGTATCAGGTTGTTGGATTTATACAGTCTAAAGTTTTTCCGTATTTTCACGGATAGGAGGGGAGTTCTCGTAATTTTACGGGAAGCTTCTAAAAGTACGGTGACTTGAGGGTTTAGGTGGCATTATCATTAAATGATATTGTTGTTAGTTATGTATATGCCCTAGAGGCCATTGTTGTACATATGATGTATATTATAATGGATGCTTGGTTATATATAGAGATGACTTTCTTGCTCGTCATGATAGTATGCTATTTGGTTTCACTTTATCTTAACATGTTGACTTGTATTGGTTTACTGTTTTACTCTCACATGTTGATAAAGCCCTTAGGACTTGTACTCGACTACTGGGACTATGATGAGATCATACTAGTAGGGCCGCGGTAGTCGATGAGTACATCCTATAACTGTTCCTAGTCGAGGGTATATCGAGACAGGGCATCGATACACCAGAGTAGACTAGCGTATACGCATCTTGACCCATATGATGGGCGATGGATGATCCCATATCCATCGGTGTTTGACATCAGAGATAGTGTACGGGTGCACAGTGGAGACTGGGTACACTGGACGGACTCGCCGAGAACTCCCAGATGGTGATATACCACACGTCAGATGGCAGTTCTCCGGTGACACAGGTACAGGGTAGTCTGTAGACCCGAGATCGTCATAGAGTCTTGTGTGATTCCCACTGTGCTTTGATTTCCACCTTACCACGTCCAAGAGGGCATGCAAAACGGTGGCTTTTGGGTACAGTCCCAAATCACATGGAGGCAATGAGCGATAGGAGGGGATTCGTCTCTCCCGGTATAGGGAGTTGATGTTGTGCTGTGTTCGATTGGCTATAACTGGAAGTCCCTGGCCAGGGCTGATATGGAGATTTACTGGTAAGTGTTACTAGTAGTTTCTCGACCCGTTATGAGCCATACATCGACATGACTAATCGGTTACTGGGGTCTAACGTATACCACCCCTAGACTTGATATGCAACATATCAGACGAACAGACCGGACTGTACGGGAGTGTTACTGGTTGGATTCACAGGAGAACGCACAGGCTAGCTTGTTGATCTTCTGATCGCTCAATACCTGGGTGGCTGTTACGTTTAGCTGACCGCTTGCAGCTTGTGGGTGTTTGATATGATCATCACCTGGTACCGGCGTATTGACGATTCTTTAGAGTCCTACACAGAAGTTTCTTGGCTCAGGCGAAACGGAGTAGAGGCACATATGTGATATGTGCAGGACCGAGAATAATGCGATATGGGATACCGTATTATATTCTCGCGATATTTAGATATGAACTGGGTCATCGGATCAAGTGTTGATTCGATGAATCGGTACATGATATATTAGTCGGTAATATTCGATATAGCCGGATCGTCGGATCAAGTGTTGATTCGATGATTTAATATATAATAATATATATGATATATTATTATATTAACTAATATTGGCTTGCTTTATTATTTCATTTTCTCAGTGGATGATACATTGATATATATGCGATATATGTTAATTGTATTATTTTCTTTTGTTGCAAATATATAATATATATGTGATATATATTATTGTGACATGATATGATTAATTGTTAAACATGTTTAAAGATGATTAATTGAGGTTAGGGTTTGATTAGGTTTAGATGCTTCAAGTTCCTTCTAGAAGCATTTTTCTTTTGTCATTTGTAAAGATATTTTGTGATGACACATTATTAACATAACCAAACCCTAACTCTAGTTGTTTCTCTACACATTCTCATCCATTCATCCTTGACCATGGTTATATATCAATCATATGTTTTTTTCTATTCATCACAAAAGAAAAAGGATTATCATTTATCTTTTCATTATCTTCTTCTTCCTTCTTCAAGAAAGCTTGCTAGTTTTTCTTGAAGTGATGAATAAAATTGAGAAAATGATTTAAAAAGAAAGCAATATTACTACTCTCTCATACTCATCTCATCTAGCCCATGGGATTAGTGTGTTCTTCTCTTTTGAGTGAGAAAGCTTGAGTCGAAGCAACTTCAAGGTAGATCATCGGAGATTTGGAATACTTCGAGCTAGCATGGATCGTTCGAGTCGTGGAGCCTATCATGAGTCCGGGAGATCGTGGATCGCGGCAAAGGGACTTCTACTCGGAGCTTGTGAAGTGAAGGAGCGGACTACAAAGGTTGTAATCCCTCACACTTAGATAAAAGTTATCATCTTGCATATTAAACCCTAATAATCTAGCAAAGATCCCGGCTTTGGGTTGTTCGGCACGTCTAAAATTTAATCCGGGCATGTTTGATGCCTTATGAACCTTCACAAGAGTGCCTAGGAACCCTACAGTGGTATCAGAGACTAGCTAGAGCATTAGGCGATGTGTTTACGAAGTTAAAACTCCGATCGAACCCGAAACGACGAAACTTGACCCCTCTCTGGAAATTTTTTAAATTTTGGGATTTTTCTGAATTAAAAATATTTAAAAAAATCAGCAGGGAATTCTAAGAATTACCCTGAAACACGTTCCCATAATTCCACCAACTTAGCGCGGAACCGCGGCAGGAACATGGTTGTCGCGGCGGTTCCGCGGCCGAATTGTAGGATTGTGACACGTGGCTTCATGGTATAGACCGTAGGTACTTGCTGACTATTCTGGGTATTTTTAATCTGTTTCAGGTGTTTAAAATTTTGGGGTTTGTTTTGTAATAGTAGACTCGATCGGAAATTTTAAATTCGTATTTCTTTCCGGATATTTAGAAACTGTTAAACTATTTGAACGGATATCATTAACTTACTGTTTCCCAGTACGGCAAACTTTCAAGTGTTGAAATTTATTCGGGTTTAAATCTTTCGGAAAAATTGTACAAGTTAAGCGGTGGACCCTCTAGAAGACAACAAATCTTAACTCGATTATGTGACCGTCTTGAACTGCCTTTTGAACCTTCGGGTTTGGGGCAGTACGGCGTGCCACATGTGAGGCGTTGGCTTGACCCTTCTACGGCTGGATCACCGGTACTGTGACATATTCTGGGATTATTTGAATCTCGCTCATGTGTTGAGCAGTTTAGGAAATTTTGGGTGTTTGATTATCTGTTCAAAAAGTTTAATACTGTTTATTTATCTGGAATGTGATACAATATGTGGAATTCATAGAGTTAGGCATGAAATGCGGAGTATGTGATATTTCGGATTTACGATGTCTAAAGTGATTGTGGATTCCAAATATTGTAGTTTTACACTTTCTTTTCTGTGACCGTAAGTGTAATATGTGATATCGCCGGTTTCGTTGCTATATGTCAACGACAATTGGGATGCTCATATTTACTTACGTTGATGATATGAGATATTATGTGTTGCTGTGATATGTTATATTGGATCGTCGCGATCAGAATAGCCGGGGGTTTTATGTGCGATGAGGGTTTTTATTTTCATTCATGTAAAATTCATTTGTAATGTAATATTCTTTTATTTGGGGCAATTCCAGGTTGCGGTTGCTGTCACCAGTGTATATTATTTACTTTTCCGCATTTGGTAGACCCAAGGAGGGGAGCACAAGTAACCGGGTTCTAGGGTCCAGTGGGAGGCCATCTCGAGGAGTCGAGACCGGGTCTCCTAACCCTAGAATTGGCAGTGTTACTTGCCGCTCTCGTAGGGGTCTTGGGATGTAGGTTTGGCTATTCGTCGCGACCGTGGAATCCGTGTTTTATACAGGCTCGTATTGAAAACACGGACGTCCTAGTATATCCAATATTTCATATATGTTCTTCTGCTGCAATGTTCTGTGATGAGATCATATTACTGCCTGAGACGAATGCTTATACTATATATATATGCTGATATATAAATATTACTGCTTTCGTTTCTTCTGTGATGCTTAGGAAGCATAAGCTGATGGGATTTTTATTAATGAGATTAATAAAAGAAAAGAAACCTAAAGATGTTGTAGACTCAAAAACTTTATAAAAAGAGGTAGCTACAGTTTTGCTTTGCACAGTGATATATACGATATATCCTGCACTTTATTCGATGAGGAAAGGACCGAGATCCCTTCACCGGGAGTGACTCCTTTAGCGAAACTGGCAGATGCTACAAAACACGGTTTGTCTTTTGATTGCTTTTAGTGTTTTGCTTTGCACAGCGGTATATATGATATATCCTGCACCTTATTCGATGAGGAAAGGGCCGACGATCCCTTCACCGGGAGTGACCCCTTTAGCGAAACTAAGAAAAGCCTCAAAACACTCCTTTTCAAAATTACTCGATTCTACGACGATATCAAGTTCATTACGCTCAGGGTTTTCTGAAAAACCTGCGTAGCCCTCCGTCATTTCAGATAAAGACTAGTTAGTATTCGTGCTACGTTTGTTGACCTCCGTCAAGGCGTAGTGTGCGGTAGCTGATTAGTATTTACCTGCTTATGCATATGATACAGATTGGATTAGGGTAGTCGTACGGCCTTGTTGACCTCCGTCAAGGGTCGTGCGGGTAGGTTTAATTCAATCAAGAAATGACAGGTTGAACTTGACTAGTAGACTATGGTTTGTTGACCTCCGTCAAGGTCATAGGACACTAGGGGCAAAATATTATCGAGAATTTCAAGTGTTGAAATTTGCAATGAGATTTCATACCTCCTATGAGATAGTTGGATCCTGATACCCACTGCGAGTAAGAGTTACTCCTGGGAGAGTTTTACACAAGACAACTAGCCGATCAAGTAGGTGTCTAGAAAAGTGTTAACGAGGTTACGCCTCTGGGAAAACGAGGTTTACTTTAATTAGGTCCGTGCGAAAGCACGGGGAACCTCCCTCAAAGTACCGACACTGATCTGGCTGAAAGATTGACGAAATTGTAGGGTGTAATTAATCCCGGCTAATCTTACCTTTTAGGGTTTTAAGGTAGATTTGATAAAAACAGTGGGAGACATCCTGATTAGATACGATAATAACCAATCTAATCTTGCAAGAGCATACGCTAAAGTGTTTTCTTCTCTCTCTCTCCAGGTAGCGACCATGTCATGCCATAATCAAGATAATAATATGGATGTATTGACTGAACCCGATTATTGTACTGAGCAAGGGAACGTTAGACCCATTCTTTCTTATAAGAGTTATAAGACTGAACAGGAAATATGAGAATATCTGGATTCTCACGCCGCCCAAAAGAACATGCATGTTGATGCATCTTCTTCGGGTGTGTTTGTTATTGAGAACTGTTTCTCAGTTCACCCTACGTCCTGGGTATTGATACCGGATCAGGATCCCACATATGTAAACAGTTACATGGGCTACGTAAAGGTAGAGAACTGGGAAAAGGTGATCATTCCATTTAAGTAGGGAACGGTGCGAGTATTGTAGCCAAAGCAGTTGGCGAATATCACCTTGTATTGCCAAGTCGTAATACACTGATTCTAAATGAGTGCTATTATATACCGAACATGATGTGCAACATTATATCAGTTTCTTTATTGAGTAAAGAGGGATATAATTTTGTAGTACAGGATAATGTTATGAACATATTCCTAGATCAAAAGTTGATTGCATCAGGCTCGTTACATAATGGTATATTCATTCTAAATCAGAATACAGTCCTAAATATACAAAACACACATAAGAGGAAAAGTTCAGAAATGAACGAATCCTACTTGTGGCATTGTAGACTTGGTCATATCAATGCGACACGACTGGCTAAGTTGCATAAAGATGGTTATTTGAATCCGTTCGAATTATCATCTTATGATACTTGCCATTCATGTCTCAAAGGAAAAATGACCAAAGCTCCGTTTAGTGGACACGGAGAAAGAGTTACCGAACTCTTAGGACTGGTACATAGTGATGTATGCGGTCCCATGTCTACGCATGCCAGGAACGGTTCTTCCTACTTCATTACATTCACTGACGATCTCTCAAGATTCGGATATGTATTCCTGATGAAACACAAGTCTGAAGCTTTTGAGAAATTCAGAGAATATAAGCACGAAGTAGAGAACCAAACGGGCAAAAGTATTAAGATTCTTCGATCTGATCGAGGAGGTGAATACTTAAGCGGTGAGTTCCTAGATTATCTAAAAGAGAATGGGATTCTCTCTCAGCTTACTCCTCCTTATACACCACAGCACAATGGTGTATCTGAGCGGAGGAATCGCACCCTATTAGATATGGTGCGCTCTATGATGAGCGAAGCTGAGTTACCTATTTCCTTCTGGGGGTATGCGCTTGAGACAGCGGCATACATACTGAATAAAGTTCCTACCAAATCTGTGCCTACCACCCCATATGAGATATGGGAAGGGAAGAGACCATATCTTAATTTTGTTAAGATATGGGGTTGCCCGGCTTATGTCAAAAAACGAAACCCGGACAAACTCGAGGCAAGATCTGTTTTATATAAGTTTATTGGATATCCCAAGCATTCGCGAGGGTATATTTTCTACCACAGTGAGGAACAAAGAGTGTTTGTTGCTCAACACGCCACCTTTTTAGAAAAGGAATTTCTTGCAAAAGAGATTAGTGGCCCTGAGGTAGAACTGGAAGAAGTTCCAGCAGAACAAACTACAACAGATGATTTAGTGGAACTTGAGGATTCAGTAGTACCCGACGAACCCCAACCTCTCCGCCGATCTAGTAGGGTTTCTCGTCCACCTGAGAGATACTACGGTTTTCTCATTGATGGTGGAAGCGAGGATTGCATCATGGATGATGATGAACCGACTAGTTTCGAGCAGGCCATCACGAGTGGTGACTCTGTGAAATGGCTGGATGCAATGCGATCTGAGATGGAATCCATGTACACCAATAAAGTATGGATTTTAGAAAATGCTCCTGAAGGGGTAAAACCCATTGGGAGCAAGTGGATTTTTAAAAAGAAATTTGGTGTAGATGGAAAAGTTGAGACTTTCAAAGCTAGACTTGTAGCAAAAGGTTTTCGTCAAAGACCAGGTGTGGACTATGACGAAACCTTTTCTCCAGTGGCTATACTTAAGTCCATCCGGATCTTACTTGCCATTGCTGCATACCATGACTACGAAATCTGGCAAATGGATGTTAAGACCGCCTTTCTAAACGGAGATTTAGAAGAGTGCGTGTACATGACTCAGCCAGAGGGCTTCGTAGATAGTGGGAGCAGCGGAAAGGTATGCAAGCTGCTTAAATCCATTTATGGGTTAAAGCAAGCATCGCGGAGTTGGAACATCTGTTTTGATGTTGTAGCCAAAGAGTTTGACTTCATCAAAAATATAGATGAACCTTGTATCTATAAGAAGGTAGAAGAGGGTAAGGTTGTCTTCCTCGTATTGTACGTGGATGACATACTCTTGATAGGAAATGATATTCCTATGCTGCAATCAGTCAAACTCTTCTTATCACAGAGATTCTCAATGAAAGATCTAGGTGATGCCTCCTGCATATTGGGAATCATGATCTATAGAGATAGATCTAAACGGATACTGGGATTGTCCCAATCCAGGTACATTGACACCATACTAAAGAGGTTTAGTATGGAAGAATCCAAGCGTGGGAACCAACCCACGATCTCTGGACTCACTCTCTCCAAAGAGATGTCTCCCAAGACTGATTTGGAGAGAGCTCGCATGCAAGGGATACCCTATGTTTCGGCAGTAGGCTCTATCATGTATGCAATGCTGTGTACCAGACCCGATGTAGCATACTCACTAAGTGTAGTGAGTCGGTATCAAGCAGATCCTGGAGAGAGTCATTGGACAGCAGTGAAGAACATTCTCAAGTACTTACGAATGACTAAGGAGACGTTCTTGGTGTATGGTAATGGAGAACTCCAGATGGAGTCCTTTACCGATTCAAGCTTCCAAAGCGATAAGGACGACTCTAAGTCGCAATCGGGATTTGTCTTTACCCTAAATGGAGGGGCGGATTGTTGGAAGAGTTCCAAGAAAGAAACCGTGGCAAACTCGACGATGGAGGCTGAATACATCGCTGCCAAAGAGGCTGTCTGGATCAAGAAGTTCATTAGTGAACTTGGTGTGGTTCCATCCATTGAGCATCCAATACCTCTGTATTGCGATAACAATGGAGCTGTGGCGTTAGCCAAGGAACCCAGGTCCCATCAGAAGTCCAGACATATTCTGAGGCGGTATCACCTGATCAGGGAGATAGTTGATCGCCGGGAGATCGAGGTCAGGAGAGTAGATACGAAGGACAACACTGCGGATCCATTCACGAAGGCTATTCCCCAGATACAGTTTGAGAGATTATTCAGGATGCTAGGTATGCGATACTACAGCAGCTGGCCTTAGTGCAAGTGGGAGATTGTTAGTTATGTATATGCCCTAGAGGCCATTGTTGTACATATGATGTATATTATAATGGATGCTTAGTTATATATAGAGATGACTTTCTTGCTCGTCATGATAGTATGCTATTTGGTTTAACTTTATCTTAACATGTTGACTTGTATTGGTTTACTGTTTTACTCTCACATGTTGATAAAGCCCTTAGGACTTGTACTCGACTACTGGGACTATGATGAGATCATACTAGTGGGGCCGCGGTAGTCGATGAGTACATCCTATAACTGTTCCTAGTCGAGGGTATATCGAGACAGGGCATCGATACACCAGAGTAGACTAGCGTATACGCATCTTGACCCATATGATGGGCGATGGATGATCCCATATCCATCGGTGTTTGACATCAGAGATGGTGTACGGGTGCTCAGTGGAGACTGGGTACACTGGACGGACTCGCCGAGAACTCCCAGATGGTGATATACCACACGTCAGATGGCAGTTCTCCGGTAACACAGGTACAGGGTAGTCTGTAGACCCGAGATCGTCATAGAGTCTTGTGTGATTCCCACTGTGCTTTGATTTCCACCTTACCACGTCCAAGAGGGCGTGCAAAATGGTGGCTTTTGGGTACAGTCCCGAATCACATGGAGGCAATGAGCGATAGGAGGGGATTCGTCTCTCCCGGTATAGGGAGTTGATGTTGTGCTGTGTTCGATTGGCTATAACTGGAAGACCCTGGCCAGGGCTGATATGGAGATTTACTGGTAAGTGTTACTAGTAGTTTCTCGACCCGTTATGAGCCATACATCGACACGACTTATCGGTTACTGGGGTCTGACGTATACCACCCCTAGACTTGATATGCGATATATCAGACGAACAGACCGGACTGTACGGGAGTGTTACTGGTTGGATTCACAGGAGAACGCACAGGCTAGCTTGTTGATCTTCTGATCGCTCAATACCTAGGTGGCTGTTACGTTTAGCTGACCGCTTGCAGCTTGTGGATGTTTGATATGATCATCACCTGCTACCGGCGTATTGACGATTCTTTAGAGTCCTACACAGAAGTTTCTTGGCTCAGGCGAAACGGAGTAGGGGCACATATGTGATATGTGCAGGACCGAGAATAATGCGATATGGGATACCGTATTATATTCTCGCGATATTTAGATATGAACCGGGTCATCGGATCAAGTGTTGATTCGATGAATCAGTACATGATATATTAGTCGGTAATATTCGATATAGCCGGATCGTCGGATCAAGTGTTGATTCGATGATTTAATATATAATAATATATATGATATATTATTATATTAACTAATATTGTCTTTCTTTATTATTTCATTTTCTCAGTGGATGATACATTGATATATATGCGATATATGTTAATTGTATTATTTTCTTTTGTTGCAAATATATAATATATATGTGATATATATTATTGTGACATGATATGATTAATTGTTAAACATGTTTAAGGATGATTAATTGTGGTTAGGGTTTGATTAGGTTTAGATGCTTCAAGTTCCTTCTAGAAGCATTTTTCTTTTGTCATTTGTAAAGATATTTTGTGATGACACATTATTAACTTAACCAAACCCTAACTCTAGTTGTTTCTCTACACATTCTCATCCATTCATCCTTGACCATGGTTATATATCAATCATATGTTTTTTTTCTATTCATCACAAAAGAAAAAGGATTATCATTTATCTTTTCATTATCTTCTTCTTCCTTCTTCAAGAAAGCTTGCTAGTTTTTCTTGAAGTGATGAATAAAATTGAGAAAATGATTTAAAAAGAAAGCAATATTACTACTCTCTCATACTCATCTCATCTAGCCCATGGGATTAGTGTGTTCTTCTCTTTTGAGTGAGAAAGCTTGAGTCGAAGCAACTTCAAGGTAGATCATCGGAGATTTGGAATACTTCGAGCTAGCATGGATCGTTCGAGTCGTGGAGCCTCTCATGAGTCCGGGAGATCGTGGATCGCGGCAAAGAGAATTCTACTCGGAGCTTGTGAAGTGAAGGAGCGGACTACAAAGGTTGTAATCCCTCACACTTAGATAAAAGTTATCATCTTGCATATTAAACCCTAATAATCTAGCAAAGATCCCGGCTTTGGGTTGTTCGGCACGTCTAAAATTTAATCCGGGCATGTTTGATGCCTTATGAACCTTCACAAGAGTGCCTAGGAACCCTACAATTGTGACTCATTTTGTGTGATTCATCATGTCATTAATGCATTATTAAATCCTTAATGACTCACATAATGAATCACTCATATTGAATTAATTTAGCATGATGAATAATCATATTCATTCATTTATTTGTTTATTCATTATGCTTCATATATTCAAGTGAGAAATGTAGGGTTCCTAGGAACACTAATGAAGTCTCACAAGTGATCAAACATGGCCAATTAAAATTTTACAAGTGCCGAGAAACCCTAATACGGATCGTTAACTAGATGTATAGGTGATGCGATGCAAATAAACGAATTTATAGCTAAAGGAAAAGGGCTGCAACCTTTGTAGATCCGGTCCTCCACCTCCATGGCTCCATGATGAAGTCCCCTCGCTGTCCATATCGGATCCCGGACTCTAGCATCGGCTTCATCGAAGAAAAGGGCGGGCTAGGTCGTCGACTACGATGCCGAAGATGATCTACGTCGAGGCATCACAAGATCAAGCTCTCACTTCACCAAGTCATAAAACTTGTGAAGAAAACACCCTATACTACTTGGCAAGAGGTAGATGATGAAGAAATAGGAAGTGGGTTCTCTTTGGATTTGGATTTCTCACTTGGAATCAACACTTGATAAATTTCAAGAAAGCTTTTCTTTCTTCATCAAGAAGAAGAAGAAGAAAAGAATGGAAAATGAATTAATTCTAATTGAATAATGGAGTGATGGTTATCATAATGTAACCATGGTAAAGTATAGAGAATAAACTAGGGTTAGGTGAATGGTTAGGTTTAGTGGTAAAAACAAAATGGAAGACTTTTCAAAGATGCTTTGAAGCTTCAAGAAGCTTTTAGCAAAGAACAAATAAATCCACCATTTTATTTTGCCAAAAATGATTAAATAAATAAACAAACAAATAAATAAAATCAAAACCCTAAACATTACACAACCATGGTTTAATCATACACTTAACCAAGTTAGCATGTATCATCAAACATGATACAATCAAGTGCACATAAAAAATATATCACATATACAATGTGCACATCAAGTGAGAAAATCCTTTTAAAGTGAACCAATACTAGTTAATGCAAAGTAATATTTCAAATATATAATTATGCATTAAATCATTAAATCAATACTTGATTTAACGATCCGGTCATATCGCATATAACCGACTAATATCCAATGTATCGACTTATCGAATCAATCCTTGATTCGATAACTAGGTTATATCGCATACAACCAATCGATACATTCATCACGAGAATAGAATACGGTATCACATACACGCATTATTCTCGGTCCCGCACATATCTCATATACGCTCCTATTTCGTTTCGCTTGAGCTAGGAAACCTCTGTGTAGGACTCTAAAGACTCGTCAATACGCCGGCAGCAGATGATGATCATATCAAGCACCCACAAGCCGCAAGCGGTCTGCTAAATGTAACGACCACCCGGGTATTGAGCGATCAGAAGATCGACGAGCAAGCCCGCTCACACTCCTGTGAATCCAACCAGTAACACTTACCGTATAGTCCGGTCTGTTCGTCTGATATGTCGCATATCTCGCCTAGGGGTGGTAAACGTCAGACCCTAGTAGCTTGATAAGTCATGCCGACGTAAGGTCCATAACATTCATGAAACTACTGATAACTCTTACCAGTATATCACTGCAACCCTGGCCAGGGATTTCCTGTAATGGCCAGTCGAGCATAGCGCAACATCCACCCCCAATACCGGGAGAGACGAATCCCCTCCTATCGCTCATTGCGTCCATGTGAATCGGGACTGTACCCAAAAACCACCTGTTTGCACGACTCAGTAGAGCCGTGGTAGGATGTAAATCAAAGCACAGTGGGAGACACACAAGACTCTATGACGATCTCGGGTCAACAGACTAAGCTGTACCAGTGTCACCAGAGAACTGCCATCTGACATGAGGTATAATACCATCTGGGAGTTCTCGGCGAGTCCGTTCAGTGTACCCATTCTCCACCGAGCACCCACATACCATCTCTGATGTCAAACACCAATGGATATGGGATCATCCATCGCCCATCACATGGGTCGAGAAGATATACGCTAGTCTACTCTGGAATATCGATGCCCCATCTCGATATTCCTACGACTAGGAACAATGAAGGATGTACTCATTGACTACCCAGGCCCCACTAGTATGATCTTCATCATAGTCCTGGAAGTCGAGTACACATCCTAAGGGCTTTATCAACATGTAATCAGAGAGACAGAAAGTATACATGTTAAGATAAAGAGCAACCAGATAGCGTACTATCATGTCGAGCAAGAAAGTCCTACCTATATATGTCCCAGCATCCACTACAATATACATCCTATGTACAGTAATGGCCTCTAGGGTATACATATAACTAACAATCTCCCACTTGCACTAGGGACATCTCTAGAAGTGGTTGCAGTATCTAATACTCAACCATCCCATATGAGTCTCTCTCTCTGGGAAAAGGCCTTCGTGAGTGGATCCGTCGTGTTGTCCTCTGAGTCTACTCTCCTAACCTCGATCACCCTGCAGATCAACTATCTCCATGATCAGGTGATGCTGCCTCAGAATATATCTGGGTCACTGATGGGACCAGGGTTCCTAGGCCAAAGCCACACTTCCATTGTCACACAATGGTGGGAACCTTGTTCATCTTATGAACCACTATACACCCAAACTGCCTCTTTGGTAGTATCTATAATAGCGATGTTACCATCCTTTATCGTCTAGTTTGCCACGGTATCTAGCTTGGAACACTTCCAACATACCGTCCCTTTACTGAGGGTGAAGACAATGCCTGTGACTGACATTCAGTCGTCCTTATCACCCTGGAACGTTTCCAGTGATTCTCCCCAGGATCAACTGATACCATCTCACTACAACTAGTGAGAATCCTAACATCCATTTAGATCTATCTCATAGATCCAGAACCCAGGATTTAGGAGGTATCACTTTGATCCTATATGGAGAATCTATGTGATAAGAGGAGATCGACCGATCGTAGCATAGGAAACTTCTTTCCTATCAAGAGTATGCCATCCACGTACTCTACGAGGATCATTACCATACTCCATACTACCCTTTTGTACATACAAGGTTCATCTACCATTTTGATGAAGTCAAACTCTTTGACTACCATATCAAAACAGATGTTCCAACTCCGCGATGCCTGCTTTATCTTGTAAAGCAGCTTGCACACGTTTCCGCTGCTCCCACTACTTACAAAGCCCTCTGGATGTGTTCTTATAGACGTTCTCTTCTAAATCAGTATTTAGAAAAGTAGTCATGGCACCCAACCACCAGATATCGTAGTCATGGTATGTAGCCGTGGCAAGTAGGATCTGGATGGACTTAAGCACAGCTACTGGAAAAGGTTTCATCATTATCCACGTCTGGTCGATGACGAAAACCTTTAACAAGTCTAGCTTTGAAAGTCTCAACTTTTCCATCTACACCAAGTAATCTTCTCAAGATATACTTGCTCCTGATGGGGATTTAACCCTTCAGATATTGCAGCCAAAGTGAATACTTTGTTGGTGTATATGGATTCCATCTCAGATCGCTAAGCATCCAGTCATTCTCACAGAGTCCCTACTCTCGATGACCTGCTCGAAACTAGTTGGGTCATCATCTAATGATGCATTCCTCGCTCCCACTGTCATCGAGAAACCGAGGTATCTCTCAGGCAGGTGAGGAACCCTACCAGATCGGCGGAGTGGCTGAGGTTCGTCGGGAACTATAGAATTCTTTGGTTCTGTCAAATCATCAACTGCAGTTTTGTATAGCTAGAACCTTTCCAGTTCTACAGAACTGACCTTGCCTCGATCTTGTCCAGATTTTGCTTTAGACATAGGCCGGACAATCCCAAATCATAACTTACTTATGAGATAGGCTCTTCCTGTACCATATCTCATATAGAATGGTAGGCAGTGATCTGATTCGAACCTAATTCAATAGGTATGCAGCTTCTCAAGCGCATAACTCCCAAAAGGAAATAGGAAACTCTGTAGTACTCATCATAGAGCACACCATATCTAATATTGTGCGATTGCTCCACCCCGATACACCGTTGTGCTGTGGTGTATTCACAGGAGTAACACTGAGAGAATCTCAATCTCCTTTAGAATAGTCCAGGAATTCTATGCACAAGTATTCTCCTTCCTGATCTCATCATAGGACATAATACTTATACCCGGTTATTGGTTCTCTACTTCTAACTTTTATTCTGTGAATACCTCAAAAGCTTCAGACTTATGTTTCAACAGAAACATATGACTGAATCTTGAGAGATTATCAGAGAACGTAATGAAGTATAAAGAACCGGTCCTGGCATGTGTAGACAGGAGACCTTACAAACATCATCATGTATCAATCCCAAGAGTTTACTAACTCTTTCCCTGTTTCCAGTAAACAGAGCTATGGTCATCTAATCTTTGTGACATGACTGGCAAGTTTCACAAGATGTAAATTCAAACTGATTTAAATATGCATCTAAAATGTAACTTCAGCTAGTCGGGTCGCATTGATATGACCTAGTCTACAATGCCTCAAGAATGATTCATTCATTTCTGAATTCTTCCTCTTGTGTGTGTTCTGTATACTAGGAGTTGTAGTTTGATTTAGAACGTCACTGCTTTTAGATAACGTGCCTGAACCGATCAACTTTTGATATAGGAAATGTTCAAAACATTATCCAACAATACAAAATTTTATCATTTCTTTAATAAATAAAGAGATTGATATGATTTTGTATATCAGGTTCGGTATCTAATAGCATTTATTCAGAATCAATGTATTGGTAATACAGGGTGACAGTGACCAACAGACTTGGCTGCAACACTTGCCCCGTTTTCTGTCTCATGAAACTTATCACCCGTTCTCAGTTTTCTACCTTTTTGTAGCCCTATGTAACAGATTACATATCTGGGATCCTGATCCGGTATCAAATACCCAGGATTCAGAGGATACTGAGAAACAGTTCTTTATAATGAACACACCCGAAGGAGATGCATCATATGCACTTTCTTCGTTTGGGCGGCATAGGAATTCTGGTATTCCCCTATTTGCTGCTCTGTCTTATAACAATTATAAGTTAGAGCGGGACCAACGTTCCCCAGCTCAGTATAACAAGCGGGTTCGGTCAATACATCCATATTATTATCTTGATTAAGGCGTGATATGGTCGCTACCTGGAGATAGATAGAAGAAAACACTCTGTGTGCGCTCTTGCAAGATCAGATTGGTTATTTATTTTATCTAATCAGGATGGCTCCCACTGTTTTTATCAAATCTTCCTTCAAACCTTAAAAGGAAAGACTAGCCGGGATTAATTGTTAGTTATGTATATGCCCTAGAGGCCATTGTTGTACATATGATGTATATTATAATGGATGCTTGGTTATATATAGAGAAGACTTTCTTGCTCGTCATGATAGTATGCTATTTGGTTTCACTTTATCTTAACATGTTGACTTGTATTGGTTTACTGTTTTACTCTCACATGTTGATAAAGCCCTTAGGACTTGTACTCGACTACTGGGACTATGATGAGATCATACTAGTGGGGCCGCGGTAGTCGATGAGTACATCCTATAACTGTTCCTAGTCGAGGGTATATCGAGACAGGGCATCGATACACCAGAGTAGACTAGCGTATACGCATCTTGACCCATATGATGGGCGATGGATGATCCCATATCCATCGGTGTTTGACATCAGAGATGGTGTACGGGTGCTCAGTAGAGACTGGGTACACTGGACGGACTCGCCGAGAACTCCCAGATGGTGATATACCACACGTCAGATGGCAGTTCTCCGGTGACACAGGTACAGGGTAGTCTGAAGACCCGAGATCGTCATAGAGTCTTGTGTGATTCCCACTGTGCTTTGATTTCCACCTTACCACGTCCAAGAGGGCGTGCAAAATGGTGGCTTTTGGGTACAGTCCCGAATCACATGGAGGCAATGAGCGATAGGAGGGGATTCGTCTCTCCCGGTATAGGGAGTTGATGTTGTGCTGTGTTCGATTGGCTATAACTGGAAGTCCCTGGCCAGGGCTGATATAGAGATTTACTGGTAAGTATTACTAGTAGTTTCTCGACCCGTTATGAGCCATACATCGACACGACTTATCGGTTACTGGGGTCTGACGTATACCACCCCTAGACTTGATATGCGACATATCAGACGAACAGACCGGACTGTACGGGAGTGTTACTGATTGGATTCACAAGAGAACGCACAGGCTAGCTTGTTGATCTTCTGATCGCTCAATACCTGGGTGGCTGTTACGTTTAGCTGACCGCTTGCAGCTTGTGGGTGTTTGATATGATCATCACCTGCTACCGGCGTATTGACGATTCTTTAGAGTCCTACACAGAGGTTTCTTGGCTCAGGCGAAACGGAGTAGAAGCACATATGTGATATGTGCAGGACCGAGAATAATGCGATATGGGATACCGTATTATATTCTCGCGATATTTAGATATGAACCGGGACATCGGATCAAGTGTTGATTCGATGAATCGGTACATGATATATTAGTCGGTTATATTCGATATAGCCGGATCGTCGGATCAAGTGTTGATTCGATGATTTAATATATAATAATATATATGATATATTATTATATTAACTAATATTGGCTTACTTTATTATTTCATTTTCTCAGTGGATGATACATTGATATATATGCGATATATGTTAATTGTATTATTTTCTTTTGTTGCAAATATATAATATATATGTGATATATATTATTGTGACATGATATGATTAATTGTTAAACATGTTTAAGGATGATTAATTGAGGTTAGGGTTTGATTAGGGTTAGTAGCTTCAAGTTTCTTCTAGAAGCTTTTTCTTTTGTCATTCTTAAGATCTTTATGGATGACACATTCATTACTTAACCAAACCCTAACCCTAGTTGTTTCTCTACACATTCTCATCCATTCATCCTTGACCATGGTTATATATCAATCATATGATTTACATTTCTATTCATCACAAAAGAAAAAGATTAATCATTATCTTTTTGATTATCCATTATCTTCTTCTTCTCTCTTGAAGAAGCTCTCTTGAAAATTCTTATGTGATGAAAGATTATGAGAAAATGATATAAAAAGAAAGCTAAATTACTACTCTCTCATCCTCATCTCATCTAGCCCTTGGGATTAGGGAGTTCTTCTCTTTTGAGTAAGAAAGCTTGAGTCGAAGCAACTTTAAGGTAGATCATCGGAGATTTGGATTACGACATGCTAGAATGGATCGTTCGAGTCGTGGAGCCTCTCATGAGTCCGGGAGATCGTGGATCGCGGCAAAGGGACTTCTACTCGGAGCTTGTGAAGTGAAGGAGTGGACTACAAAGGTTGTAATCCCTCACACTTAGATAAAAGTTATCTAATTACATGTTAAACCCTAATAATCTAGCAAAGATCCCGGCTTTGGGTTGTTCGGCACGTCTAAAATTTAATCCGGGCAAGTTTGATGCCTTATGAACCTTCACAAGAGTGCCTAGGAACCCTACAGTGGTATCAGAGCCTAGCTAGAGCATTAGGCGATGTGTTTACGAAGTTAAAACTCCGATCGAACGCGAAACGACGGAAAAAACCCCCTCTCTGGAAATTTTTTAAAATTTGGGATTTTTCTGAATTAAAAATATGTAAAAAAATCAGCAGGAAATTATAAGAATTACCCTAAAATACGATCCCCCAAATCGATCAAACGGCGGCGGAACCGCGGCGAAAGCATGGCTTGCGCGGCGGTTCCGCGGCGTGTTGATGAGAAATTGACACGTGGCTTTGATGGTAATTCCCGTAGGTACTTGCTGACCATTCTGGATATTTTTAATCTGTTCCAGGTGTTTAAAATTCTGGGGTTTGTTTTGTAACAGTAGACTCGATCGGAAATTTTAAATTCGTATTTCTTTCCGGATATTTAGAAACTGTTAAACTAGTTGAACGGATATCATTAACTTACTGTTTCCCGGTACGGCAAACTTTCAAGTGTTGAAATTTATTCGGGTTTAAATCTTTCGGAAAATTGTACAAGTTAACTGGTGGACCCTCTAGAAGACAACAAACCTTAACTCGATTATGTGACCGTCTTGAACTGCCTTTTGAACCTTCGGGTTTGGGGCAGTACGGCGTGCCACATGTGAGGCGTTGGCTTGACCCTTCTACGGCTGGATCACTAGTACTGTGACATATTCTGAGATTATTTGAACTCCGCTCAAGAGTTGAGCACTTTGGGAAATTTTGGGTATTTGATTATCTGTTCAGAAAGTTTAATTCTGTCTATTTATCTGGAATGTGATACAATATGTGGAATTCATAGAGTTAGGCATGAAATGCGGAATATGTGATATTTCAGATTTATGATGTCTAAACTGATTGTGGATTCCAAATATTGTAGTTTTACACTTTCTTTTCTGTGACCGTAAGTGTAATATGTGATATCGCCGGTTTCGTTGCTATATGTCAACGACAATTGGGATGCGCATATTTACTTACGTTGATGATATGAGATATTATGTGTTGCAGTGATATGTTATATTGGATCGTCGCGATCAGAATAGCCGGGGGTTTTATGTGAGATGAGGGTTTTTATTTTCATTCATGTAAAATTCATTTGTAATATAATATACTTTTATTTGGGGCACTTCCTGGTTGCGGTTGCTGTCACCAGTGTATATTATTTACTTTTCCGCATTAGGTAGACCCAAGGAGGGGAGCACAAGTAACCGGGTTCTAGGGTACAGTGGGAGGCCATCTCGAGGAGTCGAGACCGGGTCTCCTAACCCTAGAACTGGCAGTGTTACTTGCCGCTCTCGTAGGGTCTTGGGATGTGGGTTTGGCTATTCGTCGCGACCGTGGAATCCGTGTTTTATACAGGCTCGTATTAAAAACACGGACGTCCTAGTATATCCAATATTTCATATATGTTCTTCTGCTGCAATGTTCTGTGATGAGATCATATTACTGCCTGAGACGAATGCTTATACTATATATATATGTTGATATATAAATATTACTGCTTTCGTTTCTTCTGTGATGCTTAGGAAGCATAAGCTGATGGGATTTTTATTAATGAGATTAATAAAAGAAAAGAAACCTAAAGATGTTGTCGAATCAAAACTTAATAAAAAAAGGGTAGCTAGAGTTTTGCTTTGCACAGTGATATATACGATATATCCTGCACCTTATTCGATGAGGAAAGGACCGAGATCCCTTCACCGGGAGTGACTCCTTTAGCAAAACTGGCAGATGCTACAAAACGCGGTTTGTCTTTTGATTGCTTTTAGTGTTTTGCTTTGCACAGCGGTATATATGATATATCCTGCACCTTATTCGATGAGGAAAGGGCCGACGATCCCTTCACCGGGAGTGACCCCTTTAGCGAAACTAAGAAAAGCCTAAAAAACACTCCTTTTCAAAAACATATGATTCTACGACGATATCAAGTTCTTTACGCTCAGGGTTTTCTGAAAAACCTGCGTAGCCCTCCGTCATTTCAGATAAGTACTACTTAGTATTCGTGCTACGGTAGTTTGGCATTCGTCAAGGCCTAGTGTACGGTAGCTAACTAGTATTTATCTGCTTATGCATATGATGCAGATTGGATTAGGGTATTCGTACGGCGTAGTTTGGCATTCGTCAAGGGTCGTACGGATGGGTTTAATTCAATCAAGAAATGTACGGGTTGAACTTGACTAGTGGACTATGGGTTGTTTGGCATTCGTCAAGGTCATAGAACACTAGGGGTAAAAGCATTATCGGGAATTTCAAGTGTTGAAATTTGCAATGAGATTGCATACCTCTTATGAGATAGTTGGATCCCGATACCCACTGCGAGTAAGAGTTACTCCTGGGAGAGTTTTACACAGGACAATTAGTCATTCAAGTAGGTGTCTAGAAAAGTGTTAACGAGGTTACGCCTCTGGGAAAACGAGGTTTACTTTAATTAGGTCCGTGCGAAAGCACGGGGAACCTCCCTCAAAGTACCGACACTGATCTGGCTGAAAGATTGACGAAGTTGTAGGGTGTAATTAATCCCGGCTAATCTTACCTTTTAGGGTTTTAAGGTAGATTTGATAAAAACAGTGAGAGACAGCCTGATTAGATAAGATAATAACCAATCTAATCTTGCAAGAGCATACGCTAAAGTGTTTTCTTCTCTCTCTCTCCAGGTAGCGACCATGTCATGCCATAATCAAGATAATAATATGGATGTATTGACTGAACCCGATTATTGTACTGAGCAAGGGAACGTTAGACCCGTTCTTTCTTATAAGAGTTATAAGACTGAACAGGAAATATGAGAATATCTGGATTCTCACGCCGCCCAAAAGAACATGCATGTTGATGCATCTTCTTCGGGTGTGTTTGTTATTGAGAACTGTTTCTCAGTTCACCCTACGTCCTGGGTATTAGATACCGGATCTGGATCCCACATATGTAAATTGTTACATGGGCTGCGTAAAGGTAGAGAACTGGGAAAAGGTGATCATTCCGTTTAAGTAGGGAACGGTGCAAGTATTGTAGCCAAAGCAGTTGGCGAATATCACCTTGTATTACCAAGTCGTAATACACTGATTCTAAATGAGTGCTATTATATACCGAACATGATGTGCAACATTATATCATTTTCTTTATTGAGTAAAGAGGGATATAATTTTGTAGTACAGGATAATGTTATGAACATATTCCTAGATCAAAAGTTGATTGCATCAGGCACGTTACATAATGGCATATTCATTCTAAATCAGAATACAGTCCTGAATATACAAAACACACACAAGAGGAAAAGTTCAGAAATGAACGAATCCTACTTGTGGCATTGTAGACTTGGTCATATCAATGCGACACGACTGGCTAAGTTGCATAAAGATGGTTATTTGAATCCGTTCGAATTATCATCTTATGATACTTGCCATTCATGTCTCAAAGGAAAAATGACCAAAGGTCCGTTTAGTGGACACGGAGAAAGAGTTACCGAACTCTTAGGACTGGTACATAGTGATGTATGCGGTCCCATGTCTACGCATGCAAGGAACGGTTCTTCCTACATCATTACATTCACTGACGATCTCTCAAGATTCGGATATGTATTCCTGATGAAACACAAGTCTGAAGCTTTTGAGAAATTCAGAGAATATAAGCACGAAGTAGAGAACCAAACGGGCAAAAGTATTAAGATTCTTCGATCTGATCGAGGAGGTGAATACTTAAGCGGTGAGTTCCTAGATTATCTAAAAGAGAATGGGATTCTCTCTCAGCTTACTCCTCCTTATACACCACAGCACAACGGTGTATCTGAGCGGAGGAATCGCACCCTATTAGATATGGTGCGCTCTATGATGAGCGAAGCTGAGTTACCTATTTCCTTCTGGGGGTATGCGCTTGAGACAGCGGCATACATACTGAATAAAGTTCCTACCAAATCTGTGCCTACCACCCCATATGAGATATGGGAAGGGAAGAGACCATATCTTAATTTTGTTAAGATATGGGGTTGCCCGGCTTATGTCAAAAAACGAAACCCGGACAAACTCGAGGCAAGATCTGTTTTATATAAGTTTATTGGATATCCCAAGCATTCGCGAGGGTATATTTTCTACCACAGTGAGGAACAAAGAGTGTTTGTTGCTCAACACGCCACCTTTTTAGAAAAGGAATTTCTTGCAAAAGAGATTAGTGGCCCTGAGGTAGAACTGGAAGAAGTTCCAGCAGAACAAACTACAACAGATGATTTAGTGGAACTTGAGGATTCAGTAGTACCCGACGAACCCCAACCTCTCCGCCGATCTAGTAGGGTTTCTCGTCCACCTGAGAGATACTACGGTTTTCTCATTGATGGTGGAAGCGAGGATTGCATCATGGATGATGATGAACCGACTAGTTTCGAGCAGGCCATCACGAGTGGTGACTCTGTGAAATGGCTGGATGCAATGCGATCTGAGATGGAATCCATGTACACCAATAAAGTATGGATTTTAGAAAATGCTCCTGAAGGGGTAAAACCCATTGGGAGCAAGTGGATTTTTAAAAAGAAATTTGGTGTAGATGGAAAAGTTGAGACTTTCAAAGCTAGACTTGTAGCAAAAGGTTTTCGTCAAAGACCAGGTGTGGACTATGACGAAACCTTTTCTCCAGTGGCTATGCTTAAGTCCATCCGGATCTTACTTGCCATTGCTGCATACCATGACTACGAAATCTGGCAAATGGATGTTAAGACCGCCTTTCTAAACGGAGATTTAGAAGAGTGCGTGTACATGACTCAGCCAGAGGGCTTCGTAGATAGTGGGAGCAGCGGAAAGGTATGCAAGCTGCTTAAATCCATTTATGGGTTAAAGCAAGCATCGCGGAGTTGGAACATCTGTTTTGATGTTGTAGCCAAAGAGTTTGACTTCATCAAAAATATAGATGAACCTTGTATCTATAAGAAGGTAGCAGAGGGTAAGGTTGTCTTCCTCGTATTGTACGTGGATGACATACTCTTGATAGGAAATGATATTCCTATGCTGCAATCTGTCAAACTCTTCTTATCACAGAGATTCTCAATGAAAGATCTAGGTGATGCCTCCTGCATATTGGGAATCATGATCTATAGAGATAGATCTAAACGGATACTGGGATTGTCCCAATCCAGGTACATTGACACCATACTAAAGAGGTTTAGTATGGAAGAATCCAAGCGTGGGAACCAACCCACGATCTCTGGACTCACTCTCTCCAAAGAGATGTCTCCCAAGACTGATTTGGAGAGAGTTCGCATGCAAGGGATACCCTATGTTTCGGCAGTAGGCTCTATCATGTATGCGATGCTGTGTACCAGACCCGATGTAGCATACTCACTAAGTGTAGTGAGTCGGTATCAAGCAGATCCTGGAGAGAGTCATTGGACAGCAGTGAAGAACATTCTCAAGTACTTACGAAGGACTAAGGAGACGTTCTTGGTGTATGGTAACGGAGAACTCCAGATGGAGTCCTTTACCGATTCAAGCTTCCAAAGCGATAAGGACGACTCTAAGTCGCAATCGGGATTTGTCTTTACCCTAAATGGAGGGGCGGATTGTTGGAAGAGTTCCAAGAAAGAAACCGTGGCAAACTCGACGATGGAGGCTGAATACATCGCTGCCAACGATGCTGCCAAAGAGGCTGTCTGGATCAAGAAGTTCATTAGTGAACTTGGTGTGGTTCCATCCATTGAGCATCCAATACCTCTGTATTGCGATAACAATGGAGCTGTGGCATTAGCCAAGGAACCCAGGTCCCATCAGAAGTCCAGACATATTCTGAGGCGGTATCACCTGATCAGGGAGATAGTTGATCGCCGGGAGATCGAGGTCAGGAGAGTAGATACGAAGGACAACACTGCGGATCCATTCACGAAGGCTATTCCCCAGATACAGTTTGAGAGATTATTCAGGATGCTAGGTATGCGATACTACAGCAGCTGGCCTTAGTGCAAGTGGGAGATTGTTAGTTATGTATATGCCCTAGAGGCCATTGTTGTACATATGATGTATATTATAATGGATGCTTAGTTATATATAGAGATGACTTTCTTGCTCGTCATGATAGTATGCTATTTGGTTTAACTTTATCTTAACATGTTGACTTGTATTGGTTTACTGTTTTACTCTCACATGTTGATAAAGCCCTTAGGACTTGTACTCGACTACTGGGACTATGATGAGATCATACTAGTGGGGCCGCGGTAGTCGATGAGTACATCCTATAACTGTTCCTAGTCGAGGGTATATCGAGACAGGGCATCGATACACCAGAGTAGACTAGCGTATACGCATCTTGACCCATATGATGGGCGATGGATGATCCCATATCCATCGGTGTTTGACATCAGAGATGGTGTACGGGTGCTCAGTGGAGACTGGGTACACTGGACGGACTCGCCGAGAACTCCCAGATGGTGATATACCACACGTCAGATGGCAGTTCTCCGGTGACACAGGTACAGGGTAGTCTGTAGACCCGAGATCGTCATAGAGTCTTGTGTGATTCCCACTGTGCTTTGATTTCCACCTTACCACGTCCAAGAGGGCGTGCAAAACGGTGGCTTTTGGGTACAGTCCCGAATCACATGGAGGCAATGAGCGATAGGAGGGGATTCGTCTCTCCCGGTATAGGGAGTTGATGTTGTGCTGTGTTCGATTGGCTATAACTGGAAGTCCCTGGCCAGGGCTGATATGGAGATTTACTGGTAAGTGTTACTAGTAGTTTCTCGACCCGTTATGAGCCATACATCGACACGACTTATCGGTTACTGGGGTCTGACGTATACCACCCCTAGACTTGATATGCGACATATCAGACGAACAGACCGGACTGTACGGGAGTGTTACTGGTTGGATTCACAGGAGAACGCACAGGCTAGCTTGTTGATCTTCTGATCGCTCAATACCTAGGTGGCTGTTACGTTTAGCTGACCGCTTGCAGCTTGTGGATGTTTGATATGATCATCACCTGCTACCGGCGTATTGGCGATTCTTTAGAGTCCTACACAGAAGTTTCTTGGCTCAGGCGAAACGGAGTAGAGGCACATATGTGATATGTGCAGGACCGAGAATAATGCGATATGGGATACCGTATTATATTCTCGCGATATTTAGATATGAACCGGGTCATCGGATCAAGTGTTGATTCGATGAATCAGTACATGATATATTAGTCGGTAATATTCGATATAGCCGGATCGTCGGATCAAGTGTTGATTCGATGATTTAATATATAATAATATATATGATATATTATTATATTAACTAATATTGTCTTGCTTTATTATTTCATTTTCTCAGTGGATGATACATTGATATATATGCGATATATGTTAATTGTATTATTTTCTTTTGTTGCAAATATATAATATATATGTGATATATATTATTGTGACATGATATGATTAATTGTTAAACATGTTTAAGGATGATTAATTGTGGTTAGGGTTTGATTAGGTTTAGATTCTTCAAGTTCCTTCTAGAAGCATTTTTCTTTTGTCATTTGTAAAGATATTTTGTGATGACATATTATTAACTTAACCAAACCCTAACTCTAGTTGTTTCTCTACACATTCTCATCCATTCATCCTTGACCATGGTTATATATCAATCATATGTTTTTTTCTATTCATCACAAAAGAAAAAGGATTATCATTTATCTTTTCATTATCTTCTTCTTCCTTCTTCAAGAAAGCTTGCTCGTTTTTCTTGAAGTGATGAATAAAATTGAGAAAATGATTTAAAAAGAAAGCAATATTACTACTCTCTCATACTCATCTCATCTAGCCCATGGGATTAGTGTGTTCTTCTCTTTTGAGTGAGAAAGCTTGAGTCGAAGCAACTTCAAGGTAGATCATCGGAGATTTGGAATACTTCGAGCTAGCATGGATCGTTCGAGTCGTGGAGCCTCTCATGAGTCCGGGAGATCGTGGATCGTGGCAAAGGGAATTCTACTCGGAGCTTGTGAAGTGAAGGAGCGGACTACAAAGGTTGTAATCCCTCACACTTAGATAAAAGTTATCATCTTGCATATTAAACCCTAATAATCTAGCAAAGATCCCGGCTTTGGGTTGTTCGGCACGTCTAAAATTTAATCCGGGCATGTTTGATGCCTTATGAACCTTCACAAGAGTGCCTAGGAACCCTACAATTGTGACTCATTTTGTGTGATTCATCATGTCATTAATGCATTATTAAATCCTTAATGACTCACATAATGAATCACTCATATTGAATTAATTTAGCATGATGATTAATCATATTCATTCATTTATTTGTTTATTCATTATGCTTCATATATTCAAGTGAGAAATGTAGGGTTCCTAGGAACACCAATGAAGTCTCACAAGTGATCAAACATGGCCAATTAAAATTTTACAAGTGCCGAGAAACCCTAATACGGATCGTTAACTAGATGTATAGGTGATGCGATGCAAATAAACGAATTTATAGCTAAAGGAAAAGGGCTGCAACCTTTGTAGATCCGGTCCTCCACCTCCATGGCTCCATGATGAAGTCCCCTCGCTGTCCATATCGGATCCCGGACTCTAGCATCGGCTTCATCGAAGAAAAGGGCGGGCTAGGTCGTCGACTACGATGCCGAAGATGATCTACGTCGAGGCATCACAAGATCAAGCTCTCACTTCACCAAGTCATAAAACTTGTGAAGAAAACACCTTATACTACTTGGCAAGAGGTAGAGGATGAAGAAATAGGAAGTGGGTTCTCTTTGGATTTGGATTTCTCACTTGGAATCAACACTTGATAAATTTCAAGAAAGCTTTTCTTTCTTCATCAAGAAGAAGAAGAAGAAAAGAATGGAAAATGAATTAATTCTAATTGAATAATGGAGTGATGGTTATCATAATGTAACCATGGTAAAGTGTAGAGAATAAACTAGGGTTAGGTGAATGGTTAGGTTTAGTGGTAAAAACAAAATGGAAGACTTTTCAAAGATGCTTTGAAGCTTCAAGAAGCTTTTAGCAAAGAACAAATAAATCCACCATTTTATTTTGCCAAAAATGATTAAATAAATAAATAAACAAATAAATAAAATCAAAACCCTAAACATTACACAACCATGGTTTAATCATACACTTAACCAAGTTAGCATGTATCATCAAACATGATACAATCAAGTGCACATAAAAAATATATCACATATACAATGTGCACATCAAGTGAGAAAATCCTTTTAAAGTGAACCAATACTAGTTAATGCAAAGTAATATTTCAAATATATAATTATGCATTAAATCATTAAATCAATACTTGATTTAACGATCCGGTCATATCGCATATAACCGACTAATATCCAATGTATCGACTTATCGAATCAATCCTTGATTTGATAACTAGGTTATATCGCATACAACCAATCGATACATTCATCACGAGAATAGAATACGGTATCACATACACGCATTACTCTCGGTCCCGCACATATCTCATATACGCTCCTATTTCGTTTCGCTTGAGCTAGGAAACCTCTGTGTAGGACTCTAAAGACTCGTCAATACGCCGGCAGCAGATGATGATCATATCAAGCACCCACAAGCCGCAAGCGGTCTGCTAAATATAACGACCACCCGGGTATTGAGTGATCAGAAGATCGACGAGCAAGCCCGCTCACACTCCTGTGAATCCAACCAGTAACACTTACCGTATAGTCCGGTCTGTTCGTCTGATATGTCGCATATCTCGCCTAGGGGTGGTAAACGTCAGACCCCAGTAGCTTGATAAGTCATGCCGACGTAAGGTCCATAACATTCATGAAACTACTGATAACTCTTACCAGTATATCACTGCAACCCTGGCCAGGGATTTCCTGTAATGGCCAGTCGAGCATAGCGCAACATCCACCCCCAATACCGGGAGAGACGAATCTCCTCCTATCGCTCATTGCCTCCATGTGAATCGGGACTGTACCCAAAAACCACCTGTTTGCACGACTCAGTAGAGCCGTGGTAGGATGTAAATCAAAGCACAGTGGGAGACACACAAGACTCTATGACGATCTCGGGTCAACAGACTAAGCTGTACCAGTGTCACCAGAGAACTGCCATCTGACATGAGGTATAATACCATCTGGGAGTTCTCGGCGAGTCCGTTCAGTGTACCCATTCTCCACCGAGCACCCACATACCATCTCTGATGTCAAACACCAATGGATATGGGATCATCCATCGCCCATCACATGGGTCGAGAAGATATACGCTAGTCTACTCTGGAATATCGATGCCCCGTCTCGATATTCCTACGACTAGGAACAATGAAGGATGTACTCATTGACTACCCAGGCCCCACTAGTATGATCTTCATCATAGTCCTGGAAGTCGAGTACACATCCTAAGGGCTTTATCAACATGTAATCAGAGAGACAGAAAGTATACATGTTAAGATAAAGAGCAACCAGATAGCGTACTATCATGTCGAGCAAGAAAGTCCTACCTATATATGTCCCAGCATCCACTACAATATACATCCTATGTACAGTAATGGCCTCTAGGGTATACATATAACTAACAATCTCCCACTTGCACTAGGGACATCTCTAGAAGTGGTTGCAGTATCTAATACTCAACCATCCCATATGAGTCTCTCTCTCTGGGAAAAGGCCTTCGTGAGTGGATCTGTCGTGTTGTCCTCTGAGTCTACTCTCCTAACCTCGATCACCCTGCAGATCAACTATCTCCATGATCAGGTGATGCTGCCTCAGAATATATCTGGGTCACTGATGGGACCAGGGTTCCTAGGCCAAAGCCACACTTCCATTGTCACACAATGGTGGGAACCTTGTTCATCTTATGAACCACTATACACCCAAACTGCCTCTTTGGTAGTATCTATAATAGCGATGTTACCATCCTTTATCGTCTAGTTTGCCACGGTATCTAGCTTGGAACACTTCCAACATACCGTCCCTTTACTGAGGGTGAAGACAATGCCTGTGACTGACATTCAGTCGTCCTTATCACCCTGGAACGTTTCCAGTGATTCTCCCCAGGATCAACTGATACCATCTCACTACAACTAGTGAGAATCCTAACATCCATTTAGATCTATCTCATAGATCCAGAACCCAGGATTTAGGAGGTATCACTTTGATCCTATATGGAGAATCTATGTGATAAGAGGAGATCGACCGATCGTAGCATAGGAAACTTCTTTCCTATCAAGAGTATGCCATCCACGTACTCTACGAGGATCATTACCATACTCCATACTACCCTTTTGTACATACAAGGTTCATCTACCATTTTGATGAAGTCAAACTCTTTGACTACCATATCAAAACAGATGTTCCAACTCCGCGATGCCTGCTTTATCTTGTAAAGCAGCTTGCACACGTTTCCGCTGCTCCCACTACTTACAAAGCCCTCTGGATGTGTTCTTATAGACGTTCTCTTCTAAATCAGTATTTAGAAAAGTAGTCATGGCACCCAACCACCAGATATCGTAGTCATGGTATGTAGCCGTGGCAAGTAGGATCTGGATGGACTTAAGCACAGCTACTGGAATAGGTTTCATCATTATCCACGCCTGGTCGATGACGAAAACCTTTAACAAGTCTAGCTTTGAAAGTCTCAACTTTTCCATCTACACCAAGTAATCTTCTCAAGATATACTTGCTCCTGATGGGGATTTAACCCTTCAGATATTGCAGCCAAAGTGAATACTTTGTTGGTGTATATGGATTCCATCTCAGATCGCTAAGCATCCAGTCATTCTCACAGAGTCCCTACTCTCGATGACCTGCTCGAAACTAGTTGGGTCATCATCTAATAATGCATTCCTCGCTCCCACTGTCATCGAGAAACCGAGGTATCTCTCAGGCAGGTGAGGAACCCTACCAGATCGGCGGAGTGGCTGAGGTTCGTCGGGAACTATAGAATTCTTTGGTTCTGTCAAATCATCAACTGCAGTTTTGTATAGCTAGAACCTTTCCAGTTCTACAGAACTGACCTTGCCTCGATCTTGTCCAGATTTTGCTTTAGACATAGGCCGGACAATCCCAAATCATAACTTACTTATGAGATAGGCTCTTCCCGTACCATATCTCATATAGAATGGTAGGCAGTGATCTGATTCGAACCTAATTCAATAGGTATGCAGCTTCTCAAGCGCATAACTCCCAAAAGGAAATAGGAAACTCTGTAGTACTCATCATAGAGCACACCATATCTAATATTGTGCGATTGCTCCACCCCGATACACCGTTGTGCTGTGGTGTATTCACAGGAGTAACACTGAGAGAATCTCAATCTCCTTTAGAATAGTCCAGGAATTCTATGCACAAGTATTCTCCTTCCTGATCTCATCATAGGACATAATACTTATACCCGGTTATTGGTTCTCTACTTCTAACTTATATTCTGTGAATACCTCAAAAGCTTCAGACTTATGTTTCAACAGAAACATATGACTGAATCTTGAGAGATTATCAGAGAACGTAATGAAGTATAAAGAACCGGTCCTGGCATGTGTAGACAGGAGACCTTACAAACATCATCATGTATCAATCCCAAGAGTTTACTAACTCTTTCCCTGTTTCCAGTAAACAGAGCTATGGTCATCTAATCTTTGTGACATGACTGGCAAGTTTCACAAGATGTAAATTCAAACTGATTTAAATATGCATCTAAAATGTAACTTCAGCTAGTCGGGTCGCATTGATATGACCTAGTCTACAATGCCTCAAGAATGATTCATTCATTTCTGAATTCTTCCTCTTGTGTGTGTTCTGTATACTAGGAATTGTAGTTTGATTTAGAACGTCACTGCTTTTAGATAACGTGCCTGAACCGATCAACTTTTGATATAGGAAATGTTCAAAACATTATCCAACAATACAAAATTTTATCATTTCTTTAATAAATAAAGAGATTGATATGATTTTGTATATCAGGTTCGGTATCTAATAGCATTTATTCAGAATCAATGTATTGGTAATACAGGGTGACAGTGACCAACAGACTTGGCTGCAACACTTGCCCCGTTTTCTGTCTCATGAAACTTATCACCCGTTCTCAGTTTTCTACCTTTTTGTAGCCCTATGTAACAGATTACATATCTGGGATCCTGATCCGGTATCAAATACCCAGGATTCAGAGGATACTGAGAAACAGTTCTTTATAATGAACACACCCGAAGGAGATGCATTATATGCACTTTCTTCGTTTGGGCGGCATAGGAATTCTGGTATTCCCCTATTTGCTGCTCTGTCTTATAACAATTATAAGTTAGAGCGGGACCAACGTTCCCCAGCTCAGTATAACAAGCGGGTTCGGTCAATACATCCATATTATTATCTTGATTAAGGCGTGATATGGTCGCTACCTGGAGATAGATAGAAGAAAACACTCTGTGTGCGCTCTTGCAAGATCAGATTGGTTATTTATTTTATCTAATCAGGATGGCTCCCACTGTTTTTATCAAATCTTCCTTCAAACCTTAAAAGGAAAGACTAGCCGGGATTAATTGTTAGTTATGTATATGCCCTAGAGGCCATTGTTGTACATATGATGTATATTATAATGGATGCTTGGTTATATATAGAGAAGACTTTCTTGCTCGTCATGATAGTATGCTATTTGGTTTCACTTTATCTTAACATGTTGACTTGTATTGGTTTACTGTTTTACTCTCACATGTTGATAAAGCCCTTAGGACTTGTACTCGACTACTGGGACTATGATGAGATCATACTAGTGGGGCCGCGGTAGTCGATGAGTACATCCTATAACTGTTCCTAGTCGAGGGTATATCGAGATAGGGCATCGATACACCAGAGTAGACTAGCGTATACGCATCTTGACCCATATGATGGGAGATGGATGATCCCATATCCATCGGTGTTTGACATCAGAGATGGTGTACGGGTGCTCAGTAGAGACTGGGTACACTGGACAGACTCGCCGAGAACTCCCAGATGGTGATATACCACACGTCAGATGGCAGTTCTCCGGTGACACAGGTACAGGGTAGTCTGAAGACCCGAGATCGTCATAGAGTCTTGTGTGATTCCCACTGTGCTTTGATTTCCACCTTACCACGTCCAAGAGGGCGTGCAAAATGGTGGCTTTTGGGTACAGTCCCGAATCACATGGAGGCAATGAGCGATAGGAGGGGATTCGTCTCTCCCGGTATAGGGAGTTGATGTTGTGCTGTGTTCGATTGGCTATAACTGGAAGTCCCTGGCCAGGGCTGATATAGAGATTTACTGGTAAGTGTTACTAGTAGTTTCTCGACCCGTTATGAGCCATACATCGACACGACTTATCGGTTACTGGGGTCTGACGTATACCACCCCTAGACTTGATATGCGACATATCAGACGAACAGACCGGACTGTACGGGAGTGTTACTGATTGGATTCACAGGAGAACGCATAGGCTAGCTTGTTGATCTTCTGATCGCTCAATACCTGGGTGGCTGTTACGTTTAGCTGACCGCTTGCAGCTTGTGGGTGTTTGATATGATCATCACCTGCTACCGGCGTATTGACGATTCTTTAGAGTCCTACACAGAGGTTTCTTGGCTCAGGCGAAACGGAGTAGAAGCACATATGTGATATGTGCAGGACCGAGAATAATGCGATATGGGATACCGTATTATATTCTCGCGATATTTAGATATGAACCGGGACATCGGATCAAGTGTTGATTCGATGAATCGGTACATGATATATTAGTCGGTTATATTCGATATAGCCGGATCGTCGGATCAAGTGTTGATTCGATGATTTAATATATAATAATATATATGATATATTATTATATTAACTAATATTGGCTTACTTTATTATTTCATTTTCTCAGTGGATGATACATTGATATATATGCGATATATGTTAATTGTATTATTTTCTTTTGTTGCAAATATATAATATATATGTGATATATATTATTGTGACATGATATGATTAATTGTTAAACATGTTTAAGGATGATTAATTGAGGTTAGGGTTTGATTAGGGTTAGTAGCTTCAAGTTTCTTCTAGAAGCTTTTTCTTTTGTCATTCTTAAGATCTTTATGGATGACACATTCATTACTTAACCAAACCCTAACCCTAGTTGTTTCTCTACACATTCTCATCCATTCATCCTTGACCATGGTTATATATCAATCATATGATTTACATTTCTATTCATCACAAAAGAAAAAGATTAATCATTATCTTTTTGATTATCCATTATCTTCTTCTTCTCTCTTGAAGAAGCTCTCTTGAAAATTCTTATGTGATGAAAGATTATGAGAAAATGATATAAAAAGAAAGCTAAATTACTACTCTCTCATCCTCATCTCATCTAGCCCTTGGGATTAGGGTGTTCTTCTCTTTTGAGTAAGAAAGCTTGAGTCGAAGCAACTTTAAGGTAGATCATCGGAGATTTGGATTACGACATGCTAGAATGGATCGTTCGAGTCGTGGAGCCTCTCATGAGTCCGGGAGATCGTTGATCGCGGCAAAGGGACTTCTACTCGGAGCTTGTGAAGTGAAGGAGCGGACTACAAAGGTTGTAATCCCTCACACTTAGATAAAAGTTATCTAATTACATGTTAAACCCTAATAATCTAGCAAAGATCCCGGCTTTGGGTTGTTCGGCACGTCTAAAATTTAATCCGGGCATGTTTGATGCCTTATGAACCTTCACAAGAGTGCCTAGGAACCCTACAGTGGTATCAGAGCCTAGCTAGAGCATTAGGCGATGTGTTTACGAAGTTAAAACTCCGATCGAACGCGAAACGACGGAAAAAACCCCCTCTCTGGAAATTTTTTAAAATTTGGGATTTTTCTGAATTAAAAATATGTAAAAAATTCAGCAGGAAATTATAAGAATTACCCTAAAATACGATCCCCCAAATCGATCAAACGGCGGCGGAACCGCGGCGAAAGCATGGCTTGCGCGGCGGTTCCGCGGCGTGTTGATGAGAAATTGACACGTGGCTTTGATGGTAATTCCCGTAGGTACTTGCTGACCATTCTGGATATTTTTAATCTGTTCCAGGTGTTTAAAATTCTGGGGTTTGTTTTGTAACAGTAGACTCGATCGGAAATTTTAAATTCGTATTTCTTTCCGGATATTTAGAAACTGTTAAACTAGTTGAACGGATATCATTAACTTACTGTTTCCCGGTACGGCAAACTTTCAAGTGTTGAAATTTATTCGGGTTTAAATCTTTCGGAAAATTGTACAAGTTAACTGGTGGACCCTCTAGAAGACAACAAACCTTAACTCGATTATGTGACCGTCTTGAACTGCCTTTTGAACCTTCGGGTTTGGGGCAGTACGGCGTGCCACATGTGAGGCGTTGGCTTGACCCTTCTACGGCTGGATCACTGGTACTGTGACATATTCTGAGATTATTTGAACTCCGCTCATGAGTTGAGCACTTTGGGAAATTTTGGTTGTTTGATTATCTGTTCGGAAAGTTTAATTCTGTCTATTTATCTGGAATGTGATACAATATGTGGAATTCATAGAGTTAGGCATGAAATGCGGAATATGTGATATTTCAGATTTATGATGTCTAAACTGATTGTGGATTCCAAATATTGTAGTTTTACACTTTCTTTTCTGTGACCGTAAGTGTAATATGTGATATCGCCGGTTTCGTTGCTATATGTCAACGACAATTGGGATGCGCATATTTACTTACGTTGATGATATGAGATATTATGTGTTGCTGTGATATGTTATATTGGATCGTCGCGATCAGAATAGCCGGGGGTTTTATGTGAGATGAGGGTTTTTATTTTCATTCATGTAAAATTCATTTGTAATATAATATTCTTTTATTTGGGGCACTTCCTGGTTGCGGTTGCTGTCACCAGTGTATATTATTTACTTTTCCGCATTTGGTAGACCCAAGGAGGGGAGCACAAGTAACCGGGTTCTAGGGTACAGTGGGAGGCCATCTCGAGGAGTCGAGACCGGGTCTCCTAGCCCTAGAACTGGCAGTGTTACTTACCGCTCTCGTAGTTGTCTTGGGATGTGGGTTTGGCTATTCGTCGCGACCGTGGAATCCGTGTTTTATACAGGCTCGTATTAAAAACACGGACGTCCTAGTATATCCAATATTTCATATATGTTCTTCTGCTGCAATGTTCTGTGATGAGATCATATTACTGCCTGAGACGAATGCTTATACTATATATATATGTTGATATATAAATATTACTGCTTTCGTTTCTTCTGTGATGCTTAGGAAGCATAAGCTGATGGGATTTTTATTAATGAGATTAATAAAAGAAAAGAAACCTAAAGATGTTGTCGAATCAAAACTTAATAAAAAAAGGGTAGCTAGAGTTTTGCTTTGCACAGTGATATATACGATATATCCTGCACCTTATTCGATGAGGAAAGGACCGAGATCCCTTCACCGGGAGTGACTCCTTTAGCAAAACTGGCAGATGCTACAAAACGCGGTTTGTCTTTTGATTGCTTTTAGTGTTTTGCTTTGCACAGCGGTATATATGATATATCCTGCACCTTATTCGATGAGGAAAGGGCCGACGATCCCTTCACCGGGAGTGACCCCTTTAGCAAAACTAAGAAAAGCCTAAAAAACACTCCTTTTCAAAAACATATGATTCTACGACGATATCAAGTTCTTTACGCTCAGGGTTTTCTGAAAAACCTGCGTAGCCCTCCGTCATTTCAGATAAGTACTACTTAGTATTCGTGCTACGGTAGTTTGGCATTCGTCAAGGCGTAGTGTACGGTAGCTAACTAGTATTTATCTGCTTATGCATATGATGCAGATTGGATTAGGGTATTCGTACGGCGTAGTTTGGCATTCGTCAAGGGTCGTACGGATGGGTTTAATTCAATCAAGAAATGTACGGGTTGAACTTGACTAGTGGACTATGGGTTGTTTGGCATTCGTCAAGGTCATAGAACACTAGGGGTAAAAGCATTATCGGGAATTTCAAGTGTTGAAATTTGCAATGAGATTGCATACCTCTTATGAGATAGTTGGATCCCGATACCCACTGCGAGTAAGAGTTACTCCTGGGAGAGTTTTACACAGGACAATTAGTCATTCAAGTAGGTGTCTAGAAAAGTGTTAACGAGGTTACGCCTCTGGGAAAACGAGGTTTACTTTAATTAGGTCCGTGCGAAAGCACGGGGAACCTCCCTCAAAGTACCGACACTGATCTGGCTGAAAGATTGACGAAGTTGTAGGGTGTAATTAATCCCGGCTAATCTTACCTTTTAGGGTTTTAAGGTAGATTTGATAAAAACAGTGAGAGACAGCCTGATTAGATAAGATAATAACCAATCTAATCTTGCAAGAGCATACGCTAAAGTGTTTTCTTCTCTCTCTCTCCAGGTAGCGACCATTTCAGGCCATAATCAAGATAATAATATGGATGTATTGACTGAACCTGATTATTGTACTGTGCAAGGGAAAGTCAGACCCGTTCTTTCTTATAAGAGTTATAAGACTGAACAGGAAACAGGAGAATATCTGGATTCTCACGCCGCCCAAAAGAACATGCATGTTGATGCATCTTCTTCAGGTGTGTTAGTTATTGAGAACTGTTTCTTAGTTCACCCTACGTCCTGGGTATTAGATACCGGATCTGGATCCCACATATGTAAATTGTTACATGGGCTGTGTAAAGGTAGAGAACTGGGAAAAGGTGATCATTCCGTTCAAGTAGGGAACGGTGCAAGTATTGTAGCCAAAGCAGTTGGCGAATATCACCTTGTATTACCAAGTCGTAATACACTGATTCTAAATGAGTGCTATTATATACCGAACATGATGTGCAACATTATATCATTTTTTTTATTGAGTAAAGAGGGATATAATTTTGTAGTACAGGATAATGTTATGAACATATTCCTAGATCAAAAGTTGATTGCATCAGGCTCGTTACATAATGGCATATTCATTCTAAATCAGAATACAGTCCTGAATATACAAAACACACACAAGAGGAAAAGTTCAGAAATGAACGAATCCTACTTGTGGCATTGTAGACTTGGTCATATCAATGCGACACGACTGGCTAAGTTGCATAAAGATGGTTATTTGAATCCGTTCGAATTATCATCTTATGATACTTGCCATTCATGTCTCAAAGGAAAAATGACCAAAGCTCCGTTTAGTGGACACGGAGAAAGAGTTACCGAACTCTTAGGACTGGTACATAGTGATGTATGCGGTCCCATGTCTACGCATGCCAGGAACGGTTCTTCCTACATCATTACATTCACTGACGATCTCTCAAGATTCGGATATGTATTCCTGATGAAACACAAGTCTGAAGCTTTTGAGAAATTCAGAGAATATAAGCACGAAGTAGAGAACCAAACGGGCAAAAGTATTAAGATTCTTCGATCTGATCGAGGAGGTGAATACTTGAGCGGTGAGTTCCTAGATTATCTAAAAGAGAATGGGATTCTCTCTCAGCTTACTCCTCCTTATACACCACAGCACAACAGTGTATCGGAACGAAGGAATCGGACCCTATTAGATATGGTACGATCTATGATGAGCGAGGCTGAGTTACCTATTTCCTTCTGGGGGTATGCGCTTGAGACAGCGATACATCTATTGAATATGGTTCCTACCAAATCAGTGCCTACCACTCCATATGAGATATGGAAAGGGAAGAGACCATCTCTTAAGTATGTTAAGATATGGGGTTGTCCAGCCTATGTCAAAAGACAAAATCCGGACAAACTCGAGGCAAGATCAGTCTTATGTAAGTTTGTAGGATATCCCAGAAATTCACAAGGGTATATCTTCTACCACCCCGAGGAACAAAAGGTGTTTGTTTCTCGACATGCTACTTTCTTAGAAAAAGGTTTTCTTATGAAAGAAATTGATGGCAATGAGGTAGAACTGGAAGAGGTTCCAGCGACACAAACTACAACAGATGATTTAGTGGAACCAGAGGATTCAGTAGTACCCGACGAACCCCAGCCTCTCCGCCGATCTAGTAGGGTTTCTCATCCACCTGAGAGATACTACGGTTTTCTCATTGATGGTGGAAGCGAGGATTGCATCATGGATGATGATGAACCGACTAGTTTCGAGCAGGCCATCACGAGAAGTGACTCTGTGAAATGGCTGGATGCAATGCGATCTGAGATGGAATCCATGTACACCAATAAAGTATGGATTTTAGAAAATGCTCCTGAAGGGGTAAAACCCATTGGGAGCAAGTGGATTTTTAAAAAGAAATTTGGTGTAGATGGAAAAGTTAGACTTGTAGCAAAGGGATTTCGTCAACGACCAGGTGTGGACTATGACGAATCCTTTTCTCCAGTAGCTATGCTTAAGTCCATCCGGATCTTACTTGCCATTGCTGCATATCATGACTACGAAATCTGGCAAATGGATGTTAAGACCGTCTTTCTAAACAGTGATTTAGAAGAGTGCGTGTACATGACTCAGCCAGAGGGTTTCGTAGATAGTGGGAGCAGCGGAAAGGTGTGCAAGCTGCTTAAATCCATTTATGGGTTAAAGCAAGCATCGCGGAGTTGGAACATCTGTTTTGATGTTGTAGTCAAAGAGTTTGACTTCATCAAAAATATAGATGAACCTTGTATCTATAAGAAGGTAGCAGAGGGTAAGGTAGTCTTCCTCGTATTGTACGTGGATGACATACTCTTGATAGGAAATGATATTCCTATGCTGCAATCAGTCAAGCTCTTCTTATCACAGAGATTCTCAATGAAAGATCTAGGTGATGCCTCCTGCATATTGGGAATCATGATCTATAGAGATAGATCTAAACGGATATTGGGATTGTCCCAATCCAGGTACATTGACACCATACTAAAGAGGTTTAGTATGGAAGAATCCAAGCGTGGGAATCAGCCCACGATCTCTGGACTCACTCTCTCCAAAGAGATGTCTCCCAAGACTGATTTGGAGAGAGCTCGCATGCAAGGGATACCCTATGCTTCGGCAGTAGGCTCTATCATGTATGCGATGCTATGTACAAGACCCGATGTAGCATACTCACTAAGTGTAGTGAGTCGGTATCAAGCAGATCCTGGAGAGAGTCATTGGACAGCAGTGAAGAACATTCTCAAGTACTTATGAAGGACTAAGGAGATGTTCTTGGTGTATGGTAATGGAGAACTCCAGGTGGAGTCCTTTACCGATTCCAGCTTCCAAAGTGATAAGGACGACTCTAAGTCGCATTCGGGTTTTGTCTTTACCCTCAATGGAGGGGCGGTATGTTGGAAGAGTTCCAAACAGGATACCGTTGCAGACTCAACGATGGAGGCTGAATACATCGCTGCCAACGATGCTGCCAAAAAGCTGTCTGGATCAAGAAGTTCATTAGTGAACTTGGTGTGGTTCCATCCATTGAGCATCCAATACCACTGTATTGTGATAACAATGGAGCTGTGGCTTTGGCCAAGGAACCCAGGTCCCATCAGAAGTCCAGACATATTCTGAGGCGGTATCACCTGATCAGGGAGATAGTTGATCGCCGGGAGATCGAGGTCAGGAGAGTAGATACGAAGGACAACACTGCGGATCCATTCACGAAGGCTATTCCCCAGATACAGTTTGAGAGATTATTCAGGATGCTAGGTATGAGATACTACAGCAGCTGGCCTTAGTGCAAGTGGGAGATTGTTAGTTATGTATATGCCCTAGAGGCCATTGTTGTACATATGATGTATATTATAATGGATGCTTGGTTATATATAGAGAAGACTTTCTTGCTCGTCATGATAGTATGCTATTTGGTTTCACTTTATCTTAACATGTTGACTTGTATTGGTTTACTGTTTTACTCTCACATGTTGATAAAGCCCTTAGGACTTGTACTCGACTACTGGGACTATGATGAGATCATACTAGTGGGGCCGCGGTAGTCGATGAGTACATCCTATAACTGTTCCTAGTCGAGGGTATATCGAGACAAGGCATCGATACACCAGAGTAGACTAGCGTATACGCATCTTGACCCATATGATGGGCGATGGATGATCCCATATCCATCGGTGTTTGACATCAGAGATGGTGTACGGGTGCTCAGTAGAGACTGGGTACACTAGACGGACTCGCCGAGAACTCCCAGATGGTGATATACCACACGTCAGATGGCAGTTCTCCGGTGACACAGGTACAGGGTAGTCTGAAGACCCGAGATCGTCATAGAGTCTTGTGTGATTCCCACTGTGCTTTGATTTCCACCTTACCACGTCCAAGAGGGCGTGCAAAACGGTGGCTTTTAGGTACAGTCCCGAATCACATGGAGGCAATGAGCGATAGGAGGGGATTCGTCTCTCCCGGTATAGGGAGTTGATGTTGTGCTGTGTTCGATTGGCTATAACTAGAAGTCCCTGGCCAGGGCTGATATAGAGATTTACTGGTAAGTGTTACTAGTAGTTTCTCGACCCGTTATGTGCCATACATCGACACGACTTATCGGTTACTGGGGTGTGACGTATACCACCCCTAGACTTGATATGCGACATATCAGACGAACAGACCGGACTGTACGGGAGTGTTACTGATTGGATTCACAGGAGAACGCACAGGCTAGCTTGTTGATCTTCTGATCGCTCAATACCTGGGTGGCTGTTACGTTTAGCTGACCGCTTGCAGCTTGTGGGTGTTTGATATGATCATCACCTGCTACCGGCGTATTGACGATTCTTTAGAGTCCTACACAGAGGTTTCTTGGCTCAGGCGAAACGGAGTAGAAGCACATATGTGATATGTGCAGGACCGAGAATAATGCGATATGGGATACCGTATTATATTCTCGCGATATTTAGATATGAACCGGGACATCAGATCAAGTGTTGATTCGATGAATCGGTACATGATATATTAGTCGGTTATATTCGATATAGCCGGATCGTCGGATCAAGTGTTGATTCGATGATTTAATATATAATAATATATATGATATATTATTATATTAACTAATATTGGCTTACTTTATTATTTCATTTTCTCAGTGGATGATACATTGATATATATGCGATATATGTTAATTGTATTATTTTCTTTTGTTGCAAATATATAATATATATGTGATATATATTATTGTGACATGATATGATTAATTGTTAAACATGTTTAAGGATGATTAATTGAGGTTAGGGTTTGATTAGGGTTAGTAGCTTCAAGTTTCTTCTAGAAGCTTTTTCTTTTGTCATTCTTAAGATCTTTATGGATGACACATGCATTTAACTTAACCAAACCCTAACCCTAGTTGTTTCTCTACACATTCTCATCCATTCATCCTTGACCATGGTTATATATCAATCATATGATTTACATTTCTATTCATCATAAAAGAAAAAGATTAATCATTATCTTTTTGATTATCCATTATCTTCTTCTTCTCTCTTGAAGAAGCTCTCTTGAAAATTCTTATGTGATGAAAGATTATGAGAAAATGATATAAAAAGAATGCTAAATTACTACTCTCTCATCCTCATCTCATCTAGCCCTTGGGATTAGGGTGTTCTTCTCTTTTGAGTAAGAAAGCTTGAGTCGAAGCAACTTCAAGGTAGATCATCGGAGATTTAGATTACGACAAGCTAGAATGGATCGTTCGAGTCGTGGAGCCTCTCATGAGTCCGGGAGATCGTGGATCGCGGCAAAGGGACTTCTACTCGGAGCTTGTGAAGTGAAGGAGCGGACTACAAAGGTTGTAATCCCTCACACTTAGATAAAAGTTATCTAATTACATGTTAAACCCTAATAATCTAGCAAAGATCCCGGCTTTGGGTTGTTCGGCACGTCTAAAATTTAATCCGGGCATGTTTGATGCCTTATGAACCTTCACAAGAGTGCCTAGGAACCCTACATTAATTACACTCTACAAGTTCGCCAATCTTTCAGCCAGGCCAGTGTCGCTACTTTGAGGGAGGTTCCCCGTGCTTTCGCACGGACCCTAATTACTGTAAACCTCGTTTTCCCAGAGGCGTAACCCCATTGACACCTTTCTAGACACCTACTTGATCGGCTAATTGCAAAGTGCAAAACTCTCCCAGGAGTAACAATTACTCGCAGTGGGTATCGGGATCCAACTATCATATAGAAGGTATGCAATCTCATTGCAAATTTCCACACTTGAAACTCCCGATAAAGGTTTTTACCCCTAGGAGCTATGACCTTAACTATGGTCAACAAATCATAAGTACTAGTAAAGTTCTACCCGTCATTTCGTGATTAATTAGACCCACCCACATGACCCTTAACTAAGGTCAACAAAGTCACGCGACTGTCCTAACTAATCGCATCATATGCGGTGTAGGAAGACGTCACTTAGCTACCGTACACTGTGCCTTAACTAAGGTCAACAAACACAGCACGAATACTAAGTACTCTACTTCCTAAAATGACGGAGGGTTGCGAATGGTTTTTATGAAAAACTTTAACGCTTTGAACTTGATCTCGTTGCGGAATCAAATGGTTTTTAAATGGAATGTTTTTGAAGCTTTTTTAGTTTTGCTAAAGGGGTCACTCCCGGTGAAGGGATCGTCGGCCCTTTCCTCGTCGAATGAGGTGCGGGATATATCATATATATCACTGTGCAAAGCAAAAACTATAGAAGCAATCAAAAAACAAACCGAGGGTTGTAGCATATGCCAGTTATTGCTAAAGGAGTCACTCCCGGTGAAGGGATCTCGGTCCTTTCCTCATCGAATAAGGTGCAGGATGTTCTATGAGGAACACCGCGATGCAAAGCAAGAACTGTAGCTACCTGTTTTATTTTGAAATTTGATTCCACAACATCAATTAGGTTTATTTTCTTTCATTAATCTCATTAATGAATATCCCATCATTTAATTCCACCTAAACATCACAGATAAATATAACGTACGCTTATGCCATCTGCATTTGCCTCGATGTCCCGTCTGCACCGTTAGGTTAGGTAACTAACGCCAGAGCGAGGCAGGGCTAGCGCGGGTGTAAAACATAAGCAACGTCTATATAATATATCATATATACTATATACTATATCTATCTGAACAAATCACATGATCACATCACAGATAACGCAGCAGAAAATATCATATGAAATATTGGATATACTTGGACGTCCGTGTTTTCAATACGAGCCAGTATAAAACACGGATTCCACGGTCGTGATGAATAGCCATTCCCATACCCCTAGACCCCTACGTGAGCGGCAAGCAACCCTACCAATTCTAGGGTTAGGAGACCCGGACTCGACTCCTCGAGATGGTCTCCCACTGGACCCCAGAACCTGGTTACTTGTGCTCCCCTCCTTGGGTCTATCCTAATGCGGAAAAGAAAATAATATACAAATGGTGACAACATCCGCAACCTGGAAGTGCCCCAATAAAAGAATATTACATACAAGTTTTTTTTACATGAATGAAAATGGAAAAACACTCATCTCACATAAAACCCCCCCGGCTATTCGAACACGACGATCCAATATAACATATCCAGCAACACATAACATCACATGTCATCAACGTAAGTAAATATGCGCATCCCAATTGTCGTTGACATATAGCAACGAAACCGACGATATCACATATTACACTTACGGTCACAGAAAAGAAAGTGTAAAATTACAACAGTTGGAATCCGCAACCTACATAGACATCGCATGCCTAATCAAATGAATTCCTTAGACATCGCATGCCTAACAATTATAAACCCCGCATTTTAGTCTCAAAATTGAAAACACTTTTCAATATCAAGTCGGGCAATTCAACAAGATTCCCGACATTTTGATCGAATGCTCGTCGCAAACTTCAATAGACGGTCGCACCCCCGATGCCGTCGACGAAGTGCACTAAGGCGGAACACCGCTGCCGCGAGCACCCAAACGGATGCTTTCGGCGACGGGGTTCTCCTACAGTCAATTGGTCGGGGCTATGGGGTGTAGCAGTCTATTAAGTTTATCCGGCGAGTATCCGCGTACACTACGTGATTGCGACGGACTTTTGATCGCATCAAAATTACGTGGCAACGGATCAAGTGAGACTAAACCGCTAGATTTATAACATTCATTCAGTTATCTCATAACTTCTTGTGAATTCCAAATGTTGTATCACATTCCGGATAAATAGAAAATGTTAAACTTTCCGATCGAACATTCGAACACCCAAGTTTTCCCGATACAGCTCAACACATGAAATAAGTCTAAAAACATTCAGTTCATGCCTCAGTACCAACGGTCCAGCCGTAGAAGGGTCAAGCCAACGCCTCACATGTGGCACGCCGTACTGCCCCAAACCCTAAGGTTCAAAGGGCAGTTTAAGACAGTCACATAATCGAGTTAAGGTTTGTTATCTTCTAGAGGGTCCATCGCGTTACTTGCACTACTTAGAACGCCTTTAAACTATGGAAAAGTCCAACAATCAGAAATTTCCCGGCAGGGGAAAAAGTGGGTATTTATATCCGGTTGAACTTTTTAACATATTCTAAAATTATCTGGAAAAGCACACAGACAAAATTAGACAATCTGATCGAAACACCGAGTCCCCAATACAACCCAGAAAACTCAACTCTTGAGTAAACTTTAAAAAATTCCCAGAAAACTCAGCAATGAATGAAAGAAGTTACTGTGCAAAAACGACTGGCTGAAGACACTAAATGGCCGCGGAACCGCCGCATTAGCCGTGCTAATGCCGCGGTTCCGCCGCGTTTTGAACGAATTGGGTGATCGTGTTTCACAGTAATTCTTAGAAAGTCCTGCTGATTTTTCTGCATATTTTTAATCTGGAAAAAACCCAGTTTTTGAAAAATGTCCAGAGAGCATTTTGGTTTTAGGGTTTCGGTTCGATCGGACTTCTAACTCTGTCTACGCATTGTCTAAGGCTCTAGCTAGGCTCTGATACCACTGTAGGGTTCCTAGGCACACTAATGAAGTCTCACAAGTGATCAAACATGGCCAATTAAAATTTTACAAGTGCCGAGAAACCCTAATACGGATCGTTAACTAGATGTATAGGTGATACGATGCAAATAAACGAATTTATAGCTAAAGGGAAAGGGCTGCAGCCTTTGTAGATCTGGTCCTCCACCTCCATGGCTCCATGATGAAGTCCCCTCGCTGTCCATATCGGATCCCGGACTCTAGCATCGGCTTCATCAGAAAAAAGGGCGGGCTAGGTCGTCGACTACGATGCCGAAGATGATCTACGTCGAGGCATCACAAGATCAAGCTCCCACTTCACCAAGTCATAAAACTTGTGAAGAAAACACCTTATACTACTTGGCAAGAGGTAGAGGATGAAGAAATAGGAAGTGGGTTCTCTTTGGATTTGGATTTCTCACTTGGAATCAACACTTGATAAATTTCAAGAAAGCTTTTCTTTCTTCATCAAGAAGAAGAAGAAGAAAAGAATGGAAAATGAATTAATTCTAATTGAATAATCAGGTGATGGTTATCATAATGTAACCATGGTAAAGTGTAGAGAATAAACTAGCGTTAGGTGAATGGTTAGGTTTAGTGGTAAAAACAAAATGGAAGACTTTTCAAAGATGCTTTGAAGCTTCAAGAAGCTTTTAGCAAAGAACAAATAAATCCACCATTTTATTTTGCCAAAAATGATTAAATAAATAAAAAAATATATAAATAAAATCAAAACCCTAACCATTACACAACCATGGTTTAATCATACACTTAACCAAGTTAGCATGTATCATCAAACATGATACAATCAAGTGCACATAAAAAATATATCACATATACAATGTGCACATCAAGTGAGAAAATCCTTTTAAAGTGAACGAATACTAGTTAATGCAAAGTAATATTTCAAATATATAATTATGCATTAAATCATTAAATCAATACTTGATTTAACGATCCGGTCATATCGCATATAACCGACTAATATCCAATGTATCGACTTATCGAATCAATCCTTGATTCGATAACTAGGTTATATCGCATACAACCAATCGATACATTCATAGCGAGAATAGAATACGGTATCACATACACGCATTATTCTCGGTCCCGCACATATCTCATATGCGCTCCTATTTTGTTTCGCTTGAGCTAGGAAACCTCTGTGTAGGACTCTAAAGACTCATCAATACGCCGGCAGCAGATGATGATCATATCAAGCACCCACAAGCCGCAAGCGGTCTGCTAAACGTAACGGCCACCCGGGTATTGAGCGATCAGAAGATCGACGAGCAAGCCCGCTCACACTCCTGTGAATCCAACCAGTAACACTTACCGTATAGTCCGGTCTGTTCGTCTGATATGTCGCATATCTCGCCTAGGGGTGGTAAACGTCAGACCCCAGTAGCTTGATGAGTCATGCCGACGTAAGGTCCATAACATTCGTGAAACTACTGATAACTCATACCAGTATATCACTGCAACCCTGGCAAGGGATTTCCAGTTATGGCCAGTCGAGCATAGCGCAACATCCACCCCCAATACCGGGAGAGACGAATCCCCTCCTATCGCTCATTGCCTCCATGTGAATCGGGACTGTACCCAAAAACCACCTGTTTGCACGACTCAGTAGAGCCGTGGTAGGGTGGAAATCAAAGCACAGTGGGAGACACACAAGACTATATGACGATCTCGGGTCAACAGACTAAGCTGTACCAGTGTCACCAGAGAACTGCCATCTGACGTGATGTATAATACCATCTAGGAGTTCTCGGCGAGTCCGTTCAGTGTACCCAGTCTCCTCCGAGCACCCACATACCATCTCTGATGTCAAACACCAATGGATATGGGATCATCCATCGCCCATCACATGGGTCGAGAAGATATACGCTAGTCTACTCTGGAATATCGATGCCCCGTCTCGATATTCCCACGACTAGGAGCAATGAATGATGTACTCATTGACTACCCAGGCCCCACTAGTATGATCTTCATCATAGTCCTGGAAGTCGAGTACACATCCTAAGGGCTTTATCAACATGTAATCAGAGAGACATAAAGTATACATGTTAAGATAAAGAGCAACCAGATAGCGTACTATCATGTCGAGCAAGAAAGTCCTACTTATATATGTCCCAGCATCCACTACAATATACATCCTATGTACAGTAATGGCCTCTAGGGCATACATATAACTAACAAGAAACAATATCATGATCATTATCATGTTCACCTTCTCTCTCCTCAAGTTCACTCTCTCTTCAAACCCTAATCCTACCATTCATGAGTTGAGATCAAGGATTAGAGTAGACTAAACAATCCATAACCTAACTCTATATCATCTAAGTTCTATTGATTAGCAACTAGAGAAACTTAGTTACCTCAAGTTTGGAGGTGAAGCTTGGATTAGGGTTCTCGGGTGGATCATCTATCACTTAGAGGAGGCCGAGGAGGACGTAGAGAATTAAAAGACGTTGGACATGATTTACTAGGTGTAATCTCTTTTCATAGTAGCTAAGAACTTCAATGGTTGTTGTTAATTATCGTTTTGAAAAGATCTTCGGTTAGTCGATGTTTGCTTCAAGAACAAGAACGTTTTTCAAGTTTCCGCCTTCCCGCAACTCGTGGGGTGTTGTATATCGACTTACAGTGGTATCAGCGCCTCACTAAACAATAATTAACTCATTTGCAAAGTCGTATGAATTTCGAATGCAAAAAGAACCGGAAAATACCTCGTATTCACATAGTTTCTGTCGTTTTTAAAATGAGGCCTAAAAATTTTTCAGGGACCTCCAGAATAACCTACAAGAAAGTATAAGAACACAGGAAAAAAAGGGCTCCTGAATCGGCCACAGGGCCGCGGAACCGCGGCCGATCCCACCGATCCGCCGCGGATCCGTGGCCGAGTTGAAGCCGATTCAGCCCAGTTTTTCCCTGTGGATTTCTTTGATGTTTTGTCTTTTCTGGAATGATTTATTTTCTGCTGAAGTTTCAGATTTACAGAGAAGTTTTGGAGTAGAATCTAATGTGTTTGATCGATCGAAATTATACGATGTTTGCTTATTTGATTATATCTGTGAACTGTATTATGTGTTCATAAACCTCCCCTAATTGCTAGTATGTCGGTTTGCAGGGGGTTGCACATATCTGTGATGTTTTAACTGTTTATGATTATGAACTGTATTGGATTGTTGTGATGATTAGCCGGGGTTATGTGAAGGGTTTTGTATTAATTCATTCGTTGTAATTGTAATAAGTTGTAATATTATTTTGCGGGGCATATCCAGGTTTCGGTTGTAGCCATCGTTGTATTTTTTCTTTTTACTGTTTTTTCTCTTAGGATAGACCCAAGGTGGGGTGCATAAACTACCGGGTATTTTGAAGTGTTTAGAGGCCTACTCACGTCTTTGAGGGAGACCGCTTCACTTCGGGTACTTGGCGGGTAGTTTGCTGTACCCGTAGGGGTATGGGGAAGGGTTATGGCTATTCATCACAACTGTGTAATACATCTTTCGTTGCAGGCTCAAAAGAAACACGGATTGCTTGTATATCCAATAAAGTTCATCTGTGATCTGGAATGCCTATTATTGTGTCTGACGAATGTACAATATCTCACCTAAGATGTATACAGGTGCACATTGGGTTATGAGTACACCGGACAGGACTCGCCGGGAACATGCTAGGTTATATTATACATATCGTCAGATAGCAGTTCCCTGCTGACATGTGTACATGTTAGTTTGTCGACCTGAGATCATCATTTGTCTCGTGTGAGTTCCCACTGTGCTTTGATTCCTACCCTACCACGCTCAAAGGAGACGTACAAACATGTATTTTTTGGGTACAGTCCCGAGCCACATGGAGGCAGTGAGCGGATCGTCGGGTATTCGTCTCTCCCGGTATTGGGGGTTGATGTCGCACAGTGCACGGGTGGCCATCACTAGAAATCCTCGGCCGAGGTAGTGGAGAATTACTGATTTGGATCAGTAGTTTCTCAGATGGTGATGGGCTTCATACCGACACGAATTATCGCGTTATTAGGGGTCTGACTTTATCCACCCCCTAGACTCGATATGCGATACTCTTTAGACGAACGGACCGGACTGCATGTATATTGTCACTGTTAGGCTCTGTAGGGTTTATGGATGAGTTCGCTTGTCAGCTTCCCTTCCAATCAATACATAGGCAACCGTTACGTACAGCTCGTACCTCTGACGTGCTAGTGGTTATACCCAGTGTCAGTGTGTTGATGAGTCATTAGAGTCCCCCACAAACAGTTTCCCAAGTTCGGGCGAAATATTGTAGAGGCCGTGTGGTTTTATGGCAGGGTTCGGAAAATGAACGTGCATTTTCGCACGTGTCATATTTCGGGCAGATAATACTGGTAGACTTTGGTTTAAGCCGGATCCGAGTATTATACTGTGTAGATATAATATCTTTGTCTCAGTTGCATTTGTATTCAGTCGTAATACAAATACGGGTTACGGGGTTATCCTGAAATTCGTTTCGGGATCGCTTTTTGGAAGTTGCTAGTTTCCAGTTTTCTATCACCCGTATTTAACATTCGGTTAAATACGGATTTATCTTTTCGTCACTTGGATGAGTCATGAGGGTGAGTCATGCTTCTAGAAGTTTCTAGATGATGACTAGGATTAGTGACTCATGGTTGCTTTAAATGTGCACTAAATGCTTTGATGACTAGGTTAAGATGATTCATTAGTTCATTAATGGTTTTTGGTGACAGGGTTATATGACTCATCTTCTCATTTATGCTAATGGTCACCTCCCTCTCTCTCCTACACTCACCCCTCCTCCTATATGTGGCCGGCCATTCTCTTGTGAGAATAGAGGTTGTTCATTTGAGAGAAAAAAGATTATGGTTCATGGAAATTAATCTACTCATTTCCTATTTACCCGATTCCATAAAAGGCAACTTCATTAACCGTTCGTCCATGGCTTTAGACGAGTGAGACAAAGTGTTCTACTCATTCTCTACATCAATCTTGGTCATCTCTTTTAGCAAACTTGATGATCGAGTTGCCTCAGTTCAGAGGCGGGAGCCCGTTTAAAGATCCGTCGACGTGGTGCCATCTGGACGAGATACCGGAGATTCAGGAGATCGGAGCAGCCGCAACAAAGCATGGGATGATGGTTGAAGACCGAAGGACTTGGATCATTCGGTATAACGTTTCTACCCACTTTGTAGTTTGTTAGTTTAGCTTTAATGGCAGATCCGGGTTAAAGTACGCGATAGCGCCAGTTGTAAAAAGTTTTTGTTCCGCATTCGGCGTCTGTTAGACGGCCGGGGGCGCTACCGTGGACTTACAGATCGAAGATGTAGATACTTGTATATAGTATTCAGTTGATAGTAATGGTTTTGAGAAACTAGTTTCTCTTTCAGGTTACTCATATCTGGATGCATTCCTAAGTTGAGTAACGCTGATCGGCCTCATTCCATTTAGTTGACATGCACTGGAGACAGCTGCATCATTTGAATCTGGATCCAATTAAATTAGTGCCTCTGTTTCTATATTGGATATAGAACGGTTCATATCTTAACAATGTTAAGGTACAGGGAGTTGTCCGGCTTATGTTTAAAACCAGACTCTGGATAACTCAAGGCACATTTCTGTAATGGCTGTTTGTGGGTTGACCCGGGCTATGACGAGGGTTGACTTTCTAACATCGGGAAAATCAATAGTGATATTGTTCTTGACTCGCCACAGTTTTAGTAAAATGGATTTTTTGAGAAAACAGAAGTGGGAGTATGGTAGAACTGGAGGTGATTCCAAAACCGCAAACGATTACTGAAAATTTGATAAGAACCTAAAGATTCAATCTGGATTGACATTCCATTAGCCACTCCGCAGATATGGTGGGTAACTTCAGTCACCTAAGGGGTACTCCGGTAGCCTCAAGGACGGTGACAGAGAGGTTCTTGTTTACCCAGACTTGCCATTGCTGTTGTTCCAGACTGTGAGACCCGGCAACAGGATGAGTATAGCGTCGTTCTAAACTAGCTTTAGAAATATACGTGTATATGACTCTTCCAGAGGGTTGTCGTACTCAGTGGGAGCAGCGGAAGCATAGTGGACAAGTAGCTTATGTCTATTTATGGACTAAAGCAGATATAGCGGAGATAGATCATCTATTTCTGATGTGACAGTCATAGTTTGACTTCTTCAGAATAGGGGATGGATCTGTTAAGAAGACAGTAAGGTGTGATGTCCTGGTATTTGGATGACATACACAAAGTAGGAAGTGATATTCATATACTACGACCAGTTATACTTTGGTTGTCACACAGTGGTTTCTCCAAATAGGATATAGATATAATATCAGACTTTCTGGTTACTAGATCTATGGTTTTAGATCTAGATTTGGGTGGTTTCCTAATCTGGGTATTTAGACAACATTCTAAAGTTGTTTTAGAATGGACGACTCCTGGCACGCTAGTGTACCTGCAGGTGATGGAGTCACCCTCTCTAAAAGTGTCTTACAGACTAAAGGGAAGAGGGATGTGCATGATTGGCAGATCACTTGCTTATGCAATTGAGTCAATCATGAGATGTCAAGTACCACACCAGATATTGTTTTTGCACGAGATGCAGTAAGTTGATATTAATCCAATCCTGGAGAAACATTCGGAAGCAGTTTTACAACATAAGTGGATGTTCTAGGGATATGATAACAACAACCTCTTGTAGGAGACAGTTATCATTCCAGGCTTCCAAGGTGACCTGGATGACAGAGTGGCTGTCAGAGTTGTAGTTTTTCCCTCCGACGAGAGGGAGTAGATTGGACAGGTGGTCCAAGCGGATACCGAGGGAGGTATGGCACAGGATATTGATTAAGATCAGTTGACGATACAGTCTAAGAAGTTTGGATTTGGATTTCATTTATAAACTAGGTCCCATCAGATATCCAGACATATTCTAAGACAGGTATTGCTCATTTCGGGAGATGGATTTCTCTGCGAACTTGAGATAAAGAGAGACATAGAAGGAAACACCAGGGAGGATCCACTAGCCGAGGCTATTCCTCGAAAGCAAAAGTTTCGCAAACGGGCTTTGTGAGACTGATTAGTAGATGAGTTGGGTGTTCGGTATTACACGGGCTGTGAGTATGCGACATCGCAATAATTAGCCTTGAGTGCAAGTGGGAGATTGTTGGATATAGTGCCCTCAGAGTCAATTATTGGATCACAGGCGCCTGATTGCAATGATTGAGGGAGGACCTATGCCGGTAGGACAGTCTTACTCGAGATGATAGTATGCTATCTGGTTTATGTTTATCATCGTATACATGTTTTAGGTGACCTTACAGGTCACTATTGCACCTTGATAGAGCCCTTAGGATTCTTGCTTGACGGCCAGCAGTATGATGGTGATCATATACATGGGAGATGGGGTCTATAAGCACATCCTTAAAAGGTCCCTAGTCGTGGGAGTTTCGAGACAGGGCATCGATACTCCAGAGTAGACTAGTGTATACAGTCAAGAACCCGACGAGGGGCGGTGGCCGGTCTCACAAGCCATTGGTGTCAGTTGGATCACCTAAAATGTATACAGGTGCTCATTGGGTTATGAGTGTAAGTGCACGGCGGCGCCTCGGCCGTCAATCCGACGCCGGAATGCGGAAGCGGTGATTTACTTTAACTTTTCAAACCGGCACCACCGCGCACTATCAACCCGGATCGGGCCATTAAACTAGTCCTAACTAACAAGAGAGGGGGTTGAGAAATATACCGAGTGATCCGAGTCCTCCGGTCTTCTCGTAGTCGTCCCGATCTCTCCGCGGAATTTCCGGTCTCTACCTCGTCGCAGGAAGGGCACCACGTCGCCGGCTTCTTTTACGGGCTCCAACCTCTGGTCCGAGGCAACTCGGGCACGAAGTTGGCGAGCCGACGTGCCCAAGGTTTGCTATAGAATGTGTGTAGAACTCATGTCTCATTTTGGGTTAGTGGATGTTTCCTTTTAGTGGAGGGATGAAGTTGTGAACTAATGAGATGAACTTTGGGGATTTTTAGCAAGCCAAAGAGAGCCAAAAACCCCACCCAAATTTTGGACAGCCCCCAAGGAGCTTGGCCGGCCAAGATCCCCTTAAGAATGGGAGAGAGTAACAAAATGAGGGGAGCCTCACAATCATCCAAGGGTGAGGAATCAAATTGTGATCATGAAAAGAAAATGATCACCAAACAAAACCAATACTCAAACAACTATCATGACTTCCAAAAGTCAAGCAATCATGAAGCATCATGAAGTCAAGAAGTCAAGGTCAAAAAGGAGCTACCATGAAGCAACAAAATGCAAAGAACACCCTCCACAAATTCTTATTTGCACAAATGCAAATAAGCCCTCCTCCACCAATCTTCAGCCATTGAATGATACAAAGAAATATAGCTGAAACGAAAAACAAACCGGCAACTCCAAAAAACTGATCCCGTAATAAATTACAGGAAAACCCCGATACTGTGTATACACACCCGCATCTGTATTCCGACCGGATACAAATGCAATGAGACAAAATCTACACTGTACTATACTAGGATCCGGCTTAAACCAAAGCCGGCTAGTATTATCCGTCCGATCCTGATCCGTGTAATACCGCACGTATCTTATCGAACCCTGCAATATATCCACACGGCCGCTAGTACTATCTGTCCGATCCTGATCCGTGCAATACCGCACGTATCTGATCGAATCTTGCCATATCTCTATACGACCTCTACAGCGTTTCGCCTGAAACTTGAGTAACTGAATGTGGGGGACTCTAAAGACTCATTAATACTATGGCTGTGGATTTAACCACTAGCACGTCAGAGGTATTAGCCATACGTGACGGGCTACCAACTATTGACCAAAAGATACGTCGATGAGCGAACTCATCCTGACATCTTACTGAGCCTGTCAGTGACAATATCCGTACAGTCCGGTCCGTTCGTCTATGAGCATCGCATGGAGGGCCTAGGGGGTTGGTAAAAGTCAGACCCCTAAAAGCGGTACAAGTCGTGTCAGAGATCAGCCCAGAACACCCTGAGATACTACTGGAATACCTACCAGTAAATCTCCTGCCTTGGCCAAGGACTTTTCATGTTCTGGCTCTCCTAGATACAGCGCGACCTCACCCCTAATACCGGGAGAGACGAACCCCCGAAGATCCGCTCACTGCCTCCATGTGGCTCGGGACTGTACCCAACTAAAACCTGTTTGCACGTCTCCTTTGAGCGTGGTAGGGTAGTAATTAAGGTACAGTGGGAACTCACACGAGACAAATGACGATCCTCAGGTCGATGAACTAACCTGTACACATGTCACCAGGGAACTGCTATCTGACGTCAGGTATAAGACCAACTAGCATGTTCCCGGCGAGTCCTGTCCGGTGTACTCATAACCCAATGAGCACCTGTATACAGCTTAGGTGAACCAACTGACACCAGTGGCTTGTGAGACCGGCCACTGCCCCTCGTTAGGGTCTCGACTGTATACACTAGTCTACTCTGGAGTATCGATGCCCTGTCTCGAAACTCCCATGACTAGGGACCTTTCAAGGATGTGCTTATAGACTGCCAGCTCCCACGTATATGATCGCCCTCATACCGCTGGCAGTCAAGCAAGAATCCTAGGGGCTCTTTCAACGTGTAATAGCGACCTGTCAGGTCACCTAAAGCAGTACACGATGATAAAGATAAACCAGATAGCATACTATCATCTTGAGTAAGACTGTCCTACCGGGATAGGTCCTCCCTCAATCATTGCAATCACGTGCCTGTGATCCAATAATTGACTCTGAGGGCACTATCTCCAACAATCTCCCACTTGCACTCAAGGCTAATTATTGCGATGTCGCATACTCACAGCCCGTGTGATACCGAACACCCAACTCCTTTTCTAGTCAGTCTCACAAAACCTGTTTGTGAAACTATTGCGTTCGAGGAATAGCCTTAGTGAGTGGATCCACCTTGATGTTTCTTTCTATGTCTCTCTATATCTCAAGTTCACGGAGAAAGCCATCTCCCGAAATGAGCAATACTTGTCTTAGAATGTATCTGGATGTCTGATGCGACCTAGCTCATAAATGAACTCCAAATCCAAACTTCTTAGACTGTATCGTCAACTGAACTTAATCAGTATCCTGCGCCATGCCTCCCTCAGTATTGCCTTGGACCACCTGTCCAAAATACTGCCCCTCGTCCGAAGGAAAACTTTAACCCTGACAACCTCCTTGTCGTCCAAGTCACCTTGGAAGCCTGGAATGATAACTGTCTCCCGAAAGAGGCCGTCATTATCATATCCCTAGGACATCCACTTATGTTCTAAAACTGCTTTCGACTGTTTCTCCAGGATTGGATCAACATCAACTTATTGCATCTAGTGCAAGAACAACATCTGGTGTGGTACTTGACATCTCATGATTGACTCAATTGCCTGAGCAAGTGATCTGCCAATCATGCACATCCCTCTCCCCTTTAGTCTGTAAGACACCTTTAGAGAGGGTGACTCCATCACCTGCAGGTACACTACCGTGCCAGGAGTCGTCCATTCTAATTACTTTTAGAATGCTGTCTAAGTACCCTGATTGGGAAACCACCCAAATCTAGATCTAAAACCATAGATCTAGTAACCAGTATGCCTGATATAATGTCCAAGTCCCATGTGGAGAAACCACTGTGTGACGACCAAAGTATAACCGATCGTAGTATATGAATATCACTTCCTACTCTGTGTATGTCATCCAAATACCATGACATCACACCCTACTACTACCTTCTTAATAGATCCATCCCTTATTCTGATGAAGTCAAACCTATGACTGTTACATCAGAAATAGATGATCTATTTCCGCTACATCTGCTTTAGTCTATAAATAGACATAAGCCACCTGTCCACCAATGCTTCCGCTTCTCCTACTGACTAAGACAACCCTCTGGCAGAGTCATATACACGTACACTTCTAAAGCTGGTTTAGAACGATGCTATACTCATCCTCCTGCCGGGTCTTACAGTCTGGAACAAAAGCAATGGCAAGTCTGGGTAAATAAGAACACCCCTGTCACCGTCCTTGAGGCTACCGAAGTACCTCTCGGGTGCCTGAAGTTACCCACCTTATCTGCGGAGTGGCCAATGGAATGTCAATCCAGATTGAATCTTTAGGTTCCTTATCAAATCTTCAGTAATCGTTTGTGGTTCTGGAATCACTTCCAGTTCTACCATACTCCTATTACTGTTTTCTGAAAAAATCCATTTTTATTAAAACTGTGGCGAGTCTAGAACAATATTTCTATTGATCTTCCAGATGGTAGAAAGTCAACCCTCGTCATAGCCTGGGTCAACCCACAAATAGCCATTACAGAAACGTGCCTTGAGTTATCCAGAGTCTGGTTTTATGCATAAGCCAGATAACTCCCCGTACCTTAACATCGTTAAGATATGAACTGTTCTATATCCAATATATAACCAGAGGCACTGATTTATTTGAACCAGATTCAAATCATGCAGCTGTCTCCAGTTCATGTCAACTAAATGGAAGGAGGCCGATCAGCGTTACTCAACTTAGCAATGCTTCCAATTATGAGTAACCTGAAAGAGAAGCAAGTTTTCTTAATCACTACTATCAACTGAATACCATACTCAAGTATCTACATCTTCGATCAACTTGAAGAATCCCGATACTTGCAACACCTGGTTCTCTACTTTATCCATATACCTATAACTTCTCAAAATTCGGACCCTGTGTTCCTACGAAACACCAGTCTAAAAACTAGAGAAGTCATAAGTAAACCGAATATAGTACGAGGACCATCCCCTCTGTCCTCATGGACGCTGGACAACATACTATACTCTGTACAAGTCCTTTGAGTCTAATAACTCATTCCCTGAGTGTCGTAGTTTGAAAATTGTACTATGGTTATGAAGAATTACACCGCTGTTTAATGCTCCTTACCTAACCATCCACTGATATAGGTAAATGTCATAGACATAATTTTAAAAAGGTATATCTCACTCTATGAAAATAGACGTACAGATACATCGATTTGAAATTGGTGCATAACAACGGATATTCAAAACCAAATATTTGCCGACTGGCAAATAGCCCAGGTGACTTCCTCAAATATCACCGATTACAACGAATCCCGATATAATGAGGATGATCACCCAATTCCCAATAACTTACACCCACTCATCATCTGTAAAACCATACAGATGTGAGAATCATACCTGGTAAATACATACCCTAGAGCAAGTGTCTAATTGGGAAATCAGTTTTCCTTTAACAGTACACAGTGAAACTGAAACATTGAAATGTTTCGATGAGGTATCCCGGTATTTCTAGTAATGCCTCTTCCATTATCCAGATTCACTACTGTAACCGTGTAATTCTTTGCCACCTCTCTAAATCCCTTTATATATCTTTAGTCATTACCTTCTGCACACCCCTTTAGGCCAAATGGTTTTCTTCCTTCCCTACCGTTCGGCACCAGCCAATGATTTGGAAGAAGACTATCCAATAAGCATAATGGGTGTACTGTCCTAATCCTAGGAGCACTCGCAATGCGAGAGAAGGTGAAGATAAAAGACACCTGAATAAACCTTATTCCTATTTCTCCTAAACCAGAATCCATCCCCGAATTGGAACAAGTTCCTTTCGAGTTCGTATATAACTATATGATGGAGTATCCAGTAAACTGTGGATCTTCGTAGTGATACGGAGTGTCCTGGAGAAATACAAAGGTGAAGTGGGAGTCGTAATGAAATTCTTGGTTTGGTCGTGAATAGCGGTCGCAATTTACTTTGCCCTCTTACTAATCCCTTTCTTTGTCTTAACTTAATACCTTTTGCACACCATCGTTATGCTAATTGGTTTTCTTCATTCCCCATCGTTCGGCACCAGCCTAAGGTTTGGAAGAAGACTATCCAATTTGCGTAATAGGTGTACTACTCCTAAACCAAGGAGTACTCACAACCGGAGAGAAGGTAAAAGGAAAAGACAACTGAATAGTCCTATCCGTTTTCTCCAGAACCGAAAACCATCCTCGAATAAATTCCTTCAAGTTCGTATATAACCATACGATGGTTTTGTCCAATGGAAGTGGACGTTCGTAGTAGTACGGGGTGTCCTGGAAAAAAGGGTAAAAGTAGGAGTGGCAATGCGGTTTGCAACTCTGACAATCCAAAAGTCAGTGTTTAAGAAGGTTCGGTTAATTTGGTCTCTGAGTCATAGTCTTAGGGTCGGGTCAATGGTCGCTGCCAAAGAGAGAGAGAAAAGAAACACTCAGCGTGCACTCTAACCTAGATCAGAATGGTTACCAATTTATCTAATCTGGAAACCTCCCACTGTACCGTCAAATTCTCCTCCAAACCTGAAAGAAGAATTAGTCGGGATCACCCGAGGAGTAAACCAACTCATCAGTGGGAATCGGGATCCAACTATCATCGCATGATAACGTGACGGAATCCGCTCACGTTATCACACTCCAGAAGGTATGCGCATATCTGGAAAGTTTCAGTTTCTTTAGAAACTCCCGATGTGATTTTTGCCCCATGCTCTTATGACCTTGACGAAGGTCAACAAATCATAAGTTACATGTCAAGTTCTACCCGTCATTGTCCAGGTTAATTTGAACCCACCCGCATAAGCCCTTGACGAAGGTCAACAAGGCTATACGACTGTCCCAAACCAACGCATCTATCTATGCAACAGAAAGGTAACAAGCAGCTACCATACACTATGCCTTGACGAAGGTCAACAAACATAGCATGAATACTACGAGCTACCCATCTGAAACGACGGAGGGCTACGAATGGTTTCTGGCAAAAACCTTTAACGCAATGAACTTGATATCGTTGAAGGAACTGGATAGCTTTATAAAAATATAGTGACGAAAACCTTTGCTAAAGAGGTCATTCCCGGTGAAGGGATCTCGGCTCTTTCCCCGTAGAATGAGGTGCAGGATATTACAACTGAATACCACGGTGAAAAGCAAAAGTAATCGGCTATAGTGAAGTTATTGCCCTGACGCAAACTTTTTGTCCAAGGGGTCACTCCCGGTGAAGGGATCTCGGCCCCTGCCTCGTCGACTGAGGAGCAGGATATTCCAACCGAATAACACGATGCTAAACAAAAGAGAACGTCCTTGCAATAACAGCTTTTTGAAAAGTATTCCAACAACATCAGAATAGGTTTGTTTAACTTGCATTGATCCGAATCAACGCAGTCCCATCAATTGATCACACCACAAAGAACGAAAATATAATGATGTACGTATATGCCATCAGCATTCGCCATTGGGTCCCATCATTACCCATTAGGTTAGCTAACTAACGACAGAGCGGGGACTGGACTAGCGCGGATGCAAAACATATACAACATCTACTAATATATATATCAATATATAATATTTCGCTCAAGCGTAATAAAATGCAACATCACAGAAATGTACAGCATCACAGAACAATACAGATATCTGGGATCCCCGGGTTTCACAGAGCCACTATTGAAACCCGACGTTCCCCTGGTCATGTGGATAGCCTGTGCAATGAAATCCTAGACCCCTACGTGCGTGGCAAGTTACCCGCCAAAACCTGAAGCGAGGCAGCCCCCTTCAGCAACGTGAATGGACCACCCAGCACTTCATGGAATCCGGTTACTTGGGCACCCTCCTGGGTCAACTTGTACCCCCTACGAGTGCGGAGAATAGCCCGCCAATTCTAGAGTGAAGCCCCCTCCGTCTCAATGCCATGAGATGCGGGCTCGTTGCCCTCTAGAACCCGGCTATCCGTGCACCCCTCCACGGGGTAATCCTAGTACAGAAAGTAAAATATACATACAACGGGTACACCGACCGCAACCTGGTCGTGCCCCAAAATAATAATACAAATAGGAAGTGACGGTAGTCCACATGTCGGACGCTCGCCCCGCAATATCAAATGTACATAATACAACCAAAAACTGTACTAGTATTGCATCCAGGCTATCCCCTACGACCAATCCGCAACATCACAGCAATACACAGAACATCAACATGAAGGTCACGTTCGCAAATCCGTCTAACCGGGCTATAGCAGTTAGACATGATTTACCGATCAAGTGACATTCATGGTCGCAGATATAATGTAAATACTGTGAACTAATGTATTTAAAATATCCGATCGATCAAAATTTCCCTAGTGGGCCCCAAGCATTACTGTAGCAACTAAAGAACTCTTGGGCCCAAAAAAGATATTCCAAAGACCATAATTTCAACTCAGGAATCACTGTATGCAATTTGGTGCAGTGAGCTCACTTTTCTACGGCGGAACCGCGGCCAAATGGGGGTTACGGCCGCGGTTCCGTGGCTATACAGAGAGTTCAGCCAACCAAATTTCATCAGTATTCTCATAACACCCTGCACAGCTCACTGTAACAACCTGAAAAATTTTTAGAGCCCAAAAAAATTTCGACAGAAACTGTGCAAATGAAAATACGGTTTTTAGGGATTTTTGTTCGATCGGAAGTGTAAAACACATTAGACAAAGCTAGACTATGTTAATGGCGAGGCTTTGATACCACTGTAAGTGCACGGCGCGCCCCGGCCGTCAATCCGACGCCGGAATACGGAAGCGGTGATTTACTTTAACTTTTCAAACCGGCACCATCGCGCACTATCAACCCGGATCGGGCCATTAAACTAGTCCTAGCTAACAAGAGAGGGGGTTGAGAAATATACCGAGTGATCCGAGTCCTCCGGTCTTCTCGTCGTCGTCCCGATCTCTCCGCGGAATCTCCGGTCTCCACCTCATCGCCGGAAGGGCACCACGTCGCCGGCTTCTTTTACGGGCTCCCACCTCTGGTCTGAGGCAACTCGGGCACGAAGTTGGCGAGCCGACGTGCCCAAGGTTTGCTGTAGAATGTGTGTAGAACTCATGTCTCATTTTGGGGTAGTGGATGTTGCCTTTTAGTGGAGGGATGAAGTTGTGAACTAATGAGATGAACTTTGGGGATTTTTAGCAAGCAAAAGAGAGCCAAAAACCCCACCTAAATTTTGGACAGCCCCCAAGGAGCTTGGCCGGCCATGATCCCTTCAAGAATGGGAGAGAGTAACAAAATGAGGGGAGCCTCAAAATCATCCAAGGGAGAGTAATCAAATTGTGATCATGAAAAGAAAATGATCACCAAACAAAACCAATACTCAAACAACTATCATGACTTCCAAAAGTCAAGCAATGATGAAGCATCATGAAGTCAAGAAGTCAAGGTCAAACAAGAGCTATCATGAAGCAACAAAATGCAAAGAACACCCTCAACAAATGCTTATTTGCACAAATGCAAATAAGCCCTCCTCCACCAATCTTCAGCCATTGAACGATACAAAGAAATATGGCTGAAACGGAAAACAAACTGGCAACTTCAAAAAACTGATCCCGTAATAAATTACAGGAAATCCCCGATACTGTGTATACACACTCGCATCTGTATTCCGACCGGATACAAATGCAATGAGACAAAATCTACACTGTACTATACTAGGATCCGGCTTAAACCAAAGCCGGCTAGTATTATCCGTCCGATCCTGATCCGTGCAATACCGCACGTATCTGATCGAACCCTGCCATATATCCATATGGCCTCTAGTACTAACCGTCCGATCCTGATCTGTGCAATACCGCACGTATCTGATCGAACTTTGCCATATCTCCATACGGCCTCTACAGCGTTTCGCCCGAAGCTTGAGTAACTGAATGTGGAGGACTCTAAAGACTCGTCAATACTATGGCTGTGGATTTAACCACTAGCACGTCAGAGGTATTAGCCATACGTGACGGGCTACCAGCTATTGACCAAAAGGGACGTCGATGAGCGAAGTCATCGTGACACCCTACTGAGCCTGTCAGTGACAATATCTGTACAGTCCGGTCCGTTCGTCTATGAGCATCGCATGGCAGGATTAGGGGGTTGGTAAAATTCAGACCCCCAAAAGCGGTACAAGTCGTGTCAGAGATCAGCCCAGAACACCCTGAGATACTACTGGAATACCTACCAGTAAATCTTCTGCCTTGGCTAAGGACTTTTCATGTTCTGGCTCTCCTAGACACAGCGAGACCTCATCCCCAATACCGGGAGAGACGAACCCCCGAAGATCCGCTCACTGCCTCCATGTGTCTCGGGACTGTACCCAACTAAAACCTATTTGCACGTCTCCTTTGACCGTGGTATGGTAGTAATCAAAGTACAGTGGGAACTCACACGAGACAAATGACGATCCTCAGGTCGATGAACTAACCTGTACACATGTCACCAGGGAACTGCTATCTGACGTCAGGTATTAGACCAACTAGCATGTTCCCGGCGAGTCCTGTCCGGTGTACTCATAACCCAATGAGCACCTGTACACAGCTTAGGTGAACCAACTGACACCAGTGGCTTGTGAGAACGGCCACCGCCCCTTATCGGGGTATCGACTGTATACACTAGTCTACTCTGGAGTATCGATGCCCTGTCTCGAAACTCCCACGACTAGGGACCTTTTAAGGATGTGCTTATAGACTGCCAGCTCCCACGTATATGATCGCCCTCATACTGCTGGCAGTCGAGCAAGAATCCTAGGGGCTCTATCAACGTGTAATAGCGACCTGTCAGGTCACCAAAAGTAGTACACGATGATAAAGATAAACCAGATAGCATACTATAATCTTGAGTAAGACTGTCCTACCGGGATAGGTCCTCCCTCAATCATTGCAATCACGTGCCTGTGATCCAATAATTGACTCTGAGGGCACTATCTCCAACAATGAGTACACCGGACAGGACTCGCCGGGAACCTGCTAGTTGGTATTATACCTGACGTCAGATAGCTGTTCCCTGATGACATGTGTACAGGTTAGTTCATCGACCGGAGATCATCATTTGTCTCGTGTGAATTCCCACTGTACTTTGATTACTACCCTACCATGGCTCAAAGGAGTCGTGCAAACAGGTTTGTCACGACCCGAAGGTACGGAACTTGACCGGCACTTAGATTACGAAGCGTCTGGAGGCGCAACATAATCTAAGTAAGCCGAAGCCCAGAAATCTAAACCATACAAAAGAAGAAGTAAAGGAAAACATATAGGAAAAAAAGTTTAAAAGCAACATCCAATTTTTTCAAAAATTTCGGCAGTGCCTCCTTTGTAAAAACTGGCCCCAAACGGGTACAAACAAGTATAATACATATGAAATAATTAAAAGGCATCCCCAAGCGGGAGCTAGCTCTACGCCAACAGGCGGAAACAACCACACTAATGCATAATAGTATACAACGCCAAAGGGCGAGGCATAAAACTCAAAAGAAAACAAATCCACCGGATACCACAATAATACAAACGCGACTCTAAGGTCGAAATAAATAACTGGTCCCTAAAACTTATCAAGTAATACAAGTTTGGTTGATGGAGCTTACTAGATACAAATGAATAATAAAAGTACAACGGCGGTCCGGATACTAGTGAGCCAACCTACCGTGCAAATCACCCTGAATGAAATTATGTACCAGCAAGCTGCCAAGGAAAAAAGTACATCGAACCTGTAATAAAATTTGGAACAATGGGGGTGAGTTGCCAACTCGTGAGTAGAGGATATCTACGAAAAGAAATCGAATGCACGACGCTATCCTAGGTCATAATAATATACCAATATATTACTAGTTATCTGGTAATGGCGGGGTAATAAACTACGTGTGAGTGCAAATGCTCCGTGCTCGTGTCAGTGCCTCAAATATTAATATGTCGTGTGAATGAGTATGCATGCACCATGAATGTAAAACAATCAACCCTGAAATCTGGATATATCTGTATAAAAAGTCTTTAACTTTCATCATAGTAAAATTTGTATAGAAGTCTGAAACATCATCGATGAAATCCATGGAAATCCGTGTCAAGCATCGATACAAAACATGTAAATCTCAAGTCTCGATACCTCATAGTCTCGATATCTCTGGCTCCGTCAGTCCGGATCAGCCCATATCATCAAATTTCACGGCAACGGTCTGTATCCTCCGGATATCCACCGCGCCAGACATCACCGGTAGGTAGTCTTCCCCTGCCAGGCTCATCGTCTACAACTCGATCTTCTTGCCCCTGGTACCATACCGGGCCCACCATGTACCAGAGACGGTTCATCCATTCCTCGAATCGGGTCTCGTAATCCAACAGAAAACATGAAATCTCATGGTGGACGACACATATATCATGAGAAAACCGCAACTTATATTTTAAAAAAAAGAGAGGAGGAGAGAGAGAATTTTTTTTATATATTCTTGCGGTATTCCCCGAAATCCAGAAATCTCATAGAAATCCAAATTCCCAAAATCATAAGTGAGTAAATGATAAGTGTCGGCATAAGCCCCACAATACTACATGATAACATGAAAATGTTAATACATGAAATGTCTAAGTAATAAATGCAATGTATAGACAACACCTGAGAGTAATCACAATATTATATTGATATAGCCTTTAGCCGATTCTATCAATAAAAGATAATATGTTCTAAAGTGTACGTGACATAGCAATTACCGATGATGATGTGTGTGAACCGGCAAATAAGTGTACGTGGAATATGTGCATCATCGGTAATGGTGCTGGTGTCCTAACAGGCAGAGTTTCATACTGACTAGAAAAACATATGTATGAACATGCAACATGATGATTACGATCTGAATGTAAAGATGGATGTGTAATAACAACCCATTGTAATATTCATGCCTAACTACAACTATATAACCCGAGCCTAATCTAGTTTCTATCTAGCCCCAAAGGTAACTAAACTAAAGGACTAGTCGATAAGAAATAAGGGTTCACCTAAGGTCTGAGTACATATCTCTAATAGTCGGCGATCCAGCCTTAATAGCGTTACGTACATAGTACGACTTCTTCGAATCAAGAGTGCAGATCAATCATCACATATATGCCTCGTACGGTAAAATCCATCGTACGGCATCCCAATATCGGGGTACGGGTCAAGTATCACCTACGTACAACATCGTTCGTACAATATCATCATCAATTAATGTCATGATCAAGGTACTGTACTATAATCGCATACATCAATTATATATCATCGGCAACATAAATATACATCGTCAATTTATCCTCAGAAATTTCATGTCATATATATCATATCTTGATTAAGTCACACTCTTATCATATCGTAATCAAGCCACACTTATATGATATCGTAATCAATCACCCATATATCATATCGTGATTCAGTCACAATTTACAGTCCGGGTTCTATTTTAGAGTCTCATGTACCTCAATATCATCACCACTAATTATTGTTTATGTATACATAATCATTCATTTCCCAATGATCCGCCAACATCATAATACGACTGTATCGACAAAAGATCACGGCATCAAGCCCAGTTATATCGTCTCATCCCCATGTATCATTAAACATCCTTATATCACATATGCTTGTTGTGTGTGAGTGTATATATATATATACTTGCACACATTCTTATGTATATATATACACATACACATATACACCAGGCCAAGTTTCTGTGTGTGCGTGTGTGTGTATCTACCTGAAACGTATGAATTTCTCCAAGACATTCATCCTCTTGTAAAGTCTTTCTAAATCAATCTAGTCCAACCTAAAGTCTTTAATGGGGCCCTACTCGCCAAGAATCTAAGGTCACTTCCGACTTCCTAATGTCAATAAGTAGTATTCCTATTCTACGTTTGCGGGGGTGCAAAACGCCATCCACCCGACTTCCCCCGTAGATATACATCTACTCACCTGGTCCTTGTCTGCTGAAGACGATGTCTCCCTCCTCTTCATCCTCGTCCGAAGTCCAAGGGGTACCAACACACAAACATATATAATATCGTAAACTGAATCACGGACAAAACCAAAACGACGCACGAAATGCGCATAGGTTAAAACCTATGACCCGCTCATGCAAAAGAACCAAATATCGCTCGATATCGGTGTACAAACGCCGATTGATCGAGATAAAACACCAACAAACAACTTGTAGTTTCAAAACTCATTATTTATAATATAAAACATGGTTTAAATCATCGAAACCCTAAAATCAATCAAATCGTCTGATTTCGTAAAAACCTGAAAACGCCAATTTACCGTTTTACTTAAAAACTCGATGTTTAAATGAAACTAATGGTCATAATATTCATTAAACAACATAACTAGATTACAGAAACCATTACTATATTTTTCTCACACCATTTTGTCTTAATTTAAAATTTCTAGTTTGCAAATTAGCCAAAATTAACACTTGTTAAGCAAAAATTCACAATTCCACTACTAAACTTGATTTTGCATATATTAAAGTGTTAAACCACTCCATTAAACCTTAAGAATGAGCTAAAACCCTAATTATATTTTTAATACTATATTTTAAATTAATTTCTATAACCTAGTTTACCGAAATAGCATATTTATCACATTATATTAACTAATAATTTGAAAGTAATAATTAGATTAGGTCTTTCATTCCTTTAACATGTTAATATTCTCATTAAAACCACTATATAATGATAAAAACCATAATTAGACTTTTAACACACCAATATATATAATTTATAAAAATCTAGTTAGCAAAATTGCTTAATTTAAACAATTTTGAATGCACAAATTATAATTCATCAACCATGCTAGATTTTTCCCTTCTAAAAATGTTAAGCTACTTATTATAACCCCACTTAATTAATAAAACCCTAACTTCTTTTTAAAAACCTTTCTAGAATTTCCTAGACAATAAATTATAACTAAATTAACACTTTTAGAATTCTAGTTTAGCACCTTAAACTACAAATTAAATATTTAGATTAGAGTTATACCTCCCAATCTTTGAACCTCTTGCAATTAGCCTCCAAAAATGTCTTCTTTCTCCTTGTTTTAAACAAATTAGGGTTTGGGAAGAGGTGGAAAAGGGTTTAGGTTTGAATTTTTGTGTAGAAATTGTTGATTTCGGTGGATTTTTGAGTGAATTTTGAGGCAAAAGAGAGAGAGGAAAATGGGGGTGGCCTGCTGAATTTCGACCAGAGGTAGGTAGGGGGGGGAGTTGTGAGAGAAGTGCAGAAAATTCTAGGAGAAAAGAACCCCTCAAGTGCATTTAATGCTTATCACATCAAATTTTACAAAAAACCCATTTTTAATTCATTTTCAAACCATTTTAAACCCTAAAACAACTAAACCTGAAATGTTTTGATAAAATTTTTGTTACACTATATTTTAGTTTATAATGGTTCCTAATTATGTAAGTTACCTAATTAAATCTGTAATTATCACTAATTAAATGTATTTTTAAAAGCTTAAAATAATATTAAAAATAATTAATTAAGGAATTTTTTTTAATTAACTAGAAAATTTTTAGTGACAATTTAGTGACCAAATTTTAGTAATATCTTATCTAAATTTTGTATAATTAGGACCATATTGAAAATTACTTATTTCGACTTTTTACGGAAAAGACCGATTATTTTGCCGATTATCAAAAAACTGCCTAAACGGTTTTCGAAGAGTTACAATCTTTCCCCCTTTAAGAAATTCGGTCCCCGAATTTAAATTAAAAATCCTCCCAATTACTAAAACATTCATCCAAAACACTCAAATCGTTGGGGGCTCCGAAATCAATAATACGTAAAACACATCTTAGCGCAATGCATGCGCATGAAAAACGAGTACATAACTCAAAACTCAAAACTTTGTCAAACATAACGCAATCATCGGAGTTATGGTGAGAATAAAATATCAAAGCCAATACGAAAACCAACATGATATACATCAAAACTATAACTTATATATAGTGCGCATCGTAGTAAAATCGTCCAAACATCTGAATAAAGAAGCATGCAAAAACCCCTTTTTAAAATCGCTGTGCGATACGCGTGTCACGGCATAAGTAGTGGACGTTTATTATTATTTTTTTAAAAAATTGCTATACATATATATCTTTTATTTAACATACACGTCCCGCGTGGTTACTAAATGAAATAGAAATGATTATAAAAAAACATACTGCTCATAATGAAATCATTCCCAATCACATCATAAAAATATCATGTGCGTCCGGTGCACACTGAAATCAAAACCAAATACAGATGCCATGAATACGCACAGAAACAAAATTGAGTACAACAGGTGTGCACCAAAAACATCTGTCAAGTGCAACGGGCGTGCACGACACTAATATCAGGTGCATCTAATCTGCACAAAACCCCGATTTAGTGCATCTGGTGTACACAAAATTGCATCAAGTGCGCCAAGTGTGCGCAAGAATCTCAATCAAGTGCACATGGTGTACGAAAAACATACACCGAATATCAAAATCGAAATCACGGTACGAAAAATGCATGAAAACTATGTCGAAGCATACGTCAAAATCATGTGCAACCTATATGCACGAAATCAAATCAATATCTCAAAATGCATAAAACCAAATCGAGTGCACTGGGTATGTACAAAGCAACATCAATATAACTGATATATGAAACACGAATAGAGTGTAATGAATGTACACATAGGAAATACCAATCGTAGAACAAAATCCTCAAAATACCAAAATCCAAACAACGGAAATTTGAAATTCAAATCACCAAATCACAATCGTAAACACTATCGTCAATGTGCGCCTTTTCTAATGTCGACTGATTCAGACTCGTCTCCTCATCGCTGTGCTGACTGCGCTGCAAACGGCTATGCTCATATTGAGAGCCTCCCGCGTAATCTATCCCTTCACCTGATATCCGGACTGCTTTAAACTTTTCGATCGATTCATCAAAATCCCATAATTCCCCGAGAGCTCAACAGTCAAGTATAGTTTAAAAATATCCAGTACATGCCCCAGCATCTGCGGACCAGCCGTAGAAGGGCAAACCCAAGACTCACTAATGGCACCGCGGAACTGCCGTAAACCCTAAGGTTCAAAGGCGTTTTCGTGGTCATTATGTCGAGTTAGGGTTTCATTCTTCTAGAGGTTCCATAGAAATACCTGCATGTTTTTCCGAATACTTTAAACATGGGAAAATGGGTTTCTGACAATCGTTTGAACCCTTTAACTTCGTCTGGACGGCATGTGAATACCCTTTGTCCGCACGCTAAACAATGCTTCGATCCTCAAGAATAAACGATACCCTAATGGTCATCACATACGATCCGTAGCTCCCTCTGCCCGTACGACCGTGGTAACAGAAACCACCCTCCGATATCGATGAAGATAGATCAAAGGAACGAATGAAATACGGTGCAAAGAAATGTACATCCTAAGGCTCCTTAAGCAGAGTAGCGTATCGTAAGTATGCCTCAGATCATACCCATGGTACGTCACTCTACCTAGGTCACCTATTCCATCAACCAAGGATCACCCTAGACTTATACAAAGGTTAAACCCAGCGCTCTGATACCAACTTTGTCACGACCCGATGGTACGGAACGTGACCGGCACATAGATTATGAAGCATCTAGAGGCGCAACGTAATCTAAGTAAGCCGAAGCCCAGAATTCTAAACCATACAAAAGAAGAAGTAAAGGAAAACATATAGGAAAATAAGTTTAAAAGCAACAACCAATTTTTTCAAAAATTTCGGCAGAGTCCCCTTTGTAAAACTGGCCCCAAACGGGTACAAACAAGTATAATACATATGAAATAATAAAAAAGGCATACCCAAGCGGGAGCTAGCTCTACGCCAACAGGCGGAAACAACCACACTAATGCATAATAGTATACAACGCCAAAGGGCGAGGCTCAAAACTCAAAAGAAAACAAATCCACCAGATACCACAATAATACAAACGCGACTCTAAGGTCGAAATAAATAAATGGTCCCTAAAACTTATCAAGTAATACGAGTTTGGTTGATAGAGCTTACTAGATACAAATGAATAATAAAAGTACAACGGCGGTCCAGATACAAGTGAACAAACCTACCGTGCAAATCACCCTGAATGAAATGATGTGCTAGGAAGCTGCCAAGGAAACCTGTACATCGAACCTGTAATAAAATTTTGCACAACAGGGGTGAATTGCCAACTCGTGAGTAGAGGATATCTGGGAAAAGAAATCGAATGCACGAAGCTATCCTAGGTCATAATAATATACCAATATATTACTAGTTATCTGGTAATGGCTGGGTAATAAACTACGTGTGAGTGCAAATGTTCCGTGCTCATGTCAGTGCCTCAAATATTAATATGTCGTGTGAATGAGTATGCATGCACCATGAATGTAAAACAATCAACCCTGAAATCTGGATATATCTGTATAAAAGTCTTTAACTTTCATCGTAGTAAAATTTCTATAGAAGTCTTAAACATCATCTATGAAATCCATGGAAATCCGTGTCAAGTATCGACACAAAACATGTAAATCTCAAGTCTCAATACCTCATAGTCTCAATATCTCGGGCTCCGTCAGTCCGGATCGGCCCATATCATCAAATCTCACGACAATGGTCGGTATTTTCCGGACATCCGCCGCGCCAGACATTACCGGTAGGTAGTCTTCCCCTGCCAGGCTCATCGTCTACAACTCGATCTTCTTGCCCCGGGGCACCATACCGGGCCCACCATGTACCCGAGACGGTTCATCCACTCCTCGAATCGGGTCTCGAAATCCAACAGAAAACATGAAATCTCATGGTGGATGTCATACATCACGAGAAAACAGCAACTTATATTTTCAAAAAAAAGAGAGGAGGAGAGAGAGAATTTTTTTTATATATTCTTGTGGTTTTCCCCGAAATCTAGATATCTCATAGAAATCCAAAATCCAAAAATCATAAGTTAGTAAATGATAAGTGTCGGCATAAGCCCCACAATACTGCATGATAACATGAAAATGTTAATACATGAAATGTCTATGTAATAAATGCAATGCCTAGATTAACACCTGAGAGTAATCACAATATTATATTGATTTAGCCTTTAGCCGATTCTATTAATAAAAGATACTATGTTCTAAAGTGTACGTGACATAGCAATTACCGATAATGATGTGTGTGAGCCGGCAAATAAGTGTACGTGGAATATGCGCATCATCAGTAATGGTGCTGGTGTCCTAACAGGCAGAGTTTCATACTGACTAGAAAAACATATGTATGAACATGCAACATGATGATTACGATCTGAATGTAAAGATGGATGTGTAATAACCACTCATTGTAATATTCATGCCTAACTACAACTATATAACCCGAGCCTAAACTAGTATCTATCTAGCCACAAAGGTAACTAAACTAAAGAACTAGTCGATAAGAAATAAGGGTTCACCTAAGGTCTGAGTACATATCTCTAATAGTCGGCGATCCAGCCTCAATAGCGTTACGTACATAGTACGACTTTCTCGAATCAAGAGTGCGGATCAATCATCACATATATGCCTCGTACGGTAAAATCCATCGTACAGCATCCCAATATCGGGGTACGGGTCAAGTATCACCTACATACAACATCGTTCGTACAATATCATCATCAATTAATGTCATGATCAAGGTACTGTACTGTAATCGCATACATCAATTATATATCGTTGCCAGCATAAATATACATCGTCCATTTATCCTCAGAAATTTCGTGTCATATATATCATATCTTGATTAAGTCACACTCTTATCATATCATAATCAAGCCATACTTATATGATATCGTAATCAATCACCCATATATCATATCATGATTCAGTCACAGGTTACATTCCGGGTTCTATTTTAGAGTCTCATGTACCTCAATATCATCACCATCTATTATTGTTTATGTATACATATCCATTCATTTTCCAACGATCCGCCAATATCATAATACGACTGTATAGCCAAGAGATCACGGCATCAAACCCAGTTATATCGTCCCATCCCCATGTATCATATAACATCCTTATATCACATATGCATGTTGTGTGTGTGTGTGTATATACTTACACACATTCTTATGTATATATATATATACACATACGCATATACACCAAGCCAAGTTTCTGTGTGTGCGTGCGTGTGTGTCTACCTAAAACCTACAAATTTCTCCAAGACATTCAACCTCTTGTAAAGTCTTTCTAAATCAATCTAGTCCAACCTAAAGTCTTTAATGGGGCCCTACTCGCCAAGAATCTAAGGTCACGTCCGACTTCCTAATGACAGTAAGTAGTATTCCTATTCTACGTTTGCGGGGGTGCTAAACGCCATCCACCCGACTTCTCCCGTAGATATACATCTACTCACCTGGTCCTTGTCTGCCGAAGACGATGTCTCCCTCCTCTTCATCCTCGTCCGAAGTTCACGTGAGGGGTACCTACACACAAACATATTGAAAGGTTCCTAGGCACTCCCAAGAGGTCTCACAAGGCATCAACCATGCCAATTTCAAAAATTACGGTGCCGAGAAACCCTAATACGGATCGTTAACTAGATTTTAGGCGAAACTAGAACTAGTAAACTACTTTACTAAAAGTAAACGGAAATACAACCTTTGTAGATCCGTTTCTCCACCTCCATAGCTCCGTGATGAAGTCCTCTCCGCTGTCCAAATCAAACCATGACTCTAGCATCGGCTTCATCGAAGAATGGGCGGGCTAGGTCATCGACGACGATGCCGAAGATGATCTACGTCGAGGCATCGCTAGATCAAGCTCCACCTTCACTAAGCCATGAAAACATGTGAAGGAAACACCCTATACTACTTGGAAAGAGGTAGAGGATGAAGAAATAGGAAGTGGGTTCACTTTAGAATTGGATTTCTCACTCATTTTCAAGAGTTGCCATTGAAGTAGAAAGCTTTTCTTTCTTGCTCATCAAGAAGAAGAAGAAGGAAATGAATATCATAAGTCTTTTTAAATCCAAAAGAAAAATGAATACTTATCATATTCAAACCATGGTTAAGTGTAGAGAATGAATCATGGTTAAGTGGAATGGTTAGGGTTAAGCATGAGACAAAATGGTGAGTTAGTCAAAACTTCATGAAGCTTCAAAATGCTTCCAAAGAAAGCCACCATTTTTCTTTATGCTTAATATTTTTCCAAAAGAATAAATAGATAAATAAATGAGAAAAGGAAATGAAACCCTAACCACTTAAGTAACCAAGGTTTAATTCTTTACACAAACCCAAACAAGCATGTATCATCAAACATGATACAATCTTGTGCACAAAAAATATATCATATATACAATGTGCACAAACAAGTGAGAAAATCCATTTAAAAGTGAACCGATACTAGTTAATGCAAAGTAATATATCAAATATATAATTATGCATTAAATCATTAAATCAACACTTGATTTAACGATCCGGTCATATCGCATATAACCTGTGAGTGCACGGCGGCGCCCCGGCCGTCGATCCGACGGCCAAACGCGGAAACGGTGGTAAACTTAAAATTTTTGCGGACTTGGCAAACCGGCACCACCGCGCACTAAACCCCGGATCGTGCCATTAAACTAGTCTAAGCTACTAACAAGAAAGGGGAAGAGATATACCGACGATCCAAGTCCTCCGGTCTTCATCTCCACTCCGATCTCCTCGCGGGATCTTCGTCCGTCTCCTCCTCGTCGGAAAGGGCACCACGAAGCCGGGTACTTTTACGGGCTCCCACCTCAATACCGAGGCAACTCGCGCATGAAGCCGGCTACTCGACATGCTCAAGATATGCTGTAGGAAGTGTAGTGTAGAATCATAGCTCACTTTGGGGTTGGTTGCCATAGATGGAGGAATCGGATTAGAAAAATGGTACTTTCATTTTTCCAAAACATGAAGAAGAAGGAGATGAAGAATTCCTCCCAAAACTAAGATGAACTCTCTCATTCTTTTTCTTTCTCTCTTTTCTTTTTCTTCTTTCTTTCTTTCTACCATTTTTCATCAAGTGAGAAGAATAAGGTGGAGGAATGAATAATATCATATCAAGAGGGAGGTGAGTGTAGGAAAAGAAAAGAGGTGACCACATCCAAGAACATAATCATCACTAAATCTCAAATCAACCTCAAATCCATTTCAAATCTCATAAAGCAAAGATGCTAACCATTATGAAGGAAAAAGAGAAGATGCTATCATAATGCATGAAACCCCTCCACAAAAGTAATTTGCAAAACTGCAAATTACCCCCTCCATCAGAAAAGTCCGGCCGGGAAAGAACAAAGAAAAACCGGCCGGAACGGAATGCAAAATGGCAACTCCAGAAAACTGGTCCCGTAATAAATTACAGGAAAACCCCACACTGTGCATACACACCCGCATTTGTATTCCGTCCGGATACAAATGCAAAGAGACAGAATCTACACTGTACTAAACTAGGACCGGCTTAAACCAAAGCCGGCTAGTAAAATCCGTCCGATCCTGATCCGTGCAATACCGCACGTATCTGATCGAACGCTGCCATATATCCATACGACCACTAGTACAAAACTGTCCGATCCTGATCCGTGCAATACCGCACGTATCTGATCGGACCCTGCCATATCTCCATACGGCCTCTACAGCGTTTCGCCCGAAAGCTTGAGTAACTGAAAGTGTGGTGGACTCTAAAGACTCGTCAATACTATGGCTGTGGATTTAACCACTAGCACGTCAGAGGTATAAGCCAATACGTGACGGGCCACCAGCTATTGACCAAAAGGGACGTCGATGAGGAAGCTCACCCCGACACCCAACTGAGCCTGTCAGTGACAATATCCGTACAGTCCGGTCCGTTCGTCTATGAGCATCGCATGGCGGGCCTAGGGGGTTGGTAAAAGTCAGACCCCCAAAAGCGGTACAAGTCGTGTCGGAGTGTAGCCCAGAACACCCTGAGATACTACTGGAATACCTACCAGTAAATCTCCTGCCTTGGCCAAGGTCTTTGTGTAATGGCTCTCCTAGACACAGCGCGACCTCACCCCCAATACCGGGAGAGACGAAACCCCCGAAGATCCGCTCACTGCCTCCATGTGGCTCGGGACTGTACCCAACTAAAACCTGTTTGCACGACTCCTTTGAGCCGTGGTAGGGTAGTAATCAAAGTACAGTGGGAACTCACACGAGACAAATGACGATCCCCAGGTCGATGAACTAACCTGTACACATGTCACCTGGGAACTGCTATCTGACGTCAGGTATAAGACCAACTAGCATGTTCCCGGCGAGTCCTGTCCGGTGTACTCATAACCCAATGAGCACCTGTATACATCTTAGGTGAACCAACTGACACCAGTGGCTTGTGAGACCGGCCACCGCCCCTCGTCGGGGTCTCAACTGTATACACTAGTCTACTCTGGAGAATCGATGCCCTGTCTCGAAACTCCTACGACTAGGGACCTTTTAAGGATGTGCTTATAGACTCCAGCTCTCACTTATATGATCGCCCTCATACTGCTGGCAGTCAAGCAAGAATCCTAGGGGCTCTATCAACGTGCAATAGCGACCTGTCAGGTCACCTAAAGCAGTACACGATGATAAAGGTAAACCAGATAGCATACTATCATCTCGAGCAAGACTGTCCTACCGGGATAGGTCCTCCCTCAATCATTGCAATCACGTGCCTGTGATCCAATAATTGACTCTGAGGGCACTATCTCCAACAATCTCCCACTTGCACTCAAGGCTAATTATTGCGATGTCGCATACTCACAGCCCGTGTGATACCGAACACCCAACTCCCCTACTAGTCAGTTTCACAAAATCCGTTTGCGAAACTATTGCGTTCGAGGAATAGCCTCAGTGAGTGGATCCGCCTTGATGTTTCTTTCTATGTCTCTCTATATCTCAAATTCGCGGAGAAATCCATCTCCCGAAATGAGCAATACCTGTCTTAGAATGTCTGGATGTCTGATGGGACTTAGCTCATAAATGAACTCCAAATCCAAACTTCTTAGACTGTATCGTCAACTGAACTTAATCAGTATCCTGCGCCATGCCACCCTCAGTATTGCCTTGGACCACCTGTCCAAAATACTGCCCCTCGTCAGAGGGAAAAACTATAACTCTGACAACCTCCTTGTCGTCCAGGTCACCTTGGAAGCCTGGAATGATAACCGTCTCCTAAAAGAGGCAGCCGTTATCATATCCCTAGAACAGCCACTTATGTTCTAAAACTGCTTCTGACTGTTTCTCCAGGATTGGATCAATATCAACTTATTGCATCTAGTGCAAGAACAACATCTGGTGTGGTACTTGACATCTCATGATTGACTCAATTGCCTAAGCAAGTGATCTGCCAATCATGCACATCCCTCTCTACTTTAGTCTAAAAGACACTTTTAGAGAGGGCGACTCCATTACTTGCAGGTACACTACCGTGCCAGGAGTCGTCCATTCTAAATACTCTCAGAATGCTGTCTAAGTACCCAGATTGGGAAACCACCCAAATCTAGATCTAAAACCATAGATCTAGTAACCAGTATGTCTGATATAATATCCAAGTCCTGTGTGGAGGAACCACTGTGTGACAACCAAAGTCTAACCGATCGTAGTATAGGAATATCACTTCCTACTACCTTCTCAACAGATCCATCCCCTATTCTGATGACGTCAAACCTATGACTGTCACATCAGAAATAGATGATCTATCTCCGCTACATCTGTTTTAGTCTATAAATAGACATAAGCCTGATGTCCACCAATGCTTCCGCTGCTCCCACTGACTACGACAACCCTCTGGCAGAGTCATATAGACGTGCACTTCTAAAGCAAGTTTAGAACGACGCTATACTCATCCTCCTGCCGGGTCTCGCAGCCTGGAACAACAACAATGGCAAGTGTGGGTAAACAAGAATTTCCCTGTCACCGTCCTTGAGGCTACCGGAGTACCTCTCGGGTGCCTGAAGCTACCCACCTTATCTGCGGAGTGGCCAATGGAATGTCAAATCAGATTGAATCTTTAGGTTCCTTATCAAATCTTCAGTAATCGTTTGCGGTTCTGGAATCACTTCCAGTTCTACCATACTCCCACTGCTGTTTTTGAAAAAATCCATTTTTAATAAAACTGTGGTGAGTCTTGAACAATATTTCTATTGATCTCCCAGATGGTAGAAAGTCAACCCTCGTCATAGCCTGGGTCAACCCACAAACAGCCATTACAGAAATGTGCCTATGAGTTATCCAGAGTCTGGTTTTAAGCATAAACCGGACAACTCCCCGTACCTTAACAATGTTAAGATATGAACTGTACTATATCCAATATAGAACCAGAGGCACTGATTTAATTGAACCAGATTCAAATCATGCAGCTATCTCCAGTGCATGTCAACTAAATGGAGAGAGGACGATCAGCGTTACTCAACTTAGGAATACTTCCAATTTTGAGTAGCCCGGAAAAAGAAGCAAGTTCTCTTAATCATTACTATCAACTGAATACCATACACAAGTATCTACATCTTCGATCACTTTGAAGAATCCCGATACTTGCAACACCTGGTTCTCTACTCTATTCAAATACCTATAACTCCTCAAAACTTAGACCCTGTGTTTCTACGAAACACATGTCTAAGAACTAGAGAAGTCAAAAGTAAACAGAATATAGTATGAGGACCAACCCCTCTGTCCTAATGGACACTGGACAACATACAATACTCTGTATAAGTCCGCTGAGTCTAACAACTCTTTCACTGTGTGTTGTAGGTTGAAAACTGTACTTATGGTTAAGAAGAATTACACCGCTGTTTAATGCTCCTTACCTAACCATCCACTGATATAGGTAAATGTCATCGACATAATATCAAAAAGTATATCTCACTCTATGAAAATAGACGTACAGATATATCAATTTGAAATTGGTGCATAACCGCGGATATTCAAAACCAAATATTTGCGGACCGGCAAACAACCCAGATGATCTCCTCAAATATCACCGATTACAACGAATCCCGATATAATGAGGATGATCACCTAATTCCCAATAACTTACTCCCACTCATCATCTGTAAAACCATACAGATGTGAGAATCAAACCTGGTAAATACATACCCTGGAGCAAGTATCTAATCGGGAAATCAGTTTTCTTTTAACAGTACACAGCTGAACTGAAACATTAAAATGTTTCGATGGGGTATCCCGGTATTCTTAGTAATGCCTCTTCCATTATCCAGATTCACAATTATAACCGTATAATTCTTTGCCACTTCTCCAAATCCCTTCATATGTCTTTAGTCATTACCTTCTGCACACCCCTTTAGGCCAAATGGTTTTCTTCCTTCCCTACCGTTCGGCACCAGCCTATGGTTTGGAAGAAGACTATCCAAAAAGCATAAAGGGTGTACTGTCCTAATCCTAGGAGCACTCGCATCGCGAGAGAAGGTGAAGATAAAAGACACCTGAATGTACTTTATTCCTATTTCTCCTGAACCAGGATCCATCCCCGAACTGGAACGAGTTCCTTTCGAGTTCGTATATAACCATACGATGGATTATCCAATAAAATGGGATCTTCGTAATGATACAGAGTGTCCTGGAGAAATACAAAGGTGATTTAGGATTGGCGAAGGAATACATGGTTTGGTCGTGAATATCTGTTGCAATTTACTTTGCCCTCTTACTAATCCCTTACTTTGTCTTAACTTAATACCTTCTGTACACCGTTTAGGCTAATTGGCTTTCTTCCTTCCCTACCGGTCGGCACCAGCCTATGGTTTGGAAGAAGACTATCCAATTTGCGTAATAGGTGTACTACTCCTAAACCAAGGAGTACTCGCAACCTGAGAGAGGGTGAAAAGAAAAGACAACTGAATAGTCCTATCCGTTTTCTCCAGAACCGGAAACCATCCTCGAATAAATCCCTTCGAGTTCGTATCTAACCATACGATGGTTTTGTCCAATGGAAGTGGACGTTCGTAGTAAAACGGGGTGTCCTGGAGAAAAGGGTAAAAGCAGGAGTGGCAATGAGGTTTGCAACTCTGACAATCCAAAAGCCAGTGTTAAGAAGGTTCGGTCAACTTGGTCACTGAGTCAAAATCTTAGGGTTGGGTCAATGGTCGCTGCCAAAGAGAGAGAGAAAAGAAACACTCAGCGTGCACTCTAACCTAGATCAGAATGGTTACCAATTTATCTAATCTGGAATCCTCCCACTGTACCTCAAATTCTCCTCCAAACCTGAAAGAAGAATTAGTCGGGGTCACCCGAGGAGTATACTAACTCATCAGTGGGAATCGGGATCCAACTCTCATCGCATGACAACGTGACGGAATCCGCTCACGGTATCACACTCCAGAAGGTATGCGCATATCTGGCAAGTTTCAGTACTTTTGAAACTCCCGATGTGATTTCTGCCCCATGCTCTTATGACCTTGACTTTGGCCAACATATCATAAGTCACATGTCAAGTTCTACCCGTCATTCTGCAGGTTAATTTGAATCCACCTGTACATACCCTTGACTTTGGCCAAAATGGCAATACGACTGTCCCAAACCAACGCATCTATCTATGCTGCATATGAATACCCCAATAGCTACCAATCACTGTGCCTTGACTTTGGCCAACATACACAGCTTGAATACTATTGACCACCCATATGAAACGACGGAGGGCTACGAATGGTTTCTGGCGAAAACCTTTAACGTAAAGAACTTGATATCGTCGAAGGAACGGATAGCTTTTAAAAATATAGTGACGAAAACCGTTGCTAAAGAGGTCACTCCCGGTGAAGGGATCTCGGCTCTTTCCCCGTAGAATGGGGTGCAGGATATTCCAAATGAATACCGCGATGCAAAGCAAAAGTAATCGGCTATAGTGAAGTTAATGCCCTGACGCAAACTTCTGTCCAAGGGGTCACTCCCGGTAAAGGGATCTCGGCCCTTGCCTCGTCGACTGAGGAGCAGGATATTCCAAATGAATACCACGACGCAAAACAAAAGTGAACGTCCTTGCAATAACAGCTTTTTGAAAAATGTTCCAACAACATCAGATTAGGTTTGTTTAACTTGCATTGATCCGAATCAACGCAGTCCCATCAATTAATCACACCACAAAGAACGAAAATATACTGATGTACGTATATGCCATCCGCATTCGCCACTGGGTCCCGTCATTACCCGTTAGGTTAGCTAACTAACGACAGAGCGGGGACTGGACTAGCGCGGATGTAAAACATATACAACATCTACTAATATATATACCAATATATTATATTTCGCTCAAGGCGTGAAAAGAAATGCAACATCACAGAAATGTACAGCATCACAAAACAATACAGATATCTGGGATCCCCGGGTTTCACAGAGCCACTACTGAAACCCGACGTTCCCCTGGTCGTGTGGATAGCCTGTGCAATGAAATCCTAGACCCCTACGGGCGCGGCAAGTCACCAGCCAAAACCTGAAGCGAGGCAGCCCCCTTCAGCGCCGTGAATGGACCACCCAGCACTTCACGGAATCCGGTAACTTGGGCACCCCTCCTGGGTCAACCTGTACCCCCTACGAGTGCGGCGAATAGCCCGCCAATCCTAGAGTGAAGCCCCCTCCGTCTCAATGCCATGAGATGCGGGCTTGTTGCCCTCTAGAACCCGGCTATCCGTGCACCCCACCGCGGGGTAATCCTAGTACAGAAAGTAAAATATACATACAACGGGTACATCGACCGCAACCAGGTCGTGCCCCAAAAGAATAATACAATCAGGCAGTGACGGCAGTCCACATGTCGGACGCTCGCCCCGCAATATCAAATGTACATAATACAACAACACTGTACTAGCATTGCATCCAGGCTATCCCCCACGACCGATCCGCAACATCACAGCATAAACATAGAACATCAACGTGAAAGTCACGTTCGCAAATCCGTCTAACCGGGCTATAGCAGTTAGACAGGATTTACCGATCGAGTGACATTCACGGTCGCAGATATAATGTAAATACTGTGAAAAATGTGTTTTAAAATATTCCGATCGATCAAAAATTAACAAGTGGGCCCTCAATCAAAACTGTAGCACTCACAGAAATCTTGGGCCCAATTTTAATATTCCAAAACCCATATTTTAAGCCCAGAAGGCCTCTGAAAAAATTTGGTGATGTGATGTGAATAGTGCGCGGCGGAAGGGCCGCACGAGGGGGGGTTTCGCGGCGGATCCGCGCTCCAACTGTGGAGTTACATCGTCAAATTTTTACAGAACTCTTAGATTTTCCAGTACATCAATATTTTACAACCTGAAAAATTTTTCGAGACCAAAAATTTTCAACAGAAACTGATTCGAACTAAAATGCAGTTTTGGAACATTCGATCGATCGAAACAGAAAAACACATTACCCCAAGCTAGACTATGTTAATGGCGAGGCTCTGATACCACTGTGAGTGCACGGCGGCGCCCCGGCCGTCGATCCGACGGCCAAACGCGGAAACGGTGGTAAACTTAAAATTTTTGCGGACTTGGCAAACCGGCACCACCGCGCACTAAACCCCGGATCGTGCCATTAAACTAGTCTAAGCTACTAACAAGAAAGGGGAAGAGATATACCGACGATCCAAGTCCTCCGGTCTTCATCTCCACTCCGATCTCCTCGCGGGATCTTCGTCCGTCTCCTCCTCGTCGGAAAGGGCACCACGAAGCCGGGTACTTTTACGGGCTCCCACCTCAATACCGAGGCAACTCGCGCATGAAGCCGGCTACTCGACATGCTCAAGATATGCTGTAGGAAGTGTAGTGTAGAATCATAGCTCACTTTAGGGTTGGTTGCCATAGATGGAGGAATCGGATTAGAAAAATGGTACTTTCATTTTTCCAAAACATGAAGAAGAAGGAGATGAAGAATTCCTCCCAAAACTAAGATGAACTCTCTCATTCTTTTTCTTTCTCTCTTTTCTTTTTCTTCTTTCTTTCTTTCTACCATTTTTCATCAAGTGAGAAGAATAAGGTGGAGGAATGAATAATATCATATCAAGAGGGAGGTGAGTGTAGGAAAAGAAAAGAGGTGACCACATCCAAGAACATAATCATCACTAAATCTCAAATCAACCTCAAATCCATTTCAAATCTCATAAAGCAAAGATGCTAACCATTATGAAGGAAAAAGAGAAGATGCTATCATAATGCATGAAACCCCTCCACAAAAGTAATTTGCAAAACTGCAAATTACCCCCTCCATCAGAAAAGTCCGGCCGGGAAAGAACAAAGAAAAACCGGCCGGAACGGAATGCAAAATGGCAACTCCAGAAAACTGGTCCCGTAATAAATTACAGGAAAACCCCACACTGTGCATACACACCCGCATTTGTATTCCGTCCGGATACAAATGCAAAGAGACAGAATCTACACTGTACTAAACTAGGACCGGCTTAAACCAAAGCCGGCTAGTAAAATCCGTCCGATCCTGATCCGTGCAATACCGCACGTATCTGATCGAACGCTGCCATATATCCATACGACCACTAGTACAAAACTGTCCGATCCTGATCCGTGCAATACCGCACGTATCTGATCGGACCCTGCCATATCTCCATACGGCCTCTACAGCGTTTCGCCCGAAAGCTTGAGTAACTGAAAGTGTGGTGGACTCTAAAGACTCGTCAATACTATGGCTGTGGATTTAACCACTAGCACGTCAGAGGTATAAGCCAATACGTGACGGGCCACCAGCTATTGACCAAAAGGGACGTCGATGAGGAAGCTCACCCCGACACCCAACTGAGCCTGTCAGTGACAATATCCGTACAGTCCGGTCCGTTCGTCTATGAGCATCGCATGGCGGGCCTAGGGGGTTGGTAAAAGTCAGACCCCCAAAAGCGGTACAAGTCGTGTCGGAGTGTAGCCCAGAACACCCTGAGATACTACTGGAATACCTACCAGTAAATCTCCTGCCTTGGCCAAGGTCTTTGTGTAATGGCTCTCCTAGACACAGCGCGACCTCACCCCCAATACCGGGAGAGACGAAACCCCCGAAGATCCGCTCACTGCCTCCATGTGGCTCGGGACTGTACCCAACTAAAACCTGTTTGCACGACTCCTTTGAGCCGTGGTAGGGTAGTAATCAAAGTACAGTGGGAACTCACACGAGACAAATGACGATCCCCAGGTCGATGAACTAACCTGTACACATGTCACCTGGGAACTGCTATCTGACGTCAGGTATAAGACCAACTAGCATGTTCCCGGCGAGTCCTGTCCGGTGTACTCATAACCCAATGAGCACCTGTATACATCTTAGGTGAACCAACTGACACCAGTGGCTTGTGAGACCGGCCACCGCCCCTCGTCGGGGTCTCAACTGTATACACTAGTCTACTCTGGAGAATCGATGCCCTGTCTCGAAACTCCTACGACTAGGGACCTTTTAAGGATGTGCTTATAGACTCCAGCTCTCACTTATATGATCGCCCTCATACTGCTGGCAGTCAAGCAAGAATCCTAGGGGCTCTATCAACGTGCAATAGCGACATGTCAGGTCACCTAAAGCAGTACACGATGATAAAGGTAAACCAGATAGCATACTATCATCTCGAGCAAGACTGTCCTACCGGGATAGGTCCTCCCTCAATCATTGCAATCACGTGCCTGTGATCCAATAATTGACTCTGAGGGCACTATCTCCAACATAACCGACTAGTATCCAATGTATCGGCTTATCGAATCAACCCTCGATTCGATAACTAGGTTATATCGCATATAACCATTCGATACATTCATCGCGAGAATGGAATACAGTATCACATACACGCATTATTCTCGGTCCCGCACATATCTCATTTGCGCTCCTATTTCGTTTCGCTTGAGCCAGAAAACCTCTGTGTAGGACTCTAAAGACTCGTCAATACGCCGGCAGCAGGTGATGATCATATCAAACACCCGCAAGCCACAAGCGGTCTGCTAAACGTAACGGCCACCCGGGTATTGAGCGATCAGAAGATCGACGAGCAATCCCGCTCACACTCCAGTGAATCCAACCAGTAACACTACCATACAGTCCGGTCTCGTCGTCTGATATGTCGCATATCTTGCCTAGGGGTGGTAAACGTCAGACCCCAATAGCTCGATAAGTCGTGTCGATATGAGGTCTATAACAATTCGAGAAACTACTGGTAACACTTACCAGTAAATCTCAGTAACCCTAGCCAGGGATTTCCTGTTATAGCCAATCGAACACAGCGCAACATCAACCCCCTATACCGGGAGAGACGAATCCCCTCCTATCGCTCATTGCCTCCATGTGACTCGGGACTGTACCCAAAAACCACCGTTTTGCACGCCCTCTTGGACGTCGTAAGGTGGAAATCAAAGCACAGTGGGAACCACACAAGACTCTATGACGATCTCGCGTCAACAGACTACTCTGTACCAGTGTCACCAGAGAACTGCCATCTGACGTAAGGTATAATACCATATGGGAGTTCTCGGCGAGTCCGTCCAGTGTACCCAGTCTCCACTGAGCACCCGTATATCATCTCTGATGTCAAACACCAATGGATATGGGATCATCCATCGCCCATCTGTATGGGTCGAGAAGGTATACGCTAGTCTACTCTGGTATATCGATGCCCCGTCTCGATACACCCACGACTAGGGACTTTGAAGGATGTACTTATGGACTACCATGTCCCCACTAGTATGATCCGCATCATAGTCCAGGTAGTCAAGTACACATCCTAAGGGCTTTACCAACATGTAACAGAGAGACAATCAGTGTACACGTTAAGGTAAAGTTCAACCAGATAGCATACTATCATGTCGAGCAAGATAGTCCTCCCTATATATGTCCCAGCATCCACTACAATATACATCCTATGTACAGTAATGGCCTCTAGGGCATACATATAACTAACAATCTCCCACTTGCACTAGGGCCATCTGTATAGCAGTGGTTGCAGTATCTCATACTCAACCATCCCATAAAAGTCTCTCTCTGGGAATAGGCCTTCGTGAGTGGATTCGCCGTGTTGTCCTCTGAGTCTACTCTCCAAACCTCGATCACCCTGGAGATCAACTATCTCCATGATCAGGTGATATTGCCTTAGAATATGTCTGGATCACTGATGGGACCGGCGTTCCTTGGCTTAAGCCACAACTCCATTGTCTCACAATGGTAGGAACGTAGTTCATCTCATGAACCAATATACACTCAAACATCCTCTTTGGTAGCATCTTAAGTAGCGATGTATCCAGCCTTTATCGTCTAGTATGCCACGGTATGTAGCTTGGAACTCTTCCAACATACCGTCCCATCACTGAGGGTAAAGACAACGCCTGTGACTGACATTCAGTCGTCTTTATCACCCTGGAACACTTCCAGTGATTTTCCCCAAGATCAACTGATACCATCTCACTACAACTAGTGAGTATCCTAACATCTATTTAGATCTATCTCATAGATCCAAAGCTTAGGATTTAGTAGGTATCATTTTGATCCTATATGGAGAATCATTGTGATAAGCGGAGATTGATCGAGCGTAGCATAGGAAACTGCTTCCCTATCAAGAGTATGTCATCCACGTACTCTACGAGGATTGTCACCATACTCCCTACTACCTTTTTGTTCATACAAGCTTCATCTACCATTTTGATGATGTCAAACTCTTTGACTAACACATCAAAACAGACGTTCCAACTCCGCGATGCCTGCTTTATCGTATAAAGCATCTTGCACACGTTTCCGCTGCTCCCACTATCTACGAGGCCCTCTGGCTGTGTACTTATAGACGCTCTCTTCTAAAACATCATTTAGAAAAGCAGTCATGACACCCAACCACCAGATATCGTAGTCATGGTATGTAGCCGTGACAAGTAGGATCTGGATGGACTTAAGCATAGCTACTTGAAAAGGTTTCATCATTATCCGCACCTGGTCAATGATGCAAACTTTTAACAAGTCTAGCTTTGAAAGTCTCAACTTTTCCATGTACACCAAGTAATCTTCTCAAGATATACTTGCTCCTGATGGGGATTTAACCCTTCAGATATAGCAACCAAAGTCCATACTTTGTTGGTGTATAAGGATTCCATCTCAGATCGATAAACATCCAGCCATTCTTACAGAGTCTCACTCCTGATGGCCAGCTCGAAACTAGTTGGGTCATCATCTCATGATGTAATCCTCGCTCCCACTGTCATAGAGAAACCGAAGTAACTCTCAGGTGGATGAGGAACCCTACTAGATCGGCGGAGAGGCTGAGGTTCGTTGGAAACTATTGAATCCTTTGGTCCTGTCAAATCATCAGCTGCAGTTTGTATAGCTGGAACATTTCCAGTTCTACATAACAGTATTTGCCTCGAGCTTGTCCGGATTATGCTTTTAGACATAGCCCGGACAACCCCAAATCTTAACCAACTTAAGATATGGGCTCTTCCCTTTCCATATCACATATGAAGCGGTAGGCAGCTGATTTGATTGGAACCCTTATTCAATAGGTATGCAACTTCTCAAGTGCATAACTCCCAAAAGGAAATAGGTAACTCAGTAATACTCATCATAGAGCACACCATATCATATAGGGTGTGATTGCTCCGCCCCCATATACCATCGTGCTATGGTGTATTCGGAGGAGTAATGCCGAGAGAGAATCTCATTCTCCTTTAGAATAGTCCAGGAATTCCGTGCTAAAGTATTCTCCTCCTTGATCTCTTCATAGGACATAATACTTATACCCGTATTTTGGTCCTCTACTTCTAACTTATATTCTGTGAATATCTCAAAAGGTTCGGACTTGTGTTCCAACAGGAACATATGTCTGAATCTTGAGAGATTATCAGAGAATATAATGAAGTATAAAGAACCAGTCTTGGTATGTGTAGACAGGGGACCTACATACATCAACATGTATCATCCCAAGAGTTCACTAACTCTTTCTCTGTTTCCTGTAAACGGAGCTATGGTCATATTTTCTCTGTGACATGACTGGCAAGTTTCACAAGATGTAAATTCAAACTGATTTAAATATGCATCTAAATGTAACTTAGCTAGTCGGGTCGCATTGATATGACCTAGTCTACAATACCTCAAGAAGGATCCGTTCATTTCTGAACTCTTCCTCTTGCGTGTGTTCTATATACTAAGAACCGTAGTTTGATTTAGAACATTAATGTTTTTAGATAACGTGCCTGAACCGATCAACTTTTGATCTAGAAAATGTTCAAAACATTATCCAACAATACAAAATTTTATCATTCTTTACTAATAAAGAGACTGATATGATTTTGTATATCAGGTTCGGTATCTAATAACATTCGTTCAGAATCAATGTATTACAATACAGGGTGACAGTGACCAACAGACTTGGCTGCAACACTTGCCCCGTTTTCTCCCTCATGAAACTTATCACCCGTTCTCAGTTTTTCTACCCTTTTGTGGCCCTATGTAACAGATTACATATCTGGGATCCTGATCCGGTATCATATACCCAGGATTCGGAGGATACTGAGAAACAGTTCTTTGTAATGAACACACCCGAAGATGATGCATCAACATGCACTCTCTTCGTTTGGGCGGCATGGAAATCTTGGTATTCCCCTATTTTCTGCTCTGTCTTATAACAATTATAAGTTGGAGCGGGACCAACGTTCCCCAGCTTAGTATAACAAGCGGGTTCAGTCAATAATCCGTATTATTATCTTGATTAAGGCGTGATATGGTCGCTACATGGAGAGAGAGAGAAGAAAACACTCAGCGTGCGCTCTTGCAAGAATAGATTGGTTATTATTTTATCTAATCAGGATGGCTCCCACTGTTTTTATTAAATCTTCCTTCAAACCCTAAAAGGAAAGACTAGCCGGGATTAATTACACACTACAAGTTCGTCAATCTTTCAGCCAGTCCAGTGTCGGTACTTTGAGGGAGGTGCCCCGTGCTTTCGCACGAACCTAATTAATGTAAATCTCGTTTTCCCAGAGGCGTAACCTCGTTAACACCTTTCTAGACACCTACTTGATCGGCTAATTGTAATGTGTAAAACTCTCCCAGGAGTAACTCTTACTCGAAGCGAGTATCGGGATCCAACTATCTCATAGAAGGTATGCAATCTCATTGCAAATTTCAACACTTGAAATTCCTGATAATATTTTGCCCCCAGCACCCTATGACCTTGATGGAGGTCAACAAACCATAGGCTACTAGTCAAGTTCAAACCGTCATTTCTTGATCGAATTAAACCCACCCGCACGACCCTTGACGGAGGTCAACAAGGCCGCACGACTATCCTAATCCAATTGCATCATATGCATAAGCAGATAAATACTAGTTAGCTACCGCACACTACGCCTTGACGGAGGTCAACAAACGTAGCACGAATAATAAGTGGGACTTATCTGAAATGACGGAGGGCTATGACAGGTTTTTCTGAAAACCTATTGCGTAAAGAACTTGATATCGTTGTAGGATCGAATGAATTTTAAAATGGAGTGTCTTTGAGGTTTTTCTAGTTTTGCTAAAGGAGTCACTCCCGGTGAAGGGATCGTCGGTTCTTTCCTCGTCGAATGAGGTGCGGGATATATCATATATATCACTGTGCAAAGCAAAAACTCTTAAAAGCAATCAAAAGACAAACCGAGTGTGTAGCATCTGCCAGTTATTGCTAAAGGAGTCACTCCCGGTGAAGGGATCTCGGTCCTTTCCTTATCGAATAAGGTGTAGGATATATCACATATACCGCTGTGCAAAGCAAGAACTGTAGCTACCTGTTTTATTTTGAAATTCGATTCTACAACATCTTAGGTTTTTTTTATTTCATTAATCTCATTAATGAAGTCCCATCATTTAAGTACCTAAACATCACAGATAAATACGACGTACACTTATGCCATCCGCATTCGCCTCGATGTCCCCTCGTGCACCGTTAGGTTAGTTAACTATCGGCAGAGCGGGGCAGGGCTAGCGCGGGTGTAAAACATAAGTAACGCCTATATAATATATCATATATACTATATACTGTATCTATCACAGAACATCACATGATCACATCACAGATATTGCAGCAGAAGAAACATATGAAATATTGGATATACTAGGACGTCCGTGTTTTCAATACGAGCCAGTATAAAACACGGCTTCCACGGTCGCGATGAATAGCCAAACCCACACCCCTAGACCCCTACGAGAGCGGCAAGCAACCCTACCAATTCTGGAGTTAGGAGACCCGGACTCGACTCCTCGAGTTGGTCTCCCTCTGGACTCCAGAACCCGGTTACTTGTGCCCTCCTCCTTGGGTCTATCCTAGTGCAGAAAAGTAAATAATATACATCAACGGTGACAACTTCCGCAACCTGGAAGTGCCCCAATAAAAGAATATTACATACAAGTTTTTACATGAATGAAAATGAAAAACACTCATCTCACATAAAAAACCCCGGCTATTCAAACACGACGATCCAATATAACATATCCAGCAACACATAACATCACATGTCATCAACGTAAGTAAATATACGCATCCCAATTGTCGTTGACATATAGCAACGAAACCGGCGATATCACATATTACACTTACGGTCACAGAAAAGAAAGTGTAAAACTACAACAGTTGGAATCCGCAACCTCCTTAGACATCGCATGCCTGACCAAATAAATTCCTTAGACATCACATGCCTAACAATTATAAACCCCGCATTTTAGTCTCTATATCGAAAACTCTTTTCAATATCAAGTCGGGCAATTCAACAAGATTCCCGAAATACTGATCGAATGCTCGTCGCAAACTTTAGTAGACGGTCGCACCCCCGATACCGTCGACGAAGTGCACCAAGGCGGAACACCGCTACCGGGAGCACCCGAACGGATGCTTTCGGCGACGGGGTTCTCCTACAGTCACTTGATCGGGGCTATGGAGTGAGGCTGTCTATTAAGTTTACCCGGCGAGTATCCGCGTATGCTACGTGATTGCGACGGACTTTTGATCACATCAAAATTCCATGGCAACCGATCAAGTGAGACTAAACTGCTATGTTTATAATATTCATTCAGTTATCTCTTAACTATTTGTGAATTCCAAGTATTGTATCACATTCAGGATAAATAGAAAATGTTAAACTTTTCGATCGAACAATCGAACACCCAAGTTTTCCCGAAACCGTTCAACACATGAAATAGGTTCAAAGACATTCACTTCATGCCTCAGTACCTACGGTCCAGCCGTAGAAGGGTCAAGCCAACGCCTCACATGTGGCACGCCGTACTGCCCCAAACCCGAAGGTTCAAAGGGCAGTTCAAGACGGTCACATAATCGAGTTAAGGTTTGTTGTCTTCTAGAGGGACCATCGCGTTACTTGCACTACTCAGAACGTCCTTAAACCACAGAAAAATCCAAAACTTGGAAATTTTCCGGCAGGGGAAAAGGTGGGTATTTATATCCGGTCGAACTTTTTAACATATTCCAAAATATCCGGAAAGCCACATAGACAAAACTTGATAATCCGATCGAATCCACGAATTCCCCAATACAACCCAGAAATTTCAACTCTTGAATAAATATTAAAAATTCCCATGAAAACCAGCACTGCAAAGTAGGAGTTACTGTGCAAAATTCAATGCATGAAGAGACTAAATGAGCGCGGAACCGCCGCAATAGGCGGCTAATGCCGCGGTTCCGCCGCTCTTTAGACAGATCATTAGGTAATTTTTGCACCGTAATTCTTATAATTTCCTGCTGAATTTTTAAAGAATTTTTAATTTGGAAAAAACCGCTTTTTCAGAAAAAGTCCAGAGAGGGTTAAAAGTTAGGGTTTCGGGGTTCGATCGGGTTTCTAACATCGTCTACGCATCGCCTAAGGCTCTAGCTAGGCTCTGATACCACTGTAGGGTTCCTAGGCACTCCCAAGAGGTCTCACAAGGTATCAACCATGCCAATTTCAAAAATTAAGGTGCCGAGAAACCCTAATAATGATCGTTAACTAGATTTTAGGCGAAACTAGAACTAGTAAACTACTTTACTAAAAGTAAACGGAAATACAACCTTTGTAGATCCGTTTCTCCACCTCCATAGCTCCGTGATGAAGTCCTCTCCGCTGTCCAAATCAAACCATGACTCTAGCATCGGCTTCATCGAAGAATGGGCGGGCTAGGTCATCGACGACGATGCCGAAGATGATCTACGTCGAGGCTTCGCTAGATCAAGCTCCACCTTCACTAAGCCATGAAAACTTGTGAAGAAAACATCCTATACTACTTGGCAAGAGGTAGAGGATGAAGAAATAGGAAGTGGGTTCACTTTAGAATTGGATTTCTCACTCATTTTCAAGAGTTGCCATTGATGAGGCAAGCTTTTTCTTCAAGTAGAAGATGAAGAAGAAGAAGATAATGTTATGATAAGTTATTTTTGAAAATAGAAAATAAAATAATACTTATCATAAACCAACCATGGTCAAGTGTAGAGAATTGACTAAGGTTAGATGAATGGTTAGGGTTAAACATGAATACAAAATGGTCACTTGGTCAAAGCTTCATGAAGCTTCAATATGCAAACAAAGAAAGCCACCATTTTTCTTTATGCTTAATATTTTTCGAAAAAGAATAAATATATAAATAAATGAGAAAAGGAAATGAAACCCTAACCACTTAAGTAACCATGGTTTAATTCTTTACACAAACCCAAACAAGCATGTATCATCAAACATGATACAATCTTGTGCACAAAAATATATCATATATACAATGTGCACAAACAAGTGAGAAAATCCATTTAAAAGTGAACCGATACTAGTTAATGCAAAGTAATATATCAAATATATAATTATGCATTAAATCCTTAAATCAACACTTGATTTAACGATCCGGTCATATCGCATATAACCGACTAGTATCCAATGTATCGGCTTATCGAATCAACCCTCGATTCGATAACTAGGTTATATCTCATATAACCATTTGATACATTAATCGCGAGAATGGAATACGGTATCACATACACGCATTATTCTCGGTCCCGCACATATCACATATGCGCTCCTATTTCGTTTCGCTTGAGCCAGGAAACCTCTGTGTAGGACTCTAAAGACTTGTCAATACGCCGGCAGCAGGTGATGATCATATCAAACACCCGCAAGCCGCAAGCGGTCTGCTAAACGAAACGGCCACCCGGGTATTGAGCGATCAGAAGATCGACGAGCAAGCCCGCTCACACTCCAGTGAATCCAACCAGTAACACTACCGTACAGTCCGGTCTCGTCGTCTGATATGTCGCATATCTTGCCTATGGGTGGTAAACGTCAGACCCCAATAGCTCGATAAGTCGTGTCGATATGAGGTCTATAACAATTCGAGAAACTACTGGTAACACTTACCAGTAAATCTCAGCAACCCTGGCCAGGGATTTCTTGTTATAGCCAATCGAACATAGCGCAACATCAACCCCCTATACCGGGAGAGACGAATCCCCTCCTATCGCTCATTGCCTCCATGTGACTCGGGACTGTACCCAAAAACCACCGTTTTGCACGCCCTCTTGGACATGGTAAGGTGGAAATCAAAGCACAGTGGGAACCACACAAGACTCTATGACGATCTCGGGTCAACAGACTACTCTATACCAGTGTCACCAGAGAACTTCCATCTGACGTAAGGTATAATACCATCTGGGAGTTCTCGGCGAGTCCGTCCAGTGTACCCAGTCTCCACTGAGCACCCGTATATCATCTCTGATGTCAAACACCAATGGATATGGGATCATCCATCGCCCATCTGTATGGGTCGAGAAGGTATATGCTAGTCTACTCTGGTATATCGATACCCCGTCTCGATACACCCACGACTAGGGACCTTGAAGGATGTACTTATGGACTACCATGTCCCCACTAGTATGATCCGCATCATATTCCAGGTAGTCAAGTACACATCCTAAGGGCTTTACCAACATGTAACAGAGAGACAATCAGTGTACACGTTAAGGTAAAGTTCAACCAGATAGCATACTATCATGTCGAGCAAGATAGTCCTCCCTATATATGTCCCAGCATCCACTACAATATACATCCTATGTACAGTAATGGCCTCTAGGGCATACATATAACTAACACATATATAATATTGTAAACTGAATCACGGACAAAACCAAAACGACGCACGAAACGCGCATAGGTTAAAACCTATGACCCGCTCATGCAAAAGAACTAAATATCGCTCGATATCGGCGTACAAACGCCGATTGATCGAGATAAAACACCAACAAACAACTCGTAGTTTCAAAACTCATTATTTATAATATAAAACATGGTTTATATCATCGAAACCCTAAAATCAATCAAATCGTCTGATTTCGTAAAAACCTGAAAACGCCAATTTACCGTTTTACTTCAAAACTCGATATTTAAATGAAACTAATGGTCATAATATTCATTAAACAACATAATTAAATTATATAAACCATTACTATATTTTTCTCACACCATTTTGTCTTAATTTAAAATTTCTAGTTTGCAAATTAGCCAAAATTAACACTTGTTAAGCAAAAATTCACAATTCCACTACTAAACTTGATTTTGCATATATTAAAGTGTTAAACCACTCCATGAAACCTTAAGAATGAGCTAAAGCCCTAATTAGATTTTTAATACTACATTTTAAATTAATTTCTATAACCTAGTTTACCGAAATAGCATATTTATCACATTATATTAACTAACAATTTGAAAGTAATAATTAGATTAGGTCTTTCATTCCTTTAACAATGTTAATATTCTCATTAAAACCACAATATAATGATGAAAACCTTAATTAGACTTTTAGCACACCAATATATATAATTTATAAAAATCTAGTTTGCAAAATTGCTTAATTTAAACAATTTTGAATGCACAAATTATAATTCATCAACCATGCTAGATTTTTCCCTTCTAAAAATGTTAAGTTACTTATTATAACCCCACTTAATTAATAAAATCCTAACTTCATTTTAAAAACCTTTCTAGAATTTCCTAGACAATAAATTATAACTAAATTAACACTTTTAGAATTCTAGTCTAGCACCTTAAACTACAAATTAAATATTTAGATTAGAGTTATATCTCCCAAGCTTTGAACCTCTTGCAATTAACCTCCAAAAATGTCTTCTTTCTCCTTGTTTTAAACAAATTAGGGTTTGGGAAGAGGTGGAAAAGCGTTTAGGTTTGAATTTTTGTGTAGAAATTGTTGATTTCGGTGGATTTTTGAGTGAATTTTGAGGCAAAAGAGAGAGAGGATAATGGGGGAGGCCTGCTGAATTTCGACCAGAGGTAGGTAGGGGGGAGTTGTGAGAGAAGTGTAGAAAATTCTAGGAGAAAATAACCCCTCAAGTGCAAATATTGCCGTATCTTTTTATTGTTGCAAACATTTGAATTAATGTTTGGATGGTGGAAATAATGAGCTAGAATTAATCATGAGATGCATTAATGTGACATGGACATATATTATGACTCATGGTCTCTTTTTTGTGAAAAATGTCACATTAGTGGATTGATTTGGGTCTTGATTTGATGAGAGGAGAGAGAGGGGCAGCCAAGGGTGAGCTCTATTATTATTCTTCTCTCTCTCTCTCTCTCATGAGATCATAGCATCACAAAAGGAAAAAGATAGCCCATTCTTCTTATTCTTCCTCTAGCTCATTATCTTCCTCCAATGGCAACACCTTCAACCTCCATCCAAATCCAAGGATGCAAGAGACAAAATGATCACAAATATTCTCTACATCACCTTGGACACGTCGGCTTGCACACTTCATGCCCGAGTTGCTTCGGATGAAGCGGGAGCCCTTAAAAAGGATCGATGATGTGGTGCCCTTTCCAACGAGGAGATCGAGATCGGAGATGCCGCGAGGAGCTTAGGATGGCGGCCAAAGACCGAAGGACACGGATCGATCGGTATAGCTTTCTATCCCTTCTCTAGTTTGCTAGTAGTAGGTTAATGATTCGATCCGGGTTTACAGTCCGCGGTAGCTCCGGTTTCTAGTTTAGAAAAAGTTTTTGTTTCCGCATTTTGGCCTCGGACAGACGGCCGGGGCGCTACCGTAGACTTACAGTAGCTTGGTTTAGTGTCTCCTCGACGTAGATCATCTTCGGCCTCGAAGACTTCAAGCAAGTTCGTTGCTTTCTTCTCATGGAGCCGTTCAAGAGTCCGCAAGATCATTTCATCGCAGCGAAAGGACTAGAACTAGGAGCTATTGAAGTGAAGGACCGATCTACAAAGGTTGTATTTCTAGTTCACTTAGATGTAAAGTAGTTTACATTTAGTTTCGTATGATTCTCTAGTTAACGATTCTAGTTTAAGGTTCTTTAAAACTGCAAAATATTGAAAATGGCATGGACGATACCTCCCGAAACTTATTGCCGTTCATAGGAACCCTACAGTAGTATCAGAGCCTAACTAAAGAATTAGACGGATTGTGTAGGATTACGAAACCGAAATACTCCGAAACTTGAAAATCCAAAACTGAAGTTTCGGTCGATTTTCATTGTTGTTAAAATATTTTTTAAACAAGTACAGAATGTTGTATGTGATATAACATGAACACTGGAAAAATTTGAGGCATTTCTGAGAAATTTTGGCCGGTCACCACCCCCTATATCGGCCAAAATCCGAGCAAACTGCCTGAAATTTTCAGGGTGTTCCAGTGACTTGGTTTTGGTGTTTCAGGTGTTGTTTGTTTTTGCTAAATTTGCATGAAATGTTAGTTTACTAAAAGTCAACTCGGAGTGTTTCGTAGTCGTAATTCTAACTAGTATTCGGGTTATTTAGATGGTGTTAAAAAGTTCGATCGGATATTAAATACCCATTTTAACCCTCGCCAGAAATTTTCCAAGTGTTGTATTTTTCCTTAGTTTAAAACTTTACGAAAATCATGCAAGCGATTCTACGGACTCTCTAGAAGAACGAAACCCTAACTCGATTATGTGAACGTCAGCACCGCCATTAACCCTAGGGTTTGTGGTAGTTCAGCGGTACCACATGTGAGGAATTGGTTGACCCTTCTATCGCTGGTTCATAAGAGCCGTGGCATGTTCTGGGACCTTTTGAACTACGCTCAAGTGTTGAGCTTTTTGGGTAATTTTGGGTGTTTATTGATTCGATCAGAATGTTTAATATCGTCTAGCATTTTCTGGAAAGTGATACAATACGTGGAATTCGTAATGTTAGGCATGAAATCCAAAGTATGTGATATTTTTGGTTTATGATGTCTAAGGTTATTATGGATTCCAAATGTTGTAGTTTGACATTTTCTTTTCTGCGACCGTAAGTGTAATATGTGGTGTGATTGATCATCTAAGTTTTGATGAAATGTAAAGTTTTCACAATTAAATATATTTATACCGCAATCAATTAACGGTGTCGATGTAGCGCGTTAATGAAAACGGATCGTCCACAGGGAAAGTGAGATTTGATCGTAATTTTTTTAGTTGAGTCAAAAATTAAAAGAAAAAAGAAATTACAATAAAATTGATTCAAGATTTGTGAGTTTTTATTTTCAAGGAAGTTAAAGAAAGTAAAGATCTAAAATCAAGAATCAAGAAATGTCCCAAACACTTTGATTTATCAAGATAATAAAGAATAGATTGTAGGATTCGATTGAGTTAATAGTTAATGATGAATCTAATAATTCGTAATCTTATCTATTGTTAATTTGTAGCTAGATTGATGATGATGATTGAAGATTATGGATCTATTGAAAAAACTAGGGTTTCTCCTTCTATCCCTTGTCTTTTCAATCATGATCATTCGAATCTCGCCTCTAGCAAAGAAAATCATCAATCATTTGATCCCTAATTTGCAAAAAAATTCATAAGAATGTGATCTCGATCCAAGTTAGGTCATTGATGATTCTTTTTCCTAGAGTTCACAAATCACATAAGACTTAAAATTAGTATTAAGATTTGATCATCATTAGATCTATCAATTCTCTCGAATCCTCCACAAGCGAAGATTTCACTCACACATCATGAAAATTAATGAATCAAGAATCAAGAAGTTTCATAACGCAAGAATGTAAAGAAAAGCACGATCAAGAATTTTCACCTTTTATTATTCAACGTTTCATTACAATTCACTCAAAGACTATAAGAATTGAGGAGAGAACTCGATCGTCGAACTAGCTTCGCATCGTCTTCGTGAGTCATGGATCGTCTCGGATCTCTTGCTCGGATGAAGATAGGCGTTGCTTCAAAAAGGTTTGTTGGATGCTTACTTGATTTGGTATTCGATGATCTTGATTCGGCTTTTGAATTGGATTTGGGTTAGGTTTTGGATGCACAAGTTGTGTCACTCAACTTGTGTTTTGAATTTTGGCTCAATTTTCAACAACCTCTGTGATGAAACCTTGGGTCCCTTTATATAGCCTTCTTCTTTAGCTTCCCCTAGAATCTTGATTAGGTTTAGCTTCCTTTAGAAGCTAAGCTAGGTTTAGATTCCTTTGCAAGCTTGGTAGTTGAGTAGAAACTTCCAGATTAAGCTAGTTAGCTAGCTTGCTTGAGAAGCTTGGTAGGTATTAGTCATGTACAAGAAGCTTGGCTATTAGGGGAGAAGCTTCTGGAGATATCTGGAGACCGAAATGCCTTGAAGATGTTTGTCCAGTGAAAAGAGAACCCCGAGATAGTACTTTGCCGATAATGTCTCCATGTGGCCGCGGATCCGCCGCGAATTGGCCCATTCGGCCGCGGATCCACGGCCGTTTGGTGACATTGATGTATGGAAATTCCTGTGCTGCTTTGTTTTGGCCTCATGGTATTTTTCTGATGTCTGGAATATTTTTATACTTTCTTGTTCACTACCAGATCACAAGTCTTGGACATGGCGTATTTTTATCACCACTTTTAGCAGTTTTGGCTCTTTACCTGGAATTTCCTGCATACAATCTCGAGACAAATGTGGCGATATACAAAGATCATGCGTGCAATAATAAACATGTTGGAGATAGTGCCCTCAAAGTCAATTATTGGATCACAGGCACGTGATTGCAATGATTGAGGGAGGACTTATCCCGGTAGGACAGTCTTACTCGAGATGATAGTATGCTATCTGGTTTACCTTTATCATCGTGTACTGCTTCTGGTGACCTTACAGGTCGCTATTACACGCTGATAGAGCCCCTAGGATTCTTGCTTGACTGCCAGCAGTATGATGGCGATCATATACGTGAGAGCTGGTGGTCTATAAGCACATCCTTAAAAGGTCCCTAGTCGTGGGAGTTTCGAGACAGGGCATCGATTCTCCAGAGTAGACTAGTGTATACAGTCGAGACCCCGACGAGGGGCGGTGGCCGGTCTCACAAGCCACTGGTGTCAGTTGGTTCACCTAAGATGTATACAGGTGCTCATTGGGTTATGAGTACACCGGACAGGACTCGCCGGGAACATGCTAGTTGGTCTTATACCTGACGTCAGATAGCAGTTCCCTGGTGACATGTGTATAGGTTAGTTCATCGACTTGGGGATCGTCATTTGTCTCGTGTGAGTTCCCACTGTACTTTGATTACTACCCTACCACGGCTCAAAAGAGTCGTGCAAACAGGTTTTAGTTAGGTACAGTCCCGAGCCACATGGAGGCGGTGAGCGGATCTTCAGGGGTTCGTCTCTCCCGGTATTGGGGGTGAGGTCACGCTGTGTCTAGGAGAGCCATTACACAAAGCCCTCGGCAGAGGCAGGAGATTTACTGGTAGGTATTCCAGTAGTATCTCAGGGTGTTCTGGGCTACACTCCGACACGACTTGTACCGCTTTTGGGGGTCTGACTTTTACCAACCTCCTAGGCCCGACATGCGATACTCATAGACGAACGGACCGGACTGTACGGATATTGTCACTGATAGGCTCTGTAGGGTGTCAGGATGAGTTCGCTCATCGACGTTCCTTTTGGTCAATAGCTGGTGGCCCGTCACGTATTGGCTTATACCTCTGACGTGCTAGTGGTTAAATCCACAGCCATAGTATTGACGAGTCTTTAGAGTCCACCATACTTTCAGTTACTCAAGCTTTTGGGCGAAACACTGTAGAGGCCGTATGGAGATATGGCAGTGTCCGATCAGATACGTGCGGTATTGCACGGATCAGGATCAGACGGTTTGTGCTTGTGGCCGTATGGATATATGGCAAGGTTCTATCAGATACGTGCGGTATTGCACGGATCAGGATCGAACAGATATTACTAGCCGGCTTTAGATTAAGCCGGATCCTAGTTTAGTACAGTGTAGATTTTGTCTCATTGCATTTGTATCCGGTCGGAATACAGATGCGGGTGTGTATGCACAGTATCGGGGTTTTCCTGTAATTTATTGCGGGACCAGTTTTCTGGAGTTGCCAGTTTGCATTCCGTTCCGGCCGGCTTTCCTTTGTTCTTTCCCGGCCATACTTTTCCGATGGAGGGGGGTTATTTGCAAGTTTGCAAATAACCATTAGTGGAGGGGTTCTTTTTATTTGTGGGATTATGATATTCTTATCATCATTAGATTCCATTCTTTTCTTCATCATGGTTTTTGCATTAATGAGAAAGGATTAGGATGAGATTGATTTGCATCTTTGATTTGAGGCTTGCTTTTGATGTGGTCACCACTTGAGTTCCTACACTCACCTCCCTTAGTTGATTCCCTCCACCTTTTCTTTCCATGGGGGCCCGGCCATATGGTAGATGAGAGAGAGAGGAGTTCATTTTTTGATGAGGGAATTATCCATATCTCATTTGCATGCTTGCCAAAAAGAAATCCTTCTCCTCTCCAAAGTTCATATTGATTCCTCCATCAAAGGCAACTTCGCTACCCCAAATGAGACTACGATTCTACACTACATTCTATAGCAAATCTTGGACGCGTCGGCTAGCCAACTTCGCGCCCGAGTTGCCTCCGTATTGAGGTGGGAGCCCGTAAAAGATGCAGACGATGTGGTGTCCTTCCGGCAAGGATGCGACGACCGGAGTTTCCGCGGGAGATCGGGATGACGATGAGAAGACTGGAGGACTCGGATCACTCGGTATATCTCTCACCCTTTCTCTTGTTAGCTAGTATCGGTTAATGGTTACGATCCGGGTGTATTGTCCGCGGTAGCGCCAGTTTGAAAGTTAAGAAATTTTTGATTCCGCATTTTGGCCTCGGATAGACGGCCGGGGCGCTGCCGTGGCGCAACATGGTATCAGAGCCACGCCATTAACCTAGTCTAGCTTGTACTAGTATGTTTAAAGCTTCGATCGAACAAAAATCCCAAAAACCGTATTTTGTATACATCTGTTTTCTGTCGATTTTTTCCGGGCTCTAAAATTTTTTCAGGTTGTAGAAAACTAATGTACTGGAAGTTATAAGAACACTGGAAAAATTCGATGACCCGATCCCTCCGTACGACAGCGGAACCGCGGCCTTGACCCCCCTTTGGCCGCGGTTCCGCCGCAGGAAAGTGGGTTCATGTCGTCATTTCTTTGCAGTGGGCTTGTGGGCTGAAAATAAGGGTTTTGGTATATTTTGTTTGGGCCCAGATTTTCTGCAAGTGCTACAGTAATGCTTTGGGGCCCACTTGGTATATTTTGTTCGATCAGAAATTTTAAACTTGCTAGTTCACAGTATTTATATTATATCTGCGACCGTGAATGTCACTTGATCGGTAAATCCTGTCTAACTGCTATAGCCTGGTTAGACAGATTTGCGAACGTGACTTTCACGTTGATGTTCTGTGATTGTGCTGTGTTGTTGCGGATCGGTCGTGGGGGATAGCCTGGATGCAATGTTAGTACAGTTTTGTTGTATTATGTACATTTGATATTGCGGGGCGAGCGTCCGACATGTGGACTGCCGTCACTGCCTGCTTGTATTATTCTTTTGGGGCACGACCTGGTTGCGGTCGATGTACCCGTTGTATGTATATTTTACTTTCTATACTAGGATTACCCCACGGAGGGGTGCACGGATAGCCGGGTTCTAGAAGGCAACGGGCCCGCATCTCATGGCATTGAGACGGAGGGGGCTTCACTCTAGGATTGGCGAGCTATTCGCCGCACTCGTAAGGGGTATAGGTTGACCCAAGAAGGGTGCCCAAGTTACCGGATTCCGTGAAGTGCTGGGTGGTCCATTCACGGTGATGAAGGGGGCTGCCTCGCTTCAGATTTTGGCGGGTGACTTGCCGCGCCTGTAGGGGTCTAGGATTTCATTGCACAGGCTATCCACACGACCAGGGGAACGTCGGGTTTCAGCAGCGGCTCTGTGAAACCCGGGGCTTCCAGATATCTGTATTGTTCTGTGATGCTGTATATTTCTGTGATGTTGCATTTTATCACGCCTTGAGCGAATATAATATATTGGTATATATATTAGTAGATGTTGTATATGTTTTACATCCGCGCTAGTCCAGTCCCCGCTCTGTCGTTAGTTAGCTAACCTAACGGGTAATGACGGGACCCAGTGGCGAATGCGGATGGCATATATGTACATCAGTATATTTTCGTTCTTTGTGGTGTGATCAATTGATGGGACCGCGTTGATTCAGATCAATGCAAGCTAAACAAACCTATTCTGATGTTGTTGGAACATTTTTCAAAAAGCTGTTATTGCAAGGACGTTCACTTTTGTTTTGCATCGTGGTATTCATTTGGAATATCCTGCTCCTCAGTCGACGAGGCAAGGGCCGAGATCCCTTCACCGGGAGTGACCCCTTGGACAGAAGTTTGCGTCAGGGCATTAACTTCACTATAGCCGATTACCTTTGCTTTGCATCGTGGTATTCAGTTGGAATATCCTGCACCTCATTCTACGGGGAAAGAGCCGAGATCCCTTCACCGGGAGTGACCTCTTTAGCAAAGGTTTTCGTCACTATATTTTTATAAAAGGCTATGCAGTTCCTTCAACGATATCAAGTTCATTACGTTAAATGTTTTTCGCCAAAAACCAGTCGTAGCCCTCCGTCATTTCAGATTAGTATTACTTAGTATTCGTGCTGCGTATGTCGTGCTTAGCCGAGGCGTAGTGTTCGGTAGCTATGTAGTGCTTTTCTGTTGCATGGATATGAGATTGGTTAGGACAGTCGTGCGGTCATTTTGGCTCAGTCAAGGATTCGTGCGGGTGGGTCTAATGCAATCAAGATAATGACGGGTTGAACTTGACTAGGATCCTTTGATATGTTGGCTCAATCAAGGTCACTTGGGTCCTAGGGGTAAAAATCACATCGGGAGTTTCAAAAGAACCGAAACTTGCCAGGCATGAGCATACCTTCTGGAGTGTGGTGACTTGAGTGGATTCCGTCAAGTTATCATGCGATGATAGTTGGATCCCGATTCCCACTGATGAGTTAGTTTACTCCTCGGGTGACCCCGACTAATTCTTCTTTCAGGTTTGGAGGAGAATTTGAGGTACAGTGGGAGGTTTCCGGATTAGATAAATTAGTAACCATTCTGATCTAGGTTAGAGTGCACGCTGAGTGTTTTCTTTTCTCTCTCTGGCAGCGACCATTGACCCGACCCTAAGACTATGACTCAGTGACCAAGTTGACTGAACCTTCTTAACACTGGCTTTTGGATTGTCAGAGTTGCAGACCTCATTGCCACTCCTACTTTTACCCTTTTCTCCAGGACACCCCGTATTACTACGAACGTCCACTTCCATTAGACAAAACCATCGTATGGTTAGATACGAACTCGAAGGAATTCAAGGATGGTTTCCGGTTTTGGAGAAAACGGATAGGATTATTCAGTTGTCTTTTCCTTTTACCTTCTCTCAGGTTGCGAGTACTCCTTGGTTTAGGAGATTGTACACCAATTACGAAAATTGGATAGTCTTCTTCCAAACCTTAGGCTGGTGCCGACCGGTAGGGAATGAAGAAAACCAATTAGCATAACGATGGTGTGCAGAAGGTATTAAGTTAAGACAAAGCAAGGGATTAGTAAGAGGGCAAAGTAAATTGTGACTGCTATTCACGATCAAACCAAGTATTTCTTCGCCAATCCTAAATCACCTTTGTATTCCTCCAGGACACTTCGTATCACTAAGAAGATCCACAGTTTATTGGATACTCCATCGTATGGTTATATACGAACTCGAAAGGAACTTGTTCCACTTCGGGGATGGATTCTGGTCCAGGAGAAATAGGAATACGATTTATTCGGTTGTCTTTTCTCTTCACCTTCTCTCGCATTGCGAGTGCTCCTAGGATTAGGACAGTACACCCATTATGCTTATTGGATAGTCTTCTTCCAAACCATAGGCTGGTGCCGAACGGTAGGGAAGGAAGAAAACCAATTGGCCTAAAGGGGTGTGCAGAAGGTAATGACTAAAGACATATAAAGGGATTCGGAGAGGTGGCAAAGAATTATACGGTTATAATTGTGAATCTGGATAATGGAAGAGGCATTACTAAGAATACCGGAATACCCCACCGAAACATTTCAATGTTTCAGTTTCACTGTGTAATGTTAAAAGAAAACTGATTTCCCGATTAGATACTTACTACAGGGTATGTATTTACCAGGTATGATTCTCACATCTGTATGGTTTTACAGATGGTGAGTGGGAGTAAGTCATTGGGAATAGGGTGATCATCCTCATTATATTGGGATTCGTTGTAATCGGTGATATTTGAGGAAATCATCTGGGCTGTTTGCCGGTCGGCAAATATTTGGTTTTGAATATCCGCTGTTGTGCACCAATTTCAAATTGATATATTTGTACGTCTATTTTCATAGAGTGAGATATACCTTTTGATATTATGTCGATGACATTTACCTATATCAGTGGATGGTTAGGTAAGGAGCATCAAACAGCGGTGTAATTCTTCTTAATCATAAGTATAGTTTTCAACCTACGACGCACAGTGAAAGAGTTGTTGGACTCAGCGGACTTATACAGAGTATTGTATGCTGTCCAGTGTCCATTAGGATAGAGGGGTTGGTCCTCATACTATATTCTGTTTACTTTTAACTTCTCTAGTTCTTAGACATGTGTTTCGTAGAAACACAGGGTCTAAGTTTTGAGGAGTTATAGGTATTTGAATGGAGTAGAGAACCAGGTGTAGCAAGTATCAGGATTCTTCAAAGTGATCGAAGATGTAGATACTTGTGTATGGTATTCAGTTGATAGTAATGATAAAGAGAAATTGCTTCTCTTTCAGGTTACTCATAATTGGAAGTATTCCTAAGTTGAGTAACGCTGATCGGCCTCCTTCCATTAAGTTGACATACACTGGAGATAGCTGCATGATCTGAATCTGGTTCAATTAAATCAGTGCCTCTGGTTCTATATTGGATATAGAACAGTTCATATCTTAACGATGTTAAGGTACGGGGAGTTGTCCGGCTTATGATTAAAACCAGACACTGGACAACTCAAGGCACGTTTCTGTAATGGCTGTTTGTGGGTTGACCCAGGCTATGACGAGGGTTGACTTTCTACCATCTGGGAGATCAATAGTAATATTGTTCTAGACTCGCCACAGTTTTAATAAAAATGGATTTTTCTGAAAACAGTAGTGGGAGTATGGTAGAACTGGAAGTGATTCCAGAACCGCAAACGATTACTGAAGATTTGATAAGGAACCTAAAGATTCAATCTGGTTTGACATTCCATTGGCCACTCCGCAGATACGGTGGGTAACTTCAGGCACCCGAGAGGTACTCCGGTAGCCTCAAGGACGGTGACAGGGAAGTTCTTGTTTACCCACACTTGCCATTGCTGTTGTTCCAGGCTGCGAGACCCGGCAGGAGGATGAGTATAGCGTCGTTCTGAACTAGCTTCAGAAGTGTACGTGTATATGACTCTGCCAGAGGGTTGTCGTAGTCAGTGGGAGAAGCGGAAGCATTGGTGGACATGTAGCTTATGTCTACTTATAGACTAAAGCAGATGTAGCGGAGATAGATCATCTATTTCTGATGTGAAGTCATAGGTTTGACTTCATCAGAATAGGGGATGGATCTGTTAAGAAGGTAGTAGGGTGTGATGTCCTGGTATTTGATGACATACACAGAGTAGGAAGTGATATTCCTATACTACGATCGGTTATACTTTGGTTGTCACATAGTGGTTTCTCCACACAGGACTTGGATATTATATCAGACATTCTGGTTACTAGATCTTTAGTTTTAGATCTAGATTTAGGTGGTTTCCTAATCTGGGTACCTTGACAGCATTCTATGAGTATTTAGAATGGACGACTCCTGGCATGGTAGTGTACCTGCAGGTGATGGAGTAACCCTCTCTAAAGGTGTCTTACAGACTAAAGGGGAAAGGGATGTGCATGATTGGCAGATCACTTGCTTAGGCAATTGAGTCAATCATGAGATGTCAAGTACCACACCAGATGTTGTTCTTGCAGTAGGTGCAATAAGTTGATTTTAATCCAATCCTGAAGAAACAGTCGGAAGCAGTTTTAGAACATAAGTGGATGTTCTAGGGATGTGATAACGACAGCCTCTTTTAGGAGACGGTTATCATTCCAGGTTTCCAAGGTGACATGGATGGCAGAGTGGCTGTCAGAGTTATAGTTTCTCCTCCTGACGAGGGGCAGTATTTTGGACAGGTGGTCCAAGGCAATACTGAGGGAGGCTTGGTGCTGGGTACTGATTAAGTTCAGTTATCGATACAGTCTAAGAAGTTTGGATTTGGAGTTCATTTATGAGCTAGGTCCCATCAGATATCCAGACATACTCTTAGACAGGTATTGCTCATTTCGGGAGATGGTTTTCTCCGCGAACTTGAGATATAGAGAGACATAGAAAGAAACATTATAGCGGATCCACTCACTGAGGCTATTCCTCGAACGCAATAGTTTCGCAAACGAGCTTTGTGAGACTGACCAGTAGAGGAGTTGGGTGTTTGGTATCACACGGGCTGTGAGCATGCGACATCGCAATAATTAGCCTTGAGTGCAAGTGGGAGATTGTTGGAGATAGTGCCCTCAGAGTCAATTATTGGATCACAGGCACGTGATTGCAATGATTGAGGGTGGACCTATCCCGGTAGGACAGTCTTACTCGAGATGATAGTATGCTATATGGTTTACCTTTATCATCGTGTACTGCTTCAGGTGACCTTACAGGTCGCTATTACATGCTGATAGAGCCCCTAGGATTCTTGCTTGACTGCCAGCAGTATGATGGAGATCATATACGTGAGAGCTGGTGGTCTATAAGCACATCCTTAAAAGGTCCCTAGTCGTGGGAGTTTCGAGACAGGGCATCGATTCTCCAGAGTAGACTAGTGTATACAGTCGAGACCCCGACGAGGGGCGGTGGCCGGTCTCACAAGCCACTGGTGTCAGTTGGTTCACCTAAGATGTATACAGGTGCTCATTGGGTTATGATTACACCGGACAGGACTCGCCGGGAACATGCTAGTTGGTCTTATACCTGACGTCAGATAGCAGTTCCCTGGTGACAAGTATACAGGTTAGTTCATCGACCTGGGGATCGTCATTTGTCTCGTGTGAGTTCCCACTGTACTTTGATTACTACCCTACCACGGCTCAAAGGAGTCGTGCAAACAGGTTTTAGTTGGGTACAGTCCCGAGCCACATGGAGGCAGTGAGCGGATCTTCAGGGGTTCGTCTCTCCCGGTATTGGGGGTGAGGTCGCGCTGTGTTTAGGAGAGCCATTACACAAAGCCCTCGGCCGAGGCAGGAGATTTACTGGTAGGTATTCCAGTAGTATCTCAGGGTGTTCTGGGCTACACTCCGACACGACTTGTACCGCTTTTGGGGGTCTGACTTTTACCAACCCCCTAAGCCCGACATGCGATACTCATAGACGAACGGACCGGACTGTACGGATATTGTCACTGACAGGCTCTGTAGGGTGTCAGGATGAGTTCGCTTGTCGACATCCCTTTTGGTCAATAGCTGGTGGCCCGTCACGTATTGCTTATACCTCTGACGTGCTAGTGGTTAAATCCACATCCATAGTATTGACGAGTCTTTAAAGTCCACCACACTTTCAGTTACTCAAGCTTTCGGACGAAACGCTGTAGAGGCCGTATGGAGATATGGCAGGGTCCGATCAGATACGTGCGGTATTGCACGGATCAGGATCGAACGGTTTGTGCTTGTGGCCGTATGGATATATGGCACGGTTCTATCAGATACGTGCGGTATTGCACGGATCAGGATCGAACGGATATTACTAGCCGGCTTTGGTTTAAGCCGGATCCTAGTTTAGTACAGTGTAGATTTTGTCTCATTGCATTTATATCCGGTCGGAATACAGATGCGGGTGTGTATGCACAGTATCGGGGTTTTCCTGTAATTTATTGCGGGACCAGTTTTCTGGAGTTGCCAGTTTGCATTCCGTTCCGGCCGGCTTTCCTTTGTTCTTTCCCGACCGGACTTTTCCGATGGAGGGGGGTTATTTGCAAGTTTGCAAATAACCATTTGTGGAGGGGTTCTTTGTATTTGTGGGATTATTATATTCTTATCATCATTAGATTCCATTCTTTTCTTCATCATGGTTTTTGCATTAATGAGAAAGGATTAGGATGAGATTGATTTGCATCTTTGATTTGAGGCTTGCTTTTGATGTGGTCACCACTTGAGTTCCTACACTCACCTCCCTTAGTTGATTCCCTCCACCTTTTCTTTCCATGGGGGGCCGGCCATATGGTAGATGAGAGAGAGAGGAGTTCATTTTTTGATGAGGGAATTATCCATATCTCATTTGCATGCTTGCCAAAAAGAAATCCTTCTCCTCTCCAAAGTTCATATTGATTCCTCCATCAAAGGCAACTTCACTACCCCAATTGAGACTACGATTCTACACTACATTCTACAGCAAATCATGGACGTGTCGGCTAGCCAACTTCGCGCCCAAGTTGCCTCGGTATTGAGGTGGGAGCCCGTAAAAGATGCAGACGATGTGGTGTCCTTCCGGCAAGGATGCGACGACCGGAGTTTCCGCGGGAGATCGGAACGACGACGAGAAGACCGGAGGATTCGGATCACTCGGTATATCTCTCACCCTTTCTCTTGTTAGCTAGTATCGGTTAATGGTTACGATCCGGGTGTATTGTCCGCGGTAGCGCCAGTTTGAAAGTTAAGAAATTTTTGATTCCGCATTTTGGCCTCGGATAGACGGCCGGGCCGCTGCCGTGGCACAACAAAACATTCAATTTCCCTCAAAATGCTGGTTATAATGTATAACACATGTTATTTGATATTTTACAGACGAATTGCTAATATGTGCTATATTCATACCGAACACCTTTAGATGATTGCAAATAGTAGGAAAATTGATGTTTTAAAAATGCTATATTTTCGACCAATCAAATTCCCCCAAACTTATTTTTGGTCGTCTCGAGTAAACTTGTTTTATTAAAAAGAGAAGGAGAAAATATAAGAAAAAGAAAAACTAACCAGCACACTTTCGTAGGCAACACGACTGCACTTAGCTCGTGCAAGAAGCTTTTAAACCTCTAGGTGTCCCTAGTAGGAGGAGTGTTGTCTCCTGAGGGTTTTCAACGGATTGCACCCACAAAATCCCATAATAAAAGGTAGACCGTGAAAATTACATTTAAAGATTAGAATTGTAGAAGAAAGACTTTGAAAATTTAGAGTTTCCAACTATACTAGGTTTTCAGTTGTCATGAGCCCTATCTTAATAGTCATGAAAAGATGTTAGAAATCACATCATCCCTCAATAAAACATCGTTTTTATTCTTCATTCCTATCTTTCTTCCAAACATCGATCATATACCCCTACGTGTGTGTAAAAGACATCCTTACACTCGGAGAATTCAATTGAAGCTATCATACTCTTGTCCATCTACCTCAGTACTTTTTATTCGATGAATATTTAAATGGATTTGCTCACACATTTTTCATGCGACCTTTAATACTTCTTGAGGTACTAACTGACCGATTACTCATGTGCTTGCTTTTAGGTGTATTAGTATTTTTCTCGTCTTGCACCACCTAAGGCTTAGCAATGACTCCCAGACCAGTTGGTCTAAGGCGCTAGGTGATGAAGCACCCTCGCTATATTTTTTTATTGCTGCCTTGGTGATAACAAAACCAGTGTTCATTTTTCTTCACCATTTATTTTTTATTCATTTTTTTTATTTCCTTCATACTTTGGCTTTTAGACAAGAGCATTTCAAGGTATCCTCTACTATCCCGAGTTTCAAGACGTGTGTAAGTGCATATAGTAGGGTATCAACGTTCAAATATTTGGCTTTCAGAATAGAAACTATTTTTCAGACTTATTTTTATCATCAGATTAGTGACTTCTTTCATCTTACTAACCATTGGGATGACGGCTCATAACTACTTATTACTAGTTTCGTCTAACAAAACTTCTAATTTTCTTGGTTGTCTTAAATTTTTCTAATCTTTTTGATGTAATTTTTCACTATCTAATCTTTTATTATCAAATTAAATATTAAATATTGTTATCTTTTTGAATTTTTTTTAAATTTTTATATGTTTTATATGTTTTGTGCTTATGCAAAGTATGATGCAAATGATGCGTAAATAAGCACAAACCTCCCCCAAACTTGTTTTCAACGGTGTCCTCACTGTTGCCATTCATTCGATCACAAAAACCTGTAAGCCTGGGAGGAAATTTATTAATGGGGGCAATAAAAATGATCGTGAAAATCCTCCCCCAAACTTATTCTTTTCACTCACCTCCATTCTAAAGATGATACAGTAATTTACAGGACATGGAGGTGAGACGGAGGAATTATAATCAAGATAAAGTGGCTCCTGTAAAAACAGGAGCTCCTTCGTGGGGTCAGTGGAAAATATAGTTTTAATCCATGTCCATTTACTTTGAAAATTGTACCATTTTCAACATTTTCAACCTCAACTGCCCCGTGCGGGTATACAGAGCGCACAACAAAAGGTCCTTTCCACCGAGATAGTAGCATACCCGCATGAAGATGGAGTCGTGAATCATAAAGAAGGACTTGTTGATCAGGTGTAAAAGTTTTTCTCAAAATGTTTTTATCGTGAAATACCTTAGTCTGGTTCTTTATAATTACAACATTATCATAAGCTTCATCGCGGAGTTCGCTTAGCTCGTTTAATTGCAGCTTCCGAAAGTTGCTGGCTTGATTTAAGTCAAAGTTGATTTCTCTAATGGCCCACATTGCTTTGTGCTCAATCTCGACCGGAAGGTGACAAGCCTTCCCAAACACTAGTCTGTAAGGAGACATACCTAGATCTTTTGTATATGCAGTTCGGAATGCCTAAAGAGCATCCGTCAATTTGGTTGACCAATCTTTTCGATTTTTAGAAATAGTTTTCTCCAGAATTAGTTTGATTTGTCTGTTAGAAACCTCAGCCTGCCCGCTCGTTTGGGGATGATAGGGTATGGAAAGTTTGTGGTTGATTGCATATTTCCGCATCAAAGTCTCGAAATACCAATTGCAGAAATGTTTCCCGTTATCGCTAATGATAGCGCGTGGGTGTCCAAATCGCGAAAAGATATTTTCTTTTAAGAACTTAATGACAACCTTTTTGACATTAGTGCGACAAGGAATAGCTTCAATCCACTTTGAGACGTAATCATCCGCAAACAATATGTACAGATTCCCAAAGGAGTTTGGAAAAGGACCCATAAATTCAGTACCCCGCACGTCAAAAATTTCAACCACAAAGATGAGTTGAAGTGGCATTTCATTTCTCAGGGAAATCCTACCCGTTTGTTGACATTGTGCATAGGTTTTGCAATGATCAAATGCATCTTTGAATAAAGTCGGCCAATAAAAACCACATTGCAAAACCTTCTCCGCCGTCTTTCGAGGACCGAAATGACCCCCACATGCCTGATCATAACAAAAAGATAGAACAATCTTGATTTCATCATTAGGGACACACCTGCGAATGATCTGATCAGGACAATACTTAAACAGATAGCGTTCATCCCAGTAAAAGTGTTTTACTTGGGATAGAAATCGATGTTTGTCCTATTTTGACCATGCGCAGGGAATAAGTCCCGTTGCAAGATAATTCACAATATCCTTGAACTAAGGTTCGTCGGATATACTCAAGAGTTGTTCGTCTGGAAAAGAATCATTGATCGGCAGGATCATAGGTGAAGAAGAGATGTGCGAAAGATGGTCGGCTACAACGTTTTCACATCCTTTCTTATCTTTATAACAAGATCGAATTCTTGTAATAGAAGGATCCAACGTATTAGCCTACCTTTAGCATCCTTCTTCACCAAAAGATGTTTCAAAGTGGAGTGGTCAGTGTACACAACAATGGGTGAGCCAATCAGGTAAGGCCTGAATTTTTCTAATGCAAATACAACTGCCAAAATTTCTTTTTCAGTAGTTGTATAATTAATTTGAGCATCATTCATGGTCTTGCTTACATAATAGATCACGCGTGGTATCTTTTCAATGTGCTGTCCTAAGACTGCACCTACTGCAAAATCTGATGCATCACACATAAGTTCAAACGGGTGGTTCCAATCTGGAGATGATAAAACGGGGGCTGTAGTGAGAGAGTGTTTGAGTGAGTCGAATGCTGCTTCACAATCTGAGTCAAAGTGAAAGGTTGTGTCCTTGGCCAAGAGAAGAGTTAAAGGTCTAGCAATTTTGCTAAAATCCTTAATGAATCTCCTGTAAAAGCGTGCATGGCCAAGAAAAGATCGGATATCCTTGACGCATTTGGGATGAGGAAGGTTTTGAATGACATCTATTTTAGTTTTGTCAACCTCAATGCCTTTTCGTGAAATATCATGTCCAAGCACAATTTCCTCTTGGACCATGAAATGGCATTTTTCCCAATTCAAGGTTAAGTTCTTCTCTTTACAACGAGTATGAACCGCGTCAAGATATGATAGGCAGTCAGCAAAAGAATCTCCGAATATCAAGAAATCATCCATGAAAATCTCCAGAAAATTCTCGACCATGTCCGAGAATATCCCCATCATGCACCGCTGAAATGTAGCGGGAGCATTGCATAACCCAAAGAGCATGCGTCTATAAGCAAAAGTACCAAAAGGATAAGTAAATGTGGTTTTGTCTTGATCCTTTTTGGCAATAGGGACCTGGTTATAGCCAGAGTATCCGTCCATAAAGCAGTAATATTCACGTCTAGCTAAGTGTTTTAGCATCTGGTCAATGAAAGGTAGAGAAAAGTGGTCTTTTCTCGTTGCGGCATTTTGTTTTTTAAAATCAATACATGCACGCCACCCGGTTTGAGCGCGTCTGGATTAACTCATTTGCCTCATTTGTAATGACTGTGATGCCAGATTTCTTAGGGACGACATGAATTGGGCTTACCCATTGGCTATCGGAGATTGGGTAAATGATACCATTGTCAAGACATTTGATGATTTCTTTCTTCAGCACATCCTTCATAACGGGATTTAACCGTCTCTGTGGTTCTCGGGTTGGCTTGGCTTCATCCATCAAATGTATATGATGTTCAACAATCAAGGGACTAATCCCTTTGATGTCAGCCATAGTCCAACCAAACTCGTGCCTATTAGATCTCAATACCGTCAGAAGCACATTCTCTTGCTCTGATGCTAGAGAAGTGGATATGATCACCGGTAAAGACTCATTCTCACCTAAATATGCATATTTAAGATGAGAAGGTAAATGTTTGAGATCTAATGCTGGCGGAGAAACTATAGAAGATGGGGTCATCGAATGATATTCAGAATCACAAAGAAGCTCGTAGCCTGTAAAAGATACAGACTCGGAAGGTGATGAGTCAAAAGTGTCAGACTCAATCGTAGAAAAAGTGTCCTTACTAAGATGTGCAAGATCAAATATTGATGTGCTAGTGTCTTCGAGATCTTCAAAGCAAAGTTCATCAACTTCGCAACTTTCGGGAGCAATCTCGTCGACAGAACAAACATCAAGTATGTGAGCAGAGGGTTCAGATGGCTGAATTCCAACTTTGTAGATGTTCATTTCAATTGTCATTTTTCCAAAAGATACGTTCATTGAACCGTTTAGATAGTTAATGACAGTATTGGAAGTGGCAAGGAATGGTCAACCCAAGATCACCGGAATTTGGTTCCGTGGGTTTGCTACAGTTTGTATATCGAGAACAATAAAGTCCACAGGGAATACAAATTCCCCGACTTTTATCAACACATCCTCCAGTTCACCCCTAGGTTTGGTTATTGAATGGTCTGCCATTTGGAGAGTGCAATGAGTAGGTTTCAACTCTCCAATCCCTAACTGCTCATAGACAGAATATAGAAGCAGGTTAACACTTGCGCCAAGGTCAAGTAGAGCACGGTTGATGTTTTTACCCCTATTGAAATCGAGATTGTAGGACATCCTGGGTCCTTACGTTTCTTTGGTAACTGTGGGGTAAAAGAAGTGCTAACATTATTTGTCATGAAGACCTTCTTTAGCACTTGAGTCTTCCTCTTCCTAGTGCACAAGTCTTTGAGAATTTTCGCATAAGCGGGGACTTGTTGAATAGCATCTAGGAGAGGGATGTTGATGTTAACTTGTTTGAACATTTCCATAATCTTCTCCATATGTGAACTGGATTTGTTACCCATTAACCAATTCGGATAAGGAGCTTTAGCAATAAGAGCTGGGTCCATCATTGGAGAAGATGGTGTGTGTGTGGAAGTGATCCTAAAATAGAAGTGGGGATCGTCTTTGGTGGACTAGAAGAAGTTTGCTGAGGTGTCGAGGCTTGGGGAAAACGGAGAATAGGCACGTAAGAAGGTGGTGGGGTAGAAGAACAAGGATCAGAAGTAGAAGTGTGTGTGGAAGGGAAGGTCTCAGCCGGGGTATTATTGATAAATCTTTCATCATCATCAATCTCTTTCCCTACATGATTGTTTAGCACTCTTCCTGATTTCAACGTTGTGATGGAATTCACATTATAATGCCCAGGATTCGGTAGGGGTTGAGATGGAAGTTTCCCTTTCTCACTTGCACTCATTTCGGCTTTTAATTTTGCAATTTCTGCTTCCATCGATTTTATACTCTCAGCTTGGAAGGTGGAATTTTTCTTTATATCATCGACAGAAGACTGAATCTCAGCCGACACTTGCATGAAATTTTTCAGAATCAAATTCATGGTTTGTGCGAGTGAAGAGGATTCATCAGAACTGGTCAACTGCAAAGGATTATACGGTACAGGTGTGTTGACCGGGTTTTGAATGTTTTGTGATTGGTAGGGGTGCTGACTCAGTTGAAGTGGCTGCTATTTTCGTGGAGGAGCCCTTTGGAAATTGTTTTGATTTGGAACCGTGTTTTGATTTTGTTGTTGGTTCCAAGCAAAGTTAAGGTGATTCCTCCAACCCTGATTATAAGTGGAAGAATACGGATCGTTTCTAGGTTTTTGTTGGAAAGCAGCATTGGTATACTCTTGACCTTGAAATGGAGAATTCAATGGACATTCTTCCGTAAGATGTGATGGATCAGAACAGCATCCACAGACCATTTTGGGGAGTGACATCTGATTTAGGGAGGCTGCTAAAAATTTATATTCCATAGCTTCGAGTTTCTTTTGCATTGCTGCCATTTCAGCTCTAACTCCGATAGAAATATCAATTTGGTGAATGCCACCCCTAGACGATGACTAGTTTACACTCTCCCACTGTAAACATTTTTCAGCGAAATCTTCTAAGAATCTCCAAGTTTCACCATCATCTTTAGTCACGAAGGCGCCTTGACACATGGATTCAAGGTTCTGTTTTGTGGTGAGCTTAATGCCCTCATATATGATTCCGCACACATCCCATCTAGGAATTCCGTGATGAGGACATTAAACTAACAGATCCTTGAAGCGTTCAAAACACTTCGAGAATGGTTCATTTTGAAGCTGGGTGAATTGATTTATTTCGCTATGAACTTGAGCTGTTTTATGATTGGGGTAGAATTTCTTTACGAAAGCTGTGACGAGTCATCCCAGTTTGAAATAGAATGTGCGGCTGTGTTATAAAGCCACTTCTCGGCTAAATCGCACAGAGTATGTTAGTTATATGTATGCCCTAAAGGCCATTACTGTACATACGATGTATATTGTAGTGGATTCTAGGACATATATAGGGAGGACTTTCTTGCTCGACATGATAGTACGCTATCTGGTTACTCTTTATCTTAACATGTACTCTGATTGTCTCTTAGTAACATGTTGATAAAGCCCTTATGATGAGTACTTGACTGCCGGGACTATAATGCGGATCATACTAGAGTGGACAGAGTAGTCGCCAAGTACATCCTTCAAATGTTCCTAGTCGTGGGAGTACCGAGACAGGTCATCGATACTCCAGTGTAGACTAGCGTATGCGCTTTTTGACACATATGATGGGCGATGGATGATCCCATATCCATTGGTGTTTGACATCATAGAAGGTATACGGGTGATGAGTGGAGACTGAGTACACTGGACGGACTCGCCGAGAAATCCCAGATGGTATTATACGTCATGTCAGATGGCAGTTCTCTGGTGACACCGGTACAGGTTAGTTTGTAGATTCGAGATCGTCATAGAGTCTTGTGTGATTCCCACTGTGCTTTGATTTCCATCATACCATGTCCAAGAGAGCGTGCAAAAAGGTGGCTTTTGGGTACAGTCCCGAATCACATGGAGGCAATGAGCGATAGGAGGGGATTCGTCTCTCCCGGTATAGGGAGTTGATGTTGCGCTGTATTCGATTGGCTATAACCGGAAATCCATGGCTAAGGTTGCTGAGATTTACTGGTAAGTGTTATCAGTAGTTTCTTGAACTGTTATAGACCTCATATCGACACGACTTATCAAGCTATTGGGGTCTGACGTTTTACCACCCCTAGACGAGATATGCGATATATCAGACGAAGAGACCGGACTGTACGGGAGTGTTACTGACTGGATTCATAGGAGAATGTACATGCTTGTTTGTTGATCTTCTGAGTGCTCAATACCTGGGTGGCTGTTACGTTTAGCTGACCGCTTGCAGCTTGTGCGTGTTTGATGTGATCATCACCTACTGCCGGCGTATTGACGATTCTTTAGAGTCTTACACAGAGGTTTCTTGGCTCAGGCAAAACGGAGTGGGAGCACATATGTGATTTGTGCGGGACCGAGAACAATACGTGTATGTGATACCGTATTAGATTCTCACGATATGAGATATCGGCCGGGTATATGTGATATCGCCGGGTCATCGGATCAAGTGTTGATTCGATGAACTGATACAGATTATATTAGTCGGTTATTTGAGAAATGGCTGGATTATCGGATCAAGTGTTGATTCGATAATTTAATATATAATTATATATTTGATATATTAAATTAAATTAACTAATATTAGCTCACTAAAAGAATCTTTTTCTCACTCGGGTAAACATTAATATATATGCGATATATGTTAATTGTATTATTTTATTTTGTTACAATAAATATTGTATCTGTGATATATAATATTGTAACATATTATGGTTATAAATGCAATTTGTTTTGTGGAGTTTAATTGAGGTTAGAGTTTGGATTAGGGTTAAGTCTTCATGAAGCTTTCAAGAAGCTTCTTGAAGCTTTGACTTTGACTTGGATATTTTGTGATATTTGTTTAACCCAACCCAACCCTTTAACCCTAGTTATGTCTCTACAATGGTTGGCCTTCTCATTATCTACCATGGTTGCATTTCTAACCAAACACTTGAGTTATTCATTGTTCATCACAAAAGAAATGGAGCTTCTTCTTCTTCTTCCTTCTTTCATGAAAAGCTTTCTAGCTTTTTATGAAGTGATGAAAATGAGTGAGTTAATAAAAATAAATGAGATCTAAAATCCTACTTCATCATCCTAATCTATCCTAGCCATTTAGATTAGGGTGTTCACTTCATTTGTGAGTGAGAGCTTGTGTTAATGAAACTTCAAGGTAGATCATCTTAGTTATTGATGATCGGAAGCATGTTTGCATCACTCTCTTCGTGGAACCTCTCTAGAGTCCGGATACACGATGATCGCATTGAAGGGACCTCAACACGGAGCTTTATGAAGTGAAGGACCGGACTACAAAGGTTGTAATCCCAAACTCTTAGTGTTAAAGTGGTTAACATGCTTTGTTTCGCCAAATCTCTAGTTTAAAGATCTTGGTTAGGGTTGTCCGGCACGGCTAAAATTTAAATCGGGCATGGTTGATGCCTTGTAGAACCTTATTAGAGTGCCTAGTAACCCTACAGAGTAAATGGGAGAAGACGTAGACGCATAGCATCCACAGAAAGCTGTGAAGTACCCATCATAGCGCATACATTTTCAAATTTGGTAATAAACACATATGCGTCTTCAGACTCGAGACCGTGATATTTGGTAGAAGGTTGATGTATTAGGGTTTTATTTCAATGTTGTCCCCATTGGCTGGTGGAATGGTAAGACAGGTCGAAGTCCAGGCGAAGTTTAAAGTCCGATCGAACTCCAAGTACCCGGTTTAGACCCCTCTATAGATATTTTTTCTGCATAAAAATACTCAAAAAAATCAGCAGAGAATTCTAAGGATTTTTGTAAAAAACGAGCCATTAATTCGCTTAAAGCGCAGCGGAACCGCGGCCGTACCATGGCTTGCGCGGCGGTTCCGCGGCGTTACAGTGGCATTAGGGTTTGAATTTTACACAGTAATGTCCGTAGGTGTTTCCTCATAATTCTGGGTATTTTTAATTATACTCAAGTATTGAGTTTTCTGGGATGTATTGGGGACTCGTTGATTCGATCGGATAATTTAACTTCGTTTAGTGTTTTTCGGATAATTTAGAACCTGTTAAAAAGTTCGAACGGATATCAATAACTCACTTTTTCCCGACCCGGAAAATTTCCAAGTGTTGGATTTTTCCGTAGTTTAAGAACTTTCTAAGTCATGCAAGTAACGCGGTGGACCCTCTAGAAGAACACAAACCTTAACTCGATTATGTGACCGTCTTGAACTGCCTCTAAACCTTAGGGTTTGGGGCAGTACGGCGTTGCCACATGTGAGGCTACGGCTGGACCATTGGTACTATGGCTTGTGATGGATGTGTTTTTAAACTAATTTCAAGTGTTGAGAACTATTTGGGAAAACTTGGGTGTTTGATTATTCGATTGGAACATTGTCTATTTATCTGAAATGTGATACAATATTTGGAATCCACAAGTAGTTATGAGATAACTAATTTGAATGTTATAAACATAGCAGTTTAGCCTCAGATGATCGGTTGCCACGGAATTTTGATGTGATCAAAAGTCCGTCGCAATCACGTAGCGTACGCGGATACTCGCCGGGTAAACTTAATATACAGCCACGCCCCATAGCCCCGACCAAGTGACTGTAGGAGAACCCCGTCGCCAAAAGCATCCGTTCGGGTGCTCGTGGCAGCGGTGTTCCGCCTTAGTGCACTTCGTCGACGGCATCGGGGGTGCGTCCGTCTACTAAAGTTTGCGACGAGCATTCGATCAGAATGTAGGGAATCTTGTTGAATTTCCCGACTTGATATTGAAAAGAGTTTTCGATAATGAGACTAAAATGCGGGGTTTATAATTGTTAGGCATGCGATGTCTAAGGAATTCATTTGGTTAGGCATGCGATGTCTAAGCAGGTTGCGGATTCCAACTGTTGTAGTTTTACACTTTCTTTTCTGTGAGCGTAAGTGTAATATGTGGTGTATCGCCGGTTTCGTTGCTATACATCAACGGCAAATTGGGATACGCATATTTACTTACGTTGATGATATGTGATATTATGTGTTGCTGTGATATGTTATATTGGATCGTTGTGTTCTGAATAGCCGGGGGTTTTATGTGAGATAAGAGTTTTTCTTTTTCATTCATGTAAAATTCATTTGTATGTAATATTCTTTTATTGGGGCACTTCTGGGCTGAGGATGATGTCACCATTGTATATTATTTACTTTTCCGCATTAGGTAGACCCAAGGCGGGGAGCACAAGTAACCTGGTTCCAGGGTCTAGTGGGAGACCATCTCGAGAAGTCGAGACCGGATCTCCTAACCCTAGAATTGGCAGTGTTGCTTGCCACTCTCGTAGGGGTCTAGGGATGTGGGTTTGGCTATTCATCGCGACCGTGGAATCCGTGTTTTATATAGGCTCGTATTGAAAACACTGACATCCTAGTATATCCAATATTTCATATATGTTCTTCTACTGCAATGTTCTGTGATGAGATCATATTACTGCCTGAGACGAATGTTTATATTATATATATGAGATATATATATATATATATTATATTACAGATTTCGTTTTAAATGTGATGCTTGTAAAGCACAATAAAGTGGGACTTCATTAATGAGATTAATGAAATAAATGAAACCTAAGATGTTGTAGAAACTTGATTAAAAACTGGCAGCTCTAGTTCTTGCTTTGCATAGTGGTGTTCCTTGTAGAACATCCAGCACCTTATTCGATAAGGAAAGAGCCGAGATTCCTTCACCGGGAGTGACCTCTTTAGCGAAACTAGCAGATGCTACACACTCGGTTTGTCTTTTGATTGCTTCTATAGTTCTTGCTTTGCATAGTGGTATTTGCAAAATATCCTGCACCTTATTCGATAAGGAAAGAGCCGAGATCCCTTCACCGGGAATGACCTCTTTAGCAAAACTAGAAAAGGCCTAAAAACACTCCATTTAAAATCACTCGATTCTACAACGATATCAAGTTCATTACGCAAAGTGTTTTCATAAAAACCTGTCGTAGCCCTCCGTCATTTCAGATAAGTACTTCATAGTATTCGTGCTGTATTTGTTGACCTTGTCAAGGCGTAGTTAGCGGTAGCTATTTATGATTATCTGTATAAGCATATGATGCGATTGGATTAGGGTAGTCGTGTGATTTTGTTGACCTTGTCAAGGGTCATGCAGGTGGGTTTAATTCAATCGGGAAATGACGGGTTGAACTTGACTTGCGGTCTATGGTGTGTTGACCTTGTCAAGGTCATAGATCGCTCGGGGTAAAATATTATTGGGAATTTCAAGTGTTGAAATTTTCAATGAGATTGCATACTTTCAATGAGATAGTTGGATCCCGATACCCGCTGCGAGTAAGAGTTACTCCTGGGAGAGTTTTACACATTACAATTAGCTGATCAAGTAGGTGTCTAGAAAGGTGTCAACGGGGTTATGCCCCTAGGAAAATGAGGTTTATTTTAATTAGGTCCGTACGAAAGCACGGGGAACCTCCCTCAAAATACAGGCACTGGCCTGGCAGAAAGATTGGTGAACTTGTAGGGTGTAATTAATCCCGGCTAGTCTTTCCTTTTAGGGTTTCAAGAAAGATTTGACTAAAACAGTGGGAGACATCCTGATTAGATAAATTGATAACTAATCTAGTCTTGTAAAAGCGCACGCTGAGTGTTTTCTTCTCTCTCTCTCCAGGTAGCGACCATGTCACGCCTTAATCAAGATAATAATATGGATGTATTGACCGAACCCGCTTGTTATACTGCACTAGGGAGCGTTGGTCCCGCTCCAACTTATAATTGTTATGAGACAGAGCTGGAAATAGGGGATTACCAGAATTCCCGTGCCGCCCAAACGAAGAAAGTGCATGCTGATGCATCTTCTTCGGGTGTGTTCATTACAGAGAACTGTTTCTCAGTATCCTTTACGTCCTGGGTATGAGATACCAGATCAGGATCCCATATATGTAATTTGTTACATGGGCTACAGAAAGGTAGAGAACTGAGAATGGGTGATAAGTTTCAAGAGTTGGAAAAGATGCAAGTGTTGCAGCCAAGTCTGTTGGCAGTTATCACCCTGTATTACTAGAATATATTGATTCTGAACGAATGTTATTAGATACCGAATCTGATATACAACATCATATCAGTCTCTTTATTTAATAAAGAAGGATATAATTTTGTATTGTTGGATAATGTTTTGAACATTTCCTCTATCAAGAGTTGATCGGTTCAGGCACGTTATCTAAAAGCATAGACATTCTAAATCAAACTATAGTTCTTAACGTACAGAACACACGTAAGAGAAAGAGTTCAGAAACGAACGGATCCATCTTGAGGAATTGTAGACTAGGTTATATCAATGTGACCCGACTAACTGATGTTACATAGAGATGCATATTTAAATTAGTTTGAATTTACATCTTGTGAAACTTGCCGGTCATGTCACAAAGATAAGATGACCACAGCTCCGTTTATTGGAAACAGAGAAAGAGTTAGTGAACTTTTGGGATTGATACATGCTGATGTATGAAGGTCCCCTGCCTACACATGCCAAGACCGGTTCTTTGTACTTCATTATATTCACTGATGATCTCTCAAGGTTCAGACATAAGTTCCTGTTGAAACCCAAGTCCAAAACTTTTAAGATAATCACAGAATATAAGTTAGAAGTAGAGAACCAAAAATGGGTAAAAGTATTATGTCCTTTGATGTGATCAGGGAGGAGAATACTTGAGCACGGGATTCCTGGTCTATTCTAAAGGAGACTGAGATTCTCTCTCAGCATTACTCCTCTGTATACACCATAGCACGATGGTATATCGTGGCGGAGCAATAGCACCCTATGTGATATGGTATGCTTTATGATGAGTACTACTGAGTTCCTATTTCCTTTTGGGAGTTATGCATTTGAGAAACTGCATACCTATTGAATAGGGTTCAAATCAAATCAGTTGTCTACCACTTCATATGTGATATGGAAAGGGAAGAGCCCATATCTTAAGTTTGTTAAGATTTAGGGTTGTCCGACCTATGTCTGAAAAGAAAAATCCGGACAAGATCGAGGCAAGGTCAGTACTGTAGAAGTTTGTTGGATATCCCAAGCATTCGCAAGGGAATATCTTCTACTACATCGAGGAATAAAAGATATTTTGTTTCTCAGCATGCCACCTTTATGAAAGGGAATTTCTTGTGAAGAAATTAATGGTCATGAGGTATAACTGGAAAGAGTTCCAGCTATACAAACTGTAACTGATGATTTGGTAGAACCAAAGGATTCAATAGTTTCCAACGAACCTCAGCCTCTCCGCCGATCTAGTAGGGTTCCTCACCCTCCTGAGAGATACTTCAGCTTCTCTATGACAGTGGGAGCGAGAATTGCATCATGAGATGATGACCCAACTTATTTTGAGCAGGCCATCAGGAGTGGGGACTCTGTGAGAATGGCTGGATGCTTAGCGATCTAAGATGGAATCCTTATTCACCAACAAAGTATGGACTTTGGTTGCTTTATCTGAAGGGTTAAATCCCCATCAGGAGAAAGTTTATCTTGAGAAGATTACTTGGTGTACATGGAAATGTTGAGACTTTAAAAGCTATGCTTAAGTCCATCCAGATCCTACTTGCCACGGCTACATACCATGACTACGATATCTGGCGGTTAGGTGTCATGACTGCTTTTCTAAATGATGAATTGGAAGAGAGCATCTATAAGTACACAGCCAGAGGGCTTCGTAGACAGTGGGAGCAGCGGAAACGTGTGCAAGATCTTTTATGTGATAAAGTACGCATCGCGGACTTGGAACGTCTGTTTTGATGTGGTAGTCAAAGAGTTTGACTTCATCAAAATGGTAGATGAACCTTGTATATACAAAAAGGTAGTAGGGAGTACGGTGGTGATCCTCGTAGAGTACGTGGATGACGTACTCTTGATAGGGAAGGAGTTTCCTATGCTACGCTCGGTCAATCTCCGCTTATCACAAGGATTCTCCATATAGGATCAAGGTGATACCTCCTAAATCCTAGGTTTTATATCTATGAGATAAATCTAAATGGATGTTAGGATTCTCACTAGTTGTAGTGAGATGGTATCAATCGATCCTGGGGAGAATCACTGGAAAAGGTTCCAGGGTGATAAGGACGACTGAATGTCAGTCGCAGGCATTGTCTTTACCCTCAGTGGAGGGACGGTATGTTGGAAGAGTTCCAAGCTATATACCGTGACATACTAGACGATTAAAGGCAAGATACATCGTTACCAAGTGTCAGGTTTACCTAGCACCTCAAGAAGGGTTTGGAAGCATCACATGAAAAAAAGATTAAATTTTAGGGTGCTAAGTAAGCATACAAAGAATCAATCCTAGAAAATTAGGGTTTCAAAAACAACTCATCATCACAAGTAAGAAAAGCTAGGGTTTTGAGAGTACAACCTTTGTAGCTCTCTACGCTAGACTCCTCGGCTACTTGGGGTTTGGAAAAGGTCCACTTGAACTCCTCTAGGTCCACGATGATCCACCCGGAATCCGCTTTGTCCAAGCTTGCAACTTCACTTGATCAAGAGAAAGAAATGAACCTAACACTCTAAACAAGTGGGCAAGACTTGTGTAGAATGATGTTGTGCTGGCTTTTCTCACTTCAAAATCCTAACATGGTGACTAATTTGCTCACTAGAGAAATCTAGAGAGCAAAAGAAGAAAGAGGAAGAAGATAATAGCTTTTGAAGAACAAAAGAAATGATAAACTCATATGAAAAAAATAGAAAATATATTTATATATATTTTCCACTTCTCATCTCAAACCATGGTTAAATAATAAAGATATTATTGAATTTGAGTTAAAACACAAAAGGAAAGTTGATCCATGGTTAAATGGTTGGTGAGAATGGTTAGGTCAAAGAAGAGTGTAGAAAGTAAACCATGAATTATCCTTTCCTTTTTCATTTTGTTTTAAAACAAATGCAATAATAATTCATATTATTTAACCAAGGTGTGAGTCTTATATTGCCACCATCTTCTATGTATATACAACCATGAAGGATGATGTATGTATGTATGTATGTATGTATGTATGCATGCACATCCATATGTGCATGAATCAAGAAAGAATGCATACATGCATGCATACATCCAAAAAATACAAGAAAGGATTTCTATTGAGAAACTAATGGTTAAATGATAAATCAACACTTGATTTATCAATCCGGCCATATCACATACAACCTAACCAAAAGCAAGCCGCCCGATTAATATACGGTATCTTATACGCGCATTTTAACCGGGTCCATGCGCATATCGCATACGCGCACCACAACGTTTCTCCTGGACTAGGTAACTCCTTTGTGGGACTCTAAGACTCGTCAATACGCCAGCAGTGGGGGATGATCATATCAAGCACCCCTAAGCCGTAAGCGGTCAGCTAAACGTAACGGCCACCCGGGTATTGAGCGATCAAAAGAGAACAAGCGAACCTGCTACAACTCTCGTCGAGCCAACAGGCAACACTACCGTGCAGTTCGGTCTCTTCGTCAGATATGCTGCATATCGGGCCTAGGGATGGTAAATGTCAGACCCCAATAACCGTTAAGTCGTGCCGATGTGAGGCCCATAACGGGTCGAGAAACTACTGGTAACACTTACCAGTAAATCTCTAAACCATCCCTGGCCAGGGACTTCCCTGTAACGGCCAATCGAACACAGCGTAACATCAACCCCCAATACCGGGAGAGACGAAACCCCTCCTATTGCTCATTCCCTCCATGTGACTCGGGGCTGTACCCAAAAACTACCGTTTTGCACGCCTTCATGGATGTGGTAAGGTGGAAATCAAAGCACAGTGGGAATCACACAAGACTCTATGACGATCTCGGGTCTACAGACTAAGCTGCACAAGTGTCACCAGAGAACTGCCATCTGACGTGAGGTATAATACCATCTGGGAGTTCTCGGCGAGTCCGTCCAGTGTACCCAGTCTCCACTGAGCACCCGTATACGATCTCTGATGTTAAACATCAATGGATATGGAAACATCCATCGCCCATCTCATAGGTCGAGAAGCGTATACGCTAGTCTACACTGGTATATCGATACCCCGTCTCGATACACTCATGACTAGGGACCTTGAAGGATGTACTTATGGACTAACATGTCCCCACTAGTATGATCCGTATCATAGTCCAGGTAGTCAAGTACACATCCTAAGGGCTTTACCAACATGTAACTATATGACAGAATAAAGAGACAAGTATACATGTTAAGATAAAGAGCAACCAGATAGCATACTTTCATATCGAGCAAGAAAGTCATCTCTATATATGTCCAAGCATCCAATATAATATACATCATCTGTACAATACTGGCCTCTAGGGCATACATACAACTAACAATCTCCCACTTGCACTAGGGCCAGCTGCTGTAGAATCGCATACCGAGCATCCCGAAGAGTCTCTCAAACTGTATCTAGGGAATGGCCTTCGTGAGTGGATCCGCTGTGTTATTCTTCATGTCAACCCTCCTGACCTCGATCTCCCAGCGATCAACTATCTCCCGGATCAGGTGATATCGCCTCAGAATATGCCTGGATCGCTGATGGGACCTGGGTTCCTTGGCCAAAGCCACCGCTCCATTGTTATCTCAATACAAAGGTTTTGGATGCTCAATGGATGGAACCACTCCAAGTTCAGTAATGGACTTCTTGATCCAGACAGCCTCTTTGGCAGCATCGTTAGCAACGATGTATTCAGTCTCCATCGTCGAGTCTGCCACGGTTTTCTTCTTGGACCTCTTCCAGCTAACCGCCCCTCCGTAAAGGGTAAAGACAAATCCCGACTGCGACTTAGAGTCGTCCTTATCATTCTGGAAGCTTGAGTCGGTAAAGGACTCTACTTAGTGTTCTCCGTTACCATACACCAAGAGCATCTCCTTAGTCCTTCGTATGTACTTGAGAATGCTCTTCACAGCTGTCCAGTGACTCTATCCAGAATCAGCTTGATACCTACTCACTATACTTAGTGAGTATGCAACATCGGGTCTGGTACATAGTATCGCGTACATGATAGAGCCTACAGCCGAAGCATAGGGTATCGCTTGCATGCGAGCTCTCTCCAAATCAGTCTTGGGAGACATCTCTTTGGAGAGAGTGACTCCAGAGATCGTGGGTAAGTTCCCACGCTTGGATTCTTCCATGCTAAACCTCTTTAGTATGGTGTCAATATACCTGGACTGGGACAATCCCAATATCCTTTTAGATCTATCTCTATAGATCCTGATTCCCAATAAGCAGGAGGCATCACCTAGATCTTTCATTGAGAATCTTTGTGATAAGAAGATCTTGACCGATTGAAGCATAGGAATGTCATTTCCTATCAAGAGTATGTCGTCCACGTACAATACGAGGAAGACAACCTTACTCTCTGCCACTTTCTTGTAGATACAAGGTTCATCTACGTTTTTGACGAAATCAAACTCTTTGATAACAACGTCAAAGCAGATGTTCTAACTCCGCGATGCTTGCTTTAATCCATAAATGGATTTAAGTAGCTTGCACACCTTCCCGCTGCTCCCACTATCTACGAAGCCCTCTGGTTGAGTCATGTACACGCACTCTTCTAAATCACCATTTAGAAATGCGGTCTTAACATCCCTTTGCCAAATTTCGTAATCATGATATGCAGCGATGACAAGCATGATCCGGATGGATTTAAGCATAGCCACTGGAGAAAAGGTTTCGTCATAGTCCACACCTAGTCTTTGACGAAAACCCTTTGCAACAAGTCTAGCTTTGAAAGTCTCCACTTTCCCATCTACACCAAGTTTTTTCTTGAAGATCCACTTGCTCCCAATGGGTTTTACCCCTTCAGGAGCATCTTCCAAAGTCCATACTTTGTTGGTGTACATGGATTCCATCTCGGACCGCATAGCATCCAGCCATTTCACTGAGTCCCCACTCGTGATGGCCTGCTCGAAGCTAGTTAGGCCATCCTCCTCCATGATGCAATCCTCGCTCCCACCATCCATGAGGAAACCGTAGTATCTCTCAGGTGGGTGAGGAACCCTACTAGATCTGCGGAGTGGCTGAGGTTCTTCGGGAACTACCGAATCCTCTGGTTCCACCAGATCTTCTGTTGCAGCTTTTGTAGCTGGAACCTCTTTCAGTTCTACCTCATGACCACTAATCTCTTTTGTAAGAAATTCCTTTTCTAAAAAGGTGGCATGCCGATAAACAAACACTCTTTGTTCCTCAGTGTGGTAGAAGATATACCCTTATGAATTCTTGGGATATCCTATGAATTTGCATAGAACAGACTGTGCCTCGAGTTTGTCCGGATTTTGTCGTTTGACATAGGCTGGACAACCCCATATTTTAACATAGTTGCGACATGGTCTCTTCCCTTTCCATATCTCATATGGAGTGGTAGGCACAGATTTGGTGGGGACCATATTCAATAGATGTATGGCTGTCTCTAGCGCATACCCCCAGAAGGAAATAGGTAACTCAGCTGTGCTCATCATAGAGCGCACCATATCTAATAGGGCGCGGTTCCTCCGTTCCGATACACCGTTGTGCTGTGGTGTATATGGGGGAGTTAGCTGAGAGATAATCCCATTCTCTTTTAGGAAGTCCGGGAATTCATTGCTCAAGTATTCACCTCCTCGATCAGATCGAAGGATTTTAATACTTTTTCCGGTTTGGTTCTCGATTTCTTGTTTATTCTCTAAATTTCTCAAAAGCTTGAGACTTGTGTCTTATCAAGTACACATGTCCGTATCTTGAGAGATCGTCAGTGAATGTAATGAAGTACGAAGAACCATCCCTGGCATGTGTAGACATGGGACCGCATACATCACTATGTATCAGTCCCAAGAGTTCGGTAACTCTTTCTCCGTGTCCCGTAAACGGAGTTTTGGTCATCTTGCCTTTGAGACATGACTGGTAAGTGTCATAAGATGAAAATTCGAACGGTTTTAAATATCCATCCTTATGCAACTTAGCTAGTCGTGTCGCATTGATGTGACCCAGTCTACAATGCCATAAGAAGGATTCGTTCATTTCTGAACTTTTACTCTTGTATGTGTTTGTTATGCTCAGAACTGTTGATTGATTTAGAACATAAATGCCATTGCACAACGTGCCTGTTCCAACCAACTTTTGGTTACGGAAAATGTTCATAACATTATCCTGTAATACAAAATTATATCCCTCTTTACTCAACAAAGAAACTGATATAATGTTGCATATCAGGTTCGGCATGTAATAGCATTCGTTCAGAATCAATGTATTACCAGTTGGCAATACAAGGTGATATTCCCCGACGGTTTTAGCTGCAACAATTGCACCATTTCCAACTCTTATGTCTTTATCACCTTCTCCAAGTTCTCTACCTTTCTTAAGCCCATATAACTGATTACATATATGGGATCCTGACCCGGTATCCAATACCCAGGACGTAGAGGAAATGGAGAAACAGTTCTCTGTAACGAACACACTCGAAGAAAATGCATCATCATGTACTTTCTTCATTCGGGTGGCATGGGAATCCTGGTATTCCCCTATGTCCTGTTCAGTCCGATAACTCTTATAAGAAAGAACGGAACCAACGTTCCCCAGCACAGTATAACATGCGGGTTCGGTCAATACATCCATATTATTATCTTGATTAAGGCATGACATAGTCGCTACCTGGAGAGAGAGAGAAGAAAACACTTTAGCGTATGCTCTTGCAAGATCAGATTGGTTATTATCTTATCTAATCAGGATGGCGCCCACTGTTTTTATCAAATCTTCCTTCAAACCGTAAAAGGAAAAACTAGCCGGGATTAATTACACCCTACAACTTCACCGATCTTTCAGCCAGGCCAGTGTCGGTACTTTGAGGGAGGTTCCTCGGGCTTTCGCACGGACCTAATTAAAGTAAATCTCGTTTTCCCAGAGGCGTAACCCCGTTGACACCTTTCTAGACACCTACTTGATCGGCTAATTGTCCTGTGTAAAACTCTCCCGGGAGTAACAATTACTCGCAGTGGGTATCGGGATCCAACTATCTCATAGAAGGTATGCAATCTCATTGCAAATTTCAACACTTGAAATTCCCGATAATATTTTTCCCCTAACGTGCTATGACCTTGACGAAAGCTAACAAACCATAGCCCGCTAGTCAAGTTCAACCCGTACATTTCTTGACTGAATTAAACCCACCCGCACGACCCTTGACGAAACCCAACAAAGTCGTACGACTACCCTAATCCAGTCGCATCATATGTAGCAGATAAGCAGCATATAGCTACCGCACACTACACCTTGACGAAAGCCAACAAATGTAGCACGAATACTATATACAACTTATCTGAAATGACGGAGGGCTACGACAGGTTTTTCTGAAAACCTATTGCGTAATGAACTTGATATCATTGTAGAATTTAGTGAATTTTGAAATGGAGTGATTTTGAGGCTTTTATTAGTTTTACTAAAGAGGTCACTCCCGGTGAAGTGATCTCGGCTCTTTCCTCATCGAATAAGGTGCAGGATATATCATATATATCACTATGCAAAGCAAAACTCCAAAAGCAATCAAAAGCAAACCGAGTGTTGTAGCATCTGCCAGTTTCGCTAAAGAGGTCACTCCCGGTGAAGGGATCTCGGCTCTTTCCTCATTGAATAAGGTGCGGGATATATCATATATATCGCTATGCAAAGCAAAACGGTAGCTACCCTTTTTGAAAAATTTAATTCTACAACATCTTTTAGGTTTTTTTTCTTTCATTAATCACATTAATGAAGTCCCATCATTTAAGTCACCTAAACATTACAGATAAATGCGACGTACACTTATGCCATCCGCATTCGCCTAGATGTCCCTTCGTCCACCGTTAGGTTAGGTGACTAACGACAGAGCAGGGCAGGGCTAGTGCGGGTGTAAAACATAAGTAACGTCTATATAATATATCATATATACTATATTCTGTATCCACCACAACATATCAAATGATCACATCATAGATATCGCAGCGGAAACATAGATATAATGTGGGATATACTAGGACGTCCGTATTTAGTATTTAGGCAACAATAGAAAATACGGATTCCACGGTCGCGATGAATAGCCAAGCCCACACCCTGGACCCCTACGAGAGCGGCAAGCGACCCTACCAATTCTGGAGTTTAGGAGACCCGGTCTCGACTCCTCGAGATGGCCTCCTACTGAACCCTAGTACCCGGTCACCTGTGCTCCCCTCCTTGGGTTCATCCTAATGCGGAAAAGTAAATAATATACAACACTGGTGGCATCAACCTCAACCCGGAAGTGCCCCAAATAAAAGAATATTACATTACATTTGAATTTACATGAATGAAAAATAAAACTCTCATCTCACATAAAACCCCACGGATATTCAATCGCGACAATCCTGCATATCATATCTTAGCAACACATAATATCATATATCATCAACGTAAGTAAGTATGCGTACCCCAATTTTCGTTGATGTATAGCAACGAAACCGGCAATAACGACATAGAAATCCCTAATTCTCGTAGATCATCATCGATCTAGTATCAATTCATTGAAGGATAAGAATACGTAATTGTAAGATTACATCACATCTATAGATCCGATCGATTCCTACGAGCCTCATTTCGATTCTTGATATTTGGTTGGAAAAATCATCAAACTATCAATTCTTGATTCTATCTTTTTCTTGTTATTAGATCTATATTTTCTAATTCTTGGACTTCAACTTTAAATCATGAATTGTTTTGTTTTCTTTTCATTAAAGTTTCGACTCATCTAATTTAAAAGACGAACGATTACACTGTCCCTGTGGACGATCCGCACTCACTTACAATCTACATCCGGCATCGTAGTTGATTGCGGTCAAATAATTTTTGGTTGTGATTTCTATACAATTTCCAACTACACATCAAGAATTCTATTCAATCAAATGGCGCCGTTGCCGGGGATAGTGCGCTAATTGTTCGTATTTTGAAATTTGAGTTGAAAGATTTATTCCGTTACAATTTTTAAGATCAAAATTCGCGCAAACACTAATACAAGTTGTTGTGATTTGTGCGAGGAAATCTGGAATCATTGGAGCTGGATAAAATTTTTCTGAATATTCCAAAGAGCTAGGGAAGTTAACAGGAGCCCTCTGTAGAATTTTCATTCAGTGAACAGTGAAATTGGCAGCCTTTCCGCGGCATTTAGGAGCTAAGACCGCGCTTCCGCGGCGGTTCTGGTAGTTCACTGCTCCAAAATTTTTCTGGTAAATACTCACTTTCTTATCTCTTCCCAAATCTGCTCCGATTAACATTTTGTGCAGGTTTCTTTGCAAATAATCGCAGCGCCGCAAAAGCAAAATAAAATTTGTGTGTGTTTTGATTCTTTTGGTTGTTTGCATATTAATACGGAATTTAAGGGGCACGACCAAATCCAAATTAGGTGGGGAGTTCATTACCCTTCCTAAGCCCCGAAAATCGCAAAACTTGCATCCGCATTGACCCACATTAACTAAAAAAATATTTAGAGATGACTCTAAGGACCGCCGCGCTCAATTAGGACAGAAGAAGGCCGTAGGTAATTCATTGCTTATCCGCGTTTTCTTGTGGTGCCAAAGGCGAGTGTGTCTAAGGCTAGTGGTTTTTAATTAGGCCCACTACTTACGTAGTGGAGTACTTTTCCACTTACCTGGCACTTATCCGGCCACAGGGGGACAAAGAGGCAGTGGAGGATTTATCCTGCGACTTGTCTTTTAGCAGTTAGGAGCGGTCTAGAGCCGGACCTAGGTGACCACTAAAATTAGGGTTTTTGCTTGTTGCATTTGTTGTGTTGCATCATTTTTTCAAAAAAATCCGTATCATTTTTCAAAGCAAACACCGCATACATCATTCCCCTAATTATAAATTCACGCTGCCACTTGTACTAACCCTTTTTAGTGCAAGATAGGCTGGACAACGAGATTCTAGTGCCCGTTTAGTCCGCGTACCCTTTATCGACTCCGAAGTCCCTCCATCGAACTTCTTTTCCACTACTCTGCCGCCGTCCGTTGGTGCGCAGAATCCACCTCGCATCTCTCTCCAAGAGAGATGCTATCCTATACGAGGCCCGCATTCCACCTGTCTTTCCATACCACCAGCCAACGGGGAAAATTTTCAAATAAAACCCCAATACATCAACCTTCTACCAAAATTTCACGGTCTCGAGTCTGAAGACGCATACGTGTTTATCACGAAATTTGAAAATGTAAGCGCAATGATGGGTACCTCACAGCTGTCTGTGGATGCTTTGCGTCTTCGTCTTCTCCCATTCACCTTGTGCGATATAGCCGAGAAGTGGCTATATAACACTACCGCACATTCCATTTCAAATTGGGACGAATTCGTCAAAGCATTCCTTAAGAAATTCTACCAACATCAAAAGACAGCTCGAGTCCGTAGCGAAATATATCAATTCACCCAGCTTCCAAATGAAACATTTTCACAATGTCTTGAACGCTTCAAGGATCTGTTAGTCCAATGTCCACATTACGGCATCCCGAGATGGGAACTGTGCCGAATCATTTATGAGGGCATTAATCCTAACACAAGACAGACCCTTGAATCCATGTGTCAAGGCAATTTTATGACCGAAGAAGATGGGGAAGCCTGGAACTTTCTTGAAAATTTCGCTGAAAAATCTTTACAGTGGGAGGGTGTGAGTCAATCATCTAGGGATGGCAATGATATTTCCATAGGAGTTAGAGCTGACATTGCAGCTATACACAAGAAACTCGAGACTATGGAAAACAAATTTTTAGCTGCCGCCCTAAATCAAATGTCACTCTCCAAAACTGTATGTGGTTGCTGTTCTGATCCGTCTCACTTGACGGAAGAATGTCTGTTTCAAGGTCATGAGCATACCAATGCCACATTTCAAAGACCTAGAAACGATCCATTTTCTTCCACATATAATCAGGGTTGGAGGAATCACCCTAATTTTGCTTGGAACCAATCACAATCTCAAAACATGGTTCCAACCCAACACAATTTCCAAAGGGTCCCTTCACCACAACAGCAGCCACCACTTCAATTGAGTCAGCACCCCTTTCAATCACAAAACATTCAAAATCTGGCCAACACTTTTGCACCACATGAAAACTTTTTTCAATTGACAGGTACAGATAATACCTCTGCACTAGCACAAACCTTGGATACTTTCATGAAACAATCCATCCAAGGGACGGCAAGTTTGCAATCTTCAGTCGAGAATATAATGAAGATCATTATCTCTCAAAATGAGAACATCAAATCGATGGAAGAACAAATTGTACAACTAAAAGCCGAAATGAGTGCACGAGAGAAAGGGAAACTTCCAGCTCAACCTTTACCCAATCCTGGCTATTCACATCATGTGGATGCACTTACGTTGAGATCTGGAAGAGTGCTTGACCATCACCTTGGGGAAGAGTTTGATGACACAGATAAATCAATCAATAGAACCCCGGCTGAGACCTTTCCTCACACACACACTTCTGACCCCAGTTCTTCTACCCCACCATCTTCTTCCGAGCCTATTCTTCGTTTCCCAAAAGGCTCGCCACTACAGCCCACCTCTTTTACCCCTCCACGGACGATCCCCACTTCTATTTTGGGATCGGTTCCACACACACTTTCTATGGACCCAGCGCTTATTGCTAAAGCACCTTATCCTAATCGGTTAAGGGCTAACACACCGAGTCCACATATGGAGAATATTATGAACATTTTTAAGCAAGTAAACACCAACATCCCTCTTCTAGATGCCCTCCAACAAGTTCCGTCCTATGCGAAAACTCTTAAGAACTTGTGCACTAGGAAGAGGAAGACTCAAGCGCCCAAGAAGATATTCGTGGAAAAAACAATAGACACGGCTTTCCCCCAACAATTACCGAGGAAACGTAAGGATCCTGGATATCCTACTATTTCCGTTTCTATTGGGGAAAAACACATTAACCGTGCTCTACTAGACCTTGGCGCTAGTGTTAACTTGCTTCCATATTCTGTTTATGAGCAACTAGGTGTTGGAGAGTTGAAGCCAACCCATTGCACTCTCCAGATGACTGACCGATCTATCACCAAACCTAGGGGTGAACTGGAGGATGTGTTAATAAAAATCGGAGAATTTATATTCCCGGTAGACTTTATTGTAATTGATACACAGCCTGTAGCGAACCCACGGAATCAAATTCCGGTGATTTTAGGTCGCCCCTTTTTGGCCACTTCCAATGGAATAATAAACTGTCGTAATGGTTCTATGACCCTATCTTTCGGGAATAGGTCAATAGAACTGAACATTTACAAGTTGGGAAGTGTACCCTCCGAACCTACTGCTCAGGTATGTTTTGTCGACTTAATGGATGTCGACAGCAGCGAATTTGATGATCCTCCTGTTATCGATCTTGACTCTTTTCATACGTTATTGTTTGACTCAACTATGTATCATACACATACGGACTCTTCCACCGAGATGTCCGGGTCAACAACTAACACTGATTATGAACTGTTCTTAGAGTCTGAAGATCACCCCGCACTTTGTGATGACATTATTCATCGGGGTATGGATGGAACTTTTGAGGAGATGTTCGCTGATGAACTCGCATTTTTGAATGACACGGGTGTTGAGATAAATCATCTCCCAATCAATGAAAGTGAACGTCCACCCCTTCTTCTGAACTGTAAAAAGAATGCGAGTAATCCATCATATTCACTGCATCGTCTCTCCAAAATGAGACGCACACACTCTCTTCCACCACTTAATCTTTCCCCACTTCTTCTTTCACCAACCAGAGCACTGCATTGATAAAATTTTTGAATGGATGGTGTTAACATTTGGTCTTTGCAAAGCTTGGCATCGACCATTGATTTTTGACCCCCTTATGTGATTTTCAAAGATTAACATTGCATAAGTTTGGGGGGGCATCTTTTTCTGGCTCTTGAAAAGAAATTTTTACAAAATTTTGAGCCAAAAATAAGTTTGGGGGAGGTTCTTCACTTATATATTTTGCCCCCACTAATATATTCCTCCCAAGCTTACAGGTTTTTCGAGATTTAGCGGAAGGCAACAGTGAGGACACTGTTGAAAACAAGTTTGGGGGGAGGTTTGTGCTTATTTTCGCATCATTTGCATATCATTTGCATAAGCACAAAACATTTTTTTTTGAAAACCATAAAAATTTAAAAAATTTCAAAATTATAAAAATATTTTTTGTACATAAATAAGATAATGAAAGTTTAGATAGTGAAAAATTACATCCATGAGATTAGAAAAATTTAAGAAAACCAAAAAAATTAGAAGTTTTCTTATACGAACTAGTAATAAGTAGTTATGAGCCGTTGTCCCAAGGGTTAGTAAGATGAAAGACGTCACTAATCTGAAGATAAAAATAAGTCTGAAAAATAGTTTCTATTCTGGAAGCCAAACATTTTGAACGTTGCTACCCTGCTATTCGCACTTACACACGTCTTGAAGCCTGGGATAGTAGAGGATACCTTGAAATGCTCTTGTCTTAAAGCCGAAAGTATAAAGGAAATAAAAAAATAAAAAAATGAAGAAAATATAAAGTGGTGAGAAAAATGAACACTGGTTTTGTTATCACCAAGGGCAATAAAAATGTATAGCGAGGGTGTTTCTTCACCTAGTGCCCTAAGGCCAACTGGTCTGGGAGTCACTGCTATGCCTGAGGTGGTGCAAGACGAGGAAAATACACCAAATAAGCAAGCACATGAGTAATCGGTCGGTTAGTACCTCAAGAAGTATTAACGGTCGTATGAAAGTGTGTGAGCAATCTCATATTCATTAATTAAAAAGTACTGAGGCTGATGGGCAAGAGTATGATAGCTTGAATTAAATTCTCCGGGTGTAGGGATGTCCTTTACACACACGCAGGGTTATATGATCGATGTTTGGAAGAAAGATATGAATGAAGAATAAGACGATGTTTAATTGAGGGAGGACCTGATTTCTGACATCTTTTCATGACCATTAAGATAGGGCTCATGACAACCGAAAAGCTAGCTTAGTTGGAAACCCTAATTTTCAAAATCTTTCTTTTACAATTTTTGTCTTTAAATGTAATATTCATGATCTTTCTTTTATTATTGGATTTTGTGGGTGCAATCCGCTGAAAACCTTCAGGAGACAACACTCCTCCTACTAGGGACACCTAGAGGTTTAAAGGCTTGTTGCACGTGCTCAGTGCAATCGTGTTGCCTAGGAAAGTGTGCTAGTTAGTTTTTCTCTTACTTTATTTTCTCCTTCTCTTTTTAATAAAACAATTCGCTCGAGACGATCGAAATTAAGTTTGGGGGTATTTGATCAGTCGAAAATAATGTATTTTTAACATGGCAATTTCCCCATCATTTGCACTCATTTAGAAGTGTTCGGTATTCATATTTCACATATTAGCAAATCAGTCGTTAAATATCAGATTTCATGTGTTAGACTTTTAAACCGACACTTTAAGGGAAATTAACCGCATTTCATGGCATCGCATCATTTCTGTATTTGCGCAACACTTGTCTTGAGTCTGTGCAGGAAAATACGGAAGAAAAACCAAAGAGCCGATCAAAATTACGCCAACTCAATGATTTCAGATCTGGTAGCATTTCAGAAGGAGATATTAAATTCAACACATGAAAATAAGGCCCAGATATTATATATCAAATTACCAGAAAGTATGGAAGCCCAAAGCCCACAAGGAGCCGCGGATCCGCGGCAGGAGCCTGCTTGGGCCGCGGATCAGCGTCGGTTCCAAAGATTCACTTCCCCATTTTTAGTGCAAAATTCATCTCTCAGGGCCCACATTCATTTCTGATACGTCAAATTCCAAAATTCTCCAGAAGCTACTGCCAGATCAGCAAAGATCATTAAGCAAGGCTAAACATAATTAAGCTCCTAACTAACCTCTTCTAGAAGCTCCCTCCTAACTAATCACATCTAGAAGCTTCTCCTCTAACTAACTTTTGGAGGGAAATTCAAATTTCCTCAACAAACTTTAGGAGGAAAACTTAGAATTTGAAATCTTAGATCTAGGGTTTAGATGTCTATAAATAGGAACCTAGACCTAGGGTTAAGGGTTCATCAATAATCTTTATTAATCTTTACCTCTTTCTTCATCTTCTTCCACAAGTCTAGTGACAAGGGTTGTTCGAAACCCTAACCCTAATTCCACTCCAAATTCAAGATCTTGAGTACCAATCAAGCAAGAAGCCTTCAACCTTTTAGGAGCCGAGCCGATCTTCAATCGGGCAAGTGATCCAAGCCGATCCGCGACCCACGGAGACGAGCGAAGCAAAATCGACGATCGAATTCTTCCTCTTGTAGTTCTTGAGCTAATGTAATGAAATTGTTGATATAAATAAAAGGTGAAATTCTTTTATCTTGCTTTCTTTTAATTCTTGCATCATGATTAGATCTCAATTTGTAATTGTAGTTCTTGTTGTAATGTTTGAGTAAAACTCCGCTCGTTAAGGAGCCGAGACGATCAATAGAATGATGGTGTAACAAATCTTAAAACGATTTTTAAGTCCTACGAGTTTTGTAAACCCTAGCAAGTTCAAGAATCGATGACCTAGTTTCGTAGCGATGCTTTCTTGATTGTGATCGCTCGAAATTAGGGATCTACGATCATTTCTTGAATTTACTAGAGGCTAGAATATGAAAGATATCGACGAAGGAACAAGGGATAAGATGAAACCCTAGTTTCACAAGAAATCCCTAATTCTCGTCGATCATCATCGATCTAGTATCAATTCATCGAAGGATAAGAATACGTAATTGTAAGATTACATCATATCTATAGATCCGATCGATTCCTACGAGCCTCATTTCGATTCTTGATATTTGGTTTGGAAAAATCAACAAACTATCAATTCTTGATTCTAACTTTTTCTTATTATTAGATCTAGATTTTTCTAATTCTTGAACTTCAATTCTTTAAATCATGAATTGTTTTGTTTTCTTTTCATTAAAGTTTCGACTCATCTAATTCGAAAGACGAACGATTACACTTTCCCTGTGGACGATCCGCACTCACTTACAATCTACAATCCGACACCGTAGTTGATTGCGGTCAAATAATTTTTGGTTGTGATTTCTATACAATTTCCAACTACACATCAAGAATTCTCATTCAATCAACATACTACACTTACGGTCACAGAAAAGAAAGTGTAAAACTACAATATTTGGAATCCAAATTCTCTTTAGACATCGTAAATGCGAAATATCACATATTTCGTATTTCATGCCTAACTATATGAATTCCACATATTGTATCACATTCCAGATAAATAGACAGTATTAAAGTTTTCGAAGAATAACCAAATACCCAAAATTCCCTAAAGCTCAACACTTGAGCAGAGTTCAAAAACCCGGAGTGTGTCACAGTAGTAGCGGTCCAGCCGTAGAAGGGTCAAGCCAACGCCTCACATGTGGCACACCGTACTGCCCTAAACCCTAAGATTCAAAAGGCAGTTCAGGACGGTCACATAATCGAGTTAAGGTTTGTTGTCTTGTAGAGGGTCCACCACAAAACATGTACATATTTCCGAAAGATTTAAACCCCGTGAAAAGTGAGCAAACGACACTCGTTCGAACAATTCAATACCTTCTAATTATCCGGAAAAAAAATATGAAGTTAAAATTCCGATCGAATCAATGAACTCAAAACAATCTCCAGAACAAACAGCACTAAATTCAGATTAAAAATATCCCAAAAAATACACAAGCAGATAAAATAGTTACTGTACAAAAACGACACAATGATGCATCCGTAAGGCCGCGGAACCACGGCCTAAGCAGGCTTTTGCCGCTGTTCCGCGGTGGAAAGAACTGTTCATGGCATCGTTTTTTACATTTGTTCTTAGATTTACCTGCTGAATTTTTTGCATATTTTTAATTCTGGAAAATAACAGTTTTCAAAAAATGTCCAAAGAGTGTCCCGAAAATCCGTATTTCGGTTCGATTGGAGTTTTTACTTCGCTAAAGTGTCGCCTAATGTTCTTGGTCGGCTCCGATACCAATGTTAGGTTTACCTAGCACCTCATGAAGGGTTTGGAAGCATCACAAGAACAAAGATTAAATTTTAGGGTGCTAAGTAAGCATACAAAGAATCAATCCTAGAAAATTAGAGTTTCAAAAACAACTCATCATCACAAGTAAGAAAAGTTAGGGTTATGAGAGTACAACCTTTGTAGCTCCCTAAGCTAGACTCCTCGGCTACTTGGGGTTTGGAAAAGGTCCTCTTGAACTCCTCTAGGTCCACGATGATCCACCCGGAGTCCGCTTTGTCCAAGCTTGCAACTTCACTTGATCAAGAGAAAGAAATGAAGCTAACACTCTAAACAAGTGGGCAAGACTTGTGTAGAATGATGTTGTGCTGGCTTTTCTCACTTCAAAATCCTAACTTGGTGAGTAATTTCCTCACTAGAGAAATCTAGAGAGCAAAAGAAGAAGGAGGAAGAAGATAATGGCTTTTGAAGAACAAAAGAAATGATAATCTCATATGAAAAAGTAGAAAATATATGTATATATATTTTCCACTTCTCATCTCAAACCATGGTTAAATAATAAAGATATTATTGAATTTGAGTTAAAACACAAAAGGAAAGTTGATCCATGGTTAAACTGTGGGTGAGAATGGTTAGGTCAAAGAAGAGTGTAGAAAGTAAACCATGAATTATCCTTTCCTTTTTCATTTTGATTTAAAACAAATGCAATAATAATTCATATTATTTAACCAAGGTGTGAGTCTTATATTGCCACCATCTTCTATGTATATACAACCATGAAGGATGATGTATGTATGTATGTATGCATGCACATCCATATGTGCATGAATCAAAAAAGAATGCATACATGCAAGCATACATCCAAAAAATACAAGAAAGGATTTCTAGTGAGAAACTAATGGTTAAATGATAAATCAACACTTGATTTATCAATCCGGCCATATCACATACGACCTAACCAAAAGCAAGCCACCCGATTAATATACGATATCTTATACGCGCATTTTAACCGGGTCCATGCGCATATCGCATACGTGCACCACAACGTTTCGCCTGGAATAGGTAACTCCTTTGTGGGACTCTAAGACTCGTCAATACGCCGGTAGTGGGTGATGATCATATCAAGCACACCCAAGCCGCAAGCGGTCAGTTAAACGTAACGGCCACTCGGGTATTGAGCGATCAGAAGAGAACAAGCGAACCTGCTACAACTCCCGCCAACTGGCAACACTACCGTGCAGTCCGGTCTCTTCGTCAGATATGTTGGATATCGGGCCTAGGGATGGTAAATGTCAGACCCCAATAACCGATAAGTCGTGCCGATGTGAGGCCCATAACGGGTCGAGAAACTACTGGTAACACTTACCGGTAAATCTCTAAACCAGGCCTGGCCAGGGACCTCCCTGTTACGGTCAATCGAGCACAGCGCAACATCAACCCCCAATACTGGGAGAGACGAAACCCCTCCTATCGCTCATTGCCTCCATGTGACTCGGGACTGTACCCAAAAACCACCGTTTTGTACGCCCTCATTGACGTGGTAAGGTGGAAATCAAAGCACAGTGGGAATCACACAAGACTCTATGACGATCTCGGGTCTACAGACTAACCTACACAAGTGTCACCAGAGAACTGCCATCTGACGTGAGGTATAATACCATCTGGGAGTTCTCGGCAAGTCCGTCCAGTGTACCCAGTCTCCACTAAGCACCCGTATACGATCTCTGATGTCAAACATCAATGGATATGGGATCATCCATCGCCCATCTCATGGGTCGAGAAGCGTATACGCTAGTCTACACTGGTATATCGATGCCCCTTCTCAATACACCCACGACTAGGGACCTTGAAGGATGTACTTATGGACTACCATGTCCCCACTAGTATGATCCGCATCATAGTCCAGGTAGTCATGTACACATCCTAAGAGCTTTACCAACATGTAACTATAAGACAGTATAAAGAGACAAGTATACATGTTAAGATAAAGAGCAACCAAATAGCATACTATCATATCGAGCAAGAAAGTCATCCATATATATGTCCAAGCATCCAATATAATATACATCATCTGTACAATACTGGCCTCTAGGGCATACATACACCTAACACCAAGGATGCTACCAAAGAGGCGGTCTGGATAAATATAAGTTCATGAGATGAACTTCGTTCCTACCATTGTGTGACAATGGAGTTGTAGCTTTTGCCAAGGAACCCCCGTCCCATCATAAATCCAGATATAATTCTTAGGCAGTATCACCTGATCGTGGAGATGGTTGATCTCCAGGGAGATCAAGATTAGGAGAGTAGACACAGAGTACAACAGGGCGGATCAACTCACAAAGGCCTTTTTCCCAGTAGAGACTTTTATGGGATGGTTGAGTATGAGATACTTCAACCGCAGCTAATTGTTGGGTATGTGATACCACAACAGATGGCCCTAGTGCAAGTGGGAGATTGTTAGTTATATGTATGCCCTAGAGGCCCTTACTGTACATACGATATATATTGTAGTGGATGATAGGATATATATGGAGGACTTTCTTGCTCGACATAATAGTACGCTATCTGGTTACTCTTTATCTTAACATGTACTCTGATTGTCTCTTTGTTACATGTTGATAAAGCCCTTAGGATGAGTACTTGACTACGAGGACAATGATGCGGCTCATACTAGTAGGGACAGAGTAGTCACCAAGTACATCCTTCAAATGTTCTTAGTCGTGGGAGTACCGAGACAGGGCATCGATACTCCAGTGTAGACTAGCGTTTGCGCTTTTTGACCCATATGATAGGCGATGGATGATCCCATATCCATTGGTATTTGACATCAGAGAAGGTATATGGGTGCTCAGTGGAGACTGGGTGCACTGGACGGACTCGCCGAGAACTCCCAGATGGTATTATATCTCACGTCAGATGGCAGTTCTCTGGTGACACTGGTACATGCTAGTCTGTAGACCCGAGATAGTCATAGAGTCTTGTGTGATTCCCACTGTGCTTTGATTTCCATCATACCACATCTAAGAGGGCATGCAAAAAGGTAGCTTTTGGGTATAATCCTGAATCACATGGAGGCAATGAGCGATAGGAGGGGATTCGTCTCTCCCGGTATAGAGAGTTGATGTTGCATTGTGTTCGATTGGCTATAACTGGAAATCCCTGGCCAGGGTTGCTGAGATTTACTGGTAAGTGTTATCAGTAGTTTCTTGAACTGTTATGTAGGCTTCCTAGGCACACCCATGTGGTTCCACAAGTGATCAAACATGGCCAATTCAAAAATTTTCTATATGCCGAGAAACGCTAAACTAGATCGTTACTAGAGGTAAGGTGATGCATGCAAGTTAACAACTTTAACCAAAAAGAAAGTGGCTACAACCTTTGTAGATCCAGTCCTCCACCTCCATAGCTCCGTGTTGACGACCCACCATTGCAATCATCGAATCCTGGACTCTGGCGATGGTTTCATCGGAGAAATGATCGGGCTAGGTCGTTGACTTCGATTTCGAAGATGATCTACGTCGAGGCAACTCAAGATCAAGCTCCACCTTCACCAAGTCATGAAACTTGTGAAGAAATCACCCTATACTATATGGCAAGTGGTAGAGGATGAAGAAATTGGAAGTGGGTTGATTTTAGATTTGGATTTCTCACTTTAAATCTCATGGCACCATTGGAGCTAGAAAGCTTTCATGAAGCTTGATGATGATGAAGATGAAGAAAGAATAAAAAGGATTATCCTAAAAAAGAAAATCCAATTCATTCTTATCATAATGGAACCTTAGGTTAGTTTAACAAGTGTAGAGAATAAACTAGGGTTAGGTGAATGGTTAGGTTTAGGAAAGAAACAAGAACGGTCAAAGCTTCTTGAAGCTTCAAGGAAACAAATAAAAGAAGCAACCATTTCTTTTCTTGCCCAAATATAAATAAATAAAATATATAATTAAGAAAAGCTAACAAAACCCTAACCATTCACTTAAACATGGTTTACTGTAAACATACACCCAAACTTGCATGTATCATCAAACATGATACAATCAAGTGCACAAAAATATATCATATATACAATGTGCACATCAAGTGAGAAAATCCATCTTAAGTGAACCAATACTAGTTAATGCAAAGTAATATATCAAATATATAATTATACATTAAATCATTAAATCAACATTTGATTTAACGATCCGGTCATATCGCATATGACCGACTAATATCCAATGTATCGACTTATCGAATCAATCCTTGATTCGATAATTAGGTTATATCGCATACAACCAATCGATACATTCATCGCGAGAATAGAATACGGTATCACAAACACGGATTATTCTCGGTCCCCGCACATATCTCATACGCGCTCCTATTTCGTTTCGCTTGAGCCAGGAAACCTCTTTGTAGGACTCTAAAGACTCGTCAATACGCCGGCAGTAGGTGATGATCATATCAAACACCCATAAGCCGCAAGCGGTCTGCTAGACGTAACGGCCACCCGGGTATTGAGCGATCAGAAGATCGACAAGCAAGCCCGTTCACACTCCTGTGAATCCAACCAGTAACACTTACCGTACAGTCTGGTCTGTTCGTCTGATATGTCGCATATCTCTCCTAGAGGTGGTAAACGTCAGACCCCAGTAGTTCGATAAGTCATGCCGATATAAGGTCTATAACATTCGTGAAACTAATGATAACTCTTACCAGTATGTCACAGCGACCCTGGCCAGGGATTTCCAGTTATGGCCAGGCGAGCATAGCTCAATATCAACCCCCAATATCGGGAGAGACGAATCCCCTCCTTTCGCTCAATGCCTCCATGTGAATCAGGACTATACCCAAAAACCACCTGTTTGCACGACTCAGTAGAGCCGTGGTTGGGTGGAAATCAAAGCACAGTGGGAGACATAAAAGACTCCTTGACGATCTCGGGTCAACAGACTAAGCTGTACCAGTGTCACCAGATAACTGCCATCTGACGTGAGGTATAATAACATCTGGGAGTTCTCGGTGAGTCCGTCCAGTGTACCCAGTCACCACTGAGCACCCGCATACCATCTCTGATGTCAAACACCAATGGATATGGGATCATCCATCGCCCTTCACAGGGGTCGAGAAGATATACGCTAGTCTACTCTGGAATATCGATGCCCCGTCTCGATATTCCCACGACTAGGAACAATGAAGGATGTACTCATCGACTACCCAGGCCCCACTAGTATGATCTACATCATATTCCTAGAAGTCAAGTATACATCCTAAGGGCTTTATCAACATGTAACAGAGAGACAGAAAGTATACACGTTAAGATAAAGAGCAACCAGATAGCGTACTATCATGTCGAGCAAGAAAGTCCTACCTATATATGTCCTAGCATCCACTGTAATATACATCCAATGTACAGTAATAGCCTCCAGGGCATACATATAACTAACAATCTCCCACTTGCACTAGGGCCATCTGTAGCAGTGGTTGCAGTATCTAATACTCAACCATCCCATAAAAGTCTCTCTCTAGGAAAAAGCCTTTATGAGTGGATCCGCCATGTTGTCCTCTGAGTCTACTCTCCTAACCTCGATCACCCTGGAGATCAACTATCTCCATGATCAGGTGATGCTACCTCAGAATATGTCTGGGTCACTGATGGGATCGGGGTTACTGGTCCAAAGCCATACTTCCATTGTCATACAATGGTAGGAACCTAGTTCATCTCATGAACCAATATACACCCAAACTGCCTCTTTGGTAGTATCTTTCATAGCGATGTCACCAGCCTTTATAGTCTAGTCTGCCACGGTATCTCGCTTGGAACTCTTCCAACATACCATCCCTCCAATGAGGGTAAAGACATTGCCTGCGACCGACATTCAGTCGTCTTTATCACCCTGAAACCTTTCCAGTGATTCTCCCCAGGATCGATTGATACTATCTTACTACAACTGGTGAGAATCCTAACATCCATTTAGATCTATCTCATAGACCCAAATCCCAGGATTTAGGAGGTATCACTTTGATCCTATTGGAGAATCCATGCGATAAGAGGAGATCGATCGATCGCAGCATAGGAAACTCCTTTCCTATCAAGAGTATGTCATCCACGTACTCTATGAGAATCATCACCATACTCCATACTACCCCTTTGTACATATAAGGTTCATCTACCTTTTTGATGAAGTTAAACTCTTTGACTACCACATCAAAACAGATGTTCTAACTCTGTGATGCCTGCTTTATCCTGTAAAGCAACTTGCACACATTTCCGCTGCTCCCACTATTCACGAAGCCCTCTGGTTGTGTTCTTATAGACGTTCTCTTCTAAATCAGTATTTAGAAAAGCAGTCATGGCACCCAACCACCAGATATCGTAGTCATGGTATGTAGCAATGTTAAGTAGGATCCGGATGGACTTAAGCATAGCCCCTGGAAAAAGGTTTCATCATTATCCACGCCTGGTCGATGACGAAAACCTTTAACAAGTCTAGCTTTGAAAGTCTCAACTTTTCCATCTACACCAAGTAATCTTCTCAAGATATACTTGCTCCTGATGGGGATTTAACCCTTCAGATATTACAACCAAAGTCCATACTTTGTTGGTGTATATGGATTCCATCTCAGATCGCTAAGCATCCAGCCATTCTTACAGAGTCCCTATTCTCGATGACCTGCTCGAATCTAGTTGGGTCATCATCTGATGATGCAATCCTCGCTCCCACTATCATCGAGAAACCGAAGTATCTCTCAGGCAGGTGAGGAACCTTGCTAGTTCGGCGGAGAGGCTGAGGTTCGTCGGGGACTATTGAATCCTATGGTTCTGTCAAATCATTAGCTGTAGTTTGTATGGCTGGAACCTTTCCAGTTCTACATAACAGACCTTGCCTCGAGCTTGTCCGGATTTTGCTTTTAGACATAGTCCGGACAATCCTAAATCTTAACCAGCTTAAGATATGGGCTCTTCCCTTTCCATATCACATATGAAGTGGTAGGCAACTGATTTGATTCGAACCTAATTCAATAAGTATGCAGCTTCTCAAGTGCATAACCCCTTAAAAGAAACAGGTAACTCAGTAATACTCATCATAGAGCACACCATATCATATAGGGTGCGATTGCTCCACCCCGATACACCGTTGTGCTGTGGTATAATCAGAGGAGTAACACCGAGAGAGAATCTCATTCTCCTTTAGAATAGTCCAAGAATTACATGCGCAAGTATTCTCCTCCTTGATCTTATCATAGGACATAATACTTATACCCGGTTTTTGGTTCTCTACTTCTAACTTATATTCTGTGAATATCTCAAAAACTTTGGACATATGTTTCAACAGGAATATATAGCCGAATCTTGAGAGATCATCAGAGAATGTAATGAAGTACAAAGAACCGGTCCTGGCATGTGTAGACAGGGGACCTTGCATACATCACTATGTATCAGTCCCAAGAGTTCACTAACTCTTTCTCTGTTTCCAATAAACAGAGCTATGGTCATCTAATCTTTGTGACATGACTGACAAGTTTCATAAGATGTAAATTCAAACTGATTTAAATATGCATCTAGAATGAAACTTAAGCTAGTCGGCTCGCATTGATATGACCTAATCTACAATGCCTCAAGAATGATTCATTCATTTCTGAACTCTTCCTCTTGTGTGTGTTCTGTATACTAGGAACTATAGTTTGATTTAGAACGTCAATGATTTTAGATAACGTGCCTGATCCGATCAACTTTTGAAATAGGAAATGTTCAAAACATTATCCATTAATACAAAATTATATCCTTCTTTACTAATAAAGAGACTGATATGATTTTGTATATCAGGTTTGGTATCTAATAACATTCGTTCAGAATCATTGTACTGGTAATACAGGGTGACAGTGACCAACAGACTTGGCTGCAACACTTGCCCCGTTTTCTGTCTCATGAAACTTATCACCCGTTCTCAGTTCTCCACCTTCCTGTAGCCCTATGTAACAGATTACATATGCGGGATCCTGATCCGGTATCTAATACCTAGGACGTAGAGGACACTGAGAAACAATTCTTTATATTGAACACACCCGAAGGAGATGCATCATATGCACTTTCTTCGTTTGGGCGGCATAGGAATTCTGGTATTCCCCTATTTCCTGCTCTGTCTTATAACAATTATAAGTGGGAGCGGGACCAACGTTCCCCAGCTCAGTATAACAAGCGGGTTCGATCAATACATCTATATTATTATCTTGATTAAGGCGTGATATGGTTGCTACCTAGAGAGAGAGAGAAGAAAACACTCTGCGTGTGCTCTTGCAAGATTAGATTGGTTATTTATTTTATCTAATCAGGATGGCTCCCATTGTTTTTATCAAATCTTCCTTCAAACCCTAAAAGGAAAGACTAGCCGGGATTAATTACACTCTATAAGTTCGCCAATCTTTCAGTCAGGCCAGTGTCGGTACTTTGAGGGAGGTTCCCCATGCTTTCGCACGGACCTAATTACAGTAAACCTCGTTTTCCCAGAGGCGTAACGCCGTTGACACCTTTTTAGACACCTACTTGATCGGCTAATTATAAAGTGCAAAACTCTCCCAAGAGTAACAATTACTCGCAGTGGGTATCGGGATCCAACTATCATATAGAAGGTATGCAATCTCGTTGCAAATTTCAACACTTGAAACTCCCGATAAAGGTTTTTACCCCTAGCACCTATGACCTTAACTATGGTCAACAAATCATAAGTACTAGTCAAGTTGTACCCGTCATTTCATGATTAATTAGACCCACCCACATGACCCTTAACTAAGGTCAACAAAGTCACGCGACTGTCCTAACTAATAGCATCATATGCTGTGTAGGAAGACATCACTTAGCTACCGTACACTGTGCCTTGACTATGGTCAACAAACACAGCACGAATACTAAGTACTCTACTTCCTAAAATGGCGGAGGGCTGTGAATGGTTTTTAAGAAAACCTTTAACGCTTTGAACTTGATCTCGTTGCGGAATCAAATGGTTTTTAAATGGATTGTTTTTGAGGCTTTTCTAGTTTTGCTAAAGGGGTCACTCCCGGTGAAGGGATCGTCGGCCCTTTCCTCGTCCAATGAGGTGCGGGATATATCATATATATCACTGTGCAAAGCAGAAACTATAGAAGCAATCAAAAAACAAACCGAGAGTGTAGCATCTGCCAGCTATTGCTAAAGGGGTCACTCCCGGTGAAGGGATCTCGGCCCTTTCCTCATCAAATAAGGTGCAAGATGTTCTACAAGGAACACCGCGATGCAAAGCAAGAACTGTAGCTACCTGTTTTATTTTTGAAATTCGATTCCACAATATCTTTTAGGTTTATTTTCTTTCATTAATCTCATTAATGAATATCCCATCATTTAAGTCCACCTAAACATCACAGATAAATATAACGTACGGGCTAGCGCGGGTGTAAAACATAAGCAACGTCTATATAATATATCATATATACTATATACTATATCTATCTGAACAAATCACATGATCACATCACAGATAACGCAGCAGAAAAATATCATATGAAATATTGGATATACTAGGACGTCCGTGTTTTTAATACGAGCCAGTGTAAAACACGGATTCCATGGTCGTGATGAATAGCCAATCCCACACCCCTAGACCTCTACGAGAGCGGCAAACAACCCTACCAATTCTAGGGTTAGGAGACCCGGACTCGACACCTCGAGATGGTCTCCCACTGGACCCTAGAACCCGGTTACTTGTGCTCTCCTCCTTGGGTCTATCCTAATGCGGAAAAGTAAATAATATACAAATGGTGACATCATCCGCAACCTGAAAGTGCCCCAATAAAAGAATATTACATACAAGTTTTTACATGAATGAAAATGAAAAACACCCATCTCACATAAAAAAAACCCGGCTATTCAAACACGACGATCCAATATAACATATCCAGCAACACATAATATCACATGTCATCAACGTAAGTAAATATGCGCATCCCAATTGTCGTTGACATATAGTAACAAAACCGGCGATATCACATATTACACTTACGGTCACAGAAAAGAAAATGTAAAACTACAACGGTTGGAATCCGCAACCTCTTTAGACATCGCATGCCTAATCAAATGAATTCCTTAGACATCGCATGCCTAACAATTATAAACCCCGCATTTTAGTCTCATTATCGAAAACTCTTTTCAATATCAAGTCGGGCAATTCAACAAGATTCCCGACATCCAAAACGAATGCTCGTCGCAAACTTCAGTAGACGGCCGCACCCCCGATACCGTCGACGAAGTGCACCAAGGCGGAACACCGCTGCCGCGAGCACCCGAACAGATGCTTTCGGTGACGGGGTTCTCCTAAAGTCACTTGGTCGGGGTTATGGGGTGTAGCTGTCTATTAAGTTTACCAGGCGAGTATCTGCGTACGCTACGTGATTGCGACGGACTTGATCACATCAAAATTTCGTGGCAACCGATCAAGTGAGATTAAAGTGCTATGTTTATAACATTCATTCAGTTATCTCATAACTACTTGTGGATTCCAAATATTGTATCACATTCCAGATAAAATAGAAAATGTTAAACTTTCCGATCGAACAATCAAACACCCAAGTTTTTCCGAAACAGCTCAACACATGAAATAAGTTTAAAAACATTCACTTCATGCCTCGGTACCAACGGTCCAGCCGTAGAAGGGTCAAGCCAACGCCTCACATGTGGCATGCCGTACTGCCCCAAACCCTAAGGTTCAAAGGGCAGTTCAAGACGGTCACATAATTGAGTTAAGCTTTGTTGTCTTCTAGAGGGTCTATCACGTTACTTGCACTACTTAGAACGTCTTTAAACTATGGAAAATCCAACAATTGGAAATTTCACGGCAGGGGAAAAAGTGGGTACTTATATCCGGTCGAACTTTTTAACATATTCTAAAATTACCCGGAAAAACACACAGACAAAATTAGACAATCCGATCGAATTTGCGAACTCCCAATACAACCCAGAAAACTCAACTCTTGAGTATACTTTAAAAATTCCCAGAAAACACAGGCATTGCAGAGTGGTATTACTGTGCAAATAAAATTCCAAGATACTCCTATACGGCCGCGGAACCGCCGCACATGCCATTCTCGTGCTGCGGTTCCGCGGCCACGTGGTCGAGTTACCCTCACGTGCTTCACAGTAATTCATGAAAAAGCCTGCTGAATTTTCTGGATATTTTTAATTTGGAAAAGTGCACAGTTTTGAAAAATGTACAGAGAAGGGGTCGGATTAGGGTTTCGTGTTTCGATCGGACTTCTAACATCGTCTACTCATCGCCTAAGGCTCTAGCTCGGCTCTGATGCCACTGTAGGATTCCTAGGCACACCCATGAGGTTCCACAAGTGATCAAACATGGCCAATTCAAAAATTTTCTATGTGCCGAGAAACCCTAAACTCGATCGTTACTAGAGGTAAGGTGATGCAAGCAAGTTAACAACTTTAACTAAAAGGAAAGTGGCTACAACCTTTGTAGATCCAGTCCTCCACCTCCATAGCTCCGTGTTGACGACCCTCCGCGGCAATCATCGGATCCCGGACTCTGGCGATGGTTTCGTCGGAGAAATGATCGGGCTAGGTCGTTGACTTCAATGCCGAAGATGATCTACGTCGAGGCAACACAACATCAAGCTCCACCTTCACCAAGTCATGAAACTTGTGAAGAAAACACCCTATACTACATGGCAAGTGGTAGAGGATGAAGAAATAGGAAGTGGGTTGACTTTAGATTTGGATTTCTCACTTTAAATCTCATGGCACCATTGGAGCTAGAAAGCTTTCATGAAGCTTGATGATGATGAAGATGAAGAAAGAATAAAAAGGATTATCCTAAAAAAGAAAATCCAAGTCATTTTAATCATAATGCAACCTTGGGTTAGTTTAAAAAGTGTAGAGAATAAACTAGGGTTAGGTGAATGGTTAGGTTTAGGAAAGAAACAACAATGCTCAAAGCTTCTTGAAGCTTCAAGGAAACAAACAAAAGAAGAAACCATTTCTTTTCTTGCCCTAATATAAATAAATAAAATAAATAGTTAAGAAAAGATAACAAAACCCTAACCATTCACTTAAACATGGTTTAAAGTAAACATACACCCAAACTTGCATGTATCATCAAACATGATACAATCAAGTGCACAAAAATATATCATATATACAATGTGCACATCAAGTGAGAAAATCCATCTTAAGTGAACCAATACTAGTTAATGCAAAGTAATATATCAAATATATAATTATACATTAAATCATTAAATCAACATTTGATTTAACGATCCGGTCATATCACATATGACCGACTAATATCCAATGTATCGACTTATCGAATCAATCCTCGATTCGATAACTAGGTTATATCGCATATAACCAATCGATACATTCATCGCGAGAATAGAATATGGTATCACATACACGCATTATTCTCGGTCCCGCACATATCTCATACGCGCTCCAATTTCGTTTCGCTTGAGCCAGGAAAGACTCGTCAATACGTCGGCAGTAGGTGATGATCATATCAAACACCCATAAGCCGCAAGCGGTCTGCTAAACATAATGGCCACCCGGGTATTGAGCGATCAGAAGATCGACGAGCAAGCCCTCTCACACTCCTGTGAATCCAACCAGTAACACTTACCGTACAGTCCGGTCTGTTCGTCTGATATGTCGCATATCTCGCCTAGGGGTGGTAAACGTCAGACCCCAGTAGCTCGATAAATCATGCCGATATAAGGTCCATAACTTTCGTGAAACTACTGATAAATCTTACCAGTATGTCACAGCAACCCTAGCCAGGGATTTCCAGTTATGGCCAGTCGAGCATAGCGCAACATCAACCCCCAATACCGGGAGAGACGAATCCCCTCCTATCGCTCATTGCCTCCATGTGAATCGGGACTGTACCCAAAAACCACCTATTTGCATGACTCAGTAGAGCCGTGGTAGGGTAGAAATCAAAGCACAGTGGGATACATATAAGACTCTATGACGATCTCGGGTCAACAGACTAAGCTGTACCAGTGTCACCAGAGAATTGCCATCTGACGTGAGGTATAATACCATCTGGGAGTTCTCGGCGAGCCCGTTCAGTGTACCCAGTCACCACTGAGCACCAGCATACCATCTCTGATGTCAAACACCAATGGATATGGGATCATCCATCGCCCATCACATGGGTCGAGAAGATATACGCTAGTCTACTCTGGAATATCGATGCCCCGTCTCGATATTCGCACGACTAGGAACAATGAAGGATGTACTCATCGACTACCCAGGCCCCACTAGTATGATCTACATCATATTCCTGGAAGTTGAGTACACATCCTAAGGGCTTTATCAACATGTAATAGAGAGACAGAAAGTATACACGTTAAGATAAAGAGCAACCAGATAGCATACTATCATGTCGAGCAAGAAAGTCCTACCTATATATGTCCTAGCATCCACTACAATATACATCCAATGTACAGTAATGGCCTCTAGGGCATACATATAACTAACATGTTATAGACCTCATACCGACATGACTTATCAAGCTATTGGGGTCTGAGGTTTTACCACCCCTAGGCGAGATATGCGACATATCAAACGAAGAGACCGGACTGTACGGGAGTGTTACTGACTGGATTCACATGAGAATGTACAAGCTTGCTTGTTGATCTTCTGAGCGCTCAATACCTGGGTGGATGTTACATTTAGCTGATCGCTTGCAGCTTGTGAGTGTTTGATATGATCATCACCTACTGCCGGCGTATTGACGATTCTTTAGAGTCCTACACAGAGGTTTCTTGGCTCAGGCAAAACGGAGTAGGAGCACATATGTAATATGTGCGGGACCAAGAACAATACGTGTATGTGATACCGTATTAGATTCTCACGATATGAGATATCGGCCGGGTATATGTGATATAGCCAGGTCATCGGATCAAGTGTTGATTCGAAGAACTGATACAGATTATATTAGTCGGTTATTTGAGAAATGGCTGGATTATCAGATCAAGTGTTGATTCGATAATTTAATGTATAATTATATATTTGATATATTAATTTACATTAACTAATATTAGCTCACTAAAATATTCTTTTTCTCACTTGGGTAATACATAAATGCGATATACGTTAATTGTATTATTTTATTTTGTTACAATAAATATTGTATATGTGATATATAATATTGTAACATGTTGTGGTTATAAATGCAACATGTTTTGTGGAGTTTAATTGAGGTTAGGGTTTGGATTAGGGTTAAGTCTTCATGAAGCTTTCAAGAAGCTTCTTGAAGCTTTGACTTTGACTTGGATATTTTGTGATATTGGTTTAACCCAACCCAACCCTTTAACCCTAGTTATGTCTCTACAATGGTTAGCATTCTCATTATCTACCATGGTTTCATTTCTAACCAAACACTTTAGTCATTCATTGTTTATCACAAAAGAAATGGAGCTTCTTCTTTTTCTTCCTTCTTTCATGAAAAGCTTTCTAGCTTTTTATGAAGTGATGAAAATGAGTGAGTTAATGAAAATAAATGAGAGTTAAAATCCTACTTCATCATCCTAATTTATCCTAGCCATTTAGATTAGGGTGTTCACTTCATTTGTGAGTGAGAGCTTGTGTTAATGAAACTTCAAGGTAGATCATCTTAGTTATCGAAGATCAGAAGCAAGTTTGCATCACTCTCCTCGTGGAACCTCTCTAGAGTCTGGATACACGATGATCATAGCGAAGGGACCTCAACACGGAGCTTTATGAAGTGAAGGACCGGACTACAAAGGTTGTAATCTCAAACTCTTAGTGTTAAAGTGTTTAACATGCTTTGTTTCGCCTAATCTCTAGTTTAAAGATATTGGTTAGGGTTGTTCGGCACGGCTAAAATTTAAATCGGGCATGGTTGATGCCTTGTAGAACCTTATTAGAGTGCCTAGTAACCCTACAGAGTAAATGGGAGAAGACGTAGACGCATAGCATCCACAGAAAGCTGTGAAGTACCCATCACAGCGCATTCATTTTCAAATTTGGTAATAAACACATATGCGTCTTCAGACTCGAGACCGTGATATTTGGTAGAAGGTTGATGTATTAGGGTTTTATTTCAATGTTGTCCCCATTGGCTGGTGGAATGGTAAGACAGGTCGAAAGAGGACCTCGCATAGGATAATATCTCTTTTGGAGAGAGATGCGGGGTGGATTCTGTGCACCTGCAGACGGCGGCGGAGTAGTATTAAAGAAGTTCGATGGAGAATCGTCCATCGAAGTGGGTGTGGTGGTGGATAAAGAACAAGTAGACGTAGAAATACCGACTTTGGAGTCGATAGGAGGAACGCGGACAAGACGGGCACTAGAATCCCGTGTCCAGCCGAGCATGCACTAAATGGTTTAGCACAAGTGGAAGCATTATGATAATTAAGGAAAATGTGGATTGGTGTTTGTTTTGTAAAAGATACGGATTTTTGAAAAATCAAATCACAAACAATGCACAAGCAACCCTAATTCTAGTGGTCACCTAGGTCAAGTCTCTAGACCGCTCCTAAACTTCCAGAAGACAAGTCGCAAGATAAATCCTCTACTGCCTCTTTGCCCCTCCTGTGGCCAGGTAAGTGCCAGGTAAGTGGGAGATTCTCCATGTTAGTATATATGCCTTAGGGGCCATTATTGTATCATACTAGATTGTATATTACTTAATGGAAGCTTGGGATATCACAGTTGTATAAAACAGTCTTGCTAAACATGGTAGTATGCTACTTGGTTTTGTCTACTTTAATATGTGCGTATGTTTCTTCTAACGTATCACTTATACATATTAGTAGAGCCCATAGGTTCTTTGCTTGATTACCAGCGTTGTGATGGCAGTCACACTAGTGCGGGCAGGGTAGTCAATAAGCAACATCCTATAATTGTCCCCAGTCGAAGAATTATCGAGACAGGGCATCGATACTCTATAGTAGACTAGTGTGTACGCTTATCATCCCAGTTGGGGAGATGGTCTGTCCCACAGCCATCAGTACGTCATACTAGAGATAGTATACATGTGCTTGTTAGGTTACGGGTACACCGGACAGGACTCGCAGGAGAACTGACTTGATGGTATTATACCTAACGTCAGATAGCTGTTCTCAGGTGACATGTGTCCAGATAGTCTGTTGACTTAGGGTCGTCATTTGTCACATGTGAGTTCCCACTGTGCTTTGATTACTACCCTACCACGGCTCAAAGGAGTCGTGCAAACAGGTTTTAGTTGGGTACAGTCCCGAGCCATATGGAGGCAGTGAGCGACTGTTAGGGATTCGTCTCTCCCGGTATAGGGAGTTGATATCACACTGTGATCGGTTGGTCATTATTATAAGTCCCTGGCCAGGGCTGATGGAGAATTACTGGTGGACTGATCAGTAGATTCTCAAATGGTCATGAGCCATACCGGCACGGCTTGTACGGTTATTAGGGGTCTGACGTTTTCCACCTCCCTAGACCATGCATGCGATACTCTTAGACGAACAGACCGGACTGCGCGGATATTGTCACGGACAGGCTCAGTAGGAGTTCGGATGGTTTCCTCATCGACCTTCTTATCGACATCTACCTGGGGACCGTTACGTACAGCTTGTGCCACTTGCGTTCTGTGGTTAAACCCACTGCCAGCGTAGTGTCGATTCTTTAGAGTCCCACACAGAAAGTTTCCCTACTCCAGGCGAAAAGATATAGAGGTCGTACGGTTTTACGACAAGGGTTTGGACGCATACGTGTTTAAACGTACGTGCGACGTTCGGACAGTTTTTACTAGCCGGCTTTGGTTTAAGCCAGATTCTAGTATCGGGTTATTCGATTTATACAGTCTAAAATTTTTCCGTGTTTTCACGGATTGGAGGGGCGTTCTCGTAATTTTTCGGGAAGCTTCTAGATGCATGGTGAGGTGGAGGCTTAGGTGGCATTTGCATTAATTGGATTAGTGAGTCATGTAGTGATTGATACATTAAGTTAATGATTCATTTAATGAATTATATGACTCATATGATGAATCACTTAGTGCATTTATGAAACATGATGATAAATCGATATTTATTATTTACTTAATAATATCATATGTTTCATATACACACAAATGATTTCATTCATCCAAAAAGGATTCACTTTCTCACCTTCTCTCTCCTCAAGCTCTCTCTCTTCAAACCCTAACCCTAACCTCTCATGTGTTGAGATCAAGGGTTAGCTAGACTAATACATCCATAACTTCACTCTATATCCCCTAGGTAGCTTAGATTAGCACTTTGAGCAACCTAGTTATCTCAAGTTAGAGATCAAGCTTGGAGTAGGAGCTCTCGGGTGGATCGTCTTTGTCTCGAGGAGGTCGTTGAGGTGCCGATGTTTCAAGGAGCCTGCGAGGAGTGGAGGACAGCGATGAAGACCCGAAGGACAAGTAACATGAGATATAACTTTGAATCCGAGTAGTTAAACCTCTCGTAGTTTGCTAGTAACGGTTTAGATACGATTCATAAGCTCAAGTCCGTGTTACGAAGCTTTGATAATCGTTTTTCATATATTCCACCTCCCCACAAGTTCGTAGGGTGCGTGACATGGACTTACAGTGGTATCAGAGCGAACTAAACCATTACTAACTTATTAGCAACTGATTAGAACTTCGATCATCAGAAAACGCGAAAACGAAACCCCGGAAATCCCAAGTTTCTGTTAATTTTAAACATGTCTAAAGAATTATTTAATACGCCTTAAAATTCACCGCAGGGAAATATAAGAATTATGAGAAAATACGAGACCCTAACTCGGCAAGATAGCCGCGGATCCGCGTCAAGATGGTGCTTTTGGCCGCGGATCCGCCGCCGAGTCAACTCCGAGTTGACTCGGATTTCCTCTGTAATTCATATTTTATGGTTTTCTGATTTCAAGAATGTTCTGTTTTTACCCAGGTTACTTCAGTGCTGCTTTACTTTTGGGGTAGACACGAAAAAAGGAAGTCGATCGATGTTCTAAGTTATTTGCTAATTGGGTTTTTATCTGTAATGTTTAATGTGTTCGTAAATCTCCCCTAACTGCTAGTATGTCGGTTGGCAGGGGGTTGCACATTTCTGTAATGTTTACTATTTGTGTATATGAACTTGATTGGAATGTTGTAATGATTAGCCGGGGTTTGAGATGTGTTTTAAATTCATTCATTCAATGTAATTGTAATATGATGTAATATTCTTTTGCGGGGCACATCCAGGTTGCGGTTGTAGCTACCGTTGTATTATTTCTTTTTTTACTGTTTTTTCTCCTATGATAGACCCAAGGTGGGGTGCACAAACTACCGGGTACTTTAAAGTGTTTAGTGGCCTACTCACTTTATTGAGGGAGACCGCTTCACTTCGGGTACTTGGCGGGTAGTTTGCCGTACCCGTAGAGGTCTAGGATGGGGTAATGGCTATTCATCACAACTGTGTAATCCGTCTTTTATTGCAGGCTCAAAGCAAATGCGGATTGCTAGTATATCCAATAAAATTCATCTGTGATCTGGAATGCTTATTATTGCGTCTGACTAATTTACAATATCTATATATGATAGCAATTAGACGTCACTTATATTTTACACCCGTGCTAGCCCAGCCCCCGCTCTGTCGTTAGTTAAGTAACCTAACGGGTGATGACGGGACTCCGTGGCGAATGCAGATGGCATAAGAGGACGTGGTATTTTCGTTGTTTTCTGCAATGATAGGATAAATGATGGGACGCATTATTATAATGCAAAGAAAATAAACCAAAGTTAAATCGTTGGAACAAATTTAAAAGAAACCACTCGGTTATTTTAAAAGTGCAGAATTTATAATTGCGGAACTTTAACCATTCCTTTTAAAAAGATATCAGGTACCTTCGATTATATCATGTTCACTACGTTCACGGTTTCGCCAAAACCAGTCATAGCCCTCCGTCATTTCTTATGGATTGTCAGTAGTATTCATGCTATGTTTGTTGGCTTTCGTCAAGACATAGTGCTTGGTAGCTGCTGGGGTATTCATTTGTTGCATAGATAGATGGGTTGGTTTGGGACAGTCGTATTACCTTGTTGGCTTTCGTCAAGGGTATGTACGGGTGGGTTCAAATTAACAAGACAACGATGGGCAGAACTTGACATGTGACTTATGATTTGTTGGCTTTCGTCAAGGTCATAAGAACATGGGGCAAAAATCCACATCGGGAGTTTCAAAAGAAACTGAAATTTGCTAGTGTTGCATACCATTTGGAGTTTGATGAATGTTGGTATGATTCATTCAATATTATCATACGATAATATTTGGATCTCGATCCTACTGTGCGTACATGCTACTTATCAGGAGATTCGTCACTTAATGATCAATGCTATAAACCAAGTAGGTGCCAAGAAAGGTGTCAGCGGGGCTACGCCCCAGAGAAAAGAGGTTCTTTAATCAAGGAACTTCACGAAAGCGTTAGAAAACCTCCCTCGAAGTATCGACACTAGCCTGGCTGAACGGTTAAGCAAGAATTGTACGGTGAGAATAGTCCTGGCTAATTCTTCTTTTATGGTTTGAGGAAGGATTCGAGAAACAGTGGGAGCCATCTGTTGGAGATAGTGCCCTCAGAGTCAATTATTGGATCACAGGAATGTGATTGCAATGATTGAGGGAGGACCTATCCCGGTAGGACAGTCTTATTCGAGATGATAGTATGCTATCTGGTTTAACTTTATCATCGTGTACTGCTTTAGGTGACCCTACATGTCACTATTGCACGTTGGTAGAGCCCCTAGGATTCTTTCTTGACTGCCAGCAGTATGTGGGTGATCATATACGTGGGAGCTGGTAGTCTATAAGCACATCCTTAAAAGGTCCCTAGTCGTGGGAGTTTCGAGACAGGGCATCGATACTCCATAGTAGACCAGTGTATACAGTCGAGACCCCGACGAGGGGCGGTGGCCGGTCTCACAAGCCACTGGTGTCAGTTGGTTCACCTAAGATGTATACAGGTGATCATTGGGTTATGAGTACACCGGACAGGACTCCCCGGGAACATGCTAGTTGGTCTTATACCTGACGTCAGATAGCAGTTCCCTGGTGACATGTGAACAGGTTAGTTCATCGACCTGAGGATCGTCATTTGTCTCGTGTGAGTTCCCACTGTACTTTGATTACTACCCTACAACGCTCAAAGGAGACGTGCAAACAGGTTTTAGTTGGGTACAATCCCGAGCCACATGGAGGCAGTGAGCGGATCTTCAGGGGTTCGTCTCTCCCGGTATTGGGGGTGAGGTCGCGCTGTGTCTAGGAGAGCCATTACACAAAGTCCTTGGCCAAGGCAGGAGATTTACTGGTAGGTATTCCAGTAGTATCTCAGGGTGTTCTTGGCTGATCTCTGACACGACTTATACCGCTTTTGGGGGTCTGACTTTTACAAACCCCCTAGGCCCGCCATGCGATGCTCATAGACGAACGGACCAGACTGTACGGATATTGTCACTGACAGGCTCAGTAGGGTGTCAGGATAAGTTCGCTCATCGACGTCCCTTTTGGTCAATAGCTGGTAGCCCGTCATGTATGGCTAATACCTCTGACTTGCTAGTGGTTAAATCCACAGCCATAGTATTGACGAGTCTTTAGAGTCCCCCACAGACAGTTGCTGATGTTTCGGGCAAAACGCTGTAGAGACCGTATGGAGATATGGCAGGGTTCGATCTGATACGTGCGGTATTGCACGGATCAGGATCGGACGGTTAATACTAGCGGGCTTTGGTTTAAGCCGGATCTTAGTATAGTACAGTATATATTTGTCTCATTGCATTTGTATTTCGGTCGGAATACAAAAGCGGGTGTGTATACACAGTATCGGGGTTTTCCTGTAATTTATTACGGGATCAGTTTTCTGGAGTTGCCAGTTTGTTTTCCGTTTCAGCCATATTTCTTTGTATCTTTCATTGGCTGAAGATTGGTGGAGGAAGGCTTATTTGCATTTGTGCAAATAAGCATTTTGGAGGGTGTTATTTGCATATTCTTGTGTCATGATAATTCTTCCACCCTTGACTTTCTTGAGTTCATAATTGCTTAACTTTTTGAAGCAATCATGGTTGTTGATTGATTGTTGGAGTGTGGGCTTTGATTGTGATCATGTTTCATGATAACATTTTACCACTCTCTTGCATTATTCTTGTGGGGCTCTCACTCCCTCTCTCATTCTCTCCACTCCCACCATGCATGGCTGGCCAAGCCAAGGAGGGGCTGTCCTAATATTTGGTGAGGGGATTTTTGGTCTTTTGGCTTCACAAAAATCCCAAAGTTTCATCTCCAAAAGTCTAAGTTCTTTTCCTCCATCAAAGGCAACTTCAAATACCCCAAAATGAGACATAGCTTTCTATACGTATTCTACAGCAAACCTTGGGCACGTCGATTCGCCAACTTCGTGCCCGAGTTGCCTCGGTCCAGAGATGGGAGCCCGTAAAAGAAGCCGGCGACGTGGTGCCTTTCCGGCGACTTGGTGGAGACCGGAGATTCCGCGGGGAGATCGGGACGACGACGAGAAGACCGAAGGACACGGATCGCTCGGTATATCTCTCTACCCCCTCTCTAGATAGCTAGGAATAGATTAATGGCACGATCCGGGTTTATAGTGCGCGGTGGTGCCGGTTTGAAAACATAAAGTTAAGCATCGCTTCCGCATTCCGGCGTCGGATTGACGGCCGGGGCGCCGCCGTGCACTTACACCATCCTGTTTAGATAAATTAAAAACCACTCTAAACTTGCAAGAGCATCATGCTAAAGTGTTTTTCTTCTCTCTCTCTTAATTGCAGCGACCTTGTGACCACGACTAGGTTACATCTAGATAACAAATTGACTGAATCTGACTTATAAGACTCGCAAAGGTCTGTCCAGATGTCCATTGCCTATGACAAGCTGGACCACCCTATTGCTACTCAAGATCTCGTCGTCCCAGGTCCAGTTTCCACCGTCGTGGATATGGATATCCGTCAGACAAGGGAAAAGGATAAAGTGAAACCCAAGTGCCTCGTGTTTGCTTCAGTTGATGGTGTATACCAGAAGCAGCACGAGAAGATGGACTCAGTTTCCATCTTTCTCCATAACAAAGATTTATATGAAGAGCAATCTCATATCGCAAGATATGAGACCTCGAACGAATTAATTCAAGTGAGGTTGGACTTCGGGTCATCTGTAGGGGACAACATCCTTACAATGACTAGCTGTTTTGATGAGCTCCAGGACCTGGAGACCACGTTGGGAAACGAGTCAGATACTGACTTGATTCTACAGTCTCTACCTTCTACCCTGAAGGAAACCAGGGAAGTAGAAGTAAAGAGATGGGCAAAAGTTTCGGGGCTGAATGTAGTAAAAGAGGGACATTCCTATTGTCATGGGATTGGGCATTGGCAGAATGATTGTAGGGCTTTAGAAGCCAGTAGCCAGGATATGAAGCATGTTGTGGCTTCAGCTTCAAATGTGTTTGTAATTGAGAACTGTTTGTCAATTAACTCTACTTCCTGGATCCTAGATACCGGAGCAGGATCTCATATCTGTAATTCATTACATGCTTTGAGAAACCGTAAAGTAATAAAGGCAGGTGATTGGTCTCTCAGAGTTGCAAACGGAATGAGCGTGGACGTTGAATCCGTGGGAGAATATCACCTAGGATTGACAAGTGGGCAGATATTGATTCTACGTAACTGTCTGTTTGTACCTAGTATGACTTGTAATATCATATCAGTGTCCTCACTTTCGAGAGAGGGATATGATTTTACATTCGTAAGAGATGTAGTTCACATCCACCTAAATCGAGTTCTGATTGGGTCCGGTACATTAGATAACGGCATATACGTATTGAGTCAAGCTCAAGTTTTCAATGTCCAGAACACACTTAAAAGAAAGTCTCCGAAATTAAATAAGGCTTTCTTATGGCACTGTAGACTAGGTCACATCAATGAGAGAAGGTTGATTAAGTTACTTAAAGAAGGATATTTGAATCCGTTCGAATATCAATCTTATGCTACTTGTGAATCTTGTCTCATAGGAAAGAGGACAAAAGCTCTGTTTACTGGACACGAAGTAAGAGCAAGCGAGCTCTTGGGACTCGTACACAGTGACGTGTGCGGTCCAATGTCTATACATGCGCGAGAAGGTTATTCGTACTTCATTACTTTTACGGATGATTTCTCTTGGTATGGACATGTATTCTTGATGAAGCATAAATCCGAGGCCTTTGAGAAATTCCAGGAATACAAGAATGAAGTGGAAAACCAAACAGGCAAAAGTATCATGACACTAAGATCTGATCGAGGTGGTGAAAACTTAAGTGCCGAGTACCTGGGTTACTTAAAAGAGATTGGAATTCTCTCTCAGCTTACTCCTCCATACACACCACAACACAACGGTGTATCATAAAGGAGGAATCGAACCCTATTAGATATGGTTAGTTCCATGATGAGTAAGGCTAAGTTACCGCGATCTTTCTGGGGTTATGCCTAGAATCAGCTGCATATCTTTTGAACAAGGTTCCAACCAAAACTGTGCCTAACACACTATATCGGATGTGGAGTGGGAAGAAACCCTGTCTTCAGTACCTGAAGGCATGGGGATGTCCAGCTTTTGTAAAAAGGCAGCATGTGGACAAGCTCGAGGCACGCTCAGTACAATGTAAGTTTGTGGGATATCCAAAGAACTCCATGGGATATTGTTTCTATTACGCAGAGGAATAAAAGGTTTTTGTTTCTCGTCATGCCCACTTCTTAGAAGCTGAATTTTTAGAAAATCAGAAGAGTGGGAGCGCAGTAGAACTGGAAGAAATTCCAGAACCACAAACTGTTACTGAAAGTATAGTAGAACCAGAGGTTTTAGAAGAAAGGGACATCCCGACGCCACTCCGCAGGAGTAGTAGGCAGTCTCATCCGCCCGAGAGATACTACGGTTTTCTCATAGACGGGGATAAAGAAGATTGCACTATTGACTATGATGAGCCTACTAGCTTCCAGCAAGCCATTCAGAGCGGCGACTCGGTAAAATGGCTGGATGCAATGCGGACTGAAATGGAGTCCATGTACACTAACAAAGTATGGACTTTGGACATTGCTCCAGATGTGGTAAAACCCGTTGGATGCAAATGGATCTTCAGAAAGAAGATTGGTGTAGATGGAAAGGTTGAAACCGATAAAGCTAGACTTGTTGAAAAGGGTTTCCGTCAAAGACCTGGTTTGGACAATGACGAAACCTTTTCTCCTGTGACTATGCTTAAATCAATTCGGGTCCTTCTTGCTATTGCTTCCTTCCACGATTATAAGATCTGGAAGATGGACGTAAAGACGGCCTTTCTAAATTGAAATTTGGAAGAGAGTGTCTATTTGGATCAGCCAGAGGGATTCATTCAGAGTGGGAGCAGCGGTAAAGTATACAAGCTGCTTAAGTCCATTTATGGACTAAAGCAGGCATCGCGGAGTTAGAACATCTGTTTTGATGATGCTGTCAAAGAATTTAACTTTATCAAAAATCCAGATGAACCATGCATATACAGAAAGATTGTAGATAGAGCTGTAGTATTCCTCGTCTTGTACGTGGATGACATTCGCCTAATAGGAAATGATATTCCTATGGTATAGTCAGTCAAAAGATTCTTGTCACAGAAATTCTCCATGAAAGACCTGGGAGATTCCACCTACATTCTGGGGATCCAGATCTATCGTGATAGATCTAAAAGGATGTTGGGAATTTCGCAGTCCAGGTACATAGACACCATATTGAAAAGATTCAGTATGGAAGATTCTAAGCGCAGTAACCTACCGGCTTGTCACGGAATCACCCTCTCCAAAGAGATGTCTCCCAAGACTGATTTGGAAAGGGATCACATGTCGATTATACCCTACGCTTCAGTGGTAGGCTCTATAATGCATGCGATGTTATGTACCAGACCAGATGTAGCATACGCATTAAGCGTTGTAAGCCGGTATCAGGAAAACCCAGGGCAGAATCACTGGATAGAAGTAAAGAACATTCTCAATTACCTGAGGAGGACTAAGGATATCTTCTTGGTGTATGGCGGAAAAGACCTCTAGATTGAGGCCTTTGCCGACTCCGGTTTCCAGAGTGACAACGATAACTCCAAATCCATGTCGGGTTATGTCTTTACCCTCAATGGAGGGGCGGTCTGTTGGAAGAGTTCCAAGCAGGAGACCGTTGCTGACTCAACAATGGAAGCGGAGTACATAGCTGCTTGCGATGCCGCAAAAGAAGCTGTCTGGATGAAGAAGTTCCTCACAGAAATTCAGGTGGTTCCTACCAGTGTTGATCCAATACCTCTGTATTGTGATAACAACGACGCTATAGCTTTAGAGAAGGAACCCAGGTCCCATCAAAAGTCCAGACACATCCTAAGGCGGTATCACCTGATCAGGGATATCGTAGATCGTCGGGAGATCGAGGTGAAAAGAGTAGAGACGGAGAATAACATTGCTGATCCATTCACAAAGGCCATTCCTCAGACGCAGTTCGAGAGGCTATTCGAGATGATAGGTCTACGATATGCCAGCTCATGGCCCTAGTGCAAGTGGGAGATTGTTAGTATATATGCCCTAGGGGCGATTATTGTATCATACTAGATTGTATATTATTTAATGGAAGCTTAGGATATTCACAGTTGTTTAAAACAGTCTTGCTAAACTTGGTAGTATGCTACTTTGTTTTTTCTACATTAATATGTGCATATGTTTCTTATAACGTATCACTTATACATATTAGTAGAACCCATAGGTTCTTTGCTTGATTACCAGCGTTGTGATGGCAGTCACACTAGTGGGGGCTGGGTAGTCTATAAACAACATCCTATACTTGTCCCTAGTCGAAGGATTATCGAGACAGGGCATCGATACTCTAGAGTAGACTAGTGTATACGCTTCTCATCCCAGTTGGGGAGATGGTCTGTCCCACAGCCATCAGTACTTTGTACTGGAGATAGTATACAGGTGCTCGTTAGGTTACGGGTACACCGGACATGACTCGCAGAAGAACTGATTGTATGGTATTATACCTAACGTCAGATAGAAGTTCTCAGGTGACATGTGTGCAGATAGTCTGTTGACTTAGGGTCGTCATTTTTCTCATGTGAGTTCCCACTGTGCTTTGATTACAACCCTACCACGGCTCAAAGGAGTCATACAAAAAGGTTTTAGTTGGGTACAGTCCCGAGCCATATGGAGGCAGAGAGCGACTGTTAGGTATTCGTCTCTCCCGGTATAGGGAGTTGATACCGCACTGTGATCGGTTGGTCATTACCATAAGTCCCTGGCCAGGGTTGATGGAGAATTACTGGTGGACTGATCAGTAGATTCTCAAATGGTCATGAGCCATACCGGCACGGCTTGTACGGTTATTAGGGGTCTGACGTTCTCCACCTCCCTAGACCATGCATACGATACACTTAGACGAACAGACCGGACTGCATGGATATTGTCACGGACAGGCTCAGTAGGAGTTCGGATGGTTTCCTCATCGACATCTACCTGGGGACCGTTACGTACAGCTAGTGCCGCTTGCGGTCTATGGTTAAACCCACTGCCAGCTTAGTGTCGAGTCTTTAGAGTCCCACACAGAAAGTTTCCCTGCTCCAGGAGAAACGATATAGAGGTCGTATAGTTTTACGACAAGGGTTTGGACGCATATGTGTTTAAACGCACGTGCGACGTTCAGACAGTTTTTACTAGCCGGCTTTTGTTTAAGCCAGATTCTAGTACCGGGTTATTCGATTTATACAGTCTAAAATTTTTCCGTGTTTTCACAGATTGGAGGGGCGTTCTAGTAATTTTCCGGGAAACTTCTAGAAGCATTGTGAGTTGGAGGCTAAGGTGGCATTTGCATTAATTGGATTAGTGCGTCATGTAGTGATTCATACATTAAGTTAATGATTCATTTAATGAATTATATGACTCATATGATGAATCACTTAGTGCATTTATGAAACATGATGATAAATCAATATTTATTATTTCCTTAATAATATCATATGTTTCAAATATACACAAATGATTTTATTCATCCAAAAAGGATTCACTTTCTCACCTTCTCTCTCCTCAAGCTCTCTCTCTTCAATCCCTAACCCTAACCTCTCATGTGTTGAGATCAAAGGTTAGCTAGACTAATACATCCATAACTTCACTCTATATCCCCTAGGTAGCTTAGATTAGCACTTTGAGCAACCTAGTTATCTCAAGTTAGAGATCAAGCTTAGAGTAGGAGCTCTCGGGTGGATCGTCTTTGTCTCAAGGAGGTCGTTGAGGTGCCGATGTTCCAAGGAGCCTACGAGGAGTGGAGGACAGCGATGAAGATCTGAAGGACAAGTAACGTGAGGTATAACTTCGAATCCGAGTAGTTAAATCTCTCGTAGTTTGCTAGTAACGGTTTAGATACGATTCATGCTCTCAAGTCCGTATTACAAAGCTTTGATAATCGTTTTTCATATATTCCGCCTCCCCGCAAGTTCGTGGGGTGCGTGACTTGGAATTACACTCCACTACGTAAGTAGTAGGCCTAATTAAGTAACCACTTGCCTTAGACACACTTGCCTTAGACACCACAAAAGAAACGCGGATAAGCAATAGATTATCCATGACCACCTTCTGTCCTAAGTGAGCGCGACGGTCCTTAGAGTCATTTCTAGATATTTTTTAGTTAATGAGGGTAATGCGGATGCAGTTTTGTGATTTTTGGGGCTTAGGAAGGGTAATGAACTCCTCACCTAATCTGAATTTGGTCTTTGCCCCTTAATTTCCGTATTAAAAAATGCAAACAACCAAGATCAAACATGGAATAATTTTTCTTTTTGCGGCGCTTAGAATTTTTGCAAAGAATCCTACAGAAATTTGTTAATGGAGCAGAGCAGGGAGGAGATAAGAAAGATAGAAGTATACCTAAAATATTTGGGACAGTGAAACCCTCAATGCGCCGCGGATCTGCCACGAAATGCTCCTAATGGTCGCGGTTCAGCGGTCGGATGACGCGATTCTTGCACCAAATTTTCAGGAACTGTTCCTGTTTACTCACTGAACTCTCTGGAATATTCAGAAAATTTTTTCTCACGCTCCACAAATTCCAGATTTCCTTGCAACAAATCACAACAAATCGTTAAGCGTTTGTGCGAATTTTGATCTAAAAATTCTGATGGAATAATAAATCTTTCAACTCAAATTTCAAAAACGAACAAATTAGTACACTATCCCCGGCAACGGCGCCATTTGATTGATCGTCTAAGTTGTGATGAAATGTAAAGTGTTCACAATCAATGATATTTATACCACAATCAATTAACGATGTCGATGCAGCGCATTAGTGAATACGGATCGTCCATAGGGAAAGTGAGATTTGATCGTAATTGTTTTAGTTGAGTCGAAAATTAAAAGATAAAAGAAATTGCAATAAAATTGATTCAATATTTGTGAGTTTTTATTTTCAAGAAACTTAAAGAAAGTAAAGATCTAAAATCAAGAATCAAGAAATGTCCCAATCACTTTGATTTATCAAGATAATGAAGAATAGCTTGTAGGATTCGATTGAGTTAATAGTTAATGATGAATCTAATAATTCCTAATCTTATCTATTGATAATTTGTAGGTAGATTGATGATGATGAATGAAGATTAGGGATCTATTGAAGAAACTAGGGTTTCTCCTTCTATCCCTTGTCTTTTCAATCATGATCATTCGGATCTAGCCTCTAGCAAAGAAAATCATCAATCATTTGATCTCTAATTTGCAACAAAATTCACAAGAATGTGATCTCGATTCAAATTAGGTCATTGATGATTCTTTTTCCTAGAGTTCACAAATCTCATAATACTTAAAATTAGTATTAAGATTTGACCACCATTAGATCTATCAATTCTCTCGAATCCTCCACAAACGGAGATTTCACTCACATATCATGAAAATTAATGAATCAAGAATCAAGAAGTTTCATAACGCAAGAATGTAAAGAAAAGCAAGATCAAGAATTTTCACCATTTATTATTCAACGTTTTGTTACAATTCACTCAAAGACTACAAGAATTGAGGAGAGAACTCGATCGTCGAACTAGCTTCGCATCGTCTTTGTGAGTCGCGGATCGTCTTGGATCTCTTGCTCGCATGAAGATCGGCGTTGCTTCAAAAAGGCTTGTTGGATGCTTGCTTGATTTGGTACTCGATGATCTTGATTAGGCTTTTGAATCGGATTTGGGTTAGGGTTTGGATGCACAAGTTGTGTCACTCAACATGTGTTTGGAATTTTGGCTCAATTTTCAACAATCTCTGTAATGAAGCCTTGGGTCCCTTTATATTGCCTTCTTCTTTAGCTTACCCTAGAAGCTTGATTAGGTTTAGCTTCCTTTAGAAGCTAAGCTAAGTTTAGATTCCTTTGCAAGCTTGGTAGTTGAGTAGAAGCTTCTAGATTACGGTTGTTAGCTAGCTTGCTTGAGAAGCTTGGTAGGTATTAGGCTTGTACAAGAAGCTTGGCTGTTAGGGGAGAAGCTTCTGGAGATATCTGGAGACCAAAATGACTTGAAGTAGTTTGGCCAGTGAAAGGAGAACCCCGAGATAGTACTTTGCCGATAATGTCTCCACGTGGCCGCGGATCCGCCGCGAATAGGCCCATTCGGCCGCGGATCCGCGGCCGTTTGGTGACATTGATGTATGGAAATTCCTGTGCTGCTTTGTTTTGGCCTCATGGTATTTTTCTTATGCCTGGAATATTTTTATACTTTCTTGTTCACTACCAGATCACATGTCTTGGACTTGGCGTATTTTTATCAGCACTTTTAGCAGTTTTGGCTCATTACCTGGAATTTTCTGCATACAATCTCGAGACAAGTGTTGCGATATACAAAGATCATGCGTGCAATAATAAACACTCAATTTCCCTCAAAATGCCAGTTATAATGTATAACACATGTTATTTGATATTTTACAGACGAATTGCTAATATGTGCTATATTCATACCGAACACCTTTAGATGATTACAAATAGTAGGGAAATTGATGTGTTAAAAATGCAATATTTTCGACTGATCAAATTGTGTATCGCCGGTTTCGTTACTATATGTCAACGACAATTGGGATACGCATATTTACTTACATTGATGACATGTGTTGCTGTGATATGTTATATTGGATCGCCGGCTTTTGAATAGCCGGGGGTTTTATGTGAGATGAGAGTTTTTATTTTCATTCATGTAAAATTCAATGTATGTAATATTCTTTTATTGGGGCACTTCCGGGTTGAGGATGATGTCACCATTGTTGTATATTATTTACTTTTCCGTATTAGGATAGAACCAAGGAGGGGAGCACAAGTAACCGGGTTCTAGAGTCCAGTGGAAGACCATCTCGAGGAGTCGAGTCCGGGTCTCCTAACTCTAGAATTGGTAGGGTTGCTTGTCTCTCTCGTAGGGGTCTAGGGATGTGGGTTTGGCTATTCATCGCGGCCGTAGAATCCGTGTTTTATACAGGCTCAAAATAAAACACGGACCTCCTAGTATATCCAATATTTCATATGTTTCTTCTGCTGCTCTGTGATGTGATCACTGTGAATTCTGAGACGAATGGATATACATTATATATGAGATATATAGTACACGTTGCTTATGTTTTGCACCCGCGCTAGTCCCGTCCCGGTATGCCGTTAGTTAAGTAATCTAACAAAGCATAACATGACAATGTGGCGAATGCGGATGGCATAAGCGTACGTTGTATTTTCATTTCTTATGTGATATTTAAGAAGCATAAATGATGGGATTTCATTAATGAGATTAATGAAAGAAAAGAAACCTAAAAAATGTTGTAGAATTAAATTTTCAAAAAGGATAGCTCTAGTTTTTTGCTTTGCATAGCGGTATTCCTTGTAGAATATCCAGTATCTCATTCGATGAGGAAAGAGCCGAGATCTCTTCACCGGGAGTGACCTCTTTAGCAAAAGCTAGCATATGCTACAACCCACTCGGTTTTGTTTTTGATTGCTTCTTTTAGTTCTTATTTTGCATAGCGGTATTTGTGAAATATCCTGCACCTTATTCGATAAGGAGAGAAATGAGATCCCTTCACCGGGAGTGACCCCTTTAGCAAAACTAGTAAAAAGCCTCAAAAACACTCTTTTTCAAAAATCACTTGTTTTTACAACTATATCAAGTTCATTACGCTCATGGTTTTCTTAAAAACTTGTGTAGCCCTCCAACATTTCAGATAAGTAATATTTAGTATTCTTGCTACGTTTGTTGGATTTCGTCAAGGCGTAGTATGCGGTAGCTAATTAGTGCTTATCTGCTAAAGCATAAGATGTGATTGGATTAAGGTAGTCGTACGGCTTTGTTGGCTTTCATCAAGGGTCGTATGGGTGGGTTTAATTCAATCATGAAATGTGCGGGATGAACTTGATTAGCAGATTATGATTTGTTGGCTTTCGTCAAGGTCATAGGACGTTAGGGGCAAAGCATATCGGGAATTTCAAGTGTTGAAATTTGCAATGAGATTGCATACCTTCTATGGGATAGTTGGATCCCGATCCTACTGTGAGCAAAAATTGCTCCTCGGAGAATTTTGCACTTTACAATTAGCTATCTCATTAGGTGTCTAGAAAGGTATCAACGGGGCTACGCCTCTGGAAAAATGAGGTTTATTTTAATTAGGTCCGTGCGAAAGCACGGGGAACCTCTCTCAGAAGTACCGGCACTGGCCTGGCTGAACGGTTAGCGAAGTTATAGAATGCAATTAATCCTGACTGAATTTTGTTTTTAAAGGTTTGAAGGAAAATTTTTGAATAGCAGTGGGAGACATCGATTAGATAAGATAAATAACCAATCTAATCTTTGCAAGAGCATACGCTAAGTGTTTTCTTCTCTCTCTCTCCAGGTAGCAACCATGTCAGGCCCTAATCAAGATAATAATATTGATGTGTTGACCGAACCCGCTTTTTATGCTGAGAAGGGGAACATTGGTTCCGCTCTAACTTATAATTGTTATAATTCTGAGCAGGAAATAGGAAAATATCCGGATTTCCACGCAACCCAAAAAAGAATAAGCATGTTGATGCATCTTCTTCGGGTGTTTTGGTTACCGAGAACTGTTTCTCCGTTCACTCTACGTCCTGGGTATTAGATACCGGATCAGGACCCCATATATGTAATATGTTACATGAGCTGAGGAAAGGTAGAGAACTGGGAATAGGTGATCATTCCGTAAGTGTAGGGAATTGTAAGTCCACGGTAGCACCCTGGCCGTCTAACAGACGCCAAATGTGGAACAAAAACTTTTACATCTGGCGGTATCGCGTACTATAATCCGGATCTGCCATTAAAGCTAAACTAACAAACTGCAAAGTGGGTAGAAATGTTATACCGAATGATCCAAGTCCTTCGGTCTTCAACCATCATCCCACGCTTTGTTGCGGCTACTCCGATCTGCTCGATCTCCAATCTTCTCCTCCAGGTGGCACCACGTCGACGGATCTTTAAACGGGCTCCCGCCTCTGAACCAAGGCAAATCGATCATCAAGTTTGCTAAAAGAGATGACCAAAATTGATGTAGATAATGAGTAGAACACTTTGTCTCGTTTCGTCCAAAGCTATGGACGAACGGTTAATGAAATTGCCTTTTGGATCGGGTGAAAATGAGAAATGGAGTATACTAATTTCTATGAACCAAAACAATATTCTTTTTCCAAAATGAACCACCATCATTTCTATCAAGAGGGGCCAGCCATCATATAGCAAGAGGTAGGTGAGGGTAGGAGCAAAGTGGTGACAATAAGATATGATACTTATCATAACTCACTTAATGAAAAGAATGAGTCACAAATAACATTAAATGCATACCAATGAACATTAACCTAATCATTAACCTAGTCACCATTTCAATTAATGCTAACAATGAATCATCAAGCCTTGTCACCAAATCTAGAACCTTCTAGAACCACGACTCACGCTCATCAAGGAAAGATAAATCCGTCTTAATCGAATGTTAAAGACGGGCGATAGAAAACTGGAAACTGGCAACTTCCAAAAGTGATCCTGAAATGAATTTCAGGATAACCCCGTATCAGTATAAACATACCCGCATTTGTATAACGACCGAATACAAATGCAACCGAGAAAAAGATATTATATCTACACAGCATAATACTCGGATCCGGCTTAAACCAAATCCAACCAGTATTATCTGCCCGAAATATGACACGTGCGAAAACGCACGTGCATTTTCCAAACCTTGCCATAAAACCATACGGCCTCTACAACGTTTCGCCCGAACTTGGGAAACTGTCTGTGGGGGACTCTAATGACTCATCAACACACTAGCACTGGGAATAACTGTAAGGTTCCTAGGCGCTCTTGTGAAGGTTCATAAGGCATCAAACATGCCCGGAAAAAAATTTAGACGTGCCGAACAACCCAAAGCCGGGATCTTTGCTAGATTATTAGGGTTTAACATTCAAGATGATAACTTTTATCTAAGTGTGAGGGATTACAACCTTTGTAGTCCGCTCCTTCGCTTCACAAGCTCCGAGTAGAAGTCCCTTTGCCGTGATCCACGATCTCCCGGACTCATGAGAGGCTCCACAACTCGAACGATCCATGCTAGCTTGAAGTGTTCCAAATCTCCGATGATCTACGTCGAAGTTGCAAAGACTCAAGCTTTCTCACTCTAAAGAGATCAACACACTAATCTCATGGGCTAGATGAGATGAGGATGAGAGAGTAGTATTTTTGCTTTCTTTTTATATCATTTTCTCATATTTTTTCATCACTTAAAGAAAATCAAGTAAGCTTTTCAAAAGAGAAGAAGATGATCATGGAAAATCAATAATAAGATTAATTCTTTTGTGATGAATAGAAAGAAGACTATATGATTGATTTATAAACCATGGTCAAGGATGAGTGGCTAGGATTTATTAGAGAATAAACTAGAGTTAAGGTTTGGTTGGGTTAAATAAGTGTCATCCAAAAATATCTTAAGAATGACAAAAGAATAAAGCTTCTAGAAGGTGCATGAAGCATCTAACCCTAATCAAACCCTAACCTCAATTAATCATCCTTAAACATGTTTAACAATTAATCATATCATGTCACAATAATATATATCACATATATATTATATATTTGCAACAAAAGAAAATGATACAATTAACATATATCGCATATATATCAATGTATCATCCAATGAGAAAATGAAATAATAAAGCGAGCCAATATTAGATAATGTAATAATATATCATATATATTATTATACATTAAATCATCGAATCAACACTTGATCCGACGATCCGGCTATATCGAATATTACCGACTAATATATCATGTACCGATTCATCGAATCAACACTTGATCCGATGACCCGGTTCATAACTAAATATCATGAGAATATAATACGGTATCCCATATCGAATTATTCTCGGTCCTGCACATATCACATATGTTCCTATACTCCGTTTCGCCTGTTTAGGACTCTAAAGAATCGTCAATACGCCGGTAGCAGGTGATGATCATATCAAACACCCACAAGCTGCAAGTGGTCAGCTAAACGTAACAGCCACCCAGGTATTGAGCGATCAGAAGATCAACAAGCTAGCCTGTGCGTTCTCCTGTGAATCCAATCAGTAACACTCCCGTACATTCCGGTCCGTTCGTCTGATATGTCGCATATCAAGTCTAGGGGTGGTAAACGTCAGACCCCAGTAAACGATAAGTCGTGTCGATGTGTGGCTCATAACGGGTCGAGAAACTACTAGTAACGCTTACCAGTAAATCTCCATATCAGCCCTGGCCAGGGACTTCCAGTTATAGCCAATCGAACACAGCACAACATCAACTCCCTATACCGGGAGAGACGAATCCCCTCCTATCGCTCATTGCCTCCATGTGATTCAGGACTGTACACAAAAGCCACCGTTTTGCACGCCCTCTTAGACGTGGTAAGGTGGAAATCAAAGCACAGTGGGAAATCACACAAGACTCCATGACGATCTCGGGTCTACAGACTACCCTGTACCAGTGTCACCGGAGAACTGCCATCTGACATGTGGTATATCACCATCTGGGAGTTCTCGGCGAGTCCGTCCAGTGTACCCAGTCTCCACTGAGCACCCGTACACCATCTCTGATGTCAAACACCGATGGATATGGGATCATCCATCACCCATCATATGGGTCAAGATGCGTATACGCTAGTCTACTCTGGTGTATCGATGCCCTGTCTCGATATACGCTCGACTAGGAACAGTTATAGGATGTACTCATCGACTACCGCGGCCCCACTAGTATGATCTCATCATAGTCCCAGTAGTCGAGTACAGATCCTAAGGGCTTTATCAACATGTGAGAGTAAAACAGTAAACCAATACAAGTCAACATGTTAAGATAAAGTGAAACCAAATAGCATACTATCATGACGAGCAAGAAAGTCATCTCTATATATATCCAAGCATCCATTATAATATACATCATATGTACAACAATGGCCTCTAGGGCATATATATAACTAACAATCTCCCACTTGCACTAAGGCCAGCTGCTGTAGTATCTCATACCTAGCATGCCGAATAATCTCTCAAACTGTATCTGGGGAATAGCCTTTGTGAATGGATCCGCAGTGTTGTCCTTCGTATCTACTCTCCTGACCTCGATCTCCCGGCGATCAACTATCTCCCTGATCAGGTGATATCGCCTCAGAATATGTCTGGACTTTTGGAGGGATCTGGGTTCCTTGGCCAAAGCCACAGCTCCATTGTTATCGCAATACAGAGGTATTGGATGCTCAATGGATGGAACCACACCAAGTTCACTAATGAACTTCTTGATCCAGACAGCCTCTTTGGCAGCATCGTTGGCAGCGATGTATTCAGCCTCCATCGTCGAGTCTGCAACGGTATCCTGTTTGGAACTCTTCTAACATACCGCCCCTCCATTGAGGGTAAAGACAAAACCCGAATGCGACTTAGAGTCGTCCTTATCACTTTGGAAGCTGGAATCGGTAAGGGACTCCACCTGGAGTTCTCCGTTACCATACACCAAGAACATCTCCTTAGTCCTTCGTAAGTACTTGAGAATGTTCTTCACTGCTGTCCAATGACTCTCTCCAGGATCTGCTTGATACCGACTCGCTACACTTAGTGAGTATGCTACATTGGGTCTGGTACATAGCATCGCATACATGATAGAGCCTACTGCCGAAGCATAGGGTATCCCTTGCATGCGAGCTCTCTCCAAATCAGTCTTGGGAGACATCTCTTTGGAGAGAGTGAGTCCAGAGATCGTGGGTTGGTTCCCACGCTTGGATTCTTCCATACTAAACCTCTTTAGTATGGTGTCAATGTACCTGGATTGGGACAATCCCAGTATCCGTTTAGATCTATCTCTATAGATCATGATTCCCAATACGCAGGAGGCATCACCTAGATCTTTCATTGAGAATCTCTGTGATAAGAAGAGATTGACTGATTGCAGCATAGGAATATCATTTCCTATCAAGAGTATGTCATCCATGTACAATACGAGGAAGACAACCTTACCCTCTACTACCTTCTTATAGATACAAGGTTCATCTATATTTTTGATGAAGTCAAACTCTTTGACTACAACATCAAAACAGATGTTCCAACTCCGCGATGCTTGCTTTAACCCATAAATGGATTTAAGCAGCTTGCACACCTTTCCGCTGCTCCCACTATCTACGAAGCCCTCTGGCTGAGTCATGTACACGCACTCTTCTAAATCACCGTTTAGAAAGGCGGTCTTAACATCGATTTGCCAGATTTCGTAGTCATGGTATGCAGCAATGGCAAGTAAGATCCGGATGGACTTAAGCATAGCCACTGGAGAAAAGGTTTCGTCATAATCCACACCTGGTCGTTGACGAAAACCCTTTGCTACAAGTCTAGCTTTGAAAGTCTCAACTTTTCCATCTACACCAAATTTCCTTTTAAAAATCCACTTGCTCCCAATGGGTTTTACCCCTTCAGGAGCATTTTCCAAAATCCATACTTTATTGGTGTACCTGGATTCCATCTCAGATCGCATTGCATCCAGCCATTTCACAGAGTCACCACTCGTGATGGCCTGCTCGAAACTAGTGGGGTCATCATCATCCATGATGCAATCCTCGCTTCCACCATCAATGAGAAAACCGTAGTATCTCTCAGGTGGACGAGAAACCCTACCAGATCGGCGGAGAGGCTGGAGTTCGTCGGGTACTACTGAATCCTCTGGTTCCACTAAATCTTCAGCTGTAATTTGTGTTTCTGGAACCTCTTCCAGCTCTACCTCTTTGCCACTAATTTCTTTTGCAAGAAATTCCTTTTCCAAAATGGTGGCATGTTGAGCAACAAACACTTTTTGTTCCTCAGCTTGGTAGAAAAAATATCCTTGAGAATTCTTTGGATATCCCATAAATTTGCAAAGGACTGATCGTGCCTCGAGTTTGTCTGGATTTTGTCTTTTGACATAGGCCGGACAACCCCATATCTTAATTCATTTAAAATATGGTCTCTTCCCACTCCATATCTCATATGGTGTGGTAGGTACAGATTTAGACGGAACTAGATTCAATATGTATATGGCTGTCTCAAGCGCATACCCCCAGAAGGAAATAGGTAACTCAGCATCGCTCATCATAGACCGCACCATATCTAATAGGGTCCGATTCCTTCGTTCCGATACACCGTTGTGCTGTGGTGTATAAGGAGGAGTAAGCTGAGAGAGAATCCCATTCTCTTTTAGATAATCTAGGAACTTATTGCTTAAGTATTCTCCTTCTCGATCAGATCGAAGGATCTTAATACTTTTGCCCGTTTGGTTCTCTACTTCGTGCTTATATTCTCTGAATTTCTCAAAAGCTTCAGACTTGTGTTTCATCAGAAACACATGTCCGTATCTAGAGAGATCGTCAGTGAATGTAATGAAGTAGGAAGAACCGTTCCTGGCATGTGTAGACATGGGACCACAAGCATCACTATGTATTAGTCCTAAGAGTTCAGTAACTCTTTCTCCGTGTCCACTAAACGGAGCTTTGGTCATTTTTCCTTTGAGACATGAATGGCAAGTATCATAAGATGATAATTCGAACAGATTCAAATAACTATCTTTATGTAACTTAGCCAGTCGTGTCGCATTGATATGACCAAGTCTACAATGCCACAAGTAGGATTCGTTCACATCTAAACTTTTCCTCTTGTGTGTGTTTTGTATATTCAGGACTGTATTCTGATTTAGAATGAATATGCCATTATGTAACGAGCCTGATGCAATCAACTTTTGATCTAGGAATATGTTCATAACATTATCTTGTACTACAAAATTATATCCCTCTTTACTCAATAAAGAAACTGATATAATGTTGCACATCATGTTCGGTATATAATAGCACTCATTTAGAATCAGTGTATTACGACTTGGCAATACAAGGTGATATTCGCCAACTGCTTTGGCTGCAACATTTGTACCGTTCCCTACTTGAAAGGAATGATCACCTTTTCCCAGTTCTCTACCTTTATGTAGCCCATGTAACTGTTTACATATGTGGGATCCTGATCCGGTATCTAATACCCAGGACGTAGGGTGAACTGAGAAACAGTTCTCAATAACTAACACACCCGAAGAAGATGCATCAACATGCATGTTCTTTTGGACGACTTGAGAATCCAGATATTCTCCTGTTTCCTGTTCAGTCTTATAACTCTTATAAGAAAGAACAGATCTAACGTTCCCTTGCTCAGTATAATAATCGGGTTCAGTCAATACATCCATATTATTATCTTGATTATGGCCTGACATGGTCGCTACCTGGAGAGAGAGAGAAGAAAAACACTTTAGCGTATGCTCTTGCAAGATTAGATTGGTTATTATCTTATCTAATCAGGATGTCTACCACTGTTTTTATCAAATCTACCTTAAAACCCTAAAAGGTAAGAATAGCCGGGATTAATTACACCCTACAATTTCGTCAATCTTTCAGCCAGATCAGTGTCAGTACTTTGAGGGAGGTTCCCCATGCTTTCGCATGGACCTAATTACAGTAAACCTCGTTTTCCCAGAGGCGTAACCCCGTTAACACTTTTCTAGACACCTACTTGATCGGCTAATTGTCTTGTGTAAAACTCTCCCAGGAGTAACACTTACTCGCAGTGGGTATCGGGATCCAACTATCTTATAGGAGGTATGCAATCTCATTGCAAATTTCAACACTTGAAATTCCCGATAATGTTTTGCCCCTAGCGATCTATGACCTTGACTAAGTCAACAAACCATAAATCGCAAGTCAAGTTCAACCCGTACATTTCTTGATTGAATTAAACCCACCCGTACGACCCTTGACTGAGTCAACAAGGCCGTGCGAATACCCTAATCCAATCACATCTCATGTTTTAGCAGATAAACACTACTTAGCTACCGTACACTACGCCTTGACTAAGTCAACAAACATAGCACGAATACTAAATAATATCTATCTGAAATGACGGAGGGCTACGCAGGTTTTTTCAGAAAAACCATGAGCGTAATGAACTTGATATCGTCGTAGAATCGAGTAATTTTTTTGAAAAGGAGTGTTTTTGAGGCTTTTTCTTAGTTTCGCTAAAGGAGTCACTCCCGGTAAAGTGATCGTCGGCCCTTTCCTCATCGAATAAGGTGCAGGATATATCATATATACCGCTGTGCAAAGCAAAACACTAAAAGCAATCAAAAGACAAACCGCGTTTTGTAGCATCTGCCAGTTTCGCTAAAGGGGTCACTCCCGGTGAAGGGATCGTCGGCCCTTTCCTCATCGAATAAGGTGCAGTATATATCATATATACCACTGTGAAAAGCAAAACTGTAGCTACCCTTTTTATAAAGTTTTGATTCTACAACATCTTTAGGTTTCTTTTCTTTTATTAATCTCATTAATAAAAATCCCATCAGCTTATGCTTCCTAAGCATCACAGAAGAAACGAAAGCAGTAATATTTATATATCAGCAAATATATATAGTATAAGCATTCGTCTCAGGCAGTAATATGATCTCATCACAGAACATTGCAGCAGAAGAACATATATGAAATATTGGATATACTAGGACGTCCGTGTTTTCAATACGAGCCTGTATAAAACACGGATTCCACAGTCGCGACGAATAGCCAAACCCACATCCCAAGACCCCTACGAGAGCGGCAAGTAACACTACCAATTCTAGGGTTAGGAGACCCGGTCTCGACTCCTCAAGATGGCCTCCCACTGGACCCTAGAACCCGGTTACTTGTGCTCCCCTCCTTGGGTCTACCTAATGCGGAAAAGTAAATAATATACACTGGTGACAGCAACTGCAACCTGGAAGTGCCCCAAATAAAAGAATATTACATTACAAATGAATTTTACATGAATGAAAATAAAAACCCTCATCTCACATAAAACCCCCGGCTATTCAGAACGCGACGATCCAATATAACATATCACAGCAACACATAATATCTCATATCATCAACGTAAGTAAATATGCGCATCCCAATTGTCGTTGACATATAGCAACGAAACCGGCGATATCACATATTACACTTACGGTCACAGAAAAGAAAGTGTAAAACTACAACATTTGGAATCCACAATCACTTTAGACATCGTAAATCCGAAATATCACATACTTCGCATTTCATGCCTAACTCTATGAATTCCACATATTGTATCACATTCCAGATAAATAGACAGTATTAAACTTTCCGAACAGATAATCAAATACCCAAAATTTCCCAAAGTGCTCAACTCTTGAGCGGAGTTCAAATAATCTCAGAATATGTCACAGTACCAGTGATCCAGCCGTAGAAGGGTCAAGCCAACGCCTCACATGTGGCACGCCGTACTGCCCCAAACCCGAAGGTTCAAAAGGCAGTTCAAGACAGTCACATAATCGAGTTAAGGTTTGTTGTCTTCTAGAGGGTCCACCGCTTAACTTGTACAATTTTTCCGAAAGATTTAAACCCGATAAAAATTCAACGCTTGAAAGTTTTCCGTGCCGGGATAAAGTGGGTTAATGATATCCGTTCAACTAGTTTAACCGTTTCTAAATATCCGGAAAGAAATACGAATTTAAATATTCCGATCGAATCTACGACTACAAAATAAACCCCCAGATTTAAACAACACTGGAATCACTTTTAAAAATATCCAGAAGCATCAACAAGCACCTACGGATATTACCAGAAAAGCCACGTGTCGCCAATCGATGAATCCGCCGCAGAACTGCCGCGCAAGCATGCTTGCGCCGCGGTTCCGCCGCCGTTTGGTCGAATTGGGGGCTCGGGTTTTATGGTAATTCTTAGAATTCCCTGCTAAATTTTTTACATATTTTTAATTCAGAAAAATCCCAAATTTTGAAAAATTTCCAGAGAGGGGGCTTTTTCCGTCGGTTCGGGTTCGATCGGATTTTTAACTTCGTAAACACATCACCTAATGCTCTAGCTAGGCTCTGATACCACTGTAAGGTTCCTAGGCACTCTTGTGAAGGTTCATAAGGCATCAAACATGCCCGGATAAAAATTTAGACGTGCCGAACAACCCAAAGCCGGGATCTTTGCTAGATGATTAGGGTTTAACATGCAAGATGATAACTTTTATCTAAGTGTGAGGGATTACAACCTTTGTAGTCCGCTCCTTCGCTTCACAAGCTCCGAGTAGAAGTCCCTTTGCCGTGATCCACGGTCTCCCGGACTCATGAGAGGCTCCACGACTCGAACGATCCATGCTAGCTTGAAGTGTTCCAAATCTCCGATGATCTACGTCGAAGTTGCAAAGACTCAACCTTTCTCACTCTAAAGAGATCAACACACTAATCTCATGGGCTAGATGAGATGAGGATGAGAGAGTAGTATTTTTGCTTTCTTTTTATATCATTTTCTCATATTTTTTCATCACTTAAAGAAAATCAAGTAAGCTTTTCAAGAGAGAAGAAGATGATCATGGAAAATCAATAATAAGATTAATCCTTTTGTGATGAATAGAAAGAAGACTATATGATTGATTTATAAACCATGGTCAAGGATGAGTGGCTAGGATTTAGTAGAGAATAAACTAGAGTTAGGGTTTGGTTGGGTTAAATAAGTGTCTTCCAAAAATATCTTAAGAATGACAAAAGAATAAAGCTTCTAGAAGGTGCATGAAGCATCTAACCCTAATCAAACCCTAACCTTAATTAATCATCCTTAAACATGTTTAACAATTAATCATATCATGTCACAATAATATATATCACATATATATTATATATTTGCAACAAAAGAAAATGATACAATTAACATATATCGCATATATATCAATGTATCATCCAATGAGAAAATGAAATAATAAAGCGAGCCAATATTAGATAATGTAATAATATATCATATATATTATTATACATTAAATCATCGAATCAACACTTGATCCGACGATCCGGCTATATCGAATATTACCGACTAATATATCATGTACCGATTCATCGAATCAACACTTGATCCGATGACCCGGTTCATAACTAAATATCGCGAGAATATAATACGGTATCCCATATCGCATTATTCTCGGTCCTGCACATATCACATATGTGCCTCTACTCCGTTTCGCCTGAGCCAAGAAACCTCTGTGTAGGACTCTAAAGAATCGTCAATACGCCGGTAGCTGGTGATGATCATATCAAACACCCACAAGCTGGAAGCGGTCAGCTAAACGTAACTGCCACCCAGGTATTTAGCGATCAGAAGATCAACAAGCTAGCCTGTGCGATCTCCTGTGAATCCAATCAGTAACACTCCCGTACAGTCCGATCTGTTCGTCTGATATGTCGCATATCAAGTCTAGGGGTGGTAAACGTCAGACCCCAGTAACCAATAAGTCATGTCGATGTGTGGCTCATAACGGGTCGAGAAACTACTAGTAACACTTACCAGTAAATCTCCATATCAGCCCTGGCCAGGGACTTCCAGTTATAGCCAATCGAACACAGCACAACATCAACTCCCTATACCGGGAGAGACGAATCCCCTCCTATCGCTCATTGCCTCCATGTGATTCGGGACTATACCCAAAAGCCACCGTTTTGCACGCCCTCTTGGACGTGGTAAGGTGGAAATCAAAGCACAGTGGGAATCACACAAGACTCCATGACGATCTCGGGTCTACAGACTACCCTGTACCAGTGTCACCGAAGAACTGCCATCTGACGTGTGGTATATCACCATCTGGGAGTTCTCGGCGAGTCCGTCCAATGTACCGAGTCTCCATTGAGCACCCGTAGACCATCTCTGATGTCAAACACCGATGGATATGGAATCATCCATCACCCATCATATGGGTCAAGATGCGTATACGCTAGTCTACTCTAGTGTGTCGATGCCCTGTCTCGATATACCCTCGACTAGGAACAGTTATAGGATGTACTCATCGACTACCGCAGCCCTACTAGTATGATCTCATCATAGTCCAAGTAGTCGAGTACAGATCCTAAGGGCTTTATCAACATGTGAGAGTAAAACAGTAAACCAATACAAGTCAACATGTTAAGATAAAGTGAAACCAAATAGCATACTATCATGACGAGCAAGAAAGTCATCTCTATATATATCCAAGCATCCATTATAATATACATCATATGTACAACAATGGCCTCTAGGGCATATATATAACTAACAATAACCACTAGCACGTCAGAGGTACGAGCTGTACGTAACGGTTGCCTATGTTTTGATTGGAAGGGAAGCTGACGAGCGAACTCATCCATAAACCCTACAGAGCCTAACAGTGACAATATACATACAGTCCGGTCCGTTCGTCTAAAGAGTATCGCATATCGAGTCTAGGGGGGTGGATAAAGTCAGACTACTAATAACGCGATAATTCGTGTCGGTATGAAGCCCATCACCATCTGAGAAACTACTGATCCAAATCAGTAATTCTCCACTACCTCGGCCGAAGATTTCTAGTGATGGCCACCCGTGCACTGTGCGACATCAACCCCCAATACCGGGAGAGACGAATCCCCGACGATCCGCTCACTGCCTCCATGTGGCTCGGGACTGTAGGAAAAAAATACCTGTTTGCACGTCTCCTTTGTGCGTGGTAGGGTAGAAATCAAAGCACAGTAGGAACTCACACGAGACAAATGACGATCTCAGGTCGACAAACTAACCTGTACACATGTCACCTGGGAACTGCTATGTGACGATATGTATAATACCAACTAGCATGTTCCCGACGAGTCCTGTCTGGTGTACTCATAACCCAATGAGCACCTGTATACATCTTTGGTGAACCAACTGACACCAATGGCTTGTGAGACCGTCCACCGCCCCTCGTCGGGGTCTCGACTGTATACACTAGTCTACTCTAGAGTATCGATGCCCTGTCTCGAAACTCCCACGACTAGGGACACTTTAAGGATGTGCTTATAGACCCCAGCTCCCACGTATATGATCGCCTTCATACTGCTGGTAGTCAAACAAGAATCCTATGGGATCTATCTTCATGCAATAGTGAACTAAAGCATGTATACGATGATAAAGAAAAACCAGATAACATACTGTCATCTCGAGCAAGAATGTCATATCGGTATAGGTCCTGCCTCAATCATTGCAATCACGTACCTGCGATCCAATAATTGACTTTGAGGGCACTATATCCAACAATCTCCCACTTGCACTTAAGGCTAATTATTGCGATGTCGCATGCTCATAGCCCGTGTGATACCGGACACCCAACTCCTCTTCTAATCAGTTTCACAAAGCTAGTTTGTAAAACTCCTGTGTTCGAGAAATAGCCTCAGTGAGTGGATCCGCCCTGATGTTTCTTTCTATGTCTCTCTTAATCTTAAGTTCGCGGAGAAAGCCATCTCCCGAATCGAGTAATACCTGTCTTAGAATATGTCTGAATATCTGATGGGACCTAGTTCATAAATGAACTCCAAATCCAAACTTCTTAGACATTATTGATAACTGAACCTAATCAGTATCCAGCACCATGCTTCCTACAATATCCTCTTAGACCACCTGTCCACTATACTGTCCCTCATCAGAGGGAAAACTATAACTCTGACAATCACTCTGTCATCCATGTCACCTTGGAAGCCTGGAATGATAACCGTCTCCTGATGGAGGCTGCAGCCATCAAATCCGTAGAACATACACTCATGTTCTAAAACTGCTTCCTTATGTTTCTTTAAGATTGGATTAATATAAACTTCTCGTATCTAGTGCATAAACAACATCTGGTGTGGTACTTTACATCTCACGATTGACTCAATTGCCTAAGCAAGTGATCTGCCAATCATGCACGTCCCTCTCCCATTTAGTCTGTAAGACACCTTTAGAGAGGGTGACTCCATCACCTGCAGGTACACCACCATGCCAGGAGTCATCTATTCTAAAATACCATTAGAATACTGTCAAAGTACCCTAATTGGGAAACTACCCAATTCTAGATCTACAACCATAGATCTAATAACCAGAATGTCAGATATTATATCCATATCCTTTGTGGAGAAACAACTGTGTGACGACCAAAGTACAACTGATCATAGTATAGGAATCTTACTTCCTACTCTGTGTATGTCATCCAAATACCAGGACATCACACCCTACTATCTTCTTAACAGATCCATCCCCTATTCTAATGAAGTCAAACCTATGACTTTCACATCGAAATTAGATGATCTAATCTCCTCTATATCTGCTTAAGCCTATAAATAGACATAAGCAACTTGCCTACTATGCTTCCGCTGCTCCCACTTACTACGACAACCCTTTGGCAGAATAATATATACGTACACTTCTAAATCTAGTTTAGAACGACGCTATAATTACCCTCCTGCCGGATCTCATAGCCTGGAAAAACAGTAGTGTCAAGTCTGGGTAAACAAGAACCTCCCTGTCACCGTATTTGAGGCTACCGGAGTACCTCTCGGGTGTCTGAGGTTACCCACCATATCTGCGGAATGGCTAATGGAATGTCAAAACCTGATTGAATATATAGGTCCTATTAAATTTTCCGTAATTGTTTGCGGTTCTGGAATCACTTCCAGTTCTACCATACTCCCACTACTGTTTTCTGAAAAAATCCATTTTATTAAAACTGTGGCGTGTCAAGAAAAATATCACTATTGATCTTCCAGATGGTAGAAATGTTAACCCTCGTCAAAGCCAGGGTTAACCCACAAACTGCCATTACAGAAACGTGCCTTGAGTTATCCAGTGTCTGGTTTTAACCATAAGACGGACAACTCCCCGTATCTTAACATCGTTAAGATATGAACCATTCTATATACAATATAGAAATAGAGACGCTAATTTAACTGGAACCAGATTCAAACCATGCAATTGTCTCTAGTGCATATCAATTTAATGGAGAGAGGCTAATCGGCATTACTCAACTTAGGAATCCATCCAAATATGAGTAATCTGAAAGAGAAACAAGTTCCTCAAAAACTGTTACTATCAACTGAATACCAATCACAAGAATCTACATCTTCGATTTCTTTGAAGAATCCTGATACTTATGACACTTGGTTCTCTACTTTATTCCTATACCCACAACTTCTCAAAACTTAGACATTGTATTTCTACGAAACACTTGTCTAAAAACTAGAGAAGTCATAAGTAAACAGAACATAGTATGAGGACCCACCCCTTTGTCCTAACGGGCACTGGACAATATACAATACTCTGTATAAGTCCGCTGAGTTGTCAAAACCTGTGCATCGCAGGTTGAAAACTGTACCCAGGCGATTTCCTCAAATATCACCAATTACAACGAATTCCGATATAATGAGGATGATCACCAAACTCCTAATAACTTACGCCCTCTCATCATCTGTAAAACCATACAGATATGAGAATGTAACCTGGTAAATACATACCTTGGAGTAAGCAAGTAATTGTGAAATCAGTTTTCCTTAAACAATGCACTGAAACATGAAAATGTTTCGTAGGGGTATCCTGTTATTTATAGTAATGCCTCTTCTATATTTCAATTCATGACTTTAACCGTATATTTCTTTGCCACCTTTCCAAATCCCTTTATTTGTCATTATTCTTTACCTTCTGTACACCCCTTAGGCTAAGTGGTTTTCTTCCTTCCCTACCGTTCGGCAACAGCCTATGGTTTGGAAGAAGACTATCCAGTAAGCATAATAGGTTTACTTTCCTAAACCAAGCAGTACTCACAACTTGAGAGAAGGTGATGATAAAAGACAACTGAATAATATCTTATTCTATTAAATGTGAAATAGGAGTGGCGATGAAGTACGCGGTTTGGTCATGAATGATAACAGTCGTAATTTACTTTGCTCTCTTTCTAATCCCTTTATTTTTGTCTTTACATATTACTTTCTGCACACCTTACTTAGGCTAATTGGTTTTCTTCATTCCCTACCTTTCGGCACCTGCCTATGGTTTGGAATAAGACTATCCAATAAGCATAATAGGTGTACTCTCCTAAACTAAGGAACCCTCGCAACCTGAGAGAAGGTGATAATAAAAGATAACTGAATAAACCAATTCTATTTCTCCTGAACCTGGATCCATCCTCGAAGAAGTTCCTTCGAGTTCGTATATAACCATTCGATGGATCTATCCAATGGAAATGGATGTCCGTAGTAATTGATCGCACGCTTTTGGCGTGTCGGATGTTCAAAGTTCTAAAGTTATTACCGCGATCAGGACGGTGTCGCTTTGTAGCTAGCCGGTTGAGCATGGGTCGATCCAGAGGGAGATGGTTGTATGTCCGTTCGACTTTTAGACGAGTCAATAAAGAATTTGTATGTGTTTGTTCAGTTCTATCCTAAGTGATATATGCAAGTATAAAGTTGTTAAGAAAAAGATACGAAATTGTAAGCTAAAGAAATCCGTACTCAAAACCTTTGAGCCGAGTCTTGACCAATTGAAGCTAGAGCAATCGGCAACAACGTGAATTAGGGGATTTAAGCGCGGTTCGTAGAATACGGCTTATTTACCCTTGTCTTTCCGTTCTTGTCTCTTGCTTTCGCCTCCGGCCAAACCGAACGCAACCGGTCGCGATTAGGAATCACCGTTACCTTGTTAGGGTAGGGTGCCTAACGGAGCGCTTGCGTAACATTTGGGCGGAGTTCAATGGAAAATAACTGGAAAAATAAACGAGCAAAGAAACGTTAACTTACAATACCGTATTTGTTCTTAACAACGATAATTACAACCATTCACAAAATGAACAAAAAAGAGAGAACAAAAAGAAAAGGGAAAAGAAAAGATTACAAATAAGTAAGTGCATGAATTTAAATTGCAAGAAAGTAAAGAAAGGTAACAAAAAGCAAGAAAGAAATAAGCAAGAAAATAATTATAAGAACACTAGAACTCAAGACAAGCATGGGATCAATAGCCAACCCTTAAACTTTCAAGATCAATGAAGAGGTTGAAAGATCAAGAGAAAGCAAGGATCTCAAGGGGAAGTTAAACAAAAGAGAATGATACAAAAACCCTCATCTTCATTGATCTTCCACTCAAAAAGCTCTCACGACAATTTTCATGGAGAAAAGAATGAAGAAGAAGAAGACTAAACTACACTAAATCCTACAAAAGAGGCATAAGAATGGACACCCTCAAGCTTGGCAAGTTCTGGGATATTTATAGGCAGTAAACTGAAAACCTAGGGCAACATTCTGGCACTAAATAAAATTACAAAACAGCCCATGAAATTTTGTACACTGAAGAGGCTATACGGCCGCGGTTCCGCGGCCTAAGCGTGCTTATGCCGCGGAACCGCGGCCATAAAGAGGGCGTGGGCCTTCATCTTTTGTCGTATGCCCTGGTTGTCTGTACTCTTTAGTGTGGTATATGACTTTTCTCCGAATCTCTTCACAATTCTTCCAGAATTTCAGGAGAACAAAAGGTGATGTGATGTGGATCTTTTGCCATGATTTCCTCGAGCTCCACGTAGATTTCTTGGATTTTGTGTTGACATTGAGCTTTGTGCATGAAAATGACAATTGATTTTCCATTTTGTCCCTTAAACTGGTATGTGGCAACACACGGATAGAGGGCGGAGACCCTGTTTTATCTGTTGTTGGCAGTAATCCGGAATTTGTCGTAATTTTCCATGATATTCACTGTTTAGAGCCGAGACCAGTATCCTGTAAATATATAGCAAACACTGATTAAAAGCACCTGCCTATAAACAAACGAGCGTAAGAATGGGCGGTATAAAATGCAATATTCTGGTATGAACAAATACCCCCAAACTTAACTTTTGCTCGTCCCGAGCAAAACCAATTATTCACAAAAATAAAATCTTAACCGCACTTTCGCAGGGAGCGCGATTGCACTGAGCGCGTGCAACAAGCCGTTAAACCTCTAGGTGTCCCTAGTAGGAGGACTGTTGTCTCCTGATGGTTTTCAGCGGATTACACCCACAAAATCCCGTCAAGCTAGTGTTATAAGTTAACATCGATTCTACTCCTACAATTTAGTATTTACGTTAGAAATTCTATCATCCTAAATTAGAAATATCCAACCCTTATTTTTTACACCTCCTATCTATTTAACCTTGGTTCCTATACGTTCCAAAAAAGTTTAGAGAGATGTTGGTTCTCCTGAGTTTTCCTTCTAAAGTGCGGCCTCAAATCAGGGATTTTTATCAACTTTACAGAAAACAAAAGTCTTATTCTTTATTTCTATCTTTTATTCAAACATCGATTGTATACCCCTACGTGTGTGTAAATTTGCACCCCTACACTCGAGAATTCAATTCAAGCTATAGTACTCTTACCCTAATACCTAATACTACTTCTTTTTATTAAGGATGGACGGATTTGCTCACACACCTTTCATGCGACTATTAATGCTTCTTGAGGCACTAACGACCGATTACTGAATATGTGAACTTTAAAGCGTAAATAGCAGTTTCCAGGTCTTGACTTTACTCTATTTTTCTTTTTCTTTTCCTTTTTCAAGACCGGATATTTTTTCAGTATGCTCTTTTGGTGTTTAGCTTTAAATACCGTTTTTTCTTTTATACTAGGCTTTCAGGCAAGAGTATTTCTAGGTATCCTCTACTATCCCAAGTTTCAAGGTGCGTGTATGTGCAGTTTGTAGGGTATATACTTTCTAAATTTGAACTCAAGAAAAGAAACTATTTTTCAGACTTATCCTTCAGTAGAGCATCAATACTTTCCCTTCATCTTGACTTAACTAAAGAACTGAACTCAAGATTACCTATTTCTCAAAAAAAAACTGTAAGGACGTATACTTACCAAGTTTAAACAGAATGAGAGTTATTTTTAGGGTTTTCAATTCCTAAGCCTAGAATTTAGTTATTTCTATCATATCAACTAAATTTTCGGAATAAAGATCTAAGTTACCCTATTAGCTAACTTGACGACAAATGTTTTTATATTTTTGGAATTTTTTTGATTTTTATGGGTTTTTAATAAGGTATGCAAATGCAAAATATACAAATGAATGCGAAGGAAGAAATCTTACCGAGCACACCCCCAAACTTAAACTTGACAGTGCCCTCACTGTCAGGCTATACCTAAAGGGTCAAAATTGTCGGCGCTCTCCCTAAAAACAAATTATATACAAAAAAAAAGGAAAACAAAATATATACAAAAAGAGTCCCCCCCAAACTTAAGTAAAACAGTGTTTCCACTGTTAAGCGTTGAAGTTCAGGATTAGGGGGGAAAGAACAGTATCAAGCTATACAAGGCCTTACACAGGTCAAAAGTGAGCACTAACCATTCAAAGATTTTTTCTCTATAATGTGCTGGTTGGTGAAAGAATGCAGAGAGGTAAGAAATGGAGAATACGCGAGACCGTATGGAGATAGAAGTGGGATACGGTCTCGGTACATGAGAAGAAGAATGGCGGAAGGGAAAAAGAAGTGGAATACGAACTTGAGGGTGAAAATGGAGTGAATAGATTAGCACAATGTGCGATGACCGATGTGTGAAAAGCGATTGTGCTAATCTATTAACCCGTCGAGAAATGGGGTCAAATCCCTCAAGATTCGTAAGAAACCATGGGTACGTCGAACTTGGTAAACCAGGCACAGGAAGTGAAAATGATACGGATTCTTGCATGGTCGGAACGATGGAAAGTAGGGAGGGAAGTGGTTGAGGAAGGGTATCGGTTAAGGGTTCTGGAGGGTGTGCACAGTCAGTGAAAGGAACAGGATGAATTGGAAAATCCGACTCATTATCTAGAACTGTTTCATCCTCAAAAATATCCTCAAAATTCTCCTCAAAGTTAAGCTCATCCATGCATATTTCATCAAAGTCCAGACGCATATGGGGTCCGGGAAAAACATTAAATGACTCGGGAAGATGAATCGGAGAGAAAAACTCAGTCAAATCTACGGGTTCATCATCCAAAATAGTCCCAGCGTCAATATCCTTAATCAAGTGAAAGTCAATTTTCTCAGACACCTTATCAAAAGCATGGATTTCAATCAATTTTGGTTCTAAGATGGAGGTGTAGAGGTCAAAAGGTTTGGGATTGGTTTCACTTAGCAAGGTCCCTTCACAATCTGGCAAATCAAACACTACAAAGTCGCACAACTCATTAATCATTCTATCTTCAATTGGTGAATCGTTGGGAACACTAGATAGATATTCAAATCTGGAGTTGTGAGATTCAAGTTGAAACGGGTAGGCTTGATTCGGAAGGGGGTACATCTCACTCGCTCCACTCAAATTCTCAGCCTGTCCTATCGCCTCATCATACATTGGAAAATTTGGAGCTACCGGGTCAGTAGGTTGTACGAGAGCGGCCATGGACGTATTCAAATCCATCATCTGTTGGCTTGACGCTACCCTAAAGTCTTCCAACAACTGTTCCAGACTAGACATGGGTTGTGAAGGGGTTTCAGTAAAAGATTCAAAGTTGTTTGGATACTGAAAACTCCCAAATGGCGGTTCTGAAGCAATGTCTAGGGAAGGTGCAAAAGTAGGGTAGGATTGGTAGGAATTGAATGGCTGGACAGGAGCAGGATCAACATTTGGATAGGAAGGTGAATGGAATTGTTGATCCCAAGAACTTGAAGTGGTGAAAGGAGTGAAAGATCGGCTACGGGATTGTTCAATACGTTCAGCGATGGACAAAGGACGACTTGGAAAAGGGGTATCAACATAAGCGGGTGCGGGAGGTTGACAAGGTTGATACAAAGTGGAATGAGGAGTGCAAGTGTTTGTCCTAACCGCTGCTATGCGATCTTTCAGTGAAACTTTGGGCATGGAGGGGTCGTTCGATGTTCGGCTAAAGCAAGAACCGTAAGAATTAATGTATGGTTGTGGGTACCAAAGTTCGGCAAGAGTTTTGCGAGGTGGAGTACCCATGATATGAAGAGAGAAAGAAAGAAAGGCAGAGAAAAGGCGGGGAAAAAGAATGTGATATTTTTATTTTTTTTTAGTTATTAAACGAATGAAATATACACACAAAAAAAATATGGACAAAAACAATCACGACACAAAAATACCACACACCTAATCGTTCTAGGGTTCACCTAGGTCAACTAGAGCTGCTCCAGAACTTGATTGTCAAAGTAAAACTGTGTCGAGAAACGGGCTCAAGATACACTGATCACGAGCCCAGGTAAGTGCAGAGATAAGGGGAGGTTTTCCAACGCTTTCGCGAAGTTCCTTAATTAAATAACCCTTTCTCTTTTGGCGGTTTCGCCGTTAACATTTTCCTAGACACCCCGTAAGCAATATACCGTTAAGCGAGCTTCTAAACACAATTAACTTCTCCTAATAAGCACGAAGTCCTTAAGGCTTAAAGTCTAGTTTCTTTTAAATTTTGTGCGGGTAAAAGTTATGCTCAAGTTCGTGATTTGTGGGCCACGGAAAAGGTGATGAAATCCTTTACCGTATATTGTGGGGTTCGCTTGCCCTTAAGTCCGTATTAATGTATGCAATGCGCAATTCAATAAAAATTCTATATATAATCAAACAATCGTTTTTTAGTTTAAGCGCGGCACTGCAACAAATACGGGTTAGTCAATTTTTTTAGCGTTTGCTAGCGAACTTGCAAAGAATAGTATATTGGATGCGTCGGATTTGAGAAGAAGGTGTTAGTAAAGTACGTACCGCTAAGATTTTGGGTTAGGAAACCCCCGTTGAATCAAATCCGGTAAGCTTGAAAAGTTCGCTTGCGCGGGTCAAACTATCCGGATTTTTGGCACTGTACTTTGCAATTACCTTAGCCTTGAACGTACACTTTGCTTCCCACAATTGCCGGTTGCAAATCCGCAAAAAATCTGTACTCTTGCACACAAAAATGATCAAAAATAACAAAAAGTTTCTTTTTTTTATAAATATATACAAAAAGAATATTAACCCGAATAACAAGAAAGAAAATACGCTACCGTCTCCCCGGCAACGGCGCCATTTGATCGCACGCTTTTGGCGTGTCGGATGTTCAAAGTTCTAAAGTTATTACCGCGATCAGGACGGTGTCGCTTTGCAGCTAGCCGGTTGAGCACGGGTCGATCCACAGAGAGATGGTTGTATGTCCGTTCGAGTTTTAGACGAGTCAATAAAGAATTTGTATGTGTTTGTTCAGTTCTATCCTAAGTGATATATGCAAGTATAAAGTTGTTAAGAAAAAGATACGAAATTGTAAGCTAAAGAAATCCGTACTCAAAACCTTTAAGCCGAGTCTTGACCAATTGAAGCTAGAGCAATCGGCAACAATGTGGATTAGGGGATTTAAGCGCGGTTCGTGGAATAGGGCTTATTTACCCTTGTCCTTCCGTTCTTGTCTCTTGCTTTCGCCTCCGGCCAAACTGAACGCAACCGGTCGCGATTAGGAATCACCGTTACCTTGTTAGGGTAGGGTGCCTAACGGAGCGCTTGCGTAACGTTTGGGCGGAGTTCAATGGAAAATAACAGGAAAAAGAAACGAGCAAAGAAACGTTAACTTACAATACCGTATTTGTTCTTAACAACGATAATTAGAACCATTCACAAAATGAACAAAAAAGAGAGAACAAAAAGAAAAAGGAAAAGAAAAGATTACAAGTAAGTAAGTGCATGAATTTAAATTGCAAGAAAGTAAAGCAAGGTAATAAAAAGCAAGAAAGAAATACGCAAGAAAATAATTATAAGAACACTAGAACTCAAGACAAGCATGGGATCAATAGCCAACCCAAACTTTCAAGCTCAATGAAGAGGTTGAAAGATCAAGAGAAAGCAAGGATCTCAAGGGGAAGTTAAACAAAAGAGAATGATACAAAAACCCTCATCTTCATTGATCTTCCACTCAAAAAGCTCTCACTACAATTTTCATGGAGAAAAGAATGAAGAAGAAGAAGACTAAACTACACTAAATCCTACAAAAGGGTCATATGAATGGACACCTTCAAGCTTGGCAAGTTCTGGGATATTTATAGGCAGTAAACTGAAAACCTAGGGCAACATTCTGGCACTAAATGAAATTACAAAACAGCCCATGAAATTTTGTACACTGAAGAGCCTATACGGCCGCGGTTCCGCGGCCTAAGCGTGCTTATGCCGCGGAACCGCGGCCATAAAGAGGGCTTGGGCCTTCATCTTTTGTCGTATGCCCTGGTAGTCTGTACTCTTTAGTGTGGTATATGACTTTTCTCAGAATCTCTTCACAATTCTTCCAGAATTTCAGTAGAACAAAAGGTGATGTGATGTGGATCTTTTGCCATGATTTCCTCGAGCTCCGCGTAGATTTCTTGGATTTTGTGTTGACATTGAGCTTTGTGCATGAAAATGACAATTGATTTGCCATTTTGTCCCTTAAACTGGTATGTGGCAACACACGGATAGAGAGCGGAGACCCTGTTTTATCTGTTGTTGGCAGTAATCCGGAATTTGTCGTACTTTTCCATGATATTCACTGTTTAGAGCGGAGACCAGTATCCTGTAAATATGTAGCAAACACTGATTAAAAGCACCTGCCTATAAACAAACGAGCGTAAGAATGGGCGGTATAAAATGCAATATTCTGGTATGAACAGTAATACAGGGTGTTCTGAGAAATACAAAGGGTAAAAGAAGGAGCGGCAATGACTTATGCAACTTGGACAATCCAAAAGCCAGTATTTTAAGAAGGATCGGTCAACTTGGTCACGGAGTCATAGTCTAGGGTCGGTCAAAGGTCGCTGCCAAAAAGAGAGAGAGAAAAGAAACACTCTGCGTGCACTCTAACCTAGATCCAAATTTTTATCACTTTATCTAATAAGGAAACCTCCCACTGTAATCTCAAATTCTCCTCCAAACCTAAAAGAAGAATTAGTCGGGATCACCCGAAGTGTAAACCAACTCATCAGTGAGAATCGGGATCCAACTCTCATTGCATGATAACGTGATGGAATCCACTCACGTTATCACACTCCAGAAGGTATGCGCATACTTGGCAAGTTTCTTTATGTTTGAAACTCCCGATGTGATTTTTGCCTCATGCTCTTATGACCTTGACTTTAGTCAACAAATCATAAGTCACATGTCAAGTTCTACCCGTCATTATCCAGGTTGATTTGAACCCACTCGTACATACCCTTGACTTTAGTCAACAAGGTAATACGACTGTACCAAACCAACACATCTATCTATGCAACAGATGAATACCCAGCAACTACCAAACACTATGCCTTGATTTTAGTCAACAAACATAGCTTGAATACTACTGACTATCCATAAGAAATGACGGAGGGCTACGGCTGGTTTTTGGCGAAAAACCTTTAACGTAATGAATTTCATCTCGTTGAAGGAACCTGATAGCTTTTTATAAAAATATAGTGACAAAAACCTTGTGCTAAAGAGGTCACTCCAGGTGAAAGGATCTCGGCTCTTTCCTCGTAGAATGAGGTGCGGGATATTCCAACTGAATACCGCGATGTAAAGCAACTTGTAATCGACTATAATGAAGTTATTACCCTGACGCAATCTTCTGCCCAAGGGGACTCTCCCGGTGAAGGGATATCAGCCCTTGCCTCGTCGAATGAGGTGTAGGATATTCCAAACTGAATATCACTATGCAAAACAAAAAGAAACGTATTTGTAATAACACTTTTTAAATTGGCTCCAACAACATCAAATATAGGTTTGTTTTATCCTTGAATTGATAAGAATCAACGCAATCCCATCATTTAATCACACCAGAAAAGAACGAAAAATAAAATGCACGTATATGCCATCCGCATTCGCCACTGGGTCCCGTCATCACCCGTTAGGTTACTTAACTAACGACAGAGCGGGGACTGGACTAGCGCGGGTGTAAAACATATACAACATCTAATAGTATATATACCAATATACAGTAATCGCTCGAGGCGTAATAAATGCAACAGTACAGAAAAGTAATAAGCATCACAGAACAATACAGATAATCTGGGATCCCCAGGTTTCACAGAGCCGCTACTGAAACCAGACATTCCCCTAGTCGTGCGAATAGCCTGTGCAATGAAACCTAGACCCTTACCGGTGCGGCAAGTTACCCGCCAAAACCTGAAGCGAGGCAGCCCCCTACAGCAAAGTGAATTGACTACCCGGCACTTCACGGAATCCGGTAACTTGAGCACCCCTCCTTGGGTCAACCAATACCCCCTACGAGTGCGGCGAATAGTCTGCCAATTCTAGAGTGAGGTCCCTCTGCCTCTCAAATCCATGAGATACGAACCCGTTGCCCTCCAGAACTCGGCAATCCGTACACTCCGTCGCGGGGTAATCCTAGTACAGAAATAAAAATATACAACGGGTATATTGACCTCAGCCCGGTCGTGTCCCAAAAAGAATATAATACAAACATGCAGTGACGGCAGTCCACATGTTGGACGCTCGCCCCGCAATATCAAATGTACAAATAAAACCAAACAGCACTACCATTGCACACTACTATCCACAACGACATATCCGCAACATCACAGCACAACACAGAACATCAACGCGAATGTCACGTTCGCAAATCCGTCTAAAAGAGCTATAGCAATTAGACGCAATTTACCGCTCAAATGACATTCCCGTTCGGAGATATAATGTAAATACTGTAATCTAACACGTTTAAATATCGATCGACAAAATTTCCCAAAGTGGGCCCCATGAACATCTGCTGTACAGTAATAAAATCTGGGCCCAAAAGAAATATACCAAAAACCACAATTTCCACTTATGAAGCCACTGTACAAATTTGAAACACTGAACCCATAGACTGGCCGCGGATGCGTGGTCAAACCCTAGGTTTGACCGTGGATCCGCGGCAGTCTTGTAGGGTCACGCGACCAAATTTCTACAGTTAGCTTAAAAAACCCTGCTAAATTTTCTGGGATGATCAAAATAATTTTTAGACACTGTTTAAAATCGACAGAAAGTTTACACATGGAAATTGCGATTTTCGAAAATCCGTTCGATCGATATTTTAAACATGTTAGCTCAAGTTAGTAAAGTTTAATGGTGAGGCTCTGATACCACTGTAAGTCCACGGTAGCGCCCCGGCCGTCTAACAGACGCCAAATGCGGAACAAAAACTTTTACAACTGGCGCTATCGTGTACTATAACCCGGATCTGCCATTAAAGCTAAACTAAAAAACTACAAAGTGGGTAGAAATGTTATACCGAATGATCCGAGTCCTTCAGTCTTCAACCATCATCCCACGCTTTGTTGCGGCTGCTCCGATCTGCTCGATCTCCAATCTTTTCGTCTAGGTGGCACCACGTCGACAGATCTTTAAACGGGCTCCCGCCTCTGAATCGAGGCAACTCGATCATCAAGTTTGCTAAAAGAGATGACCAAGATTAATGTAGGTAATGAGTAGAACACTTTGTCTCGTTTCGTCCAAAGCTATGGACAAACGGTTATTGAAGTTGCCTTTTGGATCGGGTGAAAATGAGAAATGGAGTATACTAATTTCCATGAACCAAAACTATATTCTTTTTCCAAAATAAACCACCATCATTTCTATCAAGAGGGGCCGGCCATCATATAGAAAGAGGGAGGTGAGGGTAGGAGCAAAGTGGTGACAATAAGATATGATACTTATCATAACTCACTTAATGAAAAGAATGAGTCACAAATAACATTAAATACAAACCAATGAACATTAACCTAGTCATTAACCTAGTCACTATTTCAATTAATGCTACAATGAATCATCAAGCCTTGTCACCAAATCTAGAACCTTCTAGAACCACGACTCACCCTCATCAAGAAAAGATAAATCCGTCTTTAACCGAATGTTAAAGACGGGCGATAGAAAACTGAAAACTGGCAACTTCCAAAAGTGATCCTGAAACGAATTTCAGGATAACCCCGTATCAGTATAAGCATACCCGCATTTGTATTATGACCGAATACAAATGCAACTAAGACAAAGATATTATATCTACACAGCATAATACTCGGATCTGGCTTAAACCAATGCCGACCAGTATTATCTGCCCGAAATATGACACGTGCGAAAACACACGTGCATTTTCCGAACCTTGCCACAAAACCATACGGCCTCTACAACGTTTCGCCCGAACTTGGGAAACTGTCTGTGGGGGACTCTAATGACTATCATCACACTGGTACTTGGTATAACCACTAGCACGTCAGAAATACGAGCTGTACGTAACGGTTGCCTATGCATTGATTGGAAGGGAAGCTGACGAGCGAACTCATCCATAAACCCTACAGAGCCTAACAGTGACAATATACATACAGTCCGGTCCGTTCGTCTAAAGAGTATCGCAGATCGAGTCTAGGGGGTGGATAAAGTCAAACCCCTAATAACGCTATAATTCATGTCGGTATGAAGCCCATCACCATCTGAGAAACTACTGATCCAAATCAGTAATTCTCCACTACCTCGGCCGAGAATTTCTAGTGATGGCCACCCGTGCACTGTGCGACATCAACCCCCAATACCGGGAGAGACGAATCCCCGACGATCCGCTCACTGCCTCCATGTGGCTCGGGACTGTACCCAAAAAATACCTGTTTGAACGTCTCCTTTGAGCGTGGTAGGGTAGAAATCAAAGCACAGTGGGAACTCACACGAGACAAATGACGATCTCAGGTCGACAAACTAACCTGTACACATGTCACCTAGAAACTGCTATCTGACGATATGTATAATACCAACTAGCATGTTCCCGGCGAGTCCTGTCTGGTGTACTCATAACCCAATGAGCACCTGTATACATCTTGGGTGAACCAACTGACACCAATGGCATGTGAGACCGGCCACCGTCCCTCGTCGTGGTCTCGACTGTATACACTAGTCTACTTTGGAGTATCGATGCCCTGTTTCGAAACTCCCACGACTAGGGACACTTTAAGGATGTGCTTATAGACCCCAGCTCCCACGTATATGATCGCCATCATACCGCTGATAGTCAAACAAGAATCCTATGGGCTCTATCATCGTGCAATAATGAACTAAAGCATGTATACGATGATAAAGACAAATCAGATAGCATACTATCATCTCGAGCAAGACTGCCATATCGGTATAGGTCCTGCCTCAATCATTGCAATCACGTACATGCGATCCAATAATTGACTTTGAGGGCACTATATCCAACAGGAATGGTGCAAATGTTGCAGCCAAAGCAGTTAGCGAATATCATTTAGTATTACCAAATGGTAATACATTGATTCTGAACGAATGCTATTACATTCCGACCCTGATATGCAATCTTATATCAGTTTCTTTATTGAGTAAAGAAGGATATAATTTTGTAGTACAGGATAATGTTATGAAAATCTTCCTAAATCAAAAGTTGATTGGATCAGGCTCGTTAAATAATGGCATATACGTTCTAGATCAAACCACAGTTCTTATCGTACAAAACACACACAAGAGGAAAAGTTCAGAAATGAATGAAACCTTCTTGTGGTGTTGTAGACTTGGTCATATCAATGCGACATGACTAGCTAAGTTACATAAGGATGGATAATTAAATTCGTTTGAATTTTCATCTTATGACACTTGCCAGTCATGTCTCAAAGGCAAGATAACCAAAACTACATTTACTGGACACGGAGAAAGAGTTACGGAACTCTTGGGACTAATACATAGTGATGTATGCGGTCCCATGTCTACACATGCCAGGAATGGTTCTTCATACATCATTACATTCACCGACGATCTCACAAGATACGGATATGTGTTCCTAATGAGACACAAGTCTGAAACTTTTGACAAATTTAAGGACTATAAATCCGAAAACCAAATAGGTAAAAGTATTAAAATCCCGCGATCCGATCGGAGAGAAGAATACTTGAGCATGGAATTTTAGGACTATTTAAAAGAGAATGGGATTCTCTCTCAGCTTACTCCTCCGTATACACCACAGCACAACGGTGTATCGGAGCGGAGAAACCACACCATATTGAATATGGTGCGCTCTATGATGAGTGTAGCTGAGTTACCTATTTTCTTTTAGGGGTATGCGCATGAGACAACCATACACCTATTGAATATGGTCCCTACCAAATCTGTGCTTACCACTCCATATGAGATATGGAAGGGGAAGAGACTGTGTCTTAATTATGTTAAGATATAGGGTTGTCCAGCCTATGTCAAAAGGCATAATTCGGACAAACTCGAGGCAAGGTTTGTTCTGTGCAACTTTGTAGGATATCCCAAAAACTCACAAGGATATATCTTCTACCACATCGAGGAACAAAATGTGTTTTTTTTATCGACATGCCACCTTTTTAGAAAATGAATTTCTTGAAAAGGAAATTAGTGGCAAGGAGGTAGAACTGGAAGAAGTTCCAGCAATACAAACTACGACAGAAGATTTGGTAGAACCAGAGGATTCGATAGCTCCTAACGAACCTCAGCCTCTCCGCCGATCTAGTAGGGTTCCTCATCAACCTGAGAGATACTACAGTTTTCTCGTAGACGGTGGGAGCGAGAATTGCATCATGGTAGATGATGACCCAACTAGTTTCGAGCATGCCATCACGAGTGGTGACTCAGTGAAATGAATGGATGCAATGCGATCTGAGATGGAATCCATCTACACCAACAAAGTATGGACTTTGGAAGTTGCTCCTGAAGGGGTAAAACCCATTGGGAGCAAATGGATCTTTAAAAAGAAATTTGGTGTAGTTGGAAAAGTTGAGACTTTCAAAGTTAGACTTGTTCCGAAAGGTTTTCATCAATGACCAGGTGTGGACTATGATGAAACCATTTCTCCAGTGGCTATGCTTAAGTTCATCCGGATCCTGCTTGCCATCGCTGCATACCATGACTACGAAATCTGGCAAATAGATGTTAAGACCGCCTTTCTAAATAATGATTTAGATGAGTGCGTGTACATGACTCAGCCAAAGGGCTTCATGGATAGTGTGAGCAGCGGCAAGGTGTGCAAGCTGCTTAAATCCATTTACGGGTTAAGGCAAGTACCGCGGAGTTGGAACATTTGTTTTGATGTTGTAGTCAAAGAGTTTGACTTCATCAAAAATGTGGATGAACCATGCATATATAAGAAGGTTGCAGAGAGTAAAGTTGTCTTCCTCGTATTGTACGTGGATGAAATGATGTTCCTATGCTGCACTCAGTCAAGCTCTTCTTATCACATAGATTCTCAATGAAAGATCTAAGGGATGCCTCCTACATCTTGGAGATTAAGATCTATAGAGATAGATCTTAAAGGATACTCGGATTGTCCCAATCTAGGTGCATTGACACCATACTAAAAAGGTTTAGTATGGAAGAATCCAAGCGTGGGTTTTTACCCACGAGCTCAGGACTCACTCTCTCCAAAGAGATGTCTCCTAAGACTGATTTGGAGAGAGCTCGCATGCAAGGGATACCCTATGCTTCGGTAGTAGGCTCTATCATGTATGCGATGTTGTGTACCAGACCCAATGTAGCATACTCACTAAGAATAGTGAGTAGGTATCAAGCAGATTCAGGAGAGAGTCACTAGACAGCTGTGAAGAACATTCTGATGTACTTGAGAAGGACTAAAGAGATGTTCTTGGTGTATGGTAACGGAGAACTCCAAGTGGAGTCCTTTACCGATTCGAGCTTCCATAGTGATAAGGACGACTCTAAGTCGCACTCGGAATTTGTCTTTACCCTCAATAGAGTGGCGGTTTGTTGGAAGAGTTCTAAACAGGAAACCGTTGCAGACTCGACGATGGAGGCTAAATACATCGCTGCCAATGATGATGCGAAAGAAGCTGTCTGGATAAAAAAGTTCATAACTGAACTTGGTGTGGTTCCATCCATTGAACGTCCAATACCTTTGTATTGCGATAACAATGGAGCAGTGGCCTTGGCCATGGAACCCAGATCCCATCAGCGATCCAGGCATATTCTGAGGCGGTATCACCTGATCCGGGAGATATTTGATCGCCGGGAGATCGAGGTCACGAGAGGTGACACGAAGGAGAACACGACGGATCCACTCACCAAGGCCATTCCCCAGATACAATTTGAGAGACTCTTCGTGATGTTGGGTATGAGATACTACAACAACTGGCCTTAGTGCACGTGGGAGATTGTTAGTTATATGTATGCCCTAGAGGCCATTATTGTACATACGATGCATATTATAATGGAGGCTTCGATATATATAGAGATGACTTTCTTGCTCGACATGATAGTATGCTATCTGGTTGCTCTTTATCTTAACATGTTGACTTGTATATGTGATGTTGTCCTGCTCTCACATGTAGATAGAGCCCTTAGGTTGTATACTTAACTACCAAGACTATGATGGAGATCATACTAGTGGGAGCCAAAGGTAGTCCACAAGTATACCGTATAATTGTTCCTAGTCGCGGGTGTATCGATATTCCGGAGTAGACTAGCGTATACGCATCTTAACCCATATAATGGGCGATGGATGATCCCACATCCATTGGTGGTTGATATCAAAGATGGTATACGGGTGCTCAGTGGAGACTGGGTATACTGAACGGACTCGCCGAGAACTCCTAGTTAGTATTATACTTATCGTCAGATAGCAGTTCTCTGGTGACACTGGTACAACTTAGTCTGTAGACCCGAGATCGTCATAGAGTCTTGTGTGATTCCCACTTTGCTTTGATTTCCACCATACCATGTTCATGAGAACGTGCAAAACGGTGGCTTTTGGGTACAGTCCCGAATCACATGGAGGCAATGAGCGATAGGAAGGGATTCCTCTCTCCCGGTATTGGGGGTTGATGTTGCGCTGTGCTCGATTGGCCATAACAGGAATGTCCCTGGCCAGGGCTGATACAGAGATTTACTGATAAGTGTTATCAGTATTTTCTCGACCTGTTATGAGCCTCACATCGGCACGACTTATCGGTTATTGGGGTCTGACGTTTACCACCCCTATACTGGATATGCGACATATCAGACGACGAGACCAGACTGTACAGTAGTGTTACTGTCAGGCCTTTGCAGGAGTTGGAGCGGGCTTGCTTGCTGATCTTCTGATCGTTCAATACCCGGGTAGCCGTTACATCCAACTAGTACCGCTGAGGGCTTGTGGGTGCTTGATGTGATCATCACCTACTGCCGGCATATTGACGAGTCTTTAGAGTCCTACACAGAGGTTTCACTAGCTCAGGAAAAATGAAGAGGGAGCACATATGTGATATGTGTGGGACCGAGATTAGTACGAGTATGTGATACTGTATTCTATTCTCACGATATAAAGTATCGATCAGTTATATGTGATATAGCCGGGTTATCGAATCAAATGTTGATTCGATAAGTCGATACTGTATTGGTCGGTTATATGTGATATAGCCGGGTTGTCGAATCAAGTGTTGATTCGATATAATGATACAAATAATATTAGTCGGTCATATGTTATATAACCGGATTATTAAATCAAGTGTAGATTTAATAATTTAATGTATAATTATATATTTGACATATTAATTTACATTAACTAATATTAGCTCACTTGAACATTTATTTTTCTCATATGTTCACACTTAATATATATGTGATATATATTAATTGTGTTTTATTTGTGTGATGGTTGATAATACATGCAACATGGGTGTATGAGATTTACACCATGATAAAGATAATGTAGGGTTTATTTATTTATTGTAATTCATTTATTAGTTGGAAATTTGTCACATGGTATGAAGCTTCATGAAGCTTTGAGATCCATTGACTTAGTTCACAAGTTTTGTTTCACACTAGATATTTTTGTTGGTTTACCTAGCACCTTATGAGAGTATTGGAGGCATCACATGTCACAAAGATCAAATATTTGTGGTGCTAAGTAAACATACAAAGGATCTTATCCTAGAAAATTAGGGATTCAAATTTTTACAAGCCATAAGAGATAGGGTTTCGAAAATACAACCTTTGTAGCTCCCTTTAGCTTAACTCTTTGGCTTCTTGAGTGTTGGAGGAAGGTTCTCTTGAAGTCCTCTAGCGTCAACGACGATCCACCCGGAGCTCCTAGTCCAAGCTTGCGACTTCACCTTTCCGGAGAAGAGATGAAGATAACACTCTACACAAGTGGGCTCAACTTGTATAGAATGAGGTTGTGGATTTTCTTCTCACTTTGAAAACCTTTCTTGATCAATCTTTAGCTCACTTGAAGAGAACAAGAGAGCATAGGAGGAAGAAGAGAAACAAGGAAGATGATGGCACCCTATCTTGAAGAAGAGAATAAAACATTCTTCTTGAAGAGGAGGAAAGACTTTCTTGAATATGAGAAAGACATTCTTCTTGGAAAGGAAACCAAGACATAGAAATGTGTTATTATTCTCTCATGCCATACCATGGTTGTTATGTGAAGGAATTAATGTAATGTAGGTAAAACAACTAGGAAAAATAACTAAGGGTTAAATGGTGGGTTATGAAAAGAGTATGGAAACAATACAATATTTAACCCTTATTCATTTCCTTTTGTTTTAACATTAATACAATAATAATTCACATTAAAAACCATGGTGTGAGTCTACCATTGCCATCATATTCCATGTATAAGCAACCATGAAGGATGATGCAAGTATGTATGTGTGCATGCACATCATATGTGCATGAAACCAAAAGCAAGATATCATACATCCATCATGCACAAGTAAAGGTTTCAAGTGAGAAAACTAATGGTTGAATGATAAATCAACACTTGATTTATCAACCCGGTCATATCACATATGACCTCACCAAAAGCCAGCTGCCCGATCAATATACGGTATCCCATACGCGCATTTTAATCGGGTCCATGCACATATCACATACGCGCACCACAACATTTCGCCTGGACCAGGTAACTCCTTTGTGGGACTCTAAGACTCGTCAATACGCCGGCAGTGGGTGATGATCATATCAAGCACCCCCAGGCCGCAAGCGGTCAGCTAAACGTAACGGCCACCCGGGTATTGAGCGATCAGAAGAAAACAAGCGAACCTGCTACAACTCCCGCGAGCCAACCGGCAACACTACCGTACAGTCCGGTCTCTTCGTCAGATATGCTGCATATCGAGTCTAGGGATGGTAACGTCGACCCCAATAACTCAATAAGTCGTGCCGGTGAATGGTCTATAACAGATCGAGAAACTACTGATAACACTTATCAGCAAATCTCAGCAGCCCTGGCCAGGGACTTACTGATATAACCAGTCGAGCACAGTACAGCATCAACTCCCAATACCGGGAGAGACGAAACCCCTCCAATCGCTCATCGCCTTCGTGTGTCTCGGGACTGTACCCAACGGCCACCTGTTTGCACGACTCAGTAGAGCCGTGGTAGGGTGGCAATCAAAATACAGTGGGAGAGCACACAAGGCTCCATGACGATCTGGGTATACAGACTAACCTGTACCAGTGTCACCTGAGAACTGCTATCCGACGATAGATATAATTCCATATAGGAGTTCTCGGCGAGTCCGTCCAGTGTACCCAGTCAACACTGAGCACCCGTATATGATCTTGATGTCAAACATCGATGAATGTGGGAACATTCATCGCCCATCGAATGGGTCTAGTATCATATACGCTAGTCTACTCTGGTATATCAATGCCCCGTCTCGATATACCCACGACTAGGGACATTCCAGGATATGCTTATAGACTACAGATGTCCCACTAGTATGATCTCTATCATAATCATTGTAGTCAAGCCAATATCCTTTGGGCCTTTCCAACATGTATGAATGAGTAAAAGCATGATCAAATCAACATGTTAGATAAAGAAGAACCAGATAGCATACTATCATGTCGAGCAAGAATGTATACTGAATATATATATATGTACGAATACATCCACTATCACATAATGGCCTCTAGGGCATACATATATCCAACAATCTCCCACTTGCACTAAGGCCAGTTATTGGCGTATCTCATACCCAACATCTCAAAAAGTTGCTCATGCTGCGGCTGAGGGAGGGCCTTGGTGAGTGGATCCGCGGCGTTCTTCTTTGTGTCTACTCTCTTAATCTCGATCTCGCGGCGATCTACAATCTCCCGGATCAAATGAAAGCGCCTTAGGATGTGTCTGGATCGCTGATGGGACCTGGGCTCCTTGGCTAATGCCATAGCCCCATTATTATCACAATACAACGGTATTGGATCAATAATGGTTGGAACTACTCCTAGCTCCGAGATGAACTTCTTCATCCAGACGGCTTCCTTGGCGGCATCATTTGCAGCAATGTACTCAGCCTCCATCGTTAAGTCTGCAACGGTATTCTGTTTGGAACTCTTCCAACTAACCGCCCCTCCATTGAGGGTAAATACAAACTCCGAGACAGATTTACTGTCATCCTTATCGCTCTGGAAGCTCGAATCGGTAAAGGCCTCCATTTGGAGATCCGTATTACCATACACCAAGAACAATTCTTTAGTCCTTCGCAAGTACTTAAGAATGTTCTTCACAGCTGTCCAGTGGTTCTCCCCTGGGTTGGATTGATACCTGCTTACAACACTAAGTGCATAAGCTACATCTGGGCGTGTACATAACATCGCATACATTATAGATCCTACTACCGAAGCATAGGGTATAATGCTCATGCGAGCTCTCTCTTCATCGGTCTTTGGACAAGAATCCTTGGAGAGAGTGACTCCATGGCAAGCGGGTAAGGCACCCCGCTTGGATTCTTCCATACTAAACCTTTTTAGGATGGTGTTAATGTACCTAGTTTGGGACAATCCCAATAACTTCTTGGATCTATCCCTATAGATCTTTATGCCCAGGATGTATGTGGCATCACCCAGGTCCTTCATGGAGAACCTTAGAGATAAGAACGATTTGACCGACTGCAGCATAGGAATATCATTTCCTATCAGAAGAATGTCATCCACGTACAATACGAGGAATGTGACGGTTCTTCCTACAGCCTTCCTATAAACACAAGGTTCATCTGGATTTTTGATGAAATCAAACTCTTTGATAACATCATCGAAACAGATGTTCCAGCTACGAGATGCCTGCTTTAACCCATATATGGATTTAAGCAGTCTACATACTTTCCCGCTGCTCCCACTGTCAATGAAGCCCTCTGGCTGATCCATATAAACACATTCTTCTAAATCTCCATTTAGAAATGCTGTTTTAACGTCCATCTGCCAGATTTCATAGTCGTAGTGAGCAGCAATAGCAAGTAGGATCCGAATGGATTTAAGCATGGCTACGGGCGAAAAAGTTTCGTCATAGTCCAAACCTGGTCTCTGACGAAAACCTTTCGCCACAAGCCTTGCCTTATAGGTCTCTACCTGCCCATCCACACCAATCTTTCTCTTAAAGATCCATTTGCACCCTACAGGTTTTACCCCAGGGGGTACAATGTCCAAAGTCCATACTTTGTTGGTGTACATAGACTCCATTTCGGATCTCATGGCATCCAGCCACTTCACAGAGTCACCACTCGTGATAGCTTGCTGAAAACTGGTAGGATCATCATCATCCATGATGCAATCTTCTCTGTCACCATCAATGAGGAAACCGTAGTACCTCTCCGGTGGGCGAGAAGTCCTACCAGACCTACGGAGTGGCCGAGGTTCTTCAGTTTCTGTTGCAACAGCCGGTTCAACCAAATCGTCATTTGTAGTTTGTGTTTCCAGAACCTCTTCTAGATCTACTACCCTGCCATCATCTTTATCAGTGAAAAACTCTTTTTCCAAGAATGTGGCATACTGAGAAACAAACACCTTTTGTTCCTCTTTGTAGTAAAACAGATATCCATAAGAATTCTTTGGATATCCCACAAAGTTACACATGAATGACCGTGTCTCGAGTTTTTCCGGATTCTGCTTTTTAACATAGGCCGGGCAACCCCAAATCTTAATTCTCTTAAGAGATGGTCTCTTCCCATTCCATATCTCATATGGCGTGGTAGACACGGCTTTGGTTGGAACCCTGTTAAGCAGAAACGCTGCAGTCTCCAATGCATGCCCCCAAAATGAGACCGGTAACTCAGTGTCACTCATCATGGACCGGACCATATCTAATAGGGTCCTGTTGCGTCGTTCTGACACACCGTTGTGCTGTGGTGTGTAAGGAGGAGTGAGCTGAGAGAGAATCCCATTCTCTTTTAGGAAGTTTGCAAATTCTGTACTGAGATACTCACCACCTCGATCTGATCGAAGCATCTTAATACTCAAGCCGGTTTGTTTTTCTACTTCCTGTTTATATTCAATGAAATTCTCGAAAGCGTCGGACTTGTGCTTTAACAAAAATACATGACCGAATCTTGAGAAATCGTCAGTGAATGTAATGAAGTAAGAAAAACCGCCTCTCGCCTGTGTAGACATTGGCCCACATACATCACTATGTATGAGGCCAAGGAGCTGAGTAGCTCTTTCTCCGTGTCCGGTAAACGGAGTCTTGGTCATTTTACCCTTGATACAAGACTGGCAAGTCGCATAAGATTTATATTCAAAAGAGTTTAAATATCCATCTTTGTGTAACTTGTTTAGTCTTGTTTCGTTAATATGACCAAGTCTACAGTGCCAAAGAAAAGCTTCATTTAATTCTGAAAGTTTTCTTTTATTAGTGTGTTGTATACTAAAAACTGTGTGTTGATTTAGGACATATATTCCGTTATTAAGCGCACCATACCCAACCAACACTTGATTCAGGTAAATGTTCATAACATTGTTCTGCAAAATAAAATTATATCCTTCATTTTCCATCAATGAAACGGATATTATATTACAAAGAATACTGGGTACATAATAACACGGATTCAAAACCAAAATACATCCAGATGGCAACCCCAAGTGATACTCTCCCACTGAGACTGTATGTACATTGGAACCATTTCCAACGCGGAGAGTATGGTCACCTGTCTTCAAAACCTTGCTATTTCTCAACCCCTGCATAGAATTGCAAATGTGAGAACCTGAACCGGTATCCAATACCCAGGAAGCAGAGTTTATAGAAAAACAGTTTTCAGTCACAAACGCACCTGAGGCAGAAGCATCACCATGCTTCTTCTTGAGATTCAAGTACTCTGTGCAATTGCGCTTCCAATGTCCCGTCTTGTGGCAATGGAAACATTCACCCTTCCCCGAGTCTCCAGCCTTGGGCTTTCCCTTTCCCTTCACCTTTCTAACTCCGCCCTTAGGAGCAGTGGGCTTCTTCCCTTTCTTTCCCTTGGCCTTAGCTTTCGGGCGAGAAGAGGAAGACTGTCCAATGGTCATAACGGGAGTTTTGGCTGACTTCATAGTGCTCTCTGCACTCCTTAACATATTAAGGAGTTCAGGGAGTTCCTTCTCCATGCCATGCATGTTGAAGTTCACTATGAACTGAGCAAAGGTGGAGGGGAGGGACTGCAGAATAATATCAATATATTGTTCATTTTCCATCGTCCATCCAAGGTCCTCAAGCTCTTCAATAAGAGCTATCATCTTCAGAACATGGTCTCCTACTGATGTGCCAGGGGCCATTCGCATCTGAAACAATTTCTTTGATGCTTCGTATCTTAATACGCGGGATTGCTCCCCATACAACTCCTTTGTATGTAGCAATATCCCGTGAATGTCCATGTCCTCGTGCTGCTTTTGATGTGTGTTATCCATCGATGCAAGCGCGAGGCATTTTGCCGTGGCACAATCATCGTCCCAAGTCTTGCGGACTTCAACGTCCGAAACTGAGGATTTTGGACCTGGGACGGGCGGGGCTGGAGCTGTGAGGACATATGATACTTTATCATATGTCAAGGCGATTTTTAGATTCCTTAGCCAGTCTTTATAGTTGGTCCCATTCAGTTTATTTTTATCTAATAAAAGCTTGAGTCCAGTCATTGGTATCTGCCATTAAGAGAGAGGAAAGAATACACTCAGCGAAAGCTCTTGCATAGATTAGATTGATTATTTATCTTGTCTAATCGATGTCTCCCACTGCTTTTAATCAAGTTTTCTTTCAAACCTTAAAGAGAAAACTAGCCAGGATTAATTACAGTCTACAACTTCGCTAACCGTTCAGCCAGGCCAGTGTCGGTACTTTGAGGGAGGTTCCCCGTGCTTTCGCACGGACCTAATTAGAGTAAACCTCGTTTTCCCAGAGGCGGAGCCCCGTTAACACCTTTCTAGTCACCTAATGAGTTAGCTAATTGTAAACTGCAAAACTCTCCTAGGAGCAACTATTGCCCACAGTGGGATCGGGATCCAACCATCGCATGGAAGGTATGCAATCTCATTGCAAATCTCAACACTTGAAATTCCCGATATGATTTTTACCCCTAGTACTCATGACCTTAACTATGGTCAACAAATCATAAGCACCAGTCAAGTTCTACCCGTCATTTCTTGATCAATTAGATCCATCCATTTGACCCTTAACTATGGTCAACAAAGTCGCATGAATGTCCTAATCAATCCGCATCATATGCAGTATAGGAAGACATCACTTAGCTACCGTACACTACGCCTTAACTAAAGTCAACAAACGTAGCACGAATACTAAGTACTCTACTTCCTAAAATGACGGAGGGTTGCGAATGATTTTTAAGAAAATCTTTGACGCTTTGAACTTGATATCGTTGTAGAATCAAAATGAAATTTGAAATGGAGTGATTTTGAGGCTTTTCTAGTTTTGCTAAAGGGGTCACTCCCGATGAGGGGATCGTCGGCCCTTTCCTCGTCGAATGAGGTGCGGGATATATCATATATATCGCTGTGCAAAGCAAAAACACAAAAGCAGTCAAAAGCAAACCGAGTGTGTAGCATCAACCAGTTATTGCTAAAGGAGTCACTCCCGGTGAAGGGATCTCGGTCCTTTCCTCATCGTATAAGGTGCAGGGTATATCATATATACCACTGTGCAAAGCAAGAACTGTAGCTACCTATTTTATTTTAAGATTCGATTCCACAACATTTTAGGTTTCTTATCTTTCATTAATCGCATTAATGAAGTCCCATCATTTAAATACCTAAACATCACAGATAAATATGACGTACACTTACGCCATCCGCATTCGCCTCGATGTCCCCTAGTGCACCGTTAGGTTAGGTAACTAACGACAGAGCAGGGCAGGGCTAGCGCGGGTGTAAAACATAAGCAACGTCTATTATATATCATATATATAATATATCATTCATCTCAGATGTCACAGAATACTGGCAGCAGAAACATGTATATAATGTAGGATATTCCAGGACGTCCGTATTTACTATTTAGCCAACAATAGAAAATACGGATTCCACAGTCGCGATGAATAGCCAAGCCCACACCCTTAGACCCCTACGAGAGCGGCAAGCGACCCTCCCAATCCTGGAGTTTAGAAGACCCGGTCTCGACTCCTCGAGATGGCCTCCCACTGAACCCCAGAACCCGGTCACTTGTGCTCCCCTCCTTGGGTCTATCCTAGTGCGGAAAAGTAAATAATATACAGCATCGGTGACACAACCGCAACCTGGAAGTGTCCCAAATAAAAGAATATTACATTTGAATTTACATGAATGAAAATTTAAAACTCTCATCTCACAAAAACCCCCGGCTATTCAATCGCGACAATCCAGCACATCATATCTCAGCAACACATAATATCTCATATCATCAACGTAAGTAAGTATGCGTACCCCAATTGTCGTTGATGTATAGCAACGAAACCGGCGATATCGACATACTACACTTACGGTCACAGAAAATAAAGTGTAAAACTATAATATTTGGAATCCATATTCTCTTTAGACATCATAAATGCGAAATATCACATACTTCGTATTTCATGCCTAAACTAGATGAATTCCACATATTGTATCGCATCACAGATAAATATACAGCATTAAAGTTTTTGAGCGAATGGTCAAATACCCAAAATTCACTAAAGCTCAACACTTGAGCGAAGTTCAAAAATTCCGGAGGTGGCACAGTAGCAGCGGTCCAGCCGTAGAAGGGTCAAGCCAACGCCTCACATGTGGCACGCCGTACTGCCCCAAACCCGAAGGTTCAAAGGGCAGTTCAAGACGGTCACATAATCGAGTTAAGGTTTGTTGTCTTCTAGAGGGTCCACTACAAAACTTGCACATATATCCGAAAGACGTAAACCCCGTGAAGAGTGAGTAAATGATACTCGTCCAAATACTTCAATACATTCTAATTATCCGGATGAACAAGAAGTTAAAATTCCGATCGAATCAACGGGTCCAAAAATATCATCAGAATTTAAAGCAGTCATTTTCAGAATAAAAATACCCCAAAACAGTGCTGAAGCAGTGAGACAGGTTACTGTGCAAAGCTGACGTCATGAATCAACAGTGCAGCCGCGGAAGCGCGGCCTGAAGAGGGATCTGCCGCGCTTCCGCGCTCACAGTGACTGTTCATGATGTCAGTTTTTACAACAACTCTTATTTTATCCTGCTTAATATTTTACATATTTTTATTTCTGAAAACGAACAGTTTTTAACAAAAATCCAGAGAACGCCCCAAAATCCCGTATTTCGGTTCGATCGGAGTTTTTACTTCGCAAGAGTAACGCCTAATGTTCTAGGTCGGCTCTGATACCAATGTTGGTTTTCCTAGCACCTTATGAGAGTATTGGAGGCATCACATGTCACAAAGATCAAATATTTGTGGTGCTAAGTAAACATACAAAGGATCTTATCCTAGAAAATTAGGGATTCAAATTTTTACAAGCCATAAGAGATAGGGTTTCGAAAATACAACCTTTGTAGCTCCCTTTAGCTTAACTCTTTGGCTTCTTGAGTGTTGGAGGAAGGTTCTCTTGAAGTCCTCTAGCGTCAACGACGATCCACCCGGAGCTCCTAGTCCAAGCTTGCGACTTCACCTTTCCGGAGAAGAGATGAAGATAACACTCTACACAAGTGGGCTCAACTTGTATAGAATGTGGTTGTGGATTTTCTTCTCACTTTGAAAACCTTTCTTGATCAATCTTTAGCTCACTTGAAGAGAACAAGAGAGCATAGGAGGAAGAAGAGAAACAAGGAAGATGATGGCACCCTATCTTGAAGAAGAGAATAAAACATTCTTCTTGAAGAGGAGGAAAGACTTTCTTGAATATGAGAAAGACATTCTTCTTGGAAAGGAAACCAAGACATAGAAATGTGTTATTATTCTCTCATGCCATACCATGGTTGTTATGTGAAGGAATTAATGTAACGTAGGTAAAACAACTAGGAAAAATAACTAAGGGTTAAATGGTGGGTTATGCAAAGAGTATGGAAACAATACAATATTTAACCCTTATTCATTTCCTTTTGTTTTAACATTAATACAATAATAATTCACATTAAAAACCATGGTGTGAGTCTACCATTGCCATCATATTCCATGTATAAGCAACCATGAAGGATGATGCAAGTATGTATGTGTGCATGCACATCATATGTGCATGAAACCAAAAGCAAGATATCATACATGCATGCATACATCCATCATGCACAAGTAAAGGTTTCAAGTGAGAAAACTAATGGTTGAATGATAAATCAACACTTGATTTATCAACCCGGTCATATCACATATGACCTCACCAAAAGCCAGCTGCCCGATCAATATACGGTATCCCATACGCGCATTTTAATCGGGTCCATGCACATATCACATACGCGTACCACAACATTTCGCCTGGACCAGGTAACTCCTTTGTGGGACTCTAAGACTCGTCAATACGCCAGCAGTGGGTGATGATCATATCAAGCACCCCCAGGCCGCAAGCGGTCAGCTAAACGTAACGGCCACCCGGGTATTGAGCGATCAGAAGAAAACAAGCGAACCTGCTACAACTCCCGTCGAGCCAACCGGCAACACTACCGTACAGTCCGGTCTCTTCGTCAGATATGCTGCATATCGAGTCTAGGGATGGTAACGTCGACCCCAATAACTCAATAAGTCGTGCCGGTGAATGGTCTATAACAGATCGAGAAACTACTGATAACACTTATCAGCAAATCTCAGCAGCCCTGGCCAGGGACTTACTGATATAACCAGTCGAGCACAGTACAGCATCAACTCCCAATACCGGGAGAGACGAAACCCCTCCAATCGCTCATCGCCTTCGTGTGTCTCGGGACTGTACCCAACGGCCACCTGTTTGCACGACTCAGTAGAGCCGTGGTAGGGTGGCAATCAAAATACAGTGGGAGAGCACACAAGGCTCCATGACGATCTGGGTATACAGACTAACCTGTACCAGTGTCACCTGAGAACTGCTATCCGACAATAGATATAATTCCATATAGGAGTTCTCGGCGAGTCCGTCCAGTGTACCCAGTCAACACTGAGCACCCGTATATGATCTTGATGTCAAACATCGATGAATGTGGGAACATTCATCGCCCATCGAATGGGTCTAGTATCATATACGCTAGTCTACTCTGGTATATCAATGCCCCGTCTCGATATACCCACGACTAGGGACATTCCAGGATATGCTTATAGACTACAGATGTCCCACTAGTATGATCTCTATCATAATCATTGTAGTCAAGCCAATATCCTTTAGGCCTTTCCAACATGTATGAATGAGTAAAAGCATGATCAAATCAACATGTTAGATAAAGAAGAACCAGATAGCATACTATCATGTCGAGCAAGAATGTATACTGAATATATATATATGTACGAATACATCCATTATCACATAATAGCCTCTAGGGCATACATATATCCAACAATTTTTTGACACAACTATTGTCTAAACTCATGGTTAAGTCTCTATAAGGGTAATATTAGATATTTTCCCACCCATGGTTTCCATTGACTCTCACAACATTATCTCTCTTCATCTTCTTCCTCAAAACTCAAGAGCTCTCTAGCGTTTGTAAAAGTGAGAAATAATAGTGAGAAAAAGAAATCCAAAGTGAGCAATTCATCATCCTTTACTAGATTAGCACTTTCGTATAAGGTGTTAGCTTCACTAACCTCACATTAGTGAAGATGGTAGCTTGGGTTAGTGTCTCATCGACGTAGATCATCTTCGGCCTCGAAGACTTCAAGCAAGTTCATTGCTTTCATCGTAGCGAAAGGACTAGTACTAGAAGATATTGAAGTGTGGGTCCGATCTACAAAGGTTGTATTTCTAGTTCGCTTAGATGTAAAGTAGTTTATATTTAGTTTCGTACGATTCTCTAGTTAACGATTTTAATTTAGGCTTCTTTAAAACGACAAAATTTTGAAAATGGCATGGACGGTACCTCCCGAAACCTTGCTGCCGTTCATAAGAACCCTACAGCGCCTAACACGTCTGGCATGTGGGCACTGGGTGCCGGTAGAAAGAAAGGGTTTAGCTTCGGAATTAGGAGTTGAGCTCCTGAAAAGAGTTTTTATTTATGGAGTTAAACTCCAAAACATTTTGAGTGGAGTTAAACTCCCCAAAAAACTTTTGTTTATGGAAAACTGCAAAAGATTTTGAATGGAGTTAAACTCCTAAAAGGGTTTTATTTTTGGAGTTAAACTCCAAAAGATCTTGAAAAATGGAGTTGAGCTCGCAGAAATCTTTGGAGACGATCAAAAGGGACCCTTTTCTTCTCCTTTTTAGCCCCGAATTTTCTTTTGAGCCTTGGATCTTCTCGAAGGGTTTTTTTTGGATACGGGTCTCCCTCTTCCTCCTTTCTGTTGTCCGGATCTTGGAGAAAAAGGGGTGGGACTTAAAAATCTCCCCTTTTGGTGATTTGATGGAAGATCTGAGCTCTCCTTCAAGGGTTTTATGGTGAAAAACTGCTTCTTTCTGGAAAAAGAAGAGTTAAACTCTTGATTTAAATCAAAAAGGGGAAGATGGTTTAGAACCATGTGTAACGTTCTGAAAAATCGTTTAGGTGAAATTCCCGATAATCGGTAAAATAACTGGTGTTTTCCGTAAAATCCAAGATATAATTATTTTGCAACATAGTCTTAAATATACGTATTCTAGCGATGAAATGGCTAGTATTGATATTTATTTGGTCACTTATAAATGATTAGTTTACTTAAATATTTTTCCTTAATTAATTATTTTAAATTTTCACTTATACATATAATTAGTGATAATTACAATAAGAATAGGTTGATCACACACTTGTGCACTATCACGACCCGAAGGTACGGAACGTGACCGGCACTTAAATTACGAAACGTCTAAAGGCATAACGTAATCTAAGTAAGCCGAAACCCAGAATCTAAATCATTTAAAAGAAGAAGTGCAGGAAAACATGACTAAAAAGCAACATCATACTTTCTCGAAAATTTCGGCAGAGTCTCCTTTGTAAAAACTGGCCCCAAACGGGTACAGATAAGAATATATAAACAAAAGCAATAATAAAGGCATCCCTAAGCGGGAGCTAGCTCTTCGTCAATTGGCGGTCACAACCACGCAAGTAATATAATATACAATGCCGATGGGCGATGATGAAAACTCAAAAGAAACCAAATAACCATCAGAAAACAATCATAATACAAACGCGACTCTAAGGTCAAAAGAATAAACAACTGGTCTTCTAAGTCTATCAAATAAAACAAGTATGGTTGATGGAGTTTGCTAGATACAACTGAATAAATAAAAGTACAATGGTGTTCACGATACAAGTGAACCAACATACCAAAGCAATCACCCTGAATGAAGTGCCAAGGAAACCTGTACATCTAAACCTGTAAGAAAAACTTGGCACAACGGGGGTGAGCTGCCAACTCATGAGTAGAAGACATCTGCGGTAGAATCGCATGCACGCCGCTCTCCTAGGTCATATAATATACTCAATATAACACTAGACATCTCGTAGTGATAGAGAAAAAGGCTATGCAAAGATGTAATACTCATTGCTCGAGTCAGTGTCGCTATGTAGCGATGTGTCATATGTATGCGTATAATGTATGAATGCATCATGAATGAAACAAACCATAAAGGAATATGGATAATTTGATATAAGAAAATATGTACTTCTATCTCAGTAAAATCTCTTCTGAAATAACTGAAGTATCATCAATGAAATCCATGGAAATCTGTGTCAAGTAATGACACAAAGCATGTAAATCTTAAAATCTCGATATCTCATATCTTTGTATCGCAACCTCATATCTCTGTATCTCAAATCTCATATCTCAATATCTCGGGCTCCAGCCGTCCGGATCGGCCCGTATCATCAAATCACACGACTACGGTCAGTATGCTCTAGATATCCGCCGCGTCATAAATAACCGGTAGGTAGTACTCCCCTGCCTGGCTCAATGCCATCATGTACGATCTTCTTGCCCTGAGGTACCATACCGGGCCTACCATGTACCCGTAGACGGTGCATCCCCCTCCTCGAATCGGGTATACAATACTGCTTAAGAACCGAGAAAACTCATGGTAGACAACACACACATCACATCATGAGAAAACCGCAATTTTCCTTTTTAAAATAAAAATAAGTTATGAAATTTTTGCGGTTTTCCCCAAAATCCAAAAATCTCACTGAAAATCCGAAATCCTAAGAATCATGAGTAAATAAATAATAAGTATCGGCATACACCCCACAATACTGTATGATAGTATGAATACGTAAATGCACGAAGTGTCTAAGTAATATATGTAATGTCTAAACTGGCATATGAGAGTAATCACACGATATTATGTTGGATTAGCATTTAGCTGAATATGTCAATAAAAATAATATGTTCTAAAGTGTACGTGACATGGCAATTTCCGATAATGATGTGTGTGAGCTGGCAATTAAGTGTACGTGGAACATGCACATCATCGGTAATGGTGCTGGTGTCCTAACAGGCGGGGTTTCATATTAGCAAGGAAACATATGTCTGAACATGCAATGCGATGAATACAATATGAGTATAATGGTGAATATGTAGTAAACGCGCAATTAGAGTATACCTACAAATTACGATTCATACAGTTTGTTGTTTGAAAAAGCACGAATCGTGGTTTTTAGAATAGTAGGGCTACAGGGTTTTTAAGAAAAGATACGTCCTTTGAAAAAAAATCCGTACTATCTCTCAGGCTGTCTTTAAAAATGAGCACGATTCCTTAGTTTTGAAAATAAGTATGACTCGAGCCTAAACTAACATTTACATAACTAACTAAGGGACTACACTAAAGAGACTAGTCGAAAGGTAAGAAGAATCCTCCTAAAATCTGAGTCGATATCTCTAGTAGTCGGCGATCCAGCCTTAATAGTGTCACGTATATAGTACGACTTCCTCGAGTCAAGAGTGCTGATCAATCATCATATGTATACTTCGTACGGTAAAATCCATCGTACGGCATTCCAAAATCGGGGTACGGGTCAACTATCACATATACATCATCGTTCGTATATTATCATCATCAAACAAATATCATGATCAAGGGTAATATACTACAATCGCATACATTCCAATATCATCAAACATATATCATCGTCTGTGTGAATACACCTCGCCAAATGATCCACTAAAATATCATGTCTATATCATATCGTGATTAAGTTGCATATTACAATCTGGGTTCTATTCTAAAGTCTCATACATTCCGATGCCATCATACATTTTATCGTTTATATATATATATATATATATATATATATATATATATATATATATTCTCATTACCTAACGATCCTCTAATTTCATAACACATCTCATATCATAACTCGATCATATATCCAATACCTCATGGCATCATGCCCAGCCATATCAACTCATCCCCAAGTATCACGTAATATCCTCATGTCACGCGTATATATATATATATATATATATATATATATATATATATAAACCTACACACATTCATACACACATATATACATACATATACACCAAGTCAGGTGTTTGTGTGTGTGTGTCTACATGAAACCTACAAATTGACTCTAAGGTAATCATCCTCTGGTTAAATCTTTCTAAATCAATCTAATCCAACTTAAGGTCTTTAATGGTACCCTACCGGTCAAGAATCCGAGGTCACGTCCGACTCATAATAATAATATGTTATAAACTTATACTACGTTTGCGGGGGTGCTATACGCCGTCCACCCGACTTCCCCCGTAGATACACATCTACTCGCCCGCATCCTTGCTTGCTAAAGTCGATGTCACCATGCTCTTCCCGTCGTCTCGAAGTCCATACGGGGGTACCTATATATAAACATATGGTATCGTAAATCGAAATCACAAATGAAAACTAAAATGGCACACGGAACACACAGAGGTTAGAACTTATGGTCCTCGCATGCAAGAAAAGACAAACAAATTCTCGATGTCGATGTACAAACATCAGACCATCGAGTTAAAAACATAATCACCAAAGTTCAATTTATAAACAATCACGAAATCTAAACAGAATCTCAGAAAACATGCTCCAGATTTTGCCTAAGGTGAAATTAGCCAATTTTACATATGTAGAGGGTCTAGTTTACTGAAGATAAAACCCTGGAACAAACACGAACTAAAATAGAGGTACCCAGGATTCAATTTGCGGCCAAATGGGATATACTTGCGGCCTAGACTGGGAGATGGGGTGTCGGGTCTTCAAGGTATACTCCAGGTTTCCTTCACAACTCTCAGTCTTCGTTAAATAATTTTCCAGGTCCCCGAGTCACTCCAGATTCCTAAATACCATTACAATTCTCACAATTTTCAGATGTCGGGGTTTCTAAGTTTGTAAATTGGGGGTTTACTCACATATTTTGGTCATTAATCACACACCACAGGGGTTTAAGGTCACTATTGAGTCTCAATTTCACCTTTGAATCAACTCAAACCCTAACCCTTTCTAGAAATTTTCAAAGTTCACTAATCATCACCTAATCACTTCTAAACATGCATGGGTGCTAAAATAATTGAAATACAATACTAATGTTGGAGAAATTATCTCATTTGGCAACTCAAGAATTTTCTTGAGTTGCCCCAAGTCTTCGAAATCTAAATTTTCTTGATCCAAAGTGTTTGTAGTGAACTTGTGAATATTTTAATAAAGGGAAGATGGAGTTTTGATGTGTTTTTGGTGATGACTTGAGGTGGTGAAGGTGGTGGAGAGTGGAGGCAGCCGTGGTGAGATGAGGCAAAAGAAAAATGATGAAGAGATGGAGAAAGAAATGGAAGCATTGGTCAAAGGTCTAGGAATTTCTTATTGGATATAGTGCCATCAGAGTCAATTATTGGATCACAGGCACGTGATTGCAATGATTGAGGGAAGACCTATACCGGTAGGACAGTCTTACTCAAGATGATAGTATGCTATCTGGTTTATCTTTATCATTGTGTACATACTTTAGGTGACATTACAGGTCACTATTGTACGTTGGTAGAGCCCTTAGGATTCTTGCTTGACGGCCAGCAGTGTGATGGCGATCATATACATGGGAGCTGGGGACTATAAGCACATCCTTAAAGTGTCCTTAGTCGAGGGAGTTTCGAGACAGGGCATCGATACTCTAGAGTAGACTAGTGTATACGGATCGAGAACCCGACGAGAGGCGGTGGCTAGTCTCACAAGCCATTGGTGTCAGTTGGTTCACCTAAGATGTATACAGGTGCTCATTGGGTTATGAGTACACCGGACAGGACTCGCCGGGAACATGCTAGTTGGTTTTATACCTAGCGTCAGATAGCAGTTCCCTGGTGACATTTGTATAGGTTAGCTCATCGACCTGAGATCATCATTTGTCTCGTGTGAGTTCTCACTGTGCTTTGATTACTACCCTACCACGGCTCAAAGGAGTCGTGCAAATAGGTTTTAGTTGGGTACAGTTCCGAGCCACATGGTGGCAGTGAGCGGATCGGCAAGGGTTTCGTCTCTCCCGGTATTGGGGGTGAGATCGCGCTGTGTCTAGGAGAGCCATTACACGAAGTCCTTGGCCAAGGCAGGAGATTTACTGGTAGGTATTCCAGAAGTATCTCAGGGTGCTCTGGGCTACACTCCTACACGAGTTGTACCGCTTTTGGGGGTCTGACTTTTACCAACCCCCTAGGCCTGACATGCGATGCTCATAGACGAACGGATTGGAATGTACGGATATTGTCACTGACTGGCTCAGTAGGGTGTCAGGATGAGTTCACTCATCGACCTCCCTTTTGGTCAATACCTGGTAGCCCGTTACGTACGGCTAATACCACTGACTTGCTAGTGGTTAAATCCACAGCCAAAGTATTGATGAGTGTTTAGAGTCCCCCACAGACAGTTTCTCATATTTCGGGCGAAACGTTGTAGAGGCCGTATGGTATTATGGCAGGGTTCGATCATATACGTGCAGTAGTGCACGGATCATGATCGGACGGATCATACTAGTGGGCTTTGGTTTAAGCCGGATCCTAGTATTAGATTTGATGGATTCCTATAGTTTCATCGTATTCGCATTCAGTCGTAATGCGGATGCAGGTATGTATATACAGGTGAGGGGTATCCTTGTGATCCGTCATAAGTTTACTTTAGATATTGCCATATCTTTTTTATTGTTGTAAACATTTAGATTAATGTTTACAAATGGAAATAATGAGCTCAAAGTCATGATTATGAGCATTAATTGTGACACATGCACAAGTGATGACTCATGGTCTCTTTCTTTGTGCATATGTCACATTATTGATTGATTTAAGCGTTGAAATGATAAGAGGAGAGAGGAAGGGCAGCCATATGATGGTGGTTAGCTCTTGTATCATTCTATCTCACTCTCATTTTATCATATAACACAAAAGAAAGCTCTTCTTCCTCCTCTTTCTTCTTGAGTTCACTATCTCCATTGATGGCATCATCTTCAACCTCCATCCATACACTCTCATGTGTTGAGAATCAATGGATGCTTGAGGCAAAGTGATTACACACATTCTCTACATCTCCTTGGACACGTCGACTAGAAAACTTCGTGTCCGAGTCGCGTCGGACGAAGCGGGAGCCCTTAAAACATTGATGTGGTGCCCTTTCCGATGAGAAGACCGGAGATCGGAGATGCCGCGAAGAGCTTGGGAAGGTGGCCAAAGACCGAAGGACACAGATGATCGGTATAGCCTTTTCTGACCATTCTCTAGTTGCTAGTTATAGGTTAATGGTTCGATCCGGGATTAAAGTCTGTGATAACGCCGGTTTCAAGTTTTGAAAAAGTTTTCGTTTCCGCATTTTGGCCCCGGACAGACCGCTGGGACGCTACTTTAGACTTATATGGTATCAGAGCCACGCCATTAACCTTTACTAGCTTGTTCTAACGTATTTAAAACATCGATCGAACGAAATTTCAAAAACCGCGATTCCAATTTATGCAGTTTCTGTCGAAATTTTTTGGCTGTCGATAAATTATTTTGAGTGTTTCAGAAAATCAGGCAGGCTTTTTTAAGACATCTGTGAAAATTTGGTAGCATGATGCTACAGTGCCGCCGCGAAACCGCGGCCATACCCATGTTTTGGCCGCGGTTCCGCCGCCATTATGTGTCATCTCTGCACCAATTTTTCTGCAATGGTCTTTAACTTGGAATTGGGGTTTCTTGAATATTTTGGTTTTGGCCCAGATTATTTTGAGTGTTGGAATTGTACTTGGGGACCACTTCGGGAAATTTTGTCGATCAAAAATTTTAAATATATTAGTTCACAGTGCTTACTTTATATCTGCGACCGTGAATGTCATTTGGTCGGTAAATCTTATCTAATCGCTATAGCCCTTTTAGACAGATTTACGAAGACGACATTCACGTTGATGTTCTGTGTTGTGCTGTGATGTTGCGGTTTTGTCATGGTGGATAGTTCCTGGATGCGATGGTAGTACAGTTTGGTTGTATTTGTACATTTGATATTGCGGGGAGAGCATCAGTCATGTGGACTGCCGTCACTGCCTGTTTGTATATTATTCTTTTAGGGCACGACCGGGCTGAGGTCGATGTACCCGTTGTATAATTTTACTTTCTGTACTAGAATTACCCCGCGGTGGGGTGCACGGTAGCCGGGTTCTAAAGGGCAACGGGCCCGCATCTCATGGCTTTGAGACGGAGGGGGCTTCACTCTAGAATTGGCGGGCTATTAGCCGCACTTGTAAGGGGTATAGGTTGACCCAAGGAGGGGTGCTCAAGTTACCGGATTCCGTGAAGTGCTGGGTGGTCTATTAACTTTGTTGAAGGGGGCTGCCTCGCTTCAGGTTTTTGCGGGTAACTTGCCGCGCCCGTAGGGGTCTAGGATTTCTTTGCACAGGCTATCCACACGACCAAGGGAACGTCGGGTTTCAATTGTGACTCAATGAAACCCGGGGATCCTAGATTATCTGTATTGTTTTGTGATGCTTATTACTTTTCTGTGATGTTGCATTTATCACGCCTGGAGTGATTATTATATATTTCTATATATATACTAGTAGATGTTGTATATGTTTTACACCTGTGCTAGTCCAGTCCCCGCTCTGTCGTTAGTTAAGTAACCTAACGGGTGATGACGGAACTCAGTGGCGAATGCGGATGGCATATACGCACATCATATTTTCGTTCTTTTGTGGTGTGATTAATTGATGGGTCTGCGTTGATTCAGATCAATGCAAGCTGAACAAACCTATTCTGATGTTGTTGGAACATTTTTCAAAAAGCTGTTATTGCAAGGACGTTTTCTTTTGTTTTGCACAGTGGTATTCGGTTATGAATATCCAGCACCTCAGTCGACGAGGCAAGGGCCGAGATCCCTTCACCGGGAGTGACCCCTTGGACAGAAGTTTGCGTCAGGATTATAACTTAACTATAGCCGATTGCCTTTTTGCTTTGGATCGTGGTATTCGGCTGGAATATCCTGCACCTCATTTTACGGGGAAAGAGCCGAGATCCCTTCACCGGGAGTGACCTCTTTAGCAAAGGTTTTCGCCACTATATTTTTATAAAAAGCTATCCGGTTCCTTCAACGATATCAAGTTCATTACGTTAAAGTTTTTTCGCCAAAAACCATTCGTAGCCCTCCGTCATTTCAGACGGGTAGCACTTAGTATTCATGCTATGTTTGTTGGACAAAGTCAAGGCATAGTGTATGGTAGCTATTTGTTACCTTTCTGTTGCATAGATAGATGCGTTGGTTTGGGACAGTCGTACTGCTTTGTTAGCCAAAGTCAAGGGTAGGTACGGGTGGGTTCAAATTAACCTGGATAATGGCGGGTAGAACATGTCACGTGACTTATGATTTGTTGGCCAAAGTCAAGGTCATAAGAGCATGGGGTAAAAATCACATCAGGAGTTTCTAAAGAAACTGAAACTTGCCAGGCATGCACATACCTTTTGGAGTATGATAACGTGAGTGGATTCCATCACGTTATCATGCGATGATAGTTGGATCCCGATTGCCACTGATGAGTTGGTTTACTCCTCGGGTGATCCCGACTAATTCTTCTTTCAGGTTTGGAGGAGAATTTGAGGTTACTGTCGGTGGTTTCCTGATTAGATAAATTGATAACCATTCTGATCTAGGTTAGAGTGCACGCAGAGTGTTTCTTTTCTCTCTCTCTTTGGCAGCGACCATGGCCCGACTCTAGACTATGACTTAGTGACCAAGTTAACCGAACTTTCTTAAAACACTAGCTTTTGGATTGTCTGAGTTGCATACCTGATTGCCACTCCTACTTTTACCCTTTTCTCCAGAACACCCCGTATTACTACGAACATCCACTTCCATTGGATAAAACCATCAAATGGTTATATACGAACTCGATGGAAATTGCTCCAGATTCGAAGATGGTTTCTGGTTCTGGAGAAAATGAATAGGACTATTCAGTTGTCTTTTCCTTTTACCTTCTCTCAGGTTGCGAGTGCTCCTTGGATTAGGACGGTACACCTATTATGCTAATTGGATAGTCTTCTTCCAAACCATAGGCAGGTGCCGAATGGTGGGGAACGAAGAAAACCAATTAGCCTAACGAAGGTGTACAGAAGGTATTAAGTGAAGACAAATAAAGGTATTAGTAAAAGGGCAAAGTAAACTGCGACTGCTATTCACGACCAAACCAAGTATTTCATCGCCACTCCTAATTCACCTTTGTCTTTCTCCAGGACACACCGTATCACTACGAATATCCACAGTTATTTGGATACTTCATCGTATGGTTATATACGAACTCGAAGGAATTTCTTCTAGTTCGGGGATGGATTCTGGTTCAGGAGAAATATGAATAAGGTTTTGTTCAGTTGTCTTTTCTCTTTACCTTCTCTCGGGTTGCGAGTGCTCCTAGGATTAGGACAGTACACCTATTAAGCCTATTAGATAGTGCCGAACGGTCGGGAAGGAAGAAAACCATTTAGCCTAAAAAGGTGTACAGAAGGTAATGACTAAAAACATATAAAGGGATTTGGAGAGATGGCAAAGAAATATACGGTTACAGTTGTGAATTTGATAATGGAAGAGGCATTACTAGGAATACTCGGATACCCCTTCGAAACATTTATATGTTTCAGTTTCACTGTGTATTGTTAAAAGAAAACTGATTTCCCAATTAGCCCTTGCTCCAGGGTATGTATTTACCAGGTTTGATTCTCGCATCTGTATGGTTTTACAGATGATGAGTGGGAGTAAGTTATTTGGAATTAGGTGATCATCCTCATTATATCCGGATTCGTTGTAATTGGTGATATTTGAGGAAATCGCCTGGGTTATTTGCCGGACGACAAATATTTAGTTTTGAATATCCGTTGTTATGCACCAATTTCAAATTGATATATCTGTACGTTTATTTTTATAAAGTGAGATATAACTTTTTGAAATTATGTCCATGACATTTACCTATATCAGTGGATGGTTAGGTAAGGAGCATTAAACAATGGTGTAATTCTTCTTAACCATAAGTACAATTTTTAACCTACGACACACAGGGAATGAGTTATTAGACTCAGGGGAATTATGCAGAGTGTTGTATATTGTCCAGTGTCCATTAGGATAGAGGGGTTGGTACTCGTACTATATTCTGTTTACTTGTGACTTCTCTAGTTTGTAGACATGTGTTTCATAGAAATACAAAATCCAAGTTTTGAGAAGTTATAGGTATATGAATAAAGTAGAGAAACAGGTATTGCAAGTATCAAGATTTTTCAAGGTGATCGAAGATGTAGATACTTGTCTATGGTATTCAGTTGATAGTAATGATTATGAGAACTTGCTTCTCTTTCAGGTTACTCATATCTGGAAGTATTCTTAAGTTGAGTAATGCTGATCGGCCTCTCTCCATTTAGTTGACATGCACTGGAGACAGCTGCATGATTTGAATCTGGTTCCAATTAAATCAGTGCCTCTATTTCTATATTGGATATAGAATAGTTCATATCTTAACAATGTTAAGGTACGGGGAGTTGTCCGGCTTATACTTAAAACCAAACTCTGGATAACTCAAGGCGCGTTTCTGTAATGGCTGTTTGTGGGTTAGCCCGGGCTATGAAGAGGGTTGATTTTCTACCATCTGGAAGATCAATAGTGATATTGTTCTTGACTCGCCACAGTTTTGATATAAATGGATTTTTTCAGAAAACAGTAGTGGGAGTATGGTAGAACCGGAAGTGATTCCAGAAACGCAAACGATTGCTGAGAATTTAATAGGACCTAAAGATTCAATCTGGTTTGACATTCCATTAGCCACGCCACAGATATGGTGGGTAACCTCAGGCACCCGAGAGGTACTCCGGTAGCCTCAAGGACGGTGACAGGGAGGTTCTTGTTTACCCAGACTTGCCGTTGCTGTTGTTCCATACTGTGAGACCCGGCAGGAGGATGAGTATAGCGTCGTTCTATACTATCTTTAGAAGTGTACGTGTATATGACTCTGCCAGAGGGTTGTCGTAGTCAGTCGGAGCAGCGGAAGCATAGTGGACAAGTAGCTTATGTCTATTTATAGACTAAAGCAGCTATAGCGGAGATAGATCATCTATTTCGGATATGACAATCGTAGGTTTGACTTCATGAAAATAGGGGATGGATCTGTTAAGAAAGTAGTATGGTGTGATGTCCTGGTATTTAGATAACATACACAGAGTAGGAAGTGATATTCCTATACTACGATCGGTTATACTTTGGTTGTCACACGGTGTTTTCTCCGTATAGGAAATATATATAATATCAGACATTCTGGTTACTAGATCTATGGTTTTAGATCTAGATTTGGGTAGTTTCCCAATCAGGGTACTTAGACAGCATTCTAAAGTTGTTTTAGTATTGACGAATCCTGGCACGGTAGTATACCTCCAGGTGATGGAGTCACCCTCTTTAAAGGTGTCTTACAGACTAAAGGGGAGAGGGATGTACATGATTGGCAGATCACTTGCTTAGGAAATTGAGTTAATCATGAGATGTCAAGTACTACACCAGATGTTGTTTTTGCAGTAGATGCAATAAGTTGATATTGATCCTATCCTAGAGAAACATTCCGAAGCAGTTTTAGAACATAACTGGATATTCTAGGGATATGATAACGACAGCCTCTTTCAGGGAACGGTTATCATTCCAGGCTTCCAAGGTGACCTGGACGACAGAGTGGCTGTCGGAGTTATAGTTTTCCCTCTAACGAGGGGCAGTGGTTTGGACAGGTGATCCAAGCGGACACTGAGGGAGGCATGACGCAGGATACTGATTAAGTTCAGTTGACGATACAGTCTAAGAAGTTTGGATTTGGAGTTCATTTATGAACTAGGTCCCATCAGATATCCAAACATATTCTAAGACAGGTATTGCTCATTTCGGGAGATGGCTTTCTCCGCGAACTTAAGATAAAGAGAGACATAGAAAGAAACATTAGGCGGATCCACTCACCGAGGCAATTCCTCGAATGCAATAGTTTCGCAAACGGGCTTTGTGAAACTAATTAGTAGATGAGTTGGATGTTCGATATCACACGGGCTGTGAGTATGCGGCATCACAATAATTAGCCTTGAGTGCAAGTGGGAGATTGTTGGATATAGTGCCCTCAGAGTTGTTAGTTATGTATATGCCCTAGAGGCCATTGTTGTATATGTGATGTATATTATGATGGATGCTTGGATATATATAGAGAGGACTTTCTTGCTTGTAAGGATAGTATGCTATTTGGTTTCACTCTATCTTTACATGTTGACTTGTACTGGTTTACTGTCTTACTCTCACATGTTGATAAAGCCCTTAGGATCTGTACTCGACTACTGGGACTATGATGAGATCATACTGGTGGGGCCATGGTAGTTGATGAGTACATCCTATAACTGTTCCTAGTCGAGGGTATATCGAGACAGGGTATCGATACACCAGAGTAGACTAGTGTATACGCATCTTGACCCATATGATGGGCGAAGGATGATCACATATCCATCGGGGTTAGACAACAAGGATGGTGTGCGGGTGCTCAGTGGAGACTGGGTACATGATCGCACGCTTTTGGCGTGTCGGATGTTCAAAGATCTAAAGTTTACCGCGATCAGGACGGTGTCGCTATGCAGCTAGCCGGTTGAGCACGGGTCGATCCACAGGGAGATGGTTGTATTTCCGTTCTTGTCTTAGACGAGTCAATAAAGAATTTGTATGTGTTTATTCGATTCTATCCTAAGTGTATTATTTGCAAGTATAAAGTTGTTAAGAAAAAGATACGAGATTATAAGCTAAAGAAATCCGTAATCAAAACCTTTGAGCCGAGTCTTGACCAATTGAAGCTAGAGCAATCGGCAACAATGTGGATTAGGGGATTTAAGCGCGGTATTCATGGAATACGGCTTATTTACCCTTGTCCTTCCGTTCTTGTCTCTTGCTTTCGCCTCCGGCCAAACCGAACGCAACCGGTCGCGGTTAGGAATCACCGTTACCTTGTCAGGGTAGGGTGCCTAACGGAGCGCTTGCGTATGGTTCGGGCGGAGTTCAAAGGAAAATAACGGGAAAAGGAAATGAGCAAAGAAAATCTTAACTTACAATACCGTATTGATTCTTAACAATGATAATTACAACATTCACAAAATGAACAACAAAGAGCAAAAGAAAAGAACAAAGAAAAGAAAAGATTACAAGTAAGTAAGTGCATGAAATGAAATTGCAAGAAAGTAAAGCAAGGTAATAAAAAGCAAGTAATAAATAAGCAATAAAAAGAACAAGAAACTAGAACTCAAGACAAGCATGGGATCAATAGCCAACCCTTAAACTTGCAAGCTCAACAAGAGGTTGCAAGATCAAGAGAAGGGTAGAGAACGCATGTGAAATGAAGTGCTAATTCCATAAGAAAATACGACCCTTGAGATCAATAACAAACTCTTAACCTTTCAAGCTCAATTAAGAGGTTGAAAGATTAAGAGGAAGCAAGAATCTCAAGGGGAAGTTAAACAAAAAAGAATGATACAAAAGCCCTCATCTTCATTGATCTTCCACTCAAAAAGCTCTCACTACAATTTTCATGGAGAAAATAATGAAGAAGAAGAAGAACTACACTAAAAACTACAAAAGAGGAACAAAAGAATGAACACCAAAAGCTTGGCAAGTTCTGGGGTATTTATAGGAGGTGAACTGAAAACCTAGGGCAACAATCTGCCACAATATGAAGTCCCCAAACTGCCCCCGAAATACAACAGAGAGAGGACCCCACATGGCCGCGGATCCGCGGCATAAGCCTGCTTAGGCCGCGGATCCGCGGCCATCTTGATGAGTTAGGCCACCATCTTTTGTGTGCTCCCCTGGTTCTCTGTCCTATGTTATTGTACATATACCAAATTGCAGTATGCTTCCACAGTTGCATCAGATTTGCAATGGTCCAAAGTGGCAACAAAAATAATACTTTTGACCTTTTCTCCCTCGAGCTCCGCGCACCAATTGATTCTTGTGCTGCCCCTCTCGTGCTCTGTGCTTGTCCGAGACACGAATGACCGCTGTCATATGTCTTGTCTCTGGAACCGGTATGCAGCACTGGACGGATATGGATGACCGGAACCCGGCTTTTATCTGTTGTCAACTGATGTTCTGTATTTGGTGTAACTGTGGAGATTTTTTCTTGATTTGCAATATTTGTACTGGAAACCTGTAATCTGTAAATATGTAACAAACACGAATTAAAAGCACCAACCTATAAACACACGAGCATAAGAATGGGCGGTATAAAATGCAATATTCTGTTATGAACAAATACCCCCAAACTTAACTTTTGCTCGTCCCGAGCAAAACCAATTATTCACAAAAAAGAAAATCCTAACCGCACTTTCACAGGGAACGCGATTGCACTGAGCACGTGCAACAAGCCGTTAAACCTCTAGGTGTCCCTAGTAGGAGGAGTGTTGTCTCCTGAGGGTTTTCAGCGGATACTACCCACAAAATCCCGTCAAGCTAGTGTCATAAGTTAACGTCGATTCTACTCCTACAGTTTAGTATTTACGTTAGAAATTCTATCATCCTAAGTTAGAAATATCCAACCCTTATGCTTCACACCTCTAATCTATTTAACCTTAGATCATATACGTTCCAAAAAAGTTTAGAAAGATGTTGGTTCCTCTGAGTTTTCCTTCTAAAGTGTGGCCTCAAATTAGGGATTTTTATCAACTTTACAGAAAACACAAGTCTTATTCTTTATTTCTATCTTTTATCCAAACATCGATTGTATACCCCTACGTGTGTGTATTTTTGCACCCCTACACTTGAGAACTCAATTCAAGCTATAATACCCTTGCCCTAATACCTAATACTACTTCTTTTCATTAAGGATGGACGGATTTGCTCACACATCTTTCATGCGACTATTAATGCTTCTTGAGGCACTAGCGACCGATTACTGAATGTGTGAACTTAAAGCGTAAATAGTATTTTCCAGGTCTTGACTTTATTCTATTTTTTCTTTTTTCTATTTCTTTTTTTCTTTTTCTTTTTCTTTTTCAAGACCGGATATATTTTTCAACATGCTCTTTTGGTGTTTAGCTTTAAATACCGTTTTTTCTTTCATACTAGGTTTTCAGGCAAGAGTATTTATAGGTATCCTCTACTATCCTAAGTTTCAAGGTACGTGTAAGTGCAGTTGTAGGGTATATACTTTCTAAATTTGAACTCAAAAAAAGAAACAATTTTTCAGACTTATCCTCCAGAAAAGCTTCAATATTTTCCCCTCATCTTGACTTAACTCAAGAACTGAACTCAAAAAACTGTAAGGACGTATACTTACCAAAGTTAGATAGAATGAGGGTTATTTTTAGGGTTTTCAATTCCTAAACCTGGAATTTAGTTATTTCTAACATATCAACTAAACTTTCAGAATAAAAATCTTAGTTATCCTATTAGCTAACTTGACGACAAAGTTTTTATATTTTTGGAAATTTTTTTGATTTTTGTGGGTTTTTAATAAGGTATGCAAATGCAAAATATACAAATGAATGCGAAGGAAGAAAGCTTACCGAGCACACCCCCAAACTTAAACTTGACAGTGCCCTCTCTGTCAGGCTACACCAAGAGGGTCAAAATTGCCGGCGCTCCCTAAAAACAAATTATATACAAAACAAAAACCGAAAAGATATATACAAAAAAGGAGTCCCCCCCAAACTTAAGTGAAACAGTGTTTCCACTGTTAAGCGTTGAAGTTCAGGATTAGGGGGGAAAGAACAGTATCAATCTATACAAGGCCTTACACAGGCCAAAAGTTAACACCAACCATTCAAAGATTTTATCATGGTAAAGCAGTGGTTGGTGAAAGAAGGTGAAGAGGTAAGAAATGGAGAATACGCGAGACCGTATGGAGATAGAAGCGGGATACGGTCTCGGTATATCAGAAGAAGAATGGCGGAAGGGAAAAAGAAGTGGAGTACGAACTTGAAGGTGCAAATGGAGTGAATAGATTAGCACAATTTGTGATGAGCGATGTGTAAACAACGATTATGCTAATCTATTAACCCGTCGAGAGATTGGGTTAAATCCCTCAAGATTCGTAAGAAATCATGGGTACGCCGAACTTGGTAAACCAGACATATGAAATGAAAGTGAGACGGGTTCTTGCAAGGTCGGAACGATGGAAAGGATGGAGGTAGGTGATTGAGGAAGGTTATCGGTTAAAGGTTCAGGAGGGTGTACACAGTCAATGAAAGGAACAGGATGAATTAGAAAATCCGACTCATCAATTAAAACTGGTTCATTCTCAAAGCTATCTTCAAAATTCTCCTCAAAATTTAGCACATCCATGCATTTCTCTTCAAAATTCAGACGCATATGGGGTTCGGGAAAAATATTTAATGACTCGGGATGATGAATTGGAGAGAAAAACTCAGCCAAATCTGCGGGTTCATCATCCAAAATAGTCCTATCGTCAATATCCTCAATCAAGTGAAAATCTATATTCTCAGACACCTCAACAAAAGCATGGATATCAATCAATTCAGGTTCTAGAGTGGAGGTGTAGAGGTCAAAAGGATTGGGTGTGGTTTCACTTGGCAAGGTCCCTTCACAATCGGGTAAATCAAACACTACAAAGTCGCACAGCTCATTAATCATTCTATCTTCAATCGGTGAATCGTTGGGAATACTAGATAGACATTCAAAACTGGAGTTGTGGGATTCAAGTTGAAATGGGCAGGCTTGATTCGGAAGGGGGTACAGCTCATTCTCACCACTCAAATTCACAGCCTGTCCTACCGCCTCTTCATACATTGGAAAAATTGGAGCTAGTTGAAAACTAGCTACCGGGTCACTAGGTTGTATGAGGGCGGCCATGGACGCATCCAAATCCATCATCTGTTGGTACGACGCTACCCTAAAGTCTTCCAAAGACTGTTCCAGACTAGACATGGGTTGTGAAGGGGTTTCAGTAAAGGATTCAAAGTTGTTTGGATACTGAAAACTCCCAAATGGCGGTTCTGAAGCAATGTCTAGGGAAGGTGCAAAGGTAGGGTAGGATTGGTAGGAATTGAATGGTTGGACAGGGGTAGGATCAACATTTGGATAAGAAGGTGAATGGACTTGTTGATCCCAAGAATTTGAAGTGGTGAAAGGAGTGAAAGATCGGCTACGGGATTGTTCAATACGTTCAGCGATGGACAAAGGACGATTTGCAAAAGGGGTATCAACATAAGCAGGTGCGGGAGGTTGAAAAGATTGATACAAAGTGGAATGAGGTGTGCAAGTGTTTGTCCTAGACGCTGCTATTCGATCTTTCAGTGAAACTTTGGCCATGGAGGGGTCGTTCGAAGTTCGGCCAAAGCAAGAACCGTAAGATGTAATGTCTGGTTGTGGGTACAAAAGTTCGGCAAGAGTTTTGCGAGGTGGGGTACCCATGATATGATGAGAAAAGGAAAGAAAGGAAGAGAAAAGGACGGAAAAAGAATGTGATTTTTTTATATTTTTTTTATAGATATATATTAACAAAAGAATGAAATATACACAAAAAAAGAATATGGACAAAAACAATCACGACACAAAAATACCACACACCTAATCGTTCTAGGGTTCACCTAGGTCAACTAGACCTGCTCCAGAACTTGATTGTCGAAGTAAAACTGTGTCGAGAAACGGGCTCAAGATACACTGATCACGAGGCCGGTAAGTGCAGAGATAAGGGGAGGTTTTCCAACATTTTCGTGAAGTTCCTTAATTAAATAACCCTTTCTCTTTTGGCGGTTTCGCCGTTAACACTTTCCTAGACACCCCGTAAACAATACACCGTTAAGTGAGGTTCTAAACACAGTTAACTTCTCCTAGTGAGCGCGAAGTCCTTAAGGCTTAAAGTCTAGTTTCTTTTAAATTTTGTGCGGGTAAACGTTATGTTCAAGTTCGTGATTTGTGGGCCACGGAAAAGGTGATGAAATCCTTTACCGTATGTTGTGGGGTTCGCTTGCCCTTAAGTCCGTATTAATGTATGCAATACGCAATTCAAAAATTCTATAAAAAATCAAACAATCATTTTTTTGTTTAAGCACGGCGCTGCAACAAATACGGGTTAGTCAATTTTTAGCGTTTGCTAGCGAACATGCAAAAAATCCTGCAAAGAATAGTATATTGGAAGCGTCGGATTTGAGAAGAAGGTGTTAGTAAAGTACGTACCGTTAAGTTTTGGGTTAGGAAACCCACGTTGAATCAAATCCGGTAAGCTTGAAAAGTTCGCTTGCGCGGGTCAAACTACCCGGATCTTTGGCACTGTACTTTGCAATCACCTTAGCCTTGAACGTACACTTTGCTCCCCACAATCGCTGTTTGCAAATCTGCAAAATCTGCACACCTGCCCACAAAAATGATCAAAAAAATAACAAAAAGATTTTTTTTTCTTATATATACAAAAAGAATACTAACCCGAATAACAAGAAAGAAAATACGCTACCGTCTCCCCGGCAACGGCGCCATTTGATCGCACGCTTTTGGCGTGTCGGATGTTCAAAGTTCTAAAGTTTACCACGATCAGGACGGTGTCGCTATGCAGCTAGCCGGTTGAGCACGGGTCGATCCACAGGGAGATGGTTGTATTTCCATTCTTGTCTTAGACAAGTCAATAAAGAATTTGTATGTGTTTGTTCGATTCTATCCTAAGTGTATTATTTGCAAGTATAAAGTTGTTAAGAAAAAGATACGAGATTATAAGCTAAAGAAATCTGTACTCAAAACCTTTGAGCCGAGTCTTGACCAATTGAAGCTAGAGCAATCGGCTACAACGTGGATTAGGGGATTTAAGCGCGGTATTCGTGGAATACGGCTTATTTACCCTTGTCCTTCCGTTCTTGTCTCTTGCTTTCGCCTCCGGCCAAACCGAACGCAACCGGTCGCGGTTAGGAATCACCGTTACCTTGTCATGGTAGGGTGCCTAACGGAGCGCTTGCGTATGGTTCGGGCGGAGTTCAAAGGAAAATAACGGGAAAAGGAAATGAGCAAAGAAAATCTTAACTTACAATACCGTATTGATTCTTAACAATGATAATTACAACATTCACACAATGAACAACAAAGAGCAAAAGAAAAGAACAAAGAAAAGAAAAGATTACAAGTAAGTAAGTGCATGGAATGAAATTGCAAGAAAGTAAAGCAAGGTAATAAAAAGAAAGTAATAAATAAGCAATAAAAAGAATAAGAAACTAGAACTCAAGACAAGCATGGGATCAATAGCCAACCCTTAAAAACTTGCAAGCTCAATCAAGAGGTTGCAAGATCAAGAGAAGGGTAGAGAACGCATGTGAAATGAAGTGCTAATTCCATAAGAAAATACGACCCTTGAGATCAATAACAAACTCTTAACCTTTCGAGCTCAATTAAGAGGTTGAAAGATTAAGAAGAAGCAAGAATCTCAAGGGGAAGTTAAACAAAAGAGAATGATACAAAAGCCCTCATCTTCATTGATCTTCCACTCAAAAATCTCTTACTACAATTTTCATGGAGAAAAGAATGAAGAAGAAGAAGAACTACACTAAAAACTACAAAAGAGGAACAAAAGAATGAACACCAAAAGCTTGGCAAGTTCTGGGGTATTTATAGGAGGTGAACTGAAAACCTAGGGCAACAATCTGCCTCAATATGAAGTCCCCAAACTGCCCTCGAAATACGACAGAGAAAGGACCCCACATAGCCGCGGATCCGCGGCCTAAGCCTGCTTAGGCCGCGGATCCGCGACCGTCTTGATGAGTTGGGCCACCTTCATTTGTGTGCTCCCTGGTTCTCTGTCCTATGTTATTGTACATATACCAAATTGCAGTATGCTTCCACAGTTGCATCAGATTTGCAATGGTCCAAAGTGGCAACAAAAATAATACTTTTGACCTTTTCTCTCTCGAGCTCCGCGCACCCATTGATTCTTGTGCTGCCCCTCTCGTGCTCTGTGCTTGTCCGAGACACGAATGACCGCTGTCATATGTCTTGTCTCTGGAACCGGTACGCAGCACTGGACGGATATGGATGACCGGAACCCGGCTTTTATCTGTTGTCAACAGATGTTCTGTATTTGGTGTAACTGTGGAGATTTTGTCTTGATTTGCAATATTTGTACTGGAAACCTGTAATCTGTAAATATGTAACAAACACGACTTAAAAGAACCTACCTATAAACACACGAACATAAGAATGGGCGGTATAAAATGCAGTATTCTGTTATGAAAAGTACACAGGACGGACTTGCCGAGAACTCCCAGATGGTGATATACCACATGTCAGATGGCAGTTCTCTGGTGACACTGGTATCGGGTAGTCTGTAGACCCGAGATCGTCATAGAGTCTTGTGTGATTCCCACTGTGCTTTGATTTCCACCTTACCAGGTCCAAGAGGGCATGCAATACGGTGGCTTTTGGGTGCAGTCCCGAATCATATGGAGGCAATGAGCGATAGGAGGGGATTCGTCTCTCCCGGTATAGGGAGTTGATGTTGTGCTGTGTTCGATTGGCTATAACTGAAAGTCCCTGGCCAGGGCTGATATAGAGATTTACTGGTAATTGTTACCAGTAGTTTCTTGACCCGTTATGAGCCTCACATCAACAAGACTTATCGGTTACTAGGGTCTGACGTATACCACCCCTGGACTTGATATGCGACATATCAGACGAAGAGACCGGACGGTACGGGAGTGTTACCGATTGGATTCACAGGAGAACGTACAGGCTAGATTGTTCATCTTCTGATCGCTCAATACCTGGGTAGCTATTACATTTAGCTGACCGCTTGCAGCTTGTGGGTGTTTGATATGATCATCACCTGCTACCGGCGTATTGACGATTCTTTAGAGTCCTACACAGAGGTTTCTTGGCTCAGGCAAAACGGAGTAGAGGCACATATGTGATATGTGCAGGACCGAGGATAATGCAATATGAGATACCGTATTATATTCTCGCGATATTTAGATATGAACCGGGTCATCGGATCAAGTGTTGATTCGATGAATCGGTACATGATATATTAGTCGGTTATATTCGATATAGCTGGATTGTCGGATCAAGTGTTGATTCGATGATTTAATGTATAATAATATATATGATATATTGTATTATATTATCTAATATTGGCTTGCTTTATTATTTCATTTTCTCACCGGATAATACATTGATATATATGCGATATATATTAATTGTATTATTTTCTTTTGTTACAAATATATAATATATATGTGATATATATTATAGTAACATGATATGATTAATAATGAAACATGTTTAGTGGAGATTAAAGGAGGTTAGGGTTTGATTTGGGTTAGTTGCTTCATACACCTTCTAGAAACTTTTCTTTTGTCATGAGTTAGATATTATGGTTGATATTTTTCTATGACTCATTCTTTTAACCCAACAAAACCCAAGCCCTAGTTAATTCTCTATAAGGGTTATCCTTGTCATCCTAAACCATGGTTGCATTATTAATTCATATATTCATTTCATTATTCATCACAAAAGGATTAACTCATTTTTCACCATCTTCTTCTCTCTTGAGCTTTGAGAAAGCTTACTAGTTTTTCATTTTGTAATGATTTCATGTGAGAATTTGATATAAAAAGAGTGCATAAATACTAATCCATCATCCTCATCTAATCTAGCCAATTAGATTAGGGTGTTCACCTCATTAGAGTGAGAGATCTTGAGTTATAGTAAATTCGACGTAGATCATCGGAGAAAAGGAATACTACAAGCTAGCATGGATCGTTCGAGTCGTGGAGCCTCTCTTGAGTCCAAGAGATCGTGGATCGCGGCGAAGGAACTTCTACTCGGAGCTTATGAAGCGAAGGAGCAGACTACAAAGGTTGTAATCCCTCAAACTTAGTAGTAAAGATGTTTACTTGCATGTTTAACCCTAATAATCTAGCAAAGATCCCGGCTTTGGGTTGTTCGGCACATCTAAAATTTTATTAGGGCATGGTTGATGCCTTATGAACGCTCACAAGAGTGCCTAGGAACCCTACAGTGGTATCAGAGCCTAGCTAGAGCATTAGGCGACGTGTATACGAAGTTAAAACTCCGATCGAACCCCGAAACGTCAAAACGGACCTGTCTCTGGACTTTTTTTAAAACTGTGATTTTTTCTAAATTAAAAATGCTTAAAAATACCAGCAGGGAAATATAAATATTACTGTGCAAAACGAGCTTGCAATCCGTACGGACCGCCGCGGAACCACGACCATACCTTGCTTGGGCCGCGGATCCGCGGTGGCACTGTTGAATTGGGCTTTGGGTTTGAAACAGTAATATCCGTATCTGCTATTTATATTTTCTGGGAATTTTTAATCTGACTCAAGTATTGAGTGTTCTGGGGTTTATTTTGTAATCTTAGCTTCGATCGGAAAATTTAATTTTGTTATGTTTTCCGGATATTTAGAAACGGTTAAAATGTTCGAACGGATATCATTAACTCATTTTTTCCTGGCACGAAAAACTTTCAAGTGTTGAATTTTTCTCGGGTTTAAATCTTTCAGAAAAACATGCAAGTAACGCGGTGGTCCCTCTAGAAGAACACAAAACTTAACTCGATTATGTGACCGTCTGAACCGCCTCTAAATCTTAGGGTTTGGGGCAGTACGGCGTGCCACATGTGAGGCGTTGGATTGACCCTTTTACGGTTGGATCATCGATACCGTGACATATTCTGGGATTATTTGAACTCCGCTCAAGTGTTGAGCTATTTAGGAAATCTTGGGTATTTGATTATCTGATCGGAAAGTTTAATACTGTCTATTTATCTGGAATGTGATACAATATGTGGGATTCATATAGTTAGGCATGAAATGCGAAGTATGTGATATTTCGGATTTATGATGTCTAAAGTGATTAATATTCCAAATGTTGTAGTTTTACAATTTCTTTTCTGTGACCGTAAGTGTAGTATGTAGTTGTATTGCCGGTCTTCGTTGCTATACATCAACGACGATCGGTGTATGCATACTTACTTACGTTGATGATATGTGATATTATGTGTTGCTATGATATGTTATATTGGACTGTCATGTTCTGAATAGCCGGGGGTTTTATGTGAGATGAGGGTTTTTATTTTCATTCATGTAAAATTCATTTATGTAATATTCTTTTATTGGGGCACTTCTGGGATGAGGTTGATGTCACCAGTGTATATTATTTACTTTTCCGCATTAGGTAGACCCAAGGAGGGGAGCATAAGTAACCGGGTTTTAGGGTCCAGTGGGAGGCCATCTCGAGGAGTCGAGACCGGGTCTCCTAACCCTAGAATTGGCAGTGTTACTTGCCGCTCTCGTATGGGTCTAGGGATATGGGTTTGGCTATTCATCGCGACCGTGGAATCCGTGTTTTATACCGGCCCGTATTAAAAACATGGACATCCTAGTATATTCAATATTTCATATATGTTCTTCTGCTGCAATGTTCTATGATGAGATCATATTACTGCCTGAGACGAATGCTTATACTATATATATGCTGATATATAAATATTACTGCTTTCGTTTCTTCTGTGATGCTTAGGAAGCATAAGCTGATGGGATTTATTAATGAGATTAATAAAAAGAAAAGAAACCTAAAAGATGTTGTAGAATCAAAACTTTATAAAAGGGTAGCTACAGTTTTGCTTTGCATAGCGGTATATATGATATACCCTGCACCTTATTCGATGAGGAAAGTGCCGAGATCCCTTCACCGGGAGTGACCTCTTTAGCGAAACTGGTAGATGCTACAAACTCACGGTTTAGTTTTTGACAGCTTATATAGTTCTTGCTTTGCACAACGGTATATATGATATACCCCGCACCTTATTCGATGGGGAAAGAGCCGAGATCCCTTCACCAGGAGTGACCTCTTTAGCGAAGCTAGAAAAGCCTCAAAAACACTTCTTTTCAAAAACACTCGATTCTATGACGATATCAAGTTCATTACGCTCATGGTTTTCTGAAAAACCTGCGTAGCCCTCCGTCATTTCAGATAAGTAATATTTAGTATTCATGATATGGTAGTTTGGCATGCGTCAAGGCGTAGTGTACGGTAGCTGATTATTACTTATCTGTAACATGAGATGCGATTGGATTAGGGTATTCGTACGGCGTTGTTTGGCATGCGTAAAGGGTCGTACGGGTGGGTTTAATTCAATCACGAAATGTACAGGTTGAACTTGACCAGCGGACTATGGGTTGTTTGGCATGCGTCAAGGTCATAGCACGCTAGGGGTAAAAGCATTATCGGGAATTTCAAGTGTTGAAATTTGCAATGAGATTGCATACTTTCTATGAGATAGTTGGATCCTGATACCCACTGCGAGTAAGAGTTACTCCTGGGAGAGTTTTACACATGACAATTAGCCGATCAAGTAGGTGTCTAGAAAAGTGTTAACGGGGTTACGCCTCTGGGAAAACGAGGTTTACTTTAATTAGGTCCGTGCAAAACCACGGGGAACCTCCCTCAAGTACCGACACTGATCTGGCTGAAAGATTTACGAAATTGTAGTGTGTAATTAATTCCGGCTAATCTTGCCTTTTAGAGTTTGAAGGAATATTTGATAAAAACAGTGGGAGACATCCTGATTAGATAAGATAATAACCAATCCAATCTTGCAAGAGCATACGCTAAAGTGTTTTCTTCTCTCTCTCTCCAGGTAGCGACCATGTCAGGCCATAATCAAGATAATAATATGGATGTATTGACTGAACCCTCTTATTATACTGAGCAGGGGATCGTTGGTCCCGTTCTTTCTTATAAGAGTAATAAGACTGAACAGGAAACAGGAGAATATCTGGATTCTCACGCCGCCCAAACGGAGAACATGCATGTTGATGCATCTTCTTCGGGTGTGCTAGTTATTGAGAACTGCTTCTCAGTTCACCTGTCACGACCCAAATTTGGCCCGTAACCGGCACTTAAATTACGTAACGTCTAAAGGCGTACGCAACTTAAGTAAGCCGAAACCCAGAAATCTAAACTACCCAAAACTGGATCAACGGAGAAAAACATAGTTTTAAATATTCGGAAATTTTCAAGTAAAAATCTTTAAGTTTAGTTTTCGTTCTTAAAAATTTCGGCAGCACCTCCTTTGTAAAAACTAACCCCGAAAACGGGTACAACATAGATAATAATAAAAGCATCCCAAACGGGAGCAAATCACGCCCAACGGCGGAGACAACCACCACAACATATATACGACGCCGAAGCGAAGAAATATAAAAGGAAACTGCATAAAGAAGTAAAACTTTTCAACAAAACTGGCTTCCACGAGCACGGCTCCCAAAGTCACCACAAAAGAACACTGAATCCTCACAAGTCGTCTCTAAGTCATATACAACATAGTGGTAGATGGAGAATACTAGATCCAACAAAAAAATATACAAAATACAAACAGATAACCGCAACCCACCTAAAAGCAAAGCTTCACAGCCAACTGTAGCGGTATCCGCAAAAGTAGAGATGAAAAGATGCCCTGCCGCGACTACTCAGAGGGTAAGTCCTGCACAACACTGTGGCACAACGGGGGTGAGTTGCCAACTCGTGAATAGTAAATAACATCATACAGTAATCGCAAGTATGCACGAACAGCGATCTATCAATCACAAGTAATCCGATAGCATAAGTATGATAAGTGAATATGCAACAATCATGTAAAGGTACATCATCAGGGTACTACAACTACATGAAACAATGCATATCAACATAATCCTGAGTGTGGGATGATATAATATAAAATCTCATGCAAAAATCATCAGCATGGAAAAGCACCAGTGTCCCTCACTGACACATCAAATCCCAAATCCTCAGGCACCGCATCCTCAGATCGGCCCTCAAATCCTGTATGTCTCACGAAAACCTGAGTGTCCAACACCGACACTCGAAACATCATGAAACCCGTGTCTAGCATCGACACGTAAATCCTCATAACTCAGGCGTTGTCACCATGACTAGCCCTGACGATATGTCATACCTCACTCCGGTCGGTATCTCCAAGATAACCGCCGTGTCCAAATACAATCACCGGTAGGTAGTGGTCCCACCGTCAGGTTTATCGTCTACACCACGAAATCACCACTCACCCCGGGGTACCATACCGGGTCCACCATGTACCCGCAGACGGTGCATCCCGCTCTTCGAATCGGGTATCACAAGCCAAATCTCAGAACCGAGAAATCACATGGTGGACGCATCAAATATCATATCAAGAGAAACCGGGTTTTCAAACAATACAATGTTTTCTTGAAAATATCCTCCACGGTTCTCGAATCCATAAATCATATGAAATCCATATCTCAATGCGTAAAATCCATATAAAACTGATATATGCAACATAAAACATCAATATGAGCATATAAAGGGAAAACCGCTCTTTAAATTGAATCTAACTTTAAAACACATCATGCGGTTCCCAATTCTTTCGAAAATAAATGCAGTATCATATGAAGTGTATATGTAAGTGTAGCAGGGTTTAAGTATCTACATGTAATCAAGTACGAGGGTGTACATGTCAATATGTATGCATGATGTATAGGTAATTATAACAAGATATAAGTGAAGTGGAATAGGGTTCACTACCTTAACTATTCCTGCCTAATGCAATATCACGTATGTATGTGTCCACAGTATTTCATATGCACAATAGAATATGAGTTACTACTCTAATCATTCCTATCCACTATCATATCACATATGTAGGTGTTTATGCATGTCATGGCAATTACAGACGGTGTGGGTGTAGCATACAATTTAGTGCTCGTGCAACATGAACCGTCAGTAATGTGTTATATCTAAATGTACGAGTCAAGTACTACAGTTAATGCTATGCAATGACATTCATATGAAAGTAACTAATATGCAAATACATGCAGCTATCATATCATATTTGCCCCGACGCATAACGCCATACGGGCGATTTCCCCGTAGATGTTAAATCTACTCACCGATGGTCTCGAGCTAAGAAAATCCGACCACCTGCTTCCCCTTGTCCGCAGCACCCGAAGTCCCTGCTTGCGAACCTAAAATTTCATAAATACAACACATAAGCTAAATATCCTATAATGACGGAAAGACAACGAAACGCGACGAAAACGTCCGGAAAATTACACTGCGCGCATAGCGCATCTATCGCGCACAATACCGGCCAAAACCCTAATTGGGGTCGCTAAACTACAAAACACCACGTCTGGACCCCGATCGTCCCGATCGCGCAACACAACACAAAAATTACGAGGAATACACTGGATATAATCTCGCAACTACCAAACGAACCCTATGTCGGAAAACCCCGAAATCTAATAAGCAACCTATCGCAATATATCGCACTAGATTCAAGATAACACAAATCTAACAATTACAAATACCTTAAAATAGCTTAACTAAGCTATCTAAACAAATCCTATATTTTTAACACTCGCTAATTATGTTTTAGCAAAAATCTAGTAAGCAATTTTGCTTAATTAAACAAAATGCTTATTAGCAAATTTTAACACTTTCTATTAGATTATTCTTTTCCAAAACACAATTTAACACTTGAATTAAACACTAATCACTTAATCAAAATTTAACCCTAACATGAATTTCTTAAACCAAATATAATGAATTAATCATGATTTATATGCTAAACTAAGCACTTAACTAGTTAACTAAATTAGCTAGTTAAAGATTAAAGCAATTAATTATGGATTAAGGTAAGAAATTTTACCTCCTCAAGAACACCAAAAATAACTTAGATCCATCACTTTAGCCTCCAAAACTCAAGCTTTGATGAATATCCATGAAGGATTAGTGAAGGAAAAAGGTTTAATATTTATATAGGAATTTTTGGATTTTTTTTGGATATCATTTTGTGTTTTTGAAAGGAAATGAGAGAGAAATGAGCATGGAATTATCTTGGACAGAAATGGGGGAGTTAGTGTCGGCCAAGGTGAGTGGGGGGGGGGGGGTTTGTGTAATATTTTGTGAAGAAAAAGCAAGGAAAAAGAGAATTAAATGCTAATTAATGCATTTTGCCACCATTACACCCTTTTCTTTTAAATTTTAAAACACACCATTAGTCACCAAAAAATATCTAGATTTTTAAAAAGAATATTCTAAAATAATTCTAGTGACAAAATTAATTTATTCACCAAAATAAAAATTTTCCCGATTTACGTGCACAAAACACCGCTTAAAATAATATTTTTTTCGGGAAAAATCTATCTGAACCAAAACCTCCCAAATACTCCCAAAGTTCGCGCACAAGCTTTATTTTTGCCAAATTAGATGTCGGTAAGCTTATACGGTCGTTTGATCGAAATCGGGTTAAAACGGGAAAAACCGACAATTTTGCCCTAAAACGGGAAAATTCGCAAAACGATTTCTAAAACGTTACAATCTCCCCTCCTTATAGAAATTCGGTCCCCGAATTAAAATTTCATACTAAGCGTACCTTCAAAAAGATGAGGAAATTTCTTCCGCATCTCGCAATCGGCCTCCCAAGTGATCTCCTCACTAGTCGGGCTACGCCAAAGAACCTTCACAGATGGCAATACTTTTGACCGAAGTTTCTTCACTTGCCGATCCAAAATAACTACCGGCTGCTCGGTGAACGAAAGATCGTGCTCAAGCTGAACGGTCTCGTGCTGAATCGTGTGAGAAGGATCTTGAAGCTATCTACGAAGTATCGACACATGAAAAACGGGGTGAACATCCGGAAAACTTGGCGGGAGCGCCAAACGATAAGCAACAGAACCCACTCGCTCAAGGATCTCAAAAGGACCTACAAATCTGGGACTGAGCTTCCCTCTCTTCCCAAATCGCATAACGCCCTTCATCGGAGAAATCCTCAGGAATACATGATCCCCCACTGCGAACTCAAGTCTGCGACGACGACGGTCGGCATAAGACTTCTGCCTGCACTGGGCTGCTCTCATCCTATCCTGAATCAGCTGGATCTTCTCCGTGGTCTCCTGAACTAGCTGGGGTCCCAAAACCAAACTCTCACTAAGCTCGGTCCAACAGACTGGCGATCGACACTTCCTACCATATAAAGCCTCAAAAGGTGCCATCTGAATAGTCTCCTGAAAGCTGTTGTTGTAGGAGAACTCAATCAACGGCAAGTGACGATCCCAACTGCCACCAAAATCAAGCACACATGCACGGAGCATATCCTCCAGAGTCTGTATAGTCCGCTCCGACTGGCCATCAGTCTGTGGATGAAAAGCGGTACTAAAACTCAGCCGGGTACCCAAAGCTTCCTGAAGCTTCTGCCAAAGACGGCTAGTAAAATGGGTGCCTCTGTCGGATACTATGCATGTGGGAACACCGTGCAAACGCACAATCTCATCTATGTGTAACTGAGCAAACTGAGTATAACCGAAAGTGGTCTTCACTGGAAGAAAGTGAGCCGCTTTCGTCAACCGGTCTACAATAACCCAAATGGAGTCATACCCTCGACTGGTCCTGGGTAGACCCACAATGAAGTCCATGGAAATCTGCTCCCATTTCCACTCCGGAACGGGTAAAGGCTGCAACTCTCCAGCCGGTCTCTGATGCTCAGCCTTGACTTGCTGACAAGTCAGGCACCTCGAAACAAAGTCCGATATATCACGCTTCATCCCTTCCCACCAGTAGAAGTCCCTCAAGTCACGGTACATCTTGGTGGAACCTGGATGAACGCTAAAGGCTGACTGATGTGCCTGCTCTAGGATCTCGCATCTCAATCCATCAACGTCTGGTACACACAAGCGAGTCCCGCATTGTAGCACACCCTGGTCATCAATCATGAACTCTGAAACTCTTCCCTGCCGAACAAGCTCAAGAATCTCAATCAAACGGGCATCACTGGGCTGCGCCTCACGGATACGATCAAAAAGAAGTGGACGGGCGAGGACATGAGCAAGCTGTCCCCCAGCGGAAGTGAACTCGAACTGCACTCTACTATCACACAAGAGCTGCCAATCTGCAGAAGACTGACACTGAACTGCGCTCAACTGGGACAAGCTACCCACGGGCCTACGACTCAAAGCATCAGCTACCACATTCGCCTTGCCCGGGTGATAAAGGATCTCACAATCATAATCCTTCACTAGCTCCATCCATCGGCGCTGTCTCAGGTTCAGATCTCGCTGCTGGAAGATATACTTCAAACTCTTGTGATCCGTGAAGATCTGACACGACTCTCCGTACAAGTAGTGTCTCCAAATCTTCAACGCAAAGACTACCGCTGCCATCTCAAGATCGTGAGTGGGGTAATTCTGCTCGTGCTTCTTCAGCTGCCTAGAAGCATATGCAATCACCCTATCATGCTGCATCAAAACACAGCCGAGCCCCACTCGAGAAGCATCACAATAAACAACAAAGCCGCCTGATCCAGAAGGTAAAGAATGAACCGGTGCTGTCGTCAACTGAGTCTTCAACTGCTGAAAACTCTGCTCGCAAGCATCAGTCCAGAGAAAAGGAATTCCCTTCCGGGTCAGTCCAGTCAGCGGTGCAGCGATACTCGAGAAATTCTGCACAAAACGGCGATAATAACCAGCTAAGCCCAAAAAGCTGCGGACCTCCATCACCGATACAGGTCTGGGCCAACGCTGTACAGCCTCGATCTTCCTCGGGTCCACAAGAATACCATCACCAGTCACCACATGACCCAGGAAGTCAACTCTATCAAGCCAAAATGCGCACTTTGAGAATTTAGCATACAGCCGGTGCTCTCTCAATATCTGCAAAGTAATCCTCAAGTGCTGCTCATGCTCCTCATGACTCCTAGAGTAGACCAGTATGTCATCAATAAACACTATAATGAACTGGTCGAGGAACGGCCTGAAAATCCGGTTCATCAGATCCATGAACGCTGCTGGCGCATTGGTGAGTCCGAACGACATCACCAAAAACTCATAATGCCCATAGCGTGTACGAAAAGCAGTCTTCGGAATGTCATCATTCCGAACCCGCAACTGATGATAACCCGAACGCAAATCAATCTTCGAAAAAGGTTTCGCACCCTAGAGCTGATCAAATAAATCGTCAATGCGGGGTAAAGAATACCTGTTCCGCACCGTAACTCGGTTCAACTGACGATAATCCACACATAGCCTCAAACTGCCGTCCTTCTTCTTGACGAACAGAACAGGAGCTCCCCATGGCGAAACACTCGGACGCACAAGTCCCAAAACAAGAAACTCTTGCAACTGATCTTTAAGCTCTTTAAGCTCTGCCGGAGCCATCCGATAAGGCGGTATAGAAATAGGCTCCGTGCCAGGAATCAGATCAATGCAAAACTGAAAATCGCGCTCTGGCGGCAACCCAGGTAACTCATCGGGAAAGACATCGGGAAACTCTCGCACGGTAGAAACCTGGTCCAACGACTCCACCGTAACTCCAGTATCTTGAATGAAAGCCAAGAATCCCTGACATCCCCTCCTCAAAAGCCGACTAGCGCACAGAACAGAAACCAAACTGTGAGGGGCGACACCACGGTCTCCCTGCACAACAAACACTGAATCGCCGGGAAAACAAAATCTAACTGTCTTCTCGCGGCAGTCCACGGACGCATAGCAAGTAGCTAGCCAATCCATGCCCAACAGAACGTCGAAGTCCAACATCTCAAGAAGGATCAAGTCGACGGACAGATCTCTGTCTCCTAAGCGGACAGCACATGATCGGAACACGTGCCGCGCAACAAACGACTCTCCCACAGGAGTAGTCACTACTAACGGCTGATCTAGCAAACACGACTCTCGGCCTAACCTCGGCGCGAAGTGCGTAGAAACATACGAATGCGTAGATCCCGGATCGAAAAGAACATGTGCATCAAAAGAACATAAGGAAAGGGTACCTGAAACCACAGCATTAGATGCCTGAGCGTCCTGGTGAGTCAAGGCAAAAACCCGTGCCTGCCCTCTACCGGCTACTGGCTGTCCTCTACCTCTGCCACCTCGTCCTCTCGGCACAAAACCACCGCGACCACGACCTCTCTGAGTTTGAGTCTGACGCGGTGCAACAATAGGAATAAGAGGCAACGCTCTCTGAGGCGGAGAAGGTGGTAAGGTAACCTGCGGTACTGCTGGCCCTTTCTGACGCACCACAGTACAATTCCGAACAAAATACTGCAAACTGCCACAACCAAAGCATCCATAAGACGGTCGCTGGCCCTCCTGGGAATAAGAACTGAATAACTGGCCACGTCCCACGTCTCTGCTACTCCCCGAGTCTGATGGAACTCTGCCTCTGCGGACAAACCTCGGTCCTCGTGCTGGCTCATCCGTACGAGTCCTCTTCGGTTCTGGAACAACCGATGACTCAGCTAGACGCTCCTCCACCAATAGGGCTGCATCGACAGCTGCCGCATACGTGTCACAATGCTGAATGCTGATGGCTAAGAACAACTGGGTAAGCAGGCCTCGAACAAACCTCTTCACCCGCATCTCCTCAGTCGCCACTAAGTACGGAGCATACACCGACAGCTCAGTAAACAATACATCATACTCCGACACCGTCATCCCCGGCGTCTGACGTAAAGACTCAAATCTGCGTGCTCGCGCATCCCTGACGCTCGGTGGAAGAAAACGGACAAGAAACGACGTCACAAACTCAGCCCAGGTCATAGGAGCAAGACCAGTGGCTCTGCCCCTCTCCAACGACTCACACCACTTCTGGGCCATACCCTCCAGCCGGAAACTCGCAAACTCTACCCATCTCTCGTCAGAGCATTGGAGTGAGCGATAAATCCTGGCCATCCGGTCGATGAACGACTGCGGATCCTCAGTAACATCTGTGCCAGTAAACACCGGAGGCCTCAGCCTCATGAACTCCGTCAGTGACACGGTAATAACCTCTGGAGCTGCAACTACGACTGCCTGATCAGTAGGTACCATCGTGGTCCCTGCAACGGGTGGAACAACAGCCTGCCCCTGCGCTCGAATGGTCTCTACTAAAGTCCCCATAATCTGGCGCAGATCCTGCATACTAGCCCCAATCATAGCAATGTGCTCCGGTACCACAGGTGTATCGCCCTGGTCAACCCTCGCCTCAGACGAGTCGACTCTGGCCTCGGCCCTCGTGGCCGCTCTCTGTGCCCTCGTAGTCTTCGGCGGCATATGGGCTGGAAATTGAAACAAGATTCGATAAGGAAACGGAAATCGAATCACAAGGATGTATATCAATCACGGAAGGAACATCAATCAATAAGTCCTAAGGTCAGTTAGGCGGAGTACCGTGTCGTAAGTATGCCGCGGAACATACACACGCTACACCACTCTGCTTAAGCTACCTACTCCATCATACCGAGGTCATCCTACACTCCGAAAGGTAAAAACCTAGCGCTCTGATACCAACTTTGTCACGACCCAAATTTGGCCCGTAATCGGCACTTAAATTACGTAACGTCTAAAGGCGTACGCAACTTAAGTAAGCCGAAACCCAGAAATCTAAACTACCCAAAACTGGATCAACGGAGAAAAACATAGTTTTAAATATTCAGAAATTTTCAAGTAAAAATCTTTAAGTTTAGTTTTCGTTCTTAAAAATTTCGGCAGCACCTCCTTTGTAAAAACTAACCCCGAAAACGGGTACAACATAGATAATAATAAAAGCATCCCAAATGGGAGCAAATCACGCCCAACGGCGGAGACAACCACCACAACATATATACGACGCCGAAGCGAAGAAATATAAAAGGAAACTGCATAAAGAAGTAAAACTTTTCAACAAAACCGGCTTCCACGAGCACGGCTCCCAAAGTCACCACAAAAGAACACTGAATCCTCACAAGTCGTCTCTAAGTCATATACAACATAGTGGTAGATGGAGAATACTAGATCCAACAAAAAAATATACAAAGTACAAACAGATGACCGCAACCCACCTAAAAGCAAAGCTTCACAGCCAACCGTAGCGGTATCCGCAAAAGTAGAGATGAAAAGATGCCCTGCCGCGACTACTCGGAGGGTAAGTCCTGCACAACACTGTGGCACAACGGGGGTGAGTTGCCAACTCGTGAATAGTAAATAACATCATACAGTAATCGCAAGTATGCACGAACAGCGATCTATCTATCACAAGTAATCCGATAGCATAAGTATGATAAGTGAATATGCAACAATCATGTAAAGGTACATCATCAGGGTACTACAACTACATGAAACAATGCATATCAACATAATCCTGAGTGTGGGATGATATAATATAAAATCTCATACAAAAATCATCAGCATGGAAAAGCACCAGTGTCCCTCACTGACACATCAAATCCCAAATCCTCAGGCACCGCATCCTCAGATCGGCCCTCAAATCCTGTATGTCTCACGAAAACCTGAGTGTCCAATACCGACACTCGAAACATCATGAAACCCGTGTCTAGCATCGACACGTAAATCCTCATAACTCAGGCGTTGTCACCATGACTAGCCCTGACGATATGTCATACCTCACTCCGGTCGGTATCTCCAAGATAACCGCCGAGTCCAAATACAATCACCGGTAGGTAGTGGTCCCACCGTCAGGTTTATCGTCTACACCACGAAATCACCACTCACCCCGGGGTACCATACCGGGTCCACCATGTACCCGCAGACGGTGCATCCCGCTCTTCGAATCGGGTATCACAAGCCAAATCTCAGAACCGAGAAATCACATGGTGGACGCATCAAATATCATATCAAGAGAAACCGGGTTTTCAAACAATACAATGTTTTCTTGAAAATATCCCCCACGGTTCTCGAATCCATAAATCATATGAAATCCATATCTCAATGCGTAAAATCCATATAAAACTGATATATGCAACATAAAACATCAATATGAGCATATAAAGGGAAAACCGGTCTTTAAATTGAATCTAACTTTAAAACACATCATGCGGTTCCCAATTCTTTCGAAAATAAATGCAGTATCATATGAAGTGTACATGTAAGTGTAGGAGGGTTTAAGTATCTACATGTAATCAAGTACGAGGGTGTACATGTCAATATGTATGCATGATGTATAGGTAATTATAACAAGATATAAGTGAAGTGGAATAGGGTTTACTACCTTAACTATTCCTGCCCAATGCAATATCACATATGTATGTGTCCACAGTATTTCATATGCACAATAGAATATGAGTTACTACTCTAATCATTCCTATCCACTATCATATCACATATGTAGGTGTTTGTGCGTGTCATGGCAATTACAGACGGTGTGGGTGTAGCATACAATTTAGTGCTCGTGCAACATGAACCTTCAGTAATGTGTTATATCTAAATGTACGAGTCAAGTACAACAGATAATGCTATGCAATGACATTCATATGAAAGTAACTAATATGCAAATACATGCAGCTATCATATCATATTCGCCCCGACGCATAACGCCATACGGGCGATTTCCCCGTAGATGGTAAATCTACTCACCGATGGTCTCGAGCTAAGAAAATCCGACCACCTGCTTCCCTAGTCCGCAGCACCCGAAGTCCCTGCAAGCAAACCTAAAATTTCATAAATACAACACATAAGCTAAATATCCTATAATGACGGAAAGACAACGAAACGCGACGAAAACGTCCGGAAAATTACACTGCGCGCATAGCGCATCTATCGCGCACGATACCGGCCAAAACCCTAATTGGGGTCGCTAAACTACAAAACACCATGTCTGGACCCCGATCGTCCCGATCGTGCAACACAACACAAAAATTACGAGGAATACACTGGATATAATCTCGCAACTACCAAACGAACCCTACGTCGGAAAACCCCGAAATCTAGTAAGCAACCTATCGCAATATATCGCACTAGATTCAAGATAACACAAATCTAACAATTACAAATACCTTAAAATAGCTTAACTAAGCTATCTAAACAAATCCTATATTTTTAACACTCGCTAATTATGTTTTAGCAAAAATCTAGTAAGCAATTTTGCTTAATTAAACAAAATGCTTATTAGCAAATTTTAACACTTTCTACTAGATTATTCTTTTCCAAAACACAATTTAACACTTGAATTAAACACTAATCACTTAATCAAAATTTAACCCTAACATGGATTTCTTAAACCAAATATAATGAATTAATCATGATTTATATGCTAAACTAAGCACTTAACTAGTTAAATAAATTAGCTAGTTAAAGATTAAAGCAATTAATTATGGATTAAGGTAAGAAATTATACCTCCTCAAGAACACCAAAAAGAACTTAGATCCATCACTTTAGCCTCCAAAACTCAAGCTTTGATGAAGATCCATGAAGGATTAGTGAAGGAAAAAGGTTTAATATTTATATAGGAATTTTTGGATTTATTTTTGGATATCTTTTTGTGTTTTTGAAAGGAAATGAGAGAGAAATGAGCATGGAATTATCTTGGACAGAAATGGGGGAGTTAGGGTCGGCCAAGGTGAGTGGGGGGGGGGGTTTGTGTAATATTTTGTGAAGAAAAAGCAAGGAAAAAGAGAATTAAATGCTAATTAATGCATTTTGCCACCATTACACCCTTTTCTTTTAAATTTTAAAACACACCATTAGTCACCAAAAAATATCTAGATTTTTAAAAAGAACATTCTAAAATAATTCTAGTGACAAAATTAATTTATTCACAAAAATAAAAATTTTCCCGATTTACGTGCACAAAACACCGCTTAAAATAATATTTTTTTCGGGAAAAAATCTATCTGAACCAAAACCTCCCAAATACTCCCAAAGTTCGCGCACAAGCTTTATTTTGGCCAAATTAGATGTCGGTAAGCTTATACGGTCGTTTGATCGAAATCGGGTTAAAACGGGAAAAACCGACAATTTTGCCCTAAAACGGGAAAATTCGCAAAACGATTTCTAAAACGTTACATCACCCTACGTCCTGGGTATTAGATACCGGATTGGGTTCCCATATATGTAAATTGTTACATGGGCTACGTAAAGGTAGAGAACTGGGAAAAGGGGATCATTCCGTTCAAGTAGGGAATGGTGCAAGTATTCTAGCCAAAACAGTTGGCGAATATCACCTAGTATTACCATGTGGTAATACACTGATTCTGAATGAGTGCTATTATATACCGAACATGATGTGCAATATTATATCAGTTTCTTTATTAAGTAAAGAAGGATATAATTTTGTAGTACGTGATAATGTTAAGAACATCTTCCTAGATCAAAAGTTGATTGGATCAGGCTCGTTACATAATGGCTTATTCATTCTCAATCAAAATGCAGTCCTTAATATACAAAAAACACACAAGAGGAAAAGTTCAGAAATGAACGAATCCTACTTGTGGCATTATAGACTTGGTCATATTAATGCGACACGACTGGCTAAGTTACATAAGGATGGATATTTGAATCCATTCGAATTATCATCTTATGATATTTGCCAGTCATGTCACGAAGAAAAAATGACCAAAGCTCCGTTTAGTGGACACAGAGAAAGATTTACAGAACTCTTAGGACTGGTACATAGTGATGTATGCGGTCCCATGTCTACACATGCCAGGAATGGTTCTTCATACTTTATTACATTCACTGACGATCTCTCAAGATTCGAATATGTGTTCCTGATGAAACACAAGTCTGAAGCTTTTGAGAAATTCAGAGAATATAAGCACGAAGTAGGGAACCAAACGGGCAAAAGTATTAAGATTCTTTGATCTGATCGAGGAGGTGAATACTTAAGCAATGAGTTCCTAGATTATCTAAAAGGGAATGGGATTCTCTCTCAGCTTACTCCTCCTTATACACCCCAGCACAACGGTGTATCGGAACGGAGGAATCGCACCCTATTAGATATGGTGCGCTCAATGATGAGTACAACTGAGTTACCTATTTCCTTCTGGGGGTATGCGCTTGAGACAGCCATAGACCTATTGAATAGGGTTCCCACCAAATCTGTGCCCACCACTCTATATGAGATATGGAAAGGAAAGAGACCACATCTTAATTACATTAAGATATGGGGATGTCCGGCCTAAGTCAAAAGACAAAATCCGGACAAACTTGAGGCAAGATCTGTCTTATGTAAGTTTGTAGGATATCCCAAAAATTCAAAAGGGTATATCTTCTACCACCCCGAGGTATAAAAGGTGGTTGTTTCTCGACATGCCACTTTCTTAGAAAAAGGTTTTCTTATGAAACATATTAGTGGCATTGAGGTAGAACTGGAAGAGGTTCCAGCAACACAAACTATAACAGAAGAGTTGGTAGAACCAGAGGATTCAGTAGTACCCGACGAACCCCAGTCTCTCCGCCGATCTAGCAGGGTTTCTCATCTACCTGAGAGATACTACGGTTTTCTCATCGATGGTGGAAGCGAGGATTGCATCATGGAAGATGATGACCCGACTAGTTTCGAGCAGACCATCACGAGTAGTGATTCAGTGAAATGGCTGGATGCAATGCGATCTGAGATGGAATCCATTTACACCAACAAAGTATGGACTTTGGAAAATGCTCCTGAAGGGGTAAAACCCATTGGGAGCAAGTGGATCTTTAAAAAAAAATTTGGTGTAGATGAAAAAGTTGAGACTTTCAAAGCTAGGCTTTTTGCAAAGGGTTTTCATCAACGACCAGGTGTTGATTATGAGGAAACTTTTTCTCCAGTGGCTATGCTTAAGTCCATCCGGATCTTACTTGCGATTGCTGCATACCGTGACTACGAAATCTGGCAAATGGATGTTAAGACCGCCTTTCTAAACGGTGATTTAGAAGAGTCCGTGTACATGACTCTGCCAGAGGGCTTCGTAGATAGTGGGAGCAGCGGAAAGGTGTACAAGCTGCTTAAATCCATTTATGTGTTAAAGCAAGCATCGCGGAGTTGGAACATCTGTTTTGATGTTGTAGTCAAAGAGTTTGACTTCATCAAAAATATAGATGAACCTTGTATCTATAAGAAGGTAGCAGAGAGTATGGCTGTCTTCTTCGTATTGTACGTGGATGACATACTCCTGATAGGAAATGATATTCCTATGCTGCAATCAGTCAAGCTCTTCTTATCACAAAGATTCTCAATGAAAGATCTAGGAGATGCCTCCTACATATTGGGAATCATGATCTATAGAGATAGATCTAAACGGATACTGGGATTGTCCCAATCCAGGTACATTGACACCATACTAAAGAGCTTTAGTATGGAAGAATCCAAGCGTGGGAACCAACCCACAATCTCTGGACTCACTCTCTCCAAAAAGATGTCTCCCAAGACTGATTTGGAGAGAGCTTGCATGCAAGGGATACCCTATGCTTCGGCAGTAGGCACTATTATGTATGCGATGCTATGTACCAGACCCAATGTAGCATACTCACTAAGTGTAGTGAGTCGGTATCAAGCAGATCCTGGAGAGAGTCACTGGCCAGCTGTGAAGAACATTCTCAAGTACTTGCGAAGGACTAAAGAGATGTTCTTGGTGTATAGTAACGGAGAACTCCGGGTAGAGTCCTTTACCGATTCCAGCTTCCAAAGTGATAAGGACGACTCTAAGTCGCACTCGGGATTTGACTTTACCCTTAATGGAGGGGCGGTATGTTGGAAGAGTTCTAAACAGGATACCGTTGCAGACTCGACGATGGAGGCTGAATACATCGCTGCCAAAGAGGCTGTCTGGATAAAGAAGTTCAGTAGTGAACTTGGTGTGGTTCCATCCATTGAACATCCAATACCTCTGTATTGCGATAACAATGGAGCTGTGCCTTTAGCCAAGGAACCCAGGTCCCATCAAAAGTCCAGACATATTCTGAGGCAGTATCACCTGATCAGGAAGACAGTTGATCACCCGGAGATCGAGGCCAGGAGAGTAGATACGAAGGACAACACCGCGGATCCACTCACGAAGGCCATTCCCCAGATACAGTTTCAGAGATTATTCGGGATGCTAGGTATGAGATACTACAGCAGCTGGCCTTAGTGCAAGTAGGAGATTGTTAGTTATGTATATGCCCTAGAGGACATTGTTGTACATGTGATGTATATTATGTTGGATGCTTGGATATATATATAGAGGACTTTCTTACTCGTCATGATAGTATGCTATTTAGTTTCACTTTATCTTAACATGTTGACTTGTACTGGTTTACTGTCTTACTCTCACATGTTGATAAGCCCTTAGGATCTATACTCGACTACTGGGACTATGATGAGATCATGCTAGTAGGGCCATGGTAGTCGATGAGTACATCCTATAACTGTTCCTAGTCGAGGGTATATCGAGACAGGGCATCGATACACCAGAGTAGACTAGCGTATACGCATCTTGACCCATATGATGGGCGATGAATGATCCCATATCCATCAGTGTTGGACATCAAGGATGGTGTGTGGGTGCTCAGTGGAGACTGGGTACACTGGACGGACTCGCCAAGAACTCCCAGATGGTGATATACTACACGTCAGATGGCTGTCCTCCGGTGACACTGATACAGGGTAGTCTGTAGACCCGAGATCGTCATAGAGTCTTGTGTGATTCCCACTGTGCTTTGATTTTCACCTTACCACGTCCAAGAGGGCGTGCAAAACGGTGGCTTTTGGGTGCAGTCCCGAATCACATGGAGGCAATGAGCGATAGGAAGGGATTCGTCTCTCCCGGTATAGGAAGTTGATGTTGTGCTATGTTCGATTGGCTATAACTGGAAGTCCCTGGCCAGGGCTGATATAGAGATTTACTGGTAAGTGTTGCCAGTAGTTTCAGGACCCATTATGAGCCTCACATCGATACGAATTATCGGTTACTGGGTCTGACGTATACCAACCCTAGACTTGATATGCGACATATCAGACGAAGAGACCGGACTGTACGGGAGTGTTACAGATTGGATTCACAGGAGAACGTACATGCTAGCTTGTTCATCTTCTGATCGCTCAATACCTGGGTGGCTGTTACGTTTAGCTGACCGCTTGCATCTTGTGGGTGTTTGATATGATTATCACCTGCTACCAGTGTATTGACGATTCTTTAGAGTCCTACACTGTGGTTTCTTGGCTCAGGCAAAATGGAGTAGAGGCACATATGTGATATGTGCAGGACCGAGGATAATACGATATGTGATACCGTATTATATTCTCACGATATTTAGATATGAACCGGGTCATCGGATCAAGTGTTGATTCGATGAATCGGTACATGATATATTAGTCGGTTATATTCGATATAGCCGGATTGTCGGATCAAGTGTTGATTCAATTATTTAATGTATAATAATATATATGATATATTGTATTACATTATCTAATATTGGCTTGCTTTATTATTTCATTTTCTCACCGGATAATACATTGATATATATGCGATATATATTAATTGTATTATTTTCTTTTGTTACAAATATATAATATATATGCGATATATATTATAGTAACATGATATGATTAATAATGAAACATGTTTAGTGGAGATTAAATGATGTTAGGGTTTGATTTGGGCTAGTTGCTTCATGCACCTTCTAGAAACTTTTCTTTTGTCATGAGTTAGATATCATGGTTGATATTTTTCTATGACTCATTCTTTAACCCAACCAAACCCTAGCCCTAGTTAATTCTCTACAAGGGTTATCCTTGTCATCCTAAACCATGGTTGCATTATTAATTCATATATTCATTTCATTATTCATCACAAAAGGATTAACTCATTTTTCATCATTTTCTTCTCTCTGGAGCTTTGAGAAAGCTTACTAGTTTTTTCATTTTATGATGATTTCATGTGAGAATTTGATATAAAAAGAAAGTATAAATACTACTCTATCATCCTCATCTAATCTAGCCAATTAGATTAGGGTGTTCACCTCATTAGAGTAAGAGAGCTTGAGTTATAGCAATTTCGACATAGATCATCGGAGAAAAGGAATACTACAAGCTTGAATGGATCGTTCGAGTCGTGGAGCCTCTCTTGAGTCCGGGAGATCGTGGATCGTGGCGAAGGGACTTCTACTCGGAGCTTATGAAGCGAAGGAGAGGACTACAAAGGTTGTAATCCCTCACACTTAGTAGTAAAGTTGTTTGCTTGCATGTTTAACCCTAATAATCTAGCAAAGATCCCGGTTTTGGGTTGTTCGGCACATTTAAAATTTTATTCGGGCATGGTTGATTCCTTATGAACCCTCACAAGAGTGCCTAGGAACCCTACAGGTGTCAATTATTGGATCGCAGGAACGCGATTGCAATGATTGAGGGAGGACCTATACCGGTAGGACAGTCTTACTTAAGATGATAGTATGCAATCTGGTTTATCTTTATCATCATGTACATGCTTTAGGTGACATTACAGGTCACTATTGCATGTTGGTAGAGCCCTTATGATTCTTGCTTGACGGCCAGCAGTATGATGGCGATCATATACGTGGGAGCTGGGGTCTATAAGCACATCCTTAAAGTGTCCCTAGTTGAGGGAGTTTCGAGACAGGGCATCGATACTCCAGAGTAAACTAGTGTATACGGAGCGAGACCCCGACGAGGGGCGGTGGCTGGTCTCACAAGACATTGTTGTCAGTTGGTTCACCTAAGACGTATACAGGTGCACATTGGGTTATGAGTATACCAGACAGGTGTCGCCGGGAACATGCTAGTTGGTTTTAGACCTAGCTTCAGATAGCAGTTCCCTGATGACATGTGTACATGTTAGTTCATCGACCTGAGATCGTCATTTTTCTCGTGTGAGTTCCTATCATGCTTTGATTACAACCCTACCGCGGCTCAATGGAGTCGTGCAAACTGGTTTTAGTTGGGTACAGTCCCGAGCCGCATGGAGTCAGTGAGCGGATCGGCAGGAGTTTCGTCTCTCCTGGTATTGGGGGTGAGATCGCGCTGTGTCTAGGAGAGCCATTACACGAAGTCCTTGGTCAAGGTAGGAGATTTACTGGTAGGTATTCCAGTAGTATCTCAGGGTGTTCTGGGCTACACTCCGACATGACTTGTACCGCTTTTGGGGGTTTGACTTTTACCAACACCCTAGGCCTGACATACGATGGTCATAGACGAACGGACTGGACTGTACGGATATTGTCACTGACAGGCTCAGTAGGGTGTCAGGATGATTTCGCTCATCGACCTCTCTTTTGGTCAATACCTGGTAGCCCGTTACGTACGGCTAGTACCACTGACGTGCTAGTGGTTAAATCCACAACTAAAGTATTGACGAGTTTTTTGAGTCACCCACAGACTGTTTCTCAAGTTTCGGGCGAAATGTTGTAGAGGCCGTATGGTATTATGGCAGGGTTCGATCATATACGAGCAGTAGTGCATGGATCATGATCGGACGGATCATACTAGTGGGCTTTGGTTTAAGCGGGATCCTAGTATTAGATTTGTTGGACTACTTTAGTCTCATCGTATTCACATTCAGTCGGAATGCGGATGCAGGTATGTATATACAGGTGAGGGGTATCCTTGTGATCCGTCATGAGTTTACTTTAGATATTGCCATATCTTTTTTATTGTTGTAAACATTTGGATTAATGTTTACAAATGGAAATAATGTGCTCAAAGTCATGATTAAGAGCATTAATTGTGACACATGCACAAGTGATGACTCATGGTCTCTTTCTTTGTGCATATGTTATATTATTGATTGATTTAAGTGTTGAAATGATAAAAGGAGAGTGGAAGGGCAGCCATATGATGGTGGTTAGCTCTTGTATCATTCTATCTCACTCTCATTTTATCATATAACACAAAAGAAAGCTCTTCTTCCTCCTCTTCTTCTTGAGTTCACTATCTCCATTGATGGCATCATCTTCAACCTCCATCCATACACTCTCATGTGCTGAGAATCAATGGATATTTGAGACAAAGTGATCACACACATTCTCTACATCGCCTTGGACACGTCGGCTAGCAAACTTCGTGTGCATGTTGCTTCGGACGAAGCGGGAGCCCGTAAAAAGACTCATTGATGTGGTGCCCTTTCCAACGAGGAGACCGGAGATCGGAGATGCCGCGAGGAGCTTGGGAAGGTGGCCAAAGACTAAAGGACACGGATCGATCGGTATAGCCTTTTCTGACCCTTCTCTAGTTGCTAGTTATAGGTTAATGGTTCGATCCGGGATTAAAGTCTCTGATAGCGCCGGTTTGATGTTTTGAAAAAGTTTTCGTTTCCTCATTTTGGCCTCGGACAGACGACCGAAGCGCTACCGTAGACTTACATTTCTAGAGCTCTCTCTCTCATTCTCTCATCTTTTCTTTTCTTTTCTATTCTTTTCTTTTATTTTCTTTTCTCATCCTCTCATATTAAAACCAAACTTGCATGAAAATAAAGAGAAAATACATGGTAGAAAAATGTAACAATATGAAATTTGACATGATACATGTTATGTACACAAATTAAGCTTAATGTACGATTAGTGATTTTTAATCGCGATTAGCATTTAATCTATTTACAAATAAGTATTTTGAAAATCAATAATTATTCATATCATATAAACACCAATATTTCAATAATTCGTATAATTTCCCAAATATTTTCCAAATTATCGGTATAAAATTATACCAATTTATTAAAGTATTCATAATATTTATTATTTAATTATATAAATTTCCAAAAATAATATTTTATTTTTCTGAAATATTACAATCTTACCCTCTTAAATAAATTCGATCACCGAATTTAAATTTAAACTTCCCCCAAATTCTAAAACATTTCACCAAAACACTCAAGTCGTTGGTACTCCGAAATCATAAACACAATAAACATATTTTAGCGCAATGTATGCGCATGAAAAAAGAGTATAAATACTTAAAGCCAAAACCCCATCAAGCGGTATGGAATCATCGGAGTTAAGGTGAAAATACAATACCTAAATCCAATACGAAAAATCAATATGATATACTCAAACTATAACTTGTACATAGTACGCATCGTGGTAAAATCTTCGAAACATCCAAATAGAAATACATGCGAAAGCTTTTTCGATCCACCGTACGATGCGCGTACCACGGCACAAGCAGCGGGCGTTTATTTATAAGAAAATAATTATACGTATATACATATCCTTTGTTTAGCATACACGTCCCGCCATTTTTGAAAATAATTTTGAAGGGTTTAATTTGTAAAATGTTTCGTGTCATCTCAGAAACATAAGAAAATATTAAGACTATAGCTCATTTTGGAAATCCCTTCGATAACTATCAATGTATGCAAAAACATATTCAGGTACTCTCCTCCAAACAGTCCTGCTCGGTTATGATTGTTAGGATATGTGCGTGTTCAAGTTTAGTTTAAAATACCGCAATCAAGACGGTTTCGCTTGTAGCTAGCCGGTTGAGTACGGGTCGTCCGCAGGGAGATGGGAGTCTTTTTCAAGGTGTTTTAACGAGTTAAGTCCGGTTGTTCAGATTTTGTTGTGGTTATCTAAGTGTTAAGTTGAAATTTAAAGAGAGCTTGTTAGGGTTAGGATTAGGTTAGTTTGAGTTAGGAGTCTCCACATCTTTCGTTGCCCTACTTAATATCGGTGTTACGGTAATCGGCAACAACGGGGATTAGCACGACTAGGAAGGAACTTGCGAGTATAAGCTAGGCTTTCCAACGCATAGTCCTTCCTTTTGGTGCTTGTCCGTCCGTTCTTGGCTCTTATCCATAACCTCCGGTTAATTCAACCACAACCGGTCTCACTACGGAATCACCGCTATCATGTAGGATAGGGTGCCGTAAGGAGCGGATTGTGGTTCAATTAACGGGAGTTGATTTAAGTTGTTGGGCAAGGAAAGAGTGAGAGAGATTTCCTTCTCTCAAACTTCCCTTATCCTACCCTAACAAGTATAAAACTACTCACACTTCATGATAAGGAAAAACAAAACAAAACAAAGAGGAAGATAGAAAGAAAGAGATTAGAAGAATACGACTAACTATTTGCGACCTCACCTTGGCGAGGATCAAGCGTAAGTATCATTGTCATATGAGGGATAAAGGAAAAGAGAGAAGAAAGAAACAATTAAACAAATAACAACAACTACTTAACAATTAAAATTGCAATAATTATAACAAGTAAAGAAAGAGACAAGCATGATAATAAAAATGGTCTTCTTTATTCATCACTCTTCACTCAAAAGCTCACTTACAAGTTTAATGGAGAAGAGGTGAGAAGAGGAAGAAGAACATGTAAACTAAAACCTAGCAAAAGAGATACAAGAATTGGACCCTTTCCTTCACAAACTTCTGGGATATTTATAGGCCATAAAATGAAACCCCAGGGCAACCACCAGACCACACACTAAAAGACCAAAATACCCCCCAAAATTCCTCCTCTCTGGCGCCATAACGGCCGCGGATCCGCGGCCTGGACCCACCTTTGGCCGCGGTTCCGCGGCCTTGTTGTTGAATTAAGCTTTGGGCTTTTTTGGGTTTCCCTGTTTTTCTGTGTACATCATTTTGGCATATGTATTTTCTCAATTTGGATCCCCGATTTTTCCAGAATTTCTGTTGAGGGAAAGGTGGACTTTTTGTCAAGATTTTGTCATGATTGCCTCGAGCTCCGCGTAGATCTCTTGGATCTTGTGCCACCATTGAGCCTTGTGCATAGATTTGACATTTTGTCTTCCTACTGGTGTCTGGCAACATACGGATGAGGGACGGAGACCGTGTTTTATCTGTGGTCGGCAAGAACCCGGACTTTTTCATGTTTTCCATGAATTTCACCGTTTTAGAACCGAGAACCTGTAACCTGCAATTGACTAGCAAACACGGCTCAAGAGTATCTACCGATATGCAATGTGATAAAAATTGGGCGGTATGAAAATGCAAAAATCTGATATGAACAGGTTACTGTACCAAATAGTAAATATCATAAAAACGTACAGCTCAAAATGAAATCAATCCCAATTACAGCATAAAAATACCACGTGCGTCCGGTGCGCACGAAGATCGAAATCAAATACAGATGCCATGACTATGCACAGAAATAAAACTGGGTGCAACGGGTGTGCACCAAAAACATCTGTCAAGTGCAACGGGCGTACATGAAAACAATACCAGGTGTATCTAATCTATACAAAACCCCGATTTAGTGCAACTGGTGTGTATAAAATCGCATCAAGTGGGCCAAGTGTGCGCAAAAATCTCAAGCAAGTGCACATGGTGCACGAAAACAAATATCAAATATCACAATCAAAATCGACAGTATATAATACACATCAATCCAACTGAGGTATACTGCAGTGCATAAACTCATAAACGTATGCATTAGCAGGCACAAAACCAAATCAAGGTACTAAAAGTACATGAAAATTGTACCGAAAGCATGAATCAAAAGCAGGTGCAACCCATATGCACGAAATCGATTCAATATCTCAGAATTAATAAAGACCAAAATCAACTGCACTGGGTATGCAAGAAATGAACATCAATACAACTGACACAAGGAACTCGAATAGAGTGCAATAATGTGCACTTAGGAAACACCAATCATAAAATGAAATCCTCACAATACCAAAATCCAAACAATCAGAAATATGAAATTCAAATCATCAAATCGCAAATCGTAAACACTCTCGTCGATGTGCGCCTTTTCTAATGTCAACTGATTCGGACTCGTCTATTCGTATCTGTATGAACGACGCAACAAACGGCTATACTCATATCTCGAGTCTCCCAAGTAATGTATTCCATCACATGATATCTGGACCACGTTAAACTTTTCGATCAATTCATCAAAGTCCCAAAATTCCCCAAGAGCTCAACACTCGAGTGCCGTTTAAAAATATCCAGTACATGCCCCAGCATCTACGGACCAGCCGTAGAAGGGCAAACCCAAGCCTCACTAATGGCACCGCATTACTGCCGCAAACCATAAGGTTCAAAGGCATTTCTCATGGTCATTATGTCGAGTCAGGGTTTAATTCTTCTAGAGGGCCATAGAAATACCTGCATGTTTTTCCGAATACCTTAAACATGGGAAAATAGGTTTTTGACGTTCGTTCGAACCTTTTAACTTCGCCTAGAAGACATGTGAATACCCTTCGTCCGCATGCTAAATGATGCCTCAATCCTCAGGGATAGACGATACATTAACGGTCATCACGTTCTTGCCGGTCTCTAGCAGTAGCCCGATCACCTAGTGCAGATATCAAACGCTCGCGTCCACGAGAACATAGTAAACGACATATCGAAACGCCCATGCTGACCTCAACTCTAATTGCAGCTCGCTCTGCTCATGCGACCATGGTAATAGAAACAACCATCCGACATCGACGAAGATAGATGAAAGAAACGAATAGAATAAGGTGCAAAGAAATGAACATCCTAAGACTTCTTAAGCCGAGTAGTGTATCGTAAGTATGCCGCGGATCATACCCACGGTACGTCACTCTACCTAAGTCAGCTACTCCATCAACCAAGGTCAACCTAGACTAAGACAAAGGTTAAACCTAGCTCTCTGATACCAGCTTTGTCAAGACCGGAAGGTACGGAACGTGACCGACACTTAAATTACGAAACGTCTAAAGGCGAAACGTAATCTAAGTAAGCCGAAACCCATAATCTAAACAATTTAAAAGAAGAAATGCAGGAAAACATGACTAAAAAGCAACATCATAATTTCTCAAAAATTTCGGCTGAGTCTCCTTTGTAAAAACTGGCCCAAATGGGTACATACAAGAATATATAAACAAAAGCAATAATAAAGACATCCCCAAGCAAGAGCTAACTCTTCGCCAATTGGCGGTCACAACCATGCATGTAATATAATATACAACGCTGAAGGGCGAGGATGAAAACTTAAAAGAAACCAAATAACCATCATAATACAAGCGCGACTCTAAGGTCAAAAGAATAAACAACTGGTCTTCTAAGTCTATCAAATAATACAAGTATGGTTGATGGAGTTTGCTGGATACAACTGAATAAATAAAAATACTATGGTGGTCACGATGCAAGTGGACCAACCTACCAAAGCAATCACCCTGAATGATGTGCCAAGGAAACCTATACATCTAAACCTGCAAGAAAAATTTGGCACAACGGGGGTGAGCTGCCAACTCGTGAGTAGAAGACATCTATGGTTAGAAATCGCATGCACGACGCTCTCCTAGGTCATATAATATACTCAACATAACATTAGACATCTAGTAGTGATAGAGAAAAAGGCTATGCAAAGATGTAATACTCATTGCTCGGGCCAGTGTCGCTAAGTAGCGATGTGTCATATGTATGCGTATGATGTATGAATGCATCATGAATGAAACAAACCACCAAGGAATATGGATAATTTGATATAAGAAAATGTGTACTTCTATCTCAATAAAATCTCTTCTGAAATAACTGAAGTATCATCAATGAAATCCATAGAAATCCGTGTCAAGCATCGACACAAAGCATGTAAATCTCAAAGTCTTGATATCTCATATCTCTGTATCACAACCTCATATCTCTGTATCTTAAATCTCATATCTTTGTATCTCAAATCTCAATATCTCGGGCTTCGGCCGTCCGGATCGGCCCATATCATCAAATCACACGACTACAGTCAGTATCCTCCGGATATCTGTCGCGTCACAAATAACCGGTTGGTAGTGCTCCCCTGCTGGACTCAACGCCATCATCTGTGATCCTCTTGCCCTGAGGTACCATACCGGGCCCACCATGTACCCGCAGGCGGTGCATCCACCTCCTCGAATCGGGTATATGATACTGCTCAAGAACCGAGAAAACTCATGGTGGACAGCACACACATCACAACATGACAAAACCGCAATTTTTCTTTTTAAAATAATAATAAGTTATGAAATTGTTGCGGTTTTCCCCAAAATCTAGAAATCTCACTGAAAATCCGAAATCCCAAGAATCATGAGTAAATAAATAATAAGTATCGGCATAAGCCCCACAATACTGTATGATGGTATGAATATGTAAATGCATGAAGTGTCCAAGTAATATATGCAATGTCTAAACTGGTATATGAGAGTAATCACACAATATTATGTTGGACTAGCATTTAGCTGATTATGTCAATAAAAATAATATGCTCTAAAGTGTACGTGACATGGCAATTACCGATGATGATGTGTGTGAGCCGACAATTAAGTGTACGTGGAACATGCACATCATCGGTAATGTTGCTGGTGTCCTAACAGGCAGGGTTTCATATTATCAAGGAAACATATGTATGAACATGCAATGCGATGAATACAACATGAGTATAACGGTGAATATGTAGTAAACGCACAATTAGAGTATACATACTAATTACGAGTCATACAGTTTGTTGTTTGAAAAAGCACGAATCGTAGTTTTTAGAAAAGTAGAGCTACGGGGGTTTTAAGTAAAGATACGTCCTTTGAAAAAAAATCCATAGTATCCCTCAGGCTGTCTTTAAAAATCCGCACGATTCATTAGTTTTGAAAATAAGTATGACTCGAGCCTAAACTAACATTTACCTAACCAACTAAGGGACTAAACTAAAGAGACTAGTCGAAAGATAAGAAGAATCGTCCTAAAGTCTGAGTCGATATCTCTAGTAGTCGGCGATCCAGCCTCAATAGCGTCACGTACATAGTACGACTTTATCGAATCAAGAGTGCGGATCAATCATCATATCTATACTTCGTACGGTAAAATCCATCGTACGGCATTCCAAAATCAGGGTACGGGTCAACTATCACATATACATCATCGTTCGTATAGTATCATCATCAAACAAATATCATGATCAAGGGTACTATACTACAATCGCATACATTCCAATATCATCAAACATATATCATCGTCTGTGTGAATACACATCGCCAAATGAACCACTAAAATATCATGTCTATATCATATTGTGATTAAGTCACATATTACAATCTGGGTTCTATTCTAAAGTCTTATACATTCTGATGTCATCACACATTTTATCGTTTATATATATATATATATATATATATATATATATATATATATATTTGAGAATAATGGAGAAAAGATGCCATAGGAGGAAATTTCCTCCTATGACGTGGAAAAAATACAACCTCCACCAATTTTTTCGACGATCGGCCTCCATCATCTTCATCGTTATTATCTAAGATGTGGGTACACCAAATTTCATGTGATTCTACAACTTTTTCACTGTTGATTTAGCAATGTAAAAAGTTCTATTGTCGGTAAACCATTAATTTTGAACCCACTAAATTAATGGTGAAAAAGTTGTGGAATCACATGAAATTTGGTGTACGTACATCTTAGATGATAACGATGATGATGATGGGTGCCAATCGTCGGAAAAAATGGTGGAGGTTGTATTTTTTCCACGACATAGGAGGAAATCCCCTCCTATGGCCTCTTTCCTCCATTAATCTCTCTCTCTCTCTCTCTCTCTCTATATATATATATATATATATATATATATATGTATATATATTCTCATTACACATCGCATATCATAACTCGATCATATATCCAATATCTCACGGCATCATGCCCAGCCATATCAACTCATCCCCAAGTATCACGTAATATCCTCATATCACGTGTGTGTGTGTAGAGAGAGAGAGAAACCTACACCCATTCATATACACACACACACACACACACACACACATATACACTATGTCAGGTGTATGTGTGTGTGTGTGTCTACATGAAACCTACAAATTGACTCCAAGGTAATCATCCTCTGGTTAAATTTTTCTAAATCAATCTAATCCAACTTAAGGTCTTCAATGGTATCCTACCAGTCAAGAATCGGAGGTCACGTCCGACTCATAATAATAATATGTTATAACCTTATACTACGTTTGTGGGGGTGCTATACGCCATCCACCCGACCACCTCCGTAGATACACATCTACTCACCTGCATCCTTGCTTGCTGAAGTCGATGTCGACATACTCTTCCCGTCGTCTCAAAGTCCACACGGGGGTACCTACATATAAACATATGGTATCGTAAATCAAAATCAAAAATGAAAACCAAAACGGCACACGGAACACACAGAGGTTAGAACCTATGGTCTTCGCATGCAAGAAAAGCCAAACAAATTCTCGATGTCGATGTACAAATATCAGACCATCAAGTTAAAACACAATTACCAAAGTTCAAGTTATAAACAATCACGAAATCAAAACAGAATCTCAGAAAACATGTTCCGGATTTTGCATAAGGTGAAATTAGCCAATTTTGCGTATGTGGAGGGTCTAGTTACTGGAGATAAAGCCCTGGACCAAACACAAACTAAAATGGAGGTACCCAGGACCTAATTTGTGGCCAAATGGGATATATTTGCGGCCTAGACTTGGAGATGGGGTCTCGGGTCTTCAGTGTATACTCTAGGTTGCCTGCACAACTCTTAGTCTTCGCTAAATAATTTTCCAGGTCCCCGAGTCACTCTAGATTCCTAAATACCAACACAATTCTCACAATTTTCCGATGTCGGGGTTTCTAAGTTTGTGAATTATAGGTTTACTCATAGGTTTTGGTGTTTAATCACACACCACAGGGGTTTAAGGTCACTATTGAGCCTCAATTTCACTTTTGAATTCAACTCAAATCCTAACCCTTTTTAGAAATTTTCAAAGTTCTCTAATCATCTCCTAATCACTTCTAAACATGCATGGGTGCTAAAGTAATTGAAATACAATACTAATGGTAGAGAAATTATCTCATTTGGCAACTCAAGAATTTTCTTGAGTTTCCCCAATTCTTCAAAATCCAATTTTTCTTGACTCAAAGTGTTTGTAGTGAGATTGTGAATGTTTTTAATGAAGGGAAGATGGAGTTTTGATGTGTTTTTGGTGATGACTTGAGGTGGTGATGGTGCTGGAGAGAGGAAGGCAGCCATGGTGAGATGAGGCAAAGAAAAATGATGAAGAGATGGAGAAAGAAATGGGAGCATTGGTCAAAGGTCTAGGAATTTCTAGAGCTCTCTCTCTCATTCTCTCATCTTTTCTTTTCTTTTCTATTATTTTATTTTATTTTCTTTTCTCATCCTCTCATATTAAAACCAACCGTGCATGAAAATAAAGAGAAAAGACAGGGTAGAAAAATGTAACAATGTGAAATTTGACATGATACATGTCTTGTACACAAATCATGCTTAATGCACGATTAGTGTTTTTTAATCGCGATTAGCATTTAATATATTTACAAATAAGTATTTTGAAAATCAATAATTATTCATATCATATAAACACCAATATTTCATTAATTCTTATAATTTCCCAAATATTTTCCAAATTATCGGTATATAATTATACCAATTTATTCAAATATTCATAATATTTATTATTTAATTATAAAAATTCCTAAATATAATATTTTATTTTTCTGAATGTTACATGCACCATGACAACTTAAATCCTAGTTGTGTAACATGTTTCTTTTTAAAATTCTTCTCATGGGTTTTAGACTTTTCTAGTTAAAGCATTATTAGAAAAATAAAATAAATAAAAGATGAATTAACAAATGAGATAATAGGGGGCTTTCTTGTCTTGACACCACCTAAACATACCCACACTTTTCCTCCCTCACCTGCTAGCCGATCACAGCAGCCCCCTTCCCCAAATTCCCCACACTTTCCTCACACTTCAAAGTTAAGAGAAAAGAAGAACAGGAGAAAAAGAAAACAATAAAGAAAGCAGTATGGGTATATAATTGAGGTATGGTGTTTTGTTGACTTGGGTAAATTCAACACAACACCTCACCCTCTCTTCCCTCCCCTTGGTCGAGCCTCCCATTCCAGCAGCAGCCTCTCTCATGTCTCCACTTCATTTCTCTTAAAAAAATCCCCCCATTTTGCCTCAAAAATCAATCCAAAGTCTAACTAATTAATCATTAAACCTTTACCCAATATTTTTTGGCCCAAACTAGTTTGGATTGAGGAGCAAGGAAGCATCTTTGGAGGCAAGTTTGCAAATTTGATCTCAAACTTGTTGAGATATAAATCATAACCGAAGGTTTAATTGTTGGTTAATTACTTTAATCTAGCTCATTAGGTGTTTAAATATGCTTTTTTTATTGAAAGTTAGAAATCTAAATAGAAGGGGTTAAATTAAAGTTATGGTTTTTTTCACTTGCTTATGGTAATAATGAGTAGTTTAACATTTTAAACCATGAAAAATCTAATCTAGTCGTTAAGTTGCTAATTGTTAATTTTAAAATGTCTTAATTATATATTTTGCAAACTAAGTTTTTTATTAGTGAGTAATTAGGTGAAATTAAAATCTAGTTAGGGTTTGTGTGACTTAATTAAATTATTAAATGAATTTGTGGCCACTAATTTTGCTAAAACATCTAGATTTGAACTAAAAAGGTATATTGATGCTTACTAGGTTTTTGGAATAAATCAATTTTAATTAAATTTGAGGTTTTGATGATGTACAACCTATTTCATATAATAATTAGTGTGTTGTAAACGCGCGATTGGTGTGATTGGATTTTTGGTTTGGCAATTACCACGTATAGCGACCCTAGTTGTGGTTTGTGGCGTTGTCGCGAGTGCGTTTTATAAACCAAGTGCGTAAGCGTTTAGTTAGTGTACGCCGTTGACTTGTATTGTTTGTGTCCGCGACTATATATATATTTATTCTCTTATTTTATTATGTACGTTTCTAAGATCGGGTGCAGAGTCGTCGAATGTGGCGCGGAAATGGCAGAGCTGAAATCTGATCAGATTAGCCGAGGCGTCCCGGTGAGTAGATGTACACATCTACCTGGAAATCGTCTGAATGGCGCGATGCGCCCGATAGTCAGGATTTCTAGTTGTGCTTGTATTTATATGCATAGTCTCCTGGTCATTCATCTCATTGCATTGCATCATCATAGATATATATATGATATTATCTCATAGGACACTTGAACTATTACCATTGGTTCATGCTGCACGGGCACTATTCATGTGAACACACACGCCTTGGTAATTGCTATGCCACGATCACTATAGAACTTGCATAAATCAGAATCTAAAACAATTTCACCATATATGATCATGAAATACTGTACTTGTATATTTAATTCATCAGGCTGAATATGTAGTATTGCTAGTCATGTGCTTATACCTCATTGCATCATCGTTCGTGCATAGTTTTCTAGTCACACATCGTATTTCATATTATTGATACCATAGGCATTCATCATCACCGACAGGTTTACACATTGTTGTTTTCTTGGAGATTTCCGTGTTTATAAGATTTATGGATTTTGGGGAGAACTGCAAGAATTTTATAAACCTGTTATCGCTTTAAAAATGCAAGTTGCAGTTTCCTCGTGATATGATGTATATGTCGTCCACTATGAGTTATTCCTGATTTCTGTTGGTAGTCGAGACCCGATTCGAGGAGGAGGATGAACCATCTCGGGTACATGGTAGGCCCGAAATGGTATCCCGGGGAGAGAGTGTTTTTGTAGGGATGACTTTGAGCCTGGCAGGGGCGGACTGCCTACCGTTGATGTCTGACGCGGCGGATATCCGGAGGATACTGACGTAATTGCAAGATTTGATGATATGGGCCGATCCGGACCGACGGAGCCCAAGATATTGAGATATTGAGACATTGAGATATTAAGATGTTGAGACATCGAGATATTGGGATATGTATATATTGTGTCGATGCTTGACACGGATCTTCTGTTGATTTCATTGATGATACTTCAGTTTATTGCACAGAGGTTTTTCTAAGATAAGAACAAAGATTTTCTCATACCAGACTTGTTCAGGTTTCGTGTTTGATCATGCATTCATGTTGCATCCATGTTAGTACATCGTATCATATCGATGTGTAAATTGAGACACATTTGCGTACATGCTTACGATAGCCTTATTAGATGTTACTTACTACTCGTGAGTTGGCAACTCACCCCCGTTATGCCACAGTATCTTGAAGGTTCGACCTGTCAGCACAGTAGCGCCAGGCGTACTTTCTCCTTTTGCTTCATTGCATCGATTTGCAGCTTTGCTCATAGGTGAGTTGTGAGGATATGTTATTCCATCATGTATATTATTTGTACTAGTATACTCCATCTACCCTTGTATATTAGACTAGACAGTGAGACTCATGGGACTTGTATTTGTGGTTTGGGGTCGATTCTCACTTGAGCCGATGTGATATTGTCTCATTCTTGCTTTCAGATGCTTGTTTTGCACTTTTTTTTATACATATTGCATGTGGATGTGATTCCGCCATTGGAGAAGGGCTAGCTCCCACTTGGGGATGCCTTATTTCATCATTTATATGTATTTTCATGTGTTGTACCCATTTGGGGGCCAATATTTACAAAGGAGAGTCTGTCGAAATTTTCGGGAAAATCTGATGTTGCTTTTAAATGTTTAATGCCACTTATTTTGTTAATACCACTTACTTTAAAATAAGTTTTCCTTCACTCTAATTGTCAAACGGTTTAGTTTTCTGGGTTTTGGCTTACTTAGATTACGTTGCGCCTTGGGACATTTCGTAGTTTAAGTGTCTGTCACGTTCCGTACCTTCGGGTTGTGACAAAGTTCGTATCAGAGCCATAGGTTTTACTTTTCTGAGTGTAGGATGACCCTTGGTAGATGGAATAGGTGACTTGAGTAGAGTGACGTAGCGTGTGTATGTTCCGCGGCATTCTTACGATACGGTACTCCGCCTAAGTTCCCTTAGGATATATATTTTCTTGTATTTCCTTCCTTGATTCCGGAAATCCTTGATTGATCGCAATGATTCTATCGATCCCGTTTCTTGTTCCAGACACTATGCCATCGGAGATATCGAGGGCCAGAGGGCTGCCGCCGTGGATGAGATTAGAGTAGGCTCGTTTGAGACGAGGACCGATCAGGGCGGTACGCCTACCCTTCAGGGACAGAGTGATCCACCTTCTCCAGGACGAATAGCAAGGCTGGAGTCGAGTATTCAGGATTTGTGAAAGATGGTTGGATTGTTAGTTGTGGTTAGCCGAGCTCCGAGGGCCTATGATGTCCTTCCTGCTACAGGGATTGTGATTGTACCTTCTGCTCAGGTAGCTGTTTCTGTTGTTACCAAGATTATTTCCGTATCCTTATAGGAGTTTTTGAGGCTGAAGCCTCCAGTTTTTACCGGCATAGATGCAGCTGAGGATCCGTAGACAATATTTGACAGGATGGCTAGGAATTATCGTTCACAGAGATGTTCTGATGAGATATGGATTGAGCTTGCGAGTTTTCGTTTAGAGAGGTCTTGCTCAGACGTGGTGCGAGTCAGTTGAGAGAGGCCGAGCTGCAGACCTACTTCCTATGACTTGCGATGAATTCATAGCTGTATTTCTTGCTCGTTTCCTTCCAGAGAGCGTTTGAAATGTTTGAGCTCGTAGTTTTGATTCTTTGCGCAAGACTCCAGGGATGATAGTGTCAGAGTATGACATTTAGTTTACTTAGCAGTCCGATATGCTCCTTACCTGGTGGACACTAAAGACAAACAGATAAAGAGCTTTGTGTGGAGATTGGAGATGCAGTTATTTCTTGCCATCGGCACCCAGCATTTTGACTCTTATGCAGCCAGGATGGATGCAACTTTACTGCTAGAGGAGCGCATTTCTGAGATTTTGGTCGTTTTTGGATTGAAGCGGATTTGTACCGGTATGCCAGCTCAGAGGCGATTAGATAGGCGCAGTTGTAACAAGTATTCTTTCGGTATTTTCTTTCATTGCATATTTATTTTTAGTGTTGTTTGAAATGGTATCTGCATATTTTTTATCGAAGTCTAGCCGATGGTAGTCCTTGCTAAATCGGCTGCTTGTTATGATTTCTTCTATATGCTAGTCTTTTGTCGCTTGATATGTTTCTCATTATTTTTTTGTTCGTATCGGAGATAAGGATTATTCTGTCAATTTGATTCTCCTCGATATGTTAGACCTTATCGTTATTCTGAGTATGCATTGGTTAGCCACGTGCTATGCATTCGTGGACTACTGTAAGAAGGCGGTTAGATTTAGTTTTCCGGGTAAGCTAGTTCTTGTTTGTTTTGGGGAGACCGTAGCGTTGCCTTTCCCAGTTTGATTTCTTCTTGTTGCGCTAGTCAGCTTTTGAGAAAAGGATGTCAGGAATTCTTGGCATATGTTTGTGATGTTAGATCCGCAGAGGTCCCGTTGGACCAGGTCCCGATTGAGAGTGAGTTTCCAAATGTTTTCTTGATGAGTTGCTTGGTTTGTCGCCAGAGTGCGATATTGAGTTCTTCTTTGACTTGTTTTCCGGAATGGAGCCTTTTTCTATACCGCAATATCGTGTGGATCCGGCGGAGCTTAAAGAACTGATGGATCAGTTGAAAGATTTGTTGGATAAAGGGCTTGTTCGTCCGATTGAGTCACTTTGGGGAGCTCCTGTTATGGTTCTTGTGCGACACAGGGGATGGCCCAGGGATCTTGACTTCAACTCAGGCCACTAGGAAAACTCTTTGTTTGTCAAGAAGACAGACGACAGTTGTGATTGTGCATCGATTTTTGTCAGTTGAATCAGGTTACTATGCGGAACAGATATCCCTTACCTCGTATCGACGATTTATTTGATTAGTTCCAGGGTGCGGGGCATTTTTCGAAGATTGACTTGCAATCAGGTTACCATTAGTTGCAGGTTTGAGAGGATGAGATTCCGAAGACTGCCTTACACACACGATATGGGCATTATAATTCTTGGTGATGTCGTTCGAGCTCACCAATGCTCCAGCAGCGTTTATGGATTTGATGAACCATATATTCAAGCCATTTCTTGATCAGTTTACCATCGTGTTCATTGAGGACATCCTATTATACTTTTGGAGCCGAGTGGAGCTTAGGCAGTAATTGAGGATTTCGTTGCAGATTTTGAGGGAGCATCAGCTATTCGCTAAATTATCTAAGTGTGTTTACTGGTTGGATGATGTTGACTTCTTGGGTCATGTAGTTACGAGAGATGATAAATATGGAACCGAAAATGATCGAGGCCGTTCAACACTGGCCCAGAGCTATATCAGTGATGGAAGTTCGCATCATTCTGGGTTTAGAAGGATACTATTGATATTTCGTATAGGATTTTTTCGCATATAGCTGCAACGTTGACCGGGTTGAATCGGAAGGGAGTTTCTTTTCGTTGGACTGAGGTATGCGAGCGGAGTTTTTTGTACTTGAAGACTCGTTTGATTACGACACCAAAATTATCTTTGCCTTAAGGATCAGGCGGTTTTGTTGTTTATTGCGATACTTCTCGGGGGTTGAAAAAGCATGAGCAGAACTATCCCACCCATGATTTATAGAAGCCTGCAGCGATTTTTACACTTAAGGTTTGGGGACACTACTTATACGGCGAGACATGCCAGATATTCACAGACCACAAGAGTTTAAGTTACATTTTATTTAGCAGCGAGATCTGAATGTTGAGATAGCACAGTTAGATTGAGTTAGTGAAAGACTATGATTGTGAGATTTTTTTTATTATCATCCAGGCAAGGCGAATGTTGTGGCGGAAGCTTTGAGTTGGAGGACCGGAGGTAGATTTTCTTGTTGAGCACAGTTCAGAGACAGTCGACGGCAGATTAGCAGATTCTTTGTGGCAGCCGGGTGCAGTTCGAGTTTACGTCAACCAGGGGACAACTTGTCTGTGTCCATGCAAATCCATAATTATTTGATCATCTCCATGAGGCATAGTCTGATGACGTTCTTTTATCAGAGATCTTGGAGCAGGTTGAACAGGGCAGAGATTCAGAGTTCGTGGTTGACGATCAAGGAATACTATGAATTAAGACTCGACTATGTATGCCAGATTCTGAGGGATTGAGACACGAGATCTTAGAGGAGGCGCATCAGTCAGTATATAGTGTTCATCCGGTTTCCACCAAGATATATTGTGATTTGAGAGAAGTCTACTAGTGTGAAGGAATGAAGAGAGATGTCACAGATTTTGTTTCGGGATGCTGACTTGTCAGCGATGTCAAGGCTGAGAATCAGAGGCCAGCATGAAAATTACAACCTTTGCCCATTCTGGAGTGGAAATGGGAACAAATTTCTATGGATTGTATCGTGGGTCTACTTAGGACTAGTCGAGAGTATGACTCTTTTTGGGTGATCGTAGACCGAATGATGAAAGCAGCTCACTTTCTGCCAGTAAGACCATTTTCGGATCGTTCAGTATGCTCAGACGTATGTTGATGAGATTGTGCGACTACATTGAGTTATGACTTGTATTGTGTCCGACCGGGACACCCAGTTCACCAGCCGACTATAGCATAACCTTCAGGTGGCTTTGGGCACCAGATTGAGTTACAGTGCAGTTTTCTATTTACAGACCGACGGTCGATCAAAGTGGACCTTTCAGACTTGTGAAGACATGCTCCGAGCTTGCATCCTAGATTTCGTGAAAGTTGGGATCGCCACTTGCCCTTGAAAAAGTTTTCCTAAAAACAGCTTCCAGGTGACGATTCAGATAGCACCCTTCGATGCGTTATATGGGAGGAGATGTCGATCGTCCGTTTGTTTGACAGAACTCAGTAAGAGCAGTATTTTAGGACACCACATTGTACAGGAGACGACCGAAAATATACATTTGATTTGGGATAGGATGAGAGCGGCACAGAGCAGGCGGAAATCTTATGCATACTGACGTCGGCGCAGACTTGAGTTCGTCATTGTAGATCACGTTTTCTTGATGGTTTCTCCGATGAAGTGCGTGTTGAAATTCGGAAAGAAAGGAAGGCTTATTTCCAGATATGCGGGTTCTTTGAGATTCTCGAGCGTGTCGGCGCAGTTGCTTATCGTTTGGCTCTTCCACCCAGCTTTCTAGATATTCACCCCGTGTTTCATGCATCAATGCTCCGCAAGTACCTACATGACCCCTCTCGCGTGATACAACATCCGACGATCCAGCTGGAGTGCGATCTTTCTTGCACCAAGCAGCCAACAGTCATTCTAGATCGGAAGGCGAAGGAACTGAGGTCCGAGATCATACCGCCCGTATAGGTTCTTTGACGTGGCCCTAACGGCGAAAAGGGTCATGTGGGAAACCGAGGGCGAGATGCGAAAGAATTATTCCCATCTCCTAGAGAGTACGCGTAGTTAAATTTTAAATTTGGGGCCCAAATTTCTTTAAGGGAGGAAGATTGTAACGTTCTGAAAAATTGTTTAGGTGGAATTCCCGATAATCAGTAAAATAACTGGTGTTTTCCATGAAAATCAAGATATAATTACTTTTCAACATAAACTTAAATATACCTATTCTAGCAATGAAATGGCTAGTATTGATATTTATTTGGTTACTTATAAATGGTTAGTTTACTTAAATATTTTTCCATAATTAATTATTTTTAATATTATTTTAAGTTTTCACTTATACATTTAATTAGTGATAATTACAGTAAGAATGGGTTGATCACACACTTGTGCTGCATGGCAACTTAAATCCTAGTTGTGTGACATGTTTCTTTTTAAAATTGTTCTCATGGGTTCTAGACTTTCCTAGTCAAAGCTTTATTAGAAAAATAAAATAAATAAGAGATGAATTAACAAATAAGATAATGGGGGGCTTTCTTGTTTTGACAGCACCCAAACACACTCACTCATTTCCTCCCTCACCTTCTGGTGGAGCATAGCAGCCCCCTTCCCCAAATTCCCTACACTTTCCTCACACTTCAAAGTTAAGAGAAAAGAAGAAAAGGAAAAAAAGAAAACAATAAAGAAAGAAGTATGGGTATATAATTGAGGTATGGGGTTTTGTTGACTTGGGGAAATTCAACACAACACCTCACCCTCTCTTCCCTCCCCATGGTCGAGCCTCCCATTCCAACAGCAGCCTCTCTCATGTCTCCACTTCATTTCTCTTAAAAAAATCCCCCCATTTTGTCTCAAAAATCAATCCAAAGTCTCACTAATTCATCATTAAACCTTTACCCAATATTCTTTAGCCCAAACTAGTTTGGATTGAGGAGCAAGGAAGCATCTTTGGAGGAAAGTTTGCAAGTTTGATCTCAAACTTATTGAGGTATAAATCCTAACCCTAAGGTTTAATTGTTGGTTAATTACTTTAATCTAGCTTATTAGTTGTTTAAATATGGTTTTTATTGAAAGTTAGAAATCTAAAGAGAAGAGGTTAAATTAAAATTAAGGTTTTTATCACTTGCTTATGGTAATAATGAGTAGTTTAACATTTTATGCCATGAAAAATCTAATCTAGTTGTTATGTTGCTAATTGTTATTTTTAAATTGTCTTAATTATATTTTTTGCAAACTATGTTTTTTATTAGTGAATAATTAGGTGAAATTAAAATCTAGTTAGGGTTTGTATGGCTTAATTAAGTTATTAAATGAATATTGTGGCCATTAGTTTTGCTAAAACATCTAGATTTGAACTAAAATGGTAAATTGATTCTTACCAGGTTTTTGGAATAAATCGATTTCAATTAAGTTTGAGGTTTTGATGATATACAACCTGCTTCATAAAATATTTCGTGTGTTGTGAACGCGCGATTAGTGCGATTAGGCTTTTGGTTTGGTAGTTGCCACGTATAGCGACCCTAGTTATGGTTTGTGGCGTAGTCGCGAGCACGTTTTGTGCACCAAGTGCGTTCGCATTTAGTTACTATGCGTGGTTGACTTGTATTGTTTGTGTCCGCGACTATATATATATTTATTCTCTTATTTCCTTATGTACATTTCTAGGATCGGGTGCAGAGGCGTCGGATGTGGCGCGGAAATGGCAGAGCTGAAATCGGATCAGATTAGTCGAAGCGTCCCCGTTAGTAGATGTAGACATCTATGGGGAAATCATCTGGATGTCGCGAGGCTTCCGATTGTCAGGATTTCTAGTAGTTCTTGTATTTATTTGCGTAGTCTCCTAGTCATTCATCTCATTGCATTGCATTAACATAGATATATATATGATATCATCTCATAGGAAACTTGCACTATTACAATTGGTTCATGCTGCACGGGCACTATTCATGCGGACACACACGCCTTGGTAATTGCTATGCCACGAACACTATAGAACTTACTTAAATCAGAATCTAATACAATTTCACCATATATGATCTATAAACCTGTACTTGTATATTCAATTCATTAAGATGAATATATAGGATTGCTAGTCATGTGCATATATCTCATTGCATCATCGTTCATGCATAGTTTTCTAGTCACACATCGTATTTCATATTATTGATACCATAGGCATTCATCATCGCCGACAGGTTTACACATTGTGGTTTTCATGGAGATTTCCGTGTTTATGATATTTATGGATTTTGGGGAGAACCGCAAGAATTTATAAACCTATTATCGCTTTAGAAATGCAAGTTGTGGTTTTCTCGTGATATGTTGTATATGTCGTCCACCATGAATTTTTTCTGATTTCTGTTGGTAGTCGAGACCCGATTCGAGGAGGAGGATGAACCGTCTCGGGTACATGGTGGACCCGGTATGGTACCCCGGGGCGAGAGTGTTTTTGTGGGGACGACATTGAGCCTGGCAGGGGCGGACTACCTACCGGTGATGTTGGGTTACCCTTGCACCTAGTCTAGTGTTTGGTAGCATCACTCATGCCATTTTAAAATTTAGAGAGGTGCAAACATAACTAACCATGAATCTTGCTAGAATTTCTATGATAACAAAATTTTATCGCATACAAATAAGAAAAGAGATGGAGATTACAACCTTTGTAGTACGTTCCTTCGCTTCATAAGCTCCGTGTTGAGGTCCCTTCGCTGCAATCAACATGAACTTCGACTCTCGAGTGTCTCCATGAGGTAAATGAGACACCTTGCTTGTAGTTTTCATGATCCAAGATGATCTACCTTGAGAAATCTCTAACCCAAGCTTACACTTAACTAAACAACTTATTAGAGAAGTGAACACCATAATCTAAGTGGCTAGAATAGATGAGGACGATGAAGTAAGAATTTTGCGCTCTTTTGTTTTCTATTTCTCACACTTATTCATCACAAATCAAAAGCTAGTGAAGCCTTTTTCAAGAGCTCAAAGAAGAAGAAGATGAAGATTAATCTTTTGTGATGAATAATGAATTATTGTTGTGGTTACAAATCCAACTATGGGTTAAGTATGAAGGAGTTAACCGTTGTAGAGAATTAACTAGAGTTAATGGTTTGGATTAACAAAATATCTTCACAAAATATCAAGCTAAAGAAAAAGTCAAAGCTTAATGAAGCTCCATGGAAGCTTCATGCAAAAGCTAACCCTAATCCAAACCCTTACCATGTTTAAACCCTAAAACTTTGTTAAATTTGTAACCCTAACATGTTACAATATTATATATCACATATACAATATATTTTGCAACAAAAGAAAATAATACAATTAACATATATCGCATATATATATCAATGTATTATCCCGTGAGAAAATGAATCAATAAAGCGAGCTTATACTAGTTAACGTAATGTAATATATCACATATATAATTATACATTAAATTATCGATTCAACACTTGATCCGATAACCCGGCTATAATACATATAACCGACTAATATAACATGTACCGATTCATCGAATCAACACTTGATCCGATGTCCCGGCTATATCACATATACCCGGTCGATAACATATGTCGTGAGAATAGAATACGGTATCTCATATCGTAATATTCTCGGTCACACACATATCACATATGTGCTCCTACTCCGTTTTGCCTGAGCTAGGAAAACTCTGTGCAGGACTCTCAAGAATCGTCAATACGCCGGCAGTAGGTGATGATCATATCAAACATCCACAAGCTGCAAACGGTCAGCTAAACATAACAGCCACCCAGGTATTGAGCGATCATAATATCAACAAGCAAGCCTGTACATTCTCTTGTGAATCCAATCAGTAACACTACCGTACAGTCCGGTCTCTTCGTCTAATTTGTCTCATATCCAGTCTAGGGGTAGAAAACGTCAGACTCAGTAACGGATAAGTCGTCTCGATGTAAGGCTCATAACAGGTTGAGAAACTACTGATAACTCTTACCAGTAGCACTCCATATCAGCCATGTCCAGGGACTTCCAGTTATAGCCAATCGAACACAGCACAACATCAACTCTCTATACCGGTAGAAACGAAACCCCTCCTATCGCTCATTGCCTCCATGTGATTCAGGATTGTACCCAAAAGCCACCATTTTGCATGCCCTATTGGACGTGGTGTTAGTTATATGTATGCCCTAGAGGCCATTACTGTACATACGATGTATATTGTAATGGATGCTTGGACATATATAGGGAGGACTTTCTTGCTCGACATGATAGTATGCTATCTGGTTGTACTTTATCTTAACATATACTCTGATTGTCTCTATATTACATGTTGATAAAGCCTTTAGGATATGTACTCGACTACTGGGACTATGATGAGATCATACTAGTGGGGCCACGGTAGTCGACGAGTACATCCTATAACTGTTCCTAGTCGTGGGTGTATCGAGACAGGGCATCGATGCACCAGAGTAGACTAGCGTATACGCATCTTGACCCATATGATGGGCGATGGATGATCCAATATCCATCGGTGTTTGACATCAAGGATGGTGTACGGGTGCTTAGTGGAGACTGGGTACACTGGACGGACTCGCCGAGAACTCCCAGATGGTATTATACCACACGTCAGATGGCAGTTCTCCGGTGACACTGGTACAGAGTAGTCTGTTGACCCGAGATCGTCATAGAGTCTTGTGTGATTCCCACTGTGCTTTGATTTCCATCATACCACGTCCAAGAGGGCGTGCAAAAAGGTGGCTTTTGGGTACAGTCCCGAATCACATGGAGGCAATGAGCGATAGGAGGGGATTCGTCTCTCCCGGTATAGGGAGTTGATGTTGTGCTGTGTTCGATTGGCTATAACCGGAGTTCCCTGGCCAGGGTTGCTGAGATTTACTGGTAAGTGTTATCAGTAGTTTCTCGAACTGTTATAGACCTCATATCGGCACGACTTATCGAGCTACTGGGGTCTGACGTTTACCACCCCTAGGCGAGCTATGCAACATATCAGACGACGAGACCGGACTGTATGGGAGTGTTACTGTTTGGATTCACAGGAGAAGTTACAGGCTTGCTTGTTGATCTTCTGAGCGCTCAATACCTGGGTAGCTGTTACGTTTAGCTGACCGCTTGCAGCTTGTGGGTGTTTGATATGATCATCACCTACTGCCGGCGTATTGACGATTCTTTAGAGTCCTATACAGAGGTTTCTTGACTCAGGCAAAACGGAGTAGGAGCATATATGTGATATGTGCGGGACCGAGGATAATGCGATATGTGATACCGTATTATATTCTCACGATATTTGATATCAGCCGGGTCATCGGATCAAGTGTTGATTCGATGAATCGGTGATCGCACGCCGATGGCGTGTCGGATGTTCAAAGATTTAAAGTGTAACCGCGATCAGGACGGTGTCGCTTTGCAGCTAGCCGGTGAGCACGGGTCGGTCCACAGGGAGATGGTGTTATCTTACCTTCTTGTCTTAGACGAGTCAATAAAGAATCTGTATGATTGTTTGGACTAACCTATGTGTATTATCTGCAAGTATAAGATTGTTAAGAAAATACGAGATTGTAAGCTAAAAAATCCTTACTCAAAACCTTTGAGCCGAGTCTTGACCAATTGAAGCTAAGCAATCGCCAACAACGTGGATTAGGGGATTTAAGCGTGGTATTCGTGGAATCCGGCTTATTTACCCTTGTCCTTCCGTTCTTGTCTCTTGCTTTCGCCTTCGGCCAAACCGAACGCAACCGGTCGCGGTTAGGAATCACCGTTACCTTGTCAGGGTAGGGTGCCTAACGGAGCGCTTGCGTATGGTTTGGGCGAAGTTCAAATGGAAAATAACGGGAAAAGGAATTGGTAAAGAAGCGTTAACTTACAATATCATATGGATTCTTAACAACAACAATAAATACAACATTCACAAAAGAGAACCAAAAAGAGAGAACAAAAAGAAAAGAACAAAGAAAAGAAAAGATACAAGTAATTAAAGTGCATGAATAAAATAGCAAGTAATAAAAGCAAGAATGAAAAATGCAAGTAATAAATAAGCAAATAAAAAGAACACGGAAGTAGAACCCAAGCCAAGCATGTGCTCAATAGCCAACCCTTAAACTTGCAAGCTCAATGAAGAACTTGCAAGATCAAGGGAAGGGTAGAGAACGCATGTGAAGTGAAGAACTAGTCCCGTGAGAAAATACGACCCTTGAGATCAATAACTAACTCTTACCCATTCAAGCTCAATGAAGAGGTTGAATGAGCAAGAGAAAGCAAGAATCTCAAGGGGGAGCAAACTAACAAGAAAGATAACAAGCCCTCATCTTCATTAATCTTCCACTCAAAAGCTCTCACTACAATGTCATGGAGAAAGAATGAAGAAGAGGAAGAAGAAGAACAAAATTACACAAAGAAGAAACTAAAGAAAAGCTCCCTTGGTTAAGCTCAGGTCTGCTGTATTTATAGGCTGGAGAATGGAATTATAGGGCATCCACCAGACCAGAAATGAAGTCCCAAAAATACCCCCAAAAAACGTCAGTGAGTGGGCCCCACATGGCCGCGGATCCGCGGCCAAGACCCCCCTTTGGCCGCGGATCCGCGGCCGTATTGATGAGTTGGGTCGTGGGGTTTTGGTACTTTTCCTGGTTTGTTGTCCCCTGTTGTCTGGTATACATATTTTCTGAAAATACTTTTACATTTCTTCTAGAATTTCTGTTGAGGAAAGGTGGACTTTTTGTGGATGCTTTTGTCATAATTGCCTCGAGCTCCGCGTAGATTTCTTGGAACTTGTTGTTGCCATTGAGCCTTGTGCATGAAGGTGACATTGATTTGACATTTTGTCTCCCTAAACTGGTATCTGGCAACATACGGATGAAGAGCGGAGACCGTGTTTTATCTGTGGTTGGCAGGAACCCGGATTTTGTCGTGTTTTCCATGAATTTCATCGTTTCAGAACTGAGAACCTGTATCCTGCAAATACGTAACAAACACGGATCAAAAGCACCTACCTATAAACAACCGAGCGTAAGAATGGGCGGTATAAAATGCAGTATTCTGTGATGAACAATCGGTACGGATAAATATTAGTCGGTTATATGCGATATAGCCGGATTGTCGGATCAAGTGTTGATTCGATAATTTAATGTATAATAATATATATGATATATTAAATTACATTAACTAATATTAGCTCACTAAAAGATTCTTTTTCTCACTCGGGTAATACATTGATATATATGCGATATATGTTACTTGTATTATTTTATTTTGTTACGATAAATATTATATATGTGATATATAATATTGTAACATGATATGATAACTAATGCAACTTGTTTAGTGGAGTTTAAACTTGATTAGTGTTTGGATTAGGGTTAAACTTTCTAGATGTTTCTAGAAGGTTTTCTTTTTGTTTTGGAAAAGATATTTGTAAGTGACTCATTTTTAACCCAACCCAAACCCTAACCCTAGTCAATTCTCTACAATGGTTAAGTCAATCATGGTTGCATTATTCTTCATATCATTTCATTTTCTATTCATCACAAAAGAATTCCATTATTGTTCATCATCTTCTTTCTTCTTCTTCTTTGCTTGAAATGGTTTCTTGCTTTGATTTTTGTGATGGATAAATATGAGAAAAAGATAAATAAAGAGAGCAAAAATCCTACTTCATCATCCTCATCTTCCCTTGCCATTTAGATGAGGGTGTTCACATCATTTCATGAGTGTTAGCTTGTGTTAAAGAAACTTCAAGGTAGATCATCTTAGTATCGAAGATCGGAAGCAAAGGTTGCGTCTTTCTCTTCGTGGAACCTCTCGAGAGTCCGGATCCCGATGATCGCAGCGAAGGGACCACAACATGGAGCATATGAAGTGAAGGACCGGATCTACAAAGGTTGTAATCCCTCTCACTTAGTGTTAAAGAGTTTAACATATTTGTTTTCGCCTAATCTCTAGTTTAAAGATTCGTATTCGGGTTGTTCGGCACGGCTAAATTTTTAATCGGGCAAGGTTGATGCCTCGTAGACCCTTGTGCGCGTGCCTAGCAACCCTACAGTGGTATCCGAGCCAAGCTAGAGCTTTAGGCGAAGTCTAGACGGAGTTTGAAGTCCGATCGAACCAAAAACCTAACCCGAAACATGCTCTCTGGAAATTTTCTAAAAACTGGGATTTTTCCACATTAAAAATGTTTAAAAAATTCAGCAGGGAATTCTAAGAATTACGGTGCAAAAAGTTTTCAATGAACAGTAAAAAGTGCGGCGGAACCGCGGCAGAAGCATGCCTTCTGCGGCGGTTCCGCGCCACATTGATGACGTCATCATTCCCTGTTTGCACAGTAACTCCTATTTTATTATGCTGGATTTTCTGGGAATTTTTAATATTTATTCAAGAGTTGAATTTTCTGGGGTTGTTTTGGGGATTCGATGTTTCGATCGGAGTATCAGATTTTGTCTATGTGGTTTTCCGGATAACTTTTAGAAACTGTTAAAAAGTTCGAACGGATATCAATAACTCACTTTTTCCCCTGTCGGAAAATTTTTCAAAAGTTGGATTTTTTCTCGTGTTTAAGAATGTTCTAAGTCATGCAAGTAACGCGGTGGACCCTCTAGAAGACAACAAACCTTAACTCGATTATGTGACTGTCTTGAACTGCCTTTTGAACCTTAGGGTTTGGGGCAGTACGGCGTGCCACATGTGAGGCGTTGGCTTGACTCTTCTACGGCTGGACCATTTGTACTGTGGCATGTAATGGATGTTTTAAACTGATTTCTAGTGTTGAGATATATTGGGGAAATCTTGGGTGCTTGTTGATTCGATCGGAAAGTTTAACTTTTTCTATTTATCTGGAATGTGATACAATAATTGGAATCCACAGGTAGTTATGAGATAACTAATTTGAATATTATAAACATAGCAGTTTAGTCTCAAATGATCGGTTGCCACGGAATTTTGATGTGATCAAAAATCCGTCGCAATCACGTAGCGTACGTGGATACTCGCCGGGTAAACTTAATAGACAGCCTCACTCCATAGCCCCGACCAAGTGACTGTAGGAGAACCCCGTCGCCGAAAGCATCCGTTCGGGTGCTCTCGATAGCGGTGTTCCACCTTGGTGCACTTCGTCGACGGTATCGGGGGTGCGGCCGTCTACTAATGTTTGCGACGAGCATTCGATCAGGACGCCGAGAATCTTGTTGAATTGCCCGACTTGATATTGAAAAGAGTTTTCGATAATGAGACTAAAATGCGGGGATTATAATTGTTAGGCATGTGATGTCTAAGGAATTCTTTTGGTTAGGCATGCGATGTCTAAAGAAGTTGCGGATTCCAACTGTTGTAGTTTTACACTTTCTTTTCTATGACCGTAAACGTAGTATGTGGTGTATCGCCGGCTTCGTTGCTATACATCAACGACAATCGGGATACGCATACTTGCTTACGTTGATGATATGAGATATTATGTGTTGCTGTGATATGTTGTATTGGATCGTCGCTTTTGAATAGCCGGGGGTTTTATGTGAGATGAGAGTTTTTTCTTTTTCATTCATGTAAAATTCATTTGTATGTAATATTCTTTTATTGGGGCACTTCCAGGTAGCGGAAGATGTCACCGTTGTATATTATTTACTTTTCCGCATTATGTAGACCCAAGGCGGGGAGCACAAGTAACCGGGTTCTAGGGTCCAGTGGGAGACCATCTCGAGGAGTCGAGACCGGGTCTCCTAACCCTAGAATAGGCTGTGTTGCTTGCCGCTCTCGTAGGGGTCTAGGGATGTGGGTTTGGCTATTCAACGCGACCGTGGAATCCGTGTTTTATACAGGCTCGTATTGAAAACACGGACGTCCTAGTATATCCAATATTTCATATATGTTCTTCTGCTGCAATGTTCTGTGATGAGATCATATTACTGCATGAGATGAATGTTTATATTATATATATATGAGATATATGTTATATTGCAGATTTCGTTTCAAAAGAGATGCTTGTGAAGCATAATAAAATGGGACTTCATTAATGAGATTAATGAAACTAAAAGAAACCTAAGATGTTGTAGAAACTTGTTTATAAAAACTGGTAGCTCTAGTTCTTGCTTTGCATAGCGGTGTTCTTTGTAGAACATCCAGCACCTTATTCGATAAGGAAAGGACCGAGATCCCTTCACCGGGAGTGACTCCTTTAGCAATAACTGGAAGATGCTACAAACTCGGTTTGTCTTTTGATTGCTTCTATAGTTTCTTCTTTGCACAGTAATATATATGATATATCCCGTACCTTATTCGATGAGGAAAGGGCCGACGATCTCTTCACCGGGAGTGACCCCTTTAGCAAAACTAGAAAAGCCTCAAAAACATTCAATTTAAAATCACTCGATTCTACAACGATATCAAGTTCATTACGCAAAAGGTTTTCTTAAAAACCTGTCGTAGCCCTCCGTCATTTCAGATAAGTACTAGTTAGTATTCGTGCTGCGGTAGTTTGGCCTCCGTCAAGGCGTAGTGTACGGTAGCTGACTAGTGCTTATCTGCTAGCATATGATGCGATTGGATTAGGGTATTCGTACGGCGTAGTTTGGCCTTCGTCAAGGGTCGTGCGGGTGGGTTTAATTCAATCAAGAAATGAACGGGTTGAACTTGACTAGCGGACTATGAGTAGTTTGGCCTTCGTCAAGGTCATAGGACGCTAGGGGCAAAATATTATTGGGAATTTCAAGAGTTGAAATTTGCAATGAGATTGCATACCTTCTATGAGATAGTTGGATCCCGATACCCGCTGCGAGTAAGAGTTACTCCTGGGAGAGTTTTACACATTACATTTAGCCGATCAAGTAGGTGTCTAGAAAGGTGTTAACGGGGTTATGCCTCTGAGAAAACGAGGTTTACTTTAATTAGGTTCGTGCGAAAGCACGTGGGACCTCCCTCAAAGTACCGACACTGGCCTGGCTGAAAGATTGGAGAACTTGTAGCGTGTAATTAATCCCGGCTAGTCTTTCCTTTTAGGGTTTGAAGGAAGATTTGACTAAAACAGTGGGAGACATCCTGATTAGATATATTAGATAACCAATCTAATCTTGCAAGAGCATATGCTAAGTGTTTTCTTCTCCCTCTCTCCAGATAGCGACCATATCACGCCTTAATCAAGATAATAAAACGGATATATTGACCGAACCCGCTTGTTATACTGAGCTGGGGAACGTTGGTCCCGCTCCAACTTGTAATTGTTATGAGACAGAGCAGGAGATTGGGGAATACCAGATTTCCCGTGCCGCCCAAACGAAGAAAGTGCATGTTGATGCATCATCTTCGGGTGTGTTCATTACAGAGAACTGTTTCTCAGTATCCTTTACGTCCTGGGTATGTGATACCGGATCAGGATCCCGTATATGTAATCTGTTACATAGGCTACAGATAGGTAGAGAACTGAGAACGGGTGATTAGTTTCATGAGACAGAAAACGGTGCAAGTGTTGCAGCCAAGTCTGTTGGTCACTATCACCCTGTATTACCAGAATACATTGATTCTGAACAAATGTTATTAGATACCGAACCTGATGTACAACATCATATCAGTCTCTTTATTAGTAAAGAAAGGATATAATTTTGTATTGTTGGATAATGTTTTGAACATTTCCTATATCAAGAGTTGATCGGTTCAGGCACGTTATCTAAAAGCATTGATGTTCTAAATCAAACCACAGTTCTTAGTATACGGAACACACACAAGAGGAAGAGTTCAGAAATGAACGAATCCTTCTTGAGGTATTGTAGACTAGGTCATATCAATGCGACCCGACTAGCTAAGTTACATATAGATGCATATTTAAATTAGTTTGAATTTACATCTTGTGAAACTTGCCGGTCATGTCACAAAGATAAGATGACCATAGCTCTGTTTATTGGAAACAGAGAAAGAGTTAGTGAACTCTTGGGATTGATACATGTTGGTGTATGAAAGTCTCCTGTCTACACATGCCAAGACTGGTTCTTTGTACTTCATTACATTCTCTGATGATCTCTCAAGATTCAGACATATGTTCCTGCTGAAACACAAGTCCGAACCTTTTGAGATATTCGCAGAATATAAGTTATAAGTAGAGAACCAGAATACGGGTATAAGTATTATGTCCTTTGATGAGATTAAGGAGGAGAATACTTGAGCATGGAATTCCTGGACTATTCTAAAGGAGAATGAGATTCTCTCTCAGCATTACTCCTTCGTATACACCATAGCACGATGGTATATCGGGGCGGAGCAATAGCACCGTATGTGATATGGTGTGCTCTATGATGAGTACTACTGAGTTTCCTGTTTCCTTTTGGGAGTTATGCACTTGAGAAGCTGCATACCTATTGAATAGGGTTCAAATCAAATCAGTAACCTACCACTTCATATATGATATGGAATGGGAAGTGCCCATATCTTAAGTTTGTTAAGATTTGGGGTCGTCCGGCCTATGTCTAAAAGCAAAATCCGGACAAGCTCGAGGCATGGTCTGTTATGTAGAACTGGAAATGTTCCAGCTATACAAAATGCAGCTGATGATTTGGTAGAACCAAAGGATTCAATAGTTTCCAACGAACCTCAGCCTCTCCGCCGATCTAGCAGGGTTCCTCACCCACCTAAGAGATACTTCGGTTTCTCTATGACAGTGGGAGCGAGGATTGCATCATGAGATGATGACCCATCTAGTTTTGAGCTGGCCATCAGGAGTGGGACTCTGTAAGAATGGCTGGATGCTTAGCAATCTGAGATGGAATCCTTATACACCGACAAAGTATGGACTTTGGTTGCTTTATCTGAAGGGTTAAATCCCCATCAGGAGCAAGTATATCTTGAGAAGATTACTTGGTGTACATGGAAAGGTTGAGACTTTCAAAGCTAGACTTGTTAAAGGTTTTCGTCATTGACCAGGGTGGATAATGATGAATCCTTTTTCCATTGGCTATGCTTAAGTCCATCCAGATCCTACTTGCCACGGCTACATACCATGACTACGATATCTGTTGGTTGGGTGTCATGAATACTTTTCTAAATGATTTTTTAGAAAAGAACGTCTATAAGTACACTGCTAGAGGGCTTCGTAGACAGTGGGAGCAGCGGAAACGTGTGCAAGATGTTTTATATGATAAAACATGCATCGCGGAGTTGGAACATCTGTTTTGATGTGGTAGTCAAAGAGTTTGACTTCATCAAAATGGTAGATGAACCTTGTATATACAAAAAGGGTAGTAGAGAGTATGGTGGTGATCCTCGTAAAATACGTGGATGACATACTCTTGATAGGGAAAGAGTTTCCTATGCTACGCTCGGTCAATCTCCGCTTATCACAAGGATTCTCTATATAGGATCAAGGCGATACCTCCTAAATCCTGGGTTTTTGGATCTATGAGATAGATCTAAATGGATGTTAGAATACTCACTAGTTGTAGTGAGATGGTATCAATAGATCCTGGGGAGAATCACTGGAAAGGTTCCAGGCTGATAAGGACGACTGAATGTTAGTCGCAGGCTTGTCTATACCCTCAGTGGAGGGACGGTATGTTGGAAGAGTTCCAAGCTAGATACCGTGACATACTAGACGATTAAAGGCAAGATACATCGTTACAAAGGATGCTACCAAAGAGGCAGTCTGGATATATATAAGTTCATAAGATGAACTTCGTTCCTACCATTGTGTGACAATGGAGTTGTGGCTTTAGCCAAGGAACTACCGTCCCATCAGAAATCCAGATATAATTCTTAGGCAGTGTCACCTGATCATGGAGATGGTTGATCTCCAAGGAGATCGAGGTTAGGAGAGTAGACACAGAGGACAACAGTGCGAATCCACTCACAAAGGCCTTTTTCCCAGTAGAGACTTTTATGGGATGGTTGAGTATGAGATACTACGACCGCAGCTAAATGTTGGGTATGCGATACCATAACAGATGGCCCTAGTGCAAGTGGGAGATTGTTAGTTATATGTATGCCCTAGAGGCCATTACTGTACATACGATGTATATTGTAATGGATGCTTGGACATATATAGGGAGGACTTTCTTGCTCGACATGATAGTATGCTATCTGGTTGTACTTTATCTTAACATGTACTCTGATTGTCTCTATATTACATGTTGATAAAGCCCTTAGGATATGTACTCGACTGCTGGGACTATGATGAGATCATACTAGTGGGGCCACGGTAGTCGACGAGTACATCCTATAACTGTTCCTAGTTGTGGGTGTATCGAGACAGGGCATCGATGCACCAGAGTAGACTAGCGTATACGCATCTTGACCCATATGATGGGCGATGGATGATCCCATATCCATCGGTGTTTGACATCAAGGATGGTGTACGGGTGCTCAGTGGCGACTGGGTACACTGGACGGACTCGCCGAGAACTCCCAGATGGTATTATACAACACGTCAGATGGCAGTTCTCCGGTGACGCTGGTACAGAGTAATCTGTTGACCCGAGATCGTCATAGAGTCTTGTGTGATTCCCACTGTGCTTTGATTTCCATCATACCACGTCCAAGAGGGCGTGCAAAAAGGTGTCTTTTGGGTACAGTCCCGAATCACATGGAGGCAATGAGCGATAGGAGGGGATTCGTCTCTCCCGGTATAGGGAGTTGATGTTGTGCTGTGTTCGATTGGCTATAACCGGAAATCCATGGCTAGGGTTGCTGAGATTTACTGGTAAGTGTTATCAGTAGTTTCTCGAACTGTTTTAGACCTCATATCGACATGACTTATCGAGCTACTGGGGTCTGACGTTTACAACCCCTAGGCGAGATATGCAACATATCAGACGACGAGACCGGACTGTACGGGAGTGTTACTGTTTGGATTCACAGGAGAAGTTACAGGCTTGCTTGTTGATCTTCTGAGTGCTCAATACCTGGGTAGCTGTTACGTTTAGCTGACCGCTTGCAGCTTGTGGGTGTTTCATATGATCATCACCTACTGCCGGCGTATTGACGATTCTTTAGAGTCCTACACAGAGGTTTCTTGACTCAGGCAAAACGGAGTAGGAGCACATATGTGATATGTGCGGGACCGAGGATAATGCGATATGTGATACCGTATTATATTCTCGCGATATTTGATATCAGCCGGGTCATCGGATCAAGTGTTGATTCGATGAATCGGTACGGATAAATATTAGTCGGTTATATGCGATATAGCCGGATTGTCGGATCAAGTGTTGATTCGATAATTTAATGTATAATAATATATATGATATATTAAATTACATTAACTAATATTAGCTCAGTAAAAGATTCTTTTTCTCACTCGGGTAATACATTGATATATATGCGATATATGTTAATTGTATTATTTTATTTTGTTACGATAAATATTATATATATGATATATAATATTGTAACATGATATGATAACTAATGCAACTTGTTTAGTGGAGTTTAAACTTGATTAGGGTTTGGATTAGGGTTAAACTTTCTAGATGTTTCTAGAAGGTTTTCTTTTTGTTTTGGAAAAGATATTTGTAAGTGACTCATTCTTTAACCCAACCCAAACCCTAACCCTAGTCAATTCTCTACAATGGTTAAGTCAACCATGGTTGCATTATTCTTCATATCATTTCATTTTCTATTCATCACAAAAGAATTCCATTATTGTGCATCATCTTCTTCCTTCTTCTTCTTTGCTTGAAATGGTTTCTTGCTTTGATTTTTGTGATGGATAAATATGAGAAAAAGATAAATAAAGAGAGCAAAAATCCTACTTCATCATCCTCATCTTCCCTTGCCATTTAGATGAGGGTGTTCACATCATTTCATGAGTGTTAGCTTGTGTTAAAGAAACTTCAAGGTAGATCATCTTAGTATCGAAGATCGGAAGCAAAGGTTGCGTCTTTCTCTTCGTGGAACCTCTCGAGAGTCCGGATCCCGATGATCGCAGTGAAGGGACCACAACACGGAGCATATGAAGTGAAGGACCGGATCTACAAAGGTTGTAATCCCTCTCACTTAGTGTTAAAGAGTTTAACATATTTGTTTTCGCCTAATCTCTAGTTTAAAGATTCGTATTCGGGTTGTTCGGCACGGCTAAATTTTTAATCGGGCATGGTTGATGCCTCGTAGACCCTTATGCGTGTGCCTAGCAACCCTACACGTGGTAAGGTGGAAATCAAAGCACAGTGGGAATCACACAAGACTCTATGACGATCTTGGGTCTACAGACTAACCTGTACCAGTGTCACTGGAAAACTACTATTTGACAATAGGTATAACACCATCTAGGAGTTCTCGGTGAGTCCGTTAAGTGTACCCAGTCTCCACTGAGCACACCGTACACCATCTTTGATGTCAAACACCGATGGATATGGAATCATCCATCGCCCATCATATGGGTCAAGATGCGTATACGCTAGTCTACTCTGGAATATCGATGCCCTGTCTCGATACTCCCTCGACTAGGAATAGTTATAGGATGTACACTTTGACTATCCTGGCCCCACTAATATGATCTCATCATAGTCCCAGTAGTCGAGTATATATCCTAAAGGCTTTATCAACATGTGAGAGCAAGAAAGTAAACTAATACAAGTCAACATGTTAAGACAAAGTGAAACCAAATAGCTTACTATCATGTCGAGCAAGAAAGTCCTCTCTATATATATCCAATCATCCACTATAATATACATCATATGTACATCAATGGCCTCTAGGGCATATATAACTAACAATCTCCCACTTGCACTAAGGCTAGCTGATGTAGTATCTCATACCCAACATTCCGAGGAGTCTTTCAAATTGTATCTGGGGAATGGCCTTCGTGAATGGATCCGCAGTGTTGTCTTTCGTATCAACTCTCCTGACCTCGATCTCCTGGCGATCAACTATCTCCCGGATCAGGTGATACCGCCTCAGAATATGTCTGGACTTCTGATGGTTCCTGGGTTCCTTGGACAAAGCCACAACTCCATTGTTATCGCAATACAAAGGTATTGGATGCTCAATGGACGGAACTACACCATGTTCAGTAATGAACTTCTTCATCCAGACAGCCTCTTTGGCAACATCGTTGGCAGCGATGTATTCAGCCTCCATCGTCGATTCTGCCACGGTTTCTTTTTTGGAGCACTTCCAATAAACCGCCCCTCCATTTAGGGTAAAGACAAATCCCGAGTGTGACTTATAGTCGTCCTTATCACTTTGGAAGCTCGAATCGGTAAAGGACTGCACTTGGAGTTCTCCGTTACCATACACCAAGAACATCTCGTTAGCCCTTCTCAAGTACTTGAGAATGTTCTTCACAGCTGTCCAGTGACTCTCACCAGGAACTTCTTGGTACTAACTCACTATACTTAGGATGTATGCTACATCGGGTCTGGTATATAGCATCGTGTACATGATAGAGCCTACTGCCAAAGCATAGGGTATCGCTTGTATGCGAGCCTCTCCAAATCAGTCTTGGGAGACATCTCTTTAGAGAGAGTGAGTCCAGAGATCGTGGGTTGGTTACCACGCTTGGATTCTTCCATACTAAACCTCTTTAGTATGGTGTCAATGTACCTAGATTGGGAAAATCCTAGTATCCGTTTAGATATATCTCTATAGATCTTGATTCCCAAAATGCAGGAGGCATCACCTAGATCATTCATTGAGAATCTTTGTGATAAGAAGAGCTTGACCGAGTGCAGCATAGGAACATCATTTCCTATCAAGAGTATGTCATCTACGTATAATACGAGGAAGACAACCTTACTCTCTGCAACCTTCTTATAAATACAAGGTTCATCTATGTTTTTGGTGAAGTCAAACTCTTTGACTACAACATCAAAGCAGATGTTCCAACTCCGTGATGCTTACTTTAACCCATAGATGGATTTAAGCAGCTTGCACACCTTTCCGATACTCCCACTGTCTATAAAGCCCTCTGGCTGAGTCATCTACACTCACTCCTCTAAATCACCATTTAGAAAGGCGGTCTTAACATCCATTTGCCAGATTTCGTAGTCATGGTATATAGCAATGGAAAGTAAGATCCGGATGGATTTAAGCATAGCCACTGGAGAAAAAGTTTTGTCATAATCCACACCTGGTCGTTGACGAAAACCCTTTGCAACAAGTCTCGCTTTGTAAGTCTCAACCTTTCCATCTACACCAAGTTTCTTCTTAATGATCCATTTACTCCCAATGGGTTTTACCCCTTCAGGAGAAACTTCCAAAGTCCATACTTTGTTGGTGTACATGGATTCCATCTCAGATCGCATTGCATCCATCCACTTTACAGAGTCCCCAATCGTGATGGCCTGCTCGAAACTAGTCGGGTCATCATCTTCAATGATGCAATCCTCGCTCCCACCATCAACGAGAAAACCGTAGTATCTCTCAGGTGGATGAGAAACCCTACTAGATCGGTGGAGAGGCTTGGGTTCGTCGGGAACTACTGAATCCTCTGGTTCCAGTAAATCATCAGTTGTAGTTTGTGGTGCTGGAACCTCTTCCAGCTCTACCTCTTCACGACTAATTTCTTTTACAAGAAATTCCTGTTCTAAAAAGGTGGCATATTGTGTAACAAACACCTTTTGTTCCTCACCGTGGTAGAAAATATATCCATAGGAATCTTTTGGATATCCCACAAACTTACATAGACCCGATCTTACCTCGAGCATGTCTGGAATTTTCTTTTAACATAGGCCGGACAACCCCATATCTTAACTCGTTTAAGAGATGGTCTCTTCCCATTCCATATCTCATATGGAGTGGTAGGCACTGATTTGGTCGGAACTCTATTCAATAGGTATGTCGCTGTCTCAAGCGCATAACCCCAAAAGGAAATAGGTAACTTAGTATTGCTCAACATAGAGTGCACCATATCTAATTGGGTGCAATTCTTCCACTCCGATACACCGTTGTGTTGTGGTGTATAAGGAGGAGTAAGCTGAGAGAGAATCCCATTCTCTTTTAGATAGTCCAGGAACTCATTACTTAAGTATTCTCCTCTTCGATCAGATCGAAGGATCTTAATACTTTTGCCCGTTTGGATCTCTACTTCGTTCTTATATTCCCTGAATTTCTTAAAAGCTTCAGACTTGTGTTTCATCAGGAACACATGTCCGTATCTTAAGAGATCGTCAGTGAATGTAATGAAGTAGGAAGAACCGTTCCTGACATGTGTAGACATGGGACCACATACATCACTATGTATCAGTCCCAAGAGTTCTGTAACTCTTTCTCCGTATCCACTAAACGGAGTTTTGGCCATGTTTCCTTTGAGACATGACTGGCAAGTATCATAAGATGAAAATTCGAACGAATTCAAATATCCATCCTTATGTAACTTAGCTAGCCGTGTCGCATTGATATGACCTAGTCTACAATGCCATAAGAAGGATTCGTTCATTTCCGAACTCTTCCTCTTGTGTGCGTTTTGTACATTAAGTATTGTAGTTTGGTTGAGAACGTATATACCATTAATTAACGATCCTGATCCAATCAACTTTTGATTCAGGAATATGTTCATAACATTATCCTGTAATACAAAATTATATCCTTCTTTGCTCAATAAAGAAACTGATATAAGATTGCATATCAGGGTCGGAATGTAATAGCATTCGTTCAGAACTAATGTATTATCATTTGGTAACATAATGTGATATTCGCCAACTTCTTTGGCTGCAACATTTGCACCATTCCCTACTCTTACGGAATGATCACCCTCTCCTAGTTCCCTACCTTTTCGTAGCCTATGTAACATATTACATATATGGGATCCAGATCCGGTATCTAATACCCAGGACGTAGAGTGAACTGAGAAACAGTTCTCAATAACTAACACACCTGAAGAAGATGCCTCGGCATGCTTATTCTTCGCTTGGGTGGCGTGAGAATCCAGATATTCTCCTATTTCCTGTTCGGACTTATAACAGTTATAAGTGAGAGCGGGACCAACGTTCCCGTACTCAGTATAAAAGCAGGTTCAGTCAATACATCCATATTATTATCTTGATTAGGGCCTGAGATGGTCGCTACCTGGAGAGAGAGAAGAAAACACTTTAGCGTGTGCTCTTGCAAGATTAGATTGGTTATTATCTTATCTAATCAGGATGGCTCCCACTGCTTTTTATCAAATCTTCGTTAAAACCCTAAAAGGTAAGATTAGTCGGGATTAATTACATCTTACAAGTTCGCTAATCTTTCAGCCAGTCCAGTGTTGGTACTTTGGGGGAGGTTCCTCGTGCTTTCATACGGACCTAATTAAAATAAAACTCGTTTTCCCAGAGGCATAACCCCGTAAACACCTTTCTAGACACCTACTTGATCGGCTAATTGTCCTGTGTAAAATTCTCCCAGGAGTAACTCTTACTCGCAATGGGTATCAGGATCTATCTATCTCATAGAAGGTATGAAATTTTATTGCAAATTTCAACACTTGAAATTCCCGATAATGCTTTTACCCCTAATGACTTATGACCTTAACTATGGTCAACAAATCATAAGCACTAGTCAAGTTCTATCAGTCATTTCTTGATTAATTAGACCCACCCACATGACCCTTAACTATGGTCAACAAAGTCATATGACTGTCCTAATTATTCTCATCTTTTGTTATTTAGGAAAACACCACTCAGCTACCTTACACTGCGCCATAACTATGGTCAACAAACGCAGCACGAATACTAAGTACTCTATTTCCTAAAATGACGGAGGGTTACGACAGGTTTTTAGGAAATATTTTGCGTAATGAACTTGATATCGTTGTAGAAACAAGTGATTTTGAAAAAGAGTGTTTTTTAGGTTTTTCTAGTTTAGCTAAATAGGTCACTCCCGGTGAAGGGATTTTGGCTCTTTCCTTATCGAATAAGGTGCAGGATATTTCACAAATACCGCGGTGCAAAGCAAGAACTATAGAAGCAATCAAAAACTAAACCATGAGTTTGTAGCATCTGCCAGTTTTGCTAAAGTGGTCACTCCCAGTGAAGGGATCTCGGCTCTTTCTTCATCGAATAAGGTGCAGGGTATATCACATAAACCGCTATGCAAAGAAAAACTGTAGCTACCTTTTTTATAGTTTTAATTCTACAACATCTTTTAGGTTTCTTTTCTTTTATTAATCTAATTAATAAATCCCATCATTTATGCTTCCTAAGCATCACAGAAGAAACGAAAATACAATGTACGCTTATGCCATCCACTTTCACCACAATGTTCCGTTACGCACCGTCATGTTACTTAACTAACGGCATACCGGGACGGGGCTAGCGCGGGTGTAAAATATAAGCAACGTTTATTATATATATGATATATAATAATAAAGCATTCGTCTCACGCATATAATATGATCACATCACAGTATATCAGCAGCAGAAGAAACATATGAAATATTTGATATACTAAGAGGTCCGTGTTTTATATCGAGCCTGTATAAAACACGGATTCCACGGTCGCGATGAATAGCCAAACCCATATCCCTAGACCCCTACGAGAGCAGCAAGTAACACTGCCAATTCTAGGGTTAGGAGACCCGGTCTCGACTCCTCGAGATGGCCTCCCACTGGACCGTAGAACCCGGTTACTTGTGCTCCCCTCCTTGGGTCTACCTAATGCGGAAAAGTAAATAATATACAATGGTGACATCAACCTCAACCCGGAAGTGCCCCAATAAAAGAATATTACATACAATGAATTTTTCATGAATGAAATTAAAAACCCCCATCTCACAATAAACCCCCGGCTATTCAGAACACGACGATCAAATATAACATATCACAGCAACATATAATATCTCATATCATCAACGTAAGCAAGTATGCGCATCCCTATTTTCGGTGATGTATAGCAACGAAGCCGGCGATACACCACATACTACGCTTACGGTCACAGAAAAGAAAGTGTAAAACTACAATATTTGGAATCCATCATCGACTTAGACATCCCAAACCTGAAATATCACATATTACGGATTTCGTGTCTAACTATATGAATTCCACATATTGTATCACATTATAGAATATCATGACGTTATTTAACGTTTCGATCGAATCAACATACACTCACAAATTACCCCCGTGAGCTTAACACTTGAGCTAAGCCAAAACACTCAAAAACCGTGCCAGAGTGTCCATGGACCAGCCGTAGAAGGAGTTAACCAACGCCTCACCTATGAAACCACGTGACTACGGCAAACCCGAAGGTTCAAACGTGGTTCCGTGGGCATAGAATCGAGTTATGGTTATTATGTCTTCTATGGGGTCTCTAGGGGTACTTGCACGACTTTACGAGTACAATCTACTTCGGAAAATTACAACACTTGGAAATTTCAGCGGGGTATAAAATGCGATGTCCGAAGTTCGATCGAACTGCTATAAATAGTCAAGGTTACCAATACAGTGTTAAATTATACGACTACAATGCTCTACGAATTAGCCCCAGGTCAAACCAATCATCACATGAAAATTGGGCTAAATAAACAATACCAGGAATACCGAACTGGACCCAAAAGACTACAGATGGAATACGGTGACCAGGGGATCATGTGGGGCTGGCCTGGCCGGTTTTCACCCTTATGTGGCCGGTCCAAAACCGGTGCCTCTTTCCCGTATTTCACCCATGTTCATATTTTGGCCCAGAGAACATTCTGCAGTCGTTTGAAAAATTTTTAGGGGACTTTTTGAAAAATTTCCAGGGAGCAAGAATGAGGTTACCTAACATCGTATTCTGAAGTGATTTTCGTTTTCGTAATTGTTATAACACCGTATCTAGAATTCTAGTTAGGCTCTGATACAACTGTTGGGTTACCCTTACACCTAGTCTAGGGTTTGGTAGTATCGCTCATGCCATTTTAAAATTTAGAGAGGTGCAAAGCTAACTAACCATGAATCTTGGTAGAATTTCTAGGGTAACAAAATTGTATCACATACAAATAAGAAAAGAGATGGGGATTAGAACCTTTGTAGCCCATTCCTTCGCATCATAAGCTCCGTGTTGAGGTCCCTTCGCTGCGATCAACATCAACTCCGACTCTCGAGTGGCTCCATAAGGTAAATGAGACACCTTTCTTGTAGTCTTCATGATCCAAGATGATCTACCTTGAGGAATCTCTAACCCAAGCTTACACTTCACTAAACAACTTATTAAAGAAGTGAACACTGTAAGTCTACACTAGCGCCCCGGCAGTCTACAGACGCCAAATGCGGAACAAAAAACTTTTTAACTGGCGCTATCGTATACTTTCACCCGGATCTTCCATTATTGCTAAACTAACAAACTGTAAAGAGTGTAGAAAGGTTATACCGAACGATCCGAGTCCTTCGTTCTTTAACCATCATCCCACGCTCCGTTGCGGCTGCTCCGATCTCGTCGATCTCCGATCTTCTCGTCGAGGTGGCACCACGTCGACGATTCTTTAAACGGGCTCCCGCCTCTGACTTGATGCAACTCGATCGTCAAGTTTGCTAAAAGAGATGACCAAGAATGATGTAGAGAATGAGTAGATGACTTTGTCTCACTTCTTCCAAGTCCGTGGACGATCGGTTAATGAAGTTGCCGAGGGAATCGGGTGATGGAATGAAATGAGCTGTGAATTCCATACACCGCAAAATCTATCATAATCCTTTTACAAATGAAAACCCATCAAGTGAGAGTGAGAGAGGAGGGGCCGGCCATTTATAGATGGAGGGAGGTGAGTGTAGGAGAGGGGAGAGTGACCATAAGAACAAAGCTTCTCACAAAATATCCTTAGCTAAACAAGAATCATTAAAGCTAAAGCATGACTCACTTAAACACCTCATCAAGTCATTAATGCAACCATTAATGTCAAGATGAGTCATTAGCCACCTCATCATCCTTGTCATCTAATCTAGAAACTTCTAGAAGATTCAATACTTATCTTAAGAAAAGATAAATCCGTGTTTAACCGAATGTTAAAAGACGGCTGATAGAAAACTGGAAATTGGCAACTTCCAAAAGTGATCCTGAAACGACTTTCAGGATAACCCCGAAACTGTATAAATATACCCGCATTTGTATTACGACCGAATACAAATGCAACTGAGACAAAGATATTATATCTACTCAATACAATACTCGGATCCGGCTTAAACCAAAGCCGACGAGTATCATCTGTCCGAAAACCGACACGTGCGTAAACGCACGTGCATTTTCCGAACCCTTCCATAAAACCATATGGCCTCTACAACGTTTCGCCCGAACTTGGGAAACTGTCTGTGGGGGACTCTAATGACTCGTCAGTACCCTGGCAGTGGGTTTAACCACAAACCGTCAGCGGCACTAGCAATGCGTAACGGCTGCCCATGGACTGACCTCAAGGGAGGCTGGTGAGCGAACTCATCCAGAAACCCTACTGAGCCTAACAGTGACAATGTATATACAGTCCGGTCCATTCGTCTATGAGTATCGCATATCTTCCTAGGGGGCTAGTAACGTCAGACCCCCAATAGCAGTATAAGTCGTGTCGGTGTGTAGCCCAATAACACCCTGAGATATTACTGGAGTACCTACCAGTAAATCTCCTGCCACGGCCGTGGGCTTTGTGTAATGGCTCTCCTAGACACTGCACGATCTCGCCCCCAATACCGGGAGAGACGAATCCCCTGCCGATCCGCTCACGTGCCTCCATATGGCTCGGGACTGTACCCAAAAGCTACCTGTTTGCACGACTCCTTTGAGCCGTGGTAGGGTAGAAATCAAAGCACAGTGGGAACTCACACGAGACAAATGACGACCTCAGGTCGATGAACTAACCTGTACACATGTCACCAGGGACCTGCTATCTGACAATAGATATAGTACTAACTAGCAGATTCCCAGCGAGTCCTGTCCGGTGTACTCATAACCCAATGAGCACCTGTATACATCTTAGGTGATCCAACTGACACCAGTGGCTTGTGAGACCGTCCACCGCCCCTCGTCGGGGTCTCGACTGTACACACTATTCTACTCCGGAGTATCGATGCCCTGTCTCGAAACTCCCACGACTAGGGACCACAATTAAGGATATGCATATAAACTACCCAACTCTCACGTATATGATCGCCATCATACTGTTGGTAGTAAAGCAAGATCATAATGGCTCTATCAAAGTGTAACATGTAATCAGTCACCTGATCATGTACACGACTGATAAAGGCAAACCAGATAGCATACTATCATCTCGAGTAAGACTGTCATACCGGTATAGGTCCTCCGCAATCATTGCAATCACGTACCTGCGATCCAATAATTGACTATGAGGGCACTATCTCCAACAATCTCCCACTTGCACTCAAGGCTAATTATTGCGATGTCGACTACTCACAGCCCGTGTGAAACCGAACATCCAACTCCTCTACTAATCAGTATCACAAAGCCCATTTGTAAAACTGTTGTGTTCGAGAAATAGCCTTAGTGAGTGGATCCGCCTAGAAGTTTCTTTCTATATCTCTCTTAATCTCAAGTTCGCGGAGAAAGCCATCTCCCGAATTGAGTAATACCTGTCTTAGAATGTGTCTGGATATCTGATGGGACCTAGTTCATAAATGAACTCCAAATCCAAACTTCTTAGACTGTATCGATCACTGAACCTAATCAGTATCCGGCACCATGCCACCCACAGTATCCTCTTGAACCACCTGTCCATAATACTGTCCCTCTTCGTCAGAGGGAAAAACTATAACTCTGACAATCACTCTGTCAACCATGTCACCTTTGAAGCTTGGAATGATAACCGTCTCCCGAAGAAGGCTGCCGTCATCAAATCCGTAGAACATGTACTTATGTTCTAAAACTGCTTCCTTATGTTTCTCCAGGATTGGATTAATACAAACTTATTGCATTTAGTGCAAATACAACATCTGGTGTGGTACTTGACATCTCATGATTGACTCAATTGCCTAAGCAAGTGATCTGCCAATCATGCACATCCCTCTCCCCTTTAGTCTACACGACACCTTTAGAGAGGGTGACTCCATCACCAGCAGGTACACCACCTTGCTAGGAGTCATCTATTCTAAAAACCATTAGAATACTGTCAAAGTACCCACAATGGGAAACTACCCAAATCCAGATCTAAAGCCATAGATCCAGAAACCAGAATGTCAAATATTATATCCATATCCTGTCTGGAGAAATAACTGTGTGACGACCACAATACAACTGATCGTAGTATAGGAATTTTACTTCCTACTCTGCGTATGTCATTCAGATACCATGACATCACACCCTACTACCTTCTTAACTGATCCATCCCTTATTCTGGTTGAAGTCAAAACCCATGACAGTCACATCAAAAATAGATGATCTATCTCCGCTAAAACTTCTCTAGTCTATAAATAGACATAATCTACTTGCCCACCATGCTTCCGTTGCTGCCACTGACTACGACAACCCTCCTACCGGGTCTCATAACCTGGAATAACAGTAGTGTCAAGTCTGGGTAGATAAGAACCTCCCTGTCATCGTCCTTGAGGCTACAGGAGTACCTCTCGGGTGTCTGAGGTTACCCACCATATCTGCGGAGTGGCTATTGGAATGTCAAACCTGATTGAATACATAGGTCCTATTAAATTTTCCGTAATCGTTCGCGGTTCTGGAATCACTTCCAGTTCTACCATACTCCCACTACTGTTTTCTGAAAAAAGATCCATTTTACTAAAACTGTGGCGAGTCAAGAACAATATCACTATTGATCTTCCAAATGGTAGAATATCAACCCTCGTCATAGCCAGGGTCAACCCACAAACAGCCATTACAGAACCGTGCCCTGAGTTATCCAGAGTCTGGTTTTAAGCATAAGCTGGACAACTCCCCGTACCTTAACAACTTTTAAGGTACGAACCATTCTATATCCAATATAGAAACTTTGGCACTTATTTAATTGGAACCATATTCAAATCATGCTGCTGTCTCCAGTGCATATCATCTTTATTGGAAAGAGGCTAATCAGCATTACTCCACTTAGGAATCCATCCAATTATGAGTAACCTGAAAGAGAAACACGTTTCTCAAAACTATTACTATCATCTGAATACCAATCACAAGAATCTACATCTTCGATCTCTTTGAAGAATCTCGATACTTGTGATACCTGGTTCTCTACTTTATTCTTATACCCACAACTTCTCAAAACTTAGACCTTGTATTTCTACGAAACACTTGTCTAAAAACTAGAGAAGTTATAAGTAAACAGAACATAGTACGAGGACCTACCCCTTTGTCCTGAAGGACACTGGACAACATACATTACTCTGTATAAGTCCGCTGAGTTAAACAACTCAAAACCTGTGCATCGTAAGTTGAAAACTGTACCCTGGCGATTTCCTCAAATATCACCAATTACATCGAATTCCGATATAATGAGGATAATCACCTAATTCCCAATAACTTACTCCCACTCATCATCTGTAAAACCATACAGACATGAGAATGAAACCTGGTAAATACATACCCTTGGAGTAAGTGTCTAATCGGGAAAACAGTTTTTCTTTAACAATGCACTGAAACATGAAAATGTTTCGTAGGGGTATCCTGGTATTCATAGCAATGCCTCTTCCATAATCCAATTCATGACTTCAACCGTATATTTTATTGCCGTCTCTCCAAATCCCTTTATTTGTCTTTAGTCGTTACCTTTCTGTACACCATCGTTAGGCTAAATGGTTTTCTTCCTTCCCTACCGTTCGTCACCAGCCTATGGTTTGGAAGAAGACTATCCAGTAAGCATAATAGGTGTACCCTCCTAAACCAAGGAGTACTCGCATCTCGAGAGAAGGTGATGATAAAATACAACTAAATAATACCTTATTCTTTTAAAGGTGAAATAGGAGTGGCGATGAAGTACGCGGTTTTGGTCGTGAATGATAACAGTCGCAATTTACTTCGCCCTCTTTCTAATCCCTTTATTTTGTCTTTACATATTACCTTCTGCACACCCTACTTAGGCTAATTGGTTTTCTTCATTCCCTACCTTTCGGCACCAGCCTATGGTTTGGAATAAGACTATCCAATAAGCGTAATAGGTGTACTCTCCTAAACCAAGGAGCCCTCGCAACCTGAGAGAAGGTGATAATAAAAGACAACTGAATAAACCAATTCTATTTCTCCTGAACCTGGATCCATCCTCGAAGATGTCCCTTCGAGTTCGTATATAACCATACGACGGATCTATCCAATGAAAGTGGATATCCGTAGTAATACGGGTGTTCTGAGAAATGCAAAGGGTAAAAGAAGGAGTGTCAATGACTTATGCAACATAGACAATCCAAAAGCCAGTATTTTAAGAAGGTTCGGTCAACCTGGTCACTGAGTCATAGTCTAGGGTCGGTCAAAGGTCGCTGCCAAAGAGAGAGAGAAAAGAAACACTCTGCGTGCACTCTAACCTAGATCAGAATGGTCATCACTTTATCTAATCCGGAAACCTCCCACTGTCCTGTCAAATTCTCCTCCAAACCAGAAAGAAGAATCAATCGGGATCACCCGAAGAGTAAACCAACTCATCAGTGGGAATCGGGATCCAACTCTCATCGCATGATAACGTGATGGAATGCATCCACGTTACTCATACTCTAGAAGGTATGCGCATACTTGGCAAGTTTCAGTTTCTTTAGAAACTCCCGATATGATTTATGCCCCATGCTCTTATGACCTTGGCGTATGTCAACAAATCATAAGTCACATGTCAAGTTCTGCGAATCATTATCTTGTTAATTTGAACCCACCCGTACATACCCTTGACGTATGCCAACAAGGTAATACGACTGTCCCAAACCAACTCATCTATCTATGCAACAAATGAATACCCAGCAGCTACCAAACACTATGCCTTGACGTATGCCAACAAACATAGCTTGAATACTACTGACCATCCATAAGAAACGACGGAGGGCTACGGCTGGTTTTTGGCGAAAAACCTTTAACGTAGTGAACTTGATATCGCTGAAGGAACCTGATAGCTTTTTAAAATATAGTGGCGAAAACCTTTTGCTAAAGAGGTAACTCCCGGTAAAGGGATCTCGGCTCTTTCCTCGTGGAATGAGGTGCAGGATATTCCACTGAATACCGCTATGCAAAGCAACTTGTAATCGACTATAGTGAAGTTATTACCCTGACGCAAACTTCTGCCCAAGGGGTCAGTCCCGGTGAAGGGATATCGGCCCTTGCCCCGTCGAATGAGGTGCAGGATATTCCACTGAATACCGCTATGCATAACAAAAGGAAACATCTTTGCAATAACACCTTTTAAATTTCTTCCAACAACATCCAAACAGGTTTGTTTTACTTTGAATTGATCAGAATCAACCCAGTCCCATCAATTAATCACACCAGAAAAGAACGAAAATAAAATGTACGTATATGCCATCCGCATTCGTCACTGGGTCCCGTCGTCACTCGTTAGGTTACTTAACTAACGACAGAGCGGGGACTGGACTAGCGCGGGTGTAAAACATATACAACATCTAATAGTATATAAACCAATATACAATAATCGCTCCAGGCGTGATAGTATACAACATTACAGAAAAGTAATAAGCATCACAGAACAATCCAGATAATTTGGGATCCCCGGGTTTCACAGAGCCGCTGCTGAAACCCGACGTTCCCCTGTCGTGTGGATAGCCTGTGCAATGAAACCTAGACCCCTACGGGTGCGGCAAGTTACCCGCCAAAACCTGAAGCGAGGCAGCCCCCTAAAGCATAGTGAATGGACCACCCAGCACTCCACGGAATCCGGTAATCTTGGGCACCCCTCCTTGGGTCAACCTGTACCCCCTATGAGTGCGGCGAATAGTCTGCCAATTCTAGAGTGGGGCCCCTCTGTCTCTCAAAGCCATGAGATGCGGACCCGTTGCTTCTCAGAACCCGGCTATCCATGCACTCCGTCTCGGGGCAAAACCTAGTACAGTAATGAAAAATAGTACAATAGGTACATCGACCGCAACCTGGTCGTGCCCCAAAAGAATATTATACAACAGGCAGTGACGGCAGTCCACATGTTGGACGCTCGCCCCGCAATATCAAATGTAAAAATGAACACAAACTGTACTACCATTGCACACTGCTATCCACCACGACAAATCCGCAACATCACAGCACAACACAGAATATCAACGCGAATGTCACGATCGCAAACCCGTCTAAAAGAACTATAGCAATCAGACGCGGTTTACCGATCAAATGACATTCCCGGTCGGAGATATAATGTAAGCACTGTAAACTAACATGTTTAAATTTCGATCGACCAAATATCAAGAAGTGGGCCCCACGACTTACTGGTGAACAGTAACACAACCTGGGCCCAAAAGATATATACCAAAAACCCCAAAATCCAACAGAGAACCCACTGTACAAATTTGGGAGCATGAGCTCACCAAGTGGCCGCGGATGCGCGGCCAAACCATGGGTTTGGCCGCGTTTCCGCGGCGGTTTGGTGGAGACACGTGCCCAAATTTGGTCGTGGTTCTTAGAAAAGACTGCACAGATTTTTAAGACATGTAGAAAAATTTTAGGAAGCCATTTAAAATCGACAGAAACTGTGAGCTTGGAATTTTGCAATTTTCGATTTCCGGTTCGATCGATGTTTTAAACGCGTTAGCACAAGTTAGCATAGCAAAATAGTGAGGCTCTGATACCACTGTAAGTCTACACTAGTGCCCCGGCAGTCTACAGACGCCAAATGCGGAACAAAAAACTTTTTAACTGGTGCTATCGTATACTTTAACCCGGATCTTCCATTATTGCTAAACTAACAAACTGTAAAGAGTGTAGAAAGGTTATATCGAACGATCCGAGTCCTTCGTTCTTTAACCATCATCCCACGCTCCGTTGCGGCTGCTCCGATCTCGTCAATCTCCGATCTTCTCGTCGAGGTGGCACTGTTGGAGATAGTGCCCTCATAGCCAATTATTGGATCACAGGTACGTGATTGCAATGATTGCGGAGGACCTATACCGGTAGGACAGTCTTACTCAAGATGATAGTATGCTATCTGGTTTGTCTTTATCGGTCGTGTACATGATCAGGTGACTGATTACATGTTACACTTTGATAGAGCCCTTAGGATCTTGCTTTACCACCAACAGTATGATGGCGATCATATACGTGAGAGTTGGGTGGTTTATACGCATATCCTTAATTGTGGTCCCTAGTCGTGGGAGTTTCGAGACAGGGCATCGATACTCCGGAGTAGATTAGTGTGTACAGTCGAGACCCCGACGAGGGGCGGTGGCCGGTCTCACAAGCCACTGGTGTCAGTTGGATCACCTAAGATGTATACAGGTGCTCATTGGGTTATAAGTACACCGGACAGGACTCGCCGGGAATCTGCTAGTTAGTACTATATCTATCGTCAGATAGCAGTTCCCTGGTGACATGTGTACAGGTTAGTTCATCGACCTGAGGTCGTCATTTGTCTCGTGTGAGTTCCTACCGTGCTTTGATTTCTACCCTACCACGGCTCAAAGGAGTCGTGCAAACAGGTAGCTTTTGGGTACAGTCCCGAGCCATATGGAGGCACGTGAGCGGATCGGCAGGGGATTCGTCTCTCCCGGTATTAGGGGCGAGATCGTGCTGTATCTAGGAGAGCCATTACACAAAGCCCACGGCCGTGGCAGGAGATTTACTGGTAGGTACTCCAGTAGTATCTCAGGGTGTTACTGGGCTTCACTCCGACACGACTTATACTGCTATTGGGGGTCTGACGTTACTAGCCCCCTAGGCAGATATGCGATACTCATAGACGAACGGACTGGACTGTATATACATTGTCACTGTTAGGCTCAGTAGGGTTTTCCGGATGAGTTCGCTCATCGGCATCCCTTGAGGTCAGTCCATGGGCATCCGTTACGCATTGCTAGTGCCGCTGACGGTTTGTGGTTAAACCCACTGCCAGGGTACTGACGAGTCATTAGAGTCCCCCACAGACAGTTTCCCAAGTTCGGGCGAAACGTTGTAGAGGCCGTATGGTTTTATGGCAGGGTTCAGAAAATGCACGTGCGTTTACGCACGTGTTATTTTTCGGGCAGATGATACTGGTCGGCTTTGGTTTAAGCCTGATCCGAGTATTATATTGAGTAGGTATAATATCTTTGTCTCAGTTGCATTTGTATTCGGTCGTAATACAAATGCGGGTATATTTATACAGTTACGGGGTTATCCTGAAAGTCGTTTCAGGATCACTTTTGGAAGTTGCCAGTTTCCAGTTTTCTATCAGCCGTCTTTTAACATTCGGTTAAAGACGGATTTATCTTTTCTTCAGATGAGGTGAGTCAGTGTTCTAGAAGCATCTAGATGAGGTGACTAGGATTAATTGGTGTTGTGTTTTCATTGGTTGCATTAATGACTTGATGAGGTGTTTTAATGAGTCATGCTTTAGCTTTAATGATTCTTGTTTAGCTAAGGATATTTTGTGAGAAGCTTCATGTCTTATGGTCACCTCCCTCCTCCTACACTCACCCTCCTCATTCTCTTTATATGGCCGGCCCCCTCTCCCACTCTCACACTTGAGTTTTCAATTTTGTAGAAAAGATTATGATCGTGTTAAGGGTGCATGGAAATTTCATTACCTCATTTCATTCCATCACCCAATTCTCTCGGCAACTTCATTAACCGATCGTCCACGGATTTGGACGAAGTGAGACAAAGTCATCAACTCATTCTCTACATCATTCTTGGTCGTCTCTTTTAGCGAACTTGACGATCGAGTTGCCTCAAGTCAGAGGCGGGAGCCCGTTTAAAGGATCGATGATGTGGTGCCACTTCGACGAGGATATCGGAGATCGATGAGATTGGAGGAGCCGCAACGGAGCGTGGGATGATGGTTAAAGAACGAAGGACTCGGATCGTTCGGTATAACCTTTCTACACTCTTTACAGTTTGTTAGTTTAGCAATAATGGCAGATCCGGGTTAGAGTATACGATAGCGCCTGTTAAAAGTTTTTTGTTCCGCATTTGGCGTCTGTAGACGGCCGGGGCGCTAGCGTAGACTTACAGTGGTATCAGTGCCTCACCATTTTGCTATACTAACTTGTGCTAACACGTTTAAAACATCGATCGAAACGGAAATCAAAAATTGCATTTTTCCAACTTGACAGTTTCTGTTGATTTTAAATGGTATCCTAAAAATATTCCACACATCTCAGAAAACTGTGCAGGGTTTTTTAAGCACACGTGCAAAATTTGAGCACGTGATCTCACCAAAGCGCCGCAGATTAGCGGCCAAACCCATGGTTTAGCCGCGCATCCGCGGCCATATGATGGGATCAGTGCACCAAATTTTGTATTTGTCTTCTCTGTTGGAATTTGGGGGTTTTGGTATATATCATTTGGGCCCAGGTTTTGTTACTGTTCACCAGTAAGTCGTGGGGCCCACTTCTTGATATTTGGTCGATCGAAATTTAAACATGTTAGTTTACAGTTCTTACATTATATCTCCGACCGGGAATGTCATTTGATCGGTAAACCGCGTTTGATTGCTATAGTTCTTTTAGACGGGTTTGCGAACGTGACATTCGCGTTGATATTCTGTTTTGTGCTGTGATGTTGCGGATTTGTCGTGGTGGATAGTAGTGTGCAATGATAGTACAGTTTGTGTTTATTTGTACATTTGATATTGCGGGGCGAGCGTCCAACTTGTGGACTGCCGTCACTGCCTGTTGTATAATATTCTTTTGGGGCACGACCAGGTTGCAGTCGATGTACCTATTGTACTATTTTTCATTACTGTACTAGGTTTTGCCCCGCGACGGAGTGCACGGATAGCCGGGTTCTGGGGGGCAACGGGTCCGCATCTCATGGCTTTGAGAGGCAGAGGGGTCCCACTCTAGAATTGGCAGACTATTCGCCGCTCTCGTAGGGGGTACAGGTTGACCCAAGGAGGGGTGCTCAAGATTACCGGATTCCGTGAAGTGCTGGGTGGTCTATTCACTATGCTGTAGGGGGCTGCCTCGTTTCAGGTTTTGGCGGGTAACTTGCCGCACCCGTTAGGGGTCTAGGTTTCATTGCATAGGCTATCCACACGACAGGGGAACGTCGAGTTTCAGCAGTGGCTCTGTGAAACTCGGGGATCCCAGATTATCTGTATTGTTCTGTGATGCTTATTACTTTTCTGTAATATTGCATACTATCACGCCTGGAGCGATTATTGTATATTGGTTTATATACTATTAGATGTTGTATATGTTTTACACCCGCGCTAGTCCAGTCCCCGCTCTGTCGTTAGTTAAGTAACCTAATGGGTGATGACGGGACCCAGTGACGAATGCGGATGGCATATACGTACATTTTATTTTCGTTCTTTTCTGGTGTGATTAAATGATGGGACTGCATTGATTCTGATCAATGCAAAGTAAAACAAACCTGTTTGGATGTTGTTGGAACAAATTTAAAAACTGTTATTACAAAGACGTTTCCTTTAGTTATGCATAGCGGTATTCAGTGGAATATCCTGCACCTCATTCGACGGGGCAAGGGCCGATATCCCTTCACCGGACTGACCCCTTGGGCAGAAGTTTGTGTCAGAGTAATAACTTCACTATAGTCGATTACAAGTTGCTTTGCATAGCGGTATTCAGTGGAATATCCTGCACCTCATTCCACGAGGAAAGAGCCGAGATCCCTTTACCGGGAGTGACCTCTTTAGCAAAAGGTTTTCGCCACTATATTTTAAAAAGCTATCAGGTTCCTTCAAATGAGATCAAGTTCACTACGTTAAAGGTTTTTCGCCAAAAACCAGCCGTAGCCCTCCGTCACTTCTTTTGGGTATTTAGTAGTATTCAAGCTATGCATTTTAGCCAAAGTTAAGGCATAGTGTTTGGTAGCTGCTGGGTATTCAATTGTTGCATAGATAGATGAGTTAGTTTGGGACAGTCGCTCTGCCGATTGGCCAAAGTCAGGGGCATGTGCGGGTGGGTTCAAATTGATAAGATAGTGACAGGTAGAACTTGGCATGTGACTTATAACACATTGACCAAAGCCAAGGTTATAAGAGCATGGGGCAAAAATCATATCGGAAGTTTCTAAAGAAACTGAAACTTGCCAAGTATGCGCATACCTTCTGGAGTATGAGTAACGTGGATACATTCCATCTCGTTATCATGCGATGAGAGTTGGATCCTGATTCCCACTGATGAGTTGGTTTACTCTTCGGGTGATCCCGATTGATTCTTCTTTAGGTTTGGAAGAGAATTTGACAGGACAGTGGGAGGTTTCCGGATTAGATAAAGTGATAACCATTCTGATCTAGGTTAGAGTGCACGCAGAGTGTTTCTTTTCTCTCTCTCTTTGGCAGCGACCTTTGACCGACCCTAGACTATGACTCAGTGACCAAGTTGACCGAACCTTCTTAAAATACTGGCTTTTGGATTGTCTGAGTTGCATAAGTCATTTCCACTCCTTCTTTTACCCTTTGCATTTCTCAGAACACCCGTATTACTACGGATATCCACTCCCATTGGATAGATCCATCGTATTGTTATATACGAACTCGAAGGGACTTCTTCGAGGTGGATCCAGGTTCAGGAGAAATAGAATTGGTTTATTCAGTTGTCTTTTATTATCACCTTCTCTCAGGTTGCGAGAGCTCCTTGGTTTGGGAGAGTACACCTATTACGCTTATTGGATAGTCTTATTCTAAACCATAGGCTGGTGCCGAAAGGTAGGGAATGAAGAAAACCAATTAGCCTAAGTAGGGTGTGCAGAAGGTAATATGTAAAGACAAAATAAAGGGATTAGAAAGAGGGCAAAGTAAATTGCGACTGTAATCATTCACGACCAAAACCGCGTACTTCATCGCCACTCCTATTTCACCTTTAAAGGAATAAGGTATTATTCAGTTGTCTTTTATCATCACCTTCTCTGAAGATACGAGTACTCCTTGGTTTAGGAGGGTACACCTATTATGCTTACTGGATAGTCTTCTTCCAAACCATAGGCTGGTGCCGAACGGTAAGGAAGGAAGAAAACCATTTAGCCTAATGATGGTGTACAGAAGGTAACGACTATAGACAGAATAAAGGGATTTGGAGAGATGGCAATAAAATATACGGTTGAAGTCATGAATTGGATTATGGAAGAGGCATTGCTATGAATACCAGGATACCCCTACGAAACATTTTCATGTTTCAGTGCATTGTTAAATGAAAAACTGTTTTCCCGATTAAACACTTACTCCAAGGGTATGTATTTACCAGGTTTCATTCTCATATCTGTATGGTTTTACAGATGATGAATGGGATTAAGATATTGGGAATTAGGTGATCATCCTCATTATATCGGAATTCGTTGAAATTGGTGATATTTGAGGAAATCGCCAGGGTACAGTTTTCCACCTACAACGCACAGGTTTTGAGTTGTTTAACTCAGCGGACTTATACAGAGTATTGTATGTTGTCCATGTGTCCATCAGGACAAAGGGGTAGGTCCTCGTACTATGTTCTGTTTACTTATAACTTCTCTAGTATTTAGACGAGTGTTTCGTAGAAATACAAGGTCTATGTTTTGAGAAGTTGTGGGTATAAGAATAAAGTAGAGAACCAGGTATCACAAGTATCGGGATTCTTCAAAGAGATCGAAGATGTAGATTCTTGTGATTGGTATTCAGATGATAGTGATGGTTTTGAGAAACGTGTTTCTCTTTAAGGTTACTCATAATTGGATGGATTCCTAAGTTGAGTAATGCTGATTAGCCTCTTTCCATTAAAATGATATGCACTGGAGACAGTTGCAGGATTTGAATCTGGTTCCAATTAAATAAGTGCCAAAGTTTCTATATTGGATATAGAATAGTTCGTACCTTAAAAGATGTTAAGGTACGGGGAGTTGTCCAGCTTATACTTAAAATCAGACTCTGGATAACTCAGGGCACGTTTCTGTAATGGCTGTTTGTGGGTTGACCCTGGCTATGACGAGGGTTGATATTCTACCATGAGGAAGATCAATAGTGATATTGTTCTTGACTCGCCACAGTTTTAGTAAAATGGATCTTTTTCAGAAAACAGTAGTGGGAGTATGGTAGAACTGGAAGTGATTCCAGAACCGCGAACGATTACGGAAAATTTAATAGGACCTATACATTCAATCAGGTTTGACATTCCAATAGCCACTCCGCAGATTTGGTGGGTATCCTCAGACACCCGAGAGGTACTTCGGTAGGCTCAAGGACGGTGACAGGGAGGTTCTTATCTACCCAGACTTGACACTACTGTTGTTCCAGGATATGAGACCCGGTAGGAGGGTTGTCGTAGTCAGTGGGAGCAGCGGAAGAATAGTGGGCAAGATGCTTATATCTATTTATAGACTTAAGCAGTTATAGCGGAGATAGATCATCTAATTTTTGATGTGACAGTCATAGGTTTGACTTCAATCAGAATAAGGGATGGATCTGTTAAGAAGGTAGTAGGGTGTGATGTCATGGTATCTGGATGACATACACAGAGTGGGAAGTAAAATTCCTATACTACGATCGGTTGTACTGTGGTCGTCACACAGTTGTTTCTCCAGACAGGATATGGATATAATATTTGACATTCTGGTTTCTGGATCTATGGTTTTAGATCTGGATTTGGGTAGTTTCCCAATGTGGGTACTTTGACAGATATTCTAATGGTTTTTGGAATAGTTGACTCCTAGCATGGTGGTGTACCTGCAGGTGATGGAGTCACCCTCTCTAAAGGTGTCTTACAGACTAAAGGGGAGAGGGATGTGCATAATTGGCAGATCACTTGCTTAGGCAATTGAGTCAATCATGAGATGTCAAGTACCACACCAGATGTTGTTTTTGCACTAGATGCAATAAGTTTGTATTAATGCAATCCTGGGGAAACATAAGGAAGCAGTTTTAGAACATAAGTACATGTTCTTCGGATTTGATGACGGCAGCCTCCTTCGGGAGACAGTTATCATTCCAAGCTTCAAAGGTGACATGGTTGACAGAGTGATTGTCTGAGTTATAGTTTTTCCTCTGACGAAGAGGGACAGTGTTATTGACAGGTGGTTCAAGAGGATACTGTGGGTGGCATGGTGCCGGATACTGATTAGGTTCAGTGATCGATACAGTCTAAGAAGTTTGGATTTGGAGTTCATTTATGAACAAGGTCCCATCAGATATCCAGACATATTCTAAGACGGGTATTACTCAATTCGGGAGATGACTTTCTCCGCAAACTTGAGATTTAGAGAGACATAGAAAGAAACTTTTAGGCGGATCCACTCACTAAGGCTATTTCTCGAACACAATAGTTTTACAAACGGGCTTTGTGAAACTGATTAGTAGAGGAGTTGGATGTTCGGTTTCACACGGGCTGTGAGTAGTCGACATCGCAATAATTAGCCTTGAGTGCAAGTGGGAGATTGTTGGAGATAGTGCCCTCATAGTCAATTATTGGATCACAGGTACGTGATTGCAATGATTGCGGAGGACCTATACCGGTAGGACAGTCTTACTCAAGATGATAGTATGCTATCTGGTCTGTCTTTATCGGTCGTGTACATGATCAGGTGACTGATTACATGTTACACTTTGATAGAGCCCTTAGGATCTTGCTTTACCACCAACAGTATGATGGCGATCATATACGTGAGAGTTGGGTGGTTTATACGCATATCCTTAATTGTGTTCCCTAGTCGTGGGAGTTTCGAGACAGGGCATCGATACTCCGGAGTAGACTAGTGTGTACAGTCGAGACCCCGAAGAGGGGCGGTGGCCGGTCTCACAAGCCACTGGTGTCAGTTGGATCACCTAAGATGTATACAGGTGCTCATTGGGTTATGAGTACACCGGACAGGACTCACCGGGAATCTGCTAGTTAGTACTATATCTATCGTCAGATAGCAGTTCCCTGGTGACATGTGTACAGGTTAGTTCATCGACCTGAGGTCGTCATTTGTCTCGTGTGAGTTCCCACTGTGCTTTGATTTCTACCCTACCACGGCTCAAAGGAGTCGTGCAAACAGGTAGCTTTTGGGTACAGTCCCGAGCCATATGGAGGCACGTGAGCGGATCGGCAGGGGATTCGTCTCTCCCGGTATTGGGGGCGAGATCGTGCTGTGTCTAGGAGAGCCATTACACAAAGCCCACGGCCGTGGCAGGAGATTTACTGGTAGGTACTCCAGTAGTATCTCAGGGTGTTATTGGGCTTCACTCCGACACGACTTATACTGCTATTGGGGGTCTGACGTTACTAGCCCCCTAGGCAGATATGCGATACTCATAGACGAACGGACCGGACTGTATATACATTGTCACTGTTAGGCTCAGTAGGGTTTTCCGGATGAGTTCGCTCATCGGCATCCCTTGAGGTCAGTCCATGGGCAGCCGTTACTCATTGCTAGTGCCGCTGACGGTTTGTGGTTAAACCCACTGCCAGGGTACTGACGGTTTGTGGTTTTATGGCAGGGTTCGGAAAAAGCACGTGCGTTTACGCACGTGTCGGTTTTCGGACAGATGATACTCGTCGGCTTTGGTTTAAGCGGCACTAGCAATGCGTAACGGCTGCCCATGGACTGACCTCAAGGGAGGCTGGTGAGCGAACTCATCCGGAAACCCTACTGAGCCTAACAGTGACAATGTATATACAGTCCGGTCCGTTCGTCTATGAGTATCGCATATCTGCCTAGGGGGCTAGTTGTTGGAGATAGTGCCCTCAGAGTCAATTATTGGATCACAGGCACGTGATTGCAATGATTGAGGGAGGACCTATCCCGGGACGACAGTCTTACTCGAGATGATAGTTTGCTATCTGGTTTACCTTTATCATCGTGTACTGCTTTAGGTGACCTGACAGGTCGCTATTGCACGTTGATAGAGCCCTAGGATTCATGCTTGACTGCCAGCAGTATGAGGGCGATCATATAAGTGAGAGCTGGAGTCTACAAGCACATCCTTAATAGGTCCCTAGTCGTGGGAGTTTCGAGACAGGGCATCGATTCTCCAGAGTAGACTAGTGTATACAGTCGAGACCCCGACGAGGGGCGGTGGCCGGTCTCACAAGCCACTGGTGTCAGTTGGATCACCTAAGATGTATACAGGTGCTCATTGGGTTATGAGTACACCGGACAGGACTCGCCGGGAACATGCTAGTTGGTCATATACCAGACGTCAGATGGCAGTTCCCTGGTGACATGTGTGCAGGTTAGTTCATCGACCTGGGGATCGTCATTTGTCTCGTGTGAGTTTCCACTGTACTCTGATTACTACCCTACCACGGCTCAAAGGAGTCGTGCAAACAGGTTTTAGTTGGGTACAGTCCCGAGCCACATGGAGGCAGTGAGCGGATCTTCGGGGGTTCGTCTCTCCCGGTATTGGGGGTGAGGTCGCGCTGTGTCTAGGAGAGCCATTACACGAAGACCTTGGCCAAGGCAGGAGATTTACTGGTAGGTATTCCAGTAGTATCTCAGGGTGTTCTGGGCTACACTCCGATACGACTTGTACCGCTTTTGGGGGTCTAACTTTTACCAACCCCCTAGGCCCGCCATGCGATACTCATAGACGAACGGACCGGACTGCATGGATATTGTCACTGACAGGCTCAGTTGGGTGTCGGGGTGAGCTTCCTCATCGACGTCCCTTTTAGTCAATAGCTGGTGGCCCGTCACGTATTGGCTTATACCTCTGACGTGCTAGTGGTTAAATCCACAGCCATAGTATTGACGAGTCTTTAGAGTCCACCACACTTTCAGTTACTCAAGCTTTCGGGCGAAACGCTGTAGAGGCCGTATGGAGATATGGCAGGGTCCGATCGGATGCGTGCGGTATTGCACGGATCAGGATCGGACGGTTTTGTACTAGTGGCCGTATAGTTATATGGCAGCGTTCGATCAGATACGTGCGGTATTGCACGCATCAGGATCGGACGGATATTACTAGCCGGCTTTGGCTTAAGCCGGTCCTAGTTTAGTACAGTGTAGATTTTGTCTCATTGCATTTGTATCCGGTCGGAATACAGATGCGGGTGTGTATGCACAGTATCGGGGTTTTCCTGTAATTTATTACGGGACCAGTTTTCTGGAGTTGCCAGTTCGCATTCCGTTCCGGCCGGTTTTCCTTTGTTCTTTCCCGGCCGGACTTTTCTGATGGAGGGGGTTATTTGCAGTTTCGCAAATAACACTTTGTGGAGGACTTATTTGCATAATGGTTGATATGATAAGAATCTTTGCTTTTCATGATTTGATGAGATTAGATATGATTTGAGGTTGATGTTGATTTAGTGATGATTATGTTTTTGGATGTGGTCACCCTTCTCCTTTTACTACGATCACCTCCCTTCTTGCTTCTTATTCTTTCTCCACCATTTTCTTAGTTCATAGTTTTTATCATGGTTGAAGTGAGAAGAAGAAAAAAGAAAGAGAAGAAGAAAAGAGAAGAAGAGAGAGCTTCATCTTTGAGAGAGGTTTTCATTCTTGATCTCATTCCATGCCAAGAAAAATGCAAGCACCATTTTTCTTATCTTTGTTTCCTCCATCCTCTTCAAATGGCAACCAACCCCAAAGTGAGACATACATTCTACATTACACTCCCTACAGCATATCTTGAGCATGTCGAGTAGCCGGCTTCATGCGCGAGTTGCCTCGGTATTGAGGTGGGAGCCCGTAAAAGTACCCGGCTTCGTGGTGCCCTTTTCCGACGAGGAGGAGACGGACGGAGATCCCGCGAGGAGATCGAAGTGGAGATGAAGACCGGAGGACTCGGATCGTCGGTATATCTCTTCCCCTTCTCTTTGTAGTTAGCTAGATTTAGTTTAATGGCCCGATCCGGTTTTAGTGCGCGGTGGTGCCGTTTTGCCAAGTCCGCAAAAATTAAAGTTTATCACCGTTTCCGCGTTTGGCCGTCGGATTGACAGCCGGGGCGCCGCCGTGCACTTACAGTGGTATCAGAGCCTCGCCATTAACATAGTCTAGCTTGGTGTAATGTGTTTTTCTGTTTCGATCGATCGAATGTTCCAAAACTGCATTTTAGTTCGAATCAGTTTCTGTTGAAAATTTTTGGTCTCGAAAAATTTTTCAGGTTGTAAAATATTGATGTACTGGAAAATCTAAGAGTTCTGTAAAAATTTGACGAAGAAACTCCACAGTGGGAGCGCGGAACCGCCGCGAAACCCCCCCTCGCGCGGTCCTTCCGCCGCGCACTATTCACATCACTTCACCAAATTTTTTCAGAGGCCTTATGGGTTTAAAATATGGGTTTTGGAATATTAAAATTGGGCCCAGGATTTCTGTGAGTGCTACAGTTTTGATTGAGGGCCCACTTGTTAATTTTTGATCGATCGGATATTTTAAACACATTTTTCACAGTATTTACATTATATCTGCGACCGTGAATGTCACTCGATCGGTAAATCCTGTCTAACTGCTATAGCCCGGTTAGACGGATTTGCGAACGTGACTTTCATGTTGATGTTTTGTGTTTATGCTGTGATGTTGCGGATCGGTCGTGGGGGATAGCCTGGATGCAATGCTAGTACTGTATTGTTGTATTATGTACATTTGATATTGCGGGGCGAGCGTCCGACATGTGGACTGCTGTCACTGCCTGTTTGTATTATTCTTTTGGGGCACGACCTGGTTGCGGTCGATGTACCCGGTGTATGTATATTTTACATTCTGTACTAGGATTACCCCGCGGAGGGGTGCACGGATAGCCGGGTTCTGGAGGGCAACAAGCCCGCATCTCATGGCATTGAGACGGAGGGGGCTTCACTCTAGGATTGGCAGGCTATTCGTCGCACTCGTAGGGGGTACAGGTTGACCCAGGAGGGGTGCCCAAGTTACCGGATTCCGTGAAGTGCTGGGTGGTCCATTCACGGAGCTGAAGGGGGCTGCCTCGCTTCAGGTTTTGGCGGGTGACTTGCCGTGCCCGTAGGGGTCTAGGTTTTCATTGCACAGGCTATCCACACGACCAGGGGAACGTCGGGTTTCAGTAGTGGCTCTGTGAAACCCGGGGATCCCAGATATCTGTATTGTTCTGTGATGCTGTACATTTCTGTGATGTTGCATTTCTATTCACGCCTAGAGCGAAATATAATATATTGGTATATATATATTAGTAGATGTTGTATATGTTTTGCATCCGCGCTAGTCCAGTCCCCGCTCTGTCGTTAGTAAGCTAACCTAACGGGTGATGACGGGACCCAGTGGCGAATGCGGATGGCATATACGTACGTCAGTATATTTTCGTTCTTTGTGGTGTGATTTAATGATGGGACTGCGTTGATTCGGATCAATGCAAGTTTAAAAACAAACCTAATCTGATGTTGTTGGAACACTTTTCAAAAAGCTGTTATTGCAAGGACGTTCACTTTTGTTTTGCATCGTGGTATTCATTGGAATATCCTGCTCCTCAGTCGACGAGGCAAGGGCCGAGATCCCTTCACCGGGAGTGACCCCTTGGACAGAAGTTTGCGTTAGGGCATTAACTTCACTATAGCCGATTACTTTTGCTTTGCATCGCGGTATTCATTTGGAATATCCTGCACCTCATTCTACGGGGAAAGAGCCGAGATCCCTTCACCGGGAGTGACCTCTTTAGCAACGGTTTTCGTCACTATATTTTTAAAAGCTATCCGTTCCTTCGACGATATCAAGTTCTTTACGTTAAAGGTTTTCGCCAGAAACCATTCGTAGCCCTCCGTCGTTTCATATGGGTGGTCAATAGTATTCAAGCTGTGTATGTTGGCCAAAGTCAAGGCACAGTGATTGGTAGCTATTGGGGTATTCATATGCAGCATAGATAGATGCGTTGGTTTGGGACAGTCGTACTGCCATTTTGGCCAAAGTCAAGGGTATGTACGGGTGGATTCAAATTAACCTGGAGAATGACGGGTAGAACTTGACATGTGACTTATGATATGTTGGCCAAAGTCAAGGTCATAAGAGCATGGGGCAGAAATCACATCGGGAGTTTCAAAAGAACTGAAACTTGCCAGATATGCGCATACCTTCTGGAGTGTGATACCGTGAGCGGATTCCGTCACGTTGTCATGCGATGAGAGTTGGATCCCGATTCCCACTGATGAGTTGGTATACTCCTCGGGTGACCCCGACTAATCTTCTTTAAGGTTTGGAGAAGAATTTGAGGTACGGTGGGAGGTTTCCAGATTAGATAAATTGGTAACCATTCTGATCTAGGTTAGAGTGCACGCTGAGTGTTTCTTTTCTCTCTCTCTTTGGCAGCGACCATTGACCCGACCCTAAGATTTTGACTTAGTGACCAAGTTGACCGAACCTTCTTAACACCGGTTTTTGGATTGTCAGAGTTGCAAACCTCATTGCCACTCCTGCTTTTACCCTTTTCTCCAGGACACCCCGTTTTACTACGAATGTCCACTTCCATTGGACAAAACCATCGTATGGTTAGATACGAACTCGAAGGGATTTATTCGAGGATGGTTTCCGGTTCTGGAGAAAACAGATAGGACTATTCAGTTGTCTTTTCTTTTCACCCTCTCTCAGGTTGCGAGTACTCCTTGGTTTAGGAGTAGTACACCTATTACGCAAATTGGATAGTCATCTTCCAAACCATAGGCTGGTGCCGACCGGTAGGGAAGGAAGAAAGCCAATTAGCCTAAACGGTGTACAGAAGGTATTAAATTAAGACAAAGTAAGGGATTAGTAAGAGGGCAAAGTAAATTGCAACAGATATTCACGACCAAACCATGTATTCCTTCGCCAATCCTAAATCACCTTTGTATTTCTCCAGGACACTCCGTATCATTACGAAGATCCCATTTTATTGGATAATCCATCGTATGGTTATATACGAACTCGAAAGGAACTCGTTCCAGTTCGGGGATGGATCCTGGTTCAGGAGAAATAGGAATAAAGTACATTCAGGTGTCTTTTATCTTCACCTTCTCTCGCGATGCGAGTGCTCCTAGGATTAGGACAGTACACCCTTTATGCTTTTTGGATAGTCTTCTTCCAAACCATAGGCTGGTGCCGAACGGTAGGGAAGAAAGAAAACCATTTGGCCTAAAGGGGTGTACAGAAGATAAAGACTAAAGACATATGAAGGGATTTGGAGAGGTGGCAAAGAACTATACGGTTACAGTCGTGAATCTGGAAGAGGCATTATTAGGAATACCAAGATACCCCATCGAAACATTTCAATGTTTCAGTTCAACTGTGTACTGTTAAAAGAAAATTGATTTCCCGATTAGATACTTACTCCAGGGTATGTATTTACCAGGTATGATTCTCACATCTGTATGGTTTTACAGATGATGAGTGGGAGTAAGTTATTGGGAATAGGGTAATCATCCTCATTATATCGGGATTCGTTGGAATCAATGATATTTGAGGAAATCACCTGGGCTGTTTGCCGGTCGGCAAATATTTGGTTTTGAATATCCGTTGATGTGCACCAATTTCAAATTGATATATCTGTACGTCTATTTTCATAGAGTGAGATATACCTTTTGATATTATGTCGATGACATTTACCTATATCAGTGGATGGTTAGGTAAGGAGCATTAAACAGCGGTATAATTCTTCTTAACCATAAGTACAGTTTTCAACCTACAACACACAGTGAAAGAGTTGTTAGACTCAGCGGACTTATACAGAGTATTGTATGTTGTCCAGTGTCCATTAGGACAGAGGGGTTTTGGTCCTCATACTATATTCTGTTTACTTTTGACTTCTCTAGTTCTTAGACATGTGTTTCGTAGAAACACAGGGTCTAAGTTTTGAGGAGTTATAGGTATTTGAATAGAGTAGAGAACCAGGTATAGCAAGTATCGGGATTCTTCAAAGTGATCGAAGATGTAGATACTTGTGTATGGTATTCAGTTAATAGTAATGATAAAGAGAAATTACTTCTCTTTCAGGTTACTCATAATTGGAAGCATTCCTAAGTTGAGTAACGCTGATCAGCCTCCTTCCATTTAGTTGACATGCACTGGAGATAGCTGCATGATTTGAATCTGGTTCAATTAAATCAGTGCCTCTGGTTCTATATTGGATATAGAACAGTTCATATCTTAACGTTGTTAAGGTACGGGGAGTTGTCTGGCTTATGATTAAAACCAGACTCTGGATAACTCAAGGCATGTTTCTGTAATGGCTGTTTGTGGGTTGACCCAGGCTATGACGAGGGTTGATTTTCTACCATCTTGACTCGCCACAGTTTTAACAAAAATGGATTTTTTCAGAAAACAGTAGTGGGAGTATGGTAGAACTGGAAGTGATTCCAGAACCGCAAACGATTACTGAAGATTTGATAAGGAACCTAAAGATTCAATCTGATTTGACATTCCATTGGCCACTCCGCAGATAAGGTGGGTAACTTCAGGCACCCGAGAGGTACTTCGGTAGCCTCAAGGACGGTGACAGGGAAGTTCTTGTTTACCCACACTTGCCATTGTTGTTGTTCCAGGCTGTGAGACCCGGCAGGAGGATGAGTATAGCGTCGTTCTAAACTTGCTTTAGAAGTGCACGTCTATATGACTCTGCCAGAGGGTTGTCGTAGTCAGTGGGAGCAGCGGAAGCATTGGTGGACATCAGGCTTATGTCTATTTATAGACTAAAGCAGATGTATTGGAGATAGATCATCTATTTCTGATGTGACAGTCATAGGTTTGACGTCATCAGAATAGGGGATGGATCTGTTGAGAAGGTAGTAGGAAGTGATATTCCTTTACTACGATCGGTTATACTTTGGTCGTTACATAATGGTTTCTCCACAAAGGACTTGGACATTATATCAGACATACTGGTTACTAGATCTATGGTTTTAGATCTAGATTTGGGTGGTTTCCTAATCTGGGTACATTGACGGCATTCTATGAGTATTTAGAATGGACGACTCCTGGCACGGTAGTGTACCTGCAAGTAATGGAGTTGTCTTTTAGACTAAAGTAGAGAGGGATGTGCATGATTGGCAGATCACTTGCTTAGGCAATTGAGTCAATCATGAGATGTCAAGTACCACACCAGATGTTGTTCTTGCACTAGATGCAATAAGTTGATATTGATCCAATCCTGGAGAAACAGTCGGAAGCAGTTTTAGAACATAAGTGGCTGTTCTAGGGATATGATAACGGCTGCCTCTTTTAGGAGACGGTTATCATTCCAGGCTTCCAAGGTGACCTGGACGATAAGGAGGTTATCAGAGTTATAGTTTTTCCCTCTGACGAGGGGCAGTATTTTGGACGGGTGGTCCAAGGCAATACTGAGGGTGGCATGGCGCAGGATACTGATTAAGTTCAGTTGACGATACAGTCTAAGAAGTTTGGATTTGGAGTTCATTTATGAGCTAAGTCCCATCAGACATCCAGACATTCTAAGACAGGTATTGCTCATTTCGGGAGATGGGTTTCTCCGCGAACTTGAGATATAGAGAGACATAGATAGAAACATCAGAGCGGATCCACTCACAGAGGCTATTCCTCGAACGCAATAGTTTCGCAAACGAGCTTTGTGAGACTGACTAGTAGAGGGGTTGGGTGTTCGGTATCACACGGGCTGTGAGTATGCGACATCGCAATAATTAGCCCTGAGTGCAAGTGGGAGATTGTTGGAGATAGTGCCCTCAGAGTCAATTATTGGATCACAGGCACGTGATTGCAATGATTGAGGGAGGACCTATCCCGGGACGACAGTCTTACTCGAGATGATAGTTTGCTATCTGGTTTACCTTTATCATCGTGTACTGCTTTAGGTGACCTGACAGGTCGCTATTGCACGTTGATAGAGCCCTAGGATTCATGCTTGACTGCCAGCAGTATGAGGGCGATCATATAAGTGAGAGCTGGAGTCTACAAGCACATCCTTAATAGGTCCCTAGTCGTGGGAGTTTCGAGACAGGGCATCGATTCTCCAGAGTAGACTAGTGTATACAGTCGAGACCCCGACGAGGGGCGGTGGCCGGTCTCACAAGCCACTGGTGTCAGTTGGATCACCTAAGATGTATACAGGTGCTCATTGGGTTATGAGTACACCGGACAGGACTCGCCGGGAACATGCTAGTTGGTCATATACCAGACGTCAGATGGCAGTTCCCTGGTGACATGTGTGCAGGTTAGTTCATCGACCTGGGGATCGTCATTTGTCTCGTGTGAGTTCCCACTGTACTCTGATTACTACCCTACCACGGCTCAAAGGAGTCGTGCAAACAGGTTTTAGTTGGGTACAGTCCCGAGCCACATGGAGGCAGTGAGCGGATCTTCGGGGGTTCGTCTCTCCCGGTATTGGGGGTGAGGTCGCGCTGTGTCTAGGAGAGCCATTACACGAAGACCTTGGCCAAGGCAGGAGATTTACTGGTAGGTATTCCAGTAGTATCTCAGGGTGTTCTGGGCTACACTTCGACACGACTTGTACCGCTTTTGGGGGTCTGACTTTTACCAACCCCCTAGGCCCGCCATGCGATACTCATAGACGAACGGACCGGACTGCATGGATATTGTCACTGACAGGCTCAGTTGGGTGTCGGGGTGAGCTTCCTCATCGACGTCCCTTTTAGTCAATAGCTGGTGGCCCGTCACGTATTGGCTTATACCTCTGACGTGCTAGTGGTTAAATCCACAGCCATAGTATTGACGAGTCTTTAGAGTCCACCACACTTTCAGTTACTCAAGCTTTCGGGCGAAACGCTGTAGAGGCCGTATGGAGATATGGCAGGGTCCGATCGGATGCGTGCGGTATTGCACGGATCAGGATCGGACGGTTTTGTACTAGTGGCCGTATAGTTATATGGCAGCATTCGATCAGATACGTGCGGTATTGCACGCATCAGGATCGGACGGATATTACTAGCCGGCTTTGGCTTAAGCCGGTCCTAGTTTAGTACAGTGTAGATTTTGTCTCATTGCATTTGTATCCGGTCGGAATACAGATGCGGGTGTGTATGCACAGTATCGGGGTTTTCCTGTAATTTATTACGGGACCAGTTTTCTGGAGTTGCCAGTTCGCATTCCGTTCCGGCCGGTTTTCCTTTGTTCTTTCCCGGCCGGACTTTTCTGATGGAGGGGGTTATTTGCAGTTTCGCAAATAACACTTTGTGGAGGACTTATTTGCATAATGGTTGATATGATAAGCATCTTTGCTTTTCATGATTTGATGAGATTAGATATGATTTGAGGTTGATGTTGATTTAGTGATGATTATGTTTTTGGATGTGGTCACCCTTCTCCTTTTACTACGATCACCTCCCTTCTTGCTTCTTATTCTTTCTCCACCATTTTCTTAGTTCATAGTTTTTATCATGGTTGAAGTGAGAAGAAGAAAAAAGAAAGAGAAGAAGAAAAGAGAAGAAGAGAGAGCTTCATCTTTGAGAGAGGTTTTCATTCTTGATCTCATTCCATGCCAAGAAAAATGCAAGCACCATTTTTCTTATCTTTGTTTCCTCCATCCTCTTCAAATGGCAACCAACCCCAAAGTGAGACATACATTCTACATTACACTCCCTACAGCATATCTTGAGCATGTCGAGTAGCCGGCTTCATGCGCGAGTTGCCTCGGTATTGAGGTGGGAGCCCGTAAAAGTACCCGGCTTCGTGGTGCCCTTTTCCGACGAGGAGGAGACGGACGGAGATCCCGCGAGGAGATCGAAGTGGAGATGAAGACCGGAGGACTCGGATCGTCGGTATATCTCTTCCCCTTCTCTTTGTAGTTAGCTAGATTTAGTTTAATGGCCCGATCCGGTTTTAGTGCGCGGTGGTGCCGTTTTGCCAAGTCCGCAAAAATTAAAGTTTATCACCGTTTCCGCGTTTGGCCGTCGGATTGACGGCCGGGGCGCCGCCGTGCACTTACACTAGTAACGTCAGACCCCCAATAGCAGTATAAGTCATGTCGGAGTGTAGCCCAATAACACCCTGAGATACTACTGGAGTACCTACCAGTAAATCTCCTGCCACGGCCGTGGGCTTTGTGTAATGGCTCTCCTAGACACTGCACGATCTCGCCCCCAATACCGGGAGAGACGAATCCCCTGCCGATCCGCTCACGTGCCTCCATATGGATCGGGACTGTACCCAAAAGCTACCTGTTTGCACGACTCCTTTGAGCCGTGGTAGGGTAGATATCAAAGCACAGTGGGAACTCACACGAGACAAATGACGACCTCAGGTCGATGAACTAACCTGTACACATTTCACCAGGGAACTGCTATCTGACGATAGATATAGTACTAACTAGCAGATTCCCGGCGAGTCCTGTCCGGTGTACTCATAACCCAATGAGCACCTGTATACATCTTAGGTGATCCAACTGACACCAGTGGCTTGTGAGACCGGCCACCGCCCCTCGTCGGGGTCTCGACTGTACACACTAGTCTACTCCGGAGTATCGATGCCCTGTCTCGAAACTCCCACGACTAGGGACCACAATTAAAGATATGCTTATAAACTACCCAACTCTCACGTATATGATCTCCATCATACTGTTGGTAGTAAAGCAAGATCCTAAGGGCTCTATCAAAGTGTAACATGTAATCAGTCACCTGATCATGTACACGACTGATAAAGGCAAACCAGATAGCATACTATAATCTCGAGTAAGACTGTCATACCGGTATAGGTCCTCCGCAATCATTGCAATCATTTACCTGCGATCCAATAATTGACTATGAGGGCACTATCTCCAACAAACACCCTAATTTAAGTGGCTAGAATAGATGAGGACGATGATGTAGGAATTTTGCACTCTTTTGTTTTCTATTTCTCACACTTATTCATCACAAATCAAAAGCTAGTGAAGCTTTTTTCAAGAGCTCAAAGAAGAAGAAGATGAAGATTATTCTTTTGTGATGAATAATGAATTATTGTTGTGGTTACAAATCCAACCATAGGTTAAGTATGAAGGAGTTAACCCTTGTAGAGAATTAACTAGAGTTAATGGTTTTGATTGGGTTAACAAAATATCTTCACAAAATATCAAGCTAAAGATAAAGTCAAAGCTTCATGCAGCTTCATGGAAGCTTCATGCAAAAGCTAACCCTAATCCAAAACCTAACCAAGTTTAAACCCTAAACCTTTATTAAATTTGTAACCCTAACATGTTACAATATTATATATCAAAAAAGCAATATATTTTGTAACAAAAGAAAATAATACAATTAACATATATCGCATATATATCAATGTATTATCTCATATATAATTATACATTAAATTATCGAATCAACACTTGATCCGATAACCCGGCTATAATACATATAACCGACTAATATAACATGTACCGATTCATCGAATCAACACTTGATTCGATGACCCGGCTATATCACATATACCCGGCCGATATCATATGTTGTGAGAATAGAATACTGTATCTCATATCGTAATATTCTCGGTCCCGCACATACCACTTATGTACTCCTACTCCGTTTTGCGTGAGCTAGGAAAACACTGTGTAGGACTGTCAAGAAACGTCAATACGCCGGCAGTAGGTGATGATTATATCAAACACCCACAAGATGCAAGCAGTCAGCTAAACGTAACAGTCACCCAGGTATTGAGCGATCAGAAGATCAACAAGCAAGCCTCTACATTCTCCTATGAATCTAATCAGTAACACTACCGTACAGTCCGGTCTCTTCGTCTGATATGTCGCATATCCAGTCTAGGGGTGGTAAACGTCAAACTCAGTAACCGATAAGTCGTGTCGATGTGAGGCTCATAACAGGTCGAGAAACTACTGATAACTCTTACCACTAGCACTCCATATCAGCCCTGGCCAGGGACTTCCAGTTATAGCCAATTGAACACAGCACGACATCAACTCCCTATACCGGGAGAGACGAAACCCCTCCTATTGCTCATTGCCTCCATGTGATTCGGGACTGTACCCAAAAGCCACCGTTTTGCACGCCCTATTGGACATGGTAAATTGGAAATAAAAGCACAGTGGGAATCACACAAGACTCTATGATGATCTCGGGTCTACAGACCAACCTGTACCAGTGTCACCGGAGAACTGCTATCTGGCGATAGGTATAACACCATCTTGGTGTTTTCGGCGAGTCCGTTCAGTGTACCCAGTCTCCACTAAGCACCCGTACACCATCTTTGATGTCAAACATCGATGGATATGGGATTATCCATCGCCCATCATATGGGTCAAGATGCATATTCACTAGTCTACTCTGGATTATCGATGCCCTGTATCGATACTCCCTCGCCTAGGAACAGTTATAAGATGTACCCTTTGACTACCCAGGCCCCACTAGTATGATCTCATCATAGTTCCAGTAGTCGATAGGTATAATATATCCTAAGGGCTTTATCAACATGTGAGAGCAAGACAGTAAACTAATACAAGTCGACATGTTAAGACAAAGTGAAACCAAATAGCATACTATCATGTCGAGCAAGAAAGTCCTCTATATATATATCCAAGCATCCACTATAATATACATCATATGCACAACAATAGCCTCTAGGGCATATATATGACTAATAGGTGATGTCTGACGCGGTGGATATCCTGAGGATACCGACGTAGTTGCGAGATTTGATGATATGGGCCGATCCGGACTGACAGAGCCCGAGATATTGGGATATTGAGATGTTGAGACATTGAGATATTGAGATGTTGAGACATCGAGATATTGGGATATGTATATATCGTGTCGATACTTGACACGGATCTTCTGTTGATTTTATTGATGATACTTCAGTTTATTGCACAGAGGTTTTTCTAAGATAACAACAAAGATTTACTCATACGAGACTTGTTTAGGTTTCGTGTTTGATCATGCATTCATGTTGCATCCATGTTTGTACATCGTATCTTATCGATATGCGTAGATTGAGACGCATTTTTTTGCATGCTTATGATAGGCTTATTAGTTGTTACTTACTACTTATGAGTTGGCAACTCACCCCTGTTGTGCCACAGTATCTTGCAGGTTCGACCCGTCAGCATAGTAGCGGCGGGCGTACTTTCTCCATTTGCTTCATTCCATCGATTTGCAGCTTTGCTCATAGGTGGGTTGCGAAGATATGTTATTCCATTATGTATATTATTTGTATATAGTATACTCCATCTACCCTTATATATTTGACTAGATGATGAGACTTATGGGACCTATATTTGTGGTTTGGGGTTGATGCTCACTTGAGCCGACGTGATATTGTCCCATTCTTGCTTTCAGATTCTTATTTCGCACTTTTGTTATACATATTGCATGTGGTTGTGATTCCTCCATTGGCGAAGAGCCAGCTCCCACTTGGGGATGTCTTATCTCATCATTTATATGTATTTTCATGTGTTGTACCAATTTGGGCGCCAGTATTTACAAAGGAGACTCTGCCGAAATATTCGGGAAAATCTGATGTTGCTTTTAAATGTTTAATGCCACTTATTTTTTTAAAACCACTTACTTTAAAACAAGTTTTCCTTCACTCTAATTGTCAAATGGTTTAGTTTTCTAGGCTTTAGCTTACTTAGATTGCGTTGCGCCTTGAGACGTTTCGTAGTTTAAGTGCCAGTCACGTTCCGTACCTTCGGGTCGTGACACTATGAGAAAGAAGAAGGAGGTAAAAAAACCCTAACTTTGTAAGGGAATGAATTATTATCCTTCATTTTATTATCATGTTGCCTTACATAGGCTTACAAATTTACATATAGCACCTTGGGCTTTACAAAATAGCATTTTCCCCATCCATGTCTCATGTGCTTATTTTTTTTTTGCATATGAGCCATTAACATTACAAAAATTTGGCTTTTTGCCCATTTATTTCGCATTCATGCATGAAATTATATCAAACTTATTTATTACGTAATTTTCTTCTTGCCATGGGGGAGGTTGGTCGCTTCGTGTTCGGGCTTGACCTAGGCATAGGCCCACTTGACCTGGTCTTGCGCCCACTTGGCTTGGGGTTGGCTTTGACTTTTACTTGGTCAACCGGGGTATAATTTTTGAGCTTAACAAAATGCCCCATATCAATAAATGCACACTGCGTGTATGAGCTGTGTGCATGAAATTGTTGGATTTTCTTTCGCGTAGTCTGACTTAATTTGGTTCCCGTTTTGACGACGTGTAGGTCGATACTGCCCTTTGTGCGACGTGAACAGTCGATACTGTTCGTTTAGCGACATGGACGGTGGGTGCTGCCCTTTTAGAGATTTGGACTGTTGGTGTTGCCCTTTCTGCGACTTGGACGATCGGTGCTCTAACATTTTGGGAAAATTGAGAATATTTAATTATAAAATTTTTGTTATAGAAATAATAAAAATTGATAAGTTTACGAAAATGATATCGCTTATGAAATTGAGTATCGGAATCATGTCTGAAAAATGTAATTATTTTGATAATTATGAATAATGTGGGTGATATCAAGAAAATGATATTTTAATTATTTTAACATGACATTGTATTTGTCATTTAGCTAATAATAATTAAGTAATAGATTTATCATTTCATATCTTTTATGTTATATGAAATTGATTTATGATATGAAGGTTTTTACTTATTGTTATATTTTATCATGGATGACATATATCATTATATGTTAACTTTCACACAAAACACCTCACTTCACCCTTATTTATAAGTAAACACCTCTTTTAAACCCTTGCTTAAAACTGAACACCTTCTCCTTCATAACTCTCCACCTCTTCCTTGCATGGATACCCCATCTCACTGCTTGTGTAACACCTCCTCCTCCTTCCCTTTACACCACCACCTTGCACTTTCCACCTCCTCCTTTCTCAACAACAAACCCTCACCCTATTCTTTTCTCCTTACCTTATATTATAATTCCCAAACTAAACCAAACACCTATAAATCCCCAAATTAAATCCCTCATCAAATCAAAGAGAAGAAATAGATGATGAGACTAAGTACTAAGATCATTTCCCTCACCTTCATGCTAGGAACTAGGAGCTTGTGCATATTGTAGGAAGATCTTCCAGCAATCCTCTGTAGGTAATCTTTAAACAGTGTATGATTTTAGTTTTATACTGTTTTAGTTTAGAGATTGAATATCGTTAAATATCGTATTTTTACAAGTTTAAGCTTTGTCTGTAATCTGCTATAGTTTAGATGGAAATTAACCTAACCAAACAGTGTCATTATATTGTAATCTAGACTTAAAATAACCCATAGGAAGATGGACCCCCATCTCGGATTTTGGCCGGCGACATGTCCCCAATTTCCGAGGTCACCGGTTTTCCTAGGGATTTGGGTGTTGGAAATTTTAGGGTAGCTCTATATATATATCAGGAGGTTTAATATTGTTAGTTTAAGTTAGTTTATCATTATGTGAAATTAGGGAGCGGATATCAGTGTTGGGGTTAAGGTTCTTAAATACGACACGGATATATCGTATCATGTGTTTTGTCATGACCAGGGAAATGTTAGATCAGATTAACTTAAGTTCTGTAACTCACTATATCATCACATAGCATGTTCAGTTTGTGCAGTATCATAAACTGGAATTTTGTGTTATCTAGTTCACTGTAAATGAATCTGGAACTAATACGTATAATCACTAGAAAGACTAGCAAGACTAAAAGTATAATAAGCCAATTAGAAGCCCTCACTTAAAACCTGAGCCCCAAACTCCATACAAGATCCGGCGAGGCATCCCCTAAATCCGGCGACGCCGGCCATCCTATGGATTTTGGTGTTGATTCTTCTTCTATAGCTTTGAGTTGCTATTTTACAAGTCTTTGTATTGTTTGTGCTGTCTAATTATTTACACAGTAAACTCTGGGAACGTTTTAGAAATGGTTTTATCAAATTTCAGATATTTACGATACGGAGTTTTCGTATTTTGATGTTACAGGTGAACCGTTGACGTTTATACGTTAACGACAAAATTATATTGACGTTTTTGGGTTAAGTGTGATGTAGATTCTAACCCACGGGCGTTTAGCTTGTTGTTTTGGTTTTCGATATGATATTTACATCAATGCGATTTAAATACGAATATAGGTACGATTCGAGGATTCCGAGATGAAGTTGGCGATGTAGCAGCATGGATTCAACGAGCTTTTAAGTTGGTGAGTAGATTTACATCTACATGGGAAGTCCGGTGGATGGCGTATAGCATCTAGGATGTCCTTCAATTGCATAGCACCCCCGCAAATTTATAAATAGTATTATGATAGCTAGTTAGCTTAGTATTTATTCAAGATAATTATATAGTATCGCATCTAGGATGTCCTTCAATTGCATATAGTTTCATGCATGGTTTTAGATGAGATACAGTAATACGATGTGGATATGGTTTGATAGATTTGTACGAGGGATTACGCCATACTTGAGATGATACAGATACAGTGATATGATGAGATATTATACAAGAAATTATACGTATTGGAAATGATGAAATTCGTATACCGAATAATGGCCAATTTATCGTTTGACTCGTAGAGTTAGGTTATATTCTGTTTAGAATGTAATACTTCTGTGAGCTATATTCTTTTAAAAACTACGATTGGTTTGTCTTTTAAATAAAAATACTAGGATGCATGCCAGTTTCTAAAAAGAATATTTATTTTAAATCTATGGTAGCTTCCTTATCTCAAACTTAACATTTCGATTATTTCTAAAGAAAATGGTATAGCTCATATCAAGTAATTATAATAGTTACGTTTAGATTACTTTACATGTTTGCATTATATTATCAATATTAAACTTTTCTGCGTTACGCACACTCTGATAGAACACTGCACAAATACCAATGAGTACTATACTGCACAAGCACGTGAACATATGTTACACCACACCTCATTGGTACTGCCATATCACTGTAGAACCGTTCTATTGTAGAATGCGTATTTGTACATGTGTTAATATAAATAGGTTGTTATACTGTAGAACATTTGCACAAATACTAATGATTTCCATGATGCACGAGCACAGACGCGTATGCTACACTACACATCATTAGTAGTACAGTGACACGGTAGAATTGCAATCTATATTTATGTGATATAATTATATAGTCTCATTTATCCCTGTTGTAAATTACGAATGTTAGTACTATAGATGTTGTATTTGATTCTTATTGATTTTCTGGATATTTTATTCCTGATGATATATATCGGTGGTATAGGACACTGTTATATATGTATATATATAATATATCATCAAGACAATCCATGCAAGTTTTTTATTCCTCACTTGATATTTTGATATGATGAGTTAAACGTCCACCATGAGTTTTGTGTTTTCTGATTTTGATTCCGAACCGAGTTGGGGGTCATACGGTTACGGATTTAAAAGTTATCCAGACTGAGTTGGGTGTCATACAGTTGGATACATGGTGGACCCGGTCGGGGCCGAGGGGCAGGATAGCCGCATTATAGACGGGGAGCCTAACGAAAATACTCGTTTCCGGAGATAGAAATGAGCACGGCAGATATCCAGGGGATACTGACCGGGGTTCGATTAGGCACGGCGGATATCCAGGGGATACTGATCATAGCCAGGATATCGGGTGGCGATCATCTGTTGAGATGGTGTCGACGGTATCTGCATTTACGTGTCGATGATGGACACGAAAAATTTCGGATTTCGATGTCGATGCTGGATATATATATATATATTGATATGATCATTATCATGAGGTGCACAATTAGATATTATTTAGTGGATTCAACCAGGACCGATCCGGGGGACAGTCCCTGCATATATTGGTACAGACATTCATATACAAAAAGGGATTCAAATACGAACTATAGATTCATGATTTTGACTCATATGACATTGAGATATTATACTTAGGATTGCCTGATAGTTAGTATTGCACATATGCAGATCATATAGTATATTGGTACAAATTATGATAGGACTATACTTATGACCTAGGTATCGTCATGCATTACGATATCTACCTTTAGATGTACTTTTATTCACTGAGTTGGAAACTCATTCCCGTTGTGCCACAATTTTTTGCAGGTTTTACCGCTTGGATTATCAGTGGCTTGGGCACACATTCTTTTCGTGGATTGATTGGTAAGTGGGCTATTATTGTATCATACTCACTCTTAATTATTCATATATTCTTGTATCTAGTGGAAACTCCATCAACTTAGAAGTGGTATATTATGGACTTAGAAGCAAGACTTAGAGTTTATGCATGGTGATGTCGCACACTTTGGAGTCGATTTCTGATTTAGATTGTTGTTTGCTCCATCGTTTGGACGTGGAGACTAGCTTCCGTTGGGATGCTATTTTTTTTATGTTGTATCGGGTTTTTATAGAAATATAAAGGAGGTGATGTCAAAGTTCAAAACGTCATAAATGCTTTTCAACATACTTAGTTAAATTTAGATGTTATTTTAAATTGATTTTATCGGATGATTATTTAAACCTCACCTCCAATATTTTCAAAAAGGGTTTAGATTCCTGGTTTCGGCTTACTTGGATTGCGTTGATGTCTTTAGATGTCATGTGATTTAAGTGCCGGTCATGTGCCACATTTGGGTCGTGAAAGGTGCTGTCCTTTGAGCTACATGGACGGTTGGTACCGCCCTTTTTGCGACTTGGACGGACGGTCGGTGCTGCCCTTCTTGCGACTTGGACAGTCGGTGTTGCCCTTTTTGCGATGTGGCCGGTCGGTGCTTCCCTTTTAGCGACTTGGACGGTCGGTGCTGCCCTTTTTGCTACGTGGACGGACTGCATTAGATTAATGCAAAGCAAACAAACTAAAGCTGAATCATTGGAACAGTTTTAAAACCACTCGGTTTTTTTAAAGCAGAAACTTTTAAAATGCGGAGCTAAAAGCACTCCTTCAAAAGCCATCAGGTTCTTTCGATTATATCAACTTCACTACATTCACGGTTTTGCCAAAACCAATCGTAGCCCTCCGTCATTTCAGTTGAATATTCAGTAGTATTCAAGCTATGTATTTTGACCTTCGTCAAGGCATAATGATTGGTAGCTGTTGGATATTCATATATTGCATAGATAGATGCGTTAGTTTGAGACAGTCGTACTACTATTTTGGACTTCTTCAAGAGTATGTACGAGTGGGTTCAAATTAACCAAGACAACGATAGGTAGAACTTGACATGTGACTTATGATATCTTGTCCTTCGTCTAGGTCGTAAGAGCAGGCGGCAAAATCCACATCGGGAGTTTCTAAAGAAACTGAAACTTGCTAGTGCAGCATACCATCTGGAGTGTGATAATATTGGTAGGATTCCTTCAGGATTATCACACAGTGATATTTGGATCCCAATATTACTGTGATTATATGCTATTCCCCGGGAGATTTTTCACTAAAACAATCATTACTATAAACCAAGCAGGTGTAATATTTCAGAAAAATAAAATATTATTTTTGGGAATTTTTATAATTAAATAATAAACATTATGATTATTTTATTAGTGCAGTATAATTAAATACCGATAAATTGGGGAAAATTTGGAAAATTGTAGAAATTACTGAAATGAGGGTGTTTTAAATGAATTAAGCAAAAATTTTATGATTAATTATACTCTATTTTAACGCTAATCGCGATTAAATATCGCTAATCGCGCATTAAGCTGGATTTGTTCACATGACATGCACCATGTTATTTTACACTTGTGTTACATTTTCTATATGGATTTTCTTTAATCATGCTTGGTTTTCTTTTTTTAAAAGAAAAGAGAAGGGAAAATATTAGAAGAGAAAAGAAAATGATAAGAAAAAGGAAATGGATTAGAAAAAAGGAGTTATGAGCAAGAGAGAGAGAGGTGAGGGGCCAAACCTTGGACTTGGCTCATTCTTCTTCACTCATGTCATTCACTTTCCCCTCTCCTCCTTCATCCATGGCAGCACTCCCTCTTCCCCCTCCTTAAACACCTCATTTCACACCCAAAAACACACAAAAACCTCATCCCCACTTCTTTAAAAACATGCACAAGATCATTACAAGCACTTTGGACCAAGAAAGCAAGGATTTTGGAGACTTGGGGTAACTCAAGAATTTTCTTGAGTTGCCAAATGATGTAATTTCTGCACCATTAGGATTGTATTTGAATTACTTTATCACCTATGCATGTTTAGAATCGTTTTAGCGAGGTTTTGTGAACTTAGAAAATTCTTGGATGAGTTTATGTGGAATTCTTGAGTTGTGAAGGTGTAAGTGCCGTTAGTAGTGACCTTAAAACCCCCCAAGGTATTAGAAACCTAGACCATGCTTGAACTAAAACCTGAAACCCAAAAACATAAACTTTTCATGTAGGTTTGTGTATGATTTAGTGCCTACAGGGAATCTGGAGTGATCCGGGGACATTACTAGGAAAGCAAACAATATCATTAACCTATATTGGACAGTAGGAGGCCACCTTACCAAGACGAACCCATTCTGACCCATAAGGGCCGAGCAGGCCGGAATTTTGGAGGAAGTGGTCTTCCATGTGGTGGTAAATGGGGTCCAGGTTCCTTCAGTAGCTCATATTCATCCTATATATCACCCAGTACTGTTTATGCACCTTGTTTTTGTAGGGTTCCTAGGCACCCTAATGAGGTCTCACAAGGCATCAACCATGCCAATTTCAAATTTTAACAGTGCCGAGAAACCCTAGAACGGATCGTCGGCTAGATGTTTAGGCGAAAATGAAACTAGTTAACAACTTAACTAAAGTTTAAACGGAAATACAACCTTTGTAGATCCGGTGCTCCACCTCCATAGCTCCGCAACGAAGTCCCCTAGCTGTCCAAATGAATTCCCGGGCTCTAGCGTCGGCTTCGTCGGAGAAATGGCGAGCTAGGTCGTCGATGTCCATGCCGAAGATGATCTACGTCGAGGCATCGCTAGATCAAGCTCCACCTTCACCAAGCCATGAAAACTTGTGAAGGAAACACCCTATACTACTTGTCAAGAGGTAGAGGATGAAGAAATAGGAAGTGGGTTCACTTTAGAATTGGATTTCTCACTCTTTATCATCACTTGCCATTAATGAAGCAAGCTTTCTTCCATGAAGAAATGAAGAAGAAGAAGAAGAAGAATGTTATGATAAGAATTAATTAAAAATGGAAAAGAAAATCCATCCTTATCAAAACTCTTACCTTGGTTAAGTGTAGAGAGAGAACTATAGTTAAGTGGAGTGGTTAGGTTTTAACATGAGACAAAATGGAGACATAATGAAAGCTTCATGAAGCTTCATTTACAAACAAAGAAAAGCCACCATTTTCTCACTCTTTTTATTTTTCCAAATGAATAACTAAAAAGAATAAATGAATAAGAAAATAATAAACCCTAACCACTCATAAAACCATGGTTCAATCTTTACACAAACCCAAGTTTGCATGCATCATGAAACATGATACAAGCAAGTGCACAAAATCATATCGCATATGCAATGCGCACATCCGAGCGAGAAAATCCATTTAAAGTGAACCGATACTAGTTAATGCAAAGTAATATATCAAATATATAATTATGCATTAAATCATTAAATCAACACTTGATTTAACGATCCGGTCATATCGTATATAACCGACAAGTATCCTATGTACCGGTTTATTGAATCAATCCTTGATTCGATAATTAGGGTATATCGCATATAACCTAATCGATACATTTATCACGAGAATGTAATACGGTATCTCATACACGCATTACTCTCGGTCCCGCACATATCTCATATGCGCACCTATTTCGTTTCGCTTGAGCCAGGAAACTTCTGTGTAGGACTCTAAAGACTCGTCAATACGCCGGCAGCAGGTGATGATCATATCAAACACCCACAAGCCGCAAGCGGTCTGCTAAACGTAACGGCCACCCGGGTATTGAGCGATCAGAAGATCGACGAGTAAGCCCGCTCACACTCCAGTAAATCCAACCAGTAACACTACCGTACAGTCTGGTCTCGTCGTCTGATATGTCGCATATCTTGCCTAGGGGTGGTAAACGTCAGACCCCAATGGCTCGATAAGTCGTGTCGATATGAGGTCTATAACAATTCGAGAAACAACCGGTAACACTTACCAGTAAATCTCAGCAACCCTGGCCAGGGATTTCCTGTTATAGCCAATCGAACACAGCGCAACATCAACCCCCTATACCGGGAGAGATGAATCCCCTCCTATCGCTCATTGCCTCCATGTGACTCGGGACTGTACCCAAAAACCACCGTTTTCCTCTTGGACGTGGTAAGATGGAAATCAAAGCACAGTGGGAACCACACAAGACTCTATGACGATCTCGGGTCAACAGACTACTCTGTACCAGTGTCACCAGAGAACTGCCATCTGACGTGAGGTATAATACCATCTGGGAGTTCTTGGCTAGTCCGTCCAGTCTACCCAGTCTCTACTGAGCACCCGTATATCATCTCTGATGTCAAACACCGATGGATATGGGATCATCCATCGCCCATCTATATGGGTCGAGAAGGTATACGCTAGTCTACTCTGGTATATCGATGCCCCGTCTCGATATACCCACGACTAGGGACTTTGAAGGATGTACTTATGGACTACCATGTCCCCACTAGTATGATCCGCATCATAGTCCAGGTAGTCAAGTACACATCCTAAGGGCTTTTCCAACATGTAACAGAGAGACAATCAGTATACACGTTAAGGTAAAGAGCAACCAGATAGCATACTATCATGTCGAGCAAGAAAGTCCTCCCTATATATGTCCCAGCATCCACTACAATATACATCCAATGTACAGTAATGGCCTCTAGGGCATACATATAACTAACAATCTCCCACTTGCACTAGGGCCATCTGTAGCAGTGGTTGTAGTATCTCATACTCAACCATCCCATAAAAGTCTCTCTCTGGGAATAGGCCTTCGTGAGTGGATCCGCCGTGTTGTCCTCTGAGTCTACTCTCCTAATCTCGATCTCTTAGAGATCAACCATCTCTAAGATCAAGTGATACTGCCTTAGAATATGTCTGGATCACTGATGGGACCAGCGTTCCTTGGCATAAGCCACAACTCCATTGTCACACAATGGGAGGAACATAGTTCATCTCATGAACCAATATACACCCAAACAGCCTCTTTGGTAGCATCTTAAGTAGCGATGTATCCTGCCTTTATCGTCTAGTATGCCACGGTATCTAGCTTGGAACTCTTCCAACATACCGTCCCTTTACTGAGGGTAAAGACAATGCCTATGACTGACATTCAGTCGTCTTTATCATCCTGGAACACTTCCAGTGATTCTCCCTAGGATCAATTGATACCATCTCACTACAACTAGTGAGTATCCTAACATCCAATTAGATCTATCTCATAGATCCAAAACTCAGGATTTAGGAGGTATCATTTTGATCCTACGTGGAGAATCATTATGATAAGCGGAGATTGATCGAGCGTAGCATAGGAAACTCCTTCCCTATCAAGAGTATGTCATCCACGTACTCTACGAGGATTTTCACCATACTCCCTACTACCTTTTTGTTTATACAAGGTTCATCTACCATTTTGATGATGTCAAACTCTTTGACTAATCCATCAAAATAGATGTTCCAACTTCGCGATGCCTGCTTTAATCCTATAAAGCATCTTGCTCACGTTTCCGCTGCTCCCACTGTCTACGAGGCCCTCTGGCTGTGTACTTATAGACACACTCTTCTAAAACATCATTTAGAAAAGCTGTCATGACACCCAACCACCAGATATCGTAGTCATGGTACGTAGCCGTGGCAAGTAGGATCTGGATGGACTTAAGCATAGGTACTGGAAAAGGTTTCATCATTATCCACGCCTGGTCAATGACGAAAACCTTTAACTAGTCTAGCTTTGAAAGTCTCAACCTTTCCATTTACACCAAGTAATCTTCTCAAGATATACTTGCTCCTGATGGAGATTTAACCCTTCAGATATAGCAACCAAAGTCCATACTTTGTTGGTGTACATGGATTCCATCTCAGATCACTAAGCATCCAGCCATTCTTACAGAGTCTTACTCCTGATGGCCAGCTCGGAACTAGTTGGGTCATCATCTCATGATGCATTCCTCGCTCCCACTGTCATAGAGAAACCGAAGTATCTCTCATGTGGGTGAGGAACCCTGCTAGATCGGCGAAGAGGCTGAGGTTCGTTGGTATCTACTGAATCCTTTGGTTCTGTCAAATCATCATCTGCAGTTTGTATAGCTGGAACATTTCCAGTCCTACATAACTGACCAAACATGATACAATCAAGTGCACAAAAGTATATCACATATACAACTTGTGAACTTCAAGTGAGAAAATCCATTTAAAGTGAACCAATACTAGTTAATGCAAAGTAATATATCAAATATATAATTATACATTAAATCACTAAATCAACACTTGATTCAATGATCCGGTCATGTCGCACACAACCGACTAGTTTTCAATGTATCGATTTATCGAATCAATCCTTGATTCGATAAGTAGGTTATATCGCATACAACCATTCGACACATTCATCGCTAGAATAGAATACGGTATCACATACACGCATTATTCTCGGTCCCGCACATATCTCATATGCGCTCCTATTTCGTTTCGCTTGAGCCAGGAAACCTCTGTGTAGGACTCTAATGACTCGTCAATACGCCGGCAGCAGGTGATGATCATATCAAACACCCACAAGCCGCAAGCGGTCTGCTAAACGTAACGGCCACCCGGGTATTGAGCGATCAGAAGATCGACGAGCAAACCCTCTCACACTCCTTTGAATCCAACCAGCAACACTTACCGTACAGTCCGGTCTGATCGTCTGATATGCCGCATATCTCGCCTAGGGGTGGTAAACGTCAGACCCCAATAGCTCGATAAGTCGTGTCGATATGAGGTCTATAACAGTTCGAGAAACTACTGGTAACACTTACCAGTAAATCTCAGCAACCCTGGCCAGGGATTTCCGGTTATAGCCAATCGAACACAGCGCAACATCAACTCCCTATACCGGGAGAGATGAATCCCCTCCTATCGCTCATTGCCTCCATGTGATTCGGGACTGTACCAAAAAACCACCGTTTTGCACGCCCTCTTGGACGTGGTAAGATGGAAATCAAAGCACAGTGGGAACCACACAAGACTCTATGACGATCTCGGGTCAACAGACTACTCTGTACCAGTGTCACCATAGAATTGCCATCTGACGTAAGGTATAATACCATCTGGGAGTTCTCGGCGAGTCCGTCCAGTGTACCCAGGGTCCACTGAGCACCCGTATATCATCTTCGATGTCAAACACCAATGGATATGGGATCATCCATTGCCCATCTGTATGGGTCGAGAAGGTATACGCTAGTCTACTCTGGTATATCGATGCCCCATCTCGATACACCAACGACTAGGGACTTTGAAGGATGTACTTATGGACTACCATGTCCCCACTAGTATGAACCGCATCATAGTCCAGGTAGTCAAGTACACATCCTAAGGGCTTTACCAACATGTAACAGAGAGACAATCAATGTACACGTTAAGGTAAAGAGTAAACAGATAGCATACTATCATGTCGAGCAAGAAATTCCTCCCTATATATGTCCCAGCATCCACTACAATATACATCCAATGTACAGTAATGGCCTCTAGGGCATACATAAAACTAACAATCTCCCACTTGCACTAGGGCCATCTGATAGCAGTGGTTGTAGTATCTCATACTCAACCATCCCATAAAAGTCTCTCTCTGGGAATAGGCCTTTGTGAGTGGATCCGCCGTGTTATCTTCTGAGTCTGCTCTCCAAACCTCGATCACCCTGGAGATCAACCATCTCCATGATCAGGCGATACTGCCTTAGAATAAGTCTGGATCACAGATGGGACCGGCGTTCCTTGGCATAAGCCACAACTCCATTGTCTCACAATGGTAAGAACGTAGTTCATCTCATGAACTAATATACACCCAAACATCCTCTTTGTAGCATCTTAAGTAGCGATGTATCCTGCCTTTATCGTCTAGTATGTCACGGTATCTAGCTTGGAACTCTTCCAACATACCGTCCCTCGATAGAGGGTAAAGACAATGCCTGTGACTGACATTCAGTCGTCTTTATCACCCTAGAACACTTCCAGTGATTTTCCCCAGGATCGATAGATACCATCTCACTACTACTAGTGAGATTCCTAACATCCATTTAGATCTATCTCATAGATCCAAAATCCAGGATTTAGTAGGTATCACTTTGATCTTATGTGGAGAATCATTGTGATAAGCGGAGATTGACCGAGCGTAGCATAGGAAACTCCTTCCCTATTAATAGTATGTCATCCATGTACTCTATGAGGATCACTACCATACTCTCTACTACCTTTTTGTTCATACAAGGTTCATCTACCATTTTGATGAAGTCAAACTTTTTGACTAACACATCAAAACAGATGTTCCAACTCCGCGATGCCTGCTTTATCCTATAAAGCATCTTGTACATGTTCCCGCTGCTCCCACTGTCTACGAAGCCCTCTGGTTGTGTACTTACAGACGTACTCTTCTAAAACACCATCTAGAAAAGCAGTCATGGCACCCATCCGCCAGATATCGTAGGCATGGTATGTAGCCGTGGCAAGTAGAATCTGGATGGACTTAAGCATACCAACTGGAAAAAAGATTCATCATTATCCACCCTGGTCAATGACGAAAACCTTTAACAAGTCTAGCTTTGAAAGTCTCAACTTTTCCAAGTACACCAAGTAATCTTCTCAAGATATACTTGCTCCTGATGGGGATTTAACCCTTCAGATATAGCAACCAAAGTCCAAACTTTGTTGGTTTATAAGGATTCCATCTCAGATCACTAAACATCCAGCCATTCTTATAGAGTCCTACTCCTGATGGCCAGCTCGAAACTAGTTGGGTCATCATCTTATGATGCAATCCTCGCTCCCACTGTCATAGAGAAACAGAAGTATCTCTCAGGTGGGTGAGGAACCCTACTAGATCGGCGGAGAGGCTGAGGTTCATTGGAATCTACTGAATCCTTTGGTTCTACCAAATCATCTGCTGTAGCTTGTATAGCTGGAACCTTTCCAGTTGTACATAACTGACCTTGCCTCGAGCTTGTCCGGATTTTGCTTTTTAGACATAGGCCGGAAAACCCCAAATCTTAAGGAACTTAAGATATGGGCTCTTCCCTTTCCATATCACATATGAAATGGTAGGCAACTGATTTGATTGGAACCCTATTCAATAGGTATGCAGCTTCTTAAGCGCATAACTTCCAAAAGGAAAAAGGTAACTCAGTAGTACTCATCATAGAGCACACCTTATCATATAGGGTGTGATTGCTCCGCCCTGATACACCAACGTGCTATGGTGTATACGGAGGAGTAATGTCGAGAGAGAATCTCATTCTCCTTTAGAATAGTCCAAGAATTCCGTGCTCAAATATTCTCCTCCTTGATCTCATCAAAGGACATAATACTTATACCCGTATTGGTTCTCTACTTCTAACTTATATTCTGTGAATATCTCAAAAGGTTCTGACTTGTGTTTCAACAGGAACATATGACTGAATCTTGAGAGATTATCAGAGAATATAATGAAGTATAAAGAACCAGTCCTGGCATGTGTAGACAGGAGACCTTACATACATCATCATGTATCAGTCCCAAGAGTTTACTAACTCTTTCTCTGTTTCCAATAAACAGAGCTATGGTCATATTATCTTTGTGACATGACTGGCGAGTTTCACAAGATGTAAATTCAAACTAATTTAAATATGCATCTTTATGTAATTCCAGCCAGTCGGGTCGCATTGATCTGACCTAGTCTACAATACCTCAAGAAGGATTCGTTCATTTCTGAACTATTCCTCTTGTGTGTGTTCTGTATACTAAGAACTGTAGTTTGATTTAGAACATCAACGCTTTTAGATAACGTGCCTGAACCGATCAACTTTTGATATAGGAAATGTTCAAAACATTATCCAACAATAGAAAATTTTATCATTTCTTTACTAATAAAGAGACCGATATGATTTTGTGTATCAGGTTCGGTATCTAATAACATTCGTTCAAAATCAATGTATTGGTAATACAGGGTGACAGTGACCGACAGACTTGGCTGCAACACTTGCCCCGTTTTCTGCCTCATGAAACTTATCACCCGTTCTCAGTTCTCTACCTATCTGTAGCCGTATGTAACAGATTCCATATCTGGGATCCTGATCCGATATCAAATACACAGGACGTAGAGGATACAGAGAAACAGTTCTTTGTAATGAACACACCCGAAGATGATGCATCAGCATGCACTCTCTTCGTTTGGGCGGCACGGGAAATCTGGTATTCCCCAATTTCCTGCTCTGTCTTATAACAATTATAAGTTGGAGCGGGACCAACGTTCCCCAGCTCAGTATAACAAGCGGGTTCGGTCAATATTCCGTATTATTATCTTGATTAAGGCGTGATATGGTCGCTACCTGGAGAGAGATAGAAGAAAATACTCGGCGTGCGCTCTTGCAAGAATAGATTGGTTATTATTTTATCTAATCAGGATGGCTCACACTGCTTTTTATCAAATCTTCCTTCAAACCCTAAAAGGAAAGACTAGCCGGGATTAATTACACACTACAAGTTCGCCAATCTTTCAGCCAGGCCAGTGTCGGTAGTTTGAGGGAGGTCCCCCGTGCTTTCGCACGAACCTAATTAATGTAAACCTCGTTTTCCCAGAGGCGTAACCTCGTTGACACCTTTCTAGACACCTACTAGATCGGCTAATTGTAAAGTGTAAAACTCTCCCAGGAGTAACTCTTACTCGCAGCGGGTATCGGGATCCAACTATCTCATAGAAGGTATGCAATCTCATTGCAAATTTCAACACTTGAAATTCCAGATAATTTTGCCCCTAACCTCTTATGACCTTGACAAAGGCCAACAAACCATAGGATGCTAGTCAAGGTCAACCCGTCATTTCCTGATTGAATTAAACCCACCCGCACGGCCCTTTACAAAGGCCAACAAGGTCGCACGACTACCCTAACCCAATCTGCATCATATGCATAAGCAGATAAGCACCAGTTAGCTACCGCACACTACGCCTTGACAAAGGCCAACAAACGCAGCACGAATACTAACTACTACTTATCTGAAATGACGGAGGGCTACGTCAGGTTTTTCTGAAAACCTATTGCGTAATGAACTTTATATCGTTGTAGAATCAAATGATTTTTGAAATGGAGTGTCTTTGAGGCTTTTCTAGTTTTGCTAAAGGAGTCACTCCCGGTGAAGGGATCGTCGGTCCTTTCCTCGTCGAATGAGGTGCGGGATATATCATATATATCACTGTGCATAGCAAAAACACATAAAAGCAATCAAAAGACAAACCGAGTGTGTAGCATCTGCCAGTTATTGCTAAAGGAGTCACTCCAGGTGAAGGGATCTCGGTCCTTTCCTCATCGAATAAGGTGCAGGATATATCATATATACCGCTGTGCAAAGCAAGAACTGTAGCTACCTGTTTTATTTTGAAATTCGATTCTACAACATCTTTAGGTTTCTTTTCTTTCATTAATCACATTAATGAAGTCCCATCATTTAAGTACCTAAACATCATAGATAATTACGACGTACACTTATGCCATCCGCATTCGCCTCGATGTCCCCTCGTGCACCGTTAGGTTAGGTAACTAACGGCAGAGCGGGGCAGGGCTAGCGCGGGTGTAAAACATAAGTAACGTCTATATAATATATCATATATACTATATACTGTATCAATCACAGAACATCACATGATCACATCACAGATATCGCAGCAGAAGAAACATATGAAATATTGGATATACTAGGACGTCCGTGTTTTCAATACGAGCCAGTATAAAACACGGATTCCACGGTCGTGATGAATAGCCAAACCCACACCCCTAGACCCCTACGAGAGCGGCAAGCAACCCTACCAATTTTAGAGTTAGGAGACCCGGACTCGACTCCTCGAGTTGGTCTCCCACTGGACTCCAGAACACGGTTACTTGTGCTCCCCTCCTTGGGTCTATCCTAGTGTGGAAAAGTAAATAATATACAAAGGGTCACATCTTCCGCAACCTGGAAGTGCCCCAATAAAATAATATTACATACAAGTTTTTACATGAATGAAAATGAAAAAACACTCATCTCACATAAAAACCCCCGGCTATTCAAACAAGACGATCCAATATAACATATCCAGCAACACATAACATCACATGTCATCAACGTAAGTTAATATGCGCATCCCAATTGTCGTTGACATATAGCAACGAAACCGGCGATATCACATATTACACTTACGGTCACAGAAAAGAAAGTGTAAAACTACAACAGTTGGAATCCGCAACCTTCTTTAGACATCGCATGCCTAATCAAATGAATTACTTAGACATCACATGCCTAACAATTATAAACCCCGCATTTTAGTCTCATTATCGAAAACACTTTTCAATATCAAGTCGGGAAATTCAACAAGATTCCCGACATCTTGATCGAATGCTCGTCGCAAACTTCAGTAGACGGCTGCACCCCCGATACCGTCGACGAAGTGCACCAAGGCGGAACATCGCTGCCGCGAGCACCCGAACGGATGCTTTTGGCGACGGGGTTCTCCTACAGTCACTTGGTCGGGGCTATGAGGTGAGGCTGTCTATTAAGTTTATCCAGCGAGTATCCGCGTACGCTAAGTGATTGCGACGGACTTTTGATCACATCAAAATTCCGTGGCAACCGATCAAGTGAGACTAAAGTGCTACGTTTATAACATTCATTCAGTTATCTTATAACTAGTTGTGAATTCCAATTATTGTACCACATTCCGGATAAAATAGAAAATGTTAAACTTTTCGATCGAACAGTCAAACAACCAAGTTTTCCCGAAACAGATCAACTCTTGAAATAAGTCTAAAAATATTCAGTTCGTGCCTCAGTACCAACGGTCCAGCCGTAGAAGGGTCAAGCCAACGCCTCACATGTGGCACGCCGTACTGCCCCAAACCCTATGGTTCAAAGGGCATTTCAAGACGGTCACATAATCGAGTTAAGGTTTGTTGTCTTCTAGAGGGTCCATCGAGTTACTTGCACTACTTAGAACGTCTTTAAACTACGGAAAAATCTAACACATGGAAATTTCCCGACAGGGGAAAAATTGGGTATTTATATCCGGTCGAACTTTTTAACATATTCAATAATTATCCGGAAAAACATATCGACAAAATTTGACAATCCGATCGAATAATCGAATCCCCAAAACAACCCCAGAAAATTCAACTCTTGAATAAATATTAAAAATTACCAGAAAATCCAGCATAATAAAATAGGAATTACTGTGCAACAATGGGAAGGTGACGTCATCACCTAGCCGCGGAACCGCCGCAGAAGCTAGGCTTCTGCCGCGGTTCCACCGCGGTTTGGAGGAATCATGGGTCCAATTTTGCACCGTAATTCATATAATTCCCTGCTGAATTTTTTAAGCATTTTTAATCTGGAAAAAACCCAGTTTTTAGAAAAAGTCCAGAGAGCGGGTCGGATTAGGGTTTCGGGGTTTGTTCGGATTTGAAACTTCGTCTACGCTTCGCCTAAGGCTCTAGCTAGGCTTTGATACCACTGTAGGGTTCCTAGGCACTCCCAAGAGGTCTCACAAGGCATCAACCATGCCAATTTCAAATTTTACGGGTGCCGAGAAACCCTAATACGGATCGTTAACTAGATTTTAGGCGAAAGATGCAACTTTTAACAAGTCTAACTACAAGAACGGAAATACAACCTTTGTAGATCCGGTCCTCCACCTCCATAGCTCCGCAATGAAGTCTTCTCGCTGTCCAAATGGAATCCCGGGCTCTAGCGTCGGCTTCATCGGAGAAATGGGCAGGCAAGGTCGTCGGCTTCATGCCGAAGATGATCTACGTCGAGGCATCACAAGATCAAGCTCCCACTTCACCAAGTCATGAAACATGTGAAGAAAATACACTCTACTACTTGGCAAGAGGTAGAGGATGAAGAAATAGGAGGTGGGTTCACTTTAGAATTGGATTTCTCACTCAATTGCTCAAGTTACCATTTATGAAGCAAGCTTTCTTCTTGTGAAGAAGAAGAAGAAGGAAAGAATATGATAAGTGTTATGATAAGTAATTTCAAAAAGAAATTAAAATGAATACTTATCATAATCAAACCATGGTCAAGTGTAGAGAATAAACTAGGGTTAGGTCAATGGTTAGGGTTAAGCATGAAGACAAAAATGGTGACTTAGTCAAAGCTTCATGAAGCTTCAACATGCATCCAAAGAAAGCCACCATTTTTCTTTTCATTTTGCCAAAAAGAAATGAATAAATAGATATGAAAAACAAAACCCTAACCATTTAAATAACCATGGTTTAAGCTTTACACAAACTCAAGTAAGCATGTATCATCAAACATGATACAATCAAGTGCACAAAAGTATATCACATATACAACTTGTGAACTTCAAGTGAGAAAATCCATTTAAAGTGAACCAATACTACTTAATACAAAGTAATATATCAAATATATAATTATACATTAAATCATTAAATCAACACTTGATTCAATGATCCGGTCATGTCGCACACAACTGACTAGTATTCAATGTATTGATTTATCGAATCAATCCTCGATTCGATAAGTAGGTTATATCGCATACAACCATTCGACACATTCATCGCGAGAATAGAATACGGTATCAAATACACGCATTATTCTCGGTCCCGCACATATCTCATATGCGCTCCTATTTCGTTTCGCTTGAGCCAGGAAACCTCTGTGTAGGACTCTAAAGACTCGTCAATACGCCGGCAGCAGGTGATGATAATATCAAACACCCACAAGCCGCAAGCGGTCTGCTAAACGTAACGGCCACCCGGGTATTGAGCGATCAGAAGATCGATGAGCAAACCCGCTCACACTCCTGTGAATCCAACCAGCAACACTTACCGTACAGTCCGGTCTGATCATCTGATATGTCGCATATCTCGCCTAGGGGTGGTAAACGTCAGACCCCAATAGCTCGATAAGTCGTGTCAATATGAGGTCTATAATAGTTCGAGAAACTACTGGTAACACTTACCAGTAAATCTCAGCAACCCTGGCCAGGGATTTCCGGTTATAGCCAATCGAACACAGCGCAACATCAACTCCCTATACCGGGAGAGATGAATCCCCTCCTATCGCTCATTGCCTCCATGTGATTCGGGAATGTACCCAAAAACCACCGTTTTTCCCGCCCTCTTGGATGTGGTAAGATGGAAATAAAAGCACAGTGGGAACCACACAAGACTCTTTGACGATCTCGGGTCAACAGACTACTCTGTACCAGTGTCACCATAGAACTGCCATCTGACGTAAGGTATAATACCATCTGGGAGTTCTCGGCGAGTCCGTCCAGTGTACCCAGTCTCCACTGAGCACCCGTATATCATCTCCGATGTTAAACACCAATGGATATGGGATCATCCATTGCCTATCTGTATGGGTCGAGAAGGTATACGCTAGTCTACTCTGGTATATCGATGCCCTATCTCGATACACCCACGACTAGGGACTTTGAAGGATGTACTAATGGACGACCATGTCCCCACTAGTATGATCCGCATCATAGTCCAGGTAGTCAAGTACACATCCTAAGGGCTTTACCAACATGTAACAGAGAGACAATCAATGTACACGTTAAGGTAAAGAGTAACCAGATAGCATACTATCATGTCGAGCAAGAAAGTCCTCCCTATATATGTCCCAGCATCCACTACATTATACATCCAATATACAGTAATGGCCTCTAGGGCATACGTATAACTAACAATCTCCCACTTGCACTAGGGCCATCTGATAGCAGTGGTTGTAGTATCTCATACTCAACCATCCCATAAAAGTCTCTCTCTGGGAATAGGCCTTTGTGAGTGGATCCGCCGTGTTATCTTCTGAGTCTTCTCTCCAAACCTCGATCACCCTGGAGATCAACCATCTCCATGATCAGGCGATACTGCCTTAGAATAAGTCTGGATCACTGATGGGACCGGCGTTCCTTGGCATAAGCCACAACTCCATTGTCTCACAATGGTAGGAACGTAGTTCATCTCTTGAACTAATATACACCCAAACATCCTCTTTGGTAGCATCTTAAGTAGCGATGTATCCTTCCTTTATCGTCTAGTATGTCACGGTATCTAGCTTGGAACTCTTCCAACATACCGTCCCTCGATAGAGGGTAAAGAAAATGCCTGTGACTGACATTCAGTCGTCTTTATCACCCTAGAACACTTCCAGTGATTTTCCCCAGGATCGATTGATACCATCTCACTACTGCTAGTGAGATTCCTAACATCCATTTAGATCTATCTCATAGATTCAAAATCCAGGATTTAGTAGGTATCACTTTGATCCTATGTGAAGAATCATTGTGATAAGCGGAGATTGACCGAGCGTAGCATAGGAAACTCCTTCCCTATTAAGAGTATGTCATCCATGTACTCTATGAGGATCACTACCATACTCTCTACTACCTTTTTGTTCATACAAGGTTCATCTACCATTTTGATGAAGTCAAACTTTTTGACTAATACATCAAAACAGATGTTCCAACTCCGCGATGCCTGCTTTATCCTATAAAGCATCTTGTACACGTTCCCGCTGCTCCCACTGTCTACGAAGCCCTCTGGCTGTGTACTTACAGACGTACTCTTCTAAAACACCATCTAGAAAAGCAGTCATGGAACCCATCCGCCAGATATCGTAGGCATGGTATGTAGCCGTGGCAAGTACGATCTGGATGGACTTAAGCATAGCCACTGGAAAAAGGATTCATCATTATCCACCCTGGTCAATGAAGAAAACCTTTAACAAGTCTAGCTTTGAAAGTCTCAAGTTTTCCAAGTACACCAAGTAATCTTCTCAAGATATACTTGCTCCTGATGGGGATTTAACCCTTCAGATATAGCAACCAAAGTCCATACTTTGTTGGTGTATAAGGATTCCATCTCAGATCACTAAACATCCATTCATTCTTATAGAGTCCTACTCCTGATGGCCAGCTCGAAACTAGTTGGGTCATCATCTTATGATACAATCCTCGCTCCCACTGTCATAGAGAAACAGAAGTATCTCTCAGGTGGGTGAGGAACCCTACTAGATCGGCGGAGAGGCTGAGGTTCGTTGGAATCTACTGAATCCTTTGGTTCTACCAAATCATTTGCTGTAGCTTGTATAGCTGGAACCTTTCCAGTTGTACATAACTGACATTGCCTCGAGCTTGTCCGGATTTTGCTTTTTAGACATAGGCCGGACAACCCCAAATCTTAAGGAACTTAAGATATGGGCTCTTCCCTTTCCATATCACATATGAAATGGTAGGCAACTGATTTGATTGGAACCCTATTCAATAGGTATGCAGCTTCTCAAGCGCATAACTCCCAAAAGGAAAAAGATAACTCGGTAGTACTCATCATAGAGCACACCTTATCATATAGGGTGTGATTGCTCCGCCCCGATACACCAACGTGCTATGGTGTATACGGAGGAGTAATGCCGAGAGAGAATCTCATTCTCCTTTAGAATAGTCCAAGAATTCCGTGCTCAAATATTCTCCTCCTTGATCTCATCAAAGGACATAATACTTATACCCGTATTGGTTCTCTACTTCTAACTTATATTCTGTGAATATCTCAAAAGGTTCTGACTTGTGTTTCAACAGGAACATATGACTGAATCTTGAGAGATTATCAGAGAATATAATGAAGTATAAAGAACCAGTCCTGGCATGTGTAGACAGGAGACCTTACATACATCATCATGTATCAGTCCCAAGAGTTTACTAACTCTTTCTCTGTTTCCAATAAACAGAGCTATGGTCATATTATCTTTGTGACATGACTGGCGAGTTTCACAAGATGTAAATTCAAACTAATTTAAATATGCATCTTTATGTAACTCCAGCCAGTCGGGTCGCATTGATCTGACCTAGTCTACAATACCTCAAGAAGGATTCGTTCATTTCTGAACTATTCCTCTTGTGTGTGTTCTGTATACTAAGAACTGTAGTTTGATTTAGAACATCAACGCTTTTAGATAACGTGCCTGAACCGATCAACTTTTGATATAGGAAATGTTCAAAACATTATCCAACAATACAAAATTTTATCATTTCTTTACGAATAAAGAGACTGATATGATTTTGTATATCAGGTTCGGTATCTAATAACATTCGTTCAGAATCAATGTATTGGTAATACAGGGTGACAGCGACCGACAAACTTGGCTGCAACACTTGCCCCGTTTTCTGCCTCATGAAACTTATCACCCGTTCTCAGTTCTCTACCTAACTGTAGCCGTATGTAACAGATTATATATCTGGGATCCTGATCCGGTATCAAAAACACAGGACGTAGAGGATACAGAGAAACAGTTCTTTGTAATGAACACACCCGAAGATGATGCATCAGCATGCACTCTCTTCGTTTGGGCGGCACGGGAAATCTGGTATTCCCCAATTTCCTGCTCTGTCTTATAACAATTATAAGTTGGAGCGGGACCAACGTTCCCCAGCTCAGTAGAACAAGCGGGTTCGGTCAATATTCTGTATTATTATCTTGATTAAGGCGTGATATGGTCGCTACCTGGAGATAGAGAGAAGAAAACACTCAGCGTGTGCTCTTGCGAGAATAGATTTGTTATTATTTTATCTAATCAGGATGGCTCCCACTGCTTTTTATCAAATCTTCCTTCAAACCCTAAAAGGAAAGACTAGCCGGGATTAATTACACACTACAAGTTCGCCAATCTTTCAGCCAGGCCAGTGTCGGTACTTTGAGGGAGGTCCCCCGTGCTTTCGCATGAACCTAATTAATGTAAATCTCATTTTCCCAGAGGCGTAACCTCGTTGACACCTTTCTAGACACCTACTAGATCGGCTAATTGTAAAGTGTAAAACTCTCCCAGGAGTAACTCTTACTCGCAGCGGGTATCGGGATCCAACTATCTCATAGAAGGTATGCAATCTTACTGCAAATTTCAACACTTGAAATTCCCGATAATTTTGCCCCTAACCTCCTATGACCTTAACAAAGGACAACAAACCATATGATGCTAGTCAAGTTCAACCCGTCATTTCCTGATTGAATTTAACCCACCCGTACGGCCCTTGACAAAGGCCTACAAGGTCGCACGACTACCCTAACCCAATCTGCATCATATGCATAAGCAGATAAGCACCAGTTAGCTACCGCACACTATGCCTTGACAAAGGCCAACAAACGCAGCACGAATACTAACTACTACTTATCTGAAATGACGGAGGGCTACGACAGTTTTTTCTGAAAACCTATTGCGTAATGAACTTGATATCGTTGTAGAATCAAATGATTTTTGAAATGGAGTGTCTTTGAGGCTTTTCTAGTTTTGCTAAAGGAGTCACTTCCGGTGAAGGGATCGTCGGTCCTTTCCTTGTCGAATGAGGTGTGGGATATATCATATATATCACTGTGCATAGCAAAACACTTAAAAGCAATCAAAAGACAAACCGAGTGTGTAGCATCTGCCAGTTATTGCTAAAGGAGTCACTCCCGGTGAAGGGATCTCGGTCCTTTCCTCATCAAATAAGGTGCAGGATATATCATATATACCTCTATGCAAAGCAAGTACTGTAGCTACCTGTTTTATTTTGAAATTCGATTCTACAACATCTTTAGGTTTCTTTTCTTTCATTAATCACATTAATGAAGTCCCATCATTTAAGTACCTAAACATCACAGATAAATACGACGTACACTTATGCCATCCGCATTCGCCTCGATGTCCCCTCGTGCACCGTTAGGTTAGATAACTAACGGTAGAGCGGGGCAGGGCTAGCGCGGGTGTAAAACATAAGTAACGTCTATATAATATATCATATCTACTATATACTGTATCTATCACAGAACATCACATGATCACATCACAGATATCGCAGCAGAAGAAACATATGAAATATTGGATATACTAGGACGTCCGTGTTTTCAATACAAGCCAGTATAAAACACGGATTCCACGGTCGTGATGAATAGCCAAACCCACACCCCTAGACCCCTACGAGAGAGGCAAGCAACCCTACCAATTCTATAGTTAGAAGACCCGAACTCGACTCCTCGAGTTGGTCTCCCACTGGACTCCAGAACCCGGTTAATTGTGCTCCCCTCTTTGGGTCTATCCTAGTGCGGAAAAGTAAATAATATACAAAAGGTGACATCTTCCGCAACCTGGAAGTGCCCCAATAAAAGAATATTACATACAAGTTTTTACATGAATGAAAATGAAAAAACACTCATCTCACATAAAAAACCCCGGCTATTCAAACATGACGATCCAATATAACATATCCAGCAACACATAACATCACATGTCATCAACGTAAGTTAATATGCGTATCCCAATTGTCGTTGACATATAGCAACGAAACCGGCGATATCACATATTACACTAACGGTCACAGAAAAGAAAGTGTAAAACTACAACAGTTGGAATACGCAACCTTCTTTAGACATCGCATGCCTAATCAAATGAATTACTTAGACATCACATGCCTAACAATTATAAACCCCGCATTTTAGTCTCATTATCGAAAACACTTTTCAATATCAAGTCGGGCAATTCAACAAGATTCCCGACATCCTGATCGAATGCTCGTCGCAAACTTCAGTAGACGGCTGCACCCCCGATACCGTCGACGAAGTGCACCAATGCGGAACACCGCTGCCGCGAACACCCGAACGGATGCTTTTGGCGACGGGGTTCTCCTACAGTCACTTGGTCGGGACTATGGGGTGAGGCTGTCTATTAAGTTTATCCGGCGAGTATCCGCGTACGCTACGTGATTGCGACGGACTTTTGATCACATCAAAATTCCGTGGCAACCGATCAAGTGAGACTAAAGTGCTACGTTTATAACATTCATTCAGTTATCTCATAACTAGTTGTGAATTCCAATTATTATATCATATTCCGGATAAAATAGAAAATGTTAAACTTTCGATCGAACAGTCAAACACCCAAGTTTTCCCGAAACAGATCAACTCTTGAAATAAGTCTAAAAACATTCAGTTCGTGCCTCAGTACCAACGGTCCAGCCGTAGAAGGGCAAGCCAACGCCTCACATGTGGCACGCCGTACTGCCCCAAACCCTAAGGTTCCAAGGGAAGTTCAAGACGGTCACATAATCGAGTTAAGGTTTGTTGTCTTCTAGAGGGTCCATCGAGTTACTTGCACTACTTAGAACGTCTTTAAACTACGGAAAAATCTAACACTTGGAAATTTCCCGACAGGGAAAAAATTGGGTATTTATATCCGGTCGAACTTTTTAACATATTCAATAATTATCCGGAAAAACATATAGACAAAGTTTGACAATCCGATCGAATAATCGAATCCCCCAAACAACCCCAGAAAATTCAACTCTTGAATAAATATTAAAAATTCCCAGAAAATCCAGCATAATAAAATAGGAATTACTGTGCAACAATGGGAAGGTGACGTCATTACCTAGCCGCGGAACCGCCGCAGAAGCTAGGCTTCTGCCGCGGTTCCGCCGCGGTTTGGAGGAATCATGGGTCCAATTTTGCACCGTAATTCATATAATTCCCTGCTGAATTTTTTAAGCATTTTTAATCTGGAAAAAAACCCAGTTTTTAGAAAAAGTCCAGAGAGCGGGTCGGATTAGGGTTTCGGGGTTTGTTCGGATTTGAAACTTCGTCTACGCTTCGCCTAAGGCTCTAGCTAGGCTCTGATACCACTGTAGGGTTCCTAGACACTCCCAAGAGGTCTCAGAAGGCATCAACCATGCCAATTTCAAATTTTACGGGTGCCGAGAAACCCTAATACGGATCGTTAACTAGATTTTAGGCGAAAGATGAAACTTTTAACAAGTCTAACTACAAGACCGGAAATACAACCTTTGTAGATCTGGTCCTCCACCTCCATAGCTCTGCAATGAAGTCTCCTCGCTGTCCAAATGGAATACCGGGCTCTAGCGTCGGCTTCATCGGAGAAATGGGTGGGCAAGGTCGTCGGCTTCATGCCGAAGATGATCTATGTCGAGGCATCACAAGATCAAGCTCCCACTTCACCAAGTCATGAAACTTGTGAAGAAAACACACTCTACTACTTGGCAAGAGGTAGAGGATGAAGAAATAGGAGGTGGGTTCACTTTAGAATTGGATTTCTCACTCAATTTCTCAAGTTGCCATTGATGAAGCAAGCTTTCTTCTTGTGAAGAAGAAGAAGAAGGAAAGAATATGATAAGTGTTATGATAAGTTATTTCAAAAAGAAATTAAAATGAATACTTATCATAATCAAACCATGGTCAAGTGTAGAGAATAAACTAGGGTTAGGTCAATGGTTAGGGTTAAGCATGAAGACAAAAATGGTGACTTAGTCAAAGCTTCATGAAGCTTCAACATGCATCCAAAGAAAGCCACCATTTTTCTTTTCATTTTGCCAAAAAGAAATGAATAAATAAATGAATAAATAGATATGAAAAACAAAACCCTAACCATTTAAATAACCATGGTTTAAGCTTTACACAAACTCAAGTAAGCATGTATCATCAAACATGATACAATCAAGTGCACAAAAGTATATCACATATACAACTTGTGAACTTCAAGTGAGAAAATCCATTTAAAGTGAACCAATACTAGTTAATGCAAAGTAATATATCAAATATATAATTATACATTAAATCATTAAATTAACACTTGATTCAATGATCCGGTTATGTCGCACACAACCGACTAGTATTCAATGTATCGATTTATCGAATCAATCCTCGATTCGATAACTAGGTTATATCGCATACAACCATTCGACACATTCATCGCGAGAATAGAATATGGTATCACATACACGCATTATTCTCGGTCCCGCACATATCTCATATGCGCTCCTATTTCGTTTCGCTTGAGCCAGGAAACCTCTGTGTAGGACTCTAAAGACTCGTCAATACGCCGGCAGCAGGTGATGATCATATCAAATGCCACAAGCCGCAAGCGGTCTGCTAAACGTAACGGCCACCCGGGTATTGAGCGATCAGAAGATCGACGAGCAAACCCGCTCACACTCCTGTGAATCCAACCAGCAACACTTACCGTACAGTCCGGTCTGATCGTCTGATATGTCGCATATCTCGCCTAGGGGTGGTAAACGTCAGACCACAATAGCTCGATAAGTCGTGTCGATATGAGGTCTATAACAGTTCGAGAAACTACTGGTAACACTTACCAGTAAATCTCAGCAACCCTGGCCAGGGATTTCCGGTTATAGCCAATCGAACATAGCGCAACATCAACTCCCTATACCGGGAGAGATGAATCCCCTCCTATCGCTCATTGCTTCTATGTGATTCGGGACTGTACCCAAAAACAACCGTTATGCACGCCCTCTTGGACGTGGTAAGATGGAAATAAAAGCACAGTGGGAACCACACAAGACTCTATGACGATCTCGGGTCAACAGACTACTCTGTACCAGTGTCACCATAGAACTGCCATCTGACGTAAGGTATAATACCATCTGGGGGTTCTCGGCGAGTCCGTCCAGTGTACCCAGTCTCCACTGAGCACCCGTATATCATCTCCGATTACAAACACCAATAGATATGGGATCATCCATCGCCCATCTGTATGGGTCGAGAAGGTATACGCTAGTCTACTCTGGTATATCGATGCCCCATCTCGATACACCCACGACCAGGGACTTTGAAGGATGTACTTATGGACTACCATGTCCCCACTAGTATGATCCGCATCATAGTCCAGGTAGTCAAGTACACATCCTAAGGGCTTTACCAACATGTAACAGAGAGACAATCAATGTATACGTTAAGGTAAAGAGTAACCAGATAGCATACTATCATGTCGAGCAAGAAAGTCCTCCCTATATATGTCCCAGCATCCACTACAATATACATCCAATGTACAATAATGGCCTCTAGGGCATACATATAACTAACGGTTTATTTATAGTGCTGGCACATACACAGATACGGTCACCCTTGATATCATAGTATTACCTTTATGATATAGTTGACCTAGGAAATCGTTATTTTATTCGATTTCTACTTGTTGATGTTTTCCTACTCACGAGTTGGCAACTCAACTCGGTTGTGCTACAGTTCTTGCAGGTTGACCGCATGGATCAGTAGCGGCATCGATGGCACATAGTTGCATTCGGGTGTTTTGCTTTGGTAGGTGGGAAATCTGTATCGTGCCCACTCTTGTATTTACTATTCATATTGTATCTAGTCAACTCAATCAATCAAACTAGTATTTGTATAAGTAATGGGACTTAGTGAGACTTGTGGTTGCGAGACTTAGAGCGAGGGGTTTTCCGCTACTTATGGTTTTGATGTTTTGCTTATTTCTTCATCTTTTGTGGTGAACTTCGCCATTGGGCGTCGTATACTTATTTATGCTTTGCGTGGTTGTGGATCCGCCGATTGGCGAAGAGCTTGCTCCTACTTGGGGATGCCTTTATTACTATTATGTATTTGTGGTATTGGATCAAAATATACTAAGGAGGTGCTGCCCAAGTTTTTTAAAAAAAAGACGAAACATGTTTTCATAAAAGTAAATTTCACTTGCATTTTCATGTTCCTTTCCTACCCATTACGAAAACTTAATTTCATTACACCTTTATTTCAAAACTTCACCTCCTTCATTTTCTTAAAAAAGGTTTAGATTTCTGGGGTTCAGCTTACTTGGATTACGTTACGCCTTTAGACGTTGCGTGATTTAAAGTGTTGGTCACGAGCTAATATTTAGGGTCGTGACAGTAGGTGTCTAGAACGGTGTTAGTGGGGCTACACCTCCAGGGAAAATAGGTTATGTAATTAAGGAACTTCGCAAAAGCGTTGGAAAACCTCACTCGAAGTACCAACACCAGCCTAGTTGAAAGGTTAAGCAAGTATTGTAGGGTGAGATTAATCCTGACAAATTATTCTTTTATGGTTTGAAGAGGGATTCGAGATACAGTGGGAGCCATCCTGTTTAGATAAACTAAAAACCAATCTAAACATGCAAGAGCATCATGCCGAGTGTTTCTCCTCTCTCTCCTAATTGCAGTGACAAGGTGACCGCACATAGGTTACAACTAAATAATAAATTGATTGAACAAGACTATATTGATTGGTAAAGGTTTTTCCAGATGTCCATTGCCTATGACAAACTGGGCCACCACCTTACTACTTACGCCCCCGTCGTCCCAAGTGCTACGTGTTGGCCTCAGTAGATAGTGTAAACCAGAGGCAGCACGAGAAGATGGACTTAGCTTCTATCTTCTTCCATAACAAATATTTATATGGAGTGCAATCTCATATCACAAGATATGAGACCTCGAAGGAATTTCTTCAAGAGAGATTGGCTGTCGGATCATCTGTAGGGGACCACGTCCCTACAATGATTAGCTGTATTAAATAGCTCACGGACGTGGAGACCACGTTGGAGAACGAGTTATATGCTGACTTATTCTACAGTCCCTACCTTCTATGTATGCCCAGGGGAAGAAAGTTATACTTCCAGTTGAGGGCACCCCGAATGAAACCATAGAGACACCCGCTCTGCTTATTAGGGAATCTTCCTCTTTTGGATCCAAGGCGAAAGCTAAGGGTGAGAAGAAGAAGACATCCACGAAGCCGATAGTCAATGTCAGTAAGGTATAAGGAAAGGGCAGGGCAAAAGTTTCGGGGCTAACAGTAGGGAATGAGGGTTGTTCCTATTGTCACGGGAAAGGGCATTGGCAGAAAGATGCATGGCTTGGAAAGCCAGAATCCAGGATCCGAAGCACGTTGTGGCTTCGACTTCGGGTATGTTTGTGATTGAAAACTGTAAGTCAATTAACTCAACTTCCTGGGTACTAGATATCGGATCGGGATCTTATATATGTAATTCATTACAGGCTTTGAGAAACCGTAAAGTTATCAGGGAAGGTGATATGACTCTCAGGGTTGCTAACGGAAGGAGCGTGGACGCTGCATCCATAGGGGAATATCACCCAGGATTGACAAGTAGGCAGATATTGATTTTACGTAATTGTTTGTATGTACCTATTCTAGCTTGTAAAATCATATCTGTATGTTTACTTTATAAGGAAGGATATGATTTTACATTTGTAAGCGATGTGGTCCACATCCACCTAAATCGAAATTTGATTGGGTCAGGTACACTAGATAACAGTATATATGTATTAAAGCAAGCTTAGGTTTTCAATATCCAGAACACACATAAAACAAATCTCCAAAATTAAATAAGGCTTTCTTATGGCATTGTAGACTAGGTCACATCAATAAAACACGGTTGTCGAAGTTCCACAGAGAGGGATATTTCGATCCCTTCGAATATTAGTCTTATGCAACTTGTCAATCTTGTCATATGGGAATGATGACAAAGACTTCATTCACTGGACACGGAGTAAGAGCGAGCGTGTTCTTGGGAATCATACATACCGGCGTGTGTGGTCCAATTTCTACACATGCACGAACTGGTTATTCCTATTTCATTACTTTTATGGATGATTTCTCTAGGTATGGACATGTTTTCTTGATGAAACATAAATCCGAGGTCTTTGAGAAATACCGGGAATACAAGAGTGAAGTGGAAAAACAAATAGACAAAAGTATCAAGACAGCTAGATCTGATCAGGGTGGTGAATACTTAAGTGTCGAATTCCTGGTTACCTAAAAGAGAATGGTATTATCTCTCAGCTTACTCCTCTATACACACCTCAACGCAACGGTGTATCGGAAAGATGGAACCAAACCCTATTGGATATGGTTCGTTCCATGATGAATAATGCTGAGTTAGCGCGATTCTTCTGGAGTTATACACTAGAATCAGCTGCATATCTTTTGAACAAGATTCCTATCAAGTCAGTGCCTACCACACCATATCAGATGTGGAGTGGAAAGAAACCCTATCTTAAGTACTTTAAGATATGGGGATGTCCAGGTTTTGTAAAAAAGCAGCATGCGGACAAGCTCGAGGCACGCTCAGTACTGTGTAGGTTTGTGGGATACCCAAAAAACATCAAGGGATATCTTCTCTATTACGCAGAGGAACAAAAGGTCTTTGTTTCTTGTCATGCCTACTTTTTTGAAAATCAATTTTTGGAAAAACAAACTAGTGGTAGAGAAAAAGAATTGGAAGAAATTCTAGAATCATAAGCTATTACTGAAAGTATGGTAGAACCAGAGGTTTCTGAAAAATCGGACATCCCCGCACCACTCCACAGAACTAGTAGGCTGTCTCATCCGCTCGAGAGGTACTACGGTTTTCTCATAGACGGGGATAGAAAGGATTGCATCATTGATAATGATGAGCCAACTAGCTTCCAGCAAGCCATTCAGAGCGGCGACTCGGTAAAATAGCTGGATGCAATGCGGGCCGAGATAGAGTCCATGTACACCAACGAAGTATGGACTTCGGACATTGCTCCAGAAGGGGTAAAACCCGTAGGCTGCAAATGGATCTTCAGAAAGAAGATTGGTATAGATGGACAGGTTGAAACCTATAAGTCTATACTTGTTACAAAAGATTTTTGTCAAAGACCTGGTTTGGACTATGATGAAACCTTATCTCCATTGGCTATGCTCAAATCCATTCGGATCCTTCTTTCCATTGCCGCCTTCTACGATTATGAGATATGGTAGATGGACGTAAAAACGGCTTTTCTAATTGGAAATTTAGAAGAGAGTTTCTATATGGATCAGCTAGAGGGTTTCATTCAGAGTGGGAGCATCTGGAAAGTGTGCAAGTTGCTTAAGTCTATTTATGGACTAATGCAAGCATCGCGGAGTTAGAACATCTATTTTGATGAGACAATCAAAGAATTCAACTTTATCAAAAATCCAGATGAACCATGCATATATAGTAAGATTGTAGGGAAAACTGTTGTATTCCTCGTTTTGTACGTGGATGGCATTCTCTTGATAGGAAATGACATTCCTATGCTACAATCAGTCAAAGGATTCTTGTCATAGAGGTTCTTCATGAAAGACCTGGGTGATGCCTCCTAAATTCTTGGGATCCAGATCTATCATGATAGATCAAAAAGGATTTTGGGACTTTCACAGTCCATGTACATCGACACCATACTGAAAAGATTCGGTATGGAAGATTCTAAGCACGGTAATCTACTAGCTTGTCTTGGAATCACCCTCTCCAAAGAGATATCTCCCAAGACTGATTTGGAAAGGGCTCGCATGACATCTATACCCTACGCTTTTGCGGTAGGCTCTATAATGTATGCGATCTTGTGTACCAGACCAGATGTTGCTTACACACTCAACGTGGTAAGCCGGTATCAGTTGAACCTAGGGGAGAAGCACTGGATAGCAGTAATGAACATTCTCAAGTACCTGAGAAAGACTAAGGAGATGTTCATGTTGTATGGAGGAAAAGACCTCCAGATCGAGGCCTTTGCTGACTCCAGCTTCCAGAGTGATAAGGATGACTCCAAGTCCTTGTCAAGTTATGTCTTTACCCTTAATGGAGGGGAGGTCTGTTGGAAGAGCTCCAAGTAGGACACCGTTGCCGACTCGACGTTGGAAGCGGAGTATCGCTGCTTGTGATGCCATGAAAGAAGTAGTCTGGATAAGGATGTTCCTAACAGAACTTCGGATGGTTCCGTCCATTGTAGATCTAATACATCTGTATTGCGACAACAACGGCGCTATAGCTTTGGCGAAAGAACCCAGGTCCCATCGGAAGTCCAGACATATCTTGAGGCGGTACCACCTGATCAGGGAGATCATTGATCGCCGGGAGATCGAGGTGAGAAAAGTAGATACGGAGAATAATACGGGAGATCCACTCACCAAGGCCATCCATCGGACTCATTTCGAGAGGCTAATCGAGATGATAGGTCTGCGATATGCCAATACATGGCCTTAGTGCAAGTGGGAGATTGTTAGTGATATATGCCCTAGAGTCCAGTATTGTATCATACTGGTTTGTATATTACTTAATGGAAGCTTGGGATATTCACAGTTGTATTAACAGTCTTTCTCAAAATGGTAGTATGCTACTTGGTTTGTTTCTACCTCAATATGTGCATGTGTTTCTTTTAGCATATCTCTTTTACATATTGGTAGAGCCCTCGGGATATGTGCTTGATTACTAGTGTTGTGATGGCAGTCGTACTAGTAGGGGCTGGGTAGTCTATAAGCACATCCTTATACAGGTCCCTAGTCATTTGATAATCGAGACGGGGCATCGATACTCCAGAATAGACTAGTGTATACGCTTCTCATCCCAGAAGGGGAGATGGTCTGTCCCATAGCCATTAGTACGTCGTATTAGAGATGGTATGCAGGTACTCATTGGGTTATGAGTACACTGGACAAGACTTGTTGGGATTTGCTGGTGGGTATTATACCTATCGTCGGGTAGCAATTCCCAGGTGATATGAGTACAGCTTAGTCCGTCGACTTGGCACTGCTACTTCTCCTCAAGTGTGTTCCCACTGTTATTAGATTAATACCCTACCACGGATTAAATGAGTCACGCAAATAGGTATTAGTTGGGTGCAGTCCCGAATCATTTGGAGGCAGTGGCAGTTAGATAGGATTCGTCTCTCCCGGTATTGGGGGTTGATATCGCGTTGTGTTCGAAAAGCCATTACACAAAGTTCCTGGCCTGGGCAAGCGAGATTTACTGGTAGGTACTCCAGTAGTTTCTCTGGGTGTTTCGGGCTACATTTCGGCAAGACTTATTGTGCTATTAGGGGTCTGACGTTTACCGCCCCCTAGGCCAGATATGCGATACTCTTTGAGGAACAGACTGGAAAGTATGGATATTGTCACAGATAGGCTCAGTAGGAGTTCTGATGAGTTCTTTTCATCGGCCCTCTTATCGACAGATATCTTGGTAGCCGTTATGTGCAGCTAGTACTGCTTTCTGCTTGTCGTTAAACCCACTTCCAGTGTAGTGTCAAGTCTTTAGAGTCCCACACTCCCTGCATCGGGCAAAAGATGTAGAGGTTGTATGGTTTTACGATAGGGTTCGATCACATACGTGTACTTGTACACGGATGATGATTCGGACAGATAATACTTGTTGGCTTTGGTTTAAGCCGGATCCTAGTATTATAATGATGGATTATTTTCGTATCTTTTGTATTCGTATTTATCAGAATACGGATACTGGTATGTATATACGGTCGAGGGGCATTTTTGTAATTTTTTCAAAGATGGTTGTAAAGAAGACACATCATATTTGTATTAATCATTTTTGGTTAAATGCTAAATACAATATGAGGTGGAGGAAATGAGGTGGATTTTTCATAATTTTGAGCATGGCTCTGTAGGGTTCCTAGGCACGCATACAAGGGTCTACGAGGCATCAACCATGCCCGATTTAAAATTTAGCCATGCCGAACAACCCGAATACGGAACTTTAAACTAGAGATTAGGCGAAAACTAGCATGCTAAACAATTTAACACTAAGTGAGAGGGATCACAACCTTTGTAGATTCGGTCCTTCACTTCATATGCTCCGTGTTGTGGTCCCTTCGCTGCGATCATCGGGATCCGGACTCTCGAGAGGTTCCACGAAGAGAAAGACGCAACCTTTGCTTCCGATCTTCGATACTAAGATGATCTACCTCGAAGTTTCTTTAACACAAGCTAACACTCATGAAATGATGTGAACACCCTCATCTAAATGGAAAGGGAAGATGAGGATGATTAAGTAGGAATTTTGCTCTATTTATTTATCTTTTTCTCATATTTATTCATCACCTTTGAAAAAACAAGCAAGCTTTTTCATGGAAGAATGAAGGAGGAAGAAGATGATAAATCATTTGTGATGAATAGAAAGAATGTTATCATAATCATTTATGAAACCATGGTTCACTTAACCATTGTAGAGAGTTTACTAGGGTTAGGGTTTGGGTTGGGTTAAGTGTGAGTCATGGATAAAGATCAACACAAATATCTTTATCATGACAAAGTAAAAGCTTCTAGAATCAACTAGAAGGTTTAACCCTAATCCAAACCCTAATCATGTTTAAACTCCTCTAATCATGTTGCATTAATAATTATAATATGTTACAATATTATATATCACATATACAATATTTATTGTAACAAAATAAAATAATACATTTAACATATATCGCATATATATCAATGTATTACCCAAGTGAGAAAAAGAATCTTTTAGTGAGCAAATATTAGTTAATGTAATTTAATATATCAAATATATTATTATACATTAAATTATCGAATCAACACTTGATCCGACAATCCGGCTATATCGCATATAACCGACTAATATTTATCCGTACCGATTCATCGAATCAACACTTGATCCGATGACCCGGCTGATATAAAATATCGCGAGAATATAATACGGTATCACATATCGCATTATCCTCGGTCCCGCACATATCACATATGTGCTCCTACTCCGTTTTGCCTGAGTCAAGAATCCTCTGTGTAGGACTCTAAAGAATCGTCAATACGCCGGCAGTTGGTGATGATCATATCAAACACCCACAAGCTGCAAGCGGTCAGCTAAACGTAACAGCTACCCAGGTATTGAGCGCTCAGAAGATCAACAAGCAAGCCTGTACATTCTCATGTGGATCCAAACAGTAACACTCCCGTACAGTCCGGTCTCGTCATCTGATATGTCGCATATCTCGCCTAGGGGTGGTAAACGTCAGACCCCAGTAGCTCGATAAGTCGTGTCGATATGAGGTCTATAACAGTTTGAGAAACTACTGATAACACTTACCAGTAAATCTCAGCAACCCTGGCCAGGGATTTCCGGTTATAGCCAATCGAACACAGCACAACATCAACTCCCTATACCGGGAGAGACGAATCCCCTCCTATCGCTCATTGCCTCCATGTGATTCGGGACTGTACCCAAAAGCCACCTTTTTGCACGCCCTCTTGGACGTGGTATGATGGAAATCAAAGCACAGTGGGAATCACACAAGACTCTATGACGATCTCGGGTCAACAGACTACTCTGTACCAGTGTCACCGGAGAACTGCCATCTGACGTATGGTATAATACCATCTGGGAGTTCTCGGCGAGTCCGTCCAGTGTACCCAGTCTCCACTGAGCACCCGTACACCATCCTTGATGTCAAACACCGATGGATATGGGATCATCCATCGCCCATCATATGGGTCAGGATGCGTATACGCTAGTCTACTCTGGTGCATCGATGCCCTGTCTCGATACACCCTCGACTAGGAACAGTTATAGGATGTACTCGTCGACTACCGTGGCCCCACTAGTATGATCTCATCATAGTCCCAGTAGTCGAGTACATATCCTAAGGGCTTTATCAACATGTAACATAGAGACAATCAGAGTACATGTTAAGATAAAGTACAACCAGATAGCATACTATTATGTCGAGCAAGAAAATCCTCCTTATATATGTCCTAGCATCCACTATAATATACATCGTATGTACAGTAATGGCCTCTAGGGCATACATATAACTAACAGGCTCTTGCTGACACATGGAAGGTTTTCAATCCATGACTCACTAAGTTGAAAGTTGAACCCTATTTGAATATTCATTAGGTTTATTCTATGAGATAATAGAGTATGGTTCAGTTTGGAACAAGTGAGCTCATTCTCTTTACTATGGTAACACTCACTAGCTTTTCCTCAAGTCATCTTCTTCTACCTCTTACCTTTCATGTCTCTGTAAGTCCGCGTTGCTCACCCCGGTACTTACGGGGAGGCGGAAACGGCGAAAAACAATAATTTTTGGCGCAAGGCAACATAGACTAAATGTCGGATCTTTGCTAAAATAAAAACTAGTAAACACTTAGAGGTTTAGCTAGTATGTTGTAGGAAGTATACCTTACGGAACCGGTCCTTCGGGTCTTCATCCCGCTGTCCTACTCGTCCATCCAAGCTCCAAGCGTCGATCCGGACCTTGGGCACCTCTGCGGCCTTCTTGAATCGAAGACGATCCACCCGAGAGTTGTACACTAAGCTCCGCCTGAAGCCAAGGCAACTAGGGCAAAGTGATTGGTAGTCTAGAAGCCCTAGAATGTGTAGAGGAGATGTATGGATGTATTTGTTTATGTGGATTCTTTTTCTCTCAACACATGAGATCAAAAGAAGAGATCAAGAGGAGGAAGAAGAAGGAGAAAGTTTGCAACCATGGAGCTTTTTTTTTCTTATCACTTCATGAGAGAGAATGTGAAGTGAATAATGAAAAAGGATTAAGCCAAATGAAATGAACCATGGTTGCAATAATACACAATAATCATCATTACTAATCCTGTCATGAAAGACTTGATGGCACATTGAATTGACCATTATCATAACACATAAATTAAAAAGAAAATAAAAGAAGAGTGTGGATCTCTCTTGAAGGTCAATGGTCAACATGGTCAACTGGTCAACAAGGTCAAGAGAGATCTAAGTGGTCAAATGGTCAATGCAATTAGCCATCACTAATCTATCATTAAAAGGATTAGTAAACAATGTCTCCGTAATCATAACGGTTTTGACCAAACGAATTGTCAAAACCCTAATGAGTGTGCCACATTACGGTTTTGGCCGAACCAACTGCCAAAACCCTAATGGGGCACCTCCTTCTTCATCACTCCTCAAAACTGTGCATACACACCCGCATCCGCATTCCGTAAAATGCGAATGCACAGAAGACAAATCAAATCCATCTGTGCAATACTAGGATCTGACTTAAACCAAAGCCCACTAGTATTGCCTGCCCGAACAGCATACGCACACAAGTGCACGTAAGTGATCGAAGCCCTGCCGTAAAACCATACGGCCTCTACACGTTTCGCTCAGTGCAGGGAAACTCTCTGTGTGGGACTCTAAATACTCGACACTACGCTGGCAGTGGGTTTAACCACAGACCGCAAGTGGTACTAGCTGTATGTAACGGTCCCAGGTTGATGTCGATAAGAAGGCCGATGAGGTTAACCCATCCGAACCCCTACTGAGCCTGTATGTGACAATCTCCGTACAGTCCGGTCTGTTCGTATGATACATCGCATGGCGGGCCTAGGGGGTGGTGAACGTCAGTTCGCTAATAGCGGTACAAGTAGTGTCGGAGTGTAGCCCAGAACACCCTGAGATAACACTGGAAACCTACCAGTATATCTCGCTTGCCCTGGCCAGGGACTACTTGTGTAATGGCTTTCCTAGACACAGCGCGATGTCAACCCCCAATACCGGGAGAGACGAATCATGTCTAACCGTCACTGCCTCCAAGTGCTTCGGGACTGCACCCAACTACTACCTGTTTGCATGACTCCTTTGAGCCGTGTTAGGGTAGTAATCTAAGTACAGTGGGAACACACTCGAGGCGAAGTGACAGTGTCAAGTCAGCGGACTAAGCTGTACTCATGTCACCTGGGAACTGATAACTGACGATAGGTATAATACCAACCAATAGTTCCCGACGAGTCCTGTCCAGTGTACTCGTAACCTAACGAGCACCCGCATACTATCTCAAGTACGACGTACTGACGGCTATGGGACATACCGTCTCCCCCGCTGGGATGAGAAGGACATGCACTAGTCTACTCTGGAGTATCGATGCCCTGTCTCGATAGTCCAACGACTAGGGACCTGTATAAGGATGTGCTTATGGATTACCCAGCTCCCATGAGTGTGAGCGCCATCACAACGCTGGTAATCAAGCAAAGATCCTAAGGGCTCTACTAATATGTATACAAGCGATATGCTAAAAGAAACACATGCACATATTGAAGTAGAGACAAACCAAGTAGCATACTACCATTTTGAGCAAGATTGTCTATACAACTGTGAATATCCCAAGCTTCCATCAAGTAATATACAAGCTAGTATGATATAGTAATGGCCTCTAGGGCATATACACTAACAATCTCCCACTTGAACTAAGGCCATGTACTGGCGTATCGAAGACCTATCATCTCGATCAGCCGCTCGAACTGAGTCTGGGGTAGGGCCTTCGTGAGTGGATCTGCAGTGTTGTTCTCTGTATTTACTCTCTTCACCTCGATCTCCCGGCGATCTACGATCTCCCTGATCAGGTGGAATCGCCTCAAATTGTGCCTGGACTTCTGATGGGACCTGGGTTCGTTCGCTAAAGCTATAGCTCCGTTGTTGTCGCAATATAGCGGTATTGGATCAACAATGGTAGGAACCACCTGAAGCTCCGTGAGGAACTTCTTCATCCAGACAGCTTCTTTTGCGGCATCGCAAGCAGCTATGTACTCCGCTTCCATAGTTGAGTCTGCAACGGTCTCCTGCTTGGAACTCTTCCAGCAAACCGCCCCTCCATTGAGGGTAAAGACATAACCCGACATGGACTTCGAGTCATCCTTGTCACTCTGGAAGCTGGAGTCAGCAAAGGCCTCGAGCTGGAGGTCTTTTCCTCCATACACCAAGAACATCTCCTTAGTCCTTCTCAGGTACTTGAGAATGTTCTTTACCGCTATCCAGTGTTTCTCCCCTGGGTTTGACTGATACCGGCTTACAACGCTCAATGCGTATGCTACATCTGGTCTGGTACACAACATCGCATATATTATAGAGCCTACCGCAGAAGCGTAGGCTATAATAGACATGCGATACCTTTCCAAATCAGTGTTGGGAGACATCTCTTTGGAGAGGGTGATCCCGTGATAAGCCGGTAAATTATCGCGCTTGGAATCTTCCATACTGAATCTTTTCAGTATGGTGTCGATGTACCTTGACTGTGAAAGTCCGAACATCCTCGTAGATCTATCACGATAGATCTGGATCCCCAGAATGTAGTTGGCATCGCCCAGGTCCTTCATGGAGAACCTCTGTGACAAGAATCCTTTGACTGACTGTAGCATAGGAATATCATTTCCTATTAGGAGAATGTCATCCACGTACAAGACGAGGAATACTACAGTTCTCCCTAAATTCTTACTGTAAATGCATGGTTCATCTGGGTTTTTGATAAAGTCGAATTCTTTGACAGTATCATCAAAGCAGATGTTCCAACTCCGCGATGCCTTCTTAAGTCCATAAATGGACTTGAGCAACTTGCACACTCTACCGTTGCTACCACTCTGATTGAATCCCTCCGGCTGATCCATATAGACGCACTCTTCCAAATTTCCATTTAGGAAAGCCGTCTTTACGTCCATCTGCCAGATTTCATAATCGTGGAAGGCAGCAATGGCAAGAAGGATCCGAATGGATTTCAGCATAGCCACTGGAGAAAAGGTCTCGTCATAGTCCAAACCAGGTCTTTGACGAAAACCCTTTGCAACAAGTCTAGCTTTATAGGTCTCAACCTGCCCATCTACACCAATCTTCTTTCTGAAGATCCATTTGCAGCCTACGGGTTTTACCCCTTCGGGAGCAAAGTCCAAAGTCCAAACTTTGTTGGTGTACATAGACTCCATCTCGGCCAGCATTACATCCAGCCATTTTACCGAGTCGCCGCTCTGGATGGCTTGCTGGAAGCTAGTAGGCTCACCATAATCCATGGTGCAATCCTCTCTATCCCCGTCAATGAGAAAACTGTAGTATCTCTCGGGCGGATGAGACTGCCTTCTACTCCTGCGGAGTGGCGCTGGGATGTCCTGTTCTTTCGAACCCTCTGGTTCTACCAAGCTTTCAGTAATAGCTTGTGGTCCTGGAATTTCTTCCAGTTCTATTGCGCTCCCACTTATCTGATTTTCCAAAAACTCAGTTTCCAAGAAGCGGGCATGACGAGAAACAAAGAACTTTTGTTCCTCTGCGTAATAGAAAAGATACCCCTTGGAGTTCTTTGGGTATCCCATAAACTTACACTGTACCGAATGTGCCTCGATCTTGTCCGCATGCTGCTTTTTTACAAAAGCTGGACACACCCATGTCTTAAAGTGTTTAAGACTGGGTTTCTTCCCACTCCACATCTGATATGGTGTGGTAGGCACTGACTTAGTAGGAACTTAGTTTAAAAGATATGCAGCTGTTTCTAGTGCATAACTCCAGAAGGATTGCGGCAACTCAGCCATACTCATCATTGAACGAACCATATCCAATAGGGTTCGATTCCTCCTTTCCGATACACCGTGGTGTTGTGGTGTGTATGGAGGAGTAAGCTGAGAGAGAATTCCATTCTCTTTTAAGAAGCCCAGAAACTCGGCACTCAAGTATTCGCCACCTCGATCAGATCTCAGTATCTTGATACTCTTGTCTGTTTGTTTTTCAACTTCATTCTTGTATTCCTGAAATTTCTCAAAGGCCTCGGATTTGTGCTTAATCAAGAAGACATGCCCATACCTAGAGAAATCATCTGTGAAAGTAATGAAGTATGAATAACCCCTTCGCGCATGTGTAGACATTGGACCACACACATCACTGTGTATGAGTCCCAAGAGCTCGCTTGCTCTCTCTCCGTGTCCAGTGAACGGAGTCTTTGTCATCTTTCCCATGAGACAAGATTCACAAGTGGCATAAGACCGGTACTCGAATGGATCTAAGTATCCTTCTTTATGTAACTTTGTCAACCGTGTCTCATTAATGTGACCCAGCCTACAATGCCATAAGAAAGCCTGATTTGTTCCTGGAGACTTTCTTTTAAGCGTGTTCTGGACACTGAAGACCTGAGCTTGATTCAAACCGTATATACCGTATTTCAATGTACCTGACCCAATCAGTACTTGATTTAGGTGGATATTTACTACATCACTTACAAAAGTAAAATCATATCCTTCCTTAGAAAGTAAGGATACAGATATGATTTTACAAGTTGCACCTGGTACATAAAAACAATCACACAGAATCAATATCTGCCCAGTTGTCAGTCCTAGATGATATTCCCCTACGGATTCAGCATACATGCTCATTCCGTTAGCAACCCTGAGAGTCATATCACCTTTCCTGATAACCCTACGGTTTCTCAAAGCCTGTTACGAATTACAGATATGAGACCCTGATCCGGTATCCAATACCCAGGAAGTAGGGTTAACTGACATACAGTTCTCTATCACAAACACACCCGTAGCCGAAGCCACAACATGCTTCGAATTCAGGCTACTGGCTTTACAAGCCCTGCAATCCTTATGCCCATGTTCATTCCCGTAACAATAGGAACATCCCACTTTTACTACATCTGTTCCTGAAACTTCTGCCCTTCCCTTTCTTACTACTTCCCTAGTTTCCTTTAGGGTAGTAGGTAGAGACTGTTGAACTGAGTCAGCATGTGACCCGTTCTTCAACGTGGTCTTCAGGTCCGAGAGCTCAAAAGAGCTGGTCTCTGTAAGGACGTTGCCCCCTACAGATGACCCGATAGCCAACCTCGCTAGAAGCAATTTGTTCGAGGTCTCATATCTTGCGATACGAGATTGCTCTCCATATAAAACTTTGTTATGGAGGAAGATAGAAGCTGAGTCCATCTTCTCGTGCTGCCTCCGGTATATACCATCAACTGAGGTTAACACGAGGCACTTGGCTTTCGCACAGTCTTCTTCCGATGTCCTACGAATATCAATATCCGTGACAGGGGAAACTGGACCTGAGACTGCAGGGGTTGGATCAGTCAAGAGGTATCCCAGCTTGTCCTGGGCAATGGACATCTGGACAGACCTTTGCCAGTCATAACAGTCAGATTCAGTCATTTTATTATCTAGATGTAACCTAGGTGCGGTCACTGGGTTGCTGCAATTAAGAGAGAGAGAAGAAAATACTTAGCATGATGCTCTTGCAAGTTTAGATTGGTTTTTAATTTATCTAAACAGGATGGCTCCCACTGTCTCTCGAATCCCTCCTCAAACCATAAAGGAAGAATTAGTCGGGATCTTTCTCACCGTACAATACTTTCTTAAACGTTCAGCCAGGCCAGTGTCGGTACTTCGAGGGAGGTTTTCCAACGCTTTCGCGAAGTTCCTTAATTTAAAAACCTCTTTTCCCTTGGGGCGTAGCCTTGCTAACACCTTTCTAGACACCTACTTGGTTTATAGCATTGATCGTTAAGTGAGAAAGTTCCCGAGGAGTAGCATATACTCACAGTAGGATCGGGATTCAAATATCATCGCGTGATAAAACCGAAGGAATCCTACCAGAATCATCACACTCCAAATGGTATGCAGCGCTAGCAAGTTTCAGTACTTTTGAAACTCCCGATGTGGATTTTTGCCCCATGCTCTTATGACCTTGACTAAGCCCAACAAATCATAAGTTACATGTCAAGTTCTACCCGTCATTATCCAGGTTAATTTGAACCCATCCGTATATACCCTTGACTATGGCCAACAAAGTAATACGACTGTCCCAAACCAACGCATTCTATCTATGCAATATATGAATACCCACCAGCTACCAAACACTGTGCCTTGACTAAGGCTAATAAACACAGCTTGAATACTGTTGAATATTCATATGAAAAGACGGAGGGCTACGGATGGTTTTGGCGAAACCATGAACGTAGTGAACTTGATATAGTCGATGGAACGAGATAGCTTTTAAAAGGAGTGGCTCAAGCTCCGCGTTTAAAATGCTTGCTTTTGAAAAGAACCGAGTGGTTTTCAATGTGTTCCAACGACGTTTACTTGGTTTATTTTTTTGCATTAGTTCTTTTAATGCGTCCCATCATTTAATCCTACCATTGCAGAAAACAACCAAAATATGACGTACGCTTATGCCATTCCCATTCGCCACGGGGCCCCGTTATCACCCGTTAGGTTACTTAACTTACCACAGTGTGGGGGCTGGGCTAGCGCGGCTGTAAAACATAAGCAACGCCGAAATAGTTATTATATATAAATATATAGCAATGATAGACATTACAGATCACAGATGAACACTTTGGATATACTAGGAATCCATAATTTCTTCGAGCCTGCAACGAAAAACGGATTAAACGGTCGTGATGAATAGCCAAACCCCTTCCTAGACCCCTACGGGTGCGGTAAACTACCCGGCAAGTACCCGAAGCGAAGCAACCTCCTTCATCACCATGAGTAGGCCATTCGGCACTTCGAGATACCCGGTAGTTTGTGCACCCCATCTTGGGTCTATCCTAGGAGCAAAAACAGTAAAAAGAAATTATACAATGACGGCTACAACCCCGACCAGGTTGTGCGGCCATACAAATAATATTACATCAATTTACATATTTTACAATGAATGAGAGAAAAAGAAACTCTCATCTCACACCCATTCCCGGCTATTCATCCGCGACAATCCACCGAGTTCATATACACAAACCATCAACATTACAGATCACAGATATGTATAACCCCCACTAATCGACGTATAGCGATTAGCGGACGTTCAATACATATATCACATCACAGATAATATACATTAGCCAAAGTGTACGGAATATCGATCAAAATACGGACTTTTAACCACCCGAAAAGTCAATATGCTCTCTGGAAAATCTGGGTAGAAAAAACATGTATTAAAAATCCCAAAACATCCAAACTAAAACACTGCAGCAAACCCGATCCAGTGCCGAGTCAGAACGGCGGCGGAACCGCGGCATTGAGCATGTCATTGCCGCGGAACCGCGGTCGTTTGATCGAATCACTGGATCGTTTTTCTGAAGTGTTTTCACAAAACCTTGAGACGATTTTTGAAGTATGATTTTTTATTTTTAGAGCAGAAAAAAAATCAACAGAAAGTTGTGGTTTTGCGGATGTGTTTTGCGACTTTTTTCCGATCAATGTTCTTAACACTTTGCTAACTTACTAGTTTATGTTTAGCTAGGCTCTGATACCACTGTAAGTCCACGTTGCCCACCCCGGTTCTTACGGAGAGGCGGAAACGGTGAAAAACAAAAATTTTTGGCGCAAGGCAATATGGACTAAATGTCGGATCTTTGCTAAACTAAAAACTAGTAAACACTTAGAGGTTTGGCTACTATGCTGTAGGAAGTATACCTCACGGAACCGGTCCTTCGGGTCTTCATGCCACTGTCCCACTCGTCCATCCAAGCTCCAAGCGTCGATCTGGACCTTGGGCACCTCCGCGGCCTTCTTGAGTTGAAAACGATCCACCCGAGAGTTGTACACTAAGCTCCGCCTCAAGCCAAGGCAACTAGGGCAAAGTGATTGATAGTCAAGAAGCCCTAGAATGTGTAAAGGAGATGTATGGATGTATTTGTCTATGTGGATTCTTTTTCTCTCAACACATGAGATCAAAAGAAGAAATCAAGAGGAGGAAGAAGAAGGAGAAAGTTTGCAACCATGGAGCTTTTCTTTTCTTCTCACTTCACGAGAGAGAATGTGAAGAGAATAATGAAAAGGGATTAAGCCAAATAAAATGAACCATGGTTGCAATAATACACAATAACCATCATTACTAATCCTATCATGAAAGAATTGATGGCACATTGAATTGACCATTATCATAACGCATAAATTAAAAAGAAAATAAAAGAAGAGTGTGGATCTCTCTTGAAGGTCAACGGTCAACATGGTCAACGGGTCAACAAGGTCAAGAGAGATCTAAGTGGTCAAATGGTCAATGCAATTAGCCATCACTAATCTATCATTAAAAGGATTAGTAAACAATGTCTCCGTACTCATAACGGTTTTGACCAAACGAATTGTCAAAACCCTAATGAGTGTGCCGCATTACGGTTTTGGCCGAACCAACTGCCAAAACCGTAATTGGTCACCTCCTTCTTCATCACTCCTCAAAACTGTGCATACACACCCGCATCCGCATTCCGTAGAATGCGAATGCACATAAGACAAATCAAATCCATCTGTGCAATACAAGGATCTGGCTTAAACCAAAGCCCACTGGTATTGCCTACCCGAACAGCATACGCACACAAGTGCACGTAAGTGATCGAAGCCCTGCCATAAAACCTTATGGCCACTACACGTTTCGCTCAGTGCAGGGAAACTCTCTGTGTGGGACTCTAAAGACTCGACACTACGCTGGCAGTGGGTTTAACCACAGACCGCAAGCGGTACTAGCTGTACGTAACGGTCCCCAGGTTGATGTCGATAAGAAGGCCGATGAGGTAAACCCACCCGAACTCCTACTGAACCTGTATGTGACAATCTCCGTACAGTCTGGTCTGTTCGTCTGATACATCACATGGCGGGCCTAGGGGGGCGGTGAACGTCAGTCCCCTAATAGCGGTACAAGTCGTGTCGGGGTGTAGCCCAGAACACCCTGATATAACACTGGAAACCTACCAGTTGTAACACTTCAAAAAGATAAAATATTATTTTTGGGAATTTTTATAATTTAATATTATTTTATTGATTATTTTAATATTAAATTTATAATTAAATGCAAATAAATAGGAAAAATGTTAGAAAAATTATGGAAAATTCTAAAAATAGGGTAAATTAGAGAATTATGACATTTTTAAGTTTTTGTGATTAGTTTGACACTAATTTAGTGCTAATCGCGATTAAAAATCGCTAATCGGATTTTTTTGGCTTTTTGTGCAAAACTTGCACATATCACTTTTCCTACACTTGTGCATTTTCTACCATGTTACTTTGGGTTTACTATTCTTGTGAGAAGGGTTTTGGATTAAAGAGAAAAGGGAAAAAGAAAAAGAAAAGAGAAAAGGAATAAAGAAAGAGGGTAGGTGAGAGAGAGAGAGGTGGACCCTTGACCTTGAGACTTAGCCATTTTTCTCCCATCATTTCTCTCCCTCTCCCTTTGCTCCTGCTGCTGCTTCTTCCTCCCCCCTTCCTCCACCTTCAATCCCTCAAATCATCTCAAAAACAACCCCAAAATCCCAATCTCATTTCATTAAAATTGTGCAAAATCCCTAGATCTACACATGGAGCTAAAGAAGCAAGGATTTTGGCCACTAGGGGCAACTCAAGAATTTTCTTGAGTTGCTAATGGAGGTAATTACTGAACCATTAGCTTAATTATAGCCTTTCCTATAACCCCATGTTAAGATTTAATCGATATTATGCGATATTATGGACTTGGTGAAAACCTAGTTAGGATTTGAGGAAAATTGGTGTTGTATTATGAAATTGAGCTCGGTAGAGGTCTTACCAACACCCTAGTGTATGAATTGGAACCAAAAACCTGAAGCTGGAACCAAAAACCTGAAGTTAGAACCAGAATACGGATTTTAGAAACCGATATCGGGGAAATTGTGAAATCTGTGAAGGTTTATTTGAATCTGCTGTCATACGAGGCACCTGAAAATAATATTAAGTGGACAGTGAGATGTGCAGGCACTAATGAACCATCACCCCAAACCCTAGCTCCCCACTCCAAAGTGAGGCCGCCGAAATCCCCATTCTGGCCGCAATTTGCGGCCAGAGCAGTGAGGATTTTCCTCGTTTTGCGTGCATGCCCCGATTTCCTCAATTCTTGGCCCTGGGTACTTCTAGTTTTGACAGATTCTATCTAGGGTAAAATCTGGGACATATATCCTAAGTTGCTATTTTGGATTCGTGTTTCCGTATTCCGTATTTTTGATTCTGAAATTGTGGATTGTGTTTTGCCTCGACTATTTGGCGTTTATACGACGATATAGAGGATTTATTGATGGTTTTGAAGGCGTGCCATAGGTTCTCACCTATAGGCCCCTTATCGTATCGTTTTGGATTTCATGCGCCGTTTTAGCTTGGATTTGGTTTTAATGCGCATATACGATATTTTGATATGTAGGTACCCATGAAGACTTCGGGACGACAAGCAAATGCGTGGTGACGTCCGCAAATGATGATGCAAGGTGAGTAGATTATATCTACAGGGGGAAGTCGGGTGGATGGCGTATAGCACCCCCGCAGTCCGTATATAGATTACTATGTAGTTTATTGAGATAGTTAGGTGTTATGGATAGTGTAGGGTTAGAAGTGACTAGTGTAGTTCATAGTCGCGAACCCTAGAATAGAATTACACCTACACGCACACCCTTGCATATCACTTGTACTTGCACTGTGTTTGATGATATGGGATGACTTTGGAGATGACTCGATGATGTGGGCTTGGTGCCGCGAGATTGGTGATTTGATATGATTCATATTTGGGATATGACTTGTGATTCTTGCGGGCTTGGGATATGTGTTTACCCCCGCATGCATACTTTATTGATGGTATCGATTTGTACTAGACATTGAGTAGTACCCCCAGACTATATGATCTGATGATAGTGATACCGGTTATGTGACGAGATAGTGAGATGTTGACCTATACCCAGCTTTTGGGGATGCCGTACGATGAATTACCGTACGAGCCGATATTGATGATAGATCCGCACTCATAACTCGAGGATGTCCTACGATATGTTGTTGAGGCGGGATCACCGACTATATATCTATATTAATCGACTCAGATTTAGGTGGTTTCCACATCTACCCCTCCTGATTGACCTGATACTTAGATGTAGTTTGCATAGTAGATACTTCACTGTGGTGTTGATTACTTGATTTCTGCATTTTCATACTATTCGCATTGCTGGTATATGTTTATTGCTATATTATTATCATGCTGTTAGGACACCAGCACCATTATCGATGATGCGTATGTTCCACGTACACTATTTGCCGGCTCACACACTTCATCATCGATAATTGCCATGCCACTATACTGTAGTACTGTTGCATGACTTCTGACATGATTACCTTTCTTTACATGTCGAATATATCATGGATTGATTGCATAGCACATCGCATTGGATTTACTTCTTGATGTTGGATTTTCATGTGATTTCTGATTTTGAGGACCGTGGGATTATTTAAGAAAGGATGCTCTATTTTGAAAAACCCGGTACCTCGTGATATGATATTTTGGTGCGTCCACCATGCGTTTTCTCGGTGCTGAGACGTGTGCTTGAAACCCGATTCGAGGAGTGGATGATCCGTTTGCGGGTTCGTGGTGGGCCCGGTATGGTTCCCCTCGGCAAGATGATCAATGGGTTTTGCCGATTGAGCCTGGAGGCGGGCGAGTACCTACCGGTGATTGTATTTGAGCTCGGCGGATATCTGGAGGATACCGACCGGAGTTGAGAGATGGGCGTACTGCTGGGGCCGAGGACCGATTCCGCAGACATAGCCCGCGGGCCGATCCGGACTGACGGAGCCCGATGGATGAGGATTTACGTGTCGATGCTAGGCACGGGTTTCATGATGTTTTTCCATGATTTTGTTTATATCCTCACATTGCATACATGATGCTTATTGTCAGTGGGTGACAGGTGGACGGGTTCCACATATATACAGACATGGTTCATATACAGACTGGATTTACACTTATCATACTTCTTTTGTATATATAACAGGGTATGAGGGCGCTGTTATATATACCCTTACACCAATATTAGTGGTATGGGACGCTAATATATGTGTATTGATATCATTGATATTTCATCATATTTACTTCATGCAGACATACCTTATACTGATGGCATGTTAATACCTGAGTACCTCGCACTACACACATGATTAGATGTTACCTTGCCACCTTATCACACTCAGATGTACTCTTGTGGTTATATTACTGATCGTTGACTTAGGTTTATGTCTTGCATTCGGTCTCTGCTTGTAGATATTTCTATTCACGAGTTGGCAACTCACCCCCGTTGTGCCACAGTTCTTGCAGGTTCTGCCGTACAGGTTTCATTGCGGCATTTCTGGCATACTACTTTCTTGCGGGTGATTTGCTTTTGGTAGGTGGATTCTTTCGCATCAAGAACCACCATTGTATTTATTTTATTCATTGTATCTAGAATTTCCATCAACCAAAACTTGTATATTGTTTCAGACCTAGACTTTAGTGATGTATTATTCGACCTTAGAGTCGCGCTTAGTAGTATTGCGGTTTTTCTTGTTGCTTTTGAGCTTTTTTTTGGATTTGATCCTCGCCACTTGGCGTTGTATATTTTATCGTTGTGTGGTTGTGACCGTCGATTGACGATGAGCTAGCTCCCGCTTGGGGGTGTCTTTATCATTGCATATATTGTTATCCTTAGTGTACCCCATTCGGGGCCAGTTTTACGAAAGAAACTCTGCCGAAATTTTTAGAAAAGACTTTACTGTTTTCAAAACGCACCTTCGACTTAGTTATTTAAAACCTTGATTTCAAACATGTTTTTCTTCACTTCTTTAAACCAGTTTCTTTACTTATTCAAAAAAAATGGTTTTAGATTTCTGGGCTTTTGGCTTACTTGGATTAGATGGAGTCCTATAGACTTCATATGGTTCAAGGGCCAGTCACGTGCTCTTTCGGGTCGTGACAAAGTTGGTATCAGAACGCTAGGTTGACCTTGGTTCGAGTCTAAGTTTGACTATGTGGAGCCTAGGGCGTTTATATATATACGGAACTTAGGCTTGACCTTACGGAACTTAGACTTGGTCGAGGGGGTATTAGACCCGAACTTTCTTCGCGTAGGATGACCCTTGGTTGATGGAATAGGTGACTAAAGTAGAGTGACGTACCGTTGGTATGTTCCGCGGCATACTTACGACACACCACTCCGCTTAAGGAACCTTAGGATGTACATATTTTCGAGATCAGTGATTCTCTTTATATCCAGGATTATGCATCCATTTGAGATCCCCGATTCTATTAGTTTCATGATCATACCTTCATTGATGCTGTTCCTTCTTATGATCATGTATCCACTCTGGACCTGTGGTTCTCTTCCTTACCATTGATGTGCTCTCTTTGATACTCGATTGAGGTTCCTGTCACCGTGTTTGAGCGCGGTTTGGGCTGCTGCTAGGGTTATGGTCAGGGCGAGCTCGTTTGGTACGAGGGCCGACCATTGTGTTTTCTAGTGACAAGGGAACGTCTCGAGTTAGTATTGGTGATTGTGACCTCGAGTGGAGGCGAGTGCTTGGTTTTGCACCGGATGATCGGGCCATTGTTAGAGCTGCCAGTTGAGAGAGGACTGTTGATGTACAGCATACCTCAGAGATTGTGATGTCGCCTACCGTGCAGACAGATGGACCAGCTGTTGCTGAGATTGGCAGGATGTCGCTTTCGAAGCTTACGAGCTGAGATTGCCGGAGCTTTCAGGCAGATATGAGACAGATGATAGCTAGTCTACCCGATTTGAGAGACGAAGGTGATTCGTCCGATTTATGCGCCGGAGCGGGCCCAGTTGAGTTGAAGATTTCAAGCGTAGAGGGTCTTACTCGGATCTAGAGCAGACCGATTCAGAGATGACCGCCAATGCGTTGCCTTTCCTGGAGGATTGAGGCGCGGTTCGGCGTACAGGCGAATGAGCCAGTTGCTGCTGCAAATGACGAGATATCGCCCAGATGGTTGGAGCTACTGCAGCGTGAGCATATACTTAGAGAGATGATAGCGAGTCGCTAGTCACCTGAGGATGAATGACTAGGACATTTGGTTCGTTCGTTTACCGATGCGAGGTCATCAGATAGATTGTTTGCAGCTAGAGACGACTTCACGCAGGTTCGTTGAGAGTCGATAGAGACGATCGAATGTCAGGAGCCCATTTTCCAAGTTTAAAGTATACGGAAAGACATGCAGGTGATTCTATGGACCCTCTAGAAGAATGAAACCCTAACTCGACTTAATGACCGTGTGAAAGCCTTTGAACCTTAGGGTTTGCGGCAGTTCCGCGGCGCCATTAGTGAGGCTTGGGTTTGCCCTTCTACGGCTGGACCACCGACGCTGTGGCATGTACTCGATGCTATTAAACTATACCCATGATGTGATCTCTTAGGGGATTATGAGGTTCTGGCGAGTCGATCGGATGATTCGACATCATTCGGACATTATGTGATGGATTGTGTTGCTTGGGATACTCCAGATATGAGGAAAGCCGTTGGAGCACAGTCCATGCAGCCATGATGAGACGAGTCCGAATCAGTCGACATTGACGCAGAGTGAAGAAAAGAGTTCGCAAGATATTTCGACGAGATGACGTCCCACTCCGCCGACATCAGAGATGTGATACGCACCCAGAGGCGTTGTATATGGATATATCTTCCAGAAAGAAGCGCGATAAGTATGCAGCCGTTCCGGAATAAGCTTTAGCTTCAGCATTGGATGATGACTTCCGGGCAATTCGGCAGGATTGAGATTTGAGAAAGAAAGCTCGACAGGACCCTTCTGGAAAACGATACGAGAAGACCTAGACCAGGAGTGGTCGTATTGCGCACACCTAGCAGGATAGAGTTCGGCATTATCGACGAGGTAGTTGACCAGGTTCGGATAAAGGAACTTACCAAGATGCGTTGCGAATTGATCAAGGACGGACGAGTGATGAGTATTCCTCCGATGGTTGGGACGTGTTCCCGAGGACCTGTTCGGCCTGACATCTTCTACAGAAAGATGAAGCTACAGAATACGCGATTTCGAGTCCGTGCGAGAGACTTCAGATTGACCGTGGCTGAGAACAGTGCAGTGCATAGTAGCTTGGCGTGACGTCATAGTGGACGACGATAGAGACAGTTGGAACAAGAGGTTCGTGTGAGACACTGACGAGCTGTCATTACTTCCCGTCAAGACTAGAGACCTGATATGCATACAGAGACGTTGGGATGTGACCAGTTTCTGAGAAAATATGGTGTTGAGGACACAGATGTCTCTCGAGTGTGAAGAGATTATGCAAAAGAGCCAGCCTCTGTACGGTTCGGCATAGGCGAGATCGGAAGAGACCTTGAGCAGGATTCCTTCCAAGACATTGCTGCAATGATGTTTGCACCCAGGGTCAGATGTGTGACGTGCTTTCAGAAAGCCAGAGGCCGACGCCAGTGATATGCTGCCTTACGAGTGGTCGTGAGGATTGACCGAGAGATGACCAGAGAAGTGCCAGAACGGAATCGTCCCCGTTAGCACACCTGACAGGGCCGATGAGCCGATTGACAGCGAGATAGGAAATCCGCAAAGAAGATAAGGACCCAGAGTCAGAGGACGCAAGACCGTGAGCAAGAGGCAAGTATATATCCTGCGCTGCTAGCAGTGGATGCACCGACTCCTTCTCGACCTTGAAGGAGGAACTACCGACAACGGTATTTATGATTTGTGATTTTGTGATTCGATTATCACGTATCCGTCATTTTGGATTTCGGTATTTTGGGCGTTCTGTTTGCATGATTTAGTTTTGATGACTGAGTTTCATGATATTGGTTTCATGCACCCACTGGGTATTTATATATTTTGCGCAGAGTTATTACATTTGAGGTATTGATTGTGATTTCATGCCTACCGTATGCAGTGATTTGATTTGCACTTCCAGCGTAGTTTTCATGCACCTTTAGTGTTTTGATATACGATTTTGGTGCACGCAGATGCACTAAATCGGGATTCTTCGTGCATGTCACATGCACCTGATTTTTTTCTGTCAGGCACACACGTTGCTTACGACAGATGTTTCATGCACACCAGTTGCACCTAGATGTTGTTTTGTACACCTGTTTGACACATATATGGATTTTGATTCCTTGCGCACCAGACGCATAGGATATTCTTATATATGCATTTTGGGGATTGATTTCTAGTAGAGCAGTACATTTTTATGATATTCTCTATGTATTGATGTTTTCGGAGCCCCGACAAATTGGATTACTACTGAAATCGTTTTAAGTATTGGGGGGTTTAAATTTAAATTCGGGGACCGAATTTCTTTAAGGGGGGTAGATTGTAACACTTCAAAAATATAAAATATTATTTTTGGGAATTTTTATAATTTAATATTAATTTATTGATTATTTTAATATTAAATTTATAATTAAATGCAAATAAATAGGAAAAATGTTAGAAAAATTATGGAAAATTCTAAAAATAGGGTAAATTAGAGAATTATAACATTTTTAAGTTTTTGTGATTAGTTTGACACTAATTTAGTGCTAATCGCGATTAAAAATCGCTAATCTGATTTTTTTGGCTTTTTCTGCAAAACTTGCACATATCACTTTTCCTACACTTGTGCATTTTCTACCATGTTACTTTGGGTTTACTATTCTTGTGAGAAGGGTTTTGGATTAAAGAGAAAAGGGAAAAAGGAAAAGAAAAGAGAAAAGGAATAAAGAAAGAGGGTAGGTGAGAGAGAGAGTGGTGGACCCTTGACCTTGAGACTTAGCCATTTTTCTCCCATCATTTCTCTCCCTCTCCCTTTGCTCCTGCTGCTGCTTCTTCCTCCCCCCCTTCCTCCACCTTCAATCCCTCAAATCATCTCAAAAACAACCCTAAAACCCCAATCTCATTTCATTAAAATTGTGCAAAATCCCTAGATCTACACATGGAGCTAAAGAAGCAAGGATTTTGGCCACTAGGGGCAACTCAAGAATTTTCTTGAGTTGCTAATGGAGGTAATTACTGAACCATTAGCTTAATTATAGCCTTTCCTATAACCCCATGTTAAGATTTAATCGATATTGTGCGATATTATGGACTTGGTGAAAACCTAGTTAGGATTTGAGGAAAATTGGTGTTGTATTATGAAATTGAGCTCGGTAGAGGTCTTACCAACACCCTAGTGTATGAATTGGAACCCAAAATCTGAAGCTAGAACCAGAATACGGATTTTAGAAACCGATATCGGGGAAATTGTGAAATCTGTGAAGGTTTATTTGAATCTGCTATCATACGAGGCACCTGAAAATAATATTGAGTGGACAGTGAGATGTGCAGGCACTAATGAACCATCACCCCAAACCCTAGCTCCCCACTCCAAAGTGAGGCCGCGGAAATCCCCATTCTGGCCGCAATTTGCGGCCAGAGCAGTGAGGATTTGCCTCGTTTTGCGTGCATGCCCCCATTTCCTCAATTCTTGGCCCTGGGTACTTCTAGTTTTGACAGATTCTATCTAGGGTAAAATCTGGGACATATATCCTAAGTTGCTATTTTGGATTCGTGTTTCCGTATTCCGTATTTTTGATTCTGAAATTGTGGATTGTGTTTTGCCTCGACTATTTGGCGTTTATACGACGATATAGAGGATTTATTGATGGTTTTGAAGGCGTGCCATAGGTTCTCACCTATAGGCCCCTTATCGTATCGTTTTGGATTTCATGCGCCGTTTTAGCTTGGATTTGGTTTTAATGCGCATATACGATATTTTGATATGTAGGTACCCATGAAGACTTCGGGACGACAAGCAAATGTGTGGTGACGTCCGCAAATGATGATGCAAGGTGAGTAGATTATATCTACAGGGGGAAGTCGGGTGGATGGCGTATAGCACCCCCGCAGTCCGTAGATAGATTACTATGTAGTTTATTGTGATAGTTAGGTGTTATGGATAGTGTAGGGTTAGAAGTGACTAGTGTAGTTCATAGTCGCGAACCCTAGAATAGAATTACACCTACACGCATACCCTTGCATATCACTTATACTTGCACTGTGTTTGATGATATGGGATGACTTTGGAGATGAGTCGATGATGTGGGCTTGGTGCCGCGAGATCGGTGATTTGATATGATTCATATTTGGGATATGACTTGTGATTCTTGCGGGCTTGGGATATGTGTTTACCCCCGCATGCATACTTTATTGATGGTATCGATTTGTACTAGACATAGAGTAGTACCCCCAGACTATATGATCTGATGATAGTGATACCGGTTATGTGACGAGATAGTGAGATGTTGACCTGTACCCAGCTTTTGGGGAAGCCGTACGATGAATTACTGTACGAGCCGATATTGATGATAGATCCGCACTCATAACTCGAGGATGTCCTACGATATGTTGTTGAGGCGGGATCACCGACTATATATCTATATTTATCGACTCAGATTTAGGTGGTTTCCACACCTACCCCTCCTGATTAACCTGATACTTAGATGTAGTTTGCATAGTAGATACTTCACTGTGGTGTTGACTACTTGATTTCTGCATTTTCATACTATTCGCATTGCTGGTATATGTTTATTGCTATATTATTATCATGCTGTTAGGACACCAGCACCATTATCGATAATGCGTATGTTCCACGTACACTATTTGCCGGCACACACACTTCATCATCGATAATTGCCATGCCACTACACTGTAGTACTGTTGCATGACTTCTGACATGATTACCTTTCTTTACATGTCGCATATATCATGGATTGATTGCATAGAACATCGCATTGGATTTACTTCTTGATGTTGGATTTTCATGTGATTTCTGATTTTGAGGACCGTGGGATTATTTAAGAAAGGATGCTCTATTTTGAAAAACCCGGTACTTCGTGATATGATATTTTGGTGCGTCCACCACGCGTTTTCTCGGTGCTGAGACGTGTGCTTGAAACCCGATTCGAGGAGTGGATGATCCGTTTGCGGGTTCGTGGTGGGACCGGTATGGTTCCCCTCGGCAAGATGATCGATGGGTTTTGTCGATTGAGCCTGGAGGCGGGCGAGTACCTACCGGTGATTGTATTTGAGCTCGGCGGATATCTGGAGGATACCGACCGGAGTTGAGAGATGAGCGTACTGCCGGGGCCGAGGACCGATTCCGCAGACATAGCCCGCGGGCCGATCCGGACTGACGGAGCCCGATGGATGAGGATTTACGTGTCGATGCTAGGCACGGGTTTCATGATGTTTTTCCATGATTTTGTTTATATCCTCACATTGCATACATTATGCTTATTGTCAGTGGGTGACAGGTGGACGGGTTCCACATATATACAGACATGGTTCATATACAGATTGGATTTACACTTATCATACTTCTCTTGTATATATAACAGGGTATGAGGGCGCTGTTATATATACCCTTACACCAATATTAGTGGTATGGGACTCTAATATATGTGTATTGATATCATTGATATTTCATCATATTTACTTCATGCAGACATACCTTATACTGATGGCATGTTAATACCTGAGTACCTGGCACTACACACATGATTAGATGTTACCTTGCCACCTTATCACACTCAGATGTACTCTTGTGGTTATATTACTGATCGTTGACTTAGGTTTATGTCTTGAATTCGGTCTCTGCTTGTAGATATTTCTATTCACGAGTTGGCAACTCACCCCCGTTGTGCCACAGTTCTTGCAGGTTCTGCCGTACAGGTTTCATTGCGGCATTTCTGGCACACTACTTTCTTGCGGGTGATTTGCTTTTGGTAGGTGGATTCTTTCGCATCAAGAACCACCATTGTGTTTATTTTATTCATTGTATCTAGAATTTCCATCAACCAAAACTTGTATATTGTTTCAGACCTAGACTTTAGTGATGTATTATTCGACCTTAGAGTCGCGCTTAGTAGTATTGTGGTTTTTCTTGTTGCTTTTGAGCTTTCTTTTGGATTTGATCCTCGCCACTTGGCGTTGTATATTTTATCGTTGTGTGGTTGTGACCGTCGATTGACGAAGAGCTAGCTCCCGCTTGGGGATGCCTTTATCATTGCATATATTGTTATCCTTATTGTACCCCATTCGGGGCCAGTTTTACAAAAGAAACTCTGCTGAAATTTTTAGAAAAGACTTTACTGTTTTCAAAACGCACCTTCGACTTAGTTATTTAAGACCTTGATTTCAAACATGTTTTTCTTCATTTCTTTAAACCAGTTTCTTTACTTATTCAAAAAAAATGGTTTTAGATTTCTGGGCTTTTGGCTTACTTGGATCAGATGGAGTCCTATAGACTTCATATGGTTCAAGGGCCAGTCACGTGCTCTTTCGGGTCATGACACCAGTATATCTCTCTTGCCCTGGCCAGGGACTACTTGTGTAATGGCTCTCCTAGACACAGCGCGATGTCAACCCCCAATACCGGGAGAGACGAATCCTGTCTAACCGTCACTGCCTCCAAGTGCTTCGGGACTGCACCCAACTACTACCTGTTTGTAGGACTCCTTTGAGCCGTGGTAGGATAGTAACCTAAGTACAGTGGGAACACACTCGAGGCGAAGTGACAGTGTCAAGTCAGCGGACTAAGCTGTACTCATTTCACCTGGGAACCGATAACTGACGATAGGTATAATTCCAACCAACAGTTCGCGACGAGTCCTGTCCAGTATACTCGTAACCTAACGAGCACCCGCATACTATCTCAAGTACGACGTACTGACGGCTGTGGGACATACCGTCTCCCCCGCTGGGATGAGAAGCGCATACGCTAGTCTACTCCGGAGTATCGATGCCCTGTCTCGATAGTCCAACGACTAGGGACCTGTATAAGGATGTGCTTATGGATTACCCAGCTCCCACGAGTGTGAGCGCCATCACAACGCTGGTAATCAAGTAAAGATCCTAAGGGCTCTACTAATATGTATACAAGCGATATGCTAAAAGAAACACATGCACATATTGAAGTAGAGACAAACCAAGTAGCATACTACCATTTTGAGCAAGATTGTCTACACAACTGTGAATATCCCAAGCTTCCATCAAGTAATATACAAGCTAGTATGATACAGTAATGGCCTCTACGGCATATACACTAACAGTCTCATGTATTGTGAAACCTAAGGCTATGAGAGATATTCTAATCCATCTACATTCTCTACATCACCTAGGTCATCTAGTGTAGCGAACTAGATACCCTAGTTACTTCAGATTTGAGGTAAGAGCTCGAAATACAGACTCTCGGGTGGATCGTCTTTGACTCAAGGAGGCTGACGAGGAAGCCCGATCAAAACGATCCATGGAGCCTATAACGAGGAGGAGGAATGAAACAAGAAGACCTGAAGGACCAATTAACATGAGGTATAACACTTCTTTCCAAGTAGTTAACCTTATACAGCTTGCTAGTTAGGGTTTAGATCCGATCCTGGAGTTCTAGTCGGTGTTGTGAGCTTTGTAAAAATCACTTTTTATGTTTTCCGTCTCCCCACGAACCCGCGGTGTGCGTGACATTGACTTACAGTGGTATTAAAGCTAGGCTAAACCTTTGCTAGCTTGTTACCAAGTGTTAGAAGTTCGATCGTCGGAAAAACCGTAAAACAAAACACCCGAAACCCTGGTTTCTGTCGATTTTTCAAAGTGCCAGAAAAATTATTTCAGGGTTATGAAAAATCAGTGCAAGGTTTTTTAAGAATACTCAAGAAAAACGAGTCAATGAATCGCCAGCAACGTTGTGGAACCGTGGCGAAACGGTGTGTTTAGCCACTGTTTCGCGGCCGATTCGTGGCCGATTCAACTCGGAGTTCCTCTGTTATTCTTAATATTGGGTATATTATTTTCTGGAATATTTGGTTTCTATCTAGTATTTTTTGTTGTGCTGGTTTGCACTTAGGGTAGACACGGAAAATATATTTCGATTGAAATTATAATGTTTTTGGCTAACATGTTCTTCTGTATTGTTATAAGTGTTTTAAACTTCAGCTAATTGCTAGATGTCGGTTAGTTTGATGTTGCACATATCTGTTGGTTTGTGTATATAGACTTTATTGGATCGTCGTGGATGAATAGCCGGGTATGTGAGAAGAGAGTTTCTTTCATTCGATATAAATTGTAATTTGATATAATATTATTTTGTGGGGCACATCCGGGCTGAGGTTGCAACCGTCGTTGTATTATTTCTTTTTACTGTTTTCTGCTCCTAGGATAGACCCATGGTAGGGTACATAAACTATCGGGTTCTTTGAAGTGCCGAGTAGCCCACTTACTTTGTTGAGGGAGGTTGCTTCACTTCTGGAATTTGACGGGTAGTTTGCCGCACTCGTAGGAGTATGGGGTGGGGGTTTAGCTATTCATCACAACCGTGGAATCTGTCTTTCTTTACAGGCTTAAACGGAATACAGAATTCCAAGTATATCCAATATGTTCATCTGTGATCTGGAATGCCTATTATTGTGTGACACGAATGATTATTATATATATGCTATATAGTAGAAGTTGCTTATGTTTTGCATCCGCGCTAGTCTAGCGTCCGCTCTGGTGTTAGTTAAGTAACTTAACGGTGTTATATGGGGCCCAGTGGCGAATGCGGATGGCATAAGCGAACTAGTTATTTTCGTTTCTCTCTGTAATGCTAAGTGTAAATGATAGGACTGCATTAGATTAATGCAAAGAAAATAAACCAAAGATGAATCGTTGGAACAGTTTTAAAACAACTTGGTTTTTTCAAAACAGAAACTTTTAAAATGCGGAGCTTAAACCACTCCTTTAAAATCTATCAGGTTCTTTAGATTATATCAAGTTCACTACGTTCACGGTTTCTCCAAAACCAATCGTTGCCTTCCGTCATTTCAGTTGAATATTCAGTAGTATTCAAGCTATGTATTTTGACCTTCGCCAAGGCAAAACGATTGGTAGCAACTAGATATTCATCTGTTGCACAGATAGATGCGTTGGTTTGGGACAACGTACTACTTTTTTGGCCTTCGTCAAGGGTATTTACGGGTGTGTTCAAATTAACCTTAACAATGATTGTTGGATATAGTGCCCTCTAAGTCAATTATTGGATCGCAGGTACGTGATTGCAATGATTGAGGGAGGACCTATACCGATAAAACAGTCTTACTCAAGATGATATTGTGCTATCTGGTTTGTCTTTATCACTGTTACACTTTGATAGAGCCCTTAGGATCTTGCTTGACTACCAGCAGTATGATGGCGATCATATATGTGGGAGCTGGGGTCTATAAGCACATCCTTAAAGTGTCCCTAGTCGTGGGAGTTTCGAGACAGGGCATCCATACTCCAAAGTGGACTACTGTATACATTCGAGACCCCGACGAGGGGCGGTGGCCGGTCTCACAAGATATTGGTGTTAGTTGGTTCACCTAAGATGTATACAGGTGCTCATTGGGTTATGAGTACACCGGACAGGACTCGCTGGGAACATGCTAGTTGGTATTATACATATCGTCAAATAGCAGTTCCCTGGTGACATGTGTACATATTAGTCTGTCGACCTGGGATCATCATTTGTGTCGTGTGAGTTCATATTGTGCTTTGATTTATACCCTACCACGGGTCAAAGGAGTCGTGCAAACAGGTATATTTTGGGTACAGTCCCGAGCCACATGGAGGCAGTGAGCGGATCGTCAGGGATTCCTCTCTCTAGGTATTGGGGGTAAGATCGCGTTGTGTTTAGGAGAGCCATTACACGAAATCCCTGGCCAGGGTAATCGAGATATACTGGTAGGTATACCAGTAGTATCTCAGGGTGTTCTGGGCTGCTCTCTGACACGACTTATACAGCTATTGGGGGTCTGACATTGACTAGCCCCCTAGGCCCTATATGCGATTCTCATAAACTAATGGACCGGACTGTATGGATATTGTCACTGTCAGGCTCAGTAGGGTTTCTGGATGAGTTCGCTCATCAGCTTCCCTTCCAATAAATACATAGGCAATCCGTTATGTACAGCTTGTACCTCTGACGTGCTAAGGGTTATACCCAGTGCCAGTGTATTGATGAGTCATTAGAGTCCCCCACAGACAGTTTCCCATGTTCGGGCGAAACATTGTAGAAGCCGTATGGTTTTATGCCCGGGTTAGGAAAATGCACGTGTGTTTTCGCACGTGTCATATTACGGGCAGATAAAACTGGGGGGCTTTGGTTTAAGCCGGATCTGAGTATTATACTGTGTAGATATAAAATCTTTGTCTTAGTTGCATTTTTATTCGGTCGTAATACAAATGCAGGTATGTTTATACTGTTACGGGGTTATCCTGAAATTCGTTTCGGGATCGCTTTTGGAAGTTGCCATTTGCCAGTTTTCTATCACCCGTATTTAGTATTCGGTTAAATGCGGATTTATCTTTTCTTGGGTGAGTCATGGTTCTAGAAGGTTCTAATTTAGGTGACTCATGGTTAGCATTTAATGATATGGTGATTCATTGTTAAGCATTAATTGTTGTGGTGAGGTGTTTAATGTGAGTCACCATTTGCATTAATGGATTTTGGTAATGCTTGAGATATTTCTCCTTGATCTTTTACCTTATGATTACCACCCCTTGCTCATACACTCACCCTCCTCCCCTCTTCATATAGTGGCCGGCCCCTTGTGGGAAGGAGGAGGATTGATTCATTTTGGCAAAAGCTTATGAAATTTGCTTCATAGAAATTTCATATGTTGATTTCTCATTTCACCCGATCCAAAAAGGCAACTTCATTAACCGTTCGTCCATAGCTTTGGACGCAACGAGACCAAGTGTTCTACTCATTCTCTACATCAATCTTGGTCATCTCTTTTAGCAAACTTGATGATCGTGTTGCCTCGGTTCAGAGGCGGGAGCCCGTTTAAAGATCCGTCGACGTGGTGCCACCTGGACGACGAGACCGGAGATCGAGCGAGTTTGGATCAGCTGCAACAAAGCGTGGGATGATGGTTGAAGACCGAAGGACCCGGATCATTCGGTATAACATTTCTACCCACTTTACAGTATGTTAGTTTAGCGTTAATGGCAGATCCTGGGATATAGTATACGATAGCGCCAGTTGTAAAAGTTTTTGTTCCGCATATTAGCATTTGAAAGACGGCCGGGGCGCTACCATAGACTTACACTAGTATCAGAGCCTCGCCATTAAACTTTACTAACTTATGCTAACGCGTTTAAAATATCGATCGAACGGATTTTCGAAAAACACAATTTTCTGTTCAAAGTTTCTGTCGATTTTAAATCAGGACAAAAAATTATTTTGAGCACTTCAGAAAATAAAGCAGGCTTTTTGAAGCATACTGTGCAAATTTTGTCACGTGATCGTACAGTGTTGCCGCTGATCCGCGGTCAAAACTTGGGTTTGAACGTGCATCCGCGGCCGTTTAGTGGGAACAATGATCCAAATTTGTACAGGGGCTCCTACACAGTGAATTGTGGTTTCTGGAAAATTTCTTTTGGGCCCAGTTTCTGTTACTATACAGTAGATGTTTGTGGGACCCACTTCGGGAAATTTTGTCGATCGAAATTTAAACGTGTTAGTTTACAGTACTTACTTTATATTTCCGACCGGGAATGTCATTTGAGCGGTAAACCGTGTCTAATTGCTATAGTTCTTTTAGACGGGTTTGCGAACGTGACATTCGCGTTGATGTTCTGTGTTATGCTGTGATGTTGCGGGTATGTCCTGGTGGATAGCAGTGTGAAATGGTTGTGCTGTTTGGATTTATTTGTACATTTTATATTGCGGGGCGAGCGTCCGACTTGTGGACTGCCGTCACTGCCTGTTTGTATATTATTCTTTTGGGGCACGACCGGGCTGAGGTCGATGTACCCGTTGTATATTTTTCTTTTCTGTACTAGGATTACCCCGCGGTGGGGTGCACGGATAGCCGGGTTCTGGAGGGCAACGGGTCCGTATCTCATGGTTTTGAGAGGAAGAAGGGCCTCACTCTAGAATTGGTAAACTATTCGCCGCACTCGCAGAGAGTACAGGTTGACCCAAGGAGGGTTCCTCAAGTTACCGGATTCCCTGATGTGTTGGGTGGTCCATTCATTTTGCTGTAGGGGCTGCCTCGCTTCAGGTTTTGGCGGGTAACCTGCCGCACCCGTAGGGTTCTAGGTTTCATTGCACAGGCTATCCACACGACCAAAGGAATGTCGGGTTTCAGTAGCGGCTCTGTGAAACTCAGGGATCCCAGATTATCTATATTGTTCTGTGATGCTTATTACTTTTCTGTAATGTTGCATATTATCATGCTTAGAGCGATTATTGTATATTAGTATATATACTATTAGATGTTGTATATGTTTTACACTCGCGCTAGTCCAGTCCCCGCTCTGTCGTTAGTTAAGTAACCTAACGGGTGATGACGGGACCCAGTGACGAATGCGGATGGCATATACGTACATTTTATTTTCGTACTTTTCTGGTGTGATTAATTGATGGGACTGCATTGATTCTTGTCAATGCAAGGATAAAACAAAAATATATTTGATGTTGTTGGAACCAAATTTTAAAAAGAGTTATTACAAAGACGTTTCCTTTTGTTTTTGCATAGTGGTATTCGGTTATGAATATCCTGCACCTCATTCGACGTGGCAAGGGCCGAGATCCCTTCACCGGGAGTGACCCGTTGGGCAGAAGTTTGCGTCAGGGTAATAACTTCAGTATAGTCGATCACAAGTTGCTTTGCATCGCAGTATTCAGTTGGAATATCCTGCACCTCATTCTATGAGGAAAGAGCCGAGATCCCTTCACTGGGAGTGACCTCTTTAGCAAAAGGTTTTCGCCACTATATTTTTTATAAAAAGCTATCAGGTTCCATCAACAAGATCAAGTTCATCACGTTAACGGTTTTTCGCCAAAAACCAGTCGTAATCCTCCGTCATTTCTTATGGATGGTCAGTAGTATTCAAGCTATGTTTGTTGGCCTACGTCAAGGCATAGTGTTTGGTAGCTGCTGGGGTATTCATTTGTTGCATAGATAGATGCATTAGTTTAGGACAGATGTACAGCCTTGTTGGCCTGCATCAAGGGCATGTACGATGACCTAAATTAATCAGGACAACGACGGGTAGAACATGACATGTGGCTTATGATTTGTTGGCCTACGTCAAGGTCATAAGAGCATGGGATAAAAATTATATCGGGAGTTTCAAACATATAGGAAACTTGCAAAACATGATCATACCTTCTGGAGTGTGATAACGTGAGTGGATACCGTCACGTTATCATGCGATGACAGTTGGATCCCGATTCCCACAGATGAGTTAGTTTACTCTTCGGGTGATCCCGACTAATTCTTCTTTCAGGTTTGGAGGAGAATTTGAGATTACAGTGGGAGGTTTCCTGATTAGATAAAGTGATAACCATTCTGATCTAGGTTAGAGTGTACGCAGAGTGTTTCTTTTCTCTCTTTCTTTGGCAGGGACCTTTGACCGACCCTAGATTATGACTCAGTGACCAAGTTGACCGAACCTTCTTTAAATACTGGCTTTTGGATTGTCTATAGTTGCATAACTCATTGCCACTCCTTTTACCCTTTGTATTTCTCAGAATACCTCGTATTACTACGGACATCCACTTCCATTGGATAGATCCATCGTATGGTTATATACGAACTCGAAGGGACTTCTTCGAGGATGGATCAAGGTTCAGGAGAAATTGAATTGGTTTATTCAGTTATCTTTTATTATCACCTTCTCTCAGGTTGCGAGGGCTCCATAGTTTAGGAGAGTACACCAATTACGCTTATTGGATAGTCTTATTCCAAACCATAGGCAGGTGCCGAAAGGTAGGGAATGAAGAGAACCAATTAGCCTAAGTAGGGTGTACAGAAGATAATAACTAAAGACAAAATAAAGGGATCAGAAAGAGGGCAAAGTAAATTACGACTGTTTTCATTCACGACCATTGTGAATTGGATTATGGAAGAGGCATTGCTAGGAATACCAGGATACCCCTACGAAACATTTTTTGTTTCAGTGCATTGTTAATGGAAAACTGATTTCCCGATTAGATACTTACTCCAGGGTATGTATTTACCAGGTAAGATTCTCATATCTGTATGGTTTTACAGATGATGAGTAGGAGTAAGTTATTGGGAATTAGGTCATCATCCCCATTATATCGGAATTCGTTGTAATTGGTGATATTTGAGGAAATCGCCTCGGTACCGTTTTCAACCTACGATGCACAGATTTTGAGTTATTCAACTCAGCGGAATTATACAGAGTATTGTATGTTGTCTAGTGTCCATCAGGACAAAGGGGTTGGTCCTCGTACTATTTTCTATCTACTTGTGACTTCTCTAGTTTTTAGCCAAGTGTTTCATAGAAATACAATGTCTAAGTTTCGAGAAGTTGTGGGTATAGGAATAAAGTAGAGAACCAGTTGTCGCAAGTATCGGGATTCTTCAAAGAAATCGAAGATGTAGATATTTATGATTACTATTCAGTTGATAGTAACGGTTTTGAGAAACTTGTTTCACTTTCAGGTTACTCATAATTGGATGGATTCCTAAGTTGAGTAATGCTGATTAGCCTCTCTCCATTAAGTTGATATGCACTGGAGACAGCTGCATGATTAGAATATGGTTCCAAATTAAATTAGTGCCAAAGTTTCTATATTGGATATAGAATGGTTCATATCTTAACGATATTACGGTAAGGGGAGTTGTCTAGTTTATGCTTAAAACCAGACTCTGATAACTCAAGGCACGTTTCTGTAATGGCAGTTTGTGGGTTGACCCTAGCTTTGACGGGGGTTGATTTTCTACCATCTGGAAGATCAATAGTGATATTGTTCTTGACTCGTCACAGTTTTAGTAAAATGGATTTTTTCCAGAAAAAAAGTAGTGGGAGTATGGTAGAACTGGAAGTGATTCCAGAACCGCAAACGGTTATGGAAAGTTTAATAGGACCTATATATTCAATCAGGCTTGACATTCCAATAGCCACTCCGCAGATATGGTGGGTAATCTCAGACACCCGAGAGGTTCTCCGGTAGCCTCAAGGAATGTGACAGGGAGCTTCTTGTTTACCCAGACTTGACACTACTGTTGTTCCAGGCTATGAGACCCGGCAGGAGGATAAGTATAGCGTCATTCTAAACTAGCTTTAGAAGTGTACGTATATATTATTCTGCCAGAAGGTTGTCGTAGTCGGTGGGAGCAGCGGAAGCATAGTGGGAAAGTAGCTTAAGCCTATTTATAGACTAGAGCAGAAATAGCGGAGATAGATCATCTATTTTTTGATGTGACAGTCATGGGTTTGACTTCATCAGAATATGGGATGAATCTGTTAAGAAGGTTGTAGGGTGTGATGTCCTGGTATTTGGATGACATACACAGAGTAGGAAGTAAAATTCCTATACTATAATCGGTTATACTGTGGTTGTCACAAAGTTGTTTCTACACAAAGGACATGGATATAATATCTGACATTCTAGATACTAGATCTATGCTTTTAGATCTAGATTTTGGTAGTTTCCTAATGTGGGTACTTTGACAGTATTCTAATTGTTTTAGAATAGGTGACTCCTGGCATGGTGGAGTACCTGCATGTGATGGAGTCACACTCTCTAAAGGTGTCTTACAGACAAAAGGGGAGAGGGATGTGCATGATTGGCAGATCAATTGCTTAGGCAATTGAGTCAATCGTGAGATGTCAAATACCACACCAGATGCTGTTTTTGCACTAGATGCGATAAGTTTAATATTAATCCAATCCTGGAGACACATAAGAAAGCAGTTTTAGAACATAAGTGAATGTTCTACGGATTTGATAATGGCAGCCTCCTTGAGGAGACGGTTATCATTCCAGGCTTCCAAGGTGACCTGGATGACAGAGTGATTATCAGAGTTATAGTTTTTCCTCTGACAAGGGATAGTATTATGGACAGGTGGTCCAAGAGGATACTGTGGGAGGCATAGTGCGCGATACTGATTAGGTTCAGTTATCAATACAGTCTAAGAAGTTTGGATTTGGAGTTCATTTATGAACTAGGTCCCATCAGATATCCAGACATATTCTAAGACAGGAATTACTCGATTCGGGAGATTACTTTCTCCGCGAACTTGAGATTAAGAGAGACATAGAAAGAAACATCAGGGCGGATCCACTCACTGAGGCTATGAGTATGCGATATCGCAATAATAGCCTTAAGTGCAAGTGGGAGATTGTTGGATATAGTGCCCTCTAAGTCAATTATTGGATCGCAGGTACGTGATTGCAATGATTGAGGGATGACCTATACCGATAAAACAGTCTTACTCAAGATGATAGTGTGCTATCTGGTTTGTCTTTATCACTGTTACACTTTGATAGAGCCCTTAGGATCTTTCTTGACTACCAGCAGTATGATGGCGATCATATATGTGGGAGCTGGGGTCTATAAGCACATATTTAATGTGTCCCTAGTCGTGGGAGTTTCGAGACAGGGCATCGATACTCTAAAGTTGACTAGTGTATACATTCGAGACCCCGACGAGGGGCGGTGGCCGGTCTCACAAGCCATTGGTTTTAGTTGGTTCACCTAAGATATATACAGGTGCTCATTGGATTATGAGTACACCGGACATGACTCGCTGGGAACATGCTAGTTGGTATTATACATATCGTCAGATAGCAGTTCCCTGGTGACATGTGTACAGGTTAGTCTGTCGACTTGGGATCATTATTTGTCTCGTGTGAGTTCCCGCTGTGCTTTAATTTATACCCTACCATGGGTGAAAGGAGTCATGCGAACAGGTATATTTTGGGTATAGTCCCGAGCCACATGGAGGCAGTGAGCGGATCGTCCGGGATTCGTCTCTCCCGGTATTGGGGGTGAGATAGCGCTGTGTTTAGGAGAGTTATTACACGAAATCCCTGGCCAGGGTAATCGAGATATACTGGTAGGTATACCAATAGTATCTCAGGGTGTTCTGGGCTGCTCTCTGACACAACTTATACAGCTATTGGGGGTCTGACGTTGACCCTCCCCCAAGTCCCTATATGCGATTCTCATAGACGAACGGACCGGACTGTATGGAAATTTTCACTGTCAGGCTCAGTAGTGTTTCTTGATGAGTCTGCTCGTCAGCTTCCCTTCCAATCAATACATTGGCAAACCGTTACGTACAGCTTGTACCTCTGACGTGCTAAGTGTTATACCCAGCGCCAGTGTATTGATGAGTCATTAGAATCCCCCACAGACAGTTTCCCAAGTTCGGGCGAAACGTTGTAGAAGCCGTATGGTTTCATGGTAGGGTTAGGAAAATGCACGTGAGTTTTCGCACGTGTCGTATTTCGGGCAGATAATACTGGTGGGCTATGGTTTAAGCCGGATCTGAGTATTATACTGTGTAGATATAATATCTTTGTCTCAGTTGCATTTGTATTCGGTCGTAATACAAATGCGGGTATGTTTATACTGTTACGGGGTTATCCTGAAATTCGTTTCGGGATCACTTTTGGAACTTGCCAGTTGCCAGTTTTCTATCACCCGTATTTAACATTCGGTTAAATGCGGATTTATCTTTTCTTGGATGAGTCATAGTTCTATAAGGTTCTAGTTTAGGTGACTCATGGTTAGCATTTAATGATATGGTGATTCATTGTTAAGCATTAATTGTTGTGGTGAGGTGTTTAATGTGAGTCACCATTTTCATTAATGGATTTTGGTAATGCTTGAGATATTTCTCCTTGATCTTTTACTTTATGATTACGACCCCTTGCTCCTACACTCACCCTCCTCCCCTTTTCATATAGTAGCCGGCCCCTTGTGGGAAGGAGGAGGATTAATTCATTTTGGCAAAAGCTTTTGAAATTTGCTTCATAGAAATTTCATATGTTGATTTCTCATTTCACCCGATCCAAAAAGGCAACTTCATTAACCGTTCGCCCATTGCTTTGGACGCAACGAGACAAAGTGTTCTACTCATTCTCTAAATCAATGTTGGTCATATCTTTTAGCAAACTTGATGATCGAGTTGCCTCGGTTCAGAGGCGGGAGCCCGTTTAAAGATCCATCGATGTGGTGCCACCTGGACGACGAGACAGAAGATCGAGCGAGTTTGGATCAGCTGCAACAAAGCGTGGGATGATGGTTGAAGACCGAAGGACCCGGATTGTTCGGTATAACATTTCTACCCACTTTAAAGTATGTTAGTTTAGCGTTTATGGCAGATCCTGGAATATAGTATACGATAGCGCCAGTTGTAAAATTTTTTGTTCCACATATTAGCGTCTGAAAGACGGCCGGGGCGCTACCGTAGACTTACAATGATGGGTACAACTTGACATGTGACTTATGATATGTTGGCCTTCTTCAAGGTTATAAGTGCATAGGGCAAAAATCCACATTGGGAGAATCTAAAGGAACTGAAACTTGCTAGTGCTGCATACAATTTGCAGTGTGATAATATTTATAGGATTCCTTTAGGATTATCACACAAAGATATTTTGATCTCGATTCTACTGTGAGTATACGCTACTCCTCGGGAGATTTTTTTACTAAAACAATCAATGTTATAAACTAAGTAGGTGTCTAGAAGGTGTTAGCAGGGCTACGCCTCTAGGAAAAAGAGGTTATGTAATTAAAGAATTTCGCGAAAGTGTTGGAAAAGCTCCCTTGAAGTACAAACACCATCATGGCTGAAAGGTTAAGCAAGTATTGTAGGGTGAGATTAATCGTGACTAATTCTTCTTTTATGATTTGAAGAGGGATTCGAGATACAGTGGGAGCCATCCTGTTTAGATAAAATAAAAACCAATCTAAACTTGCAAGAGCGTCATGGTGAGTGTTTCTCCTCTATCTACTAATTGCAGTGACCAGGTGACCGGACATAGGTTACAGCTAGATAATAAATTGACTGAACCGGACTATATTGATTGGCAAAGATTTGTCCAGATGTCCATTGCCTATAACAAGCTGGGCCACCGCCTTACTACTTACGCCCACGCCGTCCCAATTCCTGTTTCTACCATCACGGATATGAATATTCGTAAGACAACGGAAAAAGATAGTGCGAATGCTAAGTGCATCGTGTTGGCCTCAGTAGATGGTGTAAACCAGAGGCAGCATGAGAAGATGGACTTAGCTTCCATTTTCCTCCAAAAAAAAGATTTATATGGAGAGAAATCTCGTATCGCAAGATATGAGATCTCGAAGGAATTGCTTTAAGCAAGGTTGGCTGTCGGATCTTCTGTAGGGAACCACGTCCCTACAATGATTAGCTGTATTAAACAGCTCACGGACCTAGAGACTACGTTGGAGAACGAGTCATATGTTGACTTAGTTCTACAGTCCCTACCTTCTATTTACGCTCAGGGGAAGAAAGTTACACTTCCAGTAGAGGGAACCCTGAAGGAAACCAGGGAGACACCCGCTCTGCTTATTAGGAAATCTTCCTCTTCTGGATCTAAGGAGAAAGCCAAGGGTGAGAAGAAGAAGACCTCTACCAAGCCGATAGTCTATGTCAGTAAGGTAGAAGGAAAGGGCAGGGAAAAAGTTACGGGGCTAACAGTAGGGAAGGAGGGTTGTTCCTATTGTCACAGGAAAGGGCATTGGCACAAGGATGCACGGTTTGGAAAGCCAGAATTCAGGATCCGAAGCACATTGTGGCTTCGACTTCGGGTGTGTTTGTGATTGAAAACTGTATGTCAATTAACTCTACTTCCTGGGTACTAGATACCAGATCAGGATCTCATATATATAATTCATTACAGGCTTTGAGAAACCGTAGATTTATTTGGGAAGGTGATATGACTGTCAGGGTTACTAACGGAATGAGCGTGGACACTGTATCCGCAGGGGAATATCACCTAGGATTGACAAGTGGGCAGATATTGATTTTACATAACTATTTGTGTGTACCTAGTCTAGCTTGTAATATCAAATCTGTAACTTTACTTTCTAAGGAATGATATGATTTTACATTTGTAAGCGATGTGGTCTACATCCACCTAAATCAAAGTTTGATTGGGTCAGGTACACTAGATAACGGTATATACGTATTAAATCAAGCTCAGGTTTTCAACATTCAGAACACACTTAAAAGAAAGTCTTCAGAATTAAATAAGGATTTCTTATGGCATTGTAGACTGGGTCATATCAATGAAACACGGTTGTCGAATTTATATAGAGTGGGATATTTGGATCCCTTCGAATATCAGTCTTATGCAACTTGTCAATCTTGTCATATGGGAAAGATGACAAAAACTCCGTTCACTGGGCACGGAGTAAGAGAGAGCGAGCTCTTGGGACTCATACATACCGGCGTGGGTGGTCCAATTTCTACACATGCACGAACTGGTTATTCTTATTTCATTACTTTTATGGATGATTTCTCTAAGTATGGACATGTCTTCTTGATGATACATAAATCCGAGGCCTTTGAGAAATTTCGGGAATATAAGAATGAAGTGGAAAAAAAAATAGGAAAAGATATCAAGACAATGAGATCTGATCGAGGTGGTGAATACTTAAGTGCCGAGTTCCTGGATTATCTAAAAGAGAATGGTATTCTCTCTCAGCTTACTCCTTCATACACACCTCAACACAACGGTGTATCGGAAAGGTGCTACAGAACCCTATTGGATAGGTTCGTTCCATGATAAATAATACTGAGCTACCGCGATCCTTCTGGGTTATGCACTAGAATCATCTGCATATCTTTTGAACAAGATTCCTACCAAGTCAATGCCTACAATACCATATCAAATGTGGAGCGGGAAGAAACCCTATCTTATGTACCTGAAGATATGAGGATGTCCAGCTTTTGTAAAAAAGCAGCATGCAGACAAGATCGAGGCACGTTCAGTACTGTGTAAGTTTGTGGGATACCCAAAAAACTCCAGGGGATATCTTTTCTATTACACAGAGGAACAAAAGGTCTTTGTTTCTAGTCTTGCCCACTTTTTGGAAAATCAATTTTTAGAAAAAGAAACTAGTGGGTGCGCAATAGAACTGGAAGAAATTCCAAAACCACAGGCTATTACTGAAAGTAAGGTAGAACAAGAGGTTTCTGAAGAACCGGACATCCCCGCGCCACTCCGCAGAACTAGTAGGCAGTCTCATCCACCCGAGAGGTACTACGGTTTTCTCATAGACGGGGATAGAGAGAATTGCATCATTGACAATGATGAGCCAACAAGCTTCCAGCAAGCCATACAGAGCGGCGAATCAGTAAAATGGCCGGATGCAATGTGGGCCGAGATGGAGTCCATGTACACCAACAAAGTATAGACTTTGGACATTGCTCCGGAAGGGGTAAAACCCGTAGGCTGCAAATGGATCTTCAGAAAGAAGATTGGTGTAGATGGACACGTTGAAATATACAAGGCTATACTTGTTGCAAAAGGTTTTCGTCAAAGACCTGGTTTGGACTATGATGAAACCTTTTCTCCATTGGCTATGCTTAAATCCAATTGGATCATTCTTGCCATTGCCGCTTTCTATGATTATAAGATCTGGCAGATAGACGAAAAGACGGCTTTTCTAAATGGAAATTTGGAAAAGTGTGTATATATGGATCAGCCAGAGGGTTTCAATCAGAGTGGGAGCATCAGGAAAGTGTGCAAGTTTCTTAAGTACATTTATGGACTAAAGCAGACATCGTGGAGTTGGAATATCTGTTTTGATGAGACAGTCAAAGAATTCGATTTTATCACAAATTTATAAAATAAAAAATTTCTAAACAAAATTCCAGATGAAACATGCACATATAGTAAGATTGTAAAGAGAACTGTGGTATTCCTCATCTTGTATGTGGATGACATTCTCTTGATAGGAAATGACATTCCTATGCTACAATCAGTCAAAGGATTCTTGTCACAGAGGTTCTCCATGAAAGACCTGGGTGATGTCTCCTACATTCTGGTGATCCAGATCTATTGTGATAGATCAAAGAGGATTTTGGGATGTTCACAGTCCAGGTACATCGACACCATGCTGAAAAGATTCGGTATGGAAGATTCTAAGCATGGTAATCTACCGACTTGTCACGGAATCACCCTCTCCAAAGAAATGTCTCCCAAGATAGAATTTGAAAGGGATCGCATGATATCTATACCATACGCTTCTGCGGTAGACTCTATAATGTATGTGATGTTGTGTATCAGACTAGATGTTGCTTACGCACTCAGCGTGGTAAGCCGATATCAGTCGAACCTAGGGGAGAAGCATTGGATAGCAGTAAAGAACATTCTTAAGTACCTGAGAAAGAATAAGGAGATGTTCTTTGTGTATGGCGGAAAAGACCTCTAGATCGAGGCCTTTGCTGACTCCAGCTTCCAGAGTGACAAGGATGACTCCAAGTCCTTGTCGGGTTATGTCTTTACCCTCAATGAAGGGGCGGTCTGTTGGAAGAGCTCCAAGTAGGACACCGTAGCTGACTCGACGATGGAAGCGGAGTCTATCGCTGCTTGTGACGCCATGAAAGAAGCAGTCTGGATAAGGAAGTTCCTAACGAAACTTCGGGTGGTTCTGTCCATTGTAGATCCAATACCTCTGCATTGCGACAACAACAACGCTATAGCTTTGGCGAAGGAACCCATTGTTCCCCTCCGAAAGGCGGCTCACAAGACTGCGATGTCCTGGCACTGAGATTCGGGGCAGATGCTATTTGGTTTTATCCGTCTACCTCTCCGAAGATGCCAAGTTGATTTATGGCACTGTGTATCGGAGGTTTAGACGGATGCGGCCGATGTAGCAAACTTCGTCAGATTCCCCCTCAGGGTGAGGGGTTTTTGATTGTGGGGATGCTCTTCCCTGCAGGCGCAAGCCCCTGCAGTTAATTATGCTACCGTGTCGCGGTAACAACTTTCTCATTCTCCAGAATTTCACTTCGTGTCGTGGGTGTTTGTTTTGTTCGTGGTTGCCCATGAATTGTATACGGAGACTGAGTAATGCCGTCGCCCGTAGGACGTGGATTAGTCCAAATCCGTATTTATTTAGATTTGGGTTTGGTGTTTTTAGTTTAAGGATGCATTAGTCGCGTTGCGGCTAAGATCAACTTAAATGTTCGTTAAGGATACGTTAGTCCGGTTTGAGACTAAGATCAACTTAACGGGATCGTTTAGATCCGACAAAAGAGCTTTTGGGCTCTATTGTTCCAATTTAGGGACATAGTGGTCCAACATTCCGATTTTGGGGGCGGATATTGGTTTAAGGACGTATAAGTCCATGAGTTTAAGGACCCCACAGTCCGTATTAATGTGTGGTTGTCAGGACCCGTCATCTCTCTGACGACGTTGAAGGATTACAACGAAAAATATCAGAGGAGTTCAGAAATGTACCCTTGAACCAAAGTTGGTTGAGAGATCTATAGTCCAATTTGGGACTAAAGTTTGTTTGAAGGTTTGATTTAAGAACACGTTAGCCATATTTGAGGCTAAGATCAACTTAATCGTTTGTTAAGGATACGTTAGCCCAATTTGAGACTAAGATCAACTTAACGGGGTCGTTTAGATCCGACAAAAGAGCGTTTGGGCTCTATTGTTCTAGTTTAGGGACATGGTGGTCCATGTTCCAGTTTAGGGACATGGTGGTCCATAGGTAGTTTAGGGACGTTGCGGTCCATGCTCCAGTTTAGGGACGTGGTGGTCCGTATTCCAGTTTATGGACGTGGTGGTCCGTATTCCAGTTTAGGGACATGGTGGTCCGACATTAGTTTAGGGATGTTTCGGTCCGTCGCCAGTTTAGGGACGTAGTGGTCCATCGCCAGTTTAAGGACGTGGTGGTCCGTCGCCAGTTTAAGGACGTGGTGGTCCATCATTAGTTTAGGGACGTTTCGGTCCGATATTAGTTTAAGGACGTCTCGGTCCGATATTAGTTTAAGGACGTCTCGGTCCGATATTAGTTGAAGGACGTCTCGGTCCGATATTAGTTTAAGGACGTTTCGGTCTGATATTAGTTTGAGGACGTTTCGGTCCGATATTAGTTTAAGGACGTTTCGGTCCAATATTAGTTTATGGTCGTCGGGGCTCGTCACCTCTGACGACGTTGAATGATTACAACGACAGGTGTCAGAGGAGTTCGGAGATGTACCCTCGAACCGAAGTGAATTGATTTAAGAGAGCAATCTTGCTCAGTCAATTTAATTTAAGGACTTATGGCCAAAATTGGGCTAAGGCCAGTTTCAGCATTTTTTGTCTTTGGCTGGTGGTGCGGCTTCACCCCTTTTTAGTAATGCACTACATTATTCTTGTTTTGGTTGGGCTTTGCCCTTTTATAAATGATGTAGAGCATCTATTTTTTTGTTTGGGCTTTGCCCCCCCTTTTAAAATGCATAGCATTTTTTTTATTAGGCCTGTTAGGCCTTTTAATTGGGCTCTGTCGCTTTTCTTTAACAATGCAGAGCATTAAATACTCTGACAGTGCCCCACGTGGTTTGTCAGGCGCTTTGCGCTAAGTAATGAGCGCAAACTCATATGGGGGTGACACGTGTCACGCTCTGGTGAGCGCAAGCGCAATAGCGCAGTGCGCTGTGCTGTTGCGCTGCGCTATTGCGCTGCAGACACGTGGCGCGCTCTGGTGAGTTGCGCTAATTCTAGAGAGCAGAGCTCTGTTTCAAGAGCGCGTAGCGCAAGTGGTTCTATAGCTGACACGTGTTGCGCTCTGGTGAGCGCAAGCGCCATAGCGCAGTGTGCTGCGCTAGTGCGCTGCGCCAGTGCGTTGCGCCACGTGGCGCGCTCTGGTGAGCGCAAGCGCAATAGCGCAGTGCGCTGCGCTAGTACGCTGCGATGTTGCGCTACTGACACGTGGCGCGCTCTGGTGAGTTGCGCCAATTCCAGAGAGCAAAACTCTATTTTAAGAGCGCATAGCGCAAATTGTTCTGTAGCTGACACGTGGCACTCTCTCAAGGGCGCAACAGCGCAGTTTGGCAATGCAAAGCACTAAGAATCTTTTAGATTCAAGAACAGAAGTGCAAAGCACTGTTGGATTTCTTGATCTAATTTAGATCAAAGGAAAAGATAAGTTTTTTCTTATCTTAAAGAACCAAAGGTTCATGAAAAAGTGCAAAGAACTATTTTTATTTTATTTATTCATTTTATTTAGTTATGTTTAAAGATCAATGATCTTGTTTATAAGAGAATTTTCTCTTCTTTCAAAGGTTTTTACCTTTTTTGTTCTTGAGGAGTTCTTCAGAGTCCTCTTTCTCTCTCTTTTTTTTAGAAAGATGTTCATTCTTTTTAATTGAGGTCCGGGATCCTTTTTATAGTGCCCATAAATTAGTTAAATTTGTTAAAGAGATTTTTTTCTGAGTGATTTGGGGAATTTTCCCCACCGTAGGATCTTTGATCCAAGGGTTTCTGCTTTGCAGAAGAAAATCTTCTTGTTTTAACAAGAATAGAAAAGAATTCTTAGAAATTTAATTCTGTTTGGCGCAGATGCCCCAGCGCGCGACACGTGTCGCGCAGCGCACAGCGCAGCGCAACTGCGCAACTGCGCGTGACAAGTGTCGCAAAGCGCACAGCGCAGCGCAACTGCGCTAGCGCATCTGTGCTGACACGTGTCGCGCAGCGCAGTGCTTGCGCAGCTGAAGCGTTGCTTTATTTAATTTTGTTTAAAACAGAGCTTTGCTCTGATTGGGAGCGCTGCCTTGGGCGCTGCGCTGATGCGTCTTCGCCTGACACGTGGCGTATTGCGCAACGCAAATAATCTGAAGCGTTGCTTCATTTATTAAATTTTAAATTTTCAAAGCAGAGCTTTGCTCTGATTGGGGGAAGATGAAGCGTTGCTTCATCTCCTGCCTCGGAATTTGAACAGAGCTTTGCTCTGATTGGGGTAAAACCCATGTCCCATTGGAAGTCAAGATATATCTTGAGTCCGTACCACCTGATCAGGGAGATCATTGATCACCAGGAGATCGAGGTGAGAAGAGTAGATACGATGAATAACACTGGAGATCCACTCACCACGGCCATCCATCAGACACATTTCGAGAGGCTAATCGAGATGATAGGTCTGCGATATGCCAATACATGGCCTTAGTGCAAGTAGGAGATTATTAGTGATATAAGCCCCAGAGTCCATTATTGTATCATACTGGTTTGTATATTACTTAAAGGAAGCTTGGGATATTCACAGTTGTATTAAAAGTCTTGCTCAAAATGGTAGTATGCTACTTGGTTTGTTTCTACCTAAATATGTGCATGCGTTTCTTTTAGCATATCGCTTTTACATATTGGTAGAACCCTTAGGATCTGTGCTTGATTACTAGCGTTGTGATGGCAGTCACACTAGTAGGGGCTGGGCAGTCTATAAGCACATCTTTATACAGGTCCCTAGTCATATGATTATCGAGATGGGGCATCGATACTCAAGAGTAGGCTAGTGTATACACTTCTCATCCCAGCAGGGAAGATGGCCTGTCCTACAGCCATTTGTACGTCGTACTAAAGATGGTATGCAGGTACTCATTGGGTTATGAGTACACTGGACAAGACTCGTTGGGATCTGCTGGTGGGTATTATACCTATCGTCGGGTAGCAGTTCCCAGGTGACATGAGTACAGCTTAGTCCGTCGACTTGACACTGCTACTTCGCCTCAAATGTGTTCCCTCTGTTCTTAGATTACTACCCTACCACGTCTTAAAGGAGTCAAGCAAATAGTTTATAGTTGGTGTAGGGTTACTAGGCACACTCAAGAGGTTCCACAAGGCATCTAGCATGCCGAATTCAAATTTTTATGTGCCTAACAACCCTAATGAAGATCGTTAACTAGAGATTAGGTGAAAACTATGAACTAGCAAACTACATTGCTACAAGTGAAAGGGACTACAACCTTTGTAGATCCGGTCCTCCATTTCTTTAGCTCCGTGATGACGTCCCTCCGCTGCGATCATCGGGATCCCGGACTCTGGCGTTGGTTTTATCGGAGAAATGAGCGGGCTAGGTCGTTGATTTCGGTGCCGAAGATGATCTACGTCGAGGCGACTCAAACTCAAGCTCCATCTTCACTTGGTCATGAACCTTGTGAAGAAAACACCCTATACAACATGGCAAGTGGTAGAAGATGAAGAAATAGGAAGTGGGTTCACTTTGGATTTGGATTTCTAACTTGATTTCAACACTTGAAATTTTCTAGCATGCTTTCTTTTCTTCATGAAGAAGATGAAGAATAAGAAAAGAAAAATGAATTATCTCAAAAGAAAATCAAGTGAAGTCTATTATTTAGCAACCATGGGTGAGTAAACTCATGTAAAGACTAAACTAGAGTTTAGGCTAATGGTTAGGTTAATGAACAAAACAAAATGGCTAGACTTTTCAAAGATGCTTTGAAGCTTCATGAAGCTTCAAGCCAAAAGAAGAAAAAGCCACCATTTAGTTTTTCTAAAATAAATAAAGAAAATAAAACCCTAACCATTAACCTAAACTTGGTGTAAGTCATACACACACCCAAGTTTGCATGTATCATCAAACATGATACAAACAAGTGCACTAAAATATATCACATATACAACTTGTGCACATCAAGTGAGAAAATCAATCTTAAGTGAACAAATACTAGTTAATGTAAAGTAATATATAAAATATATAATTATACATTAAATCATTAAATCAACACTTGATTTAACGATCCGGTCATATCGCATATAACCGACTAATATCCATAGTAACAACTTATCGAATCAACACTTGATCCGATAACCCGGCTATATCGCATACAACAGATCAATGTCAAAAATCGCGAGAGTAGAATACAGTATCACATACTGGTATTATTCTCGGTCCCTAGCATATCTCATATGCGCTCCTATGTCGTTTCTCTTGAGCCAGGAAACCCATGTGTAGGACTCTAAAGACTCGTCAATACGCCGGTAGTAGGTGATGATCATATCAAACACCCACAAGCCGCAAGCGGTCTGCTAAACGTAACGGCCTCCCGGGTATTGACCGATCAGAAGATCAATAAGAAAGCCTGCTCACACTCTTGTGAATCCAATCAGTAACACTACTGTACAGTCCGATCTCTTCGTCTGATATGTCGTATATCTCGTCTAGGGGTGGTAAACGTCAGACCCCAATAACTCGATAATTCAAGTCGATATGAGGCTCATAACGGGTCGAGAAACTACTGGTAACACTTACCAGTAAATCCCTAAAGCAGCCTTGGCCAAGGACTTCCTGTTATAGCCAATCGAGCACAGTGCAACATCAACTCCTTATACCGGGAGAGACGAAACCCCTCCTATCGCTCATTGCCTCCATGAGACTAGGGACTGTACCAAAAAACCACCGTTTTGCACGCCCTCTTGGACATGGTAAGGTGGAAATCAAAGAACAGTGGGAATCATAAAAGACTCTATGACGATCTCGGGTATACAGACTAACCTGTACCAGTGTCACCAGAGAACTGCCATCTGACGTAAGGTATAATACCATCTGGGAGTTCTCGGCGAGTCCGTCCAGTGTACCCAGTCTCCACTGAGCACCCGTATATCATCTCTGATGTCAAACACCAATAGATATGGGATTATCCATCGCCCATCTGTATGGGTCGAGAAGGTATACGCTAGTCTACTATGGTATATCGATGCCCCGTCTCGATACACCTATGACCAGGGACATTGAAGGATGTACTTATGGACTACCATGTCCCCACTAGTATGATCCGCATCATAGTCCAGGTAGTCAAGTACACATCCTAAGGGCTTTACCAACATGTAACAGAGAGACAATCAGTGTACACGTTAAAGTAAAGAGTAACCAGATAGCATACTATCATATCGAGTAAGAAAGTCATCCCAATATATGTCCAAGTATCCACTACAATATACATCCTATGTATACTAATGGCCTCTAGGGCATACATATAACTAACAATCTCCCACTTGCACTAGGGACATCTGATAGCAGTGGTTGTAGTATCTTATACTCAACCATCCCATAAAAGTCTCTCTCTGGGAAAAAGCCTTTGTGAGTGGATCCGCCGTGTTGTCGTCTGAGTCTGCTCTCCTAACCTCGATCCCCTGGAGATCAACCATCTCCACGATCAGGTGACACTGCCTTAGAATATGTCTGGATCACTGATGGGACGGGCGTTCCATGGCATAAGCCACAACTCCATTGTCATACAATGGGAGGAACGAAGTTCATCTCATGAACTAATATACACCCAGACTGCCTCTTTGGTAGCATCTTAAGTAGCGATGTATCCAGCCTTTATCGTCTAGTATGCCACAGTATCCAGCTTGGAACTCTTCCAACATACCGTCCCTTTACTGAGGGTAAAGACAATGCCTGTGACCGACTTTTAGTCGTCCTTATCACTCTGGAACCTTTCCAGTGATTCTCCCCAGGATCAATTGATACCTTCTCACTATAGCTAGTGAGGATCCTAAGGTCTACTTAGATCTATCTCATAGATCCAAACTAAGGATTTAGGAGGTATCACTTTGATCCTATATGGAAAATCCTTGTGATAAGCGGAGATTGACCGAGTGTAGCATAGGAAACTCCTTCCCTATCAAGAGTATGTCATCCACGTACTCTATGAGGATCACCACCATACTCCCTACGACCTTTTTGTATATACAAAGTTCATCTACCATTTTGATGATGTCAAACTTTTTGATTACCTCATCAAAACAGATGTTCCAACTTCGCGATGCCTGCTTTATCACATAAAACATATTGCACACGTTTCCGCTGCTCCCACTTGTTAGTGTATATGCCCTAGAGGCCATTACTGTATCATACTAGTTTGTATATTACTTAATGGAAGCTTGGGATATTCACCTTGTATAAACAATCTTGCTCAATATAGTAGTATGCTACTTGGTTTGTTTCTACTTCAATGTGTACTTGTGTTTATTTCAGTATATCACTTATACGCATTAGTGGAGCCCTTAGGATCTTTGCTTGATTACCAGCGTTGTGATGGCAGTCACACTAGTGGGGGCTGGGTAATCTATAAGCACATCCTTATACAGGTCCCTAGTCGCAGGACTATCGAGACAGGGCATCGATACTCCGGAGTAGACTAGCGTATGCGCTTCTCATCCCAGTGTGGGAGATGGTCTGTCCCACAGCCATCAGTACGTCGTACTGGAGATAGTATACGGGTGCTCGTTAGGTTACGAGTACACTGGACAGGACTCGTCAGGAACTGACAGGTTGGTATTATACCTATCGTCAGTCATCAGTTCCCAGGTGACATGAGTACAGCTTAGTCCGCTGACTTGACACTGGCACTTCGCCTCGAGTGTGTTCCTACTGCACTTTGATCACTACCCTACCACGGCTCAAAGGAGTCGTGCAAACAGGTGGTGGTTGGGTGCAGTCCCGAAGCACTTGGAGGCAGTGCCGGTTAGACAGGATTCGTCTCTCCCGGTATTGGGGGTTGACATCGCGCTGTGTCTAGGAGAGCCATTACGCGAGTAGTCCCTGGCCAGGGCAAGCGAGATATACTGGTAGGTTCCAGTGTTATCTCAGGGTGTTTTGGGCTTCACTCCGACACGACTTGTACCGCTATTGGGGGACTGACGTTTTACCGCCCCCTAGGCCCGACATGCGATGTATCAGACGAACAGACCGGACTGTACGAAGACTGTCACATTCAGACTCAGTAGGAGTACAGATGGGGTTTCACCTCGTCAGCCTTCTTGTCGGCATCTACCTGGGGACCGTTACGCACAGCTAGTGCCGCTTGCGGTCTGTGGTTAAACCCACTGCCAGCGTAGTGTCGAGTCTTTAGAGTCCCACACAGAGGGTATTCGCCTCTGGGCAAAACAGAGTAGAGGTCGCATGGTTTTGCGACAGGGTTCGTTCTCCTCCGCGCACTTGTGCACGTTTGGAGTCCGGACGGATATTGCCAGCAGGCTCTGGTTTGAGCAGGATACTGGTATATGTTTTGGGGTTGCTTTTATCTCTCAGTATTCATGTTCCTCGGAACAAGAATGCAGGTGTGTATGCACAGTTATTTGAGGACGAGGAAGATGATTTTCATTAGGGTTTCGGAACGGGTGCGTATGCACAGTTGACAGTCGTCGTTTTCCAAACCCTAATAGTTTTATGAAATATCAATTAATAATAGTAATTAAATGAAATATTGTTATGGTTGATTTTGTTGACTTGTTGACCATGGTTGACTTGTTGACCATGGTTGAATGTTGACCACCATCATGCTTTGAAAGGATTCTCCTTGATTCATGCTTACACTCATTTAATGAAAGTATGATAGTGGTCATTCTAAATACAACCATCAACTATTTCATTTTTGAATTATTATTATTAATTTGATAATTCCTTTTCTTTTAGTCATGGTTGCAAAAGAAAAGAGCTCATTCTTTCATATCCATTCTCTCTCCTCACTTCATCTTCTTCTTCCTCAAGCTCAAGGTGATTCCTTCTCATGTGTTGAGAATCCTTCACCTTGAAAAGAAAACAACCCCCTTGACACTCTCTACTCATTCTAGGATCAAGGTTTAGCAAGCCGGAAACCCTAGTTCACTCAAATATCGAGGAAGAGCCCAAAGGTAGAACCTTCGAGGTGGATCCATCTTTGACGAAAGAAGGCGACAAGAAGAGAACCATCAACCTCTACAAGGTTTGAAGAAGAAGGAGTTCAAGTTTAGGTATAACCCTCATCCGAGTAGCTAAGACTCTTTTGCATGTATGCTAGTTTAGTTTAGACACGATCCCAACCTTGTTTAGTCCATGTTGCCTCTTGCGATAAATATTTGTTTTTTATACCGTTTCCGCCTCCCCGTAAGAACCGGGGGTCGCAATATGGACTTACAATGGTATCAGAGCCTAACTAAACTTAAACTAGCTTGGTAGTGAAGTGTAACGAAGTTCGGAACCGAAAAATCACAAAACCGGAAAAATTACAAAACCTGAGTTTCTGTTGAATTTTTTTGGGCTCAAAATGAAAAACGTTATACTTGTAAATTCGTCTCAGGGTTTTGTGAGAACACCCAAGAAAAACGATGCCCTAATTCATTCAAACCGCCGCGGTTCCGCGGCACGAGGTAGGCATGTGCCGCGGAACCGCCGCCGTTTGTTTTCCTCTCTGCATCGTTTTTCGTGCAGTGTTCTTATGGTGGGTTTTTGGGATTTTTCAGATATATTATATGTGCCCAGATTTTCCAGAACTGAAATTCACTTTTGGGGTCCTATAATTCCGTATTTTCCGAACTTCACTGCACTTTGACTATGATGGTTATATCTGTGATGCTTGCATGTATTGAACGTTGGCTAATCGCTATAAGACGATTAGTCGGGGTTATACATGATCTGTGTTTGATATTGGAATGTGTATATGAATGTGTTGGACTGTCGCGGGTGAATAGCCGGGGTGGATGTGAGATGAGCTTTTGTTTTTCTTTCATTCATTGTAAATGTAAATTGATGTAATAATTATTATTTGTTTGGCCGCACAACCGGGTCGGGGTTGTAGCCGTCATTGTATAATTCTTTTTACTGTTTTTGCTCCTAGGATAGACCCATAGAGGGGTGCACAAACTGCCGGGTACTTGGCGGGTAGTTTGCCGCACCCGTAGGGGTCTTGGGTAGGGTATTTGCTATTCACTGCGACCGTGTTATCCGTTTTTCGTTTCAGGCTCGAAAGGATTGCGGATTGCTAGTATATCCAATGTATTCATCTGTGATCTGTAATGTCTATCATTGCTTTCTATTTAGGCGTTGCTTATGTTTTACAGCCGCGCTAGCCCAGCCCCTGCTCTGTCGTTAGTTAAGTAACCTAACGAGTGATGACGGGACCCCGTGGCGAATGCGAATGGCATAAGCGTACGTCATATTTTGGTTGTTTTCTGCAATGGTAGGATTTAAATGATGGGACGCATTAAAAGTACTAATGCAAGAATATCACGCATTAAAAGAACTAATGCAAGATAATAAACCAAGCTAAAGTCGTTGGAACACTTTCGAAAAACCACTCGGTTCTTTTCAAAACTAACTTTTAAATGCGGAGCTTGAGCCACTCCTTCTAAAAGCTATCTCGTTCCATCGATTATATCAAGTTCACTACGTTCACGGTTTCGCCAAAACCATTCGTAACCCTCCGTCGTTTTACATGAATAGTCAATAGTATTCAAGCTGTGTTTGTTGGCCAAAGTCAAGGCATTGTGATTGGTAGCTATTAGGTATTCATGTGCAGCATAGATAGATGCGTTGGTTTGGAACAGTCGTACTGCCTTGTTGGCCAAAGTCAAGGGTAGATACGGGTGGATTCAAATTAACCTGGAGAACGACGGGTAGAACTTGACATGTGACTTATGATTTGTTGGCCAAAGTGAAGGTCATAAGAGCATGGGGCAAAATTCCACATCGAGAGTTTCATAAGTACTGAAACTTGCTAGATTTGCATACCATTTGGAGTGTGGTGATTCTGGTAGGATTCCTTCAGTTTCGTCACGCGATGATATTTGGATCCCGATCCTACTGTGAGTATAGGCTACTCCTCGGGAAATTTCTCACCAGACGATCAATGCTATAAACCTAGTAGGTGCCTAGAAAGGTGTTAGCGGGGCTACGCCCCCAGGGAAAAGAGGTTATTTAATTAAGGAACTTCGCGAAAGCGTTGGAAAACCTCCCTCGAAGTACCGACACTGGCCTGGCTGAACGGTTAAGCAAGTATTGCACGGTGGGATTGATCCCGGCTAATTCTTCCTTTGTGGTTTGAGGAGGGATTCGAGAGACAGTGGGAGCCATCCTGTTTAGACAATTTAAAAACCATTCTAAACTTGCAAGAGCATCGTGCTAAAGTGTTCCTTCTCTCCCCCCTGCAGCGACCAAATCGAAATGACTGGACTTAAGTTGATTCTAGATAAAAACATATTGACAGGGCCAAACTACAAAGATTGGCTCAGGAATGTCAAGTTGGCAATCACTTACGACAAGCTGGGGTATCTTCTTACCACCAAAGCCCCCCCCGTCCCAGGTCCCACCTCCAGCGTCGCGGATAAGGAAATCCGTAAGACTTGGGAGATTGACAGCGCGAAGGCCAGGTGCCTCGTACTTGCCTCGATGGACAACGAACATCAGAGGAGGCACGAGAATATGGATTTGGAATCCATATTTCTTCATACAAAAGAACTGTATGGAGAGCAGTCTCGTATCGTAAGATACGAAGTGTCGAAGAAGTTGTTTTCGACAAAATTGGCCGTCGGATCATCGGTAGCAGACCACGTGCTTAAGATGATTGGCTACACTGAGGAGCTCGCGGAACTTGGGACCACGTTGGACAGTGAACTCTATACGGATATAATTCTCCAGTTCCTTCCATCCACTTACGCCCAGTTCATACTGAATTTCAACTTGCAAGAAAAGGAAGTTGAACTTTCAGAACTCCTCAACATGCTGAGGAGCGCAGAGGGCACCCTACAGAAGGGTAGGGAAACACCCGCTTTGTTTGTAGGAGGATCTTCTTCCTCTAGGTCCAAAGCGAAAGCCAAGGGAAAGAGGAGGAAAGCCCCCGCCAAACCAAGAGGCGGTGTTAGTAAAGTGGGTACGAAGGGAAAAGAATTGGCAACAAAGATTGCGGGGAAGCTTGTGGGTAAAGAAGAATGCTTCTATTGTCATAAGAGTGGACACTGGAAGAAAGATTGCAGGGCTTGGAAGGCCAAGACACAGGAACTGAAGCAGGTTGCGGCTTCAGCTTCAGGTGTGTATGTTATTGAAAACTGTCTTTCTATAAACTCTACTTCCTAGGTATTGGATACCGGATCAGGATCTCATATATGTAATTCATTGCAGGCGTTGAGAAATCGTAGGTTTTTGAAGGAAGGTGACATGACCCTCAGAGTTGCAAACGGAGCTAGCATGGATGCTAAAGCCGTGGGGGACTATCACCTGGGAATGTCAGATGGGCATGTTTTGGTTTTGCGTAATTGCTTTTTTGTACCCAACGCAACTTGTAATATCATTTCTGTATCTTTGGTTTCTAAAGAAGGTTATGAATTTGCGTTTGTAAGTAATGTTGTAAACATTCACCTTAATCAAGTTCTGATTGGGTCAGGTACGCTGAGCAATGGCATATACGTATTGAACCAACCACAGATTTTCAATGTCCAGAATACACACAAAAGAAAGTCTCCAGATATCAATCAGGCTTTCTTATGTCATTGTAGACTGGGTCACATCAATGAGACACGGTTGACTAAGTTACATAAAGAAGGATACTTGGATCCGTTGGAGTATCAGTCTTATGCCACTTGTGAATCTTGTCTCATGGGAAAGATGACAAAGACTCCGTTCACTGGACACGGAGAAAGAGCGAGCGAGCTCTTGGGACTCGTACACAGCGACGTGTGCGGTCCAATGTCTACACATGCGCGAAGCGGTTACTCTTACTTCATTACTTTTACGGATGATTTCTCAAGGTACGGTTATGTCTTCTTAATGAAACATAAGTCCGAGGCCTTTGAAAAATTCCAGGAATATAAGAATGAAGTAGAGAAACAGACCGGCAAAAGTATCAAGATTCTAAGATCGGATCGAGGTGGAGAATACTTAAGTGCCGAGTTCCTGAATTATTTAAAAGAGAACGGAATTCTCTCTCAGCTTACTCCTCCATACACTCTGCAACACAACGGTGTATCGGAGAGACGGAACCGAACCCTATTGGATATGGTACGGTCCATGATGAGCAACGCTGAGTTACCGCGATCATTCTGGGGGTATGCACTAGAATCAGCTGCGTACCTTTTGAACCGAGTTCCTACTAAGACTGTGCCTACCACACCATATGAAATGTGGAGTGGGAAGAGACCCTATCTTAAGCACATTAAGACATGGGGATGTCCAGCTTTTGTTAAAAAGCAGCATGCGGACAAGCTCGAGGCACGCTCAGTACAGTGTAAGTTCGTGGGATATCCAAAGAATTCCAAGGGATATTTCTTCTACTGTGAAGAGGAACAAAAAGTTCTTGTTTCTCGTCATGCCTACTTCTTGGAAACTGAGTTTTTGGAAAACCAGATAAGTGGGAGCACAGTAGAACTGGAAGAAATTCCAGAACCACGAGCTATTACTGAAAGCTTGGAGGAACCAGAGGGTTCAAAAGAACAGGACATTCCTACGCCGCTCCGCAGGAGTAGTAGGCAGTCTCATCCGCCCGAGAGATACTACGGTTTTCTCATAGACGGGGATCGAGAGGATTGCATCATAGATTATGATGAGCCTACTAGCTTCCAGCAGGCCGTTCAGAGCGTTGACTCGGTAAAATGGCTGGATGCAATGCGGACCGAAATGGAGTCCATGTACACCAACAAAGTATGGACGTTGGACATTGCTCCAGACGGGGTAAAACCCGTAGGATGCAAGTTGATCTTCAAAAGGAAGATTGGTGTAGATGGACAGGTTGAGACCTATAAAGCTAGACTTGTAGAAAAGGGTTTCCGTCAAAGACCTGGCTTGGACTATGACGAAACCTTTTCTCCAGTGGCTATGCTGAAATCCATTCGGATCCTTCTTGCCATTGCTGCCTTCCACGATTATGAGATTTGGCAGATGGACGTAAAAACCGCTTTTCTAAATGGAAATTTAGAGGAGTGTGTCTATATGGATCAGCCAGAGGGTTTCATTCAGAGTGGGAGCAGTAGAAAGGTGTGCAAGTTGCTTAAGTCCATCTATGGACTAAAGTAGGCATCGCGGAGTTGGAACATCTGTTTTGATGAGACGGTCAAGGAATTTGACTTTATCAAAAATCCAGATGAACCATGCATCTATAGTAGATTTGTAGCGAGAACTGTAGTATTCCTCGTTTTATACGTGGATGACATTCTCTTAATAGGAAATGACATTCCTATGCTACAATCTGTCAAGGGGTTCTTATCACACAGGTTCTCCATGAAAGACCTGGGTAATGCCTCATACATCCTGGGGATCCGGATCCATCGTGATAGATCCAAGAGGATATTAGGACTTTCTCAGTCCAGGTACATCGACACCATAGTGAAGAGATTCAGTATGGAAGATTCCAAGCGCGGTAACCTACCGGCTTGTCACGGGATCACCCTCTCTAAAGAGATGTCTCCCAAGACTGATTTGGAGAGGGATCGCATGTCTATTATACCCTACTCTTCTGCGGTAGGCTCTATAATGTATGCGATGTTGTGTACCAGACCGGATGTAGCTTATGCACTGAGTGTGGTAAGCCGGTATCAGTCAAACCCTGGGAAGAAACACTGGATAGCAATAAAGAACATTCTCAAGTACCTGAGAAGGACTAAGGAGATGTTCTTGGTGTATGGCAGAAAAGACCTCCAGATCGAGGCCTTTGCTGACTCCAGCTTCCAGAGTGACAAGGATGATTCCAAGTCCATGTCGGGTTTTGTCTTCACCCTCAATGGAGGGGCGGTGTGTTGGAAGAGCTCCAAACAGGAAACCGTTGCAGACTCGACTATGGAAGCGGAATACATTGCTGCATCTGATGCCGCAAAAGAAGCTGTCTGGATGAGGAAGTTCTTAAAAGAACTTCAGGTGGTTCCGTCCATTGTTGATCCAATACCTCTGTATTGCGACAACAACGGGGCTATAGCTTTAGCGAAGGAACCCAGGTCCCATCAGAGATCCAGGCACATCTTGAGGCGGTATCACCTGATCAGGGAGATCGTGGATCGCAAGGAGATCGAGGTTCGGAGGGTTGCTTCAGAAGAGAACACTGCAGATCCATTCACCAAGGCCCTACCCCAGACTCAGTTCGAGCGGCTGATCGAGATGATAGGTCTTCGATACGCCAGTACATGGCCTTAGTGCAAGTGGGAGATTGTTAGTGTATATGCCCTAGAGGCCATTACTGTATCATACTAGTTTGTATATTACTTAATGGAAGCTTGGGATATTCACCTTGTATAAACAATCTTGCTCAATATAGTAGTATGCTACTTGGTTTGTTTCTACTTCAATGTGTACTTGTGTTTATTTCAGTATATCACTTATACGCATTAGTGGAGCCCTTAGGATCTTTGCTTGATTACCAGCGTTGTGATGGCAGTCACACTAGTGGGGGCTGGGTAATCTATAAGCACATCCTTATACAGGTCCCTAGTCGCAGGACTATCGAGACAGGGCATCGATACTCCGGAGTAGACTAGCGTATGCGCTTCTCATCCCAGTGTGGGAGATGGTCTGTCCCACAGCCATCAGTACGTCGTACTGGAGATAGTATACGGGTGCTCGCTAGGTTACGAGTACACTGGACAGGACTCGTCGGGAACTGACAGGTTGGTATTATACCTATCGTCAGTCATCAGTTCCTAGGTGACATGAGTACAGCTTAGTCCGCTGACTTGACACTGGCACTTCGCCTCGAGTGTGTTCCCACTGCACTTTGATCACTACCCTACCATGGCTCAAAGGAGTCGTGCAAACAGATGGTGGTTGGGTGCAGTCCCGAAGCACTTGGAGGCAGTGCCGGTTAGACAGGATTCATCTCTCCCGGTATTGGGGGTTGACATCGCGCTGTGTCTAGGAGAGCCATTACGCGAGTAGTCCCTGGCCAGGGCAAGCGAGATATACTGGTAGGTTCCAGTGTTATCTCAGGGTGTTTTGGGCTTCACTCCGACACGACTTGTACCGCTATTGGGGGACTGACGTTTTACCGCCCCCTAGGCCCGACATGCGATGTATCAGACGAACAGACCGGACTGTACGGAGACTGTCACATTCAGACTCAGTAGGAGTACAGATGGGGTTTCACCTCGTCAGCCTTCTTGTCGGCATCTACCTGGGGACCGTTACGCACAGCTAGTGCCGCTTGCGGTCTGTGGTTAAACCCACTGCCAGCGTAGTGTCGAGTCTTTAGAGTCCCACACAGAGGGTATTCGCCTCTGGGCAAAACAGAGTAGAGGTCGCATGGTTTTGCGACAGGGTTCGTTCTCCTCCGCGCACTTGTGCACGTTTGGAGTCCGGACGGATATTGCCAGCAGGCTCTGGTTTGAGCAGGATACTGGTATATGTTTTGGGGTTGCTTTTATCTCTCAGTATTCATGTTCCTCGGAACAAGAATGCAGGTGTGTATGCACAGTTATTTGAGGACGAGGAAGATGATTTTCATTAGGGTTTCGGAACGGGTGCGTATGCACAGTTGACAGTCGTCGTTTTCCAAACCCTAATAGTTTTATGAAATATCAATTAATAATAGTAATTAAATGAAATATTGTTATGGTTGATTTTGTTGACTTGTTGACCATGGTTGACTTGTTAACCATGGTTGAATGTTGACCACCATCATGCTTTGAAAGGATTCTCCTTGATTCATGCTTACACTCATTTAATGAAAGTATGATAGTGGTCATTCTAAATACAACCATCAACTATTTCATTTTTGAATTATTATTATTAATTTGATAATTCCTTTTCTTTTAGTCATGGTTGCAAAAGAAAAGAGCTCATTCTTTCATATCCATTCTCTCTCCTCACTTCATCTTCTTCTTCCTCAAGCTCAAGGTGATTCCTTCTCATGTGTTGAGAATCCTTCACCTTGAAAAGAAAACAACCCCCTTGACACTCTCTACTCATTCTAGGATCAAGGTTTAGCAAGCCGGAAACCTTAGTTCACTCAAAGATCGAGGAAGAGCCCAAAGGTAGAACCTTCGAGGTGGATCCATCTTCGACGAAAGAAGGCGACAAGAAGAGAACCATCAACCTCTACAAGGTTTGAAGAAGAAGGAGTTCAAGTTTAGGTATAACCCTCATCCGAGTAGCTAAGACTCTTTTGCATGTATGCTAGTTTAGTTTAGACACGATCCCGACCTTGTTTAGTCCATGTTGCCTCTTGCGATAAATATTTGTTTTTTATACCGTTTCCGCCTCCCCGTAAGAACCGGGGGTCGCAATATGGACTTACACCACTGTCTAGGAAGCCCTCTGACTGTGTACTTATAGACTCTCTCTTCTAAAACATCATTTAGAAAAGTAGTCATGACACCCAACCGCCAGATATCATAGTCATGGTATGTAGCCATGGCATGTAGGATCTGGATGGACTTAAGCATAGGCCCCAGAAAAAGTTTCATCATTAGGCATAACTGGTCCGTGATGCAAACCATTAACAAGTCTAGCTTTGAAAGTCTCAACTTTTCTATGTACACCAAGTAATCTTCTCAAGATATACTTCCTCCTAATGGGGATTTAACCCTTCAGATAAAGCAACCAAAGTCCATACTTTGTTGGTGTATAAGGATTCCATCTCAGATCGCTAAGCATCCAGCCATTCTTACAGAGTCCCACTCTTGATGGTCAGCTCGAAACTAGGTGGTTCATCATCTCATGATGCAATCGTCGCTCCTACTGTCATAGAGAAACCAAAGTATCTCTTAGATGGGTGAGGAACCCTACTAGATCGGCGGAGAGACTGAGGTTCGTTGGTTGCTATTGAATCCTTTGGTTCTTACCAAATGATCGGCTGTAGTTTGTATAGCCAGAACACTTTCCAGTTCTACGTCATGTCCACTTATTTCTTCACAAGAAATTCCCTTTCACAATGGTGGCATGCTGAGAAACAAAACATTTTTGATCCTCGGTTAGGTAGAAGATATTCCCTTGCGTATGCTTGGGATATCCAACAAACTTCTACAGATCTGACTTTGCCTCGAGCTTGTCCGGATTATACTTTTTGACATAGGCTGGGCAACCCTAAATCTTAACAAACTTAAGATATGGGCTCTTCCCTTTCCATATCATATATGATGTGGTAGGCAACTGATTTGATCGGAACTCTATTCAATAGGTATGCAACTTCATAAGTGCATAACTCCCTTAAAAGGAAATAGGAAACTCAGTAGTACACATCATAGAGCACACCATATCTAATAGGGTGTGATTGCTCCACCCCGATACACCGAGGTGCTATGGTGTATACGGAGGAGTAATGCTGAGAGAGAATCTTATTCTTAGAATAGTCTAGGAATCCCGTGCTCAAGTATTCTCCTCCCTGATCATATCAAATGACATAATACTTATACCCGTTGATGGTTCTCTACTTCTAAATTATATTCTGTGAATATCTCAAAAGCTTCGGACTTGTGTTTCAACAGGAACATATGTCTGAATCTTGAGAGATCATCAGAGAAGGTAATGAAGTACAAAGAACCGGTCTTGGCATGTGTAGACAGGGGACCTTCATAGATCAATATGTATCATCCCAAGAGTTCACTAACTCTTTCTCTGTTTCCATTAAACAGAGCTATGGTCATCTTATCTTTGTGACATGACTGGCAAGTTTCACAAGATGTAAATTCAAGTTGATTTAAATATGCATCTCAATGTAACTTAGCTAGTTGGGTCGCATTGACATGACCTAGTCTACAATACCTCAAGAAGGATTCGTTCATATCTGAACTCTTCCTCTTATGTGTATTGTATATTGTAAGAACTGTGGTTTGATTTAGAACGTCAATGCTTTTAGATAATGTGCCTGAACCGATCAACTCTTGATTTAGGAAATGTTCAAAACATTATCCAACAATACAAAATTATATCTTTCTTTACTAATAAAGAGACTGATATGATTTTGTATATCAGGTTCGGTATCTAATAACATTTGTTCAGAATCAATGTATTCTTGTAATACAGGGTGACAGTGACCAACTGACTTGGCTGCAACACTTGCACCGTTTTCTGCCTCATGAAACTTATCACCCGTTCTTAGTTCTCTATCTTTCTGTAGCCCATGTATTATATTACATATGCGGGATCCTGATACGGTATCAAATACCCAGGACGTAAAGGATACTGAGAAACAGTTCTCTGTAATGAACACACCCGAAGATCATGCATCAGTATGCACTTTCTTCATTTGGGTGGCATGGGAATTCTGGTAATACCCTATTTCTTGCTCTGTCTTATAACAATTATAAGTTGGAGCGGGACCAACGTTCCCCACCACAGTAAAACAAGCGGGTTCGGTCAATATATCAGTTTTATTATCTTCATTAAGGCGTGACATGGTCGCTACCTGGAGAGAGAAAGAAGAAAACACTCGGCGTGCGCTCTTGCAAGATCAGATTGGTTATTATTTTATCTAATCAGGATGGCACCAACTGTTTTATCAAATCTTCCTTCAAACCCTCAAAGAAAAGACTAGCCGGGATTAATTACACGCTACAAGTTCGCCAATCTTTCAGCCAGGCCAGTGTCGGTACTTTGAGAGAGGTTCCCCGTGCTTTCGCACGGACCTAATTAAAGTAAACCTCGTTTTCCCAGAGGCGTAACCCTGTTGACACCTTTCTAGACACCTACTTGATCGGCTAATTGTAATGTGTAAAATGTTGGAGATAGTGCCCTCAGAGTCAATTATTAGGTCACAGGTACATGATTGCAATGATTGATGGAGGACCTATCCCGGTAGGACAGTCTTACTCGAGATGATAGTATGCTATCTGGTTTACCTTTATCATCGTGTACTGCTTTAGGTGACCTGACAAGTCGCTATTACACGTTGATAGAGCCCCTAGGATTCTTGCTTGACCACCAGCAGTATGAGGGAGATCATATAAGTGGGAGCTGGGGGTCTATAAGCATATCCTTAAATGGTCCCTAGTCGTGTGAGTTTCGAGACAGGGCATCGATACTCCAGAGTAGACTAGTGTATACAGTCGAGACCCCGACGACGGGCGGTGGCCGGTCTCACAAGCCACTGGTGTCAGTTGGATCACCTAAGACGTATACAGGTGCTCATTGGGTTATGAGTACACCGGACAGGACTCGCCGGGAACATGCTAGTTGGTCATATACCAGACGTCAGATGGCAGTTCCTTGGTGACATGTGTACATGTTAGTTCATCGACCTGGGGATCGTCATTTGTCTCGTGTGAGTTCCCACTGTACTTTGATTACTACCCTACCACGGCTCAAAGGAGTCGTGCAAACAGGTTTTAGTTGGGTGCAGTCCCGAGCCACATGGAGGCAGTGAGCGTATCTTCAGGGGTTCGTCTCTCCCGGTATTGAGGGTGAGGTCGCACAGTGTCTAGGAGAGCCATTACACGAAGCCCTCGGCCGAGGCAAGGAGATTTACTGGTAGGTATTCCAGTAGTATCTCAGGGTGTTCTGGGCTACACTCCGACACGACTTGTACCGCTTTTGGGGGTCTGACTTTTTCCAACCCCTTAGGCCCGCCATGCGATACTCATAGACGAATGGACCGGACTGTACGGATATTGTCACTGACAGGCTCAGTAGGGTTGTCAGGCTGAGTTCGCTCACAGACGTCCCTTTTAGTCAATACCTGGTAGCCTGTTACGTATTGGCTTATACCTCTGACGTGCTAGTGGTTAAATCCACAACCGAGGTGTTGACGAGTCTTTAGAGTCCCCCACATTCAGTTACTCAGCTTTCGGGCGAAAAGTTGTAGAGGCCGTATGGAGATATGGAAAGGTCCGATCAGATACGTGCGGTATTGCACGGATCAGGATCGGACAGTTTGTACTATAGGCCGTATGGATATATGGCAGGGTTCGATCAGATACGTGCGGTATTGCACGGATCAGGATCGAACGGATATTACTAGCCGGCTTTGGTATAAGCCGGATCCTAGTATAGTACAGTGTGAATTTTGTCTCATTGCATTTGTATTTCGGTCGGAATACAAATGCGGGTGTGTATGCACAGTATCGGGGTTTTCCTGTAATTTATTACGGGACCAGTTTTCTGGAGTTGCCAGTTTGCTTTCCGTTTTGGCCAATTTCCTTTGTATCGTTCATTGGCCGAAGATTGGTGGAGGAGGGCTTATTTGCATTGTTGCAAATAAGCAATTGTGGAGGGGGTCTTTGCATTTTGTTGTATCATGATAGCCATTCTTTGACCTTGACTTCTTGTCTTCATCATGACTGGACTTTTGTTTTCATGATGGATGTTGATGATGGTAGGTTTGAGTGTTGGATTTGTTGTGATGATGATTCTTTGCATGATAGCCTTCTCTCTCTCTCTCCCTTGGATTATTGGATGGCTCTCTCTTTCTTTTGCTTCACTCCCTCACTCACTCACTCTCCCACCAAGAGAGGCCGGCCATATTAGGCAAGGGCTGTCTAAATTTTTGGAGGGTGGGGTTTTGTTCATTTCATGTTCCAAAATCCCCAAAGTTCCTCTACATTGTTCTTGTATCTTCCCTCCACCAAAAATGGCATCTCCATGAACCCCAAATGAGACTTGCTCACTAGATATTCTACAGCATACCTTGGGCACGTCGACTAGCCAGCTTCGTGCCTGAGTTGCCTCGGCATTGAGGTGGGAGCCCGTAAAAGAAGTAGGCGATGTGGTGTACTTCCGGTGACGAGGTGGAGACCGGAGTTTCCGCAGGAGATCGGGACGACGACGAGAAGACCGGAGGACTCGGATCAGTCGGTATATCTCTCTTCCCCATCTTGTAGTTAGCTAGGACTAATTAATGGTTAGATCCGGGTATTAGTGCGCGGCGGTTTGCCAGTTCAAGAAAAATTTATAGTTTATCACCGCTTCCGCATTTGGCCGTCGGATTGACGGCCGGGGCGCCGCCGTGCACTTACATTGGTATCAGAGCCTCGCCATTAACTTAGTCTAGCTTGGTTTAATGTGTTTTGCATTTCCGATCGACCAAAATTCGAAAAACCGTATTTTGATCACATCAGTTTTCTGTTGGAAATTTTTGGTGTCGAAAATTTTTTCAGGTTACAGAAAAGTGATCTAATAGAAAATATAAGAATTCTGTAAAAATTCGATGCAACAACTCCACAGTAGGAGCGCGGAACTGTGACCAAACACCACTTTGGGCCGCGGTTCCGCCGCACACTGTTGGGTTCCCTGCACCAAATTTCTACAGTATCTTTCTAGGGTGAAAATTGGGGTTTTGGAATAATAACATTGGGCCCAGAATTTCTTGATCTGCTACAGTAATGCTTTGGGGCCCACTTGTTAAAATTTGATTGATCGGATATTTTAAACACATTATTTCACAGTATTTACATTATATCTGCGACCGTGAATGTTACTTGATCGGTAAATCCGGTCTAACTAATATAGCCCGGTTAGACGGATTTGCGAACGTGACTTTCACGTTGATGTTCTATGTATTGCTGTGATGTTTCGGATCGGTCGTGGGGGATAGCCTGGATGCAATGCTAGTACAGTTGTGGTTGTATTATGTACATTTGATATTGCGGGGCGAGCATCCGACATGTGGACTGCCGTCACTGCCTGATTGTATTATTATTTTGAGGCACGGCCAGGTTGCGGTCGATGTACCCGTTGTATGTATATTTTACTTTCTGTACTAGGATTACCCCGCGGAGGGGTGCACGGATAGCCGGGTTCTAGAGGGCAACAAGCCCGCATCTCATGGCATTGAGACGGAGGGGGCTTTACTCTAGGATTGGCGGGCTATTCGCCGCACTCGTAGGGGGTACAGGTTGACCCAGGAGGGGTGCCCAAGTTACCGGATTCCGTGAAGTGCTGGGTGGTCCATTCACGTTGCTTAAGGGGGCGGCTCGCTTTAGGTTTTGGCGGGTAACTTGCCGCGCCCGTAGGGGTCTAGGTTTTCATTGTACAGGCTATCCACACGACCAGGGGAACGTCGGGTTTCAGTAGTGGCTCTGTGAAACCCGGGGATCCCAGATATCTGTATTGTTTCTGTGATGCTGTACATTTCTGTGATGTTGCATTTCTTTCACGCCTTGAGCGAATATAATATATTGGTATATATATTAGTAGATGTTGTAAATGTTTTGCATCCGCGCTAGTCCAGTCCCCGCTCTGTCGTTAGTTAGCTAACCTAACGGGTAATGACGGGACCCAGTGGCGAATGCGGACGGCATATACGTACATCAGTATATTTTCGTTCTTTGTGGTGTGATCAATTGATGGGACTGCGTTGATTCGGATCAATGCAAGTTAAAAACAAACCTAATCTGATGTTGTTGGAACACTTTTTCAAAAAGCTGTTATTGCAAGGACGTTCTCTTTTATTTTGCACCGTGGTATTCAGTTGGAATATCCTGCTCCTCAGTCGACGAGGCAAGGGCCGAGATCCCTTCACCGGGAGTGACCCCTTGGACAAAAAGTTTGCGTCAGGGCAATGACTTCACTATAGCCGATTACTTTTGCTTTGCACCGTGGTATTCAGTTGGAATATCCTGCACCCCATTCTACGGGGAAAGAGCCGAGATCCCTTCACCGGGAGTGACCTCTTTAGCAAAATTTTTCGTCACTATATTTTTAAAAGCTATCAGTTCCTTCAACGATATCAAGTTCATTACGTTAAAGGTTTTCTCCAGAAACCATTCGTAGCCCTCCGTCATTTCAGTTAAATATTCGGTAGTATTCAAGCTATGTATTTTGACCTCACGCCAAGGCATAGTGATTGGTAGATGCCGGGTATTTATCTGTTGCATAGATAGATGCGTTGGTTTGGGACAGTCGTACTACTATTTTGGCCTACGTCAAGGGTATGTACGGGTGGGTTCAAATTAACCTGGATAATGACGGGCAGAACTTGACATGTGACTTATGATATTTTGACCTCACGCCAAGGTCATAAGAGCATGGGGCAGAAATCACATCGGGAGTTTCAAAAGAACTGAAACTTGCCACATATGCGTATACCTTCTGGAGTGTGATACCGTGAGCGGATTCCGTCACGTTATCATGCGATGATAGTTGGATCCCGATTCCCACTGATGAGTTAGTTTACTCCTCCGGTGACCCCGACTAATTCTTCTTTCAGGTTTGGAGGAGAATTTGAGGTACAGTGGGAGGTTTCCAGATTAGATAAATTGGTAACCATTCCGATCTAGGTTAGAGTGCACGCTGAGTGTTTCTTTTCTCTCTCTCTTTGATAGCGACCTTTGACCCGACCCTAAGACTATGACTCAGTGACCAAGTTGACCGAACCTTCTTAAACACTGGCTTTTGGATTGTCAGAGTTGCAAACCACATTGCCACTCCTACTTTTACCCTTTTCTCCAGGACACCCCGTTTTACTACGAACGTCCACTTCCATTGGACAAAACCATCGTATGGTTAGATACGAACTCGAAGGAATTTATTCGAGGATGGTTTCAGGTTCTGGAGGAAACGGATAGGACTATTCAGTTGTCTTTTCCTTTTACCTTCTCTCAAGTTGTGAGTACTCCTTGGTTTAGGAGATAGTACACCTATTACGCAAATTGGATAGTCTTCTTCCAAACCATAGGCAGGTGCCGACCGGTAGGGAATGAAGAAAACCAATTAGCCTAACAATGGTGTACAGAAGGTATTAAGTTAAGAAAAAGCAAGGGATTAGTAAGAGGGCAACGTAAATTGCGACAGATATTCACGACCAAACCAAGTATTCCTTCGCCAATCCTAAATCATCTTTGTATTTCTCAAGGACACTCCGTATCACTACGAAGATCCATAGTTTATTGGATACTTCATCGTATGGTTATATACGAACTCGAAAGGAACTTGTTCCAGTTCGGTGATGGATTCTGGTTCAGGAGAAATAGGAATAAGATTTATTCAGGTGTCTTTTATCTTCACCTCCACTCACATTGCGAGTGTTCCTAGGATTGGGACAGTACACCCATTATGCTTATTGGATAGTCTTCTTCCAAACCATAGGCTGGCGCCGAACAGTAGGGAAGGAAGAAAACCATTTAGCCTAAGGGGTGTGCAGAAGGTAAAGACTAAAGACATATGAAGGGATTTGGAGAGGTGGCAAAGAATTATACGGTTACAGTCGTGAATCTGGAAGAGGCATTACTAGGAATACCGGGATACCCCATCGAAACATTTCAATGTTTCAGTCTCACTATGTACTGTTAAAGGAAAACTGATTTCCCGATTAGATACTTACTCCAGGGTATGTATTTACCAGGTATGATTCTCACATCTGTATGGTTTTACAGATGATGAGTGGGAGTAAGTTATTGGGAATTGGGTGATCATCCTCATTATATCGGGATTCGTTGTAATCGGTGATATTTGAGGAAATCACCTGGGCTGTTTGCCGGTCGGCAAATATTTGGTTTTGAATATCCGCTGTCATGCACCAATTTCAAATTGATATATCTGTACGTCTATTTTCATAGAGTGAGATATACCTTTCTGAAATTATGTCTATGACATTTACCTATATCAGTGGATGGTTAGGTAAGGAGCATTAAACAGCGGTGTAATTCTTCTTAACCATAAGTACAGTTTTCAACCTACGACACATAGTGAATGAGTTATCAGACTCAAGGGACTTATACAGAGTATTGTATGTTATCCAGGGTCCATCAGGACAGAGGGGTTGGTCCTCGTACTATATTCGGTTTACTTATGACTTCTCTAGTTTCTAGACAGGTGTTTCGTGGAAATACAGGGTCCGAATTTGGAGAAGTTATAGGTATTTGAATAGAGTAGAGAACCAGGTGTAGCAAGTATCGGGATTCTTCAAAGTGATCGAAGATGTAGATACTTGTGTATGGTATTCAGTTGATAGTAATGGTTAAGAGATCTTGCTTCTCTTTCGGGTTACTCATGATTGGAAGCATTCCTAAGTTGAGTAACGATGATCGCCCTTCTTCCATTTAGTTGACATGCACTGGAGACAGCTGCATGATTTGAATCTGGTTCAGTTAAATCAGTGCCTCTGTTTCTATATTGGATATAGAACAGTTCATATCTTAACGATGTTAAGGTACGGGGAGTTGTCCGGTTTATGCTTAAAACCAGACACTGGACAACTCAAGGCACGTTTCTGTAATGGCTGTTTGTGGGTTGACCCAGACTATGATGAGGGTTGACTTTCTACCATCTGGATGAACAATAGCAATATTGTTCTAGACTCGCCACAGTTTTATTAAAAATGGATTTTTTCAGAAAATAGTAGTGGGAGTATGGTAGAACTGGAAGTGATTCCAGAACCACAAACGATTACTGAAAATTTGATAAGGAACCTAAAGATTCAATCTGGATTGACATTCCATTGGCCACTCCGCAGATAAGGTGGGTAACTTCAGGCACCCGAGAGGTACTATGGTAGCCTCAAGGACGGTGACAGGGAAGTTCTTGTTTACCCACACTAGCCATTGCTGTTGTTCCAGACTGTGAGACCCGGCAGGAGGATGAGTATAGAGTCGTTCTAAACTTGCTTTAGAAGTGTACATCTGTATGACTCTGCCAGAGGGTTGTCGTAGTCAGTGGAAGCAGCGGAAGCATTGGTGGACAGATAGCTTATGTATATTTATAGACTAAAGCAGATGTAGCGGAGATAGATCATCTATTTCTGACGTGACAGTCATGGGTTTGACTTCATCAGAATAGGGGATGGATCTGTTCAGAAGGTAGTAGGGTGTGATATCCTGGTATTTGGATGACATACACAGAGTAGGAAAAGAAACTCCTATACTACAATCGATTATACTTTGGTCGTCACACAATGGTTTCTCCACAAAGGAAATGGATTTAATATCAGACATACTGGATACTAGATCTATGGTTTTAGATCTAGATTTGGGTAGTCTTCCAATCTGGGTACTTAGACAGCATTCTAAGGGTATTTAGAATGGACGACTCCATGCACGGTAGTGTTCATGCAGAAGATGGAGTCACCCTCTCCAAAGGTGTCTTACAGACTAAAGGGGAGAAGGACGTGCATGATTGGCAGATCACTTGCTCAGGCAATTGAGTCAATCATGAGATGTCAAGTACCACACCAGATGTTGTTCTTGCACTAGATGCAATAAGTTGACATTGATCCAATCCTGGAGAAACAGTCGGAAGCAGTTATAGAACATAAGTGGATGTTCTAAGGATATGATAACAATAGCCTCATGCAGGAGACAGTTATCATTCCAGGCTTCCAAGGTGACATGGACGACAAGGAGGTTGTCAGAGTTGTAGTTTTCCTTCTGGTGAGGGGCAGTATTTTGGACAGGTGGTCCAAGGCAATACTGAGGGTGGCATGGCGCAGGATACTGATTAAGTTCAGTTGACGATACAGTCTAAGAAGTTTGGATTTGGAGTTCATTTATGAGCTATGTCCCATCAGACATCCAGACACATTCTAAGACAGGTATTGCTCATTTCGGGAGATGGCTTTGTCCACGAACTTAAGATATAGAGAGACATAGAAAGGAACATCAAGGCGTATCCACTCACTAAGGCTATTCCTCGAACGCAATAGTTTCGCAAACGAGCTTTGTGAGACTGACAAGTAGAGGAGTTGGGTGTTCGGTATCACAGGAGCTGTGAGTATGCGACATCGCAATAATTAGCCTTGAGTGCAAGTAGGAGATTGTTGGAGATAGTGCCCTCAAAGTCAATTATTAGGTCACAGGTACGTGATTGCAATGATTGATGGAGGACCTATCCCGGTAGGACAGTCTTACTCGAGATGATAGTATGCTATCTGGTTTACCTTTATCATCGTGTACTGCTTTAGGTGACCTGACAAGTCGTTATTACACGTTGATAGAGCCCCTAGGATTCTTGCTTGACCACCAGCAGTATGAGGGCGATCATATAAATGGGAGCTGGGGGTCTATAAGCATATCCTTAAATGGTCCCTAGTCGTGTGAGTTTCGAGACAGGGCATCGATACTCCAGAGTAGACTAGTGTATACAGTCGAGACCCCGACGAGGGGCGGTGGCCGGTCTCACAAGCCAATGGTGTCAGTTGGATCACCTAAGACGTATACAGGTGCTCATTGGGTTATGAGTACACCGGACAGGACTCGCCGGGAACATGCTAGTTGGTCATATACAAGAAGTCAGATGACAGTTCCCTGGTGACATGTGTACAGGTTAGTTCATCGACCTGGGGATCGTCATTTGTCTCATGTGAGTTCCCACTGTACTTTGATTACTACCCTACCACGGCTCAAAGGAGTCGTGCAAACAGGTTTTAGTTGGGTGCAGTCCCGAGCCACATGGAGGCAGTGAGCGTATCTTCAGGGGTTCGTCTCTCCCGGTATTGGGGGTGAGGTCGCGCTGTGTCTAGGAGAGCCATTACACGAAGCCCTCGGCCGAGGCAAGGAGATTTACTGGTAGGTATTCTAGTAGTATCTCAGGGTGTTCTGGGCTATACTCCGACACGACTTGTACCGCTTTTGGGGGTCTGACTTTTACCAACCCCCTAGGCCCGCCATGCGATACTCATAGACGAACGGACCGGACTGTACGGATATTGTCACTGACAGGCTCAGTAGGGTTGTCAGGCTGAGTTCGCTCACAGACGTCCCTTTTAGTCAATACCTGGTAGCCCGTTACGTATTGGCTTATACCTCTGACGTGCTAGTGGTTAAATCCACAACCGAGGTGTTGACGAGTCTTTAGAGTCCCCCACATTCAGTTACTCAGCTTTCGGGCGAAAAGTTGTAGAGGCCGTATGGAGATATGGCAAGGTCCGATCAGATACGTGCGGTATTGCACGGATCAGGATCGGACAGTTTGTACAATAGGCCGTATGGATATATGGCAGGGTTCGATCAGATACGTGCGGTATTGCACGGATCAGGATCGAACGGATATTACTAGCCGGCTTTGGTATAAGCCAGATCCTAGTATAGTACAGTGTGAATTTTGTCTCATTGCATTTGTATTTCGGTCGGAATACAAATGCGGGTGTGTATGCACAGTATCGGGGTTTTCCTGTAATTTATTACGGGACCAGTTTTCTGGAGTTGCCAGTTTTCTTTCCGTTTCGGCCAATTTCCTTTGTATCGTTCATTGGCCGAAGATTGGTGGAGGAGGGCTTATTTGCATTGCTGCAAATAAGCAATTGTGGAAGGGGTCTTTGCATTTTGTTGTATCATGATAGCCATTCTTTGACCTTGACTTCTTGTCTTCATCATGACTTGACTTTTGTTTTCATGATGGATGTTGATGATGGTTGGTTTGAGTGTTGGATTTGTTGTGATGATGATTCTTTGCATGATAGCCTTCTCTCTCTCTCTGCCTTGGATTATTGGATGGCTCTCTCTTTCTTTTGCTTCACTCCCTCCCTCACTCACTCTCCCACCAAGAGAGGCCGGCCATATTAGGCAAGGGCTGTCTAAATTTTTGGAGGGTGGGGTTTTGTTCATTTCATGTTCCAAAATCCCCAAAGTTCCTCTACATTGTTCTTGTATCTTCCCTCCACCAAAAATGGCATCTCCATGAACCCCAAATGAGACTTGCTCACTAGATATTATACAGCATACCTTGGGCACGTCGACTAGCCAGCTTCGTGCCTGAGTTGCCTCGGCATTGAGGTGGGAGCCCGTAAAAGAAGTAGGCGATGTGGTGCACTTTCGGCGACGAGGAGGAGACCGGAGTTTCCGCAGGAGATCGGGACGACGACGAGAAGACCGGAGGACTCGGATCGTTCGGTATATCTCTCTTCCCCATCTTGTAGTTAGCTAGGACTAATTAATGGTTCGATCCGGGTATTAGTGCGCGGCGGTTTGCCAGTTCAAGAAAAATTTAAAGTTTATCACCGCTTCCGCATTTGGCCGTCGGATTGACGGCCGGGGCGCCACCGTGCACTTACATAAAACTCTCCCAGGAGTAACAATTACTCGCAGCGGGTATCGAGATCCAACTATTTCATAGAAGGTATGCAATCATATTGCAAATTTCAACACTTGAAATTCCCGATAATATTTTGCCCCTAACGTGCTATGACCTTGACGAAAGCCAACAAACCATAGCTCGCTAGTCAAGTTCAACCCATACATTTCTTGATTGAATTAAACCCACCCGCATGACCCTTGACGAAAGCCAACAAAGCCGTACGACTACCCTAATCCAATCGCATCGTATGCAGCAGATAAGCAGCATATAGCTACCGCACACTACACCTTGACGAAAGCCAACAAATGCAGCAAGAATACTATATACAACTCATCCGAAATGGCGGAGGGCTACGACAGGTTTTTCTGAAAACCTATTGCGTAATGAACTTGATATCGTTGTAGAATCAAATGATTTTAAAATGGAGTGTTTTTTAGGCTTTTCTAGTTTTGCTAAAGGGGTCACTCCCGGTGAAGGGATCGTCGGCCCTTTCCTCATCGAATAAGGTGCAGGATATATCATATATACCGCTGTGCAAAGCAAGAACTATAGGAGCAATTAAAATACAAACCGAGAGTTGTAGCATCTACCAGTTTTTGCTAAAGGGGTCACTCCCTGTGAAGGGATCTCGGCCCTTTCCTTATCGAATAAGATGCAGGATGTTCTACAAGGAACACCGCGATGCAAAGCAAGAACTGTAGCTACCAGTTTTTGAAAATTTGATTCCACAACATCTTTTAGGTTTCTTTTCATTCATTAATCATATTAATGAAGTCCCATCATTCAAATCACCTAAACATCACAGATAAATTCGACGTACACTTATGCCATCCGCATTCGCCTCGATGTCCCCTCGTGCACCGTTAGGTTAGGTAACTAACGACAGTGCGGGGCAGGGCTAGCGCGAGTGCAAAACATAAGTAACGTCTATATAATATATCATATATACTATATAAAGTATCCATCACAACATATCAAAAGATCGCATCAAAGATATCGCAGCAGAAGAAACATATGAAATATTAGATATACTAAGACGTCCGTGTTTTCAATACGTGCCTGTATAAAACACGGATTCCACGGTCGTGATGAATAGCCAAACCCACACCCCTAGACCCTTACGAGAGCGGCAAGCAACCCTACCAATTCTAGAGTTAGGAAACCCGGACTCGACTCCTCGAGTCAGTCTCCCACTGGACTCTAGAACCCGGTTACTTGTGCTCTCCTCCTTGGGTCATCCTAGTGCGGAAAAGTAAATAATATACAAATGGTGACATCTTCCGCAACCTAGAAGTGCCCCAATAAAAGAATATTACATACAAGTTTTTACATGAATGAAAATAAAAACTCTCATCTCACATAAAACCCCCGGCTATTCGAAACGCGATGATCCAATATAACATATCCAGCAACACAGAACATCACATGTCATCAACGTAAGTAAATATGCGCATCCCAATTGTCGTTGACATATAGCAACGAAACCGGCGATATCACATATTACACTTACGGTCGCAGGAAAGAATGTGTAAAACTACAACAGTTGGAATGCGCAACCCCTTTAGACATCGCATGCCTAACCAAATGAATTCCTTAGACACCGCATGCCTAACAATTATAAACCCCGCATTTTAGTCTCATTATCGAAAACACTTTTCAATATCAAGTCGGGCAATTCATCTAGATTCCCGACATCCAAAACGAATGCTCGTCGCAAAGTTTAGTAGACGGCCGCACCCCCGATACCGTCGACGAAGTGCACTAAGGCGGAACTCCGCTGCTGCGAGCAACCGAACGGATGCTTTTTGGCGATAGGGTTCTCCTACGGTCACTTGGTCGGGGCTATGGGGTGTAGCTGTTTATTAAGTTTACCCGGCGAGTATCCGCGTACGCAACGTGATTGCGACGGACTTTTGATCACATCAAAATTCCGTGGCAACCGATCAAGTGAGACTAAAGTGCTATATTTATAACATTCATTCAGTTATCTCATAACTTCTTGTGTATTCCAAATATTGTATCACATTCCAGATATATAGAAAATGTTAAAATTTCCGATCGAACATTCAAACACCCAAGTTTTCCCGAAACAGCTCAACTCTTGAAATAAGTTCAAAAACATCCATTTCATGCCACAGTACCAACGGTCCAGCCGTAGAAAGGTCAAGCCAACGCCTCACATGTGGCACGCCGTACTGCCCCAAACCCTAAGGTTCAAAGGGCAGTTCAAGACGGTCAAATAATCGAGTTAAGGTTTGTTGTCTTCTAGAGGGTCCATCGCGTTACTTGCACTACTTAGACGTTCTTAAACTACGGAAAAATCCAACATTTGGAAATTTCCCGGCAGGGGAAAAATTGGGTATTTATATCCGGTCGATCTTTTTAACATATTCTAAATTATCCGGAAAAACACATAGACAAAGTTAAACAATCCGTTCGAATCATCGAGTCCCCAAAACAACCCAGAAAAACTCAACTGTTGAGTATCAATTAAAAATTCCCATAAAATACAGCATGAACAGACGGACATTACTGTTGAAAGCACGTGGCAGAATTCACCACTATGGCTGCGGAACCGCCTCCCAAGCCAGGGTGGGGCCGCGGTTCCGCGGCGCAATAGTCGATTTTGGATCACGTGCTTCACAGTAACTCTTACAAAACCCTGCTGAATTTTTTGACAATTTTTAATTAGGAAAAATCCACTGTTTCAGAAAATGTACAGAGAGGGTTAAAAGTTAGGGTTTCGAGGTTCGATCGAATTTCTAACATCGTCTACACTTCGCCTAAAGCTCTAGCTAGGCTCCGATACCACTGTAGGGTTACTAGGCACACTCAAGAGGTTCCACAAGGCATCTAGCATACCAAATTCAAATTTTTATGTCCCTAACAACCCTAATGAAGATCGTTAACTAGAGATTAGGCAAAAACTATGAACTAGCAAACTACTTTGCTACAAGTGAAAGGGACTACAACCTTTGTAGATCCGGTCCTCCACTTCGTTAGCTCCGTGATGACGTCCCTCCGCTGCGATCATCGGGATCCCGGACTCTTGCGTTGGTTTTATCGGAGAAATGAGCGGGCTAGGTCGTTGACTTCGGTGCCGAAGATGATCTACGTCGAGGCGACTCAAACTCAAGCTCCATCTTCACTTGGTCATGAACCTTGTAAAGAAAACACCCTATACAACATGGCAAGTGGTAGAGGATGAAGAAATAGGAAGTGGGTTCACTTTGGATTTGGATTTCTCACTTGATTTCAACACTTGAAATTTTCTCGCAAGCTTTCTTTTCTTCATGAAGAAGATGAAGAAGAAGAAAAGAAAAATGAATTATCTCAAAAGAAAATCATGTGAAGTCTATCATTTAGCAACCATGGGTGAGTAAACTCATGTAGAGACTAAACTAGAGTTTAGGCTAATGGTTAGGTTAATGAACAAAACAAAATGACTAGACTTTTCAAAGATGTTTTGAAGCTTCATGAAGCTTCAAGCCAAAAGAAGAAAAAGCCACCATTTAGTTTTTCAAAAATAAATAAAGAAAATAAAACCCTAACCATTAACCTAAACTTGGTGTAAGTCATACACACACCCAAGTTTGCATGTATCATAACATGATACAAACAAGTGCACAAAAATATATCACATATACAACCTGTGCACATCAAGTGAGAAAATCAATCTTAAGTGAACAAATACTAGTTAATGTAAAGTAATATATCAAATATATAATTATACATTAAATCATTAAATCAACACTTGATTTAACGATCCGGTCTTATCGCATATAACCGACAAATATCAATAGTAACAACTTATCGAATCAACACTTGATCCGATAACCCGGCTATATCGCATACAACCGATCAATGCCACAAATCGCGAGAGTAGAATGCAGTATCACATACAGGTATTATTCTCGGTCCCGTACATATCTCATATGCGCTCCTATTTCGTTTCGCCTGAGCAAGGAAATCCCCGTGTAGGACTCTAAAGACTCGTCAATACGCCAGCAGTAGGTGATGATCATATCAAACACCCACAAGCCGCAAGCGGTCTACTAAACGTAACGGCCACCCGGGTATTGAATGATCAGAAGATCAACAAGCAAGCCTGCTCACACTCCTGTGAATCCAATCAGTAACACTACCGTACAGTCCGGTCTCTTCGTCTGATATGTCGCATATCTCGTCTAGGGGTGGTAAACGTCAGACCCCAATAACTCGATAAGTCGTGTCGATATGAGGCTCATAACGGGTCGAGAAACTACTGGTAACACTTACCAGTAAATCCCTAAAGCATCCTTGGCCAAGGACTTCCTTTTATATCCAATCGAGCACAGCGCAACATCAACTCCCTACACCGGGAGAGACGAAACCCCTCCTATCGCTCATTGCCTCCATGTGACTCGGGACTGTACCCAAAAACCACCGTTTTGCATGCCCTCTTGGACGTGGTAAGTTGGAAATCAAAGCACAGTGGGAATCACACAAGACTCTATGACGATCTCGGGTTTACAGACTAACTTATACCAGTGTCACCAGAGAACTGCCATCTGACGTAAGGTATAATACCATCTGGGAGTTCTCGGCGAGTCCATCCAGTGTACCCAGTCTCCACTGAGCACCCGTATATCATCTCTGATGTCAAACACCAATGGATATGAGATCATCCATCGCCCATCTGTATGGGTCGAGAAGGTATACGCTGGTCTATTCTGGTATATCGATGCCCCGTCTCGATACACCCATGACTAGGGACTTTGAAGGATGTACTTATGGACTACCAAGTCCCCACTAGTATGATCCGCATCATAGTCCAGGTAGGCAAGTACACATCCTAAGGGCTTTACCAATATGTAACAGAGAGACAATCAGTGTACACGTTAAAGTAAAGAGTAACCAGATAGCATACTATCATATTGAGCAAGAAAGTCATCCCTATATATGTCCAACCATCCACTACAATATACATCCTATGTATAGTAATGGCCTCTAAGGCATACATATAACTAACAGTTGGGTGCAATCCCGAAGCACTTGGAGGCAGTGGCGATTAGATACGATTCGTATCTCCTGGTATTAGCGGTTGATATCGTGCTGTGTTCGGAAAGCCATTACACAATGTCCCTGGTTAGGGAAAGCAAGATTTACTGGTAGGTACTCCAGTAGTTTCTCAGGGTGTTTTGGGCTACACTCCGGTACAACTTATTGCGCTATTAGGGGTCTGACGTTTACCGCCCCCTTGGCCCGATAAGCGATACTCGTAGACGAATAGACCGGACTGTACGGAGATTATCAAAAATAGGCTCAGTAAGAATTCGGATGCGTTCTTCTCATCGGCCTTCTTATCGACAGATACCTGGGTAGTCGTTACGTGCAGCTAGTAACGCTTTCGTCTTGTGGTTAAACCCACTGCCAGCGTAGTATCAAGTCTTCAGAGTCCTACATAGAGGGTTTCCCTGCGTCGGGCAAAACATGTAGAGGTCGTATGGTTTTACGATAGGGTTCGATCACGTATGTATACTTGTACATGGATGATGATTCGGAAAGATAATACTAGTGGGCTTTGGTTTAAGCCGGATCCTAGTATTATACTGATGGATTATTTTCGTCTCTTTTGTATTCGTATTTATCAGAATACGGATACGAGTATGTATATACGGCCGGGGGGCATTTTTGTAATTTGATCAAAGATGCTTCTAGAAGAAGACACATCATATTTGTATTAATCATTTTAGGTTAAATTATAAATATATTATGAGGTGGAGGAAATGAGGTGGATTTTGCATAATTTTGAGCGTAGCTCTTGGTGACACATGGAAGGTTTTCACGGCATGACTCACTAAGTTGAAAATTGAACCCTATTTGATTATTCATTAGGTTTATTTTATGAGATAATAGAGTATGGTTCAGTTTGTAACAAGTGAGCTCATTCTCTTTTCTATGGTACCACTCACTAGCTTTTCCTCAAGTCATCTTCTTCTACCTTTAGCCTTTCTTGTCTCATGTGTTGAGAAAGCTAAGGCTATGAGAGACATTTTAATCCATCTACACTCTCTACATCACCTAGGTCGTATATTGTAGCGAACTAGGTGCCCAAGTTACTTCAGATTTGAGATAGGAGCTCGATATACAGACTCTCAGGTAGATCATCTTTGACTCAAGGAGGCCGACGAGGAAGCCGATCCAAATGATCCATGGAGCCTATGATGAGGAGGAGGACTACGACAAGAAGATCCGAAGGACCGGTGAACATGAGGTATAACATTTCTTTCCGAGTAGTTAATATAGCTTGCTAGTTAAAGTTTAGATCCGATCCCGGAGTTCTAGTTGGTGTTGCGAGCTTTGTAAAAATCGCTTTTTACGTTTTCCGCCTCCCTGCGAACCCGCGGGGTAGGCGACATCGAAATAAAGTATGTGATTATATGGTTACTTAGTAACCACATCATACATCACATTCTCTCCAAGACCCCATGTTGCAATGTTAAAGTTAAAATCATACTTGTGTTAAGGTTGCCAAGTGTTTAGAAAAGGTATTTGGTTACCAAGTTGATTGACACCCTTATTCATTAATATACCCTATGCTATCATTCACTCAATTTTCAAATTTAATGCTAAACCACTTGCTCTCATGTGCGAATTTGTGTATTTGTTGTTGATGTATGCTTGCTAACCCCTGTGCTTAGTGTTGATACTTCATGCTTGAACATACAAACGGTAAGAGAGAACAATATGAACTCATTTCAATTCTTGCGTTGAATGTCAATATCTTGATGGATTGTGCTTCGCCACCGTCTTGACAAGCCATACTTCACGTCCGAATCAACATAAGTAGGAAACAACTCATGATCAAGGGAGCGTCAAAGAGATCGCCGCGATTCAACCATCCGAACCGGAGCCATGGCCACTTTCCTTAACTTGTTCAATATTTTCGTATTTTCGTATTTTCGTGAAAAACCAAATTTTTGCTCTTTAAACCATTAACAAAAATCTCTAATCACCAATTTCCTGTGGATCGACCCATACTTGCCAGTTTGCTACAACACACCGTGCACTTGTGGTTTATAACTTTTAAAACGAGACCGATCTCGTGTGTGCACTATTTCTAAAAACCTTTTCTTTCAAAACCATAAAAACGCGCGCGGGTGAGGTCCCAACATGCCCATAACAGCGGCCCCAGTCAACAAGTTTGTGGGGAACCTTCTCTACTATGATGGGGAGGTTTACTGCTGCATGGGCCATTTGAAGCCTTACATTTACCGATGTCTGATACCTGGGGCAAATAGGATCTACCATTAAAGGATCAGGCCTACTACTCTTCGCCACGCCGCTATACAAGCCCGACAGAACCTCCAGCAAGGAGAAGGGGGCAACTAGAATAACATAATCATGAATAAAATTTATTTTTCCTTTCTTTTGGACCGAATAAGACCATGTATTAGATTAGGGCCTTTTGGACGCTTTGTTATGTATTTGTTTGAAATTATTGAAATAATAAAATTCAGTTTTATGAAAACATTCTTATGCTCCTTTACAAATGTTTCCTTTACTTTTTGCATGTGTTATTCATTATGTTTCCCTTGCAAAATTTATTGTTCAACCTTGCAAGACTAATTTCGTTATTTATTCATACCTTATAAATCTTGTGTGAATCATCATGACCCCTATTATTTCCTTCACATAATCAATGGCCGTCCATAACGGGAATCATAATAGGTGTGTGATTGGTGTGAAAATTTGTGTTTTTATGTGTCCTAAATACTGAAATTAACATGGCGTCGCAATAGCTAGCCGCTGTGAGTGTGGGTCATCAACTACGAGATAGTAACTTTCTATTTCATGTTTTAGACCGGTTAAAAAAAGGTTTGAATTTGTTGTATTTATTCTAAAAAAGAGATAAAAATTCAATGATAAAAGAGCTCATTAGGGTTTTCAGGTCAGGTTGATTAAGAGATGTATTGAAAATACTTACCTTTACCCACTTTTTGAATTGATGCGAGAATAATATCAAAAATTAGGATTAGGGTTTATGGGGTACTAAGGATTCCCTCTATTGACCCTTTTCTTTCCATTGTTCATGATTATCTTAAGCCTTCAGCAAAGTTCCCACAACTTGTTTCAAAAATTGGGTCGTAACTATCATATAATGATAGAGCACCCAAAAGGAGCGGGATGTGTTTTATCTTTGAAATATTTTAAATTTATATGTTGGACAAAGGAAAGTGTAAAGGATTTTTCCATCACTCAAACTCGCTTTTCCTACACCCTAACAAGCGAGAAAATTACCCACCCATTAAATCAAAATAAAACAAAAAAAGAAAGGAGAAAAAAAATTAAAAATAATGATTTAAAGCAAACTTCTAGGGCCATCACGAAGTAAAGGAGCAACTTTTGAGTATCATCGCTTTATAAAAGATCAAGAAAGAAGAAGAAAGGAGCAAACCATCTACGATTAATAAAATAAAAGTGCGAGAATTAAATGTTGGAGATAGTGCCCTCATAGTCAATTATTGGATCGCAGGTACGTGATTGCAATGATTGCGGAGGACCTATCCCGGTAGGACGGTCTTACTCGAAATGATAGTATGCTATCTGGTTTGACTTTATCAGTCGTGTACATGTTCAGGTGACTGATTGCATGTTACACTTTGATAGAGCCCTTAGGATCTTGCTTTACTACCAACAGTATGAGGGCGATCATATACGTGAGAGTTGGGTAGTTTATATGCATATCCTTAATTGTGGTCCCTAGTCGTGGGAGTTTCGAGACAGGGCATCGATACTCCGGAGTAGACTAGTGTGTACAGTCGAGACCCCGACGAGGGGCGGTGGCCGGTCTCACAAACCACTGGTGTCAGTTGGATCACCTAAGATGTATACAGGTGCTCATTGGGTTATGAGTACACCGGACAGGACTCGCCGGGAATCTGCTAGTTAGTACTATACCTATCGTCAGATAGCAGTTCCCTGGTGACATGTGTACAGGTTAGTTCATCGACCTGAGGTCGTCATTTGTCTCGTGTGAGTTCCCACTGTGCTTTGATTTCTACCCTACCACGGCTCAAAGGAGTCGTGCAAACAGGTAGCTTTTGGGTACAGTCCCGAGCCATATGGAGGCACGTGAGCGGATCGGCAGGGGTTTCGTCTCTCCCGGTATTGGGGGCGAGATCGTGCTGTGTCTAGGAGAGCCATTACGCAAAGCCCTCGGCCGAGGCAGGAGATTTACTGGTAGGTATTCCAGTAGTATCTCAGGGCGTTCTGGGCTACACTCCGACACGACTTATACTGCTATTGGGGGTCTGACGTTGCTAGCCCTCTAGGCGGATATGCGATACTCATTGACGAACGGACCGGACTGTATATACATTGTCACTGTTAGGCTCAATAGGGTTTTCGGAGGAGTTCGCTCATCGGTCTCCCTTGAGTTCGCTCCTCGGCCACCCTTGAGGTCAGTCCATGGGCAGCCGTTACGCATAGCTAGTGCCGCTGACGGTTTGTGGTTAAACCCACTGCCAGGGTGCTAACGAGTCATTAGAGTCCCCCACAGACAGTTTCCCAAGTTCGGGCGAAACGTTGTAGAGGCCGTATGGTTTTATGGCAGGGTTTGGAAAATGCACGTGCGTTTACGCACGTGTCGATTTTCGGACAGATGATACTGGTCGGCTTTGGTTTAAGCCGGATCCGAGTATTATATTGAGTAGGTATAATATCTTTGTCTCAGTTGCATTTGTATTCGGTCGTAATACAAATGCGGGTATATTTATACAGTTTCGGGGTTGTCCTGAAATTCGTTTCAGGATCACTTTTGGAAGTTGCCAGTTTCCAGTTTTCTATCAGCCGTCTTTTAACATTCTGTTAAAGACGGATTTATCTTTTCTTCAGTTGGGGTGAGTCATCATTCTAGAAGCTTCTAGAAGTGATGATGAGGCTTGGTGAGTCATTAAGGATAAGGTGACTAGGTTTAATGTGATTTGTTCCTTTTAATGACTCATGCTTTGAAATTGATGGTTTTGTTTTGCTTAAGATCTTTTATCATGATATTTGTGATATGGTCACCTTCCCCTCTCCTACGGTCACCCCCTCTCTCTTTATAAGAGGCCGGCCCCCTCCTCTCTCTCTGATGGTTGTTGATTTTCATCGGTTAGAAAAGATATGATAGTTTTCGGGTGTATGGAATTCACAGTTCATTTCATTCCATCACCCGATTTCCACGGCAACTTCATTAACCGATCGTCCACGGATTTGGACGAAGTGAGACAAAATCATCTACTCATTCTCTACATCAATCTTGGTCGTCTCTTTTGGCAAACTTGACGATCGAGTTGCCTCGAGTCAGAGGCGGGAGCCCGTTTAAAGAACCGATCATGTGGTGCCACCTCGACGAGGAGATCGGCGATCGACGAGATCGGAGCAGCCGCAACGGAGCGTGGGATGATGGTTGAAGAACGAAGGACTCGGATCATTCGGTATAACCTTCCTACACTCTTTACAGTTTGTTAGTTTAGCAATAATGGAAGATCCGGGTTAAAGTATACGATAGCGCCAAGTTAAAAGTTTTTGTTCCGCATTTGGCGTCTGTAGACTGCCGGGGCGCTAGCGTAGACTTACAGTGGTATCAGAGCCTAACCATTTTGCTATACTAACTTGTGCTAACGCTTTTAAAACATCGATCCGACCGGAAAACTAAAAACTGCAAAATCCATGCCCGACAGTTTCTGTTAATTTTAAACGGTGTCAAAATTGATTTCTGTATATCTTAAAAATCAGTGCAGGGTTTTCTAAGACATCTGAGAAAAACCGGTCACGTGATCCCACTAAAGCGCCGCGCTTCCGCGGTCAAACCTAGGGTTTGACCGCGGAACCGCCGCGCTTCAGAGGGAACAGTGCACCAATTTTTCTCAGTTGGCTTTATTTGGGATTTTGTGATTTTTGGTATATATCATTTACGCCCAGATTTTGTTACTGTTCACCAGTAAGCAGTGGGGCCCACTTTTTGATATTTGGTCTTTGGTCGATCGAAATTTAAACACGTTAGTTTACAGTGCTTACATTATATCTCCGACCCGGAATGTCATTTGATCGGTAAACCGCGTCTGATTGCTATAGTTCTTTTAGACGGGTTTGCGAACGTGACATTCGCGTTGATGTTCTGTGTTGTGCTGTATTGTTGCGGATTTGTCGTGGTGGATAGCAGTATGCAATGGTAGTACAGTTTGAGTTTATTTGTACATTTGATATTGCGGGGCGAGCTTCCAACTTGTGGACTGCCGTCACTGCCTGTTGTATAATATTCTTTTGGGGCACGACCAGGTTGCGGTCGATGTACCTATTTTACTATTTTTCATTACTGTACTAGGTTTTACCCCGCGACGGAGTGCACGGATAGCCGGGTTCGGGAAAGCAACGGGTCCGCATCTCATGGCTTTGAGAGGCAGAGGGGCCTCACTTCAGAATTGGCAGACTATTCGCCGCACTCGAAGGGGGTACAGGTTGACCCAAGGAGGGGTGCTCAATTTACCGGATTCCGTGAAGTGCCGGGTGTTCCATTCACTATGCTGTGGGGACTGCCTCGCTTCAGGTTTTGGCGGGTAACTTGCCGCACCCGTAGGGGTCCAGGTTTCATTGCACAGGCTATCCACACGACAGGGGAACGTCGAGTTTCAGCAGCGGCTCTGTGAAACTCGGGGTTCCCAGATTATCTGTATTGTTCTGTGATGCTTATTACTTTTCTGTAATGTTGCATACTATCATGCCTGGAGCGATTATGTATATTGGTTTATATACTATTAGATGTTGTATATGTTTTACACCCGCGCTAGTCCAGTCCCCGCTCTGTCGTTAGTTAAGTAACCTAACGGGTTATGACGGGACCCAGTGACGAATACGGATGGCATATACGTACATTTTATTTTCGTTCTTTTCTGGTGTGATTGAATGATGGGACTGCGTTGATTCTGATCAACGCAAAGTAAAAACAAACCGGTATACAGTTGTTGGAACAATTTAAAAAGTGTTATTGCAAAGACGTTTCCTTTTGTTATGCATAGCGGTATTCAGTGGAATATCCAGCACCTCATTCGACGGGGCAAGGGCCGATATCCCTTCACCGGGACTGACCCCTTGGGCAGAAGTCTGCGTCAACATAATAACTTCACTATAGTCGATTACAAGTTGCTTTGCATAGCGGTATTCAGTGGAATATCCTGCACCTCATTCCACGAGGAAAGAGCCGAGATCCCTTTACCGGGAGTGACCTCTTTAGCAAAAGGTTTTCGCCACTATATTTTAAAAAGCTATCAGGTTCCTTCAGCGATATCAAGTTCACTACGCTAAAGGTTTTTCGCCAAAAACCAGCCGTAGCCCTCCGTCACTTCTTTTGGGTATTCAGTAGTATTCAAGCTATGCATTTTAGCCAAAGTTAAGGCATAGTGTTTGGTAGCTGCTGGGTATTCAATTGTTGCATAGATAGATGAGTTAGTTTGGGACAGTCGTTCTGCCGATTGGCCAAAGTCAGGGGCATGTGCGGGTGGGTTCAAATTGACAAGATAGTGATGGGTAGAACTTGGCATGTGACTTATGACATTTTGACCAAAGCCAAGGTTATAAGAGCATGAGGCAAAAACTATATCAGGAGTTTCTAAAGAAACTGAAACTTGCCGAGTATGCGCATACCTTCTGGAGTATGAGTAACGTGGATGCATTCCATCACGTTATCATGCGATGAAAGTTGGATCCTGATTCCCACTGATGAGTTGGTTTACTCTTCGGGTGATCCCGATTGATTCTTCTTTAGGTTTGGAGGAGAATTTGACAGGACAGTGGGAGGTTTCCGGATTAGATAAAATGATGACCATTCTGATCTAGGATAGAGTGCACGCAGAGTGTTTCTTTTCTCTCTCTCTCTTTGGCAGCGACCTTTGACCGACCCTAGACTATGACTCAGTGACCAGGTTGACCGAACCTTCTTAAAATACTGGCTTTTGGATTGTCTGAGTTGCATAAGTCATTGCCACTCCTTCTTTTACCCTTTGAATTTCTCAGAACACCCGTATTACTACGGATATCCACATCCATTGGATAGACCCATCGTATGGTTATATACGAACTCGAAGGGATTTCTTCGAGGATGGATCAAGGTTCAGGAGAAATAGAATTGGTTTATTCAGTTGTCTTTTATTATCACCTTCTCTCAGGTTGCGAGAGCTCCTTGGTTTAGGAGAGTACACCTATTACGCCTATTGGATAGTCTTATTCCAAACCATAGGCTGGTGCCAAAAGGAAGGGAATGAAGAAAACCAATTAGCCTAAGTATGGTGTGCAGAAGGTAATATGTAAAGACAAAATAAAGGGATTAGAAAGAGGGCAAAGTAAATTGCGACTAATATCATTCACGACCAAAACCGCGTACTTCATCGCCGCTCCTATTTCACCTTTAAGAAGAATAAGGTATTATTCAGTTGTCTTTTATCGTCACCTTCTCTCGAGTTGCGAGTACTCCTTGGTATAGGAGGGTACACCCATTATGCTTACTGGATAGTCTTCTTCCAAACCATAGGCTGGTGCCGAACGGTAGGGAAGGAAGAAAACCAGTTAGCCTAACGATGGTGTACAGAAGGTAACGACTAAAGACAAATAAAGGGATTTGGAGAGATGGCAATAAAATATACGGTTGAAGTCATGAATTGGATTATGGAAGAGGCATTGCTATGAATACCAGGATACCCCTACGAAACATTTTCATGTTTCAGTGCATTGTTAAAGAAAAACTGTTTTCCCGATTAGACACTTACTCCAAGGGTATGTATTTACCAGGTTTCATTCTCATATCTGTATGGTTTTACAGATGATGAGTGGGAGTAAGATATTGGAAATTAGGTGATCATCCTCATTATATCGGAATTCGTTGCAATTGGTGATATTTGAGGAAATCGCCAGGGTACAGTTTTCTACCTACGACGCACAGGTTTTGAGTTGTTTAACTCAGCGGACTTATACAGAGTATTGTATGTTGTCCAAGTGTCCATCAGGACAAAGGGGTAGGTCCTCCTACTATGTTCTATTTACTTATAACTTCTCTAGTATTTAGACGAGTGTTTCGTAGAAATACAAGGTCTATGTTTTGAGAAGTTCTGGGTATAAGAATAAAGTAAAGAACCAGGTGTCACAAGTATCAGGATTCTTCAAAGAGATCGAAGATGTAGATTCTTGTGATTGGTATTCAGATGATAGTGATGGTTTTGAGAAACGAGTTTTCTCTTACAGGTTACTCATAATTGGATGGATTCCTAAGTTGAGTAATGCTGATTAGCCTCTTTCCATTAAGTTGATATGCACCGGAGACAGCTGCATGGATTGAATCTTGGTTCCAATTAAATAAGTGCCAAAGTTTCTATATTGGATGTAGAATAGTTCGTACCTTAAAAGAAATTAAGGTACGGGGAGTTGTCCAGCTTATGATTAAAACCAGACACTGGATAACTCAGGGCACGTTTCTGTAATGGCTGTTTGTGGGTTGACCCTGGCTATGACGAGGGTTGATATTCTACCATTTAGAAGATCAATAGTGATATTGTTCTTGACTCGCCACAGTTTTAGTAAAAATGGATCTTTTTCAGAAAACAGTAGTGGGAGTATGGTAGAACTGGAAGTGATTCCAGAACCGCGAACGATTACGGAAAAATTTAATAGGACATATACATTCAATCAGGTTTGACATTCCAATAGCCACTCCGCAGGTATGGTAGGTAACCTCAGACACCCGAGAGGTACTTCGGTAGGCTCAAGGACGGTGACAGGGAGGTTCTTATCTACCCAGACTTGACACTACTGTTGTTCCAGGCTGTGAGACCCAGTAGAAGGGTTGTCATAGTCAGTGGGAGCAACGGAAGCATAGTGGGCAAGATGCTTATATCTATTTATAGACTTGAGCAGTTATAGCGGAGATAGATCATCTAATTTTGATGTGACAGTCATGGGTTTGACTTCAATCAGAATAGGGGATGGATCAGTTAAGAAGGTAGTAGGGTGTGATGTCATGGTATTTGGATGACATACACAGAGTAGGAAGTAAAATTCCTATACTACAATCGGTTGTACTGTGGTCGTCACACAGTTGTTTCTCCAGACAGGATATGGATATAATATTTGACATTCTGGTTTCTGGATCTATGGTTTTAGATCTGGATTTGGGTAGTTTCCCAATGTGGGTACTTTGACAAGATATTCTAATGGTTTTTGGAATAGTTGACTCCTAGCATGGTGGTGTATCTGCAGGTGATGGAGTCACCCTCTCTAAAGGTGTCTTACAGACTAAAGGGGAGAGGGATGTGCATGATTGGCAAATCACTTGCTTAGGCAATTGAGTCAATCATGTGATGTCAAGTACCACACCAAATGATGGTTTTGCACTAGATGCAATAAGTTTGTATTAATCCAATCCTGGAGAAACATAAGGAAGCAGTTTTAGAACATTAGTACATGTTCTACGGATTTGATAACGGCAGCCTCTTTCGGGAGACGGTTATCATTCCAGGCTTCAAAGGTGACATGGATGACAGAGTGATTGTCAGAGTTTTAGTTTTCCCTCTGACGAGGGACAGTATTGTGGACAGGTGGTCCAATGGGATACTGTGGGAAGCAAGGTGCCCGATACTGATTAGGTTCAGTGATCGATTCAGTCTAAGAAGTTTGGATATGGAGTTCATTTATGAACTAAGGTCCCATCAGATATCCAGACATGTTCTAAGACAGGTACTGCTCAATTCGGGAGATGGCTGTCTCCGCGAACTTGAGATTAAGAGAGATACAGAAAGAAACTTCTAGGTGGATCCACTCACCGAGGCTATTTCTCGAACACAATAGTTTTACAAACGGGCTTTGTGAAACTGATTAGTAGAGGAGTTGGATGTTCGGTTTCACACGGGCTGTGAGTAGTCGACATCGCAATATTAGCCTTGAGTGCAAGTGGGAGATTGTTGGAGATAGTGCCCTCATAGTCAATTATTGGATCGCAGGTACGTGATTGCAATGATTGCGGAGGACCTATCCCGGTAGGACGGTCTTACTCGAAATGATAGTATGCTATCTGGTTTGACTTTATCAGTCGTGTACATGTTCAGGTGACTGATTGCATGTTACACTTTGATAGAGCCCTTAGGATCTTGCTTTACTACCAACAGTATGAGGGCGATCATATACGTGAGAGTTGGGTAGTTTATATGCATATCCTTAATTGTGGTCCCTAGTCGTGGGAGTTTCGAGACAGGGCATCGATACTCCGGAGTAGACTAGTGTGTACAGTCGAGACCCCGACGAGGGGCGGTGGCCGGTCTCACAAGCCACTGGTGTCAGTTGGATCACCTAAGATGTATACAGGTGCTCATTAGGTTATGAGTACACCGGACAGGACTCACCGGGAATCTGCTAGTTAGTACTATACCTATCGTCAGATAGCAGTTCCCTGGTGACATGTGTACAGGTTAGTTCATCGACCTGAGGTCGTCATTTGTCTCGTGTGAGTTCCCACTGTGCTTTGATTTCTACCCTACCACGGCTCAAAGGAGTCGTGCAAACAGGTAGCTTTTGGGTACAGTCCCGAGCCATATGGAGGCACGTGAGCGGATCGGCAGGGGTTTCGTCTCTCCCGGTATTGGGGGCGAGATCGTGCTGTGTCTAGGAGAGCCATTACGCAAAGCCCTCGGCCGAGGCAGGAGATTTACTGGTAGGTATTCCAGTAGTATCTCAGGGCGTTCTGGGCTACACTCCGACACGACTTATACTGCTATTGGGGGTCTGACGTTGCTAGCCCTCTAGGCGGATATGCGATACTCATTGACGAACGGACCGGACTGTATATACATTGTCACTGTTAGGCTCAGTAGGGTTTTCGGAGGAGTTCGCTCATCGGTCTCCCTTGAGTTCGCTCCTCGGCCACCCTTGAGGTCAGTCCATGGGCAGCCGTTACGCATAGCTAGTGCCGCTGACGGTTTGTGGTTAAACCCACTGCCAGGGTGCTAACGAGTCATTAGAGTCCCCCACAGACAGTTTCCCAAGTTCGGGCGAAACGTTGTAGAGGCCGTATGGTTTTATGGCACGGTTCGGAAAATGCACGTGCGTTTACGCACGTGTCGATTTTCGGACAGATGATACTGGTCGGCTTTGGTTTAAGCCGGATCCGAGTATTATATTGAGTAGGTATAATATCTTTGTCTCAGTTGCATTTGTATTCGGTCGTAATACAAATGCGGGTATATTTATACAGTTTCGGGGTTGTCCTGAAATTCGTTTCAGGATCACTTTTGGAAGTTGCCAGTTTCCAGTTTTCTATCAGCCGTCTTTTAACATTCTGTTAAAGACGGATTTATCTTTTCTTCAGTTGGGGTGAGTAATCATTCTAGAAGCTTCTAGAAGTGATGATGAGGCTTGGTGAGTCATTAAGGATAAGGTGACTAGGTTTAATGTGATTGGTTCCTTTTAATGACTCATGCTTTGAAATTGATGGTTTTGTTTTGCTTAAGATCTTTTATCATGATATTTGTGATATGGTCACCTTCCCCTCTCCTACGGTCACCCCCTCTCTCTTTATAAGAGGCCGGCCCCCTCCTCTCTCTCTGATGGTTGTTGATTTTCATCGGTTAGAAAAGATATGATAGTTTTCGGGTGTATGGAATTCACAGTTCATTTCATTCCATCACCCGATTTCCACGGCAACTTCATTAACCGATCGTCCACGGATTTGGACGAAGTGAGACAAAGTCATCTACTCATTCTCTACATCAATCTTGGTCGTCTCTTTTGGCAAACTTGACGATCGAGTTGCCTCGAGTCAGAGGCGGGAGCCCGTTTAAAGAACCGATCATGTGGTGCCACCTCGACGAGGAGATCGGCGATCGACGAGATCGGAGCAGCCGCAACGGAGCGTGGGATGATGGTTGAAGAACGAAGGACTCGGATCATTCGGTATAACCTTCCTACACTCTTTACAGTTTGTTAGTTTAGCAATAATGGAAGATCCGGGTTAAAGTATACGATAGCGCCAAGTTAAAAGTTTTTGTTCCGCATTTGGCGTCTGTAGACTGCCGGGGCGCTAGCGTAGACTTACATTAAAGTACAAGACTTAAAGTGCACAAATTTAAGAAGCGAAAATTAAAGTGCAGAAAATTAAGATATGAAAAGAAAAGACAAGAAATAAAATTGAACACTACCTTTTATTAATAAACTTCAATATTTAATAGCTAAAAGAAAATATACAAGAATTCTAAAACCTTGAAAAGAAACCCCTAAAAAGAAAACCATAGATGAGACCCAAGAGCTCTTATTTACAGGCTCTGAAAGATGAAACCCAAGAGCTCATATCGACGCACTTGAAAAGATGATCAAGCCAATGAAAAATTAGATAGAACAGCCATAATTGGGCCGCACAACCACCGCCTCTTACACTTGGGCCGCTGCGCATACGCTACTAGATTTTGGTCTTGTGCCTCTAATTTTTTTCTACGTTCTTTTCGTGATTTTGAAAGGTCTTTCAGGTAATCATATCTTAAATATCTTGTTCTTTTTATTTAGTTGCGTGGCTCTTCGATCTGCTCCCAAATTAGGCAGATTTGATTAGCTGAATTTGATTTGAATTGATCTCTTGAACTTAATTGCTGTCTTGAATTGATTTGCTACATTTAAACCTGCACAATATCTCAAAACAAATAATTAGTAGCATTTATTTTATTAAAGAAGATATTCGACTATATTACTCGTAATTATGTTACTTATTGTTTAAGAAACATATGAATATATTTTTACGCATAACTCCACATATGTTCTCAAATTATAAATATTACTATTTATTAATTAATAAAAGATAAAGAAAATGATAGTAAAAATATGCAATAAACGTGACTGAACAGCGGAGAAACAGGAACGGCAACAGACAGGTCGCTGCCATGATGGAAATGATGTAGGGGCTGCATGAACATCACCAGCAGCAGCAGCAAACTGTGGTGTTGGATATAGATACCCTCAGGGAAATTATTGTAATTGAAGGAGGACCTATATGAAAGAATTGTAGGTGTTTCTTAGCACCCTCACTAGGTTTTCCAAGGCATCTAGCATGCAATTTAAAAAAAATCTAGGGTGCTAATGGACTCAAACCGAGGATCTGAAAAGAGGATTATGAGGAAGCAAACATGTAATCAAACATTACACTAAGTGAACAAGGAATACAACCTTTGTAGACTGGTCCTTTACTTCAATAGCTCTGTGTAGTACTCCCTTTGCTTCAAGTAGTGATCTTCCGGACTCAAGTTAGGCTCCACTAAGACAAACGAATAAGCTTGCTTGAAGTCTTCGAGGCCTAAGATGATCTACGTCGAAGAGACTCCAGCTCAAGCTACCTCTTCAGTAATTTGGAATTAGTGAAGCAAACAACATATACTAAATGGCTAGTATAATGTAGGTTGATGATGTAGGAATTTTGCTCACTTTAGATTAGTTTTTCTCACTAGATTTCTTCACCTCAAGAAAACCTAGAGAGCTTTCCTTGAGATGAGGAAGAAGATGAAGTGTAGAATAAATGAGAGAGACTAAGCAACCAAGGGTGAGAAAATATCATATACTTTCATTGTAGAGACTTAACCATGAATAAAGATAACGGTTGGGTTAATAAATATCTTAAGTGAGACAAAATTAGTGGACTAAGTCAAAGATATCATAACCTTCTCCAAGTTTCCAACCATGCATAATTTGTAGGGTTCCTAGGCACTCTTGTGAGGGTTCATAAGGCATCAAACATGCCCGAATAAAATTTTAGACGTGCCGAACAACCCAAAGTTGGAATCTTTACTAGATTATTAGGGTTTAAAATGCAAGTAAACATCTTACTACTATGTGTGAGGCATTACAACCTTTGTAGTCCGCTCCTTCGCTTCATAAGCTCTGAGTAGAAGTCCTTTCGCTACGATCCACGATCTCCCGGACTCAAGGGAGGCTCCACGACTCGAACGATCCATGCTAGCTTGTAGTGTTCCGTTTCTCCGATGATTTACGTCGAAATTGCTATAACTCAAGCTCTCTTACTCTAATGAGGTGAACACTTTAATCTAATGGGCTATATTAGATAAGGATGATGGAGTAGTATTTATGCTTTCTTTTTATATCATATTCTCACAAGAAATCATCACAAAAGGAAAATCTAGCAAGCTTTCTCAAAGCTCAAGAGAGAAGAAGATGATGAATAATGAGATAATCCTTTTGTAATGAATAATAGAAAATGAATATATGATTAATCATGGAACCAGGGTCAAGGATGAATAGGATAACCTTTGTAGAGAATAAACTAGGGCTAGGGTTTGGTTGGGTTAAAGAGTGAGTCATGGATAAATATCAACATAATATCTTTCTCATGACAAAAGGAATTCCTTCTAGAATGTGCAAGAAAGAACTAACCCTAATCAAACCCTAACCTTACTTAATCTCCACTAAACATGTTCCATTATTAATCATATTATGTCACAATAATATATATCACATATATATTATATATTTGCAACAAAAGAAAATAATACAATTAACATATATCAATGTATTATTCGGTGAGAAAATGAAATAATAAAGCGAGCCAACATTAGATAATGTAATGTAATATATCATATATATTATTATACATTAAATCATCGAATCAACACTTGATCCGACAATCCGGCTATATCGAATATAACCGACTAATATATCATGTACTGATTCATCGATTCAACACTTGATCCGATGACCCGATTCATATCTAAATATCGCGAGAATATAATACGGTATCTCATATCGCATTATCCTTGGTCCTGCGCATATCACATATGTGCCTCTACTCCATTTTGCCTGAGTCAAGAAAACTCTGTGTAGGACTCTAAAGAATCGTCAATACGCCGGTAGCAGGTGATGATCATATCAAACACCCATAAGCTGCAAGCGACCAACTAAACGTAACAGCCACCCAGGTATTGAGCGATCAGAAGATCAACAAGCTAGCATGACCGTTCTCCTCTGAATCCAATCGGTAACACTCCCATACAGTCTGATATGTCGCATACCAAGTCTAGGGGTGGTAAACGTCAGACCACAGTAACCGATAAGTCATGTCGATGTGTGGCTCATAACGGGTCGAGAAACTATTGGTAACACTTACCAGCAAATCTCTATATCATCCATGGCCAGGGACTTCCAGTTAAAGCCAATCGAACACAGCACAACATCAACTCCCCATACCGAGAGAGACGAATCCCCTCCTATCGGTCAATGCCTCCATGTGATTCGGGACTGTACCCAAAAGCCACCGTTTTGCACGCCCTCTTGGACGTGGTAAGGTAGAAATCAAAGCATAGTAGGAATCACATAAGACTCTTATGACGATCTCGGGTCTATAGACTACCCTGTACCAGTGTCACCGGAGAACTGCCATCTGACGTGTGGTATATCACCATCTGGGAGTTCTCGGCGAGTCCGTCCAGTGTACCCAGTCTCCACTGAGCACCCGTACACCATCGTTGATGTCAAACATCGATGGATATGGGATCATCCATCACCCTTCATATGGGTCATGATGCGTATACGTTAGTCTACTCTAGTGTATCGATGCCCTATCTCAATATACCCTCGACTAGGAACAGTTATAGGATGTACTCATCGACTGCCGTGGCCCCACTAGTATGATCTCATCATAGTCCCACTAGTCGAGTACAGATACTAAGGGCTTTATCAACATGTGAGAGAAAAACAGTAAACCAATACAAGTCAACATGTTAAGATAAAGTGAAACCAAATAGCATACTATCATGACGAGCAAGAAAGTACTCTCTCTATATATCCAAGCATCCATTATAATATACATCATATGTACAACAATGAACTCTAGGGCAAATACATAACTAACAATCTCCCACTTGCACTAAGGCCAGCTGCTGTAGTATCTCATACATAGCATCCCGAATAATCTCTCAAACTGTATCTGGGGAATGGACTTCGTGAGTGGATCCGCAGTGTTGTCCTTCGTATCTACTCTCCTGACCTCGATCTCCTGGCGATCAATTATCTCCCTGATCAGGTGATACCGCCTCAGAATATGTCTGGACTTTTGATCGGACTTAGGTTCCTTGGCCAACGCCACAGCTCCATTGTTATCGCAATACAGAGGTTTTGGATGTTCAATGGATAGAACCACACCAAGTTCACTAATGAACTTCTTCATCCAGACAGCCTCTTTGGCAGCATCGTTGGCAGCGATGTATTCATCCTCCATCGTCGAGTCGGCAATGGTATCCTGTTTGGAACTCTTCCAACATACTGCCCCTCCATTGAGGGTAAAGACAAAACCCGAGTGCGACTTAGAGTCGTCCTTATCACTTTGAAAGCTGGAATCGGTAAAGGACTCCACCCGGAGTTCTCCGTTACCATACACCAAGAACATGTCTCTAGTCCTTCGTAAGTACTTGAGAATGTTCTTCACAGCTGTCCAGTGACTCTCTCCTGGATCTGCTTGATACCGACTCTCTACACTTAGTGAGTATGCAACATCGGGCCTGGTACATAGCATCACATACATGATAGAGCCTACTTCCGAAGCATAGGGTATCCCTTGCATGCGAGCTCTCTCCAAATCAGTCTTGGGAGACATCTCTTTGGAGAGAGTGAGTCCAGAGATCGTGGGATGGTTCCCATGCTTGGATTCTTCCAAACTAAATCTCTTTAGTATGGTGTCAATGTACCTGGATTGGGACAATCACAGTATCCGTTTAGATCTATCTCTAAAGATCATGATTCCCAATATGCATGAGGCATCACCTAGATCTTTCATTGAGAATCTTTGTGAACAGAAGAGTTTGATTGATTGCAGGATAGGAATATCATTTCCTATCAAGAGTATGTCATCCACGTACAATACGAGGAAGAAAACCTTACTCTCTACTACCTTCTTATAGATATAAGATTCATCTATATTTTTGATGAAGTCGAACTCTTTGACAACAACATCAAAACAGATGTTCCGACTCCGCGATGCTTGCTTTAACCCATAAATGGATTTAAGCAGCTTGCACACCTTTCCGCTGCTCCCACTTTCTACGAAGCCCTCTGGCTGAGTCATGTACACGCACTCTTCTAAATCACCATTTAGAAAGGCGGTCTAAATATCCATTTGCCAGATTTCATAGTCATGGTATGCAGCAATGGCAAGTAAGATCCAGATGGACTTAAGCATAGCCACTGGTGAAAAGGTTTCATCATAATCCACACCTGGTCTTTGACGAAAACCCTTTGCAACAAGTCTAACTTTGAAAGTCTCAACTTTTCCATCTACACCATATTTCTTTTTAAAGATCCACTTGCTCCCAATGGGTTTTACCCCTTCAGGAGCATTTTCCAAAGTCCATACTTTGTTGGTGTACATGGATTCCATCTCAGATCGCATTGCATCCAGCCATTTCACAGAGTCACTACTCGTGATGGCCTGCTCGAAACTAGTCGGGTCATCATCTTCCATGATGCAATCCTCGCTCCCACCATCATTGAGAAAACCGTAGTATCTCTCAGGTGGATGAGAAACCCTACTAGATCGGCGGAGAGGCAGGGGCTTGTCGGGTACTACTGAATCCTCTGGTTCCACTAAATCTTCAGTTGCAATTTGTGTTGTTGGAACTTCTTCCAGTTCTACCTTAAAGCCACTAATCTCTTTTGCAAGAAATTCCTTTTCTAAAAAGGTGGCATGTTGAGCAACAAACACCCTTTGTTCCTCACTGTGGTAGAAAAAATATCCATAAGAATTCTTCGGATATCCTACAAACTTGCAAAGAACTGATCATGCCTCGAGTTTGTCCGGATTTTGCCTTTTGACAAAGGCCGGACAACCCCATATCTTAACTCGTTTAAGATACTGTCTCTTCCCACTCCATATTTCATATGGTGTGGTAGGTACAGATTTAGACGGAACTTGATTCAATAGGTATGTTGTTGTCTCAAGCGCATAACCCCAGAAGGAAATAGGTAACTCAGCAGTGCTCATCATAGAGCGCACCATATCTAATAGGGTGCGATTCCTCCGCTCCGATATACCGTTGTGCTGTGATGTACAAGTAGTAGTAAGCTCAGAGTGAATCCCATTCTCTTTTAGATAATCTAGGAACTCATTGTTTAAGTATTCACCTCCTCGATCAGATCGAAGAATCTTAATACTTTTGCCCGTTTGGTTCTCTACTTCGTGTTTATATTCCCTGAATTTCACAAAATCTTCAGACTTGTGTTTCATCAGGAATACATGTCCGAATCTTGAGAGATCGTCAGTGAATGTAATGAAGTAGAAAGAACCGTTCCTGGCATGCGTAGACATGGGACCGCATACATCATTATGTCCCAGTCCTAAGAGTTCCGTAACTCTTTCTCCGTGTCCACTAAACGGAGCTTTGGTCATTTTTCCTTTGAGACATGAATGACAAGTATCATAAGATGATAATTCGAACGGGTTCAGATATCCATCCTTATGTAACTTAGCTAGTCCTGTCGCATTGATATGACCAAGTCTACAACGCCACAAGAACGATTCGTTCATTTCTGAACTTTTCCTCTTATGTGTGTTTTGTATATTGAGGACTGTATTTTGATTGAGAAAGAATATTCCATTATGTAACGAGCCTGATGCAATCAACTTTTGATTTAGGAAGATGTTCATAACATTATCCTGTACTACAAAATTATATCCTTCTTTACTTGATAAAGAAACTGATATAATGTTGCACATCATGTTTGGTATATAATAGCACTCATTCAAAATCAGTGTTTTACGACTTGGTAATACTAGGTGATATTCGCCAATTTCTTTGGTTGCAATACTTGCACCATTCCCTACTTGAACGGAATGATCACCTTTTCCCAGTTCTCTACCTTTCCGTAGCCCATGTAACAATTTACATATGTGGGATCCTGATCCGGTATCTAATACCCAGGACGTAGGGTGAACTGAGAAACAGTTCTCAATAACTAACACACCCGAAGTAGATGCATCAGCATGCATATTCTTTTGGGCGGTTTGAGAATCCAGATATTCTCCAGTTTCCTGTTCAGTCTTATAACTCTTATAAGAAAGAATGGGTCGAACGTTCCCTAGCTCAGTATAATAATCGGGTTCAGTCAATACATCTATATTATTATCTTGATTATGGCCTGACTTGGTCGCTACCTAGAGAGAGAAAGAAGAAAACACTTTAGCGTATGCTCTTGCAAGATTAGATTGGTTATTATCTTATCTAATCAGGATGTCTCCCACTGTTTTTATCAAATCTTCCTTCAAACCCTAAAAGGTAAGATTAGCCGGGATTAATTACACCCTATAATTTCGTCAATCTTTCAGCCAAATCAGTGTCGGTACTTGAGGGAGGTTCCCCGTGCTTTCGGACGGACCTAATTAAAGTAAACCTCGTTTTCCCAGAGGCGTAATCTCGTTAACACTTTTCTAGACACCTACTTGATCGGCTAATTGTCCTGTGTAAAACTTTCCCAGGAGTAACACTTACTCGCAGTGGATATCGGGATCCAACTATCTCATAGGAAGTATGGAATCTCATTGCAAATTTCAATAATTGAAATTCCCGATAATATTTTGTCCCTAGCGATCTATTGTAAGTCTACGTTAGCGCCCCGGCAGTCTACAGACGCCAAATGCGGAACAAAAACTTTTTAACTGGCGCTATCGTATACTTTAACCCGGATCTTCCATTATTGCTAAACTAACAAATTGTAAAGAGTGTAGAAAGGTTATACCGAACGATCCGAGTCCTTCGTTCTTCAACCATCATCCCACGCTCCGTTGCGGCTTCTCCGATCTCGTCGATCTCCGATATCCTCGTCGAGGTGGCACCACGTCGACGATTCTTTAAACGGGCTCCCGCCTCTGACTTGAGGCAACTCGATCGTCAAGTTTGCTAAAAGAGACGACCAAGAATGATGTAGAGAATGAGTAGATGACTTTGTCTCACTTCGTCCAAATCCGTGGACGATCGGTTAATGAAGTTGCCGAGGGAATCGGGTGATGGAATAAAATGAGGCAATGAAATTTCCATGCACCCTTAACCATAGTCTTTTCTCACAAGAATGAAATTAATCTCTCCCTTTCTCACTCAAGGGGCCGGCCACTATTTATGAAAGAGGGAGGTGATGGTAGGAGCAATCAAGGGGGTGACCATAAACACAAAGTTTATCTTTTATCATAAATGAAAAGCATGACTCATTTAGAAACAATGAATCTAAACAACCTTAGTCATCAAGCATTAATGACACCATTAATGCACTAATGACTCACCAATCCATGTCACCCTCTCTACAAACTTCTAGAACATTGAGTCACTCTCATCCAAGAAAAGATAAATCCGTCTTTAACCGAATGTTAAAAGACGGCTGATAGAAAACTGAAAACTGACAACCTCCAAAAGTGATCCTGAAACGACTTTCAGGATAACCCCGAAACTGTATAAATATACCCGCATTTATATTTCGACCGAATACAAATGCAACTGAGACAAAGATATTATACCTACTCAATATAATACTTGGATCCGGCTTAAACCAAAGCCGACCAGTATCATCTGCCCGAAAAATAACACGTGCTTAAACGCACGTGCATTTTCCGAACCCTGCCATAAAACCATACGGCCTCTACAACGTTTCGCCCGAACTTGGGAAACTGTCTGTGGGGGACTCTAATGACTCGTCAGTACCCTGGCAGTAGGTTTAACCACAAACCATCAGCGGCATTAGCAATGCGTAACGGCTGCCCATGGACTGACCTCAAGGGAGGCTGATGAGCGAACTCATCTGGAAACCCTACTGAGCCTAACAGTGACAATGTATATACAGTCCAGTCCGTTCGTCTATGAGTATCGCATATCTGCCTAGGGGGCTAGTAACGTCAGACCCCCAATAGCAGTATAAGTCGTGTCGGAGTGAAGCCCAATAACACCCTGAGATACTACTGGAGCACCTACCAGTAAATCTCCTGCCATGGCCATGGACTTTGTGTAATGGCTCTCCTAGACACAGTACGACCTCGCCCCCAATACCGGGAGTGACGAATCCCCTGTCGATCCGCTCACGTGCCTCCATATGGCTCGGGACTGTACCCAAAAACTACCTGTTTGCACGACTCCTTTGAGCCGTGGTAGGGTAGAAATCAAAGCACAGTGGGAACTCATACGAGACAAATGACGATCTCAGGTCGATGAACTAACCTGTACACATGTCACCAGGGAACTGCTATCTGACGATATGTATAATACCAACTAGCAGGTTCCCGGCGAGTCCTGTCCGGTGTACTCATAACCCAATGAGCACCTGTATACATCTTAGGTGATCCAACTGACACCAGTGGCTTGTGAGACCGGCCACCGCCACTCGTCAGGGTCTCGACTGTACACACTAGTCTACTCCGGAGTATCGATGCCCTGTCTCGAAACTCCCACGACTAGGGACCACAATTAAGGATATGCATATAAACCACCCAACTCTCACGTATATGATCGCCATCATATTGTTGGTAGTAATGCAAGATCCTAAGGGCTCTATCAAAGTGTAACATGTAATCAGTCACCTGATCATGTACACGACTGATAAAGGCAAACCAGATAGCATACTATCATCTCGAGTTAGACTGTCCTACCGGTATAGGTCATCCGCAATCATTGCAATCACGTACCTGCGATCCAATAATTGACTATGAGGGCTCTATCTCCAACAATCTCCCACTTGTACTCAAGGCTAATTATTGCAATGTCGACTACTCACAGCCCGTGTGAAACCGAACATCCAACTCCTCTACTAATCAGTTTCACAAAGCCCGTTTGTAAAACTATTGTGTTCGAGAAATAGCCTCAGTGAGTGGATCCGCCTAGATGTTTCTTTCTATATCTCTCTTAATCTCAAGTTCGCGGAGAAAGCCATCTCCCGAATTGAGTAATACCTGTCTTAGAATATGTCTGGATATCTGATGGGACCTAGTTCATAAATGAACTCCAAATCCAAACTTCTTAGACTGTATCGATCACTGAACCTAATCAGTATCCGGCACCATGCCACCCACAGTGTCCTTTTGGACCACCTGTCCATAATACTGTCCCTCTTCGTCAGAGGGAAAACTATAACTCTGACAATCACTCTGTCATCCATGTCACCTTTGAAGCCTGGAATGATAATCATCTCCCGAAGGAGGCTGCCGTCATCAAATCTGTAGAACAAGCACTTATGTTCTAAAACTGCTTCCTTATGTTTCTCCAGGATTGGATTAATATAAACTCATCGCATCTAGCGCAAAAACAACATCTGGTGTGGTTCTTGACATCTCACGATTGACTCAATTGCCTAAGCAAGTGATCTGTCAATCATGCATATCCCTCTCCCCTTTAGTCTATACGACACCTTTAGAGAGAGTGACTCCATCACCTGCAAGTACACCACCATGCTAGGAGTCATCTATTCTAAAAACCATTAGAATACTGTCAAAGTACCTACATTGGGAAACTACCCAAATCCAGATCTAAAACCATAGATCTAGAAACCAGAATGTCAAATATTATATCCATATCCTGTCTGGAGAAACAACTGTGTGGCGACCACAGTACAACCGATCGTAGTATAGGAATTTTACTTCCTACTTTGTGTATGTCATCCATATACCATGACATCACACCCTACTACCTTCTTAACAGATCCATCCCTTATTCTGATGAATTCAAACCTATGACTGTCACATCAAAATTAGATGATCTATCTCCGCTATAACTGCTCAAGTCTATAAATAGATATAAGCATCTTTCCCACTATGCTTCCGCTGCTCCCACTGACTACGACAACCCTCCTACCGGGTCTCATAGCCTGGAACAACAGTAGTGTCAAGTCTTGGTAGATAAGAACCTCCCTGTCACCGTCCTTGAGCCTACCGAAGTACCTCTCGGGTGTCTGAGGTTACCCACCATATCTGCGGAGTGGCTATTGGAATGTCAAACCTGATTGAATATATAGGTCCTATTAAATTTTCCGTAATCGTTTACGGTTCTGGAATCACTTCCAGTTCTACCATACTCCCACTACTGTTTTCTGAAAAAAGATCCATTTTTACTAAAACTGTGGCAAGTCAAGAACAATATCACTATTGATCTTCCAAATGGTAGAATATCAACCCTCGTCATAGCCAGGGTCAACCCACAAACAGCCATTACAGAAACGTGCCCTGAGTTATCCAGAGTCTGGTTTTAAGCATAAGCTGGACAACTCCCCGTACCTTAATATCTTTTAAGGTACGATCTATTCTATATCCAATATAGAAACTTTGGCACTTATTTAATTGGAAGTAGATTCAAATCATGCAGCTGTCTCCAGTGCATATCAACTTAATGGAAAGAGGCTAATCAGCATTACTCAATTTTGGAATCCATCCAATTATGAGTAACCTGAAAGAGAAAACTCGTTTCTCAAAACCATCACTATCATCTGAATGCCAATCACAAGAATCTACATCTTCGATCTCTTTGAAGAATCCCGATACTTGTGACACCCGGTTCTCTACTTTATTCTTATACCCACAACTTTTCAAAACTTAGACCTTGTATTTCTACGAAACACTCGTCTAAATACTAGAGAAGTTATAAGTAAACAGAACATAGTAAGAGGACCTACCCCTTTGTCCTGATGGACACTTGGACAACATACAATACTCTGTATAAGTCCGCTGAGTTAAACAACTCAAAACCTGTGCGTCGTAGGTTGAAAACTGTACCCTGGCGATTTCCTCAAATATCACCAATTACAACGAATTCCGATATAATGAGGATAATTACCTAATTCCCAATAACTTACTCCCACTCATCATCTGTAAAACCATACAGATATGAGAATGAAACCTGGTAAATACATACCCTTGGAGTAAGTATCTAATCGGGAAAACAGTTTTGCTTTAACAATGCACTGAAACATGAAAATGTTTCGTAGGGGTATCCTGGTATTCATAGTAATGCCTCTTCCATAATCCAATTCATGACTTCAACCGTATATTTTATTGCCATCTCTCCAAATCCCTTTATTTGTCTTTAGTCGTTACCTTCTGTACACCATCGTTAGGCTAAATGGTTTTCTTCATTCCCTACCGTTCGGCACCAGCCTATGGTTTGGAAGAAGACTATCCAGTAAGCATAATAGGTGTACCCTCCTAAACCAAGGAGTACTCGCAACTGAGAGGACGTGATGATAAAAGACAACTGAATAATACCTTATTCTTTTAAAGGTGAAATAGGAGCGGCGATGAAGTACGCGGTTTTGGTCGTGAATGATATCAGCCGCAATTTACTTTGCCCTCTTTCTAATCCCTTTATTTTGTCTTTACATATTACCTTCTGCACACCCTACTTAGGCTAATTGGTTTTCTTCATTCCCTACCTTTCGGCACCAGCCTATGGTTTGGAATAAGACTATCCAATAAGCGTAATAGGTGTACTCTGCTAAACCAAGGAGCCCTCGCAACCTGAGAGAAGGTGATAATAAAAGACAACTGAATAAACCAATTCTATTTCTCCTGAACCTGGATCCATCCTCGAAGAAGTCCCTTCGAGTTCGTATATAACCATACGATGGATCTATCCAATGGAAGTGGATATCCGTAGTAATACGGGTGTTCTGAGAAATTCAAAGGGTAAAAGAAGGAGTGGCAATGACTTATGCAACTCAGACAATCCAAAAGCCAGTATTTTAAGAAGGTTCGGTCAACATGGTCACTGAGTCATAGTGTAGGGTCGGTCAAAGGTCGCTGCCAAAGAGAGAGAGAAAAGAAACACTCTGCGTGCACTCTAACCTAGATCAGAATAGTCATCACTTTATCTAATCCGGAAACCTCCCACTGTCCTGTCAAATTCTCCTCCAAACCTAAAGAAGAATCAATCGGGATCACCCGAAGAGTAAACCAACTCATCAGTGGGAATCGGGATCCAACTCTCATCGCATGATAACGTGATGGAATGCATCCACGTTACTCATACTCCAGAAGGTATGCGCATACTTGGCAAGTTTCAGTTTCTTTAGAAACTCCCGATATAGTTTTTGCCCCATGCTCTTATAACCTTGGCGTTAGGTCAAAATGTCATAAGTCGCATGCCAAGTTCTACCCATCACTATCTTGTTAATTTGAACCCACCCGCACATGCCCTTGGCGTTAGGTCAAAATGGCAGAACGGCTGTCCCAAACCAACTCATCTATATATGCAACAATTGAATACCCAGCAGCTACCAAACACTATGCCTTGGCGTTAGGTCAAAATACATAGCTTGAATACTACTGAATACCCAAAAGAAGTGACGGAGGGCTACGGCTGGTTTTTGGCGAAAAACCTTTAACGTAGTGAACTTGATATCGCTGAAGGAACCTGATAGCTTTTTAAAATATAGTGGCGAAAACCTTTTGCTAAAGAGATCACTCCCTGTAAAGGGATCTCGGCTCTTTCCTCGTGGAATGAGGTGCAGGATATTCCACTGAATACCGCTATGCAAAGCAACTTGTAATCGACTGTAGTAAAGTTATTACCCTGACGCAAACTTCTGTCCAAGGGGTCGGTCCCGGTGAAGGGATATCGGCCCTTGTCCCGTCGAATGAAGTGCAGGATATTCCACTGAATACCGCTATGCAAAACAAAAGGAAACGTCTTTGTAATAACACTTTTTAAATTTGTTCCAACAACTGTAAACAGGTTTGTTTAACTTTGCGTTGATCAGAATCAACGCAGTCCCATCATTTAATCAAACCAGAAAAAAACGAAAATAAAATGTATGTATATGCCATCCGCATTCGTCACTGGGTCCCGTCATCACCCGTTAGGTTACTTAACTAATGACAGAGCGGGGACTGGACTAGCGCGGGTGTAAAACATATACAACATCTAATAGTATATAAACCAATATACAATAATCGCTCCAGGCGTGATAATATGCAACATTACAGAAAAGTAATAAGCATCACAGAACAATACAGATAATCTGGGATCCCCGAGTTTCACAGAGCCGCTGCTGAAACCCGACGTTCCCCTGTCGTGTGGATAGCCTGTGCAATGAAACCTAGACCCCTACGGGTGCGGCAAGTTACCCGCCAAAACCTGAAGTGAGGCAGCCCCTACAGCATAGTGAATGGACCACCCAGCACTTCACGGAATCCGGTAATCTTGAGCACCCCTCCTTGGGTCAACCTGTACCCCCTACGAGTGCGGCGAATAGTCTGCCAATTCTAGAGTGGGGCCCCTCTGCCTCTCAAAGCATGAGATGCGGACCCGTTGCTTCTCAGAACCCGGCTATCCGTGCACTCCGTCTCGGGGCAAAACCTAGTACAGTAATGAAAAATAGTACAACAGGTACATCGACCGCAACCTGGTCGTGCCCCAAAAGAATATTATACAACAGGCAGTGACGGCAGTCCACAAGTTGGACGCTCGCCCGGCAATATAAAATGTACAAATAAACACAAACTGTACTACCATTGCACACTGCTATCCACCACGACAAATCCGCAACATCACAGCACAACACAGAACATCAACGCGAATGTCACGTTCGCAAACCCGTCTAAAAGAACTATAGCAATCAGACGCGGTTTACCGATCAAATGACATTCCCGGTCGCAGATATAATGTAAGCACTGTAAACTAACATGTTTAAATTTCGATCGACCAAATATCACAAAGTGGGCCCCACGAACATCTGTAGAATAGTAACAAAACCTGGGCCCAAACGATATATACCAAAAACCCCAATTTCCAGAGGAGAACACGCTGTACAAATTTGGGAGCATGATCTCACCAAGTGGCCGCGGATGCGCGGCCAAACCATGGGTTTGGCCGCGTTTCCGCGGCGGATTGGTGGAATCACGAGCCCAAATTTTGTCGGTGTTCTTAGAAAAGCCTGCTGAATTTTCTATGATGTGTAAAATTAATTTTGGAACCCTTTTAAAATCGACAGAAACTGTCAAGCTTGGATTTTGCAGTTTTTGATTTCCGGTTCGATCGATGTTTTAAACGCGTTAGCACAGGTTAGTATAGCAAAATGGTGAGGCTCTGATACCACTGTAAGTCTACGTTAGCGCCCCAGCAGTCTACAGACGCCAAATGCGGAACAAAAACTTTTTAACTGGCGCTATCGTATACTTTAACCCGGATCTTCCATTATTGCTAAACTAACAAACTGTAAAGAGTGTAGAAAGGTTATACCGAACGATCCGAGTCCTTCGTTCTTCAACCATCATCCCACACTCCGTTGCGGCTGCTCCGATCTCGTCGATCTCCGATATCCTCGTCGAGGTGGCACCACGTCGACGATTCTTTAAACGGGCTCCCGCCTCTGACTTGAGGCAACTCGATCGTCAAGTTTGCTAAAAGAGACGACCAAGAATGATGTAGAGAATGAGTAGATGACTTTGTCTCACTTCGTCCAAATCCGTGGACGATCGGTTAATGAAGTTGCCGAGGGAATCGGGTGATGGAATGAAATGAGGCAATGAAATTTCCATGCACCCTTAACCATAGTCTTTTCTCACAAGAATGAAATTAATCTCTCTCTTTCTCACTCAAGGGGCCGGCCACTATTTATGAAAGAGGGAGGTGATGGTAGGAGCAATCAAGGGGGTGACCATAAACACAAAGTTTATCTTTTATCATAAATGAAAAGCATGACTCATTTAGAAATAATGAATCTAAACAACCTTAGTCATCAAGCATTAATGACACCATTAATGCACTAATGACTCACCAATCCATGTCACCCTCTCTAGAAACTTCTAGAACATTGATTCACTCTCATCCAAGAAAAGATAAATCCGTCTTTAACCGAATGTTAAAAGACGGCTGATAGAAAACTGAAAACTGACAACCTCCAAAAGTGATCCTGAAACGACTTTCAGGATAACCGCGAAACTGTATAAATATACCCGCATTTGTATTACGACCGAATACAAATGCAACTGAGACAAAGATATTATACCTACTCAATATAATACTTGGATCCGGCTTAAACCAAAACCGACCAGTATCATCTGCCCGAAAAATAACACGTGCGTAAAAGCACGTGCATTTTCCGAACCCTGCCATAAAACCATACGGCCTCTACAACGTTTCGCCCGAACTTGGGAAACTGTCTGTAGGGGACTCTAATGACTCGTCAGTACCCTGGCAGTGGGTTTAACCACAAACCGTCAGCGGCACTAGCAATGCGTAACTGCTGCCCATGGACTGACCTCAAGGGAGGCTGATGAGCGAACTCATCCGGAAACCCTACTGAGCCTAACAGTGACAATGTATATACAGTCCAGTCCGTTCGTCTATGAGTATCGCATATCTGCCTAGGGGGCTAGTAACGTCAGACCCCCAATAGCAGTATAAGTCGTGTCGAAGTGAAGCCCAATAACACCCTGAGATACTACTGGAGCACCTACCAGTAAATCTCCTGCCATGGCCATGGACTTTGTGTAATGGCTCTCCTAGACACAGTACGACCTCGCCCCCAATACCGGGAGAGACGAATCCCCTGCCGATCCGCTCACGTGCCTCCATATGGCTCGGGACTGTACCCAAAAACTACCTGTTTGCATGACTCCTTTGAGCCGTGGTAGGGTGGAAATCAAAGCACAGTGGGAACTCATACGAGAAAAATGACGACCTCAGGTCGAGGAACTAACCTGTACCCATGTCACCAGGGAACTGCTATCTGACGATATGTATAATACCAACTAGCAGGTTCCCGGCGAGTCCTGTCCGGTGTACTCATAACCCAATGAGCACCTGTATACATCTTAGGTGATCCAACTGACACCAGTGGCTTGTGAGACCGGCCACCGCCCCTCGTCAGGGTCTCGACTGTACACACTAGTCTACTCCGGAGTATCGATGCCCTGTCTCGAAACTCCCACGACTAGGGACCACAATTAAGGATATGCATATAAACCACCCAACTCTCACGTATATGATCGCCATCATACTGTTGGTAGTAAAGCAAGATCCTAAGGGCTCTATCAATGTGTAACATGTAATCAGTCACCTGATCATGTACACGACTGATAAAGGCAAACCAGATAGCATACTATCATCTCGAGTAAGACTGTCCTACCGGTATAGGTCATCCGCAATCATTGCAATCACGTACCTACGATCCAATAATTGACTATGAGGGCACTATCTCCAACATCTATGACCTTGACAAGGTCAACAAACCATAAATCGCAAGTCAAGTTCAACCCGTCATTTCCCGATTGAATTAAACCCACCCGCATGACCCTTGACAAGGTGAACAAGGTCGTACGAATACCCTAATCCAATCACATCTCATATTTTAGCAGATAAACACTAATTAGCTACCGTACACTATGCCTTGACAAGGTCAACAAACGCAGCACGAATACTAAGTAGGATTTATCTGAAATGACAGAGGGCTACGCAGGTTTTTCAGAAAACCCTGAGCGTAATGAACTTGATATCATCGTAGAATCATGTGGTTTTTTGAAAAAGGAGTGTTTTTTAAGCTTCTAGTTTCGCTAAAGTGGTCACTCCCGGTGAAAGGATCTCGGCTCTTTCCCCATCGAATAAGGTGCAGGATATATCATATATACCGCTGTGCAAAGCAAGAACTATATAAGCTGTCAAAAACTAAACCGTGAGTTTGTAGCATTTGCCGATTTCGCTAAAGAGGTCACTCCCGGTGAAGGGATCTCGGCTCTTTCCTCATCGAATAAGGTGCAGGGTATATCATATATACCGCTATGCAAAGCAAAACTGTAGCTACCCTTTTTATAAAGTTTTGATTCTAAAACATCTTTTAGGTTTCTTTTCTTTTTATTAATCTCATTAATAAATCCCATCAGCTTATGCTTCCTAAGCATCACAGAAGAAACGAAAGAAGTAATATTTATATATCAGCATATATATATACTATAAGCATTCATCTCAGGCAGTAATATGATCTCATCACAGAACATTGCAGCGGAAGAACATATATGAAATATTGGATATACTAGGATGTCCGTGATTTTAATACAAGCCGGTATAAAATACGGATTCCACGGTCGCGATGAATAGCCAAACCCACATCCCTAGACCCCTACGAGAGCGGCAAGTAACACTGCCAGTTCTAGGGTTAGGAGACCCGGTCTCGACTCCCCGAGATGGCCTCCTACTGTACCCTAGAACCCGGTTACTTGTGCTCCCCTCCTTGGGTCTACCTAATGCGGAAAAGTAAATAATATACACTTGTGACATCAACCTCATCCCCGAAGTGCCCCAATAAAAGAATATTATATACAAATGAATTTTACATGAATGAAAATAAAAACCCTCATCTCACATAAAACCCACGGCTATTCAGAACACGACGATCCAATATAACATATCACTGCAACACATAATATCACATATCATCAACGTAAGTAAGTATGCATACACTGATCATCGTTGATGTATAGCAACGAAGACCGGCAATACAACTACATACTACACTTAAGATCACAGAAAAGAAATTGTAAAACTACAATATTTGGATTCCACAATCACTTTAGACATCGTAAATCCGAAATATCACATACTTCGCATTTCATGCCTAACTATATGAATTCCACATATTGTATCACATTCCAGATAAATAGACAGTATTAAACTTTCCGAACAGATAATCAAATACCCAAAATTTCCTAAATAGCTCAACACTTCAGCGGAGTTCAAATAATCCCAGAATCTATCACAGTACCGATGATCCAGCCGTAGAAGGGTCAAGCCAACTGTTAGTTATATGTATGCCCTAGAGGCCATTACTGTACATTGGATGTATATTGTAGTGGATGCTGGGACATATATAGGGAGGACTTTCTTGCTCGACATGATAGTATGCTATCTGGTTACTCTTTACCTTAACGTGTATACTGATTGTCTCTTTGTTACATGTTGGTAAAGCCCTTAGGATGTGTACTTGACTACCTGGACTATGATGCGGATCATACTAGTGGGGACATGGTAGTCCATAAGTACATCCTTGAAAGTACTTAGTCATGGGTGTATCGAGATGGGGCATCGATATACCAGAGTAGACTAGCGTGTACCTTCTCGACCCATACAGATAGGCGATGGATGATCCCATATCCATCGGTGTTTGACATCAGAGATGATATACGGGTGCTCAGTAGAGACTGGGTACACTGGACGGATTCGCCGAGAACTCCCAGATGGTATTATACCTCACGTCAGATGGCAGTTCTCTGGTGACACTGGTACAGAGTAGTCTGTTGACCCGAGATCGTCATAGAGTCTTGTGTGGTTCCCACTGTGCTTTGATTTCTATCTTACCACGTCCAAGAGGGCGTGCAAAACGGTGGTTTTTGGGTACAGTCCCGAGTCACATGGAGGCAATGAGCGATAGGAGGGGATTCGTCTCTCCCGGTATAGGGAGTTGATGTTGCGCTGTGTTCGATTGGCTATAAAAGGAAATCCCTGGCCAGGGTTGCTGAGATTTACTGGTAAGTGTTACCAGTAGTTTCTCGAATTGTTATAGACCTCATATCGACACGACTTATCGAGCTATTGGGGTCTGACGTTTACCACCCCTAGGCGAGATATGCGACATATCAGACGATCAGACCGGACTATACGGTAAGTGTTACTGGTTGGATTCACAGGAGTGTGAGCGGGCTTGCTCGTCGATCTTCTGATCGCTCAATACCCGGGTGGCCGTTACGTTTAGCAGACTGCTTGCGGCTTGTGGGTGCTTGATATGATCATCACCTGCTGCCGGCGTATTGACGAGTCTTTAGAGTCCTACACAGAGGTTTCCTGGCTCAAGCGAAACGAAATAGGAGCGCATATGAGATTTGTGCCGGACCGAGAATAATGCGTGTATGTGATACCATATTTCATTCTCGCGATCAATGTGTCGAATGATTGTATGCGATATAACCTAGTTATCGATTCAAGCGTTGATTCGATAAGCCGATACATAGGATAATAGTGGGTTATATGCGATATGACCGGATCGTTAAATCAAATGTTGATTTAATGATTTAATGCATAATTATATATATTTGATATATTAGTTTGCATCAACTAGTATCGGCTTACTTAAGATGGATTTTCTCACTCGGATGTGCGCATTGCATATGCGATATGATTTTGTGCACTTGCTTGTATCATGTTTGATGATACATGCCTTTTGGTTAAGTGTATAGAATTAAACCATGGTTAACTTAATGATTAGGGTTTTGCTTTTTCTTTTAATTATTTGTTTATTCATTTTGGATATTAATATAAGCATAAAAGAAAAGCAAAATGGTTTCTTTATTTCATTTTCTTTCATGAAGCTTTTTGAAGCTTCATGAAGCTTTGACCAAAGTGACCTCTTTGTCTTTATCTTTAACCCTAACCATTAATCTAACCTTAGTTAATTCTCTACACTTGACCATGGTTGATTATGATATGTATTCTTTTATTTTTCTATTTTCTAATTAACTTATCATAACTTTATCTTCTTATTCTTCTTCACTTGATGAAGAAAAAGCTTGACTTCATGAATGGTAGATTGATGAAATGAGTGAGAAATCCAATTCTAAAGTCTACCCACTTCCTATTTCTTCATCCTCTACCTCTTGCCAAGTAGTAGAGTGTGTTTCCTTCACAAGTTTTCATGGCTTGGTGAAGGTGGAGCTTGATCTAGCGATGCCTCGACGTAGATCATCTTTGGCACGTCGTCGATGACCTAGCCCGCTTCTTCTCCGATGAAGCCGACGCTTGTGCCCGGGTTTTCGATTTGGACAGCGGAGAGGACCTCATTGCGGAGTTATGGAGGTGGAGGACCGGATCTACAAAGGCTGTATTTCCGTTCCCTTAGTTAAAATGTTAACTAGTTTCATTTTCGCCTAGTTTTCTAGCAAACGATCCGTAGTCGGGTTTCTCGGCACCTAGATTTTTTGAAATTGGCATGTTCGATTCCTTGTGAGACCTCACTAGAGTGCCTAGGAACCCTACAGTAGTATTAGAGCCTAGCTAGAGCCTTAGGCGAAGTCCAGACGAAGTTTGAAACCTGAACGAACCCGAAACCCTAAACCAAACATGCTCTCTGGACTTTTTCTAAAATCTGGAGTTTTTCGATATTAAAAATGCTTAAAAAATTCAGCAGGGTATTGTATGAATTATCATGAAAAACGAGCCTCTAATTCCTCTAGTTGACCGCGGAACCGCGGCGTTGACCCCCCTTTAGCGGCGGTTCCGCGGCGCATTGATGGCATTAGCGACGGTTCTTTGCATAGTAATTCATATCTCTGTTGTTTGTATTTTCTGGGCATTTTTAATACTGTTTCAAGAGTTGAATTTTCTGGGGTTGTTTTGGGGATTCGTATATTCGATCGGATTATTAAATTTTGTCAGTGCGGCTTTCCGGATAAATTTTAGAATATGTTAAAAAGTTCGACCGGATATAAATACCCAATTTTTCCCCTGTCGGGAAATTTCCAAGTGTTGGATTTTTCCGTAGTTTAACGACGTTCGAAGTAGTGCAAGTAACGCGATGGACCCTCTAGAAGACAACAAACCTTAACTCGATTATGTGACCGTCTTGAACTGCCCTTTGAACCTTCGGGTTTGGGGCAGTACGGCGTGCCACATATGAGGCGTTGGCTTGACCCTTCTACGGCTGGACCGTTGGTACTGAGGCACGAACTGAATGTTGTTAGACTTATTTCATGTGTTGAGCTGTATCGGGAAAACTTGGGTGTTCGATTATTCGATCGGAAAGTTTAACATTTTCTATTTATCCGGAATGGGATACAATAATTGGAATTCACAATAAGTTATGAGATAACTAAATGAATGTTATAAACGTAGAACTTTAGTCTCACTTGATCGGTTGCCACGGGATTTTGATGTGATCAAAAGTCCGTCTCAATCACGTACCGTACGCGGATACTCGCCGGGTAAACTTAATAGACAGCCTCACCCCATAGCCCCGACCAAGTGACTGTAGGAGAACCCCGTCGCCGAAAGCATCCGTTCGGGTGCTCGCGGTAGCGGTGTTCCGCTTTGGTGCACTTCGTCGACGGTATCGGGGTGCGGCCGTCTACTGAAGTTTGCGACGAGCATTCGATCAGGATGTCGGGAATCTTGTTGAATTGCCCGACTTAATATTGAAAAGAGTTTTCGATTTTGAGACTAAAATGCGGGGTTTATAATTGTTAGGCATGTGATGTCTAAGTAATTCATTTTATTAGGCATGCGATGTCTATGCAGATTGCGGATTCCAACTGTTGTAGTTTTACACTTTCTTTTCTGTGACCGTAAGTGTAATATGTGATATCGCCGGTTTCGTTACTATATGTCAACGACAATTGGGATTGACATATTTACTTACGTTGATGACATGTGATGTTATGTGTTGCTGGATATGTTATATTGGATCGTCGTGTTTGAATAGCCGGGGGTTTTTATGTGAGATGAGTGTTTTTCATTTTCATTCATGTAAAAACTTGTATGTAATATTCTTTTTATTGGGGCGCTTCCAGGTTGCGGAAGTAGTCACCCTTTGTATATTATTTACTTTTTGGCACTAGGATAGACCCAAGGAGGAGAGCACAAGTAACCGGGTTCTGGAGTCCAGTGGGAGACCAACTCGAGTTGTCGAGTCCGGGTCTCCTAACTCTAGAAATGGTAGGGTTGCTTTCCGCTCTCGTAGGGGTCTAGGGGTGTGGGATTGGCTATTCATCACGACCGTGGAATCCGTGTTTTATACTGGCTCGTATTGAAAACACGGACGTCCTAGAATATCCAATATTTCATATGATTCTTCTGCTGCGATATCTGTGATGTGATCATGTGATGTTCTGTGATAGATACAGTATATAGTATATATGATATATTATATAGACGTTACTTATGTTTTACACCCGCGCTAGCCCAGCCCCGCTCTGCCGTTAGTTACCTAACCGAACGGTGCACGAGGGGACATCGAGGCGAATGCGGATGGCATAAGTGTACGTCGTATTTATCTGTGATGTTTAGGTATTTAAATGATGGGACTTCATTAATATGATTAATGAAATAAAAGAAACCTAAGATGTTGTAGAATCGAATTTCAAAATAAAACAGGTAGCTACAGTTCTTACTTTGCACAGCGGTATATGTGATATATCCTACACCTTATTCGATGAAGAAAGGACCGAGATCCCTTCACCGGGAGTGACTCCTTTAGCAATAACTGGCAGATGCTACACACTCGGTTTGTCTTTTGATTGCTTTTAAGTGTTTTTGCTTTGCACAGTGATATATATGATATATCCCGCACCTCATTCGACGAGGAAAGGACCGACGATCCCTTCACCGGGAGTGACTCCTTTAGCAAAACTAGAAAAGCCTCAAAAACACTCCATTTCAAAATTCATTCGATCCTAAAACAATATCAAGTTCATTCCGCAATAGGTTTTCAGAAAAACCTGTCGTAGCCCTCCGTCATTTCAGATAAGTTGTATATAGTATTCGTGCTGCATTTGTTGGCTTTCGTCAAGGTGCAGTGTGCGGTAGCTATATGCTGCTTATCTGCTAGCATACGATGCGATTGGATTAGGGTAGTCGTGCGGCTTTGTTGGCTTTCGTCAAGGGTCGTGCGGGTGGGTTTAATTCGATCAAGAAATGTACGGGTTGAACTTGAATAGCGGGCTATGGTTTGTTGGCTTTCGTCAAGGTCATAGCACGTTAGGGGCAAAATATTATCGGGAATTTCAAGTGTTGAAATTTGCAATGAGATTGCATACCTTCTATGAGATAGTTGGATCCCGATACCCGCTGCGAGTAAGAGTTACTCCTGGGAGAGTTTTATACATTATAATTAGCCGATCAAGTAGGTGTCTAGAAAGGTGTCAACGGGGTTACGTCTCTGGGAAAACGAGGTTTACATTAATTAGGTTCGTGCGAAAGCACGGGGGACCTCCCTCAAAGTACCGACACTGGCCTGGCTGAAAGATTGGCGAACTTGTAGCGTGTAATTAATCCCGGCTAGTCTTTCCTTTTAGGGTTTGAAGGAGGATTTGATAAAAAGCAGTGGGAGCCATCCTGATTAGATAAAATAATAACCAATCTATTCTTGCAAGAGCGCACGCTGAGTGTTTTTTTCTCTCTCTCTCCAGGTAGCGACCATATCACGCCTTAATCAAGATAATAATACGGATTATTGACCGAACTCGCTTGTTATACTGAGCTGGGGAACGTTGGTCCCGCTCCACCTTATAATTGTTATAAGACAGAGCTGGAAATTTGGGATTACCAGAATTCCCGTGCCGCCCAAACGAAAAGAGTGCATGCTGATGCATCATCTTCGGGTGTGTTCATTACAAAGAACTGTTTCTTAGTATCCTCCGCATCCTAGGTATATGATACCGGATCAGGATCCCAGATATGTAATATGTTACATAGGGCTACAAAAGGGTAGAAAACTGAGAACGGGTGATGAGTTTCATGAGGCAGAAAACGGGGCAAGTGTTGCAGCCAAGTCTGTCGGTCACTGTCACCCTGTATTACCAATACATTGATTCTGAACGAATGTTATTAGATACCGAACCTGATATACAAAATCATATCAGTCTCTTTATCAGTAAAGAAATGATAAAATTTTGTATAGTTGGATAATGTTTTGAACATTTCCTATATCAAAAGTTAATCGGTTCAGGCACGTTATCTAAAAGCATTGATGTTCTAAATCAAACTACAGTTCTTAGTATATAGAACACACACAAGAGGAAGAGTTCAGAAATGAACGAATTCTTCTTGAGGTATTGTAGACTAGGTCAGATCAATGTGACCCGACTAGCTAGAGTTACATATAGATGCATATTTAAATCAGTTTGAATTTACATCTTGTGAAACTCGCCAGTCATGTCACAAAGATAAGATGACCATAGCTCTGTTTATTGGAAACAGAGAAAGAGTCAGTGAACTCTTGGGACTGATACATGATGATGTATGTAAGGTCTCCTGTCTACACATGCCAGGACTGGTTCTTTATACTTCATTACATTCTCTGATGATCTTTCGAGATTTAGACCTATGTTCCTGTTGAAACACAAGTCCGAATCTTTTGAGATATTCACAGAATATAAGTTAGAAGTAGAGAACCAAAATACGGGTATAAGTATTATGTCCTATGATGAGATCAGGGAGGAGAATACTTGTGCATGGAATTCCTGGACTATTCTAAAGGAGAATGAGATTCTCTCTCAGCATTACTCCTCCATATACACCATAGCACGATGGTATATCGGGGCGGAGCAATCACACCCTATATGATAAGGTGTGCTCTATGATGAGTACTACTGAGTTACCTATTTCCTTTTGGGAGTTATGCACTTATGAAGTTGCATACCTATTGAATAGGGTTTCGATCAAATCAATTGCCTACCACTTCATATGTGATATGGAAAGGGAAGAGCCCATATCTTAAGTTAGTTAAGATTTGGGGTTGTTCGGCCTATGTCTAAAAGCAAAATCCGGACAAGCTCGAGGCAAGGTCTGTAATGTAGAACTGGAAAGGTTCCAGCTATACAAACTACAGCAGATGATTTGGTAGAACCAAAGGATTCAGTAGATTCCAATGAACCTCAGCCTCTCCGCCGATCTAGTAGGGTTCCTCACCCACCTGAGAGATACTTCGGTTTCTCTATGACAGTGGGAGCGAGGATTGCATCATGAGATGATGACCCACCTAGTTTCGAGCTGGCCATCAGGAGTAAGACTCTGTAAGAATGGCTGGATGCTTAGCGATCTGAGATGGAATCCTTATACACCAACAATGTATGGACTTTGGTTGCTATATCTGAAGGGTTAAATCCCCATCAGGAGCAAGTATATCTTGAGAAGATTACTTGGTGTACATGGAAAAGTTGAGACTTTCAAAGCTAGACTTGTTAAAGGTTTTCGTCATCGACCAGGCGTGGATAATGATGAAACCTTTTCCAGTACCTATGCTTAAGTCCATCCAGATACTACTTGCCACGGCTACATACCATGACTACGATATCTGGCGGTTGGGTGTCATGACTGCTTTTCTAAATGATGTTTTAGAAGAGTGTGTCTATAAGTGCACAGCCAGAGGGCTTCGTAAACAGTGGGAGCAGCGAAAACGTGAACAAGATGCTTTATAGGATAAAGCAGGCATCGCGGAGTTGGAACGTCTGTTTTGATGTCTTAGTCAAAGAGTTTGACATCATCAAAATGGTAGATGAACCTTGTATAAACAAAAAGGTAGTAGGGAGTATGGTGACGATCCTCGTAGAGTACGTGGATGACATACTCTTGATAGGGAAGGAGTTTTCTATGCTACGCTCGATCAATCTCCGCTTATCACAAAGATTCTCCGTGAAGGATCAAAATGATACCTCCTAAATCCTGGATTTTGGATCTATGAGATAGATTTAATTGGATGTTAGAATACTCACTAGTTGTAGTGAGATGGTATCAATTGATCCTGGGGAGAATCACTGGAAGGGTTCCAGGGTGATAAAGATGACTGAATGTCAGTCGCAGGCATTGTTTTTACCCTCAGTAAAGGGACGGTATATTGGAAGAGTTCCAAGCTAGATACCGTGACATACTAGACGATAAAGGCAGGATACATCGCTACTAAAGATGCTACCAAAGAAGATGTTTGGGTGTATATTGGTTCATGAGATGAACTATGTTCCTCCCATTGTGTGACAATGGAGTTGTGGCTTGTGCCAAGGAACGCAGGTCCCATCAGTGATCCAGACTTATTCTAAGGCAGTATCACCAGATCATGGAGATGCTTGATCGCCAGGATGATCGAGGCAAGGAGAGCAGACTTAGAGGATAACGCAGCGGATCCACTCACGAAGGCCTATTCCCAGAGAGAGAATTTTATGGGATGGTTGAGTATGAGATACTGCAGCCACTACTACAGATGGCCCTAGTGCAAGTGGGAGATTGTTAGTTATATGTATGCCCTAGAGGCCATTACTGTACATTGGATGTATATTGTAGTGGATGCTGGGACATATATAGGGAGGACTTTCTTGCTCGACATGATAGTATGCTATCTGGTTACTCTTTACCTTAACGTGTATACTGATTGTCTCTCTGTTACATGTTGGTAAAGCCCATAGGATGTGTACTTGACTACCTGGACTATGATGCAGATCATACTAGTGGGGACATGGTAGTCCATAAGTACATCCTTGAAAGTCCCTAGTCGTGGGTGTATCGAGATGGGGCATCGATATACCAGAGTAGACTAGCGTGTACCTTCTCGACCCATACAGATAGGAGATGGATGATCCTATATCCATCGGTGTTTGACATCAGAGATGATATACGGGTACACAGTAGAGACTGGGTACACTGGACGGACTCGCCGAGAACTCCCAGATGGTATTATACCTCACGTCAGATGGCAGTTCTCTGGTGACACTGGTACAGAGTAGTCTGTTGACCCGAGATCGTCATAGAGTCTTGTGTGGTTCCCACTGTGCTTTGATTTCCATATTACCACGTCCAAGAGGGCGTGCAAAACGGTGGTTTTTGGGTACAGTCCCGAGTCACATGGAGGCAATGAGCGATAGGAGGGGATTCGTCTCTCCCGGTATAGGGAGTTGATGTTGCGCTGTGTTCGATTGGCTATAACAGGAAATCCCTGGCCAGGGTTGCTGAGATTTACTGGTAAGTGTTACCAGTAGTTTCTCGAATTGTTATAGACCTCATATCGACACGACTTATCGAGCTATTGGGGTCTGACGTTTACCACCCCTAGGCGAGATATGCGACATATCAGACGATCAGACCGGACTGTACGGTAAGTGTTACTGGTTGGATTCACAGGAGTGTGAGCGGGCTTGCTCGTCGATCTTCTGATCGCTCAATACCCGGGTGGCCGTTACGTTAAGCAGACCGCTTGCGGCTTGTGGGTGCTTGATATGATCATCACCTGCTGCCGGCGTATTGACGAGTCTTTAGAGTCCTACACAGAGGTTTCCTGGCTCAAGCGAAACGAAATAGGAGCGCATATGAGATATGTGCGGGACCGAGAATAATGCGTGTATGTGATACCGTATTTCATTCTCGCGATCAATGTGTCGAATGATTGTATGCGATATAACCTAGTTATCGATTCAAGCGTTGATTCGATAAGCCGATACATAGGATACTAGTCGGTTATATGCGATATGACCGGATCGTTAAATCAAATGTTGATTTAATGATTTAATGCATAATTATATATATTTGATATATTATTTTGCATCAACTAGTATCGGTTTACTTAAGATGGATTTTCTCACTCGGATGTGTGCATTGCATATGCGATATGATTTTTTGCATTTGCTTGTATCATGTTTGATGATACATGCCTTTTGGTTAAGTGTATAGAATTAAACCATGGTTAACTTAATGATTAGGGTTTTGCTTTTTCTTTTAATTATTTGTTTATTCATTTTGGATATTAATATAAGCATAAAAGAAAAGCAAAATGGTTTCTTTATTTCATTTTCTTTCATGAAGCTTTTTGAAGCTTCATGAAGCTTTGACCAAAGTGACCTCTTTGTCTTTATCTTTAACCCTAACCATTAATCTAACCTTAGTTAATTCTCTACACTTGACCATGGTTGATTATGATAAGTATTCTTTTATTTTTCTATTTTCTAATTAACTTATCATAACTTTATCTTCTTCTTCTTCTTCACTTGATGAAGAAAAAGCTTGACTTCATCAATGGTAGATTGATGAAATGAGTGAGAAATCCAATTCTAAAGTCTACCCACTTCCTATTTCTTCATCCTCTACCTCTTGCCAAGTAGTAGAGTGTGTTTCCTTCACAAGTTTTCATGGTTTGGTGAAGGTGGAGCTTGATCTAGCGATGCCTCGACGTAGATCATCTTCGGCACGTCGTCGATGACCTAGCCCGCTTCTTCTCCGATGAAGCCGACGCTTGAGCCCGGGTTTTCGATTTGGACAGCGGAGAGGACCTCATTGTGGAGCTATGGAGGTGGAGGACCGGATCTACAAAGGCTGTATTTCCGTTCCCTTAGTTAAAATGTTAACTAGTTTCATTTTCGCCTAGTTTTCTAGCAAACGATCCGTAGTCGGGTTTCTCGGCACCTAGATTTTTTGAAATTGGCATGTTCGATGCTTTGTGAGACCTCACTAGAGTTTCTAGGAACCCTACACCAACGCCTCACATATGGCACGCCATACAGCCCCAAACCCTAAAGGTTTAGAGGCGGTTCAGAAGGTCCCATAATAAGTTAAGGTTTGTGTTCTTCTAGAGAGACCGCCGCGTTACTTGTATGTTTTTCCGAAAGATTTAAACCCGATAAAAATTCAACTCTTGAAAATTTTTCGTGCCGGGAAAAAATGAGTCAATGATATCCGTTCGAACGTTTTAACAGTTTCTAAATATCCGGAAAACATAACAAAATTAAATATTCCGATCGTATCAACGATTACAAAATAAACCTCAGAACACTCAACACTTGAGTCAGATTAAAAATACCCATAAAATAGCACTTACAGAATTAGAAATTACTGTGCAAAAAAAATAGGTTAAATGCCACTGTACGGCCGTGAATCTGCGGCCCAAGCAAGGATTGGCCGCGGTTCCGCGGCGGTCCGTACAATTTACCCTGTCATTTTTCATAGTTATTCTTATAATTTCCTGCTGGTATTTTTAAGCATTTTTAATTCTGTAAAATCACTGTTTTTAAGAAATATCCAGAGAGGGGTTTAAAATTGCATTTCGGTGTTCGATCGGAGTTTTAACTTCGTATACACGTCGCCTAATGCTCTAGCTAGGCTGTGATACCACTATAAGGTTCCTAGACACTCTTGTGAGGGTTCATAAGGCATAAAACATGCCTGAATAAAATTTTAGACGTGCCGAACAACCCAAAGCCGGGATCTTTGCTAGATTATTAGGATTTAAAATGCAAGTAAACATCTTTACAACTAAGTGTGAGGGATTACAACCTTTGTAGTCCGCTCCTTCGCTTCATAAGCTCTGAGTAGAAGTCCCTTCGCCATGATCCACGATCTCCCGGACTCAAGGGAGGCTTCACGACTCGAACGATCCATGCTAGCTTGTAGTGTTCCGTTTCTCCGATGATCTACGTCGAAGTTGCTATAACTCAAGCTCTCTTACTCTAATGAGGTGAACACCTTAATCTAATGGGCTAGATTAGATGAGGATGATGGAGTAGTATTTATGCTTTCTTTTTATATCATATTCTCACAAGAAATCATCATAAAAGGAAAATCTAGCAAGCTTTCTCAAAGCTCAAGAGAGAAGAAGATGATGACTAATGAGATAATCCTTTTTTGATGAATAATAGAAAATGAATATATGATTAATCATGGAACCATGGTCAAGGATGACTAGGATAACCTTTGTAGAGAATAAACTAGGGCTAGGGCTTGGTTGGGTTAAAGAGTGAGTCATAGATAAATATCAACATAACATCTTTCTCATGACAAAAGGAATTCCTTCTAGAATGTGCAAGAAAGAACTAACCCTAATCAAACCCTAACCATGATTAATCTTCACTAAACATGTTCCATTATTAATCATATCATGTCACAATAATATATATCACATATATATTATATATTTGCAACAAAAGAAAATAATACATTTAACATATATCCCATATATATCAATGTATTATCCGGTGAGAAAATGTAAAAATAAAGCGTGCCAATATTAGATAATGTAATACAATATATCATATATATTATTATACATTAAATCATCGAATCAACACTTGATCCGACAATCCGGCTATATCGAATATAACCGACTAATATATCATGTACCGATTCATCGAATCAACATTTGATCCGATGACCCGGTTCATATATAAATATCATGAGAATATGATACGGCATCTCATATCGCATTATTCTTGGTCCTGCGCATATCACATATGTGCCTCTACTTCGTTATTTCTGAGTCAAGAAACCTCTGTGTAGGACTCTAAAGAATCGTCAATACGCCGGTAGCAGGTGATGATCATATCAAATACCCACAAGCTGCAAGAGGTCAGCTAAACGTAACAGCCACCCTGGTATTGAGTTATCAGAAGATCAACAAGCTAGCCTGTCCGTTCTCCTGTGAATCCAATCAGTAACACTCCCGTACAGTCCGGTCTCTTCGTCTGATATGTCGCATATCAAGTCTAGGGGTGGTAAACGTCAGACCCTAGTAACCGATAAGTCGTGTCGATGTGTTGCTCATAACGGGTTGAAAAACTACTGGTGACACTTACCAGTAAATCTCTATATCAGCCCTGGCCAGGGACTTCCAGTTATAGCCAATCGAACACAGCACAACATCAACTCTCTATACCGGGAGAGATGAATCCCCTCCTATCGCTCACTGCCTCCATGTGATTCGGGACTGTACCCAAAAGCCACCGTTTTGCATGCCCTCTTGGACATAGTAAGGTGGAAATCAAAGCACAGTGGGAATCACACAAGACTCTTATGACGATCTCGGGTCTACAGACTAACCTGTACCAGTGTCACCGGAGAACTGCCATCTGACGTGTTGTATATCACCATCTGGAAGTTCTCGGCGAGTCCGTCCAGTATACCTAGTCTCCACTGAGCACACGTACACCATCTTTGATGTTAAACACCGATGGATATATGATCATCCATCGTCCATCATATGGTTCAAGATGCGTATACGCTAGTCTACTCTGGTGTATCGATGCCCTGTCTCGATATACCCTTGACTTGGAACAGTTATAGGATGTACTCATCGACTACCATGGCCCCACTAGTATGATCTCATCATTGTCCCAGTAGTCGAGTACAGATCCTAAGGGCTTTATCAACATGTGAGAGAAAAACAGTAAACCAATACAAGTCAACATGTTAAGATAAAGTGAAACCAAATAGCATACTATCATGACGAGCAAGAAAGTCCTCTCTATATATATTCAAACATCCATTATAATATACATCATATGTACAACAATGGCCTCTAGGGCATATACATAACTAACACAATTTACATCTAATTTTGAATTACTCTAAATAAATAATAACCCCATTATTATCTATGGAATGGTGTAAGTTTCATACACCCATATAGTATGTATCATTAAGCATGACACATAAAGAAATGCATTAATATATATATATATCAAATGTATAAGTGAGATAAATAAATTATTAAGTGAACTAATATTGGTTAATGCGTAATAATATATCAAATATATGATTATACATTAAATTATTAAATCAACACTTGATTTAATAATCCGGTTATATCACATATAACCGAATAATATCTTTTGTATTAACTTACTGAATCAACATTTGATTCGATAACCCGGCTATATCACATATAACCTGTTGGCTATAGTGCCCTCATGTTAATTATTGGATCGCAGACATGTGATTGCAATGATTGAGAGATGACGTATACCGGTAGAATAGTCTTACTCGAGATGATGTTTGTTATCTGGTTTGTCTTTATCATCGTGTACATACTTCAGGGGATATTACAGATCACTATTACATGTTGATGGAGCACTTAGGATTCATTCTTGACTACCAGCAGTATGATTTCGATCATGTACGTAAAGGTTGGGTTATGAGTACACCGGACGGACTCGCCGAGAACATGCTAGTTGGTATTATACCTATTGTCAGATACCAGTTCCCTGATGACATGTGTACAGGTTAGTCTATCGACCTGAGATCGTCATTTTTCTCGTGTGAGTTCCTGCTATGCTTTGATTACTACCCTACCACGGCTCAAAGGAGTCGTGCAAATAGGTTTTAGTTGGGTACAGTCCTGTAACACCTTAGAATGTGTTTAGTGGTTATTTTCGCTTTAATATCGGGTTTTTAGTAAGAATGTTTACCAAAACGTTTTTCAAATATTTTATTTGGATTTATGAATATTTTATTAGAATTTAATTTGGACTGCACACACATGTGCATGTTAACTAGGGTTAAGTTTGGGGTTAAAACCATGTTTAGATAACCATGGTGGACTAACCCATTTAATTAGGTTAATAGGATTTAATTAAGTGTATTTGTTTTTCTAAATAAAATTAGTTTTGTTTTGGAGTTGACTTGGGTTGGCGGGAGAGAGAGAGAGCATGATGGCTTGAGCATGCTTGATAATTAATGAGAAGAGAGAGGGGGTTGACTCTCAACTCTCATTCCTTTTCTGTTCAAACTCTCTTTCTCACTCATTCTCACATCTCTCTCCTTCTCATTTTCTCAAACACACACAGAGAGAAGCAACAGCAGCAGCAGAAGTAACAGCAGCAGCAACAAGCAACAACAATAACAGCAAAGCAGCAGCAGCAGCAACAGCAGCTTAGTAGCAGCAGCAGAAGAAGAACCCTTCTTCTTCTCCTTCTTCTTCTTCTCCTTCTCCTTCATCCTAGGATCAAGTGTGGTATAAATTCTTAAACTCAACTCCTTTCTATTGCTAGCTTGTGGTTATTTAAGCTTAAGTTAGTGTTTAAGGTGTTTTAGTGCTAGTTATGGTGATTTAAGTGGAGATTTGGCCAAGTGATGATTTTTATGGTTAGTGTAACTTGACTAGGTGTTTTAAGGCCATTTAACCTAAGTTTTGCCCCAGATTTCACTAAAATACCATAGGATTTCAATTTAGCGTAATTTAACGTTTTAATGTAGATTTTTAGCCTTTTTAAGATCTGCTGTTGACCCGAGTGCTTCTGGTAAAATCTGAGTTAACTGGAGCATACTATTTAGACCTTGATCAGAAACACAGAACATGAGACCCACTACCCACTGTTTGGCCGCCGTTTTATTCATTCTGGCCGTAATTTGGGGCCGGATGATGGTGTTTTGTGCTGGGGTTTGGGCTATGGGAGTCTGCTGTATAATTAGGGTTTTTGGTATGCAACTTTTTATATTTTCACTCGAGTAAAAATTTGGAACTTAAAACCATTTTTCGATACTTTTTAATTCGTGCGGCACGTGTGTTTTGTGTGTTGCGTCTGTGGTGCACTATACGACACAGCGGGTTGGGGTGGTTTCTGGTGAGGTTTCACACGTTTTGACGTATCGAGTGCACGCGCGTTGAGTTTCCAGCGCGAGTTTTCCTTTGATCGTGATATCGTGTTTTTGCAGGATTTGCCTTATGTGTGTTACTTTATGTAAATTCTATGTTCGCAGGCGGGGACTTCGAGCGCCGCGGAGAAAGGAAAGCAGGGGGTCAGATACACCTAGCATGAGATCACGGGTGAGTAGATGTAACATCTACGAGGGAAAATCGTTTGGATGGCGCAAGACGCCCGTTAGATTGGATAATTTAAAAGACTTCTAGTGGTAATAGTATTTATGAGTATAGTGCCTACTTGAACATCTTGTTGCATTCATGGCCCTATATATTTATATACATGTGCGAACTCATTTCATTGGACACTTGCACCATTGCCAGGGTTTTTATGCAGCACAAGCACTATTCATGCGGACACACACGCCTTGGTAATTGTTATGCCACTACACTAGATAACTTGTAGAACCTGAAATCTAGAACCGTTTCACCATGTATGATGCTTAAACCTGTGCTAATGCATTTAAATTCCTCACGGTGAACATGTAGGACTGCTAGTCATATGCATGTACCTCATTACATCATTCGTTCATGCCTAGCCCATTAGTCACACATTGCAGTTCGACTTGTTGATACTATAGGTATTTATTATCATTAACATATGCACTTATGATGATTTTCTTGAGGATTTCAGCACTTGAGATTTATAAGATTTTGGGGGAAAAGCCGCAATGATTTAATAAACCGGATATTATTTTAAACATTGAAAGTTGTGGTTTTTCTCGTGATATGATACATGTATCGACCACCATGATTTTTCTGTTTGTTTTCGAGACCCGTTTCGAGAAGTTGGATTAACCATCTCGGGTACATGGTGGGCTCAGTAAGGTACCCCAGGGCAAGAAGATCGAGGGGTAGACGATGAGCATGGCAGGGGCAAACTACCTACCGGTGATTGTTGGCGTGATGGATATCCAGAGGATACCGACCAAGGCCGTGAGATGTTGAGATATTGATACTTTGAGATGTGTCAGCCGGACGGCTGGGGCCTGAGATACCGTGATATGGATACATGAGATTTGAGATAGTTGTTTGAGGTGTCGATGCTGGATACGGATTTATGTTGATTCTATTGATATTATGCTGATATTTCAAAAGAATTTTCTAAGAAGAAAATAATGATTTTCTATATCAACATATTCAGATCACGAGTTGATTCATGTTGCATACATACCTGCTAGTACATCATGCCAGATAGTATTGTACATTGATTCATGTTGCATACATATCTGCTAGTATATCTTGCCATATCAATATTGTTGATGTTATGACACTTGCGTGCATGCTTACGATAGCCTCTATAGATGTTATTTATGTTGGGTTAGCATAGTACCTTGTGAAGGTTTTGGCCAGCATCAATCATGCTTCTTTAAAAATTTTGGGGTGCTAAACATACCCTAACCAAGAACTTAACTGGAGAATTAGGGTTAACTTGCATGTAAACAACTTTACATCTAAGAGAGAGGGATTACAACATTTGTAGTCCGTTCCTTCGCTTCATAATCTCCGAATAGTAGTCCCTTCACCGCGATCCATGAACTTACGGACTCTGGAGAGGCTCCATAGGTCAAGTGATCCGTACTTGCTAGAAGTTTTCCTTTTCGAAGATGATCTACCTTGAATAATCTCAAACTCAAGCTCTCACTTCTCTAATCAAGTATTAGTGAAGTGAACACCCTAATCTAAGTGGTAGAATAGATGAGGATGATGAAGTAGGAATTTTGCTCTCTTTTGTTTTCAATTTCTCCTTTTTAATCATCACAACACAAAAAACTAGAAAGCTTTTTCAAAGAGGAAGATGAAGAAAGCTTTTATGATGAATAATGAATTATTGTTATGATTGCAATTACAACCGTGAGTTAATAAAATGAAGGATTTAACTCATGTAGAGAATAAACTAGAGTTAAGGGTTTGGGTTGGGTTAACAAATATCTACACAAAAGATCAAAGCAAAATGATAAAAGAAAAGCTTCATGAAAAAGCTAACCCAATTCCAAAACCTAACTTTGCTTAAACATAATAACCTTGTTGCATTTGTAACCCTAACTTGTTACAATATTATATATCACATATACAATATATTTTGTAACAAAAGAAAATAATACAATTAACATATATCGCATATACATCAATGTATTATCCGGTGAGAAAATGAATCAATAAAGCGAGCTTATATTAGTTAACGTTATGTAATATATCACAGATATAATTACACATTAAATTATCGAATCAACTCTTGATCCGACAATCCGACTATATTGCATATAACCGACTAATATAACATGTACCAATTCATCGAATCAACAATTGATCAGATGACCCGGCTATATCACATATACCCGGCCGATATCTCATATCATGAGAATATAATACGGTATCTCATATCGTATTATTCTCGGTCCCGCACATATCACATATGTGCTCCTACTCCATTTTGCCTGAGCCAGGAAACCTCTGTGTAGGACTTTAAAGAATCGTTAATACGCCGACAATAGGTGATAATCATATCAAACACCCACAAGCTGCAAGCGGTCAGCTAAATGTAACAGCCACCCAGGTATTGAGCGATCAGAAGATTAACAAGAAATCCTATACATTCTCCTGTGAATCCAATCACTAACACTACCATACAGTCCGGTCTCTTCATCTGATATGTTGCATATCTAGTCTGGGGGTGGTAAACGTCAGACCCCAGTAACCGATAAGTCATGTCGATGTAAGGCTCATAACGGGTCGAGAAACTACTGATAACACTTACCAGTAAATCTCCATATCAGCCCTGGCCAGGGACTTCCAGTTATAGCCAATCGAACACAACACAACATCAACTACCTATACCGGGAGAGACGAAACCCTTCTTATCGCTCATTACCTCCATGTGATTCGAGACTGTACCCAAAAGTCACCGTTTTGCTCTCCCTTTTTGACGTGGTAATGTGGAAAGCAAAGCACAATGGGAATCACACAAGCCACTATGACGATCTTAGGTCTACAGACTAACCTGTACCAGTGTCACCGGAGAACTGCTATCTGACGATAGGTATAATACCATCCAGGAGTTCTCGGCGAGTCCGTTCAATGTACCTAGTCTCCACTGAGCACCCGTACACCATCTTTGATGTCCAACACTAATGGATATGGGATCATCCATCGCCCATCATATGGGTCAAGATGCGTATACGCTAGTCTACTCTGGAGTATCGATACCCTGTCTCGATACACCCTCGACTAGGAACAGTTATAGGATGTACTCATAGACTATCCTGGCCCACTAGTATGATCTGTATCATAGTCCTAGTAGTCGAGTACATATCCTAAGTGCTTTATCAACACGTGATCACAAAACAGTATTTGTTAACATGTTAAGATAAAGTGAAACTAGATAGCATACTATCATATCGAGCAAGAAAGTCCTCTCTATATATATCCAAGCATCCACTATAATATACATCATATGTACAACAATGGCCTCTAGGGCATATATGTAAGTAACAATCTCCCATTTGCACTAAGGCTAGCTGTTGTAGTATCTCATACCCAACATCCTGAAGAGTCTCTCAAATTGTATCTGAGGAATGGCCTTTATGAGTGGATTCGCAGTGTTGTCCTTCGTATCAACTCTCCTGACCTCGATCTCGCGGCGATCAATTATCTCCCGGATCAGCTGATACCGCCTCAGATTATGTCTGGACTTCTGATGGGACCTAGGTTCCTTGGCCAAAGCCATAGCTCCATTGTTATCACAATACAGAGGTATTGGATGCTCAATGGACGAAACCACACCAAGTTCAGTGATGAACTTCTTTATCCAGACAGCCTCTTTGGCAGCATCGTTGGCAGCGATGTATTCAGCCTCCATCAACGAGTCTGCCACGGTTTCCTATTTATAACTCTTCCAACAAACCGCCCCTCCATTTAGGGTAAAGACAAATCACGAGTGCGACTTAGAGTCTTCCTTATCACTCTGGAAGCTCGAATCGGTAAAGGACTCCACCTGGTGTTCTCCGTTACCATACACCAAGAACATCTCTTTAGTCCTTCTCAAGTACTTGAGAATGTTCTTCACAGCTGTCCAGTGATTCTCTCCAGGATCTGCTTGATACCTACCCACTACACTTAGTGAGTATACTACATCGGGTCTGGTACATAGCATCGCGTACATGATAGAGCCTACTGCCGAAGCATAGGGTATCCCTTGCATGCGAGCTCTTTCCAAATCAGTCTTGGAAGACATCTCTTTAGAGAGAGTGAGTCCAGAGATCGTGAGTTGGTTCCCATGCTTGGATTCTTCTATACTAAACCATTTTAGTATGGTGTCAATGTACCTAGATTAGGACAATCCCAGTATCTGTCTAGATCTATCTCTATAGATCTTAATTCCCAAAATGCAGGAGGCATCACCTAGATCTTTTATTGAGAATCTTTGTAATAAGAAGAGCTTGACCGAGTGCAGCATAGGAACATCATTTTCTATCAAGTGTATGTCATCCAAGTACAATACGAGGAAGACAACCATACTCTCTGCCACCTTCTTGTATATACAAGGTTCATCTATGTTTTTGATAAAGTCAAACTCTTTGACTACCACATCAAAACAGATGTTCCAACTCCGCGATGCCTGCTTTAACCCATAGATGGATTTAAGCAGCTTGCAACCTTCCCGTTGCTCCCACTGTCTACGAAGCCATCTGGCTGAGTCATGTACACGCATTCTTCTAAATAACCATTTAGAAAGGCGGTCTTAACATCCAATTTCCAGATTTCATAGTCATGGTATGCAGCAATGGCAAGTAAGATCCGGATGGACTTAAGCATAACCACTGGAGAAAAGGTTTCGTCATAGTCCACACCTGGTCGTTGACGAAAACCCATTGCAACAAGTCTAGCTTTGAAAGTCTCAAGTTTTCCATCTACACCAAGTTTCTTCTTAAAGATCCATTTTCTCCCAATGGGTTTTACCCCTTCAGGAGCAACTTCCAAAGTCCATACTTTATTGGTATACATGGATTCCATCTCAGATCGCATTGCATCCAGCCATTTCATAGAGTCAATACTCGTGATGGCCTGCTCGAAGCTAGTCGGGTCGTTATCTTCAATGATGGAATCCTCGCTTCCACCGTCAATGAGAAAACCGTAGTATCTCTCAGGTGGATGAGGAACCCTGCTAGATCGGCGGAGAGACCGGGGTTCGTCGGGAACTACTGATTCCTCTGGTTGTACCAAATCTTCTGTTTCAGTTTGTGTAACTGGAACTTCTTCCAGTTCTACCTCCTTGCCACTAATTTCCTTTGCAAGAAATTCCTTTTCTAAAGAGGTAGCATGCTGAGCAACAAATACCTTTTGTTCCTCAGGTTGGTAGAAGATATGTCCTCGCGAAAGCTTGGGATATCCTACAAACTTGCACAAAAACGATCTTGCCTCGATCTTGTCCGGATTTTGCTTTTTAACATAGGCCGGGCAACCCCATATCTTAAAGAAATTAAGACACGGTCTCTTCCCCTCCCATATCTCATATGGAGTGGTAGGAACTAATTTGGTTGGAACTCTATTCAATAGGTACATGACTGTCTCAAGCGCATACCCCCAAAAGAAAATAGGTAACTCAGCAGTGCTCATCATAGAGCGCACCATATCTAATAGGGTGCAATTCCTCCGCTCCGATACACCGTTGTGCTGTGGTGTATAGGGAGGAGTAAGCTGAAAGAGAATCACATTCTCTTTTAGATTGTCCAGGAACTCATTGCTCAAGTATTCTCCTCCTCGATCAGATTGAAGGATCTTAATACTTTTACCCGTTTGGTTTTCTACTTCGTTTTTATATTCTCTGAATTTCTCAAAAGCTTCAGACTTGTGTTTCAACAGGAACACATGTCCGTATCTTGAGAGATCATCAGTGAATGTAATGAAGTACGAGGAACCATTCCTGGTATGTATAGACATGGAACCGCATACATCACTATGTATCAGTTCCTAGAGTTTTGTAACTCTTTCTTCGTGTCCACTAAACGGAGTTTTGATCATTTTGCCTTTGGGACATGAATGACAAGTTTCATAAGATGATAATTCAAACGCATTTAAATAACCATCTTTATGTAACTTAGCAAGTCGTGCCGCATTGATATGACCAAGTCTACAATGCCACAAGAAGGATTCGTTCATCTATGAACTTTTCCTCTTGTGTGCGTTCTGTATATTAAGAACTGTGTTTTGATTTAGAACGTATATGCCATTATTTAATGAGCCTGATCCAATCAACTTTTGATTTAGGAAGATGTTCATAACATTATCCTGTATTACAAAATTATATCCTTCTTTACTTAATAAAGAAACCGACATAATATTGCATATCATGTTCAGTATATAATAGCATTCGTTCAGAATCAATGTATTAGCACTTGGTAATACAAGGTGATATTCGCCAACTGCTTTGGCTGCAACATTTGCACCATTCCCTACTCTTACGGAATGATCACTCATTCCCAGTTCTCTACCTTTCTTTAGCCCATGCAATATATTGCATATGTGGGATCCTGATCAGGCATCTAATGCCCAGGCGTAGAATGAACTGAGAAACAGTTCTCGGTAACTAACACATCCGAAGAAGATACATCAACATGTTTATTCTTCGTTTGGGCGGCATGTGAATTTTGGTATTCCCCTATTTCCTGTTCAGTCTTATAACAATTATAATAAAGAACGGAACCAACATTCCCTGCTAAGTATAACAAGCGGGTTCGGTCAATACATCCATATTATTATCTTGATTAAGGCCTGACATGGTCGCTACCTGGAGAGAGAGAGTGAAGAAAACACTTAAGCGTGGGCTCTTGCAAGATTAGATTGGTTGTTATCTTATCTAATCAGGATGGCTCCCACTGTTTTAATCAAATCTTCTTTCAAACCCCAAAAGGTTAGATTAGCCGGATTAATTACATCCTACAAGTTTGCCAATCTTTCCGCTAGATCAGTGTTGGTACTTTGATGAGATTTCCCGTGCTTTCGCACGGACCTAATCAAAATAAACCTTGTTTTCCTAGAGGCATAACCCCGTTAACTCCTTTCTAGACACCTACTTGATCGGCTAATTGTCATGTATAAAAATCTACCAGGAGTAACTCTTATTCGTAGTGGGTATTGGGATCTAACTATCTCATAAAAGGTATGCAATCTCATTGTAAATTTCAACACTTGAAATTCCCGATAATATCTTTTACCCCTAGCGTCCTATGGCCTTGACGGAGGTCAACAAACCATAGGCTACTAGTCAAGTTCAATCCGTCATTTCTTGATTGAATTAAACCCACCCGGACGACCCTTGACGGAGGTCAACACGGTCGTACGACTACCCTAAAACAATCGCATCACATGCTGCAGATAAATACTAGTCAGCTACCGCACACTATGCCTTGACGGAGGTCAACATACGTAGCACGAATACTAAGTAGGACTTATCTGAAATGACCAAGGGCTACACAGGTTTTTCTGAAAACCATGAGCGTAATGAACTTGATATCTTTTGTAGAAACAAGTGATTTTGAAAAGGAGTGTTTTTTAGGCTTTTCTAGTTTCTCTAAAGAGGTCACTCCTGGTGAAGGGATCTCGGCTCTTTCCTCATCGAATAAGGTGCAGGATATTTCATAAATACCGCTGTGCAAAGCAAGAACTATAGAAGCAATCAAAAACTAAACCGTGAGTTTGTAGCATCTTCCAGTTTTGCTAAAGAGGTCACTTCAGGTGAAAGGATCTCGGCTCTTTCCTTATCGAATAAGGTGCTGGATATTCTACAAGGAATACCGCTATGCAAAGCAAAAACTGTAGCTACTCTTTTTGAAAATTTGATTCTACATCTTTTAGGTTCCTTTCTTTTATTAATCTCATTAATAAATCCCATCATTTAAGCTTCCTAAGTAGCACAGAAGAAACGAAAGAAGTAATATTTATATATAAACAAATACATATACTATAAGCATTCGTCTCAGGCAGTGATATGATCTCATCACAAAACATTGCAGCAGAAGTCAACATATGAAATATAGGATATACTAGGATGTCCGTGTTTTATTTTTAGCCTATATAAAACATGGATTCCACAGTCGCGATGAATAGCCAAACCCACATCCCTAGACCCCTACGAGAGCGGCAAGTAACCCTGCCAATTCTAGGGTTAGGAGACCCAGTCTCGACTCCTCGAGATGGCCTCCCACTGGACCCAAGAACCCGGTTACTTGTGCTCTCCGCCTTGGGTCTATCCTAATGCGGAAAAGTAAATAATATACAATGGTGACATCATCCTCAAGCCGGAAGTGCCCTAATAAAAGAATATTACATACAAATGAATTTTACATGAATAAAAAAGAAAACTCTCATCTCACATAAAACCGTCGGCTATTCAATACACAACGATCCAATATAACCTATCACAGCAATACATAAACATCACAGATAACATGACGAAGTTAGATAATTCGACAGATACAACGAATTCCCAAAATACCCCAGTGAGCTCAACACTTGAGCAGAAATAAAAATTCCCAGTAGCAAGGTCCAGCACCTATGGACCGTCGCTGAAGGGCCCGTCCCAAGCCTCCACAGTGGCGCCGCAGAACCGCCGCCAAAAATAGGTTTTGGCCGCGGTTACGCGGTCTCTATAGCGTGTTAGGGACTCGTTCTTCAGTTGGGTCCATAAAATTCCCGACATGATTTTCTGAGTATTTTTAACATGAAAAATTTCATCTTTTGAAAAAATTTCCAGAAAAGGGGTCGTTTCGGGGTTTCGGGGTTCGATCGGACTTCTAACTTCGTCTAGACAGCGCCTAATGCTCTAGCTTGGCTCTGATACCACTTTTGGGTTGGCATAGCACCTTGTGAAGGTTTTGACAAACATCAATCATGCTACTTTAAAAATTTTGGGGTGCTAAACAAATCCTAACCAAGATCTTAACTGGAGAATTAGGGTTAACTTGCATGTAAACAACTTTACATATAAGAGAGATGGATTACAACCTTTGTAGTCCGTTCCTTCACTTCAAAAGCTCCGAGTAGTAGTCCCTTCACCGCGATCCATGAACTTCCGGACTCTAGAGAGGCTCCACAAGTCGAATGATCCATGCTTGCTAGAAATCTTCCTTTTCGAAGATGATCTACCTTGAAGAATCTCAAACTCAAGCTCTCATCTCACTTCTCTAATCAAGTATTAGTGAAGTGAACACCCTAATCAAGAGGCTAGAATATATGAGGATGAGGAAGTAGGAATTTTGCTCTCTTTTGTTTTCAATTTCTCACTTTTAATCATCACAACACAAAAAGCTAGAAAGCTTTTTCATGGAGGAAGAAGAAGAAGAAAGCTTTTGTTATGAATAATGAATTATTGTTATAGTTACAATTAAAACCATGAGTTAATAAAATGAAGGCTTTAACTCATGTAGAGAATAAAATTGAGTTAAGGGTTTGGGTTGGGTTAACAAATATCTACACAAAATATCAAAGCAAAATAATAAAAGGAAAGCTTCATGAAAAAGCTAACCCTAAAGCTAACCCAAATCCAAAACCTAACTTTGTTTAAAATTAACAACCATGTTGCATTTGTAACCCTAACTTGCTACAATATTATATATCACATATACAATATATTTTGTAACAAAAGAAAATAATACAATTAGCATATATCGCATATACATCAATGCATTATCCAGTGAGAAAATGAATCAATAAATCGAGTTTATATTAGTTAACGTAATGTAATATATCACATATATAATTATACATTAAATTATCGAATCAACTCTTGATCCAACAATCCGGCTATATTTCATATAACCGACTAATATAACATATACCAACTCATCGAATCAACACTTGATCCGATGACCCGGCTATATCACATATACCTGGCCGATATCTCATATCGCGAGAATATAATACGGTATCTCATATCGTATTATTCTCGGTCCCGCACATATCACATATGTGCTCCTACTCCGTTTTGCCTGAGCCAGGAAACGTCTGTGTAGGACTCTAAAGAATCGTCAATACGCCGGCGGTAGGTGATGATCATATCAAACACCCACAAGCTACAAGTGGTTATCTAAACATAACAGCCTCCCAGGTATTGAGCAATCAGAAGATCAACAAGCAAGCAAGTACATTGTCCTATGAATCCAATCAGTAACACAACCATACAGTACGGTCTCTTCGTCTGATATGTTGCATATCTAGTCTAGGGGTGGTAAACGTCAGTCCCCAGTAACCGATAAGTCGTGTCGATGTAAGGCTCATAACGGGTCGAGAAACTACTGATAACACTTGCCAGTATATCTCCATATCAGCCCTGGCCAGGGACTTCCAGTTATAGCCAATCAAACACAGCACAACATCAACTCCCTATACCGGGAGAGAAGAAACCCCTCCTATCGCTCATTGCCTCCATGTGATTCGGGACTGTACAGAAAAGCCACCGTTTTTCACGCCCTCTTAGACGTGGTAAGGTGGAAATCAAAGCACAGTGGGAATCACACTAGGCTCTATGACGATCTCGGGTCTATAGACTAATCTGTACCAGTGTCACCAGAGAACTGCTATCTGACGATAGGTATAATACCATCCAGGAGTTCTCGGCGAGTCCGTTCAGTATACCCAGTCTCCACTGAGCACCCGTACACCATCTTTGATGTCCAATACCAATGGATATGGGATCATCCATCGCCCATCATATGGGTCAAGATGCGTATACGCTAGTCTACTCTGGAGTATCGATGCCCTTTCTCGATACACACTCGACTAGGAACAGTTATAGGATGTACTCGTAGACTACCCTGGCCCCACTAGTATGATCTGTATCAGAGTCCTAGTAGTCGAGTACATATCCTAAGGGCTTTATCAACACGTGATCATAAAACAGTATTTGTTAATATGTAAAGATAAAGTGAAACCAGATAGCATACTATCATATCGAGCAAGAAAGTCCTCTCTATATATATCCAAGCATCCACTATAATATACATCATATGTACAACAATAGCCTCTAAGCCATATATATAACTAAAAATTTATTACTCGCGAGTAGGCAACTCAACCCCGTTGTGTCGCAGTCTTTTTGCATGTCCGCTCCGTCAGCACTGTAGCGGCGGACGCATTTGCTCCTTTTGCTCGTTTTGCCTGGACTTGAGACTTTTGCTCGTAGGTGGGATTTGATATAATTTTGGTTTCCACCTTGTATATTCATTGTATTTAGAGTACTCCATCTACTGTATCTACTGTACCTGTTATTGTAATGATGTATATTGACCTAGAGACGAGGCATTGAGATTTGTGGACTTTTATGTTGTATTTTGGGGTCGAGCTCACTTCAGTCGACATGATGTTTATTATTGGTGCCTTTTTACACTTATTTTGCAAATTGTCGATTTACATTGCGTGGGATTTGAGTCCGCCTTGGGGTGAAGAGCTAGCTCCCGGTTGGGGATGCCTTATTTCATGTTATTCATATATATTCTTATTTGTACCCATTTGGGGGCCAGTATTTACAAAGGAGACTCTGCCGAAATTTTCGGAAAAATGGATGTTGCTTTTAAAAAGCTTGATGTGACTTATTTGATTAAAATCGCTTTCAATAAATTGGTTTTCCTTCACTCTATTGCTTAAATGCGTTTTGATTTCTGGGCTTTGGCTTACTTAGATTACGTACGCCTTGAGATGTTTCGTAATTTAAGTGCCAGTCACATTCCATACCTTTCGAGTCATGACAAAGTTGGTATCAGAGCGATAGGTTTTACCTTTCTGAGTGTAGGATGACCCTTGGTAGATGGAGTAAGTGACTTAAGCTGGGTCACATAGCGTGTGTATGTCCGCGGCATACTTGAGATACGGTACTCCGCCTAAGTGACTTTAGGATGTACTTGCTTGAAATTCCATCTTCAGTTCCGTGTATCCTATGATTCTATTGCACTGTTCTTATTATCATGTTTCCTGTATAAGCCACTATGCCGCCGAAGGCTACGAAGGCGTAGAGGGCTACGCCCGAGATGAGATCCAAGCAGGCTCGTCCGAAACGAGGACCGAGCAGGATGGTGTACCTACTCCCCAGGGACAGATTGATCCGCCTTCCTCAGGCCGCATGGATAGACTAGAGTCTGGTATGGAGGAGTTACGACAGATAATGGGAGGTATGCAGGAGTTACGACAGATGGTGGGGTCCTTAGTAGAGGACAGTCGTGCATCGAGATCGGAGGACGTACCTACCACAGCACAGACTACGATAGTACCTGCTGCCCAGATAGTTGCTCCTACTACTACTACCATGGCTATTCCAGTATCGCTACAGGATTTCATGAGGCTGAGACACCCAGTCTTCACCGGTACTGATGCAGCGGAGGATCCGCAGACATTCCATGACAAATTAGCTAGGATTTTCCGTTTGCTCAGATGTTCCGACGATAGATGGGTGAAGCTTATGAGTTTCCGTGTAGAGGGCCTTGCGCAGACATGGTGTGAGTCGATCGAGAGAGGTCGAGCTACATGTCAACCTCCTATGACTTGGGCCGAGTTCACAGCAGTATTTCTAGCTCGTTTCCTTTCAGAGATCTTTCGCGATGCGCGAGCTCGTAGTTTTGAGGCTTTGCGCAAGACTCCGGGGATGACACTGTCTGAGTATGATGTCCAGTTTATGCAGTTGTCCGGATATGCTCCGTACTTGGCTGATACTGAAGAGAAGAGGGTGAAGAGGTTTATGGAGGGACTTGACACCCAGTTAATTCTTGCCATAGGCGCCCAGCACTTCGACACTTATGCAGCTGTGTCACGACCCGAAAGAGCACGTGACTGGCCCTTGAACCATATAAAGTCTATAGGACACCATCTGATCCAAGTAAGCCAAAAGCCCAGCAATCTAAAACCATTTTAAGAGTAAATAAAGAAAACTGGTTTAAAGAAGTGAAGAAAAACATGTTTGAAAGTCAAGGTTTTTAAATAACTAAGCCGAATATGCATTTTAAAAAAATGTATTGTCTTTTCTAAAAATTTCGGCAGAGTTTCTTTTTGTAAATACTTGCCCCGAACGGGGCACAACAAGAATAATATATATATGCAATGATAAAAGGCATCCCCAAGCAGGAGCTAGCTCTTCGTCAATCGACGGTCCCAACCACGCAAGCAATATAATATACAACGCCGAATGGCGAGGATCAAAACTCAACAGAAGCCCAATAAGCATGAAAACCGTAATACTGCTAAGCGCGACTCTAAGGTCGAAATAATACATCACTGGTGTCTAAGTCTGAAACAATATACAAGTTTTTGGTTGATGGAATTCTAGATAAAACGAATAATACAAGTAAAATGGTGGTTCTTGATGCAAAAGAACCCACCTACCAAAAGCGATTCACCCGCAATGAAGTAGTGTGCCAAAAAAGCCGTAATGGAACCTGTATGGCAAAAACCTGCAAGAACTGTGGCACAACGTGGGTGAGTTGCCAACTCGTGAATAGAAATATCTACTAGCAGAAACCGAATGCAAGTCATAATCCTAGGTCAATACGATAAGTAAAATATAAACCACAAGAGTACGTCTGAAGCATGATAAGGTGGCAATGTAACATCTAAACATGTATGTAGTGCCAAGTACTCAGGTAATAACATGTCATCAGTATAAGGTATGTCTACATGAAGTAAATATGATGAAGTATCAAATGGATATCAATACACATATATTAGCGTCCCATTCCACTAATATTGGTGTAAGGGTATATATAACAGCGCCCTCATACCCTGTTATATATACAAATGAAGTATGATCAATGTAAATCCAGTCTATATGTGATCAAGTCTGTATAAAAGTGGAACCCGTCCACCCGTCACCCAATGACAATAAGCGTTATGCATGTAAATGTCATAAAGCATATGGATGGAAAATATGAGGATATAACCAAAAGCATGGAACCTGAGTGCCTAGTATGGACACTCGAAAACATCATGAAAACATGTGCCTAGCATCGGCTCGTAAATCCTCATATATGGGGCATCCGTCAGTCCGGGTCAGCCCTCTCTCTATATATCGGGCATCCGTCAGTCCGGGTCAGCCCTCTCTCAATATATCGGGCATCCGTCAGTCCGGGTCAGCCATCTCTCAATATATCGGGCATCCGTCAGTCCGGGTCAGCCCTCTCTCAATATATCGGGCATCCGTCAGTCCGGGTCAGCCCTCTCTCATTATATCGGGCATCCGTCAGTCCGGGTCAGTCTTCTCTCAAAAACCAGAAATATCATAGAAACAACATATCTCAATACGCAAATCAGAAAGCTTGATGTATGTGACATATAAATGAAATGCAAGTAACAACATATCCTGCAACATGGAATAATAGTATGCACATACAAGGTCATATCCTGATGCAATAATACTACTGTGTAGTGACATGGCAATTATCGATGATGAAGTGTGTGAACCGGCAAGCAAGTGTACGTGGAACATACGCATCATCGATAATGGTGCTGGTGTCCTAACAGAATGATGGTAATATAGCAATAACCAATGATATACAATGCGAATAGTACTGAAAATACGGAATCGAATAAATCAACGCAATAGTAAGGAATCTACATCCATATGCATATGTCATGCTGTTATGCCATTTGAAATAAGACGAATCGAGATTTTTAGTAAAATAAGGGCTACGGTGTTCTTAAGAAAGACACGTCTTTGAAAATACCCGTAGAATCCCTTTACTTTTCTTAAGATATTCCTGATTCGTAGTTTTGAAATAGGTATGACTCGAGTCTAGTCTAACATTTACTATGCAAACTACAGACCTAACTATCCAGTAAACCGGGAGGGGTATGGAAACCGCCTAAATCTGAGTCGATATCTATATATATATATATATAATAGTCGGTGATTCCGCCTCAGTAGTATCACGTACGATACAGTAAATCATATGACATCCTTAAGTCATGAGTGCGGATCTATCATCAATATAAAGCTCGTACGGTAAATCGTCGTACGGCATCCCAATAGCTGGGTACAGGTCAGTATCACGTTCCTCTCATCAAATATCAGGTATCATTATCATCATATCACAAAATCTGGGGTACTGATCTAAGTCTAGTACAACTGATACCATCTATAAAGTACGAATGCGGGGGTAAACACACATCCAAGCCCGCAAGAAATCACATGTCGTATCCTAAATACGAATCATATCAAATCACCGATCTCACGGCACAATGCCCAAAACCATCGACTCATCTCGAATGTTATCCAGTATCATCAAACATAGTGCAAGTATAATGAATATGCAAGTGTGTGCGTATGGGTGTAAACCTATCCTAGGGTTCGCAACTAGGAAATATTCTAGCTTACTTCTAACCCTATCACATCTAACACAAATCAAATCCTCCACGACACTATACTATGATATATAAACACATAAGGTACCAACTACGAACTATGGGGGTTCTATACGCCATCCACCCGACTTCCCCCTGTAGATATAATCTACTCACCTTGCGTCTTCATTTGTGGACGTCGCCATGCGCTTCCTTGTCGTCCCGAAGTCTTCATGGGTACCTACATATCAAAATATCGTATATGCGCATTAAAACCAAATCAAAGCTAAAACGACACACGAAACCCAAAACGATACGATAAGGGGCCTATAGGATAGAACCTATGGGCACGCCCTATAGGTTAGAACCTATGGGCACGCCCTATAGGTTAGAACCTATGGGCACGCCTTTTAAACCATCAATCAATCCTCGATATCGTCGTATAAACGCCAATTAGTCGAGGTAAAACACAATACACAATTTCAGAATTAAAACTACGGAATACGGAAACACGAATCCATAACAGTAACTTAGGAAATAGGCTCCAGATTTCATCCAAGGTCAAACTAGACAAATCTATACATACCAATGGCCTAATCTATAGATAAGGGAACACCAAAACCAAAACGAGCAAGTTTGGTAGGGTCCAGGCCACAAACTGCGGCCAAACAGAATAAATCTGCGGCCGGGTCAATGAGTTAGGGGTTGGGGTCTTGGTGGTAGCTTCCTGGGTGCCTGCACATGTCACTGTGCAATCAATATAATTTTCAGAGTCTCGGGTTGATAGCAGATCCCAAATAACCTTCACAGATTTCACAAATTTTCTGATATCGGTTCTACAAATCCGTATTCTGGGTTTAAGCTTCAGGTTTGAGTCTCAATTCATGCACTGGGGTGTTTATATAAGCTCAACTGAGCTCAATTTCATAATACAACACAAAATTTCCTCAAACCCTAACTATGTTTTCCTTAACTCCACAATATCAAACAATATCGGTTCAATCTAAACATGGGGGTATAAGGAATGCTAAAATTAAGCTAAGGGTTCAGTAAATACCTCATTTGGCAACTCAAGAATTTTCTTGAGTTGCCCCTAGTAGCCAAAATCCTTGTTTTCTTGGTCCAATGTGTAGATCTTGAGCTTGTGCATACTTTTAATGAAATGGGGGTAGGGTTTTGGTGATGTTTTAGAGATGAATTGAGGGCTTGAAGGTGGAGGGAGAAGGAGGTGCAGGAGCAGCAGCAAGCAAGGAAGAGGGAGAGAGAAATGGTGAAGGAAATGGAGGAATGACTAAGTCTTGGTCAAAGGTTACCCTCTCTCTCACCCATACCTCATTATCTTATTCCTTTTCCATTTTCTTTTTCTTTTCCCTTCTCCAAAAACCCTTCTCACAAGAATAGTAACCCCAAATAGCATGATAGAAAATGCACAAGTGTGAAAAAGTGATATGTGCATGTTTTGCACAAAATTGCTAAAAACCCGATTAGCGATTTTTAATCGCGATTACCACTAAATTAGTATATAACTAATCATAAAAACTTTAAAATGGCATAATTCTATAAATTACCCTATTTTAGAATTTTCCATAATTTTTCTAAATTTTTTTCCCATTTATTTGTATTTAATAATACCGAAATATTAAAATATTCAATAAAATAATATTAAATTATAAAAATTCCCAAAAATGATTTTTTTTTAAATGTTACAATCTACCCCCCTTAAATAAATTCGGTCCCGGAATTTAAATTTAAACCCCCAAATACCAAAACATTTCAATAAAAATCCAAATTGTCGGGGTTCCGAAAACATCAATACATGGCGAATATCATAAAATGTACTGCTCTACTAGAAATCAATCTCCAAAATGTTTATATAAGAATATCCTATGCGTCTGGTGTGCAAGGAAATCAAAATCCATATATGTGTCCTACAGGTGTACAAAACAACATCTAGGTGCAACTGGTGTGCACGAAATATCTGTCATAGGCAACCTGTGTGCCTGACAGTAAAATCAGGTGCATATAACATGCACGAAGAGTTCCAATTTAGTGCATCTGGCGTGTACCAAAATCATATATCAAAACACTAAAGGTGCATGAAAACTATGCTGGAAGTGTAGAGCAAATCACTGCATAAGATAGGCGTGAAATCACAATCAATAGCTCAAATGTAATAATTATGTGCAAAATATAAATACCCAGTGGGTGCATAAAACAAATATCATGAAACTCAGTCATCAAAACTAAATCATGCAATAGAACGCCAAAAATACCAAAATCCAAGATGACGGATACGTGATAATCGAATCACAAAATCATAAATCATAGATACCGTCGTCGGTAGTTCCTCCTTCAAAGTCGAGAAGGAGTCGGTGCATCCAATGCTAGCAGCGCAAGATATCCACTTGCCACTTGCTCACGGCCTGGCGTCCTCTACCTCTGGGTCCTTATCTTCTCTGCGGATTACCTATCTCGCAATCAATCGGCTCATCAGCCCTGTCAGGTGTGCTAACGGGGACAATTCTGTTCTGGTACTTCTCTGGTCATCTCTTGGTCAATCATCATGACCACTTATAAAGTAGCATATCACTGATGTCGGCCTCTAGCTCTCTGAATGCACATCACACATCTGATCCTGGGTGCAAACATCTTTGCAGAAATGTCCTGGAAGGAATCCTGTTCAAGGTCTCTGCCGATCTTGCCTATGCCAATCTGTACGGAAGCTGGTACTCTTGCATAATCTCTTCTCACTCAATGGACATCTGCGTCCTCAGCACAGCATTTCTCGGAAATTGGTTGCATCCCAACGCCTCTGTAAGCACATCAGGTCTCCGGTCTCGACGGAAGGTAATGACAGCTCGTCAGCATCTTGCACGAACCTCTGGTTCCACTTGTCTGTATCATCGTCCACATCGACGTCACATCTCTTTCTGCCCACTACAATGTTCTCGGCTATGGTCCATCCAAAGTCTCTCGCGTATCTCTTTTCTGCCGAATTGCCCGGAAGTCATCGTCCTTTGCCGAAGCTAATTCTTGTTCCGGAATGGCTGCATACTCATCGCGTCTCTTTCTGGAAGATATATCCTTAACAATGCCTCTGCGTGCGTATCGCATCTCTGATGTCAGCGGAGTGGGACGTCATCTCGTCGAAATCTCTAGCGAACTCTTTACTTCGCTCTGCTTCAATGTCGACTGATTCGGACTCGTCTCATCGTGGCTGCATGGACTGTGCTCCAACAGCTATACTCTTATCTGGAGTCTCCCAAGCAATGCATCCCATCACATGATATCCGAATGATGTCGAAACATTCGATTGACTCGTCAGAACCTCATAATCCCCCAAGAGATCAACATCTTGAGTACAGTTTAATAGTATCGAGTACATGCCCCAGCGTCGGTGGTCCAGCCGTAGAAGGGCAAACCTAAGCCTCACTAATGGCGTCGTGGAACTGCCGCAAACCCTAAGGTTCAAAGGCTTTCACACGGTCATTAAGTCAAGTTAGGGTTTCATTCTTCTAGAGGGCCCATGGAATCGCCTGCATGTCCTTCTGTGTACTTTAAACTTGGAAAATGGGCTCCTGACATTCGATCGTTTCTGTCGACTCTCAACGTCTCCGCGTGAAGTCGTCTCTAGCTGGAAGCAATCTATCTGATGACCTCGCATCGGTAAGAGAACGAACCACACGCCCTAGTCATCCACCCTCGGTGACTAGCGACCGTCTATCATATCTCCAAGTATGTACTCATGCTGCAGTAGCTGCAATCATCTGGGTGGCATCTCGTCATTTGCAGCAACAACTGGCTCATTCTTCTGTACGCTGAACAGTGCCTCGATCATCCTGAGTAAGCGATATAACAATGGCCATCACATCCTGGCTGGCCTCTAGCGGTAGCCTGCTCCTCTGGTACCAATCGACACGCCGAGGAATCTCGTGAAAGCGATCTGTCAAACGCTCATGGCGTGAAAACACAATAAGACGACGCCTCTCAAAGAAATCGTAAGTCTCTGGAATCACGCCCTCGTCAGTCCTCGTCCACGACAAGCTCAAGCTGACGCAACTCTAGCCGTAGCTCTCTCTGCCCGTGTGATCGCGGCAGCAAAATTATAACCAGTATCGCTGAAGATAGATCAGGAATGAATATTATACTGTGCAAGGAAATGTACATCCTAAGGCTCCTTAAGCGGAGTAGCGTATCGTTAGTATGCCGCGGAACATACACACGGTACGTAACTCTACTGCAGTCACCTACTCCATCAACCAAGGGTCATCCTACGTGACGAAAGTTCGGGTCTAATACCCCCTCGACTAAGTCTAAATTCCGTAAGGTCAAGCCTAAGTTCCGTATATATATAGACGGCCTAGGCTCCACATAGTCAAACTTAGACTCGAACCAAGGTCAACCTAGCGCTCTGATACCAACTTTGTCACGTCCCGAAAGAGCATATGACTGGCCCTTGAACCATATGAAGTCTATAGGACTCCATCTGATCCAAGTAAGCCAAAAGCCCAGCAATCTAAAACCATTTTAAGAGTAAATAAAGAAAACTGGTTTAAAGAAGTGATGAAAGACATGTTTGAACGTCAAGGTTTTTAAATAACTAAGCCGAATATTCCATTTAAAAAAATGTACGGTCATTTCTAAAAATTTCGGCAGAGTTTCTTTTTGTAAATACTGGCCCCGAACGGGGCACAACAAGAATAATATATATATGCAATGATAAAAGGCATCTCCAAGCGGGAGCTAGCACTTCTTCAATCGACGGTCACAACCACGCAAGCAATATAATATACAACGCCGAATGGCGAGGATCAAAACTCAACAGAAACCCCAATAAGCATGAAAACCGTAATACTGCTAAGCGCGACTCTAAGGTCGAAATAATACATCACTGGTGTCTAAGTCTGAAACAATATACAAGTTTTTGGTTGATGGAATTCTAGATACAACGAATAATACAAGTACAATGGTGGTTCTTGATGCAAAAGAACCCACCTACCAAAAGGATTTCACCCGCAAGGAAGCAGTGTGCCAAAAATGCCGCAATGGAACCTGTACGGTAAAAACCTGCAAGAACTGTGGCACAACGGGGGTGAGTTGCCAACTCATGAATAGAAATATCTACAAGCAGAAACCGAATGCAAGACATAATCCTAGGTCAATACGATCAGTAAAATATAAACCACAAGAGTACGTCTGAAGCTTGATAAGGTGGCAATGTAACATCTAAACATGTATGTAGTGCCAAGTACTCAGGTAATAACATTTCATAAGTATAAGGTATGTCTACATGAAGTAAATATGATGAAGTATCAAATGGATATCAATACACATATATTAGCGTCCCATTCCACTAATATTGGTGTACGGGTATATATAACAGCGCCCTCATACCCTGTTATATATACAAATGAAGTATGATCAATGTAAATCCAGTCTGTATGTGATCAAGTCTGTATAAACGTGGAACCCGTCCACCCGTCACCCAATGACAATAAACGTTATGCATGTAAATGTCATAAAGCATATACATGGAAAATATGAGTATATAACCAAAAGCATGGAACCTGAGTTCCTAGCATCGACACTCGAAAATATCATGAAAACCTGTGCGTAGCATCGGCACGTAAATCCTCATATATCGGGCATCCGTCAGTCCGGGTCAGCCCTCTCTCAATATATCGGGCATCCGTCAGTCCGGGTCAGCCCTCTCTCAATATATCGGGCATCCGTCAGTCCGGGTCAGCCCTCTATCAATATATCGGGCATCCGTCAGTCCGGGTCATCCCTCTCTAAAAAACCAGAAATATCATAGAAACAACATATCTCAATGCGTAAATCAGAAAGCATGATGTATATGACATATAAATGAAATGCAAGTAACAACATATCCTGCAACATGGAATAATAGTATGCACATACAAGGTCATATCCTGATGCAATAATACTACTGTGTAGTGACATGGCAATTATCGATGATGATGTGTGTGAGCCGGCAAGCAAGTGTACGTGGAACATACGCATCATCGATAATGGTGCTGATGTCCTAACAGCATGATGGTAATATAGCAATAACCCATGAAATGCAATGCGAATAGTACTTAAAATGCGGAATCGAATAAATCAACGCAATAGTAAGGAATCTACATCCATATGCATATGTCATGCAGTTATGCAATTTGAAATAAGACGAATAGGGAATTTTAGTAAAATAAGGGCTACGGTGTTTTTAAGAAAGATACGTCTTTGAAAATACCCGTAGAATCCCTTTACTTGTCTTAAGATATTCCTGATTCGTAGTTTTGAAATAGGTATGACTCGGGTCTAGTCTAACATCTACTATGAAAACTACAGACCTAACTATCCAGTAAACCGGGAGGGGTATGGAAACCGCCTAAATCTGAGTCGATATGTATATATATATAGTAGTCGGTGATCCCGCCTCAGTAGTATCGCGTACGATACAGTAAATCATATGACATTCTTAAGTCATGAGTGTGGATCTATCATCAATATAAAGCTCGTACGGAAAATCGTCGTACGGCATCCTAATAGCTGGGTACGAGTCAGTATCACATTCCTCTCATCAAATATCAGGTATCATTATCATCATATCAGAAAATCTGGGATACTGATCTAAGTCTAGTACAACTGATACCATCTATAAAGTACGAATGCGGGGGTAAACACACATCCAAGCCCGCAAGAAATCACATGTCGTATCCCAAATACGAATCATATCAAATTACCGATCTCATGGTACAATGCCCAAAACCATCGACCCATCTCCAATGTCATCCAGTATCATCAAACATAGTGCAAGTATAATGATTATGCAAGTGTGTGCGTATGGGTGTAAACCTATCCTAGGGTTCGCAACTAGGAAATATTCTAGCTTACTTCTAACCCTATCACATCTAACACATCTCAAATAATCCATGACACTATACTATCATATATAAACACATAAGTTATACCAATTACGGACTGCGGGGGTGCTATACGCCATCCACCCGACTTCCCCCTGTAGATATAATCTACTCATCTTGCGTCTTCATTTGTGGACATCGCCACGCGCTTCCTTGTCGTCCCGAAGTCTTCATGGGTACCTACATATCAAAATATCGTATATGCGCATTAAAACCAAATCAAAGCTAAAACGGCACGCGAAACCCAAAACGATACGATAAGGGGCCTATAGGTTAGAACTTATGGGCACGCCTTTAAAACCATCAATCAATACTCGATATCGTCGTATAAACACCAATTAGTCGAGGTAAAACACAAAACACAATTTCAGAATTAAAACTACGGAATACGGAAACACGAATCCAAAATAGCAACTTAGGAAATAGGCTCCAGATTTCATCCTAGGTCAAACTAGACAAATCTATAAATACCAAGGGCCTAATTTACAGATAAGGGAACACCAAAACCAAAACGAGAAAGTTTGGTGGGGTCCAGGCCACAAATTGCGGCCAAACAGAATAAATCTGCGGCCGGGTCAATGAGTTAGGGGTTGGGGTCTTGGTGGTAGCTTCCTGGGTGCCTGCACATATCACTGTCCAATCAATATAATTTTCAGAGTCTCGGGTTGAAAGCAGATCCCAAATAACCTTCACAGATTTCACAAATTTTCTGATATCGGTTCTACAATTCCGTATTCTGGGTCTAAGCTTCAGGTTTGGGTCTCAATTCATGCACTAGGGTGTTTATTTAACCTCAAATGAGCTCAATTTCATAATACAACACAAAATTTCCTCCAACCCTAACTAGGTTTTCCTTAACTCCACAATATCAAACAATATCGGTTCAATCTAAATATGGGGGTATAAGGAATGCTAAAATTTAGCTAAGGATTCAGTAAATACCTCATTTGGCAACTCAAGAATTTTCTTGAGTTGCCCCTAGTGGCCAAAATCCTTGTTTTCTTGGTCCAATGTGTAGATCTTGAGCTTGTGCATACTTTTAATGAAATGGGGGTAGGGTTTTGGTGATGTTTTAGAGATGAATTGAGGGCTTGAAGGTGGAGGGAGAATGACGTGCAGGAGCAGCAGCAGCAAGCAAGGAAGTGGGAGAGAGAAATGGTGAAGGAAATGGAGGAATGACTAAGTCATGGTCAAAGGTTACCCTCTCTCTCACACCCATACCTCATTATCTTATTCCTTTTCCATTTTCTTTTTCTTTTCCCTTCTCCAAAAACCCTTCTCATAAGAATAGTAACCCCAAATAACATGATAGAAAATGCACAAGTGTGAAAAAGTGATATGTGCATGTTTTGCACAAAATTGCTAAAAACCCGATTAGCGATTTTTAATCGCGATTAGCACTAAATTAGCATATAACTAATCATAAAAAATTAAAAATGGCATAATTCTATAAATTACCCTATTTTAGAATTTTCCATAATTTTTCTAAAATTTTTTTCCTATTTATTTGTATTTAATAATACCGAAATATTAAAATATTCAGTAAAATAATATTAAATTATAGAAATTCCCAAAAATAATAATTTTTTTTTAAATGTTACCAGCTGTCATGGACACGGCCTTAAGGATGGAGGCACGCATTTCAGAGACTTTGGCCGTTTCTGGGCCGAAGAGGATTCGTACCGATATACCAGCTCAGAGGCATCGTGACAGATTCTTTCCGAGAGATGGTGGCGGCAGAGGAGTTGGATGGGGTCTGCTATTTGGTTCTTATACACAGGGACAGCAGGCGTTGCCAGGATGCTTTGGGTGCGGGAGTCCGCACCATCCTGTCGGAGACTGTACGGTGAGACAACAGGGAGTGGCGACAGTTCCACACGTGACTTTACCACCTTCACCACCTCCTCAGAGAGCTCTACTTCCTACCCCTGGTGATGCTCCATGTCAGTTAGATGCCCCCAGAGGTCGTGGACGCGGCGGTCCTGTTCAGAGAGGATGAGGAGGCAGAGGCCAAAGCAGAGGTCAACCAGCTATTGGTGGAGGACATGCCCGAGTATTCGCTTTGACACCGCAGGATGCGCAGCCATCTAATGCCATTGTGACAGGTACCTTGCCAGTATGTTCTTTCGACGCGCAAGTATTATTCGACCCAGGTTCCACATATTCGTATTTATCTACACACTTTGCATCGATGTTGGGCCGTGAGTCATCGTCGTTAGATCGGCCGCTTGTTGTTATTACTCCGGTAGGCAAGTCGTTTGTCGCTCGTTTTGTGTTTCGTTTGTGTTCCGTTCATATCGGGTAGAAGGATTCATCGGTTGATTTGATTCTCCTCGATATGTTGGACTTTGATGTGCTTCTGGGCATGGACTGGCTAGCCACTTGTTATGCATCTGTGGACTGTCGTGAGAAGGCAGTCAGATTTAGCTTTCCGGGAGTGCCAGTCCTTGTTATTCAGGGAGACCGCAGTGTCACCCTTCCCATCTTGATTTCGTCTCTTCGCGCCGGTCAGCTCTTGCGGAAGGGATGCCAGGGATTCTTAGCTTCTATTTGTGAAACTCGAGCTGCAGAGGTTCCGTTAGACCAGGTCCCGATTGTATGTGAGTTCCCTCATGTTTTCCCTGACGAGCTGCCTGGGTTACCGCCTAAGTGCGATGTTGAGTTCTGCATTGACTTGATTCCCGGCTCGGGGCCTATTTTCATACCGCCTTATCGGATGGCCCCGGCGGAGCTTAGAGTGCTGAAGGATCAGTTGTAGGATTTGTTAGATAAAGAGCTTATTCGACCTAGTGTTTCCCCATGGGGTGCTCCTGTCCTGTTCGTCAAGAAGAAAGACGGCAGTTTGCGCTTGTGCATTGATTACCGCCTGCTGAACAGGGTTACCGTATGGAAGAGATATCCCTTACTACGTATCGATGATTTGTTTGACCAGCTTCAGGGTGCGAGATACTTTTCGAGGATTGACTTGCGATCGGGTTACCATCCGTTGCGGGTGCGGAAGGTGGATATTCCGAGGACGGCATTTCGCACATGTTACGGGCACTATAAGTTTTTGGTGATGTCGTTCGGACTCCCCAATGCACCAGCCGTGTTTATGGACTTGATGAACCACATTTTCAGGCCGTATCTAGATCTGTTCATCATCGTGTTTATTAAAGACATTTTTGTGTATTTCCGGAGCCGAGAGGAGCATGAGCAGCACTTGCGGATCACATTACAGATTTCGAGGGAGCACCAGCCGTTCGCGAAATTCTCCAAGTGCTCATTTTGGCTGGACAACGTTGATTTCTTAGGTCACGTGATTACGAGAGATGGCATATATGTAGACCGAAGAAGATCGAGGCCGTTCAGCATTGGCCCAGACCGGCATCAGTTATGGAGATCCGCAGTTTCCTAGGCCTGGCTGGCTACTACCGACGATTTGTTCAGTACTTCTCCCGTATTGCTGCACCATTGATCGGGTTGACCCAGAAGGGAGTTCCTTTTGATTGGACAGAGGCGTGCGAGCATAGCTTCCAATAGTTGAAGACTCGTCTGACCATCGCACCAGTGTTGTCATTGCTTTCGGGATCGAGCGGATTCATGGTTTATTGCAATGCTTCGCGAGTGGGACTAGGTTGTGTGTTGATGCAGCACGACAGAGTTATTGCGTATGCTTCTCGACAGCTGAAGACACATGCACAGAACTATCCTACGAACGATTTAGAGATTGCTGCAGTGGTGTTTGCAATCAAGATCTGGAGACATTACCAATACGGAAAGTCATGCCAGATATCTACGGACAACAAGACCTTGAAGTACATATTAAAGCAGCGAAACATGAATCTGAGACAGTGTCGTTGGATGGAGCTAGTGAAAGACTATGATTGTGAGATTCTTTACATTCCGGGTAAGGCGAACGTGGTGGCAGATGCTTTGAGTAGGAGGCCCGGAGGTTGTCTATCTTATTTGGGCGCCGTAGAGAGGCAGTCGTCAGCAGATTGGCAGATTTTATGCGACAGCCGAGTTGAGTTCGAGTTCACTCCGACCGGGGGATAGCTTGCGCATATTCTTGCACGTCCGCAGTTACTTGACCGTATTCGTGAGGTACAGCCCAGTGATGACCGTCTTTCAGAGATCATGGAGCAGATTAGGCAGGGCAGAGTTTTCGAATTCGTGATCGATGATAAGGGAGTACTGCGCTTTTGGACTAGATTGTGCGTACCAGATTCTGAGGGACTGCTGCTTGAAATTCTTGAGGAGGCGCATAGATCGGTATATAGCGTTCATCCAGGTTCCACCAAGATGTACCGCGATCTGATGCATGTTTATTGGTGGGATGGAATGAAGATGGACGTCACAGACTTCATGTCGAGATGCCTGACTTGTCAACAAGTCAAGGCCGAGCACCAGAGACCCACTGGAGAGTCACAGCCTTTGCCAATTCCGGAGTGGAAATGGGTGCAGATTTCTATGGATTTCGTTGTGGGTCTACCCAGGACCAGTCAAGGGTACGACTCCATTTGGGTGATCGTGGATAGATTGACGAAAGCGGCTCACTTCCTGCCAGTGAAGACCACTTTCAGTTTTGCTCAGTATGCCCAGATTTACATCGACAAGATCGTACGGTTGCACTGCGTCCCGACTTGTATCGTTTCAGACCGAGGTACCCAGTTTACCAGCTGACTATGGCAGAGACTTCAGGAGGCGTCTGGCACCCGAGTTTCACCACAGCATTTCATCCGCAGACCGACGGCCAGTCAGAGCGGACTATTCAGACTCTCGGGGACATGCTCCGAGCGTGCGTTTTAGACTTAGGTGGTAGCTGGGATCATCATTTACCCTTAGTAGAGTTCTCCTACAACAATAGCTTCCAGGATACTATTCAGATGGCACCTTTCGAGGCCTTGTATGGGAGGAGATGTAGATCGCCCGTCTGTTAGATTGAGCTTTGTGAGAGCAGTATTTTAGGGCCGTGGATCATGCAGGAGGAGACCGAGAAAGTATAGTTGATTCGGGATCAGATGAGAGCGACTCAGAGCAGACAGAAATCGTATATGGACAGACACCGTCGCAGACTAGAGTTCACCGTTGGCGATCACATTTTTCTGTGGGTCTCTCCAATGAAAGGCGTGATGAGATTTGGGCGAAAAGGTAAGCTTAGTCCCAGATTTGTGGGTCCCTTCGAGATCCTCGAGCGTGTCGGCGCAGTTGCATATCGTTTGCCTCTTCCATCCAGCTTTCCAGATGTTCACCCCGTCTTCCACGTGTCGGTGCTTCGCAGATATCTTCATGACCCTTCTCACATGATTCAGCATCAGACCGTTCAGCTTGAGCGCGATCTTTCATTAACCGAGCAGCCAGTAGTGATTTTGGATCGGCAGGTGAAGAAACTTCGATCAAAGGTCTTGCCGTCTGTGAAGGTTCTTTGGCGCATCCCGAAAGGTGAAGAGATCACTTGGGATGTTGAGGGAGAGATGCAGAAGAAATTCTCTCATCTCTTTGAAGGTACACGTAGCTATATATTTAAATTCGGGGACGAATTTTCCTTAGGGGGAAGATTGTAACACATTAGAATGTGTTTAGTGGTTATTTATTCTTTAATGTAGGGTTTTTAGTAAAAAAGTTTACTAAAACGGTTTTCAAATATTTTATTTGGATTTATGAATATTTTATTAGAATTTAATTTGGACTACACACACATGTGCATGTTAACTAGGGTTCAATTTGGGGTTAAAACCATATTTAGATAACCATGGTGGACTAACCCATTTAATTAGGTTAATAGGATTTAATTAAGTGTATTAGTTTTACTAAATATAATTAGTTTTGTTTGGGAGTTGACTTTGGTTGGGGAGAGAGAGAGAGCATGATGGCTTGAGCATGCTTGATAATCAATGAGGAGAGAGAGAGGGTTGACTCTCACCTCTCATTCCTTTTCTCTTCAAACTCTCTTTCTCACTCATTCTCACATCTCTCCCCCTCTCATTTTCTCACACACACACACAGAAGCAACAGCAGCAGCAGAAGTAACAGCAGCAACAGCAAGCAACAACAACAGCAGCAAAGCAACAGCAGCAGCAAAAACAGCAGCAACAACAGCAGCTCAGTAGCAACAGCAGCAGCAGAATCCTTCTTCTCCTTCTTCTTCTCCTTCTTCTTCTCCTTCTCCTGCATCCTAGGATCAAGTGTGGTATAATTTCTTAAACTCAACACCTTTCTATTGCTAGCTTGTGGTTATTTAAGCTTAAGTTAGTGTTTAAGATGTTTTAGTGCTAGTTATGGTGATTTAAGTGGAGATTTGGCCAAGTGATGATTTTTATGGTTAGTGTAATTTGACTAGGTGTTTTTAAGGCCATTTAACCTAAGTTTTGCCCCAGATTTCACTAAAATACCATAGGGTTTCAATTTAGTGTAATTTACGTTTTAACGTAGATTTTTAGCCATTTTAAGATCTGCTGTTGACTCGAGTGCTTCAGGTAAAATCAGAGTTAACTGGAGCATACTATTTAGACCTTGATCACAAACACAGAACACGGGACCCACTACCTACTGATTGGCCGCCGTTTTATTCATTCTGGCCGCAATTTGCGGCCAGATGATGGTGTTTTGTGTTGGGGTTTAGGCTGTGGGAGTCTGCTGTATAATTAGGGTTTTTGGTATATGCAACTTTTTATATTTTCACTCGAGTCAAAATCTGGAACTTAAAACCATTTTTCGATACTTTTTAATTCGTCCGACACGTGTGTTTTGTGTGTTCGGTCTGTGGTGCACTACGCGACACAGTGAGTCGGGGTGGTTTCTGGTAAGGTTACACACGTTTTGACGTATCGAGTGCACGAGCGTTTAGTTTCCAACGCGAGTTTTCCCTTGATCGTGATATCGCGTTTTTGCAGGATTTGCCTTAATTGTGTTACTTTATGTAAATTCTAGGTTCGGAGGCGAGGACTTCGAGCGCCGTGGAGAAAGGAAAGCAGGTGGTCGGATACACCTAGCACGAGATCACAGGTGAGTAGATGTAACATTTACGGGGGAAAATCGTTTGGATGGCGCATGACTTCTAGTTGTAAAAGTATTTATGAGTATAGTGCCTACTTGAACATCTTGCTGCATTCATGGTCCTATATATTTACATACATGTGCGAACTCATTTCATAGGACACTTGCACCATTGCCAGGGTTTTTATGCGGCACGAATACTATTCATGCTAACACACACGCCTTAGTAATTGCTATGCCACAACACTAGATAACTTATATAACCTGAAATCTTGAACCGTTTCACCATGTATGATGCTTAAACATGTGCTAATGAATTTAAATTCCTCAGGATGCATATGTAGGACAGCTAGTCATATGCATGTACCTCATTACATCATTTGTTCATGCCTAGCCTATTAGTAAACCTGTGCTAATGCATTTAAATTCCTCAGGATGCACTTGTAGGACTGCTAGTCATATGCATGTACCTCATTACATCATTTGTTCATGCCTAGCCTATTAGTCATACATTGTTGTTCGTCTTGTTGATATATAGGCATTCATTGTCATTGACAAATGCACTTATGATGATTTTCTTGAGGATTTCGGCACTTGAGATTTATGAGATTTTGTAGGAAAAGCCTCAAGGATTTAATAAACCGGATATTATTTTAAACATTGAAAGTTGTGGTTTTTCTCATGATATGATACATGTGTCGTCCACCATGATCTTTCGGTTGGTTTTCGAGATCCGTTTCGAGAAGTTGGATGAACCGTCTCGGGTACATGGTGGGCCCGGTAAGATACCTCGGGGCAAGAAGATCGAGGTGTAGACGATGAGCCTGGCAGGGGCAGACTACCTACTGGTGATTGTTGGCGCGGCGGATATCCTGAGGATACCGACCGTAGCCGTGAGATGTTGAGATATTGATACTTTGAGATGGGTCAGCCGGACGGCTGGGGCCGGAGATACTGTGATATGGTTACATGAGATTTGAGATAGTTGTTTGAGGTGTCGATGCTGGACATGGATTTATGTTGATTCTATTGATATTATGCTGATATTTCAAAAGAATTTTCTAAGAAGAAAATAATGATTTTCTATATCAACATATTCAGATCACGAGTTGATTCATGTTGCATACATACCTACTAGCACATCATGTTGGCTATAGTGCCCTCAAGGCATTTATCATAGTCGCGGACTTGTGATTATGATGATTGAGTGAGGACCTATACCGATAAAACAGTTTTACTCAAGATGATAGTATGCTATCTGGTTTGTTTTTATCATCATATACATGTTGATAGAGCCCATAGGATTCTTGCTTGACTGCCAACATTGTGATGGCGATCACATACGTTGGAGCTGGGGGTCTATAAGCACATCCTTAAATGTCCCTAGTCGTAGGAGTATCGAGACCGGGCATCGGTACTCCAGTGTAGACTAGTGTATACTGATCGAGACCCCGACGAGGGGCGGTGGCCAGGTCTCACAAGCCATTGGTGTTAGTTTGTTCACCTAAAATAGTATACAGGTGCTCATTGGGTTAAGAGTACACTGGACGGACTCGCCAGGAACCTGCTAGTTGGTATTATACCTATTGTCAGATAGCAGTTCCCAGGTGACATGTGTACAGGTTAGTCTGTCGACCTCAGATCGTCATTTGTTTCGTGTGAGTTCCCACTGTGCTTTGATTACTACCCTACCACGGCTCAAAGGAGTCGTGCAAACAGGTTTTAGTTGGGTACAGTCCCAAGCCACATGGAGGCAGTGATCGGATCGTCGGGGATTCGGCTCTCCCGGTTTTGGGGGTTGATGTCGCGTTGTGTACGGATGGCCATCACCATAAATCCGTGGCCACGGTGGACGAGAATTACCGATCCAGGATCGATAGTTTCTCTGGTGGTGATGGGTTTCATAGCGGCACTAAATGTCGCGTTGTTGGGGGTCTGACTTTATCCACCCCCCTAGACTCGATATGCGATACTCTTAGACGAACAGACCGGACTGTACGGATATTGTCACTGACAGGCTCAGTAGGGGTTCAGGATGAGTTTGCTCGTCGGCCTCCCTTTCGCTCAATACCTGGGTAGCCGTTACGTACAGCTAGTGCCGCTGACGTGCTTGTGGTTAAACGCACTGCCGGCGTATTGACGAGTCTTTAGAGTCCCACACAGAGGGTTTTTCACGGTTCAGACGATATGGTGTACATGAGGTATGTTGATACATACAGATGTCCGATTAAATATGTGCACTTGCTGCGCAGACATTAATTGGACGGTTGATAATACTAGCGGCTTAGGATTAAGCCAGTTTATTAAATCAGGTTTTGATTTAATAATTGATATATGTATTTGAATATACGTATTCTAGTATTATTGTTCACTATTCGTTTTCTCTCTCGGCTATTCGTATTTTGGTACGAATACGCGTATATGTATTTTGGTACATGTACCGGAAGTATTCCGTATTTTATACAGAATAGCTTCTAGAAGGTGCCACCTCATTAATGATTTTCTTTATTGAAAATTATTTGGGAAATGAGGTGGAAAGGAGGTATGGTTTTTAGGCATGGTGCAAAGTATGGTGCACATTTGTTTAATGGTTTACTTTGTTTAATTGGAAAAAGAAAAAGATTTTTGTTGATTGGAGAGAGGGGGGGGCCGGCCATAATTTGGAGAAGGGGGTTTTCATTTCATTTGGTGGATGATTCATAATTAACATGCTAGCTCTCTCTCTCTCACTTTCTTATTCACACAAAGAAACATAGCCATTTTCTCATGCTCATGCCAAAACATCATCTCCTTCATTCTTCTTCTTGAGTTTCTCATTGAACTCATGGTTGAGAGAAAAATTGTAGTGACATATTCTTACACCCCCACACTCCATCACTAGTGACGTTGGAGCGTCGGTTACCTCGTTCAATGAGGTTGGAGCTTGCGCCGTTTCCCTCGGGTGGATCATCGGAGACGAAGGAAGACCGGCAACCAAACCACATCATGGAATCGCTAGGAGCTTGGAATGAAGACCGAAGGACTCGGATCATCTCGGTATAACAATTCTAACCTCCTCTTAGTTTGCTAGTTTAGGGTTTAAGGTCGATCCGGAAATCGGGTCGCGGTAGCGCCGGTTTAGAAATTTTTGTTCCGCATTTTGGCCGCGTTTCGACGGCCGGGGCGCTGCCGGGACCCTTCATGGTATCAGAGCCACCCTTTAAACCCCTTACTAGCTTAGTTAGACGTGCTTAAAAGATCGATCGACGAATTTTACCGAAATCACGATTTCATTTATTCAGTTTCTGTCGATTTTTAAATGTGGTCAAAAAATTATTTGACACATCTAAATAATCCGTGCAGGCAATTTTTAGGATACTGGAAAAATTTGAGCCCCTGAAGCCACTAAAGCGCCGCAGAACCGCCCCACTAACCCCCCTTTGGCGGCGGATCCGCGGCCGTTTAGTGGCGACGGGCTTCCAAATTTTTACTGTAGCCCAGAGAGTTGGAATTGTGATTTTTTTGATATTCTGTTTTGGCCCAGGTTTCAGTGAAGTGTTGTTTTACTATTGGGGCAAATTTGGAACTTTGTCGATCGATATTTAAGTGTGCGTTTATCAGTACTTACATTTCTATCTGCGACCGTGAATGTCATTTGATCGGTAAACTCGTCTAATTGCTAAATGTCTTTTAGACGGGTTTGCGAACGTGACATTCACGTTGATGTTCTGTAATGTGCTGTGATGTTGGTTAGATCGTCGTGGTAGATAGCAATGGTGCAATGATAGTACAGTTTCATTTTATTTGTATATTTTATATTGCGGGGTGAGCGTCCGACATGTGGACTGCCGTCACTGCCCGTTTGTATATTATTCTTTTGGGGCACGACCGGGCTGAGGTCGATGTCACCTTTGTATATTATTTTATTTTCTGTACTAGGATTACCCCGAGGTGGAGTGCACGAATAGCCGGGTTCTAGAGGGAAACTGGTCCGCATCTCAAGGCATTCAGACGGAGGGGACTTTACTCTAGAATTGGCGGGCTATTCGCCGCACTCATAGGGGGTATAGGTGACCCAGGAGGGGTGCTCAAGTTACCGGATTCCGTGAAGTGCTGGGTGGTCCATTCACGTTGCTGAAGGGGGCTGCCTCACTTCTGGTTTTGGCGGGTAACTTGCTGCGCTCGTAGGAGTCTAGGTTTCATTGCACATGCTATCCACACGACAGGGAACGTCGGGTCTCACTTGCGGCTCAAGTGAAACCCGGGGCTCCAGATTATCCACCATTATGTATTGCTTCTGTGATGTTTCTGTGATGTTGCTTTATATCATGCATGGGACGAATGTTATATATATATTTATATATACTAGTAGATGTTCTATATATTTTGCACCCGCGCTAGCCCAGTCCCCGCTCTGTCGTTAGTTAAGTAACCTAACGGGTGATGACGGGACCCAGTGGCGAATGCGGATGGCATATACGTACATTTTATTTTCGTTCTTTTCTGGTGTGATTAATTGATGGGACTGCATTGATTCTTATCAATGCAAGGATAAAACAATCCTATTTATATGATGTTGTTGGAACCAAGTTTTTAAAAACTGACATTGCAGACGTACACTTTTGCTTTGCATCGTGGTATTCATTTGGAATATCCTGCACCTCATTCGACGAGGCAAGGGCCGAGACCCCTTCATCGGGAGTGACCCCTTGGGTAAAAGTTTGCGTCAACGTAATAACTTTACTGTAATCGTTTCCTTTTGCTTTGCGTCGTGGTATTCATTTGGAATATCCTGCACCTTATTCTACGGGGAAAGAGCCGAGATCCCTTCACCGGGAGTGACCTCTTTAGCAAAAGTTTTCGCCACTATATATTTATAAAACCACTTGGATTCCTTCAACGATATCAAGTTCATTACGTTAAAGGTTTTTCGCCAAAAACCAGCCGTAGCCCTCCGTCATTTCGGATAAATAGTGCATAGTATTCGTGTGGTGTTTGTTGGCCAAAGTCAAGGCATCGTGTGCGGTAGCTGTGTATTGCTTGTCCGTTGCATGGATATGCATTGGTTTAGGACAGTCGTACCACTTTGTTGGCCAAAGTCATGGGTGTGTGCGGGTGGGTCTAAATCAATCAGGATAATGACGGGTAGAACTTGACTTGCGGGTTATGATTTGTTGGCCAAAGTCAAGGTCATAAACCGCTTGGGGTAAAATCATATCGGGAGTTTCAAACATACAGGAAACTTGCCAATCTTGCGCATACCTTCTGGAGTGTGGTGACTTGAGTTGCTTCCATCAAGTTATCATGCGATGATAGTTGGATCCCGATTCCCACTGATGAGTAGGATTACTCCTCGGGTGATTCCGACTAATTCTCCTTTTAGGTTTGGAGGAGAATTCGAGGAAATAGTGGGAGCCATCCAGATTAGATAAAATGATCAACCATTCTGATCTAGGTTAGAGTGCACGCTGAGTGTTTCTTTTCTTTCTCTCTGGCTGCGACTATGTGTCACGACCCGAAAGTACGGAACATGACCGGCACTTAAACTATGAACGTCTCGAGGCGTACGTAATCTAAGTAAACCGAAAACCCAGAAATCCAACCCAAGAAAAGTAGTAGAGTGCAGGAAAAACCAACTTAAAGCAAGTAATTTCAATAGCATAAGCCGAATTATGCGGTTTTTAAAACATCAAAAATTTACTGAAAATTTCGGCAGAGTCTCCTTTGTAAATACTGTCCCCCAAACGGGATACAACATGAATAGTATACGAAATCAAGAAAAAGGCATCCCCAAGCGGGAGCTAGCTCTTCTTCAATCGACGGTCACAACCACACAAGCAATAAAATATACAACGCCAACGGCGAGGATCAAAACTCAAAAGGAAACTCAAAACCACCAGAAATATAACGAGCGACTCTAAGGTCGAAAGAGTAAACAACACTGGTCTCTATCACGATAAATACATGTTTGGTTGATGGAATTTACTAGATACAACGGAATAATATTATACAAGGTAATATGATGGGTACGATACAAGAAAAACCCACCTACTAGCAAGTCACCCGAATGAAACTGAGCCCGCAAAGCCGTAACCAAACCTGTACGGCAAAACCTGCAAGAAACTGGGGCACAATGGGGGTGAGCTGCCAACTCGTGAATAGAAAAATATCTACGCACAGAAATCGCATAAATAACGCAATCCTAGGTCAATGATCATAATATATCCTCAAAAATGTATATAACATGCAGCCTAACAATGGCTAGGGTAAATATCTAACCCGAGTGTAAACTCATGTGCCCGTGTCAGTGCCTCAGGTAGCAATATATCATATGAATGATGTATGCATGCATGAAACAGAATACATGTAAATGAAGAAACTGTTTTCATAAATTAGTGATATTTCCTTCGTATTTTTAAACTGAGGTATCATAAATGAAATCGGTATCAACAGGGTCTAACATCGACACAAAACATAAATCTCAATGTCTCGAAATATCAATGTCTCAATCTCAATATCTAGGGCGCCGTCAGTCCAGACCGGCCCCTACCATCCATCTCAAGACCATGACGGTATCCTCCGGATATCCGACGCGTCGGGTAATATCACCGGTCGGTAGAGCTCTCCTGCCGGGCTCAACGTCAATACCACATTCATCTTGCCCCGGGGTACCGCACCGGGCCCACCATGTACCCGAAACGGTTCCTCCACTCCTCAAATCGGGTCTCAAAATCTATCAGCAAACTCATGGTGGACGACTCATACATCATGGGAAAACCACACTTTTTATTTTAAAAGGGAGAAAAGGTTTATTTATGTTTTTGCGGTTTTCCTCCAAATCCAAGAAATCTCATGAAATCCGAATCCAAGTCATCAATAGCATATAAACAGTGAATATAGGCATGAGAATCCATGAATGCGACACAACAGTGAATAATAACATGCATGAAGTAGTAGGCAATAACTACAATGTCTAACTAGCATATAAGGCAAGTACACTAATATCATGTCTAAACTATTAGCTAACAACCTATGTCAAATGAAATAGTATTTTCTAAAGTGTTCGTGACATGTCAATTACCGATGAAGATGTGTGTGAGCCGGCAAGTAAGTGTACGTGGTACATACGCGTCATCGGTAATGGTGCTGGTGTCCTAACAGCATGATATTAATAATGCAATAAGAAATTATAATATAAGTATGCGATGCGGAGCGAACAGTAAAATGAGCGGGAGCTGAATACCAGACGCAACTAAAACTAATCTGCACTAATCTAATATAAGTCCTACAAATTGGTGCCTTTTGAAATAACACGAATCATGGGGTTTTGAAAATAGGGGCTACGGTGTTTTTATGAAAAGATACGTCTTTTGAAATATCCGTAGGATCCCTTGGGCTGTCTTTAAAAATGCCCACGATTCGTTAGTTTTTGAAATAGGTAAGAATCGAATCTAATCTAACAACTAAACTAAACTAAAGGGCTAAGCTAACAAGCTGAACTACAGGTAAGGAAACCGCCTAACATCTGAGTCGATACATATATATACCTGTATATATATTAATCGGTGATCCCGCCTCAATAATATCATATCCAATACCATATCTAAAATCAGACATCCCAAGTCAAGAGTGCGGATCAATCATCAAGATAGCGCTCGTACGTAAATCCGTCGTACGGCATCCCAAATCTGGGTACGGGTCAATATCACATTCATCATACTATTCACCTGGTATCCTCTTTATCAAATATCATGATCACGGTACTGATCTACGTCTAGTACCATACTGATATGCCTAAGTATGCATGCACGTGTGTAAAAACTACGTCAAGGACCCGCTACAACATCATGTCGTATCTAAGATATGAACCCTGCTATATCACCGATCTCACGACCTCAAATCAAATCTCATCGACTCAGCTCAATCCCAAGTATCATCCTAAAATCAGTATGTGAACACATAGTCCCATACCCATGTGAACACATAACGATAAAGAATCCCATGAGCACATATCAATAGGAAAGTATGCAAGTATGTATGTGTGTATGTGTAGTGCAACACTACCCTAGGGTTCGCAACGCTAAAATAATCTAACACACCAATATCCATTCTAAGCATTGTTATTAATCCCAAATAACATATAATAATTGTTGGTGTGTATACGCATCCGTATACACCACCACGGACTGCGGGGGTGCTATACGCCATCCACCCGACTTCTCCCCGTAGATATAAATCTACTCACCTGGTCCTCGCTAGCCGGTGCCGACGTCGCCACGCGCTTGCTTGTCGTCTCGAAGTCTACATGGTGGTACCTACATATCATAACTCACTGTATCGCATTAAAACTAAATTCGAAATCGAAACGGCATACGAAAATCAAATCGGCACGCGTATCACGCATAGGTCCAAACCTATCGCCTACGCATGCAAGAATAGTCAAACCAACCCTCGATGTCGATGTACAAACGTCAAGCCATCGATAAAAACCCAATCACACTCATTTGCACATTCACGAACACTAATTTTAATATAAACTAAGTTAAAACTCACAAAAACCCCAATTTCACTTAAAAAGTCATTTTTCCGAAAATCTAGCAAGCACAATTCGCCGTTTTTGCACAAAACATGATGTTTAAATGAATGTAGCGGCCAATATACTTATTAAATATCTTAAATAAGTCATAAAAACAATTTCCGGAATTTAATCTCATTAAATTCCAAAACCCCTAATATTCTAGTTTACAAAATACCCTTTTTAACAATTTCATAGCAAAAATGCACAAACTACAATTTAGGTTGGATTTCCATGAACTAAAGTGTTAAACTACACTTAATAAATTTAATAATATGATAAAAACCCTAACCATATTTTTAATCTCACATATAAATGCATTTCATAAAACCCTAGTTTGCACAAAAGCTTAATTTGGACATTTTTCAAGTAACAACTTGTAATATGCAACTAGATAAATTTTAACAAGTTTTCAAGATGTTAGCTCACATCAAAAACCATGCACAATCAAACACAACTCATTTCCACAACAAACCCTAACTTGAAATCTTAAATCATGCAATTAAACTCACATAAACCAAATTAACACTTAACTAAATTAGCTTTATGAAATTAGTAACAAACTAAGCAAAAAGGTTTAGAATTATACCCAAAAACATTTGAAGATCCACAAGTATCCATGGCCCTCCAAAATGCTCTCTTCTCACAAAGGTCTATGCTATATGGTCTAAGCTAAAATGGGTAGGAGTCGGATTTGGGTTTTGGGATTTTTTTTGATGGATTTTGGGCAATTTTTGATGAAGTTTTGAAGAGAAAAGAGAAGGGAAAATGGAGGGGGGGCTGCTGCTGTAGGAGAGGGGGGGCTGCTGGAATGGGAGGGGGAGAGGAGAGAGAGGGAGGTAGAGAAAGTGGGGGTGAAAGTCAAGGTCAACCAAAGTCAAAAGTCCACCTCATTTATCCATTTTCTACACTTTTCTTTTCTTTTCTTTCTTTTGCAAACCAAGTGGGGACAAGAGAGGGGGCTGCTGAATTCAGCCAAGGGGAGAAGTGAATGGGGGTGTGTGGGTGTGGGTACGGGTGTGGGGTGATGAAAAATGATAAATACAATAACCCAAACATCCATTTACGCTAAAAAAAGCCTTTTTTTCTTCAATAATTTCTAAACCGTTTTGGCAAATGATTTCGTTCCAAAAACCACATGATAAAATTTTATTTAATGTTTTATGATGCACAAAATTTGTTTTAACTCATTCCAATTTGTAATTTTCCCTAATTAAATGTATTAGTGACGGCTTAAAATAATAATAAAATAATATTTTTTTCAGAAAATTTGAAATTTCACCAGCAGCTCAATAAACACCAAATAATAGCAATTACATAGCTAGAATATGTATATTTAATTTTTATAATAAGATATTTGCATTTTGACTTTTTACAGAAAACCCTCTTATTTTACCGATTTTCCGAAATTTCACCGAAACGATTTTCAAAACGCTACAATCTTCCCCCCTTAAAGAAATTCGGTCCCAGAATTTAAATTAAAACTCTCCCCAAATACTAAAACATCTAAGCAAAACTATCAAGTCGTCGGGGCTCCGAAATCATAAATACATAAAACAAATCGTAGCGCAGCGCATGCGCATGAAAAATAAGCATATAACTCAAATCAAAACTCTATCCAGCATCCCGCAATCATCGGAGTCATGGTGAAGACACAATGTCCAAATCCGAAATGAAATTCAATATGATATAACTCGAAACTATACATGTAAAATATATTCAGGTACTGTCCTCTGACTAGTCCTGCTCAGTACGAAAACACATAGCAATATCATAAAAAGTTACTGCTCTATACGAAATCAATCCCAAAATATGCACATGAATTCTACGTGCGTCTGGTGCGCACGGAAATTAAAATCCATGAATGTGCCATACATGCGCACAGAAACAACATCTAAGTGCATCGGGTGTGCACGAAACATCTGTCGTAGGCAACATGTGTGCCTGACCGCAAAACAGGTGCATCTGACATGCACGAAGAATCTTGATTTACTGCATCTGGTGTGCACCAAAATCGTATCTCAAAACTTGCACTCAATCATGCGCGAAAACACAAAACCAAGGGCATCCATCATGCACGAAATCATCAAATCCAATATCAAGCGCCGAACATGCGTAAAATCAAATCAGGTGCACAAGGTGCATAAAACAAACATCGAGTATCACAATCGAAATCGAAGTCCAGCGCATCTGAGTGCACAAAAGGCGTATCACTGCACTGCAAGCATATAATAACTATACAGAGTGCAGGAACCAAATCGTGTGCGTGCATACGCACAAAATCAACTCAAATGTCTAAAACCGTAAAATCACAAACATGTGAAACTAAAGCACGAAAACGATATCAAGTGCAACGACTGTGTGAAAATCGTAAATCCTCAATCATCAAAATCAAATCATACGAATAAATCACCCAAAACATCGTAATCAATAATGGCGGAATAGTACTGCTCAAGCGCATCCTCTAAGAATCTCGGCCAACTTTCGCGCTCACTAGTGGGACGTCTCATCGATGATCATGAACTCTGTCCTGCTGGCGTGCGTAACCATGACCACTCCTGGGTCAAGGTCTTCACTGTGAATTACCAATCTTTCGGTCCATCGGCTCATCGGCCCTGTCAGGTGTGCTAACGGGGACGATTCCGTTCTGGCACTTCTCTGGTTATCTCTTGGTCAATCCTCGCGACCACTCGTAAGACAGCATATCACTGGCGTCGGCCTCTGGCTCTCTAAATGTACGTGACACATCTGATCCTGGGTGCAAGTATCATTGCAGCAGTGTCCTGGAAGGAATCCTGCTCACGGTCTCTTCCATGTCTTGTCTCTGCCAACTGTCCGGAAGTCATTATCCTTTCCTATATCTGCATCTTGCTCTGTAACGGCTGCATACCCATCGTGACTCCTTCTGGAAGGTATATCCAGTACTCTGCCTCGGCATGCGCATCGCATCTCTGATGTTGGCGGAGTGGAACGTCATCTCATCTAGATCTGGTACGAACCTCTTACTTCACTTTTCTCTAATGTCGTCTGCTTTGGACTCGTCTCGTCGCGGCTGCATGGACTGAGCTCCAATGACTATCCTCGTATCTGGAGTCTCCCAAGAATGCATCTCACCACCTAGCATCCGAATTAAGTCGAGCCATCCGATCAAGTCGTCAAAACCTCATAATCCCCTAAGAGCTCAACCTCTTGGGCACGGTTTAATAGTATCGAGTACATACCACAGCATCGGTGGTCCAGCCGTAGAAGGGCAAACCCAAGCCTCACTAATGGCGCCGTAGAACTGCCGCAAACCCGAAGGTTCAAAGGCTTTCACATGGTCATTAAGTCGAGTTAGGGTTTCATTCTTCTAGAGGGACCATAGAATTGCCTGCATGTCTTTCCGACTACTTTAAACTTGGAATAATAGGTTTCTGACATTCGATCGTCTCTGTCGACTCCCAACGTCTCCGTGTGAAGTCGTCTCTAGCTGGAAGCAATCTATCTGATGACCTCGCATCGGGGTAGGCGAACGAACCACATGTCCTAGTCATTCCTCCTAGGGTGACTAGCGACCTTCTATCATCTCTTAGTACAACTCGTTCTGCACTATCTCCAGCATCTGGGCAATACCTCGTCGTTCGCGGCAATAACTGGCTCGCTCGTCTGCACGCTGTACAGTGCCTCGATCATCAGGAGTAAGCAACACACCAACGGTCATCAAAATCTGGCTGGCCTCCATCATTGGCTCAATTCTCTAGTGTCGATCAGCACCTCCGAGTAACCTCATAAAGGCGATCCGCCAAACGCTCGTGGCATGGAAACACAGTAAGAAGACACATCTCTACAATCGTGTGTCGCCGGAATTTCGCCCTGGTCAGTCCTCGTTCGTGACGAGCGTGTGCTGACCGCAACTCTAGCCGTAGCTCTCCCTGCCCGGAACCGTAGCAGCAAAACCAAACTGGTACCGATGAGGCTAGATCAGGAAGGAATATAATACTGAACAAGGAAATGTACATCCTAAGGCTTCATAAGTGGAGTGGCGTGTCGTAAATATGCCGCGGAACATATCAACGGTACGTCACTCTACTTTAGTCACCTATTCTATCAACCAAGGGTCATCCTACACTCCGAAGGTTAAAACCTAACGCTCTGATACCAACTTTGTCACGACCCGAAAGTACGGAACATGACCGGCACTTAAACTACGAACGACTCGAGGCGTACGTAATCTAAGTAAACCGAAAACCCAGAAATCCAACCCAAGAAAAGTAGTAGAGTGCAGGAAAAACTAACTTAAAGCAAGTAATTTCAATAGCATAAGCCGAATTATGCGGTTTTTAAAACATCAAAAATTTACTGAAAATTTCGGCAGAGTCTCCTTTGTAAATACTGGCCCCCAAACGGGATACAACATGAATAGTATACGAAATCAACAAAAAGGCATCCCCAAGCGGGAGCTAGCTCTTCGTCAATCGACGGTCACAACCACACAAGCAATAAAATATACAACGCCAACGGCGAGGATCAAAACTCAAAAGGAAACTCAAAACCACCAGAAATATAACGAGCGACTCTAAGGTCGAAAGAGTAAACAACACTGGTCTCTATCACGATAAATACATGTTTGGTTGATGGAATTTACTAGATACAACGGAATAATATTATACAAGGTAATATGATGGGTACGATACAAGAAAAACCCACCTACTAGCAAGTCACCCGAATGAAACTGAGCCCGCAAAGCCGTAACCAAACCTGTACGGTAAAACCTGCAAGAAACTGGGGCACAACGGGGGTGAGCTGCCAACTCGTGAATAGAAAAATATCTACGCACAGAAATCGCATAAATAACGCAATCCTAGGTCAATGATCATAATATATCCTCAAAAATGTATATAACATGCAGCCTAACAATGGCTAGGGTAAATATCTAACCCGAATGTAAACTCATGTGCCCGTGTCAGTGCCTCAGGTAGCAATATATCATATGAATGATGTATGCATGCATGAAACAGAATACATGTAAATGAAGAAACTGTTTTCATAAATTAGTGAGATTTCCTTCGTATTTTTAAACTGAGGTATCATAAATGAAATCAGTATCAACAGTGTCTAGCATCGACACAAAACATAAATCTCAATGTCTCGAAATATCAATGTCTCAATCTCAATATCTAGGGCGCCGTCAGTCCAGACCGGCCCCTACCATCCATCTCAAGACCACGACGGTATCCTCCGGATATCCGACGCGTCGGGTAATATCACCGGTCGGTAGTGCTCCCCTGCCGGGCTCAACGTCAACACCACATTCATCTTGCGCCGGGGTACCGCACCGGGCCCACCATGTACCCGAAACGGTTCCTCCACTCCTCGAATCGGGTCTCGAAATCCATCAGCAAACTCATGGTGGACGACTCATACATCATGGGAAAAACGCACTTTTTATTTTAAAAGGGAGAAAAGGTTTATTTATGTTTTTGCGGTTTTCCTCCAAATCCAAGAAATCTCATGAAATCCGAATCCAAGTCATCAATAGCATGTAAACAGTGAATATAGGCATGAGAATCCATGAATGCGACACAACAGTGAATAATAACATGCATGAAGTAGTAGGCAATAACTACAATGTCTAACTAGCATATAAGGCAAGTACACTAATATCATGTCTAAACTATTAGCTAACAACCTATGTCAAATGAAATAGTATTTTCTAAAGTGTTCGTGACATGTCAATTACCGATGAAGATGTGTGTGAGCCGGCAAGTAAGTGTATATGGTACATACGCGTCATCGGTAATGGTGCTGGTGTCCTAACAGCATGATATTAATAATGCAATAAGAAATTATAATATAAGTATGCGATGCGGAGCGAACAGTAAAAATGAGCGGGAGCTGAATACTAGACGCAACTAAAACTAATCTGCACTAATCTAATATAAGTCCTACAAATTGGTGCCTTTTGAAATAACACGAATCATGGGGTTTTGAAAATAGGGGCTACGGTGTTTTTATGAAAAGATACGTCTTTTGAAATATCCGTAGGATCCCTTGGGCTGTCTTTAAAAATGCCCACGATTCGTTAGTTTTTGAAATAGGTAAGAATCGAATCTAATCTAACAACTAAACTAAACTAAAGGGCTAAGCTAACAAGCTGAACTACAGGTAAGGAAACCGCCTAACATCTGAGTCGATACATATACATACCTGTATATATATTAGTCGGTGATCCCGCCTCAATAATATCATATCCAATACCATATCTAAAATCAGACATCCCAAGTCAAGAGTGCGGATCAATCATCAAGATATAGCTCGTACGTAAATCCGTCGTACGGCATCCCAAATCTGGGTATGGGTCAATATCACATTCATCATACTATTCACCTGGTATCCTCTTTATCAAATATCATGATCACGGTACTGATCTACGTCTAGTACCATACTGATATGCCTAAGTATGCATGCACGTGTGTAAAAACTACGTCAAGGACCCGCTACAACGTCATGTCGTATCTAAGATATGAACCCTGATATATCACCGATCTCACGACCTCAAATCAAATCTCATCGACTCAGCTCAATCCCAAGTATCATCCTAAAATCAGTATGTGAACACATAGTCCCATACCCATATGAACACATAACGATAAAGAATCCCATGAGCACATATCAATAGGAAAGTATGCAAGTATGTATGTGTGTATGTGTAGTGCAACACTACCCTAGGGTTCGCAACGCTAAAATAATCCAACACACCAATATCCATTCTAAGCATTGTTATTAATCCCAAATAACATATAATAATTGTTGGTGTGTATACGCATCCGTATACACCACCACGGACTGCGGGGGTGCTATACGCCATCCACCCGACTTCTCCCCGTAGATATAAATCTACTCACCTGGTCCTCGCTAGCCGGTGCCGACGTCGCCACGCGCTTGCTTGTCGTCTCGAAGTCTATATGGGGGTACCTACATATCATAACGCACTGTATCGTATTAAAACTAAATTCGAAATCGAAACGGCATACGAAAATCAAATCGGCACGCGTATCACGCATAGGTCCAAACCTATCGCCTACGCATGCAAGAATAGTCAAACCAACCCTCGATGTCGATGTACAAACGTCAAACCATCGAGAAAAACCCAATCACATTCTTTTGCACATTCACGAACACTAATTTTAATATAAACTAGGTTAAAACTCACAAAAACCCCAATTTCACTTAAAAAGTCATTTTTCCGAAAATCTAGCAAGCACAATTCGCCGTTTTTGCACAAAACATGATGTTTAAATGAATTTAGCGGCCAATATACTTATTAAATATCTTAAATAAGTCATAGAAACAATTTCCGGAATTTAATCTCATTAAATTCCAAAAACCCTAATATTCTAGTTTACAAAATACCCTTTTTAACAATTTCATAGCAAAAATGCACAAACTACAATTTAGGTTGGATTTCCATGAACTAAAGTGTTAAACTACACTTAATAAAGTTAATAATATGATAAAAACCCTAACCATATTTTTAATCTCACATATAAATGCATTTCATAAAACCCTAGTTTGCACAAAAGCTTAATTTGGACATTTTTCAAGTAACAACTTGTAATATGCAACTACATAAATTTTAACAAGTTTTCAAGATGTTAGCTCACATCACAAACCATGCAAAATCAAACACAACTCATTTCCACAACAAACCCTAACTTGAAATCTTAAATCATGCAATTAAACTCACATAAACCAAATTAACACTTAACTAAATTAGCTTTAAGAAATTAGTAACAAACTAAGCAAAAAGGTTTAGAATTATACCAAAAAACATTTGAAGATCCACAAGCATCCATGGCCCTCCAAAATGCTCTCTTCTCACAAAGATCCATGCTATACGGGCTAAGCTAAAATGGGTAGGAGTCGGATTTGGGTTTTGGGATTTTTTTTTGATGGATTTTGGGCAATTTTTGATGAAGTTTTGAAGAGAAAAGAGAAGGGAAAATGGAGGGGGGGCTGCTGCTGTAGGAGAGGGGGGGCTGCTGGAATGGGAGGGGGAGAGGAGAGAGAGGGAGGTAGAGAAAGTGGGGGTGAAAGTCAAGGTCAACCAAAGTCAAAAGTCCACCTCATTTATCCATTTTCTACACTTTTCTGTTCTTTTCTTTCTTTTGCAAACCAAGTGGGGACAAGAGAGGGGGCTGCTGAATTCAGCCAAGGGGAGAAGTGAATGGGGGTGTGTGGGTGAGGGTACGGGTGTGGGGTGATGAAAAATTATAAATACAATACCCCAAACATCCATTTACGCTAAAAAAAGCCTTTTTTTCTTCAATAATTTCTAAACCGTTTTGGCAAATGATTTCGTTCCAAAAACCGCATGATAAAATTTTATTTAATGTTTTATGATGCACAAAATTTGTTTCAACTCATTCCAATTTTTAATTTTCCCTAATTAAATGTATTAGTGACGGCTTAAAATAATAATAAAATAATATTTTTTTCAGAAAATTTGAAATTTCACCAGCAGCTCAATAAACACCAAATAATAGCAATTACATAGCTAGAATATGTATATTTAATTTTTATAATAAGATATTTGCATTTTGAATTTTTACAGAAAACCCCCTTATTTTACCGATTTTCCGAAATTTCACCGAAACGATTTTCAAAACGCTACACTATGACCCGACCTTTGACTAAAACTCATGAAACCAAGTTAACCAAACCTTCTTAAAACACTTTGGATTTTGGAATGTCACGGTGTCGCATACATCATTGCCACTTCTATATCACCTTTTCATTTCTCTAGAACACCCCGTATTACTACGAACGTCCACTTCCATTGGATAAATCCATCATATGGTTATATACGAACTCGAAGGAACTTTTTCGAGGATGGATTCTGGTTCTGGAGAGATTGAATAGGTTTATTCGGTTGTCTTTTCTCTTCACCTTCTCTCAGGTTGTGAGGGCTCCTAGGATTAGGAGAGGGTACACCTATTGAGCTTATTGGATAGTCTTCTTCCAAACCATAGGCAGGTGCCGAACGGTAGGGAAGGAAGAAAACCAATTAAGCTTAAGTGCGGTGTACAGAAGGTAATAAGTAAAGACATGTAAAGGGATTAGAACAATGGCAAAAGAAATACGATCACCATCATTCACGACAAAGACCGGGTATACCCCTGCCACTCCTACATCCACTTTGCTTTTCTCCAGAACACCCCGTATTATTACGAACATCCACTTCCATTGGATAAATCCATCGTATGGTTATATACGAACTCGAAGGAACTTTTTCGAGGATGGATTCTGGTTCTGGAGAGAGATTGAATAGGATTATTCAGATGTCTTTTCCCATTACTTTCTCTCAGGTTGCGAGGGCTCCTAGGATTAGGAGAGTACACCTATTATGCTTATTGGATAGTCTTCTTCCAAACCTTAGGCTGGTGCCGAAGGGTAGGGAATGAAGAAAACCAATTAGCGTAAAGAAGGTGTACATAAGGTAATAAATAAAGACATAATAAAGGGATTGGAGGGAAGGCAGGTAAGTATATGGTTACTGTCATGAATCAGGATAATGAAAGAGGCGTTACAAGGAATACCGGGTTAACCCTTTTGAAACATTTTCATGTTTCAGTTTCACTGTGCGATGTTAATTAATAACTGTTTTCCCAGTTGGAATCTAACTCCAGGGTATGTATTTACCAGATCAGTTTCTCACATCTGTATGATATTATAGATGCTGAGTGGGAGTAAGATATTGGGAATTGGGTGATTAGATCCTCATTATATCGGAATTCGTTGTAATTAGTGATATTTGAGGAAAGCATCTGGATTTTGCCGGATGGCAAATATTTGGTTATGAATATCCGTTGTTATGCACCAATTTCAAACTAATATATCTGTACATTTATTTTATAAAGTGAGATATAACTTTTTGATATTGTGTCTATGGCATTTACCTATATCAGTTGGTGATTAGGTAAGGTGCATTCAACAGCGGTGTAATTCTTCTTAACCATAGTACAGTTTTTCAGCCTACAACGCACAGAGTTTGAGTTATTGAACTCAGTGGACTTGTACAAAGTATTGTATGTTGTCCAGTGTCGATTACGACAATGGGGTAGGTACTCATACTATATTCTGTTTACTTGTGACTTCTCCAGTTCTGGATAAGTATTTTGTTGAAATGCATGGTCCAGATTTTGAGAAGTTATAGGTATAAGAATAAAGTAAAGAACCATTTGTTGGAAGTATCAGGATTCCTCGATGAAGTCGAAGATGTTGATACTTGTGTTTGGTATTCACTGATAGTAATGGTTTTGAGAACTTGCTTCTCTTTCGGGTTACTCATATGTGGATGTACTCCTAGATGAGTAATGTTGATTGTCCTCTTTCCATTTGGTTCATATGCACTGGAGACAGCTGCATAATTTTGAATCTAGTTCAAATTAGATTAGTGCTTTTGTTTCTATATTAGGTATATATAGAATCAATTTATATCTTAACGATGTTAAGGTATAGGGAGTTGTTCGGCTGATGCTTAAAACCAGAATCCGGATAAGCTCAAGGCACGTTTCAGTAATGGCTGTTTGTGGGTTATCCCTGGCTTTGACGAGGGATAATTTTCTACCATCAGGAAGATCAATATTTATATTGTTCTTGACTCGCCGCTGTTTTAATAAAATGGACTTTTTCAGAAAACACAAGTGGGAGTATGGTAGAACAGGAAGTTATTCCAGAACTACAAACGATTACTTGAAATTTAATAGAACATAAGGATTCAATTGGATTTGATGTTCCATCAGCCACTCCGCAGATTTTGGTGGCTAACCTCAGGCACCCGAGAGGTACTTCGGTCTTCTGAGAGACGGTAACAGGGAGGTTCTTGTTTACCCAGACTTGCCATTGTTATTGTTCTGGAATATAAGACCCGGCAGGAGGATGAGTATAGCATCGTTCTAAACTAGCTTTAGAAGTGCACGTGTATATGACTCTGCCAGAGGGTTGTTGTAGTCAGTGGGAGCAGCGGAAGCATAGTGGGCAACTAGCTTATGTCTATTCATAGACTAAAGCAGCTATAGCGGAAATAGATCATCTAATTTTGATGAGACAGTCATAGGCTTTGACTTCATCAGAATAGAAGATGGATCTGCTAAGAAGGTAGTAGAGAGTGATGTCCAGGTATTCGGGATGACATGCACTTGATAGGAAGAGATATTCCTATTCTACGATCGGTTGTACTTTAGTTGTCACAAAGTTGTTTCTCCACATAGGATATGGATATAATATCAGGTTTTCTGGTCACTAGACCTATTGTTTTAGATCTAGATTTTGGAAGTATCCTAATCTGGGTACTTTGACATTAAATGGACGACTCCTGGCATGGTGGTGTACCTGCAGGTGATGGAGTCAAACTCTCTAAAGGTGTCTTACAGACTAAAGGGGAGAGAGATCTACATGATTAACATATCATTTTCTTAGGCAATTGAGTTAATCATGAAATGTCAAGTAAAACACCAGATATTGTTTTTGCACTAGATGCAATATGCAGATATATTAATCCAATCCTGGAGAAACATTGGAAAGCAGTTAATGAACATAAGTGAATGTTCTCGAGAAATGATTACAGCAGCCTCCTTCAGGAGACGGTTATCATTTCAGGCTTCTAAGGTGACCTAGATGACAGAGTGACTGTCAGAGTTATAGTTTTCCCTCTTTTGAGGGACAGTTTGTTGGACAGGTGGTCCAAGCGGATACTGGGGAAAGGAAAGGCGCATGATACTGATTAAATTCAGTGGACGATACAGTCTAATTAGTTTGCTGGATTTGGAGTTCATTCGTGAACTGGGTCCCATCAGATATCCAGATAAATTCAAAGACAAGTATTGCTCATTTCGGGAGATAGTTTTCTCCACGAAGTTGAGATTAAGAGAGATACAGAAAGAAACATTAGAGCGGATCCACTCACTGAGTCTATTTCTCGAACGCAATCATTTTCGCAAACAAGCTTTGCGAAACTGATTAGTAGAGAAGTTGGGTGTTCGGTATCACACGAACTGTGAGTATGCGACATCGCAATAATTGGCCTTAAGTGCAAGTAGGAGATTGTTGGCTATAGTGCCCTCAAGGCAATTATCATAGTCGCGGACTTGTGATTATGATGATTGAGTGAGGACCTATACCGATAAAACAGTCTTACTCAAGATGATAGTATGCTATCTGGTTTGTCTTTATCATCATATACATGTTGATAGAGCCCATAGGATTCTTGCTTGACTACCAGCATTGTGATGGCGATAACATACGAGGGAGCTGGGGGTCTATAAGCACATCCTTAAATGTCCCTAGTCGTAGGAGTATAGAGACCGGGCATCGGTACTACAATGTAGACTAGTGTATACTGATCGAGACCCCGACGAGGGGCGGTGGCCAGGTCTCACAAGCCATTGGTGTTAGTTTGTTCACCTAAGATAGTATACAGGTGCTCATTGGGTTATGAGTACACTGGACGGACTCGCCGGGAACCTGCTAGTTGGTATTATACCTATTGTCAGATAGCAGTTCCCAGGTGACATGTGTACAGGTTAGTCTGTCGACCTGAGATCGTCATTTTTCTCGTGTGAGTTCCCACTGTGCTTTGATTACTACCCTACCACGGCTCAAAGGAGTCGTGCAAACAGGTTTTAGTTGGGTACAGTCCTGAGCCACATGGAGGCAGTGATTGGATCGTCGGGGATTCGGCTCTCCCGGTATTGGGGGTTGATGTCGCGTTATGTACGGATGGCCATCACCATAAATCCGTGGCCACGGTGGACGAGAATTACCGATCCAGGATCGATAGTTTCTCTGGTGGTGATGGGTTTCAAACCGGCACTAAATGTCGCGTTGTTGGGGGTCTGACTTTATCCACCCCCCTAGACTCGATATGCGATACTCTTAGACGAACAGACCGGACTGTACGGATATTGTCACTGACAGGCTCAGTAGGGATTCAGGATTAGTTTGCTCGTCGGCCTCCCTTTCGCTCAATACCTGGGTAGCCGTTACGTACAGCTAGTGCCGCTGACGTGCTTGTGGTTAAACCCACTGCCAGCGTATTGACGAGTCTTTAGAGTCCCACACAGAGGGTTTTTCACGGTTCTGGCGATATGGTGTACATGAGGTATGTTGATACATACAGATGTCCGATTAAATATGTGCACTTGCTGCGCAGACTTTAATTGGACGGTTGATAATACTAGCGGCTTAGGATTAAGCCAGTTTATTAAATCAGGTTTTGATTTAATAATTGATATATGTATTTGAATATACGTATTCTAGTATTATTGTTCACTATTCGTTTTCTCTCTCGGCTATTCGTATTTTGGTACGAATACGCGTATATGTTTTTCGGTACATGTACCGGAAGTATTCCGTATTTTATATAGAATAGCTTCTAGAAGGTTCCACCTCATTAATGATTTTCTTTATTGAAAATTATTTGGGAAATGAGATGGAAAGGAGGTATGGTTTTGAGGCATGGTGCAAAGTTTGGTGCACATTTGTTTAATGGTTTACATTGTTTAATTGGAAAAAGAAAAAGATTTTTGTTGATTGGAGAGAGAGAAGGGGGGCCGACCATAATTTGGAGAAGGGGGTTTTCATTTCGTTTGGTGGATGATTCATAATTAACATGCTAGCTCTCTCTCTCTCACTTTCTTATTCACCAAAGAAACATAGCCATTTTCTCATGCTCATGCCAAAACATCATCTCCTTCATTCTTCTTCTTGAGTTTCTCATTGAACTCATGGTTGAGAGAAAAATTGTAGTGACATATTCTTACACCCCCACACTCCATCACTAGCGACGTTGGAGCGTCGGTTACCTTGTTTAATGAGGTTGGAGCTTGCGCCGTTTCCCTCGGGTGGATCATCGGAGACGAAGGAAGACCGGCAACCAAACCACATCATGGAATCGCTAGGAGCTTGGAATGAAGACCGAAGGACTCTGATCATCTCGGTATAACAATTCTAACCTCCTCTTAGTTTGCTAGTTTAGGGTTTAACGTCGATCCGGAAATCGGGTCGCGGTAGCGCCGGTTTAGAAATTTTTGTTCCGCATTTTTGCCGCGTTTCGACGGCCGGGGCGCTGCCGGGACCTTTCACATCATGCCAGATAGTATTGTACATTGATTCATGTTGCATACATATCTGCTAATATATCATGCCATATAAATATTGTTGATGTTATGACACTTGCGTGCGTACTTACGATAGCCTTTATAAATGTTATTTATTACTCATGAGTTGGCAACTCACCCCGTTGTGCCACGGCGTTTTTGCAGGTTCGCTCCGTCAGCATGCGGCGTACGCATTTGCTCTTTTTTCCTGGTCTTGAGGCTTTTGCTCGTAGTTGGGCTTTGACATCATTTTGGTTTCCACCTTGTATATTCACTGTATCTAGAGTACTCCATCTACTGTATCTACTGTACCTGTTATTGTAATGATGTATATTGACCTAGAGACGAGATAGTGAGATTTGTGGACTTTTATGTTGTATTTTGGGGTCGAGTTCACTTGAGCCGACATGATGTTTATTACTGGTGACTTTTTACACTTATTATGCACATTGCTGATTTACATTGCGTGGAATTTGAGTCCGCCTTGGGGAGAAGAGCTTGCTCCTGCTTGGGGATGCCTTACTTCATGTTATTCATATATATTCCTGTTTGTACCCGTTTGGGGGCCAGTATTTACAAAGGAGACTCTGCCGAAATTTTTGGAAAAATGGTTGTCGCTTTTAAAAAGCTTTATGTGACTAATTTGATTATAATCGCTTTCAATAAATTGGTTTTCCTTCACTCTATTGCTTAAATGGGTTTTGATTTCGGGTCTTTGGCTTACTTAAATTACGTACGCCTTAAGACGTTTCGTAATTTAAGTGCCAATCACATTCCGTACCTTTCGGGTCGTGACAAGTCCCGAGCCACATGGAGGCAGTGAGCGGATCGTCAGGGGATTCGTCTCTCCCGGTATTAGGGGTTGATATCGCGGAGTGCACGGGTGGCCATCACTAGAAGTCCTCGGCCGGGGTAGACGAGAAATACTGATTTAGGATCAGTTGTTTCTCAGTTGGTGATAGGTTTCATGCCGACACTAAATGTCGTGTTATTAGGGGCTGACTTTATCCACCCCCTAGACTGGATATGCGATACTCATATACGAACGGACCGGACTGTACGGATATTGTCACTATCAGGCTCAGTAGGGTTTCAGGATGAGTTCATTCGTCGGCCTCCCTTTCTCTCAATACCTGGGCAGCCGTTACGTACATCTAGTGCCACTGACGTGCTTGTGGTTAAACCCACTGCCAGCGTATTGACGAGTCTTTAGAGTCCCACACAGAGGGTTTCCCTTGTTCGGGCAAAACGTTGTAGAGGCCGTATGGTTTTATGGCAGGGTTCGATCATATACATGAACTTGTGTACGGATCATGATTGAACGGATAATACTAGTGGGCTTTAGTTTAAGCCCGATCCTAGTATAATATTGTTGGCTTATTTTCGTCTCGTTGCATTCGTATTCAGTCGGAATACGGATGCAGGTATGTATATACGGATGAGGGTATTCTTGTAATTCGTTACTTGTTTACTTTAGAAGATACCATTCTCTTTTTGTTTAAACATTTGGGTTAATGTTTTATTGTGATGGAAATTGTGAGCACAAGTTTTGGCCTAGGGTATTCATGGTGTATCTGCTCACTTGGTGACTCATGGTATTTGGTCTTATGTGCATTGATGGTGGCACATGTGCACATTGTGAGTCATGGTGTTGTTGTGGGATATTTGTGTTTGGGAGCAGATCTTTTTGTGTGCAAGACAATTTTCTTTAGTTGCCACAACACAAATACTTCACAATAACTCAAGAATAACTACAGAACTTTTCTTTAGTTGTTTTTCACAAGCCATTTTCTTGTGCTCACAATTTCTTCATCACTTGGTTTCTTCTTCACCTCCATCCATACCCTCTCATGAGTTGAGAATCCATGGATGTATTGAGACAATATGATCACACACTATCTTTACTTCATCTTGTGCATCTACGTTAGAAAACTTGTTACCCGAGTTGCTTCGGTTTTTGAAGCAGGAGCCCGTATAAAGAATTCTCAACGTGGATCCTCTTCGACGAGGAAGACCGGAGAGCGAACTTGGTCGAGATAGCCGCTACAAGCTTAAGACAGATGTTGAAGACCGAAGGACACTGATCGACCAGTATAACATCTTAAACTCCTTTATATTGAACTAGAATAGGGTTAATGGTACGATCCGTCGTTTACGGTTCCGTTAGCGCCGGTTTTAAAATTTTTTGTTCCGCGTTCGGCCACGGATTGATGGCCGGGGCCTTGGCGTAGCCTTACCCGGTATCAGAATCAACCCATTAACCACATACTAGTTGGTTTAGACAATGTTAAACTGTCGAAACCGAAACAACTCCAATTCAATACCAACCATATTCCATTCTCTGTCGATTTTTTATAGGTCTTCTAAAAATATTTTAGCAACTGCAGAAGAATACTATGATGACCACTAGACTTCACCCCAAATATGAGACCATTCTGAGAAATTTGACCCGGCCACATCATGAGAATATCTGGCCTGGCCGGTTTTCTAGGGGATTTTGGATTTCGTATTTCGGGTGTGTGCTAGTCTCTTGAATATTGGTTCAGTGGTGTTGCTTGTTTAGCCCAGTTTGGATATGGATTTTTCTAGTTGTTTGGGGCTATTCGGGGTTATTTCGAAGTCGATATTTCTAACATTGTTTAAAGTTTACAGTACTTACATTTCTATCTGCGACCGTGAATGTCATTAGAGTGGTACAACTTATCTAACTGCTATAGTTCTTTTAGACGGGTTTGCGAACGTGACATTCACGTTAATGTTCTGTGTTGTGCTGTGTTGTTGCGGATTCGTCGTAGTAGATAGCCTGGGTGCAATGTTAGTACAGTTTAGTTTCATTTATACATTTGATATCGCGGGGCGAGCGTCCGACATGTGGGCTGCCGTCACTTCCTGTTTGTATATTATTTGTTTGGGGCACGACCGGGTTGATGTCGATGTCACCGATGTACATATTTTCTTTTCTGTGCTTGGATTACCCCGCGATGGAGTGCACGAATTGCCGGGTTTTGGAGGGCAACGGGTCTACATCTCATGGCCTTGAGAAGGAGGGGGCCTCACTATAGAATTAGCGAGCTATTCGCCGCACTCGTAGGGGGTACAGGTTGCCCAAGGAGGGGTGCTCAAGTTACCGGATTTCGTGAAGTGCCGGGTAGTCCATTCACTTTGCTAAAGGGGGTTGCCTCGCTTCTGGTTTTGGTGGGTAACTTGCTGCGCTCGTAGGGCTCTAAGTTTTCATTGCACAGGCTATCCATACGACCCGGGGAACTTCGGGTTTCACTTGCGGCTCAAAGGAAACCCGGGGCTCCCAGATTATCTGTATTGTTCTGTGATGATTATTACATCTGCGATGTTGCATTTATCATACCTGGAGCGATTATTATATATTGCTATATATATATATACTAGTAGATGTTGTATATGTTTTACATCCGCGCTAGTCCAGTCCCCGCTCTGTCGTTAGTTAAGTAACCTAACGGGTGATGTCGGGACCCGGTGGCGAATGCGGATGGCATATACATACATCATATTTTCATTCTTTTATGGTGTGATTAATTGATGGGACTGCGTTGATTCAGATCAATGCAAGGAAAACAGATCTATTTGATGTTGTTGGAATAATTTTCAAAAAGCTGTTATTACAAGGACGTTTTCTTTTGTTTTGCACAGTGGTATTCGGTTATAAATATCCAGCACCTCATTCGACGAGGCAAAGGACGAGATCCCTTCATCGCGAGTGACCCCTTGGGCAGAAGTTTGTGTCAGGGTAATAACTTCACTATAGTCGATTACATTTTGCTTTGCATCGTGGTATTCAGTGTGAATATCCTGCACCTCATTCTATGAGGAAAGAGCCGAGATCACTTCACCCGAAGTCACCTCTTTAGCAATGGTTTTCGCCACTATATATTTGTAAAAAGCTATCTGGTTCCTTCAACAATATCAAGTTCATTACGTTAATGGTTTTTCGCCAAAAACCATTCGTAGCCCTCTGTCATTTCAGACGGGTAGCACTTAGTATTCATGTTATGTTTGTTGGCCTTCGTCAAGGCGCAGTGTATGGTAGCTGCTTGTTACCTTTCTGTTGCATAGATAGATGCGTTGTTTTGGGACAGTCGTACTACTATTTTGTCCTTTGTCAAGAGTTTGTATGGGTGGGTTCAAATTAACCTGGAAATTGACGGGTAGAACTTGACATGTGACTTATAATATGTTGGCCTTCATCAAGGTCATAAGAGCATGGGGTAAATATCACATCGTAAGTTTCAAACATACAGGAAACTTGCTAGGCATGCGCATACCTGCTTGAGTGTGATAACGTGAGTGGATTCCATCAGGTTATTATGCGATGATAGTTGGATCCTGATACCCACTGATGAGTTTTTTTACTCCTCAGGTGATTTTAGATGATCCCGACAAATTCTTCTTTTTGGTTTGGAGAAGAATTTGAGGATACAGTGGGAGACATCCTGATTAGATAAATTGATTGACCATTCTGATCTAGATTAGAGCGCACGCTGAGTGTTTCTTTTCTCTCTCTCTCTGGTAGCGAACATTTTCCAACCCTAGACTATAACTCAGTAACCAAGTTAACCGAACTTTCTTAAAACACTGGCTTTTGGATTGTCAGAATTGCATACTTCATTGCCACTCCTACTTTTACCCTTTTCTTTTCTCCGGAACATTCCGTATCACTACGAAAATCCACTTTTATTGGATATGACCATCGTTTAATTATATACGAACTCGAAGAAACTTGTTTCAGATTCGAGGATGGTTTCCGGTTCTGGAGAAATTGAATAGGACTATTCAGTTGTCTTTTCCTTCTACCTTCTTTCAGGTTGTGAGGGCTCCTAGGATTAGAAGAGGGTACACCTATTACGCTTATTGGATAGTTTTCTTCCAAACTATAGGCAGGTGCCGAAAGGTGGGGAAGGAAGAAAACCAATTAGCCTAAGTGTGGTGTACAGAAGGTAATAAGTATAGACAGATAAAGGGATTGGAAAGAGGGAAAAGTAAAATGCCACTACTATCATTCAAGACCAAACCACGTAGTTCGTCGCCACTCCAACTTCACCTTTGCATTTTCCCGTTTCAGGAGAAATTGAATAGGATTATTCAGGTTGTCTTTTATCTTTACCTTCTCTCAGATTGCGGGTACTCATAAGATTAGGAGAGTACACCTATTACGCTTATTAGATAGTCTTCTTCCAAACCATAGGCTGGTGCCGAACGGAAGGGAAGGAAGAAAACCATTTAGCCTAAGGATGGTGTACAGAAGGTAATGTGTAAAGACAAATAAAGGGGTTTGGAGAGACGACAAAGAAATATACGGTTACAGTCATGAACCTGATAATGGAAGAGGCATTACTAGGAATACTCGGCTACCCCTTCGAAATATTTTCATGTTTCAGTTTCATTATACGTTGTTAATTGAAAACTGATTTCCCAATTAGATCCTTACTCCAGGGTATGTATTTACCAGGTTTGATTCTTACATCTGTATGGTTTTACATATGATGAGTGGGAGTAAGTTATTTGGAATTAGGTGATTATATCCTCATTGTATTGGAATTCATTGTAATTGGTGATATTTGAGGAAATCCCCTGGGATTTTGCTTGATGGCAGATATTTGGTTTTGAATATCCATTGTTATGCACCAATTTCAAACTGATATATCTGTACGTTTATTTTATAAAGTGAGATTTAAATTTTTGAAATTATGTCCATGACATTTACCTATATCAGTTGATGATTGCGTAAGGAGCATTAAACATCGGTGTAATTCTTCTTAACCATAGTACAGTTTTCAACCTACGACGGATAGAGTTTGAGTTATTCAACTCAGGGGACTCATATAAAGTATTGTATGTTATCCATTGTCCATTAGGACAAAAGGGTTGGTCCTCGTACTATATTCTTTTTACTTGTGACTTCTCCAGTCTTAGACAAGTGTTTCGTAGAAATATAAGGTCTAAGTTTTGAGAATTTATAGGTATAAGAATAATGTAGAGAACCATGTGTTGCAAGTATCACGATTTTTCAAGGTGATCGAAGATGTAGATACTTGAGTTTGGTATTCAGTTGATAGTAATGGTTTTGAGAACTTGCTTCTTTTTCAGGTTACTCATTTTTTGGATTCACTCCTAGTTGAGTAATGTTGATCAGCTTCTTTCCATTTAATTGATATGCACTGGAGACAGCTGCATGATTTGAATCTGATTCCAATTAAATCAGTGCCTCTGTTTCTATATTGTATATAGAATGGTTCATATCTTAACGATGTTAAGGTATATGGAGTTGTCCGGCTTATGCTTAAAACCAGACTCTGGATGACTCAAGGAACATTTCTGTAATGGCAATTTGTGGGTTATCCCGGATTATGACGAGGGGTAATTTTCTACCATCTGGAAGATCAATAGTGATATTTTCTTGACTCGCCACTGTTTTAGTAAAATGGACTTTTTCAGATAACAGTAGTGGGAGTATGGTAGAACTGGAAGTGATTCCAGAACCACAAACGATTACTGAAAATTAAAATAGAACCTAAAGATTCAATCGGGTTTGACATTCCATTAGCCACTCCACAGATATCGTGGGTAACCTCAGTCACCCGAGAGGTACTTCGGTATCCTTAAGGACGGTGACAAGGAGGTTCTTGTTTACCTAAACTTGCCATTACTGCTATTCTAGACTATGAGACCAGGCAGGAGGATGAGTATAGCGTCGTTCTAAACTAGTTTTAAAAGTGCACGTGTATATGACTCTTCCAGAGGGTTGTTGTAGTCAGTGGGAGTAGCGGAAGCATAGTGGACAAGTAGCTTGTGTCTATTTATAGACTAAAGCAGATATAGAGGAGATAGATCATCTATTTTTGATGTGAAAGTCATAGGCTTTGACTTCATCAGATTAGAAGATAGATCTATTAAGAAGGCATTACGGTGTGATGTCCTGGTATTTGGATGACATGCACTTTGTAGGAAGTGAAATTCCTACACTACGATTGGTTATACTGTGGTTGTCACACGGTGGTTTCTCCACATAGGATATGGATATTATATTAGGAATTCTGGTTACTAGATCTAAGGTTTTAGATCTAGATTTGGGTAGTTTCCCAATTCGGGTACTTAGACGGTATTCTAAAGGTGTTTTAGAATAGACGACTCATGGCATGGTGGTGTACCTGTAGGTGATGGAGTCACCCTCTCTAAAGGTGTCTTACAGACTAAAGAGGAGAGGGATGTGCATGATTGGCAAATCACTTTCTTAGCTAATTGAGTCAATCATGAGATGTCAAGTATCACACCAGATGTTGTTTTCGCACTAGCTGCAACAAGTTTATATATTAATCCAATCCTGGAGAAACGTTCGGAAGCAGTTTATGAACATAAGTGGATTTTCTAGGGATATGGTAACGACAGCCTCCTTCGAGAGACGATTATCATTCTAGGCTTCCAAGGTGACCTGGATAATAGAGTGTCTGTCAGAGTTATAGTTTTCCCTCTTAACGAGGGGCACTTGTTTGGATATATGGTCCAAGTGAATACAAAGGGAGGCATGGCGCATGATACTGATTAAATTCAGTTGACGATACAGTCTAAGAAGTTTGCTGGATTTGGAGATCATTTGTGAACTGGGTCCCATCAGATATCCAGACATATTCTAAGACAGGTATTGCTCATTTTTGGATATGGCTTTCTCTGCGAACTTGAGATAAAGAGAGACATAGAAAGAAACATTGGAGCGGATACACTCACTGAGGCTATTTCTCGAACACAATAGTTTTATAAACGGTTTTTGTGAAACTGATTAGTAGAGGAGTTGGGTTTCGGTATCACAAGAATTGTGAGTATGCGACACCGCAATAATTAGCCTTAAGTGCAAGTGGGAGATTGTTGGCTATAATGCCCTCTAGTCAATTATCGGATCGCGGGCACGTGATTTCAATGATTGAGGGAGGACCTATACCGGTAGAACAGTCTTACTCGAGATGATAGTATGTTATCTGGTTTGTCTTTATCATCGTGTACATGCTTCAGGTGACATTACAGATCACTATTACATGTTGATAGAGCCTTTAGGATTCATTCTTGACTACCGGCAGTATGATGGCGATCATATACGTAAGAGTTGGGTGGTCTATAAGCACATCCTTAAAGTGTCCCTAGTCATGGGAGTTTCAAGACTCCAAGAGTAGACTAGTGTATACGGATTGAGACCCCGACGAGGGGCGGTAGCCAGACGCATAAGCCATTGGTGTTAGTTAGTTCACCTAAGATATATACAGGTGCTCATTGGGTTATGAGTATACCGGACGGACTCGTTTGGAACATGCTAGTTGGTATTATACATATTGTCAGATAGCAGTTCCTTGGTGACATGTGTATAGGTTAGTCTATTGACCCGAGATCGTCATTTGTCTCAAGTGAGTTCCCCTGTGCTTTGATTACTACCCTTCCACGGCTCAAAGGAGTCGTGCAAACAAGTTTTAGTTGGGTACAGTCCTGAGCCATAAGGAGGCGGTGAGCAGATCATCAAGGGATTCGTCTCTCCCGGGATTGGGGTTGATGTTGTGGAGTACACGAGTGGCCATCACCAGAAATCCTCGGCCGCGGTAGATGAGAATTACCGATCTTGGATCAGTAGTTTCTCAGTTGGTGATAGGTTTCATGCCGACACTAAATGCAGTCTTATTAGGGGTCTGACTTTATCCACCCCTAGACTGAATATACGATACTCATAGACGAACGGACCGGACTGTACAGATATTGTCATTGTCAGGCTCAGTAGGGTTTCAGGATGAGTTCACTCGTCGGCCTTCCTTTCGCTCAATACCTGGGCAGCCGTTATTGTAGGGTTTTCTTTACACCCCTATTAGGGTTTTGAAGCATCACACATGCCATAATATTAAAATTATGAGGTGCTAACTAACTATACTATGAATCGAACTAGAATTTATGAAGTAACTATTAATAGTATCATATTTAAAACTTAATTTATACTAAGTGATGAGACTACAACGTTTGTAGACCTCTTTGGAAGACTCCTTTGCTTTGGAAAGGTTTGCTTGATCACCTCCTCGTCCACGACGATCCACCCGAAGCTCTTTGCCCTAAGCTTTTAGCTTCCCTCGATCTTTGAGAATTTTAAAGCACAACACCCTACACAAGATAGCAAAGGTTGTGTAAGATGATGAAGTCGTTGCTATTCTTATTTAATACCTTTTCTTTTATTTATCTAACTCAATTTTAACAATTAAAAGAGAGCTAGAGTGAGGAAGAAGAAGATGGCTCTTTTCTTTTTTTCTTTTGGAGTAAATAATGAAAAAGAAAAATGAGAGAGAGAGATATATATTATCACAACCATAACCATAGTTAATTAATATCTAGATATTTTTATTTGGGTTAAAGGAAAAGGGAAAAAGAATCATGGTTGAGTCAAATTCAACCATGGAAATGTGTAGAAAGAATGAGACATGAACAAAGAAATGAGTAATTAATCTTTTTCCTTTATCTTTAACTTTAATGAAAAATATTCATATATGTATTTATCTACAATATGATTCTTATATTGCCATCATTCTTGTATCATCAACCATGATACTTTTTCATGTATGTATGTGTGTATGCACATCATCATGTACAAATACATGCATGTATCCATAAAAAGAAAAGGATTTAAATAAATAATATAAAAGTCAATATTAAATCAACACTTGATTTAATAAATCGGTCATTTCTCATACGACCCGACTAATATCAAATGCCCGATTAAAATACAGTATCACATACTCATATTTAATCGAGCCTCCGCACATATCTCATATGCGCACCACTTCGTTTCGCCTGAGGCGAGAAACTTCTATGTGGGACTCTAAGACTCGTCAATACGCCAGCAGTAGATGATGATCATATCAAACGCCCACAAGCCGTAAGCGGCCATCTAAACGTAACGGCCACCCGGGTATTGAGCGATCAGAATAAGAACAAGTGAACCTGTCAAAACTCCTGTCAATCCATCTGTCAACACTTACCGTACAGTCCGGACTCTTCGTCAGATATGCTGCAAATCGAGTCTAGGGATGGAATCATCGACCCTAATAACTCAATAAGTCATGCCGGTATATGGTCTATAACAGATCGAGAAACTTACTGATAACACTTATCAGTAATATCTCAGCAGCCCTGGCCAGCGACTTCCTGTTATGGCCAATCGTGCACAGCACAGCATCAACCCCCAATACCGGGAGCGACGAAACCCCTCCTATCGCTCGCTACCTCGATATGCCTTGAGACTATACCCAAAATCCATTTGTTTGTACGACTCAGTAGAGCCTTAGTAGGGTGGAGATCAAAGTACATTGGGAGGACACACAAGACTCTATGACGATCTCGGGTCTACAGACTAACCTGTACCAGTGTCACGTGAGAACTGCTATCCGACGTATGATATAATACCATATAGGAGTTCTTGGTGAGTCCGTTCATGTAACGTTTTGAAAATCGTTTCGGTGAAATTTTGAAAAAACGGTAAAATAAGGGGGTTTTCTGTAAAAAGTCAAAATGCAAATATCTTTATTATAAAATTAAATATACATATTCTAGCTATGTAATTGCTAGTATTTGGTGTTTATTGAGCCACTGCTAAAATTTCAAATTTTCTGAAATTAATTATTATAATATTATTTTAAGCCGGTAAGAAAATACATTAAATTAGCGATAAATACAAATTTAAATGGGATAATTTTAATCTTTAAAATCATGTTAATTAAAATCTAGTTGTAATATAATTTTTTAGTATTTTATTTCAAGTTTTAATTGATTTATTATGTGGAAAACAAAAATATAGTTATTTTGAACTAAAACTTGCAAATATGGTATTGTGGGGGATCTTTTTGCATAGAATTTTTTTGTAAAGTCTCTCACACTCATCCTCACTCCCCTTAGCCGGCCCCACACTATTGTAGCAGCCCAAGAATTTTATTTCCCTCTTTTTGACCTTAAATCATGTGAGAAATGTGTTAAAATAAGGTTTTTATATATAGTAAAGTAGGTGGGGGTATTATGGTAATTTGGGAGGGGCTTTGACTTGGATTCTTTTCCACAACTCCCCCACACTTCTCCCCACTCCCTCCACAGCCGAAATTCTGCTACAACAGCCCCATCTTTTTCCCCCATTTTCCATCTCTTTTGCTTCAAAAATTGCCTCAAAATCCATCAAATAAATCCCAAAATCCAAATCCAACTCCTACCCATTTCTCATTAGCCAAACTTACATGGATCTAGGAGCATGGAAGCTACTTTTGGAGGCTAGAAATTGCATGCTAGATCCTTGATCTTGTGAGGTATAAATCAAGACCTTTTGTTAAATTGTTGTTTGAATACCTTAAATCAAGCATTATTAGTTATTAATTTGGGTTTAATTGTATGTTTGGAAAAACTTAGTAAGGGTTTATGAAATTCAAGTTAGGTTTTTGTGTATGTAATTGTGGTTGCAATTGTAGTTCTTCATATTGTGAAATGAAAACCTAATCAAATTTCTAGTTGCAAATTTTTAGTTTGGAATTGTAATATTTAAGCTATATTGCTAGCTAGGTTTTTGTAAACCATGAATTTGATTATGAGAAAAATATAATTAGGTTTTTTCATGACTTCATTAACAATATTAAGTGTATTTTAATACTTTAGTTCATGAAAATCCAAGCTAGATTGTAGTTTGTGCATTTTGCTATAAAATTGTTAAAATTGGTTAATATTGCAAACTAGGTTTTTGAAATCGAATTAAATTGTGGGTTTAAAATTTACGTAATGGTTTCTATGGCATAATTAAGATATTAAGTTATCATCTTGGTCACTAGAATTGTTAAAACATCATGTTTTGTACAAAAACGGCGAATTGTGCTTGCTAGATTTTCGGAAAAATGACTTTTTAAGTGAAATTGGGGGTTTTTGTGAATTTTAACCTATTTTATATTAAAATTAGTGTTCGTGAATGTGCAAATGAGTGTGTTGGGAGTTTTCTCGATGGTTTGGCGTTTGTACGCCGACGTCGAGGGTTTTTGGGTCTATTTGCGAAAGCAACCATAGGTTTTGACCTATGTGGGATTCGTGCGTCGTTTTGGTCATGAGTCGGATTTTAATGCTGTATGGTGCGTTATGATATGTAGGTACCCCATGTGGACTTCGAGACGACAAGCAAGCGTGTGGAGACGTCGGCACCGGCGAACGAGGACCAGGTAAGAAGATTTATATCTACGGGGAGAAGTCGGGTGGATGACGTATAGCACCCCCGCAGTCCGTGCTGGTGTATACGGATGCGTATACACACCAACAATTAGTATATGTTATTTGGGATAAATAACGATGTTAGGCTGGATATTGGTGTGTTGGATTACTTTAGTGTTGCGAACCCTAGGGTAGTGTTGCACTACACATACACACATACATACTTGCATACATTCCTATTTATATGTGCTCATGAGATTTTTTATAGTTATGTGATCACATGGGTATGGGACCATGTGTTCACATACGGATATGAGGACGATACTTAGGATTGAGCTGAGTCGATGAGTTTTGTTTTGTGGTTGTGATATCGGTTTGTACGAGACTGTCGATCAGTAGTCAGATCATGACTATATTGATGATATTAGTATTGTACTAGACATAGGTCAGTACCCTGGACTATGATCTTGGATAAAGAGGATACTAGATGAATAGTGTGATGAATATGATATTAACCCGTACCCAGATTTGGGGATGCCGTACGACGGATTTACGTACGAGCTATATTTTGATGATTGATCCACACTCTTGACTTGGGATGTCTGATTATAGATATGGTATCGGATATGATATTATTGAGGCGGGATCACCGACTAATATATATACAGGTATGTATATGTATCGACTCAGATGTTAGGCGGCTTCCTGACCTGTAGTCCAGCTTGTTAGCTTAGCCCTTTAGTTTAGTTTAGTTGTTAGATTAAATTCGATTCTTACCTATTTCAAAAACTAACGAATCTTGGGTATTTTAAAAGACAGCCCAAGGAATCCTACGGATATTTCAAAAGACGTATCTTTTCATAAAAACACCGTAGCCCCTATTTCCAAAACCCCATGATTCGTGTTATTTCAAAAGGCACCATTTGTAGGACTTATATTAGATTAATGCAGATTAGTTATAGTTGCGTCTAGTATTCAGCTCCGGCTCATTATTGTGGTTCGCTTCGCATCGCATGCTTATATTATGTTTCATACTCCATTATTGATATCATGCTGTTAGGACACCAGCACCATTACCGATGATGCGTATGTACCACGTACACTTACTTGCCGTCTCACACACATCTTCATTGGTAATTGCCATGTCACGTACACCTTAGAAAATATTATTGCTTGATATAGCCTGTTAGCTAATAGTTTAGACATTGTAGTTATTACCTGCTACTTCATGCATACTGTTATTCATTGTTATGCCGCATTCATAGATTCTCATGCATATATTCACTATTTTACGTGTTATTGAGGTTTTGGATTCGGATTCCCATGAGATTTTATGGATTTGGAGTAAAACCGCAAAAACTTAAATAAACATTTTCTCTCTTTTAAAATAAAAAGTGCGGTTTTCCCTTGATGTATGAGTCGTCCACCATGAGTTTGCTGATGGATTTCGAGACCCGATTCGAGGAGTGGAGGAACCGTTTCGGGTACATGGTGGGCCCGGTGCGGTACCCCGGGGCAAGAGGAATGTGTTGTTGACGTTGAGCCCGGCAGGGGAGCACTACCGACCGGTGATATTACCCGACGCGTCGGATATCCGGAGGATACCGTCGTGGTCTTGAGATGGATGGTAGGGGCCGGTCTGGATTGAAGGCACCCTAGATTTTGATTTTGAGATATTGAGGTACAGAGATTATGATACAGAGATATCGAGATATTTGGACACTTGTTTTGTGTCGATGCTGGGCACTGTTTTATGCTGATTTCATTTATGGTACCTCACTTTAAAAATTCAGAAATCTCACTGATTTATGAAAGCAGTTTTCGTAAGTACATGCATTTTGTTCCGTGCATTCATACCTCATTCATATGATATATTGCTACCTGAGGCACTGACACGGGCACATGAGATCACACTCGGGTTAGATATTACCCTAGCCATTTTTATAGGCTGCATGTTATACATATATTTGAGGATATATTATGATCATTGACCTAGGTTGCGTTATTTATGCGATTTCTGTGCGTAGATATTTTTCTATTCACGAGTTGGCAACTCACCCCCGTTGTGCCCCAGTTTCTTGCAGGTTTGCCGTACAGGTTTCATTACGGCTTTGCGGGCATAGTTTCTTTCGGGTGACATGCTAGTAGGTGGGTTTATTTGTATCGTACCCATCATTATACATTGTATATTATTATTCAGTTGTATCTAGAAGTTCCATCAACCAAACATGTATTTATTATTGAGATAGAGACCAGTGAGGTTATTCCTTCGACCTTAGAGTCGCGCGTTTTATTTCTGTGGTTTTCTTGTGGTTTTGAGTTTCCTTTTGAATTTTGATCCTCGCCGTTGGCGTTGTATATTATATTGCTTGTGTGGTTGTGACCGTCGATTGACGAAGAGCTAGCTCCCGCTTGGGGATACCTTTTTATTGATTTCGTATACTATTCATGTTGTATCCCGTTTGGGGGCCAGTATTTACAAAGGAGACTCTGCCGAAATTTTCGGGAAATATTTGATGTTTTTTTAAAACCGCATAATTCGGCTTATGCTATTAAAACTACTTGTTTTAAATTGGTTTTCTTTCACTCTACTACTTTTCTTGGTTTGGATTTCTGGGTTTTCGGCTTACTTAGATTACGGACGTCTCAAGACGCCTCGTAGTTTAAGTGCCGGTCATGTTCCGTACTTTCGGTACGTGACAAAGTTGGTATCAGAGCGTTAGGTTTTAGCTTCGGAGCGTAGGATGACCCTTGGTTGATGGAATAGGTGACTAAAGTAGAGTGACGTACCGTGGGTATGTTCCGCGGCATATTTACGATACGCTACTCCACTTAAGAAGCCTTAGGATGTACATTTCTTTGCTCAGTATTATATTCATTCCGATCTAGCCTCATCAGTACCAGTTATGGTTTTGCTGCCACGATTACGGGCAGGGAGAGCTACAGCTAGAGTTGCGGTCAGCACGAGCTCGTCACGAACGAGGACTGACCAGGGCGAAATTCCGGCGACACTCGATTGCGGAGATGTGTCTTTTTACTGTGTTTCTGCGCCACGAGCGTTTGGCGGATCGCCTTTATGAGGTTACTCGGACGTGTCGATTTGCACTAGAGGATTGAGCCACTGATAGAGGCCAGCTAGATTTTGATGACCGTTGATATATTGCCTATTCATGATGATTGAGGCACGGTTCAGCGTGCAGACGAGTGAACCAGTTATTGCTGCGAACGACGAGATATTGCCCCAGATGCTGGCGTTAGTGCAGAACGAGTTGTACTAAGAGATGATAGAAGGTCGCTAGTCATCGAGGATGAATGACTAGGACATGTGGATCGTTCGCCTACCCCGATGCGAGGTCATCAGATAGATTGATTCCAGCTAGAGACGACTTCACGCAGAGACGTTGAGAGTCGACAGAGACGATCGAATGTCAGAAACCTATTATTCCAAGTTTAAAGTAGTCGGAAAGACATGCAGGCAATTCTATGGTCCCTCTAGAAGAATGAAACCCTAACTCGACTTAATGACCGTGTGAAAGCCTTTGAACCTTCAGGTTTGCGGCAGTTCTACGGCGCCATTAGTGAGGCTTGGGTTTGCCCTTCTACGGCTGGACCACCGATGCTGTGGTATGTACTCGATACTATTAAACTGTGCCCAAGAGGTTGAGCTCTTGGGGGATTATGAAGTTTTGACGACTCGATCGGATAGCTCGACTTAATGCGGATGCTAGGTGGTGAGATGCATTTCTTGGTGGACTCCCGATATGAGGATAGCCGTTGGAGCTCTGTCCATGTAGCCACGATGAGACGAGTCCGAAGCAGTCGACATTAGAGAAAGTGGAGTAAAGAGGTCCGTACAAGATCTGGATAAGACGACGTTCCACTCCGCCGATATCAGAGATGCGATACGCATGCCGAGGCAGAGTACTGGATATACCTTCCAGAAAGAGTCGCGATGGGTATGCAGCCGTTCCGGAATAAGATGCAGATATAGGAAAGGACGATGACTTCCGGACAGTTGGCAGAGACGAGACATGGATGAGACCGTGAGCAGGATTCCTTCCAGGACATTGCTGTAATGATACTTGCACCTAGGTTCAGATGTGTCACGTACATTCAGAGAGCCAGAGGCCGACGCCAGTGATATGCTGTCTTACGAGTGGTCGCGATGATTGACCGAGAGATGACCAGAGAAGTGCCAGAATGGGATCATCCCCGTTAGCACACCTGACAGGGCCGATGACCCGATGGACCGAGAGATTGGTAATTCACAGTGAAGACCTTGATCCAGGAGTGGTCATTGTTACGCACACCAGCAGGCCAGAGTCCATGATCATCGACGAGACGTCCCACTAGTGACCGCGACAGTTGGCCTGAGATTCTTAGAGGATGCACTTGAGCGGTACTATTCCGCCATTATTGATTTCGATGTTTTGGGTGATTTATTCGCATGATTTGATTTTGATGATTGAGAATTTACGATCATTGCACAGTGTTGCACTTGATATCGTTTTCGTGTTTGGGTTTCACATGTTTGTGATTTTACGGTTTTAGACATTTGAGTTGATTTTATGCGTATGCACGCACACGATTTGGTTCCTGCACTCTGTATAGTTTATATATGCTTGCAGTGCAGTGATACGCCTTTTGTGCACTTAGATGCATTGGACTTTGATTTCGATGGTGATGTTCGATATTTGTTTTGTGCACCTTGTGCACCTGATTTGATTTTGCGCATGTTCGGCACTTGATATTGGATTTCATGATTTCGTGCACGATGGATGCACCTGATTTGGATTTTCGCGCATGTTGGGCGCATGTTTTGAAGTGTGATTTTGGTGCACACCAGATGCACGAAATCGAGATTTTTCGTGCATGTCAGATGCACCTGATTTTGCTGTCAGGCACACATGTTGCCTATAACAGATGTTTCGTGCACACCCGATGCACTTAGATGTTGTTTCTGTGCATATGTATGGCACACATTTGGATTTTGATTTCCGTGCGTACAAGACGCACGTAGTATTCATACGCGTATTTTGGGGATTGATTTTTCTTACAGAGCAGTACGTTTTTATGATATTGCTATGTGTTTTCGTACTGAGCAGGACTAGTCAGAGGACAGTACCTGAATATATTTTACATGTATAGTTTCGAGTTATATCATATTGGTTTTGCTTTGGATTTGGTATTGATGTCTTCCCCATGACTCCAATGATTGCGGGATGCTTGACGGAGTTCTGATTTAAGTTACATGCTCATTTTTCATGCGCATGCGTTGCGCTACGATTTGTTTTATGTATTTATGATTTCGGAGCCCCGGCGATTTAATGGTTTTGGCTGAAATATTTTAGTATTTGGGGGAAGTTTTAATTTAAATTCGGGGACCGAATTTCTTTAAGGGGGGAAGATTGTAACGTTTTGAAAATCGTTTCGGTGAAATTTCGAAAAAACGGTAAAATAAGGGGGTTTTCTGTAAAAAGTCAAAATGCAAATATCTTTATTATAAAATTAAATATATATATTCTAGCTATGTAATTGCTAGTATTTGGTGTTTATTGAGCCACTGCTGAAATTTCAAATTTTCTGAAATTTTTTCCGAAATTAATTATTTTAATATTATTTTAAGCCGGTAAGAAAATACATTAAATTAGCGATAAATACAAATTTAAATGGGATAATTTTAATCTTTAAAATAATGTTAATTAAAATCTAGTTGTAATATAATTTTTTAGTATTTTATTTCAAGATTTAATTGATTTATTATGTGGAAAACAAAAATATAGTTATTTTGAACTAAAACTTGCAAATATGGTATTGTGGGGGGTCTTTTTGCATAGAATTTTTTTGTAAAGTCTCTCACACTCACCCTCACTCCCCTTGGCCGGCCCCACACTATTGTAGCAGCCCAAGAATTTTATTTCCCTCTTTTTGACCTTAAATCATGTGAGAAATGTGTTAAAATAAGGTTTTTATATATAGTAAAGTAGGTGGGGGTATTATGGTAATTTGGGAGGGGCTTTGACTTGGATTCTTTTCCACAACTCCCCCACACTTCTCCCCACTCCCTCCACAGCCGAAATTCTGCTACAACAGCCCCATCTTTTTCCCCCATTTTCCATCTCTTTTGCTTCAAAAATTGCTTCAAAATCCATCAAATAAATCCCAAAATCCAAATCCAACTCCTACCCATTTCTCATTAGCCAAACTTACATGGATCTAGGAGCATGGAAGCTACTTTTGGAGGCTAGAAATTGTATGCTAGATCCTTGATCTTGTGAGGAATAAATCAAGACCTTTTGTTAAATTGTTGTTTGAATACCTTAAATCAAGCATTATTAGTTATTAATTTGGGTTTAATTGTATGTTTGGAAAAACTTAGTAAGGGTTTATGAAATTCAAGTTAGGTTTTTGTGTATGTAATTGTGGTTGCAATTGTAGTTCTTCATATTGTGAAATGAAAACCTAATCAAATTTCTAGTTGCAAATTTTTAGTTTGGAATTGTAATATTTAAGCTATATTGCTAGCTAGGTTTTTTTAAACCATGAATTTGATTATGAGAAAAATATAATTAGGTTTTTTTATGACTTCATTAACATTATTAAGTGTATTTTAATACTTTAGTTCATGAAAATCCAAGCTAGATTGTAGTTTGTGCATTTTGCTATAAAATGTTTAAAATTGGTTAATATTGCAAACTAGGTTTTTGAAATCGAATTAAATTGTGGGTTTAAAATTTACGTAATGGTTTCTATGGCATAATTAAGATATTAAGTTATCATCTTGGTCACTAGAATTGTTAAAACATCATGTTTTGTACAAAAACGGCGAATTGTGCTTGCTAGATTTTCGGAAAAATGACTTTTTAAATGAAATTGGGGGTTTTTATGAATTTTAACCTATTTTATATTAAAATTAGTGTTCGTGAATGTGCAAATGAGTGTGTTGGAGTTTTCTCGATGGTTTGGCGTTTGTACGCCGACGTCGAGGGTTTTTGGGTCTATTTGCGAAAGCAACCATAGGTTTTTGACCTATGTGGGATTCGTGCGTCGTTTTGGTCATGAGTCGGATTTTAATGCTGTATGGTGCGTTATGATATGTAGGTACCCCATGTGGACTTCGAGACGACAAGCAAGCGTGTGGCGACGTCGGCACCGGTGAACGAGGACCAGGTGAGTAGATTTATATCTACGGGGAGAAGTCGGGTGGATGACGTATAGGCACCCCCGCAGTTCGTGGTGGTGTATACGGATGTGTATACACACCAACAATTAGTATATGTTATTTGGGATTAATAACGATGTTAGGATGGATATTGGTGTGTTGGATTACTTTAGTGTTGCGAACCCTAGGGTAGTGTTGCACTACACATACACACATACATACTTGCATACATTCCTATTTATATGTGCTCATGGGATTTTTTATAGTTATGTGATCACATGGGTATGGGACCATGTGTTCACATACGGATATGAGGACGATACTTGGATTGAGTTGAGTCGATGAGTTTTGTTTTGTGGTTGTGATATCGGTTTGTACGAGACTGTCGATCAGTAGTCAGATCATGACTATATTGATGATATTAGTATTGTACTAGACATAGGTCAGTACCCTGGACTATGATCTTGGATAAAGAGGATACTAGATGAATAGTGTGATGAATATGATATTAACCCGTACCCAGATTTGGGGATGCCGTACGACGGATTTACGTACGAGCTATATTTTGATGATTGATCCACACTCTTGACTTGGATGTCTGATTATAGATATGGTATCGGATATGATATTATTGAGGCGGGATCACCGACTAATATATATACTGGTATGTATATGTATCGACTCAGATGTTAGGCGGCTTCCTTACCTGTAGTCCAGCTTGTTAGCTTAGCCCTTTAGTTTAGTTTAGTTGTTAGATTAAATTCGATTCTTACCAATTTCAAAAACTAACGAATCTTGGGTATTTTAAAAGACAGCCCAAGGAATCCTACGGATATTTCAAAAGACGTATCTTTTCATAAAAACACCGTAGCCCCTATTTCGAAAACCCCATGATTCGTGTTATTTCAAAAGGCACCATTTGTAGGACTTATATTAGATTAATGCAGATTAGTTAAAGTTGCGTCTAGTATTTAGCTCCGGCTCATTATTGTGGTTCGCTTCGCATCGCATGCTTATATTATGTTTCATACTCCATTATTGATATCATGCTGTTAGGACACCAGCACCATTACCGATGATGCGTATGTACCACGTACACTTACTTGCCGGCTCACACACATCTTCATCGGTAATTGCCATGTCACGTACACCTTAGAAAATATTATTGCTTGATATAGCCTGTTAGCTAATAGTTTAGACAATGTAGTTATTACCTGCTACTTCATGCATACTGTTATTCATTGTTATGCCGCATTCATGGATTCTCATGCATATATTCACTATTTTACGTGTTATTGAGGTTTTGGATTCGGATTCCCATGAGATTTTATGGATTTGGAGTAAAACCGCAAAAACATAAATAAACATTTTCTCTCTTTTAAAATAAAAAGTGTGGTTTTCCCTTGATGTATGAGTCGTCCACCATGAGTTTGCTGATGGATTTCGAGACCCGATTCGAGGAGTGGAGGAACCGTTTCGGGTACATGGTGGGCCCGGTGCGGTACCCCGGGGCAAGAGGAATGTGTTGTTGACGTTGAGCCGACAGGGGAGCACTACCGACCGGTGATATTACCCAACGCGTCGGATATCCGGAGGATACCGTCGTGGTCTTGAGATGGATGGTAGGGGGCCGGTCTGGATTGAAGGCACCCTAGATTTTGATTTTGAGATATTGAGGTACAGAGATTGTGATACAGAGATATCGAGATATTTGGACACTTGTTTTGTGTCGATCCTGGGCACTGTTTTATGCTGATTTCATTTATGGTACCTCACTTTAAAAATTCAGAAATCTCACTGATTTATGAAAGCAGTTTTCGTAAGTACATGCATTCTGTTCCGTGCATTCATACCTCATTCATATGATATATTGCTACCTGAGGCACTGACACGGGCACATGAGATCACACTCGGGTTAGATATTACCCTAGCCATTTTTATAGGCTGCATGTTATACATATATTTGAGGATATATTATGATCATTGACCTAGGTTGCGTTATTTATGCGATTTCTGTACGTAGATATTTTTCTATTCACGAGTTGGCAACTCACCCCCGTTGTGCCCCAGTTTCTTGCAGGTTTGCCGTACAGGTTTCATTACGGCTTTGCGGGCATAGTTTCTTTCGGGTGACATGCTAGTAGGTGGGTTTATTTGTATCGTACCCATCATTATACATTGTATATTATTATTCAGTTGTATCTAGAAGTTCCATCAACCAAACATGTATTTATTATTGAGATAGAGACCAGTGAGGTTATTCCTTCGACCTTAGAGTCGCGCGTTTTATTTCTGTGGTTTTCTTATGGTTTTGAGTTTCCTTTTGAATTTTGATCCTCGCCGTTGGCGTTGTATATTATATTGCTTGTGTGGTTGTGACCGTCGATTGACGAAGAGCTAGCTCCCGCTTGGGATACCTTTTTATTGATTTCGTATACTATTCATGTTGTATCCCGTTTGGGGGCCAGTATTTACAAAGGAGACTCTGCCGAAATTTTCGGGATATATTTGATGTTTTTTTAAAACCGCATAATTCGGCTTATGCTATTAAAACTACTTGTTTTAAATTGGTTTTCCTTCACTCTACTACTTTTCTTGGTTTGGATTTCTGGGTTTTCGGCTTACTTAGATTACGGACGTCTCAAGACGTCTCGTAGTTTATGTGCCGGTCATGTTCCGTAGTTTCGGGACGTGACAGTTCAGTGTACCCAGTCTCACTGAGCACCCGTATACTATCTTCGGTGTCAACACACCAGACGGATATGGGATCATCCATCGCCCATCATATGGAACAAGAATGGTATATGCTAGTCTAAACTGGAATATCGATGCCCTGTCTCGATATACTTACGACTTGGAACATTTCAAGGATATGCTTATAAACTACAGATGTCCCACTAGTATGATCCGTATCATAATCCCAGTAGTCAAGCCAATATCCTTAGGGCTTTATCAACATGCACCAAATGAATATAAACATGATCAAGTGAACATATGATAAAGTAAAACCAGATAGCATACTATCATGTCGAGCAAGACTGTCCTCTGAATATATATATATATATATACACACACACACATCAGTACATACACTATCTCATAATGGCCTCTAGGGAATACATATATCCAACAATCTACCACTTGTACTAAGGCCAGTTATTGGCATATCTCATACCCAACATCTTAAAAAGTCTCTCATGCTGCGGCTGAGGGAGGGCCTTAGTGAATGGATCCGTGGCGTTGTTCTTTGTGTCTACTCTCTTAATCTCGATCTCGCGGCGATCAACTATCTCCCGGATCACATGATATCGCCTCAGGATGTGTCTGGACTTCTGATAGGACCTGGGCTCTTTGGCCAATGCCATAGCCCCATTATTGTCACAATACAGAGATATTGGATCAATAATTGTTGGAACTACTCCTAGCTCCGCTATGAATTTCCTTATCCAGACGGCTTCCTTGGCAGCATCATTTGCAGCAATATATTTAGCTTCCATCGTTGAGTCTGCAACGGTATCCTGTTTGGAACTTTTCCAACTCACCGTCCCTCCATTGAGGGTAAATGCAAACCCTGAGATAGACTTGTTGTCATCCTTGTCACTCTGGAAGCTCGAATCGGTAAAGGCCTCGATTTGGAGATCCCCGTTACCATACACCAAGAACAATTCTTTAGTCCTTCGCAAGTACTTAAGAATGTTCTTCACAGCAATCCAGTGATTCTCCCCTGGGTTTGATTGATACCAGCTTACTACACTAAGTGCATAAGCAACATCAGGGCGTGTACATAACATCACATACATTATTGATCCTACTGCCGAAGCATAGGGAATAATGCTCATGCGAGCTCTCTCTATATCAGACTTTGGGCAATCGTCTTTTGAGATAGTGACTCCGTGGCAAGCGGGTAAGGCACCCCGCTCGGAGTCTTCCATACTAAACCTCTTTAGGATGGTGTTAATGTACTTGGCTTGGGACAATCCCAATAACCGTTTAGATCTATCCCTATAGATCTGTATACCCAATATGTATGTGGCATCACCCTGGTCCTTCATGGAGAAGCTTTGTGTTAAGAATGATTTGACCGACTGTAGCATAGGAATGTCATTTCCTATCAGAAGTATGTCATCTACGTACAATACGAGGATTGCGACATTTCTTCCTACAGTCTTCTTATAAACACAAGGTTCATTTGGATTTTTGATGAAATCAAACACTTTGATAACATCATCAAAACAAATGTTCCAACTCCGTGATGCCTGCTTTAATCCATAAATGGATTTAAGCAACTTACATGCTTTACCGCTGCTCCCACTGTCAATAAAGCCTTCTGGCTGATCCATTTAAACGCATTCATCTAAATCACCATTTAGGAATGCAGTTTTAACGTCCATCTGCCAGATTTCATAGTCGTAGTGAGCAGCAATAGCAAGTAGGATCCGAATGGATTTAAGCATGGCTACCGGAGAGAAAGTCTCGTTATAGTCCAAACCTGGTCTTTGACGAAAACCTTTCGCTACCAACCTTGCCTTATAGGTCTCTACCTGTCCATCTACACCGATCTTTCTTTTAAAGATCCATTTTCAACCCATAGGTTTTATCCCAGAGGGTACATCTTCCAAAGTCCATACTTTGTTGGTGTACATGGAATCTATTTCGGATCTCATGGAATCCAGCCATTTCACAGAGTCACCACTCATGATAGCCTGAAGAAAACTGGCAGAATCATCTTCATCCATGATGCAATCTTCTCTATCACCATCAATGAGAAAACCGTAGTATCTCCCCGGTGGGCGAGAAGTCCTACCAGATCAGCGGAGTGGCTGAGGTTCATTAGTTTTTGTTATAACTTCAGGTTCAGCCAAGTCGTCATTTGTAACATGTGTCTCTAGAACCTCTTCTAGATCTACCACTTTGCCATCAGTATCATTTGAAAAAAATCTCATTTTCTAAAACGGTGGCATACTGAGAAACAAACACTTTTTGTTCTTCCTTGTGGTAGAAAAGATACCCAAACTAATATTTAGGATATCCTACAAATATATATTTGACTGATCGTGTCTCGAGTTTGTCTGGATTCTGCTTTTTAACAAAAGCCGGACAACCCCAAATCTTAACTCTATTAAGAGATGGTTTCTTCCCATGCCATATCTCATATGGAGTGGTAGACACGGTCTTGGTTAGAACTTTGTTTAACAGAAAAGTTGTTGTTTCCAATGCATGCCCCCAAAACGAGAGAGGTAACTCAGAATCACTCATCATGGATCATACCATATCTAATAAGGTACGGTTCCATCGTTGTGACACACCGTTGTACTGTGGTGTGTAAGGTGGGGTGAGCTGAGAGAGAATCCCATTCTCTTTTAGGAAGTATAAGAACTCAGTACTTAAGTACTTTCCACCTCGATCTGATCGAAGTATTTTGATACTCTTTCCTGTTTGGTTTTCTACTTCATGTTTTGTAACGTTTTGAAAATCGTTTCGGTGAAATTTCGAAAAATCTGTAAAATAAGAGGGTTTTCTGTAAAAAGTCAAAATACAAATATCTTATTATAAAAATTAAATATATATATTCTAGCTATGTAATTGGTATTATTTGGTGTTTATTGAGCCGCTGGTGAAATTTCAAATTTTCTGAAAAAAATATTATTTTATTATTATTTTAAGCCGTCACTAATACATTTAATTAGGGAAAATTACAAATTGGAATGAGTTGAAACAAATTTTGTGCATCATAAAACATTAAATAAAATTTTATCATGTGGTTTTTGGAACGAAATCATTTGCCAAAACGGTTTAGAAATTATTGAAGAAAAAAGGCTTTTTTTAGAGTAAATGGATGTTTGAGGTATTATATTTATCATTTTTCATCACCCCACACCCATACCCACACTCACACACCCCCATTTTTCCTTCCCTATGGCTGATTTCAGCAGTCCCCCCCTCAATTGTCCCCACTTGTGTTGCAAAAGAAAAGAAAGAAAAGAAAAGAGAATGATAGAAGTAAAATGTTGACTTTTTGACTACATTCTCTCTCCAATCACCTCACACTCTCTTCTCTCCCCTCATCAGCCGAGCCCTTGCTGATTTCCTGCAGCCCTCCTCTCTCTTTACCTCATCTCATCTCTTCTCCAAAAATCCCACCCTTTTTACCTTCAAAAATTCATCAAATTCCACCCAAAATCAAAACAAAATCAAAATCCAACTCCTACCCATTTTTCATTTGCCTATCTAGCATGGATCTAGGGAATAAGATTTCAATTTGGGAGGCTATGGGTGCTTGTGGATCTTCAAATGTTTTTGGGTATAATTTCTAAACCTTTTGCTTAATTTGTTACTAATTTCTTAAGCTAATTTAATTAAGTGTTAATTTGGATATGTGGGTTTAATTGCAAGTTTTGGAATTCAAGTTATGAATTTGAATGCAAGTTAGGGTTTGTAAAATTGGTGTATGGTTGTGTGTTATATTTAGGCTTTTTGTCATGTTAATACAAGATTAGTAGCTAGTGCTAATGGTTAGTAAAAAAAATTGTGTTAATGTGCTAATTTGCCTACTAGATTTTTGAATTGGTTAAATACTTGGGATTAAAATTGTGTTTAGGTTTTTCATGACTTCATTAACTTTATTAAGTGTGGTTTAATGCTTTAGATCATGCAAATCTAAGCTAGATTGTAGTTTGTGCATTTTTTCTTTGAATTGTTAAAAAAGGTATTTTTGTAAACTAGAATATTAGGGTTTTTGGAATTTAATGAGATTAAATTCCGGAAATTGTTTATATGACTTATTTAAGATATTTAATAAATATATTGGCCTCTACATTCATTTAAACATCATGTTTTGTACAAAAACGGCGAAATGTGCTTGCTAGATTTTCGGAGAAATGACCTTTTAAGTGAAATTGGGGTTTTTTGTGAGTTTTAACCTAGTTTATATTAAAATTAGTGTTCGTGAATGTGCAAATGAGTGTGATTGGATTTTTCTCGATGGTTTGACGTTTGTACATCGACATCGAGGGTTGGTTTGACTATTCTTGCATGCGTAGGCGATAGGTTTGGACCTATGCGTGATACGCGTGCCGATTTGATTTCGTATGCCGTTTCGATCTCGAATTTAGTTTTAATGAGATATGGTGCGTTATGATATGTAGGTACCCCCATGTGGACTTCGAGACGACAAGCAAGCGCATGGCGACGTCTGGCACCGGCTAGCGAGGACCAGGTGAGTAGATTTATATCTACGGAAGAAGTCGGGTGGATGGCGTATAGCACCCCCGCAGTCCGTGGTGGTGTATACGGATGCGTATACACACCAACAATTATTATATGTTATTTGGGATTAATAACGATGCTTAGGATGGATATTGGTGTGTTGGATTGCTTTAGTGTTGCGAACCCTAGGGTAGTGTTGCACTACACATACACACATACATACTTGCAATACATTCCTATTGATATGTGCTCATGGGATTCTTTATAGTTATGTGTCCACATGGGTAATGGGACTATGTGTTCACATACGGATTGAGGATGATACTTGGGGTTGAGCTGAGTCGATGAGATTTGATTGAGACCGTGAGATCGGTGATATAGCAGGACTCGTATTTGAGATACGACATGACGTTGTAGCGGGTCCTTGACGTAGTGTTTCACACACGTCCATGCATACTTAGGCGGTATCAGTATGGTACTAGACGTAGATCAGTACCCCGATCATGATAATTTATAAAGAGGATACCAAGTGAATAGTATGATGAATGTGATATTGACCCGTACCCAGATTTGGGATGCCGTACGACGGATTTACGTACGAGCTATATTTTGATGTTTGATCCGCACTCTTGACTTGGGATGTCTGATTATAGATATGGTATCGGATATGATATTATTGAGGCGGGATCACCGACTATACATATACAGGTAGGTATATGTATCGACTCAGATAATAGGCGGTTTCCTTACCTGTAGTTCAGCTTGTTAGTTCAGCCGTATAGTTTAGTGTAGTTGTTAGATTAGATTAGACTCCTACCTATTTCAAAAACTAACGAATCGTGGGTATTTTAAAAGACAGCCCAAGGGATCCTACGGATATTTCAAAAGACTTATCTTTTCATAAAAACACCGTAGCCCCTATTTTCAAAACCCCATGATTCGTGTTATATCAAAAGGCACCATTTGTAGGACTTATATTAGTTTAATACGGATTAGTTATCGTTGTGTCTAGTATTCTGCTTCCGCACATTATTGCTGTTCGCTCAGCCCCGCATACTTATTTTGCTGCATACTCCATTATTGATATCATGCTGTTAGGACACCAACACCATTACCGATGATGCGTATATACCACATACGCTTACTTGCCGGCTCACACACATCTTCATCGGTAATTGCCATGTCACGTACACTTAGAAAATACTATTGCTTGGCTTAGCTTGTTAGTTAGTAGTTGATACGATATTAGTGTACCTGGATTATATGCCAGTTTAGACATTGTAGTTATTACTTGTCACTTCATGCATACTGTTATTCCATTGTTCATGCCTAGTTATTAATCATACATTGCAACTTGGTTATTGACACCATATACATTCATTAGCATTGACATATGCACTTGTGATGACTTCTTGAGATTTATGATATTTCTGGATTTCGGGGGAAAGCCGCAAAATTTCTAAACTTATTAACCTTTTAAAATATGTAAATTGCGGTTTTCTAGTGATGTAAGTGTCGTCCACCATGAGTTTGCTGTGGTTTTCGAGATCCGTGTCGAGGAGTGGAGGAACCGTCACGGGTACATGGTGGGCCCGGTATGGTACCCCGGGGCAAGATGAATGTGGTGTTGACGTTGAGCCTGGCAGGGGACAGATTACCTACCGGTGATATTACCCGACGCGTCGGATATCCGGAGGATACCGTCGTGGTCTTAAGATGGATGGTAGGGGCCGGTCTGGACTGACGGCGCCCTAGATATTGAGATTGAGACATTGATATTTCGAGACAGTGAGATTTATGTTTTGTGTCGATGCTAGACACTGTTGATACTGATTTCATTATGATACCTCAGTTTAAAAATACGAAGGAAATCTCACTAATTTATGAAAACAGTTTCTTCATTTGCATGTATTCTATTTTCATGCATTCATACCTCATTCATATGATATATTGCTACCAGAGGCACTGACACGGGCACATGAGATTACACTCGGGTTAGATATTTACCCTAGCCTTGTTATAGGCTGCTGGTTATATATTTGAGGATATATTATGATCATTGACCTAGGTTGCGTTATTTATGCGATTTCTGTGCGTAGATGTTTTTCTATTCACGAGTTGGCAACTCACCCCCGTTGTGCCCCAGTTTTTTGCAGGTTTGCCGTACAGGTTTCATTACGGCTTTGCGGGCTCAGTTTCATTCGGGTGACTTGCTAGTAGGTGGGTTTTTCTTGTATCATACCCATCATATTACCTTGTATAATATTATTCCGTTGTATCTAGTAAATTCCATCAACCAAACATGTTTTTTTTTAGATTGAGACCAATGTTGTTTATTCTTTCGACCTTAGAGTCGCTCGTTATATTTCTGGTGGTTTTGAGTTTCCTTTTGAGTTTTGATCCTCGCCGTTGGCGTTGTATATTATATTGTTTGTGTGGTTGTGACCGTCGATTGACGAAGAGCTAGCTCCCGCTTGGGGATGCCCTTTTCTTGATTTCGTATACTATTCATGTTGTATCCCGTTTGGGGGCCAGTATTTACAAAGGAGACTTTGCCGAAATTTTCAGTAAATTTTTGATGTTTTAAAAACTGCATAATTCGGCTTATGCTATTAAAAACTACTTGTTTTAAATTGGTTTTTTCACTCTACTACTTTTCTTGGTTTGGATTTCTGGGTTTTCGGTTTACTTAGATTACGTACCCCTCGAGACGTTCGTAGTTTAAGTGCCGGTCATGTTCCGTACTTCGGGTCGTGACAAAGTTGGTATCAGAGCGTTAGGTTTTACCTTCGGAGCGTAGGATGACCCTTGGTTGATGGAACAGGTGACTAAAGTAGAGTGACGTACCGTTGGTATGTTCCGCGGCATATTTACGACACGCCACTCCACTTATGAAGCCTTAGGATGTACATTTCCTTGTTCAGTATTATATTCCTTCCTGATCTAGCCTCATCGGTACCAGTTTGGTTTTGCTGCTATGGTTACGGCAGGGAGAGCTACGACTAGAGTTGCGGTCAGCATGAGCTCGTTACGAACGAGGACTGACCATGGCGTGATTCGGGCGACACACGATTGTAGAGATGTGTCTTTTGGATTGTGTTTTTGCACCACGAGCGTTGGATGGATCGCTGTATGAGGTTACTCGGAGGCGCTGATCGACACTAGAGAATTGAGCCAATGATAGAGGCCAGCCATATTTTGATGACCGTTGGTGTGTTGCTTACTCCTGATGATTGAGGCACTGTTCAGCATGCAGACGAGCAAGCTAGTGGTTGCTGCGAGCGACGAGATATCGCCCCATATGTTGGAGCTATTGCGGGGCGAGTTATACGAATAGATGATAGAAGGTCGCTAGTCACCCGATGATGAATGTCTAGGACAGGTGGTTCATTCGCTTACCCCGATGCGAGGTCATCAGATAGATTGCTTCCAGCTAGAGACGACTTCACGCAGAGACGTGAGGGTCGACAAAGACGATCGAATGTCGGAAACCTATTATTCCAAGTTTAAAGTATTCGGAAAGACATTCAGGCAATTCTATGGTCCCTCTAGAAGAATGAAACCCTAACTCGACTTAATGACCGTATGAAAGCCTTTGAACCTTAGGGTTTGCGGCAGTTCTGCGGCGCCATTAGTGAGGCTTGGGTTTGCCCTTCTACGGCTGGACCACCGATGCTGTGGTATATATATTCGATACTATTAAACGGTACCAAGATGTTGAGCTCTTGGGGGATTATGAGGTTTCGACGAATCGATCGAATGGTTCGACTTCAATCGGATGCTAGGTGGTGAGACGCATTCTTGGGAGACTCCAGATACGAGGATAGTCGTTGGAGCTCAGTCCATGCAGCCGCGACGAGACGAGTCCAAAGCAGACGACGTTAGAAAAAAGTGGAGTAAGAGGTTCGCACCAGATCTAGATGAGATGACGTTCCACTCCGCCGATATTAGAGATGCGATGTGCATGCCGAGGCATGGTACTTGGACTTACCTTCCAGAAGGAGTCGCGATGAGTATGCAGTCGTTCCAGAGTAAGATGCAGATATAGGAAAGGACAATGACTTCCGGACAGTTGGCAGAGACGAGACATGGAAGAGACCGTGAGCAGGATTCCTTCCAGGACACTGCTGCAATGATACTTGCACCCAGGATCAGATGTGTCACGTACATTCAGAGAGCCAGAGGCCGACGCCAGGGATATGCTGTCTTACGAGTGGTCGCGATGATTGACCAAGAGATGACCAGAGAAGTGCCAGAACGGAATCGTCCCCGTTAGCACACCCGACAGGGCCGATGAGCCGATGGACCGAAAAATTGGTAATTCACAGTGAAGACCTTGACCCAGGAGTGGTCATGGTTACGCACGCCAGCAGGACAGAGTTCATGATCATCGACGAGACGTCCCATTAGTGACCGTGGCAGTTGGCCGAGATTCTTAGAGGATGCGCTTGAGCGGTACTGTTCCGCCATTATTGATTTCGATGTTTTGGGTGATTTATTCGTATAATTTGATTTTGATAATTGAGGATTTACGATCTTTGCACAGAGTTGCACTTGATATCATTTTCGTGCTTTAGTTTCACATGTTTGTGATTTTACGGTTATAAACAATTGAGTTGATTTTGTGCGTATGCACGCACGCGATTTGGTTCCTGCACTCTGTATAGTTTATATATGCTGGCAGTGCAGTGACATTTATTTTGTGCACTTGGATACACTGGATTTCGAATTCGAGGGTGATGCTCGACATTTGTTTTGTGCATTTTATGCACCGGATTGGATTTTTAGCGCCTGTTGGGCGCCTGTTACGAGATGCGATTTGGTGCACACCAGATGCACTAATTCGAGATTTTTCGTGCATGTCAGATGCACCTGATTTTGCTGTCAGGCACACACGTTGCCTACAACAGATGTTTCGTGCACACCCGATGCACTTAGATGTTGTTTCTGTGCGCATGTATGGAACATTCATGGATTTTGATTTCCGTGCGCACCAGACGCACGTAGCATTCATGTGCATATTTTGGGATTGATTTCATATAGAGCAGTACGTTTTTATGATATTGCTATGTGTTTTCGTTCTGAGCAGGACTAGTCAGAGGACAGTACTTGAATATATTTTTGCATGCATTGATAGTTATTGAAGGGATTTCCAAAAAGCGAGCAATAGCCTCAGTATATACCTACGTGTCTGATATGACACGAAATGTTTAAAACAAGGAGACCCTTATAAATTGTTCCAAAACGGCGGAACGTACATTTCAAACAAAGGTATATATGTATATAGTTATTTTCTTATGATAAACGTCCGCCACTGTGCAGTGTTATATGCGTGCACAGCGACTTAAAGAGATTTGGCACGCATTTCCTTCAGATACTTACATATATAGATTCGATATTTACATGTATAGTTTCGAGTTATATCATATTGGTTTTGCCTTTGATTTAGCATTGATGTCTTCCCCATGACTCCGATGATTGCGGGATGCTTGACGGAGTTTCGATTTGAGTTATATGCTCATTTTTCAAGCGCATGCGCTGCGCTACGATTTGTTTTATGTAGTTACAATTTCGGAGCCCCGACGACTTGATGGTTTTTCTTAGATGTTTTAGTATTTGGGGGAGTTTGAATTTAAATTCGGGGACCGAATTTCCTTAAGAGGGGAAGATTGTAACGTTTTGAAAATCGTTTCGGTGAAATTTCGAAAAAATCGGTAAAATAAGAGGGTTTTCTGTAAAAAGTCAAAATACAAATATCTTATTATAAAAATTAAATATACATATTCTAATAATATAATTGCTATTATTTGGTGTTTATTGAGCCGCTGGTGAAATTTCAAATTTTATGAAAAAAATATTATTTTATTATTATTTTAAGCCGTCACTAATACATTTAATTAGGGAAAATTACAAATTGGAATGAGTTGAAACAAATTTTGTGCATCATAAAACATTAAATAAAATTTTATCATATGGTTTTCGGAACGAAATCATTTGCCAAAACGGTTTAGAAATTATTAAAGAAAAAAGGCTTTTTTTTTAGCGTAAATGGATGTTTCGGGTATTATATTTATCATTTTTCATCACCCCACACCCATACCCACACTCACACACCCCCATTTTTCCTTCCCTATGGCTGATTTCAGCAGTCCCCCCCTCAATTGTCCCCACTTGTGTTGCAAAAGAAAAGAAAGAAAAGAAAAGAGAATGATAGAAGTAAAATGTTGACTTTTTGACCACATTCTCTCTTCAATCACCTCACACTCTCTTCTCTCCCCTCATTAGCCGAGCCCTTGCTGATTTCCTGCAGCCCTCCTCTCTCTTTACCTCATCTCATCTCTTCTCCAAAAATCCCACCCTTTTTACCTTCAAAAATTCATCAAATTCCACCCAAAATCAAAACAAAATCAAAATCCAACTCCTACCCATTTTTCATTTGCCTATCTAGCATGGATCTAGGGAATAAGATTTCAATTTGGGAGGCTATGGGTGCTTGTGGATCTTCAAATGTTTTTGGGTATAATTTCTAAACCTTTTGCTTAATTTTTTACTAATTTCTTAAGCTAATTTAATTAAGTGTTAATTTGGATATGTGGGTTTAATTGCAAGTTTTGGAATTCAAGTTATGAATTTGAATGCAAGTTAGGGTTTGTAAAATTGGTGTATGGTTGTGTGTTATATTTAGGCTTTTTGTCATGTTAATACAAGATTAGTAGCTAGTGCTAATGGTTAGTAAAAAAAAATTGTGTTAATGTGCTAATTTGCCTACTAGATTTTTGAATTGGTTAAATACTTGGGATTAAAAATGTGTTTAGGTTTTTCATGACTTCATTAACTTTATTAAGTGTGGTTTAATGCTTTAGATCATGCAAATCTAAGCTAGATTGTAGTTTGTGCATTTTTGCATTGAAATTGTTAAAAAGGGTATTTTTGTAAACTAGAATATTAGGGGTTTTGGAATTTAATGAGATTAAATTCCGGAAATTGTTTATATGACTTATTTAAGATATTTAATAAATATATTGGCCGCTACATTCATTTAAACTTCATGTTTTGTACAAAAACGGCGAAATGTGCTTGCTAGATTTTCGGAAAAATGACATTTTAAGTGAAATTGGGGTTTTTGTGAGTTTTAACCTAGTTTATATTAAAATTAGTGTTCGTGAATGTGCAAATGAGTGTGATTGGATTTTTCTAAATGGTTTGACGTTTGTACATCGACATCGAGGGTTGGTTTGAGTATTCTTGCATGCGTAGGCGATAGGTTTGGACCTATGCGTGATACGCGTGCCGATTTGATTTTCGTATGCCGTTTCGATCTCGAATTTAGTTTTAATGAGATATGGTGCGTTATGATATGTAGGTACCCCCATGTGGACTTCGAGACGACAAGCAAGCGCGTGGCGACGTCGGCACCGGCTAGCGAGGACCAGGTGAGTAGATTTATATCTACGGGGAGAAGTCGGGTGGATGGCGTATAGCACCCCCGCAGTCCGTGGTGGTGTATACGGATGCGTATACACACCAACAATTATTATATGTTATTTGGGATTAATAACGATGCTTAGAATGGATATTGGTGTGTTGGATTACTTTAGTCTTGCGAACCCTAGGGTAGTGTTGCACTACACATACACATATACATACTTGCATACATTCCTATTGATATGTGCTCATGGGATTCTTTATAGTTATGTGTCCACATGGGTATTGGACTATGTGTTCACATACGGATTGAGGATGATACTTGGGGTTGAGCTGAGTCGATGAGATTTGATTGAGGCCGTGAGATCGGTGATATAGCAGGACTCGTATTTGAGATACGACATGACGTTGTAGCGGGTCCTTGACGTAGTGTTTCACACACGTCCATGCATACTTAGGCGGTATCAGTATGGTACTAGACGTAGATCAGTACGCCGATCATGATAATTTATAAAGAGGATACCAGGTGAATAGTATGATGAATGTGATATTGACCCGTACCCAGATTTGGGATGCCGTACGACGGATTTACGTACGAGCTATATTTTGATGTTTGATCCGCACTCTTGACTTGGGATGTCTGATTATAGATATGGTATCGGATATGATATTATTGAGGCGGGATCACCGACTATACATATACAGGTAGGTATATGTATCGACTCAGATAATAGGCGGTTTCCTTACCTGTAGTTCAGCTTGTTAGTTCAGCCGTATAGTTTAGTGTAGTTGTAAGATTAGATTAGACTCCTACCTATTTCAAAAACTAACGAATCGTGGGTATTTTAAAAGACAGCCCAAGGGATCCTACGGATATTTCAAAAGACTTATCTTTTCATAAAAACACCGTAGCCCCTATTTTCAAAACCCCATGATTCGTGTTATATCAAAAGGCACCATTTGTAGGACTTATATTAGTTTAATACGGATTAGTTATCGTTGTGTCTAGTATTATGCTTCCGCACATTATTGATGTTCGCTCTGCCCCGCATACTTATTTTGCAGAATACTCCATTATTGATATCATGCTGTTAGGACACCAGCACCATTACCGATGATGCGTATGTACCACATACACTTACTTGCCGGCTCACAAACATCTTCATCGGTAATTGCCATGTCACGTACACTTAGAAAATACTATTGCTTGGCTTAGCTTGTTAGTTAGTAGTTGATACGATATTAGTGTACCTCGGTTATATGCCAGTTTAGACATTGTAGTTATTACTTGTCACTTCATGCATACTGTTATTCCATTTTTCATGCCTAGTTATTAATCATACATTGCAACTTGGTTATTGACACCATATACATTCATTAGCATTGACATATGCACTTGTGATGACTTCTTGAGATTTATGATATTTCTGGATTTCGGGGGAAAGTCGCAAAATTTCTAAACTTATTAACCTTTTAAAATATGTAAATTGCGGTTTTCTAGTGATGTAAGTGTCGTCCACCATGAGTTTGCTGTGGATTTCAAGATCCGTGTCGAGGAGTGGAGGAACCGTCACGGGTACATGGTGGGCCCGGTATGGTACCCCGGGGCAAGATGAATGTGGTGTTGACGTTGAGCCTGGCAGGGGACAGATTACCTACCGGTGATATTACCCGACGCGTCGGATATCCGGAGGATACCGTCGTGGTCTTGAGATGGATGGTAGGGGCCGGTCTGGACTGACGGCGCCCTAGATATTGAGATTGAGACATTGATATTTCGAGACAGTGAGATTTATGTTTTGTGTCGATGCTAGACACTGTTGATACTGATTTCATTATGATACCTCAGTTTAAAAATACGAAGGAAATCTCATTAATTTATGAAAACAGTTTCTTCATTTACATGTATTCTATTTTCATGCATTCATACCTCATTCATATGATATATTGCTACCTGAGGCACTGACATGGGCACATGAGATTACACTCGGGTTAGATATTTACCCTAGCCTTGTTATAGGCTGCTGGTTATATATTTGAGGATATATTATGATCATTGACCTAGGTTGCGTTATTTATGCGATTTCTGTGCGTAGATGTTTTTCTATTCACGAGTTGGCGACTCACCCCCGTTGTGCCCCTGTTTCTTGCAGGTTTGCCGTACAGGTTTCATTACGGCTTTGCGGGCTCAGTTTCATTCGGGTGACTTGCTAGTAGGTGGGTTTTTCTTGTATCATACCCATCATATTACCTTGTATAATATTATTCCGTTGTATCTAGTAAATTCCATCAACCAAACATGTTTTTTTTTAGATAGAGACAAGTGTTGTTTATTCTTTCGACCTTAGAGTCGCTCGTTATATTTCTGGTGGTTTTGAGTTTCCTTTTGAGTTTTGATCCTCGCCGTTGGCGTTGTATATTATATTGTTTGTGTGGTTGTGAGCGTCGATTGACGAAGAGCTAGCTCCCGCTTGGGGATGCCCTTTTCTTGATTTCGTATACTATTCTTGTTGTATCCCGTTTGGGGGCCAGTATTTACAAAGGAGACTCTGCCGAAATTTTCAGTAAATTTTTGATGTTTTAAAAACTGCATAATTCGGCTTATGCTATTAAAAACTACTTGTTTTAAATTGGTTTTCCTTCACTCTACTACTTTTCTTGGTTTGGATTTCTGGGTTTTCGGTTTACTTAGATTACGTACGCCTCGAGACGTTTATAGTTTAAGTCCCGGTCAAGTTTCGTACTTCGGGTCGTGACATGTTTATACTCCTTGAATTTCTCGAAAGCTTCAGACTTATGCTTTATCAAATACACATGACCAAATTTTGAGAATTCATCAGTAAAAGTTATGAAGTAAGAAAAACCGCCTCTTGCATGTGTAGACATTGGTCCGCATACATCACTATGTATGAGGCCTAAGAGCTCAGTAGCTCTTTCTCCGTGTCCTGTAAACAGAGTTTTGGTCATTTTACCTTTGATACAAGACTGGCAAGTTGCATAAGATTTATACTCAAATGAATTTAAATATCCATCTTTATGAAGCTTGTTTAGTCTTGTTTCATAAATATGACCAAGTCTACAATGCCAAAGAAAAGCTTTATTTATATCTGAAAATTTTCTTTTATTTGTGTGTTGTACGTTGAAAATTGTGTGTTGATTAAGGACGTATATCCCGTTATTTAATATACCACAACCAATCAATTCTTGATTAAGTCTAATGTTCATAATATTAAGTTGCACAACAAAATGATACCCTTCATTGTCTACCAAAGAAACGGATATAATATTACAAATCATACTTGGTACAAAATAACACGGGTTCAAAACCAATATACAACCCGAAGGAAAACCTAGGTGATACTCTCCTACTGAAACTGCATTTACATTGGAACCATTTCCAACTTGGAGAGTATGATCACCTGTCTTCAGAACTCTACTATTTCTCAACGCCTGCACAGAATTGCAAATATGAGAACCCGAACCGGTATCCAATACCCAGGAAGAAAAGTTTATAGAAAAACAGTTTTCAATTACATATACACCGGAGGCTGAAGCATCACCATGCTTCTTCTTGAGTTCCGGGTACTCAAAACAGATCCTCTTCCAGTGTCCTGTCTTCTTGCAATGGAAACATTCACCTTTCCCCGATTCTCCAACCTTGGACTTGCCTTTTCCCTTCAACTTTTTGACTCCACCCTTAGGTTTGGTGGATTTCTTCTTCATCTTTCCCTTGGCCTTAGCCTTCGGGTAAGAAGAGGAGGATTGCCCAACACTCATAATGCCCAACACTCATAATGGGAGTCTTCACTGACTTCGGTGTGCTCTCTGCACTCCTTAACATATTAAGGAGTTCAGGCAGTTCCTTCTCCATGTTGTGCATGTTGAAGTTAATAATGAACTGCGCAAAGATGAAAGGGAAAGACTACAGAATAATATCCGTATACTGTTCATTGTCCATTGTCCACCCAAGGTCCTCAAGATCTTCCACGAGAGCTATCATTTTCAGAACATGGTCTCCTACTGCTGTGCCAGCGGTCATGCGTATCTGAAACAGTTTCTTAGACGCTTCGTATCATAATACACGAGATTGCTCTCCATACAAATCTTTTGTATGGTGGAATATGGCTTTTACGTCCATATTCTCGTGCTGCTTCTGATGTGTGTTATCCATCGATGCAAGCGCGAGGCATTTTGCCGTAGCACAGTCAGCGTCCCATGTCTTGCGGATTTACCTATCCGCAACTCAAGATTTAGGATCTCGGGGGGCAGGGTTGGAGCTGTAAGGACATATGATACTTTATCATAAGTCAAGGAAATATTTAAATTTCTCAGCCAGTCTTTATAGTTGGTCCCATACAACTTGTTTTTATCTAATAGAAGGTTAAGTCCTGTCATGGGTATCTGCCATTAAGAGAGAGAAAAGAATACACTTAGCGAAAGCTCTTGCAAAGATCAGATTGGTTATTATCTTGTCTAATCGATGTCTCCCATTGTTTTTATCAAATTTTCTTTAAAACCTTTAAAAAGAAAACTAGCCGGGATTAATTACATTCTACAGCTTCACTAACCTCTCAGCCAGGCCAGTGCCGGTACTTGAGGGAGGTTCCCCGTGCTTTCGAACGGACCTAATTAAAGTAAAGCTCGTCTTCCTAGAGGCGTAGCCCCGTTTGGCACCTTTCTAGACACCTACCGAGTTAGCTAATTGTAAAGTGCAAAATTCTCCCGGGAGTAACATTTGCTCGTGGTGGGATCGGGATCCTACTTTCATATAGAAGGTATACAATCTCATTGTAATTTTCAACTCTTGAAATTCCCGATATAATTTTTACCCCTAGTACTCATGACCTTAACTAAAGTCAACATTTCATAAGTACTAGTCAAGTTCTTCCCGTCATTTCGTGATTAACTAGACCCACCCATATGACCCTTAACTAAAGTCAACATAATCATATGAATTTCCTAACTAATCAGCATCATATATAGTGTAGGAAGACATCACTTAGCTACCGTTCACTACGCCTTAACTAAAGTCAAAATGCGTAGCACGAATACTAAGTACTCTACTTCCTAAAATGACGGAGGGCTGCGGATAGTTTTAATAAAACTTTTAACGCTTTGAACTTGATATCGTTGTAGAATCTAATGAGTTTAAAAGGAGTGGCTTAAGCACCGCATTTTTGAAACTTGCTTTTTTATAAAAGGCCGAGTGTGTTTTAAATCTGATTCTACAACATCTTTTTAGGTTCATTTATCTTTTACGTTAATCTCATTAATGTAGTCCTATCATTTAAATCCTAAGCCATTATAGAAAGAAACGAAAATATAACGTAAACTTATGCCACTCGCATTCGTCACAGTGTCCTGATATGCACCGTTAGGTTACTTAACTAACGGCATACCGGGACGGGGCTAGTGCGGGTGCAAAACATAAGTAACGTCTATTATATATCATATATATAATATTGCATTCGTCTCCGATATATATTAAATGATCACATCAGATAATAAAAGCAGCAGAAGCACATACAGGATATCTAGGAGGTCCATATTTTGCATTTAGCCAGCAATAAAAATACGGATTCCACGGTCGCGATGAATAGCCAAGCCCATACCCCTGGACCCCTACGAGAGCAGCAAGCGACCCTACCAATTCTGGAGTTTAGGAGACCCGGTCTCGACTCCTCGAGATGGCCTCCCACTGAACCCTAGAACCCGGTCACTTGTGCCCTCCTCCTTGAGTCTATCCTAATGCGGAAAAGTAAATAATATACAACACTGGTGACAACAACCTCAACCCGGAAGTGCCTCAAATAAAAGAATATTATATACAATTTAATTTTACATGAATTAAAAGAATACTCTCATCTCACATAAGACCCCCCGGCTATTCATTGCGACAATCCTGCATATCAAATCACATCGACACATAATATCAAATATCATCAACGTAAGTAAGTATGCATACACCGATCGTCGTTGATGTATAGCAACGAAAACCGGTAATACAACTATATACTGCACTTACGGTTAGAGAGAAATAAAATGAAAAATACAACAATTGGATTTTTAACTGCCTTTAGACAACACAAACCCGGAATATCACATATACAAGATTTCATGCCTAATAATGTAAAGCTCGCATTTGGGTCTCATTCAAGAAAACACTTTTTCAAACCAAACCGGATAATTCAACAAGATTTCCGTTTATCCCGAGACCGAACTGCTAGATTTACACGCAACAAACAAATTTGTAGATTCCAATTATTGTATCATATACTATTAAACTAGGTGCAGTTAAAACATTCGATCGAATGATTTAAACAACAACAGACTGCTCTGAAAGCTCAACACTTGAGCAGTTTTAAAAAATACTAGTAACAGCAGCAAAGACATACGGGCCAGCACATGAAACTACGGCCCAGGAATCACCTACGGCGCCGTGGAACCGCCGCAACAAGGCCACTATGGCAGCGGTTCCGCGGTCGTACGGTCGATTTAGGGAAGCGTATTTCTGGTGGGCCCATATATTTCCCTGCTTAAATTTTTACATATTTTAATTTGAAAAATTCCAGATTTTTTAAAAATTTCCAGAGAGCACCCCCCCGGGTGTCTTTTTTCGTCCGTTCGATGTTTTCAACGTCGCCCAGGTTACTACAAAGCTCTAGCTTGGCTCTGATAACACTGTAGGGTTTTCCTTACACCTCTATTAGGGTTTTGAAGCATCACACATTCCATAATATTAAAATTACGAGGTGCTAAATAAACTATACTATGAATCGAACTAGAATTTATGAAGTAACTATTAATAGTACATATTTAAAACTTAATTTATACTAAGTGATGAGACTACAACCTTTGTAGACCTCTTTGGAATACTCCTTTGCTTTGGAAAGGTTCGCTTGATCGCCTCCTCGTCCACGACGATCCACCCGAAGCTCTTTGCCCTAAGCTTTTAGCTTCCCTCGATCTTTGAGAATCTTGAAGCACAACACCCTACACAAGATAGCAAAGGATGTGTAGGATGATGAAGTGGTTGCTATTCTTATTTAATACCTTTTCTTTTATTTATCTAACTCAATTTTAACAATTAAAAGAGAGCTAGAGTGAGGAAGAAGAAGATGACTCTTTTCTTTTTTCTTTTGGAGTGAATAATGAAAAAGAAAAATGAGAGAGAGAGATATATTATCATAACCATAACCATAGTTAAATAATATCTAGATATTTTTATTTGGGTTAAAGGCAAAGGGAAAAAGAACCATGGTTGGGTCAAATTCAACCACGGAAATGTGTAGAAAGAATGAGTCATGAACAAAGAAATGAGTCATTAATCGTTTTCCTTTACCTTTAACTTTAATGAAAAATATCCATATATGTATTTATCTACAATATGATTCTTATATTGCCATCATTCTTGTAGCATCAACCATGATACTTTTTTATGTATGTATGTGTGTATGCACATCATCATGTACATATACATGCATGTATCCATAAAAAGAAAAGGATTTAAATAAATAATATAAAAGTCAATATTAAATCAACGCTTAATTTAATAAATCAGTCATATCTCATACGACCCGATTAATATCAAATGCCCGATTAAAATACAGTATCACATACTCATATTTAATCGAGCCTCCGCACATATCTCATATGCGCACCACTTCGTTTCGCCTGAGGCGAGAAACTTCTATGTGGGACTCTAAGACTCGTCAATACGCCAGCAGTAGATGATGATCATATCAAACGCCCACAAGCCGTAAGCGGTCAGCTAAACGTAACGTGTTAGTTATATATATGCCCTAGAGCCCATTACTGTACATTGGATGTATATTGTAGTGGATGCTGGGACATATATAGGTAGGACTTTCTTGCTCGACATGATAGTATGCTATCTGGTTGCTCTTTATCTTAACATGTATACTTTCTGTCTCTTTATTACATGTTGATAAAGCCCTTAGGATGTGTACTCGACTTCCAGGAATATGATGTAGATCATACTAGTGGGGCCTGGGTGGTCTATGACTACATCCTTCAATGTTCCTAGTCGTGGGAATATCGAGACGGGGCATCGATATTCCAGAGTAGACTAGCATATATCTTCTCGACCCATGTGATGGGCGATGGATGATCCCATATCCATTGGTGTTTGACGTCAGAGATGGTATGCGGGTGCTCAGTGGAGACTGGGTACACTGAACGGACTCGCCGAGAACTCCCAGATGTTATTATACCTCACGTCAGATGGCAGTTCTCTGGTGACACTGGTACAGCTTAGTCTGTTGACCCGAGATCGTCATAGAGTCTTATGTGTATCCCACTGCGCTTTGATTTCCACCGTACCATGGCTCTACTGAGTCGTGCAAACAGGTGGTTTTTGGGTACAGTCCCGATTCACATGGAGGCAATGAGTGATAGGAGGGGATTCGTCTCTCCCGGTATTGGGGGTTGATGTTGCGCTATGCACAACTGGCCATAATTGGAAATCCCTGGCCAGGGTTGCAGTGATATACTGGTAAGAGTTATCAGTAGTTTCACGAATGTTATGGACCTTATATCGGCATGACTTATCAAGCTACTGGGGTCTGACGTTTACCGCCCCTAGGCGAGATATGCGACATATCAGACGAACAGACCGTACTGTACGGTAAGTGTTACTGGTTGGATTCACAGGAGTGTGAGCGGGCTTGCTCGTTGATCTTCTGATCGCTCAATACCCGGGTGGCCGTCACGTTTAGCAGACCGCTTGCGGCATGTGGGTGTTTGATATGATCATCACCTGCTGCCAGCGTATTGACGAGTCTTTAGAGTCCTACACAGAGCTTTCCTGGCTCAAGCGAAACGAAATAGGAGCGCAAATGAGATATGTGCGGGACCGAGAATAATCCGTATAGGTGATACCGTATTCTATTCTCGCGATGAATGTATCGATTGGTTGTATGCGATATAACCTAGTTATCGAATCGAGAATTGATTCGATAAGTCGATACATTGGATATTAGTCGGTCATATGCGATATGACCGGATCGTTAAATCAAGTGTTGATTTTATGATTTAATGTATAATTATATATTTGAAATATTAATTTAAATTAACTTTTATTGGTTCACTTAAGATTATTTTTCTCACTTGAATGTGCACACTGTATAAATGATATATGTTTGTGCACTTGTTTGTATCATGTTTGATGATACATGCAAACTTGGGTGTGTGTTTACTTTAAACCATGTTTAGTTAATGGTTAGGGTTTCCATTACCTTATTTATTCATTTACTTATTCATTTTGGTAAAATAGAATGATTGCTTTCTTTGTCTTTATGCAAGAAGCTTCATGATTCTTCATGTATCTTTGAAACAAAGTCTACCATTTTGTTTTATACTTAACCTAACCATTAAACTATACCATAGTTTATTCTTTACACTCAACCATGGTTGCAAAAGGATAAGAATCACTTGGATTTTATTTTTGGATAATTCTTTTTTTCTTTTTCCTCTTCTTCTTCCTCATCATGAAAAGAAGAAAGCTCTCTCTTGAAAATTTCCAAGTTATGATTCCAAGTGAGAAATCCAAATCCAAAGTGAACCCACTTCCTATTTCTTCATCCTCTACCACTTTCCATAAAGTATAGGGTGTTTTCTTCACAAGTTTCATGACTTGGTGAAGATGGAGCTCGAGTTAGAGTCGCCTCGACGTAGATCATCTTCGGCATCGAAGTTATCGACCTAGCCCGATCATTTCTCCGATGAAACCAACACTAGAGTCCAGGGTTCCAATGATCGCAGCGGAGGGACGTCAACACGGAGCTATGGAGGTGGAGGACCGGATCTACAAAGGTTGTATTTTCCGTTCACTCTTAGTTAAGTTGTTAACTTATATTGTTTCGCCTTACCTCTAGTAACGATCTTTGCTTAGGGTTACTTGGCATATAGAATTTTTTTGATTTTGGCATGTTTGATCGGTTGTGGGACCTCATGTGTGTGCCTAGGAACCCTACAGTGGTATCAGAGCTTAGCTAGAGCCTTAGGCGTTGCGTAGATGATTTTAGAAGTCCGATCGAACCCGAAACCCTAATTTTCAACCCTCTCTGGACTTTTTCTGAAAATGTGGATTTTTCTGAATTAAAAATACCTGAAAAATTCAGCAGGGAAATATAAGAATCGTGGTGAAAAACGACAGCCTAATCCGTACATTCCACCGTGGAACCGCGGCAATACCCTGCTTGGGCCGCGGTTCCGCGGCCGTACAGAGGAGATAGGTCATCATTTTTGCACCATAATTCCTATTTCTGTGATTTATATTTTATGGGTATTTTTATTATCACTCAAGAGTTGAGTGTTCTAGGGTTGTATTGGGGACTCGATGATTCGATCGGATTATCAAACTTTGTCTATGTTTTTTTCCGGGTAATTTTAGAATATGTTAAAAAGTTCGACCGGATGTAAATACCCATTTTTTTCCCCTGCTGGGAAATTTCCAGTTGTTGGATTTTTCCGTAGTTTAATGACGTTCTAAGTAGTGCAAGTAACGCGATGGTCCCTCTAGAAGACAACAAATCTTAACTCGATTATGTGACTGTCTTGAACTGCCCTTTGAACCTTAGGGTTTGGGGCAGTACGGCGTGCCACATGTGAGGCGTTGGCTTGACCCTTCTACGGCTGGACCGTTGGTACTGAGGCATGAAGTGAATGTTTTTAAACTTATTTCATGTATTGATCTGTTTCGGGAAAACTTGGGTGTTTGATTGTTCGATCGGAAAGTTTAACATTTTCTATTTATCTGGAATGTGATACAATAATTGGAATTCACAAGTAGTTATGAGATAACTGAATGAATGTTATAAATCTAGCGGTTTAGTCTCACTTGATCGGTTGCCAGGAGATTTTGATGTGATCAAAAGTCCGTCGCAATCACGTAGGGTACGCGGATACTCGCCGGGTAAACTTAATAAACACTACACCCCATAACCCCGACCAAGTGACTTTAGGAGAACCCCATCGCCGAAAGCATCCGTTCAGGTGCTCGCGGCAGCGGTGTTCTACCTTGGTGCACTTCGTCGACGGTATCGGGGGTGCGGCCGTCTACTGAAGTTAGCGACGAGCATTCGTTCTGGATGTCGAGAATCTTGTTGAATTGCCCGACTTGATATTGAAAAGAGTTTTCGATAATGAGACTAAAATGCGGGGTTTATAATATGTTGGGCATGCGATGTCTAAGGAATTCATTTGGTTAGGCATGTGATTTCTAAAGAGTTTGCGGATTCCAACTGTTGTAGTTTTACACTTTCTTTTCTGTGACCGTAAGTGTAGTATGTAGTGGTATTGTCGATTGTCGTTGCTATACGTCGACGACAATCGGTGTATGCATACTTACTTACGTTGATGACATGTGATGTTATGTGTTGCTGGATATGTTATATTGGATTGTCGTGTTTGAATAGCCCGGGGGTCTTTATGTGAGATGAGTGTTTTTCATTTTCATTCATGTAAAAACTTGTATGTAATATTCTTTTATTTTGGGCACTTCCTGGTTGCGAATGATGTCACCATTTGTATATTATTTACTTTTCCGCACTAGGATAGACCCAAGGAGGGGAGCACAAGTAACCGGGTTCTAGGGTACAGTGGGAGACCATCTCGAGGAGTCGAGTCTGGGTCTCCTAACCCTAGAATTGGTAGGGTTGCTTGCCGCTCTTGTAGGGGTCTAGGGGTGTGTGATTGGCTATTCATCACGACCGTGGAATCCGTGTTTTATACCGGCTCGTATTAAAAACACGGACGTCCTAGTATATCCAATATTTCATATGGTATTTTCTGCTGTGTTATCTGTGATGTGATCATGTGATTTGTTCAGATAGATATTATATATAGTATATATGATATATTATATAGACGTTGCTTATGTTTTACACCCGCGATAGCCCTGCCTCGCTCTGGCGTTAGTTACCTAATCTAACGGTGCATACGGGACATCGAGGCGAATGCGGATGGCATAAGCGTACGTTATATTTATCTGTGATGTTTAGGTGGACTTAAATGATGGGACATTCATTAATGAGATTAATGAAAGAAAAAAAACCTAAAAGATGTTGTGGAATCGAATTTCAAAATAAAACAGGTAGCTACAGTTCTTGCTTTACATCGCGGTGTTCCTTGTAGAACATCCTGCACCTTATTCGATAAGGAAAGGACCGAGATCCCTTCACCGGGAGTGACTCCATTAGCAATAACTGACAGATGCTACAACCCTCGGTTTGTCCTTTGATTACTTCTATAGTTTCTGCTTTGCACAGCGGTATATATGATATATCCTGCACCTTATTCGATGAGGAAAGGGCCGAGGATCCCTTCACCGGGAGTGACCACTTTAGCAAAACTAGAAAGGCTTCAAAAAAAAATCCATTTAAAAACCATTTGATTCTGCAACGAGATCAAGTTCAAAGCGTTAAAGGTTTTCTTAAAAACCAGCCGCAACCCTCCGTCATTTTAGGAAGTAGAGTACTTAGTATTCGTGCTGTGTTTGTTGACCATAGTCAAGGCACAGTGTACGGTAGCTAAGTGATGTCTTCCTACACCGCATATGATGCGATTAGTTAGGACAGTCATGTGGCTTTGTTGACCTTAGCCACGGGTCATGTGGGTGGGTCTAATTAATCACGAAATGACGGGTAGAACTTGACTAGTGCTTATGATTTGTTGACCTTAGCCAAGGTCATAGGTGCCAGGGGTAAAAATCATTATCGGGAGTTTCAAGTGTTGAAATTTGCAATGAGATTGCATACCTTCTATATGATAGTTGGATCCCGATACCCACTGCGAGTAATTGTTACTCCTGGGAGAGTTTTGCACTTTACAATTAGCCGATGAAGTAGGTGTCTAGAAAGGTGTCAACGGTGTTACGCCTCTGGAAAAACGAGGTTTACTTTAATTAGGTCCGTGCGAAAGCACGGGGAACCTCCGTCAAATTACCGACACTAGCCTGGCTGAAAGATTGGCGAACTTGTAGAATGCAATTAATCCCGGCTAGTCTTTCCTTTTAAGGTTTGAAGGAAGATTTGATAAAAACAGTGGGAGCCATCCTGATTAGATAAAATATATATCCAATCTAATCTTGCAAGAGTGCACACAGAGTGTTTTCTTCTCTCTCTCTCCTGGTAGCGACCATGTCACGCCTTAATCAAGATAATAATATGGATGAATTGACCGAAACCGCTTGTTATACTAAGCTGGGGAACGTTGGTCCCGCTCCAACTTATAATTGTTATAAGACAGAGCACGAAATTCGGGAATACCAGAATTCCTATGCCGCCCAAACGAAGAAAGTGCATATGATGCATCTTCTTCGGGTGTGTTCGTTACACAGAACTGTTTCTCAATATCCTCTGCGTCCTGGGTATCTGATACCGGATAAAGATCCCAGATATGTAATTTGTTACATAGGGCTAAAGAAAGGCAGAGAACTGAGAACGGGTGATAAGTTTCATGAGACAGAAAACGGGGCAAGTGTTGTACCCAAGTCTGTTGGTCACTGTCACCCTGTATTACCAATACATTGATTCTGAACAAATGCTATTAGATACTGAACCTGATATACAAAATTATATCAGTTTCTTTTTTAGTAAATAAAGGATATAATTTTGTATTGTTGAAATATTGTTTTGAACATTTCAAAAGTTGATCGGTTCAGGCACGTTATCTAAAAGCATTGACGTTCTAAATCAAACTACAGTTCCTAGTATATAGAACACACACAAGAGGAAGAGTTCAAAAATGAACGGATCCTTCTTGAGGCATTATAGACTAGGTCATATCAATGCGACCCGACTGGATGAAGTTACATTTAGATTCATATTTAAATTAGTTTGAATTTACATCTTACGAAACTTGCCAGTCAAGTCACAAAGATTAGATGACCATAGCTCTGTTTGTTGGAAACAGATAAAGAGTTGTTAAACTTTTGGGACTGATACATAGTGATGTATGCAAAGTCCCCTGTCTACATATGCCAAGACCGGTTCTTTGTACTTCATTACATTTTCTGATAATCTCTCAAGATTCAGCCATATGTTCCTGTTGAAACATAAGTCCGAAGCTTTTGAGATATTCACAGAATATAAGTTAGATGTAGAGAACCAAAAACCTGGTATAAGTATTATGTCCCATGATAAGATCAAGGAGGAGAATACTTGAGCATGGCATTCCTGGACTATTCTAAAGGAGAATGAGATTCTCTCTCAGTGTTACTCCTCTGAATATACTACAGTACAACGGTGTATCAGGGCGGAGCAATAGCACCCTATATGATATGGTGTGCTCTATGATGAGTATTACTGAGTTACCTGTTTTCTTTTGGGGGTTATGCACTTGAGAAGCTGCATACCTATTGAATTAAGTTCGAATCAAATCTATGCCTACCACTCCATATAAGATATGGTGTGGGAAGAACCCATCTCTTAAGCAAGTTAAGATTTGGGATTGTCCGGCCTATGTCAAAAGCAAAATCCGGACAAGATCGAGGCAAGGTCAGTTCTGTAGAACTGGAAAGGTTCCAGCTATACAAAACTGCAGCTGATGATTTGACAGAACCAAAGGATTCAATAGTCCCCGACTAACCTCAGCCACTCCGCCGATCTGGTAGGGTTCCTTATCTGCTTGAGAGATACTTCGGTTTTTCGATGACAGTGGGAGCGAGGAATGCATCATGAGATGATGACCCAACTAGTTTCGAGCAGGCCATTGAGAGTAGGGACTCTGTAAGAATGGCTGGATGCTTAGCGATCTGAAATGGAATCCATGTACACCAACAAAGTATGGACTTTGGTTGCTATATCTAAAGGGTTAAATCCCCATCAGGAGCAAGTATATCTTGAGAAGATTACTTGGCGTAGATGGAAAAGTTGAGACTTTCAAAGCTAGACTTGTTAAATGTTTTTGTCATCAACCAGGCATGGATAATAATGAATCCTTTTCTAGGGACTATGCTTATGTCCATCCAGATCCTACTTGCCATTGCTACATACCATGACTACGATATCTGGTGGTTGGGTGCCATGACTGCTTTTCTAAAATGATTTAGAAGAGAACGTCCATAAGAACACAACCAGAAGGCTTCGTAAACAGCGGGAGCAGCGGAAACGTGTGCAAGTTGCTTTACAGAATAAAGCAGACATCGCGGAGTTCGAACATCTATTTTGATGTGATAGTCAAAGAGTTTCACTTCATCAAAATGGTAGATGAACCTTGTATGTACAAAAGGATAGTATGGAGTATGGTGATGATCCTCGTAGAGTACGTGGATGACATACTCTTGATAGGAAAGGAGTTTCCTATGCTACGCTCGGTCGATCTCCCCTTATCACAAGCATTCTCCAAAAAGGATCAAAGCGATACCTCCTAAATTCTGGGTTTTGGATCTATGAGATAGAACTAAATGGATGTTAGGATTCTCACTAGTTGTAGTGAGATGGTATCAGTTGATCCTGAGGAGAATCACTGGAAAGGTTCCAGGATGATAAAAATGACTGAATGTCAGTCACAGGCATTGTCTTTACCCTCAGTGGAGGGACGGTATGTTGGAAGAGTTCCAAGCTAGATACCGTGGCAAACTAGACGATAAAGGCTGGTAACATCGCTATTAAAGATGCTACCAAAGAGGCAGTTTGGGTGTATATTGGTTCATAAGATGAACTAGGTTCCCACCATTGTGTGACAATGGAAGTGTGGCTTTAGCCCAGGAACCCAGGTCCCATCAGTGACCCAGACAAATTCTGAGACAGCATCACCTGATCATGGAGATAGTTGATCTCCAGGGTGATCGAGGTTAGGAGAGTAGACTCAGAGGACAACACGGCGGATCCACTCACGAAGGCATTTTCCCAAAGAGAGACTTTTATGGGATGGTTGAGTATTAGATACTGCAACCACTGGTACAGATGGCCCTAGTGAAAGTGGGAGATTGTTAGTTATATGTATGCCCTAGAGGTCATTACTGTACATTGGATGTATATTGTAGTGGATGCTGGGACATATATAGGTAGGACTTTCTTGCTCGACATGATAGTACGCTATCTGGTTGCTCTTTATCTTAACATGTATACTTTCCGTCTCTCTGTTACATGTTGATAAAGCCCTTAGGATGTGTACTCGACTTCCAGGAATATGATGTAGATCATACTAGTGGGGCCTGGGTGGTCCATGAGTACATCCTTCAATGTTTCTAGTCGTGGGAATATCGAGACGGGGCATCGATATTCCAGAGTAGACTAGCGTATATCTTCTCGACCCATGTGATGGGCGATGGATGATCCCATATCCATTGGTGTTTGACATCAGAGATGGTATGCGGGTGCTCAGTGGAGACTAGGGACACGGAACGGACTCGCCGAGAACTCCCAGATGGTATTATACCTCACGTCAGATGGCTGTTCTCTGGTGACACTGGTACAGCTTAGTCTGTTGACCCGAGATCATCATAGAGTCTTGTGTGTATCCCACTGTGCTTTGATTTCCACCCTACCACGGCTCTACCGAGTCATGCAAACAGGTGGTTTTTGGGTACAGTCCCGATTCACATGGAGGCAATGAGCGATAGGAGGGGATTCATCTCTCCCGGTATTGGGGGTTGATGTTGCGCTATGCACGACTGGCCATAACTGGAAATCCCTGGCCAGGGTTGCAGTGATATACTGGTAAGAGTTATCAGTAGTTTCACGAATGTTATGGACCTTATATCGGTATGACTTATCAAGCTACTGGGGTCTGACGTTTACTACCCCTAGGCGAGATATGCGACATATCAGACGAACAGACCGGACTGTACGGTAAGTGTTACAGGTTCGATTCACAGGAGTGTGAGAGGGCTTGCTCGTTGATCTTCTGATCGCTCAGTAACCGGGTGGCCGTTACGTTTAGCAGACCGCTTTCTTCTTTTGGGTGTTTGATATGATCATCAACTGCTACCGGCGTATTGACGAGTCTTTAGAGTCCTACACAGAGGTTTCCTGGCTCAAGCGAAACGAAATAGGAGTGCATATGAGATATGTACGGGACCGAAAATAATGCGTGTATGTGATACCATATTCTATTCTCGCGATGAATGTATCGATTGGTTGTATGCGATATAACCTAGTTATCGAATCGAGGATTGATTCGATAAGTCGATACATTGGATATTAGTCGGTCATATGCGATATGACCGGATCGTTAAATCAAGTGTTGATTTAATGATTTAATGTATAATTATATATTTGATATATTATTTTACATTAACTAGTATTGGTTCACTTAAGATTATTTTTCTCACTTGAATGTGCATATTGTATATATGATATATGTTTGTGCACTTGTTTGTATCATGTTTGATGATACATGCAAACTTGGGTGTGTGTTTACTTTAAACCATGTTTAGTTAATGGTTAGGGTTTCTATTACCTTATTTATTCATTTACTTATTCATTTTGGTAAAATAGAATGGTTTCTTTCTTTGTCTTTATGCAAGAAGCTTCATGATGCTTCATGCATCTTTGAAACAAAGTCTACCATTTTGTTTTATACTTAACCTAACCATTAAACTAAACAATAGTTTATTCCCTACACTCAACCATGGTTGCAAAAGGATAAGAATCACTTGGATTTTATTTTTGGATAATTCTTTTTTCTTTTTCTTCTTCTTCTTCCGCTTCATGAAAAGAAGAAAGCTCTTGATTGACAGAGATTCTGCGTGTTCTAGTTTAATTACCGCAATCAGGACGGTTTCGCTTTGCAGCTAGCCGGATGAGTACGGGTCGATCCACAGAGAGATGGGAGTCTTTTTCTTAGTGTTTTGATGAGTTAAGTCCAAATATGTTTGGGTTTGTTTGAGTTTATCTAATTGAAAATAAATGATAGAAGAACTTGTTAAGGGTAGGATATGGTTGGTTTGGGTCGGGAGGATCGCTCACTTGATTCTTTTGCCACTTCTTAATATTGATGTTACGGTAATCGGCAACAACGGGGATTAGCACGGCTAAGAGAAAAGTTGCGAGTATAAGCTAGGCTTTCCAACACTTCGTTTCCTCTTTTTGGTCCTTGTCCGTCCGTTCTTGGCTCTTAGTCGCAACCTCAAGTTGATTCAACCACAATCGGTCTCACTAGGGAATCACCGCTATTATGAAGAATAGGGTGCCGTAGGGAGCGGATTGTGGATCAATTAACTGGAGTTCAAATCAAGATGTATATAAAAGAGAAAAGTGAGGGAGGTTTTCGGCTTTCAAACTTTCCGTTTCCTACCCTAACAAGTGAGAAATTACTCACCCATTAGAAACGTTAGATTAAATAAAACAAAGAAAGAGGGTAATAAGAATTGAGGTAGAAAATCACAACTAGCTATTCGGGACCTCACTTAGGCAAGGATCACACTAAGCATCATGGTTGTAAGGATAACCGAAAATGGAAGAAATATCAAAACGACAATTTTAATAAATAACAACAACTACGTTTAACAATGAAAATTACAAGCAATATAAGAAACCGAATTACAAATTACACATATAGAAAAAGAACACTTCTTGCATGCTTCACACTCAACAAAACCTCTCACAAGTTTTAATGGAGGAAGAAGGAGGAAAATGGACTTTTATTAGAAACTAAATAAATCTAATACAAAAATTACACATGAATTTTAAGCACACACTCTTGGTTCTGCTCTGGGCTATTTATAGGCCTGATTCTGAGAATTTAGCAATATAATACAAGCCTATACACAATTGCAGAAAACACCCCAAAAATCCAGCAGATGGGGACACGTGTCGGCTGCGGATCCACGGCCAAAGTGGGGCTTTGGCCGCGGATGCGCGGCGGTTTGGTGGCCAAACCCACTCTGGTTCTTTTCTATGGTCTTGTGCTCTTTTTTCCTGATCCTTGAAAACTTTACACTGCAATAACAATATCCAGAGAATCTCCAGATTTCTTATCCAAGATTTCTTCATTTCTTCTCTTTTGACTTTCACCACTTTTGACTTCAAATTTTGCTTTAGTCCCAAATGACGACTATTTTCGTCCCCTCTTCTGAACTGGTACGGGACGGCTACTGGAACCCGGCTTTTATCTGTTTATGACAGATGTACTGGATTTTTGCCGTAACTGTGGAGAAGAAGTCGGATTTGTGCTCTCTTGGACTGGAAACCTGTAATCTGTAAACATGCAGCAAATACGGATAAAAAGCACCTACCTGTATGCAATGTGATTAAGAATGGGCGGTAAAAATATACAAAATTCTTTGATGAACAAATACCCCCAAACTTATCTTTTGCTCGTCCCGAGCAAAACCATTTTATTCACAAAATTTCCTAACCTCACTTTCGCAGGGAACGCGATTGCACTGAGCACGTGCAACAAGCCGTTAAATCTCTAGGTGTCCCTAGTAGGAGGAGTGTTGTCTCATGAGGGTTTTCAGCGGATTACACCCACAAAATCCGATCAATTGGCCGTCGACTATAATCCTCTATTTCAGCATTCTAACCAAAAACTCTATTATCATTAACTTAGAAACCATTAACCCGTATTCTTCACACTTCCTTTTCATTTAAGTTAAGATCCTATACGCCTAGCCAGTTTATAAAGCTTTCAGCGTCTCCTGAGTTTTCCTTCTTAAGCGCAATCTCAAATCCAGAATTTTTATCCACTCTACTAAAGAAATAAACCCTATCTTTCATTCCTTATCTTTCCTCCAAACTTCGATTATATACCCCTACGTGTGTGTAATTGTCACCCTTACACTTGGAAATTCAGTTCAAGCTATAATACCCTTGCCTTAATACCTAGCACTACTTCTTTTTATTAATGATGGACGGTTTTGTTCATACATCTTTCATGCGACTATTAATGCTTCTTGAGGCACTAACGGCCGATTACTGAATGTGTGAACTTTAAAGCGTAAATAGCAATTTCCAGGTCTTGAATTTATTCTATTTTTCTTTTCTTTTTCTTTCCTTTTCTTTTTCTTTTTCAAGACCGGATATATTTTTCAACATGCTCTTTTGGTGTTTAGCTTTAAATACCGTTTTTTCTTTCATACTAGGCTTTCAGGCAAGAGTATTTCTAGGTATCCTCTACTATTCCGAGTTTCAAGGTGGTGTATGTGCATTTTGTAGGGTATATACTTTCAAAAATTTGGACTTAAGATTTAGAATTATTTTTCAGAATTATTCTTCAAATAGAGCTTCAATAATTTTCCCTCATTTTGACTTCGCCTAAGAACTAGACTCAAAATTTGCTTATTTCAAAACAAACCGCTGGAGCGTATATTTTTTATAGTTATACTTCAAGGAAGGTTATTTTTAGGGTTCATAATTAACTAAGTTTAAGATCTAGTAGTTTCTAACTAGTCAACTGTCATATTAGACTTGAGTCAGAACCGGTCAATAAATATTTATTTATTTATTTTTTTTAAAATTTTTTTGTTTTCATTTTCGACTTTTTCAATATTTTTTTTGTATTTTTCAATTCTGTTTTTTTTTGGATTTTTATTTAAAAACATGCAATGCAGAAAAGATAAATAAATATTTACAGCGTGCAGAATTTAAATATGCAAAACAAATGTTTATATAAAAAATAAATAAAATATGCAGATGCAATGCAAGGATAACTATTTACAATCTAATCCCTCCCCCAAACTTGTTAATGGCAGTGTCCTCACTGCCCCCTGCGTCGTCTCCTAGACGCTGAGTCACTCGTCCCTGGTTCACCTGTATCTGTCCTAGGGGCCCTGGATCTCGACCTCGATCTGTCCTCTCGTGCCAAGAGGGTGGCCATTCCTTGTTCAAGGTTTGTTAATCTCTGATCGAAGTTTGTCATTATTCCCAGCATTCTTTCTACCCCCCTATGTGTCCGTCTAAGTAAGCGTGCTTGCTCAGCGGGGGTAAGCTCTTCATCGCTCGCTGTGGAGCTCGAGCTGGGTGTTTTGGCCATTACATGCTCGGCCGGCTCAGTGCGTGACCATATATCATGAAGTTTAGTGTAGGATATCGAAACACCCTCAAGAACTGGTCGAATGAGTGTGCCAGCATGCATGTGTATCGCAAACTCGTCAGAAGGGATGAAATGGCGACACAGTTGTGTCACCAATATAGGGCACGGATGGTTGGCTGAACTCTTGCCAGCATCAATCGACTGAAGTAGCACCATGCACATGTCATAACTGGGGTTTTTTATCATTAATGTGTGCACGATGTGTAGTGATGGTGTGAAAAATGTCGTGTTGTGTGAGCTGCCAAAAATGTTATTTTGTGCCCATCGGCACACAGTCAGCACATTCGCGTAAAGTGTACGCGCCTGAATCCCTTTACGTGGCTCCCTATAACAATCGTTTCCCATCAACGGGGTGTAATCCTCAAACTGGAGGGGTTGGTCATGGGCGGGTATTCTTGGAATCAACGCGACTTCATGAATGAAGTCCCTATCTATTCGTATTTCTTGATCTCCCCAAAACAACCGAATAAATCCATATTTTTGAAAACTACCCTCCTCCATGTTATCGTAGAATCGTTCGACTAGATCCGGAAGCGCGAATGCATTCGGATGGTTATACAAAAGATAATTCCATCCGCGTTTCCGGATCTCGTCGCCAAAATAACTTCCGTACACATTATGTTCAAAAAGTTATGAAAAATTTCGCTCATATTGCAAATGTGGAGCCATTCAGTAAATTGCAGAATTCTACAGATGAGAAAGGGGTCAAAATAGTGCAAACCTCCTCTGGAAAAAATTCCAGAAGGTGAAGAGGCAAGTCGGCGGCGGAAGCGCGGCAGGAGGGGGGGTCGGGAGGCGGTTCAGCGGCGGCTACAGGGGATCAGGGGCCGGGCTTTGCTGTGGCGGCTAGGGTTTCTGATGGGGAATTGATTGAGGCAGGGAAAAAATCTGAAGGGTTAGAGGGCTATTTATAGGGTTTTTTTGGTTATTTACACTTAAAACCCCTATAAATAGATCAATTAGAAAAAAAAAATGTTTACAAATATATATTTACATATTTATTATTATTATTTTTTTCTTTCTGAATATTTTTATTTTTATTTTTTTGTTTGTTTTTAATTTTTATTTTATTTTATTTTATTTATTAGGAAAAATTTTCCAGGCACACAAAAAAAACAAAATTGTATTTACATACCCCCAAACTTATTTGAAACAGTATTTCCACTGTTTTTGGCTGGATTATCGAAGTTTGGGTGTAGGGGGAGAGGAAGATTATTCAGGGTAAACCGGCTCCTGTAAATACAGGAGCTCCTCTGTTGGATCGGCGCTAAGGTACGGTTTGAGTCGATGTCCGTTCACTTTGAAAAATGAACCGTCCTTTGGATTCTCCAAATCCACAGCGCCATGCGGATACACATTCCGCACGAAATACGGCCCTTTCCATCGAGATCTGAGCTTTCCTGGATAGAAGTGTAGCCGGGTGTCGTAAAGCAGTACCTGCTGACCAGGTACGAAGGTTTTGCGCACAAGGTGTTTATCATGAAACACCTTCGTTCGATTCTTCACGACAACCTCGTTATCGTAAGCTTCATCCCTAAGCTCGCTCAGTTCGTTCAGTTGCAGCTTCCGATTGCTGCCCGCATCTTCTAGAGACAGATTTAGCTCTTTTATCTCCCAAAATGCACGATGCTCTATTTCGACAGGAAGGTGGCAAGCTTTTCCGTATACAAGCCGATAATGAGACATGCCAAGGTTGGTCTTATAAGCGGTTCGGAAGGCCCAAAGGGAATCAGTGAGTTTTAAAGACCAATCCTTACGGTTCTTGGAAACCGTCTTCTCCAATATCTGCTTGATCTGCCGATTTGAAACTTCGGCTTGACCACTGGTTTGGGGGTGGTAGGGTGTGGATAGCTTATGATTAATGGAATACTTCCGCATCAAGGCTTCGAAAGTCTTATTGCAGAAATGAGTTCCATTGTCGCTAATGATTGCTCGGGGGTGCCCAAAACGGGAGAAAATGTTTTCTTTAAGGAACCTAACGACAATCTTGTTGTCGTTAGTCCGGCTGGGCACAGCCTCGACCCATTTAGAGACGTAATCAACAGCTAGAAGGATGTATAGGTTCCCGAAAGAGCTGGGAAACGGCCCCATGAAATCTATCCCCCAAACATCGAAAATCTCCACAACCAAGATTGGTTGGAGCGGCATTTCGTTCCTCCGGGATATCCGGCCCATGTGTTGGCACCGGGAGCAAGTCTTGCAATAGTCATGAGCGTCTTTGAAGAGTTGTGGCCAGTAGAAACCACATTGCAAGATCTTCTCAGCTGTCTTTCTGGGGCCAAAATGCCCGCCACATGCTTGGTCGTGGCAAAACGATAGCACACTCTTGAATTCATCGTCAGGAACACACCGACGAATAATCTGGTCAGGACAGTACTTGAACAGATAGGGTTCGTCCCAGTAAAAATGTTTCACTTGGGATAAGAAGCGAAGTCTGTCCAGATTTGACCATTCAGTAGGTAGTAACCCTGTGGCCAAATAGTTCAAAATATCTGCGAACCAGGGTTCGCAAGATACTATCAAGAGTTGTTCATCCGGGAAAACGTCATTGATCGGGATTTGAAGCGACGGCGAAGAAGGAAGTCGTAAGAGATGGTCGGCAACGACGTTTTCACATCCTCGTTTGTCCTTAATGACAAGGTCAAACTCTTGAAGCAAGAGGATCCAACGTATAAGCCGAGATTTGGCATCTTTCTTCGCAAAAAGATGGCGCAGAGCAGAATGGTCAGTGTAGACAATGACTGGAGAGCCGATGAGGTAGGGCCTGAACTTTTCTAAAGCAAATACAACAGCCAAGAATTCCTTCTCAGTTGTTGTATAATTGAGTTGGGCGTCGTTCAGGGTTCGGCTGGCGTAATAGATTACGTGCGGCATCTTGTTGATGTGTTGTCCAAGGACAGCACCGATGGCAAAGTCAGATGCATCGCACATAATCTCAAATGGGTGCGTCCAGTCAGGAGAAGAAAGAACGGGAGCAGAAGTGAGTGAGCTTTTCAATGACTCGAACGCAGTCATACAGCTCGAGTTGAAGTCGAATGGCGTGTCCTTGGCCAACAAGAGAGTCAAGGGCCTAGCAATCTTGCTAAAGTCCTTGATAAACCGTCTATAGAAACCGGCATGGCCAAGGAAGGCTCGGATATCTCTGACGCAACTGGGAGGAGGAAGATTGGAAATGACCTCAATCTTTGCTTTGTCAACCTTTATGCCATTTTGCGAAATGATATGTCCTAAAACAATACCTTCTCGCACCATGAAGTGGCATTTCTCACAATTCAAAGTGAGATTCTTGTCCTTACATCGGGTAAGAACAGCGTCAAGATGCAGCAAACACTCGTCAAAGGAATCGCCGAAGATGGAGAAGTCGTCCATGAAGATCTCCAAGAATTTTTCCACCATGTCTGAGAATATTCCCATCATACACCGCTGGAAGGTAGAGGGTGCATTGCATAACCCGAAAGGCATGCGACGATATGCAAACGTGCCGATAGGACAAATGAAAGTGGTCTTGTCCTGGTCTTTTTCGGCGATGGGAATTTGATTATAGCCGGAGTAGACATCAAGAAAGGAGTAGTACTCATGTCCGGCCAATCGTTCAAGCATCTGGTCAATGAAAGGTAGCGGAAAGTGGTCTTTCCGTGTTGCGGCGTTGAGTTTTCTGTAATCGATGCATACTCGCCACCCATTTTGGGTGCGAGTAGGGATTAACTCGTTCGCCTCGTTGGTTATGACCGTGATACCTGATTTCTTGGGGACAACGTGAATGGGGCTAACCCACTGGCTATCAGAGATAGGGTAAATGATACCACTATCTAGACATTTGACGATCTCCTTCTTCACAGCCTCCTTCATGACTGGATTAAGACGTCTTTATGGATCCCGGGCTGGTTTGGCATCATCCATCAGATGAATGTGATGCTCAACGATTAGGGGACTAATCCCCTTGATGTCCGCCATGGACCAGCCAAAAGCTTGCCTATTGCTGTGCAAGACCGTAAGAAGGGCTTTCTCTTGCTCGGGGGCTAGAGAAGCTGAGATGATGACATGGAGGGTCTCGTTGTCACCCAAGTAAGCGTACTTGAGGTGAGACGGCAAAGGCTTGAGTTCGAGCGCTGGAGGTGAAACGATTGAAGGCAACGTCGGTGAAAAGGTCTCGAACTCAAAGGACTCCAGCAAAGGTTCGAAATGAGTGTAAGCGACCGAGTTGGATGGTTCCTGTAACTCATCCAGAAATTCGAAAGATTCAAACTCGGGTTCTGCGCGGCTAAGATCGTTCGAGAACGTGAAACACTCGTAGTCGTTTTCGAGCGCAGAAATAGCAGCAGGTTCGAAGAGTAACGCACTAGTGGCGTCAAGATTATCATTATCAAACAGAAACTCCTCGAATTCACACTTTTCTGAGGTGATCTCCTGGATCGAGCAGATGTCCAGTATATGAGCATTAGGTTCAGAGGGCTGATTCCCCAACCTAAAAATGTTGAGTTCAATCGTTATATTTCCAAAAGATAGGTTCATAGAACTATTGCGACAATTGATCACAGCATTTGAGGTTGCGAGGAATGGACGACCAAGTATCACAGGAATTTGATTCCTGGGGTTAGCTACAGGTTGTGTGTCTAATACAATGAAGTCAACGGGGAAGATGAAGTCCCCGACTTTTATTAACACATCTTCTAGCTCACCCCTAGGATGGGTGATCGATCGGTCGGCCATTTGGAGAGTACAATGCGTGGGTTTCAGCTCTCCTATGCCTAATTGCTCGTATACTGAGTACGGAAGCAGGTTAACACTGGCACCAAGATCTAATATTGCGCGGTTGATGTTCTTATCCCCAATAGTAATAGAAATAGTAGGACAGCCAGGGTCCTTCCATTTTTGTGGTAAAGATAGGGTAAGGGCATCACTCACAGCACTGGCCAAGAAAACTTTCTTTGGTACATGAGACTTCCTCTTTTTCGTGCACAAGTCCTTTAAGATTTTTGCATAGGATGGAACTTGTTGGACGGCATCTAAAAGAGGAATGTTAATATTAACCTGCTTAAATAACTCCAGAATCTTCTCCATTTGAGGATTTTGTTTATTAGACCTCAACCGGTTTGGAAATGGGATGTTTTGAAAATTGGTTGAGTCTAAAGCTGGAGGAGGAGATTGTGGAGTTCGAACGGATCCCAGAACAGGTGTTTTCGTGGAGTGAGAAGTGGGTCCATTCAAAGCAGAAGAAGAGGAAGAAGAGCCGTGTGAAGAACGGAGAATAGACTCAGAAGATGATGAAGTAGGAGAAGGAGAAGAAGAAGAAGCGGCCGGGGTGTCATTGTTGATCCGTGTGCCAATGTTGTTTTGCAGCATCCTTCCCGATCTCAATGTGGTCACGGCACTCACATTATGGTTCTGTTGTTCAAGAGCAACATGTGCATTATGTGGGTGACCGGGATTTGGAAGTGGCTGGGACGGGAGCTTCCCCTTCTCTCGCTCGCTTAAGGCCGCGTTCAGCTGTGCAATCTAGGCCTCGATGGTCTTGATGCTTTGCCCGTGAGCGGCAGTGTGTTGCACTAAGGACTGAATGGAAGACTGGATGTTTGCGGTCGATTGTGTCGATTGTTTAACAAACGCCTCCAGACTTCGTTCGAGCGAGGAAACCTTATCGTTGTTTGACGGAACAAAATTGTTTGGTGGAAAAGAATTGTTGGGTGCAAAGTTGTTCGTCTGATTTTGGAAAGGTTGGGGTTGGAAGGGCTGCTGGGTTGGAAGGGCTGCTGAAATTGATGTTGAGTTTGTTGTTGCGCTTGTTGCTGCGGCGGAGGGGGCCTCTGGAAATTGTTGCCCTGGAATTGATTCTGATTCTGATTCCAGGCGAAATTGGGATGGTTCCTCCAGCCGGGATTGTACGTGGAAGAGTATGGATCATTCCTTGGTCTTTGCTGAAATGTAGCATTAACCTGATCCTGTCCCTGAGATGGTGGATTGTAGGGACACTCTTCAGTTAAATGAGAGAGATCAGAACAACAAGCGCAGATGGTACGAAGGGGAAGAACAGGGCCAGGAGTAGGAGAAGAAAATTTGCTCTCTATCGCTTCAAGCTTTTTCGTTATTGCAGCCATTTCAGCTTTCATCGCAATAGGGACGTCAAGTTGGTGAATTCCAACCCTAGACTGACCGGTAGAAGTGGATGTAGAGGAAGATGAAGCAGTCGGTCTGGTGCTCTCCCACTGTAGCGTTTGCTCCGCAAGGTCATCGAAAAACTGCCACGGTTCCTCGTCAGATTTTGATAGGAAGTGGCCCTGACAAATGGTTTCCAACAACTGTTTGGTTGCTGGATTCAGGCCTTCGTACAAGGTTTGGCAAAGTTGCCATCTCTCTATACCGTGGTGAGGACACTGAACAAGAAGGTCTTTCTACCGGTCAAAGCATTTCCAGAAGGGTTCAGAAGGAAGCTGGGAGAATTGATTGATTTCATTGCGAATCCTTGCGGTTTTATGATTTGGATAGAACTTTTTGAGAAACGCCTTAACAAACTCGTCCCAACTGGTTATGGAGTGGGAAGCGGTGCTATACAGCTACTTTTCCGCAAGATCGCATAGAGTGAATGGAATGACTCGTAGACGTATAGCATCGTCCGACAGTTGGGTGGTTTTCATCACGGCACACACGTTTTGAAATTTATTAATGAAGATATAGACATCTTCAGATTCAAGCCCGTGAAATCGTGGAAGCATGTTGATGAAGTGTGGCTTAATTTCAAAATTATCCCCATTGGCCGGTGGAAGAGAAAGACAGGTGGGGAGTGCAGAACGGGTGGGATAGAAACGATCCTGGAGAGCAATTCGCTGCGGCGCTACAACAGGCGGTGGTGGTGTGTTATTAGTCTCCATAGGAGGTGGAGCCAATCCAGGGGTAGTCAAAGAGATGTTCGGATTAAATCCTGACATCGCGGAAGAAGAGGTTGGTGATGGAGTATCGACGTCTGAGTCGATTGCGCAGTCGGTGGCGACTAACGAAACACGGACTAGGCGGGTGCTAGGGTCCCGAGTCCAAGCGGACATATACTAAACGAGTTTAGTATAGTCAAAGCGAAGAAGGTGAGGGTAAGAAAACGTCAATGAGAAAGGCAATGGGTGGTGGAGTGAAAAATGGAACGTGGAGACAAAAGTTTTTATAAAAGTTTTGATTTTTTTTTCTTTTTTTTTAGAAAGAGTTTACAGAGATATGTACAGAATTACGGCTTTACGCAATCACAAACAAGATATGCACACTCACACCTAGATCTAGAGTCACCTAGGTCTGCTAGACCTGCTCCAAGACTTGATTGTCGAAGCAAAACTGTGTCGAGAAACAGGCTCAAGATACACTGATCAAGAGGCCAGGTAAGTGCAGAGATAAGGGGAGGTTTTCCAACGCTTTCGCGAAGTTCCTTAATTATGTAACCCTTTCTCTTTTGGCGGTTGCGCCGTTAACACTTTCCTAGACACCCCTTAAACAATATACCGTTAAGCGAGGTTCTAAACACGGTTTAACTTCTCCTAATGAGCACGAAGTCCTTAGGGCTGAGTCTAGTATTTTTTATTAACAATGGTCAATGCATATGCTTTTGTGATTTCTGGGGTCCTGGGAAGGGTGATGAAATCCCCACCCAATCTGAATTGGTTTCAAGCCCCTTAAAGTCCGTATTTAATCAATGCAAAGCAGTAACAAATCAACTGCAAACAATTTTTATTTTCAGCGCGGCGCAAAGAATGCTGCAGAAAACACAGCTCAGTGGAGTTTAGAGGAGTTGAGAAGATGGTTGGGATACTCACAGAGGATTTTTGGTTTTCTCCTTTTTCTGCACTCTTGCACAAAGAATAACAAAATGATTTTGTACAGTATATTTTTTTGTTTTGTTTTTGGTTATATTTGTATTCACAAATTAACCCGAAATTACAAAAAGAAACAAACTACCGTTTCCCCGGCAACGGCGCCATTTGATTGACAGAGATTCTGCGTGTTCTAGTTTAATTACCGCAATCAGGACGGTTTCGCTTTGCAGCTACCCGGATGAGTACGGGTCGATCCACAGAGAGATGGGAGTCTTTTTCTTAGTGTTTTGACGAGTTAAGTCCAAATATGTTTGGGTTTGTTTGAGTTTATCTAATTGAAAATAAATGATAGAAGAACTTGTTAAGGGTAGGATATGGTTGGTTTGGGTCGGGAGGATCGCTCACTTGATTCTTTTGCCACTTCTTAATATTGATGTTACGGTAATCGGCAACAACGGGGATTAGCACGGCTAAGAGAAAACTTGCGAGTATAAGCTAGGCTTTCCAACACTTCGTTTCCTCTTTTTGGTCCTTGTCCGTCCGTTCTTGGCTCTTAGTCACAACCTCAAGTTGATTCAACCACAACCGGTCTCACTAGGGAATCACCGCTATTATGAAGAATAGGGTGCCGTAGGGAGCGGATTGTGGATCAATTAACTGGCGTTCAAATCAAGATGTATATAAAAGAGAAAAGTGAGGGAGGTTTTCGGCTTTCAAACTTTCCGTTTCCTACCCTAACAAATGAGAAATTACTCACCCATTAGAAAGGTTAGATTAAATAAAACAAAGAAAGAGGGTAATAAGAATTGAGGTAGAAAATCACAACTAGCTATTCGGGACCTCACTTAGGCAAGGATCACACTAAGCATCATGGTTGTAAGGATAACCGAAAATGGAAGAAATATCAAAACGACAATTTTAATAAATAACAACAACTACGTTTAACAATGAAAATTACAAGCAATATAAGAAACCGAATTACAAATTACACATATAGAAAAAGAACACTTCTTGCATGCTTCACACTCAACAAAACCTCTCACAAGTTTTAATGGAGGAAGATGGAGGAAAATGGACTTTTATTAGAAACTAAATAAATCTAATACAAAAATTACACATGAATTTTAAGCACACACTCTTGGTTCTGCTCTGGGCTATTTATAGGCCTGATTCTGAGAATTTAGCAATATAATACAAGCCTATACACAATTGCAGAAAACACCCCAAAAATCCAGCAGATGGGGACACGTGTCGGCCGCGGATCCGCGGCCAAAGTGGGGCTTTGGCCGCGGATGCGCGGCGGTTTGGTGGCCAAACCCACTCTGGTTCTTTTCTATGGTCTTGTGCTCTTTTTTCCTGATCCTTGAAAACATTACACTGCAATAACAATATCCAGAGAATCTCCAGATTTCTTATCCAAGATTTCTTCATTTCTTCTCTTTTGACTTTCACCTCTTTTGACTTCAAATTTTGCTTTAGTCCCAAATGACGACTATTTTCGTCCCCTCTTCTGAACTGGTATGGGACGGCTACTGGAACCCAGCTTTTATCTGTTTGTGACAGATGTTCTGGATTTTTTCCGTAACTGTGGAGAAGAAGTCGGATTTGTGCTCTCTTGGACTGGAAACCTGTAATCTGTAAACATGCAGCAAATACGGATAAAAAGCACCTACCTGTATGCAATGTGATTAAGAATGGGCGGTACAAATATACAAAATTCTGTGATGAACAGCTCTCTCTTGAAAATTTCCAAGTGATGATTCCAAATGAGAAATCCAAATCCAAAGTGAACCCACTTCCTATTTCTTCATCCTCTACCACCTGCCATGTAGTATAGGGTGTTTTCTTCACAAGTTTCATGACTTGGTGAAGATGGAGCTCGAGTTAGAGTCGCCTCGACGTAGATCATCTTCGGCATCGAAGTCATCGACCTAGCCCGATCATTTCTCCGTTGAAACCAACACCAGAGTCCAGGGTTCCGATGATCGCAGCGGAGGGACGTCAACACGGAGCTATGGAGGTGGAGGACCGAATCTACAAAGGTTGTATTTTCCGTTCACTCTTAGTTAAGTTGTTAACTTATATTGTTTATCCTTACCTCTAGTAACGATCTTGCTTAGGGTTACTTGGCATATAGAAAATTTTTGATTTTGGCATGTTTGATCTGTTGTGGGACCTCATGTGTGTGCCTAGGAACCCTACATAATGGCCACCCGGGTATTGAGCGATCATAATAAGAACAAGCGAACCGGTCAAAACTCCCGTCAATCCATCTGGCAACACTTACCGTACAGTCCGGTCTCTTCGTCAGATATGCTGCATATCGAGTCTAGGGATGGAATCGTCGACCCTAATAACTCAATAAGTCATGTCGGTATATGGTCTATAACAGATCGAGAAACTTACTGATAACACTTATTAGTAATATCTCAGCAGCCTTGGCTAGGGACTTCCTGTTATAGCCAATCGTGCAGAGCACAGCATCAACCCCCAATACCGGGAGAGACGAAACCCCTCCTATCGCTTACTGCCTCCATATGCATCGAGACTATACCCAAAATCCACCTGTTCATACGACTCAGTAGAGCCGTAGTAGGGTGGAGATCAAAGTACAGTGGGAGGACACACAAGACTATATGACGATCTCGGGTCTACAGACTAACCTGTACCGGTGTCACCTGAGAACTGCAATCCGACGTATGATATAATACCATATAAGAGTTCTCGGTGAGTCCGTTCAGTGTACCTAGTCTCACTGAGCACCCGTATATTATCTTCGGTGTCACACACCAGATGGATATGGGATTATCCATCGCCCATCATATGGAACAATAATGGTATACGCTAGTTTAAACTGGAATATTGATGCCCTGTCTCAATATACCTGCGACTAGGAACATTTCAAGGATATGCTTATAAACTATAGATGTCCCACTAGTACGATCCGCATCATAATCCCAGTAGTCAAGCCAATATCCTTAGGGCTTTATCAACATGCACCAAATGAATATAAACATGATCAAGTGAACATATGATAAAGTAAAACCAGATAGCATACTATCATGTCGAGCAAGACTGTCCTCTGAATATATACATATATATATACACATCAGTACATACACTATCTCATAATGGCCTCCAGGGCATACATATATCCAACAGTTATGTACAGCTAGTGCCACCGATGTGCTTGTGGTTAAACCCACTGCCAGCGTATTGACGAGCCTTTAGAGTCCCACACAGAGGGTTTCCCTGGTTCGGACGAAACGTTGTAGAGGCCGTATGGTTTTATGGCAGGGTTCGATCATATACATGCACTTATGCACGGATCATGATTGAACGGATAATACTAGTGGGCTTTGTTTTAAGCCGAATCCTAGTATTATATTGTTAGATTATTTTCGTCTTGTTGCATTCGTATTCAGTCGGAATACGGATGCAGGTATGTGTATACGGATGAGGGGTATTTTTGTAATTCGTTACAAGTTTACGTTAGAAGATGCCATTCTCTTTTTTGTTTAAACATTTAGGTTAATTCTTTATTGTGATAGAAATTGTGAGCACAAGTTTTGGCTTAGGGCATTCATGGTGCATGTGCTCACTTGACTCATGGTGTTAGGTCTTGTGTGCATTGATGGTGGCACATGTGCACATGGTGTTGTTGTGGGTTATTTTTGTTTGGGAGGAGATCTTATTGTGTGCAAGACATTTTTCTTTAGTTTCCACAACACAAATACTTCATAATAACTCAAGAAAAACTACAGAACTTTTCTTCAGTTGTTTTTCAAAAGCCATTTTCTTGTGCTCACAACTTCTTCATCACTTGGTTTCTTCTTCACCTCCATCCATACCCTCTCATGAGTTGAGAATCCATGGATGTATTGAGACAATATGATCACACACTATCTCTGCTTCATCTTGTGCATCTAGGTTAGCAAACTGGATGCCCGAGTTGCTTCGGTTTTTGATGCGGGAGACAGTATAAAGAATCTTTGATGTGGATCCTCTTCGGCGAGGGAGTCCGGAGTGCGAACTTAGTCGAGGCAGCCGCTACATGCTTAGGACAGAGGTTGAAGACCGAAAGACACGGATCGACCGGTATAACCTTTTAAACTCCTTTATATAGAACTAGTATAGGGTTAATGGTACGATCCGTCATTTAGGGTTCTGTTAGCGCCGGTTTTAAAAGTTTTTAATCCGCGTTTGGCCACGGATTAATGGCCGGGGCGCTGGCATAGCATTATATAACCGACCGATATCACATATCGCAAGAATAGAATACGGTATCACATACACATATTAATATCGGTCCCGCGCATATCACATATGTGCTCCTACTTCGTTTCGCCTGAGCCAGAAAACCTCTGTGTAGGAATCTAAATACTCGTCAATATGGTAGCAGTAGGCAGTACATGATCATATTGTTGGATATATGTATGCCCTAGAGGCCATTATATGATAGTGAATGTATTTATACATGTGTGTGTGTATATATATATATATATATATTCAGTGTACATTCTTGCTCGACATGATAGTATGCTATATGGTTCTTCTTTATCTGACATGTTGATTTGATCATGCTTTTATTCATTCACACATATTGATAAAGCCCTGAGGATATAGGCTTAACTACTGTGATTATGATGGAGATCATACTAGTGGGACATCTGTAGTTTATAAGCATGTCCTGAAATGTCCCTAGTCGTAGGTATATCGAGATGGGGCATCGATATACCAGAGTAGAATAGCGTATATGATACTAGACCCATATGATGGGCGATGGATGTTCCCACATTCATCGATATTTGACATCGAGATCGTATACGGGTACTCAGTGGTGACTGGGTACACTGGACGGACTCACTGAGAACTCCTATATGGAATTATATCTATCGTCGGATAGAAGTTCTCAGGTGACACTGGTGCAGGTTAGTCTATAGACCCGAGATCGTCATAGAGTCTTGTGTTTTCTCCCACTGTACTTTGATTACTACCCAACCACGACTCTACTGAGTCGTGCAAACAGATGGCCATTGGGTACAGTCCCGAGACACACGAAGGCGATGAACGATAGGAGGGATCCCGGTTCTGGAAGTTGATACTGTGCTTGTTAGTTATATGTATGCCCTAGAGGCAATTACTGTACATATGATGTATATTGTAATGGATGCTTGGACATATATAGGGAGGACTTTCTTGCTCGACATGACAGTATGCTTTCTGGCTGTACTTTATCATAACATGTACTCTGATTGTCTCTATGTTACATGTTGATAAAGGCCTTAGGATATGTACTCGACTACTGGGACTATGATGAGATCATACTAGTGGGGCCACGGTTGTCGACGAGTACATCCTATAACTGTTCCTAGTCGAAGGTGTATCGAGACAGGGCATCGATACATCAGAGTAGACTAGCGTATACGCATCTTGACCCATATGATGGGCGATGGATGATCCCATATCCATCGGTGTTTGACATCAAGGATGGTGTAGGGTACTCAGTGGAGACTGGGTATACTGGACGGACTCACCGAGAACTCCCAGATGGTATTATACTTCACGTCAGATGGAAGTTCTCCGGTGACACCGGTACAGAGTAGTCTGTTGACCCGAGATCGTCATAGGGTCTTGTGTGATTCCCACTGTTCTTTGATTTCCATCATACCACGTCCAAGAGGCCGTGCAAAAAGGTGGATTTTAGGTACAGTCCCGAATCACATGGACTCAATGAGCGATAGGAGGGGATTCGTCTCTCCCGGTATAGGGAGTTGATGTTGTGCTGTGTTCGATTGGCTATAACCGGAAATCCCTGGCCAGGGTTGCTGAGATTTACTGGTAAGTGTTATCGGTAGTTTCTCGAACTGTTATAGACCTCATATCGACACGACTTATCGAGCTACTGGGGTCTGACGTTTACCACCCCTAGGCGAGATATGCGACATATCAGACGACGAGACCGGACTGTACAAGAGTGTTACTGATTGGATTCACAGGAGAATGTACAGGCTTGCTTGTTGGTCTTCCGATCGCTCAATACCCGGGTGGCCGTTACATTTAGCAGACGCTTGCGGCTTGTGGGTGTTTGATACGATCATCACCTACTTCCGGCGTATTGACGAGTCTTTAGAGTCCTACACAGGGGTTTCCTGGCTCAAGCGAAATGGAGTAGGAGCACATATGTGATATGTGCGGGACCGAGATTAATACGATATGAGATACCGTATTCTATTCTCACGATTCGTGACATGGATCCGTTGTATGCGATATAGCCGGGTTATCGGATCAAGTGTTGATTCGATAAGTTGTTACACATGATATTAGTCGGTTATAGTCGGGTTATTAAATCAAGAGTTGATTTAATAATTTAATGCATAATTATATATTTGATTTATTACATTGTATTAACTATTATTAACTCACTTATGATTTATTTTCTCAATTGATTGTGCATAAGTGTATATGTGATATATATTTGTGTACATATGATTGTGTCATGCTTGATGATACATCAAAGATGGGTGTATGAGACTTATACCAAGATTAGGGTAAAGATTAGGGTTTTGTTTATATCTTAAGAATAACAAAAGAGAAAGACTTTGTCAAAGTTCTCAAGCTTTCATGAAACATGTGGAAACATTGACAAAATCAACTCTTTTGTCATTCTTAAGGATATTTAGTTAACCCAACCCTTAACCATATACATTGGTCAATTCTCTACATGAGTTAAGCATGATAGCTTAACTCACCCATGGTTACATTATTGAAGAGGATAATTCATATGATGATATTATTCTTTCTTCTTCTTCTTCAAGCTCCTTTAAAAAGCTTTCTAGCTCTAATGGTGCTATGAGGAAAAATGTGACAAAATCAATTCTAAAGTGAGCCCACCACCAACTTCTTCATTCTCTACCACTTTCCATATAGTAGAGTATGTTCTCTTCACAAATTTCATGACCTAGTGAAGGAATAGCTTGAGTTAGTGTCTCCCCGACGTAGATCATTTTCGGCCTCGAAGTCATCGAAGCAAGCACGTTCGTTCTTCTTGTGGAGCTTCTCTAGAGTCCGGAGTTCACGATAGCAGCGAAGGGGACATCTACACGGAGCTATTGAAGTGAAGGACCGGATCTACAAAGGTTGTAATCCCTCTCACTTAGTGTTAAAGTGTTTAACATGTTAGTTTTCGCCTAAACCCTAGTTTAAAGATCCGGCTTTGGGTTGTTCGGTACGGCTAAAATTTTAATCGGGCATGGTTGATGCCTTGTAGACCCTTATGCGCGTGCCTAGCAACCCTACAGTGGTTTCAAAGCCAAGCTAGAGCTTTAGGCAAAGTCTGAACGAAGTTTAAAGTCCGATCGAACCCGGAAAACCCCGATTTTACCCCTCTCTGTACATTTTCAAAAATGTTGATTTTTTCCTAATTAAATATGCTCAGAAAAACAAGCAGGAAAAACTAAGAATTACTGTGATGTACGGTCCACTAAGTCGCTCACGTGACCGCGGAACCGCGGCTGTTTCCTGATTTAAAATCAGGAAAGCTTCTGGGAAAAAGCTTCAAAAGAGGGTCACGTGCTTACACGTGACCAGCAGTCACGTGTTGGCACGTGACACCTAAACGCATCATCAAGGCAAGTTCAGTTCCCTGACTACATTGAAGAAAAGGGGCTTCAGAAAGAGTCACGTGCTCCCACGTGACCAGGGTCACGTGTCGACACATGACATTTCAATGCAAACGTCAAAGGCACACCGGATCCCTGATCAAATCAAGGAAAAAGCTTCAAAAGAGGTCACGTGCTCCCACGTGACCAGGGGTCACGTGTTGGCACGTGACGCTCAATACATCAGAATTGTTCTCCAGTTAAATCAAGAAAAAGAATCCAAACAAGGGTCACGTGCTCACACGTGACCAGGGGTCACGTGGTGGCACGTGACGGTTAAGCAGCAACCAGAAGACAGAGCGCAAAAAGAAAGAGGAAGGCTCGTTCCAAGGGGGTCACGTGCCCACACGTGACCATGGGTCACGTGCCTATACGTGACCGGCTTTCAAAGCCCGTTTTGTTAACAGAATTAAATTCTGAAGGAGATTCAAATCTTTCCAAAGGAAAGTGATTATCTGGAGCCGATCGAATTAAAGATTCAGAGGTGATTAAATATCATCTATCTATGGGAAAATCTCGGGTTTGGAAAGATTCCCCCTTTAAATCTAACCGAAATAACAAAGGAGAATCCCTGGATTTGAAATCCAATGGTGAATAAAATTCACCTAATAATCCAAAGGTCCAGAACGAATAATGGATGCAAATCAAATATCTTAAGGAAGATTCGTCAAAAACTAATTGACTCGGCTGCTTCTCCTATAAATAGGAGCCAAGAGATACAAAAAAAGGAAGAGATATACGCAGAGGGAGAAAAAAAGGAGAGAGCCTTGATACTTTGAGGAATTTGGAGCTTCTATAAAGGAAAACCCTAGGTAAGAAAGGGAAGGCTTTTTGAAAGAAGGAGAATTTAATTCTCAACAGAGTTTAACTCTGATATATAAAACAGAAGAACATATTTCTTCTCTCTTTGATAGAGGATCTGCAAAGTGTACATCTCCCCTTTAGGTTGAGAATTTAATTCTCAATGGGTTGAGATCCTGCCATGCAGATCCAAAACATAGAGAGGGAATGGAAACACGAGAATTTAATTCTCACAGAACTAAAGGAATTTGATTCCTTTAAGATAAAAGTAGGGCTTGACCCTGTGTTATAGGAATTTAATTCCTTCAGAACAAAAAGAAACAGGGTTTAATCCTAATTAAAAACCTAGTTCTGTTGAAACAGCGGGAACTTAATTCCCTTAATCATAACTTAACAGAGAATGGGAGTCCAATTCCTTAAAAGTTTTTATTAGGGTTTAACCCTATTCAGTTCTTCATATATATGAGGAATTTAATACCTACAGAAAGTTCAGAGTTCAACTCTATTCCAGAATATAAGTCTTCAAAAGGATGTAGGAATTTAATTCCTCGGAAATTTAAAGCTCGAGTAATTTAATTCCTAAGAAAAAGATTAACAGATCCTCTAAAAACAACATACAAAGAGGCAGGGTCACGTGTCACCACGTGACCCCTCAAAAGATCTACAGAAAGCCCTTTGAGGCAGCGCCTCACGTGACCCACGTGACCCTTGGCAGAAGCTTTAACATACCTCATTTAGATACCCGTCGAGTGATGACACGTGATGCTCCATAAAAGAAAATGCGATCTCCTCAGAAGAACAAATGAAGGGAGGGCGCTCTCACGTGTCGCCACGTGACCCCTCTTGCTTTAGTGTTTAACACTAAGTTGGAACTCTCGAATCCAGTGTTAAAACACTGTTGGGCCTTAGTGTTCAACACTAATAAAGAACTTTATTTGCAGTGTTCAACACTGACTACCTTAGTGTTTAACACTAATTTGAGAGCTCTGTTGCCGATGCTTGATACTGATCTGTTTTAGTGTTTAACACTAATTTGAAAGCCTTGTTGCTGGTGTTTAACACCAATTATCTTTTAGTGTTAAACACTAACTTGTCAACCTCATTCCCAGTGTTCAACATTGATTGCTCTGTAGTGTTTAACACTAGGCTTTGGCCCAATTGGCTAAATAGATAGAGGCAAAGCCTCTCCTTCAATGGACCAACAAGAAGCCAATATTCCAGACATGATCGGACTTAGCCCAAGCTAGGCCATGAGTCTTCAATTCGTAATTAACTGGGCTAATGGGCTCATAACATAATTAATCGGTCTTGATCCCAAATTGGGCCAAGGACTATTTAAGCCATTCCGGTTCTAGGGTACATCTCTTCACTCCTTTGATACTTGGCATTGTAATCCCTCAATGTCTTCAAAGAGGTGACGGGTCCCGACGACCACACATTAATATAGACTGTGGGGTCCTTAAACCCGTGTCTAATGCAAAATTCCTGGTTACGTGGAACGCGGATAACGTCACTCTTTGACCCCGCGGAAAATGCCCAGATCGGAGCCTGGTCCTCGCCAAGCGCGGCAGTGAACCCGTGTGAAGCATCCAGAGCACATACCGGACTGTGGAGTCCTTAAACCCATGGACTACGACGTCCTTAACCTTGACCGAGATGTCTTAAAACTAACAATGGACCGCAATGTCCTTAAACTACCCGTGGACCGCAATGTCCTTAAACTACCCGTGGACCGCAATGTCCTTAAACTAGAACAATAAAGTCCCGCATGCTCTTTTGTCGGATCTAAACGATCCCGTTTAAGTTGATCTTAGCCTCAAAGATGGCTAACGTATCCTTAAACCTTCAAACAAACTGGACTATGAATCCCCCCAATTAACTCTGGCTCGAGGGTACATCTCTGAACTCCTCTGACATCCATCGTTGTAATCCTTCAACGTCGTCAGAGAGGTGACGGGTCCCGACGGCCACATATACGATGAACCACTATGTCCCTAAACTAGAACAATGGAGCCTAAAACACTCCTTTGTCGGATCTAAACGATCCCGTTAAGTTGATCTTAGTCTCAACGTTAGACTAACGTATCCTTAACAAACGTTTGAGTTGATCTTAGCCTCAAGTATGGCTGACGTATCCTCAAACCAAACCCCCAAACCCAAATCTAAGATAAACACGGATTTGGACTAGTCCACGCCCTACGGGCGACGACGTAACTCAGTCTCCATAAACAATCCACGGGCAATAAAACACGAAAAAACACCCACGACACGAAGTGACCAGCTGGAGAAGGAGAAAGTTGTTACCGCGATGCGGTAGCGTAATTAACTGCAGGGGCTTGCGCCTACAGGGAAGAGCGTCCCCACAATCAAAAACCCCTCCACGAGGGGGAATCTGACGAAGTCTGCTACATCGGCCACATCCGTTTAAGCCTCCGATGCACGGTGCCATGGATCAACTTGGCATCTTCGGAGAGGTAGACGGATAACACCAATTAGCATCTGCCCCGAACCTCAGGCACGGACGCCCAAGTCCAGGCCGCCGTTCGGAGGAGAACAGATTCTGGCACGCCCGGTGGGACCTTTTCCTCTTTCCACTCCACACTTCGTGTGTCGTGATTCGCGAACCAATCGCGGTTCGCTAATAGTTGCCCTTGGGTTTCAGAATACTAAGAATTGGCGTCTTGCTTATTGCAGAAAGCAAAGGATCGATGGCTTCTACTTCTGCGAAATTCTCCAACTGCTCAGACTGCAATTGCGACCAACGCTTTGCCTCGTCAGGAGGTATAGCCTACGGACCCCAAGCTGCTTCGTTATTCACAATGCCTGTGGACCAGGTGACTCAGGCCACTACCGGATTGTTCTTTGGGACTATACTCCCACCAACAAGCTTCACGGCGCCGGTGCTAAAAAAGGAAGCTTCTAAGAAGTCGGTCTTTGATCGTCTTATCCCTGCCGCGGCTCCCCTCAACGAGTCGCCCAACGTCAACGCCTCGGTCTTCTCTAGATTGGGCCAGAAATCCTGCAAACTCATTATGGGGCCTACAATCTCAGAGGAGACTGCTTCTAAGAAAATGGCCGCTCCTGCCCCCGAAGTCGCCAAGGCGGCCTCTCCGACCACGAAGTCGGTCTTTACAAGGTTGACGGCTTCAGCTCCCGCTCCTGCTACCCAAAAGACATCGGTCTTTGACAGGCTAGCACCAACAACGACCCCCCATCCACACAGGGGGCAAGACGAAACCATTCTTACCGCTGACCCCATGCCGTCCGCTCGACACGCTCGACGTCGCCATTGGCGCCGAGTAAGGAAGGCTGGGGTTAACTCCCCCTCCGGGCTAACTCCATCAGCCCCGATGGCAGAAGTTAATGCTGCTGTTCCAACTGGGAACAGCTTCGAGATGCTAAATAAGGTGCGGAGGAATTCTCCTACTGCGGTGTTAAAGAGGTCTCCTCCCCCACTAAAAAAGGTTGCGGAAATAAACCCAGAACAGCCCCGATCTCCTCAACGGCTGTCTTCCAAAATCTATAAGGTTTGGCGGCAGGCCCGAGACTCGATCATCGATCCAAACTTCTCCTGCCAGCACAAGAAGCTGAAAATTCAACCGGAGGCTGGTCACCAGGCTAAACCCCGAAAGGCTGTTTGGACGCCCACCTCAACGGCCCCTTCAACCTCCATGGCTCATAAAAGGAGGAGGCCAGAGAAGACCCCCCAGCGTGCAACGACGGCTAAAAGCACTGAGCCCAGACGCCCTAAGTCTGGGGGCATGGTGGTGCACACTGTTTACATGGCCTCTGGAAAGGAGGAAAGCCGCACTTCTACAGGCCACCGACCGCTTACCCGATCCGTGACGAAAGCCCAAGAGCAGCAACAAAAGCTTCAGGAAATGATGAATGCTATGGCCGCACTTACCGGGGCAAAAGAAAGCCCAGAAACGTCCTCAGACGCACGCCAGGAGGAAGAAACCGACGCTGAATTCCTTCGCCGGATACTGGAGAAAAAGGACAAAGAGGCTGCTGAACAAGCAGCCAACATACAACGTATGGGCATTCTTTTCCAAGATATGATAGGCATGATGATCCAGCAGGACTTACCCGCCGAGGATCCCCCAATCGTTCTTGAAGACGACCGAGGAGAAACGTCAAATCCACTACGAGCCCTCTCAACGGCCAAGGAGGAGGCAATCTCTAAGGCTGACTTGGTTGACTACATAGCCCAGCAAATCCGGGTTCATCATGCGACTGAGGCAGCTGGTCAAGTCGTAAAAACGGGGCGGCCGTATCCGAGCTGGTACGACCAAATCAAATACCCGCAAGGCTATACGATACCAAAATTCCACGTGTACAAGGGGACCGGCAACCCCCATCAACATGTCGCCCAGTTCCGGGCCCTCTGCGGTAACACCGGCGGTGATGATAAACTGTTGCTCCGCCAGTTCGTGGGCAGCTTATCAGAAACAGCGTTCGAATGGTATTCGGAACTCCCGAACGATTCTATCAAAACGTTCGCTGAAATGGAGTTGTTATTCACTCAGCGATTTGCAAGTGCCAGCGAACGCACTCCAATAACTGCATTGATTAACGCCAGGGTAAAACCAGGCGAAACCTGGGTCCAGTATGCTATACGCTGGCGGAACTTGTAGTCGAGATGTGAACAACGCATTGAGGAGGTACCCGCAGTGGGCATGTTTGTGGGAACCCTAGACCCCCACGCAACTATCTCCCAGTTTATGATGTTCTTTAAGCCAACCACATTCCAGGCTTTAATCGACAAGTTGGCTCAGATGGACCAGATGGGTCATAGACCACCTCCCCCAAAGTCGGAACCTCGGAATGACAAGGGTAAAGGAAGGGCAACCTTCGTCGCGAATGCCCAGCAGCAACCTAATGCCCCGAAACCGGCAGATCAACTGGAAGAAAGATGCCGGTATTATACTGAGAAGATGAAACGTCCCTACTCATTCCCACGGGACAAGACGAAACGGTTATTCGAGCTGGCAGTACGCAACAAACTTATAAAATTGCCAAATCCAAGGCGACAGCCACAACCGATTGAGGTGAATAACCCCAACTATTGCCCTTACCATCAAACGGTAAGCCATCCGATTGAGGATTGCTTCGTTTTCAAAGGATGGATTGAAGATCAATACCTCCAGGGGAAGTTTGTACTATCCGAAAAGTGGAAGGTGAACCCACCACAGCCGCATACTCCTAAGAAAACAGATACACCTGGGGCAACCTGCTCCTTTATTGAAGAAGCTCCATGGGAGGTCGTGCTATCCACTAAAACCAAAAGAATGCTGAGAGACCTTCATGCGTGCCCTGCGATCGGATGGGAGGACCCTCTTGAACCTCAAATTATCGAAGGGATGTTGAAGCCCCGCCCAACTACGAAGACTCGCGATGAGGACCCAAATACTCACACCCAACCGTCAAAATCTTCAAAGAAAAAGAAGAAGAAATCCAAGAAGCCCGCGAAGCTTGGAAACGAGCACACGAAATTGCAGAAGCAAATCGACGTGCTGGAAGAATACAATCAAAAGGCGCGAACTCCTGTCACACTGCAAGAGTTCCTCAACCACATCTTTCAAGAGGGAGATGATGAAGAGAGCTCATCGGATGAATCCGAAGAGTATGTGGCGAGTTGTAACGTAATCTCCCACTCGTTTACCGATGATGAGAAAACTCCTGGCACTAAGAAACTGGAGACAGAGCCTGAACCAGAGCGTGCGTGGCCGACAAATGAAGTGATCAATGCTTTTCTAGACGAAATTCGTCTAAAAAGTAAAGCGGATCAGGAGCGTGAGATGGAAACGTCAGAAGGAACCAAATGCAGGCGACTGAACGGAAGAGTTGAACCACCCCTACCAGAGCGAAAGGCATCCGAAGTAGACAAGAAGATATTCAAGACGAGGAAAAGGTTTGCCAAAGCCATGTCAATGGGAATGAAGCTACCACCCTCGGAAGGAAACACACACGATGGGGTGGAAAGGCACCCTGATTATTGCGCATATCATCGGAAAATCTCACACCCCACGGAGGAGTGCGACGCCTTTAAGATATGGTGGCAAGGATATGTTATTCGTCGGCAACATTTTGAGCGCATGAAACGAAAGAGCCGTCGGGAGCGAAGAAGTACTGTCGAAGGGCACAACAGAACTACTGGCAACTGTTATATGACTCACGCCGGGGGGTCACAAGTTCTTACCTTTAGGAGCGACTCTGATGAAGAAATGGCTCTGGGCCCTCTCTTTAAAGAGTCTGTTTAAAGGAAAGAGGAGAAATCGGAGGCCTGCGAGAACATCCAGCTGCGCAATCGCACACTCCCAGAAAAGAATCTCGGGCCCGTAAGTAGAAAAGATAAGGGAAAGGAAAAGGTCACTGAAGATATCACTTTAGATGACCAAGTCATGAAAGAACTGGCTGCCAAAGACCCTCCTAGGAGGAGTAAAGTGGACTATAACATCCTCGCGCACCTAAAGAAGCTACCTTCTCAGCTTAGCATTCTCGATGCTCTCCTATTATCAAAAGAAGCGCGAGACTCACTAATTAAGGCGTTACAAGAACCTGAGCAATTCCAAGCCTTCCTCGCCACTGAAAAGATGAAGGATGAACTGGAGGAAGTGCATACAGCCGATATCACTTTCGGTGATGAAGACCTCCTTCTCGGGACGTGCGACCACAACCGTCCCCTATATGTCTCCGGATACTGCCATGATATCAAGATAGGCAAGATCCTGGTGGATAATGGATCCTCCGTCAATCTCCTTAATGTTCGGGTGTTGAAGGAAATCTGCATGAGTGTGCAACACCTCGCTCGTGACAAAATTACTATCTCCGGTTTCGATTCACAATCGTCACGGACTCTCGGATCTGTGATACTAACATTACGCTTTGGACTTCTCGTCACAGACATCAAATTCCATGTCATTGACGCCAAGACCTGCTACAACGCCTTGCTCGGCCGTCCTTGGCTACACGAGTACAACATCATCCCTTCTACGCAACATCAGTGTATGAAGTACTTTAAGGATGGTTTCGAGTATACTATAACAGGTGAGTTGAACCCATTTTCCGTGAACGAAGTCCGCAAATACGAAGATGCGAAGTACTTTTTGCCAGATTTCGAGGATAAAGAAAGGTGTCGCAATCTGGAGAACAAAACCGCCGCCACCATCCCTGTTTTCGGGAGCGATACCGAAGAAGAGGAAGAGATAGTTTATGCAGGGCCATCTCAACGCAACAATCTGGGGACGCCCGCCCCCATGTTGGTCTTCGGAAGTGATTCAGAAGATGAAGTTAATGCCGTGTTCTCCAATCGGCTGTCAATACAAGCACCCCCTGGCGATGACCATAGTTTGCAAATCACCATGGTACCGCGAGAACACTACAAGGATCACGACACGCTTCAAGCTCACAACGTGCAGGACCTGCAAACATTTTACGTCCCTTCCAGGAAAAGGGGTGAGAAGGTGATCCTATTCTACTGATCCTCAGAGTCGAAAATTGAGAAAGAGATCTGGCATGGCGCGGATGCTACACAAGACAGGCTCCAACCCATCCGTCTGCCCAGATGCTATACAAATGGATTAAAGAAGCTATTGAAGCGCTAAGGAGTACCTTTAAAACAGACTGTTCGGCAGGCTCGGTTCTACAACAGGATTTGGGATGTCCCTAGGACTCAACGCAAATTGCCCAATGGGAAAATGGAAACACTTGGGCTGGGATACGCGAGAGCCGGAAAACGGGAACGAGCTCACAGCAGCTACACTATATATACCTTTGATGAAGAAGAGGACGCCCTGTCAGGAGATGCCAAACCCTCATCAAAACTAGACCCCGCGATTGAAGCGCCGAGTCCGTCGTTTGAAGAACGAACGGACAAGCCTATCAGGAAAATGGGTCAGAAAGCTCGGGAAGACCACAACCGCGAGATGGCCATCTACGAGAAGGCCAGGACGCAACGTCTATTTCAACAGGCTACAAAAGACAAAGATACTCATCTTTGTCAACCCGTTGTACGAAAGGCCCGATGCGGAGACGGAAATAAATTAAGAAGTGGAAAGAGGAGCCGGCAACAACGACGCAGGATTAGAGGGTTACGTGATCGGGTACTGCACGCTCGGATTCGTTCCTCATGGAGAAGATGAGTCGAGCGTACTCCTTCCCCCGAGACAAGACGGAGAGGTTACTCAAGCTCGCTTTCAAACATCAAATGATCGCGCTTCCAGAGTCTAGACACCCTTAGAAAGCTAACAAGGCTTCTCGTTTGAGCTATTGCTCTTATCACCGAGCCATAGGACATCCTACCGAAGACTGCTTCACCTTCAAGAACTGGGTTGAGGACCAGTACCAACGGGGCAGATTCGCTTTATCCAACGGCTGGAGGGTAACGCCGCCACAAAAGCATGAACTCAAGGCCGAAGGAGCAGAACCGGATCCACCTCAGTCCTGGGAGCGGATTCGCACCTGTTATATGATCGAGATATTAAAAGAAGAGCGCGAGAACTTGGATGACCTTCCCCAGTGCTTTGAGAACAGCGATGATGAGGTGATCTCAGAATTTCCGCCAGCTCCGAAAGAACTGGAAGATGGTATATATACTACGGCAGATAATCTCAGGAAGATTGAGTTGGGATCGGCAGATGACCCGCGACCGACATTTGTCAGCGAGCTACTCTCTGAAAAAAGGGTGGCCGCGTTAAAGAACGTGCTTCTACGGCATAAAGACTGCTTCGCGTGGAACTACTCCGAGATGCCAGGATTAGATCCGAAGGTTGCTGTGCATAAATTAGCAATATCCCCAGATATCAAGCCAGTCAAGCAAGCGCCAAGAAGGATGCGACTCGAGCTTGAAATGAGCATCAACGCCGAAGTCAAGAAGCTGATCGATTCTGGATTTATCCAAGAAGTCCAATATCCCGACTGGATCGCCAATATCGTCCCGGTAATGAAGAAGAATGGGACGGTACGCATATGCGTGGATTTCAGGGATCTCAATAAAGCCTGTCCAAAGGATGATTTCCCAGTACCGGTAACCGAGCTAATGATAGATAACACGTTCACTCACGAGGTTTTCTCCTTTATGGACGGTTCGTCAGGATACAATCAGATAAAGATGCATCCCGAAGACCAGAAGCACACCGCTTTCCGGACCCCTTTGGGTATATTCTGCTACAGGGTTATGCCCTTTGGTCTAAAGAACGCTGGCGCTACCTATCAAAGGGCCATGACAAAGATCTTCGACGACCTCATACATGACATCGTCGAGTGCTATATCGATGACCTCGTAGTAAAGAGCATGTCATACGAAGAGCATTTAAACCACCTGGAGACTGTATTTCAACGCCTTCGGCAATATAATTTAAAAATGAATCCCCTCAAATGCGCGTTTGGAGTCTCCTCGGGCAAATTCCTGGGATTCATCGTTCGACACCGAGGTATCGAAATAGATCCGTCAAATATTAAAGCGATCATGGAAATGCCTCCACCAAGAACCCTCAAACAGTTGCGGTCTCTCCAAGGGAAGCTCGCATACATCCGGCGATTTATCGCCAATCTTTCAGGAAAATGCCGTCCTTACAGCCACCTGATGAAAAAGGGAACTCCATTCGTTTGGGATCACAAATGCCAAGGTGCACTAGACGAGATCAAGCAGTATCTGCATAACCCTCCGGTGTTGGCCGCGCCGGTCAAGGGAAAACCCCTCATTCTTTATACAACCGCCCTCGAAGGTTCCTTGGGCGCATTATGGGCGCAAGAGAACGATCAGGGAAAAGAGAGAGCACTCTACTACTTAAGTCGAGTTCTACTGGGGGCAGAAAGCAACTACTCTCCCATTGAAAAACATTGCTTGGCATTAATCTTCGCGATAACAAAGCTCAGGCACTATGCGTTGGCGCATGAAGTCCGTCTTATTTCAAAAGTGGACCCCCTTAAATACTTGATGTCAAAATCCATATTGACGGGACGACTCGCTAAATGGGCCCTGCTCTTGATGGAGTTCTCGATAATGTATCAACCTCTCAAGGCAGTGAAAGGCCAGGCCATTGCCAATTTCTTCGCTGAGCACCCGATACCGGCTGATTCTCCTCTGAACTGTGATTTGCCGGACGAGCATGCATTTGATGCGATTGGCGGCGGTAACACCCGATGGGAACTCTATTTCGATGGAGCGTCCTCCGTAAAGAAACAGAAACAAGGTATCCCTATGATCAAATCGGGGATAGGCCTCGTCTTTGCAACTCCACAAGGAGGGATAATGCGCTTCGCCTTCTCCTTAACAGAGCCGAGGACAAACAATGAAGCTGAATACGAAGCTCTGATAGCAGGCCTCGAAATCGCCATCGACCTGGGAATTGAAGACCTCCTTATATACGGGGATTCTCAACTGGTTGTTAGTCAAGTAAATGGTGATTACCAAACGTGCAAACCGGAGTTGGTGAAGTACGGCGAAAAGGTGCAACAACTATTGACCCAAATTCCTTCCTATACTTTGGAGAATATACCACGCGCGGAAAACAGCAAAGCAGACGCGTTAGCAAAACTTGCTAAAGAACTGGCGGACGAAAACCTCGATAATGTACGAATCGTGGTACAAAGCCGTCGAGTGCTTGCCCCGGCAGAAATACCTCCGGAATTATATAAAGAAAAGGGAGCGACTGAGCAGACGACCCTACAAATAAAAGACCATGAGAAGGCAAAGGACTGGAGGGAAGTCTTCATAGACTACTTTAAGTCCTACCGAATGCCCAAAGATACATCCTCAAGGCATCAGCTCATGAAACGAGCTCTATCTTTCGCCTTCGTCAACGATACTCTATACAAGAGATCGTTTGTTTCTCTATGGCTGAGATGCTAGGACCTGACGAAGCGGAAAGAGTCATTCAGGAAGTCCACGACGGACTTTGCGGTTCTCACCAAGCAGGCCCAAAGATGAAGTTAAAAATTAAACGGATGGGTTACTACTGGCCCATGATGATCCAGGACTGCCTCGAGTATGTGAAGCAATGCCACTCGTGCCAGATCCATGGAGACTTTATCCACCAACATCCGAATCCACTACATCCAACGGTAGCTAGTTGGCCATTCGAAATGTGGGGGACTGACATAGTCGGCCCCATCGAGCCAGCATCATCCCGGGGACATCGTTTTATCCTGGCGATGACTGATTACTTCTCCAAATGGACAGAAGCAGTACCACTGAGGGAAGTGAAGACGGAGAATATCCTCCATTTCTTCAAGACGCGCGTCATCTATCGGTTCGGAACCCCACGGCGGATTATCTCCGATAACGGGCCAGCCTACAGAAGCCATAAGATTAGCCGCTTCGCGCAGCAGCACAAAATAGACTGGAGATATTCTTCAGTTTACAACCCACGAGCTAACGGTCTGGCCGAGGCCTTCAATAAGACCTTGACGAAGATCATAAAAAAGACCGTTTCCCGGAATAAGAGAGACTGGCACGAGAGGCTGGAAGAAGCCCTTTGGGCTTATCGAACTACATTCAAGACGGCCACGAACACAACGCCGTACGCGTTGGTATTTGGGACGGAAGCAGTACTCCCCCTCGAGATAGAGTTACCCTCTCTGCGAGTGGCAGTCCACCACGAGCTGACGGACGAAGAAAATGCTCACCTTTGGCTTGAGGAGCTTGATGCCCTCGACGAAACCCGGCTCATAGCGCAACAACATCTAGAAGCCTACAAAGCGAAGATGACGCACTCGTACGAAAGATTGACCAGGCCGAGGACATTCCGCCAAGGTGAACTCATGCTAGTGGTCAAAAGACCTATGATCCCCAATCGTGCCAAGCGGGGGAAATTTGAGCCAAACTACGAAGGCCCATACATCATAGACAAGGTCTACCAGGGTGGAGCCTATCTACTCATGGACATGCACGGTGAAAGGCCTTTCAGGCCAATAAACGGCCGCTTATTAAAGAAATACTATGCTTAATGAGCCATAGCCTGGGTCAATGATAGATGACGACGACTATGTCCGCTCGCTATCTTCCTAGGCTCAGACTTTACAAGCAGCAGCTCGCCTTCCCATAACGACGGACCGAAACGTCCTTAAACTGACGACGGACCGAAACGTCCTTAAACTGACGACGGACCGAAACGTCCTTAAACTGACGACGGACCGAAACGTCCTTAAACTGACGACGGACCGAAACGTCCTTAAACTAACGATGGACCGAAAGGTCTTTAAACTAACGACGGACCGAAACGTCCCTAAACTACTACCGCAGCATCCTTAGGCTGACGAGATAAAAAAAAAGAGAAAAAGAATAAAAAACGGTGTGTCCATGAGCAAAACGGGCACGGATGAAAACCCGAAAGGGCTCCGTGAGTAAAAACAGCAGGACCACCGGCGAGCGTTTGTGAAAACCCGAAAGGGCGCAACCTCGTTAAAAGACACTTATAGGGTCCTCTCGACCTTGCAAGGAGAAACCACCTGCGTGAGATCCTTACGACTCACAAAGGAGCAACACACTTAGGGATCCTCACGATTCCTAAGGAGAAAATACACTTACGAGATCCTCACGACTCGTAAGGAGAACTCTCTTATGGGACCCTTACGGCTCATAAGATTTGAAAGTCTTAAGTTACAGAGACCTAAACCTGTGCTTAAGCAATCCTCCACAACCTTCGATATTGCCCTACAAAGGACTCAATACTGACCCTTGTATACAATCCACGGGCGCGAATAAACATTTCCCCAGCAAAGTCCAACCCTTGTAGGTCCTCTCGATCCATAAGGAGAAAGCCCTCTTGTAGGATCCTTACGACTTACAGAGGAGCACACACTTAGGAATCCTCACGATCCCTAAGGAGAAAATACACGTGCAAGATCCTCACGACTTGTAGGAAGAAATACCTTTGTGAGACCCTTACGGCTCATGAAGTCAAAAGCCTTGGTCGACAGGACCCTTAACCCTATTTGCTGAGCCACCTTTATTCGTCATCGACAAAGGCAAATGATGATTTGCTCCTGGCAACATTCCGGTTGTAGCGGTGCTGATGCCGAAATCGGTGCCTAAAATCCAGGATTGCAGCGAAAAAGCTAGCAAGCCACACATGCCTACAAAATAGCCGAAATGATGGGGCAACTTGCAATAAAAAGCAGCAAGTAAAAATGAAGGCATGAAAAATAGCCGAAATGATGGGGCAACTCGCAATAAAAAGCAGCGAGCAGAAAATAAATAAATAGCCGAAATGATTGGGCACCGCGAAAAATAGCCGAAATGATAGGGCAATCACGACCTTCGCGATATAAAAGCTGAAATGATAGAGCATCGCGGAAAATGAAATAAAATAAAAGTGAAATCCTCGCCCTACAGGTGATGTTACATCTACCCATGTATACAATCCAGGGGCGCAAACAAAGAAGGGATCATACTCCTTCCCCAGGGTTCATCATAAGGAGAAGCCAAACTCGACGGTTCACAGATTGCCTAGAGATCATCTCGTCGTTCGTCTCATGGCAGCAGACACAACATCAAGCGAAACGGAACAGCGGCGACCCCCTCAGTTCCATGCCTCGGCGATATACATATCACCGAGAGTCAAACCTCCATTTCGTGAAATGCGGATACAATCAGCAAAATTCCTGGTTACGTGGAACGCGGATAATGTCACTCTTTGACCCCGTGGAAAACGTCCAGAGCGGATCCTGGTCCTCGCAGAGCACGGCAGTGAACCCGTGTGAAGCATCCAGAGCGGAGCCTAGTCCTCGCCGAGCACGGCAGTGAACCCGTGTGAAGCATCTAGTGCAAAATTCCTGGTTACGTGGAACGCGGATAATGTCACTCTTTGACCCCGTGGAAAACGTCCAGAGCGGATCCTGGTCCTCGCAGAGCACGGCAGTGAACCCGTGTGAAGCATCCAGAGCGGAGCCTAGTCCTCGCCGAGCACGGCAGTGAACCCGTGTGAAGCATCTAGTGCAAAATTCCTGGTTACGTGGAACGCGGATAATATCACTCTTTGACCCCGTGGAAAACGTCCAGAGTGGATCCTGGTCCTCGCGGAGCACGGCAGTGAACCCGTGTGAAGCATCCAGAGCGGAGCCTAATCCTCGCCGAGCACGGCAGTGAACCCGTGTGAAGCATCTAGTGCAAAATTCCTGGTTACGTGGAACACGGATAATGTCACTCTTTGACCCCATGGAAACGTCCAGAGCGGATCCTGGTCCTCGCAGAGCACGGCAGTGAACCCGTGTGAAGCATCTAGAGCGGAGCCTAGTCCCCGCCGAGCACGGCAGTGAACCCGTGTGAAGCATCTAGTGCAAAATTCCTGGTTACGTGGAACGCGGATAATGTACCTCTTTGACCCCGTGGAAAACGTCCAGAGCGGATCATGGTCCTCGCAGAGCACGGCAGTGAACCCGTGTGAAGCATCCAGAGCGGAGCCTGGTCCTTGCCAAGCACGGCAGTGAACCCGTGTGAAGCATCCAGAGCAAATACCGGACTGTGGAGTCCTTAAAATCCATGGACTATGACGTCTTTAACCTCGACCGTGATGTCTTAAAACTAACGATCAACCACCCCGATTCCCTACGAATTTTGTCTTGGTTTAAGGGTACATCTCTTCACTCCTTTGATACCTGGCGTTGTAATTCCTCAACGTCTTCGAAGAAGTGACGGGTCCCTGCAACCAAACATCGGACTGTGCAGTCCCTAAATCCACGGACTATGAGGTCCTTAACCTTGACCGTGATGTCTTAAAACTAACATCGGACTGTGGAGTCCCTAAATCCACGGACTATGAGGTCCTTAACCTTGACCGTGATGTCTTAAAACTAAAATCGGACTGTGGAGTACCTAAATCCACGGACTATGAGGTCCTTAACCTTGACCGTGATGTCTTAAAACTAAAATCGGACTGTGTAGTCCTTGACCGTGATGTCTTAAAACTAACATCGGACTGTGGAGTCCCTAAATCCACGGACTATGAGGTCCTTAACCTTGACCGTGATGTCTTAAAACTAACATCGGACTGTGGAGTCCCTAAATCCACGGACTATGAGGTCCTTAACCTTGACCGTGATGTCTTAAAACTAACATCGGACTGTGGAGTCCCTAAATCCACGGACTATGAGGTCCTTAACCATGACCGTGATGTCTTAAAACTAACAGCGGACGGTGGAGTCCTTAAATCCACAGACTATGAGGTCCTTAACCTTGACCGTGATGTCTTAAAACTAACAGCGGACGGTGGAGTCCCTAAATCCACGGACTATGAGGTCATTAACCTTGACCGCGACGTCTTTAAACTACGATACCCGGAGCAGCCTCTGACCCCGTGAAACACGGATAAGGGTGACCACATCCAGCACTTGCAGGTCCTCACGACCTGTAAGGAAGAAAAAACTCCCTTGTGAGATCCTTACGACTCTCAAGGGAAAACCCGCTTAAAGTCCTCACGATCTCTAAGAAGAACTTACACCTATGGGATCCGCTCGACCGATAGGGTGAAAAACTCTTTATGAGACCCTCGGGGCTCATAAGATGCAAAAGTCTTAGGAAGCAGATCTTAACCCTGAATCCTGAGCCATCGCTGTCCTGCGAGGAGATCAAGGTAGAATATCCGCATTATACATTCAATAAAAAAGGGGACACACCATTGAGAGAAAAGTTGTATCTTTTATTCATAAACCAAAATCGATACAAAATACAAGTCATGGAAGAAACAAAAAGAAAGATACTCTTATCCATGAGTATGTACAAAAAAAATGGGAGAAAAGATACAAATGTTTCAAGCCGGCGGGCGATTCAGCAGCTTGGACAGCTCATCCTGCTTTTGTTGGACCACTGCTTCATGACGCAAGATCTCCAGAAGGCGAGCCTCCGCCTGAGCTTGTTGGGCCTGATATGAAGCAAGCCGGGCTTCAAGCTCTTTCTCAGTGGCCTTATGAGCCTCAACCCTCTCGCGAGTAAACGTGGCGGCTTTATCGAGAGCCACCACCTCCTTGATAGACTCCTGAAGCACCCGCCAGAGTTCATACGCTTTGTTGGCTTTGGCTGTGAGATTGGCTTGAAGCTCGCTCAACGCCTTAAAAGCCAACTCCCTCTCCGAGAATTTACGGCCGAACCCTTTTTTTCGCACGACAATATGTTCGCCACGCGTCGCCCTATCAGGCCATGTAAGCTCACATTGCGAACGCAACCTTGGAAATAGGACATACACACTCGAGACCATATGAATGGGCTTCCGATCGACAGCAATAATCGATCCAGAACGCGCTCACACAACCCGGTATGAAAAGCAACGAAAAACTTTCCGATGATTATCCTATCAAGCATGTGTTCGCAATCATATGAACATCCGAAAAAGAAATAAAATTCGAAGCTTTAATGTGCATGCGACATGACAACAGTATTGATAATTGAAGGAAGTTTTCATAAAAGGAACACAAAATTTATTCATGCAAGCGGAAACATACATACGAGTACCGAGCCTACATGGAAGTTCAACATAAAGCATACAAAAAGAAGGACTAATTTAAAAATGTTCTACGCTAACGGAAAAGGTCACCAAACATGGGATCAACGGCACAGGGGTTAATGAAGCAGAGGACAAAATTCTCCATCTCTCTCTCTGCTTTCTCCAGCACATCAAAGCGACGGTTCTCATGAGGAGTCGCTCCCCATCGATTGGCGCGTGTTCGTCCGCGAAAGCAGACATAATAGCTCGCCGGGCCTTTATCTGGCTCAGCAGATGAATTGAGCAATCCTTCAAAGCCTGAGTAATCAGGCACGCTTCATGAAAGCCCTCGAGCTTTTCTTCCGCCGCGTCGAGCATCGCCAGGGTCATCTCCGCCGGGTGAGCAGGGATGTCGGCAAGCACGGCCGTGAGAATCATCTGGAGCCAGAGGGAACCCATCGGGAGGGGAGACCCTCTACGGATCGAGAGCTCATGCATAGCTAAATCACATTCGTTGTCGGAAAGGAGGGGGTCCACCAACCGAGCAGCAAAGCGGGGAATCATCTCCTCAAGAGGAACTTCCCATGGCTGTCGACGAGCATGAGGGCGATTGCAGACCATGGCACTCGTTTGTTTCTCAAGACAAGTTACACCAAAGTAAAAAAAAATATATAATATAAATCTCTCTGTGAAAGGAAAAGAAAGCTATAGCCTCATATATAAAGAAGTGCATTAAGTGCTGTGCGCGGAAAATCTTGCATGGTGAAGTAATTTCCAAGGCCCAAAAATGGAAAGGCATCGAAAATCAAGGAGATGGAACTATTTCCAAGGCCCTTTTTCTGCATCTGATATTGTGCACTGAAAATATGGCGTGGGGAAAATTCTGAGAACAGCCCCATCAAGGGACCCCACGTGCAGAACACGTGAGGCCTAAAACTGATGTACACTAAAAAGAAAAGAAAAAATGGAGTAGCACCCTGCATATTGAAAGCACCAACAACAACAGTAGCAAAATAGTAAAATCCCAGAGAAAAGCATGCAAACATGGAAAGACATAATAAAACTTGTCACTGAATCTTTCAAGAAATTCATACAAAATAAAGAGGACACGTTTACAATGGCAAGGCTTCAGACGCGGGGCATGGGTTGAGAAACTCGAGATTAACTTTGTCCAAGATTCTCCAAGCATTTCGAACCTCCCGAGTATGCTTCCTCTCGCGGTCGCAAGCGTCGGGGTCCTCACGAATGTCCTCCACCCTCCAATAGGCGGCAAGTATGGCTGACTGCTGGAACGCCTGGTGCAAAAGATCGATGAGGTGATCTCGCCTCCTCTTTGAGATCAAGCCCATAAGGTACACCGAATGCACCTTATCCTCGGCAGTGTCCAAGGCCCCGAGCGGTATGCCGATGCAAAAGAGAGGAAGTGCCTCCCGGATCGCCAGCACGATCAGCCTCAAAAGAGAAGAACGATGGGGGAGTAGCCGATGGTTATACTCGTCAAAGCGGCTCATGATCTCGGCGCACTGAGCATCGGTGAACTCCTGGTTCTGACTGCGGCCCAGCGCACGAATATTCCCATAGGAAATGATCTCGTCAAGACTGTACAGATGGGCATCCATGATACCTGAAATAAAGGTCATGAGAATCATTAGAAAGTTCCCATTTCATTAATTGCAGAAGAACAACCTAGGGCCAAGAGACCTCAGGAAGCCTCCGCGTGAAGAAATCAAGTCCTTCATTGGAATTAAATTCCTTATTAAGAAAAGGGAATTAAATTCCCAGAAACATTTTTGATGGAATTAAATTCCATGGGGTTGAAACGCCATCATCATCTCCCCAAAGATCATCTAAACCCTAAGAGATCTACAGTTTGAAGGTTAAGCGGTTTCATATTCTTATGGAAAAACATAAAAAAAAAAGAAAAAAGAAAAAAAAGAGAGAGGTAAAAACCCTTGTTTTGGATTTAAAATCCAGAGGAATGTGAAGGTCCATCGTTGTCCAAGAATATTACCTGAGAAAAAGGATTCTTTTCGAACAGAGTTAAACTTTGAAGATTGTTTCAAGACAGAGAACTAAGCTCTGAAAGCGAGAATTAAATTCTCAAGGAAGAAGTTCTCAGAAGAAGAAGATGAGCAAAGTGAAGGCTCCTATGAAGAGACAGAGGTATTTATAGAAGGCAATGGAAACGTTTCATCTTCCCAGATCCCTAGAGGAATCCAACGGTCACAAGAGGTGACAGCGTTGCACTCACGTGCAGACACATGAGAACAACGCTGTGGGGGCATTTGTTTCCTGATTTAAAATCAGGAAAGCTTCTGGGAAAAAGCTTCAGAAGAGGGTCACGTGCTTACACGTGACCAGCAATCACGTGTTGGCACGTGACACCTAAACGCATCATCAAGGCAAGTTCAGTTTCCTGACTACATTGAAGAAAAGGGGCTTCAGAAAGAGTCACGTGCTCCCACGTGACCAGGGTCACGTGTCGACACGTGACATTTAAATGCAAGCGTCAAAGGCACACCAGATCCCTGATCAAATCAAGGAAAAAGGTTCAAAAGAGGTCACGTGCTCCCACGTGACCAGGGGCCACGTGTTGGCACGTGACGCTCAAAACATCAGAATTGTTCTCCAGTTAAATCAAGAAAAAGAATCCAAACAAGGGTCACGTGCTCACACGTGACCAGGGGTCACGTGGTGGCACGTGACGGTTAAGCAGCAACCAGAAGACAGAGCGCAAAAAGAAAGAGGAAGGCTCGTTCCAAGGGGGTCACGTGCCCACACGTGACCATGGGTCACGTGCCCATACGTGACCGGCTTTCAAAGCCCGTTTTGTTAACAGAATTAAATTCTGAAGGAGATTCAAATCTTTCCAAAGGAAAGTGATTATCTGGAGCCGATCGAATTAAAGATTCAGAGGTGATTAAATATCATCTATCTATGGGAAAATCTCGGGTTTGGAAAGATTTCCCCTTTAAATCTAACCGAAATAACAAAGGAGAATCCCTGGATTTGAAATCCAATGGTGAATAAAATTCACCTAATAATCCAAAGGTCCAGAACGAATAATGGATGCAAATCAAATATCTCAAGGAAGATTCGTCAAAAACTAATTGACTCGGCTGCTTCTCCTATAAATAGGAGCCAAGAGATACAAAAAAAGGAAGAGATATACGTAGAGGGAGAAAAAAAGGAGAGAGCCTTGATACTTTGAGGAATTTGGAGCTTCTACAAAGGAAAACCCTAGGTAAGAAAGGGAAGGCTTTTTTAAAGAAGGAGAATTTAATTCTCAACAGAGTTTAACTCTGATATATAAAACAGAAGAACATATTTCTTCTCTCTTCGATAGAGGATCTGCAAAGTGCACATCTCCCCTTTAGGTTGAGAATTTAATTCTTAATGGGTTGAGATCCTGCCATGCAGATCCAAAACATAGAGAGGGAATGGAAACACGAGAATTTAATTCTCACAGAACTACAGGAATTTGATTCCTTTAAGAAAAAAGTAGGGCTTGACCCTGTGTTATGGGAATTTAATTCCTTCAAAACAAAAAGAAACAGGGTTTAACCAAAATTAAAAACCTAGTTCTGTTGAAACAGCGGGAACTTAATTCCCTTAATCATAACTTAACAGAGAATGGGAGTCCAATTCCTTAAAAGTTTTTATTAGGGTTTAACCCTATTCAGTTCTTCACATATATGAGGAATTTAATACCTACAGAAAGTTCAGAGTTCAACTCTATTCCAAAATATAAGTCTTCAAAAGGAAGTAGGAATTTAATTCCTCGGAAATTTAAAGCTCGAGGAATTTAATTCCTAAGAAAAAGATTAACAGATCCTCTAAAAACAACATATATAGAGGCAGGGTCACGTGTCACCACGTGACCCCTCAAAAGATCTACAGAAAGCCCTTTGAGGCAGCGCCTCACGTGACCCACGTGACCCTTGGCAGAAGCTTTAACATACCTCATTTAGATACCCGTCACGTGATGACACGTGATGCTCCAAAAAAGAAAATGCGATCTCCTCAGAAGAAAAAATGAAGGGAGGGCGCTCTCACGTGTCGCCACATGACCCCTCTTGCTTTAGTGTTTAACACTAAGTTGGAACTCCCGAATCCAGTGTTAAAACACTGTTGGGCCTTAGTGTTCAACACTAATCAAAGAACTTTATTTGCAGTGTTCAACACTGACTACCTTAGTGTTTAACACTAATTTGAGAGCTCTGTTGCCGATGCTTGATACTGATCTGTTTTAGTGTTTAACACTAATTTGAAAGCCTTGTTGCTGGTGTTTAACACCAATTATCTTTTAGTGTTAAACACTAACTTGTCAACCTCATTCCCAGTGTTCAACATTGATTGCTCTGTAGTGTTTAACACTAGGCTTTGGCCCAATTGGCTAAATGGATAGAGGCAAAGCCTCTCCTTCAATGGACCAACAAGAAGCCAATATTCCAGACATGATCGGACTTAGCCCAAGCTAGGCCATGAGTCTTCAATTAGTAATTAACTGGGCTAATGGGCTCATAACATAATTAATCGGTCTTGATCCCAAATTGGGCCAAGGACTATTTAAGCCATTCCGGTTCTAGGGTACATCTCTTCACTCCTTTGATACTTGGCATTGTAATCCCTCAATGTCTTCAAAGAGGTGACGGGTCCCGACGACCACACATTGATATGGACTGTGGGGTCTTTAAACCCGTGTCTAATGCAAAATTCCTGGTTACGTGGAACGCGGATAACGTCACTCTTTGACCCTGCGGAAAATGCCCAGATCGGAGCCTGGTCCTCGCCAAGCGCGGCAGTGAACCAGTGTGAAGCATCCAGAGCACATACCGGACTGTGGAGTCCATAAACCCATGGACTACGACGTCCTTAACCTTGACCGAGATGTCTTAAAACTAACAATGGACCGCAATGTCCTTAAACTACCCGTGGACCGCAATGTCCTTAAACTACCCGTGGACCGCAATGTCCTTAAACTAGAACAATAGAGCCCCGCATGCTCTTTTGTCGGATCTAAACGGTCCCGTTTAAGTTGATCTTAGCCTCAAAGAAGGATAACGTATCCTTAAACCTTCAAACAAACTAGACTATGAATCCCCCCAATTAACTCTGGCTCGAGGGTACATCTCTGAACTCCTCTGACATCCGTCATTGTAATCCTTCAACGTCGTCAGAGAGGTGACGGGTCCCGACGGCCACATATACGATGAACCACTATGTCCTTAAACTGGAACACTGGAGCCTAAAACACTCCTTTGTCGGATCTAAACGATCCCGTTAAGTTGATCTTAGTCTCAACGTTAGACTAACGTATCCTTAACAAATGTTTGAGTTGATCTTAGCCTCAAGTATGGCTGACGTATCCTCAAACCAAACCCCCAAACCCAAATCTAAGATAAACATAGATTTGGACTAGTCCACGCCCTACGGGCGACGACGTAACTCAGTCTCCGTAAACAATCCACGGGCAATAAAACACGAAACAAACACCCACGACACGAAGTGACCAGCTGGAGAAGGAGAAAGTTGTTACCGCGATGCGGTAGCGTAATTAACTGCAGGGGCTTGCGCCTACAGGGAAGAGCGTACCCCACAATCAAAAACCCCTCCACGAGGGGAAATCTGACGAAGTCTGCTACATCGGCCGCATCCGTCTAAGCCTCCGATGCACGGTGCCATGGATCAACTTGGCATCTTCGGAGAGGTAGACGGATAACACCAATTAGCATCTGCCCCGAACCTCAGGCACGGACGCCCAAGTCCAGGCCGCCGTTTGGAGGGGAACAGCGGCCAAACCAAGGGTTTGGCGGCGGTTCCGCGGCCAAAATTTAGACTTAGTCCCTCATATTTCATATATTTTTTCTTAGGTCCTTTCTTGTCATTTTTTTCTAGGAATTTTTTAATTACACTCAAGTGTTTAGTTTTCTAGGGTTGTATTGGGGACCCGTTGATTCGATCGGATAATTTAACTTCCTTTATGTTTTTTCGGATAATTTTAGAAACTGTTAAAAAGTTCGAACGGATATCAATAACTCACTTTTTCCCCAGTCGGAAAATTTTTCAAAAGTTGGATTTTTTCTTGAGTGTGAAACTTTCTAAGTCGTGCAAGTAACGCAGTAGACCCTCTAGAAGACAACAAACCTTAACTCGATTATGTGACCGTCTTGAACTGCCTCCAAACCTTTAGGGTTTGTGGCAGTACGGCGTGCCAGATGTGAGGCGTTGGCTTGACCCTTCTACGGCTGGACCATTGGTACTGTGGCATGTGATGGATGTTTTTAAACTGATTTCAAATGTTGAGATATATTGGGGAAATCTTGGGTGTTTGATTATTCGATCGGAAAGTTTAACATTGTCTATTTATCTGGAATGTGATACAATATTTGGAATCCACAAACAGTTATGAGATAACTGATTTGAATATTATAAACATAGCAGTTTAGTCTCAGATGATCGGTTGCCACGGAATTTTGATGTGATCAAAAGTCCGTCGCAATCACGTAGCGTACGTGGATACTCGCCGGGTAAACTTAATAGATAGCCACGCCCCATAGCCCTGACCAAGTGATTGTAGGAGAACCCCGTCGCCAAAAGTATCAGTTCGGGTGCTCGCGGCAGCTGTGTTCCGCCTTAGTGCACTTCGTCGACGACATCGAGGGTGCGGCCGTCTACTAAAGTTTCAACGAGCATTCAATCAGGATATCAGGAATCTTGTTGAATTGCCCGACTTGGAATTGAAAAGATTTTTCGATAATGAGAATAAAATGCGGGGTTTATAATTGTTAGGCATGTGATGTCTAAGGAATTCATTTGGTTAGGCAAGCGATATCTAAGGAGGTTGCGGATTCCAACTGTTGTAATTTTACACTTTCTTTTCTATGACCGTAAGTGTAGTATGTAGTTGTATTGCCGGTTTTCGTTGCTATACATCGATGACAATCGGTGTATGCATACTTACTTACGTTGATGACATGTGATGTTATGTGTTGCTGTGATATGTTATATTGGATCGTCGCGTTCTGAATAGCCGGGGGTTTTATGTGAGATGAGAGTTTTTCTTTTTCAATCATGTAAAATTCATTTGTATGTAATATTCTTTTATTGGGGAACTTCCGGGCTGAGGATGAAGTAAGTCCACGTTGCTCATCCCGGTTTTTACGGGGAGGCGGAAACGATGAAAAACAATAATTTAGCGCGAGGCAACATGGACTTAAAGCACGGATCTTTGCTAAACTAGAAACTAGAAAACTACAAGAGGCCTTAACTACTATGCTGTAGAAAGTATACCTCACGAAACCGGTCCTTCGGGTCTTCATTCCGCTGTCCCGCTCGTCCATCCAAGCTCCGAGTGTCGATCCGGATCTTGGTCACCTCCGCGGCCTTCTTGAGTCGAAGACGATCCACCCGAGAGATGTACACCGAGCTCCACCTCGAGCCAAAGCAACTAGGGCAACGAGATTGCTAGTCAAGAAGCCCTAGGATGTGTAGAGGAGATATATGGAAGTGTTTGTCCAGTGGGATCCTTTTTCTCTCAACACATGAGATCAAAGGATTAATTTCAAGAGGAAGAAGATGAAGGAGATTTTGCAACCATGAGAGCTTTTCTTTTCTTTTCACAAGAACAAAAGAGAGAATGAGAAAAGAAATTATGAACTAAAGAAAAGAACCATGGTTGCAATAATACACCAAATCAACATTACTAATCCAATCATGATAAAGTTGATGGCTACATTGAAATGACCATTTTCATAACAAAAAGAAAATGAAAACCAAAGAATACTTTAGACCTTTCAAGAAGATCCTAGTCAACTTTGGTCAAACGGTCAACAAAGTCAAGATGGTCAAATGGTCAAAGCAATTAGCCATAACATAATTATCAATAAAAGGATTAGTAAATAATGTCCCTGGCTCATAAGGGTTTTGACGGAACCAACTGCCAAAACCCTAATGAGGCACCTCCTCCATCTCCGCTCCTCAAAAACTGTGCATAAACACCCGCATCCGCATTCCGTAGAATGCAAATGCATAGAAGACAAAACAAATCCATCCGTGCAATACTAGGATCCGGCTTAAACCAAAGCTCACTAGTATCGCCTGCCCGAACAGCATACGCACACAAGTGCACGTAAGTGATCGTAGCCCTGCCGTAAAACCATACGGCCTCTACACGTTTCGTTCAGTGCAGGGAAACTCTCTGTGTGGGACTCTAAAAACTCGACACTACGCTGGCAGTGGGTTTAACCACAGACCGCAAGCCGCACTAGCTGTACATAACGGTCCCCAGGTAGATGTCGATAAGAAGGCCGATGAGGTAAACCCATCCGAACTCCTACTGAGTCTGTATGTGACAATCTCCGTATAGTCCGGTCTGTTCGTCTGATACATCGGATGGCGGGCCTACGGGGTGGCGAACGTCAGTCCCCTAATAATGGTACAAGTCGTGTCGGAGTGTAGCCCAGAACACCCTAAGATAACACTGGAAACCTACCAGTATATCTCGCTTGCCCTGGCCAGGGACTACAAGTATAATGGCTCTCCTAGACAAAGCGCGATGTCAACCCCCAATACCGGGAGAGACGAATCCTGTCTAACCGTCAATGCCTCCAAGTGCTTCGGGACTGCACGCAACTACTGTAGGGTTCCTAGGCACTCTTGTGAAGGATCATAAGGCATCAAACATGCCCGGATAAAAATTTAGACGTGCTGAACAACCCAAAGCTTGGATCTTTGCTAGATTATTAGGGTTAAACATGCAAGATGATAACTTTTATCTAAGTGTGAGGGATTACAACCTTTGTCGTCCGCTCCTTCGCTTCACAAGCTCCGAGTAGAAGTCCCTTTGCCGCGATCCACGATCTCCCGGACTCATGAGAGGCTCCACGACTCGAACGATCCATGCTAGCTTGAAGTGTTCCAAATCTCCGATGATCTACGTCGAAGTTGCAAAGACTCAAGTTTTCTCACTCCAAAGAGATGAACACACTAATCTCATGGGCTAGATGAGATGAGGATGAGAGAGTAGTATTTTTGCTTTCTTTTTAAATCATTTTCTCATTATTATTCATCACATAAAGAATTTCTAGTGAGCTTTTTCATCAAGAGAGAAGAAGATGATAATGGAAAAGATAATGACAATTCCTTTTGTGATGAATAGAAAAGAAAACTATATGATTGATATATCAACCATGGTCAAGGATGAGTGGCTAAGAGTTTGTAGAGAATAAACTAGAGTTAGGGTTTGGTTAGGTTAAGTTATGAGTCAAGCAAAAATATCAACCATAATATCTTAAGCATTACAAAAACAAAGCTTCTAGAAGGTGCAAGAAGAAGCTAACCCTAATCAAACCCTAATCCCTTTTAATCATCCTTAAACATGTTTAATAATAAATCATATCATGTCACAATAATATATATCACATATATATTATATATTTGCAACAAAAGAAAATAATACAATTAACATATATCGCATATATATCAATGTATCATCCAGTGAGGAAATGAAATAATAAAGCGAGCCAATATTAGATAATGTAATACAATATATCATATATATTATTATACATTAAATCATCGAATCAACACTTGATTCGATGATCCGGCTATATCGAATATTACCGACTAATATATCATATACCGATTCATCGTATCAACACTTGATCCGATGACCCGGTTCATATCTAAATAACGCGAGAATATAATACGGTATCTCATATCACATTATTCTCGGTCCTGCACATATCACATATGTGCCTCTACTCCGTTTCGCCTGAGCCAAGAAACCTCTCTGTAGGACTCTAAAGAATCGTCAATACGCCGGTAGCAGGTGATGATCATATCAAACACCCACAAGCTGCAAGCGGTCAGCTAAACGTAACAGCCACCAAGGTATTGAGCGATCAGAAGATCAACAAGCTAGCCTGTGCGTTCTCCTGTGAATCCAATCAGTAACACTCCCGCACAGTCCGGTCTGTTCGTCTGATATGTCGCATATCAAGTCTAGGGTTGGTATACGTCAGACCCCAGTAACCGATAAGTCGTGTCGATGTGTGGCTCATAACGGGTCGAGAAACTACCAGTAACACTTACCAGTAAATCTCTATATCAGCCCTGGCCAGGGACTTCCAGTTATAGCCAATCGAACACAGCACAACATCAACTCCCTATACCGGGAAAGACGAATCCCCTCCTATCGCTCATTGCCTCCATGTGATTCAAGACTGTACCCAAAAGCCACCGTTTTGCACGCCCACTTGGACGTGGTAAGGTGGAAATCAAAGCACAGTGGGAATCACACAAGACTCCATGACGATCTCGGGTATAAAGACTACCCCGTACCAGTGTCACCGGAGAACTGCCATCTGACGTGTGGTATATCACCATCTGGGAGTTCTCAGCGAGTCCGTCCAGTGTACCCAGTCTCCACTGAGCACCTGTACACCATCTCTGATGTCAAACACCGATGGATATGGGATCATCCATCGCCCATCATTTGGGTCAAGATGCGTATACGCTAGTCTACTCTGGTGTATCGATGCCCTGTCTCGATATACCCTCGACTAGGAACAGTTATAGGATGTACTCATCGACTACCGTGGCCCCACTAGTATGATCTCATCATAGTCCCAGTAGTCGAGTACAGATCCTAAGGGCTTTATCAACATGTGAGAGTAAAACAGTAAACCAATACAAGTCAACATGTTAAGATAAAGTGAAACCAAATAGCATACTATCATGACGAGCAAGAAAGTCATCTCTATATATATTCAAGCATCCATTATAATATACATCATATGTACAACAATGGCCTCTAGGGCATATACATAACTAACAATCTCCCACTTGCACTAAGGCCAGCTGCTGTAGTATCGCATACCTAGCATCCCGAATAATCTCTCAAACTGTATCTGGGGAATAGCCTTCGTGAATGGATCCGCAGTGTTGTCCTTCGTATCTACTCTCCTGACCTCGATCTCCCGGCGATCAACTATCTCCCTGATCAGGTGATACCGCCTCAGAATATGTCTGGACTTTTGATGGGACCTGGGTTCCTTGGCTAACGCCACAGCTCCATTTTTATCGCAATACAGAGCTATTGGATGCTCAATGGATGGAACCACACCAAGTTCACTAATGAACTTCTTTATCCAGACAGCCTCCTTGGCAGCATCATTGGCAGCGATGTATTCAGCCTCCATCGTTGAGTCTGCAACGGTATCCTGTTTGGAACACTTCCAACATACCGCCCCTCCATTGAGGGTAAAGACAAAACCCGAATGCGACTTAGAGTCGTCCTTATCACTTTGGAAGCTGGAATCGGTAAAGGACTCCACCTGGAGTTCTCCGTTACCATACACTAAGAACATCTCCTTAGTCCTTCGTAAGTACTTGAGAATGTTCTTTACTGCTGTCCAATGACTCTCTCCAGGATCTGCTTGATACCGACTCACTACACTTAGTGAGTATGCTACATCGAGTCTGGTACATAGCATCGCATATATGATAGAGCCTACTGCTGAAGCATAGGGTATCCCTTGCATGCGAGCTCTCTCCAAATCAGTCTTGGGAGACATCTCTTTGGAGAGAGTGAGTCCAGAGATCGTGGGTTGGTTCCCACGCTTGGATTCTTCCATACTAAACCTCTTTAGTATGGTGTCAATGTACCTGGATTGGGACAATCCCAGTATCCATTTAGATCTATCTCTATAGATCATGATTCCTAATACGCAGGAGGCACCACCTAGATCTTTCATTGAGAACCTTTGTGATAAGAAGAGCTTGACTGATTGCAGCATAGGAATATCATTTCCTATCAAGAGTATGTCATCCACGTACAATACGAGGAAGACAACCTTACCCTCTGCTACCTTCTTATAGATACAAGGTTCATCTATATTTTTGATGAAGTCAAACACTTTGACTACAACATCAAAACAGATGTTCCAACTCCGCGATGCTTGCTTTAACCCATAAATGGATTTAAGCAGCTTGCACACCTTTCCGCTGCTCCCACTATCTACGAAGCCCTCTGGCTGAGTCATGTACACGCTCTCTTCTAAATCACCGTTTAGAAAGGCGGTCTTAACATCCATTTGACAGATTTCGTAGTCATGGTATGCAGCAATGGCAAGTAAGATCCGGATGGACTTAAGCATAGCCACTCGAGAAAAGGTTTCGTCATAATCCACACCTGGTCGTTGACGAAAACCCTTTGCTACAAGTCTAGCTTTGAAAGTCTCAACTTTTCCATCTACACCAAATTTCTTTTTAAAAAACCACTTGCTCCCAATGGGTTTTACCCCTTCAGGAGCATTTTCCAAAATCCATACTTTATTGGTGTACATGGATTCCATCTCAGATCGCATTGCATCCAGCCATTTCACAGAGTCACCACTCGTGATGGCCTGCTCGAAACTAGTCGGTTCATCATCATCCATGATGCAGTCCTCGCTTCCACCATCAATGAGAAAACCATAGTATCTCTCAGGTAGACGAGAAACCCTACTAGATCGGCGGAGAGGCTGGGGTTCGTCGGGTACTACTGAATCCTCTGGTTCCACTAAATCTTCAGTTGCAGTTTGTGTTGCTGGAACTTCTTCCAGTTCTACTTCAGAGCCACTAATCTCTTTTGCAAGAAATTCCTTTTCTAAAAAGGTGCCATGTTGAGCAACAAACACTTTTTGCTCCTCACCATGATAGAAAAAATATCCATAAGAATTCTTCGGATATCCTACAAACTTGCAAAGAACTGACCGTGCCTCGAGTTTGTCCGGATTTTGCCTTTTTACATAGGCCGGACAACCCCATATCTTAACTCGTTTAAGATAGATTCTCTTCCCACTCCATATCTCATATGGTGTGGTAGGTACAGATTTAGTTGGAACTTGATTCAATAGGTATGCTGCTGTCTCAAACGCATACCCCCAGAAGGAAATAGGTAACTCAGCTTTTCTCATCATAGAGCATACCATATCTAATAGGGTGCGATTCCTCCGCTCCGATACACCGTTGTGCTGTGGTGTATAAGGAGGAGTAAGCTGAGAGAGAATCCCATTCTCTTTTAGATAATCTAGGAACTCATTGCTTAAGTATTCACCTCCTCGATCAGATCGAAGAATCTTAATACTTTTGCCCGTTTGATTCTCTACTTCGTGCTTATATTCTCTGAATTTCTCAAAAGCTTCAGGCTTGTGTTTCATCAGGAACACATGTCCGAATCTAGAGAGATCGTCAGTGAATGTAATGAAGTAGGAAGAACCGTTCCTGGCATGCGTAGACATGGGACCGCATACATCACTATGTATCAGTCCTAAGAGTTCAGTAACTCTTTCTCCGTGTCCACTAAACGGAGCTTTGGTCATTTTTCCTTTGAGACATGAATGGCAAGTATCATAAGATGATAATTCGAACGGATTCAAATAACCATCTTTATGTAACTTAGCAAGTCGTGTCGTATTGATATGACCAAGTCTACAATGCCACAAGTAGGATTCGTTCATATCTGAACTTTTCCTCTTGTGTGTGTTTTGTATATTCAGGACTGTATTCTGATTTAGAATGAATATGCCATTATGTAACGAGCCTGATGCAATCAACTTTTGATCTAGGAATATGTTCATAACATTATCCTTTACTACAAAATTTTATCCTTCTTTACTTAATAAAGAAACTGAAATAATGTTTCACATCATGTTCGGTATATAATAGCACTCATTTAGAATCAGTGTATCACCACTTGGTAATACTAGGTAATATTCGCCAACTGCTTTGGCTGCAACATTTGCACCGTTCCCTACTTGAATGGAATGATCACCTTTTCCCAGTTCTCTACCTTTACGTAGCCCATGTAACTGTTTACATATGTGGGATCCTGATCCGGTATCTAATACCCAGGACGTAGGGTGAACTGAGAAACAGTTCTCAATAACTAACACACCCGAAGAATATGCATCAACATGCATGTTCTTTTGGGCGGCGTGAGAATCCAGATATTCTCCTGTTTCCTGTCCAGTCTTATAACTCTTATAAGAAAGAACAGGTCCAACATTCCCTAGCTCAGTACAATAATTGGGTTCGGTCAATACATCCATATTATTATCTTGATTATGGCCTGACATGGTCGCTACCTGGAGAGAGAGAGAAGAAAACACTTTAGTGTATGCTCTTGCAAGATTAGATTGGTTATTATCTTATCTAATCAGGATGTCTCCCACTGTTTTTATCAAATCTACCTTAAAACCCTAAAAGGTAAGATTAGCCGGGATTAATTACACCCTACAATTTCGTCAATCTTTCAGCCAGATCAGTGTCGGTACTTTGAGGAAGGTTCCCCGTGCTTTCGCACAGACCTAATTAAAGTAAACCTTGTTTTCCCAGAGGCGTAACCCAGTTAACACTTTTCTAGACACCTACTTGATCGGCTAATTGTCCTGTGTAAAACTCTCCCAGAAGTAACTCTTACTCGCAGTGGGTATCGGGATCCAACTATCTCATAGGAAGTATGCAATCTCATTGCAAATTTCAACACTTGAAATTCCCGATAATATTTTGCCCCCAGCGTCCCATGACCTTGACGAAGGCCAAACTACCCATAGGGTGCTAGTAAAGTTCAACCCGTTCATTTCTTGATTGAATTAAACCCACCCGTACGACCCTTGACGAAGGCCAAACTACGCCGTACAAATACCCTAATCCAATCGCTTCGTATGCTAATAGATAAGTACTAGTTAGCTACCGTACACTACGCCTTGACGAAGGCCAAACTACCGTAGCACGAATACTAAGTAGTATTTATCTGAAATGACGGAGGGCTATGCAGGTTTTCAGAAAAACCCTGAGCGTATTGAACTTGATATCGTTGTAGAATCATGTGTTTTTGAAAAGGAGTGTTTTTGAGGCTTTTTCTTAGTTTCGCTAAAGGGGTCACTCCCGGTGAAGGGATCGTTGGCCCTTTCCTCATCGAATAAGGTGCAGGATATATCATATATACCGTTGTGCAAAGCAAAACTTTAAAAGCAATCAAAAGACAAACCGAGTTTTGTAGCATCTGCCAGTTTCGCTAAAGTGGTCACTCCCGTTGAAGGGATCGTCGGCTCTTTCCCCATCGAATAAGGTGCAGGATATATCATATATATCACTGTGCAAAGCAAAACTGTAGCTACCCTTTTTATAAAGTTTTGATTCTACAACATCTTTAGGTTTCTTTTCTTTTTATTAATCTTATTAATAAAAATCCCATCAGCTTATGCTTCCTAAGCATCACAGAAGAAACAAAAGCAGTAATATTTATATATCAGCATATATATATAGTATAAGCATTCGTCTCAGGCAGTAATATGATCTCATCACAGAACATGGCAGCAGAAGAACATATATGAAATTTTGGATATACTAGGATGTCCGTGTTTTCAATACGAGCCTGTATAAAACACGGATTCCACGGTCGCGACGAATAGCCAAACCCACATCCCAAGACCCCTACGAGAGCGGCAAGTAACACTGCCAATTCTAGGGTTAGAAGACCCGGTCTCGACTCCTCGAGATGGCCTCCCACTGGACCCTAGAACCCGGTTACTTGTGCTCCCCTCCTTGGGTCTACCTAATGCGGAAAAGTAAATAATATACACTGGTGACATCAACCTCAACCTAGAAGTGCCCCAAATAAAAGAATATTACATTACAAATGAATTTTACATGAATGAAAATAAAAACCCTCATCTCACATAAAACCCCCGGCTATTCAGAACGCGACGATCCAATATAACATATCACAGCAACACATAATATCTCATATCATCAACGTAAGTAAATATGCGCATCCCAATTGTCGTTGACATATAGCAACGAAACCGGCGATATCACATATTACACTTACGGTCACAGAAAAGAAAGTGTAAAACTACAATATTTGGAATTCACAATCACTTTAGACATCATAAATCCGAAATATCACATACTCCGCATTTCATGCCTAACTCTATGAATTCAACATATTGTATCACATTCCAGATAAATAAACAGTATTAAACTTTCCGAACAGATAATCAAATACCCAAAATTTCCTAAATTGCTCAACACTTGAGCGGAGTTCAAATAATCCCAAATTATGTCACAGTACCAGTGATCCAGCCGTAGAAGGGTCAAGCCAACGCCTCACATATGGCACGCCGTACTGCCCCAAACCCGAAGGTTCAAAAGGTAGTTCAAGACGGTCACATAATTGAGTTAAGGTTTGTTGTCTTCTAGAGGGTCCACCGCTTAACTTGTACAGTTTTTCCGAAAGATTTAAACCCGAGAAAAATTCAACACTTGAAAGTTTTACATGCCGGGAAAAAGTGGGTTAATGATATCCGTTCAACTAGTTTAACAGTTCCTAAATATCCGGAAAGAAATACGAATTTAAAATTTCCGATCGAGTCTACTATTACAAAACAAACCCCAGAATATTCAACACTTGAAACAGATTAAAAATACCCAGAAGCATCAACAAGCACCTACGGTTATTACCATGAAAAACACGTGCCACAACTCCATAATTCCGCCGCGGAACCGCCGCGAAAACCATGTTTTCGCCGCGGTTCCGCCGCGGTTTAGTGGAGTTATGGGCCCGTGTTTCATGGTAATTCTTAGAATTCCCTGCTGATTTTTTTACATATTTTTAATTCAGAAAAATCCCAGTTTTTGAAAAATTTCCAGAGAGGGGTTAAATTTTGTCGGTTCAGGTTCGATCGGAGTTTTAACTTCGTAAACACATCGCCTAATGCTCTAGCTAGGCTCTGATACTACTGTAGGTCAGGCAGCCACCCCATCCAATGGGGTCGCCGTGGCACCAACGGGTCCCTCAGCCGCTACTTTTTACGCATGCCCCCTCGCGAGGACTACAACCCACCGGAACACCTTACGGTCTCGGGACACCCTGGGGGTAAGAGCCTATGCTTTGCCACACTGTCACACAGTGAGAACCCCCCATAGATCGACATCCAATGCCTAGTAGCTCTGATATCACTATAGGGTTCCTAGGCACTCTTATGAAGGTTCATAAGGCATCAAACATGCCCGGATAAAAATTTAGACGTGCCGAACAACCCAAAGCCGGGATCTTTGCTAGATTATTAGGGTTAAACATGCAAGATGATAACTTTTATCTAAGTGTGAGGGATTACAACCTTTGTAGTCCGCTCCTTCGCTTCACAAGCTCCGAGTAGAAGTCCCTTTGCCGCGATCCACGATCTCCCGGACTCATGAGAGGCTCCACGACTCGAACGATCCATGCTAGCTTGAAGTGTTCCAAATCTCCGATGATCTACGTCGAAGTTGCAAAGACTCAAGCTTTCTCACTCTAAAGAGATGAACACACTAATCTCATGGGCTAGATGAGATGAGGATGAGAGAGTAGTATTTTTGCTTTCTTTTTAAATCATTTTCTCATAATTATTCATCACATAAAGAATTTCTTGTGAGCTTTTTCATCAAGAGAGAAGAAGATGATAATGGAAAAGATAATGACAATTCCTTTTGTGATGAATAGAAAAGAAAACAATATGATTGATATATCAACCATGGTCAAGGATGAGTGGCTAAGAGTTTGTAGAGAATAAACTAAAGTTAGGGTTTGGTTAGGTTAAGTTATGAGTCATGCAAAAATATCAACCATAATATCTTAAGCATGACAAAAACAAAGCTTCTAGAAGGTGCAAGAAGAAGCTAACCCTAATCAAACCCTAATCCCTTTTAATCATCCTTAAACATGTTTAATAATAAATCATATCATGTCACAATAATATATATCACATATATATTATATATTTGCAACAAAAGAAAATAATACAATTAACATATATCGCATATATATCAATGTATCATCCAGTGAGAAAATGAAATAATAAAGCGAGCCAATATTAGAAAATGTAATATAATATATCATATATATTATTATACATTAAATCATCGAATCAACAATTGATTCGATGATCCGGCTATATCGAATATTACCGACTAATATATCATGTACCGATTCATCGAATCAACACTTGATCCGATGACCCGGTTCATATCTAAATATCGCGAGAATATAATATGGTATCTTATATCGCATTATTCTCGGTCCTGCACATATCACATATGTGCCTCTACTCCGTTTCGCCTGAGCCAAGAAACCTCTGTGTAGGACTCTAAAGAATCGTCAATACGCCGGTAGCAGGTGATGATCATATCAAACATCCACAAGCTGCAAGCGGTCAGCTAAACGTAACAACCACCAAGGTATTGAGCGATCAGAAGATCAACAAGCTAGCCTGTGCGTTCTCCTGTGAATCCAATCAGTAACACTCCCGCACAGTCCGGTCTGTTCGTCTGATATGTCGCATATCAAGTCTAGGGGTGGTATACGTCAGACCCCAGTAACCGATAAGTCATGTCGATGTGTGGCTCATAACGGGTCGAGAAACTACCAGTAACACTTACCAGTAAATCTCTATATCAGCCCTGGCCAGGGACTTCCAGTTATAGCCAATCGAACACAGCACAACATCAACTCCCTATACCGGGAGAGACGAATCCCCTCCTATCGCTCATTGCCTCCATGTGATTCGAGACTGTACCCAAAAGCCACCTTTTTGCACGCCCTCTTGGACGTGGTAAGGTGGAAATCATAGCACAGTGGGAATCACACAAGACTCCATGACGATCTCGGGTCTACAGACTACCCTGTACCAGTGTCACCGGAGAACTGCCATCTGACGTGTGGTATATCACCATCTGGGAGTTCTCGGCGAGTCCGTCCAGTGTACCCAGTCTCCACTGAGCACCCGTACGCCATCTCTGATGTCAAACACCGATGGATATGGGATCATCCATCGCCCATCATATGGGTCAAGATGCGTATACGCTAGTCTACTCTGGTGTATCGATGCCCTGTCTCGATATACCCTCGACTAGGAACAGTTATAGGATGTACTCATCGACTACCATGGCCCCACTAGTATGATCTCATCATAGTCCCAGTAGTCGAGTACAGATCTTAAGGGCTTTATCAACATGTGAGAGTAAAACAGTAAACCAATACAAGTCAACATGTTAAGATAAAGCGAAACCAAATAGCATACTATCATGACGAGCAAGAAAGTCATCTCTATATATATCCAAGCATCCATTATAATATACATCATATGTACAACAATGGCCTCTAGGGCATATACATAACTAACAACTACTACCTATTTGCACGACTCCTTTGAGCCGTGGCAGGGTAGTAATCTATGTACAGTGGGAACACACTCGAGGCGAAGTGACAGTGTCAAGTAAGCGGACTAAGCTGTACTCATGTCACCTGGGAACTGATAACTGACGATAGGTATAAAACCAACCATGAGTTCCCGACGAGTCCTATCTAGTATACTCGTAACCTAACGAGCACCCACATACTATCTCCAGTACGACGTACTGATGGCTGTGGGACAGACCACCTCCCGAGCTGGGATGAGAAGCATATACGATAGTCTACTCCGGAGTATCGTTACCCTGTCTCGATAGTCCTACGACTAGGGACCTGTATAAGGATGTGCTTATGGATTATCCAGCCCCCACGAGTGTGACTGCTATCACAACGCTGGTAATCAAGCAAAGATCCTAAGGGCTCTACTAATATGTATAAGCGATATGCTAAAAGAAACACATGCACATATTGAAGTAGAAACAAACCAATTAGCATACTACCATTTTGAGCAAGATTGTCTATACAACTGTGAATATCCCAATCTTCTATTAAGTAATATACAAGCTAGTATGATACAGTAATGGCTTCTAGGGCATATACACTAACAATCTCCCACTTGCACTAAGGCCATGTACTGGCGTATCGAAGACCTATCATCTCGATCAGCCGCTCGAACTAAGTCTGGGGTAGGGCCTTCGTGAGTGGATCTGCAGTGTTTTTCTCCGTATTTACTCTCTTCACCTCGTTCTCCCGGTGATCAACGATCTTCCTGATCAGGTGGTACCGCCTCAAAATGTGCCTGGACTTCTGATGGGACCTGGGTTCCTTCGCTAAAGCTATAGCGCCGTTGTTGTCCCAATACAACAATATTGGATCAACAATGGTAGGAACCAGCTGAAGCTCCGTGAGGAACTTCTTCATCCAGACAGCTTCCTTTGCGGCATCGCAAGCACCTATGTACTCCGCTTCCATAGTTGAGTCAGCAACGGTCTCCTGCTTGGAACTCTTCCAGCAAACCGCCTCTCCATTGAGGGTAATGACATAACCCGACATGGACTTGGAGTCATCCTTGTCACTCTGAAAGTTGGAGTCAGCAAAGGCCTCAAGCTGGAGGTCTTTTCCGCCATACACCAAGAACATCTCCTTAGTCCTTCTCAGGTACTTGAGAATGTTCATTACCGCTATCCAGTGTTTGTTCCCTGGGTTCGACTGATACCGGCTTACAACGCTCAATGCATATGCTACATCTGGTCTGGTACAGAACATCGCATACATTATAGAGCCTACCGCAGAAGCGTAGGGTATAATAGACATGCGATCCCTTTCCAAATCAGTCTTGGGAGACATCTCTTTGGAGAGGGTGATCCCGTGACAAGTCGGTAAATTACTGCGCTTGGAATCTTCCATACTGAATCTTTTCAGTATGGTGTCGATGTACCTTGACTGTGAAAGTCCCAACATCCTCTTAGATCTATCACGATAGATCTGGATCCCCAGAATGTAGTTGGCATCGCCCAGGTCCATCATGGAGAACCTTTGCGACAAGAATCCTTTGACTGACTGTAGCATAGGAATATCGTTTCCTATTAGGAGAATGTCATCCACGTACAAGACGAGGAATACCACAGTTCTCCCTACAATCTTACTGTAAATGCATGGTTCATATGGGTTTTTGATAAAGTCGAATTCCTTGACAGTATCTTCAAAGCAGATGTTCCAACTCCGCGATGCCTGCTTATGTCCATAAATGGACTTTAGCAACTTGCACACTTTACCGCTGCTCCCACTCTGAATGAATCCTTCCGGCTGATTCATATAGACGCACCCTTCCAAATTTCCATTTAGGAAAGCCGTCTTTACGTCTATCTGCCAGATTTCATAATCGTGGAAGGCAGCAATGGCAAGAAGGATCCGAATGGATTTCAGCATAGCCACTGGAGAAAAGGTCTCGTCATAGTCCAAACCAGGTCTTTGACGAAAACCCTTTGCAACAAGTCTAGCTTTATAGGTCTCAACCTGCCCATCTACACCAATCTTCTTTCTGAAGATCCATTTGCAGCCTACGGGTTTTACCCCCTCTGGAGCAAAGTCCAAAGTCCAAACTTTGTTGGTGTACATGGACACTATCTCGGCCCGCATTGCATCCAGCCATTTTACCGAGTCGCCGCTCTGAATGGCTTGCTGGAAGCTAGTAGGTTCACCATAATCCATGGTGCAATCCCCTCTATCCCTGTCTATGAGAAAACCGTAGTATCTCTCGGGCGGATGAGACTGCCTACTACTCCTGCGGAGTGGCGCTGGGATGTCCGGTTCTCTTCAAACTTCTGGTTCTTCCAAGCTTTCGGTAAAAGCTTGTGGTTCTGGAATTTCCTCCAGTTCTACTACGCTCCTACTTGCTTCTTTTTCTAAAAACTGATGTTCCAGAAAGTGGGCATGACGAGAAACAAAAACCTTTTGTTCCTCTACGTAATAGAAAAAATACCCCCTGGAGTTCTTTGGGTATCCCACAAACTTACACAGTACTGAGCATGCCTCGAGCTTGTCAGCATGCTGCTTTTTTACAAAAGCTGTACATCCCCATATCTTAAGATACTTAACACAGGGTTTCTTCCTACACCACATCTGATATGGTGTGGTAGGCATAGTCTTAGAGGGAACCTTGTTCAAAAGATATGCAGCTGATTCTAGTGCATAACCCCAGATGGATCGCGGCAACTCAGCCTTACTCATCATGGATCGAACCGTATCCAATAGGGTTCGATTCATCCTTTTCGATACACCGTTGTGTTGTGGTGTGTATGGAGGAGTAAACTGAGAGAGAATTCCATTCTCTTTTAAGTAGCCCAAAAACTCGGCACTTAAGTATTCACCACCTCGATCAGATCTCAGTTTCTTGATACTTTTGCCTGTTTGTTTTTCAACTTCATTCTTGTATTCCCGAAATTTCTCAAAGGCCTCGGATTTGTGCTTCATCAACAAGACATGTCCATACCTAGAAAAATCATCTGTGAAAGTAATGAAGTATGAATAACCATTCGCGCATGTGTAGACATTGGACCATACACATCACTGTGTATGAGTCCTAAGAGCTGGCTTGCTCTTTCTCCGTGTCCAGTGAACAGAGTCTTTGTCATCTTTCCCATAAGACAAGATTCACAAGTGGCATAAGACTGATACTCGAACGGATCCAAGTATCCTTCTTTATGTAACTTTGTCAACCGTGTCAATGTGACCAAGTCTACAATGCCATAAGAAAGCCTGATTTAATTCCGGAGACTTTCTTTTAAGTGTGTTCTGGACACTGAAGACCTCAGCTTGATTCAAAACGTATATACCGTTTTTTAATATACCAGACCCAATCAGAACTTGATTTAGGTGGATGTTTACTACATCGCTTACAAAAGTAAAATCATATCCTTCCTTAGAAAGTAAGGATACAGATATGATATTACAAGTCGCACCTGGTACATAAAAATAGTCACGCAGAATCAATATCTGCCCAGTTGTCAGTCCTAGATGATATTCCCCTACGGATTCAGCATACATGCTCATTCTGTTAGCAACCCTGAGAGTCATATCACCTTTCTTGATAACCCTACGGTTTCTCAGAGCCTGTAACGAATTACAGATATGAGATCCTGATCCGGTATCCAATACCCAGGAAGTAGGGTTAACTGACATACAGTTCTCTATTACAAGCACATCCGAAGCCGAAGCCACAACATGCTTCGAATTCTGGCTACTGGCATTGCAAGCCCTGCAATCCTTCTGCCCATGTTCATTCCCGTAACAATAGGAACGTCCCTCTTTTACTACATCCATTCTCGAAACTTCTGCCCTTCCCTTTCTTTCTACTTCCCTGGTTTCCTTCAGGGTAGTAGGTAGAGACTGTTGAACTACGTCAGCATCTGACCAGTTCTTCAACGTTGTCTTCAGGTCCGAGAACTCAAAAGAGCTGGTCTCTGTAAGGATGTTGCCTCTTACAGAAGACCCGATAGCCAACCTCGCTGGAAGCAATTCGTTCGAGGTCTCATATCTTGCGATACGAGATTGCTCACCATATAAATCTTTGTTATGGAGGAAGATAGAAACTAAGTCCATCTTCTCGTGCTGCCTCTGGTATGCACCATCAACTGAGGCTAACACGAGGCACTTGGCTTTCGCACTGTCCTTTTTCGACGTCTTACGAATATGAATATCCGTGACAGGGGAAACTGGACATGAGACGGCAGGGGTTGGATCAGTTAAGAGGTGTCCCAGCTTGTCATGGGCAATGGACTTCTGGACAGACCTTTGCCGGTCATAACAGTCAGATTCAGTCATTTTATTATATAGATGTAACCTAGGTGTGGTCACTGGGTCGCTGCAATTAAGAGAGAGAGAAGAAAACACTTAGCCTGATGCTCTTGCAAGTTTAGATTGGTTTTTAATTTATCTAAACAGGATGGCTCCCACCGTCTCTCGAATCCCTCCTCAAACCATAAAGGAAGAATTAGTCAGGATCAATCTCACCGTACAATACTTGCTTAACCGTTCAGCCAGGCCAGTGTCGGTACTTCGAGGGAGGTTTTCCAACGCTTTCACGAAGTTCCATAATTAAGTAACCTCTTTTCCATGTGGGCGTAGCCCCGATGACACCTTTCTAGACACCTACTTGGTTTATAGCATTGATCGTTAAGCGAAAAAGTTCCCGAGGAGTAGCATATACTCACAGTAGGATTGGGATCCAAATATCATCACGTGACAAAACTGAAGGAATCCTACCAGAATCATCACACTCCAAATGGTATGCAACACTAGCAAGTTTCAGTACTTTTGAAACGCCCGATGTGGATTTTTGATCCATGCTCTTATGACCTTGACGAAGGCCAACATATCATAAGTCACATGTCAAGTTCTACCCGTCATTGTCCAGGTTAATTTGAACCCACCCGTACATACCCTTGACGAAGGCCAAAATAGTAGTACGACTGTTCCAAAACAACGCATCTATCTATGCTACAGATAAATATTCAGCAGCTACCAATCACTATGCCTTGGCGAAGGTCAAAATACATAGCTTGAATACTACTGAATATTTAACTGAAATGACGGAGGGCTACGAATGGTTTTGGCGAAACGTGAACGTAGTGAACTTGATATAATCGATGGAACGAGATAGCTTTTAAAAGGAGTGGTTCAAGCTCCGCATTTAAAAAGCTGGTTTTTGAATATAACCGAGTGGTTTTGAAAGCGTTCCAACGACTTTTACTTGGTTTATTTTCTTGCATTAATTCTAATGCGTCCCATCATTTAATCCTACCATTGCAGAAAACAATAAAAATATGTTGTACGCTTATGCCATCCGCATTCGCCACGGGACCCCGTCATCACCCGTTAGGTTACTTAACTAACGACAGAGCGGGGGCTGGACTAGCGCGGATGCAAAACATAAGCAACACCTAAATAGATATCATATATAGATATATAGCAATGATAGACAATCCAGATCACAGATGAACATTTTGGATATACTAGGAACCCGCGATTCGTTCGAGCCTGCAACGAAAAGCGGATTACACGGTCGCGATGAATAGCCAAACCCCACCCTAGACCCCTACGTGTGTGGCAAACTACCCGCCAAGTGCCCGAAGCGAAGCAACCTCCCTCAACCCATGAGTAGGCCACTCGGCACTTCGAGATACCCGGTAGTTTGTGCACCCCACCTTGGGTCTATCCTAGGATCCAAAACAGTAAAAAGAAATTATATAATGTCGGCTACAACCCCAACCCGGTTGTGTGGCCATACAAATAATATTACATCAATTTACAAATTTTACATGAATGAAAGAAAAAGAAACTCTCATCTCACATCCACCTCGGCTATTCATCCGCGACAATCCACCAACCATCAACATTACAGATCACATATATGTATAACCCCCACAAATCGACGTATAGCGATTAGCGGACGTTCAATACATATATCACATCACAGAAAATATCCACTAGACAAAGTCTACGGAATATTGATCAAAATACTGATTTTTAACCACCCCAAAAGTCAATTTGCTCTCTGGAAAATCTGGGTGGAAAAAACATGTATTAAAAATCCCAAAACAGCCAAACTAAAACACTGCACAAAACCCGGTCTACGGCCGAGTTAAATCGGCCGTGGAACCGCGGCAATAAGCAGTTATTGCCGTGAAACCGCGGTGGTTTGACTGAGTCACCAGATCGTTTTTCTGCTGTGTTTTAAAAAAACCCTGAGACGATTTTCATATATGTCAAATCACTTTTTGAGCTGTATAAAAAATCGACAGAAACTTGGTTTTTTTTCTTTTTCGGGCGTGTTTTGCGACTTTTTTCCGATCGATATTCTAAACACTTGGGTAACTTACTAGTTTATGTTTAGCTAGGCTCTGATACCACTGTAAGTCCACGTTGCTCATCCAGGTTCTTACGGGGAGGCGGAAACGAAGAAAAACAATAATTTAGCGCGAGGCAACATGGACTTAAAGCACGGATCTTTGCTAAACTAGTAAACTACAAAAGGCTTTAACTACTATGTTGTAGAAAGTATACCTCACGAAACCGGTCCTTCGGGTCTTCATTTCGCTGTCCTGTTCGACCATCCAAGCTCCGAGTGTCGATCCGGATCTTGGTCACCTCCGCGGCCTTCTTGAGTCGAAGACTATCCAGCCGAGAGATGTACACCGAGCTCCACCTCGAGCCAAGGCAACTAGGGCAACGAGATTGCTAGTCAAGAAGCCCTAGGATGTGTAGAGGAGATATATGAAAGTGTTTGTCAAGTGGGATCCTTTTTCTCTCAACACATGAGATCAAAGGATGAATTTCAAGAGGAAGAAGATGAAGAAGATTTTGCAACCATGAGAGCTTTTCTTTTCTTCTCACAAGAACAAGAGAGAGAATGAGAAAAGAAATTATGAACTAAAGAAAAGACCCATGGTTGCAGTAATACACCAAATCATCATTACTAATCCTATCATGATAAAGTTGATGGCAACATTGAAATGACCATTTTCATAACAAAAAGAAAATGAAAACCAAAGAATACTTTAGACCTTTCAAGAAGATCCTAGTAAACTTTGGTCAAACGGTCCACAAAGTCAAGATGGTCAAATGGTCAAAGCAATTAGCCATAACATAATTATCAACAAAAGGATTAGTAAATAATGTCTCCGGCTCATAAGGGTTTTGACCGAACCAACTGCCAAAACCCTAATGAGGCACCTCCTCCTTCTCCGCTCCCCAAAAACTGTGCATACACACCCGCATCAGCATTCCGTAGAATGCAAATGCACAGAAGAAAAAACAAATCCATCCTTGCAATACTAGGATCCGGCTTAAACCAAAGCCCACTAGTATCGCCTGCCCGAACAGCATACGCACACAAGTGCATGTAAGCGATCGTAGCCCTGCCGTAAAACCATATGGCCTCTACACGTTTCGCTCAGTGCAGGGAAACTCTCTGTGTGAGACTCTAAAGACTCGACAATACGCTGGCAGTGGGTTTAACCACAGACCGCAAGTGGCACTAGCTGTACGTAACGGTCCCCAGGTAGATGTCGATAAGAAGGTCGATGAGGTATACCCATCCGAACTCCTACTGAGCCTGTATGTGACAATCTCCGTACAGTCCGGTCTGTTCGTCTGACACATCGCATGGCGGGCCTAGGGGGTGGCGAACGTCAGTCCCCGAATAGCGGTACAAGTCGTGTCGGAGTGTAGCTCAGAACACCCTGAGATAACACTGGAAACCTACCACTATATCTCGCTTGCCCTGGCCAGGGACTACTCGTGTAATGGATCTCCTAGACACAGCGCGATGTCAACCCCCAATACCGGGAGAGACGAATCCCGTCTAACCGTCACTGCCTCCAAGTGCTTCGGGACTGCACCCAACTACTACCTGTCTGCACGACTCCTTTGAGCCGTGGCAGGGTAGTAATCTAAATACAGTAGGAACACACTCGAGGCGAAGTGACAGTGTCAAGTCAGCGGACTAAGCTGTACTCATGTCACCTGGGAACTGATAACTGACAATAGGTATAATATCAACCATCAGTTCTCGACGAGTCCTGTCCAGTGTACTCATAACCTAACGAGCACCCGCATACTATCTCCAGTACGACGTACTGATGGCTGTGGGACAGACCACCTCCCGAGCTGGGATGAGAAGCGTATACGCTAGTCTACTCTGGAGTATCGATACCCTGTGTCGATAGTCCTACGACTAGGGACCTGTATAAGGATGTGCTTATGGATTACTCAGCCCCCATGAGTGTGGCTGCCATCACAACGCTGGTAATCAAGCAAAGATCCTAAGGGCTCTACTAATATGTATAAGTGATATGCTAAAAGAAACACATGCACATATTGAAGTAGAAATAAACCAAGTAGCATACTACCATTTTGAGAAAGATTGTCTATACAACTGTGAATATCCCAATCTTCCATTAAGTAATATACAAGCTAGTATGATACAGTAATGGCCTCTAGGGCATATACACTAACAGATGATGTCACCATTGTATATTATGTATTTTTCCGCCTTAGGTAGACCCATGGAGGGGAGCACAAGAACTCCATTTAAAATCACTTGATTCTATAACGATATCAAGTTCATTACGCAATGGTTTTCTTAAAAACCTGTCGTAGCCCTCAGTCATTTTAGATAAGGACTGTTTAGTATTCGTGTTGCGTTTGTTGGCCTTTGTCAAGGCGTAGTGTGCGGTAGCTGAATAGTACTTATCTGCTTATGCATATGATGCAGATTGGATTAGGGTAGTCGTGCGACCTTGTTGGCCTTTGTCAAAGGCCGTGCGGGTGGGTTTAATTCAATCAGGAAATGACGGGTTGAATTTGACTAGCATCCTATGGTTTGTTGGCCTTTGTCAACGTCATCGGAGGCTTGGGGCATAATATTATTTGGAATTTCAAGTGTTGAAATTTGCAATGAGATTGCATACCTTCTATGAGATAGTTGGATCCCGATACCCGCTGCGAGTAATTGTTACTCCTGGGAGAGTTTTACACATTACAATTAGCCGATCAAGTAGGTGTCTAGAAAGGTGTTAACGGGGTTACGCCCCTGGGAAAACGAGGTTTACTTTAATTAGGTTCGTGCGAAACCATGGGGGACCTCCCTCAAAGTACCGACACTAGCCTGGCTGAAAGATTGGCGAACTTGTAGTGTGTAATTAATCCCGGCTAGTCTTTCCTTTTAGGGTTTGAAGGAAGATTTGATTAAAACAGTGGGAGACATCCTGATTAGATATATTAGATAACCAATCTAATCTTGCAAGAGCATACGCTTAGTGTTTTCTTCTCTCTCTCTCCAGGTAGCGACCATATCACGCCTTAATCAAGATAATAATACGGATATATTGACCGAACCAGCTTGTTATACTGAGCTGGGGAATGTTGGTCCCGCTCCAACTTATAATTGTTATAAGACAGAGCAGAAAATTGAGGAATACCAGATTTCCCGTGCCGTCCAAACGAAGAAAGTGCATACTGATGCATTATCTTCGGGTGTGTTCATTATATAGAACTGTTTCTCAGTATCCTTTACGTCCTGGGTATGAGATACCGGATCAGGATCCCGCATATGTAATCTGTTACATGGGCTACAGAAAGGTAGAGAACTGAGAACGGGTGATAAGTTTCATGAGACAGAAAACGGTGCAAATGTTGCAGCCAAGTTTGTTGGTCACTGTCACCCTGTATTACCAGAATACATTGATTCTGAACAAATGTTATTAGATACCGAACCTGATATACAACATCAAATCAGTCTCTTTATTAGTAAAGAAAGGATATAATTTTTTATTGTTGGATAATGTTTTGAACATTTCCTATATCAAGAGTTGATCGGTTCAGGCACGTTATCTAAAAGCATTGACGTTCTAGATCAAACTGCAGTTCTTAGTATACAGAACACACACAAGTGGAAGAGTTCAGAAATGAATGAATCCTTCTTGAGGCATTGTAGAATAGGTCATATCAATGCGACCCGACTAGCTGAAGTTACATTAAGATGCATATTTAAATTTGTTTGAATTTACATCTTGTGAAACTTGTCGGTCATGTCACAAAGATAAGATGACCACAGCTCTGTTTATTCGAAACAGAGAAAGAGTTAGAGAACTCTTGGGATTGTTACATGCTGATGTATGTAGGTCCCCAGTCTACACATGCCAAGACAGGTTCTTTATACTTCATTACATTCACTGCTTATCTCTCAAGATTCGGACATATGTTTCCGTTGAAACACAAGTCTGAACCTTTTGAGATATTCACAGAATATTAGTTAGAAGTAGAGAACCAAAAACGGGAAAAGTTTTATGTCTTTTGATGTGATCATGGAGGAGAATACTTGAGCACGGAATTCCTGGACTATTCTAAAGGAGAATGAGATTCTCTCTCAGCATTACTCCTCCGTATACACCATAGCACGATGGTATATCGGGGTAGAGCAATAGCACCCTATATGATATGGTGTGCTCTATGATGAGTACTACTGAGTTTCCTATTTCCTTTTGGGAGTTATGCACTTGAGAAGCTGCATACCTATTGAATAGGGTTCAAATTAAATCAGTTTCCTACCACTTTATATATGATATGGAAAGGGAAGAGCCCATATCTTAAGTTTGTTAAGATTTGGGGTTGTCCGGCCTATGTATAAAAATCAAAATCCGGACAAGCTCGAGGCAAAGTCAGATCTATGGAAGTTTGTTAGATATCCCAAGCATTCGCAAGGGAATATCTTCTACCTAACCGAGGAACAAAAGTTGTTTTTGTTTCTCAACATGCCACTTTTGTGAAAGGGAATTTCTTGTGAAGAAATTAGTGGTCATGAGGTAGAACTGGAAGGAGTTCCAGCTATATGATTGATAGAGCTTCTGCGTGTTCAAGTTTTAGTTTAAATACCGCAATCAAGACGGTTTCGCTTGTAGCTAGCCGGTTGAGTACGGGTCGTCCGCAGGGAGATGGGAGTGTTTTTCTATGTGTTTTAAGGAGTTAAGTCCGAGAGTTCAGAGTTGTTTATGATTATCTAAGTGTTAAGTTGATGTTTTAAAGAGAGCTTGTTAGGGTTAGGATTAGGTTAGTTTGAGTTAGGAGTCTCCACATCTTTCGTTGCCCCTCTTAATATCGGTGTTACGGTAATCGGCAACAACGGGGATTAGGACGACTAGGAAGGAACTTGCGAGTATAAGCTAGGCTTTCCAACACATAAGTCCTTTCTTTTGGTGCTTGTCCGTCCGTTCTTGGCTCTTAGCCATAACCGCCGGTTAATTCAACCACAACCGGTCTCACTACGGAATCACCGCTATCATGTAGGATAGGGTGCCGTAAGGAGCGGATTGTGGTTCACTTAACGGGAGTCGATTTAAGCTGTTGGGTAAGGAAAGAGTGAGAGAGATTTCCTTCTCTCAAACTTCCCTTATCCTACCCTAACAAGTATGAACTACTCACACATCATGATACGGAAAAATAAAACAAAACAAAAGAGGAAGATAGAAAGAAGGGGATTAGAAGAATACGACTAGCTATTTGCGACCTCACCTTGGCGAGGATCGAGCGTAAGCATCATTGTCGAAATAAGGATAAAGAAAAAGAGAGAAGAAAGAAACAACAAGAAAATAACAATAACTACTTAACAAATTAAAATTACAACAATTAACAAGATAAAGAGACAAGCATGATAATAAATGGTTCTTCTTTATTCATCACTCTTCACTCATAAGCTCACTACAAGTTTCAATGGAGAAGAGGTGAGAAGAGGAAGAAGAAACACACTAAACTTAGCAAAATGAAAATACAAGAATGGACCCTTTCCTTCACAAAGTTCTGGGCTATTTATAGGCCATAAAATGAAAACCTAGGGCAACCGCCAGAACACTCATGAAAAGACTAAAACACCCCCCAAAGCCTATCTCTTTTGGCGTCAGAACGGCAGCGGATCCGCGGCCTAGACCCCCTATTGGCCGCGGATCTGCGGCCCTTTAGAGGAGTTGGGGGCTCTGTCTTTTTGTGCTTCCCTGGTCTTCAGTGTACATAATTCTGGTACATGTATTTTCTTAATTTGGCTCCACGATTTTTCCAGAATTTCTGTTGAGGGAAAGGTGGACTTTTTGTCAAGATTTGGCATGATTGCCTCGAGCTCCGCGTAGATTTCTTGGAACTTGTTGTTGCCATTGAGCCTTGTGCATGAAGGTGACAATCGATTTGCCATTTTGTCTTCCTAAACTGGTATCTGGCAACATACGGATGAAGAGAGGAGACCGTGTTTTATCTGTGGTTGGCAGGAACCCGGATTTTGTCGTGTTTTCCATGAATTTCACCGTTTTAGAACCGAGAACCTGTATCCTGCAATTGACTAGCAAACACGGCTCAAGAATATCTACTGATATGCAATGTGATAAAAATTGGGCGGTATGAAAATGCAAAAATCTGATATGAACAAATACCCCCAAACTTATCATTTGCTCGTCCCGAGCAAAGCCCATTTATTCACAAAAAATTTCCTAACCTCACTTTCGCTGGGAACGCGATTGCACTGAGCATGTGCAACAAGCCGTTAAATCTCTAGGTGTCCCTAGTAGGAGGAGTGTTGTCTCCTAAGGGTTTTCAGCGGATACTACTCACAAAATCCGGTCAAGTTGGTTTTGTAGAATAACTAAGATTCAAACCCTAAAGTTTTGTTTTAGAAAATAACAATTCTATAATCCTAAGTCTAGACTATCGAACCTTTATTTTTCACACCTCGCTTCTTATTTAACTACAGATTTTATATGTCTTTACGTGCAGTGCAAATAGTGTCGTTAAGTTCCCGAAAGGTCGAATAATGTCATCATGTCGCACAATAAAGCCAAGATAACAATTTTAAAAGGATCACATAAGTTTTAAAAAGAGTTAAGCATTTTTCAAGTTTCGTTTTCCAGTAAGGTTTCAACTTCAGAATTTCTATCTTCCATAATAGGAAACTAAGTCGTATTTTTCACTCCACCTTTTTCTTGTTTTCATTTCATACACACCTCTGTGAATGTGCAATAGTCTTTATCATAGAATAAAACCTTCATATCTCCGTTAAAACTTTTATAAAAGCCTGTCTTTTATCAAGATTATTTTCACACAAAGAACCGTTAGGAATTTTAACTCGGAGAGAACACTTGCTTGACTTTGTTTTAAACTGGGCTTTCTAGGCTTCTTAGCGAGCTTTGGGCCAATGCACCCAAACCAGTTGGTTTTAGGGCATTAGGTGTAGAAACACCCCAGCGGACTTAATTACTCAAGTTACCTAGGTCCAAAAACAAAAGATAGTTTGGCGTGAAAATAAGTTGATTTAATACGAACGGAGATATAACCGGCAGTTCAATTATTTTTTTTTTGGATAAAAGACGTGTTTAGTGGGTTTGGTGTGTAATCATTCCAATCAAGTTTCAGATGGGTTATTTTTCAGACTTAGCTCCAATTACGGCATCAATAACATTCCTTCATATTCGCTTTACTTCATAAACTATTCTTGACATTACTTATTTCAGAACAAACCTATTTGATCCTCAGAAAATCATTTATCTGTTTAAAAGTTTAAACATGAAAGACTTATCATCTAATTCCCAAAATTCGCGACACGTGTAGTGTGATGTAAAGACGTATATCATCTATAGTTAACTTCAAAGGAGAGTTATCTTTAAGGTTTTCAAAATCCAAACATATGATTTAGTTATTCCTATTTTTTCAAACAAAAACCGTCGAATGTTGAATCAGAGTTCTTTCAGAAGCTAACTTGACAAAAAAGTATTTATATTTTTAGAAAATTTTCAGATTTTTATGGATTTTATGGATTTAATATGCAGATGCAAAATATACATATGAATGCGAAGGTAAGAAATGCGTACCGAGCGTACCCCCAAACTTAAACTGGACAGTGTCCTCACTGTCATTGCATGAAGAGATCATTGGAAGGGTCAAAATTGTCGGTTAGCGATATACAAATTTTTATTTGTTTTTGTTTTTAAAGAAAAGAAAAAGAATATACACAAATACATACAAAATGGTTTGTACACACCCCCAAACTTATTTGGAACAGTGTCCACTGTTCTTGGCTGGATAACCGAAGTTTGGAGGTAGGCAGAGGAAGATTAGGCATGGTAAACCGGCTGCTGTAAGAACAGGAGCTCCTCTGTTGGTTCGGCGCTAAGGTACGGTTTGCATCGGTGTCCGTTTACTTTGAAAAATGAACTGTCCTTTGGATTCTCCAAATCCACAGCGCCCTGCGTGTAGGGTTGCTAGACACGCGCATAAGGGTCTACGAGGCATCAACCATGCCCGATTTAAAATTTAGCCGTGCCGAACAACCCGAATACGGAACTTTAAACTAGAGATTAGGCGAAAACAAGCATGCTAAACAATTTAACACTAAGTGAGAGGGATTACAACCTTTGTAGACCCGGTCCTTCACTTCATATGCTCCGTGTTGTGGTCCCTTCGGTGCGATCATCGGGATCCGGACTCTCGAGAGATTCCACGAAGAGAAAGACGCAACCTTTGCTTCCGATCTTCGATACTAAGATGATCTACCTTGAAGTTTTTTAACACAATCTAACACTCATGAAATGATGTGAACACCCTCATCTAAATAGCAAGGGAAGATGAGGATGATGAAGTAGGATTTTTTCTCTATTTATTTATCTTTTTCTCACTATTATTCATCACTTGGAAAAATCAAGAAAGCTTTTTCCATGAAAGAAAATGAAGGAAGAAGATGAACAATATTCATTATCCTTTTGTGATGAATAGGAAATGAAATAATATGATAGATAATGCAACCATGGTCAAGCTAACTCTTGTAGAGAATTAACTAGGGTTAGGGTTTGGGTTTGGTTAAAGCATGAGTCACTTGTAAATATCTTTATCATGACAAAAAGAAAAGCTTCTAGAATCGACTAGAAGGTTTAACCCTAATCCAAACCTTAATCATATTTAAACTCCACTAAACAAGTTGCATTAGTTATCATATCATGTTACAATATTATATATCACATATATAATATTTATCGTAACAAAATAAAATAATACAATTAACATATATCGCATATATATCAATGTATTACCCGAGTGAGAAAAAGAATCTTTTAGTGAGCAAATATTAGTTAATGCAATTTAATATATCATATATATTATTATACATTAAATTATCGAATCAACACTTGATCCGACAATCCGGCTATATCGCATATAACCGACTAATATTTATCCGTACCGATTCATCGAATCAACACTTGATCCGATGACCCGGCTGATATCAAATATCGCGAGAATAGAATACGGTATCATATATCGCATTATCCTCGGTCCCGCACATATCACATATGTGCTCCTACTTCGTTTTGCCTGAGTCAAGAAACCTCTGTGTAGGACTCTAAAGAATCGTCAATACGCCGGCAGTAGGTGATGATCATATCAATCACCCACAAGCTGCAAGCGGTAAGCTAAATGTAACAGCTACCCAGGTATTGAGCGCTCAGAAGATCAACAAGCAAGCCTGTAACTTCTCCTGTGAATCCAAACAGTAACACTCCCGTATAGTCCGGTCTTGTCGTCTGATATGTCGCATATCTCGCCTAGGGGTGGTAAACGTCAGACCCCAGTAGCTCGATAAGTCGTGTCGATATGAGGTCTATAACAGTTCGAGAAACTACTGATAACACTTACCAGTAAATCTCAGCAACCCTGGCCAGGGATTTCCGGTTATAGCCAATCGAACACACCACAACATCAACTCCTTATACCGGGAGAGACGAATCCCCTCCTATCGCTCATTGCCTCCATGTGATTCGGGACTGTACCCAAAAGCCACCTTTTTGCACGCCCTCTTGGACGTGGTATGATGGAAATCAAAGCACAGTGGGAATCACACAAGACTCTATGACGATCTCTGGTCAACAGACTACTCTGTACCAGTGTCACCGGAGAACTGCCATCTGACGTATGGTATAATACCATCTGGGAGTTCTCGGCGAGTCCGTCCAGTGTACCCAGTCTCCACTGAGCACCCGTACACCATCCTTGATGTCAAACACCAATGGATATGGGATCATCCATCGCCCATCATATGGGTCAAGATGCGTATACGCTAGTCTACTCTGGTGCATCGATGCTCTGTCTCGATACATCCTCGACTAGGAACAGTTATAGGATGTACTCGTCGACTACCGTGGCCCCACTAGTATGATCTCATCATAGTCCCGGTAGTCGAGTACATATCCTAAGGGCTTTATCAACATGTAATATAGAGACAATCAGAGTACATGTTTAGATAAAGTACAACCAGATAGCATACTATCATGTCGAGCAAGAAAGCCTTCCCTATATATGTCCTAGCATCCACTACAATATACATCGTATGTACAGTAATGGCCTCTAGGGCATACATATATACAATATGGTATTCCTCAATTTTCTGCTCTGTCTTATAACAATTATAAGTTGGAGCGGGACCAACATTCCCCAGCTCAGTATAACAAGCGGGTTCGGTCAATATATCCGTTTTATTATCTTGATTAAGGCGTGATATGTTCGCTATCTGGAGAGAGAGAGAATAAAACACTCAGCGTATGCTCTTGCAAGATTAGATTGGTTATCTAATATATCTAATCAGGATGTCTCCCACTGTTTTAGTCAAATCTTCCTTCAAACCCTAAAAGGAAAGACTAGCCGGGATTAATTACACGCTACAAGTTCGCCAATATTTCAGCCAGGCCAGTGTCGGTACTTTGAGGGAGGTCCCCCGTGCTCTCGCACGAACCTAATTACAGTAAACCTCGTTTTCCCAGAGGCGTAACCCCGTTAACACCTTTCTAGACACCTACTTGATCGGCTAATTGTAATGTGTAAAACTCTCCCAGGAGTAACTCTTACTCGCAGCGGGTATCGGGATCCAATCTATCTCATAGAAGGTATGCAATCTCATTGCAAATTTCAACACTTGAAATTCCCAATAATATTTTACCCCTAGCGTCCTATGACCTTGACGAAGGCCAAACTACTCATAGTCCGCTAGTCAAGTTCAACCCGTACATTTCTTGATTGAATTAAACCCACCCGCACGACCCTTGACGAAGGCCAAACTACGCCGTACGAATACCCTAATCCAATCGCATCGTATGCTAGCAGATAAGCATTAGTTAGCTACCGTACACTACGCCTTGACGAAGGCCAAACTACCGCAGTACGAATACTAACTAGTACTTATCTGAAATGACGGAGGGCTACGCAGGTTTTTAAGAAAACCATAAGCGTAATGAACTTGATATCGTTGTAGAATCGAGTGATTTTAAATGGAGTGTTTTTGAGGCTTTTCTAGTTTTGCTAAAGGGGTCACTCCCGGTGAAGGGATCGTCGGCCCTTTCCTCATCGAATAAGGTGCAGGATATTTCACAAATATCACTATGCAAAGCAAGAACTAAATAAGCAATCAAAAGACAAACCGAGGGTTGTAGTATCTGCCAGTTATTGCTAAAGGAGTCACTCCCGGTGAAGGGATCTCGGTCCTTTCCTTATCGAATAAGGTGCTAGATGTTCTACAAGGAACACCGCTATGCAAAGCAAGAACTGTAGCTACCAGTTTTTATAAACAAGTTTCTACAACATCTTAGGTTTCTTTTATTTCATCAATCTCATTAATGAAGTCCCATTTTAATTATGCTTCACAAGCATCTCTTTTGAAACGAAATCTGCAATATAACATATATCTCATATATATAATATAAACATTCGTCACAGGCAGTAATATGATCTCATCACAGAACATTGCAGCAGAAGAATATATATGAAATATTGGATATACTAGGATGTCCGTGTTTTCAATACGAGCCTGTATAAAACACGGATTCCACGGTCGCGATGAATAGCCAAACCCACATCCCTAGACCCCTACGAGAGCGGCAAGTAACACTGCCAATTCTAGGGTTAGGAGACCCGGTCTCGACTCCTCGAGATGGTCTCCCACTGGACCCTAGAACCCGGTTACTTGTGCTCCCCGCCTTGGGTCTACCTAATGCGGAAAAGTAAATAATATACAACGGTGACATCTTCCGCTACCTGGAAGTGCCCCGATAAAAGAATATTACATACAAATGAATTTTACATGAATGAAAAAGAAAAACTCTCATCTCACATAAAACCCCCGGCTATTCAAATGCTACGATCCAATACAACATATTACAGCAACACATAATATCTCATATCATCAACGTAAGCAAGTATGCGTATCCCGATTGTCGTTGATGTATAGCAACGAAGCCGGCGATACACCACATACTACGCTTACGGTCACAGAAAAGAAAGTGTAAAACTACAACAGTTGGAATCCGCAACCTCCTTAGACATCGCATGCCTAACCAAATGAATTCCTTAGACATCACATGCCTAACAATTATGAACCCCGCATTTTAGTCTCATTATAGAAAACACTTTTCAATATCAAGTCGGGCAATTCAACAAGATTCCCGACGTCCTGATCGAATGCTCGTCGCAAACTTTAGTAGACGGCCGCACCCCCGATACCGACGACGAAGTGCACCAAGGTGGAACACCGCTACCGCGAGCACCCGAACGGATGCTTTCGGCGACGGGGTTCTCCTACAGTCACTTGGTCGGGGCTATGGGGTGTAGCTGTCTATTAAGTTTACCCGGCGAGTATTCGCGTACGCTACGTGATTGCGACGGACTTTTGATCACATCAAAATTCCGTAGCAACCGATCATCTGAGACTAAACTGCTATGTTTATAATATTCAAATTAGTTATCACATAACTACCTGTGGATTCCAAATATTGTATCACATTCCAGATAAATAGAAAAAGTTAAACTTTCCGATCGAATCATCAAGCACCCAAGATTTCCCCAATATATCTCAACACATGAAATCAGTTTAAAAACGTCCATCACATGCCACAGTACCAATGGTCCAGCCGTAGAAGGGTCAAGCCAACGCCTCACATGTGGCACGCCGTACTGCCCCAAACCCTAAGGTTCAAAGGGCAGTTCAAGACGGTCACATAATCGAGTTAAGGTTTGTTGTCTTCTAGAGGGTCCACTGAGTTACTTGCATGACTTAGAACATTCTTAAACACGAGAAAAAATCCAACTTTTGAAAAATTTTCCGACAGGGGAAAAATTGAGTTATTGATATCCGTTCGAACTTTTTAACAGTTTCTAAAAATTATCCGGACAACCACATAGACAAAATTAGACATCCCGGTCGAAACATCGAATCCCCAAAACAACCCCAGAAAAATTCAACTCTTGAATAAATATTAAAAATTCCCAGAAAATCCAGCATAAAAAAATAAGAGTTACTGTGCAAACAGTGAATGATGACGTCACCTTTTCGCCGCGGAACCGCCGCAGAAGGCATGCTTCCGCCGCGGTTCCGCCGCGAGATTTACTGTTCATCAAAAAGGTTTTGTACCGTAATTCTTAGAATTCCCTGCTGAATTTTTTACGAATTTTTAATTTGGAAAAATCCACGTTTTTAGAAAAAGTCCAGAGAGCTATTTTGGGTTCGGGTTATGATTCGATCGGACTTCAAATTCCATCCACGCTTCGCCTAAAACTCTAGCTTGGCTCTGATACCACTGTAGGTCAGGCAGCCACCCCATCCAATGGGGTCGCCGCGGCACCAACGGGTCCCTCAGCCGCTACTTTTTACGCATGCCCCCTCGCGAGGACTACAACCCACCGGAACACCTTCCTGTCTCGGGACACCCTGGGGGTAAGAGCCTATGCTTCGCCACACTGTCACACAGTGAGAACCCCCCATAGGTCGACATCCAATGCCTAGTTGCTCTGATACCACTGTAGGGTTGCTAGACACGCGCACAAGGGTCTACAAGGCATCAACCATGCCCGATTTAAAATTTAGCCGTGCCGAACAACCCGAATACGGAACTTTAAACTAGAGATTAGGCGAAAACAAGCATGCTAAACAATTTAACACTAAGTGAGAGGGATTACAACCTTTGTAGACCCGGTCCTTCACTTCATATGCTCCGTGTTGTGGTCCCTTCGCTGCGATCATCGGGATCCGGACTCTCGAGAGGTTCCACGAAGAGAAAGACGCAACCTTTGCTTCCGATCTTCGATACTAAGATGATCTACCTTGAAGTTTCTTTAACACAAGCTAACACTCATGAAATGATGTGAACACCCTCATCTAAATGGCAAGGGAAGATGAGGATGATGAAGTAGGATTTTTGCTCTATTTATTTATCTTTTTCTCACTATTATTCATCACTTGGAAAAATCAAGAAAGCTTTTTCCATGAAAGAAAATGAAGGAAGAAGATGAACAATATTCATTATCCTTTTGTGATGAATAGGAAATGAAATAATATGATAGATAATGCAACCATGGTCAAGCTAACTCTTGTAGAGAATTAACTAGGGTTAGGGTTTGGGTTTGGTTAAAGCATGAGTCACTTGCAAATATCTTTATAATGACAAAAAGAAAAGCTTCTAGAATCAACTAGAAGGTTTAACCCTAATCCAAACCCTAATCATATTTAAACTCCACTAAACAAGTTGCATTAGTTATCATATCATGTTACAATATTATATATCACATATATAATATTTATCGTAACAAAATAAAATAATACAATTAACATATATCGCATATATATCAATGTATTACCCGAGTGAGAAAAAGAATCTTTTAGTGAGCAAATATTAGTTAATGCAATTTAATATATCATATATATTATTATACATTAAATTATCGAATCAACACTTGATCCGACAATCCGGCTATATCGCATATAACCGACTAATATTTATCCGTACCGATTCATCGAATCAACACTTGATCCGATGACCCGGCTGATATCAAATATCGAGAGAATAGAATACGGTATCACATATCGCATTATCCTCGGTCCCGCACATATCACATATGTGCTCCTACTTCGTTTTGCCTGAGTCAAGAAACCTCTGTGTAGGACTCTAAAGAATCGTCAATACGCCGGCAGTAGGTGATGATCATATCAATCACCCACAAACTGCAAGCGGTCAGCTAAACGTAACAGCTACCCAGGTATTGAGCGCTCAGAAGATCAACAAGCAAGCCTGTAACTTCTCCTGTGAATCCAAACAGTAACACTCCCGTACAGTCCGGTCTCGTCGTCTGATATGTCGCATATCTCGCCTAGGGGTGGTAAACGTCAGACCCCAGTAGCTCAATAAGTCGTGTCGATATGAGGTCTATAACAGTTCGAGAAACTACTGATAACACTTACCAGTAAATCTCAGCAACCCTGGCCAGGGATTTCCGGTTATAGCCAATCGAACACAGCACAACATCAACTCCCTATACCGGGAGAGACGAATCCCCTCCTATCGCTCATTGCCTCCATGTGATTCGGGACTATACCCAAAAGCCACCTTTTTGCACGCCCTCTTGGACGTGGTATGATGGAAATCAAAGCACAGTGGGAATCACACAAGACTCTATGACGATCTCGGGTCAACAGACTACTCTGTACCAGTGTCACCGGAGAACTGCCATCTGACGTATGGTATAATACCATCTGGGAGTTCTCGGAGAGTCCGTCCAGTGTACCCAGTCTCTACTGAGCACCCGTACACCATCCTTGATGTCAAACACCGATGGATATGGGATCATCCATCGCCCATCATATGGGTCAAGATGCGTATACGCTAGTCTACTCTGGTGCATCGATGCCCTGTCTCGATACACCCTCGACTAGGAACAGTTATAGGATGTACTCGTCGACTACCGTGGCCCCACTAGTATGATCTCATCATAGTCCCGGTAGTCGAGTACATATCCTAAGGGCTTTATCAACATGTAATATAGAGACAATCAGAGTACATGTTTAGATAAAGTACAACCAGATAGCATACTATCATGTCGAGCAAGAAAGCCTTCCCTATATATGTCCTAGCATCCACTACAATATACATCGTATGTACAGTAATGGCCTCTAGGGAATACATATAACTAACACTGCGGATACACATTCCGCACAAAATACGGCCTTTTCCAGCGAGATCTGAGCTTTCCCGGATGGAAGTGAAGTCGGGTGTCGTAAAGCAGTACCTGCTGACCAGGTACGAAGGTTTTGCGCAAAAGGTGTTTATCGTGAAACACCTGTGTTCGATTCTTAACGACAACCGCGTTATCGTAAGCCTCATCCCTAAGCTCGCTTAGTTCGTTCAACTGCAGCTTCCGATGGCTGCCCGCATTCTCAAGAGACAGATTCAGCTCTTTTATCGCCCAAAATGCGCGATGCTCTATTTCGAAAGGAAGGTGGCAGGCTTTTCCATACACAAGCCGATAGGGAGACATGCCAAGGTCGGTCTTATAAGCGGTTCGAAAGGCCCAAAGGGCATCAGTGAGTTTCAGCGACCAATCCTTACGGTTCTTGGAAACCGTTTTCTCCAGTATCTGCTTGATTTGCCGATTTGAAACTTCGGCCTGCCCGCAGGTTTGGGGGTGGTAGGGCGTAGAGAGCTTATGATTAATGGAGTATTTCCGTATCAAGGCTTCGAAAGTTTTATTGCAGAAATGACTTCCATTGTCGCTAATGATCGCTCGGGGGTGCCCAAACCGGGAGAAAATGTTTTCTTTAAGGAACCTAACGACAACCTTGTTGTCGTTAGTCCGGCTGGGCACAGCCTCGACCCATTTAGAGACGTAATCAACAGCGAGAAGGATGTACAAGTTCCCAAAAGAGCTGGGAAACGGCCCCATGAAATCTATCCCCCAAACATCGAAAATCTCCACAACCAAGATCGGTTGGAGCGGCATCTCGTTCCTCCGGGATATCCGGCCCATGTGTTGGCACCGGGAGCAAGTCTTGCAATAGTCGTGAGCGTCTTTGAAGAGTTGTGGCCAGTAGAAACCACATTGCAAGATCTTCTCAGCTGTCTTTCTGGGCCCAAAATGCCCGCCACACGCTTGATCGTGGCAAAATGACAGCACACTCTTGAATTCCTCATCAGGGACACACCGACGAATAATCTGGTCGGGACAGTACTTGAACAAGTAGGTTTCGTCCCAGTAAAAGTGTTTTACTTGGGATAAGAAGCGAAGTCTGTCCTGACTTGACCATTCGGTCGGTAGTAATCCCGTGGCCAAATAGTTCACAATATCTGCGAACCAGGGTTCGCACGATACTGTCAAGAGCTGTTCATCCGGGAAAACGTCGTTGATCGGAATTGGAAGCGAAGGCGATGAAGGAAGTCGTGAGAGATGGTCGGCAACTACGTTTTCACATCCTCGTTTGTCCTTAATGACAAGGTCAAACTCTTGGAGCAAGAGGATCCAACGTATTAACCGAGATTTTGCATCTTTCTTCGCAAAAAGATGGCGCAGAGCTGAATGGTCTGTGTAGACAATGACTGGAGAGCCGATGAGGTAGGGCATGAACTTTTCTAGAGCAAATACAACAGCTAAGAATTCCTTCTCAGTTGTTGTATAGTTGAGTTGGGCGTCGTTCAGGGTTCGGCTTGCGTAATAGATTACGTGCGGCATCTTGTTGATGTGTTGTCCAAGGACAGCACCAATGGCAAAGTCGGATGCATCGCACATAATCTCAAATGGGTGCGTCCAGTCAGGTGAAGAAAGAACGGGAGCAGAAGTGAGTGAGCGTTTCAGTGACTCGAATGCAGTCACACAGCTCGAGTTGAAGTCGAATGGCGTGTCCTTGGCCAGCAAAAGCGTCAAGGGCCTAGCAATATTGCTAAAGTCCTTGATAAACCGTCTATAGAAACCGGCATGGCCAAGGAAGGCTCGGACATCTCTGACGCATCGGGGAGGAGGCAGATTGGAAATGACCTCAATCTTTGCTTTGTAAACCTCTATGCCATTTTGCGAGATGATATGTCCTAAGACAATACCTTCGCGTACCATGAAGTGGCATTTCTCCCAGTTCAAAGTGAGATTCTTGTCCTTACATCGGGTAAGGACAGCGTCAAGATGCAGCAAACACTCGTTGAAGGAGTCGCCGAAGATGGAGAAGTCATCCATGAAAATCTCCAGAAATTTTTCCACCATGTCCGAGAAGATACCCATCATACACCGCTGGAAGGTAGCGGGCGCATTGCATAACCCAAAGGGCATGCGACGATATGCAAACGTGCCGAAAGGACAAGTGAAAGTGGTCTTGTCCTGGTCTTTTTCGGCGATGGGAATTTGATTATAGCCGGAGTAGCCATCATGAAAGCAGTAGTATTCGTGTCCGGCCAATCGTTCAAGCATTTGGTCAATGAAAGTTAGCGGAAAGTGGTCTTTCCGCGTTGCCGCGTTGAGTTTTCTGTAATCAATGCAAACTCGCCACCCAGTTTGGGTGCGAGTAGGGAACAACTCGTTCGCCTCGTTGGTTATGACCGTGATGCCCGACTTCTTGGGGACAACATGAATGGGGCTAACACACTGGCTATCAGAGATAGGGTAAATGATACCACTATCTAGACATTTGACGATCTCCTTCTTCACAGCCTCCTTCATGACTGGATTAAGACGTCTTTGTGGATCCCGAGCTGGTTTGGCATCATCCATCAGATGAATGTGATGCTCAACGATCAGGGGACTAATCCCCTTGATGTCCGCCATGGACCAGCCAAAAGCTTGCCTGTTGCTGTGCAAAACCGCTAGAAGGGCTTTCTCTTGCTCGGGAGCTAGAGAAGCCGAGATGATGACAGGGAGGGTCTCGTTCTCACCTAAGTAAGCATACTTAAGGTGAGACGGCAACGGCTTGAGTTCGAGCGTTGGAGGTGAAATGATGGAAGGCAAGACTGGTGCAAAGGTCTCGAACACAAAGGACTCCAGCAAAGGTTCAAAACGAGTGTAGGCAACCGAGTTGGATGGTTCAGGTAACTCATCCGGAAATTCGAAGGATTCAAACTCGGGTTGTGCGCAGCTAAGATCGTTCAAGAACGTGAAACACTCGTAGTCGTTTTCGGGCGCAGAAACAGCAGCAGGTTCGAAGAGAAACGCACTAGTGGCGTCAAGATTATCGTGATCAAACAGAAACTCCTCGAATTCACACTCTTCTGGGGTGATCTCCTGGATCGAGCAGACGTCCAGTATATGAGCATTAGGTTTGGCGGGTTGATTCCCCAACCTAAAAATGTTGAGTTCAATCGTCATATTTCCAAAAGAGAGGTTCATCGAACCATTGCGACAATTGATCACAGCATTTGAGGTTGCGAGAAATGGGCGACCGAGTATCACCGGAATTTGATTCCGGGGGTTAGCTACAGGCTGTGTATCTAATACAATGAAGTCAACGGGGATATGAAGTCCCCGACTCTTATCAACACATCCTCTAGCTCACCCTTAGGATGGGTGATCGATCGGTCGGCCATTTGGAGAGTGCAGTGTGTGGGTTTAAGCTCTCCGACGTCTAATTGCTCGTATACTGAATACGGAAGCAGGTTAACACTGGCACCAAGATCTAATAGTGCGCGGTTGATGTTCTTATCCCCAATAGTAATTGAAATCATAGGACAGCCAGGGTCCTTCCGTTTTTGTGGTAAAGATTGGGTAAGGGCATCACTCACAACACTAGCCAAAAAAACTTTCTTGGGTACCTGAGACTTCCTCTTTTTCTTGCACAAGCCCTTTAAGATTTTCGCGTAGGACGGGACTTGTTGGACAGCATCTAAAAGAGGAATGTTAATGTTAACCTGCTTAAATAACTCCAGAATATTCTCCATTTGAGGATTTTGTTTATTAGACCTCAACCGGTTTGGAAATGGAACATTTTGAAAATTGGATGAGTCTAATGCTGGAGGAGGAGATTGTGGAGTTGGAACGGATCCCATAATAGGTATTTTCGTGGAGTGAGAAGTGGGTCCATTCAGAGCAGAAGAAGAGGAAGGAGAGACTGTTGAAGAACGGAGAATAGGCTCGGAAGACGAAGAAGAAGAAGAAGAAGAAGAAGCAGCGGCCGGGGTGTCATCGTTGATTCGTTTGCCAATGGTGTTTTGCAGCATCCTTCCCGATCTCAGTGTGGTCACGGCACTCACATTATGGTTTTGTTGTTCAAGAGCAACATGTGCATTATGTGGGTGACCGGGATTTGGAAGTGGCTGGGACGGGAGCTTCCCTCGCTTAAGGCCGCGTTCAGCTGTGCAATCTGGGCCTCGATGGTCTTGATGCTTTGCCCGTGTGCGGCAGTGTGTTGCACTAGAGATTGAATGGAAGACTGGATGTTGGTGGTGGATTGAGTCGATTGTTTAACAAACGCCTCCAGACTTCGTTCAAGCGAGGAAACCTTATCGTTGTTTGACGGAACAAAGTTATTTGGTGGAAAAGAATTGTTGGGTGCAAAGTTGTTTGTCTGATTTTGGAAACGTTGGGGTTGGAAGGGCTGCTGATACTGAGTTTGTTGTTGTGCTTGTTGTTGCGGTGGAGTGGCCCTTTGGAAATTATTGCATTGGAATTGATTCTGATTCTGATTCCAGGCGAAATTGGGGTAGTTCCTCCAACCGGGATTGTAGGTGGAAGAGTATGGATCATTCCTCGGTCTTTGCTGGAAGGCAGCATTAACCTGATCCTGTCCTTGCGAGGGTGGATTGTAAGGACACTCTTCGGTCAAGTGAGAAGGATCGGAACAACAAGCGCAGATGGTACGAAGGGGGAGAACAGGGGTGGGGGCAGGAGCAGAAAATTTGCTATCTATCGCTTCAAGCTTTCTTGTTATTGCAGCCATTTCAGCTTTCATCGCAATAGAGACATCAAGTTGGTGGATTCCTACCCTAGACTGACCGGTAGAAGTGGAGGTAGAAGAAGAAGAAGAATTCGGTCTGGTGCTCTCCCATTGTAGCGTTTGCTCCGCAAGGTCGTCAAAGAACTGCCACGCTTCCTCGTCAGATTTCGATAGGAAGTGGCCCTGACAGATGGTTTCCAACAACTGCTTCGTTGCTGGGTTCAGGCCCTCGTATAAGGTTTGGCAGAGCTGCCATTTCTCTATACCGTGGTGAGGACACTGAACAAGAAAGTCTTTGTACCGGTCAAAGCACTTCCAGAAGGGTTCAGAAGGAAGCTGGGAGAATTGGTTGATTTCATTTCGAATCCTTGCGGTTTTATGATTCGGATAGAATTTTTTTAGAAACGCTTTAACAAACTCGTCCCAGCTGGTGATTGAGTGGGAAGCGGTGCTATACAGCCATTTTTCAGCGAGATCGCATAAAGTGAACGGAATGACCCGTAGACGTATAGCATCGTCCGACAGCTGGGTGGTTTTCATCATGGCACAGACGTTTTGAAATTTATTGATGAAGATATAGGCATCTTCAGATTCAAGCCCATGAAAACGTGGAAGCATGTTGATGAAATGGGGCTTAATTTCAAAGTTGTCCCTATTGGCCGGAGGAAGAGAAAGGCAGGTGGGAAGTGCAGAACGGGTGGGATAGAAACGATCCTGGAGCGCGATTCGCTGTGGCGCTACAACAGGCGGAGGTGGTGGGAGATTGGTCTCCGTAGGAGGTGGAGCCAATCCAGCGGTGGTCAAAGAGATGTTCGGATTAAATCCCGACATCGCGGAAGAAGAGGTTGGTGAAGGTGAAGGTGAAGGTGAAGATTTATGAACGGAATTCCGGTCAACGTCGGAGTTGGCCGGCAAGGGAAGGGGTGAAAGAGGAGTGGACGGAGTATCGACGTCTGAGTCGATCGCGTTGTCGGTAGCGACTAACGTAACGCGTGTTGGAGATAGTGCCCTCAGAGTCAATTATTAGGTCACAAGTACGTGATTGCAATGATTGATGGAGGACCTATCCCGGTAGGACAGTCTTACTCGAGATGATAGTATGCTATCTGGTTTACCTTTATCAGCGTGTACTGCTTTAGGTGACCTGACAAGTCGCTATTACACATTGATAGAGCCCTTAGGATTCTTGCTTGACCACCAGCAGTATGAGGGCGATCATATAAGTGGGAGCTGGGGTCTATAAGCATATCCATAAATGGTCCCTAGTCGTATGAGTTTCGAGACAGGGCATCGATACTCCAGAGTAGACTAGTGTATACAGTCGAGACCCCGACGAGGGGCGGTGGCCGGTCTCACAAGCCACTGGTGTCAGTTGGATCACCTAAGATATATACAGGTGCTCATTGGGTTATGAGTACACCGGACAGGACTCGCCGGGAACATGCTAGTTGGTCATATACCAGACGTCAGATGGCAGTTCCCTGGTGACATGTGTGCAGGTTAGTTCATCGACCTGGGGATCGTCATTTGTCTTGTGTGAGTTCCCACTGTACTTTGATTACTACCCTACCACGGCTCAAAGGAGTCGTGCAAACAGGTTTTAGTTGGGTACAGTCCCGAGCCACATGGAGGCAGTGAGCGCATCTTCAGGGGTTCGTCTCTCCCGGTATTGGGGGTGAGGTCGTGCTGTGTCTAGGAGAGCCATTACACGAAGCCTTCGGCCGAGGCAAGGAGATTTACTGGTAGGTATTCCAGTAGTATCTCAGGGTGTTCTGGGCTACACTCCGACACGACTTGTACCGCTTTTGGGGGTCTGACTTTTACCAACCCCCTAGGCCCGCCATGCGATACTCATAAACGAACGGACCGGACAGTACGGATATTGTAACTGACAGGCTCAGTAGGGTTGTCAGGCTGAGTTCGCTCACAGACGTCCCTTTTAGTCAATACCTGGTAGCCCGTTACGTATTGGCTTATACCTCTGACGTGCTAGTGGTTAAATCCACAACCAAGGTGTTGACGAGTCTTTAGAGTCCCCCATATTCAGTTACTCAGCTTTCGGGCGAAAAGTTGTAGAGGCCGTATGGAGATATGGCAAGGTCCGGTCAGATAGGTGCGGTATTGCACGGATCAGGATCGGACAGTTTGTACTACAGGCCGTATGGATATATGGCAGGGTTCGATCAGATACGTGCGGTATTGCACGGATCAGGATCGAACAGATATTACTAGCCGTCTTTGGTATAAGCCGGATTCTAGTATAGTACAGTGTAGATTTTGTCTCATTGCATTTGTATTTTGGTCGAAATACAGATGCGGGTGTGTATGCACAGTAGCGGGATTTTCCTGTAATTTATTACGGGACCAGTTTTCTGGAATTGCCAGTTTGCTTTCCGTTTCGGCCAATTTCCTTTGTATCGTTCATTGGCCGAAGATTGGTGGAGGAGGGCTTATTTACATTGTTGCAAATAAGCAATTGTGGAGGGGGTCTTTGCATTTTGTTGTATCATTATAGCTTTTCTTTGACCTTGACTTCTTCTTGTCATGATGCCTTGACTTTTGCAGGATATGATGGTTGATGATGTTTGTGGTTGAGTGTGGGTTTGGGTTTGTGATGATCTCCTTTCATGATATCCTTTGATTCTCATCTTGCATGATGGAGATATACACTCCCTCATTCCTTTTCCCTCTCTCAATTATCCATTCCAACCTCACCATTTTGGCATGGCCGGCCACTCCCATTGGGGGCTGTCCAAATTTTTGCAAGAGGGATTTTATCTCTTTTGGCATTGTAAAAATCCTATAGCTCCACAAAAATTACATGTATCATCCCTCCACCAAAATGGCATCTCCATAAACCCTAAATGAGACATGCTCACTAGATATTCTACAGCAAACCTTGGGCATGTCGACTAGCCAGCTTCGTGCCCGTGTTGCCTCGGCATTAAGGTGGGAGCCCGTAAAAGAAGTAGGCGATGTGGTGCACTTCCGGCGACGAGGTGGAGACCGGAGCTTCCGCAGGAGATCGGGACGACGACGAGAAGACCGGAGGACTCGGATCAGTCGGTATATCTCTCTTCCCCTTCTTGTAGTTAGCTAGGACTAGTTAATGGTTCGATCCGGGTATTAGTGCGCGGCGGTTTGCCAGTTCATGTAAAATTTAAAGTTTATCACCGCTTCCGCATTTGGCCGTCGGATTGACGGCCGGGGCGCCGCCGTGCACTTACAGAGGTATCAGAGCCTCGCCATTAACCTAGTCTAGCTTTGTGTAATGTGTTTACATTTCCGATCGACCAAAATTCCAAAATCTGCATTTTAGTTCACATCAGTTTTCTGTTGAAAATTTTTGGTGTCGAAAATTTTTTCAGGTTACAGAAAAGTGATCTATTAGAAAAATTAAGAATTCTGTGAAAATTCGATGCAGCAACTCCACTGTAGGAGCGCGGAACCGCGGCCAAACACCCTTTTGGGCCGCGGTTCCGCCGCACAATTTTGAGTTCCCTGCACCAAATTTCTACAGTATCTTTCTGGGGTGAAAATTGGGTTTTTGGAATAATAACATTGGGCCCAGAATTTCTTGATCTGCTACAGTAATGCTTTGGGGCCCATTTGTTGAAATTTGATTGATCAGATATTTTAAACACATTATTTCACAGTATTTACATTATATCTCCGACCGTGAATGTCACTTGATCGGTAAATCCGGTCTAACTGCTATAGCCCGGTTAGACGGATTTGCGAACGTGACTTTCACGTTGATGTTCTGTTTTTGCTGTGATGTTGCGGATCGGTCGTGGGGGATAGCCTGGTTGCAATGCTAGTACAGTTGTGGTTGTATTATGTACTTTTGATATTGCGGGGCGAGCGTCCGACATGTGGACTGCCGTCACTGCCTGTTTGTATTATTATTTTGGGACACGACCAGGTTGCGGTCGATGTACCCGTTGTATGTATATTTTACTTTCTGTACTAGGATTACCCCGTGGAGGGGTGCACGGATAGCCGGGTAATGGAGGGCAACAAGCCCGCATCTCATGGCATTGAGACGGAGGGGGCTTCACTCTAGAATTGGCGGGCTATTCGCCGCACTCGTAGGGGGTACAGGTTGACCCAGGAGGGGTGCCCAAGTTACCGGATTCTGTGAAGTGCTGGGTGGTCCATTCATGTTGCTGAAGGGGGCTGCCTCGCTTCAGGTTTTGGCGGGTGACTTGCCGCGCCCGTAGGGGTCTAGGATTTCATTGCACAGGCTATCCACACGACCAGGGGAACGTCGGGTTTCAGTAGTGGCTCTGTGAAACCCGGGGATCCCAGATATCTGTATTATTCTGTGATGCTGTTCATTTTCTGTGATGTTGAATTTTATCATGCCTTGAGCGAATATAATATATTGGTATATATATTAGTAGATGTTGTATATGTTTTGCATCCGCGCTAGTCCAGTCCCCGCTCTGTCGTTAGTTAGCTAACCTAACGGGTAATGACGGGACCCAGTGGCGAATGCGGATGGCATATACGTACATCAGTATATTTTCGTTCTTTTTGGTGTGATCAATGATGGGACTGCGTTGATTCGGATCAATGCAAGTTAAAAACAAGCCTAATCTGATGTTGTTGGAACACTTTTCAAAAAGCTGTTATTGCAAGGACGTTCACTTTTGTTTTGCATCGTGATATTCAGTTGGAATATCCTGCTCCTCAGTCGACGAGGCAAGGGCCGAGATCCCTTCACCGGGAGTGACCCCTTGGACAGAAGTTTGCGTCAGGGCATTAACTTCACTATAGCCGATTACTTTTGCTTTGCACCGTGGTATTCAGTTGGAATATCCTGCACCTCATTCTACGGGGAAAGAGCTGAGATCCCTTTGTTAGTTATATGTATGCCCTAGAGGCCATTACTGTACATAGGATGTATATTGTAGTGGATGCTGGGACATATATAGGGAGGACTTTCTTGCTCGACATGATAGTATGCTATCTGGTTGCTCTTTACTTAACGTGTATACTGATTGTCTCTCTGTTACATGTTGGTAAAGCCCTTAGGATGTGTACTTGACTACCTGGACTATGATGCGGATCATACTAGTGGGGACATGGTAGTCCATAAGGGACTGTTCATATCAGATTTTTGCATTTTCATACCGCCCAATTTTTATCACATTGCATGTCGGTAGATACTCTTGAGCCGTGTTTGCTAGTCAATTGCAGGATACAGGTTCCCGGTTCTCAAACGGAGAAATTCATGAAAAACACGACAAAATCCGGTTCCTGCCAACCACAGATAAAACACGGTCTCCGCTCTTCATCCGTATGTTGCCAGATACCAATAGGAAGACAAAATGTCAAATCAATGCACAAGGCTCAATGGTAGCACAAAATCCAAGAGATCTACGCGGAGCTCGAGGCAATCATGACAAAATCTTGACAAAAAGTCCACCTTTCCCTCAACAGAAATTCTGGAAAATTCGTGAAGAAATTATGAGAAAACACATGTACCAGATTGAAGCTCACAGCAAACCAGGGTCCCACAAAAAAGCACAGAGCCCAAGTCCACCATAGGGCCGCGGTTCCACGGCCAAAGGAGGGTCCAGGCCGCGGAACCGCGGCCGTTCTGGCGCCAACCATGCCGGGTTTTCGGGGGCACTTTGGTCTTTTCATTTTGGCCCGTATGGTTGCCCTAGTTTCTCATTTTCAAGCCTATAAATACCCCAGAATTCTGTGAAGGAGGGGGTCCAATTCTTGTATTTCATTTTGCCTAGTTGTAGTGTTGTTCTTCTTCCTCTTCTCACCTCTTCTCCATTAAACTTGTAAGTGAGCTTTTGAGTGAAGAGTGATGAATAAAGAAGACCATTTTATTATCATGCTTGTCTCTTTCTTTACTTATTGTAATTTGTTGTAATTTTAATTGTTAAGTAGTTGTTGTTATTTCCTTATTGTTTCTTTCTTCTTTCTTTTTTCTTTATCCTTACATATGACAATGATACTTACGCTTGATCCTCGCCAAGGTGAGGTCGCAAATAGTTAGTCGTATTCTTCTAGTCCCCTTCTTTCTATCTTCCTCTTTTGTTTGTTTTATTTTTCCATATTATGAAGTGTGAGTAGTTCTATACTTGTTAGGGTAGGATAAGGGAAGTTTGAGAGAAGGAAATCTCTCTCACTCTTTCCTTGCCCAACAACTTAAATCAACTCCCGTTAATTGAACCACAATCCGCTCCTTACGGCACCCTATCCTACATGATAGCGGTGATTCAGTAGTGAGACCGGTTGTGGTTGAATTAACCGGAGGTTATGGATAAGAGCCAAGAACGGACGGACAAGCACCAAAAGGAAGGACTATGCGTTGGAAAGCCTAGCTTATACTCGCAAGTTCCTTCCTAGTCGTGCTAATCCCCGTTGTTGCCGATTACCGTAACACCGATATTAAGTAGGGCAACGAAAGATGTGGAGACTCCTAACTCAAACTAACCTAATCCTAACCCTAACAAGCTCTCTTTAATTATCAACTTACACTTAGATAACCACAACAAAATCTGAAAACAGGACTTAACTCGTTAAAACACTTTGAAAAAGACTCCCATCTCCCTGCGGACGACCCGTACTCAACCGGCTAGCTACAAGCGAAACCGTCTTGATTGCGGTATTTAAACTAGAACTTGAACACGCACGTATCCTAACAATCAAATGGCGCCGTTGCCGGGGAGACGGTAGTTTATTTCTTTGTGAAATTTCGGGTTAAATTGTAAGTATAAAAAAAATGAAAAAAGAATACATACTTTGTAAAAAGCCATCTTGTTATTCTTGATTAGTTTTTGTGCAAGTGCGCAGGAAAATACGAAGTTCAAGATCGACGCCAAAGACGTTGGAAATACGGAGTTCAAGTACAGTGCCAAAGACGTGGGAAGATAGACCCATATTTTCGCGGCTACACCGCGACGGACAAAAACGAAGCATCCGGTCTACGGTAAAAATCTCTCTGTAAGTCTCTCTGCTTCTCTCCACTCCTCTGGACTCCAATAAACTGTGTTTTCTGCAGCCTTTTTTGCGCAAATTCTTCTCCCCCTTCCAATAAACTGTTCTTGTGCAGGATTCTTTGCGCCGCAAAATAAAAATTGTTTGCTGTTGATTTGTTACTGTTTTGCATTCTTTAATACGGACTTAAGGGGCTTGAAACCAATCCAGATTGGGTGGGGATTTCATCACCCTTCCCAGGACCCCAAAAATCACTAAAGCATATGCATTGTCCATTGTAAATTAAAAAATACTAGACTTCAGCCCTAAGGACTTCGTGCTCATTAGGAGAAGATAAACCGTGTTTAGAACCTCGCTTAACCGTATATTGATTACGGGGTGCCTAGGAAAGTGTTAAAGGCGCAACCGCCGAAAGAGAAAGGGTTATTTAATTAAGGAACTTCGCGAAAGCGTTGGACAACCTCCCCTTATCTCTGCACTTACCTGGCCCCGTGATCGGTGTATTTTTAAGCCTGTTTCTCGACACTGTTTAACTTCGAAAATCAAGTTCAGGAGCAGGTCTAGTAGACCTAGGCGACCGTAGATCTAGGTGTGATTGTGCATATCTTGATTGTGATTGCTTAAGCCGTATTTCCGTACATACTTCTGTAAATCTCTTTCTAAAAAAAAAAAAAAAATCAAAAACTTTTATAAAAACTTGCCCTTTTGTCGCCAAATCCATTTTCACCCACCACCCATCGCCTTTCTCCATTGACGTTTTCTTACCCGCACCTTCTCCGCTTTGACTATACTAAAGTCGTTTAGTGTATGTCCGCTTGGACTCGGGACACTAGCGCCCGTTTAGTCCGCGTTACGTTAGTCGCGACCGACTACGCGATCGACTCCGAAGTCGATACTCCGTCCACTCCTCTTTCACCCCTTCCTTTGCCGGCCAACTCCGACGTTGACCGGAATTCTGTTCATACATCTTCACCTTCACCTTCACCTTCACCAACCTCTTCTTCCGCGATGTCGGGATTTAATCCGAACATCTCTTTGACCACCGCTGGAATAGCTCCACCTCCTACGGAGACCAATCTTCCACCACCTCCGCCTGTTGTAGCGCCGCAGCGAATTGCGCTCCAGGATCGTTTCTACCCCACCCGTTCTGCACTTCCCACCTGCCTTTCTCTTCCTCCGGCCAATGGGGACAACTTTGAAATTAATCCCCATTTCATCAACATGCTTCCACGTTTTCATGGGCTTGAAACTGAAGATGCCTATATCTTCATCAACAAATTTCAAAATGTCTGTGCCATGATGAAAACAACCCAGCTGTCGGACGATGCTATACGTCTACGGGTCATTCCGTTCACTCTATGCGATCTAGCTGAAAAATGGCTGTATAGCACCGCTTCCCACTCAATCACCAGCTGGGACGAGTTTGTTAAAGCGTTTCTGAAAAAATTCTACCCAAATCATAAGACCGCAAGAATTCGAAATGAAATCAACCAATTCTCCCAGCTTCCTTCTGAACCCTTCTGGAAGTGCTTTGACCGATACAAAGACCTTCTTGTTCAGTGTCCTCACCACGGTATAGAGAAATGGCAACTCTGCCAAACCTTATACGAGGGACTGAACCCAGCAACGAAGCAGTTGCTGGAAACCATCTGTCAGGGCCACTTCCTATCGAAATCTAACGAGGAAGCGTGGCATTTCTTTGACGATCTTGCGGAGCAAACGCTACAGTGGGAGAGCACCAGACCGTTTTCTTCTTCTTCTACCTCCACTTCTACCGGTCAGTCTAGGGTAGGAATCCACCAACTCGATGTCTCTATTGCGATGAAAGCTGAAATGGCTGCAATAACACGAAAGCTTGAAGCGATAGAGAGCAAATTTTCTGCTCCTGCTCCTGCCCCTGTTCTCCCCCTTCGTACCATCTGCGCTTGTTGTTCCGATCCTTCCCACTTGACCGAAGAGTGTCCTTACAATCCACCCTCGCAAGGACAGGATCAGGTTAATGCTGCCTTCCAGCAAAGACCGAGGAATGATCCATACTCTTCCACCTACAATCCCGGTTGGAGGAACCACCCCAATTTCGCCTGGAATCAGAATCAGAATCAATTCCAGGGCAACAATTTCCAAAGGGCCCCTCCACCGCAACAACAAGCGCAACAACAAACTCAGTATCAGCAGCCCTTCCAACCCCAACCTTACCAAAACTAGACGAACAATTTTGCACCAAACAATTCTTTTCCACCAAATAACAACTTTGTTCCGTCAAACACTGATAAGGTTTCCTCGCTCGAGCGAAGTCTGGAGGCATTTGTTAAACAATCGACTCAATCCACCGCCAACATCCAGTCTTCGATCCAATCTTTAGTGCAACACACCGCCGCACACGGGCAGAGCATCAAAACCATCGAGGCCCAGATTGCACAGCTGAACGCGGCCTTGAGCGAGCGAGAGAAGGGGAAGCTTCCGTCCCAGCCACTGCCAAATCCCGGTCACCCACATAATGCACATGTTGCTCTTGAACAACAAAACCATAATGTGAGTGCCGTGACTACGCTGAGATCGGGAAGGATGCTGCAAAACAACATTGGAAAGCGAATCAACGATGACACCCCGGCCGCCGCTTCTTCTTCTTCTTCTCCTTCTTCTTCTTCGTCTTCCGAGCCTATTCTCCGTTCTTCAACAGGCTCTCCTTCCTCTTCTTCTGCTCTGAACGGACCCACTTCTCACTCCACGAAAACACCTATTCTGGGATCCGTTCCAACTCCAAAATCTCCTCCTCCAGCATTAGACTCAACCAATTTTCAAAATGTTCCATTTCCAAACTGGTTGAGGTCTAATAAACAAAATCCTCAAATGGAGAAGATTTTGGAGTTATTCAAGCAAGTTAACATTAACATTCCTCTTTTAGATGCTGTCCAACAAGTCCCGTCTTACGCGAAAATCTTAAAGGACTTGTGCACGAAAAAGAGGAAGTCTCAGGTACCCAAGATAGTTTTCTTGGCTAGTGCTGTGAGTGATGCCCTTACCCAATCTTTACCACAAAAACGGAAGGACCCTGGCTGTCCTACGATTTCAATTACCATTGGGGATAAGAACATCAACCGCGCACTATTAGATCTTGGTGCCAGTGTTAACTTGCTTCCGTATTCAGTATACGAGCAATTAGGCGTCGGAGAGTTGAAACCCACACACTGCACTCTCCAAATGGCCGACCGATCGATCACCCATCCTAGGGGTGAGCTAGAGGATGTGTTAATAAAAGTCGGGGACTTCATATTCCCCGTTGACTTCATTGTATTAGATACACAGCCTGTAGCTAACCCCCGGAATCAAATTCCGGTGATACTCGGTCGCCCATTTCTCGCAACCTCAAATGCTGTGATCAATTGTCGCAATGGTTCAATGAACCTCTCTTTTGGAAATATGACGATTGAACTCAACATTTTTAGGTTAGGGAATCAGCCCGCCGAACCTAATGCTCATATACTGGATGTCTGTTCGATCCAGGAGATCACACCAGAAGAGTGTGAATTCGAGGAGTTTCTGTTTGACCACGATAATCTTGACGCCACTAGTGCGTTTCTCTTCGAACCTGCTGCTGCTTCAGCGCCCAACTACGACTATGAGTGTTTTACGTTTTCACACGATCTTAGCCGCTCACCACCCGAGTTTGAATCGTTTGACTTTTCGGATGAGGTACCTGAACCATCCAACTCGGTGGCTTACACTCGTTTCGAACCTTTGTTGGAATCCTTTGAGTTCGAGACCTTTTCTCCAATCCTTCCTTCTATAATTTCACCTCCAATTCTCGAACTCAAGCCTTTGCCGTCTCATCTTAAGTACGCTTACTTAGGTGAGAACGAGACCCTCCCAGTTATCATTTCGTCTTCTCTAGCTCCTGAGCAAGAGAAAGCCCTTCTTTCAGTCTTGCACGGCAATAGGCAAGCTTTTGGCTGGTCCATGGCGGACATTAAGGGGATTAGTCTCCTGATCGTAGAGTATCATATACATCTGATGGATGATGCCAAACCAGCCCGGGATCCACAAAGACGTCTTAATCCAGTCATGAAGGAGGCTGTGAAGAAGGAGATCGTCAAATGTCTAGATAGTGGTATCATTTACCCTATCTCTGATAGCCAGTGGGTTAGCCCCATTCATGTTGTCCCCAAGAAGTCGGGCATCACGGTCATAACCAACGAGGCGAATGAGTTAATCCCTACTCGCACCCAAACTGGGTGGCGAGTTTGCAATGATTACAGAAAACTCAACGCCGCTACGCGGAAAGACCACTTTCCGCTACCATTCATTGACCAGATGCTTGAACGATTGGCCGGACATGAGTACTATTGCTTTCTAGATGGCTACTCTGGGTACAATCAAATTCCCATCGCCGAAAAAGACCAGGACAAGACCACTTTCACTTGTCCTTTCGGCACGTTTGCATATCGACGCATGCCCTTTGGGTTATGCAATGCGCCCGCTACCTTCCAGCGGTGTATGATGGGAATTTTCTCTGACATGGTGGAAAATTTTTTGGAGATTTTCATGGATGACTTCTCCATCTTCGGCGACTCCTTTGACGAGTGTTTGCTGCATCTTGACGCTGTCCTTACCCGATGTAAGGACAAGAATCTCACTTTGAACTGGGAGAAATGCCACTTCATGGTGCGCGAAGGTATTGTCTTAGGACATATCATCTCGCAAAATGTCATAGAGGTTGACAGAGCAAAGATTGAGGTCATTTCCAATCTGCCTCCTCCCCGATGCGTCAGAGATATCCGAGCCTTCCTTGGCCATGCCGGTTTCTATAGACGGTTTATCAAGGACTTTAGCAAGATTGCTAGACCCTTGACGCTTTTGCTGGCCAAGGACACGCCTTTCAACTTCGACTCGAGCTGTGTGACTGCATTCGAGTCACTGAAACGCTCACTCACTTCTGCTCCCGTTCTCTCTTCTCCTGACTGGACGCACCCATTCGAGATTATGTGCGATGCATCCGACTTTGCCATCGGTGCTGTCCTTGGACAGCACATCAACAAGATGCCGCACGTAATCTATTACGCGAGCCGGACCCTGAACGACGCCGAACTGAACTATACAACAACTGAGAAGGAATTCTTAGCTGTTGTATTTGCTTTAGAAAAGTTCAGGCCCTACCTCATCGGCTCTCCAGTCATCGTCTACACGGACCATTCAGCTCTGCGCCATCTTTTTGCGAAGAAAGATGCCAAGTCTCGGTTAATCCGTTGGATCCTCTTGCTTCAAGAGTTTGACCTTGTCATTAAGGACAAACGAGGATGTGAAAACGTGGTTGCCGACCATCTCTCGCGACTTCCTTCTTCGCCTTCGCTTCCAATTCCGATAAACGACGTTTTTCCGGACGAACAACTCTTGACAGTATCTTGCGAACCCTGGTTCGCAGATATTGTGAACTATTTGGCCACGAGATTATTACCGACCGAATGGTCGAGTCAGGACAGACTTCGCTTCTTATCCCAAGTAAAACACTTTTATTGGGACGAACCCTACTTGTTCAAGTACTGTCCCGACCAGATTATTCGTCGGTGTGTCCCCGATGAGGAATTCAAGAGTGTGCTGTCATTTTGCCACGATCAAGCGTGTGGCGGGCATTTTGGGCCCAGAAAGAAAGCTGAGAAGATCTTGCAATGTGGTTTCTACTGGCCACAACTTTTCAAAGACGCTCACGAATATTGCAAGACTTGCTCCCGGTGCCAACATATGGGCCGGATATCCCGGAGAAACGAGATGCCGCTCCAACCAATCTTGGTTGTGGAGATTTTCGATGTTTGGGGGATAGACTTCATGGGGCCGTTTCCCAGCTCTTTTGGGAACTTGTACATTCTTCTAGCTGTTAATTACGTCTCTAAATGGGTCGAGGCTGTGGCCAGCCGGACTAACGACAACAAGGTTGTCGTCAGGTTCCTTAAAGAAAACATTTTCTCCCGGTTTGGGCACCCCCGAGCGATCATTAGCGACAATGGAAGTCATTTCTGCAATAAAACTTTCGAAGCCTTGATGCGGAAATACTCCATTAATCATAAGCTCTCTACGCCCTACCACCCCCAAACCTGCGGGCAGGCCGAAGTTTCAAATCGGCAAATCAAGCAGATACTGGAGAAGACGGTTTCCAAGAACCGTAAGGATTGGTCTTTGAAACTCACTGATGCCCTTTGGGCATTTAGAACCGCTTATAAGACCGACCTTGGCATGTCTCCCTATCGGCTTGTATACGGAAAGGCCTGCCACCTTCCTGTCGAAATCGAGCATCGCGCGTTTTGGGCGATTTAGGAGCTGAATCTGTCTCTTGAGGACGCGGGCAGCCATCGGAAGCTGCAGCTGAACGAACTATGCGAGCTTAGGGATGAGGCTTACGACAACGCGGTTGTCGTTAAGAATCGAACGAAGGTGTTTCATGATAAACACCATTTGCGCAAAACCTTCGTACCTGGTCAACAGGTACTTCTTTACGACACCCGACTTCATTTCCATCCTGGAAAGCTCCGATCTTGCTGGAAAGGGCCGTATTTTGTGCGGAATGTGTATCCGCAGGGCGCTCTGGATTTGGAAAATCCAAAGGACGGTTCACTCTTCAAGGTAAATGGACACCGATGCAAACCGTACCTTAGCGCCGAACCAACAGAGGAGCTCCTGTTCTTACAGGAACCGGTTTACCCTGAATGATCTTCCTCTGCCTACCTCCAAACTTCGGTTATCCAGCCAAGAACAGTGGACACTGTTCCAAATAAGTTTGGGGGTATGTACAAACCATTTTTTTTATATTTGTGTATATTCTTTTTTTTTCTTTAAAAACAAAAAAACAAATAAAAAATTGTGTATCACTAACCGACAATTTTGAACCTTCCAACTACTCTCTTCATGCAACGACAGTGAGGACACTGTCCAGCTTAATTTTGGGGGTACGCTCGGTACACATTTCTTACCTTCGCATGTATATTTTGCATCTGCATATTTAAATCCATAAAATCCATAAAAATCTAAAAATTTTCTAAAAAAATATAAAAACTTTTTTGTCAAGTTAGCTTGTGGAAGAACTTTGATTCAACATTTCGACGGTTTTTGTTTGAAAAAAAATAAGAATAACTAAATCTTATGTTTGGATTTTGAAAACCTAAAAGATAACTCTCCTTTGAAGTTAACTATAGCTGATATACGTCTTTACATCACACTACACGCGTCGTAAGATTTTGGGAATTAGATGACAAGTCTTTCATGTTTAAACTTTTAAACAGATAAATGATTTTCTGAGGATCAAATAGGTTTGTTCTGAAATAAGTAATGTCAAGAATAGTTTATGAAGTAAAGCGAATATGAAGGAATGTTATTGATGCCGTAATTGGAGCTAAGTCTGAAAAATAACCCATCTAAAACTTGATTGGAATGATTACACACCAAACCCACTAGACACGTCTTTTATCCAAAAAAATATTTGAACTGCCGGTTATATCTCCGTTCGTATTAAATCATCTGATTTTCACGCCAATCTGTCTTTTGTTTTTGGACCTAGGTAACTTGAGTAATTAAGTCCGCTGGGGTGTTTCTACACCTAATGCCCTAAAACCAACTGGTTTGGGTGCATTGGCCCAAAGCTCGCTAAGAAGCCTAGAAAGTCCAGGTTAAAACAAAGTCAAGCAACTGTTCTCTCCGAGTTAAAATTCCTAACGGTTCTTTGTGTGAGAATAATCTTGATAAAAGACAGGCTTTTAAAAAAATTTTAACGGAGATATGAAGGTTTTACTCTTTGATAAAGACTATTGCACGTTCACAGAGGTGTGTATGAAATGAAAACAAGAAAAAGGTGGAGTGAAAAATACGACTTAGTTTCCTGTTATGGAAGATAGAAATTCTGAAGTTGAAACCTTACTGGAAAACGAAACTTGAAAAATGCTGAACTCGTTATAAAACTTATGTGATCCTTTTAAAATTGTTATCTGGGTTTTACTGTGCGACATGATGACTTTAATCGATCCTTCTGGAACTTAACGACACTATTTGCAGTGCACGTAAAGACATATAAAATCTGTAGTTAAATAAGAAGTGAGGTGTGAAAAATAAAGGTTCGATGATCTAGACTTAGGATTATAGAATTGTTATTTTCTAAAACAAAACTTTAGGATGTGAATCTTAGTTATTTTGCAAAACCAACTTGACCGGATTTTGTGGGTAGTATCCGCTGAAAACCCTAAGGAGACAACACTTCTCCTACTAGGGACACCTAGAGGTTTAACGGCTTGTTGCACATGCTCAGTGCAATCGCGTTCCCTGCGAAAGTGAGGTTAGGAAATTTTTTGTGAATAAATGGACTTTGCTCTAGACGAGCAAATGATAAGTTTGGGGGTATTTGTTCATATCAGATTTTTGCATTTTCATACCGCCCAATTTTTATCACATTGCATGTCGGTAGATACTCTTGAGCCGTGTTTGCTAGTCAATTGCAGGATACAGGTTCCCGGTTCTCAAACGGAGAAATTCATGAAAAACATGACAAAATCCGGTTCCTGCCAACCACAGATAAAACACGGTCTCCGCTCTTCATCCGTATGTTGCCAGATACCAATAGGAAGACAAAATGTCAAATCAATGCACAAGGCTCAATGGTAGCACAAAATCCAAGAGATCTACGCGGAGCTCGAGGCAATCATGACAAAATCTTGACAAAAAGTCCACCTTTCCCTCAACAGAAATTCTGGAAAATTCGTGAAGAAATTATGAGAAAACACATGTACCAGATTGAAGCTCACAGCAAACCAGGGTCCCACAAAAAAGCACAGAGCCCAAGTCCACCATAGGGCCGCGGTTCCGCGGCCAAAGGAGGGTCCAGGCAGCGGAACCGCGGCCGTTCTGGCGCCAACCATGCCGGGTTTTCCGGGGCACTTTGGTCTTTTCATTTTGGCCCGTATGGTTGCCCTAGTTTCTCATTTTCAAGCCTATAAATACCCCAGAATTCTGTGAAGGAGGGGGTCCAATTCTTGTATTTCATTTTGCCTAGTTGTAGTGTTGTTCTTCCTCCTCTTCTCACCTCTTCTCCATTAAACTTGTAATTGAGCTTTTGAGTGAAGAGTGATGAATAAAGAAGACCATTTTATTATCATGCTTGTCTCTTTCTTTACTTATTGTAATTTGTTGTAATTTTAATTGTTAAGTAGTTGTTGTTATTTCCTTGTTGTTTCTTTCTTCTTTCTTTTTTCTTTATCCTTACATATGACAATGATACTTACGCTTGATCCTCGCCAAGGTGAGGTCGCAAATAGTTAGTCGTATTCTTCTAGTCCCCTTCTTTCTATCTTCCTCTTTTGTTTGTTTTATTTTTCCGTATTATGAAGTGTGTGTAGTTCTATACTTGTTAGGGTAGGATAAGGGAAGTTTGAGAGAAGGAAATCTCTCTCACTCTTTCCTTGCCCAACAACTTAAATCAACTCCCGTTAATTGAACCACAATCCGCTCCTTACGGCACCCTATCCTACATGATAGCGGTGATTCCGTAGTGAGACCGGTTGTGGTTGAATTAACCGGAGGTTATGGATAAGAGCCAAGAACGGACGGACAAGCACCAAAAGGAAGGACTATGCGTTGGAAAGCCTAGCTTATACTCGCAAGTTCCTTCCTAGTCGTGCTAATCCCCGTTGTTGCCGATTACCGTAACACCGATATTAAGTAGGGCAACGAAAGATGTGGAGACTCCTAACTCAAACTAACCTAATCCTAACCCTAACAAGCTCTCTTTAATTATCAACTTACACTTAGATAACCACAACAAAATCTGAAAACAGGACTTAACTCGTTAAAACACTTTGAAAAAGACTCCCATCTCCCTGCGGACGACCCGTACTCAACCGGCTAGCTACAAGCGAAACCGTCTTGATTGCGGTATTTAAACTAGAACTTGAACACGCACGTATCCTAACAATCAAATGGCGCCGTTGCCGGGGAGACGGTAGTTTATTTCTTTGTGAAATTTCGGGTTAAATTGTAAGTATAAAAAAAACGAAAAAAGAATACATACTTTGTAAAAAGCCATCTTGTTATTCTTGATTAGTTTTTGTGCAAGTGCGCAGGAAAATCCGAAGTTTGGTGAAGGTGGAGCTTGATTTAGCGAGGCCTCGACGTAGATCATCTTCGGCACGTCGTCGATGACCTAGCCCGTCCATTCTCCGATGAAGCCGACTCTAGAGCCCGGGATGGATTTTGGACAGCGAGGAGACACCGTTGCGGAGCTATGGAGGTGGAGCACCGGATCTACAAAGTTTGTATTTCCGTATTCCTTTAGTTAAGTGTTAACTAGTTTATTTTTTTCGCCTAGTTTTCTAGCAAACGATCTTGTTAGGGTTTGTAGGCACCGTTAAAATTTGAAAATGGCATGTTCGATGCCTTGTATAACCTCATTAGGGTGCCTAGGAACCTTTCACTGGTATCAGAGCCTAGCTAGAGCCTTAGGCGAAATCCAGACGGAATTTGAAACCGGAACGAACCCGAAACCAACTCCAAAATAGCTCTCTGTCCTTTTTTCAAAAACTGGGATTTTTCCAAATTAAAAATATCCAGAAAACCCAGCAGGCAATTATATGAATTACTGTGCAAATACGAGATTATTTGGACTTTAAACAGCCGCGGAACCGCGGCACGAGCATGCCTCGTGCAGCGGTTCCGCCGCCACTTGGTGACGTCACAGTTCCAGTTTTGCACAGTAATTCAATATTTCCAGTGTTGAGTTCTCTGGGTACTTTTTAAATTTATTCAAGAGTTGAATAATCTGGAGTTGTTTTGGGGATTCGGTATTTCGATCGGGGTATCAAATTTTGTCTATTTGGCTTTCCGGATAAATTTTAGACTATGTTAAAAAGTTCGACCGGATATAAATACCCAATTTTTCCCCTGTCGGGAAATTTCCAATTGTTGGATTTTTCCGTAGTTTAACGACGTTCTAAGTAGTGCAAGTAACGCGATGGACCCTCTAGAAGACAACAAACCTTAACTCGATTATGTGACCGTCTTGAACTGCCTTTTGAACCTTCGGGTTTGGGGCAGTACGGCGTGCCACATGTGAGGCGTTGGCTTGACCCTTCTACGGCTGGACCGTTGGTACTGAGGCACGAACGGAGTGTTGTTAGACTTGTTTCATGTGTTGAGCTGTATCGGGAAAACTTGGGTATTCGATTGTTCGATCGGAAAGTTTAACATTTTCTGTTTATCCGGAATGTGATACAATAATTGGAATTCACAAAAGTTATGTAATAACTGAATGAATGTTATAAACATAGCAGTTTAGTCTCACTTGATCGGTTGCCACGGAATTTTGATGTGATCAAAAGTCCGTCGCAATCACGTAGCGTACGCGGATACTCGCCGGGTAAACTTAATAGACAGCCTCACTCCATAGCCCCGACCAAGTGACTGCAGGAGAACCCCGTCGCCGAAAGCATCCGTTCGGGTGCTCGCGGTAGCGGTGTTCCGCCTTGGTGCACTTCGTCGACGGTATCGAGGGTGCGGCCGTCTACTGAAGTTTGCGACGAGCATTCGATCAGGATGTTGGGAATCCTGTTGAATTCCCCGACTTAATGTTGAAAAGAGTTTTCGATTTTGAGACTAAAATGCGGGGTTTATAATTGTTAGGCATGCGATGTCTAAAGAATTCATTTGGTCAGGCATGTGATGTCTGAGGAGGTTGCGGATTCCAACTGTTGTAGTTTTACACTTTCTTTTCTGTGACCGTAAGTGTAATATGTGATATCGCCGGTTTCGTTGCTATATGTCAACGACAATTGGGATGCGCATATTTACTTACGTTGATGACATGTGATGTTATGTGTTGCTGGATATGTTATATTGGATCATCGTGTTTGAATAGCCGGGGGTTTTTATGTGAGATGAGTGTTTTTCATTTTCATTCATGTAAAAACTTGTATGTAATATTCTTTTATTGGGGCGCTTCCAGGTTGCGGAAGTTGTCACCTTTTGTATATTATTTACTTTTCCGCACTAGGATAGACCCAAGGAGGAGGGCACAAGTAACCGGGTTCTGGAGTCCAGTGGGAGACCAACTCGAGGAATCGAGTCCGGGTCTCCTAACTCTAGAATTGGTAGGGTTGCTTGCCGCTCTCGTAGGGGTCAAGGGGTGTGGGTTTGGCTATTCATCACGACCGTGGAATCCGTGTTTTATACTGGCTCGTATTGAAAACACGGACGTCCTAGTATATCCAATATTTCATATGATTCTTCTGCTGCGATATCTGTGATGCGATCATGTGATGTTCTTTGATAGATACTTTATATAGTATATATGATATATTATATAGACGTTACTTATGTTTTACACCCGCGCTAGCCCTGTCCTGCTCTGTCGTTAGTTACCTAACCTAACGGTGCACGAGGGGACATCGAGGCGAATGCGGATGGCATAAGTGTACGTCATATCTATCTGTGATGTTTAGGTATTTAAATGATGGGACTTCATTAATGAGATTAATGAAATAAAAGAAACCTAAGATGTTGTAGAATCGAATTTCAAAATAAAACAGGTAGCTACAATTGTTGCTTTGCACAGCAGTATATACGATATATCCTGCACTTTATTCGATAAGGAAAGGACCGAGATCCCTTCACCGGGAGTGACTCCTTTAGCAATAACTGGAAGATGCTACATATTCGGTTTGTCTTTTGATTGCTTTTAAGAGTTTTCGCTTTGCACAGTGATATATATGATATATCCCGCACCTCATTCGACGAGGAAAGGACCGACGATCCCTTTACCGGGAGTGACTCCTTTAGCAAAACTAGAAACGCCTCAAAAGCATTCCATTTCAAAATTCATTCGATCCTACAACGATATCAAGTTCATTACGCAATAGGTTTTCAGAAAAACCTGTCGTAGCCCTCCGTCATTTCAGATAAATCATGTTTAGTATTCGTGCTGCGTTTGTTGACCTTGTCAAGGCGCAGTGTGCGGTAGCTAACCAGTATTTATCTGCTTATGCATATGATGCAGATTGGGTTAGGGTAGTCGTGCGGCCTTGTTGACCTTGTCAAGGGTCGTGCGGGTGGGTTTGATTCAATCAAGAAATGACGGGTTGAACTTGACTTGCGGTCTATGGTTTGTTGACTTTGTCAAGGTCATAGATCGTTCGGGGCAAAATATTATCGGGAATTTCAAGTGTTGAGATTTGCAATGAGATTGCATACCTTCTATGAGATAGTTGGATCCCGATACCCGCTGCGAGTAAGAGTTACTCCTGGGAGAGTTTTATACATTACAATTAGCCAATCTAGTAGGTGTCTTGAAAGGTGTCAACGAGGTTACACCTCTGGGAAAACGAGGTTTACATTAATTAGGTTCGTGCGAAAGCACGGGGGACCTCCCTCAAAGTACCGACACTGGCCTGGCTGAAAGATTGGCGAACTTGTAGTGTGTAATTAATCCCGGCTAGTCTTTCCTTTTAGGGTTTGAAGGAAGATTTGATAAAAAGCAGTGGGAGCCATCCTGATTAGATAAAATAATAACCAATCTATTCTTGCAAGAGCGCACGCTGAGTGTTTTCTTCTCTCTCTCTCCAGGTAGCGACCATGTCACGCCTTAATCAAGATAATAATACGGATTATTGACCGAACCCGCTTGTTATACTGAGCTGGGGAACGTTGGTCCCGCTCCAACTTATAATTGTTATAAGACAGAGCAGGAATTTGGGGAATACCAGATTTCCCGTGCCGCCCAAACGAAGAGAGTGCATGTTGATGCATCATCTTCGGGTGTGTTCATTATACAGAACTGTTTCTCAGTATCCTCCGCATCCTTGGTATATGATACCGGATCAGGATCCCAGATATGTAATCTGTTACATAGGGATACAAAAGGGTAGAAAAACTGAGAACGGGTGATAAGTTTCATGAGGCAGAAAAAGGGGCAAGTGTTGCAGCCAAGTCTGTCGGTCACTGTCACCCTGTATTACCGATACATTGATTCTGAACGAATGTTATTAGATACCGAACCTGATATACAAAATCATATCAGTTTCTTTATTAGTAAAGAAAGGATATAATTTTGTATTGTTGGATAATGTTTTGAACATTTCCTATATCAAAAGTTGATCGGTTCAGGCACGTTATCTAAAAGCATTAATGTTCTAAATCAAACTACAGTTCTTCGTATATAGAACACACACAAGAGGAAGAGTTCAGAAATGAACGAATTCCTCTTGAGGTATTGTAGACTAGGTCATATCAATGCGACCCGACTAGCTGGAGTTACATTTAGATGCATATTTAAATCAGTTTGAATTTACATCTTGTGAAACTCGCCAGTCATGTCACATAGATAAAATGACCATAGCTATGTTTATTGGAAACAGAGAAAGAGTTAGTGAACTCTTGGGATGATACATGTTGATGTATGTAGGTCCCCTGTCTACACATACCAAGACCGGTTCTTTATACTTCATTACGTTCTCTGATGATCTCTTTAGATTCAGACATATGTTCTTGTTGAAACACAAGTCCGAACCTTTTGAGATATTCACAGAATATAAGTTAGAAGTAGAAAACCGATATACGGGTATAAGTATTTTGTCCTATGATGAGATCAAGGAGGAGAATACTTGAGCACGAAAATCCTGGACTATTTTAAAGGAGAATGAGATTCTCTATCAGCATTACTCCTCCGTATACACCATAGCACGATGGTATATCGGGGCGGAGCAGATACACCCTATTTGATATGGTGTGCTCTATGATGAGTAATACTGAGTTACCTTTTTCCTTAAGGGGTTATGCACTTGAGAAGTTGCATACCTATTGAATAGGGTTTCAATCAAATCAGTTGCCTACCACTTCATATGAGATATGGAAAGGGAAGAGCCCATCTCTTAAGTCAATTAAGATTTGGGGTTGTCCGGCCAATGTCTAAAAGCAAAATCCGGACAAGCTCGAGGCAACGTCTGTTATGTAGAACTGGAAATGTTCCAGCCATACAAACTGCAGCTGATGATTTGACAGAACCAAAGGATTCAGTAGAAACCAACGAACCTCATCCTCTCCGCCGATCTAGTAGGGTTCCTCACCCACCTGAGAGATACTTCTGTTTCTCTATGACAGTGGGAGCGAGGATTGCATCATAAAATGATGACCCAACTAGTTTCGAGCTGGCCATCAGGAGTGAGACTCTGTAAGAATGGCTGGATGCTTAGCGATCTGAGATGGAATCCTTATACACCAACAAAGTATGGACTTTGGTTGCAATATCTGAAGGGTTAAATCCCCATCAGGAGCAAGTATATCTTGAGAAGATTACTTGGTGTAAATGGAAAAGTTGAGACTTTCAAAGCAAGACTTGTTAAAGGTTTTCGTCATCAACCAGGCGTGGATAATGATGAAACCTTTTCCAGTATCTATGCTTAAGTCCATCCAGATCCTACTTGCCACGGCTACATACTATGACTACGATATCTGGTGGTTGGGTGTCATGACAGCTCTTCTAAAATGATGTTTTGGAAGAGGGCGTCTATAAGTACACAGCCAGATGGCTTCGTAAACAGTGGGAGCAGCGGAAACGTGAACAAGATGGGATAAAGCAGGCATCGCGGAGTTGGAACGTCTGTTTTGATGTCTTAGTCAAAGAGTATGACATCATCAAAATGGTAGATGAACCTTGTATAAACAAAAAGGTAGTAGGGAGTATGGTGACGATCCTCGTAATGTACGTGGATGACATACACTTGATAGGGAAGGAGTTTCCTATGCTACGCTCGATCAATATCCGTTTATCACAATGATTCTCCATATAGGATCAAAGTGATACCTACTAAATCCTGGATTTTTGATCTATGAGATAGATCTAAATGGATGTTAGGATTCTCACTAGCTGTAGTGAGATGGTATCAATAGATCCTGGGGAGTATCACTGGAAGTGTTCCAGGGTGATAAAGACGACTGAATGTCAGTCGCAGGCATTGTCTTTACCCTCAGAAAAGGGACGGTATGTTGGAAGAGTTCCAACCTAGATACCATGACACACTAGACGATAAAGGCTGGATACATCGCTGCTTAAGATGCTACCAAAGAGGCTGTTTGGATGTATATTGGTTCATGAGATGAACTATGTTCCTCCCATTGTGTGACAATGGAGTTGTGGCTTATGCCAGGAACCCCCGTCCCATCAGTGATCCAGACATATTCTAAGGCAGTATCACCTGATCATGGAGATGGTTGATCTCCAGGCTGATCGAGGCAAGGAGAGCAGACTTAGAGGATAACGCAGCGGATCCACTCACGAAGGCCTATTCCCAGAGAGAGACTTTTATGGGATGGTTGAGTATGAGATACTACAACCACTGCTACAGATGGCCCTAGTGCAAGTGGGAGATTGTTAGTTATATGTATGCCCTAGAGGCCATTACTGTACATAGGATGTATATTGTAGTGGATGCTTGGACATATATAGGGAGGACTTTCTTGCTCGACATGATAGTATGCTATCTGGTTGCTCTTTACCTTAACGTGTATACTGATTGTCTCTCTGTTACATGTTGGTAAAGCCCTTAGGATGTGTACTTGACTACCTGGACTATGATGCGGATCATACTAGTAGGGACATGGTAGTCCATAAGTACATCCTTCAAAGTCCCTAGTCGTGGGTGTATCGAGACGGGGCATCGATATACCAGAGTAGACTAGCGTGTATCTTCTCGACCCATACAGATGGGCGATGGATGATCCCATATCCATTGGTGTTTGACATCAGAGATGATATACGGGTGCTCAGTAGAGACTGGGTACACTGGACGGACTTGCCGAGAACTCCCAGATGGTATTATACCTCACGTTAGATGGCAGTTCTCTGGTGACACTGGTACAGAGTAGTCTGTTGACCCGAGATCGTCATAGAGTCTTGTGTGATTCCCACTGTGCTTTGATTTCCATCTTACCACGTCCAAGAGGGCGTGCAAAACGGTGGTTTTTGGGTACAGTCCCGAGTCACATGGAGGCAATGAGCGATAGGAGGGGATTCGTCTCTCCCGGTATAGGGAGTTGATGTTGCGCTGTGTTCAATTGGCTATAACAGGAAATCCCTGGCCAGGGTTGCTGAGATTTACTGGTAAGTGTTACCAGTAGTTTCTCGAAGTGTTATAGACCTCATATCGACACGACTTATCGAGCTATTGGGGTCTGACGTTTACCACCCCTAGGCGAGATATGCGACATATCAGACGATCAGACCGGACTGTACGGTAGTGTTACTGGTTGGATTCACAGGAGTGTGAGCTGGCTTGCTCGTCGATCTTCTGATCGCTCAATACCCGGGTGGCCGTTACGTTTAGCAGACCGCTTGCGGCTTGTGGGTGTTTGATATGATCATCACCTGCTGCCGGCGTATTGACGAGTCTTTAGAGTCCTACACAGAAGTTTCCTGGCTCAAGCGAAACGAAATAGGAACGCATATGAGATATGTGCGGGACCGAGAATAATACTAGTATGTGATACTGTATTTTATTCTCGCGATGTGACATTGATCGGTTATATGCGTTATAGCCGGGTTATCGGATCAAGTGTTGATTCGATAAGTTGTTACTGATGATACCAGTCGGTTATGTGCGACATGACCGGATCGTTAAATCAAGTGTTGATTTAATGATTTAATGCATAATTATATATTTGATATATTACTTTGCGTTAACTAGTTTTGGTTCACTATAGATGTATTTTCTCACTCGGCTGTATGCATTGCATATGCGATATGATTTTGTGCACTTGCTTGTATCATATTTGATGATGCATGCCTTTTGGTTAAGTGTAAAGAATTAAACCTTGGTTAATGAAATGGTTAGGGTTTACTTTTTCCTTATTATTTTTATTCATTTATTAATTTATTTGTTTATTGATTTTGGAAAAAGAAATGCAAAGAGAAAAATGGTGGAATTCTTTTGTTCTTTCATGAAGCTTCATGAAGACTTTGACTTTGTGACCATTTTGTCTCATGCTTTAACCTAACCATTCCACTTAACTCTAATTAATTCTATACACCTAACCTTGGTTAGCTTATGATAAGAATTGTTTTCTTTTCTATTTTTAATTATTCTTATCATAACTATTATCTTCTTCTTCTTCCTTTCTTCAAGTGAAGAAAGCAAGGTCCATCAATGGTGATTGATGGAAATGAGTGAGAAATCCAAAACTAAAGTCTACCCACTTCCTATTTCTTCATCCTCTACCTCTTGCCAAGTAGTAGAGTGTGTTTCCTTCACAAGTTATCATGGTTTGGTGAAGGTGGAGCTTGATTTAGCGAGGCCTCGACGTAGATCATCTTCGGCACGTCGTCGATGACCTAGCCCGTCCATTCTCCGATGAAGCCGACTCTAGAGCCCGGGATGGATTTTGGACAGCGAGGAGACACCATTGCGGAGCTATGGAGGTGGAGCACCGGATCTACAAAGGTTGTATTTCCGTATTCCTTTAGTTAAGTTTTAACTAGTTTATTTTTTTCGCCTAGTTTTCTAGCAAACGATCTTGTTAGGGTTTGTAGGCACCGTTAAAATTTGAAAATGGCATGTTCGATGCCTTGTATAACCTCATTAGGGTGCCTAGGAACCTTTCACCCTTCACCGGGAGTGACCTCTTTAGCAACGGTTTTCGTCACTATATTTTAAAATGCTATCAGTTCCTTCAACGATATCAAGTTCATTACGTTAAAGGTTTTCGCCAGAAACCATTCGTAGCCTTCCGTCGTTTCAGACGGGTAGCACGTAGTATTCATGCTATGTTTGTTGACCTTCGTCAAGGCATAGTGTATGGTAGCTACTTGTTACCTTTCTGCTGCATAGATAGATGCGTTGGTTTGGGACAGTCGTATAGCCTTGTTGGCCTTCGTCAAGGGCTTGTACGGGTGGGTTCAAATCAACCTGGATAATGAAGGGTAGAACTTGACATGTGACTTATGATTTGTTGACCTTCGCCAAGGTCATAAGAGCATGGGGTAGAAATCACATCGGGAGTTTCAAAAGAACTGAAACTTGCCACATATGCGCATACCATCTGGAGTGTGATGACGTGAGCGGATTCCGTCACGTTATCATGCGATGAGAGTTGGATCCCGATTCCCACTGATGAGTTAGTTTACTCCTCGGGTGACCCCGACTAATTCTTCTTTCAGGTTTGGAGGAGAATTTGAGGTACAGTGGGAGGTTTCCAGATTAGATAAATTGGTAACCATTCTGATCTAGGTTAGAGTGAACGCTGAGTGTTTCTTTTCTCTCTCTCTTCGGCAGCGACCATTGACCCGACCCTAAGACTATGACTCAGTGACCAAAATTGACCGAACCTTCTTAAACACTGGCTTTTGGATTGTCAGAGTTGTAAACCTCATTGCCACTCCTACTTTTACCCTTTTATCCAGGACACCCCGTATTACTACGAACGTCCACTTCCATTGGACAAAACCATCGTATGGTTAGATACGAACTCGAAAGAATTTATTCGAGGATGGTTTCCGGTTCTAGAGAAAACGGATAGGATTATTCAGTTGTCTTTTCCTTTTACCTTCTCTCAGGTTGCGAGTGCTCCTTGGTTTAGGAGACAGGACACCTCTTACGCAAATTGGATAGTCTTCTTCCAAACCATAGGCTGGTGCCGAACGGTAGGAAAGGAAGAAAACCAATTAGCCTAACGATGGTATACAGAAGGTATTAAATTAAGACAAAGCAAGGGATTAGTAAGAGGGCAAAGTAAATTGCGACTGCTATTCACGACCAAACCAAGTATCTCTTCGCCAATCCTAAATCACCTTTGTATTTCTTCAGGACACTTCGTATCACTATGAAGATCCAAAGTTTATTGGATACTCCATCGTATGGTTATATACGAACTCGAAAGAAACTTGTTCTAGTTCGGGGATGGATTCTGATTCAGGAGAAATAGGAATAAGATTTATTCAGGTGTCTTTTATCTTCACCTTCTCTCGCATTGCGAGTGCTCCTAGGATTAGGACAGTACACCCATTATGCTTATTAGATAGTCTTCCTCCAAACCATAGGCTGGTGCCGAACGGTAGGGAAGGAAGAAAACCATTTGGCCTAAAGGGGTGTGCAGAAGGTAAAGACTAAAGACATATGAAGGAATTTGGAGAGGTGGCAAAGAATTATACGGTTACAGTCGTGAATCTGGAAGAGGCATTGCTAGGAATACCAGGATACCCCATCGAAACATTTCAATGTTTCAGTTTCACTGTGTACTGTTAAAGGAAAACTGATTTCCTGATTAGACACTTGCTCCAGGATATGTATTTACCAGGTATGATTCTCACATCTGTATGGTTTTACAGATGATGAGTGGGAGTAGGTTATTGGGAAATGGGTGATCATCCTCATTATATCGGGATTCGTTGTAATCGGTGATATTTGAGGAAATCACCTGGGCTGTTTGCCGGTCGGCAAATATTTGGTTTTGAATATCTGCTGTTATGCACCAATTTCAAATTGATATATCTGTACGTCTATTTTCATAGAGTGAGATATACCTTTCTGAAATTATGTCTACGACATTTACCAATATCAGTGGATGGTTAGGTAAGGAGCATTGAACATCGGTGTAATTCTTCTTAACCATAAGTACAGTTTTCAACCTACGACACACAGTGAATAAGTTATCAGACTCAAGGGACTTATACAGAGTATTGTATGTTGTCCAGGGTCCATCAGGACAGAGGGGTTGGTCCTCGTACTATATTCGGTTTACTTATGACTTCTCTAGTTTTTAGACAGGTGTTTCGTGGAAACACAGGATCCGAATTTTGAGAAGTTATAGGTATTTGAATAGAGTAGAGAACCAGATGTAGCAAGTATCGGGATTCTTCAAAGAGATCGAAGATGTAGATACTTGCGTATGGTATTCAGTTGATAGTAATGACTAAGAGAACTTGCTTCTCTTTCAGGTTACTCATAATTGGAAGCATTCCTAAGTTAAGTAACGCTGATCGGCCTCCTTCCATTTAGTTGACATGCACTGGAGACAGTTGCATGATTTGGATATGGTTCAGTTAAATCAGTGCCTCTGGTCCTATATGGGATATAGAACAGTTCGTATCTTAACGTTGTTAAGGTACGGGGAGCTGTCCGGTTTATGCTTAAAACCAGACACTGGACAACTCAAGGCACGTTTCTGTAATGGCTGTTTGTGGGTTGACCCAGGCTATGACGAGGGTTGACTTTCTACCATCTGGATGAACAATAGCGATATTGTTCTAGACTCGCTACAGTTTTATTAAAAATTGATTTTTTTTTCAGAAAACAGTAGTGGGAGTATGGTAGAACTGGAAGTGATTCCAGAACCACAAACGATTACTGAAGATTTGATAAGGAACCTAAAGATTCAATCTGGATTGACATTCTATTGGCCACTCTGCAGATACGGTGGGTAACCTCAGGCACCCGAGGGGTACTCCGGTAGCCTCAAGGACGGTGACAGGTAAGTTCTTGTTTACCCACAATTACCATTGCTGTTGTTCCAGGCTGCGAGACCCGACGGGAGGATGAGTATAGCGTCGTTCTAAACTAGTTTTAGAAGTGTACGTCTATATGACTCTGCCAGAGGGTTGTCGTAATCAGTGGGAGCAGCGGAAGCATTGGTGGACAGGTAGCTTATGTCTATTTATAGACTAAAGCAGATGTAGCGGAGATAGATCATCTATTTCTGACGTGACAGTCATGGGTTTGACTTCATCAGAGTAGGGGATGGATCTGTTGAGAAGGTAGTAGGGTGTAATGTCATGGTTTTTGGATGACATACACGGAATAGGAAGAGAAACTCCTATACTACAATCGGTTACACTTTGGTCGTCAGACAGTAGTTTCTCCACAAAGGACTTGGATTTTATATCAGACATACTGGTTACTAGATCTATAGTTTTAGATCTAGATTTGGGTGGTTTCCCAATCTGGGTACTTTGACAGCATTCTAAGAGTATTTAGAATGGACGACTCCTGGCACGGTAGTGTACCTGCAGGTAATGGAGTCACCCTCTCTAAAGGTGTCTTATAGACTAAAGTAGAGAGGGACGTGCATGATTGGCAGATCACTTGCTCAGGCAATTGAGTCAATCATGAGATGTCAAGTACCACACCAGATGTTGTTCTTGCACTAGATGCAATAAGTTGACATTGATCCAATCCTGGAGAAACAGTCGGAAGCAATTATAGAACATAAGTGGATGTTCTAGGGATATGATAACGATAGCCTCATGTAGGAGACAGTTATCATTCCAGGCTTCCAAGGTGACATGAACGATAAAGAGGTTGTCAGAGTTATAGTTTTCCTTCTGACGAAGGGCAGTATTTTGGACAGGTGGTCCAAGGCAATACTGAGGGTGGCATGGCACAGGATACTGATTAAGTTCAGTTGATGATACAGTCTAAGAAGTTTGGATTTGGAGTTCATTTATGAGCTATGTCCCATCAGACATCCAGACGCATTCTAAGACAGGTATTGCTCATTTCGGGAGATGGGTTTCTCCGCGAACTTGAGATATAGAGAGACATAGAAAGAAACAACAAAGCGGATCCACTCACTAAGGCTATTCCTCGAACACAATAGTTTCGCAAACGAGCTTTGTGAGACTGACTAGTAGAGGAGTTGGGTGTTCGGTATCACACGGGCTGTGAGTATGCGACATCGCAATAATTAGCCTTGAGTGCAAGTGGGAGATTGTTGGAGATAGTGCCCTCATAGTCAATTATTAGGTCACAGGTACGTGATTGCAATGATTGATGGAGGACCTATCCCGGTAGGACAGTCTTACTCGAGATGATAGTATGCTATCTGGTTTACCTTTATCAGCGTGTACTGCTTTAGGTGACCTGACAAGTCGCTATTACACGTTGATAGAGCCCTTAGGATTCTTGCTTGACCACCAGCAGTATGAGGGCGATCATATAAGTGGGAGCTGGGGTCTATAAGCATATCCTTAAATGGTCCCTAGTCGTATGAGTTTCGAAACAGGGCATCGATACTCCAGAGTAGACTAGTGTATACAGTCGAGACCCCGACGAGGGGCGGTGGCCGGTCTCACAAGCCACTGGTGTCAGTTAGATCACCTAAGATGTATACAGGTGCTCATTGGGTTATGAGTACACCGGACAGGACTCGCCGGGAACATGCTAGTTGGTCATATACCAGACGTCAGATGGCAGTTCCCTGGTGACATGTGTGCAGGTTAGTTTATCGACCTGGGGATCGTCATTTGTCTTGTGTGAGTTCCCACTGTACTTTGATTACTACCCTACCACGGCTCAAAGGAGTCGTGCAAACAGGTTGTAGTTGGGTACAGTCCCGAGCCACATGGAGGCAGTGAGTGCATCTTCAGGGGTTCGTCTCTCCCGGTATTGGGGGTGAGGTCGTGCTGTGTCTAGGAGAGCCATTACACGAAGCCCTCGGCCGAGGCAAGGAGATTTACTGGTAGGTATTCCAGTAGTTTCTTAGGGTGTTCTGGGCTACACTCCGACACGACTTGTACCGCTTTTGGGGGTCTGACTTTTACCAACCCCCTAGGCCCGCCATGCGATACTCATAGACGAACGGACCGGACAGTACGGATATTGTCACTGACAGGCTCAGTAGGGTTGTCAGGCTGAGTTCGCTCACAGACGTCCCTTTTAGTCAATACCTGGTAGCCCGTTACGTATTGGCTTATACCTCTGACGTGCTAGTGGTTAAATCCACAACCAAGGTGTTGACGAGTCTTTAGAGTCCCCCACATTCAGTTACTCAGCTTTCGGGCGAAAAGTTGTAGAGGCCGTATGGAGATATGGCAAGGTCCGATCAGATACGTGCGGTATTGCACGGATCAGGATCGGACAGTTTGTACTACAGGCCGTATGGATATATGGCAAGGTTCGATCAGATACGTGCGGTATTGCACGGATCAGGATCGAACGGATATTACTAGCCGGCTTTGGTATAAGCCGGATTCTAGTATAGTACAGTGTAGATTTTGTCTCATTGCATTTGTATTTCGGTCGAAATACAGATGCGGGTGTGTATGCACAGTAGCGGGGTTTTCCTGTAATTTATTACGGGACCAGTTTTCTGGAATTGCCAGTTTGCTTTCCGTTTCAGCCAATTTCCTTTGTATCGTTCATTGGCCGAAGATTGGTGGAGGAGGGCTTATTTACATTGTTGCAAATAAGCAATTGTGGAGGGGGTCTTTGCATTTTGTTGTATCATGATAGCTTTTCTTTGACCTTGACTTCTTCTTGTCATGATGCCTTGACTTTTGTAGGATATGATGGTTGATGATGTTTGTGGTTGAGTGTGGGTTTGGGTTTGTGATGATCTTCTTTCATGATATCCTTTGATTCTCATCTTGCATGATGGAGATATACAGTCCCTCATTCCTTTTCCCTCTCTCAATTATCCATTCCAACGTCACCATTATGGCATGGCCGGCCACTCCCATTTGGGGCTGTCCAAATTTTTGCAAGAGGGATTTTATCTCTTTTGGCATTGTAAAAATCCTATAGCTCCACAAAAATTACATGTATCATCCCTCCACCAAAATGGCATCTCCATGAACCCCAAATGAGACTTGCTCACTAGATATTCTACAGCAAACCTTGGGCACGTCGACTAGCCAGCTTCGTGCCCGAGTTGCCTCGGCATTGAGGTGGGAGCCCGTAAAAGAAGTAGGCGATGTGGTGCACTTCCGGCGACGAGGTGGAGACCGGAGCTTCCGCAGGAGATCGGGACGACGACGAGAAGACCGGAGGACTCGGATCAGTCGGTATATCTCTCTTCCCCTTCTTGTAGTTAGCTAGGACCAGTTAATGGTTCGATCCGAGTATTAGTGCGCGGCGGTTTGCCAGTTCATGTAAAATTTAAAGTTTATCACCGCTTCCGCATTTGGCCGTCGGATTGACGGCCGGGGCGCCGCCGTGCACTTACAACGCGGACTAGACGGGTGCTAGTGTCCCGAGTCCAAGCGCACATACACTAAACGAGTTTAGTATAGTCAAAGCAGAGAAGGTGAGGGTAAGAAAACGACAATGGAGAAAGGCGATGGGTGGTGGGTGAAAAAATGGATTTGGCGACAAAGGGCAAGTTTTTATAAAAGTTTTTGATTTTTTTCTCTTTTTTTTTGTTTTTTAGAAAGAGATTTACAGAAATATGTACGGAAATACGGCTTAAGTAATCACAAACAAGATATGCACAATCACACCTAGATCTAGGGTAACCTAGGTCTACTAGACCTGCTCCTGAACTTGATTGTCGAAGTTAAACAGTGTTGAGAAACGGGCTTAAAAATACACTGATCACGAGGCCGGGTAAGTGCAGAGATAAGGGGAGGTTGTCCAACGCTTTCGCGAAGTTCCTTAATTAAATAACCCTTTCTCTTTCGGCGGTTGCGCCTTTAACACTTTCCTAGACACCCCGTAAACAATATACCGTTAAGCGAGGTTCTAAACACGGTTTATCTTCTCCTAATGAGCGCGAAGTCCTTAGGGCTGAAGTCTAGTATTTTTTAATTTACAATGGACAATGCATATGCTTTAGTGATTTTTGGGGTCCTGGGAAGGGTGATGAAATCCCCAACCAATCTGGATTGGTTTCAAGCCCCTTAAGTCCGTATTAAAGAAATGCAAAGCAGTAACAAATCAACTGCAAACAATTTTTATTTGCGGCGCAAAGAATCCTGCACAAGAACAGTTTATTGGAAGGGGGAGAAGAATTTGCGCAAAGAAGGCTGCAGAAAACACAATTCAGTGGAGTCCAGAGGAGTGGAGAGAAGAGAGAGACTCACTAGAAAGATTTTGGAAGCCTGAGGCCACCAAGTGGCCGCGGATCCGCGGCCTAAGCCCTCTATTGCCGCGGATCCGCGGCAGGAAGGGTGAGATGGGCCATCAATTTTGGTGCAGGTGCTGTTCTGGGTCTCCTCCTCTTGTCTGGATGTACTGAATTTTTACTTGCTCACTGTACCTGCTCCAGATCCTGACAGTAGACCGTTTGTTCCGTTTTGATCCGTCGCGGTGTAGCCGCGAAATGTGGGTCTATCTTCCCACGTCTTTGGCACTGTACTTGAACTCCGTATTTTCAACGTCTTGGCCACTGAACTCGAACTTTGTATTTTCCTGCACACTTGCACAAAAACTAATCAAGAATAACAAGATGGTTTCTTTTACAAAGTATATTTTTTTGTTTTGTTTTTTGGTCGAATTTACAAGTTAACCCGAAATTACACAAGGAAATAAACTACCGTCTCCCCGGCAACGGCGCTATTTGATTGATAGAGGTTCTGCGTGTTCAAGTTTTAGTTTAAATACCGCAATCAAGACGGTTTCACTTGTAGCTAGCCGGTTGAGTACGGGTCGTCCGCAGGGTGATGGGAGTGTTTTTCTATGTGTTTTAACTAGTTAAGTCCGAGAGTTCAGAGTTGTTTGTGATTATCTAAGTGTTAAGTTGATGTTTTAAAGAGAGCTTGTTAGGGTTAGGATTAGGTTAGTTTGAGTTAGGAGTCTCCACATCTTTCGTTGCCCCTCTTAATATCGGTGTTACGGTAATCGGAAACAATGGGGATTAGCACGACTAGGAAGGAACTTGCGAGTATAAGCTAGGCTTTCCAACGCATAAGTCCTTCCTTTTGGTGCTTGTCCGTCCGTTCTTGGCTCTTAGCCATAACCTCCGGTTAATTCAACCACAACCGGTCTCACTACGGAATCACCGCTATCATGTAGGATAGGGTGCCGTAAGGAGCGGATTGTGGTTCACTTAACGGGAGTCGATTTAAGCTGTTGGGCAAGGAAAGAGTGAGAGAGATTTCCTTCTCTCAAACTTCCCTTATCCTACCCTAACAAGTATGAACTACTCACACATCATGATATGGAAAAATAAAACAAAACAAAAGAGGAAGATAGAAAGAAGGGGATCAGAAGAATACGACTAGCTATTTGCGACCCTACCTTGGCGAGGATCGAGCGTAAGCATCATTGTCGAATTAAGGATAAAGAAAAAGAGAGAAGAAAGAAACAACAAGAAAATAACAACAACTACTTAACAAATTAAAATTACAACAATTAACAAGATAAAGAGACAAGCATGATAATAAATGGCTCTTCTTTATTCATCACTCTTCACTCATAAGCTCACTACAAGTTTCAATGGAGAAAAGGTGAGAAGAGGAAGAAGAAACACACTAAACTTAGCAAAATGAAAATACAAGAATGGACCCTTTCCTTCACAAAGTTCTGGGCTATTTATAGGCCATAAAATGAAAACCTAGGGCAACCACCAGAACACTCATGAAAAGACTAAAACACCCCCCAAAGCCCATCTCTTTTGGCGTCAGAACGGCAGCGGATCCGCGGCCTAGACCCCCTATTGGCCACGGATCCGCGGCCCTTTAGAGGAGTTGGGGGCTCTGTCTTTTTGTGCTTCCCTGGTCTTCAGTGTACATAATTCTGGTACATGTATTTTCTCAATTTGGCTCCACGATTTTTCCAGAATTTCTGTTGAGGGAAAGGTGGACTTTTTGTCAAGATTTGGCATGATTGCCTCGAGCTCCGCGTAGATTTCTTGGAACTTGTTGTTGCCATTGAGCCTTGTGCATGAAGGTGACAATCGATTTGCCATTTTATCTTCCTAAACTGGTATCTGGCAACATACGGATGAAGAGCAGAGACCGTGTTTTATCTGTGGTTGGCAGGAACCCGGATTTTGTCGTGTTTTCTATGAATTTCACCGTTTTAGAACCGAGAACCTGTATCCTGCAATTGACTAGCAAACACAGCTCAAGAATATCTACCGATATGCAATGTGATAAAAATTGGGCGGTATGAAAATGCAAAAATCTGATATGAACACTATACAAACTACAGCAGATGATTTGGTAGAACAGAAGGATTCAATAGTTTCCAACGAACCTCAGCCTCTCCGCCGATCTAGTAGGGTTCCTCACCCACCTGAGAGATACTTCGGTTTCTCTATGACAGTGGGAGCGTGGATTGCATCATGAGATGATGACCCAACTAGTTTCGAGCTGGCCATCAAGAGTGGGACTCTATAAGAATGGCTGGATGCTTAGTGATCTGAGAGGGAATCCTTATACACCAACAAAGTATGGACTTTGGTTGCTTTATCTGAAGGGTTAAATCCCCATCAGGAGTAAGTATATCTTGAGAAGATTACTTGGTGTACATGGAAAAGTTGAGACTTTCAAAGCTATGCTTAAGTCCATCCAGATCCTACTTGCCACGGCTACATACCATGACTACGATATCTGGTGGTTGGGTGTCATGACTGCTTTTCTAAATGATGATTTGGAACAGAGCGTCTATAAGTACACAGCCAGAGGGCTTCGTAGACAGTGGGAGCAGCGGAAACGTGTGCAAGATGTTTTATGTAATAAAACAGGCATCGCGGAGTTGGAACGTCTGTTTTGATGTGGTATTCAAAGAGTTTGACTTCATCAAAATGGTAGATGAACCTTGTATATACAAAAAGGTAGTAGGGAGTATGGTGATGATCCTCGCAGAGTATGTGGATGACATACTCTCGATAGGGAAGGAGTTTCCTATGCTACGCTCGGTCAATCTCCGCTTATCACAAGGATTCTCCATATAGGATCAAAGTGATACCTCCTAAATCCGGGGTTTTTGGATCTATGAGATAAATCTAATTGGATGTTAGGATTCTCACTAGATGTAGTGAGATGGTATCAATTGAACCTGGGGAGAATCACTGGAAAGGTTCCAGGGTGATAAGGACGACTGAATATCAGTCGCAGGCATTGTCTTTACCCTCAGTGGAGGGACGGTATATTGGAAGTGTTCCAAGCTAGATACCGTAACTTACTAGACGATTAAAGGCAAGATACATCATTCCCAAGGATGCTACCAAAGAGGCAGTCTGGATATATGTAGGTTCATGAGATGAACTTCGTTCCTACCATTGTGTGACAATAGACTTGTGGCTTTTGCCAAGGAACCCCCCATCCCATCAGAAATCCAGATATAATTCTTAGGAAGTATCACCTGATCATGGAGATGGTTGATCTCCACAGAGATAGAGGTTAGGAGAGTAGACACATAGGACAACAGCGCGGATCCACTCACAAAGGCCTTTTTCCCAGTAGAGACTTTTATGGGATGGTAGAGTATGAGATACTTCAGCCATAGCTAATTGTTGGGTATGTGATACCACAACAGATGGCCCTAGTGCAAGTGGGAGATTATTAGTTATATGTATGCCCTAGAGTCTATTACTGTACATATGATGTATATTGTAATGGATGCTTGGACATATATAGGGAGGACTTTCTTGCTCGACATGATAGTATGCTATCCGGTTGTACTTTATCTTAACATGTACTCTGATTGTCTCTATGTTACATGTTGATAAAGCCCTTAGGATATGTACTCGAATACTGGGAAAATGATGAGATCATACTAGTGGGGCCACGGTAGTCGACGAGTACATCCTATAACTGTTCCTAGTCGAGGGTGTATCGAGACAGAGCATCGATACACCAGAGTAGACTAGCGTATACGCATCTTGACCCATATGATGGGCGATGGATGATCCCATATCCATCGGTGTTTGACATCAAGGATGGTGTATGGGTGCTCAGTGTAGACTGGGTACACTGGACGGATTCGCCGAGAACTCCCAGATGGTATTATACCTCACATCAGATGGCAGTTCTCCAGTGACACTGGTACAGAGTAGTCTGTTGACCCGAGATCGTCATAGAGTCTTGAGTGATTCCCACTGTGCTTTGATTTCCATCATACCACGTCCAAGAGGGCATGCAAAAAGGTGGCTTTTGGGTACAGTCCCGAATCACATGGAGGCAATGAGCGATAGGAGGGGATTCGTCTCTCCCGGTATAGGGAGTTGATGTTGTGCTCTGTTCAATTGGCTATAACCGGAATTCCCTGTCCAGGTTTGCTGAGATTTACTGGTAAGTGTTATCAGTAGTTTCTCGAACTGTTATAGACCTCATATCGACACGACTTATCGAGCTACTGGGGTCTGGCGTTTACCACCCCTAGGCGAGATATGCGACATATCAGACGACGAGACCGGACTGTACGAGAGTGTTATTGATTGGATTCATAGGAGAATGTATAGGCTAGCTTGTTGATCTTCTGATCGCTCAATACCCGGGTGGCCGTTACGTTTAGCAGACCGCTTGCGGCTTGTGGGTGTTTGATATGATCATCACCTACTGCCGGCGTATTGACGAGTCTTTAGAGTCCTACACAGGGGTTTCCTAGCTCAAGCGAAATGGAGTAGGAGCACATATGTGATATGTGCGGGACCGAGATTAATACGATATGAGATACCGTATTCTATTCTCGCGATTCGTGACATTGATCAGTTGTATGTGATATAGCCGGGTTATCGGATCAAGTGTTGATTCAATAAGTTGTTACACATGATATTAGTCGGTTATAGTCGGGTTATTAAATCAAGAGTTGATTTAATAATTTAATGCATAATTATATATTTGATATGTTACATTGCATTAACTAGTATTAGCTCACTTATGATTTATTTTCTCACTTGATTGTGCATTAGTGTATATATGATATATATTTGTGTACATATGATTGTGTCATGCTTGATGATACATGAAAGATGGGTGTATGAGACTTATATCAAGATTAGGGTAAAGATTAGGGTTTTGTTTATATCTTAAGAATAACAAAAGAGAAAGACTTTGTCAAAGTTCTCAAGCTTTCATGAAGCTTATGGAAACATTGACAAAGTCAACTCTTTTGACATTCTTAAAGATATTTAGTTAGCCCAACCCTTAACTATATACATTGGTCAATTCTTTACATGAGTTAAGCATGATAGCTTAACTCACCCATGGTTACATTATTGAAAAGGATAATTCATATGATGATATTATTCTTTCTTCTTCTTCTTATACATGCTCCTTTAAAAAGATTTCTAGCTCTAATGGTGCTATGAGGAAAATGTGAGAAAATCAATTCTAAAGTGAGCCCACCTCCTACTTCTTCATCCTCTACCACTTTCCATGTAGTAGAGTGTGTTCTCTGCACAAAGTTCATGACCTAGTGAAGGAATAGCTTGAGTTAGTGTCTCCCCGACGTAGATCATCTTCGGCCTCGAAGTCATCGAAGCAAGCACGTTCGTTCTTCTTGTGGAGCTTCTCTAGAGTCCGGAGTTCAAGATCGCAGCAAAGGGGACATCTACACGGAGCTATTGAAGTGAAAGACCGGATCTACAAAGGTTGCAATCCCTCTCACTTAGTGTTAAAGTGTTTAACATGTTAGTTTTCGCCTAAACTCTAGTTTAAAGATCCGGCTATCGGTTGTTCGGCACGGCTAAAATTTTAATCAGGAATGGTTGATGCCTCGTAGACCCTTGTGCGCGTGCCTAGCAACCCTACAATGCTGTGCTCGACTGGCTATATCAGTAAGTCCTTGGCCAGGGCTGTTGAGATTTACTGATAAGTGTTATCAGTAGTTTCTTGATCTGTTATAGACCATTCATCAGCACGACTTCTTGAGTTGTTGGAGTCGACGTTACCATCCCTAGACTTGATATGCAGCATATCTGACGAAGAGACCGGACTGTACGGTAGTGTTGCCGGTTGGCTCGATTGGAGTTGTAACTGGTTCGCTTGTTTTCTTCTGATCTCTCAATACCAAGGTGGCTGTTACGTTTAGCAGACCGCTTGCGGCTTGGGGGTGCTTGATATGATCATCACCCACTGCCGGTGTATTGACGAGTCTTAGAGTCCCACAATGGAGTTGCCTAGTCCAGGAGAAGCGATGTGGTGCGCATATGAGATATGCGTGTGGACCCGGTTAAAATGCGTGTATGAGATACCGTATATTAATCGTGCAGTTTGCTTTTGGTCAGGTCGTATGTGATATGACCGGGTTGCTAAATCAAGTGTTGATTTATCATTTGACCATTAGTTTCTCACTTGAAATCCTTTCTTGTTTTTTTGTTGTATGCATGCATGTATGCATTCATTCTTATTCATGCACATATGGATGTGCATGCACACATACATGCATACATCATTCTATCATGGTTGTTGATATAATGGATGGTGGCAATATAAGACTCACACCCTTTATAAAATATATGGATATTATTTTTGGAAAAGAAAAATGAAAATGGAAATTGTTTCATGGTTGAATATTTTATTCTTTCATTAACCCTTTTGTTTAACCATGATTTAATTTCTATGGTCATTTTGGTCCCAAACTAAAATATCTAGATATTTTATAACCTTGGTTAAGAATGAGAGATAGAAAATATAAATATTCTATTTTCTCATTTTTATTCGCAAGCTTATCATTATCTTAAGTTTTAGAAAACCATCATCTTCTTCCTCCTTTCTCTCTTGCTCTCTAGTTTTCTCAAGTGAGCCAAAGAGTGACCAAGTTAGGATTTTGAAGTGAGAAAACCAACCACAACACCATTCTACACTAATCTTGCACATTAGTGTAGAGTGTTAGCTTGCATTTCTTCTCTTGATCTTGTGAAGCTTCAAGATTGGACAAAGAGGACTCCGGGTGGATCATCGTGGACCTAGAGGATCTCAAGCGGACCTTTTTCCAACCCTCAAGTATCCAAGGAGTCTAGCGTAGGGAGCTACAAAGATTGTACTCTCAAAACCCTAGCTTTTTCTACTTATGTTAGTGTTATAGTTAAGTTGCCCTAATTTTTATAGCATGATCCTTTAGAATGTTTCTTTAGCACCTTCCAAATTTTAAATATGGCATGTGTTTTGCCTCCAAACCCTAGTAGTGGTGCTGTAGGAAACCCTTCATGGTATTAGAGCCAAGCTAGAACCTTAGGCGACGCTTAGGCGAAGTTAAAACTCCGATCGACCAAAAATACGGATTTTTAACCCTTCTTTGGACAATTTTTTAAAACTGTGTTTTTTCAGAATTAAAAATACTTAAAAAATTCAGCAGGAAAATCTAAGCAATGCTGTAAAAAATTACGCAATAAGTCGTACATATCACCACGGAACCGCGGCCAGACCTTGCTTGGGCCGCGGATCCGCGGCCGTACAGAAGAGAAATACCCTCGTTTTATACAGTAATGTTGGTGTCTGCCTGTACATATTTTTGGGTATTTTTAATCTGACTCAAGTGTTGAGTGTTCTGGGGATTGTTTTGGATTCGTTGATTCGATCGGAATATTTAATTTCGTGCTGTTTTTGGGTAATTTAGAAAGTATTAAAACGTTCGAACGGATATCATTAACTCACTTTTTCGCGGTACGAAAAACATTCAAATGTTGAATTTTTCTCGAGTTTAAATCTTTCGAAAATCGGTGCGAGTAATGTAGTGGACCCTCTAGAAGAACACAAATCTTAACTTGATTATGTGACCGTCTGAACTGCCTCTGAACCTTAGGGTTTGAGGCAGTACGGCGTGCCACATGTGAGGCGTTGGCTTGACCCTTCTACGGCTGGACTGCTACTACTGTGACACATTCCGGGTTTTTTGAACTCCGCTCGAGTGTTGAGCTATTTAGGAAATCTTGGGTATTTGATTATTCGATCAGAAAGTTTAATACTGTCTATTTATCTGGAATGTGATACAATATGTGGAATTCATATAGTTAGGCATGAAATGCGAAGTATGTGATATTTCGAATTTACGATGTCTAAAGTTATTGTGGATTCAAAATGTTGTGGTTTTACATTTTCTTTTCTGTGACCGTAAGTGTAGTATGTAGTTGTATTGCCGGTTTTCGTTGCTGTACATCAACGACGATCGGTGTATGCATACTTACTTACGTTGATGATATATGAGATTATGTGTTGCTAAGATATGATGTGCAGGATTGTCGAGATTGAATAGCTGGGGTTTTTTTTATGTGAGATGAGAGTTTTCTTTTCATTCATGTAAAATTCAAATGTAATGTAATATTCATTTATTTGGGGCACTTCCGGGTTGAGGTTGATGTCACCAGTGTTGTATATTATTTACTTTTCCGCATTAGGATAGACCCAAGGAGGGGAGCACAAGTGACCGTGTTCTGGGGTTCAGTGGGAGGCCATCTCGAGGAGTCGAGACCGGGTCTCCTAAACTCCAGAATTGGTAGGGTCACTTGCCGCTCTCGTAGGAGTCTAGGGGTGTGGGCTTGGCTATTCATCGCGACTGTGGAATCCGTATTTTCTATTGATTGGCTAAATACTAAATACGGACGTCCTAGTATATCCTGTATTATCATTTGTGTGTTTCTGCTACCTGTATTCTGTGATGTGATATCTGAGATGAATGATATATTATATATAATATATATAGTAGAAGTTTCTTATGTTTTGCACCCGCGCTAGTCCCGTCCCGGTATGCCGTTAGTTATGTAACCTAACGGTGCATAACGGAACATTGCGGCGAATGCGGATGGCAAAAGAGTGCGCTGTATTTTCGTTTCTTTTCTGTGATTGTCTTAAGGACTTAAATGATGGTGCTACATTAAAATGATTAATGTAAAGAAAATAAACCTAAAAAGATGTTGTAGAATCTGATTTAAAAACCACTCGGCTCTTTATGAAAAAGCTACATTTCAAAATTGCGGAGCTTAAGCCACTCCTTTTGAAAACCATTTAGTTCTACAACGATATCATGTTCAAAGCTTTAAAGATTTTCTTAAAAATCATCTGCAACCCTCCGTCATTTTAGGAAGTAGAGTACTTAGTATTCGTGCTACGTTTGTTGACCTTAGCCATGGCGTAGTGTACGGTAGCTAAGTGATGTCATCCTACAATGCATATGATGAAGATTAATTAGGACGGGCATATGGCTTTGTTGACCTTAGCCAAGGGTCATGTGAACGGGTCTAATTAATCAAGAAATGACGGGTTGAACTTGACTGGTGCTTATGATCTGTTGACCATAGCCAAGGTCATGAGTACTAGGGTTAAAAACCGCATCGGGAATTTCAAGTCTTGAGATTTGCAATGAGATTGTATACCTTCCATATAATGGTTGGATCCCGATCCCACTGTGGGCAATAGTTGCTCCCAGGAGAGTTTTGCAGTTTACAATTAGCTAACCCATTAGGTGTCTAGAAAGGTGTTAACGGGGATACGCCTCTAGGAAAACGAGGTTTACTTTAATTAGGTCCGTGCGAAAGCACGTGGAACCTCCCTCAAGTATCGACACTGGACTGGCTGAACGGTTGGCGAACTTGTAGACTGTAATTAATCCTAGCTAGTTTTCTTTTTAAGGTTTGAAAGAAAATTTTTATTAAAGCAGTAGGAGACATCGATTAGACAAGATAATAACCAATCTTATCTTTGCAAGAGCTTTCGCTGAGTGTATTCTTTTCTCTCTCTTAATGGCAGGTACCAATGACAGGACTCAAGCTTCTACTAGATAAAAATAAACTAAATGGGACCAATTATAAAGACTGGCTGAGGAATCTGAAAATTGCCTTCACTTATGATAAAGTATCATATGTCCTCACGGCTCCAGCCCCGCCCGTCCCAGGTCCAAAATCCTCAGTTGCGGATAAAGAAGTCCGCAAGACATGGGACGCTGACTATGCCATGGCCAAATGCCTCGCGCTTGCATCAATGGATAACACACATCAAAAGCAGCACGAGAATATGGATATTCATGACATATTCCTCCATACAAAGGAGTTGTATGAAGAGCAATCCTTCGTATTACGATACGAGGCATCAAAGAAATTGTTTCAGATGCGAATGGCCCCTGGCACACCAGTAAGAGACCATGTTCTGAAGATGATAGCTCTCATAGAAGAGCTTGAGGACCTTGGATGGACGATGGACAATGAACAATATACAGATATTATTCTGCAGTCCCTCCCCTCCACCTCTGCTCAATTTATAGTTAACTTCAACATGCACAACATGGAGAAGGAACTACCTAAACTCCTTAATATGTTAAGGAGTGCAGGGAGCGCACTGAAATCAGTGAAAACTCCCGTTTTGAATGTTGGGCTGTCTTCCTCTTCTCGCCCAAAGGCTAAGGCCAAGGGAAAGATGAAGAAGAAACCCAACAAGCCTAGGGGTGGAGTTAAAAGGTTAAGGGGAAGGACAAGTCTAAAGCTAGAGAATCGGGGAAAGGGGAATGTTTTCATTGCCACAAAACAGGACATTGGAAGCGCAACCGCACGGAGTACTTAAATCTCAAGAAGAAGCATGGGGATGCTTCCGCTTCAGGTGTGTTTATGATAGAAAACTGTTTTTCAATAAACTCTGTTTCCTGGGTATTAGATACCGGTTCAGGTTCTCACATTTGCAATTCTATGCAGGGGCTGAGAAATAGCAAGGTTTTGAAGACATGTGACCATACTATCCACGTTGGAAATGGTTCCAATGTACATACAGTTGCAATGGGAGAGTATCACTTAGGGTTGCCATCTGGGTGTATATTGGTTTTGAACCCATGTTATTTTGTACCAAGTATGCTTTGTAATATAATATCTATTTCTTTGTTAGACAATGAAGGATATAATTTTGTATTACAGAACAATGTTATGAACATTAACCTGAATCAAATGTTGGTTGGGTATGGTACACTTAATAACGAGATATACGTCTTAAATCAACACACAGTTTTCAGCATACAACACACTAATAAAAGAAAACTTTTAGAAATAAATGAAGCTTTTCTTTGGCACTGTAGAATTGGTCATATTAACGAAATAAGACTAAACAAGTTACACAAAGATGGATATTTAAACTCTTTTGAATATAAATCTTATGCGACTTGCCAGTCTTGTATCAAGGGTAAAATGACCAAAACTCCGTTTACCGGACAAGAAGAAAGAGCTACTGAGCTCCTAGGCCTCATACATAGTGATGTATGTGGGCCAATGTCTACACAGGCTAGAGGCAGTTTTTCATACTTCATTACTTTCACTGACGATTTCTCAAGATTCGGTCATGTATTTTCATTAAAGCAGAAATCCGAAGCTTTCAAGAAATTCACTGGATATAAACTCGAAGTAGAAAAACAAATCGGCTTGAGTATCAAAATGCTTCGATCAGATCGAGGTGGAGAGTATCTCAGTACAGAATTTGCAAACTTCCTAAATAAGAATGGGATTCTCTCTCAGCTCACTCCTCCTTACACACTACAGCACACCGGTGTGTCTGAACGATGGAATCAGACCCTATTAGTTTTGGTCCGTTCCATGATGAGTGATACTGAGTTACCCGTCTCATTTTGGTGGCAAGCATTGGAGACTGCAGCATTTCTACTGAACAGGGTTCCAACCAAAACCGTGTCTACCACGCCATATGAGATATGGCATGGGAAGAGACCATCTCTTAAGAGAATTAAGATTTGGGGTTGCCCGGCTTATGTTAAAAAGCAGAATCCGGATAAACTCGAGACACGGTCAGTCATGTGTAATTTTGTAGGATATCCAAAGAACTCTTATGGATATCTTTTCTACCACAAGGAGGAACAAAAAATGTTTGTTTCTCAGCATCCCACATTCTTGGAAAAAGAGTTTTTCACAAATGAAACTGATGGCAATATGGTAGATCTAGAAGAGGTTATAGAGACACAAACTACAAATGACGACTTGGTTGAACCGGCTGTTGCAATAGAAACTGAGGAACCTTGGCCACTCCGTAGGTCTGGTAGGACTTCTCGCCCACCGGAGAGGTACTACGGTTTCCTCATTGATGGTGACAGAGAAGACTGCATCATGGTGGATGATGATCCTACCAGTTTTTAGGAAGCTATCACGAGTGGAGACTCTGTGAAGTGGCTGGATGCCATGAGATCCGAAATGGAGTCTACGTACACCAACAAAGTATGGACTGTTAGTGTATATGCCCTAGGGGCCATTATTGTATCATACTAGTTTGTATATTACTTAATGGAAGCTTGGGATATTCATATGTATATAACAGTCTTGCTAAACATTGTAGTATGCTACTTGGTTTTTCTATCTTAATATGTGAGTATACGTATTGATAGAGATCTTAGGATCTTGCTTGAATACCAGCGTTGTGATGGTAGTCACACTAGTGGGGGCTGGGTAGTCTACAAGCACATCCTTATTCAGGTCCCTAGTCGTAGGATTATCGAGACAGAGCATCGATACTCTGGAGTAGACTAGTGTGTACGCTTCTCATCCCAGTTGGGGAGATGGTCTGTCCTACAGCCATCAGTACGTCGTACTGGAGATAGTATATAGGTGCTCGTTGGGTTACGGGTACACCGGACAGGACTCGCAGGGAACTGTTGGTTAGTATTATACCCATCGTCAGTTAACAGATCCCAGGTGACATGAGTACAGCATAGTTCACAGACTTGACACTACTACTTCGCCTCGTGTGTGTCCCACTGTTCTTAGATTGCTACCCTACCACGGCTCAAAGGAGTCGAGCAAACAGGTAGCAGTTGGGTGCAGTCCCGAGCACTTGGAGGCAGTAGCGGTTAGACAGGATTCGTCTCTCTCGGTATTGGAGGTTGATATCGCGCTGTGTCAGAGAGCCATTACGCAAAGTCCCTGGCCAGGGCAAGCGAGATTTACTGGAAGGTTCCAGTAGTTTCTCAGGGTGTAATAGGCTTCGCTCCGACACGACTTATACCGCTATTAGGGGACTGACGCTTGCCGCCCCCTAGTCCCGATATGCGATAGTCTTAGACGAACAGACCGGTCTGTACGGAGATTGTCACAGCAGGCTCAGTAGGAGTTTGGATGGGTTTCCTCATCGGCCTTCTTATCGACATCTACCTGGGGACCGTTACGTACAGCTAGTGCCGCTTGCGGTCTGTGGTTAAACCCACTGCCAGCGTAGTAGTCGAGTCTCTAGAGTCCTACACAGAGAGTTTCCCTACTCCTGGCGAAACGGTATAGAGGCCGTATGGTTTTACGACAAGGGTTCAGACGCATACGTGTTTAAACGCACGTACGACATTCGGACAGTTTTTACTAGTCGGCTTTGGTTTAAGCCAGATTCTAGTATCAGGTTATTGGATTTATACAGTCTAAAGTTTTTTCGTGTTTTCATGGATAGGAAGGGCGTTCTCGTAATTTCACGAGAAGCTTCTAGAAGATTAGTGACTTAGGGGTTTAGTTGGCATATGCATTAAATGAGATTAGTGACTCATTTGTGTGATTCATCCATGTCATTAATGCATCATAAGTGCTTAATGACTCATGGAGATGAATCACTCATAGATATTTATAAAGCATGGTTGTTAAATCCTTTATTTGATTTTTGGATAAATAATAATGCTTCATATATATCATGATAGATTATTATCTCATTTCATTCTCTTGCTCACCTTCTCTCTCCTCAAGCTCTCTCTCTCTTCAAACCCTAATCCTCCCCTCTTATGTGTTGAGATCAAGGATTAGATAGGCTAATTAATCCATAACCCTCACTCTATATCATCTAGGTACTTTGATTAGGAACTAAAGAAACCTAGTTACCTCAAATTTAGAGGAAAAGCTTGGAGTAAAGCACTCGGGTAGATCGTCTACTACTTGGAGAAGGCCAAGGAGGAGGTGGAGATCATAAAGACGAAGGACACGGTTAATTAGGTATAATCACTTCACATAGTAGTTTAGAACACCTATGTTTCTTGTTAGTTATTGTTTTGCAAATGTTCTCGGTTAGTCGATGTTTACGCAAAGAACAAGATCGTTTTTAAATTTCCGCCTCCCTGCATCTCGTGGGGTGTTGTACATCGACTTACAGTTGTATCAGAGCAAGGCTAAACAATAATTAACTCATTAGCAAAGTCGTAAGAATTTCGAACGCAAAAAGAACCGGAAAAATCATCGATTTAACATAGTTTCTGTCGAATTTAAAACAGGCCCTAAAAAAATTTCAGGGACCTGCAGAATAACAAGCAGGGAATTATAGGGCAACTAAAGAAATTTGGACTCCTAACTCGGCTAACTCACCGCGGAACCGCGGCGGATCCATGCGATCCGCCGCGGATCCACGGCCGAGTTAGGGCCGAGTCAGCCTAAATTTCTTCAGTAACTCCTTTGTGTTAATAATGATATTTCTGGGATATTTTATTTTCTGCTAAGATCTCAGGTGCACAGAGAAGTTTTGGAGAGGAATCTAAAGTGTTTGCTCGATCGAAATTTTACGATGTTTTGTAATTTGATTATATCTGTGATTGTATAATGTGTTCGTAAACCTTCCCTAATTGCTAGTATGTCGGTTGGCAGGGAGTTGCACATTTCTGTAATGGTTTTTACTGTTTGTGATTATGAACTGTATTGGATTGTTGTGATGATTAGCCGGGGTTTTGTGATGGGTTATTATTTTAATTCAATCAATGTAATTGTAATATGTTGTATTATTATTTTGCGGGGCGCATCCAGGTTGCGGTTGTAGCCACCATTGTATTATTTCATTTTACTGTTTTTGCTCCTAGGACAGACCCAAGGTGGGGTGCACAAACTACCGAGTACTTTGAAGTGTTTAGTGGCCTACTCACTTTGTTGAGGGAGACCGCTTCACTTCGGGTACTTGGCGGGCAGTTTGCCGTACCCGTAGGGGTCTAGGGTGGGGTAATGGCTATTCATCACAACTGTGTAATCCGTCTTTTGTTGCAGGCTCTAAACAAACGCGGATTGCTTGCATATCCAATAATGTTCATCTGAGATCTGGAATGCCTATTATTGCGTCTGACGAATGTATAATATCTATATATGATAGCTATTTAGACGTCACTTATGTTTTACACCCGCGCTAGCCCAGCCCCCGCTCTGCCGTCAGTTAAGTAACCTAACGGGTGATGACGGGACCCAGTGGCGAATGCAGATGGCATAAGAGGACGTTGTATTTTCGTTGTTTTCTGCAATGGTAGGTTAATGATGAGACGCATTATTATTAATGCAAAGAAAATAAACCAAAAGTTGAATCGTTGGAACAATTTAAAAGAAACCACTCGGTTATTTTAAAACAGAGGATATTTTTTAATTGCGGAGCTTTAACCACTCCTTTTAAAAAGTTATCAGGTTCGTTCGGTTATATCAAGTTCACTACATTCATGATTTCGCCAAAACCATTCGTAGCCCTCCGTCATTTCATTTGGGTATTCAGTAGTATTCAAGCTATGCATTTTGGCCAAAGTCAAGGCATAGTGTTTGGTAGCTGCTGGGTATTCATTTGTTGCATAGATAGATGAGTTAGTTTGGGACAGTCGTATTATCATTTGAACAAAGTCAGGGGTATGTACGGATGGGTTCAAATTTATAGGATAATGACGGGTAAAACTTGACATGTGATCTATGACATTTTGACCAAAGCCAAGGTCATAAGAGCATGGGGCAAAAATCTATATCGGGAATTTCTAAAGAAACTGAAATTTGCAAAGAGATGCATACCATTTGGAGTTTGATGAATGTTGGTAGGATTCCTTCAGAATTATCAGACGATGATATTTGGATCCCGATCCTACTGTGAGTATATGGTACTTATCAGGATATTCGTCACTTAACGATCAATACTATAAACCATGTAGGTGTCAAGAAAGGTGTCAGCGGGGCTACGCTCCCAGAGAAAAGAGGTTATTTAATTAAGGAACATAGCGAAAACGTTGGAAAACCTCCCTCGAAGTATCGACACTGGCCTGGCTGAACGGTTAAGCAAGTATTGTACGGAGAGAATAGTCTTGGCTAATTCTTCTTTTATGGTTTGAGGAAGGATTCGAGAAACAGTGGGAGCCATCCAATTTAGATAAACTTAAAAACCACTCTAAACTTGCAAAAGCATCATGCTAAAGTGTTTTCTTCTCTCTCTCCTAATTGCAGCGACCCTGAAAATGACTGGACTTAAGTTACTTTTAGAGAAAAATATACTGATAGGGCCAAATTATAAAGATTGGCTGTGGAATGTCAAAATGGCTTTGACCTATGACAAATTGGGGTACGTCCTCACTGCTAAGGCATCTGCAGTCCCAGGTCCCAAATCCAGTAATGCGGATAAGGAAATCCGCAAAACCTAGGATTTTGATTGCGCGAAGGCCAAGTGCATCGTGCTTGCCTCGATGAACAATGAACATCAGAGGAGGCACGAGGATATGGAACTAGATGCCATATTTCTCCATACAAAGGAACATTATGGTGAGCAATCTCATATAGCAAGATACGAGACCTCAAAGAACTTGTTTCGAGCGAGGTTGGCCGTCGGATCATCGGTAGGAGAACATGTCCTAAAGATGATTGGCTATATAAAAGAGCTCGCAGACCTTGGGATGACTTTGGATAATGAGCTCTATACAGACCTTATTCTCCAGTCCCTTCCTTCCACCTACGCCCAGTTTATTCTGAACTTCAACATTCAATGAAAAGAAGTTGAACTTCCGGAACTCCTTAATAAGTTGAGGAGTGCAGAGGGTACCTTGCAGAAAGCAAGGGAAACACCCGCTATGTTTGTTAGTGGTGCTTCTTCTTCCGGGTCCAAAGCTAGGGCCAAAGGAAGGAAGAAGAAGGCCGCCACCAAACCTAGAGGAGGTGTTAGTAAGGTGGGAGGGAAGAGAATGAAAAAGATTGCAGTGCCAGTAGTGGCCCAGGATGAGTGCTTCCATTGTCATAGGAAAGGGCACTGGAAGAAAGATTGCAAGGTGTGGAACGCCAAGAGCCAGGAACCGAAGCAAGCTGTGGCTTCGACTTCAGGTGTGTTTGTAATTGAGAATTGTCTGTCAATCAACTCTACTTCCTGGGTATTGGATACCGGATCAGGATCTCATATAAGCAATTCATTGCAGGCACTGAGAAACCGTAGGGTGCTGAAGGAAGGTGATATGACCCTAAAGGTTGCTAACGGAGCTAGCGTGGGAGCTGTGTCCGTCGGGGATTATCACCTGGGATTGACAAGTGAACACATTTTGGTTTTACATAACTGTTTTTGTGTACCTAGCTTAACGTGTAATATCATATCAGTTTCCTTGTTATCAAATAAAGGTTACGATTTCACGTTTGTAAGTGATGTTGTTAACATCCACCTTAATCATGGTTTGATTGGGTCCGGTACACTGAATAACGATATATATGTCTTAAACCAACTCCAGATTTTCAATGTCCAGAACACACTAAAAAGAAAGTCTCCAGATTTAAATAAGGCTTTCTTATGGCATTGTAGACTAGGTCACATCAATGAGACAAGGTTAACTAAGTTATATAGAGAAGGATATTTGGACTCGTTCGAATATCAAACTTATGCCACTTGTGAATCATGTCTCAAAGGAAAGATGACAAAGACTCCATTCACTAGAGATGGAGTAAGAGCGAGCGAGCTCTTAGGACTCATACACAGCGATGTATGTGGTCCAATGTCTACGCATGCAAGAGGTGGTTTTTCCTATTTCATTACTTTTACGGATGATTACTCAAGGTACGGATTCATTTATCTGATGAAACATAAATCCGAGGCTTTTGAGAAATTCCAAGAGTATAAGAATGAAGTAGAAAACCAAACCGGCAAAAGTATCAAGACACTAAGATCTGATCGAGGTGGTGAATACTTAAGTGCCGAGTTCCTAGGTTACCTAAAAGAGAAAGGAATTCTCTCTCAGCTTACTCTTCCATACACTCCACAGCATAACGGTGTATCGGAGAGACGGAATCGAACCCTATTGGTTATGGTACGTTCCATGATGAGTAATGCTGAGTTACCGTGATCTTTCTGGGGTTATGCGCTAGAAACAGCAGCATATCTTCTGAACAGGGCTCCTACCAAGACTGTGCCTACCACTCCATATCAGATGTGGAGTGGGAAGAAACCCCATCTTCAGCATATAAAGATATGGGGATATCCAGCTTATTTTAAAAAAACAGCATGTGGATAAGTTCGAGTCACGATCAGTACAGTGTAAGTTTGTGGGATATCCAAAGAACTCCAAGGGATATTATTTCTATTACGCAGAGGAACAAAAGGTTTTTGTTTCTCGTAATTCCCATTTTCTAGAACAGCAGGTTTTAGAAAAGGATACTTGTGGGAGCGAAATAGAACTGGAAGAAATTCCAGAACCACAAACTAATACTGAAAGTTTGGTAGAACCAGTAGTTCAAGAAGAACAGGACATTCCTGCACCCCTCCGCAGGAGTAGTAGGCCGTCTCATCCACCTGAGAGATACAACGATTTTCTCATAGATGGGGATAGAGAGGATTGCATCATCATTGATAATGAACCAACTAGCTTCAAGCAGGCCATCCAGAGCGGCGACTCTGTACGATGGCTAGATGCAATGCGGACAGAAATGGAGTCCATGTACACCATCAAAGTATGGACTTTGGACTTTGCTCCAGATGGGGTAAAACCCATAGGATGCAAATGGATCATCAAGAAAAAGATTGGTGTAGATAAGCAGGTGGAAACCTATAAGGCCAGACTTGTTGCAAAGGGTACTCGTCAAAGACCTGGTTTGGACAATGACGAAACTTTTTCTCCAATGGCTATGCTCAAATCCATTCGGGTCCTTCTTGCTATTGCTGCCTTCCATGATTATGAAATCTGGCAGATGGACGTAAAGACGGCTTTTCTGAATGGTAATTTAGAAGAGTGCGTCTATATGGATCAGCCAGTGGGTTTCGATCAGAGTGGGAGCAGCGGTAAAGTATGCAAGTTGCTTAAGTCCATTTATGGACTAAAGCAAGAATCGCGGAGTTGGAACATCTATTTTGATGAAGAAGTCAAAGAATATGACTTTATCAAAAATCTAGATGAACCATGTATATATAGTAAAGTTGTAACTAGAAGTGTCGTATTCCTCGTCTTGTACGTGGATGACATTCTATTAATAGGAAATGACATTCCTATGCTGTAGGGTTCCTAGGCACACTTGTGAAGGTTCATAAAGCATCAAACATGCCTAAATAAATTTTTACATGTGCCGAACAACCCAAAGACGGGATCTTTGCTAGATTATTAGGGTTTAGCATGCAAGATAACATCTTTAAAGCTAAGTGTGAGGGATTACAACTTTTGTAGTCCGCTCCTTCGCTTCAAAAGCTCTGAGTAGAAGTCCCTTCGCCGCGATCCACGATCTTCCGGACTCAAGAGAGGCTCCACGACTCGAACGATCCATGTTAGCTTGAAGTGTTCCGATTCTACGATGATCTACGTCGAAGTTGCTATGACCCAAGCTTTCTCACTCCAAAGAGGTGAACACCCTAATCTAATGGGCTAGATTAGATGAGGATGATGGAGTAGTATTTATGCTATCTTTTTTATTCACTTTCTCACAATAAATCATCACAAAAGGAATTTGTAGTGAGCTCTCTCTCAAACTCAAGAGAGAAGAAGATGAAGAATCAAAAGAATAATCCTTTTGTGATGAATAGTAGTCAAGAGTATATGATTGATTATAGAACCATGTTCAAGGATAAGAGGATAAAACTTGTATAGAATAAACTAGAGTTAGGGTTTGGTTAGGTTAAGGATAAGGATCAACCATAATATCTTAACCAAGACAAAAGTGAATCCTTCTATAAAGTGCAAGAAAGAGCTAACCCTAATCAAACCCTAATCCCTTTTTATCATCCTTAAACATGTTTTATAATAAACCATATCATGTCACAATAATATATATCACATATATATTATATATTTGCAACAAAAGAAAATAATACAACTAACATATATCGCATATATATCAATGTATTAATCCGGTGAGAAAATGAAATAATAAAGCGACCCAATATTAAATAATGTAATACAATATATCATTATTCATTAAATCATCGAATCAACACTTGATCCAACGATCCGGCTATATTGAATTTAACCGACTAATATATCATGTACCGATTCATCGAATCAACACTTGATCCGATGTCCCGATTCATATCTAAATATCGTGAGAATATAATACGGTATCTCATATCGCATTATCCTCGGTCCTGCACATATCATATATGTGCCTCTACTACGTTTTGCCTGAGCCAAGAAACCTCTGTGTAGGACTCTGAAGAATCGTCAATACGCCGGTTGGAGGTGATGATCATATCAAACACCCACAAGCTGCAAGCGGTCAGCTAAACGTAACAGCTACCCAGGTATTGAGCGATCAGAAGATCAACAAGCTAGCCTGTCCTTTCTCCTGTGAATCCAATCAGTGACACTCCCGTACAGTCCGGTCTGTTCGTCTGATATCACATATCAAGTCTAGGGGTGGTATACGTCAGACCCCAGTAACCGATAAGTCATGTCGATGTGGGGCTCAAAACAGGTCAAGAAACTACTAGTAACACATACCAGTATATCTCTATATCAGCCCTGGCCAGGGACTTCCAGTTATAGCCAATCGAACACAGCACAACATCAACTCCCTACACCGGGAGAGACGAATCCCCTCCTATCGCTCATTGCCTCCATGTGATTCGGGACTGTACCCAAAAGCCACCGTTTTGCACACCCACTTGGACGTGGTAAGGTGGAAATCAAAGCACAGTAGGAATCACACAAGACTCTATGACGATCTCGGGTCTACAGACTACCCTGTACCAGTGTTACCAAAGAACTGCCATCTGACGTGTGGTATATCACCATCTCGGAGTTATCAGCGAGTCCGTCCACTGTACCCAGTCTCCACCAAGAACCCATACACCATCTCTGATGTCAAACACCGATGGATATGGGATCATCCATCGCCCATCATATGGGTCAAGATGCGTATACGCTAGTTTATTCAGGTGTATCGATGCCCTGTCTCGATATACCCTCGACTAGGAACATTTATAGGTGTGGGGTTCCTAGGCACACTAATGAGGTCTCACAAGTGATCAAACATGGCCAATTCAAATTTTTCCAAGTGCCTACAAACCCTAATACAGATCGTTAACTAGATGTATTGGCGATGCAAGCAAGTAAACGAATTTATTGCTAAAGGAAAGAGGCTACAACCTTTGTAGATCCGGTCCTCCACCTCCTCGGCTCCGTGATGACGTCCCTCCGCTGTCCAAATCGAATCCCGGACTCTAGCATCGGTTTCATCGGAGAAATGGGCGGGCTAGGTCGTCGACTTCGATGCCGAAGATGATCTACGTCGAGGCATCACAAGATCAAGCTCCTACTTCACCAAGTCATGAAACTTGTGAAGAAACCACCCTATACTACTTGGCAAGAGGTAGAGGATGAAGAAATAGGAAGTGGGTTCACTTTAGAATTGGATTTCTCACACTTTTTCTCAAGTTGCCATTGATGGTGGCACGATTTCTTCATGTTGAAGAAGAAGAAGAGAATATGATAAGTATATTTTAAAATAGAAAACAATATGATACTTATCATAATCTCAACCTTAGTTAGGTGTAGAGAATTGACCAAGGTTAGGTTGAATGGTTAGGGTTAAGCATGAGACAAGAATGGTGGACTTGTTCAAAGCTTCATGAAGCTTCAACAAACAAACAAAGAAAGCCACCATGATTTATTTATCTTTCAAAAATGAAAAATAAATAAATGAATAAGAAAAATGTAAACCCTAACCACTAACTTAACCATAGTTTAATTCTTTACACAAACCCAAGTGAGCATGTATCATCAAACATGATATAAACAAGTGCACAAAAGTATATCACATATACAACTTGTGCATTTCAAGTGAGAAAATCCATTTAAAGTGAACCGATACTAGTTAATGCAAAGTAATATATCAAATATATAATTATGTATTAAATCATTAAATCAACATTTGATTTATCGATCCGTTCATATCGCATATAACCGACTAATATCCAATGTATCAACTTATCGAATCAATCCTTGATTCAATAACTAGGTTATATCGCATACAACCAATCGATACATTCATCACGAGAATGGAATACGGTATCACATACACGCATTATTCTCGGTCCCGCACATATCTCATATGCGCTCCTATTTCGTTTCGCTTGAGCCAGGAAACCTCTGTGCAGGACTCTAAAGACTCGTCAATACGCCGGCAGCAGATGATGATCATATCAAGCACCCACAAGCCGCAAGCGGTCTGCTAAACGTAACGGCCACCCGGGTATTGAGCGTTCAGAAGATCGACGAGCAAGCCCGCTCACACTCCTATGAATCCAACCAGTAACACTTACCATACAGTCCGGTCTGTTCGTCTGATATGTCGCATATCTCGCCTAGGGGTGGTAAACGTCAGACCCTAATAGCTTGATAAGTCATGCCGACGTAGGGTCCATAACATTCGTGAAACTACTGATAACTCTTACCAGTATATCACTGCATCCCTGGCCAGGGATTTCCTGTTATGGCCAGTCGTGCATAGCGCAACATCAACCCCCAATACCGGAAGAGACGAATCCCCTCCTATCGCTCATTGCCTCCATGTGAATCGGGACTGTACCCAAAAACCACCTGTTTGCACGACTCAGTAGAGCCGTGGTAGGATGGAAATCAAAGCACAGTGGGAGACACACAAGACTCTATGACGATCTCGGGTCAACAGACTAGGCTGTACCTGTATCACCAGAGAACTGCTATCTGACGTGAGGTATAATACCATCTGGGAGTTCTCGGCGAGTCCGTTCAGTGTACCCAGTCTCCACTGAGCACCTGCATACCATCTCTGATGTCAAACACCAATGGATATGGGATCATCCATCGCCCATCACATGGGTCAAGAAGATATACGCTAGTCAACTCTGGAATATCGATGCCCCGTCTAGATATTCCTACGACTTGGAACATTGAAGAATGTACTCATGGACTACCCAGGCCCCACTAGTATGATCTGCATCATAGTTCTGGAAGTCGAGTACACATCCTAATGGCTTTATCAACATGTAACAGAGAGACAGAAATTATACATGTTAAGATAAAGAGCAACCAGATAGCGTACTATCATGTCGAGCAAGAAAGTCCTACCTATATATTTCCCAGCATCCACTACAATATACATCCAATGTACAGTAATGGACTCTAGGGCATAAATATAACTAACAATCTCCCACCTGTACTAGGGCCATCTGTAGCAGTGGTTGTAGTATCACATACTCAACCATCCCATATAAGTTTCTCTCTGGGAAAAAGCATTTGTGAGTGGATCCGCCGTGTTATCCTCTGAGTCTACTCTCCTAACCTTGATCACCCTTGAGATCAACTATCTCCATGATCAGGTGATGCTGCCTCAGAATATGTCTGGGTCACTGATGGGACCAGGGTTCCTGGGCCAAAGCCACACTTTCATTGTCACACAATGGTGTGAACCCAGTTCATCTTATGAACCACTATACACCCAAACTGCCTCTTTGGTAGTATCTTTAATAGCGATGTTACCAGCCTTTATCGTCTAGTTTGCCACGGTATCTAGCTTGGAACTCTTCCAACCTACCGTCCCTTTACCGAGGGTAAAGACAATGCCTGTGACTGACATTCAGTCGTCTTTTTCACCCTGGAACCTTTCCAGTGATTCTCCCCAGGATCAATTGATACAATCTTACTACAGCTAGTGAGAATCCTAACATCCATTTAGATCTATCTCATAGATCCAACTCCCAGGATTTAGGAGTTATCATTTTGATCTTATATGGAAAATCTATGTGATAAGAGGAGATCGACCGATCGTAGCATAGGAAACTCTTTTCCTATCAAGAGTATGTTGTCTACGTACAATACGAGAAAGACCACCTTACTCTCTATTACCTTTTTGTATATACAAGGTTCATCTACCATTTTGATGAAGTCAAACACTTTGACTATCACATCAAAACAGACGTTTCAACTCCGCGATGCCTGCTTTATTCTGTAAAGCATCTTGCTCACGTTTCCGCTGCTCCCACTGTTTACGAAGCCCTCTGGCTGTGTTCTTATAGACGTTCTCGTCTAAATCATTATTTAGAAAAGTAGTCATGGCACCCAACCACCAGATATCGCAGTTATGGTATGTAGCAGTGGCAAGTAGGATCTGGACGGACTTAAGCACAGCTACTGAAAAAGGTTTCATCATTATCCACGCCTGGTCGATGACGAAAAACTTTAACGAGTCTAGCTTTGAAAGTCTCAACTTCTCCATCTACATCATGTAATCTTCTCAAGATATACTTGCTCCTGAAGGGGATTTAACCCTTCAGATATAGCAACCAAAGTCCATACTTTGTTGGTGTATATGGATTCCATCTCAAATCGCTAAGCATCCAGCCATTCTTACAGAGTCCCTACTCTCGATGGCCTGCTCGAAACTAGTTGGGTCATCATCTCATGATGCAATCCTCGTTCCCACTGTCATCGAGAAACCGAAGTATCTCTCAGGCAGGTGAGGAACCCTACCAGATCGGCGGAGAGGCTGAGGTTCGTCGGGAACTATTGAATCTTTTGGTTCTTTCAAATCATCAGCAGCAGTTTTGTATAGCTGGAACATTTCCAATTCTACAGAACTGACCTTGCCTCGATCTTGTCCGGATTTTGCTTTAGACATAGGCTGGACAATCCTAAATCATAACTTACATAAGAGATAGGCTCTTCCCATACCATATCTTATATGGAGTGGTAGGCACTGATTTGATTTGAACCTAATTCAATAGGTATGCAGCTTCTCAAGTGCACAACCCCATAAAGGAAATAGGTAACTCAGTAATACTCATCATAGAGCACACCATATCTAATATTGTGCGATTGCTCCACCCCGATACACCGTTGTGCTGTGGTGCATTCAGAGGAGTAATACTGAGAGAGAATCTCATTTTCTTTTAGAATAGTCCAGGAATGCCATGCACAAGTATTCTCCTCCCTGATCTTATCATAAGACATAATACTTTTACCCGTATTGGTTCTGTACTTCTAGCTTATATTCTGTGAATATCTCAAAAGGTTCGGACTTATGTTTCAACAGGAACATATGACTGAATCTTGAGAGATCATCAGAGAACGTAATGAAGTATAAAGAACCGGTCCTGGCATGTGTAGACAGGAGACCTTACATACATCATCATGTATCAATCCCAAGAGTTTACTAACTCTTTCCCTGTTTCCAATAAACAGAGCTATGGTCATCTAATCTTTGTTACATGACTGGCAAGTTTCACAAGATATAAATTCAAACTGATTTAAATATGCATCTAAAATGTAACTTCAGCCAGTCGGGTCGCATTGATATGACCTAGTCTACAATGCCTCAAGAATGATTCGTTCATTTCTGAACTCTTCCTCTTGTGTGTGTTCTGTATACTAGGAACTGTAGTTTGATTTAGAACGTCAATGCTTTTAGATAACGTGCCTGAACCGATCAACTTTTGATATAGGAAATGTTCAAAACATTATCCATCAATACAAAATTTTATCATTTCTTTACTTATAAAGAAACTGATATGATTTTGTATATCAGGTTTGGTATCTAACAGCATTTATTCATAATCAATGTATTGGTAATACAGGGTGACAGTGACCAACAGACTTGGCCGCAACACTTGCCCCGGTTTCTGTCTCATGAAACTTATCACCCGTTCTCTGTTTTCTACCTTTCTGTAGCCTTATGTAACAGATTACATATCTGGGATCCTGATCCGGTATAAAATATCCAGGATGCAGAGGATACTGAGAAATAGTTCTTTGTAATGAACACACCCGAAAGAGATGCATCATATTCACTTTCTTCGTTTGGGCGGCATAGGAATTCTGGTATTCCCCTATTTCCTGCTCTGTCTTATAACAATTATAAGTTGGAGCGGGACCAACGTTCCCCATCTCAGTATAACAAGCGGGTTCGGTCAATACAACTATATTATTATCTTGATTAAGGCATGATATGGTCGCTACCTGGAGAGAGAGAGAGAAGAAAACACTCTGCGTGCGCTCTTGCAAGATCAGATTGGTTATTTATTTTATCTAATCAGAATGGCTCCCACCGTTTTTATCAAATCTTCCTTCAAACCCTAAAAGGAAAGACCAGTCGGGATTAATTACACTCTACAAGTTCGCCAATCTTTCAGCCAGGCCAGTGTCGGTACTTTGAGGGAGGTTTCCCGTGCTTTCGCACGGACCTAATTACAATAAACCTCGTTTTCCCAGAGGCGTAACCCCATTGACACCTTTCTAGACACCTACTTGATCGGCTAATTGTAAAGTGTAAAACTATCCCAGGAGTAACAATTACTCGCAGTGGGTATCGGGATCCAACTATCATATAGAAGGTATGCAATCTCATTGCAAATTTCAACACTTGAAACTCCCGATAAAGGTTTTTACCCCTGGCACCTATGACCTTAACTGTGGTCAACAAATCAAGTACTAGTCAAGTTCTACCCATCATTTCATGATTAATTAGACCCACCCACATGACCCTTAACTAAGGTCAACAAAGTCGCACGACTGTCATAACTAATCGCATCATATGCGGTGTAGGAAGACATCACTTAGCTACCGTACACTGTGCCTTAACTAAGGTCAACAAACACAGCACGAATACTAAGTACTCTACTTCCTAAAATGACGGAGGGTTGCGAATGGTTTTTATGAAAACCTTTAATGCTTTGAACTTGATCTCGTTGCAGAATCAAATGGTTTTTAAATGGAATGTTTTTGAGGCTTTTCTAGTTTTGCTAAAGGGGTCACTCCCGGTGAAGGGATCGTCGGCCCTTTCCTCGTCGAATGAGGTGCAGGATATATCATATATATCACTGCGCAAAGCAGAAACTATAGAAGCAATCAAAAGACAAACCGAGGGTTGTAGCATCTGCCAGTTATTGCTAAAGGAGTCACTCCCGGTGAAGGGATCTCGGTCCTTTCCTCATCGAATAAGGTGCAGTATGTTCTATTAGGAACACCACGATGCAAAGCAAGAACTGTAGCTACCTGTTTTATTTTTGAAATTGGATTCCACAACATCTTTTAGGTTTATTTTCTTTCATTAATCTCATTAATGAATTTCCCATCATTTATGTCCACCTAAACATCACAGATAAATATAACGTACGCTTATGCCATCCGCATTCGCCTCAATGTCCCGTCTTCACCGTTAGGTTAGGTAACTAACGCCAGAGCGGGGTAGGGCTAGCGCGGGTGTAAAACATAAGCAACATCTATATAATATATCATATATACTATATACTATATCTATCTGAACAAATCACATGATCACATCACAGATAACGCAGCAGAAAATATCATATGAAATATTGGATATACTAGGACGTCCGTGTTTTCAATACGAGCCAGTATAAAACACGGATTCCACGGTCGCGATGAATAGCCAATCCCACACCCCTAGACCCCTGCGAGAGCGGCAAGCAACCCTACCAATTATAGGGTTAGGAGACCCGGACTCGACTCCTCGAAATGGTCTCCCACTGGACCCTAGAACCCGGTTACTTGTGCTCCCCTCCTTGGTTATATCCTAATGCGGAAAAGTAAATAAAATACAAATGGTGACAACATCCGCAACCTAAAAGTGCCCTAATAAAAGAATATTACATACAAGTTTTTACATGAATGAAAATGAAAAAACACTTGTCTCATATAAAAACCCCCGGCTATTCAAACACGACGATCCAATATAACATATCCAGCAAGACATAACATCACATGTCATCAACGTAAGTAAACATGCGTATCCCAATTGTCGTTGACATATAGCAACGAAACCGGCGATATCACATATTACACTTACGGCCACAGAAAAGAAAGTGTAAAACTACAACAGTTGGAATCCGCAACCTCTTTAGACATCGCATGCCTAATCAAATGAAATACTTAGACATCGCGTGCCTAACAATTATAAACCCCGCATTTTAGTCTCATTATCGAAAACACTTTTCAATATCATGTCGGGCAATTCAACAAGATTTCCGACATTCTGATCGAATGCTCGTTGCAAACTTTAGTAGTCGGCCGCACCCCCGATACCGTCGACGAAGTGCACCAAGGCGGAACACCGCTACCGCGAGCACCCAAACAGATGCTTTTGGCGACGAGGTTCTCCTACAGTCACTTGGTCGGGGCTATGGAGTGAGGCTGTCTATTAAGTTTACCCGGGGAGTATCTGCGTACGCTACGTGATTGCGACGGACTTTGGATCTCATCAAAATTCCGTGGCAACCGATCAAGTGAGACTAAACTGCTATGTTTATAACATTCATTCAGTTATCTTATAACTATTTGTGAATTCCAAGTATTGTATCACATTCCGGATAAATAGAAAATGTTAAACTTTTCAATCGAACAATCGAACACCCAAGTTTTCCCGATACAGCTCAACACATGAAATAAGTTTAAAAACATTCAGTTCATGCCTCAGTACCAACGGTCCAGCCGTAGAAGGGTCAAGCCAACGCCTCACATGTGGCACGCCGTACTGCCCCAAACCCGAAGGTTCAAACGGCAGTTCAAGATGGTCACATAATCGAGTTAAGGTTTGTTGTCTTCTAGAGGGACCATCGCATTACTTGCACTACTTAGAACGTCATTAAACTACGGAAAAGTCCAGCAATTGGAAATTTCCCTGCAGGGGAAAAAGTGGGTATTTATATCCGGTCGAACTTTTTAACATATTCTAAAACTATCCGGAAAAACACATAGACAAAGTTTGATAATCCGATCGAATCTACGAACTCCCAATACAACCCAGAAAACTCAACTCTTGAGTGATATTTAAAAATTCCCAGAAAATCCAGCATCAGAAAAGAGAAATTACTGTGCAAAAATTATTGGGCATCGTGACAATACGGCCGCGGAACCGCCCCAGAAGCTATGCTTCTGCTACTGTTCCGCGGCGGTTTAGACGAATCATGAGCTCGTTTTGCACCATAATTCTTATATCTTCCTTCTCAAATTTTTAAGAATTTTTAATCTGGAAAAAACCCAGTTTTTGAAAAATGTCCAGAGAGCATTTATTTTGGGTTTCGGTTCGATCGGGCTTCTAACTCCGTCTACGCATCGCCTAAGGCTCTAGCTAGACTCTGATACCACTGTGGAGTTCCTAGGCACACTAATTAGGTCTCACAAGTCATCAAACATGGCCAATTCAAATTTTTCCAAGTGCCTACAAACCCTAATACGGATCGTTAACTAGATGTATAGGCGATGCAAACAAGTAAACGAATTTATTGCTAAAGGAAAGAGGCTACAACCTTGGTAGATCCGGTCCTCCACCTCCTAGGCTCCGTGATGATGTCCTTCCGCTGTCCAAATCGAATCCCGGACTCTAGCATCGGTTTCATCGGAGAAATGGGCGGGCTAGCTCATCGACTTCGATGCCGAAGATGATCTATGTCGAGGCATCACAAGATCAAGCTCCCACTTCACCAAGTCATGAAACTTGTGAAGAAAACACCCTATACTACTTGGCAAGAGGTAGAGGATGAAGAAATAGGAAGTGGGTTCACTTTAGAATTGGATTTCTCACTCTTTTTCTCAAGTTGCCATTGATGGTGGCATGGTTTCTTCATGTTGAAAAAGAAGAAGAAGAAGAGAATATGATAAGTATATTTTAAAATAGAAAACAATATGATACTTATCATAATCTCAACCTTAGTTAGGTGTAGAGAATTGACCAAGGTTAGTTTGAATGGTTAGGGTTAAGCATGAGACAAGAATGGTGGACTTGTTCAAAGCTTCATGAAGCTTCAACAAACAAACAAAGAAAGCCACCATGATTTATTTATCTTTCCAAAATGAAAAATAAATAAATGAATAAGAAAAATGTAAACCCTAACCACTAACTTAACCATGGTTTAATTCTTTACACAAATTCAAGTGAGCATGTATCATCAAACATGATACAAACAAGTGCACAAAAGTATATCACATATACAACTTGTGCATTGCAAGTGAGAAAATCCATTTAAAGTGAACCGATACTAGTTAATGCGAAGTAATATATCAAATATATAATTATATATTAAATCATTAAATCAACACTTGATTTATCGATCCGGTCATATCGCATATAACCGACTAATATCCAATGTATCGGCTTATCGAATCAATCCTTGATTCGATAACTAGGTTATATCGCATACAACCAATCGATACATTCATCGCGAGAATGGAATATGGTATCACATACACGCATTATTCTCGGTCCCGCACATATCTCATATGCGCTCCTATTTCGTTTCGCTTGAGCCAGGAAACCTCTGTGTAGGACTCTAAAGACTCGTCAATACGCCGACAGCAGATGATGATCATATCAAGCACCCACAAGCCTTAAGCGGTCTGCTAAACGTAACGGCCACCCGGGTATTGAGCGATCAGAAGATCGACGAGCAAGCCCACTCACACTCCTGTGAATCCAACCAGTAACACTTACCGTACAGTCCGGTCCGTTCGTCTGATATGTCGCATATCTCGCCTAGGGGTGGTAAACGTCAGACCCCAATAGCTTGATAAGTCATGCCGACGTAGGGTCCATAACATTCGTGAAACTACTGATAACTCTTACCAGTATAGCACTGCAACCCTTGCAAGTCCACGTTGCCGACCCCGGTGCTTGCGGAGAGGCGGAAACGGTATAAAAATCAAATTTTTAGCGCATTAGGCAACATGGACTAACAAAAGTCGGGATCTTTTTTAAACAAAACTAGCTACCAAGCTAAAGAGAGTTAGCTACTCGGAAAAGATGTTATACCTCACGTGAACTCCTTCTTGAAACCTTTGTAGAGGTTGGATGGTGCTTTCCTCGTCGCCTTCTTTCGTCAAAGATGGATCCACCTGAGGGTTCAACCTTGGGCTCCTTTCTCGAACTTTGAGAGAACTAAGGCCTTTGGCTTGCTAGACCTTCAACCCTAGAGTGAGTAGAGAGTGGTTTAGGGTATTTTTTGTAAGTCCACGTTGCCCACCTCGGTGCTTGCGGGGAGGCGGAAAACGGAATAAAAATCAAATTTTTATCAACTCAGGCAACATGGACTAGACAAAGAAGGATCTTTGCTAAACAAAAACAAGCTAAAGCTAACTAGAAACTAGCTAAGTGCTAGAAAGGTTATACCTTGGGCTTTATGTCCTTCTCTCCTTGCTCCTTGGAGTGGTGGAAGGAGGCCACCTTTGTCGTCTTCTCACGTCGAAGAAAGATCCACCCGAAAGCCTCGACCTTTGGCTTCAACTCCAAGCTAGAAGTGACTAGGGTGCAAGAAGTGCTAATCCTTGAACCCTAGATGAGAGTAGAGATTATCAAGAAAGGGTTTTTCTCAAGCTCAAGTATTTCTCAACACATGAGAGGGGAGAGCTTGAGGGAGAGGAAGAACAAGAGAGAGAATGGGAATAATAGAATGTGAGAATAATATGAAGCATTCTCTCATATATGTGAATTATTGTAATTAGAAAAATAGTGAGATAATTGTCATGGCTTAATCAAGACATGACCATTATCATTACATTTTAAATGCAAATTGTAAGGATCAAAAAGCATCTTCCAAATGAAATGATGATGGTCAAAGTGTCAACCATAGTCAACAAGTCAAGGAGGTCAAATGGTCAACAACCATAACCATGCACAATTATAAAACTAATATCAATTAACAATAATACACACATGAGCATTAGGGTTAATAAAATGACAATAGTCATTAACCCTAATCAAAATCCTCTCTTTCTGTCTCAAGCAACTGTGCATACGCACCCGTATTCGTGATCCTAAGAACATGAATACAATGAGATAAAACCAATCCCAAATCATATACTAGGATCTGGCTTAAACCAAAGCCCGCTAGTATAAGCTATCCATGTTGGGTTCCTAGGCACGCTAATGAGGTCTCACAAGGCATCAACCATGCCAATTTCAAATTTTACGGGTGCCGAGAAACCCTAATACGGATCGTTAACTAGAATTTTAGGCGAAATAATAAACCAGTTAACAACTTAACTACGAGTAGACGGAAATACAACCTTTGTAGATCCGGTCCTCCACCTCCTCGGCTCCATGATGAAATCCCCTTGCTATCCAAATCGAAACCCGGGCTCTAGCGTCGGCTTCATCGGAGAAATGGGCGGGCAAGGTCGTCGGCTTCGTGCCGAAGATGATCTACGTCGAGGCATCACAAGATCAAGCTCCCACTTCACCAAGTTATGAAACTTGTGAAGAAAACACCCTATACTACTTGGCAAGAGGTAGAGGATGAAGAAATAGGAGGTGGGTTCACTTTAGAATTGGATTTCTCACTCAATTGCTCAAGTTGCCATTGATGAAGCAAGCTTTCTTCAAGTGAAGAAGAAGAAGAGGAAGAAGATGATAGATATGATGGGTATTATTCCAAAAAGGAAATAAATGAATACTTATCATAATGCAACCATGGTAAAGTGTAGAGAATAGACTAGGGTTAAGTGGAATGGTTAGGGTTAAGCATGAGACAAAATGGTCACTAAGTCAAAGCTTCAAGAAGTTTCAACAAAAAACAAAGTTAGCCACCATTTTCTCTTAATGCTTATCATAATCCAAAAAGAATAAATAAATAAATAAATGAATAAGAAAATGAAAACCCTAACCATTACACAACCATGGTTTAATCTTTACACAAACCAAAGTTAGCATGCATTATCAAACATGATACATACTTGTGCACAAAAAATATATCACATATACAATGTGCACAAACAAGTGAGAAAAACCATTTAAAGTGAACCAATACTAGTTAATGCAAAGTAATATATCAAATATATAATTATGCATTAAATCATTAAATCAACACTTGATTTAACGATCCGGTCATATCGCATATAACCGACTAGTATCCAATGTATCGGCTTATCGAATCAACCCTCGATTCGATAACTAGGTTATATCGCATATAACCATTCGATACATTCATCGCGAGAATGGAATACGGTATCACATACACGCATTATTCTCGGTCCCACACATATCTCATATGCGCTCCTATTTCGTTTCTCTTGAGCCAGGAAACCTCTGTGTAGGACTCTAAAGACTCGTCAATACGCCGGCAGCAGATGATGATCATATCAAACACCCACAAGCCGCAAGCGGTCTGCTAAACGTAACGGCCACCCGGGTATTGAGCGATCAGAAGATCGACGAGCAAGCCCGCTCACACTCCTGTGAATCCAACCAGTAACACTTACCGTACAGTCCGGTCTCGTCGTCTGATATGTCGCATATCTCGCCTAGGGGTGGTAAACGTAAGACCCCAATAGCTCGATAAGTCGTGTCGATATGAGGTCTATAACAGTTCAAGAAACTACTGGTAACACTAACCAGTAAATCTCAGCAACCCTGGCCAGGGATTTCCTGTTATAGCCAATCGAACACAGCGCAACATCGACCCCCTATACCGGAAGAGACGAATCCCCTCCTATCGCTTATTGCCTCAATGTGATTCAGGACTCTACCCAAAAATCACCATTTTGCACGCCCTCTTGGACGTGGTAAGATGGAAATCAAAGCACAGTGGGAACCACACAAGACTCTATGACGATCTCGGGTCAACAGACTACTCTGTACCAGTGTCACCAGAGAACTGCCATCTGACGTAAGGTATAATACCATCTGGGAGTTCTCGGCGAGTCCGTCCAGTGTACCCAGCCTCTACTGAGCACCCGTATATCTCCTCTGATGTCAAACACCAATGGATATGGGATCATCCATCGCCGATCTGTATGGGTCGAGAAGGTACACGCTAGTCTACTTTGGTATATCGATCCCCCGTCTCGATACACCAACGACTAGGGACTTTGAAGGATGTACTTATGGACTACCATGTCCCCACTAGTATGATCCGCATCATAGTCCAGGTAGTCAAGTACACATCCTAAGGGCTTTACCAACATGTAACAGAAAGACAATCAGTATACACGTTAAGGTAAAGAGTAACCAGATAGCATACTATCATGTCGAGCAAGAAAGTCCTCCCTATATATGTCTCAGCATCTACTACAATATACATCCAATGTACGGTAATGGCCTCTAGGGCATACATATAACTAACAATCTCCCACTTGCACTAGGGCCATCTGATTGCAGTGGTTGTAGTATCTCATACTCAACCATCCCATAAAAGTCTCTCTCTGGGAATAGGCCTTCGTGAGTGGATCCGCCGTGTTATCTTCTAAGTCTGCTCTCCTAACCTTGATCACCCTGGAGATCAACTATCTCCATGATCAGGCGATACTGCCTTAGAATATGTCTGGATCATTGATGGGACCGGCGTTCCTTGGCATAAGCCACAACTCCATTGTCTCACAATGGTAGGAACGTAGTTCATCTCATGAACCTTTATACACCCAAACATCCTCTTTGGTAGCATCTTAAGTAGCGATGTATCCTGCCTTTATCGTCTAGTATGTCACGGTATCTAGCTTGGAACTCTTCCAACATACCGTCCCTCGATTGAGGGTAAAGACAATGCCTGTGACTGACATTCAGTCGTCTTTATCACCCTAGAACACTTCCAGTGATTTTCCCCAGGATCGATTGATACCATCTCATTACAACTAGTGAGTATCCTAACATCCAATTAGATCTATCTCATAGATCCAAAACCCAGGATTTAGTAGGTATCACTTTGATCCTATGTGGAGAATCATTGTGATAAACGAAGATTGATCGAGCGTAGCATAGGAAAATACTTCCCTATCAAGAGTATGCCATCCACGTACTCTACGAGGATCGCCACCATACTCCCTACTACCTTTTTGTATATACAAGGTTCATCTACCATTTTGATGAAGTCAAACTATTTGACTACTACATGAAAACAGATGTTCCAACTCCGCGATGCCTGCTTTATCCTATAAAGCATCTTGTACACGTTTCCGCTGCTCCCACTGTTTACGAAGCCCTCTGGCTGTGTACTTATAGATGCCCTTTTCTAAAACATCATTTAGAAAAGCAGTCATGACACCCAACCGCCAGATATCGTAGTCATGGTATGTAGCCGTGGCAAGTAGTATCTCGATGGACTTAAGCATAGGTACTGGAAAAGGTTTCATCATTATCCACGCCTGGTCGATGACGAGAACCTTTAACAAGTCTAGCTTTGAAAGTCTCAACTTTTCCAAGTACACCAAGTAATCTTCTCAAGATATACTTGCTCCTGATGGGGATTTAACCCTTCAGATATAGCAACCAAAGTCCATACTTTGTTGGTGTATAAGGATTCCATCTCAGATCGATAAACATCCAGCCATTCTTACAGAGTCTTACTCTTGATGGCCAGCTCGAAACTAGTTGGGTCATCATCTCATGACGCAATCCTCGCTCCCACTGTCATAGAGAAATAGAAGTATCTCTCAGGTGGGTGAGGAACCCTACTAGATCGGCGGAGAGGCTGAGGTTCGTTGGTTACTATTGAATCCTTCGGTTCTACCAAATCATTTTTTGTAGTTTGTATAGCTGAAACACTTCTACTTCTACATAACTTACCTTGCCTCGAGCTTGTCCGGATTTTGCTTTTGGACATAGGCCGGTCAACCCCAAATCTTAACCAACTTAAGATATGGGCTCTTCCCTTTCCATATCACATATGAAGTGGTAGGCAACTGATTTGATTCGAACATTATTCAATAGGCATGCAACTTCATAAGTGCATAACTCCCAAAAGGAAATAGGTAACTCAGTAGTACTCATCATAGAGCACACCTTATCATATAGGGTGTGATTGCTCTGCCCCGATATACCATCGTGCTATGGTGTATACGGAAGAGTAATGCTGAGAGAGAATCTCATTCTCCTTTAGAATAGTCCAAGAATTCCGTGCTCGAATATTCTCCTCCCTGATCGCATCAAAGGACATAATACTTTTACCCTTTTTGGTTCTCTACTTCTAACTTCTATTCTGTGAATATCTCAAAAGGTTCGGACTCATGTTTCAACAGGAACATATGACTGAATCTTGAGAGATTATCATAGAATGTAATGAAGTACAAAGAACCAGTCCTGGCATGTGTAGACAGGAGACCTTACATACATCATCATGTATCAGTCCCAAGAGTTCACTAACTCTTTCTCTGTTTCCAATAAACCGAGCTATGGTCATCTTATCTTTGTGACATGACTGGCGAGTTTCACAAGATGTAAATTCAAACTAATTTAAATATGCATCTTTATATAACTCTAGCTAGTCGGGTCACATTGATCTGACCTAGTCTACAATACCTCAAGAAGGAATCGTTCAATTCTGAACTCTTCCTCTTGTGTGTGATCTGTATACTAAGAACTGTAGTTTGATTTAGAATGTCAATGCTTTTAGATAACGTGCCTGAACCGATCAACTTTTGATATAGGAAATGTTCAAAACATTGTCCAACAATACAAAATTTTATCATTTCTTTGCTATTAAAGAGACTGATATGATTTTGTATATCAGGTTCGGTATCTAATAGCATTTGTTCAGAATCAATGTATTGTAATACAGGGTGACAGTGACCAACAGACTTGGCTGCAACACTTGCCCCGTTTTCTGCCGCATGAAACTTATCACCCGTTCTCAGTTCTCTACCTTTCTGTAGCCCTTTGCAACATATTACATATCTGGGATCCTGATCCGGTATCATATACCAAGGATGCGGAGGATACTGAGAAACAATTCTGTATAATGAACACACCCGAAGATGATGCATCAGCATGCACTCTCTTCGTTTGGGCGGCACGGGAATTCTGTTAATCCCCAATTTCCTGCTCTGTCTTATAACAATTATAAGGTGGAGCGGGACCAACGTTCCCCAGCTCAGTATAACAAGCGGGTTCGGTCAAATATCCGTATTATTATCTTGATTAAGGCGTGATATGGTCGCTACCTGGAGAGAGAGAGAGAAGAAAACACTCAGCGTGCGCTCTTTCAAGAATAGATTGGTTATTATTTTATCTAATCAGGATGGCTCCCACTGCTTTTTATCAAATCTTCCTTCAAACCCTAAAAGGAAAGACTAGGCGGGATTAATTACACATTACAAGTTCGCCAATCTTTCAGCCAGGCCAGTGTCGGTACTTTGAGGGAGGTCCCCCGTGCTTTCGCACGAACCGAATTAATGTAAACCTCGTTTTCCCAGAGGCGTAATCTCGTTGACACCTTTCTAGACACCTACTTGATCGGCTAATTGTAATGTGTAAAACTCTCCCAGGAGTAACTCTTACTCGCAGCGGGTATCGGGATCCAACTATCTCATAGAAGGTATGCAATCTCATTGCAAATTTCAACACTTGAAATTCCCGATAATATTTTGCCCCGAACGATCTATGACCTTGACAAGGTCAACAAACCATAGACCGCAAGTCAAGTTCAACCCGTCATTTCTTGATTGAATCAAACCCACCCGCACGACCCTTGACAAGGTCAACAAGGCCGCACGACTACCCTAACCCAATCTGCATCATATGCATAAGCAGATAAATACTGGTTAGCTATCGCACACTGCGCCTTGACAAGGTCAACAAACGCAGCACGAATACTAAACAGGACTTATCTGAAATGACAGAGGGCTACGACAGGTTTTTCTGAAAACCTATTGCGTAATGAACTTGATATCGTCGTAGAATTAAATGATTTTTGAAATGGAGTGCTTTTGAGGCTTTTCTAGTTTTGCTAAAGGAGTCACTCCTGGTGAAGGGATCGTCGGTCCTTTCCTCGTCGAATGAGGTGCGGGATATATCATATATATCACTGTGCAAAGCAAAAACTCTTAAAAGCAATCAAAAGACAAACCGAGTGTGTAGCATCTGCCAGTTATTGCTAAAGGAGTCACTCCCGGTGAAGGGATCTCGGTCCTTTCCTCATCGAATAAGGTGCAGGATATATCATATATACCGCTGTGCAAAGCAAGAACTGTAGCTACCTATTTTATTTAGAAATTCGATTCTACAACATCTTAGGTTTCTTTTATTTCATTAATCTCATTAATGAAGTCCCATCATTTAAGTACCTAAACATCACAGATAAATACGACGTACACTTATGCCATCCGCATTCGCCTCGATGTCCCCTCATGCACCGTTAGGTTAGGTAACTAATGGCAGAGCGGGGCAGGGTTAGCGCGGGTGTAAAACATAAGTAACGCCTATATAATATATCATATATACTATATATAGTATCTATCACAGAACATCACATGATCACATCACAGATATCGCAGCAGAAAAGACATGAAATATTGGATATACTAGGACGTCCGTGTTTTCAATACGAGCCAGTATAAAACACGGATTCTACGGTCATGATGAATAGCCAAACCCACACCCCTAGACCCCTACGAGAGCGGCAAGCAACCCTACCAATTCTAGAGTTAGGAGACCCGGACTCGACTCCTCGAGTTGGTCTCCCACTGGACTCCAGAACCCGGTTACTTGTGCTCTCCTCCTTGGGTCTATCCTAGTGCGGAAAAGTAAATAATATACAAAGGGTGACATCTTCCGCAACCTGGAAGTGCCCCAATAAAAGAATATTACAAACAAGTTTTTACATGAATGAAAATGAAAAACACTCATCTCACATAAAAACCCCCGGCTATTCAAACACGACGATCCAATATAACATATCCAGCAACACATAACATCACATGTCATCAACGTAAGTAAATATGCGCATCCCAATTGTCGTTGACATATAGCAACGAAACCGGCGATATCACATATTACACTTACGGTCATAGAAAAGAAAGTGTAAAACTACAACAGTTGGAATCCGCAACCTCTTTAGACATCGCATGCCTAAACAAATGAATTCTTTAGACATCACATGCCTAACCATTATAAACCCCGCATTTTAGTCTCATTATCGAAAACACTTTTCAATACCAAGTCGGGCAATTCAACAAGATTCCCGACATCCTGATCGAATGCTCGTCGCAAACTTCAGTAGACGGTCGCACCCCCGATACCGTCGACGAAGTGCACCAAGGCGGAACACCGCAGCCGCGAGTACCCTAACGGATGCTTTCGGCGACGGGGTTCTCCTACAGTCACTTGGTCGGGGCTATGGAGTGAGGCTGTCTATTAAGTTTACCCGGCGAGTATCCGCGTACGCTACGTGATTGCGACGGACTTTTGATCACATCAAAATTCCGTGGCAACCGATCAAGTGAGACTAAAGTGCTATGTTTATAACATTCAGTCTGTTATCTCATAACTTTTTGTGAATTCCAATTATTGTATCACATTCCGGATAATTAGAAAATGTTAAACTTTCTGATCGAGCATTCAAACACCCAAGTTTTCCCGATACAGATCAACACATGAAATAAGTCTAAAAACATTCAGTTCGTGCCTTAGTACCAATGGTCCAGCCGTAGAAGGGTCAAGCCAACGCCTCACATGTGGCACGCCATACTGCCCTAAACCCTAAGGTTCAAAGGCCAGTTCAAGACGGTCACATAATCGAGTTAAGGTTTGTTGTCTTCTAGAGGGACCATCGCGTCACTTGCACTACTTAGAACGTCATTAAACTACGGAAAAATCCAACAATTGGTAATTTCCCGGCAGGGGAAAAAGTGGGTATTTATATCCGGTCGAACTTTTTAACATATTCTAAAAATACCCGGAAAAACACACTGACAAAATTAGACAATCCGATCGATACAGCGAGTCCCCAATGCAACCCAGAAAATTCAACTCTTGAAATAATATTAAAAATTCCCAGGAAAACCCGCACTTCAAACTAAGAATTACTGTGGAAAAAGTAAAACATGATTTGACTTCTTGGCCGCGGAACCGCCGCAATAGCCATGCAATTGCCGTGGTTCCGCCGCCGTTTAGAGGAATTGGTCCTCGAATTTCACAGTAATTCTTAAAATCTCCTGCTGATTTTTCTGCATATTTTTAATTTCGAAAAAGACCAGATTTCAGAAATTGTCCAGAGACCATTTTTGGGTTTTGGTTTTGGTTCGATCGGACTTCTAATTCCGTCTACGCATCGCCTAAGGCTCTAGCTAGGCTCTGATACCACTGTAGGTCAGGCAGCCACCCCATCCAATGGGGTCGCCGTGGCACCAACGGGTCCCTCAGCCGCTACTTTTTACGCATGCCCCCTCGCGAGGACTACAACCCGCCGGAACACCTTTCGGTCTCGGGACACCCTGGGGGTAAGAGCCAATGCTTCGCCACACTGTCACACAGTGAGAACCCCCCATAGGTCGACATCCAATGCCTAGTAGCTCTGATACCACTGTAGGGTTCCTAGGCACGCTAATGAGGTCTCACAAGGCATCAACCATGCCAATTTCAAATTTTACGGGTGACGACAAACCCTAATACGGATCGTTAACTAGAATTTTAGGCGAAATAATAAACTAGTTAACAACTTAACTACGAGTAGACGGAAATACAACCTTTGTAGATCCGGTCCTCCACCTCCTCGGCTCCATGATGAAGTCCCCTCGCTGTCCAAATCGAAACCCGGGCTCTAGCGTCGGCTTCATCGGAGAAATGGGCGGGCAAGTTCGTCGGCTTCGTGCCGAAGATGATCTACGTCGAGGCATCACAAGATCAAGCTCCCACTTCACCAAGTCATGAAACTTGTGAAGAAAACACCCTATACTACTTGGCAAGAGGTAGATGATGAAGAAATAGGAGGTGGGTTCACTTTAGAATTGGATTTCTCACTCAATTGCTCAAGTTGCTATTGATGAAGCAAGCTTTCTTCAAGTGAAGAAGAAGAAGAGGAAGAAGATGATAGATATGATGAGTATTATTTCAAAAAGGAAATAAATGAATACTTATCATAATGCAACCATGGTAAAGTGTAGAGAATAGACTAGGGTTAAGTGGAATGGTTAGGGTTAAGGATGAGACAAAATGGTCACTAAGTCAAAGCTTCAAGAAGTTTCAACAACAAACAAAGTTAGCCACCATTTTCTCTTAATGCTTATCATAATCCAAAAAGAATAAATAAATAAATAAATGAATACGAAAATGAAAACCCTAACCATTACACAACCATGGTTTAATCTTTACACAAACAAAAGTTAGCATGCATCATCAAACATGATACAAAGTTGTGCACAAAAAATATATCACATATACAATGTGCACAAACAAGTGAGAAATACCATTTAAAGTGAACCAATACTAGTTAATGCAAAGTAATATATCAAATATATAATTATGCATTAAATCATTAAATCAACACTTGGTTTAACGATCCGGTCATATCGCATATAACCGACTAGTATCCAATGTATCGGCTTGCCGAATCAACCCTCGATTCGATAACTAGGTTATATCGCATATAACCATTCGATACATTCATCGCGAGAATGGAATACGGTATCACATACACGCATTATTCTCGGTCCCGCACATATCTCATATGCGCTCCTATTTCGTTTCGCTTGAGCCAGGAAACCTCTGTGTAGGACTCTAAAGACTCGTCAATACGTCGGCAGCAGATGATGATCATATCAAACACGCACAAGCCGCAAGCGGTCTGCTAAACGTAACGGCCACCCGGGTATTGAGTGATCAGAAGATCGACGTGCAAGCCCGCTCACACTCCTGTGAATCCAACCAGTAACACTTACCGTACAGTCCGGACTCGTCGTCTGATATGTCGCATATCTCGCCTAGGGGTGGTAAACGTCAGACCCCAATAGCTCGATAAGTCTTGTCGATATGAGGTCTATAACAATTCGAGAAACTACTGGTAACACTTACCATTAAATATCAGCAACCCTGGCCAGGAATTTCCTGTTATAGCCAATCGAACACAGCGCAACATCAACCTCCTATACCGGGAGAGACGAATCCCCTCCTATCGCTCATTGCCTCCATGTGATTCGGGACTGTACCCAAAAACCACCGTTTTGCATGCCCTCTTGGACTTGGTAAGATGGAAATCAAAGCACAGTGGGAACCACACAAGACTCTATGACGATCTCGGGTCAACAGACTACTCTGTACCAGTGTCACCAGAGAACTGCCATCTGACGTAAGGTATAATACCATCTGGGAGTTCTCGGCGAGTCCGTCCAGTGTACCCAGTCTCTACTGAGCACCCGTATATCTCCTCTGATGTCAAACACCAATGGATATGGGATCATCCATCGCCCATCTGTATGGGTCGAGAAGGTACACGCTAGTCTATTCTGGTATATCGATGCCCCGTCTCGATACACCCACGACTAGGGACTTTGAAGGATGTACTTATGGACTACCATGTCCCCACTAGTATTGTTGCGCCATGGCAGCGCCCCGGCCGTCTATTCGAGGCCAAAATGCGGAATCAAAAATTTTCCTTACTTGGAAACTGGCGCTAGCGCGGACAATGAAAACCCGGATCGTAACCATTAACCTAATGCTAGCTAACAAGAGATGGGAAGAGAAGTATACCAAGTGATCCGAGTCCTCCGGTCTTCTCTTCATCGTCCCGATCTCCCGCGGAAAGTCCAGTCTCCATATCGTCGCCTCCTCGCCAGAAGGGCACCACATCGCCTGTATCTTTTACGGGCTCCCACCTCAATACCGAGGCAACTCGGGCGCGAAGTAGGCTAGCCGACGCGTCCAAGATTTGCTGTAGAATGTGTAGGGTTGAAGCTATGTCTCATTTGGGGTTTTGTTGCCTTTGAAGATGATGGAGGAATCAAGACAAGAAAAATGGTGCTTGCATTTTTCTAGCATGAAAATGAGATCAAGAATGCCACACTCTCAAGAATGAAACTCTCATCTTCTTTTCTCTCAAGCGAGTTCTACCATCTCAAAATGAGAATGGTGGAGGAAGTAATACAAAAACCACAACCTTAGAAGGAAGGTAATGGTAGTAAAAGCAAGCGGTTACCATAGCCAAACATAATGATAACAAAACTCACATCAAACACAAATCAATCCTAATCACCTTTTACAAGAAATGACGATAGAAAAGAAAGGAATAAAAAAAAGATGCTTTCATAATTAATATATTTGCAAGAAACCCCTCCACAATGTGTTATTTGCAAACTTGCAAATAACACCCTCCATCGGAAAAGTCCGGCCAGGAAAGAACAAAGGAAAACCGGCCGGAACGGAATGCAAACTGGCAACTCCAGAAAACTGGTCCCGTAATAAATTACAGGAAAACCCCAATACTGTGCATACACACCCGCATATGTATTCTGACCGGATACAAATGCAATGAGACAAAATCTACACTGTACAAAACTAGGATCCGGCTTAAACCAAAGCCGGCTAGTAATATCCGTCCGATCCTGATCCGTGCAATACCGCACGTGTCTGATCGAACCCTGCCATATCTCCATACGTCCTCTACAGCGTTTCGCCCGAAAGCTTGAGTAACTGTAAGAGTGGTGGACTCTAAAGACTCGTCAATACTATGGCTGTGGATTTAACCACTAGCACGTCGGAGGTATAAGCCAATACGTGACGGGCCACCAGCTATTGACTAAAAGGGACGTCGATGAGTGAACTCATCCTGACACCCTACTGAGCCTGTCAGTGACAATATCCATACAGTCCGGTCCGTTCGTTTATGAGCATCGCATGTCGGGCCTAGGGGGTTGGTAAAAGTCAGACCCCCAAAAGCGGTACAAGACGTGTCGGAGTGTAGCCCAGAACGCCCTGAGATACTACTGGAATACCTACCAGTAAATCTCCTGCCTCGGCCGAGGGCTTTGCGTAATGGCTCTCCTAGACACAGCGCGACCTCACCCCCAATACCGGGAGAGACGAACCCCTGAAGATCCGCTCACTGCCTCCATGTGGCTCGGGACTGTACCCAACTAAAACCTGTTTGCACGACTCCTTTGAGCCGTGGTAGGGTAGTAATCAAAGTACAGTGGGAACTCACACGAGACAAATGAAGATCCCCAGGTCGATGAACTAACCTGTACACATGTCACCAGGGAACTGCTATCTGACGTCAGGTATAAGACCAACTAGCATGTTCCCGGCGAGTCCTGTCCGGTGTACTCATATCCCAATGAGCACCTGTATACATCTTAGGTGAACCAACTGACACCAGTGGCTTGTGAGACCGGCCACCGCCCCTCGTCGGGGTCTCGACTGTATACACTAGTCTACTCTGGAGAATCGATGCCCTGTCTCGAAACTCCCACGACTAGGGACCTTTTAAGGATGTGCTTGTAGACCACCAGCTCTCACATATATGATCGCCATCATACTGCCGGCAGTCAAGCAAGAATCCCAGGGGCTCTATCAACGTGTAATAGCGACCTGTAAGGTCACCTGAAGCAGTACACGATGATAAAGGTAAACCAGATAGCATACTATCATCTCGAGTAAGACTGTCCTCCTGGGATAGGTCCTCCCTCAATCATTGCAATCGCGTGCCTGTGATCCAATAATTGACTCTGAGGGCACTAACTCCAACAATCTCCCACTTGCACTCAAGGCTAATTATTGCGATGTCGCATACTCACAGCCCGTGTGATACCGAACACCCAACTCCTCTACTCGTCAGTCTCACAAAGCTCGTTTGCGAAACTATTGCGTTCGAGGAATAGCCTCAGTGAGTGGATCCGCTGTGATGTTTCTTTCAAAGTCTCTCTATATCTCAAGTTCGCGGAGAAAGCCATCTCCCGAAATGAGCAATACATGTCTTGGAACGTCTGGATGTCTGATGGGACCTAGTTCATAAATGAACTCCAAATCCAGACTTCTTAGACTGTATCGTCAACTGAACTTAATCAGTATCCTGCGCCAGGCCTTTCCCTCAGTATCCACCTGGACCACCTGTCCAATATACTGCCCCTCGTCAGAGGGAAAACTATAACTCTGACAGCCACTCTGCCATCCAGGTCACCTTGGAAGCCTGGAATGATAACCGTCTCCTAAAGGAGGCTGCCGTTATCATATCCCTAGAACATCAACTTATGTTCTAAAACTGCTTCCGACTGTTTCTCCAGGATTGGATCAATATCAACTTATTGCATCTACTGCAAGAACAACATCTGGTGTGGTACTTGACATCTCATGATTGACTCAATTGCTTAAGCAAGTGATCTGTCAATCATGCGTATCCCTCTCCCCTTTAGTCTGAAAGACACCTTTAGAGAGGGTGACTCCATCAACTGCAGGTACACTACCGTGCCAGGAGTCGTCCATTCTAAATACTCATAGAATGCTGTCAAGGTACCCAGATTGGGAAACTACCCAAATCTAGATCTAAAACCATAGATCTAGTAACCAGAATGTCTGATATAATATCCAAGTCCTGTGTGGAGAAACTATTGTGTGACAACCAAAGTATAACCGATCGTAGTATAGGAATATCACTTCCTATTCTTGTGTATGTCATCCAAATACCATGACATCACACCCTACTACCTTCTCAACTGATCCATCCCCTATTCTGATGAAGTCAAACCTATGACTGTCACATCAGAAATAGATGATCTATCTCCGCTACATGTGCTTTAGTATATAAATAGACATAAGCCTGATGTCCACCAATGCTTCCGCTGCTCCCACTGACTACGACAACCCTCTGGCAGAGTCATATAGATGTGCACTTCTAAAGCTAGTTTAGAACGATGCTATACTCATCCTCCTGCCGGGTCTCGCAGCCTGGAACAACAACAATGGCAACTGTGGGTAAACAAGAACTTCCCTGTCACCGTCCTTGAGGCTGCCAGAGTACCTCTTGGGTGCCTGAAGTTACCCACCTTATCTGCGGAGTGGCCAATGGAATGTCAAATAAGATTGAATCTTTAGGTTCCTTATCAAATCTTCGGTAATCGTTTGCGGTTCTGGAATCACTTCCAGTTCTACCATACTCCCACTACTGTTTTTTGAAAAATCCATTTTTAGTAAAACTGTGGCGAGTCTAGAACAATATTTCTATTGATCTTCCAAATGGTAGAAAGTCAACCCTCATCATAGCCTGGGTCAACCCACAAACAGCCATTACAGAAACGTGCCTTGAGTTATCCAGAGTCTGGTTTTAATCATAAGCCGGACAACTCCCCGTACCTTAACAATGTTAAGATATGAACTGTACTATATCCAATATAGAACTAGAGGCACTGATTTAATTAACCAGATTCAAAATCATGCAACTGTCTCCAGTGCATGTCAACTAAATGGAGAGAGGCCGATCAGCGTTACTCAACTTAGGAATTCTTCCAATTATGAGTAACCTGAAAGAGAAGCAATTTCTCTTTATCATTACTATCAACTGAATACCATACACAAGTATCTACATCTTCGATCACTTTGAAGAATCCCGATACTTGCTACACCTGGTTCTCTACTCTATTCAAATACCTATAACTCCTCAAAACTTAGACCCTGTGTTTCTACGAAACACATGTCTAAGAACTAGAGAAGTTAAAAGTAAACAGAATATATTATGAGGACCAACCCCTCTGTCCTAATGGACACTGGACAACATACAATACTCTGTATAAGTCCGCTGAGTCTAACAACTCTTTCACTGTGCGTCGTAGGTTGAAAACTGTACTTATGGTTAAGAAGAATTACACCGCTGTTTGATGCTCCTTACCTAACCATCCACTGATATAGGTAAATGTCATCGACATAATATCAAAAGGAATATCTCACTCTATGAAAATAGACGTACAGATATATCAATTTGAAATTGGTGCACAACAGCGGATATTCAAAACCAAATATTTGCCGACCGGCAAACAGCCCAGATGATCTCCTCAAATATCACCAATTACAACGAATCCCGATATAATGAGGACGATCACCCTATTCCCAATAACTTACTCCCACTCATCATCTGTAAAACCATACAGATGTGAGAATCAAACCTGGTAAATACATACCCTGAAGTAAGTATCTAATCGGGAAATCAGTTTTCTTCTAACATTACACAGTGAAACTGAAACATTGAAATGTTTCGGTGGGGTATTCCGGTATTCTTAGTAATGCCTCTTCCATTATCCAGATTCACAACTGTAACCGTATATCTCTTTGCCATCTGTCCAAATCCCTTTATATGTCTTTAGTCATTACCGTCTGCACACCCCTTTAGGCCAAATGGTTTTCTTCCTTCCCTACCGTTCGGCACTAGCCTATGGTTTGGAAGAAGACTATCCAATAAGCATAAAAGGTGTACTTTCCTAATCCTAGGAGCACTCACAATGCGAGAGAAGGTGAAGATAAAAGACAACCGAATAAACCTTATTCCTATTTCTCCTGAACCAGAATCCATCCCCGAACTGGAACAAGTTCCTTTCGAGTTCGTATACAACCATACGATGGAGTATCCAAATAAACTGTGGATCTTCGTAGTGATACGGAGTGTCCTGGAGAAATACAAAGGTGATTTAGGATTGGCGAAGAAATACTTGGTTTGATCGTGAATAGCAGTCACAATTTACTTTGCCCTCTTACTAATCCCTTGCTTTGTCTTAACTTAATACCTTCTGCACACCATCGTTATGCTAATTGGTTTTCTTCATTCCTTACCGGTCGGCACCAGCCTAAGGTTTGGAAGAAGCCTATCCAATTTGCGTAATAGGTGTACTATCTCCTAAACCAAGGAGTACTCGCAACATGAGAGAAGGTAAAAGGAAAAGACAACTGAATAATCCTATTCGATTTCTCCAGAACCAGAAACCATCCTCGAAGTCCTTCGAGTTCGTATATAACCATACGATGGTTTTGTCCAATGGAAGTGGACGTTCGTAGTAACACGGGGTGTCCTGGAGAAAAGGGTAAAAGTAGGAGTGGCAATGAGGTTTGCAACTCTGACAATCCAAAAGCCAGTGTTAAGAAGGTTCGGTCAACTTGGTTACTGAGTCATAGTCTTAGGGTCGGGTCAATGGTCGCTTCCAGAGAGAGAGAAAAGAAACACTCAGCGTGCACTCTAACCTAGATCAGAATGGTTACCAATTTATCTAATCAGGAAACCTCCCACTTTACCTCAAATTCTCCTCCAAACCTGAAAGAAGAATTAGTCGGGGTCACCCGAGGAGTAAACTAACTCATCAGTAGGAATCGGGATCCAACTATCATCGCATGATAACTTGACGGAATCCACTCAAGTCACCACACTCTAGAAGGTATGCGCATGCCTGGCAAGTTTAAGTTCTTTTGAAACTCCCGATGTGATTTTTACCCCTAGGACCCAAGTGACCTTGACGAATAATCAACAAATCAAAAGGTCCTAGTCAAGTTCAACCCGTCATTATCTTGATTGCGTTAAACCCACCCGCACGACCCTTGACGAATAATCAACAAAGTCGTACGACTGTCCTAACCAATCCACATATCCATACGACAGAAAGCATTACAGAGCTACCGCACACTACGCCTCGGCGAATAGCAACGACAAACGTAGCACGAATACTAAGCAATACTGATCTGAAATGACGGAGGGCTACGGCTGGTTTTTGGCGAAAAACCTTTAACGTAATGAACTTGATATCGTTGAAGGAACCAGATAACTTTTTATAAAAATATAGTGACGAAAACCTTTGCTAAAGAGGTCACTCCCGGTGAAGGGATCTCGGCTCTTTCCCCGTAGAATGAGGTGCAGGATATTCCAACTGAATACCACGATGCAAAGCAAAAGTAATCGGCTATAGTGAAGTTAATGCCCTGACGCAAACTTCTGTCCAAGGGGTCACTCCCGGTGAAGGGATCTCGGCCCTTGCCTCATCGACTGAGGAGCAGGATATTCCAAATGAATACCACGATGCAAAACAAAAGTGAACGTCCTTGCAATAACAGCTTTTTGAAAAAGTGTTCCAACAACATCAGAATTGGTTTGTTTATCTTGCATTGATCCGAATCAACGCAGTCCCATCAATTAATCACACTAATAAAGAACGAAAATAATGATGTACGTATATGCCATCCGCATTCGCCACTGGGTCCCGTCATCACCCGTTAGGTTACTTAACTAACGACAGAGCGGGGACTGGACTAGCGCGGATGCAAAACATATACAACATCTACTAATATATATACCAATATATTATATTCGCTCAAGGCGTGATAAAATGCAACATCACAGAAATGTACAGCATCACAGAACAATACAGATATCTGGAAGCCCCGGGTTTCACAGAGCCGCAGCTGATACCCGACGTCCCCCTGGTCGTGTGGATAGCCTGTGCAATGAAATCCTAGACCCCTACGGGTGCGGCAAGTCACCTGCCAAGACCTGAAGCGAGGCAGTCCCCTCCAGCTCCGTGAATGGACCACCCAGCACTTCACGGAATCCGGTAACTTGGGCACCCCTCCTGGGTCATCCTGTACCCCCTACGAGTGCGGCGAATAGCCCGCCAATCCTGGAGTGAAGCCCCCTCCGTCTCAATGCCATGAGATGCGGGCCCGTTGCCCTCTAGAACCCGGCTATCCGTGCACTCCACCGCGGGGTAATCCTAGTACAGAAAGTAAAATATACATACACCGGGTACATCGACCGCAACCCGGTCGTGCCCCAAAAGAATAATACAAACAGGCAGTGACGGCAGTCCACATGTCGGACGGTCGCCCCGCAATATCAAATGTACATAATACAACAAAAACAGTACTAGCATTGCATCCAGGCTATCCCCCACGACCGATCCGCAACATCACAGCATAAACACAAAACATCAACGTGAAAATCACGTTCGCAAATCCGTCTAACCGGGCTATAGCAGTTAGACAGGATTTACCGATCAAGTGATATTCACGGTCGCAGATATAATGTAAATACTGTAAAATAATGTGTTTAAAATATCCGATCGATCAAACAATTAACAAGTGGGCCCCCAAGCAATACTGTAGCACTCACAGAAAATCTGGGCCCAAATTTAATATCCCAAAACCCCCAAAATCAGCCCACAAGCCCACTGGAAAAATTGGACACAGTGAAGACACCAATGTGCGGCGGAACCGCGGCCCAACGGGGGGTTTGGCCGCGGTTCCGTGCTACAGTGATCGACTGAATGTGTCGAATTTTTACAGATGTCTTATAATTTCCAGTACATTAGTTTTTTACAACCTGAAAAATTTTTAGAGCTCGGAAAAAATCGACAGAAAACTGATGCACACGAAATGTGGTTTTTGGGATTTTGTTCGATCGGAAATATAAAACACACTAGAACAAGCTAGGCTAGGTTAATGGCGTGGCTCTCGATACCATGTTGCGCCACGGTAGCGCCCCGGCCGTCTATTCGAGGCCAAAATGCGGAATCAAATATTTTCCTTACTTGGAAACTGGCGCTACCGCGGACAATGAAAACCCGGATCGTAACCATTAACCTAATGCTAGCTAACAAGAGATGGGAAGAGAAGTATACCAAGTGATCCGAGTCCTCCGGTCTTCTCTTCATCGTCCCGATCTCCCGCGGAAAGTCCAGTCTCCATATCGTCGCCTCCTCGCCGGAAGGGCACCACATCGCCTGTATCTTTTACGGGCTCCCACCTCAATACCGAGGCAACTCGGGCGCGAAGTAGGCTAGCCGACGCGTCCAAGATTTACTGTAGAATGTGTAGGGTTGAAGCTATGTCTCATTTGGGGTTTTGTTGCCTTTGAAGATGATGGAGGAATCAAGATAAGAAAAATGGTGCTTGCATTTTTCTAGCATGAAAATGAGATCAAGAATGCCACACTCTCAAGAATGAAACACTCATCTTCTTTTCTCTCAAGTGAGTTCTACCATCTCAAAATGAGAATGGTGGAGGAATCAATACAAAAACCACAACCTTAGAAGGAAGGTAATGGTAGTAAAAGCAAGGGGTGACCATAGCCAAACATAATGATAACAAAACTCACATCAAACACAAATCAATCCTAATCACCTTTTACAAGAAATGATGATAGAAAAGAAAGGAATAAAAAAAAGATGCTTTCATAATTAATATATTTGCAAGAAACCCCTCCATAATGTGTTATTTGCAAACTTGCAAATAACACCCTCCATCGGAAAAGTCCGGCCGGGAAAGAACAAAGGAAAACCGGCCGGAACGGAATGCAAATTGGCAACTCTAGAAAACTGGTCCCGTAATAAATTACAGGAAAACCCCAATACTGTGCATACACACCCGCATATGTATTCTGACCGGATACAAATGCAATGAGACAAAATCTACACTGTACTAAACTAGGATCCGGCTTAAACCAAAGTCGGCTAGTAATATCCGTCCGATCCTGATCCGTGCAATACCGCACGTGTCTGATCGAACCCTGCCATATCTCCATACGGCCTTTACAGCGTTTCGCCCGAAAGCTTGAGTAACTGTAAGTGTGGTGGACTCTAAAGACTCGTCAATACTATGGCTGTGGATTTAACCACTAGCACGTCAGAGGTATAAGCCAATACGTGACGGGCCACCAGCTATTGACTAAAAGGGACGTCGATGAGTGAACTCATCCTGACACCCTACTGAGCCTGTCAGTGACAATATCCGTACAGTCCGGTCCGTTCGTCTATGAGCATCGCATGTCTGGCCTAGGGGGCTGGTAAAAGTCAGACCCCCAAAAGCGGTACTAGTCGTGTCGGAGTGTAGCCCAGAACGCCCTGAGATACTAATGGAATACCTACCAGTAAATCACCTGCCTCGGCCGAGGGCTTTGCGTAATGGCTCTCCTAGACACAGCGCGACCTCACCCCCAATACCGGGAGAGACGAACCCCTGAAGATCCGCTCACTGCCTCCATGTGGCTTGGGACTGTACCCAACTAAAACCTGTTTGCACGACTCCTTTGAGCCGTGGTAGGGTAGTAATCAAAGTACAGTGGGAACTCACACGAGACAAATGACGATCCCTAGGTCGATGAACTAACCTGTACACATGTCACCAGGGATCTGCTATCTGACGTCAGGTATAAGACCAACTAGCATGTTCCCGGCGAGTCCTGTCCGGTGTACTCATAACCCAATGAGCACCTGTATACATCTTAGGTGAACCAACTGACACCAGTGGCTTGTGAGACCGGCCACCGCCCCTCGTCGGGGTCTCGACTGTATACACTAGTCTACTCTGGAGAATCGATGCCCTGTCTCGAAACTCCCACAACTAGGGACCTTTTAAGGATGTGCTTGTAGACCACCAGCTCTCACGTATATGATCGCCATCATACTGCCGGCAGTCAAGCAATAATCCCAGGGGCTCTATCAGCGTGTAATAGCAACCTGTAAGGTCACCTGAAGCAGTACACGATGATAAAGGTAAACCGGATAGCATACTATCATCTCGAGTAAGACTGTCCTCCTGGGATAGGTCCTCCCTCAATCATTGAAATCACGTGCCTGTGATCCAATAATTGACTCTGAGGGCACTAACTCCAACAAGTATGATCCGCATCATAGTCTAGGTAGTCAAGTACACATCCTAAGGGCTTTACAAACATGTAACAGAAAGACAATCAGTATACACGTTAAGGTAAAGAGTAACCAGATAGTATACTATCATGTCGAGCAAGAAAGTCCTCCCTATATATGTCCCAGCATCCACTACAATATACATCCAATGTACAGTAATGGCCTCTAGGGCATACATATAATTAACAGTCCGGACAACAAACGTGCACAAGTGCGCAGATGCGAACGAACCTTGTCGCAAAACCATGCGACCTCTACTCATTTTGCCTAAAGGCGAATAGCTCTCTGTGTGGGACTCTAAAGACTCGACACTACGCTGGCAGTGGGTTTAAACACAGACCGCAAGCGGCACTAGCTGTACGTAACGGTCCCCAGGTAGATGTCGATAAGAAGACTTACGAGGTGAACCCCATCTGAACTCTTACTGAGCCTGTATGTGACAGTCTCCGTACAGTCCGGTCTGTTTGTCTGATACATCGCATGGCGGGCCTAGGGGGCGGTGAACGTCAGTCCCCTAATAGCGGTACAAGTCGTGTCGGAGTGTAGCCCAGAACTGATGGGACTTCATTAATGTGATTAATGAAAGAAAAGAAACCTAAGATGTTGTAGAATCAAATTTTAAACAAAACAGGTAGCTACAGTTCTTGCTTTGCATAGTGGTATATATGATATACCCTGCACCTTATTCGATGAGGAAAGGACCGAGATCCCTTCACCGGGAGTGACTCCTTTAGCAATAACTGGCAGATGCTACACACTCGGTTTGAATTTTGATTGCTTCTATAGTTTCTGCTTTGCACAGTGATATATATGATATATCCCGCACATCATTCAACGAGGAAAGGGCCGACGATCCCTTCACCGGGAGTGACCCCTTTAGCAACACTAGAAAAGCCTCAAAATCACTCCATTTCAAAACTTCATTTGATTCTACAACGATATCAAGTTCATTACGCTCATGGTTTTCTGAAAACCTGCGTAGCCCAGGCCATCAAGCACACTAGAGAGGTCTCACAAGGCATCAACCATGCCAATTTCAAATTTTATGAGTGCCGAGAAACCCTAATACGGATCGTCGACTAGAATTTTAGGCGAAACAATAAACTAGTTAACATCTTAACTAAAGGAGAGAGGCTACAACCTTTGTAGATCCGTTTCTCCACTTCCTTAGCTCCACGTAGACGTCCTCTCGTTGTCCATCTCGAATCGCGGACTCATGCATCAGCTTCATCGGAGAAATGGGCGGGCAAGGTCGTCGGCTTCGTGCCGAAGATGATCTACGTCAAGGTTGCACAAGATCAAGCTCCAACTTCACCAAGTTGTGAAACTTGTGAAGAAAACACCCAAAAAAACTTGGCAAGAGGTAGAGGGTGAAGAAATAGGAGGTGGGTTCACTTTAGAATTGGATTTCTCTCACTTTAGCTCAAGTTACCATTAATGGACTTAAGCTTTTTTCTTGAAAAAGAAGATGATGATGAAGATAGAATATGATATGTCTTGTTAAAAAGAATAATTAAAATGAATACTTATCATCTTCTTAACTTGGTTAGGTGTAGAGAATAGACCATAGTTAGTGGGAATGGTTAGGGTTAAGGATGAAGACAAAATGGTCACTTTAGTCAAAGCTTCAACAAGCTATATGATAAAAAGAAACCATTTTGTTTTCTTATATCTTTTTCTCAAAAAGGAAAAGATAAATAATTAAGTGAAAATAAGAAACCCTAACCATTCACTAAACATGGTTTAAGTCTTTACACAAATCCAAGTGAGAATGTATCATCAAACATGATACAATCAAGTGCACACAAAATATATCACATATACAATGTGTTATACAAGTGAGAAAATCCCTTTAAAGTGAACCAATACTAGTTAATGCAATGTAATATATCAAATATATAATTATACAATAAATCATTGAATCAACACTTGATTCAATGATCCGGTCATGTCGTACATAACCGACTAGTATACAATGTATCGACTTATCGAATCAATGCTCGATTCGATAACTAGGTTATATCGCATACAACCAATCGAAACATTTATCGCGAGAATGAAATACGGTATCACATACACGCATTATTCTCGGTCCCGCACATATCTCATATGCGCTCTTATTTCGTTTCGCTTGAGCCAGGAAACCTCTATGTAAGACTCTAAAGACTCGTCAATACGCCGGCAGCAGATGATGATCATATCAAGCACCCACAAGCCGCAAGCGGTCTGCTAAACGTAACGGCCACCCGGGTATTGAGCGATCAGAAGATCGACAAGCAAGCCCGCTCACACTCCTGTGAATCCAACCAGTAACACTTACCGTACAGTCCGGTCTGTTCGTCTGATATGTCGCATATCGAGTCTAGGGGTGGTAAACGTCAGACCCCAATAACCGATAAGTCATGCCGATGTGAGGCTCATAACGGGTCGAGAAACTACTGGTAACACTTACCAGTAAATCTCTGATCAGCGCTGGCCAGGGACTTCCCTGTTACGGCCAATCGTGCACAGCGCAACATCAACCCCCAATACCGGGAGAGACGAAACCCCTCCTATCGCTCATTGCCTCCATGTGACTCGGGACTGTACCCAAAGACCACCGTTTTGCATGCCCTCAAGGACGTGGTAAGGTGGAGATCAAAGCACAGTAGGAATCACACAAGACTCTATGACGATCTCGGGTCTACAGACTAACCTGCACAAGTGTCACCTGAGAACTGCCATCTGACGTGAGGTATAATACCATCTGGGAGTTCTCGGCGAGTCCGTCCAGTGTACCCAGTCTCCACTGAGCACCCGTATACCGTCTCTGATGTCAAACACCGATGGATATGGGATCATCCATCGCCCATCTCATGGGTCGAGAAGCGTATACGCTAGTCTACACTGGTATATCGATGCCCCGTCTCGATACACCCACGACTAGAGACCTTGAAGGATGTACTTATGGACTACCATGTCCCCACTAGTATGATCTGTATCATAGTCCAGGTAGTGAAGTACACATCCCAAGGGCTTTACCAACATGTAACTATAAGACAGTTTAAAGAGACAAGTGTACATGTTAAGATAAAGAGCAACCAAATAGCATACTATCATATCGAGCAAGAAAGTCATCTATATATATGTCCAAGCATCCAATATAATATACATCATCTGTACAATACTGGCCTCTAGGGCATACATACAACTAACAATCTCCCACTTGCACTAAGGCCAGCTGCTGTAGTATCGCATACCGAGCATCCCGAAGAGTCTCTCAAACTGTATCTGGGGAATGGCCTTCGTGAGTGGATCCACCGTGTTGTTTTCGTGTCAACCCTCCTAACCTCGATCTCCCGGCGATCAACTATCTCCCGGATCAGGTGATACCGCCTCAGAATATGCCTGGATCGCTGATGGGACCTGGGTTCTTTGGCCAAAGCCACCGCTCCATTGTTATCGCAATACAAAAGTATTGGATGCTCAATGGATGGAACCACACCAAGTTCATTAATGAACTTCTTGATCCAGACAGCCTCTTTGGCAGCATCATTGGCAGCGATGTATTCAGCCTCCATCGTCGAGTCTGCCACGGTTTCCTGCTTGGAACTCTTCCAGCTAACCGCCCCTCCGTAAAGGGTAAAGACAAATCCCGACTGCGACTTAGAGTCGTCCTTATCACTCTGGAAGCTCGAATCGGTAAAGGACTCCACTTGGAGTTCTCCGTTACCATACACCAAGAGCATCTCTTTAGTCCTTCGCAAGTACTTGAGAATGCTCTTCACAGCTCTCCAGTGACTCTCTCCAGGATCAGCTTGATACCTGCTCACTACACTTAGTGAGTATGCTATATCGGGTCTGGTACATAGCATCGCATACATGATAGAGCCTACAGCCGAAGCATAGGGTATCCCTTGCATGCGAGCTCTCTCCAAATCAGTCTTGGGAGACATCTCTTTGGAGAGTGTGACTCCAGAGATCGTGGGCAAGTTCCCACGCTTGGATTCTTCCATACTAAACCTCTTTAGTATGGTGTCAATGTACCTGGATTGGGACAATCCCAAAATCCGTTTGGATCTATCCCTATAGATCCTTATTCCCAATATGCAGGAGGCATCACCAAGATCTTTCATCGAGAATCTTTATGATAAGAAGAGCTTGACCGATTGCATCATAGGAATATCATTTCCTATCAAGAGTATGTCGTCCACGTACAATACGAGGAAGACAACCTTACTCTCTGCAACCTTCTTGTAAATACAAGGTTCATCTAGGTTTTTGACGAAATCAAACTCTTTGATAATGACGTCAAAGCAGATGTTCCAGCTCCGTGATGCTTGCTTTAATCCATAAATGGATTTAAGCAGCTTGCACACCTTTCCGCTGCTCCCACTATGTACGAAGCCCTCTGGCTGAGTCATGTACACGCACTCTTCTAAATCACCGTTTAGAAAGGCGGTCTTAACATCCATTTGCCAGATTTCGTAATCATGATATGCAGCGATGGCAAGCATGATCCGGATGGATTTAAGCATAGCCACTGGAGAAAAGGTTTCGTCATAGTCCACACCTGGTCTTTGACGAAAACCTTTTGCAACAAGTCTAGCTTTGAAAGTCTCCACTTTCCCATCTACACCAAGTTTTTTCTTGAAGATCCACTTGCTCCCAATGGGTTTTATCCCATCAGGAGCAACTTCCAAAGTCCATACTTTGTTGGTGTACATGGATTCCATCTCGGACCGCATAGCATCCAGTCATTTCACTGAGTCATTACTCGTGATGGCCTGCTCGAAGCTAGTTGGGTCATCATCCTCCATGATGCAATCCTCGCTTCCACCGTCAATGAGAAAACCGTAGTATCTCTCAGGTGGACGAGAAACCCTGCTAGATCGGCGGAGAGGCTGGGGTTCGTCGGGTACTACTAAATCCTCTGGTTCTACCAAGTCTTCTGTTATAGTTTGTGTTGCTGGAACCTCTTCCAGTTCTACCTCAATGCCACTAATCTGTTTCATAAGAAAACCTTTTTCTAAGAAAGTGGTATGTCGAGAAACAAACACCTTTTGTTCCTCGGGGTGGTAGAAGATATACCCTTGTGAATTTTTGGGATATCCTACAAACTTACATAAGACTGATCTTGCCTCGAGTTTGTCTGGATTTTGTCTTTTGACATAGGATGGACAACCCCATATCTTAACATACTTAAGAGATGGTCTCTTCCCTTTCCATATCTCATATGGAGTGGTAGGCACTGAATTGGTAGGAACCATATTCAATAGGTGTATGGCTGTCTCAAGCGCATACCCCCAGAAGGAAATAGGTAACTCAGCTGTACTCATCATTGAACGCACCATATCTAATAGGGTGCGATTCCTTCGTTCCGATATACCGTTGTGCTGTGGTGTATAAGGTGAAGTAAGCTGAGAGAGAATCCTATTCTCTTTTAGATAATCTTGGAACTCATTGCTCAAGTATTCTCCTCCTCGATCAGATCGAAGGATCATAATACTTTTGCCCGTTTGGTTCTCTACTTCGGGCTTATATTCTCTGAATTTCTCAAAATCTTCAGACTTGTGTTTCAATAGGAACACATGCCCGTATCTAGAGAGATCGTCAGTGAATGTAATGAAGTAGGAAGAACCGTTCCTGGCAAGGGTAGACATGGGACCGCATACATCACTATGTATCAGTCCTAAGAGTTCAGTAACTCTTTCTCTGTGTCCACTAAATGGAGCTTTGGTCATTTTTCCTTTAAGACATGAATGGCAAGTATCATAAGATGATAATTCGAACGGATTCAAATAACCATCCTTATGTAACTTAGCCAGTCGTGTCGCATTGATATTACCAAGTCTACAATGCCACAAGTAGGATTCGTTCATTTCTAAACTTTTCCTCTTGTATGTGTTTTGTATATTGAGAACTGTATTTTGATTTAGAATGAATATGCCATTATGTAGCGAGCCTGATGCAATCAACTTTTGATCTAGGAATATATTCATAACATTATCCTTTACTACAAAATTATATCCTTCTTTACTCAGTAAAGAAACTGATATAATGTTGCATATCATGTTCGGTATATAATAGCACTCATTCAGAATCAGTGTATCACCACTTGGTAATACTAGGTGATATTCGCCAACTGCTTTGGCTGCAACATTTGCACCGTTCCCAACTTGAACGGAATGATCACCTTTTCCCAGTTCTCTACCTTTTCGTAGCCCATGTAACTGTTTACATATGTGGGATCCTGATCCGGTATCTAATACCCAGGACGTAGGGTGAACTGAGAAACAATTCTCAATAACTAACACACCTGTAGAAGATGCATCAACAAGCATGTTCTTTTGGGCGGCTTGAGAATCTAGATATTCTTCTATTCCCTGTTCAGTCTCATAACTCTTATAAGAAAGAACGGGTCCAACGTTCCCCTGCACAATATAACATGCGGGTTCGGTCAATACATCCATATTATTATCTTTATTAGGGCATGACATGGTCGCTACCTGGAGAGAGAGAGAAGAAAACAATTTAGCGTATGCTCGTGCAAGATCATATTGGTTATTATCTTATCTAATCAGGATGGCTCCCACTGTTTTTATCAAATCTTCCTCCAAACCCTAAGAGGAAAGACTAGCCGGGATTAATTACACACTACAAATTCGCCAATCTTTCAGCCAGGCCAGTGTCGGTACTTTGAGGGAGGTCCCCCGTGCTTTCGCACGAACCTAATTAATGTAAACCTCATTTTCCCAGAGGCGTAACCTCGTTGACACCTTTCTAGACACCTACTTGATCGGCTAATTGCAATGTGCAAAACTCTCCCAGGAGTAACTCTTACTCGCAGTGGGTATCGGGATCCAACTATCTCATAGAAGGTATGCAATCTCATTGCAAATTTCAACACTTGAAATTCCCAATAATATTTTACCCCTGGTGTTCTATGACCGTGACGAATGCCAAACAACCCATAGCCCACTAGTCAAGTTAACCCGTACATTTCTTGATTGAATTAAACCCACCCGCACGACCCTTGATGAATGCCAAACAACGCCGTACGAATACCCTAATCCAATCTGCATCATATGCATAAGCAGATAAATACTAGTTAGCTACCGTACACTACGCCTTGACGAATGCTAAACTACCGTAGCACGAATACAAAGTAGTACTTATCTGAAATAACGTAGGGCTACGCAGGTTTTCAGAAAACCATGAGCGTAATGAACTTGATATCGTGGTAGAATCAAATGAAGTTTTGAAATGGAGTGATTTTGAGGCTTTTCTAGTGTTGCTAAAGGGGTCACTCCCGGTGAAGGGATCATCGGCCCTTTCCTCGTTGAATGAGGTGCGGGATATATCATATATATCACTGTGCAAAGCAGAAACTATAGAAGCAATCAAAAGTCAAACTGAGTGTGTAGCATCTGCCAGTTATTGCTAAAGGAGTCACTCCCGGTGAAGGGATCTCGGTCCTTTCCTCATCGAATAAGTTGTAGGGTATATCATATATACCACTATGCAAAGCAAGAACTGTAGCTACCTGTTTTGTTTAAAATTTGATTCTACAACATCTTAGGTTTCTTTTCTTTCATTAATCACATTAATGAAGTCCCATCATTTAAGTCACCTAAACATCACAGATAAATACGACGTACACTTATGCCATCCGCATTCGCCTGGATGTACCCTCGTGCACCGTTAGGTTAGGTAACTAACGACAGAGCACGGCAAGGCTAGTGCGGATGCAAAACATAAGTAACGTCTATATAATATATCATATATACTATATACAGTATCTATCACAGAACATCACATGATCGCATCACAGATATCACAGCAGAAGAAACATATGAAACATTGGATATACTAGGACGTCCGTGTTTTCAATACGAGCCAGTATAAAACACGGATTCCACGGTCGTGATGAATAGCCAATCCCACACCCCTAGACCGCTACGAGAGCGGCAAGCAACCCTACCAATTCTAGGGTTAGGGGACCCGGACTCGACTCGTCGAGTTGGTCTCCCACTGGACCCCAGAACCCGGTTACTTGTGCTCCCCTCCTGGGTCTATCCTAATGCGGAAAAGTAAATAATATACAAAAGTTGACAACTTCCGCTACCTGGAAGTGTCCCAATAAAAGAATATTACATACAAGTTTTTACATGAATGAAAATGAAAAACACTCATCTCACATAAAAACCCCCGGCTATTCGAACACGACAATCCAATATAACATATCCAGCAACACATAACATCACATATGATCAACATAAGTAAATATGCGCATCCCAATTTTTGTTGACATATAGCAAAGAAACCGGCGATATCACATATTACACTTACAGTCACAAAAAAGAAAGTGTAAAACTACAACAGTTGGAATCCGCAACCTCTTTAGACATCGCATGCCTAAACAAATGAATTCTTTAGACATCACATGCCTAACCATTATAAACCCCGCATTTTAGTCTCATTATCGAAAACTCTTTTCAATACCAAGTCGGTCAATTCAACAGGATTCCCGACATTTTGATCGAATGCTCGTCGCAAACTTCAGTAGACGGCCGCACCCCCGATACCGTCGACGAAGTGCACCAAGGCGGAACACCGCTGTCGCGAGCACCCGAACGGATGCTTTCGGCGACGGGGTTCTCCTACAGTCACTTGGTCGGGGCTATGGGGTGAGGGTGTCTATTAAGTTTATCCGGCGAGTATCCGCGTACGCTACGTGATTGCGACGGACTTTTGATCACATCAAAATTCCGTGGCAACCGATCAAGTGAGACTAAAGTGCTATGTTTATAACATTCATTCAGTTATCTCATAACTACTTGTGAATTCCAATTATTGTATCACATTACGGATAAATAGAAAATGTTAAACTTTCCGATCGAACAATCGAACACCCAAGTTTTCCCGATACAGATCAACACATGAAACAAGTCTAAAAACATTCAGTTCGTGCCTCAGTAGCAACGGTCCAGCCATAGAAGGGTCAAGCCAACGCCTCACATGTGGCACGCCGTACTGCCCTAAACCCGAAAGTTCAAAGGGCAGTTCAAGACGGTCACATAATCGAGTTAAGGTTTGTTGTCTTCTAGAGGGTCCATCGCGTTACTTGTACTACTTAGAACGTCTTTAAACCACGGAAAAATCCAACACTTGGAAATTTCCCGGCAGGGGAAAATTTGAGTATTTATATCTGGTCGAACTTTTTAACATATTCAAAAATTATCCGGAATCCACAAAGACAAAATCTGATATTCCGATCGAATCATCGAATCCCCAAAGCAACCCCAGAAAATTCAACTCTTGAATCATATTAAAAATTCCCAGAAAACTCAGAATCAGTAAATAGGAATTACTGTGCAGAAAGGGGAGGATGACGTCATCATATTGCCGCGGAACCGCCGCAGAAGCCAGGCTTCTGCCGCGGTTTTGACTGTTCATGAGTTAAATTTTGCACCGTAATTCTTATAATTCCATGCTGAATTTTTTAAGCATTTTTATTGTGGAAAAAACCCAGTTTTTAGAAAAAGTCCAGAGAGCATGAGAAAGTTAGGGTTTCGGGTTCGATCGGGTTTCAAACATCGTCTAGACTTCGCCTAAGGCTCTAGCTAGGCTCTGATACCACTGTAGGGTTCCTAGGCACACTAGAGAGGTCTCACAAGGCATCAACCATGCCAATTTCAAAACTTCATTTGATTCTACAACGATATCAAGTTCATTACGCTCATGGTTTTCTGAAAACCTGCGTAGCCCTCCGTCATTTCAGATAAGTACTACTTAGTATTCGTGGTATGGTAGTTTGGCATTCGTCAAGGCGTAGTGTAAGGTAGCTAACTAGTCGCTTATCCAGTCTAGGGGTGGTAAACGTCAGACCCCAATAACCGATAATTCATGCCGATGTGAGGCTCATAACGGGTCGAGAAACTACTGGTAACACTTACCAGTAAATCTCTGATCAGCCCTGGCCAGGGACTTCCCTGTTACGGCCAATCGTGCACAGCGCAACATCAAACCCCAATACCGGGAGAGACGAAACCCCTCCTATCGCTCATTGCCTCCATGTGACACGGGACTGTACCCAAAGACCACCGTTTTGCAAGCCCTCAAGGAAGTGGTAAGGTGGAGATCAAAGCACAGTGGGAATCACACAAGACTCTATGACGTTCTCGGGTCTACAGACTAACCTGCACAAGTGTCACCAGAGAACTGCCATCTGACGTGAGGTATAATACCATCTGGGAGTTCTCGGCGAGTCCGTCCAGTGTACCCAGTCTCCACTTAGCACCCGTATACCATCTCTCATGTCAAACACCGATGGATATGGGATCATCCATCGCCCATCTCATGGGTCGAGAAGCGTATACGCTAGTCTACACTGGTATATCGATGCCCCGTCTCGATACACCCACGACTAGGGACCTTGAAGGATGTACTTATGGACTACCATGTCCCCACTAGTATGATCTGTATCATAGTCCAGGTAGTCAAGTACACATCCTAAGGGCTTTACCAACAGTTTAAAGAGACAAGTGTACATGTTAAGATAAAGAGCAACCAGATAGCATACTATCATATCGAGCAAGAAAGTCATCTCTATATATGTCCAAGCATCCAATATAATATACATCATCTGTACAATACTGGCCTCTAGGGCATACATACAACTAACAAGAACACCCTGAGATAACACTGGAAACCTACCAGTATATCTCGCTTGCCCTGGCCAGGGACTACTTGTGTAATGGCTCTCGTAGACACAGCGCGATGTCAACCCCTAATACCGGGAGAGACAAATCCTGTCTAACAGTCACTGCCTCCAAGTGCTTCGGGAATGCACCCAAAAACTACCAGTTTGCACGACTCCTTTGACCCGTGGTAGGGTAGTAATCAAAGTGCAGTGGGAACACACTCAAGGCGAAGTGACAGTGTCAAGTCAACGGACTAAGCTGTACTCATGTCACCTGGGAACTGATAACTGACGATAGGTATAATACCAACCAACAGTCCCCGACGAGTCCTGTCCAGTGTACTCATAACCTAACGAGCACCCGTATAATATCTCAAGTACGACGTACTGACGGCTGTGGGACAGACCGTCTCCTACACTGGGATGAGAAGCGCATACGCTGGTCTACTCCGGAGTATCGATGCCCTGTCTCGATAGTCCAACGACCAGGGACATATATAAGGATGTGCTTATAGATTACCCAGCTCCCACGAGTGCGAGCGCCATCACAACGCTGGTAATCAAGCAAAGATCCTAAGGGCTCTACTAATATTTATATCAGCGATATGCTAAAAGAAACACATGCACATATTAAAGTAGAGACAAACCAAGTAGCATACTACCAGTTCGAGCAAGATTGTATATACAACTGTGAATATCCCAAGCTTCCATCAAGTAATATACAAACTAGTATGATACAGTAATGGCCTCTAGGGCATATACACTAACAATCTCCCACTTGCACTAAGGCCATGTACTGGCGTATCGAAGACCTATCATCTCGATCAGCCGCTCGAACTGAGTCTAGGGCAAGGCCTTGGTGAATGGATCTGCTGTGTTATCTTCTGAAGCAACCCTCTGGACCTCGATCTCCTGGCGATCCACGATCTCCCTGATCAGGTGATACCGCCTTAAGATGTGTCTGGATTTCTGATGGGACCTGGGTTCTTTCGCTAAAGCTATAGCCCCGTTGTTGTCGCAATACAGAGGTATTGGGTCAACAATGGACGGAACCACCTGAAGTTCTTTCAAGAACTTCCTCATCCAGACAGCTTCTTTTGCGGCATCAGATGCAGCGATGTATTCCGCTTCCCTAGTCGAGTCCGCAACGGTTTCCTGTTTGGAACTCTTCCAACACACCGCCCCTCCATTGAGGGTGAAGACAAAACCCGACATGGACTTGGAATCATCCTTGTCACTCTGGAAGCTGGAGTCAGCAAAGGCCTCAATCTGCAGGTCTTTTCCGCCATACACCAAGAACATCTCCTTAGTCCTTCTCAGGTACTTGAGAATGTTCTTTACTGCTATCCAATGTTTCTCTCCAGGGTTTGACTGATACCTGCTTACCATACTCAGTGCATAAGCCACATCCGGTCTCGTACACAACATCGCATACATTATAGAGCCTACAGTAGAAGCGTAGGGTATAATAGACATGCGATCCCTCTCTAAATCAGTCTTGGGAGACATCTCTTTGGAGAGGGTGATCCCGTGACAAGACGGTAGATTACCGCGCTTGGAATATTCCATACTGAATCTCTTCAGTATGGTGTCGATGTACCAGGACTGTGAAAGTCCTAATATCCTCTTGGATCTGTCACGGTACATCCGGATACCCAGAATGTATGAGGCATCAACCAGGACTTTCATGGAGAACCTGTGTGACAAGAACCCCTTGACAGATTGTAGCATAGGAATGTCATTTCCTATTAAGAGAATGTCATCCACGTATAAAACGAGGAATACTACAGTTCTCGCTAAAAATCTACAATAGATGCATGGTTCATCTGGATTTTTGATAAAGCCAAATTCCTTGGTCGTCTCATCAAAACAGATGTTCCAACTCCGCGATGCCTGCTTTAGTCCATAAATGGACTTGAGCAACTTGCACACCTTTCCGCTGCTCCCACTCTGAATGAAACCCTCTGGCTGTCCATATAGACACACTCCACTAAATGACAATTTAGAAAAGCTGTCTTTACGTCCATCTGCCAAATCTCATAATCATCGAAGGCAGCAATGGCAAGAAGGATCCGAATGGATTTCCGCATAGCTACTGGAGAAAAGGTTTCGTCATAGTCCAAACCAGGTCGCTGACGAAAACCCTTTGCTACAAGTCTAGCTTTATAGGTCTCATCCTGTCCATCTACACCAATCTTCCTTCTGAAGATCCACTTGCATCCTACGGATTTTACCCTATCTGGAGCAATGTCCAACGTCCATACTTTGTTGGTGTACATGGACTCCATTTCGGTCCGCATTGCATCCAGTCATTTTACCGAGTCGACGCTCCGAATGGCTTGCTGGAAGCTAGTAGGCTCATCACAATCTATGATGCAATCCTCTCTATCCCCGTCAATGAGAAAACCGTAGTATCTCTCGGGCGGATGAGACTGCCTATTACTCCTGCGGAGTGGCGTGGGAATGTCCTGATCTTTCGAACCCTCTGGTCCTACTAAGCTTTCAGTAATAGCTTGTGGTTCTAGAATTTCTTCCAGTTCTATTGCGCTCCCACTTATTTCTTTTTCTAAGAACTGATGTTCTAGAAAATGGGCATTTCGAGAAACAAGGACTTTTTGTTCCTCTGCGTAATAGAAAAGATACCCCCTGGAGTTCTTTGGGTATCCCACAAACTTGCACAGTACTGAGCGTGCCTCTAGTTTGTCCGCATGCTGCTTTTTGACATAAGCTGGACATCCCCAAATCTTCAGGTATTGAAGATAGGGTTTCTTCCCACTCCATAATTCATATGGTGTGGTAGGCACAGTCTTAGTGGGAACTCGGTTCAAAAGGTATGCAGCTGATTCTAGCGCATATCCCCAGAACGATCGCGGCAACTCAGCGTTACGCATCATGGACCGTACCATATCCAAGAGGGTTCGGTTCCATCTCTCCGATACACCGTTATGCTGCAGAGTGTATGGAGGAGTAAGCTGAGAGAGAATTCCATTCTCTTTAAAGTAACCCAGGAACCCGGCACTCAAGTATTCACTACCTCGATCAGATCTTAGTATCTTTATACTTTTGCCTGTTTTTTTTTCTACTTCATTCTTATATTCCTGGAACTTTTCAAAAGCTACGGATTTATGCTTCATCAAGAAGACATGTCCGAACCTTGAGAAATCATCCGTAAAAGTAATGAAGTAAGAATAACCGCTTCGTGCATGTGTAGACATTGGACCGCACACGTCGCTGTGTACGAGTCCCAAAAGCTCGCTCGCTCTTTCTCCGTGTCCAGTGAACGGAGTCTTTGTCATCTTTCCTTTGAGACAGGATTGACAAGTTGCATACGATTGATATTCGAACGGGTCCAAATATCCTTTTGCATGTAACTTAGTCAACCTTCTCTCATTGATGTGACCCAGTCTACAATGCCATAAGAAAGTTTTATTGATTTCTGGAGAGTTTCTTTTGTGTGTATTCTGGGGATTGAAAATCTGTGGTTGGTTTAATACGTATATACCGTTGTTCAATGTACCTGACCCAATCAAAACTTGATTAAGGTGAATGTTCACTACATTACTTACAAATGCAAATTCATAAACTTCTTTAGATAATAAAGATACAGAAATGATATTACAGGTTGCATTTGGTACATAATAACAACTACGCAAAACCAAAAAATGTCCATCCGACAATCCCAGGTGATGGTCCCCCATGGCCTCAGCATCCATGCTAGCACCGTTTGCAACTCTGAGGGTCATGTCACCTGCCTTCAAAACTCTACGCTTTCTCAACGCCTGCAAAGAATTACAGATATGAGATCCTGATCCGGTATCCAATACCCAGGATATAGAGTTTATTGATAGACAGTTTTCAATAACATACACATGTGAAGCTGAAGCCGCAACTCGCTTCAAATACTGTGTTCTGGCCTTCCAAGCCTTGCAATCCTGTTTCCAGTGACCACTTTTGTAACAATAGAAGCATTCTTCCTTCCCCACTAGCTTCCCCGCTATCTTTGTTGCTTTTTTTTTCCCTTCGTATCTACTTTACCGACACCTCCTTTTGGTTTGGCGGGGGCTTTCTTCTTCTTACCCTTGGCTTTCGCCCTGGATCTAGAAGAGGAAGATCCTCCTACAAACAAAGTGGATGTCTCCCTACCTTTCTGCAGGGTGCCCTCAGCACTCCTCAACTTGTTCAGAAGTTCGGAAAGTTCAACCTCCTTTCCTTGCATGTTGAAGTTAAGGATAAACTGGGCGTAAATGGAAGGAAGGGACTGGAGAATCAAATCAATATAAAGTTCATTCTCCAACGTGGTCCCAAGGTCCGCGAGCTCCTCAATGTATCCATTCATCTTAAGCACGTGTTCCTCTACCGATGATCCGACGGCCAACCTTGCTGAAAACAGCTTCTTCGACACTTTGTATCTTACGATACGAGACTGCTCTCCATACAGTTCTTTTGTATGGAGAAATATGGACTCTAGGTCCATATTCTCATGCCTCCTCTGATGTTCGTTGTCCATTGAGGCATGTACGAGGCATTTGGACTTCGCGCAATCTATCTCCCATGTCTTAGGGATTTCTACATCCGCGACGCTGGAGGTGGGACCTGGGACAGGGGGAGCTTTGGTGGTAAGTACATACCCCAACTTGTCGTAAGTGTTTGCCATCTAGACATTCCTGAGCCAATCTTTGTAGTTTGGCCCTGTCAATATGTTTTTATCCAGTAGTAACATAAGTCCGGTCATGTTGAATGGTCGCTGCAATTAGGAGAAAGAAAAGAAACACTTTAGCATGATGCTCTTGCAAGTTTAGAATGGTTTTTAGTTTGTCTAAACTGGATGGCTCCCACTGTCTCTCGAATCCCTTCTCAAACCGCAAAGAAAGGATTAGTCAGGATCAATCTCACCGTACAATACTTGCTTAACCGTTCAGCCAGGCCAGTGTCGGTACTTCGAGGGAGGTTTTCGAATGCTTTCGCGAAGTTCCTTAATTTAAGAACCTCTTTTCCCTGGGGGCGTAGCCCCGCTAACACCTTTCTAGACACCTACTAAGTTTATAGCATTGATCGTTAAGTGAGAGTTTTCCCGAGGAGTAGCATATACTCACAGTAGGATCGGAATCCAAATATCATCGCGTGATAAAACCGAAGGAATCCTACCAGAATCATCGCACTCCAAATGGTATGCAGCGCCAGCAAGTTTCAGTACTTATGAAACTCCCGATGTGGATTTTTGCCCCATGCTCTTATGACCTTGGCGTGAGGTCAAAATGTCATAAGTCACATGTCAAGTTCTTCCCATCATTATCCCGGTTAATTTGAACCCACCCGTACCTACCCTTGACATAGGCCGAAATGGCAGTACGACTGTCTCAAACCAACGCATTCTATCTATGCAACAGATAAATATCCGGCAGCTACCAATCACTATGCCTTGGCGTGAGGTCAAAATACATAGGTTGAATACTACCGAATATTTAACTGAAATGATGGAGGGCTACGGATGGTTTTGGCGAAACCGTGAACGTAGTGAACTTGATATAATCGATGGAACGAGATAGCTTTTAAAAGGAGTGGTTCAAGCTCTGCGTTTAAAAGTTTAGTTTTGAAAAGAACCGAGTGGTTTTCAAAGTGTTCCAATCGACTTTTACTTGGTTTTTTTCCTTGCATTAGTTCTTTTAATGTGTCCCATCATGTAATCCTACCATTGCAGAAAACAACCAAAATATGGCGTACGCTTATGCCATTCGCATTCGCCACGGGGCCCCGTCATCACCCGTTAGGTTACTTAACTAACGACAGAGCGGGGGCTGGGCTAGCGCGGCTGTAAAACATAAGCAACACCTAAATAGTTATCATATATAAATATATATAGCAATGATAGACATTACAAATCACAAATGAATACATTGGATATACTAGGAATCCGCAATTCGTTCGAGCCTGCAACGAAAAGCGGATTACACGGTCGCGGTGAATAGCCAATACCCCACCCAAGACCCCTACGGGTGCGGCAAACTACCCGCCAAGTACCCGAAGCGAAGCAACCTCCCTCAACACTGTGAGTAGGCCACTCGGCACTTCGAGATACCAGGTAGTTTGTGCACCCCCTCCATGGGTCTTTCCTAAGAGCAAAAACAGTAAAAAGAATTATACAATGACGGCTACAACCCCGACCCGGTTGTGCGGCCATACAAATAATAATATTACATCAATTTACATGTTACAATGAATGAAAGAAAAAGCAACACTCATCTCACATCCACCCCGGCTATTCACCCGCGACAATCCAACCCATTCATATACACATAGCAACATCAAACACAGATAACAGATATGTATAACCCCGACTAATCGACATATAGCGATTAGCCGACGTTCAATACATATAAACATCACAGATATAACCCTTATAGTCAAAGTGTAGTGAAGTTCGAAAAAAAATACGGATTTATAGGCCCCCAAAATTAAATTTCTATTCTGGAAAATCTGGGCACATATAAACCATCTTAAAAATCCCAAAACCAAGCTAAAAATACACTGCACCAAACCCGACCCAAAGAAGAGCCAAGACGGCCGCGGTTGCACGGCAATAGCTTGCTATTGCCGCGGAATCGCGGCTCTTTGGTCGAATCTTTGGATCGTTTTTGGTGGCTTTCTTCACAAAACCCTGAGATGATTTTTGGAGTATGATATATTTTGTTTTGAACAGAAAAAAATTTAACAGAAAACTAGGGTTTTGATATTTTGGATTTTCGATTTTTCCGTTTCGAACTTCGATACACTTCACTACCTAGCTAGTTTATGTTTAATTAGGCTCTGATACCACTGTAAGTCCACGTTGCCCATCCCGGTGCTTACGGGGAGGCGGAAAATGGAATAAAAATCAAATTTTTATCAACTTAGGCAACATGGACTAGACAAAGAAGGATCTTTGCTAAACAAAAACAACCTAAAGCTAACTAAAAACTAGCTAAGTGCTAGAAAGGTTATACCTTGGGCTTTATGTCCTTCTCTCCTTGCTCCTTGGAGTGGTGGAAGGAGGTCACCTTTGTCTTCTTCTCACGTCGAAGAAAGATCCACCCGAAAGCCTCGACCTTTGGCTTCAACTCCAAGCTAGAAGTGACTAGGGTGCAAGAAGTGCTAATTCTTGAAACCTAGATGAGAGTAGAGATTATCAAGAAAGGGTTTTTCTCTCGCTCAAGTGTTTCTCAACACATGAGAGGGGATAGCTTGAGGGAGAGGAAGAATAAGAAAGAGAATGCGAATAATAGAATGAGAGAATAATATGAAGCATTCTCTCATATATGTGAATTATTGTAATTAGAAAATTAGTGAGATAATTGTCGTGGCTTAATCAAGACATGACCATTATCATTTCATTTTAAATGCAAATTGCAAGGATCAAAAAGCATCTTCCAAACGAAATGATGATGGTCAAAGTGTCAACCATAGTCAACAAGTCAAGGAGGTCAAATGGTCAAAAACCATAACCATGCACAATTATAAAACTAATATCAATTAACAATAATACACACATCAGCATTAGGGTTAATAAAATGACAATAGTCATTAACCCTAACCAAAGTCCTCTCCCTCTGTCTCAAGAAACTGTGCATACGCACCCGTATTCGTGATCCGAGGAACACGAATACAATGAGATAAAACCAATCCCAAATCGTATACTAGGATCTGGCTTAAACCAAAGCCCGCTAGTATAAGCTGTCCGGACAGCAAACGTGCACAAGTGTGCGGATGCGAACGAACCCTGTCGCAAAACCATGCGACCTCTACTCGTTTTGCCTAAAGGCGAATAGCTCTCTGTGTGGGACTCTAAATACTCGACACTACACTGGCAGTGGGTTTAACCACAGACCGCAAGCGGCAATAGCTGTACGTAACGGTCCCCGGGTAGATGTCGATAAGAAGACTAACGAGATGAACCCCATCTGAACTCCTACTGAGCCTGTATGTGACAGTTTCCGTACAGTCCGGTCTGTTTGTCTTATACATCGCATGGCGGGCCTAGGGAGGCGGTGAACGTTCGTCCCCTAATAGCGGTACAAGTCGTGTCGGAGTGTAGCCCAGAACACCCTGAGATAACACTGGAAACCTACCAGCATATCTCGCTTGCCCTTGCTAGGGACTACTTGTGTAATGGCTCTCGTAGACACAGCGCGATGTCAACCCCCAATACCGGGAGAGACAAATCCTGTCTAACCGTCACTGCCTCCAAGTGCTTCGGGACTGCACCCAAAAACTACCTGTTTGCACGACTCCTTTGAGCCGTGGTAGGGTAGTAATCAAAGTGCAGTGGGAACACACTCGAGGCGAAGTGACAGTGTCAAGTCAACGGACTAAGCTGTACTCATGTCACCTGCGAACTGATAACTGACGATAGGTATAATACCAACCAACAGTCCCCGACGAGTCCTGTCCAGTGTACTCGTAACCTAACGAGCACCCGTATACTATCTCAAGTACGACGTACTGACGGCTGTGGGACAGACCGTCTCCCACACTGGGATGAGAAGCGTATACGCTAGTCTACTCCGGAGTATCGATGCCCTGTCTCGATAGTCAAACGACCAGGGACCTGTACAAGGATGTGCTTATAGATTACCCAGCTCCCACGAGTGCGAGCGCCATCACAACGCTGGTAATCAAGCAAAGATCCCAAGGGCTCTACTAATATGTATATCAGCGATATGCTAAAAGAAATACATGCACATATTAAAGTAGAGACAAACCAAGTAGCATACTACCATTTCAAGCAAGATTGTATATACAACTGTGAATATCCCAAGCTTCCATCAAATAATATACAAACTAGTATGATACAGTAATGGCCTCTAGGGCATATACACTAATATTTTTATCTCAAGGAGAGGTTTCTCAACACATGAGAATGAATCTCCTTGAACTAGAGGAGGAGGAAGAAGAAGAGAGGAGAGAGAGTGAATATGATAGAAATGAAATGGTTTTTACAACCATAACAAAATATAAGTGATTTATCAAAATAATATTAATCAAAAATGAAAAGGTGATAGTTAGTTTGAATAGACCATTATCATATCACCATAAATGATTTTGCAAAGATCAAAGAGCATCTAAAAAGCTAATGATGATGGTCAAAGTTTCAAACCTAGTCAACTAGTCAACCTTGGTCAACAAGTCAACAAGCCCAACCATGACACAATTTCATTTAATTAATATTATTAATTGATAAATCACAAGATCATTAGGGTTTGAAAAAAGACGACTGTCAACTGTGCATACACACCCGTTCCAAAACCCCAATGAAAAAACTCTTCCTCCGCCTCAATCAACTGTGCATACACACCCGTGTTCATGTTCCGAGGAACACGAACACAAAGAGATAAAACCAATCCCAAATCATATACTAGGATCCCGCTTAAACCAAAGCCCGCTAGTATAAGCTGTCCGGACAACAAACGTGCACAAGTGCGCGGATGTGAACGAACCCTGTCGCAAAACCATGCGACCTCTACTCATTTTGCCCAAAGGCGAATAGCCCTCTGTGTGGGACTCTAAAGACTCGACTGTACGCTAGCAGTGGGTTTAACCACAGACCGCAAGCGGCACTAGCTGTACGTAACGGTCCCCAGATAGATGCCGATAAGAAGACTGACGAGGTGAACCCCATCTGAACTCCTACTGAGCCTGAATGTGACAGTCTCCGTACAGTCCGGTCTGTTCGTCTGATACATCGCATGGCGGGCCTAGGGGGGCGGTAAACGTCAGTCCCCTAATAGCGGTACAAGTCGTGTCGGAGTGAAGCCCAGAACACCCTGAGATAACACTGGAAACCTACCAGTATATCTCGCTTGCCCTGGCCAGGGACTACTTGTGTAATGGCTCTCCTAGACACCGCGCGATGTCAACCCCCAATACCGGGAGAGACGAATCCTGTCTAACTGTCACTGCCTCCAAGTGCTTCGAGACTGCACCTAACTAATACCTTTTTGCACGACTCCTTTGAGCCGTGGTAGGGTAGTGATCAAAGTGCAGTGGGAACACACTCGAGGTGAAGTGACAGTGTCAAGTCAGCGGACTATGCTGTACTCATGTCACCTGGGAACTGATAACTGACGATAGGTATAATACCAACCAACAGTTCCCGATGAGTCCTATCCAGTGTACTCGTAACCTAACGAGCACCCGCATACTATCTCAAGTACGACGTACTGACAGCTGTGGAACAGACCGTCTCCAACGCTGGGATGAGAAGCACATACGCTAGTCTACTCCGGAGTATCGATGCCCTGTCTCAATAGTCCAATGACTAGGGACCAGTATAAGGATGTGCTTATGGATTACCCGGCCCCTACGAGTGTGAGCGCCATCACAACGCTGGTAATCAAGCAAAAATCCTAAGGGCTCTACTAATATGTATATATGAGATATGCTAAAAGAAACACATGCACATATTGAAGTAGAGACAAACCAGGTAGCATACTACCATTTCGAGCAAGATTGTATATAAAGCTGTGAATATCCTAAGCTTCCATTAAGTAATATACATACTAGTATGATACGGTAATGGCCTCTAGGGTATATACCCTAACAATCTCCCACTTGCACTAAGGCCATGTACTGGCGTATCCAAAACCTATCATCTCGATCAGCCGCTCGAACTGAGTCTAGGGCAAGGCCTTGTGAATGGATCTGCAGTGTTATCTTCTGAAGCAACCCTCCGAATCTCGATCTCCTGGCGATCCACGATCTCCCTGATAGGTTATACCGCCTTAAGATGTGTCTGGATTTCTGATGGGACCTGGGTTCCTTCGCTAAAGCTATAGCCCCGTTGTTGTCACAATACAAAGGTATTGGGTCATCAATGGACGGAACAACCTGAAGTTCTTTCAAGAACTTCCTTATCCAGACAGCTTCTTTTGCGGCATCAGATGCAGCGATGTATTCCTCTTCCATAGTCGAGTCAGCAACGGTTTCCGGTTTGGAACTCTTCCAACACACCGCCCCTCCATTGAGGGTAAAGACAAAACCCGACATGGACTTGGAATCATCCTTGTCACTCTGGAAGCTGGAGTCAGCAAAGGCCTCAATCTGGAGGTATTTTCCGCCATACACCAAGAATATCTCCTTAGTCCTTCTCAGGTACTTGAGAATGTTCTTTACCGCTATCCAATGTTTCTCCCCAGGGTTTGACTGATACCTGCTTACCACACTCAGTGCATAAGCCACATCTGGTCTGGTACACAACATCGCATACATTATAGAGCCTACCGCAGAAGCGTAGGGTATAATAGACATGCAATCCCTCTCTAAATCAGTCTTGGGAGACATCTCTTTGGAGATAGTGATCCCGTGACAAGCCGGTAGATTACCGCGCTTGGAATCTTCCATACTGAATCTCTTAATTATGGTGTCGATGTACCTGGACTGTGAAAGTCCTAATATCCTCTTGGATCTGTCACGGTAGATCCGGATACCCAGAATGTATGAGGCATCACCCAGGTCTTTCATGGAGAACCTGTGTGACAAGAACCCCTTGACAGATTGTAGCATAGGAATGTCATTTCCTATTAAGAGAATGTCATCCACGTATAAAACGAGGAATACTACAGTTCTCGCTACAAATCTACAATAGATACATGGTTCATCTGGATTTTTGATAAAGCCAAATTCCTTGACCGTCTCATCAAAACAGATGTTCCAACTCCGCGATGCCTGCTTCAGTCCATAAATGGACTTGAGCAACTTGCACACCTTTCCGCTGCTCCCACTCTGAATGAAACCCTCTATCTGGTCCATATAGGCACACTCCTCTAAATGACCATTTAGAAAAGCTGTCTTTACGTCCATCTGCCAAATCTCATAATCGTGGAAGGCAATAATGGCAAGAAGGATCCGAATGGATTTCAGCATAACTACTAGAGAAAAGGTTTCGTCATAGTCCAAACCAGGTCGCTGACGAAAACCCTTTGCTACAAGTCTAGTTTTATAGGTCTCAACATATCCATCTACACCAATCTTCCTTTTGAAGATCCACTTGCATCCTACGGGTTTTACCCCATCTGGAGCAATGTCCAACGTCCATACTTTGTTGGTGTACATGGACTCCATTTCAGTCCGCATTGCATCCAGCCATTTTACCGAGTCGACACTCTGAATGGCTTGTTGGAAGCTAGTAGGCTCATCACAATCTATGATGCAATCCTCTCTATCCCCGTCAATGAGAAAACCGTAGTATCTCTCGGGCGGATGAGTCTGCCTACCACTCCTGCGGAGTGGCGTGGGAATGTCCTGATCTTTCGAACCCTCTGGTTCTACTAAGCATTCAGTAATAGCTTGTGGTTCTGGAATTTCATCCAGTTCTTTTGCGCTCCCACTTATTTATTTTTCTAAGAACTGATGTTCCAGAAAATGGGCATTACGAGAAACAAGGACTTTTTGTTCCCCTGCGTAATAGAAAGGATACCCCCTGGAGTTCTTTGGGTATCCCACAAACTTGCATAGTACTGAGCGTGCCTCTAGTTTGTCCGTATGCTGCTTTTTGACATAAGCTGGACATCCCCAAATTTTCAGATATTGAAGAAAGGGTTTTTTCCCACTCCATAACTCATATGGTGTGGTAGGCACAGTCTTAGTGGGAACTCGGTTCAAAAGGTATGCTGCTGATTCTAGCGCATATCCCCAGAACGATCGCGGTAACTCAGCGTTACTCATCATGGACCGTACCATATCCAATAAGGTTCGGTTCTGTCTCTCCGATACACCGTTATGTTGCGGAGTGTGTGGAGGAGTAAGCTGAAAGAGAATTCCATTCTCTTTTAAGTAACCCAGGAACTCGGCACTCATGTATTCTCCACCTCGATCAGATCTTAGTGTCTTGATACTTTTGTCTATTTGTTTTTCTAATTCATTCTTGTATTCCTGGAATTTCTCAAAAGCTTCGGATTTATGCTTCATTAAGAAGACATGTCCGAGCCTTGAAAAATCATCCGTAAAAGTAATGAAGTAAGAATAACCGCTTCGTGCATGTGTAGACATTGGACCGCACACGTCGCTGTGTACGAGTCCCAAGAGCTCGCTCGCTATTACTCCGTGTCCAGTGAACGGAGTCTTTGTCATCTTTCCTTTGAGACAGGATTGACAAGTTGCATACGATTGATATTCGAATGGATCCAAATATCCTTCTGCATGTAACTTAGTCAACCTTCTCTCATTGATGTGACCCAGTCTACAATGCCATAAGAAAGTTTTATTGATTTTTGGAGACTTTCTTTTGTGTGTATTCTAGACATTGAAAATCTGTGGTTGGTTTAATACATATATACCGTTGTTCAATGTAGCTGACCTAATCAATACTTGATTATGGTGAATATTCACTACATTACTTACAAATGCAAATTCATAACCTTCTTTAGATAATAAAGATACATAAATGATATTACAGGTTGCATTTGGTACATAATAACAACTACGCAAAACCAAAAAGTGTCCATCCGACAATCCCGGGTGATAGTCCCCCACGGCCTCAGCATCCATGCTAGCACCGTTTGCAACTCTGAGGGTCATGTCACATGCCTTCAAAACTCTACGCTTTCTCAACGCCTGCAAAGAATTACAGATATGAGATCCTGATCTGGTATCCAATACCCAGGATGTAAAGTTTATTGATAGACAGTTTTCAATAACATACACACCTGAAGCTGAAGCCGCAACTCGCTTCAAATCCTGTGTTCTGGCCTTCCAAGCCTTGCAATCCTGTTTCCAGTGACCACTTTTGTGATAATAGAAGCATTCTTCCTTCCCCACCAGCTTTCCCGCTACCTTTGTTGCTTTTCCTTTTCCCTTCGTATCCACTTTACTGACACCGCCTCTTGGTTTGGCGGGGGCTTTCTTCTTCTTACCCTTGGCTTTTGCCCTGGATCTAGAAGAGGAAGATCCTCCTACAAACAAAGTGAATGTCTCCCTACCATTCCGTAGGGTGCCCTCAGCACTCCTCAACATGTTCAGAAGTTCGGAAAGTTCAACCTCTTTTCCTTGCATGTTGAAGTTAAGGATAAACTGGGCGTAAGTGGAAGGAAGGGACTGGAGAATCAAATCAGTATAGAGTTCATTCTCCAAAGTGGTCCCGAGGTCCGCGAGCTCCTCTATGTAGCTAATCATCTTAAGCACGTATTCCGCTACCGATGATCCGACGGCCAATCTTGCCGAAAAAAGCTTCTTCGACACTTCGTATCTTGCGATACGAGACTGCTCTGCATACATTTCTTTTGGATGGAAAACTATAGACTCTAGGTCCATATTCTCATGCCTCCTCTGATGTTCGTTGTCCATCGAGGCAAGCACGAGGCATTTGGCCTTCGCGCAATCGATCTCCCATGTCTTACGGATTTCTTTATCCGCGACGCTGGAGGTGGGACCTGGGACAGGGGGAGCTTTGGTGGTAAGGATATACCCCAACTTGTCGTAAGAGATTGCCATCTTGACATTCCTGAGCCAATCTTTGTAGTTTGGCCATGTCAGTATGTTTTTATCTCGTAATATCTTAAGTCCGGTCATGTTGAATGGTCGCTGCAATTAGGAGAGAGAAAAGAAACACTTTAGCATGATGCTCTTGCAAGTTTACAGTGGTTTTTAGTTTGTCTAAACAGGATGGCTCCCACTGTCTCTCGGATCCCTTCTCAAACCGTAAAGAAAGAATTAGTCGGGATCGATCTCACCGTACAATACTTGCTTAACCGTTCAGCCAGGCCAGTGTCGGTACTTCGAGGGAGGTTTTCCAACGCTTTCACGAAGTTCCTTAATTTAAGAACCTCTTTTCCCTGCGGGCGTAGCCCCGCTAACACCTTTCTAGACACCTACTAGGTTTATAGCATTGATCGTTAAGTGAGAGTTTTCCCGAGGAGTAGCATATACTCACAGTAGGATCGGGATCCAAATATCATCGTGTGATAAAACCGAAGGAATCCTACCAGAATCATCACACTCCAAATGGTATGCAGCGCTAGCAAGTTTCAGTGCTTATGAAACTCCCGATGTGGATTTTTTCCCCATGCTCTTATGACCTTGGCGTGAGGTCAAAATGTCATAAGTCACATGTCAAGTTCTTCCCATCATTATCCTGGTTAATTTGAACCCACCCGTACCTACCCTTGACGTAGGCCAAAATGGCAGTACGACTGTCTCAAACCAACGCATTCTATCTATGCAACAGATAAATATCCGGCAGCTACCAATCACTATGCCTTGGCGTGAGGTCAAAATACATAGCTTGAATACTACCGAACATTTAACTGAAATGATGGAGGGCTACGAATGGTTTTGGAGAAACCGTGAACGTAGTGAACTTGATATAATCGATGGAACGAGATAGCTTTTACAAGGAGTGGTTCAAGCTCCGCATTTAAAAGTTTAGTTTTGAAAAGAACCGAGTGGTTTTCAAAGTGTTCCAATCGACTTTTACTTGGTTTATTTTCTTGCATTAGTTCTTTTAATGCGTCCCATCATTTAATCCTACCATTGCAGAAAACAACCAAAATATGACGTACGCTTATGCATTCGCATTCGCTACGGGGCCCCGTCATCACCCGTTAGGTTCTTAACTAACGACAGAGCGGGGGCTGGGCTAGCGCGGCTGTAAAACATAAGCAACGCCTAAATAGTTATTATATATAAATATATAGAAATGATTGACATTACAGATCACAGATGAATCCATTGGATATACTAGGAATCCGCAATCCGTTCGAGCCTGCAACGAAAAGCGGATTACACGGTCACGGTGAATAGCCAATACCCCACCCAAGACCCCTACGGGTGCGGCAAACTACCCGCCAAGTATCCGAAGCGAAGCAACCTCCCTCAACTCCGTGAGTAGGCCACTCCGCACTTCGAGATACCCGGTAGTTTGTGCACCCCTCCATGGGTCTATCCTAGGAGCAAAAACAGTAAAAAGAATTATACAATGACGGCTACAACCCCGACCCGGTTGTGCGGCCATACAAATAATATTACATCAATTTACATATTACATGAATGAAAGGAAAAGAAACACTCATCTCACATCCACCCCGGCTATTCACCCGCGACAATCCAACGCATTCATATACACAAACCATCATCAAACACAGATCACAGATATGTACAACCCCCACTAATTGACATATAGAGATTAACGATGTTCAATACATATAAACATCACAGATATTACCGATTAGTCAAAGTATGGTGAAGTTCGATCAAAAATACGGATTTATAGGCCCCCAAAAACAAATTTCTTTTCTGGAAAATCTGGGCTGAAATAAACCATCTTAAAAATCCCAAAACCACAACCTAAAGGCACTGCACCAAACTCGGTCATGAGCCGAGTCAAAACGGCGGCGGTTCCGCGGCAAATGTATACCCATTGCCGCGGAACCACGGCGCTTTGAAGGGATCATTTGACCGTTTTTGGTGGGCTTCTTCACAAAACCCTGAGATGATTTTTGGAGTATGACTTTTTATTTTTAGAGCAGAAAAAATTTTAACAGAAACTTAGGGTTTTGCATGTCGTAGTTTTGCGATTTTTCCGATCGAACTTCTATACACTTTACTACCTAGCTAGTTTATGATTAGTTAGGCTCTGATACCACTGTAAGTCCAAGTTGCCGACCCCGGTGCTTGCGGGGAGGCGGAAACGGTATAAAAATCAAATTTTTAGCGCATTAGGCAACATGGACTAACAAAAGTCCGGATCTTTTCTAAACAAAACTAGCTACCAAGCTAAAGAGAGTTAGCTACTCGGAAAAGATGTTATACCTCACTTGAACTCGTTCTTCTTAAAACCTTTGTAGAGGTTGGATGGTGCTTTCCTCATTGCCTTCTTTCGTCAATGATGAATCCACCTGAGGGTTCAACCTTGGGCTCCTTTCTCGAACTTTGAGAGAACTAAGGTCTTTGGCTTGCTAGACCTTCAACCCTAGAGTCAGTAGAGAGTGGTTTAGGGAATTTTTATCTCAAGGAGAGGTTTCTCAACACATGAGAATGAATCTCCTTGAAGTAGAGGAGGAGGAAGAAGAAGAGAGGAGAGAGAGTGAATATGATAGAAATGAAATGGTTTTTACAACCATAACAAAATATAAGTGATTTATCAAAATAATATTAATCAAAAATGAAAAGGTGATGGTTAATTTGAATAGACCATTATCATATCACCATAAATGATTTTGCAAAGATCAAAGAGCATCTAAAAAGCTAATGACGATGGTCAAAGTTTCAAACCTAGTCAACTAGTCAACCTTGGTCAACAAGTCAACAAGCCCAACCATGACACAATTTCATTTAATTAATATTATTAATTGATAAATCACAAGATCATTAGGGTTTGGAAAAAGACGACTGTCAACTGTGCATACACACCCGTTCCAAAACCCCAATGATAAAACTCTTCCTCCGCCTCAATCAACTGTGCATACACACCCGCGTTCATGTTCCAAGGAATACGAACACAATGAGATAAAACTAATCCCAAATCGTATACTAGGATCCGGCTTAAACCAAAGCCCGCTAGTATAAGCTGTCCGGACAACAAACGTGCACAAGTGTGCGGATGTGAACGAACCCTGTCGCAAAACCATGCGACCTCTACTCATTTTGCCCAAAGGCGAATAGCCCTCTGTGTGGGACTCTAAATTCTCGACACTACGCTGGCAGTGTGTTTAACCACAGACCACAAGCGGCACTAGCTTTACATAACGGTCCCCAGGTAGATGCCGATAAGAAGACTGACGAGGTGAACCCCATCTGAACTCCTACTGAGCCTGAATGTGACAGTCTCCGTACAGTCCGGTCTGTTCGTCTGATACATCGCATGGCGGGTCTAGGGGGCGGTAAACATCAGTCCCCTAAGAGCGGTACAAGTCGTGTCGGAGTGAAGCCCAGAAAACCCTGAGATAACACTGGAAACCTACCAGTATATCTCGCTTGCCCTGGCCAGGGACTGCTTGTGTAATGGCTCTTCTAGACACATCGCGATATCAACCCCCAATACCGGGAGAGACGAATCCTGTCTAACCGTCACTGCCTCCAAGTGCTTTGGGACTGCACCCAACCACTACCTGTTTGCACGACTCCTTTTAGCCGTGGTAGGGTAGTGATCAAAGTGCAGTGGGAACACACTCGAGGCGAAGTGACAGTGTCAAGTCAGCGGACTAAGCTGTACTCATGTCACCTGGGAACTGATAACTGACGATAGGTATAATACCAACCAACAGTTCCCGACGAGTCATGTCCAGTGTACTCGTAACCTAACGAGCACCCGCATACTATCTCAAGTACGACTACTGACGGCTGTGGGACAGACTGTCTCCCACGCTGGGATGAGAAGCGCATACGCTAGTCTACTCCGGAGTATCGATGCCCGACTAGGGACCTGTATAAGGATGTGCTTATGGATTACCCAGCCCCCACGAGTGTGAGCGCCATCACAACGCTGGTAATCAAGCAAAAAGCCTAAAGGCTCTACTAATATGTATATATGCGATATGCTAAAAGAAACACATGCACATATTGAAGTAGAGACAAACCAAGTAGCATACTGCCATTTCGTGCAAGATTGTATATACAACTGTGAATATCCCAAGCTTCCATTAAGTAATATACATACTAGTATTATACAGTAATGGCCTCTAGGGCATATACACTAATAACCCTGGCCAAGGATTTCCAGTTATGGCCAGTCGTGCATAGCGCAACATCAACCCCCAATACCGGGAGAGACGAATCCCCTCCTATCGCTCATTGCCGCCATGTGAATCGGGACTGTACCCAAAAACCACCTGTTTGCACAACTCAGTAGAGCCGTGGTAGGGTGGAAATCAAAGCACGGTGGGAGACACCCAAGACTCTAAGACGATCTCGGGTCAACAGACTAAGTTGTACCAGTGTCACCAGAGAACTGCCATCTGACGTGAGGTATAATACCATCTGGGAGTTCTCGGCGAGTCCGTTCAGTGTACCCAGTCTCCACTGAGTACCCGCATACCATCTCTGATGTCAAACACCAATGGATATGGGATCATCCATCGCCCATCACATGGGTCGAGAAGATATACGCTAGTCTACTCTGGAATATCGATGCCCCGTCTCGATATTCCTACGACTAGGAACATTGAAGGATGTACTCATGGACTACCCAGGCCCCACTAGTATGATCTGCATCATAGTCCTGGAAGTCGAGTACACATCCTAAGGGCTTTATCAACATGCAACAGAGAGACAGAAATTATACATGTTAAGATAAAGAGCAACCGGATAGCGTACTATCATGTCGAGCAAGAAAGTCCTACCTATATATGTCCCAGCATCCACTACAATATACATCCAATGTACAGTAATGGCCTCTAGGGCATACATATAACTAACAATAGGATGTACTCATCGACTACTATGGCCCCACTAGTATGATCTCATCATAGTCCCAGTAGTCGAGTACAGGTCCTAAGGGCTTTATCAATATGTGAGAGTAAGACAGTAAACCAATACAAGTCAACATGTTAAGATAAAGTGAAATCAAATAGCATACTATCATGACGAGCAAGAAAGTCCCCTCTGTATATATCCAAGCATCCATTATAATATACATCATATGTACAACAATGGCCTCTAGGGCATATACATAACTAACAATCTCCCACTTGCACTAAGGCCAGCTGCTGTAGTATCTCATACCTAGCATCCCGAATAATCTCTCAAACTGTATCTGGGGAATGGCCTTCGTGAGTGGATCCGCAATGTTATCCTTCGTATCTACTCTCCGGACCTCGATCTCCCGGCGATCAACTATCTCCCTGATCAGGTGATAACGCCTCAGAATATGTCTGGACTTCTGATGGGATCTGTGTTCCTTGGCCAAAGCTACAGCTCCATTGTTATCGCAATACAGAGATATTGGATGTTCAATGGATGGAACCACACCAAGTTCAGTGATGAACTTCTTCATCCAGACAGCCTCTTTGGCAGCATCGTTGGCAGCGATGTATTCAGCCTCCATCGTCGAGTCTACAACGGTATCCTGTTTGGAACTCTTCCAACATACCGCCCCTCCATTGAGGGTAAAGACAAATCCCGAGTGCAACTTAGAGTCGTCCTTATCACTTTGGAAGCTGGAATCGGTAAAGGACTCCACCCAGAGTTCTCCATTACCATACACCAAGAACATATCTCTAGTCCTTCGTAAGTACTTGAGAATGTTCTTCACAGCTGTCCAGTGACTCTCTCCAGGATCTGCTTGATACCGACTCACTACACTTAGTGAGTATGCTACATCGGGTCTGGTACATAGCATCACATACATGATAGAGCCTACTGCCGAAGCATAGGGTATCCCTTGCATGCGAGCTCTCTCCAAATCAGTCTTGGGAGACATCTCTTTGGAGAGAGTGAGTCCAGAGATCATGGGTTGGTTCCCACGCTTGGATTCTTCCATACTAAACCCCTTTAGTATGGTGTCAATGTATCTGGATTGGGACAATCCCAGTATCCTTTTGGATCTATCTCTATAGATCCTAATCCCCAATATGCAGGAGGCATCACCTAGATCTTTCATTGAGAATCTTTGTGATAAGAAGATCTTGACTGATTGCAGCATAGGAATATCATTTCCTATCAAGAGTATGTCATCCACGTACAATACAAGGAAGACAACCTTACTCTTTGCTACCTTTTTATAGATACAAGGTTCATCTATATTTTTGATGAAGTCAAACTCTTTCACTACAACATCAAAAAAGATGTTCCAACACCGCGATACTTGCTTCAACTCATATGTGGATTTAAGCAGCTTGCACACCTTTCCGCTTCTCCCACTATCTACGAAGCCCTCTGGCTGAGTCATGTACACTCACTCTTCTAAATCACCATTTAGAAAGGCGGTCTTAACATCAATTTGCCAAATTTCGTAGTCATAGTATGGAGCAATGGCAAGTAAGATCCGGATGGACTTAAGCATATCCACTGAAGAAAAGGTTTCGTCATAATCCACACCTGGTCGTTGATGAAATCCCTTTGCTACAAGTCTAGCTTTGAAAGTCTCAACTTTTCCATCTACACCAAATTTCCTTTTAAAAATCAACTTGCTCCCAATGGGTTTTACCCCTTCAGGAGCATTTTCCAAAATCCATACTTTATTGTTGTACATGGATTCCATCTCAGATTGCATTGCATCCAGCCATTTCACAGAGTCACCACTCATAATGGCCTGCTCGAAACTAGTTGGGTCATCATCATCCATGATGCAATCCTCGCTTCCACCATCAATAAGAAAACCGTAGTATCTCTCAGGCGGATGAGAAACCCTGCTAGATCGGTGGAGAGGCTGGGGTTCGTCGGGTACTACTGAATCATCTGGTTATACCAAGTCTTCTGTTATAGTTTGTGTCGCTGGAACCTCTTCCAGTTCTACCTCAATGCCACTAATCTGTTTCATAAGAAAACCTTTTTCTAAGAAAGTGGCATGTCGAGAAACAAACACCTTTTGTTCCTCGGGGTGGTAGAAGATATACCCTTGTGAATTTTTGGGATATCCTACAAACTTACATAAGACAGATCTTGCCTCGAGTTTGTCCGGATTTTGACTTTTGACATAGGCTGGACAACCCCATATCTTAACATACTTAAGAGATGGTCTCTTCCCTTTCCATATCTCATATGGAGTGGTAGGCACTGATTTGGTAGGAACCATATTCAATAGGTGTATGGCTGTCTCAAGCGCAAACCCCAGAAGGAAATAGGTAACTCAGTTGTACTCATCATTGAACGCACCATATCTAATAGGGTGTGATTCCTTCGTTCCGATACACCGTTGTGCTGTGGTGTATAAGGTGGAGTAAGCTGAGAGAGAATCCCATTCTCTTTTAGATAATCTTGGAACTCATTGCTCAAGTATTCTCCTCCTCGATCAGATCGAAGGATCTTAATACTTTTGCCCATTTGGTTCTCTACTTCGTGCTTATATTCTCTGAATTTCTCAAAAGCTTTAGACTTGTGTTTCAATAAGAACACATGTCCGTATCTAGAAAGACCGTCAGTGAATGTAATGAAGTAGGAAGAACCGTTCCTGGCATATGTAGACATGAGACCGCATACATCACTATGTACCGGTCCTAAGAGTTCCGTAACTCTTTCTCCGTGTCCACTAAACGGAGCTTTGGTCATTTTTCCTTTGAGACATGAGTGGCAAGTATCATAAGATGATAATTCGAACGGATTCAAATAACCATCCTTATGTAACTTATCCAGTCGTGTCGCATTGATATGACCATGTCTATAATGCCACAAGAAGGATTCGTTCATTTCTGAACTCTTCCTCTTGTGCGTGTTTTGTATATTGAGAACTGTATTTTGATTTAGAATGAATATCCTATTATGTAACGAGCCTGATACAATCAAATTTTGATCTAGGAATATGTTCATAACATTATCCTGTACTACAAAATTATATCCTTCTTTACTAAATAAAGAAACTGATATAATGTTGCACATCATGTTCGGTATATAATAGCACTCATTCAGAATCAATGTATCACCACTTGGTAATACTGGGTGATATTCGCCAACTGCTTTGGCTGCAACATTTGCACCGTTCCCTACTTGAACGGAATGATCACCTTTTCCCAGTTCTCTACCTTTACGTAGCCCATGTAACAGTTTACATATGTGGGATCTTGATCCGGTATCTAATACCCTGGACGTAGGGTGAACTGAGAAACATTTTTCAATAACTAACACACATGAAGAAGATGCATCAACATGCATGTTCTTTTGGACGGCGTGAGAATCCAGTTATTCTCCTATTCCCTGTTCAGTCTTATAAATCTTATAAGAAAAAACGGGTCCAACGTTCCCCTGCTCAGTATAATAAGCGGGTTCAGTCAATACATCCATATTATTATCTAGATTATGGCCTGACATGGTCGCTACCTGGAGAGAGAGAGAAGAAAACACTTTAGCGTATGCTCTTGCAAGATTAGATTGGTTATTATCTTATCTAATCAGGATGTCTCCCAATGTTTTTATCAAATCTACCTTCAAACCCTAAAAGGTAAGATTAGCCGGGATTAATTACACCCTACAATTTCGTCAATTTTTCAGCCAGATCAGTGTCGGTATTTGAGGAAGGTTCCCCGTGATTTCGCACGGACCTAATTAAAGTAAACCTCAATCCTAGAGGTGTATCCCCGTTAACACTTTTCTTGACACCCACTTGATCGACAAATTGTCCTGTGTAAAACTCTTCCAGGAGTAACTTACTCGCAGCGGGTATCGGGATCCAACTATCTCATAGAAGGTATGCAATCTCATTGCAAATTTCAACACTTGAAATTCCCAATAATATTTTACCCCTAGTGTTTTATGACCTTAACGAATGCCAAACAACCCATAGTCCACTAGTCAAGTTCAACCCGTACATTTCTTGATTGAATTAAACCCACCCGCACGACCCTTGACTAATACCAAACAATGCCGTACGAATACCCTAATCCAATCTGCATCATATGCATAAGCAAATAAATACTAGTTAGCTACCGTACACTACGTCTTGACGAATGCCAAACTACCATACAACGAATACTAAGTAGTACTTATCTGAAATGACGGAGGGCTACACAGGTTTTTCAAAAAATCATGGACGTAATGAACTTGATATCATCGTAGAATCATGTGAAATTTTGAAATGGAGTGTTTTTTAGGCTTTCATTAGTTTTGCTAAAGAGGTCACTCCCGGTAAAGGGATATCAGCTCTTTCCTCATCGAATAAGGTGCAGGACATATCATATATATCACTGTGCAAAGCAAAACTCTAAAAGCAATCAAAAGACAAACTGATTTGTGTAGCATCTGCTAGTCTCGCTAAAGAGGTCACTCCCGGTGAAGGGATCTCGGCTCTTTCCTCATCGAATAAGGTGCAGGGTATATCATATATACCATTATGCAAAGCAAAACTGTAGATACCCTTTTTATAAAGTTTTGATTCTACAACATCTTTTAAGTTTCTGTTCTTTTTTTTAATCTCATTAATAAAAAAATCCCATCAGCTTATGCTTCCTAAGCATCACAGATAAATACGATGTACATTTATGCCATCCGCATTCGCCTCGATGTCCCCTCGTGCACCGTTAGGTTGGGTAACTAACGACAGAGCAGGGCAGGGCTAGTGCGGGTGTAAAACATAAGTAACGTCTTTATAATATATCAAATATACTATATACTGTATCCATCACAACATATCAAATGATCACATCACAGATATCACAGCAAAAACATAGATATAATATGGGATATACTAGAACGTCCATATTTAGTATTTAGCCAACAATAGAAAATACGGATTCCACAGTCGCGATGAATAGCCAAGCCCATACCCTGGACCCCTACGAGAGAGGCAAGCGACCCTACCAATTCTGGAGTTTAGGAGACCCGGTCTCGACTCCTCGAAATGGCCTCCCACTGAACCCCAGAACCCGGTCACCTGTGCTCCCCTCCTTGGGTACATCCTAATGCGGAAAAGTAAATAATATACAACACTGGTGGCATCAACCTCAACCCAGAAGTGCCCCAAATAAAAGAATATTACATTATATTTATATTTACATGAATCAAAATATAAAACTCCCATCTCACATAAAACCCCCGGCTATTCAATCGCGACAATCCTGCACATAATATCTCAGCAACACATAATATCTCATATCATCAACGTAAGTAAGTATGCATACACCGATCGTCGTCGATGTATAGCAACGACAATCGGCAATACAACTACATACTACACTTACGGTCACAGAAAAGAAATTGTAAAACTACAATATTTGGAATCCACAATCACTTTAGACATCGTAAATCCGAAATATCACATACTTCGCATTTCATGCCTAACACAAAGAATTCCACATATTGCATCACATTCCAGATAAATAGACAGTATTAAACTTTTCGAACAGATAATCAAATACCCAAAATTTCCTAAATTGCTCAACACTTGAGCGGAGTTCAAATAATCCCAGAATATGTCACAGTACCAGTGATCCAGCCGTAGAAGGATCAAGCCAACGCCTCACATGTGGCACGCCGTACTGCCCCAAACCCGAAGGTTCAAAAGGCAGTTCAAGACGGTCACATAATCGAGTTAAGGTTTGTTGTCTTCTAGAGGGTCCACCACGTTTCTTGCATATTTTTCCGAAAGATTTAAACCCGATAAAAATTCAACACTTGAAAGTTTTTCATGCCAGGAAAATGTGAGTTAATGATATCCGTTCGAACATTTTAACAGTTTCTAAATATCCGGAAATAAAAATTGAATTTAAATATTCCGATCGAATCTACGATTACAAAATAAACCCCAAAATACTCAACACTCGAGTCAGAATAAAAATACCCAAAAAATATAGATCAGAGAAATATGAATTACTGTGTAAAAATAAATACAAAACTCCCCTGTACGGACGCGGATCCGCAGCCCAAGAATGGAACGGCCGCGGTTCCGCGGCGGTTTGGAAGCATTGAGTGCTTGTTTTTAACCACAATTCTTATATTTCCCTGCTAATTTTTTTTAGGTATTTTTAATTCAGAAAAATCACAGTTTTTGAAAAATATCTAGAGAGGGGGTTAACTTTGTCGGTTCAGGTTCGATCGGAGTTTTAACTTCGTAAACACGTCGCCTAATGCTCTAGCTAGGCTCTGATACCACTGTAGAGTTCCTATGCACACTTGTGAAGGTTCATAAAGCATCAAGCATGCCCGAATAAAATTTTACATGTGCCGAACAACCCAAAGACGGGATATTTGCTAGATTATTAGGGTTTAGCATGCAAGATAACATCTTTAAAGCTAAGTGTGAGGGATTACAACCTTTGTAATCCGCTCCTTCGCTTCACAAGCTCCGAGTAGAAGTCCCTTCGCTGCGATTCACGATCTCCCGGATTCAAGAGAAGCTCCATGACTCGAACGATCCATGCTAGCTTGAAGTGTTCCGATTCTCCGATGATCTACGTCGAAGTTGCTATAACCCAAGCTTTCTCACTCTAAAGAGGTGAACACCCTAATCTAATGGGCTAGATTAGATGAGGATGATGGAGTAGTATTTATGCTATCTTTTTTATTCAGTTTCTCACAATAAATCATCACAAAAGGAATTTGTAGTGAGCACTCTCTCAAACTCAAGAGAGAAGAAGATGAAGAATCGAAAGAATAATCCTTTTGTGATGAATAGTAGTCAAGAGTATATGATTGATTATAGAACCATGGTCAAGGATGAGGGGATAAAACTTGTAGAGAATATACTTGAGTTAGGGTTTGGTTAGGTTAAGGATAAGGATCAACCATAATATCTTAACCAAGACAAAAGTGAATCCTTTAGAAAGTGCAAGAAAGAGCTAACCCTAATCAAACCTTAATCCCTTTTTATCATCCTTCAACATGTTTTATAATAAACCATATCATGTCACAATAATATATATCACATATATATTATATATTTGCAACAAAAGAAAATAATACAACTAACATATATCGCATATATATCAATGTATTAATCCGGTGAGAAAATGAAATAATAAAGCGAGCCAATATTAAATAATGTAATACAATATATCATATATATCATTATACATTAAATCATCGAATCAACACTTGATCCAACGATCCGGCTATATCGAATATAACCAACTAATATATCATGTACCGATTCATCAAATCAACACTTGATCCGATGTCCCGATTCATATCTAAATATCGCGAGAATATAATACGGTATCTCATATCGCATTATCCTTGGTCCTGCACATATCACATATGTGCCTCTACTCTGTTTTGCCTGAGCCAAGAAACCTATGTGTAGGACTCTAAAGAATCGTCAATACGCCGGTAGCAGGTGATGATCATATCAAACACCCACAAGCTGCAAGCGGTCAGCTAAACGTAACAGCCACCCAGGTATTGAGCGATTAGAAGATCAACAAGCTAACATGTCCGTTCTCCTGTAAATCCAATCAGTAACACTCCCGTGCAGTCCGGTCTGTTCGTCTGATATGTCGCATATCAAGTCTAGGGGTGGTATACGTCAGACCCCAGTAACCGATAAGTCGTGTCGATGTGAGGCTCATAACAGGTCAAGAAACTACTAGTAACACTTACCAATATATCTTTATATCAGCCCTGGCCAGGGACTTCCAGTTATAGCCAATCGAACACAGCACAACATCAACTCCCTATACCGGGAGATACGAACCCCTTCTATCGCTCATTGCCTCCATGTGATTCGGGACTGTACCCAAAAGCCACCGTTTTGCACACCCTCTTGGACGTGGTAAGGTGGAAATCAAAGCACGGTGGGAATCACACAAGACTCTATGACGATCTCTGGTTTATAGACTACCCTGTACCAGTGTAACCGGAGAACTGCCATCTAACGTGTGGTATATCACCATCTGGGAGTTCTCGGCGAGTCCGTCCAGTGTACCCAGTCTCCACGGAGCACCCGTACACCATCTCTGATGTCAAACACCGATGGATATGGGATCATCCATCGCCCATCATATGGGTCAAGATGCGTATACGCTAGTCTACTCTGGTGTATCGATGCCCTGTCTCGATATACCCTCGACTAGGAACATTTATAGGATGTACTCATCGACTACTATGGCCCCACTAATATGATCTCATCCTAGTCCCAGTAGTCGAGTACAGGTCCTAAGGGCTTTATCAACATGTGAGAGTAAGACAGTAAACCAATACAAGTCAACATGTTTAGATAAAGTGAAACCAAATAGCAAACTATCATGACGAGCAAGAAAGTCCTCTCTGTATATATCTAAGTATCCATCATAATATACATCATATGTACAACAATGGCCTCTAGGGCATATACATAACTAACATATGCTACAATTTGTCAAAGGATTCTTGTCACAAAGGTTCTCCATGAAAGACCTAGGTAATGCCTCTTACATTCTGGGGATCCGGATCTATCGTGATAGATCTAAGAGGATGTTGGGACTTTCGCAGTCCAGGTATATCAACACCATATTGAAAAGATTTAGTATGGAAGATTCTAAGCGTGTTAATCTTCCAGCTTGTCACGGAATCACCCTCTCTAAAGAGATGTCTCCCAAGACTGATTTGGAAAGGGAACGCATGTCTATTATACCCTACGCTTCTGCGGTAGGCTCTATAATGTATGCGATGTTGTGCACCAGACCAAATGTACCTTACGCACTTAGCGTGGTTAGCAGGTATCTGTCAAACCCAGGGGAGAATCACTGGATAGCAGTAAAGAATATTCTCAAGTACCTGAGAAGGACTAAGGAGATGTTCTTGGTATACGGCGGAAAAGATCTCAAGTTAGAGGCCTTTGCTGATTCCGGCTTCCAGAGTGATAAGGACGATTCCAAGTCCATGTCGGGTTATGTCTTTACCCTCAATGGAGGGGCGGTGTGATGGAAGAGTTCCAAGCAGGACACCGTTGCTGACTCGACGATGGAAGCGGAGTATATTGCTCCTTGCGATGCCGCAAAAGAAGCAGTCTGGATGAAAAAGTTCCTAACAGAACTTCAGGTGGTTCCTACCATTGTTGATCCAATACTTCTGTATTGCGACAACAACGGAGCTATAGCTTTAGCGAAGGAACCAAGGTCCTATCAGAAGTCCAGACACATCTTAAGGCGGTATCACCTGATCAGGGAGATCATTGATCGTCGGGAGATCGAGGTTCGGAGAGTTGCTTCTGAAGAGAACATTGTTGATCCATTCACAAAGGCCCTACCTTAGATTCAGTTCGAGAGGCTACTCGAGATCATCGGTCTTCGATATGCCAGTACATAGCCCTAGTGCAAGTGGGAGATTGTTAGTGTATATGCCCTAGGGGCCATTATTGTATGATACTAGGTTGTATATTACTTAATGGAAGCTTAGGATATTCACATGTATGTAACAGTCTTGCTAAACATCGTAGTATGCTACTTGGTTTTTCTATCTTAATATGTGAGTATACGTATTGATAGAGCTCTTAGGATCTTGCTTGACTACCAGCGTTGTGATGGCAGTCACACTAGTAGGGGCTGGGTAGTCTACAGGCACATCCTTATTCAGGTCCCTAGTCGTAGGATTATCGAGACAGGGCATCGATACTCCGGAGTAGACTAGTGCGTACGCTTCTCATCCCAGTTGGGGAGATGGTCTGTCCCACAACCGTCAGTACGTCGTACTGGAGATAGTATACAAGTGCTCGTTGGGTTACGGGTACACTGGACAGGACTCGCAGGGAACTGTTGGTTGGTATTTTACCCGTCGTCAGTTAACAGTTCCCAGGTGACATGAGTACAACATAGTCCGTAGACTTGACACTACTACTTCGCCTCGAGTGTGTCCCACTGTTCTTAGATTGCTACCCTACTATGGCTCAAAGGAGTCGTGCAAACAGGTAGAAGTTGGGTGCAGTCCCGAGCACTTGGAGGCAGTGGCGGTTAGACAGGATTCGTCTCTCCCGGTATTGGGGGTTGATATCGCGTTGTGTCAGAGAGCCATTACGCAAAGTCCCTGGCCAGGGAAAGCGAGATTTACTGGTAGGTTCCAGTAGTTTCTCAGGGTGTAATGGGCTTCGCTCCGACACGACTTATACCGCTGTTAGGGGACTGGCGCTTGCCGCCCCCTTGGTCCGATATGCGATAGTCTTAGACGAACAGACCGGACTGTACGGAGATTGTCACAGTAGGCTCAGTAGGAGTTCGGATAGGTTTCCTCATCGGCCTTCTTATCGATATCTACCTGGGGACCGTAACGTACAGCTAGTGCCGCTTGCGGTCTGTGGTTAAACCTACTGCCAGCGTAGTAGTCGAGTCTCTAGAGTCCCAAACATAGAGTTTCCCTACTCCAGGAGAAACGGTATAGAGGTCGTATGGTTTTACGACAAGGGTTCGGACTCATACGTGTTTACACGCACGTACGACATTCGGACAGTTTTACTAGTCGGCTTTAGTTTAAGCCAGATTCTAGTATCAGGTTATTGGATTTATACAGTCTAAAGTTTTTTCGTGTTTTCACGGATAGGAGGGGCGTTCTCGTAATTTCACGAGAAGCTTCTAGAAGATTAGTGACTTGGGGGTTTAGTTGGCATATGCATTAAATGAGATTAGTGACTCATTTGTGTGATTCATCCATGTCATTAATGCATCATAAGTGCTTAATGACTCATGGAGATGAATCACTCATAGATATTTATAAAGCATGGTTGTTAAATCCTTTATTTGATTTTTGGATAAATAATAATGCTTCATATATATCATGATAGATCATTATCTCATTTCATTCTCTTGCTCACCTTCTCTCTCCTCAAGCTCTCTCTCTTCAAACCCTAATCCTCCCCTCTAATGTGTTGAGATCAAGGATTAGATAGGCTAATTAATCCATAAGCCTCACTCTATATCATCTAGGTACTTTGATTTGCAACTAAAGAAACCTAGTTACCTCAAGTTTAGAGGCAAAGCTTGGAGTAAAGCTCTCGGATGGATCGTCTACTAGTTGGAGAAGGCTGAGGAGGAGGTGGAGATCGTAAAGACGAAGGACACGGTTCATTAGGTATAATCACTTCACACAGAAGTTTAGAACTCATATGTTTCTTGTTAGTTATTGTTTTGCAAAGATTCTCGATTAGTGTATGTATACGCAAAGAACAAGATCGTTTTTAAATTTCCGCCTCCTCGCATCTCGTGGGGTGTTGTACATCGACTTACATGGACTTTGGAAGTTGTACCCCCTGGGGTAAAACCTGTGCGGTGCAAATGGATATTTAAAAGAAAGATTGGTGTAGATGGGCAGGTAGAGACCTATAAGGCAAGACTTGTGGCGAAGGGTTTTCGTCAAAGACCAGGTTTGGACTATGACGAGACTTTTTCGCCCGTAGCCATGCTTAAATCCATTCGGATCCTACTTGCTATTGCTGGTCACTACGACTATGAAATCTAGCAGAAGGACGTTAAAACGGCATTTCTAAATGGGGATTTAGATGAATGCGTTTATATGGATCAGCCGGAGGGCTTCATTTACAGTGGGAGCAGCGGAAAAGCATGTAGATTGCTTAAATCCATATATAGGTTAAAGAAGACATCACGGAGTTGGAACATCTGTTTCGATGATGTTATCAAAGAGTTTGATTTCATCAAAAATCCAGATGAACCTTGTGTTTATAAGAAGGCTGTAGGGAGAGCTGTCACATTACTCGTATTGTACGTGGATGACATTTTTCTGATAGGAAATGATATTCCTATGCTACAGTCGGTCAAATCATTCTTATCACTAAGGTTCTCCTTGAAGGACCTGGGTGATGTGTATGTGCACGGCGGCGCCCCGGCCGTCAAACCGACGCAGGAATGCGAAAGGGGTGCTTTACTTTAACTTTTCAAACCGGCACCATCGCGCACAATAAACCCGGATCGGGCCATTAAACTAGTCATAGCTAACTACAAGATGGGAAGAGAGATATACTGAGCGATTCGTGTCCTCCGGTCTTCTCGTCGTCGTCCCGATCTCCCCGCGGAATCTCCGGTCTCCACCTCGTCGCCGGAAGGGCACCACGTCACCGGCTTCTTTTACGGGCTCCCACCTCTGGTCCGAGGCAACTCGGGCATGAAGTTGGCAAGTCGACGTGCCCAAGATTTGCTGTAGAATATAGTGTAGAAGCTATGTGTCTCATGGGGTTATGGAGTTGCCCTTTGGTGGAGGAAATGAAGTGTGAACTTTTTGTGGAGGAACTTGGGGATTTTTCTAGCATCAAGAGAGCAAAAATCCCCTTTACAAAAATATGAACAGACCCTTTTCATGGCTTGCCCGGCCACACCAAATGAGAGGAGAGGAATGAGAGTGTGGTGAGTGTGTGAATCAAAAGTATGAGTGAGCCAACCAATAATCCAAGGGAGAGAGAAAAGGCTATCATGCAAAGAAATGATCACTAGGAAAGTCCAACCCTCAAACAACAATCATCACTTCCAAAAGTCATGCCAACATGAAGATAGAAGTCAAGCAATGATGGATTAATCAAGTCAATGGATGGTGCACCCATCATGAAAACCATCATGATGCAACAAAATGCAAAGAACACCCTCCACAAATGCTTATTTGCACAAATGCAAATAAGCCCTCTTCCACCAATCTTCGGCCAATGAAAGATGCAAAGAAAAATAGCCGAAACGGAAAGCAAACTGGCAACTCCAGAATACTGGTCCCGTAATAAATTACAGGAAAACCCCGATACTGTGTATACACACCCGCATTTGTATTCCGACCGAAATACAAATGCAATGAGACAAAATCAACACTATACTATACTAGGATCCGGCTTAAACCAAAGCCCTCTAGTATAAACTCGTCCGATCATGATCCTTGTAATACCGCACGTATCTGATCGAACCCTGCCATACCTCCATATGGCCTCTACAGCGTTTCGCCCGAAAACTTGAGCAACTGAATGTGGGGGACTCTAAAGACTCATCAATACTATGGCTGTGGATTTAACCACTAACACGTCAGAGGTATTAGCCATACGTGACGGGCTACAGCTATTGACCAAAAGGGACATCGATGAGCGAACTCATCCTGACACCCTACTGAGCCTGTCAGTGACAATATCCGTACAGTCCGGTCCATTCGTCTATGAGCATCGCATGGCGGGCCTAGGGGGTTGGTAAAAGTCAGACCCCCAAAAGCGGTACAAGTCGTGTCAGAGATCAGCCTAGAACACCCTGAGATACTACTGGAATACCTACCAGTAAATCTCCTTCCTTGGCCAAGGACTTTTCATGTTCTGGCTCTCCTAGACACAGCGCGACCTCACCCCCAATACCGGGAGAGACGAACCCCTGAAGATCCGCTCACTGCCTCTATGTGGCTCGGGACTGTACCCAACTAAAACCTGTTTGCACGTCTCCGTTGAGCGTGGTAGGGTAGTAATCAAAGTACAGTGGGAACTCATACGAGACAAATGACGATCCTCAGGTCGATGAACTAACCTGTACACATGTCACCAGGGAACTGCTATCTGACGTCAGGTATAAGACCAACTAGCATGTTCCCGGCGAGTCCTGTTCGGTGTACTCATTACCAAATGAGCACCTGTATACATCTTAGGTGATCCAACTGACACCAGTGGCTTGTGAGACCGGCCACCGCCCCTCGTCGGGGTCTCGAATGTATACACTAGTCTACTCTGGAGTATCGATGCCCTGTCTCGAAACTCCCACGACTAGGGACCTTTTAAGGATGTGCTTATAGACTACCAGTTCTCACGTATATGATCGCCCTCATACTGCTGGCAGTCAAGCAAGAATCCTAGGGGCTCTATCAATGTGTAATAGCGACCTGTCAGGTCACCTAAAGCAGTACACGATGATAAAGGTAAACCAGATAGCATACTATCATCTCGAGTAAGACTGTCCTACTGGGATAGGTCCTCCATCAATCACTGCAATCACGTGCCTATGATCCAATAACTGAAACTGAGGGCACCATCTCCAACAGATGCCACATACATTTTGGGCATTAGGATCTATAGGGATAGATCCCAGAGGTTATTGGGATTGTCCCAAACCCGGTACATCAACACCATCCTAAAAAGGTTTAGTATAGAAAACTCCAAGCGGGGTGCCTTACCCGCTTGCCATGGGGTCACTCTCTCCAAGGACTCTTGCCCAAAGACCGATGAAGAGCGAGCTCGCATGAGCATTATACCCTATGCTTCGGCAGTAGGATCTATAATGTATGCGATGTTATGTATACGCTTATGCATTTAGTGTTGTAAGCAGGTATCAATCCAACCCTGGGAAGAATCACTGGATAGCTGTGAAGAACATTCTTAAGTACTTGTGAAGGACTAAAGAATTGTTCTTGGTGTATGGTAATGGAGATCTCCAAATGGAGTCCTTTACCGATTCGAGCTTCCAGAGCGATAAAGACGACAGCAAATCTATCTCTGGGTTTGTATTTACCCTCAAAGGAAGGGCGGTAAGTTGGAAGAGTTCCAAACAGGATACCGTTGCGGACTCTACGATGGAGGCTGAGTACATTGTTGTAAATGATGCCGCCAAAGAAGCCGTCTGGATGAAGAAGTTTGTCTCGGAGCTAGGAGTAGATCCAATCATTAATGATCCAATACCATTGTATTGTGATAATAATGGGGCTATGGCGTTAGCCAAGGAGCCCATGTCCCATCAGCGGTCCAGACACATCCTCAGGCGTTTTCATTTGATCCGTGAGATTGTAGATCGCCGCGAGATCGAGATTAGGAGAGTAGACACAAAGACTAACACCGCGGATCCATTCACCAAGGCCCTCCCTCAGCAGCAGCATGAGTGACTTTTTGAGACGTTGGGTATGAGATACGCCAATAACTGGCCTTAGTGCATGTGGGAGATTGTTGGATATATGTATTCCCTAGAGGCCATTATATGATATTGTATGTATTTATACATGTATATATATATTCAGTGTACATTCTTGCTCGACATGATAGTATGCTATCTGGTTCTTCTTTATCTGACATGTTGATTTGATCATGCTTTTATTCATTAACACATATTGATAAAGCCCTGAGGATATAGGCTTGACTACTATGATTATGATGGAGATCATACTAGTGGGACATCTGTAGTTTATAAGCATATTCTGAAATGTCCCTAGTCGTAGGTATATCGAGACGGGGCATCGATATACCAGAGTAGACTAGCGTATATGATACTAGACCCATATAATGGGTGATGGATGTTCCCACATTCATCGATATTTGACATCGAGATCGTATACGAGTGCTCAGTGGTGACTGGGTACACTGGACGGACTCACCGAGAACTCCTATATGGAATTATATCTATCGTCGGATAGCAGTTCTCAGGTGACACTGGTGCAGGATAGTCTGTAGACCCGAGATCGTCATAGATTCTTGTGTTTTCTCCCACTGTACTTTGATTACCACCCTACCATGGCTCTATTGACTCGTGCAAACAGGTGGCCGTTGGGTACAGTCCTGAGACACACGAAGGCGATGAGCGATAGGAGGGGTTTCGTCTCTCCCGGTATTGGGAGTTGATGCTGTATTGTGCTTGACTGGCTATATCAGTAAGTCCATGGCCAGGGCTGTCGAGATATACTGATAAGTGTTATCAGTAGGTTCTCGATCTGTTATAGACCATTCATCGGCACGACTTATTGAGTTATTGGGGTCGACGTTACTATCCCTAGACTTGATATGCAGCATATCTGACGAAGAGACCGGACTGTATGGTAGTGTTGCCGGTTGGCTCGATGGGAGTTGTAACAGATTTGCTTGTTTTCTTCTGATCGCTCAATGCCCGGGTGGCCGTTACGTTTAGCTGACCGCTTACGGCTTGGGGGTGCTTGATATGATCATCACCCACTGCCGGCGTATTGACGAGTCTTAGAGTCCCACAATGGAGTTGCCTAGTCCAGGCGAAACTATGTGGTGCGCATATGAGATATGCTCGTGGACCCGGTTAAAATGCGTGTATGAGATACCGTATATTAATCGGGCGGTTTGCTTTTGGTCGGGTCGTATGTGATATGACCGGGTTACTAAATCAAGTGTTGATTTATCATTTGACCATTAGTCTCTCACTTGAAATCATTTCTTGTCTTTTTTGTTGTATGCATGCATGTATGCATTCATTCTTATTCATGCACATATGGATGTGCATGCACACATACATGTATACATCATTCTAGCATGCTTGTTGATATAGTGGATGGTGGCAATATAAGACTCACACCTTTTATAAAATATATGGATATTATTTTTGGAAAAGAAAAATGAAAATGGAAATTGTTTCATGGTTGAATATTTTATTATTTCATTAACCCTTTTGTTTAACCATGATTTAGTTTCTATGTTCATTTTTGTTCCAAACTAAAATATCTAGATATTTTATAACCTTGGTTAAGAATGAGAGATAGAAAATATATATATTCTATTTTCTCATTTTTATTTGCAAGCTTATCATTATCTTGTGTTTTAGAAAGCCATCATCTTCTTCCTCCTTTCTCTCTTGCTCTCTAGTTTTCTCAAGTGAGCCAAAGAGTGACCAAGTTAGGATTTTGAAGTGAGAAAATCAACCACAACACCATTTTACACTAATCTTGCCCATTAGTATAGAGTGTTAGCTTCCATTTCTTCCCTTGATCTTGTGAAGCTTCAAGCTTGGACAAAGAGGACTCCGGGTGGATCATCGTGGACCTAGAGGATCTCAAGCGGACCTTTTTCCAACCCTCAAGTAGCCAAGGAGTCTAGCATAGGGAGCTACAATGGTTGTACTCTTAAAACCCTAGCTTTTTCTACTTATGTTTGTGTTATAGTTAAATTGCCCTAATTTTTCTAGCATGATCCTTCAGAATGTTTCTTTAGCACCTTCCAAATTTTAAATATGGCATGTGTGTTACCTCCAAACCCTAGTAGTGTTGCTGTAGGAAACCCTTCAAATATCACATACCCAGAAACCGTCAGCGACCCTAGCTGTACGTAATGGCTCCCAGGTATTGAGCGATCAGAAGATCAACAAGCAGTCTTGCTTATACTCCCTTGAATCCAATAAGTAACACTACCGTACAGTCCAGTGTGATCGTCTGATACGTCGCATATCCAGCCTGGGGGAGGTAAACGTCAGACCCCAATAACTTGATAAGTCATGCCGATATGAGGCTCAAAACGGTTTAAGAAACTACCGATAACACTTACCAGTAAATCTCAGCAACCCTGGCCAGGAATTTCCTGTTATGGCCAATCGTGAACACAACATCAACTCCCAATACTGGGAGAGACGAAATCCCCTCCTATCTCTCATTGCCTCCATGTGGCTCAAGACTGTACTAAAAAACCACCTATTTGCATGACTCGATAGAGCCATGGTAGGGTGGGGGTGGAAATCAAAGCACAGTGGGAGACACATAAGACTCTATGACGATCTCGGGTCTACAGACTAACCTTTACCAGTGTCACCAGAGAACTGCTATCCGACGTAAGGTATAATACTGTTGGAGTTTCTTAGCACTACTACCAGGGTTTAAAGGTTCATCAAGTATACCATTTTAAAAATTTAGTGTGCTAATGGACTCAAACTTAGAATCGAACTAGAGAATTAGGGTTTTATAGCAAGTAATCAAACATTACACAAAGTGAATTTGGAATACAACCATTGTAGACCGGTCCTTCACTTCAAAAGCTCCATGTAAAAGTCCCTTCGCTTTAAGTAGTAGCATCCCGGACTTTCTCTAGGCTGCACTAGTCGAAATGAAAGAGCTTGCTCGATGATCTTCGAGGCTGAAGATAATCTACTTCGAGGAGACTCTAACGCAAGCTACCTCTTCACAAATTGATGAATTAATGAAGCAAACAACCTATACTAAATGGCTAATAAGGTATAGATTGATGAAATAGGAATTTAGCTCACTTTAGAATATTTTTCCTCACATTCTTTTTCACCTTAAGAAAATCAAGGGAAGAAAATTGAGATGTAGAAGATGAAGAGCCCATTAACCATGGGTGAGAAATATCTAATATAAACTCTTGTACAGATTTAACTAAGGTTATGTTAATAAATATCTTGAGTAAAACAAAAATTAGTGGAATTTAGTCGAGGTTTCCACAAGCTTCTCCAAGCTTCATAACCATGGCTAATTTCCACCTAATTTTGATTTTCTCTAAATAAATAAATACCCACATTATCTTAGATATGGTGTGAGTCTCATACACCCAAGTTCCATGTATCATCAAGCATGATACAATTTTCTAAACACATATATATATATATATATATATATATATATATACACACACACATATATATATATATATACACACATATATATATATACACACACACATATATATATATATATATATATCTTATGTGTGTGTGTGTGTGTGTGTGTGTGTGTTAGTTATAAATGTAAATGTAGAAAATAAATATATAAGTGAGCTAATATATTAGTTAATATATATTAATATATATATATATATATATATAAAATTATTAAATCAACATTTGATTTTATAATCCGGCTATATCACATATACCCGACTAATATCAAATCATCGAATCAACACTTGATTCAATAATCCGGTTATATCACATATAACCTATATCACGAGATTAGAATACGGTATCACATACACGTATTTATCTCGGTCCCGCACATATCACATATGAGCCCTACTTCATTTCGCTTGAGCCACGAAACCTCTGTGTAGGACTATAAAGACTCATCAATTTGCCAGCAGTAGGTGATGATCATATCAGTCACCCACAAGCCATCAGCGGTACTAGCTGGACGTAACGGCTACCTGGATATTGAGCGATCAGAAGATCAACAAGAAAGCTTGCTCATACTCCCATGAATCCAATATGTAACACTACCGTACAGTCCGGTCTCTTCGTCTGATATGTCGCATATCGAGTCTAGGGGTCGTAAACGTCAAACCCCAGTAACTTCATAAGAAATGCCTATGAGAGGCTCATAACGGGTCGAGAAACTACTGATAACACTTACCAGTAAATCTCATCATCAGCCCTGGCCAGGGACTTCCTGTTATAGCCAATTAAGCATAGCGCAACATCAACCGCCAATACCGTGAGAAACGAAACCCCTCCTATCTCTCATTGCCTCCATATGACTCGGAACTGTACCCAAAAAACCACCGGTTTGCACGTTCTCTTGAACATAGTATGATGGAAATGAAAGCACAGTGGGAATCACATAAGACTTTATGACGATCTCAGGTCTACAAACTAACCTGTACCAGTGGCACCAGAAAACTGCTATCTGATGTCAGGTATAATACCATCTAGGAGTTCTCGGCGAGTTCTGTTCAGTGTACCCATTCTCTAATGAGCAACTTTGCGCATTCTATGATGTCAAACACCAATGGTTGTGGGATCAACCATCATCCTATACAAGGTCAAGAATCATACACACTAGTCTAATCTGGAATATCGATGCCCCATCTTAATACTCCCTCGACTAGGAACAATTAAAGAATGTACTTGTGGATTACCCTGGCCCCACTAGTATGATCTACATCGTAGTCCTAGTAGTCAAGTCCACATCCTAAGGACTTTATCAACATATAAGAGAGAGACAGTACAAGTGTACATGTTATGATAAAGAGTAACCAGATAGCGTCGAGCAAGAAAGTCCTCCATATATATGTCCCAGCATTCACTATAATATACAATCATGTACAATAATGGCCTCTAGGGCCTACATACAACTAATAAATACCATCTATGAGTTCTCGGCGAGTCCTGTTCGGTGTACCCATTCTCCAATGAGCACCTGTGTACATTCTCTGATGTCAATCACCAATGCTTGTGGGATCAACCATCGCCCCATACAGGGTCAAGAATCGTACACACTGGTCTACTCTGGAATATCGATGCCCCGTCTCGACACTCCCATGACTAGGAACAATTAAAAGATTACTTACTGACAACCCAGACCCAACCATCATAATACTGGAAGTCAGGTACACAACCTAAGGGCTTTATCAACATGTAACAGAGAGACAGTACAAGTATACATGTTAACATAAAGTGCAACCAGATAGCATACTATCATGTCAAACAAAAATGTCCTCATGTCCAAGCATCCACTATAATATACATCACATGTAGAATAATGGCCTCTAGGGCATACATACAACTAATAATCTCCCACTTGCACTAAGGCCAGTTGTTGTAGTATCTCATACCTAACGTCTCATAAAAGTCTCTCTTGGTGTCCTCAGTATAACAATTTGCAAGACCGAACAATGACGCACTAGTGTCGTCGAGATCATTATAGCGACGTTCTTCAATCTCGCTGCTGTCGGGAGCTATCTCGTTGACGGAACATACATCAATTAGATAAGTAGAAGGTTCGGATGGCTGACTTCCTAGCTTCTAAATATTATGTTCAATTGTCATTTTCCCGAAGGATAGGTTCATAGAACCGTTACGACAATTAATTACGACATTAGAAGTTGCTGGGAAAGGTCGACCTAGTATCACCGGGATTTGATTTCGTTGGTTTGCCTTAGGCTGTGTATCCAAAACTATAAAGTCTACAGGGAATATAAATTCCCCGACTTTGATCAACACATCCTCTAGCTCACCCCTTGGTTGGGTGATAGATCGATCGGCCATTTGGAGAGTGCAATGAGCAGGTTTTAACTCTCCAATACCTAACTGCTCATAGACGGAATACGGTAGAAAGTTAACGCTAGCGCCTAAGTCTAGTAGAGCACGATTGATATTTTTACCCTCAATCGAAATAGATATTGTAGGACAGCCGGGGTCCTTACGTTTCTTAGGTAATTGTTGTGTAAAAGTTGTGCTTACATTAGTCGTTAGGAACACCTTTTTTAGCACTTGAGTGTTTCTCTTCCTAGTGCACAAGTCCTTAAGAATTCTCGCATAAGACGGAACTTGTAGAATAGCATCTAGGAGAGGAATATTTATGTTAACTTGTTAAACATTTCCACAATCTTCTCCATTTGTGCATTAGGTTTGTTGGCCCTCAATCTGTTTGGAAAAGGAGCTTTATCAATAAGTGTAGGATCCAACATTGATGGAGAAGTTTGTGGTGGTGGAATCGATCCCAGAATTGAAGTTGGAATCATAATAGGTTGACTCAAGGCTGTGGGCGGAGGGTTCGAGCCTAGAGAAAAGGAAGAATAGGCTCAGAAGAGGATGGAAGACTAGACGAATTATGGTGAGAAGTAGAAGCCGGAGTATTATTGATCGATTCCTCCTCATCAACCTATTCACCGACCTGATTGTTCAACACTCTTCCTGATCTCAACATGGCAACGACACTCACAATATGATTTCGTGAGTGCCCAGGATTCGGTAGGGGTTGAGATAGAAGTTTCCCTTTTTCTCTCGCACTCATCGCGGCATTTATTTGTGTAAGTTGTGCTTTTATCAATTTAATACTTACACCATGGGAGTTGGTGGTCTGTGTTAATGATCAGATATAAGACTTTATTTCATCCGTCGACTGCATGGAATGTTTAATAAACATATCCACGCTTCGTTCTAGCACAGATGAGTTTTCGGTACCGGCCGTTTGGAAAGAATTATTGGCCGGATTCTAAAAAGGTTGCGATTGAAATGGGTGCTGGCTTTGTGGCGGTGGTTGTTGTTGCTGTGGAGGAGGTATTTGATAATTACTTTGGAACTGCTTTTGATTTTGAGTTTGGTTTTGTCTCCAAACAAAATTAGGATGATTCCTCCATCCATGATTGTATGAGGAAGAATATGGATCGTTTCTAGGTCGTTGCTGAAAAGCAGCAATAGTTTGCTCATGACCTTGAAACGAAGAATTTAAAGGACATTCTTTCGTCAAATGAAATTGATCGAAACAGCAGCCACACACAGTCTTGGGGAGCGTTACCTGGTTTAAGGAGGCTAATGAAAATTTGTTTTCCATTGCTTTGAGTTTCTTTTGCATCGCTGCCATTTCGACTTTTACTGTGATGGAAATATCAAGCTGATGGATACCTCCCCTAGATGAAGGTGGTCTAACGCTTTCCTACTGCAAAGTGTTTTCAGCAAGATCTTCCAAATATTTTCAGGCTTCACCATCATCTTTGGACATGAAATTGCATTGACACATGGTTTCGAGCATCTGCTTTATAGCTGGATTAATGCCTTCATATATAATTCGGCACAGATCCCATCTATTTATTCCGTGTTGATGATATTCGAAAAGCAGATCCTTGAACCGTTCAAAACATTTCCAAAATGGTTCATTGGGATGCTTGGTAAACTGGTTGATCTTGCTCCGAACACGGGCGGTCTTATAATTGGGATAAAATTTTTTAAGGAATGCTATAACGAATTCATCCCAATTGGTAATAGAGTGTGCAGCAGTGTTATAAAGCCATTTTTCGGCTAAATCACACAAAGTGAAAGGGAGAAGACGCAAACGCATAGCATCCACTGAAAGTTGTGAAGTGCCTAACATAGCGCATGCGTTTTCGGATTTAGTGATAAAAACATTTGCGTCTTCAGACTCGAGCCCGTGAAATTTGGGTAACAAGTTGATAAAGTGGGGTTTTATTTCAAAATTGTCCCCATTAGCTAGACAGGTAGGGAGGGGACTACGTATAGGATAGCATCTCTCTTGGAGAGAGATGCGATGTGGATTCTGCACACCTGTGGGTGGCAGCAGCGTGGTGTTATTAAAATTTGATGAAGGACCGTTCATCTCGGTCGATGTGGTGGGTGGTGGAGGAAAAGAAGATGAAGAAGCACGGACTTCGTAGTCGATAGCCAAAACACGGATAAGACGGGCACTAGAATCCCGTGACCAGCCGAGCATGGACTAAGCGGGTTTAGCGCAAGTGGCAGCGTGTGTGTGATTTAAAAATTGGTTTGTTTTGAAAAGTGTCGGACTTAGACAAATCACACAAAAAATGCACAATCAACCCTAAAACTAAGGTCACCTAGGTCAAGTCACTAGACCGCTCCAAGACTTCCAAAAGACAAGCCATATGATCAATTCTCTACCACCTCTTTATCACACTTGTGGCTAGGTAAGTGCCAGGTTAGTGGGAGGTATCCGCTATACGAATCACCAAAAATAGCGGGCTTAATTAAGTAACCACTTGCCTTAGACACCACGCAAGTAATGGGGATAAGCGATAGATTACCCATGACCTTCCTCTGTCCTAATTGAGCGCGACAATCTTTAGAGTCTTGGTCTAGATATTTTTTAATTAATATAGGGTGATGCAGATGCTCGTTTTGTGATTTGTGGGGTCTAGGAAGGGTGATGAAATCCCCACCAAATCTAATTTTTGGTCTTGCCCATTAATGTTTGTATTAAAAGTATGCAAAAATAAACCGCAAAACAAAACAAGCAAAAAGATTCTTTTTTTGAGCGGCGAAATTTGCAAAGAATCCTGCAAAAAAATATTTTATTGTATTTCAGAAGAGAGAGAAAGATATGTAGAAGATACCAGAGGAGTTTGGATGTATGGTCCTTCAAACCCGCTCTGAAAGTCTCCGAATCACAAATTCCTCGTTCAAGCTACTTTAAATTCCCTTGCAAAATTCGGACAATAATTGTTAAGTACACAATTTGCTGTTTTCTTTTATATTTTATGGATCGGATAAAAATTCAACCCGAATAGCAAGAAAAAAATTTACGCACATATCCCCGGCAACGGCGCCATTTGATTGATCGTGAAAAAGTGTAGTAGTAAAACCACAATCAATAACGGTGTCGCGTGTAGCTTGCCGAGATGAGTACGGGTCGTCCTCGGCGATTTGTGGATCTTTTAATCTTCCTTTAGACGTGTTGATTAAAAAAAAAGAGGAAAGAGAATAGAGAACAATGAAACAATAGATTCTAGATCTAGTTTAAATAAGGATATAGAATATATAGAAAGAAGGCTTGTAGGGTTCGTTAGGATTTAGTAGTCATGGATGACTAATAAAGATTACTCCTTTTATCTATTGATAGATTTAAAATAAGATCAATAGTGATGAATGAGGATTAGGGTTCTTGGAAGAAACTAGGAATTTCTCACTATTGACCCTTGTCCTTTCATTGATCTCTATTCATGTCTAGCCCTTAACAAAACAATTGTTAATCTGATCTCAAATCGCGGTCGAGACTAGCAATAAATTGGTAGCGCTCCCGATTAGGATGTTAACGATTCTTTTGCTAAAGTTTATAAACTTCATAAGATTTAAAAAAAGTTAAAATATTTTCTCATCTATTGTTCTACCCTAATCCTACGAACCCTAGCAAGCTAGGAATTACTCACGCATATTTTGAGAAGAAGAAGAAAGGATAGTTAAAGAAATCATAATGCAGAAAAAATACAGAAAAAAAATAATTAAAAAAAATGAACTATCTTTATTAATCAACTTCACAAGTACAAATCCTACGAATTTATATTACAAGAGAAAGAAGTTGCTATCGATTTCTGCCCCATAGGAAGTAGATGCTCCGTTGACTTTCACGTCGCCCTATCACGTCGATTCGTGGACCTGTCGTGGATATCTTGTTCTTTGATGGTGATTTGCTTTGTGGTAAAAGTGATACTCTCTAAATTTAGCCCTCGGTCCTTTATATAGCTCTCAAATCAGAAAACCAAGTTACCTAATATGGTGATTTCCTAATATGTTCGTACTATTTATTAAATTAGGGAGAGTATCTTAATCACTATATACGGTAATAAATCTTTAAGAAACTTGATTATGAATATTTAATATGCTATGCATCTTTTAATTACCAAAATATTATGCATATATTTTGAAATATTATTCTAACCATTTGTATGATATTATATATTTTAAGAATCTTGATTAGAATATTTGATATGATATGCATATTTTAATTACCAAAATATTATATAAATATAATATGCATATAGTTTCCTTCATAATGTTATTTATAATATATAAACATATGGTAAATAGTATTGTGCAGATAGATCCAAATATGTTATATATTTATAATAAACACCTTTAAATATTTAAGAAAAGTAAGAAAATGTTATATCAAAAGTGCAATATTTTCGACTGAACAGATGCTTACTTCAATCCATAGACTGATTTAAGCAGCTTGCACACCTTTCCGCTCCTCTCACTGTCTACGAAGCCCTCTGGCAGTGTCATGCACGTGCTCTCTTCTAAATCACCATTTAGAAAAGCAGTCATGACGTATAACTGCCAGATTTTGCAGTCATGGTATGTAGCAATGGCAAGTAGGATCCTGATGGACTTAAGTATAGCCACTGGAGAAAATGATTCATCACAATCCACACTTGTCTGTATGACGAGAACCTTGTTAGTTGTATGTATGCCCTAGAGGCCATTATTGTACATATGATGTATATTATAGTGGATGCTAGGACATATATGGGAGGACATTCTTGCTCGACATGATAGTATGCTATCTGGTTGCCCTTTATCTTAACATATACACTTATTGTCTCTCTGTGACATGTTGATAATGCCCTTAGGTTGCGTACTTGACTGCCAGGATTATGATGTAGATCATACTAGTGGGGCCAGGGTTGTCCGTAAGTACATCCATCAATTGTTCCTAGTCGAGGGAGTATCGAGACGAGGCATCGATATTCCAGAGTAGACTAGTTTGTACGATTCTTAACCCTGTATGGGGCGATGGTTGATCCCACAACCAATGGTGTTTGACTTTAGAGAATGTGCACATGTGCTCAGTGGAGACTGGGTATACTGAACAGGACTCGCTGATAACTCCTTTATGGTATTATACCTCACGTTAGATAGCAGTTCTCTGGTGACACTGGTACAGATTAGTCTATAGACCAGAGATCATCATAGAGACTTGTGTGATTCCCACTATGCTTTGATTTCTACCTTACCACGCTCAAGAGGAGTTGTGCATAAGGTGGTTTTTGGGTACAGTCCCGTGTCACAAGGAGGCAATGAGCGATGGGAGGGGATTTCGTCTCTCCCGGTATTAGGGGTTGATGTTGCGCTATGCTTGATTAGCTATAACAGGAAGTCTTTGGCCAGGGTTGATACAGAGATTTACTGATAAGTGTTATCATTAGTTTCTCGACCTATTATGAGCCTCATATCGGCATGACTTATCAAGGTATTGGGGTATGACGTTTACCACCTCTAGGCGAGATATGCGACATATCCGATGAAGAGACCGCACTGTACAGTAGTGTTACCTATTGGATTCACAGGAGTATGAGCAGGCATACTTGTTGATGTTCTGATCGTTTAATACCTAGGTAGCCGTTACGTACAGCTAGTACCGCTGACGGCTTATGGGTTAATGATATAATCATTACCTACTGCCGGCGTATTGATGAGTTTTTAGAGTCCTACATAGAGGTTTCCTGGCTCAGGAGAAATGATGTTGGACCACATATGTGATATGTGCGAGGCCGGGATTAATACGTGTATGTGATACCTTATTCTAATCTCGCGATATGTGATATCGGTCGGTTATATGTGATATGGCCGAGTTATCAAATCGAGTGCTGATTTGATAAGTTGATATATGATATTAGTCGGTTATATGTGATATAGCCGGATTGTTAAATCAAGTGTTGATTTAATAATTTAATGTATAATTATATATTTGATATATTAATTTACATTAACTAATATTAGCTCACTTAAGCATTTCTTTTTCTCACCTGTGCACATTTAATATATATGTGATATATATTACTGTGTCATGCTTATTGTTACATGCAACATGGGTGTATGAGACTCACACCATGCTTATCATAATGAAGGGTTTTATTTATTTAAAGTAAATCAAAATTAGATGGAATTTAGTTATGGTTTAGAGCTTAGTGGAAGCTTGTGGAACCATTGACTTAGTCCACTAATTTTGTTTTACTTAAGATATTTGTTAACCTAACCATTATTTTTTGCCATGGTTTATCCTCTACAAGGGTCATATATGATATTATCTCACCCATGGTTTCCATTCACACTCTCTCCTTCATTATTGCCTTTATCTTCTTCCTCATCTCCAAGAGCTCTCTAGGTTTTTAGGAGGTGAGGAAAATTAGCGAGAAAAATATTTCTAAAGTGAGCAAAATTCCTACTTCATCAACGTACACTAGATTACCCATTTAGTTTGGGTTGTTTGCTTCACTAATTCCCAATTAGTGAAGAGGTAGCTTGAGGTTGTGTCTCCTTGACGTAGATCATTTTCGGCCTCGAAGACTTCAAGCAAGCTTGTTCATTTCATCTTGTGGAGCCATTCTAGAGCCCAGGAGATCACTACTTGGAGCGAAGGGACTACTACTTGGAGCTATTGAATTTAAGGACTGGTCTACAAAGGTTGTATTCCCTTTCATTTAGATGAAAAGTTGTTTACATTCTAGTTTATCCAATTTCTTTTGTAAAAGATCTTATGCTAGGGTTCTTTAGCACGCTGTTTTTTATAAAATGACATGGCGGATGCCGTCCGGAACCCCTTGGGCATGCTACGGAACCCTGCAGTGTTATCAGAGTCAAGCTAGGACATTAGGTGTTGTGTAGACAAAGTTAGAACCCCGATCGAACCCCGAAAACCCAATTTTGGACCCCTCTCTGGAAAATTTTCCAAAAGTTAGACTTTTTCATGTTAAAAATACTCTAAAATCATGCAGGTAATTCCATGGACCCACCTGAAGAACGAGTCCCTAACTCGTCATAGTGACCGCGGAACCACGGCCAAAGCATGGCTTGGGCGGCGGTTTCGCGGCGCCACTAGGGAGGCATGGGTTGGGCCTTCAGCTGCTGGTCCGTGGGTACTGTGGTATGGTTCTGGGTATTTCTAACACTGCTTAAGTGTTGCGCTCTCTGGAAAATTTTGGGAATTCGTTGATTCGATCGAAATGTTTAGCATTGTCTAGCTCTCTTTGAATATGACACAATATTTGGAATCTACAATTATTAGTTTTGTGAAAACTAATATGAATTTTATAAATCTAGAAATTTAGTCTCATTTGATCGGTTGTCGTGGGGTTTTGATTCGGATCAAAACTCCATTGCAATCACGTAGTGTATGCGGATACCCGCCGGGTAACATTACAAGATAGCCACGCCCCATAGCCCCGACCATGTGACTGTACGAGAACCCTGTTGCCTAAAGCATCAGTACGGGTGCTCGCGGCCGTGGTGTTCCGCCTAAGTGCACTTTTTCGACGGCATCGGGGGTGCGGCCGTTTACTAAAGTTTTCGACGAGCATTCGATCAGGATGTCGGGAATCTTGTTGAATTGCCCGACTTGTTATTGAAAAGTGTTTTTGATAACGAGACTAAAATGCGGTGTTTATAATTGTTAGGCATGAAATCCAAAGTATGATATCTTTTGGGTTTATGATGTCTAAGGGTGTTGCGGATTCCAACTGTTGTAGTTTTTCACTTTCTTTTCTGCGACCGTAAGTGTAATATATAGTGTATCGCTAGTTTCGTTGCTATATGTCAAAGACAATTGGGATACACATATTTACTTACGTTGATAACATGTGATGTTATGTGTTGCTGTGATATGTTATATTGGATCGTCGTGTTTGAATAGCAGGGGGTTTTATGTGAGATGAGAGTTTCTCATTTTCATTCATGTAAAATTCAATGTATGTAATATTCTTTTATTGGGGCACTTCCGGGTTGAGGATGATTCCACCATTGTTGTATATTATTTACTTTTCCGCATTATGATAGACCCAAGGAGGAGAGCACAAGTAACCGGGTTCTAGCGTCCAGTGGGAGACCATCTCGAAGAGTCAAGTCCGGGTCTCCTAACCCTAGAATTGGCAGGGTTGCTTACTGCTCTCATAGGGGTCTAGGGATATGGGTTTGGCTATTCATCACAAATGTAGAATCCGTGTTTTTTACTGGCTTAATTTAAAACACAGAAATCCTTGTATATCCAATATTTCATATGTTGTCTTCTGCTGCTGATATTTTTTGATGTGATCACTTTATATTTCTGAGGCGAATGGTATATTATATATGTGATATATAATAAACATTGCTTATGTTTTGCATCCACGCTATTCCCGTCCCGCTATACCATTAGTTAAGTAACCTAATAGTGCATAATGGGACACTGTGGAAAATGCGAATGGCATAAGCGTACGTTTTATTTTTGTTTCTTTATCTGTGATGCTTAGGAAGAATAATTGATGGGAGTTCATTAATGTGATTAATGAAATGAAAAGAAACCTAATGATTTTGTGGAATCGAATTTCAAAAAGGGTAGCTCTAGTTATTACTTTGCATGGTGGTATTCCTTGATGAATATCCAGCACCTTATTCGATAAGGAATGAGCCGAAATCCCTTCACCATGAGTGACCTCTTTAGAGAAACTAGCGGATGCTACAACCTACTCGGTTTTGTTTTTGTTTGCTTTTTTAGTTTTTGCTTTGCATAGTGGTATTCCTTGTTGGATATCCAGCACCTCATTCGATGACGAAAGAGCCGAGATCCCGTCACCGGGAGCGACCTCTTTAGCGAAACTAGTAAAAGCCTAAAAAACACTCCTTTTCAAAATCATTCAATTCTGCAACGATATCAAGTTCATTATGCAAAAGGTTTTCTTAAAAACCTGTTGTAGCCCTCCATCATTTCAGTTAGTTATATGTATGCCCTAGAGGCCATTACTGTACATTGGATGTATATTGTAGTGGATGCTGGGACATATATAGGTAGGACTTTCTTGTTCGACATGATAGTACGCTATCTGGTTGCTCTTTATCTTAACATGTATACTTTCTGTCTCTCTGATTACATGTTGATAAATCCCTTAAGATGTGTGCTTAACTACCTGGACTTTGATGCTGATCATAATAGTGGGGACATGGTAGTCCATAAGTACATCCTTCAAAGTCCCTACTCGTGGGTGTATCGAGACGGGGCATTGATATACCAGTGTAGACTAGCGTATACCTTCTCGACCCATACAGATGGGCGATGGATGATCCCATATCCATTGGTGTTTGACATCAGAGATGATATATGGGTGCTCAGTGGAGACTGGGTACACTGGACGGACTCGCCGACAACTCCCAGATGGTATTATACCACACGTCAGATGGCAGTTCTCTGGTGACACTGGTACAGAGTAGTCTGTTGACCCGAGATCGTCATAGAGACTTGTGTGGTTCCCACTGTACTTTAATTTCCACCTTACCACGTCCAAGAGGGCGTACAAAACGGTGGTTTTTGGGTACAGTCCCGAATCACATGGAGGCAATAAGCGATAGGAGGGGATTCGTCTCTCCCGCTATAGGGAGTTGATGTTGCACTGTGTTCGATTGGCTATAACCAAAAATCCCTGGCCAGGGTTGCTAAGATTTACTGGTAAGTGTTACCAGTAGTTTCTCGAACTGTTATAGACCTCATATCGACACGACTTATCGAGCTATTGGGGTCTGACGTTTACCACCCCTAGGCAAGATATGCGACATATCAGACGAACAGACCGGAATGTACGGTAAGTGTTACTGGTTGGATTCACAGGAGTGTGAGTGGGCTTGCTCGTCGATCTTCTGATCGCTCAATACCCGGGTGGCCGTTACGTTTAGCAGACCGCTTGCGGCTTGTGGGTGTTTGATATGATCATCACCTGCTGCCGGCGTATTGACGAGTCTTTAGAGTCCTACACAGAGGTTTCCTGGCTCAAGCAAAACGAATTAGGAGCGCATACCGAGAATAATGCGTGTATGTGATACCGTATTCTATTCTCGCGATGAATGTATCGATTGGTTGTATGCGATATAACCTAGTTATCGAATCGAGGATTGATTCGATAAGCCGATACATTAAATATTAGTCGGTTATATGTGATATGACCAGATCGTTAAATCAAGTATTGATTTAATGATTTAATGCATAATTATATATTTGATATATTATTTTGCATTATCTAGTATTGGTTCACTTTAAATGGATTTTCTCACTTGATGTGCACATTGTATATGTGATATACTTTTGTACACTAGTTTGTATCATGTTTAATGATACATGCTAATTTGAGTATGTGTAAAGACTAAACCATGGTTGTGTAATGGTTAGGGTTTTCATTTTATTTATTTATTCATTTATTTATTTCTTTCTTTTTGGCAAAAGAAAAGAAAATGGTTGCTTATTTTGTTTGTTGTTGAAGCTTCATGAAGATTTGACTAACTGACCATTTTGTCTTCATGCTTAACCCTAACCATTCAAACTAACCATGATTTATTCTCTACACCTAACTATGGTTGCAATATGATAAGTATTCATTTATTTTCTATTTTAAAATAACACTTATCATATTATCTTCTTCTTCTTCTCATTCTTCAAAATGAAGAAAGCTTGCCTCCATCAATGGCAACTAGTGAAAATGAGTGAGAAATCCAATTCTAAAGTGAACCCACTTCCTATTTCTTCATCCTCTACCACTTGCCAAGTAGTATAGGGTGTTTTCTTCACAAGTTTCATGGCTTGGTGAAGTTGGAGCTTGATCTTGTGATGCCTCGACGTAGATCATCTTCGGCATCAAAGTCGACGACCTAGCCCGATCAATTCTCCGATGAAGCCGATGCTAGAGTCCGGGATTCGATTTGGACCGCGGAGGGACATCATCACGGAGCTATAGAGGTGGAGGACCGGATCTACAAAGGTTGTATTTCCGTATACCTTTTAGTTAAGTTGTTAACTAGCTTCTTGTTTCGCCTATAATTCTATTCAACGATCCGTATTAGGGTTTCTCGGCACCGTAAAATTTGAAATTGGCATGGTTGATGCCTTATGAGACCTCATTAGTGTGCCTAAGATCCCTACAGTGGTATCAGAGCCTAGCTAGAGCCTTAGGTGATGCGTAGACGATGTTAGAAACCCGATCGAACCCGAAACCCCAATTTTTCACCCTCTCTGAACATTTTTTTCAAAACTGAGATTTTTCCAAATTAAAAATGCTTAAAAAATTTAGCAGGAAATTCTAAGAATTACTGTGTAAAAATTACGTAATGATGTGTCTAAAGCGCGGCGGAACCGCGGCATTAGCATGCCTAATGCGGCGGTTCCGCGACCATTTTGTCTCTTCGGTCAACCATTTTTGCACAGTAACTTCTTTATTTAAATGCTGAGTTTTATGGGAATTTTTAATATTTACTCAAGAGTTGAGTTTTCTGGGTTGTATTGGGGACTCGGTGTTTCGATCGGGTTGTCTAATTTTATCTGTGTGCTTTTCCGGATAATTTTAGAATATGTTGAAAAAGTTCGACCGGATATAAATACCCACTTTTTCCCCTGCCGGGAAATTTCCAGTTGTTGGATTTTTCCATAGTTTAATGACGTTCTAAGTAGTGCAAGTAACGCAATAGTCCCTCTAGAAGACAACAAACCTTAACTCGATTATGTGACCGTCTTGAACTGCCCTTTGAACCTTAGGGTTTGGGGCAGTACGGCGTGCCACATTTGAGACGTTGGCTTGACCCTTCTGCGGCTGGACCGTTGGTACCGAGGCATGAACTGGATATTTTTAAACTTGTTTCATGTGTTGATCTATTTCGGGAAAACTTGGGTGTTTGACTGTTCGATCGAAAAGTTTAACATTTTCTATTTATACGGAATGTGATACAATACTTGGAATCCACAAGTAGTTATGAGATAACTGAATGAATGTTATAAACATAGCAGTTTAGTCTCACTTGATCGGTTGCCACGGAATTTTGATGTGATCAAAAGTCCTTCGTAATCACATAGCGTACGCGAATACTCGCCGGGTAAACTTAATAGTCTGCTACACCCCATAGCCCCGACCAAGTGACTGTAGGAGAACCCCGTCGCCGAAAGCATCCGTTTGGGTGCTCGCGACAGCAGTGTTCCGCCTTGGTGCACTTCGTCGGCGGCATCGAAGGTGCAGCCGTCTACTGAAGTTTGCGACGAGCATTCGATCAGGATGTCGGGAATCTTGTTGAATTGCCCGACTTGATATTGAAAAGAGTTTTCGATAATGAGACTAAAATGCGGGGTTTATAATTGTTAGGCATGCGATGTCTAAGGAATTCATTTGATTAGGCATGCGATGTCTAAGGAGTTTGCGGATTCCAACTATTGTAGTTTTACACTTTCTTTTCTGTGACCGTAAGTGTAATATGTGATATCGCCGGTTTCGTTGCTATATGTCAGCGACAATTGGGATGCGCATATTTACTTACGTTGATGACATGTGATGTTATGTGTTGCTGGGTATGTTATATTGGATCGTCGTGTTTGAATAACCGGGGGTTTTTATGCGAGATGAGTGTTTTTCATTTTCATTCATGTAAAAACTTGTATGTAATATTCTTTTATTGGGGTACTTCCAGGTTGCGGAAGATGTCACCATTTGTATATTATTTACTTTTCCGCATTAGGATAGACCCAAGGAGGGGAGCACAAGTAACCGGGTTCTGGGGTCCAGTGGGAGACCAACTCGAGGAGTCGAGTCCGGGTCTCCTAACCCTAGAATTGGTAGAGTTGCTTGCCTCTCTCGTAGGGGTCTAGGGGTATGGGATTGGCTATTCATCACGACCGTGGAATCCGTGTTTTATACTGGCTCATATTGAAAACACGGACGTCCTAGTATATCCAATATTTCATATGATATTTTCTGCTGCGTTATCTGTGTTGTGATCATGTGATTTGTTCAGATAGATACTATATATATTATATAGACGTTACTTATGTTTTACACCCATGCTAGCCCTGCCCCGCTCTGCCGTTAGTTACCTAACCTAACTGTGCACGAGGGGACATCGAGGAGAATGCGGATGGCATAAGTGTACGTCGTATTTATCTGTGATATTTAGGTAATTTAAATGATGGGACTTCATTAATGAGATTAATGAAATAAAAGAAACCTAAAGATGTTGTAGAATCGAATTTCATAATAAAATAGGTAGCTACAGTTCATGCTTTGCACAGCGGTATATATGATATATCCTGCACCTTATTCGATGAGGAAAGGACCGAGATCCCTTCACCGGGAGTGACTCCTTTAGCAATAACTGGCAGATACTACAAACCTCGGTTTGTCTTTTGATTGCTTTTAAGAGTTTTTGCGTTGCATAGTGATATATGTGATATATCCCGCACCTCATTCGACGAGGAAAGGACCGACGATCCCTTCACCGGGAGTGACTCCTTTAGCAAAACTAGAAAAGCCTCAAAAGCACTCCATTTTAAAATCATTTGATTCTACAACGATATCAAGTTCATTACGCAATAGGTTTTCAGAAAAACCTGTCGTAGCCCTCCGTCATTTCTGATAAGTCCTGTTTAGTATTCGTGCTGCGTTTGTTAACCTTGTCAAAGCGCAGTGTGCGGTAGCTAACCAGTATTTATCTATTTATGCATATGATGCAGATTGGGTTAGGGTAGTCGTACGGTCTTGTTGGCCTTGTCAAGGGTCGTGCGGGTGGGTTTGATTCAATCAAGAAATGACGGGTTGAACTTGACTTACGGTCTATGGTTTTTGGATCTTGTCAAGGTCATAGATCGTTTGGGGCAAAACATTATCGGGAATTTCAAGTGTTGAAATCTGCAATAAGATTGCATACCATCTATGAGATAGTTGGATCCCGATACCCTCTGCGAGTAAGAGTTACTCCTGGGAGAGTTTTACACATTACAATTAGCCGATCAAGTAGGTGTCTAGAAAGGTGTTAATGAGGTTACGCCTCTGAGAAAATGAGGTTTACATTAATTAGGTTCGTGCGAAAGCACGGGGGACCTCCCTCAAAGTACCGACACTGGCCTGGCTGAAAGATTGGCGAACTTGTAGTGTGTAATTAATCCCGGCTAGTCTTTCCTTTTAGGGTTTGAAGGAAGATTTTATAAAAACAGTGGGAGCCATCCTGATTAGATAAAATAATAACTAATCTGATCTTGCAAGAGCGCACGCAGAGTGTTTTCTTCTCTCTCTCCTGGTAGCGACAATGTCACGCCTTAATCAAGATAATAATACGGATTATTGACCGAACCCGCTTGTTATACTGAGCTGGAGAACGTTGGTCCCGCTCCAACTTATAATTGTTATAAGACAGAGCAGGAAATAAGGGGAATACCAGAATTCCTATGCCGCCCAAACGAAGAAAGTGCATATGATGCATCTCCTTCGGGTGTGTTCATTACAAAGAACTATTTCTCTGTATCCTCTACGTCCTAGGTATTTGATACCGGATCAGGATCCCAAATATTTAATCTGTTACATAGGGCTACAGATAGGTAGAGAACTGAGAACGGGTGATAAGTTTCATGAGGCAGAAAACGGGGCAAGTGTTGCAGCCAAGTCTGTTGGTCACTGTCACCCTGTATTAAAAATACATTGATTCTGAACGAATATTATTAGATACCGAACCTGATATACAAAATCATATCAGTCTCTTTATAAGAAAAGAAATGATAAAATTTTTTATTGTTGGATAATGTTTTTGAACATTTCCTATATCAAAAGTTGATCGGATCAGGCACGTTATCTAAAAGCATTGATGTTCTAAATCAAACTACGGTTCTTAGTATATAGAACACACACAAGAGGAAGAGTTCAGAAATGAACGAATCCTTCTTGAGGCATTGTAGACTAGGTCAGATCAATGTGACCCGACTAGCTAAAGTTACATATAGATGCATATTTAAATCTGCTTGAATTTACATCTTGTGAAACTTGCCAGTCATGTCCCAAAGATTAGATGACCATAGCTCTGTTTATTGGAAATAGAGAAAGAGTTAATGAACTCTTGGGAAGATACATGTTGATGTATGTAGGTCCCCGGTCTACACATGCCAAGACAGGTTCTTTGTACTTCATTACATTCTCTGATAATCTTTCAAGATTCAGACCTATGTTCCTGTTGAAACACAAGTCCGAACCTTTTGAGATATTCACAAAATATAAGTTAGAAGTACAGAACCAAAATACGGGTATAAGTATTATGTCCTATGATAAGATCAGGGAGGAGAATACTTGTGCATGGAATTCCTGGACTATTCTAAAGGAGAATGAGATTCTCTCTCAGCATTACTCCTCCGAATACACCACAGCACAACGTTGTATCGGGGCGGAGAAATCACTGAAAGGTTTGTTTAGCACCCTATGAAGAGTTTTGAAGCATCACATGTCCCAAAGTTTAAAATTTTATGGTGCTAAACGAACATGCAAAGGAATCGATCCTAGAAAATTAGGGTTTCGAAATATAAAGCGAACTAATCTAGGGTTTCGAGACTACAACCTTTGTAGCTCCCTTTTGCTGGACTCCTTGGTCTCTAGGGTGTTGAACGGAGGTCCTCTTGAAGTCCTCTTGTGTCCACGACGATCCACCACGGAGATCTCCGTCCAAGCTCGCAACTTCGTAAAACCGAAGAGAACACTCTAAACAAAACGGCTAAGCTTGTGTAGAATGAAGTTGTGGTTAAGTTTCTCACTTCAAAAACCTTTCTTTAATTGGTATTTGATCACTAGAAAAAACTATAGAGCAAAAGAGAAAGAGGAAGAAGATGGTGGCAATTTTTAACAAGAGGTAAAAGATAACTCATGAGAAGAAAAAGAAATATATCAATATATATTTTATTTCTTCTCACTATGAACCATGGTTAAAGTGATGGAGACATTATTTAACTTGAGTTTTAAATGATAAAGAGAAGGATAACCCTTGGTTAGTGGTAGTTGAGCATGGTTAGGTCAAAAGAAGAATGTAGAGGCAAGAATGATTATCCTTTCCTTTTCATTTTCTTTTAAATCCCAAATCAAATAATAATCCATTATTTAATCCATGGTGTGAGTCTTATATTGCCACCATTTCCATATGCTAACATCCATGATGGATGGGTGTATGTATGTGTGCATGTATGCACATCCACATGTGCATGAAACTAGCATGAAAGAAAGAAAGAAAAGCACACATGCATGCACACATCCATCATCCAAGAAAAGGTTTTAAGTGAGAAAACTAATGGTTAAATGATAAATCAACACTTGATTTATCAATCCGGTCATATCTGATATGACCCCACTGTTAGTGTTTATGCCCTAGAAGGCCATTACTGTATCATACTAGCTTGTATATTACTTAATGGAAGCTTGGGATATTCACATGTATATAACAGTCTTACTAAACATGGTAGTATGCTACTTGGTTTTTCTATCTTAACATGTGAGTATACGTATTGATAGAGCTCTTAGGATCTTGCTTGTCTACCAGCGTTGTGATGGCAGTCACACTAGTGGGGGCTGGGTAGTCTACAAGCACATCCTTATTCAAGTCCCTGGTCGTTGGATTATCGAGACAGAGCATCGATACTCCAGAGTAGACTAGTGTGTACGCTTCTCATCCCAGTTGGGGAGATGGTCTGTCCCACAGCCGTCAGTACGTCGTACTGGAGATAGTATACAGGTGCTCGTTAGGTTACGGGTACACCGGACAGGACTCACAGGGGACTGTTGGTTGGTTTGATACCAGTCGTCAGTGAACAGTTCCCAGGTGACATGAGTACAGCGTAGTCCGCAGACTTGACACTGCTACTTCTCCTCGAGTGTGTCCCACTGTTCTTAGATTGCTACCCTACCACGGCTCTAAGGAGTCGTGCAAACAGGTAGCAGTTGGGTGCAGTCCCGAGCACTTGGAGGCAGTGGCGGTTAGACAGGATTCGTCCCTCCCGGTATTGGGAGTAGATATCGTGCTGTGTCAGAGAGCCATTATGCAAAGTCCCTGGCCAGGGCAAGCGAGATTTGCTGGTGGGTTCCAGTAGTTTCTCAGGGTGTAATGGGCTTCCCTCCGACACGACTTATACCGCTATTAGGGGACTGACGCTTGCCGCCCCCCTAGGCCCGATATGCGATAGTCTTGGACGAACGGACCGGACTGTATGGAGATTGTCACATCAGACTCAGTAGGAGTTCGGATGGGTTTTCTCATCGGCCTTCTTATCGACAACTACCTGGGGACCGTTACGTACAGCTAGTGCCGCTTGCGGTCTGTGGTTAAACCCACTGCCAGCGTAGTAGTCGAGTCTCTAGAGTCCCACACAGAGAGTTTCCTACTCCAGGCGAAACGATATAGAGGTTGCATGGTTTTGCGACAAAGGGTTCGGACGCATACGTGCGTTTACGTGCGTACGACTTTCGGACAGTTTTTACCAGTCGGCTTTGGTTTAAGCCAGTTACTGGTATCCGGTTATTGGATTTATACAGTCTAAAGTTTTTCCGTATTTTTGCGGATTGGAGGGGCGTTCTCGTAATTGTACGAGAAGCTTCTAGAAGATGTGACTAAGGAGGTTTCTTTTGGATAAGAAAGTGAGTCATGGTGGTGATTCATTCATTTCATTAATGCACATTTATTGCTTAATGACTCATGCTAATGAATCACCACTAGATATTTTATGAAGCATGCTTATTCATTTCTTTTATTCATTATTCTTAAATAAGAATGCTTCATAATATTATGATACACTCTCTCTCTTCTCTCATTATCTTATCTCATATTCTCTCTCCTCAAGCTCTCATCTTCAAGTGACTAATCCTTAATCCTCATGTGTTGAGATCAAAGGTTTAGTTAGACTTAAGCATCCATAACCATCACTCTATCTCATCCTTTCATCTTTGATTAGCAATCAAAGTTGATTAGTTACCTCAAGTGAGAGGTGTAGCTTGGTGTTTTGCTCTCGGGTGGATCGTCTACTACCTAGAGAAGGTCGAGGAGAACAAAGGAGGACACAAAGACGAAGGACTAGTTTCGATCGGTATAATCCCTTAACACTATAGTTTAGTATAGCTATGTGTTTGGTTATTATTTGTTTAGCTTCGATTTAAGCGGTTAGTCGATGTTCGTTCCTTAAACTTGATCGTTTTTGTAAAATCCGCCTCCCCACAAGTACTGGGGTGTACTACATCGACTTACACCCACCAAAAGCAGTTCACCCGATCAATGTTCGGTATCATATACACACATTTCAATCGGGTGCATGCGCATATCGCATACGCGCACCACAACGTTTCGCCTGGACTGGGTAACTCCTTTGTGGGACTCTAAGACTCGTCAATACATCGGCAGAGGGTGAAGATCATATTAGGTACCCTCAAGCCGCAAGCGGTCAGCTAAACGTAACGGCCACCCGGGTATTGAGCGATCAGAAGACAACAAGCGAACCTGCTACAACTCCCGTCGAGCCATCCGGCAACACTACCGTACAGTCCGGTCTCTTCGTCAGATATGCTGCATATCGAGCCTAGGGATGGTCACGTCGACCCCAATAACTTAATAAGTCATGCCGGTGAATGGTCTATAACAGATCGAGAAACTACTGATAACACTTATCAGCAAATCTCAGCAGCCCTGGCCAGGGACTTACTGATATAACCAGTCGGGCACAGTACAGCATCAACTCCCAATATCGGGAGAGACGAAACCCCTCCTATCGCTCATTGCCTTCGTGTGTCTCGGGACTGTACCCAACGGCCACCTGTTTGCACGACTCAGTAGAGCCGTGGTAGGGTGGCAATCAAAGTACAGTGGGAGAACACACAAGACTCCATGACGATCTCGGGTCTACAGACTAACCTGTACCAGTGTCACCTGAGAACTGCTATCCGACGATAGATATAATTCCATATAGGAGTTCTCGGTGAGTCCGTCCAGTGTACTCAGTCACCACTGAGCACCCATATGTGATCTTGATGTTAAACATCGATGAATGTGGGAACATCCATCGCCCATCACATGGGTCTAGTATCATATACGCTAGTCTACTCTGGTATATCGATGCCCCGTCTCGATACACCTCCGACTAGGGACATTTCAGGATATGCTTATAGACTACAGATGTCCCACTAGTATGATCTCCATCATAATCAGAGTAGTCAAGCCGATATCCTCAGGGCTTTATCAGCATGTATGAATGAATAAAAGCATGATCAAATCAACATGTCAGATAAAGAATAACCAGATAGCATACTATCATGTCGAGCAAGAATGCAAACTGAATATATATACATGTATAGATACATCCACTATCACATAATGGCCTCTAGGGCATACATATATCCAACAATCTCCCGCTTGCACTAAGGCCAGTTATTGGCGTATCGCATGCCCAACATCTCAAAAAGTCGCTCATGCTGTGGCTGAGGGAGGGCCTTGGTGAGTGGATCCGCGGCGTTGTTCTTTGTGTCTACTCTCTTAATCTCGATCTCGCGGCGATCTACAATCTCCCGAATCAAATGAAAGCGCCTCAGGATATGTCTGGACCGCTGATGGGATCTGGGCTCCTTGGCTAACGCCATCGCCCCATTATTGTCACAATACAAAGGTATTGGATCAATAATGGTTGGAACTACTCCTAGCTCCGAGACGAACTTCTTCATCCAGACGGCTTCCTTGGCGGCATCATTTGCAGCAATGTACTCAGCTTCCATCGTAGAGTCTGCAACGGTATCTTGTTTGGAACTCTTCCAACATACCGCCCCTCCATTGAGGGTAAATACAAACCCTGAGATAGATTTGCTGTCATCCTTATCGCTCTGGAAGCTCGAATCGGTAAAGGCCTCCATTTGGAGATCTGTATTACCATACACCAAGAACAATTCTTTAGTTCTTCGTAAGTACTTAAGAATGTTCTTCACAGCTGTCCAGTGGTTCTCCCCTGGGTTGGATTGATACCTGCTTACAACACTAAGTGCATAAGCTACATCTGGGCGTGTACATAACATCGCATACATTATAGATCCTACTGCCGAAGCATAAGGTATAATGATCATGCGAGCTCTCTCTTCATCGGTCTTTGGACAAGAATCCTTGGAGAGAGTGACTCCATGGCAAGCGGGTAAGGCACCCCGCTTGGAGTCTTCCATACTAAACCTCTTTAGGATGGTGTTGATGTACCTGGTTTGGGACAATCCCAATAACCTTTTGAATCTATCCCTATAGATCCTTATGCCCAGGATGTATGTGGCATCACCCAGGTCCTTCATGGAGAACCTTACTGATAAGAATGATTTGACCGACTGTAGCATAGGAATATCATTTCTTATCAGAAGAATATCATCCACGTACAATACGAGGAATATGACAGCTCTTCCTACAGCCTTCTTATAAACACAAGGTTTATCTGGATTTTTGATGAAATCAAACTCTTTGATAACATCATCGAAACAGATGTTCCAACTCCGAGATGCCTGCTTTAACCCATATATGGATTTAAGCAATCTACATGCTTTCTCGCTGCTCCCACTGTCAATGAAGCCCTCTGGCTGATCCATATAAACGCATTCTTCTAAATCTCCATTTAGAAATGTTGTTTTAACGTCCATCTGCCAGATTTCATAGTCGTAGTGAGCAGCAATAGCAAGTAGGATCCGAATGGATTTAAGCATGGCTACGGGCGAAAAAGTTTCGTCATAGTCCAAACCTGGTCTTTGACGAAAACCTTTCGCCACAAGTCTTGCCTTATAGGTCTCTACCTGTCCATCCATACCAATCTTTCTTTTAAAGATCCATTTGCACCCTACAGGTTTTACCCCAGGGGGTACAACGTCCAAAGTCCATACTTTGTTGGTGTACATAGACTCCATTTCGGATCTCATGGCATCCAGCCACTTCACAGAGTCACCACTCGTGATAGCTTGCTGAAAACTGGCAGGATCATCATCATCCATGATGCAATCTTCTCCGTTACCATCAATGAGGAAACCGTAGAACCTCTCCGGTGGGCGAGAAGTCCTACCAGACCTACGGAGTGGCTGAGGTTCTTCAGTTTCTGTTGCAACAGCCGGTTCAACCAAATCGTCATTTGTAGTTTGTGTCTCCAGAACCTCTTCAAGATCTACCACCTTGCCATCATATTTATCTGTGAAAAACTCTTTTTCCAAGAATGTGGCATACTGAGAAACAAACACTTTTTGTTCCTCTTTGTGGTAGAACAGATATCCATAAGAATTCTTTGGATATCCTACAAAGTTACACATGACTGACTGTGTCTCGAGTTTGTCCGGATTCTGCTTTTTAACATAGGCCGGGCAACCCCAAATCTTAATTCTTTTAAGAGATGGTCTCTTCCCATTCCATATCTCATATGGCGTGGTAGACACGGCTTTGGTTGGAACCCTGTTTAGCAGAAACGCTGCAGTCTCCAATGCATGCCCCCAAAACGAGACTGGTAACTCAGCGTCACTCATCATGGACCGGACCATATCTAATAGGGTCCTATTTCGTCGTTCTGACACACCGTTGTGCTGTGGTGTGTAAGGAGGAGTGAGCTGAGAGAGAATCCCATTCTCTTTTAGGAAGTTTGCAAATTCTATACTGAGATACTCTCCACCTCGATCTGATCGAAGCATCTTAATACTCAAACCGGTTTGTTTTTCTACTTCTTGTTTATATTCAATGAATTTCTCGAAAGCGTCGGACTTGTGCTTTAATAAAAATACATGACCGAATCTTGAGAAATCGTCGGTGAATGTAATGAAGTATGAAAAACCGCCTCTAGCCTGTGTAGACATTGGCCCACATACATCACTATGTATGAGGCCAAGGAGCTGAGTAGCTCTTTCTCCGTGTCCGGTAAACGGAGTTTTGGTCATTTTACTCTTGATACAAGACTGGCAAGTCGCATAAGATTTATATTCAAAAGAGTTTAAATATCCATCTTTGTGTAACCTGTTTAGTCTTGTTTCGTTAATATGACCAAGTCTACAATGCCAAAGAAAAGCTTCATTTAATTCTGAAAGTTTTCTTTTATTAGTGTGTTGTATACTGAAAACTGTGTGTTGATTTAGGACATATATTCCGTTATTAAGCGTACCATACCCAACCAACATTTGATTTAGGTGAATGTTCATAACATTGTTCTGCAACACAAAATTATACCCTTCATTGTCCAACAAAGAAACGGATATTATATTACATAGCATACTTGGTACAAAATAACATGGATTCAAAATCAAAATACATCCAGATGGCAACCCCAAGTGATACTCTCCCACTGCGACTGTATGTACATTGGAACCATTTCCAACGCAGAGAGTATGGTCACCTGTCCTCAAAACCTTGCCATTTCTCAGCCCCTGCATAGAATTGCAAATGTGAGAACCAGACCGGTATCCAATACCCAGAAAGCAGATTTATAGAAAAACAGTTTTCAGTCACAAACGCACCTGAAGCAGAAGCATCACCATGCTTCTTCTTGAGACTTAGGTACTCCGTGCAATTGCGCTTCCAATGTCCTGTCTTGTGGCAATGAAAACACTCGCCCTTCCCCGGGTCTCCAGCTGTGGACTTTCCCTTTCCCTTCACCTTTTTAACTCCGTCCTAAGGATTAGTGGGTTTCTTCTTTTTCTTTCCCTTGGCTTTAGCTTTTGGGAAAGAAGAAGAAGACTGTCCAATAGTCATAACGGGAGTCTTTGCTGACTTCATAGTGCTGTCTGCACTCCTTAACATATTAAGGAGTTCAGGAAGTTCCTTCTCCATGCCATGCATGTTAAAGTTCACTATGAACTGAGCAAAGGTGGAGGGAGTGACTGCAGAATAATATCTATATATTGTTCATTGTCCATTGTCCATCCAAGGCCCTCAAGCTCTTCTATAAGAGCTATCATCTTCAAAACATGGTCTCCTACTGGTGTGCCAGGGGCCATTCGCATCTGAAACAGTTTCTTTGATGCTTCGTATCTTAATACGCGGGATTGCTCCCCATACAACTCCTTTGTATGGAGCAATATACCGTGAATGTCCATGTCCTCGTGCTGCTTTTGATGTGTGTTGTCCATCGATGCAAGCGCGAGGTATTTAGCCGTGGCACAGTCAGCGTCCCATGTCTTGCGGACTTCAATGTCCGCAACTGAGGATTTTGGACCTGGGACGGGCGGGGCTGAAGCCGTGAGGACATATGATACTTTATCATAAGTCAAGGCGATCTTCAGATTCCTCAGCCAGTCTTTATAGTTGGTCCCATTCAGTTTGTTTTTATCTAGTAGAAGCTTAAGTCCAGTCATTGGTATCTGCCATTAAGATAGAGAAAAGAATACACTCAGCGAAAGCTCTTGCACAGATTAGATTGGTTTATTATCTTGTCTAATCGATGTTTCCCACTGCTTTTTATCAAGTTTTTCTTTCAAACCTTAAAAAGAAAAACTAGCCAGGATTAATTACAGTCTACAACTTCGCTAACCGTTCAGCCAGGCCAGTGTCGGTACTTTGAGGGAGGTTCCCCGTGCTTTCGCACGGACCTAATTAGAGTAAACCTCGTTTTCCCAGAGGCGGAGCCCCGTTAACACCTTTCTAGACACCTAATGAGTTAGCTAATTGTAAACTGTAAAACTCTCCTACGAGCAACTATTGCCCACAGTGGGATCGGGATCCAACCATCACATGGAAGGTATGCAATCTCAATGCAAATTTCAACACTTGAAATTCCCGATGTAATTTTTACCCCTAGTACTTATGACCTTAACTATGGTCAACAAATCATAAGTACCAGTCAAGTTCTACCCGTCATTTCTTGATCAATTAGACCCACCCATATGACCCTTAACTATGGTCAACAAAGTCGCATGAATGTCCTAATTAATCTGCATCATATGCAGTGTAGGAAGACATCACTTAGCTACCGTAGACTACGCCTTAACTAAAGTCAACAAACGTAGCACGAATACTAAGTACTTTACTTCCTAAAATGACGGAGGGTTGCGAATGATTTTTAAGAAAATCTTTAACGCTTTGAACTTGATATCGTTGTAGAATCAAACAGTTTTCAAAAGGAGTGGCTTAAGCTCCGCAGTTTTGAAATGTAGCTTTTTCATAAATAGCCGAGTAGTTTATAAATCCGATTCTACAACATCTTTTTAGGTTTATTTTCTTTACATTAATCACATTAATGTAATCCCATCATTTAAGTCCTTAAGCCAATCACAGAAAAGAAACGAAAATAACACGTACGCTTATGCCATCCGCATTCGCCGCAATGTTCCGTTATGCACCGTTAGGTTACTTAACTAACGGCATACCGGGACGAGACTAGCGCGGGTGTAAAACATAAGCAACGTCTACTATATATCATATATATAATATGTCATTCGTCTCAGATATCACAGAACACAGGCAGCAGAAACATAGATATAACGTGGGATATCCTAGGACGTCCGTATTTAGTATTTAGCCAGAATAGAAAATACGGATTCCACAGTCGCGATGAATAGCCAAGCCCACACCCTGGACCCCTACGAGAGCAGCAAGTGACCCTACCAATCCTGGAGTTTAGGTGACCCGGTCTCGACTCCTCGAGATGGCCTCCCACTGAACCCCAGAACCCGGTCACCTGTACTCCCCTCCTTGGGTCCATCCTAATGTGGAAAAGTAAATAATATACAACACTGGTGACACAACCTCAACCTGGAAGTGCCCCAAATAAAAGAATATTACATTACATTTGAATTTACATGAATGAAAATATAAAACTCTCATCTCACATAAAACCCCCCCGGCTATTCAATCGCGACAATCCTGCACATCATATCTCAGCAACACATAATATCACATATCATCAACGTAAGTAAGTATGCGTACCCCGATTGTCGTTGATGTATAGCAACGAAACCGGCGATATCGTACATACTACACTTACGGTCACATAAAAGAAAGTGTAAAACTACAATATTTGGAATCCAGATTCTCTTTAGACATCATAAATGCGAAATATCACATATTTCGTATTTCATGCCTAAACTATATGAATTCCACATATTGTATCACATTCCAGACAAACAGACAGTATTAAAGTTTTTGAACGAACGATCAAGCACCCAAGATTCACTAATGCTCAACACTTGAGCAGGGTTCAAAAATCCGGAGTGTGACACAGTAGTAGCGGTCCAGCCGTAGAAGGGTCAAGCCAACGCCTCACATGTGGCACGCCGTACTGCCCCAAACCCTAGGGTTCAAAGTGCAGTTCGAGACGGTCACATAATCGAGTTAAGGTTTGTTGTTTTCTAGAGGGACCACCGCAAAAAGACTTGCACGTATCTCCAAAGTATTTAAACCCCGTGAATAGTGAGCAAATGATATTCGTTCAAACACTTCAATACTTTCTAAATTACCCGGAAAAGCTACGAAATGAAAATACCGATCAAAATAACGCGTCCAAAACCATCTCCAGATAATACAGTACAACATTCAGATTAAACATACCTAAAACACTATACAAGCAGAAATATGAATTACAGTGAAATCCCCATGCAATGATACTACAGTAAGGCCGCGGAACCGCGGCCTAAGCAAGGATTTGCCGCGGTTCCGCCGCCACATTAACTGTTCATGTGTTCGTATTTCACCATAACTCTTATATTTCCCTGCTGTATTTTTTAAGTATTTTTAATTCTGAAAAAGGTCAGATTTTAGAATTTGTCCAGAGAGGGTCCAAGAAAATCGTATTTTAGTCCGATCGGGATTTTCACTTCGTAAAAACGTCGCCTAATATTCTAGGTCGGCTCTGATACCAATGTAGGTCAGGTAGCCACCCCATCCAATGGGGTCGCCGTGGCACCAACGGGTCCCTCGGCCGCTACTTTTTACGCATGTCCCCCTCGCGAGGACTACAACCCGCCGGAACACCTTCCGGTCTCGGGACACCTTGGGGGTAAGAGCCTATGCTTCGCCACACTGTCACACAGTGAGAACCCCCCATAGGTCGACATCCAATGCCTAGTAGCTCTGATACCGCTGAAAGGTTTGTTTAGCACCCTATGAAGAGTTTTGAAGCATCACATGTCCCAAAGTTTAAATTTTTATGGTGCTAAACGAACATGCAAAGGAATCGATCCTAGAAAATTAGGGTTTCGAAATATAAAGCGAACTAATCTAGGGTTTCGAGACTACAACCTTTGTAGCTCCCTTTCGCTGGACTCCTTGGTCTCTAGGGTGTTGAACGGAGGTCCTCTTGAAGTCCTCTTGTGTCCACGACGATCCACCACGGAGATCTCCGTCCAAGCTCGCAACTTCATAAAACCGAAGAGAACACTCTAAACAAAACGGCTAAGCTTGTGTAGAATGAATTTGTGGTTAAGTTTCTCACTTAAAAAACCTTTCTTTAAGTGGTATTTGCTCACTAGAAAAAACTAGAGAGCAAAAGAGAAAGAGGAGAAGATGGTGGCAATTTTTAACAAGAGGTAAAAGATAACTCATGAGAAGAAAAAGAAATATATCAATATATATTTTATTTCTTCTCACTATGAACCATGGTTAAAGTGATGGAGACATTATTTAACTTGAGTTTTAAATGATAAAGAGAAGGATAACCCTAGGTTAGTGGTAGTTGATCATGGTTAGGTCAAAGGAAGAATGTAGAAGCAAGAATGATTATCCTTTCCTTTTCATTTTCTTTTAAATCCAAAATCAAATAATAATCCATTATTTAATCCATGGTGTGAGTCTTATATTGCCACCATTTCCATATTCTAACAACCATGATGGATGGGTGAATGTATGTGTGCATGTATGCACATCCACATATGCATGAAACTAGCATGAAAGAAAGAAAGAAAAGCACACATGCATGCACACATCCATCATCCAAGAAAAGGTTTTGAGTGAGAAAACTAATGGTTAAATGATAAATCAACACCTGATTTATCAATCCGGTCATATCTCATATGACCCCACCAAAAGCAGTTCACCCGATCAATGTTCGGTATCATATACGCACTTTCAATCGGGTGCATGCGCATATCGCATACGCGCACCACAACGTTTCGCCTGGACTGGGTAACTCCGTTGTAGGACTCTAAGACTCGTCAATACGCCGGCAGAGGGTGATGATCATATCAGGTACCCTCAAGCCGCAAGCGGGTCAGCTAAACGTAACGGCCACCCGGGTATTGAGCGATCAGAAGACAACAAGCGAACCTGCTACAACTCCTGTCGAGCCATCCGGCAACACTACCGTACAGTCCGGTCTCTTCATCAGATATGCTGCATATCGAGCCTAGGGATGGTCACGTCGACCCCAATAACTCAATAAGTCGTGCCGATGAATGGTCTATAACAGATCGAGAAACTACTGATAACACTTATCAGCAAATCTCAGCAGCCCTGGCCAGGGACTTACTGATATAACCAGTCGGGCACAGTACAGCATCAACTTCCAATATCGGGAAAGACGAAACCCCTCCTATCGCTCATTGCCTTCGTGTGTCTTGGGACTGTACCCAACGGCCACCTGTTTGCACGACTCAGTAGAGCCGTGGTAGGGTGGAAATCAAAGTACAGTGGGAGAACACACAAGACTCCATGACGATCTTGGGTCTACAGACTAACCTGTACCAGTGTCACCTGAGAACTGCTATCCGACGATAGATATAATTCCATATAGGAGTTCTCGGTGAGTTCGTCCAGTGTACTCAGTCACCACTGAGCACCCGTATGTGATCTTGATGTCAAACATCGATGAATGTGGGAACATCCATCGCCCATCACATGGGTCTAGTATCATATACGCTAGTCTACTCTGGTATATCGATGCCTCGTCTCGATACACCTCCGACTAGGGACATTTCAGGATATGCTTTATAGACTACAGATGTCCCACTAGTATGATCTCCATCATAATCAGAGTAGTCAAGCCGATATCCTCAGGGCTTTATCAGCATGTATGAATGATTAAAAGCATGATCAAATCAACATGTCAGATAAAGAATAACCAGATAGCATACTATCATGTCGAGCAAGAATGCAAACTGAATATATATACATGTATAGATACATCCACTATCACATAATGGCCTCTAGGGCATACATATATCCAACAATCACACCCTATATGATATGGTTTGCTCTATGATGAGTACTACTGAGTTTCCTATTTCCTTTTGGGAGTTATGCACTTATGAAGTTGCAGACCTATTGAATAGGGTTCAAATCAAATCAGTTGCCTACCACTTCATATGTGATATGGAAAGGGAAGAGCCCATATCTTAAGTTAGTTAAGATTTGGGGTTGTCCGGCTTATGTCTAAAAGCAAAATCCGGACAAGATCGAGGCAAGGTTTGTTATGTAGAACTGGAAATGTTCCAGCTATACAAACTGCAGCTGATGATTTGATAGAACCAAAGAATTCAATAGTTTCCAACGAACCTCAGCCTCTCCGCCGATCTAGTATAGTTCCTCACCCACCTGAGAGATACTTCGGTTTCTCTATGACAGTGGGAGCGAGGATTGCATCATGAGATGATGACCCAACTAGTTTTGAGCTGGCCATCAGGAGTGAGACTCTGTAAGAATGGCTGGATGTTTATCGATCTGAGATGGAATCCTTATACACCAACAATGTATGGACTTTGGTTGCTATATCTGAAGGGTTAAATCCCCATCAGGAGCAAGTATATCTTGAGAAGATTACTTGGTGTACATGGAAAAGTTAAGACTTTCAAAGCTAGACTTGTTAAAGGTTTTCGTCATCGACCAGGTATGGATAATGATGAAACCTTTTTCCGGTGGCTATGCTTAAGTCCATCCAGATCCTACTTGCCACGGCTACATACCATGACTATGATATCTGGTGGTTGGGTGCCATGACTCCTTTTCTAAATGATGTTTTAGAAGAGTGCGTCTATAAGTACACAGCCAGAGGGCCTCGTAAATAGTGGGAGCAGCAGAAACGTGTGCAAGTTGCTTTACATAATGAAGCAGGCATCGCGGAGATGGAACGTCTGTTTTGATGTAATAGTCAAAGTGTTTGACTTCATCAAAATGGTAGACGAACCTTGTATGTACAAAAAGGGTAGTAAAGAGTAAGGTGGTCATCTTCGTATTGTACGTAGACAACATACTCTAGATAGGAAAAGAGTTTCCTATACTACGATCGGTCGATCTCCTCTTATCACAAGGATTCTCCAATAGGATCAAAGTGAAACCTCCTAAATCCTGGGTTTGGATCTATGAGATAGATCTAAATGGATGTTAGGATTCTCACTAGCTATAGTGAGATAGTATCAGTTGATTCTGGGGAGAATCACTGGAAAGGTTCCAGGGTGATAAGGACGACTGAATGTCAGTCGCAGGCATTGTCTCTAACCTCAGTAAAGGGACGGTAAGTTGGAAGAGTTCCAAGCTAGATACCGTGGCAAACTAGACGATAAAGGCTGGTAACATCACTATTAAAGATACTACCAAAGATGAAGTTTGGGTGTATAATGGTTCATAAGATGAACTAGGTTCCTACCATTGTATGACAATGGAAGTGTGGCTTTAGCCCTGGAACTCTGGTCCCATCAGTGACCCAGACATATTCTGAAGCAGCATCACCTGATCATGGAGATAGTTAATCTCCAGGGTAATCGAGGTTAGGAGAGTAGACTCAGAGGACAACACGGCGGATCCACTCACGAAGGCCTTTTCCCAAAAGAGACTTTTAGGGGATGGTTGAGTATTAGATACTACAACTACTGCTACAGATGGCCCTAGTGCAAGTGGGAGATTGTTAGTTATATGTATGCCCTAGAGGCCACTACTGTACATTGGATGTATATTGTAGTGGATGCTGGGACATATATAGGTAGGACTTTCTTGCTCGACATGATAGTACGCTATCTGGTTGCTCTTTATCTTAACATGTATACTTTCTGTCTCTCTGATTACATGTTGATAAAGCCCTTAGGATGTGTACTTAACTACCTGGACTATGATGCGGATCATACTAGTGGGGACATGGTAGTCCATAAGTACATCCTTCAAAGTCCCTAGTCGTGGGTGTATCGAGACGGGGCATCGATATACCAGTGTAGACTAGCGTATACCTTCTCGACCCATACAGAATGGGCGATGGATGATCCCATATCCATTGGTGATTGACATCAGAGATGATATACGGGTGCTCAGTGGAGACTGGGTACACTGGACGGACTCGCCGAGAACCCCCAGATGGTATTATACCTCACGTCAGATGGCAGTTCTCTGGTGACACTGGTACAGAGTAGTCTGTTGACCCGAGATCGTCATAGAGTCTTGTTTGGTTCCCACTGTGGTTTGATTTCCACCTTACCACGTCCAAGAGGGCGTTCAAAACGGTGGTTTTTAGATACAGTCCCGAATCACATGGAGGCAATGAGCGATAGGAGGGGATTCGTCTCTCCCCGTATAGGGAGTTGATGTTGCACTGTGTTCGATTGGCTATAACCAGAAATTCCTGGCCAGGGTTGCTGAGATTTACTGGTATGTGTTACCAGTAGTTTCTCGAACTGTTATAGACCTCATATCGACACGACTTATCGAGCTATTGGGGTCTGACGTTTACCACACCTAGGCAAGATATGCGACATATCAGATGAACAGACTGGACTGTACGGTAAGTGTTACTGGTTGGATTCACAGGAGTGTAAGCGGGCTTGCTCGTTGATCTTCTGATCACTCAATACCCGGGTGGCCGTTACGTTTAGAAAACCGCTTGCGTCTTGTGATTGTTTGATATGATCATCACCTGCTGCCGGCGTATTGACGAGTCTTTAGAGTCCTACACAGAGGTTTCCTGGCTCAAGCGAAACGAATAGGAGCGCATATGAGATATGTGTGGGACCGAGAATAATGCGTGTATGTGATACCGTATTCTATTCTCGCGATGAATGTATCGATTGGTTCTATGCGATATGACTTAGTTATCGAATCGAGGATTGATTCGATAAGCCGATACATTGAATATTAGTCGGTTATATGCGATATGACCGGATCGTTAAATCAAGTATTGATTTAATGATTTAATGCATAATATATATTTGATATATTACTTTGCATTAACTAGTATTGGTTCACTTTAAATGGATTTTCTCACTTGATGTGCACATTGTATATGTGATATACTTTTGTACACTAGTTTGTATCATGTTTGATGATACATGCTAACTTGAGTATGTGTAAAGATAAACCATGGTTGTGTAATGGTTAGGGTTTTCATTTTATTTATTTATTCATTTATTTATTTATTTCTTTTTGGAAAAAGAAAAGAAAATGGTGGCTTATTTTGTTTGTTGTTGAAGCTTCATGAAGCTTTGACTAAATGACCATTTTGTCTTCATGCTTAACCCTAACCATTCAAACTAACCATGATTTATTCTCTACACCTAACTATGGTTGCAATATGATAAGTATTCATTTATTTTCTATTTTAAAATAACACTTATCATATTATCTTCTTCTTCTTCTCATTCTTCAACATGAAGAAAGCTTGCCTCCATCAATGGCAACTAGTGAAAATGAGTGAGAAATCCAATTCTAAAGTGAACCCACTTCCTATTTCTTCATCCTCTACCACTTGCCAAGTAGTATAGGGTGTTTTCTTCACAAGTTTCATGGCTTGGTGAAGTTGGAGCTTTATATTGTGATGCCTCGACGTAGATCATCTTCGGCATCGAAGTCGACGACCTAGCCCAATCAATTCTCTGATGAAGCCGATGCTAGAGTCCGAGATTCGATTTGGACAGCGGAGAGACATCATCACGGAGCTATGGAAGTGGAGGACCAGATCTCCAAAGGTTGTATTTCTGTATACCTTTTAGTTAAGTTGTTAACTAGCTTCTTGTTTCGCCTATAATTCTAGTCAACGATCCGTATTAGGGTTTCTCGGCACCGTAAAATTGAAATTGGCATGGTTGATGCCTTGTGAGACCTCATTAGTGTGCCTAGGAACCCTACAATTTTAGATAAGAACTACTTAGTATTCGTGCTATGTTTGTTGACCTTGTTAATGTGTAGTGTGCGGGTAGCTAACTAGTGCTTATCTTCTAAAGCATATGATGCGATTGGATTAGGGTAGTCGTAAGACTTTGTTGACCTTGTTAAGGGTTGTGTGGGTGGGTTTAATTTAATCATGAAATGACAGGTTGAACTTGGCTAGCACTTATAATTCGTTGACCTTATTAAGGTCATATGTTTCTAAGGGAAACATATTCGGGAATTTCAAGTGTTCAAATTTGCAATGAGATTATATACCTTCTATGAGATAGTTGGATCCCGATATCCGCTGCGAGTAAATGTTACTCCTGAGAGAGTTTTGCACTTTACAATTAGCAAACCCATTAGGTGTCTAGAAAGGTGTTAACGAGGTTATGCCTCTGGGAAAATGTGGTTTACTCTAATTAGGTTCGTGCGAAAGAACGGGGAACATCCCTCAAAGTACCGACACCAGCATGGCTGAACGGTTAGCGAACTTGTAGGGTGTAGTTAATTCCGGCTTGTCTTTCTTTTTAGGGTTTGAAGGAAGATCTGATTAAAACGGTGGGAGCCATCTCGATTAGATAAATTAAATAACCAATCGATCTTTCAAGAGCATACGCAGAGTGTTTTCTTCTCTCTCTCTCCTGGTAGTGACCGTAACAAGCCTTAATCCAGATAATAATATGGATGTATTAACTGGACCTGCTTATTATACTGAGCTGGGAAACTAATTAATGCGAGGTTTTACGATCAAAGAATTAATTACCGCAATCAAGAACGGCGTCGCTTGGTAGCTAGCCGGTGAGTACTGGTCGGTCCATAGGGATTTTGTGTGTTTTCTAATTATTCTAACGAGTTAATTCCAATTGTTGTGAATTGGATTATCAATAAAACTAAAGTTGATTTAGATTAGGATTAAAACCTTGCGAGGGTTAGGCTTAGGTTAAGTTTGGAAATTTAAGATTTCCCACCACATTCAATGCCCTAATTTAGATCTATTTAGGTGTTATGGTAATAATTAATAAAGGGGATTAGGACGATCGGGAAGAAACGATGTTTCTTCCTCTAGGTTCTTGTCCTTCCTTTCTTAATTCTTACCCTAACCTCCATGGAAAACATGCACAACCGGTCTTTTATACTACGATATCACTGCTACCTCGTGGGATAGGGTGTCGTAGTGAGCAATGTGTGTATGTATGCATGGAGTCCTATAAAAATATGTGATGGACAAGAAAGGGGTGAGAGATCTTCATCTCTCAAACTTTTCCTATTCCTAACCCTAACAAGTGAGGAACAACTCACTTATTAGGGAATTGATAAAAAGAGACATTTTTATGATTTTTAATTCAATAACCTAATTATCTAAACTAGGGTAAATAATTAAAATTATAAGTAGGGCAGATAAAGAAAAATCTATACTAAGGCAGGAAAGAAAAATTTAACTAGGGCAAGATAAAGAAAAAAAACTTACTTTATTTGATGCACTCTTCAACATTACAAGAATTGAAAATTCTGAAATAGATGAATAAAATGAGGCACAAGAAGAGGCATGCTAAAAAAAGAGCATTAGGGTTTCTATTTATAGATTATAGAAAGCTTAGGATTACATTCGATCCCTATCCGCATTTACAAAATTACCCCTAATAAGCCTAGTCAACGCACCGCCCCACCGACAAAAATTGCACCGACACGTGCTCTATATGGCCGCGGAACAGCGGCCAAAACCCATGTTTGGCCGCGGATCTGCGGCCATATAGATGGGCCTTGGGCTGGAATTTTCTGGTATATTTTATGTTGCTTTTTCCTTGACTTTTCTTCATTTGGTTCCTCAGAATGTCTTCTAGTTTCTTCAAGATTTCCACAGTGCATAATGTTGTGGACTTTTATCGTTTGCTTCGCGTTGAAGTCTTGAATCTTTGTCCTGTCTTTTTACTTTGTGAAATTGTTCATTGATCTTCGTTTGTTCTTCAAACTGTAGGCATGATATGTTGGATATATATGTCCTAGAGGCCTTCATTGTACAGGATGCTAGGGATATGTATGTACATGACAATCTTGCTTGATATGATAGTATGCTATTTGGTTTGTCTTTATCTTAACATATGATATATTTTGTGTTGTTGTCACGACCCGCAAGGTACGGAACGTGATTGGCACTTAAGTTTACGAAACGTCTCAAGACATCCGTAAAATAAGTAAGCCAAAGCCTAGAAACCAAAACCAAATAAGAAAAAGAGTGAAGAAAAACCAATCAATTGAAAGCAAGTTTATCAAATGAGTCACATCAAGCCTTTTTAAAAACAATATCAATTTTTTCCGAAAATTTCGGCAGAGTCTCCTTTGTAAATACTGGCCCCCAAAATGGATACAACAAGAATATATATGAATCCAACAAATAAGGCATCCCCAAGCGGGAGCTAGCTCTTCGCCACAAGGCGGTCACAAATCCCACGCAATATAAAACAACGACATGCGAAATAATCATAAAGAAGCATGAGAAAAACAGCATGTCGACTCAAGTGAGCTCGACCCCAAAATACAGCATAAAAAGTCCACAAATCTCACAGTCTCATCTTTAGGTCAATGAACAACAATACTGGTAGATACAGTAGATGGAGTACAACCAGATAGCGTACTATCATGTCGAGCAAGAAAGTCATCCCTATATATGTCCAAGCATCCATTACAATATACATCGTATGTACAGTAATGGTCTCTAGGGCATACATATAACTAACAATCTCCCACTTGCACTAGGGCCATCTGTTGTGGTATCACATACCCAACAATTAGCTGTGGTTGAAGTATCCCATACTCAACTATCCCATAAAAGTCTCTACTGGGAAAAAGGCCTTTGTGAGTGGATCCGCGCTGTTGTCCTCTATGTCTACTCTCCTAACCTCGATCTCCCTGGAGATCAACCATCTCCAAGATCATGTGATACTGCCTAAGAATTATATCTGGATTTCTGATGGGACGTGGGTTCCTTGGCATAAGCCACAACTCCATTGTCACACAATAGTAGGAACGATGTTCATCTCATGAACTTATATATCCAGACTGCCTCTTTGGTAGCATCCTTGGTAACGATGCATCTTGCCTTTAATCATCTAGTAAGTCACGGTATCTAGCTTGGAACTCTTCCAACATACCGTCCCTCTACTGAGGGTAAAGACAATACCTGCGACTGACATTCAATCGTCCTTATCACCCTGAAACCTTTCTGTAGGGTTCCTAGGCACGCTAAGGAGGTCTCACAAGGCATCAACCATACCAATTTCTAATTTTACAAGTGCCGAGAAACCCTAATACGGATCGTTAACTAGAATTTTAGGCGAAACAAGCAACTGGTTAACAATTTAACTAAGTGAACTGAAATACAACCCTTGTAGATCCGGTCCTCCACCTCCATAGCTCCAAGATGAAGTTTCCTTGCTGTCCAAATCGAATCCCGGGCTCTAGCGTCAGCTTCATCGGAGAAATGGGCGGGCTAGGTCATCGACTACGATTCCGAAGATGATCTACATCGAGGCATCACAAGATCAAGCTCCAACTTCACCAAGCCATGAAACTTGTGAAGAAAACACCCTATACTACTTGGCAAGAGGTAGAGGATGAAGAAATAGGAGGTGGGTTCACTTTAGAATTGGATTTCTCACTCTTTTCATCAAATCACCATTGATGGAAGCAAGGTTTTCTTCTTTGAAGAAAAAGAAGAAGATAATTATCATAAGAATAATGAGAAAATAGAGAAATAGATTATTCTTATCATAACTACAACCATGGTTAAGTGTAAAGAGAGGACTATGGTTAAGAGGAATGGTTAGGGTTAAGCATGAGACAAAATGGTCACTTAGTCAAAGCTTCATGAAGCTTCATGAACAAACAAAGAAAGCCACCATTTTTCTCTTTATCATTTCCATAATAAATAAATAAATAAATAGATAAGAAAACCAAAACCCTAACCATTTAAATAACCATGGTTTAATCTTTACACAAACTCAAGTAAACATGTATCATCAAACATGATACATACAAGTGCACAAAACTATATCACATATACAATGTGCACATCAAGTGAGAAAATCCATTTAAAGTGAACCAATACTAGTTAACGCAAAGTAATATATCAAATATATAATTATGCACTAAATCATTAAATCAATACTTGATTTAACGATCCGGTCATATCGCATATAACCGACTAATATCTATAGTAACAACTTATCGAATCAATACTTGATCCGATAACCCGACTATATCGTATAGAACCGATCAATGTTACAAATCGCGAGAATCAAATACAGTATCACATACTGGTATTATTCTCGGTCCCGCACATATCTCATATGCGTTCCTATTTCGTTTCGCTTGAGCCAGGAAACCTCTGTGTAGGACTCTAAAGACTCGTCAATACGCCGGCAGCAGGTGATGATCATATCAAACACCCACAAGCCGCAAGTGGTCTGCTAAACGTAACGGCCACCCGGGTATTGAGCGATCAGAAGATCGACGAGCAAGCCCGCTCACACTCCTGTGAATCCAACCAGTAACACTTACCGTACAATCCGGTCTCGTCGTCTGATATGTCGCATATCTTTCCTAGGGGTGGTAAACGTCAGACCCCAATAGCTTGATAAGTCATGTCGATATGAGGTCTATAACAGTTCAAGAAACTACTGGTAACACTTACCAGTAAATCTCAGCAATCCTGGCCAGGGATTTCCGCTTATAGCCAATCGAACACAGCGCAACATCAACTCCCTATACCGGGAGAGACGAATCCCCTCCTATCGCTCATTGCCTCCATGTGATTCGGTACTGTACCCAAAAGCCAACATTTTGCACGCCCTCTTGGACGTGGTAAGGTGAAAATCAAAGCACAGTCGGAACTACACAAGACTCTATGACGATCTCGGGTCAACAGACTACTCTGTACCAGTGTCACTAGAGAACTGCCATCTGACGTGAGGTATAATACCATCTGGGAGTTCTCGGCGAGTCCGTCCAGTGTACCCAGTCTCCACTGAGCACCCGTATATCATCTCCAATGTCAAACACCAATGGATATGGGATCATCCATCGCCCATCTCTATGGGTCGAGAAGGTACATGCTAGTCTACTCTGGTATATCGATGCCCCGTCTCGATATACCCACGACTAGGGACTTTGAAGGATGTACTTATGGACTACCATGTCCCTACTAGTATGATCCGCATCATAGTCCAGGTAGTCAAGTACACATCCTAAGGGCTTTACCAACATGTAACAGAGAGACAGTCAGTGTACACGTTAAGGTAAAGAGTAACCAGATAGCATACTATCATGTCGAGCAAGAAAGTCCTCCCTATATATGTCCAAGCATCCACTACAATATACATCCTATGTACAGTAATGGCCTCTAGGGCATACATATAACTAACAATCTCCCACTTGCACAAGGGCCATCTGTAGCAGTGGTTGTAGTATCTGATACTCAAACATCCCATAAAGTCTCTCTATGGGAATAGGCCTTCGTGAGTGGATCCGCCGTGTTATCCTCTGAGTCTGCTCTCCTTACCTCGATCACCCTGGAGATCAACTATCTCCATGATCAGGTGATACTGCTTTAGAATATGTCTGGGTCACTGATGGGGCGGACGTTCCAAGGATAAGCCACAACTCCATTGTCACACAATGGGAGGAACTAAGTTCATCTCATGAACATGTATACATCCAGACTGCCTCTTTGGTAGCATCTTAAGTAGCGATGTATCCTGCCTTTATCGTCTAGTATGCCACGGTATCTAGCTTGGAACTCTTCCAACATACCGTCCCTTTACTGAGGGTAAAGACAATGCCTATGACTGACATTCAGTCATTCTTATCACTCTAGAATCTTTCCAGTGATTCTCCCCAGGATCAACTGATACCATCTCACTACACTTAGTGAGTATGCTAACATCCAAATAGATCCATCTCATAGATCCAAAACCCAGGATTTAGGAGGTATCACTTTGATCCTATATGGAGAATCATTGTGATAAGTGGAGATTGACCGAGCGTGGCATAGGAAACTCCTTCCCTATCAAGAGTATGTCTTCCACGTACTCTACGAGGATCGCTACCATACTCCCTACTACCTTTTTTTTTTTATACAAGGATCATCTACCATTTTGATGATGTAAAACTCTTTGACTAACTCATCAAAACAGATGTTCCAACTCCGCAATGCCTGCTTTATCATATAAAACATCTTTCACACGTTTCCGCTGCTCCCACTGTCTATGAAGCCTTCTGGCTGTGTACTTACAGACGCTCTCTTCTAAAACATCATTTAGAAAAGCTTTCATGACACCCAACCACCAGATATCGTAGTCATGGTATGTAGCCGTGGCAAGTAGGATCTGGATGGACTTAAGCATAGCTACTTGAAAAGGTTTCACCATTATCCACGCCTGGTTGATGACGAAAACCTTTAACAAGTCTAGCTTTGAAAGTCTCAACTTTTCATTATACACCAAGTAATCTTCTCAAGATTTACTTGCTCCTGATGGGGATTTAACCCTTCAGATATCGCAACCAAAGTCCATAATTTGTTGGTGTATAAAGATTCCATCTCAGATCGATAAACATCCAGCCATTCTTACAGAGTCTCACTCTTGATAGCCAGCTCGAAACTAGTTGGGTCATCATCTCATGATGCATTCCTCGCTCCCACTGTCATAGAGAAACCGAAGTGTCTCTCAGGTGGGTGAGGAACCCTACTAGATCGGCGGAGAGGCTGAGGTTCGTTGGAAACTATTGAATCCTTTGGTCCTGTCAAATCATCAGCTGCAGTTCGTATAGCTGGAACATTTCCAGTTCTACATAACAGACGTTGTCTCGAGCTTGTCCGGATTTTGCTTTTAGACAAAGGCCGGACAACCCCAAATCTTAACTATTTTAAGATATGGGCTCTTCCCTTTCCATATCACATATGAAGTGGTAGGCAACTGATTTGATCGGGACCCTACTCAATAGGTATGCAACTTCTCAAGTGCATAACTCCTAAAAGGAAATAGGTAACTCAGTAGTACTCATCATAGAGCACACCATATCATATAGGGTGCTATTGCTCCGCCCCGATATACCATTGTGCTGTAGTGTATTCGGAAGAGTAATGCTGAGAGAGAATCTCATTCTCCTTTAGAATTGTCCAGGATTTCCGTGCTTAAGTATTCTCCTTCCTGATCACATCAAAGGACATAATACTTATACCCTTATTGGTTCTCTACTTCTCTCTTATATTCTGTAAATACCTCAAAAGGTTCTGACTTGTGTTTCAACATGAACATATGTCTGAATCTTGATAGATCATCAGAGAACGTAATGAAGTATAAAGAAGCAGTCTTGGCATATGCAGACAGGGGACCTTACATACATCAACATGTATCAATCCCAAGAGTTCACTAACACTTTCTCTGTTTCCATTAAACAGAGCTATGGTCATCTTATCTCTGTGACATGACTGGCAAGTTTCATAAGATGTAAATTCAAACAAATTTAAATATGCATCTAAATGTAACTTTAGCTAGTCGGGTCACATTGATCTGACCTAGTCTACAATACCTCAAGAAGAATTCGTTCATTTCTGAATTCTTTCTCTTGTGTGTGTTCTGTATACTAAGAACTGTAGTTTGATTTAGAGCATTAATGGTTTTAGATAACGTGCCTGAACCGATCAACTTTTGATATAGGAAATGTTCAAAACATTATCCAACAATACAAAATTTTATCATTTCTTTACTAATAAAGAGACTGATATGATTTTGTATATCAGGTTCGGTATCTAATAATATTCGTTCAGAATCAATGTATTGATAATACAGGGCGACAGTGACCGACAGACTTGGCTGCAACTCTTGCCCTGTTTTCTGCCTCATGAAACTTATCACCCGTTCTCAGTTCTTTACCTATCTGTAGCCCATGTAACATATTACATATGCGGGATCCTGATCCGGTATCATATACCCAGGATGTAAAGGATACAGAGAAACAGTTCTTTGCAATGAACACACCCGAAGATGATGCATCATATGCACTTTCTTCGTTTGGGCGGCACGGGAATTCTAGTAATCCCCAATTTCCTGCTCTGTTTTATAACAATTATAAGTTGGAGCGGGACCAACGTTCCCCAGCTCAATATAACAAGCGGGTTCGGTCAATATTTCCGTGTTATTATCTTGATTAAGGCGTGATATGCTCGCTACCAGGAGAGAGAGAGAAGAAAACACTCGGCGTATGCTCTTGCAAGATCAAATTGGTTATTATTTTATCTAATCAGGATGGCTCCCACTGCTTTTTATCAAATCTTCCTTCAAACCCTAAAAGGAAAGACTAGCCGGGATTAATTACACGCTACAAGTTCGCCAATCTTTCAGCCAGGCCAGTATCGGTACTTTGAGGGAGGTGTCCCGTGCTTTCGCACGGACCTAATTAATGTGAACCTCGTTTTCCCAGAGGCATAACCTCGTTAACACCTTTCTAGACACCTACTTGATCGGCTAATTGTAATGTGTAAAACTCTCCCAGGAGTAACTCTTACTCGCAGCGGGCATCGGGATCCAACTATCTTATAGAAGGTATGCAATCTCATTGCAAATTTCAACACTTGAAATTCCCTATAATTTTGCCCCTAGCGTCCTATGACCTTGACGCAGGCCAACAAACCATAGTGCGCTAGTCAAGTTCATCCCGTCATTTCCAGATTGAATTAAACCCACACGCACGACCCTTGACGCAGGCCAACAAAGTCGCACGACTACCCTAATCCAATTTGCATCATATGCATAAGCAGATAAATACTAGTTAGCTACCGCACACTACGCCTTGACGCAGGCCAACAAACGTAGCACGATTACTAACAACTACTTATCTGAAATGACGGAGGGCTACGACAGGTTTTTCTGAAAACCTATTGCGTAATGAACTTGATATCGTTGTAGGATCGAATGAATTTTGAAATGGAGTGTTTTTTAGGCTTTTCTAGTTTTGCTAAAGGAGTCACTCCCGGTGAAGGGATCGTCGGTCCTTTCCACATCGAATAAGGTGCGGGATATATCATATATATCACTGTGCAAAGCAGAAACTATAGAAGCTATCAAAAGACAAACCGAGTGTGTAGCATCTGCCGGTTATTGCTAAAGGAGTCACTCCCGGTGAAGGGATCTCGGTCCTTTCCTTATCGAATAAGGTGCAGGATGTTCTACAAGGAACACCGCGATGCAAAGCAAGAACTGCACCTACCTGTTTTATTTAGAAATTTGATTCCACAACATCTTAGGTTTCTTTTCTTTCATTAATCATATTATTGAAGTCCCATCATTTAAGTTACCTAAACAGCACAGATAAATACGACGTACACTTATGCCATCCGCATTCGCCTCGATGTCTCCTCATGCACCGTTAGGTTAGGTAACTAACGGCAGAGCGGGGCAGGGCTAGCGCGGGTGTAAAACATAAGTAACGTCTATATAATATATCATATATACTGTATACTGTGTCTATCACAGAACATCATATGATCACATCACAGATATCGCAGCAGAAGAAACATATGAAATATTGGATATACTAGGACGTCCGTGTTTTCAATACGAGCCAGTATAAAACACGGATTCCACGGTCGCGATGAATAGCCAAACCTACACCCCTAGACCCCTACGAGAGCGGCAAGCAACCCTACCAATTCTAGAGTTAGGAGACCCGGACTCAACTCCTCGAGTTGGTCTCCCACTGGACTCCAGAACCCGGTTACTTGTGCTCTCCTCCTTGGGTCTATCCTAGTGCGGAAAAGTAAATAATATACAAAGGGTGACATCTTCCGCAACCTGGAAGTGCCCCAATAAAAGAATATTACATACAAGTTTTTACATGAATGAAAATGAAAAACACTCATCTCACATAAAAAAACCCCGGCTATTCGAACACGACGATCCAATATAGCATATCCAGCAACACATAACATCACATGTCATCAACGTAAGTAAATATGCGCATCCCAATTGTCGTTGACATATAGCAACGAAACCGGCGATATCACATATTACACTTACGGTCACAAAAAAAAGTGTAAAACTACAACAGTTGGAATCCGCAACCTCCTCAGACATCGCATGCCTGACCAAATGAATTCCTTAGACATCACATGCCTAACAATTATAAACCCCGCATTTTAGTCTCTATATCGAAAACTCTTTTCAATATCAAGTCGGGCAATTCAACAAGATTCCCGAAAAACTGATCGAATGCTCGTCGCAAACTTCAGTAGGCGGCCGCACCCCCGATGCCGTCGACGAAGTGCACCAAGGCGGAACACCGCTGCCGCAAGCACCCGAACGGATGCTTTCGGTGACGGGGTTCTCCTACAGTCACTTGGTCGGGGCTATGGGGTGTAGCAGTCTATTAAGTTTATCCGGCGAGTATCCGCGTACGCTACGTGATTGCGACGGACTTTTGATCACATCAAAATTCCGTGGCAACCGATCAAGTGAGACTAAAGTGCTATGTTTAGAACATTCAAATCAGTTATCTCATAACTACTTGTGGATTCCAATCGTTGTGTCACATTCCAGATAAATAGAAAATGTTAAACTTTCCGATCGAACCTTCAAACACCCACGTTTTCCCGATAAAGATCAACACATGAAACAAGTTTAAAAACATCATGTTCATGCCTCAGAACCAACGGTCCAGCCGTAGAAGGGTCAAGCCAACGTCTCACATGTGGCACGTCGTACTGCCCCAAACCCGAAGGTTCAAAGGGCGGTTCAAGACGGTTACATAATCGAGTTAAGGTTTGTTGTCTTCTAGAGGGTCCATTGCGTTACTTGCACTACTTAGAACGTTATTAAACTACGGAAAAGTCCAACAATTGGAAATTTCCCGGCAGGGGAAAAAATGGGTATTTATATCCGGTCGAACTTTTCAACATATTCAAAAATTATCCGGAAAAGATATAGACAAAATTAGACAATCCGATCGAATAATCGAATCCCCAAAACAACCCCAGAAAAACTCAACTGTTGAGTAAAATATAAAAATTTCCAGAAGACTCAGCACTTCCAGACAAGAATTACTGTGCAAGCCACGTCGTCTAACTCACCAAAATGGCCGCGGAACCGCCGCGAAACCCAGGGTGGGGCCGCGGTTCCGCGGCTCGTTGGTCGAGTTAGACTCACATGCTTCACAGTAACTCATAGAATTCCCTGCTGAATTTTTTGGCAATTTTTAATTCACAAAAATCCAAATTTTCAGAAAATTTCCAAAGAGCATTTTGAGTTAGGGTTTCGATGTTCGTTCGGATTTCAAACGTCGTCTAGACTTCGCCTAAGGCTCTAGCTAGTCTCTGATACCACTGTAGGGTTCCCAGACACGCTAAGGAGGTCTCACAAGGCATCAACCATGCCAATTTCTAATTTTACAAGTGCCGAGAAACCCAAATACGTATCGTTAACTAGAATTTTAGGCGAAACAAGCAACTAGTTAACAATTTAACTAAGTGAACGGAAATACAACCTTTGTAGATCCGGTCCTCTACCTCCATATCTCCAAGATAAAGTCTCCTTGATGTCCAAATCGAATCCCAGGCTCTAGCGTCGGCTTCATCGGAGAAATGGGCGGGCTAGGTCATCGACTACGATGCCGAAGATGATCTACGTCGAGGCATCACAAGATCAAGCTCCAACTTCACCAAGCCATGAAACTTGTGAAGAAAACACCCTATATTACTTGGCAAGAGGTAGAGGATGAAGAAATAGGAGGTGGGTGTCACGACCCGAAAGAGCACGTGACTGGCCCTTGAACCATATGAAGCCTATAGGACTCCATCTGATCCAAGCAAGCCAAAAGCCCAGAAATCTAAAACCATTTTTAAGAATAAATAAAGAAAACTGGTTTAAAGGAGTGAAGAAATACAGGTTTGAAATCAAGGTTTTTGAATAACTAAGCCGAAGGGCGTTTTGAAAACAATAAAGTCTTTTCTAAAAATTTCGGCAGAGTTTCTTTTGTAAAACTGGCCCCGAATGGGGTAAAACAAGAACAACGATATATATGCAATGATAAAGGCATCCCCAAGCGGGAGCCAGCTCTTCGTCAATCGACGGTCACAACCACACAATGATGTAATAATATACAACGCCAAGTGGCGAGGATCAAATCCAAAAGAAAGCTCAAAAGCAACAGTAAAACCACAATACTACTAAGCGCGACTCTAGGTCGAATAATACAACACTGTCTCTAAGTCTGAAAGAATATACAAGATTTGGTTGATGGAAATTCTAGATACAATGAAATAATAAATACAATAGTGGTTCTTGATACGAAATAATCCACCTACCAAAGCAATTCACCCGCAAGAAGGAAGTGTGCCAGAAATGCCGCAATAGAACCTGTACGGCAGAACCTGCAAGAACTGTGGCACAACGGGGGTGAGTTGCCAACTCGTGAATAGAAACATCTACAAGCAGAAACCGAATGCAAGACATAAACCTAAGTCAACGATCAATAATATAGTCCACAAGAGTACATCTGAGTGTAATAGGGTGGCAAGGTAACATCTAATCATGTATGTAGTGCCAGGTACTCAGGTAATCACCTGTCATCAGTATAAGGTATGCCTGCATGAAGTAACTATGATGAAATATCAATGATATCAATACACGTATATTAGCGTCCTATACCACTAATATTGGTGTAAGGGTATATATAACAGCGCCCACATACCCTGTTATATATACAAATAAGGTATGATCAATGTAAAACCAGTCTGTATATGATCCATGTCTATATGTAATCCATGTCTGTATGTATGTGGAACCCGTCCACTCGTCACCCACTGACGATAAGCATCAAGTATGCAAGTATGAGGATATAAACAATGTCATGGAAAAACATCATGAAAACATAGAACATACGCATCATCGATAATGGTGCTGGTGTCCTAACAGCATGATCATAATATAGCAATGAACATATACCAGCAATGCAAATAGCATGAAGATGCAGAAATCTAGTAGTCAACACCACAGAAAAGTATCTACTATGCAACTACATCTGAGTATCAGGTCAATCAGGAGGGGTAGGTGTGGAAACCACCTAAATCTGAGTCGGTATATATATAAAGATATATAGTCGGTGATCTCGCCTCAATGTCATATCATAAGATATCCTCGAGTTATGAGTGCGGATCTATCATCAATATCGGCTCGTACGGTAAATCGTCGTACGGCATCCCCAATAGCTGGGTAGGGTCAACATCTCACTGTCTCATCACATAACAGATATCACCATCATCAGATCATATAGCCTGGAGTACTACTCTATGTCTAGTACAAAACGGTAACATCAGTAAGTATGCATGCGGGGGTAAACACATATCCCAAGCCCGCAAGAAGCACAAGTCATATCCCACATATGAATCGTATCAAATCACCGATCCCAGGGCACCAAGCCCACATCATCGACTCATCTCCAAAGTCATCACATATCATCGATCACAGTGCAAGTACAAGTGATAAGCAAGGGTGTGTGTATAGGTGTAATTCTATCCTAGGGTTCGCGACTATGAACTGCACTAGTCACTGCTAACCCTATACTATCCATAATACACCTAATATCACAATAACTATATAATAATCTATCTACGGACTGCGGGTGTGCTATACGCCATCCACCCGACTTCCCCCTGTAGATATAATCTACTCACCTTGCATCATCATTTGCGGACATCACCACGCATTTGCTTGTCGTCCCGAAGTCTTCATGGGTACCTACACATCAAATATCGTATATGCACATTAAAACCAAATCCAAGCTAAAACGGCGTATGAAATCCAAAACGATACGATAAGGGGGCCTATAGGTGAGAACCTATGGCACGCTTCCAAAACCATCAATAAACCCTCTATATCGTCGTATAAACGACAAATAGTCGAGGCAAAACACATTCCACCATTTCAGAAATGAAAATACGGAATACGGAAACTAAAGTCCAAAACAGCAACTCATGAAATGTGTTCCAGATTTCACCCTAGAAAGAATCTGTCAAAACTAGAAGTACCCAGGGCCAAGAATTGAGGAATTGGGGCTATGCACAGAAAACGAGGCGATTCCTCACTGGTCTGGCCGCAAATTGCGGCCAGAAGGGAGATTTCGGCGGCCTAACTTTGGAATGGGGAGCTAGGGTTTTGGGTGTTGCCTCTATGGTGCCTGAACATCTCAATTTCCACTCAATATTATTTTAGGGTTCTCGGGGTGTTAGCAGATTCTAATTAACAGTGGCAGATTCCAGTTTTTCCCCCGATATTGGTTTCTACAATCCGTATTCTGGTTCAAGCTTCAGGTTTTGGGTTCTAATTCAAACACTAGGGTGTTGGTAAGACCACTACTGAGCTCAATTTCATAATACAACACCAATTTCCCTCAAACCCTAACTAGGTTTTCACCAAGTCCATAATATCACACAATATCGGTTAAATCTTAACATGGGTTTATAGGAAAGGCTATAATTAAGCTAATGGTTCAGAAATTACCTCCATTAGCAACTCAAGAAAATTCTTGAGTTGCCCCTAGTGGCCAAAATCCTTGCTTCTTTAGCTCCAAGTGTAGATCTAGGGATTTTGCACAATTTTAATGAAATGAGTGTGAGGTTTTGGGGTGTTTTTAGAGATGATTTGAGGAGTTGAAGAGGGGAGGATGATGGAGGGGAGGCAGCAGCAGCAAGAGGAGAAGGAAGAGGGAAGAAAATGATGGGAGAATGGCTAGGGGTGCTAGTCAAAAGTCCACCTCTCTTTCTCACCTACCCTCATCATTTCCTTTTTCTTTTCTTTTCCTTTTCTTTTAAAAACCAAACCTTCTCACATCAATAGTAATCCCAAAAGAAACCATGGCTAGAAAAATGCACAAGTGTAGAAAAAGTGATATGTGCAAGTTTTGCACAAAATTGCCAAAAAACCCGATTAGCGATTTTAGTCGCGATTAGCACTAAATTAGTGTCAAACTAATCACAAAAACTTAAAAATGTCATAATTCACTAATTTACCCTATTTTAGAATTTTCCATAATTTCTCATAATTTTTCTAACATTTTTCCTATTTATATGCATTTAATATTAAAATAATCAATAAAATAATATTAAATTATAAAAATTCCCAAAATTAATATTTTATATTTTTGAAAATGTTACAATCTACCCCCCTTAAAGAAATTCGGTCCCCGAATTTAAATTTAAACCCCCAATACTAAAAACAATTTCAGTAATAATCCATTTGTCGGGGCTCCGAAAATATCAACACATAAAACATCACAGCGCAATGCATGCGCATGAAAAATGAGCAGATAACTCAAAAGCAAAACTCCATCAAGCATCTCGCAATCATCGGAGTCGAGGTAAAAACACAATGTCAAATTCAATACAAAACCGATATGATATGGATCAATACTACACATGTAGACATCCAATCTATACATGTAAAAAAAAGCTGATGTAAAAGCATGCTACAGTATATCCAGGTACCGTCCACTGACAAGTCCTGCTCAGCATGAAAGCAAAAATCCAACATCATAAAAGGTACTGCTCCAAAAGGAATAAATCCCAAAAATGCACATAACACAATCCTGTGCGTCTGGTGCGCACGGAAATCAAGATCCATAAATGTGTCAAACAGGTATACAAAACAACATCTAGGTGCAACTGGTGTGCACGAAACATCTGTCGTAGGCAACGTGTGTGCCTGACAGAAAAAAAAAATCAGGTGCATGTGACATGCACGAAGAATCCCGATTTAGTGCATCTGGCGTGCACCAAAATCGTATATCAAAACACTAAGGGTGCATGAAAACTACGCTGGAAGTGCAAATCAAATCACTGCATACGGTAGGCATAAAATCTCAATCAATATCTCAAATGTAATATCTCTGCGCAAAATATATAAATATCCAGTGGGTGCGTGAAACCAAAATCATGAAACTCAGTCATCAAAACTAAATCATGCAAACAGAACGCCCAAAATACCGAAATCCAAAATGACGGATACGTGATAATCGAATCACAAAATCACAAATCATAAATACCGTCGTCGGTAGTCCCTCCTTCGAGGTCGAGAAGGAGTCGGTGCAATCCACTGCTAGCAGCGCAGGATATCTACCTGCCTCTTGCTCACGATCTGGCGTCCTTTGACTCTCTGGGTCCTTATCTTCTCTGTGGATTTCCAATCTCACAGTCAACCGGCTCATCGGCCCTATCAGATGTGCTAACGGGGACGATTCCATTCTGGCACTTCTCTGGTCACCTCTCGGTCAAACCTCACGACCACTCGTAAGGCAGCATATCACTGGCGTCGGCCTCTGGCTCTCTGAAAGTACGTCACACATCTGATCCTGGGTGCAAACATCATTGCAGCAATGTCCTGGAAGGAATCCTGCTCAAGGTCTCTTCCGATTTCGCCTATGCCGAACCAAACGGAGGCTGGCTCTCCTGCACAACCTCTTCTCGCTCAAAAGACACCTGTGTCCTCAGAACAATATCTTCTCAGAAACTGGTCACATCCCAACGTCTCTGTAAGCAAATCAGGTCTCTAGTCTCGACGGGAAGCAATGACAGCTCGTCAGTGTCTCACACGAACCTCTCGTTCCAACTGTCTCTATCGTCGTCCACTATGGCGTCATGCTAAGCTACGATGCACTGCACTGTTCTCGGCCACGGTCAATCTGAAGTCTCTCACACGGACTCGAAATCGCGTATTCTGTAGCTTCATCACTCTGTAGCAGATGTCAGGCCGAACTGGTCCTTGGGAACACGTCCCAACCACCGGAGGAATACTCATCACTCGTCCGTCCTTGATCAATTCGCAAAGCATCTGGTTAAGTTCCTTTATCCGAACCTGGTCAACTACCTCTTCGACAAGGCTGAACTCTATCTTGCTGGGTGTGCGCAAAATGACCACTCTGGGTCTAGGTCTTCTCATATCGTCTCCCGAAGGGTCCTGTCGGGTTCCTTTCTCAATTCTCAATCCTGCCGAAATGCCCGGAAGTCGTCATCCCATGCTGAAGCTAAAGCTTTTTCCGGAACGGCTGCATACTTACCGCGCTTCTTTCTGGAAGATATATCCATATACCACGCCTCGGGGTGCGTATCACATCTCTGATGTCAGAGGAGTGGGACGTCATCTCGTCGAAATCTCGTACGAACTCTTCTCTTCACTCTGCGTCAATGTCGACTGATTCGGACTCGTCTCATCATGGCTGCACGAACTGCGCTCCGACGGCTATGCTCGCATCTGGAGTCTCCCAAGCAGTGTCCCGTCACGATATCCGAAAGATGTCGAACCATCCGATCGACTCGTCAGATCCTCATAATCCCCCAAGAACTCACATCTCGGTTACAGTTTAATAGTATCGAGTACATGCCACAGCGTCGGTGGTCCAGCCGTAGAAGGGCAAACCCAAGCCTCACTAATGGCGCCGCGGAACCTCCGTAAACCCTAAGGTTCAAAGGCTGTCACACGGTCATTAAGTCGAGTTAGGGTTTCATTCTTCTAGAGGGTCCATAGAATCACCTGCATGTCTTTTCCGTATACTTTAAACTTGGAAAATAGGCTCCTGACATTCGATCGTCTCTATCGACTCTCAACGAACCTGCGTGAAATCGTCTCTGTCTGGAATCAATCCACCTGGTGACTCGAATCGGGTAAGCAAACTCACCACACGTCCTAGTCATTCATCCTCGGTGACTAGCGACTCGCTATCATATCTCCAAGAACATGCTCATGCTGCAGTAGCTCCAACCATCTGGGCGATATCTCGTCATTTGCAGCAGCAACTGGCTCATACGCCTGTACGCCGAACAACGCCTCAATCCTCCAGGAAAGGCAACACATAAGCGGTCATCTCTGAGTTAGCCTGCTCTAGGTCCGAGTAAGACTCTCCACACTGGAAATCTTCAACTCATCTGGGCCCGCTCTGGCGCAAAATCGGACGAATCACCTTCGTCTCTCAAATCGGTTAGACTAGCTATCATCTGTCGCATATCTGCCCGAAAGCTCCGGCAGTCTCAGCTCGTAATCTCCGAAAGCAACATCCTGTCAATCTCAGCCACAGCTGGTCCATCTGTCTGCACGGTAGGCGACCTCACAATCTCGGAGGTACGCTGTACCTCAACAGTCATCTCTCAACTGGCAGCTCTAACAATGGCCCGATCATCCGGTGCAAGACCAAGCACTCGCCTCCACTAGAGGTCACAATCCACAACGCTAACTCGAGACGTTCCCATGTCACCAGAAAACACAAAGGTCGGCCCTCGTACCAAACGAGCTCACACCGGCCGTAACCCTAGCAGCAGCCCAAACTGCGCTCAAACATGGTGACAGGAACCTCAGTCGAGTATCAAAGAGAGCACATCAATGGCAAGAAAGGAAACAACAGATCCAAAGTGGATACATGATCATAGGAAGGAACATCATCAATGGAGGTATGATCATGAAACTAATAGAATCGGGAATCTCAAATGGATGTATAATCCAGGATATGAAGAGAATCACTGATCTCGAAAAATATGTACATCCTAAGGTTCCTTAAGCGGAGTGGCGTGTCGTAAGTATGCCGCGGAACATACCAACGATACGTCACTCTACTTTAGTCACCTACTCCATCAACCAAGGGTCATCCTAATACGACGAAAGTTCGGGTCTAATACCCCCTCGACCAAGTCTAAGTTCCGTAAGGTCAAGCCTAAGTTCCGTAAATAAACAACGCCCTAGGCTCCACATAGTCAAACTCAGACTCGAACCAAGGTCAACCTAGCGCTCTGATACCAACTTTGTCACGACCCGAAAGAGCACGTGACTGGCCCTTGAACCATATGAAGCCTATAGGACTCCATCTGATCCAAGTAAGCCAAAAGCCCAGAAATCTAAAACCATTTTTAAGAATAAATAAAGAAAACTGGTTTAAAGGAGTGAAGAAATACAGGTTTGAAATCAAGGTTTTTGAATAACTAAGCCGAAGGAAGTTTTGAAAACAATAAAGTCTTTTCTAAAAATTTCGGCAGAGTTTCTTTTGTAAAACTGGCCCCGAATGGGGTAAAACAAGAACAACGATATATATGCAATGATAAAGGCATCCCCAAGCGGGAGCCAGCTCTTCGTCAATCGACGGTCACAACCACACAATGATGTAATAATATACAACGCCAAGTGGCGAGGATCAAATCCAAAAGAAAGCTCAAAAGCAACAGTAAAACCACAATACTACTAAGCGCGACTCTAGGTCGAATAATACAACACTGTCTCTAAGTCTGAAAGAATATACAAGATTTGGTTGATGGAAATTCTAGATACAATGAAATAATAAATACAATAGTGGTTCTTGATACGAAAGAATCCACCTACCAAAGCAATTCACCCGCAAGAAGGAAGTGTGCCAGAAATGCCGCAATAGAACCTGTACGGCAGAACCTGCAAGAACTGTGGCACAACGGGGGTGAGTTGCCAACTCGTGAATAGAAACATCTACAAGCAGAAACCGAATGCAAGACATAAACCTAAGTCAACGATCAATAATATAGTCCACAAGAGTACATCTGAGTGTAATAGGGTGGCAAGGTAACATCTAATCATGTATGTAGTGCCAGGTACTCAGGTAATCACATGTCATCAGTATAAGGTATGTCTGCATGAAGTAACTATGATGAAATATCAATGATATCAATACACGTATATTAGCGTCCCATACCACTAATATTGGTGTAAGGGTATATATAACAGCGCCCACATACCCTGTTATATATACAAATAAGGTATGATCAATGTAAAACCAGTCTGTATATGATCCATGTCTATATGTAATCCATGTCTGTATGTATGTGGAACCCGTCCACTCGTCACCCACTGACGATAAGCATCAAGTATGCAAGTATGAGGATATAAACAATGTCATGGAAAAACATCATGAAAACCCGTGCCTAGCATCGACACGTAAATCCTCATCCATATGGGGCTCCGTCTGCGGTATCGGCCCTCGGCCCCCGGCAGTACGAGTCAACCCATGTCCATCTCTGGGCTCCGTCTGCGGTATCGGCCCGTCGGCCCCGGCAGTATGCCCATCTCTCGGCTCCAGGCGGTATTCCCCGGATATCCGCCGAGCTCAAATACAATCACCGGTAGGTACTCGCCCGCCTCCAGGCTCAATCGGCATAACCCATCGATCATCTCGTCGAGGGGAACCATACCGGGCCCACCACGAACCCGCAATCGGATCATCCACTCCTCGAATCGGGTTTCAAGCACACGTCTCAGCACCGAGAAAACGAGTGGTGGACGCACCGAAATATCATATCACGAGGTACCGGGTTTTCATAAAAGTGCCTCTTTTCTTAAATAACCCCACGGTCCTCAAAAACCAGAATCACATGAAAATCCAACATCAGGAAGTAAATCCAATGCGATATGCTATGCAGTCAATCCATGACGTATGCGACATGTAAAGAACAGTAATCATATCGGAAATCATGCAACATGGAATAGTAATTTGCATATGTCGAAGGAAGAAGCATCTCATGAATGCAATAGTACTACAGTGTAGTGGCGTGGCAATTATCGATGATGAAGTGTGTGAGCCGGCAAATAGTGTACGTGGAACATACGCATCATCGATAATGGTGCTGGTGTCCTAACAGCATGATCATAATATAGCAATGAACATATACCAGCAATGCAAATAGCATGAAGATGCAGAAATCTAGTAGTCAACACCACAGAAAAGTATCTACTATGCAACTACATCTGATTATCAGGTCAATCAGGAGGGGTAGGTGTGGAAACCACCTAAATCTGAGTCGGTATATATATAAAGATATATAGTCGGTGATCTCGCCTCAATGTCATATCATAAGATATCCTCGAGTTATGAGTGCGCATCTATCATCAATATCGGCTCGTACGGTAAATCGTCGTACGGCATCCCCAATAGTTGGGTAGGGTCAACATCTCACTGTCTCATCACATAACAGATATCACCAACATCAGATCTTATAGCCCGGAGTACTACTCTATGTCTAGTACAAAACGGTAACATCAGTAAGTATGCATGCGGGGGTAAACACATATCCCAAGCCCGCAAGAAGCACAAGTCATATCACACATATGAATCGTATCAAATCACCGATCCCAGGGCACCAAGCCCACATCATCGACTCATCTCCAAAGTCATCACATATCATCGATCACAATGCTAGTACAAGTGATAAGCAAAGGTGTGTGTATAGGTGTAATTCTATCTTAGGGTTCGCGACTATGAACTGCACTAGTCACTGCTAACCCTATACTATCCATAATACACCTAATATCACAATAACTATATAATAATCTATCTACGGACTGCGGGGGTGCTATACGCCATCCACCCGACTTCCCCCTGTAGATATAATCTACTCACCTTGCATCATCATTTGCGGACATCACCACGCATTTCCTTGTCGTCCCGAAGTCTTCATGGGTACCAACACATCAAATATCGTATATGCGCATTAAAACCAAATCCAAGCTAAAACGGCGTATGAAATCCAAAACGATACGATAAGGGGGCCTATAGGTGAGAACCTATGGCACGCTTCCAAAACCATCAATAAACCCTCTATATCGTCGTATAAACGACAAATAGTCGAGGCAAAACACATTCCACCATTTCAGAAATGAAAATACGGAATACGGAAACTAAAGTCCAAAACAGCAACTCATGAAATGTGTTCCAGATTTCACCCTAGAAAGAATCTGTCAAAACTAGAAGTACCCAGGGCCAAGAATTGAGGAATTGGGGCTATGCACAGAAAACGAGGCGATTCCTCACTGGTCTGGCCGCAAATTGCGGCCAGAAGGGAGATTTCGGTGGCCTCACTTTGGAATGGGGAGCTAGGGTTTTGGGTGTTGCCTCTATGGTGCCTGAACATCTCAATTTCCACTAAATATTATTTTAGGGTTCTCGGGGTGTTAGCAGATTCTAATTAACAGTGGTAGATTCCAGTTTTTCCCCCGATATTGGTTTCTACAATCCGTATTCTGGTTCAAGCTTCAGGTTTTGGGTTCTAATTCAAACACTAGGGTGTTGGTAAGACCTCTACTGAGCTCAATTTCATAATACAACACCAATTTCCCTCAAACCCTAACTAGGTTTTCACCATGTCCATAATATCACACAATATCGGTTAAATCTTAACATGGGTTTATAGGAAAGGCTATAATTAAGCTAATGGTTCAGAAATTACCTCCATTAGCAACTCAAGAAAATTCTTGAGTTGCCCCTAGTGGCCAAAATCCTTGCTTCTTTCGCTCCAAGTGTAGATCTAGGGATTTTGCACAATTTTAATGAAATGAGTGTGAGGTTTTGGGGTGTTTTTAGAGATGATTTGAGGAGTTGAAGAGGGGAGGATGATGGAGGGGAGGCAGCAGCAGCAAGAGGAGAAGGAAGAGGGAAGAAAATGACGGGAGAATGGCTAGGGGTGCTAGTGAAAAGTCCACCTCTCTTTCTCACCTACCCTCATCATTTCCTTTTTCTTTTCTTTTCCTTTTCTTTTAAAAACCAAACCTTCTCACATCAATAGTAATCCCAAAAGAAACCATGGCTAGAAAAATGCACAAGTGTAGAAAAAGTGATATGTGCAAGTTTTGCACAAAATTGCCAAAAAACCCGATTAGCGATTTTAATCGCGATTAGCACTAAATTAGTGTCAAACTAATCACAAAAACTTAAAAATGTCATAATTCACTAATTTACCCTATTTTAGAATTTTCCATAATTTTTCATAATTTTTCTAACATTTTTCCTATTTATATGCATTTAATATTAAAATAATCAATAAAATAATATTAAATTATAAAAATTCCCAAAATTAATATTTTATATTTTTGAAAATGTTACAGTGGGTTCACTTTAGAATTGGATTTCTCACTCTTTTCATAAAATCACCATTGATGGAAGCAAGGTTTTCTTCTTTGAAGAAGAAGAAGAAGAAGAAGAAGAAGATAATTATTATAAGAATAATGAGAAAATAGAGAAATAGATTATTCTTATCATAACTACAACCATGGTTAAGTGTAGAGAGAGGACTATGGTTAAGAGGTATGGTTAGGGTTAAGCATGAGACAAAATGGTCACTTAGTCAAAGCTTCATGAAGCTTCATGAACAAACAAAGAATGCCACCATTTTTCTCTTTATCATTTCCATAATAAATAAATAAATAAATAGATATGAAAATCAAAACCCTAACCATTTAAATAACCATGGTTCAATCTTTACACAAACTCAAGTAAACATATATCATCAAACATGATACATACAAGTGCACAAAACTATATCACATATACAATGTGCACATCAAGTGAGAAAATCCATTTAAAGTGAACCAATACTAGTTAACGCAAAGTAATATATCAAATATATAATTATGCACTAAATCATTAAATCAATACTTGATTTAACGATCCGGTCATATCGCATATAACCGACTAATATCTATAGTAACAACTTATCGAATCAATACTTGATCCGATAACCCGACTATATCGCATAGAACCGATCAATGTTACACATCGCGAGAATCAAATACAGTATCACATACTGGTATTATTCTTGGTCCCGCACATATCTCATATGCGCTCCTATTTCGTTTCGCTTGAGCCAGGAAACCTCTGTGTAAGACTCTAAAGACTCGTCAATACGCCGGCAGCAGGTGATGATCATATCAAACACCCACAAGCCGCAAGCGGTCTGCTAAACGTAACGGCCACCCAGGTATTGAGCGATCAGAAGATCGACGAGCAAGCCCGCTAACACTCCTGTGAATCCAACCAGTAACACTTACCGTACAGTCCGGTCTCGTCGTCTGATATGTCGCATATCTTGCCTAGGGGTGGCAAACGTCAGACCCCAATAGCTCGATAAGTCGTGTCGATATGAGGTCTATAACAATTCGAGAAACTACTGGTAACACTTACCAGTAAATCTCAGCAACCCTGGCCAGGGATTTCCGGTTATAGCCAATCGAACACAGCGCAACATCAACTCCCTATACCGGGAGAGACGAATCCCCTCCTATCGCTCATTGCCTCCATGTGATTCGGGACTGTACCCAAAAGCCACCGTTTTGCACGCCCTCTTGGACGTGGTAAGGTGGAAATCAAAGCACAGTGGGAACCACACAAGACTCTATGACGATCTCGGGTCAACAGACTACTCTGTACCAGTGTCACCAGAGAACTGCCATCTGACGTAAGGTGTAATACCATCTGGGAGTTCTCGGCGAGTCCGTCCAGTGTACCCAGTCTCCACTGAGCACCCGTATATCATCTCCGATGTCAAACACCAATGGATATGGGATCATCCATCGTCCATCTGTATGGGTCGAGAAGGTACACGCTAGTCTACTCTGGTATATCGATGCCCCGTCTCGATATACCCACGACTAGAGACTTTGAAGGATGTAGTTATGGACTACCATTTCCCCACTAGTATGATCCGCATCATAGTCCAGGTAGTCAAGTACACATCCTAAGGGCTTTACCAACATGTAACAGAGAGACAATCAGTGTACACGTTAAGGTAAAGAGTAACCAGATAGCATATTATCATGTCGAGCAAGAAAGTCCTCCCTATATATGTCCAAGCGTCCACTACAATATACATCCTATGTACAGTAATGGCCTCTAGGGCATACATATAACTAACACTTTCCAGTGATTCTCCCCAGGATCGATTGATACCATCTCACAACAACTAGTGAGTATCCTAATATCCAAATAGATCTATCTCATAGATCCATAACCCAGGATTTAGGAGGTATCACCTTGATCCTATTTGGAGAATCCTTGTGATAAGCGGAGATTGACCGAGCGTAGCATAGGAAACTCTTTCCCTATCAAGAGTATGTCATCCACGTACTCTGCGAGGATCACCACCATACTCTCTACTATCTTTTTGTATATATAAGGTTCATCTACCATTTTGATGAAGTCAAACTCTTTGACTACCACATCAAAACAGATGTTCCAACTCCGCGATGCCTGCTTTATCCTATAAAGTATCTTGCACCCGTTTCCGCTGCTCCCACTGTCTACGAAGCCCTCTGGTTGTGTACTTATAGATGCCCTTTTCTAAAACATCATTTAGAAAAGCAGTCATGACACCCAACCACCAGATATCGTAGTCATGGTATGTAGCAGTGGCAAGTAGGATCTGGATGGACTTAAGCATAGCTTTGAAAGTCTCAACTTTTCCATGTATACCAAGTAATCTTCTCAAGATATACTTGCTCCAGATGGGGATTTAACCCTTCAGATAAAGCATCCAAAGTCCATACTTTATTGGTGTATAAGGATTCCATCTCAGATCGATAAGCATCTAGCCATTCTTACAGAGTCCCACTCCTGATGGCCAGCTCGAAACTAGTTGGGTCATCATTTCATGATGCAATCCTCGCTCCCACTGTCATAGAGAAACCGAAGTATCTCTCAGGTGGGTGAGGAACCCTACTAGATCGGCGGTGAGGCTGAGGTTCGTTGGTTACTATTGAATCCTTTGGTTCTACCAAATCATCAGCTGCAGTTTGTATAGCTGGAACTCCTTCCAGTTCTACCTCATGACCACTAATTTCTTCATAAGAAATTCCCTTTCACAAAGGTGGCATGCTGAGAAACAAAACATCTTTTGTTCCTCGGTTAGGTAGAAGATATTCCCTTGCGAATGCTTGGGATATCCAACAAATTTCCACAGATCTGATTTTGCCTCGAGCTTGTCCGAATTTTGCTTTTTAGACATAGGCCAGACAACCCCAAATCTTAACAAACTAAAGATATGGGTCCTTCCCTTTCCATATCACATATGAAGTGGTAGGCAACTGATTTGATTTGAACCCTATTCAATAGGTATGCAGCTTCTCAAGTGCATAACTCCCAAAAGGAAATAGGAAACTCAGTAGTACTCATCATAGAGCACACCTTATCACATAGGGTGCTATTGCTCCGCCCCGATATACCATCGTGCTATGGTGTATACGGAGGAGTAATACTGAGAGAGAATCTCATTCTCCTTTAGAATCGTTCAGGAATTCCGTGCACAAGTATTCTCCTCCCTTATCTCATCAAAGGACATAATACTTATACCCTTATTTTGGTTCTCTATTTCTAACTTATATTATGTGAATTTCTCAAAAGTTTCGGACTTGTGTTTCAGCAGGAACATATGCCTGAATCTTGAGAGATTATTAGAGAATGTAATGAAGTACAAAGAACAGGTCTTGGCATGTGTAGACAGGGGACCATCATACATCAGCATGTATCAATCCCAAAAGTTCACTAACTCTTTCTCTGTTTCCAATAAACAGAGCTATGGTCATTTCCTCTTTGTGACATGACCGGCAAGTTTCACAAGATGTAAATTCAAACAAATTTAAATATGCATCGTAATGTAACTTCAGCTAGTCGGGTCGTATTGATATGACCTATTCTACGATACCTTAAGAAAGATTTCTTCATTTCTGAACTCTTCCTCTTGTGTGTGTTCTGTATACAAAGAACTGTAGTTTGATTTAGAACGTCAATGCTTTTAGATAACGTGCCTGAACCGATCAACTCTTGATATAGGAAATGTTCAAAACATTATCCAACAATACAAAATTATATCCTTTCTTTACTAATAAAGAGACTGATATGATGTTGTATATCAGGTTCGGTATCTAATAACATTCATTCAGAATCAATGTATTCTGGTAATACAGGGTGATAGTGACCAACAGACTTGGCTGCAACACTTGCACCGTTTCTATCTCATGAAACTTATCATTCATTCTCTGTTCTCTACCTTTCTGTAGCCCATGTAACAAATTACATATGTGGGATCCTGATCCGGTATCAAATACCCAGGACGTAAAGAATACTGAGAAACAGTTCTCTGTAATGAACACACCCGAAGAAGATGCATCAACATGCACTTTCTTCGTTTGGGCGGCACGGGAATTCTGGTAATCCCCAATTTCCTGCTCTATCTTATAACATTTATAAGTTGGAGCGGGACCAACGTTCCCCAGCTCAGCATAACAAGCAGGTTCGGTCAAAAGATCCATATTATTATCTTGATTAAGGCGTGACATGGTCGCAACCTGGAGAGAGAGAGAAGAAAACACTCAGCGTATGCTCTTGCAAGATTTGATTGGTTATCTAATATATCTAATCAGGATGCCTCCCACTGTTTTATTCAAATCTTCTTTCAAACCCTAAAAGGAAAGACTAGCCGGGATTAATTAAACGCAACAAGTTCACCAATCTTTCAGCCAGGCTAGTGTCGTTACTTTGAGGGAGGTGCCCCGTGCTTTTGCATGGACCTAATTAAGGTAAACCTCGATTTCCCAGGGGCGTAACCCCGTTGACACCTTTCTAGACACCTACTTGATCGGCTAATTGTAATGTGCAAAACTCTCCCAGGAGTAACTCTTACTCGCAGCAGGTATCGGGATCCAACTATCTTATAGAAGGTATGCAATCTCATTACAAATTTCAACACTTGAAATTCCCAATAATATTTTACCCCTAGCGTGCTATGACCTTGACGCATGCCGAACAACCCATGGTCCGCTAGTCAAGTTCAACCCGTACATTTCCTGATTGAATTAAACCCACCCGCACGACCCTTGAAGCATGCCAAAAAACACCGTGCGAATACCTTAATCCAATCACATCGTATGCTAGCAGATAAGCACTAGTTAGCTACCGTACACTATGCCTTGATGCATTCCAAACTACCGTAGCACGAATACTAATTAGCACTTATCTAAAATGACGGAGGGTTACGACAGGTTTTTTTAAGAAAAACCTTTGCGTAATGAACTTGATATCGTTGTAGAATCGTGTGATTTTTAAATGGAGTGTTTTTTTAGGCTTTTCTAGTTTTGCTAAAGGGGTCACTCCCGGTGTAGGGATCCTCGGCCCTTTCCTCATCGAATAAGGTGCAGGATATTTCACAAATATCACTATGCAAAGCAAGAACTATAGAAGCAATCAAAAGACAAACCGAGTTTGTAGCATCTGCTAGTTTCACTAAAGAGGTCACTCCCGGTGAAGGGATATCGGCTCTTTCCTTATCGAATAAGGTGCTGGATGTTCCACAAGGAACACCGCTATGCAAAGCAAGAACTAGAGATACCAGTTTTTAAACAAGTTTCTACAACATCTTAGGTTTCTTTTATTTCATTAATCTCATTAATGAAGTCCCATTTTAATATCCTTCACAAGCATCAGATATGAAACGAAATCAACAATATTTAATATATATCTCATATATATAATATAAACATTCGTCTAAGGCTGTAATATGATCTCATCACAGAACATTGCAGCAGAAGAACATATATGAAATATTGGATATACGAGGACGTCTGTGTTTTTAATACGAGCCTGTATAAAACACTGATTCCACAGTCGCGATGAATAGCCAAACCCACATCCCTAGACCCCTACGAGAGAGGCAAGCAACACGGCCAATTCTAGGGTTAGGAGACCCGATCCCGACCCCTCGAGATGGTCTCCCACTGGACCCTAGAACCCGGTTACTTGTTCTCCCCTCCTTAGGGCTACCTAACGCGGAAAAGTAAATAATATACAATGGTGACATCATCCTCAGCCCGGAAGTGCCCCAATAAAAGAATATTACATAAAAATGAATCTTACATGAATGAAAAAGAAAAACTCTAATATCACATAAAAACCCCCGCTATTCGAACACGACGATCCAATATAACATATCACAGCAACACATAATATCTCATATCATCAACGTAAGTAAGTATTCATACGCTGATTGTCGTCGATGTATAGCAATGAAAACCGGCGATACAACTACATACTACACTTACGGTCGCAGAAAAGAAAGTGTAAAACTACAACAGTTGGAATCCGCAACCTCTTTAGACATCGCATGCATAACCAAATGAATTCCTTAGACATCGCATGCTTAACAATTATAAACCCCGCATTTTAGTCTCATTATCGAAAACTCTTTTCAATATCAAGTCGGGCAATTCAACAAGATTCCCAAAAACCAGATCGAATGCTCGTCGCAAATTTTAGTAGACGGCCGCACCCCCGATACCGTCGACGAAGTGCACTAAGGCGGAACACCGCTGCCGCGAGTACCCGGACGGATGCTTTTGGCGACGGGGTTCTCCTACAGTCACTTGGTCGGGGCTATGGGGTGTAGCTATCTATTAAGTTTACCCGGCGAGTATCCGCGTACGCTACGTGATTGTGACAGACTTTTGATCACATCAAAATTCCGTGGCAACCGATCATCTGAGACTAAACTGCTAGATTTATAACATTCTAATTAGTTATCTCTTAACTACTTGTGGATTCCAAATATTGTATCACATTCCAGATAAATAGACAATGCTAAACTTTCCGATCGAATAATCAAACATCCAAGTTTTCCCAAATAGTTCTCAACACTTGAAATTAGTTTAAAAAACATCCATCACATGCTACAGTACCAATGGTCCAGCCGTAGAAGGGTCAAGCCAACGCCTCACATGTGGCACGCCGTACTGCCACAAACCTTAAGGTTCAGAGGCAGTTCAAGATGGTCATATAATCGAGTTAAGGTTCGTTGTCTTCTAAAGGGTCTACCGCGTTACTTGCACGACTTAGAACGTTCTTAAACTACGAAAAAATCCAACTCTTGGAAATTTTCCGGCAAGGGAAAAAATGAGTTATTGATATCCGTTCGAACTTTTTAACACGTTCTAAAAATTACCCAGACAAACTAAACAAAGTTATAATATCCGATCGAATCAACGAGTCCCAAATACAACCCAGAAAACTCAACAGTTGAATAAAATTAAAAATTCCCAGAAGAATCAGGAATTACCAACGGAGGTTACTGTGCAAAAACGAATCCCTAACTCTACTTTTGTGCCGCGGAACCGCCGCTAATAGCATGTCATTGCCGCGGTTCCGCGGCCGTTTAAGTGAGTTAGTGGCTCGTTTTTCACATATGTCCATAGAATTCCCTGCTGATTTTTTTGAGCATTTTTAATATTGAAAAAATCACATTTTCAGAAAATGTCCAGAGAAGGGTTCAAATTAGGGTTTCGGGGTTCGATCGGACTTTAAACTTCGCTCAGACTTCGCCTAAAGCTCTAGCTAGGCTCTGATACCACTGTAGGGATGCTAGGCACTGCCACAAGGGTCTACGAGGTATCAACCATGCCTAATTTAAAATTTAGTCATGCCGAACAACCCAAAGGCGGATCTTTAAACTAGAGTTTATGAGAAAACAAACATGTTAAACACTTTAACACTAAGTGAGAGGGATTACAACCTTTGTAGATCTGGTCCGTCACTTCTTAAGCTTCGTGTTGAGGTATCTTCGCTGCGATCATCATGTTCCGGACTCCCGAGAGGCTCCACGAAGAGAAAGATGCAGTCTTGCTTCCGATCTTCGAAAACATAGATGATCTAACTTGAAGTTTCATTAACACAAGCTAACACTCACTAAATAAAGTGAACACCCTCATCTAAATAGAAATGATAAATGAGGATGATGAAGTAGGATTTTTTCTCTCATTTATAATCTTATTCTCACTCATTTTCATCACATGGAAAAAAGCTAGAAAGCTTTTTCCCTGGAAGAAGAAGAAGAATGATCCATTTCCATTTATGATGAATAATGAAAAGATAAACATGATGAATCATGCAATCATGGTCAAGGGTGACTCATGTAGAGACTTAACTAGGGCTAGGGTTTGGGTTTGGTTAAGAGTGAGTCACACAAAAATATCAAGCATAATATCTTTTCCAAGACAAAAGAAAAATTTCTAGAAGCAACTATATGTCTTAACCCTAATCCAAACCCTAACCATGTTTAATCTCTACTAATCATGTTGCATTAGTTATCATATCATGTACCAATATTATATATCACATATATAATATTTATTGTAACAAAATAAAATAATACAATTAACATATATCGCATATATAACAATGTATTAACCGAGTGAGAAAAAGAATCTTTTAGTGAGCTAATATTAGTTAATGTAATTTAATATATCATATTTATTATTATACATTAAATTAACGAATCAACACTTGATCCGACAATCCGGCTATATCGCATATAACCGACTAATACGATGACCCGTCTATATCACATATACCGGGTCGATATCTCATATCGCGAGAATCCAATACGGTATCACATATCGCATTATCCTCTGTCCCGCACATATCACATATGTGCTCCTACTCCGTTTTGCCTGAGCCAAGAAAGCTCTGAGTAGGACTCTAAAGAATCGTCAATACGACGGCAGTAGGTGATGATCATATCAAACACCCACAAGCTGTAAGCGGTCAGCTAAACATAACAGCTACCCTGGTATTGAGCGCTCAGAAGATCAACAAGCAAGCCTGTACATTCTCCTGTGAATCCAATCAGTAACACACTCGTACAGTCCGGTCTCGTCGTCTGATATGTCGCATATCTCGCCTAGGGATGGTAAACGTCAGACCCCAGTAGCTCAAAAAGTCGTGTCGATATGAGGTCTATAACAGTTCGAGAAATTACTGAAAACTCTTACCAGTAAATCTCAGCAACCCTGGCCAGGGATTTCCAGTTATAGCCAATCGAACACAGCATAACATCAACTCCCTATACCGGGAGAGACGAATCCCCTCCTATTGCTCATTGCCTCCATGTGATTCGGGACTGTACCCAAAAGCCACCTTTTTGCATGCCCTCTTGGACGTCGTATGATGGAAATAAAAGCACGGTGGGAATCACACAAGACTCTATGACGATCTCGGGTCAACAGACTACTCTGTACCAGTATCACCGGAGAACTACCATCTGACGTGAGGTATAATACCATCTGGGTGTTCTCGGCGAGTCCGTCCAGTGTACCCAGTCTCCACTGAGCACCCGTACACCATCCTTGATGTCAAACACCAATGGATATGGGATCACCCATCGCCCATCATATGGGTCAACATGCGTATACGCTAGTCTACTCTGGTGTATCGATGCCCTGTCTCGATACACCCTCGACTAGGAACAGTTATAGGATGTACTCGCCGACTACCGTAGCCCCACTAGTATGATCTCACATTAGTCCCAGTAGTCGAGTACATATCCTAAGGGCTTTATCAACATGTAACATAGAGACAATCAGAGTACATGTTAAGATAAAGTACAACCAGATAGCGTACTATCATATCGAGCAAGAAAGTCATCCCTATATATGTCCAAGCATCCATTACAATATACATCGAATGTACAGTAATGGCCTCTAAGGCATACATATAACTAACACCCCCTAAATTTAAGTGAAACGGTATTTCCACCATTGAAGCATTAAAGTTCAGAGTTAGGGTGGAGAAAAACACAGTATCAAGCTATACAAGGCCTTACACAGGCCAAAGGATAGCACCAACCATTCAAAAAATTTATCGTTATAATGGTGAGGTTGGTGAAAGAATGGAGTGTGGAGAAAAGAAATGAGAAACACACGAAATCGTATGGGAAGAAAGGTGGAATATGGTCTCGGTATAGGAGAAGAATGGCGAAAAAGAGAAAGAAGTGTAGTACGAACTTGAGGGTGTAAATTGAGTGAATAAATTAGCGCAAATTATGATGACCAATGTGTTAAAAGCGATTGTGCTAATCTATCATCCCGTCGAGAAATGGGTTCAAATCCCTCAAGATTTGCGAGAAAACATGGGTACGTTGAACTTGGTAAACCTTCCATTGAAAATGAAAGCGTGACAGATTCTTGCGCGGTCGAAACGATGGAAAGGATGAAGGGGAGTGATTTAGGAAGGGTCTCATTCTAACCTATGTAAGCGTATTTAAGATGAGACGGCAACAGCTTGAGTTTGAGTTTTTCAGGTGGTAAAATTTTTGAGAATGTCTCGAACTCGAAAGTTTCCATCAATTGTTCAAAATCACTGTAAGCAACCGAATCGGATGGTTCAACTAACTCATCCAAAAATTCAAAGGACTCAAACTCGGGCGGTGAGTCTTCAAAATCGTCCGAAAAAGTGAAACACTCATAATCGTTATCGGTTGTGCAAACTGTGTCAGATTCAAGGAGGAACGCACCAGTGGCGTCAAAATTGCTGTGATCGAACAGAAATTTTTCAAGCTCACAGTCCTCCTGCGTGATTTCTTGTATGGTCAGAACGATGGAAAGGATGAAGGGGGGGTGATTTAGGAAGTATAACAGTTAAAGGTTCAGGAAGATGAATTGGAAAATCCGACTCATCAAACCAAACTGGTTCAATACTATCCTCAATACTCTCCTCAATACTATCCTCATAATTCTCCTCAAAAGTTATCCCATCCATGCAATTATCATCAAAATCAAGACGCATATGAAGTTTGCGAGAAAAATTTAATGACTCGGGATGATGAATTGGAGAGAAAAATTCAGTCAAATCTGTGGGTTCATCATTCAAAATATTCCCTACGCCAATATACTCAATCAAGTGAAAATCAAATTTTTCAGACACCTCATCAAAAGCATGGATATTTATCAATTCAGGTTCTAGATTGGAGGTGTAGAGGTCAAAAGGATTGGTGATGGTTTCACTCGAAAGGGACCCTTCACAATCTGGCAAATCAAGCACTACAAAGTCACACAACTCATTAAACGTTTTATTTTCAACTAGTGAATCATTTAGGACACTTGATAGACATTCAAAAACGTAGTTGTGGGATTCAATTGGGGATGGGTAGGTTTGATTTGGAAAGGTGCACAGCTCACTCTCTCCACTCAAATTCTTAATCTGTCCAACCGCCTCATCATACATTGGAATTTTTGGAGCTAGTTGGAAACTTGCTACCGGGTCACTAGGTTGCATAAGAGCAGCAATGGACGCATCCAAATTCCTTATATGTTGGTTTGTCGCTACAATATAAGCTTTCAACGACTGTTCTAGACTAGACATGGGTTGTGAAGGGGTTTCAGTAAAAGATTCAAAGTTGTTTGGATACGTGAAACCTCCAAACAGCTGTATAGAAGCAATGTCTAGGGAAGGAGCGAAAGTCGGGTAGGACTAGTAGGAATTGAATGGTTGGATAGAAGTAGGATCAACATTTGGATAAAAAGGTGAATGGACTTACTGATCCCAAGAACTGGAAGTTTTGAAAGGAATGAAAGATCGGTTACGAGATTGTTCAATATGTTCAGCAATAGACATGGGTTTCGGAGTCACAACAGAACTCGAAAAAGGAGTATCAATGTAAGAATGTGGTGAAGGTTGAAATGGTTGATACAAAGTAGGTTGCGGAGTTGAACTGTTTCTCCTAGACGCTTCTATTCGATCTTTCAAAGAAATTTTGGCCATGGAGGGGTCATCCGTAATTCGACCAAAACAATTCGCGTAGGAAGCAATGTTCGGATGAGGGTACCAAAGTTCGGCAAGAGTTTTGTGAGGTGGGGTACCCATGATGTAAGAAAGGTGAAGAAAAAGAATGTGGGTGTAGAGGATTTCTAGCGAAAAATTGGCAAGTTTTTATAAAAAAAATTCCGTTTTGTGTTTTTCTTATAAGGAGCTTTTTGCAAAAAGATTTTCAATAAAAAGCTTAGACACACGTTCAATCAATCACAATATGCACAACAAAGCCTAGATCTAGGGTCAACTAGACTGCTCCTAACTGTTCCAAAGGGCAAGTTGTGAGGACCTCAAATCGCCTCTTCAACGCCAATTGTGGCCAGGTAAGCACAAGTAAACAAAGGAGGGATCCGCTCACGAATCACCGTGAGACGAGCCTTATAAAATTACCTTTCCCTACTTGTTTAGCCTAGGCACCACAAAGTCTAGTTTAGATAAACGATCGATGCCTACAACTATTCCTTTGTCCTATTGAGCGTGACAGTCCTTAAGGCTGAGTCTAATCCTTTTTAAATAACTTGATGGTTAATGCAAAATGTTTTTTGTGATTTTTGGGGTCGTAGGAAGGGTAATGAAATCCCCAGCCAATCTGGATTGGTGTAAAGGCCCCTTAAAGTCAGTTTTAAAGATGTAAAGCAGTAAACACAATCAAACACTTGCAAACAATTTTTTTTTATTGCGGCGCAAAGAATCCTGCACAAGATCAAGTTATTGGAGAAGGGGGAGAAGTTTTTGCGCAAAGAACCTTGCAGGAAAATTTTTCAGAAGAGTTTATGGGGTTTTAGAGAAGAAAAGAAGGCTTACAGAGGGGTTTCCACCCGCTGACGTCACCATCAAGCCGCGGATCCGCCGCGGGAACATGCCTTTGACCGCAGTTCCGCGGTTGACTTGGTGGTTCAGATCCCATCTGTTTTTCTGTTTCTCTGTTCTGATTTTCCTCTGTCTCTTCAGATCTGATGTTTGCTGTTTTGCTCACTGGAATTTTCCAGATCTGAATCCGTTTGTCGATCCAGCACAATTCAAACGAAACACCTTTCACAAAATAACAAGATGATAACTTTTTTTATATATTTTTTTATTTTTCATTTTTTTAAAATTTTATGATTTTATATTAACCCGGAATTGCAAAAAGAAAATACTACGCCATCCCCGGCAACGGCGCCATTTGATTTATGCGAGGTTTTACGATCAAAGAATTAATTACCGCAATCAAGAACGGCGTCGCTTAGTAGCTAACCGGTGAGTACGGGTCGGTCCAAAGGGATTTTGTGTATTTTCTAGTTATTCTAACGAGTTAATTCCAATTGTTGTGGATTGGATTATCAATAAAAACTAAGGTTGATTTAGATTAGGATTAAAAGGTTGCTAGAGTTAGGCTTAGGTTAAGTTTGGAAATTTACGATTTCCCACCGCTTTCAATGCCCTGATTTAGATCTATTTAGGTGTTATGGTAATAATTAATAAAGAGGATTAGGACGATCGGGAAGAAACGATGTTTCTTCTCTAGGTTCTTGTCCTTCTTTTCTTAATTCTTACCCTAACAACCATGGAAAACATTCACAACCGGTCTTTTATACTATGGTATCACTGCTACCTCATGGGATAGGGTGCCGTAGTGAGCGGTGTGTATATGTATGTTGGTTATATATATGCACTAGAGGCCATTGTTGTACATATGATGTATACTATAATGGATGCATTGATATATATGGAGAGGACTTTCTTTCTCGTTATGATAGTATGCTATTTGGTTTCAGTTTGTCATAAAATGTTGACCAGTATTAGTTTACTGTCTTACTCTCACAAGTTGATAAAGACCTTAGGATATGTACTCGACTACTGGGACTGTGATGAGATCACATAACTGGGACTTGGGTAGTCAAAGAGTACATACTATAACTGTTCCTAGTCGAGGGTGTGTCGAGACAGGGCATCGATACACCAGAGTAGACTAGCGTATACGCATCTTGATCCATATGATGGGCGATGGATGATCCCATATCCATCGGTGTTTGAATTCAAAGATGGTGTACGGGTGCTCAGTATAGACTGGGCACACTGAACGGACTCGCCGAGAACACCTAGATGGTATTATACCTATCGTCAGATAGCAGTTCTCCGGTGACACTGGTACAGGTTAGTCTGTAGACCCGAGATACTCATAGAGTCTTGTGTCATTCCCACTGTGCTTTGATTTCCACATTACCACGTCCAAGAGGGCGTGCAAAACGGTGTCTTTTGGGTACAGTCCCGAATGACATGGAGGCAATGAGCGACAGGAGTGGTTTCGTCTCTCCCGGTATTGGGAGTTGATGTTGTGCTGTGTTCGATTGGCTATAACTGGAAGTCCCTGGCCAGGGCTGATATGGAGTGATGCTGGTAAGAGTTATCGGTAGTTTCTCGACCCGTTATGAGCCTCATATCGACACAACTTATCGGTTACTAGGGTCTGACGTATACCACCCCTAGACTAGATATGCAACATATCAGATAAAGAGACCGGACTGTACGGGAGTGTTACTGATTGGATTCAAAGGAGAATGTACAGGCTTGCTTGTTGATCTTCTGATCTCTCAATACCTGGGTGGCTGCTGCGTATAGCTGACCGCTTACAGCTTGTGGGTGTTTGATATGATCATCACCTGCTACCGTCGTATTGACAATTCTTTAGAGTCCTACACAGAGCTTTCCTGGCTCAGGAAAAACGGAGTAGGAGCACATATGTGATATGTACGGGACCGAGAATAATACGATATGAGATACCGTATTCTATTCTCGCGATATGAGATATCGGCCGGGTATATGTGATATAACCGGGTCATCGGATCAAGTGTTGATTCGATGAATTGGTACATGTTATATTAGTCGGTTATATGTAATATAACCGGGTTATCCGATCAATTGTTGATTCGTTAATTTAATGTATAAATATATATGTGATATATTACGTTACGTTAACTAATATAAGCTCGCTTTATTGATTCATTTTCTCACGGGATAATACATTGATATATATGCGATATATGTTAAATGTATTAGTTTCTATTGTTACAAAATATATTGTATATGTGATGTATAATATAGTAACATGTTAGGGTTACAAATTTAACAATGGTTTAGGGTTTAAACTTGGTTAGGGTTTGGATTAGGGTTAGCTTTTGCATGAAGCTTCCATGAAGCTTCATGAAGCTTTGACTTTGTCTTTGGCTTGATCTTTTGTGAAGATATTATGTTAACCCAATCCAAACCATTAACTCTAGTTAACTCTCTACAAGGGTTAACTCCTTCATACTTAACCCTTGGTTAGATTTGTAACCACTACAATAATTCAATGTCCATCAAAAAAGGAATTATCTTTACATTCTTCTTCTTCTTCAAGCTTAAGCTTTGAGAAAGTTTGCTAGTTTTTCTTTTTGTGGTGAATAAAAGTGAGAATTTGAAAACAAAAGTGAGCAATATTCCTACTCCATCATCCTCATTTAATCTAGCCAATTAGATTAGGGTGTTCACCTTATTAGAGAGAGAGCTTGAGTTATAGAAACTTCAAGGTAGATCATTAGAGAAAAGGAAGACTACAAGTTAGCATGGATCGTTCGTGTTGTGGAGCCTCTCATGAGTCCGGGAGATCATGGATCGCGGCAAAGGGACTTCTACTCAGAGCTTATGAAGTGAAGGAGCGGACTACAAAGGCTGTAATCCCTCTCTTTTACTTGTAAAGATGTTTACTTGCATGTTAAACCCTAATAATCTAGCAAAGATCCCGGCTTTGGGTTGTTCGGCACGTCTAAATTTTATTCGGGCATGGTTGATGCCTTAGGAACCCTCACAAGAGTGCCTAGGAACCCTACAGTGGTACCAGAGCCTAGCTAGAGCATTAGGCGACATGTTTACGAAGCTAAAACTCCGATCGAACCCCGATACATCGAAAAAGACCCCCTCTCTGGAAATTTTTTAAAAACAGTGATTTTTCTATATTAAAAATGCCTAAAAAATTCTGCAGGGGAATATAAACATTACTGTGAAAAACGACGTCATGATCCGTACAATCCACCGCAGAGCCGCGGCCCGTACCGTGCTTGGGCCGCGGATCCGCGGCCGTACGGAAAGATCATGCACTCATTTTTGAACAGGAATATCTATTTCTGCAAGTGCTATTTTCTGGGAATTTTTAATTTAACTCAAGTGTTGAGTGTTCTGGGGTTTATTTTGTAATCTGTGATTCGATCGGAAAATTTAAATTCGTTAATGTTTTCCGAATATTTAGAAACTGTTAAAATTTTCGAACGGATATCATTGACTCATTTTTTCCCGGCACGAAAAACTTTCAAGTGTTGAATTTTTCTTGGGTTTAAGTCTTTCAAAAAAATGTGCAAGTAACGCGGTGGACCCTCTAGAAGAACACAAACGTTAACTCGATTATGTGACCGTCTTGAACTGCCTCTAAACCTTAGGGTTTGTAGCAGTACGGCGTGCCACATGTGAGGCGTTGGCTTGACCCTTCTACGGCTGGACCATTGCTACCATGACATATTCTGGGATTATTTGAACTCCACTTAAGTGTTGAGCTATTTAGGAAATCTTGGGTATTTGATTATTCGATAGGAAAGTTTAATTTTATCTATTTATCTGGAATGTGATACAATATGTGGAATTCATATAGTTAGGCATGAAATGCGAAGTATGTGATATTTCGGATTTATGATGTCTAGAGTGATTGTAGATTCCAAATGTTGTAGTTTTAGAATTTCTTTTCTGTGACCGTAAGTGTAATATGTAGTTGTATTGACGGTTTTCGTTGCTATACATCAACGACGATCGGTGTATGCATACTTACTTATGTTGATGATATGAGATATTATGTGTTGCTCTGATATGTTATATTGGATCGTCGTGTTTTGAATAGCCGGGGGTTTTATGTGAGATGAGAGTTTTTATTTTCATTCATGTAAAATTCATTTTTATGTAATATTCTTTTATTGGGGCACTTCCGGGATGAGGTTGATGTCACCAGTGTATATTATTTACTTTTTCGCATTAGGTAGACCCAAGGAGGGGAGCACAAGTAACAGGGTTCTAGGGTCCAGTGGGAGGCCATCTCGAGGAGTCAAGACCGGGTCTCCTAACCCTAGAACTGGCAGTGTTACTTGCCGCTCTCATAGAGGTCTAGGGATGTGGGTTTGGCTATTCATCGCGACCGTGAAATCCGTGTTTTATACCGGCTCGTATTAAAAACACGGACATCCTAGTATATCCAATATTTCATATATGTTCTTCTGCTGCAATGTTCTGTGATGAGATCATATTACTGCCTGAGACGAATGCTTATACTATATATATATATATATATATATATATATATATATATATATATATATATATATATATATATACTGATATATAAATATTACTGCTTTCGTTTCTTCTGTGATGCTTAGGAAGCATAAGCTGATGGTGTTTTATTAATGAGATTAATAAAAAGAAAAGAAACCTATATGATGTTGTAGAATCAAAACTTTATAAAAAGGGTAGCTACAGTTTTGCTTTGTATAGCGGTATATATGATATACCCTACACCTTATTCGATGAGGAAAGAGCCGAGATCCTTTCACCGGGAGTAACCTCTTTTTTATCGAAACTGGCAGATGCTACAAACTCGCGGTTTAGTTTTTGACAGCTTATATAGTTTTTGCTTTGCACAGCGGTATATATGATATACCCTGCACCTTATTCGATGGGGAAAGAATCGAGATCCCTTCACCGGGAGTGACCTCTTTAGCAAAACTAGAAAAGCATCAAAAACACTCCTTTTCAAAAATCGCTTGTTTCTACAACGATATCAAGTTCATTACGCTCAAGGTTTTCTGAAAAACCTGTGTAGCCCTCTGTCATTTAAAATAAGTACTACTTAGTATTCGTGCTGCGGTAGTTTGGCCTTCGTCAAGGCGTAGTGTACGGTAGCTAACTAGTGCTTATCTGCTAGCATACGATGCGATTTGATTAGGGTATTCGTACGGCGTAATTTGGCCTTCGTCAAGGGTCGTACGGGTGGGTTTAATTCAATCAAGAAATGAACGGGTTGAACTTGACTAGCGCCCTATGGGTAGTTTGGCCTTCGTCAAGGTCATGGGATGCTAGGGGTAAAAGTATTATCGGGAATTTCAAGTGTTGAAATTTGCAATGAGATTGCATACCTCCTATGAGATAGTTGGATCCCGATACCCACTGCGAGTAAGAGCTACTCCTGAGAGAATTTTACACGGGACAATTAGCCGATCAAGTAAGTGTCTAGAAATGTGTTAACGGGGTTATGCCTCTAGGAAAATGAAGTTTACTTTAATTAGGTCCGTGCGAAAGCACGGGGAACTTCCCTCAAGTACCGACACTGGCCTGGCTAAAAGATTGGCGAACTTGTAAAGTGTAATTAATCCCGGCTAATCTTACCTTTTAGGGTTTGAAGGAAGATTTGATAAAAACAGTGGGAGACATCCTGATTAGATAAGATAATAACCAATCTAATCTTGCAAGAGTATACGCTAAAGTGTTTTCTTCTCTCTCTCTCCAGGTAGCGACCCTGTCAGGCCTTAATCAAGATAATAATATGGATGTATTGACTGAACCTGCTTATTATACTGAGCAGGGGAACGTTGGTCCCGTTCTTTCTTATAAGAGTTATAAAACTGAACTGGGAATATGAGAATATCTGGATTCTCAAGCCACCCAATCGATGAATAAGCATGTTGATGTATCTTCTTCAAGTGTGTTAGTTAGCGAGAACTGTTTCTCAGTTCACTCTACGTCCTGGGTATTAGATACCGGATCGGGATCCCATATATGTAATATATTACATGGGCTATGTAAAGGTAGGGAACTGGGAGAGGGTGATCATTCCGTAAGAGTAGGGAATGGTGCAAATGTTGCAGCCAAAGCAGTTGGCGAATATGACCTTGTGTTACCAAATGGTAATACATTGGTTCTGAACGAATGCTATTACATTCCGACCCTGATATGCAATCTTATATCAGTTTCATTATTGAGCAAAGAAGGATATAATTTTATAGTACAGGATGATGTTATGAACATATTCCTGAATCAAAAGTTGATTGGATCAGGTCGTTATTTAATGGCATATACGTTCTCAATCAAACTACAGTCCTTAATGTACAAAACACACACAAGAGGAAGAGTTCAGAAATGAACAAATCTTTCTTGTGGCACTGTAAACTTGGTCATATCAATGCGACACGGCTAACTAAGTTACATATGGATGGATATTTGAATTCGTTCGAATTATCATCTTATGATACTTTCCATTCATGTCTCAAAGGGAAAATAACCAAAACTCCGTTTAGAGGACACGGTGAAAGAGTTACGGAACTCTTGGGACTGATACATAGTGATGTATGAGGTCCCATGTCTACACAGGCCAGGAACGGTTCTTCCTACTTCATTACATTCACTGACGATCTCTCTAGATACGGACATGTATTCCTGATGAAACACAAGTTTGAAGCTTTTGAGAAATTCAGAGAATATAAGCATGAAGTAGAGAACCAAACGGGTAAAAGTATTAAGATCCTACAATCTGATCGAAGAGGAGAATACTTGAGCAATGAGTTTCTGGACTATTTAAAAGAGAATGGGATTCTCTCTCAGCTTACTCCTTCTTATACACCACAGCACAACGGTGTATCGGAGCGGAGGAATCGCACCCTATTAGATATGGTGCGCTCTATGATGAGTGATGCTGAGTTACCTATTTCCTTTTGGGGGTATGCACTTGAGATAGCCATACACCTATTGAATATGGTTCATACTAAATCAGTGCCTACCACTCCATACGAGATATGGAAAGGGAAGAGACCATCTCTTATGTTTGTTAAGACATGGGGTTGTCCGGCCTATGTAAAAACACAAAATCCGGACAAGCTCGAGGCATGGTTTGTCCTATGTAAGTTTATTGGATATCCCAAACTTTCGCGAGGGTATATCTTTTACCACTCCGAGGAACAAAAGGTATTTGTTTCTCGACGTGCCACCTTTTTAGAAAAGGGATTTCTTATGAAAGAAATTAATGGTAATAAAATAGAACTGGAAGAAGTTCCAGCAACACAAACTACAACTGATGATTTATTGGAACCAGGGGATTCAGTAGTATCCGATGAACCCCAGTCTCTCCGCCGATATAGTAGGGTTTCTCGTCCACCTGAGAGATACTACGGTTCTCTCATTGATGGTGGAAGCGAGGATTGCATCATGGAAGATGATGACTCGACTTGTTTCGAGCAGGCCATCACGAGTGGGGACTCTGTGAAATGGCTGGATGCAATGCGATCTGAGATGGAATCCATGTACAACAACAAAGTATGGACTTTGGAAGTTGCTCCTGAAGGGGTAAAACCCATTGGGAGCAAGTGAATCTTTAAGAAGAAATTTGGTGTAGACAGAAAAGTGGAGACTTTCAAAGCTAGACTTGTAGCAAAGGATTTTCGTCAACGACCAGGTGTGGATTATGACAAAACCTTTTCTCCAGTGGCTATGCTTAAGTCCATCCGGATCTTACTTGCCATTGCTGCATACCATGACTATGAAATCTGGCAAATAGATGTTAAGACTGCCTTTCTAAATGGTGATTTAGAAGTGTGTGAGTACATGACTCAGCCAGAGAGCTTCATGGATAGTGGGAGCAGCGGAAAGGTGTGCAAGCTGCTTAAATCCATTTATGGGTTAAAGCAGGCATCGCGGAGTTGGAACATCTATTTTAATGTAGTAGTCAAAGAGTTTGACTTCATCAAGAACATAGATGAACCTTGTATTTACAAGAAGGTAGCAGAGAGTATGGTTGTCTTCTTCGTATTGTATGTGGATGACATACTCTTGATACGAAATGATGTTCCTATGCTGCACTCAGTCAAGCTCTTCTTATCACATACATTCTCAATGAAAGATCTAGGTGATGCCTCCTGCATATTGGGGATAAGGATCTATAGAGATAGATCCAAGAGGATACTTGGATTGTCCCAATCCAGGTACATTGACACCATACTAAAGAGCTTTAGTCTGGAAGAATCCAAGCGTGGGAACCAACCCACGATCTCTGGACTCACTCTCTCCAAGTTGATGTCTCCCAAGACTGATTTGGAGAGAGCTCGCATGCCAGGGATACCCTATACTTCGACAGTAGGCTCTATCATGTACGCGATGCTATGTACCAGACCCGATGTAGCATACTCACTAAGTGTAGTGAGTCGGTATCAAGCAGATCCTGGTGAGAGTCACTGGACAGCTGTGAAGAACATTCTCAAGTACTTGCGAAGGACTAAGGAGATGTTCTTGGTGTATGGTAACGGAGAACTCCAGGTGGAGTCCTTTACCGATTCAAGTTTCCAAAGTGATAAGGACGACTCTATGTCGCAATCGGGATTTGTCTTTACCCTGAATGGAGGGGCGGTTTGTTGGAAGAGTTCCAAGCAAGAAACCGTGGCAGACTCGACGATAGAGGCTGAATACATCGCTGCCAATGATGCTGCCAAAGAGGCTGTCTGGATGAAGAAGTTCATCACTGAACTTGGTGTGGTTCCATCTATTGAGCATCCAATACCTTTATATTGTGATAACAATGGAGCTGTCGCTTTGGCCAAGGAACCAAGGTCCCATCAGAAATCCAGACATATTCTGAGGTGGTATCACCTGATCTGGGAGATAGTTGATCGCCACGAGATCAAGGTCAGGAGAGTTGACACGAAGGACAACACTGCGGATCCCCTCACGAAGGCCGTTCCCCAGATACAGTTTGATAGATTATTCGGGATGTTGGGTATGAGATACTACAACACCTGACCCTAGTGCAAGTGGGAGATTGTTAGTTATATATATGCCCCAGAGGCCATTGTTGTACAAATGATGTATATTATAATAGATGCTTGGATATATATACAGAGGACTTTCTTGCTCGTTATGATAGTATGCTATTTGGTTTCACTTTGTCTTAACATGTTGACTAGTATTAGTTTACTGTCTTACTCTCACATGTTGATAAAGCCCTTAGGATATGTACTCGACTACTGGAACTGTGATGAGATCACACTAGTGGGACCAGGGTAGTAAATGAGTACATCCTATAACTGTTCCTAGTCGAGGGTGTGTCGAGACAGGGCATCGATACACCAGAGTAGACTCGCGTATACGCATCTTGACCCGTATGATGGGCGATGGATGATCCCATATCCATCGGTGTTTGACATCAAAGATGGTGTACGGGTGCCCAGTGGAGACTAGGTACACTTAACGGACTCGCCAAGAACTCCTAGATGGTATTATACCTATCGTCAGATAGCAGTTCTCCGGTGACACTGGTACAGTTTAGTCTGTAGACCCGAGATCGTCATAGAGTCTTGTGTCATTCCCACTGTGCTTTAATTTCCACCTTACCACGTCCAAGAGGGCGTGCAAAACGGTGGCTTTTGGATACAGTCCCGAATGACATGGAGGCAATGAGCGATAGGAGGGGTTTCGTCTCTCCCGGTATTGGGAGTTGATGTTATGCTGTGTTCGATTGGCTATAACTGGAAGTCCCTGGCCAGGGCTGATATGGAGTGCTGCTGGTAAGAGTTATCAGTAGTTTCTCGACCCGTTATGAGCCTTATATCGACACGACTTATCGGTTACTGGGGTCAGACGTATACCACTCCTATACTAGATATGCAATATATCAGACGAAGAGACCGGACTGTACAGGAGTGTTACAGATTGGATTCACAGAAGAATGTACAGGCTTGCTTATTGAACTTCTGATCGCTCAATACCAGCGTGGCAGTTACGTTTAGCTGACCGCTTGCAGCTTGTGGGTGTTTGATATGATCATCACCTACTACCGGCGTATTGACGATTCTTTAGAGTCCTACACAGAGGTTTCCTGGCTCAGGAAAAACGGAGTAGGAGCACATATGTGATATGTGTGGGACCGAGAATAATACGATATGAGATACCGTATTCTATTTTCGCGATATGAGATATCGGTCGGGTATATGTGATATAACCGTGTCATCGGATCATGTGTTGATTCGATGAATTGGTACATGTTATATTAGTCGGTTATATGTAATATGGCCGGGTTAACGGATCTAGTGTTAATTCGATAATTTAATGTATAATTATATATGTGATATATTACGTTACGTTAACTAATATAAGCTCGCTTTATTGATTCATTTTCTCACGGGATAATACATTGATATATATGCGATATATGTTAAATGTATTATTTTCTATTGTTACAAAATATATTGTATATGTGATATATAATATAGTAACATGTTAGGGTTACAAATTTAACAATGGTGTAGGGTTTAAACTTGGTTAGGGTTTGGATTAGGGTTAGCTTTTGCATGAAGCTTTAACTTTGTCTTTGGCTTGATCTTTCGTGAAGATATTATGTTAACCCAATCCAAACCATTAACTCTGTTAACTCTCTACAAGGGTTAACTCCTTCATGCTTAACCCTTGGTTAGATTTCTAACCACTACAATAATTCATTGTTCATCACAAAAAGAATTATCTTTTCATTCTTCTTCTTCTTCAAGCTTAAGCTTTGAGAAAGCTTGCTAGTTTTTCTTTTTGTGGTGAATAAAAGTGAGAATTTGAAAACAAAAGAGAGCAATATTCCTACTCTATCATTCTCATCTAATCTATCCAATTAGATTAGGGTGTTCACCTCATTAGAGAGAGAGCTTGAGTTATAGAAACTTCAAGGTAGATCATCGGAGAAAAGGAAGACTACAAGTTAGCATGGATCATTCAAGTTGTGGGGCCTCTCATGAGTCCGGGAGATTGTGGATCGCGGCAAAGGGACTTCTACTCGGAGCTTATGAAGAGAAGGAGCGGACTACAAAGGTTGTAATCCCTCACTTTTACTTATAAAGATGTTTACTTGCATGTTAAACCCTAATAATCAAGCAAAGATCCCGGCTTTGGGTTGTTCGGCAGGTCTAAAATTTTATTCGGGTATGGTTGATGCCTTATGAACCATCACAAGAGTGCCTAAAAACCCTACAATGTGTGCATGGAGTCCTATAAAAATATGTGATGGGCAAGAAAAGGGTGAGAGATCTTTATCTCTCAAACCTTTCCTATTCCTAACCCTAACAAGTGAGGAACTACTAACTTATTAATGAATTGATAAAAAGAGACATTTTTATGATTTTTAATTCAATAACCTAATTATCTAAACTGGGGCAAATAATTAAAATTATAACTAGGGAAGATAAAGAAAATCTATACTAGAGCAAGAAAGAAAATTTAACTAGGGCAAGATAAAGAAAAAAGACTTACTTTATTTGGTGCACTTTTCAACATTACAAGAATTGAAAATTCTGAAATAGATGAATAAAATGAGGCACAAGAAGAGGCATACTCCAAAAAGAGCATTAGGGTTTCTAATTATAGATTATAGAAACCCTAGGGTTACATTCGATCCCTATCTGCATTTACAAAATTACCCCTAAGAAGCTTAGTCAACGCACCGCCCCACCGACAAAAATTGCACCGACACGTGCTCCATATGGCCGCGGAACCGCGGCCAAAACCCATGTTTGGCCGCGGATCCGCGGCCATATAGATGGGCTTTGGGCTGGAATTTTCTGGTATATTTTATGTTGCATTTTCCTTGACTTTTCTTCATTTGGTTCCTCAGAATGTCTTCTAGTTTCTTCCAGATTTCCACAGTGCATAATGTTGTGGACTTTTATCGTTTGCTCCGCGTTGAATTCTTGAATATTGTGCTGCCTTTGTACTTATGAAATTGTTCATTGATCTTCATTTGTTCTTCAAATTGTAGGCATGATAAAGATTCTCTATTTGTTGGTCGAAGTCTCACTTTTATATCGTCTTTTCATCATTTTCACTGTTTTGTTCCGAGAACATGTAACCTGCAACTATGTAGCGGACATGGATCAAATGCACCTGTTTATTTGTAAAATGAATAAGAATGGGAAATATAATATTGCAAAATTATGATATGAACGTGTACATTGGTTCCGCTCCTTCTTATAATTGTTATAAGTCTGAGAAGGAAATAGGGAAATACCAGAATTCCCATGCCGCCCGATCGATGAAAAAGCATATTGATGCATCTTCTTCAGGTGTGTTCGTAACCAAGAACTGTTTCTCAGTATACCCTACGTCCTGGGTATGAGATACTAGATCAGGACCCCATATGTGATTTGTTACATTGGCAACAGACAGGTAGAGAACTGAGATTGGGCGATATATCTCTAAGTCTAGGGAATGGTGCAATTGTTGCAGCCAAGTCAGTTGGCAAATATCACCTTGTATTACCAAATGGTAATACATGGATTCTGAACGAATGTTATTACATACCGAACCTGATATACAACATTACATCAGTTTCTTTATCAGATAAAAAAGGATATAATTTTGTATTGGAGGATAATGTTGTGAACATTTTCCTGAAGCAAGTGTTGATTGCATCAGGCTTGCTCTGAAATAGCATATATGTTCTAAATCAAACCATGGTTCTAAGTATACAGAACACACACAAGAGGACAAGTTCAGAAATAAACAAATCCTTCTTGTGGCATTGTAGACTAGGTCATATCGATGCGAAAAGACCAGCAAACTTCTTAGACTGTATCGTCAACTGAATTTAATCAGTATCCTGTACCATGCCTCCCACAGTATCCGCTTGGATCACCTGTCCAAACTACTGCCCCTCGTCAGAGGGAAAGCTATAACTCTGACAGTCACTCTGTCATCCGGGTCACCTTGGAAGCCTGGAATGATAACCGTCTCTCGAAGGATGCTGCCGTTATCAAATCCCTAGAACATCCACTTATGTTCTAAAACTGCTTCCGAACGTTTCTCCAGGATTGGATTAATATCAACTTATTGGGTCTAGTGCAAAAACAACATATGATATTATATCCATATTCTATGTGGAGAAACTACTATGTGACAACCACGGTATAACCGATCGTAGTGTAAGAATTTCACTTCCTACTATGTGTATGTCATCCAAGTACCAGGACATCACAACCTACTACCTTCTTTAACAGATCCATCTCCTATTCTGATGAAGTCAAAACCTATGACTGTCACATCAGAAATAGATGATCTATCTCCGTTATATCTGCTTTAGTCTATAAATAGACATAAGCTACTTATCCACTATGCATCCGCTGCTCGCGCTGACTACAACAACCCTCTAGCAGAGTCATATACACGTGCACTTCTAAAGCTAGTTTAGAACGAAGCTATACCCATCCTCCTGCCGGGTTTCATAGTCTGGAACAGCTGTAATAGCAAGTCTGGGTAAACAAGAACCTCCCTATCACCGTCCTTGAGGATACCGATGTACCTCTCGGGTACCTGAGGTTACCCACCATATCTGCAGAGTGGCTAATAGAATGTCAATCCTGATTGAATATTTAGGTCCTATTAAATTTTCCGTAATCGTTTGCAGTTCTGGAATCTCTTCCAGTTCTACCATACTCCCACTACTGTTTTTTGAAAAAATCCATTTTACTAAAATTGTGGCGAGTCAAGAACAATATCACTATTGATCTTCCAGATGGTAGAAAGTTAACCCTCGTCAAAGCCCGGGTAAACCCACAAACTGTCATTACAGAAACATGCCTTGAGTTATCCAGAGTCTGGTTTTAAGCATAAGCTGGACAACTCCTCGTACCTTAACATCATTAAGATACGAACCATTCTATATACAATATAGAAATAGAGGCACTAATTTAATTGGAACCAGATTTAAAACATGCAGCTGTCTCCAGTGCATGTTAACTAAATGGAGAGAGGCCGATCAGCATTACTCAACTTGGGAGTGTATCCAATTATGAGTTACCTAAAAAGAAACAAGTTTCTCAAAACCATTACTATCAACTGAATACCATACAAGTATCTACATCTTCGATCACCTTGAAGAATCCTGATACTTGCAACACATGATTCTCTACTTTATTCCTATACCTATAACTTTTCAAATTTGGACCTTGTATTTCTACGAAACACTTGTCTAAAACTTGAGAAGTCATAAGTAAACAGAATACAGTACGAGAACCAACCCCTTTGTCCTAATGGACATTGGACATTATACAATACTTTGTATAAGTCCAATGAGTTGAATAACTCAAATTCTGTGCGTCGTAGGTTGAAAACTGTACCCAGGCGATTTCCTCAAATATCACCAATTACAACGAATTCCGATATAATGAGGATGATCACCTAATTCCCAATAAATTACTCCCACTCATCATATGTAAAACCATACAGATGTGAGAATCATACCTAGTAAATACATACCCTGGAGCAAGTGTCTAATTTGGAAATCAGCTTTCAATTAACAATGCACATTGAAACTGAAACATGAAAATGTTTCGAAGGGGTATCCGGGTGTTCTTAGTAATGCCTCTTCCATTATCAGATTCATGACTGTAACCATATATTTCCTTGCCATCTCTCCAATTCCCTTCATTTGTCTTTAGTCGTTACGTTCTGTACACCATCGTTAGGTTTAATGGTTTCCTTCATTTCCTACCGTTTGGCACCAGCCTATGGTTTAGAAGAAAACTATCCAATAAGTATAATAGGTGTACCCTCTTAATCTTAGGAGCACTCGCAACCTGAGAGAAAGTAAAGATAAAAGACAACTGAATAAACCTTATTCCTATTTGTCCTGAACCAGAATTCGTTCTCGAAAAAGTTCCTTCGAGTTCGTATATAACCATACGATGGATTTATCCAATGGAATTGGATGTTCGTAATGATACGGGGTGTTCTGGAGAAATACAAAGGTGAATTATGAGTGGCTACGAAATATGTGGTTCGGTCGTGAATGATAGCAGTCGCAATTTACTTTGACCTCTTTCTAATCCCTTTATTTTGTCTTTACTTATTACCTTCTGTACACCCAACTTAGGCTAATTTGTTTTCTTCATTCCCTACCTTTTGGCACCTGCCTATGGTTTGGAAGAAGACTATCCAATAAGCCTAATAGGTGTACCCTCTTCTAATCCTCGGAGCTCTCACAACCTGAGAGAGGGTAAATGGAAAAGACAACTGAATAATCCTATTCGATCTCTCCAGAACCAGAATCCATCCTCGAAGAAGTTCCTCCGAGTTCGTATATAACCATACGATGAATTTATCCAATGGAAGTGGATATTCGTAATAATACAGGGTGTTCTGGAGATACTCAAAGGGTAAAAGAAAAAATGGCAATGATGTATGCAACCCAGACAATCCAAAAGCTAGAGTTTTAAGAAAGTTCAGTTAACTTGGTCACTGAGTTATAGTCTAGGATTGGGTCATGGTCGCAATCAAAGAGAGAAAAAGTAGATACACTTTGCGTGCACTCTAACCTAGATCAGAATGATTAATCACTTTATCCAATCAGGAAACATCCCACTGTATTCTCAAATTCTCCTCCAAACCTGAAAGAAGAATTAGCCGGAATCACCCGAGGAGTAACACTACTCATCAGTGGAAATCGGGATCCAACTATCATCGCATGATAACGTGATGGAAGCCACTCACGTCATCACACTCTAGAAGGTATGCGCAAGCCTGGCAAGTTTTCTGTATGTTTGAAACTCCCGATGTGATTTTACCCGTAGGACCCAAGTCAGCCAACATATCAAAGGATCCTAGTCAAGTTCAACCCGTCATTATCTTGATTGCATTAGATCCACCCGCACGAGTCCTTGACTGAGCCAAAATGACCGCACGACTGTCCTAACCAATCGCATATCCATGAAACAGAAAAGTATTACAGAGCTACCGCACACTACGCCTCGGCTGAGCAGGACATACGTAGCACGAATACTAAGCAATACTAATTGATCGCACGCTTTCGGCGTGTCGGATGTTCAAAGAATTTAACTTTAACCGCGATCAGGACGGTGTCGCTATGCAGCTAGCCGGTGAGCACGGGTCGGTCCACAGGGAGATGGTGGTATCTTACCTTCTTGTCTTAGACGAGTCAATAAAGAATCTTGTATGTTTGTTTTGACTAACCTATGTGTTTATCTGCAAGTATAAAGTTGTTAAGAAAAATACGAGATTGTAAGCTAAGAAATCCGTACTCAAAAACCTTTGAGCCGAGTCTTGACCAATTGAAGCTAGACAATCGGCAACAACGGGGATTAGGGGATTTAAGCGCGGTATTCGTGGAATCCGGCTTATTTACCCTTGTCCTTCCGTTCTTGTCTCTTGCTTTCGCCTCCGGCCAAACCGAACGCAACCGGTCGTGGTTAGGAATCACCGTTACCTTGTCAGGGTACGGTGCCTAATGGAGCGCTTGCGTATGGTTTGGGCGAAGTTCAAATGGAAAATAACGGGAAAAGGAATTGGTAAAGAAATGTGTTAACTTACAATACCTTATTTCTTCTTAACAATAATAACTACAACATTCACAAAACGAATAAAAGAGAATAAAAAGAAAAGAACAAAGAAAAGAAAAGATACAAGTATTAAAGAGCATGAATAAAATGCATGAAATAAAATGCAAGTAATAAAAAGACAAGTAATAAAAAGCGGGTAATAAAAAGAATACGGAACTAGAACCCAAGCCAAGCATGTGCTCAATAGCCAACCCTTAAACTTGCAAGCTCAATGAAGAACTTGCAAGATCAAGGGAAGGGTAGAAAACGCATGTGAAATGAAGTGCTAGTCCCGGAAGAAAATACGACCCTTGAGATCAATAACTAACCCTTAACCATTCAACCTCAATGAAGAGATTGAATGAGCAAGGGAAAGCAGAAATCTCAAGGGGGAGCAACTAACAAGAAAGATAACAACCCCTCATCTTCATTAATTTTCCACTCAAGAGCTCTCACTACAATTTAATGGAGAAAGAGTGAAGAAGAGGAAGAAGAAGATCAAAACAACAAAAATTTAAGAACAAGAAAAAGCTCCCTTGGTTAAGCTCTGGTTCGGGGTATTTATAGGAGGTGAAATGGAATTCTAGGGCATCCACCAGACCAGAATTGAAACACCCAAACTACCCCTGAAATTCGGCGCAGAGTGGGCCCCAAACCGCGGCGCATGCGCGGCCAAACCCCTGCTTTGGCCGCGCATGCGCGGCCGTACTGTTGACTTGGGCAGTGGGATTTCTGGTGGGTTCCTGGTTGGTGTTTTCCTCGTGTTTGCAACCCTCAAACTGCGCGAAAGTCTTCAGAATCTTTCCAGATTTCCAAGTCCAAGATTGCACTATCTTCACTTTTGACTTTATCTCCCCCTCGAGCTCCGCGCACCCATTGATTCTTGTGCAGCCCACCTCGTGCTCTGTGCTTGTCCCAGACATGAATGACCACTGTCACATGTCTTGTATCGGGAACCGGTACTCGGCACTGGACAGATATGGATGACCGGAACCCGGCTTTTATCTGCTGTCGACAGATGTTCTGCTTTTAGCGTAACTGTGGAGATTTTATCCTGATTTGTAATATTTGTACTGGAAACCTGTATTCTGTAAACATGTAACAAACACGGATTAAAAGTACCTACCTATAAACACACGAGCGTAAGAATGGGCGGTATAAATTGCAATTTTCTGCTATGAACAAATACCCCCAAATTAACTTTTGCTCGTCCCGAGCAAAACCAATTATTCACAAAAATAAAATGATAACTGCACTTTCGCAGGGAACGCGATTGCACTGAGCGCGTGCAACAAGCCGTTAAACCTCTAGGTGTCCCTAGTAGGAGGAGTGTTGTCTCCTGAGGGTTTTCAGCGGATTACACCCACAAAATCCGGTCAAGCTAGCTTTGTAAAATAACTAAGATTCAGCTCCTAAAGTTTTGTTTCAGAAAATAACAATTCTATAATCCTAAGTTTAGACTATCGAACCTTTATTTTTCACATCTCTCTTCTTATTTAACTACAGATTTTATATGTCTTTACGTGCAGTGCAAAATAGTGTCGTTAAGTTCCCGAAAAGGTCGAATAAAGTCATTATGTCACACAATAAAGCCCAGATAACAATTTTAAAAGGATCACATAAGTTTTATAGAGAGTTAAGCATTTTTCAAGTTTCGTTTTCCAGTAAGGTTTCAACTTCAGAATTTCTATCTTCCTTAACAGGAAACTAAGTCGTATTTTTCACTCCACCTTATTCTTGTTTTCATTTCATACACACCTCTGTGAATATGCAATAGTCTTTATCATAGAATAAAACCTTCATATCTCCGTTAAATTTTTTTTATAAAAACCTGTCTTTTATCAAGATTATTCTCACACAAAGAACCGTTAGGAATTTTAACTCGGAGAGAACACTTGCTTGACTTTGTTTTTATCTGGACTTTCTAGGCTTCTTAGCGAGCTTTCGGCCAATGCACCCAAACCAGTTGGTTTTTGGGCATTAGGTGTAGAAACACCCCAGCGGACTTAATTACTCAAGTTACCTAGGTCCAAAAACAAAAGACAGTTTTGTCGTGAAAAACATGATGATTCAATACGAACGGAGATATAACCGGTTGTTCAATTATTTTTTGGATAAAAGACGTGTTTAGTGGGTTTGGTGTGTAATCATTCCAATCAAGTTTCAGATGGGTTATTTTTCAGACTTAGTTCCAATTAAGGCATCAATAACATTCCTTCATATTCACTTACTTCATAAACTTTTCTTGATATATTACTTATTTCAGAACAAACCTATTTGATCCTCAGAAAATCATTTATCTTATTTAAAAGTTTTTAAACATAAAAGACTTGTCATCTAATTTCCAAGACTCACAACACGTGTAGTGTAATGTAAAGACGTATATCAGCTATAGTTAACTTCAAAGGAGAGTTATCTTTTAGGTTTTCAAAATCCAAACATAGGATTTAGTTATTCCTATCTTTTCAAACAAAAACCGTCGAATGTTGAATCAGAGTTCTTCCACAAGCTAACTTGACAAAAAGTTTTTATATTTTTAGAAATTTTTCGATTTTTATGGGTTTTTAATAAGGTATGCAAATGCAAAATATACAAATGATGCGAAGGAAGAAAGCTTACCGAGCACACCCCCAAACTTAAACTTGACAGTGCCCTCACTGTCAGGCTATACCAAGAGGGTCAAAATTGTCGGCGCTTCCTAAAAACAAATTATATACAAAAAGGAAAACAAAAAATATATACAAAAAAATGTCCCCCCCAAACTTAAGTAAAACAGTGTTTCCACTGTTAAGCGTTGAAATTCAGGATTATGGGGGAAAGAACAGTATCCATCTATACAAGGCCTTACACAGGCCAAAAGTTAGTACCAACCATTCAAAGATTTTATCGTGAAAAAGCAGTGGTTGGTCAAAGAAGACGGAGAGGTAAGAAATGGAGACTACGCGAGACCGCTTGTGGAGAGAAGTGGAATGCGGTCTCGGTAGATGAGAAGAAGAAGAATGGCGGAAGGGGAAGAGAAGTGGAATACGAACTTGAGGGTGCAAATGGAGTGAATAGATTAGCACAATTTATAACGAGCGATGTGTAAAAAGTGATTGTGCTAATCTATTAACTCGTCGAGAGATGGGGTCAAATCCCTCAAGGTTCGTGAGAAACCATGGGTACGCCGAACTTGGTAAACCAGACATAGTAAATGAAAGTGAGACGGGTTCTTGCAAGGTCGGAACGACGGAAAGGATGGAGGGAAGTGGTTGAGGAAGGGTATCGGTTATAGGCTCAGGAGGGTGGACACAGTCAGTGGAAGGAACAGGATGAATTGGTAAATCCGACTCATCAAACAAAACTGGTTCATCCTCAAGACTATCCTCAAAATTTTCCTCAAAATTAAACTCATCCATGCACAGATCATCAATATCAAGACGCATATGAAGTTCGGGAAAAACAGTTAAAGACTCGGGATGATGATTTGAAGAGACAACCTCAGCCAAATCTACTGGTTCATCATCCGACATGTTCCCAGCGTCAATATCCTTGATCAAGTGAAAATCTATATTCTCTGACACCTCAACCAAAGCATGGATATTAATCAATTCAGGTTCTAAGATGGAGGTGTAAAGGTCAAAAGGTTTAGGATCGGTTTCACTTGGAAGGGACCCTTCACAATCGGGCAAATCAAACACTACAATGTCGCACAACTCATTAAACATTCTATCTTCAACTGATAATTCATTTGGGACATTTGATAGACTTTCAACACAGGAGTTGTGGGGTTCAATTTGGGACGGGTAGGTTTGATTTGGAAGGGGGTACAGCTCACTCTCTCCACTCAAATTCACAGCCTGTCCTACCGCCTCTTCATACATTGGAAAATTTGGAGCTAGTTGAAAACTAGCTACCAGGTCACTAGGTTGTATGAGGGCGGCCAAGGACGCATTCAAATCTATCATTTGTTGGCTTGACGCTACCCTAAAGTCTTCCAACGACTGTTCTAGACTAGACATTGGTTGTGAAGGGGTTTCAGTAAAAGATTCAAAGTTTTTTGGATACTGAAAACTCCCAAAAGGCTGTTCTGATGCAATGTCTAGGGAAGGTGCAAAATTAGGGTAGGATTGGTAGGAGTTGAATGGCTGGACAGGAGTGGGATCAACATTGAGATAAGAAGGTGAATGGAATTGTTGATCCTAAGAATTTGTAGTGGTGAAAGGAGTGAAAGATCGGCTACGGGATTGTTCGATATGTTCAGCAAGAGACATTGGTCTCGGAGTGGCAACATGACTCGAAGAAGGGGTATCAACGTAAGAAGGGGTGACTGTTTGAAATGGTTGATACGAAGTGAATTGCGGAGTCAAATTGTTTATCCTAGACGCGTTTATCCGATCTTTCAAAGAAATTTTCGGAATGGAAGGGTCGTTCGAAGTTCGACCAACCGTATGAAGTAATGTCTGGTTGTGGGTACCAAAGTTCGGCAAGAGTTTTGCGAGGTGGAGTACCCATGATATGAAGAGAGAGAAAGAAAGGTAGAGAAAAGGAGGGGAAAAAGAATGTGATATTTTTTTTAAAATTTTTTTTTTGTAAAAAAAATATTAACAAAAGAATGAAATATACAAAAAGAATATGGACAAAATAATCACGACACAAAAAACACCACACACCTAATCGTTCTAGGGTTCACCTAGGTCAACTAGACCTGCTCAAGAACTTGATTGTCGAAGTACAACTGTGTCGAGAAACAGGCTCAAGATACACTGATCACGAGGCCAGGTAAGTGCAGAGATAAGGGGAGGTTTTCCAACTCTTTCACGAAGTTCCTTAATTAAATAACCCTTTCTCTTTTGGCGGTTTCGCCGTTAACACTTTCCTAGACACCCCGTAAACAATATACCGTTAAGCAAGCTTCTAAATACAGTTAACTTCTCCTAGTGAGCGCGAAGTCCTTAAGGCTTAAAGTCTAGTTTCTTTTAAATTTGTGTGGGCAAACGTTATGCGCAAGTTCGTGATTTGTGGGCCACGGAAAAGGTGATGAAATTCTTTACCGTATGTTGTGGGGTTCGCTTGCCCTTAAGTCCGTATTAATGTATGCAATGCGCAATTCAAAAATTCTTTAAAGAATCAAACAATCGTTTTTTTTTAATTTTAAGCGCGGCGCTGCAACAAATACGGGTTAGTCAATTTTGGCGTTTGCTAGCGAACTTGCAAAGAATCCTGCAAAAAATAGTACATTGGAAGCGTCGGATTTGAGAAAAAGGTTTTAGTAAAGTACGTACCGTTTAATTTTTGGGTTAAGAAACCCCCGTTGAATCGAGTCCGGTAAGCTTGAAAGGTTCGCTTGCGCGGGTCAAACTACCCGGATCTTTGGCACTGTACTCCGTAATCACCTTAACTTTGAATGTACACTTTGCTCCCACAATCGCAGTTTGCAAATCTGCAAAAATCTGCACACTTGCCCACAAAAAAAATATTGTCCAAAAAAAAAACAAAAAGAATTTTTTTTTTTATATACAAAAAGAATATCAACCCGAATAACAAAAAAGAAAATACGCTACCGTCTCCCCGGCAACGGCGCCATTTGATCGCACGCTTTCGGCGTGTCGGATGTTCAAAGAATTTAAGTTTAACCGCGATCAGGACGGTGTCGCTATGCAGCTAGCCGGTGAGCACGGGTCGGTCCACAGGGAGATGGTGGTATCTTACCTTCTTGTCTTAGACGAGTCAATAAAGAATCTTGTATGTTTGTTTTGACTAACCTATGTGTTTATCTGCAAGTATAAAGTTGTTTAGAAAAATACGAGATTCTAAGCTAAGAAATCCGTACTCAAAAACCTTTGAGCCGAGTCTTGACCAATTGAAGCTAGACAATCGGCAACAACGGAGATTAGGGGATTTAAGCGCGGTATTCGTGGAATCCGGCTTATTTACCCTTGTCCTTCCGTTCTTGTCTCTTGCTTTCGCCTCCGGCCAAACCGAACGCAACCGGTCGTGGTTAGGAATCACCGTTACCTTGTCAGGGTATGGTGCCTAACGGAGCGCTTGCGTATGGTTTGGGCGAAGTTCAAATGGAAAATAACGGGAAAAGGAATTGGTAAAGAAATGTGTTAACTTACAATACCTTATTTCTTCTTAACAATAATAATTACAACATTCACAAAACGAATAAAAGAGAATAAAAAGAAAAGAACAAAGAAAAGAAAAGATACAAGTATTAAAGAGCATGAATAAAATGCATGAAATAAAATGCAAGTAATAAAAAGACAAGTAATAAAAAGCGGGTAATAAAAAGAATACGGAACTAGGACCCAAGCTAAACATGTGCTCAATAGCCAACCCTTAAACTTGCAAGCTCAATGAAGAACTTGCAAGATCAAGGGAAGGGTAGAAAACGCATGTGAAATGAAGTGCTAGTCCCGGAAGAAAATACGACCCTTGAGATCAATAACTAACCCTTAACCATTCAACCTCAATGAAGAGATTGAATGAGCAAGGGAAAGCAGAAATCTCAAGGGGGAGCAACTAACAAGAAAGATAACAACCCCTCATCTTCATTAATTTTCCACTCAAGAGCTCTCACTACAATTTAATGGAGAAAGAGTGAAGAAGAGGAAGAAGAAGATCAAAACAACAAAAATTTAAGAACAAGAAAAAGCTCCCTTGGTTAAGCTCTGGTTCGGGGTATTTATAGGAGGTGAAATGGAATTCTAGGGCATCCACCAGACCAGAATTGAAACACCCAAACTACCCCTGAAATTAGGCGTAGAGTGGGCCCCAAACCGCGGCGCATGCGCGGCCAAACCCCTGCTTTGGCCGCGCATGCGCGGCCGTACTGTTGACTTGGGCAGTGGGATTTCTGGTGGGTTCCTGGTTGGTGTTTTCCTCGTGTTTGCAACCCTCAAACTGCGCGAAAGTCTTCGGAATCTTTCCAGATTTCCAAGTCCAAGATTGCACTATCTTCACTTTTGACTTTATCTCCCCCTCGAGCTCCGCGCACCCATTGATTCTTGTGCAGCCCACCTCGTGCTCTGTGCTTGTCCCAGACATGAATGACCACTGTCACATGTCTTGTATCGGGAACCGGTACTCGGCACTGGACGGATATGGATGACCGGAACCCGGCTTTTATCTGCTGTCGACAGATGTTCTGCTTTTAGCGTAACTGTGGAGATTTTATCCTGATTTGCAATATTTGTACTGGAAACCTGTATTCTGTAAACATGTAACAAACACGGATTAAAAGTACCTACCTATAAACACACGAGCGTAAGAATGGGCGGTATAAATTGCAATATTCTGCTATGAACACTAATCTGAAATGACAGAGGGCTACGGCTGGATTTTGGCGAAAAACCTTTAGCGTAATGAACTTGATATCGTTGAAAGAGCCGAACAACTTTTTATAAAAATATAGTGGCGAAAATCTTTGCTAATGAGGTCACTTCCGGTGAAGGGATCTCGGCTCTATCCCCATCGAATGAGGTGCAGGATATTCCAAACTAAATACCACGATGCAAAGCAAAAAGTAATTGACTATGGTGAAGTTATTACCCAGACGCAAAGCTCTGTCCAAGGGGTCACTCCCGGTGAAGGGATCTCAGCCCTTGCCTCATCGAATGAGGTGCTGGATATTTATAACCGAATACCACCGTGCAAAACAAAAGAGAACGTCCTTACAATAACAGCTTTTTGATAATTTGGTTCCAACAACATTAAAAATAGGTTTGTTTTTCCTTGCATTGATAAGAATCAACGCAGTCCCATCAATTAACCATACCAGAAAAGAACGAAAATAAAATGTACGTATATGCCATCCGCATTCCCCACTGGGTCCCGTCATCACCTGTTAGGTTTGTTAACTAACGACAGAGCGGGGACGGGACTAGCACGGGTGTAAAACATATACAGCATCTACTAGTATATATATCAATATATAATAATTGCTCCAAGCGTGAAAAATGCAATATCACAGAAAAGTAATAAGCGTCACAGAACAATACAGATAATCTGGGATCCCCGGATTTCATAGAGCCTCAAATGAAACCCGACGTTCTCCTGGTCGTGTGGATAGCCTGTGCAATGAAATCCTAGACCCCTACGAGTGCGGCAAGTTACCCGCCAAAACCTGAAGTGAGGCAGCCCCCTTCAACAACGTGAATGGACCACCCAGCACTTCACGGAATCCGGTAACTTGAGCACCGCTTCTTGGGTCAACCTATACCCCCTACGAGTGCGGCGAATAGGCCGCTAATTCCAGAGTGAAGCCCCCTCCATCTCAAAGCCATGAGATGCGGGCCCATTGTCCTCTAGAACCCGGCTATCCGTGCACCCCACCGCGGGGTAATCCTAGTATAGAAAATAAAATATATACAACGGGTACACCGACCTCATCCCTATCGTGTCCCAAAAGAATAATATACAAACAGGCAGTAACGGCAGTCCACACGCCAGACGCTCGTCCTGCAATATCAAATGTACAAATAAAACTAAAAATCACTAATATTGCACCAAGCTATCCACTACGACAAATCCACAACGACACAGCACAACACTGAACATCAACGTGAATGTCACGTTCGCAAACCCGTCTAAAAGAGCTATAGCGATTAGACAAGATTTACCAATCAAATGATATTCACGGTCAAAGATAGAAATGTAAAGCACTGCGAAACTTAAACAATGTTAGAAAATATTGACTCCGAAATAACCCCGAATAGCCCCAAACAATATGATAAAACCATATTCAAAATGGGCTAAATAAACAATACCACTGAACTAATATTATAGGGATGAAGAAAAAGTGAAGCAATTGGTTTTCGGCTTGGAAAAAATTGGCTTGGAGAAAATTGCTTGCTGGGGGAAAAATTTGGGCTCGGCCAATTCAAAAAAAAAAATTATTCTTAGTGGATTTTTGTGAGGGTGGGTGGGGAATCTTTTTAACAGAAGAAAGGAAAAAAATGCCCGGCACAAAACATAGCAGCATCCCATTCCCTCACAAAAACAACACAAGAAAATATCCATTCAAAATGCCCACTGAAATTGCCAAGGCCCATGAAATATCCCCAGCACAAAAAAATTCAGCCAAAGGAAAATTTCCTTCGAAAGTTTCCAGCACCCCAAAAGAAAAACAACATTGGTATTGATTCGGGTTGTTTCGGTTTCGATATTTTAACATTGTCTAAACAACTACTATGCGGTTAATGCGTTGGCTCTGATACCCTGTTGGGTTACGGGGGCGCCCCGGCCGGCAAACCGACGCCAAATGCGGAACAAAAATTTTTTGCGAAACCGGCGCCACCGCGCCCCAAATACCCGGATCGTTCCATTAACCGTAAACTAGGAAAATGTAAAAGAGTTTGGAAAGATTATACCGATCGATCCATGTCCTTCGGTCTTCAATGTCCACGTAGAATTCCCCGCTGCTGCGCTAACGAAGTCCGCTCCCCGATCTTGGTCGTCGATGTGGCACCACCTCATTGAATCTTTATACAGGCTCCCGTCTCGAACCGAGGCAACTCGGACATGAAGTTTGCTAGCCGACATGTCTAAGATTTATGTAGAGATAGTGTATGATCTTTTGTCTCAAGACACCCTAGTACTCGGGTCGATGTAAATTGGAGTTGCCATGAAGATGGTAATGTGAGCCATGGAATTTTCTTGAAGAAAAGAGAGAGAGGTTCTAATTTGGGCTCGGCCAAAAATGAGACAGAATGAATGGGGGGCTTCTCTGTGAATTTGCAATGAAGTGAGTGTTTAGAATTGGCAGCACATGTGATATCGTGTGAGGAAAAAAAATAAAAAGGGAAATTCCTTAACCAATTCAATCCACACTCCCTTGGATTTTCAGCCGCGAAAAAACCCCTGGCTAAAAATGGGGCTGGCGAAATTGCAGAAATCCCCCAACGCGTGCCCGTGCCCGTGCCCGTGCCCGTGCCCAAATCAAAGAAAGCAAATAAAGAAACCAAAACCCATGCTGCCCCAGAACAGTGCAAGAAATGGACAGCCCCCACGTACCAAGAAATTCAGTGCAAGGAATGGTCAAAGCTCACAATGATAAAACAAGGTGTTCAAGATGGAAAAACAAACTGGCAACTACGAGCGTGATCCCGTAACGAATTACGAGATTAACCCTCAACTGTAAATACATACCCGCATTTGTATTTCGACCGAATACATATACAATGAGATAAAAATATTCCTACAGAATTATACTAGGATCCGGCTTAAACCAAAACCCGCTAGTATTATCCGTCCGATCCTGCAAATATGATCGAACCCCTCCATATATCCATACGGCCTCTACAACGTTTCGTCCGAACTTGGAAAACTATCTGTGGGGGACTCTAATGACTCATCAATACACTGACACTGGGTATAACCACTAGCAGGTCAGAGGTACAAGCTGTATGTAACGGTTGCCGATGTATTGATCGGAAGGGAAGCTGACGAGTGAACTCATCCAGAAACCCTACTGAGCCTGACAGTGACAATATCCGTACAGTTCGGTCCGTTCGTCTATTAGTATCGCATATCGGGACTAGGGGGATGGTAAACGTCAGACCCCAATAGCTGTATAAGTCGTGTCGGAGAGTAGCCCAGAACACCCTGAGATACTACTGGAATACCTACTAGTAAATCTCGATTACCCTGGCCAGGAATTTCGTGCAATGGCTCTCCTAAACACAGCGCGATTTCACCCTCAATACCGGGAGAGACGAATTCGTGACGATCCGCTCACTGCCTCCATGTGGCTCGGGACTGTACCCAACTAATACCTGTTTGCTGACTCCTTTGAGCCGTGGTAGGATAGTAATCAAAGAACAGTGGGAACTCACACGAGACAAATGACGATCTCAAGTCGATAGACTAACCTATACACATGTCACCGGGGAACTGCTTTCTGACGATATGTATAATACCAACTAGCATGTTCCCGGCGAGTCCTATCCGATGTACTCATAACCCAATGAGCACATGCATACATCTTAGGTGAACCAACTGACACCAATGGCTTGTGAGACCGGCCACCGCTCCTCGTCGGGGTCTCGACTGTATACACTAGTCTACTCTGGAGTATCGATGCCCTATCTCCAAACTCCCACGACTAGGGACACTTTAAGGATGTGCATATTGACCCCAGCTCCTACGTATATGATCGCTATCACACTGCTGGCAGTCAAACAAGAATCCTATGGGCTCAATCAACATGCAATAGTGTACTAAAGCATGTACACGATGATAAAGATAAACCAGATAGCATACTATCATCTTGACCAAGACTGTCCTATTGGTATAGGTCCTCCCTCAATCAATGCAATCACGTACCTGCGATCCAATAATTGACTTTGAGGGCACTATATCCAACAGCTAGCAACCTTGAGGGTCATATCACCGGTCTTCAGAACCCTACGGCTTCTCAATGCCTGCAAAGAATTACAGATATGAGATCCTGATCCGATATCTAATACCCAGGAAGTAGAGTTGATTGACAGACAGTTTTCAATTACAAATACACCTAAAGCCGAAGCCACAACTTGCTTTGGGTCCTGGTTCTTGGCCTTCCATGCCTTGCAATCTTTCTTCCAGTGGCATTTCTTATAACAGTAGAAGCATTCTTCATTTCTTACTGTCGGCTCCGCTACTCTTGCCTTGCCCTTCGCTTCCACCGTACTAACACCGCCTCTTGGTTTGGTTGGGGCCTTCTTCTTCTTTCCTTTGGCTTTCGCCTTGGACTTAGAAGAGGAAGCTCTACCAACAAATAGAGAGGGTGTTTCCCTGGCTTTCTACAGGGTGTCCTCTGCACTCCTCAACATGTTGAGGAGTTTCAGAAGTTCAACTTCTTTATCTTGAATATTAAAATTCAAGAAAAACTGGGCGTAGGTGGAAGGAAGGGACTGTTGAATCAAGTCTGTATACAGCTCATTCTCTAACGTGGTTTCGAGGTCCGCGAGCTCTTCGATATAGCCGATCATCTTAAGGACGTGTTCCCCTATAGATGATCCGACGGCCAACCTCGCCTGAAAAAGTTTCTTTGAGGTCTCGTATCTTGCGATACGAGATTGCTCTACATAAAATTCTTTGGTATGGAGGAATATGGATTCAAGATCCATATTCCTGTGCCGCCTCTGGTGCTCGTTTTCCATAGAGGCCAGCACGAGGCACTTGGCCTTCGCACTGTCTATCTCCTTGGTCTTACGGATTTCCTTATCCGCGACACTGGATTCTGGACCGGGGACGGCGGGGGCTTTAGTAGTAAGGACATACCCCAACTTGTCATAAGTAATTGCCATCTTGATATTCCTGAACCAATCTTTGTAGTTTGGCCCTGTCAATATGTTTTTATCTAATAGTTGAAGAGTTACACTAGTGCCCCGGCCAACTTCCGGGGCCAAATGCGGAACAAAAATTTTACAACGAACATAAACTTGGCGCTAGAATAATACTAAAACCTGGATCTTTACCATAAACCTAACTAGCAAAAGAATAGAGTTTTATCTACTATGATAGAAAGTTATACCTTAAACTTGAACTCCTTCTTCTCATTGTTGTGAGCTCCTTGGAATGATCTGGATGGCTCCTCCTTACCGGCTTCTCTATATCGAAGAAGATCCACCCGAAGGCCTCTACCTTGAGCTCCTACCTCAACCATGAAGTAACTAGATTGTTTTTCTTGCTAGACTAACAACCCTAGAGTGAGTAGAGAGTGGTTTTATGGTTTGATCTCAATTTTCATTGGTTCTCAACACATGAGAGGTTAGGGTTTGAGAGAGAGGATGAAGGAGAGAGAGTTAGGAGAAAGAATCAATATGAAAGAAGGAAGAGATAGCTCTCATATTAGCATAAAAGAATAATAATTTTAATTAGCAAAAATTTGTGATAGTTCATTTGATTTGACCATTATCATGTCACCATTAATTCTAAGCAAATAATCTTTTGCTTAAGAAAAAATATCTTAGTCAACTTTGGTCAACAAGTCAAATGGTCAATCCAAATAAGCATAACACAATTATCACTAATTAAAACTATTAATCAATTACCTTCATCTCATTAAGATCTTAATCAAGTCAATGGTCAAAAAACCTAAATGAGATGTCTCCTTCATTTGTCTTTGTCAACTGTATATACATACCCGCTTCCGCGTTCCGAAGAACACGAATGCAATGAGACTGAACCAAGCCAAAATAAAATACTAGGATCCAGCTTAAACCAAACCCCACTAGTATCAACGGTCCGAACACCAAACACGCACAAGTACGCATATGTAAACGAACCCCGTCGTAAAAACATACGACCTCTACTCGTTTCGCCCAAAGGTGAACAACCCTCTGTGTAGGACTCTAAAGACTCGACACTACGCTGGCAGTGGGTTTAACCAAAGGCCGCAAGCGGTACTAGCTGTACGTAACGGTCCCCAGGTAGATGCCGATAAGAAGACCGATGAGGTGAACCCATCTGAACTTCTACTGAGCCTGAATGTGACAATCTCCGTACAGTCCGGTCTGTTCGTCTAAGAGTATCGCATGTCGGGCCTAGGGGGCGGTAAACTCAGACCCCTAATAGCAGTACAAGTCGTGTCGGAGTGTAGCCCAGAACACCCTGAGAAACTACTGGAAACATACCAGTAAATCTCGCTTGCCCTGGCCAGAGACTTTGTGTAATGGCTCTCCTAGACATAGCGTGATATCAATTCCTAATACAGGGAGAGACGAATCCTGTCTAACCGTCACTGTCTCCAAGTGCTTCGGGACTGCACCCAACTACTACCTGTTTGCACGACTAAATAGAGCCGTGGTAGGGTAGTAATCTAAGAACAGTGGGAACACACTCGAGGCGAAGTGACAGTGTCAAGTCAACGGGCTAAGCTGTACTCATGTCACCTGAGAACTGTTAACTGACGATAGGTATAATACCAACCAACAGTTCCTGATGAGTCCTGTCCAGTGTACTCGTAACCTAACGAGCACCTGCATACTATCTCCAGTACGACATACTGATGGCTGTGAGACAAACCATCTCCCCAGCTGGGATGAGAAGCGTATGCACCAGTCAACTCTGGAGTATCGATTCCCTGTCTCGATAATCCTACGACTAGGGACCAATATAAGGATGTGCTTATAGAATACCTAGCCCCCGCTAGTTTGATCGCCATCACAACGCCGGTAGTCAAGCAAAGATCCTAAGGGCTCCATCAATATGTATTAGCGATATGTTAGAAGAAACATATATACATATTAAGATAGATACAAAGCAAGTAGCGTACTACAATATTGAGCAAGACTGTCATCAACCCGTATATATATCTCAAGCTTCCAAAATGTATTATTCAAACTAGTACTATACAATAATGGGCTCTAGGGCATACATATCTAACAATCTCCCACTTGAACTAAAGGCCAGTAATTGGTGTACCGCATACCCAACGTCTGCTCTATGTCCAGCTGCCGGCGTACCGCATACCCAATAGCTCAAAAAGTCGCTCAAACTGTGTTTGAGGGAGGGCCTTTGTGAATGGATCCGCCGTGTTGTCTTTTGTGTCCAATCTGTTAGTGTATATGCCCTAGAGGCCATTACTGTATCATACTAGTTTGTATATTACTTGATGGAAGCTAAGGATATTCACCTTGTATAAACAATCTTGCTCAATATAGTAGTATGCTACTTGGTTTGTTTCTACTTCAATGTGTACTTGTGTTTATTTCAGTATATCACTTATACGCATTAGTGGAGCCCTTAGGATCTTTGCTTGATTACCAGCGTTGTGATGGCAGTCACATTAGTGGGGGCTGGGTAATCTATAAGCACATCCTTATACAGGTCCCTAGTCGCAGGACTATCGAGACAGGGCATCGATACTCCGGAGTAGACTAGCATATGCGCTTCTTATCCCAGAGTGGGAGATGGTCTGTCCCACAGCCATCAGTACGTCGTACTGGAGATAGTATACGGGTGCTCGTTGGGTTACGAGTACACTGGACAGGACTCGTCGGGAACTGACAGGTTGGTATTATACCTATCGTCAGTTATCAGTTCCCAGGTGACATGAGTACAGCTTAGTCCGCTGACTTGACACTGGCACTTCGCCTCAAGTGTGTTCCCACTGCACTTTGATCACTACCCTACCACGGCTCAAAGGAGTCGTGCAAACAGGTGGTGGTTGGGTGCAGTCCCGAAGCACTTTGAGGCAGTGACGGTTAGACAGGATTCGTCTCTCCCGGTATTGGGGGTTGACATCGCGCTGTGTCTAGGAGAGCCATTACACGAGTAGTCCCTGGCCAGGGCAAGCGAGATATACTGGTAGGTTCCAGTATTATCTCAGGGTGTTTTGGGCTTCACTCTGACACGACTTGTACCGCTATTGGGGGACTGACGTTTTACCGCCCCCTAGGCCCGACATGCGATGTATCAGACGAACAGACCGGACTGTACGGAGACTGTCACATTCAGACTCAGTAGGAGTACCGATGGGGTTTCACCTCGTCAGCCTTCTTGTCGACATCTACCTGGGGACCGTTACGCACAGCTAGTGCCGCTTGCGGTCTGTGGTTAAACCCACTGCCAGCGTAGTGTCGAGTCTTTAGAGTCCCACACAGAGGGTATTCGCCTCTGGGCAAAACAGAGTAGAGGTCTCATGGTTTTGCGACAGGGTTCGTTCTCATCGGCGCACTTGTGCACATTTGGAGTCCGGACGGATATTACTGGCTGGCTCTGGTTTGAGTCAGATACCGGTATATGTTTTGGGGTTGCTTTTATCTCTCAGTATTCATGTTCCTCGGAACAAGGATACAGGTGCGTATGCACAGTTATTTGAGGAAGAGGAGGAGGACTTTCATTAGGGTTTCGGAACGGGTGCGTATGCACAGTTGACAGTCGTCTTTTTCCAAACCCTAATGGATTTATGTTTTATCAATTAATAATATTAATAAAATGAAAAGTGTCATGGTTGGTTTTTTGTTGACTTGTTGACCATGGTTGACTTGTTGACCATGGTTGAAGATTTGACCATCATCATTACAAAAGCAAGATGCTTTTTGATTCTTGCAAAACCATTTAATGTTGGTAATGATAATGGTCATTCTAAAACTTTCCATCAACCTTTTCATTATCATTATTATTATTATTTGATAATTCTTTTTCTTTTGTATTATGGTTGCAAAAAGAAAAAGGAGAGCTCATTTTCTATCATAACTGTTCTCTCTCTTCATTTTTCATCTTCTTCTTCCTCAAGCTCAAGGTGACTCCTTCTTATGTGTTGAGAATCCCTCACCTTGAAAAGAAAACAACCCCTAGATACTCTCTACTCTTTCTAGGTTTATGGTTTAGCAAGCCGGAAACCCTAGTTCACTCAAAGCACGAAGAAGAGCCCAAAGGTTGAACTCTCGAGGTGGATCCATCTTCGACGGAAGAAGGCGACAAGAAAAGAGAACCATCAACCTCTACAAAGTTTGAAGAAGAAGGAGTTCAAGTTTAGGTATAACCATCTCCATCCGAGTAGCTAACTCTCTTTAGCAAAGTATGCTAGTTTAGTTTAGACACGATCCCGACCTTGTTTAGTCCATGTTGCCTTTTGCGATAAAAATTTGTTTTTTATACCGTTTCCGCCTCCCCGTAAGAACCGGGGGTCGCAATATGGACTTACAGTGGTATCAGAGCCTAAATAAACTTAAACTAGCTTGGTAGTGAAGTGTAACGAAGTTCGGAACCGAAAAAAATCACAAAACCGGAAAAACAAAACCCTAAGTTTCTGTTAAAAATTTTTCTGCTCTAAATGAAAAACTTTATACTTGTAAATTCGGCTCAGGGTTTTGTGTGAACACCCAAGAAAAACGATGCCCTAATTCATCCAAACCGTCGCCCTTCCGCCGCACGAGGTAGGCATGTGCCGCGGAAGCGCCGCTCTTTGTCGTCTTCTGTGCATCGTTTTTCGTGCAGTGTGTGTCTGTGTTGGTTTTGGGATTTTTGAAATATATTATATGTGCCCAGATTTTCCAGAAAAGAAATTTACTTTTGGGGTCCTATAATTCCGTATTTTTTCCGAACTTCACTGCACTTTGACTATGATGGTTATATCTGTGATGTTTGCATGTATTGAACGTCGGCTAATCGCTATAAGACGATTAGTCGGGGTTATACATGATCTGTGTTTGATATTGGAATGTGTATATGAATATGTTAGACTGTCACGGGTGAATAGCCGGGGTGGATGTGAGATGAGCTTTTGTTTTTCTTTCATTCATTGTAAATGTAAATTGATGTAATATTATTATTTGTTTGGCCGCACAACCGGGTCGGGGTTGTAGCCGTCATTGTATAATTCTTTTTACTATTTTTGCTCCTAGGATAGACCCATGGAGGGGTACACAAACTGCCGGGTACTTGGCGGGTAGTTTGCCGCACCCGTAGGGGTCTTGGGTGGAGTTTTTGGCTATTCACCGCGACCGTGTTATCCGCTTTTCGTTCTAGGCTCGAAAGGATTGCGGATTGCTAGTATATCCAATGTATTCATCTGTGATCTGTAATGTCTATCATTGCTTTCTATTTAGGCGTTGCTTATGTTTTCCAGCCGCGCTAGCCCAGCCCCCGCTCTGTCGTTAGTTAAGTAACCTAACGAGTGATGACGGGACCCCGTGGCGAATGCGAATGGCATAAGCGTACGTCATATTTTGGTTGTTTTCTGCAATGGTAGGATTTAAATGATGGGACGCATTAAAAGTACTAATGCAAGAATATCACGCATTAAAAGAACTAATGCAAGATAATAAACCAAGCTAAAAGTCGTTGGAACACTTTCGAAAAACCACTCGGTTCTTTTCAAAACTAACTTTTAAATACGGAGATTGAGCCACTCCTTTTAAAAGCTATCTCGTTCCATCGACTATATCAAGTTCACTACGTTCACGGTTTCGCCAAAACCATTCGTAGCCCTCCGTCGTTTCACATGAATAGTCAATAGTATTCAAGCTGTGTTTGTTGGCCAAAGTCAAGGCATAGTGATTGGTAGCTGTTGGGCATTCATGTGCAGCATAGATAGATGCGTTGGTTTGGAACAGTCGTACTGCCTTGTTGGCCAAAGTCAAGGGTAGGTACGGGTGGATTCAAATTAACCTGGAGAACGACGGGTAGAACTTGACATGTGACTTATGATTTGTTGGCCAAAGTCAAGGTCATAAGAGCATGGGGCAAAAATCCACATCGGGAGTTTCATAAGTACTGAAACTTGCTAGATTTGCATACCATTTGGAGTGTGGTGATTCTGGTAGGATTCCTTCAGTTTCGTCACGCGATGATATTTGGATCCCGATCCTACTGTGAGTATATGCTACTCCTCGGGAATTTTTTCACTAAACGATCAATGCTATAAACCTAGTAGGTGCCTAGAAAGGTGTTAGCGGGGCTACGCCCCCAGGGAAAAGAGGTTCTCTAATTAAGGAACTTCGCGAAAGCGTTGGAAAACCTCCCTCGAAGTACCGACACTGGCCTGGCTGAACGGCTAAGCAAGTATTATGCGGTGGGATTGATCCCGACTAATTCTTCCTTTATGGTTTGAGGAGGGATTCGAGAGACAGTGGGAGCCATCCTGTTTAGACAAATTAAAAACCATTCTAAACTTGCAAGAGTATCGTGCTAAAGTGTTTCTTCTCTCCCCCTGCAGCGACCAAATCGAAATGACTGGACTTAAGTTACTTCTAGATAAAAACATATTGACAGGGCCAAACTACAAAGATTGGCTCAGGAATGTCAAGTTGGCAATCACTTACGACAAGCTGGGGTATCTTCTTAACACCAAAGCTCCCCCCGTCCTAAGTCCCACCTCCAGCGTCGCGGATAAGGAAATCCGTAAGACTTGGGAGATTGACAGCGCGAAGGCCAGGTGCCTCGTACTTGCCTCGATGGACAACGATCATCAGAGGAGGCACGAGAATATGGATTTGGAATCCATATTTCTTCATACAAAAGAACTGTATGGAGAGCAGTCTCGTATCGCAAGATACGAAGTGTCGAAGAAGTTATTTTCGACAAAGTTGGCCGTCGGATCATCGGTAGCGGACCACGTGCTTAAGATGATTGGCTACACTGAGGAGCTCGCGGAACTTGGGACCACGTTGGACAGTGAACTCTATACGGATATAATTCTCCAGTCCCTTCCATCCACTTACGCCCAGTTCATACTGAATTTCAACTTAAAAGAAAAGGAAGTTGAACTTTCAGAACTCCTCAACATGCTGAGGAGCGCAGAGGGCACCCTACAGAAGGGTAGGGAAACACCCGCTTTGTTTGTAGGAGGATCTTCTTCCTCTAGGTCCAAGGCAAAAGCCAAGGGAAAGAGGAGGAAAGCCCCCGCCAAACCAAGAGGCGGTGTTAGTAAAGTGGGTACGAAGGGAAAAGAATTGGCAACAAAGATTGCGGGGAAGCTTGTGGGTAAAGAGGAATGCTTCTATTGTCATAAGAGTGGACACTGGAAGAAAGATTGCAGGGCTTGGAAAGCCAGGACACAGGAACTGAAGCAGGTTGCGGCTTCAGCTTCAGGTGTGTATGTTATTGAAAACTGTCTTTCTATAAACTCTACTTCCTGGGTATTGGATACCGGATCAGGATCTCATATCTGTAATTCATTGCAGGCGTTGAGAAATCGTAGGTTTTTGAAGGAAGGTGACATGACCCTCAGAGTTGCAAACGGAGCTAGCATGGATGCTAAAGCCGTGGGGGACTATCACCTAGGAATGTCAGATGGGCATGTTTTGGTTTTGCGTAATTGCTTTTTTGTACCCAACGCAACTTGTAATATCATTTCTGTATCTTTGGTTTCTAAAGAAGGTTATGAATTTGCGTTTGTAAGTAATGTTGTAAACATTCACCTTAATCAAGTTCTGATTGGGTCAGGTACATTGAGCAATGGTATATACGTATTAAACCAACCACAGATTTTCAATGTCCAGAATACACAAAAGAAAGTCTCCAGATATCAATCAGGCTTTCTTATGGTATTGTAGACTGGGTCACATCAATGAGACACGGTTGACTAAGTTACATAAAGAAGGATACTTGGATCCGTTCGAGTATCAGTCTTATGCCACTTGTGAATCTTGTCTCATGGGAAAGATGACAAAGACTCCGTTCACTGGACACGGAGAAAGAGCGAGCGAGCTCTTGGGACTCGTACACAGCGACGTGTGCGGACCAATGTCTACACATGCGCGAAGCGGTTACTCTTACTTCATTACTTTTACGGATGATTTCTCAAGGTACGGTTATGTCTTCTTAATGAAACATAAGTCCGAAGCCTTTGAAAAGTTCCAGGAATATAAGAATGAAGTAGAGAAACAGACCGGCAAAAGTATCAAGATTCTAAGATAAGATCGAGGTGGAGAATACTTAAGTGCCGAGTTCCTGAATTATTTAAAAGAGAACGGAATTCTCTCTCAGCTTACTCCTCCATACACTCCGCAACACAACGGTGTATCGGAGAGACGGAACCGAACCCTATTGGATATGGTACGGTCCATGATGAGCAACGCTGAGTTACCGCGATCTTTCTGGGGGTATGCGCTAGAATCAGCTGCGTACCTTTTGAACCGAGTTCCTACTAAGACTGTGCCTACTACACCATATGAGATGTGGAGTGGGAAGAGACCCTATCTTAAGCACATTAAGACATGGGGATGTCCAGCTTTTGTTAAAAAGCAGCATGCGGACAAGCTCGAGGCACGCTCAGTACAGTGTAAGTTCGTGGGATATCCAAAGAACTCCAAGGGATATTTCTTCTACTATGAAGAGGAACAAAAAAGTTCTTGTTTCTCGTCATGCCTACTTCTTGGAAACTGAGTTTTTGGAAAACCAGATAAGTGGGAGCACAGTAGAACTGGAAGAAATTCCAGAACCACGAGCTATTACTGAAAGCTTGGAGGAACCAGAGGGTTCAAAAGAACAGGACATTCCTTTGCCGCTCCGCAGGAGTGGCAGGCAGTCTCATCCGCCCGAGAGATACTGCGGTTTTCTCATAGACGGGGATAGAGAGGATTGCATCATAGATTATGATGAGCCTACTAGCTTCCAGCAGGACGTTCAGAGCGTTGACTCGGTAAAATGGCTGGATGCAATGCGGACCGAAATGGAGTCCATGTACACCAACAAAGTATGGACGTTGGACATTGCTCCAGACGGGGTAAAACCCGTAGGATGCAAGTGGATCTTCAAAAGGAAGATTGGTGTAGATGGACAGGTTGAGACCTATAAAGCTAGACTTGTAGCAAAGGGTTTCCGTCAAAGACCTGGCTTGGACTATGACGAAACCTTTTCTCCAGTGGCTATGCTGAAATCCATTCGGATCCTTCTTGCCATTGCTGCCTTCCACGATTATGAGATTTGGCAGATGGACGTAAAGACCGCTTTTCTAAATGGAAATTTAGAAGAGTGTGTCTATATGGATCAGCCAGAGGGTTTCATTCAGAGTGGGAGCAGCGGAAAGGTGTGCAAGTTGCTTAAGTCCATCTATGGACTAAAGCAGGCATCGCGGAGTTGGAACATCTGTTTTGATGAGACGGTCAAGGAATTTGGCTTTATCAAAAATCCAGATGAACCATGCATCTATAGAAGATTTGTAGCGAGAACTGCAGTATTCCTCGTTTTGTACGTGGATGACATTCTCTTAATAGGAAATGACATTCCTATGCTACAATCTGTCAAGGGGTTCTTGTCACACAGGTTCTCCATGAAAGACCTGGGTGATGCCTCATACATCCTGGGGATCCGGATCCATCGTGATAGATCCAAGAGGATATTAGGACTTTCTCAGTCCAGGTACATCGACACCATAGTGAAGAGATTCAGTATGGAAGATTCCAAGCGCGGTAACTTACCGGCTTGTCACGGGATCACCCTCTCTAAAGAGATGTCTCCCAAGACTGATTTGGAGAGGGATCGCATGTCTATTATACCCTACGCTTCTGCGGTAGGCTCTATAATGTATGCGATGTTGTGTACCAGACCGGATGTAGCTTATGCACTGAGTGTGGTAAGCCGGTATCAGTCAAACCCTGGGGAGAAACACTGGATAGCGGTAAAGAACATTCTCAAGTACCTGAGAAGGACTAAGGAGATGTTTTTGGTGTATGGCGGAAAGGACCTCCAGATCGAGGCCTTTGCTGACTCCAGCTTCCAGAGTGACAAGGATGATTCCAAGTCCATGTCGGGTTTTGTCTTCACCCTCAATGGAGGGGCGGTGTGTTGGAAGAGCTCCAAACAGGAAACCGTTGCAGACTCGACTATGGAAGCGGAATACATTGCTGCATCTGTTGCCGCAAAAGAAGCTGTCTGGATGAGGAAGTTCTTAAAAGAACTTCAGGTGGTTCCGTCCATTGTTGACCCAATACCTCTGTATTGCGACAACAACGGGGCTATAGCTTTAGCGAAGGAACCCAGGTCCCATCAGAGATCCAGGCACATCTTGAGGCGGTATCACCTGATCAGGGAGATCGTGGATCGCAAGGAGATCGAGGATCGGAGGGTTGCTTCAGAAGAGAACACTGCAGATCCATTCACCAAGGCCTTACCCCAGACTCAGTTCGAGCGGCTGATCGAGATGATAGGTCTTCGATACGCCAGTACATGGCCTTAGTGCAAGTGGGAGATTGTTAGTGTATATGCCCTAGAGGCCATTACTGTATCATACTAGTTTGTATATTACTTGATGGAAGCTTGGGATATTCACCTTGTATAAACAATCTTGCTCAATATAGTAGTATGCTACTTGGTTTGTTTCTACTTCAATGTGTACTTGTGTTTATTTCAGTATATCATTTATACGCATTAGTGGAGCCCTTAGGATCTTTGCTTGATTACCAGCGTTGTGATGGCAGTCACACTAGTGGGGGCTGGGTAATCTATAAGCACATCCTTATACAGGTCCCTAGTCGCAGGACTATCGAGACAGGGCATCGATACTCCGGAGTAGACTAGCGTATGCGCTTCTCATCCCAGAGTGGGAGATGGTCTGTCCCACAGCCATCAGTACGTCGTATTGGAGATAGTATACGGGAGCTCGTTGGGTTACGAGTACACTGGACAGGACTCGTCGGGAACTGACAGGTTGGTATTATACCTATCGTCAGTTATCAGTTCCCAGGTGACATGAGTACAGCTTAGTCCGCTGACTTGACACTGGCACTTCGCCTCAAGTGTGTTCCCACTGCACTTTGATCACTACCCTACCAGGGCTCAAAGGAGTCGTGCAAACAGGTGGTGGTTAGGTGCAGTCCCGAAGCACTTGGAGGCAGTGACGGTTAGAAAGGATTCGTCTCTCCCGGTATTGGGGGTTGACATCGCGCTGTGTCTAGGAGAGCCATTACACGAGTAGTCCCTGGCCAGGGCAAGTGAGATATACTGGTAGGTTCCAGTGTTATCTCAGGGTGTTTTGGGCTTCACTCCGACACGACTTGTACCGCTATTGGGGGACTGACGTTTTACCGCCCCCTAGGCCCGACATGCGATGTATCAGACGAACAGACCGGACTGTAAGGAGACTGTCACATTCAGACTCAGTAGGAGTACCGATGGGGTTTCACCTCGTCAGCCTTCTTGTCGACATCTACCTGGGGACCGTTACGCATAGCTAGTGCCGCTTGCGGTCTGTGGTTAAACCCACTGCCAGCGTAGTGTCGAGTCTTTAGAGTCCCACACAGAGGGTATTCGCCTCTGGGCAAAACAGAGTAGAGGTCGCATGGTTTTGCGACAGGGTTCGTTCTCATCCGCGCACTTGTGCACGTTTGGAGTCCGGACGGATATTACTGGCTGGCTCTGGTTTGAGTCAGATACCGGTATATGTTTTGGGGTTGCTTTTATCTCTCAGTATTCATGTTCCTCGGAACAAGGATACAGGTGTGTATGCACAGTTATTTGAGGAAGAGGAGGAGGACTTTCATTAGGGTTTCGGAACGGGTGCGTATGCACAGTTGACAGTCGTCTTTTTCCAAACCCGAATGGATTTATGTTTTATCAATTAATAATATTAATAAAATGAAAAGTGTCATGGTTGGTTTTTTGTTGACTTGTTGACCATGGTTGATGATCAGTCGAAAATACTGCATATTTTAACCGGCAATTTCCTTGTCATCTGCATACATATAGGAGAGTACGGTATTCATAATTTACATATTAGCTAATTGGTCGCAAAATATCAAATTACATGTATTCGACCTTAAAACCGGAAATTCTAGGGAAATTAACTGCAGTGCATTACATAGCATATTTTCTATATCTTGCAACCCCTATTTTGAAGTCTATGCAGGAAAAGAGATACTTGCTCGATCAATTCATTGCTCGACCATTACAATTGCTCGTAAACTCATTGAAAGCAAATCTGGTATCAACACAGAAGGGCAACTACAATTCTGAACATCAAAGAATAACCTATACAGCAGTACCAAGTTACTGAAGAAAGCACAGTTCCCAAGACCACCAAGGCGCGGCGGAAGGGCGGCCAAAGCCTACCTCACGCGGCGGTTGCGCGGCGGATCCAGGAAGTCAGTCACTCAATTTTCACCACAACTCCTGTTTCAGTGCCCTCAGCTCAAAAATGCATACAAAAGTCCAGAAGAGTCCAGACACTTCCACCAGAACATCAAGCTCCTAAACTAGCCTAGAACTTCTAGAACTTTCCTAAACCCTTGCTTAAACCCTAAGCTAAACCCCAACAAACTTGTCAACAAACTTTGGGAGGGAAAGTCCAATTCAAACCTAGACCTAGTTCTATAAATAGGACCCTAGACTCATTCATTGTATGATGTTATGAAACCCTAGAGAGAAAAAGATTCAACATCTTAGATCTTAGCCATTCTCTCTTTCTCCATCTTCTTCTTCCTCAAGATTAGTGAGAAATCTTGTAGGAAACCCTAACCCTAAATCCATCCACAATTCAAGATCTTGAGTGCAAGCCAAGCAAGATTCCTTCAACCCTTTTATGAGCCGAGCCGATCTTCCATCGGGCAAGAGATCCAAAGTAGATCCACGATCCACGGAGTCGAGCGAAGCCGAGTCAACGATCGATTTTCTTTCTTCTTGTAGATCTTGAAAGAATGTATTGACAATTGTTGATTAAATAAAAGGTGATATTTTCTCCATTCTTGTTTTCTTTTAAATTCCGCATCATGTTATCTTTACTGTTCTTGAATATTGTCTATGTGATGATGCGCGAGTAAAACTCCGCTCGTTAAGGAGTCGAGAAGATCTTAGTATGATGATGTAGCAAAATTGTAATCAATTCTTGAATCCCACGAGATTGTAAACCCTAGCTATTTCAAGAATTGACAACCCAATTCGATTCGATGCTTTCTTGATCAACATCGCTCGAGATTGGGGTGATCCGATCGATTCTTGAAATTGCTAGAGGCTAGAATACAAATGGTATCCTCGAAAGAGCAAGGGTTAAGAGATGAAACTTTAATTTCATCAAGAAAACCCTAACTCTCGTCGACAACCATTGATCTAGTGTCAATTCCTCGAAGGACAAGAATATGAAATATTGTAGACTACAACACATCTAAAGATCCTATCGATTCCTACGAGCTTCTTTATCATTCTTGATTGTCGTTTGGAAAATACCATTGAAACCGATTCTTGTTGTTTATAGTTCTTGATTCTTTAGAAAAGATTAGTGACACACGAATACAAATCAATCAATTGAATCGTGTTTTCTCTTATTGTTGCTTAACATTTCATTTCAAACAAATAAAAATACAAACGAATCTCGAGATCCCTGAGGACGATCCGCACTCATTCATTAACTTCAACTGACACCGTTGTTTGATTGCGGTCAAATATTTTTGGTTGTGATTTCTTTACTATTTGATTCGATAAACACATCCACGAAAAAATCATCAAATCAAAATGGCGCCGTTGCCGGGGATCGAACGTTAATTCGTTTACATTTTATAGTTTGAAGTGAAAGAATTATTACGTTTCATTTCTTGAATTCAAAATTCGTACAAACTCTTATACGTGTGTTGTGAATTGATTGCAAGGTGATCTGGAGCAATCTGAGCTGTGGAAAAATTATTTGGGATATACCAGAGAGCTGGAGATAGCAATATCAAGCAGCTGAAGAAAAATTGTACAGTGAACCCCACACTCGACCGCGGAAGGGCGGCACAAACAGGCTTTGTGCGGCGGAAGCGCCGCAGTCTTGAGGGTTCTCTGGATAATTTTCCAGCAGGTGATTTCTCTCTCTCTCCCCTCTCCCTTTTTAGCTCCAACTAATCCTTTCTGCAGGATTCTTTGCAAATAATAGCTGCGCCGCAAAAGCAAATTAAAATTGTGCGTGATTTTGTTTTCTTGGTTGTTTTGCATTGCTAATACGGAAAATTAAGGGGCACGACCAAATCCAAATTAGGTGGGGATTTCATTACCCTTCCTAGGCCCCGAAAACCACCAAACTTGCATCCGCATTTACCCCCATTAACTAAAAGAAATCTAGAGATGACTCTAAGGACTGTCGCGCTCAATTAGGACAAGAGAAGGCCGTGGGTAATTCATTGCTTATCCGCGTTTTTCTGTGGTGCCTAAGGCGAGTGTGTCTAAGGCTAGTGGTTATTAATTAGGCCCACTGTAGTGGTGGTTCCTTCCCACTTACCTGGCACTTATCCGGCCACAGGGGGACAAAGAGGCAGTGAAGGATTGATCCCGCGACTTGTCTTTTGGCAGTTAGGAGCGGTCTAGAGCCGGACCTAGGTGACCATTAGATTTTAGGGTTGTGTTGCTGCATATTGGTTGTCGCATCATTTTTTCAAAATCCGTCCCTTTTCAAAAGCAAACACCGCATTCATTTTACCCCTAATTATAAGCCAACGCAGCCACTTGTACTAACCCTTTTTAGTACAAGATAGGCTGGACACGGGATTCTAGTGCCCGTTTAGTCCGCATACCTTTTATCGACTCTGAAGTCGATAATTCTCCATTTACCTTTTCTTTACCTACTACCACACCCACACCGATGGATCCGAATCCATCAAACTTCTTTAACCCCAATCTGCCACCGTCCGTTGGTGCGCAGAATCCTCCACACATTTCTCTTCAGGAAAGATGTTATCCACTTAGAGGTCCTCTTTCGACCTGCTTATCCACACCACCAGCGAACGGGGATAACTTTGAAATAAAGACCCAGTATATCAACCTTCTACCTAAGTATCACGGACTCGAGACCGAGGACGCTTACGTTTTCATTACCAAATTTGAAAACGTATGCGCTATGATGGGTACGTCTCAACTTTCTGTGGATGCGATGCGTCTACGACTTCTTCCTTTTACCTTGTGCGATATAGCCGAGAAGTGGCTATATAACACCACCGCACACTCCATCACAAATTGGGAAGAATTCGTCGCAGCATTCCTAAAGAAATTTTACCCAGTCCAACGAACGGCTCGAATTCGTAGTGAATTGAACCAATTTGCCCAGCTCCCTACCGAACCATTTTCAAAGTACTTTGAACGTTTCAAGGATTTAATGGTTCAATGTCCTCATCACGGCATCCCGAGATGGGAGCTTTGCCGAATCATCTATGAGGGCAGTAACCCTAGCACGAAACAAAGCCTTGAAAATATGTGTCAGGGTACATTTATGACTAAAGACGATGGGGAAGCCTGGCGATACTTAGAAGAATTCGCTGAAAAATCACTGATTTGGGAGAGTGGAACCCAACCATTGAATAGGGGTGGCGTACACCAAGTAGATGTGTCCATAGGTGTTCGAGCAGAAATGGCAGCAATGCAAAAGAAGCTCGACGCTATGGAACACAAATTTGCAGCAGCCTCCCTAAACCCGGTATCACTCCCCAAAACTATTTGTGGGTGCTGTTCTGATCCGTCACACTTAACGGAAGAATGTCCTTTAAACTCAGCGTTTCAAGGTCACGAGCATTCTAATGCCGCATTTCAACGACCTCGAAACGATCCATATTCTTCCACGTACAATCAGGGTTGGAGGAACCACCCGAATTTTGCTTGGAACCAAAATCAATCTCAAAACACGGTTCCAAACACAAATAACTTTCAAAGGGCTCTTCCTCCACCACAACAGCAACCCCTTCAACTCACTCAGCACCCCTACCAGTCACAAAATTTCCAAAACCAGGGCAACACTCATGCACAGTCTAATCCTATGCAGTCCTGTTCTGACGATTTCTCTCAATTTACTCAAACCATGAAATCACTTTTATCCAATTTCATGGAGGTTTCAACTGAGGTTAGATCTTCCGTCAGTGAAATAAAGAAAAACTCAGCGTCACAAGCTGAGAGTATTAGAACGATGGAAGCTGAAATCGCACGCCTCAAAGCTGAAATGAGTGCGAGAGAAAAAGGGAAACTTCCCTCTCAACCCCTACAGAATCCTGGGCATTACAATGTAAATGCCATTACCACGTTGAGATCGGGAAGAGTGCTGAATAATAATGTCGGGGAAGATATTGATAATACTGAAAATCATGTCAAAACCCCGGCTGAGACCTTTCCACATACACACACTTCTCCTTCTGATCCTTCTTCTTCTACCAAACCACCTTCACACGAGCCTATTCTCCAGTTACCTTTAGGCTCAACACCTTCACCCAACCCTTATAGTTCTCCACAGACGGTCCCCACACCTCTTTTGGGATCTCGTCTACCCCCCTTTCCTTCTCCTATGATGGACCCTGCGCTTATTGCGAAAGCACCTTACCCGAACCGGCTAAGGGCTAACAGAACGAGTCCTCATATGGAGAAAATTTTAGAAATGTTCAAACAAGTTAACATCAATATCCCTCTCCTAAATGCAATTCAACAAGTCCCCGCTTATGCGAAAATTCTAAAGGACTTGTGCACTAGGAAGAGGAAGACTCAGGTGCCAAAGAAGATCTTTATGGCTAATAATATCAGCACTGCTTTTATTCCCCAGCTACCAAAGAAACGAAAGGACCCAGGATGTCCTACAATATCGATTTCGATTGGGGGTAAAAACATAAATCGTGCTCTTTTAGACCTTGGCGCGAGTGTTAACTTGTTACCTTATTCTGTCTATGAGCAATTAGGAATTGGAGAGCTGAAACCTGCTCATTGTACTCTCCAGATGGCGGACCGATCTATCACCAAACCAAGGGGTGAATTAGAGGATGTGCTGATAAAGGTCGGGGAATTGTTTTCCCTGTAGACTTCATTGTGCTCGACACACATCCTGTAGCAAACCCCCGGGGCCAAATTCCGGTGATTTTAGGTCGTCCTTTCCTTGCCACTTCCAACGCTGTTATAAACTGTAGAAATGGTTCAATGAATTTATCATTTGGAAATATGACCATTGAACTAAATATCTACAGAGTTGGGAGTCAGCCATCAGAACCTAGTGCTCATATTTTAGATGTGTGTTCTGTCCATGAGATCGCTCCCGATAGTTGTGGAGCCGAGGAACTTTGCTTTAATGATCTCGATGACATTAGCACATCTCTGCTTGATCTTACACTTGATCTTAGTGAGGACACTTCACTTACACTTGAGTCCTGCACTTCTGACTTTTCTCCACCCGAGTCTGTATCTTTCACAGGCTCTGAGCTTCTTTGTAAATCCAAAAATCATTCTATGATCCTTCCTTCGATCATTTCTCCGCCTGAATTAGATCTCAAGGTCTTACCTTCTCACCTAAAATATGCATATCTTGGTGAGAACGAGACTTTACCGGTTATAATTTCCACTTTTCTTGCATCAGAGCAAGAGAATGCACTTTTATCGGTATTAAGATCTAATAAAGAGGCGTTTGGTTGGAGTATGGCGGACATCAAAGGGATCAGTCCTTTGATTGTTGAACATCATATACATGTGATGGATGATGCCAGACCGACCCGAGAACCACAGAGACGGTTAAATCCCGTCATGAAGGAAGCTGTCATGAAAGAGATCGTCAAATGCTTAGATAGTGGTATTATATACCCGATCTCCGATAGCCAGTGGGTAAGTCCTATACACGTCGTTCCTAAGAAATCCGGCATCATAGTTATCACAAATGAAGCGAATGAGTTGATTCAGACACGCGCCCAAACTGGGTGGCGTGTATGCATCGATTATAGAAAACTCAACGCTGCTACGAGGAAAGATCATTTTCCTTTACCATTTATTGATCAAATGCTGGAACGCTTAGCGGGACGACAATACTATTGTTTCATGGACGGTTACTCAGGCTACAATCAGGTCCCCATCGCCAAAAAGGATCAAGATAAAACCACTTTTACTTGTCCTTTTGGTACCTTTGCTTATAGTCGCATGCCCTTCGGGCTATGCAATGCTCCCGCTACCTTTCAGCGGTGTATGATGGGGATATTCTCTGATATGGTAGAGAATTTCCTGGAGATCTTTATGGACGACTTTTCGATTTTTGGAGACTCTTTTTCTGAATGCCTAGCGAATCTGGACGCTGTTCTTACTCGATGCAAAGAGAAGAACTTGACTTTAAACTGGGAAAAATGCCACTTTATGGTCCAAGAAGGAATAGTCCTTGGACATGTCATTTCACAGAAGGGCATTGAGGTTGACAGAGCTAAAGTAGATGTCATTCAAAACCTCCCTCATCCCAAAAGCGTCAAAGATATTCGCTCTTTCCTTGGCCATGCTGGCTTTTATAGGAGATTTATAAAGGACTTTAGCAAAATTGCTAGACCTTTAACACTACTCCTGGCCAAGGATACTACCTTCCACTTTGACTCGGATTGCGAGACAGCTTTCGACTCACTTAAACACTCACTCACTTCAGCCCCCGTTTTATCATCACCAAATTGGGACTACCCCTTTGAGCTGATGTGTGACGCATCTGATTTTGCAGTAGGTGCTGTCCTTGGACAGCACATTGAAAAGATGCCACATGTGATTTACTATGCTAGTAAGACCCTGAATGATGCGCAAATCAATTATACAACCACAGAGAAAGAACTATTAGCGGTTGTATTCGCATTAGAGAAATTCAGGCCTTACTTAATCGGCTCACCTATTGTTGTATATACTGATCATTCCGTTTTAAAACATCTGTTGGCGAAGAAAGATGCCAAAGGTCGACTAATACGTTGGATCCTTCTTTTACAAGAATTCGATCTTGTTATCAAAGATAAGAAAGGATGTGAAAACGTAGTAGCTGACCACCTTTCACGCATCGTTTCTTCCCCTGTGACCCTGCCGATCAATGACTCATTCCCTGACGAACAACTCTTGAGCGTATCCTCTGAACCTTGGTTCAGGGATATTGTGAACTATCATGCCACGGGATTGATACCGAGCGATTGGTCTAAACAGGACAAATACCGCTTTCTTTCCCAAGTAAAACACTATTACTGGGACGAGCCTTATTTGTTTAAATACTGTCCTGATCAGATCATTCGCCGGTGCGTCCCGAATGAAGAGTTCAAGAGTATTCTTTCATTTTGTCATGATCAGGCCTGTGGGGGTCACTTTGGTCCAAGAAAAACAGCGGAAAAGGTTTTGCAATCTGGATTTTATTGGCCGACCTTATTCAAGGACGCATTTGAACATTGCAAAACCTGTACTCAATGTCAGTATACGGGTAGAATATCCCAAAGGAATGAAATGCCTCAGCAACCCATTCTGGTTGTTGAAATGTTTGATGTTTGGGGCATAGATTTTATGGGTCCTTTTCCCAACTCCTTTGGGAATCTGTACATATTGCTGGCGGTTGATTATGTTTCCAAGTGGGTAGAAGCCATTCCAAGTCGCACTAATGACAGGAAAGTTGTCATTAAGTTCCTGAAAGAGAATATCTTCTCGCGATTTGGACACCCACGCGCTATTATTAGCGATAATGGGACACACTTCTGCAACAGATCTTTCGAGACTCTGATGCGGAAATATTCAATCAACCACCGTCTTTCTACACCCTATCACCCCCAAACAAGCGGGCAGGCTGAGATCTCAAACAGACAAATCAAACTTATCCTGGAGAAAACTGTTGCCAAACATAGAAAAGACTGGTCGACCAAATTGACGGATGCTCTTTGGGCATTCAGGACTGCATATAAGACCGACCTAGGAATGTCTCCATATAGGATAGTTTTTGGAAAAGCATGTCATCTACCTGTTGAGATAGAACATAAAGCATTGTGGGCTATAAAGGAAATTAATTTTGATCTAAACCTTGCTTTCAACTTTCGGAAGCTGCAACTAAACGAGCTAAGCGAACTCCGCGATGAAGCTTATGATAATGCTGTAATCACAAAGAATAGGACTAAGGTTTTTCACGATAAAAACATTGTAAGGAAAACATTTTTACCTGGTCAACAAGTCCTTCTTTATGATTCACGATTACACCTTCATGCGGGTAAGCTCCGATCTCGTTGGAAGGGACCTTTTGTTGTGCGGTCTGTATACCCGCACGGGGCAGTAGATATTGAAAATGTTAAAAACGGCACTGTTTTCAAAGTAAATGGACATAGATTAAAGCCGTATTTTTCCACTGACCCCACGGAGGAGCTCTTGTTCTTACAAGAGCCAGTTTATTTTGATTAAAATTCCTCCGTCTCACTTTCATGTCCAGTATATCATTGCATCATATTTTGAATGAAGGCGAGTAAATAAAACAAGTTTGGGGGAAGTTCTTCACTTATATATTTGCCCCCACTAATAATTCCTCCCAGATTTACAGATTTTTGTAGGTATAACTATCGGCAACAGTGAGGACACTGTTGAAAACAAGTTTGGGGGAGGTTTGTGCTTATTTTCGCATCATTTGCATATCATCTGCATAAGCACAAAACATTTCTTTTAAAAATCTATAAAAATTGAAAAAAATTTCAAAACCTATAAAAATTTAAAAATTTTCAAATATAAAAATAATTTTAATATTTACACTTTTTTGTATATAAATAAGATAATGAAAGTTTAGACAGTGAACAATTACATCCATGAGATTAGAAAAATTTAAGAAAACTAAGAAAATTAGAAGTTTTCTTATACGAACTAGTAATAAGTAGTTATGAGCCGTTGTCCCAAGGGTTAGTAAGATGAAAGACGTCACTAATCTGAGGATAAAAATAAGTCTGAAAAATAGTTTTTATTCTGGAAGCCAAACATTTTGAACGTTGCTACCCTGCTATTCGCACTTACACACATCTTAAAGCCTGGGATAGTAGAGGATACCTTGAAATGCTCTTGTCTTAAAGCCAAAAGTATGGAAAAAAAAATGTGTTTTAAAGTGGTGAGAAAAACGGACACTGGTTTTGTTATCACCGAGGGCAATAAAAATATATAGCAAAAGGGTGCTTCTTCACCTAGTGCCCCAAGGTCAACTGGTCTGGGAGTCACTGCTATGCCTGAGGTGGTGCAAGATTAGGAAAATACACCAAATTAGCGAGCACATTAGTAATCGGTCGGTTAGTACCTCAAGAAGTATTAACGGTCGCATGAAAGTGTGTAAGCAATCTCGTTTGTCAAGAAGTACTGAGGTCAACGGGCAAGAGTATGATAGCTTGAATTGAATTCTCCGGGTGTAGGGATGTCTTTACACACACGCAGGGTGATATGATCGATGTTTGGAATAAAGATAGGAATGAAGAATAAGACGATGTTTTATTGAGGGAGGACGTGATTTCTGACATCTTTTCATGACCATTAAGATAGGGCTCATGACAACCGAAAAGCTAGCTTAGTTGGAAACCCTAATTTTCAAAGTCTTTCTTTTACAATTCTTTTCTTTAAATGTAATATTCATGATCTTGCTTTTATTTTTGGATTTTGTGGGTGCAATCCGCTGAAAACCCTCAGGAGACAACACTCCTCCTACTAGGGACACCTAGAGGTTTAAAGGCTTGTTGCACATGCTCAGTGCAATCGTGTTGCCTACGAAAGTGTGCTAGTTAGTTTTTCTCTTTCTTTGTTTTCTCCTTCTCTTTTTAATAAAACATTCTCTCGAGACGATCGAAATTAAGTTTGGAGGTATTTGATCAGTCGAAAATACTGCATATTTTAACCGGCAATTTCCTTGTCATCTGCATACATATAGGAGAGTACGGTATTCATAATTTACATATTAGCTAATTGGTCGCAAAATATCAAATTACATGTATTCGACCTTAAAACCGGAAATTCTAGGGAAATTAACTGCAGTGCATTACATAGCATATTTTCTATATCTTGCAACCCCTATTTTGAAGTCTATGCAGGAAAAGAGATACTTGCTCGATCAATTCATTGCTCGACCATTACAATTGCTCGTAAACTCATTGAAAGCAAATCTGGTATCAACACAGAAGGGCAACTACAATTCTGAACATCAAAGAATAACCTATATAGCAGTACCAAGTTACTGAAGAAAGCACAGTTCCCAAGACCACCAAGGCGCGGCGGAAGGGCGGCCAAAGCCTACCTCACGCGGCGGTTGCGCGGCGGATCCAGGGAGTCAGTCACTCAATTTTCACCACAACTCCTGTTTCAGTGCCCTCAGCTCAAAAATGCATACAAAAGTCCAGAAGAGTCCAGACACTTCCACCAGAACATCAAGCTCCTAAACTAGCCTAGAACTTCTAGAACTTTCCTAAACCCTTGCTTAAACCCTAAGCTAAACCCCAACAAACTTGTCAACAAACTTTGGGAGGGAAAGTCCAATTCAAACCTAGACCTAGTTCTATAAATAGGACCCTAGACTCATTCATTGTATGATGTTATGAAACCCTAGAGAGAAAAAGATTCAACATCTTAGATCTTAGCCATTCTCTCTTTCTCCATCTTCTTCTTCCTCAAGATTAGTGAGAAATCTTGTAGGAAACCCTAACCCTAAATCCATCCACAATTCAAGATCTTGAGTGCAAGCCAAGCAAGATTCCTTCAACCCTTTATGAGCCGAGCCGATCTTCCATCGGGCAAGAGATCCAAAGTAGATCCACGATCCACGGAGTCGAGCGAAGCCGAGTCAACGATCGATTTTCTTTCTTCTTGTAGATCTTGAAAGAATGTATTGACAATTGTTGATTAAATAAAAGGTGATGTTTTCTCCATTCTTGTTTTCTTTTAAATTCCGCATCATGTTATCTTTACTGTTCTTGAATATTGTCTATGTGATGATGCGCGAGTAAAACTCCGCTCGTTAAGGAGTCGAGAAGATCTTAGTATGATGATGTAGCAAAATTGTAATCAATTCTTGAATCCCACGAGATTGTAAACCCTAGCTATTTCAAGAATTGACAACCCAATTCGATTCGATGCTTTCTTGATCAACATCGCTCGAGATTGGGGTGATCCGATCGATTCTTGAAATTGCTAGAGGCTAGAATACAAATGGTATCCTCGAAAGAGCAAGGGTTAAGAGATGAAACTTTAATTTCATCAAGAAAACCCTAACTCTCGTCGACAACCATTGATCTAGTGTCAATTCCTCGAAGGACAAGAATATGAAATATTGTAGACTACAACACATCTAAAGATCCTATCGATTCCTACGAGCTTCTTTATCATTCTTGATTGTCGTTTGGAAAATACCATTGAAACCGATTCTTGTTGTTTATAGTTCTTGATTCTTTAGAAAAGATTAGTGACACACGAATACAAATCAATCAATTGAATCGTGTTTTCTCTTATTGTTGCTTAACATTTCATTTCAAACAAATAAAAATACAAACGAATCTCGAGATCCCTGAGGACGATCCGCACTCATTCATTAACTTCAACTGACACCGTTGTTTGATTGCGGTCAAATATTTTTGGTTGTGATTTCTTTACTATTTGATTCGATAAACACATCCACGAAAATCATCAAATCAGTTGACTTGTTGACCATGGTTGAAGATTTGACCATCATCATTACAAAAGCAAGATGCTTTTTGATTCTTGCAAAACCATTTAATGTTGGTAATGATAATGGTCATTCTAAAACTTTCCATCAACCTTTTCATTATCATTATTATTATTATTTGATAATTCTTTTTCTTTTTTATTATGGTTGCAAAAAGTAAAAGGAGAGCTCATTTTCTATCATAACTCTTCTCTCTCTTCATTTTTCATCTTCTTCTTCCTCAAGCTCAAGGTGACTCCTTCTCATGTGTTCAGAATCCCTCACCTTGAGAAGAAAACAACCCCTAGATACTCTCTACTCTTTCTAGGTTTATGGTTTAGCAAGCCGGAAACCCTAGTTCACTCAAAGCACGAGGAAGAGCCCAAAGGTTGAACTCTCGAGGTGGATCCATCTTCGACGGAAGAAGGCGACAAGAAAAGAGAACCATCAACCTCTACAAAGTTTGAAGAAGAAGGAGTTCAAGTTTAGGTATAACCATCTCCATCCGAGTAGCTAACTCTCTTTAGCAAAGTATGCTAGTTTAGTTTAGACACGATCCCGACCTTGTTTAGTCCATGTTGCCTTTTGCGATAAAAAATTGTTTTTTATACCGTTTCCGCCTCCCCGTAAGAACCGGCGGTCGCAATATGGACTTACACTCCGTACCTCGATCTCCTGGCGATCAAGGATCTCCCTGATCAGGTGATACCGCCTTAAGATGTGTCTGGACTTCTGATGGGACCTTGGTTCCTTCGCTAAAGCTATAGACCCATTGTTATCGCAATAAAAAGGTATTGGGTCAACAATGGACGGAACCACCAGAAGTTCACTAATGAACTTCTTCATCCAGACCGCCTCTTTTGCGGCATCGCATGCAGCAATGTATTCAGCCTCCATCGTCGAGTCTGCGATGGTATCCTGTTTGGAACTCCTCCAATATACCGCCCCTCCATTGAGGGTAAACACAAAACCCGAGACAGACATGCTGTCGTCCTGGTCACTCTGGAAGCTTGAATCGGTATAGGACTTGACCCTGAGGTCTCTATTACCGTAAACCAGGAACATCTCCTAAGTCCTTCTCCTGTACTTGAGAATGTTCTTTACTGCCGTCCAGTGGTTCTTACCTGGGTCTGACTGATACCGGCTCACCACACTTTGTGCGTAAGCTACATTTGGCCTTGTACATAGCATCGCATACATTATAGATCCTACCGCCGAAGCGTAAGGTATAATGCTCATGCGAACCCTCTCCTTGTCAGTCTTGGGAGACATCTTCTTGGAGAGGGTGATTCCGAGCAATGCTGGTATATTACCGCGTTTGGAATCTTCCATACTAAATCTCTTTAGTATGGTCTCTATGTACCTGGACTGCGAAAGTCCCAGTAATCTCTTGGATCTATCTCTGTAGATCATGATCCCCAGTATGCATGTTGCATCACCCAGGTCCTTCATGGAGAACCGTTGTAACAAGAATAGCTTGACCGATTGTACCATAGGAACATCATTTCCTATAAAAAGAATGTCGTCCACATACAAGACTAGGAACACGACAGTTCGTCCTACAATCTTCTTATAGATACAAGGTTCATCTTCATTCTTGATGAGATCAAATTCCTTGATTGCCTCATCAAAACAGATGTTCCAGCTCCGCGATGCTTGCTACAATCCATAAATGGATTTAAGCAACTTGCACACCTTCCCGCTGCTCCCACTGTCTACAAAACCTTCTGGCTGATCCATATAAATGCATTCTTCCAAACTGCCGTTTAGGAAAGCCGTTTTTACATCCATCTGCCAGATCTCATAGTCATGGAAGGCAGCAATGGCAAGTAGGATTCGAATGTATTTGAGTATAGCCACTGGAGAAAATGTTTCGTCATAGTCCAAACCAGGTCTTTGACGAAAACCTTTTGCAACGAGTTTAGCCTTATAGATTTCCACCTACCCATCTACACCAAGTTTCCTTTTGTAGATCCATTTGCATCCAACGGGTTTTACCCCAGGTGGAGCAATTTCTAAGGTCCACACTTTATTGGTTTACATGGACTCCATTTCGGATCGCATAGCATCCAGCCATTTATCAGACTCCCTGCTGATAATGGCCTGCCTGAAACTGGTAGGGTCATCTTCTTCCAAGATGAAATCCTCTCGATCCCCTTCTATGAGAAAACCGTTGTATCTCTCGGTTGGATGAGAAATCCTACCAGATCTGCGGAGTGGCTGAGGTTCGTCTGGGGTTATTGAATCTTGAGGTTCTGTCAAATCTTCAGTTTCATTTTGTGGTCGCTGAATTTCTTCCAGTTCTACCGAACACCCACTAGTTTCTTTTACAAGAAATTGCCACTCTAAAAAGGTAGCGTGGCGAGATACAAACACCTTCTGTTCCTCGGTGTGGTAGAACAGATATCCTAGAGAATTTTTAGGATATCCCATAAATTTACAAAGAACAAAACGTGCCTGAAGTTTGTCCGGATTTTGTACTTTTACATTGGCCGGACAACCCCATATCTTAATGCGCTTAAGATACGGCCTTTTACCATTCCATATTTCGAATGGTGTCTTAAGCACTGATTTAGACGGAACATCATTCAATAGATATGCCGCTGTCAAAAGCGCATGTCCCCAAAATGAAAGAGGTAACTCAGCACTACTCATCATGGAGCGAACATATCCAACAGGGTACGGTTCCTCCTCTCCGATACACCATTATGCTGTGTTGTGTACGGAGGAGTAAGCTGAGAGAGAATACCATTTTCTTTTAAGTAACCTAGGAATTTCGTGCTTAAGTACTCCCCTCCTCTATCAGACCGGAGGATCTTGATACTTTTTCCTATCTGGTTTTCTACTTCGTTTCTGAATTCTCTGAATTTCTCAAAAGCTTCAGATTTGTGTTTCATCAGATACACATATCCGAACCTAGAGAGATCGTCAGTGAATGTGATGAAGTATGAGAACCCACCCCTTTCATGTATAGACATTGGACCACATACATCACTGTGTATGAGTCCCAAGAGCTCTGTTGCTCTTTCTCCATGTCCGGTGAACGAAGATTTGGTCATCTTTCCTTTGAGATAAGACTGATAAGTTTCATAAGATGAAAACTCGAATGTATCCAAGAGTCCATCTTTATGCAATTTACTTAGTCTTTTCTCTCCGATATGACCAAGTCTACAATGCGACAAGTAGGATTCATTCGTATCTGAACTCTTCCTCTTGCGTGTGTTTTGTATATTGAGAACTGTATTCTGATTTAGAACATAGATACCATTATCAGTACCTTATCAAGGTAAATGTTCATGATATTTCTATCAAGAACAAAGTTATATCCATCTTTATCGAGTAAAGACACTGATATTATGTTGCAAACCATGGAAGGTACATAGTAGCAATTGCTCAAAATCATAGTATTGCCATTTGGCAACATTAGGTGATATTCACTGACGGCTGCAGCATTAACTTGTGCTCCGTTCGCTACTCTAAGGGACATATCACCAGGTGAAACTTTCCTACTTTTTCTCAGTCCCTGTAATAAATTACAGATATGAGATCATGATCCAGTATCAAGTACCCAGGAGGTAGGGCTGACCGAAAAGCGGTTCTCAATTACAAGAACACCAGAAGTAGATGCAAAACTATGCTTCTTCTTCAACTGGGTCTCCTTGGAATCCATACAGTCCTCTTTCCTTTGCTTATACTTATGACTGTTGTCGTAGGTTAGAGCCAAACTGACATTCCCCAGCCCCGAATAAGAATTCGGATCGGTCAAGCGATACATTTTATTATCTTGATTGGGGCATGAAATTGTTGCTACCTGGAGAGAGAGAAAAGAAACACTCAGCGTGTGCTCTTGCAAGATTAGATTGGTTTATTAATTTATCTAATCAGGATGGCTCCCACTGTTTCCTCAAATTCTTCTTCAAACCTTAAAAGAAGAACTAGTCAGGATTAATCGCACGTCACAATACTTGCTTAACCTTTCAGCCAGGCTAGTGTTGGTACTTCGAAGGAGGTTTTCCAACACTTTCGCGAATTTCCTTAATTACATAATCTCTTTTCCCTGGAGGCGTAGCCCCGCTAACTCCGTTCTAGACACCAACTTGGTTTATAGCATTGATTGTTAAATGAAAATAATCTCCCGAGAGCAATCCAACTCATCAGTAGAATCGGGATCCAACTATCATTGTGTGATGACCTAGATGGAATCCACTCTAGTCACCACACTCCAGAAGGTATGCTAAATCTGCAAGTTTCCTTGATGTTTGAAACTCCCAATGTGGTTTTTACCCCTAGGACCCAAGTGACCTTGACTGAGCCAACATATCAAAGGATCCTAGTCAAGTTCAACCCGTCATTATCTTGATTGCATTAGACCCACCCGTACGACTCCTTGACTGAGCCAAAATTACCGCATGACTGTCCCAACCAATCGTATTATATGCTACAGAAAATATTACATAGCTACCGTACACTACGCCTCGGCTGAGCACGAAATACGTAGCACGAATACTAAGCAATACCAATCGGAAATGACGGAGGGCTACGACTGGGTTTTGGCCAAAACCCGTTAACGTAATGAACTTGATATCGTTGAAGGAACCTGATAACCTTTTTAAAATATATAGTGGTGAAAACTTTTTCTAAAGAGGTCACTCCCTTTGAAGGGATCTCGGCTCTTTCCTCGTCGAATGTGGTGCAGGATATTCCAAACTGAATACCTCGGTGCAAAGCAAAAATAATCGACTATAGTGTAGTTATTACGCTAACGCAAACTTTTACTCAAGGGGTCACTCCCGGTGAAGGGATCTCGGCCCTTGCCTCGTCGAATGAGGTGCTGGATATTCCAAACTGAATACCACTGTGCAAAGCAAAAGAGAACATCTGTAATGTTTGTTTTTAAAAACTTGGTTCCAACAACATCTTTTAGGTTTGTTTTACTTGCATTAATCAAAATTAATGTTGTCCCATCAATGTAACCTACCACACCAAAAAAGAACGAAAATACGATGTACGTATATGCCATCCGCATTAACCACTGGCCCCATCATCACCCGTTAGGTTACTTAACTGACGACAGTGCGAGGACTGGACTAGCGCGGGTGCAAAACATATACAACATCAACTAGTATATATATAAGTATATACAACATTCGTCCCAGGCATGATAGTAAACAACATCACAGAAACACAGCCAACAATACAGAATGGTGGATAATCTTGGAGCCCCGGGTTTCATTTGAGCCACAAATAAAACCCGACGTTCGCTTTCGTGTGGATAGCCTGTGCAATGAAAATCTGTACCCCCTACGAGTGCGGCAAATAGACCGACAATTTTAGAATGAAGCCCCCTCCGTCTCAAGACCAAGAGAAAGAATCCCCTCCGCCTCAACGCCATGAGATGCGGGCTTGCTGCCTTTCTAGAACCCGGCTATTGTTGCACTCCACCGTGGGGTAATCCTAGTACAGAAAAAGAAAATAATATGTTCAAATGGTGACATTGAACTCAACCCGGTCGTGCCCCAAAATAATATACAACCCGGCAAAGACGGCAGTCCGCATGTCGGACGCTCGCCCCGCAATAACAAATGTACAAAAGAATTTAAACTGTACAACAAACATTGCAACAATTTCTATCCATCACGACTATCCAACCAACATTACAGAACAAGCACACAACATCAACGCGAATGTCCCGTTCGCAAAACCCGTCTAAAAGAACATATAGCAATCAGACGAGTTTTACCGATCGAGTGGTATTCCCGGTCGCAGATAAAAGTGAATGTACTGTAAAATACACATTTAAAATTTCGATCGACTAAACTTTTCCAAATAGGCCCCAAAAGAAAATCCAGCAATCAAATAAACCTGGGCCAAAATTATATATCACAAATATCATATTTTCATGAAATAGAGCCCCAGAAATTTTTTTAGGTATTGTAGCCCAAAAAGCGCCGCGGAAGCACCTCCAAATGCGCCATTCTGCTCACTTTCCGCGGTGAAATTTTGGAGTTAGGCCCCTAAATATTTTCTGTAGCTATATTTTCGCCTGCATGTAATTCTAAGACACTCAGAAAAATTTTAGGATAACTTCGAAAATTGACAGCAAGCTCATGAACATAGATTCGTGATTCGGAAAAATTTGTCAATCGAGATTTTAACCTTGTGCAAACAAGCTAGTAGGGTTTATGGGTAGGCTCTGATACCATGAAGGGTTACACTAGCGTCCCGGCCAACTTCCGTGGCCAAATGCGGAACAAAACTTTTACGACGAACATAAACATGGCGTTAGAATAACACTAAAAACCGGATTTTTACCATAAACCTAACTAGCAAAAGAATAAATTTCTATCTACTATGATAGAAAGTTATACCTTAAACTTGAACTCCTTCTTCTCCTTGTTGTGAGCTCCTTGGAATGATCTAGATGGCTCCTCCTCACCGTCTTCTCTATATCGAAGAAGATCCACCTGAAGGCCTCTACCTTGAGCTCCTACCTCAACCATGAAGTAACTAGAGTGCTTTGCTTATGTTCATATCATATTTTTTCATTTTCATACCGCCCAATTTTTATCACATTGCATATCGGTATGTACTCTTGAGCCGTGTTTGCTAGTCAATTGCAGGATACAGGTTCTCGGCTCTAAAACGGTGAAATTCATGGAAAAACACGACAAAGTCCGGGTTCCTGCCAACCACAGATAAAACACGGGTCTCCGCTCTTTATCCGTCTGTTACTACACACCATTTTAAGAGACAAAATGGCAAATCAATGTCGTTTTCATGCACAAGGCTCAATGGCAGCTCAAGATCCAAGAAATCTACACGGAGCTCGAGGAAATCATGACAAAAAGATCCACATCAAATCACCTTTTGCTCAACAGAAATTCTGGAAAAATCGTGAAGAAAATATGAGAAAATACATATACCAGAATAAAGGGCACACAAAACCAGGAAAAGCCACCAAAAATGATGGACGGATTCCTCTAAAGTGCCGCGGTTCCGCGGCAATAGCAGGCTTAGGCCGCGGAACCGCGGCCGTACTGTGGCGGAAGATTGTCAAACTTTGGGGGTATTTTGGTATTTGCATGTAGAGGCAGAATTTTGCCCTAGATTTTCAGTTCCCTGCCTATAAATAGCCCAGAACCTTGTGAAGCCAAGGGTGCATAATCTTGTATTTATTTTTTAGGATTTAGTTGTTGTTCTTCTTCCTCCTCTCATCTCTTCTCCATTAAAAATCTTGTAGTGAGCTTTTGTGAGTGAAGAATGAATAAAGGAGTTCTTTTTACTTATCATGCTTGTCTTGTTCTTTAATTGTTAATTGCATGTAATTTTCATTTGTTAACTTAGTTGTTTTTATTTCTTGTTGTTTCTTTCTTTTCTCTTTTCCTTTATCATTAAAACAACCATGATGCTTACGCTAGATCCTTGCCAAGGTGAGGTCGCAAATAGCTAGTTGTTATCTTCTAATCTCTTTCTTTCTATCTTCCTCTTTTGTTTTGTTTTCTTTTCATTATGATGTGTGAGTAGTTTCATACTTGTTAGGGTAGGATAAGGGAAGTTTGAGAGAAGGAAATCTCTCTCACTCTTTCCTTTCCCAACATCTTAAATCGACTCCCGTTAATTGAACCACAATCCGCTCCTTACGGCACCCTATCCTACATGATAGCGGTGATTCCGTAGTGAGACCGGTTGTGGTTGAATTAACCGGAGGTTATGGCTAAGAGCCAAGAACGGACGGACAAGCACCAAAAGGAAGAACTTATGCGTTGGAAAGCCTAGCTTATACTAGCAAGTTCCTTCCTAGTCGTGCTAATCCCCGTTGTTGCCGATTACCGTAACACCGATATTAAGAGGGGCAACGAAAGAGGTGAGCGACTCCTAACTCAAACTAACCTAATCCTAACCCTAACAAGCTCTCTTTACATATCATTTTAACACCTAATTAAACACAACAAAATCTGGAAAACTAGACTTAACTCATTAAAGCACATAGAAAAAGATTCCCATCTCCCTGTGGACGACCCGTACTCAACCGGCTAGCTACAAGCGAAACCGTCTTGATTGCGGTAATTAACTAAACTTGAACACGCAGAATCCCTAACAATCAGCTTACTAGACTAAGAACCCTAGTATGAGTAGACAGTGATTTTATGGTTTGATCTCAATTTCCCTTTGTTCTCAACACATGAAAGGTTAGGGTTTGAGAGAGAGGATGAAGGAGAGAGGGCTAGGAGAGAGAATCAATATGATAGAAGGAAGAGATAGCTCTCATATTAGCATAAAAGAATAATAATTTTAATTAGCAAAAAGTTGTGATGGTTCATTTGATTTGACCATTATCATGTCACCATTAATGCCAAGCAAAGAATCTTTTGCTTAAGGAAAAATATCTTAGTCAACTTTGGTCAACAAGTCAAATGGTCATTCCATATAACCATAACACAATTATCACTAATTAAAACTATTAATCAATTACCTTCATCTCATTAAAATCTTAATCAAGTCAATGGTCAAAAAACCCTAATGAGACGTCTCCTTCATTTGTCTCTGTCAACTATATATACATACCCGCTTCCGCGTTCCGAAGAACATGAATGCAATGAAACTGAACCAAGCCAAAATCAAATACTAGGATCCGGCTTAAACCAAAGCCCACTAGTATCAACGGTCCGAACACCAAACGCACACAAGTACGCATATGTGAACGAACCCCATCGTAAAACCATACGACCTCTACTCGTTTCGCCCAAAGGTGAACAACCCTTTGTGTGGGACTCTAAAGACTCGACACTACGCTGGCACTGAAAGGTTCCTAGGCACTCTAATGAAGTCTCACAAGGCATCGAACATGCCAATTTAAAATTTTATGGGTGCCGAGAGACCCTAACACGGATCTTAGACTAGATGTTTAGGCGAAAAGATAATCTAGTTAACTACTTAACTAAAAGTTAGATGCTACAACCTTTGTAGATCCGGATATCCACTTCCTTAGCTCCACGTAGTCGCCCTCTCGCTGTCCTTTTCGAATCCTAGACTCATTCGTCAGCTTCATCGGGAAAACGAGCGGAATAGGTCGCCGGCTTTGTGCCGAAGATGATCTACGTCGAGGTTGCACAAGTTCAAGCTCCAACTTCACCAAGTTGTGAAACTTGTGAAGAAAACACCCAAAACAACTTGGCAAGAGGTAGAGGGTGAAGAAATAGGAGGTGGGTTCACTTTAGAATTGGATTTCTCACTCTAGAAGTCAAGTTGCCATTGATGGCATCAAGCTTTTCCTTTTAGAAGATGAAGAAGAAGATGAGCTAGAATATTATGATAAGTCTCTTTGTAAAATGATAAAATAAATCAATACTTATCATTTACAAACCATAGTTTAGTGTAGAGAATAGACCATGGTTAGTTGGATAGGTTAGGGTTAAGCATGAAGACAAGGATGGTTAAGAAGTCAAAGCTTCATGAAGCTTCAACTAAAGACAAACTTCTCCACCATTCTTATCTCAATCTTTTTCCAAATAAATAAATGAACAAATAAATAAATAAATGAATATGCAAAACCTTAATTATCAAATTAACCATGGTTTAATTCTATATACTTAACTAAATAATCAAGTATCATCAAACATGATACAAATATGTGCACAAAAGTATATCGCATATACAATTTGCACATCAAGTGAGAAAATCCATATAAAGTGAACCAATACTAGTTAATGCAAAGTAATATATCAAATATATAATTATATATCAAATCATTAAATCAACATTTGATTCAATGATCTGGTCATGTCGCACATAACCGACTAGTATTCAATGTATCGATTTATCGAATCAATGATTCGATAACTAGGTCATATCGAATATAACCAATCGAAACATTTATCGCGAGAATGAAATGCGTTATCATATACGCTCATTATTCTCGGTCCCGCACATATCTCATATGCGCTCCTATTTCGTTTCGCTTGAGCCAGGAAACCTCTGTGTAGGACTCTAAGGACTCGTCAATACGCCGGTAGCAGATGATGATCATATCAAGCACCCACAAGCCGCAAGCGGTCTGCTAAACGTAACGGCCATCCGGGTATTGAGCGATCAGAAGATCGACGAGCTATCCCGCTCACACTCCTGTGAATCCAACCAGTAACACTTACCGTACAGTCCGGTCTGTTCGTCTGATACGTCGCATATCAAGTCTAGGGGTGATAAACGTCAGACCCCAATAACCGATAAGTCGTGCCGATGTGAGGCTCATAACGGGTCGAGAAACTACTGGTAACACTTACCAGCAAATCTCTGATCAGCCCTGGCCAGGGACTTCCCTATTACGGCCAATCGAGCACAGCGCAACATCAACCCCCAATACCGGGAGAGACGAAACCCCTCCTATCGCTCATTGCCTCCATGTGACTCGGGACTGTACCCAAAGAACACCGTTTTGCACGCCCTCATGGACGTGGTAAGGTGGAGATCAAAGCACAGTGGGAACCACACAAGACTCTATGACGATCTCGGGTCTACAGACTAACCTGCACAAGTGTCACCTGAGAACTGCCATCTGACGTGAGGTATAATACCATCTGGGAGTTGTCGGCGAGTCCGTCCAGTGTACCCAGTCTCCACTGAGCACCCGCATACCATCTTTGATGTCAAACACCAATGGATATGGGATCATCCATCGCCCATCTCATGGGTCGAGAGGCGTATACGCTAATCTACTCTGGTATATCGATGCCCCGTTTCGATACACCCACGACTAGGGACCTTGAAGGATGTACTTATGGACTACCATGTCCCCACTAGTATGATCTGCATCATAGTCCAGGTAGTCAAGTACACATCCTAAGGGGTTTACCAACATGTAACTATAAGACAGTTTAAAGAGACAAGTGTACATGTTAAGATAAAGAGTAACCAGATAGCATACTATCATATCGAGCAAGAAAGCCATCTCTATATATGTCCAAGCATCCAATATAATATACATCATCTGTACAATACTGGCCTCTAGGGCATACATACAACTAACAATCTCCCACTTGCACTAGGGCCAGCTGCTGTAGTATCGCATACCGAGCATCCCGAAGAGTCTCTCAAACTGTATCTGGGGAATGGCCTTCCTGAGTGGATCCGCCGTGTTGTTGTTCGTGTCAACCCTCCTGACCTCGATCTCCCTGCGATCAACTATCTCCCGGATCAGGTGATACCGCCTCAGAATATGCCTGGATCGCTGATGGGACCTGGGTTCCTTGGCCAAAGCCACCGCTCCATTGTTATCGCAATACAAAGGTATTGGATGCTCAATGGATGGAACCACTCCAAGTTCAGTAATGAACTTCTTGATCCAGACAGCCTCTTTGGCAGCATCGTTGGCAGCGATGTATTCAGCCTCCATCGTCGAGTCTGCCACGGTTTCTTGCTTGGAACTCTTCCAGCTAACCGCCCCTCCGTAAAGGGTAAAGACAAAGCCTGAATGCGACTTAGAGTCGTCCTTATCACTCTGGAAGCTCGAATCGGTAAAGGACTCCACTTGGTGCTCTCCGTTACCATACACCAAGAACATATCTCTAGTCCTTCGCAAGTACTTGAGAATGCTCTTCACAGCTGTCCAGTGACTCTCTCCAGGATCAGCTTGATACCTGCTCACTATACTTAGTGAGTATGCTACATCGGGTCTGGTACATAGCATCGCATACATGATAGAGCCTACTGCCGAAGCATAGGGTATCCCTTGCATGCGAGCTCTCTCCAAATCAGTCTTAGGAGACATCTCTTTGGAGAGAGTGACTCCAGAGATCGTGGGCAAGTTCCCATGCTTGGACTCTTCCATACTAAACCTCTTTAGTATGGTGTCAATGTACCTGGATTGGGACAATCCCAAAATCCGTTTGGATCTATCTCTATAGATCCTAATTCCCAATATGCAGGAGGCATCACCAAGATCTTTCATTGAGAATCTTTGTGATAAGAAGAGCTTGACCGATTGCAGCATAGGAATATCATTTCCTATCAAGAGTATGTCGTCCACGTACAATACGAGGAAAACAACCTTACTCTCTGCCACCTTCTTGTAGATACAAGGTTCATCTGGATTTTTGACGAAATCAAACTCTTTGATAACGACGTCAAAGCAGATGTTCCAACTCCGCGATGCTTGCTTTAATCCATAAATGGATTTAAGCAGCTTACACACCTTCCCGCTGCTCCCACTATCTACGAAGCCCTCTGGCTGAGTCATGTACACGCACTCTTCTAAATCACCATTTAGAAAGGCGGTCTTAACATCTATTTGCCAGATTTCGTAATCATGATATGCAGCGATGGCAAGCATGATCCGGATGGATTTAAGCATAGCCACTGGAGAAAAGGTGTCGTCATAGTCCACACCTGGTCTTTGGCGAAAACCTTTTGCAACAAGTCTAGCTTTGAAAGTCTCCACTTTCCCATCTACACCAAGTTTTTTCTTGAAGATCCACTTGCTCCCAATGGGTTTTACCCCTTCAGGAGGAACCTCCAAAGTCCATACTTTGTTGGTGTACATGGAATCCATCTCAGACCGCATAGCATCCAGCCATTTCACTGAGTCCCCACTCGTGATGGCCTGCTCGAAGCTAGTTGGGTCATCATCCTCCATGATGCAATCCTCGCTCCCACCATCCATGAGAAAACCGTAGTATCTCTCAGGTGGGCGAGGAACCCTACTAGATCGGCGGAGAGGCTGAGGTCCGTCGGGTACTACTGAATCCTCTGGTTCTACCAAGTCTTCTGTTATAGTTTGTTCCGCTGGAGCCTCTTCCAGTTCTACCTCAATGCCACTTGTCTGTTTCATAAGAAAACTCTTTTCTAAGAAAGTGGCATGTCGAGAAACAAACACCTTTTGTTCCTCGGGATGGTAGAAGATATACCCTTATGAATTTTTGGGATATCCTACAAACTTACATAAGACTGATCTTGCCTCGAGTTTGTCCGGATTCTGTCTTTTGACATAGGCTGGACAACCCCATATCTTAATGTAATTAAAATGTGGTCTCTTCCCTTTCCATATCTCATATGGAGTGGTAGGCACTGATTTGGTAGGAACTCTATTCAATAGGTCCATGGCTGTCTCAAGCGCATATCCCCAGAAGGAAATAGGTAACTCAGCTGTGCTCATCATAGAGCGCACCATATCTAATAGGGTGCGGTTCCTCCGTTCTGATACATCGTTGTGCTGTGGTGTATATGGAGGAGTCAGCTGAGAGAGAATCCCATTCTCTTTTAGAAAGTCCAGGAATTCATTGCTTAAGTATTCACCTCCTCGATCAGATCGTAGGATTTTAATACTTTTTCCGGTTTGGTTCTCAACTTCTTGTTTATATTCCCTAAATTTCTCAAAAGCTTCTGATTTGTGTTTCATCAGGAACACATACCCAAACCTAGAGAGATCGTCAGTGAATGTAATGAAGTATGAAGAACCATCCCTGGCATGTGTAGACATGGGACCGCATACATCACTATGTATAAGTCCCAAGAGTTCGGTAACTCTTTCTCCGTGTCCCGTAAGCGGAGTTTTGGTCATCTTGCCTTTGAGACATGACTGGCAAGTGTCATAAGATGAAAATTCAAACGGATTTAAATATCCATCTTTATGCAACTTAGCTAGTCGTGTCGCATTGATGTGACCCAGTTTACAATGCCACAAGAAGGATTCGTTGAGTTCAGAACTCTTCCTCTTGTGTGTGTTTGTTATGGTCAGAACTGTTGATTGATTTAGAACATAAATGCCATTGCATAACGTGCCTGATCCAACCAACTTTTGGTTACGGAAAATGTTCATAACATTGTCCTGTAATACAAAATTATATCCCTCTTTACTTAATAAAGAAACCGATATAATGTTGCATATCAGGTTCGGCATGTAAAAGCATTCGTTCAGAACCAATGTATTACCAGTTGGTAATACAAGGTGATATTCCCCGACAGTCTTAGCTGCAACAATTGCACCATTTCCAACTCTAATGTGTTTATTACCTTCTCCAAGTTCTCTACCTTTCCTGAGCCCATGTAACTGATTACATATATGGGATCCTGACCCGGTATCTAATACCCAGGACGTAGAGCAAATGGAGAAACAGTTCTCAGTAACGAACACACCCGAAGAAAATGCATCAACATGTACTTTCTTCAATCGGGTGGCATGGGAATCCTGGTATTCCCCTATATCCTGTTCATTCCTATAACTCTTATAAGAAAGAACGGAACCAACGTTCCCCAGCACAGTATAACATGCGGGTTCGGTCAATACATCCATATTATTATCTTCATTAGGGCATGAAATGGTCGCTACCTGGAGAGAGAGAGAAGAAAACACTTTAGCGTATGCTCGTGCAAGATCAGATTGGTTATTATCTTATCTAATCAGGATGGCTCCCACTGCTTTTTATCAAATCTTCCTTCAAACCCTAAAAGGAAAGACTAGCCGGGATTAATTACACACTACAAGTTCGCCAATCTTTCAGCCAGGCCAGTGTCGGTACTTTGAGGGAGGTCCCCCGTGCTTTCGCACGAACCTAATTAATGTAAACCTCGTTTTCCCAGAGGCGTAACCTCGTTAACACCTTTCTAGACACCTACTTGATCAGCTAATTGCAATGTGTAAAACTCTCCTAGGAGTAACTCTTACTCGCAGTGGGTATCGGGATCCAACTATCTCATAGAAGGTATGCAATCTCATTGCAAATTTCAACACTTGAAATTCCCGATAATGCTTTTGCCCCTAGCGTGCTATGACCTTGACGCATGCCAAACAACCCATAGTCCGCTAGTCAAGTTCAACCCGTACAATTCGTGATCGAATTAAACCCACCCGTACGACCCTTGACGCATGCCAAACAACGCCGTACGAATACCTTAATCTAATCGCATCTCATGCTGCAGATAAGTAATAATCAGCTACCGTACACTACGCCTTGACGCATGCCAAACAACCGTAGCACGAATACTGAATATTACATATCTGAATTGACGGAGGGCTACGCAGGTTTTTCTGAAAACCATGAGCGTAATGAACTTGATATCGTTGTAGAATCAAATGAAGTTTTGAAATGGAGTGATTTTGAGGCTTTTCTAGTTTTGCTAAAGGAGTCACTCCCGGCGAAGGGATCTCGGTCCTTTCCTCATCGAATGAGGTGCGGGATATATCATATATATCGCTGTGCAAAGCAAAAACCCAAAAGCAGTCAAAAGCAAACCGAGTGTGTAGCATCTGCCAGTTATTGCTAAAGGAGTCACTCCCGGTGAAGGGATCTCGGTCCTTTCCTCATCGAATAAGGTGCAGGGTATATCATATATACCGCTGTGCAAAGCAAGAACTGTAGCTACCTGTTTTATTTTAAAATTCGATTCCACAACATCTTAGGTTTCTTATCTTTCATTAATCACATTAATGAAGTCCCATCATTTAAATACCTAAACATCACAGATAGATATGACGTACACTTATGCCATCCGCATTCGCCTCGATGTCCTCTCGTGCACCGTTAGGTTAGGTAACTAACGACAGAGCAGGGCAGGGCTAGCGCGGGTGTAAAACATAAGTAACGTCTATATAATATATCATATATACTATATACTATATCCATCACAGAGTCACAACACAGATATCGCAGCAGAATAAACATATGAAATATTGGATATACTAGGACGTCCGTGTTTTCAATACGAGCCAGTATAAAACACGGATTCCACGGTCGTGATGAATAGCCAATCCCACACCCCTAGACCCCTACGAGAGCGGCAAGCAACCCTACCAATTCTAGGGTTAGGAGACCCGGACTCGACTCCTCGAGTTGGTCTCCCACTGGACCCCAGAACCCGGTTACTTGTGCTCCCCTCCTTGGGTCTATCCTAATGCGGAAAAGTAAATAATATACAAAAGGTGACATCTTCCGCTACCTGGAAGTGCCCCAAATAAAAGAATATTACATACAAGTTTTTACATGAATGAAAATGAAAAACACTCATCTCACATAAAAACCCCCGGCTATTCAAACACGACGATCCAATATAAGATATCCAGCAACACATAACATCACATGTCATAAACGTAAGCAAGTATGCATACCCCAATTATCGTTGACGTATAGCAACGAAACCGGCGACATGAACATACTACACTTACGGTCACAGAAAAGAAAGTGTAAAACTACAACAATTGGAATCCGCAACTTCTTTAGAAATCTCATGCCTAATCAAATGAAATACTTAGACATCACATGCCTAACAGATATAAATCCCGCATTTTAGTCTCATTATCGAAAACTCTTTTCAATATCATGTGGGACTAAACTGCTAGATTTATAACATTCATTCAGTTATCTCATAACTGTTTGTGAATTCCAATTATTGTATCACATTCCAGATAAACAGAAAATGTTAAACTTTCCGATCGAACAGTCGAATACCCAAGTTTTTCCGATACAGCTCAACACATGAAATAAGTCTAACAACATTCAGTTCGTGCCTCAGTACCAACGGTCCAGCCGTAGAAAGGTCAAGCCAACGCCTCACATGTGGCACGCCAACTGCCCCAAACTCGAAGGTTCAAAGGGCAGTTCAAGACGGTCACATAATCGAGTTAAGGTTTGTTGTCTTCTAGAGGGTCCATCGCATTACTTGCACTACTTAGAACGTCGTTAAACTACGGAAAAATCCAACACTTGGAAATTTCCCGACAGGGGAAAAATTGGGTATTTATATCCGGTCGAACTTTTTAACATATTCAAAAAATTATCCGAAAATACACAAAGACGAAATTTGATAATCCGATCGAAACTTTGATTCCCAATAGTACCCCAGAATACTCTTCTGTAGAGTCACAACAAAAATATCCCAGAAAATATAGCATTAAATTATATGAGTTACTGAGCAGAAATCATCATGCAAGGGAACAGTACGGCCGCGGAACCGCCGCAGCAAGCATAGCACGTGCCGCGGTTCCGCGGTGGAAACGTCGACTTAGGCCCTCGTATTTCACAGTAATTCAAATAACACCCTGCTTGATTTTCTGCATATTTTTAATTGACAAAAATCCTATTTTTTAGAAAAAGTCCAGAGAGCATTTTAGGGTTTTGGGTTTCGGTTCGATCGGGTTTCAAACGTCGTCTAGACTTCGCCTAAGGCTCTAGCTAGGCTCTGATACCACTGAAAGGTTCCTAGGCACTCTAATGAAGTCTCATAAGGCATCGAACATGCCAATTTAAAATTTTATGGGTGCCGAGAGACCCTAACACGGATCTTAGACTAGATGTTTAGGCGAAAAGATAATCTAGTTAACTACTTAACTAAAAGTTAGATGCTACAATCTTTGTAGATCCGGATATCCACTTCCTTAGCTCCACGTAGTCGCCCTCTCGCTGTCCTTTTCGAATCCTAGACTCATTCGTCAGCTTCATCGGGAAAACGAGCGGAATAGGTCGTCGGCTTTATGCCGAAGATGATCTACGTCGAGGTTGCACAAGTTCAAGCTCCAACTTCACCAAGTTGTGAAACTTGTGAAGAAAACACCCAAAACAACTTGGCAAGAGGTAGAGGGTGAAGAAATAGGAGGTGGGTTCACTTTAGAATTGGATTTCTCACTCTAGAAGTCAAGTTGCCATTGATGGCATCAAGCTTTTCCTTTTAGAAGCTGAAGAAGAAGATGAGCTAGAATATTATGATAAGTCTCTTTGTAAAATGATAAAATAAATCAATACTTATCATTTACAAACCATAGTTTAGTGTAGAGAATAGACCATGGTTAGTTGGATAGGTTAGGGTTAAGCATGAAGACAAGGATGGTTAAGAAGTCAAAGCTTCATGAAGCTTCAACTAAAGACAAACTTCTCCACCATTCTTATCTCAATCTTTTTCCAAATAAATAAATGATCAAATAAATAAATAAATGAATATGCAAAACCTTAATTATCAAATTAACCATGGTTTAATTCTATATACTTAACTAAATAATCAAGTATCATCAAACATGATACAAATATGTGCACAAAAGTATATCGCATATACAATTTGCACATCAAGTGAGAAAATCCATATAAAGTGAACCAATACTAGTTAATGCAAAATAATATATCAAATATATAATTATACATCAAATCATTAAATCAACATTTGATTCAATGATCCGGTCATGTCGCACATAACCGACTAGTATTCAATGTATCGATTTATCGAATCAATGATTCGATAACTAGGTCATATCGAATATAACCAATCGAAACATTTATCGCGAGAATGAAATGCGTTATCACATACGCGCATTATTCTCGGTCCCGCACATATCTCATATGCGCTCCTATTTCGTTTCGCTTGAGCCAGGAAACCTCTGTGTAGGACTCTAAAGACTCGTCAATACGCCGGTAGCAGATGATGATCATATCAAGCACCCACAAGCCGCAAGCGGTCTGCTAAACGTAACGGCCATCCGGGTATTGAGCGATCAGAAGATCGACGAGCTATCCCGCTCACACTCCTGTGAATCCAACCAGTAACACTTACCGTACAGTCCGGTCTGTTCGTCTGATACGTCGCATATCAAGTCTAGGGGTAATAAACGTCAGACCCCAATAACCGATAAGTCATGCCGATGTGAGGCTCATAACGGGTCGAGAAACTACTGGTAACACTTACCAGCAAATCTCTGATCAGCCCTGGCCAGGGACTTCCCTGTTACGGCCAATCGAGCACAGCGCAACATCAACCCCCAATACCGGGAGAGACGAAACCCCTCCTATCGCTCATTACCTCCATGTGACTCGGGACTGTACCCAAAGACCACCGTTTTGCACGCCCTCATGGACGTGGTAAGGTGGAGATCAAAGCACAGTGGGAACCACACAAGACTCTATGACGATCTCGGGTCTACAGACTAACCTGCACAAGTGTCACCTGAGAACTGCCATCTGACGTGAGGTATAATACCATCTGGGAGTTCTCGGCGAGTCCGTCCAGTGTACCCAGTCTCCACTGAGCACCCGCATACCATCTCTGATGTCAAACACCAATGGATATGGGATCATCCATCGCCCATCTCATGGGTCGAGAGGCGTATACGCTAATCTACTCTGGTATATCGATGCCCCGTCTCGATACACCCACGACTAGGGACCTTGAAGGATGTACTTATGGACTACCATGTCCCCACTAGTATGATCTGCATCATAGTCCAGGTAGTCAAGTACACATCCTAAGGGGTTTACCAACATGTAACTATAAGACAGTTTAAAGAGACAAGTGTACATGTTAAGATAAAGAGTAACCAGATAGCATACTATCATATCGAGCAAGAAAGCCATCTCTATATATGTCCAAGCATCCAATATAATATACATCATCTGTACAATACTGGCCTCTAGGGTATACATACAACTAACAGGCAGTGCGTTTAACCACAGGCCGCAAGCGGTACTAGCTGTACGTAGCGGTCCCCAAGTATACGCCGATAAGAAGACCGATGAGGTGAACCCATCTGAACTCCTACTGTGCCTGAATGTGACAATCTCCGTACAGTCCGGTATGTTCGTCTAAGAGTATCGCATGTCGGGCCTAGGGGGCGGTAAACGTCAGACCCCTAATAGCGTTACAAGTCATGTCGGAGTATAGCCCAGAACACCCTGAGAAACTACTAGAAACACTACCAGTAAATCTTGCTTGCCCTGGCCAGGGACTTTGTGTAATGGCTCTCCTAGACACAACGCGATATCAACTCCCAATACCGGAAGAGACGAATCCTGTCTAACCGTCACTGCCTCCAAGTGCTTCGAGATTGCACCCAACTACTGTAGGGTTACTAGGCACTGTCACAAGGTTTTACAAGGCATCAGCCATGCCAAAATCAAAATTTTCATCTGCCGAACAACCCTAACCAAGATCTTAGACTAGAGATTGGGCTAAACAAAGCATGTAAACAACTTTATATCTAAGTGTAAGGGATTACAACCTTTGTAGTCCATTACTTCACTTCTAAAGCTCCGTATTAAGGTCCCTTCGCCGCGATAATCATGTACCGGGACTTTAGAGAGGCTCCATGAGGAGAAAGATACAATCTTGCTTCGGATCTTCAATAACAAAGATGATCTAACATGAAGAAACTCAAACCCAAGCTCTTGCTTTGCTAATCAAGTATTAGCAAAGAAAACACCCTAATCTAAGCGGCTAGAATAGATGAGGATAATGAAGTAGGAATTTAGCTCTCATTTGTTTTCAACTTCTCACTCATTTTCATCACATTAGAAAAAGGTAGAAAGCTTTTCTCAAAGGAAGAGGAAAAAGAAATCACTTTGTGATGAATAATGAAATCATTAGTCATGGTTACAAATCAACCCTTGGTTAAGAAACAAATGACTTAACCATTGTAGAGAATAAACCATAGTAAAGGGTTTGGGTTGGGTTAAGAAAATATCTTCAAAATATCATAACAAAATATGTTTGCTTAAAACAAAACATAAAGCTTCTAGAAGCTTCATGAAAGTGCTAACCCAACTCAAACCCTAATCATGTTTAATCTCTACAAAACATGTTGCATTAGTAATCATAACATGTTACAATATTATATATCACTTTTACAATATTTATTGTAACAAAATAAAATAATACAATTAACATATATCACATATATATGAATGTATTACCCGAGTGAGAAAAAGAATCTTTAAGTGAGCATATATTAGTTAATGTAATTTAATATATCAAATATATAATTATACATTAAATTATCGAATCAACACTTGATCCGATAATCTGGCTATTTCTCAAATAACCGACTAATATAATCTGTATCAGTTTATCGAATCAACACTTGATCCGATGACCCGGCTATATCACATATACCCGGCCGATATCTCATATCATGAGAAACTAATACGGTATCACATACACGTATTGTTCTCGGTCCCACACATATCATATATGTGCTCCTACTCCGTTTTACCTGAGCCAGGAAACCTCTGTGTAGGACTCTAAAGAATCGTCAATACGCCGGCAGTAGGCGATGATCATATCAAACACCCACAAGCTGCAAGCGGTCAGCTAAACGTAACAGCCACCCAGGTATTGAGCAATCAGAAGATCAACAAGCAAGCCCGTACATTCTCCCGTGAATCCAACCAGTAACACTCCCGTACAGTCCGGTCTCTTCGTCTGATATGTGGCATATCTCGCCTAAGGGTGGTAAAATGTCAGACCCCAGTAGCTTGATTTGTCATGTCGATATGAAGTCCATAATAGTTCGAGAAACTACTGATAACACGTACAAGTAAATCCAAGCAACCCTGGCTAGGGATTTCCAGTTATACCCAATCGAACAAAGCGCAACATCAACTCCTTTTACCGGGAGAGACGATACCCCCTATCGCTCATTGCCTCCATGTGATTCGGGACTGTACCCAAAAGCCACCATTTTCCACGCCCCCATAGACATGGTAAGGTGGAAATCAAAGCACAGTGGGAATCACACAAGACTCTATGACATTCTCGGGTCTACAGACTAACTTGTACCAGTGTCACCAGAGAACTGCCATCTGACGTGAGGTATGATACCATCTAGGAGTTCTCGGTGAGTCCGTCCAGTGTACCCAGTCTTCACTGAGCACCCGTATACCTTCTCTGATGTCAAACACCAATGGATATGGGATCATCCATCACCCAATATATGGGTCAAGAAGCGCATACGCTAGTCTACTCTGGAGTATCGATGCCCTGTCTCGGTACTCCCACGACTAGGAACATTTGAAGGATGTACTTGGCGACTACTCTGTCCCCACTAGTATGATCTGCATCATAGTCCTGGTAGTCAAGTACACATCCTAAAGGCTTTATCAACATGTGACATAGAGACAATCAGAGTACATGTTAAGATAAAGATTAACCAGATAGCATACTATCAAGTCGAGCAAGAAAGTCCTCCCTATATATGTCCAAGCATCCACTACAATATACAACATATGTACAGTAATGGCCTCTAGGGCATACATATAACTAACAATCTCCCACTTGCACTAGGGCCATCTGTTTTAGTATCTCATACCCAACAATAAGCTGTAGTTAAAGTATCTCGTACTCAACCATCCCATAAAAGTCTCTACTGGGAAATAGGCCTTTGTGAGTGGATCCGCGTTGTTGTCCTCTATGTCTACTCTCCTAACCTCGATCTACCTGGAGATCAACCATCTCCATGATCAGGTGATACTGCCTAAGAATATGTCTGGATCACAGATGGGACGGGGGTTCCTAGGCCTAAGCCACAATTCCATTGTCACACAAAGGTAGGAACGAAGTTCATCTCATGAAATAAATTATATCCAGACCGCCTCTTTGGTAGTGTCTTAGGTAACGATGTATCTTGCCTTTAATCGTCTAGTAAGTCACGATATCTAGCTTTGAACTCTTCCAACATAGCGTCCCTCCATCTGAGGGTAAAGACAATGCCTGCGACTGACATTCAGTCGTCCTTATCACCCTGGAACCTTTCCAGTGATTCTCCCCAGGATAGATTGATACCATCTCACTACAACTAGTGAGAATCCTAACATCCAATTAGATCTATCTCATAGATCCATAACCCAGGATTTATGAAGTATCACCTTGATCCTATAGAGAATCTTTGTGATAAGAGGAGATTGACCGAGCGTAGCATAGGAAAATCCTTCCCTATCAAGAGTATGTCATCCACGTACTATACGAGGATCACCACCGTACTCCCTACAACCTTTTTGTATATACTAGGTTCATCTACCATTTTGATGAAGTCAAACTATTTGACTACTACATCAAAACAGACGTTCAAACTCTGTGATGCCTGATTTATCACATAAAACAACTTGCACACGTTTCCGCTGCTCCTACTGTCTACGAAGCCCTCTGGCTGTGTACATATAGACGCTTTTTTCCAAAGCATAATTTAGAAAAGCAGTCATGACACCCAACCGCCAAATATCATAATCATGGTATGTAGCTGTGGCAAGTAGGATCTAGATGGACTTTAGCATAGCTTTGAAAGTCTCAACTTTTCCATGTACACCAAGTAATCTTCTCAAGATATACTAGCTTCTGATGGGGATTTAACTATTCAGATAAAGCAACCAAATTCCATACTTTGTTGGTGTATAAGGATTCCATATCAGATCGCTAAACATCCAACCATTCTCACAGAGTCCTCACTCCTGATGGCCTGCTCAAAACTAGTTGGGTCATCATCTCATGATGCAATCCTTGCTTCCACCGTCATAGAGAAACTGAAGAATCTCTCGGGTGGATGAGGAACCCTACCAGATCGGCGGAGAGGCTGAGGTTCGTTGGAAACTATTGAATCCTCCGGATTTACCAAATCATCAGCTGCAGTTTGTATTGCTGGAACTCCATCCAGTTCTACCTCATGACCATTAATTTCTTCATAAGAGATTCCCTTTTTCTCAAAAAGTGGTATGCCGAGAAATAAAACATCTATTGTTCCTCGGTGTGGTAGAAGATATTCCCTTGCGAATGCTTGAGATATCCAACAAACTTCCACTGAACTGACCTTGCCTCGAGCTTGTCCAGATTTTGCTTTTGACAAAGGCCGGACAACCCTAAATCTTAAGTTCCTTAAGAGATGGGCTCTTCCCAAACCATATCACATATAGAGTGGTAGGCATCTGATTTGGTTTGAACCTTATTCAATATGTATGCAACTTCTCAAGTGTATAACCCTAAAAGAAAATAGGCTACTCAGTAGTACTTATTATAGAGCACACCATATCACATAGGGTGTGATTGCTCCGCTCTGATACACCGACGTGCTGTGTGCATGCGGAGGAGTAATGCTGAGAGAGAATCTCATTCTCCTTTAGAACAGTCCAGGAATTTCGTGCTCAAGTATTCTCCTCCTTGATCACATCAAAGGACATGATACTTATACCCGTTTTTGGTTCTCTACTTCTAACTTATATTCTGTGATTATCTCAAAAGTTTCGGACTTGTGTTTCAACGGGAACATATGCCTGAATCTTGAGAGATCTTCAGTGAATTTAATGAAGTAAAAAGAACTGGTCCTGGCATATGCAGACAAGGGACTTTCATACATCAGCATGTATCAATCCCAAGAGTTCACCAACTCTTTCTCTGTTTCTAATAAACGGAGCTGTGGTTATCTTATCTTTGTGACATGACTGGCAAGTTTTACAAGATGTAAATCCAAACTAATTTAAATATGCATCTTTATGTAACTTCAGCTAGTCGGGTCACATTGATATGACCTAGTCTACAATGCCTCAAGAAGGATTCGTTCGTTTCTGAACTCTTCCTCTTGTGTGTGTTCTGTACTTTAAGAACTGTAGTTTGATTTCGAACGTCTATGCTTTTAGATAACGTGTCTGAACCGATCAACTCTTGGTATAGGAAATGTTCAAAACATTATCCAACAATACAAAATTATATCCTTCTTTACTAATAAAGAGACTGATATGATGTTGTATATCATGTTCGGTATCTAATAACATTCATTCAGAATCAATGCATTCTAGTAATACAGGGTGATAACTGCTAACAGACTTGGCTGCAACACTTGCATCATTTCCAACTCTTGAAACTTATCACCCGTTCTCAGTTCTCTACCTTTCTGTAGCCCATGTAACAGATTACATTTGCGGGATCCTGATCCGGTATCTCATACCCAGGACGTAAAGGATACTGAGAAAAAGTTCTCGGTAATGAACACACCTAAAGATGATGCATCAGCATGCACTTTCTTCGTTTCGGCGGCATGGGAATTCCGGTAATCCCCTATTTCCTGCTCTGTCTTATAACAATTATAAGTTGGAGCTGGACCAACGTTCCCAAGCGCAGTATAACAAGCGGGTTAGGTCAATACTTCCGTATTATTATCTTGATTAAGGCGTGACATGGTCGCTATCGGGAGAGAGATAGAAGAAAACACTCAACGTATGCTCTTGCAAGATTAGATTGGTTATTAATATATCTAATCAGGACGTCTCCTACTGTTTTAGTCAAATCTTTCTTCAAATCACAGGCACGTCCTGATTACACTCTAGAAGTTCACCAATCTTTCAGCCAGGCCAGTGACAGCACTTTGAGGGAGGTTTCCCGTGCTTTCGCACGGACCTAATTAAAGTAAACCTTGTTTTCCCAGAGGCATAATCCAGTTGACACCTTTTCTAGACACCTACTTGATCGGTTAATTGTAATGTATAAAACTCTCCCAGGAGTAACTCTTACTCGCAGCGGGTATCGGGATCCAACTATCTCATAGAAGGTATGCAATCTCATTGCAAATTTCAACTCTTGAAATTCCCAATAATATTTTTACCCCTAGTACTTATGACCTTAACTATGGTCTGTTGGAGATAGTGCCCTCAGAGTCAATTATTGGATCACAGGCACGTGATTGTAATGATTGAGGGGGGACCTATCCCTGTAGGACAATCTTACTCGAGATGATAGTATGCTATCTGGTTTACCTTTATCATCGTGTACTTCTTTAGGTGACCTGACAGGTCGCTATTACATGTTGGTAGAGCCCCTAGGATTCTTGCTTGACCACCAGCAGTATGAGGGCGATCATATACGTGGGAGCTGGCAGTCTATAAGAATATCCTTAAATGGTCCCTAGTCGTGAGAGTTTCGAGACAGGGCATCGATACTCCAGAGTAGACTAGTGTATACAGTCGAGACCCCAACGAGGGGCGGTGGCCGGTCTCACAAGCCATTGGTGTCAGTTGGATCACCTAAGATGAATACAGGTGCTCATTGGGTTATGAGTACACCGGACAGGACTCGCCGGGAACATGCTAGTTGGTCTTATACCAGACGTCAGATAGCAGTTCCCTGGTGACATGTGTACAGGTTAGTTCATCGACGTGGGGATCGTCATTTGCCTCGTGTGAGTTCCCACTGTACTTTGATTACTACCCTACCACGGGTCAAAGGAGTCGTGCAAATAGGTTTTAGTTGGGTACAGTCCCGAGCCACATGGAGCCAGTGAGCGTATCTTCAGGGGTTCGTCTCTCCCGGTATTGGGGGTGAGGTCGTGCTGTGTCTAGGAGAGCCGGAACATGAAAAGTCCTTGGCCAAGGCAGGAGATTTACTGGTAAGTATTCCAGTAGTATCTCAGGGTATTCTGGGCTACACTCCGACACGACTTGTACCGCTTTTGGGGGTCTGACTTTTACCAACCCCCTAGGCCCGCCATGCGATGCTCATAGACGAACGGACCGGACTGTACGGATATTGTCACTGACAAGCTCAGTAGGGTTGTCAGGCTGAGTTCGCTTACTGACGTCCCTTTTAGTCAATACCTGGTAGCCCGTTACGTATTGGCTTATACCTCTGACGTGCTAGTGGTTAAATCCACAACCAAGGTATTGACGAGTCTTTAGAGTCCCCCACATTCAGTTACTCAAGCTTTTGGGCGAAAAGTTGTAGAGGCCGTATGGAGATATGGCAAGGTCCGATCAGATACGTGCGGTATTGCACGGATCAGGATCGGACAGTTTATACTACAGGCCGTATGGATATATGGCAGGGTTCGATCAGATACGTGCGGTATTGCACGGATCAGGATCGAACGGATATTACTAGCCGGCTTTGGTTTAAGCCGGATCCTAGTATAGTACAGTGTGAATTTTGTCTCATTGCATTTGTATTTCGGTCGGAATTCAAATGCGGGTGTGTATGCACAGTATCGGGGTTTTCCTGTAATTTATTACGGGACCAGTTTTCTGGAGTTGCCAGTTTGCTTTCCTTTTCGGCCGATTTCCTTTGTATCGTTCATTGGCCGAAGATTGGTGGAGGAGGGCTTATTTGCATTGTTGCAAATAAGCATTTGTGGAGGGGTTCTTTGCATATTCTTGTGTTATGATGGTTGCACCATTCTTTGACCTTGACTTCTTCTTCTATCATGATTGCTTGACTTTGTGAGGTGATGATGGTGGTGTTGGATTGTTGCTTTATTAGCTATCATGGTTGTTGGTTGTGTATTGGAATTATTATGATGATGATTCTTTGCATGATAGCCTTCTCTCTCTCTCCCTTGGATTATAGGATGTGGCTCTCCCCCATTTTTGACTCTCATTTATTCTCTCCACTTTTTCCCTACATGGCCGGCCAAGCTTGGAGAGGGGGCTGCGAATTCAATTTGGTGTGGGGTTTTATTCATTTAGCTTTGTAAAAATCCCACAAGAACAATCTCCAAAAACTCCAAGTATCATTCATCCACCACAAAGGCAACATCCACTACCCCAAATGAGACATAACACACTACACATTCTACAGCAAACCTTGGGCACGTCGACTAGCCAGCTTCGTGCCCGAGTTGCCTCGGCATTGAGGTGGGAGCCCGTAAAAGATGTAGGCGATGTGGTGCACTTCCGACGAGGTGGAGACCGGACATTCCGCGGGAGATCGGGACGACGACGAGAAGACCGGAGGACTCGGATCAGTCGGTATATCTCTATTCCCTATCTTGTAGTTAGCTAGGACTAGTTAATGGTTCGATCCGGGTATTAGTGCGCGGTGGTGCCAGTTCAAGAAAATTAAAGTTTATCACCCCTTCCGCATTTGGCCTCGGGATGGAGGCCGGGGCGCCGCCGTGCACTTACAGTGGTATCAGAGCCTCGCCATTAACATAGTCTAGCTTTGTTTAATGTGTTTACATTTCCGATCGACCAAAATTCCAAAATCCGCGTTTTTTCACATGCATCAGTTTCTGTCGAAATTTTTTGGTGTCCAAAAATTTTTCAGGTTGTAAAATAGTGATGTACTGGAAGTTGTAAGCACACTGTAGAAATTCGACACAGTAACTCGACCACTAAAGCGCGGAGCCGCGGCAAAACCCCCCCTGGGCCGCGGTTCCGCCGTACAATAATGTCCTTGCTGTATCAAATTTCTTCAGTCGCTTTCTTGGTTGAAAATAAGGGTTTTGGAATATTAATTTTGGTCCAAGAATTTCTTGATGTTCTACAGTAGTACTTGGGGGCCCACTTGTTAAAATTTGATCGATCGGATATTTTAAACACATTATTTCACAGTATTTACATTATATCTGCGACCGTGAATGTCACTTGATCGGTAAATCCTGTCTAACTGCTATAGCCCGATTAGACGGATTTGCGAACGTGACTTTCACGTTGATATTTTGTGTTTTGCTGTGATGTTGCGGATCGGTCGTGGGGATAGCCTGGATGCAATGCTAGTACTGTTTTGTTGTATTATGTACATTTGATATTGCGGGGCGAGCGTCCGACATGTGGACTGCCGTCACTGCCTGTTTGTATTATTATTTTGGGGCACGACCAGGTTGCGGTCGATGTACCCGTTGTATGTATATTTTATTTTTTGTACTAGGATTACCCCGCGGTGGGGTGCACGGATAGCCGGGTTCTAGAGGGCAACAAGCCCGCATCTCATGGCATTGAGATGGAGGGGGCTTCACTCTAGGATTGGCGGGCTATTCGCCGCAATCGTAGGGGGTACAGGTTGACCCAGGATGGGTTCCCAAGTTACCGGATTCCGTGAAGTGCTGGGTGGACCATTCACGGTGCTGAAGGGGGCTGCCTCGCTTCAGGTTTTGGCGGGTAACTTGCCGCGTCCGTAGGGGTCTAGGATTTCATTGCACAGGCTATCCACACGACCAGGGGAACGTCGGGTTTCAGTAGTGGCTCTGTGAAACCCGGGGATCCCAGATATCTGGATTATTCTGTGATGCTGTACATTTTCTGTGATGTTGCATTTTTATCACGCCTTGAGCGAATATAATATATTGGTATATATATTAGTAGATGTTGTATATGTTTTGCATCCGTGCTAGTCCAGTCTCCGCTCTGTCGTTAATTAGCTAACCAAACGGGTAATGACGGGACCCAGTGGCGAATGCGGATGGCATATACGTACATCAGTATATTTTCGTTCTTTTTGGTGTGATCAATTGATGGGACTGCGTTGATTCAGATCAATGCAAGTTAAAAACAAATCTATTCTGATGTTGTTGGAACACTTTTCAAAAAGCTGTTATTGCAAGGACGTTCACTTTTGTTTTGCATCATGGTATTCAGTTGGAATATCCTGCTCCTCAGCCGACGAGGCAAGGGCCGAGATCCCTTCACCGGGAGTGACCCCTTGGACAAAAAGTTTGTGTCAGGGCAATGACTTCACTATAGCCGATTACTTTTGCTTTGCATCGTGGTATTCCGTTGGAATATCCTGCACCCCATTCTACGGGGAAAGAGCCGAGATCCCTTCACCGGGAGTGACCTCTTTAGCAACGGTTTTCGTCACTATATTTTTAAAAGCTATCTGTTCCTTCAACGATATCAAGTTCATTACGTTAAAGGTTTTTGACAGAAACCATTTGTAGCCCTCCGTCGTTTCAGACGGGTAGCACGTAGTATTCATGCTATGTTTGTTGACCTTCGTCAAGGCATAGTGTATGGTAGCTGCTTGTTACCTTTCTGCTGCATAGATAGATGCGTTGGTTTGGGACAGTCGTATAGCCTTGTTGACCTTCGTCAAGGGCTTGTACGGGTGGGTTCAAATTAACCTGGAGAATGACGGGTAGAACTTGGCATGTGACTTATGATTTGTTGGCCAAAGTCAAGGTCATAAGAGCATGGGGCAGAAATCACATCGGGAGTTTCAAAAGAACTGAAACTTGCCAGATATGCGCATACCTTCTGGAGTGTGATGACGTGAGCGGATTCCGTTACGTTATCATGCGATGATAGTTGGATCTAGATTCCCACTGATGAGTTAGTTTACTCCTCGGGTGACCCCGACTAATTCTTCTTTCAAGTTTGGAGGAGAATTTGACGGTACAGTGGGAGGTTTCCAGATTAGATAAATTGGTAACCATTCTGATCTAGGTTAGAGTGCACGCTGAGTGTTTCTTTTCTCTCTCTCTTTGGCAGCGACCATTGACCCGACCCTAAGACTTTGACTCAGTGACCAAAATTAACCGAACCTTCTTGACACTGGCTTTTGGATTGTCAGAGTTGCAAACCTCATTGCCACTCCTACTTTTACCCTTTTCTCCAGGACACCCCGTATTACTACGAACGTCCACTTCCATTGGACAAAACCATGGTATGGTTAGATACGAACTCGAAGGAATTCGAGGATGGTTTCCGGTTCTGGAGAAAACGGATAGGATTATTCAGTTGTCTTTTCCTTTTACCTTCTCTCATGTTACGAGTACTCCTTGGTTTAGGAGATAGTGCACCTATTACGCAAATTGGATAGTCTTCTTCCAAACCTTAGGTTGGTGCCGAACGGTGGGAAATGAAGAAAACCAATTAGCATAACGATGGTGTGCAGAAGGTATTAAGTTAAGACATAACAAGGGATTAGTAAGAGGGAAAAGTAAATTGCGACTGCTATTCACGACCAAACCAAATATTTTGTTACCACTCCCACATCACCTTTGTATTTCTCCAGGACACTCCCTATCACTACGAAGATCCACAGTTTATTTGGATACTCCATCGTATGGTTATATACGAACTCGAAAGGAACTTGTTCCAGTTCGGGGATGGATTCTGGTTCAGGAGAAATAGGAATAAGGTTTATTCGGTTGTCTTTTATCTTCACCTTCTCTCGCATTGCGAGTGCTCCTAGGATTAGGACAGTACACCCATTATGCTTATTGGATAGTCTTCTTCCAAACCATAGGCTGGTGCCGAACGGTAGGGAAGGAAGAAAACCATTTGGCCTAAGGGGTGTGCAGAAGGTAATGACTAAAGACATATAAAGGGATTTAGGGAGGTGGTAAAGAATTATACGGTTACAGTCGTGGATCTGGAAGAGGCATTACTAGGAATACCGGGATACCCCATCGAAACATTTCAATGTTTCAGCTTCACTGTATACTATTAAACGAAAACTGATTTCCCAGTTAGACACTTGCTCCAGGGTATGCATTTACCAGGTATGATTCTCACATCTGTATGGTTTTACAGATGATGAGTGGGAGTAGGTTATTGGGAATTAGGTGATCATCCTCATTATATCGGGATTTGTTGTAATCGGTGATATTTGAGGAAATCACCTGGGCTGTTTGCCGGTCGGCAAATATTTGGTTTTGAATATCCGCTTTTATGCACCAATTTCAAATTGATATATCTGTACATCTATTTTCATAGAGTGAGATATACCTTTTTGAAATTATGTCAGTGACATTTACCTATATCAGTGGATGGTTAGGTAAGGAGCATTGAACAGCGGTGTAATTCTTTATAACCATAGTACAGTTTTCAACCTACGACACACAGTGAATGAGTTATCATACTCAAGGAACTTATACAGAGTATTGTATGTTGTCCAGGGTCCATTAGGACAGAGGGGTTAGTCCTCGTACTATATTCGGTTTACTTATGACTTCTCTAAGTTTTAGACAGGTGTTTCGTAGAAACACAGGGTCCGAATTTTGAGAAGTTATAGGTATAAGAGTAAAGTAGAGAACCAAATATTGCAAGTATCGGGGTTCTTCAAGGTGATCGAAGATGTAGATACTTGTGAATGGTATTCAGATGATAGTAATGATTAAGAGAACTTGCTTCTCTTACAGGTTACTCATAATTGGAAGCATTCCTAAGTTAAGTAACGCTGATCGGCCTCCTTCCATTTGGTTGACATGCACTAGTGACAGCTGCATGATTTGAATCTGGTTCAATTAAATCAGTGCCTCTATTTCTATATTGGATATAGAACAGTTCATAACTTAACAATGTTAAGGTATGGGGAGTTGTCCGGTTTATGTTTAAAACCAGACACTGGACAACTCAAGGCACATTTCTGTAATGGCTGTTTGTGGGTTGACCCAGGCTATGACGAGGGTTGACTTTCTACCATAAGAAAGATCAATAGTGATATTGTTCTAGACTTGCCACAGTTTTAATAAAAATGGATTTTTTCAAAAACAGTAGTGGGAATATGGTAGAACTGGAAGTGATTCCAGAACCGCAAACGATTACTGAAGACTTGATAAGGAACCTAAAGATTCAATCTGGTTTGACATTCCATTGGCCGCTCCACAGATAAGGTGGGTAACTTCAGGCACCCGAGAGGTACTCCGGTAGCCTCAAGGACGGTGACAGGGAAGTTCTTGTTTGCCCATACTTGCCATTGCTGTTGTTCCAGGCTGCGAGACCCGGCAGGAGGATGAGTATAGCGTCGTTCTGAACTAGCTTCAGAAGTGTACGTCTATATGACTCTGCCAGAGGGTTGTCGTAGTCAGTGGGAGCAGCGGAAGCATTGGTGGATAGGTGGCTTATGTCTATTTATAGACTGAAGCAGATATAGCGGAGATAGATCATCTATTTCTGATGTGACAGTCATAGGTTTGACGTCATCAGAATAGGGGATGGATCTGTTGAGAAGGTAGTAGGATGTGATGTCCTGGTATTTGGATGACATACACAGAGTGGGAAGTGATATTCCTATACTACGATCGGTTATACTTTGGTCGTCACACAGTGGTTTCTCCACATGGGACTTGGACATTATATCAGACAATCTGGTTACTAGATCTATGGTTTTAGATCTAGATTTGGGTGGTTTCCCAATCTGGGTACTTAGACAGCAATCTAAGAGTATTTAGAATGGACGACTCCTGGCACGGTAATGTACCTGCAGGTGATGGAGTCACCCTCTCTAAAGGTGTCTTACAGACTAAAGGGGAGAGGAATGTGCATGATTGGCAGATCACTTGCTCAGGCAATTGAGTCAATCATGAAATGTCAAGTACCACACCAGATATTGTTCTTGCACTACATGCAATAAGTTGATATTGATCCAATCCTGGAGAAACAGTCGGAAGAAGTTTTAGAACATAAGTGGATGTTCTAGGGATAAGATAACGACAGCCTCATTCGGGAGACAGTTATCATTCCAGGCTTCCAAGGTGACATGGACGACAAGGAGGTTGTCAGAGTTATAGTTTTCTCTCTGACGAGGGGCAGTATTTTGGACAGGTGGTCCAAGGCAATACTGAGGGAGGCATGGCGCAGGATACTGATTAAGTTCAGTTGACGATACAGTTTAAGAAGTTTGGATTTGGAGTTCATTTTTGAGCTAGGTCCCATCAGACATCCAGACACATTCTAAGACAGGTATTGCTCATTTCGGGAGATGGCTTTCTCCGCGAACTTGAGATATAGAGAGACATAGAAAGAAATAACAAAGCGGATCCACTCACTGAGGCTATTTCTCGAACGCAATAGTTTCGCAAACAAGTTTTGTGAGACTGAATAGTAGAGGAGTTGGGTGTTCGGTATCACACGGGCTGTGAGTATGCGACATCGCAATAATTAGCCTTGAGTGCAAGTGGGAGATTGTTGGAGATAGTACCCTCAGAGTCAATTATTGGATCACAGGCACGTGATTGTAATGATTGAGGGAGGACCTATCCCTGTAGGACAATCTTACTCGAGATGATAGTATGCTATCTGGTTTACCTTTATCATTGTGTGCTGCTTTAGGTGACCTGACTGGTCGCTATTACACGTTCGTAGAGCCCCTAGGATTCTTGCTTGACCACCAGCAGTATGAGGGCGATCATATACGTGGGAGCTGGCAGTCTATAAGCATATCCTTAAATGGTCCCTAGTCGTGAGAGTTTCGAGACAGGGCATCGATACACCAGAGTAGACTAGTGTATACAGTCGAGACCCCGACGAGGGGCGGTGGCCGGTCTCACAAGCCATTGGTGTCAGTTGGATCACCTAAGATGTATACAGGTGCTCATTGGGTTATGAGTACACCGGACAGGACTCGCCGGGAACATGCTAGTTGGTCTTATACCAGACGTCAGATAGCAGTTCCCTGGTGACATGTGTAAAGGTTAGTTCATCGACCTGGGGATCGTCATTTGTCTCATGTGAGTTTCCACTGTACTTTGATTACTACCCTACCACGGCTCAAAGGAGTCGTGCAAACAGGTTTTAGTTGGGTACAGTCCCGAGCCACATGGAGGCAATGAGCGTATCTTCAGGGGTTCGTCTCTCCCAGTATTGGGGGTGAGGTCGTGCTGTGTTTAGGAGAGCCGGAACATGAAAAGTCCTTGGCCAAGGCAGGAGATTTACTGGTAAGTATTCCAGTAGTATCTCAGGGTGTTATGGGCTACACTCCGACACGACTTGTACCGCTTTTGGGGGTCTGACTTTTACCAACCCCCTAGGCCCGCCATGCGATGCTCATAGACGAACGGACCGGACTGTACGAATATTGTCACTGACAGGCTTAGTAGGGTTGTCAGGCTGAGTTCGCTCACTGACGTCCCTTTTAGTCAATACCTGGTAGCCCGTTATGTATTGGCTTATACCTCTGACGTGCTAGTGGTTAAATCCACAACTAAGGTGTTGACGAGTCTTTAGAGTCCCCCACATTCAGTTACTCAAGCTTTCGGGCGAAAAGTTGTAGAGGCCGTATGGAGATATGGCAAGGTCCGATCAGATACCTGCGGTATTGCACGGATCAGGATCGGACAGTTTGTACTACAGGCCGTATGGATAAATGGCAGGGTTCGATCAGATACGTGTGGTATTGCACGGATCAGGATCGAACGGATATTACTAGCTGGCTTTGGTTTAAGCTGGATCCTAGTATAGTACAGTGTGAATTTTGTCTCATTGCATTTGTATTTCGGTCGGAATTCAAATGCGGGTGTGTATGCACAGTATCGGGGTTTTCCTGTAATTTATTACGGGACCAGTTTTCTGGAGTTGCCAGTTTGCTTTCCTTTTCGGCCGATTTCCTTTGTATCGTTCATTGGCCGAAGATTGGTGGAGGAAGGCTTATTTGTATTGTTGCAAATAAGCATTTATGGAGGGGTTCTTTGCATATTCTTGTGTTATGATGGTTGCACCATTCTTTGACCTTGACTTCTACTTCTATCATGATTGCTTGACTTTGTGAGGTGATGATGGTGGTGTTGGAGTGTTGCTTTATTAGCTATGATGGTTGCTGGTTGTGTATTGGAATTGTTGTGATGATGATTCTTTGCATGATAGCCTTCTCTCTCTCTCCCTTAGATTATAGGAAGTGGCTCTCCCCCATTTTGACTCTCATTTATTCTCTCCACTTTTTCCCTACATGGCCAGCCAATCTTGGGGAGGGGGCTGCGAATTCAATTTGGTGTAGGGTTTTATTCATTTAGCTTTGTAAAAATCCCACAAGAACAATCACCAAAAACTCCAAGTATCATTCCTCCACCACAAAGGCAACATCCACTATCCCAAATGAGACATAACACACTATACATTCTTGTCACGACCCGAAAGAGCACGTGACTGGCCCTTGAACCATATGAAGCCTATAGGACTCCATCTGATCTAAGTAAGCCAAAAGCCCAGAAATCTAAAACCATTTTTGAGAATAAGTAAAGAAAACTGGTTTAAAGAAGTGAAGAAATACAGGTTTGAAATCAAGGTTTTTAAATAACTAAGCCGAAGGTACGTTTTGAAAACAATAAAGTCTTTTCTAAAAATTTCGGCAGAGTTTCTTCTGAAAAACTGGCCCCGAATGGGGTACAACAAGTATAACAATATGTATGCAATGATAATGGCATCCCCAAGCGGGAGCTAGCTCTTCGTCAATCGACGGTCACAACCACATATGCAGCAATAATATACAACGCCTAGTGGCGAGGATCAAATCCAAAGAAAACTCAAAAGCAATAAGAAAAAAACGCAATACTACTAAGCGCGACTCTAAGGTCGAAATAATACATCACTAGTCTAGGTCTGAAACAATACAAGTTTTGGTTGATGGAAATTCTAGATACAATGAAATAAATAAATACAATGGTGGTTCTTGATGCGAAAGAATCCACCTACCAAAGCAAGTCACCCGCAAGAAGAAAGTGTGCCAGAAATGCCGCAATAGAACCTGTACGGCAGAACCTGCAAGAACTGTGGCACAACGGGGGTGCGTTGCCAACTCGTGAATAGAAACATCTACAAGCAGAAACCGAATGCAAGACATAAAACTAAGTCAACGATCAATAATATAATCCACAAGAGTACATCTGAGTGTAATAGGGTGGCAAGGTAACATCTAATCATGTATGTAGTGCCAGGTACTCAGGTAATCACATGTCATCAGTGTAAGGTATGTCTGCATGAAGTAACCATGAAGAAATATCAATGATATCAATACACATATATTAGCGTCCCATACCACTAATATTGGTGTAAGGGTATATATAACAGCGCCCTCATACCCTGTTATATATACAAATAAAGTATGATCAATGTAAAACCAGTCTGTATATGATCCAAGTCTTTATATAATCCATGTCTGTATGTATGTGGAACCCGTCCACTCGTCACCCACTGACGATAAGCATCAAGTATGCAAGTATGAGCATATAAACAATATCATGGAAAAACATCATGAAAACCCGTGCCTAGCATCGACACGTAAATCCTCATCCATATGGGGCTCCGTCGGCGGTATCGGCCCTCGGCCCCCGGCAGTACGAGTCAACCCATGTCCATCTCTGGGCTCCGTCTGCGGTATCTGCCCTCGGCCCCCGGCAGTACGGGTCAGCCCATCTCTCGACTGCGGCCGGTATCCTCCAGATATCCGCCGAGCTCAAATACAATCACCGGTAGGTACTCGCCCGCCTCCAGGCTCAATCGGCAAACCCATCGATAATCTCGCCGAGGGGAACCATACCGGGCCCACCACGAACCCGCAAACGGATCATCACCTCCTCGAATCGGGTTTCAAGCACACGTCTCAGCACCGAGAAAACGCGTGGTGGACGCACCGAAATATCATATCACGAGGTACCGGGTTTTCATAAAAGTGCCTCTTTTCTTAAATAACCCCACGGTCCTCAAAAACCAGAAATCACATGAAAATCCAACATCAGGAAGTAAATCCAATGCGATGTGCTATGCAGTCAATCCATGACGTATGCGACATGTAAAGAACAGTAATCATATCGGAAATCATGCAACATGGAATAGTAATGTGCATATGTCGAAGGAAGAATCATTTCATGAATGCAATAGTACTACAGTGTAGTGGCATGGCAATTATCGATGATGAAGTGTGTGAGCCGGCAAATAGTGTACGTGTAACATACGCATCATCGATAATGGTGCTGGTGTCCTAACAGCATGATAATAATATAGCAATGAACATATGCCAGCAATGGGAATAGCATGAAGATGCAGAAATCTAGTAGTCAACACCACAGTGAAGTATCTACTATGCAACTACACCTAAGTATCAGGTCAAACAGGAGGGGTAGGTGTGGAAACCACCTAAATCTGAGTCGGTATATATATAAAGATATATAGTCGGTGATCTCGCCTCAATGTCATATCATAAGATATCCTCGAGTTATGAGTGCGGATCTATCATCAATATCGGCACGTACAGTAAATCATCGTACGGCATCCCCAAAAGCTGGGTAGGGGTCAACATCTCACTGTCTCATCACATAACAGATATCACCATCATCAGAACATATAGTCTGGAGTACTACTCTATGTCTAGTACAAAACGGTAACATCAGTAAAGTATGCATGCGGGGGTAAACACATATCCCAAGCCCGCAAGAATCACAAGTCATATCCCACATATGAATCGTATCAAATCACCGATCCCAGGGCACCAAGCCCACATCATCGACTCATCTCCAAAGTCATCACATATCATCAATCATAGTGCAAGTACAAGTGATAAGCAAGGGTGTGTGTATAGGTGTAATTCTATCCTAGGGTTCGCGACTATGAACTGCACTAGTCACTTCTAACCCTGTACTATCCATAATACACCTAATATCACGATAACTACATAATAATCTATCTACGGACTGCGGGGGTGCTATACGCCATCCACCCGACTTCCCCCTGTAGATATAATCTACTCACCTTGCTTCTCGTATGCCAAAGCCGATGTCGCTATCTTCACCTCCTTTGCCTCAACATCACGCGGGGTACCTACAAGTATATCACAATGCTAAAGCACATGAAAATCACATCGGAAACCAAAATAGCACATGCTACCCGCATAGGTAAAAACCTATCGACTCGCATGTAAACACAATCAAAATCCATTTGTCGTTGACGTCCAAACGCCACCCGACAGGAATGAATCACCAAATACCAAAATCCATGCTAAAACAAGTCCTAAATTATACACCAACATAGGAAAATCAACCCAGATTTCACCCTAGATGGAATCAGTCAAAACTAGACATACTCAGGGTCAAAACTAGAGGAAATGGGGGCATGCACAGAAAACGAGGCAATTCCTTAAAATACCTTATTTTAGAATTTTCCATAATTTTTCCCCATTTATTTGTATTTAATAATTCCAAAATATTAAAATATTCAATAAAATAATATTAAATTATAAAAATTCCCAAAATTAATATTTTATCTTTTTGAAATGTTACAATCTACCCCCTTAAAGAAATTCGGTCCCCGAATTTAAATTTAAACCCCCAATACTAAAACAATTTCAATAATAATCCAATTTGTCGGGGCTCCGAAGACATCAATACATAGAGAATATCATAAAAATGTACTGCTCTACTAGAAATCAATCCCCAAAATGCATATATAAGAATATCCTGTGCGTCTGGTGCGCAACGAATCAAAATCCATATTTGTGTCAAACAGGTGTACAAAACAACATCTAGGTGCAACTGGTGTGCACGAAACATCTGTCGTAGGCAACGTGTGTGCCTGACAGTAAAAAAAATCAGGTGCATGTGACATGCACGAAGAATCCCGATTTAGTGCATCTGGCGTGCACCAAAATCGTATATCAAAACACTAAAGGTGTATGAAAACTCTGCTGGAAGTGTAAATCAAATCACTGTATAAGATGGGCGTGAATTCACAATCAATACCTCGAATGTAATAACTATGCGCAAAATATAAATATCCAGTGGGTGCATGAAACAAATATCATGAAACTCAGTCATCAAAACTAAATCACGCAAACAGAACGCCCAAAATACCGAAATCCAAAACGACGGATACGTGAAAATCGAATCACAAAATCACAAATCATAAATACCGTCGTCGGTAGTTCCTCCTTCGAGGTCGAGAAGGAGTCGGTGCAATCCACTGCTAGCAGCGCAGGATATCTACCTGCCTCTTGCTCACGATCTGGCGTCCTCTGGCTCTCTGGGTCCTTATCTTCTCCATGGATTTCCAATCTCACAGTCAACCGGCTCATCGGCCCTGTCAGATGTGCTAACGGGGACGATTCCGTTCTGGCACTTCTCTGGTCACCTCTCGGTCAAACCTCACGACCACTCGTAAGGCAGCATATCACTGGCGTCGGCCTCTGGCTCTCTGAAAGCACGTCACACATCTGATCCTGGGTGCAATCATCATGGCAGCAATGTCCTGGAAGGGATCCTGCTCAAGGTCTCTTCCAAGCATGCCTATGCTGATCTGTACAGAGGCTGGCCTTCCTGCACAACCTCTTCTCGCTCAAAAGACACCTGTGTCCTCAGCACAATATTTTCTCAGAAACTGGTCACATCCCAACGTCTCTGTAAGCATATCAGGTCTCTAGTCTCGACGGGAAGCAATGACAGCTCGTCAGTGTCTCACACGAACCTCTTGTTCCACCTGTATCTATCGCCGTCCATTATGGCGTCATGCTAAGCTACGATGCACCGCACTGTTCTCGGCCGCAGTCAATCTGAAGTCTCTCACACGGACTCGAAATCGCGTACTTTGTAGCTTCATCATTCTGTAGAAGATGTCAGGCCGAACAGGTCCTCGGGAACACGTCCCAACCATCGGAGGAATACTTAATACTCGTCCGTCCTTGATCAATTCACAATGCATCTGGGTAAGTTCCTTTATCCGAATCCGGTCAACTACCTCGTCGACAATGCCGAACTCTGTCCTGCTGGGTGTGCGCAATACGACCACTCCTGGTCTAGGTCTTCTCGTATCGTACTCCAGAAAGGTCCTGTCGAGGTTCCTTCTCAAATCTCAAACCTGTCGAAATGCCCGGAAGTCGTCATCCGATGCTGAAGCTAAAGCTCATTCCGGAACGGCTGCATACATATTGCGCTTCTTTCTGAAAGATCTATCCACATACCACGCCTCGGGGTGCGTATCACATCTCTGATGTCAGCGGAGTGGGACGTCATCTCGTCGAAATATCTTGCGAACTCTTTTCTTCACTCTGCGTCAATGTCGACTGATTCGGACTCGTCTCATCATGGCTGCATGTACTGTGCTCCAACGGCTATGCTCGCATCTGGAGTCTCCCAAGCAGTGTCCCATCACGATATCCGAAGATGTCGAACCATCCGATCGACTCGCCAGATCCTCATAATCCCCCAAGAGCTCACATCTTGGGTACAGTTTAATAGTATCGAGTAGATGCCACAGCGTCGGTGGTCCAGCCGTAGAAGGGCAAACCCAAGCCTCACTAATGGCGCCGAGGAACCGCCGCAAACCCGAAGGTTCAAAGGCTTTCACACGGTCATTAAGTCGAGTTAGGGTTTCATTCTTCTAGAGGGTCCATAGAATCACCTGCATGTCTTTCCGTATACTTTAAACTTGGAAAATAGGTTCCTGACATTCGATCGTCTCTATCGACTCTCAACGAACCTGCGTGAAGTCGTCTCTATCTGGAATCGATCCACCTGATGACTCGCATCGGGTAAGCAAACTCACCACACGTCCTAGTCATTCATCCTCGGTGACTAGCGACTCGCTATCATAACTCCAAGAACATGCTCATGCTGCAGTAGCTCCAACCATCTGGGCGATATCTCGTCATTTGCAGTAGCAACTGGCTCATACGCCTGTACGCCGAACAACGCCTCAATCCTCCAGGAAAGGCAATACATAAGCGGTCATCTCTGAGTCGGTCTGCTCTAGATCTGAGTAAGACTCTCCACACTGGAAATCTTCAACTCATCTGGGCCCGCTCTGGCGCAAAATCGGACGAATCACCTTCGTCTCTCAAATCGGGTAGACTAGCTATCATCAGTCGCATGACTGTCCGAAAGCTCCGGCAATCTCAGCTCGTAAGCTCCGAAAGCAACATCCTGTCAATCTCAGCCACAGCTGGTCCATCTGTCTGCACGGTAGGCGACATCACAATCTCTGAGGTATGCTGTACATCAACAGTCTTCTCTCAACTGGCAGCTCTAACAATGGCCCGATCATCCGGTGCAAGACCAAGCACTCGCCTCCACTAGAGGTCACAATCACCAACACTAACTCGAGACGTTCCCATGTCACCAGAAAACACAATGGTCGGCCCTCGTACCAAACGAGCTCACACCGGCCGTAACCCTAGCAGCAGCCCAAACTGCGCTCAAACATGGCGACAGGAACCTCAGTCGAGTATCAAAGAGAGCACATCAATGGCAAGAAAGGAAACAACAGATCCAAAGTGGATACATGATCATAGGAAGGAACAGCATCAATGGAGGTATGATCATGAAACTAATAGAATCGGGGATCTCAAATGGATGTATAATCATGGATATAAAGAGAATCACTGATCGCGAAAATATGTACATCCTAAGGTTCCTTAAGCGGAGTGGCGTGTCGTAAGTATGCCGCGGAACATACCAACGGTACGTCACTCTACTTTAGTCACCTATTCCATCAACCAAGGGTCATCCTACACGACGAAAGTTCGGGTCTAATACCCCCTCGACTAAGTCTAAGTTCCGTAAGGTCAAGCCTAAGTTCCGTATATATATATATAAACGCCCTAGGCTCCACATAGTCAAACTTAGACTCGAACCAAGGTCAACCTAGCGCTCTGATACCAACTTTGTCACGACCCGAAAGAGTACGTGACTGGCCCTTGAACCATATGAAGCCGATAGGACTCCATCTGATCCAAGTAAGCCAAAAGCCCAGAAATCTAAAACCATTTTTGAGAATAAGTAAAGAAAACTGGTTTAAAGAAGTGAAGAAATACAGGTTTGAAATCAAGGTTTTTAAATAACTAAGCCGAAGGTACGTTTTGAAAACAATAAAGTCTTTTCTAAAAATTTCGGCAGAGTTTCTTTTGAAAAACTGGCCCCGAATGGGGTACAACAAGTATAACAATATGTATGCAATGATAATGGCATCCCCAAGCGGGAGCTAGCTCTTCGTCAATCGACGGTCACAACCATATATGCAGCAATAATATACAACGCCTAGTGGCGAGGATCAAATCCAAAGAAAACTCAAAAGCAATAAGAAAAAAACGCAATACTACTAAGCGCGACTCTAAGGTCGAAATAATACATCACTAGTCTAGGTCTGAAACAATACAAGTTTTGGTTGATGGAAATTCTAGATACAATGAAATAAATAAATACAATGGTGGTTCTTGATGCGAAAGAATCCACCTACCAAAGCAAGTCACCCGCAAGAAGAAAGTGTGCCAGAATGCCGCAATAGAACCTGTACGGCAGAACCTGCAAGAACTGTGGCACAACGGGGGTGAGTTGCCAACTCGTGAATAGAAACATCTACAAGCAGAAACCGAATGCAAGACATAAACCTAAGTCAACGATCAATAATATAATCCACAAGAGTACATCTGAGTGTAATAGGGTGGAAAGGTAACATCTAATCATGTATGTAGTGCCAGGTACTCAGGTAATCACATGTCATCAGTGTAAGTTATGTCTGCATGAAGTAACCATGAAGAAATATCAATGATATCAATACACATATATTAGCGTCCCATACCACTAATATTGGTGTAAGGGTATATATAACAGCGCCCTCATACCCTGTTATATATACAAATAAAGTATGATCAATGTAAAACCAGTCTGTATATGATCCAAGTCTGTATATAATCCATGTCTGTATGTATGTGGAACCCGTCCACTCGTCACCCACTGACGATAAGCATCAAGTATGCAAGTATGAGGATATAAACAATATCATGGAAAAACATCATGAAAACCCGTGCCTAGCATCGACACGTAAATCCTCATCCATATGGGGCTCCGTCGGCGGTATCGGCCCTCGGCCCCCGGCAGTACGAGTCAACCCATGTCCATCTCTGGGCTCCGTCTACGGTATCGGCCCTCGGCGCCCGGCAGTACAGGTCAGCCCATCTCTCGACTGCGGCCGGTATCCTCCAGATATCCGCCGAGCTCAAATACAATCACCGGTAGGTACTCGCCCGCCTCCAGGCTCAATCCGCAAACCCATCGATAATCTCGCCGAGGGGAACCATACCGGGCCCACCACGAACCCGCAAACGGATCATCACCTCCTCGAATCGGGTTTCAAGCACACGTCTCAGCACCGAGAAAACGGGTGGTGGACGCACCGAAATATCATATCACGAGGTACCGGGTTTTCATAAAAGTGCCTCTTTTCTTAAATAACCCCACGGTCCTCAAAAACCAGAAATCACATGAAAATCCAACATCAGGAAGTAAATCCAATGCGATGTGCTATGCAGTCAATCCATGACGTATGCGACATGTAAAGAACAGTAATCATATCGGAAATCATGCAACATGGAATAGTAATGTGCATATGTCGAAGGAAGAATCATCTCATGAATGCAATAGTACTACAGTGTAGTGGCATGGCAATTATCGATGATGAAGTGTGTGAGCCGGCAAATAGTGTACGTGGAACATACGCATCATCGATAATGGTGCTGGTGTCCTAACAGCATGATAATAATATAGCAATGAACATATGCCAGCAATGCGAATAGCATGAAGATGCAGAAATCTAGTAGTCAACACCACAGTGAAGTATCTACTATGCAACTACACCTAAGTATCAGGTCAAACAGGAGGGGTAGGTGTGGAAACCACCTAAATCTGAGTCGGTATATATATAAAGATATATAGTCGGTGATCTCGCCTCAATGTCATATCATAAGATATCCTCGAGTTATGAGTGCGGATCTATCATCAATATCGGCACGTACGGTAAATCATCGTACGGCATCCCCCAAAGCTGGGTAGGGGTCAACATCTCACTGTCTCATCACATAACAGATATCACCATCATCAGAACATATAGTCTGGAGTACTACTCTATGTCTAGTACAAAACGGTAACATCAGTAAAGTATGCATGCGGGGGTAAACACATATCCCAAGCCCGCAAGAATCACAAGTCATATCCCACATATGAATCGTATCAAATCACCGATCCCAGGGCACCAAGCCCACATCATCGACTCATCTCCAAAGTCATCACATATCATCAATCATAGTGCAAGTACAAGTGATAAGCAAGGGTGTGTGTATAGGTGTAATTCTATCCTAGGGTTCGCGACAATGAACTGCACTAGTCACTTCTAACCCTGTACTATCCATAATACACCTAATATCACGATAACTACATAATAATCTATCTACGGACTGCGGGGGTGCTATACGCCATCCACCCGACTTCCCCCTGTAGATATAATCTACTCACCTTGCTTCTCGTGTGCCAAAGCCGATGTCGCTATCTTCACCTCCTTTGCCTCAACATCACGCGGGGTACCTACAAGTATATCACAATGCTAAAGCACATGAAAATCACATCGGAAACCAAAATAGCACACGCTACCCGCATAGGTAAAAACCTATCGACTCGCATATAAACACAATCAAAATCCATTTGTCGTTGACGTCCAAACGCCACCCGACAGGAATGAATCACCAAATACCAAAATCCATGCTAAAACAAGTCCCAAATTATACACCAACATAGGAAAATCAACCCAGATTTCACCCTAGATGGAATCAGTCAAAACTAGACATACTCAGGGTCAAAACTAGAGGAAATGGGGGCATGCACAGAAAACGAGGCAATTCCTTAAAATACCTTATTTTAGAATTTTCCATAATTTTTCCCCATTTATTTGTATTTAATAATTCCAAAATATTAAAATATTCAATAAAATAATATTAAATTATAAAAATTCCCAAAATTAATATTTTATCTTTTTGAAATGTTACAATTCTACAGCAAACCTTGGGCACGTCGACTAGCCAGCTTCGTGCCCGAGTTGCCTCGGCATTGAGGTGGGATCCCGTAAAAGATGTAGGCGATGTGGTGCACTTCCGACGACGAAGGGAGACCGGACATTCCGCGGGAGATCGGGATGACGACGAGAAGACCGGAGGACTCGGATCAGTCGGTATATCTCTATTCCCTATCTTGTAGTTAGCTAGGACTAGTTAATGGTTCGATCTGGGTATTAGTGCGCGGTGCTGCCAGTTCAAGAAAATTAAAGTTTATCACCGCTTCCGCATTTGGCCTCGGGATGGAGGCCGGGGCGCCGCCGTGCACTTACATGGTCAACATATCATAAGCACTAGTCAAGTTCTACCCGTCATTTCATGATTAATTAGACCCACCCACATGACCCTCAACTATGGTCGACATAATCACATGACTGTCCTAATTAATCGCATAATATGCTGTGTAGGAAGACATCACTTAGCTACTGTACACTACGTCTCAACTATAGTCGACATACGCAGCACGAATACTAAGTACTCTACTTCCTAAAATGACGGAGGGCTACGGCAGATTTTTAAGAAAACCTTTTGCGTAATGAACTTGATATCGTTTTAGAATCGAGTGAATGGAGTGTTTTTGAGGCCTTTTGTAGTTTCGCTAAAGAGGTCACTCCGGCTGAAGGGATCGTCGGCTCTTTCCTTATCGAATAAGGTGCAGGATATTTCACAAATACCACTATGGAAAGCAAAAACTATAAAATGCAATCAAAATACAAACCGAGTTTGTAGCATCTACCAGTTTCGCTAAAGAGGTCACTCCCGGTGAAGGGATCTCGGCTCTTTCCTTATCGAATAAGGTGCTGGATATTCTACAAGGAATACCGCTATGCAAAGCAAAAACTAGAGCTACCAGTTTTCAAAACAACTTTCTACAACATCTTTAGGTTTCTTTTATTTCATTAATCTCATTAATGAAGTCCTATTTTATTATGCTTCAAAAGCATCACATTTGAAACGAAATCAGCAATATAACATATATCTCATATATATAATATAAACATTCGTCTCAGGCAGTAATATGATCTCATCACAGAACATTGCAGCAGAAGAACATATATGAAATATTGGATATACTAGAAGGTCCATGTTTTTAATATGAGACTGTATAAAACACGGATTCCACGGTCGTGATGAATAGCCAATCCCACATCCCTAGACCCCTAAGAGAGCGGCAAGTAACCCTGCCAGTTCTTGAGTTAGGAGACCCGGTCTCGACTCCTCGAGATGGTCTCCCACTGGACCCTAGAACCCGGTTACTTGTGCTCCCCGCCTTGGGTCTATCCTAATGCGGAAAAATAAATAATATACAATGGTGACATCATCCTTATCCCGGAAGTGCCCCAATAAAAGAATATTACATGAATGAAAAAGAAAAACCCTCATCTCACATAAAACCCCCGGCTATTCAAAACTCGACTATCCAATGTAACATATCACAGCAACACATAATATATCATATCATCAATGTAAGCAAGCATGCGTATCCCGATTGTCGTTGATGTATAAAAACGAAGCAGACGATACAATACATACTACGCTTACAGCCACAGAAAAGAAAGTGTAAAACTACAACAGTAGGAATCCGCAATCTCCTTAGACATCTCATGCCTAACCAAATGAATTCCTTAGACATCGCATGCCTAACAATTATAAACCCCACATTTTAGTCTCGATCTCGAAAACACTTTTCAATATCTAGTCGGGCAATTCAACAAGATTCCCGACATCCTGATCGAATACTCGTCGCAAACTTTAGTAGACGACCACATCCCCAGATGCCGTCGACAAAGTGCACTAAGGTGGAACACTGCTGCCGCGAGCACCCGAACGGATGCTTTTGGCGACGGGGTTCTCCTACAGTCACTTGGTCGGAGCTATGGGGCGTGGCTATCTATTAAGTTTACCCGGCGAGTATCCGCGTACGCTACGTGATTGCGACAGACTTTTGATCACATCAAAATCCCGTGGCAACCGATCAAATGAGACTAAACTGCTATATTTATAACATTCGAATTAGTTATCTCATAACTACTTGTGGATTCGAAATATTGTATCACATTCCAGATAAATAGACAATGTTAAACATTCCAATCGAATAAACAAACACCCAAAATTTCCCAAATAGCTTAACACTTGAGCGGAGTTCAAAAAGTATCTATCACATACCACAGTACCAAAGGTCCAGCCATAGAAAGGTCAAACCAACGCCTCACATGTGGCAACGCCGTACTGCCCCAAACACTAAAGTTTAGAGGCGGTTCAGACGGTCACATAATCGAGTTAAGGTTTGTGTTCACCTAGAGGGTCCACCGCGTTACTTGCACGGCTATGAATGTTCTTTAATTAAGGAAAAAATCCAACACTTGGAAATTTTTCGGTAGGGGAAAAAGTGAGTTACTGATATCCGTTCGAACTTTTTAACACGTTCTAAATTACCCGGTAAAACTTAACTGAAGTTAAACTTTCCGATCTAATCAAAGAATACAAAAGATCTCCAGAAAACTCAACACTTGAGTAATATTAAAAATTCCTAGAAGCATGTAGAAATACATACGGATATTACTGTGAAAAAAGCTAACCCAAATACCCCTGTACGGCTGCAGAACCGCCTCGCAAGGCATGGTATTGCTGCTGTTCCGCAGTGCTTTAAGGGAATTAGGATGTCGTTTTTCACAGTAATCCTTAGAATTCCCTGCTTAATTTCTGAGTATTTTTAATACAGAAAAAATCAACATTTTAAAAAATTTATAGAGAGGGGGTGTATTGCGACGTTTCGGGGTTCGATCGGACTTTAAACAGCGTCTAGACTTCACCTAAAGCTCTAGCATGGCTCTGATACCACTGTAGGGTTACTAGGCACTGTCACAAGATTCTACAAGGCATCAACCATGCCAAAATCAAAATTTTCATGTGTCGAACAACCCTAACCAAGATCTTAGACTAGAGATTAGGCTAAACAAAGCATGTAAACAACTTTACATCTAAGAGTTAGGGATTACAACCTTTCTAGTCCGTTCCTTCACTTCTAAAGCACCGTGTTGAGGTCCCTTCGCTGCGATCATCATGTACCGGGACTCTAGAGAGGCTCCATAAAGAGAAAGATGCAATCTTGCATCCGATCTTCAATAACAAAGATGATCTACCTTGAAGAAACTCAAACCCAAGCTCTTGCTATGCTAATCAAATATTAGCAAAGCAAACACCCTAATCTAAGCGGCTAGAATAAATGAGGATGATGAAGTAGGGATTTAGCTCTCATTTGTTTTCAATTTCTCACTCATTTTCTTCACATTAGAAAAAGCTGGAAAGATTTTCTCAAAGGAAGAAAAAGAAGAAATCACTTTGTGATGAATAATGAAATCATTAGTTATGGTTACAAATCAACATTTGGTTAAGAAACAAAAGACTTAACCATTGTAGAAAATAAAACATGGTAAAGGGTTTGGGTTGGGTTAAGAAAATATCTTCAAAATATCATAATAAAATATATTTGCTTAAAACAAAACATAAAGCTTCTAGAAGCTTCATGAAAGTGCTAACCCAAATCAAACCCTAATCATGTTTAATCTCCACAAAACATTTTGCATTAGTAATCATAACTTGTTACTATATTATATATCACACATACAATAATTATTGTAAGAAAATAAAATAATGCAATTAACATATATCACATATATATCAATATATTACCCGAGCGAGAAAAAGAATTTTTAAGTGAGCTTATATTAGTTAATGTAATTTAATATATCAAATATATAATTATACATTAAATTATCGAATCAACACTTGATCCGATAATCCGGGTATTTCTCAAATAATTGACTAATATAATCTGTATCAGTTTATCGAATCAACACTTGATTCGATGACCCGGCTATATCACATATAGCCGGCCGATATCTCATATCGCGAGAATCTAATACGATATCACATACACGTATTGTTCTCGGTCCCGCACATATCATATATGTGCTCTTACTCCGTTTTTCCTGAGCCAGGAAACCTCTGTGTAGGACTCTAAAGAATCGTCAATACGCCGGCAGTAGGTGATGATCAAATCAAACAGCCACAAGCTGTAAGCGGTCAGCTAAACGTAATAGCCACCCAGGTATTGAGCAATCAGAAGATCAACAAGCAAGCCTGTACATTCTCCCGTGAATCCAACCAGTAACACTCCCGTACAGTCCGGTCTCTTCGTCTGATATGTCGCATATCTTGCCTAGGGGTGGTAAAACGTCAGACCCCAGTAGCTTGATAAGTCGTGTCAATATGAGGTCCATAACAGTTTGAGAAACTACTGATAATACTTACCAGTAAATCTCAGCAACCCAGGCCAAGGATTTCCAGTTATAGCCAATCGAACACAGCGCAACATCAACTCCCTATACCGGGAGAGGCGAAACCCCTCCTATCGCTCATTGCCTCCATGTGATTCAGGATTGTACCCAAACGCCACCGTTTTGCATGCCCCCATGGACGTGGTAAGGTGGAAATCAAAGCACAGTGGGAATCACACAAGACTTTATGATGATCTCGGGTCTACAGACTAACCTGTACCAGTGTCACCAGAGAACTGCCATCTGACATGAGGTATGATACCATCTAGGAATTCTCGGCGAGTCCGTCCAGTATACCAAGTCTTCACTAAGCACCCGTATACCTTCTCTGATGTCAAACACCAATGGATATAGGATCATCCATCGCCCATCATATGGGTCAAGAAGCGCATACGCTAGTCTACTCTAGAGTATCGATGCCATGTCTCGGTATTCCCACGACTAGGAACATTTGAAGGATGTACTTGGCGACTACTCTGTCCCCACTAGTATGATCTGCATCATAGTCCTGGTAGTCAAGTACTCGTCCTAAGGGCTTTATCAACATGTGACATAGAGACAATCAGAGTACATTTTAAAATAAAGATTAACCTGATAGCATACTATCATGTCGAGCAAGATAGTCTTCCCTATATATGTCCAAGCATCCACTACAATATACAACGCATGTATAGTAATGGCCTCCAGGGCATACATATAACTAACAACTACTACCTGTTTGCACGGCACAATAGAGCCGTGGTAGGGTAGTAATCAAAGAACAGTAGGAACACACTCGAGGCGAAGTGACAATGTCAAGTCAACGAACTAAGCTGTACTCATATCACCTGGAAACTGTTAACTGACGATAGGTATAATACCAACCAACAGTTCACGACGAGTCCTGTCCAGTGTACTCGTAACCTAACGAGCACCTGCATACTATCTCCAGTACGACGTACTGATGGCTGTGGGATAGACCATCTTCCCTACTGGGATGAGAAGCGTATGCACCAGTCTACTCTGGCGTATCGATGCCCTGTCTCGATAATCCTACGACTAAGGACCTATATAAGGATGTGGTTATAGACTACCCAGCCTCCACTAGTGTGACCGCGATCACAACGCCGGTAGTCAAGCAAAGATCCTAAGGGCTCCATCATTATGTATTAGCGCTATGTTAGAAGTAACATATACACATGTTAAGATAGATACAAACCAAGTAGCATACTACAATATCGAGCAAGACTGTCGTCAACCCGTATATATATCCCAAGCTTCCAAAATGTATTATGAAAACTAGTACTATACAATAATGGCCTCTAGGGCATACATATCCAACAATAGTAATTTAAGGCCCGTCATCTTTTGGTGGCAGCAATTTAGGAGAGAGAGAAGAAACACTTTAGCATGAAGCTCTTGCAAGTTTAGATTGGTTTTTAGTTTATCGAAACATGATAGCTCCCACTGTTTCTCGAATCCTTCCTCAAACAAGAAAAGACGAATTAGTCAGGATTAATCTCACCGTACAATACATGCATAACCGTTCAGCTAGGCTAGTGTCGGTACTTCGAAGGAGGTTTTACGACTTTTTCGCAAAGTTCCTATGCTCTTATGACCTTGACGAAGGCTAACATATCATAAGTCACATGTCAAGTTCTACCCGTTATTATCCAGGTTAATTTGAACCCACCCGTAATACCCTTGATGAAGGCCAAAATAGTAGTACGACTGTCCCAAACCAACGCATCTATCTATGCTACAGATGAATATTCAGCAGCTACCAATCACTACGCCTTGGCGAAGGTCAAAATACATAGATTGATTACAACTAAATATCCAACTGAAATGACGGAAAGCTACGAATGGTTTTGGCGAAACTGTGAACGTAGTGAACTTGATATAATCGAAGGAACCTGATAGCTTTTAAAAGGAGTAGTTTAAGCTCTGCATTTTAAAAGTTTTACTGTTTTGAAAAAACCGAGTGGTTTTAAAATTGTTCCAACGATTCAGCTTTGGTTTGTTTGCTTTGCATTAATGTAATGCAGTCCCATAATTTAACCTACCATTGCAGAAAAATATGAAAATACAATGTACGCTTATGTCATCCGCATTCGCCACGGGGCCCCATCTTACACCGTTAGGTTAGATAACTAATGCCAGAGCTGGAGGCTGGACTAGCGCGGATGTAAAACATAAGCAACGTCTACTATTTTATGTATATATATATATATACAATAATAATATCCATTCGTCATACGCAATAATAGGCATTCCAGATCACAGATGAACACATTGGATATATTAGGAATTCTGCATTTTGTTTAAGCTTTTAACGAAAGACGGATTCCACGGCCGGGATGAATAGCTAAACCTCACCCAAGACCCCTACGGGTGTGGCAAACTACTTGCCAAATACCCGAAGCGAAGCAATCTCCCTCAACAACATGAGTAGGCCACTCGGCCCTTCAAAGTACCCGGTAGTTTGTGCACCCCACCTTGGGTCTATCCTAGGAGCAATAAACAGTAAATGAATTAATACAACGGTGGATACAACCTCAACCCGGATGTGCCTTACGAAAAAACATTACAACAATTTACAATTTACATTTGAATGAAAGAATACAACACCTCACATCCCCGGCTATTTGCAGGGTTGTCTATCACGGTAACAAGGTTTCGGGAGGCATCGTCCATGCCAATTTCAAATTTTTGCCGTTCTAGCTAGCTCTAACCCTAGAATCGTTACAAGAAAATCCAACAAAACTAAATATAAACACTTTACATCTAAGTGAATGAGGGATTACAACCTTTGTAGACCGGTCCTTCACTTCTAAAGCTCCATGACGTAGTCCCCTCGCTGCAAGTTGTGAAGACCTGGACTCTACTAAGGGTCACATGAAAATACGAACAAGCTTGCTCAATGTCTTCGAGACCGAAGATGATCTATGTCGAGAAGACTCGAGCTCATGCTACCTCTTCACTAATGGTGAAATTAGTGAAGCAAATACCCTAAACTAAATGGCTAATAGTAGAGGATGATGAAGTAGGCAGTGGGCTCATTTTAGATTTATTTTTCTCACAAGGTTTCTTCACTTAGAAAAACAAGCAAGCTTTTTCTCAAGTGAGGAAGAAGATGATGAATGAAACTCAAGAGGTTAGAAATGCAACCATGGTGAGTGTATGTCATGCACTAACCATTGTAGAGACTAAACTATAGCTATGAGTTAAGGGTTGGGTTAACAAATATCTTAAGCCAAACAAACAAGTGGACTAAGTCAATGTTCTTCTAGCTTCTCCAAGCTCATCCATGACTAATTCCAAATGTTTGAATTACTTAAAACTAATAAAACCCTAGCATTAACCTAGCATAGTATGAGTCTCTTAAAAACATGTTGCATGTGTTACCTTGCATGACACAACAATATATATCACATATATATTTTGTGCAAAAAGAAAACAATACATTAAACATAAATCACATATATATCAATGTATCATAAGTGAGAAAAATGAATACTTAAGTGAGCTAATATTTGTTAATGTAATTTAATATATCAAATATATAATTTTACATTAAATTATTAAATCAACTCTTGATTTAATAATCCGGCTATATCATATATAACCGACTAATATCAAATGTAACAACTTATCGAATCAACAATTGATCCGATAACTTGGATATATCACATATAACCTACGAATGTCACATATCGCGAGAATAGAATGCGGTATCACATACTCACAATAATCTCGGTCCCGCACATATCACATATATGCTCCTACTCCGTTTCGTATGAACCAGGAAATCACTGTATAGGACTCTAAAGACTCGTCAATATGCTGACAGTAGGTGATGATCATATCAAACACCTACAAGCCGCAAGCGGTCTGCTAAACGTAACGGTCACCCGGGTGTTGAGCGATCAGAAGATCGACAAGCAAGCCTGCTCGTACTCCTTCGAATCCAACCAGTAACACTACCGTACAGTCTATTGTCTTCGTCTGATATGTCGCATATCTTAGCCTGGGGGTGGTATTACGTCAGACCCCAATAGCCCGATAAGTCATGCCGATGCAAGGTCCAAAACAGTTCGAGAGACTACTAATAACACTTACCAGTAGATTTGAGCAACCCTTGCCTGGGATTTCCTGTTATGGCCAATCGAGCATAGCGCAACATCAACTCCCTAACTGGGAGAGACGAATACCTTCCTATCGCTCGTTGCCTCCATTTGACTCGGGAATGTACCCAAAAACTTATCTTTTTGCACGATCTCTTGACCATGGTATGGTGGAAATCAAAGTACAGTGGGAATCATACAAGATTCTATGACGATCTCGGGTCTACAGACTAACCTATACCAGTGTCACCAAAGAACTGCCATCCGACGATAGGTATAATACCATCTAGGAGTTCTCGGCGAGTTCGTTCAGTGTACCCAGTCTCCACTGAGCACCCGTATACCTTCTCTGATGTCAAACACAAATTGATGTGGGATCATCCATCGCCCATCATATGGATCAAGAAGCGCATACGCTAGTCTACTCTGGAGTATCGATGCCCTGTCTCGATACTCTCTCGACTAGGAAAAATTATAGGGTGTACTTATGGACTGTCCTTAGCCCCACTAGTGTGATCTACATTATATTCCTTGTAGTCAAGTACACATCTTAAGGGCTTTATTAACAGGTGAGAGCAAGACAACATCACTTATACAAGTCAACATGTTAAGACAAAGAGCAACCAGATAGCATACTATCATATCGAGCAAGAAAGTCCTCCTTATATATGTCCAAGCAACCACTACAATATACATCCCATGTACAGTAATGGCCTCTAGGGCATACATATAATTAACAATTTCCTACTTGCACTAAGGCCATCTGTTATAGTATCCTATACCCAAAAATATAGCAGTGGTTGTAGTATCCCTTACTCAACCATCCTAAAATCTCTCAAATAGTATTTGGGAAAGTTGGCCTTGGTGAATGGATCCTCCGTGTTAACCTCAAAATTTACTCTCCTTACCTCGATCCTTTGGAGGTCAACCATCTCCCTGATCAGGTGATACTGTACTCAGAATATGTCTGGAACGCTAATGGGACGTTCGTTCCTAGGCCAAAGCTACAACTCCATTGTTGTCACAATAACAATTATTGGACGCTCAATGGTAGGAACCATGTTCATCTCATGAACAGGAAATGCCCAGACAGCCACTTTGGCAGCATCATTGGTAGCAATGTATTCAGCTTTTATCATCTAGTATATTATGGTATCTATCTTAGAACTCATCCAACTTACCGCCCCTCCACTGAGGGTAAAGACAATGCAAGTGACTAACTTCCACTCGACCTTATCACTCTGGAAGCTCGAACCAAGAACTTTCTTTTAGTGCTTCTCAAGTACTTAAAATGTCCTCCAGAGCTGTCCAGTGATTCGACTAAGATCCGATTGATTCCTAATCACTACACCTAGCGAGTTAGCTACATCTGGTCTGGTACTTAGCATCGCACACATGATAGAGCCTGCTGCCGAAGCATAGGGTATCCCTTTCATGCGAGCTCTCTTCAAATCAGTCTTGGAAGAAATCTTTTTGGAGAGAGTGATTCCTCAGTAAGTAGGCGAACCACCACGCTTAGAATCTTCCATACTAAACCTCTTTAGTATGGTGTTAATGTAACTTGATTTGGGACACTCCCAACATCCATTTAGATCTATCAACATAGATCATAATCAACAAGATGTAGTATGTATCATCCAGATCTTCTATTGAGAATCCTTATGATAAGAGAAGCTTGACCGATTGTAGCATAGGAAACCATTTCCTATCAATAGTATGTCATCTACGTACAATATGTGTAAGACAACCTCACTCTCTACAACCATCTTATATATAGAAGGTTCATCTACCTTTTTGATGAAGTCAAACTCTTTGACTGCCACATCAAAACAGATGTTCCATCTCCGCGATACGCGCATTGATTCTGATGGACTTAAGCACAACTTTCAGAGTCTCAACTTTTCCATCTACACCAAGAATCTTCTCAAGATCCATTTGCTCCAAATGGATTTTACCCCTTCAGGTACAACATGCAAAGTCATACATTATTGGTGTACATGGATTCCATCTTTGATCGCATAACATCCAGCTTTATCACAAAGTCTCCACTTGTGATGGCCGGCCTGAACCTAGTTAGGCCATCATCTACCATGATACAATCCTCGCCCCCACTATTGTTAGTGATATGTATGCCCTAGAGGCCATTACTGTACATACGATGTATATTGTAGTAGATGCTTGGACATATATACGGAGGATTTTCTTGCTCGACATGATAGTATGTTATATGGTTGCTCTTTATCTTAACATGTACTCCTATTGTCTCTATGTTACATGTTGATAAAGCCCGTAGGATGAGTACTTGACTACCAGGATTTTGATGCAGATCATACTAGTGGGGATAGTGCAGTCGCTAAGTACATCCTTCAAATGTTCTTAGTCGTAGGTGTATCGAGACAGGGCATCGATATACCAGAGTAGACTAGCGTATAGCTTCTCGACCCATATTGATGGGCAATGGATGATCTCATATCCATTGGTGTTTGACATCAGAGAGAGTATACAGGTGCTCAGTGGAGACTGGGTACACTGAACGGACTCTCCGAGAACTCCCAAATGGTATTATACCTAACGTCAGATGGCAGTTCTCTGGTGACACTGGTACAAGTTAGTCTGTAGACCCAAGATCGTCATAGAGTCTTGTATGATTCCCTCTGTGCTTTGATTTCCATCTTACGACGTTCAACAGAACATACGAAACAGTGGTTTTGGGTACAGTCCCGAGTCACATGAAGGCAATGAGCATAGGAGGAGTTTCGTCTCTCCTGGTATTGGGAGTTGATGTTGCACTGTGCTCGATTGGCTATAACAGGAAGTCCCTGGCCAAGACTGCTTCAGAGATATACTGGTAAGTGTTATCAGTAGTTTCTCGACCCGTTATGAGCCTCACATCGGCACGAATTATCGAGTTACTGGGGTCTGATGTTTACCACCCATAGACGAGATATGCGACATATTAGACGAAGAGACCGGACTGTATGGTAGTGTTACTGATTGGATTCACAGGAGTATGAGTAGGCTTGCTTATTGATCTTCTGATCGCTTAATACCCGGATGGCCGTCACGTTTAGCAGACCGCTTGCGGCTTGTGGGTGTTTGATATGATCATCACATACTGCCGGCGTACTGATGAGTCTTTAGAGTCCTACAGTCGGTTACCCATGATATTACTCGGTTATCAACTCTTGATTTAAAAATCTGATGTATAGATATATATTAGATATATTACAATACATTAACTAGTATTAGCTCACTTATGATTCTTTTCTCACTTGGTTTGTGCACATTGTATATATGTGATATATACAAGAGTATATTATTTTGTGTCATGCTTGATGATACATGCAAGATGGGTGTTTGAGACTTAAACCATGTTAGGGTTTTATTTATTTCTTAAGTTATAACAAAAGAGAGAAGACTTGGTCAATATTGTCAAGCTTGGATGAAGCTTGTAGAAACATTGAAAAAGTCCACTCTTTTGTTATTTCTTAGGATATTAGTTAACCCAACCCTTAACCTTAGCCCTTGGTTTATTCCCTACATGAGTTAGGCAAGAGGGCTTAACTCACCTATGGTTGCAATAATTAATATGAGATGAGAGTTTTTCATTTTCATTCATGTAAAATTCATTGTATGTAATATTCTTTTAGTGGGGCACTTCCGGGTTGAGGATGATGTCACCATTGTATATTATTTACTTTTCCGCATTAGGATAGACCCAAGGCGGGAAGCATAAGTAACCGGGTTCTAGGGTCTAGTGGGAGACAATCTTGAGGAGTCGAGACCGGGTCTCCTAACTCTAGAATTGGCAGGGTTGCTTGCCGCTCTCGTAGGGGTCTAGGGGTGTGGGATTTGCTATTCATCACGACCGTGGAATTCGTGTTTTATACATGCTTAATCTAAAAAACGAAAATCCTGGTATATCGAATATTTCATATGTTTTTTTCTGCTGCGATATCTATGATGTGATCATTTGATATATGGTTGAGATGGATACTGGATATAGTATATGTGATATATTATATAAATGTCGCTTACATTTTACACCAGCGCTAGCACTGCCCTGCCCTGCTCTGCCCTTAGTTACCTAACCTAACAGTGCATAAGGGGGCGTCGAGGTGAATGAGGATGGCATAAGCGTACGTTGTATTTATCTGTGATGTTTAAGTAACTTAAAATGATGGAACTTCATTAATGAGATTAGTTAAATAAAAGAAACCTAAAGATGTTGTGGAATCAAATTTTCAAAAAGAGGTAGCTCTAGTTGTTGCTTTGCATAGCGGTGTTCCTTGTAGAACATCCAGCACCTTATTCGATAAGGAATGAGCCGAGATCCCTTCACCGAGAGTGACCTCTTTAGCAATAACTGGCAGATGCTACAACCCTCGGTTTTGTCTTTTGAATGCTTCTATAGTTTTTGCTTTGCATAGTGGTGTTTGTGAAATATGCTGCACTTTATTCGATAAGGAAAGAGCCGATGATCCCTTCACCGGGAGTGACCTCTTTAGCAAAACTAGTAAAATCCTAAAAACACTCGATTTTAAATCATTTGATTCTACAACGATATAAAGTTCATTACGCAAAGGGTTTTCTTAAAAACCTGTCGTAGCCCTCCGTCATTTTAGATAAGTACTTCATAGTATTCGTGCTACGTTTGTTGGCTTTCGTCAAGGCGTAGTGTGCGGTAGCTATTTATGCTTATCTTCATAAGCATATGATGCGATTGAGTTGGGGTAGTCATGCGACATTGTTAGCTTTCGTCAAGGGTCGTGTGGGTGGGTTTAATTCAATCAGGAAATGTACGGGTTGAACTTGACTAACACCCTATGGTTTGTTGGCTTTCGTCAAGGTCATAGGATACTTGGGGTAAAATATTATCGGGAATTTCAAGTGTTGAAATTTGCAATGAGATTACATTCCTTCTATGAGATAGTTGGATCCCGATACCCACTACGAGTTAGAGTTACTCCTGGGAGAGTTTTACACATTACAATTAGCCGATCAATTAGGTGTCTAGAAAGGTGTCAACGGGGTTACGGCTCTGGGAAAACGAGGTTTATTTTAATTAGGTCCGTGTGAAAGCATAGGGAACCTCCCTCAAAGTACTGGCACTGGCCTGGCTGAAAGATTAGCGAACTAGTAGGGTGTAATTAATCCCTGCTAGTTTTTCCTTTTACGGTTTGAAGGAAGATTTGACTAAATTAGTGGGAGCCATCCTGATTAGATAAATTAATAACCAATCTAATCTTGCAAGAGGATACGCTGAGTGTTTTCTTCTCTCTCGCTCCAGGTAGCGACCATGTCACGCCTTAATCAAGATAAAAATACGGATGTATTGACCGAACCCGCTTGTTATACTGAGCTGGGGAACGTTGGTCCCGCTCCAACTTATAATTGTTATAAGACCGAGCAGGATATAGGGGATTACCAGGATTCCCATGCCGCCCAAACGAAGAAAGTGTATGATGATGCATCATCTTCGGGTGTGTTCATTACCGAGAACTATTTTTCAGTATCCTTAATGTCCTGAGTATGAGATACTGGACCAGGATCACACATATATAATCTGTTACATGGGCTACAGATAGATAGAGAACTGAGAACGAGTGATAAAGTTTTAAGAGTTAGAAATGGCGCAATTGTTGTTGCCAAGTCTGTTGGCAGTTATCACACTGTATTACCGAATACATTGATTCTGAACGAATGTTATTAGATACCGAACATGATATACAACATCATATCAGTCTCTTTATTTAGTAAAGAAGGATATAATTTTATATTGTTGGATAATGTTTTGAACATTTCCTATATCAAGAGTTAATCGGTATAGGCACGTTATCTAAAAGCATATACGTTCTAAATCAAATTACAGTTCTTAACGTATAGAACATAAACAAGAGGAAGAGTTCAGAAATGAATAAATCCTTCTTGATGCTTTGTAGACTAGGTCATTTCAATGCGACCCGGCTAGCTAAGTTACATTAAGAAGCATATTTAAATCAGTTTGAATTTACATCTTGTGAAACTTGCCAGTCATGTCACAAAGATAAGATGACCATAGCTCCGTTTATTGGAAACAAAGAAAGAGTTAGTGAACTCTTGGGATTGATACATGATGATGTATGTCAGTCCCATGTCTACACATGCCAGGACCAGTTCTTTGTACTTCATTACATTCAGTGATGATCTCTCAAGATCGGACATACGTTCTTGTTGAAACACAAGTCTGAACCTTTTGAGATATTCAAAGAATATAAGTTAGAAGTAGAGAACCGAAAAAGGGTATAAGTATTATGTCCTTTGATGTGATCAGGGAGGAGAATATTTTAGCACGGAATTCCTGGACTATTCTAAAAGAGAATGAGATTCTCTCTCAGCATTACTCCTTCGTATACACCATAGCATGTTGGTATATCGGGGTGGAGCAATCGCACCCTATGTGATATGGTGTGCTCTATGATGAGTACTACTGAGTTGCCTATTTCCTTTTGGGGGTTATGCAATTGTTAAGCTGCATACCTATTTAATAGTGTTTCAATCAAATCAGGTGCCTACCACTCCATATGTGATATGGTATGGAATGAGCACATCTCTTATGGATGTCAAGATTTGGGTTGTCCGGCCTATGCCTAAAAGCAAAATCCGGACAAGCTCGAGGTAAGGTCAGTTCTGTGGAAGTTTGTTCGATATCCCAAGCATTCACAAGGGAATATCTTCTACCACACTGAGGAGCAAACGGTGTTTTGTTTCTCAGCATGCCACCTTTGGGAAAGGATATTTCTTGTGAAGAAATTATTAGTCATGAGGTAGAACTGGAAGGAGTTCCAGCTATACAAACTGTAGCTGATGATTTGGAAGAACCGGAGGATTCAATAGTTCCCAACGAACCTCAGCCTCTCCGCCGATCTTGTTGGGTTCCTCATCCACCTGAGAGATACTTCGGTTTCTCTATCACAATAGGAGCGAATATTGCATCATGAGATGATGACCCAACTAGTTTCCAGCAGGCCATCAAGAGTGGGGACTCTGTGAGAATGGTTGGATGCTATACGATCTGAGATGGAATCTATATACACCAACAAACTATGGACTTTGGTTTATTTATCTGAAGGGTTAAATCCCCATCAGGAGCAAGTATATCTTGAGAAGATTACTTGGTGTACATGGAAAAGTTGAGACTTTCAAAGCTAAGGCTTGTCGCAAAAGGTTTTCGTCATCCACCAGGTGTGGATAATGACGAAACCTTTTCTAGTGCCTATGCTTAAGTCCATCCAATTCCTACTTGCCATTGCTACAAACCATGACTACAATATCTGGCGGTTGGGTGTCATGACTGCTTTTCTATATAGTAATTTCGAAGAGAGCGTCTATAAGTGCACAGCCAGAGGGCTTCGCAGACAGTGGGAGCAGCGGAAACTTATGCGAGTTGATTTATGAGTTAAAGCAGGCATCCTGGGGTTGGAACATCTGTTTTGATGTGGTAGTCAAAGCGTTTGACTTCATCAAAATAGTAGATGTACCTTGTATATACAAAAAGGTAGTTGGGAGTATGGTGGCGTTCCTCGTAATGTACGTAGAAGATATACTCTTGATAAGAAAGGAGTTTCCTATACTACGCTCAGTCAATCTCCTCTTATCACAAGGATTCTTTATATAGGATCAAGGTGATACCTCATAAATCCTGAGTTTTGGATCTATGAGATTGATCTAAGTGGATGTTAGGATTGTCACTAGGTGTAGTGAGTTGGTATCAATCGATCCTGAGGAAAATCACATGATAGCTTCCAGGGTGGTAAGGCCGACTGAATGTCAATCACAGTCATTGTCTTTACCCTCAGTGGAGGGATGGTATGTTGGAAGAGTTCCAAGCTAGATGCCGTGGCAAACAAGACGATAAAGGATGGATACATGACGACCAACGGTACTACTAAAGAAGGAGTCTGGATGTATATTAGTTTATGAGATGAACTTCGTTCCTACCATTATGTGACAATGGAGTTCTGGCTTTGGACTAGGAACCCCCATCCCATCAGTAATCCAGACATATTCTTAGGCAGTACCACCTGATCATAGAGATGGTTGATCTCTAGGGAGATCGAGGATAGGAGAGTAGACACAGAGGACAACAGATCGGATCCACTCACAAAGGCCTATTTCCCAATAGAGATTTTTATGGGATGGTTGGGTATGAGATACTTCAACCACTGCTGATTTTTGGTATGAGATACTACAATAGATTGCCCTAGTGCAAGTGGGAGATTGTTAGTGATATGTATGCCCTAGAGGCCATTACTGTACATACGATGTATATTATAGTGGATGCTTGGACATATATATGGAGGGCTTTCTTGCTCGACATGATAGTATGCAATCTGGTTGCTCTTTATCTTAACATGTACTCCGATTGTCTGTATGTTACATGTTGATAAAGCCCTTAGGATGAGTACTTGACTACCAGGACTATGATGTAGATCATTCTACTGGGGACAGTGTAGTCGCTAAGTACATCCTTCAAATGTTCCTAGTTGTAAGTGTATCGAGACAGGGCATCGATATACCAGAATAGACTAGCGTATAGCTTCTCGACCCATATAGATGGGCAATAGATGATCCCATATCCATTGGTGTTTGACATTAGAGATAGAATATGGGTGCTCATTGGAGACTGCATACACTTAACGGACTCGCCGAGAACTCCCAGATGGTATTATACTAAACGTCAGATGGCAGTTCTCTGGTGACACTGGTAAAGGTTAGTCTGTAGACCGGAGATCGTCATACAGTCTTGTGTGATTCCCACTGTGCTGCGATTTCCACCTTACCAAGTTCAAGAGAACATGCAAAACGGTGGCTTTTGGGTACAGTCCCGAGTCACATGGAGGCAATGAGCGATAGGAGGGGTTTCGTCTCTCCCGGTATTAGGAGTTGATGTTGCGCTGTACTCGATTGGTTATAAAAGGAAGTCCCTGGCTAGGGATGCTTCAGAGATATACTGGAAAGCGTTATCAGTAGTTTCTTTACCCGTTATGAGCCTCACATCGGCACGACTTATCGAGTTACTGGGGTCTGACATTTACCACCCCTAGAAGAGATATGCGACATATCAGACAAAGAGACCGGACTGTACGGTAGTGTTACTGATTGGATTCACACACATACGAGCAGGCTTGCTTGTTGATATTTTGATCGCTCAATATCCGGATGGCCATTATGTTTAGCAGGCCGCTTGCAGCATGTGAGTGTTTGATATGATCATCACCTACTGCCGGCGTATTGACGAGTCTTTAGAGTCCTACACAGGGGTTTCCTGGCTCAAACAAAATGTAGTAGAAGCACATATGTGATATGTGCGGGACCGAGATTGATACGACATGAGATACTGTATCCTATTCTCGCGAATTGTGACATTGGTCGGTTATATGCGATATAACCGGGTTATCAGATCAAGTGTTGATTCGATAAGTTGTTACACATGATATTAGTCGGTTATACGTGATATAGCCGGATTACTAAATCAAGAGTTGATTTGATAATCTAATGTATAATTATATATTAGATATATTACATTACCTTAACTAGTATTAGCTCACATATGATTCTTTTCTCACTTGGTTTTTGCACATTGTATATATGTGATATATGCAAGGGTATATTATTTTGTGTCATGCTTGATGATACATGCATGATGGGTGTATGAGACTTAAACCATGCTAGGGTTAAGTTAGGGTTTTATTTATTTCCTAAGTTATAACAAAAGAGAGAAGACCTGGTCAATGTTGTCAAGCTTGGATGAAGCTTGTAGAAATATTGATAAAGTCCACTCTTTTGTCATTTCTTAGTATATTAGTTAACCAAACCCTTAACCTTAGCCCTTGGTTTATTCTCTACATGAGTTAGGCATCAGGGCTTAACTCACCCATTGTTGCAATAATTCATTTGGTTGAATTCATACGATGAGTTTTTTTTTCTTCTTCTTCCTCGAAAAGCTTTCTAGCTTCATTGGAGGTATGAGAAAAAAAGTGAGAAAACCAAATCTAAAGTGAGCCCACTTTCTACTTCATCATCCTCTACAACTTTTCATTTAGTATAGGGTGTTTGCTTCACTAATTTCACAATTAGTGAGGAGATAGCTTGGGTTAGTGTCTCCTCGACATAGATCATCTTCGGCCTCGAATACATCGAAGCAAGCATGTTCGTTTCTTCATGGGAGCCTCTCTGGAGTCTGGAGTTCACGATCGCAGCGAAGGGACTACTACACGGAGCTATTGAAGTGAAGGACCGGTTTACAAAGGTTGTATTCCTTGCTCACTAGACTTGCAAAATGTTTGCATTTTATATTCCGTCGATTTCTAGTTAACGATTCTTAGTTAGGGTTTGCTAAAACGGCAAATTTTTGAATTTGGCATGGATGATGCCTCCCGAAACTTTGCTGCCGTCTTAGGTAACCCTGCAACTGTCACCGAGAATACCACAGTATCTCTCAAGTGGATGAAGAACCCAACCAAATTCATAGAGAGGCTGAGGTTCGTTGGAGACTATTGAATCCTTTGGTTTCACCAAATCATCAGCTGTTAGTTTGTCTAGCTGGAACTCCTTCCAGTTAAACCTCATGACCACTAATTTCTTCATAAGAAATCCCTTTTCTAAAAAGGTGGCATGCTGAGAATCAAAACACTTTTTGCTCCTCAGTGTGGTAGAAGATATTCCTTCGCAAATGTTTCCGATATCCTAACAAACTTTTACAGAACTGACCTTGCCTCGAGCTCATCCGTATTTTTGCTTTTCAACATAGGCCGGGCAACCCTATATTTTAACTCGTTTAAGACATGGTCTCATCCCATTCCATATCTCATATGTGGTGGTAGGTCCTGATTTGGATGGAACCCCATTCAATAGGTATGCAGCTTCTCAAGTGCATAACACCAAAAGGAAACTGGTAACTCAGCAAAACTCATCATAGAGCACACCATATCTCATAGGGTGCGATACCTCCGTCCCGATACACCGTTGTGCTGTGGTGTACTCGAAGGAGTAAGCTGAGAAAGAATTACATTCTCCTTTTAGAAACTCCAGAAATTCCATGCGCAAGTATTCTCCTCCTCGATCTCACCAAAGGACTTTAATACTTCTACCCTTTCGGTTCTCAACTTCAAGCTTATATACTTTGAATTTCTCAAAAGTTTCAGACTTGTGTTTCAACAAGAACATATGTCCGAATCCTGAGAGAGTATCAGTGAATATAATGAAGTATGAAGAACCAACCTGGAATTTGTAGACATAGGACCGTATACATCATCATGTATCTGTCCCTAGAGTTCAGTAACTCTATCTCTGTTTCCAGTAAACGGAGTATTGGTCATTCTACCTTTGAGACAAGACTGCAAGTATCATAATATGAAAATTTGAACATATTCTCAATTTCATCCTTATGTAACTTAGCTGGTCATGTCGCATTGATATGACCTAGTCTACAATCCCATAAGAAGGATTAGTTTATTTTCGAACTATTCCTCTTGTTTGTGTTCTATACTTTGAACCGTGGTTTGATTTAGAACGTATATACTATTATATAACGTGCCTGAACGAATCAACTCTTGATTCAGCAAAATGTTCACAACATTATCCTCCAATACAGAATTATATCCTTCTTTGACTTTATAAAGAAACTGATGTAATGTTGTATATCAGGTTAGGTATCTAATGACATTTGTTCAGAATCAGTGTATTTATACAAGGTGATATCTGCTAACTGACTTGGCTGCAAAAATTGCACCATTCTCTAACTCTTAGAGATATTTCACCTTTTCTCAGTTCTCTACCTTTCTGTAGCCCATGTAACTCTTATATATGTGGGATCCTGATCTGGTATCTTATACCTAGGACGTAGAGGATACTAAGAAACAGTTTCGGTAATGAACACACCCGAAGAAGATGCATCAATATATACTTTCTTCAATTGGGTGGCATGGGAATCCGGATATTCCTCTATTTCCTGCTTGGACCTATAACAGTTATAAGATAGAGCTGAACCTGTAAGTGCACGGCGGCGCCCCGGCCGTCAATCCGACGCCGGAATGCGGAAACGGTGAATAACTTAAATTTTGCGGACTTTGCAAACCGGCACCACCGCGCACTAAACTCCGGATCGTAACCATTAAACTAGTCTAGCTAACTAACAAGAAAGGGAAGAGATGTACCGACTGATCCGAGTCCTCCGGTCTTCATTTCCACTCCGATCTCCTCGCGGGATCTCCGGTCGTCGCCTCCTCGCCGGAAAGGGCACCACGAAGCCGGGTACTTTTACGGGCTCCCACCTCAATACCGAGGCAACTCGCGCATGAAGCCGGCTACTCGACATGCTCAAGATATGCTGTAGGGAGTGAATGTAGAATGTATGTCTCACTTTGGGGTTGGTTGCCATTTGTGGATGATGGAGGAATCAAGACTAGAAAAATGGTGCTTGCATTTTTCTAGCATGGAAAGAAGATCAAGAATGAAACTCTCATGGTGAAGCTCTCATCTTTATCTTTCTCTCTTTTCTTTTCTTCTTCTCTTTTCTTCTTCTCTCTTTCTTTTTCTTAACCATGAAAACCTTCTTGCATCAAGTGAGAAGAATAAGGTGGAGGATAACAATATGAAGTAAGAAGGGAGGTGAGTGTAGTAAAAGGAGGAGGGTGACCACATCCAAACATAATCATCACTAAACTTACATCAACCTCAAATCAATTCTAATCTCATAAAGTAAAGATGCTAACCATTATGAAGGAAAAAGAAAAGATGCTATCATAATGCATGAAACCCCTCCACAAAAGTAATTTGCAAAACTGCAAATTACCCCCTCCATCAGAAAAGTCCGGCCGGGAAAGAACAAAGGAAAACCGGCCGGAACGGAATGCAAACTGGCAACTCCAGAAAACTGGTCCCGTAATAAATTACAGGAAAACCCCACACTGTGCATACACACCCGCATTTGTATTCCGTCCGGATACAAATGCAATGAGACAAAATCTACACTGTACTAAACTAGGACCGGCTTAAGCCAAAGCCGGCTAGTAATATCCGTCCGATCCTGATGCGTGCAATACCGCACGTATCTGATCGAACGCTGCCATATAACTATACGGCCACTAGTACAAAACCGTCCGATCCTGATCCGTGCAATACCGCACGTATCTGATCGGACCCTGCCATATCTCCATACGGCCTCTACAGCGTTTCGCCCGAAACTTGAGTAACTGTAAGTGTGGTGGACTCTAAAGACTCGTCAATATTATGGCTGTGGATTTAACCACTAGCACGTCAGAGGTATAAGCCAATACGTGACGGGCCACCAGCTATTGACTAAAAGGGACGTCGATGAGGAAGCTCACCCCGACACCCTACTGAGCCTGTCAGTGACAATATCCGTGCAGTCCGGTCCGTTCGTCTATGAGTATCGCATGGCGGGCCTAGGGGGTTGGTAAAAGTCAGACCCCCAAAAGCGGTACAAGTCGTGTCGGAGTGTAGCCCAGAACACCCTGAGATACTACTGGAATACCTACCGGTAAATCTCCTGCCTTGGCCAAGGTCTTTGTGTAATGGCTCTCCTAGACACAGCGCGACCTCACCCCCAATACCGGGAGAGACGAACCCCTGAAGATCCGCTCACTGCCTCCATGTGGCTCGGGACTGTACCCAACTAAAACCTGTTTGCACGACTCCTTTGAGCCGTGGTAGGGTAGTAATCAAAGTACAGTGGGAACTCACACGAGACAAATGACGATCCCCAGGTCGATGAACTAACCTGTACACATGTCACCTGGGAACTGCTATCTGACGTCAGGTATAAGACCAACTAGCATGTTCCCGGCGAGTCCTGTCCGGTGTACTCATAACCCAATGAGCACCTGTATACATCTTAGGTGAACCAACAGACACCAGTGGCTTGTGAGACCGGCCACTGCCCCTCGTCGGGGTCTCGACTGTATACACTAGTCTACTCTGGAGAATCGATGCCCTGTCTCGAAACTCCCACGACTAGGGACCTATTAAGGATGTGCTTGTAGACTCCAGCTCTCACTTATATGATCTCCCTCATACTGCTGGCAGTCAAGCATGAATCCTAGGGCTCTATCAACGTGCAATAGCGACCTGTCAGGTCACCTAAAGCAGTACACGATGATAAAGGTAAACCAGATAGCATACTATCATCTCGAGTAAGACTGTCCTACCGGGATAGGTCCTCCCTCAATCATTGCAATCACGTGCCTGTGATCCAATAATTGACTCTGAGGGCACTATCTCCAACAATCTCCCACTTGCACTCAAGGCTAATTATTGCGATGTCGCATACTCACAGCCCGTGTGATACCGAACACCCAACTCCCCTACTAGTCAGTTTCACAAAATCCGTTTGCGAAACTATTGCGGTCGAGGAATAGCCTCAGTGAGTGGATCCGCTCTGATGTTTCTTTCTATTCTCTCTATTTCTCAAGTTCGCGGAGAAAGCCATCTCCCGAAATGAGCAATACCTGCCTTAGAATGTCTGGATGTCTGATGGGACGTAGCTCATAAATGAACTCCAAATCCAAACTTCTTAGACTGTATCTTCAACTGAACTTAATCAGTATCCTGCGCCATGCCACCCTCAGTACTGCCTTGGACCACCCGTCCAAAATACTGCCCCTCGTCAGAGGGAAAAACTATAACTCCGACAACCTCCTTGTCGTCTAGGTCACCTTGGAAGCCTGGAATGATAACCGTCTCCTAAAAGAGGCAGCCGTTATCATATCCCTAGAACATCCACTTATGTTCTAAAACTGCTTCCTACCGTTTCTCCAGGATTGGATTAATGTCAACTTATTGCATCTAGTGCAAGAACAACATCTGGTGTGGTACTTGACATCTCATGATTGACTCAATTGTCTAAGCAAGTGATCTGCCAATCATGCACGTCCCTCTCCCCTTTAGTCTGTAAGACACCTTTGGAGAGGGTGACTCCATTACCTGCAGGTACACTACCGTGCCAGGAGTCGTCCATCCTAAATACTCTTAGAATGCTGTCAAGTACCCTGATTGGGAAACCACCCAAATCTAGATCTAAAACCATAGATCCAGTAACCAGTATGTCTGATATAATGTCCAAGTCCCATGTGGAGAAACCACTGTGTGACGACCAAAGTATAACCGATCGTAGTATAGGAATATCACTTCCTACTACCTTCTCAACAGATCCATCCCCTATTCTGATGACGTCAAACCTATGACTGTCATATCAGAAATAGATGATCTATCTCCGCTACATCTGCTTTAGTCTATAAATAGACATAAGCCTGATGTCCACCAATGCTTCCGCTGCTCCCACTGACTACGACAACCCTCTGGCAGAGTCATATAGACGTGCACTTCCAAAGCAAGTTTAGAACGACGCTATACTCATCCTCCTGCCGGGTCTCGCAGCCTGGAACAACAACAATGGCAAGTGTGGGTAAACAAGAACTTCCCTGTCACCGTCCTTGAGGCTACCGGAGTACCTCTCGGGTGCCTGAAGTTACCCACCAAAACTGCGGAGTGGCCAATGGAATGTCAAATCAGATTGAATCTTTAGGTTCCTTATCAAATCTTCAGTAATCGTTTGCGGTTCTGGAATCACTTCCAGTTCTACCATACTCCCACTGCTGTTTTGAAAAAATCCATTTTTAATAAAACTGTGGCGAGTCTAGAACAATATTGCTATTGTTCATCCAGATGGTAGAAAGTCAACCCGCGTCATAGCCTGGGTCAACCCACAAACAGCCATTACAGAAACGTGCCTTGAGTTGTCCAGTGTCTGGTTTTAAGCATAAGCCGGACAACTCCCCGTACCTTAACAACGTTAAGATATGAACTGTTCTACATCCAATATAGAACCAGAGGCACTGATTTAATTGAACCAGATTCAAATCATGCAGCTGTCTCCAGTGCATGTCAACTAAATGGAAGGAGGCCGATCAGCGTTACTCAACTTAGGAATGCTTCCAATTATGAGTAACCTGAAAGAGAAGCAATTTCTCTTAATCATTACTATCAACTGAATACCATACACAAGTATCTACATCTTCGATCACTTTGAAGAATCCCGATACTTGCAACACCTGGTTCTCTACTTTATTCTTATACCTATAACTTCTCAAAACTTCGACCCTGTGTTTGTACGAAACACCTGTCTAAGAACTAGAGAAGTCATAAGTAAGCAGAATACAGTACGAGGACCAACCCCTCTGTCCTGATGGACCCTGGACAACATACAATACTCTGTATAAGTCCTTGAGTCAGATAACTCATTCACTGTGTGTCGTTGGTTGAAAACTGTACTTTTGGTTAAGAAGAATTACACCGCTGTTCAATGCTCCTTACCTAACCATCCACTGATATAGGTAAATGTCATCGACATAATATCAAAATGTATATCTCACTCTATGAAAATAGACGTACAGATATATCAATTTGAAATTGGTGCACATCAACGGATATTCAAAACCAAATATTTGCCGACTGGCAAACAGCCCAGGTGATTTCCTCAAATATCACTGATTCCAACGAATCCCGATATAATGAGGACGATCACCCAATTCCCAATAACTTACTCCCACTCATCATCTGTAAAACCATACAGATGTGAGAATCAAACCTGGTAAATACATACCCTGGAGTAAGTATCTAATCGGGAAATCAGTTTTCTTTTAACATTACACAGTGAGACTGAAACATTGAAATGTTTCGATGGGGTATCCCGGTATTCTTAGTAATGCCTCTTCCAAATTCACGACTGTAACCGTATAGTTCTTTGCCACCTCTCCAAATCCCTTCATATGTCTTTAGTCCTTACCTTCTGTACACCCCTTTAAGCCAATTGGTTTTCTTCCTTCCCTACCGTTCGGCACCAGCCTATGGTTTGGAAGAAGACTATCCAAAAAGCATAAAGGGTGTACTGTCCTAATCCTAGGAGCACTCGCATTGCGAGAGAGGGTGAAGATAAAAGACACCTGAATGTACTTTATTCCTATTTCTCCTGAACCAGGATCCATCCCCGAACTGGAACAAGTTCCTATCGAGTTCGTATATAACCATACGATGGAGTATCCAATAAACTGTGGATCTTCGTAGTGATACGGAGTGTCCTGGAGAAATACAAAGGTGATTTAGGATTGGCGAAGAAATATTTGGTTTGGTCGTGAATATCAGTCGCAATTTACTTTGCCCTCTTACTAATCCCTTTCTTTGTCTGAACTTAATACCTTCTGTACACCGTTTAGGCTAACTGGTTTTCTTCATTCCCTACCGGTCGGCACCAGCCTATGGTTTGGAAGAAGACTATCCAATTTGCGTAATAGGTGTACTACTCCTAAACCAAGGAGTACTCGCAACCTGAGAGAGGGTGAAAAGAAAAGACAACTGAATAATCCTATCCGTTTTCTCCAGAACCGGAAACCATCCTCGAATAAATTCCTTCGAGTTCGTATATAACCATACGATGGTTTTGTCCAATGGAAGTGGACGTTCGTAGCAATACGGGGTGTCCTGGAGAAAAGGGTAAAAGTAGGAGTGGCAATGAGGTTCGCAACTCTGACAATCCAAAAGCCAGTGTTAAGAAGGTTCGGTCAACTTGGTCACTGAGTCATAGTCTTAGGGTCGGGTCAATGGTCGCTGCCAAAGAGAGAGAGAAAAGAAACACTCAGCGTGCACTCTAACCTAGATCAGAATGGTTACCAATTTATCTAATCTGGAAACCTCCCACTGTACCTCAAATTCTCCTCCAAACCTGAAAGAAGAATTAGTCGGGAAGACCCGAGGAGTAAACCAACTCATCAGTAGGAATCGGGATCCAACTCTCATCGCACGATAACGTGACGGAATCCGCTCACGGTATCACACTCCAGAAGGTATGCGCATATCTGGCAAGTTTCAGTTCTTTTGAAACTCCCGATGTGATTTCTGCCCCATGCTCTTATGACCTTGGCGAAGGTCAACAAATCATAAGTCACATGTCAAGTTCTACCCGTCATTATCCAGGTTAATTTGAATCCACCCGTACAAGCCCTTGACGAAGGTCAACAAGGCTATACGACTGTCCCAAACCAACGCATCTACCTATGCAGCAGAAAGGTAACAAGCAGCTACCATGCACTATGCCTTGACGAAGGTCAACAAACATAGCATGAATACTACGTGCTACCCGTCTGAAACGACGGAGGGCTACGAATGGTTTCTGGCGAAAACCTTTAACGTAATGAACTTGATATCGTTGAAGGAACGGATAGCTTTTTAGAAAATATAGTGACGAAAACCATTGCTAAAGAGGTCACTCCCGGTGAAGGGATCTCGGCTCTTTCCCCGTAGAATGGGGTGCAGGATATTCCAACTGAATACCACGGTGCAAAGCAAAAGTAATCGGCTATAGTGAAGTTAATGCCCTGACGCAAACTTCTGTCCAAGGGGTCACTCCCGGTGAAGGGATCTCGGCCCTTGCCTCGTCGACTGAGGAGCAGGATATTCCAATGAATATCACGATGCAAAACAAAAGAGAACGCCCTTGCAATAACAGCCTTTTGAAAAGTGTTCCAACAACATCAGATTAGGTTTGTTTAACTTGCATTGATCCGAATCAATGCAGTCCCATCATTGATCACACCATAAAGAACGAAAATATACTGACGTACGTATATGCCATCCGCATTCGCCACTGGGTCCCGTCATCACCCGTTAGGTTAGCTAACTAACGGCAGAGCGGGGACTGGACTAGCGCGGATGAAAAACATATACAACATCTACTAATATATATACCAATATATTATATTTCGCTCAAGGCGTGGAAAGAAATGCAACATCACAGAAATGTACAGCATCACAGAACAATACAGATATCTGGGATCCCCGGGTTTCACAGAGCCACTACTGAAACCCGACGTTCCCCTGGTCGTATGGATAGCCTGTGCAATGAAAACCTAGACCCCTACGGGCGCAGCAGGTCACCCGCCAAAACCTGAAGCGAGGCAGCCCCCTTCAGCTCCGTGAATGGACCACCCAGCACTCCACGGAATCCGGCAACTTGGGTACCCCTCCTGGGTCAACCTGTACCCCCTACGAGTGCGGCGAATAGCCCGCCAATCCCAGAGTGAAGCCCCCTCCGTCCCAATGCCATGAGATGCGGGCTTGTTGCCCTCCAGAACCCGGCTATCCGTGCACCCCTCCGCGGGGTAATCCTAGTACAGAAAGTAAAATATACATACACCGGGTACATCGACCGCAACCAGGTCGTGCCCCAAAAGAATAATACAATCAGGCAGTGACGGCAGTCCACATGTCGGACGCTCGCCCCGCAATATCAAATGTACATAATACAACAATACAGTACTAGCATTGCATCCAGGCTATCCCCACGACCGATCCGCAACATCACAGCAAATACATAGAACATCAATGTGAAAGTCACGTTCGCAAATCCGTCTAACCGAGCTATAGCAGTTAGACCGGATTTACCGATCGAGTGACATTCACGGTCGCAGATATAATGTAAATACTGTGAAAAATGTGTTTAAAATTTTCCGATTGATTAAACATTAACAAGTGGGCCCCTAAACAAAACTGTAGCAACCACAGAAAACCTGGGCCCAATTTTAATATTCCAGAAACCACATTTTCAACTCAGGAACATACTGGAAAAAGTTTGGGGGGTGAACAGTTACAACCGCCGCGGAAGCGCGGCCCAAGCAGGGGTTTGGCCGCGCTTCCGCGGCGAAACAGTGAGATCATGTTGCCGAATTTTTACAGTATGCTTCTATTTCCCTGCACATCACTCTGAGACAACCATAAAAATTTTTGGACTTAAAAAAAATTCGACAGAAACTGATGTGCTTGAAATACGTGTTTTCGGGATTTTGTTCGATCGGAAACGTAAAACACATTACACAAAAGCTAGACGAAGTTAATGGGGAGGCTCTGATACCACTGTAAGTGCACGGCGGCGCCCCGGCCGTCAATCCGACGCCGGAATGCGGAAACGGTGAATAACTTAAATTTTGCGGACTTTGCAAACCGGCACCACCGCGCACTAAACTCCGGATCGTAACCATTAAACTAGTCTAGCTAACTAACAAGAAAGGGAAGAGATGTACCGACTGATCCGAGTCCTCCGGTCTTCATTTCCACTCCGATCTCCTCGCGGGATCTCCGGTCGTCGCCTCTTCGCCGGAAAGGGCACCACGAAGCCGGGTACTTTTACGGGCTCCCACCTCAATACCGAGGCAACTCGCGCATGAAGCCGGCTACTCGACATGCTCAAGATATGCTGTAGGGAGTGAATGTAGAATGTATGTCTCACTTTGGGGTTGGTTGCCATTTGTGGATGATGGAGGAATCAAGACTAGAAAAATGGTGCTTGCATTTTTCTAGCATGGAAAGAAGATCAAGAATGAAACTCTCATGGTGAAGCTCTCATCTTTATCTTTCTCTCTTTTCTTTTCTTCTTCTCTTTTCTTCTTCTCTCTTTCTTTTTCTTAACCATGAAAACCTTCTTGCATCAAGTAAGAAGAATAAGGTGGAGGATAACAATATGAAGTAAGAAGGGAGGTGAGTGTAGTAAAAGGAGGAGGGTGACCACATCCAAACATAATCATCACTAAACTTACATCAACCTCAAATCAATTCTAATCTCATAAAGTAAAGATGCTAACCATTATGAAGGAAAAAGAAAAGATGCTATCATAATGCATGAAACCCCTCCACAAAAGTAATTTGCAAAACTGCAAATTACCCCCTCCATCAGAAAAGTCCGGCCGGGAAAGAACAAAGGAAAACCGGCCGGAACGGAATGCAAACTGGCAACTCCAGAAAACTGGTCCCGTAATAAATTACAGGAAAACCCCACACTGTGCATACACACCCGCATTTGTATTCCGTCCGGATACAAATGCAATGAGACAAAATCTACACTGTACTAAACTAGGACCGGCTTAAGCCAAAGCCGGCTAGTAATATCCGTCCGATCCTGATGCGTGCAATACCGCACGTATCTGATCGAACGCTGCCATATAACTATACGGCCACTAGTACAAAACCGTCCGATCCTGATCCGTGCAATACCGCACGTATCTGATCGGACCCTGCCATATCTCCATACGGCCTCTACAGCGTTTCGCCCGAAACTTGAGTAACTGTAAGTGTGGTGGACTCTAAAGACTCGTCAATATTATGGCTGTGGATTTAACCACTAGCACGTCAGAGGTATAAGCCAATACGTGACGGGCCACCAGCTATTGACTAAAAGGGACGTCGATGAGGAAGCTCACCCCGACACCCTACTGAGCCTGTCAGTGACAATATCCGTGCAGTCCGGTCCGTTCGTCTATGAGTATCGCATGGCGGGCCTAGGGGGTTGGTAAAAGTCAGACCCCCAAAAGCGGTACAAGTCGTGTCGGAGTGTAGCCCAGAACACCCTGAGATACTACTGGAATACCTACCGGTAAATCTCCTGCCTTGGCCAATGTCTTTGTGTAATGGCTCTCCTAGACACAGCGCGACCTCACCCCAAATACCGGGAGAGACGAACCCCTGAAGATCCGCTCACTGCCTCCATGTGGCTCGGGACTGTACCCAACTAAAACCTGTTTGCACGACTCCTTTGAGCCGTGGTAGGGTAGTAATCAAAGTACAGTGGGAACTCACACGAGACAAATGACGATCCCCAGGTCGATGAACTAACCTGTACACATGTCACCTGGGAACTGCTATCTGACGTCAGGTATAAGACCAACTAGCATGTTCCCGGCGAGTCCTGTCCGGTGTACTCATAACCCAATGAGCACCTGTATACATCTTAGGTGAACCAACAGACACCAGTGGCTTGTGAGACCGGCCACTGCCCCTCGTCGGGGTCTCGACTGTATACACTAGTCTACTCTGGAGAATCGATGCCCTGTCTCGAAACTCCCACGACTAGGGACCTATTAAGGATGTGCTTGTAGACTCCAGCTCTCACTTATATGATCGCCCTCATACTGCTGGCAGTCAAGCATGAATCCTAGGGCTCTATCAACGTGCAATAGCGACCTGTCAGGTCACCTAAAGCAGTACACGATGATAAAGGTAAACCAGATAGCATACTATCATCTCGAGTAAGACTGTCCTACCGGGATAGGTCCTCCCTCAATCATTGCAATCACGTGCCTATGATCCAATAATTGACTCTGAGGGCACTATCTCCAACAGAACCAACGTTCCCTAGCTCAGTATAATAAGCATGTTCGATCAATGCATCCATATTATTATTTTGATTAAGGCGTGACATGGTCGCTACCTGGAAAGTGTGAGAGAAGAAAACACTCTGCGTGTGCCCTTGCAATATTTAGATTGGTTATTATTTTATCTAATCAGGACGGCTCCCACTGTTTTTATCAAATTTTCCATCAAACCCTAAAAGGTAAGACTATCCGAGGTTAATTACACCCTACAAGTTTGCCAATCTTTCGGCCAGGCCAGTGTCGGTACTTTGAAGGAAGTTCCCCGTGATTTCCACGGACCTAATTAAAATAAACCTCTTTTTCCTTCAGGCATGACCCCATTAACACCTTTCTAGACACCTACTTGATCGACTAATTGTAATGTGTAAAACTCTCCCAAGAGTAACTCTTACTCGCAGTGGATATCGGGATCCAGCTATCTCATAGAAGGTATGCAATCTCATTGCAAATTTAAACATTTGAAATTCCTGATAATATTTTTCCCCTAACCTCCTATGACCTTGACAAAGGCCAACAAACCATAGAATGCTAGTCAAGTTCAACCCGTCATTTCCTGATTGGATTAAACCCACCCGCACGCCAACAAGATTGCACGACTACCCTAATCCAATTGCATTATATGCTTAAGAAGATAAGCACTAATCAACTACCAAGCACTACGCCTTGACGAAGTCCAACAAACGCAACACGAATATTAAAAAATACTTATCTGAAATGACGGAGGGCTACGACAGGTTTTTAAGAAAACCTTTTGCGTAATGAACTTGATATCGTCGTAGAATCGAATTATTTTGAAAATGAGTGTGTCACGATCCAAATATGGCACGTGACCGGCACTTAAATCACATGACATCTAAAGATATCGACGCAATCCAAGTAAGTCGAAACCCGGAATCTAAACCCTTTTAGAAAATATTGGAGGTAAGGTTTAAAATAATCATACAATAAAATCAATTTAAACATCTAAATTTAACTAAGTATGTTGAAAAAGAACCTTTATGACGTTTTGAAACTTGACATCACCTCCTTTACACTTTTACACAAAAATCGATACAACATAATAAAATAGCACCCCAACGGAAGCTAGCTTTCACGTCCAAAAGACGGAACAGCCAAACAAATCTATAACAGAGGTCGACTCTAAAGTGTGCGACATCACCACACATAAACTATAAGTCTCGCTTCTAAGTCCATAGTATAACATTTCTAAGTTGATAGAGTTTCCGCTAGACATAAGAATATTTGAATAATCAAGAGTGAGTATGATACAATAATAACTCAGTTACCTATAAATCCCCAAAGGGATGTGTGCCCAAATCGCTGATAATCCAAGCGGTAAAATCTGCAAGAAACTGTGACGCAACGGGGATAAGTTGCCAACCCAGTGAATAAAAGTACATCTAAAGGTAGAAATCGAAATGCCTGACGATACCTAGGTCATAAGTATAGTACTATCATAATCTGTATCGATATACTATATGATATGCATATGTGTACAACTAACTATTATGCAATCCCCAGTATGGTATCTCAATGTCATATGAATCAAATTCATGAATCTATTATCTTTATTATAATTCCCTTTTTGTCTATGAATGCCTGTACAATTATATGCAGGTACTATCCCACGGATCAGTCCTGATGGAATCCAATAAAAATGTCTAATGGTGTACCTCATGAAAATGATCGTATCAATATACAAACAAATGTCCAGAATCGACATCGAAATACGAAATCTCTCGTGTCCATCATCGACACGTAAAAACAGATACCGTCAACACCATCTCAATAGATGATGGCCACCCGATATCCTGGCTACGATCAGTATCCCATGGATATCTGTCGTACCCCATTGAACCCCGATCATTATCCCTTGGATAGTTGCCGTGCTCAATTCTATCTCCGGAATCGAGTATCCTCGTTAGGCCCCCCCGCCACAATGCGGCTATCCGGCCCCTCGGTCTCGATTCGGGTCCACCATGTATCCGACTGTATATCTCCACCACTCAGTCCGAATATTTTACTAATCCGAAACCGAATAGCTACCCCACCCGGTCCGGAATCAAAATCAGGAAACACAAAACTCATGGTGGACGTTTAACTCATGATATCAAAATATGAAGTAAGAAATAAGAATACTTGCATAGATTATATTGATGATATATTATATATATACATATATAACAGTGTCCCATACCACCGATATATATCATCAGGAGTAAAATATCCAGAAAATCCATAAGAATCAAATACAGCGTTTATAGTGCTAATATTCGAAATTTATGACATGAATACAGAAAACTACATAATTACATCACATAATTATAGATTTCAATTCTACTGTGTCATGGTACTACTAATGATGTGTAGTGTAGCATACGTATCTGTGCTCGTGCAACATGGCAATCATCGGTATTTGTGCAAGTGTTCTACGGTGTAACATCCTATTTATTTTAATTCAAATATAACAGCACGGTTCTATAGTGACATGGCAGTACCAATGAGGTGTAGTGTAACATATATTCACGTGCTTGTGCAGCATAATACTCATTGGTATTTGTGCGGTGTTCTATCAAAGTGTGCATAACGCAGAAATGTATTCTATGGATAATATAATACAAACATGTAAATTAATCTTAACGTAACTATTGTAATTACTTACTATGAGCTATACCATTTTCTTTACAAATGATCGAAACGTTAAGTTTAAAATAAGGAAGCTGCCCTAGATTTAAAAATAGATATCCGTTCTAGAAACTGACACGCATCCGTGTATTTTATTTAAAAGACAACGAATCGTAGTTTTTAAAAGAATATAACTCACACAAGTATTACATCCTAAAATATGATATAACCTAACGCTATGAGTCAAAGGTAAATTGGCAGTTATTCGTCTAAAAAGTTCATCGTTTCCAATACGTATAAATCCTTGTATTTTATCTCATCATATCGCTACATCCCTATCATCTTAAGTATGGCATGATTCCTCGTACAAACTCATCAAATCATACCCATATCGTATGGATCAAATATCACGTATATCTCATTTAAAAACTATATATAATGCTTTATGCGAATGGAGGGTATACAAGATGTAATACCATATCAATGCTTTGACGAAAAGCTCAACCTAAGTAGATATCATAATAATAATTATAAGGTTGCGGGGGTGCTATACGCCATCCATCCGACTTCCCCCGTAGATGTAAATCTACTCATCAGAAATTCATCGTATCTACTCAGGAATCGCCAATCCTTTTCCTTGCCTCGCGGCCTCTGAAGTCCCCGTATTGGAATCTAACATTATAATAAATTGTATAAGGAAAAGGCTACATTCCGATACGTCAAAATCAATAAAACGCAAGTTGTACGTGCTAATTAAACTACGTACGACCATTGCAAACTATCTAATATTTAACCTCACTGAAGTCTAACTCAATTCTGCATCGCGACAGAAAACAAATCGCGATACGTTTTAACCGTGTCATATTTGAGATTTTAGATCTCTTTTTCCGATATTAGCTTTCAGATTATATATACAGTTAAACAAAATTGATTAAACAATACCAAATTAACCAAAATTCTGCACAGATATCTACCCTACAAACTAAAACATCAAACCCAGTAAAAAATCCGGTGACGCCGGAATTTCTCTACGGCTCGCCTGCCTAAAACCGATCCTCTTGGTTCGTGTTCCTATGGGTTGTTCTAGGTCTAACATACATCATTTTAGCACTGTTTTATTAAGTTAAAATTTATCTAACCTACAACAGATTACTACAGGGTCCAATTTTGCTTGAAATACGATATTATGGATATTATGATTTCAAACTTAAACAAAATCCAGAATCTATTCTACTGAGTTAGGAATTTATCAACTGAGGATGATTGAAAAGCTTTCTCCAAGACACCAAAACCCTTAGCTCCTAGCTCTTAGCTTGATGCTGAGGATATCCTAGGCTTAGTTCATCTCTTCTTTTTTCTTTTGTTCTTCTTTGTTTTCTTTTTCTATCTTTTAAATTTTTAGATTTTAAACTACATGAATGATCTGATCACAGGAGATATGTGATAAAAAGGAAGGATAAGGTGAAGGAGGAGGTGTCACCAAGCAAGATGTGGTGGTTTCATGCAAGGAGGAGGTGTGGGGAGTGTGTTATGCATGTGAGGAGGTTGTGGCAATGCTTTATCATTTCTAAAATGAATTATCTTAATAAAATTCTGAACTAACTTTATCTAACCCCTTTTCTACTTACACCCTTAACAATTTCCCATTTTGCACAAAATCCTAAACTTTATATAAATACCCTTCACAACCTATGTTATTATAAAACACCCTTTTTATTAAAATGAAACTAAATTTATCACTAAAACCCTTATAATTTATTTATTTGACATACTAAAATTTTAATGTAAATTATTTTACATACATCTTGTGAATTTGTCTAATTTGGTTTTAATAACTTTTTAATTTAACAATATTTTATTATTTAATCAATTAATTTTATTTAGTTCTAAAATTCCAGAATGCTACAATATTCCCCCCTTAAGAAAATTCGGTCCCCGAATTTTAAAATTAACAAGACATACCCTCAAAAAGATGTGGAAATCTCTTTCACATCGCATCCTTGGTTTCCCAAGTAATCTCCTCGCGATTCCTTCCTTGCCAAAGAACCTTTATAGATAGAAGTACCCTCGATCTTAGTTTCTTTGCCTGTCGATCAAGAATAGCGACTGGCTGTACTCTGTAGGATAATTCCAGCTCATGATGTATGGTCTGATACTGGATCACGTCAGAAAAATCGTGAAGATACTTGCGAAGTATCGAAATGTGAACCACCGAATACACACCGGGAAAACTCGGTGGAACTGCTAAACGATAAGTTACAGCGCCCACTCACTCCAGAATTTCGTAAGGTCCACAACATATCTGGGGTGGAGTTTTCGTTTTTTCCCGAAACGCACCTCACCTTCATCGGAGACACACGAAGGAACACATGGTCTCCCACCTCAAACTCGAGTTTATGACATAGTCGATCTGCATATGATTTCTGTCTGCATTGGGTCGCTCTCATTCTGTCTCGTATCAGTTCAATCTTTTCTGTAGTCTCCTGTACTACCTGCGGTCTAAGAATGCTACTTTCACTCAGTTACGTCCAACAAACAATCAATCGACATTTCCTTCCATAACAAGCTTCAAAGGGAGCCATCTGGATCATCTCCTGAAAACTATAGTTATACAAAAATCTTATCAAAGGTAAGTGACGATCCCTACTACCACCGAAATCAAGGCTGCAAGCTCGAAGCATATCCTTTAAAGTCTGAATGGTCTGCTCCGACTGACCATCCGTCAGTGGGAGAAAAGCTGTACTAAGACTCAATCGTATACCAAGATCTTCTTGAAGTTCTACCATAGCCTGTTAGTAAACTGGGTACCCCTATTTGACAACATGCATGTCGGAACTCTATGCAATTGTACCATCTCGTCGTTATAAATCTGAGCATATTGCGAAAACCCATACGTCGTCTTCACTGGAAGAAAGTGAGCTGCCTTTGTTAACCTACCAATAATCACCCAAATGAAATCATACCTGTTCCCGCCAAAAATTTCTGCGCAAAGGAGTCCATGGTATCAAATGGCAGCGATACGCATAAGGAAATGCGAACCAGTATCTTCCGGCCTGTATTTTGATAAACTCCAGAAGGAGGAACTATTAAATTATAATGGTTTTGGAAGCATCTCGAAAAACCCTTCGATTTGATATATTATGGGCTTCATAATTCCTACGGGATCAAAAGCTATGAGCAAATATGCTATGCACTGTTCCCTGATTAAAAATCAGGAATTATCTCAATGAGGTATCACGTGCTCACACGAGACCAATGGTCACGTGTTGACACGTAATGGTTAAAGCAGTGGCCAAGGACAGAGCACAGATGAGGAGCCCATTCCGGGGGTTACATGCTTGCACGTGACCGGGGGTCACGTGCTCACACGTGCCCAAATGTCACGTGCTCACACGTGATCAAAGGTCACGTGGCAACACGTGACTGGCTGTAAAAGCCTTACTGTTCAACAGAATTAAATTCTGAAAAAGATCATTTAAATCTTTCCAAATATAATAAAAATTCTAAATTTCTATATATCTTTCAAAATGGAAAAGGACTATGGGGACCGTTGGATTAAAGATCCAAGGGTGATTAAATATCACCAATTTATGGAAAGATCTTAGACAAGGAAAGATTTCCCCTAAAACCTCACCGGAAATAACAAACAGAATATCTTTGGATTTAAAATCCAACGGTGAATAAAATTCACTGAATGATCTAAAGGATCATATTACTGATGAAAAAAAATCAAATCTTTCAAAGAGAGATTTGCTAAAACAAATTGATTCTCTTTCTTTCTCCTATAAATAGGAGCCAAGAAAAGAAGAGAAGGAGACCTTTTTTGGAGGAAAAAAAAACAGAGAGAGGAGAATTTAATTCTCAAGAGGGAAGAAAATAAAGGAGAATTTAATTCTAAAAAAAAAACCCCTAGGTGAGAAAAGGGAAAAGATCAACTTCAAAAAGAGAATTTAATTCTCAAAATTTAAGAGTTTAACTCTTCTGCAAATAAAGAACTTAGTTCTTCCTCTAGTTGAAGATCTGCAGAAGCACATCTCCCCATAAGTTGAGAATTGAATTCTCATCGGGTTGAGATCCTGCCATGCAGATCCAAAACTTAGAGGGGGAATTGAGTTTAGAGAATTTAATTCTCCTAAAACAAAACTAGGGTTTAATCCTAATCAAGAATTTAATTCTTTTACATATCTGGGAATTTAATTCGTTTGAAAAGAAATCAGGGTTTTATCCTAAATAAGAATTTAATTCTTTCACAATAGGAATTTAATTCCTCCAAAATCATAGTTAGGGTTTAACCCTACAGAGAATTCAATTCTTAAAAGATCTCTGTTCATGAAAAGATCTAGGGTCACGTGCCCCCACGTGACCCTTGAAAAGATCCCTGAAGAAAAGAAGCTTTGAGGCAATGCCTCACGTGATTCCCAAAACGCAGAAAGAAAAAGCAAAGGAAATGAAAACTTTGGACGCTCTCACGTGTTATCACGTGACCCTTCAGCAAATGCTTTAACAATTGGCCCAAAGATCCCCATTACGTGCCAACACATGATGCTCTAAAATAAAAATAAAAGTGTTTAACACTTATTCGCAGATTTGAGGATAAAACAAAAGGAGATCTGGCTCCACATTTAGGGCGCCCTCACGTGTCCCCACGTGACCCCTAACAAATCCTTTTAATATCCAATGGATGGATGCCTATCACGTGCCTACACGTGATGGCTATGAAAATTAAAAAGTGTTTAACACTTATTTACAGAACAAAATAAAGGGGATTTGGCCCCACTTTTTAATACCATCACATGTGTACACGTGACCCCTCTGTCTTTAGTGTTTAACACTAATTTGGGGAATATGTTTCCAGTGTTTAACACTGATTGTTTCTAGTGTTTAACACTAAATTGAAGATTATATTTCCAGTGTTTAACACTGATTGTCTTTTAGTGTTTAACACTAATTTGAGAGTTCTATCTCCAGTGTTTAACACTGTTGTTCTCTAGTCTTTAACACTACTTTTAACCAAATTGGTTAATTTTCAAGAGGCAAAAGTCCCTCCTCCAATTGAATCTCAAAATTGAGGAAGTCAAGGACAAAATGTTGTCTGAACCCCCAAACCTCTGTTTAGCACTGCAGAATGATTATTGGCTGAACCTAGACAAATGTCTAATGGTCTAAAGGGGCCAATATTTCAAACATAATTGGATTTAGCCCAAACTGGCCATAAGTCCTCAAATCATCTTGAACTGAGCACATCTGCTCTTTCAACCAACTCATTAGTTCAAGGGTACATCTCTAAACTCCTCTGATATTTGTCGTTATAATCCTTCAACGTCTTCAGAGAGGTGATCGGTCCCGACAGCCATACATCTAAATGGACCACTATGTCCCTAAACAGGAACTGGACTACTATGTCCCTAAACCGGTATTGGACCACCATGTCCCTAAACTGGCAATGGACCACTATGTCCCTAAACTGGAATAATAAAGCCCAAATGCTCTTTTGTCGGATCTAAACGATCCCGTTTAAGTTGATCTTAGCCCCAAATATGGCTAACGCATCCTTAAACCTTCAAACAGACTTTAGTCCCAAATTGGACTATAGATCCCTCAATGAACTCTGGTTCAAGGGTACATCTCTGAACTCCTCTGACATCTGCCGTTGAAATCCCTCAACGTCGTTAGAGAGGTGATGGGTCCCGACGGCCATACATGCAAAGGACCACTATGTCCCTAAACTGGAACAATAGAGCCCAAATGCTCTTTTTTCGGATCTAAACAATCCCGTTAAGTTGATCTTAGTCTCAAATCAGACTAATGTATCCTTAACGAACGTTTAAGTTGATCTTAGTATCAAAAATGGCTAACGTATCTTTAAACCAAAATCCCAAACCCAAATCTAAGTAAACACGGATTTTGACTAATCCACGTCCTACGGGCGACGACATAAATTAGTCTCCGTTTACAATCCACCTGCAACCAAACAGAAAAAAAACACACACGACACGAAGTGACCATCTAGAGATGGAGAAAGTTGTTACCGCGATGTGGTAGCGTAATTAACTGTAGGGGACAGCGTCCCCACAATCAAAAACCCCACAAATGAGGGGGAATCTAACGAAGTCTGCTACATCGGCCGCATCCGTTTAAACCTTCGATACACGGTGCCATAAATCAACTTGGCATCTTCGGAGTGGTGGACGGATAGCACCAATTAGCATCTGCCCCGAATTTCAGGCAAGACGTCCCTGTCTTGGCCGCCATTCTGAGGGGAACAGATTCTGGCATGCCTGGTAGGACCTTTTCCTCTTTCTACTCCACACTTCGTGTGTCGTGTTCTCGAATGAATCGCGGTTTGCTAATGGTTGCCCGTGGGTTTCGAGGTACTAAGATTTGGCGTTTTGGTTGGTGCAGAAAGCAAATGATCAATGGCGTTCACCTACTCAAAGTGTTCCACATGCAACTGCAACCCACATCTGCCTTAACTAGGGGTATATCTTATGGGCCCCAGGCGGCTTCCCTGTTCACAATGCCGATGGAACAGGTCACTCAAGCCACCACAGGATTGTTTTTCGGGACCATGCTCCCGCCAATGAGTTTCACCGCTCCTGTGCCAACACCGTGTTAGTGTATATGCCCTAGAGGCCATTACTGTATCATACTAGTTTGTATATTACTTAATGGAAGCTTGGGATATTCACAGTTGTATATACAATCTTGCTCGAAATGGTAGTATGCTACTTGGTTTGTCTCTGCTTTAATATGTGCATGTGTTTCTTTTAGCATATTGCTGGTATACATATTAGTAGAGCCCTTAGGATCTTTGCTTGATTACCAGCGTTGTGATGGCGCTCGCACTCGTGGGAGCTGGGTAATCTATAAGCACATCCTTATACAGGTCTCTGGTCGTTGGACTATCGAGACAGGGCATCGATACTCCGGAGTAGACTAGCGTATGCGCTTCTCATCCCAGTGTGGGAGACGGTCTGTCCCACAGCCGTTAGTACGTCGTACTTGGGATAGTATGCGGGTGCTCGTTAGGTTACGAGTACACTGGACAGGACTCGTCGGGAACTGTTGGTTGGTAATATACCTATCGTCAGTTATCATTTCCCAGGTGACATGAGTACAGCTTAGTCCGCTGACTTGACACTATCACTTCGCCTCGAGTGTGTTCCCACTGCACTTTGATTACTACCCTACCACGGCTCAGAGGAGTCGTGCAAACAGGTAGTTTTTGGGTGCAGTCCCGAAGCACTTGGAGGCAGTGACGGTTAGACAGGATTCGTCTCTCCCGGTATTGGGGGTTGACATCGCGCTGTGTCCAGGAGAGCCATTACACGAGTAGTCCCTGGCCAGGGCAAGCGAGATATACTGGTAGGCTTCCAGTGTTATCTCAGGGTGTTCTGGGCTTCACTCCGACACGACTTGTACCGCTATTAGGGGACTGACGTTCACCGCCCCCTAGGCCCGCCATGCGATGTATCAGACGAACAGACCGGACTGTACGGAGACTGTCACATACAGGCTCAGTAGGAGTGCAGATGGGGTTCACCTCGTCAGTCTTCTTATCGACATCTACCTGGGGACCGTTACGTACAGCTAGTGCCGCTTGCGGTCTGTGGTTAAACCCACTGCCAGCGTAGTGTCGAGTCTTTAGAGTCCCACACAGAGAGCTATTCGCCTTTAGGCAAAACGAGTAGAGGTCGCATGGTTTTTGCGACAGGGTTCGTTCGCATCCGCGCACTTGTGCACGTTTGCTGTCTGGACAGTTTATACTAGCGGGCTTTGGTTTAAGCCGGATCCTAGTATATGATTTGAGATTGGTTTTTCTCATTGTGTTCGTGTTCCTCGGATCACGAATGTGGGTGCGTATGCACAGTTGCTTGAGATTGAGGGAGAGGACCTTGTTTAGGGTTAATGACTATTGTCATTTTATTAACCCTATTGCTTTTGTGTGTATTATTGTTAATTAATAATTAGCTTAATTATTGTGCATGGTTGTTGTTGTTGACCTTTTGACTTCATTGACTTGTTGACCAAGTTGACAATTTGACCATGATCATTTCATTTGGAAGATGCTCTTTGATCCTTGCAATTTGCATTAATGGTGAAATGATAATGGTCACCTCTTGATTAAACCATGACAATTTTCTAGCTAATTATGGAATTAAAATATTACACACATATTAGTGAGAATGGCTCACTAATTTTTCATTCTATCATATCTTTTCTCTCTCTTGTTCATCCTCTCCCTCAAGCTCTCTCCCTCTCATGTGTTGAGAAACAAAAAGCTTGAGAAAAACCTTCACTTGATCTTCTCTACTCACTTCTAGGGTTCAAGTCTTAGCATTTCTTGCACTCTAGTTACTCCTAGCTTGGAGTTGAAGCTAAAGGTTGAGACTTTCGGGTGGATCGTTCTTTGACGGAAGGAGACAAGCAAGGTGAGGCCTTTCTACCATTCCGACGAGCAAGGAGAGAAGGAGTTCGAGCTCAAGGTATAACCTTTCTACAACTTAACTAGTTGTTAGTTTGCTTTAGCTAGTTTTCGTTTAGTAAAGATCCTCACAAACAAGGTCCATGTTGCCTAAGTCATTAAAAATCCGATTTTTATTATGTTTTCCGCCTCCCCGTAAGCACCGGGGTGGGCAACGTGGACTTACAGTGGTATCAGAGCCTAACTAAACTCAAACTAGCTAGGTAGTGAAGTATAACGAAGTTTCGAAACCGAAAATCCAAAAACCAAACTCTTGAAAAACCCTAGTTTCTGTTGAAATTTTTTCTGCTCAAAATAGAAAACTTTATACTTGTAAATTCATCTCAGGGTTTTTTATGAACACCCATGAAAAACGACACAGAGATTCGTTCAAACCGCCGCCCTTCCGCCGCACGAGGTAGGCTCGTGCCGCGGAAGCGCCGCGGTTTGATGTCTTCTCTGCATCGTTTTTCGTGCAGTGTCTGTCTGTGTTGATTTTGGGATTTTTAGGATATATAATATATGCCCAGATTTTCCAGAACTAAAATTTACTTTTGGGGGCCTATAAATCCGTATTTTTCGGAACTTCACTACACTTTAACTACATCGGTTATATCTGTAATGCTTGCATGTATTGAACGTCGGCTAATCGCTATAAGACGATTAGTCGGGGTTATACATGATCTGTGATTGTTATTGGTTTATGGATATGAATGGATTGGATTGTCGCGGGTGAATGGCCGGGGTGGATGTGAGATGAGCGTTGTTTTTCTTTCATTCATTTGTAACATGTAAATTGATGTAATAATATTCTTTGTATGGCCGCACAACCGGGTCGGGGTTGTAGCCGTCATTGTATAATTCTTTTTACTGTTTTTGCTCCTAGGATAGACCCATGGAGGGGGTGCACAAACTACCGGGTATCTCGAAGTGCCGAGTGGCCTACTCACGGTGGTGAGGGAGGTTGCTTCGCTTCGGGTGCTTGGCGGGTAGTTTGCCGCACCCGTAGGGGTCTTGGGTGGGGTATTGGCTATTTACCGCGACCGTGTAATCCGCTTTGCGTTGCAGGCTCGAACGCATTGTGGATTCCTAGTATATCCAATGTATTCATCTGTGATCTGTAATGTCTATCATTGCTGTATATTTATATATAATAACTATTTAGGCGTTGCTTATGTTTTACAGCCGCGCTAGCCCAGCCCCCGCTCTGTCGTTAGTTATATAACCTAACGGGTGATGACGGGGCCCCGTGGCGAATGCGAATGGCATAAGCGTACGTCATATTTTGGTTGTTTTCTGCAATGGTAGGATTAAATGATGGGACGCATTAAAAGAACTAATGCAAGAAATAAACCAAGTAAAAGTCGATTGGAACACTTTGAAAACCACTCGGTTCTTTTCAAAACCAAACTTTTAAACGCGGAGCTTGAACCACTCCTTTTAAAAGCTATCTCGTTCCATCGATTATATCAAGTTCATTACGTTCACGGTTTCGCCAAAACCATTCGTAGCCCTCCGTCATTCCACATGAATGGTCAAAAGTATTCAAGCTGTGTATTTTGGCCAAAGTCAAGGCATAGTGATTGGTAGCGTTTGGGCATTCATGTGCAGCATAGATAGATGCGTTGATTTGGGACAGTCGTGCTGCCATTTTGGCCAAAGTCAAGGGTAGGTGCGGGTGGGTCCAAATTAACCAGGAGAATGACGGGTAGAACTTGACATGTGACTTATGATATTTTGGCCAAAGTCAAGGTCATAAGAGCATGGGGCAAAAATCCACATCGGGAGTTTCATAAGTACTGAAACTTGCTAGATTTGCATACCATTTGGAGTGTGGTGATTCTGGTAGGATTCCTTCAGTTTCGTCACGCGATGATATTTGGATCCCGATCCTACTGTGAGTATATGCTACTCCTCGGGAAAACTCTCACTTAACGATCAATGCTATAAACCTAGTAGGTGCCTAGAAAGGTGTTAGCGGGGTTACGCCCACAGGGAAAAGTGGTTACTTAATTAAGGAACTTCGCGAAAGCGTTGGAAAACCTCCCTCGAAGTACCGACACTGGCCTGGCTGAACGGTTAAGCAAGTATTGTACGGTGAGAATGATCCCGGCTAATCCTTTTCTTTATGGTTTGAGAAGGGATTCGAGAAACAGTGGGAGCCATCCAGTTTAGACAAACTAAAAACCACTCTAAACTTGCAAGAGCATCATACTAAAGTGTTTCTTTTCTCTCTCCTAATTGCAGCGACCATTCAACATGACCGGACTTAAGTTACTGTTAGATAAAAATATATTGACAGGGCCAAACTACAAAGATTGGCTCAGGAATGTCAAGATGGCGATCACTTATGACAAGCTGGGGTATATACTTACCACCAAAGCTCCCCCTGTCCCAGGTCCCACCTCCAGCGTCGCGGATGTAGAAATCCGTAAGACATGGGAGATAGATTGCGCGAGGGCCAGATGCCTCGTACTAGCCTCGATGGACAACGAACATCAGAGGAGGCACGAGAATATGGACCTAGAGTCCATATTTCTCCATACAAAAGAACTGTATGGAGAGCAGTCTCGTATCATTAGATACGAAGTGTCGAAGAAGCTTTTTTCGGCAAGGTTGGCCGTCGGATCATCGGTAGCGGACCACGTGCTTAAGATGATCGGCTACATAGAGGAGCTCGCGGACCTTGGGACCACGTTGGAGAATGAACTCTATACCGATTTGATTCTCCAGTCCCTTCCTTCCACTTACGCCCAGTTCGTTCTTAACTTCAACATGCAAGGAAAGGAGGTTGAACTTGCCGAGCTTCTGAACATGTTGAGGACTGCTGAGGGCACCCTACAGAAGGGTAGGGAGACATCCACTTTGTTTGTAGGAGGATCTTCCTCTTCTAGGTCCAGGGCGAAAGCCAAGGGCAAGAAGAAGAAAGCCCCCGCCAAACCAAGAGGCGGTGTCGGTAAAGTGGATACGAAGGGAAAGGGTAAAGCAACAAAAGTAGCGGGGAAGATGGTGGGGAAGGAAGAATCCTTCTATTGTCACAAAAGTGGTCACTGGAAACAGGATTGCAAGGCTTGGAAAGCCAGAACACAGGATTTGAAGCGAGTTGCAGCTTCAGCTTCAGGTGTGTATGTTATTGAAAACTGTCTATCAATAAACTCTACATCCTGGGTATTGGATACCGGATCAGGATCTCATATCTGTAATTCTTTGCAGGCGTTGAGAAAGCGTAGAGTTTTGAAGGCAGGTGATATGACCCTCAGAGTTGCGAACGGTGCTAGCATGGATGCAGAGGCCGTGGGGGACTATCACCTGGGATTATCTGATGGACACTTTTTGGTTTTGCGTAGTTGTTATTATGTACCAAATGCAACCTGTAATATCATATCTGTATCTTTATTATCTAAAGAAGGTTATGAATTTGCATTTGTAAGTAATGTAGTGAACATTCACCTTAATCAAGTTTTGATTGGGTCAGGTACATTGAACAACGGTATATACGTTTTAAACCAACCGCAGGTTTTCAATATCCAGAATACACACAAAAGAAAGTCTCCAGAAATTAATAAAACTTTCTTATGGCATTGTAGACTGGGTCACATCAATGAGAGAAGATTGACTAAGTTACATACTGAAGGATATTTGGATCCGTTCGAATATCAATCGTATGCAACTTGTCAATCCTGTCTCAAAGGAAAGATTACAAAGGTTCCGTTTTCTGGACACGGAGAAAGAGCGAGCGAGCTCTTGGGACTCGTACACAGCGACGTGTGCGGTCCAATGTCTACCCATGCGCGAAGCGGTTTTTCTTACTTCATTACCTTTACGGATGATTTTTCAAGGTACGGTTATGTTTTCTTAATGAAACATAAATCCGAGGCTTTTGAAAAATTCCAGGAATATAAGAATGAAGTAGAAAAACAAACCGGCAAAAGTATCAAGATCCTAAGATCGGATCGAGGAGGAGAATACTTAAGTGCCGAATTCCTGAACTACTTAAAAGAGAATGGAATTCTCTCTCAGCTTACTCCTCCATACACTCCGCAACATAATAGTGTATCGGAAAGAAGGAACCGGACCCTATTGGATATGGTACGGTCCATGATGAGTAACGCTGAGTTACCGCGATCGTTCTGGGGATATGCGCTAGAATCAGCAGCATACCTTTTGAACCGAGTTCCAACTAAGACTGTGCCTACTACACCATATGAAATGTGGTGTGGGAAGAGACCCCATCTTAATCACATTAAGACATGGGGATGTCCAGCTTTTGTAAAAAAGCAGCATGCGGACAAGCTCGAGGCACGCTCAGTACAGTGCAAGTTTGTGGGATATCCGAAGAACTCCAAGGGATATTACTTCTATTGCGAAGAGGAACAAAAAGTCCTTGTTTCTCGCCATGCCCACTTTCTAGAACATCAGTTCATAGAAAAAGAATTAAGTGGGAACGCAATAGAACTGGAAGAAATTCCAGAACCGCAAGCTATTACTGAAAGCTTAGTAGAGCCAGAGGGTTCGAAAGATCAAGACATTCCCGTGCCACTCCGCAGGAGTAGTAGGCAGTCTCATCCGCCCGAGAGATACTACGGTTTTCTCATTGACGGGGATAGAGAGGACTGCATCCTAGATTGTGATGAGCCTACTAGCTTCCAGCAAGCCATTCAGAGCATCGACTCGGTAAAATGGCTGGATGCAATGCGGACCGAGATGGAGTCCATGTACACCAACAAAGTATGGACGTTGGACATTGCTCCAGACGGGGTAAAACCCGTAGGATGCAAGTGGATCTTCAAAAGGAAGATTGGTGTAGATGGACAGGTTGAGACCTATAAAGCTAGACTGGTAGCAATGGGTTTTCGTCAGCGACCTGGTTTGGACTATGACGAAACCTTTTCTCCAGTAGCTATGCTGAAATCCATTCGGATCCTTCTTGCCATCGCTGCTTTCCACGACTATGAAATTTGGCAGATGGACGTAAAGACAGCTTTTCTAAATGGTCATTTAGAGGAGTGTGTCTATATGGACCAGCCAGAGGGTTTCATTCAGGGTGGGAGCAGCGGAAAGGTGTGCAAGTTGCTCAAGTCCATTTATGGACTCAAGCAGGCATCGCGGAGTTGGAACATCTGCTTTGATGAGACGGTCAAAGAATTTGGCTTTATCAAAAATCCAGATGAACCATGCATCTATTGTAGATTTGTAGCGAGAACTGTAGTATTCCTCGTTTTATACATGGATGACATTCTCTTAATAGGAAATGACATTCCTATGCTACAATCTGTCAAGGGGTTCTTGTCACACAGGTTCTCCATGAAAGACCTGGGTGATGCCTCATACATTCTGGGTATCCGGATCTACCGTGACAGATCCAAGAGGATATTAAGACTTTCTCAGTCCAGGTACATCGACACCATACTGAAGAGATTCAGTATGGAAGATTCCAAGCGCGGTAATCTACCGGCTTGTCACGGGATCACCCTCTCCAAAGAGATGTCTCCCAAGACTGATTTGGAGAGGGATCGCATGTCTATTATACCCTACGCTTCTGCGGTAGGCTCTATAATGTATGCGATGTTGTGTACCAGACCGGATGTGGCTTATGCACTGAGTGTGGTAAGCAGGTATCAGTCAAACCCTGGAGAGAAACATTGGATAGCAGTAAAGAACATTCTCAAGTACCTGAGAAGGACTAAGGAGATGTTCTTGGTGTATGGCGGAAAAGACCTGCAGATTGAGGCCTTTGCTGACTCCAGCTTCCAGAGTGACAAGGATGATTCCAAGTCCATGTCGGGTTTTGTCTTTACCCTTAATGGAGGGGCGGTGTGTTGGAAGAGCTCCAAACAGGAAACCGTTGCTGACTCGACTATGGAAGCGGAATACATCGCTGCATCTGATGCCGCAAAAGAAGCTGTCTGGATGAGGAAGTTCTTGAAAGAACTTCAGGTGGTTCCGTCCATTGTTGACCCAATACCTCTGTATTGCGACAACAACGGGGCTATAGCTTTAGCGAAGGAACCCAGGTCCCATCAGAAATCCAGACACATCTTAAGGCGGTATCACCTGATCAGGGAGATTGTGGATCGCCAGGAGATCGAGGTCCGGAGAGTTGCATCAGAGGATAACACAGCAGATCCATTCACCAAGGCCTTGCCCCAGACTCAGTTCGAGCGGCTGATCGAGATGATAGGTCTTCGATACGCCAGTACATGGCCTTAGTGCAAGTGGGAGATTGTTAGTGTATATGCCCTAGAGGCCATTACTGTATCATACTAGTTTGTATATTACTTAATGGAAGCTTGGGATATTCACAGTTGTATATACAATCTTGCTCGAAATGGTAGTATGCTACTTGGTTTGTCTCTGCTTTAAGATGTGCATGTGTTTCTTTTAGCATATTGCTGGTATACATATTAGTAGAGCCCTTAGGATCTTTGCTTGATTACCAGCGTTGTGATGGCGCTCGCACTCGTGGGAGCTGGGTAATCTATAAGCACATCCTTATACAGGTTCCTGGTCGTTGGACTATCGAGACAGGGCATCGATACTCCGGAGTAGACTAGCGTATGCGCTTCTCATCCCAGTGTGGGAGACGGTCTGTCCCACAGCCGTTAGTACGTCGTACTTGGGATAGTATGCGGGTGCTCGTTAGGTTACGAGTACACTGGACAGGACTCGTCGGGAACTGTTGGTTGGTAATATACCTATCGTCAGTTATCAGTTCCCAGGTGACATGAGTACAGCTTAGTCCGCTGACTTGACACTATCACTTCGCCTCGAGTGTGTTCCCACTGCACTTTGATTACTACCCTACCACGGCTCAGAGGAGTCGTGCAAACAGGTAGTTTTTGGGTGCAGTCCCGAAGCACTTGGAGGCAGTGACGGTTAGACAGGATTCGTCTCTCCCGGTATTGGGGGTTGACATCGCGCTGTGTCCAGGAGAGCCATTACACGAGTAGTCCCTGGCCAGGGCAAGCGAGATATACTGGTAGGCTTCCAGTGTTATCTCAGGGTGTTCTGGGCTTCACTCCGACACGACTTGTACCGCTATTAGGGGACTGACGTTCACCGCCCCCCTAGGCCCGCCATGCGATGTATCAGACGAACAGACCGGACTGTACGGAGACTGTCACATACAGGCTCAGTAGGAGTGCAGATGGGGTTCACCTCGTCAGTCTTCTTATCGACATCTACCTGGGGACCGTTACGTACAGCTAGTGCCGCTTGCGGTCTGTGGTTAAACCCACTGCCAGCGTAGTGTCGAGTCTTTAGAGTCCCACACAGAGAGCTATTCGCCTTTAGGCAAAACGAGTAGAGGTCGCATGGTTTTTGCGACAGGGTTCGTTCGCATCCGCGCACTTGTGCACGTTTGCTGTCCGGACAGTTTATACTAGCGGGCTTTGGTTTAAGCCGGATCCTAGTATATGATTTGAGATTGGGTTTTCTCATTGTGTTCGTGTTCCTCGGATCACGAATGCGGGTGCGTATGCACAGTTGCTTGAGATTGAGGGAGAGGACCTTGTTTAGGGTTAATGACTATTGTCATTTTATTAACCCTATTGCTTTTGTGTGTATTATTGTTAATTAATAATTAGCTTAATTATTGTGCATGGTTGTTGTTGTTGACCTTTTGACTTCATTGACTTGTTGACCAAGTTGACAATTTGACCATGATCATTTCATTTGGAAGATGCTCTTTGATCCTTGCAATTTGCATTAATGGTGAAATGATAATGGTCACCTCTTGATTAAACCATGATAATTTTCTAGCTAATTATGGAATTAAAATATTACACACATATTAGTGAGAATGGCTCACTAATTTTTCATTCTATCATATCTTTTCTCTCTCTTGCTCATCCTCTCCCTCAAGCTCTCTCCCTCTCATGTGTTGAGAAACAAAAAGCTTGAGAAAAACCTTCACTTGATCTTCTCTACTCACTTCTAGGGTTCAAGTCTTAGCATTTCTTGCACTCTAGTTACTCCTAGCTTGGAGTTGAAGCTAAAGGTCGAGGCTTTCGGGTGGATCGTTCTTTGACGGAAGGAGACAAGCAAGGTGAGGCCTTTCTACCATTCCGACGAGCAAGGAGAGAAGGAGTTCGAGCTCAAGGTATAACCTTTCTACAACTTAACTAGTTGTTAGTTTGCTTTAGCTAGTTTTCGTTTAGTAAAGATCCTCACAAACAAGGTCCATGTTGCCTAAGTCATTAAAAATCCGATTTTTATTATGTTTTCCGCCTCCCCGTAAGCACCGGGGTGGGCAACGTGGACTTATACACCGGAAGATCCTAAGAAGCCGGTCTTCGATCGGCTTACAGCTACTGCGGCCCATCTCAACGGGTCGTCCAACTCCAGCTCCTCGGTCTTCGCCACACTGGGCCAAAATTCCTGTGGGCCCACAATGAAGCTTGCAATCCCAAAGAAGGTTATTCCGAAGAGGATAGCCATCCCTGCTCCTGAAGTCGTTAAGGCGGCTTCTCCTGCCAAGGAGTCAGTCTTTACAAGACTAACCATCCCAACACCCACTCCCGCTCCTGCTACTCAAAGGACATCAGTCTTTAATAGGCTGACACCGGCAATGGCCCCTCACCTGGACAGAAGGCAAGACAAAGCCATCCCTATCACCGAACCAACTCCATCAGCTCGACACGCTCGACGTCGCCACTGGCGCCGAGTAAGGAAGGCCGGGGGCAACTCCCCCTCTGGACTAACGCCACCAGCTCCAACGGTGGAAGTTAATGTTGCTGTTCCAACCGGGAACAGCTTCGAGTTACTGAACAAGGTGCGTAGGAACATTCCTACCGTCGTACTGAAAAGATCTCATCCATCCGTTGAGAATGTTGCGGAAGCAAAGCCAAAACAGTCCCCTCAACGGCTATCTTCCAAAGTTTACAAGATCTGGCGACAAGTTCGAGAGTCAGTGATCGATCCAAATTTCTCCCGCTAGCACAAGAAACTGAAGGTCCAAAAGGAAGTCAGCCATCCTGCTAAGCCACGAAAAGTTGTCTGGATGCCCACTTTGACGGCTCCCTCAACTTCGACCGCTCTTGAGAAAAGAAGGCCGGAGAAAATCCCTGTGCCGGCGACAAAAGTCAAAGGCACTGAACCCAAACGCCCTAAGTTTGGGGGCATGGTGCTACATACAGTCTACATGGCGTCTGGGAAGGAGGATAGCCGTATATCCACAGGTCATAGACCGCTTACGCGATCGGTGACTAAAGCTCAAGAGCAGCAGCAGAAGCTCCAAGAAATGATAACAGCGATGGCCACACTCACCGGGCCAAAAGAAAGCCCAGAAGCATCCTCGGATCAATACCAGGAGCAAGAAACCGATGCCGAATTCCTTCGGAGAATACTGGAAAAGAAGGACAAGGAGGCTGCGGAACAAGCAGCCAATATAAAACGAATGGCCCTTCTGTTCCAGGACATGGTGGGTATGATGATCCGGCAGGATCCCCCAGCCAAAGATCCTCCGATTATCCTTGAAGATGATAGAGGACAAACGTCAAATCCACCGCCGGCCCTTTCAGCAGCAAAGGAGGAAACCATTTCCAAAGATGCACCAGACGACTATATTGCTCAACAAATACGAGTTCACCAGGCAACTGAGGCAGTCGGTCAAGTTGTCAAAATTGGGCGACCCTTTCCGGGCTGGTATGACCAAGTCAGTTACCCGCCGGGATATACGATCCCTAAATTCCATGTGTACAAGGGGACAGGGAATCCACATCATCATGTCGCTCAATTCAGAGCATTATGCGGCAACACTGGAGGCGACGAAAAACAGTTGCTTCGCCAATTCGTCGGCAGCTTAGCAGAAACAGCTTTTGAATGGTATTCGGTGCTTCTCGACGACTTCATCAAAACGTTTACAGAAATGGAGTTGCTATTCACTCAACGGTTCGCAAGCGCCGGCGAACGCACCCCGATGACGGCATTGATCAAAGCCAGAGTGAAGCCGGGAGAGACGTGGGTGCAATATGCAATCCGGTGGCGGAACCTATGGTCAAGATGCGAACAACGCATAGAAGAAGCTCCTGCCGTGGGCATTTTCCTGGGTACTCTCGACCCTCAAGCGACCATCTCCCAATTCATGATGTTCTTCAAGCCGACCACCTTCCAGGCCTTGATTGACAAGCTGGCCCAAATGGACCAGATGGGTCATAGGCCTTCCTCTTCAAAGACAGAACCTTGGAATGAAAAGGGCAAAGGGAAAGCAACCTTCGTTTCCAATACTCAGCAACGGCCGAGCAACTTAAACCCGGTTGTTCGCCAAAACAACGTGCGTCCACGCCCATCCCTCGAGGAGAGACTGGGACGCCCTTACTCGTTTACCCAAGATAAAACGAGGAAACTGTTCGAACTGGCAGTGCACAACAAAATCATCAATCTGCCGGATCCAAAACGTCCGTTGCAGCCGGGCGATGTCAACAATCTCAATTATTGCCCTTGCCACCAAACGGTAAGCCATCCGATCGAAGATTGCTTCGTCTTTAAGGGATGGATCGAGGATCAGTGCCTACAAGGTAAATTTGCGCTGTCTGAGAAGTGGAATGTAAACCCACCACAACCGCACACTCCTAAAAAGACGGACACACCAGGGGCATCGTGCTCATTCATAAGGGAAGCCCTTTGGGAGGACGTTCTTTCAACCAAGACGAAAAGAAGCTGAAGGATCTCCAAACATGCCCGGCAATCAGGTGGAAAAATCTACTGGAATCTGAGATCATCGAGGGAATGCTGAAACCACACCCAACTCCAAAAATAGGTGGTGATTGTCAGAGAGCTCACACCTAGCCGTCAGAATCTTCAAAGAAAAACAAGAAGAAATCCAAGAAGCCCGTGAAGCCTGGCGACAAGCGCACGGATTTGCAGATACAGATTGACGCGCTGGAAGAGTATAACCAGAAGGCGTGGATTCCAACCACACTCCAAGAGTTCCTCAGCCACGTCCTCGAGGACAAAATTGATGGAGAAGACTCATCAGATGAATCTGAGGACTACATCCCAAGTTGTCATGTGATCTCCCACTCGTTTACCGACGATGAAAAAACTCCTGGCACTGAGAAACTGGGGGCACGGCCTGAACCAGAACTTGTGTGGCCGACAGACAAAATGATCGACACCTTCCTGAACGAAGCCTGTCTTAAAAGCAAAGCCGATCGAGAGCGCGAGATGGCCATATTCGAGAAAGCTAAACGCCGGCGACTGGACAAATGGGTCGAAACACTCCCACCGGATCAAAATACATCCAACGCAAATGAAAGCAGGATCAAGACAAGGAAAAGATTCGCCAAAGCGATATCGATGGGGATGAGGCTGCCCTCTTTCAGAGAAAAGTCTCCTGGTGGCATACATCTTGATGAAGCGGAAGTACATCCTAATTTCTGCTTATATCATCAGAAGATCGCACATCCTACTGAGAACTGCACTCCTTTAAGTGTTGGTGGCAAGGGTATGTCACTCACAGGAAACACTTCAACAGGACAAAGCGTGAAGCTCGTAGACAGCAGAAAAATGCGACAGATGAGCGTAAAAGAATTGCCGGCAATTGTCATAGGGTTGATCCCGAGGGACCGCGAGTTCTTACATTCGGGAGCAATTCCGACGAAAAGGTAGCCCTCGGCCTTCTTTTCAAGGAGTCCATCTCTAAAACGAAAGAGTTGAGGGGTTGCGAGAATATTCAGCCGTGCAATCGCACACTACCCGGAAAGAATCTCGGACCGGTAAATAAAGGATCGAACAAAAAGGATAAAGGGAAGGAAAAAACGGCCTTCGTCGCCAACGCTCAACAACAATCGAGTGGCCCTAGACCGGTTGTTCGCCAAAGCAACAAGCGGCAACCCCTCTATGAAAAGTTGAAACGTCCTTACTCATTTCCCCGGGATGAAACAAGGAGGCTGTTCAAACTAGCAGTGCGCGACGGGCTTATCACTCTACCGGAGCCGAAATGCCAGCTACAACTGAATGAGGTCAACAGTCCTAATTACTGCCCTTACCACCAAGTATTTGGCCATCCGATCGAAAATTGCTACGTCTTCAAAAACTGGGTTGAAGACCAATACCAACAAGGCAAACTCGCGCTGTCCGAAAACTGGAAGGTGAGCCCACCACAACCACATGCTCCGAGAAAGATAGATATGCCGGGGGCATCATGCTCATTCATAGAGAAAACCCAACGGACCACTACGTCCTAAAACTGGATAATAGACCGAAACGTCGTTAAACTAACAACGGACCACTACGTCCTAAAACTGGATACTGGTCCGAAAAGTCCGTAAACGAGAAATTCGCCTCAAATACGGCAACGGGGGACCGCAATGTCCTAAAACTTGCAAACGACCGAAACGTCGTTAAACTACTCCCAACCCGCAGCATATTCAGGCTGACGTGGTAAAAAAAAAAATGGTACGTCCACAAGCGAGATGGGCACGGATGAAAACCCGAAAGGGCGCCGTGAGTAAAAACAGCTGGTCTACCGGCGATATTTGTGAAAACCCGAAAGGGCGAAGACGTGGTAAAAAAAAATGGTACGTCCACAAGCGAGATGGGCACGGATGAAAACCCGAAAGGGCTCCGTGAGTAAAAACAGCAGGGGTACCGGCGAGTCTTTGTGAAAATCCGAAAGGGCGCAACCTCATTAAAAAAAAAGAAAAGAAAAGAATAAAAATAAAAACAGTATGTCAATAAGCAAATTGGGCACGGATGAAAACCCGAAAGGGCTCCGTGAGTAAAAATAGCAGGGCTACCGGCGCGTGTTTGTGAAAACCCGAAAGGGCACAACCTCGTTAAAAGACACTTACAGGGTCCTCTCGACCTTGTAAGGAGAAACCACCCGAGTGAGATCCTTACGACTTACAGGGGAGCAATACACTTAAGGATCCTTACGATTCCTAAGGAGAAATTACACTTGCGAGATCCTCACGACTCGTAAGGAGAACTCTCTTCTGGGACCCTCACAGCTCATAAGTTTTGAAAGTCTTAAGTTACAGAAACCTTAACCTTTTCTTAAGCAACCCCCACAACCTTCGATATTGCCCTTCAAGCGGCTCATATTGACCCTTGTATACAATCCACGGGCACGAATAAACATTTCCCTAACAAAGTCCCATCCGTGACTAGGGATATGCTTGTACAGCAAACAACACTTGTAAGTCCTCTCGACTTATAAGGAGAAAACCCTTTTGTAAGATCCTTACGACTTACAAGAGAACATGCATTTAGGAATCCTCACGATCCCTAAGGAGAAAGCATACCTACGAGATCCTCATGACTTGTAGGGAGAAATACCTTTGTGAGACCCTTACGGCTCATGAAGTCAAAAGCCTTAGTTGACAGCATCCTAACCCTGTTCGCTAAGCCACCTTTGTTTGACATCGACAGAGGCAAATGATGATTCGCTCCTGGCAATATCCCAGTTGTAGCGATGCTGATGCCTAAACCGGTATCAAATTCCAAGTCTTTTCATGGTAAATGATGATTCGCTCCTGGCAATATCCCAGTTGTAGTGATGTTGATGCCTAAATCGCTATCAAATTCCAAGTCCTTTCATGGCAAATGATGATTCGCTCCTGGCAATATTCCAGTCGTAGCAATGCTGATGCTAAGATTGGCATCAAATTTCAAGTTCTACACTCGCGATAAAAAAAATCAGCGAGCCAAAAATGCATATGAAATAGCCGAAATGATGGGACAACTTGCAACGAAATCAGCAAGTAAAAATATATGCATACAAAACCAGCCGAAATGATTGGGCAACTCGCAATAAAAAGCAGCGAGTAAAAAGAAAAATAGCCAAAATGATTGGGCACCGTGAAAAATAGCCGAAATGATTAGGCAATCGCGATTTTCACGATATAAAAAGCTGAAATGATAGAGCATCGTGGAAAGAAAAAATAAACGATGAAAGAATGAAACTTTTTGCCCTACAGGTGAGATCACATTGATCCCTGTATACAATCTAAGGGTACAAACGAAGAAGGAAGCATACCTCCCCAACAGGCTCCATCGGAAAGCGAAACCTAATCTCGACGGTTCATAGACAACCTAGAGGCAACCTCGACATTTGTCGCAATATTGCAGACATAATGTCAAAAGACGAAGCAAAAGGAAGATCTCGAGCTTCAGGGTCTCGACGTCAACATCGACAACTTAGAGATCACCAACGGCGTTTCTCCTCACTCCAAACAAATGCAGACGTGACGTCAACAATCGACCTCAGAGTAGCAACGAAACGGAACCATGGCAAAGTCCCTAGTTCCAAATCTCAATGGCTACATATACAGCCTGGAGACCAACAACGGTGTGCCTCCTCATTCTAGCAGGACACAGATGTTACACCATCAAGCGGAGTGATGGAAAAATCCCAGCTTCACCTCAACATTCATCTCGATACAGCAGACGAGATGTCAACAATGGCGTTCCTTCGTAGTCCAGTAGGATGCAGATGCAACGTCAAAAAAAGACCTCACAGTCGAAACAAAGCGGAGTGACGGCAAAATCCCAGCCCCAACTCAGCATTCGTCTCGATACAGCAGACGCAATGTCGACAACGGCGTTCCTTCGCAGTCCAACATGATGCAGAAGCAACGTCAACAAAATACCCCATGATTAGTAAAGCGGAGTGACGACAAAATCCCAGCTCCACCTTGACATTCGTCTCGATACAGCAGACGAGATGTCACTACAGCGTCCTTCCTCCAACAGGATTCAGACACACCAAAGCAAACGAAGCGAAGGCCAAATTCCTAGCTTCAATGTGTTGACGGTAAGTCATATAAAACCGGAAAGACAATCATAGATCATATCACACCAACATGGAGTGATCATCACCTCGACGTTCGTCTCAATACAGCGGACGCAATGCAAGAAAACGGACCAAAGGCCAAATTCCTAGCTTCAGGGTCTTAACGGCAAGTCATATAAAGCATAAAAGACAATCGGAGATCATCCCAAATGGAGTGGTCACCACCTCGACGATCATCTCGATACAGCAGATGAAATACCACCCCAGCGTTCTTTCTCCAACAGGATCCGGACGTGCCAAAGCAAATGAAGCAAAGGCCAAATTCCTAGCTTCAGGATCTTGACGGCAAGTCATATAAAGCCTGAAAGACATTCGGAGATCATCTCGCACCAGCGCGGAGTGGTCACCACCTCGACGATCGTCTCGATACAGCAGATGAAATGTCACCCCAGCGTACTTCCCCCAGTGAGATTCGGACGCGCCAAAGCAAATGAAGCAAAAGCCAAATTCCTAGCTTCAGGGTCTTGACGGCAAGTCATATAAAGCCTGAAAGACATTCGGAGATCATCTCACACCAGCGCGGAGTGGTCACCACCTCGACGATCGTCTCGATATAGCAGATGAAATGTCACCCCAGCGTTCTTCCCCCAGCAGGATTCAGACGCGCCAAAGCAAATGAAGCAAAGGCCAAATTCCTAGCTTCAAGGTCTTAACGGCAAGTCATATAAAGCCTGAAAGACTACCGGAGATCATCCCACATGGAGTGGTTACCACTTCGACGTTCGTCTCGATACAGCAGATGAGATGTCATGACAGCGTTCCTCCTCCAACAGGATTCGGATGTGACAAAGAAAATGAAGCAAAGGCCAAATTCCTAGCTTCAGGGTCTTGACGGCAAGTCATATAAAGCCTGAAAGACATTCGGAGATCATCTCGCACCAGCGCGGAGTGGTCACCACCTCGACGTTCGTCTTAATACAACAAACGAGATGTCACGACAGCGTTCCTCCTCTAACAGGATTCGGACGTGACAAAGCAAATGAAGCAAAGGCAAAATTCCTAGCTTCAGGGTCTTGACGGCAAGTCATATAAAGCCTGAAAGACATTCGGAGATCATCTCGCACCAGCGCGGAGTGGTCACTACCTCGACGATCGTCTCGATACAGCAGATGAAATGTCACCCCAGCGTTCTTCCCCCAGCAGGATTCGGACACGCCAAAGCAAACAAAGCAAAGGCCAAATTCCTAGCTTCAAGGTCTTAACGCCAAGTCATATAAAACCTGAAAGACTACCGGAGATCATCCCACATGGAGTGGTCACCACCTCGATGTTCGTCTCGATACAGCAGACGAGATGTCACCACAGCGTTCTTCCTCCAGCAGGATTCAGACGCGACATTCAAACAACGGAGCCACGGGAAAATCCCTAGTTCCAAACCTCGATGGTTCACCAACAACCTAGAGACAACCACGACATTTGTCTCGATACAGCAGACGCAATGACAGCAAATGAAGCGAAGGCCAAATTCCTAGCTTCAGGGTCTTGACGGCAACTCATATAAAACCGGAAAGACCATCGGAGATCATCTCACACCAGCATGAAGTGATCACCACCTCGACGTTCATCTCGATACAGCAGACGAGATGTCACCACAGCATTCTCCCTCCAACAGGATTTGGATACACCAAAGCAAACGAAGCAAATGCCAAATTCCTAGCTTCAGGGTCTTGACGGAAAGTCATATAAAGCCTGAAAGATAATCGGAGATCATTTCGAACCAGTGCGGAGTGGTCACCACCTCGGCGTTCGTCTCGATACAGCAGACGCAACATCACCAAAAGGAGCCACGGCAAAATCCCTAGTTCCAAACCTCAACGGTTCACCAGCAACCTAGAGACAACCATGACATTCGTCTCGATACAGAAGACGCGATACCAGCAAACGAAGCGAAGGCCAAATTCCTAGCTTCAGGGTCTTAACGGCAAGTCATATAAAGCCTGAAAGACAATCGGAGATCATCTCGATCCAGTGTGGAGTGGTCACCGCCTCGATGTTTGTCTCGATACAGCAGACGCAACATCACCAAAAGGAGCCACGGCAAAATCCTTAGTTCCAGACCTCGACGGTTCACCAGCAACCTAGAGACAACCGCGACATTCGTCTCGATACAGCAGACGCGATGCCAGCAAACGAAGCAAAGGCCAAATTCATAGCTTCAGGGTCTTAACGGCAAGTTATATAAAGCCTGAAAGACTATCGGAGATCATCCCATACTAGCGCGGAGTGGTTATGACTCATCGGGGCTCTCCAAAATGAGCCTAACCTCAAGTAAAAAGTGGAATGGCAAATTCCTAACGCTTGCTCTTCCGACGGTCAAACTGCCAAGGAGGATTGCTTGAAGACGTCTTGTCCAGCCCCCAAAGGGATCAGAGACACGGCAGTCACAGGGCTACTCGAACAGCACGATTGCCTATCGAGGAATATATCAACTGATGCGACGGTACGACGGCCAAAACCCTAAGTACTACAGACCCTAACGGACTTCTGTCATAAATAGCAGAGGTTAACTGTGACGTTAGGATATTCTTGCGAGATCTACTCGATCTGTTTCGACTCGTGAGGAAATTGATGTCTTTGCGAGAACTTCTCGATTCGTCTCGACTCGTGAGATAAAGCCTTAGGCAGTAGGGATTAAAAAACCTATTTCCTAAGTACTGGGACCCTGCAAGTCGGCCCAAAACGGTCTCTTGCACACTATCCACGGGTCACACTCTCCAAAGTCGAATCTCGACACGGAGGGAAACAACCGCTTACGGGTCCTCTCGACTCGTAAGAGGGAAAACTCTCTTATAGGATCCTTACGACTTATAAGAGAAAACACACATAGGAATCCTCACGACTCCTAAGGAGAAAATACACCTACGAGATCCTCAAGACTCGTAGGGAGAAAAGTCTTTATGAGACCCTCACAGCTCATAAAGTTGAAAAGTCTTAGGTGGCAGATCCTAACCCTGTCTCCTAAGCCATCACCGCCCTGCGAAGAGGTCAAGATGGACCATCTATGAGCCACACTTGCTAAAGCTACATGCCACTGAAATGGAGAAGTTACTCATGAGCGTATAAACTACTTCACGCCAGAGTAAGACATAAAGAAATAGAAGGGTGCGGCTCATGGAGTTGAGCGTTTGGAACTATATCTCTTAAGAGTTGAGATTTGAGTCAATGATAAATGACGAAGCTTGTGTCCACTCGTTATCTTCTCAGATCAAGATTCTGAAAGCGATACACCAACCCGAAACTGGTCATACTCCATGTATAACTCTGCATAACTCTGCACTACTTCACCCACGCACATACTTACGTGGGCAAAGTAGTGGGGGGCATTTGTTCCGGCCAAAAATTTCTGCGTAAAGGAGTCCAAGGTATCAAATGGCAGCGATACGCTTAAGGAAATGCGAACCAGTATCTTTAGGCCTGTATTTTGATAAACTCACGAAAGAGGAACTATTAAATTCTGAATGTTTTGGAAGCATCTCGAAAAACCCTTCGATTTGATATATTATGGGCTTCATAATTCATCCGGGATCAAAAGTTATGAGCTAATATGCTATACACTGTTCCCTGATTAAAAATCAGGAATTATCTCAATGAGGTATCGCGTGCTCACACGTGACCAATGGTCACGTGTTGACACGTGATGGTTAAAGTAGCGGCCAAGGACAGAGCGCAGATGAGGAGCCCATTCCGGGGGTCACGTGCTCACAGGTGACCAAATGTCACGTGCTCACACGTGATCAAAGGTCATGTGGCAACACGTGACTGGCTGTAAAAGCCTTACTGTTCAACAGAATTAAATTCTGAAAAAGGTCATTTAAATATTTCCAAATAGAATTAAAATTCTAAATTTCTATAAATCTTTCCAAATGGAAAAGGACTAAGAGGACCGTTGGATTAAAGATCCAAGGGTGATTAAATATCACTAATTTATGGAAAGATCTTAGACAAGGAAAGATTTCCCCTAAAATCTCACCGAAAATAACAAGCAGAATATCTCTGGATTTAAAATCCAACGGTGAATAAAATTCACTGAATGATCTAAAGGATCATATTAATGATGATAACAAATCAAATCTTTCAATGAGAGATTTGCTAAAACAAATTGATTCTCTTTCTTTCTCCTAAAAATAGGAGCCAAGAAAAGAAGAGAAGGGGACCTTTTTTGGAGGAAAAAAAACAGAGAGAGGAGAATTTAATTCTCAAGAGGGAAGAAAAGAAAGGAGAATTTAATTCTCAACAAAGAAAACCCTTGGTGAGAAAAGGGAAAAAGATCAACTTCAGAAAGAGAATTTAATTCTCAAAATTTAAGTGTTTAACTCTTCTGCAAACAAAGAACTTAGTTCTTCCTCTAGTTGAAGATCTGCAGAAGCACATCTCCCCATAAGTTGAGAATTTAATTCTCATAGGGTTGTGATCCTGCCATGCAGATCCAAAACTTAGAGGGGGAATTAAGTTTAGAGAATTTAATTCTCCTAAAGCAAAACTAGGGTTTAACCCTAATCAAGAATTTATTTCTTTTACATATCTGGGAATTTAATTCCTTTGAAAAGAAATCAGGGTTTTATCCTAAATAAGAATTTAATTCTTTTACAATAGGAATTTAATTCCTCCAAAATCATAATTAGGGTTTAACCCTACAGAGAATTCAATTCTTAAAAGATCTCTGTTCATGAAAAGAACTAGGGTCACGTGCCCCCACGTGACCCTTGAAAAGATCCCTGAAGAAAACAAGCTTTGAGGCAATGCCTCACGTTCTCCCACGTGACTCCCAAAACGCAGAAAGAAAAAGCAAAGGAAATGAAAGCTTTTGGCGCTCTCATGTGTTATCACGTGACCCCTCAGGCAATACTTTAACAATTGGCGCACAGATCCCCATCACGTGCCAACACGTGATTCTCTAAAATAAAAATAAAAGTGTTTAACCCTTATTCGCAGATTTGAGGATAAAACAAAAGGAGATCTGGCTCCACATTTAGGGCGCCCTCACGTGTCCCCACGTGACCCCTAACAAATCCCTTTAATATCCAATGGATTGATGCCTATCACATGCCTACACGTGATGGCTATGAAAATTAAAAAGTGTTTAACACTTGTTTGCAGAACAAAATAAAGGGGATTTGGCCCCACTTTTTAATGCCATCACATGTGCACACGTGACCCCTCTGTCTTTAGTGTTTAACACTAATTTGGGGATTATGTTTCCAGTGTTTAACACTGATTGTTTCTTGTGTTTAACACTATATTGAAGATTATATTTCCAGTGTTTAACACTGATTGTCTTTTAGTGTTTAACACTAATTTGAGAGTTCTATCTCCAGTGTTTAACACTGTTGTTCTCTAGTGTTTAACACTTCTTTTAGCCAAATTGGCTAATTTTCCAGAGGCAAAAGTCCCTCCTCCAATTGAATCTCAAAATTGAGGAAGTCAAAGACAAAATTTTGTCAGAACCCCTAAACCTCTGTTTAGCACTGCTGAATGATGATTGGCTGAACCCAGTCAAATGTCTATTGGTCCAAAGGAGCCAATATTTCAAACATAATTGGACTTAGCCCAAACTGGCCATAAGTCCTCATATCATCTTGAACTGAGCACATCTGCTCTTTCAACCAACTCATTGGTTCAAGGGTACATCTCTGAACTCCTCTGATATTTGTCGTTGTTATCCTTCAACGTCTTCAGAGAGGTGATTGGTCCCGACAGCCATACATCTAAATGGACCACCATGTCCCTAAAATGGAACAATAGAGCCCAAATGCTCTTTTGTCGGATTTAAACGATCCCGTTTAAGTTGATCTTAGCCCCAAATATGGCTAACGTATCCTTAAACCTTCAAACAGACTTTAGTCCCAAATTGGACTATAGATCCCCCAATCAACTCTGGTTCAAGGGTACATCTCTGAACTTCTCTGACATCTGTCGTTGTAATCCCTCAACGTCGTTAGAGAGGTGATGGGTCCCGACGGCCATACATGCAATGGACCACTATGTCCCTAAACTGGAACAATAGAGCCCAAATGCTCTTTTGTCGGATCTAAACGATCCTGTTAAGTTGATCTTAGTATCAAATCAGACTAACGTATCCTTAACGAACGTTTAAGTTGATCTTAGTCTAAAAAAGGGCTAACGTATCCTTAAACCAAAACCCCAAACCCAAATCTAAGTAAACACGGATTTGGACTAAACTACGTCCTACGGGCGACGACATAAATTAGTCTCCGTATACAATCCACGGGCAACCAAACACAAAACAAACACACACGACACGAAGTGAGTATCTGGAGAAGGAGAAAGTTGTTACCGCGATGTGGTAGTGTAATTAACAGCAGGGGCTTGCGCCTGCAGGGAAGAGCGTCCCCACAATCAAAAACCCCTCAAATGAGGGGGAATCTGACGTAGTCTGCTACATCGGCCACATCCGTTTAAACCTTCAATACACGGTGCCATAAATCAAATTGGCATCTTCGGAGAGGTGGACGGATAGCACCAATTATCATCTGCCCAGAATTTTAGGCAAGACGTCCCTGTCTTGGCCGTCATTCGGAGGGGAACAATACCCTCTGCTAGTCCTGGATAGACCCACCACGAAATCCAGGGAAATCTATTCCCATTTCTACTCCGGAATGGGCAAGGGCTGCAATTCTCCAGCCGGCCTCTAGCGCTCTGCCTTGACTTACTGACAAGTCAAGCATCTTGAAACAAACACTGCAACGTCTCTCTTCATTCCTTTCCACCAATAAACATCGCTCCAGTCATGATACATCTTGGTGGAACCAGGATGAATACTGTATGGTGATCTATGGGCCTCCTCTAAGATCTCACGTCTCAGTCCACCCGAATCTGGAACCAAAGAAGAGTCCCAAAACGTAATACTCCATGGCCATCTATCACGAACTCCGACACTCTACCCTGCCTAGCCTGATCCATGATCTCTGTCATACGAGCATCTGCGGCTGTGTCTCCAGAATATGAACCAATACTGAGGACGGTGCGAACATGTGCTAACTGTCCTCCTGTCGATGTGAACTCGAATAGTACATGACTATCAAATAAAATCTACCAATCTGTAGAAGACTGCCTCTGTAAGGTGCGCAGATGAGATAAGCAACCTCCAGGCCTCCAACTCAAGGCATCTGCCACAACATTTGCTTTGCCTAGATGATACAAGATCTCACAATCGTAAACCTTCACGAGTCCCTCCATCTACGATGCCTTAGATTCATATCCCTCTGCTGAAAAATATACTTTAGGCGCTTATGATCTATAAGAATCTGGCACGACTCTCCATATAAAAAATGTCTACAATTCTTCAGTGCGAATACTACTGCAGCCATCTCTAAATCATGAGTGGGGTAGTTCTGCTCGTGCCTCTTCAACTGTCGAGAAGCATAAGCTACAACCCTGTCGTGCTGCATCAGTACACAGCCTAAACCCACTCGAGAGGCATCACAATACACCACGAACCCACCTGACCCAGAAGGTAACGATAATACAGGTGTAGTCGTCAAACGAGTATTCAACTGCTGGAATGCTGCTCACCTACATCTGTCTAAAGAAATGGAACTTCCTTCCTAGTCAATCCGGTCAACGGTGCAGCGATCAGAGAAAAATCCTGCACAAACATCTGTCATAACCGGCTAGACCCAAGAAACATCGAACCTCTATAACTGACAATGGTCTGGGCCAGTGCTGTACCGCTTCTATCTTCTTTGGGTCCACACGTATCCCATCTCTTGCAACTACGTGACCCAAGAAATCTATACTATCCAGCCAAAAAGCACACTTGAAGAATTTAGCGAATCCGTTACTTCTGATACCTGTAGAAAAGTCTGGTTAATCTCTCCTTCGATGATTCGTCCCAATTTGTCGGAGGAAAACTTACTACACGATCTCCTTCTTGAACTATTTTCACCAGGTCTGAACAAACTCCATCGAAAGAAGTACATCGTTTTCAACGATCTCGTATCGAAGTGCCACAACGGATTAAAATCCAAACCATCTCACCATTGAACATCTATAAATCCTGTTGGTCCATTTATACTGGTAACGTCGCCAACCATTTAACTTCATGGACTCGGGAAACTGTTGGAGATAGTGCCCTCATAGTCAATTATTGGATCACAGGTACGTGATTGCAATGATTGCGGAGGATCTATACCGGTAGGACAATCTTACTCAAGATGATAGTATGTTATCTGGTTTGCCTTTATCAGTCGTGTATATGTTCAGGTGACTGATTACATGTTACACTTTGATAGAGCCCTTAGGATCTTGCTTTACCACCAACAGTATGATGGCGATCATATACGTGAGAGTTGGGTGGTTTATACGCATATCCTTAATTGTGGTCCCTAGTCGTGGGAGTTTCGAGACAGGGCATCGATACTCCGGAGTAGACTAGTGTGTACAGTCGAGACCCCGACGAGGGGCGGTGGCCGATCTCACAAGCCACTGGTGTCAGTTGGATCACCTAAGATGTCTACAGGTGCTCATTGGGTTATGAGTACACCGGACATGACTCGCCGGGAACCTGCTAGTTGGTATTATACATATCGTCAGATAGCAGTTCCCTGGTGACATGTGTACAGGTTAGTTCATCGACCTGAGGTCGTCATTTGTCTCGTGTGAGTTCCCACTGTGCTTTGATTTCTACCCTACCACGGATCAAAGGAGTCGTGCAAACAGGTAGCTTTTGGGTACAGTCCCGAGCCATATGGAGGCACGTGAGCGGATCGGCAGGGGATTCGTCTCTCCCGGTATTGGGGGCGAGGTCGTGCTGTGTCTAGGAGAGCCATTACACAAAGTCCATGGCCATGGCAGGAGATTTACTGGTAGGTACTCCAGTAGTATCTCAAGGTGTTATTGGGCTTCACTCCGACACGACTTATACTGCTATTGGGGGTCTGACATTACTAGCCCCTTAGGCAGATATGTGATACTCATAGACGAACGGACCGGACTGTATATACATTGTCACTGTTAGGCTCAGTAGGGTTTCTGGATGAGTTCGCTCATCAGCCTCCCTTGAGGTCAGTCCATGGGCAGCCGTTACGCATTGCTAGTGCCGCTGACAGTTTGTGGTTAAACTCACTGCCAGGGTATTGACGAGTCATTAGAGTCCCCCACAGACAGTTTCCCAAGTTCGGGCGATTCGTTGTAGAGGCCGTATTGTTTTATGGCAGGGTTCGGAAAATGCGCGCGCGTTTACGCACGTGTTATTTTTCGGGCAGATAATACTGGTCGGCTTTGGTTTAAGCCGAATCCGAGTATTATATTGAGTAGATACAATATCTTTGTCTCAGTTGCATTTGTATTCGGTCGTAATACAAATGCGGGTATATTTATACAGTTACGGGGTTATCCTGAAAGTCGTTTCAGGATCACTTTTGGAAGTTGCCAGTTTCCAGTTTTCTATCTGCCGTCTTTTAACATTCAGTTAAAGACGGATTTATCTTTTCTTGGATGAGAGTGAGTCATGCTTCTATAAGGTTCTAGAAGGTTCTAGAAATTGGTGACAAGGTTAATGACTCATGCTTTGATTTCAATGAGGTTTTGTTTTCCTTAAGATATTTGTTTGTGTTCACATATGATATTTGTTCTTAAGGTTACTCTCCCCTCTCCTACACTCACCCCCCCACTCCTATAAGTGGCCGGCCCCCTCCTCTCTCTCTACTGGGTTTTTTGAGTTTCCATTTTTGCAAAAGATTATGATAGTTTCCGGTGTATGGAATTCAAAGCTCATTTCATTCCATCACCCGATTCCCTCGGCAACTTCATTAACCGATCGTCCACGGATTTGGACGAAGTGAGACAAAGTCATCTACTCATTCTCTACATCATTCTTGGTCATCTCTTTTAGCAAACTTGACGACCGAGTTGCCTCAAGTCAGAGGCGGGAGCCCGTTTAAAGAATCGTCGACGTGGTGCCACCTCGACGAGGAGATCGGAGATCGACGAGATCGGAGCAGCCGCAACGGAGCGTGGGATGATGGTTAAAGAACGAAGGACTCGGATCGTTCGGTATAACCTTTCTACACTCTTTACAGTTTGTTAGTTTAGCAATAATGGCAGATCCGGGTTAAAGTATACGATAGCGCCAGTTAAAAAGTTTTTGTTCCGCATTTGGCGTCTGTAGACGGCCGGGGCGCTACCGTAGAGTTACAGTGGTATCAGAGCCTCACCATTTTGCTATACTAACTTGTGCTAACGCGTTTAAAACATCGATCGAACCGGAAATCAAAACTAAAAAATCTAAGTTCTGAGTTTCTGTCGATTTTAAAAGGGTTCCAAAATTAATTTTTCACATCACAGAAAATTCTGCAGGCTTTTATAAGAACACCGTCAAAATTTGGGAGCTTGATTCGACAAGACGGCCGCGGAAACTAGGCCAAACCCATGGTTTGGCCGCGGATCCGCGGCCATTCTGTGTCATCATGCCCCCAAATTTGGTCAGTGGGTTCTTCTCTGGAATTTATGGTTTTTGGTATATATCTTTTGGGCCCAGATTTTGTTACTGTTCACCAGTTGTTCGTGGGGCCCACTTTGTGATATTTTGTCGATCGTAATTTAAACACGTTAGTTTACATTGCTTACATTATATCTCCGACCGGGAATGTCATTTGATCGGTAAAACGCGTCTGATTGCTATAGTTCTTTTAGACGGGTTTGCGAACGTGACATTCGCGTTGATGTTCTGTGTTGTGCTGTAATGTTGCGGATTTGTCGTGGTGGATAGCAGTGTGCAATGGTAGTACAGTTTGAGTTTATTTGTACATTTGATATTGCGGGGCGAGCGTCCAACATGTGGACTGCCGTCACTGCCTGTTGTATAATATTCTTTTGGGGCACGACCAGGTTGCGGTCGATGTACCTGTTGTACTATTTTTCATTACTGTACTAGGTTTTGCCCCACGACGGAGTGCACGGATAGCCGGGTTCTGGAGGGCAACTGGTCCGCATCTCATGGGTTTGAGAGGCAGAGGGGTCCCACTCTAGAATTGGCAGACTATTCGCCGCACTCGTAGGGGGTACAGGTTGACCCAAGGAGGGGTGCCCAAGATTACCGGATTCCGCGGAGTGCTGGGTGGTCTATTCACTATGCTGTAGGGGGCTGCCTCGCTTCAGGTTTTGGCGGGTAACTTGCCGCACCCGTAGGGGTCTAGGTTTCATTACACAGGCTATCCACACGACAGGGGAACGTCGGGTTTCAGCAGCGGCTCTGTGAAACCCGGGGATCCCAGATTATCTGTATTGTTCTGTGATGCTTATTACTTTTCTGTAATGTTGCATATTATCACGCCTGGAGCGATTAATGTATCTTGGTTTATATACTATTAGATGTTGTATATGTTTTACACCCACGCTAGTCCAGTCTCCGCTCTGTCGTTAGTTAAGTAACCTAACGGGTGATGACGGTGTAAGTGTACGCTAGCGCCCCGGCAGTCTACACACGCCAAATGCGGAACAAAAACTTTTAAACTGGCGCTATCGTATACTTTAACCCGGATCTGCCATTATTGCTAAACTAACAAACTGTAAAGAGTGTAGAAAGGTTATACCGAACGATCCGAGTCCTTCGTTCTTTAACCATCATCCCACGCTCCGTTGCGGCTGCTCTGATCTCGTCGATCTCCGATATCCTCGTCGAGGTGGCACCACATGATCGGTTCTTTAAACGGGCTCCCGCCTCTGACTTGAGGCAAATCGATCGTCAAGTTTGCTAAAAGAGACGACCAAGAATGATGTAGAGAATGAGTAGATGACTTTGTCTCACTTCGTCCAAATCCGTGGACGATCGGTTAATGAAGTTGCCGAGGGAATTGGGTGATGGAATGAAATGAACTGTAAAATTCCATGCACCCCAAATACTATCATATCTTTTCAACAAATGAAATCAACAACCATAAGAGAGAGAGGAGGGGGCCGGCCTCTTATAAAGAGAAGGGGGGTGACCGTAGGAACCAAGTGGTGACCCTAAGCAAAAGATATTATGAACAAATATCCTAAGGAAAACAAAACCATTAATTATCAAAGCATGAGTCATTAAACACATCATCATAAATCCATTAGTGCACTAATGAGTCATGAAGCCTAGTCATCATGTAGAACCTTCTAGAAGCTTCTAGAAGCACTGACTCACCTCTCATCCAAGAAAACATAAATCCGTCTTTAACCGAATGTTAAAAGACGGCTGATAGAAAACTGGAAACTGGCAACTTCCAAAAGAGATCCTGAAACGACTTTCAGGATAACCCCGAAACTGTATAAATATACCCGCATTTTTATTACGACCGAATACAAATGCAACTGAGACAAAGATATTATACCTACTCAATACAATACTCGGATCCGGCTTAAACCAAAGCCGACCAGTATCATCTGTCCGAAAATCGACACGTGCGTAAACGCACGTGCATTTTCCGAACCCTGCCATAAAACCATACGACCTCTACAACGTTTCGCCCGAACTTGGGAAACTGTCTTTCGGGGACTCTAATGACTCGTCAGTACCCTGGCAGTGGGTTTAACCACAAACCGTCAGCGGCACTAGCTATGCGTAACGGCTGCCCATGGACTTACCTCAAGGGAGACCGATGAGCGCACTCAAGGGAGGCCGATGAGCGAACTCATCCAGAAACCCTACTGAGCCTAACAGTGACAATGTATATACGGTCCGGTCCGTTCGTCTATGAGTATCGCATATCCGCCTAGGGGGCTAGTAACGTCAGACCCCCAAGAGCAGTATAAGTCGTGTCGGAGTGAAGCCCAATAACACCCTGAGATACTACTGGAGTACCTACCAGTAAATCTCCTGCCACGGCCGTGGGCTTTGTGTAATGGCTCTCCTAGACACAGCACGATCTCGCCCCCAATACCGGGAGAGACGAATCCCCTGCCGATCCGCTCACGTGCCTCCATATGGCTCGGGACTGTACCCAAAAGCTACCTGTTTGCACGACTCCTTTGAGCCGTGGTAGGGTAGAAATCAAAGCACAGTGGGAACTCACACGAGACAAATGACGACCTCAGGTCGATGAACTAACCTGTACACATGTCACCAGGGAACTGCGATCTGACGATAGATATAATACTAACTAGCAGATTCCCGGCGAGTCCTGTCCGGTGTACTCATAACCCAATGAGCACCTGTATACATCTTAGGTGATCCAACTGACACCAGTGGCTTGTGAGACCGGCCACCGCCCCTCGTCGGGGTCTCGACTGTACACACTAGTCTACTCCGGAGTATCGATGCCCTGTCTCGAAACTCCCATGACTAGGGACCACAATTAAGGATATGCATATAAACTACCCAACTCTCACTTATATGATCGCCATCATACTGTTGGTAGTAAAGCAAGATCCTAAGGGCTCTATCAAAGTGTAACATGCAATCAGTCACCTGAACATGTACACGACTGATAAAGGCAAACCAGATAGCATACTATCATCTCGAGTAAGACTGTCCTACCGGGATAGGTCCTCCGCAATCATTGCAATAACGTACCTGCGATCCAATAATTGACTATGAGGGCACTATCTCCAACAATCTCACACTTGCACTCAAGGCTAATTATTGCGATGTTGCGTACTCACAGCCCGTGTGAAACCAACACCCAACTCCTCTACTAATCAATATCACAAAGCCCGTTTGTAAAACTATTGTGTTCGAGAAATAGCCTCGGTGAGTGGATCCGCCTAGAAGTTTCTTTCTGAATCTCTCTTAATCTCAAGTTCGCGGAGAAAGCCATCTCCCGAATTGAGTAATACCTGTCTTAGAATATGTCTGGATATCTGATGGGACCTTAGTTCATAAATGAACTCCATATCCAAACTTCTTAGACTGTATGGATCACTGAACCTAATCAGTATCCGGCACCATGCCACCCACAGTATCCTCTTGAACCACCTGTCCATAATACTGTCCCTCTTCGTCAGAGGGAAAAACTATAACTCTGACAATCACTCTGTCAACCATGTCACCTTTGAAGCTTGGAATGATAACCGTCTCCCGAAGGAGGCTGCCGTCATCAAATCCGTAGAACATGTACTTATGTTCTAAAACTGCTTCCTTATGTTTCTCCAGGATTGGATTAATACAAACTTATTGCATCTAGTGCAAAACCAACATTTGGTGTGGTACTTGACATCTCATGATTGACTCAATTGCCTAAGCAAGTGATCTGCCAATCATGCACATCCTTCTCCCCTTTAGCCTGTAAGACACCTTTAGAGAGGGTGACTCCATCACCTGCAGGTACACCACCATGCTAGGAGTCAACTATTCCAAAAACTATTAGAATATCTGTCAAAGTACCCATATTGGGAAACTACCCAAATCCAGATCTAAAACCATAGATCTAGAAACCGGAATGTCAAATATTATATCCATATCCTGTCTGGAGAAACAACTGTGTGACGACCACTGTCCAACCGATCGTAGTATAGGAATTTTACTTCCTACTCTGTGTATGTCATCCAGATACCATGACATCACACCCTACTACCTTCTTAACGGATCCATCTCTTATTTTGATTGAAGTCAAACCCATGACTGTCACATCAAAATTAGATGATCTATCTCCGCTATAACTGCTCAAGTCTATAAATAGATATAAGCATCTTGCCCACTATGCTTCCGTTGCTCCCACTGACTACGACAACCCTCCTACCGGGTCTCATAACCTGGAACAACAGTAGTGTCAAGTCTGGGTAGATAAGAACCTCCCTGTCACCGTCCTTGAGCCTACCGAAGTACCTCTCGGGTGTCTGAGGTTACCTGCCATATCTGCGGAGTGGCTTTTGGAATGTCAAACTTGATTGAATGTATAGGTCCTATTAAATTTTCCGTAATCGTTCGCGGTTCTGGAATCACTTCCAGTTCTACCATACTCCGACTACTGTTTTCTGAAAAAGATCCATTTTTACTAAAACTGTGGCGAGTCAAGAACAATATCACTATTGATCTTCCAAATGGTAGAATATCAACCCTCGTCATAGCCAGGGTCAACCCACAAACAGCCATTACAGAAACGTGCCCTGAGTTATCCAGTGTCTGGTTTTAAGCATAAGCTGGACAACTCCCCGTACCTTAATTCTTTTAAGGTACGAACTATTCTATATCCAATATAGAAACTTTGGCACTTATTTAATTGGAACCATATTCAGTCCATGCAGCTGTCTCCAGTGCATATCAACTTAATGGAAAGAGGCTAATCAGCATTACTCAACTTAGGAATCCATCCACTTATGAGTAACCTGAAAGAGAAACACGTTTCTCAAAATCATCACTATCATCTGAATACCAATCACAAGAATCTACATCTTCGATCTCTTTGAAGAATCCCGATACTTGTGATACCTGGTTCTCTACTTTATTCTTATACCCACAACTTCTCAAAACTTAGACCTTGTATTTCTACGAAACACTTGTCCAAATACTAGAGAAGTTATAAGTAAACAGAACATAGTACGAGGACCTACCCCTTTGTCCTGATGGACACTTGGACATCATACAATACTCTGTATAAGTCCGCTGAGTTAAACAACTCAAAACCTGTGCGTTGTAGGTGGAAAACTGTAGCCTGGCGATTTCCTCAAATATCACCAATTACAACGAATTCCGATATAATGAGGATGATCACCTAATTCCCAATATCTTACTCCCACTCATCATCTGTAAAACCATACAGATATGAGAATGAAACCTGGTAAATACATACCCTTGGAGTAAGTGTCTAATCGGGAACACAGTTTTTCCTTTAACAATGCACTGAAACATGAAAATGTTTCGTAGGGGTATCCTGGTATTCATAGCAATGCCTCTTCCATAATCCAATTCATGACTTCAACCGTATATTTTATTGCCGTCTCTCCAAATCCCTTTATTTGTCTTTAGCCGTTACCTTCTGTACACCATCGTTAGGCTAAATGGTTTTCTTCCTTCCCTACCGTTCGGCACCAGCCTATGGTTTGGAAGAAGACTATCCAGTAAGCATAATAGGTGTACCCTCCTAAACCAAGGAGTACTCGCAACTGAGAGAAGGTGATGATAAAAGACAACTGAATAATACCTTATTCTTTTAAAGGTGAAATAGGAGTGGCGATGAAGTACGCGGTTTTGTTCGTGAATGATATCAGTCGCAATTTACTTTGCCCTCTTTCTAATCCCTTTATTTTGTCTTTACATATTACCTTCTGCACACCCTACTTAGGCTAATTGGTTTTCTTCATTCCCTACCTTTCGGCACCAGCCTATGGTTTGGAATAAGACTATCCAATAAGCGTAATAGGTGTACTCTCCTAAACCAAGGAGCTCTCGCAACCTGAGAGAAGGTGATAATAAAAGACAACTGAATAAACCAATTCTATTTCTCCTGAACCTGGATCCATCCTCGAAGAAGTCCCTTCGAGTTCGTATATAACCATACGATGGCTCTATCCAATGGAAGTGGATATCCGTAGTAATACGGGTGTTCTGAGAAATTCAAAGGGTAAAAGAAGGAGTGGCAATGACTTATGCAACATAGACAATCCAAAAAGTCAGTATTTTAAGAAGGTTCGGTCAACCTGGTCACTGAGTCATAGTCTAGGGTCGGTCAAAGGTCGCTACCAAATAGAGAGAGAGAAAAGAAACACTCTGCGTGCACTCTAACCTAGATCAGAATGGTCATCACTTTATCTAATCCGGAAACCTCCCACTGTCCTGTCAAATTCTCCTCCAAACCTAAAGAAGAATCAATCGGGATCACCCGAAGAGTAAACCAACTCATCAGTGGGAATCAGGATCCAACTCTCATCGCATGATAACGTGACGGAATCCACTCGCGTTATCACACTCCAGAAGGTATGCGCATGCCTGGCAAGTTTCAGTTTCTTTAGAAACTCCCGATATGATTTTTGCCCCATGCTCTTATGACCTTGGCGAAAGTCAACAAATCATAAGTCACATGTCAAGTTCTGCCCGTCATTATCTTGTTACTTTGAATCCACCCGTACATACCCTTGACGAAAGCCAACAAGGTAATACGACTGTCCCAAACCAACACATCTATCTATGCAACAAATGAATACCCCAGCAACTACCAAACACTATGCCTTGACGAAAGCCAACACACATAGCTTGAATATTACTGACCATCCATAAGAAACGACGGAGGGCTACGGCTGGTTTTTGGCGAAAAACCTTTAACGTAATGAACTTGATCTCGCTGAAGGAACCTGATAGCTTTTTAAAATATAGTGGCGAAAACCTTTTGCTAAAGAGGTCACTCTCGGTAAAGGGATCTCGGCTCTTTCCTCGTGGAATGAGGTGCAGGATATTCCACTGAATACCGCTATGCAAAGCAACTTGTAATCGACTATAGTAAAGTTATTACCCTGATGCAAACTTCTGTCCAAGGGGTCGGTCCCGGTAAAGGGATATCGGCCCTTGCCCCGTCGAATGAGGTGCAGGATATTCCACTGAATACCGCTATGCATAACAAAAGGAAACGTCTTTGCAATAACACCTTTTAAATTTGTTCCAACAACTGTAAACAGGTTTGTTATACTTTGCATTGATCAGAATCAACGCAGTCCCATCATTCGATCACACCAGAAAAGAACGAAAATAAAATGTACGTATATGCCATCCGCATTCGTCACTGGGTCCCGTCATCACTCGTTAGGTTACTTAACTAACGACAGAGCGGGGGCTGGACTAGCGCGGGTGTAAAACATATACAACATCTAATAGTATATAAACCAATATACAATAATCGCTCCAGGCGTGATAGTATGCAACATTACAGAAAAGTAATAAGCATCACAGAACAATACAGATAATCTGGGATCCCCGAGTTTCACAGAGCCGTTGCTAAAACCCGACGTTCCTCTGTCGTGTGGATAGCCTGTGCAATGAAACCTAGACCCCTACGGGTGCGGCAAGTTACCCGCCAAAACCTGAAGCGAGGTAGTCCCCACAGCATAGTGAATGGAACACCCGGCACTTCACGGAATCCGGTAAATTGAGCACCCCTCTTTGGGTCAACCTGTACCCCCTACGAGTGCGGCGAATAGTCTGCCAATTCTAGAGTGGGGACCCTCTGCCTCTCAAAGCCATGAAATTCGGACCCGTTGCTCTCCAGAACCCGGCTATCCGTGCACTCCGTCGCGGGGCAAAACCTAGTACAGTAATGAAAAATAGTACAATAGGTACATCGACCGCAACCTGGTCGTGCCCCAAAAAGAATATTATACAACAGGCAGTGACGGCAGTCCACATGTTGGACGCTCGCCCCGCAATATCAAATGTACAAATAAACACAAACTGTACTACCATTGCACACTGCTATCCACCACGACAAATCCACAACAACACAGCACAACACAGAACATCAACGCGAATGTCACGTTCGCAAACCCGTCTAAAAGAACTATAGCAATTAAACGCGGTTTACCGATCAAATGACATTCCCGGTCGGAGATATAATGTAAGCACTGTAAACTAACGTGTTTAAATTTCGATTGACCAAAGACCAAATATCAAAAAGTGGGCCCCACTGCTTACTGGTGAACAGTAACAAAACCTGGGCCAAAACGATATTTACCAAAACCCCCAAAATCCATCACAGAACCACCTGACAAAATTTGAGAGCACGTGCTCCCCACGTGGCCGCGGATGCGCGGCCAAACCATGGGTTTGGCAGCGTTTCCGCGGCAGCTTGGAGGAATCACGACCCCAAATTTTGTCGTGGCTCTTAAAAACGCCTGCACAGATTTTTAAGACATCCAGAAATAAATTTCGAGACCATTTAAAATCAACAGAAACTGTCATGCAAGGATTTTGCCGTTTTTGATTTTCGGTTCGATCGATGTTTTGAACGCGTTAGCACAAGTTAGCATAGCAAAATGGTGAGGCTCTGATACCACTGTAATTGTACGCTAGCGCCCCGGCAGTCTACAGACGCCAAATGCGGAACAAAAACTTTTAAACTGGCGCTATCGTATACTTTAACCCGGATCTGCCATTATTGCTAAACTAACAAACTGTAAAGAGTGTAGAAAGATTATACCGAACGATCCGAGCCCTTCGTTCTTTAACCATCATCCCACGCTCCGTTGCGGCTGCTCTGATCTCGTCGATCTCCGATATCCTCGTCGAGGTGGCACCACATGATCGGTTCTTTAAACGGGCTCCCGCCTCTGACTTGAGGCAACTCGATCGTCAAGTTTGCTAAAAGAGACGACCAAGAATGATGTAGAGAATGAGTAGATGACTTTGTCTCACTTCGTCCAAATCCGTGGACGATCGGTTAATGAAGTTGCCGAGGGAATTGGGTGATGGAATGAAATGAACTGTAAAATTCCATGCACCCCAAATACTATCATATCTTTTGAACAAATGAAATCAACAACCATAAGAGAGAGAGGAGGGGGCTGGCCTCTTATAAAGAGAAGGGGGGTGACCGTAGGAACCAAGTGGTGACCCTAGCAAAAGATATTATGAACAAATATCCTAAGGAAAACAAAACCATTAATTATCAAAGCATGAGTCATTAAACACATCATCATAAATCCATTAATGCACTAATGAGTCATGAAGCCTAGTCATCATCTAGAACCTTCTAGAAGCTTCTAGAAGCACTGACTCACCTCTCATCCAAGAAAAGATAAATCCGTCTTTAACCGAATGTTAAAAGACGGCTGATAGAAAACTGGAAACTGGCAACTTCCAAAAGTGATCCTGAAACGACTTTCAGGATAACCCCGAAACTGTATAAATATACCCGCATTTGTATTACGACCGAATACAAATGCAACTGAGACAAAGATATTATACCTACTCAATACAATACTCGGATCCGGCTTAAACCAAAGCCGACCAGTATCATCTGTCCGAAAATCGACACGTGCGTAAACGCACGTGCATTTTCCGAACCCTGCCATAAAACCATACGGCCTCTACAACGTTTCGCCCGAACTTGGGAAACTATCTGTGGGGGACTCTAATGACTCGTCAGTACCCTGGCAGTGGGTTTAACCATAAACCGTCAGCGGCACTAGCTATGCGTAACGGCTGCCCATGGACTGACCTCAAGGGAGACCGATGAGCGCACTCAAGGGAGGCCGATGAGCGAACTCATCCAGAAACCCTACTGAACCTAACAGTGACAATGTATATACAGTCCGGTCCGTTCGTCTATGAGTATCGCATATCCGCCTAGGGGGCTAGTAACGTCAGACCCCCAAGAGCAGTATAAGTCGTGTCGGAGTGAAGCCCAATAACACCCTGAGATACTACTGGAGTACCTACCAGTAAATCTCCTGCCACGGCCGTGGGCTTTGTGTAATGGCTCTCCTAGACACAGCACGATCTCGCCCCCAATACCGGGAGAGACGAATCCCCTGCCGATCCGCTCACGTGCCTCCATATGGCTCGGGACTGTACCCAAAAGCTACCTGTTTGCACGACTCCTTTGAGCCGTGGTAGGGTAGAAATCAAAGCACAGTGGGAACTCACACGAAACAAATGACGACCTCAGGTCGATGAACTAACCTGTACACATGTCACCAGGGAACTGCTATCTGACGATAGATATAATACTAACTAGCAGATTCCCGGCGAGTCCTGTCCGGTGTACTCATAACCCAATGAGCACCTGTATACATCTTAGGTGATCCAACTGACACCAGTGGCTTGTGAGACCGGCCACCGCCCCTCGTCGGGGTCTCGACTGTACACACTAGTCTACTCCGGAGTATCGATGCCCTGTCTCGAAACTCCCACGACTAGGGACCACAATTAAGGATATGCATATAAACTACCCAACTCTCACTTATATGATCGCCATCATACCGTTGGTAGTAAAGCAAGATCCTAAGGGCTCTATCAAAGTGTAACATGCAATCAGTCACCTGAACATGTACACGACTGATAAAGGCAAACCAGATAGCATACTATCATCTCGAGTAAGACTGTCCTACCGGGATAGGTCCTCCGCAATCATTGCAATCACGTACCTGCGATCCAAAAATTGACTATGAGGGCACTATCTCCAACAGACGGGACCCAGTGATGAATGCAGATGGCATATACGTACATTTTATTTTCGTTCTTTTTTGGTGTGATTAATTGATGGGACTGCGTTGATTCTGATCAATGCAAAGTTAAACAATCCTGTTTACAGTTGTTGGAACAAATTTAAAAAGTGTTATTGCAAAGACGTTTCCTTTTGTTTTGCATAGCGGTATTCAGTGGAATATCCTGCACCTCATTCGACGGGGCAAGGGCCGATATCCCTTCACCGGGACTGACCCCTTGGGCAGAAGTTTGTGTCAGGGTAATAACTTCACTATAGTCGATTACAAGTTGCTTTGCATAGCGGTATTCAGTGGAATATCCTGCACCTCATTCCACGAGGAAAGAGCCGAGATCCCTTTACCGGGAGTGACCTCTTTAGCAAAATGTTTCCGCTACTATATTTTAAAAAAGCTATCAGGTTCCTTCAGCGATATCAAGTTCACTACGTTAAAGGTTTTTCGCCAAAAACCAGCCGTAGCCCTCCGTCACTTCTTTTGGGTATTCAGTAGTATTCAAGCTATGTATTTTGACCAACGCCAAGGCATAGTGTTTGGTAGCTGCTGGGTATTCAATTGTTGAATAGATAGATGAGTTAGTTTGGGACAGTCGTTCTGCCATTTTGGCCAACGTCAAGAGCATGTGCGGGTGGGTTCAAATTGACAAGATAGTGACGGGTAGAACTTGGCATGTGACTTATGACATTTTGACCAACGCCAAGGTTATAAGAGCATGGGGCAAAAATTCATATCGAGAGTTTCTAAAGAAACTGAAACTTGCCAAGTATGCGCATACCTTCTGGAGTATGGGTAACGTGGATGCATTCCATCACGTTATCATGCGATGAGAGTTGGATCCTGATTCCCACTGATGAGTTGGTTTACTCTTCGGGTGATCCCGATTGATTCTTCTTTAGGTTTGGAGGAGAATTTGACAGGACAGTGGAAGGTTTCCAGATTAGATATAGTGATGACCATTCTGATCTAGGTTAGAGTGCACGCAGAGTGTTTCTTTTCTCTCTCTCTTTGGCAGCGACCTTTGACCGACCCTAGACTATGACTCAGTGACCAGGTTGACCGAACCTTCATAAAATACTGGCTTTTGGATTATCTGAGTTGCATAAGTCATTGCCACTCCTTCTTTTACCCTTTGAATTTCTCAGAACACCTGTATTACTACGGATATCCACTTCCATTGGATAGATCCATCGTATGGTTATATACGAACTCGAAGGGACTTCTTCGAGGATGGATCTAGGTTCAGGAGAAATAGAATTGGTTTATTCAGTTGTCTTTTATTATCACCTTCTCTCAGGTTGCGAGAGCTCCTTGGTTTAGGAGAGTACACCTATTACGCTTATTGGATAGTCTTATTCCAAACCATAGGCAGGTGCCGAAAGGTAGGGAATGAAGAAAACCAATTAGCCTAAGTAGGGTGTGCAGAAAGTAATATGTAAAGACAAAATAAAGGGATTAGAAAGAGGGCAAAGTAAATTGCGACTGATATCATTCACGACCAAAACCGTGTACTTCATCGCCACTCCTATTTCACCTTTAAAAGAATAAGGTATTATTCAGTTGTCTTTTATCATCACCTTCTCTCAAGATACGAGTACTCCTTGGTTTAGGAGGGTACACCTATTATGCTTACTGAATAGTCTTCTTCCAAACCATAGGCTGGTGCCGAACGGTAGGGAAGGAAGAAAACCATTTAGCCTAACAATGGTGTACAGAAGGTAACGACTAAAGACAAATAAAAGGATTTGGAGAGACGGCAATAAAATATACGGTTGAAGTCATGAATTGGATTATAGAAGAGACTTGCTATGAATACCAGGATACCCCTACGAAACATTTTCATGTTTCAGTGCATTGTTAAAGAATAATTGTTTTCCCGATTAGACACTTACTCCAAGGGTATGTATTTACCAGGTTTCATTCTCATATCTGTATGGTTTTACAGATGATGATTGGGAGTAAGTTATTGGGAATTAGGTGATTATCCTCACTATATCGGAATTTGTTGTAATTTGTGATATTTGAGGAAATCGCCAGGGTACAGTTTTCAACCTACGATGCACAGGTTTTGAGTTGTTTAACTCAGCGGACTTATACAGAGTATTGTATGTTGTCCAGTGTCCATCAGGAAAAAGGGGTAGGTCCTCGTACGATGTTCTATTTACTTATAACTTCTCTAGTATTTGGACAAGTGTTTTGTAGAAATACAAGGTCTAAGTTTTGAGAAGTTATGGGTATAAGAATAAAGTAGAGAACCAGGTGTCACAAGTGTCGGGATTCTTCAAAGAGATCGAAGATATAGATTCTTGTGATTGGTATTCAGATGATAGTGATGGTTTTGAGAAACGTGTTTCTCTTTCAGGTTACTCATATTTGGATGGATTCCTAAGTTGAGTAATGCTGATTAGCCTCTTTCCATTAAGTTGATATGCACTGGAGACAGCTGCATGATTTGAATCTGGTTCCAATTAAATAAGTGCCAAAGTTTCTATATTGGATATAGAATAGATCGTACCTTAAAAGATGTTAAGGTACGGGGAGTTGTCCAGCTTATGCTTAAAACCAGACTCTGGATAACTCAGGGCACGTTTCTGTAATGGCTGTTTGTGGGTTGACCCTGGCTATGACGAGGGTTGATATTCTACCATTTGGAAGATCAATAGTGATATTGTTCTTGACTTGGCACAGTTTTAGTAAAAATGGATCTTTTTCAGAAAACAGTAGTGGGAGTATGGTAGAACTGGACTGGAAGTGATTCCAGAACCGCGAACGATTACGGAAAATTTAATAGGACCTACATATTCAATCAGGTTTGACATTCCAATAGCCACTCCGCAGATATGGTGGGTAACCTCAGACACCCGAGAGGTACCTCGGTAGCCTCAGGGACGGTGACAGGGAGGTTCTTATCTACCAAGACTTGACACTACTGTTGTTCCAGGCTATGAGACCCGGTAGGAGGGTTGTCGTAGTCAGTGGGAGCATCGGAAGCATAGTGGGCAAGTAGCTTATATCTATTTATAGACTTGAGCAGTTACAGCGGAGATAGATCATCTAATTTTGATGTGACAGTCATAGGTTTGACTTCATCAGAATAAGGGATGGATCTGTTAAGAAGGTAGTAGGGTGTGATGTCATGGTATCTGGATGACATACACAGAGTAGGAAGTAAAATTCCTATACTACGATCGGTTGTACTGTGGTCGTCACACAGTTGTTTCTCCAGACAGGATATGGATATAATATCAAACATTATGGTTTCTAGATCTATGGTTTTAGATCTGGATTTGGGTAGTTTCCCAATGTGGGTACTTTGACAGTATTCTAATGGTGTTTAGAATAGATGACTCCTAGCATGGTGGTGTACCTGCAGGTGATGGAGTCACCCTCTCTAAAGGTGTCTTATGGACTAAAGGGGAGAGGGATGTGCATGATTGACAGATCACTTGCTTAGGCAGTTGAGTCAATCGTGAGATGTCAAGTACCACACCAGATGTTGTTTTTGCACTAGATGCAATAAGTTTGTATTAATCCAATCCTGGAGAAACATAAGGAAGCAGTTTTAGAACATAAGTACATGTTCTACGGATTTGATGACGGCAGCCTCCTTCTGGAGACGATTATCATTCCAGGCTTCAAAGGTGACATGGATGACAGAGTGATTGTCAGAGTTATAGTTTTCCCTCTGACGAGGGACAGTATTATGGACAGGTGGTCCAAGAGAATACTGTGGGAGGCATGGTGCAGGATACTGATTAGGTTCAGTGATCGATACAGTCTAAGAAGTTTGGATTTGGAGTTCATTTACGAACTAGGTCCCATCAGATATCCAGACATATTCTAAGACAGATATTACTCGTTTCGGGAGATGGCTTTCTCCGCGAACTTGAGATTAAGAGAGATATAGAAAGAAACTTCTAGGCGGATCCACTCACTAAGGCTATTACTCGAACACAATAGTTTTACAAACGGGCTTTGTGATACTGATTAGTAGAGGAGTTGGATGTTCGGTTTCAGACGGGCTGTGAGTAGTCGATATCGCAGTAATTAGCCTTGAGTGCAAGTGGGAGATTGTTAGAGATAGTGCCCTCATAGTCAATTATTGGATCACAGGTACATGATTGCAATGATTGTGGAGGACCTATACCGGTAGGACAGTCTTACTTAAGATGATAGTATGCTATCTGGTTTGCCTTTATCAGTCGTGTACATGTTCAGGTGACTGATTACATGTTACACTTTGATAGAGCCCTTAGGATCTTGCTTTACCACCAACAGTATGATGGCGATCATATACGTGAGAGTTGGGTGGTTTATACGCATATCCTTAATTGTGGTCCCTAGTCGTGGGAGTTTCGAGACAGGGCATCGATACTCCGGAGTAGACTAGTGTGTACAGTCGAGACCCCGACGAGGGGCGGTGGCCGGTCGCACAAGCCACTGGTGTCAGTTGGATCACCTAAGATGTATACAGGTGCTCATTGGGTTATGAGTACACCAGACAGGACTTGCCGGGAACCTGCTAGTTGGTATTATACATATCGTCAGATAGCAGTTCCCTGGTGACACGTGTACAGGTTAGTTCATCGACCTGAGGTCGTCATTTGTCTCGTGTGAGTTCCCACTGTGCTTTGATTTCTATCCTACCACGGCTCAAAGGAGTCGTGCAAACAGGTAGCTTTTGGGTACAGTCCCGAGCCATATGTAGGCACGTGAGCGGATCGGCAGGGGATTCATCTCTCTCGGTATTGGGGGCGAGGTCGTGCTGTGTCTAGGAGAGCCATTACACAAAGTCCATGGCCATGGCAGGAGATTTACTGGTAGGTACTCTAGTAGTATCTCAGGATGTTATTGGGCTTCACTCCGACACGACTTATACTGCTATTGGGGGTCTGACGTTACTAGCTCCCTAGGAAGATATGCGATACTCATAGACGAACGGACCGGACTGTATATACATTGTCACTGTTAGGCTCAGTAGGGTTTCTGGATGAGTTCGCTCATCAGCCTCCCTTGAGGTCAGTCCATGGGCAGCCGTTACGCATTGCTAGTGCCGCTGACGGTTTTTGGTTAAACCCACTGCCAGGGTACTGACGAGTCATTAGAGTCCCCCACAGACAGTTTCCCAAGTTCGGGCGATTCGTTGTAGAGGCCATATGGTTTTATGGCAGGGTTCGTAAAATGCACGTGCGTTTACGCACGTGTTATTTTTCGGGCAGATAATACTGGTCGGCTTTGGTTTAAGCCGGATCCGAGTATTATATTGAGTAGATATAATATCTTTGTCTCAGTTGCATTTGTATTCGGTCGTAATACAAATGCGGGTATATTTATACAGTTACGGGGTTATCCTGAAAGTCGTTTCAGGATCACTTTTGGAAGTTGCCAGTTTCCAGTTTTCTATCTGCCGTCTTTTAATATTCAGTTAAAGACGGATTTATCTTTTCTTGGATGAGAGTGAGTCATGCTTCTAGAAGGTTCTAGAAATTGGTGACAAGGTTAATGACTCATGCTTTGATTTCAATGAGGTTTTGTTTTCCTTAAGATATTTATTTGTGTTCACATATGATATTTGTTCTTAAGGTTACTCTCCCCTCTCCTACACTCACCCCCACTCCTTTAAGTGGCCGGCCCCCTCCTCTCTCTCTACTGGGTTTTTTGAGTTTCCATTTTTGCAAAAGATTATGATAGTTTCCGATGTATGGAATTCAAAGCTCATTTCATTCCATCACCCGATTCCCTCGGCAACTTCATTAACCGAACGTCCACGGATTTGGACGAAATGAGACAAAGTCATCTACTCATTCTCTACATCATTCTTGGTCATCTCTTTTAGCAAACTTGACGACCGAGTTGCCTCAAGTCAGAGGCGGGAGCCCGTTTAAAGAATCGTCGACGTGGTGCCACCTCGACGAGGAGATCGGAGATCGACGAGATCGTAGCAGCCGCAACGGAGCGTGGGATGATGGTTAAAGAACGAAGGACTCGGATCGTTCGGTATAACCTTTCTACACTCTTTACAGTTTGTTAGTTTAGCAATAATGGCAGATCCGGGTTAAAGTATACGATAGCGCCAGTTAAAAAGTTTTTGTTCCGCATTTGGCGTCTATAGACGGCCGGGGCGCTACCGTAGACTTACAGAAACAACATCTCGATAACCTCAACAATGAATGTTACCACTATCTAAACAGTACGTGACACCACTATATTCAGAGAGGATAAAAACATCACGTCTTAAGTCTGTCTGATCTCTAACAACGACTCTACCATCTGGTACGGATCACGAAGATCTTGCCCCATAATTTGAGCTCGATCATATATGAATAATGTAAGTGCATGGCAGCGCCCCGGCCGTCTGAACGAGGCCAAAATGCGGAATCAAAACTTTTCTATAAACTAGAACCGGCGCAACCGCGGACTTTAAATCCCGGATCGAGCCATTAGTCTAATGCTAGCTGACTAGAGAAAGGGTAGAGAGATATACCGAGCGATTCGTGTCCTTCGGTCTTCTCTTCGTCATCCCGATCTCCCCGCGGAATCTCCGGTCTTCATCTCCTGGTTAGAAGGGCTCCACATCGCTGGGTTCTTTTACGGGCTCCCACCTCTGGACCGAGGCAACTCGGGCACGAAGTTGGCGAGTCGACGTGTCCAAGAATACTGTAGGATAGTGTAGAACTATATATCTCATGGGGGTTATAAGAAGTTGCCATTTGGGAGTGGAGAAGGAGATGTGATATTTTGTGATGAACTAGGGAATTTTTGCAAGCAAAATGAGAACAAAATCCCCACACAAAAAATGGACAGCCCCCATCTTTTGGCCGGCCCCCTTGATGGAGAATGAGAGGGGGTGGATCAATAATGCAAGAAGGAATGATGAATGATGATGGGAAAATAAAGATCACAACCAAATCCAAAACCTATCACCCATCATATTTCAAAAGTCAAGCAATGATGATGAGGAACAAAGAAGTCAAATGATGGTTGAACCATCATGAAGCTATCACCACAAAAAGTCTTCTCTATAATAAAATGCACAATTGCAAATAACCCCCTCCACCAAATTTCAGCCTAAGAAGGAACAAAAGAAAATTTGCCAAAACGGAATGCAAACTGGCAACTTCAAAAAAAAAGATCCCGTAATAAATTACAGGAAAAACCCCGCGACTGTATATACATACCCGTATTTGTATTCCGACCGAATAAAATGCAATGAGACAAAATCTACACTGTACAATACTAGGATCCGGCTTAAACCAAAGCCCGCTAGTATTATCCGTTCGACCATGATCCGTGCAATACCGTACGTATATGATTGAACCCTGCCATATCTCCATACGGCCTCTACAGCGTTTCGCCCGAAACTTAAGAAACTGTCTGTGGGGACTCTAAAGACTCATCAATATTTTGGCTATGGATTTAACCACTAGCACGTCAGAGGTATTAGCCATACGTAACGGGCTACCAGGTATTGACCAAATGGGACTTCGATGAGCGAACTCATCCTGACACCCTACTGAGCCTGTCAGTGATAATATCCGTACAGTCCGGTCCGTTCGTCTATGAGCATCGCATAGCAGGCCTAGGGGGTTGGTAAGTCAGACCCCTAAAAGCGGTACAAGTCGTGTCGGAGTGTAGCCCAGAACACCCTGAGATAATACTAGAATTCCTACTAGTAAATCTCCTGCCTTGGCCAAGGACATCGTGTAATGGCTCTCCTTGACACAGCGCGACCTCACCCCCAATACCGGGAGAGACGAACCCCTGAAGATCCGCTCACTGCCTCCATGTGGCTCGGGACGGTACCCAACTAAAACCTGTTTGCACGACTCCTTTAAGCCGTGGTAGGGTAGTAATCAAAGTATAGTGAGAACTCAAACGAGACAAATGACGATCTCAGGTTGATGAACTAACCTTTACACATGTCACCAGGGATTTTCTATCTGACGTCTGGTATAAGACCAACTAGCATGTTCCCGGCGAGTCCTGTCCGGTGTACTCATAACCCAATGAGCACCTGTATAGATCTTAGGTGAACAAACTGACACCAGTGGCTTGTGAGACCGGCCACCACCCCTCGTCAGGGTCTCGACCGTATACACTAGTCTATTCTGGAGTATCGATGCCCTGTCTCGAAAACTCCAACGACTAGGGACCTTTTAAGGATGCTCTTATAGACCCCAGCTCCCACGTATATGATCGCCATCATACTGCTGGCCGTCAAGCAAGAATCCTAAGGGCTCTATCAACGTGAAATAGTGACCTGTAAGGTCACCTAAGACAGTATACGATGATAAAGATAAACTAGATAGCATACTATCATCTTGAGTAAGACTGTTCTAACGGTATAGGTCCTCTCTCAATCATTGCAATCACGTGCCTGTGATCCAATAATTGACTCTGAGGGCACTATCTCCAACAATCTCCCACTTGCATTCAAGGCTAATTATTGCGATGTCGCATGCTCACAGCCCGTCTGATACCGAACACCCAACTCCTCTACTAATCAGTCTCACAAAACCCGTTTGCGAAACTAATGCGTTTGAGGAATAGCCTCAGTGAGTGGATCCGCTCTGATGTTTCTTTCTATGTCTCCCATTATCTCAAGTTCACGGAGAAAACCATCTCCTAAAATGAGCAATGCCTGTCTTAGAATATGTTTGGATGTCTGATGGGACCTATCTCATAAATGAACTCCAAATCCAAACTTCTTAGACTGTATCGTCAACTGAACTTAATCAGTATCCTGCGCCATGCCTCCCTCAGTATCCATCTGGACCACCTGTCTAAAATACTGCCCCTCGTCAGAGGGAAAAATATAACTCTGGCAGCCACTCTATCATCCAGATCACCTTGGAAGCCTGCAATGACAACTGTCTCCTGAGTGAGGCTGTCATTATCATATCCCTAAAACATCCACTTATGTTCTAAAACTGCTTCCGAATGTTTCTCCAGGATTGGATTAATATCAACTTATTGCATCTACAGCAAAAACAATCTTTGGTGTGGTACTTGACATCTCATGATTGACTCAATTGCCTAAGCAAGTGATCTGCCAATCATGCACATCCCTCTCCCCTTTAGTCTATAGGACACCTTTAGAGAGGGTGACTCCATCACATGCAGGTACACTACCGTGCCAGGAGTCGTCCATTCTAAAATACCTTTAGAATACTGTCTAAATACCCAGATTGGGAAACTACCCAAATCTAGATCTAAAACCATAGATCCAGTAACCAGAATGTCTGATATAATATCCAATTCCTATGTGGAGAAACCACTGTGTGACAACCAAAGTATAACCGATCGTAGTATAGGAACTTCACTTCCTACTCTGTGTATGTCATCCAAATACCAGGATATCACACCCTACTACCGTCTTAACATATCCATACCCTATTCTGATGAAGTCAAACCTATAACTGTCATATCAGAAATAGATGATCTATCTCCGCTATATCTGTTTTAGTCCAAAGACATAAGCTACTTGTCCACCAATGCTTCCGCTGCTCCCTCTGACTACGACAACCCTCTGGCAGAATCATATACACATGCAATTCTAAAGCTTGTTTAGAACGATGCTATACTCATCCTCCTGCCGGGTCTCATAGCCTGGAACAACAGTAGTGTCAAGTCTGGGTAAACAAGAACCTCCCTGCCACCGTCCTTGAAGGTACCGGAGTACCTCTCGGGTGCCTGAGGTTACCCACCATATCGCGGAGTGGCCAATAGAATGTCAAACCAAATTGAATCTTTAGGTTCTTATCAAATTTTCAGTAATCGTCTGCGGTTCTGGAATCACTTCCAGTTCTACCATACTCCCACTTCCGTTTTCTTAAAAAAATCTATTTTAATTAAAACTGTGGCGAGTCTAGAACAATATAACTATTGATCTTCCAAATGGTAGAAAGTCAACCCTCGTCATAGCCTGGGTCAACCCACAAACAACGATTACAGAAACGTGCCCTGAGTTATCCAGAGTCTGGTTTTAAGCATAAGACGGACAACTCCCCGTACCTTAACAATGTCAAGATACGAACTGTTCTATATCCAATACAGAAACAGAGGCACTGATTTAATTGAACCAGATTCAAATCATGCAGCTGTCTCCAGTGCATGTCAACTAAATGGAAGGAGGCCGATCAGCGTTACTCAACTTAGGAATGCATCCAGATATGAGTAACCTGAAAAAGAGGCAAGTTCTCTTAATCATTACTATCAACTGAATATCATACACAAGTATCCACATCTTCGATCATCTTGAAGAATCCTGATACTTGCAATACCTGGTTCTCTACTTTATTCATATACCTATAACTTCCCAAAATTCGGACCTTGCGTTTCTACGAAACACTTGTCTAAAAACTAGAGAAGTCATAAGTAAACCGAATATAGTACGCGGACCAACCCCTCTGTCCTAATGGACACTGAACAATATACAATACTCTGTATAAGTCCCTTGAGTCTAATAACTCATTATCTGTGTGTACTGGTTGAAAACTGTACTTATGGTTAAGAAGAATTACACCGCTGTTTAATACTCCTTACCTAACCATCCACTGATATAGGTAAATGTCATGGACATAATTTCAAAAAGGTATATATCACTCTATAAAAAATAGACGTACAGATATATCAATTTGAAATTGGTGCATTACAATGGATATTCAAAACCAAATACTTGCCGTCTGGCAAACAACCCAGGTGGTTTCCTCAAATATCACCAATTACAACGAATTCCAATATAATGAGAACAATCACCTAATTCCCAATAACTTACTCCCACTCATCATCTGTAAAACCATACAGATGTGAGAATAATACCTGGTAAATACATACCCTAGAGTAAGTACTAATTGGGAAATCGGTTTTCTTTTAGCAGTACACAGTGAAACTGAAACATTGAAATGTTTCGTAGGGGTATCGGGTATTCCTATTAATGCCTCTTCCATTATCCAGATTCACAACTATAACCGTATATTTCATTGCCATCTCTCCAAATCCCTTCATATGTCTTTAGTCATTACCTTCTGTACACCCTCTTAGGCTAAATGGTTTTCTTCCTTCCCTACCTTTCGGCACCAGCCTATGGTTTAGAAGAAGACTATCCAACAAGTATAATGGGAGTACTGTCCTAATCCTAGGAGCACTCACAACCCGAGAGAAGGTAAAGATAAAAGACATTTGAATAAACCTTATTCCTATTTCTCCTGAACCTGAATCCATCCCCGAACTGGAAAAAGTTCCTTCGAGTTCGTATATAACCATACGATGGAGTATCCAAATAAACTGTGGATCTTCGTAGTGATACGGAGTGTTCTGGAGAAATACAAAGGTGATGTAGGATTGGCGAAGAAATACTTGTTTTTGTCGTGAATAGCAGACGCAATTTACTTTGCCCTCTTACTAATCCCTTTATTTGTCTTTACTTAAATCCTTCTGCACACCATCGTTAGGCTAATTGGTTTTCTTCATTCCCTACTGGTCGGCACCTGCCTATGGTTTGGAAGAAGACTATCCAATTTGCGTAATAGGTGTACTGTCCCCTAATCCAAGGAGCACTCGCAACCTGAGATAAGATAAAAGGAAAAGACAACGGAATTGTCCTATTCGTTTTCTCCAGAACCGGAAACCATCCTCGAATAAATTTCTTCGAGTTCGTATATAACCATACGATGGTTTTATCCAATGGAAGTGGACGTTCGTATTAATACGGGGTGTTCTGGAGAAAATGGTAAAAGTAGAAGTGGCAATGAGCTATGCAACTCTGACAATCCAAAAGCCAGTCTTAAAAAAGGTTCGGTTAATTTGGTTACTGAGTCATAGTATAGGGTCGGGTCATGGTCGCTGCGAAAGAGAGAGAGAAAAGAAACACTCAGCGTGCACTCTAACCTAGATTAGAATGGTTATCAATTTATCTAATCAGGAAACCTCCCTCTGTAACGTCAAATTCTACTCCAAACCTGAAAGAAGAATTAGTCGGGGTCACCCGAGGAGTAAACCAACTCATCAGTAGGAATCGGGATCCAACTATCATCGCATGCTAACGTGATGGAATCCACTCACGCTATCATACTCCAGAAGGTATGCGCATATATGGCAAGTTTCAGTTTCTTTAGAAACTCCCGATGTGATTTTTACTCCATGCTCTTATGACCTTGACTAAGGCCAATAAATCATAAGTCACATGTCAAGTTCTACCCGTCATTGTCCAGTTTAATTTGAACCCACCCGTACAAGACCTTGACTAGGGCCAACAAGGCTGTACGACTGTCCCAAACCAACGCATCTATCTATGCAACAGAAAAGTAACAAATAGCTACCATACACTATGCCTTGACTAAGGCCAACAAACACAGCATGAATACTAAGTGCTACCCGTCTGAAATGACGAAGGGCTATGAATGGTTTTTGGCGAAAAACCTTTAACGTAATGAACTTGATATCATTGAAGGAACCGGATAGCTTTTTCTAAAATATAGCGGCGAAAACCTTTGCTAAAGTGGTCACTCTCGGTGAAGGGATCTCGGCTCTTTCCCCGTAGAATGAGGTGCAGGATATTCCAACTGAATACCACAATGCAAAGCAAAAGTAATCGACTATAGTGAAGTTATTGCCCTGACGCAAACTTCTGTCCAAGGGGTCACTCCCGGTGAAGGGATCTCAACCCTTGCCTCATCGACTGAGGTGCTGGATATTCATAACCGAATACCACTATGCAAAACAAAAGAGAACGCCCTTGCAATAACAGCTTTTTGAAAAATGTTCCAACAACATCAGAATAGGTTTTTTTAGCTTGCATTGATCCGAATCAACGCAGTCCCATCAATTGATCACACTAATAAAGAACGAAAATAATGATGTGCGTATATGCCATCCGCATTCTCTACTGGGTCCCGTCATCACCCGTTAGGTTACTTAACTAACGACAGAGCAGGGACTGGACTAGCGCGGATGCAAAACATATACAACATCTACTAGTATATATATCAATATATAATATTCGCTTAAGGCATGATAAAATGCAACATCACATAAATGTAATAAGCATCACAGAACAATACAGATATCTGGGATCCCCGGGTTTCATAGAGCCGCTACTGAAACCCGACGTTCCCCTGGTCGTGTGGATAGCCCGTGTAATGAAATCCTAGACCCCTACGGGCGCGGCAAGTTACCCACCAAAACCTGAAGCGAGGCAGCCCCCTTCAGCAACATGAATGGACCACCCAGCACTTCATGGAATCCGGTAACTTTGGTACCCCTCCTTGGGTCAACCTATACCCCCTATGAGTGCGGCGAATAGCCCGCCAATTCTAGAGTGAATCCCCCTCCGTCTCAACGCGATGAGATGCGGGCCCGTTGCCCACTAGAACCCGGCTACCCGTGCACCCCTCCACGGGGTAATCCTAGTACAGAAAGTAAAATTTACAACGGGTACATCGACCTCAGCCCGGTCGTGCCCCAAAAGAATAATATACAAACAGGCAGTGACGGCAGTCCACATGTCGGACGCTCGCCCCGCAATATCAAATATACATATATAACCAAACCGTACTACCATTGCATCCAGGCTATCCACCACGACAAATCCGCAACATCACAGCATAACACAAAACATCAACGTGAATGTCACGTTCGCAAATCCGTCTAAAAGGGCTATAGCAATTAGACATGATTTACCGATCAAGTGACATTCACGGCCGCAGATATAATGTAAATACTGTGAACTAACATGTTTAAAATTTTCGATCGACTAAATTTCCCGAAGTGGGCCCCAAGCACTACTGTAGCACTCAAAATAAATCTGGGCCCAAACAGAATATACCAAAAACCCTATTTCCAAGTTTAAAGAGCTCTGTAGAAAATTGGTATGGTGATCACACTTCACTGCGGTGGAACCACGGCCAGAACAAGGGTTTGGCCGCGGTTCCATAGCCTAGCTACAGTATCACATTACCAGTTTTTCATAGAAGTCTTAAATATCCCTGCATGTATTTCTGCAACACTCGAAATAATTTTTCGAGCCAAAAAAATTCGACAGAAACTGATGCAAATGAAAACGCGGTTTTTGGAAAATCCATTCGATCGAACTTGTAAACACGTTAGACCAAGCTAGACTAGGGTAATGGCGTGGCTCTGATACCAGTGTAAGTGCACGGCAGCGCCCCGGCAGTCTGAACGAGGCCAAAATGCGGAATCAAAACTTCTCTATAAACTAGAACCGGCACAACCGCGGACTTTAAAACCCGGATCGGGCCATTAATCTAATGCTAGCTGACTAGAGAAGGGGTAGAGAGATATACCGAGCGATTCGTGTCCTTCAGTCTTCTCGTCGTCATCCCGATCTCCCCGCGGAATCTCCGGTCTTCATCTCCTCGTCGGAAGGGCACCACATTGCCGGGTTCTTTTACGGGCTCCCACCTCTGGACCGAGGCAACTCAGGCACGAAGTTGGCGAGTCGACGTGTCCAAGAATGCTGTAGGATAGTGTAGAACTATATATCTCATGGGGGTTATAAGAAGTTGCCATTTGGGAGTGGAGAAGGAGATGTGATATTTTGTGATGAACTAGGGAATTTTTGCAAGCAAAATGAGAACAAAATCCCCACACAAAAAATGGACAGCCTCCATCTTTTGGCCGGCCCCCTTGATGGAGAATGAGAGGGGGGTGGATCAATAATGCAAGAAGGAATGATGAATGATGATGAGAAAATAAAGATCACAACCAAATCCAAAACCCATCACCCATCATATCTTAAAAGTCTAGCAATGATGATGAGGAACAAAGAAGTCAAATGATGGTTGAACCATCATGAAGCTATCACCACAAAAAGTCTTCTCTATAATAAAATGCACAATTGCAAATAACCCCCTCCACCAAATTTCAGCCAAAGAAGGAACAAAAGAAAATTGGCCGAAACGGAATGCAAACTGGCAACTTCAAAAAAACATGATCCCGTAATAAATTACAGGACAAACCCCACGACTGTATATACATACCCGCATTTGTATTCCGACTGAATACAAATGCAATGACACAAAATCTACACTGTACAATACAAGGATCCGGCTTAAACCAAAGCCCGCTAGTATTATCCGTCCGACCGCACGTGTATGATTGAACCTTGCCATATCTCCATACGGCCTCTACATCGTTTCGCCCAAAACTTGAGAAACTGTCTGTGGGGGACTCTAAAGACTCGTCAATACTTTGGCTATGGATTTAACTATTAGCACGTCAGAGGTATTAGCCATACGTAATGGGCTACCAGGTATTGACCAAAAGGGACGTCGATGAGCGAACTCGTCCTGACACCCTACTGAGCCTGTCAGTGACAATATCCGTACAGTCCGGTCCGTTCTTCTATGAGCATCGTATGGCGGGCCTAGGGGTTGGTAAAAGTCAGACCCCCAAAAGCGGTACAAGTCGTGTCGGAGTGTAGCCCAGAACACCCTGAGATAATACTGGAATACCTACTAGTAAATCTCCTGCCTTGGACAAGGACATCGTGTAATGGCTCTCCTAGACACAGCGCGACCTCACCTCCAATACCGGAAGAGACGAACCCCTGAAGATCCGCTCACTGCCTCCATGTAGCTCGGGACTGTACCCAACTAAAACCTGTTTGCACAACTCCTTTGAGCCGTGGTAGGGTAGTAATCAAAGTACAGTGGGAACTCACACGAGACAAATGACGATCTCAGGTCGATGAACTCACCTGTACACATGTCACCAGGGAACTGCTATCTGACGTCTGGTATAAGACCAACTAGCATGTTCCCGGCGAGTCCTGTCCGGTGTACTCATAACCCAATGAGCACCTGTATATATCTTAGGTGAACCAACTAACACCAGTGGCTTGTGAGACATGCCACCACCCCTCGTCGGGGTTTCGACTGTATACACTAGTCTACTCTGGAGTATCGATACCCTGTCTCAAAAACTCCCACGACTAGGGACCTTTTAAGGATGCGCTTATAGACCCCAGCTCCGACGTATATGATCGCCATCATACTGCTGGCCGTCAAGCAAGAATCCTAAGGGCTCTTTCAACGTGCAATAGTGACCTGTAAGGTCACCTAAAGAAGTACACGATGATAAAGATAAACTAGATAGTATACTATCATCTTGAGTAAGATTGTTCTAACGGTATATGTCCTCTCTCAATCATTACAATCACGTGCCTGTGATCCAATAATTGACTCTGAGGGCACTATCTCCAACAAATAAACGACATGTCTCTATATCTTCGAAAAGTCACCCCAATCAGTCTTGGTCCCAGACAAGTCTGTTCTGACCGTGTCTCCAACTGTAGCCCTCTCGGCCCTCATAACATGGTGATCGAACAACCAATCATGCACTGACGACGATAGATCAACGGAAAGAATAGAAGAAAGATCTCAAGATATAAATCCTAAGAAAACTTAGGTGGAGTATCATATCGTAAATATGCCGCGGAACATATGTACGGTACGTCACTCTACTTAGTACCTACTCCATCAACAAGGTCATCCTATATAACGAATGTTCGGGTATAAGACCCCCAAAGTCAAGTCTAAGTCCTATAAGGTCAAGCCCAGGTAACAAAATGTATTCCCAGACTCCATATAGTCAACCTAGACTCGAACAAATGTTAAACCAAACGCTCTGATGCCAACTTTGTCACGATCCAAATATGGTACGTGACCGGCACTTAAATCACATGACATCTAAATATATCGACGCAATCCAAGTAAGCCGAAACCCGGAATCTAAACCCTTTTAGAAAATATTGGAGGTGAGGTTTAAAATAATCATACAATAAAATCAATTTAATCATCTAAATTTAACTAAGTATGTTGAAAAAGAACCTTTATGACGTTTTGAAACTTGACATCACCTCCTTTGCACTTTTACACAAAAACCGATACAACATAATAAAATAGCATCCCAACGGAAGCTAGCTTTCACGTCCAAAAGACAGAACAGCCAAACAAATCTATAACAGAGGTCGACTCTAAAGAGTGCGACATCACCACACATAAACTTTAAGTCTCGCCTCTAAGTCCATAGTATAACATTTCTAAGTTGATGGAGTTTCCGCTAGATATAAGAATGTATGAATAATCAAGAGTGAGTATGATACAATAATAACTCATTTACCTATAAATCCCCAAAGGAATGTGTGCCTAAACCGCTGATAATCCAAGCGGTAAAACCTGCAAGAAACTATGGCACAACGGGGATGAGTTGCCAACTGAGTGAATAAAAGTACATCTAAAGGTAGAAATTTAAATGCATGACGATACCTAGGTCATAAGTATAGTACTATCATAATCTGTATCGATATACTATATGATATGCATATGTGTAGTACTAACTATTATGCAATCCCCAGTATAGTATCTCAATGTCATATGAATCAAAATCATGAATCTATTATCTGTATTGGAATTCCCTTTTTGTCTATGAATGCCTGTACAATTATATGCAGGTATTGTCCCACGGATCAGTCCTGGTTGAATCCAATAAAAATGTCTAATGGTGTACCTCATGAAAATGATCGTATCAATATACAAATAGATATCCAGCATCGACATAGAAATCCGAAATCTCTCGTGTCCATCATCGACACGTAAAAACAGATACCGTCGACACCATCTCAATAGATGATTGCCACCCGATATGCTGGCTACGATCAGTATCCCCAGGATATCTGTCGTACCCCATTGAACCCCGGTCATTATCCCCTGGATAGCTGCCGTGCTCAATTCTATCTCTGGAATCGAGTATCCTCGTTAGGCTCCCCCATATCAATGCGGCTATCCTGCCCCTCGGTATCGATCCGGGTCCACCATGTATCCGACTGTATATCTCCATCACTCGGTCCGGATATTTCACAAATCCGGAACCGTTTTCCTACCCCACCCGGTCCGGAATCAAAATCAGGAAACACCAAACTCATGGTGGACGTTTAACTCATCATATCAAAATATAAAATAAGAAATAAGAATACTTGCATAGATTATATTGATGATATATTATATATATACATATATAACAGTGTCCCATACCACCAATATATATCATCAGGAGTAAAATATCCAGAAAATCCATAAGAATCAAATACAGCGTTTATAGTGCTAATATTCGAAATTTACAACAGGAATACAGAAGACTACGTAATTACATCACATAATTATAGATTTCAATTCTACTGTGTCATGGTACTACTATTGATATGTAGTGTAGCATACGTATCTGTGCTCGTGCAACATAGCAATCATTAGTATTTGTGCAAGTGTTCTACGGTATAACATCCTATTTATTTTAATTCAAATATAACAGCACGGTTCTATAGTGACATGGCAGGACCAATGAGATGTAGTGTAACATATATTCATGTGCTTGTGCAGCATAGTACTCATTGGTATTTGTGCGGAGTTCTATCAGAATGTGCATAACGCAGAAACGTATTCTATGGTTAATATAATACAAACATGTAAATTAATCTTAACGTAACTATTGTAATTACTTACCATGAGCTTTACCATTTTCTTTATAAATGATCGAAACGTTAAGTTTAAAATAAGGAAGCTGCCCTAGATTTAAAATAGATATCCGTTTTAGAAACTGGTATGCATCCGTGTATTTTATTTAAAACACAACGAATCGTAGTTTTTAAACGAATATAACTCACACAAGTATTATATCCTAAAACATGATATAACCTAACGCTATGAGTCAAAGGTAAATTGGCAGTTATTCGGCCTAAAAAGTTCATCGTTTCCAATACGTATAAATCCTTGTATTTTATCTCATCATATCGCTACATCCCTATCATCTTAAGCACGACATGATTCCTCATACAAACTCATCAAATTATACCCATATCGTATTGATCAAATATCACGTATATCTTATTTAAATACTACATATAAAGCTTTATGCAAAAGGAGGATATACAAGATGCAATACCATATCAATGCTTTGACGAAAAGCTAAACCTAAGTAGATATCATAATAATAATTATAAGGTTGCGGGGGTGCTATACGCCATCCACCCGACTTCCCCCGTAGATATAAATCTACTCACCGGAAATACGTCGTATCTACTCAGGAATCGCCAATCCTTTTCCTTTCCTCATGGCCTCCAAAGTCCCCGTATTGGAATCTAACATTACAATAAATTGTATAATGAAACGGCTACACTCCGATACGTCAAAATCAATAAAACGCAAGTTGTACGTGCTAATTAAACTATGTACGACCATCGCAAACGATCTAATATTTAACCTCACTGAAATCTAACTAAATTTTGCATCGCGACAGAAAACAGATTGCGATACGTTTTAACCATGTCGTATTTGAGATTTTAGATCTCTTTTTCGATATTAGCTTTCAGATTTTATATACAGTCAAACTAAATTGATTAAACAATACCAAATTAACCAAAATTCTGCACAGATATCTACCCAACAAACCAAAACATCAAACCCAATCAAAAATCCGGCGACGCCGGAATTTCTCTATGGCTCGCCGGCCCAAAACCGATCCCCTTGGTCCGTGTTCCTATGGGTTGTTCTAGTTCTAACATGCATCATTTTAGCACTATTTTATTAAGTTAAAATTTATCTAACCTACAACAGATTACTATAGGGTCAAATTTTGCTTGAAATACGATATTATGGACATTATAATTTCAAACTTAAACAAAATCCAGAATCTATTCTACTGAGTTAGGAACTTACCAACTGAGGATGATTGAAAAGCTTCCTCCAAGACACCAAAACCCTTAGCTCCTAGCTCTTAGCTTGACGGTGAGGAAATCCTAGGCTTAGTTCATCTCGACTTTTTTCTTTGGTTCTTCTTTGTTTTCTTTTTCTATCTTTTAAATTTTTAGATTTTAAACTAGATGAATTATCTGATCACAGGAGATATGTGATAAAAAGTAAGGATAAGGTGAAGGAGAAGGTGTTACCAAGCAAGATGTGGTGGTTTCATGCAAGGAGGAGATGTGGGGAGTGTGTTATGCATGTGAGGAGGTGGTGGCAATGCTATCATTTCTAAAATGAATTATCTTAATAAAATTCTGAACTAACTTTATCTAACCCCTTTTCTACTTACACCCTTAACAATTTCCCATTTTGCACAAAATCCTAAACTTTATATAAATACCCTTCACTACCTATGTTATTATAAAACACCCTTTTTATTAAAATGAAGCTAAATTTATCACTAAAACCCTTATAATTTATTTATATGGCATACTAAAATTTTAAATTAATTTATTTTACATACATCTTGTGAATTTGTCTTATTTGGTTTTAATAACTTTTTAATTTAACAATATTTTATTATTTAATTGATTAATTTTATTTAGTTCTAAAATTCTAGAATGCTACAGAGTCTTTTTAAGGCTTTTACAAGTTTTGCTAAAGAGGTCACTCCCGGTGAAAGGATCTCGGCTCTTTCCTTATCGAATAAGGTGCAGGGTATTTCATAAATACCACTATGCATATCAAAAACTATAGAAGCAATCAAAAGACAAACTGAGTGGGCTGTAGCATCTGCTAGTTTCGCTAAAGTGGTCACTCCCGGTGAAGGGATCTCAGCTCTTTTATTATCGAATAAGGTGCTGGATATTCTACAAGGAATACCGCTATGCAAAGTAAGAACTAGAGCTATCGGTTTTTAAACAAGTTTCTACAACATCTTTAGGTTTCTTTTATTTCATTAATCTCATTAATGAAGTCCTATCTTGTATGCTTACTAAGCATCACAGAAAAAAGAAGGCAGTAATATATAATATATATCATATATATAATATAAGCATTTGTCTCCGAACATATCAAGTGATCACATCACAGAATATCAGCAGCAAAAGAATCACATATGAAATATTGGATATACTAGGATTTCCGTGTTTTATTTAAGCCAGTAAAAATACGGATTCCACGGTCGTGATGAATAGCCAAAACTACATCTCTAGACCCCTACGAGAGCGGCAAGCAGCCCTACCAATTCTAGAGTTAGGAGACCCGGTCTCGACTCCTCGAGATGGTCTCCCACTTGACCCCAGAACCCGGTTACTTGTGCTCCCTGCCTTGGGTCTATCCTACTGTGGAAAAATAAATAATATTACATCAATGGTGACATCATCCTCAACCAGGAAGTGCCCTAATAAAAGAATATTACATATAAGCTTTTACATAAATGAAAATGAAAAACTCTCATCTCACATAAAAACCCCGGCTATTCAGAACACGACGATCCAATATAACATATCACAACAACACATAACATCACATGTCATCAACGTAAGTAAATATGTGTATCCCAGTTGTCGTTGACATATAGCACCGAAACCGACGATACACCATATATTACACTTACGGTCGCTGAAAAGAATGTGAAAAACTACAACAGTTGGAATCTACAACCACCCTAGTCATCATAAACCCAATGTATCTTATACTTTGGATTTCATGGCTAACCAAATGAAATCCTTAGACATCACATGCCTAACAATTATAAACCCCATATTTTAGTCTCGATATTGAAAACACTTTCCAATAACCTGTCGGGTAATTCAATAAGATTCCCGATAACCTGATCGAATGCTCATCGGAAATTTTAGCAGACGGCCGCACCCCCCGATGTCGTCGAGGAAGTGCACTAAGGCGGAACACCGCAGCCGCGAGCAACCGAATAGATGCTTTTGGCGACGGGGTTCTCCTACAGTCACTTGGTCGGGGCTATAGAGCGTGGCTATCTAGAAAGGTTACCCGGCGAGTATCCGCATACACTACGTAATTGCGACATACTTTTGATCAACATCAAAATCCCGTGGCAACCGATCAAATGAGACTAAACTGCTAGATTTATAAAATTCAAACTAGTTATCTCATAACTATTTATGGATTCCAAAAATTGTATCACAATCACAGATAGCTAGACGATGTTAAACTTTTCGATCAAATAAACAAACATCCAAAATTTCTGTTAGTTGTATATATGCCCTAGAGGCCATTGTTGTACATATGATGTATATTATAGTGGATACTTGGATATATATAAAGAGGACTTTCTTGCTCGATATGATAGTATACTATCAGGTTTTACTTTTTCTTAACATGTTGACTTGTATAGGTTTACTGTCTTGCTCTCATATGTTGATAAAGCCCTTAGGATATGTACTTGACTACTCGGACAATGATGCAGATCATACTAGTGAGGCCAGGGTAGTCAATGAGTACATCCTAAAACTGTTCCTAGTCGAGAGAGTATCGAGACAGGGCATCGATACTCCAAAGTAGACCAGCGTATACGCATCTTGACCTATATGATGGGCGATGGATGATCCCATATCCATCGGTATTTGACATCAATGATGGTGTACGGGTATACAGTGCAGACTGGGTACACTGAACGGACTCGCCGAGAAATTGTAGATGGTATTATACCTATCGTCAGATAGCAGTTCTCTGGTGACACTGGTACAGGTTAGTCTGTAGACCCGAGATTGTCATAGAGTCTTGTGTGATTCCCACTATGCTTTGATTTCCACCTTACCACGTTCAAGAGAACGTGCAAAACGGTGGCTTTTGGGTACAGTCCCGAATCATATGGAGGCAATAAGAGATAGGAGGGGTTTCGTCTCTCCCGGTATTGGAGGTTGATGTTGCGTTGTGCTCGATAGGCTATAACTGAAAGTCCATGGTCAGGGCTGCTATGGAGATTTACTGGTAAGTGTTATTAGTAGTTTCTTGACCTGTTATGAGCCTCACATCGGCACAACATATCAGTTACTGGGGTCTTACGTTTACCACCCCTAGACTGGATATGCGACAAATCAGATGAAGAGACCGGATTGTACGGTAGTGTTACTGATTGGATTCACAGGAGTATGTACAGGCTTGCTTTTTGAACTTCTGATCGCTCAATACCCGGGTGGCTGTTACGTTTAGTTGACCGCTTGCAGCTTGTGGGTGTTAGATATGATCATCACATACTGCCGGCTTATTAACGATTCATTATAGTCCTACATAGAGGTTTCCTGGCTCAGGCAGAACGGAGTAGGAGCACATATGTGATATGTGCGGGACCGAGAATGATACGTGTATGTGATACCGTATTCAATTCTCTCGATATGTGATATCGGCCGTGTATATGTGTTATAGCCGGGTTATCGAATCAAGTGTTGGTTCGATAAAATGATACATGTTATATTAGTCGGTTATATGTATATAGCCGAATTATCGGATCAAAAGTTGATTCGATAATTTAATGTATAATTATTTATGTGATATATTACATTTCATTAGCTAATATAAGCTCACTTAAATGATTATTTTTCTCACTTGGATAATACATTGATATATATGTGATATATGTTAATTGTATTATGTTCTTTTGTTACATTATATATTATATATGTGATATATAATATTGTAACATGTTAGGGTTACAAATGCAATTAGGGTTTTGAGATTAAACCATGCTAGGGTTTAAATTATAGTTAACATTTTTTTTAGGTTAATTATAAATTGTGGATTTAAATTGAGATATTTTGTTATGTTGACTAAAGTCCACCCTTTAGAAAATATCTAGATATTTGTTGACCTAACCATTGAACCCTAGCCTATGGTTTATTCTCTACAAGGGTTAAGAATGACATGCTTAACCTTGGTTGCATTTCCAACCTCACACAATAATTCATTCACAACTTCTTCTTCCTCTTCACAAAAGCTTTTTGATGTGTGATGATTTAAAGTAAGATAAAGAAAACTAAAGAGAGCAAAATTCCTACTTCATCATCCTCATCTATTCTAGCTACTTAGATTAGGGTGTTCATTTCACTAATACCTCATTAGAGAAGTGTGAGCTTGGGTTAGTGTTTCTTCATGGTAAATCATCTTAGAAAGTGAAGTCCTCATGCAAGATACCTCATTCACCTCATGGAGCCTCTCTAAAGTCCGGGTACTTGATGATCGCAGCGAAGGGACCTCAACTCGGAGCTAATGAAGCGAAGGAATGGACTATAAAGGTTTTAATCCCAATCTCTTAGAAGTAAAGATGTTTACTTTGATGTTTTGTTTGATTCTCTAGTTAAAGTTCCTAGGTTTAGGGTTATCTTCGATGGAAAATTTTTAATTTGGCATGGATGATGCCTCCCGAAACCTTGTTGCCGTTGTAGGTAATGTAGGGTTCCTAGGCACACTCAAGAGGTTCTACAAGGCATCAACCATGCCAAAATCAAAATTTTCTTGCGCCGAGAAACCCTAATGCTAGATCGTTAACTAGAGGCAAAGGCGAAACATGCAAGTAAACAACTTTATTGCTAAGTGAATGGAAATACAACCTTTGTAGATCTGGTCCACCACTTCTGTAGCTCCGTGATGACGTCCCTTCCCTGCGATCACTGGGATCCCGGACTCTAGCGATGGTTTCATCGGGGAAATGAGCGGGCTAGGTCGTTGATTTCGATGCCAAAGATGATCTACGTCGAGGCAACTCTAACTCAAGCTTCATCTTTACTAGGTCATGAAACTTGTGAAGAAAGCACACTCTACTACATGGCAAGTGGTAGAGGATGAAGAAATAGGAAGTGGGTTCACTTTGGATTTGGATTTCTCACTCATTTGATCATGGCACCATTGGAGGTAGCAAGGTTTCTTCTTCTTGAAGAAGAAGAAGAAAAAGAAAAAGAATATGATAAGAATAAAAAAATCAATTGATTGATAATAATAAATCAAGTGATCTTATCATAATGCAACCATGGGTGAGACTAACACATGTAGAAAATAAACTAGGGTTTAGGTAAATGGTTAGGGTTAAGGAATAAAACAAAATGGTTACTTTGTCAAAAATGCATGAAGCATCAAGAAGCTTCTTGCATAAAGACAAAGAAAGCAACCATTCTATTTTACCAAAATGAATAAATAAATAAATAAATAAGGTAATGGAAACCCTAACCATTAACTAAACATGGTGTATAGCATACACTCACCCAAGTTTGCATGTATTATCAAACATGATACAATCTAGTGCACAAAAATATATCACATATACTACTTGTGCACATCAAGTGAGAAAATCCATCTTAAGTGAACAAATACTAGTTAATGTAAAGTAATATATCAAATAAATATAATTATACATCAAATCAATAAATCAACACTTGATTTAATAATCCGGTCATATCGCATATAACCGACTAATATCAAGTGTATCAATGTATCGAATCAACACTTGATTCGGTAACCCAGCTATATCATGTATAACCGTCCAATGATACAAATCGCGAGAATGGAATACAGTATCACATACTGGTATTATTCTCGGTCCCGCACATATCTCATATGCGCTCCTATTTCGTTTCGCTTGAGCCAGGAAAGCTCTGTGTAGGACTCTAAAGACCCGTCAATACGCCGGCAGCAGGTGATGATCATATCAAACACCCACAAGCCGCAAGCGGTCTGCTAAATGTAACGGCCATCCGGGTATTGAGCGATCAGAAGATCAATGAGCAAGCCCGCTCACACTCCTGTGAATCCAACCAGTAACACTTACCGTACAGTCCGGTCTGTTCGTCTGATATGTCGCATATCTTGCCTAGGGGTGGTAAATGTCAGACCCCAGTAGCTCGATAAGTCGTGTCGATTTGAGGTCTATAACAGTTCGAGAAACTACTGGTAACACTTACCAGTAAATCTCAGCAACCCTGGCCAGGGATTTCCGGTTATAGCCATTCAAACACACCGCAACATCAACTTCCTATACCGAGAGAGACGAATCCCCTCCTATCGCTCATTGCCTCCATGTGATTCGGGACTGTACCTAAAAGCCACCGTTTTGCACGCTCTCTTGGATGTGGTAAGGTGGAAATCAAAGCACAGTGGGAATCACAGAAGAATCTATGACGATCTCGGGTCTACAGACTACCCTGTACCAGTGTCACCAGAGAACTGCCATCTTACGTAAGGTATAATACCATCTGGGAATTCTCGGCGAGTCCGTCCAGTGTAGCCAGTCTCCACTGAGCACCCTTATATCATCTCTGATATCAAACACCAATGGATATGGGATCATCATCGCCCATCTGTATGGGTCAAGAAGGTATACGCTAGTCTACTCTGGTATATCGATGACCCGTCTTGATACACCCACGACTAGGGACTTTGAAGGATGTACTTATGGACTACCATGTCCCCACTAGTATGATCCGCATCATAGTTCAGGTAGTCAAGTACACTTCCTAAGGGCTTTACCAACATGTAACAGTGAGACAATCAGTGTACACGTTAAGATAAAGAGCAACCAGATAGCATACTACCATGTTGAGCAAGAAAGTCCTCCTTATATATGTCCCAGCAACCACTACAATATACATCCTATGTACAGTAATGGCCTCTAGGGCATACATATAACTAACAATCTCCCACTTGCACTAGGGCCATCTGTAGCAGTGGTTGTAGTATCTCAAATTCAACCATCCCATAAAAGTCTCTCTCTGGGAATAGGCCTTCGTGAGTGGATCTACCGTGTTATCCTCTGAGTCTGCTCTCCTAACCTCGATCACCCTGGAGATCAACCATCTCCATGATCAGGTGATACTGCCTTAGAATATGTCTGGATCACTGATGGGACGGACGTTCCTTGGCATAAGCCACAACTCCATTGTCACACAATGGGGGAACTAAGTTCATCTTATGAACTAATATACATCCAGACAGCCTCTTTGGTAGCATCTTAAGTAGCGATGTATCCAGCCTTTATCGTCTAGTTTGCCACAGTGTCTAGCTTGGAACTCTTCCAACATACCGTCTCTCTACTGAGGGTAAAGACAATGCCTGTGACTAACATTCAGTCGTCCTTATCACCCTGGAACCTTTCCAGTGATTCTCCCCAGGATCAATTGATACCATCTCACTACAACTAGTGAGTATCCTAAGGTCCACTTAGATCTATCTCATAGATCCAAACTAAGGATTTAGGAGGTATCACTTTGATCCTATATGGAGAATCCTTGTGATAAGCGGAGATTGACCGAGCGTAGCATAGGAAACTCTTTCCTTATCAAGAGTATGTCATCCATGTACTCTACGAGGATCACCACCATACTCCCTACTACCTTTTTGTATATACAAGGTTCATCTACTATTTTGATGATGTCAAACTCTTTGATTACCATTTCAAAACATATGTTCCAACTCCGCGATGCCTGCTTTAATCTTTAAAGCAACTTGCACACGTTTCCGCTGCTCCCACTGTTCACGAAGCCCTCTGGCTATGTACTTATAGACATTCTCTTCTAAATCAATATTTAGAAAAGCAGTCATGACACCCAACCACCAGATATCGTAGTCATGATATGCAGCTATGGCAAGTAGGATCCGGATGGAGTTAAGCATAGATACTGGAAAAGGTTTCATCATTTTCCATGCGTGGTCGATGACAAAAACCTTTAACAAGTCTAGCTTCGAAAGTCTCAACTTTTCCATCTACACCAAGTAATCTTCTCAAGATATACTTGCTCCTGATGGGGATTTAACCCTTCAGATATAGCAGCCAAAGTCCATACTTTGTTGGTGTATAAGGATTCCATCTCAGATCGCTAAGCATCCAGCCATTCTTACAGAGTCCCACTCTTGATGGCCAGCTCGAAAATAGTTGGGTCATCATCTAATGATGCATTCCTCGCTCCCACTGTCATAGAGAAACAGAAGTATCTCTCAGGTGGGTGAGGAACCCTACTAGATCGGCGGAGAGGCTGAGGTTCGTTGGAAACAATTGAATCCTTTGGTTCTACCAAATCATCAGCTGCAGTTTATATAGCTGGAACATTTACAGTTCTTCATAACAGACCTTGCCTCGAGCTTGTCCGGATTTTTCCTTTTAGACATAGGCCGGACAATCTCAAATCTTAACAAACTTAAGATATGGGCTCTTCCCTTTCCATATCACATATGAAGCGGTAGGCAACTGTTTTGATTTGAACCCTATTCAATAGGTATGCAGCTTCTCAAGCGCATAATTCCCAAAAGGAAATAGGAAACTCAACAGTACTCATCATAGAGCACACCATATCACATAGGGTGCTATTGCTCCGTCCCGATATACCATCGTGCTATGGTGTATACGGAGGAGTAATGCTGAGAGAGAATCTCATTCTCCTTTAGAATAGTCCAGGATTTCCGTGCTTAAGTATTCTCCTCCTCGATCACATCAAAGGACATAATACTTATACCCGTATTTTTGGTTCTCTACTTCTAACATATATTCTGTGAATATCTCAAAAGCTTCGTACTTGTGTTTCAACAGGAACATAGGTCTGAATCTTGAGAGATCATCAGAGAATGTAATGAAGTACAAAGAACCAGTCTTGGCATGTGTAGACAGGGGACCTTACATATATCAACATGTATCAATCCCAAGAGTTCACTAACTCTTTCTCTGTTTCCAGTAAACAGAGCTATGGTCATCTTATCTTTGTGACATGACTGGCAAGTTTCATAAGATGTAAATTCAAACTGATTTAAATATGCATCTAAATGTTACTTTAGCTAGTCGGGTCACATTGATCTGACCTAGTCTACACTACCTCAAGAAGGAATCGTTCAATTCTGAACTCTTCCGCTTGTGTGTGTTCTGTATACTAAGAACTGTAGTTTGATTTATAACATCAATGCTTTTAGATAACGTGCCTGAACCGATCAACTTTTGATATAGGAAATGTTCAAAACATTATCCAACAATACAAAATTTTATCATTTCTTTACTAATAAAGAGACTGATATGATTTTGTATATCAGGTTCGGTATCTAATAGCATTTGTTCAGAATCAATGTATTGGTAATACAGGGTGACAGTGACCAACAGACTTGGCTGCAACACTTGCACCTTTTTCTGCCTCATGAAACTCATCACCCGTTCTCAGTTCTCTACCTATCTGTAGCCCATGTAACAAATTACATATGCGGGATCCTGATCCGGTATCAAATACCCAGGACGTAGAGGATACTGAGAAACAGTTCTTTATAACGAACACACCCGAAGAAGATGCATCAATATGCACTTTCTTGGTTTGGGTGGGACGGAAAATCTGGTATTCCCCAAAATTCTGCTCTGTCTTATAACATTTATAAGTTGGAGCGGGACCAACGTTCCCCAGCTCAATATAACAAGTGGATTCGGTCAATACATCCGTATTATTATCTTGATTAAGGCGTGACATGGTCGCTACCTTAAGAGAGAGAGAAGAAAACACTCAGCGTATGCTCTTGCAAGATCAGATTGGTTATTATTTTATCTAATCTGGATGGCTCCTACTGTTTTTATCAGATCTTCCTTCAAATCCTAAAAGGAAAGACTAGCCGGGATTAATTACACGCTACAAGTTCGCTAATCTTTCAGCCAGGCCAGTGTCGGTACTTTGAGGGAGGTTCCCCGTGCTTTCACACGGACCTAATTAAAGTAAACCTCGTTTTCCAGAGGCATAATCCCGTTGACACCTTACTAGACACCTACTTGATCGGCTAATTGTAATGTGTAAAACTCTCCCAGGAGTAACAATTACTCGCAGTGGGTATCGGGATCCAACTATCTCATAGAAGGTATGCAATCTCATTGCAAATTTCAATACTTGAAATTCCTGATAATTTTGCCTCTAACGTGCTATGAACTTGACGAAAGCCAACAAACCATAGCCCGCTAGTCAAGTTCAACCCGTCATTTCCTGATTGAATTAAACCCACCCGCACGACCCTTGACGAAAGCCAACAAAGTCGCACGACTACCCTAATCCAATCGCATCATATGCAGCAGATAAGCTGCATATAGCTACCGCACACTACACCTTGACGAAAGCCAACAAATGTAGCACGAATACTATATACAACTTATCTGAAATGACGGAGGGCTACGACAGGTTTTTATAAAAACCTGCGTAATGAACTTGATATCGTTGTAGAATTGAATGAATTTTGAAATGGAGTGTTTTTTAGGCTTTTTTAGTTTTGCTAAAGGGATCACTCCCGGTGAAGGGATCGTCGGCCCTTTCCTCATCGAATAAGGTGCAGGATATATCAAATATATACCGCTATGCAAAGCAAAAACTATAGAAGCAATAAAAGACAAACCGAGGGTTGTAGCATCTGCTAGTTATTGCTAAAGGGGTCACTCCCGGTGAAGGGATCTCGGCCCTTTCCTTATCGAATAAGGTGCAGGATGTTCTACAAGGGACACCATGATGCAAAGCAAGAACAGTAGCTACCTGTTTTTTTTTTTGAAATTCGGTTCCACAACATCTTAGGTTTGTTTTCTTTCATTAATCATATTGATGAAGTCCCATCATTTAAATCACCTAAACATCACAGATAAATACGACGTACACTTATGTCATCCGCATTCGCCTTGATGTCCCCTCATGCACCGTTAGGTTAGGTAACTAACGACATAATGGGGCAGGGCTAGCGCGGGTGTAAAACATAAGTAACGTCTATATAATATATCATATATACTATATACAGTAATTATCACAGAACATCAAATGATCACATCACAGATATCGCAGCAGAAAAAACATAAGAAACATTGGATATACTAGGACGTCCGTGTTTTCAATACGAGCCAGTATAAAACATGGATTCCACGGTCGCGATGAATAGCCAAACCCATACCCCAAGACCCCTACGAGAGTGGCAAGCAACCCTACCAATTCTAGAGTAAGGAGACCCGGACTCGACTTCTCGAGTTGGTCTCCCACTGGACTTTAGAATCCGGTTACTTGTGCTCTCCTCCTTGGGTCTATCCTAGTGCGGAAAAGTAAATAATATACATCAACGGTGACATCTTCCGCAACCTGGAAGTGCCCTAATAAAAGAATATTACATACAAGTTTTTACATGAATGAACATGAAAAACACTCATCTCACATAAAAACCCCCGGCTATTCGAACACGACGATCCAATATAACATATCCAGCAGCACATAACATCGCATGTCATCAACGTAAGTAAACATGCGTATCCCAATTGTCGTTGACATATAGCAACGAAACCGGCGATATCACATATTACACTTACGGTCGCAGAAAAGAAAGTGTAAAACTACAACAGTTGGAATCCGCAACCCTTTTAGACATCCCATGCCTGACCAAATGAATTCCTTAGACATCGCATGCCTAACAATTATAAACCCCGCATTTTAGTCTCTTTATCGAAAACACTTTTCAATATCAAGTCGGGCAATTCAACAAGATTCCCGGCATTTTGATCGAATGCTCGTCGCAAACTTTAGTAGACGGCTGCACCCACGATACTGTCGACGAAGTGCACTAAGGATGAACACCGCTACCGCGAGCACCCGAACGGATGCTTTCGGCGGCGGGGTTCTCCTACAGTCACTTGGTTGGGGCTTTGGGGTGTGGCTGTCTATTAAGTTTACCGGCGAGTATCCGCGTATGCAACGTGATTGCGACGGACTTTTGATCACATCAAAATCCCGTGGCAACCGATCAAGTGAGACTAAACTGCTATGTTTATAACATCCAAATCAGTTATCTCATAACTGCTTGTGGATTCTAAATATTGTATCACATTCCAGATAAATAGAAAATGTTAAACTTTCCGATCGAACAATCAAACACCCAAGTTTTCCCGAAACATCTCAACACATGAAATAAGTTTAAAAACATTCACTTCATGCCTCAGTACCAACGGTCCAGCCGTAGAAGGGTCAAGCTAACGCCTCACATGTGGCACGCCATACTGCCCCAAACCCTAAGGTTCAAAGGGCAGTTCAAGACGGTCACATAATTGAGTTAAGGTTTGTTGTCTTCTAGAGGAACCATCGTGTTACTTGCACTACATAGAACGTTATTAAACTACGGAAAAATCCAACACTTGGAAATTTTCTGGAAGGGGAAAAATTGGGTATTTATATCCGGTCGAACTTTTTAACATATTCAAAAATTATCCGGAAAAACAAATAGACGAAAATAGACTTCCCGATCGAAACACCGAGTCCCCAATACAACCCAGAGAACTCAACTCTTGAGTGCAAATTAAAACTTCCTAGAGAACAGAGGAAACAGATACGGGCATTACTGTATAAAAATGAATCCCTAATCAGTACATACGGTCGCGGAACCGCCGCATAAAGAGGCTAATGCCACGGTTCCGCGGCGCTACAGTGGAATTAGGGTTTCGTTTTCTTCCAGTATTCTTAAAACTTCTAGCTCTATTTTCTGAGAATTTTTAATACACAAAAATCCACAGTTTGAAAAAATGTACAGAGAGGGGTGAAAAGTGAGGATTTCGGGTTCGATCGGACTTCTAGCATCGTCTACACATCGCCTAAGGCTCTAGCTAGGCTCTGATACCACTGTAGGGTTCCTAGGCACACTCAAGAGTTTCCACAAGGCATTAACCATTCCAAAATCAAATTTTTCTTGTGCCGAGAAACCCTAAGGCTAGATCGTTAACTAGAGGCAAAGGCGAAACATGCAAGTAAACAAATTTATTGCTAAGTGAATGGAAATACAACCTTTGTAGATCTGGTCCACCACTTCTCTAGCTCCGTGATGACGTCCCTTCGTTGCGATCACCGGGATCCCGGACTCTAGCGATGGTTTCGTCGAAGAAATGAGCGGGCTAGGTCGTTGACTTCGATGCCGAAGATGATCTACGTCTAGGCAACTCTAACTCAAGCTCCATCTTCACTAGGTCATGAAACTTGTGATGAAAACACACTCTACTACATGGCAAGTGGTAGATGATGAAGAAATAGGAAGTGGGTTCACTTTGGATTTGGATTTCTCACTCTTTTGATCATGGCACCATTGGAGGTAGCAAGGTTTCTTCTTCTTGAAGAAGAAGAAGAAGAAAAAGAATATGATAAGAATAATAAAATCAATTGATTGATAATAATAAATCAAGTGATCTTATCATAATGCAACCATGTGTGAGGCTAACACATGTATAGAAAAACTAGGGTTTAGGTAAATGGTTAGGGTTAAGGAATAAAACAAAATGGTTACTTTGTCAAAAATGCATGAAGCATCAATAAGCTTCTTGGATAAAGACAGAGAAAGAAACCATTCTATTTTACCAAAATGAATGAATGAATAAATAAATAAGGTAATGGAAACCCTAACCATTAACTAAACATGGTGTATAGCATACACTCACCCAAGTTTGCATGTATCATCAAACATGATACAATCTAGTGTACAAAAATATATCACATATACTACTTGTGAACATCAAGTGAGAAAATCCATCTTAAGTGAACAAATACTTGTTAATGTAAAGTAATATATCAAATATATATAATTATACATCAAATCATTAAATCAACACTTGATTTAATGATCCGGTCATATCGTATATAACCGACTAATATCAAGTGTATCAATGTATCGAATCAACACTTGATTCGATAACCCGGCTAAATCATATATAACCGTCCAATGATACAAATCGCGAGAATGGAATACACTATCACATACTGGTATTATTCTCGGTCCCGCACATATCTCAAATGTGCTCCTATTTCGTTTTGCTTGAGCCAGGAAACCTCTGTGTAGGACTCTAAAGACCCGTCAATACGCCGGCAGCAGGTGACGATCATATCAAACACCCACAAGCCGCAAGCGGTCTGCTAAACGTAACGGCCACCCGGGTATTGAGCGATCAGAAGATCAACGAGCAAGCCCGCACACTCCTGTGAATCCAACCAGTAACACTTACCGTACAGTCCGGTCTGTTCGTCTGATATGTCGCATATCTTGTCTAGCGGTGGTAAACGTCAGACCCTAGTTGCTCGATAAGTCGTGTCGATTTGAGGTCTATAACAGTTCGAGAAACTACTGGTAACACTTACCGGTAAATCTCAGCAACCCTGGCCAGAGATTTCCGGTTATTGCCAATCGAACACAGCGCAACATCAACTCCCTATACCGGGAGAGACGAATCCCCTCTTATCGCTCATTGCCTCCATGTGATTCGGGACTGTACAAAAAACCACCGTTTTGAATGCCCTTTTGGACGTGGTAAGGTGGAAATCAAAGCACAGTAGGAATCACACAAGACTCTATGACGATCTCTGGTCTACAGACTAACCTGTACCAGTGTCACCAGAGAACTGCCATCTGACGTAAGGTATAATACCATCTGGCAGTTCTCGGCGAGTCCGTCCAGTGTACCCAGTCTCCACTGAGCACCCGTATATCATCTCTGATGTCAAACACCAATGGATATGGGATCATCCATCGCCCATCTGTATGGGTCGAGAAGGTATACGCTAGTCTACTCTGGTATATCGATGCCCCGTCTCGATACACCCACGACTAAGGACCTTGAAGAATGTACTTATGGACTACCATGTCCCCACTAGTATGATCCACATCATAGTTCAGGTAGTCAAGTACACATCCTACGGGCTTTACCAACATGTAACAGAGAGACAATCGGTGTACACGTTAAGATAAAGAGCAACCAGATAGCATACTATCATGTCGAGCAAGAAAGTCCTCCCTATATATGTCCCAGCATCCACTACAATATACATCCTATGTACAGTAATGGCCTCTAGGGCATACATATAACTAACTGGTAACCCAACACTTTTCCAACAAGCTAAACACTTGAGCGGAGTCTAAAAAAGCACCTAGAACATGCCACAACACCTATGAACCAGCCGTAGAAGGGTCAACCAATGCCTCACATGTGGCACCGCTGAACTACCATAAACCCTTGGGTTTGATGGTGGTTCTGACGGTCACAGAATCGAGTTAGGGTATCGTTCTTCTAGAGGGTCCACAGAATCGCCTGCATGATTTTCTGAATATTTTAAACTAGGAAAAATCAAACACTTGGAAAATTTCCAGCGAGGGAAAATAAGAGTTATTGACATCCGTTCAAACTTTTTAACATCGTCTAAATTACCCGGATACATGTTAGAATTACGATTATGAAACACTCCGAGTTGCCTTTGGAGAAAGTTAGGGTTTCGTTCTTCTAGACGGTCACAGAATCGAGTTAGGGTTTTGTTCTTCTAGAGGGTCCACAGAATCGCCTGCATGATTTTCTGAATATTTTAAACTAGGAAAAATCAAACACTTGGAAAATTTCCAGCGAGGGAAAATATGAGTTATTGATATCCGTTCGAACTTTTTAACAACGTCTAAATCACCTGAATACATGTTAGTATTACGATTACGAAACACTCCACGTTGCCTTTGCAGAAAGTTAACATCACATGCAAATTTAGCAAAAACAAACAACACCTGAAACCCTAAAACCCAAAGACAGGAACACCCTGAAATTTTGAAGGAAAAACTCCACAAATTGACCGAGGAGGCCGGATTTTCTCCCTATGCGGCCGGCTATATTTTCACAAAACCCCCTCAAATTTTCTTGATGTTCATGTCATATCTCATACAACATTCTGCAGTTGTTTAAAAAAAAAATTTAAGACTTTTTAAATTCGACAGAAACCAAGTTTTCGTATCGGGTGTTTCGGAGTAGTTTCGGTTTCGTAATCCTAGCAAACATCGTCTAATTTTCTAGCATGGCTCTGATACCACTGCAGGGTTTTCTAGCTTGGCAACAAGGTTTCGGGAGGCATCGTCAATGCCAATTACAAATTTTTGCCTTTCTAGCTAACCCTGACCCTAGAATCGTTACTAGAAAATCCGACAAAACTAAATGTAAACACTTTACATCTAAGTGAATGAGGGAATAAAACCTTTGTAGACCGGTCCTTCACTTCTAAAGCTCCATGTCATAGTCCCTTCGCTGCAAGTTATGAAGACCCGGACTCTAGTAAGGGTTCACATGAAAAAACGAACAAGCTTGCTCAATATCTTCGAGGCCGAAGGTGATCAACGTCGAGGTGACTTGAGCTCATGCTACCTCTTCACTAATGGTGAAATTAGTGAAGCAAACACCATAAACTAAATGGCTAATAGTATAGGATGATGAAGTAGGAGGTGGTCTCACTTTCGATTTATTTTTCTCACAAGGTTTCATCACTTAGAAAAAACTAGCAAGCTTTTTCTCAAGTGAGGAAGAAGATGATGAATGAAACTCATGAGGTTAGAAATGCATCCATGGTGAGTGTATGTCATGCGCTAACTATTGTAAAGACCAAACCATAGCTATGAGTTAAGGTTTGGGTTAACAGATATCTTAAGCTAGACAAACAAGTGGATTAAGTCAATGTTCTAATAGCTTCTCCAAGCTTATCCATGACTAATTCCAAATGTTTGAATTACATAAAACTAATAAAACCCTAGTATCAAACTAGCATGGTGTTATTCTCTTACAAACATGTTGCATGTGCAACCTTGCATGACACAACAATATTTATCACAGATATATTTTGTGCAAAAAGAAAACAATACATTTAACATATATCACATATATAACAATGTATCATAAGTGGGAAACATGAAAACTTAAGTGAGCTAATATTAGTTAATGTAATTTAATATATCAAATATATAATTCTACATTAAATTATTAAATCAACTCTTGATTTAACAATCCGGCTATATCACATATAATCGACTAATATCAAATGTAACAACTTATCGAATCAACACTTGATACGATAACTTGGCTATATTACATATAACTTACGAATGTCACATATCGCGAGAATAGAATGCGTTATCACATACTCGCATTAATCTCGGTCCTGCACATGTCACATATGTGCACCTACTCCGTTTCACATGAACCAGAAAACCTCTGTGTAGGACTCTAAAGACTCATCAATATGCCAGCAGTAGGTGATATTCATATCAAACACCCACAAGCCACAAGCAGTCTGCTAAACGTAACGGCCACCCGGGTATTGAGCGATTAGAAGATCAACAAGCAAGCCTGCACATACTCCTACGAATCCAATCAATAACACTACCGTACAGTCCAGTCTCTTCGTCTGATATGTCGCATATCTCAGCCTATGGTCGGTATAACGTCAGATCCCAATAGCCTGATAAGTCATGCCAATGCAAGGTCCATAACGGTTCGAGAAACTACTGATAACACTTACCAGTAGATATGAGCAACCTTGGCCAGGGATTTCCTGTTATGGCCAATCGAGCATAGCGCAACATCAACTCCCATTACCGGGAGAGACGAAATCCCTCGTATCGCTCATTGCCTCCATGTGACTCGGGACTGTATCCAAAAAACCAGCTTTTTGCACGATCTCTTGACCATGGTATGGTGGAAATCAAAGCACAGTGGGAATCACACAATACTCTAAGATAATCTCGGGTCTATAGACAAACCAGTACTAGTGTCACCAGAGAACTGCTATCCGATGATAGGTATAATACCATCTAGGAGTTCTCGGCGAGTTCGTTTAGTGTACCCAGTCTCCACTGAACACCCATATACCTTCTCTGATGTCAAACACCAATGGATGTGGGATCATCCATCGCCCATCATATGGGTCAAGAAGCGCATATGCTAGTCTACTGTGGAGTATCGATGCCCTGTCTTGATACTCCCTCTACTAGGAACAATTATAGGGTGTACTTATGGACTACCCTTGGCCCCACTAGTATGATCCACATCATAGTCCTGGTAGTCAAGTACACATCCTAAGGGCTTTATCAACATGTGACAGTAAAACAACATCACTTATACAAGTACACGTGATAAGACAAAGAGCAACCAGATAGCATATTATCATATCGAGCAAGAAAGTCCTCCTTATATATATCCAAGCATTTACAACAATATACAACCCATGTATAGTAATGGCCTCTAGGGCATACATATAACTAACACTATTCATTCACGACAATCCAATAAGTGCATATACATAAACAAATATCACAGAAATGTGCAACCCCTAACTAACCGACATATAGCAATTAGCGGAAGTTTAAGAACACATTTATCAAACACAGAAACATTAAACGACATTAAACTGCGTCTTCGAAACACCCCGTATTTCCACAGTGAAGAATTGACAGTATATGCAAAATTTGCAAAAATAAACAACTCCTGAAACCCCAGATCCTAGTAACAAATCCACATAACAAAATACGAAGCATTTACCCTTGACTTTGCCGAGGAGGCCGGACTTAGGGGCAATGTGGCTGGTCCATTTTGCTGGTAAGTGTCTCATTTTTGGTCTATGTTCACTTTACAAGTGAAGGAGTGCTCCGCAGTTGCTAAAATAATTTTTATAGCCTCGTAAAAAATCAACAGAAACTAGGATTTATGTTTCGATGTTTACGGGTTATTTCGGTTTCGTAGTTTTAGTTATCATTTAATCTGTTAGCTATGGTTTAGTCGGCTCTGATACCACTGTAAGTCGATGACATACACCCCACTTGTTCGCGGGGAGGCAGAATTTGCAAAAAACGATTTTTATTAGCTTCGTAACATCGACTAAACTCCAGGATCAATACTAAACCCTAACTAACAATCTATCAATGAGGTTTAACTACTATGTGTAAGTATTATACCTCAAGTTCTCGCTGTCTTTCACCTCGTTGCTTTCCTTCTCGAAGTCGTGAGCTCCTTGAACTAAGAACGGAATTCACTTCCTCGTCGTCTTCTCCGAATCGTAGAAGATCCACCCGAGAGATCCGATTCTGAGCTTTGCCTCTAACTTGAGGCAACTAGGTCACTTGGTGTGCTAAACTTATTAGCCTAGGATGTGTAGAGAGTGTTGAGGAGTCTAGTAGTCTCACAAACCCATTGGTTTTCAGCTCATGAAAAGGTTAGGGTTTGAGATGAGAAGGAGAAGCCTTGAGAAAATGAGAGCAAGAAAAAAGATCTATTGTTTTTTTCTTTTGTTTAAGATTAGTTAATAAAGGCTAGGGTTTTGGCATTTAAACTTAGTGAAAATATCTTACAAAATATCTCAGAAAATATCAATGTCAACAACATACAAATATCTCATGAAAGTCAATGCAAAACCCTAATCTTATTTCACTAAAATACCAAACAGGTTTCCACTCTCATTTTCTCCAACTTAAAAGGATTTTACTAATAAAGAAAAACCCGAATATGAGGTGCCATTCTCCATGTTGTAATCATGTCCAAATTACAAGAATACCCCTCTCATCCGTATATACATACCCGCATCCGTATCCCGAGAGACACGAATGCAATGAGACGAAACTAATCCAAAAATCATATACTAGGATCCGGCTTAAGCCAAAGCCCACAAGTAATATATGCCCGAACATCATATGCGCACAAGTGAACGTATGTGACCGAACCCTGTTGTAAAACCATACGACCTCTACACGTTTCGCCCGAAGCCGGGAAACCCTTTATGTAAGACTCTAAAGACTCGACAGTACTCTGCAGTGGGTTTAACCACAAGCGCGTCAGTGGTACTAACTGTATGTAACGGCTACCCAGGTATCTGTCGACAAGAAGGTCGCCGAGAAAACTCATCCATCCACCTACTGAGTCTGTCTGTGGCAATCTCTGTACAGTCCGGTCTGTTCGTCTAAAAGTATTGTATATTGGGCCTAGGGGATGGTAAACGTCAGAACCCTAATGGCGGTATAAGTCGTGTCGGAGTGTTGCCCAGAACACCCTAAGAAACTACTTGAACACCTACCCGTAAATCACACTTGCCTTGGCCAGGGACTTTGTGTAACGGCTTTCCGAACACAGCACGATATCAACCTCCAATACCGGGAGAAACGAATCCTATCTAACCACCACTGCCTCAAAGTGCTTCGGGTCTGCACCCAACTACAACCTGTTTGCACGACTCAGCAGAGCCATGGTAGGGTAGTAATATAAGAACAGTGGGAACACACTTGAGGCGAAGTAGCAGTGTCAAGTCGACGGACTAAGCTGTACTTATGTCACCTGGGAACTGCTATGTGACGATAGGTATATTACCAACTAGAAGTTCCCTACGAGTCAATCCAGTATAGCTCAAAACCTAATGAGCACCTGCGTACTATCTCCAGTACGACGTACTTATGGCTGTAGGACAGACCGTCTTCCCTGTTGGGAAGAAAAGCGTATACACTAGCCTACTCTGGAGTATCGATGCCATTTCTCGATAATCCTGTCACTAGGGACCTGTGTAAGGATGTGCTTGTAGACTACCCAGCCCCCACTAGTGTGACTCCATCATAACGCTGGTAGTCAAGCAAAGATCATAAGGGCTCTATCAATATGTATTAGCGATACGTTATAAGAAACATATACACATATTAAGATAGATACAAACCATGTAGCATACAACTATATCGAGCAAGACTGTCATAAATCCGTGTATATGTATATCCCAAGCTTCCAAAATGTAATATACAAACTAGTACTATACAATAATGGCCTCTAGGGCATATTAAACTAAAAGAAAATTCCAACATTTGGAAAAATTTCCAGAGAGGGGTTCAAATGAGGGTATTCGCTGTTCGTTCAGACTTTTAACTTCGCCTAGACCACTCTTAATGTTCTAGCTCGGCTCTAATACCACTGTAGGAGTTTCTTAGCACCCTCACTAGTTTATTCAAGGCATCTAGCATGCAATTTTAAAAAAATCTAAGGTGCTAATTAACTCAAACCGAGGATTTAACTAGAGGATTCGGAGGAAGCAAATATATAATAAAATATTACACTAAGTTAATATGAAATACAACCTTTATAGACCAGTCCTTCACTTCAATAGCTTCGTTATGTAGTCCCTTCGCTCCAAGTAGTGATCTTCCGGACTCAAGTTAGGCTCCACTAAGCGAAATGAACAAGCTTGCTTGAAATCTTCGAGGTCGAAGATGATCTACATCGAGGAGACTCTTGTAGGGTTCATAGGCACACTCAAGAGGTTCCACAAGGCATCAACCATACCAAATTCAAATTTTCCATGTGCCGAGAAACCCTAATGCTAGATCGATAACTAGAGGCAAAGGCGAAACATGCAATAAAACAACTTTATTGCTAAGTGAATGGAAAGAAAACCTTTGTAGATCCGGTCCTCCACATCCTTGGCTCCATGATGACGTCCCTCCACTGCGATCAACTGGATCCCAGACTCTAGAGTTGGTTTCGTCGGAGAAATGATCGGGCTAGGTCGTTGACTTCGATGCCGATGATGATCTACGTTGAGGCGACTCTAACTCAAGCTCCATCTTCACTTGGTAATGAAACATATGAAGATAACACACTCTACTACATGGCAAATGGGAGAGGATGAAGAAATAGGAAGTGGGTTCACTTTGGATTTGGTTTTCTCACTTGGATTCATCACTTGGAATTTTCAAGCATGCTTTCTTTTTCTTCAAGAAGAAGATGAAGAAGAAGAAAGAAAATAGAATTATGAATTATTTTCCAAAAATAAAATGAAGTGATGGTTATCATAATGCAACCATGGGTGAGGCTAACTCATGTAGAGAGCAAGCCCTAGTTTAGGTAATGGTTAGGTTTAAAGGATAAAACAAAATGGTCACTTGTTCAAACCTTCATGAAGCTTCACAATAAAACAAAGCAAGCCACCATTTCATTTTAACTAAAATGAATAAAGAAAATAAATAAAACAAATTAAAACCTAACCATTAACCTAAAGATGGTTTAAAGCAAACATACACCCAAGTTTGCTTGTATCATCAAACATGATACAAACTAGTGCACAAAACAATATCATATACACAATGTGCACATCAAGTGAAAAAATCCATCATAAGTGAACAAATACTAGTTAATGTAAAGTGATATATCAAATATATAATTATACATTAAATCATTAAATCAACACTTGATTTAACGATCCGGTCATATCGTATATGACCGAATAATATCCAATGTATCGACTTATCGAATCAATCCTTGATTCGATAACTATGTTATATCGCATACAACCAATCGATACATTTATCGTGAGAATAGAATACGGTATCACATACACGCATTATTCTCGGTCCCGCACATATCTCATATGCGCTCCTATTTCGTTTCGCTTGAGCCAGGAAACCTTTGTGTAGGACTCTAAAGACTCATCAATACGCCGGCAGCAGGTGATGATCATATCAAACACCCACAAAGCCGCAAGCGGTCTGCTAAACGTAACGGCCACCCGGGTATTGAGCGATCAGTAGATCAACGAGCAAGCCCGCTCATACTCCTGTGAATCCAACCAGTAACACTTACCGTACAGTCCAGTCTGATCGTCTGATATGTCGCATATCTCGCCTAGGGGTGGTAAACGTCAGACCCCAATAGCTCGATAAGTCATGTCAATATGAGGTCTATAACAGTTCGAGAAACTATTGGTAACACTTACCAGTAAATCTCAGCAACCCTGGCCAGAGATTTCCGGTTATAGCCAATCGAACACAGCGCAACATGAACTCCCTATACCGGGAGAGACGAATCCCCTCCTATCGCTCATTGCTTCCATGTGATTCGGGAATGTACCCAAAAACCACCGTTTTGAACGCCCACTTGGACGTGGTAAGGTGGAAATTAAAGCACAGTGGGAATCATACAAGACTCTATGACGATCTCGGGTCTACAGACTAACCTGTACCAGTGTCACCAGAGAACTGCCATCTGACGAAAGGTATAATACCATGTGAGAGTTCTCGGCGAGTCCATCCAGTGTACCCAGTCTCCACAAAGCACCCGTATATCATCTCTGATGTCAAACACCAATGGATATGGGATCATCCATCGCCCATCTGTATGGGTCGAGAAGCTATACGCTAGTCTACTCTGGTATATCGATGCCCCGTCTCGATACACCCACGACTAGGGACCTTGAAGGATGTACTTATGGAATACCATGTCCCTACTAGTATGATCCGCATCATAGTCCAGGTAGTCAAGTACACATCCTAAGGGCTTTACCAACATGTAACAGAGAGACAATCGGTGTATACGTTAAGATAAAGAGCAACCAGATAGTATACTATCATGTCGAGCAAGAAAGTCCTCCCTATATAAGTCCCAGCATCCACTACAATATACATCCTATGTACAGTAATGGCCTCTAGGGCATACATATAACTAACAATCTCCCACTTGCACTAGGGCCATCTGTAGCAGTGGTTGTAGTATCTCATACTCAACCATCCCATAAAAGTCTCTCTCTGGGAATAGGCCTTCGTGAGTGGATCCGCCGTGTTATCCTCTGAGTCTGCTCTCCTAACCTCGATCACCCTGGAGATCAACTATCTCCATGATCAGGTGATGCTTCCTTAGAATACGTCTGGGTCACTGATGGGACCGGGGTTCCTGAGCCAAAGCCACACTTCCATTGTCACACAATGGTAGGAACCTAGTTCATCTCATGAACCAATATACACCCAAACCGCCTCTTTGGTAGTATCTTAAGTAGCGATGTATCCATCCTTTATCGTCTAGTATGCCACGGTATCTAGCTTGGAACTCTTCCAACATACCATCCTTTTGCTGAGGGTAAAGACAATGTCTGTGACTGACATTCAGTCGTCCTTATCACCCTGGAACCTTTCCAGTGATTCTCCCCAGGATCAATTGATACCATCTCACTACAACTTGTGAGTATCCTAATATCCAATTAGATCTATCTCATAGATCCAAAACCCAGGATTTAGTAGGTATCACTCTGATCCTATATGGAGAATCATTGTGATAAGTGGAGATTGACCGAGCGTAGCATAGGAAACTGCTTCCCTATCAAGAGTTTGTCATCCACGTACTCAACGAGGATCACTACCATACTCTCTACTACCTTTTTGTATATACAAGGTTCATCTACCATTTTGATGAAGTCAAACTCTTTGACTAACTCATCAAAACAGACGTTCCAACTCCGCGATGCCTGCATTATCACATAAAATATCTTGTACACGTTTCCGCTGCTCCCACTGTCTACGAAGTTCTTTGGCTGTGTACTTACAGACGCTCTCTTCTAAAACATCATTTAGAAAACCAGTCATGACACCCAACCGCCAGATATCGTAGTTATGGTATGTAGCCGTGGCAAGTAGGATCTGGATGGACTTAAGCATAGTTACTTAGAAAAGGTTTCATCATGATCCATACCTTGTCAATGATGCAAACCTTTAACAAGTCTAGCTTTGAAAGTCTCAACTTTTCCATGTACACCAAGTAATCTTCTCAAGATATACTTGCTCCTAATAGGGATGAAACCCTTCAGATATAGCATCCAAAGTCCATACTTTGCTGCTGTACGTTGATTCCATCTCAGATCACTAAGCATCCAGCCATTCTTACATAGTCCCTACTCTCGATGGCCTGCTCGAAACTAGTCAGGTCATCATCTCATGATGCAATCCTCGCTCCCACTGTCATCGAGAAACCGAAGTATCTCTCACGCGGATGAGGAAACCTACCAGATCGGCGGAGAGGCTGAGGTTCGTCGGGGACCATTGAATCCTTTGGTTCTGTCAAATCATCAGATGCAGTTTGTATAGCCGAAACCTTTCCAGTTCTACATAACTGACATTGCCTCGAGCTTATCCGGATTTTGCTTTTAGACATAGACCGGACAACCCTAAATCTTAACAAACTTAAGATATGGACTCTTCCCTTTCCATATCACATATGAAGTGGTAGGCAACTGAGTTGATTTGAACTCTATTCAATAGGTATGCAGCTTCTCAAGCGCATAACTCCCAAGAGGAAATAGGAAACTCAGCAGTACTCATCATAGAGCACACCATATCACATAGGGTGTTATTGCTCCGCCCAGATATACCATCGTGCTATAATGTATACGGAGTAGTAATGCTGAGAGAGAATCTCATTCTCCTTTAGAATAGTCCAGGATTTCCGTGCTCATGTATTCTTCTCCTCGATCACATCAAAGGACATAATACTATTACCTATATTTTGGTTCTCTACTTCTAACTTATATTCTTTGAATATATCAAACAGTTCGGACTTATGTTTCAACAGGAACATATGACTGAATTTTGAGAGATCATCAGAGAATGTAATGAAGTACAAAGAACCGGTCTTGGCATGTGTAGACAGGGGAACTTCATACATCAACATGTATTATCCCAAAAGTTCACTAACTCTTTCTCTGTTTCCAATAAACAGAGCTATGGTCATCTTATCTCTGTGACATGATCGGCAAGTTTCACAAGATGTAAATTCAAACTAATTGAAATATGCATCTAAATATAACTTCAGCCAGTCGGGTCGCATTGATATGACCTAGTCTACAATGCCTCAAGAAGGAATCGTTCATTTCTGAACTCTTCCTCTTGTGTGTGTTCTGTATACAAGGAACTGTAGTTTGATTTAGAACGTTAATTCTTTTAGATAACGTGCCTGAACCGATCAACTTTTGAAATAGGAAATGTTCAAAACATTATCCAACAATACAAAATTATATTCTTTCTTTACTAATAAAGAGACTGATATGCTTTTGTATATCTGGTTCGGTATCTAATAGCATTTGTTCAGAATCAATGTATTGGTAATACAGGGTGACAGTGACCAACAGACTTGGCTGCAATGCTTGCCCCGTTTTCTATCTCATGAAACTTATCACCCGTTCTCAGTCCTCTACCTATCTATAGCCCATGTAACAAATTACATATGCGGGATCCTGATCGGGTATCAAATACCCAGGACGTAGAGCATACTGAGAAACAGTTCTATGTAACGAACACACCCGAAGATGATGCATCAACATGCACTTTCTTCGTTTGGGCGGCACGGGAAATCTGGTATTCCCCAATTTCCTGCTCTGCCTTATAACAATTATAAGTTGGAGCGGGACCAACGTTCCCCAGCTCAGTATAACAAGCGGGTTCGGTCAATATTCCGTATTATTATCTTGATTAAGGCGTTATATGGTCACTACCTGGAGAGAGAGAGAGAGAAGAAAACACTCCGCGTGCGCTCTTGTAAGATTATATTGGTTATTATCTTATCTAATCAGGATGGCTCCCACTTTTTTTTTATCAAATCTTCCTTCAAACCCTAAAAAGAAAGACTAGCCGGGATTAATTACACGCTACAAGTTCACCAATCTTTCAGCCAGGCCAGTGTCGGTACTTTGAGGGAGGTTCCCCGTGCTTTCGCACGGACCTAATTAAAGTAAACCTCGTTTTCCCAGAGGCGTAACCCCGTTGACACCTTTCTAGACACCTACTTGATCGGCTAATTGTAATGTGTAAAACTCTCCCAGGAGTAACAATGACTCGCAGTGGGTATCGGGATCCAACTATCACATAGAAGGTATCCAATCTCATTGCAAATTTCAACACTTGAAATTTCCGATAATATTTTACCGCTAACGTGCTATGACCTTGACGCATGCTAAACAACCCATAGTCCGCTAGTCAAATTCAACCCGTACATTTCTTGATTGAATTAAACCCACCCGCACGGCCCTTGACGCATGCCAAACAACGCCGTACGAATACCCTAATCCAATCGTATCGTATGCTAGCAGATAAGCACTAGTTAGCTACCATACACTATGCCTTGACGCATGCCAAACTACCGCAACACGAATACTAAGTAGTACTTATTTGAAATGACGGAGGGCTACGCGGGTTTGTAAGAAAACCATGAGCGTAATGAACTTGATATCGTTGTAGGATCGAATGAATTTTGAAATGGAGTGTTTTTTAGGCTTTTCTAGTTTGCTAAAGGGGTCACTCCCGGTGAAGGGATCGTCGGCCCTTTCCTCATCGAATAAGGTGCAGGGTATATCATATATACCGTTGTGCGAAGCAAAAAACTATAGAAGCAATCAAAAGACAAAACGAGGGTTGTAGCATCTGCCAATTATTGCTAAAGGGGTGACTCCCGGTGAAGGGATCTCGGCCCTTTCCTTATCGAATAAGGTGCAGGATGTTCTACAAGGAACACCGTGATGCAAAGCAAGAACTGTAGCTACCTGTTTTTGAAAATTCGATTCCACAACATATTTTAGGTTTCTTTTCTTTCATTAATCACATTAATGAAGTCCCATCATTCAAGTCACCTAAACAACACAGATAAATACGACGTACACTTATGGCATCCACATTCGCCTTTATGTCCCCTCATGCACCGTTAGGTTAGGTAACTAACGGCAGAGCTGGGCAGGGCTAGCGCTGGTGTAAAACATAAGTAACATCTATATAATATATCATATATACTATATACTGTATCCATCTCAACATATCAAATGATCACATCACAGATATCGCAGCAGAAGAAACATATGAAATATTGGATATACTAGGACGTCCGTGTTTTCAATACGAGCTAGTATAAAACACGGATTCCACGGTCGCGATGAATAGCCAAACCCACACCCCTAGACCCCTACGAGAGCGGCAAGTAACCCTACCAATTCTAGAGTTAGGAGACCCGGACTCGACTCCTCGAGTTGGTTTCCCACTGGACCTTAGAACCCAGTTACTTGTGCTCCCCTCCTTTGGTTTATCCTAGTGCGGAAAAGAAAATAATATACAAACGGTGACATCTTCCGCAACCTGGAAGTGCCCCAATAAAAGAATATTACATACAAGTTTTTACATGAATGACAATAAAAAAAATTCATCTCACATAAAAACCCCCGGCTATTCAAACACGACGATCCAATATAACATATCCAGCAACACATAACATCACATGTCATCAACATAAGTAAGTATGCATACACCGATTGTCGTCGACGTATAGCAACGACAGTCGGCAATACCACTACATACTACACTTACGGTCACAGAAAAGAAAGTGAAAAACTACAACAGTTGGAATCCGCAACCTACTTAGACATCGCATACCTAAACCAATGAATTCCTTAGACATCGCATGCCTAACAATTATAAACCCCGCATTTTAGTCTCATTATCGAAAACTCTTTTCAATATTAAGTCGGGCAATTCAACAAGATTCCCGACATCCTGATCGAATTCTCGTCGCAAACTTCAATAGACGGCCGCACCCCCGATGCCGTCGACGAAGTGCACCAAGGCGGAACACAGCTGCCGCGAGCACCCGAACGGATACTTTCGGCGACGGGATTCTCCTACAGTCACTTGGTCGGGGCTATAGGGCATGGCTATCTATTAAGTTTACCAGTGAGTATCCGCGTACGCTACGTGATTGTGACGGACTTTTGATCGCATCAAAATTCCGTGGTAACCGATAAAGTAAGACTAAAGTGCTATGTTTATAACATTCATATCAGTTATCTCATAACTACTTGTGGACTGCAAGTATTGTATCCCATTCTAGATAAATAGAAAATGTTAAACTTTCCGATCGAACATTCAAACACCCAAGTTTTCCCGAAACAGCTCAACACATGAAATAAGTTTAAAAACATCCAGTTCATGCCTCAGAACCAACAGTCCAGCAGTAGAAGGGTCAAGCCAACGCCTCACATATGGCACGTCGTACTGCCCAAAACCCGAAGGTTCAAAGGGCAGTTCAAGACGGTCGCATAATCAAGTTAAGGTTTGTTGTCTTCTAGAGGGACCATTGCATTACTTGCACTTCTTAGCACGTCATTAAATTATGTAAAAATCCAACAATTGGAAATTTCCCGGCAGGGGAAAAAGTGGGTATTTATATCCGGTCGAACTTCTCAACATATTCTAGAATTACCTGGAAAAACATATAGACGAAGTTAAACATCCCGATCGAAACACCGAGTCCCCAATACAACCCAGAAAACTCAACTCTCGAGTAAATATTAAAAATTTCCAGAAAACACAGCAATCAATATAGGACATTACTGTGCAAAGCACATGCCAAGAATCATCATTTTGGCCGCGGAAACGCCGCACAAGCTGGGGTGGGGCCACGGTTCCGCGGCGACATAGTTGAATTGGAATCACGTGCTTCACAGTAACTCTTAGAATACACTGCTGTATTTTTTGGATATTTCTAATTCACAAAAATCCAAAATTCCAGAAAATTTCCAGAGAGTGGTTTGAGTTAGGGTTTCGGGGTTCGTTCGGATTTCTAACATCGTCTACACTTCGCCTAAGGCTCTAGCTAGGCTCTGATACAACTGTATGGTTCCTAAGCACACTCAAGAGGTTCCATAAGGCATCAACCATGCCAAATTCAAATTTTCCATGTGCCGAGAAATCCTAATGTTAGATCGATAACTAGAGGAAAAGGAGAAACATGCAATAAAACAACTTTGTTGCTAAGTGGATGGAAATACAACCTTTGTAGATCTGGTCCTCCACTTCCTTGGCTCCATGATGACGTCCCACCGCTGCGATCAACCGGATCCCGGACTCTAGCGTTGGTTTCGACGGAGAAATGATCGGGCTAGGTCGTTGACTTTGATGCCGAAGATGATCTACGTCGAGGCGACTCTAACTCGAGCTCCATCTTCACTTGGTCATGAAACTTGTGAAGATAACACACTCTACTACATGGCAAGTGGTAGAGGATGAAGAAATAGGAAGTGGGTTCACTTTGGATTTGGTTTTCTCACTTGGAATCATCACTTGGAATTTTCAAGCATTCTTTCTTTTTCTTCAAGAAGAAGATGAAGAAGACGAAAGAAAATAGAATTATGAATTATTTTCCAAAAAGAAAATGAAGTGATGGTTATCATAATGCAACCATGGGTGAGGCTAACTCACGTAGAGAACAAACCCTGGTTTAGGTAATGGTTAGGTTTAAAGGATAATACAAAATGGTCACTTGTTCGAAGCTTCATGAAACTTCACAATAAAACAAAGCAAGCCACCATTTCATTTTGACTAAAATGAATAAAGAAAATAAATAAAACAAATTAAAACCTAACCATTAACCTAAAGATGGTTTAAAGCAAACATACACCCAAGTTCGCATGTATCATCAAACATGATACAAACTAGTGCACAGAACTATATCATATACACAATGTGCACATCAAGTGAGAAAATCCATCATAAGTGAACAAATACTAGTTAATGTAAAGTGATATATCAAATATATAATTATACATTAAATCATTAAATCAACACTTGATTTAACGATCCGGTCATATCGCATATGACCGACTAATATCCAATGTATCGACTTATCGAATCAATCCTTGATTCGATAACTAGGTAATATCGCATACAACCAATCGATACATTTATCGCGAGAATAGAATACGGTATCACATACACGCATTATTCTCGGTCCCGCACATATCTCATATGCGCTCCTATTTCGTTTCACTTGAGCCAGGAAACCTCTGTGTAGGACTCTAAAGACTCGTCAATACGCCGGCAGCAGGTGATGATCATATCAAACACCCACAAGCCGCAAGCGGTCTGCTAAACGTAACGGCCACCCGGGTATTGAGCGATCAGAAGATCAACGAGCAAGCCCGCTCACACTGCTGTGAATCCAACCAGTAACACTTACCGTACAGTCCGGTCTGATCGTCTGATATGTCGCATATCTCGCCTAGGGGTGGTTAACGTCAGACCCCAATAGCTCGATAAGTCGTGTCGATATGAGGTCTATAACAGTTCGAGAAACTACTGGTAACACATACCAGTAAATCTCAGCAACCATGGCCAGGGATTTCCGGTTATAGCCAATCGAACACAGCGCAACATCAACTCCCTATACCGGGAGAGACGAATCCCCTCCTATCGCTTATTGCCTCCATGTGATTCGGGACTGTACCCACAAACCACCGTTTTGCACGCCCTCTTAGACGTGGTAAGGTGGAAATCAAAGCACAGTGGGAATCACACAAGACTCTATGACGACCTCGGGTCTACAGACTAACCTGTACCAGTGTCACCAGAGAACTGCCATCTGACGAAAGTTATAATACCATCTGAGAGTTCTCGATGAGTCCGTCCATTATACCCAGTCTCCACTGAGCACCTGTATATCATCTCTGATGTCAAACACCAATAGATATGGGATCATCCATCACCCATCTGTATGGGTCGAGAAGCTATACGCTAGTCTACTCTGGTATATCGATGCCCCGTCTCGATACACCCACGACTAGGGACCATGAAGGATGTACTTATGGACTACCATGTCCCCAGTAGTATGATCCGCATCATAGTCCAGGTAGTCAAGTACACATCCTAAGGGCTTTACCAATATGTAACAGAGAGATAATCAGTGTACACGTTGAGATAAAGAGCAACCAGATAGCATACTATCATGTCGAGCAAGAAAGTCCTCCCTATATATGTCCCAGCATCCACTACAATATACATCCTATGTATAGTAATGGCCTCTAGGGCATACATATAACTAACAACTCTGGCTCAAGCTGCCACTTTACTAATTTGGAATTATTGAAGCAAACAACCTATACTAAATGACTAGTCTAATGTAGCTTGATAAAGTAGGAATTTTGCTCATTTTAGATTAATTTTTCTCACAAGATTTCTTCACCTCAAGAAAACCTAGAGAGCTTTCCTTGAGATGAGGAAGAAGATGAAATGTAGAATGAATGAGAGAGACCAAGCAACCATGGATGAGAAAATATCATATACTTTCATTGTAGAGACTTAACCATGGTTAAAGATAATGGTTGGGTTAATAAATATCTTAAGTGAGACAAAATTAGTGGACTAAGTCAACGCTGCCATAAGTTTCTCCAAGCATCCAACCATGCACAATTTCCACCTAATTTTGAATTACTTTAAATAAATAATAACCCCATTATTATCTATGTAATCGTGTAAGTCTCATACACCCATGTAGTATGTATCATTAAGCATGACTCATAAGAAATACATTAATATATATCTCATATATATATATATATCAAATGTATAAGTGAGATAAATAAATTCTAAAGTGAGCTAATATTAGTTAATGCATAATAATATATCAAATATATAATTATACATTAGATTATTAAATCAACACTTGATTTAATAATCCGGCTATATCACGTATAACTGACCAATATCTTTTGTATCAACTAATCGAATCAACACTTGATTCGATAGCCCGGCTATATCACATATAACTGACCGATATCACATATTGCGAGAATAGAATATGGTATCACATACACGTATTAATGTCGGTCCCGCATATATCACATATGTGCTCCTACTTCGTTTCGCCTGAGCCAGGAAACCTCTGTGTAGGGCTCTAAAGACTCGTCAATATGCTACCATTATGCAGTGATCATATCACATACCCACAAACCGTCAGAGGCACTAGCTGTACGTAACGGCTCCCAGGTATTGAGCGATCATAAGATCAACAAGCAAACTTGGTCATACTCCCATGAATCCAATAAGTAACACTACCGTACAGTCCGGTCTGTTCGTGAGATATGTCGTATATCCAGCCTGGGGGTGGTAAACGTCAGACCCCAATTGCTTGATATGTCATGCCGATGTGACGCTCATAATGGTTCGAGAAACTATTGATAACACTTACCAATATATCTCAGCAACCCTTATCATGGATTTCCTGTTATGGCCAATCGTGCGCAGCACAACATTAACCCCCAATACCGAGAGAAACAAAATCCCCTCCTATCGCCCATTGCCTCTATGTGACTCGGGACTGTACCCAAAAACCACCTGTTTGCATGACTCAGTAGAGCCGTGGTGGGGTGGAAATCAAAGCACTGTGGGAGACACATAAGACTCTATGACAATCTCGGGTCTACAGACTTACTTGTACCAGTGTCACTAGAGAACTGCTATCCGACGTAAGGTATAATACCATCTAGGAGTTCTCGGCGAGTCCTGTTCAGTGTACCCATTCTCCAATGAGCACCTGTGCACATTCTCTGATGTCAAACACCAATGGTTGTGGGATCAACCATCGCCCCATACAGGGTCACGAATCATACACATTGGTCTACTCTGGAATATCGATGCCCCGTCTCGACACTCCCACGACTAGGAACAATTAAAAGATGTACTTAAGGACTACCCAGACCCTACAAGTATGATCTCCGTCATAATCCTGGAAGTCAAGTATACATCCGTAGGGCTCAATCAACATGTAACAGAGAGACAGTACAAGAATACATGTGAAGATAAAGAGCAACCAGGTAGCATACTATCATATCGAGTAAGAATGTCCTCACCATATTTGTCCAAGCATCCACTATAATATACATCACATGTATAATAATGTCCTTTATGGCATACATACAACTAACAAGAACAATCTCACTTGAGATATTAGTATGTTATCACGTTTGTATGTATCTTTCATGTGATGAGTTTTATTACTATCATGTATCATTAGACATGAGATAAATCCCTAGGATTTTTCTTGGTTAACTGGACGATGATGGAGATCATACTAGTAGGGCCAGAGTAGTTGATAAGCATATCCTTAAATGTCCTTAGTCGTAGGAGTATCGAGACTGGGCATCGATACTCCAATATAGACTAGTGTATACGTTTTCTGATCCGGTTGGAGGGCGATAGCTGATCCTACAACTGACGGTATTTGACATTGAGTATTGTATATAAGTGCTTATTGGACGAGTTACACTGGATGGACTCACCGAGAACACTTAGTTGGTAATTTACCAATATTAGGTAGCAGTTCTCTTGTGACATATATACATGATAGTCCCTAATGTTAGAGTTTCTTAGCAGATCTACTAGGGTTTAAAGGTGCATCATGTATAAAATTTTAAAATTTTAGTGTGCTAATGAACTCAAATGTAGAATCGAACTAGAGATATAGGGTTTTATAGCAAGTAAGCAAGCATTACACTAAGTGAATATGGAATACAACCTTTGTAGACCGGTCCATTACTTCAAAAGCTCCATGTAGAAGTCCCTTCGCTCTAGGTTGTGGTGTACCGGACTCTCCGTAGGCTCCAATAGTCTAAATGAACGAGCTTGCTCAATGATCTTCGAGGCCAAAGATGATCTACTTCGAGGAGACTCTAACTCTAGTTACTTCTTCACTAATTGATGAATTAGTAAAGCAAACAACCTATACTTGTAGGGTATTTTTCGTCACCCCATTGAGATGGGAATGCGCGTGCGCTTGTCAGGCGCATTACAAATTCCCCCTGCCTAGGGTAGGCCGGGGTTTACAGATTGCGGGGATCCAAATCTCCAGCAGCCGCGGACTAAGCTGCCGTTAATTACCCCTCGCCGTTGGAGCGAGAGACCCTCCGATTAACGGGTCAAACAGGTCATGTGAACTCAATGTGCAATGTACGTGTGTTGTGTTTTGAAAGGGGTTTTGGATACATCAGGGGCCCCGCAGAGTTTTTACGGGGGTCCCGCTACCCGGATAGTGGGCTGGGGGTCAAGGGGGATAGCAGCCCCCTTACGGGATGTGGGGTAGCGCCCCATTAGAAATTTTTTCTAATGAGTAGAAGTGTTGTAGAGTATGTGTTTGTGTCTCTGTGTGTGTGTGTGTGTAAAGGAAAGGGCATCCAGAGGATGCGTGAGAGAAAGCGCCAGCGCCTCACGTGCACGGCACGCGGGCGCTCGGGCACTAGCGCAATGGGCGTAAGGGCACTAGTGCCTCACGTGCCTGGCATGTGGGCGCCTGGGCGCTAGCGCTTTGAGCGTAAGGGCTCTAGCGCCTCACGTGCCAGGCACGTGGGCGCTCGAGCGTTAACGCTTTGGGGGCTAGCACTTTGAGCGCATGGACGCTAGCATTTTAGACGCTAGCGACTCACATGCCAGGCAAGTGGGCACTCAGGCGCTAGCGCTTTAGGCGATAGCACTTAGGGCGCTAGCGCTTTGAGCGCAAGGGCTCAAAAAAGGAGTTGGTCCCTTCACTGGGAGTTGTACTCCCACAAAGAATATACTTGTTATTTTGTGTGTGTGTGTGTGTGTGTGTGTTTTGAGGAGTTAAAATCCTAAGGCATTTTGAAGCCGATGAAGGGGCTTCTCCCCTTGAACCCTGGATCTTCCCCAAAGTGGGGTCTTTGGAGAAGGGTCTCCTTCTTCCTCCTTTGGTCAGCTAGCTCTTGGATAACAAGTGGGGTGAGATTTTAAAAATCTCTCCTTTCTAAGATCTGATGGAAGATCCAAGCATCCCTTTGTGGTTTTTATGGTGAAAAACTATTTAGTTTTGGAAATTGTTCACATCATAATATTGCAATTCATACGCCCCATTTTTGTGCAATTTATAAGTAAACAGGTGCTTTTGACGATCGTTTGTTACATGATACAGGATACAGACTTTTGAAGCAAATACAGTGAAAAAGACAAAGATGATACAAGAAATGGACTTTTGACCAACCAGCACACTGATCCTACTCAAGCCGAGACGAACGTCAAGTGAAACGGTCAAAAAGATCCTTACGAGTTTCACTGAGAATCTGAAGAATAACAAAAAGCCCAACAGAGAAAAGCACAGTGAAAACAGAGAGCCCAAGACAAGATCAACCAAGCACAGAAAGTTGGTGGCCCAACACCACCAAAGGGCCGCGGATCCGCGGCCCAAGCCAGTATCTGCCGCGGATCCGCGGCCGTCTAATGCCCGGGTCGGTGGAGATTTCTTCTGTTGCTGCGACGGTTCTGGTGTTGTGATTTTTAGGGGGTAAATCAGTAAAGTCATGTCTACGAGAGTCTGTAACCCTAGCTTCACTAGTTACTTATAAATTGTAATCTAGATCTAAAAAAATAAATGCCTCTTTATATTCAATAAAAGTGAGATTTGTTGGAGAATTCAGAGCATCATCTTTCTTGTAAGTTTTTAAATTCCTTCCTTAGTTTAATTGTTCTACTTGCCCTAGTAATAATTTGTTTGCTGTAATTTGCTCGTTAGCTAGTTTAATCTGTCGTAAGGTAATTCTTTAAAACATATTCATAAAAAAATGTCTCGTTGTAATAATTCCCTAATGAGCGAGTAAGATCCTCGCTCGTTAGGGTTAGGAACAAGGGAGTAAGTGAGAGATGGATGTCTCTCACCTCCTTCAATGCCAACTTATTTTTAAAACGAAATCTTCATGCACGCACATATGATCCGCCCCCTACGGCACCCTACCTACAAGGTAACGGTGAACCGTAGTATAAAAGGCCGGACATATATGACGTCCATGAAGATCACATCAATTAATAGGAAAGGACGGACAAGGATCTAGAGGAAGAAACTTTGTTTCTTCCCGATCATCCTAATCCCCTTTGCTAATAATTGTTGTGATTTTTCTAAAAAGCTTAAATCAACGGCATTGAAAGAGGTGAAAACATTAATCTCAACACCCCTACCTTCGACCTAACCCTAACGAGTTCTTTCATATCACATAAATTAGTTTTTAATTCAATCGACAAAAACCAAACAACAATCTGAATCAACTCGTTATAACACAAAAACAAGAAATTACACATCTCTGCGGATCGACCCGTACTCACCGGCTAGCTGGAAAGCGACGCCGTTTCTGATTACGGTAAACTACAAATTTTTGGATTAATCAGAAATGGAAGAGTAAAACTCTTGATTTAATTCAGAAGAAAGAAGAAGGTTTTAGAACCTTGAGGAAGGAGAAGATCATAGATCTTCATGTTCTTTTTGGGAGAGAGAAAAAGTTGTTGAGATGTTTTCATTATCTTTGCCTTTATAGGCTATACACATTATATATAGCCCCTTGGGCTTTACAAAAATGGCATTTTGCCTATCTCATGCCTTATGTGGTATTTCTTTTTGCACATAAGCCATGGGCTTTACAAAAATTTGGGTTTATGGCCACTTTTCTTAAATTTATTCAAAAAATAAAAAAAGGAAATTCACCAAAATTATTTATTACAAAATTTTTATTTTGGCATGGCGGAAGGCCGGACGATTCTTGTTCGGGCCCGCCCCGAGAATTGGCCCACTTGAATTGGGCTTGGGCCCACTTGGCTTGGGGTTGACTTTGATTTTGACTTGGTTAACCAGGGTGTAAATTTCGGCCCCAACAAAGTGCCCCCCATCTGTTGGCTATAGTGCCCTCAAGGCAATTATCATAGTCGCAGACTTGTGATTATGATGATTGAGTGAGGACCTATACCGATAAAACAGTCTTACTCAAGATGATAGTATGCTATCTGTTTTGTCTTTATCATCATGTACATGTTGATAGAGCCCATAGGATTCTTGCTTGACTGCCAGCATTATGATGGCGATCATATATGTGGGAGCCGGGGTCTATAATCACATCTTTAAATGTCCCTAGTCGTAGGAGTATCGAGACCGGGTATCGATACTCCATTGTAGAATAGTGTATACTGATCGAGACCGCGACGAGGGGCGGTGGCCAGGTCTCACAAGCCATTGGTGTTACTATTTTCACCTAAGATAGTATACAGGTGCTCATTAGGTTATGAGTATACTAGACGGACTCGCCGGGAACCTACTAGTTGGTATTTACCTATTGTCAGATAGTAGTTCCCAGGTGACATGTGTACAGGTTAGTCTGTCGACCTGAGATCGTCATTTGTCTTGTGTGAGTTCCCATTATGCTTTGATTACTACCCTACCACGGCTCAAAGGAGTCGTGCAAACGGGTTTTAGTTGGGTATAGTCCCGGGCCACATGGAGGCAGTGATCGGATCGTCGGGGATTCGTCTCTCGCGGTATTGGGGGTTGATGTCACGTTGTGTACAGATGGCCATCACCAAAAATCCGTGGCCACGGTGGATGAGAATAATCGATCCAGGATCGATAGTTTCTCAGGTGGTGATGGGGTTTCATACCGACACTAAATATCGCGTTATTGGGGGTCTCACTTTATCCACCCCCTAGACTCGATATGCGATACTCTTAGACGAACACACCGGACTGTGCGGATATTGTCACTGACAGGCTCAGTATTTGTTCAGGATGAGTTTGCTCGTCGGCTTCCCTTTCGCTCAATACCTGGATAGCCGTTACGTACAGCTAGTGCCGTTGACGTGCTTGTGGTTAAACTCACTGCTATCGTATTGACGAGTCTTTAGAGTAACACACAGAGGGTTTTCACGGCTCAGGTGATATGGTGTACATGGTGTACGTTGGTACCTACAGGTGTCCAATTAAATATGTGCATGCTGCGCAGACTTTTATCGGACGGTTGATAATACTAGCGGCTTAGGATTAAGCCGGATTATTAAATCGGGTTTTTGATTTAATAATTTACATATGTATTTATATATATGTATTCTAGTATTATTTTTCACCATTCATTTTCTCTCTTGGCTATTCGTACTTTTGTATGAATACGCGTATATGTATTTTGATACATGTACCGGGAAGTATTCCGTATTTTATACGGAATAGCTTCTAGAAGTTTTGCCACCTCATTATTTGATTTTCCATTTATGGAAATTCATTTGTTTAATGATGAGGTGGAGGGTGTGAGGTGGCATGAACATGGAACAAGGTATGGGTTTTGGGTATGGCTGCACATTGTTTAATTGAAAAAGAAAATGATATTTTTTTTGGCGATTGAGAGAGATGGGGGGCCGTCCACTATTATGGGAAGGGATTCAATTTTTCATTTGGATACATGATTGATTACACTCCCACTCTCTCATTCATCCAAAAAGACTTAGCCATTTTCTTTTGTTCTTCATGCCATAGTTTTCCTCACTCCATTCTTCTTCTATGGTTGCTCCCTTGAGCATAAGAAAAGAAAGAAAATTGTAGTGACACTTTCATACACCCCCACTCTCCATCGCTAGCGACTTTGGAGCATCGGTTACCTCGTTTGTTGAGGTTGGAGATTGCGCCGTTTCTCTCGAGTGGATCATCGGAGATGGAGGAAGACCGGCAACCAAACCACATCAAGGAGCCGCTAGGAGCTTGGAATGAAGACCGAAGGACATGGATTAACTCGGTATAACGATTCTAACTCTTAGTTAGTTTGCTAGTTTAGGGTTTAAGGTCGATCCGGGATTCGGGCAGCGGTAGCGCCGGTTTCAGATATTTTTGTTCCGCATTTTGGCTGCGTTTCGATGGCCAGGGAGCTGCCGGAACCCTTCATGGTATCAGAGCCACCCTTTTAACCCTACTTGCTTGTTTAAATGTGCTTGAAAGATCGATCGACGGAAATTTCCAAAATCATGATTTCATATTTCTTTTCTCTGCCGATTTTCAAAAGTGTTCAAAAAATATTTTCCAGTGGCTTAAAAATCCGTGCAGGCGATTTTAGGGGTACAGAAAAAATTTGGGCTTCTGATTCCTCTAAAGCGCCGCGGAACCGCCGCACTTACCCCCTATTGGCGGCGGATCCGCGGCCATTTAGTGGTGACGGGCTTCAAAATTTTTCCTGTAGCCCCCTGGCTTGGAATTGTGATTTTTGTAATATCTTGTTTTAGCCCAGGTTTCTGTGAAGTGTTGGTTTTGCTATTGGGGCCAATTTGGAACGCAGTCGATCGATATTTTAAGTGTGCATTTAATAGTACATACATTTCTATCTGCGACCGTGAATTTCATTTAATCGGTAAACCCGTCTAACTGCTATATGTTCCTTTAGACGGGTTTGCGAACGTGACATTCACGTTGATGTTCTGTGTTGTGCTGTGGTGTTGGTTGGATCGTCGTGGTGGATAGCTATGGTGCAATGTTAGTACAGTTTAATTTCATTTGTACATTTCATATTGCGGGGCGAGCGTCCGACTTGTGAACTGCCGTCACTGCCAGTTTGTATATTGTTCTTTTGGGGCACGACCGGGATGAGGTCGATGTCACTCTTGTATATTATTTTATTTTCTGTACTAGGATTACCCCGCGGTGGAGTGCACGAATAGCCGGGTTCTAGAGGGAAACTGGTCCGCATCACATGGCGTTGAGACGGATGGGACCTTAATCTAGAATTGGTGGGCTATTCGCCGCACTCGTAGGGGGTATAGGTTGACCCAGGAGGAGTGCTCAAGTTACCGGATTCCGTGAAGTGCCGGGTGGCCCATTCACTTTGCTGAAGGGGGCTGCCTCACTTCTGGTTTTGCAGGTAACTTTCCGCACTCGTAGGGGTCTAGGGTTTCATTGCACAGGCTATTCACACGACAGGGAACGTCGGGTCTCACTTGCGGCTCAAGTGAAACCCGGGGCTCTAGATTATCCACCATTCTGTGTTGCTTTTGTGATGTTTCTGTGATGTTGCTTTTATCATGCCTGGGACGAATGTTATATATATATTTATATATACTAGTAGATGTTGTATATGTTTTGCACCCGCGCTAGCCCAGTCCCCGCTCTGTCGTTAGTTAAGTAACCTAACGGGTGATGACGGGACCGAGTGGCGAATGCTGATGGCATATACGTACGTTTTATTTTCGTTCTTTTCTGGTGTGATTAATTGATGGAACTGCATTGATTCTTATCAATGAAAGAACAAAACTAACCTATATATGTTGTTGTTGGAACCAAGTTATTAAAAACTGACATTACAGACGTTCTCTTTTGCTTTGCACAGTGGTATTCAGAATATCCCGCACCTCATTCGACGAGGCAAGGGCCGAGATCCCTTCATCGGGAGTGACCCCTTGAGTAAAAGTTTGCGTCAATGTAATAACTTCACTATAGTCGATTGCTTTTGCTTTGCATCGTGGTATTCAATTTGAGATATCCTAGACACAATTCGACGGGGAAAGAGCCGAGATCCCTTCACCGGGAGTGACCTCTTTAGCAAAAGTTTTCGCTACTATATATTTATAAAACCACTTGGATTTCTTCAACGATATCAAGTTCATTAAGTTAAAGGTTTTTTGCCAAAAATCAGCCATAACCCTCCGTCATTTCAGATTAGTACTGCTTAGTATTCGTGCTACGTATGTCGTGCTTAGCCGAGGCGTACTGTTCGGTAGCTATGTAGTGCTTTTCTATTGCATGGATATGCGATTGGTTAGGACAGTCGTATGGTCATTTTGGCTCAGTCAAGGACTCGTGTGGGTAGGTCTAATTCAATCAAGATAGTGACGGGTTGAACTTGACTAGGATCCTTTGATATGTTGGCTCAATCAAGGTCACTTAGGTCCTAGGGGAAAACATCACATCGGGAGTTTCAAACATACCGGAAACTTGCCAGGTTTGCGCATACCTTCTGGAGTGTGGTGATTTGAGTGGCTTCCATGATGTTATCATGCGATGATAGTTGGATCCCGATTCCCACTGATGAGTAGCATTACTCCTCGGGTGATTCCGACTAATTCTCCTTTTGGGTTTGGAGGAGAATTCGAGGAAACAGTGGGAGCCATCAAGATTAGATAAAATGATTAACCATTCAGATCTAGGTTAGAGTGCACGCAGAGTGTTTCTTTTTTCTCTCACTCTCTGGCGGCGACTATGACCTGACCTTTGACTAAAACTCATTAAACCAAGTTTACCGAACCTTATTATAACACTTTGGCTTTTGGAATGTCACGGTGTCGCAAATATCATTGCCACTTCTATATCACCTTTGCATTTCTCCAGAATATCCCGTATTACTACGAACATCCACTTCCATTGGATCCATCGTATAATTACATACGAACTCGAAGGAACTTTTTTAAGGATGGATTCTGGTTCTGGAGAGATTGAATAGGATTATTCGGTTGTCTTTTCTTTTTACCTTCTTTTAGGTTATGAGGGCTCCTAGGATTAGGAGAGAGTACACCTATTGAGCTTATTGGATAGTCTTCCTCCAGACCATAGGCAGGTGCCGAACGGTAGGGAAGGAAGAAAACCAACAAGCTTAACTGTAGTGTACAGAAGGTAATACGCAAAGACATATAAAGGAATTATAATAATGGCAAAGAAAATTGCGATCACCATCATTCACGACAAAGACCGTGTATACCCCTGCCACTCCTACATCCACTTTGCTTTTCTCTAGAACACTTCGTATCACTACGGATATCCACTTCCATTGGATAAATCCATCGTATAGTTACATACGAACTTGAAAGAACTTTTTCGAGGATGGATTCTGGTTCTGGAGAGATTGAATAGGATTATTCAGATGTTTTTTTCTTTTTACCTTCTCTCAGGTTGCGAGGGCTCCTAGGATTAGGAGAGTGCACCTATTACGCTTATTAGATAGTCTTCTTCCAAACCTTAGGCTGGTGCCGAAGGGTAGGGAATGAAGAAACCAATTAGCGTAAAGAAGATATACAGAAGTTAATAAGTAAAGACATAATAAAGGGATTTGAGTGAGGGCAGTTATGTGTAAGACTACGGTAGCGCCCCGGCCGTCTTTCCAAGGACAAAATGCGGAAACGAAAACTTTTTCAAACTAGAAACCGGTGCTATCGTATGCTTAAAACCCAGATCGAACCATTAACCTACAACTAGCAACTAGAGAAAGGGCTGGAAAGTTATACCGATCGATCCGTGTCCTTCGGTATTTGGCCACCATCCCAAGCTCCTCGCGGCAAGTCCGGTCTCGATCTCCTCGTCGGAAAGGGCACCACATCATCGATTCTTTTTACGGGCTCCCGCTTCATCCGAAGCAACTCGGGCACGAAGTGTGCTAGCCGACGTGTCCAAGGTGATGTAAAGAATGTTTGTGATCACTTTGTCTCTTGCATCCATTGATTTGGATGGAGGTTAGAGATGAAGCCGTTGATGGAGGTAATGAGCTAGAGGAAGAAGAAGGAGGAGAAGCTTTTTCTTTTGTGTTTTCTATGATAAAAATGATAGAGAGTTGAAACAATAATATGAGAGCTCTCCTCCTCATGGCAGCCCCTCTCTCTCTCCTCTTATCATATCATCACAAAACCATCATATAATGTGACATTTACACACTAAAAGAGACCATGAGTCACCATATATGTCTATGTCACATTTAATGCATCTCATGATGAATTCTTGCTTATTATTTCCAAATGCAAACATTAATCCAAATGTTTGCCACAACAAAAAGATATGGCAACATCTAAAGTAAACTCGTAACGGATCACAAGGATACCCCTCACCTGTATATACATACTTGCATCCGCATTCCGACTTAATGGGAATGCGACAAGACTAAAGTAATCCAACAAATCTAATATTAGAATCTGGCTAGAACCAAAGCCCACTAGTATGATCCGTCCAATCAAGATCCGTGCACTACCACACGTATATGATCGAGCCCTTCCATATATGATACAGCCTTTACAATATTTCGCACGAAACTTGAGAAACTGTCTGTGGGGGACTCTAAAGACTCGTCAATATTTTGGCTGTGGATTTAACCTCTAGCACGTCAGAGGTACTAGCCGTACGTAACGGGCTACCAGGTATTGACCTAAAGGGAGGTCGATGAGCGAACTAATCCTGACACCCAACTGAGCCTATCAGTGACAATATCCGTACAGTCCGGTCCGTTCGTCTATGAGCATCGCATAGCGGGCCTAGGGGGTTGGTAAAAGTCAGACCCCCAAAAGCGGTACAAGTCGTGTCAGAGTGTACCCCAGAACACCCAGAGATACTACTGGAATACCTACCAGTAAATCTCCTGCCTTGGCCAAGGACTTCGTGTAATGGCTCTCCTAGACACAGCGCGATCTCACCCCCAATACCGGGAGAGACGAAACCCCTGCCGATCCTCTCACTTCCATAATGTAGCTCGGGACTGTACCCAACTAAAACCTGTTTGCACGACTCCTTTGAGCCGTGGTAGGGTAGTAATCAAAGCACGGTGGGAACTCACACGAGACAAATGACGATCTCTGGTCGATGAACTGACCTGTACACATGTCACCAGGGAACAGCTATCTGACGTCAGGTATAATACTAACTAACATGTCCCCGGCGAGTCCTGTCCAGTGTACTCATAAACCAATGAGCACCTATATACATCTTAGGTGAATCAACTGAAACGAATGTCTTGTAAGACCGGCCACCGCCCCTCGTCGGGGTCTCGACTGTATACACTAGTCTACTAATGGAGTATCGATGCCCAGTTTCGAAACTCCCACGACTAGGGACCACTTTAAGGATGTGCTTATAGACCCTAGCTCCCACGTATATGATCGCCATCATACTTCTGGCAGTCAAGCAAGAATCCTAAGGGCTCTATCAATGTGCAATAGTGACCTGTAAGGTCACCTAAAGCTATACACGATGATAAAGATAAACCAGATAGTATACTATTCTCTATCAACGTGTAATAGTGAACTGCAATCTCACATAAAGCATGTACATGATGATAAGGATAAACCAGATAGTATACAATCTCTTGAGTAAGACTGTCCTACCGGCATAGGTCCTCCCTCAATCATTGCAATCACGTGCCTTTATTCCATTAATTGACTCTGAAGGCACTATATCCAACAGTATGTATATGGTTACTGTCATGATTCAGGATAGTGGAAGAGGCATTTCTAGGAATACCAGTTAACCCTTTTGAAACATTTTCATGTTTCAGTTTTACTGTGCGATGTTAATTGAAAACTGTTTTCCCAACAAGAATATAACTCCAGGGTATGTATTTACCAGATCAGTTCTCACATCTGCATGTAATTGAATATGGTGAGCTGGGGTAAGATATTGGTAATTGGGTGATTGGATCCTCTTTATATCAGAATTCATTGTAATTGGTGATATTTGAGGAAATCATCTGGATTTTACCGGATGGCAAATATTTGGTTTTGAATATCCGTTGTTATGCACCAATTTCAAACTGATATATCTATATATTTATTTTATAAAGTGAGATATAACTTTTTGATATTATGTCTGTGACATTTACCTATATCAGCTGGTGATTAGGTAAGGTGCATTCAACAGCGGTGTAATTTTTCTTAACCATACTACAGTTTTTCAACCTACGACGCACAGAGTTTAAGTTGTTGAACTCAGGGGACTTATACAAAGTATTGTATGGTGTCCAGTGTCCATTAGGTCAATGGGGTTGGTACTCACACTGTATTTTGTTTACTCATAACTTCTCTGATTCTAGACATGTATTTTGTTGAAATGCATGGTCCAGATTTTGAGAAGTTATAGGTATAAGAATAAAGTAGAGAGCCATTTGTCGTAAGTATCAGGATTCTTCGAGGAAGTCGAAGATGTAGATACTTGTGTTTTGTATTCTGTTGATAGTAATGGTTTTGAGAAGTTTCTTCTCTTTCAGGTTACTCATATATGGATGCACTCCTAGATGAGTAATTCTGAATGGCATTTTTCCATTTGGTTGATATGCACTGGACACAGCTGCATAATATTGAATCTGATTCCAATTAAATTAGTGCTTTTGTTTCTATATCAGATATATATAGAATCAATTTATATCTTAATGTGTTAAGGTATAGGGAGTTGTCCCGCTGATGCTTAAAACCAGAATCCGGATAAACTCAAGGCACGTTTCAGTAATGGCAGTTTGTAGGTTATCCCGGGCTTTGACGAGGGTTAACTTTCTACCATCAGGAAGATCAGTATTTATATTGTTCTTGACTCACTACAGTTTTAGTAAAATGGATTTTTTCAGTAAAACAAAAGTGGGAGTTGTTGCGCCATGGCAGCGCCCCGGCCGTCTATCCGAGGCCAAATTGCGGAATCAAAATTTTTCCTTGCTTGGAAACCGGCGCTACCGCGGACAAAGAAAACCCGGATCGTTAACCATTAACCTAATGCTAGCTATCAAGAGATGGGAAGAGAAGTATACCGAGTGATCCGAGTCCTCCGGTCTTCTCGTCATCGTCCCGATCTCCCGCGGAAAGTCTTGCCTCCACATCGTCGCCTCCTTGCCGGAAGGGGCACCACATCGCCTGCGTCTTTTACGGGCTCCCGCCTCAATACCGAGGCAACTCGGGCATGAAGCCGGCAACTCGACATGCTCAAGATATGCTGTAGAATGTGTAGTAGATCATGCTAGTCTCTTTGGGGTTATGTTGTTGCCATGATGGAGGAATCAAAGAATGAACTCTCTCATTCTTTTCTTTCTCTCTCAAATGTTTTTGAACCATCATCTAAGAATGAGAATGGTGGAGGAAGAATACTAATATGCAAGAGGGAGGTGAGTGTAGGATAAAGAGAAGAGGTGACCATATCCTAACACCATCATTACAAACTCACATCAAAAATCATCTCACATCTAATCTTCATAAAGCATGACAAGATGATAGAAAAGAATGGAATAAAAAGATGCTATCATAATTAATCATCTTGCAAATAAACCCTCCACAATGTGTTATTTGCAAACTTGCAAATAACACCCTCCATCGAAAAGTCCGGCCGGGAAAGAACAAAGGAAAACCGGCCGGAACGGAATGCAAACTGGCAACTCCAGAAAACTGGTCCCATAATAAAATTACAGGAAAACCCCGATACTGTGCATACACACCTGCATCTGTATTCCGTCCGGATACAAATGCAATGAGACAAAATCTACATTGTACTAAACTAGGACCGGCTTAAGCCAAAGCTGGCTAGTAATATCCGTTCGATCCTGATCCGTGCAATACCGCACCTATCAGATCGAACCCTGCCATATCTCCATACGGCCTCTACAGCGTTTCGCCCGAAAGCTTGAGTAACTGAAAGTGTGGTGGACTCTAAAGACTCGTCAATACTATGGATGTGGATTTAACCACTAGCACGTCAGAGGTATTAGCCAATACGTGACGGGCCACCAGCTACTGACCAAAAGGGACGTCGATGAGCGAACTCATCCTGACACCCTACTGAGCCTGTCAGTGACAATATCCGTACAGTCCGGTCCGTTCGTCTATGAGTATCGCATGTCGGGCCTAGGAGGTTGGTAAAAGTCAGACCCCCAAAAGCGGTACAAGTCGTGTCGGAGTGTAGCCTAGAACGCCCTGAGATACTACTGGAATACCTACCAGTAAATCTCCTGCCTCGGCCGAGGGCTTTGCGTAATGGCTCTCCTAGACACAGCGCGACCTCACCCCCAATACCGGGAGAGACGAACCCCTGAAGATCCGCTCACTGCCTCCATGTGGCTCGGGACTGTACCCAACTAAAACCTGTTTGCACGACTCCTTTGAGCCGTGGTAGGGTAGTAATCAAAGCACAGTAGGAACTCACACGAGACAAATGACGATCCTCAGGTCGATGAACTAACCTGTACACATGTCACCAGGGAACTGCTATCTGACGTCAGGTATAAGACCAACTAGCATGTTCCCGGCGAGTCCTGTCCGGTGTACTCATAACCCAATGAGCACCTGTATACATCTTAGGTGAACCAACTGACACCAGTGGCTTGTGAGACCGGCCACCGCCCCTCGTCGGGGTCTCGACTGTATACACTAGTCTACTCTGGAGAATCGATGCCCTGTCTCGAAACTCTTACGACTAGGGACCATTTAAGGATGTGCTTATAGACCACCAGCTCTCACGTATATGATCGCCATCATACTGCCGGTAGTCAAGCAAGAATCCTAGGGGCTCTATCAGCGTGTAATAGTGACCTGTAAGGTCACCTGAAACAGTACACGATGATAAAGGTAAACCAGATAGCATACTATCATCTCGAGTAAGACTGTCCTACCGGGATAGGTCCTCCCTCAATCATTGCAATCACGTGCCTGTGATCCAATAATTGACTCTGAGGGCACTATCTCCAACAGGAGTATGGTAGAGCTGGAAGTGATTCCAGAACCACAAACAATCACTGATGATTTAATAGAACCTAACGATTCAATTAGTTTTGATGTTCCATTAGCCACTCCGCAGATTTGGTGGGTAACCTCAGGCACCCGAGAGGTACTTCGGTCTTCTCAGAGACGGTGACAGGGAGGTTCTTGTTTACCCAGACTTTCCATTGCTGCTGTTCTAGACTATAAGACCCGGCAGGAGGATGAGTATAGCGTCATTCTAAAATAGCTTTAGAAGTGCACGTGTATATGACTCTGCCAGAGGGTTGTTGTAGTCAGTGGGAGCAGCGGAAGCATAATGAGCAAGTAGCTTATGTCTATTTATAGACTAAAGCTGGTATAGCGGAAATAGATCATCTAATTTTAATGTGACAGTCATAGGCTTTGACCTAATCATAATAGGTGATGGATCTGGTAAGATGGTAGTAAAGAGTGATGTCCAGGTATTGTGATGACATGCACTTAGTAGGAAGAGATATTCCTATACTACGATCGGTTATACTATGGTTGTCACAAAGTTGTTTTAATATCAGGGTTTTCTGGTTACTAGATCTATAGTTTATAGATCTAGAATTGGGAAGTATCCTAATCTGGGTACTTTGACATTAAATGGACGACTCCTTGCATGGTGGTCTATCTGCAGGTGATGGAGTCAACCTTTCTAAAGTGTTGGAGATAGTGCCCTCAGAGTCAATTATTGGATCACAGGCACGTGATTGCAATGATTGAGGGAGGACCTATCCCGGTAGGACAGTCTTACTCGAGATGATAGTATGCTATCTGGTTTACCTTTATCATCGTGTACTGCTTTAAGTGACCTGACATGTCGCTATTGCACGTTGATAGAGCCCCTAGGATTCATGCTTGACTGCCAGCAGTATGAGGGCGATCATATAAGTGAGAGCTGGAGTCTATAAGCACATCCTTAAAAGGTCCCTAGTCGTAGGAGTTTCGAGACAGGGCATCGATACTCCAGAGTAGACTAGTGTATACAGTCGAGACCCCGACGAGGGGCGGTGGCCGGTCTCACAAGCCACTGGTGTCTGTTGGTTCACCTAAGATGTATACAGGTGCTCATTGGGTTATGAGTACACCGGACAGGACTCGCCGGGAACATGCTAGTTGGTCATATACCAGACGTCAGATGGCAGTTCCCTGGTGACATGTGTGCAGGTTAGTTCATCGACCTGAGGATCGTCATTTGTCTCGTGTGAGTTCCCACTGTACTTTGATTACTACCCTACCACGGCTCAAAGGAGTCGTGCAAACAGGTTTTAGTTGGGTACAGTCCCGAGCCACATGGAGGCAGTGAGCGGATCTTCGGGGGTTTCGTCTCTCCCGGTATTGGGGGTGAGGTCGCGCTGTGTCTAGGAGAGCCATTACACGAAGACCTTGGCCAAGGCAGGAGATTTACTGGTAGGTATTCCAGTAGTATCTCAGGGTGTTCTGGGCTACACTCCGACACGACTTGTACCGCTTTTGGGGGTCTGACTTTTACCAACCCCCTAGGCCCGCCATGCGATACTCATAGACGAACGGACCGGACTGTACGGATATTGTCACTGACAGGCTCAGTTGGGTGTCGGGGTGAGCTTCCTCATCGACGTCCCTTTTAGTCAATAGCTGGTGGCCCGTCACGTATTGGCTTATACCTCTGACGTGCTAGTGGTTAAATCCACAGCCATAGTATTGACGAGTCTTTAGAGTCCACCACACTTTCAGTTACTCAAGCTTTCGGGCGAAACGCTGTAGAGGCCGTATGGAGATATGGCAGGGTCCGATCAGATACGTGCGGTATTGCACGGATCAGGATCGGACGGTTTGTACTAGTTGCCGTATAGGTATATGGCAGGGTTCGATCAGATACGTGCGGTATTGCACGGATCAGGATCGAACGGATATTACTAGCCGGCTTTGGTTTAAGCCGGTCCTAGTTTAGTACAGTGTAGATTTTGTCTCTTTGCATTTGTATCCGGTCAGGAATACAGATGCGGGTGTGTATGCACAGTGTCGGGGTTTTCCTGTAATTTATTACGGGACCAGTTTTCTGGAGTTGCCAGTTTGCATTCCGTTCCGGCCGGTTTTCCTTTGTTCTTTCCCGGCCGGACTTTTCCGATGGAGGGGGTAATTTGCAGTTTTGCAAATTACACTTTGTGGGGGGGTTTCTTGTAAAAGTATTGATTATGATAAGCATCTTTTCTTTCCTCCATGCTTTCATTTATTGTGATTTGAAATAGGTATGGGTTTAAAGTGAAAGCATGGTTGAAGTTTTCATTTGACTTTGGATATGGTCACCACATACTTCTCCTACACTTACCTCCCTCATATGATTTAGTTTTGTTCCCTCCACCATTCTCAAGATGAGATGGCCGGCCACTATGAGTGAGGATGAGAGAAATTTTTCATTCTTGCATGACACAAATTTCTTCATCTCATTCTTCTTGTTTTTGGAAAATTGAAAGCTCCAATTTCTTTTAACCTTATTCCTCCATCAAGGCAACTCCAATACCCCAAAAAGAGATTACGATTCTACACACCATTTTCTACAGCACTTCTTGGACGCGTCGATTCGCCAGCTTCGCGCCCGAGTTGCCTCGGTATAGAGGCGGGAGCCCGTAAAAGATGCAGGCGACGTGGTGCCCTTCCGGCGAGGAGGCGACGACCGGAGATCCCGCGAGGAGATCGGAGAGGAGATGAAGACCGGAGGACTCGGATCAGTCGGTACATCTCTAACCCGTATTCTTGTTAGCTTAGACTTGTTAATGGTTACGATCCGGAGTTTAGTGCGCGGTGGTGCCAGTTTGCAAAGTCCGCAAAATTTAAGTTATTCACCGTTTCCGCATTCCGGCGTCGGATTGACGGCCGGGGCGCCGCCGTGCACTTACAGTGGTATCAGAGCCTCGCCATTAACTTCGTCTAGCTTTTGTGTAATGTGTTTATCGTTTCCGATCGAACAAAATCCCGAAAACACGTATTTCAACCACATCAGTTTCTGTCGAATTTTTTTTGAGTCCAAAAATTTTTATGGTTGTCTCAGAGTGATGTGCAGGGAAATAGAAGCATACTGTAAAAATTCGGCAACATGATATCACTGTTTCGCCGCGGAAGCGCGGCCAAACCCCTGCTTGGGCCGCGCTTCCGCGGCGGTTGTAACTGTTCACCCCCCAAACTTTTTCCAGTATGTTCCTGAGTTGAAAATGTGGTTTCTGGAATATTAAAATTGGGCCCAGGTTTTCTGTGGTTGCTACAGTTTTGTTTAGGGGCCCACTTGTTAATGTTTAATCAATCGGAAAATTTTAAACACATTTTTCACAGTATTTACATTATATCTGCGACCGTGAATGTCACTCGATCGGTAAATCCGGTCTAACTGCTATAGCTCGGTTAGACGGATTTGCGAACGTGACTTTCACGTTGATGTTCTATGTATTTGCTGTGATGTTGCGGATCGGTCGTGGGGATAGCCTGGATGCAATGCTAGTACTGTATTGTTGTATTATGTACATTTGATATTGCGGGGGGAGCGTCCGACATGTGGACTGCCGTCACTGCCTGATTGTATTATTCTTTTGGGGCACGACCTGGTTGCGGTCGATGTACCCGGTGTATGTATATTTTACTTTCTGTACTAGGATTACCCCGCGGAGGAGTGCACGGATAGCCGGGTTCTAGAGGGCAACAAGCCCGCATCTCATGGCATTGAGACGGAGGGGGCTTCACTCTAGGATTGGCGGGCTATTCGCCGCACTCGTAGGGGGTACAGGTTGACCCAGGAGGGGTGCCCAAGTTACCGGATTCCGTGAAGTGCTGGGTGGTCCATTCACGGCGATGAAGGGGGCTGCCTCGCTTCAGGTTTTGGCGGGTGACTTGCCGCGCCCATAGGGGTCTAGGATTTCATTGCACAGGCTATCCACACGACCAGGGGAACGTCGGGTTTCAGTAGTGGCTCTGTGAAACCCGGGGATCCCAGATATCTGTATTGTTCTGTGATGCTGTACATTTCTGTGATGTTGCATTTCTTTTCACGCCTTGAGCGAAATATAATATATTGGTATATATATTAGTAGATGTTGTATATGTTTTTCATCCGCGCTAGTCCAGTCCCCGCTCTGTCGTTAGTAAGCTAACCTAACGAGTGATGACGGGACCCAGTGGCGAATGCGGATGGCATATACGTACGTCAGTATATTTTCGTTCTTTATTGGTGTGATCAATTGATGGGACTGCATTGATTCGGATCAATGCAAGTTTAAAAACAAACCTATTCTGATGTTGTTGGAACACTTTTCAAAAAGCTGTTATTGCAAGGACGTTCACTTTTGTTTTGCATCGTGGTATTCATTTGGAATATCCTGCTCCTCAGTCGACGAGGCAAGGGCCGAGATCCCTTCACCGGGAGTGACCCCTTGGACAGATGTTTGCGTCAGGGCATTAACTTCACTATAGCCGATTACTTTTGCTTTGCATCGCGGTATTCAGTTGGAATATCCTGCACCTCATTCTACGGGGAAAGAGCCGAGATCCCTTCACCGGGAGTGACCTCTTTAGTAAAGGTTTTCGTCACTATATTTTATAAAAAGCTATCCGTTCCTTCAACGATATCAAGTTCATTACGTTAAAGGTTTTCGCCAGAAACCATTCGTAGCCCTCCGTCATTTCAGTTAAATATTCGGTAGTATTCAAGCTATGTATTTTGACCTCACGCCAAGGCATAGTGATTGGTAGCTGCCGGGTATTTATCTGTTGCATAGATAGATGCGTTGGTTTGGGACAGTCGTACTACTATTTTGGCCTACGTCAAGGGTATGTACGGGTGGATTCAAATTAACCTGGATAATGACGGGTAGAACTTGACATGTGACTTATGATATTTTGACCTCACGCCAAGGTCATAAGAGCATGGGGCAGAAATCACATCGGGAGTTTCAAAAGAACTGAAACTTGCCAGATATGCGCATACCTTCTGGAGTGTGATACCGTGAGCGGATTCCGTCACGTTATCATGCGATGAGAGTTGGATCCCGATTCCCACTGATGAGTTGGTTTACTCCTCGGGTGACCCCGACTAATTCTTCTTTCAGGTTTGGAGGAGAATTTGAGGTACAGTGGGAGGTTTCCAGATTAGATAAATTGGTAACCATTCTGATCTAGGATAGAGTGCACGCTGAGTGTTTCTTTTCTCTCTCTCTTTGGCAGCGACCATTGACCCGACCCTAAGACTTTGACTCAGTGACCAAGTTGACCGAACCTTCTTAACACTGGCTTTTGGATTGTCAGAGTTGCGAACCTCATTGCCACTCCTACTTTTACCCTTTTCTCCAGGACACCCCGTATTACTACGAACGTCCACTTCCATTGGACAAAACCATCGTATGGTTAGATACGAACTCGAAGGGATTTATTCGAGGATGGTTTCCGGTTCTGGAGAAAACGGATAGGACTATTCAGTTGTCTTTTCTTTTCACCCTCTCTCAGGTTGCGAGTACTCCTTGGTTTAGGAGTAGTACACCTATTACGCAAATTGGATAGTCTTCTTCCAAACCATAGGCTGGTGCCGACCGGTAGGGAATGAAGAAAACCAGTTAGCCTAAACGGTGTACAGAAGGTATTAAGATTAAGACAAAGCAAGGGATTAGTAAGAGGGCAAAGTAAATTGCGACTGCTATTCACGACCAAACCAAGTATTTCTTCGCCAATCCTAAATCACCTTTGTATTTCTCCAGGACACTCCGTATCACTACGAAGATCCCATTTTATTGGATAATCCATCGTATGGTTATATACGAACTCGAAAGGAACTTGTTCCAGTTCGGGGATGGATCCTGGTTCAGGAGAAATAAGAATAAAGTACATTCAGGTGTCTTTTATCTTCACCTTCTCTCGCGTTGCGAGTGCTCCTAGGATTAGGACAGTACACCCTTTATGCTTTTTGGATAGTCTTCTTCCAAACCATAGGCTGGTGCCGAACGGTAGGGAAGGAAGAAAACCAATTGGCTTAAAGGGGTGTACAGAAGGTAAAGACTAAAGACATATGAAGGGATTTGGAGAGGTGGCAAAGAACTATACGGTTACAGTCGTGAATTTGGAAGAGGCATTACTAAGAATACCGGGATACCCCATCGAAACATTTCAATGTTTCAGTCTCACTGTGTAATGTTAAAAGAAAACTGATTTCCCGATTAGATACTTACTCCAGGGTATGTATTTACCAGGTTTGATTCTCACATCTGTATGGTTTTACAGATGATGAGTGGGAGTAAGTTATTGGGAATTGGGTGATCGTCCTCATTATATCGGGATTTGTTGGAATCAGTGATATTTGAGGAAATCACCTGGGCTGTTTGCCAGTCGGCAAATATTTGGTTTTGAATATCCGTTGATGTGCACCAATTTCAAATTGATATATCTGTACGTCTATTTTCATAGAGTGAGATATACCTTTTGATATTATGTCGATGACATTTACCTATATCAGTGGATGGTTAGGTAAGGAGCATTGAACAGCGGTGTAATTCTTCTTAACCAAAAGTACAGTTTTCAACCTACAACACACAGTGAAAGAGTTGTTTGACTCAGCGGACTTATACAGAGTATTGTATGTTGTCCAGGGTCCATCAGGACAGAGGGGTTGGTCCTCGTACTATATTCTGTTTACTTTTGACTTCTCTAGTTCTTAGACATGTGTTTCGTAGAAACACAGGGTCGAAGTTTTGAGAAGTTATAGGTATAAGAATAAAGTAGAGAACCAGGTGTTGCAAGTATCGGGATTCTTCAAAGTGATCGAAGATGTAGATACTTGTGTATGGTATTCAGTTGATAGTAATGATTAAGAGAACTTGCTTCTTTTTCGGGTTACTCATAATTGGAAGCATTCCTAAGTTGAGTAACGCTGATCGGCCTCCTTCCATTTAGTTGACATGCACTGGAGATAGTTGCATGATTTGAATCTGGTTCAATTAAATCAGTGCCTCTGGTTCTATATTGGATGTAGAACAGTTCATATCTTAACGTTGTTAAGGTACGGGGAGTTGTCCGGCTTATGCTTAAAACCAGACACTGGACAACTCAAGGCACGTTTCTGTAATGGCTGTTTGTGGGTTGACCCAGGCTATGACGCGGGTTGACTTTTCTACCATCTGGATGAACAATAGCAATATTGTTCTAGACTCGCCACAGTTTTATTAAAAATGGATTTTTTTTTCAAAAACAGCAGTGGGAGTATGGTAGAACTGGAAGTGATTCCAGAACCGCGAACGATTACTGAAGATTTGATAAGGAACCTGATGATTCAATCTGATTTGACATTCCATTGGCCACTCCGCAGATAAGGTGGGTAACTTCAGGCACCCGAGAGGTACTTCGGTAGCCTCAAGGACGGTGACAGGGAAGTTCTTGTTTACCCACACTTGCCATTGTTGTTGTTCCAGGCTGCGAGACCCGGCAGGAGGATGAGTATAGCGTCGTTCTGAACTAGCTTCAGAAGTGTACGTGTATATGACTCTGCCAGAGGGTTGTCGTAGTCAGTGGGAGCAGCGGAAGCATTGGTGGACATCAGACTTATGTCTATTTATAGACTAAAGCAGATGTAGCGGAGATAGATCATCTATTTCTGATGTGACAGTCATAGGTTTGACGTCATCAGAATAGGGGATGGATCTGTTGAGAAGGTAGTAGGAAGTGATATTCCTTTACTACGATCGGTTATACTTTGGTCGTCACACAGTGGTTTCTCCACACAGGACTTGGATTTATATCAGACATTCTGGTTACTAGATCTATGGTTTCAGATCTAGATTTGGGTGGTTTCCCAATCAGGGTACCTTGACAGCATTCTAAGAGTATTTAGAATGGACGACTCCTGGCACGGTAGTGTACCTACAGGTGATGGAGTCACCCTCTCTAAAGGTGTCTTACAGACTAAAGGGGAGAGGGATGTGCAAGATTGGCAGATCACTTGCTCAGGCAATTGAGTCAATCATGAGATGTCAAGTACCACACCAGATGTTGTTCTTGCACTAGATGCAATAAGTTGACATTGATCCAATCCTGGAGAAACAGTCGGAAGCAGTTTTAGAACATAAGTGGCTGTTCTAGGGATATGATAACGAAAGCCCCATTCGGAAAACAGTTATCATTCCAGGCTTCCAAGGTGACCTGGACGACAAGGAGGTTGTCAGAGTTATAGTTTTCCTTCTGACGAAGGGCAGTATTTTGGACAGATGGTCCAAGGCAATACTGAGAGTGGCATGGCGCAGGATACTGATTAAGTTCAGTTGACGATACAGTCTAAGAAGTTTGGATTTGGAGTTCATTTATGAGCTACGTCCCATCAGACATCCAGACATTCTAAGGCAGGTATTGCTCATTTCGGGAGATGGCTTTCTCCGCGAACTTGAGATATAGAGAGACATAGAAAGAAACATCAAGGCGGATCCACTCACTGAGGCTATTCCTCGACCGCAATAGTTTCACAAACGGGATTTGTGAGACTGACTAGTAGAGGAGTTGGGTGTTCGGTATCACATGGGCTGTGAGTATGCGACATCGCAATAATTAGCCTTGAGTGCAAGTGGGAGATTGTTGGAGATAGTGCCCTCAGAGTCAATTATTGGATCACAGGCACGTGATTGCAATGATTGAGGGAGGACCTATCCCGGTAGGACAGTCTTACTCGAGATGATAGTATGCTATCTGGTTTACCTTTATCATCGTGTACTGCTTTAGGTGACCTGACATGTCGCTATTGCACGTTGATAGAGCCCCTAGGATTCATGCTTGACTGCCAGCAGTATGAGGGCGATCATATAAGTGAGAGCTGGAGTCTATAAGCACATCCTTAAAAGGTCCCTAGTCGTAGGAGTTTCGAGACAGGGCATCGATACTCCAGAGTAGACTAGTGTATACAGTCGAGACCCCGACGAGGGGCGGTGGCCGGTCTCACAAGCCACTGGTGTCTGTTGGTTCACCTAAGATGTATACAGGTGCTCATTGGGTTATGAGTACACCGGACAGGACTCGCCGGGAACATGCTACTTGGTCATATACCAGACGTCAGATGGCAGTTCCCTGGTGACATGTGTGCAGGTTAGTTCATCGACCTGAGGATCGTCATTTGTCTCGTGTGAGTTCCCACTGTACTTTGATTACTACCCTACCACGGCTCAAAGGAGTCGTGCAAACAGGTTTTAGTTGGGTACAGTCCCGAGCCACATGGAGGCAGTGAGCGGATCTTCGGGGGTTTCGTCTCTCCCGGTATTGGGGGTGAGGTCGCGCTGTGTCTAGGAGAGCCATTACACGAAGACCTTGGCCAAGGCAGGAGATTTACTGGTAGGTATTCCAGTAGTATCTCAGGGTGTTCTGGGCTACACTCCGACACGACTTGTACCGCTTTTGGGGGTCTGACTTTTACCAACCCCCTAGGCCCGCCATGCGATACTCATAGACGAACGGACCGGACTGTACGGATATTGTCACTGACAGGCTCAGTTGGGTGTCGGGGTGAGCTTCCTCATCGACGTCCCTTTTAGTCAATAGCTGGTGGCCCGTCACGTATTGGCTTATACCTCTGACGTGCTAGTGGTTAAATCCACAGCCATAGTATTGACGAGTCTTTAGAGTCCACCACACTTTCAGTTACTCAAGCTTTCGGGCGAAACGCTGTAGAGGCCGTATGGAGATATGGCAGGGTCCGATCAGATACGTGCGGTATTGCACGGATCAGGATCGGACGGTTTGTACTAGTTGCCGTATAGGTATATGGCAGGGTTCGATCAGATACGTGCGGTATTGCACGGATCAGGATCGAACGGATATTACTAGCCGGCTTTGGTTTAAGCCGGTCCTAGTTTAGTACAGTGTAGATTTTGTCTCTTTGCATTTGTATCCGGTCAGGAATACAGATGCGGGTGTGTATGCACAGTGTCGGGGTTTTCCTGTAATTTATTACGGGACCAGTTTTCTGGAGTTGCCAGTTTGCATTCCGTTCCGGCCGGTTTTCCTTTGTTCTTTCCCGGCCGGACTTTTCCGATGGAGGGGGTAATTTGCAGTTTTGCAAATTACACTTTGTGGGGGGGTTTCTTGTAAAAGTATTGATTATGATAAGCATCTTTTCTTTCCTCCATGCTTTCATTTATTGTGATTTGAAATAGGTATGGGTTTAAAGTGAAAGCATGGTTGAAGTTTTCATTTGACTTTGGATATGGTCACCACATACTTCTCCTACACTTACCTCCCTCATATGATTTAGTTTTGTTCCCTCCACCATTCTCAAGATGAGATGGCCGGCCACTATGAGTGAGGATGAGAGAAATTTTTCATTCTTGCATGACACAAATTTCTTCATCTCATTCTTCTTGTTTTTGGAAAATTGAAAGCTCCAATTTCTTTTAACCTTATTCCTCCATCAAGGCAACTCCAATACCCCAAAAAGAGATTACGATTCTACACACCATTTTCTACAGCACTTCTTGGACGCGTCGATTCGCCAGCTTCGCGCCCGAGTTGCCTCGGTATAGAGGCGGGAGCCCGTAAAAGATGCAGGCGACGTGGTGCCCTTCCGGCGAGGAGGCGACGACCGGAGATCCCGCGAGGAGATCGGAGAGGAGATGAAGACCGGAGGACTCGGATCAGTCGGTACATCTCTAACCCGTATTCTTGTTAGCTTAGACTTGTTAATGGTTACGATCCGGAGTTTAGTGCGCGGTGGTGCCAGTTTGCAAAGTCCGCAAAATTTAAGTTATTCACCGTTTCCGCATTCCGGCGTCGGATTGACGGCCGGGGCGCCGCCGTGCACTTACATAAAGGTGTCTTATAGACTAAAGAGGAGAGGGTTTTACATGATTAGCATATCACTTGCTTAGGCAATTAAGTTAATCATGAAATATCAAGTACCACACCAGATATTGTTTTTGCACTAGCTGCAATAAACATATATTAATCCAATCCTGGAGAAACATTGGGACGAAGTTTATGAACATAAGTGAATGTTCTTGGGATATGGTAAAGGCAGCCTCCTTCAGGAGACGGTTATCATTTCAGGCGTCCAAGGTGACCTAGATGACAGAGTGGCTGTTAGAGTTATAGTTTTTCCATCTTTTGAGGGACGGTATGTTGGACAGGTGGTCCAAGCGGATACTGAGGAAGGCATGGCGCATGTTACTGATTAAATTCAGTGTACTATACAGTCTAAGTAGTTTGCTGGATTTAGAGTTCATTTATGAACTGGGTCCCATCAGACATCCAGACAAATTCTAAGACAAGTATTGCTCATTTCGGGAGATATCTTTCTCTGCGGAGTTGAGATTAAGAGAGATACAGAAAGAAATATTGGAGCGGATCCACTCACTGAGGCTATTTCTCGAACGCAATCATTTTCGCAAACATGCTTTGCGAAGCTGATTAGTAGAGAAGTTGGGTGTTCGGTATCACACGGGCTGTGAGTATACGACATCGCAATAATTGGCCTTAAGTGCAAGTGGGAGATTGTTGGCTATGTGCCCTCAAGGCAATTATCATAGTCGCAAACTTGTGATTATGATGATTGAGTGAGGACCTATACCGATAAAACAGTCTTACTCAAGATGATAGTATGCTATGTGGTTTGTCTTTATCATCATGTACGTGTTGATAGAGACCATAGGATTCTTGCTTGACTTCCAGCATTTTGATGGCGATCATATATGTGGGAGCTGGGGTCTATAAGCACATCCTTAAATGTCCCTAGTCGTAGGAGTATCGAGACCAGGTATCAATACTCCATTGTAGACTAGTGTATACTGATCGAGACCCCGATGAGGGGGCGGTGGCCAGGTCTGACAATCTATTGGTGTTAGTATGTTCACCTAAGATAGTATACAGGTGCTCATTGGGTTATGAGTACACTGGACGGACTCGCCGGGAACCTGCAAGTTGGTATTATACCTATTGTCAGATAGCAGTTCCCAGGTGACATATGTACAAGTTAGTCTGTCGACCTGAGATCGTCATTTGTCTCGTGTGAGTTCCCACTGTGCTTTGATTACTACCCTACCGCGGCTCAAAGGAGTCGTGCAAACAGGTTTTAGTTGGGTACAGTCCCGAGCCACAAGGAGGCAGTGATCAGATCGTTGTGGATTCGTCTCTCCCGGTATTGGGGGTTGATGTCGTGTTGTGCACGGATGGCCATCACCAAAAATCCGTGGCCACGGTGGACGAGAATTATCGATCCAGGATCGATAGTTTCTCAAGTGGTGATGGGGTTTCATACTGACACTAAATATCGCATTGTTGGCGGTCTGACTTTATCCACCCCCCTAGACTTGATATGCGATACTCTTAGATGAACAGACCAGACTGTGCGGATATTGTCACTGACAGGCTCGGTAGGGGTTCAGGATGAGTTCGCTCGTCGGCCTCCCTTTCGCTCAATACCTGGGTAGCCATTACGTACAGTTAGTGCCGCTGACGTGCTTGTGGTTAAACACACTGCCAGCGTATTGACGAGTATTTTGAGTCCAACACAGAGGGTTTTCACGGGTCAGGCGATATGGTGTACATGGTGTATGTTGGTACATAGAGGTGTCCGATTAAGTATGTGCATGCCGCGCAGACTTTAATCGAACGGTTGATAATACTAGCGGCTTAGGATTAAGCCGGATTATCAAATCGGGTTTTTGATTTAATAATTTACATATGTATTTATATATATGTATTCTAGTATTATTGTTCATTATTCATTTTCTCTCTTGGCTATTCGTATTTTTATACGAATACTCGTATATGTATTTTGATACATGTACCGGGAAGTATTCCGTATTTTATACGGAATAGCTTCTAGAAGTTTTGCCACCTCATTATTTGATTTTCCATTTATGGAAATTCATTTGTTTAATGATGAGGTGGAGGGTGTGAGGTGGCATGAACATGGAACAAGGTATGGGTTTTTGGTATGGCTGCACATTGTTTAATTGAAAAAGAAAATGATATTTTTTTTGGTGATTGAGAGATATGGGGCGACGACCACTATTATGGGAAGGGATTCAATTTTTCATTTGGTTACATGATTGATTACACTCCCACTCTCTCATTCATCCAAAAAGACTTAGCCATTTTCTTTTGTTCTTCATTTCATAGTTTTTCTCACTCCATTCTTCTTCTATGGTTTCTCCCTTGAGCACAAGAAAAGAGAGAAAATTGTAGTGACACTTTCATAGACCCCCACTCTCCATCGCTAGCGACTTTGGAGCGTCGGTTACCTCGTTTGTCGAGGTTGGAGCTTGCGCCGTTTCCCTCGGGTGGATCATCGGAGATGATGGAAGACCGGCAACCAAACCATATCAAGGAGCCGCTAGGAGCTTGGAATGAAGACCGAAGGACACGAATCAACTCGGTATAACGATTCTAACTCTTCGTTAGTTTGCAAGTTTAGGGTTTAAGGTCGATCCGAGATTCAAGTAGCGGTAGCGCCGGTTTCAGAAATTTTTGTTTCGTATTTTTGCCCCGTTTCGATGGCCGGGGCGCTACCGGAATCCTTCACCATCAATACATGCACACAGCATACGTGGGTCGTGTGCATAAGATTGATGGATCTTCTTTCATGTGGACGCGACTTAATTTGGTTCATGTTTTTTGGGATGCTGGCACTGCCCTTTTTACGACATGGACGGTCGATGCTGACGTGTCTCCGAGATGGAGTGTCTGGTTGATTTGATTCCAAGGCGGAGAATAATTCCGACAAGGAGATCGTTGCTGCCATTTTAGCGACGTGGACGGTCGGTGCTGCCATTTTAGCGACGTGGACGGTCGGCTCTGCCCTTTTAGGGACTTGGATGGTCGGTGCTGCCCTTTTTGCGACTTAGAAGGTCGGCTCTGCCCTTTTAGCGACTTGGACAGTAGGTTCTGCCCTTTTAGTGGCTTGGACGGTCGGTGCTACCCTTTTAGCGACTTGGACGGTCTTTTCTGCCATTTTAGCGACTTGGACGATCGGTGCTGCCCTTTTTGCGACATGGACGGTCGGTTCTGCCCTTTTTGCGACTTGCACGGTCGGTGCTGCCCTTTTTACGACTTGGACGGTCGGTTCTGCCCTTTTAGCAACTTGGACTGTCGGTGCTACCCTTTCTGCGATGTGGACAGTCGGTTCTGCCCTTTTACCGACTTGGACGGTCGGTTCTGCCCTTTTTCCGACTTGGAAGGTCGGTTCTGCCCTTTTAGCGACTTGGATGGTCGGTGCTGCCCTTGTTGCGACGTGGACGGTTGGTTTTGCCCTTTTAGCGACTTAGATGGTCAGTTCTGCCCTTTTTGCGACTTGGACGGTCGATGACTTGATTTCCCTCGTTCCCAGTTTAACGAATTTGGGGTCATCTGTTCCCAGTTTAACGACTTAGAGGTCATCTATTCCCAGTTTAAAGACTTAGAGGTCGTTTACATTGGAGTTTGGAATTTTAGGGTTAGGGTAGGCATCAACATTGCTAACACTGAAGCACATATGCCAGGAGCAATTCATCATTTTCCTTTTCCTGTTGGGAGGCGATGGCTTAGGAGATAAGTTTAGATCCCTATCACCTAAGGCATTTCTATTTTATGAGTCGTAAGGGTCCCATAAAAGCATTTTCTCCCCACGAGTCGAAAGGATCTCGTAGGTGTACTTTCTCCTTAGGAGTCGTGAGGACACCTAAGTGTGTTTTTCCTTTGTGAGTCGTAAGGATCCTACGAAGGTGCTTTCTTATGAGTTTTGAGGATCTCGTAAGGTTTGTTCTCCTCAGGCATCGTGAGGACGCATGAGTGGGTCTTCCTAAATGGATTATAATTCCAAGGGCGGAGACCGGCCGTTGGTCGGTTGATTGCAATGGGGCATGGGTATGATGAGAATTATTTGAGCCCGTGGATTATATACGGTAGCCAGTTTGGGGACCGACCGTAGTGCTGGGAGAATTTTGAGAAATTGGATTTTGGTTGGCATCTGCATCGCTGCACAGGAATACGGTACCATGAGCGACTCATCATTCGCGTTTGGGGATTTGGAATTTGGATCTTGTTTGGCATCAGCATTGCTGCACTGGAATAATGCCTGAAGCAACTCATCACTTGCACCGGGAGGACATGGGATTTGGTTTTTGGGTCGGCATCAGCACCGCTAACACTAAAGTAATGCCAGGAGCGACTCATCATTTGCCGTTGGGAAACTTGGGATTTGGGTTTTTGGTCAGCATCAGCACCGCTAACACTGAAGCGAAATGCCAGGAGCGACTCATCATTTGCCGATGCCCGTTGAGGAGCGATGGCTCAGGAGACAGGTTTAGATCCCTATCACCTAAGGCTTTTCAATTTTATGAGCTGTAAGGGTCTCATAAAATCATTTTCTCCCTACGAGTTGAGATGGTCTCGCAGGTGTATATTCTCCTTAGGAATCGTAGGGATTTCTAAGTGTGTTGCTCCTTTGTGAGTCGTAAGGATCTCACGCATGGATTTTCTCCTCACAAAGTTGAGAGGACTTTGCAAGTGTATTTCATCTCTTTTCATGAGTTTGCGCCCTTTCGGGTTTTCACAAACTCGCCAGTATCCTACTGTTTTTACTCACGGAGCCCTTTCGGGTTTTCATCCCTGGCCGTTTTGCTTGTAGACTAACCGTTTTTTTTGCCTCTGATGGGACTTTAAAGTAGTCTCACCGGCAGGATTTGGAAGAGATAGGGGTCGTTTATTCCCATGGATTATATACGGTTTTGCGGGATGTATGATCCGGACTGTATGGCTGGTGTGCTCAATGCGCCTGCGACTTGGAGCATTCACGCATAGTATGAAATATCGGCCATTGATGGGTGGCATGTGCCTTTCTCCCTCGGCACTTATTAGTTGGTAGGATCCTCCGTCGAACACTTTCTCGGTGATGTATGGTCCTTCCCAGTTTGGCTCGAATTTTCCCTTGGCATATCGATTGGGAATGATCGGTCTTTTGAGGACCAACACCAATTCACATTTCTTGAAAGCGCGGAGACGGGTTATCTTGTCATAGGCCCGTGACATTTGGGCTCGGTATTGTAGGGTTCCTAGGCACACTCAAGAGGTTCCACAGGGCATCTACCATTCCAAATTCAAACTATATGTACTGAGAAACCCTAATATAGATCGTTAACTAGAGTAAAGGCGAAAAAGAAAGCTAGCAAACTACTTTGCTACTAAGTGAATGGAAATACAACCTTGGTAGATCTGGTCCTCCACTTCTTTAGCTCCGTGATGACGTCCCTTCGCTGCGATCACCGGGATCCCGGACTCTAGCGATTGTTTCGTCGGAGAAATGAGCGGGCTAGGTCGTTGACTTCGATACCGAAGATGATCTACGTCGAGGCAACTCTAACTCAAGCTCCATCTTCACTTGGTCATGAAACTTGTGAAGATAACACACTCTATTATATGGCAAGTGGTAGAGGATGAAGAAATAGGAAGTGGGTTCACTTTAGAATTGGATTTCTCACTCTAAATCTCATGGCACCATTAGAGGTAGCAAGCTTTCTTCTTCTTGAAGAAGAAGAAGAAGAAAGAATAATAAAAAGAATAATGAATAAAGAATGAAGCTTATCCTTTTAATTATGGTACCATGGTTGAATTAAGCCCACATGCTTAACTTGTGTAGAGAATTAACCAAAGTATTGGGTTAAGGGTTGGGTTAACTAGCATCCTATGGAAATGACAAAAGAAATTGACTTTGTCAAAGTTTCTTCAAGCTTCATGAAGCTTGATAACTTTGACCAAAGTCTTATTTCTTTTGTTATTTGTTAGGAAATTAGTAAACCCTAATTTAACCTCAATTTGGTTTAAGTCTCATACACATATCTTGTATGTATCATCAAACATGATACAAACATGTACACTTGCATATATCACATATAAACAATATGCACATTCAAGTGAGAAAATCAATCTTAAGTGAACCAATACTAGTTAATGTAAAGCAATATATCAAATATATATAATTATACCTTAAATCATTAAATCAACACTTGATTTAACGATCCGGTTATATTGCATATAACCGACTAATATCTAGTGTATCAATGTACCGAATCAACACTTGATTCGGTAACCCGGCTATATCTCATATAACCGTCCAATGATACATATCGCGAGAATAGAATTCAGTATCACATACTGGTATTATTCTCGGTCCCGCACATATTTCATTTCGCTTGAGCCAGGAAACTACTGTGAAGGACTCTAGAGACTCGTCAATACGCCGGCAGTAGGTGATGATCATATTAAACACCCACAAGCCGCAAGCGGTCTGCTAAACGTAACGGCCACCCGGGTATTGAGTGATCAGAAGATCAACGAGCAAGCCCGCTCACACTCCTGAGAATCCAACTAGTAACACTTACCGTACAGTCCGGTCTGTTCGTCTGATATGTTGCATATCTCTCCTAGGGGTGGTAAACGTTAGACCCCAGTAGCTCGATAAATCGTGTCGATATGTGGTCTATAACAGTTCGAGATACTAATGATAACACTTACCAGTAAATCTCAGCAATCCTGGCCAGGGATTTCCGGTTATAGCCAATCGAGCACAGCGCAACATCAACTCCCTATACCGGGAGAGACGAATCCCCTCCTATCGCTCATTGCCTCCATGTGATTCGGGACTGTACCCAAAAACCACCGTTTTGCATGCCCACTTGGATGTGGTAAGGTGGAAATCAAAGCACAGTGGGAATCATACAAGACTCTATGACGATCTCGGGTCTACAGACTAACCTGTACCAGTGTCACCAGAGAACTGCCATCTGACGTAAGGTATAATACCATCTGAGAGTTCTCGGCGAGTCCGTCCAGTGTACCCAGTCTCCACTGAGCACCAGTATATCATCTCTGATGTCAAACACCAATGGATATGAGATCATCCATCGCCCATCTATATGGGTCGAGAAGGTATACGCTAGTCTATTCAGGTATATCGATGCCCAGTCTCGATACACCCACGACTAGGGACCTTGAAGGATATACTTATGGACTACCATGTACCTACTAGTATGATCCGCATCATAGTCCAGGTAGTCAAGTACACATCCTAAGGGCTTTACCAACATGTAACAGTGGGACAATCAGTGTACATGTTAAGGTAAAGAGTAACCAAATAGCATACTATCTTGTCGAGCAAGAAAGTCCTCCCTATATATGTCCCAGCATCCACTACAATATACATCCTATGTACAGTAATGGCCCCTAGGGCATACATATAACTAACAGGTATAGCTCCAGATTTTACTGCACCGTGAGCCTCTTTTCTTCGAGGGCGTCGAGCCCTTCAAGCCGAAAGAGCAAGTTTTCCTCCTTCGTCAACTCTTGCTGAACGACCATTCTTAAGCTTGGAACTTCGACTTCGAGGGGGAGGTGTAACACCTTAGAATGTGTTTTGTAGCTAATTATATTTTAAAATGTGGTTTTCAATAAAAAGTTTACCAAATTAAGTTTTAAATATTTTATCTAAATTAATGTGTATTTTATTGGAATTTTATTAGGCACACACACACTTGTGCATGTTAACTAGGCTTGTTTTTGGTGTTTAACCATGATTAGCAACCATGGTTAACTAACCATTTCTTTAACTTAGGGTTAGGTGGGGTTTTAGTGTCATGGTTGTAACTAGTAATGATAGTTTTAAATGAAAATGAATTTAAAGAAAAAGGATTTTTTCTTTTGTGTGGTTGACTTGAGAGAGAGAGAGCATGGGCATTATGGCCTTGCCCATGCTTCATTTAATGAAGAGAGAGAGAGAGTGAGAAGGGGGGGGTTCTTGTGTGTGCTCATTCTCCATCTCATTCTTTGCTTCTCTCATTATCTCACTCTCACACACACACACACACTCACTGCAGAGAGAGAGAGAAGAAGCAGCAGCAGCAGCTGCCCCAGCAGCAACATCAACAACAACAACACTACAACAACAGCATCAACTACAATAACAAAGACAATAGCAACAGCAATAGAAGTAGCAGCAAGCATCATCATCATCAACATCATCATCAACATTATCATCATCATTATCATCAGCAGCAGGAGCAACAGGAGGCAACAGCAGCAGCAGCCATCAGCATCACCATCATCATCTCAGCAACAACAACAAGAACAACAGCAGCAGCAGAAGCAGCAACAGGAGCAGAGGCAGCAGCAGAGCAGCATCAGGAGCCCCAGCAGCAGTAGCAGCTCCTCTCCACTTCTCCTCCTGCTTCTTGGGATCCAATAGGGTATATTTTCAGAACCCTATTGCTTGTTGTGTAGCTTGTGTGCTAATTAGCTAGTTTAGTACTAGTTTTGTGATTTGTGAGGTATTGTGGTAATTTGTTGGATGTGTTGGATACCCTAGTTTACTTAAGTGCTAATAGGGACATTGCAACTGAGAAATCCCCAGATTACACTAAAATACCATATAGTTTGTGTTTTGTGTAAAATTGGTGTTTTAAAGCGATATACTGGACATTTGTGATCTGCTATAGACCCGGACCTTGCAGAGTAAAATTGTGGAAACTAGGACATGATACCTAGGTCTAGAATACACCACCAGAAGACGAGACCCCAATTCCTTACTGTGGCCGCCAATTTCTTCAGTTTGGCCGCAAATTGCGGCCAAGTTGGGGAATTGGGTGTTGGGTTTTTGGCTGTGGGTCCCTGCTGTGTTGTTTAGGTCTTCGGCATGTATAGTTTTGCAATATCTTGCCTGTAGGAAAATCTGGGACTATATATCGCTTTTGTGCTTAGTTGTGTTTGCGCGATACGCGCGATACGTGAGTGAGTTCTGTGATTCAGCGTATCGCCGCGTGTCGCGATGGTTTTTAGACGCGTACACACACGATTCAGCGTATCGTGCACACGCGCGTTTAGTTCGCGACGCGAGTTTCTCGTTTCGTTTCGATATCGCGTTTCGAGTGATATGTGGCTTATATGTGATTTCCATGTCTTATTTGCAGGTTTGCAGACAGGGACTACAGACACCACTACAGGGGGAGCAGATGATAGGATTCACCCAGCGTGGAGTTTAGGTTAGTAGATATAACATCTACAGGGGAATCGCCCGCATGGCGTTATGCGTCTGGGCTAGGATTCAATTTCCTGTCGCACTTTCTACGTCATTGTAGAATTGCGTATTTACTGCATTTCCTAGATATAGCTATATACTGTGACTAGCAGCCGTAGGACACTGCACACATTATTGACGGTTCATGTTGCACGAGCACGGATTGCATGCTACACACACCGTCAATAATTGCCATGTCACACACTACCCTTTATAGCTACCATTGCTTACCACACTTGACATCTAGTATTCGGTATACCTATAGTGTATCATACCTTCAGTGATAGGTATATTTTCACTTGCGATACAGCTACAGGTATACCTCCTACATATTTTACCTATACCGGGAGGGATTTCCTACATATGTTACTATACCCAGGGGGGTATACGACATCAGTTCCTATAGGTAGATACCTAGCTACTTTTACTGATGTTACTTAGCTGTACCTCATCATGATTTCGCATACATCTGGTTCAGCTATATACTTGTGTTTACCTGCTCGCATTCAGATATATCGCATACGTCTATTCCTGTATTTATGCATTGTTTATCTGGATTTCATATGATGTTTTCGGGATTTGGGAACCGTGGGAGTTCATGAAATTATGCATACATGTAACAACCCGGTTTCCTTGATATGATATTTCGAGCGTCCCCCATGAGTTTTATCGGTGCTGATTACCTGCTCCATACGAGGTGTGGTTGCCGTATGAGAGTACATGGTGGGGCCCGGTATGGTTCCCCTCGGCAAGAAGATCGATGGGTTTGCCGATTGAGCCTGGAGGCGGGCGAGTACCTACCGGTGATTGTTTGGACCTGGCAGTTGTCTGGAGGCTACTGGCCAGAGTAGAGAGATGGATGCGGGATGACCTGTACTGTCGAGGCCGAGGGCCGACACTGCAGACGGACCCCGTGGGCTGTCCGGACTGACGGAGCCCTATATACGAGGATTTCTGTGCCGATGCTTGGCACACGGTTTCATGATATTTCTTTAACCCCCTTTTTGTATATATAACAGGGGACTTAGCCGTTGTTATATATACCCTTACACCAATATTAGTGGAATGGGACGCTAATATATGTGTATTGCCCCCATCATATTTATTTCTGCACATGTATATATATCTTTAGGATGTTAGATTCATATTGAGATTGGACTTGGGATACTAGGTGATTCATTGGGATTTGGACATTGGATATACCTATGTGATTGGTGACTTGTACATTCGGGATATAGGAGATTACTCGACGTTGTACATTGAGGAGATGTGAGACTTATTTGATGTGAGTGCCCAACGTGGGGCCTGGTTTGAGGATTTGGGATTGGAGTATCTTAGTGGATTGTGATCCTGCCACGACGTCAGGTTTCCGTGGAAAGTGACATATTCCACCCTACACCTCACCATTACCTATCTTATGCACAGATTCATATATTGGTAGTACTTGTGGTGTACCCTTATGATAGTTGCATATTTGCTTTCTCATATCTCTATTGCATGGTCATTGCATACTACTATCATGCCCTCATTGCTTCACTTATTGATTGTACCTGCTAGTGTACTCTCCCTATTTCAGTATTTGCATGGTATATTATTATTGTAATCGCATATCTTAGATTCATGCTGTACGTACATGCCTGCGATTACCTGCATATGTTTTATACTATTCACGAGTTGGCAACTCACCCCCGTTGTGCCACAGGTGTTTCAGGTTATTCCCCAGAGTAGTCGAGGCAGGCTATTCCCCTATCCAGTTATCCAGCTACCATCTTTTGCTACAGATACCGCATCAGCTCACAGTACCATTTTGCATAGGTGGGTTAGACGGTTATCTGTATTTTATATTGTACCTTCGTTGTATTTTGTACTCTCCATCAGCTATTGTATTATTTGACATAGAGACTTGGTGAGGACGTAGTGTGTATTATGGTGGATTTGATGTCTGTATATTTTCAGCTTTTCTCTACTGTCCTTATTCTTCTGTTGTATTCATATTGACTAGTCTTTATAAAAAATGGGGTGTTGCTAAAATTTTTAAGGAAAGAAAGTGAGACTTTTAAAGAATTTGGGTTGCGATTTCAATTGTTTCCAAAACTTATATTATCTTTTCCGTATTTCTCATGGTTTAGATTTCTGGGTTTGGCTTTCTTTTACTACGTTGCGTCTTTAGGCGTTGCGTAGTATTAGGGCCGTCACGGGCCATTTCTGGGTCGTGACAAAGTTGGTATCAGAGCGTTAGGTTTTACCTTTCGGAGTGTAGGATGACCTTAGTATGATGGAGTAGGTAGCTTAAGCAGAGTAACGTAGTGTGTGTATGTCTGCAGCATACCCACAGCGCGGTACCTTGCATTAAGTGACCTAAGTACAAAATTGCTTGACATTCCTTCCTTGATGATTCATACCCTTGAGATCCGATTTCCTCATTCTTATCGAATCTCATCTTATATCTATTTATAGCCTTGCCACCGATGACTATGGGGACTCAGAGCGATGCAGCGAGGGCCGAGGTCAGAGTTAGCTCGGGTGAGACGAGTACTGACCAGGATGGCACTCTAGTTGCACAGGTGCAGACGGATCAGCCTACGATCTATACTATGGATAGACTTTTGGTAGAGATGCAGGAGTTCCGCCAGACGATGAGTTCTTTGGTTGATGTCGTTCGGGAGCTACGACAGGAGGTTGTCACCCCTGTTACTCAGCTGTCCCTTACGATCAGCATGCAGCAGTCCGTCACCTACATAGCACCAGTGGTTGCAGCTCCGGTTGACGAGGTACATGTTACAGAGGCTCAGAGAGTTCCAGGACAGTGGAGGACTCGTACCAGTGTACCAGCCCCGAGACAGAGGTTCGGTCGTCGAGACAGATTTCGTGGCCACCACGGGAGTAGCAGAGGCCTAGGACGAAGACAGTCGTTCAGCTCTCATCCCCAGGATGGTCAGCAGTCAGCACGTGGATGTTTTCGATGCGGAAGCCTTCAGCACTTCGTCAGGGATTGCTCCTTAGCACCTCGTCATGATCGTTTCAAGAGAGGCCGTGGACGTGGAAGATTTGCTCAGAGGGCTCAGGCTACCAGAGGAGTTCATCCAGCTGCGAGTAGAGGGCAGACACAGGAGTTTGCTTCTACTCATCGGGACGCACAGACGTCCAATGTGGAGTTTTCAGGTACCCTTGGGTTATATTTATTTCCTCTTGGTGTATTTGTTGTTTCTTGTTTGTACTGTGGTTGGGTAGATTAGTCGTAGTTGTGCTAACTTCTGTCAGCGATCCTTTTGTTGCGCGACACGTATTCCGTTAGTGCCAATCGGATAGGAGGTAGAGTTTCGTCCGTCGTTTTGATCCTTCTAGAGATGTTGGATTTGACGTTCTCCTGGGCACGGACTGGTCAGCTACGTGTTAGGCGTCTGTGGACTACTGTGTGGAAACAGTTAGGGTTGTTTTCCCCGGCAAGTCCGTTCTTGTTGTGCGGGTGCCTAGTTGTACCGCCTCTCACAGCTTGAATTCAGCCTTTTTCGCTAGTCGGCTACTGAGGAGATGGCGTGGATTCTTGGCGTTCATTCGTGATACCGGAGCCACCGTGGGATTGTTGGACCGGGTTCTTTCGTGCGAGAGTTTTCCGACGTTGTTCCAGATGAGCCGGCGAAGCTGAGGGAGCTTAAGGATCAGCTGCAGGGTTTTGGTTTGGGGAGTTTTGTGCGTCTGAGTGTTTCGCTTTTGGAAACTCCTATATCTGTTCGTCGAGGAGAAAGACGGCAGTTTAGGGTTGCGTATCGACGGATCGTCAATTGAACCGGCTTACGGTGCGGATAGGTATCCTTCGCCTTGCCATGGCGATTTCTTCGATCAGCTCCAGAGTACGAGACATTTTCTAAGTGTGTTTGAGATCAGGTCATCATTGTTGCGGATTCGGAGTGATGGCATTCCGAAGACTGCCTTGTGCGTGCTACGGGCCTTGTGTGTTTTTGTGAGTCGTTGGATTCACTGTCGCCCTAGCGGCATTCGTAGATATGATGAGCCAGATTTCTGCAGGCCGTTCCTCGACCAGTTTTTGTTGTATTATTTACGACACTCTGGTCTACTTAATGTGTCTTGAGGGACAGGAGTAGCACTTGAGGATTTGTTATGCAGATGCTGGGAGAGCACCAGCAGTTTGCTAAATTCTCAGGGTGTTTCTTCAGGCTTGTTTTGTGTTGACTCCTAGGTCTTGTAGTCACGGGAAACGGTTTTGTATGGTTCCGAGGGAGATTGTGACCGTACGGCTTAAGTCCAGACTTGTGTGCAGGACGGAGATCCGCAGATTGTTGGGCTTAGCAGGTTTTGCCGCCGTGTCATGCAGGATTGCTAGAGTAGTGCTGCACCGTCGACTGAATTGACCAAAAAGGAGGTTCCTTTTCTTTGAACTGAGGCACGTGTACAGAGTCTTCAGCAGTTGAAGATTCAGTTAACGGCTGCATCAGTTCTTCCTTTGCTTTTGGTTCGGGCGACTTTGTTGTTTAACTGTAATGTTTCTTGAGTGGGCTCGAGTGTGTACTGAGGTGACACCATAGAGATATCGCTTTTGCTTTTTCTACACTTGGGGAAAGTACGAGGGGGATATTCCACTCATGATCTGGAGATGGCCGCGGTGGTTTTGCGTCGGAGATTTGGAGACACTACTTGCTTGGGAGTCGTGTCAGAATTTCCACGAACCACTAGAGCTTAAGGTACATCTTCCTGCAGCGGATTTGGATTGTTGTGATGGTCTTCTGCAGATTTACAGTTCTTGTGTGATCGTTGAGTATAGCTTAGTTCGTCTCTACGGAGGGGACAGCTTGCTCATGTCCGCGCCCGACCACTCTCCTTAAATCGTTTTCGCGAGACACTGCCCGTCGAAGCTCGTACGTTAGAGATACTTGAGCATATTCGGCTGGGTAATGATTCGGAGACCTTGATTGTGACAATGATGTGCTAAGTTAGGGATACGTTTGTGTACCTGGTTTCATCGGGTAGAGACGTGAGATCCTAGAGCATGCACATCTGTCAACTCCCTCTGTGCATTCAAGTTCCACCAGCTTTGGCGTGACTTGTGAGATAGTTACGAGCGGACAGGAATGTAAGGAGAAGTTTCAGGTTTCGTTTCAAGTGTCTGTCTTGTTGTGTGCTTTGGGTCGAGCATCTGAGGCCGGCTGGAGAATTGCAATCTTTTTACCGTTCCGAAGAAGGAATGGGAGCAGATCTCCATGAATTCCGTTATGGTTCCCGCCTAATTTTGGTTAGGGTGCGACTCCATTCGGATTCTTGTCATCAGGTTTTACTCAGTTTGCTCAGTTGTTTGGTTAAGTTGGTTTGTTTGTTTGTTTGTCTGTTTGTCGTCAGCAGTTGGGGATCGTCACTCGCCATCGTTAGGGTTCTCCTTCGATAGCTATTATCAGGAGACACTCCAATTGGCCACCCTTAGGCTTAGGGGTTAGGGCGTGTCGATCGCCAGCATGTTGTTTTCTGACTCTGCGAAGGTAGGATTTTGGACCCCAGCTATGTCTAGAGAATTCGGAGACAGTCCAGTTGTGTTCAGGTCAGGATGAGAACTGTCCATTGCAAACAGATGTTTTATGCAACTGTGTTGGTCGCAGGCTTGAGTGCGCAGTGGCAATGTCATGGATTCCTATGGACTTTCCGATGAATGACGTGTTGGATTCTGGGGAGCTTATCCCAGGGTTTAGGTCTTTCTGAGATCCTATAAGCGAGTTAGTTTCGTTGCCTTAAATTGGCACTTCCGCCCAGATTATTGGATTTTCACCTCGTATTACATGTGATGATACTTTACAATTACCTTCTTGACCTTGCTCACATGTTTTGGCACTAGACCTTTTAGCTGGATGCGATCTTCCGTTCACCAGCAGCCATGCGTGCGGATGGCTCGGCAGGTGGAGAAACATCGGTCAAGAGTCTTGCCATCTGTGAAGGGTTTCCTTGGACGTAGCCGTATAGTGAGTTAGTCACTTGGGAGGCTGCGAACGAGATTTGAGGATTTTAATCTTCTCTTTGAAGGTACACGTAAAGGTATAATTTTTAAATTCGGGGACGAATTTCTTTTAAGGGGGGGAGATTGTAACACCTTAGAATGTGTTTTGTAGCTAATTATATTTTAAAATGTGGTTTTCAATAAAAAGTTTACCAAATTAAGTTTTAAATATTTTATCTAAATTAATGTGTATTTTATTGGAATTTTATTAGGCACACACACACTTGTGCATGTTAACTAGGCTTGTTTTTGGTGTTTAACCATGATTAGCAACCATGGTTAACTAACCATTTCTTTAACTTAGGGTTAGGTGGGGTTTTAGTGTCATGGTTGTAACTAGTAATGATAGTTTTAAATGAAAATGAATTTAAAGAAAAAGGATTTTTTCTTTTGTGTGGTTGACTTGAGAGAGAGAGAGCATGGGCATTATGGCCTTGCCCATGCTTCATTTAATGAAGAGAGAGAGAGAGTGAGAAGGGGGGGGTTCTTGTGTGTGCTCATTCTCCATCTCATTCTTTGCTTCTCTCATTATCTCACTCTCACACACACACACACACTCACTGCAGAGAGAGAGAGAAGAAGCAGCAGCAGCAGCTACCCCAGCAGCAACATCAACAACAACAACACTACAACAACAGCATCAACTACAATAACAAAGACAATAGCAACAGCAATAGAAGTAGCAGCAAGCATCATCATCATCAACATCATCATCAACATTATCATCATCATTATCATCAGCAGCAGGAGCAACAGGAGGCAACAGCAGCAGCAGCCATCAGCATCACCATCATCATCTCAGCAACAACAACAAGAACAACAGCAGCAGCAGAAGCAGCAACAGGAGCAGAGGCAGCAGCAGAGCAGCATCAGGAGCCCCAGCAGCAGTAGCAGCTCCTCTCCACTTCTCCTCCTGCTTCTTGGGATCCAATAGGGTATATTTTCAGAACCCTATTGCTTGTTGTGTAGCTTGTGTGCTAATTAGCTAGTTTAGTACTAGTTTTGTGATTTGTGAGGTATTGTGGTAATTTGTTGGATGTGTTGGATACCCTAGTTTACTTAAGTGCTAATAGGGACATTGCAACTGAGAAATCCCCAGATTACACTAAAATACCATATAGTTTGTGTTTTGTGTAAAATTGGTGTTTTAAAGCGATATACTGGACATTTGTGATCTGCTATAGACCCGGACCTTGCAGAGTAAAATTGTGGAAACTAGGACATGATACCTAGGTCTAGAATACACCACCAGAAGACGAGACCCCAATTCCTTACTGTGGCCGCCAATTTCTTCAGTTTGGCCGCAAATTGCGGCCAAGTTGGGGAATTGGGTGTTGGGTTTTTGGCTGTGGGTCCCTGCTGTGTTGTTTAGGTCTTCGGCATGTATAGTTTTGCAATATCTTGCCTGTAGGAAAATCTGGGACTATATATCGCTTTTGTGCTTAGTTGTGTTTGCGCGATACGCGCGATACGTGAGTGAGTTCTGTGATTCAGCGTATCGCCGCGTGTCGCGATGGTTTTTAGACGCGTACACACACGATTCAGCGTATCGTGCACACGCGCGTTTAGTTCGCGACGCGAGTTTCTCGTTTCGTTTCGATATCGCGTTTCGAGTGATATGTGGCTTATATGTGATTTCCATGTCTTATTTGCAGGTTTGCAGACAGGGACTACAGACACCACTACAGGGGGAGCAGATGATAGGATTCACCCAGCGTGGAGTTTAGGTGAGTAGATATAACATCTACAGGGGAATCGCCCGCATGGCGTTATGCGTCTGGGCTAGGATTCAATTTCCTGTCGCACTTTCTACGTCATTGTAGAATTGCGTATTTACTGCATTTCCTAGATATAGCTATATACTGTGACTAGCAGCCGTAGGACACTGCACACATTATTGACGGTTCATGTTGCACGAGCACGGATTGCATGCTACACACACCGTCAATAATTGCCATGTCACACACTACCCTTTATAGCTACCATTGCTTACCACACTTGACATCTAGTATTCGGTATACCTATAGTGTATCATACCTTCAGTGATAGGTATATTTTCACTTGCGATACAGCTACAGGTATACCTCCTACATATTTTACCTATACCGGGAGGGATTTCCTACATATGTTACTATACCCAGGGGGGTATACGACATCAGTTCCTATAGGTAGATACCTAGCTACTTTTACTGATGTTACTTAGCTGTACCTCATCATGATTTCGCATACATCTGGTTCAGCTATATACTTGTGTTTACCTGCTCGCATTCAGATATATCGCATACGTCTATTCCTGTATTTATGCATTGTTTATCTGGATTTCATATGATGTTTTCGGGATTTGGGAACCGTGGGAGTTCATGAAATTATGCATACATGTAACAACCCGGTTTCCTTGATATGATATTTCGAGCGTCCCCCATGAGTTTTATCGGTGCTGATTACCTGCTCCATACGAGGTGTGGTTGCCGTATGAGAGTACATGGTGGGGCCCGGTATGGTTCCCCTCGGCAAGAAGATCGATGGGTTTGCCGATTGAGCCTGGAGGCGGGCGAGTACCTACCGGTGATTGTTTGGACCTGGCAGTTGTCTGGAGGCTACTGGCCAGAGTAGAGAGATGGATGCGGGATGACCTGTACTGTCGAGGCCGAGGGCCGACACTGCAGACGGACCCCGTGGGCTGTCCGGACTGACGGAGCCCTATATACGAGGATTTCTGTGCCGATGCTTGGCACACGGTTTCATGATATTTCTTTAACCCCCTTTTTGTATATATAACAGGGGACTTAGCCGTTGTTATATATACCCTTACACCAATATTAGTGGAATGGGACGCTAATATATGTGTATTGCCCCCATCATATTTATTTCTGCACATGTATATATATCTTTAGGATGTTAGATTCATATTGAGATTGGACTTGGGATACTAGGTGATTCATTGGGATTTGGACATTGGATATACCTATGTGATTGGTGACTTGTACATTCGGGATATAGGAGATTACTCGACGTTGTACATTGAGGAGATGTGAGACTTATTTGATGTGAGTGCCCAACGTGGGGCCTGGTTTGAGGATTTGGGATTGGAGTATCTTAGTGGATTGTGATCCTGCCACGACGTCAGGTTTCCGTGGAAAGTGACATATTCCACCCTACACCTCACCATTACCTATCTTATGCACAGATTCATATATTGGTAGTACTTGTGGTGTACCCTTATGATAGTTGCATATTTGCTTTCTCATATCTCTATTGCATGGTCATTGCATACTACTATCATGCCCTCATTGCTTCACTTATTGATTGTACCTGCTAGTGTACTCTCCCTATTTCAGTATTTGCATGGTATATTATTATTGTAATCGCATATCTTAGATTCATGCTGTACGTACATGCCTGCGATTACCTGCATATGTTTTATACTATTCACGAGTTGGCAACTCACCCCCGTTGTGCCACAGGTGTTTCAGGTTATTCCCCAGAGTAGTCGAGGCAGGCTATTCCCCTATCCAGTTATCCAGCTACCATCTTTTGCTACAGATACCGCATCAGCTCACAGTACCATTTTGCATAGGTGGGTTAGACGGTTATCTGTATTTTATATTGTACCTTCGTTGTATTTTGTACTCTCCATCAGCTATTGTATTATTTGACATAGAGACTTGGTGAGGACGTAGTGTGTATTATGGTGGATTTGATGTCTGTATATTTTCAGCTTTTCTCTACTGTCCTTATTCTTCTGTTGTATTCATATTGACTAGTCTTTATAAAAAATGGGGTGTTGCTAAAATTTTTAAGGAAAGAAAGTGAGACTTTTAAAGAATTTGGGTTGCGATTTCAATTGTTTCCAAAACTTATATTATCTTTTCCGTATTTCTCATGGTTTAGATTTCTGGGTTTGGCTTTCTTTTACTACGTTGCGTCTTTAGGCGTTGCGTAGTATTAGGGCCGTCACGGGCCATTTCTGGGTCGTGACAGGAGGACCGCCTCCACTCCGAAGAGCAATGTGTATGGAATGGATTGAGTTGGAGTACGATGCGTGGTATGATATGCCCACAACGCCTCGTGATGTTTGAGATTCCAGTCTCTCTTGTTGGCTGAAGCGTTTTTCCTTAGAAGCTTGCATAGAGTCTTATTGAAGGTTTCGGCTAGCCCATTGGCTCTTGGATTATAGATGGAGGAATATCTCCAGTCTATCTTGTGCTGAGTAGCGAACCTTGAGACTTTGAAGCTCTTGAAAGAAGGCCCGTTGTCAGAAATTATTCTTCTTGGTGTACCGAAGCGGTATAGAACATTATGCTGGAAGAACGTCAGAATATCTTCTGTCTTGACTTCTTTTAGCAGGACAGCTTCAGCCCATCTGGAAAAGTAATCTGTTGCAGCCGGAATGAACCAGTGGCTTTTGGATACCGGAGGATCAATTGGACCAACTATGTCGGTGCCCCAATCTTCGAAGGGCCACGATGCCACCGTAGGATGCAACGGATTGGGATGCTTGTGAATGAAATCACCATGGATTTGGCAGAGATGGCATTTCCTTGCGTACTCTTCACAATCCCTTATCATGGTGGGCCAGTAATATCCAAGACGTTTGATCTGAAGCCGTATTTGGACTGGTGAGCCCTGCAGACGCCTGAGTGAACTTCATTCATGACCTTTTGGGCTTCGGCCAATGATAGACACCTGAGCCAGAGTTGGTCATATGACCTGCGGTATAGTGTGTCATTTACAAACACATATCAGAGAGCTCTCTTTTTAAGCTGAATCCTTGCAGATTTTCCTTCGGGAAGCATGTCATATCGGAGGTACACTTCGAAGGGTTCTCTCCAATCGGGCTTGTCTTGAATGATCGAAGCTTCTTCGGTAGGACCGCTCTTCTGTTCCATGCTTTCCTCTTCTCGTAGAGAGACTTGGGGTAGAATATGCCGACTCCTGACTGTGATCAGAATTTCGTCCTTGTCAGAATCAGCCAGCTCCTTGGCTAAGCGGGCGAGTACGTCAGCCTTTCCATTCAACGCCCTAGGAACTCTCATCAACTCAATATGGGTAAATTGTTTCATAAGCTCCACCACCTGGCTTCTGTACCGAGCTAACTCGGTTTTGTATATCTTATAGTCGCCGCTTACTTTGTTGACGGAAAGATGGGAGTCACCGTAAACCCATAGCCAAAGGATTTCCATTTCTATGGCGAGCTCCAGACCAGCTATCAGAGCTTCGTACTCAGCCTCGTTGTTTGTGCGAAGCTCATTGAAAGCAAAAGAACGACGTAGGGTTCTCATTGATGACGTGATGAACAACAATCCTATCCCTACTTTTACCTCCAGGACGCTTGATTTGCTGGAGGTCCTTATTGATGAGGCTCCATCGATGTAAAGCTCCCAACATGGCTCACCTTCCTCGAGGTGCAGCACTTGTTCGTCAGGTAAATCGCAATTGAGCGGTGACCTTTCTGGAACGGGATGAGCAGCAAGGAAGTTTGCAAGAGCTTGCCCTTTTACTGCTTTCTGAGGAGTATAAACTATGTTAAATTCAAGTAGCATGATAGCCCATCTTGACATTCTACCAGCTAAGCTTGCTTTGGTCATTAAGTGTTTGAGCGGGTCGACCTTAGAGATCAGCATAACACGATGAGCCAGCAGATAGTGCCTCAGCTTCTTCACAGCGAATATCAGAGCCAGGAATTGCTTTTCGATCGGGGAAAAGTTGTGTTCCACCCTGACTAGAGTTCGACTGAGGTAGTAGAGGGAAATTTCTTTTCCCTCCTCGTTGTTCTGGGCAAAGAGCGCACCGAGTGATTCATCGAGCACGGCAGTGTAGAGAATCAGCGGTTTATTTGGGATGGGAGCGGCCAGCACTGGAGGGTGCAACAGGTACTGTTTGATTCTTTCGAACGCTTCATGACATTCGGCATCACAGATAAAAGGAGATCCTTTCTTGATGAGCTTTGAGAAGGGCCTACATCTCCCCGATAAATTTGAGATAAACCTTCGTATATAAGCAATCTTGCGTTGAAAAGACCTTAGCTGCGTCAGACTCTTCAGAGGGGGCATCTCTATGATGGCTTTTATCTTTGATGGGTCATCTTCGATCCCTCGATGTCTGTCACGACCCGAAATTGGCACGTGACGGTCCTAATACTACGCAATGCCTACAGACGTAACATAGTAAAAGAAAGCCAAAACCCAGAAATTTAAACCATCAAAAGTAATAAGAAATTGATAATAGTATTTTCAAAACCTTTGAAATCATAACCCAAATTCTTTAAAGTCTCAGTTTTATTCCTTTAAATTTTGGCAGCACCTCCTTTGTAAAAACCAGCCCTAAAAATGCGTACAACATAAATATACATAAAGCATCCCAAACGGGAGCAAAATCCATGCCCAACGGCGGAAAACAAACACCACAACAGATATATGACGTCATAGCGAAGAAAGAGACGATATAGATAAAACTGCATAAAAACCACCAAGTCATAAAATAATATACAATATCGTCCTCACACCAAGTCACTAAGTCATACATAATACTAGAAGATGGAGAGTACATGGGTACAACGAATATACAATACAACATCGGATAACCACAAAACCCACCTAGGCAAAACTGCACACTGTCAGGCGAAGTGGTATCCACATCTAAAAGATGATGCGAAGGATGGAAATAGCCCTGCCTCTGACTATCCTGAGGAACACCTGCAAGACACTGTGGCACAACAGTGGTGAGTTGCCAACTCGTGAATAGTAAATAACATATGCAGGTAATCAAGAGTATGCACGTACCGAGCAAATCTAACATAAGCAATTACTAGCAAATAAAGGTCATATGAATGCAATAATCATGAAAGGTACACAAGCAGGTACAACTAATACATGAAGCAATAACATATGACAATATGTAGGTAACAGTGATGTAAGGTACTCTATCAGATACTACAAGTACATGAAGAATTGATTTGAATAAAAGGTATGTACATACTGTTAGTGTATATGCCCTAGAGGCCATTACTGTATCATACTAGTTTGTATATTACTTGATGGAAGCTTGGGATATTCACCTTGTATAAACAATCTTGCTCAATATAGTAGTATGCTACTTGGTTTGTTTCTACTTCAATGTGTACTTGTGTTTATTTCAGTATATCACTTATACGCATTAGTGGAGCCCTTAGGATCTTTGCTTGATTAACAGCGTTGTGATGGCAGTCACACTAGTGGGGGCTGGGTAATCTATAAGCACATCCTTATACAGGTCCCTAGTCGCAGGACTATCGAGACAGGGCATCGATACTCCGGAGTAGACTAGCGTATGCGCTTCTCATCCCAGAGTGGGAGATGGTCTGTACCACAGCCATCAGTACGTCGTACTGGAGATAGTATACGGGTGCTCGTTGGGTTACGAGTACACTGGACAAGACTCGTCGGGAAATGACAGGTTGGTATTATACCTATCGTCAGTTATCAGTTCCCAGGTGACATGAGTACAGCTTAGTCCGCTGACTTGACACTGGCACTTCGCCTCAAGTGTGTTCCCACTGCACTTTGATCACTACCCTACCACGGCTCAAAGGAGTCGTGCAAACAGGTGGTGGTTGGGTGCAGTCCCGAAGCACTTGGAGGCAGTGACGGTTAGACAGGATTCGTCTCTCCCGGTATTGGGGGTTGACATCGCGCTGTGTCTAGGAGAGCCATTACACGAGTAGTCCCAGGCCAGGGAAAGCGAGATATACTGGTAGGTTCCAGTGTTATCTCAGGGTGTTTTGGGCTTCACTTCGACACGACTTGTACCGCTATTGGGGGACTGACGTTTTACCGCCCCCTAGGCCCGACATGCGATGTATCAGACGAACAGACCGGACTGTACGGAGACTGTCACATTCAGACTCAGTAGGAGTACCGATGGGGTTTCACCTCGTCAGCCTTCTTGTCGACATCTACCTGGGGATCGTTACGCACAGCTAGTGCCGCTTGCGGTCTGTGGTTAAACCCACTGCCAGCGTAGTGTCGAGTCTTTAGAGTCCCACACAGAGGGTATTCGCCTCTGGGCAAAACAGAGTAGAGGTCGCATGGTTTTGCGACAGGGTTCGTTCTCATCCGCGCACTTGTGCACGTTTGGAGTCCGGACGGATATTACTGGCTGGCTCTGGTTTGAGTCAGATACCGATATATGTTTTGGGGTTACTTTTATCTCTCAGTATTCATGTTCCTCGGAACAAGGATACAGGTGTGTATGCACAGTTATTTGAGGAAGAGGAGGAGGACTTTCATTAGGGTTTCGGAACGGGTGCGTATGCACAGTTGACAGTCGTCTTTTTCCAAACCCTAATGGATTTATGTTTTATCAATTAATAATATTAATAAAATGAAAAGTGTCATGTTTGGTTTTTTGTTGACTTGTTGACCATGGTTGACTTGTTGACCATGGTTGAAGATTTGACCATCATCATTACAAAAGCAAGATGCTTTTTGATTCTTGCAAAACCATTTAATGTTGGTAATGATAATGGTCATTCTAAAACTTTCCATCAACCTTTTCATTATCATTATTATTATTATTTGATAATTCTTTTTCTTTTGTATGATGGTTGCAAAAAGAAAAAGGAGAGCTCATTCTATCATAACTCTTCTCTCTCTTCATTTCATCTTCTTCTTCCTCAAGCTCAAGGTGACTCCTTCTCATGTGTTGAGAATCCCTCACCTTGAAAAGAAAACAACCCCTAGATACTCTCTACTCTTTCTAGGTTTATGGTTTAGCAAGCCGGGAACCCTAGTTCACTCAAAGCACGAGGAAGAGCCCAAAGGTTGAACTCTCGAGGTGGATCCATCTTCGACGGAAGAAGGCGACAAGAAAAGAGAACCATCAACCTCTACAAAGTTTGAAGAAGAAGGAGTTCAAGTTTAGGTATAACCATCTCCATCCGAGTAGCTAACTCTCTTTAGCAAAGTATGCTAGTTTAGTTTAGACAGGATCCCGACCTTGTTTAGTCCATGTTGCCTTTTGCGATAAAAATTTGTTTTTTTTATACCGTTTCCGCCTCCCCGTAAGAACCGAGGGTCGCAATATGGACTTACAGTGGTATCAGAGCCTAACTAAACTTAAACTAGCTTGGTAGTGAAGTGTAACGAAGTTCGGAACCGAAAAAAATCACAAAACCGGAAAAACAAAACCCTAAGTTTCTGTTAAAATTTTTTCTGCTCTAAATGAAAAACTTTATACTTGTAAATTCGGCTCAGGGTTTTGTGTGAACACCCAAGAAAAACGATGCCCTAATTCATCCAAACCGCCGCCCTTCCGCCGCACGAGGTAGGCATGTGCCGCGGAAGCGCCGCTCTTTGTCGTCTTCTGTGCATCGTTTTTCGTGCAGTGTGTGTCTGTGTTGGTTTTGGGATTTTTGAAATATATTATATGTGCCCAGATTTTCCAGAAAAGATATTTACTTTTGGGGTCCTATAATTCCGTATTTTTTCCGAACTTCACTGCACTTTGACTATGATGGTTATATCTGTGATGTTTGCATGTATTGAACGTCGGCTAATCGCTATAAGACGATTAGTCGGGGTTATACATGATCTGTGTTTGATATTGGAATGTGTATATGAATATGTTGGACTGTCGCGGGTGAATAGCCGGGGTGGATGTGAGATGAGCTTTTGTTTTTCTTTCATTCATTGTAAATGTAAATTGATGTAATATTATTATTTGTTTGGCCGCACAACCGGGTCGGGGTTGTAGCCGTCATTGTATAATTCTTTTTACTGTTTTTGCTCCTAGGATAGACCCATGGAGGGGTGAACAAACTGCCGGGTACTTGGCGGGTAGTTTGCCGCACCCGTAGGGGTCTTGGGTGGGGTATTTGGCTATTCACCGCGACCGTGTTATCCGCTTTTCGTTCTAGGCTCGAAAGGATTGCGGATTGCTTGTATATCCAATGTATTCATCTGTGATCTGTAATGTCTATCATTGCTTTCTATTTAGGCGTTGCTTATGTTTTACAGCCGCGCTAGCCCAGCCCCCGCTCTGTCGTTAGTTAAGTAACCTAACGAGTGATGACGGGACTGTTGGAGATAGTGCCCTCATAGTCAATTATTGGATCGCAGGTACGTGATTGCAATGATTGCGGAGGACCTATCCCGGTAGCACAGTCTTACTCAAGATGATAGTATGCTATCTGGTTTGCCTTTATCAGTCGTGTACATGTTCAGGTGACTGATTGCATGTTACACTTTGATAGAGCCCTTAGGATCTTGCTTTACTACCAACAGTATGATGGCGATCATATACGTGAGAGTTGGGTAGTTTATATGCATATCCTTAATTGTGGTCCCTAGTCGTGGGAGTTTCGAGACAGGGCATCGATACTCCGGAGTAGACTAGTGTGTACAGTCGAGACCCCGACGAGGGGCGGTGGCCGGTCTCACAAGCCACTGGTGTCAGTTGGATCACCTAAGATGTATACAGGTGCTCATTGGGTTATGAGTACACCGGACAGGACTCGCCGGGAATCTGCTAGTTAGTATTATATCTACCGTCAGATAGCAGTTCCCTGGTGACATGTGTACAGGTTAGTTCATCGACCTGAGGTCGTCATTTGTCTCGTGTGAGTTCCCACTGTGCTTTGATTTCTACCCTACCACGGCTCAAAGGAGTCGTGCAAACAGGTAATTTTTGGGTACAGTCCCGAGCCATATGGAGGCACGTGAGCGGATCGGCAGGGGATTCGTCTCTCCCGGTATTGGGGGCGAGATCGTGCTGTGTCTAGGAGAGCCATTACACAAATCCATGGCCATGGTAGGAGATTTACTGGTAGGTACTCCAGTAGTATCTCAGGGTGTATTTGGGCTTCACTCCGACACGACTTATACTGCTATTGGGGGTCTGACGTTGCTAGCCCCCTAGGCAGATATGCGATACTCATTGACGAACGGACCGGACTGTATATACATTGTCACTGTTAGGCTCAGTAGGGTTTTCGGAGGAGTTCGCTCATCGGTCTCCCTTGAGTTCGCTCCTCGGCCACCCTTGAGGTCAGTTCATGGGCAGCCGTTATGCATAGTTAGTGCCGCTGACGGTTTGTGGTTAAACCCACTGCCAGGGTGCTGACGAGTCATTAGAGTCCCCCACAGACAGTTTCCCAAGTTCGGGCGAAACGTTGTAGAGGCCGTATGGTTTTATGGCAGGGTTCGGAAAATGCACGTGCGTTTACGCACGTGTCGATTTTCGGACAGATGATACTGGTCGGCTTTGGTTTAAGCCAGATCCGAGTATTATATTGAGTAGGTATAATATCTTTGTCTCAGTTGCATTTGTATTCGGTCGTAATACAAATGCGGGTATATTTATACAGTTTCGGGGTTATCCTGAAAGTCGTTTCAGGATCACTTTTGGATGTTTCCAGTTTCCAGTTTTCTATCAGCCGTCTTTTAACATTCGGTTAAAGACGGATTTATCTTTTCTTCAGATATGGTGAGTCAGTGCTTCTAGAAGTTTCTAGAAGGTTCTAGATGATGACTAGGCTTCATGACTCATTAGTGCAGTAATGGTTTTTTGATGACTAGCCTAATGACTCATGCTTTGTGATTAATTCCTTTTGGATTGCTTAAGATATTTTGATGTGAGAAGCTTTTAGCTTATGGTCACCACTTGCTCCTACGGTCACCTCCCTCCATCATATAAAAGTGGCCGGCCTCCTCTCTCTCCTCACTCTCACTTGATGTTTCATTTTGACTAGAAAAGATTATGATAGTATTCGGGGTGTATGGAATTTTACAGTTCATTTCATTCCATCACCCGATTTCCACGGCAACTTCATTAACCGATCGTCCACGGATTTGGACGAAGTGAGACAAAGTCATCTAATCATTCTCTACATCAATCTTGGTCGTCTCTTTTGGCAAACTTGACGATCGAGTTGCCTCGAGTCAGAGGCGGGAGCCCGTTTAAAGAACCGATCATGTGGTGCCACCTCGACGAGGAGATCGGAGATCGACGAGATCGGAGCAGCCGCAACGGAGCGTGGGATGATGGTTGAAGAACGAAGGATTCGGATCGTTCGGTATAACCATTCTACACTCTTTACAGTTTGTTAGTTTAGCAATAATGGCAGATCCGGGTTAAAGTATACGATAGCGCCAGTTAAAAAGTTTTTGTTCCGCATTTGGCGTCTGTAGACGGCCGGGGCGCTAGCGTAGACTTACAGTGGTATCAGAGCCTAACCATTTTGCTATACTAACTTGTGCTAACGCGTTTAAAATATCGATCCGACCGAAAAACAAAAATTGCAAAATTCCTACCCGACAGTTTCTGTTGATTTTAAACGGTCTCAAAAATTATTTCTGGAAGTCTTAAAAATCAGAGCAGGGTTTTCTAAGAACTACGACGAAATTTGGGGTCGTGATCCCTCCAAACTGCCGCGGAAGGGCGGCCAAACCCATGGTTTGGCCGCGCAACCGCGGCGACGTGGGGAGCACGTGCTCCCAAATTTTGTCAGTTGGTTCTCTGATGGATTTTGGGGTTTTTGGAATATATAGTTTTGGCCCAGATTTTGTTACTGTTCACCAGTAAGCAGTGGGGCCCACTTTTTGAAATTTGGTCTTTGGTCGATCGAAATTTAAACACGTTAGTTTACAGTGCTTACATTATATCTCCGACCGGGATTGTCATTTGATCGGTAAACCGCGTCTGATTGCTATAGTTCTTTTAGACGGGTTTGCGAACGTGACATTCGCGTTGATGTTCTGTGTTGTGCTGTGATGTTGCGGATTTGTCGTGGTGGATAGCAGTGTGCAATGGTAGTACAGTTTGTGTTTATTTGTACATTTGATATTGCGGGGCGAGCGTCCAACTTGTGGACTGCCGTCACTGCCTGCTGTATAATATTCTTTTGGGGCACGACCAGGTTGCGGTCGATGTACCTTTTGTACTATTTTTCATTACTGTACTAGGTTTTACCCCGCGACGGAGTGCACGGATAGCCGGGTTCGGGAAAGTAACGGGTCCGCATCTCATGGCTTTGAGAGGCAGAGGGGCCCCACTTCAGAATTGGCAGACTATTCGCCGCACTCGTAGGGGGTACAGGTTGACCCAAGGAGGGGTGCTCAATTTACCGGATTCCGTGAAGTGCCGGGTGTTCCATTCACTATGCTGTGGGGGACTGCCTCGCTTCAGGTTTTGGCGGGTAACTTGCCGCACCCGTAGGGGTCTAGGTTTCATTGCACAGGCTATCCACACGACAGGGGAACGTCGAGTTTCAGCAGCGGCTCTGTGAAACTCGGGGATCCCAGAATATCTGTATTGTTCTGTGATGCTTATTACTTTTCTGTAATGTTGCATATTATCACGCCTGGAGCGATTATGTATATTGGTTTATATACTATTAGATGTTGTATATGTTTTACACCCGCGCTAGTCCAGTCCCCGCTCTGTCGTTTGTTAAGTAACCTAACGGGTGATGACGGGACCTAGCGACGAATGCGGATGGCATATACGTACATTTTATTTTCGTTCTTTTCTGGTGTGATCGAATGATGGGACTGCGTTGATTCTAATCAATGCAAAGTTAAAACAAACCTGTTTACAGTTGTTGGAACAATTTAAAAAGTGTTATTGCAAAGACGTTTCCTTTTGTTATGCATAGCGATATTCAGTGGAATATCATGCACCTCATTCGACGAGGCAAGGGCTGATATCCCTTCACCGGGACCGACCCCTTGGACAGAAGTTTGCGTCAGGGTAATAACTTCACTATAGTCGATTACATGTTGCTTTGCATAGCGGTATTCAGTGGAATATCCTGCACCTCATTCCACGAGGAAAGAGCCGAGATCCCTTTACCGGGAGTGACCTCTTTAGCAAAAGGTTTTCGCCACTATATTTTAAAAAGCTATCAGGTTCCTTCAGCGATATCAAGTTCACTACGCTAAAGATTTTTCGCCAAAAACCAGCCGTAGCCCTCCGTCATTTCATATGGACGGTCAGTAGTATTCAAGCTATGTTGGTCTAGCCCTTAGCTAGGACATAGTGATTGGTAGCTGCTGGGGTGTTCACATGTTGCATAGATAGATGAGTTGGTTTGGGACAGTCGTACAGCCTTGTTGGCCTTTAGTCAAGGGCGAGTACGGGTGGGTTCAAATTAACAAGATAATGATGGGAAGAACTTGACAAGTGACTTATGGTGGGCTGGCCCTTAGTCACGATCATAAGAGCATGGGGCAAAAACTATATCAGGAGTTTCTAAAGAAACTGAAACTTGCCGAGTATGAGCATACCTTCTGGAGTATGAGTAACGTGGATGCATTCCATCACGTTATCATGCGATGAGAGTTGGATCCTGATTCCCACTGATGAGTTGGTTTACTCTTCGGGTGATCCCGATTGATTCTTCTTTAGGTTTGGAGGAGAATTTGACAGGACAGTGGGAGGTTTCCGGATTAGATAAATTGGTGACCATTCTGATCTAGGTTAGAGTGCACGCAGAGTGTTTCTTTTCTCTCTCTCTCTTTGGCAGCGACCTTTGACCGACCCTAGACTATGACTTAGTGACCAGGTTGACCGAACCTTCTTAAAATACTGGCTTTTGGATTGTCTGAGTTGCATAAGTCATTGCCACTCCTTCTTTTACCCTTTGCATTTCTCAGAACACCCGTATTACTGCGGATATCCACTTCCATTGGATAGATCCATCATATGGTTATATACGAACTCGAAGGGACTTCTTCGGGGATGGATCCAGGTTCAGGAGAAATAGAATTGGTTTATTCAGTTGTCTTTTATTATCACCTTCTCTCAGGTTGCGAGAGCTCCTTGGTTTAGGAGAGTACACTTATTACGCTTATTGGATAGTCTTATTCCAAACCATAGGCTGGTGCCGAAAGGTAGGGAATGAAGAAAACCAATTAGCCTAAGTAGGGTGTGCAGAAGGTAATATGTAAAGACAAAATAAAGGGATTAGAAAGAGGGCAAAGTAAATTGCGACTGATATCATTCACGACCAAAACCGCGTACTTCATCGCCGCTCCTATTTCACCTTTAAAAGAATAAGGTATTATTCAGTTGTCTTTTATCGTCACCTTCTCTCGAGATGCGAGTACTCCTTGGTTTAGGAGGGTACACCTATTATGCTTACTGGATAGTCTTCTTCCAAACCATAGGCTGGTGCCGAACGGTAGGGAAGGAAGAAAACCATTTAGCCTAACGATGGTATACAGAAGGTAACGACTAAAGACAAATAAAGGGATTTGGAGAGATGGCAATAAAATATACGGTTGAAGTCATGAATTGGATTATGGAAGTGGCATTGCTATGAATACCAGGATACCCCTACGAAACATTTTCATGTTTCAGTGCATTGTTAAAGGAAAAACTGTTTTCCCGATTAGACACTTACTCCAAGGGTATGTATTTACCAGGTTTCATTCTCATATCTGTATGGTTTTACAGATGATGAGTAGTAGTAAGATATTGGGAATTAGGTGATTATCCTCATTATATCGGAATTCGTTGGAATTGGTGATATTTGAGGAAATCGCCAGGGTACAGTTTTCCACCTACAACGCACAGGTTTTGAGTTGTTTAACTCAGCGGACTTATACAGAGTATTGTATGTTGTCCAGTGTCCATCAGGACAAAGGGGTAGGTCCTCGTACTATGTTCTGTTTACTTATAACTTCTCTAGTATTTAGACGAGTGTTTCGTAGAAATACAAGGTCTAAGTTTTGAGAAGTTGTGGGTATAAGAATAAATAGAGAACCAGGTATCACAAGTATCGGGATTCTTCAAAGAGATCGAAGATGTAGATTCTTGTGATTGGTATTCAGATGATAGTGATGGTTTTGAGAAACGTGTTTCTCTTTCAGGTTACTCATAATTGGATAGATTCCTAAGTTGAGTAATGCTGATTAGCCTCTTTCCATTAAGTTGGTATGCACTGGAGACAGCTGCATGATTTGAATCTGGTTCCAATTAAATAAATGCCAAAGTTTCTATATTGGATATAGAATGGATCGTACCTTAAAAGAAGTTAAGGTACGGGGAGTTGTCCAGCTTATGATTAAAACCAGACACTGGATAACTCAGGGCACGTTTCTGTAATGGCTGTTTGTGGGTTGACCCTGGCTATGACAAGGGTTGATATTCTACCATTTGGGAGATCAATAGTGATATTGTTCTTGACTCGCCACAGTTTTAGTAAAAAATGGATCTTTTTCAGAAAACAGTAGTGGGAGTATGGTAGAACTGGAAGTTATTCCAGAACCGCGAACGATTACGGAAAATTTAATAGGACCTATATATTCAATAAGGTTTGACATTCCAATAGCCACTCCGCAGGTATGGTAGGTAACCTCAGACACCCGAGAGGTACTCCGGTAGCCTCAAGGACGGTGACAGGGAGGTTCTTATCTACCCAGACTTGACACTACTGTTGTTCCAGGTTATGAGACCCGGTAGGAGGGTTGTCATAGTCAGTGGGAGCAACGGAAGCATGGTGGGCAAGTAGCTTATGTATATTGATAGACTAGAGCAGTTAAAGCGGAGATAGATCATCTAATTTTTATGTGTCAGTCATGGGTTTGACTTCAATCAGAATAGGGGATGGATCAGTTAAGACGGTAGTAGGGTGTGATGTCATGGTATATGGATGACATACACAGAGTAGGAAGTAAAATTCCTATACTACAATCGGTTGTACTGTGGTCGTCACACAGTTGTTTCTCCAGACAGGATATGGATATAATATTTGACATTCTGGTTTCTAGATCTATGGTTTTAGATCTGGATTTGGGTAGTTTCCCAATGTGGGTACTTTGACAGATATTCTAATGGTTTTTGGAATAGTAGACTCCTAGCATGGTGGTGTACCTGCAGGTGATGGAGTCACCCTCTCTAAAGGTGTCGTATAGACTAAAGGGGAGAGGGATGTGCATGATTGGCAGATCACTTGCTTAGGCAATTGAGTCAATCATGAGATGTCAAGTACCACACCAAATGTTAGTTTTGCACTAGATGCAATAAGATTGTATTAATCCAATCCTGGAGAAACATAAGGAAGCAGTTTTAGAACATAAGTACATGTTCTACGGATTTGATGATGGCAGCCTCTTTCGGGAGACGGTTGTCTTTCCAGGCTTCAAAGGTGACATGGTTGACAGAGTGATTGTCAGAGTTATAGTTTTTTCCCTCTGACGAAGAGGGACGGTATTGTGGACAGGTGGTCCAAAAGGATACTGTGGGTAGCAAGGTGCCCGATACTGATTAGGTTCAGTGATCGATTCAGTCTAAGAAGTTTGGATATGGAGTTCATTTATGAACTAAGGTCCCATCAGATATCCAGACATGTTCTAAGACAGGTATTACTCAATTCGGGAGATGGTTTTCTCCGCGAACTTGAGATTAAGAGAGATATAGAAAGATACTTCTAGGCGGATCCACTCACTGAGGCTATTTCTCGAACACAATAGTTTTACAAACGGGCTTTGTGAAACTGATTAGTAGAGGAGTTGGATGTTCGGTTTCACACGGGCTGTGAGTAGTCGACATCGCAATATTAGCCTTGAGTGCAAGTGGGAGATTGTTGGAGATAGTGCCCTCATAGTCAATTATTGGATCGCAGGTACGTGATTGCAATGATTGCGGAGGACCTATCCCGGTAGCACAGTCTTACTCAAGATGATAGTATGCTATCTGGTTTGCCTTTATCAGTCGTGTACATGTTCAGGTGACTGATTGCATGTTACACTTTGATAGAGCCCTTAGGATCTTGCTTTACTACCAACAGTATGATGGCGATCATATACGTGAGAGTTGGGTAGTTTATATGCATATCCTTAATTGTGGTCCCTAGTCGTGGGAGTTTCGAGACAGGGTATCGATACTCCGGAGTAGACTAGTGTGTACAGTCGAGACCCCGACGAGGGGCGGTGGCCGGTCTCACAAGCCACTGGTGTCAGTTGGATCACCTAAGATGTATACAGGTGCTCATTGGGTTATGAGTACACCGGACAGGACTCGCCGGGAATCTGCTAGTTAGTATTATATCTACCGTCAGATAGCAGTTCCCTGGTGACATGTGTACAGGTTAGTTCATCGACCTGAGGTCGTCATTTGTCTCGTGTGAGTTCCCACTGTGCTTTGATTTCTACCCTACCACGGCTCAAAGGAGTCGTGCAAACAGGTAGTTTTTGGGTACAGTCCCGAGCCATATGGAGGCACGTGAGCGGTTCGGCAGGGGATTCGTCTCTCCCGGTATTGGGGGCGAGATCGTGCTGTGTCTAGGAGAGCCATTACACAAATCCATTGCCATGGTAGGAGATTTACTGGTAGGTACTCCAGTAGTATCTCAGGGTGTATTTGGGCTTCACTCCGACACGACTTATACTGCTATTGGGGGTCTGACGTTGCTAGCCCCCTAGGCAGATATGCGATACTCATTGACGAACGGACCGGACTGTATATACATTGTCACTGTTAGGCTCAGTAGGGTTTTCGGAGGAGTTCGCTCATCGGTCTCCCTTGAGTTCGCTCCTCGGCCACCCTTGAGGTCAGTTCATGGGCAGCCGTTATGCATAGCTAGTGCCGCTGACGGTTTGTGGTTAAACCCACTGCCAGGGTGCTGACGAGTCATTAGAGTCCCCCACAGACAGTTTCCCAAGTTCGGGCGAAACGTTGTAGAGGCCGTATGGTTTTATGGCAGGGTTCGGAAAATGCACGTGCGTTTACGCACGTGTCGATTTTCGGACAGATGATACTGGTCGGCTTTGGTTTAAGCCAGATCCGAGTATTATATTGAGTAGGTATAATATCTTTGTCTCAGTTGCATTTGTATTCGGTCGTAATACAAATGCGGGTATATTTATACAGTTTCGGGGTTATCCTGAAAGTCGTTTCAGGATCACTTTTGGAAGTTGCCAGTTTCCAGTTTTCTATCAGCCGTCTTTTAACATTCGGTTAAAGACGGATTTATCTTTTCTTCAGATATGGTGAGTCAGTGCTTCTAGAAGTTTCTAGAAGGTTCTAGATGATGACTAGGCTTCATGACTCATTAGTGCATTAATGGTTTTTTGATGACTAGCCTAATGACTCATGCTTTGTGATTAATTCCTTTTGGATTGCTTAAGATATTTTGAAGTGAGAAGCTTTTAGCTTATGGTCACCACTTGCTCCTACGGTCACCTCCCTCCATCATATAAAAGTGGCCGGCTTCCTCTCTCTCCTCACTCTCACTTGATGTTTCATTTTGACTAGAAAAGATTATGATAGTATTCGGGGTGTATGGAATTTTACAGTTCATTTCATTCCATCACCCGATTTCCACGGCAACTTCATTAACCGATCGTCCACGGATTTGGACGAAGTGAGACAAAGTCATCTAATCATTCTCTACATCAATCTTGGTCGTCTCTTTTGGCAAACTTGACGATCGAGTTGCCTCGAGTCAGAGGCGGGAGCCCGTTTAAAGAACCGATCATGTGGTGCCACCTCGACGAGGAGATCGGAGATCGACGAGATTGGAGCAGCCGCAACGGAGCGTGGGATGATGGTTGAAGAACGAAGGACTCGGATCGTTCGGTATAACCATTCTACACTCTTTACAGTTTGTTAGTTTAGCAATAATGGCAGATCCGGGTTAAAGTATACGATAGCGCCAGTTAAAAAGTTTTTGTTCCGCATTTGGCGTCTGTAGACGGCCGGGGCGCTAGCGTAGACTTACAGGGACCCCGTGGCGAATGCGAATGGCATAAGCGTACGTCATATTTTGGTTGTTTTCTGCAATGGTAGGATTTAAATGATGGGACGCATTAAAAGTACTAATGCAAGAATATCACGCTTTAAAAGAACTAATGCAAGATAATAAACCAAGCTAAAAGTCGTTGGAACACTTTCGAAAAACCACTCGGTTCTTTTCAAAACTAACTTTTAAATACGGAGATTGAGCCACTCCTTTTAAAAGCTATCTCGTTCCATCGACTATATCAAGTTCACTACGTTCACGGTTTCGCCAAAACCATTCGTAGCCCTCCGTCGTTTCACATGAATAGTCAATAGTATTCAAGCTGTGTTTGTTGGCCAAAGTCAAGGCATAGTGATTGGTAGCTATTGGGTCTTCATGTGCAGCATAGATAGATGCGTTGGTTTGCAACAGTCGTACAGCCTTGTTGGCCAAAGTCAAGGGTAGGTACGGGTGGATTCAAATTAACCTGGAGAACGACGGGTAGAACTTGACATGTGACTTATGATTTGTTGGCCAAAGTCAAGGTCATAAGAGCATGGGGCAAAAATCCACATCGGGAGTTTCATAAGTACTGAAACTTGCTAGATTTGCATACCATTTGGAGTGTGGTGATTCTGGTAGGATTCCTTCAGTTTCGTCACGCGATGATATTTGGATCCAGATCCTACTGTGAGTATATGCTACTCCTCGGGAAATTTTTCACTAAACGATCAATGCTATAAACCTAGTAAGTGCCTAGAAAGGTGTTAGCGGGGCTACGCCCTCAGGGAAAAGAGGTTCTCTAATTAAGGAACTTCGCGAAAGCGTTGGAAAACCTCCCTCGAAGTACCGACACTGGCCTGGCTGAACGGTTAAGCAAGTATTGTGCGGTGGGATTGATCCCGACTAATTCTTCCTTTATGGTTTGAGGAGGGATTCGAGAGACAGTGGGAGCCATCCTGTTTAGACAAATTAAAAACCATTCTAAACTTGCAAGAGCATCGTGCTAAAGTGTTTCTTCTCTCCCCCTGCAGCGACCAAATCGAAATGACTGGACTTAAGTTACTTCTAGATAAAAACATATTGACAGGGCCAAACTACAAAGATTGGCTCAGGAATGTCAAGTTGGCAATCACTTACGACAAGCTGGGGTATCTTCTTACCACCAAAGCTCCCCCCGTCCCAAGTCCCACCTCCAGCGTCGCGGATAAGTAAATCCATAAGACTTGGGAGATTGACAGCGCGAAGGCCAGGTGCCTCGTACTTGCCTCGATGGACAACGATCATCAGAGGAGGCACGAGAATATGGATTTGGAATCCATATTTCTTCATACAAAAGAACTGTATGGAGAGCAGTCTCGTATCGCAAGATACGAAGTGTCGAAGAAGTTATTTTCGACAAAGTTGGCCGTCGGATCATCGGTAGCGGACCACGTGCTTAAGATGATTGGCTACACTGAGGAGCTCGCGGAACTTGGGACCACGTTGGACAGTGAACTCTATACGGATATAATTCTACAGTCCCTTCCATCCACTTACGCCCAGTTCATACTGAATTTCAACTTACAAGAAGAGGAAGTTGAACTTTCAGAACTCCTCAACATGCTGAGGAGCGCAGAGGGCACCCTACAGAAGGGTAGGGAAACACCCGCTTTGTTTGTAGGAGGATCTTCTTCCTCTAGGTCCAAGGCAAAAGCCAAGGGAAAGAGGAGGAAAGCCCCCGCCAAACCAAGAGGCGGTGTTAGTAAAGTGGGTACGAAGGGAAAAGAATTGTCAACAAAGATTGCGGGGAAGCTTGTGGGTAAAGAGGAATGCTTCTATTGTCATAAGAGTGGACACTGGAAGAAAGATTGCAGGGCTTGGAAAGCCAGGACACAGGAACTGAAGCAGGTTGCGGCTTCAGCTTCAGGTGTGTAAGTTATTGAAAACTGTCTTTCTATAAACTCTACTTCCTGGGTATTGGATACCGGATCAGGATCTCATATCTGTAATTCATTGCAGGCGTTGAGAAATCGTAGGTTTTTGAAGGAAGGTGACATGACCCTCAGAGTTGCAAACGGAGCTAGCATGGATGCTAAAGCCGTGGGGGACTATCACCTAGGAATGTCAGATGGGCATGTTTTGGTTTTGCGTAATTGCTTTTTTGTACCCAACGCAACTTGTTATATCATTTCTGTATCTTTGGTTTCTAAAGAAGGTTATGAATTTGCGTTTGTAAGTAATGTTGTAAATATTCACCTTAATCAAGTTCTGATTGGGTCAGGTACATTGAGCAATGGTATATACGTATTAAACCAACCACAGATTTTCAATGTCCAGAATACACACAAAAGAAAGTCTCCAGATATCAATCAGGCTTTCTTATGGCATTGTAGACTGGGTCAAATCAATGAGACACGGTTGACTAAGTTACATAAAGAAGGATACTTGGATCCGTTCGAGTATCAGTCTTATGCCACTTGTGAATCTTGTCTCATGGGAAAGATGACAAAGACTCAGTTCACTGGACACGGAGAAAGAGCGAGCGAGCTCTTGGGACTCGTACACAGTGACGTGTGCGGACCAATGTCTACACATGCGCGAAGCGGTTACTCTTACTTCATTACTTTTACGGATGATTTCTCAAGATACGGTTATGTCTTCTTAATGAAACATAAGTCCGAAGCCTTTGAAAAGTTCCAGGAATATAAGAATGAAGTAGAGAAACAGACCGGCAAAAGTATCAAGATTCTAAGATCGGATCGAGGTGGAGAATACTTAAGTGCCGAGTTCCTGAATTATTTAAAAGAGAACGGAATTCTCTCTCAGCTTACTCCTCCATACACTCCGCAACACAACGGTGTATCGGAGAGACGGAACCGAACCCTATTGGATATGGTACGGTCCATGATGAGTAACGCTGAGTTACCGCGATCTTTCTGGGGGTATGCGCTAGAATCAGCTGCGTACCTTTTGAACCGAGTTCCTACTAAGACTGTGCCTACTACACCATATGAGATGTGGAGTGGGAAGAGACCCTATCATAAGCACATTAAGACATGGGGATGTCCAGCTTTTGTTAAAAAGCAGCATGCGGACAAGCTCGAGGCACGCTCAGTACAGTGTAAGTTCGTGGGATATCCAAAGAACTCCAAGGGATATTTCTTCTACTATGAAGAGGAACAAAAAGTTCTTGTTTCTCGTCATGCCTACTTCTTGGAAACTGAGTTTTTGGAAAACCAGATAAGTGGGAGCACAGTAGAACTGGAAGAAATTCCAGAACCACGAGCTATTACTGATAGCTTGGAGGAACCAGAGGGTTCAAAAGAACAGGACATTCCTTTGCCGCTCCGCAGGAGTAGCAGGCAGTCTCATCCGCCCGAGAGATACTGCGGTTTTCTCATAGACGGGGATAGAGAGGATTGCATCAAAGATTATGATGAGCCTACTAGCTTCCAGCAGGCCGTTCAGAGCGTTGACTCGGTAAAATGGCTGGATGCAATGCGGACCGAAATGGAGTCCATGTACACCAACAAAGTATGGACGTTGGACATTGCTCCAGACGGGGTAAAACCCGTAGGATGCAAGTGGATCTTCAAAAGGAAGATTGGTGTAGATGGACAGGTTGAGACCTATAAAGCTAGACTTGTAGCAAAGGGTTTCCGTCAAAGACCTGGCTTGGACTATGACGAAACCTTTTCTCCAGTGGCTATGTTGAAATCCATTCGGATCCTTCTTGCCATTGCTGCCTTCCACGATTATGAGATTTGGCAGATGGACGTAAAGACCGCTTTTCTAAATGGAAATTTAGAAGAGTGTGTCTATATGGATCAGCCAGAGGGTTTCATTCAGAGTGGGAGCAGCGGAAAGGTGTGCAAGTTGCTTAAGTCCATCTATGGACTAAAGCAGGCATCGCGGAGTTGGAACATCTGTTTTGATGAGACGGTCAAGGAATTTGGCTTTATCAAAAATCCAGATGAACCATGCATCTATAGTAGATTTGTAGCGAGAACTGCAGTATTCCTCGTTTTGTACGTGGATGACATTCTCTTAATAGGAAATGACATTCCTATGCTACAATCTGTCAAGGGGTTCTTGTCACACAGGTTCTCCATGAAAGACCTGGGTGATGCCTCATACATCCTGGGGATCCGGATCCATCGTGATAGATCCAAGAGGATATTAGGACTTTCTCAGTCCAGGTACATCGACACCATAGTGAAGAGATTCAGTATGGAAGATTCCAAGCGCGGTAACTTACCGGCTTGTCACGGGATCACCCTCTCTAAAGAGATGTCTCCCAAGACTGATTTGGAGAGGGATCGCATGTCTATTATACCCTACGCTTCTGCGGTAGGCTCTATAATGTATGCGATGTTGTGTACCAGACCGGATGTAGCTTATGCACTGAGTGTGGTAAGCCGGTATCAGTCAAACCCTGGGGAGAAACACTGGATAGCGGTAAAGAACATTCTCAAGTACCTGAGAAGGACTAAGGAGATGTTCTTGGTGTATGGCGGAAAGGACCTCCAGATCGAGGCCTTTGCTGACTCCAGCTTTCAGAGTGACAAGGATGATTCCAAGTCCATGTCGGGTTTTGTCTTCACCCACAATGGAGGGGCGGTGTGTTGGAAGAGCTCCAAACAGGAAACCGTTGCAGACTCGACTATGGAAGCGGAATACATTGCTGCATCTGATGCCGCAAAAGAAGCTGTCTGGATGAGGAAGTTCTTAAAAGAACTTCAGGTGGTTCCGTCCATTGTTGACCCAATACCTCTGTATTGCGACAACAACGGGGCTATAGCTTTAGCGAAGGAACCCAGGTCCCATCAGAGATCCAGGAACATCTTGAGGCGGTATCACCTGATCAGGGAGATCGTGGATCGCAAGGAGATCGAGGTTCGGAGGGTTGCTTCAGAAGAGAACACTGCAGATCCATTCACCAAGGCCTTACCCCAGACTCAGTTCGAGCGGCTGATCGAGATGATAGGTCTTCGATACGCCAGTACATGGCCTTAGTGCAAGTGGGAGATTGTTAGTGTATATGCCCTAGAGGCCATTACTGTATCATACTAGTTTGTATATTACTTGATGGAAGCTTGGGATATTCACCTTGTATAAACAATCTTGCTCAATATAGTAGTATGCTACTTGGTTTGTTTCTACTTCAATGTGTACTTGTGTTTATTTCAGTATATCACTTATACGCATTAGTGGAGCCCTTAGGATCTTTGCTTGATTACCAGCGTTGTGATGGCAGTCACACTAGTGGGGGCTGGGTAATCTATAAGCACATCCTTATACAGGTCCCTAGTCGCAGGACTATCGAGACAGGGCATCGATACTCCGGAGTAGACTAGCGTATGCGCTTCTCATCCCAGAGTGGGAGATGGTCTGTCCCACAGCCATCAGTACGTCGTACTGGAGATAGTATACGGGTGCTCGTTGGGTTACGAGTACACTGGACAGGACTCGTCAGGAACTGACAGGTTGGTATTATACCTATCGTCAGTTATCAGTTCCCAGGTGACATGAGTACAGCTTAGTCCGCTGACTTGACACTGGCACTTCGCCTCAAGTGTGTTCCTACTGCACTTTGAACACTACCCTACCACGGTTGAAAGGAGTCGTGCAAACAGGCGGTGGTTGGGTGCAGTCCCGAAGCACTTGGAGGCAGTGACGGTTAGACAGGATTCGTCTCTCCCGGTATTGGGGGTTGACATCGCGCTGTGTCTAGGAGAGCCATTACACGAGTAGTCCCTGGCCAGGGCAAGCGAGATATACTGGTAGGTTCCAGTGTTATCTCAGGGTGTTTTGGGCTTCACTCCGACACGACTTGTACCGCTATTGGGTGACTGACGTTTTACCGCCCCCTAGGCCCGACATGTGATGTATCAGACGAACAGACCGGACTGTACGGAGACTGTCACATTCAGACTCAGTAGGAGTACCGATGGGGTTTCACCTCGTCAGCCTTCTTGTTGACATCTACCTGGGGACCGTTACGCACAGCTAGTGCCGCTTGCGGTCTGTGGTTAAACCCACTGCCAGCGTAGTGTCGAGTCTTTAGAGTCCCACACAGAGGGTATTCGCCTCTGGGCAAAACAGAGTAGAGGTCGCATGGTTTTGCGACAGGGTTCGTTCTCATCCGCGCACTTGTGCACGTTTGGAGTCCGGACGGATATTACTGGCTGGCTCTGGTTTGAGTCAGATACCGGTATATGTTTTGGGATTGCTTTTATCTCTCAGTATTCATGTTCCTCAGAACAAGGATACAGGTGTGTATGCACAGTTATTTGAGGAAGAGGAGGAGGACTTTCATTAGGGTTTCGGAACGGGTGCGTATGCACAGTTGACAGTCGTCTTTTTCCAAACCCTAATTGATTTATGTTTTATCAATTAATAATATTAATAAAATGAAAAGTGTCATGGTTGGTTTTTTGTTGACTTGTTGACCATGGTTGACTTGTTGACCATGGTTGAAGATTTGACCATCATCATTACAAAAGCAAGATGCTTTTTGATTCTTGCAAAACCATTTAATGTTGGTAATGATAATGGTCATTCTAAAACTATCCATCAACCTTTTCATTATCATTATTATTATTATTTGATAATTCTTTTTCTTTTGTATGATGGTTGCAAAAAGAAAAAGGAGAGCTCATTCTATCATAACTCTTCTCTCTCTTCATTTCATCTTCTTCTTCCTCAAGCTCAAGGTGACTCCTTCTCATGTGTTGAGAATCCCTCACCTTGAAAAGAAAACAACCCCTAGATACTCTCTACTCTTTCTAGGTTTATGGTTTAGCAAGCCGGAAACCCTAGTTCACTCAAAGCACGAGGAAGAGCCCAAAGGTTGAACTCTCGAGGTGGATCCATCTTCGACGGAAGAAGGCGACAAGAAAAGAGAACCATCAACCTCTACAAATTTTGAAGAAGAAGGAGTTCAAGTTTAGGTATAACCATCTCCATCCGAGTAGCTAACTCTCTTTAGCAAAGTATGCTAGTTTAGTTTAGACACGATCCCGACCTTGTTTAGTCCATGTTGCCTTTTGCGATAAAAATTTGTTTTTTTTATACCATTTCCGCCTCCCCGTAAGAACCGGGGGTCGCAATATGGACTTACAGATATAACCGTCATGGAAGGTACTCTAACAGTTACACTAATGCATGAGGCAGTGCATAAACAGTAAATATTGAGTATGGAATGAAACATGTCATTTCCACGGAATCCTAACATCGTGGTAGGATCAAAATCCATCAAGACAATCTAAATCCCAATTCCTCAAATCAGCCCCCAAATTGGCTATCATATCATATAAGTCTCATAAATTCTGAATGTACAAATCAGCGATCTCATAAATATCATGTATCCAATATAAAATGAATCACCTATATCCCAAATCGAATATCAAGTACAATTCTAACACCCTAAATATAGTTGCATGAATAAATATGATGATGTATATAAATTAAAGTCAATTCACATATATTAGCGTCCCATTCCACTAATATTGGTGTAAAGGCATATATAACAGCGTCCTAACCCACTGTTATATATACAAAGAAGTAAAGATGTCAATACACATATATTAGCGTCCCATCCCACTAATATTGATGTAAGGTCATATATAACAGCGGCTTAATCCCCTGTAATATATACAAAGGAGTAAAAGAAATATCATGAAACCAATGTGTCAAACATCGACACAGAAATGCTAATCTATCAGGTGCTGTCACCATGACTAGCACCCTGATAGGTATGTATCATACGCTATGCCGAAAGCTCCAGTGCCTAGCTCTGACCCTCGCCTCTCGACGTATCTATACGTACATGACTCCCGTAGGCATCCACATGATAACCGCTGAGTCATTGGTAATGTCACCGGTAAGTACTTGCCTACCTTCCAGGCTTAATCAGCAAGGTCCATCGATCATCTTGCCGAGGGGAACCGTACCGTGCCTCCCCATGTACCCTCAAACGGCACCCACTCCTCGTATGGAGTATATAATCAGAACCGATAAATCCCATGGTTGCTGTAGAAATATCATATCAAGGGAAACCGGGTTTTTCAAATAATGCACAATTTCATGAACTCCCACGGTCCCCAAATCCAGAAAACATCATGAAAAATCTATATAACAATGCGAAAATCCATGAATATAATATATGCAATATAAAACTGAAATGAAAGCATGTATAAAGGAAAAGCCGCTAATTAACTGCTACAAGTTAATATGAATATCATGCGGTTCCTAATTTCTCCAATTCTAAATAATATCAAGTAAAGGTAAACATGTAGCTATAACCAGGTGTATGTGTAAACATAAAGATATAAGTAATGATGTAGTATACCCCCTGGGTATACGTGAAGTATGTGTGCAAGGTATACCTGTAGCTATGTCTTAAAGTGTGTATGTACCTATCACTAATGGTAAAATACTCTATAGGTATACAGGTATCTAACATATAAGTATACGAAGGCATATGTGTAAGCATGTAGGTATACATGTATGCTATATGTCATATGCGTAAAGAAATATGAATCAATGTCCCAAAGTCCTTAACAAAGCAATATCATTTCTATATGTCGGTTGTGCATGACATAACAATTATTGATGGTGTGTGTGGCATGCAATCAGTGCCCGTGCAACATGAATCGTCAATAATATGTCCAGTGTCATAAGGATACTAGTCTAGGCACAACAATATCTAAGTAAAATGGTAAATGCGCAATTCTAAATATGACATAGAATACGCGACAGAAATAATATCTCTAGCCCAGACGCATAACGCCATGCTAGCGATTCCCCTGTAGATATTAAATCTACTCACCAACACTCCTGGCTAAGTGTAGCCAACCACCTGTTTTCCCTTTGTAGCTGTGTCTGTAGTCCCCGGCTGCGACCCAACAACTGTAAGACAATAAAACAAGTGTATATTAATAATAATCTTAAAACACGTACAAACTACATTAGACCGACGCAACAACACAAAATAAACTCTCAAATGTTCGTATTGTGGCAAACGTGCTTAGCGACACGACGAAAACAACTTAAGAGCAAAACCACATAAAGTGCACGATCCGTGTCATATAACGTATCGCACGGACACAAAACACTACAACCTACCTAAGTGATCCTAGATTTTGTATACAGTGAAAACTAAACAAACAAACAAGACCAAATATACAAAAACCACTGCAGACACCTACCCAGAAAAACACAAAACCAAACTCCTACCTATGGCCGATCTCGTCGGAATCCTCTTCAGACGTCGTCGGCCCTGGCCGGTGGGATGGGTCTCGTGTCTTAGGTGAGGTCCTAAGTTTCAGGTACAACACAACCACATTGTTTGGTTTTCTACTAAACTTTCCGGGTCACAACACATAACATATATCACAAATCGACACTAAAATACGATATTATGAACAAAACTAAACTTTAACCAATCTAAACTGAAACTAACTAGCTAAGCTACACTAAAAACACTTAAAGAACAGAAAGGAATCATTACCTACACCAAGGAATTCAAATATCCAAGCTTTGCACACTCCATGGCATCCATGAGGCAAAACCAAGATAAAGATGTGATTTTGTGAATTTTGTGTGAATTTGTGATGAATTTGTGTAAGAAATGGGTAAGGTAAGGGAAAGAGAGTGTTCAGTTGCAAATGAGAGAGAGATGAAATAATAAAAGAGATAGAGAAATGAGAGAGTGTGTGAGGATATGAGCGAGGGAGGTGAGTGTAGGGTGAGAATGAGAGCGAGTGTATCACTAGCATTAATGCATCATTAATGCATTCATACACACCTCACCACTCCACACAAATATCTCTCTCTCTCATAAATAAATATCTAGGAATGGTTAAGGGTTGGATTAGATAAGGCAAAGAGATTAGGTTAAGGTTAAGTGTCATGGTTGCTAAAACTAGATTAGCACAAACAAATCCTCACATTTACGTGCACACGTGCGTGCATGCTTATAACAAATAATGATAAATTATTAATTAAATGTTATAAAATGTGAGAAACCCGAATTGGTAAACTTTTTACAGTAAACCCGCATTAACATCTAAATGAGCACTAACCGAAATCTAAGGCGTTACAATCTCCCTCTTAGAAAAATTCGTCCCCGAATTAAAAATTTTCACTAAGCGTACCTTCAAAGAGAAGATTACAAACTCTCCTATCTTGCTCGTAGCCTCCCAAGTGATTACCTCACTATACGGTTACGTCCAAGAAAAACCCTTCACAGGTGGCACGACCCTTGACCGACGTTTCTCCACCTGCCAAGCCATTAACACTATTGGCTGCTGGTGAACGAAAGATCGCGTTCAAGCTAAATGGTCTGATGCTGAATCATGTGAGAAATTTCATGAAGGAAATTGCAAAGTATCAATACAAGGAATACGGGGTGAATACTCAATAATCTGGACGGAAGTGCCAAATTAAAGGCAACGGAACTAACTCTCTTTAAGGATCTCAAAAGGACCTACAATTTTGGGATAAGCTTCCCAAAACTCAACATGTCATTCATCGGAAAGTCCATAGGAATACATGATCTCCCACTATAGATCCAAGTCTGCGACCACCATGGTCGGCATATGACCTCTGTCTGCACTGGCCTGTTATCATCCTGACCTGAACCAACTGGATCATCTCTGAAGTCTCTAGAATAACTGGGGTCCAAAAATCCTACTACGCAGAGTCAGAAAAACAGATTGGTGATCGACACGACTTAACAACTAAACCTAAAGGTTTCTAATTGGAGTGTCTCCTGATAACAGCTATCGAAGGAGAACCCTAACAATGGCGAGTGATGATCCACAACGGCCGACAACAAATACAAACGTACGCACCAGCATATCCTCCATAGTCGGTATAGCCTGCTCTCACAAATTTATCATCATGTGGATGGAAAAGCGGAGCTAAAGCTCAACCCGTACCCAAGGCTTCCTGGAGTTCCTGCCCAAGATGGCAAGCAAACAGGGTGCCTTCATTGGATACGACTCATGAAGGAACTCTGTGCAACGCACAAACATAACAAAGAACAACTGAGAAAACTGAGTATAACCGTACAACAAACACCCGAATGAAGTCACACCCTTACTAAACCTGGGTAGACACCATAACTAAATTCGTGGAGATCTGCTCCCATTCCCACTTCGGAACGGTTAAAAGTTGCAACTCTCCAGCCGGTCTCAAATGCTCAACCAAAACACACAACTAGACAGACACCTTGAAACGAAATCCAAAACATCACTCTTCATCCCGGTCCACCGGTAACTATCTCACAAGTCACGCCAAATGTTGGTGGAACTTGAATGAACATCGATGCTGACTGATGTGCCCGTTCTAGGATTTCGCGTCTCTGCCCTTCAGCAACAGATATACACAAACGCGTCCTTAAACATAGCACATCTTGGTCACAAATCAAGGACTCTGAATCATTACCCAGCCGAGTATGCTCATGTATCTCTGACGAATGAGCATCGGCGGGCAGTGCCTCGCGAAAGCGATTAAGGAAAAGTGGTCGGGTGCGGACATGAGCAAGCTGTCTTCTCAGAAGAGGCGAACCTAAGCTATACTCCACGATCGAACAAGAACTTTAATCTGCAGAAGACTAACTCAACAATCAAAATCCACTGCAGGAAGATGTACATTAAGCTCTGGTGGTCCGTGAAAAATCTGACACGACTCTCCAAACAAGTAGTGTCCCCAATTCTACAACGCATGACCATAGCGGCCATCTCCAAATCATGAGTCGGATATCTTGCTCGTACTTCCTCCAACTGTCGGGAAGCAAAAGCGATAACTCTATTGTGTCCACAGTCGAGCCCCACTCGCGAAACATCACAGTTAAACAATAAAGTCGCCCGAACCAGAAAGCAAGAAGAACTGGTGCAGTTGTCAACCGAATCTCCAACTACTGGAAAACTCCGCACACATGCCTCAGTCCAATGAAAAGAACCTCCTTTCAGGTCAGTTCAATCAATGGTGCAGCACGACAATAGCAATCCTGCACGAAACGGCTGTAAAAACCCAGCTAAGCCCAAAATCTACGGATCTCAGTCCATACACAAGTCTGGGCCTAAGCTGTATGGTCTCAATCTTCCTCGGAACCATACAAAAACCATCTCCCGTAACAACAAGACCTAGGAGTCAACACAAACAAGCCTGAAGAAACACTCCGAGAACTTAGCAAACCGCTGGGGCTCTCCCAGTATCTGCAAAACAAATCCTCAAGTGTTGCTCCTGTTCCTCAAAACACATTAAATAGACCAGAATGTCGTCAATCACACAACAATAACTGGTCGAGGAACGGCCTGAAGAAATCTGGTTCATTATGTCTACGAATGCCGCTAGGGCATTGGTGTGTCCGACGCACCACCAAAACACACAAAGCCCGTAGCACGCACAAGGCAATCTTCGGATTGTCATCACTCCAAACCCGCAACAATGATGATCTGATCCCGAACAAACTTAGAAAAATGCCTCACACTCAGGTGCTGATCGAAGAAATCGTCAATGCGAGTTAAAGGATACCTATTCGCACCGTAAGCCGGTTCAATTGACGATCCATCAATATACAACCTAAACTGCCGTCTTCCTCCTTGACGAACAGGAATAGGAGCTCCCTAATGCGAAACACTCAGACGCATAAGCCCCTCAACAAACAACTCTGCAGCTGATCCTTAAGCTCCCTAAGCATCGCCGGCTCATCTAGAACGACGTCGGAAACTCCCGTACGATAGGAACCCGGTCCAACAATCCCACTGTGGCTCCGGTATTATGAATGAACGCCAAGAATCCTCGACATCCTCTCTTCAAAAGCCGACTAGCGAAAAAGCTGAATTCAAGCTGTGAGAGGCGGCACCACTGTCCCCCTGCACAATAAGAACTGACTTGCCGGGAAAACAAACCTGACTGTTTTCTCGCGGTAGTCCACAGACGCATAGCACGTAGTTAACCAGTCCGTGCCCAGGAGAACATCAATTCCAACATCTCTAAGGATCAAGTTACGGATGAATCTCTTACCCGATTGGCGTACGACTGAAATACATGTCGCGCAACAAAAGAATTGCTGACAGAAGTTAACGCAACAAACGGCTGATCTAGCTAACACGAATCCCCTCTTCCCAAACCTCTGCTACTCCCGCAACGGTCACGAAATCTGTCTCGACGACTAAGCTTCTGTCTCTGGGCTGGTACACCGGTACGAGTCCTCCACTATTCCGGAACTCTCAAAGTCTCAGTAAGACACATCTTGCTAACTGGGGCTGCATCCATAGGGGCTATGTAGGTGACGGACGGCTGCATACTGATCGCAAGGAACAACTGAGTAACAGGGGTGACAAGCTTCGGTCGCTGCGCCCGAACGATCTGAACCAAAAAACTTATCGTTTGGCGCATGTCCTGCATCTCCGCTACAAGCCTAGCGATGATATCTGTCGAAGGCGGATCCGTCTGCACCTGTGCAACGAGCGTGTCATCCTGGTCAGTCCTCGTCTCACCCGAGTCAATCCTGACCTCGGCCCTTGCTGCATCACTCTGAGTCCCCATAGTCATCGGCGGCAAGGCTGTAAATGGAAAAAGAATTTAATAAGAATATGGAAATCAAATCATAAGATATGAATCATCAAGGAAGGAATTTCAAGCAATTTGTACTTAGGTCACTTTAGGCGGAGTACCGCATCGTGAGTATGGTGCAGACATACACACATTACGTTACTCTGCTTAAGCTACTTACTCCATCATACCAAGGTCGCCCTACACTCCGAAAGGTAAAACCTAGCGCTCTGATACCAACTTTGTCACGACCCGAAATTGGCACGTGACGGCCCTGATACTATGCAACGCCTACAGACGTAACGCAGTAAAAAAAAGCTAAAACCCAGAAATCTAAACCATCAAAAGTAACAAGAAATTGATAATTGTATTTTCAAAACCTTTGAATCACAACCCAAATTCTTTAAAGTCTCACTTTTATTCCTTAAAATTTTGGTAGCACCTCCTTTGTAAAAACCAGCCCCAAAAATGGGTACAACATAAATATACATAATGCATCCCAAACGGGAGCAAAATTCATGCCCAACGGCGGAAAACAAACACCACAACAGATATACAACGCCGTAGAGAAGAAAGAGACGATATAAATAAAACTGCATAAAAACCTCCAAGTCACAAAATAATATACAATATCATCCTCACACCAAGTCACTAAGTCATACATAATACTGGTAAATGGAGAGTACATGGGTACAATGAATATACAATACAACATCGGATAACCAAAAAACCCACCTGGGCAAAACTGCAAACTGTCAGGCGAAGTGGTATCCGCAGCCAAAAGATGATGCGAAGGATGGAAATAGCCCTGCCTCTGGCTATCCTGAGGAACACCTGCAAGACACTGTGGCACAACGGGGGTGAGTTGCCAACTCGTGAATAGTAAATAACATATGCTGGTAATCGCGAGTATGCATGTACAACGCGAATCTAACATAAGCAATTACCAGCAAATAAAGGTCATATGAATGCAATAATCATGAAAGGTACACAAGTAGGTACAACTAATACATGAAGCAATAACATATGACAATATGTAGGTAACAGTCATGTAAAGTACTCTATCAGGTACTACAAGTACATGAAGAATTGATATGAATAAAGGTATGTAAATGCAACAGTCATGGATGGTACTCTAGCAGGTACACTAATGTATGGAGCAGCGCATAAACAGTAAATGTAGAGTATGTAATGAAACATGTCATTTCTACGGAATCCTGACATCGTGGTAGGATCAAAATCCGTCAAGACAATCCAAATCCCAATTCCTCAAATCAGCCCCCAAATTGGCTATTATATCATATATGTCTCACAAATTCTGAATGTACAAATCAGCGATCTCATAAATATCCTGTATCCAATATCAAATGAATCACCTATATCCCAAATCCAATATCAAGTACAATTCTAACACCCTAAATATGGTTGCAAGAATAAATATGATGATGTATATAAATTAAAGTCAATACACATATATTAGCGCCCCATTCCACTAATATTGGTGTAAGGGCATATATAACAGCGTCCTAACCCACTGTTATATATACAAAGAAGTAAAGATGTCAATACACATATATTAGCGTCCCATTCCACTAATATTGGTGTAAGGTCATATATAACAGCGGCCTAATACCCTGTTATATATACAAAGGAGTAAAAGAAATATCATGAAACCAATGTGTCAAACATCGACACAGAAATGCTAATCTATCAGTTGCTGTCACCATGACTGGCACCCTGATAGGTACGTATCATACACTATCCCGAAAGCTCGAGTGCCTAGCTCTGACCCTCGCCTCTCGACGTATCTATACGTACATGACTCCCATCGGCATCCACATGATAACCGCTGAGTCATTGGTAATGTCTGTTGGAGATAGTGCCCTCATAGTCAATTATTGGATCACAGGTACGTAATTGCAATGATTGCGGAGGACCTATACCGGTAGGACAGTCTTACTCAAGATGATAGTATGCTATCTGGTTTGCCTTTATCAGTCGTGTACATGTTCAGGTGACTGATTACATGTTACACATTGATAGAGCCCTTAGGATCTTGCTTTACCACCAACTGTATGATGGCGATCATATACGTGAGAGTTGGGTGGTTTATACGCATATCCTTAATTGTGGTCCCTAATCGTAGGAGTTTCGAGACAGGGCATCGATACTCTGAAGTAGACTCGTGTATACAGTCGAGACCCCGACGAGGGGCGGTGGCCGGTTTCACAAGCCACTGGTGTCAGTTGGATCACCTAAGATGTATACAGGTGCTCATTGGGTTATGAGTACACCGGACAGGACTCGCCGGGAACCTTCTATTTGGTATTATACATATCGTCAGATAGCAGTTCCCTGGTGACATGTGTACAGGTTAGTTCATCGACCTGAGGTCGTCATTTGTCTCGTGTGAGTTCCCACTGTGCTTTGATTTCTACCCTACCACGGCTCAAAGGAGTCGTGCAAACAGGTAGTTTTTGGGTACAGTCCCGAGCCATATGGAGGCACGTGAGCGGATCGGCAGGGGATTCGTCTCTCCCGGTATTGGGGGCGAGGTCGTGCTGTGTCTAGGAGAGCCATTACACAAAGTCCATGGCCATGGCAGGAGATTTACTGGTAGGTACTCCAGTAGTATCTCAGGATGTTATTGGGCTACACTCTGACATGACTTATACTGCTATTGGGGGTCTGACGTTACTAGCCCCCTAGGCAGATATGCGATACTCATAGACGAACGGACCGGACTGTATATACATTGTCACTGTTAGGCTCAGTAGGGTTTCCGGATGAGTTCGCTCATCGGCCTCCCGTGAGGTCAGTCCATGGGCAGCCGTTACGCATAGCTAGTGCCGCTGACGGTTTGTGGTTAAACCCACTGCCAGGGTACTGACGAGTCATTAGAGTCCCCCACAGAAAGTTTCCCAGGTTCGGGCGAAACGTTGTAGAGGCCGTATGGTTTTATGGCAGGGTTCGGAAAATGCACGTGCGTTTACGCACGTGTTATTTTTCGGGCAGATGATACTGGTCGGCTTTTGTTTAAGCCGGATCCGAGTATTGTATTGAGTAGATATAATATCTTTGTCTCAGTTGCATTTGTATTCGGTCGTAATACAAATGCGGGTATATTTCTACAGTTACGGGGTTATCCTGAAAGTTGTTTCTGGATCACTTTTGGAAGTTGCCAGTTTCCGGTTTTCTATCAGCCGTCCTTTAACATTCGGTTAAAGACGGATTTATCTTTTCTTGGATGAGGGTGAGTCATGCTTCTAGAAGGTTCTAGAAGGTTCTAGAAGGTGGTGACAAGGTAAGAATGGTGTTGTGTTTTCATTGGTTGCTTTTGGTGTGTTCACACTTGGTGTTCACACTTGAGATATTTGTTTGTGTTCACACATGATATTTATCCTTATGCTCACCCCCTTTGCTCCTACACTCACCCTCCTCCTCCCTATATATGGCCGGCCCCTTCCCCCTCCTCTCTCACACTCTCACTTGGAAAAGATGGTTGAAAAAGATATGGTAGATTTTGGGGTGTATGGAATTTCACAGCTCATTTTATTCCATCACCCGATTCCCACGGAAACTTCATTAACCGTTCGTCCAAGTTTTTGGACGAAGCGAGACAAAGTATTCCACTCATTCTCTACATCATTCTTGGTCGTCTCTTTTAGCAAACTTGACGACCGAGTTGCCTCAAGTCAGAGGCGGGAGCCCGTTTAAAGAATCGTTGACGTGGTGCCACCTGGACGAGCAGATCGGAGATCGACGAGATCGGAGCAGCCGCAACGGAGCGTGGGATGATGGTTAAAGAACGAAGGACTCGGATCGTTCGGTATAACCTTTCTACACTCTTTACAGTTTGTTAGTTTAGCAATAATGGCAGATCCGGGTTAAAGTATACGATAGCGCCAGTTAAAAAGATTTTGTTCCGCATTTGGCGTCTGTAGACGACCGGGGCGCTAACGTAGACTTACAGTGGTATCAGAGCCTCAACATTTTGCTATACTAACTTGTGCTAACGCGTTTAAAACATCGATCGAACCGGAAATCAAAAACTGCAAATTTCTTTATTCACAGTTTCTGTCAATTTTAAATGAAGTCCTAAAATTATTCCACATATCACAGAAATCTGTGCAGGGTTTTCTAAGAACACCGTACAAATTTGGGCACATGAATCGATAAGACTGCCGCGGAATCGCGGCCAAACCCATGGTTTGGCTGCGCATCCGCGGCCGTTCTGTGTGATCATGCCCCCAAACTTGCACAGTGTATTCTCCTCTGGAATTTGGGGTTTTTGGTACATATCTTTTGGGCCCAGATTTTGTTACTGTTCACCAGTTGTTCGTGGGGCCCACTTTCTGATATTTAGTCGATCGAAATTTAAACATGTTAGTTTACAGTGCTTACATTATATCTCCGACCGGGAATGTCATTTGATCGGTAAACCGCGTCTGATTGCTATAATTCTTTTAGACGGGTTTGCGAACGTGACATTCGCGTTGATGTTCTGTGTTGTGCTGTGATGTTGCGGATTTGTCGTGGTGGATAGCAGTGTGCAAGTTTGGTGCGGTTTGGATTTATTTGTACATTTGATATTTACGGGGCGAGCGTCCAACTTGTGGACTGCCGTCACTGCCTGTTGTATAATATTCTTTTGGGGCATGACCAGGTTGCGGTCGATGTACCTGTTGTACTATTTTTCATTACTGTACTAGGTTTTACCCCGCGACGGAGTGCATGGATAGCCGGGTTCTGAGGGACAACGGGTCCGCATCTCATGGCTTTGAGAGGCAGAGGGCCCTCACTCTAGAATTGGCAGACTATTCACCGCACTCGTAGGGGGTACAGGTTGACCCAAGGAGGGGTGCCCAAGATTACCGGATTCCGTGAAGTGCAGGGTGGTCCATTCACTATGCTGTAGGGGGCTGCCTCGCTTCACGTTTTGGCGGGTAACTTGCCGCACCCATAGGGGTCTAGGTTTCATTGCACAGGCTATCCACACGACAGGGGAACGTCGGGTTTCAGCAGCGGCTCTGTGAAACCCGGGGATCCCAGATATCTGTATTGTTCTGTGATGCTTATTACTTTTCTGTAATGTTGCATATTATCACGCCTGGGGCGATTATTGTATATTGGTTTATATACTATTAGATGTTGTATATGTTTTACACCCGCGCTAGTCCAGTCCCCGCTCTGTCGTTAGTTAAGTAACCTAACGGGTGATGACAGGACCCAGTGACGAATGCGGATGGCATATACGTACATTTTATTTTCGTTCTTTTCTGGTGTGATTATTGATGGGACTGCGTTGATTCTGATCAATGCAAAGTAAAACAAACCTGTTTGCTGTTGTTGGAACAAATTTAAAAAGTGTTATTGCAAAGACGTTTCCTTTTGTTTTGCATAGAGATATTCGGTTGGAATATCCTGCACCTCATTCGACGGGGCAAGGGCCGATATCCCTTCACCGGGATTGACCCCTTGGGAAGAAGTTTGCGTCAGGGTAATAACTTCACTATAGTCGATTACAAGTTGCTTTGCATCGCGGTATTCAGTGGAATATCCTGCACCTCATTCCACGAGGAAAGAGCCGAGATCCCTTCACCGGGAGTGACCTCTTTAGCAAAGGTTTTCGCCACTATATTTATAAAAAAGCTATCATGTTCCTTCAACGAGATCAAGTTCATTACGTTAAAGGTTTTTTCGCCAAAAACCAGCCGTAGCCCTCCGTCGTTTCTTATGGATGGTCAGTAATATTCAAGCTATGTTTGTTGGCTTTCGTCAAGGCATAGTATTTAGTAGTTGCTGGGGTATTCATTTGTTGCATAGATAGATGTGTTGGTTTGGGACAGTCGTATTACCTTGTTGGCTATCGTCAAGGGTATGTACGGGTGGGTTCAAATTAACAAGATAATGACAGGCAGAACTTGACATGTGACTTATGATTTGTTGACTTTCGCCAAGGTCATAAGAACATGGGGTAAAAATCATATCGGGAGTTTCTAAAGAAACTGAAACTTTCCTGGCATGCGCATACCTTCTGGAGTGTGATAACGCGAGTGGATTCCGTTACGTTATCATGCAATGAGAGTTGGATCCCGATTCCCACTGATGAGTTGGTTTACTTTTCGGGTGATCCCGATTGATTCTTCTTTAGGTTTGGAGGAGAATTGACAGTACAGTGGGAGGTTTCCGGATTAGATAAAGTGATAACCATTCTGATCTAAGTTAGAGTGCACGCAGAGTGTTTCTTTTCTCTCTCTCTTTGGCAGCGACCTCTGACCGACCCTAGACTATGACTCAGTGACCAGGTTGACCGAACCTTCTTAAAATACTGGCTTTTGGATTGTCTATGTTGCATAAGTCATTGCCACTCCTTCTTTTTCCTTTTGAATTTCTCAGAACACCCGTATTACTACGGATATCCACTTCCATTGGATAGATCCATCGTATGGTTATATACGAACTCGAAGGGACTTCTTCAAGGATGGATCCAGGTTCAGGAGAAATAGAATTGGTTTATTCAGTTGTCTTTTATTATCACCTTCTCTCAGGTTGTAAGGGCTCCTTGGTTTAGAAGAGTACACCTATTACGCTTATTAGATAGTCTTATTCCAAACCATAGGCAGGTGCCGAAAGGTAGGGAATGAAGAAAACCAATTAGCCTAAGTAGGGTGTGCAGAAGGTAATATGTAAAGACAAAATAAAGGGATTAGAAAGAGGGCAAAGTAAATTACGATTGATATCATTCACGACCAAAACCGCGTACTTCATCGCCACTCCTATTTCACCTTTAAAGGAATAAGGTATTATTCAGTTGTCTTTTATCATCACCTTCTCTCAAGATGCGAGTACTCCTTGGTTTAGGAGGGTACACCTATTATGCTTACTGGATAGTCTTCTTCCAAACCATAGGCTGGTGCCGAACGGTAGGGAAGGAAGAAAACCATTTAGCCTAACGATGGTGTACAGAAGGTAACGACTAAGGACAGATAAAGGGATTTGGAGAGATGGCAATAAAATATACGGTTGAAGTCATGAATTGGATTATGGAAGAGGCATTGCTATGAATACAAGGATACCCCTACGAAACATTTTCATGTTTCAGTGCATTGTTAAAAGAAAACTGTTTTCCCGTTTAGATACTTACTCCAAGGGTATGTATTTACCAGGTTTCATTCTCATATCTGTATGATTTTACAGATGATGAGTGGGAGTAAGTTATTGGGAACTAGGTGATTATCCTCATTATATCGGAATTCGTTGTAATTGGTGATATTTGAGGAAATCGCCAAGGTACAGTTTTCAACCTACGACGCACAGGTTCTGAGTTGTTTAAACTCAGCGGACTTATACAGAGTATTGTATGTTGTCCAAGTGTCCATCAGGACAAAGGGGTAGGTCCTCGTACTGTGTTCTGTTTACTTATGACTTCTCTAGTTTTTAGAAAAGTGTTTCGTAGAAATACAAGCTCTAAGTTTTGAGAAGTTGTGGATATAAGAATAAAGTAGAGAACCAGGTATCACAAGTATCGGGATTCTTCAAAGAGATCGAAGATGTAGATTCTTATGATTGGTATTCAGATGATAGTGATGGTTTTGAGAAACGTGTTTCTCTTTCAGGTTACTCATAAATGGATGGATTCCTAAGTTGAGTAATGCTGATTAGCCTCTTTCCATTAAGTTGATATGCTCTGGAGACAGCTGCATGATTTGAATATGGTTCCAATTAAATAAGTGCCAAAGTTTCTATATTGGATATAGAATAGTTCGTACCTTAAAAGATGTAAAGGTACGGGGAGTTGTCCAGCTTATGCTTAAAACCAGACTCTGGATAACTCATGGCACGTTTCTGTAATGGTTGTTTGTGGGTTGACCCTAGCTATGACGAGGGTTGATTTTCTACCATTTGGAAGATCAATAGTGATATTGTTCTTGACTCGCCACAGTTTTAGTAAAAATGGATTTTTCAGAAAACAGTAGTGGGAGTATGGTAGAACTGGAAGTGATTCCAGAACCGCGAACGATTACGGAAAATTTAATAGGACCTATATATTCAATCAGGTTTGACATTCCATTAGCCACTCTGCAGATATGGTGGGTAACCACAGACACCCGAGAGGTACTTCGGTAGCCTCAAGGACGGTGACAGGGAGGTTCTTATCTACCCAGACTTGACACTACTGTTGTTCCAGGTTATAAGACCCGGTAGGAGGATTGTCGTAGTCAGTGGGAGCAGCGGAAGCATAGTGGGCAAGTAGCTTATGTCTATTTATAGACTAGAGCAATTATAGCGGAGATAGATCATCTAGTTTTGATGTGACAGTCATGGGTTTGACTTCAATCAGAATAGGGGATGGATCTGTTAAGAAGGTAGTAGGGTGTGATGTCATGGTATTTGGATGACATACACAGAGTAGGAAGTAAAATTCATATACTACGATCGGTTGTACTGTGGTCGTCACACAGTTGTTTCTCCAGACAGGATATGGATATAATATTTGACATTCTGGTTTCTAGATCTATGGTTTTAGATCTGGATTTGGGTAGTTTCCCAAAGTGGGTACTTTGACAGTATTCTAATGGTTTTTAGAATAGATGACTCCTAGCATGGTGGTGTACCTGCAGGTGATGGAGTCACCCTCTCTAAAGGTGTCTTACAGACTAAAGAGGAGAGGGATGGGCATGATTGGCAGATCACTTGCTTAGGCAATTGAGTCAAACATGAGATGTCAAGTACCACACCAGATGTTGTTTTTGCACTAGATGCAATAAGTTTGTATTAATCCAATCCTGGAGAAATATAAGGAAGCAGTTTTAGAACATAGGTGCATGTTCTACGGATTTGATGACGGCAGCCTCCTTCGGGAGACGGTTATCATTCCAGGCTTCAAAGGTGACAAGGTTGACCGAGTGATTGTCAGAGTTATAGTTTTTCCCTCTGACGAAGAGGGACAGTATTATGGACAGGTGGTCCAAGAGGATACTATGGGAGGCATGATGCCGGATACTAATTAGGTTCAGTGATCGATACAGTCTAAGAAGTTTGGATTTGGAGTTCATTTATGAACTAGGTCCCATCAGAAATCCAGACATGTTCTAAGACAGGTATTACTCAATTCGGGAGATGGCTTTCTCCGCGAACTTGAGATTAAGAGAGATATTGAAAGAAACATCTAGGCGGATCCACTCACTGAGGCTATTTCTCGAACACAATAGTTTTACAAACGGGCTTTGTGAAACTGATTAGTAGAGGAGTTGGATGTTCGGTTTCACACGGGCTGTGAGTAGTCGACATCGCAATAATTTGCCTTGAGTGCAAGTGGGAGATTGTTGGAGATAGTGCCCTCATAGTCAATTATTGGATCATAGGTACGTGATTGCAATGATTGCGGAGGACCTATACCGGTAGGACAGTCTTACTCAAGATGATAGTATGCTATCTGGTTTTCCTTTATCAGTCGTGTACATGTTCAGGTGACCGATTACATGTTACACTTTGATAGAGCCCTTAGGATCTTGCTTTACCACCAACTGTATGCTGGCGATCATATACGTGAGAGTTGTGTGGTTTATACGTATATCCTTAATTATGGTCCCTAGTCGTGGGAGTTTCGATACAGGGCATCGATACTCCGGAGTAGACTAGTGTATAGAGTCGAGACCCCGACGAGGGGCGGTGGCCGGTCTCACAAGCCACTGGTGTCAGTTGGATCACCTAAGATGTATACAGGTGCTCATTGGGTTATGAGTACACCGGACAGGACTCGCCGGGAACCTGCTAGTTGGTATTATACATATCGTCAGATAGCAGTTCCCTGGTGACATGTGTACAGGTTAGTTCATCGACCTGAGGTCGTCATTTGTCTCGTGTGAGTTCCCACAGTGCTTTGATTTCTACCCTACCACGGCTCAAAGGAGTCGTGCAAACAGGTAGTATTTGGGTACAGTCCCGAGCCATATGGAAGCACGTGAGCGGATCGGCAGGGGATTCGTCTCTCCCGGTATTGGGGGCGAGGTCGTGCTGTGTCTAGGAGAGCCATTACAAAAAGTCCATGGCCATGGCACGAGATTTACTGGTAGGTACTCCAGTAGTATCTCAGGGTGTTATTGGGCTACACTCCGACATGACTTATACTGCTATTGGGGGTCTGACGTTACTAGCCCCGTAGGCAGATATGCGATACTCATAGACGAACGGACCGGACTGTATATACATTGTCACTGTTAGGCTCAGTAGGGTTTCCGGATGAGTTCGCTCATCGGCCTCCCTTGAGGTCAGTCCATGGGCAGCCGTTACGCATAGCTAGTGCCGCTGACGGTTTGTGGTTAAACCCACTGCCAGGGTACTGACGAGTCATTAGAGTCCCCCACAGACAGTTTCCAAAGTTCGGGCGAAACGTTGTAGAGGCTGTATGGTTTTATGGCAGGGTTCGGAAAATGCACGTGCGTTTACGTACGTGTTATTTTTCGGGCAGATGATACTGGTCGGCTTTGGTTTAAGCCGGATCCGAGTATTGTATTGAGTAGATATAATATCTTTGTCTCAGTTGCATTTGTATTCGGTCGTAATACAAATGCGGGTATATTTATACAGTTACGGGGTTATCCTGAAAGTTCTTTCAGGATCACTTTTGGAAGTTGCCAGTTTCCAGTTTTCTATCAGCCGTCCTTTAACATTCGGTTAAAGACGGATTTATCTTTTCTTGGATGAGGGTGAGTCATGCTTCTAGAAGGTTCTAGAAGGTTCTAGAAGGTGGTGACAAGGTAAGAATGGTGTTGTGTTTTCATTGGTTGCTTTTGGTGTGTTCACACTTGGTGTTCAAACTTGAGATATTTGTTTGTGTTCACACATGATATTTATCCTTATGCTCACCCCCTTTTCTCCTACACTCCCCCTCCTCCACCCTATATATGGTCGGCCCCTTCCCCCTCCTCTCTCACACTCTCACTTGGAAAAGATGGTTGAAAAAGATATGATAGATTTTGGGGTGTATGGAATTTCACAGCTCATTTTATTCCATCACCCGATTCCCACGGCAACTTCATTAACCGTTCGTCCATGGTTTTGGACGAAGCGAGACAAAGTATTCGACTCATTCTCTACATCATTCTTGGTCGTCTCTTTTAGCAAACTTGACGACCGAGTTTCCTCAAGTCAGAGGCGGGAGCCCGTTTAAAGAATCGTTGACGTGGTGCCATCTGGACGAGCAGATCGGAGATCGACGAGATCGGAGCAGCCGCAACGGAGCGTGGGATGATGGTTAAAGAACGAAGGACTCGGATCGTTCGGTATAACCTTTCTACACTCTTTACAGTTTGTTAGTTTAGCAATAATGGCAGATCCGGGTTAAAGTATACGATAGCGCCAGTTAAAAAGATTTTGTTCCGCATTTGGCGTCTGTAGACGACCGGGCGCTTACGTAGACTTACAATGTCACCGGTAGGTACTTGCTCACCTTCCAGGCTCAATCGGCAAGGTCCATCGATCATCTTGGCAAGGGGAATCGTACCGGGCCCCACCATGTACCCTCATACGGCACCCACTCCTCGTATGGAGTATATAATCAGAACCGATAAATCTTATGGTGGCTGCAAAAATATCTTATCAAGGGAAACCGGGTTTTTCAAATAATGCATAATTTCATGAACTCCCACGGTCCCCAAATCCAGAAAACATCATGAAAAATCCATATAAGAATGCGAAAATCCATGAATATAATATATGCAATATAAAACTGAAATGAAAGCATATATAAAGGAAAAACCGCTAATTAACTGCAACAAGTTAATATGAAAATCATGCGGTTCCTAATTTCTCCAATTCTAAAAAACATCAGGTAATGGTAAACATGTAGCTATAACCAAGTGTTTGTGTAAACATAAAAGTATAGCAAGGTATATGTACCAACCTATAAGTAATGATGTAATATACCCCCTGGGTATACGTGAAGTATGTGTGCAAGGTATACCTGTAGCTATGTCTTAAAGTGTGTATATACCTATCACTAATGATACAGGTATCTAACATGTAAGTTTATGAAGGCATATATGTAAGCATGTAGGTATACAGGTATGCTATATGTCATATGCGTAAAGAAATATGAATCAATGTTCCAATGTCCCTACCCAAGCAATATCATTTCTTTATGTGGATTGTGCGTGATATGGAAATTATTTACGGTGTGTGTGGAATGCAATCAGTGCTCGTGCAACATGAATCGTCAATAATATGTGCAGTGCCCTAAGGATACCAGTCTAGGGACAACAATATCTAAGTAATAGGGTAAATGCGCAATTCTAAATATGACATAGAATATGAGACTGAATTAACATCTGTAGCCCAGACGCAAAGCGCCATGCTGGCGATTTCCCTGTAGATGTTAAATCTACTCACCAACACTCCTGGCTAAGTGTAGCCAACCACCTGTTTTCCCTTTGTAGCAGTGTCCGTAGTCCCCGGCTGCGAACCTACAACAGTAAGACAATAAAACAAGTGTATATTAATAATAACCCTAAAACACGTACAAACTACATTAGACCGACGCAACAACACAAAACATACTCTCAAGTGTTCGTATTATGGCTAACGTACGTAGCGACACGACGAAAACAACTTAAGAGCAAAACCACATAAAGTACACGATCTGTGTCATATAACGTATCTCGCGGACACAAAACACTACAACCTACCTAAGTGATCCCAGATTTTTTATACAGTGAAAACTAAACAAACAAACAAGACCAAATATACCAAAACCACTGCAGACACCAACCCAGAAAAACCCAAACCCAAACTCCTACCCACGGCTAATCTCGCCGGAATCCTCTTCAGACGTCGTCGGCCCTGGCCGGTGGGATGGGTCTCGTGTCTCAGGTGGTGTCGTATGGTCTCAGGTACAACACAACCACATTGTTTGGTTTTCTAGTAAACTTTCCGGGTCACAGCACATAACATATATCACAAATCGAAACTAAAATACGATATTATGCACAAAACTAAACTTTAACCAATCTAAATTTAAACTAACTAGCTAAGCTACACTAAAAACACTTAAAGAACAGAAAGGAATCATTTCCTACACCAAGGAATTCAAAGATCCAAGTTTTGCACACTCCATGGCATCCATGAGGCAAAACCAAGATAAAGATGTGATTTTGTAAACTTTTATGTGAATTTGTGATGAATTTGTGTAGGAAATGGGTGAGGGAAAGAGAGTGCTCGGTTGCAAATGAGACAGAGATGAAATAATAAAAGAGATAGAGAAATGAGAGAGTGTGTGAGGATATAAGAGAGGGAGGTGAGTGTAGGGTGAGAATGAGAGTGAGTGTATCACTAGCATTAATGCATCATTAATGCATTCATACACACCTCACCACTCCACACAAATATCTCTCTCTCTCACAAATAAATATCTAGGAATGGTTAAGGGTTGGATTATAAGGCATAGACATTAGGTTAAGGTTAAGAGTCATGGTTGCTAAAACTAGATTAGCACAAACAAATCCTCACATTTACGTGCACACGTGCATGCATGCTTATAAAAAATAATAATAAATTATTAATTAAATGTTATAAAATATGGGGAACCTGAATTGGTAAACTTTTTACAGTAAACCCACATTAACATCTAAATGAACACTAACCGAAATCTAAGGCGTTACAATTAATGTCGGACTATGAATCCCAAGAATTTTCCCGATGACACGCCAAAAGCGCACTTTAGAGGGTTCATCTTCAAATCGTATTCCCACAGTCTCGTGAGAATGTTCCTAAGATCTTGGATGTGATCGGCCTTGGCTTTAGTCTTGATGACCAGATCATCAACATAGCATTCGACGACTTTATGGACTAGGTCCTCAAAGATATTGGTCAGTGCCCTTTGGTATGTAGCACCTGCGTTCTTCAGTCCGAACGGTATCACCTTGTAGCAATATATTCTGATCGGGGTTCGAAATGCAGTGTGTTTCTTATCCCCAGGTGACATCTTGATCTGATTATATCCAGACGAGCCATCCATAAAGGTGAACGGCTCATAATTTGAGGTGTCATCGACCATCATTTCCATGATCGGTAGCGGGAGTCGTCTTTAGGACATGCCTTGTTGAGGTCCCTAAAATCGACACAAATTCGGATCTGCCCATTTTTATTCTTTACTGGGATTATACATGCGATACAGTCCGCATATTTCTCTTCCCTGATGAAGCCGGCGTTGATGAGTTTCTTCGTTTTCTCGATGACCTTTTCTTCCAGTTCCCTTCTCATTCTTCGAGGAGCCTGTTTGACTAGCTTTACATCTGAAGATATAGCCGCTTATGCACGGCTACCTCAGAGGAAAGGCCAGGCATTTCTTTGTATGTCCATGTGAAGCAGTCGACGAACTCATACAGCAGAGCAATTATCAGCTGTTTCATTTCCTCTGACAAGAGTGAGTTGATGTAGGTCGACCTTGGATTATCGGGAATTCCTAAGTCAATCTCGGTTAGCTCGTCAAAGGTTGCTTGTCCGCCATCTTCGAGCTCTTGAGGAGCTTCTTCTAGCTCGGCTATCTTGTCATCATCATTTAATTTTCTCTAGCTTCACCAACATGGATCATGTAGCATGATTTGGAATCAGGTTGAATGAAGCCTATGCCCCATCTATCTGGAATTCATCCATCGATGAGTACTTGGACCTGGGGTGGATGCCATAGCCCTTCATAAAACTTTGCTTCGGACTACTTTTGATATAACCGACATCCTCACCTTTTGAAATATTCCCGCTTCTCGGATGCATAGTATCTTGGATTGAAGACGGCTCTTATGCCTCTCTCATAGGGAAAGCACACGACAGAAAAATAGTCTGGGTGCACGACGGGGTTTAAGCCATAAAACAGGATGCCCTTCTGTCCACTTTTCCTCCCAGGAACGTATAAAGTTTTCAGCTGGTCCACGGTACAGATTGATAATGCATCGAGCTCTTTGCACATCCGTTTCAGCACAATTGTGATGGCCAGGGACCCTTCTGCAATTTCGATGGTCTCTCGTAGTTTTGCTTGCTGCATGGGGGTCCAATCTGCACAGCTTTTGCACGGCAGGTCCTCTTCCTCCGACTCTTCAATGTCGCTGCCAAGATGAGGTCGGATTTTGCTGCTAGACGGGCTTTCAGTACCGGATTCGTCCGTATCGCTACCGAAACGAGGGTGAGTTTTACGGAAGGACGTACTTCCAGCGTCGGAATCATCAGTATCGCTGCCAAGATGAGGGCACACTTGGGCATTTTTTCTTTTGAAAGTGATAGTCGGCTCAGATTTGCTTTAAAGTCTTGGGGCCGCTCTATCCTCAGTCAGTTGTGGCTTAGCATTTTAGTGGTTCATGAAGTACCGAGAATCTTCATATCGGACTTCATGCACACCGAACGGCTGGATGTCTCCATCAATGCGTCTTTCTTCTTCATTTTTAGTATACTTCATGCATTGATGGAGAGTTGACGGAATGATGCTGTAATCGTGGAGCCACGGCCGTCCTAAGAGAATATTATAAGACGTGTCAGCGTCGATCACGTATATCTTAGCTTCAGTTTGCAGATCACCAAATTTGATTGCCAAAGCTATATACCCCAGAACTTGCTGGCAGTTTTGATTGAAATCTTGAATGACAATCCTTTCCATTGACAGGTGTCGGACGCCCATTGACAAACTCTTCAGAGTCCGCAAGTTCATGATGTTCACTGAGGATCCCGGATCAATCAATATGTCATTAATCCGATCTCCATCACTGTACCCGGTCACGTAAAGCGGTCGATTATGCTCAGTCGTTCCCAGTAGTAAGTCTTCATCATTAAACGAGACTGTGGTGGCATGCAGAGCATACTGGGCTTCTTTTATATTGATTTCCGCAAAGCGAGCCTGATACCACTCAGGGTTGTATAGAGCGTGGATGAGAACATCTCTAAGCTCATTAGATAGGTCCAAGGCATTGTAGATGCTCAGGAGAGACGGAAGCTTCCGGAGATTGGCCAAGACATTATAGTCCATCGAGGAAGGGCTTGAGTTTTCATTAGCCGGTTCTCTGCCATCTTCCTCATTAGCCACATGTTTACTTTCCTTTTGGGGCGTTTGCCTGATTTGGCGGTAGAGCCCTGCCGCTTCTAAGGTGGATTTGGTTGGCCTTTGTGGTGAGCTCCTCGTCTTTTTCAGGAAAACAGAGATCCTCCTCAGAGTCGCTGCCAAGATGGATGGCGTAGCAGGTCATTACTGGGATCTCTTCATTGGAGTCTTCTTCTAACAACTCCAGAATTTCAGTCGCTTCTACAGGGAAGAACTATTTCGATTGAATTAGAGTTCTTTCATTCTGTTCATAGTCTTCGAGGGAATCAATATATTTTTTAATGGTCGATCTCCCTGCAGACACTTTTACGCGACGAGCTGCCCTTCTCTTCTTCTTGAGCTTTTTGGATTTTGAGCCTGATGAAGCCGAATTGTCAGCTGGTGCGGTAGGCTTCTTCTGCCCTTCACATTCTGTTCTGGGCTTTTTCCGAAGTAACTTTAGCATCTTCTTTGTCTTATTAGATATGTGCGTACTCCACGGAGATTGCGGTGAGTCAGATTCATTTCTCAGGGCAGCGGGTTCAGCTGTCTGCTCCCAGAAGGCTTCAGCTTCTGTCTATATAAAGTTGGTGGTTGCAACTTGATCGTTCAGCAACACACTTTTGGAAAGCTCGATCGTTCCAGGTTTGTAATGTTTCTTGATCCAGACTTTGAAGATATAGCAATCCTCGATTGCATGGCTCACTACTCGGTGGTACGGGCAATACAGGGGATTGTCTGTCATTTTTGCCTCTTGAGGTCTTTTCGACTCTAGCAATTGTAGACCGTTATTCAAGGCATCTTTAAATATCTTACGGACCTTGTCCCTCCTGAAAGAGTACACCTTGTTCTTTTTCACCTTTAAAGACGGCCCCTCTCCTCCCAGCACTGGCTTTCGAGACCGGTTGGTTTTGGATTCGCCCGCCTTTCGCTTTTTCTTCGTTGTCGGATGCATTGAAGCACTGGCTTTTCTTCTACGGTTGTCGTCCCGCTTTCTCTTCCAATTCTTGTCTCTCTGAGAGTTCGCGGTAGACTCTTGCTTCGAGCGTTCCAGCATTTAGACTTTCTTGGTTAGCTCTTGAAACGTCTTGAAGCCTGCTGTACACAAGAATGGGACCATCCAATTGCTGAGGTTCCTAATGAGAAGGTTGAGGGACTGGTCCTGCTCCAGCGGCGGTTCGCACTTGACTGCGAGATTATGCCATCGGGCTATAATATCGGTGTTGCATTCATTCTTCCCCAGCTTGGTCCTCATAAGGTCAGCAATGGAGATTTTATCACGGACACTCATGAACCTTTGCCGAAACAGAGACTCCATTTGGGCAAAGGTAATGACGGACCCGTCTGGTATACTCGCATACCAGTCAAAAGCGACACAAGTCAGGCTGTTGACAAACTGACGAAGAAGGAGCGCATCATTGCCCCATGTATTTCCGCACGATGCTTTAAAGTGGGCGACGTGCTGATTTGCATTTCCCGTCCCGTCAAATCTTCTGAAACTAGGAATGACGTAGCCGCTCAGGAACTCGATCAGATCATACTGTGCGGGGTATGGCCGCCCACTACTGCCAATTTCTTTCTGAGCATCAGCTTCGGCCACCAATGTTTCAACCTTGCTGGTGACCAAATCCATTATCTGATCTTGTGTTAGTGGGATAGCTCCATCTGGGGCCAAGGCGTCCCCAGAAGCGGAATGTGGCCGACTTTCATGCGGCTCGACCAATCTTGGACCTAAAAGGACAGGCGTCGGCCGCTTCGGATTGTCATCATACGGCTCATGAGCAGCGACTTGTGCTTGATTCGGAGACGCTCGAGCAATTTGTGCCGTAAGCTGCATCACAACGTTAGTTAGGTCGTCAATTTTCGAATAGAGCTTGACCATCTCTTTATCTTTGCTCCTGAGCTGGTTTCGAAGCTCATGAAGCAGCTCTTGCTCAACGGTCCTAGGGCGGAAAGTTGGCTCCTCCTCGCTGTCCGAGCTTTATTCTACATGGATTGAGGGGACTTTCTGCCAATCATCCTCGTCGATAGGGTTTTCATCATCCAGCGGGGGCGGCTGTTCTTGTGGAGCGGCAACCATATTCAAGCCAGATTGGACTTGGGATGCGGTGGTCCCATCCTTGCTTTTGCTGCGAAGGTTGTCGCTGGGGTGCCCACCCACCATATAGAACGTATGGATAACATATCCAGCCACGGCTGAATTTACGGATCGCTGTCTTGACCCTCCTGTTTCGGTGACGGGCAGTCGACTGAAGGCGGCTGGCCTGGCCGGATTCTTGAATGGTGCTGACGCTTCCATTTCGGTTTTGCCCCGCTGTTTTCGCGCAGCACAGGGCGCCTGATAGACTCTTGAAGAGACAGTGTTATACTTTTTCTGTTTGGGTCGGGACACGTCTCTTTGTAGCGATGTTCAGACCCCTGTCTTCTTGATTCCGGCGGTCATAGCATTTTTCTGAACCCACTTCAGAGGTTCGAAGGAATTGCTAATTTTTACGGCTGACTCAGCCGTCGTCGGGGAGTAACCCTGCTCTTGGAACCTCACAAGATTCCACTTGGCCGAAATCCTGGCCCTCTTTTTGGCTCGATACCTGAGCCGCTTCTGCCTTAACTTTTCTGTTTTAAGCACTTGGCAGACTTCGGCTCTTCGGGAAGACGCCGTAGACTGGGCGATGGAGGATTTTGGAGATACGCTCAATTGCGCATTTGTTGGAGTCATCGCCTGAGCTTGTCTGCAACATTTGATGTTGCCCATTGTACCGGAAGTCTTGCCCCCAGCTGGAGCGCCAGAGAGTCATTCAGATACTGTCTTAAGCTTCGATTGTGGTGCCTTAGCGATCACAACATTCGGCCTCTTGCCCGTTGAGACTGGCTTGGCCACCTGTTTTGCTGGGATTTCTGCCAAATGAGCGCTTCCGGCAAGGTAGATGATGACGGAACCCAACTGGCAGGGAAGTTCCTCCCACTGTCGACTGAGGCTTGCAGGGAGAACCACACGAGCATTGATCTTGACCACATACGAGGTCGGGGTCGCGTTGGAAGCTGAATTTGGCTTGGGAGACATTGTCGTTGAAATTTGATTGCTGCACGAAAAAAAACATTATTTCAGTACAAACATTGGCATATATGTTAAAAGAGTTCACATGAACACTTGACCTGAGATATGGGAGGAGAGAAAAGTGTAAGTCGATGTTCAACACCCCAATACTTATGGGGAGGCGGAAATATGAATAACAATCTTGTTCTATGACCAAACATCGATTAACCGTATGAATCGTTTGCTAAACAAGTTTTAACAAAAGCTATAGAGTTCTAAACTACTATGTTAAGAGATTATACCAAACGGTTCTAGTCCTACGTCTTTATGTTATCTACGGCCTCTTTGGATCTCCACGTCCTCTTCGGCTTTCATCCGTGATAGACGATCCACCCGAAAACCCTAATCCAAGCTATAACCTCTAAACTTGAGGTTACTTAGTTTCTCTAGTTGCTAAATAGAGTAGCTAAGATGATGTAGAGATAGGTTATGGAGTAATTAGTCTTTCCTAATCCTTGTTCTCAACTCATGAGGGTAGGATTAGGTTTGGTGAAGGAGAGAGAACTTGAAGAGAGAGAGTGAGAAGATGATAATGATAATAATAAAGATAATGAAAAAGCTTCTCACTAGATATATGAAACATAATGAATTAAAAAGAAATGAATAATATGAGATTATTCATCATGTTTCATTAATGCAAGTGGGTGATTCATTATGTGAGTCATTAAGCGTTTAATAATGCATTAATGACATGATGAATCACTCACAATGGGTCACTAAATCATTAAATGAAAATGCCTCGTCTCCCTCCTTGTCACATCCTTCTAGAAGCTTCTCGGAAAATTACGAGAATGCCCCTCTCATCCGTGAAAACACGGAAAAACTTTAGACTGTATAAATCCAATAACCTGATACTAGAATTTGGCTTAAACCAAAGCCGACTAGTAAAAAACTGTCCGAATGTCGTACGTGCGTTCAAACACGTATACGTCCGAACCTTTGTCGTAAAACCATACGACCTCTATATCTTTTCGCCTGGGTTTGGGAAATCTCTATGTGGGACTCTAAAGACTCAACTACTACGCTGGCAGTGGGTTTAACCACAGACCGCAAGCGGCACTAGCTGTACGTAACGGTCCCCAGGTAGTTGTCTATAAGAAAGCTGATGAGGTAACCCATCTGAAATCCTACTGAGCCTGTCTGTAACAATATCCGCGCAGTCCGGTCTGTTCGTCTAATAGTATCGCATGTATGGTCTAGGGAGGTGGTGGACGTCAGATCCCTAATAACCGTACAAGTCGTGTCGGTATGGTTCAAGAACACCCGAGAATCTACTGATCATTCCATCAGTAATTCTCAATCAGCCCTGGCCAGGGACTTATGGTAATGACCAACCGACCACAGTGCGATATCAACTCCCTATACCGGGAGAGACGAATCCCTAACAGTCACTCACTGCCTCCACGTGGCTCGGGACTGTGCCCAACTGAAACCTGTTTGCACGACTCCTTTGAGCCGTGGTAGGGTAATAATCAAAGCACAGTGGGAACTCACACGAGAAAAATGATGACTTTAAGTCAACGGACTATCTGCATACATGTCACCTGAGAACTGCTATCTGACGTTAGGTATAATACCATCGAGTCTGTTCTTGGCGAGTCCTGTCCGGTGTACTCACACCCAGTGAGCATCTGTATACAATCTTAGGTGAACACCACCAATGGTTGTGGGACCAATCCATTGCCCCTCGTCAGGGTCTAGATATGTATACACTAGTCTACTCCGGAGTATCGATGCCTAATCTCGATACTCCTGCGACTAGGGACATCTAAGGGTGTCCCTATTGACTATCCAGCTCCCACTAGTATGACTGCCATCACAACGCCGGTAGTCAGACAAAACACCCTATGGGCTTTATCAACATATATATATATATACCAAGTAAAATATATCATACGTTAAGACAAAGTCAAACCAAATAGCGTACTATCATATCAAGCAAGACTGTCATGTACATACATATCCCAAACATCCTATACAATGTAGGCCTCTAGGGCATATATATCCAACAATCTCCCACTTGCACTAAGGCTTATAATTGGCGCAATGAGTACCCACTGTCTCTACCAGATCCAGTTGCTTGTGTACCGCATGCCCAACATCTCAAAAAGCCTCTCGAACTGTACTTGAAGAATGGCCTTGGTGAATGGATTTGCCGTGTTGTCTTTTGTGTCCACTCTCCGTATCTCGATCTCCTGACGATCCACGATCTCCCTGATCAGGTGAAACCGCCTTAAGATATCCCTGGATTTCTGATGGGACCTTGGTTCCTTCGCTAAAGCTACAGCGCCATTGTTATCGCAATACAAAGGTATTGGATTGGCAATGGACGGAACCACCTGAAGTTCAGAAATGAACTTCCTCATCCAGACAGCCTCTTTTGCGGCTTCACTAGCAGCTATATACTCAGCCTCCATAGTTGAGTCTGCGACGGTATCTTGTTTGGAACTCTTCCAACATACCGCCCCTCCATTGAGGGTAAACACAAAACCCGAAATAGATTTAAAATCATCCTTGTCACTTTGGAAGCCGGAGTCGGTAAAAGCCTCTACCTGGAGGTCCCTATTACCGTAAATCAAGAACATCTCCTTAGTCCTTCTCAGGTACTTGAGAATGTTCTTCACCGCTCTCCAATGTTTCCCACCTGGGTCAGACTGATACCTGCTTACCACACGAAGTGCGTAAGCTACATCCGGTCTGGTACATAACATCGCATACATTATTGATCCTACTGCCGAAGCGTAGGGTATAATGCCCATGCGAGCCCTCTCTTCATCAGTCTATGGAGACATCTCTTTGGAGAGGGTGATTTCGTGACAAGCGGGCAAATTGTCGCGCTTGGAATCTTCCATAATAAATCTCTTTAGTATAGTGTCTATATACCTAGACTGTGAAAGTCCCAATATTCTATTAGATCTATCTCGATAGATCTTAATGCCCAGAATGTATGATACATCTCCCAAGTCTTTCATGGAGAATTTCTGTGACAAGAAGAGCTTTACTGATTGTAGTATAGGGATATCATTCCCTATCAGTAGTATGTCGTCGACGTACAAAACGAGGAAGACTACTGCTCCTTCTACAATCTTCCTATAAATACATGGTTCATCTACATTTTTGATAAAGTCAAATTCCTTGACTATTTCATCAAAGCAGATGTTCTAACTCCGCGATGCTTGCTTTAACCCATAAATGGATTTAAGCAATTTGCACACTCTTCCGCTGCTCCCACTGTCTAAGAAACCTTCTGGTTGATCCATGTAAACACTCTCTTCTAGATGTCCATTTAGAAAAGCTGTTTTTACATCCATTTGCCAGATTTCATAGTCATGGAAGGCAGCAATGGCAAGCATGATCCGAATGGATTTAAGCATAGCTACTGGTGAAAAAGTTTCATCATAGTCCAATCCTGGTCTTTGACGAAAACCTTTTGCTACTAGTCTAGCTTTGTCGGTTTCCACTTGTCCAATTGTACCAATCTTCTTTTTGAAGATCCATTTGCACCCAACTGGTTTTACCCCAGGAGGAGCAACTTCTAAAGTCCATACTTTATTGGTGTACATGGATTCCATTTCGGATCTCATTGCATCCAGCCACTTCACTGAATCGCTACTCGTGATAGCTTGCTGAAAACTAGTAGGCTCATCATCATCGATGATGCAATCCTCTCGATCCCCATCAAGAAGAAAACCATAGTATCTTTCAGGAGGATGAGAAAGCCTACTAGATCTGCGGAGTGGCGTTGGTTCGTCATGTTCTGTTGAAATCTGAGATTCTTCTAAGTCTTCAGTTGTAGTTTGAGGTTTTGGAATTTCTTCCAGTTCTACCGTGCTCCCACTAATTTCTTTTGCAAGAAATTCGCTTTCTAAGAAGACAATGTGACGAGCGACAAACACCTTTTGTTCTTCAGTGTGGTAGACCATGTACCCTCTTGAATGCTTGGGGTATCCTACAAACTTGCATAAAACCGATCGTGCTTCGAGCTTGTCCGGATTATGCTTTTTAACATATACCGGACACCCCCATATCTTGATATACTTGAGATATGGTCTCTTCCCACACCATATTTCATATAGAGTGGTAGGTACAGACTTAGTTGGAACTCTATTCAATAGGTATGTGGCTGATTCTAGAGCAAATCCCCAGAAGGAAAGTGGCAACTCAGCACTACTCATCATTGAACGCACCATATCTAATAGTGTACGATTCCTTCTTTCTGATACACCATTATGCTGAGGTGTATAAGGTGGAGTAATCTGAGAGAGAATTCCATTCGCTTTTAAGTATTCGAGGAAACTGGTACTTAAGTATTCTCCACCTCGATCAGATCGAAGTGTCTTGATGCTTTTACCAGTTTGTTTCTCTACTTCATTTTTATACTCCTTAAACATCTCAAAAGCCTCGGATTTATGCTTTATTAAGAACACATGTCCATACCTAGAGAAGTCATCAGTAAAAGTGATGAAGTAGGAGTGACCACTTCATGTATGTATAGACATCGGACCACATACATCATTGTGTACTAGTCCCAAGAGTTCAGTGGCTCTTTCTCCGTGTCCGGTGAACGGAGATTTGGTCATTTTTCCTTTGATACATGATTGACAAGTTGCATATAATGAATATTCAAACGGATCTAGATATCCATCTTTATGTAACTTAGTCAACCTTGTTTCATTTCTATGACCAAGTCTACAATGCCATAGGAAGGCTTGATTCGAATCTGGAGCCTTTCTTTTACGCGTGTTTTGAATATTGAAAATTTGAGGTTGATTAAGTATGTATATGCCGTTTTCCAGTGTGCCAAACCCAATCAGTTCTTGATTTAGGAGAATGTTCATGACATTTCTTTCAAGCACAAAATTATATCTTTTATTAGACAACAAAGATACTGATATAATATTACACAACATACTGGGAATACAAAAACAGTTATACAATACCAAAATGTGTCCACTATTCAACCCTAGGTGATATTCCCCTATTGCAAGTGCATCTACATGCATTCCATTGCTCATCCGGAGAGTCATATCACCTGCCCTCAGTACTCTACTATTTCTCAGATCCTGCAAAGAATTACAGATGTGGAACCAGAACCGGTATCAAGTACCCATGAAGTAGAGTTTACTGAAAGACAATTTTCGATTACGAACACACCTGAAGCAGAAGCAACAACTTGCTTCATGTCCTCGTCTTTAAAGGCCAAACAGTCCTTCTTCCAGTGCCCTTGCTTGTGACAATAGAAGCACTCGTTCTTTTCTGCCTTCACCCTTCCTGCCTTGTTCGTTCCCTGCACCTTCTTGACCCCACCCTTCGGTTTGGTGGCTTTCATCTTCTTCTTCCCTTTAGCTTTCGCTTTAGATTTTGAAGAAGATGATTCGCCAACATACAGAACGGGGGTCTTCTCCTTTTTCAAGGAGGTCTCTGCTACCCTCAACATATTGAGAAGCTTTGGAAGATCCGCTTCCATTTCATGCATGTTGAAGTTCAGCACGAACTGAGAGAAGGTGTGGGGAAGGGACTGTAAAATCAAGTCGATATACAAATCATTCTCTAGCACGCATCCCAGGTTTGCGAGTTCCTCAATGAGGATGATCATTTTGAGGACGTGCTCTCCAACAGGCGATCCTGGAGCTAACCTCATCTGGAAGAGTTTCCTTGAGGTTTCGTACCTCGCGATACGGGAGTGTTCACCATACAATTCCTTGCAATGGAAGAATATGGATATAATATCCATACTCTCGTGCTGTTTCTGGAGTTCATTATTCATGGACGTCAGCACGATACACTTAGCTCGCTCACAGTCTAGATCCCAGGTTTTACGAATTCCTTGTCCGCAACTGAGGAATCTGGTCCTGGGATAAGGGGAGGAACGACGGTGGTAACATATGCAACTTTGTCATAAGTCAGCGCAATATTGACGTTCCTTAGCCAATCTTTATAGTTCTGCCCGGTCAGTATATTCTTTTCAAGTAATAGTTTTAGTCCAGTCATGGTAGCTACCAGAGAGAGAGAAAAGAAAACACTCAGCATATGCTCTTGCAAGTTTAGATTGGTTATTTATTTTATCTAAACAGGATGGCTCCCACTGTTTCCTCAAATCCTTCTTCAAAACCTAAAAGAAGAACTAGTCAGGATTTAATCACACGTTTCAATTCTTGCTTAACCTTTCAGCCAGGCTGGTGTTGGTACTTCGAGGGAGGTTTTCCAATGCTTTCGCGAAGTTCCTTAATTAAAGAACCTCTTTTCCCTGGAGGCGTAGCCCCTCTAACACCTTTCTAGGCACCTACTTGGTTTATAGCATTGATTGTTAAGTGAGAGAAATTCCCGAGAGTAATCCTACTCATCAGTGTGATCGGGATCCAACTATCATTGCATGATGCCCTAGATGGAAGCCACTCTAGTCACCACACTCCAGAAGATAAGCTAAATCTGCAAGTTTTCTTTATGTTTGAAACTCCCGATGTGATTTTTACCCCAAGCTCTTATAGACCTTGACGTAGGCCAACAAGTCATAAGACGCAAGTCAAGTTCTACCCGTCGTTGTCCTGATCAATTTAAATACATCGTACAAGCCCTTGACGTAGGCCAACAAGGTGTACGTCTGTATTAAACTAATGCATCTATCTATGCAACAAATAGGCACACACACCGCTACCATTCACTATGCCTTGACGTAGGCCAAGAAGCATAGCATGAATATGATATGCTGTCTATCTGAAACGACGTAGGGTTACGGCTGGTTTTTGGCAAAAACCGTTAACGTAGTGAACTTGATTTGATCGAAGGAACTAAGATAGCTTTTATTAAAAGGAGTGGTTTAAGCTCCGCATTTAAAATTTGCTTTTTCAAGAACACCGAGTGGTTTTTAGAAATTGTTCTAACGATTCAGTTTTAGGTTTTATTTTCTTTGCATTAATAATAATGCGTCCCATCTTTAACCTATCATTACAGATAACAACGAAAATACAACGTTCTCTTATACCATCCGCATTCGCCACGGGGTCCCGTTATCACCCGTTAGGTTACTTAACTAACGACAGAGCGGGGGATGGGCTAGCGCGGGTGTAAAAAATAAGCGACGTCTAAATAGCTATCATATATAAATATTGTACATTCGTCAGACGCAATAATAGGCATTCCAGATCACAGATAAACAATATTGGATTTGCAAGAAATCCGTATTTCTTTTGAGCCAGCAATGAAAGACGGATTACACAGTTGTGATGAATAGCCATTTTCCCACCCAGACCCCTACGGGTACGGCAAACTACCCGCCAAGTACCAGAAGTGAAGCGGTCTGCCCCAACACTTCAAAATACCCGGTAGTTTGTGCACCCCACCTTGGGTCTATCCTAGGAGCAAAAAACAGTAAAAAGAAATAATACAACGGTGGCTACAACCGCAACCTGGATGTGCCCCACAAAATAATATTACAACTTATTACATTTACATCAAATGAATTAATACAAAAACCCATCACAAATCCCGGCTAAACACCACAACAGTCCAATACAGTTTATATACACAAAAAGTTATATATAACATCACAGATATGTGCAACCCCCTGCCAACCGACATATTAGCAGTTAGGGGAGGTTTACGAACACATAAAACATTTCACAGATATAATCAAACAAGCAAATACCGTATAATTTCGATCGATTAAACACATTTAATTTTGCTCCAATACTTCTCTGTAAATCTGAAACCTGAGCAAAATTAAAAATTACCAGAAAACACCAAATATCACAGAGAAACAACACAAGAAACTTGGGATGATGAATCGTCCAAAGCGCGGCGGAATCGCGGCGGATCGGTGGGATCGGCCGCGGTTCCGCGGCGCTATGGCCGATTCATGAGCCCAAATTTCTTGGGTGTTCTAATACATTCATTTAGGTCATTCTGAAGGTCCCTGAAAAATTTTTGGACCTCATTTAAAATTCGACAGAAAGTACATGATATCGGGGTTTTTCCGGTTCGTTTCTCCGTTCGAAATTCATACAAATTTGCAAGTGTGTTAAAAACTATTTAGCTAGGCTCTGATACCACTGTAAGTCGATGTTCAACACCCCAATACTTATGGGGAGGCGGAAATATGAATAACAACCTTGTTCTTTGATCAAACATCGATTAACCGTATGAATCGTTTGCTAAACAAGTTTTAACAAAAGCTATAGAGTTCTAAACTACTATGTTAAGAGATTATACCAAACGGTTCTAGTCCTTCGCCTTAATGTTATCTACGGCCTCTTTGGATCTCCACGTCCTCTTTGGCTTTCTTCCGTGATAGACGATCCACCCGAGAACCCTAATCCAAGCTATAACCTCTAAACTTGAGGTTACTTAGTTTCTCTAGTTGCTAAATAGAGTAGCTAAGGTGATGTAGAGATAGGTTATGGAGTAATTAGTCTTTCCTAATCCTTGTTCTCAACTCATGAGGGTAGGATTAGGTTTGGTGAAGGAGAGAGAACTTGAAGAGAGAGAGTGAGAAGATGATAATGATAATAATAAAGATAATGAAAAAGCTTCTCACTAGATATATGAAACATAATGAATTAAAAAGAAATGAATAATATGTGATTATTCATCATGTTTCATTAATGCAAGTGGGTGATTCATTATGTGAGTCATTAAGCATTTAATAATGCTCTAATGACATAATGAATCACTCACAATGAGTCACTAAATCATTAAATGAAAATGCCACCTCTCCCTCCATGTCACATCCTTCTAGAAGCTTCTCGGAAAATTACGAGAACGCCCCTCTCATCCGTGAAAACACGGAAAAATATTAGACTGTATAAATCCAATAACATAATACTAGAATTTGGCTTAAACCAAAGCCGACTAGTAAAAAACTGTCCGAATGTCGTACGTGCGTTCAAACACGTATGCGTCCGAATCTTTGTCGTAAAACCATACGACCTCTATATCTTTTCGCCTGGGTTTGGGAAATCTCTATGTGGGACTCTAAATACTCTACTACTACGCTGGCAGTGGGTTTAACCACAGACCGCAAGCGGCACTAGCTGTACGTAACGGTCCCCAGGTAGTTGTCGATAAGAAAGCTGATGAGGTAACCCATCTGAAATCCTACTGAGCCTGTCTGTGACAATATCCGCGCAGTCCGGTCTGTTCGTCTAAGAGTATCGCATGTATGGTCTAGGGAGGTGGTGGACGTCAGACCCTTAATAACCGTACAAGTCGTGTTGGTATGGTTCAAGACCACCCGAGAATCAACTGATCATTCCATCAGTAATTCTCAATCAGCCATGGCCAGGGACTTATGGTAATGACCAACCGATCACAGTGCGTTATCAACTCCCTATACCGGGAGAGACGAATCCCTAACAGTTACTCACTGCCTCCACGTGGCTCGGGACTGTGCACAACTGAAACCTGTTTGCACGACTCCTTTGAGCCGTGGTAGGGTAATAATCAAAGCACAGTGGGAACTCACACGAGACAAATGATGACTTTAAGTCAACGGACTATCTGCACACATGTCACCTGAGAACTGCTATCTGACGTTAGGTATAATACCATCCAGTCAGTTCTCGGCGAGTCCTGTACGGTGTACTCACACCCAGTGAGCATCTGTATACAATCTTAGGTGAACACCACCAATGGTTGCGGGACCAATCCATTGCCCCTCGTCAGGGTCTAGATATGTATACACTAGTCTACTCGGGAGTATCGATGCCCAATCTCGATACTCCTGCGACCAGGGACATCTAAGGGTGTGCCTATTGACTATCCAGCTCCCACTAGTATGACTGCCATCACAACGCCGGTAGTCAGACAAAACACCCTATGGGCTTTATCAACATATATATATATATACCAAGTAAAATATATCATACGTTAAGACAAAGTCAAACCAAATAGCGTACTATCATATCAAGCAAGACTGTCATGTATATACATATCCCAAGCATCCTATACAATGTAGGCCTCTAGGGCATATATATCCAACAAAAAGTCCCACCGGGTGTGCCAGAATCTGTAGGGTGTTTTTCGTCACCCCATAGATATGGGAATGAGTGCGCGCTTGTCAGGTGCATTACAGATTCCCCCTGCCTAGGGAAGGCTGGGGTTTTTCGATTGCGGGGATCCAAATCTCCGGCAGCCACGGACTAAGCTGCCATTAATTATCCATCGCCCTTGGAGCAAGAGAACGATTAACGGGTCAAACAGGTCATGCGAACTCAATGTGCGGTGTACGTGTGTTATGTTTTGAAAGGGGGTTTTGGATACATCAGGGGCCCCGCAGAGTTTTTACGGGGGTCCGCTACTCGGATAGCGGGCTGGGGTTCAAAAGGGCAAGTAGCCTCCTTACGGGGTGCGGGGCAGCGCCCTGTTAGAAATTTTTTTCTACCATAGGACAGTGTTGTAGAGTATGTATGTGTGTGTATTTATTTATATACATATATATAGATACATATACATATATATATATATATATACATATATATATATATAAGGGAAAGGGCGTCCAGAGGATGCATGGGAGAAAGCGCCAGCGCCTCACATGCATGGCACGCGGGCGCTCGGGCGCTAGCGCCTCACGTGCTAGGCACGTGGGAGCTCAGGTGCTAGCGCTTTGAGTGCAGGGACGCTAGCACTTTGGGCGCTACCGCTCCACGTGCCAGGCATGTGGGAGCTCAGGCGCTAGCGCTTTGAGCGCTAGCGCAAGGGTGCTTGGGCGCAAAAAGGGAGTTGGTCCATTCACTGGGAGTTGTACTCCTAGAAAGAATATACTTGTTATTTTGTGTGCGCGTGCATGCGCGCGCGTGTGTGTGTGTTGAGGAGTTAAACTCCTAAGGTATTTTGAAGCTGATGAAGGGCTTCTCCTCTTGAGCCCTGGATCTTCCCCAAAGTGGGGTCTTTGGAGATGGGTCTCCTTCTTCCTCCTTTGGTCGGCTGCCTCTTGGATAACAAGAGAGGTGAGATTTTAAAAATCTCGCCTTTTTAAGATCTAATGGAAGATCCCAGCTCCCCTTTGTGGGTTTTGTGGTGAAAATCTATTTAGTTTTGGAAAAGGAAGAGTAAAACTCTTTATTTAATTCAAAAGAAATAAGAAGGTTTTAGAACCTTGAGGAAGGAGAAGATCACAGATCTTGATTCTCTTTTCGGGAGGGAGAAAATTTTTTGAGATATTTTCATTATCTTTTCCTTTATAGGCTATACACTTTACATATAGCCCCTTGGTCTTTACCAAAATGGCATTTTGCCAATCTCATGCCTTTTGTGCTATTTCTTTTTGCATATAAACTATGGGCTTTACAAAAATTTGGTTTTATGCCCATTTTTCTTACATTTATTCAAAAAATAGAAAAAGGAAATACACCAAAATTATTTATTACAAAATTGCATGGCGGAAGGCCGGAAGCTTCGTGTTCTGGCCCGCCCCGAGCATTGGCCCACTTGACCTGGGCTTGGGCCCACTTAGCTTGCGGTTGACTTTGATTTTAACTTGGTCAACCGGGGTCTAAATTTTGACCCCAACAATACTAAATGGCTAATAAGGCATAGATTAATGAAGTAAGAATATTGCTCACTTTAGAATATTCTTCCTCTATTTCTTTTTCACCTCAAGAAAAATCAAGAGAAAAAATGAGATGACGAAAATGAACTGTTAATCAACCTTGGGTGAGAAAATATCTCATATATAAACACTTGTAGAGACTTAACCGAGGCTAAGATAATGGTTAGGTTAATAAATGTCATGAGTAAAACAAAAATTATTGGAGTTAGGTCAAGATTTCCATAAGTTTCTACAAGCCTCACAACCACGGCTTTTATCCACCTAATTTTGGTTTTCTCTAAATAATTAAAACCCCACATTATCTTAATAATGGTATAAGTCTCATACACCCAAGTTCTATGTATCATCAAGCATGATACAAATAAATAAATACACTTAAATACATGTGTGTTTGTGTGTGTGTGTGTGTGTGTGTGTGTGTTAAATGAACACATAGAAAAGAAATATTTAAGTGAGCAAATATATTAGTTAATATATATTAATATATCAAATATATATATATATATATATATATATTAAATTATTAAATCAACACTTGATTTAATAATCCAGCTATATCACATATATCCGACTAATATCAAATCATCGAATCAACATTTGATTCAATAATCCGGTTATATCACATATAACCTATATCGCGAGATTAGAATACGGTATTATATACACGTATTTATCTCGGTCCTGTACATATCACATATGTGCCCTACTTCGTTTCTCTTGAGCCAGAAAACCTCTGCGTAAGACTGTAAGACTCGTCAATACGCCAGCAGTAGGTGATGATCATATCAGTTACCCACAAGATGTCAGCGGCACTAGCTGGACGTAACGGCTACCCGGGTATTGAGCAATCAGAAGATCAACAAGGAAGCTTGCTCATACTCACATGAATCCAATAAGTAACACTATCGTACAGTCTGGTCTCTTCGTCTGATATGTCGCATATGGAGTCTAGGGGTGGTAAACGTCAGACCCCAGAAACTTGATAAGTCATGCTGATGTGAGGCTCATAACGGGTTGAGAAACTACTGATAACACTTACCAATAAATCGCATCTTCATCCCTGGCCAGGGACTTCCTGTTATAGCCAATTGTGCATAACGCAACATCAACCCCCAATATCGGGAGAGACAAAACCCCTCCTATCACTCATGTCTCCATGTGACTCGGGACTGTACCCACAAACCACCTGTTAGCACAACTCCTCTTGAGCATGGTAGAAATCAAAGCGTATTGGGAATCACACAAGACTCTATGACGATCTCGGGTCTACAGACTAACCTATACCAGTGTCACCAGAGAATTTCTATCTGACGTCAGGTATAATACCATCTAGGAGTTCTCGGCGAGTCCTGTTCAGTCTACCCATTCTCTAATGAGCACCTGTGAACATTCTCTGATGTCAAACACAAATGGTTGCGGGATCAACCATCGCCCCATACAGGGTCAAGAATCATACACCCTAGTCTACTCTTGAATATCGATGCCCCGTCTCGATATTCTCTCGACTAGGAATAATTAATGGATGTACATGTAGACTACCCTGGCTCCACTAGTATGATCTACAACGTAGTCTTGGTAGTTAAGTTCACATCCTAAGGGCTTTATCAGCATGTAACAGAGAGACGGTATAAAGATTCATAAGCATACATGTTAAGATAAAGTGCAACCAGATAGCATACTATTATGTCGAAGAAGAAAGTCCTTTCTATATATGTCCAAGCATCCACTATAATATACAATCAGGTACAATAATGGCCTCTAGGGCATACATACACCTAACAATCTCCCACTTGCACTATGGCCAGTTGTTGTAGTATCTCGTACCCAACATCCCGAAGAGTCTCTCAAACTGTATCTGGGATATGGCCTTCATGAGTGGATCCGTCGTGTTATTTTTCGTGTTAACTCTCCTGACCTCGATCTCCCGGCGATCAATTATCTCCTGGATCAGTTGATACCGTCTAAGAATATGTCTGGATTTCTGATGGGACCTGGGTTCCTTGGCCAAAGCCACTGCTCTATTGTTATCATAATAGAAAGGTATTGGATTCTCAATGGATGGAACCACACCAAGTTCAATTATGAACTTCTTTTTCCAGACAGCCTCCTTGGCGGCATCGTTTGCAGCGATGTATTTAGCCTCCATCGTCGAGTCTGCCACAATATCTTGCTTAGAACTCTTACAACATACCGCCCCTCCATTGAGGGTGAAGACAATGCTCGAGACCGACTTACTGAAGTACTTATCACTCTGGAAGCTCGAATTGGTAAAGGACTCCACCTGGAGTTCACCATTACTATACACCAAGAACATTTCTTTAGTCCTTCTCAAGTACTTAAGAATGTTCTTCACAGCTATCCAGTAATTCTCCCCAGGATCCGGTTGATACCTGCTAACTACACCTATTGAGTGCGCTACATCCGGTCAGGTGCATAACATCGCATACATGATAGAACTAACTACCGAAGCATAGGGTATCCCTTGGATGAGAGCCCTCTCCAAATCAGTCTTGGGAGACATCTCTTTGGAGATGGTGATTTCAGAGATGGTGGGTAAACCACAACATTTGGAATCTTCCATACTAAACCTCTTTATTATAGTGTTAATGTACCTAGATTGGGACAATCCCAACATCCGCTTAGTTCTATCTTTATAGATCTTAATCCACAGGATGTAGGAGGCATCACCTAGATCCTTCATAGAGAATCATTATGATAAGAAGAGCTTGACCGAGGGCAGCATAGGACATCATTTCCTATCAAGAGTATGTCATCTACATACAATACGAGGAAGACAATCTAACTCCCTGCAATCTTCTTGTATATACAAGGTTCATCTACCTTTTTGACGAAGTCAAACTCTTTGACTGCGATATCAAAACAGATGTTCCAACCCCGCGATGCCTGCTTTTACCCATAGATTGATTTAAGCAGCTTGCATACCTTTCTGCTGCTCCCACTATCTACGAATCCCTCTGGCTAAGTCATATACACGTTCTCTTCTAAATCACCATTTAGAAAAGCGGTCTTGACGTCAATCTGCCAGATTTCGTAGTCATGGTATACAACGATAGCAAGTAGGATCCGGATGGACATAAGTACAGCCACTGGAGAAAAGGTTTCGTCATAATCCACACCTGGTCGTTGACGAAAACCTTTCGCCACAAGTCTCAACTTTTCCATCTACACCAATTTTATTTTTGAAAATCCACTTGCTCTCGATGGATTTTACCCCTTCAGGAGCAACATCTAAAGTCTATACTTTATTGGTGTACATGGATTCCATCTCAGATCGCATAGCATCCATCTATTTCACAGAGTCTCCACCCGTGACGGCCTGCCCGAAACTAGTAGGGTCTGAAAGGTTACCCTAGCACCTCATGAAGGGTTTAGAAGCATCACATGTACCAAAGATGGAATTTTTAGGGTGCTAAGTTAACATGCAAAGGATCGATCCTAGAAAAATTAGGGTTTCTAATCTTACACAGCAACATATGAAAAGAAAGCTAGGGTTTAGAGAGTACAACCTTTGTAGCTGAAAGGTTCCTAGGCACCCTAAGGAGGTCTCACAAGGCATCAACCATGCCAATTTCAAAAGTTAGAGGTGCAGAGAAATCCTAACAAGATCGTTGGCTAGAAATTTAGGCGACAAAACGAGCTAGTTAACATCTTAACTAAGAGTACGGAAATACAACTTTGTAGATCCGTTCCTCCACCTCCACAGCTCCGTGATGAAGTCCTCTCCGCTGTCCAAATGCAATCCCGGGCTCTAGTGTCGACTTCATCGGAGAAGAAGCGGGCTAGGTCATCGACGACGATGCCGAAGATGATCTATGTCGAGGCATCGCTAGATCAAGCTCCAACTTCACCAAGTCAAGAAAACTTGTGAAGGAAACACACTCTACTACTTGGAAAGAGGTAGAGGATGAAGAAATAGGAAGTGGGTAGACTTTAGAATTGGATTTCTCACTCATTTTCATCAATCACCATTGATGAAGTAAAGGTTCTTCATCTTGAAGAAGAAGAAGAAGAAGATGATAATGATATGATAGAATAAAAAAGATTAACTTGAAAAGATAATCCCATTCATTCTTATCATAATAGTTACCATGGTTAAGTGTAGAGAATGAACCAAGGTTAAGTGAAGTGGTTAGGGTTAAGCATGAGACAAAATGGTCACAAAGTCAAAGCTTCATGAAGCTTCAAAGAAAAAACAAAACTTGCAACCATTTCATTTCATATCTTTTCCAAATAAATAAATAAATAAATGATTAAGAAAAAGAAAACCCTAATCATCAATTTAACCATGGTTTAATCTTTACACTTAACCAAGTTAACATGTATCATCAAACATGATACAATCATTTGTACAAAAAGTATATCACATATACAACTTGTACAACCAAGTGAGAAAATCCTTTTAAAGTGAACCGATACTAGTTAATGCAAAGTAATATATCATATATATAATTATACATTAAATCAACACTTGATTTAATGATCCCGTCATATAGCATATAACGAATAGTATCATCAGAACAACTTATCGAAACAACACTTGATCCGATAACCCGGCTATATCGCATATAACCGAGCAATGTCACATATCGCGAGAATCAAATACAGTATCACATACTGGTATCATTCTCGGTCCCGCACACATCTCATATGCGCTCCTATTTCGTTTCGCTTGAGCTAGGAAACCTCTGTGTAGGACTCTAAAGACTCGTCAATACGCCGGCAGCAGATGATGATCATATCAAGCACCCATAAGCCGCAAGCGGTCTGCTAAACGTAACGGCCACCCGGGTATTGAGCGATCAGAAGATCGACGAGCAAGCCCGCTCACACTCCAGTGAATCCAACCATTAACACTACAGTACAGTCTGGTCTGTTCGTCCAATATGTCGCATATCTCGCCTAGGGGTGGTAAACGTCAGACCCCAATAGCTCGATAAGTCGTGTCGATATGAGGTCTATAACAATTCGAGAAACTACTGGTAACACTTACCAGTAAATCTCAACAACCCTGGCCAGGGATTTCCTGTTATAGCCAATCGAACACAGCGTAACATCAACCCCCTATACTGGGAGAGACGAATCCCCTCCTATCGCTCATTGCCTCCATGTGACTCGGGACTGTACCCAAAAACAACCGTTTTGCACGCCCTCTTAGACGTGGTAAGGTGGAAATCAAAGCACAGTGCGAACCATACAAGACTCTATGACGATCTCGGGTCAACAGACTACTCTGTACCAGTGTCACCAGAGAACTGCCATCTGACGTAAGGTATAATACCATCTGGGAGTTCTCGGCGAGTCCGTCCAGTGTACCCAGTCTCTACTGAGCACCCGTATATCATCTCTGATGTCAAACACCGATGGATATGGGATCATCCATCGCCCATCTGTATGGGTCGAGAAGGTATACGCTAGTTTACTCTGGTATATCGATGCCCTATCTCGATACACCCACGACTAGGGACTTTCAAGGATGTACTTATGGACTACCATGTCCCCACTAGTATGATCCGCATCATAGTCCAGGTAGTCAAGTACACATCCTAAGGGCTTTACCAACATGTAATAGAGAGACAATCTGTGTACACGTTAAGGTAAAGAGCAACCCGATAGCATACTATCATGTCGAGCAAGAAAGTCCTCCCTATATATGTCCCAGCATCCACTACAATATACATCCAATGTACAGTAATGGCCTCTAGGGCATACATATAACTAACAATCTCCCACTTGCACTAGGGCCATCTGTAGCAGTGGTTGTAGTATCTCATACTCAACCATCCCATAAAAGTCTCTCTCTGGAAATAGGACTTCGTGGGTGGATCCACCGTGTTGTCCTCTGAGTCTACTCTCCTAACCTCGATCCCTTAGAGATCAACCATATCCATGATCAAGTGATACTGCCTTAGAATATGTCTGGATCACTGATGGGACCTGCGTTCCTTGGCATAAGCCACAACTCCATTGTCACACAATGGGAGGAACAAAGTTCATCTCATGAAACAATATACACCCAAACAGCCTCTTTGGTAGCATCTTAAGTAGCGATGTATCCTGCCTTTATCGTCTAGTATGTCACGGTATCTAGCTTGGAACTCTTCCAACATACCGTCCCTCTACTGAGGGTAAAGACAATGCCTGCGACTGACATTCAGTCGTCTTTATCACCCTAGAACCCTTCCAGTAATTCTCCCCAGAATCGTTTGATATCATCTCACTACAACTAGTGAGAATCCTAACATCCAATTAAATCTATATCATAGATCCAAAATTCAGGATTTAGGAGGTATCATTTTGATCCTACACGGAGAATCATAGTGATAATTGGAGATTGATCGAGCGTAGCATAGGAAACTCTTTCCCTATCAAGAGTATGTCATCCACGTACTCTACGAGAATCGCCACCATACTCCCTACTGCCTTTTTATTTATACAAGGTTCATCTACCATTTTGATGATGTCAAACTCTTTGACTAATCCATCAAAACAGATGTTCCAACTCCGCGATGCCTGCTTTATCCTAAAAAGCATCTTGCACACGTTTCCGCTGCTCCCACTGTTTACGAAGCCCTCTGGCTGTGTACTTATAGACGCACTCTTCTAAAACATCATTTAGAAAAGCAGTCATGACACCCAACCACCAGATATCGTAGTCATGGTATGTAGCCGTGACAAGTAGGATCTGGATGGACTTAAGCATAGCTACTTGAAAAGGTTTCATCATTATCCACACCTGGTCAATGATGCAAACTTTTAACAAGTCTAGCTTTGAAAGTCTCAACTTTTCCATCTACACCAAGTAATCTTCTCAAGATATACATGCTCCTGATGGGGATTTAACCCTTCAGATATAGCAACTAAAGTCCATACTTTTTTGGTGTGCATGGATTCCATCTCAGATCACTAAGCATCCAGCCATTGTTACAGAGTCACACTCCTGATGGCCAGCTCGAAACTAGTTGGGTCATCATCACATGATGCAATCCTTACTCCCACTGTCATAGAGAAACCGAAGTATCTCTCAGGTGGGTGAGGAACCCTACTAGATCGGCGGAGAGGCTGAGGTTCGTTGGAATCTATTGAATCCTTTGGTTCTATTAAATCATCAGCTGCAGTTTGTATAGCTGGAACCTTTCCAGTTCTACTTAACAGACCTTGCCTCGAGAGTGTCCGGATTTTGGTTTTAGACATAGGCCGATCTTAACTAACTTAAGACATGGGCTCTTCCTATTCCATATCACATATGAAGCGGTAGGCAACTGATTTGATTGGAACCCTATTCAATAGGTATGCAACTTCTCAAGTGCATAACCCCCTAAGGAAAAACGTAACTCAGTAGTACTCATCATAGAGCACACCATATCAAATAGGGTGTATCTGCTCCGCCCCGACATACCATCGTGCAATGGTGTATACGGAGGAGTAATGCTGAGAGAGAATCTCATTCTCCTTTAGAATAGTCCAGAAATTCTATGCACAAGTATTCTCCTCCTTGATCTCATCAAAGGACATAATACTTTTACCCGTATTTTTGTTCTCTACTTCTAACTTATATTCTGTGAATATCTCAAAAGGTTCGGACTTGTGTTTCAACAGGAACATATGTCTGAATCTTGAGAGATCATCAGAGAACGTAATGAAGTATAAAGAACCAGTCCTGGCATGTGTAGACAGGGGACCTTACATACATCAACATGCATCAACATGCATCAATCCCAAGAGTTCATAACTCTTTCTCTGTTTCCAGTAAACGGAGCTATGGTCATCTTATCTTCGTGACATGACTGGCAAGTTTCACAAGATGTAAATTCAAACTAATTTAAATATGCATCTTTATGAAACTCTAGCTAGTCGGGTCACATTGATCTGACCTAGTCTACAATACCTCAAGAAGAATTCGTTCATTTCTGAACTCTTCCTCTTGTGTGTGTTCCATATACTAAGAACTGTAGTTTGATTTAGAACATCGATGCTTTTAGATAACGTGCCTGAACCGATCAACTTTTGATATAGGAAATGTTCAAAACATTATCCAACAATACAGAATTTTACCATTTCTTTACTAATAAAGAGACTGATATGATTTTGTATATCAGGTTCGGTATCTAATAACATTCGTTCAGAATCAATGTATTGGTAATACAAGGTGACAGTGACCAACAGACTTGGATGCAACACTTGCCCCGTTTTCTGCCTCATGAAACTTATCACCCGTTCTCAGTTTTTCTACCCATTTGTAGCCCTATGTAACAGATTACATATCTGGGATCCTGATCCGGTATCATATACCCAGGATTCGGAGGATACTGAGAAACAATTCTTTGTAATGAACACACCCGAAGATGATGCATCAGCATGCACTCTCTTCGTTTGGGTGGCACGGGAATTCTGGTATTCCCCAATTTCCTGCTCTGTCTTATAACAATTATAAGTTGGAGCGGGACCAACGTTCCCCAGCTCAGTATAACAAGCGGGTTCGGTCAATAATCCGTTTTATTATCTTGATTAAAGCATGACATGGTCGCTACCAGGAGAGAGAGAGAGAAGAAAACACTCAGCGTGCGCTCTTGCAAGAATAGATTGGTTATTAATTTTATCTAATCAGGATGGCTCCCACTGCTTATTATCAAATCTTCCTTCAAACCCTAAAAGGAAAGACTAGCCGGGATTAATTACACACTACAAGTTCGCCAATCTTTCAGCCAGGCCAGTGTCGGTACTTTAAGGGAGGTCCCCCATGCTTTCGCACGAACCTAATTACAGTAAACCTCGTTTTCCCAGAGGCATAACCCCGTTGACACCTTTCTAGACACCTACTTGATCGGCTAATTGTAATGTGTAAAACTCTCCCAGGAGTAACTCTTACTCGCAGCGGGTATCGGGATCCAACTATCTCATAGAAGGTATGCAATCACATTGCAAATTTCAACACTTGAAATTCCCTATAATTTTGCCCCTAGCACCCTATGACCTTGACGGAGGTCAACAAACCATAGTCTACTAGTCAAGTTCAACCCGTCATTTCTTGATCGAATTAAACCCACCCGCACGACCCTTGACGGAGGTCAACAAGGCCGCACGACTACCCTAATCCAATCTGCATCATATGCATAAGCAGATAAATACTAGTTAGCTACCGCACACTACGTCTTGACGGAGGTCAACAAACGTAGCACGAATACTAAGTAGTATTTATCTGAAATGACGGAGGGCTACGACAGGTTTTTTTGAAAACCTATTGCGTAATGAACTTGATATCGTTGTAGGATCGAATGAATTTTGAAATGGAGTGTCTTTGAGGTTTTTCTAGTTTTGCTAAAGGAGTCACTCCCGGTGAAGGGATCGTCGGTCCTTTCCTCGTCGAATGAGGTGCGGGATATATCATATATATCACTGTGCAAAGAAAAAACTCTTAAAAGCAATCAAAAGACAAACCGAGTGTGTAGCATCTGTCAGTTATTGCTAAAGGAGTCACTCCCGGTGAAGGGATCTCGGTCCTTTCCTTATCGAATAAGGTGCAGGATATATCACATATACCGCTGTGCAAAGCAAGAACAGTAGCTACCTATTTTATTTTGAAATTCGATTCTACAACATCTTTGGTTTCTTTTATTTCATTAATCTCATTAATGAAGTCCCATCATTTAAGTACCTAAACATCACAGATAAATACGACGTACACTTATGCCATCCGCATTCGCCTCGATGTCCCCTCGTTCACCGTTAGGTTAGGTAACTCACGGCAGAGCGGGGCAGGGCTAGCGCGAGTGTAAAACATAAGTAACATCTATATAATATATCATATATACTATATACTGTATCTATCACAGAACATCACATGATCACATCACAGATATCGCAGCAGAAGAAACATATGAAATATTGGATATACTAGGACGTCCGTGTTTTCAATACGAGCCAGTACAAAACACGGATTCCACGGTCGTGATGAATAGCCAAACCCACACCCCTAGACCCCTACGAGAGCGGCAAGCAACCCTACCAATTCTAGAGTTAGGAGACCCGGACTCGACTCCTCGAGTTGGTCTCCCACTGGACCCCAGAACCCGGTTACTTGTGCTCCCCACCTTGGGTCTATCCTAGTGCGGAAAACTAAATAATATACATCAACGGTGACAACTTCCGCTACCTGGATGTGCCCCAATAAAAGAATATTACATACAAGTTTTTACATGAATGAAAATGAAAAACACTCATCTCACATAAAAACCCCCGGCTATTCAAAACGCGACGATCCAATATAACATATCCAGCAACACATAACATCACATGTCATCAACGTAAGTAAATGTGCGCATCCCAATTGTCGTTGACATATAGCAACGAAATCGGCGATATCACATATTACACTTATGGTCACAGAAAAGAAAGTGTAAAACTACAACAGTTGGAATCCGCAATCTCTTCAGACATCGCATGCCTAATCAAATGAATTCCTTAGACATCGCATGCCTAACAATTATAAACCCCGCATTTTAGTCTCATTATCGAAAACTATTTTCAATATTAAGTCGGGCAATTCAACAAGATTACCGACATCCTGATCGAATGCTCGTCGCAAACTTTAGTAGACGGCAGCACCCCCGATACCGTCAACCAAGTGCACCAAGGCGGAACACCGCTACCGCGAGCACCCGAACGGATGCTTTCGGCGACGGGGTTCTCCTACAGTCACTTGGTCGGGGCTATGGGGCGAGGTTGTCTATTTAGTTTACTCGGCGAGTATCCGCGTACGCTACGTGATTGCTACGGACTTTTGATCACATCAAAATTCCGTGGCAACCGATCAAGTGAGACTAAACTGCTATGTTTATAATATTCATTCCGTTATCTCATAACAACTTGTGAATTCCAATTATTGTATCACATTCCGGATAAATAGAAAATGTTAAACTTTCCGATCGAACAGTCAAACACCCAAGTTTTCCCGATACAAATCAACACATGAAACAAGTCTAAAAACATTCAGTTCGTGCCTCAGTACCAACGGTCCAGCCGTAGAAGGGTCAAGCCAACGCCTCATATGTGGCACGCCGTACTGCCCCAAACCCTAAGGTTCAAAGGGCAGTTCAAGACGGTCACATAATCGAGTTAAGGTTTGTTGTCTTCTAGAGGGACCATCGCGTTACTTGCACTACTTAGAACGTCTTTAAACCACGGAAAGATCCAACACTTGGAAATTTCCCGACAGGGGAAAAATTGGGTATTTATATCCGGTCGAACTTTTTAACATATTCTAAAATTTATCAGGAAAGCCACACAGACAAAATTTGATAATCTGATCGAACATTCGAATCCCCAAAACAACCCAGAAAATTCAACTCTTGAAAAAATATTAAAAATTTCCAGGAAAACCAGCACTGCCAATTATGAATTACTGTGCAAAATTCGATGCCACATAAGACAAAACGGCCGCGGAACAGCCGCACGAGCCAAGCTCGTGCCGCGGAACCGCGGCGCATTGATGGAATTAGGAACACGAATTTTACAGAAACCCTTAGAATTTCCTGCTGATTTTTCTGCATATTTTTAATATCGAAAAACTCCAGATTTTGGAAAAGGTCCAGAGAGCATGTTTGTGTTAGGGTTTCGGGTTCGTTCGGGTTTCAAACTTCGTCTACGCATCGTCTAAGGCTCTAGCTAGGCTCTGATACCAGTGAAAGGTTCATAGGCATCCTAAGGAGGTCTCACAAGGCATTAACCATACCAATTTAAAAAAATAGATGTGCCGAGAAACCCTAACAAGATCGTTGGCTAGAAATTTAGGCGACAAAACGAGCTAGTTAACATCTCAACTAAGAGTACGGAAATACATGTAAGTCGATGTAGTACACCCCAGTACTTGTGGGGAGGCGGATTTTACAAAAACGATCAAGTTTAAGGAACGAACATCGACTAACCGCTTAAATCGAAGCTAAACAAATAATAACCAAACACATAGCTATACTAAACTATAGTGTTAAGGGATTATACCGATCGAAACTAGTCCTTCGTCTTTGTGTCCTCCTTTGTTCTCCTCGACCTTCTCTAGGTAGTAGACGATCCACCCGAGAGCAAAACACCAAGCTACACCTCTCACTTGAGGTAACTAATCAACTTTGATTGCTAATCAAAGATGAAAGGATGAGATAGAGTGATGGTTATGGATGCTTAAGTCTAACTAAACCTTTGATCTCAACACATGAGGATTAAGGATTAGTCACTTGAAGATGAGAGCTTGAGGAGAGAGAATATGAGATTAGATAATGAGAGGAGAGAGAGTGTATCATAATATATTATGAAGCATTCTCATTTATCAATAATGAATAAAAGAAATGAATAAGCATGCTTCATAAAATATCTAGTGGTGATTCATTAGCATGAGTCATTAAGCAATAAATGTGCATTAATGAAATGAATGAATCACCACAATGACTCACAACCTCATCCAAAGTAACCTCCTTAGTCACATCTTCTAGAAGCTTCTCGTACAATTACGAGAACGCCCCTCCGATCCGCAAAAATACGGAAAAACTTTAGACTGTAAAAATCCAATAACCGGATACCAGTAACTGGCTTAAACCAAAGCCGACTGGTAAAAACTGTCCGAAAGTCGTACGCGCGTAAACGCACGTATGCGTCCGAACCCTTTGTCGCAAAACCATGCAACCTCTATATCGTTTCGCCTGGAGTAGGAAACTCTCTGTGTGGGACTCTAGAGACTCGACTACTACGCTGGCAGTGGGTTTAACCACAGACCGCAAGCGGCACTAGCTATACGTAACGGTCCCCAGGTAGTTGTCGATAAGAAGGCCGATGAGTAAACCCATCCGAACTCCTACTGAGTCTGATGTGACAATCTCTATACAGTCCGGTCCGTTCGTCCAAGACTATCGCATATCGGGCCTAGGGGGGCGGCAAGCGTCAGTCCCCTAATAGCGGTATAAGTCGTGTCGGAGTGAAGCCCATTACACCCTGAGAAACTACTGGAACCTACCAGCAAATCTCGCTTGCCCTGGCCAGGGACTTTGCGTAATGGCTCTCTGACACAGCACGATATCTACTCCCAATACCGGGAGGGACGAATCCTATCTAACCGCCACTGCCTCCAAGTGCTCGGGACTGCACCCAACTGCTACCTGTTTGCACGACTCCTTTGAGCCGTGGTAGGGTAGCAATCTAAGAACAGTGGGACACACTCGAGGCGAAGTAGCAGTGTCAAGTCTGCGGACTACGCTGTACTCATGTCACCTGGGAACTGTTCACTGACGACTGGTATCAAACCAACCAACAGTTCCCTGTGAGTCCTGTCCGGTGTACTCGTAACCTAACGAGCACCTGTATACTATCTCCAGTACGACGTACTGACGGCTGTGGGACAGACCATCTCCCCAACTGAGATGAGAAGCGTACACACTAGTCTACTCCGGAGTATCGATGCTCTGTCTCGATAATCCAACGACCAGGGACCTGAATAAGGATGTGCTTGTAGACTACCCAGCCCCCACTAGTGTGACTGCCATCACAACGCTGGTAGACAAGCAAGATCCTAAGAGCTCTATCAATACGTACACTCACATATTAAGATAGAAAAACCAAGTAGCATACTACCATGTTTAGCAAGACTGTTATATACATGTGAATATCCCAAGCTTCCATTAAGTAATATACAAGCTAGTATGATACAGTAATGGCCTTCTAGGGCATAAACACTAACAATCTCCCACTTGCACTAGGGCCATGTACTGGCATATCGTAGACCAATGATCTCGAGCAGCCTCTCGAACTGAATCTGAGGAAGGGCCTTCGTGAATGGATCAGCAATGTTCTCTTCTGAAGCAACTCTCCGAACCTCGATCTCCTGACGATCAATGATCTCCCTGATCAGGTGATACCGCCTCAAGATGTGTCTGGACTTCTGATGGGACCTTGGTTCCTTCGCTAAAGCTATAGCTCCGTTGTTGTCGCAATACAGAGGTATTGGATCAACTATGGTAGGAACCACCTGAAGTTCTGTTAGGAACTTCTTCATCCAGACTGCTTCTTTTGCGGCATCGCAAGCAGCTATATACTCCGCTTCCATCGTCGAGTCAGCAACGGTGTCCTGCTTGGAGCTCTTCCAGCACACCGCCCCTCCATTGAGGGTAAAGACATAACCCGACATGGACTTGGAATCGTCCTTATCACTCTGGAAGCCGGAATCAGCAAAGGCCTCCAACCTGAGGTCTTTTCCGCCGTAAACCAAGAACATCACCTTAGTCCTCCTCAGGTACTTGAGAATGTTCTTTACTGCTATCCAGTGTTTCTCCCCTGGGTCTGACTGATACCGGCTTACCATGCTCAGTGCGTAAGCTACATCTGGTCTGGTACACAACATCGCATACATTATAGAGCCTACCGCAGAAGCGTAGGGTATAATAGACATGCGTTCCCTTTCCAAATCAGTCTTGGGAGACATCTCTTTGGAGAGGGTGATTCCGTGACAAGCCGGTAGATTACCGCGCTTAGAATCTTCCATACTGAATCTTTTCAGTACAGTGTCGATATACCTGGACTGCGAAAGTCCCAACATCCTCTTGGATCTATCACGATAGATCCGGATCCCCAGAATGTAAGAGGCATCACCCAGGTCTTTCATGGAGAACCTGTGTGACAAGAATCCTTTGACAGATTGTAGCATAGGAATGTCATTTCCTATCAATAGAATGTCATCCACGTACAAGACGAGGAATACGACACTTCTGGCCACAACTTTACTATATATGCACGGTTCATCTGGATTTTTGATAAAGTCATATTCTTTGACTGTCTCATCAAAACAGATGTTCCAACTCCGCGATGCCTGCTTTAGTCCATAAATAGACTTAAGCAGCTTGCATACTTTCCCGCTGCTCCCACTCTGATTGAAACCCTCTGGCTGATCCATATAGACGCTCTCTTCTAAATTTCCATTCAGAAAAGCCGTCTTTACGTCCATCTGCCAGATTTCATAATCATGGAAGGCTGCAATAGCAAGAAGGACCCGAATGGATTTGAGCATAGCCACTGGAGAAAAAGTTTCGTCATAGTCCAAACCAGGTCTTTGACGAAAACCCTTTGCAACAAGTCTAGCCTTATAGGTTTCCACCTGTCCATCTACACCAATCTTTTTCTTGAAGATCCATTTGCATCCTATGGGTTTTACCCCATCTGGAGCAAAGTCCAAAGTCCATACTTTGTTGGTGTACATGGACTCCATTTCGGTCCGCATTGCATCTAGCCATCGTACCGAGTCGCCGCTCTGGATGGCTTGCTGGAAGTCAGTAGGTTCATCATCATCTATGATGAAATCCTCTCTATCCCCGTCTATGAGAAAACCGTAGTATCTCTCAGGCGGACGAGACGGCCTACTACTCCTGCGGAGGGGTGCGGGAATGTTCTGTTCTTCTTGAACCTCTGGTTCTACCAAACTTTCAGTAGCAGTTTGTGGTTCTGGAATTTCTTCCAGTTCTATTTCGCTCCCACTTGATTCCTTTTCTAAAAACTGATGTTCTAGAAAATGGGCATTACGAGAAACAAATACTTCTGTTCCTCTGCGTAATAGAATAGATACCCCCTGGAGTGCTTTGGATATCCCACAAACAAACACTTTACTGATCGTGCCTCGAGCTTGTCCACATGCTGCTTTTTAACAAAAGCTGGACATCCCCAAATCTTTATATACTGTAGATGGGGTTTCTTTCCACTCCACATCTGATATGGAGTGGTAGGCACAGTCTTGGTAGGTACCATGTTCAAAAGATATGCCGCTGATTCTAGCGCATGTCCCCAGAAAGATCGCGGTAACTCAGTATTACTCATCATGGATCGTACCATATCCAATAGGGTTCGATTCCGTCTCTCCGATACACCATTATGCTGTGGAGTGTACGGAGGAGTAAGCTGAGAGAGAATTCCTTTCTCTTTTAGGTAACCTAGGAACTCGGCACTTAAGTATTCTCCACCTCGATCAGATCTAAGTGTCTTTATACTTTTGCCGGTTTGGTTTTCTACTTCATTCTTATACTCTTGGAATTTCTCAAAAGCCTCGGATTTATGTTTCATCAGATAAATGAATCCGTATCTTGAGTAATCATCCGTGAAAGTAATGAAATAGGAAAAACCACCTCTCGCATGTGTAGACATTGGACCGCATACATCACTGTGTATGAGTCCTAAGAGCTCGCTCGCTCTTACTCCTTGTCCAGTGAATGGAGTCTTTGTCATCTTTCCTTTGAGACAAGATTGACAAGTGTCATAAGTTTCATATTCGAACATGTCCAAATATCCTTCTCTATGCAACTTAGTCAACCTTCTCTCATTGATGTGACCCAGTCTACAATGCCATAAGAAAGCTTTATTTAAATCTGGAGACTTTCTTTTTAGTGTGTTCTGGACATTGAAAATTTGGAGTTGGTTTAACACATATATGCCGTTATTTAGAGTACCGGACCCAATCAAACCATGATTAAGGTGGATGTTGACAACATCTCTTACAAACGTGAAATCATAACCTTTATTTGATAACAAGGAAACTGATATGATATTACACGTTAAGCTGGGTACAAAATAACAGTTATGTAAAACCAAAATGTGTCCACTCGTCAATCCTAGGTGATAATCCCCGACGGACGCAGCTCCCACGCTAGCTCCGTTAGCAACCCTGAGGATCATATCACCTTCCTTCAGCACTCTACGGTTTCTCAGTGCCTGCAATGAATTGCAAATATGAGATCCTGATCCGGTATCCAATACCCAGGAAGTAGAGTTGATCGACAGACAATTCTCAATTACAAACACACCTGAAGTCGAAGCCACAGCTTGCTTCGGTTCCTGGTTCTTGGCGTTCCACGCCTTGCAATCCTTCTTCCAGTGCCCTTTCCTGTGACAATGGAAGCACTCATCCAGGCCAACTACCGGTGCTGTAAACTTTTTCTTTCCCTTCTTTCCCACCATACTAACACCTCCTCTAGGTCTGGGTGCGGCCTTCTTCTTCCTTTCTTTGGACCTAGCCTTGGACCCGGAAGAAGATGCACCGCCAACAAACATAGCGGGTGTTTCCCTTGCCTTCTGCAAGGTGCCCTCTGCACTCCTTAACATGTTCAGGAGTTCCGCAAGTTCAACTTCTTTTCCTTGAAGATTGAAGTTGAGGATAAACTGGGCGTAGGTGGGAGGAAGGGACTGGAGAACAAGGTCTGTATAGAGCTCATTATCCAAAGTCGTCCCAGGGTCTGCGAGCTCTTCTATGTAGCCAATCATCTGTAGGACATGTTCACCTACCGATGACCCGACAGCCAACCTCGCTCGAAACAATTTCTTAGAGGTCTCGTATCTTGCTATACGAGATTGCTCTCCATAAAGTTCCTTTGTATGGAGAAATATGCCATCTAGGGACATATCCTCGTGCCTCCTCTGATGTTCATTGTTCATCGAGGCAAGCACGATGCACTTGGCTCTCGCTCAATCTAAATCCCAGGTTTTGCGGATTTCCTTATCCGCATTGCTGGATTTGGGACCAAGGACAGCAGGTGCTGTAGCGGTGAGGACGTACCCCAGTTTGTCATAGGTCAAAGCCATCTTGACATTCCGCAGCCAATCTTTATAGTTTGGCCCTGTCAGTATATTTTTCTCTAAAAGTAACTTAAGTCCAGTCATTTTCAGGGTCGCTGCAATTAGGAGAGAGAGAAGAAAACTCTTTAGCATGATGCTCTTGCAAGTTTAGAATGGTTTTTAGTTTATCTAAACTGGATGGCTCCCACTATTTCTCGAATCCTTCCTCAAACCATAAAAGAAGAATTAGCCAAGACTATTCTCACCGTACAATACTTGCTTAACCGTTCAGCCAGGCTGGTGTCGATACTTCGAGGGAGGTTTTCCAACGCTTTCGCGAAGTTCCTTAATTAAATAACCTCTTTTCTCTGGTGGCTTAACCCCGCTGACACTTTTTTGGACACCTACTAGGTTTATAGCATTGATCGTTAAGTGACGAATATCCTGATAAGTAGCATATACTCACAGTAGGATCGGGATCCAAATATCATTGTATGATAATGTTGAAGGAATCCTACCAACATTCATCAAACTCCAAATGGTATGCATCTCTTTGCAAATTTCAGTTTCTTTAGAAATTCCCGATATAAGTTTTTTCCCCATGCTCTTATGACCTTGGCGTTAGGTCAAAATGTCATAAGTCACATGTCAAGTTCTACCCATCATTATCTTGTCAATTTGAACCCATCCGTATATATCCTTGACGTTCGGCCAAAATGATAATACGACTGTCCCAAACTAACTCATCTATCTATGCAACAAATGAATATCCAGCAGCTACCAAACACTATGCCTTGGCGTTAGGTCAAAATACATAGCTTGAATACTACTGAATACCCAGATGAAATGACGGAGGGCTACGAATGGTTTTGGCGAAACCGTGAACGTAGTGAACTTGATATAACCGAAGGAACCTGATAGCTTTTAAAAGGAGTGGTTAAGACTCCGCATTTAAAAATATCTGTTTTAAAAATAACCGAGTGGTTTCTTTTAAATTGTTCCAACGATTTAAACTTTGGTTTGTTTTACTTTGCATTATAGATAATGCGTCCCATCATTAACCTATCATTGCAGAAAACAACGAAAATACAACGTCCTCTTATGCCATCCGCATTCGCCACGGGGTCACGTCATCACCCGTTAGGTTACTTAACTAACGACAGAGCGGGGGCTGGGCTAGCGCGGGTGTAAAACATAAGTGGCGTCTAAATAGCTATCATAAATATAGATATTTTACATTCGTCTGACGCAATGATATTCATTCCAGAACACAGATAAACAATATTGGATTTGCAAGCAATCTGTATTTCTTTTGAGCCTGCAAGAAAAGACAGATTACACAGTTGTGATGAATAGCCGTTTACCCCACCCTCGACCCCTACGGGTACGGCAAACTACCCACCCGGTAGTCTGTGTACCCCACCTTGGGTCAGTCCTTGGAGCAAAAAACAGTAAAATGAAATAATACAACGGTGGCTACGACCGCAACCTGGAAGTGCCCCGCAAAAATAATATTACAACAAATTACATTTACAACAAATTAATTAAACAATAACCCATTGCTAACCCCGGCTATACACCACAACAGTCCAATACAGTTTATATGCACAAACAGATATAACCATTTCAGAAATGTGCAACCCCCTGCCAACCGACATACTAGCAGTTGGGGGAGGTTTACGAACACATTAAACAATCACAGATATAATCCAATACGCAAATACTGTACAATTCGATCGAATAAACAACTTCAATATTGCTCCAAAATCTGCTCTATTAAACAGTAACCTGAGCAATAATTAAATATTCCAGAAAACCCCAAATATCACAGAGAAGCAACAGAAGAAAACTCGGCCGCTGACTCGCCAATTCGGCGGCGGAAGCGCGGCAACTCAGTGGCTGAGGCCGCGGTTCCGCGGCGAGATGGTCGATTCAGACGACTGTTTTTCTTGGGTGTTCTTCTGGTGTCATGTCAAGCTCTCTGAACTCACCTGAAAAATTTTCTGACATCGTTTTAAATTCGACAGAAACTTACATTTTTTAGGGTTTTCCGGCTTCGTTTTTCCGTTCGAAATTCGTACAAATTTGCAATCAAGTTATTTAGTGTTTAGCGAGGCTCTGATACCACTGTAAGTCGATGTAGTACACCCCAGTACTTGTGGGGAGGCGGATTTTACAAAAACGATCAAGTTTAAGGAACGAACATCGACTAACCGCTTAAATCGAAGCTAAACAAATAATAACCAAACACATAGCTATACTAAACTATAGTGTTAAGGGATTATACCGATCGAAACTAGTCCTTCGTCTTTGTGTCCTCCTTTGTTCTCCTCGACCTTCTCTAGGTAGTAGACGATCCACCCGAGAGCAAAACACCAAGCTACACCTCTCACTTGAGGTAACTAATCAACTTTGATTGCTAATCAAAGATGAAAGGATGAGATAGAGTGATGGTTATGGATGCTTAAGTCTAACTAAACCTTTGATCTCAACACATGAGGATTAAGGATTAGTCACTTGAAGATGAGAGCTTGAGGAGAGAGAATATGAGATTAGATAATGAGAGGAGAGAGAGTGTATCATAATATATTATGAAGCATTCTCATTTATCAATAATGAATAAAAGAAATGAATAAGCATGCTTCATAAAATATCTAGTGGTGATTCATTAGCATGAGTCATTAAGCAATAAATGTGCATTAATGAAATGAATGAATCACCACAATGACTCACAACCTCATCCAAAGTAACCTCCTTAGTCACATCTTCTAGAAGCTTCTCGTACAATTACGAGAACGCCCCTCCGATCCGCAAAAATACGGAAAAACTTTAGACTGTAAAAATCCAATAACCGGATACCAGTAACTGGCTTAAACCAAAGCCGACTGGTAAAAACTGTCCGAAAGTCGTACGCGCGTAAACGCACGTATGCGTCCGAACCCTTTGTCGCAAAACCAAGCAACCTCTATATCGTTTCGCCTGGAGTAGGAAACTCTCTGTGTGGGACTCTAGAGACTCGACTACTACGCTGGCAGTGGGTTTAACCACAGACCGCAAGCGGCACTAGCTGTACGTAACGGTCCCCAGGTAGTTGTCGATAAGAAGGCCGATGAGTAAACCCATCCGAACTCCTACTGAGTCTGATGTGACAATCTATATACAGTCCGGTCCGTTCGTCCAAGACTATCGCATATCGGGCCTAGGGGGGCGGCAAGCGTCAGTCCCCTAATAGCGGTATAAGTCGTGTCGGAGTGAAGCCCATTACACCCTGAGAAACTACTGGAACCTACCAGCAAATCTCGCTTGCCCTGGCCAGGGACTTTGCGTAATGGCTCTCTGACACAGCACGATATCTACTCCCAATACCGGGAGGGACGAATCCTATCTAACCGCCACTGCCTCCAAGTGCTCGGGACTGCACCCAACTACTACCTGTTTGCACGACTCCTTTGAGCCGTGGTAGGGTAGCAATCTAAGAACAGTGGGACACACTCGAGGCGATGTAGCAGTGTCAAGTCTGCGGACTACGCTGTACTCATGTCACCTGGGAACTGTTCACTGACGACTGGTATCAAACCAACCAACAGTTCCCTGTGAGTCCTGTCCGGTGTACTCGTAACCTAACGAGCACCTGTATACTATCTCCAGTATGACGTACTGACGGCTGTGGGACAGACCATCTCCCCAACTGGGATGAGAAGCGTACACACTAGTCTACTCCGGAGTATCGATGCTCTGTCTCGATAATCCAACGACCAGGGACCTGAATAAGGATGTGCTTGTAGACTACCCAGCCCCCACTAGTGTGACTGCCATCACAACGCTGGTAGACAAGCAAGATCCTAAGAGCTCTATCAATACGTACACTCACATATTAAGATAGAAAAACCAAGTAGCATACTACCATGTTTAGCAAGACTGTTATATACATGTGAATATCCCAAGCTTCCATTAAGTAATATACAAGCTAGTATGATACAGTAATGGCCTTCTAGGGCATAAACACTAACAATACAACCTTTGTAGACCCGTTCCTCCACCTCCACGGCTCCGTGATGAAGTCCTCTCCGCTGTCCAAATGCAATCCCGGGCTATAGTGTCGACTTCATCGTAGAAGAAGCGGGCTAGGTCATCGACGACGATGCCGAAGATGATCTACGTCGAGGCATCGCTAGATCAAGCTCCAACTTCACCAAGTCAAGAAAATTTGTGAAGGAAACACACTCTACTACTTGGAAAGAGGTAGAGGATGAAGAAATAGGAAGTGGGTAGACTTTAGAATTGGATTTCTCACTCATTTTCATCAATCACCATTGATGAAGTCAAGGTTCTTCATCTTGAAGAAGAAGAAGACGAAGATGATAATGATATGATAGAATAAAAAAGATTAACTTGAAAAGATAATCCCATTCATTCTTATCATAATAGTTACCATGGTTAAGTGTAGAGAATGAACCAAGGTTAAGTGAAGTGGTTAGGGTTAAGCATGAGACAAAATGGTCACAAAGTCAAAGCTTCATGAAGCTTCAAAGAAAAAACAAAACTTGCAACCATTTCATTTCATATCTTTTCCAAATAAATAAATAAATAAATGATTAAGAAAAAGAAAACCCTAATCATCAATTTAACCATGGTTTAATCTTTACACTTAACCAAGTTAACATGTATCATCAAACATGATACAATCATTTGTACAAAAAGTATATCACATATACAACTTGTACAACCAAGTGAGAAAATCCTTTTAAAGTGAACCGATACTAGTTAATGCAAAGTAATATATCATATATATAATTATACATTAAATCATTAAATCAACACTTGATTTAATGATCCGGTCATATAGCATATAACCGAATAGTATCATCAGTAACAACTTATCGAAACAACACTTGATCCGATAACCCGGCTATATCGCATATAACCGAGCAATGTCACATATCGCGAGAATCAAATACAGTATCACATACTGGTATCATTCTCGATCCCGCACACATTTCATATGCGCTCCTATTTCGTTTCGCTTGAGCCAGGAAACCTCTGTGTAGGACTCTAAAGACTCGTCAATACGCCGGCAGCAGATGATGATCATATCAAGCACCCACAAGCCGCAAGCGGTCTGCTAAACGTAACGGCCACCCGGGAATTGAGCGATCAGAAGATCGACGAGCAAGTCCACTCACACTCCAGTGAATCCAACCAGTAACACTACCGTACAGTCTGGTCTGTTCGTCCAATATGTCGCATATCTCTCCTAGGGGTGGTAAACGTCAGACCCCAATAGCTCGATAAGTCGTGTTGATATGAGGTCTATAACAATTCGAGAAACTACTGGTAACACTTACCAGTAAATCTCTACAACCCTGGCCAGGGATTTCCTGTTATAGCCAATCGAACACAGCGCAACATCAACCCCCTATACCGGGAGAGACGAATCCCCTCCTATCGCTCATTGCCTCCATGTGACTCAGGACTGTACCCAAAAACCACCGTTTTGCACGCCCTCTTGGACGTGGTATGGTGGAAATCAAAGCACAGTGGGAACCACACAAGACTCTATGACGATCTCAGGTCAACAGACTACTCTGTACCAGTGTCACCAGAGAACTGCCATCTGACGTAAGGTATAATACCATCTGGGAGTTCTCGGCGAGTCCGTCCAGTGTACCCAGTCTCTACTGAGCACCCGTATATCATCTCTGATGTCAAACACCGATGGATATGGGATCATCCATCGCCCATCTGTATGGGTCGAGAAGGTATACGCTAGTCTACTCTGGTATATCGATGCCCCATCTCGATACACCCACGACTAGGGACTTTCAAGGATGTACTTATGGACTACCATGTCCCCACTAGTATGATCCGCATCATAGTCCAGGTAGTCAAGTACACATCCTAAGGGCTTTACCAACATGTAATAGAGAGACAATCTGTGTACACGTTAAGGTAAAGAGCAACCAGATAGCATACTATCATGTCGAGCAAGAAAGTCCTCCCTATATATGTAACAGCATCCACTACAATATACATCCAATGTACAGTAATGGCCTCTAGGGCATACATATAACTAACAGTAGCTCCCTACGCTAGACTCCTCGGCTACTTGAGGTTTGTAAGAACTCCGCTTGAACGCCTCTCGGTCACCGATGATCCACCCGGAGTCCGCTTTGTCCAAGCTAACAACTTCGCAAGATCAAGAATGAAAAACGAAGCTTACAATCTAAACAATTGGGCTAGACTTGTGTAGAATGGTGTTGTGGTTCTCTTTCTCAATTAAAAATCCAATTTTGTTGAGTATATTGCTCACTACTAAGAACTAGAGAGCAAAAGAGAGAGGTTGATGAAGATGATGGCTTTTTGAAAGAAGATGATAAGTTCAACTCTATTTTTAAAAGGGAAAAATATATCTATATATATTTTCAATCTATCATCTCAAACCATGGTTGAATCATTATTGTACCAGAGTTAAAACACAAAAGGAAACTTAACCAAAGGTTAAATGGTGGGTGAGAATGGTTAGGTCAAAAGAAGAGTGTAGAACAAATCAATAATGAACCTTTTCTTTCCTTTTATGTTTTAATATAAATACAATAATAATTCATAAATAAAACCATGGTGTGAGTCTTATATTGCCCCCATTTCCATATATATAGAACCATGGAAGATGTATGTATGTATGTATGTGCATATGTACATCCATATGTGCATGAATCAAAAAGAAGGCATACATGCATGCATACATCCAACTAACTCAAGAAAGGATTTCAAGTGAGAAGCTAATAGTTAAATGATAAATCAACACTTGATTTATCAATCCGGCTATATCACATATGACCCCAACCAAAAGCAAGTCGCCCGATCAATATACGGTATCCCATATGCGCATTTTAATCGGGTCTATGCGCATATCGCATACGCGCACCACAACGTTTCGCCTGGACTAGGAAACTCCATTGTGGGACTCTGAGACTCGTCAATACGCCGGCAGTGGACGATGATCATATCAAGGACCCCCAAGCCGCAAGCGGTCAGCTAAGCGTAACGGCCACCCGGTTATTGAGCGATCAGAAGAGAACAAGCGAACCTGCTACAACTCCCGTCGAGCCAACCGGCAACACTTCCCGTACAGTCCGGTCTCCTCGTCTGATATGTCGCATATCAAGTCTAGGGGTGGTAAACGTCAGACCCCAATAACCGATAAGTCGTGTCAATATGAGGCTCATAACGGGTCGAGAAACTACTGGTAACACTTACCAGTAAATCTCTGAATCAGCCCTGGCCAGGGACTTCCCTGTTACGGCCAATCGAGCACAGCGCAACATCAACCCCTAATACCGGGAGAGACGAAACCCCTCCTATCGCTCATTGCCTCTATGTGACTCGGGACTGTACCCAAAAACCACTGTTTTGCACGCCCTCATGGACGTGGTAAGGTGGAGATCAAAGCACAGTGGGAATCACACAAGACTCTATGACGATCTCGGGTCTACAGACTAACCTGCACAAGTGTCACCTGAGAACTGCCATCTGACGTGAGGTATAATACCATCTGGGAGTTCTCGGCGAGTCCGTCCAGTATACCCGGTCTCCACTGAGCACCCGTATACCATCTCTGATGTCAAACACTAATGGATATGGGATCATCCATCGCCCATCTCATGGGTCGAGAAGCGTATACGCTAGTCTACACTGGTATATCGATGCCCCGTCTCGATACACCTACGACTAGGGATCTTGAAGGATGTACTTATGGACTACCATGTCCCCACTAGTATGATCTGCATCATAGTCCAGGTAGTCAAGTACACATCCTAAGGGCATTACCAACATGTAACTATAAGATAGTATAAAGAGACTAGTGTATATGTTAAGATAAAGAGAAACCAGATAGCATACTATCATATCGAGCAAGAAAGTCATCTCTATATATAACCAAGCATCCAATAATATACATCATCTGTACAATACTGGCCTCTAGGGCATACATACAACTAATAATCTCCCACTTGCACTAGGGCCAGCTGCTGTAGTATCGCATATCGAGCATCCCGAAGAGTCTCACAAACTGTGTCTGGGGAATGGCCTTCGTGAGTGGATCCGCTGTGTTATTCTTCGTGTCAACCCTCCTGACCTCGATCTCCCGGCGATCAACTATCTCCCGGATCAGGTGATACCGCCTCAGAATATGCCTAGATCGCTGATGGGACCTGGGTTCCTTGGCCAAAGCCACCGCTCCATTGTTATCGCAATACAAGGGTATTGGATGCTCAATGGATGGAACCACTCCAAGTTCAGTAATGAACTTCTTGATCCAGACAGCCTCTTTGGCAGCATCGTTGGCAGCGATGTATTCAGCCTCCATCATCGAGTCTGCCACGGTTTCCTGCTTGGAACTCTTCCGGCTAACCGCCCCTCCGTAAAGGGTAAAGACAAATCCCGACTACGACTTAGAGTCGTCCTTATCACTCTGGAAGCTCGAATCGGTAAAGGACTCCACTTGGAGTTCTCCGTTACCATACACCAAGAGCATCTCTTTAGTCCTTCGTAAGTACTTGAGAATGCTCTTCACAGCTGTCCAGTGACTCTCTCCAGGATCAGCTTGATGCCTGCTCACTACACTTAGTGAGAATGCTACATCGGGTCTGGTACATAGCATCACATACATGATAGAGCCTACTGCCGAAGCATAGGGTATCCCTTGCATGCGAGCTCTCTCCAAATCAGTCTTGGGAGACATCTCTTTGGAGAGAGTGACTCCAGAGATCGTGGGTAAGTTCCCTCGCTTGGATTCTTCCATACTAAACCTCTTTAGTATTGTGTCAATGTACCTGGATTGGGACAATCCCAATATCAGTTTGGATCTATCACTATAGATCCTAATTCCCAATATGCAGGAGGCATCACCAAGATCTTTCATCGAGAATCTTTGTGACAAGAAGAGCTTGACCGATTGAAGCATAGGAATGTCATTTCCTATCAAGAGTATGTCGTCCACGTACAATACGAGGAAGACAACCTTACTCTCTGCTACCTTCTTGTAGATACAAGATTCATCTACATTTTTGACGAAATCAAACTCTTTGATAACGATGTCAAAGAAGATGTTCCAACTCCGCGATGCTTGCTTTAATCCATAAATGGATTTAAGCAGCTTGCACACCTTCCCGCTGCTCCCACTGTCTACGAAGCCCTCTGGCTGAGTCATGTACACGCACTCTTCTAAATCACCGTTTAGAAAGGCGGTCTTAACATCCATTTGCCAGATTTCGTAGTCATGACTTGCAGCGATGGCAAGCATGATCCGGATGGATTTAAGCATAGCCACTGGAGAAAAAGTTTCGTCATAGTCCACACCTGGTCTTTGACGAAAACCCTTTGCAACAAGTCTAGCTTTAAAAGTTTCCACTTTCCCATCTACACCAAGTTTTTTCTTGAAGATCCACTTGCTCCCAATGGGTTTTACCCCTTCAGGATCAACTTCCAAAGTCCATACTTTGTTGGTGTACATGGATTCCATCTCAGACCGCATTGCATCCAGCCATTTTACTCAGTCCTTACTCGTGATGGCCTGCTCGAAGCTAGTTGGGTCATCATCTTCCATGATGCAATCCTCGCTTCCACCATCAATGAGAAAACCGTAGTATCTCTCAGGCGGATGAGAAACCCTGCTAGATCGGCGGAGCGGCTGGGGTTCGTCAGGTACTACTGAATCCTCTGGTTTTACCAAGTCTTCTGTTATAGTTTGTGTTGCCGGAACCTCTTCCAGTTCTACCTCAATGCCACTTGTCTGTTTCATAAGAAAACCTTTTTCTAAGAAAGTGGCATGTCGAGAAACAAACACCTTTTGTTCCTCGGGGTGGTAGAAGATATACCCTTGTGAATTTTTGGGATATCCAATAAACGTACATAAGACTGATCTTGCCTCGAGTTTGTCCGGATTTTGTCTTTTGACATAGGTTGGACAACCCCATATCTTAATGTAATTAAGATGTGGTCTTTTCCCTTTCCATATTTCATATGGAGTGGTAGGCACTGATTTGGTAGGAACTCTATTCAATAGGTCTATGGCTGTCTCAAGCGCATATCCCCAGAAGGAAATAGGTAACTCAGCTGTACTCATCATTGAGCGCACCATATCTAATAGGGTGCGGTTTCTCTGTCCCGATACACCGTTGTGCTGTGGTGTATAAGGAGGAGTGAGCTGAGAGAGAATCCCATTCTCTTTTAGATAATCCAGAAAATCATTGCTCAAGTATTCTCCTCCTCGATCAGATCGAAGGATCTTAATACTTTTGCCCGTTTGGTTCTCTACTTCGTGCTTATATTCTCAGAATTTCTCAAAAGCTTCAGACTTGTGTTTTATCAGGAACACATGTCCGTATCTAGAGAGATCGTCAGTGAATGTAATGAAGTAGGAAGAACCGTTCCTGGTATGTGTAGACATGGGACCGCATACATCACTATGTATCAGCCCTAAGAGTTCTGTAACTCTTTCTCTATGTCCCATAAACGGAGTTTTGGTCATTTTACCTTTGAGACACGACTGGCAAGTGTCATAAGATGAAAATTCAAACTGATTTAAATATCCATCTTTATGCAACTTAGCTAATCGTGTCACATTTATGTGACCTAGTCTACAATGACACAAGAAGGTTTCGTTCAGTTCTGGACTCTTCCTCTTGTGTGTGTTTTGTAAATTGAGGACTGTATTTTGATTGAGAATGAATATGCCATTATGTAACGAGCCTGATGCAATCAACTTTTGATCTAGGAATATGTTCATAACACTATCCTTTACAACAAAATTATATCCTTCTTTACTTAATAAAGAAACTGATATAATGTTGCACATCATGTTCGGTATATAATAGCACTCATTCAGGACTAGTGTATCACCATTTGGTAATACCAGGTGATATATGCCAACTCTTTGGCTGCAACATTTGCCCCATTCCCTACTTGAACGGAATGATCACCTTTTCCCAGTTCTCTACCTTTCCGTAGCCCATATAACTTCTTACATATGTGGGATCCTGATCCGGTATCTAATACCCAGGACGTAGGGTGAACTGAAAAACAGTTCTCAATAACAAACACACCCGAAGAAGGTGCATCATCATGCATGTTCTCCGTTTGGGTGGCGTGAGAATCCAGATATTCTCCTGTTTCCTGTTCAATCTTATAACACATATAAGATAGAACGGGTCCAACGTTCCCCTGCACAGTATAACATGCGGGTTCGGTCAATACATCCATATTATTATCTTGATTAAGACATGACATGGTCGCTACCTGGAGAGAGAGAGAAGAAAACACTTTAGTGTATGCTCTAGCAAGATCAGATTGGTTATTATCTTATCTAATCAGGATGGCTCCCACTGGTTTTTATCAAATCTTCCTTCAAACCCTAAAAGGAAAGACTAGCCGGGATTAATTACACCCTACAACTTCGCCGATCTTTCAGCCAGGCCATTGTCGGTACTTTGAGGGAGGTTCCCCGTGCTTTCGCACGGACCTAATTAAAGTAAACCTCGTTTTTTCAGAGGCGTAACCCCGTTGACACCTTTCTAGACACCTACTTGATCGGCTAATTGTCCTGTGTAAAACTCTCCCGGGAGTAACAATTACTCGCAGTGGGTATCGGGATCCAACTATCTCATAGAAGGTATGCAATCTCATTGCAAATCTCAACACTTGAAATTCCCGATAATATTTTGCCCCTAGCGTGCTATGACCTTGACGCATGCCAAACAACCCATAGTCCGCTAGTCAAGTTCAACCCGTACAATTCGTGATTGAATTAAACCCACCCGTACGACCCTTGACGCATGCCAAACAACGCCGTACGGATACCTTAATCCAATCGCATCTCATGCTATAGATAAGTAATAATCAGCTATCGTACACTACGCCTTGACGTATGCCAAACAACCGTAGCACGAATACTAAATATTACATATCTAAATTGACGGAGGGCTATGCAGGTTTTTCTGAAAACCATAAGCGTAATGAACTTGATATCGTTGTAGAATCAAGTGAAGTTTTGAAATGGAGTGATTTTGACGCTTTTATTAGTTTTGCTAAAGAGGTCACTCCCGGTGAAGGGATCTCGGCTCTTTCCTCATTGAATAAGGTGCGGGATATATCATATATATCACAGTGCAAAGCAAAACTCCAAAAGCAATCAAAAGCAAACCGAGTGTTTTAGCATCTGCCAGTTTCGCTAAAGAGGCCACTCCCGGTGAAGGGATCTCGGCTCTTTCCTCATCGAATAAGGTGCAGGGTATATCATATATACCGCTATGCAAAGCAAAACTGTAGCTACCCTTTTATTTTAAAATTTGATTCTACAACATCTTTTAGGTTTCTTTTCTTTCATTAATCACATTAATGAAGTCCCATCATTTAAGTCACCTAAACATCACAGATAAATACGACGTACACTTATGCCATCCGCATTCGCCTCGATGTCCCCTCGTGCATCGTTAAGTTAGGTAACTAACGACAGAGTAGGGCAGGGCTAGTGCGGGTGAAAAACATAAGTAACGTCTATATAATATATCATATATACTATATGAAGTAGCTATCACAGAACATATCTAATGATCACATCACAGATATCGCAGCAGAAACATAGATATAATGTTGGATATACTAGGACGTCCGTATTTAGTATTTTAGCCAATAATAGAAAATACGGATTCCACAGTCGCGACGAATAGCCAAGCCCACACCCTGGACCCCTACGAGAGCGGAAAGCGACCCTACCAATTCTGGAGTTTAGGAGACCCAGTCTCGACTCCTCGAGATGGCCTCCCACTGAACCCCAGAACCCGGTCACCTGTGCTCCCCTCCTTGGGTCCATCCTAATGCGGAAAAGTAAATAATATACAATACTGGTGACACAACCTCAACCCGAAAGTGCCCCAAATAAAAGAAAATTACATTACATTTGAATTTACATGAATGAAAATATAAAGCTCTCATCTCACATAAAAAAAACCCGGCTATTCTATCGCAACAATCCGGCACATCATATCACAGCAACACATAATATCACATATCATCAACGTAAGTAAGTATGTGTACCCCAATTGTCGTTGACGTATAGCAACGAAACAGGCGATATCGACATACTACACTTACGGTCACAGAAAAGAAAGTGTAAAACTGCAATATCTGGAATCCACATTCTCTTTAGACATCGTAAATGCGAAGTATCACATACCTCGTATTTCATGTCCTATAATATGAATTCCACACATTGCATCACATTCCAGATAATTAGACAGTATTAAAGTTTTCGAACGAACGATCAAATACCCAAGATTCACTAAAGCTCAACACTTGAGTGGAGTTCAAAAAACCCGGAGTGTGACACAGTGGTAGCGGTCCAGCCGTAGAAGGGTCAAGCCAACGCCTCACATGTGGCACGCCGTACTGCCCCAGACCCTAAGGTTCAAAAGGCAGTTCAAGACGGTCACATAATCGAGTTAAGGTTTGTTGTCTTCTAGAGGGTCCACCACAAACAAACTTTCACGAACCTTCGAAGGATTTAAACCCCGTGAAAAGTGAGCAAATGATACTCGTTCAAACACTTCACTACTTTCTAATTTACCCAGAAAGCCAAGAAATGTAAATTCCGATCGAATCGACGAGTCCAAAACCAACTCCAGAACAAACAGCACAAAATTCAGATTAAAAATACCCTAAAAAAAATATACAAGCATAATAAAGAATTACTGTATAAAAATTATCCATTGATGGATGTAAATGGCCGCGGAACCGCGGCCTAAGCAAGCTTAGGCCGCGTTTCCGCGGCAATATGAACAGTTCACTTCATCGAATTCTACAGTAATTCTTAGTTTTGCCTGCTTTATTTTCTACATATTTTTAATTCTGAAAAATGTCAAATTTTAAAAAATTTCCAGAGAGCACTCTAAAATGCCGTATTTCGGTTCGATCGGAGTTTTAATTTCGTAAAAATGTCGCCTAATGTTCTAGGTCGGCTCTGATACCATTGAAAGGTTACCCTAGCACCTCATGAAGGGTTTAGAAGCATCACATGTACCAAAGATGGAATTTTTAGGGTGCTAAGTTAACATGCAAAGGATCGATCCTAGAAAAATTAGGGTTTCTAATCTTACACATCAACATATGAAAAGAAAGCTAGGGTTTAGAGAGTACAACCTTTGTAGCTCCCTACGCTAGACTCCTCGGCTACTTGAAGTTTGTAAGAACTCCGCTTGAACGCCTCTCGGTCACCGATGATCCACCCCGAGTCCGCTTCGTCCAAGCTAGCAACTTCGCAAGATCAAGAATGAAAAACGAAGCTTACACTCTAAACAAGTGGGCTAGACTTGTGTAGAATGGTGTTGTGGTTCTCTTTCTCACTTCAAAATCCAATCTTGATGAGTATATTGCTCACTACTAAGAACTAGAGAGCAAAAGAGAGAGGTTGATGAAGATGATGGCTTTTTTGAAAGAAGATGATAAGTTCAACTCTATTTTTAAAAGGGAAAAATATATCTATATATATTTTCAATCTTTCATCTCAAACCATGGTTGAATCATTATTGTACTAGAGTTAAAACACAAAAGGAAAGTTAACCAAAGGTTAAATGGTGGGTGAGAATGGTTAGGTCAAAAGAAGAGTGTAGAAAAAATCAATAATAACCTTTTCTTCCCTTTTATGTTTTAATATAAATACAATAATAATTCATAAATAAAACCATGGTGTGAGTCTTATATTGCCACCATTTTCATATATATACAACCATGAAAGATGTATGTATGTATGTATGTATGTATGTATGTCCATATGTACATCCATATGTGCATGAATCAAAAAGAAGGCATACATGCATGCATACATCCAACTAACTCAAGAATGGATTTCAAGTGAGAAGCTAATGGTTAAATGATAAATCAACACTTGATTTATCAATCCGGCCATATCACATATGATCCCTACCAAAAGCAAGCCGCCCGATCAATATACGGTATCCCATACACGCAATTTAATCGGGTCCATGCGCATATCGCATACGCGTACCACAACGTTTCGCCTGGACTAGGAAGCTCCATTGTGGGACTCTGAGACTCGTCAATACGCCGGCAGTGGGCGATGATCATATCAAGGACCCCCAAGCCGCAAGCGGTCAGCTAAACGTAACGGCCACCCGGGTATTGAGCGATCAGAAGAGAACAAGCGAACCTGCTACAACTCCCGTCGAGCCAACCGGCAACACTTCCCGTACAGTCCGGTCTCCTCGTCTGATATGTCGCATATCAAGTATAGGGGTGATAAACGTCAGACCCCATTAACCGATAAGTCGTGCCGATATGAGGCTCATAATGGGTCGAGAAACTACTGGTAACACTTACCAGCAAATCTCTGAATCAGCCCTGGCCAGGGACTTCCCTGTTACGGCCAATCGAGCACAGCGCAACATCAACCCCCAATACCTGGAGAGACAAAACCCCTCCTATCGCTCATTGCCTCCATGTGACTCGGGACTGTACCCAAAAACCACCGTTTTGCACGCCCTCATGGACGTGGTAAGGTGGAGATCAAAGCACAGTGGGAATCACACAAGACTCTATGACGATCTCGGGTCTACAGACTAACCTTCACAAGTGTCACCTGAGAACTGCCATCTGACGTGAGGTATAATACCATCTAGGAGTTCTCGGCGAGTCCGTCCAGTGTACCCAGTCTCCACTGAGCACCCGTATACCATCTCTGATGTCAAACACCAATGGATATGGGATCATCCATCGCCCATCTCATAGGTCGAGAATCGTATACGCTAGTCTACACTGGTATATCGATGCCCCGTCTCGATACACCTACGACTAGGGACCTTGAAGGATGTACTTATGGACTACCATGTCCCCACTAGTATTATCTGCATCATAGTCCAGGTAGTCAAGAACACATCTTAAGGGCTTTACCAACATGTAACTATAAGACAGTATAAGGAAACTAGTGTATATGTTAAGATAAAGAGCAACCAGATAGCATACTATCATATCGAGCAAGAAAGTCATCTCTATATATAACCAAGCATCCAATAATATACATCATCTGTACAATACTGGCCTCTAGGGCATACATACAACTAACAGGGTCATCATCTTCCATGATGCAATCCTCGCTCCTACCGTCTATGAAAAAACCATAGTATCTCTCAGGCGGATGAGGAATCCTACTAGATCGGCAGAGTAGCTAAGGTTCGTTAGGGACTATCGAATCCTCTGGTTCAGCTAAATCATCAGTTGCGGTTTGTGTAGCTAGAACTTCTTCCAGTTCTACCCCATTGCCACTAATTTCTTTTATAAGAAATTCCTTTTCTAAAAAGGTGGCATGTCGAGAAACAAACACCTTTTGTTCCTTGCTGTGGTAGAATAGATATCCATTTGAATTCTTTGGATATACTATAAACTTACAAAGAACTGATAGTGCCTCGAGTTTGTCTGGATTTTTCTGTTTAACATAGGCCGAACAACCCCATATCTTAACTTATTTAAGACATGGTCTCTTTCTACTTCATATCTTATATGGAGTTTTGGGCACTGATTTTGATGGAACCTGATTCAATTGGTATGCAGCTGTCTCAAGCGCATAACGCCAAAAGGAGATAGGTAACTCAGAAGTACTCATCATAGAGCGTACCATATCTAATAGGGTACGATTCCTCCGCTCCGATACATCATTCTCCTGTGGTGTATACAGAGGAGTAAGCTGAGAGAGAATCCCCTCTTTTAAATAGTCCAGGAACTACGTGCTCAAGTATTCTCCTCCCCGATCGGATCGAAGGATTTTAATATTTTTACCCGTTTGGTTCTCTACTTCGCATTTATATTCATTGAATTTCTCAAAAACTTCAGACTTATGTTTCAACAGGAACACATGTCCGAATCTTGAGAGATCGTCGGTGAATGTAATGAAATACGAGAAACCGTTCCTTGCATGTGTAGACATATGACCGCATACATCATTTTGTATCAGTCCCAAAAGTTCAGTAGCTCTTTCTCCATGTCCAGTAAATGGAGTTTTGGTCATTTTACCTTTGAGACGTGACTAGCAAGTTTCATAGGATGAAAATTCGAACGAATTCGAATATCCTTCCTTATGTAACTTAGCTAGTCATGTCGCATTGATATTACCTAGTGTCACGACCCAAATTTAGGCACGTGATCGGCAGTTAAACCACATGATGTCAACAGGCGTACACAATTTAAGTTAGCCGAAACCCAGAAATCTAAACCACCCCAAAAAGGGATAAGTGGAGAAAACATAGTTAAAAATCTTCTGAAAACCTCAAGTAAAAATATTTAAACTTAAGTTTACTTTCTTAAAAATTTCGGCAGCACCTCCTTTATAAAAACCAGCCCCGAAAACGAGTACAACATAGAATATAATAAAGTATCCCCAAACGGGAGCAAATCATGCCCAACGGTGGAAACTACCACCACAAGCATATATATGACGCCGTAGAGAAGAAATATAAATGAAAATAGCATAAGGAGGTACAAACTTATAACAAGGCCGACTCCCACTAGCATGGCACCCAAAGTCATAAAAAAATAATACAACATCGATCCTCACAATTCGTCTCTAAGTCAAATACATGAAGTGGTAGATGGAGAGTACTAGATACAAAAGATAAGTAATGAATATCATCGGATAACCGCAAACCCATCTATAGCAAAAGGTCTCGCAGCCAACCGTAGCGGTATCCGCAAAAGGAGAGATAATAAGAAGCCCTGCCGCGACTACTTTGAGGGTAAATCCTGCAAAACACTGTGGCACAACGGGGGTGAGTTGCCAGCTCGTGAATAGTAAATAACATCATACTGTAATCATAAGTATGCACGAACAGCGATAAATCTATCACATGTAATCTGATAGCATAAGTATGGCAATATAGATATGCAACAATCATGATCAAGGTACACCATCAGGTATTACAAATACATGAAGCAGTGCATATCAAATAAATGCAGAGTATGGGATAAAACATAACATCATCAATGAATCATCATCGTAGAAAATCCTGGTGTCTATCAACGACACACCAAATCCCAATATCTCAGGCGCCGTCACTCTGATCGGCCCTCAAATCTGTAACTTTTATGGAACCTGAGTGTCCAACATCAACACTCGAAACATCATAAAAACATATGCCGGTATATATATATATATATATATATATATATATATATATGAGGAAGTCTACCTCATGAGTCCATCAATGACACAACAAAATCATGGAACCTGAGTGTCCATCATCGACACTCAAAACATCATGAAATGCTCGTGTCCAGCATCGACACGTAAATACTCATCTCTTAGGCGGCGCATACCCAGATCGGCCCTCAATATATCTCATGTCATATCTCTCGCACGGTATTCTCCGGATAACCGTCGGTTTCTATACTATCACCGGTAAGTAGTGCTTCCCTACCAGGCTCACCGCCTAACAATACGAGTCTTCTTGCCCCGGGGTACTTCACCGGGTTAACCATGTGCCTGCAGACGGTTCCCCCTCGCTCCTCGAATCGGATATCTAACACAAGTCTCAGAACCGAGAAAACTCATGGTGGACGCATCGAAATATCATATCAAGAGAAACCGGGTTTTCAAAACAATATGTAATTTCTTGAAATATCTCCACGGTTCTCCAATCCATAAATCACAAGAAGTCCATATCTCAATACTTAAATCCATGAAATCTGATATATGCAACATAAAACAGCAATATGAGCATATTAAGGGAAAACCGCTCTTTTAAACGAATCCAGTTTTAAAATATATCATACGGTTCCCAATTCCTCGGAAATCAAATGCAGTATCATATGAGGCGTACATGTAACTATAGCAAGATGCGTGTATCTATATGTAAGCATGTATGTATGATGCATTTCATATGCGTAATAGCACAATAATCAACGTCTCAATATCAATGTCAATACAATACCACATAGGGGTATATGTAACTATAGTAAGATATGTGGGTGTACATGTAAGTGTGTATGCATGATGTACAAGTAGCTATAGCAGAGTATGTGTATCAATATATAAGCATGTATGTATGATGCATTTCATATGCGCAATAGCTCAATAATCAACATCTCAATATCAATGTCAATACAATACCACATAGGGGTATATATAACTATAGCAAGATATGTGGGTGTACATGTAAGTATGTATTCATGATGTACAAGTAGCTATAGCAGAGTATGTGTTGCACGTATCATGGCAATTACCAACGGTGTTGTTGGCTATAGTGCCCTCAAGACAATTATCGTAGTCGTAGGCAGGTGATTATGATGATTGGGCAAGGAACTATACCGATAGATTAGTCTTACTCAAGATGATAGTATGCTATCTGGCTTGTCTTTATCATCATATACGTGGTGATAGAGCCCATAGGATTCTTGCTTTACCACAAGCATATGATGGCAATCATATACGTGGGAGCTGGGGGTCTATAAGCACATCCTTAAATGTCCCTAGTCATAGGAGTATCGAGACTGGGCATCGATACTCCAGTGTAGAGTGTTGTATACTTATCTAGACCCTGACGAGGGGCGGTGGCCGGTCTTACAAGCCATTGGTGTTAGTAGTTCACCTAAGATATTATACATTTTCTCATTGGGTTATGAGTACACTGGATGGACTCGCCGGGTACATGCTAGTTGGTATTATACCTATTGTCAGAAAGCAGTTCCTAGGTGACATGTGTACAGGTTAGTTTGTCCACCTAAGATCATCATTTGTCTCGTATGAGTTCGCAATATGCTTTGATTACTTCCCTAACACGGCTCAAAGGAGTCGTGCAAATAGGTTTTAGTTGGGTACAGTCCCGAGCCACATGGAGGCAGTGAGCGGATCGTCGGGGATTCTTCTCTCCCAGTATTGGGGGTTGATGTCGCGCTCTGCACGGGTGGCCATCACCAGAAATCCTCGGCCAGGGTAGTCGATAATTACCGATCTACGATCGGTAGTTTCTCAGGTGGTGATGGGTTCCATACCGACACGAATTATCGCGTTATTAGGGGTCTGACTTTATCCACCCCCTAGACTCGATATGCGATACTCATAGACGAACGGACCGGACTTTACGGATATTTTCAGTGTCAGGCTCAGTAGGGGTTCAGGTTGAGTTTGCTCGCCGGCCTCCCTTTCGTTCAATACCTGGGCAGCCGTTACGTGCAACTAGTGTCGCTGACGTGCTTGAGGTTAAACCCACTGCCAACGTATTAACGAGTCTTTAGAGTCCCACATAGAGGGTTTTCACGGTTCAGGCGATATGGTGTAGATGATGTACGTTGGTACATACAGGTGTCCAATTAAATGTGTGTATAGGCTGCACAGACTTTAATCGGACGGTTTATAATACTAGCGACTTAGGATTAAGCCGAATTATTAAATCATGTTTTGATTTAATAATTTATATTTGTATTTATATTCTAGAATTATTGTTCACTATACTTTCTCTCTCTTGGCTATTCGTATTTTGGTACGAATACGTGTATGTGTATTTCGATATATGTACCGGGAAGTATTCCGTATTTATACGAAATAGCTTTCAGAAGATGTGACACCTCATTATTTGATTTTCCCATTTAGAAAATCATTTAGGGAAATGAGGTAGAGGGGGTGAGGTGGCATAAGCATGGCTTGAGCATGTAGAGAGGTATGGGTTGCAAATTGTTTATTAGATAATTGAAAAAGATATTTTTGTGTGCATTATTTTAGAAGATTGAGTGAGAGAGGGAGTGAGGAGGAAGCCGCTTTGGTATGAGTTTGGGCTCATTTTTCTCAACTTGATTTTCATTTTTGCCTCACACTCTCTCACTCTCACACACTCACAAAAGACATAGCCATATTTTTCTTTAGTTGCTCAAGCCATGTTTTCTTCACTTCTTCTTCATCTTTCTATGGTTGCTCTTGGAGCATCTTCATGGGAGAAAAACATTAGTGAGACAATCCTACACCTCCACTCTCCATTGCTAGTAACCTTAGAGCATCGGTTGCGTCATTTCCCAAGGCTGGAGCTTGTGCCGTTACCCTCAGGTGGATCATAAGAGATGGAGGAAGACCGGCAACCAAACTTGATCAACGACTACTAGGAGCTTGGAATGAAGACCGAAGGACATGGATTGATCGGTATAACCGTTCTAACTCCTTTTTACATTTAGCTTGTCTATGGTTTAAGGTAGATCCGGGCATCGGGTCATGGTAGCGCCGGTTTATAAAATTTTAGTTGCGCATTTGGCCACTTTTTGATGGCCGGGGCGCTGCCGTAACCCAACATGGTATTAGAGCCAACCTTAAAATCCTAAGCTAGCTTGTTTTGACAATGTAAAAGTATCGAAATTGAAAAAACTACATTGCACTATCCTGGACATTCAAGGTTCTGTCGATTTTCAAAGTGTCTTCAAAAATTATTTAAACATCTACAGAAGACTACTGACATGACCTATAGCCTGCACCCTAAACACGACCCCAATCCCTCGAATTTTGGCCGAGCACAAGCCCAAAAATTCCGAGGAGGCCGGGCATTCTGGGTCTTCTGGAGTTCGTTTTTTCGGTGCAGTCTGGTCTCTGGAATGTTGGTTCAGTGGAATTGTTTGTTTAGCCCAGTTTGGAAATGGTTTTACATAGTTGTTTGGGGCTATTCGGGGGTTATTTCGAACTCGATATTTCTAACATTGTTTAAAGTTATCAGTGCTTACATTGCTATCTGCGACTGTGAATGTCGTTTGATCGGTACAACTTGTCTAATTGCTATAGTTCTTTTAGACGGGTTTGAGAACGTGACATTCACGTTGATGTTCTGTGTTGTGCTGTGATGTTGGTTAGATCGTCATGTTGTATAGCTTTGGTGCTATGTTAGTACAGTTTAGTCTCATTTGTACATTTGATATTGCAGGGCGAGCGTCCGACATGTAGACTGCTGTCACTGCTAATTTGTATATTATTTATTTGGAGCACGACCGGGTTGAGGTCGATGTCACCCTTGTATATTATTTTCTTTTCTGTACTAGGATTACCCCACAGTGGAGTGCACGAATAACCGGGTTCTAGAGGGCATCGGGTCCGCATCTCATGGGGTTGAGACGGAGGGGACCTTGCTCTAGAATTGGCGAGCTATTCGCCGCACTCGTAGGGGGTATAGGTTGACCCACGGAGTGGTGCTCAAGTTACTGTGAAGTGCTGGGTGGCCCATTCACGTTGTTGAAGGGGATTGCCTCGCTTCTGGTTTTGGCGGGTAACTTGCCTCTCGTAGGGGTTTAGGTTTCATTGCATAGGCTATCCACACGACAGGAAACGTCGGGTCTCATTTGCGGCTCATGTGAAACTCGGGGCTCCAAGATTATCAATCATTCTGTGTTGCTTCTGTGATGTTTCTGTGATGTTGCTAATATCATGCCTGGGACGAATGTTATATATATTTATATTTATATATACTAGTAGATGTTGTATATGTTTTGCACCCGTGCTAGTCCAGTCCTCGCTCTGTCGTTAGTTAAGTAACCTAATGCGTGATGAAGGGACCCAGTGTGTCATGACCCGAAATGGCATGCGACTGGCACATGAATCATATGAAGTCTATAGGACCCTATCTAATTCAAGTAAGCCAAGAAATCCCAGAAATCTAAACCATTTAAAGAAAGAAGTGAAGAAAACAAGTTTTTAAAACAAGGGGTTTTTAAGTAACATAAGCCGAATATGCATTTTAAAATCTCAAGTCTTTTAAGAAAATTTCGGCAGAGTTTCCTTTGTAATTTCTGGTCCCAAACGGGGTACAATATGAATAATATATGCACAATGATAAAAGGCATCCCTAAGCGGGGGCTAGCTCTTCGTCAATCGACGGTCACAACCACGCAAACAATATAATATACAACGCCCAAGGGCGAGGATCAAAACTCAAATGGAAACTCAAAATATCAAGAAAACCATAATAATACAACACGTGACTCTAACGTCGAAAGAATAAATAACTAGTTTTCTATGTCTGAAATAATATACATGTCTGGTTGATGGAATTTTACTAGATACAACTGAAAATAAATATGTACAATGGTGGTCACGATGCGAGTGAACCCACCTACCAAAGCAATCACCCGTAATGAAGTAATGTGCTAACAAAACAGCCAAGGAAAAACCTTTACGGCAAAATATGCAAGAAACTGTGGCACAACGGGGGTGAGTTGCCAACTCGTGAGTAGAAAACATCACAAAGCAAAAATCGTATGTATGGCTCAATCCTAGATCAAATACGATCACTAATATATATCCTCAAAATTATAAAGTCTGAAGCATGATAAGGTGGCAAGGGTAAATATATATACATCAGTGTAATACCAAGTGCTCGTGTCAGTACCTCAGGTAGCAACATAGCATAAATATGAGGTATGGTCAATGTAATCATCATGAATCGGTGTCAACTATATCATGAAGTCTATAAGTATGTGGAGATCATCCAACTATGTAATCAATGTCTGTATGCATGTGGGTCTCATCCACGTGTCAACCAATGACATAACAACATCATGCATGTAAAAGTCATAAAAGCATATGCATGAAAGTATGAGGATACAAATCAACGTGTGTCCCTCGCGACACATCAAAATCATGGAACCTGAGTGTCTAGCATCGACACTCGAAAACACCATGAAACTCGTGCCCAGCATCGGCACGTAAATCCTTATATATCGTGCTCCGTCAGTCCAGATCGGCCCAAGGGCTCCGTCAGTCCGGATCGGCCTATATCATCTCTCGACTCTGGTCGGTATCCTCTGGATATCCGCCGAGCCCAAATACTATCACTGGTAGGTAGTGGTCCCTCTGCCAGGCTCAACGTCATCCACACGAAATCTCTCTCTCGCCCCGGGGTGCCATACCGGGTCCACCAAGTACCCGCAAACGGAATCATCCGCCTCCTTGGATCGGGTTTCATATATCATATGTCTCAGAACCGAGAAAACGCATGGTGGACGTATTGATATATCATATCAAGAGATAACGGGTTTTTAAAACAGTACAAACTTTCTTTTCAAATACCCACGGTTCTCAAATCCAGAAATCTCATGAAAATAGCATATCTCAATGCGTATAGTTGTAAAGCATGATGTATGCGACATATAAAAGAAATTTAAGCATATCAGTATATCATGCAACATGGAATAGTAATATGCACATATCAAGGGAAAACAACTCTTTCAAATGAATCCAGTTTTAAAATATATCTTGCTGTTCCCAAATCTCCAAAATTAAGCCAGAATCATCAATGTATGTGCAAATAGGTATGTATGCAAATATGAGTGTACAAAATGTCTGTGTGCCAATATAGATGTACAAGTAGGTATATACGCATGTATGAGTGTACAATATGCATGTGCGCCAATATGGATGTACAAGTAGGTATATACGCAAGTATGAGTGTACATTATGCATATGCGCCAATATGGATGCAAGGGGTCATATCCTGATGCAACAGTCTTACTATGTAATGGTATGGCAGTTATCGATGATGAAGTGTGTGAGACGACAAGCAGGTGTACGTGGAACATACACATCATCGATAATGGTGCTGGTGTCCTGACAGCATGGGTTTAATATAACCATAAACATATTTAAACATGCAATCCGATGAAAATAGCAAGAATATGCAGAAAATAAATAATAAACACAACAGTGAAGAATCTACATCAATATATATATGACATACAGTTTTTTCCATTTGAAATAACACAAATCGTTGTGTTTAGAAAAATAAGGGCTACGGTGTTTTTAGGAAAATATGCGTATTTTGAAAATATCCGTAAAATCCCTTGGCCTGTCTTTAAAATACTCACGATTCGTTAGTTTTGAGATAGGTATGACTCGGGTCTTGTCTAATATATATAAGTAAACAACGGGACTAATCGAAAGGTAAGGAAACCACCTAAATCTGAGTCGATACATACATACATACATACATATGTATATATATATAATAGTCGGTGATCCCGCCTCAATAGTATCACATACGATACAATAAATAACATGACATTCTCGAGTCAAGAGTGCGGATCTATCATCATAGTTATCTCGTACGGTACATCCATCCAACGGCATCCCAAATATGGGTATGGGTCAACTATCACATCTATCTCATCATTTATCTGGTATCCTTATCATCACATCATGAATTCGAGGTACTGATATACAGTCTAGTACGATCTGATACCATCAACATATATATAAATGCGTGTGTATGAAAACACATCGCCTACTGATTCGCTATCATCACATGCCGTATCTCATAATACGATCCAAATCACATCACCGATCTCGTGGCATCATGCCCAATCTCATCGACTCATCTCCAAATACCATGTACAATCCTCATCATCCATGTGTAGGTGTGTGTGTGTACATATATATATATATATATATATATATATATATATACGCCTACTCCCATACCTATGTGTGTGCGTGTGTGTGTATATATATACGTATTCCCATATACACACAAGTAATAATAATAATGCATGAAAGGGTGTATGCGTGTGTATGCAAACCTATTCTATGGTTCACGACTAAGAAATCAACCACGACACTATCATCCAAATTCACAACACATATGTAAATATATAACATATCATCAACTACACTACGAACTGCGGGTGTGTTATATGCCATCCACCCGACTCCCCCGTAGATATAATCTATTCACCTTGCTCTTCGCTTTCCGTTGCCGACGTCGCCACGCACTTGCTTGTTGTCTCGAAGTCTCCGTGTGGGTACCTACACATCATAACGTATTGTATCGCATTAAAAACTAAATCAAAACCAAAATGACACGCTAAAAGCCTATAGGTTAGAACTTACGGACTACGCCTCTCAAACCACCAAACAACTCTCGATTTCGTCGTACAAACGACAAGTGATCGACGTAAAACACAATACTAAAATCCAAAATCCATAATACGAAAAATATAACCCCGATTCAAAACAACAACACATGAAAATGATCCCAGAGTTTACCCTAACTGAAATTATCCAATTTTGCATACAGGAGGGGTCTAATTTACTAGAGATGGAGCTACAGACAAAGCACGAACCAAATCCAACCAACCCTGGCCATAAATTGCAGCCAGATGGAATAAATCTGCGGTCCAAAGGTGGAGGTGTGGTCTCGGATCTTGGGTAAAGCTTTCTTAGTGCCTACTTATCTCTCAGTGTTTGCTAAATAATTTTCTGGTCACCCGGGTGTTAGCAGATTTCAATATACATCACTATTTCCATAAAATCTGCCGATGTCGAGGTTTATAAGTTTGTGATTTGGGTTCTATTCTCTGGTTTCAGTCCATTTTACAATCCCTACAGGGTTTTAAGGTCACTACAACACTCAATTACAAATCACAACTCAAGAATTCCTCAAACCCCCTAACTAGGAATTTCCATACCTCACTAAACGACACTTGGGTTCTAATCAAACATGGATGTAAAAGCAATCGGAATACTATGCTAATGGTGCAGAAATTATGTCATTTGGCACTGATGAATCCCCTAGAGCACCAAAATGCAAACTTTCTAGGTCTAAAGTGTAGCTTGTGAGCTTGTGCATGCTTTTTGTGAAGGGAAGTATGTGTTTTGATGTTGATTTGGGGGTGAAGTGAGGTGTAGGAGGTGGCGGAAGGAGAGGGCAGCAACAATGGTGAGAGAGGAAAGGAAAAGAATGAGGAAAATGAAGAGGGAGACAAAGACCATGACCTAGGTTTGACCCCTCACTTCTTTCTCTCTCAAGCCCATCTCTCAATTGTTTGACATTTTCATTTTCCTTTTCTTTTCTTATCTTTTCGTTTCCATTTCATTTTTAAAACCAAACACATAAATCCCAAATGAAACCATGGTTATAAAATGTAACACATGTGTAAAATACGACACGGTGCATATTTTGCATAAAATAAGCTTAATGCGCGATTAGCGATATTTAATCGCGATTAGCACTAAATTAGTGTATAATAAATAATAAAATTTCATAATTTATATAAATCACATAAAACACCCTCTTTTTAGTAATTTCTAAAAATTTTCCAAATTTTTCCCAAATTATCGGTATTTAATTATACTGCCTTATTAAAATATTCAATATATTTATTATTAAATTATAAAAATTCCCAAATATAATATTTTATTTTTCTGAAATGTTACAATCTTCCCCACTTAAAGAAATTCAGTCCCCGAATTTAAATTTAAACCCCTCAAATACTAAAACATTTCAGTAAAAAGTCCAAGTCGTCGGGGCTCCGTAATCATCAATACATAAAACGCATCATAGCACAATACATAAAATGCATCATAGCAGCAGATAACTCAAAATCAAAACTCCGTCAAGCATCTCACAATCATCGGAGTCATGGTGAAGACACAAATGTCAAATCCAATACGAAAACCAAAATGATATAAATCAAAACTATACATGTAAACATCTGAAGGAAATGCATGCTAAACCTTTCATGTTGCTGTGTGATGCGCGTATCGCGGCACAGTGGCGGATGCCTATTGTAAGAAAATAACTATATATATATATTTATCCCTTGTTTAATATGTACGTCCCGCCTTTTTTGAAAATAATTTAGAAGGGTTTCCTTGTTTTAAACGTTTCGTGTCACCTTAGACACATAGGTAAATACTGGGACTATAGCTCCTTTTTGGAAATCCCCTCGATAACTATCAATGTATGCAAAATATATCCAGGTACTGTCCTTTGACTAGTCCTGTTCAGTACGAAAACAAATAGAAAATATCATAAAAACGTACTTCTCCATAAGAAATCAATCCCAAAATGTGCACATGAATGCTACGTACGTCTGGTGCGCACGGAAATCAAAATCCAAGAATGTGCCATACACATGCAAAGAAACAACATCTATGTGCATCTGGTGTACACGAAACATCTGTCAAAGGCAACGGGTGCGCCTGACAGCAATATCAGGTGCATCTGATATGCACGACGAATATCGATTTAGTGCATCTGGTGTGCACCAAAATCGCATCAAGCACCCAAGCATGCGCAATAATCCAAATCAAGTGTACGAAAACAAATATCGAATTTCAAAATCGAAATCAATGGTATACGACACCTTCAATCCAAATCCGAATCAGGTATACCGTAATTTATAATCTCACAACCATGTGTATCAGCGTGCACAAAATCAAATTAAATACTAAAATTGCATGAAAACTATGCTGAAAGCACAAGTCAAACCACATAGTTATCATAGGCATGAAATCAAAATCAATATCTCGAATGACATCAATCAAAGTCAAGTGCAACCGTAGGGTACAAAAATCTTAATCATGCAAACAAATCGTCCAACATACCGAAATCCAAAAATGACGGATACATGATAATCGAATCACCAAATCACAAATCATAAATACCGTCATCGATATGTCCTCGTTCAAAGTCGAGAAGGTGTCGGTGCATCCAATGCTAGCAGAGCAAGATATCTACTTGCCTACTGTTCGTGGCCTGCCAGCTGGTGCCAATAGGCTCTCGTCTCTCACTGCAGATTGCTAAGTGCATATCTCCTCGGCTTAACGGTCCAATATGGAATGACGATAGAAACAGTCCTGCTCTGGCACGTCCTCTAAAGATCTCTGGCCAACTATCTCGTCGACGATGCCGAACTCTGGCCTACTGGTTGTGAGCAATATGACCGCTCCTGGGTCCAAGTCTTCTCGTATAGTATTCCAGAAAGGTTCTGTCGATGTCTCTCCCAATCTCGTTTCTACCGAACAGCCCGAAAGCCATCTCTTTTACGAAATCAAATCCTTGTTCCGGAACGGCTGCATACTCATCACGACTCCTTATGGAAGGTATATCCATATACAATACCACCGTATGCATATCACATTTCTGATGTCGGCGAAGTGGAACGTCATCTCATCAAGATCTCATACAAACTGCTTACTCTACTTTTCTCTAATGTCAACTGCTACGGACTCGTCTCTTCGTGGCTGTATGGACTGTGCTCCAACGGCTATACTCGTATCTGAAGTCTCCCAAGCAATGTCTCCCATCACATAATATCCGAATGACATCGAACCTTTCGATCGATTCGTCAAAGTTCCATAATGCCCCAAGAGCTCAACATCTTGGGTACAGTTTAACATTATTCCAGTACATGCCACAACACCCGTGGACCAACCGTAGAAGGGCAAACCCAAGCCTCACTAATGGCACCGCTGAACTACCGCAAACCCTAAGGTTTCAACGCGTTCTTATGGTCATTATGTCGAGTTAGGGATTCATTCTTCTAGAGGATCCATAGCATTACTTGCATTTGTCTCTGAATACTTTAAACTTGGGAAAAGGGCTTCTGACATTCGATTGTCTCTATCGACTCCCAACGTACCTGCGTGAAGTCGTCTCTAGCTGGAATCAATCAATCTGATGACCTTGCATCGGCGTAGGCAACGAATCACATATCCTAGTCCTTCCTCCATGGGTGACTAGCGATCTTCTATCATATCTCTGAGTATAACTCGTGCGGCATTAGCTCCAAACATCTGGGGCGATATCTTGTCATTCGCAGCAATCACTGGCTCATTCGTCCGCACGCTGAACAGAGCCTCAATCACCAAGAATAATCTGTGCGTTGACGCTCATCAAAAATCTGGCTGGCCTCTATCACTGGCTCAATCCTCTGGTGTTGATCTGCACGTCCGAGAAATCTCGTAAAAGCGATCCATCAAACGCAATAAAATGACGCCTCTACGCAATCGTATGTCCCTGGAATCATGCCCTGGTTAGTCCTCGTCCGTGACGAGCTCGTGCTGATGCAACTCTAGCCATAGCTCTCTCTGCCCGTGTAATCATGGTAGCAAAATCATAAACCAATATCGATGCGGATAGCCCATAGGAATGAATATAATAATGTGGAAGGAAATGTACATCCAAAGGCTTCTTAAGCAGAGTAGCGTATCATAAGTATGCCGCGGAACATACACACGGTACGTCATTCTCCTTTAGCCACCTGATCGCATGCTTTTTGTGTGTCGGATGTTCAAAGTTCTAAAGTTTACCGCGATCAGGAAGGTGTCTCTATGCGGCTAGTCGGTTGAGCATGGGTCGATCCACAGGGAGATGGTTGTATTTCCGTTCTTGTCTTAGACGATTCAATAAAGAATGAGTATATGTTTGTTCATGTCTAACCTATGTGTTTTATTTGCAAGTATAAAGTTGTTAAGAAAATATACGAAAGTGTAAGCTAAAGAAATCCGTACTCAAAACCTTTGAGCCGAGTCTTGACCAATTGAAGCTAGAGCAATCGGCAACAACGTGGATTAGGGGATTTAAGTGCGGTATTCGTGGACTCCGGCTTATTTACCCTTGTCCTTCCGTTCTTGTCTCTTGCTTTCGCCTCCGGCCAAACCGAACGCAACCGGTCGCGGTTAGGAATCACCGTTACCTTGTTAGGGTAGGGTGCCTAACCGAGCGCTTGCGTATCGTTTGGGCGGAGTTCAATGGAAAATAACGGGAAAAGGAAAAGAGCAAGGAGATATTAACTTACAATACCGTATTTATTCTTAACAACGATAATTACGACCATTCACAAAAAGAACCAAAAGAGCAAAAGAAAAGAACAAAGAAAAGAAAAGATTACAAGTAAATAAGTGCATGAATTAAATTGCATGAAAGTAAAGCATTAATGTAAAGCAAGTAATAAAAAGCAAGAAAGAAATAAGCAAGAAAGTAATTACAAGAACATAGAACTCAAGACAAGTATGGGATCAATAGCCAACCCTTAAACTTGCAAGCTCAATCAAGAGGTTGCAAGATCAAGAGAAGGGTAAAGAACTCATGTGAAGTGAAGAACTAATTCCATAAGAAAATACGACCTTTGAGATCAATAACTAACCCTTAACCTTTCAAGCTCAATGAAGAGGTTGAAATATCAAGAGAAAGCAAAAATCTCAAGGGGAAGTTAATCCAAAGAGAATGATACAAAAACCCTCATCTTCATTGATCTTCCACTCAAAAAGCTCTCGCTACAATTTTCATGGAGAAAAGAATGAAGAAGAAGAAGAAAAAGACTAAATCCTAACAAAAAGAGGCTAAAGAAATTAACCCCTTGGCTTGGCTCAGTTCTGGGGTATCTATAGGCAGTAAGCTGAAAACCTAGGGCAATATTCTGAATCAACATGAATATACCAATCTACCCTCAGAAAACTACAGAGTGCGGAGACTATATGGCCGCGGTTCCGCGGCATAAGCCTGCTAATGCCGCAGAACCGCGGCCATTATACGGAATTGGGCCGTAGGGTTTTGTGGGGATCCCTGGTTTGTTGTTGTCTGCTGTGTGGTATATGACTTTTCTCAGAAACTCTTCACAATTATTCCAGAATTTTAGTAGAACAAAAGGTGATGTGATGTGGATCTTTTGCCATGATTTCCTCGAGCCCCGTGTAGATTTCTTGGATCTTGTGTTGACATTAAGCTTTGTGCATGAAAATGACAAACGATTTGCCATTTTGTCCCTTAAACTGGTATGCGGCAACACACGGATAGAGAGCGGAGACCCGTGTTTTATCTGTTGTTGGCAGTAATCCAGAATTTGTCATACTTTTCCATGATATTCACTGTTTAGAGCTGAGACCAGTATCCTGCAATTATGTAGCAAACACGGCTCAAAAGCACCTGCCTATAAACAAACGAGCGTAAGAATGGGCGGTATAAAATGCAATATTCTGGTATGAACAAATATCCCAAAACTTAACTTTTGCTCGTCCCGGGCAAAACCAATTATTTCACAAAAATAAAATCCTAACCGCACTTTCGCAGGGAACGCGGTTGCACTGAGCGCGTGCAACAAGCCGTTAAACCTCTAAGTGTGCCTAGTAGGAGGAGTGTTGTCTCCTGAGGGTTTTCAGCGAATACTACCCACAAAATCCCGTCAAGCTAGTTTCATAAGTTAACATCGATTCTACTCCTACAGTTTTAGAATTTACGTTAGAAACTCTATCATTCTAAGTTAGAAATATCCAACCCTTATTTTTCACACCTCCTATCTATTTAACCTTAGATCATATACGTTCCAAAAAATTTTAGAAAGATATTGGTATCTCCTGAGCTTACCTTCTAAAGTGCGGCCTCAAATCAGGGATTTTTATCAACTTTACAGAAAACATAAGTCTTATTCTTTATTTCTATCTTTTATCCAAACATCGATTGTATACCCCTACGTGTGTGTGTATTTGCACCCCTACACTCAAGAATTCAATTCAAACTTATAATACCCTTGCCCTAATACCTAATACTACTTCTTTTCATTAAGGATGGACGGTTTTGCTCACACACCTCTCATGCGACTATTAATGCTTCTTGAAGCACTAACGGCCGATTACTGAGTGTGTGAACTTTAAAGCGTAAATAGCAGTTTCCAGGTCTTAACTTTATTCTATTTTTCTTTTACTTTTTCTTTTTCTTTTTCAAGACCGGATATATTTTTCAATATGCTCTTTTGGTGTTTAGCTTTAAATACCATTTTTTCTTTCATACTAGGCTTTCAGGCAAGAGTATTTCTAGGTATCCTCTACTATCCCAAGTTTCAAGGTGCGTGTAAGTGCAGTTGTAGGGTGTATACTTTCTAAATTTGAACTCAAGAAAAGAAACTATTTTTCAGACTTATCCTCCAGTAAAGCTTCAATACTTTCCCTTCATCTTGACTTAACTCAAGAACTGAACTCAAGACTACCTATTTCTCAAAAAAAAACTGTAAGGACGTATAATCACCAAGTTTAAACAGAATGAGGGTTATTTTTTTAGGATTTTCAAATCCTAAGCCTAGAATTTAGTTATTTCTATCATATCAACTAAACTTTCGGAATAAAGATCTAAGTTACCCTATTATCTAACTTGACGACAAAGTTTTTATATTTTTTGGAAAATTTTCGATTTTTGTGGGTTTTTTAATAAGGTATGCAAATGCAAAATATACAAATGAATGCGAAGGAAGAAAGCTTACCGACCATACCCCCAAACTTAAATGTGACAGTGCCCTCACTGTCAGGCTATACCAAGAGGGTCAAAATTGTCGGCGCTCTCTCTAAAAACAAATTATATACAAAACAAAAAGGAAAACAAAAAATATATACAAAAAATGGTGTCCCTCCCAAACTTAAGTAAAACAGTGTTTCCACTGTTAAGCGTTGAAGTTTAGGATCGGGAGGGGAAAGAACAGTATCAAGCTATACAAGGCCTTACGCAGGCCAAAAGTGAGCACCAACCATTCAAAGATTTTGTCTCTATAAGGTGCTGGTTGGTGAAAGAATGCGGAGAAGTAAGAAGTAGAGAATACGCGAGACCGTATAGAGAGAGAAGTGGGATACGGTCTCGGTATATGAGAAGAATGGCGGATGGGAGAAAGAAGTGGAATACGAACTTGAGGGTGGAAATGGAGAGAATAAATTAGCACAATTTATGATGACCGATGTGTAAAAAGCGATTGTGCTAATCTATTAACCCGTCGAGAAATGGGGTCAAATCCCTCAAGATTCGTGAGAAACCATGGGTACGCCGAACTTGGTAAACCAGACACAGGAAGTGAAAATGATACGGTTTCTTGCATGGTCGGAACGATGGAAAGGGTGGGGGGAAGTGATTGAGGAAGGGTATCGGGTAAAGGTTCAGGAGGGTGTACACAGGCAATGACAGGGATAGGATGAATTGGAAAATCCGACTCATCAAGCAAAACTGGTTCATCTTCAAAACTATCCTTAAAATTCTCCTCAAAATTCATCTTATCCATGCAATTTTCATCAAAATCTAGACGCATATGGGGTTCGGGAAAAACATTTAATCACTCGGGATGATGATTTGAAGAGACTAACTCAGCCAAATCTATGGGTTCATCATCCAAAATATTCCCAGCGTCAATATCCTGAATCAAGTGAAAATCAATATTCTCAGACACCTCATCAAAAGCATGGATTTCAATCGATTTTGGTTCTAAGATGGAGGTGTAGAGGTCAAAAGGATTGGGATTGGTTTCACTTGGAAGGGACCCTTCACAATCAGGTAAATCAAACACTAAGAAGTCACACAACTCATTATCTGTTCTATCTGTAATTAATGAATCGGTTGGAACACTAGATAGATATTCAAAACCGGAGTTGTGGGAGTCAAGATGAATTGGGTAGGCTTGATTCGGGAGGGGGTACATCTCACTCTCTCCACTCAAATTCTCAGCCTGTCCTACCGCCTCTTCATACAATGAAAAATTTGGAGCTAGTTGAAAACTAGCTACCGGGTCACTAGGTTGTATGAGGGCGGCCATGGACGCATTCAAATCCATCATCTGTTGGCTTGACGCTACCCTAAAGTCTTCCAACGACTGTTCCAGACTAGACATGGGTTGTGAAGGGGTTTCAGTAAAAGATTCAAAGTTGTATGAATACTGAAAATTCCCAAACGGCTGTGTAGAAGCAATGTCTAGGGAAGGTGCAAAAGTTGGGTAGGACTGGTAGGAATTGAATGGTTGGACAGGGGTAGGATCAACATTTGGATAAGATGGTGAATGAAATTGTTGATCCTAAGAATTTGAAGTGGTGACAGGAGTGAAAGATCGGATACGAGATTGTTCAATACGTTCTGCAATAGACATAGGTCTTGGAGTTGCAACATGACTCGAAGAAGGGGTATCAACGTAAGAAGGGGTGAATGTTTGAAATGGTTGATATGAAGTGGATTGCGGAGTCAAATTGTTTGTCCTAGACGCGTATATCCGTTCTCTCAATGAAATTTTTGGCATGGATGGATCGTTCGAAGTTCGGCCAAAGCAAGAACCGTAAGAAGTAATGTTTTGTTGTGGGTACCAAAGTTCGGCATGAGTTTTGCGAGGTGGAGGACCCATGATATGAAGAGAGAAAGAAAGAAAGGCAGAGAAAAGGAGGGGAAAAAGAATGTGATATTTTTTTTAGTTAGCTATTAACAAAAGAATGAAATATACACACAAAAAAGAATATGGACAAAAACAATCACGACACAAAAATACCACACACCTAATCGTTCTAGGGTTCTCCTACGTCAACTAGACCTGCTCCAGAACTTGATTGTCGAAGTAAAACTGTGTCGAGAAACGGGCTCAAGATACACTAATCACGAGGCCAGGTAAGTGCAGAGATAAGGGGAGGTTTTCCAACGCTTTCGCGAAGTTCCTTAATTAAATAACCCTTTCTCTTTTGGCGGTTTCGCCGTTAACACTTTCCTAGACACCCCATAAACAATATACCGTTAAGCGAGCTTCTAAACACAGTTAACTTCTCCTAGTGAGCGCGAAATCCTTAAGGCTTAAAGTCTAGTTTCTTTTAAATTTTGTGCGGGTAAACGTTATGCTCAAGTTCGTGATTTGTGGGCCACGGAAAAGGTGATGAAATCCTTTACCGTATGTTGTGGGGTTCGCTTGCCCTTAAGTCCGTATTAATGTATGCAATGCGCAATTCAAAAAATTCTATAAAGAATCAAACAATCGTTTTTGTAGTTTAAGCACGGCACTGCAACAAATACGGGTTAGTCAATTTTTAGCGTTTGCTAGCGAACATGCAAAGAATCCTGCAAAGAATAGTATATTGGAAGCGTCGGATTTGAGAAGAAGGTGTTAGTAAAGTACGTACCGTTAAGTTTTGGGTTAGGAAACCCCCGTTGAATCAAATCCGGTAAGCTTGAAAAGTTTGCTTGCGCGGGTCAAACTACCCGGATCTTTGGCACCGTACTTTGCAATCACCTTAGCCTTGAACGTACACTTTGCTCCCCACAATCGCAGTTTGCAAATCCGCAAAAATTTGCACTCTTGCCCACAAAAATGATCAAAAATAACAAAAAGATTTTTTTTATAAATATATACAAAAAGAATGTTAACCCGAATAACAAGAAAGAAAATACGCTACCGTTTCCCCGGCAACAGCGCCATTTGATCGCACGCTTTTTGCGTGTCGGATGTTCAAAGTTCTAAAGTTTACCGCGATCATGACGGTGTCGCTATGCAGCTAGCCGGTTGTGCACGGGTCGATCCACAGGGAGATGGTTGTATTTCCGTTCTTGTCTTAGACGAGTCAATAAAGAATGAGTATATGTTTGTTCAAGTCTAACCTATGTGTTTTATTTGCAAGTATAAAGTTGTTAAGAAAATATACGAAAGTGTAAGCTAAAGAAATCCGTACTCAAAATCTTTGAGCCGAGTCTTGACCAATTGAAGCTAGAGCAATCGCCAACAACGTGGATTAGGGGATTTAAGCGCGGTATTCGTGGAATCCGGCTTATTTACCCTTGTCCTTCCGTTCTTGTCTCTTTCTTTTGCCTCCGGCCAAACCGAACGCAACCGGTCGCGGTTAGGAATCACCGTTACCTTGTTAGGGTTGGGTGCCTAACCGAGCGCTTGCGTATCGTTTGGGCGGAGTTCAATGGAAAATAACGGGAAAAGGAAAAGAGAAAGGAGATATTAACTTACAATACCGTATTTATTCTTAACAATGATAATTACAACTATTCACAAAAAGAACCAAAAGAGTAAAAGAAAAGAACAAAGAAAAGAAAAGATTACAAGTAAGTAAGTGCATGAATTAAATTGCATGAAAGTAAAGCATTAATGTAAAGCAAGTAATAAAAAGTAAGAAAGAAATAAGCAAGAAAGTAATTACAAGAACATAGAACTCAAGACAAGCATGGGATCAATAGCCAACCCTTAAACTTGCAAGCTCAATCAAGAGTTTGCAAGATCAAGAGAAGGGTAAAGAACTCATGTGAAGTGAATAACTAATTCCATAAGAAAATACGACCTTTGAGATCAATAACAAACCCTTAGCCTTTCAAGCTCAATGAAGAGGTTGAAAGATCAAGAGAAAGAAAAAATCTCAAGGTGAAGTTAAACCAAAGAGAATGATACAAAAACCCTCATCTTCATTGATCTTCCACTCAAAAAGCTCTCACTACAATTTTCATGGAGAAAAGAATGAAGAAGAAGAAGAAAAAGACTAAATCCTAACAAAAAGTGGCTAAAGAAATTAACCCCTTGGCTTGGCTCAGTTCTGGGGTATTTATAGGCAGTAAGCTGAAAACCTAGGGCAATATTCTGAATCAACATGAATGTACCAATCTACCCCCAGAAAAACTACAGAGTGCGGAGACTATATGGCCGCGGTTCCGCGGCCTAAGCCTGCTAATGCCGCGGAACCGCGGCCATTATAGGGAATTGGGCCGTAGGGTTTTGTGGGGATCCCTGGTTTGTTGTTGTCTGCTGTGTGGTATATGACTTTTCTCAGAAACTCTTCACAATTATTCCAGAATTTTAGTAGAACAAAAGGTGATGTGATGTGGATCTTTTGCCATGATTTTCTCGAGCCCCATGTAGATTTCTTGGATCTTGTGTTGACATTGAGCTTTGTGCATGAAAATGACAAACGATTTGCCATTTTTTCCCTTAAACTGGTATGCGGCAATAAACGGATAAAGAGCGGAGACCCGTGTTTTATCTGTTGTTGGCAGTAATCCAGAATTTGTCATACTTTTCCATGATATTCACTGTTTAGAGCTGAGACCAGTATCCTGCAATTATGTAGCAAACACGGCAAAAAAGCACCTGCCTATAAACAAACGAGCGTAAGAATGGGCGGTATAAAATGCAATATTCTAGTATGAACATCACCTACTCCATCAACCAAGGTCAACCTACGCAACGAAAGTTCGGGTATAATAACGCCGCGACTAAGTCTAAGTTCCGCAAGGTCAAGCCTAAGTTCCGAAAATATAAAAACGCTCTAGGCTCTGCATAGTCAAACATAGTGTTAGTTATATGTATGCCCTAGAGGCCATTACTGTACATACGATGTATATTGTAATGGATGCTTGGACATATATAGGGAGGACTTTCTTGCTCGACATGATAGTATGCTATCTGGTTGTACTTTATCTTAACATGTACTCTGATTGTCTCTATAATCATGTTGATAAAGCCCTTAGGATATGTACTCGACTACTGGGACTATGATGAGATCATACTAGTGGGGCCACGGTAGTCGACGAGTACATCCTATAACTGTTCCTAGTCGAGGGTGTATCGAGACAGGGCATCGATATACCAGAGTAGACTAGCGTATACGCATCTTGACCCAAATGATGGGCGATGGATGATCCCATATCCATCGGTGTTTGACATCAAGGATGGTGTACGGTTGCTCAGTGGAGACTGGGTACACTGGACGGACTCGCCGAGAACTCCCAGATAGTATTATACCATACGTCAGATGGCAGTTCTCCGGTGACACTGGTACAGAGTAGTCTGTTGACCTAAGATCGTCATAGAGTCTTGTGTGATTCCAACAGTGCTTTGATTTCCATCATACCACGTCCAAGAGGGCGTGCAAAAAGGTGGCTTTTGGGTACAGTCCCGAATCACATGGAGGCAATGAGTGATAGGAGGGGATTCGTCTCTCCCGGTATAGGGAGTTGATGTTGTGCTGTGTTCTATTGGCTATAACCGGAAATCCCTGGCTAGGGTTGCTGAGATTTACTGGTAAGTGTTATCGGTAGTTTCTCGAACTGTTATAGACCTCATATCGACACGACTTATCAAGCTACTGGGGTCTGACGTTTACCACCCCTAGGCGAGATATGCGACATATCAGACGACGAGACCGGACTGTACGGGAGTGTTACTGTTTAGATTCACAGGAGAATGTACAGGCTTGCTTGTTGATCTTCTGAGCGCTCAATACCTGGGTAGCTGTTATGTTTAGCTGACCGCTTGCAGCTTGTGGGTGTTTGATATGATCATCATCTACTGCCGGCGTATTGACGATTCTTTAGAGTCCTACACAGAGGTTTCTTGGCTCAGGCAAAACGGAGTAGGAGTGCATATGTGATATGTGCGGGACCGAGGATAATGTGATATGAGATACCGTATTCTATTCTTGCGATATTTGATATCAGCCGGGTCATCGGATCAATTGTTGATTCGATGAATCGGTACGGATAAATATTAGTCGGTTATATGCGATATAGCTGGATTGTCGGATCAAGTGTTGATTCGATAATTTAATGTATAATAATATATATGATATATTAAATTACATTAACTAATATTAGCTCACTAAAAGATTCTTTTTCTCACTCGGGTAATACATTGATATATATGCGATATATGTTAATTGTATTATTTTATTTGGTTACAATAAATATTATATATGTGATATATAATATTGTAACATGATATGATAACTAATGCAACATGTTTAGTAAAGATTAATCAAGATTAGAGTTTGATTTGGGTTAATGACTTCTAGTAGATTCTAGAAGGTTTTCTTTTTGTTTTGGAAAAGATATTTGTAAGTGACTCATGCTTTAACCCAACCCAAACCCTAACCCTAGTTAATTCTCTACATGGGTTTAGTCAACCATGGTTGCATTATTCATCATATTATTCTTTTTCTATTCATCACAAAAGGATTCTTATCATAGTCATCTTCTTCTTCCTTCATTCTCTTCATGAAAAAGCTTGCTAGCTTTTTTCAATGTGATGAATAAATATGAGAAAAAGATAAATAAAGAGAGCAAAAATCCTACTTCATCATCCTCATCTTCCCTTGCCATTTAGATGAGGGTGTTCACATCATTTCATGAGTGTTAGCTTGTGTTAACGGAACTTCAAGGTAGATCATCTTAGTATCGAAGATCGGAAGCAAAGGTTGCATCTTTCTCTTCGTGGAACCTTTCGAGAGTCCGGAGCACGATGATCGCAGCGAAGGGACCTCTACACGGAGCATATGAAGTGAATGACCGGATCTACAAAGGTTGTAATCCCTCTCACTTAGTGTTAAAGTGTTTAGCATGTTAGTTTTCGTCTAATCTCTAGTTTAAAGATCCGGCTTCGGGTTGTTCGGCACGGCTAATTTTTAAATAGGGCATGGTTGATGCCTCGTAGAACCTTGTGCGCGTGCATAGCAACCCTACAGTGGTATCAGAGCCAAGCTACAGCTTTAGGCGAAGTCTAGACGAAGTTTAAAGTCCGATCGAACGCCGAAACCCCGACACGGAACCCTCTCTGTACATTTTTCAAAAATGAGGTTTTTTCTGAATTAAAAATTCTCAGAGAATTAAGCAGGAAAAAATAAGAATTACTGTGATGTACGGACCTCTAACTCAAAAATTGGACCGCGGAACCGCAGCGAAACCATGGGTTTTGCGGCGGTTCCGCGGCCAAAATTTGGACTTAGTCCCTGAAATTTCATGTAATTAGTTTTAAGCCCTTTCTTGTTAATTTTTTCTGGTAATATTTTAATTCCACTCAAGTGTTGATTTTTCAAGGGATGTATCGGGGAATCGTTGATTCGATCGGATAATTTAACTTTCTTTAGTTTGTCCGGATAATTTTTAGAAACTGTTGAAAGTTCGAACGGATATCAATAACTCACTTTTTCCCCTGTCGGAAAATTTTTCAAAAGTTGGATTTTTCCTCGTGTTTAAGAATGTTCTAAGTCGTGCAAGTAAGGCGGTGGACCCTATAGAAGACAACAAACCTTAACTCGATTATATGACCGTCTTGAACTGCCTTTTGAACCTTAGTGTTTGGGGCAGTACGACGTGCCACATGTGAGGCGTTGGCTTGACCCTTCTACGGCTGGACCATTGGTACTGTGGCATGTGATGGATGTTTTTAAACTAATTTCAAGTGTTGAGATATATTGGGGAAATCTTGGGTGTTTGATGATTCGATCGGAAAGTTTAACTTTGTCTATTTATCTGGAATGTGATACAATATTTGGAATCCACAGGTAGTTATGAGATAACTGATTTGAATATTATAAACATAGCAGTTTAGTCTCAGTTGATCGGTTGCTACGGAATTTTGATGTGATCAAAAGTCTGTCGCAATCACGTAGCGTACGCGGATGCTCGCCGGATAAACTTAATAGACAGCCACACCCCATAGCCCCGACCAAGTGACTGTAGGAGAACCCCGTCGCCGAAAGCATCCGTTCGGGTGCTCGCGGCAGCGGTGTTCCGCCTCAGTGTACTTCGTCGACGGCATCTGGGGGTGCGGCCGTCTACTAAAGTTTGCGACGAGCATTCGATCAGGACGTCGGGAATCTTGTTGAATTGCCCGACTTAATATTGAAAAGAGTTTTCGATAATGAGACTAAAATGCGGGGTTTATAATTGTTAGTCATGTGACGTCTAAGGAATTCATTTGGTTAGGCATGCGATGTCTAAAGAGGTTGCGGATTCCAACTGTTGTAGTTTTACACTTTCTTTTCTGTGACCGTAAGCGTAGTATGTGGTGTATCGCCGGCTTCGTTGCTATACATCAACGACAATCGGGTTACGCATACTTGCTTACGTTGATGATATGAGAAATTATGTGTTGCTGTGATATGTTCTATTGGATCGTCGCGTCTGAATAGCCGGGGGTTTTATGTGAGAAGAGAGTTTTTTCTTTTTCATTCATGTAAAATTCATTTGTATGTAATATTCTTATATTGGGGCACTTCCAGGTAGCGGAAGATGTCACCGTTGTATATTATTTACTTTTCCGCATTAGGTAGACCCAAGGCGGGGAGCACAAGTAACCGGGTTCTAGGGTCCAGTGGGAGACCATCTCGAGGAGTTGAGACCGGGTCTCCTAACCCTAGAATTGGCAGTGTTACTTGCCCCTCTCGTAGGGGTCTAGGGATGTGGGTTTGACTATTCATCGCGACCGTGGAATCCGTATTTTATACAGGCTCGTATTGAAAACACGGACGTCCTAGTATATCCAATATTTCATATATGTTCTTCTGCTGCAATATTCTGTGATGAGATCATATTACTGCCTGAGACGAATGTTTATATATTATATATATGAGATATATGTTATATTGCAGATTTCGTTTCAAATGTGATGCTTATGAAGCATAATAAAATGGGACTTCATTAATGAGATTAATGAAATAAAAGAAACCTAAGATGTTGTAGAAACTTGTTTATAAAAACTGGTAGCTCTAGTTCTTGCTTTTCATAGCGGTGTTCCTTGTAGAACATCCAGCACCTTATTCGATAAGGAAAGGACCGAGATCCCTTCACCGGGAGTGACTCCTTTAGCAATAACTGGCAGATGCTACAAACTCGGTTTGTCTTTTGATTTCTTCTATAGTTCTTACTTCGCACAGCGGTATATATGATATATCCTGCACCTTATTCGATGAGGAAAGGGCCGACGATCCCTTCACCGGGAGTGACCCCTTTAGCAAAACTAGAAAAGCCTCAAAAACACTCCATTTAAAATCACTCGATTCTACAACGATATAAAGTTCATTACGCAAAAGGTTTTCTTAAAAACCTGTCGTAGCCCTCCGTCATTTCAGATAAGTAATAGTTAGTATTCGTGCTGCGTTTGTTGACTCAGTCAAGGCGTAGTGTGCGGTAGCTGATTAGTGCTTATCTGCAAAGCATATGATGCGATTGGATTAGGGTAGTCTTGCGGCCTTGTTGACTCAGTCAAGGGTCGTGCGGGTGGGTTTAATTCAATCGGGAAATGACGGGTTGAACTTTACTTGCGGTCTATGGTTTGTTGACTCAGTCAAGGTCATAGATTGGGCAAAATACTATTGGGAATTTCAAGTGTTGAAATTTGCAATGAGATTGCATACCTTCTATGAGATAGTTGGATCCCGATACCCGCTGCGAGTAAGAGTTACTCCTGGGAGAGTTTTACACATTACAATTAGCCGATCAAGTAGGTGTCTAGAGAGGTGTTAACGGGGTTAAGCTTCTGGGAAAACGAGGTTTACTTTAATTAGGTTCGTGCGAAAGCACGGGGGACCTCCTTCAAAGTACCGACACTGGCCTGGCTGAAAGATTGGCGAACTTGTAGCGTGTAATTAATCCCAGCTAGTCATTCCTTTTAGGGTTTGAAGGAAGATTTGACTAAAACAGTGGGAGACATCCTGATTAGATATATTAGATAACCAATCTAATCTTGCAAGAGCATACGCTGAGTGTTTTCTTCTCTCTCTCTCTAGGTAGCGACCATATCACGCCTTAATCAAAATAATAAAACGGATATATTGACTGAACCCGCTTGTTATACTGAGCTGGGGAACGTTGGTCCCGCTCCAACTTATAATTGTTATAGGACAGAGCAGGAAATTGGGGAACACCAGATTTCCCGTGCCGCCCAAACGAAGAAAGTGCATGTTGATGCATCATCTTCGGGTGTGTTCATTACATAGAACTGTTTCTCAGTGTCCTTTACATCCTGGGTATGTGATACCGGATCAGGATCCCGTATATGTAATCTGTTACATGGGCTACAGAAAGGTAGAGAACTGAGAACGGGTGATAAGTTTCATGAGACAGAAAACGGTGCAAGTGTTGCAGCCAAGTCTGTTGGTCACTATCACCCTGTATTACCAGAATACATTGATTCTGAACAAATGTTATTAGATACCGAACCTGATATACAAAATCATGTCAGTCTCTTTATTAGTAAGAAAGGATATAATTTTGTATTGTTGGATAATGTTTTGAACATTTCCTATATCAAGAGTTGATCGGTTCAGGCACGTTATCTAAAAGCATTGACGTTCTAAATCAAACTACAGTTCTTAGTATACGGAACGCACACAAGAGGAAGAGTTCAGAAATGAATGAATCCTTCTTGAGGTATTGTAGACTAAGTCATATCAATGCGACCCGACTGGATGAAGTTACATAAAGATGCATATTCAAATTAGTTTGAATTTACATCTTGTGAAACTTGCCTGTCATGTCACAAAGATAAGATGAACACAGCTCTGTTTGTTGGAAACAGAGAAAGAGTTGGTAAACTTTTGGGATTGATACATGCTAATGTATGAAAGTCTCCTGTCTACACATGCCAAGACTGGTTCTTTGTACTTCATTACATTCTCTGATGATCTCTTAAGATTCAGACATATGTTCCTGCTGAAACACAAGTCCAAACCTTTTGAGATATTCACAGAATATAAATTAGAAGTAGAGAACCAAAATACGGGTAAAAGTATTATGTCCTTTGATGTGATCAAGGAGGAGAATACTTGAGCACGGAATTCCGGGACTGTTCTAATGGAGAATGAGATTCTCTCTCAGCATTACCCCTCCATACACACCATAGCACGATGGTATATCGGGGCGGAGCAATAGCACCCTATGTGATATGGTGTGCTCTATGATGAGTACTACTGAGTTTCCCTTTTCCTTTAGGTAGTTATGCACTTGTGAAGTTGCATACCTATTGAATAGGGTTCGAATCAAATCAGTTGCCTACCACTTCATATGTGATATGGAAAGGGAAGAGCCCATATCTTAAGCTTGTTAAGATTTAGGGTTGTCCGGCCTATGTCTAAAAGCAAAATCCGGACAAGCTCGAGACAAGGTGTGTTATATAGAACTGGAAAGGTTCCAGCTATACAAACTGCAGCTGATGATTTGGTAGAACCAAAGGATTCAATAGTTTCCAACGAACCTCAGCCTCTCCGCCGATCTAGTAGGGTTCCTCACCCACCTGAGAGATACTTCGGTTTCTCTATGACAGTGGGAGCGAGGATTGCATCATGAGATGATGACCCAACTAGTTTTGAGCTGGCCATCAGGAGTGGGACTCTGTAAGAATGGCTGGATGTTTATCGATCTGAGATGGAATCCTTATACACCAACAAAGTATGGACTTTGGTTGCTTTATCTGAAGGGTTAAATCCCCATCAGGAGCAAGTATATCTTGAGAAGATTACTTGGTGTACATGGAAAAGTTGAGACTTTCAAAGCTAGACTTGTTAAAGGTTTGCATCATAGACCAGGTATGGATTATGTTGAAACCTTTTCTAAGGATCTATGCTTAAGTCCATCCAGATCCTACTTGCCACGGCTACATACCATGACCACGATATCTGGTGGTTGGGTGTCATGACTGCTTTTCTAAGTGATGTTTTAGAAAAGAACGTCTATAAGTACACAGCCAGAGGGTTTCGTAGACAGTGGGAGCAGCGGAAACGTGTGCAAGATGCTTTATATGATAAATCAGGCATCGTGGAGTTGGAACATCTGTTTTGATGTGGTAGTCAAAGAGTTTGACTTCATCAAAATGGTAGATGAACCTTGTATATACAAAAAGGTAGTAGAGAGTATGATGGTGATCCTCGTAGAGTACGTGGATGACATACTCTTGATAGGGAAGGAGTTTCCTATGCTACGCTCGGTTAATCTCCGCTTATCACAAGGATTCTCCATATAGGATCAAGGTGATACCTCCTAAATCCTAGGTTTTGGATCTATGAGATAGATCTAATTGGATGTTAGGATACTCACTAGTTGTAGTGAGATGGTATCAATCGATCCTGGGGAGAATCACTGGAAAGGTTCCAGGCTGATAAGGACGACTGAATGTCAGTCGCAGGCATTGTCTACACCCTCAGTGGAGGGTCAGTATGTTGGAAGAGTTCCAAGCTAGATACCGTGACTTACTAGACGATTAAAGGCAAGATACATCGTTACCATCGATGCTACCAAAGAGGCAGTCTGGATATGAATATGTTCATGCGATGAACTTCGTTCCTACCATTGTGTGACAATGGAGTTGTGGCTTTGGCCAAGGAACTACCGTCCCATCAGAAATCCAGATATAATTCTTAGACAGTATCACCTAATCATGGAGATGGTTGATCTCCAGGGAGATCGAGATTAGGAGAGTAGACACAGAAGAAACAGCGCGGATCCATTCACAAAGGCATTTTTCCCAGTAGAGACTTTTATGGGATGGTTGAGTATGAGATACTTCAACCGCAGCTAATTGTTGGGTATGCGATACCATAACAGATGGCCCTAGTGTAAGTGGTAGATTGTTAGTTATATGTATGCCCTGGAGGCCATTACTGTACATACGATGTATATTGTAATGGATGCTTGGACATATATAGGGAAGACTTTCTTGCTCGACATGATAGTATGCTATCTGGTTGTACTTTATCTTAACATGAACTCTGATTGTCTCTATAATACATGTTTATAAAGCCCTTAGGATATGTACTCGACTACTGGGACTATGATGAGATCATACTAGTGGGGCCACGGTAGCCGACGAGTACATCCTATAACTGTTCCTAGTCGAGGGTGTAACGAGACAGGGCATCGATACACCAGAGTAGACTAGCGTATACGCATCTTGACCCATATGATGGGCGATGGATGATCCCATATCCATCGGTGTTTGACATCAAGGATGGTGTACGGGTGCTCAGTGGAGACTGGGTACACTGGACGGACTCACCGAGAACTCCCAGATGGTATTATACCATACGTCAGATGGCAGTTCTCCGGTGACACTGGTACAGAGTAGTCTGTTGACCCGAGATCGTCATAGAGTCTTGTGTGATTCCCACTGTGCTTTGATTTCCATCATACCACGTCCAAGAGGGCGTACAAAAAGGTGGCTTTTGGGTACAGTCCCGAATCACATGGAGGCAATGAGCGATAGGAGGGGATTCGTCTCTCCCGGTATAGGGAGTTGATGTTGTGCTGTGTTCGATTGGCTATAACCGGAAATCCCTGGCCAGGGTTGCTGAGATTTACCGGTAAGTGTTATCAGTAGTTTCTCGAACTGTTATAGACCTTATATCGACACGACTTATCAAGCTACTGGGGTCTGACGTTTACCACCCCTAGGCGAGATATGCGACATATCAGACGACGAGACCGGACTGTACGGGAGTGTTACTGTTTGGATTCACAGGAGAATGTACAGGCTTGCTTGTTGATCTTCTGAGCGCTCAATACCTGGGTAGCTGTTACGTTTAGCTGACCGCTTGCAGCTTGTGGGTGTTTGATTTGATCATCACCTACTGCCGGCGTATTGACGATTCTTTAGAGTCCTACACAGAGGTTTCTTGGCTCAGGAAAAACGGAGTAGGAGCATATATGTGATATGTGCGGGACCGAGGATAATGCGATATGAGATACCGTATTCTATTCTCGCGATATTTGATATCATCCGGGTCATCGGATCAAGTGTTGATTCGATGAATCGGTACGGATAAATATTAGTCGGTTATATGCGATATAGCCGGATTGTTGGATCAAGTGTTGATTCGATAATTTAATGTATAATAATATATATGATATATTAAATTACATTAACTAATATTAGCTCACTAAAAGATTCTTTTTCTCACTCGGGTAATACATTGATATATATGCGATATATGTTAATTGTATTATTTTATTTGGTTACATTAAATATTATATATGTGATATATAATATTGTAACATGATATGATAACTAATGCAACATGTTTAGTAAAGATTAATCAAGATTAGGGTTTGATTTGGGTTAATGACTTCTAGTAGATTCTAGAAGGTTTTCTTTTTGTTTTGGAAAAGATATTTGTAAGTGACTCATGCTTTAACCCAACCCAAACCCTAACCCTCGTTAATTCTCTACATGGGTTTAGTCAACCATGGTTGCATTATTCATCATATTATTCTTTTTCTATTCATCACAAAATGATTCTTATCATATTCATCTTCTTCTTCCTTCATTCTCTTCATGAAAAAGCTTGCTAGCTTTTTTCAATGTGATGAATAAATATGAGAAAAAGATAAATAAAGAGAGCAAAAATCCTACTTCATCATCCTCATCTTCCCTTGCCATTTAGATGAGGGTGTTCACATCATTTCATGAGTGTTAGCTTGTGTTAACGGAACTTCAAGGTAGATCATCTTAGTATCGAAGATCGGAAGCAAAGGTTGCATCTTTCTCTTCGTGGAACCTTTCGAGAGTCCGGAGCACGTTGATCGCAGCGAAGGGACCTCAACATGGAGCATATGAAGTGAAGGACCGGATCTACAAAGGTTGTAATCCCTCTCACTTAGTGTTAAAGTGTTTAGCATGTTAGTTTTCGTCTAATCTCTAGTTTAAAGATCCGGCTTCGGGTTGTTCGGCACGGCTAATTTTTAAATCGGGCATGGTTGATGCCTCGTAGAACCAGGTGCACGTGCATAGCAACCCTACACATAGACTCGAACCAAGGTTAACCTAGAGCTCTGATACCAACTTTGTCACGACCCGAAATTGCACGCGACTGGAACTTGAATCATATGAAGTCTATAAGACCTCATCTAATTCAAGTAAGCCAAGAAATCCCAGAAATCTAAACCATTCAAAGAAAGAAGTGAAGAAAACATGTTTTTAAAATAAGGGGTTTTTAAGTAACATAAGCTGAATATGCATTTTAAAATCTCAAGTCTTTTCAGAAAATTACGGCAGAGTTTTCTTTGTAAATACTGGCCCCAAACGGGGTACAATATGAATAATATATGCACAATGATAAAAGGCATCCCCAAGCGGGAGCTAGCTCTTCGTCAATCGACGGTCACAACCACGCAAGCAATATAATATACAACGCCCAAAGGTGAGAATCAAAACTCAAAAGGAAACTCAAAACATCAAGAAAACCATAATAATACAACGCGCGACTCTAAGGTCGAAAGAATAAACAACTAGTTTTCTAAGTCTGAAATAATATACACGTCTCGTTGATGGAATTTTACTAGATACCACTGAAAATAAATAAGTACAATTGTGGTCACGATGCGAGTGAACCTACGTACCGAAGCAATCACCCGGAATGAAGTAATATGCCAACAAAACCGCCAAGGAAAAAACCTGAACGGCAAAACCTGCAAGAAACTGTGGCACAACGGGGGTGAGTTGCCAACTCGTGAGTAGAAAACATCACAGAGCAGAAATCGTATGTATGACTCAATCCTAGGTCAAATACAATCACTAATATATATCTTCAAAATGATAAAGTCTGAAACATGATAAGGTGGCAAGGGTAAACATCTATACATCAGTATAATACCAAGTGCTCGTGTCAGTGCCTCAGGTAGTAACATATCATAAATATGAGGTATGATCAATGTAATCATCATGAATCAGTGTCAACTATATCATGAAGTCTATCAGTATGTGGATATCATCCAACTATGTAATTAAGGGACGGTTCTTCCTACTTCATTACATTCACTGACGATCTCTCTAGATACGGACATGTGTTCCTGATAAAACACAAGTCTGAAGCTTTTGAGAAATTCAGAGAATATAAGCACGAAGTAGAGAACCAAACGAGCAAAAGTATTAAGATCCTTCGATCTGATCGAGGAGGAGAATATTTGAGCAATGATTTTCTGGATTATCTAAAAGAGAATGGGATTCTCTCTCAGCTCACTCCTCCTTATACACCACAGCACAACGGTGTATCGGAACGGAGAAACCGCACCCTATTAGATATGGTGCGCTCAATGATGAGTACAGCTGAGTTACCTATTTCCTTCTGGAGATATGCGCTTGAGACAGCCATAGACCTATTGAATAGAGTTCCTACCAAATCAGTGCCTACCACTCCATATAAGATATGGAAAGGGAAAAGACCACATCTTAATTACATTAAGATATGGGGTTGTCCAGCCTATGTCAAAAGACAAAATCCGGACAAACTCGAGGCAAGATCAGTCTTATGTAAGTTTATAGGATATCCCAAAAATTCACAAGGGTATATCTTCTACCACCCCGAGAAACAAAAGGTGTTTGTTTCTCGACATGCCACTTTCTTAGAAAAAGGTTTTCTTATGAAACAGACAAGTGGCATTGAGGTAGAACTGGAAGAGGTTCCAGCGAAACAAACTATAACAGAAGACTTGGTAGAACCAGAGGATTCAGTAGTACCTGACGAACCCTAGCCGCTCCGCCGATCTAGCAGGGTTTCTCATCGGCCTGAGAGATACTACGGTTTTCTCATTGATGGTGGAAGCGAGGATTGCATCATAGAAGATGATGACCCAACTAGCTTCGAGCAGGCCATCACGAGTAAGGACTCGGTGAAATGGCTGGATGCAATGCGATCTGAGATGGAATCCATGTACACCAACAAAGTATGGACTTTGGAAGTTTCTCCTGAATGGGTAAAACCCATTGGGAGTAAGTGGATCTTCAATAAAAAACTTGGTGTAGATGGGAAAGTGGTGACTTTCAAAGCTAGACTTGTTGCTAAGGGTTTTCTTCAAAGACCAGGTGTGGACTGTGACGAAACCTTTTCTCCAGTGGCTATGCTTAAATCCATCCGGATCATGCTTGCCATCGCTGCATATCATGATTACAAAATCTGGCAAATGGATGTTCAGACTGCCTTTCTAAACGGTGATTTAGAAGAGTGCGTGTACATGACTCAGCCAGAGGGCTTCGTAGATAGTGGGAGTAGCAGAAAGGTGTGCAAGCTGCTTATATCCATTTATGGATTGAAGCAAGCATCGCGGAGTTGGAACATCTGCTTTGACGTCGTTATCAAAGAGTTTGATTTCGTCAAAAACGTAGATGAACCTTGTATTTACAAGAAGGTAGCATAGAGTAAGGTTGTCTTCCTCGTATTGTACGTGAACAACATACTCTTGATGGGAAATGATATTCCTATGCTGCAATCGGTCAACCTCTACTTATCACAAAAATTCTCAATGAAAGATCTTGGTGATGCCTCCTACATATTGGGAATTAGGATCTATAGAGATAGATCCAAACGGATATTGGGATTGTCCCAATCCAGGCACATTGACACCATACTAAAGAGGTTTAGTATGGAAGAATCCAAGCGTGGGAACTTACCCACGATCTCTGGAGTCACTGATCGCACGCCAAAAGCGTGTCGTGTATTTAAGAGTTCTAAAGTTTAACCGCGATCAGGACGGTGTCGCTTTGCAGCTAGCCGCGATGAGCACAGGTCGATCCACAGGGAGATGGTAAGTTTTTAGGCTTGTTTTAACGAGTTAACAACGTGGCGGATTTGTTCGTTATCTAACTTATGTGTTATATTCAAGTATAAGGCTTGTTAGAAAACGATAGGATAGTGTAAGTTAATAGATTCCGTATTCAAGTACTTTGAGCTGAACTTAACCAATGAAGCTAGAACAATCGGCAACAACGTGTATTAGGGGACTTAAGCACGGTATTCATGGAATCCAGCTTATTGACCCTTGTCCATCCGTTCTTGTCTCTTGCTTTCGCCTCCGGCCAAACCGATTGCAACCGGTCACGGTTAGGAATCACCTTTACCTTGGTAGGGTAGGGTGCCTAACGGAGCGCTTGCGTAAGATTCGGGCGGAGTTTCAAATGGAAAAGACGGGAAAAGGAAATGAAAAACGAAACGTTAACTTACAATATCTTTCTCTTTTCCTAACAACAATATTCACACCATTCACAAAACAAACCACAAAGAGATAACAAAAGAGAAGAACAAAGAAAAGAAAAGATTACAAGCAAGTAATTAAAGTGCTTGGAATTTAAGTGCGAGAATTAAAAGAGCAAGAATAAAATGCAAGTAAGTAAAAGATTAGGAACCAAAGAACATATTGCAAGACATGGGTTCAATAACCCAAATCTTAAACTTGCAAGCTCAATGAAGAGGTTGCAAGATCAAGAAGAGGCAAAGAACTCATGGTGAATGAAGGCACAAAAGAGATCTTTATTAATCATCAAGAACGATAAAACCCCTTGAGATCAATAACCAACCCTTAAACTTTCAAGCTCAATGAAGAGGTTGAAGGATCAAGAGATGGTTAAGAACTCAAGGGGACTAAGCTATTTACAAGAAAGGAGAATAGAAAACTTGGATAAAGAATGAAAATCCAAGACTAAAGAATGATCTTTGAACCTTTGCCCCATGGTCTGTATTTATAGGCTCCAAAGAATGGAGGGAAATTCGAATTTTTAAATCAACACAAAATCTTTAGCATTGAATTCTCATTACTTCATGTCCATTTGTGCCTTGATTCTTGTCTTCCCCATCATGGTCCATGCTGATTTGTCTATTTGAATTTGATTTGCACTCAGTTTTGGAAGGAAATTTGAATCTTTAAATCACATACATAATCTTCACCATTAAATGCTCATTACTCCATTCCCACATGTGGCTTGATTCATGGCTACCCCATTATGGCTCATGCTGATTTGTTTGATTCCTTTTGATTTGAACACATGCTTTTTAGTCTTGAATGCATATAAAATCATATGCATATAAAATCATCTCCTTGAATGCATATAAAATCATATCCACATGTGCTTAAAAGTCTTGTGTACACACTTGTTGTGTTGGACCATTTAGATAAAAAAATGTGTACACAACTTGTTGCGTAAAGGAACTCCTGAAGTATTGGTCGGTTTGCGTTTCTGGTCGCAGTGTCTTCCCTCAAGTGATATATCCGTGCTTTTGGATGCAGTTTTAGTATTTTGTCATGGATACCTGTAATCTGTAATACTGAGTAGACACTGGTTAATAATACCGATAAATACAAAAAATATATAATGATTGGGCGGTATTAGAATGCAGTTTTCTGATATGAACAGTCACTTTCTTCAAAGAGATGTCTCCCAAGACTGATTTGGAGAGAGCTCGCATGCAAGGGATACCCTATGCTTCGGCTGTAGGCTCTATCATGTACGCGATGCTGTGTACCAGACCCGATGTAGCATACTCACTAAGTGTAGTGAGTAGGTATCAAGATGATCCTGGAGAGAGTCACTGGACAGCTGTGAAGAGCATTCTCAAGTACTTGCGAAGGACTAAAGAGATGCTCTTGGTGTATGGTAACGGAGAACTTCAAGTGGAGTCCTTTACCGATTCGAGCTTCCAGAGTGATAAGGACGACTCTAAGTCGCAGTCGGGATTTGTCTTTACCCTTTACGGAGGGGTGGCTAGCTGGAAGAGTTCCAAGCAGGAAACCGTGGTAGACTCGACGATGGAGGCTGAATACATCGCTGCCAACGATGCTGCCAAAGAGGCTGTCTGGATCAAGAAGTTCATTACTGAACTTGGAGTGGTTCCATCCATTGAGCATCCAATACCTTTGTATTGCGATAACAATGGAGCGGTGGCTTTGGTCAAGGAACCCAGGTCCCATCAGCGATCCCAGCATATTCTGAGGCGGTATCACCTGATCGGGGAGATAGTTGATCGCCGGGAGATCGAGGTTAGGAGGGTTGACACGAAGAACAATACGGCGGATCCACTCACGAAGGCCATTCCCCAGATACAGTTTGAGAGACTCTTCGGGATGCTCGGTATGCGATACTACAGCAGCTGGCCCTAGTGCAAGTGGGAGATTGTTAGTTGTATGTATGCCCTAGAGGCCAGTATTGTACAGATGATGTATATTATATTGGATGCTTGGACATATATAGAGATGACTTTCTTGCTCGATATGATAGTATGCTATCTGGTTGCTCTTTATCTTAACATGTATACTAGTCTCTTTATACTGTCTTATAGTTACATGTTGGTAAAGCCCTTAGGATGTGTACTTGACTACCTAGACTATGATGCAGATCATACTAGTGGGAACATGGTAGTCCATAAGTACATCCTTCAAGGTCCCTAGTCGTGGGTGTATCGAGACGGGGCATCGATTAACCAGTGTAGACTAGCGTATACACTTCTCGACCCATCAGATTGGCGATGGATGATCCTATATCCATTGGTGTTTGACATCAGAGATGCTATACGGGTGCTCAGTGGAGACTGGGTATACTGGACGGACTCGCCGAGAACTCCCAAATGGTATTATACCTCACGTCAGATGGCAGTTCTCAGGTGACACTTGTGCAGGTTAGTCTGTAGACCCGAGATCGTCATAGAGTCTTGTGTGATTCCCACTGTGCTTTGATCTCCACCTTACCACGTCCATGAGGGCGTACAAAACGGTGGTTTTTGGGTACAGTCCCGAGTCACATGGAGGCAATGAGCGATAGGAGGGGTTTCGTCTCTCCCGGTATTGGGGGTTGATGTTGCGCTGTGCTCGATTGGCCGTAACAGGGAAGTCCTTGCGCAGGGCTGATCAGAGATTTGCTGGTAAGTGTTACCAGTAGTTTCTCGACCCGTTATGAGCCTCACATCGGCACGACTTATCAGTTATTGCGGTCTGACGTTTACCACCCCTAGACTTGATATGCGACATATCAGACGAGGAGACCGGACTGTACGGGAAGTGTTGCCGATCGGCTCGACGGGAGTTGTAGCAGGTTCGCTTGTTCTCTTCTGATCGCTCAATACCCGGGTGGCCGTTACGTTTAGCTGACCGCTTGCGGCTTGGGCGTGCTTGATATGATCATCACCCACTGCCGGCGTATTGACGAGTATCAGAGTCCCACAATGGAGTTTCCTAGTCCAGGAGAAATGTTGTGATGCGCGTATGCGATATGCGCATGGACCTGATTAAAATGCGCGTATGGGATACCGTATATTGATCGGGCGGCTTGCTTTTGGTAGGGGTCATATATGATATGTCCGGATTGATAAATCAAGTGTTGATTTATCATTTAACCATTAGCTTCTCACTTGAAATCTTTTCTTGAGTTAGTTGGATGTATGCATGCATGTATGCCTTCTTTTTGATTCATGCACATATGGATGTACATATACACATACATACATACATACATCTTTCATGGTTGATTATACATGGAATATGATGGCAATGTAAGACTCACACCATAGTTTTAATATGAATTATTATTGTATTTATACTAAAACATAAAAGGAAAGAAAAAGGTTCATTATTGTTTTGTTCTACACTCTTCTTTTGACCTAACCATTCTCACCCACCTTTTAACCTGGTATAGTTTCCTTTTGTGTTTTAACTCTAGTACAATAATGATTCAACCATGGTTTGAGATGATAGATAGAAAATATATATTGATATATTTTTCTATTTTCAAGTGAGGTTGAACTTATCATCTTCTTCAAAAAGCCACCATCTTCATCAACCTCTCTCATTTTTGCTCTCTAGTTCGTAGTAGTTAGCAATATACTCATCAAGATTGGATTTTGAAGTAAGAAAGAGAACCACAACACCATTCTACACAAGTCTAGCCCACTTGATTAGAGTGTTAGCTTGATTTCGTTCACTTGATCGGATAAAGTTGTAAGCTTGGACAAAGCGGACTCCGGGGTGATCATCGGTGACGTCGAGGGGTTCAAGTGGAGTTCTTACAAACCCCAAGTAGCCGAGGAGTCTAGCGTCGGGAGATATAAAGGTTGTACTCTCTAAACCCTAGCATTTCTTTCATATGATGATATGAAAAATTTGAAACCCTAATCGATTCTAGGAACGATCCGATGCATGTTAGCTTAGCACCCTAAAAATGCTTTCTTTGGTTCATGTGATGCTTCTAAACCCTACATGAGGTGCTAGGCTGAACTTTCACCTAGGCACACAAATGAGGTTTCACAAGGCATAAACCATGCCAAATTCAAAAATTTCCGGTGCCGAGAAACCCTAATGTGATCGTTGACTAGAGATTAGGCGAAACATGCAACTAGTTAACAACTTAACTAAGAGTGAACGGAAATACAACCTTTGTAGATCCGGTCCTCCACCTCCATAGCTCCATGATGATGTCCCCTCGCTGCGATCATCGGATCCCGGGCTCTAGCGTCGGCTTCATCGGAGAAATGTGCGGGCTAGGTCGTCGACTTCGATGCCGAAGATGATCTACGTCGAGGCAACACAAGATCAAGCTCCAACTTCACCAAGCAGAAACTTGTGAAGAAAACACCCTATACTACTTGGCAAGTGGTAGAGAATGAAGAAATAGGAAGTGGGTTCACTTTAGAATTGGATTTCTCACTCTTTTTCTCAAGTCACCATTGAAGCTACCAAGCTTCTTTCTTCTTGAAGAAGAAGAAGAAGAAGAAGAATATGATAATAATATTGAAAAAAGAAAATAATGTAATTCTTATCATATTAGCAACCATGGTTAAGTGTAGAGAATAAACTAAGGTTAGGTGAATGGTTAGGTTTAGGAAAGAAAACAAGAATGGTCAAAGCTTCAAAGAAACAAACAAAAGAAGCAACCTTTCTCTTTTATTGCCCTAAAATAAATAAACAAAACAAATGAATAAGTAAATCAAAACCCTAACCATTAACATAACCATGGTTTAATCATACACACCCAAGTTTGTATGTATCATCAAACATGATACAAACTAGTGCACAAAACTATATCATATATACAAAGTGCACATCAAGTGAGAAAATCCATCTTTAGTGAACAAATACTAGTTAATGTAAAGTATTATATCATATATATAATTATACATTAAATCACTAAATCAACACTTGATTTAACGATCCGGTCATATCGCATATAACCGACTAATATCAATAGTAACAACTTATCGAATCAACACTTGATCCGATAACCCGGCTATATCGCATATAACCGATCACTGTCACAAATCACGAGAATAGAATACTGTATCACATACCGGTATTATTCTCGGTCCCGCACATATCTCATATGCGCTCATATTTCGTTTCGCTTGAGCCAGGAAACCTCTGTGTAGGACTCTAAAGACTCGTTAATACGCCGGCAGCAGATGATGATCATATCAAGCACCCACAAGCCTCAAGCGGTCTGCTAAACGTAACGGCCACCCGAGTATTGAGCGATCGGAAGATCGACGAGCAAGCCCGCTCACACTCCTGTGAATCCAACCAGTAACACTTACCGTACAGTCCGGTCTGATCGTCTGATATGTCGCATATCTCGCCTAGGGGTGGTAAACGTCAGACCCCAATAGCTCGATAAGTCGTGTCGATATGAGGTCTATAACAGTTTGAGAAACTACTGGTAACACTTACCAGTAAATCTCAGCAACCCTGGCCAGGGATTTCCGGTTATAGCCTATCGAACACACCGCAACATCAACTCCCTATACCGGGAGAGACGAATCCCCTCCAATCGCTCATTGCCTCAATGTGATTCGGGACTGTACCCAAAAACCACCGTTTTGCACGCCCTCTTGGACGTGGTAAGGTGGAAATCAAAGCACAGTGGGAATCACACAAGAATCTATGACGATCTCGGGTCTACAAACTAATTTGTACCAGTGTCACCAGAGAACTGCCATCTGACGTGAGGTATAATACCATCTGGGAGTTCTCGGCGAGTCCGTCCAGTGTACCCAGTCTCCACTGAGCACCCGTATATCATCTCTGATGTCAAACACCAATGGATATGGGATCATCCATCGCCCATCTCTATGGGTCGAGAAGGGATACGCTAGTCTACTCTGGTATATCGATGCCCCGTCTCGATACACCCACGACTAGAGACCTTGAAGGATGTACTTATGGACTACCATGTCCCCACTAGTATGATCTGCATCATAGTCCAGGTAGTCAAGTACACATCCTAAGGGCTTTACCAACATGTAACAGAGAGACAATCAGTATACACGTTAAGATAAAGAGCAACCAGATAGCATACATTCATGTCGAGCAAGAAAGTCCTTCCTATATATGTCCAAGCATCCACTACAATATACATCCTATGTATAGTAATGGCCTCTAGGGCATACATATAACTAACAATCTCCCACTTGCACTAGGGCCATCTGGTAGCAGTGGTTATAGTATCTCATACTCAACCATCCCATAAAAGTCTCTCTCTGGGAATAGGCCTTTGTGAGTGGATCCGCCGTGTTGTCCTCTGAGTCTGCTCTCCTAACCTCGATCACCCTGGAGATCAACCATCTCCATGATCAGGTGATACTGCCTTAGAATATGTCTGGATCACTGATAGGACGGACGTTCCTTGGCATAAGCCACAACTCCATTGTCACACAATTGGGGAACTAAGTTCATCACATGAACTAATATACATCCAGACAGCCTCTTTGGTAGCATCTTAAGTAGCGATGTATCCTGCCTTTATCGTCTAGTATGCCACAGTATCTAGCTTGGAACTCTTCCAACATACCGTCCCTTTTCTGAGGGTAAAGACAATGCCTGTGACTGAGTTTCAGTCCTCCTTATCACCCTGGAACACTTCCAGTGATTCTCCCCAGGACCAATTGATACCATCTCACTACAACTAGCGAGTATCCTAATATCCAATTAGATCTGTCTCATAGATCCAAAACCCAGGATTTAGTAGGTATCACTTTGATCCTATATGGAGAATCATTGTGATAAGCGGAGATTGACCGAGCGTAGCATAGGAAACTCCTTCCCTATCAAGAGTATGTCATCCACGTACTCTACGAGGATCACTACCATACTCCCTAGTACCTTTTTGTATATACAAGGTTCATCTACCATTTTGATGATGTCAAACTGTTTGACTAACTCATCAAAACAGATGTTCCAAATCCGTGACGCCTGCTTCATCACATAAAACATCTTGCACACGTTTCCGCTGCTCCCACTATTTACGAAGCCCTCTGGCTATGTACTTATAGACGTTCTCTTCTAAAACATCATTTAGAAAAGCAGTCATGGCACCCAACCGCCCTATATCATAGTCATGGCATGTAGCCGTGGCAAGTAGGATCTGGATGGACTTAAGCATAGCCACTGGAAAAAGGTTTCATCATTCTCCACGCCTGGTCGATGACGAAAACCTTTAACAAGTCTAGCTTTGAAAATCTCAACTTTTCCATCTACACCAAGTAATCTTCTCAAGATATACTTGCTCCTGATTAGGATTTAACCCTTCATATATAGCAACCAAAGTCCATACTTTGTTGGTGTATAAGGATTCCATCTCAGATCGATAAACATCCAGCCATTCTTACAGAGTCTCACTCCTGATGGCCAGCTCGAAACTAGTTGGGTCATCATCTAATAATGCAATCCTCGCTCCCACTGTCATAGAGAAACCGAAGTAACTCTAAGATGGGTGAGGAACCCTACTAGATCGGCGGAGAGGCTGAGGTTCGTTGGTTACTATTGAATCCATCGTTTCTACCAAATCATCAGCTGCAGTTTGTATAGCTGGAACATTTCCAGTTCTACATAACAGACCTTGCCTCAAGCTTGTCCGGATTTTGCTTTTAGACATAAGCCGGACAACCCCAAATCTTAACTAACTTAAGATATGGGCTCTTCCCTTTCCATATCACATATGAAGTGGTAGGCAACTGATTTGATTGGAACCCTATTCAATAGGTATGCAACTTCATAAGTGCATAACTCCCAAAAGGAAATATGTGACTTAGTAGTACTCATCATAGAGCACACCTTATCATATAGGGTGTGATTGCTCCGCCCCGATATACCATCGTGCTATGGTGTATACGGAGGAGTAATTCTGAGAGAGAATCTCATTCTCCTTTAGAATAGTCCAGGATTTCCGTGCTCAGGTATTCTCCTCCTAGATCACATCAAAGGACATAATACTTATACCCGTATTTTGGTTCTCTACTTCTAAATCATATTCTGTGAATATCTCAAAAGGTTCGGACTTGTGTTTCAACAGGAACATATGTTTGAATCTTGAGAGATCATCAGAGAATTTAATGAAGTACAAAGAACCGGTCTTGTCATGTGTAGACAGGGGACCTACATACATCAACATGTATCATCCCAAGAGTTCACTAACTCTTTCTCTGTTTCCAATAAACAGAGCTATGGTAATTTTATCTCTGTGACATGACTGGAAAGTTTCACAAGATGTAAATTCAAACCGATTTAAATATGCATCTACAATGTAAATTTAGCTAGTCGGGTCACATTGATATGACCTAGTCTACAATACATCAAGAATGAATCGTTCATTTCTGAACTCTTCCTCTTGTGTGTGTTCTGTATACTAAGAACTGTAGTTTGATTTAGAACATTAATGCTTTTAGATAACGTGCCTGAACCGATCAACTTTTGATATAGGAAATGTTCAAAACATTATCTAACAATACAAAATTATATCCTTTCTTTACTAATAAAAAGACTGATATGATTTTGTATGTCAGGTTCGGTATCTAATAGCATTTGTTCAGAATCAATGTATTGGTAATACAGGGTGACAGTGACCAACAGACTTGGCTGCAACACTTGCCCCGTTTTCTGTCTCATGAAACTTATCACCCGTTCTCAGTTGTTTACCTATCTGTAGCCCATGTAACAAATTATATATGCGGGATCCTGATCTGTTATCACATACCCAGGACGTAAAGAATACTGAGAAACAGTTCTCTGTAAGGAACACACCCGAAGATGATGCATCAGTATGCACTTGCTTCGTTTGGGCGGCACGGGAATTCTGGTAATCCCCTATTTCCTGCTCGTTCTTATAGCAATTATAAGTTGGAGCGGGACCAACATTCCCAAGCTCAGTATAACAAGCGGGTTCGGTCAATACTTCCGTATTATTATCTTGATTAAGGCAAGACATGGTCGCTACCTGGAGAGAGAGAGAAGAAAGCACTCAGCGTGCGCTCTTGCAAGATTAGATTGGTTATTATATTATCTAATCGGGATGGCTCCCACTATTTTTATCAAATCTTCCTTCAAACCCTAAAAGGAAAGACTAGCCGCGATTAATTACACGCTACAAATTCGCCAATTTTTCAGCCAGGCCAGTGTCGGTACTTTGAGGGAAGTCCCCCGTGCTTTCGCACGAACCTAATTAATGAAAATCTCGTTTTCCTAGAGGCGTAACCTCGTTGACACCTTTCTAGACACCTACTAGATCGGCTAATTGTAATGTGTAAAACTCTCCCAGGAGTAACAATTACTCGCAGTGGGTATCGGGATCCAACTATCTCATAGAAAGTATGCAATCTCATTGCAAATTTCAACACTTGAAATTCCCGATAATATTTTGCCCCTAGTGTTCTATAACCTTGACGAATGCCAAACAACCCATAGTCCACTAGTCAAGTTCAACCCGTACATTTCTTGATTGAATTAAACCCACCCGCACGACCCTTGACGAATGCCAAACAACACCGTACGAATACCCTAATCCAATCTGCATCATATGCATAAGCAGATAAATACTAGTTAGCTACCGTACACTACGCCTTGACGAATGCCAAACTACCGAAGCACGAATACTAACTAGTACTTATCTGAAATGACGGAGGGCTACGACAGGTTTTTCTGAAAACCTATTGCGTAATGAACTTGATATCGTTGTAGAATCAAATGATTTTAAAATGGAGTGTTTTTGAGGCTTTTCTAGTTTTGCTGAAGGGGTCACTCCCGGTGAAGGGATCGTCGGCCCTTTCCTTGTCGAATGAGGTGCGGGATATATCATATATATCACTGTGCAAAGCAGAAACTATAGAAGCAATCAAAAGACAAACCAAGTGTGTAGCATCTGCCAGTTATTGCTAAAGGGGTCACTCCCGGTGAAAGGATCTCGGCCCTTTCCTCGTCGATTGAGGTGCAGGATGTTCTACAAGGAACACCGCGATGCAAAGCAAGAACTGTAGCTACCTGTTTTTAAGAAATTCGATTCCACAACATCTTAGGTTTCTTTTCTTTCTTTAATCACATTAATGAAGTCCCATCATTTAAGTTACCTAAACATCACAGATAAATACGACGTACACTTATGCCATCCGCATTCGCCTCGATATCCCCTCGTGCACCGTTAGGTTAGGTAACTAACGACAGAGCGGGGCAGGGCTAGCGCGGGTGTAAAACATAAGTAACGTCTATATAATATATCATATATACTATATATAGTATCTATCACAGAATATCAAATGATCACATCACAGATATCGCAGCAGAAGAAACATATGAAATATTGGATATACTAGGACGTCCGTGTTTTCAATACGAGCCAGTATAAAACACGGATTCCACGGTCGCGATGAATATCCAAACCCACACCCCTGGACCCCTACGAGAGTGACAAGCAACCCTACCAATTCTAGAGTTAGCAGACCCGGACTCGACTCCTCGAGTTGGTCTCCCACTGGACTCCAGAACCCGATTACTTGTGCCCTCCTCCTTGGGTCTATCCTAGTGCGGAAAAGTAAATAATATACAAAAGGTGACATCTTCCGCAACCTGGAAGTGCCCCAAAAAAAGAATATTACATACAAGTTTTTTACATGAATGAAAATGAAAAACACCCATCTCACATAAAAAAAAACCCGGCTATTCAAACACGACGATCCAATATAACATATCCAGCAACACATAACATCACATGTCATCAACGTAAGTAAATATGCGCATCCCGATTGTCGTTGACATATAGCAACGAAACCGGCGATATCATATATTACACTTACGGTCACAAAAAAGAAATTGTAAAACTATAACAGTTGGAATCCGCAACCTCTTTAGACATCGTATGCCTAATGAAATGAATTCCTTAGACATCGCATACCTAACATTTATAAACCCCGCATTTTAGTCTCATTATCAAAAACACTTTTCAATATCAAATCGGGCAATTCAACAAGATTCCCGGCATCCTGATCGAATACTCGTCGCAAACTTTAGTAGACGGCCGCACCACCGATACCGTCGACGAAGTGCACCGAGGCGGAACACCGCTGCCGCGAGCATCCGAACGGATGCTTATTGGCGACGGGGTTCTCCTACAGTCACTTGGTCGAGGCTAAGGGGTGTAGCTATCTATTAAGTTTACCCGGCGAGTATCCGCGTACGCTACGTGATTGCGACGGACTTTTGATCACATTAAAATTTCGTGGCAACCGATCAAGTGAGACTAAAGTGCTATGTTTATAACATTCATATCAGTTATCTCATAACTACTTGTGAACTCCAATTATTGTATCATATTCCAAATAAACAGAAAATGTTAAACTTTCCGATCGAGAAGTCAAACACCCATGTTTTCCCGAAACAGCTCAACACATGAAACAAGTTTAAAAACATCCAGTTCATGCCTCAGTATCAACGGTCCAGCCGTAGAAGGGTCAAGCCAACGCCTCACATGTGGCACGCCGTACTGCCCCAAACCCTAAGGTTCAAAGGGCAGTTCAAGACGGTCACATAATCGAGTTAAGGTTTGTTGTCTTCTAGAGGGACCATCGCGTTATTTGCACTACTTAGAACGTCATTAAACTACGGAAAAATCCAACAATTGGAAATTTCCCGGCAGGGGAAAAAATGAGTATTTATATCCTGTCGAACTTTTTAACATATTCAAAAGTTATCCGGAAAAACACATAGACGAAGTTAAATAAACCGATCGAATTATCGAATCCCCAAAACAACCCAGAAAACTCAACTCTTGAGTAGAAGTTAAAAATTCCCAGAAAATACAGCACTAAAAAATAGGAATTACTGTGCAAATTTCAAATGCTGAAGTGACTATATGGCCGCGGAATCGCCGCGCAAGCCATGATTATGCCGCGGTTCCACCGCGCTTTGGTTGAGTCAGGCGCACGTGCTTCACAGTAATTCATAAAAAAGCCTGCTGATTTTTCTGCATATTTTTAATTCACAAAAATCCCAGTTTTTAAAAAATGTACAGAGAAGGGTTTCGGATTAGGGTTACGGGCTCGATCGGGTTTCTAACATCGTCTACGCATCGCCTAAGGCTCTAGCTAGGCTCCGATACCACTGTAGGGTTCCTAGTCACACAAATGAGGTTTCACAAGGCATCAACCATGCCAAATTCAAAAAATTCCGGTGCCGAGAAACCCAAATGCGATCGTTGACTAGAGATTAGGCGAAACATGCAACTAGTTAACAACTTAACTAAGAGTGAACGGAAAATACAACCTTTGTAGATCCGGTCCTCTACCTCCATAGCTCCGTGATGATGTCCCCTCGCTGCGATCATCGGATCCCGGGCTCTAGCGTCGGCTTCATTGGAGAAATGAGCGGGCTAGGTCGTCGATTTCGATGCCAAAGATGATCTACATCGAGGCAACACAAGATCAAGCTCCAACTTCACCAAGCCATGAAACTTGTGAAGAAAACACCCTATAATACTTGGAAAGTGGTAGAGGATGAAGAAATAGGAAGTGGGTTCACTTTAGAATTGGATTTCTCACTCTTTTTCTCAAGTCACCATTGAAGCTAGCAAGCTTCTTTCTTCTTGAAGAAGAAGAAGAAGAAGAAAAAGAATATGATAATAATATTTAAAAAAGAAAATATAGTCATCTTATCATATTAGCAACCATGGTTAAGTGTAGAGAATAAACTAAGGTTAGGTGAATGGTTAGGTTCAGGAATGAAAATAAGAATGGTCAAAGCTTCTTGAAACTTCAAAGAAACAAACAAAAGAAGCAACCTTTCTCTTTTCTTGCCCTAAAATAAATAAACAAAATAAATGAATAAGTAAATCAAAACCCTAACCATTAACATAACCATGGTTTAATCATACACACCCAAGTTTTCTTGTATCATCAAACATGATACAAACTAGTGCATAAAACTATATCATATATACAATGTGCACATCAAGTGAGAAAATCCATCTTAAGTGAACAAATACTAGTTAATGTAAAGTAATATATCATATATATAATTATACATTAAATCATTAAATCAACACTTGATTTAACGATCCGGTCATATTGCATATAACCGACTAATATCAATAGTAACAACTTATCGAATCAACACTTGATCCGATAACCCGGCTATATCGCATATAACCGATCACTGTCACAAATCGCGAGAATCGAATACTGTATCACATACCGGTATTATTCTCGGTCCCGCACATATCTTATATGCGCTCCTATTTCGTTTCGCTTGAGCCAGGAAACCTCTGTGTTGGACTTCAAAGACTCGTCAATACGCCGGTAGCTGATGATGATCATATCAAGCACCCATAAGCCGCAAGCGGTCTGCTAAACGTAACGGCCACCCGGGTATTGAGCGATCGGAAGATCGATGAGCAAGCCCACTCACACTCCTGTGAATCCAACCAGTAACACTTACCGTACAGTCCGGTATGATCGTCTGATATGTCGCATATCTCGCCTTAGGTTGGTAAACGTCAGACCCCAATAGCTCGATAAGTCGTGTCGATATAAGGTCTATAAAAGTTCGAGAAACTACTGGTAACACTTACCAGTAAATCTCAGCAACCCTGGTCAGGGATTTCCGGTTATAGCGAATCGAACACAGCGCAACAACAACTCCCTATACCGGGAGAGACGAATCCCCTCCTATCGCTCATTGCCGCAATGTGATTCGGGACTATACCCAAAAACCACCATTTTGCACACCCTCTTGGACGTGGTAAGGTGTAAATCAAAGCACAGTGGGAATCACACAAAACTCTATGACGATCTCTGGTCTACAGACTAACCTGTACCAGTGTCTCCAGAGAACCGCCATCTGACGTGAGGTATAATACCATCTGGGAGTTCTCGGCGAGTCTGTCCAGTGTACCCAGTCTTCACTGAGCACCCGTATATTATCTCTGATGTCAAACACCAATGGATATGGGATCATCCATCGCCCATCTGTATGGGTCGAGAAGGTATACGCTAGTCTACTCTGGTATATCGATGCCCCGTCTCGATACACCCACGACTAGGGACCTTGAAGGATGTACTTATGGACTACCATGTCCCCACCAGTATGATCTGCATCATAGTCCAGGTAGTCAAGTACACATCCTAAGGGCTTTACCAACATGTAACAGAGAGACAATCAGTATACACGTTAAGATAAAGAGCAACCAGATAGCATACTATCATGTCGAGCAAGAAAGTCCTTCCTATATATGTCCAAGCATCCACTAAAATATACATCCTATGTATAGTAATGGCCTTTAAGGCATACATAAAACTAACATTTCCGCCATTGGGCGTGGATTTTCTCCCGTTGGGGATGCTTTACTTTATATTTATATTGTACCCATTTTTTGGGTTGGATTTTACAAAGGAGCTGCTGCCGAAATTTTCAAGAAAGCAAATTGGACTTAAAGAATTTATACTTGTTATTTTCAAATGTTTAAACAATGTTTCTTATTTTTCTTGTCTTTCAATGGTTTAGATTTCTGGGTTTTGGCTTTCTTTTACTGTGTTACGCCTGTAGACGTTGCGTAGTATTAGGGTCGTCACGTGCCAGTTTTGGGTCGTGACAAAGTTGGTATCAGAGCGCTAGGTTTTACCTTTCGGAGTATAGGATGACCTTGGTATGATGGAGTAGGTAGCTTAAGCAGAGTAATATAGTGTGTGTATGTCCGCGGCATACTCACGATGCGGTAGTCCGCCTAAAGTGACCTAAGTATAAATTGCTTGAAATTCCTTCCTTGATATATTTCCTTGAGATTCGATTTCCGTGTTCATATTGAATCCTATCTCTATTTATAGCCTTTGCCGACAACGACTATGGGGACTCAAAGTGATGCAGCGAGGGCCGGGGTCAGAGTTGACTCGGGTGGGTCAAGGACTGATCAGGACGGCGCGCTCGTTGCACAGGAGCAGACGGATATGCCTTCGACAGATAGTATCGCCAGGCTTGTGGCAGAGATGCGGGACTTGCACCAGACGATGAGTTCTTTGGTTGAGGCCATTCGAGTGCAGCGACAGGAGCTTGTCAACTCTATTACCCAGTTGTTCCTTGCGATTAGCTTGCAGCATTCCGTCACCTACATAGCACCAGTGGATGTAGCCCCAGTTGACGAGACACGTATTCCAGAGATTTTGGGAGTTCCGGAACCGTGGATTACTCGTACCGGTGTACCAGCTCAGAGACAGAGGCCTAGTCGTCGAGACAGCTTTCCTGACCGTCGCGGGAGTAGCAGAGCTTTGGGACGAGGAGAGTCGTGTTAGCTAGATCAGCCGTTTGTTGTGTTAATTTCTGTCTGCGATTCTTTTGTTGCGCAACACGTAATTCAGTCGTATGCCAATCGGTTAGGAGATTCATCCGTCACTTGATCCTTCTAGAGATGTTGGATTTGATGTTCTCCTGGGCACGGACTGGTAATCTACATGCTAGGCTTCTGTGTACTACCGTGCGGAAACAGTCAGGTTTTGTTTTCCCGGAAAGTCAGTTCTTGTTTTGCGGGAGGACAGTGGTGCCGCCCCTCACAGCTTGAATTCATTCTTTTCGCTAGTCGGCTTTTGAGGAGAAGATGTCGAGGATTCTTGGCATTCATTCATGATACCGGAGCCACAGTGGGCTTGTTAGACCGGCTTTCCTTCATGCGAGAGTTTTCCGACGTTGTTCCCAATGAGCCGGTAAAGCTTAGGGAGCTTAAGGATCCGCTGCAGAGTTGCTAGATAGGTGGGGCTTGTGTGTCTGATTTCGTATTGGGGAGCTCCTATTTCTGTTCGTCAAGGAGAAGGACGGCGGTTGAGGTTATGTATTTATTGATTGTCAATTGAACCGGCTCACGGTGCGGATAGGTATCCTTTACCTCGCATTGATGATTTCTTCGATCAACTCCAGAGCGCGAGACATTTTTCTAAGTTTGTTCGGGATCAGGTCATCATTGTTGCGGGTTCGGAGTGATGACATTCCGAAGACTGCCTTGTACGTGCTACGGGCTTTGTGTGTTTTGGTGGTGACGTTGGACTTACCAATGCCCTAGCAGCATTCGTAGATATGATGAACCAGATTTCTTCAGGCCATTCCTCGACCAGTTATTATTGTGCTATTGACGATGTTCTGGTCTATTCAATGTGTCGTGAAGGACAGGAGTAGCACTTGAGGATTTGTTTTGCAGGCATTGGGACAGCCCCAGCGGTTAGCTAGATTCTCGGAGTGATCCTTCAGGCTTGTTTGTGTTGACTCCTAGGTCTTGTAGTTACGGGAGTCGGTTTTTGTATAGTCCCGAGGAAGATCGAGGCCGTACAGCTTTGGCCCAGACTTATGTACGGACGGAGTTCCGCAGATTTTTGGGCTTAGCAGGTTGTTACCGCCGTTTCATGCAGTATTACTAGCGTATTGCTGCACCGTTGACTGAACTGACCGGAAAGGAGGTTCCTTTTTCTTTGAACTGAGGCATGCGTATGGAGTTTTCGGCAGTTGAAGACCCGGTTAACAACTGCATCAGTTCTTTCTTTGCTTCTGGTTCGGGCGACTTTGTTGTTTAACTGTTATGTTTCGCGAGTGGGGCTCGATTGTGTACTGAGGTGACACTATAGAGTTATCGCTTTTGCTTCCCTGCATCTGGAGGAAGTACGAGCAGGATATCCCACTCATGATCTGGAGATGGCCGTGGTGGTTTTGCGTTGGAGATTTGGAGACACTACTTGTTCGAGAGTTGTGTCAGATTTTCACGAACTACCAGAGCTTAATATACATCTTCCTGCAGCGGGTGTTGATTGTTGAGACAGTCTTCTGCAGATTTACAGTTCATGTGCGATCATTGAGTATAGCTTAAGTTTGCCTCTACTGAGGGGACAGCTTGCTCATGTCCGCACCCGACCACTATTCCTTAATCGCTTTCGCGAGCCACATCCCGCCGATGCTCGTTCGTCTGTGATTCTTGAACATACTCGGCTGGGTAAAGATTCGGAGTCCTTGATTTATGACCAGATGTGCTACGTTTAAGGACGCGTTTGTGTACCTGATACTATTGGGCAGAGACGCGAAATCCTATAGCAGGCACATCAGTAAGCTTTCTGTGTTCATTCAAGTTCCACCAATTTGTAGCGTAACTTATGAAATAGTTACGGGTGGGCAGGGATGAAGAGTGAAGTTTTGGATTTCGTTTCGAGGTGTCTGTCATGTTGTGTGTTACGGTTGAGCATCTGAGACCGGCTGGGGAGTTGCAACCTTTAACCGTTCCAAAGTGGGAGTGGGAGCAGATCTCCACGAATTCCATTATGGTGTCTACCCAGGTTTAGTCAGGGTGTGACTCTATTTGGATGTTTGTTCTAGATATACTCAGTTTGCTCAGTTGTCCTTTGTGAATTTTGTGCGTTGCACGGAGTTCCTTCATGGGTCGTATCCAATGAAGGCACCCTGTTCGCTTGCCGTCTTGGGCAGGAACTTCAGGTAACCTCGGGTACTGGTTGAGCATTAGCTCCGTTTTTCCATCCGCAGGATGATGGTTTTGTGACTGTGGGCTATACCGACTCTAAAGGATATGCTTGTGCGTACGTACTAATTGTTGTCGACAGTTGGGATCGTCACTTGACGTTGTTAGGATTATCCTTCGATAGCTGTTATCAGGAGGCACTCCAATTGGCAACCTTTAAGTTTTGTTTGTTAGGTGTTGTCGATCTCCAGTCTGTTTTTCTGACTCTGTGAGATTAGGATTTTTGGACCCCAGAAAGTCTAAAGACTTAGGAAATGATCCAGTTGGTTCAGGTTAGGATGATGAAAACCAAGTGCAGACGGAGGTCTTATGCCGACCGTTGTGGTCGCAGACTTGAGATCGCAGTGGGAGCTCATGTATTCCTATGGATTTTTCCAATAAATGACGTGTTCAATTTTGGGAAGCTTATCCTAGAATTGTAGGTCCTTTTATGATCCTTAAAGCGAGTTAGTTCCGTTTCCTTTGATTTGGCACTTCCGCCCAGATTATTGAGTGTTCACCCCATATTCCTTGTGTCGATCCTTTGCAATTACCTTCATGGCCTTTCTCACATGATTCAACATCAGACCATTTGGCTTAGACGCGATCGTTTCGTTCACCGGCAGCCAATTGTGTTAATGGCTCGACAGGTGGAGAAACTTCGGTCAAGGGTCTTGCCATCTGTGAAGGATTTTCTTGGACGTAGCCGTATAGTGAGGTGATCACTTGGAAGGCTGCGATCGAGATTTGGGAGTTTTGTAATCTTCTCTTTAAAGGTACGCTTAGTAAAAATTTTAAATTCGGGGACGAATTTTTATAAGGGGGGTGATTGTAACGTTTTAGAAATCGTTTTGCGAATTTTTCCGTTTTAGGGCAAAATAGTTGGTAATTTCTGTTTTAACCCGATTTTGATCAAATGTCCGTAGAAACTTGCCGACACCTATTTTAGCTAACATAAAACTAGTGCGCGAACTTTGGGTGTATATGGGAGATTTTGGTTCAGATAGAATTTTTCCCAAATAAAATATTATTTTAGCCAGTAAAATATGCACATAAATCGGGAAATTTCATCTAAATGAGAATCATTAGAAATCATCACTACAATTATTTTAGAACATTCTTTTTAAATATCTAGATTTTTTTAGTGCAAAGGAGTTAATTTTAAAAAGAAAAGAAAAAGAAAATGAAAGGTGGCAAAATAGCATTTATTGATGCATTTAATGACTTTTGCTAAAAACTTCATACCCTTTTTGCACTAAACCTCATCACTACAATTATTTTAGAACCTTCTTTTTAAATATCTAGATTTTTTTAGTGCAAAGGAGTTAATTTTAAAAAGAAAAGAAAAAGAAAATGAAAGGTGGAAAAATAGCATTTATTGATGCATTTAATGATTTTTGCTAGAAACTTCATACCCTTTTTGCACTAAACCACCCCTCCATCACCTTGGCCGAGCCCACTTCGCCCAAATCTGCCCCATTTCATTCCTAGCTCATTTCTTCATCTTTTTGTTCACAAAATGCTTCAAAATCCCAAAATAAATCCAAGAAAAATATTCCTAAATAAAAATAAAACCATTATTTCTCTTCACTACTAGCTTGGATCTTCAAGAATCATCATTTTTGGAGAAAAAATGATGGATCAAGTTGTTATTTAGTGTTCTTGTTGAGGTATAATTTTCAAAACCTTAATCTTAAATTGTTATGTTTAGATCTTTAAGTTAGCTAATTATCTATTTAATATAGCTTTAAAATTCTTGATTTAATTCATTTTTCATAATTTTTAAGAAATTCAAGTTAAGGTTAAAGCTTGATTTAAGTGTTTAATGTTAATTGAAGTGTTAATTTGTGATTAGGAAAACATAACCTAGTAGAAAATGCTATATATTGTTAATAAATACTTTGTTTAATTGTGAAATATTGCTTACTAGGTTTTTGCTAAAACTTATTTTGGAAGTGTTAAAATTATAGAAATGGTTTAGATAGCTTAGTTAAGCGATTATAAGGTGTTTGAAATCTCTAGAAATGTGTTAGCTTGATTTTAGTGCGAAATATTGTGATAAGTTGTTTACTAGGTTTCGCGGTTTTTCCGACGTGGTTTCGATTGGTCGTTGCGAGGTTATATCTGTTATATTACTCGCATTTAATTGTGTTGTGTTGCGCGATCGGGACGATCGGAGTCTAGATTTGGCGTTTCGTAGTTTAGCGACCCTAGTTAGGGTTCTTGACCGATGTCGTGCGCGTTAGATGCGCTAATTGCGCAATGTAATTTTCTGGGCGTTTTCATTGCGTTTCGTTGTCTTTTCGTCGATGTAGGATATTTCGCTTATGTGATATGTTTATGAAATTTTAGGTTCACAGGCGGGGATGTCACGACCCGAAAGTACGGAACGTGACTGGCACTTAGATTACGAGACATCTAAAGGCGTACCGTAACCTAAGTCAGCCAAAGCCCAGAAAAATCTAAACCAAAATCAAAAGAGAGTGAAGGAAAACCTTTAATGAAAACGATTTTCAAATCAATTAACTTGCAAAGAATCCCTTCTTAAAAACATCATAAATTTCTGAAAATTTCGGCAGAGTCTCCCCTGTATTTTCTATCCCCCAAAATGGGTACAACAAGATAATAAACCGGTAATCATAAAATGGAATCCCCAAGCGGGAGCTAGCTCTTCGCCCAAGGCGGATCACAACCACATGCAATATAATAACCATATCAAGAAAAGAGCATAAAAGAAACGCAAAATTTCAGAAAACACATCGCCGGCTCAAGTGAGCTCGACCCAAAAGAAACCACAAATATACAACCTCTCAGTCTCACCACTAGGTCACATATACAATATAAAGTGGTAGATGGAGAATACTAGATACAATGATAAAGCAAAAAGAAATAAAGTATGCTCGCAACCCACCTACGGGCGATGTCGCGAGTCTGAGCAAAAGGAGCCGATGATAAGATAGCCGCTGCTACAAGACTGATGAGTCCGACCTACAAGGCACTGTGGCACAACGGGGGTGAGTTGCCAGCTCGTGAGTAAATATAACATCTAGTAAGGCAATCGTAAGAATGCACGCAATGCACCACAACATGCATGTCCATATGTGATATAATATCTCTAGTATGCATGCACAGGTATGCAATGTCATTATTAAGTCTTTAAGTGTTTTAAAAGCTAAGGGTATTGAATTCTTAACTTTAGAAAATGAATATCTGTTTAATGGCTAAGTACCATCAAGAAATCATCTGAAAACCCGTGTCAAGCATGTACACCAAATAGGAATCATATCTGTCTCAATATCGGGCTCCGTCAGTCCGGATCGGCCTATGTCATCAAATCTCACGACAACGGTCGGTATCCTCCGGATATCCGCCGCGCCAGACATCACCGGTAGGTAGTCTTCCCCTGCCAGGCTCATCGTCTACAACTCGATCTTCTTGCCCCGGGTACCATACCGGGCCCACCATGTACCCGAGACGGTTCATCCACTCCTCGAATCGGGTCTCGAAATCCAACAGAAAACATGAAAACTCATGGTGGACGACACATACATCACGAGAAAACAGCAACTTTTTTTTAAAAATGATAAATATAAGCTTTTGTTAAATTCTTGCGGTTTTCCCAAAAATCTAGAAATCGCAGAAAAACTGAAATCCTCAAGAAAATCATAGTGTCCACATGTTAAATATGATAAATGTCTATGATATCAATGTATACGATGTGAATTTTGGCTAGAAAGCTATGTAAATATGATGATAATGCGAGGTATATGCATGCTATTCAATTTCATATACCATGTATGAATGCAAAAGGCGATATTAAGTTAAACAGATTCTATAGTGCACGTGGCATGGCAATTACCCAAGGCGTGTGTATCACATGCATAGTGCGCGTGCAACATATGCCAATGGTAATGGTGTTCGTGTCCTACGAAGTGATATCGCATAAGTATAGATGAATGTCCATACAATCTAATATACTGTTCGCTATAAGGGTATGCAGTGTACAAGAATGGATAAGCTAGCTAACAAAATAAATCTTGCAATAAGTAGGGTAATCCTAACTAGGGGGGCGCCTCACGCCATTCAGACGATTCCCCCATAGATGAATACATCTACTCACCTGAAATCCCCGCTAATCCGATCCGACCACCGCCTTGCCTTTACTCGCCGTGTCCGACGTTTCCCCGACCGATCCTATATTTGCACAAAACCAAGCATAATATTACAAAACCTAAAATGACGCAAGTCACAATATACAATTATCGACGCTCTCGAATTAAACATAGAATACACTCGGGGCGCGGGAAAACGCACGAAAATCGCTAACCTTTAACTAGAATCGTCATTTCGGGGGAATCGACAAAACTACAACCCGACTAGACGAAACCCCGCGTTCGCACACTCTAATAGTCCTATACGAAGCTAATTATATCGCTAACATAACGCAATTTGATCGCATTCTAATTTTTGTAAAAATCTAGTAAGCAATTTCAATACCGATTCGATGCAAACATCGAAATTTAACGATTTAGCGAGCGTATCATTACCCAATTAACCACTCTAATCAATTAGGTAACAAAAGCCCTAACTTAAGTCTAACAACCATGCTTCAAACCCTAGTTCAACCTCAAATCCCATTCTTGATTTTCATGAACAAGAATTTACAACTAAATTAATACTTCAAAATTGAATTTTTAGCACATATAACTACAAGTTAACAAAATAGTTTAGGATTTTACCTCCCAAGTGGAACCCTAGCATGATCAAGCCACCAAAGAAGCCTCCTTTCTCCTTGTTTTGAACTAAATTTGGTTGAGGAGAGAGTGGATTAGGGTTTGGCTTTGAATTGGAGAAGAAAATGGTGAATTTTTATGGATTTTTCATGATTTTTCATGATTTTTGAAGCAAGAATTAAGGTGAAAAGAGGGGGGAGCTGCTGCTATTTTCGGCCAGAGGTGAAGAGGAGGAGGGTGTGGGGTTTTTGGAGAAGTTTCTAGGTCAAAAAGATCCCTCACATCTCATTTAATGCATTTCACATCAATTTTTTACAAAAAAAACCCTTTTTACATCATTTTTTTCATAATTTTCACACCATAAAACTAAAATGTTGCAAGTCATGATACAAATTTATTAACACCATATTTTAGCTTATAAAGACTCCTAATTATGAAATTTACCTAATTAAATTTTTATTTATCACTAATTTAATGTATTTAAAAAGGCTTAAAATAATAATAAAAAAATAATTAATTACGAATTTTTTTTATTTAACTAGAAAATTATAAGTGACATTTTAGTGACAAAATTATAGTAATATCTTATCTAAATTTTGTATAATTAGGTCTACAATGAAAAATACCTATTTTGACTTTTTACGGAAAAAGCCGAAAAATTAACCGATTACCGAAAAACTGCCTAAACGATTTTCGAAAGGTTACAATCTTCCCCCCTTAAAGAAATTCGGTCCCCGAATTTAGAATTTAACTACGCGTACTTTCAAAAAGATGGGGATATCTCTTCCTCATCTCGACCACGGTCTCCCAGGTGACCTCCTCGCTGTTCGGGCCACGCCAAAGGACCTTGACGGGCGGTATGACCTTCGACCTCAATTTCTTCACCTGCCGATCCAAAATGACAACCGGCTGCTTGGTGAAAGAAAGATCACGCTCTAACTGGATCGTTTGGTGCTGAATCACCTGGGAAGGATCATGAAGGTACTTGCGGAGCATCGAGACATGGAATACGGGGTGAACATCGGGGAAGCTGGGCGGAAGAGCTAACCGATAAGCGACTGGACCAACACGCTCTAGGATCTCGAAAGGACCAACATATCTAGGACTCATTTTCCCTTTCTTCCCAAATCTCATCACACCTTTCATCGGAGAGAGCTTCAGGAAAACATGATCGCCAACAGCGAACTCGAGTCGGCGACGGCGCCTGTCAGCATAAGATTTCTGCCTGCTCTGTGCCGCTCTCATCCTGTCCCGAATCAGCTGTATCTTCTCGGTCGTCTCCTGTACGATCTGAGGCCCCAAAATATTTCTCTCCCTAAGCTCTGTCCAACATACAGGCGATCGACATCTCCTTCCATATAAAGCCTCGAAAGGTGCTATCTGAATCGTCTCCTGGAAGCTATTATTGTAGGAAAACTCGATCAAAGGCAAATGACGATCCCAGCTACCACCGAAATCTAAAACACAAGCTCTGAGCATGTCCTCAAGAGTCTGAATCATACGATCCGACTGACTGTCAGTCTGCGGATGAAAGGCTGTGCTAAAACTCAATCGGGTGCCCAAAGCTTCCTTGAGTTTCTTCCACAATCGGCTGGTAAACTGGGTGCCACGGTCTGACACGATGCAAGTCGGAACGCCATGCAGTCGCATTATCTCATCAATATAAACCTGGGCGTACTGAGAAAATCCAAAAGTGGTCTTCACTGGCAGGAAGTGAGCTGCTTTCGTCAGTCGATCCACAATCACCCAAATAGAGTCGTACCCTCGACTGGTCCTGGGTAGACCCACAACGAAGTCCATGGAGACCTGTTCCCACTTCCACTCAGGGATGGGCAAAGGCTGTAACTCGCCGTTTGGCCTCTGGTGCTCGTCCTTGACTTGCTGACAAGTCAGGCATCTCGACACAAAGTCTGTAATATCCTTCTTTATCCCAACCCACCAGTAAACCTCTCTCAAATCACGGTACATTTTGGTGGAACCCGGATGCACACTGTATACTGATCTATGTGCCTCCTCGAGAATATCACGCCTCAATCCCTCTGAATCTGGCACGCACAGTCGAGTCCCAAATCGAAGTATCCCCTGATCATCAATCACGAACTCGGAAACTCTTCCCTGCCGAATCTGCTCAATAATCTCTAATGTACGGGCATCGCCGGACTGTGCCTCGTGGATACGGTCAAGTAACTGTGGGCGTGCTCTGAAATAGGCCAGCTGTCCCCCTGTAGGAGTAAACTAGAACTGCACTCTGCTATCACATAAAACCTGCCAATCCGCCGTCGACTGCATCTGTACTGCGCTCAAACAAGATAAGCTACCTCCGGGCCTTCTACTCAAAGCATCTGCCACCATATTCGCCTTGCCCGGATGGTATAGAATCTCGCAGTCATAATCCTTCACCAGCTCCATCCATCGGCGCTGTCTCAGATTCAGATCTCACTGCTGGAAGATATACATCAAACTCTTGTGGTCAGTGAATATCTGGCACGACTCACCGTATAGGTAATGTCTCCAGATCTTAAGTTCAAATACCACTGCAGCCATCTCTAAATCATGGGTGGGGTAGTTCTGTTCGTGTTTCCTCAGCTGCCGAGAAGCATACGCGATAACTCTGTCGTGCTGCATCAATACACATCCCAGCCCCACTCTAGAAGCATCACAATATACCACGAACCCGCCTGATCCTGAAGGCAATGCCAACACTGGTGCATTAGTCAGACGAGTCTTCAACTGCTGGAAACTATCCTCACATGCCTGGGTCCAATCAAAAGGAACCCCCTTCCGGGTCAACCCGGTCAAAGATGCAGCAATGCGGGAGAAATCCTGGACGAAACGTCGATAGTAGCCGGCCAGACCTAGAAAGCTGCGAACCTCTGTAACTGATACTGGTCTAGGCCAACGCTGAACTGCCTCGATCTTCCTCCGGTCCACACAAATACCATCTCTCATCACCACATGACCCAAGAAATCGACACTGTCTAGCCAGAATGCGCACTTGGAGAATTTGGCGAACAGCTGATGCTCCCTCAAAGTCTGCAATGTGATAAGTAAGTGCTGCTCATGTTCCTCCCGGCTCCGAGAATAAATCAAGATGTCGTTAATGAACACAATGATGAACTGATCGAGATACGGCCTGAATACGCGGTTCATCAAATCAATAAATGCTGCCGGAGCATTGGTGAGCCCGAACGACATCACCAAGAACTCATAATGACCATAACGAATACGGAAAGTGTTGGAGATAGTGCCCTCAGAGCCAATTATTGGATCACAGGCACGTGATTGCAATGATTGAGGGAGGACCTATCCCGGTAGGACAGTCTTACTCGAGATGATAGTATGCTATTTGGTTTACCTCTATCATCGTGTACTGCTTCAGGTGACCCTACAGGTCGCTATTACACGCTGATAGAGCCCCCAGGATTCTTGCTTGACTGCCAGCAGTATGAGGGCGATCATATACGTGAGAGCTGGTGGTCTATAAGCACATCCTTAAAAGGTCCCTAGTCGTGGGATTTTCGAGACAGGGCATCGATTCTCCAGAGTAGACTAGTGTATACAGTCGTGTCACGACCCGCAGGGTACGGAACGTGACTGGCACTTAAGTTCACGAAACGTCTAAAGGCGTCCGTAAAATAAGTAAGCCAAAGCCCAGAAAACAAAACCAATGAAGCAAAAGAGTGAAGAAAACCCAATCAATTGAAAGCGAGTTATCAAATAAGTCATGTAAAACACTTTTTTAAAAACAATACAAATTTTTCCCGAAAATTTCGGCAGAGTCTCCTTTGTAAATACTGACCCCCAAAAATGGGTACAACAAACTATATACATGAATCCACAAAATAGGGCATCCCCAAGCGGGAGCTAGCTCTTCGCCATACGGCGGTCACAAATCCCACGCAATGTAAATGACAACAAGCATAATAAAGCATAATAAAGCATAAGGAAGCATGAAAAAGTAGCATGTCGGCTCAAGTGAGCTCGACCCCAAATACAGTATAAAATCCACAAACCTCACAGTCTCATCTCTAGGTCAATATACAATAATCTGTAGAACAGTAGATGGAGTACACTAGATACAAGAATATACAAGGTGGTACAAAAATAACATAACCCACCTATGAGCAAATCTCGAGCTCAGGCAAAAGAGGCAAAAGACAAGTGCGCCCGCCGCTACTGAACTGACGGAGCGGACCTGCAAAAGACTGTGGCACAACGGGGGTGAGTTGCCAACTCGTGAGTAATAAATAACATCTACAAAGGCTATCGTATGCATGCACACAAGCATCCTAGCATCTAAAATACAGGTATGACTGGATGCACTAGCAGGTGTGTATATAACATCAGTGTACTAATATGTATGCAACATGAATATCTGAGGTCTCAATAGGTTTATATATAAAAATATCTTCTCTCTTTTTTGTTTTTGAAACTCTTTTAGAATGCCAGCAAATGTCAATGAATCGACGAAAATCGGTGTCCAGCAACGACACCCCAAAAGCTGTCTCAAATCTCATAAGGTATCTCTGGCCTCAGCCGTCCGGCTGACCCATCTCAAATATCAATATCTCATCATCTAGCGGCCACGGTCGGTATCCTCTGGATATCCGCCGTCCCAAACAGTCACCGGTAGGTAATCCGTCCCCTGCCAGGCTCAACGTCATCACCACATTCCTCTTGCCCCGGGGTACCTTACCGGGCCCACCATGTACCCGTGCCGGTTCCTCCACTCCTCGACACGGATTTCCAAAGCCACAGCAAACTCATGGTGGACGACACTTACATCACTAGAAAACCGCAATTTACATGTTTTAAAAATATCACAAGTTTGGAAATTTTGCGGCTTTCCCCCGAAATCCAGCAATATCATAAAATCTCAAGAAAATCCTCATAAGTGCATATATCAATGCTAATGAATGCGTATGATATCAATAATCAAGTTGCGATGTGTGATTAATGTATTAAGCATGAACAATGAATATGATGAAGTACATGCACATGAATAGCAATCCTAGGGTTTCATTTTAAGGAAATAACACAATTTAAGTATCAATTAGTAAAAGGTTTAATTTAAAGGTTATCTAGTGTGGTGGCATGGCAATTACCAGGGTGTGTGTGTAACATGAATAGTGCTCGTGCTGCATATAAAACCTGGTAATGGTGCATGTGTCCTACAATTGAGTTTGCATATATGGTATAACCTATTGATCTAATTGCAGCAATTATCATGCCAGTATTATTATTCTAATGTCACAAGTGATTATCCAATTTACTATTTTCCAGTTAACTAAATCTATCGGGCGACTTGCGCCATCCAGACGATCGTCCCCCGTAGATGTTAAATCTACTCACCGGGATCCCTGGCTAGCTGTGTCCAATCACTGCCTTTCCCTTTCGCGCCGCGTCTGACGTCTCCGCGACCGAACCTGGAATTTACATCAATACCAAACATAAGGTTACGTATCAGGAACGACGCAAAACCCCAACGAAACTACTAAAGTTCGCTAACTGGGTACAACGTGCACAAAGTGCGCGGACACACGCGAAAATCGCAAAAACTGCCAAAAACGCCGATTTTGGGTCACCCGGCAAAACTAAAACCCGACTACCCAAAAACCGCACTCACGCATCCTAAAAGTCGTAGGACAAGCCAACAAAATCATCAAGATACCACAATTAACTCATCACATAACTTCTATAAAAATCTAGTAAGCAGAAATTGCAATTTGATGCAAACATCGACAATATAGCGACAAAGTCAACACCACCCAACGCCAACATTCCAAACTAACCAAAAAGTTAGCCAATACACCAATTCTAAACCATTAACTAAGCTTAAAAAAACTAATTTACATAACAAAACCTTCTCTTGATTTTTATAAATAGCAAACATAACTCAAACTATATAAGAAATCCTTACTTTAACACTATAATTTAGCCTAATAAGCAAATTAACCACTTAGCTTAAGGTTAGCAAAACACTAGATAGCAAATTAGGTCTAATCAACACAAATTAGGTTTAATCAACTCACTAATCATGTTTTCAAATACCATTTCCATACAAAAACCTTTTCTTGAAAACCTTAAAACAACAACTTTACAACTAAAATCAACTTCTAAAATTACCTAAATTAGCATAATTAAAGACTACATAATAAGGTAACCATATAGATTAGTTTACTAACAACTAGATTAACTAATAAACAACTTAAATAAATTATCATGGTTCAAAACCTAGTTAGAATGTTCAAACAAAAATCTAAGAAAACTAGATTAACTACACTAAATTAACACTAAACCATAACACATAAGCACTTAAACAAGGAATTTAACAAGATGGAATTTATACCTCTTGATCAATAGATCAAGCAAGAAAGTTTCCTCCAAATGATGGCCTCAAACACCAAGATCCAAGCAAGAATGGCTAAGGAAAATGATAGCATAAGGAAATTGTTTGGATTTTTGGAATTAATTCATGGATTTTGATGCATTTCCTTGAAGGAAATTGAAGAAAAATGCAAAGAAAAGAGATGAGAAAGAGGGGTGCAGGTTTCGGCCAGGTTGGAGGTATGGGGGAGGGTGTGGGGTGAGTGGGAAGGTCAAGGGTCAAGTTTTAAAGTCAATGTATCATACATTTATCCAATATATTAAAATAAATACCATAAACTATCAATTAACTCAAGAAACAACTCAAGAAAGAGAGAGGTCAGAATTTTCTGGTCTTGGCCAAGACTTGGGCTGTTATAGGGCTGAGGGAAAAGATAGAGGGGTTTTACAAAAGAAATTTTATGCAAAAAGGCCCCCTACAACTCAAAAATTGCAAGTTTTAGCCCAAAATTCAATAATTTCGTTTCAATTCATAAAAATTGGTTAAAAATCAAAATAAATTACTAAAAATTTATGTTATCACTAGAATATAATTATCATAATTTTAGAGATTAAAATTAGCCCGGAAAAATTTGTATCTATCGCTTATTTAATGTATTTTCTTACCGGCTTAAAATAATATAAAAATTTGAAAAATAGGGAAAAATTTTTAAATGACCAAAATTTCATAATTAACTCATTAGTCACTAAAAACAAGTAATTACCTATCCATTTAAGGTATAATTAGCCCTAAACTGCAAAATATCGAGAAAGACGGTTTTCGGAAAAATACCGAATTTTCACCGAATTTCAAGAAAACACCAAAACGACTTTTCAAGACGCTACAATCTTCCCCCCTTAAAGAAATTCGGTCCCCGAATTTAAGAATATAGCTACGCGTACCTTCAAAGAGATGGGGATATTTCTTCCTCATCTCGCCCTCGGTCTCCCAGGTAACCTCCTCGCTGCTCGGGCTACGCCAAAGGACCTTGACGGTTGGTATAATCTTCGATCTCAACTTCTTCACCTGCCGATCCAGGATGGCCACCGGCTGCTCTGCAAAAGAAAGGTCGCGCTCTAGCTAGACTGTCGGGTGCTGAATCGCATGCGAAGGGTCGTGAAGGTACTTGCGGAGCATCGAAACATGAAAAACGGGGTGAACATCGGGAAAGCTGGGTGGAAGAGCCAAACGATATGCAACAGCGCCAACACGCTCGAGGATCTCGAAGGGACCTACGAATCTAGGGCTAAGCTTCCCCTTTCGCCCAAAACGCATCACGCCCTTCATCGGAGAGACCCTCAGAAAAACATGGTCGCCAACTGCGAACTCTAATCTGCGACGGCGCCTGTCTGCATACGATTTCTGCCTGCTCTGAGCCGCTCTCATCCGGTCTCGGATCAACTGTATCTTCGCTGTCGTCTCCTCAACAAGCTGCGGCCCCAAAATACTGCTCTCGCTGAGCTCTGTCCAACAAACGGGCGATCTGCATCTCCTCCCATACAATGCCTCGAAAGGTGCCATCTGAATAGTATCCTGGAAGCTGTTGTTGTAGGAGAACTCCACTAGAGGCAAATGACGATCCCAGCTACCACCAAAGTCTAAAACGCACGCTCTGAGCATGTCCTCGAGGGTTTGAATGGTCCGCTCTGACTGTCCGTCTGTCTGCGGATGAAACGCTGTGCTGAAGCTCAAACGAGTGCCCAAAGCCTCCTGAAGTCTCTGCCAAAGTCGGCTGGTGAACTGAGTGCCTCGATCTGACACGATACAAGTCGGTACGCCATATAGTCGCACGATCTCGTCAATATAGAGCTGAGCATACTGAGCGAAGCTGAAAGTCGTCTTCACTGGAAGGAAGTGAGCCGCTTTCGTCAATCTGTCCACGATCACCCAGATGGAGTCGTACCCTCGACTGGTCCTGGGTAGACCCACAACAAAGTCCATCGAAATCTGCTCCCATTTCCACTCTGGAATGGGTAACGGCTGTAGCTCTCCTGCGGGCCTCTGGTGCTCGGCCTTGACTTGCTGACAAGTCAGGCATCTCGAAACGAACTCCGCAATGTCCCTCTTCATCCCGTCCCACCAGTAGGTCTCTCTCATATCATGGTACATCTTGGTGGAACCGGGGTGGACACTATACACTGATCGGTGTGCCTCCTCGAGAATGTCGCGCCGTAATCCATCAGCATCTGGTACGCACAGTCTAGATCCATATCGTAAAATCCCCTGATCGTCAACCATGAACTCGGAAAATTTGCCCTGTCTCATCTGTGCCATGATCTCTGAGCAACGGTCGTCACTACGCTGTGCCTCATATATACGGTCAAGCAACTGTGGGCGTGCACGAACATGTGCGAGCTGCCCCCCTGTCTGAGTGAACTCGAACTCAACTCGGCTGTCGCATAACGTCTGCCAATCTGCTGACGACTGCCTCTGCACTGCGCGCAAAAAGGATAGACTACCCCCGGGCCTCCTACTCAACGCATCAGCCACCACATTCGCCTTGCCGGGGTGATATAAGATCTCGCAGTCGTAGTCTTTCACCAACTCCATCCAACGACGCTGTCTAAGGTTCAGGTCTCGCTGCTGAAATATGTACTTTAAGCTCTTGTGATCGGTGAATATCTGACATGACTCGCCGTAAAGGTAATGTCGCCAAATCTTCAGTGCAAAGACCACTGCAGCCATCTCCAAATCATGAGTGGGGTAGTTCTGTTCATGCTTCTTCAACTGCCGAGAAGCATAATCGATCACCCGGCCATGCTGCATCAAAACGCATCCTAATCCCACTCGCGAAGCATCACAGTAGACAACAAATCCGCCTGATCCCGAAGGTAGAGATAATACCGGCGCCGTAGTCAAACATGTCCGCAGCTGCTGAAAACTGCGCTCGCACTCCTCTGTCCAAACGAAAGGAACTCCCTTCCGGGTCAAACTGGTCAACGGTGCAGCTATACGGGAGAAGTCCTGAACAAAACGCCTGTAGTAGCCCGCCAAGCCTAGAAAACTACGGATCTCAGTAACCGATGTAGGTCGGGGCCACTGCTGAACAGCCTCAATCTTCTTCGGGTCCACACAAATGCCGTCTCTCGTAACCACGTGACCCAAGAATCCGACGCTGTCCAGCCAGAATGCACACTTGGAGAACTTCGCGAACAGCTGGTGCTCCCTCAGAGTCTGTAACGTAATCCGCAAGTGCTGCTCGTGCTCCTCTCTGCTCCGGGAGTACACCAAGATATCGTCGATAAACACGATGATGAACAAGTCAAGATACGGCCTGAATGTACGGTTCATCAAATCCATAAATGCTGCTGGGGCGTTGGTGAGTCCGAACGACATCACCAAAAACTCGTAGTGGCCATAGCGTGTACGGAAAGCTGTCCTCGGTATATCCTCCTGTCGGACTCGCAGTTGATGGTATCCTGATCGCAAGTCGATCCTCGAAAAATACCCCGCACCCTGAAGCTGGTCGAACAAATCATCAATGCGCGGCAACGGATATCTGTTCCGAATGGTAACTTTGTTCAGCTGGCGGTAGTCGATACACAAGCGCAAACTTCCATCCTTCTTCTTGACAAACAGGACCGGAGCACCCCACGGAGAAACACTCGGTCGAATAAGCCCCTTATCCAACAAATCCTGCAACTGATCCTTCAGCTCTCGAAGCTCTGCCGGGGCCATCCGATAAGGCGGTATAGAAATAGGCCCCGAACCGGGAATCAAATCAATGCAGAACTCAACATCGCGCTCAGGCGGTAGCCCAGGTAGCTCATCAGGGAAAACATCAGGGAACTCACAAACTACCGGGACCTGGTCCAACGGAACCTCTGTAGCTCGAGTATCACAAACAAACGCTAAGAATCCCTGACATCCCTTCCGCAAGAGCTGACCAGCGCGAAGAGAAGAAATTAAGCTGGGAAGGACGACACTGCGGTCTCCCTGAATAACAAGGACTGGCTCTCCCGGAAAGCTAAATCTGACTGCCTTCTCACGGCAGTCCACCGAAGCATAACAAGTGGCTAGCCAATCCATGCCCAGAAGCACATCAAAGTCCAACATATCGAGGAGTATCAAATCAACTGATGAATCCCTCTCCCCGATACGAACGGAACACAAACGAAATACAAACCGAGCGACAAACGACTCGCCTACCGGAGTAACAACAACAAGCGGCTGGTCTAACGACGACGACTCACGGCCCAACATCGGTGCAAAGTGTGTAGAGACGTACGAATGTGTGGAACCTGGGTCGAATAATACCCGTGCGTCGAAAGAACAAACTGGCAAGGTACCTGTCACGACGGCATTGGATGCCTGCGCATCCTGCGGTGTCAAAGCAAAAACTCGGGCCTGTCCTCCACCGATAGCGGGCTGACCTCGACCTCGGCCTCTGCCTCCTCGTCCTCTCTGAACAGGACCACCGCGTCCACGGCCTCTCGGTGCACCTAACTGGCGTGGAGCATCGCCTGGGGTAGGAAGTAGGGCTCTCTGAGGAGGGGGTGGTGATGGTGGTAGGGTCACGTGCGGAACTGTCGCTGCTCCCTGTCGTCTCACCGGGCAGTCTCTGACAAGATGGTGCAAACTCCCGCACCCAAAACATCCTGGCGACGGCTGCTGCCCCTGGGGATAAGAACCATATAACTTTCCCCGTCCAAATCCTCTGCCTGGCCTATCTCTCGGAAAGAATCTGGCGCGCTGCCTCTGAGGCGGTACATCGGTGCGCATCCTCTTCGGCCCAGAAACGGCCGAAGTCTGTGATATGCGTGCCTCCATCCGCAATGCCGTATCCCTAGCAGCTGAATAAGTGTCGTAGCGCTGGGCGCCAATGGCAAGATATAGCTGGGCATCAAGTCCCTGTACGAACCTCTTCACCATCTTCTCCTCGGTATCCACCAAATACTGAGCATATCGGGACAACTGAGTAAACTGGATGTCATACTCAGACACCGTCATCCCAGGTGTCTTGACTAAGGCCTCGAAACTGCGAGCTCTGGCGTCACGAACGCTCTCTGGAAGGAAACGGGCTAGAAAGACCGCTGTAAACTCGACCCAAGTCATAGGCGGTAGATCTGCAGCTCGACCTCTCAAGACTGACTCCCACCATGTCTGCGCGAGACCCTCTAGTCGGAAACTCGCAAGCTCTACCCATCGATCATCCGAACATCTCAGCGAACGGCAGATCCTGGCTAAACTGTCAAGGAACGTCTGTGGGTCCTCCGCTGCCTCGGTGCCGGTGAATACTGGAGGTCTCAGCCTCATGAAATCCTGTAGTGAAACCGGAATGGCCACGGTGGTGGTAGTAGGAGCAGGTATCATGGTCGTCTGTGATGTAGTAGGTACGTCATCCGGCCTCGGTGTACGACTGGCTGCAACTAGGGATCCTACCATCTGACGCAGCTCCTGCATGCCTCCCATCATCTGTCGCAACTCCTCCATACCGGTCTCGAGCCTATCCATACGGCCTGGGGAAGGTGGATCGGTCTGTCCCAGCGGCGTAGGCATACCACCCTGCTCAGTCCTAGTCTCGGACGAGCCAGCTCGAATCTCGTCTCTGGCGGCAGCCCTCTGTGCCCTCGTAGCCTTCGGCGGCATAGTGGCTGTCACAGGAAAACGGATAGTAAGAACAGTGCAATAGGATCATAGGATACACGGAATTGAAGAAGGAAATTTCCAAGCAAGTATCCTAAAGTCACTTAGACGGAGTACCGTATCGTAAGTATGCCGCGGACATACGCACGCTACGTTACCCTGCTTAAGTCACTTACTCCATCTACCAAGGGTCATCCTACACTCACAAAGGTAAAACCTATCGCTCTGATACCAACTTTGTCACGACCCGCAGGGTACGGAACGTGACTGGCACTTAAGTTCACGAAACGTCTAAAGGCGTCCGTAAAATAAGTAAGCCAAAGCCCAGAAAACAAAACCAATGAAGCAAAAGAGTGAAGAAAACCCAATCAATTGAAAGCGAGTTATCAAATAAGTCATGTAAAACACTTTTTTAAAAACAATACAAATTTTTCCCGAAAATTTCGGCAGAGTCTCCTTTGTAAATACTGACCCCCAAAAATGGGTACAACAAACTATATACATGAATCCACAAAATAGGGCATCCCCAAGCGGGAGCTAGCTCTTCGCCATACGGCGGTCACAAATCCCACGCAATGTAAATGACAACAAGCATAATAAAGCATAATAAAGCATAAGGAAGCATGAAAAAGTAGCATGTCGGCTCAAGTGAGCTCGACCCCAAATACAGTATAAAATCCACAAACCTCACAGTCTCATCTCTAGGTCAATATACAATAATCTGTAGAACAGTAGATGGAGTACACTAGATACAAGAATATACAAGGTGGTACAAAAATAACATAACCCACCTATGAGCAAATCTCGAGCTCAGGCAAAAGAGGCAAAAGACAAGTGCGCCCGCCGCTACTGAACTGACGGAGCGGACCTGCAAAAGACTGTGGCACAACGGGGGTGAGTTGCCAACTCGTGAGTAATAAATAACATCTACAAAGGCTATCGTATGCATGCACACAAGCATCCTAGCATCTAAAATACAGGTATGACTGGATGCACTAGCAGGTGTGTATATAACATCAGTGTACTAATATGTATGCAACATGAATATCTGAGGTCTCAATAGGTTTATATATAAAAATATCTTCTCTCTTTTTTGTTTTTGAAACTCTTTTAGAATGCCAGCAAATGTCAATGAATCGACGAAAATCGGTGTCCAGCAACGACACCCCAAAAGCTGTCTCAAATCTCATAAGGTATCTCTGGCCTCAGCCGTCCGGCTGACCCATCTCAAATATCAATATCTCATCATCTAGCGGCCACGGTCGGTATCCTCTGGATATCCGCCGTCCCAAACAGTCACCGGTAGGTAATCCGTCCCCTGCCAGGCTCAACGTCATCACCACATTCCTCTTGCCCCGGGGTACCTTACCGGGCCCACCATGTACCCGTGCCGGTTCCTCCACTCCTCGACACGGATTTCCAAAGCCACAGCAAACTCATGGTGGACGACACTTACATCACTAGAAAACCGCAATTTACATGTTTTAAAAATATCACAAGTTTGGAAATTTTGCGGCTTTCCCCCGAAATCCAGCAATATCATAAAATCTCAAGAAAATCCTCATAAGTGCATATATCAATGCTAATGAATGCGTATGATATCAATAATCAAGTTGCGATGTGTGATTAATGTATTAAGCATGAACAATGAATATGATGAAGTACATGCACATGAATAGCAATCCTAGGGTTTCATTTTAAGGAAATAACACAATTTAAGTATCAATTAGTAAAAGGTTTAATTTAAAGGTTATCTAGTGTGGTGGCATGGCAATTACCAGGGTGTGTGTGTAACATGAATAGTGCTCGTGCTGCATATAAAACCTGGTAATGGTGCATGTGTCCTACAATTGAGTTTGCATATATGGTATAACCTATTGATCTAATTGCAGCAATTATCATGCCAGTATTATTATTCTAATGTCACAAGTGATTATCCAATTTACTATTTTCCAGTTAACTAAATCTATCGGGCGACTTGCGCCATCCAGACGATCGTCCCCCGTAGATGTTAAATCTACTCACCGGGATCCCTGGCTAGCTGTGTCCAATCACTGCCTTTCCCTTTCGCGCCGCGTCTGACGTCTCCGCGACCGAACCTGGAATTTACATCAATACCAAACATAAGGTTACGTATCAGGAACGACGCAAAACCCCAACGAAACTACTAAAGTTCGCTAACTGGGTACAACGTGCACAAAGTGCGCGGACACACGCGAAAATCGCAAAAACTGCCAAAAACGCCGATTTTGGGTCACCCGGCAAAACTAAAACCCGACTACCCAAAAACCGCACTCACGCATCCTAAAAGTCGTAGGACAAGCCAACAAAATCATCAAGATACCACAATTAACTCATCACATAACTTCTATAAAAATCTAGTAAGCAGAAATTGCAATTTGATGCAAACATCGACAATATAGCGACAAAGTCAACACCACCCAACGCCAACATTCCAAACTAACCAAAAAGTTAGCCAATACACCAATTCTAAACCATTAACTAAGCTTAAAAAAACTAATTTACATAACAAAACCTTCTCTTGATTTTTATAAATAGCAAACATAACTCAAACTATATAAGAAATCCTTACTTTAACACTATAATTTAGCCTAATAAGCAAATTAACCACTTAGCTTAAGGTTAGCAAAACACTAGATAGCAAATTAGGTCTAATCAACACAAATTAGGTTTAATCAACTCACTAATCATGTTTTCAAATACCATTTCCATACAAAAACCTTTTCTTGAAAACCTTAAAACAACAACTTTACAACTAAAATCAACTTCTAAAATTACCTAAATTAGCATAATTAAAGACTACATAATAAGGTAACCATATAGATTAGTTTACTAACAACTAGATTAACTAATAAACAACTTAAATAAATTATCATGGTTCAAAACCTAGTTAGAATGTTCAAACAAAAATCTAAGAAAACTAGATTAACTACACTAAATTAACACTAAACCATAACACATAAGCACTTAAACAAGGAATTTAACAAGATGGAATTTATACCTCTTGATCAATAGATCAAGCAAGAAAGTTTCCTCCAAATGATGGCCTCAAACACCAAGATCCAAGCAAGAATGGCTAAGGAAAATGATAGCATAAGGAAATTGTTTGGATTTTTGGAATTAATTCATGGATTTTGATGCATTTCCTTGAAGGAAATTGAAGAAAAATGCAAAGAAAAGAGATGAGAAAGAGGGGTGCAGGTTTCGGCCAGGTTGGAGGTATGGGGGAGGGTGTGGGGTGAGTGGGAAGGTCAAGGGTCAAGTTTTAAAGTCAATGTATCATACATTTATCCAATATATTAAAATAAATACCATAAACTATCAATTAACTCAAGAAACAACTCAAGAAAGAGAGAGGTCAGAATTTTCTGGTCTTGGCCAAGACTTGGGCTGTTATAGGGCTGAGGGAAAAGATAGAGGGGTTTTACAAAAGAAATTTTATGCAAAAAGGCCCCCTACAACTCAAAAATTGCAAGTTTTAGCCCAAAATTCAATAATTTCGTTTCAATTCATAAAAATTGGTTAAAAATCAAAATAAATTACTAAAAATTTATGTTATCACTAGAATATAATTATCATAATTTTAGAGATTAAAATTAGCCCGGAAAAATTTGTATCTATCGCTTATTTAATGTATTTTCTTACCGGCTTAAAATAATATAAAAATTTGAAAAATAGGGAAAAATTTTTAAATGACCAAAATTTCATAATTAACTCATTAGTCACTAAAAACAAGTAATTACCTATCCATTTAAGGTATAATTAGCCCTAAACTGCAAAATATCGAGAAAGACGGTTTTCGGAAAAATACCGAATTTTCACCGAATTTCAAGAAAACACCAAAACGACTTTTCAAGACGCTACAAGTCGAGACCCCGACGAGGGGCGGTGGCCGGTCTCACAAGCCACTGGTGTCAGTTGGTTCACCTAAGATGTATACAGGTGCTCATTGAGTTATGAGTACACCGGACAGGACTCGCCGGGAACATACTAGTTGGTCTTATACCCGACGTCAGATAGCAGTTCCCTGGTGACATGTGTACAGGTTAGTTCATCGACCTGGGGATCGTCAGTAGTCTCATGTGAATTCCCACTGTACTTTGATTACTACCCTACCACGGCTCAAAGGAGTCGTGCAAACAGGTTTTAGTTGGGTACAGTCCCGAGCCACATGGAGGCAGTGAGCGGATCTTCAGGGGTTCGTCTCTCCCGGTATTGGGGGTGCGGTCGCGCTATGTCTAGGAGAGCCATTACACAAAGCCCTCGGCCGAGGCAGGAGATTTACTGGTAGGTATTCCTGTAGTATCTCAGGGTGTTCTGGGCTACACTCCGACACGACTTGTACCGCTTTTGGGGGTCTGACTTTTACCAACCCCCTAGGCCCGACGTGCGATACTCATAGACGAACGGACCGGACTGTACGGATATTGTCACTGACAGGCTCTGTAGGGTGTCAGGATGAGTTCGCTCATCGACGTCCCTTTTGGTTAATAGCTGGTGGCCCGTCACGTATTGGCTTATACCTCTGACGTGCTAGTGGTTAAATCCACAGCCATAGTATTGACGAGTCTTTAGAGTCCACCACACTTTCAGTTACTCAAGCTTTCGGGCGAAATGCTGTAGAGGCCGTATGGAGATATGGCAGGGTCCGATCAGATACGTGCGGTATTGCACGAATCAGGATCGGGTTTGTGCTTGTGGCCGTATGGATATATGGCAAGGTTCTATCAGATACGTGCAGTATTGCACGGATCAGGATCGAACGGATATTACTAGCCTGCTTTGGTTTAAGCCGGATCCTAGTTTAGTACAGTATAGATTTTGTCTCATTGCATTTGTATCCGGTCGGAATACAGATGCGGGTGTGTATGCACAGTATCGGGGTTTTCCTGTAATTTATTGCGGGACCAGTTTTTTGGAGTTGCCAGTTTGCATTCCGTTCCGGCCGGCTTTCCTTTGTTCTTTCCCGGCCGGACTTTTCCGATGGAGGGGGCTTATTTGCAAGTTTGCAAATAACCATTTGTGGAGGGGTTCTTTGTATTTGTGGGATTATGATATTCTTATCATCATTAGATTCCAATCTTTTCTTCATCATGGTTTTTGCATTAATGAGAAAGGATTAGGATGAGATTGATTTGCATCTTTGATTTGAGGCTTGCTTTTGATGTGGTCACCACTTGAGTTCCTACACTCACCTCCCTTAGTTGATTTCCTCCACCTTTTCTTTCCATGGGGGGGCCGGCCATATGGTAGATGAGAGAGAGAGGAGTTCATTTTTTGATGAGGGAATTATCCATATCTCATTTGCATGCTTGCCAAAAAGAAATCCTTCTCCTCTCCAAAGTTCATATTGATTCCTCCATCAAAGGCAACTTCACTACTCCAAATGAGACTACGATTCTACACAACATTCTACAGCAAATCTTGGACGCGTCGGCTAGCCAACTTCGCGCACGAGTTGCCTCGGTATTGAGGTGGGAGCCCGTAAAAGATGCAGACGATGTGGTGTCCTTCCGGCAAGGATGCGACGACCGGAGTTTCCGCGGGAGATCGGGACGACGACGAGAAGACCGGATTACTCGGTATATCTCTCACCCTTTCTCTTGTTAGCTAGTATCGGTAAATGGTTACGATCCGGGTATATTGTCCGCGGTAGCGCCAGTTTGAAAGTTAAGAAAATTTTTGATTCCGCATTTTGGCCTCGGATAGACGGCCAGGGCGCTGCCGTGGCGCAACATGGTATCAGAGCCACGCCATTAACCTAGTCTAGCTTTGTTTAATGTGTTTGCATTTCCGATCGAGCCAAAATTCCAAAATCCGCGTTTTTCCCTAGCATCAGTTTCTGTCGAATTTTTTTGAAGTCTAAAAATTTTTCAGGTTGTTTCAGAATGATGTGTAGGACATTCTAAGAGTTCTCTAAAAATTTGGGCTCGTGAACAGTTCAAAACGCCGCGGAACCGCTGCCAAAGCTATGCTTGGGCCGCGGTTCCGCCGTGACTTGGACTGTTCTGTTCCCCAAAATTTTACAGAATGCTTAAGTGTTGAAAATAGGGGTTTTGGAATATTATTTTTGGGCCCAGAATTTCTTGATGTGCTACAGTAGTACTTGGGGGCCCACTTGATAAAATTTTTGATCGATCGGATATTTTAAACACATTATTTCACAGTATTTACATTATATCTGCGACCGTGAATATCACTTGATCGGTAAATCCTGCCTAACTGCTATAACCCGGTTAGACGGATTTTACGAACGTGATTTTCACGTTGATGTTCTGTGTTTATGCTGTGATGTTGCGGGTCGGTCGTGGGGGATAGCCTGGATGCAATGCTAGTACAGTTTTGTTTTATATGTACATTTGATATTGCGGGGCGAGCGTCCGACATGTGGACTGCCTTCACTGCCTGTTTGTATTATTCTTTTGTGGCACGACCTGGTTGCGGTCGATGTACCCGTTGTATGTGTATTTTACTTTCTGTACTAGGATTACCCCGCGGAGGGGTGCACGGATAGCCGGGTTCTAGAGGGCAACGGGCCCGCATCTCACGACATTGAGACGGAGGGGGCTTCACTCTAGGATTGGCGGGCTATTCACCTCACTCGTAGGGGGTACAGGTTGACCCAGGAGGGGTGCCCAAGTTACCGGATTCCATGAAGTGCTGGGTGGTCCATTCATGGTGCTGAAGGGGGCTGCCTTGCTTCAGGTTTTGGCGGGTGACTTGCCGCGCCCGTAGGGGTCTAGGATTTCATTGCACAGGCTATCCACACGACCAGGGGAACGTCGGGTTTCAGCAGCGGCTCTGTGAAACCCGGGGATCCCAGATATCTGTATTGTTCTGTGATGCTGTACATTTCTGTGATGTTGCATTTTATCACACCTTGAGCGAATATAATATATTGGTATATATATTAGTAGATGTTGTATATGTTTTACATCCGCACTAGTCCAGTCCCCGCTCTGTCGTTAGTTAGCTAACCTAACGGGTAATGACGGGACCCAGTGGCGAATGCGGATGGCATATACGTACATCAGTATATTTTCGTTCTTTGTGGTGTGATCAATTGATGGGACTGCGTTGATTCAGATCAATGCAAGCTAAACAAATCTATTCTGATGTTGTTGGAACACTTTTCAAAAAGCTGTTATTGCAAGGACGTTCACTTTTGTTTTGCATCGTGGTATTCATTTGGAATATCCTGCTCCTCAGTCGACGAGGCAAGGGCCGAGATCCCTTCACCGGGAGTGACCCCTTGGACAGAAGTTTGCGTCAGGGCATTAACTTCACTATAGCCGATTACTTTTGCTTTGCATCGTGGTATTCAGTTGGAATATCCTGCACCTCAGTCTACGGGGAAAGAGCCGAGATCCCTTCATCGGGAGTGACCTCTTTAGTAAAGGTTTTCGTCACTATATTTTTATAAAAGGCTATGCAGTTCCTTCAACGATATCAAGTTCATTACGTTAAAGGTTTTTTGCCAAAAACCATTCGTAGCCCTCCGTCATTTCTTATCGGTATTATTTAGTATTCGTGCTACGTTTGTTGACTCCGTCAAGACGTAGTGTACGGTAGCTAAGTGGTGCTTATTTGTTGCATAAATGGGATTGGTTAGGACAGTCGTGCGGCCTTGTTGACTCCGTCCAGGGCACGTACGGGTGGGTTTAATGCAATCCAGATAATGACGTGTTGAACTTGACTAGGACTCTTTGATTTGTTGACTCCGTCAAGGTCACTTGAGTCCTAGGGGTAAAAACACAAATCGGGAGTTTCAAAAGAACTGAAACTTGCCAGGAATGTGCATACCTTCTGGAGTGTGGTGACTTGAGTGGATTCCGTCAAGTTATCATGCGATGATAGTTGGATCCCGATTCCCACTGATGAGTTAGTTTACTCCTCGGGTGACCCCGACTAATTCTTCTTTCAGATTTGGAGGAGAATTTGAGGTACAGTGGGAGGTTTCCTGATTAGATAAATTGGTAACCATTCTGATCTAGGTTAGAGTGCATGCTGAGTGTTTCTTTTCTCTCTCTCTGGCAGAGACCATTGACCCGACCCTAAGACTATGACTCGATGACCAAGTTGACCGAACCTTCTTAACACTAGCTTTTGGATTGTCAGAATCGCTAACCTCATTGCCACTCCTACTTTTACCCTTTTTTCCAGGACACCCCGTATTACTACGAACGTCCACTTCCATTGGACAAAACCATCGTATGATTATATACGAACTCGAAGGACTTCGAGGATAGTTTTTGGTTCTGGAGAAAACGAATAGGATTATTCAGTTGTCTTTTCTTTTCACCTTCTCTCATTGCGAGTACTCCTTGGTTTAGGAGATAGTACACCTATTACGCAAATTGGATAGTCTTCTTCCAAACCATAGGCAGGTGCCGAACGGTGGGGAATGAAGAAAACCAATTAGCATAACGATGGTGTACATAAGGTATTAAGTTAAGACAAAGCAAGGGATTAGTAAGAGGGCAAAGTAAATTGCGACTGCTATTCACGACCGAACCAAGTATTTCTTCGCCAATCCTAAATCACCTTTGTATTTCTCCAGGACACTCCGTATCGCTATGAAGATCCCAAGTTTATTAGATAATCCATCGTATGGTTATATACGAACTCGAAAGGAACTTGTTCCAGTTCGGGGATGGATTCTGGTTCAGGAGAAATAGGAATATGGTTTATTCGGTTGTCTTTTATCTTCACCTTCTCTCGCATTCCGAGTGCTCCTAGGATTAGGACAGTACACCCATTATGCTTATTGGATAGTCTTCATCCAAACCATAGGCTGGTGCCGAACGGTAGGGAAGGAAGAAAACCATTTGGCCTAAAGGGTTGTGCAGAAGGTAATGACTAAAGACATATAAAGGGATTTGGAGAGATGACAAAGAGATATAAGGTTACAAATGTGAATCTGAATAATGGAAGAGGCATTACTTGGAATACCAGGATACCCCATCGAAACATTTCAATGTTTCAAGTTTCACTGTGTACTGTTAAAAGAAAACTGATTCCCCGATTAGACACTTGCTCCCAGGTTGGATTCTCACATCTGTATGGTTTTTTACAGATGATGAGTGCGAGTAAGTTATTGGGAATTAGGTGACCAACCTCATTATATCGGGATTCGTTGTAATTGGTGATATTTGAGGAAGCCACCTGGGTTGTTTGCCGGTCGGCGAATATTTGGGTTTGAATATCCGTTGCTATGCACCAATTTCAAATTGATATATCTGTACGTCTATTTTTATAGAGTGAGATGTACCTTTTTGAAATTATGTCTATGACATTTACCTATATCAGTGGATGTTTAGGTAAGGAGCATTGAACAGCGGTGTAATTCTTCTTAACCATAAGTACAGTTTTGAACCTACGACACACAGTGAATGATTTATCAGACTCAAGGGACTTGTACAGAGTATTGTATGTTGTCCAGCGTCCATCAGGACAGAGGGGTTGGTCCTCGTACTATATTCGGTTTACTTATGACTTCTCTAGTTTTTAGACAGCTGTTTCGTGGAAACACAGGGTCCGAATTTTGAGAAGTTATAGGTATTTGAATAAAGTAGAGAACCAAGTATTGCAAGTATCGGGATTCTTCAAAGTGATCGAAGATGTAGATACTTGTGTATGGTATTCAGTTGATAGTAATGATAAAGGGAAATTGCTTCTCTTTCAGGTTACTCATAATTGGAAGCATTCCTAAGTTGAGTAATGCTGATCGGCCTCCTTCCATTTAGTTGACATGCACTGGAGATAGCTGCATGATTTGAATCTGGTTCAATTAAATCAGTGCCTCTGGTTCTATATTAGATATAGAACAGTTCATATCTTAACGATGTTAAGGTACGGGGAGTTGTCCGGCTTATGATTAAAACCAGACACTGGACAACTCAAGGCACATTTCTGTAATGGCTGTTTGTGGGTTGACCCAGGCTATGACGAGGGTTGACTTTCTACCATCTGGGAGATCAATAGTAATATTGTTCTAGGCTCGCCACAGTTTTAATAAAAATGGATTTTTCAGAAAACAGTAGTGGGAGTATGGTAGAACTGGAAGTGATTCCAGAACCGCAAACGATTACTGAAGATTTGATAAGAACCTGAAGATTCAATCTGGTTTGACATTCCATTAGCCGCTCCGCAGATATGGTGGGTAACCTCAGGCACCCGAGAGGTACTCCGGTATGCTCAAGGACGGTAGCAGAGAGGTTCTTGATTACCCAGACTTGCCATTGCTGTTGTTCCAGACTGTGAAACCCGGCATGAGGATGAGTATAGTGTCATTCTAAACTGGCTTTAGAGGTGTACGTCTATATGACTCTGCCAGAGGGTTGTCGTAGTCAGTGGGAGCAGCGGAAGCATTGGTGGACAGGTGGCTTATGTCTATTTATAGACTAAAGCAGAGATAGCGGAGATAGATCATCTATTTCTGATGTGACAGTCATGGGTTTGACATCATCAGAATAGGGGATAGATCTGTTAAGAAGGTAGTATGGTGTGATGTCCTGGTATTTGGATGACATACACAGAGTAGGAAGTGATATTCCTATACTACGATCGGTTATACTTTGGTTGTCACACAGTGGTTTCTCCACACAGGACTTGGATATTATATCAGACATTCTGGTTACTAGATCTATAGTTTTAGATCTAGATTTGGGTGGTTTCCTAATCTGGGTACCTTGACAGCATTCTATGAGTATTTAGAATGGACGACTCCTGGCATGGTAGTGTACCTGCAGGTGATGGAGTCACCCTCTCTGTAACATTTTCAAAAAAATTAAAATATTAATTTTGGGGATTTTTATAATTTAATATTATTTTATTGATTATTTTAATATTAAATGCAAATAAATAGGAAAAATGTTAGAAAAATTATGAAAAATTATGGAAAATTCTAAAATAGGGTAAATTAGAGAATTTTGAAATTTTAAAGTTTTTAAGACTAGTTATATGCTAATTTAGTGTTAATCGCGATTAAAAATCGCTAATTGTATTTTTAGCACTTTTGAGCAAAAGTGGGCACATATTGTTTTCCACACTTGTTACACTTGTGTTACATTCTTTTGACATGGTTGTTCTTTTGGGTGCCCTATTTGAGTGAGAAGAAAAGAAAAGGGAAAGAAAATGGTATAATGATGAGAGAGAGAGAAAACAAGTCAACCCCACCTTTTTGCACCATGCCTTCATCATTTCCCCATCTCTTTTCTCTCTCCCCTTTCCCTTGTTGCTGCTGCTGCCCTCTTCCCTCACTCTCCCTCTTCACTAAAACCCTAGATCCATCAAGAAAACAATGCCAAAACCCCATTCTCACTTCACAAAAAATGATCCCAAGCCTACTAGCATCACATTGAACCTAGCAAGATTGGATTTGGAGCACTTTGAGCAACTCAAGAATTTTCTTGAGTTGCCAAAGGAGGTAATTTCTGCATCCTCTTGTAGCATTTCAATTTCCTTATGCATCGATTCTAGTTTAGTATCGATATCGTGTCATTTTGTGGACTTTTGAGATTTCAAGTGAGAGTTTAGGGTAAAACTGAAACTAAGATGAAATTGAGGCTTGTTGAGACCCTAGAAACCCTGGTGTGATGCTAAATTGAACCAAAACCTGAAGTTAGAACCAGAATACGGATTTTTGTAACCGATATCGGGGAAAAACTGGAATCTGCCACTGTTATTAAGAATCTGCTAACACCCCGAGACTCCTAAAATAATATTGAGTGGAAATTGAGATGTGCAGGCACCATAGAGGCAACACCCAAAACCCTAGCTCCCCATTCTAAAGTGAGGCCGCCGAATTTCCCATTCTTGCCGCAATTTGCGGCCAGAGCAGAGGGGATTCTCCTCGTTTTCTGTGCACAGCCCCAATTCCTCAATTCTTGGCCCTGGGTACTTCTAGTTTTGACAGATTCTATCTAGGGTGAAATCTGGGACATATATCCTTAGTTGCTATTTTGGATTCGTGTTTCCGTATTCCGTATTTTCATTTCTGAAATGGTGGATTGTGTTTTGCCTCGACTATTGGGCGTTTCTACGACGATATAGAGGATTTATATGTGGTTTTGAAGGCGTGCCATGGGTTCTCACCTATAGGCCCCCTTATCGTATCGTTTTGGATTTCATGCGCCGTTTTAGCTTGGATTTGGTTTAATGCGCATATACGATATTTGATGTGTAGGTACCCATGAAGACTTCCGGACGACAAGCAAATGCGTGGTGATGTCCGCAAATGATGATACAGGTGAGTAGATTATATCTACAGGGGGAAGTCGGGTGGATGGCGTATAGCACCCTCGCAGTCCGTAGATAGATTATTATGTAGTTATTGTGACATTGGGTGTATTATGGATAGTATAGGGTTAGAAGTGACCAGTGTAGTTCATAGTCGCGAACCCTAGGATAGAATTACACCTATACACACACCCTTGCTTATCACTTGTACTTGCACCGTGATTGACGATATGTGATGACTTGGAGATGAGTCGATGATGTGGGCTTGGTGCCCTGGGATCGGTGATTTGATATGATTCATATGTGGGATATGACTTGTGATTCTTGCGGGCTTGGGATATGTGTTTACCCCCGCATGCATACTTACTGATGTTACCGTTTGTACTAGACATAGAGTAGTACTCTAGACTATATGATCTGATGATGGTGATATCTGTTATGTGATGAGACAGTGAGATGTTGACCCCTACCCAGCTATGGGGATGCCGTACGATGATTTACCGTACGAGCCGATATTGATTGTAGATCCGCACTCATAACTCGAGGATATCTTATGATATGACATTGAGGCGAGATCACCGACTATATATCTTATATATGTACCGACTCAGATTTAGGTGGTTTCCACACCTACCCCTCCTGATTGACCTGATACTTAGATGTAGTTGCTTAGTAGATACTTCTCTGTGGTGTTGACTACTAGATTTCTGCATCTTCATGCTATTTGCATTGCTGGTATATGTTCATTGCTATATTATTATCATGCTGTTAGGACACCAGCACCATTATCGATGATGCGTATGTTCCATGTACACTATTTGCCGGCTCACACACTTCATCATCGATAATTGCCATGCCACTACACTGTAGTATTGTTGCATTCATGATATGATTCTTGCTTGGCATATTGTACACTTATGCCTGTACACAACATAGATGATTCATTCTAAAGGAGCAGTTTCTCTCGACATATGCACATTACTATTCTATGTTGCATGATTTCCGATATGATTACCTTTCTTTACATGTCGCATACATCATGGATTGATTGCATAGCACATCGTATTGGATTTACTTCTTGATGTGGATTTTCATGTGATTTCTGATTTTGAGGACCGTGGGATTATTTATGAAAAGATGCTCTTTTATGGAAAACCCGGTTCCCTTGATATGATATTTGGGGTGTCGCCCCGTGTTTTCTCGGTGCTAGAGGATGTACTGAGAGAGGGCTGACCCGGAACGACGGATGCCCGATGGATTGATATAGGGCTGACCCGGAATGACGGATGCCCGATGTACTGAGAGAGGGATGACCCGGACTGACGGATTCCCGATATATACTCTGAGAGAGGGCTGACCCGGAAGGACGGATGCCCGATGGATTGATATAGGGCTGACCCGGAATGACGGATGCCCGATGTACTGAGAGAGGGATGACCCGGACTGACGGATTCCCGATATATATATACCTTGAGATGAGGGCTGACCCGGAATGACGGATGCCCGATACAGGAGGATTTACGTGTCGATGCTAGGCACGGGTTTCATGATGTTTTTCCATGATTTTGTTTATATCCTCACATTGCATACATGATGCTTTTCATCAGTGGGTGACGAGTGGACGGGTTCCACATACATATAGACATGGATCATATACAAAATGGTTTTACATTGATCATACTTTATTTGTATATATAACAGGGTATGAGGGCGCTGTTATATATACCCTTACACCAATATTAGTGGTATGGGACGCTAATATATGTGTATTGATATCATTGATGTTTCATCATAGTTACTTCATGCAGACATACCTTACACTGATGACATGTGATTACCTGAGTACCTGGCACTGCATACCTGATTAGATGTTACCTTGCCACCTTATCACACTCAGATGTACTCTTGTGGATTATATTACTGATTGTTGACTTAGTTTTATGTCTTGCATTCGGTTTCTGCTTGTAGATGTTTCTATTCACGAGTTGGCAACTCACCCCCTTTGTGCCACAGTTCTTGCAGGTTATGCCGTACAGGTTCTTTTGCGGTATTTCTGGCACACTTCCTTCTTGCGGGTGATTTGCTTTGGTAGGTGGATTCTTTCGCATCAAGAACCACCATTGTATTTATTTATTCCATTGTATCTAGAATTTCCATCAACCAAAATTTGTATATGGTTTCAGACCTAGAGACAGTGTTGTATTATTCGACCTTAGAGTCGCGCTTAGTAGTATTGGGGTTTTCTTGTTGCTTGAGCTTTCTTTTGGATTTGATCCTCGCCACTTGGCGTTGTATATTATCATTGTGTGGTTGTGACCGTCGTTTGACGAGGAGCTAGCTCCCGCTTGGGGATGCCTTTATCATTACATATATATTGTTATTCTTGTTTTACCCCATTCGGGGCTGTTTTTACAAAAGAAACTCTGCCGAAATTTTTAGAAAAGACTTTATTGTTTTCAAAACGTACCTTCGGCTTAGTTATTTAAGAACCTTGATCTCAAACCTGTATTTCTTCACTTCTTTAAACCAGTTTTCTTTACTTATTCTTAAAAATGGTTTTAGATTTCTGGGCTTTTGGCTTACTTGGATCAGATGGAGTCCTATAGGCTTCATATGGTTCAAGGGCCAGTCACGTGCTCTTTCGGGTCGTGACACTCTCTAAAGGTGTCTTACAGACTAAAGGGGAGAGGGATACGCATGATTGACAGATCACTTGCTTAGGCAATTGAGTCAATCATAAGATGTCAAGTATCACACCAGATGTTGTTCTTGCAGTAGATGCAATAAGTTGATATTAATCCAATCCTAGAGAAACAGTCGGAAGCAGTTTTAGAACATAAGTTGATGTTCTAGGGATGTGATAACGACAGCCTCTTTTAGGAGACGGTTATCATTCCAGGCTTCCAAGGTGACATGGATGGCAGAGTGGCTGTCAGAGTTCTAGTTTCTCCTTCTGACGAGGGGCAGTGTTTTGGACAGGTGGTCCAAGGCAATACTGAGGGAGGCATGGCGCTGGGTACTGATTAAGTTCAGTTATCGATACAGTCTAAGAAGTTTGGATTTGGAGTTCATTTATGAGCTAGGTCCCATCAGATATCCAGACATACTCTTAGACAGGTATTGCTCATTTCGGGAGATGGTTTTCTCTGCGAACTTGAGATATAGAGAGATATAGAAAGAGACATCACAGCGGATCCACTCACTGAGGTTATTCCTCGAACGCAATAGTTTCGCAAACGAGCTTTGTGAGACTGACTAGTAGAGGAGTTGGGTGTTCGGTATCACACGGGCTGTGAGTATGCGACATCGCAATAATTAGCCTTGAGTGCAAGTGGGAGATTGTTGGAGATAGTGGCCTCAGAGCCAATTATTGGATCACAGGCACGTGATTGCAATGATTGAGGGATGACCTATCCCGGTAGGACAGTCTTACTCGAGATGATAGTATGCTATCTGGTTTACCTCTATCATCGTGTACTGCTTCAGGTGACCCTACAGGTCGCTATTACACGCTGATAGAGCCCCCAGGATTTTTGCTTGACTTCCAGCAGTATGAGGGCGATCATATACGTGAGAGCTGGTGGTCTATAAGCACATCCTTAAAAGGTCCCTAGTCGTGGGATTTTCGAGACAGGGCATCGATTCTCCAGAGTAGACTAGTGTATACAGTCGAGACCCCGACGAGGGGCGGTGGCCGGTCTCACAAGCCACTGGTGTCAGTTGGTTCACCTAAGATGTATACAGGTGCTCTTTGAGTTATGAGTACACCGGACAGGACTCGCCGGGAACATGCTAGTTGGTCTTATACCTGACGTCAGATAGCAGTTCCCTGGTGACATGTGTACAGGTTAGTTCATCGACCTGGGGATCGTCATTTGTCTCGTGTGAGTTCCCACTGTACTTTGATTACTACCCTACCACGGCTCAAAGGAGTCGTGCAAACAGGTTTTAGTTGGGTACAGTCCCGAGCCACATGGAGGCAGTAAGCGGATCTTCAGGGGTTCGTCTCTCCCGGTATTGGGGGTGCGGTCGCGCTGTGTCTAGGAGAGCCATTACACAAAGCCCTCGGCCGAGGCATGAGATTTACTGGTAGGTATTCTAGTAGTATCTCAGGGTGTTCTGGGCTACACTCCGACACGACTTGTACCGCTTTTGTGGGTCTGACTTTTACCAACCCCCTAGACCCGACATGCGATACTCATAGACGAACGGACCGGACTGTACGGATATTGTCACTGACAGGATCTGTAGGGTGTCAGGATGAGTTCGCTTATCGACGTCCCTTTTGGTCAATAGCTGGTGGCCCGTCACGTATTGGCTTATACCTCTGACGTGCTAGTGGTTAAATCCACAGCCATTGTATTGACGAGTCTTTAGAGTCCACCACACTTTCAGTTACTCAAGCTTTCGGGCGTAACGCTGTAGAGGCCGTATGGAGATATGGCAGGGTCCGATCAGGTACGTGCGGTATTGCACGGATCAGGATCGGACGGTTTGTGCTTGTGGCCGTATGGATATATGGCAAGGTTCTATCAGATACGTGCGGTATAGCACGGATCAGGATCGAACGGATATTACTAGCCGGCTTTGGTTTAAGCCGGATCCTAGTTTAGTACAGTGTAGATTTTGTCTCATTGCATTTGTATTCGGTCGGAATACAGATGCGGGTGTGTATGCACAGTATCGGGGTTTTCCTGTAATTTATTGCGGGACCAGTTTTCTGGAGTTGCCAGTTTGCATTCAGTTCCGGCCGGCTTTCCTTTGTTCTTTCCCGGCCGGACTTTTCCGATGGAGGGGGGGTTATTTGCAAGTTTGGAGGGGTTCTTTGTATTTGTGGGATTATGATATTCTTATCATCATTAGATTCCATTCTATTCTTCATCATGGTTTTTGCATTAATGAGAAAGGATTAGGATGAGATTGGTTTGCATCTTTGATTTGAGGCTTGCTTTTGATGTGGTCACCACTTGAGTTCCTACACTCACCTCCCTTAGTTGATTCCCTCCACCTTTTCTTTCCATGGGGGGGGGCGGCCATATGGTAGATGAGAGGGAGAGGAGTTCATTTTTTGATGAAGGAATTATCCATATCTCATTTGCATGCTTGCCAAAAAGAAATCCTTCTCCTCTCCAAAGTTCATATTGATTCCTCCATCAAAGACAACTTCACTACCCCAAATGAGACTACGATTCTACACTACATTCTACAGCAAATCTTGGACGCGTCAGCTAGCCAACTTCGCGCCCGAGTTGCCTCGGTATTGAGGTGGGAGCCCGTAAAAGATGCAGACGATGTGGTGTCCTTCCGGCAAGGATGCGACGACCGGAGTTTCCGCGGGAGATCGGGACGACGACGAGAAGACCGGAGGACTCGGATCACTCGGTATATCTCTCACCCTTTCTCTTGTTAGCTAGTATCGGTAAATGGTTACGATCTGGGTATATTGTCCGCGGTAGCGCCAGTTTGAAAGTTAAGAAAATTTTTGATTCCGCATTTTGGCCTCGGATAGACGGCAAGGGCGCTGCTGAGGCGCAACAGAAAGCGGTCTTCGGAATATCCACCTTCCGAACCCGCAACTGGTGATAACCTGATCGTAAATGAACCTTCGAGAAAAACCCTGCACCCTGGAGCTGATCAAATAAGTCATCAATGCTGGGTAGGGGATATCTGTTCCGCACAGTAACCCGGTTCAACTGACGATAATCAATGAATAAACGCATACTTCCGTCCTTCTTCTTAACAAACAGGACGGGAGCACCCCAAGGTGACACACTCGGTTGGATAAGCCCTTTGTCCAGCAAGTCCTGCAACCGATCCTTTAGCTTTCTCAGCTCCACCGGGGCCATCCGATAAGGCGGTATAGAGATAGGCCCCGTGCCAGGGATCAAGTCAATACAGAACTCAATCCCGCGCTCTGGTGGCAGACCAGGCAGCTCGTCAGGGAATACATCAGGAAACTCTCTCACAACAGGGACCTGGTCTAACGGAACCTCTGTGGAGCTAGTATCATAAATATAGGCTAAGAATCCCTGACACCCTTTCCTTAAGAGCTGACCAGCGCGAAGAGAAGAAATCAAGCTGGGAAGGGTAGCACTACGATCTCCCTGAATAATAAGAACCGGCTCACCAGGAAAACTGAATCTGACTGCCTTTTCACGGCAGTCCACGGATGCATAACAGGTGGCTAGCCAGTCCATACCAAGAAGAACGTCAAAGTCAAGCATATCGAGGAGAATCAAATCAACTGAAGAATCTCTCTCCCCGATACGAACGGAACACGATCGGTACACAAAACGGGCAACAAAAGACTCGCCTACCGGGGTAATAACGACAAGCGGCTGATCTAACGGAGAAGACTCTCGGCCCAACCTCGGTGCAAAATACGTGGAAACATAGGAATGTGTGGAGCCAGGATCAAATAATACCCGTGCATCAAAAGAACATACTGGCAGAGTACCTGTCACGACGGCATTGGATGCCTGTGCATCCTCAGGAGTCAACGCGAACACTCGGGCCTGTCCACCACTAATAGCTGGCTGTGCTCTGCCTCTACCTCGGCCTCTGCCTCTGCCACTGTCGCCTCGTCATCTCTGAACCGAACCGCCACGTCCACGGCCTCTAGAAGCATCTGGCTGGAGTGGAGCATCATCAGGAGTAGGAAGTAAAGCTCTCTGAAAAGGTGGTGAGGGTGGTAAAGTCACATGCGGGACTGTCGCCGCTCCCTGGCGTCCCATGGTACAGTCTCTGACACGGTGGTACTGACTCCCGCATCGAAAACATCCTGGAGACGACTGCTGGGTCTGTGGATATGAACCAAATAACTGACCTCGTCTCAATCCTCTGCCTCCACCATCTCCCGGAAATAATCTATCGCGGTGTCTGCCCATCTGCCACTGAGCTGGCGTATCAGTACGGATCCTCTTCGGCCCAGAAATGACCGGAGTCTCAGAAATACGCTCCTCCAAAAGTAAGGCTGCATCCATCGCGGCTGCGTATGTATCAAAGTGCTGGGTGCCGATGGCAAGGAATAGCTGTGTATCAAGCCCTCGTACAAACTTCTTTATTCTCTTCTCTTCTGTGTCTACTAGGTACGGAGCATATCGAGACAACTGGGTAAACTGTATATCATACTCCGACATTGTCATCCCAGGAGTCTTGCGCAAAGACTCAAAGCTACGGGCTCGAGCATCTCGGACACTCTCCGGAAGAAAACGGGCAAGAAATGCAGATGTAAACTCATCCCAGGTCATAGAAGGCAGACCTGCAGCTCGGCCTCTCTCTACTGAATCGTACCATGTCTGGGCAAGACCCTCCAGACGAAAACTCGCAAACTCCACCAATCTATCATCACCACCAATCTATCATCAGAACACCTCAACGAACGGCAAATCCGAGGTATCCTATCAAGAAATGCCTGTGGGTCCTCTGTCGCATCTGTACCGGTAAAAGCTGGAGGTCTCAATCTCATGAACTCCTGTAGTGAAACAGGGATAGTCTCCGTAGTAGCAGCAGGAGTGACAATCTGTGCAGCAGGTACGATCGTGGTCTGTGTGGTGGAAGGAACGTCCTCGGATCTCTGTGCCCGGCTGGACTCAACTAAAGATCCCATCATCTGCCACAACTCTTGCATGCCGGCCTTTAATCTGGCAATACGGTCAGGATAAGGCGGATCAGTATGACCCTGAGGGGTAGGCGTATCCTCCTGCTCGATCCTCGCCTCAGACGGGCCCGCCCGAATCTAATCCCTAGCGGTAGCCCGCTAAGCTCTCGTAGTCTTTGGCGGCATCGAAGCTAGAATAAGAAACAGGACTGATAAGGACATTGCAATTGAATCAAGGAATGCAAGGAATCAAGAAAGGAAATACAAGCAATTATGTCCTAAGGTTACTTAGGCGGAGTACAGTATCGTAAGTATGCCATGGATCATACCCACGCTACGCCACTCTGCTTAAGTTACCTACTCCATCTACCAAGGTCGTCCTACACTCAGAAAGGTAAAACCTACGCTCTGATACCAACTTTTTCACGACCTGAAAGTACGGAACGTGACTGGCACTTAGAATACGAGATGTCTAAAGGCGTACCGTAACCTAAGTCAGCCAAAGCCTAGAAAAATCTAAACCAAAATCAAAAGAGAATGAAGGAAAACCTTTAATGAAAACGATTTTCAAATTAATTAAGCTGCAAAGAATCCCTTCTTAAAAACATCATAAATTTCTGAAAATTTCGGCAGAGTCTCCCCTGTATTTTCTATCCCCCAAAATGGGTACAACAAGATAATAAACCTGTAATCATAAAATGGCATCCCCAAGCGGGAGCTAGCTCTTCGCCCAAGGCGGATCACAACTACATGCAATATAATAACCATATCAAGAAAAGAGCATAAAAGAAACGCAAAATTTCAGAAAACACATCGCCGGCTCAAGTGAGCTCGACCCAAAAGAAACCACAAATATACAACCTCTCAGTCTCACCACTAGGTCACATATACAATATAAAGTGGTAGATGGAGAATACTAGATACAATGATAAAGCAAAAAGAAATAAAGTGTGCTCGCAACCCACCTACGGGCGATGTCGCGAGTCTGAGCAAAAGGAGCCGATGATAAGATAGCCGCTGCTACAAGACTGATGAGTCCGACCTACAAGGCACTGTGGCACAACGGGGGTGAGTTGACAGCTCGTGAGTAAATATAACATCTAATAAGGCAATCGTAAGAATGCACGCAATGCACCACAACATGCATGTCCATATGTGATATAATATCTCTAGTATGCATGCACAGGTATGCAATGTCATTATTAAGTCTTTAAGTGTTTTAAATGCTAAGGGTATTGAATTCTTAACTTTAGAAAATGAATATCTGTATAATGGCTAAGTACCATCAAGAAATCATCTGAAAACCCGTGTCAAGCATCTACACCAAATAGGAATCATATCTGTCTCAATATCGGGCTCCGTCAGTCCGAATCGGCCCATGTCATCAAATCTCACGACAACGGTCGGTATCCTCCGGATATCCGCCGTGCCAGACATCACCGGTAGGTAGTCTTCCCCTGCCAGGCTCATCGTCTACAACTCGATCTTCTTGCCCCGAGGTACCATACCGGGCCCACCATGTACCCGAGACGGTTCATCCACTCCTCGAATCGGGTCTCGAAATCCAACAGAAAACATGAAAACTCATGGTTGACGACACATACATCACGAGAAAACCACAACTTTGTTTTAAGAATGATAAATATAAGCTTTTGTTAAATTCTTGCTGTTTTCCCAAAAATCCAGAAATCGCAGAAAAACTGAAATCCTCAAGAAAATCATAGTGTCCACATGTTAAATATGATAAATGTCTATGATATCAATGTATACGATGTGAATTTTGGCAAGAAAGCTATGTAAATATGATGATAATGCGAGGTATATGCATGCTATGCAATTTCATATATCATATATGAATGCAAAAGGCGATATTAAGTTAAACAGATTCTATAGTGCACGTGGCATGGCAATTACCCAAGGCGTGTGTGTCACATGCATAGTGCGCGTGCAACAGATGCCAATGGTAATGGTGTTCGTGTCCTACGAAGTGATATCGCATAAGTATAGATGAATGTCCATGCAATCTAATATACTGTTCGCTATAAGGGTATGCAGTGTACAAGAATGGATAAGCTAGCTAACAAAATAAATCTTGCAAGAAGTAGGGTAATCCTAACTAGGGGGGGCGCCTCACACTATTCAGACGATTCCCCCATAGATGAATACATCTACTCACCTGAAATCCCCGCTAATCCGATCCGACCACCGCCTTGCCTTTACGCGCCGTGTTCGACGTTTCCCCGACCGATCCTATATTTGCAAAATACCAAGCATAAGATTACAAAACCTAAAACGACGCAAGTCACAATATACAATTATCGACGCTCTCGAATTAAACATATCATACACTCGGTGCGCGGGAAAACGCACGAAAATCGCTAACCTTTAACTAGAATCGTCATTTCGGGGGAATCGACAAAACTACAACCCGACTAGACGAAACCCCGCGTTCGTGCACTCTAATAGTCCTATACGAAGCTAATTATATCGCTAACATAACGCAATTTGATCGCATTCTAATTTTTGTAAAAATCTAGTAAGCAAATTCAATACCGATTCGATGCAAACATCAAAATTTAACGATTTAGCGAGCATATCATTACGCAATTAACCACTCTAATTAATTAGGTAACCAAAGCCCTAACTTAAGTCTAACAACCATGCTTCAAACCCTAGTTCAACATCAAATCCCATTCTTGATTTTCATGAACAAGAATTTACAACTAAATTAATACTTCAAAATTGAATTTTTAGCACATATAACTACAAGTTAACAAAATAGTTTAGGATTTTACCTCACAAGTGAAACCCTAGCATGATCAAGCCACCAAAGAAGCCTCCTTTCTCCTAGTTTTGAACTAAATTTGGTTGAGGAGAGAGTGGATTAGGGTTTGGCTTTGAATTGGAGAAGAAAATGGTGAATTTTTATGGATTTTTCATGATTTTTCATGATTTTTGAAGCAAGAATTAAGGTGAAAAGAGGGGGAGCTGCTGCTATTTTCGGCCAGAGGTGAAGAGGAGGAGGGTGTGGGGTTTTCGAGAAGTTTCTAGGTCAAAAAGATCACTCACATCTCATTTAATGCATTTCACATCAACTTTTTACAAAAAAACCCTTTTTACATCATTTTTTTCATAATTTTCACACCATAAAACTAAAATGTTGCAAGTCATGATACAATTTTATTAACACCATATTTTAGCTTATAAAGACTCCTAATTATGAAATTTACCTAATTAAATTTGTATTTATCACTAATTTAATGTATTTAAAAAGGCTTAAAATAATATTAAAAAAATAATTAATTACGAAAATATTTTATTTAACTAGAAAATTATAAGTGACATTTTAGAGAAAAAATTATAGTAATATCTTATCTAAATTTTGTATAATTTGGTCTACAATGAAAAATACCTATTTTGACTTTTTACGGAAAAAGCCGAAAAATTAACCGATTACCGAAAAACTGCCTAAACGATTTTCGAAGGGTTACAGGGGACTTCGGTCGCTGCGACAAAGGGAAAACAGGTGGTAGGCTTCACTTAGCCTGAAGCGTTGGTGAGTAGATTTAACATCTACATGGGAATCGCCCGCATGGCGTTATGCGTCTGAGCTAGAAATGACTTAACTTGTCGCATATTCTATTTCATATTTATAATTTGCGACTACACTTTATTGCTTTGATATTGTTGTGCTTGGACTAGTACCCTTAGGACACTGCACATATTATTGACGATTCATGTTGCACGAGCATTGATTGTATGCCACACACACCGTCCATAATTGCCATGTCACGTACAACCCACTTATAGATACGATATTGTTTGGTTATGGACATTGAGATATTGATTCATATTTCTTTACGCATATGACATATAGCATACCTATATATCCACATGCTTACACATATGCCTTGACATACTTACATGCTAGTTACCTGTATACCTATAGGGTATTGTACCATTAGAGATAGGTACATACACACATAATAACATAGCTACATATATACTTTGCGTACATACTTCACTTTTACCTGGGGGGTATATTACATCATTTCTGATAGGTAGATATCTATATCTTGCTATACCTTTATATTTACGCATATATCAGTTATTGCTACATGTTTACCTTTACTTAATATTATTTAGAATTGGAGAAAATAGGAACCGCATGATATTTTATATTAATTTGTTGCAGTTAATTAGCGGCTTTTCTTTATATGCTTACATTTCAGTTTTATGTTGTATATATTATATTCATGGATTTTCGCATTGAGATATGGATTTTTCATGATGTTATCTGGATTTGGGGACCGTGGTAGTTCATGAAATTATGCATTATTTGAAAAACTCAGCTTCCCTTGATATGATATTTCAACATCCACCATGAGATTTATCGGTTCTGATATTTATACCCCATGCGAGCAGTCGGGGGCCGTATGAGGGTACATGGTGGGGCACGGAGGTACCCCGGGGCAAGACGATTGATGGACCTTGCCGATTGAGCCTGGCAGGGGAACCATACACTCTGGTGATATTACCAATGACTCGGAGGTTATCATGGGGATACCGACGGGAGTCATGTGAGTATGGATACGTCGAGAAGCGAGGGTCAGAACTAGGCACTTGAGCTTTCGGTATAGCGTATGATACGTACCCATCAGGGTGCCAGTCTTGGTGACAACACCTGATAGATCGCTATTTTGTGTCGATGCTTCACACTTGGTTTTCATGATATTTTACTCCTAAGTATATATAACAGTGGAATGGGACGCTGTTATATATGCATATATATATATATATATATATATATATATATTAGTGGAATGGGATGCTATTATATATGTATACATATAAATTCATATACTTCATCATATTTATTCATGCAAATTTTCCTAGAATATAAGAGATTCACTTGATATTGGATTTAGAACATTTGAGATTACTTGATAGTGTATATAAAGGATATATGTGATTCACTTGACTTTGTACATTCAGGATATGTAAGATTTATTCGATATTGTACTTTAAGGATTTGTGAGACTTATATGATACGAGAGCCAATTTGGGGGCTGATTTGAGGAATTGGGATTTGGATTGTCTTGATGGATTTTGATCCTACCACGATGTCAGGATTCTGTGGAAATGACATGTTTCATTCCATACTCCACATTTATTGTTTATGCACTGCTTCATGTATTAGTTGTACCTGATAGAGTACCTTTCATGACTGATGCATTTACATACCTTTATTTATATGCATTACTTCATGTGTTAGTTGTACCTGCTAGAGTACCTTTTATGACTATTGCATATATACATTTTCATATCATTATTGCATGATTATTGCATACCGATTGTCATATTATTATTGCTTCATGTATTAGTTGTACCTGCTAGTGTATCTTTCATGATTATTGCATTCATATGACTTTTTATTGCTATTAATTGCATATGTTAGATTCACGCTGTATGTGCATACCTGCGATTACCTGCATATGTTCTTTGCTATTCACGAGTTGGCAAACTCACCCCCGTTGTGCCACAGTTGTTTTGCAGTGTGTTCCCCAGAGTAGTTGAGGCAGGCTATTCATCTATCTTATCATCTTTTGCTGTGGATACCGCATCAGCTCACAGTGTGCAGTTTTCTTAGATGGGTTTTGTGGTTATTCGTTGTTTTATTGTATATTCGTTGTATCCATGTACTCTCCATCTACCATTATCTTGTATGACTTAGAGACTAGATGCGAGGACGATATTGTATATTTTGGGGACTTGGATTTCTTTTTTGCAGTTTTACTTATATCGTCTTTTATTTTCTCGCTACGGCTTCGTATATCTGTTGTGGTGGTTGTTTTCCGCCGTTGGGTATGGATTTGCTCCCATTGGGGATGCTTTACTTTATATTTATATTGTACCCATTTTTGGGGTTGGTTTTTACAAAGGAGGTGCTGCCGAAATTTTCAAGAAAGTAAATTGGACTTAAAGAATTTATACTTGTGATTTTCAAAATTTTGAACAATATTTCTTATCTTTTAATGGTTTAGATTTCTGGGTTTTGGCTTTCTTTTTCTGTGTTACGCCTGTAGACGTTGAGTAGTATTAGGGCCGTCACGTGCCAATTTCGGGTCATGGCACTTAGCACGTCGAAGAGTGCGTGCAAAATGGTGACTTTTGGGTACAGTCCCGAATCACATGGAGGAAATGAGCGATAGGAGGGGTTTCGTCTCTCCCGGTATAGGGAGTTGATGTTGTGCTGTATTCGATTGGCTATAACTGGAAGTCCCTGGCCAGGGCTGATATGAAGATTTACTGGTAAGAGTTATTAGTAGTTTCTCGAACCGTTATGAGCCTTACATCGACACGACTTATCGGTTACTGGGGTCTGACGTTTACCACCCCTAGACTAGATATGCAATATATCAGACGAAGAGATCGGACTGTACGAGAGTGTTACTGATTGGATTTACAGGATAATATACAGGCTTCCTTGTTGATCTTTTGATTGCTCAATACACGGGTGGCTGTTACGTTTAGCCGACCGCTTGCAGCTTGTTGGTATTTGATACGATCATCACCTGCTGCCGGCGTATTGACGATTCTTTAGAGTCCCACACTGAGGTTTCCTGGCTCAGGCAAAACGGAGTAGAAGCACATATGTGATATGTGCGGGACCGAGAATAATACGATATGAGATACCGTATTTTATTCTCACGACATATGATATCGGCCGAGTATATATGATATAGCCGGGTCATCGGATCAAGTGTTGATTCGATGAATCGGTACATGTTATATTAGTCAGTTATATGCTATATAGCCGGATTGTCGGATCAAGTGTTGATTCGATAATTTAATGTTTAATTATATATGTGATATATTACATTACGTTAACTAATATAAGCTCACTTTATTGATTCATTTTCTCACCGGATAATACATTGATATATATGCAATATATGTTAATTGTATTATTTTGTTTTGTTGCAAAATATATTATATGTATGATATATAATATTGTAACAAGTTATGATTACAAATACAACATGATATGTGGAGATTAAACAAGTTAGGGTTTGATTTGGGTTATCTTTTTCATGAAGCTTCTAGAAGCTTTATTTTGTTTTAAGCTTTGATATTTTGTAGATATTTCTTAACCCAACCCAAACCCTTTACCCTGATTAATTCTCTACAAGGGTTAAGTCATCATTCTTAACCCAAGGTTGGATTTGTAACCACAACAATAATTCATTATTCATCACAAAATGATTTTCTTCTTCTTCTTCATTCTCTTGAAAGAAAACATTGACTAGCTTTTCATTTTGATGATAAATGGTGAGAAATTGAAAACAAAAGAGAGCTAAATTCCTACTTCATCATCCTCATCTATTCTAGCCACTTAGATTAGGGTGTTCATTTCACTAATACTTAATTAGAGAAGTGAGAGCTTGAGTTAAAGATTCTTCAAGGTAGAACATCTTCGAAAAGGAAGACTTCAAGCATGCATGGATCATTCGGCTTGTGGAGCCTCTCTAGAGTCCGGAAGATCATGGATCGTGGTGAAGGGACTACTACTCGGAGCTTATGAAGCGAAGGAACCGGACTACAAAGGTTGTAATCCCTCTCTCTTAGATGTAAAGATGTTTACATGCATAGTTAACCCTAATTCTCTAGTTAAGATCTTGGTTAGGGTTCGTTTAGCACCCTAAAATTTTTTAAGTAGCATGTTTGATGCTTGCCAAAACCTTGCTAAGGTGCTAAGCTAACCCTACACATGTAACATGTTACATATGTGGGATCCTGACCCGGTATCTAATACCCAGGACGTAGAGTGTACTGAAAAACAGTTCTCAGTTACTAACACACCCGAAGAAGATGCATCAACATGCTCATTCTTTATTTGGGTGGCGTGGAAATCCGGATATATTCCTATTTCCTGCTCAGACTTATAAAAATTATAAGTTGGCGCGAAACCAACGTTCCCCTGCTCAGCATAAAAAGCGGCTTTAATCATTACATCCATATTATTATCTTGATTAAGGCCTGACATGGTCTCTACCTGGAGAGAGAGAGAAGAAAACTCAGCGTATGCTGTTGCAAAGATCAGATCGGTTATTTATCTTATCTAATCGATGTCTCCTACTGCTATTCTCAAATTTTCCTTCAAACCATTAAAAAGAAAATTCAGCTAGGATTAATTGCATTCTACAACTTCGCTAACCATTCAGCCAGGCCAGTGCCGGTACTTTTGAGGGAGGTTCCCCGTGCTTTCGCACGGACCTAATTAAAATAAACCTCATTTTCCCAGAGGTGTAGCCCCGTTGAAACCTTTCTAGACACCTAATCAGTTAGCTAATTATAAAGTGCAAAATTCTCCCCGGAGCAACTTTTGCTCACAGTGGGATCAGGATCCAACTATCCCATAGAAGGTATGCAATCTCATTGTTAGTGTATATGCCCTAGGAGCCATTATTGTATCATACTAGTTTATATATGTAAGTCCACGTTGCCAACCCCGGTGCTTGCGGGGAGACGGAAAACGGAAAAAAAATCGGATTTTTATCGAAATAGGCAACATGGACAAACAAAAGGTTGATCTTTGCTAAACAAAACTAACTAAAAGATAACTAGATTTAGCTACATGGAAGAAAGGTTATACCTTGGGCTTTATGTCCTTCTCTCCTTGCTCCTTGGAGTGGAGGAAAGAGATCACCTTGTCGCCTTCTGTAGTCGGAGAAGGATCCACCCGAGGGCCTCAACCTTTGGCTTCAACTTCAAGCTAGAAGTAACTAAGGTGCTAGAAGTGCTAATCCTAGAACCTTAGATAAGAGTAGAGATTACTTTGGAGAGGTTTATCTCAAGCTCAAGTGTTTCTCAACACATGAGAGGGGAGAGCTTGAGAGAGAGGAAGAGGAGGAGAGAGAATCAATATGATAGAATGAATGAGAATAAAGAACCATTCTCACATACATGTGTGAATTATGTAAATTGATAATTTGCAATATAATTGTCATGGCTTAATCAAGACATGACCATTATCATTTCATATTTAATGCAAATTACAAGGATCAAAGAGTATCTTTTATATGGAATGATGATGGTCAAATTGTCAACCTAGGTCAACAAGTCAAGAATGGTCAAAAGGTCAACAACCCTAACCATGCACAATTATATTTAACTAATATATATTATTCATAATACACACATAAACATTAGGGTTAACAAAAAGAAAATGGTCATTAACCCAAATCCAAGTCCTCTGCCTCTGTCTCAGTCAACTGTGCATACGCACCCGTATTCGTGATCCGAAGAACACGAATACAATGAGATAAAACCAATCCCAAATCATATACTAGGATCCGGCTTAAACCAAAGCCCGCTAGTATAAGCTGTCCGGACAGCAAACGTGCACAAGTGCATGGATGTGAACGAACCCTGTCGCAAAACCATGCGACCTCTACCCATTTTTCCTAAAGGTGAATAACTCTCTGTGTGGGACTCTAAAGAATCGACACTACGCTGGCAGTGGGTTTAACCACAGATCGCAAGTGGCACTAGCTGTACGTAACGGTCCCCAGGTAGATACCGATAAGAAGACTGACGAGGTGACCCCATCTGAACTCCTACTGAGCCTGTATGTGACAGTCTCCGTACAGTCCGGTCTGTTCGTCTGATACATCGCATGGCGGGCCTAAGGGGCGGTGAACGTCAGTCCCCTAATAGCGGTACAAGTCGTGTCGGAGTGTAGCCCAGAACACCCTGAGATAACACTGGAAACCTACCAGTATATCTCGCTTGCCCTCGCCAGGGACTAATTGTGTAATGGTTCTCCTGGACACAGCGCGATGTCAACCCCCAATACCGGGAGAGACGAATCCTGTCTAACCGTCACTGCCTCTAAGTGCTTCGGGACTGCACCCAAAAACTACCTGTTTGCACGGCTCCTTTGAGCCGTGGTAGGGTAGTAATAATCAAAGTGCAGTGGGAACACACTCGAGGCGATGTGACAGTATCAAGTCAGCGGACTAAGCTGTACTCATTTCACCAGGGAACTGATAACTGACGATAGGTATAATACCAACCAACAATTCCCGACGAGTTCTGTCCAGTGTACTCGTAACCTAACGAGCACCCGCATACTATCTCAAGTACGACGTACTGACGGCTGTGGGACAGACCGTCTCCCACGCTGAGATGAGAAGCGCATACGCTAGTCTACTCCGGAGTATCGATGCCCTGTCTCGATAGTCCAACGACTAGGGACCTGTATAAGAATGTGCTTATGGATTACCCAGCCTCCACGAGTGTGAGCGCCATCACAACGCTGGTAATCAAGAAAAGATCCTAAGGGCTCTACTAATATGTATATAAGCGATATGCTAAAAGAAACACATGCACATATTAAAGCAGAGACAAACCAAGTAGCATACTACCATTTCGAGCAAGATTGTATATACAACTGTGAATATCCCAAGCTTCCATCAAGTAATATACATACTAGTATGATACAGTAATGGCCTCTAGGGCATATATACTAACAATCTCCCACTTGCACTAAGGCCAAGTACTGGCTTATCGAAGACCTATCATATCGATCAGCCGCTTGAACCGAGTCTGGGGTAAGGCCTTTGTGAATGGATCTGCAGTGTTATCTTCTGAAGCAACCCTCCGAACCTCGATCTCCTGGCGATCCACAATCTCCCTGATCAGGTGATACCGCCTCAAGATGTGTCTGGATTTCTGATGGGACCTGGGTTCCTTCGCTAAAGCTATAGCCCCGTTGTTGTCGCAATACAAAGGTATTGGGTCAACAATGGACGGAACCACCTGAAGTTCTTTCAAGAACTTCCTCATCCAGACAGCTTCTTTAGCGGCATCAGATGCAGCGATGTATTCCGCTTCCATAGTGGAGTCCGCAACGGTTTCCTGTTTGGAGTTCTTCCAACACACCTCCCCTCCATTGAGTGTAAAGACAAAACCCGACATGGACTTGGAATCATCCTTGTCACTCTGGAAGCTGGAGTCAGCAAAGGCCTCAATCTGGGGGTCTTTTCTGCCATACACCAAGAACATCTCCTTAATCCTTCTCAGGTACTTGAGAATGTTCTTTACCGCTATCTAATGTTTCTCCCCAGGGTTTGACTGATACCTGCTTACCACACTCAGTGCATAAGCCACATCTGGTCTGGTACACAACATCGCATACATTATAGAGCCTACCGCAGAAGCGTAAGGTTTAATAGACATGCGATCCCTCTCCAAATCAGTCTTGGGAGACATCTCTTTGGAGAGGGTGATCCCGTGACAAGCCGGTAGATTACCGTGCTTGGAATCTTCCATACTGAATCTTTTCGGTATGGTGTCGATGTACCTGGACTGTGAGAGTCCTAAAATCCTCTTGGATCTGTCACGGTAGATACGGATCCCCAGAATATATGAGGCATCACCCAGGTCTTTCATGGAGAACCTGTGTGACAAGAACCCTTTGACAGATTGTAGCATAGGAATGTCATTTCCTATTAAGAGAATGTCATCCACGTATAAAACGAGGAATACTATAGTTCTCGCTACAAATCTACAATAGATGCATGGTTCATATGGATTTTTGATAAAGCCAAATTCCTTGACCGTCTTATCGAAATAGATGTTCCAACTCCGCGATGCCTTCTTTAGTCCATAAATGGACTTAAGCAACTTGCACACCTTTCCGCTGCTCCCACTCTGAATGAAACCCTCCGGCTGGTCCATATAGACACACTCCTCTAAATTTCCATTTAGAAAAGCGGTCTTTACGTCCATCTGCCAAATCTCATAATCGTGGAAGGCAGCAATGGAAAGAAGGATTCGAATGGATTTCAGCATAGCCACTGGAGAAAAGGTTTTGTCATAGTCCAAACCAGGTCTCTGACGGAACCCTTTGCTACTAGTATAGCTTTATAGGTCTCAACCTGTCCATCTACACCAATCTTCCTTTTGAAGATCCACTTGCATCCTACGGGTTTTACCCCATCTGGAGCAATGTCCAACATCCATACTTTGTTGGTATACATGGACTCCATTTCGGTCCGCATTGCATCCAGCCATTTTAGCGAGTCAACGCTCTGAATGGCTTGCTGGAAGCTAGTAGGCTCATCACAATCTATGATGCAATCCTCTCTATCCCCGTCTATGAGAAAACCGTAGTATCTCTCGGGCGGATGAGACTGCCTACTACTCCTGCGGAGTGGCGTGGGAATGTCCTGATCTTTCGAACCCTCTGGTTCTACTAAGCTTTCAGTAATAGCTCGTGGTTCTGGAATTTCTTCCTGCTCTATTGCGCTCCCACTTATTTCTTTTTCTATGAACTGGTGTTCTAGAAAGTGGGCATGGCGAGAAACAAAAACCTTTTGTTCCTCTTCGCTATAGAAGAAATATCCCTTGGAGTTCTTTGGATATCCCACAAACTTGCACTGTACTGAGCGTGCCTCGAGCTTGTCCGCATGCTGCTTTTTTACAAAAGCTGGACATCCCCATGTCTTAATGTGATTAAGATAGGGTCTCTTCCCACAACACATCTGATATGGTGTAGTAGGCACAGTCTTAGTTGGAACTCGGTTCAAATGGTATTCAGCTGATTCTAGCACATATCCCCAGAACGATCGCGGCAACTCAGCGTTACTCATCATGGACCGTACTATATCCAATAGGGTTCGGCTCCATCTCTCCGATACACCGTTATGTTGCGGAGTGTTTGGAGGAGTAAGCTGATTGAGAATTCCATTCTCTTTTAAGTAACCCTGGAACTCGGCACTCAAGTATTCACCACCTCGATCAGATCTTAGTGCCTTGATACTTTTGCCTGTTTGTTTTTCTACTTCATTCTTATATTCCTGGAATTTTTCAAAAGCTTCGGATTTATGTTTCATTAAGAAGACATATCCGTACCTTGAAAAGTCATCCGTAAAAGTAATGAAGTAAGAATAACCGCTTCGTGCATGCGTAGACATTGGACTGCACACGTCGCTGTGTATGAGTCCCAAGAGCTCGCTCGCTCTTACTCCGTGTCCAATGAACGGAGTCTTTGTCATCTTTCCTTTGAGACAGAATTGACAAGTTCCATACGATTGATATTCGAACGGATCCAAATATCCTTCTGTATGTAACTTAGTCAACCTTCTCTCAATGATGTGACCCAGTCTACAATGTCATAAGAAAGTTTTATTGATTTCTGGAGACTTTCTTTTGTGTGTATTCTGGACATTGAAAATCTGTGGTTGGTTTAATACGTATATACCGTTGTTCAATGTACCTGGCCCAATCAAAACTTGATTAAGGTGAATGTTCACAACATTACTTACAAATGCAAATTCATAACCTTCTTTAGACAAAAAAGATACAGAAATGATATTACAGGTTGCATTTGGTACAAAATAACAACTACGCAAAACCAAAAAGTGTCCATCTGACAATCCCAGGTGATAGTCCCCCACGGCCTCAGCATCCATGCTAGCTCCGTTTGCAACTCTGAGGGTCATATCACCTGCCTTCAAAACCGTACGCTTTCTCAATGTCTGCAAAGAATTACAGATGTGAGATCCTGATCGGTATCCAATACCCAGGAAGTAGAGTTTATTGATAGACAGTTTTCAATAACATACACACCTGAAGCTGAAGCCGCAACTCGCTTCAGATCCTGGGCTCTGGCCTTCCAAGCCTTGCAATCCTATTTCCAGTGTCCACTTTTGTGACAGTAGAAGCATTCTTCCTTCCTCACCAGCTTTCCCGCTACCTTTGTTGCCTTTCCCTTTCCCTTCGTATCCACTTTACTGACTCCGCCCCTTGGATTGGCGGGGGCTTTCTTCTTCTTTCCCTTGGCTTTCGCCCTGGACCTAGAAGAGGAAGATCCTCCTACAAACAAAGTTGATGTCTCCCTACCTTTCTGTAGGGTGCTCTCAGCACTCCTCAACATGTTCAGAAGTTCGGAAAGTTCAACCTCCTTTCCTTGCATGTTAAAGTTAAGGATAAACTGGGCGTAAGTGGAAGGAAGGGACTGGAGAATCAAATCAATGTAGAGTTCATTCTCCAACGTGGTCCCAAGGTCCGTGAGCTCCTCTATATAGCCAATCATCTTAAGCACATGTTCCGCTACCGATGATCCGATGGCCAATCTTGCCGAAAATAGCTTCTTCGACAATTCGTATCTTGCGATACGAGACTGCTCTCCATACAGTTCTTTTGTATGAAGAAATATGGACTCTAGGTTCATATTCTCGTGCCTCCTCTGATGTTCGTTGTCCGTCGAGGCAAGCACGAGGCATTTGGCCTTCGCGCAATCGATTTTCCATGTCTTACGGATTTCTTTATCCGCGACGCTGGAGGTGGGACCTGGGACAGGGGGAGCTTTAGTGGTAAGGACATACCCCAACTTGTCGTAAGTGATTGCCATCTTAACATTCCAGAGCCAATCTTTGTAGTTTGGCCCTGTCACTATGTTTTTATCTAGTAATAACTTATGTCCGGTCATATTGAATGTTCGCTGCAATTAGGAGAGAAAAAAGAAACACTTTAGCATGATGCTCTTGCAAGTTTAGAGTGGTTTTTAGTTTGTCTAAACAGGATGGCTCCCACTGTCTCTCGAATCCCTCCTCAAACCATAAAGGAAGAAATAGTCGGGATCATTCTCACCGTACAATACTTGCTTAACCGTTCAGCCAGGCCAGTGTCGGTACTTCGAGAGAGCTTTTCCAACGCTTTCGCGAAGTTCCTTAATTAAGTAACCTCTTTTCCCTGTGAACGTAGCCCCACTAACACCTTTCTAGACACCTACTAGGTTTATAGCATTGATCGTTAAGTGAGAGATTTCCCGAGGAGTAGCATATACTCACAGTAGGATCGGGATCCAAATATCATCGCGTGATAAAACCGAAAGAATCCTACCAGAATCATCACACTCCAAATGGTATGCAGCCCTAGCAAGTTTCAGAACTTATGAAACTCCCGATGTGGATTTTTGCCCCATGCTCATTTGACCTTGACTTTGGCCAAAATATCATAAGTCACATGTCAAGTTCTACCCGTAATTCTCCTGGTTAATTTGGACCCACCCGTACCTATCCTTGACTTTGGCCAAAATGGAAGCACGACTGTCCCAAACCAACACATCTATCTATGCTGCACATGAATACCCAATAGCTACCAATCACTATGCCTTGACTTTGGCCAAAATACATAGCTTGAATACTTTTTGACCATTCATGTGGAATGACGGAGGGCTACGAATGGTTTTGGCGAAACCGTGAATGTAGTGAACTTGATATAATCGATGGAACGAAATAGCTTTTAAAAGGAGTGGTTCAAGCTCCGCGTTTAAAAGTTTAGTTTTGAAAAGAACCGAGTGGTTTTCAAAGTGTTCTAATCGACTTTTACTTGGTTTATTTTCTTGCATTAGTTCTTTTAATGCGTCCCATCATTTAATCCTACCATTGCAGAAAACAACCAAAATATGACGTACGCATATGCCATTCGCATTCTCCACGGGGCCCCGTCATCACCCGTTAGGTTACTTAACTAACGACAGAGCGGGGGCTGGGCTAGCATGGCTGTAAAACATAAGCAACGCCTAAATAGTTATAGTATATAGATATATAGCAATGATAGATATTACATATCACAGATGAATACATTGGATATACTAGGAATCCGCAATCCGTTCGAGCCTGCAAGGAAAAGCGGATTACACGGTCGCGGTGAATAGCCAATACCCCACCCAAGACCCCTACAGGTGCGGCAAACTACCCGCCAAGTACCCGAAGCGAAGCAACCTCCGTCAATACCGTGAGTAGGCCACTCGGCACTTCGAGATACCCGGTAGTTTGTGCACCCCCTCCATGGGTCTATCCTAGGAGCAAAAACCGTAAAAAGAATTATACAATGAAGGCTACAACCCCGACCCGGTAGTGCGGCCATACAAATAATATTACATCAATTTACATATTACATGAATTGAAAGAAAAGAAAACTCTCATCTCACAAACCCCCGGCTATTCACCCGTGACAATCCAACGCATTCATATACACATACCATCAACAAACACAGATCACATATATGTATAACCCCCACTAATCGACGTATAGCGATTAGCAGACGTTCAATACATATAAACATCACAGATATAACTCATTAGTCAAAGTATAGTGAAGTTCGATCAAAAATACGGATTTATAGGCACCCTAAACACAAATTTCTTTTCTGGAAAATCAGGGCAGAAATAAACCATCTTAAAAATCCCAAAACCTTAACAAAAGATTACTGCACTAGACTCGGTCCAGAACGGAGTCAAAACGGCCGCGGTTCCGCGGCACAAGGCATGCTTTTGCCGCGGAACCGCCGCTCTTTTAACTGTGCACTGGATCGTTTTTGGTGTGCTTCTTGACAAAACCCTGAGCCGATTTTTGAAGTATGATTTTTTATTTTTTGAGCAGAAAAAAAAAAAACAACAGAAACTTAAGGTTTTGTAAACTTGGTTTTGCGATATTTCCGATCGAACTTCCATACACTTTACTACCTAGCTAGTTTATATGTAGTTAGGCTCTGATACCACTGTAAGTCCATGTTGCCCACCCCGGTGCTTGCGGGAAGGCGGAAAACGGAATAAAAATCGGATTTTTATCGAACTAGGAAACATGGACTAACAAAAGGAGGATCTTTGCTAAACAAAACTAACTAAAAGCTAACTAGATTTAGCTACATGGAAGAAAGGTTATACCTTGGGCTTTATGTCCTTCTCTCCTTGCTCCTTGGAGTGGAAGAAAGAGATCACCTCGTCGCCTTCTCTAGTCGAAGAAGGATCCACCCGAGAGCCTCAACCTTTGGCTTCAACTTCAAGCTAGAAGTAACTAAGGTGCTAGAAGTACTCATCCTAGAACCTTAGATGAGAGTAGAGATTACTTTGGAGAGGTTTATCTCAAGCTCAAGTGTTTCTCAACACATGAGAGGGGAGAGCTTGAGAGAGAGGAAGAGAAGGAGAGAGAATCAATATGATAGAATGAATGAGAATAAAGAACCATTCTCACATATATGTGTGAATTATGTAAATTGATAATTAGCAAGATAATTGTAATGGCTTAATCAAGACATGATGTTCATATCAGATTTTTGCATTTTCATACCGCCCAATTTTTATCACATTGCATATCGGTAGATACTCTTGAGCCGTGTTTGCTAGTCAATTGCAGGATACAGGTTCTCGGTTCTAAAAATGGTGAAATTCATGGAAAACACGACAAAATCCGGGTTCCTGCCAACCACTGAGAAAACACGGTCTCCGCTCTTCATCCGTATGTTGCCAGATACTAGTTAGGAAGACAAAATGGCAAATCAATGTCGTTTTCATGCACAAGGCTCAATGGCAGCACAAGATCCAAGAAATCTACGCGGAGCTCGAGAAAATCATGACAAAAACATCCACATCAAAACACCTTTGGCTCAACAGAAATTCTGGAAAAATCGTGAAGACAAATTGAGAAAATACATATACCAGAATAAAGTACATGAAAAACCAGGGAAGCACAAAAAAACAGACAGCCCAATTCCTCTATATGGCCGTGGAACCGCGGCCAAAGGGGGGTATAGGCCGCGGTTCCGCGGCCGTTCTGGCGCCAAAGGTCATGGGCTTTCAGGGGTAGTTTTGTCTTTTTACATGGGTACAGAATTCTGCCCTAGGTTTTCAGTCTTCAACCTATAAATAGCCCAGAACTTTGTGAAGGGAAGGGGTCCAAAATCTTGTATTTTTCTTTTCTAGGTTTAGTGTTGTTTCTTCTTCCTCTTCTCATCTCTTCTCTATTAAAACTTGTAGTGAGCTTGTGAGTGAAGAATGATGAATAAAGAAGAACCGTTTATTATTTTGCTTGTCTTATTATCTTGTTAATTGTTGTAATTTTCATTTGTTAACTAGTTGTTGTTATTTCTTGTTGTTTCTTTCTTCTATCTTTTTCTTTATCCTTAACACAACCATGATGCTTACGCTTGATCCTTGCCAAGGTGAGGTCGCAAATAGCTAGTTGTTATCTTCTAATCTCTTTCTTTCTATCTTCCTCTTTTGTTTTGTTTTATTTTTCCGTATCATGATGTGTGAGTAGTTTCATACTTGTTAGGGTTGGATAAGGGAAGTTTGAGAGAAGGAAATCTCTCTCACTCTTTCCTTGCCCAACAGCTTAATTCGACTCCCGTTAATTGAACCACAATCCGCTCCTTACGGCACCCTATCCTACATGATAGCGGTGATCCCGTAGTGAGACCGGTTGTGGTTGAATTAACCGGAGGTTATGGCTAAGAGCCAAGAACGGTCGGACAAGCACCAAAAGGAAGAACTTATGCGTTGGAAAGCCTAGCTTATACTCGCAAGTTCCTTCCTAGTCGTGCTAATCCCCGTTGTTGCCGATTACCGTAACACCGATATTAAGAGGGGCAACGAAAGATGTGGGAGACTCCTAACTCAATCTAACCTAATCCTAACCCTAACAAGCTCTCTTTACATATCATTTTACCGCTTAATTAATCACAACAAAATCTGAAAAACTGGACTTAACTCGTTAAAACACAAAGAAAAAGATTCCCATCTCCATGCGGACGACCCGTACTCAATCGGCTAGCTACAAGCAAAACCGTCTTGATTGCGGTAATTTAACTAAAACTTGAACACGCAGAATCCATAACAATCAAATGGCGCCGTTGCCGGGGAGACGGTAGTTTATTTCTTTGTGTAATTTCGGGTTAACCTGTGAATATAACCGAAAAACAAAACAAAAAATATATACTTTGTAAAAAAATCATTTTGTTATTTTTGATTAGTTTTTGTGCAAGTGTGCAGGATAATACGGAGTTCAAGTTCAGTGCCAAAGACGTGGGAAGATAGACCCACATTTCGCGGCTACACCGTGACGGATCAAAACGAAGCAAACGGTCTACTGTGAAAATCTGGAGCATATACAGTGAGCAAACACAGATTCAGCAACTACAGACAAGCAGAGGAGACCCATACTAGAACACCCCAAAATTTTTGAGCTCCAATTCATCCATACAGCCGCGGAACCGCGGCCTAAGGTGGTGTTTGGCCGCGGAACCGCGGCCATTTAGTGGCTTCAGGGTACCATTTTCTCTGGGTAACTTCCTCTCCTCTCTCCCACTCCTCTGGACTCCAATAAACTGTGTTTTCTGCAGATTTCTTTTCGCAAACTCTTCTCCCCCTTCCAATAAACTGTTCTTGTGCAGGATTCATTGCGCCGCGCTAAAAAAAATAAAAATTGTTTGCAGTTGATTTGTTACTGCTTTGCATTTCTTAATACGGACTTAAGGGGCTTGAAACCAATTCAGATTGGGTGGGGATTTCATCACCCTTCCCAGGACCCCAAAAATCACAAAAAGCATATGCATTGACCATTGTTAAAAATTAAAAAAATACTGGACTCAGCCCTAAGGAATTCGCGCTCATTAGGACAGAGGACTAGTTACAGGCATCGGCCGTTTATCCTATCTGACTTTTGCGGTGCCTAGGCAAGTGTGACGAAGGCATGTGGTTATTTAATTAAGGAACTTCGCGAAAGCGTTGGACAACCTCCCACTTACCTGGCACTTATCTGGCTGCATTAGACGAACAAGAGGCGGTTTGAGGTCCTTTTTCTAGCCCTCTGGAACAGTTAGGAGCAGGTCTAGTTGACCTAGGCGACCGTAGATCTAGGTGAGATTGTGCATATCTTGTTTGTCATTACTTAAAGCCGTAAGTCCGTACATATTTCTGTAAATCTCTTTCTAAAAACAAAAGAAAAAGAAAAAAATCAAAAACTTTTATAAAAACTTGCCCTTTGTCGCCAAAATCCATTTTTCACCCACCACCCATCACCTTTCTCCATTGACGTTTTCTTACCCTCACCTTCTCCGCTTTGACTATACTAAACTCGTTTAGTGTATGTCCGCTTGGACTCGGGACACTAGCACCCGTCTAGTCCGCGTTACGTTAGTCGCTACCGACTACGCGATCGACTCAGACGTCGATACTCTGTCCAGTCCTCTTTCACCCCTTCCTTTGCCGGCCAACTCCGACGTTGACCGAAATTCTGTTCATACATCTTCACCTTCACCTTCACCAACCTCTTCTTTCGCGATGTCGGGATTTAATCCGAACATTTCTTTGACCACCCCTGGATTGGCTCCACCTCCTACGGAGACCAATAACCCACCACCACCGCCTATTGTAGCCCCGCAACGAATCGCACTCCAGGATCGTTTCTATCCCACCCGTTCTGCACTTCCCACCTGCCTTTCTCTTCCACCGGCCAATGGGGATAACTTTGAAATTAAGCCCCACTTCATCAACATGCTCCCACGATTTCATGGGCTTGAATATGAAGATGCCTATATCTTCATCAATAAATTTCAAAACGTCTGTGCCATGAAGAAAACCACCCAGCTGTCGGACGATGCTATACGTCTACGGGTCATTCCGTTCACTTTATGCGATCTTGCTGAAAAATGGCTGTATAGCACCGCTTCCCACTCAATCACCAGCTGGGACGAGTTTGTTAAAGCGTTTCTAAAAAAATTCTATCCGAATCATAAGACCGCAAGGATTCGAAATGAAATCAACCAATTCTCTCAGCTTCCTTCTGAACCCTTCTGGAAATGCTTTGACCGATACAAAGACCTTCTTGTTCAGTGTCCTCACCACTGTATAGAGAAATGGCAACTTTGCCAAACCTTATACGAGGGCCTGAACCCAGCAACGAAGCAGTTGTTGGAAACCATCTGTCAGGGCCACTTCCTATCGAAATCTGAAGAGGAAGCGTGGCAGTTCTTTGACGACCTTGCGGAGCAAACGCTACAATGGGAGAGCACCAGACCGACTTCTTCTTCTTCTACCTCCACTTCTACCGGTCAGTCTAGGGTAGGAATCCACCAACTTGATGTCACTATTGCGATGAAAGCTGAAATAGCTGCAATAACAAGAAAGCTTGAAGCGATAGAGAGCAAATTTTCTGCTCATGCTCCTGCCCCTGTTCTCCCCCTTCGTACCATCTGTGCTTGTTGTTCCGATCCTTCTCGCTTGACCGAAGAGTGTCCTTACAATCCACCATCGCAAGGACAGGATCAGGTTAATGCTGCATTCCAGCAAAGACCGAGGAATGATCCATACTCTTCCACCTACAATTCCGGTTGGAGGAACCACCCCAATTTCGCCTGGAATCAGAATCAGAATCAATTCCAGGGCAACAATTTCCAAAGGTCCCCTCCGCCGCAACAACAAGCGCAACAACAAACTCAGTTTCAGCAGCCCTTCCAACCCCAACCTTTTCAGAATCAGACGAACAACTTTGCACCCAACAATTCTTTTCCACCAAACAACTTTGTTCCGTCAAACAACGATAAGGTTTCCTCGCTAGAACGAAGTCTGGAGGCGTTCGTTAAACAATCGACCCAATCCACTGCCAACATCCAGTCTTCCATTCAGTCCTTAGTGCAATACACTGCCGCACACGGGCAAAGCATCAAGACCATCGAGGCCCAGATTGCACAGCTGAACGCGGCCTTAAGCAAGCGAGAGAAGGGGAAGCTCCCGTCCCAGCCACTCCCAAATCCCAGTCACACACATAATGCACATGTTGCTCTTGAACAACAGAACCATAATGTGAGTGCCGTGACCACACTGAGATCGGGAAGGATGCTGCAAAACAACATTGGAAAACGAATCAACGATGACACCCCGGCCGCTTCTTCTTCTTCGTCTTCTGAGCCTATTCTCCGTTCTACACTAGGCTCTCCTTCCTCTTTTTCTGCTCTGTATGGACCCACTTCTCACTCCACGAAAACACCTGTTCTGGGATCCGTTCCAACTCCACAATCTCCTCCTCCAGCATTAGACTCAACCAATTTTCAAAATGTTCCATTTCCAAACCGGTTGAGGTCTAACAAACAAAATCCACAAATGGAGAAGATTCTGGAGTTATTTAAGCAAGTTAACATTAACATTCCTCTTTTAGATGCAGTCCAACAAGACCCGTCTTACGCGAAAATCTTAAAAGACTTGTGCACGAAAAAGAGGAAGTCTCAGGTACCCAAGAAAGTTTTCTTGGCTAGTGCTGTGAGTGATGCCCTTACCCAATCTTTACCACAAAAACGGAAGGACCCTGGCTGTCCTACGATTTCAATTACCATTAGGGATAAGAACATCAACCGTGCACTATTAGATCTTGGTGCCAGTGTTAACCAGCCTCCGTATTCAGTATACGAGCAATTACGCGTCGGAGAGTTGAAACCTACGCACTGCACTCTCCAAATGGCCGACCGATCGATCACCCATCCTAGGGGTGAGCTAGAGGATGTGTTAATAAGAGTCGAGGACTTCATATTCCCCGTTGACTTCATTGTATTGGATACACAGCCTGTAGCTAACCCCCGGAATCAGATTCCGGTGATACTCGGTCACCCATTCCTTGCAACCTCAAATGCTGTAATCAATTGTCGCAATGGTTCGATGAACCTCTCTTTTGGAAATATTACGATTGAACTCAACATTTTTAGGTTGGGGAATCAGCCCGCCGTACCTAATGCTCATATACTGGACGTCTGCTCGATCCAGGAGATCACCCCAGAAGAGTGTGAATTTGAGGAGTTTCTGTTTGATCATGATAATCTTGACGCCACTAGTGCGTTTCTCTTCGAACCTGCTGCTGTTTCTGCGCCCGACAACGACTATGAGTATTTCACGTTCTCGAACGATCTTAGCTGCGCACAACCCGAGTTTGAATCCTTCGACTTTCCGGATGAGTTACCTGAACCATCCAACTCGGTTGCCTACACTCGTTTTGAACCTTTGCTGGAGTCCTTTGAGTTCGAGACCTTTGCACCAATCTTGCCTTCCATCGTTTCACCTCCAACGCTCGAACTCAAGCCTTTGCCGTCTCACCTTAAGTACGCTTACTTAGCTGAGAACGAGACCCTCCCTGTCATCATCTCGGCTTCTCTAGCTCCCGAGCAAGAGAAAGCCCTTCTCGCGGTCTTGCACAGCAACAGGCAAGCTTTTGGCTGGTCCATGGCGGACATCAAGGGGATTAGTCCCCTAATCGTTGAGCATCACATTCATCTGATGGATGATACCAAACCAGCCCGGGATCCACAAAGAAGGCTCAATCCAGTCATGAAAGAGGCTGTGAAGAAGGAGATCGTAAAATGTCTAGATAGTGGTATCATTTACCCTATCTCTGATAGCCAGTGGGTTAGCCCCATCCATGTTGTCCCCAAGAAGTCGGGCATCACGGTCATAACCAACGAGGCGAACGAGTTAATCCCTACTCGCACCCAAACTGGGTGGCGAGTATGCATCGATTACAGAAAACTCAACGCCGCAACGTGGAAAGACCACTTTCCGCTACCTTTCATTGACCAAATGCTTGAACGATTGGCCGGACACGAGTACTACTGCTTTCTTGATGGCTACTCTGGCTATAATCAAATTCCCATCGCCGAAAAAGACCAGGAGAAGACCACTTTCACTTGTCCTTTCGGCACGTTTGCATATCGTCGCACGCCCTTTGGGTTATGCAATGCGCCCGCTACCTTCCAGCGGTGTATGATGGGTATCTTCTCAGACATGGTGGAAAAATTTCTGGAGATTTTCATAGATGACTTCTTCATCTTCGGCGATTCCTTCAACGAGTGTTTGCTGCATCTTGACGCTGTCCTTACCCGATGTAAGGACAAGAATCTCACTTTGAACTGGGAGAAATGCCACTTCATGGTGCGCGAAGGTATTGTCTTAGGACATATCATCTCGCAAAATGGCATAGAGCTTGACAAAGCAAAGATTGAGGTCATTTCCAATCTGCCTCCTCCCCGATGCGTCAGAGATATCCGAGCCTTCCTTGGCCAGCCCGGTTTCTATAGACGGTTCATCAAGGACTTTAGCAAGATTGCTAGGCCCTTGACTCTTTTGCTGGCCAAGAACACGCCATTCGACTTCAACTCGAGCTGTGCGACTGCATTCGAGTCATTGAAACGCTCACTCACTTCTGCTCCCGTTCTTTCTTCACCTGACTGGACGCACCCATTTGAGATTATGTGCGATGCATCCGACTTTGCCATTGGTGCTGTCCTTGGTCAACACATCAACAAGATGCCGCACGTAATCTATTATGCGAGCCGAACCCTGAACGACGCCCAACTCAACTATACAACAACTGAGAAGGAATTCTTAGCTGTTGTATTTGCTTTAGAAAAGTTCAGGCCCTACCTCATCGGCTCTCCAGTCATTGTCTACACAGACCATTCAGCTCTGCGCCATCTTTTTGCGAAGAAAGATGCAAAATCTCGGTTAATACGTTGGATCCTCTTGCTTCAAGAGTTTGACCTTGTCATTAAGGACAAACGAGGATGTGAAAACGTAGTTGCCGACCATCTCTCACGACTTCTTTCTTCGCCTTCGCTTCCAATTCCGATCAACGACGTTTTCCCGGATGAACAGCTCTTGACAGTATCTTGCGAACCCTGGTTCGCAGATATTGTGAACTATTTGGCCACGGTATTACTACAGACTGAATGGTCAAGTCAGGACAGACTTCGCTTGTTATCCCAAGTAAAGCACTTTTACTGGGACGAACCCTACTTGTTCAAGTACTGTCCCGACCAGATTATTCGTCGTTGTGTCCCTGACGAGGAATTCAAGAGTGTGCTGTCATTTTGCAACGATCAAGCGTGTGGCGGGCATTTTGGCCCCAGAAAGACAGCTGAGAAGATCTTGCAATGTGGTTTCTATTGGCCACAACTCTTCAAAGACGCTCATGACTATTGCAAGACTTGCTCCCGGTGCCAACACTTGGGCCGGATATCCCGGAGGAACGAGATGCCGCTCCAACCGATCTTGGTTGTGGAGATTTTCGATGTTTGGGGGATAGATTTCATGGGGCCGTTTCCCAGCTCTTTTGGGAACTTGTACATCCTTCTAGCTGTTGATTACGTCTCTAAATGGGTCGAGGCTGTGCCCAGCCAGACTAACGACAACATGGTTGTCGTTAGGTTCCTTAAAAAAAACATTTTCTCCCGGTTTGGGCACCCCCGAGCGATCATTAGCGACAATGGAAGTTATTTCTGCAATAAGACTTTCGAGGCCTTGATGCGGAAGTATTCCATTAATCATAAGCTTTCTACGCCCTACCACCCCCAAACCTGCGGACAGGCTGAAGTTTCATATCGGCAAATCAAGCAGATACTGGAGAAGACGGTTTCCAAGAACTGTAAGGATTGGTCGCTGAAACTCACTGATGCCCTTTGGTCTTTTCGAACCGCTTATAAGACCGACCTTGGCATGTTTCCCTATCGGCTTGTGTACGGAAAAGCCTGCCACCTACCTTTCGAAATAGAGCATCGCGCATTTTGGGCGATAAAGGAGCTGAATCTGTCTCTCGAGGATGTGGGCAGCCATCGGAAGCTGCAGTTGAACGAATTAAGCGAGCTTAGGGATGAGGCTTACGATAACGCGGTTGCCGTTAAGAACCGAACGAAGGTGTTTCACGATAAACACCTTTTGCACAAAACCTTCGTACCTGGTCAACAGGTACTGCTTTACGACACCCGTCTTCACTTCCATCCAGGAAAGCTCAGATCTCGCTGGAAAGGGCCGTATTTTGTGCGGAATGTGTATCCGCAGGGCGCTGTGGATTTGGAAAATCCAAAGGATGGTTCATTTTTCAAAGTGAACGGACACCGACTAAAACTGTACCTTAGCGCCGAACCAACAGAGGAGCTCCTGTTCTTACAGGAGCCGGTTTACCCTGCCTAATCTTCCTCTGCCTACCTCCAAACTTCGGTTAGCCAGCCAAGAACAGTGGACACTGTTCCAAATAAGTTTGGGGGTATGTATAAACCATTTTATATATATTTGTGAATATTCTTTTTCTTTTTCTTTTTCTTTTTCTTTAAAAACAAAAACGAAAAAAAAATGTGTTTCGCTAACCGACATTTTTGACCCTTCAAATGATCTCGTCATGCAACGACAGTTAGGACACTGTCCAGTTTAAGTTTGAGGGTACGCTCGGTACGCATTTCTTACCTTCGCATTCATATGTATATTTTGCATCTGCATATTAATCCATAAAATCCATAAAAATTTGAAAATTTTCTTAAAATATAAAAACTTTTTTGTCAAGTTAGCTTGTGGAAGAACTCTGATTCAACATTTCGACGGTTTTGTTTGAAAAAATAGGAATAACTAAATCTTATGTTTAGATTTTGAAAACCTGAAAAATAACTCTCCTTTGAAGTTAACTATAGCTGATATACGTCTTTACATCACACTAAACGTGTCGTGAGTTTTTGGGAATTAGATGACAAGTCTTTTATGTTTAAAAAACTTTTAAACAGATAAATGATTTTCTGAGGATCAAATAGGTTTGTTCTGAAATAAGTAATGTCAAGAATAGTTTATGAAGTAAAGCGAATATGAAGGAATGTTATTGAGGCCGTAATTGGAACTAAGTCTGAATAATAACCCATCTGAAAACTTGATTGGAATGATTACACACCGAACCCACTAAACACGTCTTTTATCCAAAAAAATAATTGAACTGCCGGTTATATCTCCGTTCGTATTAAATCATCTGATTTTCACGCCAAACTGTCTTTTGTTTTTGAACCTAGGTAACTTGAGTAATTAAGTCCGCTGGGGTGTTTCTACACCTAATGCCCTAAAACCAACTGGTTTGGGAGCATTGGCCCAAAGCTCGCTAAGAAGCCTAGAATGTCCAGATTAAAACAAAGTCAAGCAAGTGTTCTCTCCGAGTTCAAATTCCTAACGGTTCTTTGTGTGAGAATAATCTTGATAAAAGACAGGCTTTTATAAAAAATATTTAACGGAGATATGAAGGTTTTATTCTATGATAATGACTACTCATTCACAGAGATGTGTATGAAATGAAAACAAGAAAAAGGTGGAGTGAAAAAAACGACTTAGTTTCCTGTTAAGGAAGATAGTTCTGAAGTTGAAACCTTACTGGAAAATGAAACTTGAAAAATACTTAACCCTTTATAAAACTTATGTGATCCTTTTAAAATTGTTATCTGGGCTTTATTGTGCGACATGATGACTTTAATCGATCCTTCTGGAACTTAACGACACTATTTGCACTGCACGTAAAGACATATAAAATCTGTAGTTAAATAAGAAGCGAGGTATGAAAAATAAAGGTTCGATAGTCTAGACTTAGGATAATAGAATTGTTATTTTCTGAAATAAAACTTTAGGGTTTGAATCTTAGTTATTTTACAAAACCAACTTGACCGGATTTTGTGGGTAGTATCCGCTGAAAACCCTCAGGAGACAACACCCCTCCTATTATGGACACCTAGAAGTTTAACGGCTTGTTGCACATGCTCAGTGCAATCGCGTTCCCTGCGAAAGTGAGGTTAGGAAATTTTTTGTGAATAAATTGGCTTTGCTCGGGACGAGCAAATGATAAGTTTGGGGGTATTTGTTCATATCAGATTTTTGCATTTTCATACCGCCCAATTTTTTATCTCATTGCATATTGGTAGATACTCTTGAGCCGTGTTTGCTAGTCAATTGCAGGATACAGGTTCTCGGTTCTAAAAACGGTGAAATTCATGGAAAACACGACAAAATCCGGGTTCCTGCCAACCACTGAGAAAACACGGTCTCCGCTCTTCATCCGTATGTTGCCAGATACCAGTTAGGAAGGCAAAATGGCAAATCAATGTCGTTTTCATGCACAAGGCTCAATAGCAGCACAAGATCCAAGAAATCTACGCGGAGCTCGAGGAAATCATGACAAAAACATCCACATCAAAACACCTTTGGATCAACAGAAATTCTGGAAAAATCGTGAAGACAAATTGAGAAAATACATATACCAGAATAAAGTACATGAAAAACCAGGGAAGTACAAAAAAGCAGACAGCCCAATTCCTCTATATGGCCGCGGGACCGCGGCCAAAGGGGGGTATAGGCCACGGTTCCGCGGCCGTTCTGGCGCCAAAGGTCATGGGCTTTCAGGGGTAGTTTTGTCTTTTTACATGGGTACAGAATTCTACCCTAGGTTTTCAGTCTTCAGCCTATAAATAGCCCAGAACTTTGTGAAGAGAAGGGGTCCATAATCTTGTATTTTTCTTTTCTAGGTTTAGTGTTGTTTCTTCTTCCTCTTCTCATCTCTTCTCCATTAAAACTTGTAGTGAGCTTGTGAGTGAAGAATGATGAATAAAGAAGAACCGTTTATTATTTTGCTTGTCTTATTATCTTGTTAATTGTTGTAATTTTCATTTGTTAACTAGTTGTTGTTATCTCTTGTTGTTTCTTTCTTCTCTCTTTTTCTTTATCCTTAACACCACCATGATGCTTACGCTTGATCCTTGCCAAGGTGAGGTCGCAAATAGCTAGTTGTTATCTTCTAATCTCTTTCTTTCTATCTTCCTCTTTTGTTTTGTTTTATTTTTCCGTATCACGATGTGTGAGTAGTTTCATACTTGTTAGGGTAGGATAAGGGAAGTTTGAGAGAAGGAAATCTCTCTCACTCTTTCCTTGCCCAACAGCTTAATTCGACTCCCGTTAATTGAACCACAATCCGCTCCTTACGACACCCTATCCTACATGATAGCGGTGATCCCGTAGTGAGACCGGTTGTGGTTGAATTAACTGGAGGTTATGGCTAAGAGCCAAGAACGGACGGACAAGCACCAAAAGGAAGAACTTATGCGTTGGAAAGCCTAGCTTATACTCGCAAGTTCCTTCCTAGTCGTGCTAATCCCCGTTGTTGCCGATTATCGTAACACCGATATTAAGAGGGGCAACGAAAGATATGGGAGACTCCTAACTCAAACTAAACTAATCCTAACCCTAACAAGCTCTCTTTACATATCATTTTACCGCTTAATTAATCACAACAAAATCTGAAAAACTGGACTTAACTCGTTAAAACACATAGAAAAAGATTCCCATCTCCCTGCGGACGACCCGTACTCAACCGGCTAGCTACAAGCAAAACCGTCTTGATTGCGGTAATTTAACTAAAACTTGAACACGCAGAATCCATAACAATCACATGACCATTATCATTTCATATTTTATGCAAATTGCAAGGATCAAAGAGCATCTTTTATATGGAATGATGATGGTCAAAGTGTCAACCTAGGTCAACAAGTCAAGAATGGTCAAAAGGTCAACAACCCTAACCATGCACAATTATATTTAACTAATATCAATTATTCATAATACACACATAAGCATTAGGGTTAACAAAAAGACAATGGTCATTAACCCTAATCAAAGTCCTATGCCTCTGTCTCAGTCAACTGTGCATACACACCCGTATTCGTGATCCGAGGAACATGAATACAATGAGATAAAACCAATCCCAAATCATATACTAGGATCCGGCTTAAACCAAAGCTCGCTAGTATAAGCTGTCCGGACAACAAACGTGCACAAGTGCGCGGATGTGAATGAACCCTATCGCAAAACCTTGCGACCTCTACCCATTTTGCCTAAAGGCGAATAACTCTCTGTGTGGGACTCTAAAGACTCGACATTATGCTGGCAGTGGGTTTAACCACAGACCGCAAGCGGCACTAGCTGTACGTAACGGTCCCAGGTAGATGCCGATAAGAAGACTGACGAGGTGACCCCATCTGAACTCCTACTGAGCCTGTATGTGACAGTCTCCGTACAGTCCGGTCTGTTCGTCTGATACATCGCATGGCGGGCCTAGGGGCGGTGAACGTCAGTCCCCTAATAGCGGTACAAGTCGTGTCGGAGTGCAGCCCAGAACACCCTGAGATAACACTGGAAACCTACCAGTATATCTCGCTTGCCCTGGCCAGGGACTACTTGTGTAATGGTTCTCCTAGACACAGCGTGATGTCAACCCCCAATACTGGGAGAGACGAATCCTGTCTAACCGTCACTACCTCCAAGTGCTTCGGGACTGCACCCAAAAACTACCTGTTTGCATGACTCCTTTGAGCCGTGGTAGGGAAGTTATCAAAGTGCAGTGGGAACACACTCGAGGCAAAATGACAGTGTCAAGTCAGCAGACTAAGCTGTACTCATGTCACCTGGGAACTGATAACTGACGATAGGTATAATACCAACCAACAGTTCCCGACGAGTCCTGTCCAGTGTACTCGTAACCTAACGAGCACCCGCATACTATCTCAAGTACGACATACTGATGGCTGTGGGGCAGACCGTCTCCCACGCTGGGATGAGAAGCGCATACGCTAGTCTACTCCGGAGTATCGATGCCCTGTCTCGATAGTCCAACGACTAGGGACCTGTATAAGGATGTGCTTATGGATTTCCCAGCCCCCACGAGTGTAAGCGCCATCACAACGCTGGTAATCAAGCAAAGATCCTGAGGGCTCTACTAATATGTATATAAACAATATGCTAAAAGAAACACATGCACATATTAAAGCAGAGACAAACCAAGTAGCATACTACCATTTCGAGCAAGATTGTATATACAACTGTGAATATCCCAAGCTTCCATCAAGTAATATACATACTAATATGATACAGTAATGGCCTCTAGGGCATATACACTAACAGTATATTACTTAATGGAAGCTTGGGATATTCACAGTTGTATTAACAGTCTTGCTCAACATAGTAGTATGCTACTTGTTTTATATCTATCTTAATATGTGTATATGTTTATTTTAGCATATTGCGAATACATATTGATAGAGCCCTTAGGATCTTGCTTAACTACCAGCGTTGTGATGGCAGTCACACTAGTGGGGGCTGGGTAGTCTACAAGCACATCCTTTTTCAGGTCCCTAGTCGTAGGATTATCGAGATAGGGGATTGATACTCCAGAGTAGACTAGTGTGTACGCTTCTCTTCCCAGCTGGGGAAATGGTCTGTCCTACAGCCATTAGTATGTTGTACTGGAGATAGTATGCAGATGCTTGTTGGGTTACGGGTACACCGGACAGGACTCGCAGGGAACTATTGATTGGTATTATTCCCGTCTTCAGTTAACAGTTCCCAGGTGACATGAGTACTGCATAGTCCGTTGACTTGATACTGTTGCTTCGACTCGAGTGTGTTCCCACTGTTCTTAGATTTCTGCCCTACCACAGCTCGAAGGACTCGTGCAAACAGGTACCAGTTGGGTGCAGTCCCAAAGCATTTGGAGGCAGTGGCGGTTAGATAGGATTCATCTCTCCTGGTATTGGGAGTTGATATCGTACTGTGTTTTGAGAGCCATTACGCAAAGTCACTGACCAGGGCAAGCGAGATTTATTGGTAGGATTTCCAGTAGCATCTCAAGTTGTAATGGACTTCACTCCAACACGACTTATACCACTTTTAGGGGACCTACGCTTGCCGCCCCGTAGGCCCGATATGCGATAGTCTTAGACGAACAGACCGGACTGTACTGAGATTGTCACATCAGGCTCAGTAGGAGTTCGGATGGGTTTCCTCATCGGCCTTCTTATCGACATCTACCTGGGGACCGTTACGTACAGCTAGTACCGCTTGCGGCCGGTGGTTAAACACACTGCCAGCGTAGTATCGAGTCTTTAGAGTCCCACACAGAGTGTTTCCCTACTTCAGGCGAAACGATATAGAGGTCGTATGGTTTTACGACAGGGTTCGGGCATATACGTGTATTTATGCACGTATGATATTCGGACAGATTTTACTAGCGGGCTTTGGTTTAAGCCAGCTTCTATTATTCGATTACTGGATTTATGTAGTCTCAGTATAACTGTGTTTTTCGTAAATACGGACGGGAGGGGCATTCTTATAATTACTCGAGAAGCTTCTAGAAGAAAGGTGGCTCATTTAGTTTTAATTCATTTATGAATTAAACTAAATGAGGTGGAGAGGTGATGTGTTATTTGCATTAAATGTTTTAATGACTCATGAAATGATTCATCCAAAGTAAGTTAATGAAGCAAGGTTGTTATTACTGTATATTATTATTTGGATAATTATCATGCTTCATATATTCATAAATGAGTAATAATTCATTTCATTCTTATATACACACTCTATCTCCTCAAGCTCTCCTCTTCTTCAACCTAACCCTAATCCTCTCATGTGTTGAGATCCCAAGGGTTAGAAAGACAAATAGATCCTTAATCCACTTCTATATATTCTAGGTCACTTGGATTAGTAATCCTAGCCACTTAGTTATCTCATGCTAGAGGTTAAAGCTTGAAGGAGGAACTCTCGGGTGGATCTTCTATTACATCGAGGAGGCCGACGAGGAGGTGAACAACAAGAACAAGAAGGACTGGTATCTTGAGGTATAATCATCTATCATAGTAGTTTAGCACTTCTAGATAGTTGTTAGTTAGGGTTTGGCAATGATTCGTAAAGTTAGTCGATGTTACCTTGAACAAAATGATTGTTTTACCTATTCCGCCTCCCCACATCTAGTGGGGTGTGTAACGTCGACTTACAGTGGTATCAGAGCCTAGCTAAACCATAACTAACATGTTAGCTAAGTCTTTAGAAATTCGATCGCAAAATAATCCTGAAAAAACGACGATTTGACCAAGTTTCTACCGATTTTAAAACGGGGTCTAAAAATTTTTCAGGGACCCTTAAAAATACATGCAGGGTTTTTTAAGAATTGTGAAGAAATTTGGGATTGTGACTCGACCAAACAACCGTGGAACTGCGGCCGATCCAAGCGATTCGCCGCGGATCCGCGGCCGAGTTGACATCGAGTCAACCCAAATTTGCTCAGTTATTCTTCTGTGTTGATTTTGTGTTTTCTGGGATGTTTTGTTTCTACTCAGATTTTATGTGCACAGAGAATTGTTTGGAGTAGATTCATATGTGTTGCTTGATCAAAATTCTAAGATCTTTGGCTAACTGGATTATATCTGTGTTGTGATCAATGTGTTCGTAAACCTCCCCTAACTGCTAGTATGTCGGTTAGCAGGGGGTTGCACATTTCTATAATGGTTTTTTCTGGTTTGTGATTGTGAACTTGTTGGATTGTCGTGAATGGAGAGCCGAGGATGTGAGACGAGTGTTTCTTTCATTCAAATGTAAATTGTAATTTGTTGTAATATTCTTTTGCGGGGCACATCCGGGTTGAGGTTGTAGCCACCGTTGTATTATTTCATTTACTGTTTTCTGCTCTTATGATAGACCAAAGGCGGGGTGCACAAACTACCAGGTACTTTGAAGTGCTTAGTGGCCTACTCACGTCGTTGAGGGAGACCGCTTCACTTTGGGTACTTGGCGGGTAGTTTGCCGTACCCGTAGGGGTCTAGGGTGTGGTTTTGGCTATTCATCGCGACTATGTAATCCGTCTTTCTTTACAGGCTCAAAAGGAATACGGATTCCTAGAAAATCCAATATGTTCATCTATGATCTGGAATGCCAATTATTGCTTCTGACGAATGTACAATATCTATGTATGCTATCTAGTAGGCGTCACTTATGTTTTGCACCCGCGCTAGCTCAGCCCCCACCCTGTCATTAGTTAAGTAACCTAACGGGTGAATGACGGGGCCCAGTGGCGAATGCGGATGGCATAAGAGGACGTTGTATTCTGCAATGATAGGTTAATTGATGGGACGCATTATATTAATGCAAAGAAAATAAACCAAAGTTGAATCATTGGAACAGTTTAAAAGAAACCACTCGGTTATTTTAAAACAAAAGATATTTTTTTAATTGCGGAGCTTAAACCACTCCTTTTAAAAGCTATCAGGTTCCTTCGATCATATCAAGTTTGCTACGTTCACGGTTTCGCCAAAACCATTCATAGTCTTCCATCATTTCATTTGGGTATTCAGTAGTATTCAAGCTATGTATTTTGACTAACGCCAAGGCATAGTGTTTTGTAGCCGCTGGGTATTCATTTGTTGCATAGATAGATGAGTTAGTTTGGGACAGTCGTACTGCCATTTGGCCAACGTCAGGGGTATGTACCGATGGTTTCAAATTAACAAGATAATGATGGGTAGAAATTGACATGTGACTTATGAAATTTTGACCAACGCCAAGGTCATAAGAGCATGGGGCAGAAATCCATATCGGGAGTTTCTAAAGAAACTGAAACTTACTAAGAGATTGCATGCCATTTGGAGTGATAATTTTGTTGCGCCACGGCAGCGCCACGTCCGTCTATCCGAGGCCAAAATGCGGAATCAAAATTTTTTCTTAACTTTAAACTGGCGCTACCGCGGACAATATACCCGGATCGTAACCATTAACCAATACTAGCAATCAAGAGAAAGGGTGAGAGATATACCGAGTGATCCGAGTCCTCCGGTCTTCTCGTCATCGTCCCGATCTCCCGCGGAAACTCCGGTCGTCGCCTCCTTGCCAGAAGGGCACCACATCGTCTGCATCTTTTACGGGCTCCCACCTCAATACCGAGGCAACTCGGGCACGAAGCTGGAAAGTCGACGTGCCCAAGATTTGCTGTAGAATGCAGTGTAGATGATGCTTGTCTCATTTGGGGTGAGTAGTTGCCATGGTGATGGAGGAATCAAAGATGAGCAATGGAGAGAGCTTTTAAACTTTTGCATGCTAAGAATAAAAATGAAATGAAGCAAATTGCCATACATCCAAAAATGAACTTGTCTCTCTCTCTCCCTAATAGTGGCCGGCCATATGATATGAGGAAATGGTGGAGGGAAAAACCAAACTCATGAAGGGAGGTGAGTATAGGAAAAGGTGGAGGTGACCATATCATAAAGCAAAGCTCACATCCTAAACCAAATCAATCTCTTCACCATAACCATCATGAATAATGCAAGTGATGTAAAGAGAATAAAATGATGATGGTCATATCATAATCCCACATATGCAAGAAACCCCATCCCCAAAATGTTATTTGCAAACTTGCAAATAACACCCTCCATCGGAAAAGTCCGGCCGGGAAAGAATAAAGGAAAACAGGCCGGAACGGAATGCAAACTGGCAATTCCAGAAAACTGGTCCCGTAATAAATTACAGGAAAACCCCGACATAGTGCATACACACCCGCATTTGTATTCCGACCGGATACAAATGCAATGAGACAAAATCTACACTGTACTAAACTAGGATCCGGCTTAAACAGAAGCCGGCTAGTAATATCCGTTCGATCCTAATCCGTGTAATACCGCACGTATCTGATCGAACCCTGCCATATAACCATATGGCCACTAGTACAAACTGTCCGATCCTGATCCGTGCAATACCGCACGTATCTGATCGGACCCTGCCATATCTCCATACGGCCTCTACAGCGTTTCGTCCGAAAGCTTGAGTAACTGAAAGTGTGGTGGACTCTAAAGACTCGTCAATACTATGGCTGTGGATTTAACCACCAGCACGTCAGAAGTATAAGCCAATAAGTGACGGGCCACCTGCTATTGACCAAAAGGGACGTCGATGAGCGAACTCATCCTGACACCCTACTGTGCCTGTCAGTGACAATATCCGTACAGTCCGCTCCGTTCGTCTATGAGCATCGTATGTCGGGCCTAAGGGGTTGGTAAAAGTCAGACCCCCAAAAGTGGTACAAGTCGTGTCGGAGTGTAGCCCAGAACGCCCTGAGATACTACTGGAATACCTACCAGTAAATCTCCTGCCTCGGCCGAGGGCTTTGCGTAATGGCTCTCCTAGACACAGTGCGACCTCACCCCCAATATCGGGAGAGACGAACCCCTGAAGATCCGCTCACTGCCTCCATGTGGCTCGGGACTGTACCCAACTAAAACCTGTTTGCACGACTCCTTTGAGCCGTGGTAGGGTAGTAATCAAAGTACAGTGGGAACTCACACGAGATAAATGACGATCCCCAGGTCGATGAACTAACCTGTACACATGTCACCAGGGAACTGCTATCTGACGTCAGGTATAAGACCAACTAGCATGTTCCCGGCGAGTCCTGTCCGGTGTACTCATAACCCAATGAGCACCTGTATACATCTTAGGTGAACCAAATGACACCAGTGGCTTGTGAGACCGGCCACCGCCCCTCGTCGGGGTCTCGACTGTATACACTAGTCTACTCTGGAGAATCGATGCCCTGTCTCGAAACTCCCACGACTAGGGACCTTTTAAGGATGTGCTTATAGACCACCAGCTCTCACATATATGATCGCCATCATACTGCCGGCAGTAAAGCAAGAATCCTAGGGCTATCAGCGTGTAATAGCGACCTGTAAGGTCACCTTAAGCAGTACACGATGATAAAGGTAAACCAGATAGCATACTATCATCTCGAGTAAGACTGTCCTACCGGGATAGGTCCTTCTTCAATCATTGCAATCACGTGCCTGTGATCCAATAATTGACTCTGAGGGCACTATCTCCAACAATCTCCCACTTGCACTCAAGGCTAATTATTGCGATGTCGCATACTCACAGCCCGTGTGATACCGAACACCCAACTCCTCTACTAGTCAGTCTCACAAAGCTCGTTTGTGAAACTATTGCGTTCGAGGAATAGCCTCAGTATGTGGATCCGCTGTGATGTTTCTTTCTATGTCTCTCTATATCTCAAGTTCGCGGAGAAAACCATCTCCCGAAATGAGCAATACCTGTCTTAGAGTATGTCTGGATATCTGATGGGACCTAGCTCATAAATGAACTCCAAATCCAAACTTCTTAGACTGTATCGATAACTGAACTTTATCAGTACCCAGCGTCATGCCTCCCTCAGTATTGCCTTGGACCACCTGTCCAAAATACGGCCCCTCGTCAGAAAGAGAAAATATAACTCTGACAGCCACTCTGCCATCCATGTCACCTTGGAAGCCTGGAATGATAACCCTCTCCTAAAAGAGGCTGTCGTTATCACATCCCTAGAACATCAACTTATGTTCTAGAACTGCTTCCGACTGTTTCTCCAGGATTGGATTAATATCAACTTATTGCATCTACTGCAAGAAAAACATCTGGCGTGGTACTTGACATCTTATGATTGACTCAATTGCCTAAGCAAGTGATTCGTCAATCATGCGTATCCCTCTCCCCTTTAGTCTGTAAGACACCTTTAGAGAGGGTGACTCCATCACCTGCAGGTATACTACCGTGCCAGGAGTCATCCATTCTAAAAACTCATAGAATGCTGTCATGGTACCCAGATTAGGAAACCACCCAAATCTAGATCTAAAACCATAGATCTAGTAACCAGAATGTCTGATATAATATCCAAGTCCTGTGTGGAGAAACCACTGTGTGACAACCAAAATATAACCGATCGTGGTATAGGAGTTTCCTTTCCTACTCTGTGTATGTCATCCAAAACCAGGACATCACACCCTACTACTTTCTTAACAGATCCATCCCCTATTCTGATGACGTCAAAACTATGACTGTCACATCAGAAATAGATGATCTATCTCCACTATATCTGCTTTAGTCTATAAATAGACATAAGCCTGATGTCCACCAATGCTTCCGCTGCTCCCACTGACTACGACAACCCTCTGGCAGAGTCATATAGACGTGCACTTCTAAAGCTAGTTTAGAACGACGCTATTCTCATCCTCCTGCCGGGTCTCGCAGCCTGGAACAACAACAATGGCTAGTGTGGGTAAACAAGAACTTCCCTGTCACCGTCCTTGAGGCTACCGGAGTACCTCTCGGGTGCCTGAAGTTACCCACCTTATCTGTGGAGTGGCCAATGGAATGTCAAATCAGATTGAATCTTTAGGTTCCTTATCAAATCTTCAGTAATCGTTTGCGGTTCTGGAATCACTTCCAGTTCTACCATACTCCCACTACTGTTTTTTGAAAAAATCCATTTTTAATAAAACTGTGGTGAGTCTAGAACAATATTTCTATTGATCCGCCAGATGGCAGAAAGTCAACCCTCGTCAAAGCCTGGGTCAACCTACAAACAGCCATTACAGAAACGTGCCTTGAGTTGTCCGGTGTCTGGATTTAATCATAAGACGGACAACTACCCGTACCTTAACAACGTTAAGATATGAACTGTTCTACATCCAATATAGAACCAGAGGTACTGATTTAATTTAACCAGATTCAAATCATGCAGCTGTCTCTAGTGCATGTCAACTAAATGGAGAGAGGCCGATCAGCGTTACTCAACTTAGGAATGCTTCCAATTATGAGTAACCTGAAAGAGAAGCAATTTCTCTTTATCTTTACTATCAACCGAATACCATACACAAGTATCTACATCTTCGATCACTTTGAAGAATCCCGATACTTGCTACACCTGGTTCTCTACTCTATTCAAATACCTATAACTCCTCAAAACTTAGACCCTGTGTTTCTACGAAACACATGTCTAAGAACTAGAGAAGTTAAAAGTAAACAGAATATAGTATGAGGACCAGCCCCTTTGTCCTAATGGACACTGAACAACATACAATACTCTGTATAAGTCCGCTGAGTCTAACAACTCTTTCACTGTGTGTGGTAGGTTAAAAACTGTACTTATGGTTAAGAAGAATTACACCGCTGTTCAATACTCTTTACCTAACCATCCACTGATATAGGTAAATGTCATAGACATAATTTCAAAAAGGTATCTCTCACTCTATAAAAATAGACGTACAGATATATCAATTTGAAATTGGTGCATAACAACGGATATTCAAAACCAAATATTTGCCGACCGGCAAACAACCCAGGTGACTTCCTCAAATATCACCAATTACAACGAATCCCGATATAATGAGGATGATCACCTAATTCCCAATAACTTACTCCCACTCATCATCTGTAAAACTATACAGATGTGAGAATCCAACCTGGTAAATACATACCCTGGAGCAAGTGTCTAATCGGGAAATCAGTTTTCTTTTAACAGTACACAGTTGAACTGAAACATTGAAATGTTTCGATGGGGTATCCCGGTATTCCTAGTAATGCCTCTTCCATTATCCAGATTCACAACTGTAACCGTATAATTCGTTGCCATCTCTCCAAATCCCTTTATATGTCTTTAGTCATTACCTTCTGTACACCCCTTTAGGCCAAATGGTTTTCTTCCTTCCCTACCGTTCGGCACCAGCCTATGGTCTGGAAGAAGACTATCCAATAAGCATAATGGGTGTACTGTCCTAATCCTAGGAGCACTCGCAATACGAGAGAAGGTGAAGAGAAAAGACAACCGAATAAATCGTATTCCTATTTCTCCTGGACCATAATCCATCCCCGAACTGGAACAAGTTCTTTTCGAGTTCGTATATAACCATACGATGGAGTATCCAATAAACTGTGGATCTTTGTAGCGATACGGAGTGTCCTGGAGAAATACAAAGGTGATTTAGGATTGGCGAAGAAATACTTGGTTTGGTCGTGAATATCAGTTGCAATTTACTTTGCCCTCTTAATAATCCCTTGCTTTGTCTTAACCTTAATACCTTCTGCACACCGTTTAGGCTAATTGGTTTTCTTCATTCCCTACCGGTCGGCAACAGCCTAAGGGTTGGAAGAAGACTATCCATTTTGCATAATAGGTGTACTATCTCCTAAACTAAGGAGTATTCACAACTTGAGAGAAGGTAAAAGGGAAAAGACAACTGAATAATCCTATTCGTTTTCTCCAGAACCGGAAACCAACCTCGAATTCCTTCGAGTTCGTATTTAACCATACGATGGTTTTGTCCAATGGAAGTGGACGTTCGCAGTAATGCGGGGTGTCCTGGAGAAAAGGGTAAAAGTAGGAGTAGCTACGAGGTCTGCAACTCTGACAATCCAAGAGCCAGTGTTAAGAAGGTTCGGTCAACTTGGTCACTGAGTCATAGTTCATGGTCGGGTCAATGGTCGCTGCCAAAGAGAGAGAGAAAAGAAACACTCAGCGTGCACTCTAACCTAGATCAGAATGGTTATCACTTTATCTAATCTGGAAACCTCCCACTGTACCGTCAAATTCTCCTCCAAACCTGAAAGAAGAACTAGTCGGGATCACCCGAAGAGTAAACCAACTCATCAGTGGGAATCGGGATCCAAATATTGTCGCATGATAACTTGACGGAATCCACTCAAGTCACCACACTCCAGAAGGTATGCGCATATCTGGCAAGTCTCAGTTCTTTTGAAACTCCCGATGTAGGTTTTTACCCCTAGGACCCAAGTGACCTTGACAATGCCAACAAATCAAAGAGTCCTAGTCAAGTTCTACCCGTCATTATCTTGATTGCGTTAAACCCACCCGTACGAGTCCTTGACAATGCCAACAAGACCGTACGACTGTCCTAACCAATCCACTTATCCATGTGACAGAAAAGCACAACATAGCTACCGAATACTACGCCTCGGCAATGCACGACAAACGCAGCACGAATACTAAGTAATACTAATCTGAAATGACGGAGGGCTACGACTGGTTTTTGGCGAAAAACCTTTAACGTAATGAACTTGATATCGTTGAAGGAACTGGATAACCTTTTAGAAAATATAGTGACGAAAACCTTTACTAAAGAGGTCACTCCCGGTGAAGGGATCTCGGCTCTTTCCCCGTAGAATGAGGTGCAGGATATTCCAACTGAATACCACGATGAAAAGAAAAAGTAATCGGCTATAGTGAAGTTAATACCCTGACGCAAACTTCTGTCCAAGGGGACACTCCCGGTGAAGGGATCTCGGCCCTTGCCTCGTCGACTGAGGAGCAGGATATTCCAAATGAATACCACGATGCAAAACAAAAGTGAACGTCCTTGCAATAACAGCTTTTTGAAAAAGTGTTCCAACAACATCAGAATAGGTTTGTTTATCTTGCATTGATCCGAATCAACGCAGTCCCATCAATTGATCACACCACAAAGAACGAAAATATACTGATGTACGTATATTCCATCCGCATTCGCCACTGGGTCCCGTCATTACCCGTTAGGTTAGCTAACTAACGACAGAGCGGGGACTGGACTAGCGCGGATGTAAAACATATACAACATCTACTAATATATATACCAATATATTATATTCGCTCAAGGCGTGATAAAATGCAACATCACAGAAATATACAGCATCACAGAACAATACAGATATCTGGAAGCCCCGGGTTTCACAGAGCCGCTGCTGAAACCCGACGTTCCCCTGGTCGTGTGGATAGCCTGTGCAATGAAATCCTAGGCCCCTACGGGCGCGGCAAGTCACCCGCCAAAACCTGAAGCGAGGCAGCCCCTTTAGCACCGTGAATGGACCACCCAACACTTCACGGAATCCGGTAACTTGGGCACCCCTCCTGGGTCAACTTGTACCCCCTACGAGTGCGGCGAATAGCCCGCCAATCCTAGAGTGAAGCCCCCTCCGTCTCAATGCCATGAGATGCGGGCCCGTTGCCCTCTAGAATCCGGCTATCCGTGCACCCCTCCGTGGGGTAATCCTAGTACAGAAAGTAAAATATACATACAACGGGTACATCGACCGCAACCAGGTCGTGCCCCAAAAGAATAATACAAACAGGCAGTGACGGCAGTCCACATGTCGGACGCTCTCCCCGCAATATCAAATGTACATATAAAACAAAACTATACTAACATTGCATCCAGGCTATCCCCCACGACCGATCCGCAACATCACAGCATAAACAAAGAACATCAACGTGAAAGTCACGTTCGCAAATCCGTCTAACCGGGCTATAGCAGTTAGACAGGATTTACCGATCAAGTGACATTCACGGTCGCAAATATAATATAAATACTGTGAACTAGCAAGTTTAAAATATCCGATCGAACAAAATATACCAAGTGGGCCCCAAAGCATTACTGTAGCACTTGGAGAAAATCTGGGCCCAAACAAAATATACCAAAACCCTTATTTTCAGGCCAAAAGCCCACTGTAAAAATATGGTCGAGAGATTCCAAATTTCTGCAGCGGAACCGCGGCCAAAGAGGGGTTAAGGCCGCGGTTCCGCGGTCGTACGGAGGAATCGAACTACCAAATTTTCACAGTGTTCTTATAATTCCATGTACATCAGTTTTCTACAACCTGAAAAATTTTTAGACTCCAAAAAATTTCGACAGAAACTGATGTGAAGAAAAATACGGTTTTTGGGATTTTTGTTCGATCGGGTCTTTAAACATACTAGAGAAAGCTAGACTAGGTCTTTAAACATACTAGCGCCCCGGCCGTCTATCCGAGGCCAAAATGCGGAATCAAAATTTTTTCTTAACTTTAAACTGGCGCTACCGCGGACAATATACCCGGATCGTAACCATTAACCGATACTAGCAATCAAGAGAAAGGGTGAGAGATATACCGAGTGATCCGAGTCCTCCGGTCTTCTCGTCATCGTCCCGATCTCCCGCGGAAACTCCGGTCGTCGCCTCCTTGCCGGAAGGGCACCACATCGTCTGCATCTTTTACGGGCTCCCACCTCAATACCGAGGCAACTCGGGCACGAAGCTGGCAAGTCGACGTGCCCAAGATTTGCTATAGAATGCAGTGTAGATGATGTAAGTCGATGTAGTACACCCCAGTACTTATGGGGAGGCGGAATTTACAAAAACTTATCAAGTTTAAACAACGAACATCGACTAACCGCTTGAATCGAAGCTAAACTCTAAAAACCGTATTCTCTGAGTTTCTTTTCATAAGTGATTAGGGATTATACCTAATGAAACCGGTCCTTCTTCTTTACGTCCTCCTTTGTTCTCCTCGGCCTTCTCTAGGTAGTAGACGATCCACCCGAGAGCGAAACTCCAAGCTAAACCTCTAACTTGAGGTAACTAATCAACTTTGATTGCTAATCAAAGATGAGAGGATGATATAGAGTGTGGGTTATGGATTGTTTAGTCTAACTAAACCTTTGATCTCAACACATGAGGATTAAGGTTAGTATCTTGAAGATGAGAGCTTGAGGAGAGAGAATGTGTGATATGATAATGAGAGAAGAGAGAGAGTGTATCATAATATTATGAAGCATTCTTTTTATCAAATAATCAATAAAGGAAATGAATAAGCATGCTTCACAAAATATCTTGTGATGATTCATTAACATGAGTCATTAAGCAATAAATGTGCATTAATGAAGTGAATGAATCACCACTATGACTCACTCTCTTTCCAAAACAAACCTCCTTAGTCACATCTTCTAGAAGCTTCTCGAGTAATTACGAGAACGCCCCTCCGATCCGTAAAAAATACGGAAAAACTTTAGACTGTATAAATCCAATAACCGGATACCAGTAACTGGCTTAAACCAAAGCCGACTGGTAAAATCTGTCCGAAAGTCGTACGCGCGTAAACGCACGTATGCGTCCGAACCCTTTGTCGCAAAACCATGCAACCTCTATATCGTTTCGCCTGGAGTAGGAAACTCTCTGTGTGGGACTCTAGAGACTCGACTACTACGCTGGCAGTGGGTTTAACCACAGACCGCAAGCGGCACTAGCTGTACGTAACGGTCCCCAGGTAGTTGTCGATAAGAAGGCCGATGAGTAAACCCATCCGAACTCCTACTGAGTCTGATGTGACAATCTCCATACAGTCCGGTCCGTTCGTCCATGACTATCGCATATCGGGCCTAGGGGGGCGGCAAGCGTCAGTCCCCTAATAGCGGTATAAGTCGTGTCGGAGTGAAGCCCATTACACCCTGAGAAACTGCTGGAACCTACCAGCAAATCTCGCTTGCCCTGGCCAGGGACTTTGCGTAATGGCTCTCTGACACAGCACGATATCTACTCCCAATACCGGGAGGGACGAATCCTGTCTAACCGCCACTGCCTCCAAGTGCTCGGGACTGCACCCAACTGCTACCTGTTTGCACGACTCCATAGAGCCGTGGTAGGGTAGCAATCTAAGAACAGTGGGACACACTCGAGGCGAAGTAGTAGTGTCAAGTCTACGGACTACGCTGTACTCATGTCACCTGGGAACTGTTTACTGACGACTGGTATCAAACCAACCAACAGTTCCCTGTGAGTCCTGTCCGGTGTACTCGTAACCTAACGAGCACCTGTATACTATCTCCAGTACGACGTACTGATGGCTGTGGGACAGACCATCTCCCCAACTGGGATGAGAAGCGTACACACTAGTCTACTCCGGAGTATCGATGCTCTGTCTCGATAATCCAACGACCAGGGACCTGAATAAGGATGTGCTTGTAGACTACCCAGCCCCCACTAGTGTGACTGCCATCACAACGCTGGTAGCCAAGCAAGATCCTAAGAGCTCTATCAATACGTACACTCACATATTAAGATAGAAAAACCAAGTAGCATACTACCATGTTTAGCAAGACTGTTATATACATGTGAATATCCCAAGCTTCCATTAAGTAATATACAAGCTAGTATGATACAGTAATGGCCTTCTAGGGCATAAACACTAACAATCTCCCACTTGCACTAGGGCCATGTACTGGCATATCGCAGACCAATGATCTCGAGTAGCCTCTCGAACTGAATCTGAGGAAGGGCCTTTGTGAATGGATCAGCAATGTTCTCTTCTGAAGCAACTCTCCGAACCTCGATCTCCTGACGATCAATGATCTCCCTGATCAGGTGATACCGCCTCAAGATGTGTCTGGACTTCTGATGGGACCTTGGTTCCTTCGCTAAAGCTATAGCTCCGTTGTTGTCGCAATACAGAGGTATTGGATCAACTATGGTAGGAACCACCTGAAGTTCTGTTAGGAACTTCTTCATCCAGACTGCTTCTTTTGCGGCATCGCAAGCAGCTATATACTCCGCTTCCATCGTCGAGTCAGCAACGGTGTCCTGCTTGGAGCTCTTCCAGCACACCGCCCCTCCATTGAGGGTAAAGACATAACCCGACATGGACTTGGAATCGTCCTTATCACTCTGGAAGCCGGAATCAGCAAAGGCCTCCAACCTGAGGTCTTTTCCGCCGTAAACCAAGAACATCTCCTTAGTCCTCCTCAGGTACTTGAGAATGTTCTTTACTGCTATCCAGTGTTTCTCCCCTGGGTCTGACTGATACCGGCTTACCACGCTCAGTGCGTAAGCTACATCTGGTCTGGTACACAACATCGCATACATTATAGAGCCTACCGCAGAAGCGTAGGGTATAATAGACATGCGTTCCCTTTCCAAATCAGTCTTGGGAGACATCTCTTTGGAGAGGGTGATTCCGTGACAAGCCGGTAGATTACCGCGCTTAGAATCTTCCATACTGAATCTTTTCAGTACAGTGTCGATATACCTGGACTGCGAAAGTCCCAACATCCTCTTGGATCTATCACGATAGATCCGGATCCCCAGAATGTAAGAGGCATCACCCAGGTCTTTCATGGAGAACCTGTGTGACAAGAATCCTTTGACAGATTGTAGCATAGGAATGTCATTTCCTATCAATAGAATGTCATCCACGTACAAGACGAGGAATACGACACTTCTGGCCACAACTTTACTATATATGCACGGTTCATCTGGATTTTTGATAAAGTCATATTCTTTGACTGTCTCATCAAAACAGATGTTCCAACTCCGCGATGCCTGCTTTAGTCCATAAATAGACTTAAGCAGCTTGCACACTTTCCCGCTGCTCCCACTCTGATTGAAACCCTCTGGCTGATCCATATAGACGCTCTCTTCTAAATTTCCATTCAAAAAAGCCGTCTTTACGTCCATCTGCCAGATTTCATAATCATGGAAGGCAGCAATAGCAAGAAGGACCCGAATGGATTTGAGCATAGCCACTGGAGAAAAGGTTTCATCATAGTCCAAACCAGGTCTTTGACGAAAACCCTTTGCAACAAGTCTAGCCTTATAGGTTTCTACCTGTCCATCTACACCAATCTTTTTCTTGAAGATCCATTTGCATCCTATGGGTTTTACCCCATCTGGAGCAAAGTCCAAAGTCCATACTTTGTTGGTGTACATGGACTCCATTTCGGTCCGCATTGCATCTAGCCATCGTACCGAGTCGCCGCTCTGGATGGCCTGCTGGAAGTCAGTAGGTTCATCATCATCTATGATGCAATCCTCTCTATCCCCATCAATGAGAAAACCGTAGTATCTCTCAGGCGGACGAGACGGCCTACTACTCCTGCGGAGGGGTGCGGGAATGTTCTGTTCTTCTTGAACCTCTGGTTCTACCAAACTTTCAGTAGCAGTTTGTGGTTCTGGAATTTCTTCCAGTTCTATTTCGCTCCCACTTGATTCCTTTTCTAAAAACTGATGTTCTAGAAAATGGGCATTACGAGAAACAAATACCTTCTGTTCCTCTGCGTAATAGAATAGATATCCCCTGGAGTGCTTTGGATATCCCACAAACAAACATTTTACTGATCGTGCCTCGAGCTTGTCCACATGCTGCTTTTTAACAAAAGCTGGACATCCCCAAATCTTTACATACTGTAGATGGGGTTTCTTCCCACTCCACATCTGATATGGAGTGGTAGGCACAGTCTTGGTAGGTACCATGTTCAAAAGATATGCCGCTGATTCTAGCGCATAACCCCAGAAAGATCGCGGTAACTCAGCATTACTCATCATGGATCGTACCATATCCAATAGGGTTCGATTCCGTCTCTCCGATACACCGTTATGCTGTGGAGTGTATGGAGGAGTAAGCTGAGAGAGAATTCCTTTCTCTTTTAGGTAACCTAGGAACTCGGCACTCATGTATTCTCCACCTCGATCAGATCTAAGTGTCTTTATACTTTTGCCGGTTTGGTTTTCTACTTCATTCTTATACTCTTGGAATTTCTCAAAAGCCTCGGATTTATGTTTCATCAGATAAATGAATCCGTATCTTGAGTAATCATCCGTGAAAGTAATGAAATAGGAAAAACCACCTCTCGCATGTGTAGACATTGGACCGCATACATCACTGTGTATGAGTCCTAAGAGCTCGCTCGCTCTTACTCCTTGTCCAGTGAATGGAATCTTTGTCATCTTTCCTTTGAGACAAGATTGACAAGTGTCATAAGTTTGATATTCGAACGTGTCCAAATATCCTTCTCTATGCAACTTAGTCAACCTTCTCTCATTGATGTGACCCAGTCTACAATGCCATAAGAAAGCTTTATTTAAATCTGGAGACTTTCTTTTTAGTGTGTTCTGGACATTGAAAATTTGGAGTTGGTTTAACACATATATGCCGTTATTTAGAGTACCAGACCCAATCAAACCATGATTAAGGTGGATGTTGACAACATCTCTTACAAACGTGAAATCATAACCTTTATTTGATAACAAGGAAACAAATATGATATTACACGTTAAGCTGGGTACAAAATAACAGTTATGTAAAACCAAAATGTGTCCACTCGTCAATCCTAGGTGATAATCCCCGACGGACGCAGCTCCCACGCTAGCTCCGTTAGCAACCCTGAGGATCATATCACCTTCCTTCAGCACTCTACGGTTTCTCAGTGCCTGCAATGAATTGCAAATATGAGATCCTGACCCGGTATCCAATACCCAGGAAGTAGAGTTGATCGACAGACAATTCTCAATTACAAACACACCTGAAGTCGAAGCCACAGCTTGCTTCGGTTCCTGGTTCTTGGCGTTCCACGCCTTGCAATCCTTCTTCCAGTGCCCTTTCCTGTGACAATGGAAGCACTCATCCAGGCCAACTACCGGTGCTGTAAACTTTTTCTTTCCCTTCTTTCCCACCTTACTAACACCTCCTCTAGGTCTGGGTGCGGCCTTCTTCTTCCTTCCTTTGGCCCTAGCCTTGGACCCGGAAGAGGATGAACCGCCAACAAACATAGCGGGTGTTTCCCTTGCCTTCTGCAAGGTGCCCTCTGCACTCCTTAACATGTTCAGGAGTTCCGCAAGTTCAACTTCTTTTCCTTGAAGATTGAAGTTGAGGATAAACTGGGCGTAGGTGGGAGGAAGGGACTGGAGAACAAGGTCTGTATAGAGCTCATTATCCAAAGTCGTCCCAAGGTCCGCGAGCTCTTCAATATAGCTGATCATCTGTAGGACATGTTCACCTACCGATGACCCGACAGCCAACCTCGCTCGAAACAATTTCTTAGAGGTCTCGTATCTTGCTATACGAGATTGCTCTCCATAAAGTTCCTTTGTATGGAGAAATATGCCATCTAGAGACATATCCTCGTGCCTCCTCTGATGTTCATTGTTCATCGAGGCAAGCACGATGCACTTGGCTCTCGCGCAATCTAAATCCCAGGTTTTGCGGATTTCCTTATCCGCATTGCTGGATTTGGGACCAAGGACAGCAGGTGCTGTAGCGGTGAGGACGTACCCCAGTTTGTCATAGGTCAAAGCCATCTTGACATTCCGCAGCCAATCTTTATAGTTTGGCCCCGTCAGTATATTTTTCTCTAAAAGTAACTTAAGTCCAGTCATTTTCAGGGTCGCTGCAATTAGGAGAGAGAGAAGAAAACTCTTTAGCATGATGCTCTTGCAAGTTTAGAGTGGTTTTTAGTTTATCTAAACTGGATGGCTCCCACTGTTTCTCGAATCCTTCCTCAAACCATAAAAGAAGAATTAGCCAAGACTATTCCCACCGTACAATACTTGCTTAACCGTTCAGCCAGGCCGGTGTCGATACTTCGAGGGAGGTTTTCCAACGCTTTCGCGAAGTTCCTTAATTAAATAACCTATTTTCTCTGGGGGCGTAACCCCGCTGACACTTTTCTGGACACCTACTAGGTTTATAGCATTGATCGTTAAGCGACGAACATCCTGATAAGTAGCATATACTCACAGTAGGATCGGGATCCAAATATCATCGTATGATAATGTTGAAGGAATCCTACCAACATTCATCAAACTCCAAATGGTATGCATCTCTTTGCAAATTTCAGTTTCTTTAGAAATTCCCGATATAAGTTTTTGCCCCATGCTCTTATGACCTTGGCGTTAGGTCAAAATGTCATAAGTCACATGTCAAGTTCTACCCATCATTATCCTGTCAGTTTGAACCCATCCGTATATATCCTTGACGTTCGGCCAAAATGATAATACGACTGTCCCAAACTAACTCATCTATCTATGCAACAAATGAATATCCAGCAGCTACCAAACACTATGCCTTGGCGTTAGGTCAAAATACATAGCTTGAATACTACTGAATACCCAGATGAAATGACGGAGGGCTACGAATGGTTTTGGCGAAACCGTGAACGTAGTGAACTTGATATAACCGAAGGAACCTGATAGCTTTTAAAAGGAGTGGTTAAATCTCCGCATTTAAAAATATCTGTTTTAAAAATAACCGAGTGGTTTCTTTTAAATTGTTCCAACGATTTAAACTTTGGTTTGTTTTACTTTGCATTATAGATAATGTGTCCCATCATTAACCTATCATTGCAGAAAACAACGAAAATATAACGTCCTCTTATGCCATCCGCATTCGCCACGGGGTCCCGTCATCACCCGTTAGGTTACTTAACTAACGACAGAGCGGGGGCTGGGCTAGCGCGGGTGTAAAACATAAGTGACGTCTAAATAGCTATAATAAATATAGATATTTTACATTCGTTTGACGCAATGATATTCATTCCAGAACACAGATAAACAATATTGGATTTGCAAGCAATCTGTATTTCTTTTGAGCCTGCAAGAAAAGACAGATTACACAGTTGTGATGAATAGCCGTTTACCCCACCCTCGACCCCTACGGGTACGGCAAACTACCCACCCGGCAGTCTGTGTACCCCACCTTGGGTCAGTCCTAGGAGCAAAAACAGTAAAATGAAATAATACAACGGTGGCTACGACCGCAACCTGGAAGTGCCCCGCGAAAATAATATTACAACAAATTACATTTACAACAAATGAATTAATCGATAACCCTTTGCTAACCCCGGCTATACACCACAACAGTCCAATACAGTTTATATGCACAAACAGATATAACCATTTCAGAAATGTGCAACCCCCTGCCAACCGACATACTAGCAGTTGGGGGAGGTTTACGAACACATTAAACAATCACAGATATAATCCAATACGCAAATACCGTATTTTTCGATCGAATAAACAACATCAATATTACTCCAAAATTTGCTCTGTTAAACAGTAACCTGAGCAATAATTAAATATTCCAGAAAACCCCAAATGTCACAGGGGACCCACACAAGAAAGACGAGTCCATGACTCGGCCAAAGCGCCGCGGAAGGGCGGCGGATCCCACCGATCCGCCGCGCTTGCGCGGCCGAGTTGCCGATTCATTGGCTCGAATTTCTTGGGTGTTCTCCTGGACTTCTTTCTAGCTCTCTGAACACATTAAAAAAATTTTAGGACTTGATTTTAAGTTCGACAGAAACTAAACAGAATTAGGGTTTTCCGGGTTCGTTTTTTCGTTTGAAATTCGTACAAATTTACGATTAAGTTATTTAGTGTTTAGCGAGGCTCTGATACCACTGTAAGTCGATGTAGTACACCCCAGTACTTATGGGGAGGCGGAATTTACAAAAACTTATCAAGTTTAAACAACGAACATCGACTAACCGCTTGAATCGAAGCTAAACTCTAAAAACCGTATTCTATGAGTTTCTTTTCATAAGTGATTAGGGATTATACCTAATGAAACCGGTCCTTCTTCTTTACGTCCTCCTTTGTTCTCCTCGGCCTTCTCTAGGTAGTAGACGATCCACCCGAGAGCGAAACTCCAAGCTAAACCTCTAACTTGAGGTAACTAATCAACTTTGATTGCTAATCAAAGATGAGAGGATGATATAGAGTGTGGGTTATGGATTGTTTAGTCTAACTAAACCTTTGATCTCAACACATGAGGATTAAGGTTAGTATCTTGAAGATGAGAGCTTGAGGAGAGAGAATGTGTGATATGATAATGAGAGAAGAGAGAGAGTGTATCATAATATTATGAAGCATTCTTTTTATCAAATAATCAATAAAGGAAATGAATAAGCATGCTTCACAAAATATCTTGTGATGATTCATTAACATGAGTCATTAAGCAATAAATGTGCATTAATGAAGTGAATGAATCACCACTATGACTCACTCTCTTTCCAAAACAAACCTCCTTAGTCACATCTTCTAGAAGCTTCTCGAGTAATTACGAGAACGCCCCTCCGATCCGTAAAAAATACGGAAAAACTTTAGACTGTATAAATCCAATAACCGGATACCAGTAACTGGCTTAAACCAAAGCCGACTGGTAAAATCTGTCCGAAAGTCGTACGCGCGTAAACGCACGTATGCGTCCGAACCCTTTGTCGCAAAACCATGCAACCTCTATATCGTTTCGCCTGGAGTAGGAAACTCTCTGTGTGGGACTCTAGAGACTCGACTACTACGCTGGCAGTGGGTTTAACCACAGACCGCAAGCGGCACTAGCTGTACGTAACGGTCCCCAGGTAGTTGTCGATAAGAAGGCCGATGAGTAAACCCATCCGAACTCCTACTGAGTCTGATGTGACAATCTCCATACAGTCCGGTCCGTTCGTCCATGACTATCGCATATCGGGCCTAGGGGGGCGGCAAGCGTCAGTCCCCTAATAGCGGTATAAGTCGTGTCGGAGTGAAGCCCATTACACCCTGAGAAACTGCTGGAACCTACCAGCAAATCTCGCTTGCCCTGGCCAGGGACTTTGCGTAATGGCTCTCTGACACAGCACGATATCTACTCCCAATACCGGGAGGGACGAATCCTGTCTAACCGCCACTGCCTCCAAGTGCTCGGGACTGCACCCAACTGCTACCTGTTTGCACGACTCCATAGAGCCGTGGTAGGGTAGCAATCTAAGAACAGTGGGACACACTCGAGGCGAAGTAGTAGTGTCAAGTCTACGGACTACGCTGTACTCATGTCACCTGGGAACTGTTTACTGACGACTGGTATCAAACCAACCAACAGTTCCCTGTGAGTCCTGTCCGGTGTACTCGTAACCTAACGAGCACCTGTATACTATCTCCAGTACGACGTACTGATGGCTGTGGGACAGACCATCTCCCCAACTGGGATGAGAAGCGTACACACTAGTCTACTCCGGAGTATCGATGCTCTGTCTCGATAATCCAACGACCAGGGACCTGAATAAGGATGTGCTTGTAGACTACCCAGCCCCCACTAGTGTGACTGCCATCACAACGCTGGTAGCCAAGCAAGATCCTAAGAGCTCTATCAATACGTACACTCACATATTAAGATAGAAAAACCAAGTAGCATACTACCATGTTTAGCAAGACTGTTATATACATGTGAATATCCCAAGCTTCCATTAAGAAATATACAAGCTAGTATGATACAGTAATGGCCTTCTAGGGCATAAACACTAACAGATGATGCTTGTCTCATTTGGGGTGAGTAGTTGCCATGGTGATGGAGGAATCAAGGATGAGCAATGGAGAGAGCTTTTAAACTTTTGCATGCTAAGAATAAAAATGAAATGAAGCAAATTGCCATACATCCAAAAATGAACTTGTCTCTCTCTCTCCCTAATAGTGGCCGGCCATATGATATGAGGAAATGGTGGAGGGAAAAACCAAACTCATGAAGGGAGGTGAGTGTAGGAAAAGGTGGAGGTGACCATATCATAAAGCAAAGCTCACATCCTAAACCAAATCAATCTCTTCACCATAACCATCATGAATAATGCAAGTGATGTAAAGAGAATAAAATGATGATGGTCATATCATAATCCCACATATGCAAGAAACCCCCCTCCCCAAAATGTTATTTGCAAACATGCAAATAACACCCTCCATCGGAAAAGTCCGGCCGGGAAAGAATAAAGGAAAACCGGCCGGAACGGAATGCAAACTGGCAACTCCAGAAAACTGGTCCCGTAATAAATTACAGGAAAACCCCGACACTGTGTATACACACCCGCATCTGTATTCCGACCGGATACAAATGCAATGAGACAAAATCTACACTATACTAAACTAGGATCCGGCTTAAACCAAAGCCGGCTAGTAATATCCGTTCGATCCTGATCCGTGCAATACCGCACGTATCTGATCGAACCCTGCCATATAACCATACGGCCACTAGTACAAATTGTCCGATCCTGATCCGTGCAATACCGCACGTATCTGATCGGACCCTGCCATATCTCCATACGGCCTCTACAGCGTTTCGCCCGAAAGCTTGAGTAACTGAAAGTGTGGTGGACTCTAAAGACTCGTCAATACTATGGCTGTGGATTTAACCACCAGCACGTCAGAGGTATAAGCCAATACGTGACGGGCCACCAGCTATTGACCAAAAGGGACGTCGATGAGCGAACTCATCCTGACACCCTACTGAGCCTGTCAGTGACAATATCCGTACAGTCCGGTCCGTTTGTCTATGAGCATCGTATGTCGAGCCTAAGGGGTTGGTAAAAGTCAGACCCCCGAAAGCGGTACAAGTCATGTCGGAGTGTAGCCCAAAACGCCCTGAGATACTACTGGAATACCTACCAGTAAATCTCCTGCCTCGGCCGAGGGCTTTGCGTAATGGCTCTCCTAGACACAGCGCGACCTCACCCCCAATACCGGGAGAGACGAACCCCTGAAGATCCACTCACTGCCTCCATGTGGCTCGGGACTGTACCCAACTAAAACCAGTTTGCACGACTCCTTTGAGCCGTGGTAGGGTAGTAATCAAAGTACAGTGGGAACTCACACGAGACAAATGACGATCCCCAGGTCGATGAACTAACCTGTACACATGTCACCAGGGAACTGCTATCTAACGTCAGGTATAAGACCAACTAGCATGTTCCCGGCGAGTCCTGTCCGGTGTACTCATAACCCAATGAGCACCTGTATACATCTTAGGTGAAACAACTGACACCAGTGGCTTATGAGACCGGCCACCGCCCCTCGTCGGGGTCTCGACTGTATACACTAGTCTACTCTGGAGAATCGATGCCCTGTCTCGAAACTCCCACGACTAGGGACCTTTTAAGGATGTGCTTATAGACCACCAGCTCTCACGTATATGATCGCCATCATACTGCCGGCAGTCAAGCAAGAATCCTAGGGGCTCTATCAGCGTGTAATAGCGACCTGTAAGGTCACCTAAAGCAGTACACGATGATAAAGGTAAACCAGATAGCATACTATCATCTCGAGTAAGACTGTCCTACCGGGATAGGTCCTCCCTCAATCATTGCAATCACGTGCCTGTGATCCAATAATTGACTCTGAGGGCACTATCTCCAACAAATTTTGGTAGGATTTCTTCAGCTTTATCACACGATGATATTTGGATCCCGATCCTACTGTGAGTATATGCTACTCATCAGGAGATTCTTTCACTTAACAATTAATGCTATAAACCAAGTAGGTGTCGAGAAAGGTGTCAGGGGGGCTACGTCCCCAGAGGAAAGAGGTTATTTAATTAAGGAACTTTGCGAAAGCGTCGTAAAACCTCCCTCGAAGTACCGACACCGGCCTGGCTGAACGGTTAAGCAAGTATTGTACGGTGAGAATAGTCCTGACTAGGTCTTCCTTTTTGGTTTGAGGAGGGATTCGAGAAACAGTGGGAGCCATCCTGTTTAGATAAACTAAAAACCACTCTAAACATGCAAGAGCATCATGCTAAAGTGTTTTCTCTCTCTCTCCTAATTGCAGCGACCCACAACATGACAGGCCTTAAGTTATTATTAGATAAAAATATTTTGACAGGGCCAAACTATAAAGATTGGTTCTGGAATGTTAAAATGGTAATTACCTATGACAAATTGGGGTATGTCCTTACTACTAAGGCCCCTGCCGTCCCAGGTCCAGAATCCAGTGTCGAGGATAAGGAAATCCACAAGACCTGGGAGATTGACTGTGCGAAGGCCAAATGCATCGTGCTTGCCTCTATGAATAATGAAAAGCAGAGGAGGCAAGAGAATATGGATCTAGAATCCATATTTCTCCACACCAAGGAACTGTATAGGGAGCAATCTCGTATAGCTAGATACGAGACCTTGAAGAACTTATTTCAGTCGAGGATGGCCGTCGGATCATCTGTAGGGGAACATGTCCTTAAGATGATTGGCTATATTGAAGAGCTCGCAGACCTCGGGACAACATTAGAGAACGAGTTGTATACAGACATAATTCTCCAGTCCTTTCCTTCCACCTACGCCCAGAACTTCCAGAACTCCTTAACATGTTGAGGAGTGCAGAGGGCACCTTGCAGAACGAAAGGGAAACACCCACTATGTTTGTTCGTGGTGCTTCCTCTTCCAGGTCCAAGGCAAGGGCCAAAGGAAGGAAGAAGAAGGCCGCTACCAAACCGAGAGGTGGTGTTGGTAAGGTAGGAGTCAAGGGAAAGGCAAAGGTTACGGTGCCAGTAGTGGCAAAGGACGAGTGCTTCCACTATCGTAGGAAAGACCATTGGAAGAAGGATTGCAAAGCTTGGATTGCCAAGAACCAGGACCCGAGGCAAGTTGTGGCTTCGGCTTCAGGTGTGTTTGTAATTGAAAATTGGCTGTCAATCAACTATACTTCCTGGGTATTAGATACCGGATCAGGATCTCATATATGCAATTCATTGCAGAAATTGAGAAACCATAGAGTGCTGAAGGTTGGTGATATGACCCTCCAGGTTGCTAACGGAGCTAGCGTGAATGCTGCGTCCGTAGGGGATTGTCACCTTGGATTGACGAGTGGACATATTTTTTTTTTGCATAACTGTTTTTGTGTACCTAGTTTAACGTATAATATCATATCAGTATCGTTGTTATCAAAAGAAGGTTATGATTATACGTTTGTAAGCAATGTTGTTAACATCCACCTTAATCATGCTTTGATTGGGTCCGGTACACTAGATAACGGTATATATGTGTTAAACCAATTACAAATTTTCAATATCCAGAACACACTGAAAAGAAAGTCTCCAGATATAAATCAGGTTTTCTTATAGAATTGTAGACTAGGTCATATCAATGAGACAAGGTTAACAAAGTTATATAGAGAAGGATATTTGGATCCGTTCGAATATCAATCTTATGCCACTTGTCAATCATGTCTTAAAGGAAAGATGACAAAGACTCCATTCACTGGACATGGAGTAAGAGCAAGCGGGCTTTTAGGACTCATACACAGCGATGTATGTGGTCCAATGTCTACACATGCAAGAGGCGGTTTTTTCATATTTCATTACTTTTACGGATGATTACACTAGGTATGGATTCATTTTCTTAATGAAGCATAAATCCGTGGCCTTTGAGAAATTTCGAGAATATAAGAATGAAGTAGAAAACCAAACCTGCAAAAGTATCAAAACACTGAGATCTGATCGAGGTGGTGAATACTTGAGTGCCGAGTTCCTGGGTTACCTAAAAGAGAATGGAATTCTCTCTCAGCTTACTCTTCCATACACACCACAACATAACGGTGTATCGGAAAGACGGAACCGAACCCTATTGGATATGGTACGTTCCATGATGAGTAATGCTGAGTTACCGCGATCTTTCTGGGGTTATGCACTAGAATCAGCTGCATATCTTTTGAACAGGGTTCCTACCAAGATTGTGCCTACCACATCAGATGTGGAGTGGGAAGAAACCCTATCTTCAGTATCTGAAGATATGGGGATGTCCAGGTTTTGTTGAAAAGCAGCATGCGGACAAACTCGAGGCACGCTCAGTACAGTGTAAGTTTGTGGGATATCCAAAGAACTACGAGGGATATTATTTCTATTACGCATAGGAACAAAAGGTTTTTGTTTATCGTAATGCCGATTTTCTAGAACAGGAGTTTTTAGAAAAGGAAACAAGTGGGAGCGAAATAGAACTGGAAGAAATTCCAGAACCACAACCTACTACTGAAAGTTTGGTAGAGCCAGAAGATCCAGAAGAACAGGACATTCCCGCACCCCTCCGTAGGAGTAGTAGGCCGTCTCATACGCCTGAGAGATACTATAGTTTTCTCATAGATGGGGATAGAGAGGATTGCCTCATTGATAATGATGAACCTAATAGCTTCCAGCAAGCCATTCAGAGCGGCGACTCGGTAAGATGGATGGATGCAATGCAGACCGAGATGGAGTCCATGTACACCAACAAAGTATGGACTTTGGACTTTGCTCCATATGAGATAAAACCCAGAGGATGCAAGTGGATCTTCAGAAAGAAGATTGGTGTAGACGGACAAGTGGAAACCTATAAGGCTAGACTTGTTGCAAAGGGTTTTAGTTAAAGACCTGGTTTGGACTATGACGAAACTTTTTCTCCAGTGGCTATGATCAAATCCATTCGGATCCTTCTTGCCATTGCCGCCTTCCATGATTATGAGATCTGGCATATGGACGTAAATACGGCTTTTCTAAATGATAATTTAGAAGAATGCGTCTATATAGATCAGCTAGAAGGTTTCAATCAGAATGGGAGCAGTGGGAAAGTGTCCAAGTTGCTTAAGACATTTATGGACTAAAGCAAGGATCGCAGAGTTGGAACATCTGTTTTGATGAAATAGTCAAAGAATATGACTTTATCAAAAATCCAGATGAACCATGTTTATATAGTAAAATTGTAGCACGAACTGTCGTATTCCTCGTCTTGTATGTGGATGACATTTTCTTGATAGGAAATGACATTCCTATACTTAATCTGTCAAAGGATTCTTGTCACACAGGTTCTCCATGAAAGACCTAGGTGGTGCCTCTTACATTCTGGGGATCCAGATCTATCGTGATAGATCTAAGAGGATGTTGGTGTTGGAGTTAGTGCCCTCAGAGTCAATTATTAGGTCACAGGTACGTGATTGCAATGATTGATGGAGGACCTATCCCGGTAGGACAGTCTTACTCGAGATGATAGTATGCTATCTGGTTTACCTTTATCAGCTTGTACTGTTTTAGGTGACCTTACAGGTCGCTATTACACGTTGGTAGAGCCCCTAGGATTCTTGCTTGACCACCAGCAGTATGAGGGCGATCATATACGTGGGAGCTGGCAGTCTATAAGCATATCCTTAAATGGTCCCTAGTCGTGAGAGTTTCGAGACAGGGCATCGATACTCCAGAGTAGACTAGTGTGTACATTCGAGACCCCGACGAGGGGCGGTGGCCGGTCTCACAAGCCACTGGTGTCAGTTGGTTCACCTAAGATGTATACAGGTGCTCATTGGGTTATGAGTACACCGGACAGGACTCGCCGGGAACATGCCAGTTGGTCATATACCAGACGTCAGATGGCAGTTCCCTGGTGATATGTGTACAGGTTAGTTCATCGACCTGGGGATCGTCATTTGTCTTGTGTGAGTTCCCACTGTACTTTGATTACTACCCTACCACGGCTCAAAGGAGTCGTGCAAACAGGTTTTAGTTGGGTACAGTCCCGAGCCACATGGAGGCAGTGAGCGTATCTTCAGGGGTTCGTCTCTCCCGGTATTGGGGGTGAGGTCGCGCTGTGTCTAGGAGAGCCATTACACGAAGCCCTCGGCCGAGGCAAGGAGATTTACTGGTAGGTATTCCAGTAGTATCTCAGGGTGTTATGGGCTACACTCCGACACGACTTGTACCTCTTTTGGGGGTCTGACTTTTACCAACCCCCTAGGCCCGCCATGCGTTGCTCATAGACGAACGGACCGGACTGTACGGATATTGTCACTGACAGGCTCAGTAGGGTTGTCTGGCTGAGTTCGCTCACAGACGTCCCTTTTAGTCAATACCTGGTAGCCCGTTACGTATTGGCTTATACCTCTGACGTACTAGTGGTTAAATCCACAACCAAGGTGTTGACGAGTCTTTAGAGTCCCCCACATTCAGTTACTCAGCTTTCGGGCGAAAAGTTGTAGAGGCCGTATGGAGATATGGCAGGGTCCGATCAGATACGTGCGGTATTGCATGGATCAGGATCGGACAGTTTGTACTACTGGCCGTATGGTTATATGGCAGGGTTCGATCAGATACGTGCGGTATTGCACGGATCAGGATCGAACGGATATTACTAGCCGGCTTTGGTATAAGCTGGATCCTAGTATAGTACAGTGGAGATTTTTGTCTCATTGCATTTGTATTTCGGTCGGAATACAAATGCGGGTGTGTATGCACAGTATCGGGGTTTTCCTGTAATTTATTATGGGACCAGTTTTCTGGAGTTGCCAGTTTGCTTTCTGTTTCGGCCAATTTCCTTTGTATCGTTCATTGGCCGAAGTTTGGTGGAGGAGGGCTTATTTGCATTGTTGCAAATAAGTATTTGTGGAGGGTGTTTTTGCATATATTTGTATCATGATGGTTTCATGATGGAGCCCATCCTTTGACTCTTTCTTTTCCATCATGGTTTGACTTGTGGGGATATGATGAGAGTTGATTAGGTTTTGGAGTGTTAGATTTGTTTTTTGATCATTCCTTATCATGATCACTTCACACTCTCCCTTGGATGATGGTTCCACCCACCCCTTGACTTCACACTCTCTCTCCTTTTCCCATGCATGGCCGGCCACTAGTGAGGGGGGGATCTTTTTTCTTTTGAGTGAGGGGAAAAATGTTATTCTCATTCTTTGCATGCTACATTTTTCCCCACCTCTCTCCAAGTTCTTTTTCCTCCACTACAAAGGCATCTCCATGAACCCCAAATGAGACATGCTCACTAGATATTCTACAGCAAATCTTGGGCACGTCGACTAGCCAGCTTCGTGCCCGAGTTGCCTCGGCATTGAGTTGGGAGCCCGTAAAAGAAGTAGGCGATGTGGTGCACTTCCGGCGACGAGGAGGAGACGGGACATTCCGCAGGAGATCGGAACGACGACGAGAACACCGGAGGACTCGGATCTGTCGGTATATCTCTCTTCCCTTTCTTGTAGATAGCTAGGACTAATTAATGGTTCGATCCGGGTATTAGTGCGCGGCTGTTTGCCAGTTCAAGAAAATTTAAAGTTTATCACCGCTTCCGCATTTGGCCGTCGGATTGACGGCCGGGGCGCCGACGTGCACTTACAGTGGTATCAGAGCCTCGCCATTAACTTAGTCTAGCTTGGTGTAATGTGTTTTTCAGTTTCGATCGATCGAATGTTCCAAAACCGCATTTTTGCTTGCGACAGTTTTCTGTTGAAATTTTTTGGTCTCGAAAAATTTTTCAGGTTGTAAAATATTGATGTACTGGAAAATCTAAGAGCTCTGTAAAAATTCGATGAAGCGATTCCACTGTGGGAGCGCGGAACCGCCGCAAACACCCCCTTCTCGCCGCGGTTCCGCCGCGCACTGTGGAGATCCCTGCACCAAATTTCTACAGTGTCTTTGTGGGCTTAAAATATGGGTTTTGGAATATTAATTTTGGGCCCAGAATTTCTTGATGTGCTACAGTAGTACTTGGGGGCCCACTTGTTAAAATTTGATTGATCGGATATTTTAAACACATTTTTCACAGTATTTACATTATATCTGCGACCGTGAATGTCACTTGATCGGTAAATCCGGTCTAACTGCTATAGCCCGGTTAGACGGATTTGCGAACGTGACTTTCACGTTGATGTTCTGTTTTTGCTGTGATGTTGCGGATTGGTCGTGGGGGATAGCCTGGATGCAATGCTAGTACAGTTGTGGTTGTATTATGTATATTTGATATTGTGGGGCGAGCGTCCGACATGTGGACTGCCGTCACTGCCTGATTGTATTATTCTTTTGGGGCACGACCTGGTTGCGGTCGATGTACCCGTTGTATGTATATTTTACTTTCTGTACTAGGATTAACCCGCGGAGGGGTGCACGGATAGCCGGGTTCTGGAGGGCAACAAGCCCGCATCTCATGGCATTGAGATGGAGGGGGCTTCACTCTAGGATTGGCGGGCTATTCGCCGCACTCATAGGGGGTACAGGTTGACCCAGGAGGGGTGCCCAAGTTACCGGATTCCGTGAAGTGTTGGGTGGTCTATTCACGGTGCTGAAGGGGGCTGCCTCGCTTCAGGTTTTGGCGGGTGACTTGCCGCGCCCGTAGGGGTCTAGGATTTCATTGCACAGGCTATCCACACGACCAGGGGAACGTCGGGTTTCAGTAGTGGCTCTGTGAAACCCGGGGATCCCAGATATCTGTATTGTTTCTGTGATGCTGTTCATTTTCTGTGATGTTGCATTTCTTTCACGCCTTGAACGAAATATAATATATTGGTATATATATTAGTAGATGTTGTATATGTTTTGCATCCGCGCTAGTCCAGTCCCCGCTCTGTCGTTAGTTAGCTAACCTAACGGGTAATGACGGGACCCAGTGGCGAATGCGGAGGGCATATACGTACATCAGTATATTTTCGTTCTTTTTGGTGTGATCAATTGATGGGACTGCATTGATTCGGATCAATGCAAGTTAAAAACAAACCTAATCTGATGTTGTTGGAACACTTTTTCAAAAAGCTGTTATTGCAAGGACGTTCACTTTTGTTTTGCATCGTGATATTCAGTTGGAATATCCTGCTCCTCAGTCGACGAGGCAAGGGCCGAGATCCCTTCACCGGGAGTGACCCCTTGGACAAAAGTTTGCGTCAGGGCATTAACTTCACTATAGCCGATTACTTTTGCTTTGCATCGCGGTATTCATTTGGAATATCCTGCACCCCATTCTACAGGGAAAGAGCCGAGATCCCTTCACCGGGAGTGACCTCTTTAGCAAAAGTTTTCGTCACTATATTTTTAAAAGCTATCAGTTCCTTCAACGATATCAAGTTCATTACGTTAAAGGTTTTCGCCAGAAACCATTCGTAGCCTTCCGTCATTTCAGTTAAATATTCGGTAGTATTCAAGCTATGTATTTTGACCTCACGCCAAGGCATAGTGATTGGTAGCTGCCGGGTATTTATCTGTTGCATAGATAGATGCGTTGGTTTGGGACAGTCGTACTACTATTTTGGCCTGCGTCAAGGGTATGTACGGGTGGGTTCAGATTAACCAGGATAATGACGGGCAGAACTTGACATGTGACTTATGATATTTTGACCTCACGCCAAGGTCATAAGAGCATGGGGCAGAAATCACATCGGGAGTTTCAAAAGAACTGAAACATGCCATATATGCGCATACCTTCTGGAGTGTGATACCGTGAGCGGATTCCGTCACGTTGTCATGCGATGATAGTTGGATCCCGGTTCCCACTGATGAGTTGGTTTACTCCTCGGGTAATCCCGACTAATTCTTCTTTCAGGTTTGGAGGAGAATTTGACGGTACAGTGGGAGGATTCCAGATTAGATAAATTGGTAACCATTCTGATCTAGGTTAGAGTGCACGCTGAGTGTTTCTTTTCTCTCTCTCTTTGGTAGCGACCATTGATCCGACCCTAAAACTATGACTCAGTGACCAAGTTGACCGAACCTTCTTAAAACACAGGCTTTTGGATTGTCAGAGTTGCAAACCTCATTGCCACTTGTTTCCCCCAATCAGAGCAAGGCTCTGTTGAATTTTGAAAATTCAAAATTCGAAGCAACGCTTCGGTTTCCGTGCGCAGTGCGCAATTTGCCACGTGGCAGAGACTGAATGGGCAGCGTAACGCCCGAAACAGCGCGTCCCATCAGAGCAAGGCTCTTCAGAAAACTTAATTAAAGACTTAACTGCGCAAACGCACGGATGCGCGACACGTGTCTGCGCAAGCGCTTGGATGCACGACACGTGTCTGCGCAGTTGCGCAGTCGCAACTGCGCAAACGCACGGATGCGCGACACGTGTCTGCGCAAGCGCTTGGATGCACGACACGTGTCTGCGCAGTTGCGCAGTCGCATCTGCGCAAACTCACGGATGGGCGACACGTGTCTGCGCAGTTGCGCATGCCGCAGCTGCGCAAACGAACCGATGCGCGACACGTGTCTGCGCAAACGCACAGATGCGTGACACGTGTCTGCGCAGTTGCGCAGCCGCAGCTGCGCAAACGCACCGATGCGTGACACGTGTCTGCGCAGTTGCGCAATCGCAGCTGCGCAAACGCACGGATGCGCGACACGTGTCTGCGCAGTTGCGCACTCGCAGCTGCGCAAACGCATGGATGCGCGACACGCGTCTGCGCAGTTGCGCAATCGCAACTGCGCAAGCGCTCGGATGCGCGACACGTGTCATTTGCTGGTGAGTTGCGCAGCAACTGAATGAAGATTTAGATAAATCTTTTCTGTTCTCCTGTAAAACAGGAACCCTTGGATCGAAGATCCAATGGTGGGAAAATTCCCAAAATTATTCAGGAAAGATTTTGTTAACAAATCCAACAACTTTGTGGGCACTATAAATAAGACCCCAAGCCTCATTCAAAAGGCATCAATCAGATAATCAGGAGGAGAGAATTAGAGAGAGAGTCAATCATCAAAGGAAAGCTCTTGAAAATTAATCAAGAACACAGAAGAAACAAAAAGAAGAAGGTAAAATTTCTGAAGAACAGAAAATAAATAGTGCCTTGCACTTAATATGAACCCTTGGTTCTAAAAAAAAAAATATAATAAATAGTGCCTTGCACTTAATATGAACCCTAGGTTCTGTATGATCAGGAGAAAACAAGAACTTGTTTTTCCTTTGATCTAAATTCAAATCAAAAGTGCCATGCACTTGAATTCTTCAAACTGAAGATTTCTAGGGTTTCTGCAACCCTTTGTTTTGGGCCAGGCCCAAATTAAAACAATAAAAGGGCAAGGCCCTGTTTGGAAAAATTCCTGAGTTTCTGAAAACTCATTATTTAAAAGGGCCTGGCCCAAATTGAATTGCAGATAAAAGGGCAAGGCCCTGTTTATAAAAAAAAAAAGAGTTCTGAAACTCACTATTTAAAAAGGGCAAGGCCCTGTTTGGAGAATTCCTGAGTTCTTGTTAAAAAGGCTTGGCCCAAATCAGACTTGCAAAATAATGAAAGGGACCGAGCCCTGTTTAGATCGATTCTTCTAATCGGGCAGAGCCTAAAAATAAAAATTGGACTTAACCCAATCTTGGCTGTAAGTCCTTAAATTAAATGCCTCTCCTAAATCAATCTACATCCGGTTCGAGGGTACATCTCCGAACTCCTTTGACATCCGTCGTTGTAATTCCTCAACGACGTCAAAGAGGCGACGGGTCCCAACGACCACTCACCTAATATTGGACCGAAACGTCCTTAAACTAATATCTGCCCCAAAATGAGAACATTGGACCGAAACGTCCTTAAACTAATGATGGACCGAAACGTCCTTAAACTAATATTGGACCGAAACGTCCTTAAACTAATGATGGACCGAAACGTCCTTAAACTAATATTGGACCGAAACGTCCCTAAACTAATAATGGACCGAAACGTCCCTAAACTAATGTTGGACCGAAACGTCCCTAAACTAATAATGGACCGAAACGTCCCTAAACTAATGTCGGACCGAAACGTCCCTAAACTAATGTCGGACCGAAACGTCCCTAAACTAATAATGGACCACCATGTCCCTAAACTGGCGACGGACCACCATGTCCCTAAACTGGCGACGGACCACCACGTCCCTAAATTGGAATATGGACCACTACGTCCTTAAACTGGCGACGGACCGAAACGTCCCTAAACTAATAATGGACCCCCACGTCCCTAAAACTGGCGATGGACCGCCATGTCACTAAACTGGCACAATAGGGCCCAAACGCTCTTTTGTTGGATCTAAACGGTCCCGTCTAAGTTGATCTTAACCCCAAATACGGTTAACGTGTCCTTAGACATTTAAATAAACGATAAAACTCCAAATTAACTTTGGTTTAAGGGTACATCTCTGAACTCCTCAGACGCCTGTCGTTGTAATCCCTCAACGACGTCAGAGAGGTGATGAGTCCCGACGGCCGGATAATTAAATAAATCATGATGTTACGTTGATCTTAGTCTAAAACAGGACTAACGTATCCTTAACGAATGTTTAAGTCGATCTTAGATGCAACGCGACTAATGCATCCTTAAACTAAAAACACCAAACCCAAATCTAAGTAAATACGGATTTGGACTAATTATCCACGTCCTACGGGTGACGACATCACTCAGTCTCCGTATACAATCCACGGGCAATCACAAACAAAACAAACACACACGACACGAAGTGAAATTCTGGAGAAGGAGAAAGTTGTTACCGCGACGCGGTAGCGTAATTAACTGCAGGGGCTTGCGCCTGCAGGGAAGAGCGTCCCCACAATCAAAAAAAACCCCTCACCCTGAGGGGGAATCTGACGAAGTCTGCTACATCGGCCGCATCCGTTTAAACCTCCGATACACGGTGCCATAAATCAACTTGGCATCTTCGGAGAGATAGGCGGATAAAACCGAATAGCATCTGCCCCGAACCCCAGGGCACGTGACGTCCTAACGTCTCGGCCGCCGTTCGGAGGGGAACAGATTCTGGCACGCCCGGTGGGACTTCTTCCTCTTTCCACTCCACACTTCGTGTGTCGTTTTCGCGAACCAATCGCGGTTTGTTAAATGATTGCCTTCGGATTTCAAATTGCTAAGATTTGGTCTTTTGTTTGGTGCAGAACTCAAGCATTCAATGGCCACCAACTGCACCAACTGCTCGAAGTGCAACTGCAACGGACGCTCCACCTCACCTAGAGGTGTAGCATATGGGCCCCAGGCAGCTTCCTTCCTGACTCTGCCGGCAGGCCAAGTAACTCAGGCCACCACCGGCTTGTTCTTCGGGACTATGGTCCCACCTACAAGCTTCTCTGCGCCGACATCCGCACCAGAAGCGAAAAAGAAGTCGGTATTCGACCGGCTCACTGTTACCACGACCCCTGTCAACGGGTCGCCTGCTACTGAACCAACAGCCTCCGTTTTCACCAGGCTGGGTCAGAACTATAAGGTGGCTGTCCCAAAGAGGGCAACGGCCGCTACTTTGGAAGTCGTTAAGGCGACTTCTCCCATTAGAGAGTCAGTCTTCACAAGATTGACGGTTCCTACTCCTCCTCCAGCTGATCAGAAGGCATCAGTCTTCAATAGGCTGACATCAACAGTTACCCCACGCTCAAACAGGGGGCAACGAGAAACCACCTCAATCTCCGAGCCAATCCCGGCGGCTCGTCGCCCGCGACGTCGCCATTGGCAGAGAGTAAGGAAAGCAGGGGGCAACTCCCCCTCAGGGCTAACCCCACCGGCTCCAGTGGTGGAAGTCGATACTGCTGTTCCAACTGGAAACAGCTTTGAAATGCTGAGGAAAGTGAGAAAGAACTCCCCGGTGGCCACGTTAAAAAGGTCTCCTCCACCCAGGGAAAAAGCTCCGGAGATGAAACAGGAACAGCCCCCTCAACGGCTGTCAGCGAAAGTTTATAAAGTTTGGCGGAGGGTTCAAGACTCCGTGATTGACTCAAACCACCTCCGTCATCGGAACAGGGCAAGAGTGGAAAAAGACAAAAATCGCCCCGCCAAACAACAGGGGGCAACAAATGCTAGGATGCCCAATTCAGCGGCTCCTTCAACCTCGAAGGCCCATAAAAGGAAGAGGCCAGAAAAAGCTCCCATGACGCTGACAAAGTCTAAGAACGGTGAACCTAAACGCCCCAAGTCAGGGGGCATCACAGTTCATACAGTCTATATGGCTTCGGGGAAAGAAGAAAGTCGTACTTCTATGGGTCACCGACCGCTTACCCGGTCAGTGACCAAGTCTCAGGAGCAGCAACAAAAGCTCCAGGAGATGATGACTACCATGGCTGCACTCACGGGGCCAAAAGAGAATCCTGAGACGTCCTTAGATGAACGTCAAGAAGAAGAGACCGACGCCGAGTTCCTTCGCCGAATGCTTGAAAAAAGAGACCAAGAGGCTGCTGAACAAGCAGCCAATATACAGCGCATGGGCCTTCTCTTCCAAGATATGATAGGGATGATGATACAACCAGAATCCCCGACTGAAGAACCCCCGATCGTCCTTGGGGATGATAGGGGAGAAACATCAAACCCTCAGCCCGTTCTATCGACGGCTAAAGAAGACACAATCTCTAAAACGGATCTGGACGAATATATAGCCCAGCAGATAAAAGTTCATCACGCGGCCGAAGCAGCCGGCCACGTTGTAAAGACGGGGCGGCCATATCCGGGCTGGTATGACCAAATCAAGTACCCGCCAGGTTACACAATTCCAAAGTTTCATGTCTACAAGGGGACTGGCAATCCCCATCAACATGTTGCCCAATTCAGGGCGCTTTGTGGTAACACTGGAGGCGACGACAAGCTCTTGCTGCGCCAGTTTGTGGGAAGTTTATCAGATACGGCTTTCGAGTGGTATTCCGAGCTCTCCAACGATTCCGTTAAAACCTTCGCAGAGATGGAGCTGCTCTTCACCCAACGCTTTGCAAGTGCCAGCGAACGTACTCCAATGACAGCGCTAATTAACGCCAGGGTAAAGCCCGGCGAGACATGGGTCCAGTACGCTATACGGTGGCGTAATTTATGGTCTAAATGTGAACAGCGTATAGAAGAAGCCCCTGCGGTGGGAATGTTTGTTGGAACCCTTGATCCACAAGCAACCATTTCGCAGTTTATGATGTTCTTCAAGCCAACCTCTTTCCAGGCTTTGATCGACAAATTGGCGCAGATGGACCAGATGGGCCATAAACCCCCTCTCCCGAAGCCCGACTCTCGAAACGACAAAGGAAAGGGAAAAGCGATCATCGTCGCTAATGCCCAACAGCAACCGAACGACTCGAAGCCGGTTGCTCGTCCAAATAACACGCGCCCATACGTACCCCTTGAGGACAGGATGGGACGTGCTTACTCCTTCCCCCGTGATAAAACAAGGAGGTTATTTGAGTTGGCATTGCGCAATAGGCTTATAAATCTGCCGGATCCAAAACGTCCGTCACAACCAAGTGACGTCAACGATCCTAATTACTGCCCTTATCATAGAGTGCTAGGACATCCGATCGAAGACTGTTACGTGTTCAAAAATTGGCTCGAAAACCAGTACCGTCAGGGCAAGTTTGCGCTATCCGACAAATGGAAGGTGAATCCTCCGCAACCCCATACCTATAAAGGAACGAATACGCCAGGGGCAACATGCTCCGTCATTGAAGAAGCTCCCTGGGAGGTTGTATTATCAGCCAAAACGAGGAGAATGCTAAATGATCTGCAGACCTGCCCAGCGGTCAAGTGGAAGAACCCCTTGGAGCCGCAGGTTATTGAGGGGATGTTGAAACCACGCCCGACTCCGAAGGCCGATGGTGGTAGTTCAAGCGTTCATAACCAGCCGTCAAAATCTTCGAAAAAGAAGAAGAAGAAATCTAAGAAGCCCGCGAAGCCTAGCGACAAGCGGACGGACTTACAGAAACAGATCGACGCGCTGGATGAGTATAACCAAAAGGCGCGGACTCCCATTACGCTCCAAGATTTCCTTGATCACGTCTTTCAAAAAGAGGATGAGGAGGAAAGTTCATCGGATGAATCCGAGGATTATGTGGCGAGCTGTCATATGATCTCTCACTCGACTTCGAACGATGAAGGGACTTCTGGCACCAAAACGCTGGGGGCAAATGCCGAATCAAGAGCCCCAGGGTTATCAGTTGAAATGATTGGCGCGTTTCTTAATGAAGCTCAGTTGAAAAGCAAAGCTGATCGAGAACGCGAGACGGCTATATTCGAAAGGGCCCAGCGCCAGCGACTTGAGGAAAGAACCGAGATGATCCCACTGGAGCAAAATGCCTCCACCGCTGACAAAAGCCAATTTAAGATAAGAAAGAAGTTCGCCAAGGCCATATCGATGGGCATGAAGCTACCACCCTCAGAAGAAAGAGTTACTAGCATGGTAGAAACGCATCCCTCTTATTGCTTATATCATCAGAAGGTCTCACATTCTACCCAAGAGTGCAAAGCGTTCGGTAAATGGTGGCAAGGATACGTCGCTAATCAACAACGCTTTAAACGGGAAAAGCGCAAGGTTCGTCGGGAGCAAAGAAACACGACCAAAGTGCTTGAAAGAACCGCCGGCAACTGTCACATGGTTAACACTACCAGGTCACAAGTGCCCACATTTGGGAGCGACTCTGATGAGGAACTAGAGATTGCCCCTCTCTTTAAAGAGTCAACTTCGGGAAAAGAAGAAGAACCGAAGTCTTGCGAAAATATACAGCTGCGGAATCGGACACTGCCTGAAAAGAACCTCGGACCCTCGAATAGAAAAGATAAAGGGAAAGAGAAGGTCTCTGAAGACATCACTTTGGATGACCAAGTCGCGGAAGAGTTAACCGCCAAAAATCCGCCAAAGAGGAGTAAGGCGGATTACAATGTCCTAGCACATCTGAGGAAGCTACCCTCACAACTCAGCATCCTTGACGCTTTGTTACTATCAAAGGAGGCGAGAGACTCCTTGATTAAGGCGCTACAAGATCCAGACCAGTTCCAAGCCTTCTTGGCCGAAGAAAAGATGAAAGACGAATTGGAAGAAGTGCACACAGCCGACGTTGCTTTTGGTGACGAGGACCTTCTTCTCGGGACGTGTGAACACAATCGCCCTCTTTATGTCTCAGGATACTGCCATGACATAAAGATAGGTAAAATCTTGGTCGATAACGGATCGTCCGTCAATTTACTCAACGTACGAGTGTTAAAGGAGATTTGCATGAGTGTCCAACACCTTGCCCGGGACAAGATCACTATCTCCGGTTTCGACTCTCAATCTTCAAAGACTCTCGGATCTGTGATATTGACGCTACGCTTCGGATTGCTCGTTACGGACATCAAATTCCATGTTATAGATGCCAAGACGTGCTATAATGCTCTGCTCGGCCGACCATGGCTACACGAGTACAATATCATCCCTTCTACACAGCATCAGTGTATGAAATATTCCAGGGATGGCCTCGAGTACACTGTGGCCGGAGAGTTGAATCCGTTTTCCGTGAACGAGGTTCGCAAGTATGAAGATGCCAAATACTTCTTGCCGAGCTTCGAAGACACGGAAATGTGTCACAAACCGGAGAACAAAACTAATGCCACCATCCCTGTCTTCGGCAGTGATACCGAGGAGGAGGATATAATTTATTCAGGTCCATCCCAATCTACCAGGCCAGGACCATCCGTTCCTTCGTTGATCTTCGGCAGTGATTCAGAGGATGAAGTTCATGCTGTATTCCCTGCTCGGCCTTCGATACAGATCTCCGCTGATGAAGAGCGAAGTCTGCAGATAACCATGGTGCCGCTTGAACATTACAAAGAACTGGATGCACTCGACACTAACAGCGTAGAAGAATTGCAGACATTCTATATCCCTCCCGGACGAAGGGGTGAGAAGGCAATCTTATTCTACCGTTCTGAAGAGAACAAAGTAGAAAAAGAAGTTTGGCATGGCGCGGATCCCACGCTTGACAGGCTTCAGCCTATCCGTCTTCCCCGGTATTATACCGAAGGTTTGAAGAAACTGCTAAAACGCCAGGGGATGTCCTTCACACAGACTGTTAAAAAAACCAAATTCTATGACAAGGTCTGGAACATTCCCGGGACCCAATGCAAACTGCCTAACGGGAAAGTAGAAACCAAAGGGCTTGGGTACATCCGGCCAAAGAAGCGAGAGCTAGTAAACAGCTGTTATGCCATGTATAACTTCGACGAAGAGGCGGACGCTCAATGGGAGGACGCTAATCCTGAGCCAACAAAAGTTCCGGATACAAAACCGCCCGGTCCATCATCTGAAGACCAGATGAGCAAACTTATAAGGGATGCGAGTCAAAAAGCCCGAGATGATCACGATCGTGAAATGGCAATCTATGAGAAAGCTAAGACACAGCGCCTCCTCCAACAGGCAGTAAAGAACGAAGATGCCGTTCCTTGTCAACCTGCTACAAAAAAGGTTCGACGCGAGAACAAAAGCAAGTCGAAAGGCAAGAGAGGCGCTCGACAACTACAAAGCAGAGCTAAGAAGCCGCGCATCCGAGAATCGAGCGTCATTGACTTAGCCCTCGGGAAGAAAATGGGTCGAGCATACTCTTTTCCTCGGAACAAAACAAGGAAAATATTCGATCTCGCTCTAAAACATCAAATGCTTACGTTGCCAGAGTCTAAACACCCTGAACAAGCAGGCGAAGTCTCCAACCCAAAGTATTGCTTTTACCATCAAGTAGTAGGGCATCCGCTTGAAGATTGCTTCACCTTTAAGAATTGGGTTCAGGACCAATATCAGCTTGGCAAATTCGCGTTGTCTGACAGTTGGAGGGTAGCGCCGCCGCAAAAGCACGAACCTGAAAACACAAGAATAAAACCAACTCCGCATTGGGATTGGCAGAAAATTTGCACCTGCCATGTGATAACAATATTAAAAGAAGGGTCCGAGGACATGAACAACCTCCCTTGGTGTTTTGAAAGCGGCAGCGATGAGGTAATCTCAGAATTTCCCCCAGCTCCGAAAGAACTGGAAGATGGAATCCATACCACTGCAGATAATCTCAAGAAAATTGAGTTGGGGACGGAAAATGACCCGCGACCGACATTCATCAGCGAGCTGCTATCTGAAGAAAGGGTGGCTGCATTAAAGGATGTGCTTCTGCAGCACAAAGATTGCTTCGCGTGGAACTATTCCGAAATGCCGGGACTAGATCCAGAAATTGCAGTACACAAGTTGGCGATATCCCCGGACATCAAGCCAGTCAAACAAGCGCCGAGGAGAATGCGACTCGAGCTTGAGATGAGCATCAACGCCGAAGTCAAAAAGCTGATAGATTCAGGCTTCATCCAAGAAGTCCAATACCCTGAATGGATCGCCAACATCGTCCCGGTAATGAAGAAAAATGGGACAGTGCGCATATGCGTAGACTTCCGGGATCTCAATAAAGCCTGTCCAAAAGATGATTTCCCAGTGCCAGTCACCGAACTGATGATAGACAACACATCCACTCATGAGGTTTTCTCCTTCATGGACGGCTCGTCAGGATATAATCAAATAAAAATGCACCCTGAAGATCAGAAGCACACGGCCTTCAGGACTCCGCTTGGTATATTTTGTTATAAAGTGATGCCTTTCGGTTTGAAGAACGCCGGTGCTACTTATCAGAGGGCCATGACGAAGATCTTCGACGACCTTATACACGAGATCGTCGAATGCTATATCGACGATCTCGTAGTCAAGAGCAAATCGTACAAGGAACATCTCGAGCATCTGAAGACTGTATTTCAACGCCTTCGGCAATACAACTTGAAGATGAATCCTCTTAAATGTGCGTTCGGGGTTTCCTCGGGCAAGTTCCTGGGATTCGTCGTTCGACACCGAGGTATTGAAATAGACCCGTCAAAGATCAAAGCGATCATGGAAATGCCTCCGCCGAGGACTCTCAAACAGCTGCGGTCTCTCCAAGGGAAACTCGCGTATATACGGCGATTTATAGCCAACCTTTCAGGAAAGTGCCGTTCTTACAGCCACCTGATGAAGAAGGGAACCCCATTTGTTTGGGACCAAAAATGCCAAGGCGCACTGGATGAGATCAAGCAATACCTGCAGAACCCTCCGGTGTTGGCTGCTCCAGTTAAGGGGAAACCTCTTATTCTTTATACAACCGCCCTCGAAGGTTCTTTAGGCGCATTATGGGCACAAGAGAACGATCAAGGGAAAGAAAGAGCACTTTACTACTTAAGTCGAGTCCTGCTGGGGGCAGAAAGCAATTACTCTCCCATTGAAAAACACTGCCTGGCGTTGATCTTCGCAATAACAAAGCTTAGGCACTACGCGTTGGCGCACGAGGTCCGTCTGATTTCAAAAGTGGACCCTCTTAAATACCTAATGTCAAAAGCCATATTGACAGGACGACTCGCTAAATGGGCCCTGCTCTTGATGGAATTCTCGATAACGTATCAGCCTCTCAAGGCAGTGAAAGGCCAAGCCATCGCCGACTTCCTCGCTGAGCATCCGATACCCGCCGATTCTCCTCTGAATTGCGATCTTCCAGACGAACATGCGTTCGATGCGATCGACGGCGATAATATTCGATGGGAGCTTTATTTCGATGGAGCATCTTCCATGAAGAAACGCAAACAAAGTACCCCTATAATTAAATCAGGGGTAGGACTCATCTTTGTAACTCCACAAGGAGGAATAATGCGCTACGCCTTCTCCCTAACGGAGCCGAGAACAAACAATGAAGCCGAATACGAAGCTCTGATAGCAGGCCTCGAGATCGCCATTGACATGGGAATTGAAGATCTCCTCATATACGGTGATTCCCAACTGGTCGTCAGTCAAGTGAACGGCGATTACCAAACATGCAAACCAGAATTGGTAAAATACGGTGAAAAAGTGCAGCAACTGCTAACCCGAATTCCCTCCTACACGTTGGAAAGTATACCGCGTGCGGAAAACAGCAAAGCGGACGCACTGGCCAAACTTGCTAAAGAATTGGCCGACGAGAACCTCGATGACGTTAGAATCGTGGTACAAAGCCGTCGAGTGCTCGCCCCAACAGAAATATCTCCGAAATCGTCTGAAGAAAAAGGAGCGAAAGAGGAGACAACCTTGCAAATAAAAGACAGGGAAAATACCGATGATTGGAGAGAAGTTTTCATAGATTACTTCAAGTTCCACCGAATACCTGAAGAGGCATCCGCAAGACATCAGCTCACGAAACGAGCTCTGTCTTTCGCCTTCGTCAATGATACTCTATACAAGAGATCATTCGATTCCCTGTGGTTGAGATGCTTAGGACCTGACGAAGCGAGAAGGGTCGTCCAAGAAGTTCACGACGGACTCTGCGGTTCCCACCAAGCAGGCCCAAAGATGAAGTTGAAGATAAAGCAGATGGGCTACTACTGGCCCACGATGATGCAGGATTGCCTCGAATATGCGAAGCAATGTCATTCATGCCAAATTCATGGGGACTTCATCCATCAGCATCCCAATCCACTACATCCGACAATGGCTAGTTGGCCATTCGAAATGTGGGGAACTGACATAGTTGGTCCCATCGAACCAGCATCGTCAAAGGGACATCGTTTCATCTTGGCGACGACTGACTACTTCTCCAAATGGGCAGAGGCAGTACCATTGAGGGAAGTGAAAACGGAGAACATCCTCCATTTCTTCAAAACGCATGTCATATACCGGTTTGGAACCCCGAGAAGGATCATCTCTGATAATGGGCCAGCCTACCGAAGTCATAAAATTAGCCGCTTCGCACAGCAGCACAATATAGATTGGAGATATTCCTCAGTCTATAATCCGCGAGCTAATGGTCTAGCTGAGGCCTTCAACAAGACCTTGACGAAGATCATGAAGAAAACAGTGTCACGAAATAAGAGAGATTGGCACGAAAGATTGCAAGAGGCTCTTTGGGCGTATCGGACTACGTTTAAAACGGCCACAAACACAACGCCATACGCGTTGGTATTTGGGACGGAAGCAGTACTCCCTCTCGAGATAGAATTACCCTCTCTACGAGTGGCAGTCCACTACGAGCTGACAGACGAAGAAAATGCTCACCTTCGGTTTGAAGAGCTTGACGCCCTTGATGAGATCCGGCTTCTAGCACAACAAAATCTGGAAGCCTATAAAGCAAAGATGACGCGCTCATATGAAAGATTGAGCCGCCCGAGGACATTCCACCAAGGCGAACTCGTGCTAGTGGTCAAAAGGCCCATGATCCCCAATCGCGCCAAGCGGGGAAAGTTTGAGCCAAACTATGAAGGACCGTACATCATAGATAAAGTCTACCAAGGTGGGGCCTATCTACTCATGGACATGCACGGTGAAAGGCCTTTCAGGCCAATAAACGGACGCTTCCTAAAGAAATACTACGCTTAATGGGCCACAGCCTAGGTCAATGGTAGATGACGACGACTATGTCCGCTCGCTATCTTCCTAAGCTCAAGCTTTATAAGCAGTAGCCAACCTTCTCAGTGATGGACCGAAATGTCCTTAAACTAATATCAGACCGAAACGTCTTTAAACTAATACTGCAGCATCCTTGGGCTGACGAGACGAATAAAAATAAAAAAAAAAATAAAAATAAAAAAATAATAATAAAAAAAAACGGTATGTCCGTAAGCAAAATGGGCGCGGATGAAAACCCGAAAGGGCTCCGTAAGTAAAAATAGCAGGACTACCGGCGAGAGTTTGTGAAAACCTGAAAGGGCGCAACCTCGTTAAGAACCCTTATGGAGTCCTCTCGACCCCATAAGGAGAAACCACCCGCGTGAGATCCTTACGACTTACAAGGGAACAACGCACTTAGGAATCCTCACGATTCCTAAGGAGAAAATACGCTTGCGAGATCCTCACGACTCGTAAGGAGAACTCTCTTATGGGACCCTCACGGCTCATAGGATTTGAAAGTCTTAAGTCACAGAGACCTAAACCTGTGCTTAAGCAAACCCCCACAAACTTCCAATATTGCCCTACAAGTTGCTCAATACTGACCCTTGTATACAATCCACGGGCGCGAATGAACGTTTCCCTAACCAAGGTTCATCCATGACTGGGAATACGTTCGTATGGTAAACAACCCTTATAGATCCCCTCGATTTATGAGGAGAAAACCTTCCTGTGGGATCCTTACGACTTACAGAAGAGCAAAACACTTAGGAACCCCCACGGTTCCTAAGGAGAAAATACACTTACAAGATCCCCACGACTTGTAGGGAGAAATACCTTCACGAGACCCTTACGGCTCATGAAGTCAAAAGCCTTAGCCGACGGGATCCTAACCCTGATCGATAAGCCTCCTTTGTTCAACAACGATAGAGGCAAATGATGATTCGCTCCTGGTAATATCCTAGTTGCAGCGGTGCTGATGCCGAAATCGGTGTTCAATTTCAGGTTGACGGCGAAAGCCAGTAGACCACTCATGCATACGAAATAGCCGAAATGATAGGGCAACTTGCAATAAAAAGCAGCAAGTAAAATGTATACATGCAAAATAGCCGAAATGATTGGGCGACTCGTAATAAAACGCAACGAGTAAAAATAAAAAAAAATTAAAAAAAAAAATAGCCGAAATGATTGGGCGACTCGTAATAAAATGCAACGAGTAAAAATAAAAAAAATATAGCCGAAATGATTGGGCACCGCGAAAAATAGCCGAAATGTTTGGGCAATCGCGACCTTCGCGATATAAAAGCTGAAATGATAGAGCATCGCGGAAATAAAAAAAAAAATAATAATAAGAAATGATAAAACTTCGGCCCTACAGTTAAGATCATATCGATCCCTGTATACGATCCAAGGGCGTGAACAAAGAAGAAACCATACCTCCCCAGCGGATTCCGTCAAACGACGAAACCAAGCCTCAACGGTTCATTTCAACCGAAGAAGCCAGTGACTTCAACGAAAATTCCTCAACTCACGGATACAAACACTCCTTGACGAGAGCCTTCTGATCCGCGTCGACCCGCAGAGCCACCCGTGTCTCCGTAGGAAACCTCGACTCGTTTCAAACCCCAAGGACACAAATAATCCTTGGCGCTCGGGAAACAAATAATCCCGACAAATTCCTCAACTCACGGATACAAACACTCCTTGACGAGAGCCTTCTGATCCGCGTCGACCCGCAGAGCCACCAGTGCCTCCGTAGGAACCCTCGACTCGTTTCAAACCCCAAGGACACAAATAATCCTTGGCGCTCGGGAAACAAATAATCCCGGCAAATTCCTCAACTCACGGATACAAACACTCCTTGACGAGAGCCTTCTGATCCGCGTCGACCCGCAGAGCCACCAGTGCCTCCGTAGGAACCCTCGACTCGTTTCAAACCCCAAGGACACAAATAATCCTTGGCGCTCGGGAAACAAATAATCCCGGCAAATTCCTCAACTCACGGATACAAACACTCCTTGACGAGAGCCTTCTGATCCGCGTCGACCCGCAGAGCCACCAGTGCCTCCGTAGGAACCCTCGACTCGTTTCAAACCCCAAGGACACAAATAATCCTTGGCGCTCGGGAAACAAATAATCCCGGCAAATTCCTCAACTCACGGATACAAACACTCCTTGACGAGAGCCTTCTGATTCGCGTCGACCCGCAGAGCCACCAGTGCCTCCGTAGGAACCCTCGACTCGTTTCAAACCCCAAGGACACAAATAATCCTTGGCGCTCGGGAAACAAATAATCCCGGCAAATTCCTCAACTCACGGATACAAACACTCCTTGACGAGAGCCTTCTGATTCGCGTCGACCCGCAGAGCCACCAGTGCCTCCGTAGGAACCCTCGACTCGTTTCAAACCCCAAGGACACAAATAATCCTTGGCGCTCGGGAAACAAATAATCCCGGCAAACTTCTCAACTCACGGATACAAACACTCCATGACGAGAGCTTCTTTGACTCACATCTTGGGCAGTAAGGATTCAAAACTTACTTCCTGAACAATGGGACCCTGCAAGTCAATCCTAAATGGTCTCTTGCATACTATCCACGGGCCTCACTCTCTGAAGTCGATTCTCGACAAAGAGGGAAACAACCGCTTACGAGCCTTTTAGACTCGTAAGAGGGGCAATGGGATCCTGCAAGTCAATCCTAAATGGTCTCTTGCATACTATCCACGGGTCTCACTCTCTGAAGTCGATCCTCGACAAAGAGGGAAACAACCGTTTACGAGCCCTCTCGACTCGTAAGAGGGAGAAATTCTCTTATAGGATCCTTCCGACTTATGAGAGGAAACCACACTTGGGAATCCTCACGATTCCTAAGGAGAAAATTCACCTGCGAGATCCTCTCGATCCGTAGGGAGAAGAGTCTCTATAAGACCCTCACGGCTTGTAGAGTTGGAAAGCCTTAGGCAGCAGATCTGAACCTGCGGCCTAAGCCGTCGTTATTTCTTAATAAGGTCGGGATACTCGTCCCAATCGTTCGTCAATTGTGGTTGTTAAGGTGGCGTACTGATTATAAAAGAAAAGAAAGACAGAGAAATGACACAAGACATTACAAAATGTGTATCTTTTATTCATAAAAAATTGGTTGAGTACAGGATACATTGTGTTAAAGGATAAAAAAATATATACATATAATTTACAAAGACAAATGATACAAGGGGGATTATGGGGAAGGAAGCGTCTTGCACAGATGTAGCAATTAGTCGCATACGTCCTTCCATGCTTTCTCCTGATCAACTGCCACTGCCAGCTCCGCCTCTACTTGAGCCCGCTGTTGCGTAAAGGATGCGAGCTCTTCCCCAACAACCTGATGAGCTGCTTCTTGGCCTTGGGCATCACGCTCAGCAGCATCAAGTTTCTGCTTCAACGCTAGCCCATTAGATATACGCTTAAGAAGACCTTCAAAGACAGCTTTCACCTCAGCAGCATTCGTCCTAACTTCGGCACGAAGGCAAGCGGTCGCGTTTGAAGATTTCTGATGCGCCTTTAGCCGTAAAGCTGCCTTCTGCTCCAAATGGCGGAGATAAGAGGTGCTTTGCTCAAGCCAAGCTATCCGTTCGGCACTCGCGGCCAAAGCCTCGGGAGAAGGGCGTGTCGACTCCAACCGATGCAGGCGAGCTTCGATCTCTCTGCAGTGGTTAACCCACGATTCGACGACGCCTTCGTTATGGAAAGTTACGAGCGCCGCCAACATTGGGTTAACGTCCACAGCGAAATCTACGGCCGAAGAAAGGGCATCCATGTTGAGCTCTTCGATGTACCCGCTCAACATACCCAGGCTCATTACAGCACCCTTTGAAGACGGGCGTCGCGAGAAAGGACCCGCCGGTGAGAGGACCTGAGATTCAAAAGGAATTGGAGCTGGGACAATAGCTGCAAAAAACGAAACATGGTCAAACAATGATTCGAAAAGTCGATGAAAGATCATATAAAAAGAGGGAAGGAATATTTGTACCAGTCGCAACGGACGTCAAAGCCGGAAGCGCCGGTGGCAGCACAAGCCCGGCGTCCCCTCCTTCGATCTGAGGCACTGCAGTCAGGAAGAAGAAAAGTCAGATACGATCCTATATTCCCTCGAAAAAGACCAAGACGGCACTCACCGATACCCTTAGAGGGAGAAGCGAGCTCGGATGGGAAGGAGAAGTGTGGGAGCAACACCTGATATAGATGATCAAAGAGCCCTCCTGAAAAGGCACAACGGCGTAACATTAGTACAAGAGCCACATTTTTGAAAGATTAATGCATGAGTCGTGAATCCGTACCTTCCAACATCCGTGACGGCACGAGGGAAGACGGGGAAGTGACCACCGCCAAAGCGGTAGTTGACGGTGCTCCCTCAAGCAATGGAGCGTCGGCACTGACCGCACCTGCAAAGACAAGCTTGTCAGAAGAGATCATGAGATATATACAAAAAAAAATGGAAACGCTGGTGACTCGAAAATTCACCTGACGAGCTGCCAGCAGAAACTGAGGTAGTCCCTTCCTCCACTGACGGAAGACCACCACCTGTGGCTTCGTCACCCGACTCAAGGGGAACCGTTGTTACGCTCTCAAGCTCTGCAGGCGGCGGGGAACCATAGGCAGGAAGGGCCAAGATAGGAACATTGCCCGATTCCTGAGAAGGAGCGCCTAGCTCGTCTTCAGGAATCATAGCCACCTCACCTGCTGTTCCCTCAGGATCAGCGATTACAGCTGTCCCGTCCACCGGCACCACGAGGTCCCCAGCCTCAAGTACCTCGCCCTCTATCGCCTTCGGCTCGGCTGAGACAATCATCTCATCTGCCGCCACTTCGGGTACGGCATCAACGACTTGCTCCGCGGTAGGTTCTTCAATCCCGGCTCCAGGCCCCATGACCTCGACAAAGTTGTCCACTGTCGGTTCGGGTTCGGCGAGTACCGCGTCCTCTGCTCCCTTGGGCTCGACGGTCGTTTCCCCCTCCCCCTCAGTTGGACTCGACCCTACAAAATGGAATACGTATAAGCCAACAACTCTACAATTCGTACGACGAGATTCTGAAAGAAGTACTACCTGAAGTGGATTTGTCATTGGCACTCCGAACCGCGCGCGCCACTTGCCGACGAGCAGTAGACAGAGCCACTGGAGGCTCTTCAGAAGGAATATTATCGAGAGGAATAGTGCTAGGGCCCGCTCCTGCGGCCAGAGCAGCTCTGCGCGCCTTCGCTTCGCGTCTAGACCGCTTCCGTTCCTCTTGAGCCGATGAGGCAGATGCCATCAGAGCTTCCTTGAGTGAAGCCTCCTCATCCGTGTAGAGGGATGCCTCCAGATTTTTCAGAGCATCCCTCGTCGTTGCATCGAGCCGAGGCTCTTGCGCCAGCTTCGATGGAGCTGGGACTTCGATGACAGGCTTGGGAAGGGTCCTTGCACCGATTAATACAACCCCTGCAAAGAAACAAGAGAAGGTCAGGTCGACTATCATAAAAAAACAACAAACTTTCCTTATAAAAAAAAAACGGGGTAAAACATACCGACGCTTTCTAGAGCACGCTTCTTCTCCTCCGCCTGGAAGGTCTTCAGAGAGGCATCGATGGCCTTTTCAGTAGATTCACCTGCAGGAAATGAGGCAAATATTAGCTAAAGACAGTAATAAAAAGTGGGATAAAATGACAAATAAGGAGGCTGATGATTACCTGACTCGGCGAGGCTGCTTAACATTGCTTCGAGCCTCGCTGATCGCTCCGAAGCTGCGATGGCAGCGGCCAGATTGGTGTCCTCAGGGTCTACCACGAAACCCTCGTTGCTGCCGTACTCACATATAGTCTCGACAGGATGAGCCGCGGGCTCTAAGTTAAGAATTGCGTCGAGGGACAAGGTGGACTTCTTCTTCTTCTTTTCACCAGCCTTGGATCCACTCGGAGCATCTTTGCGCTTGCCGGTTTTGGCAGTCACTTTCGGGCGGCGAGTCCCGATGTCCGCTCCTACACCCGACTCCGGCGAGGCCGCTTTAGCCGTCTTTGTCGGAGCACGGGGTACCGTTGGGGCATCCACCGTGGTGGGCAGTGGCAGTCCACGCGGAGGGGCCAACACGCGTGGTCGATCGACTCCAGCCTCTTTCGTCGGAGGGATAACCTGAACCCTGGGCTGCAATGGAGCCTTGCGATTGCCGCCGGGAGGCGCAGCCCTACGATCGACCAATAAACGTTTCTCCATCAAGATGATTGGTCCCATCGCGTGCGCGTACCAGGCCACATACGAATTGAGTATCTTGGGGGTACAGCTGGGCTCACTGATGAAAAAGTAAGAGCCTGTATTTAGCCGAATGAAGTGATGCATCGCATTCCGTACCCCTTCTGGACCGACTGCAGGTGTTCCCAAGAAGGCTTCCAATGGGACCCCTTGGTTATAACTCGATTGCCGGGCAAATCGATGCGGGTTATACCTCATGAAGAGGGCCGTGTCATTCTGCCTAAATACCAAGTAGCCCGGCCTAATGGAATAAAGATGAAGAATTTCCCGAGCTTTCAACACGGAAACGCCGCCTTTAAAGTCATCTCGCAGCGACACCACTGACTTAGTGGTCTCGGAACCCATGGTGATGACCTTATCCACAAAAGAGGTCTTCGCCCCGACTAAATGCGAACGCAGAAGCAGTCCCCTGGACTCCCGCGGAGGTGCAAACACGATGGAAGCCCCGACCAATCGCATGATTCTTGGAAGTTTGAATCTCTCAAAGAACTGAGGAGTTTTATGGGCACCAAACACTCCCCGAACATGCAGCTCCATCCAAGAAGTGAAGTAGTGCATCGGGAAGTTAGCAGGCTGTACCCCAGGTTCATTAGCGTCCGCCGCTATGCTAAGTCCGTTGTAAAGGTAAGCCAATCCGGCGATCCCCACTGATAACTGCAGGCCGGCCACCATCCGATGCGCCGGGTAAAATACAGAAGACCGCATGAGGCGTGGGTGCATAGGAAGCGCGAAGCTGCACAGCCACAGACCTAAGAACCCTATGAAGAAGGTCTCCTCATCCATGCCAGGGACGGCGATCTCTGAGAAAGGGACGATAGCAGTCCCGGGAAGGTAGAAACTCCGCTGATCAATTTCTGATGAAGGCCGACGATCCAAGCCGAAACCAAAAGGGTCAGTGAGTTGGGCGAACTTATCACCTCGCTCTGATAAAAATTCCGGGCGAATAAAGCGAGCAATGAAGTCCGCGAAACTAACGCCTCGGTCGCCCAATTCCAAATGAAGCTCCTCGTAAATCTCCAAAACCCTCACCAGGCCCGGATGCTGATGCTGGATGGCATTTTCCGGAGTTAAGTCGAGTACCACCTGCTTGGTGGCAAAGACGTACTCATCAGGAGGAAGCAGCTCCTCATAATGCTCCCCCCTCGCCGGTAAACCCGAAAGCTCGACGAACTCCTCTAAAGAAATAGAAACTTCCCTATCCGCCGTCAGGAAAGTATGCGTGGGGATATTCCATTGTTCAATGAAAGCCCTTGTCCACCACGTTGGAGGAGTAGGATATTCGAAAAGCGAGACGTAGACGGCGGAGTATAAACCGATCTTCGTCAGATGAGCTCTTTTCGCTGCTAAGATGTACCGGGCCCATGGCAGGTATCCAACAAGCGGTCGCGGATTCAATCCAATATTATAGGCCTGTCCCCAAGGGCGTGCTTCACCCTGACAGATTCGCCTTCCTAGGATATCTATGGCCGGCGGCGGCTGTACCGGAATAGCGCCGATTGCGGGCTGGAGAAGATCGTCCGAATTCCAATTTTTAACCTCCACGGCATACTCCACCGGGGGTTTATCTGCGTAGGGGATCGTGACTATGGGTTCAGAAGGCGAGGCGGAACTAAAACTACGGCGGCCTTGGATAATCTGACTGTACCACCTTCCCCATAGGTGGAGATGTTTGCACTCAGGATCACGATCTTTAATCAAGGCAAACACTACCCGGTCCACTGGTGCGTGTGGGAACCCTCCTTCTGAGCGAACGAAAGGAAAAGACAAGTCGTCAGACATTCTTCCTGCATAAAATATATATATATCATTAGTGGCCTGACACTTAATATTTAATAAAAATAATATATAAAAAAAATCTATGATAATAATAATAATAAATAAAAAGTTGGCTCCACACTGTGAGGCAGTGGGTAAGGAACAAAAGGGGGACCCACAAAATCAAGATGACGGCACATCATTTGATAAGACAATCCCACCATTGGATGAGACTGTCAGTCAATTAAAAGACCCCCAAGAGAATATCCCCATTAGGGGGACCCCTAGAGACAAGGAGAAGATCTCCTCTTTTCAGAGCAAAGCTCTGCCACAGAGTGACACTTGTCAAACTCCTGTTTCAAAGGAATAAAACTTCTTAAAAAGAGCCTAGCTCTGCAGTAGTGATAAAAATTTATAACTCCTGAGAATTAAAATTTTGGGATCTTAAAGATCCATGGAAACTTAAAAAAAATTTCCTAGTTGATCTATGAAGCAGGGCTCTGTTCATGGGTTAAAACCTAAGAACAGAGTCTCTGTAAATTTGGAGAGCAAGGCTCTGTGAATAAAAAAGAAACCCCAAAGGGGTTTCCTTTAGATCAAAGATCTATAAGAGCAAGGCTCTGTTGAAGAAACCCCAAAAGGGTTTCCTTTAGATCAAAGATCTATAAGAGCAAGGCTCTGATTAGTTAAATTTAATTTAAATTAAATTAATTTAATTTTACCTATAATGGTTCTGAAGTTAGAACTTGGAAGTTCTTAAGGAAATCACAAGAGCAAGGCTCTGGAAGTTCTCAAGTAAGAGCAAGGCTCTGAAATTCAATTTCTTGAGAATGGTAAAAAAATTACCAAGGACCAAGGGTCCTATTTATAGGCGCCTGCGCCTGTTCACCTGACTCGTCGATCCGACGGTCAGGATCTTGCCACCGTTGCACTCACGCGCGCGCCACGTGAGCGCAACGGTGGGGGGGCATCTGTTTCCCCCAATCAGAGCAAGGCTCTGTTGAATTTTGAAAATTCAAAATTCGAAGCAACGCTTCGGTTTCCGTGCGCAGTGCGCAATTTGCCACGTGGCAGAGGCTGAATGGGCAGCGTAACGCCCGAAACAGCGCGTCCCATCAGAGCAAGGCTCTTCAGAAAACTTAATTAAAGACTTAACTGCGCAAACGCACGGATGCGCGACACGTGTCTGCGCAAGCGCTTGGATGCACGACACGTGTCTGCGCAGTTGCGCAGTCGCAACTGCGCAAACGCACGGATGCACGACACGTGTCTGCGCAAGCGCTTGGATGCACGACACGTGTCTGCGCAGTTGCGCAGTCGCATCTGCGCAAACTCACGGATGGGCGACACGTGTCTGCGCAGTTGCGCATGCCGCAGCTGCGCAAACGAACCGATGCGTGACACGTGTCTGCGCAAACGCACAGATGCGTGACACGTGTCTGCGCAGTTGCGCAGCCGCAGCTGCGCAAACGCACCGATGCGTGACACGTGTTTGCGCAGTTGCGCAATCGCAGCTGCGCAATCGCAGCTGCGCAAACGCACGGATGCGCGACACGTGTCTGCGCAGTTGCGCAATCGCAGCTGCGCAAACGCACGGATGCGCGACACGTGTCTGCGCAGTTGCGCACTCGCAGCTGCGCAAACGCACGGATGCGCGACACGCGTCTGCGCAGTTGCGCAATCGCAACTGCGCAAGCGCTCGGATGCGCGACACGTGTCATTTGCTGGTGAGTTGCGCAGCAACTGAATGAAGATTTAGATAAATCTTTTCTGTTCTCCTGTAAAACAGGAACCCTTGGATCGAAGATCCAATGGTGGGAAAATTCCCAAAATTATTCAGGAAAGATTTTGTTAACAAATCCAACAACTTTGTGGGCACTATAAATAAGACCCCAAGCCTCATTCAAAAGGCATCAATCAGATAATCAGGAGGAGAGAATTAGAGAGAGAGTCAATCATCAAAGGAAAGCTCTTGAAAATTAATCAAGAACACAGAAGAAACAAAAAGAAGAAGGTAAAATTTCTGAAGAACAGAAAATAAATAGTGCCTTGCACTTAATATGAACCCTTGGTTCTAAAAAAAAAAAATATAATAAATAGTGCCTTGCACTTAATATGAACCCTAGGTTCTGTATGATCAGGAGAAAACAAGAACTTGTTTTTCCTTTGATCTAAATTCAAATCAAAAGTGCCATGCACTTGAATTCTTCAAACTGAAGATTTCTAGGGTTTCTGCAACCCTTTGTTTTGGGCCAGGCCCAAATTAAAACAATAAAAGGGCAAGGCCCTGTTTGGAAAAATTCCTGAGTTTCTGGAAACTCATTATTTAAAAGGGCCTGGCCCAAATTGAATTGCAGATAAAAGGGCAAGGCCCTGTTTATAAAAAAAAAAAGAGTTCTGAAACTCACTATTTAAAAAGGGCAAGGCCCTGTTTGGAGAATTCCTGAGTTCTTGTTAAAAAGGCTTGGCCCAAATCAGACTTGCAAAATAATGAAAGGGGCCGAGCCCTGTTTAGATCGATTCTTCTAATCGGGCAGAGCCTAAAAATAAAAATTGGACTTAACCCAATCTTGGCTGTAAGTCCTTAAATTAAATGCCTCTCCTAAATCAATCTACATCCGGTTCGAGGGTACATCTCCGAACTCCTTTGACATCCGTCGTTGTAATTCCTCAACGACGTCAAAGAGGCGACGGGTCCCAACGACCACTCACCTAATATTGGACCGAAACGTCCTTAAACTAATATTTGCCCCAAAATGAGAACATTGGACCGAAACGTCCTTAAACTAATGATGGACCGAAACGTCCTTAAACTAATATTGGACCGAAACGTCCTTAAACTAATGATGGACCGAAACGTCCTTAAACTAATATTGGACCGAAACGTCCCTAAACTAATAATGGACCGAAACGTCCCTAAACTAATGTTGGACCGAAACGTCCCTAAACTAATAATGGACCGAAACGTCCCTAAACTAATGTCGGACCGAAACGTCCCTAAACTAATGTCGGACCGAAACGTCCCTAAACTAATAATGGACCACCATGTCCCTAAACTGGCGACGGACCACCATGTCCCTAAACTGGCGACGGACCACCACGTCCCTAAATTGGAATATGGACCACTACGTCCTTAAACTGGCGACGGACCGAAACGTCCCTAAACTAATAATGGACCCCCACGTCCCTAAAACTGGCGATGGACCGCCATGTCCCTAAACTGGCACAATAGGGCCCAAACGCTCTTTTGTTGGATCTAAACGGTCCCGTCTAAGTTGATCTTAACCCCAAATACGGTTAACGTGTCCTTAGACATTTAAATAAACGATAAAACTCCAAATTAACTTTGGTTTAAGGGTACATCTCTGAACTCCTCAGACGCCTGTCGTTGTAATCCCTCAACGACGTCAGAGAGGTGATGAGTCCCGACGGCCGGATAATTAAATAAATCATGATGTTACGTTGATCTTAGTCTAAAACAGGACTAACGTATCCTTAACGAATGTTTAAGTCGATCTTAGATGCAACGCGACTAATGCATCCTTAAACTAAAAACACCAAACCCAAATCTAAGTAAATACGGATTTGGACTAATTATCCACGTCCTACGGGTGACGACATCACTCAGTCTCCGTATACAATCCACGGGCAATCACAAACAAAACAAACACACACGACACGAAGTGAAATTCTGGAGAAGGAGAAAGTTGTTACCGCGACGCGGTAGCGTAATTAACTGCAGGGGCTTGCGCCTGCAGGGAAGAGCGTCCCCACAATAAAAAAAAACCCCTCACCCTGAGGGGGAATCTGACGAAGTCTGCTACATCGGCCGCATCCGTTTAAACCTCCGATACACGGTGCCATAAATCAACTTGGCATCTTCGGAGAGATAGGCGGATAAAACCGAATAGCATCTGCCCCGAACCCCAGGGCACGTGACGTCCTAACGTCTCGGCCGCCGTTCGGAGGGGAACACCACTCCTACTTTTACCCTTTTCTCCAGGACACCCCGTATTACTACGAACGCCCACTTCCATTGGACAAAACCATCGTATGGTTAGATACGAACTCGAAAGAATTTATTCGAGGATGGTTTCAGGTTCTGGAGAAAACGTATAGGACTATTCAGTTGTCTTTTCATTTTACCTTCTCTCAGATTGCGAGTACTCCTTGGTTTAAGAGATAGTACACCTATTACGCAAATTGGATAGTCTTCTTCCAAACCTTAGGCTGGTGCCGACCGGTAGGGAATGAAGAAAACCAATTAGCATAACGATGGTGTGCAGAAGGTATTAAGTTAAGACAAAGCAAGGGATTAGTAAGAGGGCAAAGTAAATTGCGACTAAGAATCACGACCAAACCAAATATTCCTTCGCCAATCCTAAATCACCTTTGTATTTCTCCAGGACACTCCGTATCACTACGAAGATCCACAGTTTATTGGATATTCCATCGTATGGTTATATACGAACTCGAAAGGAACTTGTTCGAGTTCGGGGATGGATTCTGGTTCAGGAGAAATAGGAATAAAGTTCATTCAGTTGTCTTTTATCCTCACCTTCTCTCACATTGCGAGTGCTCCTAGGATTAGGACAGCACACCCATTATGCTTATTGGATAGTCTTCTTCCAAACCATAGGCTGGTGCCGAACGGTAGGGAAGGAAGAAAACCATTTGGCCTAAAGGGGTGTGCAGAAGGTAATGACTAAAGACATATGAAGGGATTTGGAGAGGTGGCAAAGAATTATACGGTTACAGTCGTGAATCTGGAAGAGGCATTACTAGGAATACCGGAATACCCCATCGAAACATTTCAATGTTTCAGCTTCACTGTGTACTGTTAAAAGAAAACTGATTTCCCGATTAGATACTTACTCCAGGGTATGTATTTACCAGGTTTGATTCTCACATCTGTATGGTTCTACAGATGTTGAGTGGGAGTAAGTTATTGGGAATTGGGTGATCATCCTCATTATATCGGGATTCGTTGTAATCGGTGATATTTGAGGAAATCACCTGGTCGTTTGCCGGTCGGCAAATATTTGGTTTTGAATATCCGCTGTTAAGCACCAATTTCAAATTGATATATCTGTACGTCTATTTTCATAGAGTGAGATATACCTTTTTGAAATTATGTCTGTGACATTTACCTATATCAGTGGATGGTTGGGTTAGAAGCATTAAACAGCGGTGTAATTCTTCTTAACCATAAGTACAGTTTTCAACCTATGACACACAGTGAATGAGTTATCAGACCCAAGGGACTTATACAGAGTATTGTATGTTGTCCAGGGTCCATCAGGACAAAGGGGTTGGTTCTCGTACTATATTCGGTTTACTTGTGACTTCTCTAGTTTTTAGACAGGTGTTTCGTGGAAACACAGGGTCCGAATTTTGAGAAGTTATAGGTATTTGAATAGAGTAGAGAACCAGGTGTAGCAAGTATCGGGATTCTTCAAAGCAATCGAAGATGTAGACACTTGTGCATGGTATTCAGTTGGTAGTAGTGACTAAGAGAACTTGCTTCTCTTTCAGGTTACTCATAATTGGAAGCATTCCTAAGTTGAGTAACGCCGATCGGCCTCCTTCCATTTGGTGGACATGCACTAGATATTGCTTCATGATTTGAATCCGGTTCAATTAAATTAGTGCCTCTGGTCCTATATGGGATATAGAACAGTTCGTATCTTAACGATGTTAAGGTACGGGGAGTTGTCCTGCTTATGATTAAAACCAGACACTGGACAACTCAAGGCACGTTTCTGTAATGGCTGTTTGTGGGTTGACCCAAGCTATGACGAGGGTTGACTTTCTACCATCTGGATGAACAATAGCGATATTGTTCTAGACTCGCCACAGTTTTATTAAAAATGGATTTTTTCATAAAACAGTAGTGGGAGTATGGTAGAACTGGAAGTGATTCCAGAACCACAAATGATTACTTAAGATTTGATAAGGAACCTAAAGATTCAATCTGGATTGACATTCCATTGGCCACTCCGCAGATTAGGTGGGTAACTTCAGGCACCCGAGAGGTACTACGGTAGCTTCAAGGACGGTGACAGGGAAGTTCTTGTTTACCCACAATTACCATTGTTGTTGTTCCAGGCTGCGAGACCCGGCGGGAGGATGAGTATAGCGTCGTTCTAAACTAGTTTTAGAAGTGTACGTCTATATGACTCTGCCAGAGGGTTGTCGTAGTCAGTGGGAGCAGCGGAAGCATTGGTGGACAGGTAGCTTATGTCTATTTATAGACTAAAGCAGATATAGCGGAGATAGATCATCTATTTCTGACGTGACAGTCATAGGTTTGACTTCATCAGAATAGGGGATGGATCTGTTGAGAAGGTAGTAGGGTGTGATATCCTGGTATTTGGATGACATACACAGAATAGGAAAAGAAACTCCTATACTACAGTCGGTCATACTTTAGTCGTCACACAGTGTTTTCTCCATATGGGAAATGGATTTTGTATCAGACATACTGGTTACTAGATCTATGGTTTTAGATCTAGATTTGGGTGGTTTCCTAATCAGGGTACTTAGACAGTATTCTAAGAGTATTTAGAATGGACGACTCCTGGCACGGTAGTATACCTGCAGGTAATGGAGTCACCCCTCTCCAAAGGTGTCTTATAGACTAAAGTAGAGAGGGATGTGCATGATTGGCAGATCACTTGCTTAGGCAATTGAGTCAATCATGAGATGTCAAGTACCACACCAGATGTTGTTCTTGCACTAGATGCAATAAGTTGACATTAATCCAATCCTGGAGAAACAGTCGGAAGCAGTTTTAGAACATTAGTGGATGTTCTAGGGATATGATAACGACAGCCTTATTAAGGAGACAGTTATCATTCCAGGATTCCAAGGTGACCTGGACGACAAGGAGGTTGTCAGAGTTATAGTTTTTCCTTCTGACGAAGGGCAGTATTTTGGACAGGTGGTCCAAGGCAATACTGAGGGTGGCATGGCGCAGGATACTGATTAAGTTCAGTTGACGATACAGTCTAAGAAGTTTGGATTTGGAGATCATTTATGAGCTAGGTCCCATCAGACATCCAGACACATTCTAAGACAGGTACTGCTCTTTTCGGGAGATGGGTTTCTCCGCGAACTTGAGATATAGAGAGACATAGAAAGAAACAACAAAGCGGATCCACTCACTAAAGCTATTCCTCGAACGTAATAGTTTCGCAAACGAGCTTTGTGAGACTGACTAGTAGAGGAGTTGGGTGTTCGGTATCACACGGGCTGTGAGTATGCGACATCGCAATAATTAGCCTTGAGTGCAAGTGGGAGATTGTTGGAGTTAGTGCCCTCAGAGTCAATTATTAGGTCACAGGTACGTGATTGCAATGATTGATGGAGGACCTATCCCGGTAGGACAGTCTTACTCGAGATGATAGTATGCTATCTGGTTTACCTTTATCAGCTTGTACTGTTTTAGGTGACCTTACAGGTCGCTATTACACGTTGGTAGAGCCCCTAGGATTCTTGCTTGACCACCAGCAGTATGAGGGCGATCATATACGTGGGAGCTGGCAGTCTATAAGCATATCCTTAAATGGTCCCTAGTCGTGAGAGTTTCGAGACAGGGCATCGATACTCCAGAGTAGACTAGTGTGTACATTCGAGACCCCGACGAGAGGCGGTGGCCGGTCTCACAAGCCACTGGTGTCAGTTGGTTCACCTAAGATGTATACAGATGCTCATTGGGTTATGAGTACACCGGACAGGACTCGCCGGGAACATGCCAGTTGGTCATATACCAGACGTCAGATGGCAGTTCCCTGGTGACATGTGTACAGGTTAATTCATCGACCTAGGGATCGTCATTTGTCTTGTGTGAGTTCCCACTGTACTTTGATTACTACCCTACCACGGCTCAAAGGAGTCGTGCAAACAGGTTTTAGTTGGGTACAGTCCCGAGCCACATGGAGGCAGTGAGCGTATCTTCAGGGGTTCGTCTCTCCCGGTATTGGGGGTGAGGTCGCGCTGTGTCTAGGAGAGCCATTACACGAAGCCCTCGGCCGAGGCAAGGAGATTTACTGGTAGGTATTCCAGTAGTATCTCAGGGTGTTATGGGCTACACTCCGACATGACTTGTACCGCTTTTAGGGGTCTGACTTTTACCAACCCCCTAGGCCCGCCATGCGATGCTCATAGACGAACGGACCGGACTGTACGGATATTGTCACTGACAGGCTCAGTAGGGTTGTCTGGCTGAGTTCGCTCACAGACGTCCCTTTTAGTCAATACCTGGTAGCCCGTTACGTATTGGCTTATACCTCTGACGTACTAGTGGTTAAATCCACAACCAAGGTGTTGACGAGTCTTTAGAGTCCCCCACATTCAGTTACTCAGCTTTCGGGCGAAAAGTTGTAGAGGCCGTATGGAGATATGGCAGGGTCCGATCAGATACGTGCGGTATTGCACGGATCAGGATCGGACAGTTTGTACTACTGGCCGTATGGTTATATGGCAGGGTTCGATCAGATACGTGCGGTATTGCACGGATCAGGATCGAACGGATATTACTAGCCGGCTTTGGTATAAGCCGGATCCTAGTATAGTACAGTGGAGATTTTTGTCTCATTGCATTTGTATTTCGGTCGGAATACAAATGCGGGTGTGTATGCACAGTATCGGGGTTTTCCTGTAATTTATTACGGGACCAGTTTTCTGGAGTTGCCAGTTTGCTTTCTGTTTCGGCCAATTTCCTTTGTATCGTTCATTGGCCGAAGTTTGGTGGAGGAGGGATTATTTGCATTGTTGCAAATAAGTATTTATGGAGGGTGTTTTTGCATATATTTGTATCATGATGGTTTCATGATGGAGCCCATCCTTTGACTCTTTCTTTTCCATCATGGTTTGACTTGTGGGGATATGATGAGAGTTGATTAGGTTTTGGAGTGTTAGATTTGTTTTGTGATCATTCCTTATCATGATCACTTCACACTCTCCCTTGGATGATGGTTCCACCCACCACTTGACTTCACACTCTCTCTCCTTTTCCCATGCATGGCCGGCCACTAGTGAGGGGGGATCTTTTTTCTTTTGAGTGAGGGGAAAAATGTTATTCTCATTCTTTGCATGCTACATTTTTCCCCACCTCTCTCCAAGTTCTTTTTCCTCCACCACAAAGGCATCTCCATGAACCCCAAATGAGACATGCTCACTAGATATTCTACAGCAAATCTTGGGCACGTCGACTAGCCAGCTTCGTGCCCGAGTTGCCTCGGCATTGAGGTGGGAGCCCGTAAAAGAAGTAGGCGATGTGGTGCACTTCCGGCGACGAGGAGGAGACGGGACATTCCGCAGGAGATCGGGACGACGACGAGAACACCGGAGGACTCGGATCTGTCGGTATATCTCTCTTCCCTTTCTTGTAGATAGCTAGGACTAATTAATGGTTCGATCCGGGTATTAGTGCGCGGCGGTTTTCCAGTTCAAGAAAATTTAAAATTTATCACCGCTTCCGCATTTGGCCGTCGGATTGACGGCCGGGGCGCCGACGTGCACTTACAGTTGGGACTTTCACAGTCCAGGTATATCAACACTATACTAAAAAGATTCAGTATGGAAGATTCAAAGAGCGGTAATTTACCGGCTTGTCACGGAATCACCCTCTCCAAAGAGATGTCTCCCAAGACTGATTTGGAAAGGGATCGCATGTCAGTTATACCCTACGATTCTGCGGTAGGCTCTATAATGTATGCGATGTTGTGTACCAGACCAGATGTAGCTTATGCACTAAGCGTGGTAAGCCGGTATCAGTCAGACCCATGGGAGAAGCACTGGATAGCAGTAAAGAACATTCTCAAGTACCTGAGAAAGACTAAGGATATGTTCTTGGATTACGGCGGAAAAGACCTCCAGATCGAGGCTTTTGCAGACTCCATCTTCAAGAGTGACAAGGATGACTCCAAGTCCATGTCAGGTTATGTCTTTACCCTCAATGGAGGGGCGGTGTGCTGGAAGAGTTCCAAGCAGGACACCGTTGCTGACTCGACGATGGAAGCGGAGTATATCGCTGATTGCGATGCCGCAAAAGAAGTAGTCTGGATAAAGAAGTTCCTAACAGAACTTCAGGTGGTTTCTACCATTGTTAATCCAATACCGCTGTATTGTGACAACAACGGCGCCATAGGTTTAGCGAAGCAACCCAGGTCCCATCAGAAGTCCAGACACATCTTAAGGCGGTATCACCTGATCAGGAAGATCATAGATCACCGGGAGATCGAGGTCCGGAGAATTGCTATGGAGGAGAACACTGTAGATCCATTCATAAAGGCCTTACCTCAAACACAGTTCGATAGGCTACTCGAGATGATATGTCTTTGATATGCCAGTATATTGCCCTAGTGCAAGTGGGAGATTGTTACTGTATATTCCCTAGGAGCCATTATTGTATCATACTAGTTTGTATGTTACTTAATGGAAGCTTGGGATATTCACAGTTGTATTAATAGTCTTGCTCAACATAGTAGTATGCTACTTGGTTTATATCTATCTTAATATGTGTATATGTTTCTTTTAGCATATCGCGAATATATATTGATAGAGGCCTTAGGATCTTGCTTAACTACCAGCGTTGTGATGGCAGTCACACTAGTGGGGGCTGGGTAGTCTACAAGAACATCCTTTTTCAGGTCACTAGTCTTAGGATTATCGAGACAGGGTATCGATACTCCAGAGTAGACTAGTGTGTTCGCTTCTCATCCCAGCAGGGGAAATGGTCTGTCCCACAGCCATTAGTACGTTGTACTGGAGATAGTATGCAGGTGCTCGTTGGGTTATGGGTACACCGGACATGACTCACAGGGAACTGTTGGTTGGTTTTATACCCGTCGTCAGTTAACAGTTCCTAGGTGACATGAGTACAGCATAGTCCGTTGACTTGACACTGCTTCTTCGTCCCGAGTGTGTTCCTACTGTTCTTAGATTGCTACCCTACCACGGCTCAAAGGAGTAGTGCAAATAGGTAGCAGTTGGGTGCAGTCCCGAAGCACTTGGAGGCAATGGTGGTTAGATAAGATTCATCTCTCCCGGTATTGGGAGTTGATATCGTACAGTGTTTGGAGAGCCATTATGGAAAGTCCCTGGCCAGGGCAAGCGAGATTTACTGGTAGGATTTCCAGTAGCATCTCAAGGTGTAATGGGCTTCACTCCAACATGACTTATACCGCTTTTAGGGGACTGACACTTTCCGCCCCCTAGGCCTGATATGCGATAGTCTTAGACGAACAGACCTGACTGTACTGAGATTGCCACATCAGGCTCAGTAGGAGTTCAGATGGGATTCCTCATCGGCCTTCTTATCGACATCTACCTGGGAACCGTTACGTATAGCTAGTACCGCTTGCGGCCTGTGGTTAAACCTACTGCCAGCGTGGTATCGAGTCATTAGAGTCCCACACAGAGAGTTTCCCTACTTCAGGCGAAACGATATAGAGGTCGTATGGTTTTACGACAGGGTTCAGGCATATACGTGTATTTATGAACGTATGATATTCGGACAGATTTTACTAGCGGGCATTGGTTTAAGCCAGATTCTAGTATTGGATTATTGGATTTATGCAGTCTCAGTATAACCGTGTTTTTCGTAAATACGGATAGGAGGGGCATTCTCGTAATTACTCGAGAAGCTTCTAGAAGAAAGGTAACTCATTTAGTTTTAATTCATTTATGAATTAAACTAAATGAGGTGGAGAGGTGATGTGTTATTTGCATTAAATGTTTTAATGACTCATGAGATGATTCATCCAAAGTCAGTTAATGAAGCATGGTTGTTATTATTGTATATTATTATTTGGATAATTATCATGCTTCATATATTCACAAATGAGTAATAATTCATTTCATTCTCACATACACACTCTCTCTCCTCAAGCTCTCCTCTTGTTCAACCTAACCCTAATCCTCTCATGTGTTGCGATCCCAAGGGTTAATAAGACTAATAGATCCTTAATCCACTTCTATATTTTCCAGGTCACTTGGATTAGCAATCCTAGCCACTTAGTTACCTCATGTTATTGGTTAAAGCTTGAAGGAGGAACTCTCTGGTGGATCTTCTTTTACATCGAGGTGGCCGACGAGGAGGTGAACAACACGAACAAGAAGGAATGGTATCTTGAGGTATAATCATCTATCATAGTAGTTTAGCACTTCTAGATAGTTGTTAGTTAGGGTTTAGCAAAGATCCTTAAAGTTAGTCGATGTTACCTTGAACAAAATGATTGTTTTACCTATTCCGCCTCCCCGCATCTAGTGGGGTGTGTAACGTCGACTTACACTCATTGCAAATTTCAACATTTGAAATTCCCGATATGCTTTTGCCCCTAACGTCCTATGACCTTGACGAAAGCCAACAAATCATAGTCCTCTAGTCAAGTTCATCCCGTACATTTCATGTTTGAATTAAACCCACCTGCACGACCCTTGACGAAAGCCAACAAAGCCGTACGACTACCTTAATCCAATCGCATCTCATGCTTTAGTAGATAAGCACTAATTAGCTACCGCACACTATGCCTTGACGAAAGCTAACAAACGTAGCACGAATACTAAATATTACTTATCTGAAATGTCGGAGGGCTATAAAGATTTTTACGAAAACCATGAGCGTAATGAACTTGATATAGTTGTAGAAATAAGTGATTTTTGAAAATGAGTGTTTTTGAGGCTTTTTACTAGTTTTGCTAAAGTGGTCACTCCCGGTGAAGGGATCTCAGCTCTTTCCTTATCGAATAAGGTGCAGCATATTTCACAAATACCGCTTTGCAAAGCAAGAACTAAAAGAAGCAATCTAAGACAAAACCGAGTGGGTTGTAGCATCTGCTAGCTTTTGCTAAAGAGCTCACTCCCGGTGAAGGGATCTCGGCTCTTTCCTCATCGAATGAGGTGCTGGATATTCTAAAAGGAATACCGCTATGCAAAGAAAGAACTAGAGCTACCCTATTTGAAAATTTGATTCTACAACATATTTTAGGTTTCTTTTCTTTTCATTAATCTCATTAATGAAATCCCATCATTTATGCTTCCTAAGCATCATAGAAGAAACGAAAATACAACGTACGCTTATGCCATCTGCATTCGTCACAGTGTCCTGCTAAGCACCGTTAGGTTACTTAACTAACGGCATACCGTGACGGGACTAGCGCGGGTGCAAAACATAAGCAACGTCTACTATATATATCTCAAATATAAAGTATATCCATTTGTCTCAAAATCCACAGTGATCCCATCACAGAGAAGCAGAAGAAACATATGAAATATTGGATATACTAGGAGGTCCGTGTTTTATTTTAAGCTTGTATAAAACACGGATTCCTCGGTCGCGATGAATAACCAAACCCACATCCCTACACCCCTACGAGAGCGGCAAGCAACCCTACCAATTCTAGAGTTAGGAGACCCGGACTCGACTCCTAGAGTTGGTCTCCCACTGGACTCTAGAACCCGGTTACTTGTGCCCCCTCCTTATGTCTATCCTAATGCGGAAAAGTAAATAATATACAACAATGGTGACATCATCCTCAACCCGGATGTGCCCCAATAAAAAAATATTATATACATTGAATTTTACATGAATGAAAATAAAAACTCTCATCTCACATAAAACCCCCGGCTATTCAAAACGCGACGATCCAATATAACATATCACAGCAACACATAACATCACATGTCATCAACGTAAGTAAATATGCGTATCCTAATTGTCGTTGGCATATAGCAACGAAACCGGGGATACACCACATATTACACTTACGGTCGCAGAAAAGAAAATGTCAAACTACAACATTTGAAATCCATATTAACCTTAGACATCATAAACCCAAAATATCACATACTTTGGATTTCATGCCTAACTATACGAATTCCACATATTGTATCACATTACAGAAATAGCTAGACGATGTTAAAAATTCCTATCGAATCAAAAAACACCCACTTACCCAATAAGCTCAACACTTGAGCGTAGTTTAAAATTATCCATCACATGCCACAGTACCAATGAACCAGCCGTAGAAGGGCAAACCAATGCCTCACCTGTGGCACAGTTGAACCACCACAAACCCTAGGGTTCATGGCGGTTCTGACGGTCATAAAATCGAGTTAAGCTTTCATTCTTCTAGAGAGTTCATCGAATAACTTGCACGATATTTGATTGTTTCAAACTTGGAAAAATTCAACTCTTGAAAAAATTTCCAGCGAGGGTCAAAGTGGGTATCTGATATCCGTTTGAACTTTTTAACACCGTCTAAACAACCCGAAATACTGCTAGAATTATGACTACGAAACACTCCGAGTTGCCTTTGCAGTAAGTTAACATCATATGAAAAATTAGCAAAAACAAACAACACCTGAAACCCCAAAACCTAGAGACCGGAACACAAAAAAAAATTTGAAGCCCAGAACATGCAATACGGCCGGCCCGCTCGGATTTTGAGCCCATCTGCTCGGCCAAAATCCGGCCAACATGGTTCATATTTCTTCTGTGTTCTTCAAATGTCCCATACCAGAACATGCAATACGGCCGGCCTGCTCGGATTTTGAGCCCATCTGCTCGGCCAAAATCCGGCCAACATGGTTCATATTTCTTCTGTGTTCTTCAAATGTCCCATATATCATTCTGTACTTGTTTGGAAAAAATTTAGACAACTTTAAAAATAGACAGAAACTGCAGTTTTGGATTTTCAAGTTTCGGAGTATTTCGGTTTCGTAATCCTACACAATCCGTCTAATTCTCTAGCTAGGCTTTGATACCACTGTAAGGTTCCTATGAACGACAGCAAGGTTTCGGGAGGCATCATCCATGCCATTTTTAAATATTAGCTGTTTTAAAGAACCCTAAACTAGAATCGTTAACTAGAGAATCATACGAAACTAAATGTAAACTACTTTACATCTAAGTGAACTAGAAATACAATCTTTGTAGATCGGTCCTTCACTTCAATAGCTCCTTGTAGTAGTCCCTTCGCTGTGATGAAATGATCTTGCGGACTCTTGAATGGCTCCATGAGAAGAAAGCAACGAACTTGCTTGAAGTCTTCGAGGCCGAAGATGATCTACGTCGAGGAGACACTAACCCAAGCTACCCTCTTCACTAATGTGGGATTAATGAAGCAAACACCCTATACTAAAGTGCTAAATTTGTGAGGATGAAGAAGTAGGATTTTTGCTCACTTTGGATTTCTTTTTCTCACTAGAGTTTCTCACTTCTACAAAACCTAGAGAGCACTTCAGCTTTGAGGAAGAAGATCAAGAGAGATAATGTTGTGAGAAAGAATGGCAACCATGGGTGGGAAAATATCTAATATTACCCTTGTAGAGACTTAACCATGAGTTTAGATAATGTTTGGGTTAGCAAATATATAGTGTAAGACAAAACTAATGGACTAAGTTAAATGGTCTTAAGTCTTCATGAAGCTTCATGCCATGTGACAAATTTCCACATAATAATTGAATTACAATAAATAAATAAACCCTACATTATCTTCATTATGGTGTAAGTCTCATACACCCATGTTGCATGTATCATCAATCATGACACATAAATAAAACACAATTAATATATATCACATATATATTAAGTGTGCACATGTGAGAAAAATAAATGTTTAAGTGAGATAATATTAGTTAATGTAAATTAATATATCAAATATATAATTATACATTAAATCATTAAATCAACACTTGATTTAATAATTTGGTTATATCTCATAAGACCGACTAATATTATTTGTATCATTATATCGAATCAACACTTGATTCGATAACCCGGCTATATCACATATAACTGACCGATACAGTATAGACTTATCGAATCAACATTTGATTCGATAACCCGGCTATATCACATATAACCGATCAATACATTACATAGCAAGAATAGAATACGGTATCACATACTCGTATTAATTTTGGTCCCGCACATATCACATATGAGCTCCTACTTCGTTTTACCTGAGCCAGTGAAACCTCTGTGTAGGACACTAAAGACTCGTCAATATGCCGGCAGTAGGTGATAATCACATTAAGCACCCACAAGCCGTCAGCGGTACTAGCTAGAAATAACGACTATCCGGGTATTGAACGATCAGAAGATCAGCAAGCTAGCCCTCTCTAACTCCTGCAAAAGCCTGTCAGTAATACTACCGTACAGTCCGGTCTCTTCGTCTGATATGTCGTATATCCAATATAGTGGTGGTAAACGTCAGACCCCAATAACCGATAAGTCGTGCCGATGTGAGACTCATAATGGGTCGAGAAACTACTGCTTATTAGTAAATCTCTGTATATCAGCCCTGGCCAGAGACTTTCCTGTTATGGCTAATCAAGCACAGCGCAACATCAACCCCCAATACCGGGAGAGACGAATCCCCTCCTATCGCTCATTGCCTCCATGTGATTCGGGACTGTACCCAAAAGCCACCGTTTTGCACGTTCTCATGAACGTGGTAAGGTGGAAATCAAAGAACAGTGGGAATCACACAAGACTCTTTGACGATCTCGGGTCTACAGACTAACCTTTACCAGTGTCACCAGAAAACTGCTATCTGATGATAGGTATAATACCAACTAGGAGTTCACGGCGATTCCGTTCAGTGTATCCAGTCTCCACTGAGCACCCGTATACCATCTTTGATGTCAAACACCAATGGATGTGGGATCATCCATTGCCCATCATATGGGTCAGGATGCGTACACGCTAGTCTACTCCGGAATATCGATGCCCTGTCTCGATACACCCTCGACTAGGAACAGTTTTCGGGTGTACTTGTGGACTGCCGTTGGCTCCCACTATTATGATCTCCATCATTGTCCTTGTAGTCATGTACACAACCTAAGAGCTCTATCAACATGTGAGAGCAAGATAGCATCACATATACAAGTTAACATGTTAAGATAAAAAGCAACCAGATAGCATACTATCATGTCTAGCAAGAAAGTCCTTTCTATATATATCCAAGCCTCCACTATAATATACATCGCATGTACAATAATGCCCTCTAGGGCATACATATAACTAACACAATAGACATCATATTTGCCACAAACCGATTATGAAATTCTTCCTTGGAAAGTGGTGGTGATGGTTGATATTGGTCCGGATTGAAACTTCGGCCTTTAGCCCTAGCTATTTGCTCAGCAATGGACATGCGTCTAGGGGAATCCTCACTTGGAGTATTAATTGAAACATATGTATAATTAGGATACGGTTGATAAGACCTGGACTTAGGTGGCCAACTGTTTCTACCCGCTTGTTCTATCCGATCTCTTAAAGACATGGGAGAGTCAGATGGTATACCGAAGAGATTAAGAAAACAAAACATATCTGGTTGTGGATAGCAAAGCTCGGCAAGAGTTCGTCTATTTGGGTCACCCATTATAAGAAGGGAAGAGGGAAAAAAGGGTAAAAAGGAGATAGAATAATTTGTTTGTTTTGAAAAAAGCCGGATTTTGAAAAATCACACTACAATGCACAAGCAACCTTAGATCTAATGGTCACCTAGGTCAAGTCACTAGACTGCTCCTAGACTTTCAGAAGACAAATCGCAGGATAAATCCTCTACTGCCTCTTTATCCCTTCTATGGCCTGGTAAGTGCCAGATAAGTGGGAGGTTTTCTACTACGTAAGTAGTGGGCCTAATTAAGTAACTACTTGCTTTATACACACTTGCCTTAGACACCACAAAAGAAACATGGATAAGCAATAGATTACCCACGACCTTCTTCTGTCCTAATTGAGCGCGACAGTCCTTAGAGTCTTGTCTAGATATTTTTTAGTTAATGAGGGTGATGCGGATGCTAGTTTTGTGATTTTTGGGGCTTAGGAAGGTTAATGAAATTCCCACCTAATCTGAATTTGGTCTTTGCCCCTTAATTTCCATATTAAAATATGCAAACAACCAATTTCAAGAAATGCAACAAGAATTTTTTTTAAGCGCTACTAATTTTTGCAAAGAATCCTGCAGGAAATTTGTTATTGGACAAGATCAGAGAGGAGATAAGAGAGCAGAGATTATACCACAGAATTTGAAAGCAATGAAGCACCTAAACAGTGGCGGAACTGCCGCAAAAACCAGCAAATCGCCGCGGTTTCGTGGTGGAAAGGAGGATTTAGGTGTTCAAATTTTTACTACAGCTTCCTGTGCTCCTTTGGAGTCTTCAAAAAGTCTCTGAATCTTGATCTCCCTGGTACAATGATTCCAGATTCCCTCGCAAAAAATTAAAGCACTAAACGTTAAGCACATGATGCGATTCTTGGATTAAAATTTGATGGAATAATAATTTTTCAACTCAAATTGCAAAAACGAACAAATTACGAACGCATCCCCGGCAACGACACCATTTGATTGATCTAAAAATTTCGGTTCGTGTTTTGAAATGTAATCATAACCAAAGAATTTATAACCGCAATCAATTAACGGTGTCGCTTGTAGCGATCATTAGCGAGCACGGATCGTCCACTGAGATGCGAGTACTCGTTCGATCTTGTTTAGTTGAGTTTAAAAGAAAATATAAAAGAAAATGATTCAAGATTAATGAGATTTAATTTCAAGAAATATCAAGAAAATAGATCTAGAATCAAGAAGTTGTCCAAATCAAATTTGTTATCAAGATTATGTAGAATAGCTTGTAGGAATCGATCGAATTAGTAGCTATGATGAATACTAAAAATTACGAATCTTATCTATTGATGAATTGTAGCTAGATCGATGATGATCAATGGTTAGGGATCTATTGAAGAAACTAGGGTTTCTCCTTCACTATCCCTTGTCTTTTTATTGATAATCATTCAAATCTAGCCTCTAGCAAAGAGGATCTTCAATCGTTTGATCCTTAATTTGCAACGAGATTATAAAGAATGGTAATCTCGCTCCAAATTAGGTCATCAAAGATTCTTTTTTCTAGAGTTCACAAATCTCATAAGACTTAAGAGTAGTAAAAAGATTTCATCATTATTAGATCTACTGATTCTTTTGATTCCTTTACAAGAAGAGATTTCACTCATACATCATGAAAATTAAAGAATCACAAACGAGAAATTTCACAATGTAAGAATGTAATGAAAACGAGAATTAACAATTTATCACCTTCATTAAATCTTCTTCAAATTACACAACTCATCAATTCAAGGTACAAGATTAAGCTCTCGATCGCTCCTTTGAAGTGGGGAATTTGTCGTCGATCTTTGCGTGGCTCGATCGCCGTGAGACGTGGATCGTCGCGGATCTCTTGCTCTTGATGATGACCGGCGTTGCGATGAAGGATCGTTGATTTGCTCTCAATGGATCTTGATCTTGAATTGGAATTTGATTTGGATATTGTTTTGGATCAAGTTGTGTCACTCAACTTGTGCAATGATTTAGCACAATATTCAACAATCCTCAACCATTAGATCAAGATCCCTTTTATAAATTTCAAATAAATCTTCCCTCCAAAGCTAGGTTGTTAGAGAGAGCCTTCTAGAATGAGGTTGTTACAAGAAGCCTTCTAGAAGGAGGTTGTTATGCAGAGCCTTCCAAAAGAAGCCATGTGGTAATTTAAGTGTCTTGAGGAAGCAAGGTTGTTGAGAAGAAGTTTCTGGAGATTTCTCGTTCTCTGACACCCTGACTCGGTCGAGGATCTGCGGCAACTCGGCCAACTCGGCCGCGGCCATTTGAAGAGATCGATGTGTTATTTTTCTGGGGTGTTATAATGTAGGCTTTTGGGTTTTCTTCTGATGTCTGAAATCTTATAATTCTTTCTTGGTTGCTGCCAGATTTCAAGTCTTTGACTTGATGCGTTTTATCGGCATATTTGTGATTCCGGTTCTTTGACCTGAAGAATTTTCTGCACACAATCTCGATAAAATATGTTGAGATATACAATATCATGTGTGTAGTAATTAACACACAATTTCCCTCCAGAGTGTCGATTATAACCATAACATGTGGTATTTGGTATTTTCCAGATAAATTTGTAATCCGTGTTTTATTTACAATAAACACCCTTAGGTGATTAGAAAGAGTAGGGAAATTGATGTGTTAAGAATGCAATATTTTCGACTGATCACACTCTCATTTTCTCAAGTCATCTTCTTCTTCCTCTTAACCCTAATAGCTCTCATGTGTTGAGAATCCTAGGGTTCCAAGAGGCAAAGCACTCCATCTTCACACTCTACACCCTCTAGGACTTCTAGTTTAGCGTACTAGAAGCCGTAGTTACCTCAAATTTGTGGTAGTAGCTCGGACTATAGACACTCGGGTGGATCGTCTTTAACTCGAGGAGGCCGTCGAGGTAGCCGCGATCCATTACGATCCTTGGAGCCAACGACGAATGGAGGACAGCGATGAAGACCCGAAGGACTTGTATCATGAGGTATAATTTCGAATCCGAGTAGTTAAACCTTTTGAAGTTTGCTTGTTAGGGTTTGTGTTCGATCCATGGTTCAAGTCAGTGTTGCGAAGCACGGTAAAATCATTTTTTTAAATTTCTGCCTCCCCGCGGACATGTGGGGTGCGCGACATTGACTTACAGTGGTATCAGAGCCTTTCACAAACTTAGATAGCTTGTAGCGATGTTAGAATTCCGCCTTTTTCGTCGGGCAAAACTGTCGACAAAAACAGTTTTCAAAAGTGAGGTTTTGGGTTGTTTGCATACCCCACGGGCTCACGGTTTGAACCGAGAATCCGCGGGGTGGAGCATGCGCACCCCGGGGACAGCTGGGGAGGACCAATGGCCGGGACCACCCACCAAGGCCACCACTTGGTGGCCTTGGGGCTGGTGACCCGAGAGCACCACCAATTGGTGCTATCGAGTCTACCTACCTTGTGGGGCCACTTTATTGTGGCTGTTGGATATATATATGCCCTAGAGGCCTTCATTGTATAGGATGCTAGGGATATGTATGTACATAACAATCTTGCATGATATGATAGTACGCTATTTGGTTTGTCTTTATTTTAACGTGTGATATATTTTACTTTGTATTTATATACATGTTGATAGAGCCCATAGGATATTTGCCTGACTACCGGCGTCGTGATGGCAGTCATGCTTGTGGGAGCTGGGTAGTCAATAGGCACATCCTTAAATATCCCTGGTCGCAGGAGTATCGAGACTGGGTATCGATGATCCAGAGTAGACTAGTGTATACATATCTAGACCCTGACGAGGGGCGATGGATTGGTCCCGCAGCCATTGGTGATATGCACCTAAGATTGTATACAGATGCTCACCGAATGTGAGTACACCGGACAGGACTCGCCGAGAACTGACTGGATGGTATTATACCTAACGTCAGATAGCAGTTCTCAGGTGACATGTGTGCAGATAGTCTGTTGACTTGAGGTCGTCGTTTGTCTCGTGTGAGTTCCCACTGTGCTTTGATTACTACCCTACCACGGCTCAAAGAAGTATGCAAACAGGTTTTAGTTGGGTACAGTCCCGAGCAACATGGAGGCAGTGAGCGACTGTTAGGGATTCGTCTCTCCCGGTATAGGGAGTCGATATCGCACTGTGATCGGTTGGTCATTACCATAAGTCCCTGGCCAGGGCTGATTGAGAATTACTGGTGGACTGATCAGTAGATTCTCGGATGGTCTTAAGCCACACCGGCACGACTTGTACGATTGTAAGGGGTCTGACGTTTACCACCTCCCTAGACCATACATGCGACACTCTCAGACGAACAGACCGGACTGCACGGATATTGTCACGGACAGGCTCAGTAGGGGTTACGGACGAGTTCGCTCGTCGGCCTCCTTTTCGACACGTACCTGGGTTGCCAGTACGTACAGTTAGTGCCACTGAAGGACTTGTGGTTAAACCCACTGCCAGCGTACTGTCGATTCTTTAGAGTCCCACACAGAGGGTTTCCCCAGATCAGGAGAGACGATGTAGATGTCTTATGGTCTTACGGCAGGGTTTCGATCGCATTCGTGTACTGGCTACTCGAATGACGATTGGACGGATAATACTGGTAGGCTTTGGTTTAAGCCGGATACGAGTATTGTAGTATTGGATTATACTGATCTCAGTGAATCCTTATTTTTCGGAATACGGATACGGGTATGAAAATACGGAAAAGAGCATTCTTGTAAATTCACAAGGTTGACCTTCTAGAAGGAGACATCTCATTATTGATTTATTCTTTTTCATTAAAGGATTAATGAGGTGGAATTAGAAGAGTTATGAAGCATGGGTTGAAAGCATGGCTATGTATTTATTTATTCACTTTGGAATTACTATTCAAGTAAGGTTGCCTTTTATTTGATTAAAGAATTCCGTGGTTGAATTATTGTGAAAAATACATAGCCATTCTCACTTCTTATTTTATTTTTATTCTCACAAATGGTTTCTCTCTCCTAGGTTTTTCTTCTCTTCTTCATGAAACACATACACTTGCATGTGTTGCAAATAAATGAGTTTTGAGATCAATTAATCCTTAACACTCACTCTACATCTACTTAGTCTTCTTACTTAGCAAGTTTGATCACTAAGTTATCTCATGGAGGTTGGAGCTTGATCGTAGGCACCTCGGGTGGATCCATCTTTGACGCAAAGGAGACCGGCAACCGAACTCTTCCAAACCCTAGAAGTAGCCAAAGAAAGGAGATCAAGAACAAGGAGCTAGAACCAAAGAGCAAGGAGGAACTTCAAGATCCGAAGGACTAGACACGAGAGTATAACTTCTTAACCTAGTAGTTAGCACTCTCTTAGTTTAGTTTTGTTAGATAAGGCTTAATAAAGATCCTAAAGTGGGAAAAAGTTCATGATGCAAAGCAAAACAAGTTTCTTTTGTAGTGAGAAAACCGTTTTTTAAAGTATTCCGCCTCCCCGCCACACGTAGGGTGTGCATCATGGACTTACACTGGTATCAGAGCCATATTAAACCTTATCTAACTTGTTAGCAAAGTGTTGGAAATTCGATCACCGGAAAAACCCAAAAATCACATCCGATAAAAATCAGTTTCTGTCGATTTTGAAATCTGCTTTTAAAATTTTCCAGAGGGCTTAAAATTACTGGCAGGGTTTTCTAAGAATACTGATGAAATTTAGGCCCCTGAATCGATCAACTCACCGCGGATCCGCGGCCTAACCATGGGTTAGGCCGCGGAACCGCCGCCGAGTTGACTCGGATTCAGCCCAAATTTCATCTGTTATTCTTAGTTTCTGGAGTTGTGATTTTCGGGATATTTTGATTCTGCCCAGATATTTTGTGTACTGTGTTGGCCTGAGAATAGATTCAAAATTGGTTATTCGATCGAAATTCTAATTGCTTAAGCTAATCAGTTCTTCTGTAATGCTTTATGTGTTTTGAAACGTCCGCTAATCACTATACGACGATTAGTGGGGGTTGCACATATCTGTAATGGTTTGTTTGTGTATATGAATGTTATTGGACTGTCGATGATGAGTAGCCGGGGGGATGTGAGACGAGTGTTTTCTTTTCTTTCATTCAATGTAATTTGTGAAATTGATGTAATATTATTTTTTGCGGGGCACATCCAGGATGAGGTTGTAGTCACCGTTGTATTATTTCTTTTTACTGTTTTTGCTCCTAGGATAGACCCAAGGAGGGGTGCACAAACTACCGGGTATTTTGAAGTGCTTAGTGGCCTACTCACGTTGTTGAGGAAGACTGCTTCACTTCTGGTACTTGGCGGGTAGTTTGCCGCACCTGTAGGGGTCTCGGGTGGGGTTTTAGCTATTCATCACGACCGTGGAACCCGTCCTTCGTTATAGGCTTAAACGAAGTACGGCATTCCTAGTATATCCAATATCTTCATCTGTGATCTGGAATGCTTATTATTGCGTGCGACGAATGGATATATCAATATATGATATTTATTAGGCGTTGCTTATGTTTTTCACCCGCGCTAGTCCAGCCCCCGCTCTGTCGTTAGTTAAGTAACCTAACGGGTAATGACGGGGCTCCGTGGCGAATGCGGATGGCATAAGCGTACGTTGTATTTTCGTTGTTTTCTGCAATGGTAGGATTAAATGATTGGACAGCATTAATTCATTAATGCAAAGAAAATAAACCTAATCTAAATCGTTGGAACAATTTCAAAACCACTCGGTTTTCTTCAAAAAGCAAATTTTAAATGCGGAGCCTAAACCACTCCTTTTTAAAAAGCTATCATGGTTCCTTCGATCATATCAAGTTCATTACGTTAACGGTTTCGCCAAAAACCAGCCGTAACCCTCCGTCGTTTCAAATAAACAACACATCGTATTCATGCTATGTTTGTCGGCCTTCGCCAAGGCATAGTGAATGGTAGCAATGTGTTGCTTATTTGTTGCATAGATAGATGCATTAGTTTAGGACAGTCGTACAGCCTTGTTGGCCTACGTGAAGGGCAAGTACGGATGGATCTAAATTAATCAGGACAACGACGGGTAGAACTTGACTTGCATCTTATGATTTGTTGGCCTACGTCAAGATCATAAGAGCTTGGGGTAAAAATCACATCGGGAGCTTCAAACATAATGGAAACTTGCAGATTTAGCATACCATCTGGAGTGTGGTGACTAGAGTGGCTTCCATCTAGGGCATCATGCAATGATAGTTGGATCCCGATCCCACTGATGAGTAGGATTACTCTCGGGAAATTTTCTCACTTAACAATCAATGCTATAAACCAAGTAGGTGTCTAGAAAGGTGTTAGAGGGGCTACGCCTCCAGGGAAAAGAGGTTCTTTAATTAAGGAACTTCGCGAAAGCGTTGGAAAACCTCCCTCGAAGTACCAACACTGGCCTGGCTGAAAGGTTAAGCAAGAATTGTGATGTGTGATTAAATCCTGACTAATTCTTCTTTTAGGGTTTGAAGAAGGATTTGAGGAAACAGTGGGAGCCATCCTGTTTAGATAAACTAATAAACCAATCTAAACTTGCAAGAGCATATGCTGAGTGTTTCTTTTCTCTCTCTCTGGCAGCTACCATGACAGGACTAAAACTATTACTTGAAAAAAATACGCTGACCGGGCCAAACTATAAAGATTGGCTAAGGAACGTCAACATTGCACTGACTTATGACAAAGTGGCATATGTTACCACCGCTGTTCCTCCCCCTATCCCAGGACCAGATTCCACAGTTGCGGACAAGGAGGTTCGCAAAACCTGAGATCTAGACTGTGAGAGAGCTAAGTGTATCGTGCTGGCGTCCATGAACAATGAACTCCAGAAACAGCACGAGGGTATGGATATTATATCCATCTTTCTCCATTGCAAGGAATTGTATGGGGAGCACTCCCGTATCGCAAGGTACGAGACCTCAAGGAAATTGTTCCAGATGAGGTTAGCTCCAGGATCACCTGTAGGAGAGCACGTCCAGAAAATGATCAGCCTCATTGAGGAGCTCGCAAACCTGGGATGCGTGCTAGAGAATGATTTGTACATCGACTTGATTTTGCAGTCCCTTCCCCACACCTTCTCTCAGTTCGTGCTGAACTTCAACATGCACGAAATCGAAGCTGATCTTCCAAAACTCTTCAACATGTTGTGGGTAGCAGAGACCTCCTTGGAAAAGGAGAAGACCCCCGTTCTGTATGTTGGCCAATCATCCTCTTCTAAATCAAAAGCGAAAGCTAAAGAGAAGAAGAAGATGAAAGTCACCAAACTGAAAGGCGGGGTCAAGAAGGTGCAGGGAACGAACAAGGCAGGAAGGGTGAAGGCAGATAAGAGCGAATGCTACTATTCTCACAGGCAAGGGCACTGGAAGACGGATTGCATGGCCTTCAAAGCCAAGGACACGAAGCAAGTTGCTGCTGCTGCTTCAGGTGTGTTTGTAATCGAAAATTGTCTTTCAGTAAACTCTACATCATGGGTACTTGATACCGGTTCTGGTTTCATATCTGTAATTCTTTGCAGGCTCTGAGAAACCGTAGAGCACTGAAGACAAGTGATATGACTCTCCTGATGGGCAATGGAATGCACGTAGATGATGTTGCAATAGGGGAATATCACCTGGGGTTGACTAGTGGGCACATTTTGGTGTTGTACAGCTGTTTTTGTATTCCCAGTATGCTGTGTAATATTATATCAGTATCTTTATTATCTAATGAAGGATATAATTTTGCGCTTGAAAGAAATGTCATGAACATTCTCCTAAATCAAGAAATGATTGGGTTTGGCACACTGGAAAACGGCATATACATACTTAATCAACCTCAAGTTTTCAATATTCAAAATACGCTTAAAAGAAAGGCTCCAGATTCAAACCAAGCCTTCCTATGTCATTGTAGACTTGGTCATATAAACGAAACAAGGTTGACTAAATTACATAAAGATGGATATTTAGATCCGTTTGAATATTCATCATATGCAACTTGTCAATCATGTATCAAAGGAAAAATGACCAAATCTCCGTTCACCGGACGCGGAGAAAGAGCCACAGAACTGTTGGGACTTGTACACAGTGATGTATGTGGTCCAATGTCAACACATGCACGAAGCGGTCACTCCTACTTCATCACTTTTACGGATGACTTCTCTAGGTATGGACATGTGTTCTTAATGAAACATAAATCTGAGGCCTTTGAGAAGTTTAAGGAGTATAAAAATGAAGTGGAGAAACAGACTGGTAAAAGCATCAAGACACTTCGATCTGATCGAGGTGGAGAATACTTAAGTACCAGTTTCCTTGAATGCTTAAAAGAGAATGGAATTCTCTCTCAGCTTACTCCGCCTTATACACCTCAGCATAACGGAGTATCAGAAAGGAGGAATCGCACGCTACTGGACATGGTGCGTTCAATGATGAGTAGTGCTGAGTTGCCACTTTCCTTCTGGGGTTTTGCGCTAGAATCAGGAGCATACCTATTGAATAGAGTTCCGACTAAGTCTATGCCTACAACTCCATATGAAATATAGAGCGGAAAGAGACCATGTCTCAAGTATATCAAGATATGGGGGTGTCCGGCATATGTTAAAAATCATAATCCGGACAAGCTCGAGGCACGATCGGTTTTATGCAAGTTTGTAGGATACCCCAAGCATTCAAGGGGATATCAGGTCTACCACACTGAAGAACAAAAGGTGTTTGTCGCTCGCCACATTATCTTCTTAGAAAGCGAATTTCTTGCAAAAGAAATTATTGGGAGCGCGGTAGAGCTGGAAGAAATTCCAGAACCTCAAACTACTGCCGATGATTTAGCAGAACCTCAGGTTTCAATAGAGCCCGACGAACCAACGCCACTCCGCAGATCTAGTAGGCTTTCTCATCCTCCTGAAAGATACTGTGGGTTTCTTGTAGATGGGGATCGAGAGGATTGCATCATCAATGATGATGAGCCTACTAATTTTCAGCAGGCTATCACAAGTAAAGACTCGGTGAAGTGGCTGGATGCTATAAGATCCGAAATGGAATCCATATACACCAATAAAGTATGGACTTTAGAAGTTGCTCCTCCTGGGGTGAAACCAGTTGGATGCAAATGGATCTTCAAAAAGAAGATTGGTGCATTTGGACAAGTGGAAACCTACAAAGCTAGACTCGTTGCAAAAGGTTTTCGTCAAAGACCAGGATTGGACTATGATGGAACCTTTTCACCAGTAGCTATGCTTAAATCCAATCGGATCCTGCTTGCCATTGCTGCCTTCCATGACTATGAAATCTGGCAGATGGATGTAAAAACAGCTTTTCTAAATGGACATTTAGAAGAGAGTGTTTACATGGATCAACCAGAAGGTTTCTTAGACAGTGGGAGCAGCGGAAAAGTGTGCAAGTTGCTTAAATCTATTTATAGATTAAAGCAAGCATCGCGGAGTTGGAACATCTGCTTTGAAGAAACAGTCAAAGAATTTGACTTTATCAAAAATGTAGATGAACCATGCATTTATAGGAAGATTGTAGAAGGAGCAGTGGTCTTCCTCGTTTTGTACGTCGACGACATACTACTGATAGGGAATGATGTCCCTATGCTACAATCAGTAAAGCTCTTCTTGTCACAGAAATTCTCCATGAAAGACTTGGGAGATGCATCCTACATTCTGGGCATTAAGATCTATCGTGATAGATCCAAAAGGATGTTGGGACTTTCACAGTCCAGGTATATTGACACTATATTAAAGAGATTTAGTATGGAAGATTCCAAGCGCGGTAATTTACCCGCTTGTCACGGGATCACCCTCTCCAAAGAGATGTCTCCAAAAACTGATGAAGAGAGGGCTCGCATGGGCATTATACCCTACGCTTCGGCAGTAGGATCCATAATGTATGCGATGTTATGTACCAGACCAGATGTAGCTTACGCACTTAGTGTGGTAAGCAGGTATCAGTCTGACCTAGGTGAGAAGCATTGGATAGCTGTAAAGAACATTCTTAAGTACCTGAGAAGGACTAAGGAGATGTTCTTGATTTACGGTAATGGGGACCTCCAGGTCGAGGCTTTTACCGACTCCAGCTTCCAAAGTGACAAAGATGACTCTAAATCCGTTTCGGGTTTTGTGTTTACCCTCAATGGAGGGGCAGTATGTTGGAGGAGTTTCAAACAGGATACCGTCGCAGACTCAACTATGGAGGCTGAGTATATAGCTGCTAACGATGCCGCGAAAGAAGCTGTCTGGATGAAGAAGTTCATCTCTGAACTTCAGGTGGTTCCGTCCATTGCTAATCCAATACCTTTGTATTGTGATAACAATGGGGCTGTAGCATTAGTGAAGGAACCAAGGTCCCATCAGAAATCCAGGCATATCTTCAGGCGGTATCACCTGATCAGGGAAATCGTGGATCGTCGGGAGATCGAGGTGCGGAGAGTGGGCACAAAAGACAACACGGCAGATCCATTCACCAAGGCCATCCCTCAAGTCTAGTTCGAGAGGCTGTTTGAGATGTTGGGCATGCGGTACGCCAGCAACTGGATCTAGTACAGACAGTGGGTACTCATTGCGCCAATTATAGGCCTTAGTGCAAGTGGGAGATTGTTGGATATATATATGCCCTAGTGGCCTTCATTGTATAGGATGCTAGGGATATGTATGTACATGACAATCTTGCTTGATATGATAGTACGCTATTTGGTTTGTCTTTATTTTAACGTGTGATATATTTTACTTTGTATTTATATACATGTTGATAAAGCCCATAGGATGTTTGCCTGACTACCGGCGTCGTGATGGCAGTCATGCTTGTGGGAGCTGGGTAGTCAATAGGCACATCCTTAAATGTCCCCGGTCACAGGAGTATCGAGACTGGGCATCGATGCTCCAGAGTAGACTAGTGTATACATATCTAGACCCTGACGAAGGGCGATGGATTGGTCCCGCAACCATTGGTGATATGCACCTAAGATTGTATACAGATGCTCACCGAATGTGAGTACACCGGACAGGACTCGCCGAGAACTGACTGGATGGTATTATACCTAACGTCAGATAGCAGTTCTCAGGTGACATGTGTGCAGATAGTCTGTTGACTTGAGGTCGTCGTTTGTCTCGTGTGAGTTCCCACTGTGCTTTGATTACTACCCTACCACGGCTCAAAGGAGTATGCAAACAGGTTTTAGTTGGGTACAGTCCCGAGCCACATGGAGGCAGTGAGCGACTGTTAGGGATTCGTCTCTCCTGGTATAAGGAGTCGATATCGCACTGTGATCGGTTGGTCATTACCATAAGTCCCTGGCCAGGGCTGATTGAGAATTACTGGTGGACTGATCAGTAGATTCTCGGATGGTTTTGAGCCACACCGGCACGACTTGTACGGTTGTTAGGGGTCTGACGTTCACCACCTCCCTAGACCATACATGCGATACTCTCAGACGAACAGACCGGACTGCGCGGATATTGTCACGGACAGGCTCAGTAGGGGTTACGGACGAGTTCGCTCGTCGGCCTCCTTTTCGACACGTACCTGGGTTGCCGTTACGTACAGCTAGTGCCACTGACGGACTTGTGGTTAAACCCACTGCCAGCGTACTGTCGAGTCTTTAGAGTCCCACACAGAGGGTTTCCCCGGATCAGGCGAGACGATGTAGATGTCGTATGGTCTTACGGCAGGGTTTCGATCGCATTCGTGTACTGGCTACTCGAATGACGATTGGACGGATAATACTGGTAGGCTTTGGTTTAAGCCGGATACGAGTATTGTAGTATTGGATTATACTGATCTCAGTGTATCTGTATTTTTCGGAATACGGATACGGGTATGAAAATACGGAAAAGGGCATTCTTGTAAATTCACAAGGTTGACCTTCTAGAAGGTGACACCTCATTATTGATTTATTCTTTTTCATTAAAGGATTAATGAGGTGGAATTAGAAGAGTTATGAAGCATGGGTTGAAAGCATGGCTATGTATTTATTTATTCACTTTGGAATTACTATTCAAGTAAGGTTGCCTTTTATTTGATTAAAGAATTCCATGGTTGAATTATTTTGAAAAATACATAGCCATTCTCACTTCTTATTTTTTTTTATTCTCACAAATGCTTTCTCTCTCCTAGGTTTTTCTTCTCTTCTTCATGAAACTCATACACTTGCATGTGTTCCAAATCAATGAGTTTTGAGATCAATTAATCCATAACACTCACTCTACATCTTCTTAGTCTTCTCACTTAGCAAGTTTGATCACTAAGTTATCTCATGGAGGTTGGAGCTTGATCGTAGGCACCTCGGGTGGATCCATCTTTGACGCAAAGGAGACCGGCAACCGAACTCTTCTAAACCCTAGAAGTAGCCAAAGAAAGGAGATCAAGAACAAGGAGCTAGAACCAAGGAGCAAGGAGGAACTTCAAGATCCGAAGGACTAGACATGAGAGTATAACTTCTTAACCTAGTAGTTAGCACTCTCTTAGTTTAGTTTTGTTAGATAAGGCTTAATAAATATCGTAAAGTGGGAAAAAGTTCATGATGCAAAGCGAAACAAGTTTCTTTTGTAGTGAGAAAACCGTTTTTTAAAGTATTCCGCCTCCCCACCACACGTGGGTTGTGCATCATGGACTTACTGTGGCCCCCTTGGGTGGGTACGCCCAAGGCTCCCCGTTCGACGATAATTTTGGTGTCTTCACCTCCGTGAAGATTCGGGCGGGTTTCGAGTTCGTTTCGACTCCCGGATTGGCTCAAAACTATCGCTTTTGGATATTTAGCTCACTGGATTTTCAAGTCTTGGAAAATAGTTTATGTTTTCTAATTGCGTGCGGAATTCTAATGTCGTAGTAACTTTACAAGCTCGGTGATGTTTATTTGTGTTTGGAAACATCGACTAATTGCCATACGTCGATTAGTCGGGGTTGCATATATCTGTGATGTTGTTATATTGGTTTGTGTGTATGAACTTGTTGGATTGTCGTGGATGAATAGCCGGAGATGTGAGATGAGGGTTTTCATTCTTTCATTATATGTAAATTGTAAAGTGATGTAATATTATTTTGCGGGGCACATCCGGGTTAAGAATGTAGCCACCGTTGTATTGTTTCTTTTACTATTTTTGCTCCTAGGATAGACCCAAGGTGGGGTGCACAAACTACTAGGTACTTTGAAATGCCGAGTGACCTACTCACTTTGTTGAGGGAGATTTCTTTACTTCGGGTATTTGGCGGGTAGTTTGCCGCAACCGTAGGGGTCTAGGATAGGATTTGGCTATTCATCACGACCGTAGAATCTGTCTTTTGTCGCAGGCTCAAAGGAAACACGGACTTCCTAAAATATCCAATATGTTCATCTGTGATCTGGAATGCCTATTATTGCATCAGACGAATGTACATATTTATATATGATATCTAGTAGGCGTTGCTTATGTTTTGCATTCGCGCTTGTCCAACCCCCGCTCTGTCGTTAGTTAAGCAACCTAACGGGTGATGACGGGGCCCAGTGGCGAATGCGGATGGGATAAGCGTACGTTGTATTTTCGTTGTTTTATGCAATGGTAGGCTAATTGAGGGGACGCATTATATTAATGCAAAGCAAACAAACCAAAATTGAATCGTCGGAATAATTTTAAAACCACTCGGTTTTTTCAAAATAGCAGACTTTTAAAGTACGGAGCTTAAACCACTTCTTTTGAAAGCTATCAGGTTCCTTCGATTATATCAAGTTCACTATGTTCACGGTTTCGCCAAAACCATACGTAGCCCTCCGTCATTTCATATGAATATTCAATAGTATTCAAGCTATGTTTGTTGACCTTCGTCAAGACACAGTGATTGGTAGCTGCCGGGTGTTCATATGTAGCATAGATAGATGCGTTGGTTTGGGACAGTCGTTGTAACATTTCAGAAAAATAAAATACTATTTCTGCGAATTTATAAAATTAAATAATAAATATTACGAATATTTGATAATGCGGTATAATTAATTTCCAATAAATTGGGAAATATTTGGAAAATTTTAGGAATTTCTGAAATAAGAGTGTTTTATGTGATTTAGGGAAATTATGAATTTTTATAATTAATTATATACTATTTTAATACTAATCGCGATTAAATATCACTAATCGTGCATTAAGCTTGATTTACGCACATGACATGCACCATGTCCTATTTCACATTTCAACATTTTTTTCTAAAATGGCTTTTTTCTTCATTTTCATTCATTGCTTTGTTTTGAATGAGATGAAAAGAAAAGATAAAGGAAAACAAAAGAAAATAAAAGAAAAGAAAAGAAAAAGATTAGAATAAGTGGTATGGGCGAGAGAGAGAGAGAGAGAGAGAGAGAGAGAGATGTGAGGGGTCAACCTTGGACCATAGCATTTCCCTCCTTCATTATTTCATCTTCATTTTCCTCTCCCCTCCCACATGGCTACCCTCCACCTCCTCCCTCCTCTATCTCCTCACAACACATCTAAAAACCCATCAAAACCTCATCCCCACTTCATTAAAAACATGCACAATCTCACTACAAGCACTTTGGACCAAGAAAGTTTAGATTTTGGAGACTTGGGGCAACTCAAAAAAATTCTTGAGTTGCCAAATGAGATAATTCCTTTACCATTAGCATTGTTTTTCATTCACTTTAGCTTCCATGTTAGTTTAGAAGTGATTATTTAAGGTTTAGTGAGCTTGGAAAATTCCAAGATGAGGTTAGGGATTTATTTGAGTTATGATAGTGTAATTGAGGTTTAGTAGGGCCACAAACCCCTGTAGTGATTGTATATTGAACTAAAACAAAGACTAGAACCCCAATTCACAAACTTAGAAATCCCCGATATCGGATTTTGTGGATTCTGTGAGGATATATTGGTATCTGCTATCACCCGGGACACCTGAAAAATATTTAGCAAACACAGTGAGAGAAGCAGAGATCCTAGAAGCTACCATTGAAACCCTGGACTCCTACTCCTCGGCCAGGCCATAAATAACTGCCTTCTGGTCACAAATTACGGCCAGGACTTGACCTGGGTGCCTCGTTCTTGGTTCTTGGATCCATTAGCAGTAAACTAGACCCCTCCTATATGCAAAATTGACTAATTTCAGTTAGGGTAAAATATGGGACCATTTTCATGAGTTGCCAGCTTGTATTTCATGATGTTTATGAATTGAAGTTTTGATATTTGTGTTTTTATCGGTCGATTCACGTTTATACATCAATCGTCGAGAGTTGTTGGTTATTCTTGCATGCGTAAACTATAGGTTTAACCTATGAGTGATTCGTGCGACATTTTGGTTTTCGTGTGTGATTTCCGTTTACGATGCTATATATGTAAATATGTAGGTACCCCCACGTGGACTTCGGATGATGAAGAAGTGGATGACGACATCGACTTCGGCAAACGATGATCAAGGTGAGTAGATATATATCTACGGGGGAAGTCGGGTGGATGGCGTATAGCACCCCCGTAGTTTCGTTGTGTTGTATACGAATAAGTATACCTATACATATAAATATGTTTATTGTGAGACTAGATGATTATCTAGATAGACTTTAGGGGTTCATGGATAATTTTAGCGTAATTAGATGATAGTGCCATTAGCTAGTTTTAGTTGCGTAATCCTAGAATAAAATGCACGCGCACACACGCATACAATTTACTTACTTGTGCGTATATGGGGATATATATATATATATATACATATATGTATGTGAGTATGTATATATATATATATACATGGATAATGAGGATATTATATGGTATTTGGAGATGAGTCGATAAGATTGGGTATGGTGCCACGAGATCGGTGATATGATTTGGTTCGTATTATGAGATACGACAAGTTATTATAGCGGGTCTTTAGGCGATGTGTTTTCATACACGCACATATACAGATGTTGATGGTATCAGAATATACTAGACTTTAGATCGGTATCCCAGTTCATGATATGATGATAAGGATACCAGATGAATAATGAGATAAATGTGATATTTGACCTGTACCCAGATTTGTGATGCCGTACGATCGATTTACCGTACGAGCTATATATTGATGATAGATCCGCACTCTTGACTCGAGGACGTCATATATATATTGTATCGTACGTGATACTATTGAGGCGGGATCACCGACTATTATATATATATATATATATATATCGACTCAGACTTAGGTGGTTTTCCTTACCCTTTTCGACTAGTCTATTAGTTATTCCTGTAGTTTACTTAGTAGATGTTAAACAGAGCACGAGTCATACTTGTTTCCAAAACTAACGAATCGTGAGTATTTTAAAGACAGGCCAAGGGATACTACGGATATTTCAAAGGACGTACATTTTCTTAAAAACACTGTAGCCCTATTTTTCTAAACACCACGATTCGTGCGATTTCAGATATCAAAAACTGTATGACTCGTATTTAGGAATGTATATTTCATCATTGCAGCATTTACTATTCATTTCCATTTATTTTTCTGTTCGCATTGCATTGCATGCCTATATATATTTTCGTGAGTAATGATGTAAGCTGTTGTGAGGACACCCGCACGATTACCGATGATGCGTATGCTCCACGTATACTTGCTTACCGGCTAACACACATCTTCATCGGTAATTGCTATGTCATATACACTTTAGAGAATATTATTTCATTGACATAGCTTACTAGTTGATAGTTCCTATATGTTATTGCTTTCATTTACTGGTTTAGATATTGCATTCTTTATTTAGATACCCATGCATTTTATATTCATTTGTCATGCAATATTATGGGCCAGTCCGGATTACCGGAGCCCAGTATTCACTATTATTTACACTTGAGATTGTTATTTCGGATTTCTATGAGATTTCTAGATTTGGAGAAACCGCAAGGATTTATAAAACGTATTATCATTTTAAAGATACAAACGTGCGGTTTTCTCCTGATATGATTTGAGACATGTCCACCTTGAGTTTTCTCGGTTCTTGAGTGATATCATACACCCGATTCGAGAAGGAGGAAGAACCATCTGTGGGTGCATGGTGGACCCGGTGCGGTACCCCAAGGCGAGCAGGTCGCAGATGATGGCGTTGAGCCTGAGACATGGGGGCACTACTGACCGATGATTTTATTGTGACGCGCCGGATATCCGAAGGATACAGACGTGGTCTTTTATTTGTGGATTTGGGCCAGTTCGGATAGCCGGAGCCTTAGAGATTGATATTTGATGATACAGGCCAGTCCTGATAGCCGGATCCTGTGATGTTAAGATTTGATGATATAGGCCAGTCCGGATAGCCGGAGCCTGAGATATCGAGATTTGAGATTTATAATTTCTGTCGATGATTGACACTGATTTTCTGCATGATTTCAATGAAGATACTCGATTTTATACAGAAATCTCACTGATATAAGAAAACAGTTTCCACATTCAGATGCATTCTGTTTTCATGCATTCATACATCATATTTATGATATATTGCTACCTGAGGCACTGACACGAGCAAATGGGATTACACTTATGCATAGATGTTACCCGTGCCATCATTATATTCTTCAGGCCATATTATTATTCGAGGATATTACTGATCGTATGACCTAGGATAGAGTCATACATGCGATTTCTGCTCGGTGATGTTTTCTACTCATGAGTTGGCAACTCACCCCCGTTGTGCCACAGTTTCTTGCAGGTTTTTGCTGTACAGGTTTCCTTGATGGCTTTGCTGGCACACTGCTTCCTTCCGCGTGATTGCTTTGGTAGTTTGGCTCACTCGCATCGTGACCACCATTGTATTTTATTTATATTTCAGTTGTATCTAGTAAACTCCATCAACCAGACATGTATATTAGGTAGACTTAGAAGATCAGTGTATATTATTTCGACCTTAGAGTCGCGCTTGTATTATTATGGTTTTCTTGATGATATTGGTTTTCCTTTTGAATTTTGATCCTCGCCCTTCGGCGTTGTATATTATTGCTTATGTGGTTGTGACTGCCAATTGGCGAAGAGGTAGCTCCCACTTGGGGATGCCTTTATTCATATTATGCATATTGTATCCTTTTGGGGCCAGTATTTACAAAGGAAACTCTGCCGAAATTTTCAGAAAAGACTTGATGTTTTGAAAATGCATACTTCGTCATAAGTTGTTAAACTACTTTCTTTAAAACTAAACTTTTCCTTCTTTCTTCTTTAAAATGGTTTAGATTTCTGGGATTTTTGGCTTACTTGAATTAGATGGGTTCCTATAGACTTCATATGATTCAAGTGCCAGTCACGTGCCATTTCGGTCGTGACAGTCGTATTACCTTGTTGACCTTCGTCAAGGGTATATACGGGTGGGTTCCAATTAACCTGAACAATGATGGGTAGAACTTGATATGTGACTTATGATTTGTTGACCTTCGTCAAGGTCATAGGAGCATGGGGGCAAAAATCCACATCGGGGTTTTCTAAAGAATCTGAAATTTGCTAGTGCTGCATACCATTTGGAGTTTGATAATGTTGGTAGGATTCCTTCAGCATTATCACACAATGATATTTGGGTCCCGATCCTACTGTGAGTATCCGCTACTCCTCGGGAGATTCTTCACTTAACGATCAATGCTATAAACTAAGTAGGTGTCTTGAAAGGTGTTAGTGGGGCTACGCCCCCAAGGAAAAGAGGTTATTTAATTAAGGAACTTCGCGAAAGCGTCGTAAAACCTCCCTCGAAGTACCGACACTGACCTGGCTTAACGGTTAAGCAAGTATTGTACGGTGAGATTAATCCTGACTAATTCTTCTTTTCTGATTTGAGGAAAGATTCGAGAAACAGTGGGAGCCGTCCTGTTTAGATAAATTAAAAACCAATCTAAACTTGCAAGAGTATCATGCTAAGTGTTTTCTTCTCTCTCTTTTAATTCCAGCGACCCTGTGACCAAGACTAGGTTACATCTAGATAATAAAATGACTGAATCTGACTATAATGACTGACAAAGATCTGTCCAAATGTCCATTTCTTATGACAAGCTGGACCACCTCATTACTACTCAAGCCCCCACCATCCCAGATCCAATTTCCACCGTCATGAATAATGATATCCGTAAGACAAGGGAAAAAGACAGTTCGAATGCCAAGTGCCTCGTGTTGGCCTCAGTAGATGGTGAAAACCATAGGCATCACAAGAAGGTGAACTTAGCTTCCATCTTCCTCCATAACAAAGATTTATATGGAGAGCAATCTCGTATCGCAAGATATGTGATCTCGAAGGAATTACTTTAAGCGAGGTTGGCTGTCGGGTCATCTGTAAGTGACAACGTCCTTATAATGACTAGCTATATTGATGAGCTCACGAACCTGGAGACCGCGTTGGAGAACGGGTTATATGCTCAGTTTTTCTATAGTCCTTACCATCTACTTTTGCCTAAGGGAAGAAAGTTATTCTTCTAGTTGAGGGCACCCTAAAGGAAACTAGGGTGACACCCACTTAGCTTATTGGGGAATCTTCCTCTTCTGCATCTAAGGCGGAAGCCAAGGGTGAGAAGAAGAAGACCTCCACAAAGCTGAAATGCGGTAGCAGTAAGATAGAAGGATAGGGAATGGCAAAAGTTTTAGGGTTAACAGTAGGGAACGAGGGATGTTCCAATTGTCACGGTAAAGGGCATTGGCAGAGGGATTGCAGGGTTTGGAAAGCCAGAATCCAGGATGCAAAGCATGTTGTGGTTTCGACTTCGGGTGTGTTTGTAATCGAAAACTGCATGACAATTAACTCTGCTTCCTGGGTACTAGATAGCAAATCAGGATCTCATATCTGTAATTCATTACAGGCTTTGAGAAACCGTAGAGTTATCAGGGTAGGTGATATGACTCTCAGAGTTGCGAACGGAATAGGCGTGGACGCTGAATCCACAGGGGAATATCATCTAGGATTGACAAGTGGGCAGATATTGATTCTACGTAACTGTTTGTATATACCAAGTCTAGCTTGTAATATCATATCGGTATCCTTACTTTCAAAGGAAGAATATGATTTTACATTTGTAGGCGATGTGGTCCACATCCATCTAAATCAAGCTTTGATTGGGCCAGGTACATTAGATAACGGAATATACATATTAAATCAAGCTCAGGTTTCCAGTGTCCAGAACACATTTAAAAGAATGTCTCCGGAAACAAATCAGGCTTTCTTTTGGCATTGTTGACTGGGTCACATCAATGAAACACGGTTGATGAAGTTATATAGAGAGGGATATTTGGATCCGTTTGAATATCAGTCTTATGCTACTAGTGAATCTTTTCTCATGGGAATGATGACAAAGACTCTGTTCACTGGACACGGAGTAAGAGCGAAGTGGTAATTCCTATTTCATTACATTTACGGATGATTTCTCTAGGTATGGACATGTCTTCTTGATGAAGCATAAATCCGAGGCCTTTGAGAAATTCCGGGAATACAAGAATGAAATGGAAAAACAAACAGGCAAAAATATCAAGACATTAAGATCCGATCGAGGTGGTGAATACTTAAGTGCCGAGTTCCTGGGCTACTTAAAAGAGAATGGAATTCTCTCTTAGCCTACTCCTCCATACACACCACAACACAACGGTGTATCGGAAAGGCGGAATCGAACCCTATTGGATATGGTTGTTCCATGATGAGTAAGGATGAGTTACCGCGATCCTTCTGGGGATATGCACTAGAATCAGCTGCATATCTTTTGAACAAGTTTCCAACCAAGGTTGTGCCTACTACACCATATCAAATATGGAGTCGGAAGAAACCCTTTCTTAAGTACCTTAAGATATGGGGATGTCCAGCTTTTGTAAAGAAGCAGCATGCGGACAAGCTCGAGGCACGCTCAGTACCGTGTAAGTTTGTGAGATACCTAAAGAATTCCAGGGGATATCTTTTCTATTACGCAGAGAAACAAAACGTTTTTGTTTCTCAACATCCCCACTTCTTGGATGCTGAATTTTTAGAAAATCAGAAAAGTTGTAGCGCAATAGAACTGGAAGAAATTCCAGAACCACAATCTATTACTGAAAGATTGGTAGAACCAGAGGTTTCAGAAGAACCGGACATCCCAGCGCGACTACGCAGAAGTAGTAGGCAGTCTCATCCGCCCGAGAGATACTACGGTTTTCTTATATACGTGGATTGAGAGGATTGCATCATTGACAATGATGAGCCTACTAGCATCCAGCAAGCCATCCAGAGCGGCATCTCGGTAAAATGGCCGGATGCAATGCGGATCGATATGGAGTCCATGTACACCAACAAAGTATAGAGTTTGGACATTGCTCCAGAAGGGATAAAACCCGTAGGCTGCAAATGGATCTTCAGAAAGAAGATTGGTGTAGATGGACAGGTTGAAACCTATAAGGATAGATTTGTTGCAAAGTGTTTTCGTCAAAGACTTGTTTGGACTATGAAGAAACCTTTTCTCCAGTGGCTATGCTCAAATCCATTCGGATCCTTCTTACCATTGCTGCCTTCCATGATTATGAGATCTGGCAGATAGACGTAAAGACGACTTTTCTAAATGGTAGTTTGGAAGAGTGAGTCTATATGGATCAACCAGAGGGTTTCATTCAGAGTGGGAGCAGCGGTATAGTGTGCAAGTTTCTTAAGTCCATATATGGACTAAAGCAGGAATTGCGGAGTTGGAACATCTGTTTTGATGAAACGGTCAAAGAATTCGACTTTATAAAAAATCCAGATGAACCATGCATTTACAGTAAGATTGTAGGGAGAACTGTGGTATTCCTCTTCTTGTACGTGGATGACATTCTCTTAATAGGAAATGACATTCCTATGATACAGTCAGTCAAAGGATTCTTGTCACAGAGCTCTCCATGAAGGACCTGGGTGATGTCTCCTATATTTTGGGGATCTAGATCTATCGTGATAGATCTAAATGGATAGTAGGACTTTCACAGTCAAGGTATATCGACACCATACTGAAAAGATTCAGTATGGAAGATTCAAAGCGCGGTTATCTACCGGCCTATCATGGAATCACCTTCTCCAAAGAGATGTCTCCAATGACTGATTTGGAAAGCGCTAGCATGTCAACTATACCCTACGCTTCTGCGATAGGCTCTATAATGCATGCGATGTTGTGTACCCGACCAGATGTGGCCTACGCATTGAGCGTTGTAAGCCGGTATCAATCGAACCCAGGGGAGAAGCACTGGATAGCAGTGAAGAACACTCTCAAGTACCTGAGAAGGACTAAGCAGATGTTATTGGTGTATGGAAGAAAAGACCTTAAGATCAAGGCTTTTGCTGACTCCAGCTTCCAGAGTGACAAGGACGACCCCAAGTTCATGTCGGGTTATGTCTTTACTCTCGATGGAGGGGCGGTCTGTTGGAAGAGCTCCAAGCAGGACACTGTTGCTGACTTGACAATGGAAGTGGAGTACATAGCTGCTTGCGATACCGCAAAAGAAGTTGTCTTGATGAGTTCAGGTGGTTCCTAACTGAACTTCAGGTGGTTCCATCCATTGTTGATCCAATCCCGCTGTATTGCGACAACAACGGCGCTATAGCTTTAGCGAAGGAACCCAGGTCTTATCAGAATCCAGACACATTTTGAGGCAGTAGCAACTGATTAGGGAGATCATTGATCGGCAGGAGATCGAGGTGAAGAAAGTAGATACAGAAGATAACACTGTAGATCCACTCATGAAGGTCATCCCACACACACAGTTCGAGCGGCCGATCGAGATGATAGGTCTGCGATACACCAGTACATGGCCCTAGTGCAAGTGGGAGATTGTTAGTGTATATGCCCTAGAGGCCATTATTGTATCATACTAGTTTGTATATTACTTAATGGAAGCTTGGGATATTCACAGTTGTATTGACAGTCTTGCTCAAAATGGTAGTATGCTACTTGGTTTGTTTCTACTAAGATATATGCGTGTGTTTCTTTTAGCATATCTCTTATACATATTAGTAGAGCCCTTAGGATCATTGCTTAATTACCAGCATTGTGATGGCAGTCACACTAGTGGGGGCTGGGTAATCTACAAGCATATCCTTATACAGGTCCTTAGTCGTAGGATTATCGAGACGGGGCATCGATACTCCGGAGTAGACTAGTGTATATGCTTCTCATCCCAGCAGGGGAGATGGTCAGTCCCACAGCCATTAGTACGTCATACTAGAGATAGTATGCAGGTGCTCGTTAGGTTACGAGTACACTGGACATGATTCGTTGGGAACTATTGGTGGGTATTATACCTATCGTCGGGTAGCAGTTCCCAGGTGACATGAGTACAGCTTAGTCCGTCGACTTGAAACTGCTACTTCGCATTGAGTGTGTTCCCACTGTACTTTGATTACTACCCGACCACGGCTCAAAGGAGTCGTGCAAACAGGTAGGGGTTGGGTGCAGTCCCGAAGCACTTGGAGGCAGTAGCGGTTAGGTAGGATTCGTCTCTCCCGGTATTGGGGTTGATATCGCGCTGTGTTTGGAGAGCCATTACACAAAGTCCCTAGATAGGGTAAGTGAGATTTACTGGTAGGCAATCCAGTAGTTTCTCAGGGTGTTCTAGGTTACACTCCGACATGACTTATACCGCTATTAGGGGTCTGACGTATAACATCCCCCTAGGCCCGATATGCGATAATCTTAGACGAATAGAACGGACTGTACAGAGATTGTCACATTCAGGCTCAGTAGGAGTTCGGATGAGTTAGCTCATCGACCTTCTTATCGACATCTACATGGGGACAGTTATGTGCAGCTAGTACCGCTTACGGCTTATGGTTAAACCCACTGCCAGCGTAGTGTCGAGTCTTTAGAGTCCCACACAGAGAGTTTCCCTGCACTGAGCAAAAGGTGTAGAGGCCGTATGGTTTTACGGCAGGGCTTCGATCACTTACGTGCACTTGTGCACGTATGATGATCGGACAGATAATACTAGTGGGATTTCGTTTAAGTCGGATCCTAGTATTATACTGATGGATTTATTTCGTCTCTTTGTATTCGTATTCTTCGGAATACGGATACGGATATGTATATATGGATTTAGGGTATGTATATAGATTTGTCAGGAAAGCTTCTAGAAGGAGATGACTCATTAAGGTTTTTATTTTTTGATTAAAGCTTAAATGCGGTGGAGGAAATGAGGTGTATGTTTACATTAAATGAACCATGACTCATGGAGGTGTTTCACCATTTGAATTAAATGAAGCATGCTTGATATTTGCTAGATATTTTGGTGAGATATTTCTATGCTTCATTATTATTCACAAATGAGTTAAGCTTCATATGATTATCAAAACGCTCTCATTTTCTCAAGTCATCTTCTTCTTCCTCTTAACCCTAATAGCTCTCATGTGTTGAGAATCCTAGGATTCCAAGAGACAAAGCATTCCGTCTTCACACTCTACACCCTCTAGGACTTCTAGTTTAGTGAACTAGAAGCCATAGTTACCTCGGATTTGAGGTAGTAACTCAGACTACAGACTCTGTAAGTCTATGTAACCCACCCCGGTGCTTACGGGGAAGAGGAAAGAGTAAAAATCGAATTTTTATCACAAGGAAACATAGACTAACCATGAAGGATCTTTGCTAAACAAAAACTAACTAACTACAAGTTCAAGTTACTAGGTAAGATGGTTATACCTAGTTCTTTAACTCTTTCTCTTCTTGTTGTGGTCTTCTTTGTTGCTAGCTCCTTGGAGTGGTGTAGAAGGCTCCTCCTCTTCGTCTTCTCTTTGCCGAAAAAAGATTCACCCGAAGTCCTCTACCTTGAGCTCTTACCTCAACCAAGAAGTAACTAGATTTCTTAGCTTGCTAGGCTAAGAACCCTAGAATGAGTAAAGAGGTGTTTTGATAGTCTTATCTCACAAAGCTTGGATTTTCAACACATGAAACACTTAAGCTTTTGAGAGAGAGGAAGAGGGAGAGAAATGCAAGAGAGAGAATGAGCAAGAGAGAATGAGAGAATAAATCCCAACCTTGCTCTCATATGAGAGAATATGAGAATAATAATAATAATTAGGAAAATTGTGATGGTTAGTTAATTTGACCATTATCATTTCACATTAAATGCTAATGCAAGCTTCAAGAAGCATCTTTGCAAAAGAAATCATCATGGTCCGCAAAAGTCAACAAGTCAAATGGTCAACCCAGCCCTAACCATGGCGCAATTATCCTTAATTAATACTATTAATCATATTTCTCATTCTCTTTAGGGTTTTGAAAAGGTCAACGATCAAAAACCCTAATGAGATTCCTCTGCCTCTTTCAACTGTGCATACACACCCGCATCCGTATTCCGATGAACTTGAATACAATGAGACAAAACCAATCCCAAAACAAATACTAGGATCTGGCTTAAACCAAAGACCGCTAGTAATATCTGCCCGGACACAAAACGTGCACAAGTGCGCGTATGTGAACGAACCCTGTCGCAAGGCCATGCGACCTCTACTCTGTTTTTCCCAAAGACGAACAACCCTTTGTATGGGACTCTAAGAACTCGACACTACGCTGGCAGTGGGTTTAACCACAGGCCGCAAGCGGTACTAGCTGTACGTAATGGTCCCCAGGTAGATGCTCATAAGAAGACCGATGAGGTGAACCCATCCAAACTCCTACTGAGCCTGAATGTGACAATCTCCGTACAGTCCGGTCTGTTCGTCTGAGAGTATCGCATGTCGGGCCTAGGGGCGGTAAACGTCAGACCCCTAACAGCGGTACAAGTCATGCCGGAGTGTATCCCAGAACACCCTGAGAAACTACTGGAAACACTACCAGCAATTCTCGCTTGTTCTGGCCAGGGACTTTGTGTAATGGCTCTCCAAGACACAGCGCGATATCAATTCCCAATACCGGGAGAGACGAATCCTATCTAACCACTACTGCCTATAAGTGCTTCGGGATTGCACCCAACTACTATCTGTTTGCACGAATCCTTTGAGCTATGGTAGGGTAGTAATCAAAGTATAGTGGGAACACACTCGAGGCGACGTAGCAGTGTCAAGTCAACGGACTAAGCTGTACTCCTGTCACCTGGGAACTGTTATCTGACGGTTGGTATAGTACCAACCAATAGTTCCCGACGAGTCCTGTCCAATGTACTTGTAACCTAACGATCACCCACATACTATCTCCAGTACGACATACTAATGGCTGTAGGACAGACCATCTCCCCTGCTGGGATGAGAAGCGTACACGCTAGTCTACTCCGGAGTATCGATGCCCCGTCTCGATAATCCTACGACTAGGGACCTGTATAAGGATGTGCTTGTAGATTACCCAGCCCCCACCAGTGTGATTGCCATCATAACGTTGGTAATCAAGCAAAGATCCTAAGGGCTCCACTAATATGTATAAGCTATATGCTAAAAGAAACATATGTACATATTGAAGTAGAAATAAACCAAGTAGCATACTACCATTTTGAGCAAGATTGTCTATACAACTGTGAATATCCCAAGCTTCCATTAAGTAATATACAAACTAGTATGATACAGGAATGGCCTCTAGGGCATATACACTAACAATCTCCCACTTGCACTAGGGCCATGTACTGGCGTATCGAAGATCTATCATCTCGAATAGCTTCTCGAACTGCGTTAGACGAATGGCTTTTGTGAATGGATCTGCAGTGTTATCTTTTGTAGCAACCCTCCGAACCTAGATCTCCTGGTGATCCACGATCTCCCTGATCAGGTGATACCGCCTCAAGATGTGTCTGGACTTCTGATGGGTCCTGGGTTCCTTTGCTAAAACTATAACCCCGTTGTTGTTGCAATACAGAGGTATTGGATCAACAATGGACGGAACCACCTGAAGTTCTGCCATGAACTTCCTCATCCAGACGGCTTTTTTTGCGGCATCGGATGCTGCGATATATTCCGCTTCCATCGCCGAGTCAGCAACGGTTTCCTGTTTGGAACTCTTCCAACACACCGCCCCTCCATTGAGGGTAAAGACATAACCCAACATAGATTTGGAGTCATCCTTATCACTTTGAAAGCTGTAGTCGGCAAAGGCCTCGATCTGGAGGTCCTTTCCGCCGTAAACCAAAAACATAACCTTAGTCTTTCTCAGGTACTTGAGAATGTTCTTTACAGCTATCCAGTGCTTCTCCCTAGGTTTTGACTGATACCGGCTTACTACACTCAGTGCATAAGCTACATCTAGTCTGGTACACAACATCGCATACATTATAGAGCCTACCGCAGAGGCGTAGGGTATAATAGACATGCGATCCCTTTCCAAATTAGTCTTGGGAGACATCTCTTTGGAAAGGGTGATCTCGTGACAAGCCGGTAAATTACCGCGCTTGGAATCTTCCATACTGAACCTTTTCAGTTTGCTGTCGACATACCTGGACTGTGAAAGTCCTAACATCCTTTTGGACCTATCACGACAGATCCGGATCCCCAGAATGTAAGAGGCATCACCCAGGTCTTTCATGGAGAACCTGTGTGACTAGAACCCTTTGACAGATTGTAGCATAGGAATGTCATTTCCTATCAAGATAATGTCATCCATGTATAAAACGAGGAATACGACAGTTCGTGCTATAATCTTACTATAAATACATGGTTCATCTGGATTTTTGATAAAGCCAAATTCTTTGACCGTCTCATCAAAACAGATGTTCAAACTCCGCGATACCTGCTTCAGTTCATAAATAGACTTAAGCAACTTGTACACCTTCCCGCTGCTCCCACTCTGAATGAAACCCTCTGGCTGGTCCATATAGGCACACTCCTCTAAATTTCCATTTAGAAAAGCGGTTTTTACGTCCATCTGCCAAATCTCATAATCGTGGATGGCAGCAATGGCAAAAAGGATCCGAATGGATTTGAGCATAGCCACTGGAGAAAAGGTTTCGTCATAGTCCAAACCAGGTCTTTGACGAAAACCCTTTGCAACAAGTCTAGCCTTATAGGTCTCAACCTGTCCATCTACACCAATCTTCCTTTTGAAGATCCATTTGCAGCCTACGGGTTTTACCCCTTCTGGAGCAACGTCCAAAATCCATACTTTGTTAGTGTACATGGACTCCATCTCGTTCCGCATTGCATCAATCCATTTTACCGAGTCAGTGCTCTGAATGGCCTGCTGGAAGCTAGTCGGCTCATCATTATCAATGATGCAATCCTTTCTATCCCCGTCTATGAGAAAACCGTAGTATCTCTCTGGCGGATGAGACTGGCTACTACTCCTGCGGCGCGGTGCAGGAATGTCCTGTTCTTTCGAACCTTCTGGTTCTACTAATCTTTCAGTAATAGCTTGTGGTTCTTGAATTTCTTCCAGTTCTCTTGCACTCCCATTTGTTTCTTTTTCTAAGAACTAATTTTCCAGAAAGTGGGCATGACGAGAGACAAAAACCTTTTGTTCTTCTGCGTAATAGAAATGATACCCCCTGGAGTTCTTTGTGTATCCCAAAAACTTGCACTGTACTGAGCGTGCCTCGAGTTTGTCCGCATGCTGCTTTTTGACAAAAGCCGGACATCCCCAAATCTTCAGATATTGAAGATAGGGTTTCTTCCCACTCCACATCTGATATGGTGTGGTAGACACTGACTTAGTTGGAACTCGGTTCAAAAGATATGCAGCTGATTCTAGTGCATATCCCTAGAAAGATCGCGGCAACTTAGCGTTACTCATCATGGAACATACCATATCTAATAGTGTTCGGTTCCTTCTCTCCGATACACCATTGTGTTATGGTGTGTATGGAGGAGTAAGTTCAGAGAGAATTCTATTCTCTTTTAGGTAACCCAGGAACTTGGCACTTAAGTATTCACCACCTCGATAAGATCTAAGTGTCTTGATACTTTTGCCTGTTTGTTTTTCTACTTCATTCTTGTATTCCTGGAATTTTCAAAGGCTTCAGATTTATGCTTCATTACGAAGACATGTCCATACCTTAAAAAATCATCCGTAAAAGTAATGAAGTAAGAATAACCACTTTGCGCAAGTGTAGACATTGGACCACATACATCGCTGTGTACGAGTCCCAAGAGCTCACTCGCTCTTACTCCGTGTCCAGTGAACGGAGTCTTTGTCATCTTTCCTTTGAGACATGATTGACAAGTTGCATATGATTGATATTCGAACGGATCCAAATATCCTTCTTTATGCAACTTAGTTAACCTTATCTCATTGATGGGACCCAGTCTACAATGCCATAAGAAAGCATGATTTATTTCTGGAGACTTTCTTTTGTGTGTATTCTGGATATTGAAAATCTGTAGTGGGTTCAATACGTATATACCGTTGCTTAATGTACCCGACCCAATCAGAACATGATTAAGGTGAATGTTTACAACATTGCTTACAAATGCAAAATCATAACCTTCTTTAGACCTTAAAGATACATATATGATATTACAAGTCGAAGTGGGTACAAAATAACAGTCACGCAAAACCAAAACATGTCCATCTGTCAATCCCAAGTGATATTCCCCCACGGACTCAGCATCCATGCTTGCTCCGTTTGCAACTCTGAGGGTCATATCACCTGCCTTCAAAACTCTATGCCTTCTCAGTGCCTGCAAAGAATTATAGATATGAGATCCTGATCTGGTATCCAATACCCAGGAAGTAGAGTTGATTGATAGACAGTTTTCAATAACATACACACCTGAAGCCGAAACCACAACTTGCTTCGGGTCCTGGTTCTTGGCCTTCCAAGCCCTGCAATCTTTCTTCCAGTGTCCTTTCTTGTGACAATAAAAGCACTCTTCCTTCCCCACAAGCTGTCCCGCAACCTTTGCTACCTTCTCCTTTCCCTTGGCTTCCACCTTACTAACACCACCCCTTGGTTTGGTGGGGGCCTTCTTCTACTTTCCTTTGGGTTTCGCCTTGGACCTAGAAGAGGAAGCTCCTCCAACAAACAAAGCAGGTGTTTCTCTGACTTTCTGTAGGGTGCCCTCTGCACTCCTCAATATGTTGAGGAGTTCCGGAAGTTCAACTTCTTTTCCTTGCATGTTGAAGTTCAGGATAAACTGGGCGTAGGCGGAAGGAAGGGACTGGAGAATCAAGTCAGTGTAGAGCTCGTTCTCTGACGTGGTCCTGAGGTCCGCTGTCACGACCCGAAAGAGCACGTGACCGGCCCTTGAATCCTATGAAGTCTACAGGACTCCATCTGATCCAAGTAAGCCAAAAGCCCAGAAATCTAAAACCATTTAAGGAGTAAATAAAGGAAAAAACTAGTTTTAAGAGGTAAAGAAAACATGTTTTGAAAATCAAGTTTTTAAATAACTAAGCCGAATATGCATTTTTAAAATGTGTAATCTTTCCTGAAAATTTCGGCAGAGTTTCCTTTGTAAAAACTGGCCCCGAACGGGTACAATAAGAATAACATAAATATGAAATGATAAAAGGCATCCCCAAGCGGGAGCTAGCTCTTCGTCAATCGACGGTCACAACCACGCAAGCTATATAATATACAATGCCAAAGGGCGAGGATGAAAACCCAAAAAGAAACTCAAAACAGCCAGAAAACCGTAATACTACACGTGGGACTCTAAGGTCGAAATAATACAACACTGTTTTCTAAGTTTGAAACAATATACAAGTTTTGGTTGATGGAATTTCTAGATACAATGAATAATACATGTACAATGGCGGTTCCGATACAAAAGAACCCACCTACCCAAGCAAGTCACCCATAAGGAAGCAGTGTGCCAGAAATGCCGCTATGGGATCTGTACGGCAAAAACCTGCAAGAACTGTGGCACAACGGGGGTGAGTTGCCAACTCGTGAATAGAAAATATCTACAAGCAGAGATCGAATGTATGACCCATCCTAGGTCAAAACGATTAGATATACATATAAACCTCAATATGAATAAGTCTGAAGCATGCTAAATTGGCAATGTAATCTCTGTACATGAGGGTAGTGCCAAGTGCTCGTGCCAGTGCCTTAGGTAATAGCATAACATAAATGTGAGGTACAATCAATGAAATCAATCTGCATGTACGTGGATCCCGTCCACTCGTCACCCAATGACAATAACCATCATGCATGTAAATATCATCAGCATATGCATGGAAATATGAGGATATAAACCACCTGTGTCCCTCGCGACACGTCAAAATCATGGAAAAACATCATGAAAACTGTGCCCAGCATCGGCACGTAAATCCTCATATATCGGGCTCCGTCAGTCCGGATCGGCCCTCGGGCTCTGTCTGCGGTATCAGCCCTCGGCCCCGGCAGTACGCCCATATCCATCTATCGACTCTTGTCAGTATCCTCCGGATAACCGCCAGGTCCAACCAATCACCGGTAGGTACTCGCCACCCTGCCAGGCTCATCGTCTACTCCACGAATAACATTTCTTGCCCCGGGGAACCATACCGGGTCCACCATGTACCCGCAATCGGCCTCATCCGCCTCCTCGAATCGGGTTTCACATGTCGCTCTCAGCACCGAGAAAACACATGGAGGACGCACTGAAATATCATATCAAGGGTAAACGGGTTTTTAAAACAATTACATATTCTCTTTGAAACACCCACGGTTCCCCAAAACCAGAAATATCATGGAAACAGCATATCTCAATGCGTATAATCAGAAAGAAGCATGTATGCGACATATAGCAGAAAGGTAAGCATATCAATATGTCATGCAAGGGTCATATCCTGAATGCAACAGTACTACAGTGTAGTGACATGGCAATTATCGATGATGAAGTGTGTGAGCCGGCAAACAAGTGTACGTGGAACATACACATCATCGATAATTGTGCTGGTGTCCTAGCAGCATGAATGAAATATATCAACAATATAAGCGATGCAATGCAAACAACATGGATATGCGGAATCGAATAATCACGCAACCGTAAAGAACCTGCCTCAATAAATATATCATGCATACTTGACATTTGAAATCAGACGAATCGGGGTTTTTAATAAAATAAGGCTTACGGTGTTTTAAGAAAAGATACTTCGTTTGAAAATACCCGTAGAATCCCTTTTTTCCTATCTTTAAAAATATCCCCGATTCGTTAGTTTTGAAATAGGTATGACTCGGGTAAGTCTAATGCCTACCAAGTAATCTAAACAGGAGGGGTATGAAACCACCTACATCTGAGTCGATATACATATATATATACAATAGTCGGTGATCTCGCCTCAATAGTATCACGTACGATACGGTATATCATATAACATCCTTGAGTCATGAGTGCGGATCTAACATCAATATAAAGCTCGTACGGTAAATCGTCGTACGGCATCCCAATAGCTAGGTATGGGTCAATATCACATTCATCTCATCATGTATCAGGTATCATTACCATGACATCACATTATCTCTGGTACAAATCTAAGTCTAGTACCATCGATACCATCTATATAAATATGAATGCGGGGTAAAACACATGCCCAAAGGCCCGCTAAAACTATCATGTCGCACCTCAAATACGAACTCTGTCATATCGCTGAATCTCACGGCCTCAAAACCCGTATATGAACACATAGTCCCATACCCATGTGTAGATATACACATCTCCAAATGCGCACAGATAGATGAAAGAATGTATGCAAGTATACGTGTACGTGTATGTGTGAGTGCAACCACTACTCTAGTGTTCGCACCATACCAATCCAATACATCATTATCATGGATAATTCCATTATTACCATCAATAATCTTAACAACACATAATAAATATATGTGTGTATACGTATTCGTATACATCACCACGGACTGCGGGGGTGCTATACGCCATCCACCCGACTTCTCCCCGTAGATATAAATCTACTCACCTGGTCTTCGCTTGCCGAAATTGATGACGCGATGCTCCTTCGGCTCGGAATCCTTGTGAGGGTACCTAGAATAATAAATAGTCGCGATACATATTAACCTCGAGGCAGAAAACCGATACATCGCACAGTGTGCTCATAGGTTGGAACCTATGGCCTAAACGTGCAAATCAATTAAACGACCCCTGTTGTCGATGTACGAACATCCGACAACCAAATACAAATCCAAATATCAAGAAAGTGCATTTCAAAATACAGAAAACATAGCCTAAAACACACCAAAATGCTTCCAGATTTTCCCCAGGTGACAATTAGCCAAAACTGCACATAGGAGGGGTCTATTTTAGTGCAAAAGGAGCCCTGGAACAAAACTGGAACAATTCTACCCTACTCTGGCCGGAAATTGCAGCCAGAATGATTAAATCTGCGGCCATGGGTTTGAATTAGGGGCTCGGGTCTTGGTGGTAGCTTCCTAGGTGCCTGCACGACTCACTGTCAGCTCAATTTTATTTTTGGTGCCCCTGGGTTGCTCCAAATCCCAGAACACCTTCACAGATCACACATTTATCCGATGTCGGGTTTCTAAATCCGAGTTTTGGGGTTTCTAGGGTCTGGTCCAGGTCACTAAACAACACCTAAGTTTAGTTAACAGCTATTAGGAATCACCCAATTCAACCCAACACTCAAACATTCATTAGGGTTTCCCAATGTCCACTATTATGCACAAAACGACATCTAAACATGATATCTCACAAAACTAATCTAAAGGGAAGAAATTATATCTCATCTAGTCCACTCTAGGTAGCACTAACTTCCCAACGTCGTCAAAATCCCATTTTGCTCGGTCCGTCGTGTAGAGGTTGAAGAGGGGATTAAAATTTATGAAGGGTGTGTAGGGTTTTGGGCCATGGTTGGAGATGGATCTATGGATTTTTGTGGAGGGTTTTTGGAGTTGAGGAGATGAAGAAGAAGATGAAAAATATGATGGGGATTCAAAATGGCAGCATCCCCCCTCCCTCTCTCTCACAATTCACACACACTCTCTCTCTCCAAAAGCCTACCTAACCTAATCATTATGTCTCCCTTGACTTTTTCCTTTTTCTTTTTTTCTTCTTTTCTCTCCACCAAAACCATAACTTAAAGCCCAAATGAAATGAAACATGTGTAAAATTGGACATGTTATGGTGCACTAACCATGGAAACTGTAAAAACGCGGATTTGGCTTAATCGCGAATAGGAGTGCACTAATCGGGTTTTTATCGAAACTGCGTATAATAAATTTTAAAAATGCCAAATCTTTTAATTATATTATTAAATGAATAAATCATTTTAATTTCTATTTATTTCATAATTATTGGTATATATTTATACCTTTTTTGAAAACCCCAATTTCACAAATCGGCAGTTTTCGGGAAAAATATTATTTTAATATTAAATTCCCAAAAATAATATTTTATATTTTCCGAAATGTTATAATCTTCCCCCCTTAAATAAATTCGGTCCCCGAATTTAAATTTAAACCCCAAAAATCTAAAACATTTCAATAATCGGCACAAAACAGCGGGGCTCCGAAATCATGGAAATCGCAGAAATAACACAGCGCGTCAAGTGCGCATAAAAACGAGTACAAAACTCAAAATCAACTTCATCAAGCGTTACACAAATCATCGGATTTGCACGCATATCCTCGGAGTTACAATAGAGATACAGATCTCGAAATCCACAACTGAATCCAATATACACTAGTCAAATACTATAATACGTGTATAGTACGCATCCTTGAAAACTCCAAAATCTGAATAAAACACATGCAAAATATTTTCTAAATCGCCGCGGAAATGCGTAACTCCCGGCATAGCTGACGGACGCTTATTTAAAATAATAATATATGCCCATATGTGTTTTCTTAAACACACGTTCCGTCGTTTTCAAAATATCCCAAAAGGTTCTCCTTTTATAAACATTCACGTCGCTCACGGACACGTAGAAAATAACGAGACTATAGCTCCTCTTTTTCGAAAACCTCTTGGTAAATTTTTAATGCATGCAAAGTATTTAGGTACTGTCCTCGGATCGGTCTTGTTTGGCTACTACACAGAATAGTGCCCAACATGAAAGCAAAGTGCTCAAAACCAAAATCAGCCTCAAAAGGCATATCCAATAATCACATGCATCTGGTGCGCATGGAAATCAAATCCAAATACAGATGCCACAATAAGCACAAAACCCAAAACTACGTGCAACGGGTGTGCACGAAAGCATCTGTCCACTGCAACGGGTGTTCATGACAACAATATAAGTGCATCTAAAGTGTACGAAATAACATCGGCTGTATCAAATTCACGAAATACAATCAATAACTCGAACGCATCAAAGCAACACCGAGTATACCAAGGTGTAAACAATCGTAAACGTGTGCAACTTCGTGCACAAAACGCATATCAACGCATAAGCTATACCGAGTGCAAAAATCAAATCATCCATATGAAATCCATGAAATCATAGACATGTGCAACCAAGGCATACAACCGATATCATGTGCGATAACCATGCACAAAACAAAAACCAATACCATGGTGTATAAAAACATATCTCAAGTGCAATAACTATGCACAAAATGTAAATACTCAGTAGATGCAGCCATCGTGCACGAAATCAATATCAGGAAGCTTGTCATCAAAACTAAAAACCAAGCGATATGAGCGTGATACTCATATCACAAACGTAAATCGCAACAAAGGACATCGAGGTACACCACCTATAATGTCGAGAAATAAATCGGTCCGCCTAGAAACTGGAAGAACAAGAAAATCCGCTTGCCTCCTGCTCACGGTATGGCATCCTCGGTCTCTGGGTCCTCATCTTCTCTGTGGATTACAAATCTCGCAATCCATCGGCTCATCGGCCCGGTCAGGTGTGCTGACAGGAACGATTCCGTTCCGGCACTTTCCTGGTCATCTCTCGGTCAATCCTCACGACCGCTCATAAAGCAGCACATCTCTGGCGCCGACCTCGGGTCCTCTGAATGCACATCCTGTATCTACTCCTGGTGCGGATCTTATTGCAGCAGTACACTGGAAGGAATCCTACTCAAGGTCTCTTCTGATCTTTCCTAAGCCAAACTATACGGAGGCTGGTATTCTGGCATAATCTTTTCTCGCTCTCTGGATATTTGCGTCCTTAGTACAACATCTTCTCGGTGGCTGGTCGCATCCCTGCGCCTCTGTATGCATATCCGACCTTTAATCTTAACGGAGTGTAGTAACAGCTCGTCTGCGTCTCGCACAAACTTGTTGTCCCGCTTGTCTGTATCATCAACCATTTCGACATCGCATCTCTAACCGCGCACTGCAATGCCCTCGGCTACGGTCCATCCGAAGTCCCTCACACGGACCCGAAATCACGAACTCGGTATCTTCATCACTCAGTAGAAGATATCTAGCCGAACACGTCCTCAGCGTGCATATCGCATCTCTGATGTCGGCGGAGTGGAACGTTATCTTGTCGAAATCTCATGTGAACTCTTTACTCCACTCTGCTTCAATGTCGACTAATTCGGACTCGTCTCATCGTGGCTGTATGGACTGGGCTCCAACGGCTATACTCGTATCTAGAGTCTCCCAAGCAAAGCATCCCATCACATGATATCCGAATGATATCGAAACATTCGATCGACTCGTCAGAACCTTATAATCCCCCAAGAGGTCAATATCTTGAGTACAGTTTAATAGTATCGAGTACATGCCACAGCGTCGGTGGTCCAGCCGTAGAAGGGCAAACCCAAGCCTCACTAATGGCGCCGCGGAACTGCCGCAAACCCTAAGGTTCAAAGGCTTTCGCACGGTCATTAAGTCGAGTTAGGGTTTCACTCTTCTAGAGGGTCCATAGAATCACCTGCATGTCTTTCCGTATACTTTAAACTTGGAAAATGGGCTCCTGACATTCGATCGTCTCTGTCGACTCTCCACGAACCTGCGTGAAGTCGTCTCTAGCTGGAAACAATCTATCTGATGACCTCGCATCGGTAAACGGACGAACCACATGTCCTAGTCATTCATCCTCAGGTGACTAGCGACTCGTTATCATCTCTCTAAGTATGTACTCATGCTGCAGTAGCTCCAACCATCTGGGCGATATCTCGTCATTTGCAGCAGCAACTGGCTCATTCTCCTGTATGCCGAACAGCGCCTCAATCCTCCTGGAAAGGCGACACATTGGCGGTCATCTCTGAATCGGTTTGCTCTAGATCTGAGTAAGGCTCTCCACACTGGAAATCTTCAACTCAACTGAGCCCGCTCCAGCGCATAAATCGGCCGAATCACCTTCGCCTCTCAAATCGGGTAGACTAGCTATCATCTGTCTCATATCTGCCTGGAAGCTCCAACAATCTCAGCTCGTAAGCTCCGGAAGCGACATCCTGTCAATCTCAGCAACAGCTGGTCCATCTGTCTGCACGGTAGGCGACATCATAATCTCTGAGGTATGTTGTACATCAACAGTCCTCTCTCAACTGGCAGCTCTAACAATGGCCCGATCATCCGGTGCAAAACCAAGCACTCGCCTCCACTAGAGGTCACAGTCACCAATACTAACTCAAGATGTTCCCATGTCACCAGAAACACAATGGTCGACCCTCGTTCCAGACGAGCTCGCCCTGACCGTAACCCTAGCAGCAGCCCAAACTGCGCTCGAACATGGCGACAGGAACCTCAATCAAGTATCGAAGAGAGCAGATAAATGGCAAGAAAGAAAACAACAGATCCAGAGTGGATACATGATCATAAGAAGGGATAACATCAATGAAGGTATGATCATGAAACTAATAGAATCGAGGATCTCAAATGGATGTATAATCATGGAAATGAAGAGAGTCACTGATCTCGAAAATATATACATCCTAAGGTTCCTTAAGCGGAGTGGCGTGTCGTAAGTATGCCGCGGAACATACCCACGGTACGTCACTCTACTTTAGTCACCTATTCCATCAACCAAGGGTCATCCAACGCTACGAAAGTTCGGGTCTAATACCCCCTCGACTAAGTCTAAGTTCCGTAAGGTCAAGCCTAAGTTCCGTATATATATATATATATATATATAAACGACCTAGGCTCCACATAGTCAAATTTAGACTCGAACCAAGGTCAACCTAGCGCTCTGATACCAACTTTGTCACGACCCGAAAGAGCACGTGACTGGCCCTTGAATCCTATGAAGTCTATAGGACTCCATCTGATCCATGTAAGCCAAAAGCCCAGAAATCTAAAACCATTTAAGGAGTAAATAAAGGGAAAAAACAAGTTTTAAGAGGTAAAGAAAACATGTTTTGAAAATCAAGTTTTTAAATAACTAAGCCGAATATGCATTTTTAAAATGTGTAATCTTTCCTGAAAATTTCGGCAGAGTTTCCTTTGTAAAAACTGGCCCCGAACGGGGTATAACAAGAATAACATAAATATGAAATGATAAAAGGCATCCCCAAGCGGGAGCTAGCTCTTCGTCAATCGACGGTCACAACCACGCAAGCAATATAATATACAACGCCAAAGGGCGAGGATCAAAACCCAAAAAGAAACTCAAAACAGCCAGAAAACAGTAATACTACACGCGCGACTCTAAGGTCGAATTAATACAACACTATTTTCTAAGTCTAAAATAATATACAAGTTTTGGTTGATGGAATTTCTAGATACAATGAATAATACATGTACAATGGCGGTTCCGATACAAAAGAACCCACCTACCCAAGCAAGTCACCCATAAGGAAGCAGTGTGCCAGAAATGCCGCTATGGGATCTGTACGGCAAAAACCTGTAAGAACTGTGACACAACGGGGGTGAGTTGCCAACTCATGAATAGAAAATATCTACAAGCAGAGATCGAATGTATGACCCATCCTAGGTCAAAACGATCAGATATATATATAAAACTCAATATGAATAAGTCTGAAGCATGCTAAACTGGCATTGTAATCTCTATACATGAGGGTAGTGCCAAGTGCTCGTACCAGTGCCTCAGGTAATTGCATAACATAAATGTGAGGTACAATCAATGAAATCAATCTGCATGTACGTGGATCCCGTCCACTCGTCACCCAATGACAATAACCATCTTGCATGTAAATATCATTAGCATATGCATGGCAATATGTGGATATAAACCACCTGTGTCCCTCGCGACACGTCAAAATCATGGAAAAAAATCATGAAAACTGTGCCCAGCATCGGCACGTAAATCCTCATATATCGGGCTCCGTCAGTCCAGATCGGCCATCGGGCTCTGTCTGCGGTATCGGCCCTCGGCCCCGGCAGTACGCCCATATCCATCTATCGACTTTGGTCAGTATCCTCCGGATAATCGCCAGGTCCAACCAATCACCGGTAGGTACTCGCCACCCTGCCAGGCTCATCGTCTACTCCACGAAAAACATTTCTTGGCCAGGGGAACCATACCGGGTCCACCATGTACCCGCAATCGGCCTCATCCGCCTCCTCGAATCGGGTTTCACATGTCGCTCTCAGCACCAAGAAAACACATGGTGAACGCACTGAAATAACATATCAAGGGTAACCGGGTTTTTAAAAGAATTACATATTCTCTTTGAAACACCCACGGTTCCCCAAAACCAGAAATATCATGGAAACAGCATATCTCAATGCGTATAATCAGATAGAAGCATGTATGCGACATATAGCAGAAAGGTAAGCATATCAATATGTCATGCAAGGGTCATATCCTGAATGCAACAGTACTATAGTATAGTGACATGGCAATTATCGATGATGAAGTGTTTGAGCTGGCAAACAAGTGTACGTGGAACATACGCATCATCGATAATTGTGCTGGTGTCCTAGCAGCATGACTGAAATATATCAACAATATAAGCGATGCAATGCAAACAGCATGCATATGCGGAATCGAATAATCACGCAACAGTAAAGCACATGCCTCAATAAATATATCATGCAGCCTTGGCATTTGAAATCAGACGAATCGGGGTTTTTAATAAAATAAGGGTTACGGTGTTTTAAGAAAAGATACTTCGTTTGAAAATACCCGTAGAATCCCTTTTTGCCTATCTTTAAAAATATCCCCGATTCGTTAGTTTTGAAATAGGTATGACTCGGGTCAGTCTAATGTCCACCAAGTAATCTAAACAGGAGGGGTATGAAACCACCTACATCTGAGTCGATATACATATATATATATACAATAGTCGGTGATCTCGCCTCAATAGTATCACGTACGATACGGTATATCATATAACATCCTCGAGTCATGAGTCCGGATCTAACATCGATATAAAGCTCGTACGGTAAATCGTCGTACGACATCCCAATAGGTAGGTACGGGTCAATATCACATTCATCTCATCATGTATTAGGTATCATTACCATCACATCACATTATCTCTGGTAGAAATATAAGTCTAGTACCATCGATACCATCTATATAAATATGAATGCGGGGTAAAACACATGCCCAAAGGCCCGCTAAAACTATCATGTCGCACCTCAAATACGAACTCTGTCATATCGCTGAATCTCACGGCCTCAAAACCCGTATATGAACACATAGTCCCATACCCATGTTTAGATATACACATCTCCAAATGCGCACAGATAGATGAAAGAATGTATGCAAGTATACGTGTACGTGTATGTGTGAGTGCAACCACTACTCTAGGGTTCACACTATACCAATCCAATACAACCTTATCATGGATAATTCCATTATTACCATCAATAATCTTAACAACACATAATAAATATATGTGTGTATACGTATTCGTATACATCACCACGGACTACGGGGGTGTTATACGCCATCCACCCGACTTCTCCCCGTAGATATAAATCTACTCACCTGGTCTTCGCTTGCCGAAATTGATGACGCCATGCTCCTTCGGCTTGGAATCCTTATGAGGGTACCTAGAATAATAAACAATCGCAATACGTATTAACATCGAGACAGAAAACCGATACATCGCACAGTGTGATCATAGGTTGGAACCTATGGCCGCAAATCAATTAAACGACCCCTGTTGTCGATGTACGAACATCCGACAACCAAATACAAATCCAAATATCAAGAAAGTGCATTTCAAAATACGGAAAACATAGCCTAAAACACACCAAAATGCTTCCAGATTTTCCCCAGGTGACAATTAGCCAAAACTGCACATAGGAGGGGTCTATTTTAGTGCAAAAGGAGCCCTGGAACAAAACTGGAACAATTCTACCCTTCTTTGGCCGCAAATTGCGGACAGAATGATTAAATCTGCGGCCATGGGTTTGAATTAGGGGCTCGGGTCTTGGTGGTGGCTTCCTGGGTGCCTGCACGACTCACTGTTAGCTCAATTTTATTTTTGGTGCCCCCGGGTTGCTCCAGATCCCAGAACACCTTCACAGATCACACATTTATCTGATGTCGGGTGTCTAAATCCGTGTTTTGGGGTTTCTAGGGTCTGGTCCAGGTCACTAAACAGCACCTAAGTTTAGTTAACAGCTATTAGGAATCACCCAATTCAACCCAACACTCAAGCATTCACTAGGGTTTCCCAATGTCCACTATTATGCACAAAACGACATCTAAACATGATATCTCACAAAACTAATCCAAAGGGAAGAAATTATACCTCATCTAGTTGTAGCGTTTTGAAAATCGTTTCGGTGAAATTTCGGAAAATCGGTAAAATGAGGGGGTTTTCTGTAAAAAGTCAAACTATAAATATCTTATTATAAAAATTAAATATACATATTCTAGCTATGTAATTGCTATTATTTGGTGTTTATTGAGCCGCTGGTGAAATTTCAAATTTTCTGAAAAAAATATTATTTTATTATTATTTTAAGCCGTCACTAATACATTTAATTAGGGAAAATTACAAATTGGAATGAGTTGAAACAAATTTTGTGCATCATAAAACATTAAATAAAAATTTATCATGTGGTTTTTGGAATGAAATCATTTGCCAAAATGGTTTAGAAATTATTGAAGAAAAAAGGCTTTTTTTTAGCGTAAATGGATGTTTGGGGTATTGTATTTATCATTTTTCATCACCCCACACCCGTACCCACACCCACACACCCCCATTCACTTATCCCCTTGAAGAATTCAGCAGCCCCCTCTTTTGTCCCCACTTGGATTTTAAAGAAAAGAAATGAAAGAAAAGAAAAGAAAAAAGAGTAGAAAATGGTATAATTTGAGTTGACTTTGACTTGAACTAACTTTCCCCATCTCACTCTCTCTCCTCCCTCACCCAATCCCCCAAGATTTCTGGCCAAAACCTGAACCAAAACAGCCCCAAATACTTCATCTCATTTTTCCATCAAAATCCCCAAAATTTCTATCAAAAATCCACCATTTTTCTCAAAAATTCAAAGCTAATTCTAAATCCAAGCTTTACCCATTATTCTTTAGCTATTCAAGCATGGATCTTGGAGCATGAAATCATTGTTGGAGGCTAAGATTTTTGCAAGTTTGATCTCAAGCTTGTGAGGTATAATCATAACCTTATGCTTAATTTGTTGTTAAATTACTTGAATCTAGCTATTAGGTGTTAAATTAGGGTTTTAAATTTCAAGTTTTGAAATTTAAAGAAAGGGTTTTGATTACTAAGTTAGGGTTTGTTATGGAAATGAGTTGTGTTTGATTGTGTATGGTTTAGTGAGGTGGATTAATTTATTTAGTTTTTTAGAAAATTAATCTAGTTGTTAATTACAAGTTGTTACTTGAAAAATGTCCAAATTAAGCTTTTTGTTGCAAACTAGTTTTTTTGATTTAATTCGAAATATGAGATTAAAAATATGGTTAGGGTTTTTATCATATTATTAACTTTATTAAGTGTAGTTTAACACTTTAGTTCATGGAAATCCAACCTAAATTGTAGTTTGTGCATTTTTGCTATGAAATTGTTAAAAAGAGTATTTTGTAAACTAGAATATTAGGATTTTTGGAATTTAATGAGATTAAATTCCGGAAATTTTTTTATACGACTTATTTAAGATATTTAATAAATATATTGGCCGCTACATTCATTTAAACATCCTGTTTTGTACAAAAACGGCGAATTGTGCTTGCTAGATTTTCGGAAAAATGACTTTTTAAGCAAAATTGAGGTTTTTGTGAGTTTTAACCTAGTTTATATTAAAATTAGTGTTCGTGAATGTGCAAATGAGTGTGATTGGATTTTTCTCGATGGTTTGACGTTTGTACATCGACATCGAGGGTTGGTTTGACTATTCTTGCATGCGTAGGCGATAGGTTTGGACCTATGCGTGATACGCGTGCCGATTTGATTTTCGTATGCCGTTTCGATTTCGAATTTAGTTTTAATGCGATATGGTGCGTTATGATATGTAGGTACCCCCATGTGGACTGCGAGACGACAAGCAAGCGCGTGGCGACGTCGGTACCGGCTAGCGAGGACCAGGTGAGTAGATTTATATCTACGGGGAGAAGTCGGGTGGATGGCGTATAGCACCCCCGCAGTCCGTGGTGATGTATACGGATGCGTATACACACCAACAATTTATGATATGTTGTTAGGATTTATTATTGATGATTTTAGATGGATATTGGTGTTGGATTGGTGCATGGTTACGAAACCTTAGGTAGTGGGTGCACTACACTTACACATACACACATATACATACTTGCATACATTCCTTATTTCATATGTGTGTGTATGGGAATATATTTATATGTTCACATGGGTATGGGACTATGTGTTCACATACGGATTTGAGGAGGATACTTGGGATTGAGCTGAGTCGATGAGATTTGTTTGTGGTTGTGATCTCGGTGATATGGCAGGATTCGTACTTAAGGTACGTCGTGGTGTTTTAGCGGATCTTGCGGCGGCGATACGGGTGAATAGTGTTATAAATAAATGGTCGACATGTGATCGTGATATGAGGCATAATATGCTAGGATTTTGATATTAGGCCGTATCGGGCGATGTATACCCCTTGATGATGATATGTGCTGACGATATCGATTTGTACGAGATTGTCGATCAGTAGTCAGATCATGAGTATATTGAGGATATTAGTATTGTACTAGACATAGGTCAGTACCCTAGACTATGATCTTAGATAAAGAGAATACCAGAGGAATAGTGTGAAGAATATGATATTGACCCGTACCCAGATTTGGGAATGCCGTACGACGGATTTACGTACGAGCTATATCTTGATGATTGATCCGCACTCTTGACTTGGGATGTCTGATTATAGATATGGTATCGGATATGATATTATTGAGGCGGGATCACCGACTAATATATATACAGGTATGTATATGTATCGACTCAGATGTTAGGCGGTTTCCTTACCTGTAGTCTAGTTTATAGCGTAGCCCTTTAGTTTAGTTAGTTGTTAGATTAGATTCGGTTTCTACCTATTTCAAAGCTTACGAATCGTGCGTATTTTTAAAGACAGCCTAAGGGATCCTACGGATATTTCAAAAAACATATCTTTTCTTAAAAACACCGTAGCCCCTATTTTCAAAACCCCACGATTCGTGTTATTTCAAAAGGCACCATTGTAGGACTTATATTAGGTTAAAATAGATTAATTATCGTTGCGTCTAGTATTCAGCTCCCGTTCATTATTGTTGTTTGCTCCGCATCACATGCTTATATTATGCTTCATATTCTACTGTTGATATCTTATGGTTAGGACACCAGCACCATTACCGATGATGCGTATGTACCATGTACACTTACTTGCCGGTTCACACACATCTTCATCGGTAATTGCCATGTCACGTACACCGTAGAAAATATTATTGCTTGACATAGCCTGTTAGCTAATAGTTTAGACATGATATTAGTGTACTTGCCTTATATGTTAGTTTAGACATTATAGTTATTACCTGCTACCTCATGCATACTGTTATTCATTGTTATGCCGCATTCATGAATTCTCATGCATATATTCACTTTTTACGTGCTATTGAGGTTTTGGATTTGGATTTCCATGAGATTTTCTGGATTTGGGGAAAACCGCAAAACATATACAAACTTCTTTTTTCTCTTTTTAAATAAAAAGCGCGGTTTTTCCCATGATGTATGAGTCGTCCACCATGAGTTTGCTGATAGATTTGGAGACCCGATTCGAGGAGTTGGATGAACCGTTTCGGGTACATGGTGGACCCGGTAAGGTACCCCGGGGCAAGAAGCTCGTGGTGATGACGATGAGCCTGGCAAGGGGAGACCACCTACCGGTGATTTTACCCAACGCGTTGGATATCCGGAGGATACCGTCGTGGTCTTGAGATGGATGGTAGGGGCCGGTCTGGACTGACGGCGCCCTAGATATTGAGATTGAGACATTGAGATTTCGAGATATTGAGGTACTGAGATTTGATGATACAGGCCAGTCCGGATGGCCGGAGCCTGAGGTTTTGAGACATTGAGATTTATGTTCTGTGTCGATGCTAGACACTGTTGATGCTGATTTCATTTATGATACCTCATTTTAAAAATACAAAGGAAATCTCACTAATTTATGAAAACAGTTTCTTCATTTACATGTATTCTATTTTCATGCATTCATACCTCATTCATATGATATATTGCTACCTGAGGCACTGACACGGGCACATGAGATCACACTCGGGTTAGATATTACCCTAGCCATTGTTATAGGCTACATGTTATTCATATATTTGAGGATATATTATGATCATTGACCTAGGTTGCGTTATTCATACGATTTTCTGTTCGTAGATCTTTTTCTACTCACGACTTGGCAACTCACCCCCGTTGTGCCCCAGTTTCTTGCAGGTGTTGCCGTACGGATTTCATTACGGCTTTGCGGGCTCGGTTTCTTTTCGGGTGACTTGCTAGTAGGTGGGTTTATTGTATCTTACCCATCATTATACCTTGTATATTATATTTCAGTTGTATCTAGAAGTTCCATCAACCAAACTTGTATTTTTTTGAGATAGAGACCGGTAATGTTATTCTTTCGACCATAGAGTAACATGTTTTATTTCTTGAGTTTCTTGCTGGTTGAGTTCCATTTCTGTTGTGATCCTCGCCTTTAGGCGTTGTATATTATGTTGCATACAGGTTGATTTGATATGGTTCTTCCTATTCTCTACTACTTCTCTTGGTTTGGATTTCTGGGTTTCGGCTTACTTAGCATACGTACTCCTTGAGACGTTCGTAGTCTAAGTGCCGGTCATGTTCCGTACTTTCGGGTCGTGACACTAGTCCACTCTAGGTAGCACTAACTTCCCAACGTCATCAATATCCCATTTTGCTCGGTCCATCGTGTAGAGGTTGAAGAGGGGATTAATATTTGTGAAGGGTGTGTAGGGTTTTGGGGCATGGTTGGAGATGGATCTATGGATTTTTGTGGAGGGTTTTTGGAGTTGAGGAGATGAAGAGGAAGATGAAAAATATGATGGGGATTCAAAATGGCAGCAGCCCCCTCCCTCTCTCTCACAATTCACGCACACTCTCTCTCTCTAAAAGTCCACCTAACCTAATCATTATGTCTCCCTTGACTTTTTCCTTTTTCTTTTTTTTTCTTTTCTCTCCACCAAAACCATAACTTAAAGCCCATATGAAATGAAACATGTGTAAAAATGGACTTGTTATGGTGCACTAACCATGGAAACTGTAAAAGCGCGGATTTGGCTTAATCGCGATTAGGAGTGCACTAATCGGGTTTTTATCGAAACTGCGTATAATAAATTTTAAAAATGCCAAATCTTTTAATTATATTATTAAATGAATAAATCATTTTAATTTCTATTTATTTCATAATTATTGGTATATATTTATACCTTTTTCGAAAACCCCAATTTCACAAATCGGCAGTTTTCGGGAAAAATATTATTTTAATATTAAATTCCCAAAAATAATATTTTATATTTTCCGAAATGTTACATCCGCGAGCTCTTCAATGTAGCCAATCATCTTAAGCACGTGTTCCGCTACAGATGATCCGACGGCCAACTTCACTGAAAACAACTTTTTCGAGGTTTCATATCTGGCGATACGGGATTGCTCTCCATATAGTTCCTTAGTATAGAGAAATATGGATTCAAGGTCCATATTCTCATGCCTCCTCTGATGTTCATTTTCCATAGAGGCAAGCACGAGGCACTTGGCCTTCACGCAGTCAATCTCCTAGGTCTTACGAATTTCCTTATCCGCGATGCTGGATTGAGGACCTGGGACGGTGGGGGCTTTGGTGGTAAGGAGATACCCCAACTTGTCATAAGTGATTGCCATTTTGACATTCCTGAGCCAATATTTGTAGTTTGGCCATGTCAGTATATTTTTATCTAGTATTAACTTAAGGCCGATCATGATATTTGGTCGCTGCAATTAGGAGAGAGAGAAGAAACACTTTAGCATGATGCTCTTGCAAGTTTAGAGTGGTTTTTAATTTGTCTAAACATGATGACTCCTACTGTTTCTCGAATCCTTCCTCAAACCATAAAAGAAGAATTAGTCGGGATCAATCTCACCGTACAATACTTGCTTAACCATTCAGCCAGGCCAGTGTCGGTACTTCGAGGGAGGTTTTACGACGCTTTCGCGAAGTTCCTTAATTAAATAACCTCTTTTCCCTGTGAGCGTAGCCCCACTAACACCTTTCTAAACACCTACTTGGTTTATAGCATTGATCGTTAGGTGAGAAAGTTTCCCGAGGAGTAGCATATACTCACAGTAGAATCGGGATCCAAATATCATCGTGTGATAAAGCTGAAGGAATCCTACCAGAATCATCACACTCCAAATGGTATGCAGCACTAGCAAGTTTCAGTTTCTTTAGAAACTCCCGATGTGGATTTTTGCCCCATGCTCTTATGACCTTGACGAATGCCAACATATCATAAGTCACATGTCAAGTACTACCCATCATTTACCAGGATAATTTAAACCCACCCGTACATACATTTGACGAAGGCCAAAATGGCAGTATGACTGTCTCAAACCAATGCATCTATCTATGCAATAGATAAATATTCGGTAGCTACCAATCACTATGCCTTGGCGAAGGTCAAAATACATAGCTTGAATACAGCTGAATATTTAACTGAAATGACAGAGGGCTATGAATGGTTTTGGTGAAACCGTGAACGTAGTGAACTTGATATAATCGAAGGAACCTGATAGCTTTTAAAAGGAGTGGTTTAAGCTCCGCGTCTTAAAAGTTTTCTTTTTTGGAAAAAAAAATCGAGTGGTTTTGAAATTGTTCCAACGATTTAACTTTCTTTTGTTTTCTTTGCATTAATAATCCATCCTATCAATTAATCCTACCATTGCAGAAAACAACGAAAATATGATGTACGCTTATGCCATCCGCATTCACCACGGGGTCCCGTCATCACCCGTTAGGTTACTTAACTAACGACAGAGCGGGGGATGGACTAGCGCGGATGCAAAACATAAGCAACGCCTACTAGATATCATATATAGATATATACATTCGTCAGACACAAGGGTAGCCATTCCAGATCACAGATGAACACATTGGATATGCTAGGAATCCGCGTTTCGTTCGAGCCTGCAAGGAAAGACGGATTACACGGTCGCGATGAATAGCCAAACCCCACCCTAGACCCCTACGGGTGCGGCAAACTACCCGCCAAGTACCCGAAGTGAAGCAACCTCCCTCAACGAAGTGAGTAAGCCACTTGGCACTTCAAAGTACCCAATAGTTTGTGCACCCCTCCTTGGGTCTATCCTAGGAGCAAAAACAGTAAGAGAAATAATATACAATGGCGGCTACAACCTCAACCCGGATGTGCGGCCATAAAAATAATATTACATCAATTTACAATTTACATCAAATGAAAGATAAATAAACACTCATCTGACAACCCCGACAATTCATTCGCGACAATCCAACAAGTTCATATACACAATCCAACATCACAGATCATAGATATGTACAACCCCACTAATCGACGTATAGCGATTAGTCGACGTTAAGTACATATATCACATCACAGATATAATCAATTAGCCAAAGTTTATAGAATTTCGATCAATATTCCAATTTGAAACTACCCCAAACACAACACTGTTCTCTGAAGAATCTGGGCAGAAACAAAGCATCTTAAAAATCACAAAATATCAAGTTGAACACACTGCAGGAAAAACGAGTCACGACCGAGTCAACTCGGCCGCGGATCCGCGGCGAAACGCTTGGTTTCACCGCGCTTCCGCGGCAGTCTGACCGAGTCATGAGTTCATTTTTCTTGGGTGTTCCTAAAAAACCCTGCACGTATCATTCTGGTCTGTGGAAATATTTTTGGACCTGTTTTTAAAATCGGCAGAAAACACAAGATTTTGATGTATTTTGCGATTTTTTTCCGGATCGAAGTTCTAAACACTTTGCTAACATGTTAGTTGTTGTTTAGCTAGGCTCTGATACCACTGTAAGTCTATGTAACCCACCCCGGTGCTTACGAGGAGGCGGAAAGAGTAAAAATCGAATTTTTATCACAAGGAAATATAGACTAACCATGAAGAATCTTTGCTAAACAAAAACTAACAAACTAACTACAAGTTCTAGCTACTAGGTAAGATGGTTATACCTAGTTCTTGAACTCCTTCTCTTCTTGTTGTGGTCCTTTTTGTTGCTAGCTCCTTGGAGTGGTGTAGACGGCTCCTCCTCTTCGTCTTCTCTTTGTCGAAGAAAGATCCACCCGAAGGCCTCTACCTTGAGCTCCTACCTCAAACAAGAAGTAACTAGAATGCTTGGCTTGCTAGGCTAAAAACCCTAGAATGAGTAGAGAGGTGTTTTGATAGTTTTATCTCACAAAGCTTGGATTTTCAACACATGAAACACTTAAGCTTTTGAGAGAGAGGAAGTGGGAGAGCAATGCAAGAGAGAGAAGGAGCAAGAGAGAATGAGAGAATAAATCCCAACCTTGCTCTCATATGAGAGAATATGAGAATAATAATAATAATTAGGAAAATTATGATGGTTAGTTGATTTGACCATTATCATTTCACATTAAATGCTAATGCAAGCTTCAATAAGCATCTTTGCAAAAGAAATCATCATGGCCAACAAAAGTCAACAAGTCAAATGGTCAACCCAACCCTAACCATAGCACAATTATTCTTAATTAATATTAATAATCATATTTCTCATTCTCATTAAGGTTTAGAAAATGTCAACGATCAAAAACCCTAATGAGATTCCTCTGCCTCTGTCAACTGTGCATACACACCCGCATCCGTGTTCCGAGGAACATGAATACAATGAGACAAAACCAATCCCAAAACAAATACTAAGATATGGCTTAAACCAAAGCCCGCTAGTAATAACTGCCCGGACAACAAGCGTGCACAAGTGCGCGTATGTGAACGAACCCTGTCGCAAGACCATGCGACCTCTACTCTGTTTCTCCCAAAGGCGAACAACCCTCTAGGTGGGACACTAAAGACTCGACACTACGCTGGCAGTGGGTTTAACCACTGGCCACAAGCGGTACTAGCTGTACATAACGGTCCCCAGGTAGATTCCGATAAGAAGACAGATGAGGTGAACCCATCCGAACTTCTACTGAGCCTTAATGTGACAATCTCCGTACAGTCCGGTCTGTTCGTCTGAGAGTATCGCATGTCGGGCCTAAGGGGGCGGTAAACGTCAGACCCCTGACAGCGGTACAAGTGTTAATGTATATGCCCTAGGGGCCATTATTGTATCATACTAGATTGTATATTACTTAATGGAAGCTTGGGATATTCACAGTTATATATACAGTCTTGCTAAAAATGGTAGTATGCTACTTGGTTTATGTCTACTTTAATATGTGCATATGTTTCTTGTAACGTATCACTTATATATATTAGTAGAGCCCATAGGTTCTTTGCTAAATTACCAGCGTTGTGATGGCAGTCACACTAGTGGGGGCTGGGTAGTCTATAAGCAACATCATATACAGGTCCCTAGTTGTAGGATTATCGAGACAGGGCATCGATGTAGGGTTCCTAGGCACACTCAAGAGGTTCCACAAGGCATCTATCATGCCAAATTCAAATTTTCCGGTGCCGAGAAACCCTAAACTAGATCGATTACTAGAGGATAAGCGAAACAACAAGCTAGTAAACTACTTTACTAGTAAGTGAATGGAAATACAACCTTTGTAGATCCGGTCCTCCACTTCTTTAGCTCCGTGATGATGTCCCTCCGCTGCGATCATCGGGATCCCGGACTCTAGCGATGGTTTCATCGGAGAAATGAGCGGGCTAGGTCGTTGACTTCGATGCCGAAGATGATCTACGTCGAGGCAACTCTAACTCAAGCTCCATCTTCACTTGGTCATGAAACTTGTGAAGATAACATACTCTACTACATGGCAAGTGGTAGAGGATGAAGAAATAGGATGTGGGTTCACTTTGGATTTGGATTTCTCACTTGATTTCATCACTCAAGAAGAAGAAGAAGAAGGAAAAAATGAATTATCCTTCAAATAATAATTCAAGTGAATACTTATCATAATGCAACCATGGGTTAAGTATACTCATGTAGAGAATAAACCCGAGTTTAGGTAATGGTTAGGTTTAAAGGATAAAACAAAATGGTTACTTTTTCAAAGCTTCATGAAGCTTCAACAATAGAACAAAGCAAGCCACCATTTCATTTTTGCCAAAAATGAATTAAAGAAAATAAATAAAACAAATATAAAACCTAACCATTAACCTAAACATGGTTTAAAATAAACACACATCCAAGTTTTCATGTATCATCAAACATGATACAAACTAGTGCACAAACATATATCATATATACAATGTGCACAATCTAGTGAGAAAATAATCTTAAGTGAACCAATACAAGTTAATGTAAAGTAATATATCAAATATATAATTATACATTAAATTATTAAATCAACACCTGATTTAATGATCCGTTCATACTGCATATAACCGACTAATATCAAGTGTATCAATGTATCGAATCAACACTTGATTCAGTAACCCGCCTATATCTCATATAACCGTCCAATGATAAAAATCGTGAGAATAGAATACAGTATCACATACTGGTATTATTCTCGGTCCCGCACATATCTCATATGCGCTCCTATTTCGTTTCGCTTGAGACAGGAAACCTCTGTGTAGGACTCTAAAGACTCGTCAATACGCCGGCAGTAGGTGATGATCATATCAAATACCCACAAGCCGCAAGTGGTCTGCTAAACGTAACGGCCACCCGGGTATTGAGCGATCAGAAGATCAACGAGCAAGCCCGTTCACACTCCTGTGAATCCAACCGGTAACACTTACCGTACAGTCCGGTCTGTTCGTCTGATATGTCGCATATCTCGCCTAGAGGTGGTAAACGTCAGACCCCAGTAGCTTGATAAGTCGTGTCGATATGTGGTCTGTAACAGTTCGAGATACTACTGATAACACTTACCAGTAAATCTCAATAACTCTGGCCAGGGATTTCCGATTATAGCCAATCGAACACAACACAACATCAACTCCCTATACCGGGAGAGACGAATCCCCTCCTATCGCTCATTGCGTCCATGTGATTCGGGACTGTACCCAAAAACCACCGTTTTGCATGCCCTCTTGGACATGGTAAGGTGGAAATCAAAGCACAGTGGGAATCACACAAGACTCTATGACGATCTCGGGTCTACAGACTAACCTGTACCAGTGTTACGAGAGAACTGCCATCTGACGTAAGGTATAATACCATCTGAGAGTTCTCGGCAAGTCCGTCCAGTGTACCCAGTCTCTACTGAGCACCCTATATCATCTCTGATGTCAAACACCAATGGATATGGGATCATCCATCGCCCATCTGTATGGGTCGAGAAGGTATACGCTAGTCTACTCTGGTATATCGATGCCCCGTCTCGATACACCCACGACTGGGGACCTTGAAGGATGTACTTATGGACTACCATGTCTCCACTAGTATGATCCGCATCATAGTCCAGGTAGCCAAGTACACATCCTAAGGTCTTTACCAACATGTAACAAAGAGACAATCAGTGTACACATTAAGATAAAGAGCAACCAGATAGCATACTATCATGTCGAGCAAGAAAGTCCTCCCTATATATGTCCCAGCATCCATTACAATATACATCCTATGTACTTTAATGGCCTCTAGGGCATACATATAACTAACAATCTCCCACTTGCACTAGGGCCATCTGTAGCAGTGGTTGCAGTATCTTATACTCAACCATCCCATAAAAGTCTCTCTTTGGGAAAAGGCCTTTGTGAGTGGATCCGCCGTATTGTCCTCTGAGTCTACTCTCCTAACCTCGATCCCCTTTAGATCAACCATCTCCATGATCAGGTGACACTTCCTTAGAATATGTCTGGATCACTGATGGGATGGACGTTCCTTGGCATAAGCCACAACTCCATTTTCACACAATGGGAGGAACTACGTTCATCTCATGAACTAATATACACCCAGACAGCCACTTTGGTAGTATCTTAAGTAGCGATGTATCCAACCTTTATCTTCTAGTATGCCACGGTATCTAGCTTTGAACTCTTCCAACATATCGTCCCTTTACTGAGGGTAAAGACAATGCCTGTGACTGACATTCAGTCGTCCTTATCACTCTCGAACCTTTCCAGTGATTCTCCCCAGGATCAATTGATACCATCTCACTACAACTAGTGAGTATCCTAACATCCATTTAGATCTATCTCATAGATCCAAAACCCAGGATTTAGTAGGTATCACTTTGATCCTATATGGAGAATCCTTGTGATAAGCGGAGATTGACTGAGCGTAGCATAGGAAACTCCTTCCCTATCAAGAGTATGTCATCCACGTACTCTACGAGGATGACCACCATACTCCCTACTTCCTTTTTGTATATACAAGGTTCATCTACCATTTTGATGAAGTCAAACTCTTTGACTACCACATCAAAACAGATGTTCCAACTCCGCGATGCCTGCTTTATCACATAAAACATCTTACACACGTTTCCGCTGCTCCTACTGTCTACGAGGCCCTCTGGCTGTGTACTTATAGACGCACTCTTCTAAAACATCACTTAGAAAAGCAGTCATGGTACCCAACCGCCAGATATCGTAGTGATGGTATGTAGCCGTGGCAAGTAGGATCTGGATGGACTTAAGCATAGCTACTTAGAAAATGTTTCATCATAATCCATACCTGGTCAATGATGCAAACTTTTAATAAGTCTAGCTTTGAAAGTCTTAACTTTTCCATGTACACCAAGTAATCTTCTCAAGATATACTTGCTCCGGATGGGGATTTAACCCTTCAGATAAAGCAACCAAAGTCCATACTTTGTTGGTGTACAAGGATTCCATCTCAGATCGATAAGCATCCAGCCATTCTAACAGAGTCCCACTCCTGATAGCCAGCTCGAAACTAGTTGGGTCATTATCTCATGATGCAATCCTCGCTCCCACTGTCATAGAGAAACCAAAGTATCTCTCAGGTGGGTGAGGAACCCTACTAGATCGGCGGAGAGGCTGAGGTTCGTTAGAATCTATTGAATCCTTCGGTTCTACCCAATCATCAGCTGCAGTTTGTATAGCTGGAACCATTCCAGTTCTACATAACAGACCTTGCCTCGAGCTTGTCCGGATTTTGCTTTTTAGACATAGGCCAGACAACCACAAATCTTAACAAACTTAAGATATGGGCTCTTCCTTTTCCATATCACATATGAAGTGGTAGGCAACTGATTTGATTGGAACCCTATTCAATAGGTATGCAGCTTCTCAAGCGCATAACTCCCAAAAGGAAATTGGAAACTCAGTAGTACTCATCATAGAGCACACCATATCACATAGGGTGCAATTTCTCCGCCCCGATATACCATCGTGCTATGGTGTATACGGGGGAGTAATGCTGAGAGAGAATCTCATTCTCCTTTAGAATAGTCCAGGATTTCCGTGCTCAAGTATTCTCCTCCTCGATCACATCAAAGGACATAATACTTATACCCGTATTGGTTCTCTACTTCTAACTTATATTCTGTGAATATCTCAAAAGCTTCGTACTTGTGTTTCAAGAGGAACATATGTCTGAATCTTGAGAGATTATCAGAGAATGTAATAAAGTAAAAAGAACCGGTCTTGGCATATGTAGACAGGGGACCTTCATACATCAGCATGTATCAATCCCAAGATTTTACTAACTCTTTCTCTGTTTCCAATAAACAGAGCTATGGTCATCTTATCTTTGTGACATGACTGGAAAGTTTCACAAGATGTAAATTCAAACTGATTTAAATATGCATCTACAATGTAACTTAAGCTAATCAGGTCACATTGATATGACCTAGTCTACAATACCTCAAGAAGGATTCGTTCATATCTGAACTCTTCCTCTTGTGTGTGTTCCGTATACTAAGAACTGTAGTTTGATTTAGAATATCAATGCTTTTAGATAACGTGCTTGAACCGATCAACTTTTGATATAGGAAATGTTCAAAACATTATCCAACAATACAAAATTTTATCATTTCTTTACTAATATAGAGACTGATATGATTTTGTATATCAGGTTCGGTATCTAATAACATTCGTTAAGAATCAATGTATTTGGAATACAGGGTGACAGTGACGAACAGACTTGGCTGCAACACTTGCACCGTTTTCTGTCTTATGTAACTTATCACCCGTTCTCAGTTCTTTACCTATCTGTAGCCCATTTAACAGATTACATATGAGGGATCCTGATCCGGTATCACATACTCAGGACGTAAAGGATACTGAGAAACAGTTCTAAGTAACGAACACACCCGAAGATGTTGCATCAACATGCACTTTATTCGTTTGGGTGGCACGGGAAATCTGGTATTCCCCTATTTCCTGCTCTGTCTTATAACAATTATAAGTTGGATCGGGACCAACGTTCCCCTGCACAGTATAACAAGAGGGTTCGGTCAATACATCCATATTATTATCTTGATTAAGGCGTGACATGGTCGCTACCTGGAGAGAGAGAGAGAAGAAAACACTCTGCGTGCGCTCTTTCAAGATCATATTGGTTATTATTTCATCTAATCAGGATGGCTCCCACTGGTTTTATCAAATCTTCCTTCAAACCCTAAAAGGAAAGACTAGCCGGGATTAACTACAAGCTACAAGTTCGCCAATCTTTCAGCCAGGCCAGTGTCGGTACTTTGAGGGAGGTCCCCCGTGCTTTCGCATGAACCTAATTAATGTAAACCTCGTTTTCCTAGAGGCGTAACCTCGTTAACACCTTTCTAGACACCTACTTGATCGGCTAATTGTAATGTGTAAAACTCTCCCAGGAGTAACAATTGCTCTCAGCGGGTATCGTGATCTAACTATCTCATAGAAGGTATGAAATCTCATTGCAAATTTCAACACTTGAAATTCCCGATAATATTTTGCCCCAAACGATCTATGACCTTGACAAGGTCAACAAACCATAGACCGTAAGTCAAGTTCAACCCGTCATTTCTTGATTGAATCAAACCCACCAGCACGACCCTTGACAAGGTCAACAAGGCCGTACGACTACCATAACCCAATCTGCATCATATGCATAAGCAGATAAATACTGGTTAGCTACCGCACACTGCGCCTTGACAAGGTCAACAAACGCAGCACGAATACTAAGCAGGATTTATCTGAAATGACGGAGGGCTACGACAGGTTTTTCTGAAAACCTATTGCGTAATGAACTTGATATCGTTGTAGGATCGAATGAATTTAAAATGGAGTGTTTTTGAGGCTTTTCTAGTTTTGCTAAAGGGGTCATTCCCGGTGAAGGGATCGTTGGCCCTTTCCTCATCGAATAAGGTGCAGGATATATCATATATACTTCTGTGCAAAGCAAAAACTATAGAAGCAGTCAAAAGACAAACCGTGGGTTGTAGCATCTGCCAGTTATTGCTAAAGGGGTCACTCCCGGTGAAGGGATCTCGGCCCTTTCCTTATCGAATAAGGTGCAGGATGTTCTACAAGGAACACCGCGATGCAAAGCAAGAACTGTAGCTAGCTTTATTTGAAAATTCGATTCCACAACATCGTAGGTTTCTTTTATTTAATTAATCTCATTAATGAAGTCCCATCATTTAAGCACCTAAACATCACAGATAAATACGACGTACACTTATGCCATCCGCATTGGCCTCGATGTCCCCTCGTGCACCGTTAGGTTAGGTAACTAACGATAGAGCGGGGCAGGGCTAGCGCGGGTGTAAAACATAAGTAACGTCTATATAATATATGATATATACTATATACAGTATCTATCACAACATATCAAATGATCACATCACAGATATCGCAGCAGAAGAAACATATGAAACATTGGATATACTAGGACGTCCGTGTTTTTAATACGAGCCAGTATAAAACACGGATTCCACGGTCGCGATGAATAGCCAAACCCACACCCCTAGACCCCTACGAGAGCGGCAAGAAACTCTACCAATTCTAGAGTTAGGAGACCCGGACTCGACTCCATGAGTTGGTCTCCCACTGGACTCTAGAACCCGGTTACTTGTGCTCCCCTCCTTGGGTCTATCCTAGTGCAGAAAAGTAAATAATATACAAATGGTGACATCATCCGCAACCTAGATGTGCCCCAATAAAAGAATATTACATACAAGTTTTTACATGAATGAAAATGAGAAACACTCATCTCACATAAAAATACCCGGCTATTCAAACACGACGATCCAATATAACATATCCAGCAACACATAACATCACATGTCATCAACGTAAGTAAACATGCGTATCCCAATTGTCGTTGACATATAGAAACGAAACCGGCGATATCACATATTACACTTACGGTCACAGAAAAGAAAGTGTAAAACTACAACAGTTGGAATCCGCAACCTTCTTAGACATCGCATGCCTAACCATCTGAATTCCTTAGACATCACATGCCTAACAATTATAAACCCCGTATTTTAGTCTCATTATCGAAAACTATTTTCAATATCAAGCCGGGCAATTCAACAAGATTCCCGACATATTGATCGAATGCTCGTCGCAAACTTTAGTAGGCGGCCGCACCCCCGATGCCGTCGACGAAGTGCGCTAAGGCGGAACACCGCTGCCGCGAGCACCCGAACGGATGCTTTCGGCGACGGGGTTCTCCTACAGTCACTTAGTCTGGGCTATGGGGTGTGGCTGTCTATTAAGTTTACCCGGCGAGTATCCGCGTACGCTATGTGATTTCGACGGACTTTTGATCACATCAAAATTCCGTGGCAACCGATCAAGTGAGACTAAAGTGCTATGTTTATAACATTCAAATCAGTTATCTCATAACTCCTTGTGGATTCCAAATATTGTATCACATTCCGGATAAATAGAAAATGTTAAACTTTCTGATCGAACAATCAAACACCAAAGTTTTCCCGAAACAGCTCAACTCATGAAATAAGTTCAAAAACATCCTTTTCATGCCTCAGTACCAACGGTCCAGCCGTAGAAGGGTCAAGCCAACGCCTCACATGTGGCACGCCGTACTACCCCAAACCCTAAGGTTCAAAGGGCAGTTCAAGACGGTCACATAATCGAGTTAAGGTTTGTTGTCTTCTAGAGGGTCCATCGCGTTACTTGCACTACTCAGAACGTTCTCAAACTACAGAAAAATCCAACTCTTGGAAATTTTCCGGCAGGGGAAAAATTGGGTATTTATATCCGGTCGAACTTTTTAACGTATTCAAAAATTATCCGGAAAAACAGATAGACGCAGTTAAAGTTTCCGATCGAAACATCGAATCCCCAATACACCCCAGATAACACAACAGTGGAATATGAATTAAAAATATCCAGAAGAATCGGGAATCAGAGAGGGACATTATTGTGCAAACTGAAGAGAATAAAGTGCCCGTACGGCCGCGGAACCGCCGCATGAGCCATGCTCATGCCGCGGTTCCGCTGCGCTTTTATGGACTTAAACGCACGTGTTGCACAGTAATTCCCAAAACACCCTGCTGAATTTTTTGGCTATTTTTAATTTGGAAAAATCCAAAGTTTCAGAAAATGTACAAAGAAGGGTTTGAGTTAGGGTTTCGGGGTTCGATCGGATTTCTAACATCGTCTACACTTTACCTAAAGCTCTAGCTAGCCTAAGATACCACTGTAGGATTCCTAGGCACACTCTAGAGGTTCCACAAGGCATCTATCATGCAAAATTCAAATTTTCCGATGCCGAGAAACCCTAAACTAGATCGATTACCAGAGGATAGGCGAAACAACAAGCTAGTAAACTACTTTACTAGTAAGTGAATGGAAATACAACCTTCGTAGATCCGGTCCTCCACTTTTTTAGCTCCGTGATGACGTCCCTCCACTGCGATCATCGGGATCCAGGACTCTAGCGATGGTTTTGTCGGAGAAATGAGCGGGCTAGGTCGTTGACTTCGATGCCGAAGATGATCTACGTCGAGGCAACTCTAACTCAAGCTCCATCTTCACTTGGTCATGAAACTTGTGAAGATAACAAACTCTATGACATGGCAAGTGGTAGAGGATGAAGAAATAGGAAGTGGGTTCACTTTGGATTTGGATTTCTCACTTGATTTCATCTCTTGACAATTTTCAAGAAAGCTTTTCTTTTTCTTCATGAAGATGAAGAAGAAGAAGGAAAAAATGAATTATCCTTCAAATAATAATTCAAGTGAATACTTATCATAATGCAACCATGGGTTAAGTTTACTCTTGTAGAGAATAAACCTTAGTTTAGCTAATGGTTAGGTTTAAAGGATAAAACAAAATGGTTACTTTTTCAAAGCTTCATGAAGCTTCAACAATAGAACAAAGCAAGCCACCATTTCATTTTTGCCAAAAATTAATTAAAGAAAATAAATAAAACAAATATAAAACCTAACCATTAACCTAAACATGGTTTAAAATAAACCCACACCCAAGTTTGCATGTATCATCAAATATGATACAAACTAGTGCACAAACATATATCATATATACAATGTGCACAATCTAGTGAGAAAATAATCGTAAGTGAACCAATACTAGTTAATGTAAAGTAATATATCAAATATATAATTATACATTAAATCATTAAATCAACACTTGATTTAATGATCCGGTCATACTGCATATAACCGACTAATATCAAATGTATCAATGTATCGAATCAACACTTGATTCGGTAACCCGGCTATATCTCATATAACCGTCCAATGATACAAATCGCGAGAGTAGAATATAGTATCACATACTGGTATTATTCTCGGTCCTACACATATCTCATATGCGCTCCTATTTCGTTTCGCTTGAGCCAGGAAAGCTCTGTGTAGGACTCTAAAGACTCGTCAATACGCCGGCAGTAGGTGATGATCATATCAAACACCCACAAGCCGCAAGCGGTCTTCTAAACGTAACGGCCACCCGGGTATTGAGCGATCAGAAGATCAACGAGCAAGCCCGTTCACACTCCTGTGAATCCAACCGGTAACACTTACCGTACAGTCCGGTCTGTTCGTCTGATATGTCGCATATCTCGCCTAGGGGTGGTAAACGTCAGACCCCAGTAGCTTGATAAGTCGTGTCGATATGTGGTCTATAACAGTTCGAGATACTACTGATAACACTTATCAGTAAATCTAAGCAACCCTGGCCAGGGATTTCCGGTTATAACCAATCGAACACGGCACAACATCAACTCCCTATACCAGGAGAGACGAATCCCCTCCTATCGCTCATTGCCTCCATGTGCTTCGGGACTGTACCCAAAAACCACTGTTTTGCACGCCTTCTTAGACATGGTAAGGAAGAAATCAAAGCACAGTGGGAATCACACAAGACTCCATGACGATCTCGGGTCTACAGACTAACCTGTACCAGTGTCACTAGAGAACTGCCATCTGACGTAAGGTATAATACCATCTGGAAGTTCTCGGCGAGTCCGTTCAGTGTACCCAGTCTCTACTGAGCACCCATATATCATCTCTGATGTCAAACACCAATGGATATGGGATCATCCATCGCCCATCTGTATGGGTCGAGAAGGTATACGCTAGTCTACTCTGGTGTATCGATGCCCCGTCTCGATACACCCACGACTAGGGACCTTGAAGGATGTACTTATGGACTACCATGTCCCCACTAGTATGATCCGCATCATAGTCCTGGTAGCCAAGTACACATCCTAAGGGCTTTACCAACATGTAACAGAGAGACAATCAGTGTACACGTTAAGATAAAGAGCAACCAGATAGCATATTATCATGTCGAGCAAGAAAGTCCTCCCTATATATGTCCCAGCATCCATTACAATATACATCCTATGTATAGTAATGGCCTCTAGGGCATACATATAACTAACAATTGATACTCTAGAGTAGATTAGTGTGTACGCTTCTCATCCCAGTTGGGGAGACGGTCTGTTCCAAAGCCATCAGTATGTTGTACTGGAGATAGTATACATGTGCTCGTTAGGTTACGGGTACACCGGACTGGACTCGCAGGGGAACTATTAGATAGTATTATACCCGTCGTCAGTTAACTGTTCCCAGGTGACATGAGTACAGCATAGTCCGCAGACTTGACACTGCTACTTCTCCTCGAGTGTGTCCCACTGTTCTTAGATTGCTACCCTACCACGGCTCAAAGGAGTCGTGCAAACAGGTAGCAGTTGGGTGCAGTCGCGAGCATTTGGAGGCAGTAGTAGTTAGACAGGATTCGTCTCTCCCGGTATTGGGAGATGATATCGCGCTGTGTCAGAGAGCCATTACGCAAAGTCCCTGGCCAGGGCAAGCGAGATATACTGGTAGGTTCCAATAGCTTCTCAGGGTGTAATGGGCTTCGCTCCGACACGACTTATACAGCTATTAGGGGACTGACGCTTGCCGCCCCCTAGGCTTGATATGCGATAGTCTTAGATGAACAGACCGGACTGTACGGAGATTGTCACATCAGGCCCAGTGGGAGTTCGGATGAGTTTACTCATCGGCCTTCTTATCGACATCTACCTAAGGACCGTTACGTACAGCTAGTGCCGCTTGCGGTCTGTGGTTAAACCCACTTCCAGCGTAGTGTCGAGTCTTTAGAGTCCTACACAGAGAGTTTCCCTGCTCCAGGCGAAATGATATAGAGGTCGTATGGTTTTACGACAAGGGTTCGGACGCGTACGTGTGTTTACGCACGTACGACTTTTTCGGACAGTTTTTACTAGCCGGCTTTGGTTTAAGCCAGATTCTACTATCGGGTTATTGGATTTATACAGTCTAAAGTTTTTCCATGTTTTCACGGATTGGAGGGGCGTTCTCATAATTTGTCGGGAAGCTTCTAGAAGAGTGGTGACTTGGAGGGTAAGGTGGCATTGCATTAAATGAGATTAGTGACTCATTTGTGTGATTCATCCATGTCATTAATGCATTATAAATGCTTAATGACTCATGGAGATGAATCACTCATATGTATTTATGAAGCATGGTTGTTAAATCTTTTATTTCATTTTTAGATAAATAATAATGCTTCATATATATTATGATAGATCATTATATCATTATCATTCTCATCTTCACCTTCTCTCTCCTCAAGCTCACTCTCTTTTCAAACCCTAACCCTGACCTCTCATGTGTTGAGATCAAGGGTTAGCTAGACTAATACATCCATAACCTCACTCTATATCCCCTAGGTAGCTTAGATTAGCATTTTGAGCAACCTAGTTATCTCAAGTTAGAGATCAAGCTTGTAGTAGGAGCTCTCAGGTGGATCATCTTTGATTCGAGGAGGCTGTTGAGGTGTCGATGTTCCAAGAAGCCTACGAGGAGTGGAGGACAACGATGAAGACTCGAAGGACAAGTAACGTGAGGTTTAACTGTTCATATCAGATTTTTGCATTTTCATACCGCCCAATTTTTATCACATTGCATATCGGTAGGTACTCTTGAGCCGTGTTTGCTAGTCAATTGCAGGATACAAGTTCTCGGCTCTAAACGGTGAAATTCATGGTAAAACACGACAAAATCCAGGTTCCTTCCAACCACAGATAAAACACGGGTCTCCGCTCTTTATCAATCTGTTGCCACACACCAGTTTAAGAGATAAAATGGCAAATCAATGTCATTTTCATGCACAAGGCTCAATGGCAACACAAGATCCAAGAAATCTACGCGGAGCTCAAGGAAATCATGACGAAAAGATCCACATCAAATCACCTTTTGCTCAACAGAAACTCTGGAAAAATCGTGAAGAAAATATGAGAAAACACATGTACCAGAATAAAGGACATAGAAAACCAGGGAAACACAAGAAAACCGAGACCCCAACTCACCTATACGGCCGCGGAACCGCGGCAAATAGGGGGTTTAGGCCGCGGTTCCGTGGCCGTATTGGCGCCGCAAATGATGATTTTGCAGGGGCTTTTTGGTCATTTCAAGTGGTGCCAGAATATTGCCCTAGATTTCCTTTTCCCTGCCTATAAATAGCCCAGAACCTTGTGAAGCCAAGGGTGCTTAATCTTGTATTTTTTTAGGGTTTAGAATACTTGTTCTTCTTCCACTTCTCATCTCTTCTCCATTGAAAAACTTGTAGTGAGCTTTTGTGAGTGAAGAATGATGAATAAAGAAGTTCATTTTGTTATTATACTTGTCTTGCTCTTATTATTGCTTGTAATTTTCATTTGTTAACTTAGTTGTTGTTATTTGTGTTTGTTTGTTTCTTTTCTCTTTTCCTTTATCCTTAAACAACTATGATACTTACGCTTGATCCTTGCCGAGGTGAGGTCGCAAATAGCTAGTTGTTATCTTCTAATCTCCTTCTTTCTATATTCCTCTTTTGTTTTCTTCCCTTTTCGTTATGATGTGTGAGTAGTTTCCATACTTGTTAGGGTAGGATAAGGGAAGTTTGAGAGAAGGAAATATCTCTCACTCTTTCCTTGCCTAACATCTTAAATCGACTCCCGTTAATTGAACCACAATCCGCTCCTTACGGCACCCTATCCTACATGATAGCGGTGATTCCGTAGTGAGACCGGTTATGGTTGAATTAACCGGAGGTTATGGCTAAGAGCCAAGAACGGACGCACAAGCACCAAAAGGAAGAACTTAAGCGTTGGAAAGCCTAGCTTATACTCGCAAGTTCCTTCCTAGTCGTGCCAATCCCCTTTGTTGCCGATTACCGTAACACCGATATTAAGAGTGTTAACGAAAGAAGTGAGCGACTCCTAACTCAAACTAACCTAATCCTAACCTTAACAAGCTCTCTTTACATATCATTTTAACACTTAGTTAATCACAAACAAATCTGGAAAATTGGACTTAACTCGTTAAAGCACATAGAAAAAGATTCCCATCTTCCTGTGGACGACCCGTACTCAACCGGCTAGCTACAAGCGAAACCGTTTTGATTGCGGTAATTAACTAAACTTGAACACGCAGAATCTATCCAAATCAAATGGCGCCGTTGCCGGGGAGACGGTAGTTTATTTCTTTGTGTAATTTCAGGCTAACTTGTGAATGTAAATATAACCGAAAAACAAAACAAAAAAATATACTTTGTAAAAAATCATCTTGTTATTTTTGATTAGTTTGTGTGCAAGTGTGCAGGATAATTCGGAGTTCAAGTTCAGTGCCAAAGACGTGGGAAGATAGACCCATATTTCGCGGCTACACCGCGACGGATCAAAACAAATCAAACGGTCTACTGTAAAAATCTGGAGCAGATACAGTAAGCAAGTCAAAATTCAGCACATCCAGACAAGCAAAGGACACCCAACAGAGCACACCCAAAAATTCCAGAAGCCCAACTCCACCTTACTGCCGCGGAACCGCGGCATAAGCTGGCTTAGGCCGCGGAACCGCGGACGTTTAGCTCCTTCAGGGTGTAAAATTCTCTGTAAGTCCTCCTTTTCTCTCCCCCACTCCTCTAGACTCTAATAAACTGTGTTTTCTGCAGCATTCTTTACGCAAACTCTCTTCCCCCTTCCAATAAACTGTTTTTGTGCAGGATTCTTTGCGCCGCGCTAAAAATAAAAATTGTTTGCAGTTGATTTGTTACTGCTTTGCATTCATTAATACGGACATAAGGGGCTTGAAACCAATTCAGATTGGGTGGGGATTTCATCACCCTTCCTAGGACCCCAGAAATCACAAAAAGCATATGCATTGACCATTGTTAAATTAAAAAAATACTAGACTCAGCCCTAAGGACTTCGCGCTCAATAGGACAGAGGACTAGTTACAGGCATCGGCCGTTTATCCTATCTGACTTTTGCGGTGTCTAGGCAAGTGTGTCGAAGGCAAGTGGTTTTTAATTAAGGAACTTCGCGAAAGCGTTGGAAAACCTCCCACATACCTGGCACTTATCTGGCCGCATTTGACGGAGAAGAGGCGGTTTGAGGTCCTATTTCTAGCCCTCTGGAACAGTTAGGAGCTGTCTAGCAGACCTAGGTGACCCTAGATCTAGGTGTGATTGTGCATATCTTTTTTGTGATTGCTTAAAGCCGTAAGTCCGTACAAATTTCTGTAAAGCTCTTTCTAAAAAAAACAAAAAAAGGAAAAAATCAAAAACTTTTATAAAAACTTGCCCTTTGTCACCAAACCCATTTTGACCCACCACCCATCGTATTTCTCCATTGACGTTTTCTTACCCTCAGCTTCTCTGCTTTGACTATACTAAACTCGTTTAGTGTATGTCCGCTTGGACTCGGGACACTAGTGCCCGCCTAGTCCGCGTTACGTTAGTCGCTACCGACTACGCGATCGACTCAGACGTCGAAACTCCGTCCACGCCTCTTTCACCCTTACCTTTGCCGGCCAACTCCGACGTTGACCGGAACTTTGTTCATACATCTTCACCTTCACCATCACCAATCTCTTCTTCCGCGATGTCAGGATTTAATCCGAACATCTCTTTGACTACTCCTGGATTGGCTCCACCTCCTACGGAGACCAATAACCCACCACCACCGCCTGTTGTAGCGCCACAGAGGATCGCGCTCCAGGATCGTTTCTATCCCACCCGTTCTGCACTTCCTACCTGCCTTTCTCTTCCACCGGCCAATGGGGATAATTTTGAAATTAAGCCCCACTTCATCAACATGCTTCCGTGATTTCATGGGCTTGAATCTGAAGATGCCTATATCTTCATCAATAAATTTCAAAACGTTTGTGCCATGATGAAAACCACCCAGCTGTCGGACGATGCTATACGTCTACGGGTTATTTTGTTCACTTTATGCGATCTTGCTGAAAAATGGCTATATAGCACCGCTTCGCACTCCATAACCAGTTGGGATGAGTTTGTAAAAGAATTTCTAAAGAAATTTTATCCGAATCATAAAACCGCAAGAATCCGCAATGAAATCAACCAATTCTCTCAGCTTCCTTCTGAACCCTTCTGGAAGTGCTTTGACCGGTACAAAGACCTTCTTGTTCAGTGTCCTCACCACGGTATAGAGAAATGGCAACTTTGCCAAACCTTATACGAGGGCATGAACCCAGCAACCAAGCAGTTATTGGAAACCATCTGTCAGGGCCACTTCCTATCGAAATCTGACGAGGAAGCGTGGCAATTCTTTGACGACCTTGCGGAGCAAACGCTACAATGGGAGAGCACAAGACCGACTTCTTCTTCTTCTACCTCCACTTCTACCTGTCAGTCTACGGTAGGAATTCACCAACTTGATGTCTCTATTGCGATGAAAGCTGAAATGGCTGCAATAGCGAGAAAGCTTGAAGCGATAGAGAGAAAATTTTCTTCTCCTGCTCCTGCCCCTGTTCTTCCCCTTCGTACCATTTGCGCTTGTTGTTCCGATCCTTCTCACCTAACCAAAGAGTGTCCTTACAATCTACCATCGCAAGGACGGGATCAGGTTAATGCCGCATTTCAGCAAAGACCGAGGAATGATCCATACTCTTCCACCTACAATTCCGGTTGGAGGAACCACCCCAATTTCGCCTGGAATCAGAATCAGAATCAATTCCAAGGAAACAATTTCCAAAGGCCCCCTCCGCCGCAACAACAAGTGAAACAACAAACTCAACATCAATTTCAGCAGCCCTTCCAACCCCAACCTTTTCAAAATCAGACGAACAACTTTACACCCAACAATTCTTTTCCACCAAACTGTAAGTGCACGGCGGCGCCCCGGCCGTCAATCCGACGGCCAAACGCGGAAACGGTGGTAAACTTAAACTTTTGCGGACTTAGCAAACCGGCACCACCGCGCACTAAACCCCGGATCGTGCCATTAAACTAATTCTAGCATACAAGAAGAAGGGTTAGAGATGTACCGACTGATCCGAGTCCTCCGGTCTTCATCTCCACTCCGATCTCCTCGTGGGATCTCCGTCCGTCTCCTCCTCGTCGGAAAGGGCACCACATCGCCTGTAGCTATTACGGGCTCCCACCTCAATACCGAGGCAACTTTGGCGCGAAGCTGGCGAATCGACGCGTCCAAGATTTGCTGTAGGATGTGTAGTGTAGAGTGTATGTCTCACTTTAGGGTTTGTTGCCATAGATGGAGGAATGGTGTATAGAAAATTGGTGCTTTCAATTTTCTAGCAATGGAATGAGATGAAGAATGATATACACAAAATGAATCACTCTCATTTTTCTCCTCTCAAAGATGAAGCTCTCATTTTCTTCTCTTTTCTTCTTCTCTCTTTCATTTTTCCAACCCTAATAATAATCTCTCTTCTTTAGAAATGGTGGAGGATAACAATATGAAGCAAGAAGGGAGGTGAGTGTAGGAAGTGAAAAGGGGTGACCACAACCTTAAACATAATCATCACAAAACTTTACATAGACCTCAAATCCATTTCAAATCCAATCCAATCTCATAAATACATGAAAAGCAAAGATGCTTATCATATCAAACCTTATGCAAATAAGTCCTCCACAAAGTGTTATTTGCAAAACTGCAAATAACCCCCTCCATCAGAAAAGTCCGGCCGGGAAAGAACAAAGAAAAACCGGCCGGAACGGAATGCAAACTGGCAACTCCAGAAAACTGGTCCCGTAATAAATTACAGGAAAACCCCGATACTGTGCATACACACCCGCATCTGTATTCCGTCCGGATACAAATGCAAAGAGACAAAATCTACACTGTACTAAACTAGGACCGGCTTAAACCAAAGCCGGCTAGTAAAATCCGTCCGATCCTGATCCGTGCAATACCGCACGTATCTGATCGAACGCTGCCATATAACTATACGGCCACTAGTATAAAACCGTCCGATCCTGATCCGTGCAATACCGCACGTATCTGATCGGACCCTGCCATATCTCCATACGGCCTCTACAGCGTTTCGCCCGAAAGCTTGAGTAACTGGAAGTGTGGTGGACTTTAAAGACTCGTCAATACTATGGCTGTGGATTTAACCACTAGCACGTCAGAGGTATAAGCCAATACGTGACGGGCCACCAGCTATTGACCAAAAGGGACGTCGATGAGGAAGCTCACCCCGACACCCAACTGAGCCTGTCAGTGACAATATCCGTACAGTCCGGTCCGTTCGTCTATGAGCATCGCATGGCGGGCCTAGGGGGTTGGTAAAAGTCAGACCCCCAAAAGCGGTACAAGTCGTGTCGGAGTGTAGCCCAGAACACCCTGAGATACTACTGGAATACCTACCAGTAAATCTCCTGCCTTGGCCAAGGTCTTCGTGTAATGGCTCTCCTAGACACAGCGCGACCTCACCCCCAATACCGGGAGAGACGAACCCCTGAAGATCCACTCACTGCCTCCATGTGGCTTGGGACTGTACCCAACTAAAACCTGTTTGCACGACTCCTTTGAGCCGTGGTAGGGTAGTAATCAAAGTACAGTGGGAACTCACACGAGACAAATGACGATCCCCAGGTCGATGAACTAACCTGTACACATGTCACCAGGGAACTGCTATCTGACGTCAGGTATAAGACCAACTAGCATGTTCCCGGCGAGTCCTGTCCGGTGTACTCATAACCCAATGAGCACCTGTATACATCTTAGGTGATCCAACTGACACCAGTGGCTTGTGAGACCGGCCACCGCCCCTCGTCGGGGTCTCGACTGTATACACTAGTCTACTCTGGAGAATCGATGCCCTGTCTCGAAACTCCTACGACTAGGGACCTTTTAAGGATGTGCTTATAGACTACCAGCTCCCACGTATATGATCGCCCTTATACTGCCGGTAGTCAAGCAAGAATCCTAGGGGCTCTATCAACGTGCAATAGCGACATGTCAGGTCACTTAAAGCAGTGCACGATGATAAAGGTAAACCAGATAGCATACTATCATCTCGAGTAAGACTGTCCTACCGGGATAGGTCCTCCCTCAATCATTGCAATCACGTGCCTGTGATCCAATAATTGACTCTGAGGGCACTATCTCCAACAATCTCCCACTTGCACTCAAGGCTAATTATTGCGATGTCGCATACTCACAGCCTGTGTGATACCGAACACCCAACTCCTCTACTTGTCAGTCTCACAAAGCTCGTTTGCGAAACTATTGCGTTCGAGGAATAGCCTCAGTGAGTGGATCCGCCTGTGGTGTTTCTTTCTATGTCACTCTATATCTCATGTTCGCGGAGAAAACTATCTCCCGAAATGAGCAATACCTGTCTTAGAATGTCTGGATGTCTGATGGGACCTAGCTCATAAATGAACTCCAAATCCAAACTTCTTAGACTGTATCGTCAACTGAACTTTAATCAGTATCCTGCGCCATGCCACCCTCAGTATTGCCTTGGACCACCTGTCCAAAATACTGCCCCTCGTCAGAAGGAAAACTATAACTCTGACAACCTCCTTGTCGTCCATGTCACCTTGGAAGCCTGGAATGATAACAGTCTCCCGAATGAGGCTGTCGTTATCATATCCCTAGAACATCCACTTATGTTCTAAAACTGCTTCCGACTGTTCCTCCAGGATTGGATCAATATCAACTTATTGCATCTAGTGCAAGAACAACATCTGGTGTGGTACTTGACATCTCATGATTGACTCAATTGCCTAAGCAAGTGATCTGCCAATCATGCGCATCCCTCTCTACTTTAGTCTATAAGACACCTTTAGAGAGGGTGACTCCATCACCTGCAGGTACACTACCGTACCAGGAGTCGTCCATTCTAAATACTCTTAGAATGCTGTCTAAGTACCCAGATTGGGAAACCACCCAAATCTAGATCTAAAACCATAGATCTAGTAACCAGAATGTCTGATATAATGTCCAAGTCCCATGTGGAGAAACCACTGTGTGACGACCAAAATATAACCGATCGTAGTATAGGAATATCAATTCCTACTACCTTCTCAACAGATCCATCCCCTATTCTGATGACGTCAAACCTATGACTGTCATATCAGAAATAGATGATCTATCTCCGCTGCATCTGCTTTAGTCTATAAATAGACATAAGCCTGATGTCCACCATTGCTTCCGCTGCTCCCACTGACTACGACAACCCTCTGGCAGAGTCATATAGACGTGCATTTCTAAAGCAAGTTTAGAACGACGCTATACTCATCCTCCTGCCGGGTCTCACAGCCTGGAACAACAACAATGGCAAGTGTGGGTAAACAAGAACTTCCCTGTCACCGTCCTTGAGGCTACCGGAGTACCTCTCGGGTGCCTGAAGTTACCCACCTTATCTGCGGAGTGGCCAATGGAATGTCAAATCAGATTGAATCTTTAGGTTCCTTATCAAATCTTCAGTAATCGTTTGCGGTTCTGGAATCACTTCCAGTTCTACCATACTCCCACTGCTGTTTTTGGAAAAAACCATTTTTAATAAAACTGTGGAGAGTCTTGAACAATATTTCTATTGATCTCCCAGATGGTAGAAAGTCAACCCTCGTTATAGCCTGGGTCAACCCACAAATAGCCATTATAGAAACGTGCCTTGAGTTATCCAGAGTCTGGTTTTAATCATAAGCCGGACAACTCCCTGTACCTTAACAACGTTAAGATATGAACTGTTCTATATCCAATATAGAACCAGAGGCACAGATTTAATTGAACCAGATTCAAATCATGCAGCTTTCTCCAGAGCATGTCAACTAAATGGAGAGAGGCCGATCAGCGTTACTCAACTTAGGAATGCTTCCAATTATGAGTAACCTGAAAGAGAAGCAATTTCTCTTTATCATTACTATCAACTGAATACCATACACAAGTATCTACATCTTCGATCACTTTGAAGAATCCCGATACTTGCTACACCTGGTTCTCTACTCTATTCAAATACCTATAACTCCTCAAAACTTAGACCCTGTGTTTCAAAGAAACACATGTCTAAGAACTAGAGAAGTTAAAAGTAAACAGAATATAGTATGAGGACCAACCCCTCTGTCCTACTGGAAACTGGACAACATACAACACTCTGTATAAGTCCACTGAGTCTAATAACTCTTTCACTGTGTGTCGTAGGTTGAAAACTGTACTTATGGTTAAGAAGAATTACACCGCTGTTTAATGCTCCTTACCTAACCATCCACTGATATAGGTAAATGTCATCGACATAATATCAAAAGGTATATCTTACTCTATGAAAATAGACGTACAGATATATCAATTTGAAATTGGTGCACAACAGCGGATATTCAAAACCAAATATTTGCCGACCGGCAAACAGCCCAGGTGATCTCCTCAAATATCACCGATTACAACGAATCCCGATATAATGAGGATGATTACCTAATTCCCAATAACTTACTCCCACTCATCATCTGTAAAACCATACAGATGTGAGAATCATACCTGGTAAATACATACCCTGGAGTAAGTGTCTAATCGGGAAATCAGTTTTCTTTTAACAGTACACAGCTGAACTGAAACATTGAAATGTTTCGATGGGGTATCCCGGTATTCCTAGTAATGCCTCTTCCATTATCCAGATTCACAACTATAACCGTATAATTCTTTGCCACCTCTCCAAATCCCTTTATATGTCTTTAGTCATTACCTTCTGTACACCCTTTTAAGCCAAATGGTTTTCTTCCTTCCCTACCGTTCGGCACCAGCCTATGGTTTGGAAGAAGACTATCCAAAAAGCATAAAGGGTGTACTGTCCTAATCGTAGGAGCACTCGCAAAGCGAGAGAAGGTGAAGATAAAAGACACCTAAATGTACTTTATTCCTATTTCTCCTGAACCAGGATCCATCCCCGAACTGGAACAAGTTCCTTTCGAGTTCGTATATAACCATACGATGGATTATCCAATAAAATGGGATCTTCGTAGTGATACGGAGTGTCCTGGATAAATACAAAGGTGATTTAGGATTGGCGAAGAAATACTTGGTTTGGTCGTGAATATCAGTCGCAATTTACTTTGCCCTCTTACTAATCCCTTGCTTTGTCTGAACTTAATACCTTCTGTACACCGTTTAGGCTAACTGGTTTTCTTCATTCCCTACCGGTCGGCACCAGCCTATGGTTTGGAAGGAGACTATCCAATTTGCGTAATAGGTGTACTACTCCTAAACCAAGGAGTACTCGCAACATGAGAGAGGGTAAAAAGAAAAGACAACTGAATAATCCTATCCGTTTTCTCCAGAACCGGAAACCATCCTCGAATTCCTTCGAGTTCGTATCTAACCATACGATAGTTTTGTCCAATGGAAGTGGACGTTCGTAGTAATACGGGGTGTCCTGGAGAAAAGGGTAAAAGTAGGAGTGGCAATGAGGTTCGCAACTCTGACAATCCAAAAGCCAGTGTTAAGAAAGTTCGGTCAACTTGGTCACTGAGTCATAGTCTAGGGTTGGGTCAAAGGTCGCTGCCAAAGAGAGAGAGAAAAGAAACACTCAGCGTGCACTCTATCCTAGATCAGAATGGTTACCAATTTATCTAATCTGGAAACCTCCCACTGTACCTCAAATTCTCCTCCAAACCTGAAAGAAGAATTAGTCGGGGTCACCCGAGGAGTAAACCAACTCATCAGTGGGAATCGGGATCCAACTATCATCGCATGACAACGTGACGGAATCCGCTCACGGTGTCACACTCCAGAAGGTATGCGCATATCTGGCAAGTTTCAGTACTTTTGAAACTCCCGATGTGATTTCTGCCCCATGCTCTTATGACCTTGACTTTGGCCAACATATCATAAGTCACATGTCAAGTTCAACCCGTCATTCTCCAGGTTAATTTGAACCCACCCGTACATACCCTTGACTTTGGCCAAAATGGCAGTACGACTGTCCCAAACCAACGCATCTATCTATGTTGCATATGAATACCCCAATAGCTACCAATCACTGTGCCTTGACTTTGGCCAACATACACAGCTTGAATACTATTGACTACCCATATGAAACGACGGAGGGCTACGAATGGTTTCTGGCGAAAACCTTTAACGTAATGAACTTGATCTCGTTGAAGGAACGGATAGCTTTTTAGAAAATATAGTGACGAAAACCTTTACTAAAGAGGTCACTCCCGGTGAAGGGATCTCGGCTCTTTCCCCGTAGAATGGGGTGCAGGATATCCCAAATGAATACCACGATGCAAAGCAAAAGTAATCGGCTATAGTGAAGTTAATTCCCTGACGCAAACTTCTGTCCAAGGGGTCATTCCCGGTGAAGGGATCTCGGCCCTTGCCTCGTCGACTGAGGAGCAGGATATTCATACTGAATACCACGATGCAAAACAAAAGTGAACGTCCTTGCAATAACAGCTTTTTGAAAAGTGTTCCAACAACATCAGAATAGGTTTGTTTAACTTGCATTGATCCGAATCAACGCAGTCCCATCAATTAATCACACCACAAAGAACGAAAATATACTGACGTACGTATATGCCATCCGCATTCGCCACTGGGTCCCGTCATCACTCGTTAAGTTAGCTTACTAACGACAGAGCGGGGACTGGACTAGCGCGGATGCAAAACATATACAACATCTACTAATATATATACCAATATATTATATTTCGCTCAAGGCGTGAAAAGAAATGCAACATCACAGAAATGTACAGCATCACAGAACAATACAGATATCTGGGATCCCCGGGTTTCACAGAGCCACTACTGAAACCCGACGTTCCCCTGGTCGTGTGGATAGCCTGTGCAATGAAATCCTAGACCCCTACGGGCGCGGCAAGTCACCCGCCAAAACCTGAAGCGAGGCAGCCCCCTTCAGCTCCGTGAATGGACCACCCAGCACTCCACGGAATCCGGCAACTTGGGCACCCCTCCTGGGTCAACCTGTACCCCATACGAGTGCGGCGAATAGCCCGCCAATCCCAGAGTGAAGCCCCCTCCGTCTCAATGCCATGAGATGCGGGCTTGTTGCCCTCCAGAACCCGGCTATCCGTGCACCCCACCGCGGGGTAATCCTAGTACAGAAAGTAAAATATACATACACCGGGTACATCGACCGCAACCAGGTCGTGCCCCAAAAGAATAATACAATCAGGCAGTGACGGCAGTCCACATGTCGGACGCTCGCCCCGCAATATCAAATGTACATAATACACCAACACTGTACTAGCATTGCATCCAGGCTATCCCCCACGACCGATCCGTAACATCACAGCATAAACATAGAACATCAACGTAAAAATCACGTTCGCAAATCCGTCTAACCGGGCTATAGCAGTTAGACCGGATTTACCGATCGAGTGACATTCACGGTCGCAGATATAATGTAAATACTGTGAAAAATGTGTTTAAAATTTTCCGATTGACCAAAAATTAACAAGTGGGCCCCCAATCAAAACTGTAGCACTCACAGAAAACCTGGGCCCAATTTTAATATTCCAAAACCCATATTTCAAGCAAAGAAGGCCTCTGTAAAAAATTGGTGAAGTGATCTCCACAGTGCGCGGCGGAAGGGCGGCGGGAAGGGGGTTTTCGCGGCGGTTCCGCGCTCCCACTGTGGAGTTACATCGACGAATTTTTACAGAGCTCTTAGATTTTCAAGTACATCAATAATTTACAACGTGAAAAATTTTTAGACTTCAAAAAATTTCAACAGAAACTGATGTGAAGGAAAAATACGGTTTTTGGAATTTTGGTCGATCGGAACTGAAAAACACATCAAACGAAGCTAGACGAAGTTAATGGCGAGGCTCTGATACCACTGTAAGTGCACGGCGGCGCCCCGGCCGTCAATGCGACGGCCAAACGCGGAAACGGTGGTAAACTTAAACTTTTGCGGACTTAGCAAACCGGCACCACCGCGCACTAAACCCCGGATCGTGCCATTAAACTAATTCTAGCATACAAGAAGAAGGGTTAGAGATGTACCGACTGATCCGAGTCCTCCGGTCTTCATCTCCACTCCGATCTCCTCGTGGGATCTCCGTCCGTCTCCTCCTCGTCGGAAAGAGCACCACATCGCCTGTAGCTATTACGGACTCCCACCTCAATACCGAGGCAACTTGGGCGCGAAGCTGGCGAATCGACGCGTCCAAGATTTACTGTAGGATGTGTAGTGTAGAGTGTATGTCTCACTTTGGGGTTTGTTGCCATAGATGGAGGAATGGTGTATAGAAAATTGGTGCTTTCAATTTTCTAGCAATGGAATGAGATGAAGAATGATATACACAAAATGAATCACTCTCATTTTTCTCCTCTCAAAGATGAAGCTCTCATTTTCTTCTCTTTTCTTCTTCTCTCTTTCATTTTTCCAACCCTAATAATAATCTCTCTTCTTTAGAAATGGTGGAGGATAACAATATGAAGCAAGAAGGGAGGTGAGTGTAGGAAGTGAAAATGGGTGACCACAACCTTAAACATAATCATCACAAAACTTTACATCAACCTCAAATCCATTTCAAATCCAATCCAATCTCATAAATACATGAAAAGCAAAGATGCTTATCATATCAAACCTTATGCAAATAAGTCCTCCACAAAGTGTTATTTGCAAAACTGCAAATAACCCCCTCCATCAGAAAAGTCCGGCCGGGAAAGAACAAAGAAAAACCGGCCGGAACGGAATGCAAACTGGCAACTCCAGAAAACTGGTCCCGTAATAAATTACAGGAAAACCCCGATACTGTGCATACACACCCGCATCTGTATTCCATCCGGATACAAATGCAAAGAGACAAAATCTACACTGTACTAAACTAGGACCGGCTTAAACCAAAGCTGGCTAGTAAAATCCGTCCGATCCTGATCCGTGCAATACCGCACGTATCTGATCGAACGCTGCCATATAATTATACGGCCACTTGTATAAAACCGTCCGATCCTGATCCGTGCAATACCGCACGTATCTGATCGGACCCTGCCATATCTCCATACGGCCTCTACAGCGTTTCGCCCGAAAGCTTGAGTAACTGGAAGTGTGGTGGACTCTAAAGACTCGTCAATACTATGGCTGTGGATTTAACCACTAGCACGTCAGAGGTATAAGCCAATACGTGACGGGCCACCAGCTATTGACCAAAAGGGACGTCGATGAGGAAGCTCACCCCGACACCCAACTGAGCCTGTCAGTGACAATATCCGTACAGTCCGGTCCGTTCGTCTATGAGCATCGCATGGCGGGCCTAGGGGGTTGGTAAAAGTCAGACCCCCAAAAGCGGTACAAGTCGTGTCAGAGTGTAGCCCAGAACACCCTGAGATACTACTGGAATACCTACCAGTAAATCTCCTGCCTTTGCCAAGGTCTTCGTGTAATGGCTCTCCTAGACACAGCGCGACCTCACCCCCAATACCGGGAGAGACGAACCCCTGAAGATCCGCTCACTGCCTCCATGTGGCTCGGGACTGTACCCAACTAAAACCTGTTTGCACGACTCCTTTGAGCCGTGGTAGGGTAGTATTCAAAGTACAGTGGGAACTCACACGAGACAAATGACGATCCCCAGGTCGATGAACAAACCTGTACACATGTCACCAGGGAACTGCTATCTGACGTCAGGTATAAGACCAACTAGCATGTTCCCGGCGAGTCCTGTCCGGTGTACTCATAACCCAATGAGCACCTGTATACATCTTAGGTGATCCAACTGACACCAGTGGCTTGTGAGACCGGCCACCGCCCCTCGTCGGGGTCTCGACTGTATACACTAGTCTACTCTGGAGAATCGATGCCCTGTCTCGAAACTCCTACGACTAGGGACCTTTTAAGGATGTGCTTATAGACTACCAGCTCCCACGTATATGATCGCCCTCATACTGCCGGTAGTCAAGCAAGAATCCTAGGGGCTCTATCAACGTGCAATAGCGACATGTCAGGTCACTTAAAGCAGTGCACGATGATAAAGGTAAACCAGATAGCATACTATCATCTCGAGTAAGACTGTCCTACCGGGATAGGTCCTCCCTCAATCATTGCAATCACGTGCCTGTGATCCAATAATTGACTCTGAGGGCACTATCTCCAACACAAACAACTTTGTTCCGTCAAACAACGATAAGGTTTCCTCGCTCGAACGATGTCTGGAGGCGTTCGTTAAACAATCGACATAATCCACTGCCAACATCCAGTCTTCCATTCAGTCCTTAGTGCAACACACTGCCGCTCACGGGCAAAGCATCAAGACCATCGAGGCCCAGATTGCACAGCTGAATATGGCCTTAAGCGAGCGAGAGAAGGGGAAGCTCCCGTCCCAGCCACTCCCAAATCCCGGTCACCCACATAATGTACATGTTGCTCTTGAACAACAGAACCATAATGTGAGTGCCGTGACCACATTGAGATCGGGAAGGATGCTTCAAAACAACATTGGCACACGGATCAACGATGACACCCCGGTCGCTTCTTCTTCTTCTTCTTCTTCTCCAGCTTCTTCGTCTTCTGAGCCTATTCTCCGTTCTTCATAAGGCTCTCTTTCCTCTTCTTCTGCTCTGAATGGACCCACTTCTTACTCTACGAAAACACCTGTTCTGGGATCCGTTCCAACTCCACAATCTCCTCCACAAGCATTAGACTCAACCAATTTTAAAAACGTCCCATTTCCAAACCGGTTGAGGTCTAATAAACAAAATCCACAAATGGAGAAGATTCTGGAGTTATTTAAGCAGCTTAACATTAACATTCCTCTTTTAGATGCTGTCCAACAAGTCCCGTCCTACGCGAAAATCTTAAAGGACTTGTGCACGAAAAAGAGGAAGTCTCAGGTACCCAAGAAAGTTTTCTTGGCTAGTGCTGTGAGTGATGCCCTTACCCAATCTTTACCATAAAAACGGAAGGACCCTGGCTGTCCTACGATTTCTATTACCATTGGGGATAAGAACATCAACTGCGCACTATTAGATCTTGGTGCCGGTGTTAACCTACTTCCATACTCAGTATACGAGCAATTAGGCGTAGGAGAGCTGAAACCTACACACTGCACTCTCCAAATAGCCGACCGATCGATCACGCATCCTAGGGGTGAGCTAGAGGATGTGTTAATAAAAGTCGGGGACTTCATATTCCCCGTTGACTCCATTGTATTAGACACACAGCCTGTAGCTAACCCCCGGAATCAAATTTCGGTGATACTCGGTCGCCCATTCCTTGCAACCTCAAATGCTGTGATCAATTGTCGCAATGGTTCGATGAACCTATCTTTTGTAAATATGACGATTGAACTCAACATTTTTAGGTTGGGGAATCAGCCCGCCAAACCTAATGCTCATATACTGGACGTTTGCTCAATCCAGTAGATCACCCCTGAAGAGTGTGAATTCGAGGAGTTTCTGTTCAAACACGATAACCTTGACGCCACTAGTGCGTTCCTCTTAGAACCTGCTGCTGTTTCTGCGCCCGACAACGACTACGAGTGTTTCACGTTCTCGAACGATCTTAGCCGCTCACAACCCGAGTTTGAATCCTTCGAATTTCTGGATGAGTTACCTGAACCATCCAACTCTGTCGCTTACACTCGTTTTGAACCTTTGCTGGAGTCCTTTGAGTTCGAGACCTCTTCACCAATCTTGCCTTCCATCGTTTCACCTCCAACGCTCGAACTCAAGCCTTTGCTGTCTCATCTTAAGTATGCTTACTTAGGTGAGAACGAGACCCTCCCTGTCATCATCTCGGCTTCTCTAGCTCCAGAGCAAGAGAAAGCCCTTCTTGCGGTCTTGCACAGCAACAGGCAAGCTTTTGGCTGGTCCATGACGGACATCAAGGGGATTAGTCCCCTGATCGTTGAACATCACATTCATTTGATGGATGATGCCAAACCAGCAAGGGATCCACAAAGACGTCTCAACCCAGTCATGAAAGAGGCTTTGAAGAGGAGATCGTAAAATGTCTGGATAGTGGTATCATTTACCCTATCTCTGATAGCCAGTGGGTTAGCCCCATTCACGTTGTCCCCAAGAAATCAGGTATAACGGTCATCACTAATGAGGCGAACGAGTTAATCCCTACTCGAACCCAAACTGGGTGGCGAGTATGCATCGATTACAGAAAACTCAACGCCGCAACACGGAAGGACCACTTTTCGCTACCTTTCATTGACCAAATGCTTGAACGATTGGCCGGACACGAGTACTACTGCTTTCTTGATGGCTACTCCGGCTATAATCAAATTCCCATCGCCGAAAAAGACCAGGACAAGACCACTTTCACTTGTCCTTTCGGCATGTTTGCATATCGTCGCATGCCCTTTGGGTTATGCAATGCGCCCGCTACCTTCCAGCGGTGTATGATGGGAATCTTATCAGACATGGTGGAAAAATTTCTGGAGATCTTCGTGGATGATTTCTCCATCTTCGGCGATTCCTTCAACCAGTGTTTGCTGCATCTTGACGCTGTCCTTACCCGATGTAAGGACAAGAACCTTACTTTGAATTGGGAGAAGTGCCACTTCATGGTGCGCGAAGGTATTGTCTTAGGACATATCATTTCGCAAAATGGCATAGAGGTTGACAAAGCGAAGATTGAGGTCATTTTCAATCTCCCTCCTCCCCGATGCGTCAGAGATATCCGAGCCTTCCTTGGCCATGCTGGTTTCTATAGACGGTTCATCAAGGACTTTAGCAAGATTGCTAGGCCCTTGACTCTTTTGCTGGCCAAGGATAAGCCATTCGACTTCAACTCGAGCTGCATGACTGCATTCAAGTCATTGAAAAGCTCACTCACTTCTGCTCCCGTTCTTTCTTCGCCTGACTAGACGCACCCATTTGAGATTATGTGCGATGCATCCGACTTTGCCATTGGTGTTGTCCTTGGACAACACATCAACAAGATGCCACACATAATCTATTATGAGAGCCGAACCCACCCTGAATGACACCCAACTCAATTATACAACAACTGAGAAGGAATTCTTAGCTGTTGTATTTGCTTTAGAGAAGTTCAGGCCCTACCTCATCGTCTCTCCAGTCATTGTCTACATAGACCATTCTGCTCTGCGCCATCTTTTTGCGAAGAAAGATGCAAAATCTCGGTTAATACGTTGGATCCTCTTGCTTCAAGAGTTTGACCTTGTCATTAAGGACAAACGAGGATGTGAAAACGTAGTTGCCGACCATCTCTCACGACTTCCTTCTTCGCCTTCGCTTCCAATTCTGATCAACGAAGTTTTCCCGGATGAACAGCTCTTGACAGTATCTTGCGAACCCTGGTTCGCAGATATTGTGAACTATTTGGCCACGGGATTACTACCGACTGAATGGTCAAGACAGGACAGACTTCACTTCTTATCCCAAGTAAAACACTTTTACTGGGACGAACCCTATCTGTTCAAGTACTGTCCTAACCAGATTATTCATCGGTGTGTCCCTGACGAGGAATTCAAGAGTGTGCTGTCATTTTGCCATGATCAAGCATGTGGCGGGGATTTTGGCCCCAGAAATACAGCTGAGAAGATCTTGCAATGTGGTTTCTACTGGCCACAACTCTTCAAAGACGCTCATGACTATTGCAAGACTTGCTCCCGGTGCCAACACTTGCGCCGGATATCCCGGAGGAACGAGATGCCGCTCCAACCAATCTTGGTTGTGGAGATTTTCGATGTTTGGGGGATCGATTTCATGGGGCCGTTTCCCAGCTCTTTTGGGAACTTGTACATCCTTCTCGCTGTTGATTACGTCTCTAAATGGGTCGAGGCTGTGCCCAGCCGGACTAATGACAACAAGGTTGTCGTTAGGTTTCTTAAAGAAAACATTTTCTCCCGTTTTGGGCACCCCCGAGCGATCATTAGCGACAATGGAAGTCATTTCTGCAATAAGACTTTAGAGGCTTTGATGCGGAAATTTTCCATTAATCATAAGCTCTCTACGGCCTACCACCCCCAAACCTGCGGGCAGGCCGAAGTTTCCAATCGGCAAATCAAGCAGATACTAGAGAAGACGGTTTCCAAGAACCGAAAGGTTTGGTCGCTGAAACTCACTGATGCCCTTTGGGCATTTCGAACCGCTTATAAGACCGATCTTGGCATGTCTCCCTATCGGCTTGTGTACGGAAAAGCATGCCATCTACCTGTCGAAATAGAGCATCGTGCATTTTGGGCGATAAAAGAACTGAATCTGTCTTTCGAAGATGCAGGCTGCCATCGGAAGCTGCAGTTGAATGAATTGAGCGAGCTTAGGAATGAGGCTTACGATAACGCCGTTGTCGTTAAGAATCGAACGAAGGTGTTTCACGATAAACACCTTTTACGCAAAACTTTCGTACCTGGTCAACAGGTACTGCTTTAAGACACCCGGCTACACTTCCATCCAGGAAAGCTCAGATCTCACTTGAAAGGGCCGTATTTTGTGCGGAATGTGTATCCGCAGGGCGCTGTGGATTTGGAAAATCCAAAGGACGGTTCATTTTTCAAAGTGAACGGACACCGACTAAAACCGTACCTTAGCGCCGAACCAACAGAGGAGCTCCTGGTCTTACAAAAGCTGGTTTACCTTGCATAATCTTCTTCTGCCTACCACCAAACTTCGGTTATCCAGCCAAGAACAGTGGACACTGTTCCAAATAAGTTTGGGGGTATGTATATACCATTTTGTATATATTTGCGGATATTCTTTTTCTTTTTCTTTTCTTTAAAAAAAAACAAAAATTGTGTATCGCTAAGTGACAATTTTGACCCTTCAAATGATCTCTTCATGCAATGACAGTGAGGACACTGTCCAGTTTAAGTTTGGGGGTACGCTCGGTACGCATTTCTAACCATCGCATTCATATGTATATTTTGCATCTGCATACTAAAATCCATAAAATCCATAAAAATCAGAAAATTTTCTAAAAACATAAAAACTTTTTGGCAGGTTAGCTAGTGGGATGATTCTGATTCAACATTTCGACGGTTTTGTTTGAGAAAATAAGAATAACTAAATCTTATTTTTAGATTTTGAAAACCTAAAAGATAACTCTCCTTTGAAGTTAACTATAGCTGATATACGTCTTTACATCACACCACGTGTCGTGAGTTTTGGGAATTAGATGACAAGTCTTTTATGTCGAAAAACTTTTAAATGGATAAATGATTTTCTGAGGATCAAATAGGTTTGTTCGGAAATAAGTAATATCAAGAATAGTTTATGAAGTGAGTGAATATGAAGGAATGTTATTGATGCCTTAATTGGAACTAAGTCTGAAAAATAACCCATCTGGAACTTGATTGGAATGATTACACACCAAAACCTACTAAACATGTATTTTATCCAAAAAAATAATTGAACTGCCGGCTATATCTCCGTTCGTATTAAATCATCATGATTTTCACGCCAAATTGTCTTTTGTTTTTGGACCTAGGTAACTTGAGTAATTAAGTCCGCTGGGGTGTTTCTACACCTAATGCCCTAAAGCCAACTAGTTTGGGTGCATTGGCCCAAAGCTCGCTAAGAAGCCTAGAAAGTCCATATTAAAACAAAATCAAGCAAGTGTTCTCTCCGAGTTAAAATTCCTAACGGTTCTTTGTGTGAGAATAATCTTGATAAAAGACAGGCTTTTATAAAAAATATAGCGGAGATATGAAGGTTTTATTCTACGATAAAGACTATTGCACGTTCACAGAGGTGTGTATGAAATGAAAACAAGAAAAAGATGGAGTGAAAAATAAGACTAGTTTCCTGTTAAGGAAGATAGAAATTCTATAGTTGAAACTTTACTGGAAAACGAAACTTGAAAAATGCTTAACTCTTTATAAAACTTATGTGATCCTTTCAAAATTTTTATCTAGGCTTTATTGTGTGACATGATGACGTAAATCGATCCTTCTGGAAACTTAACGACACTATTTGCACTACGCGTAAAGACATATAAAATCTGTAGTTCAATAAGAAGAGAGATGTGAAAAATAAAGGTTTGATAGTCTTGACTTAGAATAATAGAATTGTTATTTCCTGAAACAAAACTTTAGGGTTTGAATCATAAGTTATTTTGCAAAACTAGCTTGACCGGATTTTGTGGGTAGTATCCGCTGAAAACCCTCAGGTAACAACACTCCTACTAGGGACACCTAGAGGTTTAACGGCTTGTTGCACATGCTCAGTGCAATTGCGTTCCCTGCGAAAGTGAGGTTAGGAATTTTTTTGTGAATAAATTGGCTTTTCTTGGGACGAGCAAATGATAAGTTTGGCAGTATTTGTTTATATCAGATTTTTGCATTTTCATACCGCCCAATTTTTATCACATTGCATATCGGTAGGTACTCTTGAGCCGTGTTTGCTAGTCAATTGCAGGGTACAGGTTCTCGGCTCTAAACGGTGAAATTCATAGAAAAACACGACAAAGTCCGGGTTCCTGCCAACCACAGATAAAACACGGGTCTCCGCTCTTTATCCGTCTGTTGCCACATACCAGTTTAAGAGACAAAATGGCAAATCAATGTTATTTTCATGCACAAGGCTCAATGGCAACACAAGATCCAAGAAATCTACGCGGAGCTCGAGAAAATCATGACAAAAAGATCCACAACAAATCACCTTTTGCTCAACAGAAACTCTGGAAAAATCGTGAAGAAAATCTGAGAAAACACATGTACCAGAATAAAGGACATAGAAAACCAGGGAAGCACAAGAAAACCGAGACCCCAACTCACCTATACGGCCACGGAACAGCGGCCAATAGGGAGTCTAGGCCGCGGTTCCGCGGCCGTATTGGCGCCGCAGATGATGATTTTGCAGGGGCTTTTTGGTCATTTCATGTGGTGCCAGAATATTGCCCTAGATTTCCTTTTCCCTGCCTATAAATAGCCCAGAACCTTGTGAAGCCAAGGGTGCTTAATCTTGTATTTGTTTAGGGTTTAGAATACTTGTTCTTCTTCCTCTTCTCATCTCTTCTCTATTGAAAAACTTGTAGTGAGCTTTTGTGAGTGAAGAATGATGAATAAAGAAGTTCATTTTGTTATTATACTTGTCTTGCTCTTATTATTGCTTGTAATTTTCATTTGTTAACTTAGTTATTGTTATTTGTGTTTGTTTCTTTCTTTTCTCTTTTCCTTTATCCTTAAACAACCATGATGCTTACGCTTGATCCTTGCCGAGGTAAGGTCGCAAATAACTAGTTGTTATCTTCTAATCTCCTTCTTTCTATCTTCCTCTTTTGTTTTCTTCCCTTTTCGTTATGATGTGTGAGTAGTTTCCATACTTGTTAGGGTAGGATAAGGGAAGTTTGAGAGAAGGAAATCTCTCTCTCTCTTTCCTTGCCCAACATCTTAAATCGACTCCCGTTAATTGAACCACAATCCGCTCTTTACGGCACCCTATCCTACAAGATAGCGGTGATTCCGTAGTGATACCGGTTGTGGTCGAATTAACCAGAGGTTATGGCTAAGAGCCAAGAATGGACGGACAAGCACCAAAAGGAAGAACTTAAGCGTTGGAAAGCCTAGCTTATACTCGCAAGTTCCTTCCTAGTCGTGCTAATCCCCGTTGTTGCCGATTACCGTAACACCGATATTAAGAGTGGCAACGAAAGAAGTGAGCGAATCCTAACTCAAACTAACCTAATCCTAACCCTAACAAGCTCTCTTTACATATCATTTTAACACTTAGTTAATCACAAACAAATTTGTAAAATTGGACTTAACTCGTTAAAGCACATAGAAAAAGATTCCCATCTCCCTACGGACGACCCGTACTCAACCGGCTAGCTACAAGCGAAACCGTTTTGATTGCGGTAATTAACTAAACTTGAACACGCAGAATCTATCCAAATCAATAACTTCAAATCCGAGTAATTAAACCTCTAGTAAATAGTTAGCAATGGTTTAGATACGATTCATGCGCTCAAGTCCGTGTTACGAAGCTTTGATAATCGTTTTTCATATATTCCGCCTCCCCGTAAGTTCGTGGGGTGCGTGACATGGACTTACAACAAGTCATGCCGGAGTGTAGCCCAGAACACCCTGAGAAACAGCTGGAAACACTACCTGTAATTCTCGCTTGCCCTGGTCAGGGACTTTGTGTAATGGTTTTCCAAGACACAGCGCGATATCAACCCCTAATACTAGGAGAGACGAATCCTATCTAACCGCTACTGCCTCCAAGTGCTTCGGGACTGCACCTAACTACTACCTGTTTGCACGACTCTTTTGAGCCGTGGTAGGGTAGTAATCAAAGTACAGTGGGAATGTTGGAGATAGTGCCCTCATAGTCAATTATTGGATCGCAGGTACGTGATTGCAATGATTGCGGAGGACCTATCCCGGTAGGACAGTCTTACTCGAGATGATAGTATGCTATCTGGTTTGCCTTTATCAGTCGTGTACATGTTCAGGTGACTGATTGCATGTTACACTTTGATAGAGCCCTTAGGATCTTGCTTTACTACCAACAGTATGATGGCGATCATATACGTGTGAGTTGGGTAGTTTATATGCATATCCTTAATTGTGGTCCCTAGTCGTGGGTGTTTCGAGACAGGGCATCGATACTCCGGAGTAGACTAGTGTGTACAGTCGAGACCCCGACGAGGGGCGGTGGCCGGTCTCACAAGCCACTGGTGTCAGTTGGATCACCTAAGATGTATACAGGTGCTCATTGGGTTATGAGTACACCGGACAGGACTCGCCGGGAATCTGCTAGTTAGTATTATATCTACCGTCAGATAGCAGTTCCCTGGTGACATGTGTACAGGTTAGTTCATCGACCTGAGGTCGTCATTTGTCTCGTGTGAGTTCCCACTTTGCTTTGATTTCTACCCTACCACGGCTCAAAGGAGTCGTGCAAACAGGTAGCTTTTGGGTACAGTCCCGAGCCATATGGAGGCACGTGAGCGGATCGGCAGGGGATTCGTCTCTCCCGGTATTGGGGGTGAGGTCGTGCTGTGTCTAGGAGAGCCATTACACAAAGTCCATGGCCATGGTAGGAGATTTACTGGTAGGTACTCCAGTAGTATCTCAGGGTGTTATTGGGTTATACTCCGACACGACTTATACTGCTATTGGGGGTCTGACGTTGCTAGCCCTCTAGGCAGATATGCGATACTCATTGACGAACGGACCGGACTGTATATACATTGTCACTGTTAGGCTCAGTAGGGTTTTCGGAGGAGTTCGCTCATCGGTCTCCCTTGAGTTCGCTCCTCGGCCACCCTTGAGGTCAGTCCATGGGCAGCCGTTACGCATAGCTAGTGCCGCTGACGGTTTGTGGTTAAACCCACTGCCAGGGTACTGACGAGTCATTAGAGTCCCCCACAGACAGTTTCCCAAGTTCGGGCGAAACGTTGTAGAGGCCGTATGGTATTATGGCAGGGTTCGGAAAATGCACGTGCATTTACGCACGTGTCAGTTTTCAGGCAGATGATACTTGTCGGCTTTGGTTTAAGCCGGATCCGAGTATCATATTGAGTAGGTATAATATCTTTGTCTCAGTTGCATTTGTATTCGGTCGTAATACAAATGTGGGTATATTTATACAGTTTCGGGGTTGTCCTGAAATTCGTTTCAGGATCACTTTTGGAAGTTGCCAGTTTCCAGTTTTCTATCAGCCGTCTTTTAACATTCGGTTAAAGACGGATTTATCTTTTCTTCTGATATGAGTGAGTCATCATTCTAGAAGCTTCTAGAAGTGATGATGAGGCATGGTGAGTCATTAGTGCATTAATGGTGTCATTAATGCTTTTGGTGACTAGGTTATGAAAGATTCATTGTATTTGTGACTCATTGTTTTCATTAATGAGTTTTGTTAAGCTTAGGATATTTTTGAGTGAGAAGCTTTTGCTTGTGGTCACCCCCTTCTCCTACGGTCACCTCCCTCCTTCTATATATAATGGCCGGCCCTCTCTCTCCTCCTCACTCTCACTTGATGTTTCATTTTGACTAGAAAAGATTATGATAGGTTTTATCGGTGTATGGAATTTCACAGTCCATTTCATTCCATCACCCGATTCCTTCGGCAACTTCATTAACCGATCGTCCACGGATTTGGACGAAGTGAGACAAAGTCATCTACTCATTCTCTACATCATTCTTGGTCGTCTCTTTTAGCAAACTTGACGATCGAGTTGCCTCGAGTCAGAGGCGGGAGCCCGTTTAAAGAACCGATCATGTGGTGCCACCTCGACGAGGAGATCGGAGATCGACGAGATCGGAGCAGCCGCAACGGAGCGTGGGATGATGGTTGAAGAACGAAGGACTCGGATCGTTCGGTAAAATCTTCCTACACTCTTTACAGTTTGTTAGTTTAGCAATAATGGCAGATCCGGGTTAAAGTATACGATAGCGCCAGTTAAAAGTTTTTTGTTCCGCATTTGGCGTCTGTAGACTGCCGGGGCGCTAGCGTAGACTTACAGTGGTATCAGAGCCTAACCATTTTGCTATACTAACTTGTGCTAACGTGTTCAAAACATCGATCGAACCGAAAATCAAAAACGGCAAAATCCTAGCTCGACAGTTTCTGTTGTTTTTAAATGGTCTCAGAAATTAATTCTGCATATCTTAAAAATCCGTGAAGGGTTTTTTAAGCGTACGGACAAAATTTGGGCACGCAATCTCACCAGAGCGCCGCGGATTAGCGGCCAAACCCATGGTTTGGCCGCTCATCCGCGGCCGTTCTAGGGGATCAGTGCATCAAATTTTTTCTGTGTGTTCTCTGTTGGATTTTGGGGTTTTTGGTAAATATCGTTTTGGCCCAGATTTTGTTACTGTTCACCAGTAAGCTGTGGGGCCCACTTTTTGATATTTGGTCTTTGGTCGATCGAAATTTAAACACTTTAGTTTACAGTGCTTACATTATATCTCCGACCGGAAATGTCATTTGATCGGTAAACCGCGTTTAATTGCTATAGTTCTTTTAGACGGGTTTGCGAACGTGACATTCGCGTTGATGTTCTGTGTTGTGCTGTGATGTTGCGGATTTGTCGTGGTGGATAGTAGTGTGCAATGGTAGTACAGTTTGTGTTTATTTGTACATTTGATATTGCGGGGCGAGCGTCCAACTTGTGGACTGCCGTCACTGCCTGTTGTATAATATTCTTTTGGGGCACGACCAGGTTGCGGTCGATGTACCTATTGTACTATTTTTCATTACTGTACTAGGTTTTGCCCCACGACGGAGTGCACGGATAGCCGGGTTCGGGAGGGCAACGGGTCCGCATCTCATGGCTTTGAGAGGCAGAGGGGTCCCACTCTAGAATTGGCAGACTATTCGCCGCACTCGTAGGGGGTACAGGTTGACCCAAGGAGGGGTGCCCAAGATTACCGGATTCCGTGAAGTGCCGGGTGTTCCATTCACTATGCTGTGGGGGACTGCCTCGCTTCAGGTTTTGGCGGGTAACTTGCCGCACCCGTAGGGGTCTAGGTTTCATTGCACAGGCTATCCACACGACAGGGGAACGTCGGGTTTCAGCAGCGGCTCTGTGAAACCCGGGGATCCCAGATTATCTGTATTGTTCTGTGATGCTTATTACTTTTCTGTAATGTTGCATACTATCACGCCTGGAGCGATTATGTATATTGGTTTATATACTATTAGATGTTGTATATGTTTTACACCCGCGCTAGTCCAGTCCCCGCTTTGTCGTTAGTTAAGTAACCTAACGAGTGATGACGGGACCCAGTGACGAATGCGGATGGCATATACGTACATTTTATTTTCGTTCTTTTCTGGTGTGATTAATGATGGGACTGCGTTGATTCTGATCAATGCAAAGTAAAACAAACATGTTTTCAGTTGTTGGAACAAATTTAAAAAGTGTTGTTACAAAGACGTTTCCTTTTGTTATGCATAGCGGTATTCAGTGGAATATCCTGCACCTCATTCGACGGGGCAAGAGCCGATATCCCTTCACCGGGACCGACCCCTTGGGCAAAAGTTTGCGTCAGGGTAATAACTTTACTATAGTCGATTACAAATTGCTTTGCATAGCGGTATTCAGTGGAATATCCTGCACCTCATTCCACGAGGAAAGAGCCGAGATCCCTTTACCGGGAGTGACCTCTTTAGTAAAAGGTTTTCGCCACTATATTTTAAAAAAAAAGCTATCAGGTTCCTTCAGCGATATCAAGTTCACTACGCTAAAGGTTTTTCGCCAAAAACCAGCCGTAGCCCTCCGTCACTTCTTTTGGGTATTCAGTAGTATTCAAGCTATGTATTTTGACCTAACGCCAAGGCATAGTGTTTGGTAGCTGCTGGGTATTCAATTGTTGCATAGATAGATGAGTTGGTTTGGGACAGCCGTTCTGCCATTTTGACCTAACGCCAAGGGCATGTGCGGGTGGGTTCAAATTAACAAGATAGTGATGGGTAGAACTTGGCATGTGACTTATGACATTTTGACTTAACGCCAAGGTTATAAGAGCATGGGGCAAAAACTATATCGGGAGTTTCTAAAGAAACTGAAACTTGCCAAGTATGCGCATACCTTCTGGAGTATGAGTAACGTGGATGCATTCCATCACGTTATCATGCGATGAGAGTTGGATCCTGATTCCCACTGATGAGTTGGTTTACTCTTCGGGTGATCCCGATTGATTCTTCTTTAGGTTTGGAGGAGAATTTGACAGGACAGTGGGAGGTTTCCGGATTAGATAAAGTGATGACCATTCTGATCTAGGTTAGAGTGCACGCAGAGTGTTTCTTTTCTCTCTCTCTTTGGCAGCGACCTTTGACCGACCCAAGACTATGACTCAGTGACCAAGTTGACCGAACCTTCTTAAAATACTGGCTTTTGGATTGTCTATGTTGCATAAGTCATTGCGACTCCTTCTTTTACCCTTTGAATTTCTCAGAACACCCGTATTACTACGGATATCCACTTCCATTGGATAGATCCATCGTATGGTTATATACGAACTCGAAGGGACTTCTTCGAGGATGGATCTAGGTTCAGGAGAAATAGAATTGGTTTATTCAGTTGTCTTTTATTATCACCTTCTCTCAGGTTGCGAGAGCTCCTTGGTTTAGGAGAGTACACCTATTACGCTTATTGGATAGTCTTATTCCAAACCATAGGCTGGTGCCGAAAGGTAGGGAATGAAGAAAACCAATTAGCCTAAGTAGGGTGTGCAGAAGGTAATATGTAAAGACAAAATAAAAGGATTAGAAAGAGGGCAAAGTAAATTGCGACTGATATCATTCACGACCAAAACCGCGTACTTCATCGCCACTCCTATTTCACCTTTAAAAGAATAAGGTATTATTCAGTTGTCTTTTATCATCACCTTCTCTCAGTTGCGAGTACTCCTTGGTTTAGGAGGGTACACCTATTATGCTTACTGGATAGTCTTCTTCCAAACCATAGGCTGGTGCCGAACGGTAGGGAAGGAAGAAAACCATTTAGCCTAACGATGGTGTACAGAACGTAACGACTAAAGACAAATAAAGGGATTTGGAGAGATGGCAATAAAATATACGGTTGAAGTCATGAATTAGATTATGGAAGAGGCATTACTATGAATTCCAGGATACCCCTACGAAACATTTTCATGTTTCAGTGCATTGTTAAAAGAAAAACTGTTTTCCCGATTAGACACTTACTCCAAGGGTATGTATTTACCAGGTTTCATTCTCATATCTGTATGGTTTTACAGATGATGAGTGGGAGTAAGATATTGGGAATTAGGTGATCATCCTCATTATATCGGAATTCGTTGTAATTGGTGATATTTGAGGAAAACGCCAGGGTACAGTTTTCTACCTACGACGCACAGGTTTTGAGTTGTTTAACTCAGCGGACTTATACAGAGTATTGTATGTTGTCCAAGTGTCCTTCAGGACAAAGGGGTAGGTCCTCGTACTATGTTCTGTTTACTTATAACTTCTCTAGTATTTAGACGAGTGTTTCGTAGAAATACAAGGTCTAAGTTTTGAGAAGTTGTGGGTATAAGAATAAATTAGAGAACCAGGTGTCACAAGTATCGGGATTCTTCAAAGAGATCGAAGATGTAGATTCTTGTGATTGGTATTCAGATGATAGTGATGGTTTTGAGAAACGAGTTTTCTCTTTCAGGTTACTCATGATTGGATGGATTTCTAAGTTGAGCAATGCTGATTAGCCTCTTTCCATTAAGTTGATATGCACTGGAGACAGCTGCATGATTTGAATATGGTTCCAATTAAATAAGTGCCAAAGTTTCTGTATTGGATATAGAATGGATCGTAACTTAAAAGAAATTAAGGTACGGGGAGTTGTCCAGCTTATGCTTAAAACCAGACTCTGGATAACTCAGGGCACGTTTCTGTAATGGCTGTTTGTGGGTTGACCCTGGCTATGACGAGGGTTGATATTCTACCATTTGCAAGATCAATAGTGATATTGTTCTTGACTTGCCACAGTTTTAGTAAAAATGGATCTTTTTCAGAAAACAGTAGTGGGAGTATGGTAGAACTGGAAGTGATTCCAGAACCACGAACGATTACGGAAAATTTAATAGGACATATATAAAATCAGGTTTGACATTCCAATAGCCACTCCGCAGATATGGTAGGTAACCTCAGACACCCGAGAGGTACTTCGGTAGGCTCAAGGACGGTGACAGGGAGGTTCTTATCTACCCAGACTTGACACTACTGTTGTTCCAGGATATGAGACCCGGTAGGAGGGTTGTCGTAGTCAGTGGGAGCAACGGAAGCATAGTGTGCAAGATGCTTATATCTATTTATAGACTTGAGCAGTTATAGCGGAGATAGATCATCTAATTTTGATGTGACAGTCATGGGTTTGACTTCAATCAGAATAAGGGATGGATCTGTTAAGAAGGTAGTAGGGTGTGATGTCATGGTATTTGGATGACATACACAGAGTAGGAAGTAAAATTCCTATACTACGATCGGTTGTACTGTGGTCGTCACACAGTTGTTTCTCCAGACAGGATATGGATATAATATTTGACATTCTGGTTTCTAGATCTATGGTTTTAGATCTGGATTTGGGTAGTTTCCCAATGTGGGTACTTTGACAGATATTCTAATGGTTTTTAGAATAGTTGACTCCTAGCATGGTGGTGTACCTGTAGGTGATGGAGTCACCCTCTCTAAAGGTGTCTGACAGACTAAAGGGGAGAGGGATGTGCATGATTGGCAGATCACTTGCTTAGGCAATTGAGTCAATCATGAGATGTCAAGTACCACACCAAATGTTAGTTTTGCACTAGATGCAATAAGTTTGTATTAATCCAATCCTGGAGAAACATAACGAAGCAGTTTTAGAACATAAGTACATGTTCTACGGATTTGATGATGGCAGCCTCTTTCGGGAGACGGTTATCATTCCAGGCTTCAAAGGTGACATGGTTGACAGAGTGATTGTCAGAGTTATAGTTTTTCCCTCTGACGAAGCGGGACGGTATTGTGGACAGGTGGTCCAAAAGGATACTGTGGGTGGCAAGGTGCCCGATACTGATTAGGTTCAGTGATCGATTCAGTCTAAGTTTGGATATGGAGTTCATTTATGAACTAAGGTCCCATCAGATATCCAGACATGTTCTAAGACAGGTATTACTCAATTCGGGAGATGGTTTTCTCCGCGAACTTGAGATTAAGAGAGATATAGAAAGATACTTCTAGGCGGATCCACTCACTGAGGCTATTTCTCGAACACAATAGTTTTACAAACGGGCTTTGTGAAACTGATTAGTAGAGGAGTTGGATGTTCGGTTTCACACGGGCTGTGAGTAGTCGACATCGCAATATTAGCCTTGAGTGCAAGTGGGAGATTGTTGGAGATAGTGCCCTCATAGTCAATTATTGGATCGCAGGTACGTGATTGCAATGATTGCGGAGGACCTATCCCGGTAGGACAGTCTTACTCGAGATGATAGTATGCTATCTGGTTTGCCTTTATCAGTCGTGTACATGTTCAGGTGACTGATTGCATGTTATACATTGATAGAGCCCTTAGGATCTTGCTTTACTACCAACAGTATGATGGCGATCATATACGTGAGAGTTGGGTAGTTTATATGCATATCCTTAATTGTGGTCCCTAGTCGTGGGAGTTTCGAGACAGGGCATCGATACTCCGGAGTAGACTAGTGTGTACAGTCGAGAACCCGACGAGGGGCGGTGGCCGGTCTCACAAGCCACTGGTGTCAGTTGGATCACCTAAGATGTATACAGGTGCTCATTGGGTTATGAGTACACCGGACAGGACTCGCCGGGAATCTGCTAGTTAGTATTATATCTACCGTCAGATAGCAGTTCCCTGGTGACATGTGTACAGGTTAGTTCATCGACCTGAGGTCGTCATTTGTCTCGTGTGAGTTCCCACTGTGCTTTGATTTCTACCCTACCACGGCTCAAAGGAGTCGTGCAAACAGGTAGCTTTTGGGTACAGTCCCGAGCCATATGGAGGCACGTGAGCGGATCGGCAGGGGATTCGTCTCTCCCGGTATTGTGGGCGAGGTCGTGCTGTGTATAGGAGAGCCATTACACAAAGTCCATGGCCATGGCAGGAGATTTACTGGTAGGTACTCCAGTAGTATCTCAGGGTGTTATTGGGTTATACTCCGACACGACTTATACTGCTATTGGGGGTCTGACGTTGCTAGCCCCCTAGGCAGATATGCGATACTCATTGACGAACGGACCGGACTGTATATACATTGTCACTGTTAGGCTCAGTAGGGTTTTCGGAGGAGTTCGCTCATCGGTCTCCCTTGAGTTCGCTCCTCGGCCACCCTTAAGGTCAGTCCATGGGCAGCCGTTACGCATAGCTAGTGCCGCTGACGGTTTGTGGTTAAACCCACTGCCAGGGTACTGACGAGTCATTAAAGTCCCCCACAGACAGTTTCCCAAGTTCGGGCGAAACGTTGTAGAGGCCGTATGGTATTATGGCAGGGTTCGGAAAATGCACGTGCGTTTACGCACGTGTCAGTTTTCGGGCAGATGATACTGGTCGGCTTTGGTTTAAGCCGGATCCGAGTATCATATTGAGTAGGTATAATATCTTTGTCTCAGTTGCATTTGTATTCTGTCGTAATACAAATGCGGGTATATTTATACAGTTTCGGGGTTGTCCTGAAATTCGTTTCAGGATCACTTTTGGAAGTTGCCAGTTTCCAGTTTTCTATCAGCCGTCTTTTAACATTCGGTTAAAGACGGATTTATCTTTTCTTCTGATATGAGTGAGTCATCATTCTAGAAGCTTCTAGAAGTGATGATGAGGCATGGTGAGTCATTAGTGCATTAATGGTGTCATTAATGTTTTGGTGACTAGGTTATGAAAGGTTCATTGTATTTGTGACTCATTGTTTTCATTAATGAGTTTTGTTAAGCTTAGGATATTTTTGAGTGAGAAGCTTTTGCTTGTGGTCACCCCCTTCTCCTACGGTCACCTCCCTCCTTCTATATATAATGGACGGCCCTCTCTCTCCTCCTCACTCTCACTTGATGTTTCATTTTGACTAGAAAAGATTATGATAGGTTTTATCGGTGTATGGAATTTCACAGTCCATTTCATTCCATCACCCGATTCCTTCGGCAACTTCATTAACCGATCGTCCACGGATTTGGACGAAGTGAGACAAAGTCATCTACTCATTCTCTACATCATTCTTGGTCGTCTCTTTTAGCAAACTTGATGATCGAGTTGCCTCGAGTCAGAGGCGGGAGCCCGTTTAAAGAACCGATCATGTAGTGCCACCTCGACGAGGAGATCGGAGATCGACGAGATCGGAGCAGCCGCAACGGAGCGTGGGATGATGGTTGAAGAACGAAGGACTCGGATCGTTCGGTACAATCTTCCTACACTCTTTACAGTTTGTTAGTTTAGCAATAATGGCAGATCCGGGTTAAAGTATACGATAGCGCCAGTTAAAAGTTTTTTGTTCCGCATTTGGCGTCTGTAGACTGCCGGGGCGCTAGCGTAGACTTACAGGGAACACACTCGAGGCGAAGTAGCAGTGTCAAGTCGACGGACTAAGCTGTAATCCTGTCACCTGGGATCTGTTATCCGACGATAGGTATAGTACCAACAAACAGTTCCCGACGAGTCATGTCCAGTGTACTCGTAACCTAACGAGCACCCACATACTATCTCCAGTACGACGTACTAATGGCTATGTGACAGACCATCTCCCCTGCTAGAATGAGAAGCGTATACGCTAGTCTACTCCGGAGTATCGATGCCCCGTCTCGATAATCCTACGACTAGGGACCTGTATAAGTATGTGCTTGTAGATTACCCACCCCCCACTAGTGTGACTGCCATCACAACGCTGGTAATCAAGCAAAGATCCTAAGGTCTCCACTAATATGTATAAGTTATATGCTAAAAGAAACATATGTACATATTGAAGTAGAAACAAACCAAGTAGCATACTACCATTTTGAGCAAGATTGTCTATATGTGAATATCCTAAGCTTCCATTAAGTAATATACAAACTAGTATGATACAGTAATGACCTCTAGGCCGTATACACTAACAGACTCTCGGGTGGATCATCTTTGACTCGAGGAGGCCGTCGAGGTAGCCGCGATCCATTACGATCCTTGGAGCCGATGACGAGTGGAGGACAGCGATGAAAACCCGAAGGACTTGTATCGTGAGGTATAACTTCGAATCCGAGTAGTTAAACCTCTTGAAGTTTGATTGCTAGGATTTGTGTTCGATCCTTGGTTCAAGTCGGTGTTGCGAAACTCGTAAAAATCATTTTTTTGCAATTTTCGCCTCCCCGCGGACACGTGGGGTGCGTGACATTGACTTACATAACACATACCAGTAAATCTCAACAGCAGCCATGGCCAGGGAATTCCAGTTATAGCCAATCGAGCATAGCGCAACATCAACTCCCTATACCCGGAGAGACGAACCCCTCCTATCGCTCATTGCCTCCATGTGACTCGGGACTGTACCCAAAATCCACCTGTTTGCACAACTCCTTTGAGTCGTGGTAGGGAGGAAATCAAAGCACAGTGGGAGCCACACAAGACTCTATGGTGATCTCGGGTCTACAGACTAACCTGTACCAGTGTCACCAAAGGACTGCTATCTGACGATAGCTATACTACCAACTAGGAGTCCTCGGCGAGTCCTGTTCGGTGTACCCATTCTCTAATGAGCACCTGTATACAATCTTTGATGTTAAACATCAATGGCTTTGGGACCAACCATTGCCCGCATACAGGGTCAAGAAACGTACACACTAATGTACTCTGGTAATATCGATGCCCTATCTCGATAAGTCCTCGACTAGGAACAATTGAAGGATGTACTTGTAGACAACCCAGGTCCAAGTAGTATGATCAGCATCATAGTCCTGATAGTCAAGCAAACACCCTAAGGGCTTTATTAACATGTAAGAGATAGACAGTATAAGAATACCAGTCTACATATTAAGATAAAAAGTAACCAGATAGCATACTATCATGTCAAGCAAAAAAGTCCACTGTATATATGTCCAAGCATCCACTATATCATACAATAATGGCCTATAGAGCATACATATTCCTAACACTTTATGCCTGGCGATATGGACAGTTTATGTACCGCTACTTTTGGATTTAGACCCGGCATCTTGGAGTAGTTCCATGCGAAGCAGTCTTTGTATTGCTTGAGCACATCTTTTAACGTGGCTACCTATTTTTTAGATAGTAGCTTACTGACGAACGTTGGCCTCGAATCATTTTCCATCCCTAAGTCAATTTTTTTTAAGCTCTCCGCCATTGTGTGTATCCCATCTTCCAGCTCTTTTGGTGCTGGTGGAAACTATGAGATCACCTCGTCCTTGTCTTCATTTGCAAAGCACCTGTAGAGGTCATTCATACTCTCGTGCCCTCCTTCTTTTGAAAGTGTTATCATATGGACGGTATGAGTTCTCTTCCATTCTCGAGGTCAAGTAGGTCCTATCCTGACGGTATAGATCCTCTTTGGCTTATTCTTTTGTGGTGTAGTTACTCTTAAGCTGTCAGATAACGTAAACCTGCCTTGTCGATACTGGTCTTCTACTCAGTCCGTGAAGGTGAAGCTGTCTTCAAGGGGATGACCTATTATTTGGTGATAGGAGCAATAACCCGGATGATGGACCTCGTTTATTTGTTCGGGATGCCGAGGCTCCGATAGTGTCATCATTTGGTGCTTCATGACAAGGTTGAATATTTTCCTTGTCTTGTCTTGAGGGAAAGAGTATTCCCGACCCATCTTCTTTATAAACGACGGGATCCAACCGAACATTTCTTCATTTAAAGGCATCTTTGATCCGCTTTGTTGTCTTCAAACGTTGTTTACGTTCTTTGCCTTTTTTTTGCCTCCATTTCAGGATTTTCCCCTTTTCGCGAGAACACATAGCAGGCTGGGGATGAAGAGTGTTATGGTCTACTTCATCCACAGAATGCTGACTGAGATGCTTGGTCCTGGCCTTTTCATAAATATCCATTTCGCGGCTGTGGTTGTCCCAGCTCTCTAGGTAAGCTTCTTTTATTAGCTTGTCGATTTGTTTTTTGAGCGATGGACTTAACTTCTTAGAGCGGGATCTCTCTTCAATTTGACATAACGGCAATCAGGAAGAGCATTTTCTTCTCCACTCAAGCTATTTATGATGCGGCAACAGTAGATTTGCTCCTATTTCTTGGACCGGACGTATTCCAACCCAGTTGTTTCCATCTTCCCGTTGGACTTCTTTCGTTGAGTCCCGAAATTATCCCAAATATTTTTCTAGTATTGGGCTTGTCGAACAGTTTGTTCGAGAGGTACGCCTTGGCGTCTTAATAGCTCTTTCAATCCCTCCGCTGTAACATTTCAGGAAATATAAAATATTATTTTTAGAATTTAATATTTAAAATAATATATTTTTCGAAAACTACCTGATTTGCGAAATTAACATTTTCATAAAGTGGTATAAGTGAATACCAATATTTAGAAAGTTATTGGAGAATAAATGATTTATTTATTTTAATGATATTTATCGGATTTTGGATAAAATCCGTGTTTTTACCTTTTTCATGATTTTTGCACCATGTCATGTGCATCTGTGCATGTATGTGTTTGTGAGTTTTGTGAGATAGAGAATGAGAGAGGAAATGAAAAGAGAAAAGAAAAGCAAGGAAATAAGAGTTTGAGTGTGAATGGAATAAGGATTTATGCCCTGAGATATTTGTGAATGGAAAAAAAGAGATATTTGTTGTGAGGGTCAGAATAAGGGAGAGTGAGGCTAAGAGAGAGAGAGAGGGTTCTTGGCTGCCCCAATCCTTTCATCCCCCATTATTTCTTCTTCTCTTTTCATCTTCTTCTTTAACCCTCACTACCTCCATGCATCAACTCAAATCCTTCACCAAAATCCTATCCCCTCTTCATTAAAAACATGCACACACCCATTCTAAACCCCTAGAACCAATCAAGATTAGATTTTGAAGACTTGGGCATCTCAAGAAAGTTCCATGGTTGATATTAAGGTAATCCTTGCACTCTAGTTTAGTTTTAGTGTTAAATATCGTATTTTTTAGTTTAGAATTTGAGTTATTGGGGATATGCGATCTTAGAAAGTTACAAGTTGCTGTTGTGTGGCTAAATGAGGTGTAGTGAGTGTTTACAAGATCTTATAGAGTGATTTAGAGACCTGCAAGTGAGTTTAGAACTACACGAAATTAGAATTGTTCCGTGTCGGTTTTGTGAAACCTTAAGACCTACAGGGAATCTGGGATTACCTGGAGTGTTTATGAGATAAGCAAACAATAACAGAGACCAAATTAGGGCACTAGGAGACCACCCTGCAAGTACGAACCCCAACGGAGAAAAGAGGGCCGAGCTCGCCGGAATTTGGGTGCGTGTGGCCGGCCACTTGGTGTCATTTGGTGTCTAGGTTGGTCCAGTAGCTCATATACTTCATATACAACACCCTACACTTGTTTGTTCAGTTCCAGTTTACCTGAACCAAAATCTGGGAGCTATTGTGAGTGGTTTTTGGTTATGTTTTCCGTATTTGGAAATCTTGGTTTTAGTATTTGATTTTGTTTTGGGTCATTGGATGTTTGTACGTCAACGACGAGAGTTGTTTGGTTGGTTTATGTGTAGGCTATAGGTTCTAACCTATGAGTGCACGGCGTGCCATATTGGATTTTGGAACTTGATGTTAATAGCTTTACGATTTCATATTGATTGTAGGCACATTCGCGTAGATTCCGAGACGACGAAGCACATTGACTACGGCTAAGCGAAGAGTTTAGCAGGTGAGTAGATTTATATCTACCGGAGAAGTCGGGTGGATGGCCTATAGCACCCCCGCAAATTTATGAATGGAAACCGATATATACATAGAATACTCTAGGAGGGACCTACATTTGAGAACTATAGATGTGTTTAAAAAGATAGTTAGTGGTGATATTAATGCTTGAGTATATATCGAGATATGAGATGAAAGCTATAGGGACATAACCCTTGGACATGATATGATAGAATTGATGTTTTGAATTGATATATATAAGGATACGAAAAGTGAATGTGAATCACAATATATAAATATGTTGTTGCATGAGTTTAAGTATGAGATTTAGAGTAGCGTGACATGAGATTCAATTGATGTAATGCTTAAGTAAAATGACTTGATGTGAGAGATTGATGCGATGATAATGTAAGTGCACGGCGGCGCCCCGGCCGTCTATCCGACGCCGGAATGCGGAAACGAAACTTTTCTAGAACTTAGAAACCAGCACTAGCGCGCACAAAAATCCCGGATCGGGCCATTAACCTAATACTAGCAAACTAGAATAGGAGTAGAGAAGCTATACCAAGCGATCCGTGTCCTTCGGTCTTCGTCTCCACTCCGATCTCTTCGCGGAATCTCCGGTGGTCGCCTCCTCGTCGAAACGGGCACCACATCGCCGGGTTCTTTTACGGGCTCCCACCTCTGGACCGAGGCAACTCGGGCGTGAAGTTGGCTAGCCGACGTGCCCAAGGGTGCTGTAGGATCAGTGTAGAAACCATTGTCTTATTTGGGGTTTAAGTTGCCTTTGATGGAGGGATGAATAAACTTTGGAGTGATGTGTGGAAAATTGCAAGTGGAGAAAAAGAATGATAATGAGAAAAAGAAATGTCACACCCATTTCTAATCAAAGCCCATCAAAATAAATGCAATGGATGAGATAGAAAAAGAATCTCATGATTCAATATGTATCATGAAGCCACAAATGCAAGAAAACCCCTCTACAAAACTTATTTGCACACTTGCAAATAACCCCTCCATCGAAAAAGTCTGGCCGTGAAGGAACAAAGGAAAAACGGCTGAAACGGAATGCAAACTGGCAACTTCAGAAAACTGATCCCGTAATAAATTATAAGAAAACCCCGTGACTGCATATACATGCCTGCATTTGTATTCATACTGAATACAAATGCAAAGAGACAAAATCTACAATTTCTAATACTAGGATCTGGCTTAAACTAAAGCCCGCTAGTATTATCCGTCCGATCATGATCCGTGCAATACCGCACGTATCTGATCGAACCCTGCCATATATCCATATGGCCTCTACAACGTTTCGCCCGAAACTTGAGAAACTGGTCTTTGGGAGACTCTAAAGACTCGTCAATACTATGGCTGTGGATTTAACCACTAGCACGTCAGAGGTATTAGCCATACGTGACGGGCTACCAGCTATTGATTAAAAGGGACGTCTATGAGCGAACTCATCCTAACACTCTACTGAGCCTGTCAGTGTCAATATCCGTACAGTCCGGTCCGTTCGTTTATGAGCATCACATGGCGGGCCTAGGAGGTTGGTAAAAATCAGACCCCCAAAAGCGGTACAAGTCATGTCGGAGTGTAGCCCAGAACACCCTGAGATACTACTGGAATACCTACCAGTAAATCTCCTGCCTTGGCCAAGGACTTTCATGTACTGGCTCTCCTAGACACAGCGCGACCTCACCCTCAATATCGGGAGAGATGAACCCCTACAGATCCGCTCACTGCCTCCATGTGGCTCGGGACTGTACCCAACTAAAACCTGTTTGCACGTCTCCTTTGAGCGTGGTAGGGTAGTAATCAAAGCACAGTGGGAACTCACACGAGACAAATGACGATCTAAGGTCGATGAACTAACCTGTACATATGTCACCAGGGAACTGCTATCTGACGTCAGGTATAATACCAACTAGGAGGTTCCCGGCGAGTCCTGTCCGGTGTACTCATAACCTAATGAGCACCTGTATACATCTTAGGTGAACCAACTGACACCAGTGGCTTGTGAGACCGGCCATCGCCCCTCGTCGAGGTCTCGACTGTATACACTAGTCTACTCTGGAGTATTGATGCCCTGTCTCGAAACTCCCACGACTAGGGACCTTTTAAGGATTTGCTTATAGACCCCAGCTCCCACGTATATGATCGCCCTCATACTGCTGGAAGTCAAGCAAGAATCCTAGGGGCTCTATCAACGTGCAATAGTAATCTGTAAGGTCACCTAAAGAAGTACACGATGATAAAGATAAACCAGATACCATACTATCATCTTGAGTAAGACTGTCCTGCTGGGATAAGTACTCCCTCAATCATTGCAATCATGTTCCTGTGATCCAATAATTAACTCTGAGGGCACTATCTCCAACAGATAAGAGTATACAATATGATATGATGACTTGGCTGATGTGTCATTATATGGATGCGAGTCGATAAGAGATAGTTGAAACCTTGTCGGTCTCCTGGTACTAGATTTATGCAGATGTGACCTGAAAGATTGGTATACTTATGGATAATGATTGCATAATGAGTGATATGCCGTACGAGACTTTGATCCGTACCCCCACGTTGTTGTATAGGTTGATAGAATCCCTATTTGTTTAATACCGTCGTACGATTGGTTACCGTACGCGATGAGTTTTACCTATTGATTTATCCATACCCTTGATTAGAGGATGCCGTACGATTGGATTGTACCGTACGTGATATTGTGAGGCTGGATGCCGAATGATAGATTCACCGAATCGGTCATATTAGATATGTATACCTTATAGCATTTAGTTCATGATGTGCATTATGCTACATTCATTTTATTCTCATTGCAATTCATATACATGTGCTAGTACACTTGCACCATTATCGATGATGCGTATGTTACACTTACACAGATTGCCGGCTCACACACTTCATCATCGATAATTGCTATATCACTTACACAGTAGACTTGCTACATCAGGCTATGATATATTGCCATGTTCACATCACTATGCTAGCACTAGTAAAATAAGGGGTTGCCCCTATGGATATTTACATCCGTAGGGGCAATTTAAGTTTGGCCCTACGGATTAATCCGTAGTGCTAAAAGGTTGCCCCTACGGGCATAGACGTCCATGAATAAAAATATTAATTCTTTATTTGGTGTTTGCCCCTACGGAGCTGCAAACAAAGGACCTACGGGTATATCCGTAGGGGCAAGTAAATATCGATTTAACAAAATCCCAGATCGATCGCCTATGCTCGCTCACTTTCTCTCTCTCTCGATCGCGCGCGAAAAAATTCCCCAATTCGCCACGCCATCGTCGCCAACGTCGTTCTCCTCGTCGCCACCGCCGGTTTCGTCGCCACCTCAGCTCTCGTCGCCACCGCGGTTCAGGTCGTCGCCCTAGCCCCAGCGCAGCAGCGGTTCCGGTGAGTAAATCTTTGGATTACTTCGGGCTTAGGGTTCAGGTGAGGTAAATTAAAGATTTTTGGGATTATTTTGGGCTTAGGGTTCATGGCGCGCGAGTTGGGGTTGGGCAGGGGTCGCGGTCGCAGTCGGGGTCGGGGTCGGGGTAGGGTTAGGGTTGGTGTTCGGCTGCTGTGGGGTGGGGCTGGGGTTAGGGTTTGCCTTAGGGTTGGTGTTGGGGTTTAGCTGGCCGCACTGGGTTTAGGGTTAGGTTGGGGCTGGGGTGGGGTGGGGCTGGGGTGGGGTGGGGCTGGGGCTGGGGGCGGGGGCTGGGGCTGGGTTGGGGTTAAGTGGTGGGGAGTTGGAAAATTATTCTAGTATGTATCCTTACACTCTAGTTAGTATAGCAAGATGCCCAGATGTGTTCTTGTGTACTGCTGTGTAAACCATTCTTTCACCAACTAATTCGTAGCAAAACTGGCTTTGGTGTTGTCAATTGATGTAGCCTTGAAAACTGGCTTTGGTGCTGGCTTTGGTGTTGTCAATTGATGTAGCCTTGAAAACATTGTTATATCATCCGATCACATTTATTTCTTATAGATGTTGTTTGGATATTGGATGCATTGTTCATATTTGATATGTAAAAATAAAAAAATAAAAAATTGTAGTCATATTCATATTGAAAATGGATGTTAAGTGTTCTTTGGGCTCATATCGAATATGTTGGATGATTAGTGTCCTTGGACACATGGATTCTCAAAGTCTTAAGGTTGATTCATGAATTTATGTGTCTTTTTTGTTTGTTTTGTACCAAATGAAAATGAAAGATGATGGTTTAGGAGTTTCTTATTCTTTTGTTTGGTTGTGCCCAAATTGTGTACATGGATTTTTTTGCAAATCCTTACTTTTTTCGACGGAATGGAAAGGGCTCCAAATATCCTAGTTGCATCAATCATTCCAAAAATCAAGTTTGCAAACCAAATACAAAACTGGCAAGTTTTTATGGATTTGATATTCCAAAAATCCAACTCCAATCCAAATCCACTGAGGGGTTGTTTGTTTCATGGAATTAGAGCGTAAGTATGGAGGGGACAATTACTGTAGTAACACCAATGTCATGTTTTTTCTTGTGGTATTTTTCTTGTTCCTTCAGTGTGAAGTTTATGTTTGTTTCCTTGACATGAAACCAAGACTTGAGTGCATTTACATCATCACACATCATCTTTTGAGGAAATGGAGAATGCTCTCCTTCAAATTTTTAGTTTGGATGAGTATTGTTGCCGAAGGCTAGTGATTTGATACTAAATGCTGTTGAATTGCTTGAATTATTAAGCAACTTGGGGTTAGGGTTAGGTGGATTGATGACAACAAAATACCATAATTTATAACTATATTACTCATATAATGTGTATGTCATGTGAAAGCTAGATGAAGGTCGAGGCAAGCACAACAAATTTGTTGGATGGGACAATATCAATAGGATCTCAATGCTATTTGGAAAAATAATAATTCAAAAACATAGTGGAGTTTCCGATTGGTGGCATGGACTAGTTTGATGTATGTTGTTGGTTTGATTTATGAAAAAATAGGGAGACAACATGCATGTATGCATATAGGTAACATCTGCCAATATGCTATATCCAGACCGCAATCTATTTTTTCCTATTGGCTAATATGAAAATATCGACCCGCGTATATGACATAATCAAAGTTGTTAAATCTTGATACGGTTTGTGTTTCGTTTTTTTATTTATCAGTTCTATCAATATTGCGTATAACGCTTTATGATATCAGTATCGTACATTTGTAGTTTTAATTGTTGATTGTTATAGATGAATACCATTGCAATAATAGTTTTTGGTTGATGAATGCTATTGCAATGTAGGATGATCAGTTCTATCAATCTTGATCTCAATGGTTTAAAATCATGTTACACATACAACACGAATGCACAACAAACGCATAATTAGAGAGCGACTCGAGATATTCAGGTTAAAACCAATATATGATACTCGATGATAATATGAAACCTTCATATTCCCATCGATACTCATATATGAAACTAAAAGCGCCACTTAGTACCCGTCTATCGATTAACATACGTGCGATACTCGTCGTGACCTAGAACTATACGAAGGTTGTTAAATATCGGACAGTATAGCTCGATACTAACAACCGTCGTATAGTCTACGCGACGAGAAAATTCAATCGTAACACACACATACAACAAGAATACACAACAAACGCATAATTAGAGAGTGACTCGAGATGTTCGAGTTAAAACCAATATATGATACTCGATGATAATATGAAACCTTCATATTCCCATCGATACTCATATATGAAACTAAAAGCGTCACTTAGTCCCCGTCTATCGGTTAACATACGTGCGATGTGGCAGAAGAAGAAGACAGTAATGTGGCAGAAGAAAAAGGAGAAGACAGTAATGTGGCAGAAGAAGAAAAAAATGACATTCCTCGTTCTCTGTTTCAGCATCAATCTTTTGATATGAACTAATGATGGCTTTCACATAGGCTTTTCCCTTTAGAGACTTCTTAGTGTCCAATGGAAAGCATACATCAGATTTGTGCAGGTCAGGTTCTTCTATGACTTTCAAGAGTCTCAACTGATTCTGTAAATTACACTCTAGTTGGGTGGTACTTTTACCACTTCTCACTGCAGGTGCGCTCTCTAATATCCATTTTGAATGTAATATTATCGATATTCAAAATGGATATTAGAGAGCGCACCTGCAGTGAGAAGTGGTAAAAGTATCACCCAACTAGGGTGTAATTTACAGAATCAGTTGAAACTCTTAAAAGTCATAGAAGAACCCGACCTGCACAAATCTGATGTATGCTTTCCATTGGACACTAAGAAGTCTCTAAAGGGAAAAGCCTATGTGAAAGCCATCATTAGTTCATATCAGAAGATTGAAGCTGAAACAGAGAACGAGGAATGTCATTTTTTTCTTCTTCTGCCACATTACTGTCTTCTCCTTCTGCCACATTACTGTCTTCTCTTTCTTATTATGTGCGCGTGCAAATTCAATGACTATATTGAGAATATGGATTAATAGTGGGTAGGAAAAGTATTTCTCAAATGGCTTTTGCGTCTTAAAACCATAAACTACTAAGTAATGGCATACATAATTTTTTTAGTATAAAGGTTGTTATTTTAAGTTTTCACTTATAGAGATATGATCTAACTGCATCTATAAACTATAAGTATGCAGAAAATTATGATAAGAAACCATAAGAAATGGTCGTAGCATGCATAACCTTGAATCTACATACCAAATCATGCAAAAGCATGCACTTATTGTCACCTTGCCTTGGAATATAAAATATCTTGGAAGACTATAAGCGAGCATTTAAATCTTGATAGCTTTTGACTTCAACATATATTTTTCTCAAGTACCATGAAATATACTTCCTCCGTATAAACCGTTTTCAGGAAGATGGATTAATAATGACAAATTATTGATTGTGGCTCACTAGGTTAGCATTTTCTCTTCTATTGACCATCTTACTAATCTGCTTGGTAAATTTATTCGGAACCGGCTGCGAATCATTAAAAGACATGCATAAGAAAGAAAGCTAAAATACAGATATATAGCATACCGATACATCGAAACTTCATAGTTGCGATGGCAATCCAAAGATATTTATTTCTACACACGTGGTGCGCGTGCGAATGCGTCAGGCATCATGGACAAATATTTCAGAACATGGAAAGTATTATTCGTATAAAGTAATTAAAACTTTTAAACACCTTGGGTAGATATTTTCTTAGTTGATGCAATCATATCATGAGGACTAAATTTAAGCTATTATACATATGCATATGTATTTTTCTAACCTAATATATCACACACACACACACACACAGAGAGAGAGAACACCGGTTTAGTAGAGAAATCAGCTAGCAGGACCCTGAAGAAATGGAGTCCATAGCATTGCTCATCATCATCATCTGTGATCCCTTTGAAAAAATATTATCAAAGGGATCATGGATGATGATGATGAGCAATACTATGGACTCCATTTATTCAGGATCCTGCTACCTGATTTCTCTACCTACCTGGTGTTCTCTCTCTCTCTCTCTGTGTGTGTGTGTGTGTGTGATATATTATGTTAGAAAAATACATATGCATATGTATAATAGCTTAAATTTAGTCCTCATGATATGATTGCATCAACTAAAAAAATATCTACCCAAGGTGTTTAAAAGTTTTAATTACTTTATACGAATAATACTTTCCATGTTCTGAAATATTTTTCCATGATGCCTGACGCATTCGCACGCGCACCACGTCTGTAGAAATAAATATCTCTGGATTGCCATCGCAACTATGAAGTTTCGATGTATCGGTATGCTATATATCTGTATTTTAGCTTTCTTTCTTATGCATGTCTTTTAATGATTCGCAGCCGGTTCCGAATAAATTTACCAAGCAGATTAGTAAGATGGTCAATAGAAGAGAAAATGCTAACCTAGAGAGCCACAATGGATAATTTGTCATTATTAATCCATCTTCCTGAAAACGGTTTATACGGAGGAAGTATATTTCATGGTACTTGAAAAAAATATATGTTGAAGTCAAAAGCTATCAAGATTTAAATGCTCGCTTATAGTCTTCCAAGATATTTTATATTCCAAGGCAAGGTGACAATAAGTGCATGCTTTTGCATGATTTGGTATGTAGATTCAAGGTTATGCATGGCTACGACCCTTTCTTATGGTTTCTTATCATAATTTTCTGCACACTTAAAGTTTATAGATGCAGTTAGATCATATCTCTATAAGGGAAAACTTAAAATAACAACCTTTATGCTAAAAAAATTATGTATGCCATTACTTAGTAGTTTATGGTTTTAAGACGCAAAAGCCATTTGAGAAATACTTTTCCTACCCACTATTAATCTATATTCTTAATATAGTCATTGAATTTGCACGCGCACATAATAAGAAGGAGAAGACAGTAATGTGGCAGAAGGAGAAGACAGTAATGTGGCAGAAGAAGAAAAAAATGACATTCCTCGTTCTCTGTTTCAGCATCAATCTTCTGATATGAACTAATGATGGCTTTCACATAGGCTTTTCCCTTTAGAGACTTCTTAGTGTCTAATGGAAAGCATACATCAGATTTGTGCAGGTCAGGTTCTTCTATGACTTTCAAGAGTCTCAACTGATTCTGTAAATTACACCCTAGTTGGGTGATACTTTTACCACTTCTCACTGCAGGTGCGCTCTCTAATATCCATTTTGAATGTAATATTATAGATATCCATGCCTGTTTATGTCAAAATTACTTATATTATCAATGTTTGATTGTCTAGTTGTTGGTGATGCGTCCATATCAGGACAGAGGCCACTCCCGTTCCTCCAGGTATGTTTATATATTATATAGGGCATGTATATTGATTTAGAATGCTATATCATAAATATACACATATTCCTTTTGCTCTTAGTCGTCCAACTCATTATCATGGGCTGCTTGATGAGATTAGATTTGCGCCTGATGATCTACAAGAGCTTGTTCACTCCCTGTCATATGTGTAAGCAGCGCTATATGCGAGTTTACCTTGTTAGTATGTATGTACTGAAATTAATTAATATTATTCAAATTTTGATACATGCAGATACCAGAGGAGCACATCTTCTATCTCTGTAGGTAAGGCTTTGAATTTGTTGATTTTGGTATTTCTTGTCAATTTTATAGACCAGTATGTGCTAAATATAATGTTCTGACAGTTGCTAGGGGGAAGGCAACATTCGAGGCTGCTGACCCCAGTCCTGGACGCCGCACACGGGCGGCACCACGGAGGTTGGGAGAGAGGCCGAGGACTGGGCTCTAGCAGGGCCCATATGAGGTTGGACTCCACCCCAGTGGTTACTTCCTCCGTCTCCAGTGAGCGACGTATCCAGCAGGAACTGGAGAGCTTGAAGGCCACCGTTCAGGAGTTGAATGAGATGCTGGTATGTATACTACTTAATAGTAAAATATAATGTCATATTATAGATATCAACATATCCAATATCAGTACATAGCCTGAGCTTATTTTGTTGTAGACTTATGTTTTATTAATCATACATGTACATATCTAATTAAAATAAACTACAGTTTTCCAAACTAGATATCCAAATGGGGTTTCGAAATAACTCGATAATGATAAGAATTCGAATGTGGGTGTAGGAGCGGGTGGTTGAGCAGGCCCAGGCCTCGCGGATCGATTTTACCGGACAGAACGATCCGAGGCTGCTGACCCCAGTTCTGAACGCCGCACACGGAGGGCACCACGGAGGTTGGGAGAGGCCGGGGATTGGGCCCTAGCAGGGCCCATATGAGGTTGGACTCCACCCCGGCGGTTACTTCCTCCGTCTCCAGTGACCGGCATGTCCATCATGAACTGGATAGCCTGAGGGCCTGCGTTCAGGAGTTGAAGGAGATGCTGGTATGTATACTACTTTATAGTAACATATCATTTCATATTATATACATATCAACATATCCATAATTAGTACGTAGCTTGAGATTATTTGGTTTTAGACTTAAGTTTGATTAATCATACATACATATGTAATTGAAATAAACAACGCTTTTCCAAACTAGATATCCAAACAGGGTTTCGAAATAACTTAATAATGATACAAATTCGAATAATAAACAGTTCTTACACGCTTCTTACACACGTTATATCCAGACACGACAGGGTAGATCGGCCGAGCCTCCACACGCATCTCCTTCGGCTGCGGCTCCGCAAGCCACTACATCGGCTGCGGTTCCGCAGACAGCTCCTGTAGCTCCACCGCCCACTCAGACTCCCGCAGCCGCGGCTCCGCAAGCGACTACCTCGACGGCGGCTGCGCAGACCACATCGCCGTCTCCACATGCCGCTCAGACTCCCGCTCGCGACGAATTGCCGAGTTTATTGACCGAGGAGCAGGCGCGCATTATTCTATCGTTATTCAGAGGTGGAGCTGGACCGAGCTAGGGTAGATTTTTGGTTCTTTTTTTTGGAAACATGTATTTATTTATATCATACACATTGTACTACATTTTGAAACGATTTTGATATTGGTTTGTATTTATATCATATTCAGTTTTTGTGTTTCTTTTGTATATTATATATATGCGTGAGATGTGATTATGAATACTGCAATATATGATTTGATTGATGTATATATTATTGTGCACAGGGCGGGAAAAAATCAAGCAGCCCATTTTTTAAAAAAACTTACAGACAATATGTACCTACGGATTAATCCGTAGGCACTCATGTTACCCCTACGGATATGTCCGTAGGAGCTAAATATCAGCAGTTACTGATATTTCCCCCAGATCTCAGTGCCAGGGGGTTGGGAAAGCCCCTACGGATATATCCGTAGGGGCCACTGACTCTCCCCTACGGCGTTATCCGTAGGGGCAAAATATCAGGAATCCTGAATTTGTGCCCCTACGGAAACGTACCTACGCATATATCCGTAGGGGCATGTACAGGCCCCTACGGATATACCCGTAGGTCCAAGTAATTTATTAAAATAAACCGTAAATAATATAAAATCTTATACCCTACGGCGTAATCCGTAGGGGAAGATGGACCTACACACATATCCGTAGGGGCAAGAATTTAACCGTAGGGGCAAGTTCAGGGCCTCAACTTGCACCTGCGGCCTTTGCACCTACGGGGTATTTTTTCGCCCCTATGTATATATCCGTAGGGGTAGTGGGTAGCCCCTACGGATTTATCCGTAGGGGCAATCCTTCTTTGTAGTAGTGTAGGTTGCATGATATATTGGCTATGCTCACACCATTATGATATGTCGCATGATATACTTGCCATGTTCACATCACTGTTCTATATTGCATGATTTACTTGCTATGGCCACATCACTATGCTATGTTCCTTGATTTACTTGCTATGACCACATCACTATGCTATGTTCCATGATTTACTTGCTACGACCACATCACTGTTCCATGTTGCATGATATACGGATATGCTTACATTCTTTATATGTCGCATACATCATGCTTTATGATTATACGCATTGAGAGATGTTGTTTTCATGAGATTTTGGATTTGAGAACCGTGGATATGTTTTCAAGATATTATGTGTTGTTTGAAAACCCGGTTTCTCTTGATATGATATTTCAGTGCGTCCACCATGAGTTTTCACGGTTCTGAGACTTGTGTTGTATAACCGATTCGAGGAGTGGATAGGCACCGTCTGCGGGTACATGGTGGGCCCGGTACGGTTCCCCGTAGCAAGATATGTTGTTCGTGGTATAGACGATGAGCCTGGCTGGCAGGGCAAGTACCTACAGATGAGAGTATTTGGACTCGGCGGTTATAGTGGGGATACCGACTGGAGTGATGTACGGACATGGCATCATGGCCAGTCGTGGTGACGGCGCCTGAGTTATGAGGATTTACGTGTCGATGTTGGACACGGGTTTCATGATGTTTCGAGTGTCGGTATTAGACACTCAGGTTTCTATGATTTTGTTGTGTCGCGAGGGACACACGTTGATATATATATATCCTCATATTTACCTGCATATGCTTTTATGATATTTACATGCAGGAGTTGTTGTGTTAATGGTTGACACATGGACGAGATCCACTGCATACATGCATTGATTTTATTGTTGGATGAGATCCACTGCATACACGTATTGATTTTATTATTGGACGAGATCCACTGCATATATGCATTGATTTTATTGTTGGATGAGATCCACTGCATGCATGCATTGAGTATATTGCTGGACGAGATCCACCTGCATACATGCATTGATTATATGGTTGGATGATATCCACTTGCGGTTAGGCTTTGATTATATGTTGGCACATATGCAGATATGATCACCCTAGATATTATAGTTTTACCTTTATGATATAGTTGACCTAGGAAATCGTTATTTATTTCGATTTCTACCTGTTAATGTTTTCTTCTCACGAGTTGGCAACTCACCCCTATTGTGCCTCAGTTCTTGCAGGTTGTCCACTTAGATCAGTAGCGGCATCGTTGGCACACAGCTTACTTTCGGGTATTTTGCTTTGGTAGATAGTACATGTTGGAGCGTTCTTATATTATTATTCCTGTTGTATCTAGTTTACTCCATCAAATCATAAATTAGTATTTGTATAAGTAGTAAGACTTAGCAAGACTTATAGTTACGAGACTTGAGCGATGGGTTTTATGTTCGTTTGGTGGGTTGGATGTCTTGTTTTACTTTATTCCTTATGTTGATCTTCGCCGTTGGCGTCGTATACATATGTTCTGTATTGCGTGGTTGTGATCCGCCGTTTGGCGAAGAGCTAGCTCCCGCTTGGGGATGCCATTTATATTCATGTATATCTTTTTTGGGATCAAAACATACGAGGGAGGTGCTGCCCAAAATTTTAAAAGATAAAACATGATTCATTATACCTTTATTGCAAAACTTCACCTCCTCTATTTTCTCAAAAAGGTTTAGATTGCCGGGTTTTTGGCTTACTTAATTTACGTTGAACCTTTAGACACTGCGTGATTTAAATGCCGTTCACAAACAAAATTTTGGGTCATGACATCCGCATAATATCTTAGAAGTCGGATGGGTTGAAGCCTATCGAGTGCAAAATTGACACAATGCTAAATTTCTTTTTTTTACTTTGGTCTCCGTAGATTGGTAGAAGAGGATCACCTTTTCACCTTTTCGTCTAGAAGATACGTAGAAATTTTGCAGTTCTTGTATGATGTGTGTATTGAGCGCATCAAGTTCCTTGTAGTGTCGAGGAGGAGACATTATAACTTGTAGACTCTGATCCGCTTCGTTAAGAGCCTGCATTGACGGGCTGATGGAGAATGATTGAATGTTTTCCGGTGTGTATATAAGAAAAGTGTATAGAAATCACAACGAAAGAAATTTTTGACCGCAATCAATAACGGTGTCGTATGTAGCGCGTTAGTGAGTGCGGATCGTCCACAGGGAAAATGAGATCCGTTCGAATTTGAATTAGATGGATTGAAAATTTAAGAAAGAAAAGACAATTCAATTCAAGATTTAAAAGTGAATTTAAAGAATTATTAAAATCTAGATCTAATAACAAGAAAACATTAAAATCAAGAATCAAGAATTGATTATATCCAATCCAATAATCAAGAATCGAAGTGAGGCTCGTAGGAATCGATCGAATCTATAGACGTGATGAAATCTATTGATTACATTTTCTTATCCATCGATGATTTGATACTAGATCGATGATGATCAACGAGAATTAGGGATTTCTTACGGAAACTAGGGTTTCATCATCTATCCCTTGTCCTTTCGTTGATTTCATTCACATTCTAGCCTCTAGTAAATTCAAGAATCGATCATGGATCCCTAATTAAGAGCGAACACAATCAAGAAAGCGTCGCTCGAAACTAGGTCGTCGATTCTTCAATTTGCTAAGGTTTACAAAACTCATAGGACTTAAGAATCGTTTCAAGATTTGTAACATCATCATCTATTGATTCTCTCGACTCCTTCACGAGCGGAGTTTCACTCAAACATCATATCAAAGAACACAATAAAAAATCAAGCTCTAATCATGATGAAAGAATGTAAAGAAAGCAAGATAAATAATTTCACCTTTTATTTATCAACAATTTTGTTACAATTCTCTCAAAATCTACAATGAGGAAAGAACTCGATCGTCGATTTGGCGTCGCTCGTCTTCGTAAGTCTTGGATCGTCTTGGATCACTTGCTCGGATGAAGATCGACTTCGCTCCTAAAAGGTTGAAGGCTTCTTGCTTGAATTGTACTAGGTGTTCTTGATTTTTGGCTTTGGTGATTGGATTAGGGTTAGGGTTTGAATGCACAAGTAGTGTCACTCAACATGTGGGTGAATTGTTGAACAACCTCTTGAACAACCCAAAACCCTAGATCTAGGTTTCCTTTTATAAGCATCTCACCCTTAGATCTAGAATTCAAATTTCAAATTTCCCTCCAAAAATTTGTTAAAGAGAGGCTTCTAGAAGAAGTTAGTTGGAGGGAATATTCTACAGCTAGGTTGTTAGGCCGAGCCTTCTGGATGAAGCCACGTGGTGTTTCTGGAGTCTTCTGGAAGCTGAGGCCTTTATAACAAGACACGTGTTGAAATTGGAAGTGATGATGTCACTATGCAGCGGGAAGCGCCTGTTGGCCGCGGATCCGCGGCCCATTGGAGCTTTCATTTCTTGAAACATTCTGTGCTGCTTTATGTTGGCCTTTTAGCACATTTTTGATATGTTGAATCTTATAATTCTCTTTCGTTCACTGCCAGATTACAAGTCTTGGACTTGGCGTATTTTTCTTAGCACTTTTGACAATTTCGGCTCTTTTCCTGCAATTTCCTGCACAGATTCTCCAGACAAGTGTTGCGCTATACAAAGATAATGCGATACAATGATAAACACTCAATTTCCCTCAAAATGTCAGTTTTAAAGTATAACACAAGTAATTTGGTATTTTACAGCTGTTTTGCAAATATGTGCTATATTAATACCGAACATCTCTAGATGAGTGCAAATGGTAGGGAAATTGACGTGTTAAAATGCAATATTTTCGACTGATCGAATTCCCCCAAACTTATTTTCGGTCGTCTCGAGCGAACTGTTTTATTAAAAAGAGAAGGAGAAAATAAAGAAAGACAAAAACTAACTAGCACACTTTCGTAGGCAATACGATTGCACTGAGCACGTGCAACAATCCTTTAAACCTCTAGGTGTCCCTAGTAGGAGAAGTGTTGTCTCCTAAGGGTTTTCAGCGGATTGCACCCACAAAATCCAATAATAAAATGAAGACCGTGAAAGTTACATATGAAGATAAGAATTGTAAAAGAAAGACTTTGAAAATTAGAGTTTCCAACTGTGCTAGCTTTTCGGTTGTCATGAGTCCTATCTTAATAGTCATGAAAAGATGTCAGAAATCACATCATCCCTCAATAAAACATCGTCTTTTTTATTCATTCCTATCTTTCTTCCAAACATCGATCATATAACCCTACGTGTGAGTAATAGACATCCCTCTACCCGGAGAATTCAATCCAAGCTATCATACACTTGTCCATCTGCCTCGGTACTTTTTAATTAATGAATATTTAGATGAAATTGCTCACACACTTTCATGCGACCGTTAATACTTCTTGAGGTACTAACCAACCGATTACTCATGTGCTTGCTTATACGGTGTTTTTCCTCGTCTTGCACCACCTAAGGCTTTGCAGTGACTCCCAGACCAGTTGGTCTAAGGCACTAGGTTAAGAAGCACCCTCGCAATATTTTTTTATTGCTACCTTGGCGATAACAAAACCAGTGTTCATTTTTTCTCACCACTTTATATTTTATTCATTTTTTTTATTTCCTTCATACTTTGGCTTTTAGACAAGAGCATTTTAAGGTATCCTCTACTATCCCGAGCTTCAGGACGTGTGTAAGTGCAAATAGCAGGGTATCAACGTTCAAAATGTTTGGCTTCCAGAATAGGAACCATTTTTCAGATTTATTTTTATTCTCAGATTAGTGACTTCCTTCATCTAACTAACCCTTGGGACAACGGCTCATAACTACTTATTACTAGTTCGTATAAGAAAAATTCTAATTTTCTTGGTTTTCTTAAATTTTTCCAATCTTTTGAATGTAATTATTCACTATCTAATCTTTTATTATCTTATTTATGTACAAAAAATATTTTTTTTATATTTTCAAAAATTTTTAAATTTTTAAAGATTTTCAAATGTTTTGTGCTTATGCAAGGTATGATGCAAATGATGCGAAAATAAGCACAAACCTCCCCCAAACTTGTTTCCAACAGTGTCCTTATTGTTGCCATTCGCTATATCTCAAAAACCTGGAAGCCTGGGACGAAATTTATTAATGGGGGCAAAATATTTAAGTGAAAATTTTCCCCCAAACTTATTTTTGGCTCATCATTTTGTAAAAATTTTCTTTTCAGGAGCCAGATTATACCCCCCCCCAAACTTGAGTTAAACCATATTAAGCTTTGAAAATCACAAGAAGGGGTCAAAAATCATTGGTCGATGCCAAGGTTTGCAAAGACCGAAAGTTAATACCAACCATTCGAAGATTTTATCAATGTAGTGCTCAGGTTGGCGGAAAGCTAGAAAGACGTGGGGAATAGGTAAGTGGTGGAATAGAATGTGTTTGTGTCTAGTATTGGAGAGACGATTCAGTGATTGTGATGGATTTCTCGCATCTTCTTTACAGTACAAAAGAAAGGGTGGAGGCTCAATTTTATTGATTGGGAGATGATTCATCTCAACACCTGTGTTATTTGAAAAATGCGAGTTCATCAGCGAAGCTTTCCTCAAAAGTCTCATTAATACCCCGAAGAATAATGTCATCACAAAGTGCGGGGTGATCTTCAAACTCTAAAAGCAGTTCATAATCAGTGTTAGATGTTGACACGGACAACTCGGTGGAAGAGTCCATATGTCTATAATACATAGTTGGGTCAAACAACAACATATGAAAAGAGTCAAGATCAGTATCATGATGATCATCAATTTCGCTGCTGTCGACATCCATTAATTCGACAGAACAGACCTGAGCAGTAGGTTCGGAGGGTACACTTCCCAACTTGTAAATGTTCAGCTCAATTGACCTATTTCCGAAAGATAGGGTCATAGAACCATTACGACAGTTGATTATAGCGTTGGAAGTGGCCAAAAAGGGGCGACCAAGAATCACCGAAATTTGATTCCGTGGGTTCGCTACAGGCTGTGTATCAAGTACAATAAAGTCCACAGGGAATACAAATTCCCCGATTTTTATTAACACATCCTCCAGTTCACCACTAGGTTTGGTTATTGATCGGTCAGCCATTTGGAGAGTTATGATCGAGGGCTTTAACACTCTGATACCTAGTTGCTCGTAGACCGAGTAAGGAAGCAAGTTAACACTAGCGCCAAGGTCAAGTAAAGCATGGTTAATGTGTTTTCCCCCAATAGAAATAGAAATAGTAGGACAGCCAGGGTCCTTACGTTTCCTTGGTAATTGTTGGGAAAAAGCCGTGTCTACAGTACTCGACATAAAAACTTTTTTAGGCACTTGAATCTTCCTCTTCCTAGTGCATAAGTTCTTAAGAATTTTCGCATAGGACGGAACTTGTTGTATAGCATCTAGGAGAGGGATGTTGATGTTAACTTCCTTAAACATGTCCATAAGCTTCTCTCTTTGTGCATCATGTTTGTTGGGCCTCAATCTTTCAGGAAATGGAGCTCTATCAATAAGTGTTGGGTCCAACATTTGTGGAGAAGTTTGTAGGGGTGGAAAAGGTGAAGTGGGTGGAGAGTTCAAGCCTTTGGGAAAACAAAGAATAGGCTCGGAAGAAGACGGTAAACTAGACGAAAAAGGACAAGGAGTAGAAGCAGGAATGGAAGTGGAGGTGGAAGCCGGGGTGTTAATGATCAATTCATCATTATCAATTTGTTCACCCATATGATTGTCTAGCACTCTTCCAGATCTCAACGTTGTAAAAGCATCCACATTAGTGCAATGTGAAGGTCCAGGATCAGGTAAGGGTTGAGATGGAAGATTCCCTTTTTCTCTAGCACTTATTTCGGCTGTTATTCGTTCAATCTGTGCTTCCATCAATTTAATATTCTCATTTTGAGTGAGAATGATCTTCATCATATTATCGACAGAAGATTGAAAACTTGCCGACCCTTGGATGGATTGTTTCATGAAAGTAACCAAGGTTTGTACGAGTGCAGAGCTATTATCAGTACCGGCCAATTTCAAAGAGTTTTCATGTGGTGCAAAAGTGTTGGCCGGATTTTGGAAATTTTGTGATTGGTAGGGGTGCTGACGCATTTGAAGTGGTTGCTGTTGTGGTGGAAGAGCCCTATGGAAATTGTTCTGGTTTAGATCCGTGTATTGAGGTTGGTGTTGGATCTAATAAAAATCAGGGTGATTCCTCTAATCTTGATTATATGAGGAAGAAGAAGGATCGTTTCCTGGTCTTTGCTGAAATGCATCATTAGTGTGACCTTGAAACGGTACATTCAAAGTACATTCTTCCGTCAAATGTGAAGGGTTTGAACAGCGACCACACACGGTTTTGGGAAGTGTGTATTGGTTTAGGGAGGCTGAAGAAATTTTGTTTTCTATAGTGTCGAGTTTCCTTTGTATTGCGGCCATTTCGGTTTTCATTATGACGGAAACATCGAGCTGATTGACATCTTCCCTAGGCGGTGGTGGTCTAACACTTTCCCATTGTGATGTGTTTTGAGCTAAATCTAGATATTTCCAAGCTTCACCATCATCTTTAGATAGGAATTAGCAATGACACATGGTTTCAAGAATCTGTCTAGTAGTGAGATCAATACCCTTATAGATAATTCGACACAAATCCCATCTGGAGATTCCGTGATGAGAACATTGGATAAGAAGATCCTTGAACCGTTCAAAGCATTTCCAAAATGGTTCCTTGGAAAGTTGAGTAAATTTGAATATTTCGCTCCGAACACAGCTGGTCTTGTGATTCGGATAAAATTTCTTAAGGAATGCTGCAACGAATTCGTCCCATGTTGAAATAGAATGTGCGGGTGTGTTTTAAAGCCACTTCTCGGCTAAATCGCACAAAGTGAATGGGAGAAGACGTGAACGCAGAGCATCCAAAGACAGTTGTGAATTTCCCATCTGTTGGATATGTATGCCCTAGAGGCCTGTATTGTATAGGATACTAGACATGTATATGTACAGAAACAATCTTTGCTCGAAATGATAGTATGCTATCTGGTTTATCTTTATCATAACATGTGATGTGTTGATGAAGCCCTTAGGACTATGCTTGACTACCAGGATTATGATGAGATCATACTGGTGGGACCTGGGCAGTCTACAAGCATATCCTTCAATAGTTCCTAGTCGAGGGTATATCGAGACAGGGCATCGGTATTACCAGATTAGACTAGTGTGTCTGTTTCTTGGCCCTGGGGGCAATGGTTGATTCCACAACCATTGATGTTTGACATCAAAGATTGTACACAGGTGCTCATTAGAGAATGGGTACACCGAACAGGACTCGCTGAGAACTCCTAGATGGTATATATACCTAATGTCAGATAGCAGTTCTCTAGTGATACTTGTACAGGTTAGTCTGTAGACCCGAGATCGTCATAGAGTCTTGTATGATTCCCACTGTACTTTAATTTCCTCCCTACCACGGCTCTACTGAGTCGTGCAAACAGGTGGATTTTGGGTTTAGTCCCGAATCATATGGAGACAGTGAGCGATAGGAGGGGTTTCGTCTCTCCCGGTATAAGGAGTTGATGTCGCGCTATGTTTGATCGGCTATAACACCTAAATCCCTGGCCAGGGTTCTCGAGGTTTACTGATAAGTGTTATCAGTAGTTTCTCGAACTGTTATGAGCCATAAATCAGCATGACTTATAAAGTTACTGGGGTCTGACATTTACCACCCCTAGACTTCATATGCGACGTATCAGACGAAGAGACCGGACTGTACGGTAAGTGTTGCTTGCAGGCTCGTAAGGGTTGTGATGGGTTCGCTCGTCGGCCACCTTTTCGTCAAGTACCTGGGTAACCGTTACGCACAGCTAGTGCCGCTGACGTGCTTGTGGTTAAACCCACTGCCAGCGTACTGTCGAGTCTTTAGAGTCCCACACAGAGAGTTCTCTCGTTCAGGCGAAATATGTAGAGGCTGTAAGTTGTTATGGCAGCCGTAAGCTGTTACGGCAGGGTTTCGATTTTATTCATGTAATTATTACAGGATTAATAATCGGAAGGATAATACTGGTGGGCTTTGGTTTAAGCCGGATACCGGTATTATATTATTGGATTAATGGTATTCGTATTTTTCGGAATTCGGATGCGGGTATACAGTATACGGTATACGGAGGAGGGGTATTTTTGTAATTGTTACAAGAATACCTTCTAGAAGGTGCCACCTCATAATGACAACATTTTTATGAAAATAAAATGAGGTGGAAATTAAAAGGTACAAGCATGATGAGGTTGTTGTTATGGAGTTACTATTGAAGCATGATACTAATTTATATAATGCATGCTTCAATTAATTCTCTTAGTGCTATATCTTTATTCATCATGCTTGAACACTTTCATTATGATAAACACTTACTCCTTCTCATCTCCTCCTTCTCCTTCTTGTTATAAATAGCTTCACATGAAATGTGAATGTGAAGTGAATCAAGAGAAGGTTAAGAAGAAGAAATGCTATAGATTTCAGTCAATCCAATACATTCATCTCTACATAATCCTAGTGACCTATTCTAGCAAAATTGGTCTCTAGGTTAAACTCTTGTGAAGAGTTTCTAGCTCGCACGACAACTCTCAGGTGGATCATCTAGGTCTTGGGTGGCCGGAGATCGAAGACATCGGCAACGTCAAAAGGAGCTAAGGAGTTCATCAAATAGAAGACCCGAAGGACCGTATCATTGAGGTATAATCCCTAACATAGTAGATAAGATCTCTAGTTAGGTTTTTCTAGTTGTGGTTTAGACAAGATCTTTGGTTAAGTGCGTGTTGTATGCCAAAAAAATTTTTGTTCACCGCTTCCGCCGCGCCACAAGAGTTGTGGGAGCATGCAACATACACTAACATGGTATCAGAGCCTAACTAAACCACAATTAGATGTTAGCCAAAAGTTAGAAGCTCGATCGATAGTTTTTTCTCCCGAAAACTCGTTTTCTGCCCTTGCTGCTGTCAGTTTTTGAAAGTGCTCCAAAATTGATTTGACATATCTTAAAAATACAAGCAGGCTTTTATAAGAATACTGTAGAAATTTGCACTCATGACTCCACAAAAGAGGCGCGGATCCGCGGCCAAACCCATGGTTTGGCCACGGATCCGCCGCCATGTTGGGGCCTTGTTGACTCATTTTTCTACAGTGTTCATATATTGCAGAATTAGGGTTTCTGGGATATAAAGAATTTTAAAAAGGTGTTTATACAGGAACATGTCAAGTATTGGCATGTTTTAAAATTATCGATCGAAATTCTAATAGTGTTTGGCTAATCGGGTTTTTCGTTTTTGTGATATGTGTTTGAAACGTCCGCTAATTGCTATATGACGATTAGTGGGGGTTGCACATATGGATATCATGAGATGGTATGTGTATATGAATGTGTTGGATCGTCGTAATGAATGGCCGGGGGGTGTGAGAAGAGCGTTTTTTCTTTTCTTTCATTCCATGTAATTTGTAAAAAGCCATGTAATATTGTTTTACGGATACATCCGGGATGAGGTTGTAGCCACCGTTTGTATAATTTCTTTTTACTGTTTTTGCTCCTAGGATAGAACCAAGGTGGGGTGCACAAACTATCGGGTTTTCAAAGTGTCGAGTGGCCTATTCAATTGTTGAGGGAGGTTACTACACTTCGGGAATTTGGCGGGTAGTTTGCCGCACCCGTAGGGGTTTAGGGGGGGTTTGGTTATTCATCACGACCGTGGAATCCGTCTTTCATTAAGGTCATGAATGAAATACGGAATTTCTAGTATATCCAATGCATTCATCTGTGATCTGAAATGGTTATATTTATATATATGAGATATATAATAAACGTTGCTTATGTTTTGCACCCGCACTAGTCCAGTCCCCGCTCTGCCGTTAGTTAAGTAACCTAACGGTGCATGACGGGACCCAGTGACGAATGAGGATGGCATAAGCGTACGTTCTATTTTTCGTTTCTTTTCTGTGATGTTTAGGAAACGTAATTGATGGGACTACATTAATGTGATTAATGATAAGAGAAAGAAACCTAAAGATGTTGTAGAATCAAATTTTTTAAGAAAAAGGGTAACTCTAGCTTTTGTTTTGCATAGCGGTATTCTTGAATATCCTGCACCTCATTCGATGAGGAAAGGGCCGAGATCCCTTCACCGGGAGTGACCCCTTTAGCAAAACTGGAAAATGTTATAAAGAACTCGATTTGATTTTATAGTTGAGCTAACTTTGCTTTGCATCGTGGTATTTTCATATCCAACACCATATTCGATAAGGAAAGAGCCGAGATCCCTTCACCGGGAGTGACCTCTTTAGCAAAATTAGAAAGATACTACAAAACCATTCAATTTTTAAAAACTGGAGCTTAAACCACTCCTTCCCACTCGATTCTACAACGATATCAAGTTCAAAACGTTAAAGGTTTTCATAAAAACCATCCGTTGCCCTCCGCCATTTTAGGAAGCAGAGTACTTAGTATTCGTGCCACGTTTGTTGACCATAGTTAAGGCGTGGTGTACGGTAGCTAAGTGGTGAATTCCTACAAAGCATTTGATGGGATCGATTAGGGCATTCTCATGACTTTGTTGACCATAGTTAAGGGTCATGTGGGTGGGTCTAAATCAATCACGAAATGGCGGGTTGAACTTGACTAGTACTTATGATTTGTTGATCATAGTTAAGGTCATAAGTCACTAGGGGTAAAAATCATATCGGGAATTTCAAGAGTTGAGATTTGCAATGAGATTGCATACCTTCTATATGATAGTTGGATCCCGATCCCACTGTGAGTAAAAGTTACTCCCAGGAGAATTTTGCACTTTTCGGTTAGCGAACTTGTAGATTGCAATTTATCCTGGCTAGTTTTCTTTTTAGGTTTGAAGGAAAATTTGATAAAATGCAGTGGGAGACAACAATTAGATAAGATTAATAACCAATCTAATTATGCAAGAGCAATCGCTAAATGACTTCTTTTCTATCTCCTAATAGCAGATACCAATGTCGGGACTTAAACTTTTATTAGACAAAAACAAACTCACTGGACCGAATTACAAAGATTGGCTAAGGAACGTGAATATTGCCCTGACATATGATAAGGTCGCATACGTCCTGACTACTCCAGCCCCTCCTAGCCCAGGCCCTGATTCTTCAGTTGCGGATAAAGAAATACGCAAGAAATGGGATACAGACTGTGCAACAGCCAAGTGCCTCGCGCTAGCTTCTATGAACAATGAACATCAGAAGCAGCACGAGAAGATGGATGTCCAATCCATCTTTCTCCATACATAGGAGTTGTATGGAGAGCAATCTCGTACTCTCCGATACGAGGCATCTCGAAAGTTGTTTCAGATGCGGATGGCTGCTGGCACGTCTGTAGGTGACCATGTATTGAAGATGATTGGACTTATCGAAGAACTTGAGGACCTGGGTTGGACCATGGAGAACGAGCAATATGTTGATATTGTTCTGCAGTCCCTTTCCCCTGCCTTTGCTCAATTCATTGTAAACTTCAACATGCACAAAATGGAGAAGTCTTTACCAGAACTCCTCAATATGTTGAGGAGTGAAGAGAGCACGCTAAAGGTAGCGAAAACTCCCGCTCTTATTGCTGGGCCATCTTCTTCCTCCATCCCGAAAGCCAAGGCCAAGGGAAAGAAGAAGAAGAAGAATCCCATCAAGCAGAGAGGCGGAGTGAAAAAGGCATCGGGAAGGGACAAGAAAGGGGCTGCTGCGACAGGTCGTGGGGAATGTTTCCACTGCCACCAGACTGGGCACTGGAAGAGAAACTTTGCTAAATACTTGGCCGACCTCCAGAAGAAGAAGCATGGTGATGCTTCCACTTCAGGTGTGTTTGTAACAGAAAACTGTTTTTCAATTAACTATGCTTCCTGGGTATTAGATACTGGATCAGGATCTCATATCTGCAATTGTATGCAGGGTTGAGAAATAGCAGGTTGTTGAAGAAAGGTGATCACACTCTCCGGGTTGGGAATGGTTCCTCAGTACATGCTACTGCAGTGGGAGAGTATCATCTTGGTTTGCTGTCGGGTTCTATATTGGTTTTGAACCCATGTTATTTTGTACCTTCGATGTTATGTAATATTATATCTGTATCGTTGTTAGACAATGCTGGATATAATTTCGTATTGCAATCTAATGTTATGAACATTAATCTTAATCAAGAGTTGATTGGGTATGGAACATTAAATAACGGGATATACATCCTAAATCAGCATACAGTTTTTCATATACAACACGGAAACAAAAGAAAGGTTTCAGACATAAATGAAGCTTTCATTTGGCATTGTAGACTAGGTCATATTAATGAAACAAGACTGACCAAGCTACATAAAGATGGATATTTAAACTCGTTTGAATATAAATCTTATGCGACTTGCCAGTCTTGCATCAAAGGTAAAATGACCAAAACTCCGTTTACTGGACACGGAGAGAGAGCTACTGAACTCTTAGGCCTCATACATAGTGATGTATGTGGACCAATGTCTACACATGCTGCAGGTGGTTTTTCATACTTCATAACCTTCACTGATGATTTATCGAGATTCGGGCACGTGTTCTTGTTGAAACATAAGTCCGAAGCCTTTGAAAAGTTCAAGGAGTATAAATCTGAAGTAGAAAAACAAACAGGCTTAAGTATCAAGAAACTTCGATCGGATCGTGGAGGTGAGTATCTAAGCTCAGAGTTTCTAGATTTCCTAAAAGAGAATGGGATTCTCTCTCAGCTCACTCCTCCGTATACACCACAGCACAACGGTGTATCGGAAAGGAGGAATCACACATTATTAGATATGGTACGATCCATGATGAGTGATGCTGAGTTACCAATATCATTTTGGGGGCACGCATTGGAGACTGCGATTTATCTATTGAATAGGGTTCCAACCAAAACCGTGTCTACTACTCCATATGAGATATGGTACGGGAAGAGACCATCTCTTAACAGAGTTAAGGTATGGGGTTGTCCGGCTTATGTGAAAAAGCAGAATCCAGACAAACTTGAGACACGATCGGTTTTGTGTAAATTTGTGGGATATCCAAAACACTCGTATGGATATCTATTCTACCACAAGGAGGAACAAAGGGTGTTTGTTTCTCAGTATGCCACATTTTTAGAAAATGAATTTTTTACAAATGATACTGTTGGCAATGCGGTAGAACTGGAAGAAGTTCCAGATGCACAAACCATTACCGATGATTTGATTGAACCTGAGGTTTCAATCGAACCTGACATACCTCAGCCACTCCGTAAATCTAGTAGGACTTCTCGCCCACCTAATAGATACTACGGTTTTCTAATTGACGGCGATAAAGAAGATTGCATCATGAATGATGATGACCCTACTAGTTTTCAGCAAGCTATCACGAGTGGTTACTCAGTGAAATGGTTGGATGCCATGAGATCCGAAATGGAATCCATGCACACCAACAAAGTATGGACTTTGGAGGATGCACCTTCTGGAGTAAAACCCATAGGGTGCAAATGGATCTTTAAAAGAAAGATTGGTGTGGATGGTCAGGTGGAGACCTATAAAGCTAGGCTGGTAGCAAAAGGATTTCGTCAAAGACCGGGCTTGGAGTATGATGAAACTTTTTCACCAGTCGCGATGCTCAAATCCATTCGGATCTTGCTTGCTATAGCTGCTTACTATGATTATGAGATCTGGCAGATGGATGTTAAAACGGCATTTCTAAATGGTGATTTAGAAGAATGCGTTTTTATGGATCAGCCAGAGGGCTTCATTGATAGTGAGAGCAGCGGAAAAGCTTGCAGGCTGCTTAAATCCATCTATAGATTAAAGCAGGCATCACGGAGTTGGAACATCTGCTTTGATGATACAATCAAAGAGTTTGGTTTTATCAAAAATGTGGATGAACCATGTATTTATAAAAAGATTGTAGAGAGTACTGTTACATTCCTCGTATTGTACGTGGACGACATTCTCTTGATAGGAAATGATATTCCTATGCTACAATCGGTCAAACTATTCTTATCGCAGAGGTTCTCCATGAAAGACCTGGGCGATGCCTCGTACATCCTGGGGATAAAGATCTATAGAGATAGATCTAAGAAATTATTGGGATTGTCCCAAACGAGATACATTGACACCATACTAAAGAGGTTTAGTATGGAAGATTCCAAGAGGGGTAATTTACCCGCTTGTCATGGGATCACCCTCTCCAAAGAGATGTCTCCAAAGACTGATGAGGAGAGGGGTCGCATGAGCATTATACCCTATGCTTCGGCAGTAGGATTTATAATGTATGCGATGTTATGTACTCGTCCAGATGTAGCTTATGCACTAAGTGCAGTAAGCATGTATCAATCCAACCCAGGGGAGAAACACTGGACTGCTGTGAAGAACATTCTAAAGTACTTGAGAAGAACTAAAGAAATGTTCTTGGTGTATGGTAACGGAAATCTCCAAATGGAGGGTTTTACCGACTCCAGCTTCCAGAGCGACAAGGATGATAGTAAGTCCATCTCAGGGTTTGTATTTACTCTAAATGGAGGGGCGGTATGTTGGAAGAGTTCCAAACAAGATACCGTCGCTGACTCCACGATGGAAGCTGAGTATATTGCTGCTAATGATGCCGCAAAAGAAGCGGTCTGGATGAGGAAGTTCATTTCAGAACTTCAAGTGGTTCCATCCATTGCTAATCCAATACCTCTGTATTGCGATAACAATGGAGCCATGGCTTTGGCAAAGGAACCGAGGTCCCATCAGAAATCCAGACATATCTTGAGGCGGTATCACCTCATCAGGGAGATAGTGGATCGCCAGGAAATCGAGGTACGGAGAGTAGACACGAAAGACAACACAGCAGATCCATTCACTAAGGCTATCCCTCAAGTACAGTTTGAGAAACTGTTTGAGCTGTTGGGCATGCGGTACGCCGGAAACTGGTTCTAGCTGGTACTTATTGCATTAATTACAGGCCTTAGTGCAAGTGGGAGATTGTTGGATATGTATGCCCTAGAGGCCTGTATTGTATAGGATACTAGACATGTATATGTACAGAAACAATCTTTGCTCGAAATGATAGTATGCTATCTGGTTTATCTTTATCATAACATGTGATGTGTTGATGAAGCCCTTAGGACTATGCTTGACTACCAGGATTATGATGAGATCATACTAGTGGGACCTGGGCAGTCTACAAGCATATCCTTCAATAGTTCCTAGTCGAGGGTATATCGAGACAGGGCATCGGTATTACCAGATTAGACTAGTGTGTACGTTTCTTGGCCCTGGGGGCAATGGTTGATTCCACAACCATTGATGTTTGACATCAAAGATTGTACACAGGTGCTCATTGGAGAATGGGTATACCGAACAGGACTCGCTGAGAACTCCTAGATGGTATATATACCTAATGTCAGATAGCAGTTCTCTAATGATACTTGTACAGGTTAGTCTGTAGACCCGAGATCGTCATAGAGTCTTGTGTGATTCCCACTGTACTTTAATTTCCTCCCTACCACGGCTCTATTGAGTCGTGCAAACAGGTGGATTTTGGGTACAGTCCCGATTCATATGGAGACAGTGAGCGATAGGAGGGGTTTCGCCTCTCCCGGTATAGGGAGTTGATGTCGCGCTATGTTTGATCGGCTATAACACCTAAATCCCTGGCCAGGGTTCTCGAGGTTTACTGATAAGTGTTATCAGTAGTTTCTCGAACTGTTATGAGCCATAAATCAGCATGACTTATAAAGTTACTGGGGTCTGACATTTACCACCCCTAGACTTCATATGCGACGTATCAGACGAAGAGACCGGACTGTACGGTAAGTGTTGCTTGCAGGCTCGTAAGGGTTGTGATGGGTTCGCTCGTCGACCACCTTTTCGTCAAGTACCTGGGTAGCCGTTAAGCACAGCTAGTGCCGCTGACGTGTTTGTGGTTAAACCCACTGCCAGCGTACTGTCGAGTCTTTAGAGTCCCACACAGAGAGTTCCCTCGTTCAGGCGAAATATGTAGAGGCTGTAAGTTGTTATGGCAGCCGTAAGCTGTTACGGCAGGGTTTCGATTTTATTCATGTAATTATTACAGGAATAATAATCGGAAGGATAATACTGGTGGGCTTTGGTTTAAGCCGGATACCGGTATTATATTATTGGATTAATGGTATTCGTATTTTTCGGAATTCGGATGCGGGTATACAGTATACGGTATACGGTATACGGAGGAGGGGTATTTTTGTAATTGTTACAAGAATACCTTCTAGAAGGTGCCACCTCATAATGACATCATTTTTATGAAAATAAAATGTGGTGGAAATTAAAAGGTACAAGCATGATGAGGTTGTTGTTATGGGGTTACTATTGAAGCATGATACTAATTTATATAATGCATGCTTCAATTAATTCTCTTAGTGCTATATCTTTATTCATCATGCTTGAAAACTTTCATTATGATAAACACTTACTCCTTCTCATCTCCTTCTTCTCCTTCTTGTTATAAATAGCTTCACATGAAATGTGAATGTGAAGTGAATCAAGAGAAGGTTAAGAAGAAGAAATGCTATAGATTTCAAGTTAATCCAATACATTCATCTCTACATAATCCTAGTGACCTATTCTAGCAAAATTGGTCTCTAGGTTAAACTCTTGTGAAGAGTTTCTAGCTCGCACGACAACTCTCGGGTGGATCATATAGGTCTTGGGTGGCCGGAGATCGAAGACATCGGCAACGTCAAAAGGAGCTAAGGAGTTCATCAAATAGAAGACCCGAAGGACCGTATCATTGAGGTATAATCCCTAACATAGTAGATAAGATCTCTAGTTAGGTTTTTCTAGTTGTGGTTTAGACAAGATCTTCGGTTAAGTGCGTGTTGTATGCCAAGAAAATTTTTGTTCACCGCTTCCGCCGCGCCACAAGAGTTGTGGGAGCATGCAACATACACTAACACCATCAAAGCACATACGTTTTCGAATTTGGAAATAAATATGTATGCGTTTTCAGAATCAAGACCGTGAAATTTGGGTAACAGTTTGATGAATTGGGGGTTGATTTCAAAATTTTCCCCGTTGGCAATTGGTATAGAATAACAAGTGGGAAGGGGAACACGTGTAGGATAGCATCTCTTTTGGAGAGAAATGCGTGGAGGATTCTGCGCACCTACGGGCGGTGGTAGAGTGGTGTTAAAGTTTGATGGAAATCCGTCTATCGCGGTCGTGGTGGGTGGTGGGGAAGAAGACGAAGAATTACCGACTCTGGGGTCGATAAAAGAAACACGGACAAGACGGGAAATGGAATCCCGTGTCCAGCCTAACATCTGCTAAATGGTTGTAGCACAAGTGGCAGCGTTGGTAATAATTATGGGAAAGATTGGTTAGTGTTTGTTTTGAATAAGATACGGATTTTTTTTTGAAAAAATGATGCAAATCACAACAAATGCACAAGAAAAACCCTAAGTCTAGTGGTCACCTAGGTCAAGTCTCTAGACCGCTCCTAACTGCCAGAAGACAAATCGCAGGATCAATCCTCTACTGCCTCTTTGTCCCTTTTGTGGCCAGGTAAGTGCCAGGTAAGTGGGAGGTTCTCCATTGCGTAAGTAGTGGGCCTAATTAAGTAACCACTTGCCTTAGACACCATGAAAGAAACGCGGATAAGCAATAGATTACCCACGACCTCCTTCTGTCCTAAGTGAACGCGACGGTCATTAGAGTCATGTCTATATTTCTTTTAGTTAGTGAGGGCAATGCGGATGCAGTTTTGTGATTTTCGGGGCTTAGGAAGGGTAATGAACTCCCCACCTAATCTGAATTTGGTCTTTACCCCTTAATTTCCGTATTAAAAATGCAAACAACCAAGATCGAACACGCACAATTTTTTTTATTTTTGTGGCGCTGCGAATTTTGCAAAGAAACCTGCAGCAAATTTGTTATTGGAGCAGATGAGAGAGGAGATAAGAAAGTTAGGAATTTACAGAGAGATTTTGGTACAGCAATGCTACAGAGGTGCCGCAGTTCCGCCGCAATGAGCGTCTTGGGCCGCGGATCCGCCGCGATTTGGATGAATCACCGAAGAAAAAATTTTCCAGCAGCTACTGTTCACACCCTGAGCTCTCTGGAATAATACAAATATTTTTCCTCTTGCTCCAATGATTGCAAATTTCCTCGTAACAAATCACAACGAATTGTTTAGTGTTTATGCGAATTTAGATCTAAAAATTTTGATGGAATAAATTTTTTAAATCAAATTTCAAAATCAAAATCGAACAAATTAGCACACGATCACCGGCAGCGGCACCATTTGATTGAATGTTTTCCGGTGTGTATATAAGAAAAGTGTATAAAAATCACAACCAAAGAAATTTTTTAACGCAATCAATAACAGTGTCGTATGTAGCGCGTTAGCGAGTGCGGATCGTCCACAGGGAAAGTGAGATCCGTTCGAATTTGAATTAGATGAATTGAAAATTAAAGAAAGAAAAGACAATTCAATTCAAGATTTAAAAGTGAATTTCACGAATTATTAAAATCCAGATCTAATAACAAGAAAACATTAAAATCATGAATCAAGAATTGATGATATCCAATCAAAAAATCATGAACCGAAGTGAGGCTCGTAGGAATCGATCGAATCTATAGACGTGATGAAATCTATTGATTCGTTTTCTTATCCATCGATGATTTGATACTAGATCGTTGATGATCAACGAGAATTAGGGATTTCTTGAGGAAACTAGGGTTTCATCATCTATCCCTTCTCCTTTCGTTGATTTCATTCACATTCTAGCCTCTAGTAAATTCAAGAATCGATCGTGGATCCCTAATTAAGAGCGAACACAATCAAGAAAGCATCGCTCGAAACTAGGTCGTCGATTCGTCAATTTTCTAAAGTTTACAAAACTCATAGGACTTAAGAATCGTTTCAAGATTTGTAACATCATCATCTATTGATTCTCTCGACTCCTTCACGAGCGTAGTTTTACCCAAACATCATATCAAAGAACACAATCTAAAATCGAGATCTAATCATGATGCAAGAATGTAAAGAAAGCAAGATAAAGAATTTCACCTTTTATTTATCAACAATTTTGTTACAATTCTCTCAAAATCTACAATGAGGAAAGAAATCGATCATCGATTTGGCGTCGCTCGTCTTCGTAAGTCGTGGATCGTCTTGGATCACTTGCTCAGATGAAGATCGGCCTCGCTCATAAAAGGTTGAAGGCTTCTTGCTTGAATTGTACTCGGTGTTCTTGATTTTTGGCTTTGGTGATTGGATTAGGGTTAGGGTTTGAATGCACAAGTTGTGTCACTCAACTTATGGGTGAATTGGTGAACAACCTCTTGAACAACCCAAAACCCTAGATCTAGGTTTCCTTTTATAAGCATCTCAACCTTAGATCTAGAATTCAAATTTCAAATTTCCCTCCAAAAGTTTGTTAGAGAGAGGCTTCTAGAAGAAGTTAGTTGGAGGGAATATTCTAGAGCTAGGTTGTTAGGTCGTGCCATCTGGATGAAGCCGCGTGGTGTTTCTGGAGTCCTGTGGAAGTTGAGGCCTTTATAACAAGACACGTGTGGAAATTGGAAGTGATGATGTCACTATGCAGCCGCGGATCCGCGACGAGAAGCGCCTATTGGCCGCGGATCCGTGGCCCATTGGAGCTTTCATTTCTTGAAACTTTCTGTGCTGCTTTATGTTGGCTTTATAGCACATTTCTGATATGTTGAATCTTATAATTCTTTTTACTTCACTGCCAGATTACAAGTCTTGGACATGGTGTCACGACCCGAAAGAGCACGTGACTGGCCCTTGAGTCCTATGAAGTCTACAGGACTCCATCTGATCCAAGTAAGCCAAAAACCCAGAAATCTAAAACCATTTTTAAAAATAAGTAAAGAAACTGGTTTTTAAGAGGTAAAGAAAACATGTTTGAAAATCGAGTTTTTAAATAACTAAGCCGAATATGAATTTTTTAAAAATGTGTAATTTTTTTCCTAAAAATTTCGGCAGAGTTTCTTTTGTAAAAACTAGCCCCGAACGGGGGTACAACAAGAACAATATATATAACATGATAAAAGGCATCCCCAAGCGGGAGCTAGCTCTTCGTCAAACGACGGTCACAACCACGCAAGCAATAATAATATACAACGCCAAAGGGCGAGGATCAAAACTGAAAAAGAAACTCAAAAACAGCCAGAAAACCGCAATACCACTAACGCGACTCTAAGGTCGAAATAATACAACACTGAAGTCTAAGCCTGAAAGAATAAACAAGTTTTGGTTGATGGACAATTCTAGATACAATAAATAATACATGAACAATGGCGGTTCTGATACAAAGAACCCACCTATCCAAGCAAGTCACCCATAAGGAAACAGTGTGCCAGAAATGCCGCTATGGAATCTGTATGGCAAACCTGCAAGAACTGGGGCACAACGGGGCTGAGTTGCCAACTCGTGAATAGAAAAACATCTACGAATAAAAATCGCATGTATGACGCAATCCTAGGTCATACGATCAGATATAAATAAACCTCAATATGAATAAAGCTGAAGCATGCTAAACTGGCAATATAACCTCTATACATGAGTGTAGTGCCAAGTGCTCGTGCTAGTGCCTCAAGTAATAGTATGTCATGAATATGAGGTATAAACAATGTCATCAAATCTGCACACACGTGGATCCCGTCCACTCGTCACCACTGACAATAACCATCATGCAAGTATATATCATAAAACCTGTGCATGGAAATATGAGGATATAATCCACCCGTTTCCCTCACGACACCTCAAAATCATGGAACCGGAGTGCCCAGCATCGGCACTCGAAAACATCGTGAAAACTGTGCCCAGCATCGGCACAAAACATAAGTCTCAGTATCTCGATACCTCTGTATCTCGAAATCCCAATGTCTCAATCACAAAATCCAGGGCGCCGTCAGTCCAGACCGGCCCCTACCATCAATCTCAAGACCACGACGGTATCCTCCGGATATCCGACGCGTCGGGTAAAATCACCGGTAGGTAGTACTCCCCTGCAAGGCTCAACGTCATCACCACATTCCTCTTGCCCCGGGGTACCGCACCGGGTCCACCATGTACCCGAAACGGTTCATCCGTCTCCTCGAATCGGGTTTCCAAATCCATCAGCAAACTCATGGTGGACGACTCATACATCATGGGAAAACCGCACTTTTATTAAAAAAGAGAGTAAATGTTTATTTGTGTTTTTGCGGTTTTCCTCCAAATCCAGAAAATCTCACGGAAATCCAAATCCAAAACCTCAATAACACGTAAAATAGTGAATATATGCATGAGAATCCATGAACGCGGCATAACAATGAATAACAATATGCATGAAGTAGCAGGTAATAACTACGATGTCTAATCTAGCATATAAGGCGAGTACACTAACATCCTGTCTAAATTATTAGCTAACAACCTATATCAATGCAATAGCATTTCTAAAGTGTACGTGACATGGCAATTACCGATGAAGATGTGTGTGAGCCGGCAAGTAAGTGTACGTGGTACATACGCATCATCGGTAATGGTGCTGGTGTCCTATCAGCATGATATCAATAACGTAGTACGAAACATAATATAAGCATGCGATGCGAAGAGAACCACAATAATGAGCGGTAGCTGAATACCAGACGCAACTATAACTAATCTGCATTAATCTATTATAAGTCCTACAAATGGTGCCTTTTGAAATAACACGAATCATAGGGTTTTGAAAATAGGGGCTACGGTGTTTTTATGAAAAGATACGTCTTTTGAAAATATTCGTATAACCCTTCTGCTTATCTTTAAAATATCCCCGATTCGTTAGTTTTGAAATAGGTATGACTCGGTGTAGTCTAATGTCTACCAAGTAATCTAGACAGGAGGGGTATGAAACCACCTAAATCTGAGTCGGTATATATATACATATAGATATGATAGTCGGTGATCTCGCCTGAATAACATATCGTAAGATATCCTCGAGTTATGAGTGCGGATCTATCATCAATATCGGCTCGTACGGTAGATCGTCGTACGGCATCCCAATAGCTGGGTAGGGGTCAATATCACCCAATCTCATCACATATCAGGTATCACTATCATCAGATCGCACAATCTGGGGTACTACTATAAGTCTAGTACAAATCGATACCATCTATCAAAGTATGAATGCGGGTAAAGCATATGTCCAAAGGCCCGCTAAAACTATCATATCGCACCTCAAAGGCAACTATGTCACATCGCCGATCTCACGGCCTCACATCAAGTATCATCTCATACCCACGTATCATCATCAACCCGTATATGAACACATAGTCCCATACCTATGTGTAGATATACTCACCATCAAATGAAAGAATGAAAGCAAGAATGTGTGTAAATGTATGTGTGGGTGCAACCACTACTCTAGGGTTCGCACTATATTAAACCAATACATTCTTATCATCAAAATACCATTATTTCCATCACTAATCTAAACCACACATAATAAATATACGTGTGTATACGTATTCGTATACAACACTACGGACTGCGGGGGTGCTATACGCCATCCACCCGACTTCTCCCCGTAGATATAAATCTACTCACCTGTATCCTGCGTGTCGGTGTCGATATCACCGTCATCTTCTGCATCGCCTCGGATCGTCGTGGGGTACCGACACATATCACACGTATCGCATCGCATCAAAATCAAATCAAAACTTAAAACGGCACGCTAAAACCAATACGATACGCTAAAAGGCTTATAGGTTAGAACCTACGGTTAGCCTTCGCAAAACAACCCGAAATCACTCGATGCAGTCGTACAAACGTCACACGATCGAGATAACGTACAAACACCAAAATATGGAAATCAAAATACGTAACACCAAATACTGAAAGTAAGGCAGCAAACCAAGAAAACGATCCCAGATTTCATCTCGGGTCAAATTTAGCCAATTAAACAAGTCCAGGGTGCTGTATATGATGTATTTGAGCTACTGGACCAACCCCGATGCATTCCATCACCACTTGGCCGGCCAAAACCTTCCCAAAACCGGCCTGGCCGGCCTCCCTATCTCTAATGGGGTCCGTCTGGTCAGGGTGGCTTCCTATGGTCTCAATTGGGCCCCTGGTGTCACTTAATTTTTCTGAAAAAGTCCCAGTACATTCCAGATTTTCCTGCACACTCTAAACACTCACAAACCGACATGAAAGTCCCGTAATTCCGTATTTTTGGGTTTCCAGTGGGGTTGGCCTGGGTTTCTAGTCAATTTAGGGTCTAAGGTCATTTTTTAAGCTCAATTGCAAAGCCACATCTCAACTTTACCCTAATCCTCTCTAATTTTGTCCAAAGTGCACAAAATCACACGATATCGATACGAAACTTGAATTAAAGCCTAAGCACAAGAATTAACACTCTAATTGTGAAGAAATTACCTCCCGAGAGACTCATGAATCCTTAACAGCACCAAAACACCACCTTTCTTGGTCCATTGCATAGATCTTGGGCTTGTGTGCATCTTTTGTGAAATGGAGGTAGGGTTTTGAGATAGTTTTAATGGTGTATTTTGGGGGATTTGAAGAAGGAGGAAGAGGGAAGAAGGGAGCAGCAGCAGCACAAGGATGTGGGGGAGGAAGTGAGAGGAAAACCAAGGGAAATGGCTAAGTCAAACACCCTCACCTACCCTCACTCTCACACCATACCCATTTCTCATTTTCTTTTTCTTTTCTTTTCCTTTTTCTTTTAATCCAATTCCTTCTCACACCAATAGTAAACCCAAAGTAACATGGCTAGAAAAATGTAACACAAGTCCAAAAATGATATGTGCACAATTTTGCACAAAAAGCCAAAAAATCCGATTAGCGATTTTTAATCGCGATTATCACTAAATTAGCATATAATTGATCACAAACACTTAAAAATGGCATAATTCCAATAAATAACCCATTTTAGAATTTTCCATCATTTTCCATAATTTTTCTCCATTTATTTGCATTTAATTATTAATTTAATATTAAAATAATCAATAAAATAATATTAAATTATAAAAATTCCTAAAAATAATATTTTATTATTTTGGAAATGTTACAATCTACCCCCTTAAAGAAATTCGGTCCCCGAATTTAAACTTTAAAACCCCCAAGTACTAAAACATTTCGATACAAATCCAAGTCGTCGGGGCTCCGAAATCATCAACACATAGAACATCACAGCGCAATGCATGCGCACGGGTACTGAGCAGATAACTCAAAAACAACGCTCCATCAAGCATCCCGCAATCATCGGAGTCAAGGTAAAAACACAATGTCAAATCCAATACAAAACCGATATGATATGGATCAGAACTACACATGTAGACATCCAATCTATACATGTGAATAGCTGATGTAAAAACATGCCCAATCTTTTAAAATCTCTGAGTGATGCACATAACACTGCACAGACGCGGACGTTCTTCATGAGAAAATAACTATATATATATCCTTTGTTTAATAAGCACGTTCCGCCGTTTTGAAAACAATCAGAAGGGTTTCCCTGTTTTTTTTTTTTAAAATGTTTCGTGTCATATCGGACACGTAAGTATATACTGAGACTATAGCTCACGCTTTAGAAATCCCTTTGACTATCGATGCATGCAAAATATATCCAGGTACTGTCCTCTGACTAGTCCTGCTCAGTATGAAAACAAATATCCAATATCATAAAAATGTACTGCTCCAAAAGGAATAAATCTCAAAAAAATATACATAACACAATCCTGTGCGTCTGGTGCGCACGGAAATCAAAAATCCATATATGTGCTAAACAGGTGCACAAATCAACATCTAGGTGCAACGGGTGTGCACGAAGCATCTGTCATAGGCAACGTATATGCCTGACAGCCACAAATCCGGTGCATCTGACATGCACGAAGAATCTCGATTTAGTGCATCGGGTGTGCACCAAAATCGTATCTCAAAACATGCGCCCAACATGCGCGGAAATCCAAATCGGTGCATCCATCGTGCACGAATGAAAATCTAAACCCTGCGCACTCAACATGCACGGAATCACGAAATCCAATAGCAAACGCCGAACATGCGTAAGTCAAACCAAAAGCACGGAGTGCAAGAATCAATCATCAATGTCAGGGTCAAAATCGACGATAAAATGCGGCTCAATCAAAATGAGGTGTACCGCAATGGAAAATCTCACAACCGTGTGCATCAGCGTGCACAAATCAAATCAAAACACTGGAAATACATGAAAACTCTGCTGGAGGCGTAAATCAAATCACTGGCATAAACTAAGCATGAAATCGCAATCAACACCTCAGGAGTAATAACTATGTGCAAGGTATAAATACCCAGTGAGTGCAACCATGGTGCACGAAAACAGAAATCATAGAACTCGGTCATCAAAACCAATCATGCAAATCGATCGCCAAAATACCGAAATCCCAACTGACAGATACGTGATAGTCGAATCACAAAATCACAAATCATAAATACTGTCGTCGGTATATCCTCCCTCGATGTCGAGAAGGTGCCGGTACATCCAACTCTAGCGGTGCAAGATCTCCACTTGTCTCTTGCTCGCGGCTGGTGTCCTCTGCCTCTGGTTCCTGATCTTTCCTGTAGATTACCAATCTCGCAATCCATCGGCTCACCGGCCCGGTCAGGAGTGCTGACAGGAACGATTCCGTTCTGGCACTTCTTTGGAAATCTCTCGATCAATCTTCACGACTGCTCGTAAAGCAATATGTCACTGGCGTCGGCCTTCGGCTCTCTGAATGCACATCACATGTCTGATCCTGGGGGCAAACATCATTGCTGCGGTGTCCTGGAAGGAATCCTGCTCAAAGTCTCTGCCGATCTTGCCTATGCCGATCTGTACGGAGGCTGGTACTCTCGCATAATCTCTTCTCGTCCAATGGACATCTGTGTCCTCAACACAGCATTTCCTCGGGAATTGGTCGCATCCCAGCGCCTCTGTAAGCATATCTGACCTCTGGTCTCGACGGAAAATAACGACAGCTCATCAGCGTCTCACACGAACCTCTGGTTCCGCTTGTCTGTATCATCGTCCATTTCGACATCGCGTCTCTATCTGTGCACTGCAATTCCTTCGGCCAAGGTCCATCCGAAGTCTCCAACACGGACTCGAAATCACGAATTCGGTATCTTCCTCACTCAGTAGAAGATATCTAGCCGAACACGTCCTCAGCGTGCATGTCACATCTCTGATGTCAGCGGAGTAGGATGTCATCTCGTCGAAATCTCGTGCGAACTCTTTACTCTACCTCGCTCAAATGTCGACTGATTCGGACTCATCCCATCGTGGCTACACGAACTGCGCTCCGACGGCTAAGCTCGCATCTGGAGTCTCCCAAGCAGTGTCCCATCACAATGTCCGAAATATGTCGAACCATCCGATCGACTCGTCAGAACCTCATAATCCTCCAAGAGCTCACATCTCGGGTACAGTTTAATAGTATCGAGTACATGCCACAGCGTCGGTGGTCCAGCCGTAGAAGGGCAAACCCAAGTCTCACTAATGGCGCCGTGGAACCGCCGCAAACCCTAAGGTTCAAAGGCTTTCACACGGTCATTAAGTCGAGTTAGGGTTTCATTCTTCTAGAGGGTCCATAGAATCACCTGCATGTCTTTCCGTATACTTTAAACTTGGAAAATAGGCTCCTGACATTCGATCGTCTCAATCGACTATCAACGAATCTGCGTGAAGTCGCTTCTAGCTGGAATCAATCTACCTGATGACCTCGCATCGGGGTAAGCGAACGAACCACACGTCCTAGTCATTCATCCTCGGTGACTAGCGACTCACTATCATGTCTCCAAGAACATGCCTATGCTGCAGTAGCCCCAATCATCTGGGCGATATCTCATCATTAGCAGCAACAACGGGCTCCTTCGTATATACGCTAAACAGCGCCTCAATCACCCTGGATAAGCGATAATATCAACGGTCATCACAACCTGGCTGGCCTCTATCAGTGGCTCAATCCTCTGGTACCGATCAGCACAACCGGAAAATCTCGCAACAGCGATCTGTCAAACGCTCATAGTGCGGAAACACAAAATACGAAGCCTCAATGCAACCGTATGTCTCGGAAATCATGCCCTGGTCAGTCCTCGTACACGACGAGCACATGCTGACAACTCGAGCCGTAGCTCACCCTGCCCGTGCAATCGCGGCAGCAAAACCATAACCGGTATCGATGAGGATAGGTCATAGGAAGGAATATGACATAATGCAAGGAAATGTACAACCTAAGGTTTCTTAAGCGGAGTGGCGTGTCGTAAGTATGCCGCGGAACATACCAACGGTACGTCACTCTACTTTAGTCACCTGTTCCATCAACCAAGGGTCATCCTACGCGAAGAAAGTTCGGGTCTAATACCCCCTCGACCAAGTCTAAGTTCCGTAAGGTCAAGCCTAAGTTCCGTAAATATACAAACGCCCTAGGCTCCACATAGTTAAACTTGGACTCGAACCAAGGTCAACCTAGCGCTCTGATACCAACTTTGCCACGACCCGAAAGAGCACGTGACTGGCCCTTGAATCCTATGAAGTCTACAGGACTCCATCTGATCCAAGTAAGCCAAAAACCCAGAAATCTAAAACCATTTTTAAGAATAAGTAAAGAAACTGGTTTTTAAGAGGTAAAGAAAACATGTTTGAAAATCGAGTTTTTAAATAACTAAGCCGAATATGAATTTTTTAAAAATGTATAATTTTTTTCCTAAAAATTTCGGCAGAGTTTCTTTTGTAAAAACTGGCCCCGAACGGGGGTACAACAAGAACAATATATATAACATGATAAAAGGCATCCCCAAGCGGGAGCTAGCTCTTCGTCAAACGACGGTCACAACCACGCAAGCAATAATAATATACAACACCAAAGGGCGAGGATCAAAACTGAAAAAGAAACTCAAAAACAGCCAGAAAACCGCAATACCACTAACGCGACTCTAAGGTCGAAATAATTCAACACTGAAGTCTAAGCCTGAAAGAATAAACAAGTTTTGGTTGATGGACAATTCTAGATACAATAAATAATACATGAACAATGGCGGTTCTGATACAAAGAACCCACCTATCCAAGCAAGTCACCCATAAGGAAACAGTGTGCCAGAAATGCCGCTATGGAATCTGTACGGCAAACCTGCAAGAACTGGGGCACAACGGGGGTGAGTTGCCAACTCGTGAATAGAAAAACATCTACGAATAAAAATCGCATGTATGACGCAATCCTAGGTCATACGATCAGATATAAATAAACCTCAATATGAATAAAGCTGAAGCATGCTAAACTGGCAATATAACCTCTATACATGAGTGTAGTGCCAAGTGCTCGTGCTAGTGCCTCAGGTAATAGTATGTCATGAATATGAGGTATAAACAATTTCATCAAATCTGCACACACGTGGATCCCGTCCACTCGTCACGACTGACAATAACCATCATGCAAGTATATATCATAAAACCTGTGCATGGAAATATGAGGATATAATCCACCCGTGTCCCTCACGACACCTCAAAATCATAGAACCGGAGTGCCCAGCATCGGCACTCGAAAACATCGTGAAAACTGTGCCCAGCATCGGCACAAAACATAAGTCTCAGTATCTCGATACCTCTGTATCTCGAAATCCCAATGTCTCAATCACAAAATCCAGGGCGCCGTCAGTCCAGACCGGCCCCTACCATCAATCTCAAGACCACGACGGTATCCTCCGGATATCCGACGCGTCGGGTAAAATCACCGGTAGATAGTACTCCCCTGCCAGGCTCAACGTCATCACCACATTCCTCTTGCCCCGGGGTACCGCACCGGGTCCACCATGTACCCGAAACGGTTCATCCGTCTCCTCGAATCGGGTTTCCAAATCCATCAGCAAACTCATGGTGGACGACTCATACATCATGGAAAAACCGCACTTTTATTAAAAAGAGAGTAAATGTTTATTTGTGTTTTTGCGGTTTTCCTCCAAATCCAGAAAATCTCACGGAAATCTAAATCCAAAATCTCAATAACACGTAAAATAGTGAATATATGCATGAGAATCCATGAACGCGGCATAACAATGAATAACAATATGCATGAAGTAGCAGGTAATAACTACGATGTCTAATCTAGCAAATAAGGCGAGTACACTAACATCCTGTCTAAATTATTAGCTAACAACCTATATCAATGCAATAGCATTTCTAAAGTGTACGTGACATGGCAATTACCGATGAAAATGTGTGTGAGCCGGCAAGTAAGTGTATGTGGTACATACGCATCATCGGTAATGGTGCGGGTGTCCTATCAGCATGATATCAATAACGTAGTACGAAACATAATATAAGCATGCGATGCGAAGAGAACCACAATAATGAGCGGAAGTTGAATACCAGACGCAACTATAACTAATCTGCATTAATCTATTATAAGTCCTACAAATGGTGCCTTTTGAAATAACACGAATCATAGGGTTTTGAAAATAGGGGCTACGGTGTTTTTATGAAAAGATACGTCTTTTGAAAATATTCGTATAACCATTCTGCTTATCTTTAAAATATCCCCGATTCGTTAGTTTTGAAATAGGTATGACTCGGTGTAGTCTAATGTCTACCAAGTAATCTAGACAGGAGGGGTATGAAACCACCTAAATCTGAGTCGGTATATATATACATATAGATATGATAGTCGGTGATCTCGCCTCAATAACATATCGTAAGATATCCTCGAGTTATGAGTGCGGATCTATCATCAATATCGGCTCGTACGGTAGATCGTCGTACGGTATCCCAATAGCTGGGTAGGGGTCAATATCACCCAATCTCATCACATATCAGGTATCACTATCATCAGATCGCACAATCTGGGGTAATACTCTAAGTCTAGTACAAATCGATACCATCTATCAAAGTATGAATGCGGGTAAAGCACATGTCCAAAGGCCAGCTAAAACTATCATATCGCACCTCAAAGGCAACTATGTCACATCGCCGATCTCACGGCCTCACATCAAGTATCATCTCTTACCCACGTATCATCATCAACCCGTATATGAACACATAGTCCCATACCCATGTGTAGATATACGCACCATCAAATGAAAGAATGAAAGCAAGAATGTGTGTAAATGTATGTGTGGGTGCAACCACTACTCTAGGGTTCGCACTATACTAAACCAATACATTCTTATCATCAAAATACCATTATTTCCATCACTAATCTAAACCACACATAATAAATATACGTGTGTATATGTATTCGTATACAACACTACGGACTGCGGGGGTGCTATACGCCATCCACCCGACTTCTCCCCGTAGATAAAAATCTACTCACCTGTATCCTGCGTGTCGGTGTCGATATCACCGTCATCTTCTGCATCGCCTCGGATCGTCGCGGGGTACCTACAGATATCACACGTATCGCATCGCATCAAAATCAAATCAAAACTTAAAACGGCACGCTAAAACCAATACGATACGCTAAAAGGCTTATTGGTTAGAACCTACGGTTAGCCTTCGCAAAACAACCCGAAATCACTCGATGCAGTCGTACAAACGTCACACGATCGAGATAACGTACAAACACCAAAATATGGAAATCAAAATACGTAACACCAAATACTGAAAGTAAGGCTGCAACCGAAGAAAACGATCCCAGATTTCATCTCGGGTCAAATTTAGCCAATTAAACAAGTCCAGGGTGCTGTATATGATGTATTTAAGCTACTGGACCAACCCCGATGCATTCCATCACCACTTGGCCGGCCAAAACCTTCCCAAAACCGGCCTGGCCGGCCCCCCTATCTCCAATGGGGTCCGTCTGGTCAGTGTGGCTTCCTATGGTCTCAATTGGGCCCCTGGTGTCACTTAATTTTTCTGAAAAAGTCCCAGTACATTCCAGATTTTCCTGCACACTCTAAACACTCACAAACCGACATGAAAGTCCCATAATTCCGTATTTTTGGGTTTCCAGTGGGGTTGGCCTGGGTTTCTAGTCAATTTAGGGTCTAAGGTCACCTTTTAAGCTCAATTGCAAAGCCACATCTCAACTTTACCCTAATCCTCTCTAATTTTGTCCAAAGTGCACAAAATCACACGATATCGATACGAAACTTGAATTAAAGCCTAAGCACAAGAATTAACACTCTAATTGTGAAGAAATTACCTCCCAAGAGACTCATGAATCCTCAACAGCACCAAAACACCACCTTTCTTGGTCCATTGCATAGATCTTGGGCTTGTGTGCATTTTTTGTGAAATGGAGGTAGGGTTTTGAGATAGTTTTAATGGTGTATTTTGGGGGATTTGAAGAAGGAGGAAGAGGGAAGAAGGGAGCAGCAGCAGCAGCACAAGGATGAGGGGGAGGAAGTGAGAGGAAAACCAAGGGAAATGGCTAAGTCAAACACCCTCACCTACCCTCACTCTCAAACCATACCCATTTCTCATTTTCTTATTCTTTTCTTTTCCTTTTTCTTTTAATCCAATTCCTTCTCACACCAATAGTAAACCCAAAGTAACATGGCTAGAAAAATGTAACACAAGTCCAAAAATGATATGTGCACAATTTTGCACAAAAAGCCAAAAAATCCGATTAGCGATTTTTAATCGCGATTAGCACTAAATTAGCATATAATTGATCACAAACACTTAAAAATGGCATAATCCCAATAAATAACCCATTTTAGAATTTTCCATCATTTTCCATAATTTTTCTCCATTTATTTGCATTTAATTATTAATTTAATATTAAAATAATCAATAAAATAATATTAAATTATAAAAATTCCTAAAACTAATATTTTATTATTTTGGAAATGTTACACTTGGCATATTTTTCTTAGAACTTTTGACAATTTCGGCTCTTTTCCTGTAATTTCCTGAACAGATTCTCGAGACAAGTGTTGCGCTATACAAAGATAATGCGATGCAATGATAAACACTCAATTTCCCTCAAAATGTCGGTTTTAAATTATAACACAAGTAATTTGGTATTTTACAGCTGTTTTGCTAATATGTGCTATATTAATACCGAACACCTCTAGATGAGTGCAAATGGTAGGGAAATTGACATGTTAAAAATGCAATATTTTCGACTGATCAGAGAATACTGCATTGGCCTCATTCTCAGAGTCACTGCTAAAGACCAATATTGGAGTAGATGGTCCGGGCTTATTGGTTTCTTTTTGGAGTTGCCCCGAGTAAACTATTTCTTCATTTTTCTCGGTATCGCTTCCAAAGATCGGGATGGTGGCCAAGGATTTTTGTTTTTTCTTCCGCATGAGGCACCTTTCATTATTCTCGAAATCTGGTAGGGAGTACTTTGTGTCCTCATATTTCCGGACTTCGTTTACTGAGAACGGATTTAGCTCTCCCACAACGGTGTATTCCGAGCCATCCTGGAAATAATTCATACACTAATGTTGTGTAGAAGGGATGATGTTGTACTCGTGTAACCAGGGCCTGCCAAGTAAAGCGTTATAGCAATTCTTGGCGTCAGTGACAAAGAATTTGATGTCGGTGACGAGCAGCCCGAAGCGTAGCGTCAGTATTACGGAGCTAAGCGTCCGTGATGACTGTGAGTCAAACTTGAAAGGTTCCTAGGCACTCTAGTAAGGTCTCACAAGGCATCGGACATGCCAATTTAAAATTTTTGGTGCCGAGAAACCCTAGACTACGGATAGTTGCTAGAATTTTAGGCGAAAAGTAAACTAGTTAACACTTAACTACTTGGATATGGAAATAACAACCTTTGTAGATCCGGATATCCACCTCCACGGCTCCGCAACGAAGTCTCCTCGCTGTCCATGTTGAACCCCGGGCTCAAGCGTCGGCTTCGTCGAAGAAACGGGTGAGCTAGGTCGCCGGCTTCGTATCAAAGACGATCTACGTCGAGGCATCGCAAGTTCAAGCTCTGACTTCACAAACTTGTGAAACTTGTGAAGTAAACACCCAAAACAACTTGGCAAGAGGTAGAGGGTGAAGAAATAGGAGGTGGGTTCTCTTTAGATTTGGATTTCTCTCACTAATACTCAAGTTGCCGTTGGAGTAGCAAGCTTGAAGAAGAAGAAGAAGATGAAGAAGATGATCTAGTATTATGATAAGTCTTTTAAAATAAAAAGAAAAAGAAATACTTATCATAATTCTTACTAGGGTTAAGTGTAGAGAATATACCATGGTTAATGGATGGGTTAGGGTTAAGCATGAAGATAAGAAAGGATAAGAAGTCAAAGCTTCATGAAGCTTCAACTAAATGACAAAGAAAGCCACCATCCTTTATAAATCATTTCCAAATAAATAAATGAAAAATAAATAAATAAATAAATATGCAAAACCCTAATTATCATAATAACCATGGTTTAATTCTATTCACTTAACCATATGATCAAGTATCATCAAACATGATACAAAAAGTGCACAAAAGTATATCACATATACAATGTGCAATCCAAGTGAGAAAAATCCGTTTAAAGTGAACCAATACTAGTTTATGCAAAGTAATATATCAAATATATAATTATACATTAAATCATTAAATCAACATTTGATTCAATGATCCGGTCATGTCGCACATAACCGACTAGTATGCAATGTATCGATTTATCGAATCAATGATTCGATAACTAGGTCATATCGAATATAACCAATCGAAACATTTATCGCGAGAATGGAATGCGGTATCACATACACGCATTATTCTCGGTCCTGCACATATCTCATATGCGCTCCTATTTCGTTTCGCTTGAACCAGGAAACCTCTGTGTAGGACTCTAAAGACTCGTCAATACGCCGGTAGCAGATGATGATCATATCAAGCATCCACAAGCCGCAAGCGGTCTGCTAAACGTAACGGCCACCCGGGTATTGAGCGATCAGAAGATCGACGAGCTAGCCCGCTCACACTCCTGCGAATCCGACCAGTAACACTTACCGCACAGTCCGGTCTCTTCGTCTGATATGTCGCATATCAAGTCTAGGGGTGGTAAACGTCAGACCCCAATAACCCGATAAGTCGTGCCGATGTGAGGCTCGTAACGGGTCGAGAAACTATTGGTAACACTTACCAGCAAATCTCTGATCAGCCCTGGCCAGGGACTTCCCTGTTACGGCCAATCGAGCACAGCGCAACATCAACCCCCAATACCGGGAGAGACGAAACCCCTCCTATCGCTCATTGCCTCCATGTGACTCGGGACTGTACCCAAAGACCACCGTTTTGCACGCCCTTATGGACGTGGTAAGGTGGAGATCAAAGCACAGTGGGAATCACACAAGACTCCATGACAATCTCGGGTCTACAGACTATCCTGTACAAGTGTCACCTGAGAACTGCCATCTGACGTGAGGTATAATACCATCTGGGAGTTCTTGGCGAGTCCGTTCAGTGTACCCAGTCTCCACTGAGCACCCGTACACCATCTCTGATGTCAAACACCAATGGATATGGGATCATCCATCGCCCATCACATGGGTCGAGAAGCGTATACGCTAGTCTACTCTGGTATATCGATGCCCCGTCTCGATACACCCACGACTAGGGACCGTGAAGGATGTACTTATGGACTACCATGTCCCCACTAGTATGATCTGCATCATAGTCCAGGTAGTCAAGTACACATCCTAAGGGCTTTACCAACATGTAACTACAAGACAGTATAAAGAGACTAGTGTACATGTTAAGATAAAGAGTAACCAGATAGCATACTATCATATCGAGCAAGAAAGTCATCTCTATATATGTCCAAGCATCCAATATAATATACAACATCTGTACAATACTGGCCTCTAGGGCATACATACAACTAACAATCTCCCACTTGCACTAGGGCCAGCTGCTGTAGTATCGCATACCGAGCATCCCGAAAAGTCTCTCAAACTGTGTCTGGGGAATGGCCTTCGTGAGTGGATCCGCCGTGTTGTTCTTCGTGTCAACTCTCCTGACCTCGATCTCCCGGCGATCAACTATCTCCCGGATCAGGTGATACCGCCTCAGAATATGCCTGGATCGCTGATGGGACCTGGGTTCCTTGGCCAAAGCCACTGCTCCATTGTTATCGCAATACAAAGGTATTGGATGCTCAATGGATGGAACCACTCCAAGTTCAGTAATGAACTTCTTGATCCAGACAGCTTCTTTAGCAGCATTGTTGGCAGCGATGTATTCAGCCTCCATCGTCGAGTCTGCCACGGTTTCCTGCTTGGAACTCTTCCAGCTAACCGCCCCTCCGTAATGGGTAAAGACAAAACCCGACTGCGACTTAGAGTCGTCCTTATCACTCTGGAAGCTCGAATCGGTAAAGGACTCCACTTGGAGTTCTCCGTTACCATATACCAAGAACATATCTCTAGTCCTTCGCAAGTACTTGAGAATGCTCTTCACAGCTGTCCAGTGACTCTCTCCAGGATCAGCTTGATACCTGCTCACTATACTTAGTGAGTATGCTACATCGGGTCTGGTACATAGCATCGCATACATGATAGAGCCTACTGCCGAAGCATAGGGTATCCCTTGCATGCGAGCTCTCTCCAAATCAGTCTTGGGAGACATCTCTTTGGAGAGAGTGACTCCAGAGATCGTGGGTAAGTTCCCACGCTTGGACTCTTCCATACTAAACCTCTTTAGTATGGTGTCAATGTACCTGGATTGGGACAATCGCAAAATCCGTTTGGATCTATCTCTATAGATCCTGATTCCCAATATGCAGGAGGCATCACCAAGATCTTTCATTGAGAATCTTTGTGATAAGAAGAGCTTAACCGATTGCAGCATAGGAATATCATTTCCTATCAAGAGTATGTCGTACACGTATAATACGAGGAAGACAACCTTACTCTCTGCCACCTTCCTGTAGATACAAGGTTCATCTGGATTTTTGACGAAATCAAACTCTTTGATAACGACGTCAAAGCAGATGTTCCAACTCCGCGATGCTTGCTTTAATCCATAAATGGATTTAAGCAGCTTGCACACCTTCCCGCTGCTCCCACTGTCTACGAAGCCCTCTGGCTGAGTCATGTACACGCACTCTTCTAAATCGCCATTTAGAAAGGCGGTCTTAACATCCATTTGCCAGATTTCGTAATCATGATAAGCAGCGATGGCAAGCATGATCCGGATGGATTTAAGCATAGCCACTGGAGAAAAGGTCTCGTCATAGTCCACACCTGGTCTTTGACGAAAACCCTTTGCTACAAGTCTAGCTTTGAAAGTCTCCACTTTCCCATCTACACCAAGTTTCTTCTTGAAGATCCACTTGCTCCCAATGGGTTTTACCCCTTCAGGAGCAACTTCCAAAGTCCATACTTTGTTGGTGTACATGGAATCCATCTCAGACCGCATAGCATCCAGCCATTTCACTGAGTCCCCACTCGTGATGGCCTGCTCGAAGCTAGTTGGGTCATCATCCTCCATGATGCAATCCTCGCTCCCACCATCTATGAGAAAACCGTAGTATCTCTCAGGTTGGCGAGGAACCCTACTAGATCGGCGGAGAGGCTGAGGTTCGTCGGAAGCTACTGAATGCTCTGGTTCCACTAAATCTTCTGTTGTGTTTTGTTCAGCTGGAACCTCTTCCAGTTCTACCTCAGAGCCACTAATTTCTTTTGCAAGAAATTCCTTTTCTAAAAAGGTGGCATGTTGAGCAACAAATACTCTTTGTTCCTCACTGTGGTAGAAGATATACCCTCGCGAATGTTTGGGATATCCAACAAACTTACACAAAACAGATCTTGCCTCGAGTTTGTCCGGTTTTTGTCTTTTGACATAAGCCGGGCAACCCCATATCTTTATAAAATTAAGATATGGTCTCTTCCCTTCCCATATCTCATATGGTGTGGTAGGCACAGATTTGGTGGGAACCCTGTTCAGTAGGTATGCTGCTGTTTCCAGTGCATATCCCCAGAAGGAAATAGGTAACTCGCCTATACTCATCATAGAGCGCACCATATCTAATAGGGTGCGGTTTCTCCGCTCCGATACACCATTGTGCTGTGGTGTATATGGAGGAGTTAGCTGAGAGAGAATCCCATTCTCTTTTAGGAAGTCCAGGAATTCAATGCTTAAGTATTCTCCTCCTCGATCAGATCGTAGGATTTTAATAGTTTTTCCGGTTTGGTTCTCAACTTCTTGCTTATATTCCCTAAATTTCTCAAAAGCTTCTGATTTGTGTTTCATCAGGAACACATACCCGAACCTAGAGAGATCGTCAGTGAATGTAATGAAGTATGAAGAACCATCCCTGGCATGTGTAGACATGGGACCGCATACATCACTATGTATCAGTCCCAAGAGTTCGGTAACTCTTTCTCCGTGTCCCGTAAACGGAGTTTTGGTCATCTTTCCTTTGAGACATGACTGGCAAGTGTCATAAGATGAAAATTCAAACGGATTTAAATATCTATCTTTATGCAACTTAGCTAGTCATGTCACATTGATGTGACCTAGTCTACAATGCCACAAGAAGGATTCGTTCAGTTCTGAACTTTTCCTCTTGTGTGTGTTTGTTATGCTCAGAACTGTTGATTGATTTAGAACATAAATGCCATTGCACAACGTGCCTGATCCAACCAACTTTTGGTTTCGGAAAATGTTCATAACATTGTCCTGTAATACAAAATTATATCCCTTTTTACTTAATAAAGAAACCGATATAATGTTGCATATCAGGTTCGGCATGTAATAGCATTCGTTCAGAACCAATGTATTACCAGTTGGTAATACAAGGTGATATTCCCCGACAGTCTTAGCTGCAACAATTGCACCATTTCCAACTCTAATGTCTTTATCACCTTCTCCAAGTTCTCTACCTTTTCTTAGCCCATGTAACTGATTACATATATGGGATCCCGACCCGGTATCCAATACCCAGGACGTAGAGCAAATGGAGAAACAGTTCTAAGTAACGAACACACCCGAAGAAAATGCATCAACATGTACTTTCTTCATTCGGGTGGCATGGGAATCCTGGTATTCCCCTATATCCTGTTCATTCCTATAACTCTTATAGGAAAGAACGGAACCAACGTTCCCCAGCACAGTATAACATGCGGGTTCGGTCAATACATCCATATTATTATCTTGATTAAGGCATGAACTGGTCGCTACCTGGAGAGAGAGAGAAGAAAACACTTTAGCGTATGCTCGTGCAAGATCAGATTGGTTTTTATCTTATCTAATCAGGATGGCTCCCACTGCTTTTTATCAAATCTTCCTCTAAACCCTAAAAGGAAAGACTAGCCGGGATTAATTACACACTACAAGTTCGCCAATCTTTCAGCCAGGCCAGTGTCGGTACTTTGAGGGAGGTCCCCCGTGCTTTCGCACGAACCTAATTAATGTAAACCTCGTTTTCCCAGAGGCGAACCTCGTTAACACCTTTCTAGACACCTACTTGATCGGATAATTGCACTGTGTAAAACTCTCCCAGGAGTAACTCTTACTCGCAGCGGGTATCGGGATCCAACTATCTCATAGAAGGTATGCAATCTCATTGCAAATTTCAACACTTGAAATTCCCGATAATATTTTGCCCCAAGCATCCTATGACCTTGACGGAGGTCAACAAACCACAGGGTGCAAGTCAAGTTCAACCCGTCATTTCTTGATTGAATCAAACCCACCCGCACGACCCTTGACGGAGGTCAACAAGGTCGTACGACTACCCTAATCCAATCTGCATCATATGCATAAACAGACAAATACTAGTTAGCTACCGCACACTACGCCTTGACGGAGGTCAACAAACGTAGCACGAATACTAAGTAGGATTTATCTGAAATGACGGAGGGCTACGCAGGTTTTCATAAAACCATGAGCCTAATGAACTTGATATCGTTGTAGAATCAAATGAAGTTTTGAAATGGAGTGATTTTGAGGCTTTTCCCAGTTTTGCTAAAGGAGTCACTCCCGGTGAAGGGATCTCGGTCCTTTTCTCGTCGAATGAGGTGCGGGATATATCATATATATCACTGTGCAAAGCAAAAACCCAAAAGCAATCAAAAGCAAACCGAGTCTGTAGCATCTGCCAGTTATTGCTAAAGGAGTCACTCCTGGTGAAGGGATCTCGGTCCTTTCCTCATCGAATAAGGTGCGGGGTATATCATATATACCGCTGTGCAAAGCAAGAATTGTAGCTACCTGTTTTATTTTAAAAATTCGATTCTACAACATCTTAGGTTTCTTATCTTTCATTAATCACATTAATGAAGTCCCATCATATAAATACCTAAACATCACAGATAGATATGACGTACACTTATGCCATCCGCATTCGCCTCGATGTCCCCTCATGCACCGTTAGGTTAGGTAACTAACGACAGAGCAGGGCAGGGCTAGCGCGGGTGTAAAACATAAGTAACGTCTATATAATATATCATATATACTATATACTATATCCATCACAGAGTCACAACACAGATATCGCAGCAGAATAAACATATGAAATATTGGATAGACTAGGACGTCCGTGTTTTCAATACGAGCCAGTATAAAACACGGATTCCACGGTCGTGATGAATAGCCAATCCCACACCCCTAGACCCCTACGAGAGCGGCAAGCAACCCTGCCAATTCTAGGGTTAGGAGACCCGGACTCGACTCCTCGAGTTGGTCTCCCACTGGACCCCAGAACCCGGTTACTTGTGCTCCCCTCCTTGGGTCTATCCTAATGCGGAAAAGTAAATAATATACAAAAGGTGACATCTTCCGCTACTTGGAAGTGCCCCAAATAAAAGAATATTACATACAAGTTTTTACATGAATGTAAATGAAAAACACTCATCTCACATAAAAACCCCCGGCTATTCAAATACGACGATCCAATATAACATATCCAGCAACACATAACATCACATGTCATCAACGTAAGCAAGTATGCATACCCCAATTGTCGTTGACGTATAGCAACGAAACCGGCGATATGAACATACTACACTTACGGTCACAGAAAAGAAAGTGTAAAACTACAACAATTGGAATCCGCAACTTCTTTAGACATCACATGCCTAACAGATATAAATCCCGCATTTTAGTCTCATTATCGAAAACTCTTTTCAATATCATATGGGAGTAAACTGCTAAATTCATAACATTCATTCAGTTATCACATAACTTTTGTGAATTCCAATTATTGTATCCCAGTCCAGATAAACAGAAAATGTTAAACTTTTCGATCGAACAATCGAACACCCAAGTTTTCCCGATACAGATCAACACATGAAACAAGTATAACAACATTCCGTTCGTGCCTCAGTACCAACGGTCCAGCCGTAGAAGGGTCAAGCTAACGCCTCACATGTGGCACGCCGTACTGCCCCAAACCCGAAGGTTCAAAGGGCAGTTCAAGACGGTCACATAATCGAGTTAAGGTTTGTTGTCTTCTAGAGGGTCCATCGCGTTACTTGCACTACTTAGAACGTCGTTAAACTTTGGAAAAATCCAACACTTGGAAATTTCCCGACAGGGGAAAAATTGGGTATTTATATCCGGTCGAACTTTTTAACATAGTCTAAAATTTATCCGGAAAGCCACACAGACAAAATTTGATATTCCGATCGAAACTCCGAATCCCCAAAACAACTGCTGAAAATTCAACTCTTGAAAAATTATTAAAAATACCCAGGAAAACCAGCACTGTATTTCATGAGTTACTGTGCAACCAACACTTCACAACACGAAAAAACGGCCGCGCTTCCGCCGCACGAGCCATGCTCGTGCCGCGGAAAGGCGGTGGAAAAGTGGAATTAGGTCCACGAATTTTACAGTAATTCCTAGAAAACCCTGCTTGATTTTCTGGATATTTTTAATCTTGAAAAATCCACAATTTTAAAATCTGGACAGAGAGCAAGTTTGATTCGGGGTTTCGGGTTCGTTCGGACTTCAAATTCCGTCGGGACTTCGCCTAAGGCTCTAGCTAGTCTCTGATACCAGTGAAAGGTTCCTAGGCACTCTAGTACGGTCTCACAAGGCATCGGACATGCCAATTTAAAATTTTTGGTGCCGAGAAACCCTAGACTACGGATCGTTGCTAGAATTTTAGGCGAAAAGTAAACTAGTTAACACTTAACTACTTGGATATGGAAATAACAACCTTTGTAGATCCGGATATCCACCTCCACGGCTCCGCAACGAAGTCTCCTCGCTGTCCATGTTGAACCCCGGGCTCAAGCGTCGGCTTCGTCGAAGAAACGGGTGAGCTAGGTCGCCGGCTTCGTGTCAAAGACGATCTACGTCGAGGCATCGCAAGTTCAAGCTCCGACTTCACAAACTTGTGAAACTTGTGAAGTAAACACCCAAAACAACTTGGCAAGAGGTAGAGGGTGAAGAAATAGGAGGTGGGTTCTCTTTAGATTTGGATTTCTCTCACTAATACTCAAGTTGCCATTGGAGTAGCAAGCTTGAAGAAGAAGAAGAAGATGAAGAAGATGATCTAGTATTATGATAAGTCTTTTAAAAGAAAAAGAAAAAGCAATACTTATCATAATTCTTACTAGGGTTAAGTGTAGAGAATATACCATGGTTAATGGATGGGTTAGGGTTAAGCATGAAGATAAGAAAGGATAAGAAGTCAAAGCTTCATGAAGCTTCAACTAAATGACAAAGAAAGCCACCATCCTTTATAAATCATTTCCAAATAAATAAATGAAAAATAAATAAATAAATAAATATGCAAAACCCTAATTATCATAATAACCATGGTTTAATTCTATTCACTTAACCATATGATCAAGTATCATCAAACATGACACAAAAAGTGCACAAAAGTATATCACATATTCAATGTGCAATCCAAGTGAGAAAAATCCGTTTAAAGTGAACCAATACTAGTTAATGCAAAGTAATATATCAAATATATAATTATACATTAAATCATTAAATCAACATTTGATTCAATGATCCGGTCATGTCGCACATAACCGACTAGTATGCAATGTATCGATTTATCGAATCAATGATTCGATAACTAGGTCATATCGAATATAACCAATCGAAACATTTATCGCGAGAATGGAATGCGGTATCACATACACGCATTATTCTCGGTCCTGCACATATCTCATATGCGCTCCTATTTCGTTTCGCTTGAACCAGGAAACCTCTGTGTAGGACTCTAAAGACTCGTCAATACGCCGGTAGCAGATGATGATCATATCAAGCATCCACAAGCCGCAAGCGGTCTGCTAAACGTAACGGCCACCCGGGTATTGAGCGATCAGAAGATCAACGAGCTAGCCCGCTCACACTCCTGCGAATCCGACCAGTAACACTTACCGCACAGTCCGGTCTCTTCGTCTGATATGTCGCATATCAAGTCTAGGGGTGGTAAACGTCAGACCCCAATAACCCGATAAGTCGTGCCGATGTGAGGCTCGTAACGGGTCGAGAAACTACTGGTAACACTTACCAGCAAATCTCTGATCAGCCCTGGCCAGGGACTTCCCTGTTACGGCCAATCGAGCACAGCGCAACATCAACCCCCAATACCGGGAGAGACGAAACCCCTCATATCGCTCATTGCCTCCATGTGACTCGGGACTGTACCCAAAGACCACCGTTTTGCACGCCCTTATGGACGTGGTAAGGTGGAGATCAAAGCACAGTGGGAATCACACAAGACTCCATGACGATCTCGGGTCTACAGACTATCTTGTACAAGTGTCACCTGAGAACTGCCATCTGACGTGAGGTATAATACCATCTGGGAGTTCTCGGCGAGTCCGTCCAGTGTACCCAGTCTCCACTGAGCACCCGTACACCATCTCTGATGTCAAACACCAATGGATATGGGATCATCCATCGCCCATCACATGGGTCGAGAAGCGTATACGCTAGTCTACTCTGGTATATCGATGCCCCGTCTCGATACACCCACGACTAGGGACCTTGAAGGATGTACTTATGGACTACCATGTCCCCACTAGTATGATCTGCATCATAGTCCAGGTAGTCAAGTACACATCCTAAGGGCTTTACCAACATGTAACTACAAGACAGTATAAAGAGACTAGTGTACATGTTAAGATAAAGAGTAACCAGATAGCATACTATCATATCGAGCAAGAAAGTCATCTCTATATATGTCCAAGCATCCAATATAATATACAACATCTGTACAATACTGGCCTCTAGGGCATACATACAACTAACAAAACTCGGAGATGGTAATTTTATCTCGTGCAAGGTGCTGAACGTTCATGCAAATTTCAGCACTCTCACGTTGAGAAGGTCAACGGAGGATCCATTATCGACAAGGATTTTTCCTATCATGATGTCGTGGCAGTATCCGGTGACATATAACAGGCGATTATGTTCGCATGTACCGAGGAGTAGATCTTCATCGCTGAATATAATATCAGCCGTGTAGACTTCGGCCAGTTCATTTTTCATCTTCTCTTCCACGAGAAAAGCTTGGAACTGATCGGGCTCTTGTAATGCTTTGATTAGGGAATCACGTGCCTCCTTGGACAGGAGGAGGGCATCCAATATGCTTAGCTATGAGGGTATTTTCCTTAGATGTGCTAGGACGTTGTAATCCACCTTATTTTTCTTAGGTGGGTCTTTTGCGGCAAGTTCATTTACCACTTCATCGAACGCAATTTCTTTAGGCATTGTCTTTCATTTTGTCTTTTTTGTTCGAACCTTTGTTTGTAGGTCCAAGGTTCTTCTCAGGCAGCATACGGTTACGCAGCTGAATATTCTCACAGTTCTTTTTCTCCTCTTCTTTTTCGAAGGCCGAGTCTTTGAAGAGAGAGCTGAGGGGTGCTTCGTCCTTAGAATCTTCTGGAACGTAAGAATTATATGTTTTTCTCCTTCTGAACTGGTACCTACCTTATGACAATTTCCAGTCATTTCTTCATGCACTCTCGTCTCGCTATTTTGATGTCGATGAGCACGAGATTCGCGCTTCACCTTCTTGAAGTGTTTTTTATGAGCAACATATCCTTAGCACCACTTTTGGAAGGCACTGCATTCATCGATAAGGTAGGCGAACCTTCGATGATATAGGCAGTATTCTGGATGCGAGTCTTCTCTATCGAAGCATGTGACCCCAGGAGTGTACTTTATGAGAGGTGGCAACTTCATCCCCATTGACAAGGCTTTGGCGACCCACTTCTATGTTTTGATCCTACTCTTATTTGTTGCAGGTGTGCTTTAGTTTGGTTGGAGCACTTTACGATTCGTCCTCACCATAGCTTTCTTATTCAGACACTGACGCTTAGCCTTTTCATATATGGCTATCTCGCGTTCTTGGTCAACTTTACTTTTTTGAAAGGCTTCGTTTAGTAGCCTCTCAATCGGGTCTTCTTTTTACAGTTTCAGGGATTTTAGCGCCGATTCTGCCTCCAGTTCCTCTACGTCGTTTTCTGACACCGAGGGAGCTTCTTCACCATATAAATACGAATGGGAAACCGTGTGGCAACTTACTAAACGGTCTTCGATTTCTTCTAATGAGTCATTTCCCTCATCATTGTCACTGTATTCACCCTCAAGAATATACTTGAGGAATTCTATGAGCGTGAGTGGTGTCTGCGCATTCTGGTTATACTCTTTCAGCATGTCTATGTACTTTTGTAGATCTGTGTGCTTGTCAACATACTCGGCAGGCTACACAGGCTTCCTGGTCTTCTTCTTTATGTTTGAAGAGTTGGAAGTCTTGACTTGGGGCTTTTCCCTTTGTCATCGGTTTTCGGAGTGGGACTAGAATTTAACATCCATTCAATAATTTCATGTTCAAATGGGCTTTTCCACCTGATTTTCGGACATGCCTGAAGATCCTTCGACATTCTTTTAGATTTTGCTGAGAGGACTACTTCCCATAGAGCTTCTTCCATGATTGTGCATGATTCCTCCTGCGCGTCCACCCTTTTGGGAGCGTGCTTTTAGGGCTGGTTTACTTTCCAGTTATCAGACAGTGCGAACTTTTCCTGCTGGTACTGGTCTTCAACATAATTTTTGAAGATGTAGCAATCTTCAATTGGGTGACTCACCATTCTGTGTTAGGAGAAGTAATTAGGGTCATTAACGCCACCGGGTTGCGTTGGACGCCGCGGGTCTGGCAATGTAATGAGATTATTACGTATCACCAGTTCAAACAGTCTCCTCGTCTTGTCGTGGAGGAATGAGTAAGCACGTCCTAGCTTTTCTTCCAAGGATGTGCGCGAACACATGTTGTTTTAGCGAGTAGACGGTTTTGGACCACTCAGTTGTTGTTGTGTATTGGCAACGAAGGCCGCTTTTCCTTTACCTTTGTTATTTCGACAGTTCTTATTTGAGGAGGAGAGGCCATGACCCATCTAATCCATTTGGGCCAGCTTGTCTATCATCGGTTGAAAGGTCATGGGCTTGAAGAATGTCATGAACTTAGAAATGGTCGATTGAGGATCGTTGGTCCCGATGAACATGCCCACTGCTAGAGACTCTTCAATGCATTGTTCACACTTAGACCACAGGTTCCGCTACCGGATCGCGTATTGGACCCAAGTTTCTCCAGACTTTACCCTGGTATTGATTAATGTCGTGATCAGAGTGCGTTCGCTCATGATAGCGAACCGTTGCATGAATAGTAGTTTCATTTTAATGAAGGTTTTCATGGAGTCATTTGGGAGATCCGAGTACCACTCAAAAGCTATTTCTGACAAGCTTCTGACAAAATGGCAAAGCAACAATTTGTCATCGCCTCCAGTATTGTCGCATAGTGCTCTGAACTGTATGACATGTAAAAGTGTATATATGCTCCTCGCCGTGTCAACTACGGCTATGCGGAATCAAAATCTTTAAAAAAACATGAGCATAATACACTAAATCCCTAGAATACAAGCTCAAACACTAAACTAAATAAACTCTAACTAGAGTTTTAACTACTCAGTTGAAATTACAACCTTTGTAGACGGTCCTTCGGGTCTTGAAAGTTGACTCCTCAAGCTCCTTGGGTTGATAAAATGAGCACCCGAAATCGATCTTCCGTGTTAAACATGATCCGCCTCAATAACCTATTAATCAAAAAAGGTCTAAACCAAGATAATGTCTAATCTTCTAAAAGTAATCTTGTAATAAATTACAAGAATATCCCTCAACCGTATATACATACCCGCATCCATATTCCGAAGAATACGAATACAAAGAGACGAAAATAATCTAACAAGATAATATTAGGATTTGGCTTAAACTAAAGCCCACTAGTATTATCCGTTCGAACATCATCCGCGCACAAGTACACGTATGTGATTGAACCCTACCGTAAAACTATACAAGCTCTACAACGTTTCACCTGAAGCAGGGAAACTCTCTGTGTGGGACTCTAAAGACTCGTCAATACGCTGGCAGTGGGTTCAACCATAAGCACGTCAGCGGCACTAGCTGTACGTAACGGCTACCCTGGTATTGAGCGAAAGGGTGGCCGACGAGCAAACTCATCCTGAAACCCCTACTGAGCCTAACAGTGACAATATCCATACAGTCTATTCCGTTCGTCTATGAGTATTGCATATCGAGTCTTAGGGGTGGATAAAGTCAGACCCCTAATATCACGACATTTAGTGTCGGTATGAAGCCCATCACCACCTGAGAAACTATCGATCCTAGATCAGTAATTCTCGACTACCTTGGCCAAGGATTTCTGGTGATGGCCACCCATGCAAAACATGACATCAAACCCCAATACTGGGAGAAACGAATCCCCTGACAATGCGCTCACTGCCTCTATGTGGCAAGGGACTGTACCCAACTAAAACCTGTTTGCACGACTCCTTTGAGCCGTTGTAGGGTAGTAATCAAAGCACAGTGAAAACTCACACGAGACAAATGACGATCTCAGGTCGATAGACTAACCTATACACATGTCACCCGGGAACTGCTATCTAACAATAGGTATAATACCAACTAGCATGTTCCCGCAAGTCCGTATGGTGCACTCATAACCCAATGAGCACATGTATACATCTTAGGTGAACAAACTAACATCAATGGCTTCTAAGACCGGCCACCGCCCCTCGTCGGGGTCTCGATCAGTATACACTAGTCTACTCTAGAGTATCGATGCCCAGTCTCGAAACTCTCTCGACTATGGACATTTAAGGATGTTCTTATAGACCACCCAACTTCCACGTATATGATCGCCATCATACTGATGGTAGTTAAGCAAGAATCCTATGGTCTCTATCAACATGTAATAGTGATCTGTAATGCCACCTAATGTTGTACATGATGATAAAGATAACCAGATAGCATACTATCATCTCGGGTCAGACTGTTCTACGTATAGGACTTCCCTTAATCATCATAATCACCTGCCTGCGACTATGATAATTGCATTGAGGGCACTATAGCCAACAATCTCCCACTTGCACTTAAGGCTAATTATTGCGGTGTCGCATACTCATAGCTCGCGTGATACCGAACACCCAACTCCTCTGCTAATCAGTCTCACAAAGCTCGTTTGCGAAACTATTGTGTTTGAGAAATAGCCTCAGTGAGTGGATCCGCTCCAATGTTCCTTTCTGTATCTCTCTATATCTCAACTTCATGGAGAAAGCTATCTTCCGAAATGAGCAATACCTATCTTAGAATATGTTTGGATATCTGATGGGACCCAGTTTACAAATGAACTCCAAATCCAGCAAAATTCTTAGACTGTATTGTCCACTGATTTTGATCAGTATCCTACACCATGCCTTCCTCAATATCTGAAAGGTTCCTAGGCACTCTTGTGAAGGTTCATAAGGCATCAAACATGCCCGGATAAAAAATTATACGTGCCGAACAACCCAAAGCCGGGATCTTTGCAAGATTATTAGGGTTTAACATGCAAGATGATAACTTTTATCTAAGTGTGAGGGATTACAACCTTTGTAGTCCGCTCCTTCACTTCACAAGCTCCGAGTAGAAGTCCCTTTGCCGCGATCCACGATCTCCCGGACTCATGAGAGGCTCCACGACTCGAACGATCCATGCTAGCTTGAAGTGTTCCAAATCTTCGATGATCTATGTCGAAGTTGCAAAGACTCAAGCTTTCTCACTCTAAAGAGATGAACACACTAATCTCATGGGCTAGATGAGATGAGGATGAGAGAGTAGTATTTTTGCTTTCTTTTTAAATCATTTTCTCATATTTTTTCATCACTTAAAGAAAATCAAGTAAGCTTTTTCAAGAGAGAAGAAGATGATAATGGAAAATCCATAATAAGATTAATCCTTTTGTGATGAATAGAAAGAAGACTATATGATTGATTTATAAACCATGGTCAAGGATGAGTGGCTAGGATTTAGTAGAGAATAAACTAGAGTTAGGGTTTGGTTTGGTTAAGAATGTGTCATCCAAAAATATCTTAAGAATGACAAAAGAAAAAAGCTTCTAGAAGGTGTATGAAGCATCTAACCCTAATCAAACCCTAACCTCAATTAATCATCCTTAAACATGTTTAACAATTAATCATATCATGTCACAATAATATATATCACATATATATTATATATTTGCAACAAAAGAAAATAATACAATTAACATATATCGCATATATATCAATGTATCATCCAATGAGAAAATGAAATAATAAAGCGAGCCAATATTAGATAATGTAATAATATATCATATATATTATTATACATTAAATCATCGAATCAACACTTGATCCGACGATCCGACTATATCAAATATTACCGACTAATATATCATGTACCGATTCATCGAATCAACACTTGATCCGATTACCCGGTTCATATCTAAATATCGAGAGAATATAATACGGTATCCCATATCGCATTATTCTCGGTCCTGCACATATCACATATGTGCCTCTACTCCGTTTCGCCTGAGCCAAGAAACCTCTGTGTAGGACTCTAAAGAATCGTCAATACGCCGGTAGCGGGTGATGATCATATCAAACACCCACAAGCTGCAAGCGGTCAGCTAAACGTAACAGCCACCCAGGTATTGAGCGATCATAAGATCAACAAGCTAGCCTGTGCGTTCTCCTGTTAATCCAATCAGTAACACTCCCGTACAGTCCGGTCTGTTCGTCTGATATGTCGCATATCAAGTCTAGGGGTGGTATACGTCAGACCCCAGTAACCGATAAGTCGTGTCGATGTGTGGCTCATAACGGGTCGAGAAACTACTAGTAACACTTACCAGTAAATCTCCATATCAGCCCTGGCCAGGGACTTCCAGTTATAGCCAATCGAACACAGCACAACATCAACTCCCTATACCGGGAGAGACGAATCCCCTCATATCGCTCATTGCCTCCATGTGATTCGGGACTGTACCCAAAAGCCACCGTTTTGCACGCCCTCTTGGACGTGGTAAGGTGGAAATCAAAGCACAGTGGGAATCACACAAGACTCCATGACGATCTCGGGTCTACAGACTACCCTGTACCAGTGTCACCGGAGAACTGCCATCTGACGTGTGGTATATCACCATCTGGGAGTTCTCGGCGAGTCCGTCCAGTGTACCCAGTCTCCACTAAGCACCCGTACACCATCTCTGATGTCAAACACCGATGGATATGGGATCATCTATCACCCATCATATGGGTTAAGATGCGTATACGCTAGTCTACTCTGGTGTATCGATGCCCTGTCTCGATATACCCTCGATTAGGAACAGTTATAGGATGTACTCATCGACTACCGCGGCCCTACTAGTATGATCTCATCATAGTCCCAGTAGTCGAGTACAGATCCTAAGGGCTTTATCAACATGTGAGAGTAAAACAGTAAACCAATACAAGTCAACATGTTAAGATAAAGTGAAACCAAATAGCATACTATCATGACGAGCAAGAAAGTCATCTCTATATATATCCAAGCATCCATTATAATATACATAATATGTACAACAATGGCCTCTAGGGCATATACATAACTAACAATCTCCCACTTGCACTAAGGCCAGCTGCTGTAGTATCTCATACCTAGCATCCCGAATAATCTCTCAAACTGTATCTGGGGAATAGCCTTCATGAATGGATCCGCAGTGTTGTCCTTCGTATCTACTCTCCTGACCTCGATCTCCCGGCGATCAACTATCTCCCTGATCCGGTGATATCGCCTTAGAATATGTCTGGACTTTTTATGGGATCTGGGTTCCTTGGCCAAAGCCACAGCTCCATTGTTATCGCAATACAGAGGTATTGGATGCTCAATGGATGGAACGACACAAAGTTCACTAATGAACTTCTTGATCAAGACAGCCTCTTTAGCAGCATCGTTGGCAGCGATGTATTGAGCCTCCATCGTCGAGTCTGCAACGGTATCCTGTTTGGAACTCTTCCAACATACCGCCCCTCCATTGAGGGTAAAGGCAAAACCCGAATGCGACTTAGAGTCGTCCTTATCACTTTGGAAGCTGGAATCGGTAAAGGACTCCACCTGGAGTTCTCCGTTACCATACACCAAGAACATCTCCTTAGTCCTTCGTAAGTACTTGAGAATGTTCTTCACTGCTGTCCAATGACTCTCTCCAGGATCTGCTTGATACCGACTCACTACACTTAGTGAGTATTCTACATCGGGTCTGGTACATAGCATCGCATACATGATAGAGCCTACTGCCGAAGCATAGGGTATCCCTTGCATGCGAGCTCTCTCCAAATCAGTCTTGGGAGACATCTCTTTGGAGAGAGTGAGTCCAGAGATCGTGGGTTGGTTCCCACGCTTGGATTCTTCCATACTAAACCACTTTAGTATGGTGTCAATGTACCTGGATTGGGACAATCCCAGTATTCGTTTAGATCTATCTCTATAGATCATGATTCCCAATACGCAGGAGGCATCACCTAGATCTTTCATTGAGAATCTCTGCGATAAGAAGAGCTTGATTGATTGCAGCATAGGAATATCATTTCCTATCAAGAGTATGTCATCCACGTACAATACGAGGAAGACAACCTTACCCTCTGCTACCTTCTTATAGATACAAGGTTCATCTACATTTTTTATGAAGTCAAACTCTTTGACTACAACATCAAAACAGATGTTCCAACTCCGCGATTCTTGCTTTAACCCATAAATGGATTTAAGCAGCTTGCACACCTTTCCGCTGCTCCCACTATCTACGAAGCCTTCTGGCTGAGTCATGTACACGCTCTCTTCTAAATCACCGTTTAGAAATGCGGTCTTAACATCCATTTGCCAGATTTCGTAGTCATGGTTTGCAGCAATGGCAAGTAAGATCCGGATGGACTTAAGCATAGCCACTGGAGAAAAGGTTTCGTCATAATCCACACCTGGTCATTGACGAAAACCCTTTACTACAAGTCTAGCTTTGAAAGTCTCAACTTTTCCATCTATACCAAATTTCTTTTTAAAAATCCACTTGCTCCCAATGGGTTTTACCCCTTCAGGAGCATTTTCCAAAATCCATACTTTATTGGTGTACATGGATTCCATCTCAGATCGCATTGCATCCAGCCATTTCACAGAGTCACCACTCGTGATGGCCTGCTCGAAACTAGTCGGGTCATCATCATCATCCATGATGCAATCCTCGCTTCCACCATCAATGAGAAAACCGTAGTATCTCTCAGGTGGACGAGAAACCCTACTAGATCGGCAGAGAGGCTGGGGTTCGTCGGGTACTACTGAATCCTCTGGTTCTACCAAGTCTTCTGTTATAATTTCTGTTGCTGGAACCTCTTCCAGTTCTACCTCAATGTCACTAATTTGTTTCATAAGAAAACCTTTTTCTAAGAAAGTGGCATGTCGAGAAACAAACACCTTTTGTTCCTCGGGGTGGTAGAAGATATACCCTTGTGAATTTTTGGGATATCCTACAAATTTACATAAGACTGATCTTGCCTCGAGTTTGTCCGGATTTTGTCCTTTGACATTGGCTGGACAACCCCATATCTTAACATACTTAAGAGATGGTCTCTTCCCTTTCCATATCCCATATGGAGTGGTAGGCACTGATTTGGTAGGAACCACATTCAATAGGTGTATGGCTGTCTCAAGCGCATACCCCCAGAAGGAAATAGGTAACTCAGCCTCGCTCATCATAGAGCGCACCATATCTAATAGGGTGCGATTCCTCCGCTCAGATACACCGTTGTGCTGTGGTCTATAAGGAGGAGTAAGCTGAGAGAGAATCCCATTCTCTTTTAGATAATCTAGGAACTCACTGCTTAAGTATTCACCTCCTCGATCAGATCGAAGAATCTTAATACTTTTGCCCGTTTGATTCTCTACTTCGTGCTTATATTCTCTGAATTTCTCAAAAGCTTCAGACTTGTGTTTCATCAGAAACACATGTCCGTATCTAAAGAGATCGTCAGTGAATGTAATGAAGTAGGAAGAACCGTTCCTGGCATGCGTAGACATGGGACCGCATACATCACTATGTATTAGTCCTAAGAGTTCAGTAACTCTTTTTTCGTGTCCACTAAATGGAGCTTTGGTCATTTTTCCTTTGAGACATGAATGGCAAGTATCATAAGATGATAATTCGAACGGATTCAAATAACCATCTTTATGTAACTTAGCCAGTCGTGTCGCATTGATATGACCAAGTCTACAATGCCACAAGTAGGATTCGTTCATATCTGAACTTTTCCTCTTGTGTGTGTTTTGTACATTCAGGACTGTATTCTGATTTAGAATGAATATGCCATTATGTAACGAGCCTGATGCAATCAACTTTTGATCTAGGAATATGTTCATAACATTATCCTTTACTACAAAATTATATCCTTCTTTACTTAATAATGAAACTGAAATAATGTTGCACATCATGTTCGGTATATAATAGCACTCATTTAGAATCAGTGTATTACAACTTGGTAATACAAGGTGATATTCGCCAACTGCTTTGGCTGCAACATTTGCACCATTCCCTACTTGAATGGAATGATCACCTTTTGCCAGTTCTCTACCTTTCCGTAGCCCATGTAACTGTTTACATATATGGGATCCTGATCCGGTATCTAATACCCAGGACGTAGGGTGAACTGAGAAACAGTTCTCAATAACTAACACACCCGAAGAAGATGCATCAACATGCATGTTCTTTTGGGCGGTGTGAGAATCCAGATATTCTCCTGTTTCCTGTTCTTTCTTATAACTCTTATAAGAAAGAACGGGTCCAACGTTCCCTTGCTCAGTACAATAATCGGGTTCAGTCAATACATCCATATTATTATCTTGATTATGGCCTGACATGGTTGCTACCTGGAGAGAGAGAGAGAAGAAAAACACTTTAGCGTACGCTCTTGCAAGATTAAATTGGTTATTATCTTATCTAATCAGGATGTCTCCCACTGTTTTTATCAAATCTACCTTAAAACCCTAAAAGGTAAGATTAGCCGGGATTAATTACACCTTACAATTTCGTCAATCTTTCAGCCAGATCAGTGTCGGTACTTTGAGGGAGGTTCCCCGTGCTTTCGGACGGACCTAATTATAGTAAACCTCGTTTTCCCAGAGGCGTAACCCCGTTAACACTTTTCTAGACACCTACTTGAATAACTAATTGTCCTGTGTAAAACTCTCCCAGGAGTAACTCTTACTCGCAGTGGGTATCGGGATCCAACTATCTCATAGGAGGTATGCAATCTCATTGCAAATTTCAACTCTCGAAATTCCCGATAATATTTTTACCCCTAGTGTTCTATGACCTTGACGAATGCCAAACAACCCATAGTCCACTAGTCAAGTTCAACCCGTACATTTCTTGATTGAATTAAACCCACCCGCACGACCCTTAACGAATGCCAAACAACACCGTACGAATACCCTAATCCAATCAACATCATATGCATAAGCAGATAAATACTAGTTAGCTACCGTACACTACGCCTTGACGAATGCCAAACTACCGTAGCACGAATACTAAGTAGTACTTATCTGAAATGATGGTGGGCTACGCAGGTTTTTCAGAAAACCATGAGCGTAATGAACTTGATATCATTGTAGAATCCAGTGAAGTTTTGAAAAGGAGTGTTTTTGAGGCTTTTCTTAGTTTCGCTAAAGGGGTCACTCCCGGTGAAGGGATCGTCGGCCCTTTCCTCATCTAATAAGGTGCAGGATATATCATATATACCGCTGTGCAAAGCAAAACACTAAAAGCATTCAAAAGACAAACCGGGTTTTGTAGCATCTGCCAGTTTCTCTAAAGGGGTCACTCCCGGTGAAGGGATCGTCGGCCCTTTCCCCATCGAATAAGGTGCAGGATATATCATATATATCACTGTGGAAAGCAAAACTGTAGCTACCCATTTTATAAAGTTTTTGATTCTACAACATCTTTAGGTTTCTTTTCTTTTATTAATCTCATTAATAAATATTCCATCAGCTTATGCTTCCTAAGCATCACAGAAGAAACGAAAGCGGTAATATTTATATATCAGCATATATTTATAGTATAAGCATTCGTCTCAGGCAGTAATATGATCTCATCACAGAACATTGCAGCAGAAGAACATATATTAAATATTGGATATATTAGGACGTCCGTGTTTTCAATACGAGCCTGTATAAAACATGGATTCCACGGTCGCGACGAATAGCCAAACCCACATCCCAAGACCCCTACGAGAGCGGCAAGTAACACTGCCAATTCTAGGGTTAGGAGACCCGGTCTCGACTCCTCGAGATGGCCTCCCACTGGACCCTAGAACCCGGTTACTTGTGCTCCCCTCCTTGGGTCTACCTAATGCGGAAAAGTAAATAATATACACTGGTGACAGCAACCGCAACCTGGAAGTGCCCCAAATAAAAGAATATTACATTACAAATGAATTTTACATGAATGAAAATAAAAAAAACCCTCATCCTACATAAAACCCCCGGCTATTCAGAACGCGACGATCCAATATAACATATCACAGCAACACATAATATCACATATCATCAACGTAAGTAAATATGCGCATCCCAATTGTCGTTGACATATAGCAACGAAACCGGCGATATCACATATTACACATACGGTCACAGAAAAGAAAGTGTAAATCTACAACATTTGGAATCCACAATCACTTTAGACATCGTAAATCAGAAATATCACATACTTCGCATTTCATGCCTAACTCTATGAATTCCACATATTGTATCACATTCCAGATAAATAGACAGTATTAAACTTTTCGAACAGATAATCAAATACCTAAAATTTCCCAAAGTTCTCAACTCTTGAGCGGAGTTCAAATAATCCCAAAATATGTCACAGTACCGGTGATCCAGCCGTAGAAGGGTCAAGCCAACGCCTCACATGTGGCACGCCGTACTCCCCCAAACCCGAAGGTTCATAAGGCAGTTCAAGACGGTCACATAATCGAGTTAAGGTTTGTTGTCTTCTAGAGGGTCCACCGCTTAACTTGTACAATTTTTCCGAAAGATTTAAACCCGATAAAAATTCAACGCTTGAAAGTTTTCCGTACCGGGAAACAGTGAGTTAAAGATATCCGTTCAAATAGTTTAACAGTTTCTAAATATCCGGAAAGATATACGAATTTAAATATTCCGATCAAATCTACTATTAAAAAAGAAACCCCAGAAGTATTAACGTTAAAACAGATTAAAAATACCCAGAAGCATCAACAAGTACCTACGGTTATTACCATCAAAGCCACGTGTCGCCAATCCATTAATCCGCCGCGGAACCGCCGCGCAAGCATGCTTGCGCCGCGGTTCCGCCGCCGATTGGTCGAATTGGGGGCTCGGATTTTATGGTAATTCTTAGAATTCCCTGCTGATTTTTTACGTATTTTTAATTCAGAAAAATCCCAAATTTTGAAAAATTTCCAGAGAGGGGGCTTTTTCCGTCGGTTCGGGTTCGATCGGAGTTTTAACTTCGTAAACACATCGCCTAATGCTCTACCTAGTCTCTGATACAACTGAAAGGTTCCTAGGCACTCTTGTGAAGGTTCATAAGGCATCAAACATGCCCGGATAAAAAATTAGACGTGCCGAACAACCCAAACCCGGGATCTTTGCTAGATTATTAGGGTTTAACATGCAAGATGATAACTTTTATCTAAGTGTGAGGGATTACAACCTTTGTAGTCCGCTCCTTCACTTCACAAGCTCCGAGTAGAAGTCCCTTTGCCGCGATCCACAATCTCCCGGACTCATGAGAGGCTCCACGACTCGAACGATCCATGCTAGCTTGAAGTGTTCCAAATCTCCGATGATCTATGTCGAAGTTGCAAAGACTCAAGCTTTCTCACTCTAAAGAGATGAACACACTAATCTCATGGGCTAGATGAGATGAGGATGAGAGAGTAGTATTTTTGCTTTCTTTTTAAATCATTTTCTCATATTTTTTCATCCCTTAAAGAAAATCAAGTAAGCTTTTTCAAGAGAGAAGAAGATGATAATGGAAAATCCATAATAAGATTAATCCTTTTGTGATGAATAGAAAGAAGACTATATGATTGATTTATAAACCATGCAAGATGATAACTTTTATCTAAGTGTGAGGGATTACAACCTTTGTAGTCCGCTCCTTCACTTCACAAGCTCCGAGTAGAAGTCCCTTTGCCGCGATCCACAATCTCCCGGACTCATGAGAGGCTCCACGACTCGAACGATCCATGCTACCTTGAAGTGTTCCAAATCTCCGATGATCTATGTCGAAGTTGCAAAGACTCAAGCTTTCTCACTCTAAAGAGATGAACACACTAATCTCATGGGCTAGATGAGATGAGGATGAGAGAGTAGTATTTTTGCTTTCTTTTTAAATCATTTTCTCATATTTTTTCATCCCTCAAAGAAAATCAAGTAAGCTTTTTCAAGAGAGAAGAAGATGATAATGGAAAATCCATAATAAGATTAATCCTTTTGTGATGAATAGAAAGAAGACTATATGATTGATTTATAAACCATGGTCAAGGATGAGTGGCTAGGATTTAGTAGAGAATAAACTAGAGTTAGGGTTTGGTTGGGTTAAGAATGTGTCATCCAAAAATATCTTAAGAATGACAAAAGAAAAAAGCTTCTAGAAGGTGCATGAAGCATCTAACCCTAATCAAACCCTAACCTCAATTAATCCTCCTTAAACATGTTTAACAATTAATCATATCATGTCACAATAATATATATCACATATATATTATATATTTGCAACAAAAGAAAATAATACAATTAACATATATCGCATATATATCAATGTATCATCCAATGAGAAAATGAAATAATAAAGCGAGCCAATATTAGATAATGTAATAATATATCATATATATTATTATACATTAAATCATCGAATCAACACTTGATCCGACGATCCGGCTATATCGAATATTACCGACTAATATATCATGTACCGATTCATCGAATCAACACTTGATCCGATGACCCGGTTCATATCTAAATATCGCGAGAATATAATACGGTATCTCATATCGCATTATTCTCGGTCCTGCACATATCACATATGAGCCTCTACTCCGTTTCGCCTGAGCCAAGAAACCTCTGTGTAGGACTCTAAAGAATCGTCAATACGCCGGTAGCTGGTGATGATCATATTAAACACCCACAAGCTGCAAGCGGTCAGCTAAACGTAACAGCCACCCAGGTATTGAGCGATCATAAGATCAACAAGCTAGCCCATGCGTTCTCCTGTGAATCCAATCAGTAATACTCCCGTACAGTCCGGTCTGTTCGTCTGATATGTCGCATATCAAGTCTAGGGGTGGTATACGTCAGACCCCAGTAACCGATAAGTCGTGTCGATGTGTGGCTCATAATGGGTCGAGAAACTACTAGTAACACTTACCAGTAAATCTCCATATCAGCCCTGGCCAGGGACTTCCAGTTATAGCGAATCGAACACAGCACAACATCAACTCCCTATACCGGGAAAGACGAATCCCCTCCTATCGCTCATTGCCTCCATGTGATTCGGGACTGTACCCAAAAGCCACCGTTTTGCACGCCCTCTTGGACGTGGTAAGGTGGAAATCAAAGCACAGTGGGAATCACACAAGACTCCATGACGATCTCGGGTCTACAGACTACCCTGTACCAGTGTCACCGGAGAACTGCCATCTGACGTATGGTATATCACCATCTGGGAGTTCTCGGCGAGTCCGTCCAGTGTACCCAGTCTCCACTGAGCACCCGTACACCATCTCTGATGTCAAACACCGATGGATATGGGATCATCCAACACCCATCATATGGGTCAAGATGCGTATACGCTAGTCTACTCTGGTGTATCGATGCCCTGTCTCGATATACTCTCGACTAGGAACAGTTATAGGATAGGATGTACTCATCGACTACCGCGGCCCCACTATTATGATCTCATCATAGTCCCATTAGTCGAGTATAGATCCTAAGGGCTTTATCAACATGTGAGAGTAAAACAATAAACCAATACAAGTCAACATGTTAAGATAAAGTGAAACCAAATAGCATACTATCATGACGAGCAAGAAAGTCATCTCTATATATATCCAAGCATCCATTATAATATACATCATATGTACAACAATGGCCTCTAGGGCATATACATAACTAACAATATCCACATGGACCTCCTGTCCAAACTACTGCCCCTCAAAAGAGGGAAAACTAAAATTCTGACAGTCGCTCTGTTATCCAAGTCACCTTGGAAGCGTGGAATGATAGTCGTCTCCCGAAAGAGGATGTTGTTACCATATCCCATGAACATCCACTTATATTCATAAACTTCTTCCCAACGTTTCTCTAGGATTGGATTAATACAAACTTATTGCAGCTCGTGCAAAAACATTATCTGGTTTGGTACTTGAATCTCATGATTGACTCAATTGCCTAAGCATGTGATATGCCAATCATGCACATCTTTCTCCCCTTTAGTCTGTAAGACATCTTCATAGAGGGTGACTCCATCACCTGCAGGCACACCACCATACCAGGAGTCGTCCATTCTAAAACACATTTAGAATAGTGTCAAAGTACCCAGATTGGGAAACTACCCAAATCTAGATCTAAAGCCATAGATCTAGTTACCAGAATTCCTGATATATTATCCATATTCAATGTGGAGAAACCACTGTGTGACAACCAAAGTATAACCGATCGTAGTATAGGAATTTCACTTCCAATAAAATGCATGTCATCCAAATACCAAGACATCATACCCTACTACCTTCTTAACAGATCCATCTCCAATTCTGATGAAGTCAAAGCTTATGCCTGTCACATCAAAAATAGATGATCTATCTTCGCTATACCTGCTTTAGTCTATAAATAGACACAAGCTACTTGTCCACTATTCTTCTGCTGCTCCCACTGACTATAACAACCCTTTGATAGAGTCATATACACGTGCACTTCTAAAGCTAGTTTAGAACGACGCTACACTCATCCTCCTGCCGGATCTTATAGTCTAGAACTATAAGTCCACATTGCCCACCCCGGTGCTTGCCGGGAGGCGGAAAACGGAATAAAAATCAAATTTTTATCATACTAGGCAACATGGACTAGACAAAGAAGGATCTTTGCTAAACAAAAATAAGCTAAAGCTAACTAGAAACTAGCTAAGGGTTAGAACGGTTATACCTAGGGTTTATGTCCTTCTCTCCTTGCTCCTTGGAGTAGTAGAAAGGGATCACCTTTGTCGTCTTCTCACGTCGAAGAAGGATCCACCCGAAATCCTCAACCTTTGGCTTCAACTCCAAGCTAGAAGTAACTAGGGTGCTAGAAGTGCTAATCCTAGAACCCTAGATGAGAGTAGAGATTATCAAGAAGTTTTTTTCAAGCTCAAGTGTTTCTCAACACATGAGTGGGGAGAGCTTGAGGGAGAGGAAGAACAAGAGAGAGAAAGTGAATGATAGAATAATAGAAATATGAAGCATCCTCACATATATGTGTGAATTATTGTAAATAGATAATTAGTGAGATAATTGTCATAGCTTAATCAAGTCATGACCATTATCATTTCATTTTTAATGCAAATTGCAAGGATCAAAGAGCATCTTCCAAATGAAATGATGATGGTCAAAGTGTAAACCTAGGTCAACAAGTCAAGAAGGTCAAATGGTCAACAACCATAACCATGCACAATTATTAAACTAATATCAATTAACCATAATACAAACATAAGCATTAGGGTTAATAAAATGACAATAGTCATTAACCCTAATCAAAGTCCTCTCCCTCTGTCTCAAGCAACTGTGCATACGCACCCGTATTCGTGATCCGAGGAACACGAATACAATGAGAAAAAATCCAATCCCAAATCATATACTAGGATCCGGCTTAAACCAAAGCCCGCTAGTATAAGCTGTCCGGACAGCAAACGTGCACAAGTGCACGGATGTGAACAAACCCTGTCGCAAACCCATGCGACCTCTACTCATTTTTCCTAAAGGCGAATAGCTTTCTGTGTGGGACTCTAAAGACTCGACACTACGCTGGCAGTGGGTTTAACCACAGACCGCAAGCAGCACTAGCTGTACGTAACGGTTCCCAGGTAGATGCCGATAAGAAGACTGACGAGGTGAACCCCATCTGAACTCCTACTGAGCCTGTATGTGACAGTCTCCGTACAGTCCGGTCTATTCATCTGATACATCGCATGGCGGGCCTAGGGGGGCGGTGAACGTCAGTCCCCTAATAGCGGTACAAGTCGTGTCGGAGTGTAGCCCAGAACACCCTGAGATAACACTGGAAACCTACCAGTATATCTTGCTTGCCCTGGCCAGGGACTACTCGTGTAATAGCTCTCCTGGACACAGCGCGATGTCAACCCCCGATACCGGGAGAGACGAATCCTGTCTAACCGTCGCTCCCTCCAAGTGCTTCGGGACTGCACCCAAAAACTACCTGTTTGCACGACTCCTTTGAGCCGTGGTTGGGTAGTAATCAAAGTGCAGTGGGAACACACTCGAGGCGAAGTGACAGTGTCAAGTCAGCGGACTAAGCTGTACTCATGTCACCTGGGAACTGATAACTGACGATAGGTATAATACCAACCAACAGTCCCCGACGAGTCCTGTCCAGTGTACTTGTAACCTAACGAGCACCCGCATACTATCTCAAGTACGACGTACTGACGGCTGTGGGACAGACCGTCTCCCACACTGGGATGAGAAGCGCATACGCTAGTCTACTCCGGAGTATCGATGCCCTGTCTCGATAGTCCAACGACTAGGGACCTGTATAAGGATGTGCTTATGGATTACCCAGCTCCCACGTGTGTGAGCGCCATCACAACGCTGGTAATCAAGCAAAGATCCTAAGGGCTCTACTAATATGTATATCAGCGATATGCTAAAAGAAACACATGCACATATTAAAGCAGAGACAAACCAAGTAGCATTCTACCATTTCGAGCAAGATTGTATATACAACTGTGAATATCCCAAGCTTCCATCAAGTAATATACAAACTAGTATGATACATTAATGGCCTCTAGGGCACATACACTAACAATCTCCCACTTGCACCAAGGCCATGTACTGGCGTATCGAAGACCTATCATCTCGATCAGCCGCACGAACTGAGTCTGGGGCAAGGCCTTGGTGAATGGATCTGCTGTGTTATCTTCTGAAGAAACCCTCCGAACCTCGATCTCCTGGCGATCCACGATCTCCCTGATCAGGTGATACCGCCTCAAGATGTGTCTGGATTTCTGATGGGACCTGGGTTCCTTCGCTAAAGCTATAGCCCCGTTGTTGTCGTAATACAGAGGTATTGGGTCAACAATGGACGGAACCACCTGAAGTTCATTCAAGAACTTCCTCATCCACACAGCTTCTTTTGCGGCATCAGATGCAGCGATGTATTCCGCTTCTATAGTCGAGTCAGCAACGGTTTCCTGTTTGGAACTCTTCCAACACACCGCCCCTCCATTGAGGGTAAAGACAAAACCCGACATGGACTTGGAATCATCCTTATCACTCTGGAAGCTGGAGTCTGCAAAGGCCTCAATCTGGAGGTCTTTTCCGCCATACACCAAGAACATCTCCTTAGTCCTTCTCAGGTACTTGAGAATGTTCTTTACTGCCATCCACTGTTTCTCCCCAGGGTTTGACTGATACCTGCTTACCACACTCAGTGCATAAGCCACATCCGGTCTGATACACAACATCGCATATATTATAGAGCCTACCGCAGAAGCGTAGGGTGTAATAGACATGCGATCCCTTTCCAAATCAGTCTTGGGAGACATCTCTTTGGAGAGGGTGATCCCATGACAAGCCGGTAGATTACCGCGCTTGGAATCTTCCATACTGAATCTCTTCAGTATGGTGTCGATGTACCTGAACTGTGAAAGTCCTAATATCCTCTTGGATCTGTCACGGTAGATCCGGATACCCAGAATGTATGAGACATCACCCAGGTCTTTCATGGAGAACCTGTGTGACAAGAACCCCTCGACAGATTGTAGCATAGGAATGTCAGTTCCTATTAAGAGAATGTCATCCACGTATAAAACGAGGAATACTACAGTTCTCGCTACAAATCTACAATAGATGCATGGTTCATCTGGATTTTTGATAAAGCCAAATTCTTTGACCGTCTCATCAAAACAGATGTTCCAACTCCGCGATGCTTGCTTTAGTCCATAAATGGACTTAAGCAACTTGCACACCTTTCCACTGCTCCCACTCTGAATGAAACCCTCTGGCTGTTCCATATAGACACACTCCTCTAAATGTCCATTTAGAAAAGCGGTCTTTACGTCCATCTGCTAAATTTCATAATCGTGGAAGGCAGCAATGGCAAGAACGATCCGAATGGATTTCAGCATTGCTTCTGGAGAAAAGGTTTCGTCATAGTCCAAACCAAGTCGCTGACGAAAACCTTTTGCAACCAGTCGAGCTTTATAGGTCTCAACCTGTCCATCTACACCAATCTTCCTTTTGAAGATCCATTTGCATCCTACGGGTTTTACCCCATCTGGAGAAATGTCCAACGTCCATACTTTGTTGGTGTACATGGACTCCATTTTGGTCCGCATTGCATCCAGCCATTTTACCGAGTCGACGCTCTGAATGACTTGCTGGAATCTAGTAGGCTCATCAAAATCTATGATGCAATCCTCTCTATCCCCGTCAATGATAAAACCGTAGTATCTCTCGGGCGGATGAGACTGCCTACTAGTCCTGCGGAGTGGCGTGGGAATGTCCTGATCTTTCGAACCCTCTGGTTTTACTAAGCTTTCAGTAATAGCTCGTGGTTCTGGAATTTCTTCCAGTTCTATTGCTCTCCCACTTAGTTCCTTTTCTATGAACTGGTGTTCTAGAAAGTGGGCATGGCGAGAAACAAAAACCTTTTGTTCCACTTCGCAATAGAAGAAATATCCCTTGGAGTTCTTTGGATATCCCACAAACTTGCACTATACTGAGCGCGCCTCGAGCTTGTCCGCATGCAGTTTTTTTACAAAAGCCGGACATCCCCCTGTCTTAATATGATTAAGATAGGGTCTCTTCCCACACCACATCTGATATGGTGTAGTAGGCACAGTTTTAGTTGGAACTCGGTTCAAAAGGTATGCAGCTGATTCTAGCGCATATCCCCAGAACGATCGCGGCAACTCAGCGTTACTCATCATGGACCGTACCATATCCAATTGGGTTCGGTTCCGTCTCTCCGATACACCATTATGTTGCAGAGTGTATGGAGGAGTAAGCTGAGAGAGAATTCCATTCTCTTTTAAGTAACCCAGGAACTCGGCACTCAAGTATTCACCACCTCGATCAGATCTCAGTGCCTTGATAGTTTTTCCTGTTTGTTTTTCTACTTTATTCTTATATTCTTGGAATTTTTCAAAAGCCTCGGATTTATGTTTCATTAAGAAGACATATCCGTACCTTGAAAAGTCATCCGTAAAAGTAATGAAGTAAGAATAACCGCTTCGTGCATGTGTAGACATTGGACCGCACACGTCGCTGTGTACGAGTCCCAAGAGCTCGCTCACTCTTACTCCGTATCCAGTGAACAGAGTCTTAGTCATCTTTCCTCTGAGACAGGATTGATAAGTTGCATACGATTGATATTCGAACGGATCCAAATACCCTTCTGTATGTAACTTAGTCAACCTTCTCTCATTGATGTGACCAAGTCTACAATGCCATAAAAAAGTTTTATTGATTTCTGGAGACTTTCTTTTGTGTGTATTCTGGACATTGAAAATCTGTGGTTGGTTTAATACGTATATACCGTTGTTCAATGTACCTGACCCAATCAAAACTTGATTAAAGTGAATGTTCACTATATTACTTACAAATGCAAATTCATAAACTTATTTAGATAATAAAGATACAGAAATGATATTACAGGTTGCATTTGGTACATAATAACAACTACGCAAAACCAAAAAGTGTCCATCCGACAATCCCAGGTGATAGTCCCCCACGGCCTCAGCATCCATGCTAGCACCGTTTGCAACTCTGAGGGTCATGTCACCTGCCTTCAAAACTCTACGCTTTCTCAACGCCTGCAAAGAATTATAGATGTGAGATCCTGATCCGGTATCCAATACCCAGGATGTAGAGTTTATTGAAAGACAGTTTTCAATAACATACACACCTGAAGCTGAAGCCGCAACTCGCTTCAAATCCTGTGTTCTGGCCTGCCAAGCCTTGCAATCCTGTTTCCAGTGACCACTTTTGTGTCAATAGAAGCATTCTTCCTTCCCCACCAGCTTTCCCGCTACCTTTGATGCTTTTCCTTTTCCCTTCGTATCCACTTTACTGACACCGCCTCTTGGTTTGGCGGGGGCTTTCTTCTTCTTACCCTTGGCTTTCGCCCTGGATCTAGAAGAGGAAGATCCTCCTACAAACAAAGTGGATGTCTCCCTACCTTTCTGTAGGGTGCCCTCAGCACTCCTCAACATGTTCAGAAGTTCGGAAAGTTCAACCTCCTTTCCTTGCATGTTGAAGTTAAGGATAAACTGGGCGTAAGTGGAAGGAAGGGACTGGAGAATCAAATCAGTATAGAGTTCATTCTCCAACGTGGTCCCAAGGTCCGCGAGCTCCTCTATGTAGACAATCATCTTATGCACATGTTCCGCTACCGATGATCCGATGCCCAACCTTGCCGAAAACAACTTCTTCGACACTTCGTATCATGCGATACGAGACTGCTCTCCATACAGTTCTTTTGTATAAAGAAATATGGACTCTAGGTCCATATTCTCGGGCCTCCTCTGATTTTCTTTGTCCATCGAGGCTAGTACGAGGCATTTGGCCTTCGCGCAATCTATTTCCCAGGTCTTGTAGATTTCCCTATCTACGACACTGGTTTTGGGACCTGGGACAGGGGGAGCTTTGGTGGTAAGGACATACCCCAACTTGTCGTAAGTGATTGCCATCTTGACATTCCTGAGCCAATCTTTGTAGTTTGGCCCTGTCAATATGTTTTTATCTAGTAATAACTTAAGTCCGGTCATGTTGAATGGTCGCTGCAATTAGGAGAGAGAAAAGAAACACTTTAGCATGATGCTCTTGCAAGTTTAGAGTGGTTTTTAGTTTGTCTAAACTGGATGGCCCCCACTGTCTCTCGAATCCCTTCTCAAACCGTAAAGAAAGGATTAGTCAGGATCAATCTCACCATACAATACTTGCGTAACCGTTCAGCCAGGCCAGTGTCGGTACTTCGAGGTAGGTTTTCCAACGCTTTCGCGAAGTTCCTTAATTTAAGAACCTCTTTTCCCTGGGGGCGTAGCCCCGCTAACACCTTTCTAGACACCTACTAAGTTTATAGCATTGATCGTTAAGTGAGAGTTTTCCCGAGGAGTAGCATATACTCACAGTAGGATCGGAATCCAAATATCATCGCGTGATAAAACCGAAGGAATCCTACCAGAATTATCACACTCCAAATGGTATACAGCGCTAGCAAGTTTCAGTGCTTATGAAACTCCCGATGTGGATTTTTGCCCCATGCTCTTATGACCTTGACTTTGGCCAAAATATCATAAGTCACATGTCAAGTTCTACCCTTCATTCTCCTGGTTAATTTGGACCCACCTGTACCTACGCTTGACTTTGGCCAAAATGGCAGCACGACTGTCCTAAACCAACGCATCTATCTATGCTGCACATGAATACCCAATAGCTACCAATCACTATGCCTTGACTTTGGCCAAAATATATAGCTTGAATACTTTTGACCATTCATGTGGATTGACGGAGGGCTATGAATGGTTTTGGCAAAACCGTGAACGTAGTGAACTTGATATAATCGATGGAACGAGATAGCTTTTAAAAGGAGTGGTTCAAGCTCCGCGTTTAAAAGTTTGGTTTTGAAAAGAACCGAGTGGTTTTCAAAGTGTTCCAATCGACTTTTACCTGGTTTATTTTCTTGCATTAGTTCTTTTAATGCGTCCCATCATTTAATCCTACCATTGCAGAAAATAACCAAAATATGGTGTACGCTTATGTCATCCGCATTCGCCATGGGGTCCCGTCATCACCCGTTAGGTTACTTAACTAACGACAGAGCGGGGGCAGGACTAGCGCGGATGCAAAACATAAGCAACACCTAAATAGTTATAGTATATAAGTATATAGCAAAGATAGTCATTACAGATCACAGACGAATACATTGGATATACTAGGAATCCGCAATCCGTTCGAGCCTGCAACGAAAAGCGGATTACACAGTCGCGGTGAATAGCCAATACCCCACCCAAGACCCCTACGGGTGCGGCAAACTACCCGCCAAGTACCCGAAGCGAAGCAACCTCCCTCATGTAGGGTTCCTAAGCACTCTAGTGGGGTCTCACAAGTGATCAAACATGCACAAATCAAATTTTTCAAGTGCCTACAAACCCTAATACGGATCATTAACTAGATATATAGGCCAAGTAAGCAAGTAATCGAATTCAATGCTAAGGGAAAGTGACTACAACCTTTGTAGATCCAGTCCACCACCTCCTAGGCTCCGTGATGAAGTCCCTCCGCTGTCCAAAACGAACCCATGACTCTAGCATCGGCATCATCGAAGAATGGGCGGGCTTGATCGTCGGTTCGATGCCAAAGATGATCTACGTCGAGGTATCACAAGAACAAGCTCCAACTTCACCAAGCCTTGAAAACTTGTGAAGGAAACACCCTATACAACTTGGCAAGAGGTAGAGGATGAAGAAATAGGAAGTGGGTAGACTTTAGATTTGGATTTCTCACTCATTTTGGCTAGTTGCCATTGATGGTGCAAGCTTTCTTCAACTTGAAGATGAAGAAGAAGATGATAAAAGAATTATGTAAATGATAAATAAATCAATACTTATCATTTACTAACCCTTGGTTAGTTGTAGAGAATGGACCATGGTTAACTTGAATGGTTAGGGTTAAGGATGAGACAAGAATGGTGACTTGGTCAAAGTTTCAAGAAGCTTCAACTAAAAACAAAACAAGTCCACCATTTATCTTTCTCTTTATCATTTTCTTTTTCCAAAATAAACAAAAGAATAAATAAATGAATAAGTAAATAAAAAGAAAACCCTAATCATAAACTTAACCATGGTCTAATTCTTTATACTAACCCTAGCTTGCATGTATCATCAAACATGATACAATCATGTGCACAAAATATATCACATATACAATGTGTACAAACCAAGTGAGTAAATCCATTTAAAGTGAACCAATACTAGTTAATGCAAAGTAATATATCAAATATATAATTATACATTAAATCATTAAATCAACACTTGATTCAATGATCCGGTTATATCGCATATAACCGGCTAGTATCCAATGTATCGGCTTATCGAATCAATCCTTGATTCGATAACTAGGTTATATCGCATACAACCATTCGACACATTTATCGCGAGAATGAAATACGGTATCACATACACGCATTATTCTCGGTCCCGCACATATCTCATATGCGCTCCTATTTCGTTTCGCTTGAGCCAGGAAACCTCTGTGTAGGACTCTAAAGACTCGTCAATACGCCGGCAGCGGATGATGATCATATCTGTCACGACCCGAAAGAGCACATGACTGGCCCTTGAACCATATGAAGTCTATAGGACCACATCTGATCCAAGTAAGCCAAAAGCCCAGAAATCTAAAACCATTTTTAAGAATAAGTAAGGAAACTGGTTTAAAGAAGTGAAGAAATACATGTTTGAAATCAAGGTTTTTAAATAACTAAGCCGAATATGCATTTAAAAAAGTAAAGTCTTTTCTAAAAATTTCGGCAGAGTTTCTTTTGTAAAACTGGCCCCGAATAGGGTACAACAAGGATAACAATATATGCAATGATAAAGGCATCCCCAAGCGGGAGCTAGCTCTTCATCAATTAACGGTCACAACCACACATGCAACAATAATATACAATGCCAAACGGCGAGGGTCAAACCAAAAGAACTCAAAAAAACAAGAAAACCTCAATACTGCTAAGCGCGACTCTAAGGTCGAATAATACATCACTAAAGTCTGAGTCTGAAACAATATACAATTTTGGTTGATGGAAATTCTAGATACAATGAATAATATAAGTACAATGGTGGTTCTTGATGCAAAAGAAACCACCTACCAAATACAATTCACCCTCAAGGAAGCAATGTGCCAGAAATGCCGCAAAGGAACCTGTGCGGCAAAACCTGCAAGAACTGTGGCACAACGGGGGTGAGTTGCCAACTCATGAATATAAAATATCTACAATCAGAAACCGAATGCAAGACATAATCCTAGGTCAACAATCAGTAATATAACCACTAGAGTACATCTGAAGTATGATAAGGTGGCAAGGTAACATCTAAATATGTATGTAGTGCCAGGTACCCAGGTAATAACATGTCATCAGTATAGGGTATGTCTGCATGAAGTAAATATGATGAAGTATCAAGGATATCAATACACATATATTAGCGTCCCATACCACTAATATTGGTGTAAGGGTATATATAACAGCGCCCTTATACCCTGTTATATATACAAATGAAGTATGATAAGTGTAAATCCAGTCTATATATGATCCATGTCTTTATATATGTGGGACCCGTCCACCCGTCACCCAATGACAATAAGCATCATGTATGCAATATGAGGATATAAACAAAATCATGGAAAAACATCATGAAACCCGTGCCTAGCATCGACACGTAAATCCTCATCCATCGGGCTCCGTCAGTCCGGATCGGCCCGCGGGCTATGTCTGCAGAATCGGCCCTCGGCCCCGGCAGTACGCCCATCTCTCAACTCCGGTCGGTATCCTCCAGATATCCGCCGAGCTCAAATACAATCACCGGTAGGTACTCGCCCGCCTCCAGGCTCAATCGGCAAAACCCATCGATCATCTTGCCGAGGGGAACCATACCGGGCCCACCACGAACCCGCAAACGGATCATCCACTCCTCGAATCGGGTTTCAACCACACGTCTCAGCACCGAGAAAACGCGTGGTGGACGCACCAAAATATCATATCACGAGGTACCGGGTTTTTCAAAATAGAGAATCCTTTCTTAAATAATCCCACGGTCCTCAAACCAGAAATCACATGAAAATCCAACATCAAGAAGTAAATCCAATGCGATGTGCTATGCAATCAATCCATGATGTATGCGACATGTAAAGAAAGGTAATCAAATCAGAAGTCATGCAACAGTACTACAGTGTAGTGGCATGGCAATTATCGATGATGAAGTGTGTGAACCGACAAACAGTGTACGTGGAACATACGCATCATCGATAATGGTGCTGGTGTCCTAACAGCATGATATCATTAGCAATAAACACATGCAAGCGATGCGAATAGCATGAAAATACGGAAATCAAATAGTCAACATCACAGTGAAGAATCTACTATGCAATTACAGATCTAAGTATCAAGTCAAATGGGAGAGGTATGGAAACCACCTAAATCTGAGTCGATGAATATATAGATATATAGTCGGTGATCCCGCCTCAACAACATATCGTAGGACATCCTCGAGTTATGAGTGCGGATCTATCATCAATATCGGCTCGTACGGTAAATCATCGTACGGCATCCCAGTAGCTGGGTACGGGTCAACATCTCACTATCTCATCACATAACAGGTATCACTATCGTCAGATCATATAATCTGGGGTACTACTCTATGTTTAGTACAAATCGATACCATCAATAAAGTATGCATGCGGGGGTAAACACACATCCCAAGCCCGCAAGAATCACAAGTCATATCCCAATTATGAATCATATCAAATCACCGATCTCGCGGCACAAAGCCCACATCATTGACTCATCTCCAAAGTCATCCCATATCATCAAACACAGTGCAAGTATAATGAGTATGCAAGGTTGTGCGTGCTGGTGTACCTCTATCCTAGAGCTCGCAACTAGGAATTACGCTAGTTATTTCTATCTCTAACTAACCATAACACACTACAACTACCACGTAAATAAACTACATAGTATACTATCTACGGACTGCGGGGGTGCTATACGCCATCCACCCGACTTCCCCCTGTTGATATAATCTACTCACCTTGCATCATCATTTGCGGACATCACCACGCATTTGCTTGTCGTCCCGAAGTCTTTATGAGTACCTACACATCAAAGTGTCGTATATGCGCATTAAAACCAAATCCAAGATAAAACGGCACATGAAATCCAAAACGATACGATAAGGGGCCTATAGGTGAGAACCTATGGCACGCCTTCAAAACCATCAATAAATCCTCTATATCGTCGTATAAACGCCAAATAGTCGAGGCAAAACAAAATCCATAATTGCAGAATCAAAAATACGGAATACGGAAACACGAATCCAAAACAGCAACTTTGGAAATATGTCCCAGATTTCACCCTAGGTCACTTTATACAAATCTATATATACCAGGGGTCTAACATAAACATGTAGGAGCTACAGAACCAATACGAGCCAAGAAGGTGGGACCCAGGCCGCAATTAGCGGCCAATTGGGAGAAATCGGCGGCCGGGAAGAAGAAGTGGGAGCTGGGGTCTTGGTGGTATCTTCCTGGGTGCCTGCACATACTACTGTCCAATCAATTTTATTTTAGGGTGTCTCGGGTGATAGCAGATTCAAATTAACCTTCACAGATTCCATAATTTCCCCGATATCGGTTTCTAAAATCCGTATTCCGGTTTAAGCTTCAGGTTTTGGGTTCCAATTCATACACTAGGGTGTTGGTATAACCTCCACTAACCTCAATTTCACAATACAACACCAATTTCCCTCAATCCCTAACTTGGTTATCCTCAAGTCCACAATATCACACAATATCGATTCTATAACAACATTGGGGTATAAGGAATGCTAGAATTAAGCTAATGGTCCAGAAATTACCTCAATTGGCAACTCAAGAAAATTCTTGAGTTGCCCCTAGTGGCCAAAATCCATGCTTTCTTGGTCCATTACGTAGATCTCGAGCTTGTGCATCTTTTTAATGAAATGAGGGTGGGGTTTTAGAGTGATTTTTGAGGTGATTAGAGGGCTTGATGATGGGGGGAAATAAATGGCAGGAGCAGTAGCAGTAGCAGCAGCTCAGGAAGAGGGGGGGGGGGAAATGAGAGGAAAACCAAGGGAAAGGCTAAGGTTTAAGTCAAAAGTCCTCGCCTACCCTCTCTTCTCACCATACCTATTTCTCATTTTCTTTTTCTTTATCCTTTAATCCAAATCCTTCTCACACCAATAGTAAACCCAAAGTAACATGGTAGAAAATGTAACACAAGTGTAGGAAAAGATATGTGCACATTTTTGCACAAAAAGCCAAAAATCCGATTAGCGATTTTTAATCGCGATTAGAACTAATTAAGCATATAACTAGTCAATTAAACTTAGAAATGGCATAATTCTTTAATTTACCCTATTTTAGAATTTTCTATAATTTTTCTAACATTTTTCCTATTTATTTGTATTTAATAATACCAAAATATTAAAATATTCAATAAAATAATATTAAATTATAAAAATTCCCAAAATTAATATTTTATCTTTTTGAAATGTTACAATCTACCCCCCTTAAAGAAATTCGGTCCCCGAATTTAAATTTAAACCCCCAATACTAAAGCAATTTCAGTAATAATCCATTTTGTCGGGGTTCCGAAAACATCAACACATAGAGAATATCATAAAAATGTACTGCTCTACTAGAAATCTGTCCCCAAAATGCATATATAAGAATATCCTATGCGTCTGGTGCGCAAGGAATCAAAATCCATATATGTGTCAAACAGGTGTACAAAACAACATCTAGGTGCAACTGGTGTGCACGAAACATCTGTCGTAGGCAACATGTGTGCCTGACAGAAAAATCAGGTGCATGTGACATGCACGAAGAATCTCAATTTAGTGCATCTGGCGTGCACCAAAATCGTATATCAAAACACTGAAGGTGCATGAAAACTATGCCGGAAGTGTAAATCAAATCACTGCATAAGATAGGCGTGAAATCTCAATCAATATTGCAAACGTAATAACTATGCGCAAACATAAATATCCAGTGGGTGCTTGAAACAAATATCAAGAAACTCAGTCATCGGAACTAAATCATGCAAACAGAATGCCCAAAATACCGAAATCCAAAACGACGGATACGTGATAATCGAATCACAAAATCACAATCATAAATACCGTCTTCGGTAGTTCCTCCTTCAAGGTCGAGAAGGAGTCGGTGCATCCACTGCTAGCAGCGCGGGATATCTACTTTCCTCTTGCTCACGGTCTGGCGTCCTCTGACTCTGGGTCCTTATCTTCTTTCCGGATTTCCTATCTCGCAGTCAATCGGCTCATCGGCCCTGTCAGGTGTGCTAACGGGGACGATTCCGTTCTGGCACTTCTCTGGTCATCTCTCGGTCAATCCTCACGACCACTCGTAAGGCAGCATATCACTGGCGTCGGCCCCTAGCTCTCTGAAAGCACGTCACACATCTGATCCTGGGTGCAAACATCATTGTAGCAATGTCCTGGAAGGAATCCTGCTCAGGGTCTCTTCCAATCATGCATATGCCGATCTGTACAGAGGCTGGCTCTCTTGCATAATCTCTTCTCACTCGATAGACATCTGTGTCCTCAGCACAATATTTTCTCGGAAATTGGTCGCATCCCAACGCCTCTGTAAGCACATTACGTCTCTGGTCTCGACGGAAAGTAATGACAGCTCGTCAGTGTCTCACACGAACCTCTGGTTCCACTTGTCTCTATCATCGACCAATATGACGTCACGCCATGCTATCTCCGCACTGCACTGTTCTCGGCCACGGTCAATCCGAAATCTCTCACACGGACTCGAAATCGCGTACTCTGTAACTTCATCATTCTGTAGAAGATGTCCGGCCGAACAGGTCCTCGGGAACACGTCCCAAACGTCGGAGGAATACTCAATACTCGTCCATCCCTGATCAATTCGCAACGTATCTGGGTAAGTTCCTTATCCGAGCCTCATCAACTACCCTGTCGAAGATGCCGAACTCTGGCCTGCTGGGTGGTGCGCAAAATGACCACTCCTAGGTCTAGGTCTTCTCGTATCGTTTTCCAGAAGGGTCCTGTCGAGGTTCCTCTCTCCAATCTCATTCCTGCCGAATTGCCCGGAAGTCATCATCCATTGTTGAAGCTAGGTCTTATTCCGGAACGGCTGCATACTTATCGCGCTTCTTCCTGGAAAATATATCCATATACCACGCCTCTGGATACGTATCACATCTCTGATGTCAGCGGAGTGGGACGTCATCTCGTCGAAATATCTTGCGAACACTTTTCTTCACTCTGCTTCCATGTCGACTGATTCGGACTCGTCTCATCATGGCTGCATGGACTGTGCTCCAACGGCTACCCTCGTATCTGGAGTATCCCAAGCAAGGCATCCCATCACATGATATCCGAATGATGTCGAATCATCCGATCGACTCGTCAGAACCTCATAATCCCCTAAGAGATCAACATCATGGGTACAGTTTAATAGTATCGAGTACATGCCACAGCGTCGGTGGTCCAGCCGTAGAAGGCAAACACAAGCCTCACTAATGGCGCCGCGGAACAGCCACAAACCCTAAGGTTCAAAGGCTTTCACACGGTCATTAAGTCGAGTTAGGGTTTCATTCTTCTAGAGGGTCCATAGAATCACCTGCATGTCTTTCCGTATACTTTAAACTTGGAAAATGGGCTTCTGACATTCGATCGTCTCTATCGACTCTCAACGAACCTGCGTGAAGTCGTTTCTAGCTGGAAACAACCTATCTGATGACCTCGCATCGGTAAACGAACGAACCACATGTCCTAGTCATTTATCCTCAGGTCACTAGCGACTCGCTATCATCTCTCTAAGTATGTGCTCACGCTGCAGTAGCTCCAACCATCTGGGCGATATCTCGTCATTTGCAGCAGCAACTGGCTTATTCGCCTGTACGCCGAACAACGCCTCAATCCTCCAGGAAAGGCAATACATTGGCGGTCATCTCTGAATCGGTCTGCTCTAGATCAGAGTAAGACTCTCCACACTGGAAATCTTCAACTCATCTGGGCCCGCTCCGGCGCAAAAATCGGACGAATCACCTTCGTCTCTCAAATCGGGTAGACTAGCTATCATCTGTCTCATATCTTCCTGAAAGCTCCGGCAATCTCAGTTCGTAAGCTTCGGAAGCGACATCCTGTCAATCTCAGCAACAGCTGGTCCATCTGTCTGCACGGTAGGCGACATCATAATCTCTGAGGTATGCTGTACATCAACAGTCCTCTCTAAACTGACAGCTCTAACAACGGCCCGATCATCCGGTGCAAACCAAGCACTCGCCTCCACTAGAGGTCACAATCACCAACACTAACTCGAGACGTTCCCATGTCACCAGAAAACACAATGGTCGGCCCTCGTACCAGACGAGCTCGCCCTGACCGTAACCCTAGCAGCAGCCCAAACTGCGCTCAAACATGGTGACAGGAACCTCAATCGAGTATCAAAGAGAGCACATCAATGGCAAGAAAGAGAACAACAGATCCAGAGTGGGTATATGATCATAGGAAGGAACAACATCAATGAGGGTATGATCATGAAACTAATAGAATCGAGGATCTCAAATGGATGTATAATCATGGATATGAAGAGAATCACTGATCTCGAAAATATGTACATCCTAAGGTTCCTTAAGCGGAGTGGCGTGTCGTAAGTATGCCGCGGAACATACCAACGGTACGTCACTCTACTTTAGTCACCTATTCCATCAACCAAGGGTCATCCTACGCGACGAAAGTTCGGGTCTAATACCCCCTCGACCAAGTCTAAGTTCCGTAAGGTCAAGCCTAAGTTCCGTATATATATAAACGCCCTAGGCTCCACATAGTCAAACTTAGACTCGAACCAAGGTCAACCTAGCGCTCTGATACCAACTTTGTCACGACCCGAAAGAGCACGTGACTGTCCCTTGAACCATATGAAGTCTATAGGACCACATCTGATCCAAGTAAGCCAAAAGCCCAGAAATCTAAAACCATTTTTAAGAATAAGTAAGGAAACTGGTTTAAAGAAGTGAAGAAATACATGTTTGAAATCAAGGTTTTTAAATAACTAAGCCGAATATGCATTTAAAACAGTAAGGACTTTTCTAAAAATTTCGGCAGAGTTTCTTTTGTAAAACTGGCCCCGAATGGGGTACAACAAGGATAACAATATATGCAATGATAAAGGCATCCCCAAGCGGGAGCTAGCTCTTCGTCAATTGACGGTCACAACCACACATGCAACAATAATTTACAACGCCAAGCGGCGAGGGTCAAACCAAAAGAACTCAAAAAAACAAGAAAACCGCAATACTGCTAAGCACGACTTTAAGGTCGAATAATACATCACTAAAGTCTGAGTCTGAAACAATATACAATTTTGGTTGATGGAAATTCTAGATACAATGAATAATATAAGTACAATGGTGGTTCTTGATGCAAAAGAAACCACCTACCAAATGCAATTCACCCTCAAGGAAGCAATGTGCCAGAAATGCCGCAAAGGAACCTGTGCGGCAAAACCTGCAAGAACTGTGGCACAACGGGGGTGAGTTGCCAACTCGTGAATAGAAAATATCTACAAGCAGAAACCGAATGCAAGACATAATCCTAGGTCAACAATTAGTAATATAACCACAAGAGTACATCTGAAGTATGATAAGGTGGCAAGGTAACATCTAAATATGTATGTAGTGCCAGGTACCCAGGTAATAACATGTCATCAGTATAGGGTATGTCTGCATGAAGTAAATATGATGAAGTATCAAGGATATCAATACACATATATTAGCGTCCCATACCACTAATATTGGTGTAAGGGTATATATAACAGCGCCCTCATACCCTGTTATATATACAAATGAAGTATGATCAGTGTAAATCCAGTCTGTATATGATCCATGTCTGGATATATGTGGGACCCGTCCACCCGTCACCCAATGACAATAAGCATCATGTATGCAATATGAGGATATAAACAAAATCATGGAAAAACATCATGAAACACGTGCTTAGCATCGACACGTAAATCCTCATCCATCGGGCTCCGTCAGTCCGGATCGGCCCGCGGGCTATGTCTGCGGAATCGGCCCTCGGCCCCGGCAGTACGCCCATCACTCAACTCCGGTCGGTATCCTCCAGATATCCGCCGAGCTCAAATACAATCACCGGTAGGTACTCGCCCGCCTCCAGGCTCAATCGGCAAAACCCATCGATCATCTTGCCGAGGGGAACCATACCGGGCCCACCACGAACCCGCAAACGGATCATCCACTCCTCGAATCGGGTTTCAAGCACACGTCTCAGCACCGAGAAAACGCGTGGTGGACGCACCAAAATATCAAATCACGAGGTACCGGGTTTTTCAAAATAAAGGATCCTTTCTTAAATAATCCCACGGTCCTCAAACCAGAAATCACATGAAAATCCAACATCAAGAAGTAAATCCAATGTGATGTGCTATGCAATCAATCCATGATGTATGCGACATGTAAAGAAAGGTAATCATATCAGAAGTCATGCAACAGTACTACAGTGTAGTGGCATGGCAATTATCGATGATGAAGTGTGTGAGCCGGCAAACAGTGTACGTGGAACATACGCATCATCGATAATGGTGCTGGTGTCCTAACAGCATGATATCAGTAGCAATAAACACATGCAAGCGATGCGAATAGCATGAAAATGCGGAAATCAAATAGTCAACATCACAGTGAAGAATCTACTATGCAATTAAAGATCTAAGTATCAAGTCAAATGGGAGAGGTATGGAAACCACATAAATCTGAGTCGATGAATATATAGATATATAGTCGGTGATCCCGCCTCAACAACATATCGTAGGACATCCTCGAGTTATGAGTGCGGATCTATCATCAATATCGGCTCGTACGGTAAATCATCGTACGGCATCCCAGTAGCTGGGTATGGGGTCAACATCTCACTATCTCATCACATAACAGGTATCACTATCGTCAGATCATATAATCTGGGGTACTACTCTATGTCTAGTACAAAACGATACCATCAATAAAGTATGCATGCGGGGGTAAACACACATCCCAAGCCTGCAAGAATCACAAGTCATATCCCAATTATGAATCATATCAAATCACCGATCTCGCGGCACAAAGCCCACATCATCGACTCATCTCCAAAGTCATCCCATATCATCAAACACAGTGCAAGTATAATGAGTATGCAAGGTTATGCGTGCTGGTGTACCTCTATCCTAGAGCTCGCAACTAGGAACTACGCTAGTTATTTCTATCTCTAACTAACCATAACACACTACAACTACCACGTAAATAAACTACATAGTATACTATCTACGGACTGCGGGGGTGCTATACGCCATCTACCCGACTTCCCCCTGTAGATATAATCTACTCACCTTGCATCATCATTTGCGGACATCACCACGCATTTGCTTGTCGTCCCGAAGTCTTCATGAGTACCTACACATCAAAGTGTCGTATATGCGCATTAAAACCAAATCCAAGCTAAAACGGTACATGAAATCCAAAATGATACGATAAGGGGCCTATAGGTGAGAACCTATGGCACGCCTTCAAAACCATCAATAAATCCTCTATATCGTCGTATAAACGCCAAATAGTCGAGGCAAAACAAATTCCACAATTGCAGAATCAAAAATACGGAATACGGAAACACAAATCCAAAACAGCAACTTTGGAAATATGTCCCAGATTTCACCCTAGGTCACTTTATATAAATCTATATATACCAGGGGTCTAACATAAACATGTAGGAGCTACAGAACCAATACGAGCCAAGAAGGTGGGACCCAGGCCGCAATTTGCGGCCAATTGGGAGAAATTGGCGGCCGGGAAGAAGAAGTGGGAGCTGGGGTCTTGGCGGTATCTTCCTGGGTGCCTGCACATACTACTGTCCAATCAATTTTATTTTAGGGTGTCTCGGGTGATAGCAGATTCAAATTAACCTTCACAGATTCCATAATTTCCCCGATATCGGTTTCTAAAATCCGTATTCTGGTTTAAGCTTCAGGTTTTGGGTTCCAATTCATACACTAGGGTGATGGTATAACCTCTACTAACCTCAATTTCACAATACAACACCAATTTCCCTCAATCCCTAACTTGGTTATCCTCAAGTCCACAATATCATACAATATCGATTCTATAACAATATTGGGGTATAAGGAATGCTAGAATTAAGCTAATGGTCCAGAAATTACCTCCATTGGCAACTCAAGAAAATTCTTGAGTTGCCCCTAGTGGCCAAAATCCATGCTTTCTTGGTCCATTACGTAGATCTCGAGCTTGTGCATCTTTTTAATGAAATGAGGGTGGGGTTTTGGAGTGATTTTTGAGGTGATTAGAGGGCTTGATGATGGGGGGAAAATAAATGGCAGGAGCAGCAGCAGCAGCTCAGGAAGAGGGGGGGGGAAATGAGAGGAAAACCAAGGGAAAGGCTAAGGTTTAAGTCAAAAGTCCTTACCTACCCTCTCTTCTCACCATACCTATTTCTCATTTTCTTTTTCTTTATCCTTTAATCCAAATCCTTCTCACATCAATAGTAAACCAAAAGTAACATGGTAGAAAATGTAACACAAGTGTAGGAAAAGATATGTGCACATTTTTGCACAAAAAGCCAAAAATCCGATTAGCGGTTTTTAATCGCGATTAGCACTAATTAAGCATATAACTAGTCAATTAAACTTAGAAATGGCATAATTCTTTAATTTACCCTATTTTAGAATTTTCCATAATTTTTCTAACATTTTTCCTATTTATTTGTATTTAATAATACCAAAATATTAAAATATTCAATAAAATAATATTAAATTATAAAAATTCCCAAAATTAATATTTTATCTTTTTGAAATGTTACAATATCAAACACCCACAAGCCTCAAGCGGTCTGCTAAACGTAACGGCCACCCGGGTATTGAGCGATCAGAAGATCGACGAGCAAGCCCGCTCACACTCCAGTGAATCCAACTAGTAACACTTACCGTATAGTCCGGTCTGTTCGTCTGATATGTCGCATATCTCGCCTAGGGGTGGTAAACGTCAGACCCCAATAGCTCGATAAGTCATGCCGACGTGAAGTCCATGAAATGTGTGAAACTACTGATAACACTTACCAGTAGGTCACTGCAACCCTGGCCAGGGATTTCCTGTTATGGCCAGTCGAGCATAGCGCAACATCAACCCCCAATACCGGGAGAGACGAATCCCCTCCTATCGCTCATTGCCTCCAAGTGAATCGGGACTGTGCCCAAAAACCACCTGTTTGCACGACTCAGTAGAGCCGTGGTAAGGTGGAAATCAAAGCACAGTGGGAGACACATAAGACTCTATGACGATCTCGGGTCAACAGACTAAGCTGTACCAGTGTCACCAGAGAACTGCCATCTGACGTGAGGTATATACCATCTGGGAGTTCTCGGCGAGTCCGTTCAGTGTACCCAGTCTCCACTGAGCACCCGTATACCATCTTCGATGTCAAACACCAATGGATATGGGATCATCCATCGCCCATCGCATGGGTCGAGAAGATATACGCTAGTCTACTCTGGAGTATCGATGCCCCGTCTCGATATTCCCTCGACTAGGAACAATGAAGGATGTACTCATTGACTACCCAGGCCCCACTAGTATGATCTTCATCATAGTCCTAGAAGTCGAGTACACATCCTAAGGGCTTTATCAACATGTAATCAGAGTGACAGAAAGTATACATGTTAAGATAAAGAGCAACCAGATTGAGTACTATCATGTCGAGCAAGAAAGTCCTACCTATATATGTCCCAGCATCCACTACAATATACATCCAATGTACAGTAATTGTCTCTAGGGCATACATATAACTAACAATCTCCCACTTGCACTAGGGCCATCTGTAACAGTGGTTGCAGTATCTAATACACAACCATCCCATATGAGTCTCTCTCTGGGAAAAGGGCCTTCGTGAGTGGATCCGCCGTGTTGTCCTCTGAGTCTACTCTCCTAACCTCGATCAACCTAGAGATCTACTATCTCCATTATCAGGTGATGCTGCCTCAGAATATGTCTTGGTCACTGATGGGACCAGGGTTCCAGGGCCGAAGCCACACTTCCATTGTCATACAATGGCAGGAACCTAGTTCATCGTATGAACCAATATACACCCAAACTGCCTCTTTGGTAGTATCTTTAATAGCGATGTTACTAGCCTTTATCGTCTAGTTTGCCACGGTATCTAGCTTGGAACTCTTCCAACATACCGTCCCTCTACTGAGGGTAAAGACAATGCCCGTGACTGACATTCAGTCGTCTTTATCATCCTGGAACTCTTCTAGTGATTCTCCCCAGGATCGATTGATACCATCTCACTACATCTAGTGAGAATCCTAGCATCCAATTACATCTATCTCATAGATGAAAACTCAGGATTTAGGAGGTATCACTTTGATCCTATTTGGAGAATAGGAGATTGACCGATCGTATTATAGGAAACTCTTTTCCTATCAAGAGTATGTTGTCTACGTACAATACAAAGATCATCACCATACTCCATACTACCCTTTTGTATATACAAGGTTCGTCTACCATTTTGATGAAGTCAAACACTTTGACTATCACATCAAAACAGACGTTCCAACTCCGCGATGCCTGCTTCATTATGTAAAGAAACTTGCACACATTTCTGCTGCTCCCACTGTTTACGAAGCCCTCTGGCTGTGTTCTTCTAGACGTTCTCTTCTAAATCAGTATTTAGAAAAGCAGTCAGGGCACCCAACCACCAGATATCATAGTCATGGTATGTAGCCGTGGCAAGTAGGATCTGGATGGACTTAAGCATATTCCATGGAAAAGGTTTTATCATTATCCGTGCCTGGTCGATGACGAAAACCTTTAACAAGTCTAGCTTTGAAAGTCTCAACCTTTCCATCTACACCAAGTAATCTTCTCAAGATATACTTGCTCCTGATGGGGATTTAACCCTTCAGATATAGCAACTAAAGTCCATACTTTGTTGGTGTACATGGATTCCATCTCAGATCGCTAAGCATCCAGCCATTCTTACAGAGTCCCTACTCTTGATGGCCTGCTCGAAACTAGTTGGGTCATCATCTCATGATGTATTCCTCGCTCCCACTGTCATCGAGAAACCGAGGTATCTCTCAGGCGGATGAGGAACCCTACTAGATCGGCGGAGAGGCCGAGGTTTGTCGGGAACTATAGAATCCTTTGGTTCTGTCAAATCATCAACTGCAGTTTTGTATAGCTGGAACCTTTCCAGTTCTATAGAACCGATCCTGCCTCGATCTTGTCCGTATTTTGCTTTAAACATAGGCCGGACAACCCCAAATCTTAACTCGCTTAAGAGATGGGTTCTTCCCATACCATATCTCATATGGAGTGGTAGGCACTGATTTGATTCAAACCTAATTCAATAGGTATGCAGCTTCTCAAGTGCATAACCCCAAAAGGAAATAGGTAACTCAGTAATACTCATCATAGAGCACACCATATCTAATATTGTGCAATTGCTCCGCCCTGATACACCGTTGTGTTGTGGTGTATTCAGAGGAGTAACACTGAGAGAAAATCTCATTCTCCTTTAGAATAGTCCAGGAATTCTATGCACAAGTATTCTCCTCCCTGATCTTATCATAGGACATAATACTTATACCCGTATTTTGGTTCTCTACTTCTAACTTATATTCTGTGAATATCTCAAAAGGTTCGGACTTATGTTTCAACAGGAACATATGACTGAATCTTGAGAGATTATCAGAGAATATAATGAAGTATAAAGAACCAGTCCTGGCATGTGTAGACAGGAGACTTTACATACATCATTATGTATCAGTCCCAAGAGTTTACTAACTCTTTCTCTGTTTCTAATAAATAGAGCTATGGTCATCTAATCTTTGTGACATGATTGGCAAGTTTCACAAGATGTAAATTCAAACTGATTTAAATATGCATCTAAAATGTCACTTCAGCCAGTCGGGTCGCATTGATGTGACCTAATCTACAATGCCTCAAGAAGAATTTGTTCATTTCTGAACTCTTCCTCTTGTGTGTGTTCAGTATACAAGGAACTGTAGTTTGATTTATAACGTCAATGCTTTTAGATAACGTGCCTGAGCCGATCAACTTTTGATACAGGAAATGTTCAAAACATTATCCAACAATACAAAATTATATCCTTCTTTATTAATAAAGAGACTGATATGATTTTGTATATCAGGTTCGGTATCTAATAGCATTTGTTCAGGATCAATGTACTGGTAATACAGGATGACAGTGACCAACAGACTTGGCTGCAACACTTGCCCCGGTTTCTGTCTCATGAAACTTATCACCCGTTCTCAGCTTTTCTACCTTTTTGTAGCCCTATGTAACATATTACATATCTGGGATCCTGATCCGGTATCATATACCCAGGATACAGAGGATACTGAGAAACAGTTCTGTTTAACGAACACACCCGAAGAAGATGCATCATATGCACTTTCTTCGTTTGGGCGGCATAGGAATTCTGGTATTCCCCTATTTCCTGCTCGGTCTTATAACAATTATAAATCGGAGCGGGACCAACGTTCCCCAGCTCAGTATAACAAGCGGGTTCGGTCAATACATCCATATTATTATCTTGATTAAGGCATGATATGGTCGCTACCTGGAGAGAGAGAGAAGAAAACACTCTGCATGCGCTCTTGCAAGATCAGATTGGCTATTTATTTTATCTAATCAGGATGGCTCCCACTGTTTTTATCAAATCTTCCTTCAAACCTTAAAAGGAAAGACTAGCCGGGATTAATTACACTCTACAAGTTCGCCAATCTTTCAGCCAGGCCAGTGTCGGTACTTTGAGGGAGGTTCCCCGTGCTTTCGCACGGACCTAATTACTGTAAACCTCGCTTTCCCAGAGGCGTAACCCCGTTGACACCTTTCTAGACACTTACTTGATCAGCTAATTGTAAAGTGCAAAACTCTCCCAGGAGTAACAATTACTCGCAGTGGGTATCGGGATCCAACTATCATATAGAAGGCATGCAATCTCATTGCAAATTTCAACACTTGAAACTCCCGATAAAGGTTTTTACCCCTAGCACTTATGACCTTAACTATGGTCAACAAATCATAAGTACTAGTCAAGTTCTACCCGTCATTTCGTGATTAATTAGACCCACCCACATGACCCTTAACTAAGGTCAACAAGTCACGCGACTATCCTAACTAATCGCATCATATGCGGTGTAGGAAGACATCACTTAGCTACCGTACACTGTGCCTTGACTATGGTCAACAAACACAGCACGAATACTAAGTACTCTACTTCCTAAAATGACGGAGGGTTGCGGCTGGTTTTTGTGAAAACCTTTAACGCTTTGAACTTGATCTCGTTACGGAATCAAATGGTTTTTAAATGGAATGTTTTTGAGGCTTTTCTAGTTTTGTTAAAGGGGTCACTCCCGGTGAAGGGATCGTCGGCCCTTTCCTCGTCGAATGAGGTGCGGGATATATCATATATATCACTGTGCAAAGCAGAAACTATAGAAGCGATCAAAAGACAAACCGAGGGTTGTAGCATATGCCAGTTATTGCTAAAGGAGTCACTCCCGGTGAAGGGATCTCGGTCCTTTCCTTATCGAATAAGGTGCATGATGTTCTACAAGGAACACCACGATGCAAAGCAAGAACTGTAGCTACCTGTTTTATTTTGAAATTCGATTCCACAACATCAATTAGGTTTATTTTCTTTCATTAATCTCATTAATGAATATCCCATCATTTAAATTACCTAAACATCACAGATAAATATGACGTACACTTATGCCATCCGCATTCGCCTCGATGTCCCCTCGTGCACCGTTAGGTTAGGTAACTAACGGCAGAGCGGGGCAGGGCTAGCGCGGGTGTAAAACATAAGTAACGTCTATATAATATATCATATATACTATATACTACATCTATCTGAACAGAGCACAGAACATCGCATGATCACATCACAGATAAAGCACAGCAGAAGAAACATATGAAATATTGGATATACTAGGACATCCGTGTTTTCAATACGAGCCAGTATAAAACATGGATTCCACGGTCGTGATGAATAGCCAATCCCATACCCCAAGACCCGTACGAGAGCGGCAAGCAACCCTACCAATTCTAGGGTTAGGAGACCCGGACTCGACTCCTCGAGTTGGTCTCCCACTGGACCCCAGAACCTGGTTACTTGTGCTCCCCTCCTTGGGTCTATCCTAGTGCAGAAAAGTAAATAATATACATCAACGGTGACATCTTCCGCAACCTGGAAGTGCCCCAATAAAAGAATATTACATACAAGTTTTTACATGAATGAAAATGAAAAACACTCATCTCACATAAAAAAAACCCCCGGCTATTCAAACACGACGATCCAATATAACATATCCAGCAACACATAACATCACATGTCATCAACGTAAGTAAATATGTCCATCCCAATTGTCGTTGACATATAGCAACGAAACCGGCGATATCACATATTACACTTACGGTCACAGAAAAGAAAGTGTAAAACTACAACAGTTGGAATCCGCAACCTCTTTAGACATCGCTTGCCCAATCAAATGAATTCCTTAGACATCGCATGGATAACAATTATAAACCCCGCATTTTAGTCTCAAAATTGAAAACACTTTTCAATATCGAGTCGGGAAATTCAACAGGATTCCCGACATTCTGATCGAATACTCGTCGCAAACTTTAGTAGGCGGCCGCACCCCCGATACCGTCGACGAAGTGCACCAAGGCGGAACACCGCTGCCGCGAGCACCCGACCGGATGCTTAAGGCGACGGGGTTTTCCTACAGTCACTTGGTCGGGGCTATGGAGTGAGGCTGTCTATTAAGTTTACCCGGCGAGTATCCGCGTACGCTACGTGATTGCGACGGACTTTTGATCACATCAAAATTCCGTGGCAACCGATCAAGTGAGACTAAACTGCTATGTTTATAATATTCATTCCGTTATCTCATAACAATTTGTGAATTCCAATTATTGTATCAAATTCCGGATAAATAGAAAATGCTAAACTTTTCGATCGAACAATCGAACACCCAAGTTTTCCCGATACAGCTCAACACATGAAATAAGTCTAACAACATTCAGTTCGTGCCTCAGTACCAACGGTCCAGCCGTAGAAGGGTCAAGCCAACGCCTCACATGTGGCACGCCGTACTGCCCCAAACCAGAAGGTTCAAAGGGCAGTTCAAGACGGTCACATAATCGAGTTAAGGTTTGTTGTCTTCTAGAGGGTCCATCGCGTTACTTGCACTACTTAGAACGTCGTTAAACTACGGAAAAATCCAACAATTGGAAATTTCCCGGCAGGGGAAAAAGTGGGTATTTATATCCGGTCGAACTTTCTAACATATTCTAAAAAACCCGGAAAAGCACACCGACAAAAATTAGACAGTCCGATCGAATACACCGAGTCCCCAATACAACCCAGAAAATAAAACTCTGGAATAAATATTACAAATTCCCAGGAAAACCACCACTAGAAATTAGGAGTTACTGTGTAAACTTTTTTGAATAAGGAGGTCGTACGGCCGCGGAACCGCCGCACGAGTCATGCTCGTGCCGCGGATCCGCGGCAGCATGATGGAGTTAGGGGATAGAATTTTACAGTAACTCTTAAATATTCCTGCTGATTTTTCTGCATATTTTTAATATCGAAAAAACCACGAATTTCAAAAACGTCCAGAGAGCATGTTAAAATCGGTGTTTCGGGTCGATCGGACTACTAATTCCGTCTGGACTTCGCCTAAGGCTCTAGCTAGGCTCTGATACCACTGTAGGGTTCCTAGGCACTCTAGTGGGGTCTCACAAGTGATCAAACATGCACAAATCAAATTTTTCAAGTGCCTACAAACCCTAATACGGATCGTTAACTAGATATATAGGCCAAGTAAGCAAGTAATCGAATTAAATGCTAAGGGAAAGTGACTACAACCTTTGTAGTTCCGGTCCACCACCTCCTAGGCTCCATGATGAAGTCCCTCCGCTGTCCAAAACGAACCCATGACTCTAGCATCGGCATCATCGAAGAATGGGCGGGCTTGATCGTCGGTTCGATGCCGAAGATGATCTACGTCGAGGTATCACAAGAACAAGCTCCAACATCACCAAGCCTTGAAAACTTGTGAAGGAAACACCCTATACAACTTGGCAAGAGGTAGAGGATGAAGAAATAGGAAGTGGGTAGACTTTAGATTTGGATTTCTCACTCATTTTGGCTAGTTGCCATTGATGGTGCAAGCTTTCTTCAACTTGAAGATGAAGAAGAAGATGATAAAAGAATTATGTAAATGATAAATAAATCAATACTTATCATTTACTAACCCTTGGTTAGTTGTAGAGAATGGACCATGGTTAACTTGAATGGTTAGGGTTAAGGATGAGACAAGAATGGTGACTTGGTCAAAGTTTCAAGAAGCTTCAACTAAAAACAAAACAAGTCCACCATTTATCTTTCTCTTTATCATTTTCTTTTTCCAAAATAAACAAAAGAATAAATAAATGAATAAGTAAATAAAAAGAAAACCCTAATCATAAACTTAACCATGGTCTAATTCTTTATACTAACCCTAGCTTGCATGTATTATCAAACATGATACAATCATGTGCACAAAATATATCACATATACAATGTATACAAACCAAGTGAGTAAATCCATTTAAAGTGAACCAATACTAGTTAATGCAAAGTAATATATCAAATTTATAATTATACATTAAATCATTAAATCAACACTTGATTCAATGATCCGGTTATATCGCATATAACCGGCTAGTATCCAATGTATCGGCTTATCGAATCAATCCTTGATTCGATAACTAGGTTATATCGCATACAACCATTCGACACATTTATCGCGAGAATGAAATACGGTATCACATACACGCATTATTCTCGGTCCCGCACATATCTCATATGCGCTCCTATTTCGTTTCGCTTGAGCCAGGAAACCTCTGTGTAGGACTCTAAAGACTCATCAATACGCCGGCAGCGGATGATGATCATATCACAAGCCGCAAGCGGTCTGCTAAACATAACGGCAACCCGGGTATTGAGCGATCAGAAGATCGACGAGCAAGCCCACTCACACTCCTGTGAATCCAACCAGTAACACTTACCGTATAGTCCGGTCTGTTCGTCTGATATGTCGCATATCTCGCCTAGGGGTGGTAAACGTCAGACCCCAATAGCTCGATAAGTCATGCCGACGTGAAGTCCATGACATGTGTGAAACTACTGATAACACTTACCAGTAGGTCACTGCAACCTTTGCCAGGGATTTCCTGTTATGGCCAGTCGAGCATAGCGCAACATCAACCCCCAATACCGGGAGAGACGAATCCCCTCCTATCGCTCATTGCCTCCATGTGAATCGGGACTGTGCCCAAAAACCACCTGTTTCCACGACTCAGTAGAGCCGTGGTAAGGTGGAAATCAAAGCACAGTGGGAGACACACAAGACTCTATGACGATCTCGGGTCAACAGACTAAGCTGTACCAGTGTCACCAGAGAACTGCCATCTGACGTGAGCTATAATACCATCTGGGAGTTCTCGGCGAGTCCGTTCAGTGTACCCAGTCTCCACTGAGCACCCGTATACCATCTTCGATGTCAAACACCAATGGATATGGGATCATCCATCGCCCATCGCATGGGTCGAGAAGATATACGCTAGTCTACTCTGGAATATCGATGCCCCGTCTCGATATTCCCTCGACTAGGAACAATGAAGGATGTACTCATTGACTACCCAGGCCCCACTAGTATGATCTTCATCATAGTCCTGGAAGTCGAGTACACATCCTAAGGGCTTTATCAACATGTAATCAGAGAGACAGAAAGTATACATGTTAAGATAAAGAGCAACCAGATAGCGTACTATCATGTCGAGCAAGAAAGTCCTACCTATATATGTCCCAGCATCCACTACAATATACATCCAATGTACAGTAATGGCCTCTAGGGCATACATATAACTAACACCTCAACACCGTGAGTAGGCCACTCGGCACTTCAAGATACCCGGTAGTTTGTGCACCCCTTCCATGGGTCTATCCTAGGAGCAAAAACAGTAAAAAGAATTATACAATGACGGCTACAACTCCGACCCGGTTGTGCGGCCAAACAAATAATAATATTACATCAATTTACATGTTACAATGAATGAAAGAAAAAGAAAAACTCATCTCACATCCACCCCGGCTATTCACCCGCGACAATCCAACACATTCATATACGCATACCATCATCAAACACAGATCACAGATATGTATACCCCCGACTAATCGACATATAGCGATTAGCCGACGTTCAGTACATATAAACATCACAGATATAACCTTTTAGTCAAAGTGTAGTGAAGTTCGATAAAAAAATACGGATTTATAGGCCCCCAAAAATAAATTTCTTTTCTGGAAAACCTGGGCACATATAAACCATCTTAAAAATCCTAAAACCAAGCCAGAAAAACACTGCACCAAACTCGACCCAGAACTGAGCTAAAACGGCCGCGGTTGCGCGGCAATAGCTTGCTATTGCCGCAAAACCGCGGCTCTTTGAGCGAATCTCTGGATCGTTTTTGGTAGCTTTCTTCACAAAACCCTGAGATGATTTTTGGAGTATGATTTATTTTATTTTGAACAGGAAAAAAATTAACAGAAAGTTAGGGTTTTGATATTTTGGTTTTCCGATTTTTCCGATCAAACTTCCATACACTTTCACTACCTAGCTAGTTTATGTTTAGTTAGGCTTTGATACCACTGTAAGTCCACGTTGCCCACCCCGATGCTTACGGGGAGGCGGAAAACGGAATAAAAATCAATATTTTATCATACTAGGCAACATGGACTAGACAAAGAAGGATCTTTGCTAAAAAAAAACAAGCTAAAGCTAACTAGAAACTAGCTAAGGGTTAGAACGGTTATACCTAGGGCTTTATGTCCTTCTCTCCTTGCTCCTTGGAGTAGTAGAAAGGGATCACCTTTGTCGTCTCCTCACGTCGAAGAAGGATCCACCCGAAAGCCTCAACCTTTGGCTTCAACTCCAAGCTAGAAGTAACTAGGGTGCTAGAAGTGCTAATCCTAGAACCCTAGATGAGAGTAGAGATTATCAAGAAGAGGATTTTCTCAAGCTCAAGTGTTTCCCAACACATGAGAGGGGAGAGCTTGAGGGAGAGGAAGAACAAGAGAGAGAAAGTGAATGATAGAATAATAGAAATATGAAGCATTCTCACATATATGTGTGAATTATTGTAAACAGATAATTAGTGAGATAATTGTCATGGCTTAATCAAGACATGACCATTATCATTTCATTTTTAATGCAAATTGCAAGGATCAAAGAGCATCTTCCAAATGAAATGATGATGGTCAAAGTGTCAACCTAGGTCAACAAGTCAAGAAGGTCAAATGGTCAACAACCATATCCATGCACAATTATTAAGCTAATATCAATTAACCATAATACACACATAAGCATTAGGGTTAATAAAATGACAATAGTCATTAACCCTATTCAAAGTCCTCTCCCTCTGTCTCAAGCAACTATGCATACACACCTTCGTGATCCGAGGAACACGAATACAATGAGAAAAAAACCAATCCCAAATCATATACTAGGATCCGGCTTAAACCAAAGCCCGCTAGTATAAGCTGTCCGGACAGCAAACGTGCACAAGTGCGCGGATGTGAACAAACCCTGTCGCAAAACCATGCGACCTCTACTCATTTTGCCTAAAGGCGAATAGCTCTCGGTATAGGACTCTAAAGACTCGACACTACGCTGGCAGTGGGTTTAACCACAGACCGCAAGCGGCACTAGCTGTACGTAACGGTCCCTAGGTTGATGCCGATAAGAAGACTGACGAGGTGAACCCCATCTGAACTCCTACTGAGCCTGTATGTGACAGTCTCCGTACAGTCCGGTATGTTCGTCTGATACATCGCATGGAAGGCGTAGGGGGCGGTGAACGTCAGTCCCCTAATAGCGGTACAATTCGTTTCGGAGTGTAGCCCAGAACACCCTGAGATAACACTGGAAACCTACCAGTATATCTCGCTTGCCCTGGCCAGGGACTACTCGTGTAATGGCTCTCTTGGACACAGCGCGATGTCAACCCCCAATACCGGGAGAGACGAATCCTGTCTAACCGTCACTTCCTCCAAGTGCTTCGGGACTACACCCTAAAACTACCAGTTTGCACGACTCCTTTGAGCCGTGGTAGGGTAGTAATCAAAGTGCAGTGGGAACACACTCGAGGCGAAGTGACAGTGTCAAGTCAGCGGACTAAGCTGTACTCATGTCATCTGGGAACTGATAACTGATGATAGGTATAATACCAACCAACAGTCCCTGACGAGTCCTGTCCAGTGTACTCGTAACCTAACGAGCACCCGCAAACTATCTCAAGTACGACGTACTGACGGCTGTGGGACAGACCGTCTCCCACACTGGGATGAGAAGCGCATACACTAGTCTACTTCGGAGTATCGATACCCTGTCTTGATAGTCCAACGACTAGGGACCTGTATAAGGATGTGCTTATGGATTACCCAGCCCCCACGAGTGTGAGCGCCATCACAACGCTAGTAATCAAGCAAAGATCCTAAGGGCTCTACTAATATGTATATCAGCGATATGCTAAAAGAAACACATGCACATATTAAAGCAGAGACAAACCAAGTAGCATACTACCATTTCGAGCAAGATTGTATATACAACTGTGAATATCCCAAGCTTCCATCATGTAATATACAAACTAGTATGATACAGTAATGGCCTCTAGGGCATATACACTAACAAGAACAACAGTAATGGAAAGTTTGGGTAAACAAGAACCTCCCTTCCACCGTTTCTGAGGATACCGAAGATCCTCTCGGGCGCCTGGGGTTAGCCACCATATCTGCGGAGTGGCTAATGGAATGTAAAAAACCAATTGAATCTTTAGGTTCCATTAAATCTTCAGTAATCGTTTATAGTTATGGAATCACTTCCAATTCTACCATACTCCTACTACTGTTTTTATGAAAAAAGTCCATTTTTCTAAAACTGTGGTGATTCAAGAATAATATCACTATTGATCTTCCAAATGGTAGAAAGTTATCCTTCGACATAGACCGGGATAACCCACAAACAGCCATTACTGAAACATGCCTTGAGTTTATCTAGAGTCTGGTTTCAAGCATAAGCCGGACAACTCCATATACCTTAACATCATTAAGTTATGAACCATTCTATATAAAATATAAAAACAGAGACACTAATTTAATTGGAACCAGATTCTAATCATGCAGCTGGCTCCAGTGCATGTCAACTAAATGGAGAGAGGCCGATCAGCATTACTCAACTTGGAGTGCATCCAGATATGAGTAACCTGAAAGAGAAGCAAGTTCTCAAAACCATTACTATCAACTGAATACCAAACACAAGTATCTACATCTTCGATCACCCTGAAGGATCCCGATATTTGCAACACATGGTTCTCTATTTTATTCATATACCTATAACTTCTCAAAACTTGGACCTTGTATTTCTACGAAATACTTGTCTAAAACTGAAGAAGTCATAAGCAAACAGAATATAGTACGAGCACCAACCCCTTTGTCTTAATGGACACTAGACAGCATACAATACTTTGTATAAGTTCCCTGAGTTCAATAACTCAAACCCTGTGCGTCGTAGGTTGAAAACTGTACTATGGTTAAGAAGAATTACACCGCTGTTTTATGCTCCTTACCCAATCATCAACTGATATAGGTAAATGTCATGGACATAATTTCAAAAAGTTATATCTCACATTATAAAATAAACGTACAGATATATCAGTTTGAAACTGGTGCATAACTACGGATATTCAAAACCAAATATTTGTCGTCCGGCGAAAACCCAGGTGATTCCTCAAATATCACCAATTACAACGAATTCCGTTATAATGAGGATATAATCACCTAATTACCAATATCTTACTCCCACTCATCATCTGTAATACCATACAGATGTGAGAATCGGTTATGGTAAATACATACCCTGGAGTAAGAATCTAATTGGAAAATCAGTTTTCAATTAACAACTCACAGTGAAACTGAAACATGAAAATGTTTCAAAAGGGTATCCGGGTATTCCTACTAATGCCTCTTCCATTATCCAGATTCATGACTATAATCGTATATTTCCTTACCATCTCTCCAATCCCTTTATTTTTCTTTACTTATTACCTTATGTACAATGTACTTAGGCTAAATGGTTTTCTTCCTTCCCTACCTTTTGGCACCATCCTAAGGTTTGGAAGAAGACTATCCAATAAGCTTCAAAGGTGTACCCTCCTAATCCTAGCAGCCCTCGTAACCTGAGAGAAGGTAAAAGGAAAAGACAACATAATCCTTATTCTATTTTTCCTGAACCAGAAACCATCCTCGAACTAGAACAAGTTCCTTCGAGTACGTATGTAACTATATAATGGCTTATCCAATAAATGTGGATCTTCATAGTGATATAGAATGTTCAGGAGAAATGCAAAGGTGAAGTAGGAGTGGCGATGATATACGCGGTTTCGTCGTGAATGATAGCAGTTGAATTTTACTTTGCCCAGTTTCTAATCCCTTTATTTGTCTTTACTTATTACCTTTTGTACACCACACTTAGGCTAATAAGTTTTCTTCCCTCCCCATCCTTCGGCACCAGCCTAAGGTTTGAAAGAAGACTATCCAATAAGCACAATAGGTGTAACCTCACTCAATCCCAGGAGCCCTCACAACCTGAGAGAAGGTAAAAGGAAAAGACAATTGAATAGTCCTATTCAATTTCTCCAGAACCGGAAACCATTCTAGAATCTGAAACAAGTTTCGTCGAGTTCGTATGTAACTATACGATGGTCATATCCAATAACTGTGGATCTTCGTAGTGATACGGAATGCTCCGGAGAAAAGCAAAGGGTAAAAGTAGGAGTGGCAATGAAGTATGCAACTCTGACAATCCAAAAGGAAATGTGTTTTAAGAAAGTTCTGTTAACTTGGTTCATGAGTTCTGGTCTAGGGTCGGGCCATGGTCGCTGCCAAAGAGAGAGAGAGAGAGAGAAAAGAAACACTCAGCGTGCACTCTAACCTAGATCAGAATGGTTAATCACTTTATCTAATCCTGATGGCTCCTACTGTTTCATCGAATCCTCCCCCAAACCCAAAGGAGAATTAGTCGGGATCATCTAAAATCACCCGAGGAGTAAACCAACTCATCAGTGGGAATCGGGATCCAACTATAATCGTATGATAACTTGACGGAAGCCACTCAAGTTATCATACTCCAGAAGGTATGCGCATGCCTGGCAAGTTTTAGTTTCTTTAGAACTCCCGATGTGATTTTTACCCCATGCTCTTATGTCCTTCACTAAGGCTAACAAATCATAAGTCACATGTTAAGTTCTACACGTCATTGTCCAGATTAATCTAAACCCGCCCGTACTCGCCATTGACTAAGGCCAACAAGGTTGTACGATTGTCCTAGATTAATGCAAATCCATGTAACAGAAAAGTAACAAACAGCTACCATACACTATGCCTTGACTAAGGCCAACAATCATAGCATGAATACTAGGTGCTACTCGTTTGAAATGACGGAGGGCTACGGCTAGTTTTTGGCGAAAAACCTTTAACGTAATGAACTTGATATCGTTGACGAAATCCAAGAGGTTTTACAAAAAATAAAGTGGCGAAAACTTTTGCTAAAGAGGTCACTCCCGGTGAAGAGATCTCGGATCTTTCCTCGTCGAATGAGGTGCAGGATATCCCAAACTGAATATCGAGATGCAAAGTAAAAAAGAAATCCACTGTAGTGAAGTTATTACCCTGACGTAAACTTTTGCTAAAGGGGCCACTCCCGGTAAAGGGATCTTGGCTCTTTCCTCATCGAATGAGGTGCGGGATATTCCAAACTGAACACCATTGTGCAAAGCAAAAGAAAACATCTGTAATGTCTGTTTTTAAAAAACTTGGTTCCACCAACATCGAATAGGTCTGTTTTTCTTGCATTGATCAGAATCAACGCAGTCCCATCAATTAATCACACCAAAAAGACCGAAAATATGATGTACGTATATGCCATCCGCATTCGCCACTGGACCCCGTCATTACCTGTTAGGTTAATTAACTAACGACAGAGCGGGGGCCGGACTAGCGTGGGTGCAAAACATATACAACATCTACAAGTATATATATAACAATATATAATAATCGTTCCATATATGCAACATCACAGATAAACGATAAGCATCACAAAACAATACTGATAATCTGGGAGCCCCGGTTTTCCTTTGAGCCGCAAGTGAAACCCGACGTTCCCCTGGTCGTGTAGATAGACTGTGCAATGAAAACCTAGACCCCTACGAGTGCAGAAAGTTACCTGCCAATCCCAAAAGTGAGGCAACCCCAATCAACAACGTGAATGGGCCACCTAGCACTTCACGGGATCCGTTAACTTAGGCACCCCTCCTTAGGTCTACCTTTACCCCTTACTGTTGGATATATATGTATGCCCTAGAGGCCATTATATAAAAGTGGATGTATCGCTGTGTCTGTGTGTGTGTATTCAGAGGACATTCTTGCTCGAGATGATAGTATGCTATCTGGTTTACTTTTGTAGGGTTCCTAGGCACTCTAAAGAGGTCTCACAAGGCATCAACCATGCCAATTTCAAAATTTATGGGTGCCGAGAAACCCTAATACGGATCGTCGACTAGAATTCTAGGCGAAACATTAAACTAGTTAACGACTTAACTAAAGGAGAGAGGCTACAACCTTTGTAGATCCGTTTCTCCACTTCCTTAGCTCCACGTAGGCGTCCTCTCGCTGTCCATCTCAAATCCCGAACTCAATCGTCGGCTTCATCGGAGAAATGGGCGAGCTAGGTCGTCGGCTTCGTGCCGAAGATGATCTACGTCGAGGCATCACAAGTTCAAGCTCCAACTTCACCAAGTTGTGAAACTTGTGAAGAAAACACCCAAAACCACTTGGCAAAAGGTAGAGGATGAAGAAATAGGAGGTGGGTTCACTTTAGAATTGGATTTCTCACTCTTTAGCTCAAGGTGCCATTAATGGTGTCAAGCTTTTTCTTTGAAGAAGAAGAAGAAGATGAAGATAGAATATGATAAGTATTAGATTAAAAATGAGAATAATATCATTACTTATCATATACTAACCATCGTGAAGTGTAGAGAGCAAATTAGGGTTAGGTGCATGGTTAGGTTAAGAGAAGAAAACAAAAATGGTCAATTATTCAACTCTCCATGAAGCTTCATGAAAGAAACAAATAAAGCCACCATTTTTCTTTTCCTTTCCAAAATGAATAATCAATATAAATAAATGAATAAGTAAATAAAACCCTAACCATTCATATAACCATGGTTTAATCTTTACACAAGCACAAGTTAACATGTATCATCAAACATGATACAAACATATGCACAAAAGTATATCACATATACAACTTGCACATCAAGTGAGAAAATCCATTTAAAGTGAACCAATACTAGCTAATGCAAAGTAATATATCAAATATATAATTATACATTAACTCATTAAATCAACACTTGATTTAACGATCCGGTCATATCGCATATAACCGACCAGTATCCTATGTATCGGCTTATCGAATCAATCCTTGATTCGATATCTAGGTTATATCGAATATAACCAATCGATACATCTATCGCGAGAATGGAATAGGGGATCATATACATGCATTATTCTCGGTCCTGCACATATCTCATATGCGCTCCTATTTCGTTTCGCTTGAGCCAGGAAACCTCTGTGTAGGACTCTAAAGACTCGTCAATACGCCGGTAGCAGATGATGATCATATCAAGCACCCACAAGCCGCAAGCGGTCTGCTAAACGTAACGGCCATCCGGGTATTGAGCGATCAGAAGATCGACGAGCTAGCCCGCTCACACTACTGTGAATCCAACCAGTAACACTTACCGTACAGTCCGTTCTGTTCGTCTGATATGTCGCATATCAAGTCTAGGGGTGGTAAACGTCAGACCTCAATAACCGATAAGTCATGCCGATGTGAGGCTCATAACGGGTCGAGAAACTACTGGTAACACTTACCAGCAAATCTCTGATCAGCCCTGGCCAGGGACTTTCCTGTTACGGCCAATCGAGCACTGCGCAACATCAACCCCCAATACCGGGAGAGACGAAACCCCTCCTATCGCTCATTGCCTCCATATGACTCGAGACTGTACCCAAAGACCACCGTTTTGCATGCCCTCATGGACGTGGTAAGGTGGAGATCAAAGCATAGTGGGAATCACAAAAGACTCTATGACGATCTCGGGTCTACAGACTAACCTGTACAAGTGTCACCTGAGAACTGCCATCTGACGTGAGGTATAATACCATCTGGGAGTTCTCGGCGAGTCCGTCCAGTATACCCAGTCTCCACTAAGCACCCGTATATCATCTCTGATGTCAAACACCGATGGATATGGGATCATCCATCGCCCATCTCATGGGTCGAGAAGCGTATACGCTAGTCTACTCTGGTATATCGATGCCCCGTCTCAATACACCAACGACTAGGGACCTTGAAGGATGTACTTATGGACTACCATGTCCCCACTAGTATGATCTGCATCATAGTCCAGGTAGTCAAGTACACATCCTAAGGGCTTTATCAACATGTAACCATAAGACAGTTTAAAGAGACTAGTATACATGTTAAGATAAAAAGTAACCAGATAGCATACTATGATATCGAGCAAGAAAGTCATCTCTATATATGTCCAAGCATCCAATATAATATACATCATCTGTACAATACTGGCCTCTAGGGCATACATAAAACTAACAATCTCCCACTTGCACTAGGGCCAGCTGCTGTAGTATCGCATACCGACCATCCCGAAGAGTCTCTCAAACTGTATCTGGGGAATGGCCTTCGTGAGTGGATCCACCGTGTTGTTCTTCGTGTCAACCCTCCTGACCTCGATCTCCCGGCGATCAACTATCTGCCGGATCAGGTGATACCGCCTCAGAATATGCCTGGATCGCTGATGGGACCTGGGTTACTTGGCCAAAACCACCGCTCCATTGTTATCGCAATACAAAGGTATTAGATGCTTAATGGATGGAACCACTCCAAGTTCAGTAATGAACTTCTTGATCCAGACAGCCTCTTTGGCAGCATCGTTGGCAGCGATGTATTCAGCCTCCATCGTCGAGTCTGCCACGGTTTCCTGCTTGGAACTCTTCCAGCTAACCGCCCCTCCGTAAAGGGTAAAGAAAAATCCCGACTGCGACTTAGAGTCGTCCTTATCACTCTGGAAGCTCGAATCGGTAAAGGACTCCACTTGGAGTTCCCCGTTACCATACACCAAGAGCATCTCTTTAGTCCTTCGTAAGTACTTGAGAATGCTCTTCACAGCTGTCCAGTGACTCTCTCTAGGATCAGCTTGATACCTACTTACTACACTTAGTGAGTATGCTACATCGGGTCTGGTACACAGCATCACGTACATGAAAGAGCCTACAGCCGAAGCATAGGGTATCCCTTGCATGCGAGCTCTCTCCAAATCAGTCTTGGGAGACATCTCTTTGGAGAGAGTGACTCCAGAGATCGTGGGCAAGTTCCCACGCTTGGATTCTTCCATACTAAACCTCTTTAGCATGGTATCAATGTACCTGGATTGGGACAATCCCAATATCCGTTTGGATCTATCTCTATAGATCCTTATTCCCAATATGCAGGAGGCATCACCAAGATCTTTCATCGAGAATCTTTGTGATAAGAAGAGCTTGACCGATTGCAGCATAGGAATGTCATTTCCTATCAAGAGTATGTCGTCTACGTACAATACGAGGAAGACAACCTTACTCTCTGCCACCTTCTTGTAAATACAAGGTTCATCTGGGTTTTTGATGAAATCAAACTCTTTGATAACGACATCAAAGCAGATGTTCCAACTCCGCGATGCTTGCTTTAATCCATAAATGGATTTAAGCAGCTTGCACACCTCCCCACTGCTCCCACTGTCTATGAAGCCCTCTGGCTGAGTCATGTACACGCACTCTTCTAAATCACCATTTAGAACGGTGGTCTTAACATCCATTTGCCAGATTTCATAATCATGATATGCAGCGATGGCAAGTATGATCCGGATGGATTTAAGCATAGCCACTGGAGAAAAGGTTTCGTCATAGTCCACACCTGGTCTTTGACGAAAACCATTTGCTACAAGTCTAGCCTTGAAAGTCTCCACTTTCCCATCTACACCATGTTTCTTCTTGAAGATCCACTTGCTCCCAATGGGTTTTACCCTTTTAGGAGCAACTTCCAAAGTCCATACTTTGTTGGTGTACATGGATTCCATCTCGGACCGCATAGCATCCAGCCATTTCACTGAGTCCCTATTCGTGATGGCCTGCTCGAAGCTAGTTGGGTCATCATCATCCATGATGTAGTCCTCGCTCCCACCATCCATGAGAAAACCGTAGTATCTCTCAGGTTGGCGAGAAACCCTACTAGATCGGCGGAGAGGCTGGGGTTCATCGGGAACTACGGAATCCTCTGGTTCCACCAGATCTTTTGTTGTAGCATTTGTAGCTGGAACTTCATCCAGTTCTACTTCATGACCACAAATCTCTTTTTCAAGAAATTCCTTTTCTAAAAAGGTGGCATGCCGAGAAACAAACACTCATTGTTCCTCAGGGTGGTAGAAGATATACCCTTGTGAATTCTTGGGATATCCTATAAATTTGCATAGAACAGACCGTGCCTCAAGTTTGTCCGGATTTTGTTGTTTGACATAGGCTGGACAACCCCATATCTTAACATAGTTAAGACATGGTCTCTTCCCTTTCCATATCTCATATGGAGTGGTAGGCACAGATTTGGTGGGGACCATATTCAATAGATGTATGGCTGTCTCAAGCGCATACCCCCAGAAGGAAATAGGTAACTCAGCTGTGCTCATCATAGAGCGCACCATATATAATAGGGTGTGGTTCCTCCATTCTGATACATCGTTGTGCTGTGGTGTATATGGAGGAGTCAGCTGAGAGAGAATCCCATTCTCTTTTAGGAAGTCCAGGAATTCATTGCTCAAGTATTCACCTCCTCGATCAGATCGAAGGATTTTAATACTTTATCCGGTTTGGTTTTCGACTTCTTGTTTATATTCTCTAAATTTCTCAAAAGCTTCAGACTTGTGTCTTATTAAGTACACATGTCCGTATCTTGAGAGATCGTCAGTGAATGTAATGAAGTACAAAGAACCATCCCTGGCATGTGTAGACATGGGACCACATACATCACTATGTATTAGTCCCAAGAGTTCGGTAACCCATTTTCCGTATCCCGTAAACGGAGTTTTGGTCATCTTGCCTTTCAGACATGACTGGCAAGTGTCATACGATGAAAATTCGAAAGGTTTCAAATATCCATCCTTATGCAACTTAGCTAGTCGTGTCGCATTGATGTGACCCAGTCTACAATGCCACAAGAAGGATTCGTTCAGCTCTGAACTCTTCCTCTTGTGTGTGTTTGTTATGCTCAGAACTGTTGATTGATTTAGAACATAAATGCCATTGCACAACGTGCCTGATCCAACCGACTTTTGGTTACGGAAAATGTTCATAACATTATCCTGTAATACAAAATTATATCCCTCTTTACTTAATAAAGAAACCGATATAATGTTGCATATCAGGTTCGGCATGTAATAGCATTCGTTCAGAACCAATGTATTACCAGTTGGTAATACAGGGTGATATTCCCCGACAGTCTTAGCTGCAACAATTGCACCATTTCCAACTCTAATGTCTTTATCACCTTCTCCAAGTTCTCTACCTTTCCTGAGCCCATGTAACTGATTACATATATGGGATCCTGACCCGGTATCTAATACCTAGGACGTGGAGCAAATGGAGAAACAGTTCTCTGTAACGAACACACCCGAAGAAAATGCATCATCATGTACTTTCTTCATTCGGGTGGCATGGGAATCCTGGTATTCCCCTATGTCCTGTTCATTCCTATAACTCTTATAAGAAAAAACGGATCCAACGTTCCCCAGCACAGTATAACATGCGGGTTCTGATTGATCATTTCTTTGTGTGTCGGTTTAAGTAGAAAATGTAAAGAATCACAATAAAAGAATTATTTGACCGCAATCAACTACGGTGTCGGATGTAGTTTGTAAGTGAGTGCGGATCGTCCACAGGGATTGCACGATTCGTTTTTATATTTTCTTCGTTTGAATTGAAAAGTTAATTGACAAGAAAAGAAAACATGATTCGAGAATTTATCAATTGATTCAGGTGTCACGATGTTTAATCAAGAATCAAGAAACTGATAAACAATCAAGAATTGGGTTTTGATAATATTTCCAATCAACAGTCAAGAATCTAAAAGAGGCTCGTAGGAATCGATCGGATCGATAGACGTGATGTAATCTAAAGATTTTGTGTTCTTGTCCTTCGAAGGATTGATACTAGATCGATGATCATCGACGAGAGTTAGGGCTTTCTCGTGAAACTAGGGTTTCATCTTATCCCTTGTTCTTTTGTCGATATCATTCACATTCTAGCCTCTAGCAATTTCATGAAACGATCCTAACTCCCCAATTTCGAGCGATATCATTCAAGAAAGCATCGTAACGAAATGGGTTGTCGGTTCTTGAACTTGCTAGGGTTTACAAAACTCGTAGGAATCAAGAATCGATTAAAGCTATGTTACATCATCATTCTATTGACCGTCTCGACTCCTTAACGAGCGGAGTTTTATTCACACATCACCACACAGAAAATATTTACGAATTGTAAAGATATCATGATGCAGAAATTAAAGAAAACAAGATAAAATAATATCACCTTTATTTATCTCAACAATTTTGATTACATTCGCTTCAAGAACTACAAGAGGAAGAATCTAGATTGTTGATCGGGCGTCGCTCGGCTTCATGAGTCGTGGATCGGCTCGGATCGCTTGCTCCGTTGAAGATCGGCTCCGCTCCTAAAGGTTGTAGTGCTTCTTGCTTAATGAGTACTCGGGATCTTGGCTTTTGGAGTTGGAATTAGGGTTAGGGTTTCACACAAGCCCTGTCACTAGACTTGTGGAAGAAGAAGATGAAGAAGGAGATTGGCTAAAAAAAATGAATCACAAAATGGTTTGATTCTATCTATCTCCACATTATCCTTTCACCCTAGGTCTAGGCTTCTATTTATAGACTTCCCAAACCCTAGGTTTAGGTTTGAAATGGTAGTTCCCTCCAAAAGTTTGTTGAGTCTTCTAGAAGGTAGTTTTTTAGGAGCTAGCTTAGGGTTCAAGCTAGGTTTAATTAGGCTTGGAAACCCTAGTTTGCTGATCTGGCAGAAACCCGTGGAGTCTTCTGGACAGAGAGATACATTTCTGAGCAGTGGGCCATGAATGAAGAATTGTAGACCAAAATTTGTTGTCTGAATCCATTGTCCCACCGCGGATCAGCGGCACAAGCAAGCCATTGCCGCGGATCCGCGGCTCTTTAGGGGGCTTGGGCCTTGGGCTCTCTGGTACAGTCTTTGGATGCCATTTGGGGCTTTTTCTGATGTGTTGAATTGTATTTTGCCTTTTGGATTGCTACCTGATCTGAAAGCATTGGGTTGGCGTAATATTTTAGCGGTGTAAATTTTAGCAAGCTTCTGATTTTCCTGCACAGACTTCAAAACACGGATTGCGACATATAGAAATATTGCGATGCCATGTAATGCAGTCAATATCCCTAGAAATGCCGGTTTTAAGGTCTAATACCTGTAATCTTATAATCTGTGATAGTTTTGCTAATATGTAAAATATGAATGCCGTATACTTCTAAATGAGTGCAAATGATGAGGAAATTGCCGGCTAAAATATACAATATTTTCGACTAATCAAATACCCCCAAACTTAATTTCGATCGTCTCGAGCGAATGTTTTATTAAAAAGAGAAGGAGAAAATAAAAAAGAGAAAAACTAACTAGCACACTTTCGTAAGCAACACGATTGCACTGAGCACGTGCAACAAGCCTTTAAAGCTCTAGGTGTCCCTAGTAGGAGGAGTGTTGTCTCCTGAGGGTTTTCAGCGGATTGCACCCACAAAATCCAATAATAAAAGGAAGATCATGAATATTACATTTAAAGACAAGAATTGTAAAAGAAATGCCTTGAAAATTAGGGTTTCCAACTAAGCTAGCTTTTCGGTTGTCATGAGCCCTATCTTAATGGTCATGAAAAGATGTCAGAAATCACGTCCTCCCTCAATAAAATATCGTCTTATTCTTCATTCCTATCTTTCTTCCAAACATCGATCATATAACCCTGCGTGTGTGTAAAGGACATCCCTACACCCGGAGAATTCAATTCAAGCTATCATACTCTTGCCCATCAGCCTCAGTACTTTTTAATTAATGAATATTTAGATGAGATTGCTCACACACTTTCATGCGACCGTTAATACTTCTTGAGGTACTAACCGACCGATTACTCATGTGCTTGCTTATTTAGTGTATTTCCTCGTCTTGCACCACCTCAGGCATAGCAGTGACTCCTAGACCAGTTGGCCTTAGGGCACTAGGTGAAGAGGCACCCTCGCTATATATTTTTTTATTGCCCTTGGTGATAACAAAACCAGTGTCCATTTTTCTCACCACTTTATATTTTTATTCATTTTTTTCTTTTTATTTCCTTCATACATCGGCTTTAAGACAAGAGCATTTCAAGGTATCCTCTACTATCCCAGGCTTCAAGACGTGTGTAAGTGCGAATAGCAGGGTATCAACGTTCAAAATGTTTGGCTTTCAGAATAGAAACTATTTTTCAGACTTATTTTTATCCTCAGATTAGTGACGTCCTTCATCTTACTAACCCTTGGGACAACGGCTCATAACTACTTATTACTAGTTCGTATAAGAAAACTTCTAATTTTCTTGGTTTTCTTAAATTTTTCTAATCTCATGGATGTAATTATCTAAACTTTCATTATCTTATTTATGTACAAAAAATATTTTTATAGTTTTGAAAATTTTTAAATTTTTATAGATTTTGGGGAAAAAAAATGTTTTGTGCTTATGCAAATGATATGCAAATGATTCGAAAATAAGCACAAACCTCCCCCAAACTTGTTTTCAACAGTGTCCTCACTGTTGCCTTCCGCTAAATCTCGAAAAACCTATAAGCTTGGGAGGAATTTATTAGTGTGGGCAAAATATTTAAGTGAAGAACCTCCCAGAAACTTATTTTTGGCTCAAATTTTGTAAAATTTTCTTTTCAAGAGCCAGAAAAAATATAACCCCCCCCAAACTTGAGTTATGCAATGTTAAACTTTGAAAATCACAAGTGGGGGTCAAAAATCAGTGGTCGATGCCAAGCTTTGCAAAGACCGAATGTCAACACCAACCATTCAAAAAATTTATCAATGCAGTGCTCAGGTTGGTGGAAGAAAAAGTGGGGAAAAGGTAAGTGGTGGAAGAGACTGTGTGTGCGTCTCATTTTGGAGAGACAATGCAGTGTATGTGATGGATTACTCGCATTCTTCTTACAATTCAGAAGAAGGGGTGGAGGTTCAATTTCAGTGAGTGGAACCTGATTCATCTCAACACCCGTGTTATTCAGAAATGCGAGTTCATCAGCGAAGATCTTCTCAAAAGTTTCATCAATACCCCGAAGAATAGTGTCATCACAAAGTGCGGGGTGATCTTCAGACTATAAAATTAGTTCATAATCCGTGTTAATTGTTGACCCGGACATCTCGGTGGAAGAGTCCGTATGTGTATGATACATAGTTGGGTCAAACAACAACGTATGAATAGAGTCAAGATCGGTATTAGGAGGATCATTAAATTCGCTGCTGTCGACATCCATTAAGTCGACAGAACATACCTGAGCAATAGGTTCGGAGGGTACACTTCCCAACTTGTAAATGTTCAGCTCTATTGACCTATTCCCGAAAGATAGGGTCATAGAACCATTACGACAGTTGATTATTGCATTGGAAGTGGCCAAAAAGGGGCGACCTAAAATCACCGGAATTTGATTCCTTGAGTTCGCTACAGGCTGTGTATCAATTACAATAAAATCCACAGGGAAGATAAATTCCCCGATTTTTATTAACACATCCTCTAGTTCACCCCTAGGTCTGGTGATTGATCGGTCAGCCATCTGGAGAGTGCATGGAGATGGTTTTAACTCTCCGATTCCTAACTGCTCATAAACTGAGAAAGGAAGTAGTTTAACACTTGCCCCAAGATCTAGTAGAGCACGGTTAATGTGTTTCTCCCCAATAGAGATGGAAATCGTAGGATATCCAGGATCCTTACGTTTCCTCGGTAATTGCTGGTGGAAAGTTGTGTCTACTGATTTTGCCATGAATATCTTCTTGGGCATTTGTTTCTTCCTCTTTCTAGTGCAAAAGTCTTTAAGAACTTTTGCGTATGCAGGTACTTGTTGGATAGCATCTAGAAGAGGGATATTTATGTTAACCTGTTTAAACATCTCAGTGATCTTCTCCATATGTGGACTTGATGTGTTAGCCCTTAACCGATTAGGATAAGGTACTTTAGCAATAAGCGCTGGGTCCATCATAGGAGAAGGAAGTGTGTGTGGAACCGATCCCAGAATAGAAGTGGGAATCGTCCGTGGAGGGGTAAAAGAGGTGGGCTGTAGTGGCGAGCCTTTTGGGAAATGGAGAATAGGCTCGGAAGAAGGTGGTAGGGTAGAAGAACTGGGGTCAGAATTAGGAGTGTGTGTGTGTGGAAAGGTCTCAGCCGGGGTGTTGATATGATTTTCAGTATCATCAACTTCTTCCCCAACATGATTGTCAAGCACTCTTCCAGATCTCAACGTGGTGATTGCATTCACATGATGTGAATAATCAGGATTGGGTAAGGGTTGAGCTGGAAGTTTCCCTTTCTCTCTTGCACTCATTTCGGCTTTTAATCGTGCAATTTCTTCTTCCATCGATTTAATGCTCTCGTTTTGGGACGTAGAGTTTTTCTCAATTTTATCGACAGAAGACTTCATTTCAGCCGAAACTTGCATGATATTTGTTAAGATCAAATTCATGTATTGTGCAAAAGAAGAGGATTCATCAGTTCCGGTCAACTGTAAAGGACTAGACAGTAAAGGTGTGTTGACCTGATTCTGAAAATTATGTGCTTGAAAGGGTTGCTGACTTAATTGAAGTTGTGGTTGCTGTTGTGGTGGAGGGACCCTTTGGAAATTGTTTTGGTTTGGAACCGTGTTTTGTGATTGTGATTGGTTCCAAGCAAAATTAGGGTGATTCCTCCAACCCTGATTATATGTGGAAGAAAAAGGATCGTTTCTCGGTCTTTGAAATGTGGCATTGGTATGCTCACGACCTTGAGACGGACATTCTTCCGTCAAGTGAGACGGATCAGAACAGCAGCCACATACAGTTTTGGAAAGTGACATTTGATTAAGGGAGGCGGCTAAAAATTTGTTTTCCATAGTCTCGAGTTTCTTTTGTATAGCTGAAATGTCAGCTCTAACTCCTATGGAAACATCTGATTGGTTATTGCCACTCCTAAATGATGGACTTTCCCACTGTAAAGACTTTTCAGCGAACTCTTCTAAATATCGCCAAGCTTCCCCATCATCCTTGGTCATGAAGGTACCTTGACACATGTTTTCAAGGCTCTTTAGTGTTAGGGTTACTGCCCTCATATATGATTCGGCAAAGCTCCCATCTCGGGATGCCGTGATGTGGACATTGAACCAATAGATCCTTGAAACGTTCAAAGCATTTAGAGAATGGTTCAGCAGGGAGCTGGGAAAATTGATTCAGTTCTCTACGGATTCGAGCTGTCTTTTGTATTTGGTAAAATTTCTTAAGGAATGCCGCGACGAATTCTCCCCAATTCGTAATAGAATGTGCGGTAGTGTTATATAGCCACTTCTCGGCTATATCGCACAAGGTAAATGGGAGAAGTCGTAGACGCATCGCATCCACTGAAAGTTGTGACGTACCCATCATTGCGCATACGTTTTCAAATTTGGTAATGAAAACGTAAGCGTCCTCAGTCTCGAGTCCGTGGAATTTGGGTAAAAGATTGATATACTGGGGCTTGATTTCAAAGTTATCCCCATTGGCTGGTGGTGTGGATAAGCAGGTCGAAAGAGGACCTCTATGTGGATAGCACCTCTCCTGGAGGGAAATGCGGGGTGGATTCTGCGCACCAACGGACGGCGGCAGATTAGGGTTAAAGGAGTTTAATGGATTCGGGTCCATCGGTGTGGGTGTGGTAGTAGGTAAAGAAAAGGTAAATGGAGAAATATCGACTTCGGAGTCGATAAGGGGTACGCGGACTAAACGGGCACTAGAATCCCGTGTCCAGCCTATCTTGTACTAAAAAGGGTTAGTACAAGTGGCAGCGTTGACTTATAATTAGGGGTAAAATGAATGCGGTGTTTGCTTTGAAAAGTGGACGGATTTTTTGAAAATATGATGCAAATCCCAAAATGCAACAAGCAAAACCCTAATTCTAGTGGTCACCTAGGTCCGGCTCTAGACCGCTCCTAACTGCCAAAAGACAAGTCGCAGGATTCTTCCTTTCTCAGTTTAATTCTAGTGGTCACCTAGGTCCGGCTCTAGACCGCTCCTAACTGCCAAAAGACAAGTCGCAGGATTACCCACGGCCTTCTTCTGTCCTAATTGAGCGCGACAGTCTTTAGAGTCATCTCTAGATTTCTTTTAGTTAATGTGGGTCAATGCGGATGCAAGTTTGGTGATTTTCGGGGCCTAGGAAGGGTAATGAAATCCCTACATAATTTGGATTTGGCCGTGCCCCTTAATATCCGTATTTAGAATGCAAAACAACCAAGAAATAAAATCACGCACAAATTTAATTTGCAATTTGCGAGCTGCGATTATTTGCAAAGAATCTTGCAGCAAAGTGTTAGTTGGAGCTAAAAGGAGGAGAGAGGAGAAGGTAAGGAATCACCTGAGGAATTTTTGCACAGAGAACCCTCAGAGGGGCCGCGGAACCGCCGCGATTGGGTACTTAGGCCGCCCTTCCGCGCTTCAATTGTGGGAACACTGCACCAAATTTCACTACAAAGCTACATTATCCTTCCTCAGCCCTCTGGAATTTTCCAAATATTTTTATCAATTTCCAGAAAGCTCCCGATTTCCTTGCAATGAAACACAACAAATTGTTTAGGGTTTGCACGAATTTTGATCTCAAAAATCACAATGAAATAAATCTTTCAATTCAAACTATAAAATGAAAACGAATTAGCGCGCGATCCCCGGCAACGGCGCCATTTGATTGTAATAGTTTTTCGATTGTGTTTATCAAATCAAATAGTCCCCGGCAACGGCGCCATTTGATTGTAATAGTTTTTCGATTGTGTTTATCAAATCAAATAGTCCCCGGCAACGGCGCCATTTGATTGATCATTTCTTTGTGTGTCGGTTTAAGTAGAAAATGTATAGAATCACAATCAAAGAATTATTTGACCGCAATCAACTACGGTGTCGGATGTAGTTTGTAAGTGAGTGCGGATCGTCCACAGGGATTGCACGATTCGTTTTTATATTTGCTTCGTTTGAATTGAAAAGTTAATTGACAAGAAAAGAAAACATGATTCGAGAATTTATCAATTGATTCAGGTGTCACGATGTTTAATCAAGAATCAAGAAACTGATAAACAATCAAGAATTGGGTTTCGATAATATTTCCAATCAACAGTCAAGAATCTAAAAGAGGCTCGTAGGAATCGATCGGATCGATAGACGTGATGTAATCTAATGATTTCGTGTTCTTGTCCTTCGAAGGATTGATACTAGATCGATGATCATCGACGAGAGTTAGGGCTTTCTCGTGAAACTAGGGTTTCATCTTATCCCTTGTTCTTTTGTCGATATCATTCACATTCTAGCCTCTAGCAATTTCAAGAAATGATCCTAACTCCCCAATTTCGAGCGATATCATTCAAGAAAGCATCGTAACGAAATGGGTTGTCGGTTCTTGAACTTGCTAGGGTTTACAAAACTCGTAGGAATCAAGAATCGATTAAAGCTATGTTACATCATCATTCTATTGACCGTCTCGACTCCTTAACGAGCGGAGTTTTATTCATACATCACCACACAGAAAATATTTACGAATTGTAAAGACATCATGATGCAGAAATAAAAGAAAACAAGATAAAAGAATATCACCTTTATTTATCTCAACAATTTTGATTACATTCGCTTCAAGAACTACAAGAGGAAGAATCTAGATTGTTGATCGGGCGTCGCTCGGCTTCATGAGTCGTGGATCGGCTCGGATCGCTTGCTCCGTTGAAGATCGGCTCCGCTCCTAAAGGTTGTAGTGCTTCTTGCTTAATGGGTACTCGGGATCTTGGCTTTTGGAGTTGGAATTAGGGTTAGGGTTTCATACAAGCCCTGTCACTAGACTTGTGGAAGAAGAAGATGAAGAAGGAGATTGGCTAAAAAAAATGAATCACAAAATGGTTTGATTCTATCTATCTCCACATTATCCTTTCACCCTAGGTCTAGGCTTCTATTTATAGACTTCCCAAACCCTAGGTTTAGGTTTGAAATGGTAGTTCCCTCGAAAAGTTTGTTGAGTCTTCTAGAAGGTAGTTTGTTAGGAGCTAGTTTAGGGTTTAAGCTAGGTTTAATTAGGCTTGGAAACCCTAGTTTGCTGATCTGGAAGAAACCCCTGGAGTCTTCTGGACACAGAGATACATTTCTTAGCAGTGGGCCATGAATGAAGAATTGTAGACCAAAATTTGTTGTCTGAATCCATTGTCCCACCGCGGATCCGCGGTACAAGCAAGCCATTGCCGCGGATCCGCGGCTCTTTAGGGGGCTTAGGCCTTGGGCTCTCTGGTACAGTCTTTGGATGCCATTTGTGGCTTTTTCTAATGTGTTGAATTGTATTTTGCCTTTTGGATTGCTACCAGATCTGAAAGCATTGGGTTGGCGTAATATTTGAGCGGTGTAAATTTTAGCAAGCTTCTGATTTTCCTGCACAGACTTCAAAACACGGGTTGCGACATATAGAAATATTGCGATGCCATGTATTGCAGTCAATTTCCCTAGAAATGCCGGTTTTAAGGTCTAATACCTGTAATCTTATAATCTGTGATAGTTTTACTAATATGTAAAATATGAATGCCGTATACTTCTAAATGAGTGCAAATGATGAAGAAATTGCCGGCTAAAATATACAATATTTTCGACTAATCAGGTTCGGTCAATACATCCATATTATTATCTTCATTAGGGCATGAAATGGTCGCTACCTGGAGAGAGAGAGAAGAAACCACTTTAGCGTATGCTCGTGCAAGATCAGATTGGTTATTATCTTATCTAATCAGGATGGCTCCCACTGGTTTTTATCAAATCTTCGTTCAAACCCTGAAAGGAAAGACTAGTCGGGATTAATTACACGCTACAAGTTCGCCAATCTTTCAGCCAGGCCAGTGTCGGTACTTTGAGGGAGGTCCCCCGTGGTTTCGCACGAACCTAATTAATGTAAACCTCATTTTCCCAGAGGCGTAACCCCGTTGACACCTTTCTAGACACCTACTTGATCAGCTAATTGCAATGTGTAAAACTCTCCCAGGAGTAACTCTTACTCGCAGTGGGTATCGGGATCCAACTATCTCATAGAAGTATGCAATCTCATTGCAAATTTCAACTCTTGAAACTCCCGATAATGTTTTTGCCCCTAGCGTGCTATGACCTTGACGAAAACGAACAAACCACAGCCCGCTAGTCAAGTTCAACCCGTACATTTCTTGACTGAATTAAACCCAACCGCACGACTCTTGACGAAAGCCAATAAAGCTGTACGACTACCCTAATCCAGTCGCATCATATGCAGCAGATAAGCAGCACATAGCTACCGCACACAACACCTTGACGAAAGCCAACAAATGTAGCACGAATACTATATGCAACTTATCTGAAATGACGGAGGGCTACGACAGGTTTTTCTGAAAACCTATTGCGTAATGAAATTGATATCGTTGTAGAATCAAAATGAAGTTTTAAAATGGAGTGATTTTGAGGCTTTTCTAGCTTTGCTAAAGGGGTCACGCCCGGTGAAGGGATCGTCGGCCCTTTCCTCGTGGAATGAGGTGCGGGATATATCATATATATCACTATGCAAAGCAGAAACTATAGAAGCAATCAAAAGCAGACCGAGTATGTAGCATCTGCCAGTTATTGCTAAAGGAGTCACTCCCGGTGAAGGGATCTCGGTCCTTTCCTCATCGAATAAGGTGCAGGGTATATCATATATACCGCTATGCAAAGAAAGAACTGTAGCTACCTGTTTTGTTTAAAATTTGATTCTACAACATCTTAGGTTTCTTTTCTTTCACTAATCACATTAATGAAGACCCATCATTTAAGTCACCTAAACATCACAGATAAATACGACGTACACTTATGCCATCCGCATTCGCCTGGATGTCCCCTCGTGCACCGTTAGGTTAGGTAACTAACGACAGAGCAGGGCAGGGCTAGTGCGGGTGCAAAACATAAGTAACGTCTATATAATATATCATATATACTATATACTGTATCTATCACAGAACATTACATGATCACATCACAGATATCGCAGCAGAAGAAACATATGTAACATTGGATATACTAGGACATCCGTGTTTTCAATACGAGCCAGTATAAAACACGGATTCCACGGTCGTGATGAATAGCCAATCCCACACCCCTAGACCCCTACGAGAGCGGCAAGCAACCCTTCCAATTCTAGGGTTAGGAGACCTGGACTCGACTCCTCGAGTTGGTCTCCCACTGGACACCAGAACCCGGTTAATTGTGCTCCCCTCCTTGGATCTATCCTAATGCGGAAAAGTAAATAATATACAAAAGGTGACAACTTCCGCAACCTGGAAGTGCCCCAAATAAAAAGAATATTACATACAAGTTTTTACATGAATGAAAATGAAAAACACTCATCTCACATAAAAACCCCCGGCTATTCAAACACGACGATCCAATATAACATATCCAGCAACACATAACATCACATGTCATCAACGTAAGTAAACATGCGTATCCCAATTGTCGTTGACATATAGCAACGAAACCGGCGATATCACATATTACACTTACGGTCACAGAAAAGAAAGTGTAAAACTACAACAGTTGGAATCCGCAATCTCTTTAGACATCGCATGCCCAATCAAATAAAATACTTAGACATCGCATGCCTAACAATTATAAACCCCGCATTTTAGTCTCATTATCGAAAACTCTTTTCAATATCAAGTCGGGCAATTCAACAGGATTCCCGACATCCTGATCGAATGCTCGTCGCAAACTTCAATAGGCGGCCGCACCCCCGATGCCGTCGACAAAGTGCACCAAGGCAGAACACCGCTGCTGCGAGCACCCGAACGAATGCTTTCGGCGACGGGGTTCTCCTACAGTCACTTGGTCGGGGCTATGGAGTGAGGCTGTCTATTAAGTTTACCCGGCGAGTATCCGCGTGCGCTACGTGATTGCGACGGACTTTTGATCACATCAAAATTCCATGGCAACCGATCAAGTGAAACTAAACTGCTATGTTTATAACATTCATTCAGTTATCTCATAACTGCTTGTGAATTCCAATTGTTGTATCACATTCCAAATAAACAGAAAATGTTAAACTTTCCGATCTAACAGTCGAACACCCAAGTTTTCCCGATATAGCTCAACACATGAAATAAGTCTAAAAACATTCAGTTCATGCCTCAGTACCAACGCTCCAGCCGTAGAAGGGTCAAGCCAACGCCTCACATGTGGCACGCCGTACTGCCCCAAACCCGAAGGTTCAAAGGGCAGTTCAAGACGGTCACATAATCGAGTTAAGGTTTGTTGTCTTCTAGAGGGTCCATCGCGTTACTTGCACTACTTAGAACATCTTTAATCCACGGAAAAATCCAACACTTGGAAATTTCCCGGCAGGGGAAAATTTGGGTATTTATATCCGGTCGAACTTTTTAACATATTCAAAAATTATCCGGAATCCACATAGACAAAATCTGATAATCCGATCGAATCATCGAATCCCCAAAACAACCCCAGAAAATTCAACTCTTGAATAAATATTAAAAATTCCCATAAAACTCAGCACTGATAAATAGGAATTACTGTGCAAATCTTACTGTGAGAGTCTACCGTACGGCCGCGGAACCGCCGCATGAGCCATGCTCATGCCGCGGAACCGCGGCGGTTTAGTTGAATTAGGATCTCGTTTTGCACCATTACTCTTAGATCTTCCTTCTGAATTTTTTAAGAATTTTTAATCTGGAAAAAACACCGTTTTTGAAAAAAGTCCAGAGAGCATATTGTGTTAGGATTTCGATGTGTATTCGGGTTTCAAACTTCGTCTAGACTTCACCTAAGGCTCTAGCTAGGCTCTGATACCACTGTAGGGGTTCCTAGACACTCTAAAGAGGTCTCACAAGGCATCAACCATGCCAATTTCCAAAATTTATGGGTGCCGAGAAACCCTAATACGGATCGTCGACTAGAATTCTAGGCGAAACATTAAACTAGTTAACGACTTAACTAAAGACGAGAGGCTACAACCTTTGTAGATCCGTTTCTCCACATCCTTAGCTCCACGTAGGCGTCCTCTCGCTGTCCATCTCGAATCCCGAACTCAATCGTCGGCTTCATCGGAGAAATGGGCGAGCTAGGTCGTCGGCTTCGTGCCGAAGATGATCTACGTCGAGGCATCACAAGTTCAAGCTCCAACTTCACCAAGTTGTGAAACTTGTGAAGAAAACACCCAAAACCACTTGGCAAGAGGTAGAGGATGAAGAAATAGGAGGTGGGTTCACTTTAGAATTGGATTTCTCACTCTTTAGCTCAAGGTGCCATTAATGGTGTCAAGCTTTTTCTTTGAAGAAGAAGAAGAAGATGAAGATAGAATATGATAAGTATTAGATTAAAAATGAGAATAATATCATTACTTATCATATACTAACCATGGTGAAGTGTAGAGAGCAAACTAGGGTTAGGTGCATGGTTAGGTTAAGAGAAGAAAACAAAAATGGTCAATTATTCAACTCTCCATGAAGCTTCATGAAATAAACAAATAAAGCCACCATTTTTCTTTTCCTTTCCAAAATGAATAATCAATATAAATAAATGAATAAGTAAATAAAACCCTAACCATTCATATAACCATGGTTTAATCTTTACACAAGCACAAGTTAACATGTATCATCAAACATGATACAAACAGGTGCACAAAAGTATATCACATATACAACTTGCACATTAAGTGAGAAAATCCATTTAAAGTGAACCAATACTAGCTAATGCAAAAAAATATATCAAATATATAATTATACATTAACTCATTAAATCAACACTTGATTTAACGATCCGGTCATATCGCATATAACTCACCAGTATCCTATGTATCGGCTTATCGAATCAATCCTTGATTCGATATCTAGGTTATATCGAATATAACCAATCGATACATCTATCGCGAGAATGGAATACGGTATCACATACACGCAATATTCTCGGTCCTGCACATATCTCATATGCGCTCCTATTTCGTTTCGCTTGAGCCAGGAAACCTCTGTGTAGGACTCTAAAGACTCGTCAATACGCCGGTAGCAGATGATGATCATATCAAGCACCCACAAGCCGCAAGCGGTCTGCTAAACGTAACGGCCATCCGGGTATTGAGCAATCAGAAGATCGACGAGCTAGCCTGCTCACACTCCTGTGAATCCAACCAGTAACACTTACCGTACAGTCCGGTCTGTTCGTCTGATATGTCGCATATCAAGTCTAGGGGTGGTAAATGTCAGCCCTCAATAACCGATAAGTCGTGCCGATGTGAGGCTCATAACGGGTCGAGAAACTACTGGTAACACTTGCCAGCAAATCTCTGATCAGCCCTGGCCAGGGACTTCCCTGTTACGGCCAATCGAGCACTGCGCAACATCAACCCCCAATACCGGGAGAGACGAAACCCCTCCTATCGCTCATTGCCTCCATGTGACTCGGGACTGTACCCAAAGACCACCGTTTTGCACGACCTCATGGACATGGTAATGTGGAGATCAAAGCACAGTGGGAATCACACAAGACTCTATGACGATCTCGGGTCTACAGACTAACCTGTACAAGTGTCCCCTAAGAACTGCCATCTGACGTGAGGTATAATACCATCTGGGAGTTCTCGGCGAGTCCGTCCAGTGTACCCAGTCTCCACTGAGCACCCGTATACCATCTCTGATGTCAAACACCAATGGATATGGGATCATCCATCGCCCATCTCATAGGTCGAGAAGCGTATACGCTAGTCTACTCTGGTATATCGATGCCCCATCTCGATACACCAACGGCTTGGGACCTTGAACGATGTACTTATGGACTACCATATCCCTACTAGTATGATCTGCATCATAGTCCAGGTAGTCAAGTACACATCCTAAGGGCTTTACCAACATGTAACCATAAAACAGTTTAAAGAGACTAGTATACATGTTAAGATAAAGAGTAACCAGATAGCATACTATCATATCGAGCAAGAAAGTCATCTCTATATATGTACAAGCATCCAATATAATATACATCATCTGTACAATACTGGCCTCTAGGGCATACATACAACTAACAACTTTATCTTGACATGTTCATTTTTTCATGCATCATACTCATTTGGTACATGTTGATAAAGCCCTTAAGATATTTTCTTGACTACTGCGACTATGATGCGGATCATACTAGTGGGACACGTGTGGTTTACAAGCATATCCTTGAACTGTTCCTAGTCGTGGATGTATCGAGACGGGGCATCGATATTCCAGAGTAGACTAGCGTATACCATTCTTGTCCCATATGACGGGCAATGGATGATCCCATATCCATCTGGTGTGGTGAAACCAATGATTGTATATGGGTGCTCAGTAAAGACTGGGTACACTGAACGGACTCGCCGAGAATTCCTATGTGGTATTATATCTCACGTCGGATTGTAGTTCTCAGGTGACACTGGTACAGGTTAGTCTGTAGACCCGAGATCGTCATAGAGTCTTATGTGTCCATCTACTGTACATTGATCTCCACCCCATCACGGCTCTACTGAGTTGTGCAAACAGGTGGATTTTGGGTACAGTCCCGAAGCACATGGAGGCAATGAGCGATAGGAGGGGTTTCGTCTCTCCCGGTATTGGGGGTTGATGTTGTGCAATGCTCGATTGGCTATAATAGGAAGTCCCTGGCCAGGGCTGCTGAGATTTACTGATAAGTGTTATCAATAGTTTCTCGATATGTTATGAGCCATACACCAGCATGACTTATTATGTTATTGGGGTCGACGATGTCATCCCTAGACTCGATATGCAACATATTTGACGAAGTGACCGGACTGTACGGTAAGTGTTGCCAGTTGGCTCGATGGGAGTTTTGATAGGTTCGCTTGTTTTTCTTCTGATCGCTCAATACCTGGGTGGTCGTTTGATCGCACGCTTTTGGCGTGTCGGATATTCAAAGAATTAAAGTGTAACCGCGATCAGGACGGTGTCGCTTTGCAGCTAGCCGGTTGAGCACGGGTCGGTCCACAGGGAGATGGTGGTATCTTACCTTCTTGTCTTAGACGAGTTAATAAAGAATCTGTATGTTTGTTTGATCTAACCTATGTGTTTATTTGCAAGTATAAAGTTGTTAAGAAAAGATACGAGATTGTAAGCTAAGAAATCCGTACTCAAAACCTTTGAGCCGAGTCTTGACCAATTGAAGCTCGAGCAATCGGCAACAACGTGGATTAGGGGATTTAAGCGCGGTATTCGTGGAATCCGGCTTATTTACCCTTGTTCTTCCGTTCTTGTCTCTTGCTTTTGTTAGTGTATATGCCCTAGAGGCCATTACTGTATCATACTAGTTTGTATATTACTTAATGGATGCTTGGGATATTCACCTTGTATATACAATCTTGCTCAAAATAGTAGTATGCTACTTGGTTTGTCTCTACTTCAATGTGTACTTGTGTTTATTTTACTATATCACTTATACGCATTAGTGGAGCCCTTAGGATCTTTGCTTGATTACCAGCGTTGTGATGGCAGTCACACTAGTGGGGGCTGGGTAATCTATAAGCACATCCTTATGCAGGTCCCTAGTCACAGGACTATCGAGACAGGGCATCGATACTCCGGAGTAGACTAGCGTATGCGCTTCTCATCCCAGTATGGGAGATGGTCTGTCCCACAGCCATCAGTACGTCGTACTGGAGATAGTATACGGGTGCTCGTTGGGTTACGAGTACACTGGACAGGACTCGTCGGGAACTGACAGGTTGGTATTATACCTATCGTCAGTCGTCAGTTCCCAGGTGACATGAGTACAGCTTAGTCCGCTGACTTGACACTGGCACTTCGCCTCGAGTGTGTTCCCACTGCACTTTGATCACTACCCTACCACGGCTCAAAGGAGTCGTGCAAACAGGTGGTGGTTGGGTGCAGTCCCGAAGCACTTGGAGGCAGTGACGGTTAGACAGGATTCGTCTCTCCCGGTATTGGGGGTTGACATCGCGCTGTGTCTAGGAGAGCCATTACACGAGTAGTCCCTGGCCAGGGCAAACGAGATATACTGGTAGGTTTCCAGTGTTATCTCAGGGTGTTTTGGGCTTCGCTCCGGCACGACTTGTACCGCTATTTGGGGACTGACGTTTACCGCCCCCTAGGCCCGCCATGCGATGTATCAGACGAACAGACCGGACTGTACGGAGAATGTCACATTCAGACTCAGTAGGAGTTCAGATGGGGTTTCACCTCGTCAGCCTTCTTGTCGGCATCTACCTGGGGACCGTTACGCACAGCTAGTGCCGCTTGCGGTCTGTGGTTAAACCCACTGCCAGCGTAGTGTCGAGTCTTTAGAGTCCCACACAGAGGGTATTCGCCTCTGGGCAAAACAGAGTAGAGGTCGCATGGTTTTGCGACAGGGTTCGTTCTCATCCGCGCACTTATGCACGTTTGGAGTCCGGACGGATTATACTGGCAGGCTCTGGTTTGAGCCAGATACTGGTATATGTTTTTGGGGTTGCTTTTATATCTTGGTATTCTTGTTCCTCGGAACGAGAATGCAGGTGTGTATGCACAGTTGCTTGAGGCGGAGAATGAGGTTTTTCATTAGGGTTTCGGATCGGGTGCGTATGCACAGTTGACAGTTATCATTTTCCAAACCCTAATGGATTTATGTATTATCTATTAATAATAGTAATTAAATGAGAATTATGTTATGGTTGTTTTTTTGTTGACTTGTTGACCTTGGTTGACTTGTTGACCATTGACCACTTTCATGCCTTGAAAGTCTTCCTTGATTCATGCTTACACTTCATTTAAAGAAGCATGATAGTGGTCATTCCAAAATTACCATCAACTATTCTTATTTCAATTATTATCATTTAGATAATTCATTTCTTTTGCAATATGGTTGCAAGAAAGAAATAATTGAGCTCATTCTATCATAACCTCTCTCTCTCCTCATTTTCATCTTCTTCTTCCTCTTGAAAAGAGAAACCTTCTCATGTGTTGAGAATCATTCTCTTTAGAAAGAAAAGCAAACCCTAATCTCTCTCTACTCATTCTAGGATGAAGGTTTAGCAAACCGGAAACCCTAGTTCACTCAAAGATCGAGGAAGAGCCCAAAGTCGAACCTTCGAGGTGGATCCATCTTCGACGGGAGAAGGCGACGTAAAGAGAACCATCAACCTCTACAAGGTTTGAAGAAGAAGGAGTTCAAGTTTAGGTATAACCATCTTCCATAGTAGCTAACTCCTTTTAGTGTATTTGCTAGTTTAGTTTAGACACGATCCCGACCTAGTTTAGTCCATGTTGCCTCTTGCGATAAAAATTTGTTTTTATACCGTTTCCGCCTCCCCGTAAGTACCGGGGGTCGCAATATGGACTTACAGTGGTATCAGAGCCTAACTAAACTTAAACTAGCTTGGTAGTGAAGTGTAACGAAGTTCGGAACCGTAAAAAAAAAACCCAAAAACCGTATTTTTCAAAAACCTGAGTTTCTGTTGAAATTTTTTGGGCTCAAAATGAAAAAATTTATATTTGTAAAATCATCTCAGGGTTTTCTAAAAACACCCATGAAAAACGATCCAGTGTTGAGCTCAAAGCGCCGCGCATCCGCGGCACGAGGTAGGCTCGTGCCGCGGAACCGCCGCGCTTTGTCGTCTTCTGCGCGTCGTTTTTCGTGCAGTGTCTGTAGGTGTTGGTTTTGGGATTTTTGAGATATATTATATGTGCCCAGATTTTCCAGAAAAGAAATTTCCTTTTGGGGTCCTATAATTCCGTATTTTTTTTTCCGAACTTCACTACACTTTGGCTATATTGGTTATATCTGTGATGTTTGCATGTATTGAACGTCGGCTAATCGCTATAAGTCGATTAGTCGGGGTTATACATGATCTGTAATGTGCTGGAATGTGTATATGAATGTGTTGGACTGTCGCGGGTGAATAGCCGGGGTTGGATGTGAGATGAGCTTTTGTTTTTCTTTCATTCATTGTAAATGTAAATTGATGTAATAATTATTATTTGTTTGGCCGCACAACCGGGTCGGGGTTGTAGCCGTCATTGTATAATTCTTTTTACTGTTTTTGCTCCTAGGATAGACCCATGGAGAGGGTGCACAAACTACCGAGTACTTGGCGGGTAGTTTGCCGCACCCGTAGGGGTCTTGGGTGGGGTATTTGGCTATTCACCGCGACCGTGTTATCCGCTTTTCGTTTCAGGCTCGAAAGGATTGCGGATTGCTAGTATATCCAATGTATTCATCTGTGATCTGTAATGTCTATCATTGCTTTCTATTTAGGCGTTGCTTATGTTTTACAGCCGCGCTAGCCCAGCCCCCGCTCTGTCGTTAGTTAAGTAACCTAACGAGTGATGACGGGGCCCAGTGGCGAATGCGAATGGCATAAGCGTACGTCATATTTTGGTTGTTTTCTGCAATGGTAGGATTAAATGATGGGACGCATTAAAAGTACTAATGCAAGAATATCACGCATTAAAAGAACTAATGCAAGATAATAAACCAAGTTAAAGTCGTTGGAACACTTTCGAAAAACCACTCGGTTCTTTTCAAAACCAACTTTTAAATGCGGAGTTTGAGCCACTCCTTTTAAAAGCTATCTCGTTCCATCGACCAAATCAAGTTCACTACGTTCACGGTTTTGCCAAAACAATCCGTAGCCCTCCATCATTTCAGTTAAATATTCGGTAGTATTCAAGCTATGTATTTTGACCTCACGCCAAGGCATAGTGATTGGTAGCTGCCGGATATTTATCTGTTGCATAGATAGAATGCGTTGGTTTGAAACAGTCGTACTGCCATTTTGGCCTACGTCAAGGGTATGTACGGGTGGATTCAAATTAACCTGGATAATGATGGGACGAACTTGACATGTGACTTATGACATTTTGACCTCACGCCAAGGTCATAAGAGCATGGGGCAAAAATCCACATCGGGAGTTTCATAAGTACTGAAACTTGCTAGATTTGCATACCATTTGGAGTGTGATGATTCTGGTAGGATTCCTTCAGTTTCGTCACGCGATGATATTTGGATCCCGATCCTACTGTGAGTATATGCTACTCCTCGGGAAATTTCTCACTTAACGATCAATGCTATAAACCTAGTAGGTGCCTAGAAAGGTGTTAGCGGGGCTACGCCCCCAGGGAAAAGAGGTTCTTTAATTAAGGAACTTCGCGAAAGCGTTGGAAAACCTCCCTCGAAGTACCGACACCAGCCTGGCTGAACAGTTAAGCAAGTATTGTACGGTGGGATTGATCCTGACTAATTCTTCCTTTATGGTTTGAGGAGGGATTCGAGAAACAGTGGGAGCCATCCTGTTTAGACAAATTAAAAACCACTCTAAACTTGCAAGAGCATCATGCTGAGTGTTTCTTCTTCTCTCTCCTAATTGCAGCGACCAATCAACATGACTGGACTTAAGTTACTCCTAGATAAAAACAAGCTGACAGGGCCAAACTACAAAGATTGGCTCAGGAATGTCAAGATAGCAATCACTTATGACAAGCTGGGGTATCTTCTTACCACCAAAGCTCCCCCTGTCCCTGGTCCAACTTCCAGCGTCGCGGATAAGGAAATCCGCAAGACTTGGGAGATTGATAGCGCGAAGGCCAAGTGCCTCTTGCTTGCCTCGATGGACAACGAACATCAGAGGAGGCATGAGAATATGGACATGGAGTCCATATTGCTTCATACAAAAGAACTGTATGGGGAGCAATCACGTATCGCAAGATACGAAGCGTCGAAAAAGTTGTTTTCGACAAGAATGGCCGTCGGATCATCAGTAGCCGAGCACGTGCTAAAGATGATCGGCTACATTGAGGAGCTCGCTGACCTAGGGATCACATTGGAGAGTGAGCTATATACAGATATAGTTCTCCAGTCCCTTCCTTCCACTTACGCCCAGTTTATAATGAACTTCAACCTACAAGAAAAGGAGGTTGAACTTTCAGAGCTCCTCAACCTGCTGAGGAGCGCAGAGGGCACCCTACAGAAAGGTAGGGAAACATCCACTTTGTTTGTAGGAGGAACATCTTCTTCTAGGTCCAAGGCGAAAGCCAAGGGAAAGAAGAAGAAAGCCCCCGCCAAACCAAGGGGCGGTGTTAGTAAAGTGGATACGAAGGGAAAAGGAAAAGCAACAAAGATAGCTGGGAAGCTTGTGGATAAGGAAGAATGCTTCTTTTGTCATAAGAAAGGACACTGGAAGAATGATTGCAGGGCCTGGAAGGCCAGAACACAGGAATTGAAGCAGGTTGCAGCTTCAGCTTCAGGTGTGTATGTTATTGAAAACTGTCTTTCTATAAACTCTACTTCCTGGGTATTGGATACCGGATCAGGATCTCATATCTGTAATTCTTTGCAGGCGTTGAGAAACCGTAGTGTTTTGAAAGCAGGTGACATGACCCTCAGAGTTGCAAACGGAGCTAGCATGGATGCTAAAGCCGTGGGGGACTATCACCTGGGAATGTCAGATGGACATGTTTTGGTTTTGCGTAATTGCTTTTTTGTACCCAACGCAACTTGTAATATCATTTCTGTATCTTTAGTTTCTAAAGAAGGTTATGAATTTGCGTTTGTAAGTAATGTTGTAAACATTCGCCTTAATCAAGTTTTGATTGGGTCAGGTACTTTGAGTAATGGTATATACGTATTGAACCAACCACAGATTTTTAATGTCCAGAATACACACAAAAGAAAGTCTCCAGAAATAAACCAGACTTTCTTATGGCATTGTAGATTGGGTCACATCAATGAGAGAAGGTTGACCAAGTTACATACAGAAGGGTATTTGAATGCGTTCGAATATCAGTCGTATGCCACTTGTCAATCCTGTCTCAAGGGAAAGATGACAAAGACTCCGTTTACTGGACATGGAGAAAGAGCGAGCGAGCTCTTGGGACTCGTACACAGTGACGTGTGCGGTCCAATGTCTACACATGCCCGAAGCGGACATTCTTACTTCATTACTTTTACGGATGACTTCTCAAGGTACGGTCATATCTTCTTAATGAAGCATAAGTCCGAAGCTTTTGGAAAATTCCAGGAGTATAAGAATGAAGTAGAGAAACAGACCGGCAAAAGTATTAAGATTCTAAGATCGGATCGAGGTGGAGAATACTTAAGTGCCGAGTTCCTGGACTATTTAAAAGAGAACGGAATTCTCTCTCAGCTTACTCCTCCATACACCCCGCAACATAACGGTGTATCGGAGAGAAGGAACCGCACCCTATTGGATATGGTGCGGTCCATGATGAGTAACGCTGAGTTACCGCGATCATTCTAGGGGTATGCGCTAGAATCAGCTGCATACCTTTTGAACCGAGTTCCGACTAAGACTGTGCCTACCACCCCATATGAAATGTGGAGTGGGAAGAAAACATATCTTCAATATCTGAAGATCTGGGGATGTCCAGCTTTTGTCAAAAAGCAGCATGCGGACAAACTCGAGGCACGCTCAGTGCTGTGCAAGTTTGTGGGATACCCAAAGAGCACCAGGGGGTATCTTTTCTACTACGCAGAGGAACAAAAAGTCCTTGTTTCTCGCAATGCCCACTTTCTAGAACACCAGTTCTTGGAAAAGGAAATTAGTGGGAGCGCAGTAGAACTGGAAGAAGTTCCAGAACCACAGACTGTTACTGAAAGCTTAGTGGAACCAGAGGGTTCAACAGAACAGAACATTCCTACGCCGCTCCGCAGAAGTAGTAGGCAGTCTCATCCGCCCGAGAGATACTACGGTTTTCTCATAGACGGGGATAGAGAGGATTGCATCATAGATTATGATGAGCCTACTAGCTTCCAGCAGGCCGTTCAGAGCGTTGACTCGGTGAAATGGCTGGATGCAATGCGGACCGAAATGGAGTCCATGTACACCAACAAGGTATGGACGTTGGACATTGCTCCAGACGGGGTAAAACCCGTAGGATGCAAGTGGATCTTCAAAAGGAAGATTGGTGTAGATGGACAGGTTGAGACCTATAAAGCTAGGCTGGTAGCAAAGGGTTTCCGTCAAAGACCTGGCTTGGACTATGACGAAACCTTTTCTCCAGTAGCCATGCTGAAATCCATTCGGATCCTTCTTGCCATCGCTGCCTTCCACGATTATGAGATCTGGCAAATGGACGTAAAGACAGCTTTTCTAAATGGAAATTTAGAGGAGTGTGTCTATATGGACCAGCCAGAGGGCTTCATTCAGAGTGGGAGCAGCGGAAAGGTGTGCAAGTTGCTTAAGTCCATCTATGGACTAAAGCAGGCATCGCGGAGTTGGAACATCTGCTTTGATGAGACGGTCAAAGAATTTGGCTTTATCAAGAATCCAGATGAACCATGCATCTATAGTAGATTTGTAGCGAGAACTGTAGTATTCCTCGTTTTATACGTGGATGACATTCTCTTAATAGGAAATGACATTCCTATGCTACAATCTGTCAAGGGGTTCTTGTCACACAGGTTCTCCATGAAAGACCTGGGTGATGCCTCATACATCCTGGGGATCCATCGTGATAGATCCAAGAGGATATTGGGACTTTCTCAGTCCAGGTACATCGACACCATAGTGAAGAGATTCAGTATGGAAGATTCCAAGCGCGGTAACCTACCGGCTTGTCACGGGATCACCCTCTCTAAAGAGATGTCTCCCAAGACTGATTTGGAGAGGGATCGCATGTCTATTATACCCTACGCTTCTGCGGTAGGCTCTATAATGTATGCGATGTTGTGTACCAGACTGGATGTAGCTTATGCACTGAGTGTGGTAAGCCGGTATCAGTCAAACCCTGGGGAGAAACACTGGATAGCGGTAAAGAACATTCTCAAGTATCTGAGAAGGACTAAGGAGATGTTCTTGGTGTATGGCGGAAAAGACCTCCAGATCGAGGCCTTTGCTGACTCCAGCTTCCAGAGTGACAAGGATGATTCCAAGTCCATGTCGGGCTTTGTCTTTACCCTCAATCGAGGGGCGGTGTGTTGGAAGAGTTCCAAACAGGAAACCGTTGCAGACTCGACGATGGAAGCGGAATACATCGCTGCATCTGATGCCGCAAAAGAAGCTGTCTGGATGAGGAAGTTCTTGAAAGAACTTCAAGTGGTTCCGTCCATTGTTGATCCAATACCTCTGTATTGCGACAACAATGGGGCTATAGCTTTAGCGAAGGAACCCAGGTCCCATCAGAGATCCAGGCACATCTTGAGGCGGTATCACCTGATCAGGGAGATCATGGATCGCAAGGAGATCGAGGTTCGGAGAGTAGCTTCAGAAGACAACACTGCAGATCCATTCACCAAGGCCCTGCCCCAGACTCAGTTCGAGCGGCTGATCGAGATGATAGGTCTTCGATACGCCAGTACATGGCCTTAGTGCAAGTGGGAGATTGTTTGTGTATATGCCCTAGAGGCCATTACTGTATCATACTAGTTTGTATATTACTTAATGGATGCTTGGGATATTCACCTTGTATATACAATCTTGCTCAAAATAGTAGTATGCTACTTGGTTTGTCTCTACTTCAATGTGTACTTGTGTTTATTTTACTATATCACTTATACGCATTAGTGGAGCCCTTAGGATCTTTGCTTGATTACCAGCGTTGTGATGGCAGTCACACTAGTGGGGGCTGGGTAATCTATAAGCACATCCTTATACAGGTCCCTAGTCGCAGGACTATCGAGACAGGGCATCGATACTCCGAAGTAGACTAGCGTATGCGCTTCTCATCCCAGTGTGGGAGATGGTCTGTCCCACAGCCATCAGTACGTCGTACTGGAGATAGTATACGGGTGCTCGTTGGGTTACGAGTACACTGGACAGGACTCGTCGGGAACTGACAGGTTGGTATTATACCTATCGTCAGTCGTCAGTTCCCAGGTGACATGAGTACAGCTTAGTCCGCTGACTTGACACTGGCACTTCGCCTCGAGTGTGTTCCCACTGCACTTTGATCACTACCCTACCACGGCTCAAAGGAGTCGTGCAAACAGGTGGTGGTTGGGTGCAGTCCCGAAGCACTTGGAGGCAGTGACGGTTAGACAGGATTCGTCTCTCCCGGTATTGGGGGTTGACATCGCGCTGTGTCTAGGAGAGCCATTACACGAGTAGTCCCTGGCCAGGGCAAACGAGATATACTGGTAGGTTTCCAGTGTTATCTCAGGGTGTTTTGGGCTTCGCTCCGGCACGACTTGTTCCGCTATTTGGGGACTGACGTTTACCGCCCCCTAGGCCCGCCATGCGATGTATCAGACGAACAGACCGGACTGTACGGAGAATGTCACATTCAGACTCAGTAGGAGTTCAGATGGGGTTTCACCTCGTCAGCCTTCTTGTCGGCATCTACCTGGGGACCGTTACGCACAGCTAGTGCCGCTTGCGGTCTGTGGTTAAACCCACTGCCAGCGTAGTGTCGAGTCTTTAGAGTCCCACACAGAGGGTATTCGCCTCTGGGCAAAACAGAGTAGAGGTCGCATGGTTTTGCGACAGGGTTCGTTCTCATCCGCGCACTTATGCACGTTTGGAGTCCGGACGGATTATACTGGCAGGCTCTGGTTTGAGCCAGATACTGGTATATGTTTTTGGGGTTGCTTTTATATCTTGGTATTCTTGTTCCTCGGAACGAGAATGCAGGTGTGTATGCACAGTTGCTTGAGGCGGAGAATGAGGTTTTTCATTAGGGTTTCGGATCGGGTGCGTATGCACAGTTGACAGTTATCATTTTCCAAACCCTAATGGATTTATGTATTATCTATTAATAATAGTAATTAAATGAGAATTATGTTATGGTTGTTTTTTTGTTGACTTGTTGACCTTGGTTGACTTGTTGACCATTGACCACTTTCATGCCTTGAAAGTCTTCCTTGATTCATGCTTACACTTCATTTAAAGAAGCATGATAGTGGTCATTCCAAAATTACCATCAACTATTCTTATTTCAATTATTATCATTTAGATAATTCATTTCTTTTGCAATATGGTTGCAAGAAAGAAATAATTGAGCTCATTCTATCATAACCTCTCTCTCTCCTCATTTTCATCTTCTTCTTCCTCTTGAAAAGAGAAACCTTCTCATGTGTTGAGAATCATTCTCTTTAGAAAGAAAAGCAAACCCTAATCTCTCTCTACTCATTCTAGGATGAAGGTTTAGCAAACCGGAAACCCTAGTTCACTCAAAGATCGAGGAAGAGCCCAAAGTCGAACCTTCGAGGTGGATCCATCTTCGACGGGAGAAGGCGACGTAAAGAGAACCATCAACCTCTACAAGGTTTGAAGAAGAAGGAGTTCAAGTTTAGGTATAACCATCTTCCATAGTAGCTAACTCCTTTTAGTGTATTTGCTAGTTTAGTTTAGACACGATCCCGACCTAGTTTAGTCCATGTTGCCTCTTGCGATAAAAATTTGTTTTTATACCGTTTCCGCCTCCCCGTAAGTACCGGGGGTCGCAATATGGACTTACAGCTTTCGCCTCCGGCCAAACCGAACGCAACCGGTCGTGGTTAGGAATCACCGTTACCTTGTCAGGGTAGGGTGCCTAACGGAGCGCTTGCGTATGGTTTGGGCGAAGTTCAAATGGAAAATAACGGGAAAAGGAATTGGCAAAGAAACGTTAACTTACAATATCATATGGATTCTTAACAACAATAATAATTACAACAATCACAAAATGAACAAAAGAGAACAAAAAGAAAAGAACAAATAAAAGAAAAGATTACAAGAAAGAAAGTGCATGAATTAAATTGCAAATAATTAAAGACAAGGTAATAAAAAGCAAGTAATAAAAAGCGATAAAAAGAATACGAAACTAGGACTCAAGACAAGCATGTGATCAATAGCCAACCCTTAAACTTGCAAGCTCAATGAAGAGGTTGCAAGATCTAGGGAAGGGTAGAGAACGCATGTGAAATGAAGTGCTAGTCCCGTGAGAAAATACGACCCTTGAGATCAATAACTAACCCTTAACCATTCAAGCTCAATGAAGAGGTTGAATGAGCAAGAGAAAGCAAGAATCTCAAGGGGGAGCAAACTAACAAGAAAGATAAAAATCCCTCATCTTCATTAACATCCACTCAAAAGCTCTCACTACAATTTCATGGAGGAAGAATGAAGAAGAAGAAGAAAGAAGAAGAAAACTACACAAAAAAGAGACTAAAGAAAAGCTCCCTTGGTTTGGCTCAGATCTGCTGTATTTATAGGCAGGAGAATGGAGTTCTAGGGCAACCAGCAGTCATAAAATGAAACACCCAAAATACCCTTGAAATTCGACAGTTAGAGGGCCCCACTTGGCCGCGGAACCGCGGCCAAGACCCCCCTTTGGCCGCGGTTCCGCGGCCCTTTAGAGGTGTTGGGCAGTGGGCTTTTCTTGGATGCCCTGGTTTCCTGTTTCCTCGTGTTTGCCAACATTAAACTGCGCAAAAAGTCTTCAGAATATCTCCAGATTTCCAAGTCCAAGATTGCATTATCTTTTCTTTTACTTTTGATTTTATCTCCCTCGAGCTCCGCGCACCCATTGATTCTTGTGCAGCCCCCTCGTGCTCTGTGCTTGTCCCAGACATGAATGACCACTGTCACATGTCTTGTATCGGGAACCGGTACTCGGCACTGGACGGATATGGATGACCGGAACCCGGCTTTTATCTGCTGTGACAGATGTTCTGTATTTTGACGTAACTGTGGAGATTTTGTCTTGATTTACAATATTTGGACTAGAAACCTGTAATCTGTAAACATGTAACAAACACGGATTAAAAGCACCTACCTATAAACACCCGAGCGTAAGAATGGGCGGTATAAAATGCAATATTCTGATATGAACATCGTTACATTTAGCTGACCGCTTGCGGATTGTGGGTATTTGATATGATCATTACCTACTGCCGGCGTATTGACGAGTCTTAGAGTGCCATACAGGAGTTTCCTAGCTCATGCTAAACGATGTGGTGTGCATATGAGATATGCGCGGGAGCTCGATTAAATGCGTGTATGTGATACCATATTTTAATCAGGGGTTTTTCTATTGGTCGGGTCATATGTGATATGACCGGTTTGTTAAATCAAGTGTTGAATTAACATTGAATTTTTATCTCATTTTTAATAAACCTTTTCTTTTCGATGTATGCATGAATGGGTGTATGTGCATATGTTGATGTGAATGCACACACACATACATACATGGTGTCATGGTTGTTGATACATGGGAGATGGCAATTCAAGAATCACATGGTTCATTTATATATTTATATTTTGATATTGGATTAAAAGGAAATGGAAATTAAATCATAATTGGGTTTCTACACTCTTCTTTCCATTTGACCTAACTTTAACCCATGGTTTGATTTTCTTTTGGTCTTTAACCAAACATCAAAATATTTAGATATTTATTAACCATAGTTTGGCATGAAATTATTATATGGTTGATATTTTATTTCTATGCATATGAGAATTATAATTGATAATTATCAAAAGAGAGCTCTAGCTTTTCCATCTTCATCTTCTTCCTCTCTCAAGCTCTCTTTGTTAGTTATATGTATGCCCTAGAGGCCATTACTGTACATTGGATGTATATTGTAGTGGATGCTGGGACATATATACTTATGACTTTCTTGCTCGACATGATAGTATGCTATCTGGTTACTCTTTATCTTAACATGTATACTTTCTGTCTCTCTGTTACATGTTGATAAAGCCCTTAGGAAGTATGCTCGACTTCCAGGACTATGATGTAGATCATACTATTGGGGCCTGGGTAGTCCATGAGTATATCCTTCAATGTTCCTAGTCATGGGAATATCGAGACGGGGCATCGATATTCCGGAGTAGACTAACACATGTCTTCTCGACCAATGTGATGGACGATGGATGATCCCATATCCATTGGTGTTTGACATCAGAGATGGTATGCGGGTGCTCAGTGGAGACTGGGTACCCTGAACGGACTCGCCGAGAACTCCCAGATGGTATTATACCTTACGTCAGATGGCAGTTCTTTGGTGACATTGGTACAGTTTAGTCTGTTGACCCGAGATCGTCATAGAGTCTTGTGTGTCTCCTACTGTGCTTTGATTTCCACCCTACCACGGCTCTACTGAGTCGTGCAAATAGGTGCTTTTTTGGGTACAATCCCGATTCACATGGAGGCAATGAGCGATAGGAGGGGATTCGTCTCTCCCGGTATTGGGGGTTGATGTTGCGCAATGCTCGACTGGCCATAACTGGAAATCCCTGGCCAGGGTTGCAGTGATATACTGCTAGGAGTTATCAGTTTCACACTTGTTATGGACCTTACGTCGGCATGATTTATCAAGCTACTGGGGTCTGACATTTACCAACCCTAGGCGAGATATGCGACATATCAGACGAACAGACCGGACTGTACGGTAAGTGTTACTGGTTGGATTCACAAGAGTATGAGCGGGCTTTCTCGTTGATCTTCTGATCGCTCAATACCCGGATGGCCGTTACGTTTAGCAGACCGCTTGCGGCTTGTGGGTGTTTGATAAGATCATCACCTACTACCGGCGTATTGACGAGTCTTTAGAGTTACACAGAGGTTTCCTGGCTCAAGCGAAATGAAATAGGAGCGCATATAAGATATGTGTGGGACCGAGAATAATACCAGTATGTGATACTGAATTCTATTCTCGCGATTTGTATCATCGGACGGTTATATAAGATATAGCCGGGTTACCGTATCAAGTGTTGCTTCGATATGATGATGCACTTGATATTAGTCGATTATATGCAATATGACCGGATCATTAAATCAAGTGTTGATTTAATTATTTAATGTATAATTATATATTAGATATATTAATTTACATTGACTAGTATTGTTCATTTAAGATGGATTTTATCACTTGATTTGCACAAGTTGTATATGTGATATATTTTTGTGCACTTGATTGTATCATGTTTGATGATACATGCAAACTTGGGTGTGTGTATGCTATACACCATATTTAGTTAATGGTTAGGGTTTCATTTGCCTTATTTATTTATTTTATTTATTTACTTTTGGCAAAAATAAAATGGTGGTTATTTTTGTTTTATGCAAGAAGCTTCATGATGCTTCATGCATCTTTGAAAAAGTCTACCATTTTATTTTATCCTTAACCTAACCATTTACCTAAACCCTAGTTTATTCTCTATATTAGTTACACTCACCCATGGTTGCTAAATGATAAGCATCACTTGATTTTCTATTTTGAGATAATTATTCATTCTTTTCTTCTTCTTCTTTTTCTTCATGAAGAAGAAAACCTTGCTAGAAAATTCCAAGTGATGAATCCAAGTGAGAAATCCAAATCCAAAGTGAACCCACTTCCTATTTCTTCATCCTCTACCACTTGCCATGTTGTATAGGGTGTTTTCTTCACAAGTTTCATGACCTAGTGAAAATGGAGCTAGAGTTTGAGTCGCATCGACGTAGATCATCTTCGGCATCGAAGTCAACGACCTAGCCCGCCCATTTCTCCGATGAAACCGACGCTAAAGTCCAGGATTCCGATGATCGCAGTAGAGGGACGTCAACACGGAGCTAGGGAAGTGGAGGACCGGATCTACAAAGGTGTTGGAGATAGTGCCCTCAGAGTCAATTATTGGATTGCAGGTACGTGATTGCAATGATTGCGGAGGACCTATACCGGTAGGACAGTCTTACTCGAGATGATAGTATGTTATCTGGTTTTCCTTTATCAGTCGTGTACAGTTTCAGGTGACTGATCACTGTTACACTTTGATAGAGCCCTTAGGATCTTGCTTTACTACCAACAGTATGATGACGATCATATACGTTAGAGTTAGGTAGTTTATCAGCATATCCTTAATTGTGGTCCCTAGTCGTGGGAGTTTCGAGACAGGGCATCGATACTCCGGAGTAGACTAGTGTATACAATCGAGACCCCGACGAGGGGCGGTGGCCGGTCTCAGAAGCCACTGGTGTCAGTTGGATCACCTAAGATGTATACAGGTGCTCATTAGGTTATGAGTACACCGGACAGGACTCGCCGGGAATATGCTAGTTGGTATTATACATATCGTCAGATAGAAGTTCCCTGGTGACATGTGTACGGGTTAGTTCATCGACCTGAGGTCGTCATTTGTTTCGTGTGTGTTCCCACTGTGCTTTGATTTCTACCCTACCACGGCTCAAAGGAGTCGTGCAAACAGGTAGTTTTTGGGTACAGTCCCGAGCCACATGGAGGCACGTGAGCGGATCGGCAGGGGATTCGTCTCTCCCGGTATTGGGGGCGAGATCGTGCTGTGTCTAGGAGAGCCATTACACAAAGCCCACGGCCATGGCAGGAGATTTACTGGTAGGTACTCCAGTAGTATCTCAGGATGTTATTGGGCTACACTCCGACACGACTTATACTGCCATTGGGGGTCTGACGTTACTAGCCCCTAGGCAGATATGCGATACTCATAGATGAACGGACCGGACTGTATATATACATTGTCACTGTTAGGCTCAGTAGGGTTTCCGGATGAGTTCGCTCATCGGCCTCCCTTGAGGTCAGTCCATGGGTAGCCGTTACGCATTGCTAGTGCCGCTGACGGTTTGTGGTTAAACCCACTACCAGGGTACTGACGAGTCATTAGAGTCTCCCACAGACAGTTTCCCAAGTTCGGGCGAAACGTTGTAGAGGCCGTATGGTTTTATGGCAGGGTTCGGAAAATGCACGTGCGTCTACGCACGTGTCATTTTTCGGGCAGATAATACTGGTGGGCTTTGGTTTAAGCCGGATCCGAGTATTATATTGAGTAGATATAATATCTTTGTCTCAGTTGCATTTGTATTCGGTTGTAATACAAATGCGGGTATTTTTATACAGTTGTGGGGTTATCCTGAAATTCGTTTCGGTATCGCTTTTGGAAGTTGCCAGTTTCCAGTTTTCTATCAGCCGTCTTTTAACATTCGGTTAAAGACGGATTTATCTTTTCTTGAGATGAGTGTGGAGATTTCTAGAAGGTTCTAGAAGGTGGTGACTAGGTTAGAGTGGTGTTATTGTTTCATTGGTTGCTTTCTTTGTGTTCACACTTTGTGTTCACACAAGATATTTTCTTGTGTTCACACTAGATATTTCCTTATGGTTACTCTCCTGTTCCTACACTCACCTCCCTCCTTACTTATATATATGGCCGGCCCCTCCCCTCTCTCACTCTCACTTGATGATTATGGTTTCTAGAAAGAAAAGATTATGATAGTTTTGGGGTGTATGGGAATTTCATTGCTCATTTCCTTCCATCACCCGATTCAAATGGCAACTTCATTAACCGTTCGTCCATATCTTTGGACGGAATGATACAAAGTCTTCTACTCATTCTCTACATCAATCTTGGTCTTCTCTTTTAGCAATCTTGACGACCGAGTTGCCTCGAGTCAGAGGCATGAGCCCGTTTAAAGAATCGTTGACGTGGTGCCACTTGGACGAGCAGATCGGAGATCGACGTGAACGGAGCAGCCGCAACGGAGCGTGGGATGATGGTTGAAGAACGAAGGACTCGGATCGTTCGGTATAACCTTTCTACTCTCTTTACAGTTTGTTAGTTTAGCAATAATGGCAGATCCGGGTTAAAGTATACGATAGCGCCAGTTAAAATGTTTTTTTTTCCGCATTTGGCGTCTGTAGATGGCCGGGGCGCTACCGTAGACTTACAGTGGTATCAGAGCCTCACCGTTTTGCTTTACTAACTTGTGCTAACGTGTTTAAAATATCGATCGAACCGGATATCGAAAAACACAATTTTCAAGCTTCACAGTTTCTGTCGATTTTAAATGATGTCCTAAAATTATTCTACATATCTCAGAAATCTGTGCAGGGTTTTATAAGAATACCGTACAAATTTGGGCTCATGAATCGACAAGACTGCCGTGGAATCGCGGCCAAACCCATGGTTTGGCCGCGCATCCGCGGCCATTCTGTGTGATCATGCCCCCAAACATGCACAGTGTATTCTTCTCTGGAAATTGGGGTTCTTGATACATTTTTTTTGGACCCAGATTTTGTTACTGTTCACCAGTTGTTCGTGGGGCCCAATTCGTGATATTTAGTCGATCGAAATTTAAACATGTTAGTTTTCAGTACTTGTATTATATCTCCGACCGAGAATGCCATTTGATCGATAAACCGCGTCTGATTGCTATAGTTCTTTTAGACGGGTTTGCGAACGTGATATTCGCGTTGATGTTCTGTGTTGTGCTGTGATGTTGCGGATTTGTCATGGTGGATAGCAGTGTGCAATGATAGTGCAGTTTGGATTTATTTGTACATTTGATATTGCGGGGCGAGCGTCCAACATGTGGACTGCCGTCACTGCCTGTTGTATAATATTATTTTGGGGCACGACTAGGTTGCGGTCGATGTACCTGTTGTACTATTATTTATTTCTGTACTAGGGTTATCCCGCGACGGAGTGCACGGATAGCTGGGTTCTGAGGGGCAACGGGTCCGCATCTCATGGCTTTGAGAGGCAGAGGGGCCCCACTCTAGAATTGGCAGACTATTCACCGCACTCATAAGGGGTACAAGTTGACCCAAGGAGGGGTGCCCAAGATTACCGGATTCCGTGAAGTGCAGGGTGGTCCATTCACTTTGCTGTAGGGGGCTGCCTCACTTCAGGTTTTGGCTGGTAACTTGCCGCACCCGTAGGGGTCTAGGTTTCATTGCACAGGTTATCCATACGACCAGGCGAACGTCGGGTTTCAGCAGTGGCTCTGTGAAACCCGGGGATTCCAGATTATCTGTATTGTTCTGTGATGCTTATTACTTTTCTGTAATGTTGCATATTATCACGTCTGGAGCGATTATTGTATATTGGTATATATACTATTAGATGTTGTATATGTTTTACACCCGCGCTAGTCGAGTCCCCGCTCTGTCGTTAGTTAAGTAACCTAACGGGTGATGACGGGACACAGTGACGATTGCGGATGGCATATACGTACATTTTATTTTCGTTCATTTCTGGTGTGATTGATGATAGGACTGTGTTGATTCTGATCAATACAAAGTAAAGCAAACCTGTTTACAGTTGTTGGAACAAATTTAAAAAGTGTTATTGCAAAGACGTTTTCTTTTGTTTTGCATAGCGGTATTCAGTAGAATATCCTGCACCTCATTCGACGGGGCAAGGGCCGATATCCCTTCACCGGGACTGACCCCTTGGGAAGAATTTTGCGTCAGGGTAATAACTTCACTATGGTCGATTACAAGTTGCTTTGCATCACGGTATTCAGTGGAATATCCTGCACCTCATTCCACGAGGAAAGAGCCGAGATCCCTTCACCGGGAGTGACCTCTTTAGCAAAAGGTTTTCGCCACTATATTTTAAAATGCTATCAGGTTCCTTCAGCGATATCAAGTTCACTACGTTAAAGGTTTTTCGCCAAAAACCAGTCGTAGCCCTCCGTCATTTCTTTTGGGTATTCAGTAGTATTCAAGCTATGCATTTTAGCTAAAGTTAAGGCATAGTGTTTGGTAGCTGCTGGGTATTCATTTGTTTCATAGATAGATGAGTTGGTTTAGGACAGTCATTCTGCCATTTGGCCAAAGCAAGGGGCATGTGCGGGTGGGTTCAAATTGACAAGATAGTGACGGGTAGAACTTGGCATGTGACTTATGACATTTCGACCAAAGCCAAGGTTATAAGAGCATGGGGCAAAAATCATATCGGAAGTTTCTAAAGAAACTGAAACTTGCCAAGTATGCGCATACCTTCTGGAGTATGAGTAACGTGGATGCATTCCATCATGTTATCATGCGATGAAAGCTGGATCCCGATTCCCACTGATGAGTTGGTTTACTCTTCGGGTGATCCCGATTGATTCTTCTTTCAGGTTTGGAGGAGAATTTGACAATACAGTGGGAGGTTTCCGGATTAGATAAAGTGATAACCATTCTGATCTAGGTTAGAGTGCACGCAGAGTGTTTCTTTTCTCTCTCTCTCTTTGGCAGCGACCTTTGACCGACCCTAGACTATGACTCAGTGACCAAGTTGACCGAACCTTCTTAAAATACTAGCTTTTGGATTGTCTGAGTTGCATAAGTCATTGCCACTCCTTCTTTTACCCTTTGCATTTCTCAGAACACCTGTTTTACTACGGACATCCACTTCCATTGGATAGATCCATCGTATGGTTATATACGAACTCGAAGGGACTTCTTCGAGGATGGATCAAGGTTCAGGAGAAATAGAATTGGTTTATTCAGTTGTCTTTTATTATCACCTTCTCTCATGTTGCGAGGGCTCCATGGTTTAGGAGAGTACACCTATTATGCTTATTGGATAGTCTTATTCCAAACCATAGGCAGGTGCCGAAAGGTAGGGAATGAAGAAAACCAATTAGCCTAAGTAGGGTGTGCAGAAGGTAATATGTAAAGACAAAATAAAGGGATTAGAAAGAGGACAAAGTAAATTGCAACTGATATCATTCATGACCAAACCGCGTACTTCATCGCCACTCCTATTCTACCTTTAAAAGAATAAGGTATTATTCAGTTGTCTTTTATCATCACCTTCTCTCAAGATACGAGTAATCTTTGGTTTAGGAGGGCACACCTATTATGCTTACTGGATAGTCTTCTTCCAAACCATAGGCTGGTGTCGAACGGTAGGGAAGGAAGAAAACCATTTAGCCTAACGACGGTGTACAGAAGGTAACGACTAAAGACAAATAAAGAGATTTAGAGAGATGGCAATAAAATATACGGTTGAAATCATGAATTGGATTATGGAAGAGGCATTACTAGGAATACCAGGATACCCCTACGAAACATTTTCATGTTTCAGTGCATTGTTAAAAGAAAACTGTTTTCCCGATTAGATACTTACTCCAAGGGTATGTATTTACCAGGTTTCATTCTCATATCTGTATGGTTTTACAGATGATGAGTGGGAGTAAGTTTTTGGGAATTAGGTAATTATCTTCATTATATCGGAATTCGTTGTAATTGGTGACATTTGAGGAAATCGCCAGGGTACAGTTTTCAACCTACGACGCACAAGTTTTGAGTTGTTTAATTCAGCGGACTTATACAGAGTATTGGATGTTGTCCAGTGTCCATCAGGACAAAGGGGTAGGTCCTCGTACTATGTTCTGTTTACTTATGACTTCTCTAGTTTTTAGACAAGTGTTTCGTAGAAATAAAAGGTCTAAGTTTTGAGAAGTTGTGGGTATAAGAATAAAGTAAAGAACCAGGTATCACAAGTATCGGGATTCTTCAAAGAGATCAAAGATGTAGATTCTTGTGATTGGTATTCAGATGATAGTAATGGGTTCGAGAAACTTGTTTCTCTTTCAGGTTACTCATAATTGGATGGATTCCTAAGTTGAGTAATGCTGATTAGCCTCTTTCCATTAAGTTGATATGCACTGGAGACAGCTGTATGATTTGAATCTGGTTCCAATTAAATAAGTGTCAAAGTTTCTATATTGGATATGGAATGGTTCATACCTTAAAAGATGTTAAGGTATGGGGAGTTGTCCAGTTTATGCTTAAAACAGACTCTGGGTAACTCAGGGCACGTTTCTGTAATGGCTGTTTGTGGGTTGACCCTGGCTATGACGAGGGTTGATATTCTACCATTTGGAAGATCAATAGTGATATTGTTCTTGACTCGCCACAGTTTTAGCAAAAATGGATCTTTTTTCAGAAAACAGTACTGGGAGTATGGTAGAACTGGAAGTGATTCTAGAACCGCAAACGATTACGGAAAATTAATAGGACCTATATATTCAATAAGGTTGAGATTACATTAGCCACTCCGCAGATATGATAGGTAACTTCGGACACCCGAGAGGTACTCCGGTAGCCTCAAGGACGGTGACAGGGAGGTTCTTGTTTACCCAAACTTGACACTACTGTTGTTCCAGGCTATGAGACCCGGTAGGAGGGTTGTCGTAGTCAGTGGGAGCATCGGAAGCATAGTGGGCAAGATGCTTATATCTATTTATAGACTTGAGCAGATAGCGGAGATAGATCATCTAATTTTGATGTGACAGTCATGGGTTTGACTTCATCAGAATAGAGGATGGATCTGTTAAGAAGGTAGTATGGTGTGATGTTATGGTAACTGGATGACATACACAGAGTAGGAAGTAAAATTCCTATACAACGATCGGTTGTACTGTGGTCGTCACACAGTTGTTTCTCCAGACAGGATATGGATATAATATCAGACATTATGGTTTCAAGATCTATGGTTTTAGATCTGGATTTGGGTAGTTTCCCAATGTTGGTACTTTGACAGTATTCTAATGGTTTTTAGAATAGATGACTCCTGGCATGGTGGTGTACCTGCAGGTGATGGAGTCACCCTCTCTAAAGGTGTCTTACAGACTGAAGGGGAGAGGGATGGGCATGATTGACAGATCACTTGCTTAGGCAACTGAGTCAATCATGAGATGTCAAGTACCACACCAGATGTTGTTTTTGCACTAGATGCAATAAGTTTGTATTAATCCAATCCTGGTGAAACATAAGGAAGCATTTTTAGAACATAAGTGCATGTTCTACGGATCTGATGTCGGCAGCCTCCATCGGGAGACGGTTATCATTCCAGGCTTCAAAGGTCACATGGATGACAGAGTGATTGTCAGAGTTATAGTTTTCCCTCTGATGAGGGACAGTATTATGGACAGGTGGTCCAAGAGGATACTGTGGGAGGCTTGGTGCAGGATACTGATTAGGTTCAGTGATCGATACAGTCTAAGAAGTTTGGATTTGGAGTTCATTTATGAACTAGGTCCCATCAGATATCCAGATATATTCTAAGACAGGTATTACTCGATTCGGGAGATGTCTTTCTCCGCGAACTTGAGATTAAGAGAGATATAGAAAGAAACATCTAGGCGGATCCACTCACTGAGGCTATTTCTCGAACACAATAGTTTTACAAACGGGCTTTGTGAAACTGATTAGTAGAGGAGTTGGATGTTCGGTTTCACACGGGCTGTGAGTACTCGACATCGCAATAATTAGCCTTAAGTTCAAGTGGAAGATTGTTGGAGATAGTGCCCTTAGAGTCAATTATTGGATCGCAGCTACGTGATTGCAATGATTGCGGAGGACCTATACCGGTAGGACAGTCTTACTCGAGATGATAGTATGCTATCTGGTTTGCCTTTATCAGTCGTGTACAGTTTCAGGTGACTGATCACTGTTACACCTTGATAGAGCCCTTAGGATCTTGCTTTACTACCAACAGTATGATGGCGATCATATACGTGAGAGTTGGGTAGTTTATCAGTATATCCTTAATTGTGGTCCCTAGTCGTGGGAGTTTCGAGACAGGGCATTGATACTCTGGAGTAGACTAGTGTATACAGTCGAGACCCCGACGAGGGGCGGTGGCCGGTCTTACAAGCCACTTGTGTCAGCTGGATCACCTAAAGATGTATACAGGTGCTCATTGGGTTATGCGTACACCGGACAGGACTCGCCGGGAATCTGCTAGTTGGTATTATACATATCGTCAGATAGCAGTTCCCTGGTGACATGTGTACATGTTAGTTCATCGACCTGAGGTCATCATTTGTCTCGTTTGAGTTCCCACTGTTCTTTGATTTCTACCCTACCACGGCTCAAATGAGTCGTGCAAACAGGTAGTTTTTGGGTAATGTCCCGAGCCACATGGAGGCACGTGAGCGGATCGGCAGGGGATTCGTCTCTCCCGGTATTGGGGGCGAGATCGTGCTGTGTCTAGGGGAGCCATTACACAAAGCCCACAGCCGTGGCAGGAGATTTACTGGTAGGTACTCCAATAGTATCTCAGGGTGTTATTGGGCTACACTTCGACACGACTTATACTGCTATTGGGGGTCTGACGTTACTAGCCCCCTAGGCAGATATGCGATACTCATAGACGAACGGACCGGACTGTTTATATACATTGTCACTGTTAGGCTCAGTAGGGTTTCCGGATGAGTTCGCTCATCGGCCTCCCTTAAGGTCAGTCCATGGGCAGCCGTTACGCATTGCTAGTGCCGCTGACGGTTTGTTGTTAAACCCACTGCCAGGGTACTGACGTGTCATTAGAGTCCACCACAGACAGTTTCCCAAGTTCGGGCGAAACGTTGTAGAGGCCGTATGGTTTTATGGCAGGGTTCAGAAAATGCACGTGCGTCTACGCACGTGTCATTTTTTGGGCAGATAATACTGGTGGGCTTTGGTTTAAGTCGGATCCGAGTATTATATTAAGTAGATATAATATCTTTGTCTCAGTTGCATTTGTATTCGTTTGTAATACAAATGCATGTATATTTATACAGTTTTGGGGTTATCCTGAAATTCGTTTCGGGATCGCTTTTGGAAGTGCCAGTTTCCAGTTTTCTTTCAGCCGTCTTTTAACATTCGTTTAAAGACGGATTTAACTTTTCTTGAAATGAGTGTGGAAGTTTCTAGAAGGTTCTAGAAGGTGGTGACTAGGTTAGAGTGGTGTTATTGTTTCATTGGTTGCTTTCTTTGTGTTCACACTTTGTGTTCATACTAGATATTTCCTTATGGTTACTCTCTTGTTCCTACACTCACCTACCTCCTCACTTATATATATGGCCAGCCCCTCCCCTCTCTACCTCCTCACTTTGGTTATGGTTGCTAGAAAGAAAAGATTATGATAGTTTTGGGGTGTATGGAAATTTCATTGCTCATTTCATTCCATCACCCGATTCAAATGGCAATTTCATTAACCGTTCGTCCATAGCTTTGGATGGAATGAGACAAAGTCTTCTACTCATTCTCTACATCAATCTTGGTCGTCTCTTTTAGCAAACTTGACGACCGAGTTGCCTCGAGTCAGAGGTGGGAGCCCGTTTAAAGAATTGTTGACGTGGTGCCACTTAGACAAGCAGATCGGAGATCGACGAGAACGGAGCAGCCGCAACGGAGCATGGGATGATGGTTAAAGAACGAAGGACTCGGATCGTTCGGTATAACCTTTCTACTCTCTTTACAGTTTGTTAGTTTAGCAATAATAGCAGATCCGGGTTAAAGTATACGATAGCGCCAGTTAAAAAGTTTTTTTTCCGCATTTGGCGTCTGTAGACGGCCGGGGCACTGCCGTAGACTTACAAAAGGTTGTAGTCTCTTTCACTTAGTAGCAAAGTAGTTTGCTTGCATTTGTTTTCGCCATACCTCTAGTTAACGATCTAGTATAGGGTTCTTTGGCACATGGAAAAATTTGATTTTGGCATGGTTGATCAGTTGTAGAAACTCATGGGCGTGCCCAGGAATCCTACAGTGGTATCAGAACCTAGCTAGAGCCTTAGGCGATGTGGAGACGATGTTAGAAGTCTGATCGAACCCGAAACCCTAATCGAATACCCCTATCTGTACTTTTTCTGGATCTGTGGAATTTCGTGAATTAAAAATATCCAAAAAATTCAGCAGGGAATTGTAGGAGTTACTGTGCAGCACGTGACCTCAACTCGACCAATGCGCCGTGGAACCGCGGACCCACCCTGGCTTGCGCGGCGGTTCCGCGGCCATATTGGTGAGTTAGGCCACGTGGTTTACACAGTAATTTATTTCTGGAATTTTTGTGTTTTCTAGGAATTTTTAAATTTTACTCAAGAGTTGAGTTTTCTGGGTTATATTGGGGACTCAATGTTTCGATCGGGAAGTCTAATTTCGTCTATGTGTTTTTCCGAGTAATTTTAGAACGTGTTAAAAAGTTCGACCGGATATAAATACCCACTTTTTCCTCTGCCGGGAAATTTGCATGTGTTGGATTTTTCCATGGTTTAAGAACGTTCTAAGTAGTGCAAGTAACGCGATAGACCCTCTAGAAGACAACAAATCTTAACTCGATTATATGACCGTCTTGAACTGCCCTTTAAACCTTAGGGTTTGGGGCAGTACGGCGTGCCACATGTGAGGCGTTGGCTTGACCCTTCTATGGCTGGACCGTTGGTACTGAGGCATGAAGTGGATATTTTTAAACTTATTTTATGTGTTGAGTTGTTTCGGGAAAACTTGGGTGTTTGTTTGTTCGATCGGAAAGTTTAACATTTTCTATTTATCTGGAATGTGATACAATATTTGGAATCCACAAACAGTTATGAGATAACTGATTTGGATGTTATAAATCTAGCACTTTAGTCTCACTTGATCGGTTGCCACGGGATTTTGATGTGATCAAAAGTCCGTCGCAATCGCGTAGTGTACGCGGATACTCGCCGGTAAACTTAATAGATAGCCACGCCCCATAGCCCCGACCAAGTGACTGTAGGAGAACCCCGTCGCCGAAAGCAACCGTTCGGGTGCTCGCGGCAGCGGTGTTCCGCCTTAGTGCACATCGTCGACAGCATCCGGGGGTGCGTCCGTCTACTGAAGTTTGCGACGAGCATTCATTCTGGATGTCTGGAATCTTGTTGAATTGCCCGACTTGATATTAAAAACATTTTTCGATTTTGAGACTAAAATGCGGGGTTTATAATTGTTAGGCATGCGATGTCTAAGTAATTCATTTGATTAGGCATGCGATGTCTAAGGAGGTTGCAGATTCCAACTGTTGTAGTTTTACACTTTCTTTTCTATGACCGTAAGTGTAATATGTGATATCGCCGGTTTCGTTGCTATATATCAACGACAATTGGGATGGGCATATTTACTTACGTTGATGACATGTGATGTTATGTGTTGCTGGATATGTTATATTGGATCGTCGTGTTTGAATAGCCTGGGTTTTTTTTATGTGAGATGAGTGTTTTTCATTTTCATTCATGTAAAAACTTGTATGTAATATTCTTTTATTGGGGCACTTCCAAGTTGCTGAAGATATCACCGTTGATGTATATTATTTACTTTCCGCATTAGGATAGACCCAAGGAGGGGAGCATAAGTAGCCGGGTTCTAGGGTCTAGTGGGAGACCATCTCGAGGAGTCGAGTCTGGGTCTCCTAACCCTAGAATTGGTAGGGTTGCTTACCGCTCTCGTAGGGGTCTAGGGTGTGGGATTGGCTATTCATCATGACCGTGGAATCCGTGTTTTATTCAGGCTGAAAATAAAACACGGACGTCCTAGTATATCCAATATTTCATATGATATTTTCTGTTGCGTTATCTGTGATGTGATCATGTGATATGTTCAAATAGATATTGTATATAGTATATATGATATATTATATAGACGTTGCTTATGTTTTACACCCACGCTAGCCCTGCCTCGCTCTGCCGTTAGTTACCTAACCTAACGGTGCAGACGGGACATCATGGCGAATGCGGATGGCATAAGCGTACGTTATATTTATCTGTGATGTTTAGGTGGACTTAAATGATGGGACTTCATTAATGTGATTAATGAAAGAAAATAAACCAAAAAGATGTTGTGGAATCGAATTTCAAAAATAAAAAAGGTAGCTACAGTTCTTGCTTTGCATCGCGGTGTTCCTTGTAGAACATCCTGCACCTTATTCGATGAGGAAAGGGCCAAGATCCCATCACCGGGAGTGACCCCTTTAGCAATAACTGGCAGGTGCTACAACCCTCAGTTTGTCTTTTGATTGCTTCTATAGTTTTTGCTTTGCACAGCGGTACATATGATATATCCTGCACCTTATTCGATGATGAAAGGGCCGACGATCCCTTCACCGGGAGTGACCCCCTTAGCAAAACTAGAAAAGCCTAAAAAACACACCATTTAAAAACCATTTGATTCCGCAACGAGATCAAGTTCAAAACGTTAAAGGTATTCATAAAAACCATCCGCAACCCTCCGTCATTTTAGGAAGTAGAGTACTTAGTATTCGTGCTGTGTTTGTTGACCATAGTCAAGGCACAGTGTACGGTAGCTAAGTGATGTATTCCTACACCGCATATGATGCGATTAGTTAGGACAGTCGCGTGACTTTGTTGACCTTAGTTAAGGGTCATGTGGGTGTGTCTAATTAATCACGAAATGACGGGTAGAACTTGACTAGTGCTTATGATTTGTTGACCATAGTTAAGGTCATAAGTACTAGGGGTAAAAACCATTATCGGGAGTTTCAAGTGTTGAAATTTGCAATGAGATTGCATATCTTCGATATAATAGTTGGATCGCGATACCCACTGCGAGTAATTCTTACTCCTGGGAGAGTTTTGCACTTTACAATTAGCCGATCAAGTAGGTGTCTAGAAAGGTGTCAACGGGGTTACTTCCCTGGGAAAACGAGGTTTACTTTAATTAGGTCCGTGCGAAAGCACGGGGAACCTCCCTCAAAGTACCGACACTGGCCTGGCTGAAAGATTGGCGAACTTGTAGAGTGTAATTAATCCCGGCTAGTCTTTCCTTTTAAGGTTTGAAGGAAGATTTGATAAAAACAGTGGGAGCCATTCTAATTAGATAAAATAAATAACCAATCTAATCTTGCAAGAGCGCACGCAGAGTGTTTTCTTCTCTCTCTCTCCAGGTAGCGACCATATCACGCCTTAATCAAGATAATAATATAGATGTATTGACCGAACCCACTTGTTATACTGAGCTGGGGAACGTTAGTCCCGCTCCAAATTATAATTGTTATAAGACCGAGCAGGAAATAGGGGAATACCAAAATTCCTATGCCACCCAAACGAAGAAAGTACATATGATGCATCTCCTTCGGGTTTGTTCATTATAAAGAACTGTTTCTTAGTATCCTCTACGTCCTGGATATTTGATACCGGATTAGGATCTCGTATATGTAATTTGTTACATGGGCTACAAAAGGTAGAGAACTGAGAACGGGTGATAAGTTTTATGAGACAGAAAACGGGGCAAGTGTTGCAGCCAAGTCTGTTGGTCACTGTCACCCTGTATTACCAATACATTGATTCTGAACAAATGCTATTAGATACCGAACCTGATATACAAAATCATATCAATCTCTTTATTTATTAAAGAAGGATATAATTTTGTATTGTTGAACATTTCAAAAGTTGATCAGTTCAGGCACGTTATCTAAAAGCATTGACGTTCTAAATCAAACTACTGTTCCTAGTATACAAAACACACACAAGAGGAAGAGTTCAAAAATGAACGAATCCTTCTTGAGGTATTGTAGACTAGGTCATATCAATGTGACCCGACTAGCTTAAGTTACATTTTAGATGCATATTTAAATCAGTTTGAATTTATATCTTGTGAAACTTGCCAGTCATGTCACAAAAATTAGATGACCATAGCTCTGTTTATTAGAAACAGAGAAAGAGTTAGTAAACACTTGGGACTGATACATGATGAAGTATGTAAGGTCCCCTGTCTACACATGCCAGGACCGGTTCTTTGTACTTCATTACATTCTCTGACGATCTCTCAAGATTCAGCCATATGTTCCTGTTGAAACATAAGTCCGAAGCTTTTGAGATATTCACAGAATATAAGTTCGAAGTAGAGAACCAAAAACCGGGTATAAGTATTATGTCCTATGATAAGATCAGGGAGGAGAATACTTGTGCATAGAGTTCCTGGACTATTCTAAAGGATAATGAGATTCTCTCTCCGTATTACTCCTTTGAATATACCACAACACATCGGTGTATCAGGGCGGAGCGATCGCACCATATTAGATATGGTGTGCTCTATGATGAGTACTACTGAGTTGCATATTTCCTTTTGGGGTTGTGCACTTAAGAAGCTGCAAATCTATTGAATTGGGTTCAAATCAAATCAGTGCCTACCACTCCATATAAGATATGGTATGGGAAGAGCCTATCTCTTAATTAAGTTAAGATTTGGGGTTGTCCGGCCTATGTCAAAAGCAAAATCCGGACAAGATCGAGGCAAGGTCAGTTCTGTAGAACTGGAAAGGTTCCAGCTATACAAAACTGCAGCTGATGATTTGACAGAACCAAAGGATTCAATAGTCCCCGACGAACCTCAGCCCCTCCGCCGATCTGGTAGGGTTCCTCATCCACCTGAGAGATACTTCGGTTTCTCGATAACAGTGGGAGCGAGGATTGCATCATGAGATGATGACCTAACTATTTTCGAGCAGGCCATCAAGAGTAGGGACTCTGTAAGAGTGGCTGGATGCTTAGCGATCTGAGATGGAATCCATGTACACCAACAAAGTATGGACTTTGGTTGCTATATATGAAGGGTTAAATCCCCATCAGGAGCAAGTATATCTTGAGAAGATTACTTGGTGTAGATGGAAAAGTTGAGAGTTTCAAAGCTAGACTTGTTAAAGGTTTTCGTTATCGACCTGGCGTAGATAATGATGAAACCTTCTCGAGTAGCTATGCTTAAAGTCCGTCCGGATCCTACTTTCCATTGCTACATATCATGACTACGATATCTGGTGGTTGGTTGCTATGACTACTTTTCTAAATAATAATTTAGAAGAGAACGTCTATAAGAACACAACCAGAGGGCTTCGTAAACAGTGGGAGCAGCGGAAACATGTTCAAGTTGCTTTACAGAATAAAGCAGGCATCGCGGAGTTGGAACATCTGTTTTTATGTGGTAGTCAAAGAGCTTGACTTCATCAAAATGGTAGATGTACCTTGTATATACAAAAGGTAGTAGAGAGTATGGTTGTGATCCTCGTATTGTACGTAGACAACATACTCTTGATAGGAAAAGGAGTTCCCTATACTACGAACGGTCAATCTCCTCTTATCATATGGATTCTCCATATAGGATAAAGGTGATACCTCCTAAATCCTGGGTTTTGGATCTATGAGATAGATCTAAATGGATGTTAGGCTTCTCACTAGGTTTAGTGAGATAGTATCAATCGATCCTGGGGAGAATCATTGGAGAGGTTCCAGGGTGATAAGGATGACTGAATGTCAGTCGTGGGCATTGTCTTTACCCTCAGTAAAGGGACGGTATGTTGGAAGAGTTCCAAGCTGAGATACCGTGGCAAACTAGATGATAAAGGCTGGTAACATCGCTATTAAAGATACTACCAAAGAGGCAGTTTGGGTGTATATTGGTTCATGAGATGAACTAGGTTCCTACCATTGTGTAACAATGGAAGTGTGGCTTTAGCCCAGGAACCCCGGTCCCATCAGTGGCACAGACATATTATGAGGCAGCATCACCTGATCATGGAGATAGTCGATCTCAGGGTGATCGAGGTTAGGAGAGTAGACTCAGAGGATAACATGGCGGATCCACTCACAAAGGCTTTTTCTCAGAGAGAGACTTATATGGGATGGTTGAGTATTAGATACTACAGCCACTGCTATAGAAGGCCCAAGTGCAAGTGGGAGATTGTTAGTTATATGTATGCCCTAGAGGCCATTACTGTACATTGGATGTATATTGTAGTGGATGATGGGACATATATAGGTATGACTTTCTTGCTCGACATGATAGTATGCTATCTGGTTACACTTTATCTTAACATGTATAATTTCTGTCTCACTGTTACATGTTGATAAAGCCCTTAGGATGTGTGCTCGACTTCCAGGACTATGATGTAGATCATACTAGTGGGGCCTGGGTAGTCCATGAGTATATCCTTCAATGTTCCTAGTCATGGGAATATCGAGACGGGGCATCGATATTCCATGTAGACTAGCGCATGTCTTCTCGACCCATGTGATAGGCGATGGATGATCCCATATCCATTGGTGTTTGACATCAGAGATGGTATGCAGGTGCTCAGTGGAGACTGGGTACACTGAACGGACTCGCCGAGAAATCCCAGATGGTATTATACCTTACGTCAGATGGCAGTTCTCTAGTGACACTGGTACAGCTTAGTCTGCTGACCCGAGATCGTCATAGAGTCTTGTATGTCTCCCACTGTGCTTTGATTTCCACCTTACCATGGCTTTACTGAGTCGAGCAAACAGGCGGTTTTTGGGTACAGTCCCGATTCACATGGAGGCAATGAGTTATAGGAGGAGATTCGTCTCTCCCGGTATTAGGGGTTGATGTTGCGCTATGCTCGACTGGCCATAACTGGAAATCCCTGGCCAGGGTTGCAGTGATATACTGGTAAGAGTTATCAGTAGTTTTACACTTGTTATGGACCTTACGTCGGCATGACTTATCAAGCTACTGGGGTCTGACGTTTACCACCCCTAGGCGAGATATGCGACATATCAGACGAACAGACCGGACTGTACGGTAAGTGTTACTGGTTAGATTCACAGGAGTGTGAGCGGGCTTGCTCGTTGATCTTCTGATCGCTCAATACCCGGGTGGCCGTTACGTTTAGCAGACCGCTTGCGGCTTGTGGGTGTTTGATGTGATCATCATCTACTGCCGGCGTATTGACGAGTCTTTAGAGTCCTACACAGAGGTTTCCTGGCTCAAGCGAAACGAAATAGGAGCGCATATGAGATATGTGCGGGACCGAGAATAATACCAGTATGTGATACTGAATTTTATTCTCGCGATTTGTATCATCGGACGGTTATATAAGATATAGCCGGGTTACCGAAACAAGTGTTGATTCGATATGATGATGCACTTGATATTAGTCGGTTATATGCAATATGACTAGATCATTAAATCAAGTGTTGATTTAATGATTTAATGTATAATTATATATTAGATATATTACTTTACGTTGACTAGTATTGTTCACTTAAGATGGATTTTCTTACTTGATTTGCACAAGTTGTATATGTGATATATTTTTGTGCACTTGATTGTATCATGTTTGATGATACATGCAAACTTGGGTGTGTGTATGCTATACACCATGTTTAGTTAATGGTTAGGGTTTCATGTGCCTTATTTATTTATTTTATTTATTTACATTTGGCAAAAATAAAATGGTGGTTATCTTTGTTTTATGCAAGAAGCTTCATGATGCTTCATGCATCTTTGAAAAAGTCTACCATTTTGTTTTATCCTTAACCTAACCATTTATCTAAACCCTAGTTTATTCTCTACATTAGTTACACTCACCCATGGTTGCTAAATGATAATCATCACTTGATTTTCTATTTTGAAATAATTATTCAATCTTTTCTTTCTTCTTCTTTTTCTTCATGAAGAAGAAAACCTTTGTTGGATATAGTGCCCTCTAGTGCAGCGGATAAGCAACAAATGAAATCAGTTTTAAAATATATTATGAGGTTCCCAATTCCTCCGAAATCAAGTGCAGCATCATATGAGGTGTACATGTAACTATAACAAGATATGTGTATCTACATGTAAGCAGGTATGTATGATGCATTTGTTGGATATAGTGCCCTCTAAGTCAATTATTGGATCGCAGGTACGTGATTGCAATGATTGAGGGAGGACCTTTACCGATAGGACAGTCTTGCTCGAGATGATAGTATGCTATCTGGTTTGTCTTTATCATCGTATACATGCTTTAGTTCACTATTGCATGATGATAGAGCCCATAGGATTCTTGCTTGACTACCAGCAGTATGATGGCGATCATATACATGGGAGCTGGGGTCTATAAGCACATCCTTAAAAGTGTCCCTAGTCGTAGGAGTTTCGAGACAGGGCATCGATACTCCGGTGTAGACTAGTGTATAAGTCGAGACCCCGACGAGGGGCGGTGGCCGGTCTCACAAGCCACTGGTGTTAGTTGGATCACCTAAGATGTATACAGGTGCTCATTGGGTTATGAGTACACTGGACAGGACTCGCCGGGAACATGCTAGTTGGTATTATACATATCGTCAGATAGCAGTTCCCTGGTGACATGTGTACAGGTTAGTTCATCGACTTGAGGTCGTCATTTGTCTCGTGTGAGTTCCCACTGTGCTTAGATTACTACCCTACCACGCCCAAAGGAGTTGTGCAAACAGGTTTTAGTTGGGTGTAGTCCCGAGCCACATTGGAGGCAAGTGAGCAGATCTTCGGGGATTCGTCTCTCCCGGTATTGGGGGTAAGATCGCGCAGTGTTTAGGAGAGCCATTACACGAAATCCCTGGCCAGGGTAATCGATATATACTGGTAGGTATACCAGTAGTATCTCAGGGTGTTCTGGGATGCTCTCTGACACGACTTATGCAGCTATTGGGGGTCTGACGTTTACCGACCCCCTAGGCCTAATATGCGATACTCATAGACGAATGTTCCGGACTGTACGGATATTGTCACTGTCAGCCTTAGTAGGGTTTATAGATGAGTTCGCTCATCAGCTTCCCATCCAATCAATACATAGGCAAACCGTTACGTACAGCTAGTACCTCTGACGTGCTAGTGGTTATATCCGGTGCCAGTATATTGATGAGTCATTAGAGTCCCCCACAGACACTTTCCCAAGTTCGGGCGAAACGTTGTAGATGCCGTATGGTTTTATGACAGGGTTCGGAAAAAGCACGTGCGTTATCGCACGTGTTATTTTTCGGGCAGATAATACTAGTAGGCTTTGGATTAAGCCGGATCCCAGTATCATACTGTGTAGATATAATATATTTGTCTCAGTTGCATTTATATTCGGTCGTAATATAATTGAGTGTATGTTTATACTGTTACGGGGTTATCCTGAAATTCGTTTCAGGATCACTTTTGAAAGTTACCAGTTTCCAGTTTTCTATCAGCCGTATTTAACATTTGGTTAAATGCGGATTTATCTTTTCGTCTTTTGGGTGAGTCATGGTTCTAGAAGATTCTAGAAATGGTGACTAGGATTAGTGACTCATCATTTGCATTAATTGTAAGGTGAGGTGTTAAGTGAGGTGGATTAATTCATTTAATGTGTTCATACCACTCATTCTTTCTTCATGATAAACATCCTTGATATTTTTCCTTATACTCACCCTCCCCTCTCCTACACTCACCCTCCCTCTTCTATAAGTGGCCGGCCCCTCTTGTGAGTGTGGATGGTTTTTTTTCATTTGCTTGAGAGAAAAAGATCATGATAGTTTAGTGTATGGAAATTTGCTAGTTCAATTTCCATTCTCCCGATTCTAAATGGCAACTTCATTAACCGTTCATCCATAGCCTTGGACGTAACGAGAAAAAGTATTCTGCTCATTCTCTACATCATCTTGATCGTCTCTTTTGGCAAACTTGACGACCGAGTTGCCTCGGTTCAGAGGCGGGAGCCCGTTTAAAGATCCATCGACGTGGTGCCACCTGGACGACGACACTGGAGTTTCAGAAGATCGAAGCCGCCGCAACAAAGCGTGGGATGATGGTTGAAGACCGAATGACTCGGATCGTTCGGTATAACAATTCTACCCTCTTTACAATTTGTTAGTTTAGCTTAATGGCAGATCCGGGTTAAGTATGCGATAGCGCCAGTCGTAAAAGTTTTGTTCCGCATATTGGCGTCTGTTAGACGGCCGGGGCGCTGCCGTATACTTACAGTGGTATCAGATCCTCACCATTAAGCTATACTAACTTGTGCTAACGCGTTTAAAAGATCGATCGAACGGAATTTCCGAAATCACAATTTTCTGTACATAAAGTTTCTGTCGATTTTAAATCTGTTCTAAAATTCATTTTGAGCACTTCAGAAAAACAAGCAGGCTTTTTTAAGCAATACGTACAAATTTGGTTACGTGATCTCACATACCCACCACGGATCCACGGTCAAACCTAGGGTTTGACCGCGCATCCGCGGCGGTTTAGTGAGAACAGTGAACAAAATTTGTACAGTGGCTTCTATGCAGGCAATTGTGGTTTCTGGTATTGTTCTTTTGGGCCCAGTTTTGGTTACTGTACAGCAGATGCTTATGGGGCCCACTTCGGGAAATTTTATCGATCGAAATTCTAAACATGTTAGTTTTCGGTACTTACTTTATATTTCCGACCGGGAATGTCATTTGATCGGTAAACCGTGTCAGATTGCTATAGTTCTTTTAGACGGGTTTGCGAACTTGACATTCGCGTTGATGTTCTGTGTTGTGCTGTGATGTTGCGGATTTTTCGTGGTTGATAGCAGGGTGCAATGATAGTGCAGTTTGGATTTATTTGTACTTTTGATATTGCGGGGCGAGCGTCCGACTTATGGACTGCCGTCACTGCCTGTTGTATAATATTCTTTTGGGGCATGACCAGGTTGAGGTCGATGTACCCGTTGTACATATTTTTATTTCTGTACTAGGTTTATCCCGTGAAGGAGTGCACGGATAGCCGGGTTCTGGAGGGCAACGGGTCCGTATCTCATGGCTTTGAGAGGTAAAGGGGCCTCACTCAAGAATTAGCAGACTATTCGCCGAACTCGTAGGGGGTACAGGTTTACCCAAGGAGGGGTGCTCAATTTACCGGATTCCGTGAAGTACCGGGTGTTCCATTCACTATGTTGTAGGGACCACCTCATTTCAGGTTTTGGTGGGTAACTTGCCGCACCCGTAAGGGTCTAGGTTTCATTGCACAGGCTATCCACATGACCAGGGGAACATCAGGTTTCAATAGCGGCTCTGTGAAACCCGGGGATCCCAGATTATCTGTATTGTTCTGTGATGCTTATTACTTTTCCGTAATGTTGCATATTATCACTCCTGGAGCGATTATTGTATATTAGTATATATACTATTAGATGTTGTATATGTTTTACACCCGCGCTAGTCCAGCCCCCGCTCTGTCGTTAGTTAAGTAACCTAACGGGTGATGACGGGACCCAGTGGTGAATGCGGATGGCATATACGTACATTTTATTTTCATTCTTTTCTGGTGTGATTGATTGAGGGGACTGCATTGATTCCTATCAGTGCAAGGATAAAACAAACCTATATTTGATGTTGTTGGAACAAATTTTAAAATGAGTTATTACAAAGACGTTTCCTTTTGTTATGCATAGCGGTATTCAGTTAGAATATCTTGCACCTCATTCGACGAGGCAAGAGCCGAGATCCCTTCACCGGGAGTGACCCCTTGGGCAGAAGTTTGCGTCAGGGTAATAACTTAAATATAGTCGATCACAAGTTGCTTTGCATTGCAGTATTCAGTTAGAATATCCTGCACCTCATTCCACGAGGAAAGAGACAAGATCCCTTCACCGGGAGTGACTTCTTTAACAAAAAGTTTTCGCTACTATATTTTTATAAAAAGCTATCAGTTTCCTTCAACGAGATCAAGTTCATTACGTTGAAGGTTTTTCGCCAAAAACCAGCCGTAATCCTCCGTCATTTCTTGTGGATGGTCAGTAGTATTCAAGCTATGTTTGTTGGCCTACGTCAAGGCGTAGTGTTTGGTAGCTGCTGGGTTTTCATTTGTTGCATAGATAGATGCATTAGTTTAGGACAGACGTACAGCCTTGTTGGCCTACGTCATGGGCATGTTTGATGACCTAAATTAATCAAGACAACGACGGGTAGAACATGACATGTGGCTTATGATTTGTTGGCCTACGTCAAGGTCATAAGTGCATGGGATAAAAATTATATCGGGAGTTTCAAACATACAAAAAACTTGCCAGACTTGCGCATACCTTCTGGAGTGTGTTAACATGAGTGGCTTCCATCAAGTTATCATCCGATGATAGTTAGATCCCGATTCTCGCTGATGAGTTGGTTTACTCTTCGGGTGGTCCCGACTAATTCTTCTTTCTGGTTTGGAGGAGAATTTGGGAATACAGTGGGAGGTTTCCTAATTGGATAAAGTGATAAGCATTCTGATCAAGGTTAGAGTGCACGCAGAGTGTTTCTTTTCTCTCTCTCTTTGGCAGCGACCTTTGACCGACCCTAGACTATGACTCAATGACCAAGTTGACCGAACCTTCTGAAAATACTGGATTTTGGATTGTCTAAAGTTGCATAAGTCATTGCCGCTCCTTCTTTTACGCTTTGTATTTCTCAGAACAATCCGTATTACTACGGACATCCACTTTCATTGGATAGATCCATCGTATGGTTATATACGAACTCGAAGGGACTTCTTCGAGGATGGATCCAGGTTCAGGAGAAATAGAATTGGTTTATTCAGTTGTCTTTTATTATCAACTTCTCTCAGGTTGCGAGGGCTCCTTGGTTTAGGAGAGTACACCTATTACGCTTATTGGATTGTCTTATTCCAAACCATAGGCAGGTGCCGAAAGGTAGGGAATGAAGAAAACCAATTAGCAAAAGTAGGGTGTACAGAAGGTAATAACTAAAGACAAAATAAAGGTATTAGAAAGAGGGCAAAGTAAATTGCGACTATTAACATTCACGACCAAACCACGTATTTCATCGCCACTCCTACTTCACCTTTAATTTCTCCAGAACAACCTGTATCACTACGAACATCCAATTCCATTGGATAAATCCATCGTATGGTTATATACGAACTCGAAGGATATTATTTTGAGGATGGATTCCGGTTCAGGAGAAAAATGAATAAGGTTTATTCAGTTGTCTTTTATCATCACCTTCTCTCAAGTTGCGAGTACTCCTAGAATTAGGAGGGTACACCTATTATGCTTACTGGATATTCTTCTTCTAAATCATAGGCTGGTGCCGAACGGTAGGGAAGGAAGAAAACCATTTAGCCTAATGATGGCGTACAGAAGGTAACAACTAAAGACAAATAAAGGGATTTGGAAAGGTGGCAAAGAAATATACGGTTAAAGTCATGATTTGGATTATGGAAGAGGCATTACTAGGAATACCAGGATACCCCTACGAAATATTTCCATGTTTCATATTCACTGTGCTTTGTTAATAGAAAACTGATTTCCCGATTGGATACTTATTCCAGGGTACGTATTTACCTGGTATGATTCTCACATCTGTATGGTTTTACAGATGTTGAGTGGGAGTAAGTTATTGGTAATTAGGTGATCATCCTCATTATATCGGAATTCGTTGTAATTGGTGATATTTTAGGAAATTGCTTGGGTACAGTTTTTCAACCTACGATGCACAGGTTTTGAGTTATTAAACTCAGCGGACTTATACAGAGTATTGTATGTTGTCCAGTGTCCATCAGGACAAAGGGGTTGCTCCTCGTACTATATTCTGTTTACTTGTAACTTCTCTAGTTTTTAGACAAGTATTTCATAGAAATACAATGTCTAAATTTTGAGAAGTTGTGGGTATAAGAATAAAGTAGAGAACCAAGTGTCGCAAGTATCGGGATTCTTCAAAGAATTCGAAGATGTAGATTCTTGTGATTGGTATTCAGTTGATAGTAATGGTTTTGAGAAACTTGTTTCTCTTTCAGGTTACTCATAATTGGATGGATTTCTAAGTTGAGTAATGCTGATTAGCCTCTCTCTATTAAAATGATATGCACTGGAGACAGCTGCATGATTTGATTCTGGTTCAAATTAAATAAGTGCCAAAGTTTCTATATTAGATATAGAATGGATCATATCTTAACGATATTAAGGTAAAGAGAGTTGTCCATCTTATGCTTAAAACCAGACACTGGATAACTCAAGGCACGTTTCTGTAATGGCAGTTTGTGGGTTGGCCCTAGCTTGGACGAGGGTTGATTTTCTACCATCTGGATGATCAATAGTGATATTGTTCTAGACTCGCCACAGTATTAGTAAAATGGATTTTTTCAGAAAACAATAGTGGGAGTATGGTAGAACTGGAAGTGATTCCAGAACCGCAAACGATGACGGAAAATTTAATAGGACCTATATATTCAATCAGGTCTGATATTCCATTAGCCACTCCGCAGATTTGGTGGGTAACCTCAGACACCCGAGAGGTACTCCGCTAGCCTCAAGGACGGTGACAGGGAGTTTCTTGTTTACCCAGACATGACACTACTGTTGTTCCAGACTATGAGACCCGGCAGGAGTATATGTATAGTGTCATTCTAAACTAGTTTTAGAAGTACACGTATATATTATTCCGCCAGAGGGTTATCGTAGTCAGTGGGAGCAGCGGAAGCATAGTGGACAAATAGCTAGTGTCTATTTATAGACTTGAGCAGAAATAGCGGAGATAGATCATCTATTTTTGATGTGACAGTCATGGGTTTGACTTCATCAGAATAAGGGATGGTTCTGTTAAGAAGGTAGGAGGGTGTGATGTCCTGGTATTTTGATGACATACACTTAGTAGGAAGCAAAATTCTTATACTACGATCGGTTGTACTTTGGTCGTCACACAGTTGTTTCTCCACAAAGGATATGGATGTAATATCTGACATTCTGGATACAAGAACTATAGTTTTAGGTCTAGATTTTGGTAGTTTCCTAATGTGGGTACTTTGACAGTATTCTATTAGCATTTTACAATAAATGACTCCTGGCATGGTGGTGTACCTACAGGTAATGGAGTCACCCTCTCTAAAGGTGTCTTACAGACTAAAGGGGAGAGGGATGTGCATGATTGGCAGATCACTTGCTTAGGCAATTGAGTCAATCGTGAGATGTCAAGTACCACACCAGATGTTGTTATTGCACTAGATGCGATAAGTTTATATTAATCCAAACCTGGAGAAACATTAGGAAGCAGTTATAGAACATAAGTACATGTTCTACGGATTTGATGACAGAAGCCTCCTACGGGAGACGGTTATTATTCCAGGCTTCAAAGGTGACATGGATGACAGAGTGATTGTCAGAGTTATAGTTTTCCCTCTGACGAGGGGCAGTATTATGGACAGGGGGTCCAAGAAGATACTGTGGGAGGCATGGTGCTGGTTACTGATTAGGTTCAGTTATTGATACAGTCTAAGAAGTTTGGATTTGGAGTTCATTTATGAACTAGGTCCCATCAGATATCCAAATATATTCTAAGACAGGTATTACTTAATTCGAGAGATGGTTTTCTCCGCGAAGTTGAGATATACTGAGATACAGAAAGAAACACCGAAGTGGATCCACTCACCGAGGCTATTTCTCGAGCACAAGAGTTTTACAAACGAGCTTTGTGAAACTGATTAGTAGAGGAGTTGGATGCTCGGTATCACATGAGCTGTGAGTACACGACATCGCAATAATTAGCCTTAAGTGCAAGTGGGAGATTGTTTGATATAGTGCCCTCTAAGTCAATTATTGGATCGCAGGTACGTGATTGCAATGATTGAGGGAGGACCTATACCGATAGGACAGTCTTGCTCGAGATGATAGTATGCTATCTGGTTTGTCATTATCATCGTATACATGTTTTTGTTCACTATTTCATGATGATATAGCCCATAGGATTCTTGCTTGACTACGAGCAGTATGATGGCGATCATATACGTAGGATCAGGGGTCTATAAGCACATCCTTAAAAGTGTCCCTAGTCGTGGGAGTTTCGAGACAGAGCATCGACACTCCGGAGTAGACTAGTGTATTTAGTCGAGATAGCAGTTCCCTGCCGAGACCACGACGAGGGGCGGTGGCCGGTCTCACAAGCCACTGGTGTCAGTTGGATCACTTAAGATATATACAGGTGCTCATTGGGTTATGAGTACACCGGACAGGACTCGCCGGGAACATGCTAGTTGGTATTATACATATTGTCAGATAGCAGTTCCCTGGTGACATGTGTACAGGTTAGTTCATCGACCTGTGGTCGTCATTTGTCTCGTGTGAGTTCCCACTGTGCTTAGATTACTACCCTACCACGCTCAAAGGAGTTGTGCAAACAGGTTTTAGTTGGGTGCAGTACCGAGCCACATTGGAGGCAAGTGGGCGGATCTTCGGGGATTCTTCTCTCCCTGTATTGGGGGTAAGATCACGCTGTGTTTAGGAGAGCCATTACTCGAAATCCCTGGCCAGGGTAATCGAGATATACTTGTAGGTATAGCAGTAGTATCTCAGGGTGTTCTGGGCTGCTCTCTGACACGACTTCTGCTGCTATTGAGGGTTTGACGTTCACTGACCCCCTATGCCTAATATGCGATACTCATAGACGAATGTTCCGGACTGTACGGATATTATCACTGTCAGGCTCAGTAGGGTTTATAGATGAGTTCGCTCGTCAGCTTCCCTTCCAATCAATACATAGGCAAACCGTTACGTACAGCTAGTACCTCTGACGTGCTAGTGGTTATTCCCAGTGCCAGTATATTGATGAGTCATTAGAGTCCCCCATAGACACTTTCCCAAGTTCGGGCGAAACGTTGTAGATGTCGTATGGTTTTATGGCAGGGTTCGGAAAAAGCACGTGCGTTTTCGCACGTGTTATTTTTCGGGCAGATAATACTGGTAGGCTTTGGTTTAAGCTGGATCCCAGTATTATACTGTGTAGATATAATATCTTTGTCTCAGTTGCATTTATATTCGGTTGTAAAATAAATACGGGTATGTTTATACAGTTACGGGGTTATCCTGAAATTCGTTTCAGGATCACTTTTGGAAGTTACCAGTTTCTAGTTTTCTATCAGCCGTAATTAACATTTGGTTAAATGCGGATTTATCTTTTCATCTTTTGGGTGAGTCATGGTTCTAGAAGATTCTAGAAATGGTGACTAGGATTAGTGACTCATCATTTGCATTAATTGTAAGGTGAGGTGTTAAGTTAGGTGGATTATTTCATTTAATGTGTTCATACCATTCATTCTTTCTTCATGATAAATATCCTTGATATTTTTCCTTATACTCACCCTCCCCTCTCCTACACTCACCCTCCCTCTTCTATAAGTGGTCGGCCCCTCTTGTGAGTGTGGATGGTTTTTTTTTCATTTGGTTGAGAGAAAAAGATCATGATAGTTTAGTGTATGGAAATTTCCTAGTTCACTTTCCATTCACCCGATTCCAAATGGCAACTTCATTAACCGTTCATCCATAGCCTTAGACGTAACGAGACAAAGTGGTCTACTCATTCTCTACATCATCTTGGTTGTCTCTTTTGTCAAACTTGACGACCGAGTTGCCTCGGTTCAGAGGCGGGAGCCCGTTTAAAGATCCGTCGACGTGGTGCCACCTGGACGACGAGACTGGAGTTTCAGAAGATCGAAGCCGTCGCAACAAAGCGTGGGATGATGGTTGAAGACCGAAGGACTCGGATCATTCGGTATAACAATTCTACCCTCTTTACAATTTGTTAGTTTAGCTTTAATGGCAGATCCGGGTTATAGTATGCGATAGCGCCAGTCGTAAAAGTTTTGTTCCGCATATTGGCGTCTGTTAGACGGCCGGGGCGCTGCCACATACTTACAGCATTTCATAAGCGCAATAGCACAATAATCAACGTCTCAATGTCAAATGACAATACAATACCACTTAAGGGTATATGTAGCTATAGCAAGGTATGTGAGTGTACATGTAAGTATATGTGTATGATATACATGTAGCTGTAGCAAAGTATATGGGTGTACATGTAAGTATGTATGTATGATGTACATGTAGCTGTAGCAAGTATATCATAGCATGATGTAGCAACTCTACTGTGTAAGTAACATAGCAATTATTGATGAAGAAGATGAGTGAGCCAGCAAATCTGTGTAAGTGTAACATACGCATCATCGATAATGGTTTAGGCGTACTAGCACAAGTATATGTGATGCAATGAGAATGACATGAACGTAGCATAAGGTACATCGCAAGCGAAAATGCTAAAAGGTATACGTATCTACCATATATCCGAGTCTGTGAATCTATCAATCGACATCCAGTCTCACAACATCACGTACGGTAAAAGCTATCGTACGACATCCTCTAATCAAGGGTATGGATCAATCAACAGGTAAAACTCATCGCGTACGGTAATCCATCGTACGGTGGCATTAAACAATTAGGGATTCTATCAACCTATACAACAACGGGGGTACGGATCTAAGTCTCGTACGGCATACCACTCACTATGAACATCATTATCCATATATATATATATATAAATATACCCATCTCTCAGGTCACGTCCGTATCAATCTCGTATCAAGAGACCGACAAAGGTATCAACAATCTCATATCGACTCGCATCCATATAACGACATATCACACTAAGTCATCATATCACATCGTATACTCGTTCATCACATTAAATAAATGCCATACTTGTTCTCTTTCAATTCGTACCTATCATGATTCACTTATCATTTCATATTCTCATATGTCAATATGTTCATTAGTGTCAACTTCTATCATATTATCGTTTGTAAATCCTATAATCATGTACGTTGCATATCATTTATCAGGATATAATAATCAAAAGATCTTCCTTATCAATGTTTGCGGGGGTGCTATACGCTACCCACCCGACTTACCCCGTAGATATAAATCTACTCACCTGCTAAACTCCTCGCTTAGCCATAGTCGATGCGTTTCGTCATCTTGGAATCCATACGAATGTACCTACAATCAATATGAATTCGCAAAGCTATTAACATCAAGTTCCGAAATCCAAATACGACACGTGGTGCGCTCATAGGTTAAAACCTATAGCCTACGCATGCAAGAATAACTAAACAAACCTTGTCGTTGATGTACAAACATCCAATCACCCAATAAAATATCAATTTCAAAACCAAGAAACCCCAATACCGGAACATATAGCCAAAACCATAACTAGGGTCGCTATTCGTGAAAACCACCAATCGTACCAATCGCTCATTCACAACACAACATATATCATAGAAAATAATATATATATCATTACTACGTCAATTTAAAACTCACGTCTAATTTTACCGAAAACCTAGTAAGCATCTTGTAAACATTTTAGCACAAATCTAGATGTTTGAACAAATCTAGTGGCCACAATCATCACAGAATAGCTTAATCATGCCACACAAACCTTTACTACAATTTTAATCTCACCCATATAAGATTTAGTAAAAGTTAGTTTACGATTAAGTCTAATTAGACAATTAGGAAAATAACAATTAACAATCTCTTAACTGGGTTAAGTTTTCTAAGTCTAAACTTCTCAATTAACCATTTCAAACAATAAAAACCCTAACTTGATCTTCATAACCATTTCTAGAAATTCAAAACTTGCTAATTAAAGCCATAACTAAACATCTAATAAACAAGATTAAGATATTTAAAATACAACTAAAGCTTAGGGTTAGGATTTATACCCCACAAATTTCTATCAAACTTGCAAATTTTCACCACCAAAATACTAACTTTCATCTTGATCCAAAATAGATTAGGCTAATGAATAATAGGTAGGGATTTAATTTGGAGTTTGTGGGATTTTTCTTTGATTTTTGAAGCTTTTTGAGTTGAAAATGGAGTGGGGAAAATGAAGGGGCGGCCAAGGGGAGGGGTCGGCCATGAAGTGGGAGAGGGGAAAGTTGTGGGTGAGTTTCCAAAGTTCTAGGTTAAAATACATTAAAGCTCAATTAAAGCACCTCCCATCCATGCCATCTCTTAATCCTTTTCTTTTCTAATTTCATTTAAACCCTAGAAATATCTAGAAAACATAGATATTTTGAAAAGAAGACAAAAATGTTTAATCTTGTAATTAGATTGGAATGGTTCACATTAATATAATTAACCCAATCCAATTTGTAATTACCACTAATTAAGTGTATAATTAAAAGCTCATAATAATATTTTAATTAAGGAAAAAATATCTAAGTGAACTCAAAATTATAAGCGATCAACTATTTACCGCATAATAGCAATTTCCTAGTTAAACCAGGTGCATTTAAATCTATTTTGAAAAAAGAACACATCTTGGTTTTTACGGAAAACACAAATTATATACTGGTTAACGGAAATCCGCCTAAACGATTTCTAAAACGTTACAATCTTCCCCGCTTAAAGAAATTCGGTCCCCGAATTTACATTTAAATTTAAATCCCCAAATACTAAAACATTTCAATAACCAGCTCAAATCAACGGGGCTCCGAAATCACGGAAGAACAGAAATACAAACGCGCCTAATGTGCACCTGAAAACGAGTATGAAACTAAAAATTAAACTCCGTGAAGCGTAACGAAAACACTAGAGTTATAATGGAGATACAAATCTCGAAATCCACTACCGAAATCCCACATGCACTAGTCAAATACTATAATACGGTTATAGTACGCATCCTTGGAAAAGCTCTTAAAACTGAATAAAACATATGCAAAATCTTTTCTGAATCGCCGTATGATGCGTAACTCACGGCACAAGTGACGGACGCTTATTTTTGAAGTAATAAATGTATGTTCATATATGTTTTGCCAAAATATACATTCCGCCCTTTTTAAATATCCCAAAAGGTTTTTCTTTGTAAACGTTCGTGTCACTCACGGACATGTAAGAAATAGCGAGACTATAGCTCCTTTTTGAAAACCTCTTGTTAAACTTTTTATTCATGCAAAGTACTCAGGTACTGTCCTCGGATCAGTCCCGTTTGGCTACTACATAATATAATGTTCATCATTAAAACAAAGCGCATAAAAGCGAAATCAGCCTCAAAAGGCGTATCCAACATCACATGCGTCTGGTGCGCACGGAAAAACCAAACTCAATAAAAGTGCTACAAATATGCACAAAAGCAAAACTAAGTGCAATGGGTGTGCACGAAAGCATCTGTAGTGCATAAAAATCTCAACTCAGTGCAACTAACATGCACGAATGAAAATCCCAAATCGAGTGCATCAGGTGTGCATAAAATCATATCTCATATCATGCGCCCAACGTGCGCGAAAATCCAAATCAAGTGCATCAAGTGCATCCAACATGCACGAATAAAATCTCAATCAAGCGCATTTGGTGCGCACGGAATCCAATACCAAACGCCTAATATGCGCAAAATCCAACCCAAGCATGTCAGGTTCGTTTAAAACATCTAGTGCAGTAGCATGCAAGAAAACGAACATCAAGTACACACACGCACAAAAACACAAATCTGGTAAAACGAATGCTCAAAAATATAAATCGGGTGCAACCAATGTACGGAGTATAAATCTAGTGCAACCAATGCACGAAATACCCACCTGGTGCATCAAACGCATGAAATGCAAATCTAGTACAACAAATGCATGAAATACAAACCTGGTGCAACAAATGCACAAAATACAAATCGGGTGCATCCAGTGCATGAAATACCAATCTAGTGCAACAAATGCACGGAAACTCATCACTAACTTAAATGTGTATGAAAACTACACCGAGTGTACTTGTTAGTTATATGTATGCCCTAGAGGCCATTACTGTACATACGATATATATTGTAATGGATGCTAGGACATATATAGGGAGGACTTTCTTGCTCGACATGATAGTATGCTATCTGGTTGTACTTTATCTTAACATGTACTCTGTTTGTCTCTATGTTACATGTTGATAAAGCCCTTAGGATATGTACTCGACTACTGGGACTATGATGGGATCATACAAGTGGGGCCACGGTAGTCGACGAGTACATCCTATAACTGTTCCTAGTCGAGGGTTTATCGAGACAGGGCATCGATACACCAGAGTAGACTAGCGTATACGCTTCTTGACCCATATGATGGGCGATGGATGATCCCATATCCATCGATGTTTGACATCAAGGATGGTGTACGGGTGCTCAGTAGAGACTGGGTACACTGGACGGACTCGCCGAGAACTCCCAGATGGTATTATACCTCACGTCAGATGGCAGTTCTCCGGTGACACTGGTACAGAGTAGTCTGTTGACCCGAGATCGTCATAGAGTCTTGTGTGATTCCCATTGTGCTTTGATTTCCATCATACCACGTCCAAGAGGGCGTGCAAAAAGGTGGCTTTTGGGTACAGTCCCGAATCACATGGAGGCAATGAGCGATAGGAGGGGATTCGTCTCTCCCGGTATTAGGAGTTGATGTTGCGCTGTGTTCGATTGGCTATAACCGGAAATCCCTGGCCAGGGTTGCTGAGATTTACTGGTAAGTGTTATCAGTAGTCTCTCGAACTGTTATAGACTCATATCGACATGACTTATCGAGCAACTGGGGTCTGACGTTTACCACCCCTAGGCGAGATATGCGACATATCAGACGACGAGACCGGACTGTACGCGAGTGTTACTGATTGGATTCACGGGAGAGTGTACAGGCTTGCTTGTTGATCTTCTGAGCGCTCAATACCTGGGTAGCTGTTACGTTTAGCTGACCGTTTGCAGCTTGTGAGTGTTTGATATGATCATCACATACTGCCGGCGTATTGACGATTCTTTAGAGTCCTACACAGAGGTTTCTTGACTCAGGAAAAACGGAGTTGGGGCACATATGTGATATGTGCGGGACCGAGGATAATGCGGTATGTGATACCGTATAGGATTCTTGCAGTATGAGATATCGGCCGGCTTTATGTGATATGGCCGGGTCATCGTATTAGTCGGTTATTTGTGAAATAGCCAGATTGTCGGATCAAGTGTTGATTTTATAATTTAATGTATAATAATATATATGACATATTAAATTACATTAACTAATATTAGCTCATTAAAAGATTCATTTTCTCACGGGATAATACATTGATATATATGCGATATATGTTAATTGTATTATTTTCTATTGTTACAAAATATATTGTATATGTGATATATAATATTGTAACATGTTAGGGTTACAAATTTAAACATGGTTTAGGGTTTAAACTTGGTTAGGGTTTGGATTAGGGTTAGCTTTTGCATGAAGCTTCCATGAAGCTTCATGAAGCTTTGACTTTGTGGTTGCTTGATATTTTGTGAAGATATTATGTTAACCTAATCCAAACCATTAACACTAGTTAACCCTCTACAAGGGTTAACTCTTTCATGCTTAACCCTTGGTTAGATTTGTAACCACTACAATAATTCATTATTCATCACAAAAGGAATAGATTATTTATCTTCTTCTTCCTTGGTTTTCTTCTTGTAAAAGCTTTCTTTTGTGATGAAAGTGAGTGAGAAAAAGATTATAATTGAGAGGAAAAATCCTACTTCATCATCCTCATCTATCCTTGCCATTTAGATGAGGTTGTTCACATCATTTTATGAGTGATAGCTTGTGTTAATGAAACTTCAAGGTAGATCATCATTGTATCGAAGATCGGAAGTAAGGTTGCATCATTCTCTTTGTGAACCCTCTTGAGAGTCTGGAACACGATGATCGTAGCGAAGGGACCTCAACACGGAGCTTAAGATGTGAAGGACCGGATCTATAAAGATTGTAATCCCTCTCACTTAGTGTTAAAGAGTTTAACATGCCTATTATCGCCTAAACCCTAGTTTAAAGATCCAGCTTCGGGTTGTTCGGCACGGCTAAATTTTTAATCGGGCATGATTGATGCCTCGTAGACCCTTGTGCGCGTGCCTAGCAACCGTACAGTAGTATCAGAGCCAAGCTAGAGCTTTAGGCGAAGTCTGAACGAAGTTCAAAGTCCGATCGAAACACGAAACCCTAATCCGAACCCTTCTCTGGACATTTTCCAAAAACTGTGATTTTTTCACATTAAAAATACTTTAAAAAATCAGCAAGGAATTATATAGACATGTGTAAAATATTACTTTTTAATTCGTCTAAGACGCCGCGGAACCGCGGCAGGAGCATGTGTCCCGTTGCGATTCCGCGGCCGTATAGGCTAATTAATTTTAAATTTTTGCACAGTCATGTCCGTAATGCTTTACTGATTGTTTTAGGATATTTTTATTTTCACTCAAGTGTTGAGTTTTCTGGGTTGTATTGGGGACTTAATGATTCGATCGGATATTTTAACTTTGTTTTGTTTTTCCGGGTAATTTTTAGAAACTGTTAAAAAGTTCGAACGGATATCAATAACTCACCTTTTTCCCTGTCGGAAAATTTTTCAAAAGTTGGATTTTTTTTTTCGAGTTTAAGAACATTTTAAGTCGTGCAAGTAACGCGGTGGACCCTCTAGAAGACAACAAAGCTTAACTCGATTATGTGACCGTCTTGAACTGTCTTTTGAACCATAGGGATTGGGGCAGTACGGCGTGCCACATATGAGGCGTTGGCTTGACCCTTCTACGGCTGGACCATTGGTACTGTGGCATGTGATGGATGTTGTTAAACTGATTTCAAGTGTTGAGATATATTAGGGAAATCTTGGGTGTTTGATTATTCGATCGGAAAGTTTAACATTGTCTATTTATCTGGAATGTGATACAATATTTGGAATCCACAGGTAGTTATGAGATAACTAATTTGAATGTTATAAATCTAGCAGTTTAGTCTCAGATGATCGGTTGCCACGGAATTTTGATGTGATCAAAAGTCTGTCGAAATCACGTAGCGTACGTGGATACTCGCCGGGTAAACTTAATAGACAGCCTTGCCCCATAGCCCCGACCAAGTGACTGTAGGAGAACCCCGTCCTCAAAAGCATCCGTTCGAGTGCTCGCGGCAGCGGTATTCCGCCTTAGCGCACTTCGTCGACGGCATCTGGGGGTGCGGCCGTCTACTAAAGTTTGTGACGAGCATTCGATCAGCATGTTAGGAATCTTGTTGAATTGCCCGACTTGATATTGAAAAGAGTTTTCGATAATGAGACTAAAATGCGGGGTTTATAATTGTTAGGCATGCGATGTCTAAAGAATTCATTTGGTTAGGCATGCGATATCTAAGGAGGTTGCGGATTCCAACGGTTGTAGTTTTACACTTTCTTTTCTGTGACCGTAAGCGTAGTATGTGGTGTATCGCCGGCTTCGTTGCTATACATCAACGACAATCGGGATACACATACTTGCTTACGTTGATCATATGAGATATTATGTGTTGCTGTGATATGTTATATTGGATCGTCGCGTTTTGAATTGCCGGGGGTTTTATGTGAGATGAGAGTTTTTCTTTTTCATTCATGTAAAATTCATTTGTATGTAATATTCTTTTATTAGGGCACTTCCGGGCTGAGGATGATTCCACCATTGCATATTATTTACTTTTCAGCATTACGTAGACCCAAGGCGGGGAGCACAAGTAACCAGGTTCTAGGGTCCAGTGGGAGACCATCTCGAGGAGTCGAGACCGGGTCTCCTAACCCTAGAATTGGCAGTGTTACTTGCCGCTCTCGTAGGGGTTTAGGGATGTGGGTTTGGATATTCATCGCGACCGTGGAATCCGTGTTTTATACAGGTTCGTATTAAAAACACGGACGTCCTAGTATATCCAATATTTCATATATGTTCTTCTGCTGCAATGTTCTGTAATGAGATCATATTACTGCCTGAGAAGAATGTTCATATTATATATATGAGATATATATTATATTGCAGATTTCGTTTCAAATGTGATGCTTGCGAAGCATAATAAAATGGGGCTTCATTAATGAGATTAATGAAAATAAAAGAAACCTAATGATGTTGTAGAAACTTGTTTAAAAACTGGTAGCTCTAGTTCTTGCTTTGCATAGCGGTGTTCCTTGTAGAACATCCAGCACCTTATTCGATAAGGAAAGAGCCGAGATCCCTTCACCGGGAGTGACCTCTTTAGCGAAACTAGCAGATGCTACAAACTCGGTTTGTCTTTTGATTGCTTCTATAGTTCTTGCTTTGCATAGTGGTATATATGATATACCCTGCACCTTATTCGATGAGGAAAGGGCCGACGATACCTTCACCGGGAGTGACCCCTTTAGCAAAACTAGAAAAGTCTCAAAAACACTCCATTTAAAATCACTCGATTCTACTATGATATCAAGTTCATTACGCAAAAAGTTTTCTTAAAAACCTGTCGTAGCCCTCCGTCATTTTAGATAAGTACTAGTTAGTATTCGTGCTCCGTTTGTTGACTATGTTAAGGCATAGTGTGCGGTAGCTGATTAGTGCTTATCTGTATAAGCATATGATGCGATTGGAATAGGGTAGTCGTGCGACTTTGTTGACTATGTTAAGGGTCGTGCGGATGGGTTTAATTCAATCGGGAAATGACGGGTTGAACTTGACTAGCACTTATGATTTGTTGACTATGTTAAGGTCATATAGCTGCTAGGGGTAAAATATTATTGGGAATTTCAAGTGTTGAAATTTGCAATGAGATTGCATACCTTCTATGAGATAGTTGGATCCAGATACCCGCTGCGAGTAAGAGTTAATTCTGGGAGAGTTTTACACATTACAATTAGCCGATCAAGTAGGTGTCTAGAAATATGTTAACGGGGTTACGCCTCTGTGAAAATGAGGTTTACTTTAATTAGGTTCATGCGAAAGCACGGGGGACCTCCCTCAAAGTACCAACACTGGCCTGGCTGAAAGATTGGCGAATTTGTAGTATGTAATTAATCCCGGCTAGTCTTTCCTTTTAGGGTTTGAAGAAAGATTTGATTGAAATAGTGGGAGACATCCTGATAACATATATTAGATAATCAATCTAATCTTGCAAGAGCATACGCTGAGTGTTTTCTTCTCTCTCTCTCCAGGTAGCGACCATATCACGCCTTAATCAAGATAATAATACGGATGTATTGACCGAACCCGCTTGTTATACTGAGCCGGGGAACTTTGGTCCCGCTCCAACTTATAATTGTTATAAGACAGAGCAGGAAATTGGGGAATACCAGATTTCCCGTGCCGGCAAAACGAAGAAAGTGCATGTTGATGCATCATCTTCGGGTGTGTTCATTACAGAGAACTGTTTCTCAGTATCTTTTACGTCGTGGGTATGTGATACCGGATAAGGATCACGCATATGTAATCTGTTACATGGGCTACAGATCGGTAGAGAACTGAGAACGGGTGATAAGTTTCATGAGATAGAAACGGTGCATGTGTTGCAGCCAAGTCTGTTGGTCACTATCGCCCTGTATTACCAGAATACATTGATTCTGAACAAATGTTATTAGATACCGAACCTGTTATACAACATCATATCAGTTTCTTTATTAGTAAAGAAGGATATAATTTTCTATTGTTGGATAATGTTTTGAACATTTCCTATATCAAGAGTTGATCGGTTCAGGCACGTTATCTAAAAGCATTGATGTTCTAAATCAAACTACAGTTCTTAGTATACGGAACACACACAAGAGGAAGAGTTCAGAAATGAACGAATCCTTTTTGAGGCTTTGTAGACTGGGTCATATCAATGCGACCCGACTAGCTGATGTTACATTAAGATGCATATTTGAATTTGTTTGAATTTACATCTTGTGAAACTTGCCGGTTATGTCACAAAGATACGATGACCATAGCTCTGTTTATTGGAAACAGAGAAAGAGTTAGTGAACTCTTGGGATTGATACATGCTGATGTATGAAAGTCCCCTGTCTACACATGCCAAGACCGGTTCTTTGTACTTCATTACATTCTCTGATAATCTCTCAAGATTCAGACATGTGTTCCTGTTGAAACATAAGTCCGAACCTTTTAAAATATTAACAGAATATAAGTTAGAAGTAGGGAACCAAAATATGGGTATAAGTATTATGTCCTTTGATGAGATCAAGGAGGAGAATACTTGAGCACGGAATTCCTGGACTATTCTAAAGGAGAATGAGATTCTCTCTCAGAATTACACTTCCGTATACACCACAGCACGTCGGTGTATTGTGCCGGAGCAATAGCACCCTATGTGATATGGTGTGCTTTATGATGAGTACTACTGAGTTTCCTATTTCCTTTTGGGAGTTATGCACCTGAGAAGCTGCATACCTATTGAATAGGGTTCAAATCAAATCAGTTGCCTACCACTTCATATGTGATATGGAAAGGGAAGAGCCCATATTTTAAGTTTGTTGAGATTTGGGGTTGTCCGGCCTAAGTCTAAAAGCAAAATTCGGACAAGCTCGAGACAAGGTCTATTATGTAGAATTGGAAATGTTCCAGCTATACAAACTGCAGCTGATGATTTGGTAGAACCAAAGGATTCAATAGTTTCCAACGAACCTCAGCCTCTCCGCCGATCTAGTAGGGTTCCTCACCCACCTGAGAGATGCTTCGGTTTCTCTATGACAGTAGTAGCGAGGATTGCATCATGAGATGATGACCCAACTAGTTTCGAGCTGGCCATCAGGAGTGGGACTTTGTAAGAATAGCTGGATGCTTATCGATCTGAGATGGAATCCTTATACACCAACAAAGTATGGACTTTGGTTGCTTTATCTGAAGGGTTAAATCCCCATAAGAAGCAAGTATATCTTGAGAAGATTACTTGGTGTACATGGAAAAGTTGAGACTTTCAAAGCTATGCTTAAGTCCATCCAGATCCTACTTGCGACGGCTACATACCATGACTACGATATCTGGCGGTTGGGTGTCATGACAGCTTTTCTAAATGATGTTTTAGAAAAGTGCGTCTATAAGTACACAGCCAGAGGGCTTCATAGACAGTGGGAGCAGTGGAAACGTGAGCAAGATGTTTTATATGATAAATCAGGTATCGCGGAGTTGGAACATCTGTTTTGATATGGTAGTCAAAGAGTTTGACTTCATCAAAATGGTAGATGAACCTTGTATATACAAAAAGGTAGTAGGGAGTATGGTGGTGATCCTCGTACAGTACGTGGATAACATACTCTTGATAGGGAAGGAGTTTCCTATGCTACGCTCGGTCAATCTCCGCTTATCAGAAGGATTCTCCATATAGGATCAAAGTGATACCTCTTAAATCCTGGGTTTTGGATCTATGAGATAGATCTAATTGGATATTAGGATTCTCACTAGTTGTAGTGAGATGGTATCAATCGATCCTGGGGAGAATCACTGGAAAGGTTCGAGGGTGATAAGGACGACTGATGTCAGTCGCAGGCATTGTCTTTACCCTCAGTGGAGGGACAGTATGTTGGAAGAGTTCCAAGCTAGATACCGTGACTTACTAGACGGTTAAAGGCAAGATACAACGTTACCAAGGAAGTTACCAAAGAAGCAGTCTGGATATATAAGTTCATGAGTTGAACTTCGTTTCTACCAATGTGTGACAATGGAGTTGTGGCATATTCCAAGGAACTACAGTCCCATCAGAAATCCAGATATAATTCTTAGGCAGTATCACCTGATCATGGAGATGGTTGATCTCCAGGGAGATCGAGGTTAGGAGAGTAGACACAGAGGACAACAACGCGGATCCACTCACGAATGCCTTTTTCCCAGTAGAGACTTTTTTGGGATGGTTGAGTATGAGATACTTCAACCACAGCTAATTGTTAGGTATGTGATACCAAAATAGATGGCCCTAGTGCAAGTAGAAGATTGTTAATTATATGTATGCCCTAGAGGCCATTACTGTACATACGATGTATATTGTAGTGGATGCTAGGACATATATAGGGAGGACTTTCTTGCTCGACATGATAGTATGCTATCTGGTTGTACTTTATCTTAACATGTACTCTGTTTGTCTCTATGTTACATGTTGATAAAGCTCTTAGGATATGTACTCGACTACTGGGACTATGATGAGATCATACTAGTGAGGCCACGGTAGTCAACGAGTACATCCTATAACTGTTCCTAGTCGAAGGTGTATCGAGACAGGGCATCGATACACCAGAGTAGACTAGCGTATACGCATCTTGACCCATATGATGGGCGATGGATGATCCCATATCCATCGGTGTTTGACATCAAGGATGGTGTACGAGTGCTCAGTAGGGACTGGGTAAGCTGGACGAACTCGCCGAGAACTCCCACATGGTATTATACCTCACGTCAGATGGCAGTTCTCTGGTGACACTGGTACAAAGTTGTCTGTTTACCCGAGATCGTCATAAAGTCTTGTGTGATTCCCACTGTGCTTTAATTTCCATCATACCACGTCCAAGAGGGCATGCAAAAAGGTGGCTTTTGGGTACAGTCCCGAATCACATGGAGGCAATGAGCGATAGGAGGGGATACGTCTCTCCCGGTATAGGGAGTTGATGTTGCGCTGTGTTCGATTGGCTATAACCGGAAATCTCTAGCCAGGGTTGCTGAGATTTGTTGGAGATAGTGCACTCAGAGTCAACTATTGGATCACAGGCACGTGATTGCAATGATTGAGGGGAGGACCTATCCCAGTAGGACCGTCTTACTCGAGACGATAGTATGTTATCTGGTTTATCTTTATCATCGTGTTCTGCTTTAGGTGACCTTACGAGTCGCTATTACACGTTGATAGAGCCCCTAGGATTCTTGCTTGACTACCAGCAGTATGAGGGCGATCATATAAGTGAGAGCCGGAGTCTATAAGCACATCTTTAAAAGGTCCCTAGTCGTGGGAGTTTCGAGACAGGGCATCGATACTCCAGAGTAGACTAGTGTATATAGTTGAGACCCCGACGAGGGGCGGTGGCCGGTCTAACAAGCCACTGGTGTCAGTTGGTTCACCTAAGATGTATACAGGTGCTCATTGGGTTATGAGTACACCGGACAGGACTTGCCGGGAACCTGCTAGTTGGTATTATACCTGACGTCAGATAGCAGTTCCCTGGTGACATGTGTACATGTTAGTTCATCGACCTGAGATCGTCATTTGTCTCGTGTGAGTTCCCACTGTACTTTGATTACTACCCTACCACGCTCAAATGAGACGTGCAAACAGGTTTTAGTTGGGTACAGTCCCGAGCCATATGGAGGCAGTGAGCGGATCTGCAGGGATTCGTCTCTCCCGGTATTGGCGGTGAGGTCGCGCTGTGTCAAGGAGAGCCAGAACATGAAAAGTCCTTGTCCAAGGCAGGAGATTTACTAGTAGGTATTCCAGTAGTATCACTAGGTGTTCTGGGCTGCACTCCGACACGACTTGTACCGCTAGTATGGATATTGTCACAGACAGGCTCAATGGGGTGTCAGGATGAGTTCTCTCATCGACGTACCTTTTGGTCAATAGCTGGTGGCCCGTCACGTATGGCTAATACCTCTGACGTGCTAGTGGTTAAATCCACAGCCATAGTATTGACGAGTCTTTAGAGTCCACCACACACAGTTACTCAGGTTTCTGGGGAAACGCTGTAGAGGCCGTATGGAGCTATGGCAGGGTTCAATCAGATACGTGTGGTATTGCACGGATCGTGATCGGACAGGTTTTACTAGCCGGCTTTGGCTTAAGCCGGATCCTAGTATTAGTCAGTGTAGATTTTATCTATTTGCATTTGTGTACAGTGGGAATACAAATGCGGGCATGTATTTGCAGTAGTGGGGTTTTCCTGTAATTTATTACGGGACCGGTTTTCTGGAGTTGCCAGTTTGCATTCCGTTTCGGCCGTTTTTCCTTTATTCCTTCACGGCCGGACTTTTCGATGGAGGGGGTAATTTGCAATTGTGCAAATTACTTATTGTGGAGGTTGTTTCTTGCATATGTGTGGCTCCATGATTGTTTATCCATCATGAGATGCTTTTTGAGTCTATTCCTTTACTTTTCTTGTGATGGTTTTGTGATTTGATGCGAAGAGAAATGAGTGTGACTTTTATCTTGCATTATCTTTTCTTTTCTCCATGTTTTTTTCCATTCCATTATCTCCACCATGGTGGAGAGGGCCGGCCATAATTCTTGAGGGAGAGGTTCATTTTATTGAGAGAGGGAAATTGATACATCTCATTTTTGGCTTGCTCACAAAACCCTTCTCACCTCTCCAAAGTTCATTCCTTCTATCCCTCCATCAAGGCAACTTCATATACCCCAAAAGAGACAACGATTCTACACTAGTCTATAACACTCCATGGACGCGTCGGCTAGCCAACTTCACGCCCGAGTTGGCTTGGTCCAGAGGTGGGAGCCCGTATAAGAATCCGGCTACGTGGTGCCCTTTCCGACGAGGAGGTGACGGACGGAGATTCCGCGGGAGATCGGAGTGGAGACGAAGACCGAAGGACACGGATCGTTTGGTATAACTTCTCTACTCTTTTCTAGTTTGCTAGTTGCTAGGTTAATGGCCCGATCCGGGGTAAAAGTGCGCGGTGGTGCCGGTTTGCTAGTTTGCAAAGTTTTCGTTTCCGCGTTTTCGGCGTCGGATAGACGGCCGGGGCGCCGCCGCGGACTTACAATGGTATCAGAGCCACACCATTAACCATGCCTAGCTTGCTCTAGTATGTTTAAAACCCGATCGAACAAAAATCACAAAAACCGTATTTTCAGTGCACTGTTCTCTGTCGAATTTTTTCAGCTCCAAAAATTTTTCAAGTTGTTTCAGAATACCGTGCATGGAAATCTAAGAAATCTATGAAAAATTGGTCACGAGATCTCACCATAACGCCGCGGAACCGCGGCCAAACCCATGCTTGGGCCGCGGTTCCGCCGCGCTTTTAACTGTTCATCGTGCCAAATTTTTGCAGAGGGCTTTAAACTTGGAAATAGGGGTTTTGGGATATTATATTTGGGCCCAGATTTTCTGTAAGTGCTACAGTACTGCTTGGGGCCCACTTCGGTAAATTTGTTCGATCGGATATTTTAAACATGCTAGTTCACAGTATTTACATTATATCTGCGACCGTGAATGTTACTCGATCGGTAAATCGAGTCTAACTGCTATAGCCCCTTTAGACGGATTTGCGAACGTGACATTTACATTGATGTTCTGTGTTGTGCTGTGTTGTTGCGGATCGGTCGTGGGGATAGCCTAGATGCAATGGAAGTACAGTCTTGTTTTATATGTACATTTGATATTGCGGGGCGAGCGTCCGACATGTGGACTGCCGTCACTGAAAGGTTCCTAGGAACTCTCAAGAGGTCTCACAAGGCATCAACCATTCCAATTTCTAAAACATAACGGTGCCGAGAAACCCTAATACGGATCGTTGGCTAGAAGTTTAGGCGAAAAAGAAACTAGTTAACAACTTAACTAAATGGTAAACGGAATTACAACCTTTGTAGATCCGGTTCTCCACCTCCATGGCTCCGCGATGAAGTCTCCTCGCTGTACAAATCGGATCTTGGGCTCTAGCGTCGGCTTCATCGGAGAAAAAGCGGGCTAGGTCATCGACGGCTATGCCGAAGATGATCTACGTCGAGGCATCACAAGATCAAGCTCAACCTTCACCAAGCAATGAAAACTTGTGAAGGAAACACCCTATACTACTTGGCAAGAGGTAGAGGATGAAGAAATATGAAGTGGGTTCACTTTAGAATTGAATTTCTCACTCTTTTTCATCAATCACCATTGATGGAATCTAGTTTTTCTTCTTGAAGAAGAAGAAGAAGAAGAAGATAATATTATGATAAGTTATTAAAATGAAAAGGAAAATCAATACTTATCATAATACTAACTTTAGTTTAGTGTAGAGAATAGACCATGGTTAGATATGATGGTTAGGGTTAAGCAAGAGACAAGAATGGTGGACTAGGTCAAAGTTTCATGAAGCTTCAACTAAACTACAAATAAAGTCACCATTCTTTTCTTATCATTTCCAAAATGAATAAACAAATAATTAAATGAATAAGCAAAACCCTAATCATCAACTTAACCATGGTTTAATTCTTTACACTTAACCATATAAACATGTATCATCAAACATGATACAATCATGTGCACAAAAGTATATCACATATACAACTTGCACAAAACAAGTGAGAAAATGCATTTAAAGTGAACCAATACTAGTTAATGCAAAGTAATATATCAAATATATTATAATACATTAAATCATCAAATCAACACTTGACTTAATGATCCGGTCATATCACATATAACCGACTAATATCAATAGTAACAACTTATCGAATCAACACTTGATCCGATAACCCGGCTATATCGCATATAACCGATCAATGTCACAAATCGCGAGAATCAAATACAGTATCACATACTGGTATTATTCTCGGTCCCGCATATATCTCATATGCGCTCCTATTTCGTTTCGCTTGAGCCAGGAAACCTCTGTGTAGGACTCTAAAGACTCGTCAATACGCCGGCAGCAGGTGATGATCATATCAATCACCCACAAGCCGCAAGCGGTCTGCCAAACGTAACCGCCACCCAGGAATTGAGCGATGAGAAGATCGACGAGCAAGCCCGCTCACACTCCTGTGAATCCAACCAGTAACACTTACCGTACAGTCCGGTCTGATCGTCTGATATGTCGCATATCTCGCCTAGGGGTGGTAAACGTCAGACCCCAATAGCTCGATAAGTCGTGTCGAAATGAGGTCTATAACAGTTCGAGAAACTATTGGTAACACTTACCAGTAAATCTCATCAACCCTGGCCAGGGATTTCCGGTTATAGCCAATCGAACACAGCGCAACATCAACTCCCTATACCGGGAGAGACGAATCCCCTCCTATCGCTCATTGTCTCCATGTGATTCGAGACTGTACCCAAAAGCCACCGTTTTGCACGCCCTCTTGGACGTGGTAAGGTGGAAATCAAAGCACAGTGGGAACCACACAAGACTCTATGACGATCTCGGGTCAACAGACTACTCTGTACCAGTGTCAACAGAGAACTGCCATCTGACATAAGGTATAATACCATCTGGAAGTTCTCGGCGAGTCCGTCCAGTGTACCCAGTCTCTACTGAGCACCCGTATATCATCTCCGATGTCAAACACCAATGGATATGGGATCATTCATCGCCCATCTGTATGGGTCGAGAAGGTATACGCTAGTCTACTCTGGTATATCGATGCCCTGTCTCGATACACCCACGACTAGGGACCTTGATGGATGTACTTATGGACTACCATGTCCCCACTAGTATGATCCGCATCATAGTCCAGGTAGTCAAGTACACATCCTAAGGGCTTTACCAACATGTAACAGAGAGACAATCAGTATACACGTTAAGGTCAAGAGTAACCAGATAGCATACTATCATGTCGAGCAAGAAAGTCCTCCCTATATATGTCCCAGCATCCACTACAATATACATCCAATGTACAGTAATGGCCTCTAGGGCATACATATAACTAACAATCTCCCACTTGCACTAGGGCCATCTGACGCAGTGGTTGTAGTATCTCATACTCAACCATCCCATAAAAGTCTCTCTCTGGGAATAGGCCTTCGTGAGTGGATCCGCCGTGTTGTCCTCTGAGTCTGCTCTCCTTGCCTCGATCACCCTGGAGATCAACCATCTCCATGATCAGGTGATACTGCCTTAGAATAAGTCTGGATCACTGATGGGACCGGCGTTCCTTGGCATAAGCCACAACTCCATTGTCTCACAATGGTAGGAACGTAGTTCTTCTCATGAACTAATATACACCCAAACATCCTCTTTGGTAGCATCTTAAGTAGCGAAGTATCGTGCCTTTATCATCTAGTATGCCACGGTATCTAGCTTGGAACTCTTCCAACATACCGTCCCTTTACTGAGGGTAAAGACAGTGCCTGTGACTGACATTCAGTCGTCTTTATCACCCTGGAACCCTTCCAGTGATTCTCCCCAGGATCAACTGATACCATCTCACTACAACTAGTGAGTATCCTAATATCCATTTAGATCTATCTCATAGATCCAAAACCCAGGATTTAGTAGGTATCATTTTGATCCTATGTGGAGAATGATTGTGATAAGCGGAGATTGATCGAGCGTAGCATAGGAAACTTCTTCCCTATCAAGAGTATGTCATCCACGTACACTACGAGGATCGCCACCATACTCCCTACTACCTTTTTGTTTATACAAGGTTCATCTCTCATTTTGATGATGTCAAACTCTTTGATTAATTCATCAAAACAGATGTTCCAACTCCGCGATGCCTGCTTTATCCTATAAAGCATCCTGCATACGTTTCCGCTGCTCCCAGTGTCTACGAGGCCCTCTGGCTGTGTACTTATAGACGCTCTCTTGCAAAACATCATTTAGAAAAGCTGTCATGACACCCAACCACCAGATATCGTAGTCATGGTATGTAGCAGTGGCAAGTAGGATCTGGATGGACTTAAGCATAGCCACTGGAAAAGGGTTTCATCATTATCCACACCTGGTCGATGACGAAGACCTTTAACAAGTCTAGCTTTGAAAGTCTCAACTTTTCCACGTACACCAAGTAATCTTCTCAAGATATACTTGCTCCTGATGGGGATTTAACCCTTCAGATATAGCAACCAAAGTCTATACTTTGTTGGTGTATAAGGATTCCATTTCAGATCACTAAGCATCCAGCCATTCTTACAGAGTCCCACTCCTGATGGCCAGTTCGAAACTGGTTGGGTCATCATCTCATGATGCAATCCTCGCTCCCACTGTCATAGAGAAACCGAAGTATCTCTCAGGTGGGTGAGGAACCCTACTAGATCGGCAGAGAGGCTGAGGTTCGTTGGTATCTACTGAATCCTTTGGTTGTACCAAATCATCTGCTGTAATTTGCAATGCTGGAACCTTTCAAGTTCTACATAACAGACCTTGCCTCGAGCTTTTCCGGATTTTGTTTTTAGACATAGGCCGGACAACCCCAAATCTTAACTATCTTAAGATATGGGCTCTTCCCTTCCTATATCACATATGAAGTGGTAGGCAACTGATTTGATTTGAACCCTATTCAATAGGTATGCAACTTCATAAGTGCATAACTCCCAAAAGGAAATAGGTAACTCAGTAGTACTCATCATAGAGCACACCATATCAAATAGGGTGTATCTGCGCCGCCCCGATATACCATCGTGCAATTGTGTATTCGGAGGAGTAATTCTGAGAGAGAATCTCATTCTTAGAATAGTCCAGGAATCCCGTGCTTTAGTATTCTCCTCCTTGATCGCATCAAAGGACATAATACTTATACCCGTATTTTGGTTCTCTACTTCTAACTTATATTCTGTGAATATCTCAAAAGGTTCGGACTTGTGTTTCAACAGGAACATATGTCTGAATCTTGAGAGATTATCAGAGAATGTAATGAAGTGCAAAGAACCGGTCTTGGTATGTGTAGAAAAGGGACCTTACATACATCAACATGTATCAATCCCAAGAGTTCACAAACTCTTTCTCTGTTTCTAATAAACAGAGCTATGGTCATCTTATCTTTGTGACAAGACTGGCGAGTTTCACAAGATGTAAATTCAAACTGCTTTAAATATGCATCTAAATGTAACTCCAGCTAGTCGGGTCGCATTGATATGACCTAGTCTACAATACCTCAAGAAGGATTCGTTCATTTCTGAACTCTTCCTCTTGTGTGTATTCTGTATACTAAGAACTGTCGTTTGATTTAGAACATCAATGCTTTTAGATACCGTGCCAGAACCGATCAACTTTTGATATAGGAAATGTTCAAAACATTATCCAACAATACAAAATTATATCATTTCTTTACTAATAAAGAGACTGATATGATTTTGTATATCAGGTTCGGTATCTAATAACATTCGTTCAGAATCATTGTATTGGTAATACAGGGTGACAGTGACCGACAGACTTAGCTGCAACTCTTGCCCCGTCTCCTGCCTCATGAAACTTATCACCCGTTCTCAGTTTTTCTACCCTTTTGTAGCCATATGTAACAGATTACATATCTGGGATCCTGATCCAGTATCTTATACCTAGGATGCGGAGGATACTGAGAAACAGTTCTTTGTAATGAACACACCCGAAGATGATGCATCAGCATGCACTCTCTTCGTTTGGGCGGCACGGGAAATATGGTATTCCCCAATTTCTTGCTCTGTCTTATAACAATTATAAGTTGGAGCGGGACCAACGTTCCCCAGCTCAGTATAACAAACGGGTTCGGTCAATAATCCGTATTATTATCTTGATTAATGCGTGATATGGTTGCTACCAGGAGAGAGAGAGAAGAAAACACTCAGCGTGCGCATTTGCAAGAATAGATTGGTTATTACTTTATCTAATCAGGATGGCTCCCACTGTTTTTATCAAATCTTCCTTCAAACCCTAAAAGGAAAGACTAGCCGGGATTAATTACACACTACAAGTTCGCCAATCTTTCAGCCAGGCCAGTGTCGGTACTTTGAGGGAGGTCCCCCGTGCTTTCGCACGAACCTAATTAATGTAAACCTCGTTTTCCCAGAGGCGTAACCTCGTTAACACCTTTCTAGGCACCTACTTGATCGGCTAATTGTAATGTGTAAAACTCTCCCAGGAGTAACTCTTACTCGCAGCGGGTATCGGGATCCAACTATCTCATAGAAGGTATGCAATCTCAATGCAAATTTCAACACTTGAAATTCCCGATAATTTTGCCCCTAGCGTCCTATGACCTTGACGCAGGCCAACAAACCATAGTCCGCTAGTCAAGTTCAACCCGTCATTTTTTGATTGAATTAAACCCACCCGCACGACCCCACCCTTGACGTAGGCCAACAAAGTCGCACGACTACCCTAATCCACTCTGCATCATATGCATAAGCAGATAAATACTAGTTAGCTACCGCACACTACGCCTTGACGCAGGCCAACAAACGTAGCACGAATACTAAATAGGACTTATCTGAAATGACGGAGGGCTACGACAGCTTTTTCTGAAAACCTATTGCGTAATGAACTTGATATCGTTGTAGAATTAAATGATTTTAAAATGGAGTGCTTTTGAGGCTTTTCTAGTTTTGCTAAAGGAGTCACTCCCGGTGAAGGGATCGTCGGTCCTTTCCTCGTCGAATGAGGTGCGGGATATATCACATATATCACTGTGCAAAGCAAAAACTCTTAAAAGCAATCAAAAGACAAACCGAGTGTGTAGCATCTGCCAGTTATTGCTAAAGGAGTCACTCCCGGTGAAGGGATCTCGGTCCTTTCCTTATCGAATAAGGTGCAGGATATATCAAATATACCGCTGTGCAAAGCAAGAACTGTAGCTACCTGTTTTATTTTGAAATTCGATTCTACAACATCTTAGGTTTCTTTTTATTTCATTAATCTCGTTAATGAAGTTCCATCATTTAAGTACCTAAACATCACAGATAAATACGACGTACACTTATGCCATCCGGATTCGCCTCGATGTCCCCTCGTGCACCGTTAGGTTAGGTAACTAACGGCAGAGCGGGGCAGGGCTAGCGCGGGTGTAAAACATAAGTAACGTCTATATAATATATCATATATACTATATACTGTATCTATCACAGAACATCACATGATCACATCACAGATATCGCAGCAGAAGTAACATATGAAATATTGGATATACTAGGACGTCCGTGTTTTCAATACGAGCCAGTTTAAAACACGGATTCCACGGTCGTGATGAATAGCCAAACCCACACCTCTAGACCCCTACGAGAGCGGCAAGCAACCCTTCAAATTTTAGAGTTAGGAGACCCGGACTCGACTCCTCGATTTGGTCTCCCACTGGACTCTAGAACCCGATTACTTGTGCTCCCCTCCTTGGGTCTATCCTAGTGCGGAAAAGTAAATAATATACAAACGGTGACATCTTCCGCAACCTGGAAGTGCCCCAATAAAAGAATATTACATGAATGAAAATGAAAAACACCCATCTCACATAAAAAAAACCCGGCTATTCAAACACGACGATCCAATATAACATATCCTGCAACACATAACATCACATGTCATCAACGTAAGTAAATATGCGCATCCCAATTGTCGTTGACATATAGCAACGAAACCGGCGATATCACATATTACACTTACGGTCACAGAAAAGAAAGTGTAAAACTACAACAGTTGGAATCCGCAACCTCCTCAGACATCGCATGCCAGACCAAATGAATTTCTTAGACATCGCATGCCTAACAATTATAAACCCCGCATTTTAGTCTCATTATCGAAAACACTTTTCAATATCAAGTCGGGCAATTCAACAAGATTCCCGATAGCCTGATCGAATGCTCGTCGCAAACTTTTGTAGGCGGCCGCACCCCCGATACCGTCGACGAAGTGCACCAAGGCGGAACACCGCTACCGGGAGCACCCGAACGGATGCTTTCGGCGACGGGGTTCTCCTACAGTCACTTGGTCGGGGCTATGGAGTGAGGTTGTCTATTAAGTTTATCCGGCGAGTATCCGCGTACGCTACGTGATTGCGACGGACTTTTGATCACATCAAAATTCCGTGGCAACCGATCAAGTGAGACTAAACCGCTAGATTTATAACATTCATTCAGTTATCTCATAACTTATTGTGAATTCCAATTATTGTATCCCATTCCAGATAATTAGAAAATGTTAAACTTTCCGATCGAACATTCAAACACCCAAGTTTTCCCGATACAGATCAACACATGAAACAAGTCTAAAAACATTCAGTTCGTGCCTCAGTACCAACGGTCCAGCCGTAGAAGGGTCAAGCCAACGCCTCACATGTGGCACGCCGTACTGCCCCAAACCCGAAGGTTCAAAGGGCAGTTCAAGACGGTCACATAATCGAGTTAAGGTTTGTTGTCTTCTAGAGGGTCCATCGCGTTACTTGCACTACTTAGAATGTCTTTAAACCACGGAAAAATCCAACACTTGGAAATTTCCCGGTAGGGGAAAGATTGGGTATTTACATCCGTTCGAACATTTTAACATATTCTAAAATATCCGGAAAGCCACATAGACAAAATCTGATACTCCGATTGAAACATCGAATCCCCAAAACAACCCCAGAAAATTCAACTCTTGAATAATATTTAAAAAATACCCAGAGAACTCAGCACTGAATAAAAGAAGTTACTGTGCAAAATTGGGAGTGTGACGTCACACTTTTGCCGCGGAACCGCCGCATAAGCTAGGCTTATGCCGCGGTTACACCGCGCATTAGAGGGATCATGAGATAATTTTTGCGCCGTAATTCTTAGAATTCCCTGCTGAATTTTTAAGCATTTTTAATCTGGAAAAAACCAAGTTTTTGAAAAAAGTCCAGAAAGCATGAAAATTCTAGGGTTTCGGGTTCGTTCGGGTTTCAAACTTCGTCTACGCATCGCCTAAGGCTCTAGCTAGACTCTAATACCAATGAAAGGTCCCTAGGAACTCTCAAGAGGTCTCACAAGGCATCAACCATGCCAATTTCTAAAACTTAACGGTGCCGAGAAACCCTAATACTGATCGTTGGCTAGAAGTTTAGGCGAAAAAGAAACTAGTTAACAACTTAACTAAATGGTAAACGGAAATACAACCTTTGTAGATCCGGTTCTCCACCTCCATGGCTCCGCGATGAAGTCTCCTCGCTGTACAAATCAGATCTTGGGCTCTAGCGTCGGCTTCATCGGAGAAAAAGCGGGCTAGGTCATCGACGACTATGCCGAAGATGATCTATGTCGAGGCATCACAAGATCAAGCTCCACCTTCACCAAGCCATGAAAACTTGTGAAGGAAACACCCTATACTACTTGGCAAGAGGTAGAGGATGAAGAAATAGGAAGTGGGTTCACTTTAGAATTGGATTTCTCACTCTTTTTCATCAATCACCATTGATGGAATCTAGTTTTTCTTCTTAAAGAAGAAGAAGAAGATAATATTATGATAAGTTATTAAAATGAAAAGGAAAATCAATACTTATCATAATACTAGCCATAGTTTAGTGTAGAGAATAGACCATGGTTAGATATGATGGTTAGGGTTAAGCAAGAGACAGGAATGGTGGACTAGGTCAAAGTTTCATGAAGCTTCAACTAAACTACAAATAAAGCCACCATTCTTTTCTTTTCATTTCCAAAATGAATAAGCAAATAATTAAATGAATAAGCAAAACCCTAATCATCAACTTAACCATGGTTTAATTCTTTACACTTAACCATATAAACATGTATCACCAAACATGATACAATCATGTGCACAAAAGTATATCACATATACAACTTGCACAAAACAAGTGAGAAAATCCATTCAAAGTGAACCAATAATAGTTAATGCAAAGTAATATATCAAATATATTATAATACATTAAATCATCAAATCAACACTTGACTTAATGATCCGGACATATCACATATAACCGACTAATATCAATAGAAACAACTTATCGAATCAACACTTGATCCGATAACCCGGCTATATCACATATAACCGATCAATGTCACAAATCGCGAGAATCAAATACAGTATCACATACTGGTATTATTCTCGGTCCCGCACATATCTCATATGCGCTCCTATTTCGTTTCGCTTGAGCCAGGAAACCTCTGTGTAGGACTCTAAAGACTCGTCAATACGCCGGCAGCAGGTGATGATCATATCAATCACCCACAAGCCGCAAGCGGTCTGCCAAACGTAACGGCCACCCGGGTATTGAGCGATGAGAATATCAACGAGCAAGCCCGCTCACACTCCTGTGAATCCAACCAGTAACACTTACCGTACAGTCCGGTCTGATCGTCTGATATGTCGCATATCTCGCCTAGGGGTGGTAAACGTCAGACCCCAATAGCTCGATAAGTCCTGTCGATATGAGGTCTGTAACAGTTCGAGAAACTACTGGTAACACTTACCTGTAAATATTAGCAACCCTGGCCAGGGATTTCCAGTTATAGCCAATCGAACACAGCGCAACATCAACTCTCTATACCGGGAGAGACGAATCCCCTCCTATCGCTCATTGCCTCCATGTGATTCGGGACTGTACCCAAAAGCCACCGTTTTGCACGCCCTCTTGGACGTGGTAAGGTGGAAATCAAAGCACAGTAGGAACCACACAAGACTCTATGACGATCTCGGGTCAACAGACTACTCTGTACCAGTGTCACCAGAGAACAGCCATCTGACGTAAGGTATAATACCATCTGGGAGTTCTCGGCGAGTCCGTCCAGTGTACCCAGTCTCTACTGAGCACCCGTATATCATCTCCGATGTCAAACACCAATGGATATGGGATCATCCATCGCCCATATGTATGGGTCGAGAAGGTATACGCTAGTCTACTCTGGTATATCGATGCCCTGTCTCGATACACCCACGACTAGGGACCTTGAAGGATGTACTTATGGACTACCATGTCCCCACTAGTATGATCCGCATCATAGTCCAGGTAGTCAAGTACACATCCTAAGGGCTTTACCAACATGTAACAGAGAGACAATCAGTATACACGTTAAGGTCAAGAGTAACTAGATAGCATACTATCATGTCGAGCAAGAAATTCCTCCCTATATATGTCCCAGCATCCACTACAATATACATCCAATGTACAGTAATGGCCTCTAGGGCATACATATAACTAACAGTCACTGCTTGTTTGTATTATTATTTTGGGGCACGACCAGGTTGCGGTCGATGTACCCGTTGTATGTATATTTTACTTTCTGTACTAGGATTACCCCACGGAGGTGTACATGGATAGCCGGGTTCTAGAGGGCAACGAGCCCGCATCTCATGGCGTTGAGACGGAGGGGGCTTCACTCTAGAATTGGCGGGCTATTCGCCGCACTCTTAGGGGGTGTAGGTTGACCCAAGAGGGGTACCCAAGTTACCGGATTGCGTGAAGTGCTGGGTGGTCCATTCACGTTGCTGAAGGGGGCTGCCTCGCTTCAGGTTTTGGCGGGTAACATGCCGCGCCCGTAGGGGTCTAGGATTTCATTGCACAGGCTATCCACACGACCAGGGGAACGTCGGGTTTCAGTAGCGGCTCTATGAAACCCAGGGATCCCAGATATCTGTATGGTTCTGTGATGCTGTACATTTCTCTGATGTTGCATTTTATCATGCCTTGAGCGAAAATTATATATTATATATATACTAGTAGATGTTGTATATGTTTTGCATCTGCGCTAGTCCAGTCCCCGCTCTGTCGTTAGTTAAGTAACCTAACGGGTGATGATGGGACCCAGTGGCGAATGCGGATGGCATATACGTACATCATTATTTTCGTTCTTTTGTGGTGTGATCAACTGATGGGACTTCGTTGATTCGGATCAATGCAAGATAAACAAACCAATTCTGATGTTGTTGGAACATTTTTCAAAAAGCTGTTATTACAAGGGCGTTCTCTTTTGTTTTGCACAGTGGTATTCAGTTGGAATATCCTACTCCTCAGTCGACGAGGCAAGGGCCGAGATCCCTTCACCGGGAGTGACCCTTTGGACAAAAGTTTGCGTCAGGGAAATAACTTCACTATAGCCGATTACTTTTGCTTTGCATCGTGGTATTCAGTTGGAATATCCCGCACCTCATTCTACGGGGAAAGAGCCGAGATCCCTTCACCGGGAGTGACCTCTTTAGAAAAGGTTTTCGTCACTATATTTTTAAAAGCTATCCGGTTTCTTCAACGATATCAAGTTCATTACGTTAAAGGTTTTCGCCAGAAACCATTCGTAGCCCTCCGTCATTTCAGAAGGGTAGCACGTAGTATTCATGCTATGTTTGTTGGCCTTCGTCAAGGCATAGTATATGGTAGCTTCTTGTTGCCTTTCTGCTGTATAGATAGATGCGTTGGTTTGGGACAGTCGTATAGCCTTGTTGGCCTTCGTCAAGGGCTTGTACGGGTGGGTTCAAATCAACCTGGACAATGACGGGTAGAACTTGACATGTGACTTATGATTTGTTGACCTTCGTCAAGGTCATAAGAGCATGGGGCAAAAATCCACATCGGTAGTTTCTAAAGAAACTGAAACTTGCCAGATATATGCATACCTTCTGGAGTGTGATAGCGTGAAAGGATTCAGTCACGTTATCATGCGATGATGGTTGGATCCCGATTCCCACTGATGGGTTGGTTTACTCCTCGGGTGATCCCGGCTAATTCTTTTTTCAGGTTTGGGGAAGAATTTGACGTTACAGTGGGAGGTTTCCAGATTAGATAATGTGATAACCATTCTGATCTAGGTTAGAGTGCACGCTGAGTGTTTCTTTTCTCTCTCTCTTTGGCAGCGACCATTGACCCGACCCTAGACTATGACTCAGTGACCAAGATTGACCGAACCTTCTTAATACTGGCTTTTGGATTGTCATAGTTGCAAACCTCATTGCCACTCCTACTTTTACCCTTTTCTCCGGGACACCCCGTATTACTACGAACGTCCTCTTCCATTGGACAAAACTATCGTATGGGTATATACGAACTCGAAGGAATTCGAGGATGGTTTCTGGTTCTGGTGAAAACGAATAGGACTATTCAGTTGTCTTTTTCCTTTTACCTTCTCTCATGTTGCGAGTACTCCTTGGTTTAGGAGATAGTACACCTATTACGCCAATTGGATAGTCTGCTTCCTAACCTTAGGCTGGTGCCGAACGGTGGGGAATGAAGAAAACCAATTAGCCTAAACGGTGTACAGAAGGTATTAAGTAAAGACAAAGCAAGGGATTAGTAAGAGGGCAAAGTAAATTGCGACTGATATTTACGACCAAACCAAGTATTTCTTCGCCAATCCTAAATCACCTTTTTATTTCTCCCGGACACTCCGTAACACTGCGAAGATCGCAAGTTTATTGGATAATCCATCGTATGGTTATATATGAACTCAAAAGGAACTTGTTCCAGTTCGGGGATGGATCCTGGATCAGGAGAAATAGGAATAAGGTTCATTCGGTTGTCTTTTATCTTCACCTTCTCTCACATTGCGAGTGCTCCTAGGATCAGGACAGTACACCCATTATGCTTATTGGATAGTCTTCTTCCAAACCATAGGCTGGTGCCGAACGGTAGGGAAGGAAGAAAACCATTTGGCCTAAAAGGGTGTGCAGAAGGTAATGACTAAAGCCATATAAAGGGATTTGGAGAGATGGCAAAGAATTATACGGTTACAGTTGTGAATATGCATAATGGAAGAGGCATTAGTAGGAATATCAGGATACCCCATCGAAACATTTTAATGTTTCAGTTTCACTGTGTACTGTTAAAAGAAAACTGATTTCCCGATTAGACATTTGCTCCAGAGTATGTATTTACCAGGTATGATTCTCACATCTGTATGGTTTTACAGATGATGAGTGGGAATAAGTTATTGGTAATTAGGTGATTGTCCTCATTATATCGGGATTCGTTGTAATTGATGATACTTGAGGAAGTCACCTGGGCTGTTTGTCGGGCGGCAAATATTTGGTTTTGAATATCCGTTGTTATGCACCAATTTCAAATTGATATATCTGTACGTCTATTTTTATAGAGTGAGATATATCTTTTTGAAATTATGTCTATGAAATTTACCTATATCAGTGGATGGTTAGGTAAGGAGCATTGGACAACGGTGTAATTCTTCCTAACCATAAGTACAGTTTTCAACCTGCGACACAGAGTGAATGAGTTATTAGACTCAGGGGACTTGTACAGAGTGTTGTATATTGTCCAGTGTCCATTAGGACAGAGGGGTTGGTCCTCGTACTATATTCTGTTTACTTATGACATCGCTAGTTCTTAGACTTGTGTTTCGTAGAAACGCAAGGTCTAAGTTTTGCGGAGTTATAGGTATATGATTAAAGTAGAGAACCAGGTATTGCAAGTATCGGGATTCTTCAAGGTGATCGAAGATGTAGATACTTGTGTATGGTATTCAGTTGATAGTGATGATTAAGAGAACTTGCTTCTCTTTCAGGTTACTCATAATTGAAAGCAATCCTAAGTTGAGTAATGCTGATCGGCCTCTCTCCATTTACTTGACATGCACTGGAGACAGCTGCATGATTTGAATCTGGTTCAATTAAATCAGTGCCTCTGTTTCTGTATTGGATATAGAACAGTTCATATCTTGACATTGTTAAGGTACGGGGAGTTGTCCGGCTTATGCTTAAAACTAGACACTGGACAACTCAAGGCACGTTTCTGTAATGGCTGTTTGTGGGTTGACCCGGGCTATGACGAGGGTTGATTTTCTACCATCTGGAAGATCAATAGTGATATTGTTCTTAACTCGCCACAGTTTTAATTAAAAATGGATTTTTTCAGAAAACAGTAGTGGGAGTATGGTAGAACTGGAAGTGATTCCAGAACCGCAAACGATTACTGAAGATTTGATAACAACCTAAAGATTCAATTGTTAGTTATATGTATGCCCTAGAGGCCATTACTATATATAGGATGTATATTGTAGTGGATGCTTGGACATATATAGGGAGGACTTTCTTGCTCGACATGATAGTATGTTATCTGGTTACTCTTTACCTTAACGTGTATACTGATTGTTTCTCTGTTACATGTTGGTAAAGCCCTTAGGATGTGTACTTGACTACCAAGACTATGATGCGGATCATACTAGTGGGGACATGGTAGTCCATAAGTACATCCTTCAAGGTCCCTAGTCGTGGGTGTATCGAGACGGGGCATCGATATACCAGAGTAGACTAGCGTATACCTTCTCGACCCATACAGATGGGCGATGGATGATACCATATCCATTGGTGTTTGACATCAGAGATGATATACGGGTGCTCAGTATAGACTGGGTATACTGGACGGACTCGCCGAGAACTCCCAGATGGTATTATACCTCACGTCAGATGGCAGTTCTCTGGTGACACTGGTACAGAGTAGTCTGTTGACCCAAGATCGTCATAGATTCTTGTGTGGTTCCCACTGTGAATTGATTTCCACCTTACCACGTCCAAGAGGGCGTGCAAAACGGTGGTTTTTAGGTACAGTCCCGAATCACATGGAGGCAATGAGCGATAGGAGGGGATTCGTCTCTACCGGTATAGGGAGTTGATGTTGCACTGTGTTCGATTGGCTATAACCAGAAATCCCGGGCCAGGGTTGCTGAGATTTGCTGGTAAGTGTTACCGGTAGTTTCTCGAAATGTTATAGACCTCATATCGACACGACTTATCGAGCTATTGGGGTCTGACGTTTACCACCCCTAGGCGAGATATGCGACATATCAGACGAACAGACCGTACTGTACGGTAAGTGTTACTGGTTGGATTCACAGGAGTATGAGCGGGCTTGCTCGTCAATCTTCTGATCACTCAATACCCGGGTGGCCGTTACGTTTAGCAGACCGCTTGCGGCTTGTGGGTGTTTGATATGATCATCACCTGCTGCCGGTGTATTAACGAGACTTTAGAGTCCTACACAGAGGTTTCCTGGTTCAAGCGAAATGAAAAAGGAGCGCATATGAGATATGTGCGGGACCGAGAATAATGCGAGTATGTGATACTGTATTTGATTCTTGCGATTTGTAACATTGATCGGTTATATGCGATATAGCCGGGTTATCGAATCAAGTGTTGATTCGATTAGTTGTTACTATTGATATTAGTCGGTTATATGCGATATGACCGGATCGTTAAATCAAGTGTTGATTTAATGATTTAATGTATAATTATATATATATATGATATATTAATTTAAATTAACTAATATTGGTTCACTTTAAATGGATTTTCTCACTTGATGTGCACATTGTATATGTGATATACTTTTGTACACTTGTTTGTATCATGTTTGATGATACATGCTAACTTGGTTAACTGTATGATTAAACCATGGTTAGTTAATGGTTAGGGTTTCATTTGATTTAATTATGCATTTATTTATTTTTGTTTTGACAAAAGAAAAAGAGAAAATGGTTGCTTTCAAAGATGAAGCTTGTTGAAGCTTCATGAAGGTTTGACTAAAGTGACCATTTTGTCTTCATGCTTAACCTTAACCATTCATCTAACCTTAGTCAATTCTCTACACCTAACCATGGTTCATATTATGATAAGTATTCTTTTTCTTTTCTATTTGAATTAACTTATGATATTATCTTCTTCTTCTTCTTCCTTCTTCAACATGAAGAAACCTTGTCTTCATCAATGGCAACTAGTGAAAATGAGTGAGAAATCCAATTCTAAAGTGAACCCACTTCCTATTTCTTCATCCTCTGCCTCTTGCCAAGTAGTATAGGGTGTTTTCTTCACTAGTTTCATGAATGGGTGAAGTGGGAGCTTGATCTTATGATGCCTCGACGTAGATCATCTTCGGCATCGTAGTCGATGACCTAGCCCGCCCATTTCTCCGATGAAGCCGATGCTAGAGCTCGGGATTCGATATGGACAGCAAGGAAACTTCATCATAGAGCTATGGAGGTAGAGGACCGGATCTACAAAGGTTGTATTTCCGTTCACTTAGTTAAATTGTTAACTAGTTGCTTTTTCGCCTAAAATTCTAGTTAACGATCCGTATTAGGGTTTCTCGGCACTTGTAAAATTAGAAATTGGCATGGTTGATGCCTTGTGAGACTTCACTTGCGTGTCTAGGAACCCTACACTGGTATCAGAGCCTAGCTAGAGCCTTAGGCGATGCGTAGACGGAGTTATAACTCCGATCGACCCGAAACCCTAACTCAAAACGGCTCTCTGGACATTTTCTGAATTTGTGGAATTTTAAGAATTAAAAATATGCAGAAAAATCAGCAGGAATATCTAAGAGTTACTATGAATTTTGAGTTGCCAATTCAACTAAGTCGCGGCGGAACCGCGGCAGAAGCCTGGCTTCTGCGGCGGTTCCGCGGCCAAGTAGTCACATCAGGTTTTAAAAATTGCACAGTAATTCCTATTTTGCAGTGCTGGTTTTCCTGGGAATTTTTAAATCTTACTCAACTGTTGAGTTTTCTGGGGTTGTTTTGGGGATTCGATTATTCGATCGGATTATCAGACTTTGTCTATGTGGCTTTCCGGATAATTTGTTGAATATGTTAAAAAGTTCGACCGGATATAAATACCCAATTTTTCCCCTGTCGGGAAATTTCCAAGTGTTGGATCTTTCCATGGTTTAACAACGTTCTAAGTAGTGCAAGTAACGCGATGGACCCTCTAGAAGACAATAAACCTTAACTCGATTATGTGACCCGTCTTGAACTGCCCTTTGAACCTTCGGGTTTGGGGCAGTACGGCGTGCCACATGTGAGGTGTAGGCTTGACCCTTCTGTGGCTGGACCGTTGGTACTGAGGCATGAACTGGATGTTTTTAAACCTATTTCATGTGTTGAACTGTTTCGGGAAAACTTGGGTGTTTGACTGTTCGATCGGAAAGTTTAACATTTTCTATTTATCTGGAATGGGATACAATAATTGGAATTCACAATTAGTTATGAGAAAACTGAATGAATGTTATAAACACAGCAATTTAGTCTCACTTGATCGGTTGCCACGGAATTTTGATGCGATCAAAAGTCCGTCGCAATCACGTAGCGTACGCGGATACTCGCCGGGTAAACTTAATAGACAGCCTCACTCCATAGCCCCGACCAAGTGACTGTAGGAGAACCCCGTCGCCGGAAGCATCCGTCCTGGTGCTCGCGGCAGCGGTGTTCCGCCTTGGTACACTTCGTCGACGGTATCAAGGGTGCGGCTGTCTACTGAAGTTTGCGACGAGCATTCGATCAGGTTATCGGGAATCTTGTTGAATTGCCCGACTTGATATTGAAAAGTGTTTTCGGTTTTGAGACTAAAATGCGGGGTTTATAATTGTTAGGCATGTGATGTCTAAGGAATTCATTAGGTCAGGCATGCGATGTCTGAGGAGGTTGCGGATTCCAAGTGTTGTAGTTTTACTCTTTCTTTTCTGCGACAGTAAGTGTAATATATGACATCGCCGGTTTCGTTGCTATATGTCAACGACAATTGGGATGCGCATATTTACTTACGTTGATGACATGTGATGTTATGTGTTGCTGGATATGTTATATTGGATCGTCGTGTTTGAATAGCCGGGGGGTTTTATGTGAGATGAGTGTTTTTCATTTTCATTCATGTAAAAACTTGTATGTAATATTCTTTTATTGGGGCACTTCCAAGTTGCGGAAGATGTCACCTTTTGTATATTATTTACTTTTCCGCACTAGGATAGACCCAAGGAGGAGGGCACAAGTAACCGGGTTCTGGAGTCCAGTGGGAGACCAACTCGAGGAGTCGAGTTCGGGTCTCCTAACTCTAGAATTGGTAGGGTTGCTTGCCGCTCTCGTAGGGGTCTTGGGGTGTGGGTTTGGCTATTCATCGCGACCGTGGAATCCGTGTTTTATACTGGCTCGTATTAAAAACACGGACGTCCTAGTATATCCAATATTTCATGTGTTTCTTCTGCTGCGATATCTGTGATGTGATCATGTGATGTTATGTTGATAGATACAGTATATAGTATATATGATATACTATATAGACGTTACTTATGTTTTACACCCGCGCTAGCCCTGCCCCGCTCTGCCGTTAGTTACCTAACCTAACGGTGCACGAGGGGACATCGAGGCGAATGCTGATGGCATAAGTGTACGTCGTATTTATCTGTGATGTTTAGGTAACTTAAATGATGGGACTTCATTAATGAGATTAATGAAATAAAAGAAACCTAAGATGTTGTGGAATCGAATTTCTAAATAAAACAGGTAGCTACAGTTCTTGCTTTGCATTGCGGTGTTCCTAGTAGAACATCCTGCACCTTATTCGATAAGGAAAGGACCGAGATCCCTTCACCAGGAGTGACTCCTTTAGAAATAACTGGCAGATGCTACACACTCGGTTTGTCTTTTGATTGCTTTTAAGAGTTCTGCTTTCCATAGTGATATATATGATATATCCCGCACCTCATTCGACGAGGAAAGGACTAACGATCCCTTCACCGGGAGTGACTCCTTTAGCAAAACTAGAAAAGCCTCAAAAACACTCCATTTCTAAATTCATTCGATCCTACAACGATATCAAGTTCATTACGCACTAGGTTTCCAGAAAAACCTGTCGTAGCCCTCCGTCATTTCAGATAAGTACTAGTTAGTATTCGTGCTACGTTTTTTGACTATGTTAAGGCGTAGTGTGCGGTAGCTAATTAGTGCTTATCTGTATAAGAATATGATGCGATTGGATTAGGGTAGTCGTGCGACTTTGTTGACTATGTTAAGGGTCGTGCGGGTGGGTTTAATTCAATCTGGAAATGACGGGTTGAACTTGACTAGCACTTATGATTTGTTGACTATGTTAAGGTCATATAGTTGCTAGGGGCAAAATATTATCGGGAATTTCAAGTGTTGAAATTTGCAATGAGATTGCATACCTTCTATGAGATAGTTGGATCCCGATACCCACTGCGAGTAAGAGTTACTCCAGGGAGAGTTTTATACATTACAATTAGCCGATCAAGTAGGTTTCTAGAAAGGTGTTAACGAGGTTACGCCTCTGGGAACACAAGGTTTACATTAATTAGGTTCGTGCGAAAGCACGGGGGACCTCCCTTAAAGTACCGACACTGGCCTGGCTGAAAGATTGGCGAACTTGTAGTGTGTAATTAATCTCGGCTAGTCTTTCCTTTTAGGGTTTGAAGGAAGATTTGATAAAAACAGTGGGAGCCATCCTGATTAGATAAAATAATAGCCAATCTGATCTTGCAAGAGCGCACGCAGAGTGTTTTCTTCTCTCTCTCTCCAGGTAGCGACCATATCATGCCTTAATCAAGATAATAATACGGATGTATTGACCGAACCCGCTTGTTATACTGAGCTGGGGAACGTTGGTCCCGCTCCACCTTATAATTGTTATAAGACAGAGCAGGAAATAGGAGAATACCAGGATTCCCATGCCGCCCAAACGAAGAAAGTGCATGAGATGCATCTCCTTCGGGTATGTTCATTACACAGAACTGTTTCTCAGTATCCTCTGCATCCTGGGTATTTGATACTGGATCAGGATCCCAGATATGTAAACTGTTACATAAGGCTACAAAAGGGTAGAAAACTGAGAACGGGTGATAAGTTTCATGAGACAGAAAATGGGGCATGTGTTGCAGCCAAGTCTGTTGGTCACTGTCACCCTGTATTACCAATACATTGATTCTGAACGAATGTTATTAAATACCGAACCTGATATACAAAATCATATCACTCTCTTTATTAGTAAAGAAATGATAAAATTTTGTATTGTTGGATAATGTTTTGGACATTTCCTATATCAAATGTTGATCGGTTCAGGCTCGTTATCTAAAAGCATTGACGTTCTAAATCAAACTACAGTCCTTAGTATACGGAACACACACAAGGGGAAGAGTTCAGAAATGAACGGATCCTTCTTGAGACATTGTAGACTAGGTCATATCAATGCGACCCGACTGGCTGAAGTTACATTTAGATCTATATTTAAATCAGTTTGAATTTACATCTTGTGAAACTTGCCAGTCATGTCACAAAGATAAGATGACCGTAGCTCTGTTTATTAGAAACAGAGAAAGAGTTAGTGAACTCTTGGGATGATACATGTTGATGTATGTAGGTCCCCTGTCTACACATGCCAAGTACGGTTCTTTGTACTTCATTACATTCTCTGATAATCTCTCAAGATTCAGGCATATGTTCCTGTTGAAACAAAAGTCCGAACCTTTTGAGATGTTCAAGGAATATAAGTTAGAAGTAGAGAACCAAAATACGGGTATAAGTATTATGTCCTTTGATGTGATCGAGGAGGAGAATACTTGAGCACGGAAATCCTAGACTATTCTAAAGGAGAATGAGATTCTCTCTCAGCATTACTCCTCCGTATACACCATAGCACGATGGTATATCGAGGAAGAGCAATAACCCCATATATGATAAGGTGTGCTCTATGATGAGTACTACTGAGTTACATGTTTCCTTTTGGGGGTTATGCGCTTGAGAAGCTGCATACCTATTGAATACGGTTCCAACCAAATCAGTTGCCTACCACTTCATATGTGATATGAAAATTGAAGAGCCCATATCTTAAGTTAGTTAAGATTTGGGGTTGTCCGGCCAATGTCTAAAAGCAAAATCTGGACAAGCTCGAGGCAAGGTCCGTAATGTAGAACTGGAAAAGTTCCAGCTAAATAAACTATAGCAGATGATTTAGTAGAACCAAAGGATTCAGAAAATTCCAACGAACCTCAGCCTCTCCGCCGATCTAGTAGGGTTCCTCACCCACATAAGAGATACTTCAGTTTCTGTATGACAGTGGGAGCGAGGATTGCATCATGAGATGATGACCCAACTAGTTTAGAGCTGGCAATCAGGAGTAGGACTCTATAAGAATGGCTGGATGCTTAGTGATCTGAGATCGAATCCACGTACACCAACAAAGTATGGACTTTAGTTGCTATATCTGAAGGGTTAAATCCCCATCAGGAGCAAGTATATCTTGAGAAGATTACTTGGTGTAGATGGAAAAGTTGAGATTTTCAAAGCTAGACTTGTTAAAGGTTTTCGTCATCAACCAGGCGTGGACAATGATGAAACCTTTTCCAGTGCCTATGCTTAAGTCCATCCGGATCCTACTTGCCACGGCTACATACCAAGACTACGATATCTGGCGGTTGGGTGTCATGACTGCTTTTCTAAAATGATATTTTAAAAGAGAACGTCTGTAAGTACACAGCCAAAGGGCTTCGTAGACAGTGGGAGCAGCGGAAACGTGTGCAAGATGTTTTATGTGATAAAGCAGGCATCGCGGAGTTGGAACGTCTATTTTGATGTGTTAGTCAAAGAGTTTGACATCATCAAAATGGTAGATGAACCTTGTATAAACAAAAAGGTAGTAGGGAGTATGGTGACGATCCTCGTAGAGTACGTGAATGACATACTCTTGATAGGGAAGGTATTTCCTATGCTACGCTCAGTCAATCTCCGCTTATCACAATGATTCTCCATATAGGATCAAAGTGATACCTACTAAATCCTAAGCTTTGGATCTATGAGATAGATCTAAATAGATGTTAGTATACGCACTAGTTGTAGTGAGATGGTATCAGTTGATCCTGGGGAAAATCACTGGAAGTGTTCCAGGGTGATAAAGACGACGGAATGTCAGTCACAGGCATTGTCTTTACCCTCAGTAAAGGGACGGTATGTTGGAAGAGTTCCATGCTAGATACCGTGGCATACTAGACGATAAAGGCTGGATACATCGCTACTTAAGATACTACCAAAGAGGCAGTCTGGGTGTATATTTGTTCATGAGATGAACTTCGTTCCTCCCATTGTTTGACAATGGAGTTGTGGCTTATGCCAGGGAACGCCCGTTCCATCAGTGATCCAGACACATTCTCAGGCAGTGTCACCAGATCATGGAGATAGTTGATCTCCAGGGTGATCGAGGTTAGGAGAGCAGACTCAGAGGACAACACGGCGGATCCACTCGCGAAGGCCTATTCCCAGAGAGAGACTTTTATGGGATAGTTGAGTATGAGATACTACAACCACTGCTACAGATGGCCCTAGTGCAAGTGGGAGATTGTTAGTTATATGTATGCCCTAGAGGCCATTACTATACATAGGATGTATATTGTAGTGGATGCTGGGACATATATAGGAAGGACTTTCTTGCTCGACATGATAGTATGCTATCTGGTTCCTCTTTACCTTAACGTGTATACTGATTGTCTCTCTGTTACATGTTGGTAAAGCCCTTAGGATGTGTACTTGACTACCTGGACTATGATGCGGATCATACTAGTGGGGACATGGTAGTCCATAAGTACATCCTTCAAGGTCCCTAGTCGTGGGTGTATCGAGACGGGGCATCGATATACCAGAGTAGACTAGCGTATACCTTCTCGACCCATACAGATGGGCGATGGATGATACCATATCCATTGGTGTTTGACATCAGAGATGATATACGGGTGCTCAGTAGAGACTGGGTACACTGGACGGACTCGCCGAGAACTCCCAGATAGTATTATACCTCATGTCAGATGGCAGTTCTCTGGTGATACTGGTACAGAGTAGTCTGTTGACCCGAGATCGTCATAGAGTCTTGTGTGGTTTCCACTGTGCTTTGATTTCCACCTTACTACGTCCAAGAGGGCGTGCAAAACGGTGGTTTTTGGGTACAGTCCCGAATCACATGGAGGCAATGAGCGATAGGAGGGGATTCGTCTCTCCAGGTATAAGGAGTTGATGTTGCACTGTGTTCGATTGGCTATAACCGGAAATCCCTGGCCAGGGTTGCTGAGATTTGCTGGTAAGTGTTACCAGTAGTTTCTCGAACTGTTATAGACCTCATATCGACACGACTTATCGAGCTATTGGGGTTTGACGTTTACCACCCCTAGGCGAGATATGCGACATATCAGACGAACAGACCGGACAGTACGGTAAGTGTTACTGGTTGGATTCACAGGAGTGTGAGCGGGCTTGCTCGTCGATCTTCTGATCGCTCAATACCCGGGTGGCCGTTACGTTTAGCAGACCGCTTGTGGCTTGTGGGTGTTTGATATGATCATCACCTGCTGCCGTCGTATTGACGAGTCTTTAGAGTCCTACACAAAGGTTTCCTGGTTCAAGCGAAACGAAATAGGAGCGCATATGAGATATGTGCGGGACCGAGAATAATTCGAGTATGTGATACTGTATTTGATTCTCGCGATTTGTAACATTGATCGGTTATATGCGATATAGCCGGGTTATCGGATCAAGTGTTGATTCGATAAGTTGTTACTATTGATATTAGTCGGTTATATGCGATATGACCGGATCGTTAAATCAAGTGTTGATTTAATGATTTAATGTATAATTATATATATATGATATATTAATTTACATTAACTAGTATTGGTTCACTTTAAATGGATTTTCTCACTTGATGTGCACATTGTATATGTGATATAATTTTGTACACTTGTTTGTATCATGTTTGATGATACATGCTAACTTGGTTAAGTGTATGATTAAACCATGGTTAGTTAATGGTTAGGGTTTCATTTGATTTATTTATGCATTTATTTATTTATTTATTGACAAAAGAAAAAGAGGAAATGGTTGCTTTCAAAGATGAAGCTTGTTGAAGCTTCATGAAGGTTTGACTAAAGTGACCATTTTGTCTTCATGCTTAACCCTAACCATTCATCTAACCTTAGTCAATTCTCTACACCTAACCATGGTTCATATTATGATAAGTATTCTTTTTCTTTTCTATTTGAATTAACTTATGATATTATCTTCTTCTTCTTCTTCCTTCTTCAACATGAAGAAACCTTGTCTTCATCAATGGCAACTAGTGAAAATGAGTGAGAAATCCAATTCTAAAGTGAACCCACTTCCTATTTCTTCATCCTCTGCCACTTTCCAAGTAGTATAGGGTGTTTTCTTCACTAGTTTCATGAATTGGTGAAGTGGGAGCTTGATCTTATGATGCCTCGACGTAGATCATCTTCGGCATCGTAGTCGATGACCTAGCCCGCCCATTTCTCCGATGAAGCCGACGCTAGAGCCCGGGATTCGATATGGACAGCAAGGAGACTTCATCATGGAGCTATGGAGGTGGAGGACTGGATCTACAAAGGTTGTATTTCCGTTCACTTAGTTAAATTGTTAACTAGTTGCTTTTTCACCTAAAATTCTAGTTAACAATCCGTATTAGGGTTTCTCGGCACTTGTAAAATTAGAAATTGGCATGGTTGATGCCTTGTGAGACTTCATTTGCGTGCCTAGGAACCCTACATCAATCTGGTTTGACATTCCATTGGCCACTCCGCAGATATGGTGGGTAACCTCTGGCACCCGAGAGGTACTTCGGTATGCTCAAGGACGGTGGCAGGGAGGTTCTTGTTTACCCAGACTTTGCATTGCTGTTGTTCCAGACTATGAGACCCGGCAGGAGGATGCGTATAGCGTCATTCTAAACTAGCTTTAGAAGTGCACGTGTATATGACTCTGCCAGAGGGTTGTCGGAGTCAGTGGGAGCAGCGGAAGCATTGGTGGACAGTTGGCTTATGTCTATTTATAGACTAAAGCAGATATAGTGGAGATGGATCATCTATTTCTGACATGACAGTCATAGGTTTGACTTCATCAGAATAGGGGATGGATCTATTAAGAAGGTAGTAGGGTGTGATGTCCTGGCATTTGATGACATATACAGAGTAGGAAGTGAAATTCCTATACTACGATCGGTTATACTTTGGTTGTCACACAGTGGTTTCTCCACATGGGACTTGGACATTATATCAGACATATTGGTTACTAGATCTATGGTTTTAGATCTGGATTTGGGTAGTTTCCCAATCTGGGTACTTGGACAGCATTCTAAGAGTATTTAGAATGGACGACTCCTGGCATCGTGGTGTACCTGCAGGTAATGGAGTCACCCTCTCTAAAGGTGTCTTACAGACTAAAGGGGAGAGGGATGCGCATGATTGGAAGATCACTTGCTTAGGCAATTGTGTCAATCATGAGATGTCAAGTACCACACCAGATGTTGTTTTTGCAGTAGGTGCAAAAAGTTGATATTGATCCAATCCTGGAGAAACAGTCGGAAGCAGTTTTAGAACATAAGTTGATGTTCTAGGGATATGATAACAGCAGCCTCCTTTAGGAGACAGTTATCATTCCAGGCTTCCAAGGTGACATGGATGACAGAGTGGCTGTCAGAGTTATAGTTTTCCCTCCGACGAGGGGCAGTATTTTGGACAGATGGTCCAGGTGGATACTGAGGGAAGGCATGGCCCAGGATACGGATTAAGTTCAGTTGACGATACAGTCTAAGAAGTTTGGATATGGAGTTTATTTATGAGCTAGGTCCCATGAGACATCCAACCACATTCTAAGACAGGTATTGCTCATTTCGGGAGATGGCTTTCTCCGCGAACTTGAGATAGAGAGAGACATAGAAAGAAACACCAGAGCAGATCCACTGACTGAGGCTATTCCTCGAACGCAATAGTTTCGCAATGAGCTTTGTGAGACTGACAAGTAGAGGAGTTGGATGTTCGGTATCACACGGGCTGTGAGTATGCGACATCGCAATAATTAGCCTTGAGTGCATGTGGGAGATTGTTGGAGATAGTGCCCTCAGAGTCAATTATTGGATCACAGGCACGTGATTGCAATGATTGAGGGGAGGACCTATCCCAGTAGGACAGTCTTACTCGAGATGATAGTATGCTATCTGGTTTATCTTTATCATCGTGTACTTCTTTAGGTGACCTTACGATTCGCTATTACACGTTGATAGAGCCCCTAGGATTCTTGCTTGACTACCAGTAGTATGAGGGCGATTATATAAGTGAGAGCTGGAGTCTATGAGCATATCCATAAAAGGTCCCTAGTCGTGGGAGTTTCGAGACAGGGCATCGATACTCCAGAGTAGACTAGTGTATACAGTCGAGACCACGACGAGGGGCGGTGGCCGGTCTCACAAGCCACTGGCATCAGTTGGTTCACCTAAGATATATACAGGTACTCATTGGGTTATGAGTACACCGGACAGGACTCGCCGGGAACCTGCTAGTTGGTATTATACCTGACGTCAGATAGCAATTCCCTGGTGACATGTGTACAGGTTATTTCATCGACCTGAGATCGTTATTTGTCTCGTGTGAGTTCCCACTGTGCTTTGATTACTACCCTACCACGCTTAAAGGAGACGTGCAAACAGGTTATAGTTGGGTACAGTCCCGAGGCACATGGAGGCAGTGAGCGGATCTGCAGGGGTTTGTCTCTCCCGTTATTGGGGGTGAGGTCGCGCTGTGTCTAGGAGAGCCAGAACATGAAAAGTCCTTGACCAAGGTAGGAGATTTAGTGGTAGGTATTCCAGTAGTATCTCAGGGTGTTCTGGGCTGCAGTCCGACACGGCTTGTACCGCTAGTGGGGGTCTGACTTTTACCAACCCCCTAGGCCCGCCATGCGATGCTCATAGAAGAACGGACCGGACTGTGTGGATATTGTCACTGACAGGCTCAGTGGGGTGTCAGGATGAGTTCGCTCATCGACGTCCCTTTTGGTCAATAGCTGGTGGCCCGTCACGTATGGCTAATACCTCTGACGTGCTAGTGGTTAAATCCACAGCCATAGTATTGACGAGTCTTTAGACTCCACCACACATAGTTACTCAGGTTTCGGGCGAAACGCTGTAGAGGCCGTATGGAGATATGGCAGGGTTCGATCAGATACGTGCGGTATTGCACGGATCGTGATCGGACGGGTTTTACTAGCCGGCTTTGGTTTAAGCCGGATCCTAGTATTAGTCAGTGTAGATTTTGTCTCTTTGTATTTGTGTTCAGTGGGAATACAAATGCGGGCATGTATTTGCAGTAACGGGGTTTTCCTGTAATTTATTACGGGATCGGTTTTCTGGAGTTGCCAGTTTGCATTCCGTTCCGGCCGTTTTTCCTTTATTCCTTCACGGCCGGACTTTTCGATGGAGGGGTAATTTGCAATTGTGCAAATTACTTATTGTGGAGGTTATTTCTTGCATATGTGTGGCTCCATGATTGTTTATCCATCATGAGATGCTTTTTGAGTCTATTCCTTTGCTTTTCATGTGATGGTTTTGTGATTTGATGAGAAGAGAAATGAGTGTGACTTTTATCTTGCATTATCTTTTCTTTTCTCCATGTTTTTTCCATTCCGTTATCTCCACCATGGAGGAAAGGGCCGGCCATAATTCTTGAGGGAGAGGTTCATTTTATTGAGAGAGGGAAATTGATATATCTCATTTTTGGCTTGCTTATAAAACCCTTCTCACCTCTCCAAAGTTCATTCCTTCTATCCCTCCATCAAGGCAACTTCATATACCCCAAAAGAGACAACGATTCTACACTAGTCTACAGCACTCCTTGGACGCGTCGGCTAGCCAACTTCGCGCCCGAGTTGCCTCGGTCCAGAGGTGGGAGCCCGTAAAAGAATCCGGCTACGTGGTGCCCTTTCCGACGAGGAGGTGACGGACGGAGATTCCGTGGGAGATCGGAGTGGAGACGAAGACCGAAGGACATGGATCGCTTGGTATAACTTCTCTACTCTTTTCTAGTTTGCTAGTTGCTAGTTTAATGGCCCGATCCAGGGTAAAAGTGCGCGGTGGTACCGGTTTGCTAGTTTGCAAAGTTTGCATTTCCGGCGTCGGATCGACGGCCAGGGCACCGCCGCGGACTTACAAGATTTACTGGTAAGTGTTATCAGTAGTTTCTCGAACTTTTATAGACCTCATATCGACACGACTTATCGAGCTACTGGGGTCTGACGTTTACCATCCCAAAGCGAGATATGCGACATATCAGACGACGTGACCGGACTGTACGGGAGTGTTACTGATTGGATTTACGGGAGAGTGTACAGGCTTGCTTGTTGATGTTCTGAGCGCTCAATACCTGGGTAGCTGTTACGTTTAGCTGACCGCTTGCAGCTTATGGGTGTTTGATATGATCATCACCTACTGCCGGCGTATTGACGATTCTTTAGAGTCCTACACAGAGGTTTCTTGACTCAGGCAAAACGGAGTAGGGGCACATATGTGATATGTGCGGGACTGAGGATAATACGGTATGTGATACCGTATAGGATTCTCGCGATATGAGATCTCGGCCGGGTATATGTGATATAGCCGGGTCATCGTATTAGTCGGTTATTTGTGAAATAGCCGGATTGTCGGATCAAGCGTTGATTCGATAATTTAATGTATAATAATATATGTGATATATTAAATTACATTAGCTAATATTAGCTCACTAAAAGATTCATTTTCTCACGGGATAATACATTGATATATATGCGATATATGTTAATTGTATTATTTTCTTTTGTTACAAAATATATTGTATATGTGATATATAATATTGTAACTTGTTAGGGTTACAAATTTAAATATGGTTTAGGGTTTAAACTTGGTTAGGGTTTGGATTAGGGTTAGCTTTTGCATGAAGCTTCCATGAAGCTTCATGAAGCTTTGACTTTGTGGTTGCTTGATATTTTGTGAAGATATTATGTTATCCCAATCCAAACCATTAACTCTAGTTAACTCTCTTCAAGGGTTAACTCTTTCATGCTTTACCCTTGGTTAGATTTGTAACCACTACAATAATTCATTATTCATCACAAAAGGAATAGATTATTCATCTTCTTCTTCCTTAGTTTTCTTCTTGAAAAAGCTTTCTTTTGTGATGAAAGTGAGTGAGAAAAATATTATAAATGAGAGCAAAAATCCTACTTCATCATTCTCATCTATCCCTGCCATTTAGATGAGGGTGTTCACATCATTTTATGAGTGATAGCTTGTGTTAATGAAACTTCAAGTTAGATCATCATTGTATCGAAGATCGGAAGCAAGGTTGCATCATTCTCTTCGTGAACCCTCTCGAGAGTCCGGAACACGATGATCGCAGCGAAGGGACCTCAACACAGAGCTTAAGAAGTGAAGGACCAGATCTACAAAGGTTGTAATCCCTTTCACTTAGTGTTAAAGAGTTTAACATGCCTGTTATCGCCTAAACCCTAGTTTAAAGATCCGGCTTCGGGTTGGTCGGCACGGCTAAATTTTTAATCGGGCATGGTTGATGCCTCGTAGACCCTTGTGCGCGTGCCTAGCAACCCTACAGTACCAAGGTGTATAAAAATCATAATCGTGTGCAACAGTGTGCACAAAACACGTATTAATGCACTGCAAGCATATGTGAGCTATACCGAGTGCAAAAATCAAATAAAGTGCGTACCACATGCACAAATCAAATCAACTGTATGTAATCCACGAAATCATAAACACGTGCAGCCAAGGCACAAAACTGACATCAAGTGCAATAAATATGTACAAATCATAAACCAACACATTGGTGTGTAAAACGTATATCAAGTGCAATAACTATGCATAAAATGTAAATACCCATTAGGTGCAGCCATGGTGCACGAAAGCAATATCATGAAACTAAATCATCAGAACCTAAATCCAAGTGATATAATCGTGATAATTAGATCACCAATGCAAATCGCAACAAATGACATTGAGGTACACCTCCTACAATGTCGAAGAAAAATGTCGGTGCGCCCAAAACTGACAGAAAAGAACATTCGCTTGCCTCCTGCTCACGGTCTGGCGTCCTCTATCTCTAGGTCCTCATTTCTCTATGGATTACCAATCTCGCAATATATCGTCCCGGTCGGGTGTGCAAATGGAAACGATTCCACTCTGGCACTCATTTGGTCATCTCTCGTCCAATTAGTATGATCACTCGTAAAGCAGCACGTCACTGGCATCGGCCTTTGGCCCTCTGAATACAAGTGACACGATTGATCTTCGGTGCAAATCTTATCGCAGCAGTGTCCTTGAAGGCACCTGCTCAAGTTCTCTTCCGATCTCGCCTATGCTGAACTATATGGAGGTTGGTACTCGTGCAAAATCTTTTCTTGTTTTCTGGACATCTACGTTCTCAACATACATTTCCTCGGAAACTGGTCGTATCCCAATGCTTTAGTATACATATCCAATCTCTAATCTCAACGGGGAGTAACAACAGGTTGTTAACATCTCACACGAACATCTTGTTCCGCTCGTCTTTATTTTCGTCCACCTCGACGTCACGTCTTGCTCTCTACGTACTGCAATTGTTCTCGGTTACAGTCACTCTGGAGTCTCGCACACGGACTCGAAATTACGAACACAGTATCTTCATCACTCTGCAGAAGATATCTAGCCGAACACGTCCTCGGGAACCCGTCCCAATCATCGAAGGAAAACTCTATATTCGTCCGTTCTCGATCAACTCACAACGCATCTGGATGAGGTCCTCTATCCATAACTGGTCATCTTACTGATCTGCTATTGGATCACCCAACGAACAACGTCATCTCTGGATCGATCTACTCTATATCTGAGTAAGATTCTCCATACTGGAAATCTTCAACTTAACTGGGCCTGCATCGGCGCATCAAACCTAACGAATCACCTTCTTCTCTCAACTCAAGATTGTCTAGCTATCACCTGTCGCATATCTGCCTGAAAGCTCCAGCGATCTCAACTCATAAAGTCTGGAGTTGACATCCCATCAATCTCAGCAACAGCTGGGTCATCCGTCTGCACGGTAGAGGACATCACAAACTCTGAGGTAGGCTGGGCATCAACAGTCCTCTCACAACAGGCAGCCTCTAACAATGGCCCGATCATCCGGTACAAAACCATACACTTGCCTCTACCGAGAGGTCACAACATAAACAGTAAATCGATATGTTGCCATGTCACCAGAAAACACGACGGTCAGTCCTCATCCATGACGAGCTTTCCCTGACCGCACCTCTAGCAGCAGCTCAATCTGTGCTCAAACCATGGTGACAGGAACCTCAATCAAGTATCGACGAAAATAGATCAAAGTGATGAAATGAATCAACAGATCCAGAACGAATACATGATCATAAGGAGGAACGGAATCAGTGAGAGTATGATCATGGAAATGAATAGAATCAAGGATCTCAAATGGATGTGTAATCAAAGAAACGAAGAGATTCACAGATCTCATGATATGTACATCCTAAGGTTTCTTAAGTGGTGTATCGTATCATAAATATGCCACGGAACATACGTACGGTACGTCACTCTATTCAAGCTACCTACTCCATCAATCAAGGTCAGCCTATGTAACGAAAGATCGGGTCTAATACCCCCTTTTTCAAGTCTAAGTTCCATAAGGTCAAGCCTCTGTAAGGAAATAAATTACGCCCCAGACTCCACATAGTCAAACCTAGACTCGAACCAAGATTAAACCTAGCGCTCTGATACAAACATTGTCACGACCCGAAAATATTAGCTCGTGACCAGCACTTAAATTACGCAACGTCTACAGGCGTAACGTAACTAAGTAAGCCGAAGCCCAGAGATCTAAACTTGTCAAGAAGTACGTAATTAAAACATTGATACAACATTTGGAAACCTTAAGTTAAAGTCCTCAAACTTAATTTTATTTTCTTAAAATTTTCGGCAGCACATCCTTTGTAAAAACTAGCCCCAAAACGGGTACAAACATAGAATATAAATAAAGCATCCCCAAACGGGAGCAAAATCACGTCCAATGGCGAAAACAACCACCACAAGCATATATATGTATACGACGCCCAACGGCGAAGATCAACACAAGGAAAAGTAAAGCAAGACACCAAACCCACCAAGTGAACATATAACCCATCGCTCAAGTCTCACAACAACAAGTCTTGCTAAGTCTTACTGCTTATATAAATACTAGTTTCCGATTTATGGAGTTGACTAGATACAAAAAGAATAATAATACAAGAGGGGAACGATCCAACATGTACCACCAACCAAAGCAAATCACCCGAGCGCAAGCTGTATGCCAGCGATGCCGCTACTGATCCATACGGTCAACCTGCAAGAACTGTGGCACATCGGGGCGAGTTTCCAACTCGTGAGAAGAAAACATCATCAAGTGGAAATCAAATAAACAACAATTCCTAGGCTTACTATATCATAAAGATAATACTATGATATCTAGGGTGACTGTATCTGCATATGTGCCAATAATAATAAATGCCTGAATTCATGTGGATATCATCCAACAATATAATCAATGCCTGTATGCATATGGATATCATCCACTCGAAACATCATGAAAGCATGTGCATATAAAATATATGAGGATATCAAAGAACGTGTGTCCATTAATGACACATCAAATCAAGGAACCTGAGTGTCCAATACCGACACTCGAAACATCATGAAACACGTGTCCAGCATCGATACGTAAATCCTCATATCTCAGGCACCGCATCCTCAGATCTGTAAGTCTCATAGAACCTGAGTGTCCAACATCGACACTCCAAACATGTAACATTTCAGAAAATATAAAATATTATTTTTGGGAATTTAATATTAAAATAATATATTTCCCGAAAACTACCCGATTTGCGAAATTGGGGTTTTCGAAAAAGGTTATAAATTTATACCAATAATTATGAAATAAATAGAAATTAAAATGATTTATTCATTTATAAATATATTTAAAGTATTTGGCATTTTAAAAAAATTATTATATGCAATTTTGATAAAACCCCGATTAGTGCATTGCTAATCGCGATTAAGCGAAATCCGCATTTCTACAGTTTTTCGTGGCCAGTGCACCATGTCATGTTATGCGGTGATTACATGTTGTGTTCTTGTGTTATTTTGGGTATTTTATGACTTGGGTTTTTAATAAAAAGAAAAGGGTAAGATGAGAAAGGGTATAAGGGTAATATTGAGTGAGAGAATGGGTGGAAATAAGATAGGAAAGAGAGAGGGTCTGCCTCATTCTAAACTCCCCCATCATTTTCTTCTTTTTCTTCTTCCTCTCTTCCCTCCACCTTCACCCCATGATATCATCTCAAATCCTTGATCAAAACCATAATTCCCTTTCACAAAAATTGATCCCCTCAACACCCTCTACACATTGGACCAAGAAAAGTGAGATTTCGACAACCTTGAGGAGATAGAGTTTTCTTGGGTTGCCCGAAAGAGGTAATTTCATCACCCTTAGCATAGTATTTCATTCACTTTACCTTTCTGTAAGTCCACGTTGCGACCCCCGGTTCTTACGGGGAGGCGGAAACGGTATAAAAATCAAATTTTTAGCGCAAGGGGCAACATGGACTAAGCAAAGTCCGGATCTTTAACTAAACTAAAACTAGCAAACTTTGCTAAAGAGAGTTAGCTACTCGGATGGAGATGGTTATACCTAAACTTGAACTCCTTCTTCTTCAAACTTTGTAGAGGTTGATGGTTCTCTTTCTTGTCGTCTTCTTCCGTCGAAGATGGATCCACCTCGAGAGTTCAACCTTTGGGCTCTTCCTCGTGCTTTGAGTGAACTAGGGTTTCCGGCTTGCTAAACCTTGAACCTAGAATGAGTAGAGAGTGTCTAAGGGGTGCTTTTCTTTTTAAAGAGAAGGATTCTCAACACATGAGAAGGGTTCTCTTTAGCTAGAGGAAGAAGAAGATGAAGTGCGGAGAGAGAATGGATATGAAAGAATGAGCTCTCTTTTTCCTTTTTGCAACCATATCAAAAGAAAAAGAATTATCTAAATAACAATAATAATTCAAATGAGAATAGTTGATGGTTGTTTTGGAATGACCACTATCATACATCATTAAATGAATGTTGGCAAGAATCAAGGAGCATCCTTGCTCAATAATGATGATGGTCAAAAATTCAACTATGGTCAACAAGTCAACCATGGTCAACAAGTCAACAAAACCAACCATAACATATTTTCATTTAATTACTATTATTAGTAGATATCTCACTAATTCATTAGGGTTTGGAAAAAAGACGACTGTCAACTGTGCATGCGCACCCGTTCCGAAACCCTAATGAAAAACCTCTTCTTCCGCCTCAAACAACTGTGCATACACACCTGCATTCTTGTTCCGAGGAACATGAATACTGAGAGATAAAAGCAACCCCAAAACATATACCAGTATCCGGCTCAAACCAGAGCCAGCTGGCAATATCCGTCCGGACTCCAAACGTGCACAAGTGCGCGGATGAGAACGAACCCTGTCGCAAAACCATGCGACCTCTACTCGGTTTTGCCCAGAGGCGAATACCCTCTGTGTGGGACTCTAAAGACTCGACACTACGCTGGCAGTGGGTTTAGCCACAGACCGCAAGCGGCACTAGCTGTGCGTAACGGTCCCCAGGTAGATGCCGACAAGAAGGTTGACGAGGTGAAACCCCATCTGTACTCCTACTGAGTCTGAATGTGACAGTCTCCGTACAGTCCGGTCTGTTCGTCTGATACATCGCATGTCGGGCCTAGGGGGCGGTAAAACGTCAGTCCCCCAATAGCGGTACAAGTCGTGTCGGAGTGAAGCCCAAAACACCCTGAGATAACACTGGAAACCTACCAGTATATCTCGCTTGCCCTGGCCAGGGACTACTCGAGTAATGGCTCTCCTAGACACAGCGCGATGTCAACCCCCAATACCGGGAGAGACGAATCCTGTCTAACCGGCACTGCCTCCAAGTGCTTCGGGACTGCACCCAACCACCACCTGTTTGCACGACTCCTTTGAGCCGTGGTAGGGTAGTGATCAAAGTGCAGTGGGAACACACTCGAGGCGAAGTGCCAGTGTCAAGTCAGCGGACTAAGCTGTACTCATGTCACCTGGGAACTGATGACTGACGATAGGTATAATACCAACCTGTCAGTTCCCGACGAGTCCTGTCCAGTGTACTCGTAACCTAACGAGCACCCGTATACTATCTCCAGTACGACGTACTGATGGCTGTGGGACAGACCATCTTCCACACTGGGATGAGAAGCGCATACGCTAGTCTACGCCGGAGTATCGATGCCCTGTCTCGATAGTCCTGCGACTAGGGACCTGTATAAGGATGTGCTTATAGATTACCCAGCCCCCACTAGTGTGACTGCCATCACAACGCTGGTAATCAAGCAAAGATCCTAAGGGCTCCACTAATGCGTATAAGTGATATAGTAAAATAAACACAAGTACACATTGAAGTAGAAACAAACCAAGTAGCATACAACTATATTGAGCAAGATTGTTTATACAAGGTGAATATCCCAAGCTTCCATTAAGTAATATACAAACTAGTATGATACAGTAATAGCCTCTAGGGCATATACACTAACAATCTCCCACTTGCACTAAGGCCATGTACTGGCGTATCGAAGACCTATCATCTCGATCAGCCGCTCGAACTGAGTCTGGGGTAGGGCCTTGGTGAATGGATCTGCAGTGTTCTCTTCTGAAGCAACCCTCCGAACCTCGATCTCCTTGCGATCCACGATCTTCCTGATCAGGTGATACCGCCTCAAGATGTGCCTGGATCTCTGATGGGACCTGGGTTCCTTCGCTAAAGCTATAGCCCCGTTGTTGTCGCAATACAGAGGTATTGGGTCAACAATGGACGGAACCACCTGAAGTTCTTTTAAGAACTTCCTCATCCAGACAGTTTCTTTTGCGGCATCAGATGCGGCAATGTATTCCGCTTCCATAGTCGAGTCTGCAACGGTTTCCTGTTTGGAGCCCTTCCAACACACCGCCCCTCCATTGAGGGTAAAGACAAAACCCGACATGGACTTGGAATCATCCTTGTCACTCTGGAAGCTGGAGTCAGCAAAGGCCTCGATCTGGAGGTCTTTTCCGCCATACACCAAGAACATCTCCTTAGTCCTTCTCAGGTACTTGAGAATGTTCTTTACCGTTATCCAGTGTTTCTCCCCAGGGTTTGACTGATACCGGCTTACCACGCTCAGTGCATAAGCTACATCCGGTCTGGTACACAACATCGCATACATTATAGAGCCTACCGCAGAAGCGTAGGGTATAATAGACATGCGATCCCTCTCCAAATCAGTCTTGGGAGACATCTCTTTAGAGAGGGTGATCCCGTAACAAGCCGGTAGGTTACCGCGCTTGGAATCTTCCATACTGAATCTTTTCACTATGGTGTCGATGTACCTGGACTGAGAAAGTCCTAATATCCTCTTGGATCTATCACGATGGATCTGGATCCCCAGGATGTATGAGGCATCACCCAGGTCTTTCATGGAGAACCTGTGTGACAAGAACCCTTTGACAGATTGTAGCATAGGAATGTCATTTCCTATTAAAAGAATGTCATCCATGTATAAAACGAGGAATACTACAGTTCTTGCTACAAATCTACTATAGATGCATGGTTCATCTGGATTTTTGATAAAGCCAAATTCCTTGACCGTCTCATCAAAACAGATGTTCCAACTCCGCGATGCCTGCTTTAGTCCATAGATGGACTTAAGCAACTTGCACACCTTTCCCCTGCTCCCACTCTGAATGAAACCCTCTGGCTGATCCATATAGACACACTCCTCTAAATTTCCATTCAGAAAAGCGGTCTTTACATCCATCTGCCAAATCTCATAATCGTTGAAGGCAGCAATGGCAAGAAGGATCCGAATGGATTTCAGCATAGCCACTGGAGAAAAGGTTTCGTCATAGTCCAAGCCAGGTCTTTGAAGGAAACCCTTTGCTACAAGTCTAGCTTTATAGGTCTCAACCTGTCCATCTACACCAATCTTCCTTTTGAAGATCCACTTGCATCCTACGGGTTTTACCTCGTCTGGAGCAATGTCCAACGTCCATACTTTGTTGGTGTACATGGACTCCATTTCGGTCCGCATTGCATCCAGCCATTTTACCGAGTCAATGCTCTGAACGGCCTGCTGGAAGCTAGTAGGCTCATCATAATCTATGATGCAATCCTCTCTATCCCCGTCTATGAGAAAACCGTAGTATCTCTCGGGCGGATGAGACTGCCTACTACTCCTGCGGAGCGGCGTAGGAATGTCCTGTTCATTTGAACCCTCTGGTTCCACTAAGCTTTCAGTAATAGTCTGTGGTTCTGGAATTTCTTCCAGTTCTACTGCGCTCCCACTAATCTCCTTTTCTAAGAACTGGTGTTCTAGAAAGTGGGCATTACGAGAAACAAGGACTTTTTGTTCTTCTGCGTAGTAGAAAAGATACCCCCTGGTGCTCTTTGGGTATCCCACAAATTTGCACAGTACTGAGCGTGCCTCGAGTTTGTCCGCATGCTTCTTTTTGACAAAAGCCGGACATCCCCAGATCTTCAGATATTGAAGATAGGGTTTCTTCCCACTCCATAACTCATATGGTGTGGTAGGCACAGTCTTAGTGGGAACTCGGTTCAAAAGGTACGCAGCTGATTCTAGTGCATACCCCCAGAATGATCGCGGTAACTCAGCGTTACTCATCATGGACCGTACCATATCCAATAGGGTGCGGTTCCGTCTCTCCGATACACCGTTATGTTGCGGAGTGTATGGAGGAGTAAGCTGAGAGAAAATTCCATTCTCTTTTAAGTAGTTCAGGAACTCGGCACTCAAGTATTCTCCACCTCGATCCGATCTTAGAATCTTGATACTTTTGCCGGTTTGTTTTTCTACCTCATTCTTATATTCCTGGAATTTTCCAAAGGCTTCAGATTTATGTTTCGTCAAGAAGACATGCCCGAACCTTGAAAAATCATCCGTAAAAGTAATGAAGTAAGAAAAACCGCTTCGCGCAAGTGTAGACATTGGACCGCACACGTCGCTGTGTACGAGCCCCAAGAGCTCGCTCGCTCTTACTCCGTGTCCAGTGAACGGAGTCTTTATCATCTTTCCTTTGAGACAGGATTGACAAGTGGCATACGATTGGTATTCGAACGGATTCAAATACCCTTCTTTATGTAACTTAGTCAACCTTCTCTCATTGATGTGACCCAGTCTACAATGCCATAAGAAAGCCTGATTGATATCTGGAGACTTTCTTTTGTGTGTATTCTGGACATTAAAAATCTGTTGTTGGTTTAACACGTATATACCATTGCTCAGTGTACCTGACCTAATCAGAACTTGATTAAGGTGAATGTTTACAACATTACTTACAAACGCAAATTCATAACCTTCTTTAGAAACTAAAGATACAGAAATGATATTACAAGTTGCGTTGGGTACAAAAAAGCAATTACGCAAAACCAAAACATGCCCATCTGACATTCCCAGGTGATAGTCCCCCACGGCTTTAGCATCCATGCTAGCTCCGTTCGCAACTCTGAGGGTCATGTCACCTGCCTTCAAAACCCTACGGTTTCTCAACGCCTGCAAAGAATTACAGATATGAGATCCTGATCCGGTATCCAATACCCAGGAAGTAGAATTTATAGAAAGACAGTTTTCAATAACATACACACCTGAAGCTGAAGCCGCAACCTTCTTCAGTTCCTGTGTCCTGGCCATCCAGGCCTTGCAATCTTTCTTCCAGTGTCCACTCTTATGACAATAGAAGCATTCCTCTTTACCCACAAGCTTCCCCGCAATCTTTGTTTCCTTTTCCTTTCCCTTCGTACCCACTTTACTAACACCGCCTCTTGGTTTGGCGGGGGCTTTCTTCCTCTTTCCCTTGGCTTTCGCCTTGGACCTGGAGGAAGAAGATCCTCCTACAAACAAAGCGGGTGTATCCCTACCCTTCTGTAGGGTGCCCTCTGCGCTCCTCAGCATGTTGAGGAGTTCTGAAAGTTCAACTTCCTTTTCTTGCAGGTTGAAATTCAGTATGAACTGGGCGTAAGTGGATGGAAGGGACTGGAGAATTATATCCGTATAGAGTTCACTGTCCAACGTGGTCCCAAGTTCCGCGAGCTCCTTAGTGTAGCCAATCATCTTAAGCACGTGGTCCGCTACCGATGATCCGACGGCCAACTTTGTCGAAAACAACTTCTTCGACACTTCGTATCTTGCGATACGAGACTGCTCTCCATACAGTTCTTTTGTATGGAGAAATATGGATTCCAAATCCATATTCTCGTGCCTCCTCTGATGATCGTTGTCCATCGAGGCAAGTACGAGGCACCTGGCCTTCACGCTGTCAATCTCCCAAGTCTTACGGATTTCCTTATCCGCGACGCTGGAGGTGGGACCTGGGACGGGGGGAGCTTTGGTGGTAAGAAGATACCCCAGCTTGTCGTAAGTGATTGCCAACTTGACATTCCTGAGCCAATCTTTGTAGTTTGGCCCTGTCAATATGTTTTTATCTAGAAGTAACTTAAGTCCAGTCATTTCGATTTGGTCGCTGCAGGGGGGAGAGAAGAAACACTTTAGCACGATGCTCTTGCAAGTTTAGAATGGTTTTTAATTTGTCTAAACACCACTGTCTCTCGAATCCCTCCTCAAACCATAAAAGAAGAATTAGTCAGGATCAATCCCACCGCACAATACTTGCTTAACCGTTCAGCCAGGCCAGTGTCGGTACTTCGAGGGAGGTTTTCCAACGCTTTCGCGAAGTTCCTTAATTAAATAACCTCTTTTCCCTGGGGGCGTAGCCCCGCTAACACCTTTCTAGGCACCTACTAGGTTTATAGCATTGATCGTTTAGTGAAAAATTTCCCGAGGAGTAGCATATACTCACAGTAGGATCGGGATCCAAATATCATCGCGTGATGAAACTGAAGGAATCCTACCAGAATCATCACACTCCAAATGGTATGCAAATCTAGCAAGTTTCAGTACTTATGAAACTCCCGATGTGGATTTTTGCCCCATGCTCTTATGACCTTGGCGTGAGGTCAAAATGTCATAAGTCACATGTCAAGTTCTTCCCATCATTATCCTGGTTAATTTGAACCCACCCGTACCTACCCTTGACGTAGGCCAAAATGGCAGTACGACTGTCTCAAACCAACGCATTCTATCTATGCAACAGATAAATATCCGGCAGCTACCAATCACTATGCCTTGGCGTGAGGTCAAAATACATAGCTTGAATACTACCGTATATTTAACTGAAATGATGGAGGGCTACGAATGGTTTTGGCGAAACCGTGAACGTAGTGAACTTGATATAATCGATGGAACGAGATAGCTTTTAGAAGGAGTGGCTCGAGCTCCGCATTTAAAAGTTAGTTTTGAAAAGAACCGAGTGGTTTTTCGAAAGTGTTCCAACGACTTTAGCTTGGTTTATTATCTTGCATTAGTTCTTTTAATGCGTGATATTCTTGCATTAGTTCTTTTAATGCGTCCCATCATTTAATCCTACCATTGCAGAAAACAACCAAAATATGACGTACGCTTATGCCATATGCATTCGCCACGGGGCCCCGTCATCACCCGTTAGGTTACTTAACTAACGACAGAGCGGGGGCTGGGCTAGCGCGGCTGTAAAACATAAGCAACGCCTAAATAGAAAGCAATGATAGACATTACAGATCACAGATGAATACATTGGATATACTAGCAATCCGCAATCCTTTCGAGCCTGCAACGAAAAGCGGATTACACGGTCGCGGTGAATAGCCAAATACCCCACCCAAGACCCCTATGGGTGCGGCAAACTACCTGCCAAGTACTCGGCAGTTTGTGCACCCCTCCATGGGTCTATTCTAGGAGAAAAAACAGTAAAAAGAATTATACAATGACGGCTACAACCCCGACCCGGTTGTGCGTCCAAACAAATAATAATTATTACATCAATTTACATTTACAATGAATGAAAGAAAAACAAAAGCTCATCTCACATCCACCCCGGCTATTCACCCGCGGCAGTCCAACACATTCATATACACATTCCAATATCAAACACAGATCATGTATAACCCCGACTAATCGTCTTATAGCGATTAGCCGACGTTCAATACATGCAAGCATCACAGATATAACCATCATAGTCAAAGTGCAGTGAAGTTCGGAAAAAATACGGAATTATAGGACCCCAAAAGTAAATTTCTTTTCTGGAAAATCTGGGCACATATAATATATTTTAAAAATCCCAAAACCAACACAGATACACACTGCACGAAAAACGATGCACAGAAGACGACAAACGGCGGCGCTTCCGGGCACATGCCTACCTCGTGCGGCGGAAGCGCGGCGGTTTGAATGAATTAGTGTATCGTTTTTCTTGGGTGTTCACACAAAACCCTGAGCCGAATTTACAAGTATAAAGTTTTTCATTTAGAGCAGAAAAAATTTCAACAGAAACTTAGGGTTTTGTTTTTCCGGTTTTGTGATTTTTTCGGTTCCGAACTTCGTTACACTTCACTACCAAGCTAGTTTAAGTTTAGTTAGGCTCTTATACCACTGTAAGTCTACGTTACGACCCCCGGTTCTTACGGGGAGGCGGAAACGGTATAAAAATCAAATTTTTAGCGCAAGGGGCAACATGGACTAAGCAAAGTCGGGATCTTTAACTAAACTAAAACTAGCAAACTTTGCTAAAGAGAGTTAGCTACTCGGATGGAGATGGTTATACCTAAACTTGAACTCCTTCTTCTTCAAACTTTATAGAGGTTGATGGTTCTCTTTCTTATCGCCTTCTTCCGTCGAAGATGGATCCACCTCGAGAGTTCAACCTTTGGGCTCTTCCTCGTGCTTTGAGTGAACTAGGGTTTCCGGCTTGCTAAACCTTGAACCTAGAATGAGTAGAGAGTGTCTAAGGGGTGCTTTTCTTTTTAAAGAGAAGGATTCTCAACACATGAGAAGGGTTCTCTTTAGCTAGAGGAAGAAGAAGATGAAGTGAGGAGAGAGAATGGATATGAAAGAATGAGCTCTCTTTTTCCTTTTTGCAACCATATCAAAAGAAAAAGAATTATCTAAATAACAATAATAATTCAAATGAGAATAGTTGTTGGTTGTTTTGGAATGACCACTATCATACTTCATTAAATGAATGTTGGCAAGAATCAAGGAGCATCCTTACTCAATAATGATGATGGTCAAAAATTCAACCATGGTCAACAAGTCAACCATGGTCAACAAGTCAACAAAACCAACCATAACATATTTTCATTTAATTACTATTATTAATAGATATCTCACTAATTCATTAGGGTTTGGAAAAAAGACGACTGTCAACTGTGCATGCGCACCCGTTCCGAAACCCTAATGAAAAACCTCTTCTTCCGCCTCAAACAACTGTGCATACACACCTGCATTCTTGTTCCGAGGAACATGAATACTGAGAGATAAAAGCAACCCCAAAACATATACCAGTATCCGGCTCAAACCAGAGCCAGCTGGCAATATCCGTCCGGACTCCAAACGTGCACAAGTGCGCAGATGAGAACGAACCCTGTCGCAAAACCATGCGACCTCTACTCTGTTTTGCCCAGAGGCGAATACCCTCCGTGTGGGACTCTAAAGACTCGACCCTACGCTGGCAGTGGGTTTAACCACAGACCGCAAGCGGCACTAGCTGTGCGTAACGGTCCCCAGGTAGATGCCGACAAGAAGGCTGACGAGGTGAAACCCCATCTGTACTCCTACTGAGTCTGAATGTGACAGTCTCTGTACAGTCCGGTCTGTTCGTCTGATACATCGCATGTCGGGCCTAGGGGGCGGTAAAACGTCAGTCCCCCAATAGCGGTACAAGTCGTGTCGGAGTGAAGCCCAAAACACCCTGAGATAACACTGGAAACCTACCAGTATATCTCGCTTGCCCTGGCCAGGGACTACTCGTGTAATGGCTCTCCTAGACACAGCGCGATGTCAACCCCCAATACCGGGAGAGACGAATCCTGTCTAACCGGCACTGCCTCCAAGTGCTTCGGGACTGCACCCAACCACCACCTGTTTGCACGACTCCTTTGAGCCGTGGTAGGGTAGTGATCAAAGTGCAGTGGGAACACACTCGAGGCGAAGTGCCAGTGTCAAGTCAGCGGACTAAGCTGTACTCATGTCACCTGGGAACTGATGACTGACAATAGGTATAATACCAACCTGTCAGTTCCCGACGAGTCCTGTCCAGTGTACTCGTAACCTAACGAGCACCCGTATACTATCTCCAGTACGACGTACTGATGGCTGTGGGACAGACCATCTCCCACACTGGGATGAGAAGCGCATACGCTAGTCTACTCCGGAGTATCGATGCCCTGTCTCGATAGTCCTGCGACTAGGGACCTGTATAAGGATGTTCTTATAGATTACCCAGCCCCCACTAGTGTGACTGCCATCACAACGCTGGTAATCAAGCAAAGATCCTAAGGGCTCCACTAATGCGTATAAGTGATATAGTAAAATAAACACAAGTACACATTGAAGTAGAAACAAACCAAGTAGCATACTACTATATTGAGCAAGATTGTTTATACAAGGTGAATATCCCAAGCTTCCATTAAGTAATATACAAACTAGTATGATACAGTAATGGCCTCTAGGGCATATACACTAACACTTTCATCCAAGCTTAGAGGTGAAATTGTGATGTTTAGTGAACCTTGGGAAACCCTAGTAAAGGGTTACAGTGTTGTTTGAAATTGGGTGATGCCTAGTGGCTGTTAACTAGACTTGGGTGCTATTTTAATGACCTAGACAAGAGCTTAGAAATCCAAACACGGATTTAGAAACCCCGACATTGGATAAATTTGTGAATTGTGAGGGTATTTTGGAATCCGGATCAACCTGGGGACACTAGTAATGATTTTGCAATTACTGGGAGTCGTGCAGGCATCTAGGAAGCTACCACTGAGACCCGAGACCAAACCCTAACATCTAAGCCACAGATTTATTCAATCTGGACGCAATTTGTGGCCAAATTAGGGTAGAATTGATTCAGTTTGGTTCCTGGGCCTTATCTTCAGTAAATTTGACCCTCCATATATGCAGAATTGACCAATTTGGCCTAGGGTAAATTCTTGGAGCACATTGGGGTATTTTTGGCCATGATTTCCGTATTTTGAAATGTTAATTCTTGATATTTGGATTTGTATTGGGTTGTTGGATGTTTGTACATCGACAACAAGGGTTGTTTGATTGTTTTTGCACGTGTAGGCCATAGGTTCTAACCTATGAGCGCACCATGCACCGTATCGGTTTTCCGCCTTGATTTTAATACGCATTGCTATGGTTTATTATTGTAGGTACCTTCGCGTGGATTCCAAGGCGACGAAGCGTGGCGTTATCGACTTCGGCGAACAAGAACCAAGGTGAGTAGATTTATATCCACGGGGGAAGTCGGGTGGATGGCGTATAGCACCCCCGCAAAGTTTTGGTGGAAACCCATTATAGAATATGGTTAAGGAAACCTAGATTAGGAAACTAGGGTTAGGATGAGATAGCTATGAAACCATATTAGAAACTAGAGGATAGTTATAAGTGATATGTTACTACTATCATAGGATGACGTTTAGCGATATTGCCGTTTAAGGTATTGTAGGACTAGATAGTCGATGTGGATGTGTCATCCGAACCATATCTTTTTCTAGAAAAAAAGAGTCCTATGTATCTTTTAAATATATATCTTGAGGGATGTTATAGATTTTCAAATGATATCTTTTTCTTAAAAACACTGTAACCCCTATTTTAAAAACTATGATTCACTTCTTTAAAAATCTTATTGTATGGTTCGGGTGTGTTTGTTAGATTAGAGTCTTATACTTAGTAGAGATAGAATGTTTATGTAAATTTGATTTGATGTGTGATATAAATACGATGAAGGAATATAAGACGGATATGATGATATGATGATCTGATGATATGTTGGTATACGGATGCGAGTCAATCGAGATGATTTATACCCTGCTGGTCCCCTTATATGAGATTATTGTGGATGTGACCTAGGACATAGGTATATAGATATATAGATATATATATATATATAGAATGTTTTGAATCATGGATGATAGGCCGTATGTGATATTAGGCCGTACCCTCATTTGTCTTATAGGATGATAGGATCCCTATTAGCATAATGTCGCCGTACGATAATTTTCCGTGCGTGATGAGTTTGACTTGATGATTGATCCTTACCCTTGACAAGAGATTGTCGTACAATGGATTATACCATACGCGTTGTTGTTAGGCTGGATGCCGATTGATAGATTCCCCGACTCGGTCATATTAAATGCGTATACCCGTCAGCATTTGCATATGATTTCCCTTATGCTGCATTCATATTATTTCCATTGCAATGCTTATACCTATGCTAGTACTCTTGCTCCATTATTGATGATGTGTATGTTATACGTACACAGATTTGCTGGCCCACACACTTCATCATCGATAATTGCCATGTCACTACACAGTAGGATTGCTGCATCATGATATGACTCTTCGCATAACATGCTTAAATATACATTGATACATCCATACTTGCGGATATACACATTGTATATCCATATTGGTACACATATACATTGATACATCTATACTTGCGGATATACCCATTTGTATATCCATATTGGTGCACATATACATTGATACAACCATACTTGCGGATATACACATTGTATATCCATATTGGTGCATATATACATTGATATATCCATATTTACGCACATACACATTGTACATACATATTGGTGCACAAGTACATTGGTACATCTATACTTGCGCATATACATATTGCACCTACATAGATAACTGGTTTTATTGGGAGATTGGGAAACGCAAGATATATTTTAAAAACTGGAATCATTTAAAAGAGCGGTTTTCCCTTAATATGTCATATCACTGTTCCATGTTGCATGATATATTGATATACTTACATTTCTGTTATATGTCGCATACATCATGCTCTATGATTTTTACGCATTGAGATATGCTGTTTTCATGAGATTTCTGGATTTGAGAACCGTGGATATTTTAAAAGAGATTATGTGTTGTTTTAAAAACCCGATTTCTCTTGATATGATATTTCAGTGCGTCCACTATGTGTTTTCTCGGTTCTAAGAGCGACATGTGAAACTCGATTCGAAGAGGCGGATGAGGCCGATTGCGGGTATATGGTGGACCCGGTATGGTATCCCGGAGCGAGAACGGATTGCTGTGCAGTAGACGATGAGCCTGGCAGAGGGACTACTACCTACCGTTGATAGTATTTGGGCTTGGCGGATATCCGGAGGATACCGACCGGAGTCAAAAGATGATATGGGCCTATCCGGATTGACGGAGCCCAATATATGAGGATTTACGTGCCGATACTAGGCACGGTTTTCATGATGTTTTCGAGTGTCGATGCTAGGTACTCAGGTTCCATGATTTTGATATGTCACGAGGGACACCGTGTAAGTGCACGGCGGCGCCCCGGCCGTCAATCCGACGGCCAAATGCGGAAGCGGTGATAAACTTTAATTTTTACTTGAACTGGCAAACCGCCGCGCACTAATACCCGGATCGAACCACTAACTAGTCCTAGCTATCTACAAGAAAGGGAAGAGAGATATACCGACAGATCCGAGTCCTCCGGTCTTCTCATCGTCGTCCCAATCTCCTGCGGAATGTCCCGTCTCCTCCTCGTCGCCGGAAGTGCACCACAACGCCTACTTCTTTTACGGGCTCCCACCTCAATGCCGAGGCAACTCAGGCACGAAGCTGGCTGGTCGACGTGCCCAAGATTTGCTGTAGAATGTAGTGTGGATTACAAGTCTCACTTTGGGGTTGTGGAATTGCCTTTGTGGTGGAGGATTGATACAAGCTTTTTGGAGATGGTGTTGTGGGATTTTCCAACATGAAATGAATGAAAAATCCCACCTCAAAATTCATGGGCAGCCCCATACATGGCCGGCCATGACTTGGTGAGTGAGAGGAGAGAATGAAAGTGTCATATGATAGAAAAATGAGAGAGCCATCCCCTTATCCCATGGAGAGAGAGAAGGCTATCATACAAAAGAAATCATCACCAAATCAAAACCCACACTCAACCACCTACCACCAACCTCATCATCAACAACCATGATGAGCCAAAAGTCAAGTCATGATGGAAAAGAAAGAGTCAAATGGTCAAGGGATGGTGCAACCATCATGACACAAGAATATGCAAAGAACCCCACCTCAAACACTTATTTGCAACAATGCAAATAAGCCCTCCTCCACCAAACTTCGGCCAATGAACGATACAAAGGAAATCGGCCGAAACGAAAAGCAAACTGGCAACTCCAGAAAACTGGTCCCGTAATAAATTACAGGAAAACCCCGATACTATGCATACACACCCGTATCTGTATTTCGACCGAAATACAAATGCAATGAGACAAAGTCTACACTGTACTATACTAGGATCCGGCTTATACCAAAGCCGGCTAGTAATATCCGTTCGATCCTGATCCGTGCAATACCACACGTATCTGATCGAACCCTTCCATATATCCATACGGCCTATAGTACAAACTGTCCAATCCTGATCCGTGCAATACCGCACGTATCTGATCGGACCTTGCCATATCTCCATACGGCCTCTACAACTTTTCGCCCGAAAGCTGAGTAACTGAATGTGGGGGACTCTAAAGACTCGTCAACACCTTGGTTGTGGATTTAACCACTAGCACGTCAGAGGTATAAGCCAATACGTAACGGGCTACCAGGTATTGACTAAAAGGGACGTCTGTGAGCGAACTCAGCCTGACAACCCTACTGAGCCTGTCAGTGACAATATCCGTACAGTCCGGTCCGTTCGTCTATGAGCATCGCATGGCGGGCCTAGGGGGTTGGTAAAAGTGAGACCCCCAAAAGCGGTACAAGTCGTGTCGTAGTGTAGCCCAGAACACCCTGAGATACTACCGGAATACCTACCAGTAAATCTCCTTGCCTCGGCCGAGTGCTTCGTGTAATGGCTCTCCTAGACACAGCGCGACCTCACCCCCAATACCGGGAGAGACGAACCCCTAAAGATACGCTCACTGTCTCCATGTTGCTCGGGACTGTACCCAACTAAAACCTGTTTGCACGACTCCTTTGAGCCGTGGTAGGGTAGTAAACAAAGTACAGTGGGAACTCACACAAGACAAATGACGATCCCCAGGTCGATGAACTAACCTGCACACATGTCACCAGGGAACTGCCATCTGACGTCTGGTATATGACCAACTAGCATGTTCCCGGCGAGTCTTGTCCGGTGTACTCATAACCCAATGAGCACCTGTATACATCTTAGGTGAACCAACTGACACCAGTGGCTTGTGAGACCGGCCACCGCCCCTCGTCGGGGTCTCGACTGTATACACTAGTCTACTCTGGAGTATCGATGCCCTGTCTCGAAACTCACACGACTAGGGACCATTTAAGGATATGCTTATAGACTGCCAGCTCACACGTATATGATCGCCCTCATACTGCTGGTGGTCACGCAAGAATCCTAGAGGCTTTATCAACGTGTAATAGCGACTTGTCAGGTCACCTAAAGCAGTACACGATGATAAAGATAAACCAGATAGCATACTATCATCTCAAGTAAGACTGTCCTATCGGGATAGGTCCTCCATCAATCATTGTAATCACGTGCCTGTGATCGAATAATTGAATCTGATGGCACTACCTCCAACAATCTCCCACTTGCACTCAAGGCTAATTATTGCGATGTCGCATACTCACAGCACATGTGATACCGAACATCCAATTCCTCTACTAGTCAGTCTCACAAAGCTCGCTTACGAAACTATTGCGTTCGAGGAATAGCCTTAGTGAGTGGATCCGCTTTGTTGTCTCTTTCTATGTCTCTCTATATCTCAAGTTCGCGGAGAAACCCATCTCCCGAAATGAGCAATACCTTTCTTAGAATATGTCTGGATGTCTGATGGGACATAGCTCATAAAAGAACTCCAAATCCAAACTTCTTAGACTGTATCGTCAACTGAACTTAATCAGTATCCTGCGCCATGCCTCCCTCAGTATTGCCTTGGATCACCTGTCCAAAATACTGCCCCTCGTCAGAAGGAAAAACTATAACTCTGACGACCTCCTTGTCGTCCATGTCACCTTGGAAGCCTGGAATGATAATTGTCTCCCGAATGAGGCTGTCGTTATCATATCCCTAGAACATCCACTTATGTTCTAAAACTGCTTCCGACTGTTTCTCCTGGATTGGATCAGTGTCAACTTATTGCATCTAGTGCAAGAACAACATCTGGTGTGGTACTTGACACCTCATGATTGACTCAATTGCCTAAGCAAGTGATCTGCCAATCATACACATCCCTATCCCCTTTAGTCCGTAAGACACCTTTAGAGAGGGTGACTCCATTACTTACAGGTACACTACCGTGCCAGGAGTCGTCCATTCTAAATACTATTAGAATGCCGTCTAAGTACCCAGATTGGGAAACCACCCAAATCTAGATCTAAAACCATAGATCTAGTAGCCAGTATGTCTGATATAAAATCCATTTCCTTTGTGGAGAAAACACTGTGTGACGACCAAAGTATAACCGACTGTAGTATAGGAGTTTCTTTTCCTACTCTGTATATGTCATCCAAATACCAGGATATCACACCCTACTACCTTCTCAACAGATCCATCCCCTATTCTGATGAAGTCAAACCCATGACTATCACGTCAGAAATAGATGATCTTGTTGCGCCACGGCAGCGCCCCGGCCTCTTGCTCGAGGCCAAAATGCGGAATCAAAATTTTTTCCTTACTCGGAAACCGGCGCTACCGCGGACAAAGAAAACCCGGATCGTAACCATTAACCTAATGCTAGCAATCAAGAGATAGGGTGAGAAGTATACCGAGTGATCCGAGTCCTCCGGTCTTCTCGTCATCGTCCCGATCTCCCGTGGAAAGTGTTGCCTCCGCATCGTCGCCTCCTCGCCGGAAAGGGCACCACATCGCCTTCTTCTTTTACGGGCTCCCGCCTCAATACCGAGGCAACTCACGCATGAAGCCGGCAACTCGACATGCTCAAGATATGCTGAAGAATGTGTAGTGTAGAGGGTATGTCTCTTTGTGGTTTGTTGCCATGGTGATGGAGGAATCAAGAATAGAAAAATGGTGCTTGCATTTTTCTAGCAAGAAAATGAGATCATGGATGAAACTCTCAAGATGAAGCTCTCTTCTTCTTCTTCTCTCTTTCTTTTTCCTCTCATGAAAAACTTATCATCCATTTTTCATCAAGTGAAGAATAAGGTGGAGGAAAGCTTATGAAGCATGAAGGGAGGTGATGGTAGTAAAAGGAGGAGGGTGACCACATCCAAACATCATCATCATCAAACTTACATCAACCTCAAATCCAATCTTTTCACAATAAAGCATGAAATGAATGGTATCTAAAATGGTTATCATAATAAATCATCTTACAAATAAAACCTCCACCAAATGTAATTTGCAAAACTGCAAATTACCCCCTCCATTAGAAAAGTCCGGCCGGGAAAGAACAAAGGAAAATCGGCCGGGACGGAACGCAAACTGGCAACTCCAGAAAACTGGTCCCGTAATAAATTACAGGAAAACCCCGATACTGTGCATACACAACCGCATCTGTATTCCGACCGGATACAAATGCAATGAGACAAAATCTACACTGTACTAAACTAGTACCGGCTTAAACCAAAGCCGGCTAGTAAAATCCGTTCGATCCTGATCCGTGCAATACCGCACGTATCTGATCGAACCCTGCCATATAACTATACGGCCACTAGTACAAAACTGTCCGATCCTGATCCGTGCAATACCGCACGTATCTGATCGGACCTTGCCATATCTCCATACGGCCTCTACAGCGTTTCGCCCGAAAGCTTGAGTAACTGTAAGTGTGGTGGACTCTAAAGACTCGTCAATACTATGGCTGTGGATTTAACCACTAGCACGTCAGAGGTATAAGCCAATACGTGACGGGCCACCAGCTATTGACCAAAAGGGACGTCGATGAGGAAGCTCACCCCGACACCCAACTGAGCCTGTCAGTGACAATATCCGTACAGTCCGGTCCGTTCGTCTATGAGCATCGCATGGCGGGCCTAGGGGGTTGGTAAAAGTCAGACCCCCAAAAGCGGTACAAGTCGTGTCGGAGTGTAGCCCAGAACGCCCTGAGATACTACTGGAATACCTACCAGTAAATCTCCTGCCTCGGCCGAGGGCTTTGCGTAATGGCTCTCCTAGACACAGCGCGACCTCACCCCCAATACCGGGAGAGACGAACCCCTGCAGATCCGCTCACTGCCTCCATGTGGCTCGGGACTGTACCCAACTAAAACCTGTTTGCACGACTCCTTTGAGCCGTGGTAGGGTAGTAATCAAAGCACAGTGGGAACTCACACGAGACAAATGACGATCCTCAGGTCGATGAAATAACCTGTACACATGTCACCAGGGAACTGCTATCTGACGTCAGGTATAAGACCAACTAGCATGTTCCCGGCGAGTCCTGTCCGGTGTACTCATAACCCAATGAGCACCTGTATACATCTTAGGTGAACCAACTGATACCAGTGGCTTGTAAGACCGGCCACCGCCCCTCGTCGGGGTCTCGACTGTATACACTAGTCTACTCTGGAGAATCGATGCCCTGTCTCGAAACTCCCACGACTAGGGACCTTTTAAGAATGTGCTTATAGACCACCAGCTCTCACGTATATGATCGCCATCATACTGCCGGCAGTCAAGCAAGAATCCTAGGGGCTCTATCAACGTGTAATAGCGACATGCCAGGTCACCTAAAGCAGTACACGATGATAAAGATAAACCAGATAGCATACTATCATCTCGAGTAAGACTGTCCTACCGGGATAGGTCCTCCCTCAATCATTGCAATCACGTGCCTGTGATCCAATAATTGACTCTGAGGGCACTATCTCCAACAATCTCCCACTTGCACTCAAGGCTAATTATTGCGATGCCGCATACTCACAGCCCGTGTGATACCGAACACCCAACTCCTCTACTAGTCAGTCTCACAAAGCTCGTTTGCGAAACTATTGCGTTCGAGGAATAGCCTCAGTGAGTGGATCCGCTGTGATGTTTCTTTCTATGTCTCTCTTTATCTCAAGTTCGCGGAGAAAACCATCTCCCGAAATGAGCAATATATGTCTTAGAATGTCTGGATGTCTGATGGGACCTAGCTCATAAATGAACTCCAAATCCAAACTTCTTAGACTGTATCGTCAACTGAACTTAATCAGTGTCCTGCGCCAGGCCACCCTCAGTAATGCCTTGGACCACCTGTCCAAAATACTGCCCCTCGTCAGAAGGAAAACTATAACTCTGAAAACTTCCTTGTCGTCCATGTCACCTTGGAAGCCTGGAATGATAACTGTCTCCCAAATGAGGCTGTCGTTATCATATCCCTAGAACATCCACTTATGTTCTAAGACTGCTTCCGACTGTTTCTCCAGGATTGGATTAATATCAACTTATTGCATCTAGTGCAAGAACAACATCTGGTGTGGTACCTGACATCTCATGATTGACTCAATTGCCTAAGCAAGTGATCTGCCAATCATGAGTATCCCTCTCCCCTTTAGTCTATAAGACACCTTTAGAGAGGGTGACTCCATCAACTGCAGGTACACTACCGTGTCAGGAGTCGTCCATTCTAAATACTCATAGAATGCTGTCAAGGTACCCAGATTGGGAAACCACCCAAATCTAGATCTAAAACCATAGATCTAGTATCCAGTATGTCTGATATAATATCCAAGTCCTATGTGGAGAAAACACTATGTGACGACCAAAGTATAACCGATCGTAGTATAGGAATATCACTTCCTACTACCTTCTCAACAGATCCACCCCTTATTCTGATGACGTCAAACCTATGACTGTCACATCAGAAATAGATGATCTATCTCCGCTACATCTGCTTCAGTCTATAAATAGACATAAGCCTGATGTCCACCAATGCTTCCGCTGCTCCCACTGACTACGACAACCCTCTGGCAGAGTCATATAGACGTGCACTTCCAAAGCTAGTTTAGAACGACACTATACTCATCCTCCTGCCGGGTCTTGCAGCCTGGAACAACAGCAATGGCAAGTGTGGGTAAACAAGAACTTCCCTATCACCGTCCTTGAGGCTACCGTAGTACTTCTCGGGTGCCTGAAGTTACCCACCTTATCTGCGGAGTGGCAGATGGAATGTCAATCCAGATTGAATCTTTAGGTTCCTGTGAAATCTTCAGTAATCGTTTGTGGTTCTGGAATTACTTCCAGTTCTACCATACTCCCACTACTGTTTTTCTGAAAAAATCCATTTTTAATAAAACTGTGGCGAGTCTAGAACAATATTTCTATTGATCTGCCAGATGGTAGAAAGTCAACCCTCGTCATAGCCTGGGTCAACCCACAAACAGCCATTACAGAAACGTGCCTTGAGTTGTCCAGTGTCTGGTTTTAAGCATAAGCCGGACAACTCCCCGTACCTTAACAATGTCAAGATATGAACTGTTCTATATCCAATATAGAAACAGAGGCACTGATTTAATTTAACCAGATTCAAATCATGCAGCTGTCACCAGTGCATGTAAACTAAATGGAAGGAGGCCGATCAGCGTTACTCAACTTAGGAATGCTTCCAATTATGAGTAACCTGAAAGAGAAGCGATTTCTCTTAATTATTACTATCAACTGAATACCATACACAAGTATCTACATCTTCGATCTCTTTGAAGAATCCCGATACTTGCTACACCTGGTTCTCTACTCTATTCAAATACCTATAACTCCTCACAACTTAGACCCTGTGTTCCTACGAAACACATGTCTAAGAACTAGAGAAGTTAAAAGTAAACAGAATATAGTATGAGGACCAACCCCTCTGTCCTAATGGACACTGGACAACATAAAATACTCTGTATAAGTCCGCTGAGTCTAACAACTCTTTCACTGTGCGTCGTAGGTTGAAAACTGTACTTATGGTTAAGAAGAATTACACCGCTGTTTAATGCTCCTTACCTAACCATCCACTGATATAGGTAAATGTCATCGACATAATATCAAAAGGTATATCTCACTCTATGAAAATAGACGTACAGATATATCAATTTGAAATTGGTGCATAACAGCGGATATTCAAAACCAAATATTTGCCGACCGGCAAACAATCCAGGTGGCTTCCTCAAATATCACCAATTACAACGAATCCTGATATAATGAGGATGGTCACCTAATTCCCAATAACTTACTCCCACTCAGCATCTGTAAAACCATACAGATGTGAGAATCCAACCTGGTAAATACATACCCTGGAGCAAGTGTCTAATCGGGAAATCAGTTTTTCTTTTAACATCACACAGTGAAACTGAAACATTGAAATGTTTCGTCGGGGTATCCTGGTATTCCTAGTAATGCCTCTTCCATTATCCAGATTCATAACTGTAACCTTGTAATTCTTTGCCATCTTTCTAAATCCCTTTCTATGTCTTTAGTCTTTACCTTCTGTACACCCCCTTAGGCCAAATGGTTTTCTTCCTTCCCTACCGTTCGGCACCAGCCTATGGTTTGGAAGAAGACTATCCAAAAAGCATAAAGGGTGTACTGTCCCAATCCTAGGAACACTCGCAATACGAGAGAAGGTGAAGATAAAAGACACCTGAATGTACTTTATTCCTATTTCTCCTGAACCAGAATCCATCCCCGAACTGGAACAAGTTCCTTTCGAGTTCGTATATAACCATACGATGGAGTATCCAATAAACTGTGGATCTTCGTAGTGACACGGGGTGTTCTGGAGAAATACAAAGGTGATTTAGGATTGGCGAAGGAATACTTGGTTTGATCGTGAATATCAGTCGCATTTTACTTTGCCCTCCTACTGATCCCTTGCTTTGTCTTAACTTAATACCTTCTGCACACCATCGTTATGCTAATTGGTTTTCTTCATTCCCCACCATTCGGCACCAGCCTATGGTTTGGAAGAAGACTATCCAATTTGCGTAATAGGTGTGCTATTCCTAAATCAAGGAGTACTCGCAACCTGAGAGAAGGTGAAAAGAAAAGACAACTGAATAGTCCTATCCGTTTTCTCCAGAACCAGAAACCATCCTCAAAGTCCTTCGAGTTCGTATCTAACCATACGATGGTTTAGTCCAATGGAAGTGGACGTTCGCAGTAATACGGGGTGTCCTGGAGAAAAGGGTAAAAGTAGGAGTGGCAAAGAGGTCTGCAACTCTGACAATCCAAAAGCCAGTGTTAAGAAGGTTCGGTCAACTTGGTCACTGAGTCAAAGTCCAGGGTCGGGTCAATGGTCGCTGCCAGAGAGACAGAAAAGAAACACTCAGCGTGCACTCTAACCTAGATCAGAATGGTTATCACTTTATCTAATCTGGAAACCTCCCACTGTACCTCAAATTCTCCTCCAAACCTGAAAGAAGAACTAGTCGGTGTCACCCGAGGAGTAAAATAACTCATCAGTGGGAATCGGGATCCAACTGTCATCGCATGATAACGTGACGGAATCCACTCACGCTACCACACTCCAGAAGGTATGCGCATGCCTGGCAAGTTTCAGTTCTTTTGAAACTCCTGATGTGATTTTTACCCCTAGGACCCAAGTGACCTTGACGAATAATCAACAAATCAAAAGGTCCTAGTCAAGTTAAACCCGTCATTATCTTGATTGCGTTAAACCCACCCGCACGACCCTTGACGAATAATCAACAAAGTCGTACGACTGTCCTAACCAATCCACATATCCATGTGACAGAATAGCACAACAAAGCTACCGCACACTAAGCCTCGGCGAATAGCAACGACAAACGCAGCGCGAATACTATGCAATACTAATCCGAAATGACGGAGGGCTACGAATGGTTTTTGGCGAAAAACCTTTAACGTAATGAACTTGATATCGTTGAAGGAACTGGATAACTTTTTAGAAAATATAGTGACGAAAACCTTTACTAAAGAGGTCACTCCCGGTGAAGGGATCTCGGCTCTTTCCCCGTAGAATGAGGTGCAGGATATTCCAACTGAATACCACGATGCAAAGAAAAAGTAATCGGCTATAGTGAAGTTATTGCCCTGACGCAAACTTTTTATCCAAGGGGTCACTCCCGGTGAAGGGATCTCGGCCCTTGCCTCGTCGACTGAGGAGCAGGATATTCCAAATGAATACCACGATGCAAGACAAAAGTGAACGTCCTTGCAATAACAGCTTTTTGAAAAAGTGTTCCAACAACATCAGAATAGGTTTGTTTATCTTACATTGATCCGAATCAACGCAGTCCCATCAATTGATCACACCACAAAGAACAAAAATATACTGATGTACGTATATGCCATCCGCATTCGCCACTGGGTCCCGTCATCACCCGTTAGGTTAGCTTACTAACGACAGAGCGGGGACTGGACTAGCGCGGATGTAAAACATATACAACATCTACTAATATATATACCAATATATAATTTTCGCTCAAGGCGTGATAAAATGCAACATCACAGAAATGTACAGCATCACAGAACAATACAGATATCTGGGATCCCCGGGTTTCACAGAGCCGCTGCTGAAACCCGACGTTCCCCTGGTCGTGTGGATAGCCTGTGCAATGAAAACCTAGACCCCTACGGGCGCGGCAAGTCACCCGCCAAAACCTGAAGCGAGGCAGCCCCCTTCAGCACCGTGAATGGACCACCCAGCACATCACGGAATCCGGTAACTTGGGCACCTTTCCTGGGTCAACCTGTACCCCCTACGAGTGCGGCGAATAGCCCGCCAATCCTAGAGCGAAGCCCCTTCCGTCTTAATGCCATGAGATGCGGGCCCGTTGCCCTCTAGAACCCGTCTATCCGTGCACCCCTCCGCGGGGTAATCCTAGTACAGAAAGTAAAATATACATATACCGGGTACATCGACCGCAACCAGGTCGTGCCCCAAAAGAATAATACAAACATGCAGTGACGGCAGTCCACATGTCGGACGCTCGCCCCGCAATAACAAATGTACATAATACAACAACACAGTACTAGCATTGCATCCAGGCTATCCCCCACGACCGATCCGCAACATCACAGCATAAACATAGAACATCAACGTGAAAGTCACGTTCACAAATCCGTCTAACCGGGCTATAGCAGTTAGACCGGATTTACCGATCGAGTGACATTCACGGTCGCAGATATAATGTAAATACTGTGAAATAATGTGTTTAAAATTTTCCGATTTATCAAACAATTAACAAGTGGGCCCAAAAGAAAACTGTAGCACTCACAGAAATAATTGGCCCAAGTTTAATATTCCAAAACCCATATTTTAAGTCCAGAAAGCCTCTGAAAAAAATTGGTGCAGTGATCTCTACAGTGCGCGGCGGAAGGGCGGTGGAATGGGGGTTTATGCGGCGGTTCCGCGCCCCCACTGTGGAATCACTTCATCGAAATTTTACAGAGTTCTTAGATTTTCCAGTACATCAATAATTTACAACCTGAAAAATTTTTAGACTTCAAAAAATTTCAACAGAAACTGATGTGAAGGAAAAATACGGTTTTTGGAATTTCGGTCGATCGGATAAGTAAAACACATTAGAACAAGCTAGACAAGGATAATGGCGTGGCTCTGATACCATGTTGCGCCACGGCAGCGCCCCGGCCTCTTGCTCGAGGCCAAAATGCGGAATCAAAATTTTTTCCTTACTCGGAAACCGGCGCTACCGCGGACAAAGAAAACCCGGATCGTAACCATTAACCTAATGCTAGCAATCAAGAGATAGGGTGAGAAGTATACCGAGTGATCCGAGTCCTCCGGTCTTCTCGTCATCGTCCCGATCTCCCGCGGAAAGTGTTGCCTCCACATCGTCGCCTCCTCGCCGGAAAGGGCACCACATCGCCTTCTTCTTTTACGGGCTCCCGCCTCAATACCGAGGCAACTCGCGCATGAAGCCGGCAACTCGACATGCTCAAGATATGCTGTAGAATGTGTAGTGTAGAGGGTATGTCTCTTTGGGGTTTGTTGCCATGGTGATTGAGGAATCAAGAATAGAAAAATGGTGCTTGCATTTTTCTAGCAAGAAAATGAGATCATGGATGAAACTCTCAAGATGAAGCTCTCTTCTTCTTCTTCTCTCTTTCTTTTTCCTCTCATGAAAAACTTATCATCCATTTTTCATCAAGTGAAGAATAAGGTGGAGGAAAGCTTATGAAGCATGAAGGGAGGTGATGGTAGTAAAAGGAGGAGGGTGACCACATCCAAACATCATCATCATCAAACTAACATCAACCACAAATCCAATCTTTTCACAATAAAGCATGAAATGAATGGTATCTAAAAAGGTTATCATAATAAATCATCTTACAAATAAAACCTCCACCAAATGTAATTTGCAAAACTGCAAATTACCCCCTCCATCAGAAAAGTCCGGCCGGGAAAGAACAAAGGAAAACCGGCCGGGACGGAACGCAAACTGGCAACTCCAGAAAACTGGTCCCGTAATAAATTACAGGAAAACCCCGATACTGTGCATACACACCCGCATCTGTATTCCGACCGGATACAAATGCAATGAGACAAAATCTACACTGTACTAAACTAGTACCGGCTTAAACCAAAGCCGGCTAGTAAAATCCGTTCGATCCTGATCCGTGCTATACCGCACGTATCTGATCGAACCCGCCATATAACTATACGGCCACTAGTACAAAACTGTCCGATCCTGATCCGTGCAATACCGCACGTATCTGATCGGACCTTGCCATATCTCCATACGGCCTCTACAGCGTTTCGCCCGAAAGCTTGAGTAACTGTAAGTGTGGTGGACTCTAAAGACTCGTCAATACTATGGCTGTGGATTTAACCACTAGCACGTCAGAGGTATAAGCCAATACGTGACGGGCCACCAGCTATTGACCAATAGGGACATCGATGAGGAAGCTCACCCCGACACCCAACTGAGCCTGTCAGTGACAATATCCGTACAGTCCGGTGCGTTCGTCTATGAGCATCGCATGGCGGGCCTAGGGGGTTGGTAAAAGTCAGACCCCCAAAAGCGGTACAAGTCGTGTCGGAGTGTAGCCCAGAACGCCCTGAGATACTACTGGAATACCTACCAGTAAATCTCCTGCCTCGGCCGAGGGCTTTGCGTAATGGCTCTCCTAGACACAGCGCGACCTCACCCCCAATACCGGGAGAGACGAACCCCTGTAGATCCGCTCACTGCCTCCATGTGGCTCGGGACTGTACCCAACTAAAACCTGTTTGCACGACTCCTTTGAGCCGTGGTAGGGTAGTAATCAAAGCACAGTAGGAACTCACACAAGACAAATGACGATCCTCAGGTCGATGAACTAACCTGTACACATGTCACCAGGGAACTGCTATCTGACGTCAGGTATAAGACCAAGTAGCATGTTCCCGGCGAGTCCTGTCCGGTGTACTCATAACCCAATGAGCACCTGTATACATCTTAGGTGAACCAACTGATACCAGTGGCTTGTGAGACCGGCCACCGCCCCTCGTCGGGGTCTCGACTGTATACACTAGTCTACTCTGGAGAATCGATGCCCTATCTCGAAACTCCCACGACTAGGGACCTTATAAGGATGTGCTTATAGACCACCAGCTCTCACGTATTTGATCGCCATCATACTGCCGGCAGTCAAGCAAGAATCCTAGGGGCTCTATGAACGTGTAATAGCGACATGCCAGGTCACCTAAAGCAGTACACGATGATAAAGATAAACCAGATAGCATACTATCATCTCGAGTAAGACTGTCCTACCGGGAATGGTCCTCCCTCAATCATTGCAATCACGTGCCTATGATCCAATAATTGACTCTGAGGGCACTATCTCCAACAGATCTATCTCCGCTACATTTTCTTTAGTCTATAAATAGACATAAGCTACCTGTTCACCAATGCTTCCGCTGCTCCCACTGACTACGACAACCCTCTGGCAGAGTCATATAGACGTACACTTCTAAAACTAGTTTAGAACGACGCTATACTCATCCTCCCGCCGGGTCTCGCAGCCTGGAACAACAGCAATGGTAATTGTAAGTAAACAAGAACTTCCCTGTCACCGTCCTTGAGGCTACCGTAGTACCTCTCGGGTGCCTGAAGTTACCCACCTTATCTGCGGAGTGGCCAATGGAATGTCAAACCAGATTGAATCTTTAGGTTCCTTTTAAAATCTTCAGTAATCATTTGTAGTTCTGGAAACACTTCCAGTTCTATCATACTCCCACTACTGTTTTATGAAAAAATCCATTTTTAATAAAACTGTTGCGAGCCTAGAACAATATTGCTATTGTTCATCCAGATGGTAGAAAGTCAACCCTCGTCATAGCCTGGGTCAACCCACAAACAGCCATTATAGAAACGTGCCTTGAGTTGTCCAGTGTCTGGTTTTAAGCATAAACCGGACAACTCCCCGTACCTTAACATCGTTAAGATATGAACTGTTCTATATCCAATATAGAACCAGAGGCACTGATTTAATTGAACCAGATTCAAATCATGCAGCTGTCTCCAGTGCATGTCAACTAAATGGAAGAAGGCCTATCAGCGTTACACAACTTAGGAGCATTTCCAATTATAAGTAACCTGAAAGAGAAGCAAGTTCTCTTAATTATTACTATCAACTGAATACCATACACAAGTATCTACATCTTCGATCGCTTTGAAGAATCCCGATACCTGCTACACCTGGTTCTCTACTCTATTCAAATACCTATAACTTCTCAAAATTCGGACCCTGTGTTTTCACGAAACACCTGTCTAAAAACTGGAGATGTCATAAGTAAACCGAATATAGTACGAGGACCAATCCCTCTGTCCTGATGGACCCTGGACAACATACAATACTCTGTATAAGTCCCTTGAGTCTGATAACTCATTCACTGTGTGTCGTAGGTTGAAAACTGTACTTTTGGTCAAGAAGAATTACACCGCTGTTTAATGCTCCTTACCTAACCATCCACTGATATAGGTAAATGTCGTAGACATAATTTCAGAAAGGTATATCTCACTCTATGAAAATAGACGTACAGATATATCAATTTGAAATTGGTGCATAAAAGCGGATATTCAAAACCAAATATTTGCCGTCCGGCAAACAACCCAGGTGACTTCCTCAAATATCACCGATTACAATGAATCCCGATATAATGAGGATGATTACCCAATTCCCAATAACTTACTCCCACTCAGCATCCGTAAAACCATACAGATGTGAGAATCATACCTGGTAAATACATACCCTGGAGCAAGTGTCTAATCGGGAAATCAGTTTTCTTTTAACATTACACAGTGAAACTGAAACATTGAAATGTCTCGATGGGATATCCTGGTATTCCTAGTAATGCCTCTTCCATTATCCAGATTCACAACTCTAACCGTGTAATTCTTTGCCACCTCTCCAAATCCCTTCATATGTCTTTAGTCATTACCTTCTGCACACCCCTTTTGGCCAAATGGTTTTCTTCCTTCCCTACCGTTCGGCACCAGCCTATGGTTTGGAAGAAGACTATCCAATAAGCATGATGGGTGTACTGTCCCAATCCTAGGAACACTCGCAATGCGAGAGGAGGTGAGGATAAAAGACAACCGAATAAATCTTATTCCTATTTCTCCTGAACCAGAATCCATCCCCGAACTGGAACAAGTTCCTTTCGAGTTCGTATATAACCATACGATGGAGTATATAATAAACTGTGGATCTTCATAGTGATACGGAGTGTCCTGGAGAAATACAAAGGTGATTTTAGGATTGGCGAAGAAATACCTGGTTTGGTCGTGAATATCTGTTGCAATTTACTTTGCCCTCTTTCTAATTCCTTGCTTTGTCTTAACTTAATACCTTCTGCACACCATCGTTATGCTAATTGGTTTTCTTCATTCCCTACCGGTCGGCACCAGCCTAAGGTTTGGAAGAAGACTATCCAATTTGCGTAATAGGTATACTATCTCCTAAACCAAGGAGTACTCACAACCTGAGAGAAGGTAAAAGGAAAAGACAACTGAATAATCCTATCCGTTTCCTCCAGAACCTGAAACCATCCTCGAATAAATTCCTTCGAGTTCGTATCTAACCATTCGATGGTTTTGTCCAATGGAAGTGGACGTTCGTAGTAATACGGGGTGTCCTGGAGAAAAGGGTAAAAGTAGGAGTGGCAATGAGGTCTGCAACTCTGACAATCCAAAAGCCAGTGTTAAAGAAGGTTCGGTCAACTTGGTCACTGAGTCATAGTCTTAGGGTCGGGTCAATGGTCGCTGCCAAAGAGAGAGAGAAAAGAAACACTCAGCGTGCACTCTAACCTAGATCAGAATGGTTACCAATTTATCTAATCTGGAAACCTCCCACTGTACCGTCAAATTCTCCTCGAAACCTGAAAGAAGAATTAGTCGGGGTCACCCGAGGAGTAAACTAACTCATCAGTGGGAATCGGGATCCAACTATCATCGCATGATAACGTGACGGAATCCGCTCACATCATCACACTCCAGATGGTATGCGCATATCTGGCAAGTTTCAGTTCTTTTGAAACTCCCGATGTGATTTCTGCCCCATGCTCTTATGACCTTGACTTTGGCCAACAAATCATAAGTCATATGTCAAGTTCTACCCGTCATTCTCCAGGTTGATTCGAATCCACCCGCACAAACCCTTGACTTTGGCCAACAAGGCTATACGACTGTTCCAAACCAACGCATCTATCTATGCTGCATCTGAATAACCAACATCTACCAAACACTGTGCCTTGACTTTGGCAAACAAACACAGCTTGAATACTATTGACTACCCATATGAAACGACGGAGGGCTACGAATGGTTTCTGGCGAAAACCTTTAACGTAAAGAACATGATATCGTTGAAGGAACTGATAGCTTTTTAAAAATATAGTGACGAAAATCTTCCCTAAAGAGGTCACTCCCGGTGAAGGGATCTCGGCTCTTTCCCCGTAGAATGAGGTGCAGGATATTCCAACTGAATACCACGATGCAAAGCAAAAGTAATCGGCTATAGTGAAGTTATTGCCCTAACGCAAACTTCTGTCCAAGGGATCAATCCCGGTGAAGGGATCTCGGCCCTTGCCTCGTCGACTGAGGAGCAGGATATTCCAACTGAATACCACGATGCCAAACAAAAGTAAACGTCCTTGCAATAACAGCTCCTTTTTTTTGAAAAGTGTTCCAACAACATCAGATTAGGTTTGTTTTTAAACTTGCATTGATCCGAATCAATGCAGTCCCATCAATTGATCACACCACAAAGAACGAAAATATACTGATGTACGTATATGCCATCCGCATTCGCCACTGGGTCCCGTCATTACCCGTTAGGTTAGCTAACTAACGACAGAGCGGGGACTGGACTAGCGCGGATGCAAAACATATACAACATCTACTAATATATATACCAATATATTATATTCGCTCAAGGCGTGATAAAATGCAACATCACAGAAAATGAACAGCATCACAGAATAATACAGATATCTGGGATCCCCGGGTTTCACAGAGCCACTACTGAAACCCGACGTTCCCCTGGTCGTGTGGATAGCCTGTGCAATGAAATCTTAGACCCCTACGGGCGCGGCAAGTTACCCACCAAAACCTGAAGCGAGGCAGTCCCCTTCAGCACCGTGAAAGGACAACCCAGCACTTCATGGAATCCGGTAACTTGGGCACCCCTCCTGGGTCAACCTGTACCCCCTACGAGTGTGGCGAACAGCCCGCCAATCCTAGAGTAAAGCCCCCTCCGTCTCAATGCCATGAGATGCGGGCTTGTTGCCCTCTAGAACCCTACTATCCGTGCACCCCTCCGTGGGGTAATCCTAGTACAGAAAGTAAAATATACATACAACGGGTACATCGACCGCAACCTGGTCGTGCCCCAAAATAATAATACAAACAGGCAGTGACGGCAGTCCACATGTCGGACGCTCGCCCCGCAATATCAAATGTACATAATACAACCACAACTGTACCAACATTGCATCCAGGCTATCCTCACCGACCGATCCGCAACATCACAGCAAAAACAGAACATCAACGTGAAAGTCACGTTCGCAAATCCGTCTAACCGGGCTATAGCAGTTAGACCGGATTTACCGATCGAGTGACACTCACGGTCGCAGATATAATGTAAATACTGTGAAATAATGTGTTTAAAATATCCGATCAATCAAATTTTAACAAGTGGGCCCCCCAGCAATACTGTAGCAGATCAAGAAATTCTGGGCCAATGTCAATATTCCAAAACCCCAATTTTAACCCATAAAGCCTACTGGAAAAATTGTGCACACTGATCCATCAATACTGCGGCGGAACCGCGGCAACAAGTAGGGTTTTGCCGCGGTTCCACGCTCCCCTGAAGAGATCAGTGTCTCGAATTTCTACAGTAGTCTTAGGTTTTCCAGCACAGTACTTTTATACAACCTGAAAAAATTTTGGAGACAAAAAAATTTCAACAGAAAACTGTCGCTAGCTAAAATGTAGATTTTGGAATTTTGGTCGATCGGAAATGCAAAACACATTAAGGCAAGCTAGACTAAGTTAATGGCGAGGCTCTGATACCACTGTAAGTGCACGGCGGCGCCCCGACCGTCAATCCAACGGCCAAATGCGGAAGCGGTGATAAACTTTAATTTTTACTTGAACTGGCAAACCGTCGCGCACTAATACCCGGATCGAACCACTAACTAGTCCTAGCTATCTATAAGAAAGGGAAGAGAGATATACCGACAGATCCGAGTCCTCCGGTCTTCTCATCGTCGTCCCAATCTCCTGCGGAATGTCCCGTCTCCTCCTCGTCGCCGGAAGTGCACCACATCGCCTACTTCTTTTACGGGCTCCCACCTCAATGCCGAGGCAATTCGGGCACGAAGCTGGCTAGTCGACGTGCCCAAGATTTGCTGTAGAATGTAGTGTGGATTACAAGTCTCACTTTGGGGTTGTGGAATTGCCTTTGTGGTGGAGGATTGATACAAGCTTTTTGGAAATGGTGTTGTGGGATTTTCCAACATGAAATGAATGAAAAATCACACCTCAAAATTCATGGGCAGCCCCATACATGGCCGGCCATGACTTGGTGAGTGAGAGGAGAGAATGAAAGTGTCATATGATAGAAAAATGAGAGAGCCATCCCCTTATCCCATGGAGAGAGAGAGAAGGCTATCATACAAAAGAAATCATCACCAAATCAAAACCCACACTCAACCACCTACCACCAACCTCATCATCAACAACCATGATGAGCCAAAAGTCAAGTCATGATGGAAAAGAAAGAGTCAAATGGTCAAGGGATGGTGCAACCATCATGACACAAGAATATGCAAAGAACCCCTCCTCAAACACTTATTTGCAACAATGCAAATAAGCCCTCCTCCACCAAACTTCGGCCAATAAACGATACAAAGGAAATCGGCCGAAACGAAAAGCAAACTGGCAACTCCAGAAAACTGGTCCCGTAATAAATTACAGGAAAACCCCGATTCTGTGCATACACACCCGTATCTGTATTTCGACCGAAATACAAATGCAATGAGACAAAGTCTACACTGTACTTTACTACGATCCGGCTTATACCAAAGCCGGCTAGTAATATCCGTTCGATCCTGATCCGTGCAATACCACACGTATCTGATCGAACCCTGCCATATATCCATACGGCCTATAGTACAAACTGTCCGATCCTGATCCGTGCAATACCGCACGTATCTGATCGGACCTTGCCATATCTCCATACGGCCTCTACAACTTTTCGCCCGAAAGCTGAGTAAGTGAATGTGGGGGACTCTAAAGACTCGTCAACACCTTGGTTGTGGATTTAACCACTAGCACGTCAGAGGTATAAGCCAATACGTAACGGGCTACCAGGTATTGACTAAAAGGGACGTCTGTGAGCGAACTCAGCCTGACAACCCTACTGAGCCTGTTAGTGACAATATCCATACAGTCCGGTCCGTTCGTCTATGAGCATCGCATGGAGGGCCTAGAGGGTTGGTAAAAGTCAGACCCCCAAAAGCGGTACAAGTCGTGTCGGAGTGTAGCCCAAAACACCCTGAGATACTACCGGAATACCTACCAGTAAATCTACTTGCCTCGGCCGAGGGCTTCGTGTAATGGCTCTCCTAGACACAGCGCGACCTCACCCCCAATACCGGGAGAGACGAACCCCTGATGATACGCTCACTGCCTCTATGTGGCTCGGGACTGTACCCAACTAAAACCTGTTTGCACGACTCCTTTGAGCCGTGGTAGGGTAGTAATCAAAGTACAGTAGGAACTCACACAAGACAAATGACGATCCCCAGGTCGATGAACTAACCTGCATACATGTCACCAGGGAACTGCCATCTGACGTCTGGTATATGACCAACTAGCATGTTCCCGGCGAGTCCTGTCCGGTGTACTCATAACCCAATGAGCACCTGTATACATCTTAGGTGAACCAACTGACACCAGTGGCTTGTGAGACCGGCCACCGCCCCTCGTCGGGGTCTCGACTGTATACACTAGTCTACTCTGGAGTATCGATGCCCTGTCTCGAAACTCACACGACTAGGGACCATTTAAGGATATGCTTATAGACTGCCAGCTCCCACGTATATGATCGCCCTCATACTGCTGGTGGTCAAGCAAGAATCCTAGGGGCTCTATCAACGTGTAATAGCGACTTGTCAGGTCACCTAAAGCAGTACACGATGATAAAGATAAACCAGATAGCATACTATCATCTCAAGTAAGACTGTCCTATCGGGATAGGTCTTCTATCAATCATTGTAATCACGTGCCTGTGATCGAATAATTGAATCTGAGGGCACTACCTCTAACACACCGTTGATATATATATCCTCATACTTTCATGCACACCCCTTTATGTTATTTACGTGCATGCAGATATTGATTATATGGGTGGACGAGATCCACATGCATACATACCTTGATTTTGGGTGGATGAAATTCACATGCATACATACCTTGATTATGGTTGGACGAGATCCATATACATGCCTTGATTATTATTGTTGGATGTTATCCGCATGCATATAGGTATTGACTACCTTGTTGGCACATATACAGACCCGGTCACCCTGGATATCATTGTATTACATTTATGATATAGTTGACCTAGGAGTCATTGTTTATTCGATTTCTGTCTGTTGATATTTTTCTACTCGCGAGTTAGAAACTCTCCCCCGTTGTGCCACAGTTCTTGCAGGTTGACCGCTTGAATCAGTAGCGGCTTCGCTGGTATACAGTTGCATTCGGGTGTTTTGCATTGGTAGGTGGGACCTTGTATCGTACCCATGCTTGTATTTATATTTCATATTGTATCTAGCAAACTCCATCAATCAAAACTTGTAAATTGTATAAGTAATGGGACTCAGTGGGATTGTGGTTGCGAGACTTAGAGCGAGGGGTATTCCGCTACTTGTGATTTATATGTCTTGCTTTTCTTTATCTTTTGTGGTGAACTTCCCCGTTGGGCGTCGTATACTTGTATATATTGTCTTGCGTGGTTGTGATCTGCCGTTTGGCGAAGAGCTAGCTCCCGCTTGCGGATGCCATTATTCTTATTATGTATTTGTGGTTTTGGATCAAAATATACAAAGGAGGCGCTGCGAAAATTTTTAAAAGACTAAACATGTTTTCAAACTAGTAAATTTCACTTGCATCATTCATGTTCCTTTTCTATGCATTAAGAAAACTTGATTTCATATACCTTTATTTCAAAAACCTCACCTCCTTTATTTTTCTAAAAGGTTTAGATTTCTGGGTTTCAGCTTAGACGAATTTCGCTACGCCTTTAGACGTTGCTTGATTCAAGTGCTGGTCACGAGCTAATATTTTGGGTATTGACAAAGTTGGTATCAGAGCGTTAGGTTTAACTTTTGTTCGAGTCTACGTTTGACTATGTGGAGTCTAGGGCGGGTATGTATTTCGGAACCTAGGGTTGACCTTACAGAACTTAGACTTGAACGGGGGGTGGGGTGGGGTAGGGGGTATTAGACCCGAAAATTCGTTTCATAGGCTGACCCCGATTGATGGAGTAGGTAGCTTGAGTAGAGTGACATACATTACGTATGTTCCGCGGCATATTTACAATACGATACTCCACTTAAGAAACCTTAGAATGTATATATTTTTGAGACCAGTGATTCTCTTTGTATCCATGATTATACATCCATCTGAGATCCTTGATTCTATCTGTTTCCATGATAATACTCCCATTGATGTTGTTCCTTCTTATGATCATGTATCCATTCTGGATCTGTCGTTTTCCCTCATGTCGTTGATCTGCTTTCTTCGATACTCGATTGAAGTTCCTTTCACCATAGTTTGAGCACAGTTTGAGCTGCTGCTAATGTTGCGGTCAGGGCGAGCTTGTCTGGTACGACGGCCGACCATTGTGTTTTCTGGTGACATGGGAACATCTTGATGTTGTGTTGTGTTGTGGCCTCTTGTGGAGGCGAGTGCTTGGTTTTATACCGGATGATCGGGCCATTGTTAGAGCTACCAGTTGTGAGAGGACTGTTGATGTACAGCATACCTCATATATTTTGATCTCGCCTACCGTGCAGATATGTGACCCAGCTATTGCTAAGATGTTGGGATGTCGCTTCCAGAGCTTACGAACTAAGATCGCCGGAGCTTCCAGGCAGAAATGCGACAGATAATAGCTAGTCTACCCTGATTTGAGTGACGAAGGCGATTCATCAGATTGATGCACCGACGCAGGCCCAGTTGAGTTAAAGATTTCCAGTGTGGAGAGAATCTTACTCAGACCTAGACCAGACTGATCCAGAGATGACCGCCGATGTATCGCCTTTCTTGGAGGATTAAGGCATTGTTTAGCATGCGGGCGAAGAATATTCACATGTTGTATAGGCGAAGTTAAAAAGGTTCGAACGAGTGTCAGGAAACCATTTTTCCCAAGTTTAAAGTGTTCGGAGGAACATGCAGGTAATTCTGTGGACCCTCTAGAAGAATGAAACCCTAACTCGACATGATGACCATAGAACCGCTTTGAACCTTAGGGTTTGTGGCAGTTTAGCGGTGCCATCAGTGAGGCTTGGGTTTGCCCTTCTACGGCTGGTCCAGAGGTGCTGTGGTATGTACCAGATATTTTTAGACTGTGCTCAGGTGTTGAGCTTTCGAGAAATTTTGGGACCTTGATGACTCGATCGAAAAGTTTGACGCCGTCCGGATACCATGTGATAAGAGATCTGCAAGCTGACCAGCTTTGGATAGAGGACCTCACCCAGAGGCGTTGTGAGTTGATCGAGAACGGATGAGTATTGAGTATTTCTCCGATAGTTGGGACGAGTTCCTGAGGACGTGTTCGGCCAGATATCTTCTACTGAGTGATGAAGATACAGAGTATGCAATTTCGAGTCCGTATGAGAGACTTCGGATTGACCATGGCCGAGAATAGTTATAGTGCGCAGATTCCACGGCGTGACGTCATAGTGGACGACGATAATGACAAGTGGAACCAGAGGTTTGTGCGAGATGCTGACGAGTTGTTGCTACTCCTCATCAAGATCAGAGACCTGATATGCTTACAGAGGCGTTGGGATACGACCATTTTCCGAGGAAATGTGTGAGGAACACGCAGATGTCCAGAAAACAAGAAAGGATTATGTAAGAGTACCGGCCTCCATACAGTTCGGCATAGGCAAGATCGGAAGAGACCCTGAGCAGGATTCCTTCCAGGACACTGCTGCAATGAGATTTGCACCCAAGATCAGATGTGTCACGTGTATTCAGAGAGACAGAGGCCAACGCCAGTGACGTGCTGCCTTACGAGTGGTCGTGATGATTGACCGGAAGATGACCAAAGAAGTGCCAAAACGGAATCGTTCCCGTTAGCACACCTGACAGGGCCGATGAGCCGATGGATTGCAGGATTGGTAATCCATAGAGAAGATAAGGACCCATAGGCAGAGGACACCAGGCCATGAGCAGGTGGCGAGCGGATGTTCTTGCTCTGCTAGTTTTGGGCGCACCGGCCTTTTTTGACATTGTAGGAGGTGTATCTCGATGTCCTTTATTGCGATTTGCGTTGTGATCCGAGTATCACGCTTATTTCGCTTGAATTTGAGTTTTGATGACGAGTTTCCCGATATTGATTTCATGCACCATGGCTGCACCTACTGAGTACTTACATTTTTGCGCATAGTTATCGCACCTTACATATATTTTATACACCATTGTGTTGATTTGCGATTTGTGCATATCTATTGCATTGATGTCGATTTTGTACCTTCCTAGCATGTGTTTATGATTTCGTGGATTTCATATGTATGATTTGATTTCTGCACTCGGTGTAGCTTATATGTGCTTGTAGTGCGTTGATACGTATTTTTTGCACCACAGTTGCACCTGACTTCGTTTTGATGTCATTTGAGATATTTATTGTGATTTCATGCCTAGGGCATGCATATGATTCGATTTATGCTTTCGGCATAATTTTCATGCACTCTTGGTATTTGATTTGCTTTTGTGCATGTTGATGCACATGGTGGTGAGATTATACACTACGGTATACCTGATTTGGATTTGGATTGAAATGTGTTGTATACCGTCGATTCGATTTTGATACTCGATATTTTTTTGTGCACCTTTTGTTGGAGATAGTGCTCTCAGAGTCAATTATTGGATCACAGGCACGTGATTGCAATGTTTGAGGGAGGACCTATCCCGGTAGGACAGTCTTACTCGAGATGATAATATGCTATCTGGTTTACCTTTATCATCGTGTACTGCTTCAGGTGACCTTACAGGTCGCTATTACACGCTGATAGAGCCCTTAGGATTCTTGCTTGACTGCCAGCAGCATGATGGCGATCATATACGTGAGAGCTGGTGGTCTATAAGCACATCCTTAAAAGGTCCCTAGTCGTGGGAGTTTCGAGACAGGGCATCGATTTTCCAGAGTAGACTAGTGTATACAGTCGAGACCCCGACGAGGGGCGGTGGCCGGTCTCACAAGCCACTGGTGTCAGTTGGTTCACCTAAGATGTATACAGGTGCTCATTGGGTTATGAGTACACCGGACTGGACTCGCCGGGAACATGCTAGTTGGTCTTATACTTGACGTCAGATAGCAGTTCCCTGGTGACATGTGTACAGGTTAGTTCATCTACCTGAGATCGTCATTTGTCTCGTGTGATTCCACTGTACTTTGATTACTACCCTACCACGGCTCAAAAGAGTCGTGCAAACAGGTTTTAGTTGGGTACAGTCCCGAGCCACATGGAGGCAGTGAGCAGATCTACAGGGGTTCGTCTCTCCCGGTATTGGGGGTGAGGTCGCGCTGTGTCTAGGAGAGCCATTACACAAATCCCTCGGACGAGGCAGGAGATTTACTGGTAGGTACTCCAGTAGTATCTCAGGGTGTTCTGGGCTTCACTCCGACACGACTTGTACCGCTTTTGGGGGTCTGACTTTTACCAACCCCCTAGGCCCGCCATACGATACTCATAGACGAACGGACCGGACTGTACGGATATTGTCACTGACAGGCTCAGAAGGGTGTCAGGATGAGGTCGCTCATCGACGTCCCTTTTGGTCAATAGCTGGTGGCCCATCACGTATGGCTAATACCTCTGACGTTCCTGTGGTTAAATCCACAGCCATAGTATTGACGAGTCTTTAGAGTCCACCACACAGACAGTTACTCAAGTTTCGGGCGAAACGCTGTAGAGGCCGTATGGAGATATGGCAGGGTCCGATCTGATACGTGCGGTATTGCACGGATCAGGATCGGAGGGTTTGTACTAGAGGCCGTATAGATATATATGGCAAGGTTCGATCAGATACGTGCGGTATTGCACGGATCACGATCGAACGGATATTACTAGCCGGCTTTGGTTTAAGCCGGATCCTAGTTTAGTACAGTGTAGATTTTGGCTCATTGCATTTGTATCCGGTCGGAATACAGATGCGGGTGTGTATGCACAGTATCGGGGTTTTTCTGTAATTTATTACGGGACCAGTTTTCTGGAGTTGCCAGTTTTCATTCCGTTCCAGCCAGTTTTCATTTGTTCTTTCCTGGCCGGACTTTTCCGATGGAGGGGGTTGCAAATAACATTTTGTGGAAGGTTTATTTGTGAGATGAGAGATTATGATAGCATCTTTAGATTCCCTTTCCATCTTTTCTTTTCATGCATCATTACTTGTATTAATGAGAAAGGATTAAGATGGGATTGATTTGCTTCCTTGATGTGAGACTTGCTTTATGTTGTGGTCACTACCTTTGTTCTCCTACACTCACCTCCCTCATGTATGATATTCTTTCCTCCACTATTTTGAGAAAAAGGGGGGCCGGCCACTTCATTAGGGGGAGAGAAGGAGAGGGTTTCATTTTGATGAGGATAATTGGTTCATCTCATTTTTCTTGCTACACACATTCTAGCTCCACATGAAAGTTCATTTCCATTCTATTCCTCCATCACCATGGCAACTACACAAACCCCCAAAGAGACTACGATTCTACACTTGCCTACAACAAATCTTGGGCACGTCGACTAGCCAGCTTCGTGCCCGAGTTGCCTCGGTATTAAGGTGGGAGCCCGTAAAAGATGCAGACGATGTGGTGCCCTTTCGGCAAGAAGGCGACGACCGGAGTTTCCGCAGGAGATCGGGACGATGACGAGAAGACCGGAGGACTCGGATCAGTCGGTATACTTCTCTACCCTTCTCTTGTTAGCTAGTATAGGTTAATGGTCACGATCCGGGTATATTGTCCGCGGTAGCGCCAGTTTAAAAGTTAAGAAAAATTTTGATTTCGCATTTTGGCCTCGGATAGACGGCCGGGGCTCTAGGATTTCATTGCACAGGCTATCCACACGACCAGGGGAACGTCGGGTTTCAGCAGCGGCTCTGTGAAACCCAGGGATCCCAGATATCTGTATTGTTCTGTGATGCTGTACATTTCTGTGATGTTGCATTTTATCACGCCTTGAGCGAATATAATATATTTGTATATATATTAGTAGATGTTGTATATGTTTTGCATCCGCGCTAGTCCAGTCCCCGCTCTGTCGTTAGTTAGCTAACCTAACGGGTAATGACGGGACCCAGTGGCGAATGCGGATGGCATATACGTACATCAGTATATTTTCGTTCTTTGTGGTGTGATCAATTGATGGGACTGCGTTGATTCGGATCAATGCAAGTTAAAAAACAAACCTATTCTGATGTTGTTGGAACACTTTTCAAAAAGCTGTTATTGCAAGGACGTTCACTTTTGTTTTGCATCGTGGTATTCATTTGGAATATCCTGCTCCTCAGTCGACGAGGCAAGGGCCGAGATCCCTTCACCGGGAGTGACCCCTTGGACAGAAGTTTGCGTCAGGGCATTAACTTCACTATAGCCAATTACTTTTGCTTTGCATCGTGGTATTCAGTTGGAATATCCTGCACCTCATTCTACGGGGAAAGAGCTGAGATCCCTTCACCGGGAGTGACCTCTTTAGCAAAGGTTTTCGTCACTATATTTTTATAAAAGGCTATGCAGTTCCTTCAACGATATCAAGTTCATTACGTTAAAGGTTTTTCGCCAAAAACCGGTCGTAGCCCTCCGTCATTTCTTATGGGAATTATTTAGTATTCGTGCTGCGTTTGTTGACTCCGTCAAGGCGTAGTGTACGGTAGCTAAGTGGTGCTTGTTTGTTGCATAAATGGGATTAGTTAGGACAGTCGTGCGGCCTTGTTGACTCCGTCAAGGGCACGTACGGGTGGGTTGAATGCAATACAGATAATGACGGGTTGAACTTGACTAGGACTCTTTGATTTGTTGACTCCGTCAAGGTCACTTGAGTCCTAGGGGTAAAAATCATATCGGGAGTTTCTAAAGAAACTGAAACTTGCCAGGCATGCGCATACCTTCTGGAGTGTGGTGACTTGAGTGGATTCCGTCAAGTTATCATGCGATGATTGTTGGATCCCGATTCCCACTGATGAGTTGGTTTACTCCTCGGGTGATCCCGGCTAATTCTTCTTTCAGGTTTGGGGAAGAATTTGACGTTACAGTGGGAGGTTTCCTGATTAGATAAAGTGATAACCATTCTGATCTAGGTTAGAGTGCACGCTGAGTGTTTCTTTTCTCTCTCTCTTTGGCAGCGACCAATGACCCGACCCTAGACTATGACTCAGTGACCAAGTTGACCGAACCTTCTTAACACTGGCTTTTGGATTGTCAGAGTTGCAAACCTCATTGCCACTCCTACTTTTACTCTTTTCTCCAGGACACCCCGTATTACTACGAACGTCCACTTCCATTGGACAAAACCATCGTATGGTTAGATACGAACTCGAAGGAATTCGAGGATGGTTTCCGGTTCTGGAGAAAACGAATAGGACTATTCAGTTGTCTTTTCCTTTTACCTTCTCTCTCAGATTGCGAGTACTTCTTGGCTTAGGAGATAGTACACCCATTACGCAAATTGGATAGTCTTCTTCCAAACCTTAGGCTGGTGCCGAACGGTGGGGAATGAAGAATACCAATTAGCCTAAACGGTGTACAGAAAGTATTAAGTAAAGACGAAGAAAGGGATTAGTATGAGGGCAAAGTAAATTGCGACTGCTATTCACGACCATACCAAATATTTCTTCGCCAATCCTAAATCACCTTTGTATTTCTCCAGGACACTCCGTATCACTACGAAGATCCCAAGTTTATTGGATAATCCATCGTATGGTTATATACGAACTCTAAAGGAACTTGTTCCAGTTCGGGGATGGATTCTGGTTCAGGAGAAATAGGAATAAGGTTTATTCGGTTGTCTTTTATCTTCACCTTCTCTCGCATTGCGAGTGCTCCTAGGATTAGGACAGTACACCGATTATGCTTGTTGGATAGTCTTCTTCCAAACCATAGGCTGGTGCCGAACGGTAAGGAAGGAAGAAAACCATTTGGCCTAAAGGGGTGTGCAGACGGTAATGACTAAAGACATATAAAGGGATTTGGACAGATGGCAAAGAGATATAGGGTTACAGTTGTGAGTCTGGATAATGGTAGAGGCATTACTAGGAATACCAGGATACCCCATGGAAACATTTCAATGTTTCAGTTCAACTGTGAACTGTTAAAAGAAAACTGATTTCCCGATTAGACACTTGCTCCAGGGTATGTATTTACCAGGTTGGATTCTCACATCTGTATGGTTTTACAGATGATGAGTGGGAGTAAGTTATTAGGAATTAGATGACCATCCTCATTATATCGGGATTCGTTGTAATTGGTGATATTTGAGGAAGCCACCTGGGTTGTTTGCCGGTCGGCAAATATTTGGTTTTGAATATCCGTTGCTATGCACCAATTTCAAATTGATATATCTGTACGTCTATTTTCATAGAGTGAGATATACCTTTTTGAAATTATGTCTATGACATTTACCTATATCAATGGATGGTTAGGTAAGGAGCATTGAACAGCGGTGTAATTCTTCTTAACCATAAGTACGGTTTTCAACCTACGACACACAGTGAATGAGTTATCAGACTCAAGGGACTTGTACAGAGTATTGTATGTTGTCCAGCGTCCATCAAGACAGAGGGGTTGGTCCTCGTACTATATTCGGTTTACTTATGACTTCTCTAGGTTTTAGACAGCTGTTTCGTGGAAACACAGGGTCCGAATTTTGGGAAGTTATAGGTTTTTGAATAAAGTAGAGAACCAAGTATTGCAAGTATCGGGATTCTTCAAAGTGATCGAAGATGTAGATACTTGTGTATGGTGTTCAGTTGATAGTAATGATTTAGAGAACTTGCTTCTCTTTCAGGTTACTCATAATTGGAAGCATTCCTAAGTTCAATAACGCTGATCGGCCTCCTTCCATTTAGTTGACATACACTGGAGACAGCTGCATGATTTGAATCTGGTTCAATTAAATCAGTGCCTCTGTTTCTATATTGGATATAGAATAGTTCATATCTTAACGATGTTAAAGTACGGGGAGTTGTCCGGCTTATGCTTAAAACCAGATTCCGGATAACTCAAGGCACGTTTCTATAATGGCTGTTTGTGGGTTGACCCAGGCTATGACGATGGTTGATTTTCTACCATCTGGAAGATCAATAGTGATATTGTTCTTGACTCGCCACAGTTTTAACATAAATGGATTTTTTGAGAAAACAGCAGTGGGAGTATGGTAGAACTGGAAGTGATTCCAGAACCGTAAACGATTACTGAAAATTTGATAGGAACCTAAAGATTCAATCTGGCTTGACATTACATTAGCCACTCCGCAGATATGGTGGGTAACCTCAGGCACTCGAGAGGTACTTCGGTATCCTCAAGGACGGTGGCAGGGAGGTACTTGTTTACCCAGACTTACCATTGCTGTTGTTCCAGACTGTGAGACCCGGCAGGAGGATGAGTATAGCGTCTTTCTAAACTAGTTTTAGAAAAGTACGTGTATATGACTCTGCCAGAGAGTTGTCGTGGTCAGTAGGAGCAGCGGAAGCATTGGTGGACAAGTGGCTTATGTCTATATATAGACTAAAGCGGAGATAACGGAGATAGATCATCTATTTCTGATATGAAAGCCATAGGTTTGACTTCATCAGAATAGGGGATGGATCTGCTAATGAGGTAGTAGAGTGTAATGTCCTGGTATTTGGATGACATACACAGAGTAGGAAGTGATATTCCTATACTACGATCGGTTATACTTTGGTTGTCACACAGTGGTTTCTCCACACAGGACTTGGATATTATATCAGACATTCTGGTTACTAGATCTATAGTTTTAGATCTAGATTTGGGTGGTTTCCTAATCTGGGTACCTTGACAGCATTCTGTGAGTATTTAGAATGGACGACTCCTGGCACGGTAGTACACCTGCAGGTAATGGAGTCACCCTCTCTAAAGGTGTCTTACAGACTAATGTGGAAAGGGATGTGCATGATTGGCAGATCACTTGCTTAGGCAATTGAGTCAATCATGAGATGTCAAGTACCACACCAGATGTTGTTCTTGCAGTAAATGCAATAAGTTGATATTAATCCAAACCTGGAGAAACAATCGGAAGAAGTTTTAGGACATAAGTGCGTGTTCTAGGGATATGATAGCGGCTTTCTCCTTCGGGAGACAGTTATCATTCCAGGCTTCCAGGTGACATGGATGGCAGAGTGGCTGTCAGAGTTATAGTTTCTCCTTCTGACGAGGGGCAGTATTTTGGACAGGTGGTCTAAGGAAATACTGAGGGAGGCTTGGCGCTGGGTACTGATTAAGTTCAGTTAGCGATACAGTCTAAGAAGTTTGGATTTGGAGTTCATTTATGAGCTAGGTCCTATCAGATATCCAGACATACTCTAAGACAGGTATTACTCATTTCGGGAGATGGTTTTCTCTGCGTACTTGAGATATAGAGAGACATAGAAAGAAACATCACAGCGGATCCACTCACTGAGGCTATTCCTCGAACGCAATAGTTTCGCAAACGAGCTTTGTGAGACTGACTAGTAGAGGAGTTGGGTGTTCGGTATCACACGGGCTGTGAGTATGCGGCATCGCAATAATTAGCCTTGAGTGCAAGTGGGAGATTGTTGAAGATAGTGCCCTCAGAGTCAATTATTGGATCACAGGCACGTGATTGCAATGATTGAGGGAGGACCTATCCCGGTAGGACAGTCTTACTCCAGATGATAGTATGCTATCTGGTTTACCTTTATCATCGTGTACTGCTTCTGGTGACCTTACAGGTCGCTATTACACGCTGATAGAGCCCCTAGGATTCTTGCTTAACAGCCAGCAGTATGATGGCGATCATATACGTGAGAGCTGGTGGTCTATAAGCACATCCTTAAAAGGTCCCTAGTCGTGGGAGTTTCGAGACAGGGCATCGATTCACCAGAGTAGACTAGTGTATACAGTCGAGACCCCGACGAGGGGCGGTGGCCGGTCTCACAAGCCATTGGTGTCAGTTGGTTCACCTAAGATGTATGCAGGTGCTCATTGGGTTATGAGTACACCGGACTGGACTCGTCGGGAACATGCTAGTTGGTCTTATACTTGACGTCAGATAGCAGTTCCCTGGTGACATGTGTACAGGTTAGTTCATCGACCTGAGATCGTCATTTGTCTCGTGTGAGTTCCCACTGTACTTTGATTACTACCCTACCACGGCTCAAAGGAGTCGTGCAAATAGGTTTTAGTTGGGTACAGTCCCGAGCCACATGGAGGCAGTGAGCGGATCTGCAGGGGTTCGTCTCTCCCGGTATTGGGGGTGAGGTCGCGCTGTGTCTAGAAGAGCCATTACACAAAGCCCTCGGCCGAGGCAGGAGATTTACTGGTAGGTATTCCAGTAGTATCTCAGGGTGTTCTGGGCTTCACTCCGACACGACTTGTACCGCTTTTGGGGGTCTGACGTTTACCAACCCCCTAGGCCCGCCATGCGATACTCATAGACGAACGGACCGGACTGTACGGATATTGTCACTGACAGGCTCAGTAGGGTGTCAGGATTAGTTCGCTAATCGACGTCCCTTTTGGTTAATAGCTGGTGGCCCGTCATGTATGGCTAATACCTCTGACGTGCCTTTGGTTAAATCCACAGCCATAGTATTGACGAGTCTTTAGAGTCCACCACACAGACAGTTACTCAAGTTTCGGGCGAAACGCTGTAGAGGCCGTATGGAGATATGGCAGGGTCCGATCAGATACGTGCGGTATTGCACGGATCAGGATCGGACGGTTTGTACTAGAGGCCGTATAAATATATGGCAAGGTTCGATCAGATACGTGCGGGATTGCACGGATCAGGATCGAACGGATATTACTAGCCGGCTTTGGTTTAAGTCGGATCCTAGTTTAGTACAGTGTAGATTTTGTCTCATTGCATTTGTATCCGGTCGGAATACAGATGCGGGTGTGTATGCACAGTATCGGGGTTTTCCTGTAATTTATTATGGGACCAGTTTTCTGGAGTTGCCAGTTTGCATTCCGTTGCGGCCAGTTTTCATTTGTTCTTTCCCGGCCGGACATTTCCGATGGAGGGGGTTATTTGCAAATTTGAAAATAACATTTTGTGGAGGGTTTATTTGTGAGATGAGAGATTATGATAGCATCTTTAGATTCCCTTTCCATCTTTTCTTTTCATGCATCATTACTTGTATTAATGAGAAAGGATTAAGATGGGATTGATTTGCTTCCTTGATGTGAGACTTGATTTATGTTGTGGTCACCACCTTTGTTCTCCTACACTCACCTCCCTCATGTGTGATATTCTTTCCTCCACTATTTTGAGAAAAAGGGGGGCCGGCCACTTCATTAGGGGAGAGAAGGAGAGGGTTTCATTTTGATGAGGATAATTGGTTCATCTCATTTTTCTTGCTACACACATTCTAGCTCCACATGAAAGTTCATTTCCATTCTATTCCTCCATCACCATGGCAACTACACAAACCCCAAAAGAGACTACGATTCTACACTTGCCTACAGCAAATCTTGGGCACGTCGACTAGCCAGCTTCATGCCCGAGTTGCCTCGGTATTGAGGTGGGAGCCCGTAAAAGATGCAGACGATGTGGTGCCCTTTCGGCAAGGAGGCGACGACCGGAGTTTCCGCCGGAGATCGGGACGATGACGAGAAGACTGGAGGACTCGGATCAGTCGGTATACTTCTCTACCCTTCTCTTGTTAGCTAGTATAGGTTAATGGTCACGATCTGGGTATATTGTCCGCGGTAGCGCCTGTTTAAAAGTTAAGAAAAATTTTGATTCCGCATTTTGGCCTCGGATAGACGGCCGGGGCGCTGCCGTGGTGCAACACCTTTTGCACCAGAATGGATTCTTGTGCATGTCAGATGCACCCGATAGTGTTGTCGTGCACTCCCGTTGCACTGGACAGATGCTTTCGTGCACACCCGTTGCACGTAGTTTTGGTCTTTGGTGCATATTGTGCCACATGTATTTGGATTTGAATTCCATGCGCACCAGAACCATGCGTTTATTGGATACGCCTTTTGAGACCGATTTTGCTTTTGAGCACTTTGTTTCATGTTAGGCACTATATTGTGTAGTAGCCAAACATGACTGATCTGAGGACAGTACCTGAGTACTTTGCATGCATTAAAAGATTACCAAAAGGGTTTTCAAAAAGAGCTATAGTCTCGCTATTTCCTACGTGTCCGTGAGCGACACGAACGCTTATAAAGGAGAACCTTTTTGGGATATGTTGAAAATGACGGAACGTGTATTTAAGAAAACATATATGGACATATATTATTATTTTAAAATGAGCGTCCGTCAGTTATGCCGTGAGTTACGAATTCCCGTGGTGATTTAGAAAAGATTTTGCATGTATTTTATTCAAATTTTGGAGTTTTCAAAGATGCGTACTATACACGTAGTTTTGTAATTGACTAGTATATATTGGATTTCAGTAGTGGATTTCGAGATCTGCATCTCTATTGTAACTCCGAGGATATGCGTGCAAATCCGATGATTTGCGAGACGCTTGACGGGGTTTGATTTTGAGTTTTGTACTCGTTTTCATGCTCACTTGACGCGCTGTGTTATTTCTCCATCTTCCGTGATTTCGGAGCCCTGGTTATTTGAACTGATTATTGAAATGTTTTAGATTTTGGGGGTTTAAATTTAAATTCGGGAACCGAATTTATTTAAGGGCGGAAGACAGTAACATTCAAAAAATATAAAATATTATTTTTGGGAATTTAATATTAAAATAATATATTTCCCGAAAACTGCCCGATTTGCGAAATTGGGGTTTTCGAAAAAGGGTATAAATATATACCAATAATTATGAAATAAATACAAATTAAAATGATTTATTCATTTAAAAATATATTTAAAGTATTTGGCATTTTAAAAAAATTATTATATGCAAATTTGATAAAAACCCGATTGGTGCACTGCTAATCGCGATTAAGCCAAATCCGCATTTCTACAATTTTTCGTGGCCAGTGCACCATGTCATGTTATGCGGTGATTAAATGTTGTGTTCTTGTGTAATTTTGGGTATTTTGTGACTTGGGTTTTTAATAAAAAAAGGGTAAGAAGAGAAAGGGTATAAGGGTAATATTGAGAGAGAGTGGGTGGAAATAAGAGAGTAGAGAGAGAGAGGGGCTCCTCATTCTAAACTCTCCCATCATTTTCTTCTTCTTCTTCTTCCTCTCTTCCCTCCACCTTCACCCCATGATATCATCTCAAATCCTTGATCAAAACCCTAATTCCCTTTCATAAAAATTGATTCCCTCAACACCCTCTACACATTGGACCAAGAAAAGTGAGATTTCGACAACCTTGAGGAGCTAGGGTTTTCTTGGGTTGTCCGAGAGAGGTAATTTCATCACCTTTAGCATAGTATTTCATTCACATTACCTTTCATGCAAGTTTAGAAGTGAAATTGTGATGTTTAGTGAACCTTGTGAAACCCTAGTAAAGGCTTTGAGTGTTGTTTGAAATTGGGTGATGCCTAGTGGCTGTTAACTAGACTTGGGTGGTGTTTTAATGACCTGGGCCAGAGCTTAGAAACCCAAACATGGATTTAGAAACCCCGACAGCGGATAAATGTGTGAATTGTGAGGGTATTTTGGAATCTGGAGCAACCCAGCGACACTAGAAAGGATTTTGCAATTACTGGGAGTCGTGCAGCATCTAGGAAGCTACCATTGAGACCCGAGACCAAACCCTAATATCCACGCCACAGATTTATTAAATCTGGCCGCAATTTGCGGCCAGAGTAGGGTAGAATTGATTCAGTTTGGTTCCAGGGCCTTATCTTCAGTAAATTTGACCCTCCATATATGCAGAATTGACCAATTTGGCCTAGGGTAAAATCTGGGAGCACATTTGGGTGTTTTTGTCCATGATTTCCGTATTTTGAAATGTTAATTCTTTATATTTGGATTTGTATTGGGTTGTTGGTTGTTTGTACATCGACAACAAGGGTTGTTTGATTGTTTTTGCATGTGTAGGACATAGGTTCTAACCTATGAGCGCAACGTGCGCCGTCTCGGTTTTCCGCCTTGATTTTAATACGCATTGCTATGGTTTATTATTATATGTACCTTCGCGTGGATTCCGAGGCGATGGAGCATGGCATCATCGACTTCGGCGAACAAGAACCAAGGTGAGTGGATCTATATCTACGGGGGAAGTCGAGTGGATGCCGTATAGCACCCCCATAAAGTTTTGGTGGAAAACGATTATAGAATATGGTTAAAGAAACCTAGATTAGGAAACTATGGTTAGGATGAGATAGATATGAAACCATATTAGAAACTAGAGGATAGTTAGAAGTGATATGTTACTACTATCATAGGATGACGTTTAGCGATATTGCCGTTTAGGGTACTGTACGACTAGATAGTCGATGTAGATGCGTCATCCGAACCATACCTTTTTCTGAAACAAAGAGTCGTATGTATCTTTTAAATAAATACCTTGAGGGATGTTACGGATTTTCAAATGATATCTTTTTCTTAAAAACACCGTAACCCCTATTTTAAAAACTATGATTCACTTCTTTAAAAATCTGATTGTATGGTTCGGGTGTGTTTGTTAGATTAGATTCTTATACTTAGTAGAGATAGAACGTTTATGTAAATTCGATTTGATGTGTGAGATGAATGCGATGAAGGAATATAAGACGGATATGATTATATGATGATCTGATGATATGTTGGTATACAGATGTGTGTCAATTGATATGATTTATACCGTGCCGGTCCCCTGATATGAGATTATTGCAGATGTGACCTGGGACATAGGTATATATATAGATATATATATATAGAGAGAATGTTGTGAATCATGGATGATAGGCCGTATGTGATATTATGTCGTACCCTCATTTGTCTTATAGGATGATAGGATCCCTATTAGCTTAATGCCGCCGTACGATAATTTTCCGTGCGTGATGAGTTTGACTTGATGATTGATCCTTACCCTTGACTAGAGATTACCATACGATGGATCATACCGTACGCGATGTTGTTAAGCTGGATGCCGATTGATAGATTCCCCGACTCGGTCATATTAGATACGTATACCCATCAGCATTTGCATATGATTTACCTTATGCTGCATTCATATTATTTCCATTGCATTGCTTATACCAGTGCTAGTACACTTGCACCATTATCGATGATGCGTATGTTACACGTACACAGATTTGCCGGCTCACACACTTCATCATCGATAATTGCCATGTCACTACACAGTAGGATTGCTGCATCATAATATGACTCTTCGCATAACATGCTTACATATACATTGATACATCCATACTTGCGGATATACACATTGTATATCCATATTGGTGCACATATACATTGATATATCTATACTTGCGGATATACCTATTTGTATATCCATATTGGTGCACATATACATTGATACATCCATACTTGCGGATATACACATTGTAGATCAATATTGGTGCACATATACATTAATATATCCATATTTGCGCACATTCATGTTGTACATCCATATTGGTACACACATATATTGGTACATCTATACTTGCGCATATGCATATTGCACCTACATAGATAACTGGTTTTATTGGGAGATTGGGAACCGCAAGATATATTTTAAAAACTAGAATCATTTAAAAGTGCGGTTTTCCCTTAATATGTCATATCACTGTTCCATGTTCCATGATATATTGATATGCTTACATTTCTGTTATATGTCGCATACATCATGCTCTATGATTTTTACGCATTGAGATATGCTGTTTTGACGAGATTTCTAGATTTGAGAACTGTGGATATTTTAAAAGAGATTATGTGTTGTTTTAAAAACCCGGTTTCTCTTGATATGATATTTCAGTGCATCCACCATGTGTTTTCTCGATTCTTAGAGCGACATGTGAAACCCGATTCGAGGAGGAGGATGAGGCCGATTGCGGGTACATGGTGGACCCGGTATGGTACCTCGAGGCGAGAACGGATCGCTGTGCAGTAGACGGTGAGCCTGGCAGAGAGACTACTACCTACCGGTGATAGTATTTGGGCTCGGCGGATATCGGGAGGATACCGACCGGAGTTGAGAGATGATATGGACTGATCCGGACTGACGGAGCCCGTGGGCCGATCCGGACTGACGGAGCCCGATATATGAGGATTTACGTGCCGATGCTGGGCATGGTTTCCATGATGTTTTTGAGTGTCGATGCAAGTGTTGGATATAGTGCCCTCAAAGTCAATTATTGGATCGCAGGTACATGATTGCAATGATTGAGGGAAGACGTATACCGGTAGGAAAGTCTTACTCGAGATGATAGTATGCTATCTGGTTTTCCTTTATCATCGTGTACAGCTTTAGATGATATGATCACTATTACACGTTGATAGAGCCCTTAGGATCCTGCTTGACTACCAACAGTATGATGGCGATCATATACGTGAGAGTTGGGTATCCCATAAGCACATCCTTAAAAGTGGTCACTTGTCGTGGGAGTTTCGAGACAGGGCATCGATACTCGGGAGTAGACTAGTGTATATAGTCGAGACCTCGACGAGGGGCGGTGGCCGGTCTCACAAGCCATTGGTGTCAGTTGGATCACCTAAGATGTATACAGGTGCTCATTGGGTTATGAGTACACCGGACAGGACTCGCCGAGAACCTGCTAGTTGGTATTATTCCTATCGTCAGATAGCAGTTCCCTGGTGACATGTGTAAAGGTTAGTTCATCGACCTGAGATCGTCATTTATCTCGTGTGAGTTCCCACTATGCTTTGATTACTACCCTACCACGGCTCAAAGGAGTCGTGCAAACAGGTTTTATTTGGGTACAGTCCCGAGCCACATGGAGGCAGGTGAGCGGATTGGCAGGGGATTCGTCTCTCCCGGTATTGGGGGTGAGATCGTGCTATGTCTAGGAGAGCCATTACACAAAGCCCTCGGCCGAGGAAGGAGATTTACTGGTCGGTACTCCAGTAGTTTCTCAGGGTGTTCAGGGCTACTCTCCGACATGACTTATACCGCTATTGGGGGTCTGACGTTACCAGCCCATTAGGCCCGATATGCGATACTCATAGACGAACGGACCGGACTGTATGTATATTGTCACTGATAGGTTCAGTAGGGTTCCACGATGAGTTCGCTCATCGGCTTCCCTTGAGGTCAGTACATGGGCAGCCGTTACGCACAGCTAGTGCCGCTGACGTTCTTGTGGTTAAACCCACTGTCAGGGTACTGACGAGTCTTTAGAGTCCCCCACAGATACTTTTCCAAGTTCGGGCGAAACATTGTAGAGGCCGTATGGTTTTATGGCAGGGTTCAAAAATGCACGTGCACTTGTGCACGTGTCATATTTCGGACAGATAATACTGGTGGTCTTTGGTTTAAGCCGGATCCAAGTATTATATTGAGTCGGAATATTTTAGTCTCTCGTATTCGGTCGAAATACGGATACAGGTATGTATATACAGGTGAGGGGTATTCTCGTAATCCGTTACGAGAATATTTTAGAAGATGCATTTCTTTTTAGATTAATCATTTTTGTTTAAATGATTAATTGGTTTTGGAAAGGGTGACTCATTTTTGGTGACTCATTACTTCTAGAATGATCACTAATGACCCATGTAATGAGTCATCTAGTGAGTCATTAAGTATTAATGAGTTTTGTTTTGGGTTTGGATATTTGAGGAGATATTTTCATAAGATATTTTCTTTTGGTTTTTTGATAAATACCACCTCTCATATCTATTCACAAAAGGGAGAGAAGAAAAAGAAAAGTTTGTGAGCTTGGTTTTTCTTTCGCTCACTAGTTCTTCTTGAGTTCACCATTTCCAATCCATAGCATCTTCTTCTACCTCCACTCTATCCCTCTCATGTGATGAGAACCCTAGGGTGTTTGAGACAAAATATTCTACCCATTCTCTACTTCATCATGGTCATCTCTTTTAGCAGACTTGATGACCGAGTTGCCTCGGTATAGAGGCGGGAGCCCGTTTGAAGATCCGTTGACGTGGTGCCTCCTCGATGAGGAGAAGAGAGATCGGAGTTGCCATGAGGAGTGTGGGATGATGGCTAAAGACCGAAGGAATCGGATCGATCGGTATAGCTTTTCTACCTCTTTATAGTTTGTTAGTTTAGCGTTAATGACACGATCTGGGTTATAGTATGCGATAGCGCCAGTTATAAAAGTTTTTGTTCCGCGTTTGGCGTCAGAATGATGGCCGAGGCGCTACCGTAGACTTACATGGTATTAGAGCCACGCGATTAACCTTTACTAACTTGTTCTAATGTGTTTAAAACATCGATAGAACGAAATTTCCAAAACCGCGATTTCAATGTTAAAGTTTCTGTCGATTTTATTTTGTCTTCTAAAAATTATTTTGAGCATCTCAGAAAATCGAGCAGGCATTTTTAAGAATACTGTAGAAATTTGGTAGACTGACTCCACTGTACAGCCGCGGAACCGCCGCACAAACCATGGTTTGGCCGCTGTTCCGCCGCCAGTTTGTGGCAACACTACTCCATATTTCTTCAGGGTGTTCTGCATAGGGAATTGTGGTTTCTGGAATGTTTTGATTGGGCCCAGATTTTGTTTAAGTGCTGCAGTTGTACGTGGGGCCCGCTTCGGGAAGTTTTGCCATTCGGAATTTTAAACTTGTTAGTTTACAGTACTTACATTATATCTCCGACCGTGAATGTCATTCGAGCGGTAAATTGCATCTAATTGCTATTGTCCTTTTAGACGGGTTTGCGAACGTGCCATTCGCGTTGATGTTCTGTGTTGTGCTGCGATGTTGTGGATTTGTCATGGTGGATAGCTGTGTGCAATGGTAGTGCAGTTTGGATTTATTTGTACATTTGATATTGCGGGGCGAGCGTCCAACATATGGACTGCCGTCACTGCCTGTTTGTATAATATTCTTTTGGGGCACGACCGGGCTGAGGTCGATGTACCCGTTGTACATATTTTCATTTCTGTACTAGGTTTACCCCATGACGGAGTGCACGGATAGCCGGGTTCTGAAAGGCAACAGGTCTGCATCTCATGGCTTTGAGTTGCAGAGGGCCTCACTCTAGAAATGGCAGACTATTCGCCGCACTCGGGGGGGTTACAGGTTGACCCCAGATGGTGTGCTTAAGTTATCGGATTCCGTGATGTGCAGGGCGGTCCATTCACTATGCTGTAGGGGGCTGCCTCGCTTCAGGTTTTGGCGGGTAACTTGCCGCACCCGTAGGGGTCTAGGTTTCATTGCACAGGCTATCCACATGACCAGGGGAACATCGGGTTTCAGCAGCGGCTCTGTGAAACCCAGGGATCCTAGATTATCTGTATTGTTCTGTGATGCTTATTATTTTTCTGTAATGTTGCATTTATCACTCCTGGAGCGAGTATTGTACATTGGTATATATACTAGTAGATGTTTTATATGTTTTACACCCGCACTTGTCTAGCCCCCGCTCTGTCGTTAGTTAAGTAACCTAACGGGTGATGACGGGACCTAGTGGCGAATGCAGATAGTATATACGTACATTTTATTTTCGTTCTTTCCTGGTGTGATTTATTGATGGGACTGCGTTGATTCTGATCAATGCAAAGGAAAACAAACTTGTTTGGACGTTGTTGGAACAGTTTTAAAAAGTGTTATTACAAAGACGTTTTCTTTTGTTTTGCATAGTGGTATTCAGTTGGAATATCCTGCACCTCATTCGACGAGGCAAGGGCCGAGATCCCTTCAACGGGAGTGACCCCTTGGGCAGAAGTTTGTGTCAGGGTAATAATTTCAATATAGTCGATTACTTGTTGCTTTGCATCGCGGTATTCAGTTGGAATATCATGCACCTCATTCCACGAGGAAAGAGCCGAGATCCCTTCACCGGGTGTGACCTCTTTAATAAAGGTTTTCACCACTATATTTTGTAAAAAGCTATGAGGTTCCTTCAGCGAGATCAAGTTCAATAAGTTAAAGTTTTTTCTCCAAAAACCAGTCATAGCCCTCCGTCATTTCATTTGAATGGACAGTGGTATTCAAGCTATATTGGTTTGGCCCTTAGTCAAGACATAGTGATTGGTAGCTGCTGGGGTGTTCACATAGTGCATAGATAGATGCGTTGATTTGGGACAGTCGTACAGCCTTGTTGGCACTTAGTCAAGGGCGAGTACGGGTGGGTTCAAATTAACAAGATAATGACGGGAAGAACTTGACATGTGACTTATGATTTGTTGGCCCTTAGTCACGGTCATAAGAGCATGGGTAAAAATCATATCGGGAGTTTCTAAAGAAACTGAACTTGCCAGGCATGCGCATACCTTCTGGAGTGTGATAACATGAGTAGATTCCTTCACGTTATCATGCGATGAGAGTTGGATACCGATTCCCACTGATGAGTTAGTTTAGTCTTCGGGTGATCCCGATTGATTCTTCTTTCAGGTTTGGAAGATAATTTGACAGTAGAGTGGGAGGTTTCCTGATTAGATAAAGTGATAACCATTCTGATTTAGGTTAGAGTGCACGCAGAGTATTTCATTTGTCTCTCTCTTTGGCAGCGACCTTTTGACCGACCCTAGACTATGACTCAGTGACCAAGTTGACCGAACCTTCTTAAAATACTGGCTTTTGGATTGTCTGAGTTGCATAAGTCATTGCCGCTCCTTCTTTTACCCTTTGCATTTCTCAGAACACATCGTATCACTATGAATATCCACTTCCATTAGATAGATCCATCGTATGGTTATTTACGAACTCGAAGGGACTTCTTCGAGGATGGATCCAGGTTCAGGAGAAATTGAATTGGTTTATTCAGTTGTCTTTCATCATCACCTTCTCTCAAGTTGCGAGGGCTCCTTAGTTTAGGAGAGTACACCCATTACGCATATTGGATAGTCTTCTTCCAAACCATAGGCAGGTGTCGAAAGGTAGGGAATGAAGAAAACCAATTAGCCTAAGTAGAGTGTACAGAAGGTAATGAGTAAAGAAAAAATAAAGGGATTAGAAAGTGGGAAAAGTAAATTGCGACTGCTATAATTCATGACCAAACCGCGTACTTCATTGCCACTCCTACTTCACCTTTGCCTTTTTCCGCAGTTCGGGAGAAATAGAATAAGGTATTATTCAGTTGTCTTTTATCATCACCTTCTCCCAGGATGCGAGTACTCCTAGGATTAGAAGAGTACACCTATTATGCTTACCGGATAGTCTTCTTCCAAACCATAGGCTGGTGCAGAGCGGTAGGGAAGGAAGAAACCCACTTAGCCTAAAGGGGTGTACAGAAGGTAATGAATAAAGACAAATAAAGGGATTTGGAGAGATTTCAAAGAAATATACGGTTACAATCATGAATTGGATTATGGAAGCGGCATTACTAGAATACCATGATACCCCTGCGAAACATTTTCATGTTTCAGTTTTACTGTGCATTGTTAAAGAAAAACTGATTTCCTAATTGGATACTTACTCCAGGGTATGTATTTACCAGATATGATTCTCACATCTTTATGGTTTTACAGATGATGAGTGGGAGTAAGTTATTGTGAATAAGGTTATCATCCTCATTATATCGGAATTCGTTGTAATTGGTGATATTTGAAGAAATCACCTGGGTTTTGCCGGACGGCAAGTATATGGTTTTGAGCATCCGTTGTTGTGCACCAATTTCAAACTGATATATCTGTACGTTTATTTTATAAAGTGATATATAACTTTTTGAAATTATGTCCGTGACATTTACCTATATCAGTTGACGATTGGGTAAGGAGTATTGAACAACGGGGTAGTTCTTAACCATAAGTACAGTTTTCAACCTACGATGCATAGGTTTTGAGTTATTCAATCAGCGGACTTATACAGAGTATTGTATGTTGTCCAGTGTCCATTAGGACAAAGGGGTTGGTCCTCGTACTATGTTTTGTTTACTTGTGACTTCTCTAGTTTTTAGACAAGTGTTTCATAGAAATACAATGTCTAAGTTTTGAGAAGTTATAGGTATAAGAATAAAGTAGAGAACCAGGCATCGCAAGTATCGGGATTCTTCAAGGTGATCGAAGATATAGATATTTATGATTGGTATTCAGTTGATAGTAATAGTTTTGAGAAACTTGTTTCTCTTTCGGGTTACTCATAATTGGATGCATTCCTAAGTTCAGTAATGCTGATCGGGCTCTTTCCATTAAGTTGATATGCACTGGAGACAGCTGTATGATTTGAATCTGGTTCCAATTAAATAAGTGCCAAAGTTTCTATATTGGATATAGAATGGTTCAAATCTTAACGATGTTATGGTACGGGGAGTTGTCCGGCTTATGTTTAAAACCAGACTCTGGATAACTCAAGGCATGTTTCTATAATGGCAGTTTGCGGGTTGGCCCAGGCTATGACGTGGGTTGACTTTCTACCATCTGGAAGATCAATGGTGATATTGTTCTTGACTCGCCACAGTTTTTGTAAAAGGGATTTTTTCAGAAAACAGTAGTGGGAGTATGGTAGAACTTGAAGTGATTCCAGAACCGCAAACGATTACGGAAAATTTAATAGGACCTAAAGATTCAATCAGGTTTGACATTCTATTAGCCAGTCCGCAGATATGGTGGGTAACCTCAGGCACCCGAGAGGTACTTTGGTAGCTTCAAGGACGGTGACAGGGAGGTTCTTGTTTACCCAGGTTTGACACTACTGTTGTTCCAGGCTATGAGACTCGGCAGGAGGTTAAGTATAGCGTCGTTCTAAACTAGCTTTAGAAGTGCACTTATATATTATTTTGCCAGAGGGTTGTTGTAGTCAGTAGAAGCAGCGGAAGCAAAGTGGGTAAGTAGCTTATGTCTATTTATAGACTAAAGCAGATATAGAGGAGAGAGATCATCTAATTTTGATGTGACAGTCATGGCATTGACTTCATCAGAATAGGGGATGGATCTGTTAAGAAGGTAGTAGGGTGTGATGTCCTAGTATTTGGATGACAAACACAGAGTTGGAAGTATAATTCTTATTCTACGATCGGTTATACTATGGTTGTCACACAGTTGTTTCTCCACACAGGATATGGATATAATATAAGACATTCTGGTTACTAGATATATTGTTTTAGATCTAGATTTGGGTAGTTTCCCAATCTGGGTACTTTGACAGTATTCTAAAGGTATTTAGAATAGATGACTCCTGGCATGGTGGTGTACCTGCAGGTGATGGAGTCACCATCTCTAAAGGTGTCTTACAGACTAAAGGGGAGAGGGATGTGCATGATTGGCAGATCACTTGCTTAGGCAATTGAGTCAATCATGAGATGTCAAGTACCACACCAGATGTTGTTTTTGCTATAGATGCAATAAGTTTAGATATTAATCGAATCCTGGAGAAACATTCAGAAGCAGTTTTAGAACATAAGTGGATGTTCTACGGATTTGATAACGGCAGCCTCCTTCGGGCGACGGTTATCATTCCAGGCTTCCAAGGTGACATGGATGATAGAGTGATTGTCGGAGTTATAGTTTTTCCTCTGGCGAGGGGCAGTATTATGGACAGGTGGTCCAAGAGGATACTGTGGGAGGCATGGTTCAGGGGTTCAGTTGACGATACAGTCTAAGAAATTTGGATTTGGAGTTCATTTATGAACTAGATCCTATTAGATATCCAGACATATTCTAAGATAGGTATTACTCAATTCTGGAGATGATTTCTCCGCGAACATGAAATTTAGAGAGACATAGAAAGAAACATCCGGGCGGATCCACTCATTGAGGCTATTTCTCGAACACAATAGTTTTATAAACGGGATTTGTGAAACTGATTAGTAGAGTAGTTGGGTGTTCGGTATCACACGGGCTGTGAGTATGCGACATCGCAATAATTAGCTTTAAGTGCAAGTAGGAGATTGTTCGATATAGTGCCCTCAAAGTCAATTATTGGATCGCAGGTACATGATTGCAATGATTGAGGGAGGACCTATACCAGTAGGACGGTCTTACTCGAGATGATAGTATGCTATCTGGTTTGCCTTTATCATCGTGTACAGTTTTAGGTGTCATGATCACTATTACACGTTGATAGAGCCCTTAGGATCCTGCTTGACTACCAACAGTATGATGGCGATCATATACGTGAGAGTTGGGTAGTCCATAAGCACATCCTTAAAAGTGGCGCCTAATCGTGGGAGTTTCAAGATAGGGCATCGATACTCCGGAGTAGACTTGTGTATACAGTCGAGACTCCGAAGAGGGGCGGTGGCCGGTCTCACATGCCATTGGTGTCAGTTGGATCACCTAAAATGTATACAGGTGCTCATTGGGTTATGAGTACACTGGACTTGACTCGCCGGGAACCTGCTAGTTTGTATTATACCTGTCGTCAGATAGCAGTTCCCTAGTGACATGTGTATGGTTAGTTCATCGACCTGAGATCATCATTTTTCTGGTGTGAGTTCCCACTGTGCTTTGATTACTATCCTACCACGGCTCAAAGGAGTGGTGCAAACAAGTTTTAGTTGGGTACAGTCCCGAGCCACATGGAGGCAAGTGAGCGGATTGGCAGGGGATTCCACTCTCCCGGTATTGGGGGTGAGATCACGCTGTGTCGAGTAGAGCCATTACACAAAGCCCTCGGCCGAGGCAGGAGATTTACTGGTAGGTACTCCAATAGTTTCTCAGGGTGTTCAGGGCTACTCTCCGACACGACTTATACTGCTATTGGGGGTCTGACGTTACCAGCCCCCTAGGCCCGATATGTGATACTCATAGACGAACGGACTGGACTGTACGTATATTGTCACTGATAGGCTCAGTAGGGTTCCTGGATGAGTTCGCTCATCGGCTTCCCTTGAGGTCAGTACATGGGCAGCCGTTACGCACAGCTAGTGCCGCTGACGTGCTTGTGATTAAACCCACTGTCAGGGTACTGACGAGTCTTTAGAGTCCCCCACGAATAGTTTTTCCAAGTTGGGGCGAAACGTTGTAGAGGCCGTATGGTTTTATGGCAGGGTTCGAAAATGCACGTGCACTTATGCACGTGTCATATTTCGGACAGATAATACAGGTGGGCTTTGGTTTAAGCCGGATCTAAGTATTATATTGAGTTGGAATATTTTAATTCCTCGTATTCGTATTCGGTCGGAATACGAATACAGGTATGTATGTACAGGTGAGTGGTATTCTCGTAATCCGTTACGGGAATATTTTAGAAGATGCATTTCTTTTTGGATTAATCATTTTGGTTTAAATGATTAATTGGTTTTGGAAAGGGTGACTCATTCTTGGTGACTCATTACTTCTAGAATGATCACTAATGACTCATGTAATGAGTCATCTAGTGAGTCATTAAGTATTAATGAGTTTTGTTTTCGGTTTGGATATTTGAGGGGATATTTTCATAAGATATTTTCTTTTGGTTTTTTGATAAATACCACCTCTCATATCTATTCACAACAGGGAGAGAAGAAAAGAAAAGTTTGTGAGCTTGGTTTTTCTTTCCCTCACTAGTTCTTCTTGAGTTCACCATTTCCAATCCATAACATCTTCTTCTACCTCCACCCTATCACTCTCATATGATGGGAACCCTAGGGTGTTTGAGATAAAGTATTCTACTCATTCTCTACTTCATCTTGGTCATCTCTTTTAGCAGACTTGATGACCGAGTTGCCTCGGTATAGAGGCGGGAGCTCGTTTAAAGATCCGTTGACGTGGTGCCACCTCGATGAGGAGACGAGAGATAGGAGTTGCCACGAGGAGCGTGGGATGATGGCTAAAGACCGAAGGACTCGGATCGATCGGTATAGCCTTTCTACCTCTTTACAGTTTGTTAGTTTAGCGTTAATGGAAAGATCCGGGTTATAGTATGCGATAGCGCCAGTTATAAAAGTATTTGTTCCGCGTTTAGCGTCAGAATGACGGCCGGGGCGCTACCATAGACTTACAGCTAGGCACTCAGATTCCATGATTTTGATGTGTCACGAGGGACACCGTTGATATATATATCCTCAAACTTTCATGCATACTCCTTTATGATATTTACGTGCATACAGACATTGATTATATGGGTGGATGAGATCCACATGCATACATACCTTGATTTTGGGTGGACGAGATCCACATGCATACATACCTTGATTATGGTTGGACAAGATCCATATACATGCATTGATTATTACTGTTGGATATTATCCGCATGCATATAGGTATTGACTACCTTGTTGGCATATATACAGACCCGGTCACCCTAGATATCATAGTATTAACTTTATGATATAGTTGACCTAGGAGTCGTTGTTTATTCGATTTCTATCTGTTGATATTTTTCTACTCACGAGTAGGCAACTCACCACCGTTGTGCCACAGTTCTTGCAGGTTGACCGCTTGGATCAGTAGCGACTTCGCTGGCGCACAGTTGTATTCGGGTGTTTTGCATTGGTAGGTGGGAACTTGTATCGTACCCACTCTTGTATTTTTATTTCATATTGTATCTAGCAAACACCATCAATCAAAACTTGTAAATTGTATATGTAATGAGACTTAGTGGGATTGTGGTTACGAGATTTAGAGCGAGGGGTTTTCCGCTACTTGTGATTTATATGTCTTGCTTTTCTTTATATTTTGTGGTGAACTTCGCCGTTGGGCGTCATATACTTATATATATTGTCTTGCATGGTTCTGATCCGCCATTTGGCGAAGAGCTAGCTCCCGCTTGGGGATGCCATTATTCTTATTATGTATTCATGATTTTGGATCAAAATATACAAAGGAGGTGCTGCCAAAATTTTTAAAAGACGAAACATGTTTTCAAACTAGTAAATTTCACTTGCATCATTCATGTTCCTTTTCTATGCATTATGAAAACTTGATTTCATATACATTTATTTCAAAAACCTCATCTCCTTTATTTTTCTAAATGGTTTAGATTTCTGGGTTTCAGCTTACTCGAATTCCGTTATGCCTTTAGACGTTGCGTGATTCAAGTGCTGGTCGTGAGCTAATATTTCTGGTCGTGACACAACATCATGAAACCATAGGCTTCGTCTGCGGAATCGGCCAGCGGGCTCCAGCAGTACGAATTGGCCTATATCTATCTCATAACTCCGGTCGGTATACCCTGGATAACCGCTGAGTCCAAATAATATTACCGGTAGGTACTAGTCCTCCTACCAGGCTCATCGTCTATACCACGAAAATCACCTCTTGCCCCGAGGAACCATACCGGGTCCACCATGTACCCGCAGACGGTGCCTACTGCTCCTTGAATCGGGTTTCTAACAAAAGTCTCAGAACCGAGAAAACTCATGGTGGATGTCTCGAAATATCATATCAAGAGGAAGCGGGTTTTCAAAACAATGCATACTTTCTTGAAATACCACGGTCCTCAAATCCATAAAATCACATGAAATCCATATCTCAATGCATAAATCCATGAAATATAATATATGCAACATAAAACAGGAATATGAGCATATTAAGGGAAAATCGCTCTTTAAAATGAATCCAGTTTTAAAATATATGATACGGTTCCCAATTCCTCCGAAATCATGTGTAACATCATGTGAGGTGTACACGTAATTATAGCAAAATATGTGTATCTACATGTAAGAAGGTATGTATGATGTATTTCATAAGCGCAATAGCACAATAATCAACGTCTCAATATCAGATGACAATACAATACCACTTAGGGGTATATGTAGCTATAGCAAGGTATGTCGGTGTATATGTAAGTATGTATGCATGATGTACATGTAGCTGTAGCAAGGTATATGGGTGTACATGTAAGTATGTATGCATGATGTACATGTAGTTGTAGCAAGTATATCATAGCATGATGTAGCAACTCTACTGTGTATGTAACATAGCAATTATCGATGAAGAAAGTGTGTGAGCCGGAAAATCTGTGTAAGTGTAACATACGCATCATTGATAATGGTTTTGGTGTACTAGAATAGGTATATGTAATGCAATGAGAATGACATGAACTTAGCATAAGGTACATCGTAAGCGAAAATGCTAAAAGGTAAAACTCATCGCGCACGGTAATCCATCGTACGGCGGCATTAAACAATTAGGTATATTTAAAAGCTTATAAGCGACCAACTAATTACCGCATACTAGAAATTTCCTAGTTAAACTAGGTGCATTTAAATCTATATTGAAAAAAGAACACATTTTGGTTTTTACGGAAAACACAAATTATATACCGATTAACAGAAATTCGCCTAAACACTTTCTGAAACGTTACACTTTTATTCATCTTACTATTTAATAACTCATAATCAGATCTTGTTAAACAAATATTGGATACTTGAAAATTTTAAACAGACTTTCCAAGTACTTGAAGTACTTTAATACTATTTAATAGATGAAAATAGGAGGATTTCTAATACTGTTCCATGCAATAACATCATTTTGAATCCATTCCACATCACAATTATTGTGAAGAGACATCCACAATAATTAGCATTGGACAATTTTTTTGTGAAAATATATGTCTATTTAAATATGGACCACACATAAAAAAATCTGGTCAAATTTTAATTGTTCATCATAACTCCTTAGTTATAAGATCAGTTAAGCCCTATTTGGCCTCTCCAGGAGCGACTGTTCACGGACATTATGTAGAAACCCTTTCTAAAGGAGATACATTCGTTACATTTATATATGAAAAGTCCTGATCTTGTGACATAACGCAATGTCTTCCAAAAGTGGAACAAATCTTAGAAGTGCGTTCGATTGGTTCAATATCGATGAACCTTGAAAGGAGTGTTGAAGGTTGGAACGAGCGTATACCATGAATTCTTGGAATTCCTTGGGGAAATGGACATCTGGACAAACCTTTGCCAGTCATTATAGTGTAACTCAGTCATTTTATTATCTATATGTAACCTAACATGGTCACCTGGTCGCTGCAATAAGAAGAGAGAAGAAAACACTCAGCATGATGCTCTTGCAAGATTAGATTAGTTTTTAATTTATCTAAATAAGATGGCTCCCACTGTTTCGCAAATCCTTTCTCAAACTATAAAAGAAGAATTAGTCAGGATTAATCTCACCGTACAATACTTGCTTAACCGTTCAGCCAGGCTAGTGTCGGTACTTCGAGGGAGGTTTTACGATACTTTCGCGAAGTTCCTTAATTAAATAACCTCTTTTTCCTGGAGGCGTAGCCCTGCTAACACTGTTCTAGATACCTACTTGGTTTATAGCATTAATCGTTAAGTGAAGAATCTCCCGAGGAGTATCGGATACTCACAGTAGGATCGGGATCCAAATATCATTGTATGATGATCCTGAAGGAATCCTACCAACATTATCACACTCCAAATGGTATGCAGCACTAGCAAGTTTCAGTTTCTTCAGAAACTCCCGATGTGGATTTCTGCCCCAAGCTCTTATTATAAGTCCATGATGCATACCCCACGGGTCGCGGAGAGGCGGAATACTTTAAAAACGGTTTTCTCACTTCAAAAGAAACTAGTTTTTGCTTAGCATCATGAACTTTTTCCCACTTTAGGATCTTTATTAAGCCTCATCTAACAAAACTAAACTAAGAGAGAGAGTTAACTACTATGTAAATGAGTTATACCCTCGTTCCTAGTCCTTCGGGTCTTCAAGTTGCTCCTTGCTCATTTGTTCAAGCTCCTTGTTCTTGATCTCCTTTCTTTGGCTTCTTCTAGGTTTTGGAAGAGTTCGGTTGCCGGTCTCCTTTGCGTCAAAGATGGATCCACCCGAGGGGCCTTCGATCAAGCTCCAACCTCCATGAGATACCTTAGTGATCTTACTTGCTAGGAGAGATTACTAAGGGGATATAGAGAGAGTGTGTATTGAACTAGTTGATCTCAAAACTCATTGATTTACAACACATGCAAGTGTATGAGTTTCATGAAGAAGGAGAGAAGAAAAACTTAGGAGAGAGAAAGCTTTTGCTAGAATGATAAGAAAACGAACTATGAGAATGGCTAAGTATTTTCACAATAATTCAACCATGGAATTATTTAATCAAATAAAATGCAACCTTACTTGATTAGTAATTCCAAAGTGAATAAATAAATCCATAGCCATGCTTTCAACCCATGCTTCATAACTCTTCTATTTCCACCTCATTAATCCTTTAATGAAAAAAAATAAAACTATAATGAGGTGTCTCCTTCTAGAAGGTCAAACTTGTGAATTTACAAGAATGCCCTTTTCCGTATTTTCATACCCGTATCCGTATTCCGAAAAATACGGATACACTGAGGTCAGTATAATCAAATATTATAATACTAGTATCCGGCTTAAACCAAAGCCTACCAGTATTATCCGTTCGATCGTCATTCGAGTAGCCAGTACGCGAATGCGATCGAAACCCTGCCGTAAGACCATACGACATCTACATCGTCTCGCCTGACCCAGGAAAACCCTCTGTGTGGGACTCTAAATACTCGATAGTACGCTGGCAGTTGGTTTAACCACAAGTCCATCAGTAGCACTAGCTGTACGTAATGGCAACCTAGGTACGTTTCGAAAAGGAGGCCGACGAGCGAACTCGTCCGTAACCCCTACTGAGCCTGTCCGTGACAATATCCGCTCTGTCCGGTCTGTTCGTCTGAGAGTATCGCATGTATGGTTTAGGGAGGTGGTGAAACGTCAAACCCCTAACAACCGTACAAGTCGTGCCGGTGTGGCTCAAGACCATCCGAGAATCTACTGATCAGTCCAGCAGTAATTCTCAATCAGCCCTGGCCAGGGACTTATGGTGATGACCAACCGATCACAGTGCGATATCGACTCCCTATACCGGGAGAGACGAATCCCTAACAGTCGCTCACTGCCTCCATGTGGCTCGGGACTGTACCCAACTAAAACCTGTTAGCATGACTCCTTTGAGCCGTGGTAAGGGAGTAATTAAAGCACAGTGGGAACTCACACAAGACAAATGACGACCGTAAGTCAACAGACTATCTGCACACATGTCACCTGAGAACTGCTATCTGACGTTATGTATAATACCATCCAGTCAGTTCTCGGCGAGTCCTGTCTAGTGTACTCACACTCAGTGAGTATTTGTATACAATCTTAGGTGCACATCACCAATGGCTGGGGGACCAATCCATCGCCCCTCGTCACGGTCTAGATATGTATACACTATTCTACTCTGGAGCATCGATGCCCAGTCTCGATACTCCTGCGACCAGGGACATTTAAGGATGTGCCTATTGACTATCCAGCTCCCACAAGTATGACTGCCATCACAACGCCGGTAGTCAGGCGAACACCCTGTGGGCTTTATCAACATGTATATAAATACAAAGTAAATTATATCACACATTAAGATAAAGACAAACCAAATAGCGTACTATCATATCAAGCAAGTTTGTCATGTACTTACATATACCTAGTATCCGATACAATAAAGGCCTTTAGGGCATATATATCCAACAATCTCCCACTTGCACTAAGGCCTATAATTGGCGCAATGAGTTCCCACTGTCTGAACTAGATCCAGTTGCTGGCGTACCGCATGCCCAACATCTCAAACAGCCTCTCGAACTGGACTTGAGGGATGGCCTTAGTGAATGGATCTGCCGTGTTATCTTTTGTGTCCACTCTCCGCACCTCGATCTCCTGACGATCCACGATCTCCCTGATTAGGTGATACCGCCTTAAGATATGCCTGGATTTCTGATGGGACCTTGGTTCCTTTGCTAATGCTACTGCCCCATTGTTATCACAATACAAAGGTATTGGATTGGCAATGGACAGAACCACCTGAAGTTCAGAGATGAACTTCTTCATCCAGACAGCTTATTTCGTGGCATCGTTAGCAGCTATATACTCAGCCTCCATAGTTGAGTCTACGACGGTATCCTGTTTGGAACTCCTCCAACATACTGCCTCTCCATTGAGGATAAACACAAAACCCGAAATGGATTTAGAGTCGTCTTTGTCACTTTGGAAGCTGGAGTCGGTAAAAGCCTCGACCTGGAGGTCCTCATTACCGTAAACCAAGAACATCTCCTCAGTCCTTCTCAGGTACTTGAGAATGTTCTTTACCGTTATCCAATACTTCTCACCTGGATCAGACTGATACCTGCTTACCATACTAAGTGTGTAAGCTACATTTGGTCTGGTACATAACATCACATACATTATGGATCCTACTGCCGAAGCGTAGGGTATAATGCCCATGTGAGCCTTCTCTTCATCAGTCTTTGGAGACATCTCTTTGGAGAAGGTGATCCCGTGACAAGCGGGTAAATTACCGTGCTTGGAATCTTCCATACTTAATCTCTTTAGTATAGTGTCAATATACCCTGACTGTGAAAGTCCCAACATCCTTTTGGATCTATCAAGATAGATCTTAATGCCCAGAATGTAGGATGCATCTCCCAAGTCTTTCATGGAGAATTTCTGTGACAAGAAGAGCTTTACTGATTGTAGCATAGGGACATCATTCCCTATCAGTAGTATGTCATCGACGTACAAACCGAGGAAGACTACTGCTCCTTCTACAATCTTCCTATCAATGCATGGTTCATCTACATTTTTGATAAAGTCAAATTCTTGGAACGTCTCATCAAAGCAGATGTTCCAACTCCGTGATACATGCTTTAATCCATAAATGGATTTAAGCAACTTGCACACTTTTCCGCTGCTCCCACTGTCTAAGAAACCATCTGGTTGATCCATGAAAACACTCTCTTCTAAATTTCCATTTAGAAAAGCTGTTTTTACGTCCATCTGCCAGATTTCATAGTCATGGATGGCAGCAATGGAAAGCAGGATCCGAATGGATTTAAGCATAGCTACTGGTGAAAAGGTTTCATCATAGTCCAATCCTGGTCTTTGACGAAAACCTTTTGCAACGAGTCTAGCTTTGTAAGTTTCCACATGTCCAAATGCACCAATCTCCTTTTTGAAGATCCATTTGAATCCAACTGGTTTCACCCCAAGAGGAACAACTTCTAAAGTCCATACTTTATTAGTGTACATGGATTCCATTTCGGATCTCATAGCATCCAGCCACTTCACCGAGTCTTTACTCGCTATAGCATGCTGAAAATTAGTAGGCTCATCTTCATCGATGATGCAATCCTCTCGATCCCCATCTACAAGAAACCCATAGTATCTTTCAGGAGGACGAAAAAGCCTACTATATCTACGGAGTGGCGTTGGTTCGTCGGGCTCCATTGAAACCTGAGGTTCTACTAAATCATCGACAGTAGTTTGAGGTTCTGGAATTTCTTCCAGCTCTACCGCGCTCCCACTAATTTCTTTTGCAAGAAATTCTCTCTCTAAGAAGACAATGTGGCGAGCAACAAACACCTTTTGTTCTTCAGTATGGTAGACCAGATATCCCCTTGAATGCTTGGGGTAACCTACAAACTTGCACAAAACCGATCGTGCCTCGAGTTTGTCCAGATTATGCTTTTTAACATATGCCTGACACCTCCATATCTTGATATACTTGAGACATGGTCTCTTTCCGCTCCATATTTCATATGGAGTGGTAGGCACAGACTTAGTCGTAACTCTATTTAATAGGTATGTTGCCGATTCTAGCGCAAAACCCCAGAAGTAAAGTGGCAACTCAGCACTACTCTTCATTGAACGCACTATGTCTAGTAGCGTGCGATTCCTTCTTTCTGATACACCATTATGCTGAGGTGTATAAGACGGAGTAAGCTGAGAGAGAATTCTATTCTCTTTTAAGCATTCAAGGAATCTGGTACTTAAGTATTCTCCACCTCGATCAGATCGAAGTGTCTTGATGCTTTTACAAGTCTGTTTTCTACTTCATTTTTATACTCCTTAAACTTCTTAAAAGCCTCGGATTTATGCTTCATTAAAAACACATGTCCATACCTAGAGAAGTCATCAGTAAAAGTGATGAAGTAGGAGTGACCACTTCACGCATGTGTAGACATTGGACCAAATACATCACTATGTACAAGTCCCAAGAGTTCCGTGGCTCTTTCTCCGTGTCCGGTGAACGGAGATTTGGTCATTTTTCCTTTGATACATGATTGGCAAGTTGCATATGATGAATATTCAAACAGATCTAAATATCCATCTTTGTGTAACTTAGTCAACCTTGTTTCGTTTATATGGCCAAGTCTACAATTCCACAGGAAGGCTTGGTTTGAATCTGGAGCCTTTCTTTTAAGTGTCTTTTGAATATTGAAAACATGAGGTTGAGTAAGTATGTATATGCCATTTTCCAGTGTGCCAAACCCAATCATTTATTGATTTAGGAGAATGTTCATGACATTTCTTTCAAGTGCAAAATTATATTCTTCATTAGATAACAAAGATACTGATATAATATTACACAGCTTACTGGGAATACAAAAACAGCTGTACAACACCAAAATGTGCCCACCAGTCAACCCCAGGTGATATTCCCCTATTGCAATAGCATCTACGTGCATTCCATTGCCCATCCGGAGAGTCATATCACCTGTCTTCAGTGCTCTATGGTTTCTCAGAGCCTGCAAAAAATTACAGATGTGAGAACCAGAACCGGTATCAAGTACCCTTGATGTAGAGTTTACTGAAAGACAATTTTCGATTACAAACACACCTGAAGCAGAAGCAGCAGCTTGCTTCGTGTCCTTGGCTTTGAAAGCCATGCAATCATTCTTCTAGTGCCCTTGCTTGTGACAATAGCAGCATTTGTTCTTATCTGCCTTCACCCTTCCTGCCTTGTTCATTCCCTGCACCTTCTTAACCCCACCTTTCGGTTTGGTGGCTTTCATCTTCTTCTTCCATTTAGCTTTCGCTTTAGATTTAGAAGAAGATGATTGGCCAACAAATAGAACGGGGGCTTTTCCTTTTTCAAGGAGGTCTCTGCTACCCTCAACATGTTGAGGAGCTTTGGAAGATCAGCTTCCATTTCGTGCATGTTGAAATTCAGCACGAACTGAGAGAAGGTGTGGGGAAGGGACTGCAACATCAAGTTGATGTACAACTCATTCTCTAGCACGCATCCCAGGTTTGCGAGTTCCTCAATGAGGCTGATCATTTTCAGGACATGCTCTCCTATAGGTGATCCTGGAGCTAACCTCATCTGGAAGAGTTTCCTTGAGGTCTCGTACCTTGCGATACGGGAGTGCTCCCCATACAATTCCTTGCAATGGAGAAAGATGGTTATAATATACGTACCCTCGTGTTGTTTTTGGAGTTCATTGTTCATGGACGCCAGCATGATACACTTAGCTCTGTCACAGTCTAGATCCCAAGTTTTGTGAACCTCCTTGTCTGTAACTGAGGAATGTGGTCCTGGGAGAGGGGGAGGAACAGCGGTGGTAACATATGCCACTTTGTCATAAGTCAGTGCAATGTTGACGTTCCGTAGCCAATCTTTATAGTTTGGCCCGGTCAATGTATTTTTTTCAAGTAATAGTTTTAGTCCTGTCATGGTAGCTGCTAGTGAGAGAGAAAAGAAACACTCAGCATATGCTCTTGCAAGTTTAGATTGGTTTATTAGTTTATCTGAACAGGATGGCTCCCACTGTTTCCTCAAATCCTTCTACAAACCCTAAAAGAATAATTAGTCAGGATTTAATCTCACGTCACAATACTTGCTTAACCTTTCAGCCAGGCCAGTGTTGGTACTTCGAGGGAGGTTTTCCAGTGCTTTCGTGAAGTTCCTTAATTAAAGAACCTCTTTTCCCTGGAGGCGTAGCCCCACTAACACCTTTCTAGACACCTACTTGGTTTATAGTATTGATTGTTAAGTGAGAAAATTTCCCGAGAGTAATCCTACTCATCAGTGGGATCGGGATCCAACTATCATTGCATGATGCCCTAGATAGAAGCCACTCTAGTCACCACACTCCAGAAGATATGCTAAGTCTGCAAGTTTCCTTTATGTTTGAAACTCCCGATGTGATTTTTACCCCAAGCTCTTATGACCTTGACGTAGGCCAACAAATCATAAGATGCAAGTCAAGTTCTACCCGTCGTTGTCCTGATTAATTTAGATCCATCCGTACTCGCCCTTGACGTAGGCCAACAAGGCTGTACGACTGTCCTAAACTAATGCATCTATCTATGCAACAAATAAGCAACACATTGCTACCATACACTATGCCTTGACGTAGGCCAACAAACATAGCATGAATACGATGTGCTATTTATTTGAAACGACGGAGGGTTACGGCTGGTTTTTGGCAAAAACCGTTAACGTAGTGAACTTGATATGATCGAAGGAACCAAGATAGCTTTTTAAAAGGAGTGGTTTAAGCTTCGCATTTAAAATTTTCTTTTTGAAGAAAACCGAGTGGTTTTGAAATTGTTCCAACGATTTAGTTTAGGTTTATTTTCTTTGCATTAATGAATTAATTTTGTCCCATCATTTAATCCTACCATTGCAGAAAACAACGAAAATACAACGTACGCTTATGCCACCCGCATTCGTCACTGGGCCCCGTCATCACCCGTTAGGTTACTTAACTAACGACAGAGCGAGGGCAGGACTAGCGTGGGTGTAAAACATAAGCAACGCCTAATAAATATCATATATAGATATATCCATTCGTCGCACGCAATAATAAGCATTCAGATCACAGATGAAGATATTGGATATACTAGGAATACCGCACTTCGTTTAAGCCCATAACGAAGGACGGGTTCCACGGTCGTGATGAATAGCCAAAACCCCACCTGAGACCCCTACGGGTGCGGCAAACTACCCGCCAAGTACCAGAAGTGAAGCAGTCTCCCTCAACAACGTGAGTAGGCCACTAAGCACTTCAAAATACCCGGTAGTTTGTGCACCCCTCCTTGGGTCTATCCTGGGAGCAAAAACAGTAAAAAGAAATAATACAACGGTGGCTACAACCTCATCCCGGATGTGCCCCGCAAAAATAATATTACATCAATTTCACAAATTACATTGAATGAAAGAAAAGAAAGCACTCATCTCACATCCCCCGGCTATTCATCATCGACAATCCAATAACCTTCATATACACAAACCAACCATTACAGATATGTGCAACCCCCACTAATCGTCGTATAGCGATTAGCGGACGTTTCAAAACACATAAAGCATTACAGAAGAACAGATTAGCTAAAGCAATTAGAATTTCGATCGAATAAGCAATTTTGAATCTATCCTCAGGTCAACACAGTACACAAAATATCTGGGCAAAATCAAAATATCCCAAAAATCACAACTCCTAAAACTAAGAATAACAGAAGAAATTTTGGCTGAATTCGAGTCAATTCGGCAGCTGATCCGCGGCCGAACGCAAGGTTCTGCCGCGGATCCGCGGTGAGTTCATCGATTCATGGGCCTAAATTTCATCAGTATTCTTAGAAAACCCTGCCTGTATTTTTAAGCCTTCCGAAAAATTTTTAGGACCAGATTTCAAAATCGACAGAAACTGATATTTTCGGATGTGATTTTCGGGTTTTTCCGGCGATCGAATTTCCAACACTTTTCTAACAAGTTAGATATGGTTTAATATGTCTCTGATACCAGTGTAAGTCCATGATGCATACCCCACGGGCCGCGGAGAGGCGGAATACTTTAAAAACGGTTTTCTCACTTCAAAAGAAACTAGTTTTTTTCTTAGCATCATGAACTTTTTACCACTTTGGGATCTTTATTAAGCCTCATCTAACAAAACTAAACTAAGAGAGAGAGTTAAGTACTATGTAAAGGAGTTATACCCTCGTTCCTAGTCCTTCAGGTCTTCAAGTTGCTCCTTGCTCCTTTGTTCAAGCTCCTTGTTCTTGATCTCCTTTCTTTGGCTTCTTCTAGGTTTTGGAAGAGTTCGGTTGCCGGTCTCCTTTTCTTCAAAGATGGATCCACCCGAGGGGCCTTCGATCAAGCTCCAACCTCCATGAGATACCTTAGTGATCTTACTTGCTAGGAGAGATTACTAAGGGGATGTAGAGAGAGTGTCTATTGAACTAGTTAATCTCATAACTCATTGATCTGCAACACATGCAAGTGTATGAGTTTCATGAAGATGGAGAGAAGAAAAACCTAGGAGAGAGAAAGCTTTTGTGAGAATGATAAGAAAATGAACTATGAGAATGGCTAAGTATTTTCACAATAATTCAACCATGGAATTATTTAATCAAATAAAATGCAACCTTACTTGAATAGTAATTCCAAAGTGAATAAATAAATCCATAGCCATGCTTTCAACCCATGATTCATAACTCTCCAAATTCAATATCATTAATCCTTTAATGAAAAAGAATAAAACTATAATGAGATGTCTCCTTCTAGAAGGTCAAACTTGTGAATTTACAAGAATGCCCTTTTCCGTACTTTTATACCCATATCCGTATTCCGAAAAATTCGGATACACTGAGATCCGTATAATCCAATACTACATACTAGTATCTGGCTTAAACCAAAGCCTTCCAGTATTATCTGTCCGATCGTCATTCGAGTAGCCAGTACACGAATGCGATCGAAACCCTGCCGTAAGACCATACGACATCTACATCGTCTCCCCTGACTCAGGGAAACCCTCTGTGTGGGACTCTAAAGACTCGACAGTACGCTAGCAGTGGGTTTAACCACAAGTCCGTCAGTAGCACTAGCTGTACGTAACGGCAACCCATGTACGTGTCGAAAAGGAGGACGACGAGCGAACTCATACGTAACCCCTACTGAGCCTGTCCGTGACAATATTCGCGCAGTCCGGTCTGTTCGTCTGAGAGTATCGCATGTATGGTCTTGGGAAGTGGTGAAACGTCAGACCCCTAACAACCGTACAAGTCATGCCGGTGTGCTCAAGACCATCTGAGAATCTACTGATCTGTCCACCAGTAATTCTTAATCAGCCCTGGCCAGGGACTTATGGTGATGACTGTTGGAGATAGTGCCCTCATAGTCAATTATTGGATCGCAGGTACGTGATTGCAATGATTGCGGAGGACCTATACCGGTAGGACAGTCTTACTCAAGATGATAGTATGCTATCTGGTTTGCCTTTATCAGTCGTGTACATGTTCAGGTGACTGATTACATGTTACACTTTGATAGAGCCCTTAGGATCTTGCTTTACCACCAACAGTATGATGGCGATCATATACGTGAGAGTTGGGTGGTTTATATGCATATCCTTAATTGTGGTCCCTAGTCGTGGGAGTTTCGAGACAGGGCATCGATACTCCGGAGTAGACTAGTGTGTACAGTCGAGACCCCGACAAGGGGCGGTGGCCGGTCTCACAAGCCACTGGTATTAGTTGGATCACCTAAGATGTATACAGGTGCTCATTGGGTTATAAGTACACCGGACAGGACTCGCCAGGAATCTGCTAGTTAGTACTATATCTATCATCAGATAGCAGTTCCCTGGTGACATGTGTACTGGTTAGTTCATCGACCTGAGGTCGTCATTTGTCTCGTGTGAGTTCCCACTGTGCTTTGATTTCTACCCTACCACGGCTCAAAGGAGTCGTGCAAACAGGTAGCTTTTGGGTACAGTCCCGAGCCATATGGAGGCACGTGAGCGGATCGGCATGGGATTCGTCTCTCCCGGTATTGGGGGCGAGGTCGTGCTGTGTCTAGGAGAGCCATTACACAAAGCCCATGGCCGTGGCAGGAGATTTACCGGTAGGTACTCCAGTAGTATCTCTGTAGGGTGTTTTTCGTCACCCCAGTGAGATGGGAATACGCGAGCGCTTGTCAGGCGTACTACAGATTCCCCCTGCCTAGGGTAGGCCGGGGTTTAATGATTGTGGGGATCCGAATCTCCGGCAGCCGCGGACTAAGCTGCCGTTAATTACCCATCGCCTTTGGGGCGAGGGAACCTCCGATTAACGGGTTAAACTGGTCATGCGAACTCAATGTGCAGTGTGCGTGTGTTTTGAAAGGGGGTTTTGGATATATCGGGAGCCACGCAGAGTTTTTACGGGGGATGCGCAGGTGCGCAAGCGCGCGCGCCACGTGTCGGCAGGCGGGCGACTTGCGCAGTTGCGCAAGCGCGCGCGCCACGTGTCGGCACGCGGGCGCCTTGCGCACTTGCGCAGGTGCGCAAGCGCGCGCGCCACGTGTCGGCACGCGGGCGCCTTGCGCACTTGCGCAGGTGCGCAAGCGCGCGCGCCACGTGTCGGCACGCGGGCGACTTGCGCACTTGCGCAGTTGCGCAAGCAAGCGCGCCACGTGTCGGCACGCGGGCGACTTGCGCACTTGCGCAGGCGCGCGCGCCACGTGTCGGCACGCGGGTGCCTTGCGCACTTGCGCAAGCGCGCAGGTGAGGCACAACAGGCTTTTAGCCTAAAAAAATTTCTCAGAAGAGAAATCAGAGAGGAGTTGGACTCCTGAATGTGTTTTTCTTCTTTTTGGGGGTTTAGTGAAAGATGTTCTTCTTCTTCCTCCTGTTGCTTGCTGGATCTTGGAGATCAAGAGATGTGAAATCTCAAAATCTCTCCTTTTTAAGATCTGATGACAGATCCAAGTTCCCCTTTGTGGGTTTTGTGGTGGAAAACTATTTAGTTTTGAAAAAGGAAGAGTAAAACTCTTGATTTAATTCAAAAGAAGGAAGAAGGTTTTGGAACCTTGAAGAAGGAGGAAAGAGCTCAGCTCTGTATTTTTTTTGGAATGAAAAGTATTATTTTTTTATTCATCATGTTGCCTTTTATAGGCTTACATATTTACATATAGCCCCTTGGGCTTTACAAAAATGGCATTTTAGCCATCCCATGGCTCACGTACCATTTCATTTTTGCACATAAGCCATGGGCTTACAAAATATTGGCTTTATGCCCATTTTGTTTACATTCATGCATAAACAATTACATAAAAATTATTTATTACATGATTTTTTTGTTGACATGGCGGGAGGCCGGACGCTTCGTGTTCGGGCTCGACCTGGGCATTGGCCCACTTGCTTGGGCTTGGGCCCACCTGGCTTGGGGTTGACCTTGACTTTGACTTGGTCAACCGGGGTGCAAATTTTGACTTCAACAAAGTGCCCCCCATCAATAAATGCACACCACATATGTGAGTCGTGTGCATGAAATTGATGGATCTTCTTTCACGTGGAGGCGACTTGCTTTGGTCCCCACTTTTTGGGATGCACTACCCTTTTTACGACGTGGACGGTCGACGCTTGACGCGTCTCCGGGACGGAGTGTCCGTGGTAGACGTTTCCCTGGCCCAGAGCGATCTGGTTCCGGCTTTGAAGGAAGACTGCATTGCCCTTTTTGTGACATGGACGGTCGACGCTCTGTTACGGAGCGATTTGGGTTCCCAATTTGCGGGAGCCTGCACTGCCCTTTTTGCGACATAGACGGTCGACGCTCTGTTACGAAGCGATTTGGGTTCCCAATTTGCGGGAGCCTGCACTGCCCTTTTTGCGACATAGACGGTCGACGCTCTGTCCCGGAGCGATTTGGGTTCCCAATTTGCGGGAGCCTGCACTGCCCTTTTTGCGACATAGACGGTCGACGCTCTGTTACGAAGCGATTTGGGTTCCCAATTTGCGAGAGCCTGTACTGCCCTTTTTGCGACATAGACGGTCGACGCTCTGATCCGGAGCGATTTGGGTTCCCAATTTGCGGGAGCCTGCACTGCCCTTTTTGCGACATAGACGGTCGACACTCTGTTACGAAGCGATTTGGGTTCCCAATTTGCGGGAGCCTGCACTGCCCTTTTTGCGACATAGACGGTCGACGCTCTGATCCGGAGCGATTTGGGTTCCCAATTTGCGGGAGCCTGCACTGCCCTTTTTGCGACATAGACGGTCGACGCTCTGTTACGAAGCGATTTGGGTTCCCAATTTGCGGGAGCCTGCACTGCCCTTTTTGCGACATAGACGGTCGACGCTCTGTTCCAGAGCGATTTGGGTTCCCAATTTGCGGGAGCCTGCACTGCCCTTTTTGCGACATAGACGGTCGACGCTCTGATCCGGAGCGATTTGGGTTCCCAATTTGCGGGAGCCTGCACTGCCCTTTTTGCGACATAGACGGTCGACGCTCTGATCCGAAGCGATTTGGTAGATGTGTCCCCGACACGGAGTGTCGTGGGTTGACTTTTCCCCGGCACGGAGTGTCGCTGTTTGACGCACAGGTCGATGTTGGAATTGGTTGGTTTGATTTGTTTGACTTGAGTTGACATCAGCATCGCTATACTGGAATATGGTACCAGGAGCAAATCATCGTCTTCCATGAGAGGATTTTGGGATTGATATTTTTGTCTGGCATCTGCATTGCTGCACTGGAATAATGCCAGGAGCAACTTATCATTTGCCCGGGAGGATTTGGGATTTGGTTTTTGTTTGGCATCTGCATTGCTGCACTGGAATAATGCCAGGAGCAACTCATCATTTGTCATGAGAGGATTTGGATTTGGTTTGTTTGGAATCTGCATTGCTGCACTGGAATAATGCCAGGAGCAACTCATCATTTGCCCCGAGAGGATTTGGATTTGGTTTGTTTGGCATCTGCATTGCTGCACTGGAATAATGCCAGGAGCAACTCATCATTCGCCCCGGGAGGATTTGGGAATTGGTGGCTTAGGAGACAGGTTTAGATCCCTGTCGCCTAAGGCTTTTCCATTTTGTGAGCCGTAAGGGTCTCACAAAGCATTTTCTCCCTACTGGTCGTAAGGATCCCGTAGGTGTATTTTCTCCTTAGGAGTCGTGGGGACTCCTAAGTGTGTTGCTCATTTGTGAGTCGTAGGGATCTCACGCGGGAATTTTCTCCTCACAAAGTCGAGAGGACTTTGCGAGTGCATTTCATTTCATTTCATTTTTTTTTACGAGTTTGCGCCCTTTCGGGTTTTCACAAACTCGCCGGCAGTCCTGCTGTTTTTACTCACGGAGCCCTTTCGGGTTTTCATCCGTGCCCCTTTTGCTTGTGGACATACCGTTCTTTTTTTTTTATTTTTATTTTTTTTTTTTTTTTGGAGAGATCGGGATTGTTTTACGCCCGTGGATTGTATACGGTTTTGCAGGATGTATGATCCAGACCGTAGGGCCGGAAAAATTTCAGGACTTTGTTGGCGTCTGCATCGCTGCACTGGAATGTGGTACCAGGAGCGACTCATCATTCGCCGTTTAGGGATTGGAATTTGGAATTCGGTTGGCGTCTGCATCGCTGCACTGAAATATGGTACCAGGAGCGACTCATCATTCGCCACTTGGGGATTGGGGAGCGATGGCTTAGGAGACAGGTTTGGATCCCTATCACCTAAGACTTTTCAATTTTATGGGTCGTGAGGGTCCCATAAAAGCATTTTCTCCCTACGAGTCGTAAGGATCCCGCAGGTGTATTTTCTCCTTAAGAGTCGTGAGGACTCCTAAGTGTGTTTTTCCTTTATGAGTCGTAAGGATCCCACAAAGGTTTGTTCTCCTCATGTATCGTGAGGACACATGAGTGGGTCTTCTCAATGGAGCATAATTCCAAAGGCGGAGACCAGCCGCGCAACTTGGTAATTGTGGTGGGGCATGAGCATGATGAGAATTATTTGAGCCCGTGGATTGTATACGGTAGTCAACTTGGGGACCAACCGTAGGGCTGGGAGAATTTTGGAAATTTGAATTTTTGTTGGCGTCTGCATCGCTGCACTGGAATATGGTACCAGGAGCGACTCATCATTCGCCGCTTTTTTTTTTTTTCGTTTTGTTTTTGTTTTTTTGTTTTACCGCGATTGCTCTATCATTTCAGCTTTCCTTATCGCGAAGGTCGCGATTGCCCCATCATTTCGGCTTTTATTCGCGGTTGCCCCATCATTTCGGCTTTATTTTCATCTTTATTTTACTCGCTGATTTTTATTGCGAGTTGCCCCATCATTTCGGCTTTTCTTTATTTTACTTTTATTTACACATTTTTTTTATTTACACACTTTTTTTTTTTTTACATTCCCAGTTTAACGACTTAGAGGTCGACTGTTCCCAGTTTAATGACGTGGTGGTCGATTGTTCTCAGAGAAAGGCAGATGCCTGAGAGAATCGGTTTCACGAAGAACTTCGGTCTCCGTTTGTATGAAATTGGCGGTTGCAACTTGACTGTTTGTTAACACGCCTTTGGACAGTTCTATTTCTCCTGCCTTGTATTGGTTTTCGACCCAATCTTTGAAGACGAAGCAGTCCTCAATGGCATGACCTATCACTCTGTGATAGGGGCAGTATTTGGGGTCGCCGGTCCTATTCGCTTCCTGCGGTCTTTTTGACTCTGGTAGTTGTAGACCGTTCTTCAGGGCGTCTTTGAATATTTTACGGATTTTGTCCCTTCTGAAGGAATAGACCTTATCCAGCTTCTCTTTCAGTGGAGATTCTCCTCCCTCTCCGAACATTGGCTTCCGAGGCTGGTTGGCGCTAGATCCGCTCATCCCTTGCTTATTTCGGTTAGCCGAAGTGTTGAAAGATTCAGAATAATCGGAGTTTCCGCCTTTGCGATTAGCGTCCTTCCGGTTTCTCCAGGACCTATTGTTATTTTGAGAATCCGAGGAGGACTCCTGTTTCGAGCGCTCCAGCATCTGGACTTTCCTGGTCAGCTCTTGGAATGTTTTGAGACCCGCGGTGCATAAAAACGGGGCCATCCAATTGTTGAGATTTCCGACGAGGAGACTGACAGATTGGTCCTGCTCTATCGGCGGTTCGCATTTGACGGAGAGATTGCGCCATCGGGTTATAAAATCCGTGCTGCTTTCGTCGCTCTTGGGCTTGGTCCTTACGAGCTCGGCAATGGTAATCTTATCGCTGACGCTCATGAACCTCTGCCGAAACAGAGACTCCATTTGGATGAAAGTTGTGACGGAGCCATCCGGTATGCTCGCGTACCAGTCGAAAGCGACATCGGTCAAGCTATTAACGAACTGGCGGAGGAGAAGCGCATCATTGCCCCCAGTATTCCCGCATGAGGCTTTGAAGTGGGCGATATGCTGATTCGCATTTCCTGTCCCATCGAATCTTCCGAATTTGCGGATGACATAGCCGCTAGGAAATTCTACCAGATCATACTGAGCAGGATATGGTCTCCCACTACTGCTGATATCTTTTTGCGCTTCGGCTTCGGCCACCAATGTTTTGACTTTGCTGGCAACCAAATCCATGATTTGATCTTGAGTTAGCGGGCTACTGTCATCGGTAGCCAAGACATTTCCCGAGATAGGATGCGACTGGTTTTCATGTAGCTCGCCCACTTTTGGATTTGAGGGAATAGGCGTCGACTGCTTTGGGACACCACTTCCCGGTTCACGAGCAGAGCCCTCCGCTTGATTGGGCGGCTGAGAGGCAAGTTGGGCCGTGAGCCGTAAGACGACATTTGTCAAGTCTTCGATCTTTGAGTAGAGCTTGGCCATCTCCTTGTCTTTGCTTCTGAGCTGCTTTCGGAGCTCTTGAAGCAGCTCTTGCTCTGCGGTCCTGGGGCGGAAAGTCGGCTCTTCTTCGCTTTCCGAGCCCGACTCCTCATGGACCGAAGGGTCTTTCCGCCTATCATCCTCATCAAGAGGGTTTTCATCACCCAGCAGAGGCGGCTGTTCTTGGGAAGCGGCCACCGCATTCAAGCCAGATTGGGTTTGAGATGTGGTAGCCCCGTTCTTGCTCTTGCTGCGCGTGCCCACCGTGTAGACAGTGTGGACTACATACCCAGCCATTTCCATATCTTCGGCGGGGTAACCCTGTTCTTCGAACCTCATGAGGTTCAGCCTGGCAGGAGCCCTACCCCTTTTGTTGGCTCTATATCTGAGCCTTTTCTCCCTCAGCTTCTCGATTTTGAAGGCTTGGCGGGCATCCGCTACCCGGGAAGCCATTGTGAGTTGATCAGCGGGGAGCTTAGAGAAGACACCCGATCGAGCATTTGTCAGGGGCGCCACTGGAGCTTGCTCGGGACGCGTTGTAGCTTTGTTGGTGTTGATGGCCTTGCCCCCAGCTAGAGCCAAGGAAATTCGTTCAGACACCGACTTGCGTTTGGGTTGGGGCGCCTTTTAGATCACCACATTTCGTCTCCTGCCTTTCGAGACCGGTTTGTCTGCCACCGAGGCTTGAGGAGCTGGGATGGCGCCAACTGGCATGAACATAATAGAGCCGAATGGTAGCGGCGGCTCCTCCCATTGTCGCCCGAGACTGGCCGGAAGGACCGTCCTAGAGTCTATCCTCATCGTGTAGGAGACGGGAGCAGAGTTCATCATCGAAGACATCGTCGGAAGGTGATTGCTTGAAAATCTGCATGAAAAAGCATTATTTTTAGTATAAATATAGGTATGTATATTGATTGAGTTCGCATGAACGCTTAACCCGAAATATGGGAGGAGAGACTGGTCCCACCGGGCGTGCCAGAACCTGTAGGGTGTTTTTCGTCACCCCAGTGAGATGGGAATACGCGAGCGCTTGTCAGGCGTACTACAGATTCCCCCTGCCTAGGGTAGGCCGGGGTTTAATGATTGTGGGGATCCGAATCTCCGGCAGCCGCGGACTAAGCTGCCGTTAATTACCCATCGCCTTTGGGGCGAGGGAACCTCCGATTAACGGGTTAAACTGGTCATGCGAACTCAATGTGCAGTGTGCGTGTGTTTTGAAAGGGGGTTTTGGATATATCGGGAGCCACGCAGAGTTTTTACGGGGGTCCCGCTACCCGGATAGCGGGCTGGGGGTCAAGGGGGCTAGCAGCCCCCTTGCGGGGTGCGGGGCAGCGCCCCGTTAGAAATTTTTTTCTAACAGGGACAGTGTCGTGGAGTACGTGTATGTATAAATTTATATACATATGTATATATGTGTATATGTACACAAAAAGAGGGGGAAAAGACATCCAAGGGATGCGCAGGTGCGCAAGCGCGCGCGCCACGTGTCGGCAGGCGGGCGACTTGCGCAGTTGCGCAAGCGCGCGCGCCACGTGTCGGCACGCGGGCGCCTTGCGCACTTGCGCAGGTGCGCAAGCGCGCGCGCCACGTGTCGGCACGCGGGCGCCTTGCGCACTTGCGCAGGTGCGCAAGCGCGCGCGCCACGTGTCGGCACGCGGGCGACTTGCGCACTTGCGCTGCGCGCGCGCCACGTGTCGGCACGCGGGCGACTTGCGCACTTGCGCAGGCGCGCGCGCCACGTGTCGGCACGCGGGTGCCTTGCGCACTTGCGCAAGCGCGCAGGTGAGGCACAACAGGCTTTTAGCCTAAAAAAATTTCTCAGAAGAGAAATCAGAGAGGAGTTGGACTCCTGAATGTGTTTTTCTTCTTTTTGGGGGTTTAGTGAAAGATGTTCTTCTTCTTTCTCCTGTTGCTTGCTGGATCTTGAAGATCAAGAGATGTGAAATCTCAAAATCTCTCCTTTTTAAGATCTGATGACAGATCCAAGTTCCCCTTTGTGGGTTTTGTGGTGGAAAACTATTTAGTTTTGAAAAAGGAAGAGTAAAACTCTTGATTTAATTCAAAAGAAGGAAGAAGGTTTTGGAACCTTGAAGAAGGAGGAAAGAGCTCAGCTCTGTATTTTTTTTGGAATGAAAAGTATTATTTTTTTATTCATCATGTTGCCTTTTATAGGCTTACATATTTACATATAGCCCCTTGGGCTTTACAAAAATGGCATTTTAGCCATCCCATGGCTCACGTACCATTTCATTTTTGCACATAAGCCATGGGCTTACAAAATATTGGCTTTATGCCCATTTTGTTTACATTCATGCATAAACAATTACATAAAAATTATTTATTACATGATTTTTTTGTTGACATGGCGGGAGGCCGGACGCTTCGTGTTCGGGCTCGACCTGGGCATTGGCCCACTTGCTTGGGCTTGGGCTCACCTGGCTTGGGGTTGACCTTGACTTTGACTTGGTCAACCGGGGTGCAAATTTTGACTTCAACAATCTCATGGTGTTATTGGGCTTCACTCCGACACGACTTATACTGCTATTGGGGGTCTGACGTTACTAGGCAGATATGCGATACTCATAGAAGAACGGACCGGACTGTATATACATTGTCACTATTAGGCTCAGTAGGGTTACTGGATGAGTTCGCTCATCAGCCTCCCTTGAGGTCAGTCCATGGGCAGCCGTTACGCATTGCTAGTGCCGCTGACGATTTGTGGTTAAACCCACTGCCAGGGTACTGACGAGTCATTAGAGTCCCCCACAGACAGTTTCCCAAGTTCGGGCGAAACGTTGTAGAGGCCGTATGGTTATATGGCAGGGTTCGGGAAATGCACATGCGTTTACGCACGTGTTATTTTTCGGGCAGATGATACTGGTCGGCTTTGGTTTAAGCCGGATCCAAGTATTATATTGAGTAGATATAATATCTTTGTCTCAGTTGCATTTGTATTCGGTCGTATTACAAATGCGGGTATATTTATACAGTTACGGGGTTATCCTGAAAGTCGTTTCAAGATCACTTTTGGAAGTTGCCAGTTTCCAGTTTTCTATCAGCCGTCTTTTAACATTCGGTTAAAGACGGGTTTATCTTTTCTTGGATGAGGGTGAGTCATGCTTCTAGAAGGTTCTAGATGTTTCTAGAAAGTGGTGACAAGGATTATGACTCATGCTTTGATTTCAATGATTCTTGTTTTCCTTAAGATATTTGTTCTTGATATTTTCATGTGTTCACACTTGATATTTTCCTTGTGGTCACCCTCTTTGCTCCTACGATCACCTCCCTCTCCATATATATATGGCCGGCCCCTTCCCCCTCTGAAATACACTCACTTGAGTTTTCATTTGCAAAAGATTATGATAGTTTTCGGTGTATGGAATTCAAAGCTCATTTCATTCCATCACCCGATTCCCTCGGCAACTTCATTAACCGATCGTCCACGGATTTGGACGAAGTGAGACAAAGTCATCTACTCATTCTCTACATCATTCTTGGTCGTCCCTTTTAGCTAACTTGACGACCGAGTTGCCTCAAGTCAGAGGCGGGAGACCGTTTAAAGAATCGTCGACGTGGTGCCACCTGGACGAGGAGATCGGAGATCGACGAGATCAGAGCAGCCGCAACGGAGCGTGGGATGATGGTTAAAGAACGAAGGACTCGGATCGTTCGGTATAACCTTTCTACACTCTTTACAGTTTGTTAGTTTAGCAATAATGGCAGATCCGGGTTAAAGTATACGATAGCGCCAGTTAAAAAGTTTTTGTTCCGCATTTGGCGTCTGTAGACGGCCGGGGCGCTAGCGTAGACTTACAGTGGTATCAGAGCCTCACCATTTTGCTATACTAACTTGTACTGACGCGTTTAAAATATTGATCGAACGGATTTTTTTTAAATCGCAATTTCTAGTATTAAAGTTTCTGTTAATTTTCAAACTGGTCCAAATATCATTTTGACCATACCAGAAAATCAAGCAGGGTTTTTGAGGAATACTGTAGAAATTCAAGGAAGTGATTCCACTGTTCCGCCGCGGATCTGCGGCCCAAGCCAGGGTTTGCCGCGGATCCGCCGCAGGAAAGTGAGATCACTCACTCAATTTTCTACAGTGGATTCTATGTCGGAAATTGGGGTTTTTGGTATATATTTTTTGGGCCCAGATTTTGTTACTGTGCAGCAGATTTGAGTGGGGCCCACTTCGGGAAATTTAGTCGATCGAAATTTAAACATGTTAGTTTACAGTGCTTACATTATATCTCCGACCGGGAATGTCATTTGATCGGTAAACCGCGTCTGATTGCTATAGTTCTTTTAGACGGGTTTGCGAACGTGACATTCGCGTTGATGTTCTGTGTTGTGCTGTAATGTTGCGGATTTGTCGTGGTGGATAGCAGTGTGCAATCGTAGTACAGTTTGAGTTTATTTGTACATCTGATATTGCGGGGCGAGCGTCCAACTTGTGGACAGCCGTCACTGCCTGTTGTATAATATTCTTTTGGGGCACGACCAGGTTGCGGTCGATGTACCTATTGTACTATTTTTAATTACTGTACTAGGTTTTGCCCCGCTACGGAGTGCACGGATAGCCGGGTTCTGGAGGGGTAACGGGTCCGCATCTCATGGATTTGAGAGGCAGAGGGGTCCCACTCTAGAATTGGCAGACTATTCGCCGCACTTGTAGGGGGTACAGGTTGACCCAAGGAGGGGTGCCCAAGATTACCGGATTCCGTGAAGTGCAGGGTGGTCCATTCACTATGCTGTAGGGGGCTGCCTCGCTTCAGGTTTTGGCGGGTAACTTGCCGCACCCGCAGGGGTCTAGGTTTCATTGCACAGGCTATCCACACGACAGGGGAACGTCGAGTTTCAGCAGCGGCTATGTGAAATTCGGGGATCCCAGATATCTGTATTGTTCTGTGATGCTTATTACTTTTCTGTAATGTTGCATATTATCATGCCTGGAGCGATTATTGTATATTGGTTTACATACTATTAGATGTTGTATATGTTTTACACCCGTGCTAGTCCAGTCCCCGCTCTGTCGTTAGTTAAGTAACCTAACGGGTGATGACGGGACCCAGTGACGAATGCGGATGGCATATACGTACATTTTATTTTCGTTCTTTTCTGGTGTGATTTTTGATGGGACTGCGTTGATTCTGACCAATGCAAAGTAAAACAAACCTGTTTGCAGTTGTTGGAATAAATTTAAAAAGTGTTATTGCAAAGACGTTTCCTTTTGTTTTGCATAGCGGTATTCAGTGGAATATCCTGCACCTCATTTGACGGGGCAAGGGCCGATATCCCTTCACCGGGACTGACGCCTTGGGCAGAAGTTTGCGTCAGGGTAATAACTTCACTATAGTCGATTACAAGTTGCTTTGCATAGCGGTATTCAGTGGAATATCCTGCACCTCATTCCATGAGGAAAGAGCCGAGATCCCTTTACCGGGAGTGACCACTTTTGCAAAAGGTTTTCGCCACTATATTTTAAAAAGCTATCAGGTTCCTTCAGCGATATCAAGTTCACTACGTTAAATTTTTTTCGCCAAAAACCAGCCGTAGCCCTCCGTCACTTCTTTTGGGTATTCAGTAGTATTCAAGCTATGCATTTTAGCCAAAGTTAAGGCATAGTGTTTGGTAGCTGCTGGGTATTCATTTGTTGCATAGATAAATGAGTTAGTTTGGGACAGTCGTTCTGCCGATTGGCCAAAGTCAGGGGCATGTGCGGGTGGGTTCAAATTGACAAGATAGTGACGGGTAGAACTTGGCATGTGACTTATGACATTTTGACCAAAGCCAAGGTTATAAGAGCATGGGACAAAAATCATATCAGGAGTTTCTAAAGAAACTGAAACTTGCCAAGTATGCGCATACCTTCTGGAGTATGAGTAACGTGGATGCATTCCATCACGTTATCATGCGATGAGAGTTGGATCCTGATTCCCACTGATGAGTTGGTTTACTCTTCGGGTGATCCCGATTGATTCTTCTTTTTGGTTTGGAGGAGAATTTGACAGGACAGTGGGAGGTTTCCGGATTAGATAAAGTGATAACCATTCTGATCTAGGTTAGAGTGCACGCAGAGTGTTTCTTTTCTCTCTCTCTTTGGCAGCGACCTTTGACCGACCCTAGACTATGAATCAGTGACCAAGTTGACCGAACCTTCTTAAAATACTGGCTTTTGGATTGTCTGAGTTGCATAAGTCATTGCCACTCTTTCTTTTACCCTTTGCATTTCTCAGAACACCCGTATTACTACGGATATCCACTTCCATTGGATAGATCCATCGTATGGTTATATACGAACTCGAAGGGACTTCTTCGAGGATGGATCCAGGTTCAGGAGAAATAGAATTGGTTTATTCAGTTGTCTTTTATTATCACCTTCTCTCAGGTTGCGAGGGCTCCTTGGTTTAGGAGAGTACACCTATTACGCTTATTGGATAGTCTTATTCCAAACCATAGGCAGGTGCCGAAAGGTAGGGAATGAAGAAAACCAATTAGCCTAAGTAGGGTGTGCAGAAGGTAATATGTAAAGACAAAATAAAGGGATTAGAAAGAGGGCAAAGTAAATTGCGACTGATATCATTCACGACCAAAACTGCGTACTTCATCGCCACTCCTATTTCACCTTTAAAGGAATAAGGTATTATTCAGTTGTCTTTTATCATCACCTTCTCTCAAGATATGAGTACTCCTTGGTTTAGGAGGGTACACCTATTATGCTTACTGGATAGTCTTCTTCCAAACCATAGGCTGGTGCCGAACGGTAGGGAAGGAAGAAAACCATTTAGCCTAACGATGGTGTACAGAAGGTAACGACTAAAGACAAATAAAGGGATTTGGAGAGATGGCAATAAAATATACGGTTGAAGTCATGAATTGGATTATGGAAGAGGCATTACTATGAATACCAGGATACCCCTACGAAACATTTTCATGTTTCAGTGCATTGTTAAAGGAAAAACTGTTTTCCCGATTAGATACTTACTCCAAGGGTATGTATTTACCAGGTTTCATTCTCATATCTGTATGGTTTTACAGATGATGAGTGGGAGTAAGTTATTGGGAATTAGGTGATTATCCTCATTATATCGGAATTCGTTGTAATTGGTGATATTTGAGGAAATCGCCAGGGTACAGTTTTCAACCTACGACGCACAGGTTTTGAGTTGTTTAACTCAGCGGACTTATACAGAGTATTGTATGTTGTCCAGTGTCCATCAGGACAATGGGGTAGGTCCTCGTACTATGTTCTGTTTACTTATAACTTCTCTAGTATTTAGACAAGTGTTTCGTAGAAATACAAGGTCTAAGTTTTGAGAAGTTGTGGGTATAAGAATAAAGTAGAGAACCAGGTGTCACAAGTATCGGGATTCTTCAAAGAGATCGAAGATGTAGATTCTTGTGATTGGTATTCAGATAATAGTGATGGTTTTGAGAAACGTGTTTCTCTTTCAGGTTACTCATAATTGGATGGATTCCTAAGTTGAGTAATGCTGATTAGCCTCTTTCTATTAAGTTGATATGCACTGGAGACAGCTGCATGATTTGAATATGGTTCCAATTAAATAAGTGCCAAAGTTTCTGTATTGGATATAGAATAGTTCGTACCTTAAAAGATGTTAAGGTACGGGGAGTTGTCCAGCTTATGCTTAAAACCAGACTCTGGATAACTCAGGGCACGTTTCTGTAATGGCTGTTTGTGGGTTGACCCTGGCTATGACGAGGGTTGATATTCTACCATTTGGAAGATCAATAGTGATATTGTTCTTGACTCGCCACAGTTTTAAAAAAAAATGAATCTTTTTCAGAAAACAGTAGTGGGAGTATGGTAGAACTGGAAGTGATTCCAGAACCGCGAACGATAACGGAAAATTTAATAGGACCTATATATTCAATCTGGTTTGACATTCCATTAGCCACTCCGCAGATTTGGTGGGTAACCTCAGACGCCCGAAAGGTACTCCGGTAGCCTCAAGGACGGTGACAGGGAGGTTCTTATCTACCCAGACTTGACACTACTGTTGTTCCAGGTTATGAGACCCGGTAGGAGGGTTTTCGTAGTCAGTGGGAGCAACGGAAGCATGGTGGGCAAGTAGCTTATGTCTATTTATAGACTAGAGCAGTTATAGCGGAGATAGATCATCTATTTTCGATGTGACAGTCATGGGTTTGACATCAATCAGAATAAGGGATGGATCTGTTAAGAAGGTAGTAGGGTGTGATGTCATGGTATTTGATGACATACACAGAGTAGGAAGTAAAATTCCTATACTACGATCGGTTGTACTGTGGTCGTCACACAGTTGTTTCTCCAGACAGGATATGGATATAATATTTGACATTCTGGTTTCTAGATCTATGGTTTTAGATCTGGATTTGGGTAGTTTCCCAATGTAGGTACTTTGAAAGTATTCTAATGGTTTTTAGAATAGATGACTCCTAGCATGGTGGTGTACCTGCAGGTGATGGAGTCACCCTCTCTAAAGGTGTCGTATAGACTAAAGAGGAGAGGGATGTGCATGATTGACAGACCACTTGCTTAGGCAGTTGAGTCAATTGTGAGATGTCAAGTACCATACCAGATGTTGTTTTTGCACTAGATGCGATGAGTTTATATTAATCCAATCCTGGAGAAACATAAGGAAGCAGTTTTAGAACATAAGTGCATGTTCTACGGATTTGATGACGGCAGCCTTCTTCGGGAGACGATTATCATTCCAGGCTTCAAAGGTGACATGGTTGACAGAGTGATTGTCAAAGTTATAGTTTTCCCTCTGATGAAGAGGGACAGTATTATGGACAGGTGGTCCAAGAGGATACTGTGGGAGGCATGGTGCCGGATACTGATTAGGTTCAGTGGTTGATACAGTCTAAGAAGTTTGGATTTGGAGTTCATTTATGAATTAGGTCCCATCAGATATCCAGACATATTCTAAGACAGGTATTACTCAATTCGGGAGATGGCTTTCTCCGCGAACTTGAGATTATGAGAGATATAGAAAGAAACTTCTAGGCGGATCCACTCACTGAGGCTATTTCTCGAACACAATAGTTTTACAAACGGGCTTTGTGAAACTGATTAGTAGAGGAGTTGGATGTTCGGTTTCACACGGGCTGTGAGTAGTCGACATCGCAATAATTAGCCTTGAGTGCAAGTGGGAGATTGTTGGAGATAGTGCCCTCATAGTCAATTATTGGATCGCAGGTACGTGATTGCAATGATTGCGGAGGACCTATACCGGTAGGACAGTCTTACTCAAGATGATAGTATGCTATCCGGTTTGCTTTTATCAGTCGTGTACATGTTCAGGTGACTGATTACATGTTACACTTTGATAGAGCCCTTAGGATCTTGCTTTACCACCAACAGTATGATGGCGATCATATACGTGAGAGTTGGGTGGTTTATATGCATATCCTTAATTGTGGTCCCTAGTCGTGGGAGTTTCGAGACAGGGCATCGATACTCCGGAATAGACTAGTGTGTACAGTCGAGACCCCGACAAGGGGCGGTGGCCGGTCTCACAAGCCACTGGTGTCAGTTGGATCACCTAAGATGTATATAGGTGCTCATTAGGTTATGAGTACACCGGACAGGACTCGCCGGGAATCTGCTAGTTAGTACTATATCTATCGTCAGATAGCAGTTCCCTGGTGACATGTGTACATGTTAGTTCATCGACCAGAGGTCGTCATTTGTCTCGTGTGAGTTCCCACTGTGCTTTGATTTCTACCCTACCACGGCTCAAAGGAGTCGTGCAAACAGGTAGCTTTTGGGTACAGTCTCGAGCCATATGGAGGCACATGAGTGGATCGGCAGGGGATTCGTCTCTCCCGGTATTGGGGGCGAGATCGTGCTGTGTCTAGGAGAGCCATTACACAAAGCCCACGGCCATGGCAGGAGATTTACCGGTAGGTACTCCAGTAGTATCTCATGGTGTTATTGGGCTTCACTCCGACACAACTTATACTGCTATTGGGGGTCTGACGTTACTAGCCCCCTAGGCAGATATGCGATACTCATAGACGAACAGACCGGACTGTATATACATTGTCACTGTTAGGCTCGGTAGGGTTACTGGATGAGTTCGCTCATCAGCCTTCCTTGAGGTCAGTCCATGGGCAGCCGTTACGCATTGCTAGTGCCGCTGACGGTTTGTGGTTAAACCCACTGCCAGGGTACTGACGAGTCATTAGAGTCCCCCACAGACAGTTTCCCAAGTTCGGACGAAACGTTGTAGAGGCCGTATGGTTATATGGTAGGGTTCGGAAAATGCTCGTGCGTTTACGCACGTGTTATTTTTCGGGCAGATGATACTGGTCGGCTTTGGTTTAAGCCGGATCCAAGTATTATATTGAGTAGATATAATATCTTTGTCTCAGTTGCATTTGTATTCGGTCGTAATACAAATGCTGGTATATTTATACAGTTACGGGGTTATCCTGAAAGTCGTTTTAGGATCACTTTTGGAAGTTGCCAGTTTCCAGTTTTCTATCAGCCGTCTTTTAACATTCGGTTAAAGACGGATTTATCTTTTCTTGGATGAGGGTGAGTCATGCTTCTAGAAGGTTCTAGATGTTTCTAGAAAGTGGTGACAAGGATTATGACTCATGCTTTGATTTCAATGATTCTTGTTTTCCTTAAGATATTTGTTCTTGATATTTTCATGTGTTCACACATGATATTTTCCTTGTGGTCACCCTCTTTGCTCCTACGATCACCTCCCTCTCCATATATATATGGCCGGCCCCTTCCCCCTCTGAGATACACTCACTTGAGTTTTCATTTGGAGAAGATTATGATAGTTTTTGGTGTATGGAATTCAAAGCTCATTTCATTCCATCACCCGATTCCCTCGGCAACTTCATTAACCGATCGTCCACGGATTTGGACGAAGTGAGACAAAGTCATCTACTCATTCTCTACATTATTCTTGGTCGTCTCTTATAGCAAACTTGACGATCGAGTTGCCTCAAGTCAGAGGCGGGAGCCCGTTTAAAGAATCGTCGACGTGGTGCCACCTGGACGAGGAGATCGGAGATCGACGAGATCATAGCAGCCGCAACGGAGCATGGGATGATGGTTAAAGAACGAAGGACTCGGATCGTTCGGTATAACCTTTCTACACTCTTTACAGTTTGTTAGTTTAGCAATAATGGCAGATCCGGGTTAAAGCATACGATAGCGCCAGTTAAAAAGTTTTTGTTCCGCATTTGGCGTCTGTAGACGGCCGGGGCGCTAGCGTAGACTTTCAATGACCAACCGATCACAGTGCGATATCGACTCCCTATACCGGGAGAGACGAATCCCTAACAGTCGCTCACTGCCTCCATGTGGCTCGGGACTGTACTCAACTAAAACCTGTTTGCACAACTTCTTTGCGCCATGGTGGGGTAGTAATCAAAGCACAGTGGGAACTCACACGAGACAAATGACGACCTTAAGTCAACAGACTATCTGCACACATGTCACCTAAGAACTGCTATCTGACGTTAGGTATAATACCATCCAGTCAGTTCTCGGCGAGTCCTGTCCGGTGTACTCACACTCAGTGAGCATTTGTATACAATCTTAGGTGCACATCACCAATGGCTGCAGGACAAATCCATCGCCCCTCGTCAGGGTCTAGATATGTATACACTAGTCTACTCTGGAGCACCGATGCCCAGCTCGATACTCCTGCGACCAGGGACATTTAAGGATGTGCCTATTGACTATCCAACTCCCACAAGTTTGACTGCCATCACAACGCCGGTAGTCAGGTAAACACCCTGTGGGCTTTATCAACATGTAAATAAATACAAAGTAAAATATATCACACGTTAAGATAAAGAAAAACCAAATAGCGTACTATCATATCAAGCAAGATTGTCGTGTACATACATATCCCTAGCATCCTATACAATAAAGGCCTCTAGGGCATATATATCCAACACTTATGACCTTGACGAAGGCCAACAAATCATAAGTCACATATCAAGTTCTATCCATCATTGTCCAGGTAAATTTGAACCCACCCGTATATACCCATGACGAAGGCCAACAAAGTAATACGACTGTCCCAAACCAACGCATCTATCTATGCTACATATGAACACCCGGAAGCTACCAATCACTATGCCTTGACGAAGTCCAACAAACATAGCTTGAATACTACTGACTATTCATATAAAATGACGGAGGGCTACGAATGGTTTTGGCGAAACCGTGAACGTAGTGAACTTGATATAATCGAAGGAACCTGATAGCTTTTAAAAGGTGTGGTTTAAGCTCCGAATTTAAAAGTCTGCTATTTTAAAATAACCGAGTGGTTTTAAAATTTGTTCCAATGATTCAACTTTGGTTTGTTTTCTTTGCATTAATGTAATTCAGTCCTATTAAATAACCAACCGTTGCAGAAAAAACGAATATACAACGTACATTTATGCCATCCGCATTTGCCACGGGGCCCCGTCATCACTCGTTAGGTTACTTAACTAACGACAGATCGGGGGCTGGACTAGCACGGATCCAAAACATAAGCAACCTCTATTATATAATACATATATAATAATATCCATTTATCAGAAGCAATGATAGGCATTCCCGATCACAGATGAACACATTGGATATACTAAGAATTCCGCGTTTCGTTTGAGCCTGTAACGAAAGACAGATTCCATGGTCGTGATGAATAGCCAAACCCTACCCTACACCCCTACGGGTGCGGCAAACTACCCGTCAAATACTCGAAGTGAAGCAACCTCCCTCAACAAAGTGAGTAGGCCACTCGGCACTTCAAAGTACCCGGTAGTTTGTGCACCCCACTTTGGGTCTATCCTAGAAGCAAAAACTGTAAAAGAAATGATACAACGATGGCTACAACCTCAACCCGGATGTGCCCCGCAAAAATAATATTACATCACTTTAAAAATTTAGATAGAATGAAATAATGAAAACCCTCATCTCACATCCCCGACTATTCAGCCACGATGATCCAACAAGTTCATATACACAAACCATCATAAAAACATCACAGATTTGTTCAACCCCGACTAATCGACGTATTTCAATTAGTCGACGTTTCCAAACACATATACAAATCACAAATCTTGTAAAGTAACCGTGACATTAGAATTCCTCACGCAATTAGCAAACTTAACCAATTTTCCAAAACTTGAAAATCCAGTGAGCTAAAGTTCCAAAAACGATAGTTTTAAGCCAATTCGGAAGTCCGAATTAAAACGAAATGTGCCCGAACCTTCGCGAGAAGTTAGAGCATGAAATTAACTTCGAGTCGGGGGCCTAAAAGGGGTACCCCACCCCCGAGGCCACTACGAGATGGCAGGGGGTGAGGCAGACCCGAAACTGCCCAAGGTGGGGCAGTTTCGGGTCCCCACCGCCAAGACCACCCTGTGGCGGTCTTGGGGAGTGGGCCCAGCCATTCACCCTCCCCGAAGGGTCTCCGGGCTGCGCACGCACCACCCCGTGGCTCCTCGGTTCAAACCGTGAGCCTGCGGGCTGTGCAAACAACTCAAAACTTCATTTTTGAAAACTATATTTTCGACAGTTTTTGCGCTTAAAAAACGACGGAATTCTAACATCACTACAAGCTATCGTAGGCTCCAAGGATCGATCCGGATCGTAGTAACCTCGACGGCCTACTCGAGTCAAAGACGATCCACCCGAGAGTCTATAGTCCGAGCTCTACCTCAAAACCGAGCTAACTAGGGTAACAAGCTTGCTAAACTTGATGGCCTAGGTGATGTAGAGTATGAAGATGGATTTATTTGTCTCTTGAAACCCTAGTTTACTCAACTCATAAGACCTTAAGGGTTTTTGATGTGATGAAGAAGAAGAGAACTAACATGAGGAAAGAGAAATGATTTTAGATAATGATCATGATAATAAATGAGATGGCTCCCTTGACTTGACTACAAGTATGGCATGAAAATATCTCATCTAAAATATCTAGTGCCATAAAATATCTCACAAGAAATATCTAGTCAAAGAGTCAAACCAAGTCAAGTGGTCAAACCAACTCAAGTGGTCAAAACAATTAGCCATGCCTCAATTATCATTTACAAAAATAACAAATACTTTCTTCCACCTCAAAATTGTTTTAATCAAGTAAATGGTCAAAATCCTAATGAGGTGTCTCCTTCTATGCTCCTTTCATCTGTATATACATACCTGTATTCGTGTTCTGAGAAACACGAATACAAAGAGACGAAACTGATCCATCAATATAATACTAGGATCCAGCTTAAACCAAAGCCCACTAGTATTATCCGCCCGAACATCAAACGCGCACAAGTGCACATAAGTGATCGAAGCCCTGCCGTAAAACCATACAGCCTCTACACCTTTTGCCCGGTGCAGGGAAACTCTCTATGTGGGACTCTAAAGACTCGACACTACGCTGGCAGCAGGTTTAACCACAGGCACAAGCGGTACTAGCTGCACGTAACGGTACCCGGGTAGATTTGGATAAGAAGGTCGATGAGGAAAACACATCTGAACTCCTACTATGCCTGAATGTGACAATCTCTGTACAGTCTGGTCTATTCGTCTAAGAGTATCGCATATCTGGCCTAAGGGGGCGGTAATCGTCAAACCCCTAATAGCGCAATAAGTCGTGTCAGAGAGTAGCCCAATAGACCCTGAGAAACTACTAGAATACCTACCAGTAATTCTGGCTTCCTTTGGCCAAGGACTTTGTGTAATGGCCTACTGAATATAGCGCGATATCAACCCCGTATACCGGGAGAGACAAATCCTATCTAACCGTCATTGCCTCTAAGTGCTTCGGGACTGCACCCAACTACTACCTGTTTGCACGACTCCTTTGAGCCGTAGTAGGGTAGTAATCAAAGTACAGTGGGAACACACTCGAGGCGAAGTAGCAGTGCCAAGTCAACGGACTAAGCTGCACTCATGTCACCTTGGAACTTCTACCCGACGATAGGAATAATACCCACCAAAAGTTCCCGACAAGTCCTGTCCAGTGTACTCATAACCTAATGAACACCTACATACTATCTCCAGTACGACGTACTGATGGCTGTGGGACGGACCATCTTCCCTGCTGGGATGAGAACCGTATACGCTAGTTTGCTATGGAGTATCGATGCCCTGTCTCGATAATCCTAGGACTAGGGACCTGTATAGGATGTGCTTATAGACTACCCAGCCTCCACTAGTGTGACTGCCATCACAACGCTGGTAATCAAGCAAAGATCCTAAGGGCTCTACCAATATGTATAAGCGATATGCTAAGAAAACACATGCACATATTGAGGTAGAATCAAACCAGGTAGCATACTATCATTTTAAGCAAGAATGTTACTATATCCGTGTATATCCCAAGCTCCCATTAAGTAATATACAATACAGTATGACACAATAATGGCCTCTAGGGCATATATCACAAACAGAATTATCGCGTTATTAGGGTTCTGATTTATCCAGCCCCTAGAATTGATCTGCGATACTCTTAGATGAACAGACCGGACTGTACAGAGATTGTCACTGTCAGGCTCAGTAGGGGTATGGATGAGTTTGCCCGTCGGCCTTCCTTTCGCTCAATACCTGGGTAGCCATTATGTAGAGCTAGTGCCGCTGACGTACTTGTGGTTAAACCCACTGCCAGCGTATTAATGAATCTTTAGAGTCCCACACAGAGGGTTTTCATGGTTCAGGCGATATGGTGTAGATGATGTATGTTGGTACATACAGGTGTCCGATTAAATATGTGTACAGGCTGCACAGACTTTAATCGGACGGTTGATAATACTAGAGGCTTAGGATTAAGCCGGATTATTAAATCTGCTTTTTATTTAATAATTTTTGTGTATGCATGTGTGTATTCTATTATTATTGTTCACTATTCATTTTCTCTCTTGGCTATTCGTATTTTTGTACGAATATGCCTATATGTATTTCGGTACGTGTGCCGGGTTGTATTCCCTATTTATATGGAATAGCTTCTAGAAGATGGCCACCTCATTAATTGATTTTCATTTTAGAAAATCAATTTGGGAAATGAGGTGGAGGGTGAGTTGGCATGAGCATAGGCTTGGCATGTAGAGAGGCATGGCTCTCATTTGTTTACTGGAAAATTGTAGAAGATATTTTTCCTTTGCATGATTGAAATGGCCAGCCACAATTCTTTACATGCCATGCTTGTTGTTTTGTTCACTTGATTGATTCACTCTCATTCTTGAGACTTAGCCATTTTCTTTAGTTGCACATGGCATTGTTTTCCTCACCCCTCATTCTTCTTCTTGAGCTTCTCTTTGGAGCATTTTGATGAGAGAAAAATTATAGTGAGTTAATCCTACACCTCCACTCTCCATTGCTAGAAACCTTGAGCATTGGTTGCCTTGCTAAGCAAGGTTGAAGCTTGCGCCATATACCTCGGGTGGATAATCGTAGATGGAGGAAGACCGGCAAACAAATTTAATCCGCGACCACTAGGAGTTTGAATGATGGTTGAAGAACCGAAGGACTTGGTTCATTCGGTATAACCATTCCTAACTCTTAATATTGCTTTATAGTATAGGGTTTGGGGAAGATCCTGGCATCGGGTTGTGGTAGCGTCAGTTTAGAAAAATTTAGTTCCGCATTTGGCCACGGTTTGATGGCCGGAGTGCTGCCGTAACCCAACATGGTATCAGAGCCAACCCGTAAACCCATTACTAGCAGCTCAGACAATGTTAAAGTATCGAAACCGAAACAACTTCGAAACAATTCTGAAACAATACCCGTGTTATTCCAGTTTCTGTCGATTTTTCAGAGTCTTCTAAAAAAATTTTAAGCAATTGCACAAGGCTATTTAGGAGACAACTAGAACACACCACAAACACGATCCCAAACCACCGGATTTGACCCGGTGAAACATGCAATAAAACTGATTTGGCCGGTCCAAAATTGATGTTTGGGCTTCGTATTTTTGGTGTGCACTAGTCTCTGGAATATTGGTTAAGTGGTATTGTTTGTTTCGCCCAGTTTGGATATTTTGTTGTCTTTTGTTAAGGGGCAATTCGGGGTGTTACGAAGTTGATATTTTAGCACTTTTTAAATGTTTACAGTACATGCATTACTATCTGTGACCGTGAATGTCATTAGAGCGGTACAACCCGTCTAACTGCTATATGTTCTTTTAGACGAGTTTGCGATCGTGACATTCACGTTGATATTATTTATTGTGCTGTGTTGTGGTTAGATCGTCGTGTTGGAGAGCTTGGGTGCAATGTTTGTACAGTTTAGTATCATTTGTACTTTTGATATTGCGGGACGAGCGTCCGACATGTGGACTGCCGTCACTGCCAATTTGTATATTATTTGTTTAGGGCAAGACCGGGTTGAGGTCGATGTCACCCTTGTACATATTATTTTCTTTTCTGTGCTAGGATTACCCTAAGGCGGGGTGCACAAATAGCCAGGTTCTAGAGGGCAACGGGTCTGCATATCATGGCATTGAGATGGAGGGGATCTCACTCTAGAATTGGTTGGCTATTCGCAACACTCGTAGGGCGTATAGGTTGACCCAATGAGGGGTGCTCAAGTTACCGGATTCCGTGAAGTGATGGGTGACCCATTCACGTTGTTGATTGGGGTTGTCTCGCTTCTGGGATTAGCAGGTAACTTGCCGCACTCATAGCGGTCTAGGTTTTCATTGCAAAGGCTATCCACATGACAAGGGAACATCGGGTCTCATTTGCGGCTCAAGTGAAACCCGAGGCTCCAGGATTATCCACTACTCTGTGTTATTGGTTGAGATTCTGTGATGTTGCTTTATATCATGCCTGGGATGATTGTTATGTATATTTATATATATACTAGTAGATGTTGTATATGTTTTTGTAACATTTCGAAATAATAAAAATATTATTTTTGGGAAATTTATAATTTAATATTATTTTCTTGAATATTTTAATAATTCGGTATAATTAAATAGAAATAAATGGGGGAAATTTTGGAAAATTATAAAATAGGCTAAATTAGAGAATTATGCCATTTCTAAGTTTAATTGATTAGTTATATGCTAAATTAGTGCTAATCGCGATTAATAATCGCTAATCGGTTTTTTTAGCAATTTGTGCAAAACATGCACATATCATTCTTCTTACACTTGTGCAGTTTCTACCATGGTTTCTCATTTGGGTTTACTATTTGAGTGAGAAGGAATTTAGAGAAAAGAAAAGAAATGGAAAAGGGGTTTATATTAAAGAATTTAGTAGTTGGTGAGAGAGAGGTATGGGCTTCTTTGACTAAAGACTTAGCCATTTCCTCTTCAACCTTCACTCATTTTTCTCCCTCTTCCTCTTGTTGCTGCTGCTACTCCTGCTCCTCACCTCCCTCCCCTCTTCAACTCCTCAAATCACCTCTAAAACAACTCCAAAACCCCACTCTCATTTCATTAAAAGTGTGCACAAGCTCAAGATCTACACATTGGACCAAGGAAGCAAGGATTTTGGCCACTAGGGGCAACTCAAGAAAATTCTTGAGTTGCCAAATAAGGTATTTTCTGGATCATTAGCTTGGTTTATGTATTACTGATACCCCATGTTTAGTTTAGAACCGATATTGTTGATTTTGTGGAGTTAAGGAAAACCTAGTTACGGTTTGAGGAAATTATGAGTTGTAATGTGAAATTGAGCTCAGTAGAGGCTACACCAACACCCTAGTTTATGAATTGAGACCCCAACCTGAGAGTTGAAACCATAATACGGATTTATGGATACGATATCGGAGAATTTGTGAAATCTTTGATGGTTACTTTGAATCTGCTTTCACCCGAGACACCTGAAAATTATATTGATTGGACAGTGACATGTGCAGGTACCCTAGAACAACCACACAAAGCCCTAGCCCCCACTTCCTTTTCCAGGCCGCAAATTTAATCTGTTTGGCCGTAATTTGCGGCCTGGGTCCCACCATTTTGTCTCGTGTTTGTTCTGTAGCTCCTACATGTATATTTTAGACCCTGGTATATATAGATTTGTCTAATTTGACCTAGGGTGAAATCTGGAGCCTATTTCCTTAGTTGCTGTTTTGGATTCGTGTTTCCGTATTTCTAATTCTGGAATTGTGTATCCGTGTTTTACCTCGACTATTTGGCGTTTATACGACGATGTCGAGGATTTGTTGATGGTTTTGAAGGCATTCCCATAGGTTCTAACCTATAGGCCCCTTATCGTATCGTTTTGGGTTTCGTGTGCCGTGTTCGCTTTGATTTGGTTTTAATACGCATATACGATACTTTGATGTGTAGGTACCCTATGAAGACTTCGGGACGACAAGCAAGCGCGTGGCGACGTCCACAAATAACGACGCAAGGTGAGTAGATTATATCTACAAGGGAAAGTCGGGTGGATGGCGTATAGCACCTCCGCTGCCCGTAGTTGTTATATTATATATATAATAGTTAGGTGTATTATGGATAGTGTAGGGTTAGAAGTTACTAGTGTAGTTCTTAGTCGCGAACCCTAGAATAGATTTACACCTACACGCACACCCTTGCATATTCCTTTTATTTACACTATGTTGATGATGATAATGGATGACATTGGAGATGAGTCGATGGTTTGGGCATTATGCCGTGAGATCGGTGATTTGATATGATTCGTATTTGGGACACGACATGTGATTCTTGAGGGCTTTGGATGTGTGTTTACTCCCGCATTCATACTTTATAAATGGTATCGATTTGTACTAGACTTAGATCAGTACCCCAGTTTATGTGTTATGATGATAATGATACCTGATATCTGATGAAAGGAATGCGATATTGACCCATACCCAGCTATTGGAATGCCGTACGATGATTTACCGTACGAGCCTATATTGATGATAGATCCGCACTAATGACTCGAGGATGTTTTACGATATATTGTATCGTACGCGATATTATTGAGGCGGGATCACCGACTATTATATCTATATATATATCGACTCAAATTTAGGTGGTTTCCATACCTCTCCCGTTCGACTTGATACTTAGATCTGTAGTTTGCATAGTAGATTCTTCACTGTGGTGTTGATTATTTGATTTCCGCAAATTCATGCTATTCGCATTGCTTGCATATGTTTGTTGCTATATTATTATCATGCTGTTAGGACACCAGCACCATTATCGATGATGCGTATGTTCCACGTACACTATTTGACGGCTCACACACTTCATCATCGATAATTGCCATGCCACTACACTGTAGTACTGTTGCATTCATGATATGATTCTTGCATGACATATTGTACACTTATACCTGTATACAAACATAGATGATTTTGACTTGATTAGGGATTTAGGAACCGTAAGATATTCTTCAAAATTGATTCGTTTTAAAAGAGCGGTTTCCCTCGACATGTGCACATTATTATTCCATGTTGCATGATTTCTGATATGCTTAACTTTTTTTACATGTCGCATGCATCATGTTTTGATTATACGCATTGAGATATGTTGTTTCCATGATATTTCTGGATTTGGGAACCGTGGGTATTTCAAAAGAGAATATATAATTGTTTTAAAAACCCGGTTACCCTTGATATGATATTTCAATGCGTCCATCATGTGTTCTCTCGGTGCTGAGAGCGACATGTGAAACCCGATTCGAGGAGGCGGATGAGGCCGATTGCGGGTACATGGTGGACCCGGTATGGTACCCCGGGGCGAGAACGGTTTCGCTGTGTAGTAGATGGTGAGCCTGGCAGAGAGACTACTACCTACCGGTGATTGGTTGGACCTGGCGGTTATTCAGAGGATACTCACTAGAGTCGCTAGATGGATATGGGCGTACTGCCGAGGCCGAGGGCCGATTCCGCAGACATAGCCCGTGGGCTGATCCGGACTGACAGAGCCCGATAGATGAGGATTTACGTATCGATGCTAGGCACGGGTTTCATGACGATTTCCATGATTTTGATTACATCCTCATATTTGCATGCATGATGTTTATTGTCATTGGGTGACGGGTGGACGGGTTCTACGTTTATTGTCATTGGGTGACGGATGGACGGGTTCCACGTTTATACAGACTTGATCACATACAGACTGGATTTACATTGATCATACTTAATGCAGACATACCTTACACTGATGATATGTTATTACCTGAGTACTTGGCACTATATACATGTTTAGATGTTACATTGCCACCTTATCATGCTTCAGACGTACTCTTGTGATTTATATTTTACTGATCTTATTGACCTAGGATTATGTCTTCCATTCGGTTTCTGCTTGTAGATATTTCTATTCATGAGTTGGCAACTCACCCCCGTTGTGCCACAGTTCTTGCAGGTTTTGCCGTACAGGTTCCATTGCGGCATTTTTGGCACTCTGCTTCCTTGCGGGTGAATTGCATTTGGTAGGTGGGTTCTTTTGCATCAAGAACCACCATTGTACTTGTATTATTCATTGTATCTAGAATTCCATCAACCAAAACTTGTATATTGTTTCAGACTCAGACACTAGTGATGTATTATTTCGTTCTTAGAGTCGCGCTTAGTAGTGTTACAGTTTTCATGCTTATCTGGGTTTCTTTTGAATTTTGATCCTCGCCATTCGGCGTTGTATAGTATATTGCTTGTTGTTTATTTATCCTTAAAATGGTTTTAGATTTCTGGGCTTTTGGCTTACTTGGATCAAATGGAGTCCAATAGACCTCATATGGTTCAAGGGCCAGTCACGTGCTCTTTCGGGTCGTGACAAAGTTGGTATCAAAACGCTAGGTTGACCTTGGTTCGAGTTTAAGTTTGACTATATGCAGCCTAGGGCATCTATATATATACGGAACTTAGGCTTGACCTTACGGAACTTAGACTTAGTCGAGGGGGTGTTAGACTCGAACTTTTGTCGTGTAGGATGACCCTTAGTTGATGGAATAGGTGACTAAAGTAGAGTGACGTACCGTGGGTATGTTCCACGGCATACTTACGACACGCCACTCCGCTTAAGGAACCTTAGGATGTACATATTTTCGAGATCAGTGATCCTCTTCATATCCATGATTATACATCCATTTGAGATCCCCGATTCTATTAGTTTCGTGATCATACCTTTATTGATGTTGTTCCTTCTTATGATCATGTATCCACTCTGGATCTGCTGTTCTCTTTCTTGCCATTGATCTGCTCTCTTTGATACTCGATTGAGGTTCTTGTCGCCATGTTGAGCACAGTTTAGGCTGCTGCTAGGGTTACGGTCAGTGCGAGCTCGTCTGGTACGAGGGCCGACCATTGTGTTTTCTAGTGACATGGGAACGTCTCGAGTTAGCATTGGTGACTGTGACCTCTAGTGGAGGCGAGTGCTTGGTCTTGCACCGGATGATCGGGCCATTGTTAGAGCTGCCAGTTGAGAGAGGACTGTTGATGTACAACATAGCTCAGAGATTATGATGTCACCTACCATGCAGACAGATGGACCAGCTGTTGCTGATATTGACAGGATGTCGCTTCCGGAGCTTACGAGCTGAGATTACCGGAGCATCCAGGCAGATATGAGACAGATGATAGCTAGTCTACCCGATTTGAGAGACGCAGGTGATTCGTCCGATTTATGCGCCGGAGAGGGCCCAGTTGAGTTGATGATTTCCAGTGTGGAGAGACTTACTCAGATCTAGAGCAGACCGATTCAGAGATGACCGCCAATGTATCGCCTTTCCTGGAGGATTGAGGTGCTGTTCGGTGTGCAGGAGAATGAGCCAGTTGTTGCTGCAAATGACGAGATATCGCCGAGACGGTTGGAGCTACTGCAGCATGAGCATATACTTAGAGATATGATGGACGGTCGCTAGTTACCAGAGGATGAATGACTAAGACATGTGGTTCGTTCGTTTACCGATGTGAGGTCATCAAATAGATTGTTTCCAGCTAGAGACGACTTCACGCAGGTTCGTTGAGAGTCGATAGAGACGATCGAATATTAAGAGCCCATTTTCCAAGTTTAAAGTATAGGCAAAGACATGCAGGTGATTCTATGGACCCTCTAGAAGAATGAAACCCTAACTCGACTTAATGACCTTGTGAAAGCCTTTGAACCTTAGGGTTTGTGGCAGTTCTGCGGCGCCATTAGTGAGGCTTGGGTTTGCCCTTCTACGGCTGGATCATTGATGCTGTGGTATGTACTCGATACTGTTAAAATGTACCTAAGATGTTGAGCTCTTGGGGGATTATGAGGTTTAGACGAATCGATCGAATGGTTCGACTTCTTCGGATGCTAGGTGGTGAGGTGCATTTCTTAGGAGACTCCAGATATGAGTATAGCCATTGGAGCACAGTCCATGCAGCCACGATGAGACGAGTCCGAATCAGTCGACATTGAAGCAGAGTGAAGAAAAGAGTTCGCAAGAGATTTCGACGAGATGACGTCCCACTCCGCTGACATCAGAGATGTGATACGCACCCAGAGTCGTTGTATATGGATATATCATCCAGAAAGAGGCGCGATAAGTATGCAGTCGTTCCGGAATAAGAATTAGCTTCAGCAATGGATGATGACTTCCGGGCAATCCGGCAAGAATGAGATTTGAGACAGAAACCTCGACAGGACCTTTCTGGAATACGATACGAGAAGACCTAGACCCAGGGGTGGTCATATTGCGCACAACCAGCAGGCCAGAGTTCGACATCGTCGACAAGGTAGTTGAACAGGTTCGGATAAAGGACCTTACCCAGATGCGTTGCGAATTGATCAAGGACGGATGAGTATTGAGTATTCCTCTGATGGTTGGGACGCGTTCCCGAGGACCTGTTCGGCGAGACATCTTCTATAGAATGATGAAGCTACAGAGTACGCGCTTTCGAGTCCGTGCGAGAGACATTGGATTGACCATGGCCGAGAATAGCGCAGTGCGTAGATAGCATGGCGTGACGTCATAGTGGACGACGATAGAGACAAGTGGAACCAGAGGTTCGTGCGAGACGCTGACGAGCTGTCATTACTTCCCGTCGAGACTAGATACCTGATATGCTTACAGAGGCGTTGGGATGCGACCAATTTCCGAGAAAATGTTGTGCTGAGGACACAGATGTCCATCGAGTGAGAAGAGATTATGCAAGAGAGCCAGCCTCAGTACAGTTCGGCATAGGCAAGATCGGAAGAGACCTTGAGCAGGATTCCTTCCAGGACATTGTTGCAATGATGTTTGCACCTAGGATCAGGTGTGTGATGTGCATTCAGAGAGCCAGAGGCCGACGCCAGTGACATGCTGCTTTATGAGTGGTCGTGAGAATTGACCGAGAGATGACCAGATAAGTGCCAAAACGGAATCGTCCCCGTTAGCACACCTGACAGGGCCGATGTGCCGATCGATTGTGAGATTGGTAATCCACATAGAAGATAAGGACCCAGAGACAGAGGACGCCAGACCGTGAGTAAGGGACAAGTAGATATCTTGCGCTGCTAGCATTGGATGCACTGACACCTTCTCTACTTTGGAGGAGAGACTACCGACGACGTTATTGACGATTGGAGATTTTGTGATTCGATTATCACGTATCCGACAACTTGGATTTTGACAGAATGTTTTTGAAGTTGGGGGTTTAAATTCAAATTCAGGGACCGAATTTATTTAAGGAGGGTAGATTGTAACATTTCGAAATAATAAAAATATTATTTTTGGGAAATTTATAATTTAATATTATTTTATTGAATATTTTAAGAATTCGGTATAATTAAATACAAATAAATGGGGGGAAATTTTGGAAAATTATGGAAAATTCTAAAATAGGGTAAATTAGAGAATTATACCATTTCTAAGTTTAATTGATTAGTTATAAGCTAAATTAGTGCTAATCGCGATTAATAATCGCTAATCGGTTTTTTTAGCAATTTATGCAAAACATGCACATATCATTCTTCTTACACTTATGCATTTTCTACCATGGTTTCTCATTTAGGTTTACTATTTGAGTGAGAAGGAATTTAGAGAAAAGAAAAGAAAGGGAAAAGGGGTTTATATTAAAGAATTTTGTAGTTGGTGAGAGAGAGAGGTATGTGCTTCTTTGACTAAAGACTTAGCCATTTCCTCTTCAACCTTCACTCATTTTTCTCCCTTTCCCTCTTGTTGCTGCTGCTACTCCTGCTCCTCACCTCCCTCCCCTCTTCAACTCCTCAAATCACCTCTAAAATAACTCCAAAACCCCACTCTCATTTCCTTAAAAGTGTGCACAAGCTCAAGATCTACAAATTGGACCAAGGAAGCAAGGATTTTGGCCACTGGGGGCAACTCAAGAAAATTCTTGAGTTGCCAAATGAGGTATTTTCTGGATCATTAGCTTGGTTTATGCATTACTGATACCCCATGTTTAGTTTAGAACCGATATTGTTGGTTTTGTGGAGTTAAGGAAAACCTAGTTAGGGTTTGAGGAAATTATGAGTTGTAATGTGAAATTGAGATCAGTAGAGGCTACACCAACACCCTAGTGCATGAATTAAGACCCCAACCTGAGAGTTGAAACCAGAATACAGATTTATGGATACAATCTCGGAGAATTTGTGAAATCTGTGATGGTTACTTTGAATCTGCTTTCACCCGAGACACCTGAAAATTATATTGATTGGACAGTGACATGTGCAGGTACCCTAGAACTACCAGACAAAGCCCTAGCCCCCACGTCCTTTTCCAGGCCGCAGATTTAATCTGTTTGGCCGCAATTTGCGGCCTGGGTCCCACCATTTTTTCTCTTGTTTGTTCTGTAGCTCCTACATGTATATTTTAGACCCCTGGTATATATAGATTTGTTTAATTTGACCTAGGGTGAAATCTGGAGCCTATTTCCTTAGTTGCTGTTTTGGATTCGTGTTTCTGTATTCCGTATTTCTAATTCTGGAATTTTGTATCCGTGTATTACCTCGACTATTTGGAGTTTATACGATGATGTCGAGGATTTGTTGATGGTTTTGAAGGCTTGCCCATAGGTTCTAACCTAAAGGCCCCTTATCGTATTGTTTTAGGTTTCGTGTGCCGTGTTAGCTTTGATTTGGTTTTAATAGGCATATACGATACTTTGATGTGTAGGTACCCCATGAAGACTTCGGGACGACAAGCAAGCGCGTGGCGACGTCCACAAATAAAGACGCAAGGTGAGTAGATTATATCTACAGGGGGAAGTCAGGTGGATGGCGTATAGCACCCCCGCAGTCCGTAATTGTTATATTATATATATGATAGTTAGGTGTATTATGGATAGTGTAGGGTTAGAAGAGACTAGTGTAGTTCATTGTCGCGAACCCTAGAATAGATTTACACCTACACGCACACCCTTACATATTCCTTTTATTTACACTGTGTTGATGATGATAATGGATGACATTGGAGATGAGTCGATGGTTTGGGCATTGTGCCGTGAGATCGGTGATTTAATATGATTCGTATTTGGGATACGACAGGTGATTCTTGCGGGCTTTGGATGTGTGTTTACTCCCGCATTCATACTTTATAAATGGTATCGATTTGCACTAGACTTGGATCAGTACCCCAGATTATGTGTTATGATGATAATGATACCTGATATCTGATGAAAGGAATGCGATATTGACCCGTAACCAACTATTGGGATGTCGTACGACGATTTACCGTACGAGCCTATATTGATGATAGATCCGCACTCATGAGTCGAGAATGTCTTACGATATATTGTATCGTATGCGATATTATTGAGGCGGGATCACCGACTATTATATCTATATATATATCGACTCAGATTTAGGTGGTTTCCATACCTCTCCCGTTTGACTTGATACTTAGATCTGTAGTTTGCATAGTAGATTCTTCACTGTGGTGTTGATTATTTGATTTTCGCATATTCTTGCTATTCGCATTGCTTGCATATGTTTATTGCTATATTATTATCCTGCTGTTAGGACACCAGCACCATTATCGATGATGCGTATGTTCCACGTACACTATTTGCCGGCTCACACACTTCATCATCGATAATTGCCATGCCACTACACTATAGTACTGTTGCATTCATGATATGATTCTTTCATGGCATATTGTAAACTTATACCTGTACACAAACATAGATGATTCTGACTTGATTAGGGATTTGGGAACCGCAAGATATTCTTCAAAACTGATTCGTTTTCAAAGAGCGGTTTCCCTCGACATGTGCACATTATTATTCCATGTTGCATGACTTCTGATATGCTTACATTTTTTTACATGTCGCATACATCAAGTTTTGATTATACGCATTGAGATATGTTGTTTCCATGATATTTCTGGATTTGGGAACCGTGGGTATTTCAAAAGAGAATATATAATTGTTTTAAAAACCCGGTTACCCTTGATATGATATTTCAGTGCGTCGACCATGTGTTTTCTCGGTGCTGAGAGCGACATGTGAAACCCGATTCGAGGAGGCAGATGAGGCCGATTGCGGGTACATGGTGGACCCGGTATGGTACCCCAGGGCGAGAACGATTTCGCTGTGTAGTAGACGGTGAGCCTGGCAGAGGGACTCCTACTTACCGGTGATTGGTTGGACCTGGCGGTTTTCCAGAGGATACTGACCAGAGTCGATAGATGGGTATGGGCGTACTGCCAGGGTCGAGGGCCCATTCCGCAGTCATAGCCCGTGGGCTGATCTGGACTGACGGAGCCCGATAGATGAGGATTTACGTGTCGATGCTAGGCACGGGTTTCATGACGATTTCCATGATTTTGATTATATCCTTATATTTGCATGTATGATGCTTATTGTCATTAGGTGACGGGTGGATGGGTTCCACGTTTATTGTCATTGGGTGACGGGTGGACGTGTTCCACGTTTATACAGACTTGATCACATACAGACTGGATTTACATTGATCATACTTCATATAGACATACCTTACACTGATGATATGTTATTACCTGAGTACTTGGCACTATATACATGTTTAGATGTTACATTGCCACCTTATCATGCTTCAGACGTACTCTTGTGGTTTATATTTTACTAATCGTATTGACCTAGGTTTATGTCTTGCATTCGGTTTCTGCTTGTAGATATTTCTATTCACGAGTTGGCAACTAGCCCCCGTTGTGCCACAGTTCTTGTAGGTTTTGCCGTACAGGTTCCATTGCGGCATTTTTGGCACACTGCTTCCTTGCGGGTGAATTGCATTTGGTAGGTGGGTTCTTTTGCATCAAGAACCACCATTGTACTTGTATTATTCATTGTATCTAGAATTCCATCAACCAAAACTTGTATATTGTTTCAGACTCAGACACTAGTGATGTATTATTTCGACCATAGAGTCGCGGTGAGTAGTGTTACAGTTTTCATGCTTATCTGGGTTTCTTTTGAATTTTGATAATCGCCATTCGGCGTTGTATAGTATATTGCTTATTGTTTATTTATCCTTAAAATGGTTTTGGATTTCTGGGCTTTTGGCTTATTTGGATTAGATAGAGTCCTATAGACTTCATATGGTTCAAGGGCCAGTCACGTGCTCTTTCGGGTCATGATAGTTTTGCACCTGCGCTAGTCTTGCCCCGCTTTGTCGTTAGTTAAGTAACCTAACGGATGATGACGGGGCCCAGTGGCGAATGCGGATGGCATATACGTACATCATATTTTCGTTCTTTTCTGGTGTGATTAATTGATGGGACTACGTTGATTCTGATCAATGCAAGGAAAGCAAACCTATATATATGATGTTGTTGGAACCATGTTTTTAAAAACAGAAATTACAGATGTTTCCTTTTGCTTTGCACAGTGGTATTCGATTGGGAATATCCTGCACCTCATTCGACGAGGCAAGTGCCGAGATCCCTTCATCGGGAGTGGCCCTTGATCAAAAGTTTGCGTCAACGTAATAACTTCACTATAGTCGATTCTTTTGCTTTGCATCATGGTATTCGGTTAGGAATATCCTGCACCTCATACGACGAGGAAAGAGGAGAGATCCCTTCATAGGGAGTGACCTCTTTAACAAAAGTTTGCGCCACCGTATATTTGTAAAACCACTCGGTTCCTTCAACGATATTAAGTTCATTATGTTAAAGGTTTTTTGCCAAAAACCAGCCTTAGCCCACCGTCGTTTCAAATTAGTATTGCTTAGTATATCGTGCATTGCCGAGGCGTAGTGTACGGTAGCTCTGTAATGCTTTTCTGTCGCATGAATATGTGGATTGGTTAGGACAGTCGTACGGTTATGTTAGTATTGTCAAGGACTCATACGGGTGGGTTTAACGCAATCAAGATAATGACGGGTCGAACTTGACTAGGACTTTTTGATATGTTGGCATTGTCAAGGTCACTTGGGCCCTAGGGGTAAAAATACACATCGGGAGTTTCAAACATACAGAAACTTTCTAGGCATGCGCATACCTCTGGAGTGTGGTGACTTAAGTGGATTCCATCAAGTTATCATGTGTTGATAGTTGGATCCTGATTCCCACTGATAAGTAGGATTACTCCTCTGGTGATTTTAGATGATCCTGACTGATTCTCGTTTTGGGTTTGGAGGAGAATTCGAGGAAACAGCGAGAGACATCCTGATTAGATAAAGTGATTAATCATTCTGATCTAGGTTAGATTGCACACTGAGTGTTTCTTTTCTCTATCTCTCTTTGGCAGCGACCATGGCCCGACCCTAGACTAAAACTCATGAACCAAGTTAACCGAACCTTCTTAAAACACCTTGACTTTTGGATTGTCATTTAGTCGCATAAATCATTGTCACTCCTTCTTTCCCTTTGGATTTCTCCAGAACACTCCATATCACTACGAAGATCTACATTTCTTGGATATTCCATCGTATAGTTACAGACAAACTCGAAGGAACTTGTTCCAGATTCAAGGATGGATTCTGGTTTAGGAGAAATGGAATATGATTATTCGGTTATCTTTTCCCTTTACCTTCTCTCAGGTTGTGAGAGCTCCCAGTATTAGAAGACTACACCTATTGCGCTTATTGGATAGTCTTCTTCCAAGCCATAGGCAGGTGCCGAAAGCTAGAGAAGGAAGAAAACCAATTAAGCCTAAATGTGGTGTACAGAAGATAATAAGTAAAGACATATGAAGGGATTAGATTACGGAAAAAGGGCATTGCGACTACTATCATTCACGACGAAACCGCATATACCCCTACAACTCCCAGTTCACCTTTTCTTTTCTCCGGAACATTCCGTATCACTACTAAGATCCATATTTATAGGATATGCCATCGTATAGTTACATACGAACTCGAAGGAACTTGTTCCAGTTCGAGGATGGATTCTGGTTCTGGAGGAATAGAATAAGGACTATTCAATTTTCTTTTCTCTTTACCTTCTCTCAGGTTGCGAGGGCTCCTGATATTAGGAGAGTACACCTATTACGCTTATTAGATAGTGTTCTTCCAAATCATAGGCTGGTACCGAAAGGTTGGAAAGGAAGAAAACCATTTAGCCTAAAGGTGGTGTACAGAAGGTAATAAGTAAAAACAAATAAAGGGTTTGGAGAGATGGCAAGAAAATATACGGTAACTATCATGAATCTGGATAGTGGAAGAGGCATTACTAGGAATACCCGGATACCCCTTCGAGACATTTTAATGTTTCAGTTTCACTGTGCATTGTTAATTGAAAACTGATTTTCCAATTAGATCTTTACTCCAGGGTATGTATTTACCAGACTTGATTCTCACATCTGTATAGTGTTACAGATTGTGATTAGGATTAAGATATTGGGAACTAGGTGATTATATCCTCATTATATCGAAATTTGTTGTAATTAGCGATATTTGAGGAAATCACCTGGGTTTTTGCCTGGCGGCATATATTTGGTTTTGAATATCTGTTGTTATGCACCAATTTCAAACTGATATATCTGTACGTTAATTTTATAAAGTGAGATATAACTTTTTAAAATTATGTCTATGACATTTACCTATATCAATTGATGGTTAGGTAAGGAGTATTCAACAACGGTGTAATTTTTCATAACCATAGTACAATTTTCAACCTACGAAGCACAGGGTATGAGTTATTTAACTCAAGGGACTTATACAATGTATTGTATGTTTTCCAATGTCCACTAGGACAAAGGGGTAGGTACTCGTATTATATTCTGTTTACTTGTGACATTTCTAGTTTTTAGATATGCGTATCACTGAAATACAAGGTCCAAATTTTGAGAAGTTATAGGTATATGAATAAAGTAGAGAACCACATGTTACAAGTATCAGGATTCTTCAAGGTGATCGAAGATGTAAATACTTGTGCTAGGTATTCCGTTGATAGTAATGGTTTTGAAAACTTGCTTCTCTTTCAGGTTACTCATATATGGATTCACTCCTAGATGAGTAATGTTGCTTGGCCCCATTCCACTTAGTTGACATGCACTAGAAACAGCTGCATGATTTTGAATCTGGTTCCAATTAAATTAGTGCTTTTGTTTCTATATGGTATATAGAATGGTTTCATATCTTAACGATGTTAAGGTATATAGAGTTTTCCGGCATATGCTTAAAACCAGATTCTGGAAAAACTCAAGGCACGTTTCAGTAATGGCTGTTTGTGGGTTATCCCGGACTATGTCGAGGGTTAACTTTCTACCATCTGGAAGATCAATAGATATATTGTTCTTCGCTCGCTACAGTTTTAGTAAAATGAATTCATTTCAGAAACCAAAAGTGGGAGTATGGTAGAACTAGAAGTGATTCCAGAAGCACAAACAATTACTGAAAATTTAATAGAACCTAAAGATTCAAAAGGTTTTGATATTCCATTAGCCACTCCGAAGATATGGTAGGTAACTTCAGGTACCCGAGAGGTACTTCGGTCTTCTCAAAGACGGTGACAGGGAGGTTCTTGTTTACCCAGACTTGCCATTGCTGTTGTTCTAGACTATGAGACCCGGCAGGAGGATGAGTATAGCATCATTCTAAACTAGCTTTAGATGTGCACGTGTATATGACTCTGCTAGAGAGTTGTTGTAATCAGTGGGAGCAGCGGGAGCATAGTAGACAGGTAGCTTGTGTCTATTTATAGACTAAAGCAGATATAGCGGAGATAGATCATCTATTTTTGATGTGATAGTCATAGGTCTTGACTTCATCAGAATAGGAGATGGATCTAGTAAGGAGGAAGTAGAGAGTGATGTCCAGGTATTTGGATGACATGCACTTGATAGGGAGAGATCTTCCTATGCTACGATCGGTTATACTGTGCTTATCACAAGGTGGTTTCTCCACAACGGATATGGATATAATATCAGGGATTCTGGTGACTAGATATATGGTTTTAGATCTAGATTTGGGAAGTGTCCCAATTTGGGGACTTTGACAATATTCTAAAGGTGTTTTAGAATGGACGACTCCTGGCGAGGTGGTAGTACTGGTAGGTGATGGAGTCACCCTCTCTAAAGGATGTCTTACAAACTGATGGGGAGAGAGATTTGCATGATCGGCATATCACTTTCTTAGGTAATTGAGTCAATCATGAGATGTGAAGTACAACACAAGATATTGTTTTTGCACTATCTGCAATAAACATATATTAATCCAATCCTTGAGAAATATTGAGAAGCGGTTATGAACATAAGTGGATGTTCTTGGTATATGGTAACGGCGGCTTCCTTCGAGAGGCAGTTATCATTTCAGGCTTCCAAGGTGACCTGGATGGTAGAGTAGCTGTCAGAGTTATAGTTTTCCCTCTTTTGAGGGATAGTATGTTGGATAAGTTGTCCAAGCGGATACTGTAGAAGGCATGGCGCAGGGTACTGATTAAATTCAGAGATTGATATAGTCTAAGAAGTTTATTGGATTTGGAGTTCATTTATGAACCGGGTCCCATCAGATATCCAGACATATTCTAAGACAGGTATTGCTCATTTCGGAAGATAGTCTTTCTCCATGAAGTTGAGATATATAGAGATACAGAAAGAAACATTGGAGCGGATCCACTTACGGAGGCTATTTCTTGAACGCAATAGTTTTGCAAACGGTCTTTGCGAAATTGATTATTAGAGAAGTTGGATGTTCGGTATCACACGTGCTGTGAGTATGCGACATCGCAATAATTAGACTTAAGTGCATGTAGGAGATTGTTGGCTATAGTGCCCTCAAGTCAATTATTGGATCGCAGGCACGTGATTGCGATGATTGAGCGAGGACCTATACCAGTAGAACAGTCTTATTTGAGATGATAGTATGCTATCTGGTTTGTCATTATCATCATGTACAAAATTAGGTGGCCTTACAGATCATTATTACATGTTGATAGAGCCCATATGATTCTTGCTTGACTACCAGCATTATGATGGCGATAATATATGTGGTAGCTGGGTGGTCTATAGTCACATATTTAAATGTCCCTAGTCGTGGAAGTATCAAGACTGGGCATCAGTACTGTAACTTAATGTCGCACACCCCACGTGTTCACGGGGAGGCGGAATTAGAAAAAAATGATTTTTACGGGCTTCGCAACACCGACTTGAAGCAAGGATCGAACATAAAACCCTAGCTAGCATACTATATGAGGTTTAACTACTCGGATGAATGTTATACCTCATAGTATCATGTCCTTCTTGTCTTCTCGCTGTCCTCCTTCACTTCATGAACTCCTTGGAGTGGAAATGGATAGCGCCGCCTCGTCGACTTCTCGAAGTCGAAGAAAATCCACCCGTGAGTTCCAACCTTGAGCTTTAACCTCAAAGATGAGGTAACTAGGTCACTTGGTGTGCTAAAATAAGTATCCTAGTGAGTAGAGAGTGATTTTGGTAAGCTTAGTTTCACTAGCTCTTAGATTCTCAACACATGAAACAATAAGAGCTATGAGTTGAGAGGAAGAAGAAGAGAGTGAACTTGAGGAAAGAACAAAACATTTTTGATAATGATAAAATGAGATGGCTAATTGATATGACTACAAGCATGGCAAGAAAATATCCCATCAAAAATATCTAGTGCCACAAAATATTTCATAAAAATATCTAAGTCAAATCAAGTCAAGTAGTCAAACCAAGTCAAGTAGTCAAAACAGGTAGCCATGGAATAATTATCATTTACAAAAATAACAAATACTTTCCTCCATCTCATAATTGTTTTAATCAAGTCAATGATCAAAACCCTAATGAGGTGTCTCCTTCCGTAATAATCTTGAGTAATTACAAGAATGCCCCTCTCATCCATATATACATACCCGCATCCGTGTTTCAAGAAACAAGAATACAATGAGACGAAACTAATCCAACAATCAAATAATAGGATCCGGCTTAAACCGAATCCTACGAGTATTGTCCGCTCGAACATCACACGCGTACAAGTACACGTATGTGATCGAACCCTGTCATAAAACCATACGACCACTACATCATTTCGCCCGAAGCAGGAAAACCCTCTGTGTGGGACTCTAAAGACTCGATAGTACGCTGGCTGTAAGTCGATGTCGCGCACCCCACGTGTTCGTGGGGAGGCGGAATTTGCACAAAATGATTTTTACAAGCTTCGTAACACCGGCTAGAACCAAGGATCGTCCATAAACCCTACCTAGCAAACTGCCTGAGGTTTAACTACTCGGATACGAAGTTATACCTCACGATATATGTCCTTCAGGTCTTCATCAATGTCCTCCTCGTCTACATATGCTCCAAGGATCGATCCGGATCATAACTTCTTCGACGGCCTCCTCGAGTCAAAGACGATCCACCCGAGAGTCTATAGTCCGAGCTCCACCTCAAAACCGAGGTAACTAGGCCCACAAGCTTGCTAAACATGATAGCCTAGGTGATGTAAAGTATAAAGATGGATTTATTTGTCTCTTGAAACCCAAGGATTCTCAACACATGAGAGCTTTTAGGGTTTTGATGTGAGGAAGAAGAAGAGAGCTAACATGAGAGCTCACTTGAGGAAAGATAAATGATTTTGATAAATGATAATGATAAATGAAAATGAGATGGCTAACTTGACATGACCAAAAGCGTGGCATGAAAAATATCTCATCAAAATATCTAAGTTACAAAATATCTCACAAAAATATCTAATTCAAACAGTCAAACCAAGTCAAGTGGTCAAGCCAAATCAAAAGGTCAAACAAAATCAAGTAGTCAAAACTAGTAGCCATGCCTCAATTATCATTAGAAAAATAACAAATACTTTCCTCCACCTCATAATTGTTTTAATCAAGTAAATGGTCAAAACCCTAATGAGGTGTCTCCTTCTGTGCTCCTCTCATCCGTATATACATACCCGCATTCGTGTTCCGAGAAACATGAATACAAAGAGACGAAATTGATCCATCAATATAATACTAGGATCTGGCTCAAACAAAAGCCCACTAGTATTACCCACCCGAACAACATAGGCTCATAAGTGTACGTAAGTGATCGAAGCCCTGCCGTAAAACCATACGGTCTCTACACCTTTTGCCCAGTGCATGAAAACTCTCTGTGTGGGACTCTAAAGACTCGACACTACGCTGGCAATGGGTTTAAGCACAGGACGCAAGCGGTACTAGCTGCACGTAACGGTCCCCAGGTAGATGTCGATAAGAAGGCCGATGAGGAAAACCCATCCGAACTCCTGCTGAGCCTGAATGTGACAATCTTTGTACAGTCCGGTCTGTTCTTCTAAGAGTATCGCATATTGGGCCTTTGGGACGGTAATCGTCAGACCCCTAATAGCGCAATAAGTCATGTCGGAGAGTAGCTCAATACACCCTGAGGAACTGCTGGAATACCTACCAGTAAATCTGGCTTGCTTTGGCCAAGGACTTTGTGTAATGGCCTTCCGAACACAGCGCGATATCAACCCCCAATACTGGGAGAGACGAATTCTATCTAACCGCCACTGCCTCTAAGTGCTTCAGGACTACACCCAACTACTACCTGTTTGCATGCCTCCTTTGAGCCGTGGTAGGGTAGTAATCAAAGTACAGTGCGAACACACTCGAGGTGAATCAGCAGTGTCAAGTCGACGGGCTAAGCTGTACTCATGTCACATGAGAACTGCTACCCGACGATAGGTATAATACCCACCAACAGTTCCCGACGAGTCTTGTCCAGTGTACTCATAACCTAATGGGCAGCTACATACTATCTCAAGTATGCCGTACTGATGGCTGTGGGACCGACCATCTCCACTGCTGGGAAGAGAAACGTATACACTAGTCTACTGTGGAGTATCGATGCCCCATCTTGATAATCCTACGACTAGGGACCTGTACAGGATGTGCTTATAGATTACCCAGCCCCCATTAGTGTGACTGCCATCACAATGCTGTTAATTAAGCAACGATCCTAAGGGCTCTACCAATATGTATAAGCGATATGCTAAAAGAAACACATTCATATATTGAGGTAGAAATAAACCAGGTACCATACTACCATTTCGTGCAAGACTGTTACTATATCCGTGCATATCCCAAGCTCCTATTAAGTAATATGCAATCCAGTATGATACAATAATGGCCTTTAGGGCATATATCATTAACAATCACCCACTTGCACTAAGGCCATATACTGGCATATCGCGGACCGAAGGTCTCGAATAGCCTCTCGAACATTGTCTGAGGGATGGCCTCTGTGAGTGGATCTGCAGTGTTGTTCTCCATATCTCTCTCCTCACCTCAATCCCGTGGGGATCAACGATCTCCCTGATCAGGTGGTATTGTCTCAAGATATGTCTCGATCTCTGATAGGACCTGGGTTCCATCCCTAAAGCTATAGCACCGTATGTAGTCACAATACTAAAGTATTAGACCAACAAATGGAAGGAACCACCTGAAGTTCAATTAAGAATTTCCTTATCCAGACTGCCTCTTTTGTGGCGTCTCATGCAGCGAACTATTGGAGATAGTGCCCTCAGAGTCAATTATTGGATCACAGGCACGTGATTGCAATGATTGAGGGAGGACCTATCCCAGTAGGACAGTCTTACTCGAGATGTTAGTATGCTATCTGGTTTATATTTATCATCGTGTACTGCTTTAGGTGACCTGACATGTCGCTATTACACGTTGAAAGAGCCCCTAGGATTCTTGCTTGACCACCAGCAGTATGAGGGCGATCATATAAGTGGGAGCTGGGGTCTATAAGCACATCCTTAAAAGGTCCCTAGTCGTGGGAGTTTCGAGACAGGGCATCGATACTCCAGAGTAGACTAGTGTATACAGTTGAGACCCCGACGAGGGGCGGTGGCCGGTCTCACAAGACATTGGTGTCAGTTGGATCACCTAAGATGTATACAGGTGCTCATTGGGTTATGAGTACACCGGACAGGACTCGCCGGGAACATGCTAGTTGGTCTTATACCTGGCGTCAGATAGCAGTTCCCTGGTGACATGTGTACAGGTTAGTTCATCGACCTGGGGATCGTCATTTGTCTCATGTGAGTTCCCACTGTACTTTGATTACTACCCTACCACGCTCAAAGGAGACATGCAAACAGGTTTTAGTTGGGTACAGTCCCGACCCACATGGAGGCAGTGAACGGATCTTCAGGGGTTCGTCTCTCCCGGTATTGGGGGTGAGGTCGCGCTGTGTCTAGGAGAGCCATTACACGAAGCCCTCGGCCGAGGCAGGAGATTTACTGGTTGGTATTCCAGTAGTATCTCAGGGTGTTCTGGGCTACACTCCGACACGACTTGTACCGCTTTTGGGGGTCTGACTTTTACCAACCCCCTAGGCCCGCCATGCGATGCTCATAAACGAACGGACCGGACTGTACGGATATTGTCACTGACAGGCTCAGTAGGGTGTCAGGATGAGTTCGCTCATCGACGTCCATTTTGGTCAATACCTGGTAGCCCGTTACGTATTGGCTTATACCTCTGACGTGCTAGTGGTTAAATCCACAACCAAGGTGTTGACGAGTCTTTAGAGTCCTCCATATTCAGTTACTCAAGTTTCGGGCGAAACGCTGTAGAGGCCGTATGGAGATATGGCAGGGTCCGATCGGATACGTGCGGTATTGCACGGATCAGGATCGGACGGTTAGTACTAGAGGCCGTATGGATATATGGAAGGGTTCGATCAGATAAGTGCAGTATTGCACGGATCAGGATCGAACGGATATTACTAGCCAGCTTTTGTTTAAGCCGGATCCTAGTATGGTACAGTGTAGATTTTGTCTCATTTCATTTGTATTTCGGTCGGAATACAGATGCGGGTGCGTATATACAGTATCGGGGTTTTCCTGTAATTTATTACAGGACCAGTTTTCTGGAGTTGCCAGTTTGCTTTTCGTTTCAGCCATATTTCTTTGTATCCTTCATTGGCCGAAGTTTGGTGGGGGAGGGCTTATTTGCATTTGTGCAAATAAGCATTTGTGGAGGGTGTTCTTTGCATTTTATTGTATCATGATTATTCCTCCACCATTTGACTTATTCATTTCATCATGGCTTGACTTTGGTGCCTGTTGGAGATAGTGCCCTCATAGTCAATTATTGGATCGCAGGTACGTGATTGCAATGATTGCGGAGGACCTATCCCGGTAGGACAGTCTTACTCGAGATGATAGTATGCTATCTGGTTTGCCTTTATCAGTTGTGTTCATGTTCAGGTGACTGATTGCATGTTACACTTTGATAGAACCCTTAGGATCTTGCTTTACTACCAACAGTATGATGGCGATCATATACGTGAGAGTTGGGTAGTTTATATGCATATCCTTAATTGTGGTCCCTAGTCGTGGGAGTTTCGAGACAGGGCATCGATACTCCGGAGTAGACTAGTGTGTACAGTCGAGACCCCGACGAGGGGGGTGGCCGGTCTCACAAGCCACTGGTGTCAGTTGGATCACCTAAGATGTATACAGGTGCTCATTGGGTTATGAGTACACCGGACAGGACTCGCCGGGAATCTGCTAGTTAGTACTATACCTATCGTCAGATAGCAGTTCCCTGGTGACATGTGTACAGGTTAGTTCATCGACCTGAGGTCGTCATTTGTCTCGTGTGAGTTCCCACTGTGCTTTGATTTCTACCCTACCACGGCTCAAAGGAGTCGTGCAAACAGGTATCTTTTGGGTACAGTCCCGAGCCATATGGAGGCACGTGAGCGGATCCGCAGGGGATTCGTCTCTCCCGGTATTGGGGGCGAGATCGTGCTGTGTCTAGGAGAGCCATTACGCAAAGCCCTCGGCCGAGGCAGGAGATTTACTGGTAGGTATTCCAGTAGTATCTCAGGGCGTTCTGGGCTACACTCCGACACGACTTATACTGCTAGTGGGGGTCTGACGTTACTAGCCCCCTAGGCGGATATGCGATACTCATTGACGAACGGACCGGACTGTATATACATTGTCACTGTTAGGCTCAGTAGGGTTTTCGGAGGAGTTCGCTCATCGGTCTCCCTTGAGTTCGCTCCTCGGCCACCCTTGAGGTCAGTCCATGGGCAGTCGTTACGCATAGCTAGTGCCGCTGACGGTTTGTGGTTAAACCCACTGCCAGGGTGCTGACGAGTCATTAGAGTCCCCCACAGACAGTTTCCCAAGTTCGGGCGAAACGTTGTAGAGGCCGTATGGTTTTATGGCAGGGTTCGGAAAATGCACGTGCGTTTACGCACGTGTCAGTTTTCGGGCAGATGATACTGGTCGGCTTTGGTTTAAGCCGGATCCGAGTATTATATTGAGTAGGTATAATATCTTTGAGTCAGTTGCATTTATATTCGGTCGTAATATAAATGCGGGTATATTTATACAGTTTCGGGGTTATCCTGAAAGTCGTTTCAGGATCACTTTTGGAAGTTGCCAGTTTCCAGTTTTCTATCAGCCGTCTTTTAACATTCGGTTAAAGAAGGATTTATCTTTTCTTCAGATATGAGTGAGTCATCATTCTAGAAGCTTCTAGAAGTGATGAAGTGGCTAGTGACTCACTTGAGTCATTAATGGCTCATTAATGATAAAGCATGACTAGGTTTAATATGATTGGTTTGCTTTTAATTATATCTAGTGATTCATGCTTTGTTGTTAGGATAAGATAAGTATGAAGGGATATGGTCACCACTTGGAGCTCCTACACTCACCCTCCTCCTTTATATATATTTAGCCTCCTCTCTCTCTCTCTCTGATTCACACACTTGATTCATTTGGAAAAGGTTATGATAGATATTTATCGGTGTATGGAATTTCACAGTCCATTTCATTCCATCACCCGATTTCCATGGCAACTTTATTAACCGATCGTCCACGGATTTGGACGAAGTGAGACAAAGTCATCTACTCATTCTCTACATCCATCTTGGTCGTCTCTTTTAGCAAACTTGACGATCGAGTTGCCTCGAGTCAGAGGCAGGAGCCCGTTTAAAGAACCGATCATGTGATGCCACCTCGACGAGGAGATCGGAGATCGACGAGATCGGAGCAGCCGCAACGGAGCGTGGGATGATGGTTGAAGAACGAAGGACTCGGATCGTTCGGTATAACATTCCTACACTCTTTACAATTTGTTAGTTTAGCAATAATGGCAGATCCGGGTTAAAGTATACGATAGCGCCAGTTTAAAAAGTTTTTGTTCCGCATTTGGCGTCTGTAGACGGCCGGGGCGCTAACGTAGACTTACAGTGGTATCAGAGCCTAACCATTTTGCTATACTAACTTGTGCTAACGTGTTCAAAACATCGATCGAACCGAAACTCAAAAACGACAAAATCCTAAATTGACAGTTTCTGTTGTTTTTAAACGGTCTCAAAATTTATTTCTGGATGTCTTAAAAATCAGAGCAGGGTTTTCTAAGAACTACGACGAAATTTGGGGTCGTGATCCCTCCAAGCCGCCGCGGAAGGGCGGCCAAACCCATGGTTTGGCCGCGCAACCGCGGCCACGTGGGGAGCACGTGCTCCCAAATTTTGTCAGTGGGTTCTGTTTGGGATTTTGGGGTTTTTGGTATATAAAGTTTTGGCCCAGATTTTGTTACTGTTCACCAGTAAGCAGTGGGGCCCACTTTTTGATATTTGGTCTTTGGTCGATCGAAATTTAAACACGTTAGTTTACAGTGCTTACACTATATCTCCGACCGGGAATGTCATTTGATCGGTAAACCGCGTCTGATTGCAATAGTTCTTTTAGACGGGTTTGCGAACGTGACATTCGCGTTGATGTTCTGTGTTGTGCTGTGATGTTGCGGATTTGTCGTGGTGGATAGCAGTGTGCAATGGTAGTACAGATTGAGTTTATTTGTACATTTGATATTGCGGGGCGAGCGTCCAACTTGTGGACAGCCGTCACTGCCTGTTGTATAATATTCTTTTGGGACACGACCAGGTTGCGGTCGATGTACCTATTGTACTATTTTTCATTACTGTACTAGGTTTTGCCCCGAGACGGAGTGCACGGATAGCCGGGTTCTGGGGGGCAACGGGTCCGCATCTCATGGCTTTGAGAGGCAGAGGGGTCCCACTTCAGAATTGGCAGACTATTCGCCGCACTCGTAGGGGGTACAGGTTGACCCAAGGAGGGGTGCCCAAGCTTACCGGATTCCGTGGAGTGCTGGGTGGTCCATTCACTATGCTGTAAGGGGCTGCCTCGCTTCAGGTCTTGGCGGGTAACTTGCCGCACCCGTAGGGGTTTAGGTTTCATTGCACAGGCTATCCACACGACAGGGGAACGTCGAGTTTCAGCTGCGGCTCTGTGAAACTCGGGGATCCCAGATATCTGTATTGTTCTGTGATGCTTATTACTTTTCTGTAATGTTGCATATTATCACGCCTGGAGCGATTATGTATATTGGTTTATATACTATTAGATGTTGTATATGTTTTACACCCGCGCTAGTCCAGTCCCCGCTCTGTCGTTAGTTAAGTAACCTAACGGGTGATGACGGGACCCAGTGACGAATGCGGATGGCATATACGTACATTTTATTTTCGTTCTTTTCTGGTGTGATTGATTGATGGGACTGCGTTGATTCTGATCAATGCAAAGTTAAACAAACCTGTTTGAGTTGTTGGAACAAATTTAAAAAGTGTTGTTGCAAAGACGTTTCCTTTTGTTATGCATAGCGGTATTCAGTGGAATATCCTGCACCTCATTCGACGGGGCAAGGGCTGATATCCCTTTACCGGGACTGACCCCTTGGGCAGAAGTTTGCGTCAGCGTAATAACTTCACTATAGCCGATTACAAGTTTCTTTGCATAGCGGTATTCAGTGGAATATCCTGCACCTCATTCCACGAGGAAAGAGCCGAGATCCCTTTACCGGGAGTGACCTCTTTAGTAAAAGGTTTTCGCCACTATATTTTAAAAAGCTATCAGGTTCCTTCAGCGATATCAAGTTCACTACGCTAAAGGTTTTTCGCCAAAAACCAGCCGTAGCCCTCCGTCACTTCTTTTGGGTATTCAGTAGTATTCAAGCTATGCATTTTAGCCAAAGTTAAGGCATAGTGTTTGGTAGCTGCAGGGTATTCAATTGTTGCATAGATAGATGAGTTAGTTTGTGACAGTCGTTCTGCCGATTGGCCAAAGTCAGGGGCATGTGCGGGTGGGTTCAAATTGACAAGATAGTGATGGGTAGAACTTGACATGTGACTTATGACATTTTGACCAAAGCCAAGGTTATAAGAGCATGGGGCAAAAACTATATCAGGAGTTTCTAAAGAAACTGAAACTTGCCGAGTTTGCGCATACCTTCTGGAGTATGAGTAACGTGGATGCATTCCATCACGTTATCATGCGATGAGAGTTGGATCCCGATTCCCACTGATGAGTTGGTTTACTCTTCGGGTGATCCCGATTGATTCTTCTTTAGGTTTGAAGGAGAATATGACAGGACAGTGGGAGGTTTCCGGATTAGATAAAATGATGACCATTCTGATCTAGGATAGAGTGCACGCATAGTGTTTCTTTTCTCTCTCTCTCTTTGGCAACGACTTTTGACCGACCCTAGACTATGACTCAGTGACCAGGTTGACCGAACCTTCTTAAAATACTGGCTTTTGGATTGTCTGAGTTGCATAAGTCATTACCACTCCTTCTTTTACCCTTTGAATTTCTCAGAACACCCGTATTACTACGGATATCCACTTCCATTGGATAGAGCCATCGTATGGTTATATACGAACTCGAAGGGACTTCTTCGAGGATGGATCAAGGTTCAGGAGAAATTGAATTGGTTTATTCAGTTGTCTTTTATTATCACCTTCTCTCAGGTTGCGAGAGCTCCTTGGTTTAGGAGAGTACACCTATTACGCCTATTGGATAGTCTTATTCCAAACCATAGGCTGGTGCCGAAAGGTAGGGAATGAAGAAAACCAATTAGCCTAAGTAGGGTGTGCAGAAGGAAATATGTAAAGACAAAATAAAGGGTTAGAAAGAGGGCAAAGTAAATTGCGACTAATATCATTCACGACCAAAACCGCGTACTTCATCGCCGCTCCTATTTCACCTTTAAGAAGAATAAGGTATTATTCAGTTGTCTTTTATCGTCACCTTCTCTCAGTTGCGAGTACTCCTTGGTTTAGGAGGGTACACCTATTATGCTTACTGGATAGTCTTCTTCCAAACCATAGGCTGGTACCGAACGGTAGGGAAGGAAGAAAACCAGTTAGCCTAACGATGGTGTACAGAAGGTAACGACTAAAGACAAATAAAGGGATTTGGAGAGATGGCAATAAAATATACGGTTGAAGTCATGAATTGGATTATGAAAGAGGCATTGCTATGAATACCAGGATACCCCTACGAAACATTTTCATGTTTCAGTGCATTGTTAAAGAAAAACTGTTTTCCCGATTAGACACTTACTCCAAGGGTATGTATTTACCAGGTTTCATTCTCATATCTGTATGGTTTTACAGATGATGAGTGGGAGTAAGATATTGGGAATTAGGTGATCATCCTCATTATATCGGAATTCGTTGCAATTGGTGATATTTGAGGAAATCGCCAGGGTACAGTTTTCAACCTACGACGCACAGGTTTTGAGTTGTTTAACTCAGCGGACTTATACAGAGTATTGTATGTTGTCCAAGTGTCCTTCAGGACAAAGGGGTAGGTCCTCGTGCTTTGTTCTGTTTACTTATAACTTCTCTAGTATTTAGACAAGTGTTTCGTAGAAATACAAGGTCCAAGTTTTGAGAAGTTGTGGGTATAAGAATAAAGTAGAGAACCAGGTATCACAAGTATCGAAGATGTAGATTCTTGTGATTGGTATTCAGATGATAGTGATGGTTTTGAGAAACGTGTTTCTCTTTCAGGTTACTCATAACTGGACGGATTCCTAAGTTGAGTAATGCTGATTAGCCTCTTTCCATTAAGTTGATATGCACTGGAGACAGATGCATGGATTTGAATATGGTTCCAAATTAAATTAGTGCCAAAGTTTCTGTATTGGATATAGAATAGTTCGTACCTTAAAAGAAATTAAGGTACGGGGAGTTGTCCAGCTTATGATTAAAACCAGACACTGGATAACTCAGGGCACGTTTCTGTAATGGCTGTTTGTGGGTTGACCCTGGCTATGACGAGGGTTGATATTTTACCATTTGGAAGATCAATAATGATATTGTTCTTGACTCGCCACAGTTTTAGTAAAAATGGATCTTTTTCAGAAAACAGTAGTGGGAGTATGGTAGAACTGGAAGTGATTCCAGAACCGCGAACGATTACGGAAAAATTTAATAGGACCTATACATTCAATCAGGTTTGACATTCCAATAGCCACTCCGCAGGTATGGTAGGTAACCTCAGACACCCGAGAGGTACTTCGGTAGCCTCAAGGACGGTGACAGGGAGGTTCTTATCTACCCAGACTTGACACTACTGTTGTTCCTGGATATGAGACCCGGTAGGAGGGTTGTCGTAGTCAGTGGGAGCAACGGAAGCATGGTGGGCAAGTAGCTTATGTCTATTTATAGACTTGAGCAGTTATAGCGGAGATAGATCATCTAATTTTGATGTGACAGTCATGGGTTTGACTTCAATCAGAATAGGGGATGGATCAGTTAAGAAGGTAGTAGGGTGTGATGTCATGGTATCTGGATGACATACACAGAGTGGGAAGTAAAATTCCTATACTACGATCGGTTGTACTGTGGTCGTCACACAGTTGTTTCTCCAGACAGGATATGGATATAATATTTGACATTCTGGTCTCTAGATCTATGGTTTTAGATCTGGATTTGGGTAGTTTCCCAATGTGGGTACTTTGACAATATTCTAATGGTTTTTGGAATAGTTGACTCCTAGCATGGTGGTGTACCTGCAGGTGATGGAGTCACCCTCTCTAAAGATGTCGTATAGACTAAAAGGGAGAGGGATGTGCATGATTGGCAGATCACTTGCTTAGGCAATTGAGTCAATCATGTGATGTCAAGTACCACACCAAATGTTGGTTTTGCACTAGATGCAAGAAGTTTGTATTAATCCAATCCTGGAGAAACATAAGGAAGCAGTTTTAGAACATAAGTAAATGTTCTACGGATTTGATGACGGCAGCCTCCTTCGGGAGACGATTATCATTCCAGGATTCAAAGGTGACGTGAATGACAGAGTGACTGTCAGAGTTTTAGTTTTTCCCTCTGACGAAGAGGGACAGTATTGTGGACAGGTGGTCCAATAGGATACTGTGGGAAGCTAGGTGCCCGATACTGATTAGGTTCAGTGATCGATTCAGTCTAAGAAGTTTGGATATGGAGTTCATTTATGAACTAAGGTCCCATCAGATATCCAGACATGTTCTAAGACAGGTACTACTCAATTCGGGAGATGGCTTTCTCCGCGAACTTGAGATTAAGAGAGATATAGAAAGATACTTCTAGGCGGATCCACTCACCGAGGATATTTCTCAAACACAATAGTTTTACAAACGGGCTTTGTGAAACTGATTAGTAGAGGAGTTGGATGTTCGGTTTCACACGGGCTATGAGTAGTCGACATCGCAATATTAGCCTTGAGTGCAAGTGGGAGATTGTTGGAGATAGTGCCCTCATAGTCAATTATTGGATCGCAGGTACGTGATTGCAATGATTGCGGAGGACCTATCCCGGTAGGACAGTCTTACTCGAGATGATAGTATGCTATCTGGTTTGCCTTTATCAGTCGTGTTCATGTTCAGGTGACTGATTGCATGTTACACTTTGATAGAGCCCTTAGGATCTTGCTTTACTACCAACAGTATGATGGCGATCATATACGTGAGAGTTGGGTAGTTTATATGCATATCCTTAATTGTGGTCCCTAGTCGTGGGAGTTTCGAGACAGGGCATCGATACTCCGGAGTAGACTAGTGTGTACAGTCGAGACCCCGACGAGGGGCGGTGGCCGGTCTCACAAGCCACTGGTGTCAGTTGGATCACCTAAGATGTATACAGGTGCTCATTGGGTTATGAGTACACCGGACAGGACTCGCCGGGAATCTGCTAGTTAGTACTATACCTATCGTCAGATAGCAGTTCCCTGGTGACATGTGTACAGGTTAGTTCATCGACCTGAGGTCGTCATTTGTCTCGTGTGAGCTCCCACTGTGCTTTGATTTCTACCCTACCACGGCTCAAAGGAGTCGTGCAAACAGGTAGCTTTTGGGTACAGTCCCGAGCCATATGGAGGCACGTGAGCGGATCGGCAGGGGATTCGTCTCTCCCGGTATTGGGGGCGAGATCGTGCTGTGTCTAGAAGAGCCATTACGCAAAGCCCTCGGCCGAGGCAGGAGATTTACTGGTAGGTATTCCAGTAGTATCTCAGGGCGTTTTGGGCTACACTCCGACACGACTTATACTGCTAGTGGGGGTCTGACGTTACTAGCCCCCTAGGCGGATATGCGATACTCATTGACGAACGGACCGGACTGTATATACATTGTCACTGTTAGGCTCAGTAGGGTTTTCGGAGGAGTTCGCTCATCGGTCTCCCTTGAGTTCGCTCCTCGGCCACCCTTGAGGTCAGTCCATGGGCAGCCGTTACGCATAGCTAGTGCCGCTGACGGTTTGTGGTTAAACCCACTGCCAGGGTGCTGACGAGTCATTAGAGTCCCCCACAGACAGTTTCCCAAGTTCGGGCGAAACGTTGTAGAGGCCGTATGGTTTTATGGCAGGGTTCGGAAAATGCACGTGCGTTTACGCACGTGTCAGTTTTCGGGCAGATGATACTGGTCGGCTTTGGTTTAAGCCGGATCCGAGTATTATATTGAGTAGGTATAATATCTTTGTCTCAGTTGCATTTATATTCGGTCGTAATATAAATGCGGGTATATTTATACAGTTTCGGGGTTATCCTGAAAGTCGTTTCAGGATCACTTTTGGAAGTTGCCAGTTTCCAGTTTTCTATCAGCCGTCTTTTAACATTCGGTTAAAGACGGATTTATCTTTTCTTCAGATATGAGTGAGTCATCATTCTAGAAGCTTCTAGAAGTGATGAAGTGGCTAGTGACTCACTTGAGTCATTAATGGTTCATTAATGATAAAGCATGACTAGGTTTAATATGATTGGTTTGCTTTTAATGATATCTAGTGATTCATGCTTTGTTGTTAGGATAAGATAAGTATGAAGGGATATGGTCACCACTTGGAGCTCCTACACTCACCCTCCTCCTTTATATATATTTAGCCTCCTCTCTCTCTCTCTGATTCACACACTTGATTCATTTGGAAAAGGTTATGATAGATATTTATCGGTGTATGGAATTTCACAGTCCATTTCATTCCATCACCCGATTTCCATGGCAACTTTATTAACCGATCGTCCACGGATTTGGACGAAGTGAGACAAAGTCATCTACTCATTCTCTACATCCATCTTGGTCATCTCTTTTAGCAAACTTGACGATCGAGTTGCCTCGAGTCAGAGGCGGGAGCCCGTTTAAAGAACCGATCATGTGATGCCACCTCGACGAGGAGATCGGAGATCGACGAGATCGGAGCAGCCGCAACGGAGCGTGGGATGATGGTTGAAGAACGAAGGACTCGGATCGTTCGGTATAACATTCCTACACTCTTTACAGTTTGTTAGTTTAGCAATAATGGCAGATCCGGGTTAAAGTATACGATAGCGCCAGTTTAAAAAGTTTTTGTTCCGCATTTGGCGTCTGTAGACGGCCGGGGCGCTAACATAGACTTACAGTGCCATCATGGTTGTTGATTAGTTGGTGGAGTGTGGATTTGTTAGTGATCATTGCTTGACTTTGGAGTCATCATGCTTTTGATGATGGTTGAATATGATAACCATTTTCTTTTCACTTGATTATTCTTGTGGCTATCGTTTTTCACTCCCACCCTCACCCCATTCTCACCACCACAAGATGCATGGCCGGCCACCATATGGTAGGGGCTGTCCCAATATTTCATGTGGGGATTTTTGGTCTTTTAGCTTCACAAAAATCCCATAGTTCCACCTCCAAAGTATAGTTCATTCTCCTCTACAAAATGGCAACCTCCATGAACCCCAAAATGAGACATGGTTCTACACGTATCCTACAGCAAATCTTGGGCACGTCGACTCGCCAGCTTCGTGCCCGAGTTGCCTCGGTATAGAGGTGGGAGCCCGTAAAAGAAGCAGGCGATGTGGTGCCCTTCCGGCAACGAGGTGGAGACCGGACACTCCACGGGAGATCGGGACGACGACGAGAAGACCGGAGGACACGGATCGCTCGGTATATCTCTCTTCCCCATCTTGTAGTTAGCTAGGACTAGTTAATGGCCCGATCCGGGTTTTAGTGCGCGGTGGTGCCGGTTTGAAAATTAAAGTTAACCATCGCTTCCGCATTTGGCCTCGGGATGGAGGCCGGGGCGCCGCCGTGCACTTACACGAACTACTCTATTTCCAATGTCGAGTTTGCAACGGTGTCCTTCTTGGAGCTCTTCCAACAGACTGCCCCTCCATTGAGGGTTAAGCCATAACCTGACATAGATTTGGAGTCATTCTTATCACTCTGGAAGATGGAGTTAGCAAAGGACTCGATCTGGAGGTCCTTTTCCGCCATACACCAAGAACATCTCCTTAGTCCTTCTCAGGTACTTGAGAATGTTCTTTACTTCTTCCCAGTGCTTCTCCCCAGGGTTCGACTGATACCGGCTTACCACGCTCGGTGCGTAAGCTACATCTGGTCTGGTACACAATATCGCATATATTATAGAGCCTAATGCAGAATCGTAGGGTATAATCTACATGTGAGACCTTTCCAATTCAGTCTTGGAAGACATCTCTTTGGAGAGGGCGATTCCGTGACAAGCCGGTAGACCGCCGCGCTTAGAATCGTCCATACTAAATATTTTCAGTATGGTATTGTTGTACCTTAACTGTAAAAGTCCTACCATCGTCTTTGATCTATCACGATAAATCTGGATCGCCAGAATGAAGTTGGTATCACCCAGGTCTTTCATGGAGAACCTCTATGATAAGAATCCTTTGACAGATTGAAGCATAGGAATGTCATTTTCTATCAAGAGAATGTCATCCACGTACTCAACGAGGGATTCCACGATTCTTACTACAATCTTACTATAAATGCATGGTTCATCTAGATTTTTGATGAAGTCGAATTCTTTGACTGTCTCAATAAAAACAGATGTTCCAATTCCGCGATGCCTGCTTTAGTCCATAAATAGACATAAGCAACTTGCACACTGTCCAGCTGCTCCCACTCTGATTGACACCCTCTGGCTTATCCATATAGACACACTCTTCCAAATAACCATTTAGAAAAGTCGTATTTGTGTCCATCTGCCAGATCTGACAATCTTGGAAGGCAGCAATGGCAAGAAGGATCCAAATAGATTTGAGCATAGTCACTGGAGAAAAGGTTTCATCATAGTCCAAACCCGGTCTATGACAAAACACCTTTTGCAATGAGTCTAGCCTTATAGGTTTCAACCTTTCCATCTACACCAATCTTCTTTCTGAAGATCCATTTGCAGCCTACAGGTTTTACCCCTTCTGGAGCAATGTTCAAAGTGCATACTTTGTTGGTGTACATAGACTCCATTTCGGTCCGTATTGCATCCAGCCATTTTACTAAGTCGCCGCTCTGAATGGCTTACTAGAAGCTAGTTGGCTCACCATTGTCAATGATGCAATCCTCTCTATCCCCGTCTATGAGAAAACCGTAGTATCTCTTGGGCGGATAAAGCTGTCAACTAGTCCAGCGGATTGGCGTAGGAATGTCTGGTTCTTCTGAAACCTCTGGTTCTACCATACTTTTAGTAATAGTTTGTGTAACGCCTTGGAATTTGCGATTAGTGTTAATTGGAAGATAATGCGGGTTTTCTGTAAAAAAAAAGTTTACCAATTCGGTTTCCTCACATTTTATAACATTTAATTAATAATTTATTGTTATTTGTTATGGCTTGCACACACATGTGCATGTTAATGTGAGGGTGTGTTTGTGTTAATCTAGTTTAGTGACCAAGATAACTTAACCAAATCCTAGTTCTTTCTTTGCTTTAACCCTAACCCTCTAGATATTTATGGAGAGATATTTCTTTGTATTTTGGATTGGAGAGGAGGTGGCATGGTGACTCATGTTAGGGCATGGTTTGCATTAATGAGAGAGTTAATGCAATGGTGCACTCACCCTTATCCTCACATCTCTTTCTCTTTTCATCTCACCCTCTCTCCTTCTCTCTCACTTCATCTCTTTCTCATTTATCTTCATCTCTCTTCATCTCAACGGAACACTTACTCATTCACCACAAAACCAACACTAATCTTCTTCAAAACATCACCTAAATCACATCCTTAACCTTGTTTTGCCTCTAGGATCCTTTGGAGCTTGGAAAGCTAGGATCTTTGAGCTTGTGGGAGTAGGTAATGATCTCTTTCTGTTAAGTAAGCCTTTTTAATGTTGCATAGCTTGTTAGTTTCAGTTTATAACGCGTAAAGTTTCATTTCGTGCAAATATCATATTTTTAGTATAGTTTTGGGTCTCGGATGATCTGCTATCAAACCAGCTATTTGTTGGAAAAGTTCCCATCACAGTAACCTCGTATAGTGACCTAGAACCCATCATAAAAACCTGATCCCATTCCCTTTCGATTAGGCCGCAGATTTATTGTAGGGTTAGTATAGCACCTTAGCAAAGTTTAGGAAGGCATCACACATGCCAGATTAAAATTTTTGGGCTGCTAAACAAACCCTAACCAAGATCTTAACTAGAGAATTAGGTTTAAACATTCATATAAACAACTTTACATCTAAGAGAGAGGGATTACAACCTTTGTAGTCCGTTCCTTCGCTTCATAAGCTCCGAGTAGATGTCCCTTTGCCGCGATCCATGATCTCCCGGACTCAAGAGAGGCTCCACAAGTCGAATGATCCATTCTTGCTTGAAGTCTTCCTTTTCGAAGATGATCTACCTTGAAGAATTTTAAGATCAAGCTTTGACTTCTCTAATCAAGTATTAGTGAAGTGAACACCCTAATCTAAGTGGCTTGAATAGATGAGGATGATGAAGTAGGAATTTTGTTCTCTTTTGTTTTCATTTTCTCACTTTAAATCATCACAAGTCAAAAAGCTAGAAAGCTTTTTCAAGGAGGAAGAAGAAGAAGAAATCTATTTGTGATGAATAATGAATTATTTGTGATGGTTACAAATCAACCATGGGTTAAGAATGAAGGCTTAACCCTTGTAGAGAATTAACTAAGGTAAAGAGTTTGGGTTGGGTTAAGAAATATCTACACAAAATATCCTAACAAAATATCTAAGTTTAAAACTAAATAAAGCTTCTAGAAGCTTCAAGAAAAACCTAACCCAAATGCTAACCCAAATCAATCCCTAACATGTTTAATCTCCACAAATCATGTTGTATTTGTAATCATAACTTGTTATAATATTATATATCACATATATAATATATTTTGCAACAAAAGAAAATAATACAATTAACATATATCGCATATATATCAATGTATTATCCGGTGAGAAAATGAATCAATAAAGTGAGCTTATATTAGTTAACGTAATGTAATATATCACATATATAATTATACATTAAATTATCGAATCAACACTTGATCCGACAATCCGGCTATATTGCATATAACCGACTAATATAACATGTACCAATTCGTCAAATCAACACTTGATCCGATGACCCGGCTATATCAAATATACCCGGCCGATATCTCATATCGCGAGAATAGAATACGGTATCTCATATCGTATTATTCTCGGTCCCGCACACATCACATATGTGCTCCTACTCCGTTTTGCCTGAGCCAGGAAACCTCTTTGTAGGACTCTAAAGAATCGTCAATACGCCGGCAGTAGGTGATGATCATATCAAACACCCACAAGCTGCAAGCTGTCAGCTAAACGTAACAGCCACCCAGGTATTGAGCAATAAGAAGATCAATAAGCAAGCCTGTACATTCTATTGCCAATCCAATCAGTAACACTCCCGTACAGTCCGGTCTCCTCGTCTGATATGTCGCATATCCAGTCTAGGGGTGGTAAACGTCAGACCCCAGTAACTGATAAGTCGTGTCGATATGAGGTCCATAGCAGTTTGAGAAACTACTGATAACACTTACCAGTAAATCTCAAGAACCCTGGCCAGGGATTTCCAGTTGTAGCCAATCGAACACAACGCAACATCAACTCCCTATACCGGGAGAGGCGAAACCCCTCCTATCGCTCATTGCCTACATGTGATTCGGGACTGTACCCAAAAGCTACCGTTTTGCACGCCCTCTTGTAATAGAAATCAAAGCACAGTGAGAATCACACAAGACTCTATGACGATCTCAGGTCTATAGACTAACCTTTACCAGTGTCACCAGAGAACTGCTATCTGATGTGAGGTATAATACCATCTGGGAGTTCTCGGCGAGTCCGTCCAGTGTACCCAGTCTCCACTGAGCACCCGTATACTATCTTCGATGTCAAACATCAATGGATATGGGTTCATCCATCGCCCATCTACATGGGTCAAGAAGCATACGCTAGTCTACTCTGGTATATCGATGCCCTGTCTCGATACACCGGCGACTAGGAACATTCGAAGGAAGTACTTAGCTACTACACTGTCCCCACTAATATGATCTGCATCATAGTCCTGGTTATCAAGTACTCATCCTAAGGGCTTTATCAACATGTAACATAGAGACTATTAGAGTACATGTTAAGATAAAGAACAACCAGATAGCATACTATCATGTCGTGCAAGAAAGTCCTCCCTATATATGTCCTAGCATCCACTAGAATATACATCGTATGTACAGTAATGGCCTCTAGGGCATACATATAACTAACAATCTCCCACTTGCACTAGGGCCATCTGTTATGGTATCGCATACCCAACAATTAGCTGCGGTTGTAGTATCTCATACTCAACCATCCTATAAAAACATCTTGCACATGTTTCCGCTGCTCCCACTGTCTATGAAGCCCTCTGGCTGTGTACTTATATACGCTCTCTTCTAAATCACTATTTAGAAAAGCAGTCATGACACCAAAACGCCAGATATCGTAGTTATGGTATGTAGCAATGGTAAGAATGATCTGTAGGGTTGCTATGCACGCGCACAAGGGTCTACGAGGCATCAACCATGCCCGATTAAAAATTTAGCCGTGCCGAACAACCCGAATACGGATCTTTAAACTGGAGATTAGGCGAAAACTAGCATGTTAACAACTTTAACACTAAGTGAGAGGGATTACAACCTTTGTAGATCCGGTCCTTCACTTTATATGCTCCGTGTTGTGGTCCCTTCGCTGCGATCATCGGGCTCCGGACTCTCGAAAGGTTCCACGAAGAGAAAGATGCAACCTTTGCTTCCGATCTTCGATACTAAGATGATCTACCTTGAAGTTCCGTTAACTCAAGCTAACACTCATGAAATGATGTGAACACCCTCATCTAAATGGCAAGGGAAGATGAGGATGATGAAGTAGGATTTTTTCTCTCTTTATTTATCTTTTTCTCACATTTATTCATCACTTGAAGAAAATCTAAAAAGCTTTTTCATGAAAGAATGAAGGAAGAAGAAGATGAATAATAATCAAATTCCTTTTGTGATGAATAGAAAGAATAATATGATGAATAATGCAACCATGGTTGACTAAACCCATGTAGAGAATTAACTAGGGTTAGGGTTTGGGTTGGGTAAAAGCATGAGTCAATTGAAAATATCTTTCACAAAACAAAACCAAAACCTTCTAGAATCATCTAGAAAGCTTAACCCTAATCCAAACCCTAATCATGTTTAAACTCCACTAAACATGTTGCATTATTTATCATATCATGTTACAATATTATGTATCATATATATAATATTTATCGTAACAAAATAAAATAATAAATTTAACATATATCGCATATATATCAATGTATTACCCGAGTGAGAAAAAGAAACTTTTAGTGAGCAAATATTAGTTAATGTAATTTAATATATCATATATTATTATTATACATTAAATTATCGAATCAACACTTGATCCGACAATCCGGCTATATCGCATATAACCGACTAATATATATCCGTACCGATTCATCGAATCAACACTTGATCCGATGACCCGCTGATATCATATATCGCGAGAATAGAATACGGTATCTCATATCGCATTATCCTCGGTCCCGCACATATCACATATGTGCCCCTACTCCATTTTTCCTGAGTTAAGAAACCTCTGTGTAGGACTCTAAAGAATCGTCAATACGCCAGCAGTAGGTGATGATCATATCAAACACCCACAAGCTGCAAGCGGTCAGCTAAACGTAACAGCTATCCAGGTATTGAGCGCTCAGAAGATCAACAAGAAAGCCTGTACATTCTCCTGTGAATCCAAATAGTAACACTCCCATACAGTCCGGTCTCGTCGTCTGATATGTCGCATATCTCGCCTAGGGGTGGTAAACGTCAGACCCCAGTAGCTCGATAAGTCGTGTCGATATGAGGTCTATAACAGTTCAAAAAACGACTGATAACACTTACCAGTAAATCTCAGCAACCCTGGCCAGGGATTTCCGGTTATAGCCAATCGAACACAGCACAACATCAACTCCCTATACCGGGAGAGACGAATCCCCTCCTATTGCTCATTGCCTCCATGTGTTTCGGGACTGTACCCAAAAGCCACCTTTTTGCACGCCCTCTTGGACGTGGTATGATGGAAATCAAAGCACAGTGGGAATCACACAAGACTCTATGACTATCTCGGGTCCACAGACTACTCTGTACCAGTGTCACCGGAAAACTGCCATCTGACGTGTGGTATAATACCATCTGGGAGTTCTCGGGGAGTCCGTCCAGTGTTCCCAGTCTCCACTGAGCACCCGTACACCATCCTTGAGGTCAAACACCGATGGATATAGGATCATCCATCGCCCATCATATGGGTCAAGATGCGTATACGCTAGTCTACTCTGGTGTATCGATGCCCTGTCTCGATACACCCTCGACTAGGAACAGTTATAGGATGTACTCGTCGACTACCGTGGCCCCACTAGTATGATCTCATCATAGTCCCAGTAGTCGAGTACATATCCTAAGGGCTTTATCAACATGTAATATACAGACAATCAGAGTACATGTTAAGATAAAGTACAACCAAATAGCATACTATCATGTCGAGCAAGAAAGTCCTCCCTATATATGTCCTAGCATCCACTACAATATACATCGTATGTACAGTAATGGCCTCTAGGGCATACATATAACTAACAATCTCCCACTTGCACTAGGGCCATCTGTTATGGTATCGCATACCCAACAATTAGCTACGGTTGTAGTATCTCATACTCAACCATCCCATAAAAGTCTCTACTGGGAAAAAGGCCTTTGTGAGTGGATCCGCGCTGTTGTCCTCTGTGTCTACTCTCCTAACCTCGATCTCCTTGGAGATCAACCATCTCCATGATCAGGTGATACTGCCTAAGAATTATATCTGGATTTCTGATGGGATGGTAGTTCCTTGGCAAAAGCCACAACTCCATTGTCACACAATGGTTGGAACGAAGTTCATCTCATGAGCTTATATATATCTAGACTGCCTCTTTGGTAGCATCCTTGATAACGATGTATCCTGCCTTTAATCGTCTAGTATGTCACAGTATCTAGCTTGGAACTCTTCCAGCATACCGTCCCTCCACTGAGGGTAAAGACAATGCCTACGACTGACATTCAGTCGTCCTTATCACCCCGGAACCTTTCCAGTGATTCTCCTCAGGATCGATTGATACCATCTCACTACAACTAGTGAGTATCCTAACATCCAATTAGATCTATCTCATAGATCTAAAAACCCAGGATTTAGGAGGTATCACTTTGATCCTCTATGGAGAATCCATGTGATAAGCGGAGATTGACCGATCGTAGCATAGGAAACTCCTTCCCTATCAAGAGTATGTCATCCACTTACTCTACGAGGATCACCACCATACTCTCTACTACCTTTTCGTATATATAAGGTTCATCTACCATTTTGATGAAGTCAAACTCATTGACTACCACATCAAAACAGATGTTCCAACTCCGCAATGCCTGTTTTATCATATAAAACATCTTGCACACGTTTCCGCTGCTCCCACTGTCTACGAAGCCCTCTGGCTGTGTACTTATAGACGTTCTCTTCTAAAACATCACTTAGAAAAGCAGTCATGACACCCAACCACCAGATATCGTAGTCATGGTATGTGGCCGTGGCAAGTAGGATCTGGATGGACTTAAGCATAGATCCTTAGAAAAGGTTTCAACATAATCCATACCAGGTCTATGATGCAAACCTTTAACAAGTCTAGCTTTGAAAGTCTCAACTTTTCCATGTACACCAAGTAATCTTCTCAAGATATACTTGCTCCTAATGGGGATTTAACCCTTCTGATAAAGCAACCAAAGTCCATACTTTGTTGGTGTATAAGGATTCCATCTCAGATCGATAAGCACCCAGCCATTCTTACAGAGTCCCACTCCTGATGGCCAGCTCGAAACTAGTTGGGTCATCATCTCATGATACAATCCTCACTCCCACTGTCATAGAGAAACCGGAGTATCTCTCAGGTGGGTGAGGAACCCTACTAGATCGGCGGAGAGGCTGAGGTTCGTTGGAAACTATTGAATCCTTTGGTTCTACCAAATCATCAGCTGTATTTTGTATAGCTGGAACCTTTCCAGCTGTACATAACAGACCTTGCCTCGAGCTTGTCCGGATTTTTCTTTTAGACATAGGCCGGACAACCCCAAATCTTAACAAGCTTAAGATATGGGCTCTTCCCTTTCCATATCACATATGAAGTGGTAGGCAACTGATTTGATTCGAACCCTATTCAATAGGTATGCAACTTCTCAAGTGCATAACTCCCTAAAGGAAATAGGAAACTCAGTAGTACTCATCATAGAGCACACCATATCACATAGGGTGCTATTGCTCTGCCCCGATACACCGACGTGCTGTGGTGTATACGGAGGAGTATTGCTGAGAGAGAATCTCATTCTCCTTTAGAATAGTCCAGGAATTCCGTGCTCAAGTATTCTCCTCCTTGATCTCATCAAAGGACATAATACTTATACCCATTTTTGGTTCTCTACTTCTAATTTATATTCTGTGAATATCTCAAAAGCTTCGGACCTGTGTTTCAACAGAAACAAATGTCTGAATCTTAAGAGATTATCAGAGAATGTAATGAAGTACAAAGAACCGGTCTTGGCATGTGTAGACAGGGGACCTTCATACATCAGCATGTAAATATCCCAAGAGTTCACTAACTCTTTCTCTGTTTCCAATAAACAGAGCTATGATCATCTTATCTTTGTGACATGACCGGCAAGTTTCACAAGATGTAAATTCAAACAAATTTAAATATGCATCTAAATGTAACTTCAGCCAGTCGGGTCTCATTGATATGACCTAGTCTACAATACTTCAAGAAGGATTCATTCATTTCTGAACTCTTCCTCTTGTGTGTGTTCTGTATACTAAGAACTGTAGTTTGATTTAGAACGTTTATGCTTTTAGATAACGTGCCTGAACCGATCAACTCTTGATATAAGAAATGTTCAAAACATTATCCAACAATACAAAATTATATCACTTCTTTACTAATAAAGACACTGATATGATGTTGTATATCAGGTTCGGTATCTAATAACATTCGTTCAGAATCAATGTATTCTGGTAATACAGGGTGACAGTGACCAACAGACTTGGCCGCAACACTTGCACCGTTTCTATCTCATGAAACTTATCTCTCGTTCTCAGTTCTCTACCTTTCTGTAGCCCATGTAACAAATTACATATGCGGGATCCTGATCCGGTATCACATACCCAGGACGTAAAGGATACTGAGAAACAGTTCTCTGTAATGAACACACCCGAAGATGATGCATCGGCATGCACTTTCTTCGTTTGGGCGGCATGGGAAATCTGGTATTCCCCAATTTCCTGCTCTGTCTTATAACAATTATAAGTTGGAGCGGGACCAACGTTCCCCAGCTCTGTATAACAAGCGGGTTCGGTCAATATATCCGTTTTATTATCTTGATTAAGGCGTGATAGGGTCGCTACCTGGAGAGAGAGAGAATAAAACACTCAGCGTATGCTATTGCAAGATTAGATTGGTTATATAATATATCTAATCAGGATGTCTCCCACTGTTTTAATTAAATCTTCCTTCAAACCCTAAAAGGAAAGACTAGCCGGGATTAATTACATGCTACATGTTCGCCAATCTTTCAGCCAGGCCAGTGTCGGTACTTTGAGGGAGGTCCCCCGTGCTTTCGCACGAACCTAATTAAAGTAAACCTGATTTTCCTAGAGGCGTAACCCCGTTAACACCTTTCTAGACACCTACTTGACCGGTTAATTGTAATGTGCAAAACTCTCCCAGGAGTAACTCTTACTCGCAGCAGGTATCGGGATCCAACTATCTCATAGAAGGTATACAATCTCATTGCAAATTTCAACACTTGAAATTCCCAATAATATTTTTCCCCTAGCAGCTTATGACCTTGGCTAAGGTCAACAAATCAAAAGTGCTAGCCAAGTTCAACCCGTCATTTCCCGATTGAATTAAACCCACCCGCACGACCCTTGGCTAAGGTCAACAAAGTCGCACGACTACCCTAACTCAATCGCATCATATGCTTATACAGATAAGCATTAATCAGCTACCGTACACTACGCCTTGGCTAAGGTCAACAAACGCAGCACGAATACTAACCAGTACTTATCTGAAATAATGGAGGGCTACGACGGGTTTTTCAGAAAACCCTTTGCGTAATGAACTTGATATCGTTGTAGAATCGAGTGATTTTAAATGGATTGCTTTTGAGGCTTTTCTAGTTTTGCTAAAGGGGTCACTCCCGGTGAAGGGATCGTCGGACCTTTCCTCATCGAATAAGGTGCAGGATATTTCACAAATATCACTATGCAAAGCAAGAACTATAGAAGCAATCAAAAGACAAACCGAGTTTGTAGCATCTGCCAGTTATTGCTAAAGGAGTCACTTCCGGTGAAGGGATCTCGGTCCTTTCCTTATCGAATAAGGTGCTGGATGTTCTACAAGGAACACCGCGATGCAAAGCAAGAACTGTAGCTACCTGTTTTTGAAAATTCGATTCCACAGCATCTTAGGTTTCTTTTAGTTTCATTAATCTCATTAATGAAGTCCCATTTTAATTATGCTTCACAAACATCTCTTTTGAAACGAAATCTGCAATATAACATATATCTCATATATATAAAATATAAACATTCGTCTCAGACAGTAATATGATCTCATCACAGAACATTGCAGCAGAAGAACATATATGAAATTTTGGATATACTAGGACGTCCGTGTTTTCAATACGAGCCAGTATAAAACACGGATTCCACGGTCGCGATGAATAGCCAAACCCACATCCCTAGACCCCTACGAGAGCGGCAAGTAACACTGCCAATTCTAGGGTTAGGAGACCCGGTCTCGACTCCTCGAGATGGTCTCCCACTGGACCCTAGAACCAGGTTACTCGTGCTCCCCGCCTTGGGTCTACCTAATGCGGAAAAGTAAATAATATACAACGTTGACATCTTCCGCAACCTAGAAGTGCCCCAATAAAAGAATATTACATACAAATGAATTTTACATGAATGAAAAAGAAAAAACTCTCATCTCACATAAAACCCCCGGCTATTCAAACGCGACGATCCAATATAACACATCACAGCAACACATAATATCACATATCATCAACGTAAGCAAGTATGCGTATCCCGATTGTCGTTGATGTATAGCAACAAAGCCGGCGATACACCACATACTACGCTTACGGTCACAGAAAAGAAAGTGTAAAACTACAACAGTTGGAATCCGCAAGCTCCTTAGACATCACATGCCTAACCAAATGAATTCCTTAGACATCACATGCCTAACAATTATAAACCCCACATTTTAGTCTCATTATCGAAAACTCTTTTCAATATCAAGTCGGGCAATTCAACAAGATTCCCGACGTGCTGATCGAATGCTCATCGCAAACTTTAGTAGACGGCCGCACCCCCAGATGCCGTCGACGAAGTGCACTAAGGCGGAACACCGCTGCCGCGAGCACCCGAACGGATGCTTTCGGCGACGGGGTTCTCCTATAGTCACTTGGTCGGGGCTATGGGGCGCAGCTGTCTATTAAGTTTACCCGGCGAGTATCCGCGTACGCTACGTGATTGCGACGGACTTTTGATCGCATCAAAATTCCGTGACAACCGATCATCTGAGACTAAACTGCTATGTTTATAATATTCAAATCAGTTATCTCATAACTACCTGTGGATTCCAATTATTGTATCACATTCCAGATAAATAGAAAAAGTTAAACTTTCCGATCGAATCATCAAGCATCCAAGATTTCCCCAATATATCTCAACACTTGAAATCAGTTTAAAAACATCCATCACATGCCGCAGTACCAATGGTCCAGCGGTAGAAGGGTCAAGCCAACGCCTCACATGTGGCATGCCGTACTACCCCAAACCCTAAGGTTCAAAAGGCAGTTCAAGACGGTCACATAATCGAGTTAAGGTTTGTTGTCTTCTAGAGGGTCCACCGCATTACTTGCATGACTTAGAACATTCTTAAACACGAGAAAAAATCCAACTTTTGAAAAATTTTCCGACAGGGGAAAAAGTGAGTTATTGATATCCGTTCGAACTTTTTAACAGTTTCTAAAATTATCCGGACAAAACACAAAAGACGCAGTTAAAGTTCCCGATCGAATCATCGAATCCCCAATACAACCCAGAAAATTCAACAGTTGAATAAATATTAAAAATTCCCAGAAAATACAGCACTAAAAGACAAGAATTACTGTGCAAATTTCAAACAGTGACGTGACTAAAGTGCCGCGGAACGGCCGCACATGCCATGCATGTGCCACGGTTCCGCCGCGCTTTGGTGGAATCTGGCGCACGTGCTTCACAGTAACTCTTGTATTTCCCTGCTGATTTTTTTGAGCATTTTTAATTTGGAAAAAATCACAGTTTTAAAAAATTTCCAGAAACTAGGGTATATCGGGTTTTCCGGGTTCGATCGGACTTTAAACTTCGTCTAGACTTCGCCTAAAGCTCTAGCTTGGCTCTGATACCACTGTAGGGTTGCTATGCACGTGCACAAGGGTCTACGAGGTATCAACCATGCCCGATTAAAAATTTAGCCGTGACGAACAACCCGAATACGGATCTTTAAACTAGAGATTAGGCGAAAACTAGCATGTTAACAACTTTAACACTAAGTAAGAGGGATTACAACCTTTATAGATCCGGTCCTTCACTTCATATGCTCCGTGTTGTGGTCCCTTCGCTGCGATCATCGGGTTCCGGACTCTCGAAAGGTTCTACGAAGAGAAAGATGCAACCTTTGCTTCCGATCTTTGATACTAAGATGATCTACCTTGAAGTTCCGTTAACACAAGCTAACACTCATGAAATGATGTGAACACCCTCATCTAAATGGCAAGGGAAGATGAGAATGATGAAGTAGGATTTTTGCTCTCTTTATTTATCGTTTTCTCACATTTATTCATCACTCGAAGAAAATCTAGAAAGCTTTTTCATGAAAGAATAAAGGAAGAAGAAGATGAATAATAATCAAATTCCTTTTTTGATGAATAGAAAGAATAATATGATGAATAATGCAACCATGGTTGACTAAACCCATGTAGAGAATTAACTAGGGTTAGGGTTTGGGTTGGATTAAAGCATGAGTCACTTGAAAATATCTTTCACAAAACAAAACCAAAACCTTCTAGAATCATCTAGAAAGCTTAACCCTAATCCAAACCCTAATCATGTTTAAACTCCACTAAACATGTTGCATTGTTTATCATATCAAGTTACAATATTATATATCATATATATAATATTTATCGTAACAAAATAAAATAATACATTTAACATATATCGCATATATATCAATGTATTACCCGAGTGAGAAAAAGAAACTTTTAGTGAGCAAATATTAGTTAATGTAATTTAATATATCATATATTATTATTATACATTAAATTATCGAATCAACACTTGATCCGACAATCTGGCTATATCGCATATAACCGACTAATATTTATCCGTACCGATTCATCGAATCAACACTTGATCCGATGACCCGGCTGATATCATATATCGCGAGAATAGAATATGGTATCTCATATCGCATTATCCTCGGTCCCGCACATATCACATATGTGCCCCTACTCCGTTTTGCCTGAGTCAAGAAACCTCTGTGTAGGACTCTAAAGAATCGTCAATACGCCGGCAGTATGTGATGATCATATCAAACACCCACAAGCTGCAAGCGGTCAGCTAAATGTAACAGCTACCCAGGTATTGAGCGCTCAGAAGATCAACAAGCAAGCATGTACATTCTCCTGTGAATCTAAATAGTAACACTCCCGTACAGACCGGTCTCGTCGTCTGATATGTCGCATATCTCGCCTAGGGGTGGTAAACGTCAGACCCCAGTAGCTCGATAAGTCGTGTCGATATGAGGTCTATAACAGTTCGAGAAACTACTGATAACACTTACCAGTAAATCTCAGCAACACTGGCCAGGGATTTCCGGTTATAGCCAATCGAACACAGCACAACATCAACTCCCTATACCGGGAGAGACGAATCCCCTCCTATCGCTCATTGCCTCCATATCATTCGGGACTGTACCCAAAAGCCACCTTTTTGCACGCCCTCTTGGACGTGGTATGATGGAAATCAAAGAACAGTGGGAATCACACAAGACTCTATCACGATCTCGGGTCAACAGACTACTCTGTACCAGTGTCACCGGAGAACTGCCATCTGACGTGTGGTATAATACCATCTGGGAGTTCTCGGCGAGTCCGTCCAGTGTACCCAGTCTCCACTGAGCACCCATACACCATCCTTGATGTCAAACACCGATGGATATGGAATCATCCATCGCCCATCATATGGGTCAAGATGCGTATACGCTAGTCTACTCTGGTGCGTCGATGCCCTGTCTCGATACACCCTCGACTAGGAACAGTTATAGGATGTACTCGTCGACTACCGTGGCCCCACTAGTATGATCTCATCATAGTCCCGTTAGTCGAGTACATATCCTACGGGCTTTATCAACATGTAATATAGAGACAATCAGAGTACATGTTAAGATAAAGTACAACCAGATAGCATACTATCATGTCGAGCAAGAAAGTCCTCCCTATATATGTCCTAGCATCCACTACAATATACATCGTATGTACAGTAATGGCCTCTAGGGCATACATATAACTAACAGGATCTGGATGGACTTAATCATAGCTTTGAAAGTCCTAACTTTTCTATATATACTAAGTAATCTTCTCAAGATATACTTGCTTCTGATGGGGATTTAAACCTTTTAGATAAAGCAACCAAAGTCCATACTTTGTTGGTGTGTATGGACTCCATCTCAGATCGCTAAGCATCCAGCCATTCTTACAGAGGCCCCACTTCTGATGGCTAGCTCGAAACAAGTTGGGTCATCATCTCATGATGCAATCCTTGCTCCTACTGTCATAAAGAAACCGAAGTATCTCTCAGGTGGATGAGGAACCCTACTAGATCGGCGGAGAGGCTGAGGTTTGTTAGAAACTATTGAATCCATCGGGTTTACCAAATCATCAGCTACAGTTTGTATAGCTGGAACTTTTTCCAGTTTTACCTCATGACCACTAATTTCTTCACAAGAAATTCCCTTTCTAAAAGGTGGCATGCTGAGAAACAAAACACCTTTTGCTCCCCAGTTTGGTAGAAGATATTCCCTTGCGAATGCTTGGGATATCCAACAAACTTCCATAGAACTGACCTTACCTTGAGTTTGTTCGGATTTATCTTTGGACAATCCCAAATCTTAACATCCTTAAGAGATAGGCTCTTTTCATACCATATCACATATGGAGTGGTAGGCACCTGATTTGGTTGGAACCCTATTCAATAGGTATGCAGCTTCTCAAGTGCATAACCCCCATAAGGAAATAGGTAACTCAGTAGTACTTATCATAGAGCACACCTTATCATATAGGGTGCGATTGCTCCGCCCCGATATACCAACGTATTGTGGTGTACCCGGAGGAGTAATGCTGAGAGAGAATCTCATTCTCCTTTAGAATAGTCCAGGAATCCCGTGCTCAAGTATTCTCCTCCCTGATCACATCAAAGGACATAATACTTATACCAATTTTGGTTCTCTACTTCTGAAGTACAAAGAACCCGTCCTGGTATGTGTAGACAGGGGACCTCATACATCATTATGTATCAATCCCAAGAGTTCACTAACTCTTTCTCTGTTTCCAATAAACAGAGCAATGATCATCTTATCTTTGTGACATGACTGGCAAGTTTCACAAGATGTAAATTCAAACTAATTTAAATATGCATCTAAATGTAACTTTAGCTAGTCGGGTCACTTTGATATGACCTAGTCTACAATACCTCAAGAAGGATTCGTTCATTTCTGAACTCTTCCTCTTGTGTGTGTTCTGTACATTAAGAACCGTGGTTTGATTTAAAACATTTATTCTTTTAGATAACGTGCCTGAACTGATCAACTCTTGATATAGGAAATGTTCAAAATATTATCCAACAATAAAAAATGATATCCTTCTTTATTAAATAAAGATACTGATATGATATTGTATATCAGGTTCGGTATCTAATAACATTCGTTCAGAATCAATGTATTTGTTAATACAGGGTGATAACTACCAACAGTCTTGGCTTGCAACAATTGCACCGTTTCCAACTCTTGAAACTGTTAGTTATATGTATGCCCTAGAGGCCATTACTCTACATTGGATGTATATTGTAGTGGATGCTGGGACATATATAGGTAGGACTCTCTTGATCGACATGATAGTACGCTATCTAGTTGCTCTTTATCTTAACATGTATACTTTCTGTCTCTCTGTTGCATGTTGATAAAGCCCTTAGGATGTTTACTCGACTTCCAGGACTATGATGCAGATCATACTAGTGGGGCCTGGATAGTCTATGAGTACATCCTTCAATGTTCCTAGTCGTGGGAATATCGAGACGGGGCATCGATATTCCAGAGTAGACTAGCGTATATCTTCTCGACCCATGTGATGGGCGATGTATGATCCCATATCCATTGGTGTTTGACATCAAAGATGGTATGCAGGAGCTCAGTGGAGACTGGATACACTGAACGGACTCGCAGAGAACTCCCAGATGGTATTATACCTCGTCAGATGGCAGTTCTCTGGTGACACTGGTGCAGCTTAGTCTGTTGACCCGAGATCATCATAGAGCCTTGTGTGTCTCCCACTGTGCTTTGATTTCCACCCTACCACGGCTCTACTGAGTCATGCAAACAGGTGGTTTTTGGGTACAGTCCCGATTCACATGGCGGCAATGAACGATAGGAGGGGATTCGTCTCTCCCGGTATTGGGGGTTGATGTTGCGCTATGCACGACTGGCCATAACAGGAAATCCCTTGCCAGGGTTGCAGTGATAAACTGGTAAGAGTTATCAGTAGTTTCACGATTATTATGGACCTCACGTCGGCATGACTTATCGAGCTATTGGGGTCTGACGTTTACCACCCCTAGGCGAGATATGCGACATATCAGACGAACAGACCGGACTGTATGGTAAGTGTTACTGGTTGGATTCACAGGAGTGTGAGCGGGCTTGCTCGTCGATCTTCTGATCGCTCAATACCCGGGTGGCCGTTATGTTTTGCAGACCGCTTGGGGCTTATGGGTGTTTGATATGATCACCACCTGCTGCCGGCGTATTGACGAGTCTTTAGAGTCCTACACAGAGGTTTCCTGGCTCAAGCGAAACGAAATAGGAGCGCATATGAGATATGTCCGGGACCAAGAATAATGTGTGTATGTGATACCGTATTCTATTCATGCGATGAATGTATCGATTGGTTGTATATGATATAACCTAGTTATCGAATCAAGGATTGATTCGATAAGCCGATACATTGAATATTAGTCGGTCATATGCGATATGACCGGATCGTTAAATCAAGTGTTGATTTAATGATTTAATGTATAATTATATATTTGATATATTACTTTAAATTAACTAGTATTTGTTCACTTAAAATGGATTTTCTCACTTGAAGTGCACAAGTTGTATATGTGATACATTTTTGTGCACTTGTTTGTATCATGTTTGATGATACATGCAAACTTGGGTTTGTGTAAGACTTAAACCATGTTTAGTGAATGGTTAGGGTTTCTTTTCACTTATTTATTTATCTATTTAGTTTGGTTAAAAGAAAAAGGAAAACAAAATGGTTGCTTTCATACAAGAAGCTTCTTGATGCTTCGAGCATCTTTGACTAAGTGACCATTTTTGTCTTCATCTCCTAACCCTAACCATTCAACTAAACCCTAGTTAATTCTCTACACTAAACCATGGTTGAAAATATGATAAGTATCATTTTATTTTCTATTTCCAATATACTTATCATATTCTTTTTATTCTTCTTCTTCTTCTTCAACATGAAGAAAGCTTGCTACCATTAATGGCAACATGAGAAAAAGAGTGAGAAATCCAATTCTAAAGTGAACCCACATCCTATTTCTTCATCCTCTACCACTTGCCAAGTAAAATAGGGTGTTTTCTTCACAAGTTTCAAGACTTGGTGAAGTTAGAGCTTGATCTTGAGTTGCCTCGACGTAGATCATCTTCGGCATCGAAGTCGACGACATAGCCCGATCATTTCTCCGATGAAACCTTCTCCAGAGTCCGGATTCCGATAGGTACAGCGGAGGGATGTCATCACGGAGCCTAGGAAGTGGAGGACTAGATCTACAAAGGTTGTAGTCACTTTCCTTTAGCAATAAAGTTGTTTACTTGCTTGCATTGCCTTATCATCTAGTTAACGATCTGTATTAGGGTTTGTAGGAACATGAAAAAATTTGAATTGGGCATGTTTGATCTGTTGTGAGACCTCATTAGTGTGCCTAGGATCCCTACAGTGGTATCAGAGCCTAGCTAGAGCCTTAGGCGATGCGTAAACGGAGTTAGAAGTCCGATCGAACCGAAACCCTAATGCAAAATTGCTCTCTGTACAATTTTTGAAAACTGGGATTTTTCAAAATTAAAAATATGCAGAAAAATCAGCAGGCATTTTTAGGAATTGCTGTGAAATTCGAGCGGCCAATTCGACTAAAGCGCCGCGGAACCGCGGCACGAGCAGGGCTCGTGGGGCGGTTCGGCGGCCGTATGGTCACCTTTTGCATTAATTTTTGCACAGTAACTTCTTTATTTCATTGCTGAGTTTTCTGGGAATTTTTAATGTATACTCAAGTGTTGGTTTTTCTGGGTTGTATTGGGAGTTTGACATTTTGATCGGAATCTTTAACTTCGTCTATGTGTTTTTCCGGGTAATTTTAGAATATGTTAAAAAGTTCAACCGGATGTGAATACCCACTTTTTCCCCTCCCGGGAAATTTCCAATTGTTGGATTTTTCCGAAGGTTAATGACGTTCTAAGTAGTGCAAGTAACGCGATTGTAACGTCTTGAAAAGTAGTTTTGGTGTTTTCCTGAAAATCGGTGAAATTTCGGTATTTTTCCGAAAACCGTCATTCTCGTTATTTTGCAGTTTAGAACTAATTATACCTAAAATGGATAGGTAATTGCTTGTTTTTAGTAGCTAATGAGTTACTTATGAAATTTTGGTCATTTAAAAAATTTTCCCTATTTTTCAATTTTTTTATATTATTTTAAGCCGGTAAGAAAACACATTAATTTAGCGATAAATAGAAATTTTTCCGGGCTAATTTTAATCTTTAAAATTATGTTAATTAAAATATAGTTGTAACATGAATTTTTAGCATTTTACTTTGATTTTTAACAAATTTTTATGATAGGAAACGAATTTATTGAATTTTAAGCTAAAACTTGCAATTTTTGACTTGTAGGGGGTCTTTTTGCATAAAATTTCTTTTGTAAAACCCCTCTCTCTCTTCCCTCAGCCCTAGGACAGCCCCACCTTGTTCAGGTCCAGAAATTTCTGGCCTCACCTTGTGTTTTTTTCATGTGTTGAATTAGTTGGTTTATGAATTTATTTTAAATATAGTTTGATGAAGTATGGTGCATTGACTTTTGGGAGAGTTGACTCATGACTTTTCCCACACACCCACACCCTCCCCTTACCTCTCCTCTGGCCGAAACCTGCTCTCCCTCCATTTCATCTCTTTTCTTTTCATGTTCTTCAAAATTCTTCATGTTTAATTCAACAAAATTGCAAATTAAAGCTTACAAATTAAACCCATCCTTCATCTTTCTTTTCCTTCACCTCCCTAGCTTGGATCTTGATGCTTGAGGCCATCATTTGGAGCAAATTTATTCTTGCTAGATCTCTAATTGAGGTATAATTTTGACCCATTTAAATACTTATGGTTTGATTCCTTGAATGAAATTGTTTTAGTGTTAAATTTCATTGCTAATTTCTAATCTTGTTTTTTTAAAGTGAATGGTTTGAATTGAATTAGGGTTTAGAAACCATTATTTAGTTGATTAAATCTAATTTGTTATCTAGTTGTTTTGCTAACCTAATCTAGGAGGTTAACTTGCTAATTGGGCTATAAATTAGTGTTAATTTAAGGATTTCATATATAGTTTGGATTAAGATTTGCTAGGTTATAAATTCAAGTAATGGTTGTTTATGGAAAATAGGTTTTGAATCATTGCTAATGTGTTGTAATTATAGTGTTTGTGGATTGCTTGTAGTATGGTTGGTTGTTCAAGCTTGATAGTAGTCTTTGTAGCAAATCGGCGATGTTGCACCGATTTTTGGAATGTAACTGCTTACTAGTTTTGTTATAAAATTATGTGATGGATTATTTTCGACATCTTGATGATTGTGTTGGCTTATCCTATGAAGTTTAGGATGCGTGTGTGCGGATTTTTGAGTAGTCGGGTTTTAGTTTTGCCGGGCGACCAAATAGGCGATTTTTGGCAGTTTTTGCGATTTTCGCGTATGGTCCGCGCACCCTGCGCACGTTGTACCTAGCTAGTGAACATTAGTATTTTCGTTTGGGTTTTGCGTCAGTCTTGATAGGTAACCTTATGTTTGGTATTGATGTAAATTCCAGGTTCGGTCGCGGAGACGTCAGACGCGGCACGAAAGGGGAAAGCGGTGATTGGACACAGCTAGCCAGGGATTCCTGTGAGTAGATGTAACATCTACGGGGGACTATCGTTGGATGGCGCAAGCCGCCCGATAGTTTTAGTAACTTACAAGATTCTTAGTGATGTTAGTAACTAGGGGTGAAATACTTATATGATTATTTGCTGCATCCATGCATTATATTGACATACATATGCGAAACCATTTTCTAGGACACCTGCACCATTGCCAGGGTTTTTATATGCAGCACGAGCACTATTCATGCTTACACACACACCCTGGTAATTGCCATGCCACCACACTAGATAACCTTTAAATTTAAACCTCTTACTAATTGATACTTAAACTTGTGCTATTGCCTTTAATTCCTTCAAATGAAATCGTAGGATTGCTATTCATGTGCATGTACCTCATCATATTATTTGTTCATGTCTAGTCTATTAATCATACATCGTAGCTTAATTATTGATACCATATGCCTTCATCACCATTGACATATACACTTATGAGGATTTCTTGAGATTTTATGATATTTCTGGATTTCGGGGGAAAGCCGCAAAATTTCTAAACTTATTATATTTTTTTAAATATGTAAATTGCGGTTTTCTAGTGATGTAACGGTCGTCCACCATGAGTTTGCTGTGGTTTTCGAGATCCGTGTCGAGGAGTGGAGGAACCGTCACGGGTACATGGTGGGCCCGGTAAGGTACCCCGGGGCAAGAGGAATGTAGTGTTGACGTTGAGCCTGGCAGGGGACGGATTACCTACCGGTGACTGTTTGGGACGGCGGATATCCAGAGGATACCGACCGTGGCCGCTAGATGATGAGATATTGATATTTGAGATGGGTCAGCCGGACGGCTGAGGCTAGAGATACATTGATATGAGATTTGAGACAGTTTTGAGGTGTCGATGCTGGACACAGGTTCTTGTTGATTCTATTGGTATTGTGCTGGTATTTCAAAAGACATTCTTAAAGGTAAAAACATGATTTCTTATACTTACACATTCAGATCACGAGCTGATTTGCATTGCATTGATACCTGCTAGTATATCCATATTGCATACATACTTGCCATTATGTCCTGCCTTACCTGTATTTAGATGCTAGGATGCTTGTGTGCATGCATTCGATAGCCTGTGTAGATGTTATTTATTACTCACGAGTTGGCAACTCACCCCTGTTGTGCCATAGCCTTTTGCAGGTCCGCTCCGTCAGTACAGTAGCGGCGGGTGCGCTTGCTTCTTTTGCCTCTTTTGCCTGGACTCGAGGTTTTGCTCCTAGGTGGGTTATATCATTATTTTTGTACCACCTTGTATATTCTTTGTATCTAGTACACTCCATCTACTGTTTCTACCAGTATTATTATATATTGACCTAGAGATGAGACTGTGAGGTTTGTGGTCTTTTATGCTGTATTTTGGGGTCGAGCTCACTTGAGTCGACATGATGTTTTTCTTATGCTTCATTATGATTATTTCGCATATTGTTGCTTTATATTGCGTGAGATTTGTGACCGCCTTATGGCGAAGAACTAGCTCCCGCTTGGGGATGCCCTATTTTGTTTGATTCATATATATTTTTGTTGTACCCATTTTGGGGGCAAGTATTTACAAAGGAGACTCTGCCGAAATTTTCGGAAAAATTGGTATTGTTTTTAAAAAGGGTTTTACATGACTTATTTAATAAACTCGCTTTCAATGGATTGGTTTTCCTTCATTCTTTTGCTTATTGGTTTTGTTTTTTGGGCTTCGGCTTACTTATTTTACGGACGTCTTTAGACGTTTCGTAACCTAAGTGCCAGTCACGTTCCGTACCCTGCGGGTCGTGACAAAGTTGGTATCAGAGCGATAGGTTTTACCTTTTTGAGTGTAGGATGACCCTTGGTAGATGGAGTAAGTGACTTAAGTTGGGTAACGTAGCGTGTGTATGTCCGCGGCATACTTGCGATACGGTACTCCGCCTAAGTGACTTTAGGATACTTGCTTGAAATTCCTTCTTCAATTCCGTGTATCCTATGATTCTTTTGCACTGTTCTTATTATCCTTTTTCTGTACGAGCCACTATGCCGCCAAAGGCTGCGAGTGCGCAGAGGGCTGCCGCCCGTGATGATATCCGAGCAGGCTCGTCCGAGACGAGGACTAAGCAGGGTGGTATACCTATGCCTCAGGGACAGACTAATCCGCATTCCCCAGGTCGCATGGATAGGCTTGAGTCCGGTATGGAGGAGCTGCGACAGATGATGGGAGGCATGCAGGAGTTACGATAGATGGTGGAATCGTTAGTAGAGGTCAATCGAGCACAGAGATCGGATATTACTCCCCCTGCGGTCGTTTCGAGACCGAGTCGGATTCGCACTGATATGTTAGCACCTAGGAGGGTTCGTAGAGGCCGTGGTGGATTCTTTAGGGATCAGTTATATCGCCTTCACCCATATGATCAGCAGCCATGGTTAGGATGTTTTTGGTGTGGTAGCCTGCTGTAAGTCGATGTAGTACACCCCAGTACTTATGGGGAGGCGGAATTTACAAAAAACTATCAAGTTCAAACAACGAACATCGACTAACCGCAAGAATCGAAGCTAAACCCTAAAAACCGTATTCTTATGAGTTTCTTTACATAAGTGATTAGGGATTATACCTAATGAACCGGTCCTTCTTCTTTATGTCCTCCTTGGTTCTCCTCGGCCTTCTCTAGGTAGTAGACGATCCACCCGAGAGCGAAACTCCAAGCTAAACCTCTAACTTGAGGTAACTAATCAACTTTGATTGCTAATCAAAGATGAGAGGATGATATAGAGTGAGGGTTATGGATTGTTTAGTCTAACTAAACCTTTGATCTCAACACATGAGGATTAAGGTTAGTATCTTGAAGATGAGAGCTTGAGGAGAGAGAATGTGTGATATGATAATGAGAGAAGAGAGAGAGTGTATCATAATATTATGAAGCATTCTTATTTTCAATAAATCAATAAAGGAAATGAATAAGCATGCTTCACAAAATATCTTGTGATGATTCATTAACATGAGTCATTAAGCAATAAATGTGCATTAATGAAGTGAATGAATCACCACTATGACTCACTCTCTTTCCAAAACAAACCTCCTTAGTCACATCTTCTAGAAGCTTCTCGAGTAATTACGAGAACGCCCCTCCGATCCGTAAAAATACGGAAAAACTTTAGACTGTATAAATCCAATAACCGGATACCAGTAACTGGCTTAAACCAAAGCCGACTGGTAAAATCTGTCCGAAAGTCGTACGCGCGTAAACGCACGTATGCGTCCGAACCCTTTGTCGCAAAACCATGCAACCTCTATATCGTTTCGCCTGGAGTAGGAAACTCTCTGTGTGGGACTCTAGAGACTCGACTACTACGCTGGCAGTGGGTTTAACCACAGACCGCAAGCGGCACTAGCTGTACGTAACGGTCCCCAGGTAGTTGTCGATAAGAAGGCCGATGAGTAAACCCATCCGAACTCCTACTGAGTCTGATGTGACAATCTCCATACAGTCCGGTCCGTTCGTCCATGACTATCGCATATCGGGCCTAGGGGGGCGGCAAGCGTCAGTCCCCTAATAGCGGTATAAGTCGTGTCGGAGTGAAGCCCATTACACCCTGAGAAACTGCTGGAACCTACCAGCAAATCTCGCTTGCCCTGGCCAGGGACTTTGCGTAATGGCTCTCTGACACAGCACGATATCTACTCCCAATACCGGGAGGGACGAATCCTGTCTAACCGCCACTGCCTCCAAGTGCTCGGGACTGCACCCAACTGCTACCTGTTTGCACGACTCCTTTGAGCCGTGGTAGGGTAGCAATCTAAGAACAGTGGGACACACTCGAGGCGAAGTAGCAGTGTCAAGTCTGCGGACTACGCTGTACTCATGTCACCTGGGAACTGTTCACTGACGACTGGTATCAAACCAACCAACAGTTCCCTGTGAGTCCTGTCCGGTGTACCCGTAACCTAACGAGCACCTGTATACTATCTCCAGTACGACGTACTGATGGCTGTGGGACAGACCATCTCCCCAACTGGGATGAGAAGCGTACACACTAGTCTACTCCGGAGTATCGATGCTCTGTCTCGATAGTCCAACGACCAGGGACCTGAATAAGGATGTGCTTGTAGACTACCCAGCCCCCACTAGTGTGACTGCCATCACAACGCTGGTAGCCAAGCAAGATCCTAAGAGCTCTATCAATACGTATACTCACATATTAAGATAGAAAAACCAAGTAGCATACTACCATGTTTAGCAAGACTGTTATATACATGTGAATATCCCAAGCTTCCATTAAGTAATATACAAGCTAGTATGATACAGTAATGGCCTTCTAGGGCATAAACACTAACAATCTCCCACTTGCACTAGGGCCATGTACTGGCATATCGCAGACCAATGATCTCGAGTAGCCTCTCGAACTGAATCTGAGGAAGGGCCTTCGTGAATGGATCAGCAATGTTCTCTTCTGAAGCAACTCTCCGAACCTCGATCTCCTGACGATCAATGATCTCCCTGATCAGGTGATACCGCCTCAAGATGTGTCTGGACTTCTGATGGGACCTTGGTTCCTTCGCTAAAGCTATAGCTCCGTTGTTGTCGCAATACAGAGGTATTGGATCAACTATGGTAGGAACCACCTGAAGTTCTGTTAGGAACTTCTTCATCCAGACTGCTTCTTTTGCGGCATCGCAAGCAGCTATATACTCCGCTTCCATCGTCGAGTCAGCAACGGTGTCCTGCTTGGAGCTCTTCCAGCACACCGCCCCTCCATTGAGGGTAAAGACATAACCCGACATGGACTTGGAATCGTCCTTATCACTCTGGAAGCCGGAATCAGCAAAGGCCTCCAACCTGAGGTCTTTTCCGCCGTAAACCAAGAACATCTCCTTAGTCCTCCTCAGGTACTTGAGAATGTTCTTTACTGCTATCCAGTGTTTCTCCCCTGGGTCTGACTGATACCGGCTTACCACGCTCAGTGCATAAGCTACATCTGGTCTGGTACACAACATTGCATACATTATAGAGCCTACCGCAGAAGCGTAGGGTATAATAGACATGCGTTCCCTTTCCAAATCAGTCTTGGGAGACATCTCTTTGGAGAGGGTGATTCCGTGACAAGCCGGCAGATTACCGCGCTTTGAATCTTCCATACTGAATCTTTTCAGTACAGTGTCGATATACCTGGACTGCGAAAGTCCCAACATCCTCTTGGATCTATCACGATAGATCCGGATCCCCAGAATGTAAGAGGCATCACCCAGGTCTTTCATGGAGAACCTGTGTGACAAGAATCCTTTGACAGATTGTAGCATAGGAATGTCATTTCCTATCAATAGAATGTCATCCACGTACAAGACGAGGAATACGACACTTCTGGCCACAACTTTACTATATATGCACGGTTCATCTGGATTTTTGATAAAGTCATATTCTTTGACTGTCTCATCAAAACAGATGTTCCAACTCCGCGATGCCTGCTTTAGTCCATAAATGGACTTAAGCAGCTTGCATACTTTCCCGCTGCTCCCACTCTGATTGAAACCCTCTGGCTGATCCATATAGACGCTCTCTTCTAAATTTCCATTCAGAAAAGCCGTCTTTACGTCCATCTGCCAGATTTCATAATCATGGAAGGCAGCAATAGCAAGAAGGACCCGAATGGATTTGAGCATAGCCACTGGAGAAAAAGTTTCGTCATAGTCCAAACCAGGTCTTTGACGAAAACCCTTTGCAACAAGTCTAGCCTTATAGGTTTCCACCTGTCCATCTACACCAATCTTTTTCTTGAAGATCCATTTGCATCCTATGGGTTTTACCCCATCTGGAGCAAAGTCCAAAGTCCATACTTTGTTGGTGTACATGGACTCCATTTCGGTCCGCATTGCATCTAGCCATCGTACCGAGTCGCCGCTCTGGATGGCCTGCCTGAAGTCAGTAGGTTCATCATCATCTATGATGCAATCCTCTCTATCCCCATCTATGAGAAAACCGTAGTATCTCTCAGGCGGATGAGACGGCCTACTACTCCTGCGGAGGGGTGCGGGAATGTTCTGTTCTTCTTGAACCTCTGGTTCTACCAAAATTTCAGTAGCAGCTTGTGGTTCTGGAATTTCTTCCAGTTCTATTTCGCTCCCATTTGAATCCTTTTCTAAAACTTGTTGTTCTAAAAAATGGGCATTACGAGAAACAAAAACTTTTTGTTCCTCTGCGTAATAGAAGCAATATCCCTTGGAGTTCTTTGGATATCCTACAAGCTTACATAGTACTGATCGTGCCTCGAGCTTGTCCACATGCTTCTTTTTTACAAAAGCTGGACATCCCCAAATCCTTACATACTGAAGATAGGGTTTCTTCCCACTCCACATCTGATATGGTGTGGTAGGCACAGTTTTGGTTGGAACTCTGTTCAAAATATATGCCGCTGATTCTAGCGCATATCCCCAGAAAGATCGCGGTAACTCAGTATTACTCATCATGGATCGTACCATATCCAATAGGGTTCGATTCCGTCTCTCCGATACACCGTTGTGCTGTGGAGTGTATGGAGGAGTAAGCTGAGAGAGAATTCCTTTCTCTTTTAGGTAACCTAGGAATTCGGCACTTAAGTATTCTCCACCTCGATCAGATCTTAGTGTCTTAATACTTTTGCCTGTTTGGTTTTCCGCTTCACTCTTAAATTCCAGGAATTTCTCAAAGGCCTCTGATTTATGCTTCATTAAGAAAACATATCCATACCTAGAGAAATCATCTGTAAAAGTAATGAAGTAGGAATAACCACCTCTCGCATGTGTAGACATTGGACCGCATACATCACTGTGTATGAGTCCTAAGAGCTCGCTCGCTCTTACTCCTTGTCCAGTAAATGGAGTCTTTGTCATCTTTCCTTTGAGACAAGATTGACAAGTGTCATAGGCTTGATATTCGAACGTGTCCAAATATCCTTCTCTATGCAACTTAGTCAACCTTCTCTCATTGATGTGACCCAGTCTACAATGCCATAAGAAAGCTTTATTTAAATCTGGAGACTTTCTTTTTAGTGTGTTCTGGACATTGAAAATTTGGAGTTGGTTTAACACATATATGCCGTTATTTAGAGTACCTGACCCAATCAAACCATGATTAAGGTGGATGTTGACAACATCTCTTACAAACGTGAAATCATAACCTTTATTTGATAACAAGGAAACAGATATGATATTACACGTTAAGCTGGGTACAAAATAACAGTTATGTAAAACCAAAATGTGTCCACTCGTCAATCCTAGGTGATAATCCCCGACGGACGCAGCTCCCACGCTAGCTCCGTTAGCAACCCTGAGGATCATATCACCTTCCTTCAGCACTCTACGGTTTCTCAGTGCCTGCAATGAATTGCAAATATGAGATCCTGACCCGGTATCCAATACCCAGGAAGTAGAGTTGATCGACAGACAATTCTCAATTACAAACACACCTGAAGTCGAAGCCACAGCTTGCTTCGGTTCCTGGTTCTTGGCGTTCCACGCCTTGCAATCCTTCTTCCAGTGCCCTTTCCTGTGACAATGGAAGCACTCATCCAGGCCAACTACCGGTGCTGTAAACTTTTTCTTTCCCTTCTTTCCCACCTTACTAACACCTCCTCTAGGTCTGGGTGCGGCCTTCTTCTTCCTTCCTTTGGCCCTAGCCTTGGACCCGGAAGAAGATGAACCGCCAACAAACATAGCGGGTGTTTCCCTTGCCTTCTGCAAGGTGCCCTCTGCACTCCTTAACATGTTCAGGAGTTCCGCAAGTTCAACTTCTTTTCCTTGAAGATTGAAGTTGAGGATAAACTGGGCGTAGGTGGGAGGAAGGGACTGGAGAACAAGGTCTGTATAGAGCTCATTATCCAAAGTCGTTCCAAGGTCCGCGAGCTCTTCAATATAGCCGATCATCTGTAGGACATGTTCACCTACCGATGACCCGACAGCCAACCTCGCTCGAAACAATTTCTTTGAGGTCTCGTATCTTGCTATACGAGATTGCTCTCCATAAAGTTCCTTTGTATGGAGAAATATGCCATCTAAGGACATATCCTCGTGCCTCCTCTGATGTTCATTGTTCATCGAGGCAAGTACGATGCACTTGGCTCTCGCGCAATCTAAATCCCAGGTTTTACGGATTTCCTTATCCGCATTGCTGGATTTGGGACCAAGGGCAGCAGGTGCTGTAGCGGTGAGGACGTACCCCAGTTTGTCATAGGTCAAAGCCATCTTGACATTCCGCAGCCAATCTTTATAGTTTGGCCCCGTCAGTATATTTTTCTCTAAAAGTAACTTAAGTCCAGTCATTTTCAGGGTCGCTGCAATTAGGAGAGAGAGAAGAAAACTCTTTAGCATGATGCTCTTGCAAGTTTAGAGTGGTTTTTAGTTTATCTAAACTGGATGGCTCCCACTGTTTCTCGAATCCTTCCTCAAACCATAAAAGAAGAATTAGCCAAGACTATTCTCACCGTACAATACTTGCTTAACCGTTCAGCCAGGCCGGTGTCGATACTTCGAGGGAGGTTTTCCAACGCTTTCGCGAAGTTCCTTAATTAAAGAACCTCTTTTCTCTGGGGGCGTAACCCCGCTGACACTTTTCTGGACACCTACTAGGTTTATAGCATTGATCGTTAAGCGACGAATATCCTGATAAGTAGCATATACTCACAGTAGGATCGGGATCCAAATATCATCGTCTGATAATGCTGTAGGAATGCTACCAACATTCATCAAACTCAAAATGGTATGCACCTCTTTGCAAATTTCAGTTTCTTTAGAAATTCCCGATATAAGTTTTTACCCCATGCTCTTATGACCTTGGCGTTGGTCAAAATGTCATAAGTCACATGTCAAGTTCTACCCATCATTATCTTGTTAATTTGAACCCATCCGTATATATCCCTGACGTTGGCCAAATGATAATACGACTGTCCCAAACCAACTCATCTATCTATGCAACAAATGAATATCCAGCAGCTACCAAACACTATGCCATGACGTTGGCCAAAACTGCATAGCTTGAATACTACTGAATACCCAAATGAAATGACGGAGGGCTACGACTGGTTTTGGCGAAACCGTGAACGTAGTGAACTTGATATAACCGAAGGAACCCGATAGCTTTTAAAAGGAGTGGTTAAATCTCCGCATTTAAAAATATCTGTTTTAAAAATAACCGAGTGGTTTCTTTTAAATTGTTCCAACGATTTATACTTTGGTTTGTTTTACTTTGCATTATAGATAATGCGTCCCATCATTAACCTATCATTGCAGAAAACAACGAAAATATAACGTCCTCTTATGCCATCCGCATTCGCCACGGGGTCCCGTCATCACCCGTTAGGTTACTTAACTAACGACAGAGCGGGGGCTGGGCTAGCGCGGGTGTAAAACATAAGTGACGTCTAAATAGCTATAGTAAATATAGATATTTTACATTCGTCTGACGCAATGATATTCATTCCAGAACACAGATAAACAATATTGGATTTGCAAGCAATCTGTATTTCTTTCGAGCCTGCAAGAAAAGACAGATTACACAGTTGTGATGAATAGCCGTTTACCCCACCCTCGACCCCTACGGGTACGGCAAACTACCCACCCGGCAGTTTGTGTACCCCACCTTGGGTCAGTCCTAGGAGCAAAAACAGTAAAATGAAATAATACAACGGTGGCTACGACCGCAACCTGGAAGTGCCCCGCGAAAATAATATTACAACAAATTACATTTACAACAAATGAATTAAACAATAACCCTTTGCTAACCCCGGCTATACACCACAACAGTCCAATACAGTTTATATGCACAAACAGATATAACCATTTCAGAAATGTGCAACCCCCTGCCAACCGACATACTAGCAGTTGGGGAAGGTTTACGAACACATCAAACAATCACAGATATAATCCAATACGCAAATACTGTATTTTTCGATCGAATAAACAACTTCAAAATTGCTCCAAAATCTGCTCTGTTAAACAGTAACCTGAGCAATAATTAAATATCCCAGAAAACCCCAAATGTCACAGGGGACCCACACAAGAAAAACGAGTCCATGACTCGGCCAAAGCGCCGCGGATGCGCGGCAGATCCCACCGATCCGCCGCGCTTCCGCGGCCGAGTTGCCGATTCATGGGCTCGAATTTCTTGGGTGTTCTCCTGGACCCATTTCTAGCTCTCTGAACACTCCAGAAAAATTTTAGGACTTCATTTTCACTTCGACAGAAACTTAACAGAACTAGGGTTTTCCGGGTTCGTTTTTTCGTTCGAAATTCGTACAAATTTGCGATTAAGTTATTTAGTGTTTAGCGAGGCTCTGATGCCACTGTAAGTCGATGTAGTACACCCCAGTACTTATGGGGAGGCGGAATTTACAAAAAACTATCAAGTTCAAACAACGAACATCGACTAACCGCAAGAATCGAAGCTAAACCCTAAAAACCGTATTCTTATGAGTTTCTTTACATAAGTGATTAGGGATTATACCTAATGAACCGGTCCTTCTTCTTTATGTCCTCCTTGGTTCTCCTCGGCCTTCTCTAGGTAGTAGACGATCCAATCGAGAGCGAAACTCCAAGCTAAACCTCTAACTTGAGGTAACTAATCAACTTTGATTGCTAATCAAAGATGAGAGGATGATATAGAGTGAGGGTTATGGATTGTTTAGTCTAACTAAACCTTTGATCTCAACACATGAGGATTAAGGTTAGTATCTTGAAGATGAGAGCTTGAGGAGAGAGAATGTGTGATATGATAATGAGAGAAGAGAGAGAGTGTATCATAATATTATGAAGCATTCTTATTTTCAATAAATCAATAAAGGAAATGAATAAGCATGCTTCACAAAATATCTTGTGATGATTCATTAACATGAGTCATTAAGCAATAAATGTGCATTAATGAAGTGAATGAATCACCACTATGACTCACTCTCTTTCCAAAACAAACCTCCTTAGTCACATCTTCTAGAAGCTTCTCGAGTAATTACGAGAACGCCCCTCCGATCCGTAAAAATACGGAAAAACTTTAGACTGTATAAATCCAATAACCGGATACCAGTAACTGGCTTAAACCAAAGCCGACTGGTAAAATCTGTCCGAAAGTCGTACGCGCGTAAACGCACGTATGCGTCCGAACCCTTTGTCGCAAAACCATGCAACCTCTATATCGTTTCGCCTGGAGTAGGAAACTCTCTGTGTGGGACTCTAGAGACTCGACTACTACGCTGGCAGTGGGTTTAACCACAGACCGCAAGCGGCACTAGCTGTACGTAACGGTCCCCAGGTAGTTGTCGATAAGAAGGCCGATGAGTAAACCCATCCGAACTCCTACTGAGTCTGATGTGACAATCTCCATACAGTCCGGTCCGTTCGTCCATGACTATCGCATATCGGGCCTAGGGGGGCGGCAAGCGTCAGTCCCCTAATAGCGGTATAAGTCGTGTCGGAGTGAAGCCCATTACACCCTGAGAAACTGCTGGAACCTACCAGCAAATCTCGCTTGCCCTGGCCAGGGACTTTGCGTAATGGCTCTCTGACACAGCACGATATCTACTCCCAATACCGGGAGGGACGAATCCTGTCTAACCGCCACTGCCTCCAAGTGCTCGGGACTGCACCCAACTGCTACCTGTTTGCACGACTCCTTTGAGCCGTGGTAGGGTAGCAATCTAAGAACAGTGGGACACACTCGAGGCGAAGTAGCAGTGTCAAGTCTGCGGACTACGCTGTACTCATGTCACCTGGGAACTGTTCACTGACGACTGGTATCAAACCAACCAACAGTTCCCTGTGAGTCCTGTCCGGTGTACCCGTAACCTAACGAGCACCTGTATACTATCTCCAGTACGACGTACTGATGGCTGTGGGACAGACCATCTCCCCAACTGGGATGAGAAGCGTACACACTAGTCTACTCCGGAGTATCGATGCTCTGTCTCGATAGTCCAACGACCAGGGACCTGAATAAGGATGTGCTTGTAGACTACCCAGCCCCCACTAGTGTGACTGCCATCACAACGCTGGTAGCCAAGCAAGATCCTAAGAGCTCTATCAATACGTATACTCACATATTAAGATAGAAAAACCAAGTAGCATACTACCATGTTTAGCAAGACTGTTATATACATGTGAATATCCCAAGCTTCCATTAAGTAATATACAAGCTAGTATGATACAGTAATGGCCTTCTAGGGCATAAACACTAACACCTGCATCATCGTAATAGAGACTGTCCGGCGAGACGACAGGGAGCGGCGACAGTTCCACATGTGACCCTACCACCATCACCACCCCCTCCTCAGAGAGCCCTACTTCCTACCACCGGCGATGCTCCACGCCAGTTAGGTGCACCCAGAGGCCGTGGACGCGGCGGTCCTGTTCAGAGAGGACGAGGAGGCAGAGGCCGAGGTCGAGGTCAGCCCGCTATCGGTGGAGGACAGGCCCGAGTTTTTGCTTTGACGCCGCAGGATGCGCAGGCATCCAATACCGTTGTGACAGGTACCTTATTCGTATGTTCTTTCGACGCACGGGTATTATTTGACCCAGGTTCCACACATTCGTACGTCTCTACACACTTTGCACCGATGTTGGGCCGTGAGTCGTCGTCGTTAGATCAGCCGCTTGTTGTTATTACCCCGGTAGGCGAGTCGTTTGTCGCTCGTTTTGTTTTTCGATTGTGTTCCATTCGTATCGGGGAGAGGGAGTCATTGGTTGATTTGATTCTCCTCGATATGTTGGACTTTGATGTGCTTCTGGGCATGGATTGGCTAGCCACTTGTTATGCTTCGGTGGACTGCCGTGAGAAGGCAGTCAGATTTAGCTTTCCGGGAGAGCCAGTCCTTGTTATTCAGGGAGACCGCAGTGTCACCCTTCCCAGCTTAATTTCGTCTCTTTACGCTGGTCAGCTCTTGCGGAAGGGATGTTAGGGATTCTTAGCGTTTATTTGTGATACTCGAGCTGCAGAGGTTCCGTTGGACCGGGTCCCGGTAGTTTGTGAGTTCCCTGATGTTTTCCCTGATGAGCTACCTGGGCTACCGCCTGAGCGCGATGTTGTGTTCTGCATTGATCTGATTCCCGGCTCAGGGCCTATCTCTATACCGCCTTATCGGATGGCCCTGGCAGAGCTTCGAGAGCTGAAGGATCAGTTGCAAGATTTGTTAGATAAGGGGCTTATTCGACCTAGTGTTTCCCCGTGGGGTGCTCCGGTCCTGTTTGTCAAGAAGAAGGATGGAAGTTTGCGCTTATGTATCGACTACCGCCAGCTGAACAAAGTTACCGTTCGGAACAGATATCCGTTGCCGCGCATTGATGATTTGTTCGACCAGCTTCAGGGTGCGGGGTATTTTTCGAGGATCGACTTGCGATCAGGATACCATCAGCTGCGAGTTCGACAGGAGGATATACCGAGGACAGCTTTCCGCACGCGCTACGGCCACTACGAGTTTTTGGTGATGTCGTTCGGACTCACCAACGCCCCAGCAGCATTCATGGATTTGATGAACCATACATTCAGGCCGTATCTTGACTTGTTCATCATCGTGTTTATCGACGATATCTTGGTGTACTCCCGGAGCAGAGAGGAGCACGAGCAGCACTTGCGGATTACGTTACAGACTCTGAGGGAGCACCAGCTGTTCGCAAAGTTCTCCAAGTGTGCGTTCTGGCTGGACAGCGTCGGATTCTTGGGTCACGTGGTTACGAGAGACGGCATTTGTATGGACCCGAAGAAGATTGAGGCTGTTCAGCAGTGGCCCCGACCTACATCGGTTACTGAGATCCGTAGTTTTCTAAGCCTGGCGGGCTACTACAGGCGTTTTGTTCAGGACTTCTCCCGTATAGCTGCACCGTTGACCGGTTTGACCCGGAAGGGAGTTCTTTTCGTCTGGACGGAGGAGTGCGAGCGCAGTTTTCAGCAGCTACGGACTTATTTGACTACGGCGTCGGTATTATCTTTGCCTTCGGGATCAGGCGGATTTGTTGTCTACTGTGATGCTTCGCGAGTGGGATTAGGATGCGTATTGATGCAGCATGGCCGGGTGATCGCTTATGCTTCTCGGCAGTTGAAGAAGCATGAACAGAACTACCCCACTCATGATTTGGAGATGGCTGCAGTGGTCTTTGCACTGAAGATTTGGCGACATTACCTATACGGCGAGTCGTGTCAGATATTCACCGATCACAAGAGCTTACAGTACATATTTCAGCAGTGAGACCTGAATCTCATACAGCGTCGTTGGATGGAGTTGGTGAAAGACTACGACTGCGAGATCTTATATCACCCAGGCAAGGCGAATGTGGTGGCAGATGCGTTGAGTAGGAGGCCCGGGGGTAGTCTATCGTGTTTGCGCGCGGTGCAGAGGCAGTCGTCAGCAGATTGGCAGATTTTATGCGACAGCCGAGTGGAGTTCGAGTTCACTCAGACAGGGGGACAGCTCGCGTATGTTCGTGCACGCCTACAGTTGCTTGACCGTATATATGAGGCACAGCGCAGTGACGACCGTTGCTCAGAGATCGTGGCACAGATGGGACAGGGCAGATTTTCCGAGTTCGTGATTGACAATCAGGGGATTTTACGATATGGATCTAGACTGTGCGTACCAGATGCTGATGGATTGCGGCGCGACATTCTTGAGGTGGCACACCGATCAGTGTATAGTGTCCACCCCGGTTCCACCAAGATGTACCATGATATGAGAGAGACCTACTGGTGGGACGGGATGAAGAGGGACATTGCGGAGTTCGTTCCGAGATGCCTGACTTGTCAGCAAGTCAAGGCCGAGCACCAGAGGCCCGCAGGAGAGCTACAGCCGTTACCCATTCCAGAGTGGAAATGGGAGCAGATTTCGATGGATTTCGTTGTGGGTCTACCCAGGACCAGTCGAGGGTACGACTGTTGGAGATAGTGCCCTCAGAGTCAATTATTGGATCACAGGCACGTGATTGCAATGATTGAGGGAGGACCTATCCCAGCAGGACAGTCTTACTCGAGATGATAGTATGCTATTTGGTTTATCTTTATCATCGTGTACTGCTTTAGGTGACCTGACATGTCGCTATTACACGTTTATAGAGCCCCTAGGATTCTTGCTTGACTACCAGCAGTATGATGGCGATCATATACGCGGGAGCTGGTAGTCTATAAGCACATCCTTAAAAGGTCCCTAGTCGTAGGAGTTTCGAGACAGGGCATCGATACTCCATTAGTAGACTAGTGTATACAGTCGAGACCCCGACGAGGGGCGATGGCCGGTCTCACAAGCCACTGGTGTCAGTTGGTTCACCTAAGATGTATACAGGTGCTCATTGGGTTATGAGTACACCGGACAGGACTCGCCGGGAACCTGCTAGTTGGTCTTATACCAGATGTCAGATAGCAGTTTCCTGGTGACATGTGTACAGGTTAGTTCATCGACCTGAGATCGTCATTTGTCTCGTGTGAGTTCCCACTGTGCTTTGATTACTACCCTACCACGGCTCAAAGGAGTCGTGCAAACAGGTTTTAGTTGGGTACAGTCCCGAGCCACATGGAGGCAGTGAGCGGATCTGCAGGGGTTCGTCTCTCCCGGTATTGGGGGTGAGGTCGCGCTGTGTCTAGGAGAGCCATTACACAAAGCCCTCGGCCGAGGCAGGAGATTTACTGGTAGGTATTCCAGTAGTATCTCAGGGTGTTCTGGGCTACGCTCCGACACGACTTGTACCGCTTTTGGGGGTCTGACTTCTACCAACCCCCTAGGCCCTCCATGCGATACTCATAGACGAACGGACCGGACTGTACGGATATTGTCACTGACAGGCTCAGTTGGGTGTCGGGGTGAGCTTCCTCATCGACGTCCCTTTTGGTCAATACCTGGTGGCCCGTCACGTATTGGCTTATACCTCTGACGTGCTAGTGGTTAAATCCACAGCCAAGGTATTGACGAGTCTTTAGAGTCCACCACACTCAGTTACTCAAGTTTCGGGCGAAACGCTGTAGAGGCCGTATGGAGATATGGCAGGGTTCGATCAGATACGTGCGGTATTGCACGGATCGTGATCGGACGGTTTTTACTAGCCGGCTTTGGCTTAAGCCGGATCCTAGTATTTGATAGTGTAGTTTTGTCTCTTTGCATTTGTGTTCGGTGGGATTACAAATGCGGGCATGTATTTGCAGTAACGGGATTTTCCTGTAATTTATTACGGGATCAGTTTTCTGAAGTTACCAGTTTGCATTCCGTTCCGGCCGGTTTTCCTTCATTCCTTCTCGGTCGGACTTTCTTGTTGGAGGGTGTTAATTGCAAGTTTGCAATTAACATTAAGTGGAGGGCTTTCTTGCATATGTGGCTTTATGATGAGACTAGCATCATGAGATTCCTTTTCTTTCTCTTCTTATGCATTAATGAGAAAAGGGATTGATTAGTTTTAGATATGAAATGAGAGTGACCTTCTTCTTGAATTATCTTTTTCCTTTTCTTATTTGATTAATTCCTTTTTCTCTCTCCAATCTCATTCTTGAGATAAAAGAGTCCGGCCACATTATTTGAGGGGAGGGGGATTTTACTTTGGTTAAAAAGAAAATGCTTATCTCATTATACTTGCTTCCAAAATTCCCAAGACCATTTTCCTTAGTTGTTTCCTCCACCTCCACATCCATGGCAACTTCAAGAACCCTAAAGAGACAAGTTCACTACACTATTCTATAGCAAGCCTTGGACGCGTCGGCTAGCCAACTTCGCGCCCGAGTTGCCTCGTTCTAAAGGCGGGAGCCCGTAAAAGATTCCGGCTACGTGGTGCCCTTTCCGACGAGCGAGGAGGTGACGGAGATTCCGCGGGAGATCGGAGTGGAGACGAAGACCGAAGGACACGGATCGCTCGGTATATCTCTCACCCCATCTCTAGTTAGCTAGTATTAGGTTAATGGTTACGATCCGGGTTTTCTTTGTCCGCGGTAGCCCCGGTTTCCGAGTAAGGAAAAATTTTGATTCCGCATTTTGGCCTCGAGTACGAGGCCGGGGCGCTGCCGTGGCGCAACAACGACTCCATCTGGGTGATCGTGGATAGATTGACGAAAGCGGCTCACTTCCTACCAGTGAAGACCACTTTCAGCTTCGCTCAGTATGCTCAGCTCTACATCGACGAGATCGTGCGGTTGTATGGCGTACCGACTCGTATCGTGTCAGATCGAGGCACTCAGTTTACCAGCCGACTATGGCAGAGACTCCAGGAGGCTTTGGGCACTCGTTTGAGCTTCAGCACAGCATTTCATCCGCAGACCGACGGACAGTCAGAGCGGACCATTCAGACTCTCGAGGACATGCTCAGAGCGTGCGTTTTAGACTTTGGTGGTAGCTGGGATCGTCATTTACCTCTAGTGGAGTTCTCCTACAATAACAGCTTCCAGGATACTATTCAGATGGCACCTTTCGAGGCATTGTATGGGAGGAGATGCAGATCGCCCGTCTGTTGGACAGAGCTCAGCGAGAGCAGCATTTTGGGGCCGCAGCTTGTTGAGGAGACGACAGCAAAGATATAGTTGATTCGAGACCGGATGAGGGCAGCTCAGAGCAGACAGAAATCCTATGCAGACAGGCGCCGTCGCAGATTAGAGTTCGCAGTTGGCGACCATGTTTTTCTGAAAGTCTCTCCGATGAAGGGCGTGATGCGTTTTGGGCGAAAGGGGAAGCTTAGCCCTAGATTCGTAGGTCCTTTCGAGATCCTCGAGCGTGTCGGTGCAGTTGCATATCATTTGGCCCTTCCACCCAGCTTTCCCGATGTTCACCCCGTCTTCCATGTTTCGATGCTCCGCAAGTACCTTCACGACCCTTCGCATGCGATTCAGCACCCGACAGTCCAGCTAGAGCGCGACCTTTCTTTTGCAGAGCAGCCGGTGGCCATCCTGGATCGGCTGGTGAAGATTTTGAGGTCGAAGATTATACCAACCGTCAAGGTCCTTTGGCGTAGCCCGAGCAGCGAGGAGGTTACCTGGGAGACCGAGGGCGAGATGAGGAAGAAATATCCCCATCTCTTTGAAGGTACGTGTAGTTATATTTTTAAATTCGGGGACCGAATTTCTTTAAGGGGGAAAGACTGTAACGTCTTGAAAAGTAGTTTTGGTGTTTTTCTGAAAATCGGTGAAATTTCGGTATTTTTCCGAAAACCGTCTTTCTCGTTATTTTGCAGTTTAGGACAAAATGGATAGGTAATTGCTTGTTTTTAGTAGCTAATGAGTTACTTATGAAATTTTGGTCATTTAAAAAATTTTCCCTATTTTTCAATTTTTTTATATTATTTTAAGCCGGTAAGAAAATACATTAATTTAGCGATAAATACAAATTTTTCCGGGCTAATTTTAATCTTTAAAATTATGTTAATTAAAATCTAGTTGTAACATGAATTTTTAGTATTTTACTTTGATTTTTAACAAATTTTTATGATAGGAAACGAATTTATTGAATTTTAAGCTAAAACTTGCAATTTTTGACTTGTAGGGGGTCTTTTTGCATAAAATTTCTTTTGTAAAACCCCTCTCTCTCTTCCCTCAGCCCTAGGACAGCCCCACCTTGTTCAGGTCCAGAAATTTCTGGCCTCACCTTGTGTTTGTTTCATGTGTTGAATTAGTTGGTTTATGAATTTATTTTAAATATAGTTTGATGAAGTATAGTGCATTGACTTTTGGGAGAGTTGACTCATGACTTTTCCCACACACCCACACCCTCCCCTTACCTCTCCTCTGGCCGAAACCTGCTCTCCCTCCATTTCATCTCTTTTCTTTTCATGTTCTTCAAAATTCTTCATGTTTAATTCAACAAAATTGCAAATTAAAGCTTACAAATTAAACCCATCCTTCATCTTTCTTTTCCTTCACCTCCCTAGCTTGGATCTTGATGCTTGAGGCCATCATTTGGAGCAAATTTATTCTTGCTAGATCTCTAATTGAGGTATAATTTTGACCCATTTAAATACTTATGGTTTCATTCCTTGAATGAAATTGTTTTAGTGTTAAATTTCATTGCTAATTTCTAATCTTGTTTTTTTAAAGTGAATGGTTTGAATTGAATTAGGGTTTAGAAACCATTATTTAGTTGATTAAATCTAATTTGTTATCTAGTTGTTTTGCTAACCTAATCTAGGAGGTTAACTTGCTAATTGGGCTATAAATTAGTGTTAATTTAAGGATTTCATATATAGTTTGGATTAAGATTTGCTAGGTTATAAATACAAGTAATGGTTGTTTATGGAAAATAGGTTTTGAATCATTTCTAATGTGTTGTAATTATAGTGTTTGTAGATTGCTTGTAGTATGGTTGGTTGTTCAAGCTTGATAGTAGTCTTTGTAGCAAATCGGCGATGTTGCACCGATTTTTGGAATGTAACTGCTTACTAGTTTTGTTATAAAATTATGTGATGGATTATCTTCAACATCTTGATGATTGTGTTGGCTTATCCTATGACGTTTAGGATGCGTGTGTGCGGATTTTTGAGTAGTCGGGTTTTAGTTTTGCCGGGCGACCAAATCGGCGATTTTTGGCAGTTTTTGCGATTTTCGCGTATGTTCCGCGCACCCTGCGCACGTTGTACCTAGCTAGTGAACATTAGTATTTTCGTTTGGGTTTTGCGTCAGTCTTGATAGGTAACCTTATGTTTGGTATTGATGTAAATTCCAGGTTCGGTCGCGGAGACGTCAGACGCGGCACGAAAGGGGAAAGCGGTGATTGGACACAGCTAGCCAGGGATTCCTGTGAGTAGATGTAACATCTACGGGGGACTATCGTTGGATGGCGCAAGCCGCCCGATAGTTTTAGTAACTTACAAGATTCTTAGTGATGTTAGTAACTAGGGGTGAAAAACTTATATGATTATTTGCTGCATCCATGCATTATATTAACATACATATGCGAAACCATTTTCTAGGACACCTGCACCATTGCCAGGGTTTTTATATGCAGCACGAGCACTATTCATGCTTACACACACACCCTGGTAATTGCCAAGCCACCACACTAGATAACCTTTAAATTTAAACCTCTTACTAATTGATACTTAAACTTGTGTTGTTGCCTTTAATTCCTTCAAATGAAATCGTAGGATTGCTATTCATGTGCATGTACCTCATCATATTATTTGTTCATGCCTAGTCTATTAATCATACATCGTAGCTTAATTATTGATACCATATGCATTCATCACCATTGACATATACACTTATGAGGATTTCTTGAGATTTTATGATATTTCTGGATTTCGGGGGAAAGCCGCAAAATTTCTAAACTTATTATATTTTTTTTAAATATGTAAATTGCGGTTTTCTAGTGATGTAAGTGTCGTCCACCATGAGTTTGCTGTGGTTTTCGAGATCCGTGTCGAGGAGTGGAGGAACCGTCACGGGTACATGGTGGGCCCGGTAAGGTACCCCGGGGCAAGAGGAATGTAGTGTTGACGTTGAGCCTGGCAGGGGACGGAATACCTACCGGTGACTGTTTGGGACGGCGGATATCCAGAGGATATCGACCGTGGCCGCTAGATGATGAGATATTGATATTTGAGATGGGTCAGTCGGACGGCTGAGGCCAGAGATACATTGATATGAGATTTGAGACAGTTTTGAGGTGTCGATGCTGGACACAGGTTCTTGTTGATTCTATTGGTATTGTGCTTGTATTTCAAAAGACATTCTTAAAGGGAAAAACATGATTTCTTATACTTACACATTCAGATCACGAGCTGATTCGCATTGCATTCATACCTGCTAGTATATCCATATTGCATACATACTAGCCATTATATCCTGCCTTACCTGTATTTAGATGCTAGGATGCTTGTGTGCATGCATTCGATAGCCTGTGTAGATGTTATTTATTACTCACGAGTTGGCAACTCACCCCCGTTGTGCCATAGCCTTTTGCAGGTCCGCTCCGTCAGTACAGTAGCGGCGGGTGCGCTTGCTTCTTTTGCCGCTTTTGCCTGGACTCGAGGTTTTGCTCCTAGGTGGGTTATATCATTATTTTTGTACCACCTTGTATATTCTATGCATCTAGTACACTCCATCTACTGTTTCTACCAGTATTATTGTATATTGACCTAGAGATGAGACTGTGAGGTTTGTGGACTTTTATGCTGTATTTTGGGGTCGAGCTCACTTGAGTCGACATGATGTTTTTCTTATGCTTCATTATGATTATTTCGCATGTTGTTGCTTTATATTGCGTGGGATTTGTGACCGCCTTATGGCGAAGAGCTAGCTCCCGCTTGGGGATGCTCTATTTTGTTGGATTCATATATATTTTTGTTGTACCCATTTTGGAGGCCAGTATTTACAAAGGAGACTCTGCCGAAATTTTCGGAAAAATTGGTATTGTTTTTAAAAAGGGTTTTACATGACTTATTTAATAAACTCGCTTTCAATGGATTGGATTTCCTTCATTCTTTTGCTTATTGGTTTTGTTTTCTAGGCTTCGGCTTACTTATTTTACGGACGTCTTTAGACGTTTCGTAACCTAAGTGCCAGTCACGTTCCGTACCCTGCGGGTCGTGACAGCGATGGTCCCTCTAGAAGACAACAAACCTTAACTCGATTATATGACCGTCTTGAACTTTCCTTTGAACCTTAGGGTTTGGGGCAGTACGGCATGCCACATGTGAGGCGTTGGCTTGACTCTTCTACGGCTGGACCGTTGGTACTGAGGCACGAAGTGAATGTTTTTAAACTTATTTCATGTGTTGAGCTGTTTCGGGAAAACTTGGGTGTTCGATTGTTCGATCGGAAAGTTTAACATTTTCTATTTATCCGGAATGTGATATAATATTTGGAATTCACAAGTAGTTATGAGATAACTGAATGAATGGTGTAAACATAGAAGTTTAGTCTCACTTGATCGGTTGCCACGAAATTTTGATGTGATCAAAAGTCCGTCGCAATTGGGTAGCGTAGGAGGATACTCGCCGGATAAACTTAATAGAGAGCTACACCCCATAGCCCCGACCAAGTGACTGTAGGAGAACCCCGTCGCCGAAAGCATACGTCCGGGTGCTCGCGGCAGTGGTGTTCCGCCTTAGTGCACTTCGTCGACGGCGTCGGGGGTGCGGCCGCCTACTAAAGTTTGCGACGAGCATTCGTACCGGGTGTCGGGAATCTTGTTGAATTACCCGACTTGATATTGAAAAGAGTTTTCGATAAATGAGACTGAAATGTGGGGTTTATAAATGTTAGGCATGTGATGTCTAAGGAATTCATTTGATTAGGCATGCGATGTCTAAAAGAGGTTGCGGATTCCAACTGTTGTAGTTTTACACTTTCTTTTCTATGACCATAAGTATAATATGTGATATCGCCGGTTTCGTTGCTATATGTCAACGACAATTGGGATGCGCATATTTACTTACGTTGATGACATGTGATGTTATGTGTTGCTGGATATGTTATATTGGATCGTCGTGTTTGAATAGCCGGGGGGGTTTTATGTGAGATGTGTGGTTTTCATTTTCATCCATGTAAAAACTTGTATGTAATATTCTTTTATTGGGGCACTTCCAGGTTGCGGATGATGTCACCATTTGTATATTATTTATTTTCCCTCATTAGGATAGACCCAAGGAGGGGAGAACAAGTAACCGGGTTCTAGGGTCCAGTGGGAGACTATCTCGAGGAGTCGAGTCCGGGTCTCCTAACCCTAGAATTGGTAGGGTTGCTTGTCGCTCTCGTAGGGGTCTAGGGATGTGGGATTGGCTATTCATCACGGCCGTGGAATCCGTGTTTTATACTGGCTCGTATTAAAAACATGGACGTCCTAGTATATCCAATATTTCATATGATATTTTCTGCTGTGTTGTCTGTGATGTGATCATGTGATATGTTCAGATAGATATTATATATAGTATATATGATATATTATATAGACGTTGCTTATATTTTACACCCGCGCTAGCCCTGCCTCGTTCTGGTGTTAGTTACCTAACCTAACGGTGCAGACGGGACATCGAAGCGAATGCGGATGGCATAAGCGTACGTTATATTTATCTGTGATGTTTAGGTGGACTTAATTGATGGGACATTCATTAATGAGATTAATGAAAGAAAATAAACCTAAAATATGTTGTGGAATAGAATTTCAAAATAAAACAGGTAGCTACAGTTCTTGCTTTGCATCGCGGTGTTCCTTGTAGAATATCCTGCACCTTATTCGATAAGGAAAAGACCGAGATCCCTTCACCGGGAGTGACTCCTTTAGCAATAACTGGCAGATGCTACACACTCGGTTTGTCTTTTGATTGCTTCTATAGTTTCTGCTTTGCACAGTGATATATATGATATATCCCGCACCTTAATCGATGAGGAAAGGGCCGACGATCCCTTCACCGGGAGTGACCCCTTTAGCAAAACTAGAAAAGCCTCAAAAACATTCCATCTAAAAACCATTTGATTCCGCAACGAGATCAAGTTCAAAGTGTTAAAGATTTTCATAAAAACCATTCGCAACCCTTCGTCATTTTAGGAAGTAGAGTACTTAGTATTCATGCTGTGTTTGTTGATCATAGTCAAGGCACAGTGTACGGTAGCTAAGTGATGTCTTCCTACACCGCATATGATGCGATTAGTTAGGACAGTCGCGTGACTTTGTTGACCTTAGTTAAGGGTCATGTGGGTGGGTCTAATTAATCATGAAATGGCGGGTAGAACTTGACTAGTGCTTATGATTTGTTGACCATAGTTAAGGTCATAAGTGCTAGGGGTAAAAATCTTTATCGGGAGTTTCAAGTGTTGAAATTTGCAATGAGATTGCATACCTTCTATGTGATAGTTGGATCCCGATACCCACTGCGAGTAATTGTTACTCCTGGAAGAGTTTTGCACTTTACAATTAGCCGATCAAGTAGGTGTCTAGAAAGGTGTCAACGGGGTTACGCCTCTGGGAAAACGAGGTTTACTGTAATTAGGTCCGTGCGAAAGCACGGGGAACCTCCCTCAAAGTACCGACACTGGCCTGGCTGAAAGATTGGCGAACTTGTAGAGTATGATCAATCCCGGCTAGTCTTTCCTGTTAAGGTTTGAAGGAAGATTTGATAAAAACAGTGGGAGCCATCCTGATTAGATAAAATATATAACCAATCTAATCTTGCAAGAGCGCACGCAGAGTGTTTTCTTTTCTCTCTCTCCAGGTAGCGACCATATCACGCCTTAATCAAGATAATAATATGGATGTATTGACCAGACCCGCTTGTTATACTAAGCTGGGGAACGTTGGTCCCGCTCCAACTTATAATTGTTATAAGACAGAGCAGGAAATAGGGGAATACCAGAATTCCTATGCCGCCCAAACGAAGAAAGTATATATGATGCATCTCCTTCGGGTGTGTTCATTACAAAGAACTGTTTCTCAATATCCTCTACATCCTGGGTATTTGATACCGGATCGGGATCTCAAATATGTAATCTGTTACATAGGGCTACAGAAAGGTGGAGAACTAAGAACGGGTGAGAAGTTTCATGAGGCAGAAAACGGGGCAAGTGTTGCAGCCAGGTCTGTTGGTCACTGTCACCCTGTATTACCAATACATTGTTCTGAACCAATTCTATTAGATACCGAACCTGATATACAAAATCATATCAGTCTCTTTATTTATTAAAGAAATGATAAAATTTTGTATTGATGGATAATGTTTTGAACATTTCCTGTATCAAAAGTTGATCGGTTCAGGCACGTTATCTAAAAGCATTGACGTTCTAAATCAAACTACAGTTCCTAGTATACGGAACACACACAAGAGGAAGAGTTCAGAAATGAACGGATCCTTCTTGAGGCATTGTAGACTAGGTCATATCAATGCGACCCGATTGGCTGAAGTTACATTATAGATGCATATTTAAATCGGTTTGAATTTACATCTTGTGAAACTTGCCAGTCATGTCACAAAGATAAGATGACCATAGCTCTGTTTATTGGAAACAGAAAAAGAGTTAGTAAACCCTTGGGATTGATACATGATGATGTATGTAAGGTCTCCTGTCTACACATGCCAGGACATGATCTTTGTACTTCATTACATTCTCTGATAATCTCTCAAGGCTCAGTCATATGTTCCTGTTGAAACATAGGTCCGAAACTTTTGAGATATTCACAGAATATAAGTTAGAAGTATAGAACCAAATATCGGGTATAAGTATTATGTCCTATGATAAGATCAGGGAGGAGAATACTTGTGCATAGAATTCCTTGATTATTCAAAAGAAGAATGAGATTCTCTCTTCGTATTACTCCTCTGAATATACCACAGCACAACGGTGTATCAGGGTGGAGCAATCACATCCTATATGATATAGTGTGCTCTATGATGAGTATTACTGAGTTACCTATTTCCTTTTGGGGTTGTGCACTTGAGAAGTTGCATACCTATTGAATTGGATTCGAATCAAATCAGTGCCTACCATTCCATAAAAGATATGGTATGGGAAGAGCCCATCTCTTAAGTAAGTTAAGATTTGGGATTGTCCGGCCTATGTCAAAAGTAAAATCCGGACAAGATCGAGGCAAGGTCAGTTCTTTAGAACTGGAAAGGTTCCAGCTATACAAAACTGCAGCTGATGATTTGACAGAACCAAAGGATTCAATAGTTCCCGATGAACCTCAGCCTCTCCGCCGATCTGGTAGGATTTCTCATCCGCCTGAGAGATACTTCGGTTTCTCGATGACAGTGGGAGCGAGGAATGCATTATGAGATGATGAACCAACTAGTTTCGAGCAGGCCATCGAGAGTAGCGACTCTGTAAGAATGGCTGGATGCTTAGCGATCTTAGATGGAATCCATGTACACCAACAAAGTATGGACTTTGGTTACTATATCTAAAGGGTTAAATCCCCATCAGGAGCAAGTATATCTTGAGAAGATTACTTGGTGTAGAAGGAAATATTGAGACTTTCAAAGCTAGACTTGTTAAAGGTTTTCGTCATCGACCAGGCACGGATAATGATGAAACCTTTTTCCAGTGGCTATGCTTAAGTCCATCCAGATCCTACTTACCACGGCTACATTCCATGACTGCGATATCTGGTGGTTGGGTGCCATGACTACTTTTTTAAATAATGATTTAGAAGAGAACGTCTATAAGAACATAGCCAGAGGGCTTCGTAAACAGTGGGAGCAGCGGAAACGTGTGCAAGTTGCTTTACATGATAAAGTAGGCATCGCGGAGTTGGAACGTCTGTTTTGATGTGATAGTCAAAGAGTTTGACATCATCAAAATGGTAGATGAACCTTGTATATACAAAAAAAAAGGTAGTATGGAGTATGGTAATGGTCCTCGTAGAGTACGTGGATGACATACTCTTGATAGGAAAGGGGTTTCCTATACTACGCTCGGTCAATCTCCGCTTATCACAAGGATTCTCCAATAGGATCAAGGTGATACCTCCTAAATCCTGAGTTTTCATCTATGAGATAGATGTAATTGGATGCTAGGATTCTCACTAGATGTAGTGAGATGGTATCAATCGATCCTGGGGAGAATCACTGGAAGGGTTCCAGGGTGATAAAGACGACTGAATGTCAGTCACAGGCATTGTCTTTACCCTCAGTAAAGGGATGGTATGTTGGAAGAGTTCCAAGCTAGATACCGTGGCAAACTAGACGATAAAGGCTGGTAACATCGCTATTAAAGATACTACCAAAGAGGCAGTTTGGGTGTATATTGGTTCATAAGATAAACTAGGTTCCTACCATTGTATGACAATGGAAGTGTGGCTTTAGCCCAGGAACCCTGGTCCCATCAGTGACCCAGACATATTCTGAGGCAGCATCACCTGATCATGGAGATAGTTGATCTCCAGGGTGATCGAGGTTAGGAGAGTAGACTCTGAGGACAACACGGCGGATCCACTCACGAAGGCCTTTTCCCAAAGAGAGACTTTTAAGGGATGGTTGAGTATTAGATACTACAACCACTGCTACAGATGGCCCTAGTGCAAGCGGGAGATTGTTAGTTATATGTATGCCCTAGAGGCCATTACTGTACATTGGATGTATATAGTAGTGGATGCTGGGACATATATAGGTAGGACTTTCTTGCTCGACATGATAGTACGCTATCTGGTTGCTCTTTATCTTAACATTTATACTTTCTGTCTTTCTGTTACATGTTGATAAAGCCCTTAGGATGTGTACTCGACTTCCAGGACTATGATGCAGATCATACTAGTGGGGCCTGGATAGTCCATGAGTACATCCTTCAATGTTCCTTGTCGTGGGAATATCGAGACGGGGCATCGATATTCCAGAGTAGACTTGCTTATATCTTCTCGACCCATGTGATGGGCGATGCATGATCCCATATCCATTGGTGTTTGACATCAGAGATGGTATGCGGGAGCTCAGTGGAGACTGGGTACACTGAACGGACTCGCCGAGAACTCCCAGATAGTATTATACCTCACGTCAGATGGCAGTTCTCTGGTGACATTGGTGCAGCTAAGTCTGTTGACCCGAGATCGTCATAGAGTCTTGTGTGTCTCCCACTGTGCTTTGATTTCCACCCTACCACGGCTCTACCGAGTCATGCAAACAGGTGGTTTTTAGGTACAGTCCCGATTCACATGGAGGCAATGAGCGATAGGAGGGGATTAGTCTCTCCCGGTATTGGGGGTTGATGTTGCGCTATGCACGACTGTCCATAACAGGAAATCTCTGGCCAGGGTTGCAGTGATATACTGGTAATAGTTATCAGTAGTTTCACGATTGTTATGGACCTCACGTCGGCATGACTTATCGAGCTATTGGGGTCTGACGTTTACCACCCCTAGGCGAGATATGCGACTTATCAGACGAACAGACCGGACTGTACGGTAAGTGTTACTGGTTGGATTCACAGGAGTGTGAGCGGGCTTGCTCGTCAATCTTCTGATCGCACATTACCCTGGTGGCCGTTACGTTTAGCATACCGCTTGCGACTTGTGGGTGTTTGATATGATCATCACCTGCTGCCGGCGTATTGACGAGTCTTTAGAGTCCTACACAGAGGTTTCCTGGCTCAAGCGAAACGAAATAGTAGCGCATATGAGATATGTGCGGGACTAAGAATAATGCGTGTATGTGATACTGTATTCTATTCATGCGATGAATGTATCGATTGGTTGTATGTGATATAACCTAGTTATCGAATCAAGGATTGATTCGATAAGCCGATACATTGAATATTAGTCGGTCATATGCGATATGACCGGATCGTTAAATCAAGTGTTGATTTAATGATTTAATGTATAATTATATATTTGATATATTACTTTACATTAACTAGTATTTGTTCACTTAAAATGGATTTTCTCACTTGAAGTGCACAAGTTGTATATGTGATATATTTTTGTGCACTTGTTTGTATCAAGTTTGATGATAGATGCAAACTTGGGTTTGTGTAAGACTTAAACCATGTTTAGTGAATGGTTAAGGTTTCTTTTCACTTATTTATTTATCTATTTATTTTGGTTAAAAGAAAAAGGAAAACAAAATGGTTGCTTTCATACAAGAAGCTTCTTGATTCTTCAAGCATCTTTGACTAAGTGACCATTTTTGTCTTCATCTCCTAACCCTAACCATTCAACTAAACCCTAGTTAATTCTCTATACTAAACCATGGTTGCAAATATGATAAGTGTCATTTTATTTTCTATTTTCAATATACTTATCATATTCTTTTTATTCTTCTTCTTCTTCTTCAACATGAAGAAAGCTTGCTACAATTAATGGCAACATGAGAAAAAGAGTGAGAAATCCAATTCTAAAGTGAACCCACTTCCTATTTCTTCATCCTTTACCACTTGCCAAGCAGTATAGGGTGTTTTCTTCACAAGTTTCATGACTTGGTGATGTTGGAGCTTGATCTTGAGTTGCCTCGACGTAGATCATCTTGGGCATCGAAGTCGACGACCTAGCCCGATCATTTCTCCGACGAAACCTTCGCCAGAGTCCGGATTCCGATAGGTACAGTGGAGGGACGTCATCACGGAGCCTAAGAAGTGGAGGACCGGATCTACAAAGGTTTTAGTCACTTTCCTTTAGCAATAAAGTTGTTTACTTGCTTGCATCGCCTTATCATCTAGTTAACGATCCGTATTAGGGTTTGTAGGCACATTGAAAAATTTGAATTGGGCATGTTTGATCTGTTATGAGACCTCATTAGTGTGCCTAGGATCCCTACAGAAACTTATCACCCGTTCTCAGTTCTCTACCTATCTGTAGCCCATGTAACATATTACATTTATGGGATCCTGATCCGGTATCTCATACCCAGGACGTAAAGAATGCTGAGAAACAGTTCTCGGTAATGAACACACCAGAAGAAGATGCATCAGCATGCTCTTTCTTCGTTTGGGCGGCACGGGAATTCTGGTAATCCCCTATTTCCTGCTATGTCTTATAACAATTATAAGTTGGAGCGGGACCAACGTTCCCCAGCGCAGTATAACAAGCGGGTCCGGTCAATACATCTGTTTTATTATCTTGATTAAGGCGTGACATAGTCGCAATCAGGAGAGAGAGAGAGAAGAAAACACTCTGCGTATGCTCTTGCAAGATTAGATTGGTTATTAATATATCTAATCAGGATGGCTCCTACTATTTTAGTCAAATCTTCCTTCAAACCCTAAAAGGAAAGACTAGCCGGGATTAATTACACGCTACAAGTTTGCCAATCTTTCAGCCAGGCTAGTGCCGGTACTTTGAGGGAGGTTTCCCGAGCTTTCGAACGGACCTAATTAAAGTAAACCTCGTTTTCCAACAGGCTTAACCCCGTTGACACCTTTCTAGACACCTACTCGATCGGCTAATTGTAATGTGTAAAACTCTTCCAGGAGTAACTCTTACTCGCAGTGGGTATCGGGATCCAACTATCTTATAGAAGGTATGCAATCTCGTTGCAAATTTCAACACTTGAAATCCCCGATAATATTTTGCCCCAAGCGATCTATGACCTTGACTAAGTCAACAAACCATAGACCGTAAGTAAAGTTCAACCCGTCATTTCCCGATTGAATTAACCCACCCGCACGACCCTTGACTAAGTCAACATGGCCGCACGACTACCCTAATCCAATCGCATCATATGCTTTGCAGATAAGCACTAATCAGCTACTGCACACTATGCCTTGACTAAGTCAACAAACGCAGCACGAATACTAAATACTACTTATTTGAATTGACCGAGGGCTACGACAGGTTTTTAAGAAAACCCTTTGCATAATGAACTTGATATCGTTGCAGAATCTAGTGAATTTGAAAAGGAGTGTTTTTTAGGATTTTACTAGTTTTGCTAAAGTGGTCACTCCCGGTGAAGGGATCTCAGTTCTTTCCTTATTGAATAAGGTGCATGATATTTCACAAATACCACTATGCAAAGCAAAAAACTATAGAAGCAATCAAAATACAAACCGAGTATGTAGCATCTGGTAGTTTCGCTAAAGAGGTCACTCCCGGTGAAGGGACCTTGGCTCTTTCCTTATCGAATAAGGTGCTGGATATTCAACAAGGAATACCACTATGCAAAGAAAGAACTAGATCTACAATTTTTTAAACAAGTTTCTACAACATCTTATGGTTTCTTTTATTTCATTAAACTCATTAATGAAGTCCCATTTTTATTATGCTTTACAAGCATCAGATATGAAATCAAATCAAAAATATATAATATATATCTCATATATATAATATAAACATTCATCACAGGCAGTAATATAATCTCATCACAGAACATTGCAGCAGAAGAAAATATATGAAATATTGGATATACCAGGTTGTTCGTGTTTTATTGCGAGCCTGTATAAAACACGGATTCCACGGTCGCGACGAATAGCCAAATCGACATCCCTAGACCCCTACGAGAGCGGTAAGTAACCCTGCCAGTTCTAGAGTTAGGAGATCCGATCTCGACTCCTCGAGATGGTCTCCCACTGGACCCTAGAACTCGGTTACTTGAGCTCCCCGCCTTGGGTCTATCCTAATGCGAAAAAGTAAATAATATACAATGGTGACATCATCCTCAACCCGGAAGTGCCCCAATAAAAGAATATTACATACAATTGAATTTTACATGAATGAAAATAAAAACCCTCATCTCACATAAAACCCATGGCTATTCAAAACACGACGATCAAATATAACATATCACAGCAACACATAACATCACATATCATCAACGTAAGTAAATATGCGTATCCCAGTTGTCATTGACATATATCACCAAAACCGGCGATACACCACATATTACACTTACGGTCGCAGAAAAGAAAGTTAAAAACTATAACATTTGGAATCCACAATCACTTTAGACATCTTAAATCTGAAATATCACATACTTCACATTTCATGCCTAACTATATGAATTCCATATATTGTATCACATTCCAGATAAATAGACAATGATAAACTTTCCGATCGAATAAACAAACACCCAAGATTTCCCAAATAGCTCAACACTTGAGCGGAGTTCAAAAATCCCAGAACATGTCACAGCCCCAATGAACCAGCCGTAGAAGGGTCAAACCAACGCCTCATATATGGCAACGCTAAACTACCACAAACCCTAGGGTTAAGTGACGGTTTTGACGGTCACATAATCGAGTTGAGGTTACGTTCTTCTAGACGGTCCAAAGATACGCTTGCATGATTTCCCGAAAGTTTTAAACTCAGGAAAAATCCAACACTTGAAAGTCTTCTGACAAGGGAAAAAGTGAGTTATTGATATCCGTTCGAACCTTTTAACACGTTCTAAATTACCCTGAAAAACTTAAACGAAGTTAAAATTTCCGATCGAATCAACGAGTTCCCAATAATTCCCAGAAAGCTCAACACTTGAATAGAATTAAAAATTCCCAGAAACATGAAACAGAACCCAAGAATAAACCCCTGAAGTATTAGCCCCTAACTCCAAAAGTTGGCCTCGGAACCACCGCTAAACCCATGGTTTGGCCGCGGTTACGCGGTCACTTGAGTGAGTTATGGTTTCGTACTTCACAGTAATCCTTAGAAATCCCTGCATGATTTTCTGAGTATTTTTAATATGAAAATTTTCAAATTTTGAAAAAATTTCCAGAAAGTGGGATTTATCGGGGTTTCGAAGTTCGATCGGACTTCAAACTTCATCTAGACAACGCCTAATGCTCTAGCTTGGCTCTGATACCACTGTAGGTCAGGTAGCCAACACATCCAATGGGGTCACCGTGGCACCAACGGGTCCCTCAGCAGCTACTTTTCACACATGCCCTCTCGTGAGGACTACAACCCGCCGGAACACCTTCAGGTCTCGGGACACCCTGGGGTTAAGAGACTATGCTTCGCCACACTGTCACACAGTGAGAACCCACCATAGGACGACATCCAATGCCTAGTAGCTTTGATACAACTGTAGGGTTAGTATAGCACCATAGCAAGGTTTAGGAAGGCATCACATATGCCAGATTGAAATTTTTGGGGTGCTAAACAAACCCTAACCAAGATCTTAACTAGAGAATTAGGTTTAAACATTCATGTAAACAACTTTACATCTATGCGAGAAGGATTACAACCTTTGTAGTCCGTTCCTTCACTTCATAAGCTCCGATTAGTAGTCCCTTTACCGCGATCCATGATCTTCCGGACTCAAGAGAGGCTCCACAAGTCGAATGATCCATTCTTGCTCGAAGTCTTCCTTTTCGAAGATGATCTATCTTGAAGAATCTCAAGATCAAGCTTTTACTTCTCTAATCAAGTATTAGTGAAGTGATCACCCTAATCTAAGTGGCTAGAATAGATGAGAATGATGAAGTAGGAATTTTGTTCTCTTTTGTTTTCATTTTCTCACTTTAAATCATCAGAAGTCAAAAAGCTAGAAAGCTTTATCAAGGAGGAAGAAGAAGAAGAAATTTATTTGTGATGAATAATGAATTATTTGTGATGGCTACAAATCAGCCATGGGTTAAGAATGAAGGCTTAACCCTTGTAGAGAATTAACTAGGGTAAAGCGTTTGGGTTGGATTAAGAAATATCTACATAAAATATCATAACAAAATATCTAAGCTTAAAACAAAATAAAGCTTCTAGAAGCTTCAAGAAAAAGCTAACCCAAATCAAACTCTAAGATGTTTAATCTCCATGAATCATGTTGTATTTGTAATCATAACTTGTTATAATATTATATATCACGTATATAATATATTTTGCAACAAAAGAAAATAATACAATTAACAAATATCGCATATATATCAAAGTATTATCCGGTGAGAAAATGAATCAATAAAGCGAGCATATATTAGTTAACGTAATGTAATATATCACATATATAATTAAACATTAAATTATTGAATCAACACTGTAGGGTTCCTAGGCAGTCATACAAGGGTCTATAAGGCATCAACCATGGCCGATTTAAAATTTAAACGTGCCGAACAACCCAAAGCCGGGATCTTTGCTAGACAATTAGGGTTACACATGCTAGTAAACATCTTTAAAACTAAGAGAGAGGGATTACAACCTTTGTAGTCTTCTCCTTCGCTTCATAAGCTTCGAGTAGAAGTCCCTTCGCCGCGATCCATGATCTCCCGGACTCAAGAGAGTCTCCACAACCCGAATGATCCATGCTAGCTTGTAGTCTTTCTTTTCTCCGATGATCTACCTCGAAGTTTCTTTAACTCAAGCCCTCACTCAATAATGAGGTGAACACCCTAATCTATTTGGCTAGATTAGATGAGGATGATGAAGTAGGATTTATGCTCTCTTTTATTATCAAATTCTCACACTAAATCATCACATAAAGAAAACCTAGAAAGCTTTTTTGAAGCTCAAGGAAGAAAAAGAAGGAAAATCCTTTTGTGATGAATAATGAAAATTATCATAATGATTAATAATTCAACCATGGTTGAATATGAAGAGGCTAACCATTATAGAGACTTAACCTACGGTGAATGGTTTGGGTTGGATTAGAAATATCTAGCAAAAATATCAAACATAATATCTTTGCTAGAAACAAAGTAAAACCTTCAAGAAGGATCAAAAAAGAACCAACCCAAATCAAACACTAAACTTGTTTAATCTCCACTAAATATGTTGCATTAGTAATTATATCATGTTACAATATTATATATCACATATATAATATATATTTGTAACAAAAGAAAATAATACAATTAACATATATCGTATATATATCAATGTATTATCCGGTGAGAAAATGAATCAATAAAGCGAGGCAATATTAGATAATATAATGTAATATATCACATATATAATTATACATTAAATTATCGAATCAACACTTGATCCGATAATCTGGCTATATCGTATAAAACCGACTAATATATCATGTACCGATATATCGAATCAACACTTGATCCGATGACCCAGCTGATATCAAATATCGCGAGAGTATAATACGGTATCTCATATCGTATTATCCTCGGTCCTGCACATATCACATATGTGCTCCTACTCCGTTTTGCCTGAGTCAAGAAACCTCTGTGTAGGACTCTAAAGAATCGTCAATACGCCGGTAGCAGGTGATGATTATATCAAACACCCACATGCTGCAAGCGGTCAGCTAAATGTAACAGCCACCCAGGTATTGAGCGATCAGAAGATCAACAAGCAAGCCTGTACATTCTCCTTTGAATCCAAACAGTAACACTCCCGTACAGTCCGGTCTCTTCGTCTGATATGTCGCATATCTAGTCTAGGGGTGGTATACGTCAGACCCCAGGAACCGATAAGTCGTGTCGATGTGTGGCTCATAACAGGTCGAGAACCTACTGATAACACTTACCGATAGTACTCAATATCCGCCCTGGCCAAGAACTTCCAGTTATAGCCAATCGAACACAGCACAACATCAACTCCCTATACCGGGAGAGGCGAATCCCCTCCTATCGCTTATTGCCTCCATGTGATTCGGGACTGCACCCAAAAGCCACCATTTTGCACGCCCTCTTGGACATGGTAAGGTGGAAATAAAAACACAGTGGGAATCATACAAGACTCTATGACGATCTCGGGTCAACAGACTACCCTGTACCAGTGTCACCGGAGAACTGCCTTCTGACGTGAGGTATAATACCATCTGGGAGTTCTCGGCGAGTCTGTCCAGTGTACCCAGTCTCCACTGAGCACCCGTACACCATCCTCGATGTCAAACACCGATGGATATGGGATTATCCATCGTCCATCATATGGGTCAAGATGCGTATACACTAGTCTACTCTGGTGTATCGATGCCCTGTCTCGACACACCCTCGACTAGGAACAATTATAGGATGTACTCATCGACTACCGTGGCCTCACTAGTATGATCTCATCATAGTCCCAGTAGTCGAGTATAGATCCTAAGGGATTTATCAACATGTGAGAGTAAGACAATAAACTAATATAAGTCAACATGTTAAGATAAAGTGAAACCAAATAGCATACTATCATAACGAGCAAGAAAGTCCTCTCTATATATATCCAAGCTGTTGGAGATAGTGCCCTCAGAGTCAATTATTGGATCACAGGCACGTGATTGCAATGATTGAGGGTGGACCTATTCCGGTAGGACAGTCTTACTCAAGATGATAGTATGCTATCTGGTTTATCTTTATCATCGTTGTAACACCTTAGAATGTGTTTTGTAGCTAATTATATTTTTAGAGTATAGTTTTTTAATAAAAGTTTACCAAATTAAGTTTTAAATATTTTTATCCTATTTAATGTGTATTTTAATAGAATTTTGTTAGGCACACACACACTTGTGCATGACAACTAGGGTTTAGAGATGGGGTTAGACCATGTTTAGCAAGCATGATAGATTAATCCTTTCTCTTTAAGTTAATAATTATTGTTTAAGTGCTTTGGGTTTAATAGTGTCATGGTTATTTTTATCTAAAATGAATTTAAAAAGGCTTTTTTTTATATGGTTTGACTTTGTGTGAGAGAGAGAGGGCATGGGAGCATGGTGTGACCATGCCTCATTAGTGAGGAAAGAGAGTGAGAAGGGGGAGGGGTCCATGTTGTTTCACTCATTCTACCTCTCATTTTCCATCTCTCTCTCACACACACACACACACACCTACAGCAAGTGGCAGCAGCAGCACCTGAGGCAGCAAGCAGCAGGAACAACAACAACAACAACAATAGCATCACCATCAGCCTCTTCAGCAGCAGCAGCTCCAACACCATCTTCAGCAGCAGTAGTATCATCATCATCATCTTCAGCAGCAGTAGCATCATCATCATCATCATCTTCAGCAGCAGCAGCATCATCATCCATCAGCAGCAGCAGCAGACATCATCTTCATCATCAGAAGCAGCAGCAACAGCAGCAACAGGAACCCCAGCACTTGCAGGAGCTCTTCTCCACTTCTTCACCTGCTCTCTAGGGTCCTTTTGGGTATATTTCCTTAACCCAATTTCCTAGTTTGCTAGCTTGTGCGTAGTTTGGTGTCGATTAGTGTTAATTAGCTAGTTTAGTGCTAATTATGATGTTTTGTGTGGACTTTTGGATAATTGGTGATTGTGTTAGATAACCCTACCTATTTTAGTGTTAATAGGGTCACTTCACTAAGAAATAGCCCAGATTACACTAAAATACCATAGGTTTTCCATTTTGTGCAAATTGGTGACTTTTAAAGTGAAATTGTGACTTCTGGAATCTGCTATAGACCCGGACCTTGCAGAGTAAAATTGAGGAAACTGGAACATGCTACCGAGGTCTAGATACCACCACCAGAACACGATCCCCTCATTCAAAATCCTGGCCGCCAATTTAATCTTTTTGGCCGCAAATTGCGGCCAGGGTAGGGTGTTGGGTCTTGAGGTTTTGGGTAGGGTAGTCTGCAGTGTATTGTAGGGCTTTGGCATGTCTAGTTTTGTGATATCTTACCTGTAGGAAAATCTGGGACTATATATCGTTTTTGGTGTCCGTTGTGTTTGCGCGATACGCGCGATACGTGAGTGGGTTCTGTGATCCAGCGTATCGCGGCGTGTCGCGATGGTTTTAGACGCGTATACACACAATTCAGCGTACCGTGCACACGCGCGTTTAGTTCGCGACGCGAGTTTCTCGTTTTGGTTCGATATCGCGTTTCGCGGAATATTTTGGCTTATATGTGATTTCCATGTCTTATTTGCAGGTTTGCAGACAGGGACTACGGACACGGCTACAGGGGGAGCAGACGGTAGGATTCACCCAGCGTGGAGTGTAGGTGTGTAGATTTAACATCTACAGGGGAATCGCCCGCATGGCGTTATGCGTCTGCGCTAGGATTCATTTACCTGTCGCACATTCTACGTCATTGTAGAATTGCGCCTTTACTTTATTTCCTTGATATAGTTATACTGTGACTAGCAGCCGTAGGACACTGCACACATTATTGACGGTTCATGTTGCACGAGCACAGATTGTATGCTACACACACACCGTCAATAATTGCCATGTCACACACTACCCCTTATAGCTACTATTGCTTGCCACACATGACATCTAGCTTATCGGTATACCTATAGTGTATCATACCTTTAGTGATAGGTATATTTTCACCTTGCGATACAGCTACAGGTATACCTCCTACATATTTTACTTATACCGGGAGGGATTTCCTACATATGTTACTTATACCCAGGGGGGTATACGACATCAGTTCCTATAGGTAGATACCTGTGCATTGCTACACCTGTATGTTACACACATATTCAGTTGCAGATACCTATTTACTTTTACTGATGTCACTTAGCTGTATCATCTTGATTTCGCATACATCTGGTTCAGCTATATACTTTTGTTTACCTGCTCGCATTCAGATATATCGCATATATTCATTCCTGGATTTGCGCATTGTTTATTTAGATTTTATATGATGTTTTCGGGATTTGGGAACCGCGGGAGTTCATGAAATTATGCATACATGGAACAACCCGGTTTCCTTGATATGATATTTGAGCGTCCCCCATGAGTTTTATCGGTGCTGATTATATACTCCATACGAGGTGTGGTTGCCGTATGAGAGTACATGGTGGGGCCCGGTATGGTTCCCCTCGGCAAGAAGATCGATGGGTTTGCCGATTGAGCCTGGAGGCGGGAGAGTACCTATCGGTGATTGGTTGGACCTGGCAGTTGTCCGGAGGATACTGGCCAGAGTCGAGAGATGGATGCGGGATGATCTGTACTTTCGGGGCCGAGGGCCGATACCGCAGACGGACCCCGTGGGTCGATCCGGACTGACGGAGCCCGATATACGAGGATTTCTGTGTCGATGCTTGGCACACTGCTTTCATGATATTTCTTTAACCCCTTTTGTATATATAACAGGGGATTTAACCGTTGTTATATATACCCTTTGTAGTGTCTTGAAAAGTCGTTTTGGTGTTTTCCTGAAAATCGGTGAAAATTCGGTATTTTTCCGAAAACCGTCTTTTTTGTTATTTTGCAGTTTAGGGCTAATTATACCTAAAATGGATAGGTAATTGCTTGTTTTTAGTAGCTAATGAGTTACTTATTAAATTTTGGTCATTTAAAATTTTTTCCCTATTTTTCAATTTTTTAATATTATTTTAAGCCGGTAAGAAAATACATTAAATTAGCGATAAATACAAATTTTTCCGGGCTAATTTTAATCTTTAAAATTATGTTAATTAAAATCTAGTTGTAACATGAATTTTTAGTATTTTACTTTGATTTTTAACAAATTTTTATGATAGGAAACGAATTTATTGAATTTTAAGCTAAAACTTGCAAATATGAACTTGTAGGGGGTCTTTTTTTGCATAGAAACTTTTTGTATTCACTCCCACTCACCCCCACTCACCCCCACTCCCCAAGGCCGGCCCCACCACTGCTGCAGCAGCCCCCATCCCTCTCTTTTTGACTTTTAAATCATGTTAATGAATTGTTTGGAGTAGGATTTAAATATAGTAATTTGCATGTGGGTTTTTAGTGAGACGTGAGAGCTTTGACCTTGGAAAATTCCACATAACTCTCCCCCACTCCTCCCCCTTTCCCCCTAGGCCGAAACCCCACCTGCTCACAGCCCATTCTTTTCCCCCAAATTTCCCTTCTCTTTTGCTTCAAAATTTCCATCAAAATCCATTAAAAACCATCAAAAATCCACAAATTTCTTCACAAAACCAAAATAAATCCTTGTGCTATCTCTTCTCAAGCCTACTATAGTTGAAAACATGTGGAAAGGAGGCATTTTTAGAGGCAAATCACCATGCTTGATCCATAGAAATTGAGGTATAATTCTTACCCATTCAACACTTGTGGCTAAATTCCTTTAATTATATGGTTTTAGTGTTAAATGTTTAGCTAATTTCTAATCTAGTTTCTAAAAGAGTAGTTTGTTTTAAACTAGGGTTTTTAGCACACCATTATTTGGTTAATTAAATTTATTTTGCTTGCTAGTTCCTACACAACCAAATCAAAGAAGTTACTTTGTTTATGTGGTCTTTAAATTATGCTAATTTAGTTAATTTTAATGTGTGAAATTGGTTTGTAATTGTTGTTTTATGAAAATCAAGAAAGGGGTTTGTGTATGGAAATGGGTTTTGAAGCATGGTAAATGAGTTGAATTTATGTGATTGTGGCTAACTAGTTGTATGGTTGGATATTTGTGTTGGATTGTGATAACCGTATCGCTAATTTTCGATATTTGCACCCAAATTTCAAGTTTTGTGCTTACTAGGTTTTTATTAAAATTAATTGGTGAATTATTTGTGATACCTTGGGGATGTTTTTAGCATCTCCTATGACGTTTAGGATGCGTGAGTGCGGAGTTTTGAGTAGTCGGGTTTTAGTTTTGCCGGGCGACCAAATCGGCGTTTTTTTGGCAGTTTTTGCGATTTTCGCGTGTGTTCCGCGCACTTTGTGCACGTTGTACCTAGCTAGCAAACATTAGTAGTTTCGTTGGGATTTTGCGTCGTTCTTGATATGTAACCTTATGTTTAGTATTGATGTAAATTCCAGGTTCGGTCGTGGAGACGTCAGACGCGGTGCGAAAGGGGAAAGCAGTGATTGGACACAGCTAGCGAGGGATTCCGGTGAGTAGATGTAACATCTACGGGGGACTATCGTTGGATGGCGCAAGCCGCCCGATAGTTTTAGTAACCTACAAGATTCTTAGTGATGTTAGTAATTAGGGGTGAAATACTTATTTGATTATTTGCTGCATCCATGCATTATATTGACATACCTATACGAAACCATTTTATAGGACACCTGAACCATTGCCAGGGTTTTTATATGCAGCACGAGCACTATTCATGCTTACACACACACCCTGGTAATTGCCATGCCACCACACTAGATAACCTTTAAATTGAAACATTTTACTATAATTGATACTTAAACTCGCACTATTGCTTAAATTCCTTAAAATGAAATCGTAGGATTGCTATTCATGTGCATGTGCTTCATCATATTATTTGTTCATGCATAATCTATTAATCACACATCACAACTTGATTATTGATACCATATGCATTCATTATCATTGACATATGCACTTATGAGGATTTCTTGAGATTTTATGATATTTCTGGATTTCGGGGGAAAGCCGCAAAATTTCTAAACTTATTATATTTTTAAAATATGTAAATTGCGGTTTTCTAGTGATTTAAGTGTCGTCCACCATGAGTTTGCTGTGGTTTTGGAAATCCGTGTCGAGGAGTGGAGGAACCGTCACGGGTACATGGTGGGCCCGGTAAGGTACCCCGGGGCAAGAGGAATGTGGTGTTGACGTTGAGCCTGGCAGGGGACGGATTACCTACCGGTGACTGTTTGGGACGGCGGATATCCAGAGGATACCGACCGTGGCCGCTAGATGATGAGATATTGATATTTGAGATGGGTCAGCCGGACGGCTGAGGCCAGAGATACATTGATATGAGATTTGAGACAGTTTTGAGGTGTCGATGCTGGACACAGGTTCTTGTTGATTCTATTGGTATTGTGCTGGTGTTTCAAAAGACATTCTTAAAGGGAAAAACATGATTTCTTATACTTACACATTCAGATCACGAGTTGATTTGCATTGCATTCATACCTGCTAGTATATCCATATTGCATACATACTTGCCATTATGTCCTGCCTTACCTGTATTTAGATGCTAGGATGCTTGTGTGCATGCATTCGATAACCTGTGTAGATGTTATTTATTACTCACGAGTTGGCAACTCACCCCCGTTGTGCCATAGCCTTTTGCAGGTCCGCTCCGTCAGTACAGTAGCGGCGGATGCGCTTGCTTCTTTTGCCTCTTTTGCCTGGACTCGAGATTTAGCTCATAGGTGGGTTATGTTCCTATTTTTGTACCACCTTGTATATTCTTTGTATCTAGTACACTCCATCTACTGTATCTACCAGCATTATTGTATATTGACCTAGAGATGAGACTGTGAGATTTGTAGACTTTTATGCTGTATTTTGGGGTCGAGCTCACTTGAGCCGACACGCTGCTTTTCTCATGCTTCCTTATGATTATTTTCGCATGTTGTTGCTTTATATTGCGTGGGATTTGTGACCGCCTTGTGGCGAAGAGCTAGCTCCCGCTTGGGGATGCCCTATTTTGTTGGATTCATATTTATTCTTGTTGTACCCATTTTGGGGGCCAGTATTTACAAAGGAGACTCTGCCGAAATTTTAGGAAAAATTGGTATTGTTTTTAAAAAAAAGGATTTTACATGACTTATTTGATAAACTCGCTTTAAATGGATTGGTTTTCCTTCATTCTTTGGCTTAATTGGTTTTGTTTTCTGGGCTTTGGCTTACTTATTTTACGGACGTCTTTAGACGTTTCGTAAACTTAAGTGCCAGTCACGTTCCGTACCCTGCGGGTCGTGACACCCTTACACCAATATTAGTGGAATGGGACGCTAATATATGTGTATTGCCCCCATCATATTTATTTCTGTACATATATATATACCTTTAGGATGTTAGATTCTTACTTGAGATTGGATATTGGACATACCTATGTGATTGGTGATTTGTACATTCGGGATATAGGAGATTACTCGATATTGTACATTGGGGAGATGTGAGACTTATATGATGTGAGTGCCCAATGTGGGGGCTGATTTGATGATTTGGGATTGGAGTATCTTGATGGATTGTGATCCTGCCACGACGTCAGGTTTCCATGGGAAATGACATATTCCACCCTATACCTCACCCTTACCTACCTTATGCACAGATTCATATATTGGTAGTACTTGTAGTGTACCCTTATGATAGTTGCATATTTGCTTTCTCATATCTCTATTGCATAGTCATTGCATACTATTATCATGCCATCATTGCTTCACATATTGATTGTACCTGCTAGGGTACTTTCCACTATTCTGCATTTACATGACATATTATTATTGTAATCGCATATCTTAGATTCATGCTGTACGTGCATTCCTGCGATTACCTGCATATGTTTTATTCTATTCACGAGTTGGCAACTCACCCCCGTTTTGCCACAGGTGTTTCAGGTTGTTCCCCAGAGTAGTCGAGGCAGGCTATTCCTCTATTCAGCTATCCAGCTACCATCTTTTGCTACAGATACCGCATCAGCTCACAGTACCATTTTGCTTAGGTGGGTTGATGGTTATCTGTATTTCATATTGTACCTTCATTGTATTTTGTACTCTCCATCTACTATTGTATTATTGACATAGAGACTTGGTGAGGACGTTATGTGTATTATTATGGATTTGATGTCTTTTATATGCAGCTTTTTCTCTACTGTCATTATTTTTGTGTTGCATTCATCTTGACAAGTCTTTACAAAAAGGGGGTGTTGCTAAAATTTTAAAGAAAGAAAGTAGACCTTTTTAAAGAATTTGGGTTGCGATTTCAAATGTTTCAAAACTTATATTGTCTTTTCCGTATTTTTATGGTTTAGATTTCTGGGTTTGGCTTTCTTTTACTACGTTGCGTCTTTAGGCGTTGCGTAGTATTAGGGCCGTCACGGGCCAATTTTGGGTCGTGACAAAGTTGGTATCAGAGCGTTAGGTTTTACCTTTCGGAGTGTAGGATGACCTTAGTATGATGGAGTAGGTAGCTTAAGCAATGTAACGTAGTGTGTGTATGTCTGCAGCATACCCACGATGCGATACTTCGCCTAAAGTGACCTAAGTACAATTTGCTTGACATTCCTTCCTTGATGATTCATATCCTTGAGATTCGATTTCCTTGTTCTTATCGAATCTCATCTTAAATCCATTTATAGCCTTGCCGTCGATGACTATGGGGACTCAGAGTGATGCAGCGAGGGCCGAGGTCAGAGTTAGCTCGGGTGAGACGAGTACTGACCAGGATGGCACTCTAGTTGCACAGGTGCAAACGGATCAACCTACGACCTATACCATGGATAGACTTTTGGTAGAGATGCAGGAGTTCCGCCAGACGATGAGTTCTTTAGTTGACGTCATTCGGGAGCTACGACAGGAGGTTGTCACCCCTGTTACTCAGCTGTCCCTTACGATCAGTATGCAGCAGTCCGTCACCTACATAGCACCAGTGGTTGCAGCTCCAGTTGACGAGGCACATATTCCAGGACAGTGGAGGACTCGTACCAGTGTACCAGCCCAGAGACAGAGGTTTGGTCGTCGGGACAGATTTCGTGGCCGTCGCGAGAGTAGTAGAGCCTTAGGACGAGGACAGTCGTTCAGCTCTCATCCCCAGGATGGTCAGCAGTCAGCACGTGGATGTTTTCGATGCGGGAGCCTTCAGCACTTCGTCAGAGATTGTTCCTTGGCACCTCGTCAGGATCATTGTCAGAGAGACCGTGGACGTGGAAGATTCGCTCAGAGGGCTCAGTCTACCAGAGGAGTTCATCCAGCTGCGAGTAGAGGGCAGACGCAGGAGTTTGCTTCTACTCCTCGGGACGCGCAGACGTCCAATGTGGAGTTTTAAGGTACCCTCGAGTTATATGTTCTTTTGATGTATTCGTTTGTTTTCTTGCTTGTACCGTGGTTGGGTAGGTTAGTCGTAGTAGTGTTAACTTCTGTCAGCGATTCTTTTGTTGCGCGACACATATTCAGTTTTGTGCCAATCGGATGGAAGATAGAGATTCGTCCGTCGTTTTGATCCTTCTAGAGATGTTGGATTTGACGTTCTCCTGGGCACGGATTGGTTAATTACGTGCTAGGCGTCTGTGGACTACCGTGAGGAAACAAGTTAGGTTTGTTTTCCCGGCAAGTCAGTTCTTATTGTGTAGGTGGATAGTTGTGCCGCCTCTCACAGCTTGAATTCAGCCTTTTTCGCTAGTCGGCTACTGAGGAGATGTCGTGGATTCTTGGCGTTCATTCGCTATACCGGAGCCACAGTGGGATTGTCGGACCGGGTTCCTTTCGTGCAAGAGTTTTTCCGACATTGTTCCGGATGAGCCGGCGAAGCTTGGGAGCAAAAGGATCCGCTGCAGAGTTTTGGTTTGGGGAGTTTTGTGCGTCTGAGTGTTTCGCTTTTGGAAGCTCCTATTTCTGTTCGTCGAGGAGAAAGACGGCAGTTTGGGGTTGCGTATCGACGGATCGTCAATTGAACCGGCTTACGGTGCAGATAGGTATCTTTCACCTCGCCGTGACGATTTCTTCGATCAGCTCCAGAGTGTGAGACATTTTCTAAGTGTTCTTGGGATCAGGTCATCATTATCACGGATTCAGGATGATGGCATTCCGAAGACTGCCTTATGCGTGCTATGGGCTTTGTGTGTATCGGTGAGTCGTTGGATTCCCTGATGCCCTAGCAGCATTCGTAGATGTGATGAACCGGATTTCTGCAGGCCGTTCCTCGACCAGTTTTTGTTGTCTTAAATACGACACTCTGGTCTACTTAATTTTTCTTGAGGGACAGGAGTAACACTTAGGAATTTGTTATGCAGATACTGGGAGAGCCCCAGCAGTTTGCTAAATTCTCGGAGTGTTTCTTCAGGTTTGTATGTGTTGACTCCTAGGACTTGTAGTCACGGGAGGCGGTTCTGTATGGTTCCGAGGGAGATCGTGGCCGTACAGCTTAGACCCAGACTTGTGTGCAGGACGGAGATCCGCAGATGGTTGGTCTTAGCAGGTTTTTACCGCCGTTTCTTGCAGGATTGCTAGAGTTGTGCTGCACCGTCGACTGAATTGACCAAAAGGAGGTTTCTTTTCTGTGGACTGAGGCATGTGTACGGAGTTTTCGGCAGTTGAAGATTCTGTTAACAACCGCATCAGTCTTCCTTGCTTTTGGTTCGGGCGACTTTGTTGTTTAACTGTAGTGTTTCTTGAGTGGGCTCGATTGTGTACTGAGGTGACACTATAGAGTTATCGCTTTTGCTTCCCTACATTTGGAGAAAGTGCGAGGAGGATATTCCACTCATGATCTGGAGATGACCGCGGTGGTTTTGCGTTTTTTGCGTTGGAAATTGGAGACACTTCTTGTTTGAGAGTCGTGTCAGATTTTCCACGGACCACTAGAGCTTGATGAACATCTTCCTGCAGCGGACTTAATTATTGTGTTAGTCTTCTGCAGATTTACAGTTCTTGTGTGATCGTTGAGTATAGCTTGAGTTCGTCTCTAAGGAGGGGACAGCTTGCTCATGTCCGCGCCCGACCAATTTCCTTAAATCGTATTCGCGAGACACTGCCCGTCGATGATCGTACGTCAGTGATACTTGAGCATACTCGGCTGGGTAATGATTCAGAGACCTTGATTGTGACAATGGTGTGCTAAGTTAGGGACGCGTTTGTGTACCTGACATCATCGGGTAGAGACGTGTAATCCTAGAACATGCACATCTGTCAACTCTCTATATGCATTCAAGTTCCACCAGCTTTGGCGTGACTTGTGAGATAGTTACGAGTGGACAGGGGTGTAAAGAGAAGTTTCAGGTTTCGTTTCAAGGTGTCTGTCTTGTTGTGTGCTTAAGTCGAGCATCTGAGGCCGGCTGGAGAGTTGCAATCTTTTACCGTTCCGAAGTAGGAATGGGAGCAGATCTCCATGAATTTCGTTATGGTTTCTACCCAAGTTTGGTCAGGGTGTGACTCCATTCGGATTCTTGTCGTCCGGTTATACTCTATGTGCTCAATTGTGTTTGTTAAGTTGTGTGTTTGATTTGTTTGTCGTCAGCAGTTGGGATCGTCACTCGCCATCGCTAGAGTTCTCCTTCGATAGCTGCTATCAGGAGACACTCCAATTGGCCACCCTTAGGCTTAAGGGTTAGGTCGTGTCGATCACCAGTCTGTTGTTCTTCTGACTCTGCGTAAGTAGGACCTTGGACCCCAGCTAGTCTAGAGACTTTCGGAGATAGTCCAGTGTGTTAGGTCAAGATGGGAATTGTCCATTTCGAACCGAAGTCTTATGCCGACTGTGTTCGTCATAGACTCTAGTTCGCAGGGACAGATCTTGCATTCCTATGGACATTCCGATGAATGACGTGTTGGATTTTGGGAAGTTTGTCCCAGGATTTAGGTCCTTCTGAGATCCTATAAGCGCGTTATTTTCGTTGCCTTTAATTTGGCACTTCCGCCCAGATTATTGGATTTTCACCCCGTATTCCTTGTGATGATACTTTACAATTACCTTCTTGACCTTTCTCACATGCTTTGGCACCAGACCAATTAGCTTGGACGCGATCTTTCGTTCACCAGCAGCCAATTGTGTTAATGGCTCAGCAGGTGGAGGAGCATCGGTCAAGGGTCTTGCCATCTGTGAAGGGTTTTCTTGGACGTAGCCGTGTAGTGAGGTAGTCACTTGAAAGGCTGCCAGTGAGATTTGAGGATTTTAAATCTTCTCTTTGAAGGTACGCGTATCAGTATATTTTTAAAATTCGGGGAAGAATTTCTTTTAAGGGGGGGAGATTGTAACACCTTAGAATGTGTTTTGTAGCTAATTATATTTTTAGAGTATAGTTTTTTAATAAAAGTTTACCAAATTAAGTTTTAAATATTTTATTCTATTTAATGTGTATTTTATTAGAATTTTGTTAGGCACACACACACTTGTGCATGACAACTAGGGTTTAGAGATGGGGTTAGACCATGTTTAGCAAGCATGATAGATTAATCCTTTCTCTTTAAGTTAATAATTATTGTTTAAGTGCTTTGGGTTTAATAGTGTCATGGTTATTTTTATCTAAAATGAATTTAAAAGGGCTTTTTTTTTTATATGGTTTGACTTTGTGTGAGAGAGAGAGGGCATGGGAGCATGGTGTGACCATGCCTCATTAGTGAGGAAAGAGAGTGAGAAGGGGGAGGGGTCCATGTTGTTTCACTCATTCTCCCTCTCATTTTCCATCTCTCATACACACACACACACACCTACAGCAAGTGGCAGCAGCAGCACCTGAGGCAGCAAGCAGCAGGAACAACAACAACAACAACAATAGCATCACCATCAGCCTCTTCAGCAGCAGCAGCTCCAACACCATCTTCAGCAGCAGTAGTATCATCATCATCATCTTCAGCAGCAGTAGCTTCATCATCATCATCATCTTCAGCAGCAGCATCATCATCATCCATCAGCAGCAGCAGCAGACATCATCTTCATCATCAGAAGCAGCAGCAACAGGAACCCCAGCACTTGCAGGAGCTCTTCTCCACTTCTTCACCTGCTCTCTAGGGTCCTTTTGGGTATATTTCCTTAACCCAATTTCCTAGTTTGCAAGCTTGTGCGTAGTTTGGTGTCGATTAGTGTTAATTAGCTAGTTTAGTGCTAATTATGATGTTTTGTGTGGACTTTTGGATAATTGGTGATTGTGTTAGATAACCCTACCTATTTTAGTGTTAATAGGGTCTCTTCACTGAGAAATAGCCCAGATTACACTAAAATACCATAGGTTTTCCATTTTGTATAAATTGGTGACTTTTAAAGTGAAATTGTGACTTCTGGAATCTGCTATAGACCCGGACCTTGCAGAGTAAAATTGAGGAAACTGGAACATGCTACCTAGGTCTAGATACCACCACTAGAACACGAGCCCCTCATTCAAAATCCTGGCCGCCAATTTCATCCTTTTGGCCGCAAATTGCGGCCAGGGTAGGGTGTTGGGTCTTGAGGTTTTGGGTAGGGGAGTCTGCAGTGTAATGTAGGGCTTTGGCATGTCTAGTTTTGTGATATCTTACCTGTAGGAAAATCTGGGACTATATATCGTTTTTGGTGTCCGTTGTGTTTGCGCGATACGCGCGATACGTGAGTTGGTTCTGTGATCCAGCGTATCGCGGCGTGTCGCGATGGTTTTAGACGCGTATACACACGATTCAGCGTATCGTGCACACGCGCGTTTAGTTCGCGACGCGAGTTTCTCGTTTTGGTTCGATATCGCGTTTCGCGGAATATTTTGGCTTATATGTGATTTCCATGTCTTATTTGCAGGTTTGCAGACAGGGACTACGGACACGGCTACAGGGGGAGAAGATGGTAAGATTCACCCAGCGTGGAGTGTAGGTGAGTAGATTTAACATCTACAGGGGAATCGCCCGCATGGCGTTATGCGTCTGGGCTAGGATTTATTTACCTGTCGCACATTCTACGTCATTGTAGAATTGCGCCTTTACTTTATTGCGTTGATATAGTTATACTGTGACTAGCAGCCGTAGGACACTGCACACATTATTGACGGTTCATGTTGCACGAGCACAGATTGTATGCTACACACACACCTTCAATAATTGCCATGTCACACACTACCCCTTATAGCTACTATTGCTTGCCACACATGACATTTAGCTTATCGGTATACCTATAGTGTATCATACCTTTAGTGATAGGTATATTTTCACCTTGCGATAGAGCTACAGGTATACCTCCTACATATTTTACTTATACCGGGAGGGATTTCCTACATATGTTACTTATACCCAGGGGGGTATACGACATCAGTTCCTATAGGTAGATACCTGTGCATTGCTACACCTGTATGTTACACACATATTCAGTTGCAGATACCTATTTACTTTTACTGATGTCACTTAGCTGTATCATCTTGATTTCGCATACATCTGGTTCAGCTATATACTTTTGTTTACCTTCTCGCATTCAGATATATCGCATATATTCATTCCTGGATTTGCGCATTGTTTATTTGGATTTTATATGATGTTTTCGGGATTTGGGAACCGCGGGAGTTCATGAAATTATGCATACATGGAACAACCCGGTTTCCTTGATATGATATTTGAGCGTCCCCCATGAGTTTTATCGGTGCTGATTATATACTCCATACGAGGTGTGGTTGCCGTATGAGAGTACATGGTGGGGCCCGGTATGGTTCCCCCCGGCAAGAAGATCGATGGGTTTGCCGATTGAGCCTGGAGGCGGGCGAGTACCTACCGGTGATTGGTTGGACCTGGCAGTTGTCCGGAGGATACTGGCCAGAGTCGAGAGATGGATGCGGGATGATCTGTACTGTCGGGGCCGAGGGCCGATACCGCAGACGGACCCCGTGGGTCGATCCGGACTGACGGAGCCCGATATACGAGGATTTCTGTGTCGATGCTTGGCACACTACTTTCATGATATTTATTTAACCCCTTTTGTATATATAACAGGGGATTTAGCCTTTGTTATATATACCCTTACACCAATATTAGTGGAATGGGACGCTAATATATGTGTATTGCCCCCATCATATTTATTTCTGTACATATATATATACCTTTAGGATGTTAGATTCTTACTTGAGATTGGATATTGGACATACCTATGTGATTGGTGATTTGTACATTCGGGATATAGGAGATTACTCGATATTGTACATTAGGGAGATGTGAGACTTATATGATGTGAGTGCCCAATGTGGGGGCTGATTTGAGGATTTGGGATTGGAGTATCTTGATGGATTGTGATCCTGCCACGACGTCAGGTTTCCGTGGGAAATGACATATTCCACCCTATACCTCACCCTTACCTACCTTATGCACAGATTCATATATTGGTTGTACTTGTAGTGTACCCTTATGATAGTTGCATATTTGCTTTCTCATATCTCTATTGCATAGTCATTGCATACCGTTATCATGCCATCATTGCTTCACATATTGATTGTACCTGCTAGGGTACTTTCCACTATTCTGAATTTACATGACATATTATTATTGTAATCGCATATCTTAGATTCATGCTGTACGTGCATTCCTGCGATTACCTGCATATGTTTTATTCTATTCACGAGTTGGCACTCACCCCCGTTGTGCCACAGGTGTTTCAGGTTGTTCCCCAGAGTAGTCGATGCAGGCTATTCCTCTATTCAGCTATCAAGCTACCATCATTTGCTACAGATACCGCATCAGCTCACAGTACCATTTTGCTTAGGTGGGTTGATGGTTATCTGTATTTCATATTATACCTTCATTGTATTTTGTACTCTCCATCTACTATTGTATTATTGACATAGAGACTTGGTGATGACGTTATGTGTATTATTGTGGATTTGATGTCTTTTATATGCAGCTTTTTCTCTACTGTCATTATTTTTGTGTTGCATTAATCTTGAGTAGTCTTTACAAAAAGGGGGTGTTGCTAAAATTTTAAAGAAAGAAAGTAGACCTTTTTAAAGAATTTGGGTTGCGATTTCAAATGTTTCAAAACTTATATTGTCTTTTCCGTATTTTTATGGTTTAGATTTCTGGGTTTGGCTTTCTTTTACTACGTTGCGTCTTTAGGCATTGCGTAGTATTAGGGCCGTCACGGGCCAATTTTGGGTCGTGACAATCGTGTACTGCTTTAGGTGACCTTACAGGTCGCTATTACACGTTGATAGAGCCCCTAGGATTCTTGCTTGACTGCCAGTAGTATGAGGGCGATCATATACGTGAGAGCTGGTAGTCTATAAGCACATCCTTAAAAGGTCCCTAGTCGTAGGAGTTTCGAGACAGGGCATCGATACTCCAGAGTAGACTAGTGTAAACAGTCGAGACCCCGACGCTGGGCGGTGGCCGGTCCCATAAGCCACTAGTGTCAGTTGGTTCACCTAAGATGTATACAGGTGCTCATTGGGTTATGAGTACACCGGACAGGACTCGCCGGGAACATACTAGTTGGTCTTATACCAGACGTCAGATAGCAGTTCCCTAGTGACATGTGTACAGGTTAGTTCATCGACCTGAGGATCGTCATTTGTCTCGTGTGAGTTCCCACAGTACTTTGATTACTACCCTACCACGCTCAAAGGATACATGCAAACAGGTTTTAGTTGGGTACAGTCCCGAGCCATATGGAGGCGGTGAGCGGATCATCAGGGGTTCGTCTCTCCCTGTATTGGGGGTGAGGTCGCGCTGTGTCTAGGAGAGCCCTTACACGAAGTCCTTAGCCAAGGCAGGAGATTTACTGGTAGGAATTCCAGTAGTATCTCAGGGTGTTCTGGGCTACACTCCGACACGACTTGTACCGCTTTTGGGGGTCTGACTTTTACCAACCCCCTAGGCCCGCCATGCGATGCTCATAGACGAACGGACCGGACTGTATGGATATTGTCACTGACAGGCTCAGTAGGGTGTCAGCATGAGTTCGCTCACAGACATCCCTTTTGGTCAATACAGGGTAGCCCGTTACGTATGGCTAATACTTCTGACGTGCTAGTGGTTAAATCCACAACCAAGGTGTTGACGAGTCTTTAGAGTCCTCCACATACAGTCACTCAAGTTTCGGGCGAAACGCTGTAGAGGCCGTATGGAGATATGGCAGGGTTCGATCTTATACGTGCGGTATTGCACGGATCATGATCGAACGGATAATACTAGCGGGCTTTGGTTTAAGCCGGATCCTAGTATTGTACGGTGTAGATTTTGTATCGTTGCATTTGTATTCGGTCTGAATACAAATGCGGGTATGTATATACAGTCGCGAGGTTTTCCTGTAATTTATTACGGGATCAGTTTTCTGAAGTTGCCAGTTTGTTTTCCGTTTCGGCCATTTTCCTTTGTTTCCTTTCTTTGGCTGAAAATTAGTGGAGGGGGTTATTTGCAATTGTGCAATTAACAATTGTGGAGACTTTTGCATCATGATGGTTTCATGATGGTTGCACCATCCCTTGACTTTCTTGAGTTCATGATGTTGGAGATAGTGCCCTCATAGTCAATTATTGGATCACAGGTACGTGATTGTAATGATTGCGGAGGACCTATACCGGTAGGACAACCTTACTCGAGATGATAGTATGCTATCTGGTTTGCCTTTATCAGTCATGTACATGATCAGGTGACTGATTACATGTTACACTTTGATAGAGCCCTTAGGATCTTGCTTTACCACCAACAGTATGATGGCGATCATATACGTGAGAGTTGGGTGGTTTATACGCATATCCTTAATTGTGGTCCCTAGTCGTGGGAGTTTCGATACAGGGCATCGATACTCCGGAGTAGACTAGTGTGTACAGTCGAGACCCCGACGAGGGGCGGTGGCCGGTCTCACAAGCCACTGGTGTCAGTTGGATCACCTAAGATGTATACAGGTGCTCATTGGGTTATGAGTACACCGGACAGGACTCGCCGGGAATCAGCTGGTTAGTATTATATCTATCGTTAGATAGCAGTTCCCTGGTGACATGTGTACAGATTAGTTCATCGACCTGAGGTCGTCATTTGTCTCGTGTGAGTTCCCAGTGTGCTTTGATTTCTACCCTACCACGGCTCAAAGGAGTCGTGCAAACAGGTAGTTTTTGGGTACAGTCCCGAGCCATATGGAGGCACGTGAGCGGATCGGCAGGGGATTCGTCTCTCCCGGTATTGGGGGCGAGGTCGTGCTGTGTCTAGGAGAGCCATTACACAAAGTCCATGGCCATGGCAGGAGATTTACTGGTAGGTACTCCAGTAGTATCTCAGGGTGTTATTGGGCTACACTCCGACACGACTTATACTGCTATTGGGGGTCTGACGTTACTAGCCCCCTAGGCAGATATGCGATACTCATAGACGAACGGACCAGACTGTATATACATTGTCACTGTTAGGCTCAGTAGGGTTTTCCGGATGAGTTCGCTCATCGGCATCCCTTGAAGTCAGTCCATGGGCAGCCGTTACGCATTGCTAGTGCCGCTGACGGTTTGTGGTTAAACCCACTGCCAGGGTACTGACGAGTCATTAGAGTCCCCCACAGACAGTTTCCCAAGTTCGGGCGAAACGTTGTAGAGGCCGTATGGTTTTATGGCAGGGTTCGGAAAATGCACGTGCGTTTACGCACGTGTTATTTTTCGGGCAGATGATACTGGTCGGCTTTGGTTTAAGCCGGATCCGAGTATTATATTGAGTAGGTATAATATCTTTGTCTCAGTTGCATTTGTATTCGGTCGTAATACAAATGCGGGTATATTTATACAGTTTCGGGGTTGTCCTGAAATTCGTTTCAGGATCACTTTTGGATGTTGCCAGTTTCCATTTTTCTATCAGCCGTCTTTTAACATTCGGTTAAAGACGGATTTATCTTTTCTTCTGTTGAGGTGAGTCAGTGTTCTGGAAGTTTCTAGAAGCCACTAGAAGAGGTGACTAGGTTCATGAACCTTTAATTGCATTTATTATGTGATGACTATGTTTATATGAGTCATGGTTTACATAAATGCTTTTTGTTTTGGTTTAGATTTTTTCCTTCATGATATGCTTCATGTTATGGTCACCACTTGCTCCTACGGTCACCTCCCTCCTTCTATAAAGTGGCCGGCCCTCTCTCTCCTCCTCACTTCACTTGGTTGATTTCATTTTAGAGAGAAAAGATTATGATAGTATTTGGGGTGTATGGAATTTTACAGTCCATTTCATTCCATCACCCAATTTCCTCGGCAACTTCATTAACCGATCGTCCACGGATTTGGACGAAGTGAGACAAAGTCATCTACTCATTCTCTACATCATTCTTGGTCGTCTCTTTTTGCAAACTTGACGATCGAGTTGCCTCGAGTCAGAAGCGGGAGCCCGTTTAAAGAATCGTCGACGTGGTGCCACCTCGACGAGGATATCGGAGATCGACGAGATCGGAGCAGCCGCAACGGAGCGTGGGATGATGGTTGAAGAACGAAGGACTCGGATCGTTCGGTATAACCTTTCTACACTCTTTACAGTTTGTTAGTTTAGCAATAATGGAAGATCCGGGTTAAAGTATACGATAGCGCCAGTTAAAAAGTTTTTGTTCCGTATTTGGCGTCTGTAGACTGCCGGGGCGCTAACATAGACTTTCAGTGGTATCAGAGCCTCACCATTTTGCTATACTAACTTGTGCTAACGCGTTTAAAATATCGATCGAACCGGAAATCAAAAATCACATTTTTTTAGCTTGACAGTTTCTGTTGATTTTAAATAGCCTCCTAAAATTTTTCTGCATGTCTTAAAAATCTGTGCAGGCTTTTCTAAGAACCACGACCAAATTTGGGCACGTGTCTCCATCAAAGTGCCGCGGAAACGCGGCCAAACCCATGGTTTGGCCGCGCATCCGCGGCCACGTGGTGAGCACATGCTCCCAAATTTTGTCAGTGGGTTCTTCTCTGGAATTTGTGGTTTTTGGTAAATATCGTTTTGGCCCAGATTTTGTTACTGTTCACCAGTAAGTCGTGGGGCCCACTTTTTGATATTTGGTCGATCAAAATTTAAACACGTTAGTTTACAGTGCTTATATTATATCTCCGACCAGGAATGTCATTTGATCGGTAAACTACGTCTGATTGCTATAGTTCTTTTAGACTGGTTTGCGAACGTGACATTCGCATTGATGTTCTGTGTTGTGCTGTGATGTTGCGGATTTGTCGTGGTGGATAGCAGTGTGCAATGGTAGTACAGTTTGAGTTTATTTGTACATTTGATATTGCGGGGCGAGCATCCAACTTGTGGACTGCCGTCACTACCTGTTGTATAATATTATTTTGGGGCACGACCAGGTTGAGGTCGATGTACCTATTGTACTATTTTTCATTACTGTACTAGGTTTTGCCCCGCGACGGAGTGCACGGATAGCCGGGTTCTGGGGGGCAACGGGTCCGCATCTCATGGCTTTGAGAGGCAGAGGGGTCCCACTCTAGAATTGGCAGACTATTCGCCGCACTTGTAGGGGGTACAGGTTGACCCAAGGAGGGGTGCCCAAGATTACCGGATTCCGTGAAGTGCTGGGTGGTCCATTCACTGTGCTGTAGGGGGCTGCCTCGCTTCAGGTTTTGGCGGGTAACTTGCCGCACCCGTAGGGGTCTAGGTTTCATTGCACAGGCTATCCACACAACAGGGGAACGTCGGGTTTCAGCAGCGGCTCTGTGAAACCCGGGGATCCCAGATTATCTGTATTGTTCTGTGATGCTTATTACTTTTCTGTAATGTTGCATACTATCACGCTTGGAGCGATTATTGTATATTGGTTTATATACTATTAGATGTTGTATATGTTTTACACCCGCGCTAGTCCAGTCCCCGCTCTGTCGTTAGTTAAGTAACCTAACGGGTGATGACGGGACCCAGTGACGAATGCGGATGGCATATACGTACATTTTATTTTCGTTCTTTTCTGGTGTGATTAATTGATGGGACTGCGTTGATTCTGATCAATGCAAAGTAAAACAAACCTGTTTACAGTTGTTGGAACAAATTTAAAAAGTGTTATTGCAAAGACGTTTTCTTTTGTTATGCATAGCGGTATTCAGTGGAATATCCTGCACCTCATTCGACGGGGCAAGGGCCGATATCCCTTCACCGGGACTGACCCCTTGGGCAGAAGTTTGTGTCAGCGTAATAACTTCATTATAGTCGATTACAAGTTGCTTTGCATAGCGGTATTCAGTGGAATATCCTGCACCTCATTCCACGAGGAAAGAGCCGAGATCCCTTTACCGGGAATGACCTCTTTAGCAAAAGGTTTTCGCCACTATATTTTAAAAAGCTATCAGGTTCCTTCAGCGATATCAAGTTCACTACGTTAAAGGTTTTTCGCCAAAAACCAGCCGTAGCCCTCGGTCACTTGTTTTGGGTATTCAGTAGTATTCAAGCTATGTATTTTGACCAACGCCAAGGCATAGTGTTTGGTAGCTGCTGGGTATTCAATTGTTGCATAGATAGATGAGTTAGTTTGGGACAGTCGTTCTGCCATTTTGGCCAACGTCAAGGGCATGTGCGGGTGGGTTCAAATTGACAAGATAGTGACGGGTAGAACTTGGCATGTGACTTATGACATTTTGACCAACGCCAAGGTTATAAGAGCATGGGGCAAAAACTATATCGGGAGTTTCTAAAGAAACTGAAACTTGCCAAGTATGCGCATACCATCTGGAGTATGAGTAACGTGGATGCATTCCATCACGTTATCATGCGATGAGAGTTGGATCCCGATTCCCACTGATGAGTTGGTTTACTCTTCGGGTGATCCCGATTGATTCTTCTTTAGGTTTGGAGGAGAATTTGACAGGACAGTGGGAGGTTTCCGGATTAGATAAAGTGATGACCATTCTGATCTAGGTTAGAGTGCACGCAGAGTGTTTCTTTTCTCTCTCTCTTTGGCAGCGACCTTTGACCGACCCTAGACTATGACTCAGTGACCAGGTTGACCGAACCTTCTTAAAATACTGGCTTTTGGATTGTCTGAGTTGCATAAGTCATTGCCACTCCTTCTTCTACCCTTTGCATTTCTCAGAACACCCGTATTACTACGGATATCCACTTCCATTGGATAGATCCATCGTATGGTTATATACGAACTCGAAGGGACTTCTTCGAGGATGGATCCAGGTTCAGGAGAAATAGAATTGGTTTATTCAGTTGTCTTTTATTATCACCTTCTCTCAGGTTGCGAGAGCTCCTTAGTTTAGGAGAGTACACCTATTACGCTTATTGGATAGTCTTATTCCAAACCATAGGCTGGTGCCGAAAGGTAGGGAATGAAGAAAACCAATTAGCCTAAGTAGGGTGTGCAGAAGGTAATATGTAAAGACAAAATAAAGGGATTAGAAAGAGGGCAAAGTAAATTGCGACTGATATCATTCACGACCAAAACCGCGTACTTCATCGCCGCTCCTATTTCACCTTTAAAAGAATAAGGTATTATTCAGTTGTCTTTTATCATCACCTTCTCTCGAGATGCAAGTACTCCTTGGTTTAGGAGGGTACACCTATTATGCTTACTGGATAGTCTTCTTCCAAACCATAGGCTGGTGCCGAACGGTAGGGAAGGAAGAAAACCATTTAGCCTAATGATGGTGTACAGAAGGTAATGACTAAAGACAAATAAAGGGATTTGGAGAGATGGCAATAAAATATACGGTTGAAGTCACGAATTTGATTATGGAAGAGGCATTGTTATGAATACCAGGATACCCCTACGAAACATTTTCATGTTTCAGTGCATTGTTAAAGAAAAACTGTTTTCCCGATTAGACACTTACTCCAAGGGTATGTATTTACCAGGTTTCATTCTCATATTTGTATGGTTTTACAGAGGATGATTGGGAGTAAGATATTGGGAATTAGGTGATTATCCCCATTATATCGGAATTCGTTGTAATTGGTGATATTTGAGGAAATCGCCAGGGTACAGTTTTCAACCTACGACGCACAGGTTTTGAGTTGTTTAACTCAGCGGACTTATACAGAGTATTGTATGTTGTCCAGTGTCCATCAGGACAAAGGGGTAGGTCCTCGTACTATGTTCTGTTTACTTATAACTTCTCTAGTATTTAGACGAGTGTTTCGTAGAAATGCAAGGTCTAAGTTTTGAGAAGTTGTGGGTATAAGAATAAAGTAGAGAACCAGGTGTCACAAGTATCGGGATTCTTCAAAGAGATCGAAGATGTAGATTCTTGTGATTTGTATTCAGATGATAGTGATGGTTTTGAGAAACGTGTTTCTCTTTCAGGTTACTCATAATTGGATGAATTCCTAAGTTGAGTGATGCTGATTAGCCTCTTTCCATTAAAGATGAAATGCACTGGAGACAGCTGCATGATTTGAATCTGGTTCCAATTAAATAAGTGCCAAAGTTTCTGTATTGGATATAGAATGGATCGTACCTTAAGAGATGTTAAGGTACGGGGAGTTGTCCAGCTTATGCTTAAAACCAGACTCTGGATAACTCAGGGCACGTTTCTGTAATGGCTGTTTGTGGGTTGACCCTGGCTATGACGAGGGTTGATATTCTACCATTTGGAAGATCAATAGTGATATTGTTCTTGACTTGCCACAGTTTTAGTAAAAATGGATCTTTTTCAGAAAACAGTAGTGGGAGTATGGTAGAACTGGAAGTGATTCCAGAACCGCGAACGATTACGGAAAATTTAATACGACCTATACATTCAATCAGGTTTGACATTCCAATAGCCACTCCGCAGATATGGTGGGTAACCTTAGACACCCGAGAGGTACTTCGGTAGCCTCAAGGACAGTGACAGGGAGGTTCTTATCTACCAAGACTTGACACTACTGTTTTTCCAGGATATGAGACCCGGTAGGAGGGTTGTCGTAGTCAGTGGGAGCAGCGGAAGCATAGTGGGCAAGTAGCTTATATCTATTTATAGACTTGAGCAGTTATAGCGGAGATAGATCATCTAATTTTGATGTGACAGTCATAGGTTTGACTTCATCAGAATAGGGGATGGATCTGTTAAGAAGGTAGTAGGGTGTGATGTCAAGGTATCTGGATGACATACACAGAGTAGGAAGTAAAATTCCTATACTACGATCGGTTGAACTGTGGTCGTCACACAGTTGTTTCTCCAGACAGGATATGGATATAATATTTGACATTCTGGTTTCTAGATCTATGGTTTTAGATCTGGATTTGGGTAGTTTCCCAATATGGGTACTTTGACAGATATTCTAGTGGTTTTTGGAATAGTTGACTCCTAGCATGGTGGTGTACCTGCAGGTGATGGAGTCACCCTCTCTAAAGGTGTCTTACAGACTAAAGGGGAGAGGGATGTGCATGATTGGCAGATCACTTGCTTAGGCAATTGAGTCAATCATGAGATGTCAAGTACCACACCAAATGTTGGTTTTGCACTAGATGCAATAAGTTTGTATTTATCCAATCCTGGAGAAACATAAGGAAGCAGTTTTAGAACATAAGTACATGTTCTACGGATTAGATGACGGCAGCCTCCTTCGGGAGACGGTTATCATTCCAGGCTTCAAAGGTGACATGGTTGACAGAGTGATTGTCAGAGTTATAGTTTTTCCCTCTGACGAAGAGGGACAGTATTATGGACAGGTGGTCCAAGAGGGTACTGTGGGTGGCATGGTGCCCGATACTGATTAGGTTCAGTGATCGATACAGTCTAAGAAGTTTGGATTTGGAGTTCATTTATGAACTAGGTCCCATCAGATATCCAGACATATTCTAAGACAGGTATTACTCGATTCGGGAGATGGCTTTCTCCGCGAACTTGAGATATAGAGAGACATAGAAAGAAACTTCTAGGCGGATCCACTCACTAAGGCTATTTCTCGAACACAATAGTTTTACAAACGGGCTTTGTGATACTGATTAGTAGAGGAGTTGGATGTTCAGTTTCACACGGGCTGTGAGTAGTCGACATCGCAATAATTAGCCTTGAGTGCAAGTGGGAGATTGTTGGAGATAGTGCCCTCATAGTCAATTATTGGATCACAGGTACGTGATTGCAATGATTGCGGAGGACCTATACCGGTAGGACAGTCATACTCGAGATGATAGTATGCTATCTGGTTTGCCTTTATCAGTCGTGTACATGATCAGGTGACTGATTACATGTTACACTTTGATAGAGCCCTTAGGATCTTGCTTTACCACCAACAGTATGATGGCGATCATATACGTGAGAGTTGGGTGGTTTATACCCATATCCTTAATTGTCATCCCTAGTCGTGGGAGTTTCGAGACAGGGCATCGATACTCCGGTGTAGACTAGTGTGTACAGTCGAGACCCCGACGAGGGGCGGTGGCCGGTCACACAAGCCACTGGTGTCAGTTGGATCACCTAAGATGTATACAGGTGCTCATTGGGTTATGAGTACACCGGACAGGACTTGCCGGTGATCTGCTGGTTAGTATTATATCTATCGTCAGATAGCAGTTCCCTGGTGACATGTGTACAGGTTAGTTCATCGACCTGAGGTCGTCATTTGTCTCGTGTGAGTTCCCAGTGTGCTTTGATTTCTACCCTACCACGGCTCAAAGGAGTCGTGCAAACAGGTAGTTTTTGGGTACAGTCCCGAGCCATATGGAGGCACGTGAGCGGATCGGCAGGGGATTCGTCTCTCCCGGTATTGGGGGCGAGGTCGTGCTGTGTCTAGGAGAGCCATTACACAAAGTCCATGGCCATGGCAGGAGATTTACTGGTAGGTACTCCAGTAGTATCTCAGGGTGTTATTGGGCTACACTCCGACACGACTTATACTGCTATTGGGGGTCTGACGTTACTAGCCCCCTAGGCAGATATGCGATACTCATAGACGAACGGACCGGACTGTATATACATTGTCACTGTTAGGCTCAGTAGGGTTTTCCGGATGAGTTCGCTCATCGGCATCCCTTGAGGTCAGTCCATGTGCAGCCGTTACGCATTGCTAGTGCCGCTGACGGTTTGTGGTTAAACCCACTGCCAGGGTACTGACGAGTCATTAGAGTGCCCCAAAGACAGTTTCCCAAGTTCGGGCGAAACGTTGTAGAGGCCGTATGGTTTTATGGCAGGGTTCGGAAAATGCACGTGCGTTTACGCACGTGTTATTTTTCGGGCAGATGATACTGGTCGGCTTTGGTTTAAGCCGGATCCGAGTATTATATTGTGTAGGTATAATATCTTTGTCTCAGTTGCATTTGTATTCGGTCGTAATACAAATGCGGGTATATTTATACAGTTTCGGGGTTGTCCTGAAATTCGTTTCAGGATCACTTTTGGATGTTGCCAGTTTCCAGTTTTCTATCAGCCGTCTTTTAACATTCGGTTAAAGACGGATTTATCTTTTCTTCTGTTGAGGTGAGTCAGTGTTCTGGAAGTTTCTAGAAGCCACTAGAAGAGGTGACTAGGTTCATGAACCTTTAATTGCATTTATTATGTGATGACTATGTTTATATGAGTCATGGTTTACATAAATGCTTTTTGTTTTGGTTTAGATTTTTTCCTTCATGATATGCTTCATGTTATGGTCACCACTTGCTCCTACGGTCACCTCCCTCCTTCTATAAAGTGGCCGGCCCTCTCTCTCCTCCTCACTTCACTTGGTTGATTTCATTTTAGAGAGAAAAGATTATGATAGTATTTGGGGTATATGGAATTTTACAGTCCATTTCATTCCATCACCCAATTTCCTCGGCAACTTCATTAACCGATCGTCCACGGATTTGGACGAAGTGAGACAAAGTCATCTACTCATTCTCTACATCATTCTTGGTCGTCTCTTTTAGCAAACTTGACGATCGAGTTGCCTCGAGTCAGAGGCGGGAGCCCGTTTAAAGAATCGTCGACGTGGTGCCACCTCGACGAGGATATCGGAGATCGACGAGATCGGAGCAGCCGCAACCGAGCGTGGGATGATGGTTGAAGAACGAAGGACTCGGATCGTTCGGTATAACCTTTCTACACTCTTTACAGTTTGTTAGTTTAGCAATAATGGAAGATCCGGGTTAAAGTATACGATAGCGCCAGTTAAAAAGTTTTTGTTCCGCATTTGGCGTCTGTAGACTGCCGGGGCGCTAACGTAGACTTACACATGATGGCTTGACTTTTGATGATGGTTGTGTGAGTGTTGGACTTGGTTTGTGATCATGGTTGATCATGATAACCCTTTCTCTCTCTTGCATTATTTTGACTCACTTATTTTGATCCATACTCTCCCACTCTCATTCTCTCCTCTCTATTCATTCATGGCCGGCCATGCTCTTGAGGGGCTGTCCAAAAATTTCTATGTGGGAATGTTGTTCTTTTCATGCTTCAAAATTCCCAAGTTCATCTACAAAATGTTCACATCTCATTTCCTCCACAAAAGGGCAACTTCCACAACCCCAAAGAGACATAGAGTTCTACAGTTAACCTACAGCATCCTTGGGCACGTCGGCTCCCCAACATCGTGCCCGAGTTGCCTCAGTCCAGAGGTGGGAGCCCATAAAAGAGGCCGGCGATGTGGTGCCCTTCCAGAGAGGAGGTGAAGACTGGAGATTCCGCGGGAGATCGGGACGACGACGAGAAGACCGAAGGACACGGATCGCTCGGTATATCTCTCTACCCCTTCTCTAGTTAGCTAGAATTGGATAAATGGCCCGATCCGGGATTTTTGTGCGCGGTGGTGCCAGTTTCAAAAGTTAAAATAAAGTATCGTTTCTGCATTTTGGCCTCGGATTGACGGCCGGGGCGCCGCCGTGCACTTACACAAGCATGCATTATAATATACATCATATGTTCAACAATGGCCTCTAGGGTATATACATAACTAACAATCTCCCACTTGCACTAAGGCCGGCTGTTGTAGTATCTCATACCTAGAATCCCGAATAATCTCTCAAACTGTATCTGGGGAATGGCCTTTGTGAGTGGATCCGCAGTGTTGTCCTTCTTATCAACTCTTCTGACCTCGATCTCCCGGCAATCAACTATCTCCCTGATCAGGTGATACCGCCTCAGAATATGTATGGACTTCTGATGGGACCTGGGTTCCTTGGCCATAGCCACAGCTCCATTGTTATCGCAATACAGAGGTATTGGATATTCAATGGATGGAACCACACCAAGTTCACTAATGAAATTCTTTATCCAGACAGCCTCTTTGGCAGCATTGTTGGCAGCGATGTATTCAGCCTCCATCGTCGAGTCTGCAAGGGTATCCTGTTTAGAACACTTCTAACACACCGTCCCTCCATTGAGGGTAAAGACAAATCCCGAGTGCGACTTAGAGTCGTCCTTATCACTCTGAAAGCTGGAATCGGTAAAGGACTCCACCTGGAGTTATCCGTTACCATACACCAAGAACATCTCTTTAGTCCTTCGCAAGTACTTGAGAATATTCTTCACAGCTATCCAGTGACTCTCTCCAGGATCTCTTAATACCGACTCACTACACTTAGTGAGTATGCTACATCGGGTCCGGTACATAGCATCGCATACATGATAGAGCCTACTGCCGAAGCATAGGGTATCCCTTGCATGCGAGCTCTTTCCAAATCAGTCTTGGGAGACATCTCTTTGGAAAGTGTAAGTCCAGAGATCGTGTGTAGGTTCCCACGCTTGGATTCTTCCATACTAAACCTCTTTAGTATGGTATCAATGCACCTGGATTGGGGCAATCCTAGTATCCGTTTAGATCTATCTCTATAGATCATAATTCTCAATATGCAGGAGGCATCACCTAGATCTTTCATTGAGAATCTTTTTGATAAGAAGATCTTGACTGACTGCAGCATAGGAACATAATTTCATATCAAGAGTATGTCATCGACGTACAATACGAGGAAGACAACCTTACTCTCTACAGCTTTCTTATAAATACAAGGTTCATCTACATTTTTGATGAAGTCAAACACTTTGACCACAATATCAAAGCAGATGTTCCAACTCCGCGATGCTTGCTTTAACCCATAGATGGATTTAAGCAGTTTGCACACTTTTCCGCTTCTCCCACTATTTATGAAGCCCTCTGGCTGAGTCATGTACACGCACTCTTCTAAATCACCGTTTAGAAAGGCGGTCTTAACATCCATTTGCCAGATTTCGTAGTTATGGTATGCAGCAATGGCAAGTAAGATCCGTATGGACTTAAGCATAGCCACTGGAGAAAAAGTTTCGTCATAATCCACACCTGGTCGCTGATGAAAACCCTTTGCAACAAGTCTAGGTTTAAAAGTCTCAACTTTTCCATCTACACCAATTTTCCTTTTAAAAATCCATTTGCTCCCAATGGGTTTTACCCCTTCAGGAGCAACTTCCAAAGTCCATACTTTGTTGGTGTACATAGATTCCATCTCAGATCGCATTGCATCCAGCCACTTCAAAGAGTCACCACTCATGATGGCCTGCTCGAAACAAGTTGGGTCATCATCTTCCATGATGCAATCCTCGCTCCCACCATCAATGAGAAAACCGTAGTATCTCTCAGGTGGATGAGAAACCCTACTAGATTGGCGGAGAGGCTGGGGTTCGTCGGGCACTACTGAATCCTCTGGTTCCAATAAATCATCAGTTGTAGTTTGTGGTGCTGGAACCTCTTCCAGCTCTACTGTATCGCCATTAATTTCTTTTGCAAAAAATTCCTTTTCTAAAAAGATGGGATGTTGAGCAACAAACACCTTTGGTTGTTCACTGTGGTAGAATAGATATCCATACGAATTGCTTAGATATCCTACAAACTTACAAAGAACTGATCGTGCCTCGAGCTTGTCCGGATTTTTCCTTTTGACATTGGCCGGACAACCCCATATCTTAACTCGTTTAAGATACGATCTCTTCCCACTCCATATCTCATATGGTGTGGTAGGCATAGATTTAGACGGAACTTGATTCAATAGGCATGCCGCTGTCTCAAGTGCATAACCCCAGAAGGAAATAGGTAACTCAGCATTACACATCATAGAGCGCACCATATCCAATACGATGCGATTCCTCCGTTCCGATACACCGTTGTGCTTTGGTGTATAGGGAGGAGTAAGCTGAGAGAGAATCCCATTCTCTTTTAGATAGTCAAGAAACTCATTGCTTAAGTATTCTTCTCCTCGATCAGATTGAAGGATCTTAATACTCTTGCCCGTTTGGTTCTCTACTTCATGCTTATATTCTCTGAATTTCTCAAAAGCTTCAGACTTGTGTTTCATCAGGAACACATGTCCGTATCTAGAGAGATCATCAGTGAATGTAATGAAGTAAGAAGAACCATTCCAGGCATGTGTAGACATAGGACCACATACATCACTATGTACCAGTCCTGAGAGTTCCTTAACTCTTTTTCCGTGTCCACTAAATGGAGTTTTGGTCATTTTACCTTTGAGACAAGAATGGCAGGTATCATAAGATGATAATTCAAACGGATTCAAATATCCATCCTTATGTAACGTAGCTAGCCGTGTCGCATTAATATGATCGAGTCTACAATACCACAAGAAGGATTCGTTCATTTCTGAACTCTTCCTCTTGTGTGTGTTTTGTATATTAAGGACTGTATTTTGATTGAGAATGAATATGCTATTATGTAACGAGCCTGATCCAATCAACTTTTGATTTAGGAAGATGTTCATAACATTATCCTGTATTACAAAATTATACCCTTCTTTACTTAATAAAGAAACTGTTATAATGTTGCACATCATGTTCGGTATATAATAGCACTCATTCAGAATCATCGTATTACTACTTGGCAATACAAGGTGATATTCGCCAACTACTTCGGCTGCAATACTTGCACCATTCCCTACTTGTATGGAATGATCACCCTTTCCGAGTTCTCTACCTTTACGTAGCCCACGTAACAATTTACATATGTGGGATCCCAATCCGGTATCCAATACCCAGGACGTAGGGTGAACTGAGAAACAGTTCTCAATAACTAATACACCCGAAGAAGATGCATCAGCATGCTTGTTCTTTGTTTGGGAGGCATGAGAATCCAGATTTTCTCCTATTTCCTGTTCAGTCTTATAACTCTTATAAGAAAGAACGAGACCAACGATCCCCTGCTCAGTATAATAAGCAGGTTCAATCAATACATCCAATTTATTATCTTGATTATGTCCTGACATGGTCGCTACCTGGAGAGAGAGAGAAGGAAACACTTTAGCGTATGCTCTTGCAAGATTAGATTGGTTATTATCTTATCTAATCAGGATGTCACCCACTGTTTTTTATCAAATCTTCCTTCAAACGCTAAAAGGTAAGATTAGCCGGGATTAATTACACCCTAAAATTTCGTCAATCTTTCAGCCAGATCACTGTTGGTACTTGAGGGAGCTTCCCCATGCTTTCGTACGGACCTAATTAAAATAAACCTCGTTTTCCCTGAGGAACAACCCCGTTAACACCTTTCTAGACACCTACATGATCGGCTAATTATCCTGTGTAAAACTCTCCCAGGAGTAACTCTTACTCGTAGTGGGTATCAGGATCCATCTATCTCATAGAAGGTATGCAATCTCATTGAAAATTTCAACACTTGAAATTCCCGATAGTATTCTGCCCCTAGCAATCTATGACCATGACAAGGTCAACAGACCATAAATCGCAAGTCAAGTTCAACCCGCCATTTCCCGATTGAATTAAACCTACCCGCATGACCCTTGACAAGGTCAACAAGGCCGTACGAATACCCTAATCCAATCACATCTCTTGTTTTAACAGATAAACATTAATTAGCTACCGTACACTGTGCCTTGACAAAGTCAACAAATACAGCACGAATACTAAGCAAGATTTATCTGAAATGACGGAAGGCTACGACAGGTTTTTCAGAAAACCATGAGTGTAAGGAACTTGATATCGTTGTAGAAACAAGTTATTTTGAAAAGGGGTGTTTTGAGGTTTTTCTAGTTTCGCTAAAGAGGTCACTCCCGGTGAGGGATCTCGGCTCTTTCCCCATCGAATAAGGTGCAGGGTATATCATATATACCGCGGCGCAAAGCAAGAACTATTTAAGCTGTCAAAAACTAATCCGTGAGTTTGTAGCATCTGCCAGTTTTGCTAAAGAGGTCACTCTCTATGAAGGGATATCGGCTCTTTCCTCATCGAATAAGGTGTAGGGTATATCATATATACCGCAGTGCAAAGCAAAAACTGTAGCTACCCTTTTTATAAAGTTTTGATTCTACAACATCTTTTAGCTTTCTTTCCTTTTATTAATCTCATTAATAAAAATCCCATCAATTAATGCTTCCTAAGCATCATAGAAGAAACGAAATCAGTAATATTTATATAGCAACATATATATATATATATATATATATATATATAGTATAAGCATTCGTCTCAGGCAGTCATATGATCTCATCATAGAACATTGCAGCAGAAGATAACATATGAAATATTGGGTATACTAGGACGTTCGTGTTTTATTTCGAGCCTGTATAAAACACGGATTCCACGGTCGCGGTGAATAGCCAAACCCACATCCCTAAACCCCTACGAGAGCGGCAAGCAACCCTGCCAATTCTAGGGTTAGGAGACCCGGTCTCAACTCCTCGAGATGGCCTCCCACTACACCCTAGAACCCGGTTACTTATGCTTCCCTCCTTGGGTCTACCTAATGTGGAAAAGTAAATAATATACACTGGTGACATCAACCTCATCCCGGATGTTTCCCAATAAAAGAATATTACATACAAATGAATTTTACAAGAATGAAAATAAAAACACTCATCTCACAAAATAACCCCGGCTATTCAGAACACGACGATCCAATATAATATATCACAGCAAGACGTAATATCTCATATCATCAACATAAGCAAGTATGCGTATCCCGATTGTCGTTGATGTATAGCAACGAAGCCGGCGATACACCACATACTACGCTTACGGTCACAGAAAAGAAAGTGTAAAACTACAACATTTAGAATCCACAATCTCTTTTGACATCGTAAATCTGAAATATCACATACTTTGCATTTCATGCCTAACTATATGAATTCCACATATTCTATTACATTCCAGATAAATAGATAATATTAAACTTTCCGATCGAATAATCAAATACCCAAGGTTTCCTAAATAGCTCAACACTTGAGCGGAGTTCAAAAAATCCCAGAATATGTCACAGTATAAATAGTCCAGCCGTAGAAGGGTCAAGCCAACGTCTCACATGTGGCAACGCCGTACTGCCCCAAACCCTAAGGTTTAGAGGCGGTTCATACGGTCACATAATTGAGTTAAGGTTTGTGTTCTTCTAGAGGTTCCACCACGTTACGTTTTTCCGAAAGATTAAAACTCAAGAAAAATTCAACACATGAAAGTTTTTCGTGTCGGGAAAAAGTGACTTTAATGATATCCGTTCGAACATTTTAACAGTTTCTAAATAATCCGGAGAACAGAACGAAATTAAACTTTCCAATCGAATCAACTAATACAAAATAATCCCCAGAAAACTCAACGCTTGAGCAAGATTAAAAATACCCAGAAATAAGAAGAAACACCTACGGATGTTACTGTGTAAACACATGTCCCAAATTCCCTGTTATGGCCGCGGAACCGCCGCGACAAGCATGTTCTTACCGCGGTTTCACGGCACTTTGAGAGCTTTGGGGGCTCGTATTTCAGGGTTATCCTTAGAATTCCCTGCTGATTTTTTTGAGTATTTTTAATGCAGAAAAAATCACATTTTTACAAAATTTCTAGAGAGGGGGTCAATTTCGATGTTTCGAGGTTCGATCGGAGTTTTAACTTTGTATACACGTCGCCTAACGCTCTAGCTAGACTCTGATACCACTGCAGAGTTCCTAGGCAGTCATACAAGGGTCTATAAGGCATCAACCATGCCCGATTTAAAATTTAGACGTGCCGAACAACCCAAATCCGGGATCTTTGCTAGATAATTAGGGTTACACATGCAAGTAAACATCTTTACAACTAAGATAGAGGGATTACAACCTTTGTAGTCCGCTCCTTCACATCATATGCTTCTAGTAGAAGTCCCTTCGCCGCGATCCATGATCTCCCGGACTGAAGAGAGGCTCCACAACCCAAATTATCCATGATAGCTTGTAGTTTTTCTTTTCTCCAATGATCTACCTCGAAGTTTCTTTAACTCAAGCTCTCACTCACTAATGAGGTGAACACCCTAATCTAATTGGCTAGACTAAATGAGGATGATGAAGTAGAATTTATGCTCTCTTTTATTATCAAATTCTCACACAAAATCATCACATAAAGAAAACCTAGAAAGCTTTTGTGAAGCTCAAGGAAGAACAAGAAGGAAAATCCTTTTGTGATGAATAATGAAAATTATCATAATGATTAATAATGCAACCATGGTTGAATATGAAGAGGCTAACCATTGTAGAGACTTAACCAAGGGTGAAGGGTTTGAGTTGGGTTAGAAATATCCATCAAAAATATCAAACATAATATCTTTGCTAGATACAAAGTAAAACATTCTAGAAGTATCAAGAAAGAACTAACCCAAATCAAACTCTAACCTTGTTTAATCTCTACAAAATATGTTCCATTAGTAATCATATCATGTTACAATATTATATATCACATATATAATATAAATTTGTAACAAAAGAAAATAATACAATTAACATATATCGCATATATATCAATGTATTATCCGGTGAGAAAATGAATCAATAAAGCGAGCCAATATTAGATAATGTAATGTAATATATCACATATATATTGATACATTAAATTATCGAATCAACACTTGATCCGACAATCCGGCTATATCGTATATAACTGACTAATATATCATGTACCGAGACATCGAATCAACACTTGATCCGATGACCCGGCTGATATCAAATATCGTGAGAATATAATACAGTATCTCATATCGTATTATCCTCGGTCCTGCACATATCACATATGTGCTTCTACTCCGTTTTGCCTGAGTCAAGAAACCTCTGTGTAGGACTCTGAAGAATCATCAATACGCCGGTAGCAGGTGATGATCATATCAAACACCCACATGCTGCAAGCGGTCAGCTAAACTTAACAGCCACCCAGGTATTGAGTGATCAGAAGATCAACAAGCAAGCCTTTACGTTCTCCTGTGAATCCAAACAGTAACACTACCGTACAGTCCGGTCTCTTCGTCTGATATGTCGCATATCTAGTCTAGGGGTGATATACGTCAGACCCCAGTAACCGATAAGTTGTGTCGATGTATGACTCATAACAGGTCGAGAACCTACTGATAACACTTACCAGTAGTACTCAATATCCGCCCTGGCCAGGGACTTCCAGTTATAGCCAATCGAACACAGCATAACATCAACTCCCAATACCGGGAAAGACGAATCCCCTCCTATCGCTCATTGTCTCCATGTGATTCGGCACTTCACCCAAAAGCCACCGTTTTGCATGCCCTCTTGGACGTGGTAAGGTGGAAATCAAAGCACAGTAGGAATCACACAAGACTCTATGACGACCTCGGGTCTACAGACTACCCTGTACCAGTGTCACCAGAGAACTGCCATCTGACGTGAGGTATAATACCATCTGGGAGTTCTCGGCGAGTCCGACCAGTGTACCCAGTCTCCACTGAGCACCTGTACACCATCCTTGATGTCAAACATCGATGGATATGGGATCATCCATCGCCCATCATATGGGTCAAGATGCGTATACGCTAGTCTACTCTAGTGTATCGATGCCCTGTCTCGACACACCCTCGACTAGGAACAGTTATAGGATTTACTCATCGAAGACCATGGCCCCACTAATATGATCTCATCATAGTCCTAGTAGTCGAGTACAGATCCTAAGGGCTTTATCAACATGTGAGAGTAAGACAATAAACTAATATAAGTCAACATATTAAGATAAAGTGAAACCAAATAGCATACTATCATGACGAGCAAAAAATTCCTCTCTCTTTATATCCAAGTATCAATTATAATATACATCATATGTACAACAATGGCCTCTAGGGTATATACATAACTAACAAACACTTGATCCGACAATCCGGCTATATTGCATATAACCGACTAATATAACATGTACCAATTCATCGAATCAACACTTGATCCGATGACCCGGCTATATCAAATATACCCGGCCGATATCTCATATCGGGAGAATAGAACACAGTATCTCATATCGTATTATTCTCGGTCCCGCACACATCACATATGTGTTCTTACTCCGTTTTGCCTGAGCCAGGAAACCTCTGTGTAGGACTCTAAAGACTCGTCAATACGCCGACAGTAGGTGATGATCATATCAAACACCCACAAGCTGCAAGCAGTCAGCTAAACGTAACAGCCACCCTGGTATTGAGCAATCAGAAGATCAACAAGCAAGCCTGTACATTCTCCTGCGAATCCAATCAGTAACACTCCTGGTCTCTTCGTCTGATATGTCGCATATCCAGTCTAGGGGTGGTAAACGTCAGACCCCAGTAACCGATAAGTCGTGTCGATATGAGGTCCATAATGGTTTGAGAAACTAGTGATAACACTTACCAGTAAATCTCAGCAACCCTGGCCAGGGATTTCCAGTTATAGCCAATCGAACACAGCGCAACATCAACTCCCTATACCGGGAGAGACAAAACCCCTCCTATCGCTCATTGCCTCCATGTGATTCGGGACTGTACCCAAAAGCACCGTTTTGCACGCCCTCTTGGACATGGTATAATGGAAATCAAATCACGGTGGGAATCACATAAGACTCTATGACGATCTTAGGTCTACAGACTAACCTGTACCAGTGTCACCAGAGAATTGCCATCTGACGTGAGGTATAATACCATCTGGGAGTTCTCGGCGAGCCCGTCCAGTGTACCCAGTCTCCACTGAGCACCCGTATACTATCTATGATGTCAAACATCAATGGATATAGGATCATCCATCGCCCATCTGCATGGGTCAAGAAGCATACGCTAGTCTACTCTGGTATATTGATGCCCTATCTCGATACACCTGCGACTAGGAACATTTGAAGGATGTACTTAGCGACTACATTGTCCCCTCTAGTATGATCTGCATCATAGTCCTGGTAGTCAAGTACTCATCCTAAGGGATTTATCAACATGTAACATAGAGACTATCAGAGTACATGTTAAAATAAAGAGCAACCAGATAGCATACTATCATGTCGAGCAAGGTAGTCCTCCATATATATGTCCAAGCATCCACTACATTATACATCGCATGTACAGTAATGGCCTCCAGGGAATACATATCACTAACATTTATTGGTTCTGGCCGCAATTTGCAGCCAGAGTAAGGGCTAGGGGGTTATGTTTTGGGGTAGGGGACTCGGGGGTTGCGTGTGGACTCGTGGTACTTTCAACTTTTACAAATTGTTTGTGTAGAAAAATATGGGATCACTTTGCTTGTTTTCTAGTATTTTGATTATGCGCATTACATTATTCGACATGATTCGTGTCTTTGTGTTGCTGTTGCTGTTGCTCTTGAGTTGGTTTTGTAGTGTCTCTACGCACGATACCTACTAAGCGAACACTTGAGAGTATGTTAGGAGTTGGTGCGTTGGTCAAGCGTAGTTTGTATATGCTATTGGTCGTTTGCTAATATACACTTGTTATATTGTTGTTTTATAATCTTAAGGACGCAGGAGAGGACTTAGGACGCTGCGAAGAATGGAATGCGAGTGGTTGGCTTTGCTTAGACCAAGATCATCTGTGAGTAGATTTAACATCTACAGGGGAATCTCCCGTATGGCGTTATGCGTCTGGGCTAGATTAAATGATATGATTCTTGATATTAAGTATATGGACATTGATTTTGCATGTGTACCTTTATTGCGTACCTCATTTTCCTATATGCATTGGACATAGTATTAATGAGACACAACACCATTATTGATGGTTCATGTTACACGAGTACTAATTGTATGCTAAACACACTCCGTCGATAATTGCCATGACACGCACAACACATATACATACGAGATATAGTTGACACCTATACATATGTGATATTTGTTAGTGATATGTATGCCCTAGAGGCCATTACTGTACATACGATGTATACTGTAGTGGATGCTTGGACATATATACGGAGGACTTTCTTGCTCGACATGATAGTATGCAATCTAGTTGCTATTCATCTTAACATGTACTCTGATTGTCTCTATGTTACATGTTGATAAAGCCCTTAGGATAAGTACTTGACTACCAGGACTATGATGCAGATCATACTAGTGGGGACAGTGTGGTCGCTAAGTACATCCTTCAAATGTTCCTAGTCGTAGGTGTATCGAGACATGGTATCGATATACCAGAGTAGACTAGCGTATAGCTTCTCGACCCATGTAGATAGGCGATGGATGATCCCATATCCATTGGTGTTTGACATCAAAGACAGTATACGGGTGCTCAGTGGAGACTGGGTATACTGGACGGACTCGCCGAGAACTCCCAGATGGTATTATACCTTACGTCAGATGGCAGTTCTCTTGTGACACTGGTATATGTTAGTCTGTAGACCCGAGATAATCATAGAGTCTTGTGTGATTCCCACTGTACTTTGATTTCAACCTTTCCACGTTCAAGAGAATGTGCAAAACTGTAAGTGTACGGTGGCGCCCCGACCGTCTGTCCAAGGCTAAAATGCGGAAACGAAAACTTTTTCAAAACTAGAAACCGGCGCTATCGTATACTTTAAATCCGGATTGAACCATTAACCTATAACTTGCGACTAGAGAAGAGTTGGACAGCTATACCGATTTGTAAGTGCACGGCGGCGCCCCGGCCGTCGATCCGACGCCGGAAACGCGGAAACGAAAAACTTTGTGAAACTTGCAAACCGGCACCACCGCGCACTAAAAACCCGGATCGGGCCATTAACCTGTCTACTCTAGCAAACTAAAAGATGGGTAGAGAGATATACCAAGCGATCCATGCCCTTCGGTCTTCGCCTCCACTCTAATCTCCTCATGGAATCTCCGGTTGTCGCCTCCTCGTCGAAACAGGCACCACGTCGCCGGATTCTTTTACGGTCTCCCACCTCTTAGCCGAGGCAACTCGGACGCGAAGTTGGCTAGCCGACGCGTCCAAGGGTACTGTAGGTGTAGTGTAGAATGGTATCCTCTTTTGGGTTTATGAAGTTGCCATGGATGGAGGAATGAGAGAAGAACTTTGGAGGAAAAATGATGCTCTCATTTTTAGCAAGGAATGAGATGAAGAAAAAACCACACATCAAAAATAAAAACCACCTCTCCAAAAGTGGCCGGCCCCTCTAGATCAAGAAGAAAATTGGAGAGAGAAAAAGGGCATATCAATATATGAAGATAATGATCAAATTATCTCACATCAAAATCCAATCAACTCTCATCTTATTTAATGCTAGCACTGAGATGGAAAAAGAATCTCATGATTATGTAGCCATATAAACAAATAACCCCTCCAGAAATGTGCACAACTGCAAATAACCCCCTCCATAGGAAAAGTCCGGCCGGGAAGGAACAAAGGAAAACTGGCCGAAACGAAATGCAAACTGGCAACCTCAGAAAACTGATCCCGTAATAAATTACAGGAAAACCCCGCGACTGCATATACATGCCCGCATTTGTATTCCCACTGAACACAAATGCAAAGAGACAAAATCTACACTGTCTAATACTAGGATCTGGCTTAAACCAAAGCCCGCTAGTAAAATCCGTCCGATCACAATCTGTGCAATACCACATGTATCTGATCGAACCCTGCCATATCTCCATACGGCCTCTACAGCGTTTCGCCCGAAACTTGAGAAACTGGTCTGTGGGGGACTCTAAAGACTCGTCAATACTTTGGCTGTGGATTTAACTACTAGCACGTCAGAGGTATTTGTAAGTCGATGTGCAACACCCCACGAGTAGCGGGGAGGTGGAAATATGAAAAAAAATCTTGTTTGGTAGCATACATCGACTAACCGAAGATCTTTTATAAACAATACTTAATAATAAGAATAGAGTTCTAAGCTACTATGTGAAGAGATTATGCCAAACGATTCTAGTCCTTCGTCTTTGTGATCTCTATGTCCTCCTCGGCCTTCTATCCGTGATAGATGATCCACCCGAGTACCCTAATCCAAGCTACACCTCAAGACTTGAGGTAACTTTGTTTCTCTAGTTGCTAACCAAAGTAACTAAGATGATGTAGAGTTAGGTTATGGAGTGTTTAGTCTTTACTAATCCTTGTACTCAACTCATGAGTGGTAGGATTAGGGATTGGAGAAGGAGAGAAAGCTTGAGGAGAGAGAAGGTGGAGAAGATAATGAGACTAAAAATCCTTCTTACTTGAATATATGATACATAATGAATTATCAAATAATATCAATTAAATGATTATTCACCATGCTTCATTTATTCAAGGAGAGTGATTCATCATGTGAGTCATTAGATCATTAATTATGCATTATTGATATGATGAATCATATGAATGAGTCACATAAGCAATTAATGAAAATGCCACCTTAACCTCCTTAGTCACCCTCATTCTAGAAGCTTCTCGAATATTTACGAGAACAACCTTCGCATCCGTGAAAACACGGAAAAACTAAAGACTGTATAAATCCAATAACCTGATACTAGAATCTGGCTTAAACCAAAGCCGTCTAGTAAAAACTGTCCGAATGTCGTACGTGCGTTTAAACACGTATTCGTCCGAACCCTTGTCGTAAAACCGTATGACCTCTATATCATTTCGCCTGGAGTTAGGAAAACTCTATGTGGGACTCTAAAGACTCGACTACTACGCTGGCAGTGGGTTTAACCATAGACCGCAAGCGGCACTAGCTGTACGTAACGGTCCCCTGGTAGATGTCGATAAGAAGGCCGGTGAGGATACCCATCCGAACTCCTACTGAGCCTGTGCGTGACAATATCCTAACAGTCCGGTCTGTTCGTCTGAGAGTATCGCATGTATGGTCTAGGGAGGTGGTAAACGTCGGACCCCTAATAACCGTACAAGTCGTGTCGGTATTGCTCTATCACGATCCGAGAATCTACTGATCAACCTATCAGTAACTCTCAATCAGCCCTGGCCAGGGACTTATGGTAATGACCAACCGATCACTGTGCGATATCAACTCCCTATACCGGGAGAGAGGAATCCCTAACAGTCACTCACTGCCTCCACGTGGCTCGGGACTGTGCCCAACTAAAACCTGTTTGCACGACTCCTTTGAACCGTGGTAGGGTAGTAATCAAAGCACAGTAGGAACTGACATGAGACAAATGACGACTTTAAGTCAACGGACTATCTGCACACATGTCACCTGAGAACTGCTATCTGACGTTAGGTATAAATATCATCCAGTCAGTTCTCGACGAGTCCTGTCCGGTGTACTCACACTTAGTGAGCATCTGTATACAATCTTAGGTGCACTCCACCAATGGCTGCGGGACCAATCCATCGTCCCTCCTCAGGTTCTAGATTTGTATGCACCAGTCTACTCTGGAGTATCAATGCCCAGTCTCGATACTCCTGCGACCAGGGACATCTAAGGATGTGCCTATTGACTATCCAGCTCCCACTAGTATGACTGCCATCATAACGCCGGAAGTCAGGCAAACATCCTAAGGGCTTTATCCACATGTATATATATATATATGAATACTAAGCAAAATATATCATACGTTAAGATAAAGACAAACCAAATAGCGTACTATCATATTAAGCAAGACTGTTATGTATATACATATCCCAGTATCTTATACAATGAAGGCCTCTAGGGCATATATATCCAACAGTATTAGCTAATACGTAACGGGCTACCAGGTACTGACCAAAAGGGATGTCGATGAGAGAACTCATCCTGACACCCTACTGAGCCTGTCAGTGACAATATCCGTACAGTCCGGTCCGTTCGTCTATGAGCATCGCATGGCGGGCCTAGGGGGTTGGTAAAAGTCAGACCCCTAAAAGAGGTACAAGTCGTAACGGAGTGTAGCCCAGAACACCATGAGATACTACTGGAATACCAACCAGTAAATCTCCTGCCTTGGCCAAGGACTTTTCATGTACTGGCTCTCTTAGACACAGCGCGACCTCACCCCCAATACCGGGAGAGATGAACCCCTGCAGATCCGCTCATTGCCTCCATGTGGCTCGGGACTGTACCCAACTAAAACCTGTTTGCACGTCTCCTTTGAGCGTGGTAGGGTAGTAATCAAAGCACAGTGGGAACTCACACGAGATAAATGACGATCTCAGGTCGATGAACTAACATGTACACATGTCACCAGGGAACTGCTATCTGACATCAGGGATAATACCAACTAGCTGGTTCCCGGCGAGTCCTGTCCGGTGTACTCATAACCCAATGAGCACCTGTATACATCTTAGGTGAACCAACTGACACCAGTGGCTTGTGAGACCGGCCACCGCCCCTCGTCGGGGTCTCGACTGTATACACTAGTCTACTCTGGAGAATCGATGCCCTGTCTCGAAACTCCCACGACTAGGGACCTTTTAAGGATGTGCTTATAGACCCCAGCTCCCACGTATATGATCGCGCTCATACTGCTGGTAGTCAAGCAAGAATCCTAGGGGCTCTATCAACGTACAATAGTGACCTGTAAGGTCACCTAAAGCAATACACGATGATAAAGATAAACCAGATAGCATACTATCATCTTGAGTAAGAATGTCCAACTGGGACAGGCCCTCCCTCAATCATTGCAATCACGTGCCTGTGATCCAATCATTGAATCTGAGGGCACTATCTCCAATACGATTGATCCGTGTCCTTCGGTCTTTGGCCACCATCCCAAGCTCCTCGCGGCATCTCTGGTCTCGATCTCCTCATCAGAAAGGGCACCACATCTTTGAGTCTTTTTAGGGGCTCCCGCTTCATCCGAAGTAACTCGGGTACGAAGTTTGCTAGCCGACGTGTCCAAGGCGAAGTAGAGAATGTTTGTGACAACTTTGTCTCTTGCATCCATTGTATGGATGGAGGTTGAAGGTGATGCCATCCATGGAAATTGTGAGCTAGAGGAAGAAGAAGAAGAGGAAGAAGAAGAAGTTCCCTTTTCTTTTTCCTATCTTTTTTTGTGATAAAATGAGAGAGAGACTGTGAAAAATACAAGAGCAAAAGACTCATATGGCTGCCCTTCCTCTCTCCTCCTCTCATTTCATCCACAAATCAATCACAATATGTGACACATGCACAAAGAAAGAGACCATGAGTCACCACTTGTGCATGTGTCACAATTAATGCTCCTAATCATGATTTCTTGCTCACAATTTCCATTTGTAAACATTAATCCAAATGTTTACAACAATAAAAAGATATGGCAACATCTAAAGTAAACTCGTGACGGATCACAAGGACACCCTTCACCGGTATATAAATACCTGCATCTGCATTCTGACTGAATGCGAATGCGATGAGACTAAAGTAATCCAACAAATCTAATATTAGGATCCGGCTTAAACCAAATCCCACTTGTATAATCCGTCTGATCATGATCCGTGCACTACCGCACGTATATGATCGAACCCTGTCATATATTATACGGCCTCCATAACGTTTCACCCGAAACTTGAGAAACTGTCTATGGGGGACTCTAAAGACTCGTCAATACTTTAGCTGTGGATTTAATCACTAGCACGTCAGAGGTACTAGCCGTACGTAACGGGCTACCAGGTATTGACCATAAGGGAGGTCGATGAGCGAACTCATCCTGACACCCTACTGAGTCTGTCAGTGACAATATCCATACAGTCCGGTCCGTTCGTCTATGAGCATCGCATGGCGGGCCTATGGGGTTGGTAAAAGTCAGACCCCTAAAACCGGTACAAGTCGTGTCAGAGTGTAGTCCAGAACACCGTGAGATACTACTGGAATACCTACCAGTAAATCTCCTGCCTTGGCCAAGGACAACGTGTAATGGCTCTCCTAGACACAGCGCGATCTCATCCCCAATACCGGGAGAGACGAAACCCCTGCCGATCCGCTCACTGCCTCCATATGGCTCGAGATTGTACCCAACTAACACCTGTTTGCACGAATCCTTTGAGCCATGGTAGGGTAGTAATCAAAGCACAGTGGGAACTCACACGAGACAAATGACGATCTCAGGTCAATGAACTAACCTGTACACATGTCACCAGGGAACTCCTATCTGACGTCAGGTATAATACCAACTAGCATGTTTCCGGCGAGTCCTGTCCGGTGTACTCATAACCCAATGAGCACCTGTATACATCTTAGGTGAACCAATTGACACCAATGGCTTATGAGACCAGCCACCGCCCCTCGTCGGGGTCTCGACTGTATACACTAGTCTACTAATGGATTATCGATGCCCGGTCTCGAAACTCCCACGACTAGGGACCACTTTAAGTATGTGCTTATAGACCCTAGCTCCCACGTATATGATCGCCATCATACTGCTGGCAGTCAAGCAAGAATCCTAAAGGCTCTATCAATGTGTAATAGCGACCTGTAAGGTCGCCTAAAGCAGTACATGATGATAAAGATAAACCAGATAGCATAATGTTATCTTGAGTAAGACTGTCCTACTGGCATAGGTCCTCCCTCAATCATTGCAATCACGTGCCTGTGATCCAATAATTGACTCTGAGGGAACTATATCCAACAATCTCCCACTTGCACTCAAGGCTAATTATTGCGATGTCGCATACTCACAGCCCGTGTGATACCGAACACCCAACTCCTTTACTAATCAGTCTCATAAAGCCCGTTTGCGAAACTATTGAGTTCGAGGAATAGCCTTAGTGAGTGGATCCGCCCTAATGTTTCTTTCTATGTCTCTTTTTATCTCAAGTTCGCGAAGAAAGCCATCTCCTGAAATGAGCAATACCTGTCTTAGAATATGTCTGGATATCTGATGGGCCCTAGTTCATAAATGAACTCCAAATCCAAACTTCTTAGACTTTATCGTCAACTGAACTTAATCAGTATCCTGCGCCACACCTCTCTCAGTATCCGCTTGGACCATCTGTCCAAAATACTGCCCCTCGTTAGAGGGAAAACTATAATTCCGACATTCAGTCTATCATCCAGGTCACCTTAGAACCCCGGAATGATAACCGTCCCCCGAAAGAGGCTGTTGTTATCATATCCTAGAACATCCACTTATGTTCTAAAACTGCTTCTGAACGTTTCTCCAAGATATGATTAATATCAATCTATTGCATCTAGTGCAAAAAAAACGTCTGGTGTGGTACTTGACATCTTATGATTGACTCAATTGCCTAAGCAAGTGATCTGCCAATCATACACATCCCTCTTCCCTTTAGTTTGTAAGACACCTTTAGAGAGGGTGACTCCATGACCTGCAGGTACACTACCGTTCCAGGAGTCGTACATTCTAAATTACCTTTAAAATGCTGTCTAAGTACCCAGATTGGGAAACTACCCAAATCTAGATCTAAACCATAGATCTAGTAACCAGAATGTCTGATATTATATCAAAGTCCTATGTGGAGAAACCACTGTGTGACAACCAAAGTATAACCGATCGTAGTATAGGAATTTCACTTCCTACTCTGTGTATGTCATCCAAATACTAGGACATCACACCCTACTACCTTCTTAACAGATCCATTCCCTATTCTGATGAAGTCAAACCTATGACTGTCACATCAGAAATAGATGATCTATCTCTGCTATATCTGCTTTAGTCCATAAATAGACATAAGCTACTTGTCCACTACGCTTCCGCTGCTCCCACTGACTACGACAACCCTCTAGCAGAGTCATATACACGTGCACTTCTATAGCCAGTTCAGAACGACGCTATACCCATCCTCCTGCCAGGTCTCATAGCCTGGAACAACAGTAGTGTCAAGTCTGGGTAAACAAGAATCTCCCTTTCACCGTCCTTGAGGCTACCGGAGTACCTCTCGGGTGCCTGAGGTTACCTACCATATCTGCGGAGTGGCCAATGGAATATCAGTCCAGATTGAATCTTTAAGTTCTTATCAAATTTTCAGTAATCATTTGCGGTTCAGGAATCACTTCCAGTTCTACCATACTCCCACTACTGTTTTTAAAAAAAATCCATTTTACTAAAACTGTGGCGAGTCAAGAACAATATCACCATTGATCTTCCAGATGGTAGAAAGTTAACCCTCGTCATAGCCCGGGTCAACCCACAAACAGCCATTACAGAAACGTGCCTTGAGTTATCCAGAGTCTGGTTTTAAGCATAAGCAGGAAAACTCCCCGTACCTTAACAATGTTAAGATATGAACTATTCTATATCCAATATAGAAGCAGAGGCACTGATTTAATTGGAACCTGATTCAAATCATGCAGCTGTTTCCAGTGCATGTCAACTAAATGGAAGGAGGCCGATCAGCGTTACTCAACTTAGGAATACATCCAGATATGTGTAACCTGAAAGAGAAACAAGTTCTCTTAATCATTACTATTAACTGAATACAATACACAAGTATCTACATCTTCGATCACCTTGAAGAATCTTGATACTTGCAACGTCTGGTTCTCTACTTTATTCTTATACCTATAACTTCTCAAAACTTAGACCTTTCATTTCTACGAAACACATGTCTAAGAACTAGAGAAGTCACAAGTAAATAGAATATAGTACGAGTACCAACCCCTCTGTCCTCGTGGACACTAGACAACATACAATACTCTATATAAGTCCCCTGAGTCTAATAACTCATTCGTTGTGTGTCGTAGGTTGAAAACTGTACTTATGGTTAAGAAGAATTACACCGATGTTTAATGCTCCTTACCTAACCATCCACAAATATAGGTAAATGTCATAGACATAATTTCAAAAAGTTATATCTAACTTTATAAAAATAAACGTACAGATATATCAATTTGAAATTGGTGCATAACAACGGATATTCAAAACCAAATATTTGCCGTCCGGCAAACGACCCAGGCGATTTCCTTAAATATCACCAATTACAACGAATCACGATATAATGAGGATGATCACCCAATTCCCAATAACTTACTCCAACTTATCATCTGTAAAACCATACAGATGTGAGAATCAACCCTGGTAAATACATACCCTGGAGCAAGGAACAATTAGGAAATCAGTTTTCTTTTAACAATACACAGTGAAACTGAAACATATAAATGTTTCGAAGGGGTATCCGGATATTCCTAGTAATGCCTCTTCCATTATCAGATTCACAATTATAACCGTATATTTCTTTGTCATCTCTCCAAATCCCTTAATATGTCTTTAGTCATTACCTTCTTTACACCCATTTAGGCCAAATGGTTTTCTTCCTTCCCTACCGTTCGGCACCAGCCTATGGTTTGGAAGAAGACTATCCAATAAACGTAATAGGTGTACTGTCCTAATCTAAGGAGCACTCGCAACCCGAGAGAAGGTAAAGATAAAAGACAACTGAATAAGACCTTATTCCTATTTCTCCTGAACCAGAATCCATCCCCGAACTGGAACAAGTTCCTTCGAGTTCGTATATAACCATACGATGGAGTATCCAATAAACTGTGGATCTTTGTAGTGATACGGAGTGTTCTGGAGAAATACAAAGGTGATGTAGGATTAGCGAAGAAATATTTGGTTTGGTCGTGAATAGCAGTCGCAGTTTACTTTGCCCTCTTACTAATCCCTTTATTTGTTTTTACTTAAGACCTTCTGTACACCTTTATTTGGCTAAATGGTTTTCTTCATTCTCTACCGTTCGGCACCTGCCTATGGTTTGGATGAAGACTATCCAATAAGCGTAATAGGTGTACTATCCTAATCCAAGAAACACTCACAACCTGAGAGAAGGTAAAACAAAAAGACAACTGAATAGTCCTATTCGTTTTCTCCAGAACCGGAAACCATCCTCGAATAAGTTCCTTCAAGTTCGTATATAACCATAGGATGGTTTTATCCAATGGAAGTGGATGTTCGTAGTAATACGGGGTGTTCTGGAGAAAAGGGTAAAAGTAGGAGTGGCAAAGAGGTATGCAACTCTGATAATCCAAAAGCCAGTGTTTAAGAAGGTTCGGTTAATCTTGGTCACTGAGTCATAGCATAGGATCGGGTCATGATCACTGCCAAAGAGAGAGAAAAGAAACACTCAGCGTGCACTCTAACCTAGATCTGAATGGTTATCAATTTATCTAATCAGGAAACCTCCCACGGTATCGTCAAATTCTCCTCTAAACCTGAAAGAAGAATTAGTCAGGATCATCCGAGGAGTAAACCAACTCATCAGTGGGAATCAGGATCCAACTATCATCGTAAGATAACGTGATGGAATCCACTCACGTTATCACACTCCAGAAGGTATGCGCATATCTGGCAAGTTTCAGTTTCTTTAGAAACTCCCGATATGATTTTCACCCCATGCTCTTATGACCTTGATGAAGGCCAACATATCATAAGTCACATGTCAAGTTCTACACGTCATTATCCAGGTTAATTTGAACCCACCCGTACATACCCTTGACAAAGGCTAAAGTAGTAGTACGACTGTCCCAAACCAACGCATCTATCTATGCAGCAGAAAAGTGACAAATAGCTACCATACACGATGCCTTGACGAAGGCCAACATACATAGCATGAATACTAAGTGCTGCCCTTCTGAAATGACGGAGGGCTACGAATGGATTTTGGCGAAAAACCTTTAACGTAATGAACTTGATATCATTGAAGGAACCAGATAGCTTTTTATAAAAATATAGTGGCGAAAACCTTTGCTAAAGAGGTCACTCCCGGTGAAGGGATCTCGGCTCTTTCCCCGTAGAATTAGGTGCAGGATATTCCAGCTGAATACCACGATGCAAAGCAAAAAGGCAATCGGCTATAGTGATGTTATTACCCTGACGCAAACTTCTTTCCAAGGGGTCAGTCCCGGTGAAGGGATCTCGGCCCTTGCCTCGTCGACTGAGGTGCTGGATATTCATAACCGAATACCACTGTGCAAAACAAATGAAAACGACCTTGCAATAACTGCTTTTTGAAAAATGTTCCAACAACATCAGAATAGGTTTGTTTAGCTTGCATTGATCCGAATCAATGCGGTCCCATCAATTAATCACACCACAAATGAACGAAAATATGATGTATGTATATGCTATCCGTATTCGCCACTGGGTCCCATCATCACCCGTTAGGTTACTTAACTAACGACAGAGTGGGGACTGGACTAGCGCGGGTATAAAACATATACAACATCTACTAGTATATATCAATATATAATAATCGCTCAAAGCTTGATAAAATGCAACAACACAGAAATGTAATAAGCATCACAGAACAATACAGATAATCTGGGATCCCTGGGTTTCATAGAGCCGCTACTGAAACCCGACGTTCCTCTGGTCTTGTGGATAGCCTGTGCAATGAAATCCTAGACCCCTACGGGCGCGGCAAGTTACCCACAAAAACCTGAAGCAAGGCAGCCCCCTTTATCAAAGTGAATGGACCACCCAGCACTTCACGGAATCCGATAACTTGAGCACCCCTCCTTGGGTCAACCTATACCCCCTACGAATGCAGCGAATAGCCTGCCAATTCTAGAGTGAAGCCCCCTCCGTCTCAAAGCCATGAGATGCGGGCTCGTTGCCCTATAGAACCCGGCTATCCGTGCACCCCACCGCGGGGTACTCCTAGTACAGAAAGTAAAATATATACAACGGGTACATCGACCTCAGCCCGGTCGTGCCCCAAAAGAATAATATAAAAACTGGCAGTGACGGCAGTCTACATGTCGGACGCTCGCCCCGCAATATCAAATGTACAAATACAACCAAGCTGTACTACCATTGCATCCAGGCTATCCATTACTACAAAACCGCAACATCACAGCACAACACAGAACATCAATGTGAAGGTCACGTTCACAAATCCATCTAAAAGAGCTATAACAATTAGACAAAATTTACCGATCAAATGACATTCACGGTCGCAGATATAATGTAAATAATGTGAACTAACATATTTAAAATTTTCGATCGACAAAATTTCCCGAAGTGGGCCCCAAGCACAATTCCCAGTACTCAAACAAATCTGGGGCCAAACAAAAAATACTAGAAACCCCAATTCCAACTCAGAGACCACTGTAGAAATTTTGGTGCCCTAATGCTACAGTAGTACAGCGGATCCGCGGCCAAACAAGGGTCATTCCGCGGTTCCGCGGTGTTACAGTGGGCTCAGGCTACGAAATTTCTGCTGTGTTCTAAGAAAAGCCTACCTGATTTTTTGCAATACTCAAAATAATTTTTTACGATAAAAAAATTTAGACAGATACTGCACAAATTGGAATAGCGGTTTTGGAAATTTCATTCGATCGAAGTTCTAAACACGGTAGAGCAAGCTAGTAAAGGTTAATGGCATGTCTCTGATACCATGTAAGTGTACGGTAGCGCCCCGGCCGTCTGTTCGAGGCCAAAATGCGGAAACGAAAACTTTTTCAAAACTAGAAACCGGCACTATCGTATACTTTAAATCTGGATCGAACCATTAACCTATAACAAGCAACTAGAGAAGGGTTGGAAAGCTATACCGATCGATCCGTGTCCTTCGGTCTTTGGCCACTATCCTAAGCTCCTCGCGGCATCTCCGGTCTCAATCTCCTCATCGGAAAGGGCACCATATCTTCGAGTCTTTTTACGGGCTCCCGCTTCATCCGAGGCAACTCGGGCATGAAGTTCGCTAGCCGACGTGTCCAAGGCGAAGTAGAGAATGTTTGTGAAAACTTTGTCTCTTGCATCCATTGTATGGATGGAGGTTGAAGGTGATGCCATCCATGGAAATTGTGAGCTAGAGGAAGAAGAAGAAGAGGAAGAAGAAGAAGTTCCCTTTTCTTATTCTTATCTTTTTTGTGTGATAAAATGAGAGAGAGACTTGTGAAAAATACAAGAGCAAAAGACTCATATGGCTGCCCTTCCTCTCTCCTCCTCTCATTTCGTCCACAAATCAATCACAATTTGTGACACATGCACAAATAAAGAGACCATGAGTCACCACTTGTGCATGTGTCACAATTAATGCTTCTAATCATAATTTCTAGCTCACAATTTCCATTTGTAAACATTAATCCAAATGTTTACAACAATAAAAAGATACGGCAACATCTAAAGTAAACTCGTGATGGATCACAAGGATACCCCACACCTGTATATACATACCTGCATCCGCATTCTGACTGAATGCAAATGTGATGAGACTAAAGTAATCTAACAAATCTAATACTAGAATCCGGCTTAAACCAAAGCCCACTAGTATGATCCGTCCGATCATGATCCGTACACTACCTCACGTAGATGATCGAACCCTGCCATATATCATACGGCCTCTACAACGTTTCGCCCGAAACTTGAGAAACTGTCTGTGGTGGACACTAAAGACACATCAATACTTTGGCTGTGGATTTAACAACTAGCACGTTAACAACTAGCCGTACGTAACGGGCTACCAGGTATTGACCAAAAGGGAGGTCGATGAGCGAACTCATCCTAACACCCTACTGAGCCTATGAGTGACAATATCCGTACAGTCCGGTCCATTCATCTATGAGCATCGCATAGCGGGCCTAGGGGGTTGGTAAAAATCAGACCCCCAAAAGCGGTACAAGTCGTGTCGGAGTGTAGCCCAGAACACCCTGAAATACTACTGGAATACCTACCAGTAAATCTCCTGCCTTGGCCAAGGACTTTGTGTAATGGCTCTCCTAGACACAGCGCGATCTCACCCCCAATACCGGGAGAGACGAAACCCCTGCCAATCCGCTCACTGCCTTCATGTGGCTCGAGACTGTACCCAACTAATGTAAGTGCACGGCGGCGCCCCGGCCGTCAATCCGACGGCCAAACGCGGAAACGGTGGTAAACTTAAATTTTTTGCGGACTTAGCAAACCGGCACCACCGCGCACTAAACCCCGGATCATGCCATTAAACTAGTCTAAGCTAACAAGAGAATGAGTTAGAGATATACCGACTGATCCGAGTCCTCCGGTCTTCATCTCCACTCCGATCTCCTCGCGGGATCTCCGGTCGTCGCCTCCTCGCCGGAAGGGCACCACGTCGCCTGCATCTTTTACGGGCTCCCGCCTCTATACCGAGGCAACTCGGGCATGAAGCCGGCAACTCGACATGCCCAAGGTTTGCGGTAGGATGTGTAAAGTCTATGTCTCATTGGGGTATTGGAGTTGCCTTTGATGGAGGAATCATGAACTTTGGACTTTGGAATGAAGTGTAGAATTTTGCAAGCATGAAAATGATATGAACCAATCTTTTCTCAACATGAACTCTCTCATTCCCCTCCTCTAAATGTGGCCGGCCTCTCATCAAGAGAATGGTGGAGGAAAAAATGAAAATCATCCATACATAAACCATGAAGGAGAGTGAGTGTAGGAGAATAGAAGAGGTGACCACAACATCAACCATACCTTTCACTTTAAACCCATCCTCATTCAATCAAATCTCACTAAAGCAAAAGCATGGTTGAAAAGCAAAGATTCTTATCATATCAAACCCTTTTGCAAGAAAACCCCTCCACAATTGTTATTTGCACAATTGCAAATAACCCCCTCCATCGGAAAAGTCCGGCCGGGAAAGAACAAAGAAAAACCGGCCGGAACGGAATGCAAACTGGCAACTCCAGAAAACTGGTCCCGTAATAAATTACAGGAAAACCCCATACTGTGCATACACACCCGCATCTGTATTCCGTCCGGATACAAATGCAATGAGACAAAATCTACACTGTACTAAACTAGGACCGGCTTAAACCAAAGCCGGCTAGTAATATCCGTTCGATCCTGATCCGTGCAATACCGCACGTATCTGATCGAACTCTGCCATATACCTATACGGCTACTAGTACAAACCGTCCAATCCTGATCCGTGCAATACCGCACGTATCTGATCGGACCCTGCCATATCTCCATACGGCCTCTACAGCGTTTCGCCCGAAACCTGAGTAACTGAAAGTGTGGGGGACTCTAAAGACTCGTCAATACAATGGCTGTGGATTTAACCACTAGCCCGTCAGAGGTATAAGCCAATACGTAACGGGCCACCAGCTATTGACTAAAAGGGACGTCGATGAGGAAGCTCACCCCGACACCCAACTGAGCCTGTCAGTGACAATATCCGTACAGTCCGGTCCGTTCGTCTATGAGCATCGCATGGCGGGCCTAGGGGGTTGGTAAAAGTCAGACCCCCAAAAGCGGTACAAGTCGTGTCGGAGTGTAGCCCAGAACACCCTGAGATACTACTGGAATACCTACCAGTAAATCTCCTGCCTTGGCCAAGGTCTTTGTGTAATGGCTCTCCTAGACACAGCGCGACCTCACCCCCAATACCGGGAGAGACGAAACCCCCGAAGATCCGCTCACTGCCTCCATGTGGCTCGGGACTGTACCCAACTAAAACCTGTTTGCACGACTCCTTTGAGCCGTGGTAGGGTAGTAATCAAAGTACAGTGGGAACTCACACGAGACAAATGACGATCCCCAGGTCGATGAACTAACCTGTACACATGTCACCTGGGAACTGCTATCTGACGTCAGGTATAAGACCAACTAGCATGTTCCCGGCGAGTCCTGTCCGGTGTACTCATAACCCAATGAGCACCTGTATACATCTTAGGTGAACCAACTGACACCAGTGGCTTGTGAGACCGGCCACCGCCCCTCGTCGGGGTCTCGACTGTATACACTAGTCTACTCTGGAGTATCGATGCCCTGTCTCGAAACTCCCACGACTAGGGACCTTTTAAGGATGTGCTTATAGACTCCAGCTCTCACTTATATGATCGCCCTCATACTGCTGGCAGTCAAGCAAGAATCCTAGGGGCTCTATCAACGTGCAATAGCGACATGTCAGGTCGCCTAAAGTAGTACACGATGATAAAGATAAACCAGATAGCATACTATCATCTCGAGTAAGACTGTTCTACCGGGATAGGTCCTCCCTCAATCATTGCAATCACGTGCCGGTGATCCAATAATTGACTCTGAGGGCACTATCTCCAACAATCTCCCACTTGCACTCAAGGCTAATTATTGCGATGTCGCATACTCACAGCCCGTGTGATACCGAACACCCAACTCCTCTACTAGGCAGTCTCACAAAAACCGTTTGTGAAACTATTGCGTTCGAGGAATAGCCTCAGTGAGTGGATCCGCCTTGATGTTTCATTCTATGTCTCTCTATATCTCAAGTTCGCGGAGAAAGCCATCTCCCGAAATGAGCAATACCTGTCTTAGAATGTCTGGATGTCTGATGGGACCGAGCTCATAAATGAACTCCAAATCCAAACTTCTTAGACTGTATCGTCAACTGAACTTAATCAGTATCCTGCGTCATGCCACCCTCAGTATTGCCTTGGACCACCTGTCCAAAATACTGCCCCTCGTCAGAAGGAAAAATAAAACTCTGACAACCTCCTTATCGTCCATGTCACCTTGGAAGCCTGGAATGATAACTGTCTCCCGAATGAAGCTGTCGTTATCATATCCCTAGAACATCCACTTATGTTCTAAAACTGCTTCCGACTGTTTCTCCAGGATTGGATCATTATCAACTTATTGCATCTACTGCAAGAACAACATCTGGTGTGGTACTTGACATCTCATGATTGACTCAATTGCCTAAGCAAGTGACCTGCCAATCATGCGTATCCCTCTCCCCTTTAGTCTGTAAGACACCTTTAGAGAGGGTGACTCCATTACCTGCAGGTACACTACCATGCCAGGAGTCGTCCATTCTAAATACTCTTAGAATGCTGTCAAAGTACCCTGATTGGGAAACCACCCAAATCTAGATCTAAAACCATAGATCTAGTAACCAGTATGTCTAATATAATGTCCAAGTCCTATGTGGAGAAACCACTGTGTGACGACCAAAGTATAACCGATCGTAGTAAAGGAATATCACTTCCTACTACCTTCTCAACAGATCCATCCCCTATTCTGATGACGTCAAACCTATGACTGTCACATCAGAAACAGATGATCTATCTCCGCTACATCTGCTTTAGTCTATAAATAGACATAAGCCTGATGTCCACCAATGCTTCCGCTGCTCCCACTGACTACGACAACCCTCTGGCAGAGTCATATACACGTATACTTCTGAAGCTAGTTCAGAACGACGCTATACTCATCCTCCTGCCGGGTCTCGCAGCCTGGAACAACACCAATGGCAAGTGTGGGTAAACAAGAACTTCCCTGTCACCGTCCTTGAGGCTACCGAAGTACCTCTCGGATGCCTGAAGTTACCCACCTTATCTGCGGAGTGGCCAATGGAATGTCAAATCAGATTGAATCTTCAGGTTCCTTATCAAATCTTCAGTAATCGTTTGCGGTTCTGGAATCACTTCCAGTTCTACCATACTCCCACTTCTGTTTTTGAAAAAATCCATTTTTAATAAAACTGTGGCGAGTCTTGAACAATACTGCTATTGTTCATCCAGATGGTAGAAAGTTAACCCTCGTCATAGCCTGGGTCAACCCACAAACAGCCATTACAGAAACGTGCCTTGAGTTGTCCAATGTCTGGTTTTAAGCATAAACCGGACAACTCCCCGTACCTTAACATCGTTAAGATATGAACTGTTCTACATCCAATATAGAACCAGAGGCACTGATTTAATTGAACCAGATTCAAATCATGCAGCTTTCTCCAGTGCATGTCAACTAAATGGAAGGAGGCCGATCAGCGTTACTCAACTTAGGAATGCTTCCAATTATGAGTAACCTGAAAAAGAAGCAAGTTCTCTTAATCATTACTATCAACTGAATACCATACACAAGTATCTACATCTTCGATCACTTTGAAGAATCCCGATACTTGCAACACCTGGTTCTCTACTTTATTCTTATACCTATAACTTCTCAAAACTTCGACCCTGTGTTTGTACGAAACACCTGTCTAAGAACTAGAGAAGTCATAAGTAAGCAGAATACAGTACGAGGACCAACCCCTCTGTCCTGATGGACCCTGGACAACATACAATACTCTGTATAAGTCCCTTGAGTCAGATAACTCATTCACTGTGTGTCGTAGGTTGAAAACTGTACTTATGGTTAAGAAGAATTACACCGCTGTTTAATGCTCCTTGCCTAACCATCCACTGATATAGGTAAATGTCATCGACATAATATCAAAAGGTATATCTCACTCTATGAAAATAGACGTACAGATATATCAATTTGAAATTGGTGCACAACAGCGGATATTCAAAACCAAATATTTGCCGACCGGCAAACAACCCAGGTGGCATCCTCAAATATCACCAATTTCAACGAATTCCGATATAATGAGGATGATCACCCAATTCCCAATAACTTACTCCCACTCATCATCTGTAAAACCATACAGATGTGAGAATCATACCTGGTAAATACATACCCTGGAGTAAGTGTCTAATCGGGAAATCAGTTTTCCATTAACAGTACACAGTGAAACTGAAACATTGAAATGTTTCGTTGGGGTATCCTGGTATTCCTAGTAATGCCTCATCCATTATCCAGATTCACAACTATAACCGTATAATTCTTTGCCACCTCTCCAAATCCCTTCATATGTCTTTAGTCTTTACCTTCTGCACACCCCTTAGGCCAAATGGTTTTCTTCCTTCCCTACCGTTCGGCACCAGCCTATGGTTTGGAAGAAGACTATCCAAAAAGCATAAAGGGTGTACTGTCCTAATCCTAGGAGCACTCGCAACGCGAGAGAAGGTGAAGATAAAAGACACCTGAATGTACTTTATTCCTATTTCTCCTGAACCAGGATCCATCCCCGAACTGGAACAAGTTCCTTTCGAGTTCGTATATAACCATACGATGGATTATCCAATAAACTGGGATCTTCGTAGTAATACGGAGTGTCCTGGAGAAATACAAAGGTGATTTAGGATTGGCGAAGAAATACTTGGTTTGGTCGTGAATATCAGTCGCAATTTACTTTGCCCTCTTACTAATCCCTTGCTTTGTCTTAATCTTAATACCTTCTGTACACCGTTTAGGCTAACTGGTTTTCTTCATTCCCTACCGGTCGGCACCAGCCTATGGTTTGGAAGAATACTATCCAATTTGCATAATAGGTGTACTACTCCTAAACTAAGGAGTACTCGCAACCTGAGAGAGGGTGAAAAGAAAAGACAACTGAATAGTCCTATCCGTTTTCTCCAGAACCGGAAACCATCCTCGAATAAATTCCTTCGAGTTCGTATCTAACCATACGATGGTTTTGTCCAATGGAAGTGGACGTTCGCAGTAATACGGGGTGTCCTGGAGAAAAGGGTAAAAGTAGGAGTGGCAATGAGGTCTGCAACTCTGATAATCCAAAAGCCAGTGTTAAGAAGGTTCGGTTAACTTGGTCTCTGAGTCATAGTCTAGGGTCGGGTCAATGGTCGCTGCCAGAGAGAGAGAGAAAAGAAACACTCAGCGTGCACTCTATCCTAGATCAGAATGGTTACCAATTTATCTAATCTGGAAAACCTCCCACTGTACCTCAAAATCTTCTCCAAACCTGAAAGAGGATTTAGTCGGGGTCACCCGAGGAGTAAACTAACTCATCAGTGGGAATCGGGATCCAACTCTCATCGCATGATAACGTGACGGAATCCGCTCACGTCATCACACTCCAGAAGGTATGCGCATATCTGGCAAGTTTCAGTACTTTTGAAACTCCCGATGAGATTTCTGCCACATGCTCTTATGACCTTGACTTTGGCCAACAAATCATAAGTTACATGTCAAGTTCTACCCGTCATTCTCCAGGTTGATTCGAATCCACCCGCACAAGCCCTTGACTTTGGCCAACAAGGCTATACGACTGTTCCAAACCAACGCATCTATCTATGCTGCATATGAATAACCAACAGCTACCAAACACTGTGCCTTGACTTTGGCCAACAAACACAGCTTGAATACTATTGACTACCCATATGAAACGACGGAGGGCTACGAATGGTTTCTGGCGAAAACCTTTAACGTAAAGAACTTGATATCGTTGAAGGAATGGATAGCTTTTTAGAAAATATAGTGACGAAAACCTTTACTAAAGAGGTCACTCCCGGTGAAGGGATCTCGGCTCTTTCCCCGTAGAATGGGGTGCAGGATATTCCAAATGAATACCACGATGCAAAGCAAAAGTAATCGGCTATAGTGAAGTTAATGCCCTGACGCAAACTTCTGTCCAAGGGGTCACTCCCGGTGAAGGGATCTCGGCCCTTGCCTCGTCGACTGAGGAGCAGGATATTCCAAATGAATACCACGATGCAAAACAAAAGTGAACGTCCTTGCAATAACAGCTTTTTGAAAAGTGTTCCAACAACATCAGATTAGGTTTGTTTAACTTGCATTGATCCGAATCAATGCAGTCCCATCAATTGATCACACCACAAAGAACGAAAATATACTGACGTACGTATATGCCATCCGCATTCGCCACTGGGTCCCGTCATCACTCGTTAGATTAGCTTACTAACGACAGAGCGGGGACTGGACTAGCGCGGATGCAAAACATATACAACATCTACTAATATATATACCAATATATTATATTTCGCTCAAGGCGTGAAAAGAAATGCAACATCACAGAAATGTACAGCATCACAGAACAATACAGATATCTGGGATCCCCGGGTTTCACAGAGCCACTACTGAAACCCGACGTTCCCCTGGTCGTGTGGATAGCCTGTGCAATGAAATCCTAGACCCCTACGGGCGCGGCAAGTCACCCGCCAAAACCTGAAGCGAGGCAGCCCCCTTCAGCGCCGTGAATGGACCACCCAGCACTTCACGGAATCCGGTAACTTGGGCACCCCTCCTGGGTCAACCTGTACCCCCTACGAGTGCGGCGAATAGCCCGCCAATCCTAGAGTGAAGCCCCCTCCGTCTCAATGCCATGAGATGCGGGCTTGTTGCCCTCTAGAACCCGGCTATCCGTGCACCCCACCGCGGGGTAATCCTAGTACAGAAAGCAAAATATACATACACCGGGTACATCGACCACAACCAGGTCGTGCCCCAAAAGAATAATACAAACAGGCAGTGACGGCAGTCCACATGTCGGACGCTCGCCCCGCAGTATCAAAAGTACATAATACAACAATACAGTACTAGCATTGCATCCAGGCTATCCCCCACGACCGATCCGCAACATCACAGCATAAACATAGAACATCAACGTGAAAGTCACGTTCGCAAATCCGTCTAACCGGGCTATAGCAGTTAGACAGGATTTACCGATCGAGTGACATTCACGGTCGCAGATATAATGTAAATACTGTGAAAAATGTGTTTAAAATATTCCGATCGATCAAAAATTAACAAGTGGGCCCTCAATTAAAACTGTAGCACTCACAGAAAACCTGGGCCCAATTTTAATATTCCAAAACCCATATTTTAAGCCCAGAAGGCCTCTGGAAAAATTTGGTGATGTGACATGAATAGTGCGCGGCGGAAGGGCCGCACGAGGTGGGGTTTCGCGGCGGATCCGCGCTCCAACTGTGGAATTACATCGTCAAATTTTTACAGAACCCTTAGATTTCCCAGTACATCAATATTTTACAACCAGAAAAATTTTTCGAGACCAAAAATTTTCAACAGAAACTGATTCGAACTAAGATGCAGTTTTGGAACATTCGATCGATCGAAACAGAAAAACACATTACACCAAGCTAGACTATGTTAATGGCGAGGCTCTGATACCACTGTAAGTGCACGGCGGCGCCCCGGCCGTCAATCCGACGGCCAAACGCGGAAACGGTGGTAAACTTAAATTTTTTGCGGACTTAGCAAACCGGCACCACCGCGCACTAAACCCCGGATCATGCCATTAAACTAGTCTAAGCTAACAAGAGAATGAGTTAGAGATATACCGACTGATCCGAGTCCTCCGGTCTTCATCTCCACTCCGATCTCCTCGCGGGATCTCCGGTCGTCGCCTCCTCGCCGGAAGGGCACCACGTCGCCTGCATCTTTTACGGGCTCCCGCCTCTATACCGAGGCAACTCGGGCATGAAGCCGGCAACTCGACATGCCCAAGGTTTGCGGTAGGATGTGTAAAGTCTATGTCTCATTGGGGTATTGGAGTTGCCTTTGATGGAGGAATCATGAACTTTGGACTTTGGAATGAAGTGTAGAATTTTGCAAGCATGAAAATGATATGAACCAATCTTTTCTCAACATGAACTCTCTCATTCCCCTCCTCTAAATGTGGCCGGCCTCTCATCAAGAGAATGGTGGAGGAAAAAATGAAAATCATCCATACATAAACCATGAAGGAGAGTGAGTGTAGGAGAATAGAAGAGGTGACCACAACATCAACCATACCTTTCACTTTAAACCCATCCTCATTCAATCAAATCTCACTAAAGCAAAAGCATGGTTGAAAAGCAAAGATTCTTATCATATCAAACCCTTTTGCAAGAAAACCCCTCCACAATTGTTATTTGCACAATTGCAAATAACCCCCTCCATCGGAAAAGTCCGGCCGGGAAAGAACAAAGAAAAACCGGCCGGAACGGAATGCAAACTGGCAACTCCAGAAAACTGGTCCCGTAATAAATTACAGGAAAACCCCATACTGTGCATACACACCCGCATCTGTATTCCGTCCGGATATAAATGCAATGAGACAAAATCTACACTGTACTAAACTAGGACCGGCTTAAACCAAAGCCGGCTAGTAATATCCGTTCGATCCTGATCCGTGCAATACCGCACGTATCTGATCGAACTCTGCCATATACCTATACGGCTACTAGTACAAACCGTCCAATCCTGATCCGTGCAATACCGCACGTATCTGATCGGACCCTGCCATATCTCCATACGGCCTCTACAGCGTTTCGCCCGAAACCTGAGTAACTGAAAGTGTGGGGGACTCTAAAGACTCGTCAATACAATGGCTGTGGATTTAACCACTAGCCCGTCAGAGGTATAAGCCAATACGTAACGGGCCACCAGCTATTGACTAAAAGGGACGTCGATGAGGAAGCTCATCCCGACACCCAACTGAGCCTGTCAGTGACAATATCCGTACAGTCCGGTCCGTTCGTCTATGAGCATCGCATGGCGGGCCTAGGGGGTTGGTAAAAGTCAGACCCCCAAAAGCGGTACAAGTCGTGTCGGAGTGTAGCCCAGAACACCCTGAGATACTACTGGAATACCTACCAGTAAATCTCCTGCCTTGGCCAAGGTCTTTGTGTAATGGCTCTCCTAGACACAGCGCGACCTCACCCCCAATACCGGGAGAGACGAAACCCCCGAAGATCCGCTCACTGCCTCCATGTGGCTCGGGACTGTACCCAACTAAAACCTGTTTGCACGACTCCTTTGAGCCGTGGTAGGGTAGTAATCAAAGTACAGTGGGAACTCACACGAGACAAATGACGATACCCAGGTCGATGAACTAACCTGTACACATGTCACCTGGGAACTGCTATCTGACGTCAGGTATAAGACCAACTAGCATGTTCCCGGCGAGTCCTGTCCGGTGTACTCATAACCCAATGAGCACCTGTATACATCTTAGGTGAACCAACTGACACCAGTGGCTTGTGAGACCGGCCACCGCCCCTCGTCGGGGTCTCGACTGTATACACTAGTCTACTCTGGAGTATCGATGCCCTGTCTCGAAACTCCCACGACTAGGGACCTTTTAAGGATGTGCTTATAGACTCCAGCTCTCACTTATATGATCGCCCTCATACTGCTGGCAGTCAAGCAAGAATCCTAGGGGCTCTATCAACGTGCAATAGCGACATGTCAGGTCGCCTAAAGTAGTACACGATGATAAAGATAAACCAGATAGCATACTATCATCTCGAGTAAGACTGTTCTACCGGGATAGGTCCTCCCTCAATCATTGCAATCACGTGCCGGTGATCCAATAATTGACTCTGAGGGCACTATCTCCAACAACTAAAACCTGTTTGCACAACTCCTTTGAGCCGTGGTAGGGTAGTAATCAAAGCACAGTGGGAACTCACACGAGACAAATGACGATCTCAGGTCGATGAACTAACCAGTACACATGTCACCAGGGAATTGCTATCTTACGTCGGGTATAATACTAACTAGCATGTTCCCGGCGAGTCTTGTCCGGTGTACTTACAACCCAATAAGCACCTGTATACATCTTAGGTGAACCAACTGATACCAATGGTTTGTGAGACCGGCCACCGCCCCTCGTCGGGGTCTCGACTGTATACACTAGTCTACTAATGGAGTATCGATGCCCAGTCTCGAAACTCCCATGACTAGGGACCACTTTAAGGATGTGCTTATAGAACCCAGCTCCCACGTATATGATCGCCGTCATACTGCTGGAAGTCAAGAAAGAATCCTAAGGGCTCTATCAACGTGTAATAGCAACCTATAAGGTCACCTAAAGCAGTACACGATGATAAAGATAAACCAGATAGCATACTATCATCTTGAGTAAGACTGTCCTACCGGCATAGGTCATCCCCCAATCATTGAAATCACATGCCTGTGATCAAATAATTGACTCTGAAGGCACTATATCCAACAAAAACAGTGGCTTTTGGTTACAGTCTCGAATCACATGGAGACAATGAGCCATAGGAGGGGTTTCGTCACTCCCGGTATTAGGAGTTGATGTTGCGTTGTGTTCGACTGGCTATAATTGGTAACCCCAGGCCAGGGTTGCTGAGATTTACTGGTAAGTGTTATCAGTAGTTTCTCGAACTGTTATGGACCTCATATCGACACGACTTATCGGTTACTGGGGTCTGACGTTTACCACCCCTAGACTGGATATGCGCCATATCAGACGAAGAGACCGAACTTTACGGGAGTGTTACTGATTGGATTCTTAGGAGAATGTACAGGCTTTCTTGTTGATCTTTTGATCGCTGAATACCTGGGTGGCTGTTACGTTTAGCTGACCGCCTGCAACTTGTGAATGTTTGATATGATCATCACCTACTGCCCGCGTATTCACGATTCTTTAGGGTCCTACACAGAGGTTTCCTGGCTCAGGAAAAACGGAGTAGGAGCACATATGTGAAATGTGCGGGACCGAGAATAATACATGTATGTGATACCGTATTAGATGCTCGCGATATGTGATATCGGCCGGGTATATGTGATATAGACAGTTCATCGGATCAAGTGTTGATTCAATGAACTGATACATTTTATATTAGTCGGTTATTTATGAAATAGACGGATTATCAGATCAAGTGTTGATTCGATAAGTTAATGTATAATTATCTATTTGATATATTACATTACATTAACTAATATAAGCTCACTTAAAAATTCTCTTTCTCAATTGATAATACATTGATGTATATATGATATATGATAATTGTATTATTTTCTTTTGTTAAATAATATTGTATATGTGATATATAATATTGTAACATGTTAGGGTTACAAATGCAACTAGGGTTTAAACAATTTTAGGGTTTTAAACTTGGGTTAACATTTTATTATGGATTAAATCATTTTGGATGGATTATGTTTTGGATGAGCTTTGAGGAAGCTTCATGACACATTGACAAAGCCCACCCTCTTTGTTTTATCCTTGATATTTGCTAACCCCAACTTTAACCCTAAACTATGGTTTAATCTCTACATGAGTTAGCTATGACACATACTTAACCTTGGTTGCATTTCTAACCTAAACAATAATTCATTCATCACTTTTCTTCTTCATCTTCTTCAAGCTCTTAAAAAGCTTGCTTGATTTTTTATTTGTGATGAAACAAAGTGAGATAAAGAAAACAAAAGACAGCAAACTTCCAACTTCATCATCCTCATCTATTCTAGCCACTTAGATTAGGGTGTTTGCTTTATTAATACTTTATTAGTTAAGCAAGATCTTGGGTTTGAGATTCTTCAAGGTAGACCATCTTAGTTCTTGAAGATTAGAAGTAAGGTTGAATCATTCTCTTCATGGAGCCTCTGTAGAGTCAGGGTACTTGATGATCGCAGCGAAGGGACCTCAACACGGAGCTTATGAAGTGAAGGAACGGACTACAAAGTATAGGTTTGCTATGCACTCACACAAGGTTCTACGAGGCATCAACCATGCCCCGATTTAAAAATTAGCCGTCCCGAACAACCCGAAGCCGGATCTTTAACTAGAGATTAGGCGAAAACTATCATGCTAAACACTTTAACACTAAATGGGAGAGATTAAAACCTTTGAAGATCCGGTCCTTCATTTCATTAGCTCCGTGTTGAGGTCCCTTCGCTGCGATCATCATACTCCGGACTCTCGAGAGGCTCCACGAAGAAAAAGATGCAGTCTTGCTTCCGATCTTCGATACAAAGATGATCTACCTTAAAGTTTCATTAACACAAGCTAACACTCACTAAAATTGAGTGAACACTCTCATCTAAAGGGCAAGGGAAGATGAGGATGATGAAGTAGGATTTTTGCTCTCTTTATTTATCTTTTTCTCACATTTATTCATCACTTGGATAAAAGCTAGTAAGCTTTTTCCATGAAGAAAGAAGAAGGAAGAAGATGAAGAATGATGATAGAATTTCTTTTGTGATGAATAATGCAAAGATGATAATGATGAATTATGCAACCATGGTTAACCAAACCATTATAGAGAATTAACCAAGGCTAGGGTTTGGGTTAGGTTTAGAATGAGTCACTTGAAAATATCTTTTCCAAAACAAAAAAGAAAACCTTCTAGAATATACTAGAAGTCATTAACCCAAATCAAACCCTAATCTTGATTAATCTTTACTAAACATGTTGCATTATTTATCATATCATGTTACAATATTATATATCACATATATAATATTTATTGTAACCAAATAAAATAATACATTTAACACATATTACATATATATCAATGTATTACCCGAGTGAGAAAAAAAATCTTTTAGTGAGCTAATATTAGTTAATATAATTTAATATATCATATATATTATTATACATTAAATTATCGAATCAACACTTGATCCGACAATCCTACTATATCGCATATAACCGACTAATATTTATCCGTACCGATTCATCGAATCAACACTTGATCCGATGACCCGGCTGATATCAAATATCGCGAGAATACAATACGGTATCTCATATCGTATTATCCTCGGTCCCGGACATATCACATACGTGCCCCTACTCCGTTTTGCCAGAGCCAAGAAACTTCTGTGTATGACTCTAAAGAATCATCAATACGCCGGCAGTAGGTGATAATTATATCAAGCACCCACAAGCTGCAAGCGGTCAGCTAAACGTAACAGCTACCCAGGTATTGAGCGCGTCAGAAGATCAACAAGCAAGCCTGTACATTCTCCTGTGAATCCAAACAGTAACACTCTCGTACAGTCCGGTCTCGTCGTCTGATATGTTGCATATCTCGCTTAGGGGTGGTAAACGACAGACCCCAGTAGCTTGATAAGTCGTGTCGATATAAGGTCTATAACAGTTCGAGAAACTACTTATAACACTTACCAGTAAATCTCAGCAACCCTGGCCAGGGATTTCCGGTTATAGCCAATCGAACACAGCACAACATCATCTCCCTATACCGGGAGAGACGAATCCCCTCCTATCGCTCATTGCCTCCATGTGATTCGGGACTGTACCCAAAAGCCACCTTTTTGCACGCCCTCTTGGACGTGGTATGATGAAAATCAAAGCACTGTGGGAATCACACAAGACTCTATGATGGTCTCCGGGTCAACAGACTACTCTGTACCAGTGTCACCGGAGAACTGCCATCTGACGTGAGGTATAATACCATCTGGGAGTTCTCGGCGAGTCCGTCCAGTGTACCCAGTCTCTACTGAGCACCCGTACACCATCCTTGATGTCAAACACCGTTGGATATGGGATTACCCATCGCCCATCATATGGGTCAAGATGCGTATACGCTAGTCTACTCTGGTGTATCGATGCCTAGTCTCGATACACCCTCGACTAGGAACAGTTATAGGATGTACTCGACGACTACCGTGACCCCACTAGTATGATCTCATCATAGTCCTAGTAGTCGAGTACATATCCTAAGGGCTTTATCAACATGTAACATAGAGACAATCAGAGTACATGTTAAGATAAAGTACAACCAGATAGCATACTATCATGTCGAGCAAGAAAGTCCTCCCTATATATGTCCTAGCATCCACTACAATATACATCGTATGTACAATAATGGCCTCTAGGGCATACATATAACTAACAATCTCCCACTTGCACTAGGGCCATCTGTTATGGTATCGCATACCCAACAATTAGCTGCGGTTGAAGTATCTCATACTCAACCATCCCATAAAAGTCTCTACTGGGAAAAAGGCCTTTGTGAGTGGATCCGCGCTGTTGTCCTCTGGGTCTACTCTCCTAACCTCGATCTCCCTGGAGATCAACCATCTCCATGATCAGGTGATACTGTCTAAGAATTATATCTGGATTTTTGATGGGACGGGGTTTCCTTGGCAAAAACCACAACTCCATTGTCACATAATGGTAGGAACGAAGTTCATCTCATGAACTTATATATCCAGACTGCCTCTTTGGTAGCATCCTTGGTAACGATGTATCTTGCCTTTAATCGTCTAGTATGTCACGCTATCTAGCTTGGAACTCTTCCAACATACCGTCCCTCCACTGAGGGTAAAGACAATGCCTGCGACTGACATTCAGTCGTCCTTATCACCCTGGAACCTTTCCAGTGATTCTCCCCAGGATCGATTGATACCATCTCACTACAACTAATGACTATCCTAACATCCAATTAGATCTATCTCATAGATCCAAAAACCTAAGATTTAGGAGGTATCACTTTGATCCTATATGGAGAATCCCTGTGATAAGCGGAGATTGACCGAGCGTAGCATAGGAAACTCCATCCCTATCAAGAGTATGTCATCCACATACTCTACGAGGATCATCACCATACTCCCTACTACCTTTTTGCATATATAAGGTTCATATACCATTTTGATGAAGTCAAACTCTTTGACTACCACATCAAAACAGACGTTCCAACTCCGCGATACCTGTTTTATCATATAAAACATCTTGCACACGTTTCCGCTGCACCCACTGTCTTCGAAGCCCTCTGGTTGTGTATTTATAGACGCTCTTTTCCAAAACATCATTTAGAAAAGCAGTCATGACACCCAACCACCAGATATCGTAGTCATGGTATGTAACAGTGGCAAGTAGGATCTGGATGGACTTAAGTATAGCTTTGAAAGTCTCAACTTTTCCATGTACACCAAGTAATCTTCTCAAGATATACTCGCTCTTGATGGGGGTTTATCCTTTCAGATAAAGCAACCAAAGTCCATACTTTGTTGGTGTATAAGGATTCTATCTCAGATCGATAAGCATCCAGCCATTCTTACAGAGTCCCACTCCTGATGGCCAGCTCGAAACTAGTTGGGTCATCATCTCATGATGCAATCCTCGCTCCTACTGTCATAGAGAAACCGAAGTATCTCTCAGGTGGGTGAGGAACCCTACTAGATCGGCGGAGAGGCTGAGGTTCGTTGGAAACTATTGAATCCTTTGGTTCTACCAAATCATCAGCTGCAGTTTGTATAGCTGGAACCATTCTAGTTCTACATAACAGACCTTGCCTCGAGCTTGTCCGGATTTTTCTTTTAGACATAGGCCGGACAACCCCAAATCTTAACTAACTTAAGATATGGGCTCTTCCCTTTCCATATCACATATGAAGTGGTAGGCAACTGATTTGATTGGAACCCTTATTCAATAGGTATGCAGCTTCTCAAGCGCATAACATCCAAAAGGAAATAAGAAACTCAGTAGTACTCATCATAGAGCACACCATATCACATAGGGTGCTATTGCTTCACCCCGATACACCGACGTGCTGTGGTGTATACGGAGGAGTAATGCTGAGAGAGAATCTCATTCTCCTTTAAATAGTCCAGGAATTCCGTGCTCAAGTACTCTCCTCCTTGATCGCATCAAAGGACATAATACTTTTACCCGTATTTTTCGGTTCTCTACTTCTAACTCATATTCTGTGAATATCTCAAAAGGTTCGGACTTGTGTTTCAATAGGAACATATGTCTGAATCTTGAAAGATTATCAGAGAATGGAATGAAGTACAAAGAACCGGACCTGGCATATGTAGACAGGGGACTTTCATACATCAGCATGTATCAATCCCAAGAGTTCACTAACTCTTTCTCTGTTTCCAATAAACAGAGCTGTGGTCATCTTATCTTTGTGACATGACCAGCAAGTTTCACAAGATATAAATTCAAACTAATTTAAATATGCATCTATATGTAACTTAGCTAGTCGGGTCGCATTGATATGACCTAGTCTACAATACCTAAAGAAGGATTCGTTCAATTCTGAACTCTTCCTCTTGTGTGTGTTCCGTATACTAAGAACAGTAGTTTGATTTAGAACATCAATTCTTTTAGATAACGTGCCTGAACCGATCAACTCTTGATATAGGAAATGTTCAAAACATTATCCATACTATACAAAATTATATCCTTTCTTTACTAATAAAAAAAATATGATGTTGTATATCAGGTTCGGTATCTAATAACATTCGTTCAGAATCAATGTATTCTGGTAATACAGGGTGACAGTGACCAACAGACTTGGCTACAACACTTGCACCGTTTTCTGTCTCATGAAACTTATCACGCGTTCTCAGTTCTCTACCTATCTGTAGCCCATGTAACAGATTACATATGCGGGATCCCGATCCGGTATCACATACCCAGGACGTAAAGGATACTAAGAAACAGTTCTATGTAATGAACACACCCGAAGAAGATGCATCAGCATGCACTTTCTTCGTTTGGGCGGCACGGGAAATCTGGTATTCCCCAATTTCCTGCTCTGTCTTATAACAATTATAAGTTCGAGAGGGACCAACGTTCCCCAGCTCAGTATAACAAGTGGGTTCAGTCAATGCATCCGTTTTATTATCTTGATTAAGGCGTGATATGGTCGCTACCTGGAGAGAGAGAGAGAAGAAAACACTCAGCGTATGCTCTTGCAAGATTAGATTGGTTATCTAATATATCTAATCAGGATGTCTCCCACTGTTTTAATCAAATCTTCCTTCAAACCCTAAAAGGAAAGACTAGCTGGGATTAATTACACGCTATATGTTCGCTAATCTTTTAGCCAGGCCAGTGTCGGTATTTTGAGGGAGGTCCCTCGTGCTTTCGCACGAACCTAATTAAAATAAACCTCATTTTCCTAGGGGCGTAACCCCGTTAACACCTTTCTAGACACCTATTTGATCGGCTAATTGTAATGTGTAAAACTCTCCCAGGAGTACTCTTACTCGCAGCGGGTAACGAGATCCAACTATATCATAGAAGGTATGCAATCTCATTGCAAATTTCAACACTTGAAATTCCCAATAATATTTTGCCCCTAGTGACTTATGACCTTAACTATGGTCAACAAATCATAAGCACTAGTCAAGTTCTACCCGTCATTTCTTGATTAATTAGACCCACCCACATGACCCTTAACTAAGGTCAACAAAGTCATATGGCTGTCCTAACTAATCGCATCATATGCTATATAAGAAGACATCACTTAGCTACCGTACACTGTGCCTTAACTATGGTCAACAAACACAGCACGAATACTAAGTACTCTACTTCCTAAAATGACGGAGGGTTACGATAGGTTTTTAAGAAAACCTATTGCGTAATGAACTTGATATCGTCGTAGAATCGAGTGATTTTAAATGGAGTGTTTTTGAGGCTTTTTTAGTTTTGCTAAAGGGGTTACTCCCGGTGAAGGGATCGTCGGCCCTTTCCTCATCGAATAAGGTGCAGGATATTTCACAAATATCACTATGCAAAGCAAAAACTATAGAAGCAATCAAAAGACAGACCGAGAGTTGTAGCATCCGCCAGTTATTTCTAAAGGAGTCACTCCCGGTGAAGGGATCTCGGTCCTTTCCTTATCGAATAAGGTGCTGGATGTTCTACAAGGAACACCGCTATGCAAAGCAAGAACTAGAGCTACCAGTTTTTTAAACAAGTTTCTACAACATCTTAGGTTTCTTTTATTTCATTAATCTCATTAATGAAGTCCCATTTTATTATGCTTCACAAGCATCTCTTTTTGAAACGAAATCTGCAATATAACATATATCTTATATATATAATATAAACATTCATCTCAGGCAGTAATATGATCTCATCACAGAACATTGCAGCAGAAGAACATAAATGAAATATTGGATATAGTAGGACGTCCGTGTTTTAATACGAGCCTGTATAAAACACGGATTCCACGGTCGCGATGAATAGCCAAACCCACATCCTTAGACCCCTACGAGAGCGGCAAGCAACACTGCCAATTCTAGGGTTAGGAGACCCGGTCTCGACTGCTCGAGATGGTCTCCCACTGGACCCCAGAACCCGGTTACTTGTGCTCCCCGCCTTGGGTCTACCTAATGCGGAAAAATAAAATAATATACAATGGTGACATCTTTCGCAACCTGGAAGTGCCCCAATAAAAGAATATTACATACAAATGAATTTTACATGAATGAAAAAGAAAAAACTCTCATCTCACATAAAACCCCCGGCTATTCAAAACGCGACGATCCAATATAACATATCACAGCAACACATAATATCTCATATCATCAACGTAAGCAAGTATGTGTATCCCGATTGTCGTTGATGTATAGCAACGAAGCCGGCGATACACCACATACTACGCTTACGGTCATAGAAAAGAAAGTGTAAAACTACAACAGTTGAAATCCGCAACCTCTTTAGACATCACATGCCTAACCAAATGAATTCCTTAGACATCGCATGCCTAACATTTATAAACCCGCATTTTAGTCTCATTATCGAAAACTCTTTTCAATATCAAGTCGGAAATTCAACAAGATTCCCGATATTCTGATAGAATGCTCGTCACAAACTTTAGTTGACGGCCGCACCCCCGGATGCTGTCGACAAAGTGCACTAAGGCGGAACACCGCTGCCGCGAGCACCCGAACGGATGCTTTCGGCGACGGGATTCTCCTACAGTCACTTGGTCGGGGCTATGGGGCGTAGCTATCTATTAAGTTTACCCGGCGAGTATCCGCGTACGCTACGTGATTGCGACGGACTTTTGATCACATCAAAATTCCGTGGCAACCGATCATCTGAGACTAAACTGCTATGTTTACAATATTCAAATCAGTTATCTCATAACTACATGTGGATTCCAAATATTGTATCACATTCCAGATAAATAGACAATGTTAAACTTTCCGATCGAATAATCAAACACCCAAGATTTCCCCAATTTATCTCAACACTTGAAATCAGTTTAAAAACATCCATCACATGCCACAGTACCAATGTTCCAGCCGTAGAAGGGTCAAGCCAACGCCTCACATGTGGTACGCCGTACTGCCCTAAACCCTAAGGTTCAAAAGGCAGTTCAAGACGGTCACATAATCGAGTTGAGATTTGTTGTCTTCTAGATGGTCCACCACCTTACTTGCACGACTTAGAACATTCTTAAACACGAGAAAAAATCATAATTTTGAAAAATTTTCCTACATGGGAAAAAGTGAGTTATTGATATCCGTTCGAACTTTTTAACAGTTTCTAAAAATTATCCAGACAAAACTAAACAAAGTTAAAATATCTGATCGAATCTTTAAGTCCCCAATACAACCCAGAAAACACAACACTGGAGTGGAAGTAAAAAATTCCTAGAAGAATCAGGAATTACCTACGGAGGTTACTGTGCAAAACCTATCCCTCAATCATTCCTTCTTGCCGCGGAACCGCCGCCAATACCTAGGTTTGGCCGCGGTTCCGCGGTGCTTTAGGGGATTTAGGGGGTCGGGTTTCACAGTAATTCCTATAATTCCCTGCTGATTTTTTTGAGTATTTTTAATTCACAAAAAATCACATTTTAGAAAAATTTCCAGAGAAGGGGTTATATCGGGTTTTCCGGGTTCGATCGGACTTTAAACTTCGTCTAGACTTTGCCTAAAGCTCTAACCTGGCTCTGATACCACTGTAGGTTTGCTATGCATGCACACAAGGTTCTATGAGGCATCAACCATGCCCGATTTAAAAATTAGCCGTGCCGAACAACCCGAAGCCGGATCTTTAACTAGAGATTAGGCGAAAACTAACATGCTAAACACTTTAACACTAAGTGAGAGAGATTACAACCTTTGTAGATCCGGTCCTTCACTTCATTTAAAACAAACATGCAGTCTTGCTTCCGATCTTCGATACAAAGATGATCTACCTTGAAGTTTCATTAACACAAGCTAACACTCACTAAAATTGAGTGAAAACTCTCATCTAAAGGGCAAGGGAAGATGATGATGATGAAGTAGGATTTTTGCTCTCTTTATTTATCTTTTTCTCACATTTATTCATCACTTGGAAAAAAGCTAGTAAGCTTTTTCTATGAAGAAAGAAGAAGGAAGAAGATGAAGAATGATGATAGAATTTCTTTTGTGATGAATAAAGCAAAGATGATAATGATGAATTATGCAACCATGGTTAACCAAACCATTGTAGAGAATTAACCAAGGCTAGGGTTTGGGTTAGGTTAAGAATGAGTCACTTGAAAATATCTTTTCCAAAACAAAAAGAAAACCTTCTAGAATCTACTAGAAGTCATTAACCCAAATCAAACCCTAATCTTGATTAATCTTTACTAAACATGTTGCTTTATTTATCATATCATGTTATAATATTATATATCACATATATAATATTTATTGTAACCAAATAAAATAATACATTTAACATATATCGCATATATATCAATGTAATACCCGAGTGAGAAAAAGAATCTTTTAGTGAGCTAATATTAGTTAACGTAATTTAATATATCATATATATTATTATACATTAAATTATCGAATCAACACTTGAACCGACAATCCGGCTATATCGCATATAACCGACTAATATTTATCCATACCGATTCATCGAATCAACACTTGATCCCATGACCCGGCTGATATCAAATATCACGACAATACAATACGGTATCTCATATCGTATTATCCTCGGTCCCACACATATCACATACGTGCCCCTACTCCGTTTTTCCTGAGCCAAGAAACCTCTGTGAAGGACTCTAAAGAATCGTCAATACGCCGGCAGTAGGTGATGATCATATCAAGCACCCACAAGCTGCAAGCGGTCAGCTAAACGTAACAGCTACCCAGGTATTGAGCGCTCAGAAAATCAACAAGCAAGCCTATACATTCTCCTGTGAATCCAAACAGTAACACTCCCGTACAGTCCGGTCTTGTCGTCTGATATGTTGCATATCTCGCCTAGGGGTGGTAAACGTCAGACCCCGGTAGCTTGATAAGTCGTGTCGATATAAGGTCTATAACAGTTCGAGAAACTACTGAAAACACTTACCAGTAAATCTCAGCAACCCTGGCCAGGGATTTCCGGTTATAGCCATTCGAACACAGCACAACATCAACTCCCTATACCGGGAGAGACGAATCCCCTCCTATCGCTCATTGCCTCCATGTGATTCGGGACTGTACCCAAAAGCCACCTTTTTGCACGCCCTCTTGGATGTGGTATGATGGAAATTAAAGCACGGTGGGAATCACACAAGACTCTATGACGATCTCGGGTCAACAGACTACTCTGTACCACTGTCACCGGAGAACTGCCATCTGACGTGAGGTATAATACCATCTTGGAGTTCTCGGCGAGTCCGTCGAGTGTACCCAGTCTCTACTGAGCACCCGTACACCATCCTTGATGTCGAACACCGATGGATATGGGATCATCCATCGCCCATCATATGGGTCAAGATGCGTATACGCTAGTTTACTATGGTGTATCGATGCCCTGTCTCGATACACCCTCGACTAGGAACAGTTATAGGATGTACTCGTCGACTACCGTGGCCCCACTAGTAGATCTCATCATAGTCCCAGTAGTCGAGTACATATCCTAAGGGCTTTATCAACATGTAACATAGAGACAATCAGAGTACATGTTAAGATAAAGTAGAACCAGATAGCATACTATCATGTCGAGCAAGAATGTCCTCCCTATATATGTCCTAGCATCCGCTACAATATACATCGTATGTACAGTAATGGCCTCTAGGGCATACATATAACTAACACAAAGGTTGTAATCCCTAAATCTTAGATGTTAAAGTGTTAACATGCTAGTTTTGGTTTGGTTCTCTAGTTAATGATCTAGGTTTAGGGTTATCTATAATGGAAATTTTTGAAATTGGCATGTGTAATGCCACCCGAAACCTTGCTGCCGTTGTAGGTATCCCAACAGTGGTCTCAGAGCCTAACTAGAGATTTAGACGAATAAGTGCAGGATTACGAAACCAAAACAATTCCGAAACACCCGACGAAAAACCTTAGTTTCTGTCGAAATTTTTCTGGAGTCAAAAATTTTTCAAACAATTCAGAATATTGTATGTGATGCAATATGAACATAGCATAAAACCTACCCCCTGCTCGGATCTTGGCCGGCGACTAGGCTAGGTTTTCCGGCGACATCGATTTTTCCAAGGGGAAAGGGTTTGGGTTTTGTGGTGTGCTCCAGGTTCTGGGGTTTGGTACTTGTGGTGTTGTTTATTTTTGCTAAAATTACATGTGATGTTAATTCACTGCATTATAAATTCGGAATGTTTCATATTCGCAATTCTAGCTTTGTTTCGGTTTGTTTAGACAGTGTTAAAAAGTTCGAACGGATATTAATAACTCACTTTTTCCCCTGCCGGAAAATTTCCAAGTATTGGATTTTTCCTTAGTTAAAGAACATTCAAAGTCGTGCAAGTAATGCGGTGGACCCTTTAGAAGAACGAAAACCTTAACTCGATTATGTGACCGTTAGAACCGCCTCTAAATCTTAGGGTTTTGGGTAGTTCGGCGTTGCCACATGTGAGGCGTTGGTTTGACCCTCCTACGGCTGGACCATTGGTGCTGTGGCATGTGATGGATGCTTTTAAACTAAGTTCAAGTATTGAGCATATAGGGAAATTTTGGGTGTTTGTTGATTCGATCGGAATGTTCAATATCGTCTAACTTTTTCTGTAATGTGATACAATATTTAGAATCCGCATGTAGTTGTGAGATAACTAATATGAATGTTACAAATCTAGCACTTTAGTATCAGATGATCGGTTGCTACGGGATTTTGATGCGATCAAAAGTCCGTCGTAATCACGTAGCGTACGCGGATACTCATCGGGTAAACTTAATAGATAGCCATGCCCCATAGCCCCAATCAAGTGACTATAAGAGAACCCCATCGCCAAAAGCATCCGTTCGGGTGCTCGCGGCAGCAGTGTTCCGTCTTAGTGCACTTCATCGACGACATCCGGGGGGTGGCCGTCTACTAAAGTTTCCGATGAGCATTCGATCAGGATGTCGGGAATCTTGTTGAATTGCCCGACTAGATATTGAAAAGTGTTTTCGAGATCCAGACTAAAATGCGGGGTTTATAATTGTTAGGCATGTGATGTATAAAGAATTCATTTGGTTAGGCATGCGATGTCTAAGGAGGTTGCGGATTCCAACTGTTGTAGTTTTACACTTTCTTTTTTTTTGATCGTAAGTGTAATATGTGGTATATCACCGGTTTCGTTGCTATACATCAACAACAACTGGGATACGTATATTTACTTACATTGATGACATGTGATGTTATGTGTTGCTGTGATATGTTATATTGGATCGTCATGTTTTGAATAGCCGTGGGTTTTATGTGAGATGGGAGTTTTTATTTTCATTCTTATAAAATTCATTGTATGTAATATTCTTTTATTGGGGCACATCCGGGTTGAGGATGATGTCACCATTGTATATTATTTACTTTTCCACATTACGATAGACCCAAGGCGGAGAGCACAAGTAACCGAGTTCTAGGGTCCAGTAGGAGACCATCTCGAGGTGTCAAGACCGGGTGTCCTAACTCTAGAATTGGTAGGGTTGCTTGCCGCTCTTGTAGGGATCTAGGGGTGTGGAATTGGCTATTCATCGTGACCATAGAATCCGTGTTTTATACAGGTTCGCATTAAAACACGGACCTCCTAGTATATCCAATATTTCATATGTTTCTTCTGCTGCGATATTTGTGATGTGATCATTTGATATGTTGAGATAGATACTGGATATAGTATATGTGATATATTATATACACGTTACTTATGTTTTACACCCGCGCTAGCACTGCCCCGCTCTGCCGTTAGTTACCTAACCTAACGGTGCACGAGGGGACATCGAGGCGAATGCAGATGGCATAAGCGTACGTTGTATTTATCTGTGATGTTTAGGTAAACTTAAAATTATGGAACTTCATTATTGAGATTAATTAAATAAAAGAGACCTAAAGATGTTGTGGAATCGAATTTTCAAAAACAGGTAGCTCTGGTTTCTGCTTTGCATAGCGGTATTCCTTGTAGAATATCCAGCACCTTATTCGATAAGGAAAGTGCCGAGATCCCTTCACCGGGAGTGACCTCTTTAGCGAAACTAGTAGATGCTACAAACTTGGTTTGTCTTTTGAATGCTTTTCTAGTTTTTGCGTTGCATAGTGGTATTTGTGAAATATCCTGCACCTTATTCGATAAGGAAAGAGCCGAGATCCCTTCACCAGGAGTGACCTCTTTAGCGAAACTAGTAAAAGCCTCAAAACACTCCATTTTAAATCATTTGATTCTACAACAATATCAAGTTCATTACGCAAAGGGTTTTCTTAAAAACCCGGCATAGCCCTCCGTCATTTCAGATAAGTACTTCATAGTATTCGTGCTGCGTTTGTTTACCTTGTCAAGGTGTAGTGTGCAGTAGCTATTTTTGCTGATCTGCAAAAGCATATGATGCGATTGAATTAGGGTAGTCATGCGACCTTGTTGACCTTGTCAAGGGTCATGCGGGTGGGTTTAATTCAATCAGGAAATGATGGGTTGAAGTTGACTTGCGGTCTATGGTTTGTTGACCTTGTCAAGTTCATAGATCGCTCGGGGCAAAATATTATCGGGAATTTCAAGTGTTGAAATTCACAATAAGATTGCATACCTCCTATGAGATAGTTTGATCCCGATACCCGCTGTGAGTAAGAGTTACTCCTGGGAGAGTTTTACAAATTACAAATAGCCGATCAAGTAGGTGTCTAGAAAGGTATCAACGGGATTACGCCTCTGGAAAATCGAGGTTTATTTTAATTACGTCCGTGCGAAAGAACGGGGAACCTCCCTCAAATTACCGGCATTGGCTTGACTGAAAGACTGGCGAACATGTAGGGTGTAATTAATCCCGGCTAGTCTTTCCTTTTAGGGTTTGAAGGAAGATTTGACTAAAACGGTGGGAGCCATCTTGATTAGATATATTAATAACCAATCTAATCTTGCAAGAGCATACGCTGAGTGTTTTCTTCTCTCTCTCTCCCTCCAGGTAGCGACCATGTCACGCTTTAATCAAGATAACAAATTCGGATGTATTGACCGAACCCGCTTGTTATACTGAGCTAGGGGAACGTTGGTCCCGCTCCAACTTATAATTATTATAAGACAGAGCAGGAAATAGGGGATTACCAGAATTCCTGTGCCACCCAAACGAAGAAAGTGCATGCTGATGCATCTTCTTCGGGTGTGTTCATTACCGAGAACTGTTTCTCAGTATCCTTTACGTCCTGGGTATGAGATACCGGATCAGGATCCCACATATGTAATTTGTTACATGGGCTACAGATAGGTAGATAACTAAGAAAGGGTGATAAGTTTTAAGAGTTAAAAATGGTGCAAGTGTTGCAGCCAACTATGTTGGCAGTTATCACCCTGTATTACCAAATACATTGATTCTGAACGAATGTTATTAGGTCCCGAACCTGATATACAATATCATATCAGTCTCTTTATTTTGTAAAGAAGGATATAATTTTGTATTGTTGGATAATGTTTTGAACATTTTCCTATATCAAGAGTTGATCGGTTCAGGCACGTTATCTAAAAGCATATACGTTCTAAATCAAACTACAGTTCTTAACGTACAAAACACACACAACAAGAAGAGTTCAGAAATGAATGAATCCTTCTTGAGGTATTGTTAACTAGGTCATATCAATGTAACCCGACTAGCTGAAGTTACATAAAGATGCATATTTAAATCCGTTTGAATTTACATCTTGTGAAACTTGTCAGTCATGTCACAAAGATAAGATGACCAAAGCTGCGTTTATTGGAAATAGAGAAAGAGTTAGTGAACTCTTGGAATTGATACATCATGATGTATGTAAGGTCCCTTGTCTATATATACTAGGACCGGTTCTTTGTACTTCATTACATTCACTGATTATCTCTCAAGATTCGGACATATGTTCCTGTTGAAACACAAGTTTGAACCTTTTGAGAAATTCAATGAATATAAGTCAGAAGTAGAGAACCAAAACGGGTATAAGTATTATGTCCTATGATGTGATCAGGAAGGAGAATACTAGAGCACGGAATCCCTGGACTATTCTAAAGAAAAATGAGATTCTCTCTCAGCATTACTCCTCCGTATACACCACAGCACGTCGGTGCATCGGGGCGGAGCAGTCACACCTATGTGATATAGTGTGCTCTATTATGAGTACTACTGAGTTGCCTATTTCCATTTGGGTATTATGCACTTGTGAAGCTGCATACCTATTGAATATGGTTCCAATCAAATCATGTGCCTACAACTCCATATATGATATGGCATGGGAAGAGCCTATCTCTTAAGGATGTTAAGATTTGGGGTTGTCCAAAGTATGATCCGGACAAACTCGAGGCAAGGTCAGGTCTGTAGAAGTTTGTTGGATATCCCAAGCATTCGTAAGGGAATAGCTTCTACCGAACTGAAGAACAAAAAGTGTTTTGTTTTCTCAGCATGCCACCTTTTGGAAATGGAATTTCTTGTGAAAAATTAGTGGTAATGAGGTAGAACTGGAAGGAGTTCTAGCTATACAAACTACAGCTGATGATTTGGTAGAACCAGAGGATTCAATAGTATCCAACGAACCTCGGCCTCTCCGCCGATCTGGTAGGGTTTCTCATCCACCTGAGAGATACTTTGGTTTTCTCTATGACAGTGGGAGCGAGGATTGCATCATGAGATGATGACCCAACTATTTTCGAGTAGGCCATCAAGAGTGGGGACTCTGTGAGAATGGCTGGATGCTTAGAGATCTGAGATGGAATCCATATACACCAACAAAGTATGGACTTTGGTTGCTTTATCTGAAGGGTTAAATCCCCATCAGGAGCAAGTATATCTTGAGAAGATTACTTGGTGTACACGGAAAAGTTGAGACATTCAAAGCAATCCTTAAGTCCATCCAGATCCTACTTACCACTGCAACATACCATAACTATGATATCTTGCGGTTGGGTGTCATGACTGTTTTTCTAAATGATGATTTAGAAGAGAGCGTCTATAAGTACACAGCCAGAAGGCTTCGTAGACAGTGAGAGCAGCGGAAACGTGTGCAAGTTGTTTTATGGGATAAATCAGGCATCGCGGAGTTGGAACGTCTGTTTTGATGTGGTAGTCAAAGAGTTTGACTTCATCAAAATGGTAGATGAACATAGTATATACAAAAAGGTAGTAGGGAGTATGGTGGTGATCCTCGTACAGTACGTGGATGACATACTCTTGATAGGAAAGGAGTTTCATATGCTACGCTTGGTCAATCTCCTCTTATCATAAGGATTCTCTATATAGGATCAAGGTGATACCTCCTAAATACTGGGTTTTGGATATATGAGATAAATCTAATTGGATGTTAGGATTCTCGCTAGGTGTAGTCAGATGGTATCAATCGATCCTAAAGAGAATCACTGCATAGCTTCCAGGGTGGTAAGGTCGACTGAATGTCAGTCACAGGCATTGTCTTTACCCTTAGAGGAGGGACGGTATGTTGGAAGAGTTCCAAGTAAGATACCGTGGCAAACTAGACGATTAATGGCAAGATACATCGTTACCAAGGATGCTACCAAAGAGGAAGTCTGGATATATATAAGTTCATGAAATGAACTTCGTTCCTACCACTGTGTGACAATGGAGTTGTGGCTTATGCCTAGGAACCCCCGTCCCATCAGAGATCCAGACATATTCTTAGGCAGTATCACCTGATCATGGAGATGGATGATCTCCAGGGAGATCGAGGTAAGGAGTGTTGACACAGAGGACAACAGCGCGGATCTACTTACAAAGGCCTATTTCCTAGTAGAGACTTTTATGGGATGGTTGAGTATGAGATACTTCAACCGTAGCTGATTGTTGAGTATGCGATACCACAACAGATGGCCCTAGTACAAGTGGAAGATTGTTAGTGATATGTATGCCCTAGAGGCCATTACTGTACATATGATGTATATTATAGTGGATGCTTGGACATATATATGGAGAACTTTCTTGCTCGACATGATAGTATGCTATCTGGTTGCTCATTACCTTAACATGCACTCTGATTGTCTCTATGTTACTTGTTGATAAAGCCCTTAGGATGAGTACTTTCCTACCGGGACTATGATGCTGATTCATACTAGTGGGGACAGTGTAGTCGCTAAGTACATCCTTCAAATATTCCTAGTCGTAGGTGTATCGAGACAGGGCATCGATATACCAGAGCAGACATGCGTATAGCTTCTCGACCCATGTAGATGGCGATGGATGATCCCATATCCATTGATGTTTGACATCAGAGACAGTATACGGGTGCTCAGTGGAGACTGGGTACACTGGATGGACTCACCGAGAACTCCCAGATTGTATTATACCTTACGTCAGATGGCAGTTTTCTGGTGACACTAGTACAGGTTAGCCTGTAGACCCGAGATCGTCATAAAGTCTTGTGTGATTCCTACCGTGCTTTGATTTCTACCTTACCACGTTCAAGAGAACGTGGAAAACGGTGGCTTTTTGGTACAGTCCCGAATCACGTGGAGGCAATGAGTGATAAGAGGGGATTCGTCTCTCCAGGTATTGGGAGTTGATGTTGCGCTGTTCGATTGGCTATAACTGGAAATCCCTGGCCAGGGTTGCTGAGATTTACTGGTAGGTGTTATCAGAAGTTTCTCGAACTGTTATGGACCTCATATCGACACGACTTATGGGTTACTGGGTCTGACGTTTACCACCCCTAGACTGGATATGCGACATATCAGACGAAGAGACCAGACTGTACTGGAGTGTTACCTATTGGATTCACAGGAGAATGTACAGGCTTTCTTGTTGGTCTTCTAATCACTCAATACCTGAGTGGTTGTTACGTTCAGCTGACCGCTTGCAGCTTGTGGGTGTTTTTGATATGATCATCACCTACTGCCGGCGTATTGACGATTCTTTAGAGTCCTACACAGAGGTTTTCGGGCTCAGGAAAAACGGAGTCGGAGCACATATGTGATATGTGCGGGACCAAGAATAATACATGTATGTGATACCGTATTAGATTCTCACGATATGTGATATCGGCCGGGTATATGTGATATAGCCGGTCATCGGATCAAGTGTTGATTCGATGAACTGATACATTTTATATTAGTCAGTTATTTATGAAATAGCCAGATTATCGGATCAAGTGTTGATTCGATAATTTAATGTATAATTATATATTTGAAAAATTACATTACATTAACTAATATATGCTCACTTAAAGATTCTTTTTCTCACTTGATAATACATTGATGTATATGTGATATATGTTAATTGTATATTTTCTTTTGTTACAAAATATTGTATATGTAATATATAATATTGTAACATGTTCGGGTTACAAATGCTAGCGTTTAAAACATGTTATGGATTTAAACTTGGGTAATATTTTATTATGGATTAAATCATTTTTGATGGATAATGTTTTGGATGAGCTTTGAGGAAGCTTCATAACACATTAACAAAGTCCACCCTCTTTGTTTTATCCTTGATATTTGCTAACCAAACTTAACCCTAGCCTATGGTTTAATCTCTACATGAGTTAGCCATGACACATACTTAACCTTGGTTGCATTTCTAACCTAAACAATACTTCATTCATCACTTTTCTTTTTCATCTTTTTCAAGCTCTTTAATAGCATGCTTGATTTTTTATTTGTGATGAAACAACAAAGTGAGATAAAGAAAAAACAAAAGAGAGAAAAATTCCTACTTCATCATCCTCATCTATTCTAGCCACTTAGATTAGGGTGTTTGCTTTACTAATACAAGATTAGTGAAGCAAGAGCTTGGGTTTAAGATTCTTCAAGGTAGACCATCTTAGTTCTTGAAGATTAGAAGCAAGGTTGCATCATTCTCTTTATGGAGCCTCTCTAGAGTCCAGGTACTTGATGATCGCTGCGAAGGGACCTCAACACGGAGCTTATGAAGTGAAGGAACGGACTACAAAGGTTGTAATCTATAACCCTTAGATGTTAAAGTGTTAACATATTAGTTTTGGTTTGGTTCTCTAGTTAATGATCTAGGTTTAGAGTTATCTATAATGGAAAATGTTTGAAATTGTCATGTGTGATGCCACCCGAAACCCTGCTGCCGTTGTAAGTACCCCAACAATATTTTATTGGTTAGGGACATTGAGATATTGATTCCTATTCCTTTGTGCATATGACAGATAACATACCTGTATACCTACATGCTTACACATATGCCTTGTCATACCTACATGCTAGCTGCCCCTATAACTATATGGCATTGTACAATTTATGATAAGTATACACACATATGAGATATCTACATGTACATCTTGCACACATACATACATACACCCGCATTGCTAGTTATATATATGCCCTAGAGGCCATTACTGTACATACGATGTATATTGTAGTGGATGCTTGGACATATATAGGGAGGACTTTCTTGCTCGACATGATAGTATGCTATCTGGTTGCTCTTTATCTTAACATGTACATTGATTTTCTTTATAATACATGTTGATAAAGCCCTTAGGATGAGTACTTGACTACCAGGACTATGATGCAGATCATACTAGTCGGGACAGAGTAGTCGTTAAGTAAATCCTTCAAATGTTCCTAGTTGAGGGTGTATCGAGATAGGGCATCGATATACCGGAGTAGACTAGCGTATACTCTTCTCGACCCATATGATTGGCGATGGATGATCCCATATCCATTGGTGTTTGACATCAGAGAAGGTATACGGGTGCTCAGTGGAGACTGGGTACACTGGACGGACTCGCCGAGAACTCTTAGATGGTATTGTACCTATCGTCGGATAGCAGTTCTCTGGTGACACTGGTATAGGTTAGTCTGTAGACCCGAGATCGTCATAGAGTCTTGTGTGATTCCCACTGTGCTTTGATTTCCACCTTACCACGTTCGAGAAAACGTCCAAAACGGTGGCTTTTGGGTACAATCCCGAGTCACATGGAGGCAATGAGTGATAGGAAGGGTTTCGTCTCTCCCGGTATAGGGAGTTGATGTTGCGCTATGCTCGATTGTCCATAACAGGAATTCACTGGCTAGGGTTGCTGAGATCTACTGGTAAGTGTTATCAGTAGTTTCTCGAACCGTTATGGATCTTGTATCAGTATGACTTATCAGGCTATTCGGGTCTGACGTTACACCACCCCCACGTTGTGATATGCGACATATCAGACGAAAAGACCGGACTGTACGGTAGTGTTACTGATTGGATTCGCAGGAGTACGAACAGGCTTGCTTGTTGATCTACTGATCGCTCAATACCCGAGTGGCCGTTACATTTAGCAGACCGCTTGCGGCTTATGGGTGTTTGATATGATCATCACCTGCTGTCGGCGTATTGACGAGTCTTTAGATTCCTACACAGAGGTTTCCTGGCTCAAGTAAAATGGAGTAGGAGTGCATATGTGATATGTACGGGACCGAGATTAATACGATATGTAATACCGTATTCTATTCTCGCGATATGTGATATCGGTCGGTTATATATGATATAGCCGGGTTATCGGATCAAGTGTTGATTCGATAAGTTGATTCATATAGTATTAGTCGGTTATATATGATATAGCCGGATTATTAAATCAAGAGTTGATTTGATATTTTAATGTATGATTATATATTTGATATATTATATTACATTAACTAATATTAAGCTCACTAATGATTTCTTTTCTCACTTGATGTGCACATTGTATATATGTGATATGTATATTTGTGTACATGTATTGAGTCATGCTTGATGATACATACAAGATGGGTGTATGAGACTTATACCATAATAGGGTTAAATTAGGGTTTTGATTATTTCTTAAATTATTACAAAAGAGCAAAAGACTTGGTCAAAGTTTTCAAGCTTGGAGAAGCTTGTAGAACATTGTCAAGGCCAACTCTTTTGTCATTCCTTAAGATATTTTTCCTTGACCCAACCTTTAACTATAGCCTTGGGTTTATTCTCTACATGAGTTAAGCATGATGGCTTTAACTCAACCATGGGTGCAATAATTCATTTGGATGAATTATTCATGAGTTCTTCTTCTTCTTCTTCAAGCTCCATGAAATGCTTTCTAGCTTAAATGGAGGTATGAGAAATAATGTGAGAAAATCAATTCTAAAGTGAGCCCATTTCCTACTTCATCATCCTCTACTACTTTCCAATTATTATAGGGTGTTCTCTTCACAAAGTTCATGACCTAGTGAAAGAATATCTTGGGTTAGTGTCTCCTCGACGTAGATCATCTTCGGCCTCGAAGTCATCGAAACAAGCACGTTCGTTTCTTCATGGAGCCTCTCTAGAGTCCGGAGTTTATGATCGTAGCGAAGGGGACTAGAACACGGATCTATTGAAGTGAAGGACCGTTCTACAAAGGTTGCATTCCTTGCTTACTATAAGTTGCAAAGTTTTTGCATATGTTTTCCGTATTACTTCTAGTTAACGATTCATTGTTAGGGTTAGCTAGAACAGCAAATTTTTGAATTTGGCATGGATGATGCCACCCGAAATCTTGCTGTCATTGTAGGCAACCCTTCACGTATGGTATGATATCATTATTGATAGGTATAGACACATACCTGGCTACAGCTACATGTACATCATGCACACATACTTACATGTACACCCATTTACCTGACTAGAGCTACCTATACCCCTATGTGGTATTGTTTTGTCACCTACATAGAGACATTGATTCTTATGCTATCACGCATATGAGATGAATCATACATACATACTTACATATAGATACACATATCTTGCTATACCGACATGGTTACGCATACCCGGCTATTGTTACATGTTCACCTTTATATGATGTTGTATGGATTTTTAGAGAAATTAGGAACCGCGTGATATGTTTAATAGCCTGTTGCAGTTAAATAGCGGTTTTCCCTTTATATGCTCATATTACTGTTTCATGTTGCATATATTATATTTCATGGATTTCGCATTGATATATGGATTTCATATGATGTTTTCTGGATGTTTTACTCCTGGGTATATATCAGTGGTATGGGACGCTGATATACATAAATGTATATATATATATATATATATATCAGTGGTATAGGACGATGTTATATATGTACACCTATATAATATATTTCATCATAATGATCTATGAAAATATTCTTATTCATTACTTGATATTTTCTGGATTTGAGGATGGTGATAGTTTCATGAAAATTATGCATTATTTGAAAAATCCGGTTTCTCTTGATATGATATTTCGATACGTCCACCATGAGATTTTTCGATTCTGAGATTTTTGATATATACCCAATGCGAGGAGTGGAGTGGGCCGTGTGCGGGTACATGGTGGAGCCCAGTATAGTTCCCTGAGACAAGAAAGGCATGTCGTTGGTTTTAGCCGATGAGCCTGGCAGGCAGGCAAGTACCTACCGGTGATAGTATTTGGACTCGGCGGTTATCGTGGGGATACCGAACAGATTTATGTACGTATGGATACGTGGAATTTCGAGTGTCGAAGCTGGGCACTCGGATTTTCGAGAGACGTATGATACGTACCTATCAGGGCCAAGCTTGGTGACGGTGCCTGATAGATGAGTATTTATGTGTCGATGCTAGACACTAGTTTTCATGATGTTTTCGGGTGTCGATGTTAGACACTCAGGTTTCATGAGATTTACAGGATGTGTTTTATTCCGTACTGTGTATTTATTTAATATGCATTGCTTCATGTATTAGTAGTACCTCATAGAGTACCTTTCATGACTGTTGCATTTACATATTGTTTTTTTTATGCTATCAGCTTGCATATGATAGACCATCGCAGTACGTGCATACTTGCGATTACCTGCATATGTTATTTACTATTCACGAGTTGGCAACTCACCCCCGTTGTGCCACAGTATTTTGCAGGTTGTCCTTCATGGCAGTCGTGGCAGGACTTTCATCTATCGTATCATCTTTTGCAGCGGATATCGCTACGTCTGACTGTGTGCGGTTTTGCTATAGTTAGGTTTTGCGGTTATACGATGTTGCTCTTTGTATATTCGTTGTATCCAGTACTCTCCATCTACTACCTCATGTATTGACTTAGAGACGGGTTGTGAGGACGATATTGTATATTATTTGTGACTGGGAGGTCTTTTATGATGTTTCTCTTTATATCATCTTTTTCTTCGCTACGGCGTCGTATATCTATTGTGGTGGTTATTTTCCGCCTTTAGGCGTGGATTTGCTCCCGTTGGGGGATGCTTTTAATTATATTTATGTTGTACCCTTTTTAAGGGCTTGTTATACAAAGGAGGTGCTGCCTAATTTTTAAAGGAAGTAAATTTGGATTTTAATGAAATTTTGATCAAGATTTCAAAAGTTTTAACAATGTTATTATGACTTACTATTTTTGATGCTTTAGATTGCGGGTTTTTCTTTTGAAATAGGATGATTTTAAATTTATATTATTAAAATAGGGTAGTTAAATTTTTTTTATGAAAATAGGGTGGTTTGTGGACCCCACAGATTAAAAAAAATTCTAAAGAGGGCGGGCCCCACCCCACCTTTACAAAGAACAGGGCGGGTTCTCAGCCCTCTTCAAAAATGAGGGGAGGGCGGGTTCTAGGAACCCGCCCTCCCCTATAATAGGTAGAGGGCGGGTTCCTAGAACCCGCCCTCTAAACTGGGGAGGGGGATGCGGTCCAGCAAACCGTCCTATTTTCATAAAAAAAATTTAACTATCCTATTTTAATAATATAAATTTAAAACCATCCTATTTCAAAAAAAAAAACCTTAGATTGCTGGGTTTTTGGCTTACTTAAATTGTGTTACGCCCGTAGACGTTGCGTAGTTTAAGGGCCGTCACGTGCCAAATTTCGGGTCTTGGAAAAATTGGTATTAGAGCGCTAGGTTTTACCTTTCGGGGTATAGGATGGCCTTGGTATGATGGAGTAGGTAGCTTAATCAGAGTGATGTATCATGTGTATATCCGCGGCATACTTACGACATGGTACTCCGCCTAAGTGACCTAAATACTAAATGCTTGAAATTCCTTCCATGATTATACATATCCTTATGATTTGATTTCTGTGTTCTTATCGAATCCTATTTCCATCTATAGCCTTTTGCCGACGATGACTATGAGGGCTTAGGGAGAGGCAGCGAGAGCCGAGGTCATAGTTGACTCGTTTGGGATGAGGACTGACCAGGATGGTATGCTCGTTGCACAGGAGCAGATTGATCCGCCTTCGATAGATCGTATCGGTAGGCTTGAGGCAGATATGCAGGACTTGCGCCAGATGATGAAATTATTGGTTGAGACCAGTCCAGCGCAGCGACAGGAGGTTGCCACCCCTATTACCGAACTATTCCTTACTATCATCACACAGCATTGTGTTACGTATACAATAGCAGTGGATGCATCCCGTTTAGCCGAGGAGCGTCTTTCCGAGACTTTGGGTGTTCCGAGACCGAGGAGGGCTCGTGTAGGTGTACCAGCCCAGAGACAGAGGTTCAGTCACCATGACATGTTTTGTGCACGTCGCGGGAGTAGTAGAGGCTTGGGACGAGGACAGATGTCTAGCTCTTATCCCCAGGAGGGTCAGCAGCCATAGCATGGATGTTTCCGGTGCGGGAGCTTCCATCACCTCATCAGAGGTTGTACCTCGGAACGCCAGAGGAGGGCAGAAGTACCATATATTACTTTACCACCTTCACCTCAGGGATAGCCGCCTGTTGTGCCTTTTGTTGATCCGCGTCAGACTTATGTTCAGAGAGGTCGTGGTCACGGAGGATTTATTCCGAGAGTATAGGATGGTAGAGGAGGAAGACAGCTAGTTGCGGGTAGAGAGCAGACCTGAGCATTTGCTTCTACTAATCGGGACGTGCGGGCATCCAATACAGAGTTTTTAGGTATTCTTAATTCGTATGTCTTTTGATGCACTTGTTTGTTTAATTCGGGATTTATGCACTCATTTGTTCTTCACACTTCGTGCCATGGTTGGGCTAAGAGTTGGGTTTGCTAGATTTGCCATTTGTTGTGTTACTCCTGTTAGCGATTCTTTTGTTGCGCAACACGTGTTTCTGTCGTGTGCCTATTGGTTAGGAGATAGAGATTCGTCCGTCGATTTGATCCTTCTAGAGATGTTAGACTTTGACGTTCTCCTGGGCATAGAATGGTTAGTTGCGTGCTATGCGTCTGTGGACTGCCGTGAGAAAACATTCAGGTTTTGTTTTCCCGGCGAGTCGGTTCTTGTTGTGTAGGGGGACAGTGGTGCCGCCCCTCACAGCTTGATTTCAGCCTTTTTCGCTAGTCGACTTTTGAGGAGAAGATGTCCAGGATTCTTGGCTTTCATTAGTGATACCGGAGCCATAGTGGATTAGTTGGACCGGGTTCTTAACGTGCGAGAGTTTTCCGACGTTGCTCCAGATGAGCCGCCGGAGCTTAGGGAGCTTAAGGATCAGCTGCAGAGTTGCTAGATAGGGGACATGTACGTCCAAGTGTTTCGCTTTGGGGAGCTCCTATTCTGTTCGTCAAGAAGAAGGACGACAGTTTAAGGTTGAGCATTGATTGATCGTCAATTTAATCAAGTTACGGTGCGGATAGGTATCCTTTACCCCGCCTTGACGATTTTTTGCTTAGTTCCAGAGTTCGAGACATTTTTCTAAGATTTTTTGGGATCAGGTAATCATTAGTTGCGGGTTCGGAGTGATGACATTCTAAAGACTGCTTTTGTGCGTGCTACGGGCTTTATGAGTTTTTAGTGGTGTCGTTGGACTCACCAGTGCCCTAGCAGCATTCGTGATGTGATGAACCAGATTCTTCAGGCCGTTCCTCGACCAGTGGATTGTTGTGTTATAGATGACATTCTGGTCTTTTCCAAGAGTCATGAGGAACATGAGTAGCACTTGAGGATTTCCTTGCAGACGTCGAGAGAGCACTAGCTGTTTGCTAAATTCTTGGAGTTTCCTTCAGGCTTGATCATGTTGACTTCCTTAGTCATGTGGTTACGGGAGATGGTATTCGTATAGACTCGAGGAAGATCGAGGCCGTACAGCTTTGGCCCAGACTTGTATCAGGGACTGAGGTCCGCAGATTTTTGGGCTTAGCCGGTTTTTACCGCCGTTTCGTGCAGGATTTCTTGAGTATCGCTGCACCGTAGATCGTACTGACAAAGAAGGGGGTTCCTTTTCTTTAGACTGAGGTATGCGTGCTGAGTTTTCAGCAGTTGAAGACTCGGGTGCTGACTGCACCGGTTCTACTTTTGCTTTCTGGATCGGGAGATTTTGTTGTTTACTATGATTTTTCGCGAGTGGGGCTCGATTCTGCACTGATGTAGCATGATAGAGTTATCGCTTATGCTTCCTGACAGTTGGCAGAAGTACGAGCAGGATTTATCCCACTGATGATCTGGAGATGGCCGCGGTGGTCTTGCGCTAGAGATTTGGAGACACTACTTGTGTAGAGAGTCATGTCAGATTTTCACGGACTATCAGAGCTTAATCTTCCTACAATGTGATCTGAACTTGAGAAAGCGCCGTTGGATGGAGCTTGTGAAGGATTGTGTTTGTGAGATCCTTTATTACCCGCGGCATGGCGATTGTGGTAGCTGATGCTTTGAGTCGTACACCCGGGGGTAGCATATTCCAGTTGTGCGCAGTTCAGAGACAGTCTTATGCAGATTTACAGTACTTGTGCGACCGTTGAGTATAGTTTAAGTTCGTCTCTACCGAGGGGACAGCTTGCTCATGTCTGTTAGTGTATATGCCCTAGAGGCCATTACTGTATCATACTAGTATGTATATTACTTAATGGAATCTTGGTATATTCACCTTGTATTGACAATCTTGCTCAAAATGGTAGTATGCTACTTGGTTTGTTTCTTCTTTAATGTGTGCATGTATTTCTTTTAGCATATCGCCTTTACACATTAGTGGAGCCTTTAGGATTTTTGCTTGATTACCAGCGTTGTGATGGCAGTCACACTCGTGGGGGCTGGGTAATCTATAAGCACATCCTTATGCAGGTCACTAGTCGCAGGACTATCGAGACAGGGCATCGATACTCCGGAGTAGACTAGCATATGCGCTTCTTATCCCAGCTTGGGAGATGGTCTGTCCCACAGCCGTCAGTATGTCGTACTTAAGATAGTATGCGGGTGCTCGTTAAGTTACGAGTACACTAGACAGGACGCGTCGGGAACTATTGGTTGGTATTATACCTATAGTTAGTTATCAGTTCCCAAGTGAGATAAGTACAGCTTAGTCCGTTGACTTGATACTGTCACTTCGCCTCGACTTTGTTCCCACTGTACTTTGATTACTACCCTACCACAGCTCAAAGGAGTCGTGCAAACAGGTAGTTTTTGGGTGCAGTCCCGAAGCACTTGGAGGCAGTGACGGTTAGACAGGATTCGTCTCTCCCGGTATTGGGGGTTGATATCGTGCTGTGTCTAGGAGAGCCATTACACAAAGTCCCTGGCAAGGGCAAGCGAGATAGACTGGTAGGTTTCCAGTGTTATCTCAGGTGTTCTGGGCTACACTCCGACACGACTTGTACCGCTAGTAGGGGACTGACGTTTACCGCCCCCTAGGCCCGCCATGCAATGTTTTTAAACGAACAGACCGGACTGTACGAAGACTGTCATATTCAGGCTCAATAGGAGTTCAGATGGGTTTCACCTCGTCCGTCTTCTTATCGGCATCTATCTGGGGGCCGTTACGCACAGCTAGTGCCGCTTGCGGTCTATGGTTAAACCCACTGCCAGCGTAGTGTCAAGTCTTTAGAGTCCCACACGGAAAGCTATTCGCCTTTAGCCAAAAGAGTAGAGGTCGCATGGTTTTTGCGACAGGTCGCATGGTTTTGCAACAGGTCGCATGGTTTTGCGACAGGGTTCGGTCACATCCGTGCACTTGTGCACGTTTAGTGTCGGGACAGTTAACACTAGCAGGCTTTGGTTTAAGCTAGATCCTAGTGTAGGTTTTGGGATTGGTTTTATCTCGTTTGTATTCGTGTTCCTCGGAACGCGGCTGCGGGTGTGTATGCACAGTTGACAGAGAGACAGAGGCAGAGGATTCCCATTGGGGTTGTTGACTGTTGGCTGTTGACTTTTTGCTAAACCCTAATGAGAATAAGAAATATAATTAACAATAATATTAATTAAGTATTATAGTGACATGGATGTTGAGGGGTTGACTTTGTTGACTTGTTTACTTTGTTGACCGGTTGACTAGGTTGGACTAGTTGACCATCATCATTACAATGGCTATCATTTCGTGGCAAAAACTTTTGCTTGCTTGTTTCCTTTTGCAAAATGAGTGCATGAAATGATATCGCCATTTTGACTTGAACCATCACATTACACTTGATTACTATTATTTGTTATGATGATTTTGGAATATGAGAGCTTGGATGGCAAAAGAGTTACTCATTCTCTCATTTGCTTTCTCTCTCTTGCTTGAGCTCTCCCTCTTCCTCTTGCTCTCTCTCTAGTCTATGGTTTACTTGTCTCATGTGTTGAGAAGCAAGAACCATAGAGATAAATCCCAACACACTCCTCTACTCATCCTAGTTCACAATGTTTGGCAAACCAAGTGTTCTAGTTTCTTCTAGTTTGAAGAGAAGCCAAAGGTAGAAGCTTTCAAGTGGATCCATCTTCGGCGCAAGGAGACGACGATGTGAGGCCGATCCGTACACCGCAAAGAGTTGAAGACGAAAGAGTTCAAGAAAGGTATAACCACCTAACCGAGTAGGTAAAACTCTTGTTAGGTTTGTTAGATAGTTGTTTAACAAAGATCCGTATTTTGAGTCTATGTTACCACCTCTTGAAAATTCGTTTTTCATTATTTCCGCAAGCCCGTAAGTACCGGGAGAGGTAGCGTGGACTTACAGTGGTATCAGAGCCTAGTTAAACAGTATCTAACATGTTAGCAAAGTAACCAGAAATTCGATCGGAGAAAAAGTCGCGAAATACGCCCAAAATGTCTACTTTCTGCCGAATTTTTTTCTGTTCCAAAAAATGATAAATATTACCATAGAATTCGGCTCAAGGGTTTTAGAAGAAACTGGAAAAAAAATGGTCCACTGAACCGATCAACGCGCCGCGGAACCGCGGCAGGAGCATGCTCCCGCCGTGGATCTACGGCCGAGTTGACTCGGCAGTGGGCGATTTTGGGATTTTTGGAGTATGTTTTTTTAGCCCATATTTTCCAGAAAGCAAAATTTGTTTTTTGGGGCTTAAAACACCATATTTTGATCGAATTTCTAAAGACTAAAGCTAACGGGTTTATATCTATGATGTGTTATATGTATTGAACGTCTGCTAATCTCTATATGTCGATTAGTGGGGTTATACATATCTGTGATCTGTAATGTTGATGGAATGTATATATGAATTCATTGGATTGTCGTGGGTGAATAGCCGGGGGTTGTGAGATAAGAGTTTTCTTTATCTTTCAATTCATGTAAAATATGTAAATTGATGTAATATAATTTGTATGGCCGCACAACCGGGTCGGGGTTGTAGCCGTCATTGTAAAATTTCTTTTTACTGTTTCTGCTCCTAGGATAGACCCAAGGTGGGGTGCACAAACTACCGGGTATCTCGAAGTGCCGAGTGGCCAACTCACGAGTTGAGGGAGGTTGCTTCGCTTCGGGTACTTGGTAGGTAGTTTGCCGCACCCGTAGGGGTCTAGGGTAGGGTTTGGCAATTCACCGCGACCGTGTAATCCGCTTTTCGTTACAGGCTCGTACGAATTGCGGATTCCTAGTATATCCAATGTGTTCATCTGTGATCTGAAATGGCTATCATTGCAATATATCTATATATATGATATTATTTAGGCGTTGCTTATGTTTTGCATCCGCGCTAGTCCAGCCCCTGCTCTGTCGTTAGTTAAGTAACCTAACGGGTAATGACGGGGCCCCGTGGCGAATGCGGATGGCATAAGCGTACGTCTTATTTTGGTTGTTTTCTGCAATGTTAGGATTAAATGATGGGACGCATTAAAATTAATCCAAGAAAAATAAACCAAGTAAAATTCGTTGGAACACTTTCAAAACCACTCGGTTCGTTTCAAAAAACCAACTTTTAAATGCGGAGCTTGAACCACTCCTTTTGAAAGCTATCTCATTCCATCGATTATATCAAGATCACTACGTTCACGGTTTCGCCAAAACCATTCGTAGCCCTCCGTCATTTCACATGAATGGTCAATAAGTATTCAAGCTATGTTTGTTGGCCAAAGTCAAGGCATAGTGATTGGTAGCTATTGGGTATTCATGTGTAGCATAGATAGATGTGTTGGTTTGGGGTAGTCGTTCTATCTTGTTGGCCAAAGTCAAGGGTATGTGCGGGTGGGCTCAAATTAATCTGGAGAATGACGGGTAGAACTTGACATGTGACTTATGATTTGTTGGCCAAAGTCAAGGTCATAAGAGCATGGGGCAAAAATCCACATCGGGAGTTTCAAAAGAACTGAAACTCGCTAGCGCTGCATACCATTTGTAGTGTGATGATTCTGCAAGGATTCCTTCAGTTTTATCACGCAATGATATTTGGATCCCGATCCTACTGTGAGTATATGCTACTCCTCGGGAAATTTCTCACTTAACGATCAATGCTATAAACCTAGTAGGTGTCGAGAATGGTGTTAGCGGAGCTACGCCCCCAGGGAAAAGAGGTTCTTACATTAAGAAACTTTGCGAAAGTGTAGGAAAACATTCCTCGAAGTACCGACACTAGCCTGGCTGAACGGTTAAGCAAGTATTGTACGGTGAGATTGATCCTGACTAATTCTTCCTTTTTGGTTTGAGGAGAGATTCAAGAGACGGTGGGAGTCATCCTGCTTAGACAAATTAAAAACCACTCTAAACTTACAAGAGCATCATGCTGAGTGTTTCTTCTTTCTCTCCTAATTGCAATGACCAATCGTCATGACCGGACTTAAGTTACTTCTAGACAAAAACATACTGACAGGGCCAAACTACAAAGATTGGCTCAGGAATGTCAAAATGGCAATCACTTATGACAAGTTGGGGTATCTTCTTACCACCAAAGCACCCCCTGTCCCAGGTCCCAAAACCAGCGTCGCGGATAGGGAAATCCGTAAGACCTGAGAAATCGACTGCGCGAAGGCCAAGTGCCTCATGCTTGCCTCTATGGACAACGAACATCAGAGGAGGCACAAGAATATGGACCTCGAATCCATATTTCTCCATACAAAAGAACTGTATGGAGAGCAATCTCGTATCGCAAGATACGAAGTGTCGACGAAGCTGTTTTCGGCAAGGTTGGCCTTCGGATCATCGGTAGCGGAACACGTGCTTAAGATGATTGGCTACATAGAGGAGCTCGCGGACCTTGGGAACACATTGGAGAATGAGCTCTATACGGACTTGATTCTTCAGTCCCTTCCTTCCACTTACGCCCAGTTCATCCTGAATTTCAACTAACAAGAAAAGGAAGTTGAACTTTCAGAGCTCCTCAACATGTTGAGGAGTGCAGAGGGCACCGTAGAGAAAGGTAGGGAAACATCCACTTTGTTTGTAGGAGGATCTTCCTCTTCTTAGTCCAAGGCAAAATCCAAGGGAAAGAAGAAGAAAGCCCCCGCCAAATCAAGGGGCGGTGTTAGTAAAGTGGATACGAAGGGAAAAGCAAAAGCAACAAAGGTAGCGGGGAAGCTTGTGGGGAAGGAAGAGTGCTTTTACTGTCACAACAGTGGACACTGGAAGAAAGATTGCAGGGCTTGGAAAGCCAGAACACAGGATCTGAAGCAGGTTGCGGCTTCAGCTTCAGGTGTATATGTTATTGAAAACTGTCTATCAATAAACTCTACGTCCTGGGTATTGGATATCAGATCAGGATCTCATATCTATAATTCTTTGCAGGCGTTGAGAAAGCGTAGGTTTTTGAAAGCAGGTGACATGACCCTCAAAGTTGCAAACGGAGCTAGCATGGATGCTGAGGCCGTGGGGGACTATCACCTGGAAATTTCAGATGGACATGTTTTAGTTTTACGTAATTGCTGTTTTGTACCCAATGAAACTTGTAATATCATTTATGTATCTTTATTATCTAAAGAAGGTTATGAATTTGCATTTGTAAGTAATGTTGTGAACATTCACCATAATCAAGTTCTGATTGGGTCAGGTACATTAAGCAATGGTATATACGTATTAAACCAACCACAGATTTTCAATGTCCAGAATACACACAAAAGAAAGTCTCCGGAAACTAATCAGGCTTTCTTATGGCATTGTAGACTGGGTCACATCAATGAGAGAAGATTGGCTAAATTACATACAGAAGGATATTTGGATCCATTCCAATATCAATCATATGCAACTTATCAATCCTGTCTCAGAGGAAAGATGACAAAGACTCCGTTCACTGGACACGAAGTAAGAGCGAGTGAGCTCTTGGGACTCATACACTGCGACGTGTGCGGTCTAATGTCTACGCATGCACGAAGCGGTTATTCTTACTTCATTACTTTTACGGATGAATTTTCAAGGCACGGTTATGTCTTCTTAATGAAACATAAATCCGTAGCCTTTGAAAAATTCCAGGAATATAAGAACGAAGTAGAAAAACAAACAGGCAAAAGTATCAAAACACTTAGATCTGATCGAGGTGGTGAATACTTGAGTGCCGAGTTCCTGGATTACTTAAAAGAGAATGGAATTCTCTCTCAGCTTACTCCTCCATACACTCCGCAACATAACGGTGTATCGGAGAGACGGAACCGAACCCTATTGGATATGGTACGGTCCATGGTGAGTAACGCTGAGTTACCGCGATCATTCTGGGGATATGCACTAGAATCAACTGCATACCTTTTGAACTGAGTTCCAACTAAGACTGTGCCTACTACACCATATCAGATGTGGTGTAGGAAGAGACCCTATCTTAATCACATTAAGACATGGGGATGTCCAGCTTTTGTCAAAAAGCAGCATGCGGACAAACTCGAGGAACGCTCAGTACAGTGCAAGTTTGTGGGATATCCAAAGAACTCTAAGGGATATTTCTTCTATTGCGAAGAGGAACAAAAGATTTTTGTTTCTCGCCATGCCCACTTCTTGGAAACCGAGTTTTTGGAAAATCAGATAAGTGGGAGCGCAATAGAACAGGAAGAAATTCCAGAACCACGAGTTATTACTGAAAGCTTAGTAGAACCAGAGGGTTCAAAATATCATGACATTCCTACACCGCTCCGCAGGAGTAGTAGGCAGTCTCATCCGCCTGAGAGATACTACGGTTTTCTCATAGACGGGGATAGAGAGGATTGCATCATTGATTATGATGAGCCGACTAGCTTCCAGCAGGCCATTCAGAGCGTTGACTCGGTAAAATGGCTGAATGCAATGCGGACCGAAATGGAGTCCATGTACACCAACAAAGTATAGACGCTGGACATTGCTCCAGATGGGGTAAAACCCGTAGGATGCAAGTGAATCTTCAAAAGGAAGATTGGTGTAGATGGACAGGTTGAGACCTATAAAGCTAGACTTGTTGCAAAGGGTTTTCGTCAAAGACCTGGCTTGGACTATGACGAAACCTTTTCTCCAGTGGCTATGCTGAAATCCATTCAGATCCTTCTTGCCATTGCTGCTTTCCACGATTATGAGATTTGGCAGATGGACGTAAAGACCGCTTTTCTAAATGGAAATTTAGAGGAGTGTGTCTATATCGACCAGCCAGAGGGTTTCATTCAGAATGGGAGCAGCGGAAAGGTGTGCAAGTTGCTTAAGTCTATATATGGACTAAAGCATGCATCGCGGAATTGGAACATCTTTTTTGATGAGACGGTCATGGAATTTGGCTTTATAAAAAATCCAGATGAACCATGCATCTATAGTAGATTTGTAGCGAGAACTGTAGTATTTCTCGTTTTATACGTGGATGACATTCTCTTGATAGGAAATGACATTCCTATGCTACAATCTGTCAAAGGGTTCTTGTCACACTGGTTCTCCATGAAAGACCTGGGTGATGCCTCATACATTCTGGGGATCCGGATCTATCGTGACAGATCCAAGAGGATATTAGGACTCTCACAGTTCAGGTACAAAGACACCATACTGGAAAGGTTCAGTATGGAAGATTCCAAGCGCGGTAATCTACCGGCTTGTAACGGGATCACCCTCTCCAAAGAGATGTCTCCCAATGCTGATTTGGAAAGGGATCGCATGTCTATTATACCCTACGCTTCTGCGGTAGGCTCTATAATGTATGCGATGTTGTGTACCAGACCAGATGTAGCTTATGCACTGAGTGTGGTAAGCCGGTATCAGTCAAACCCTGGGAAGAAACTGGATAGCGGTAAAGAACATTCTCAAGTACCTGAGAAGGACTAAGGAGATGTTCTTGGTGTATGGCGGAAAAGACCACCAGATCGAGGCCTTTGCTGACTCCAGCTTTTAGAGTGACAAGGATGATTCTAAGTCCATGTCGGGTTATGTCTTTAACCTCTATGGAGGGGCGGTGTGTTGGAAGAGTTCCAAACAGGAAACCGTTGCTGACTCGACGATGGAAGCGGAATATATCACTGCTGCAGATGCCGCAAAGGAAGCTGTCTGGATGAAGAAATTCCTCACGGAGCTTCAGGTGGTTCGTACCATTGTTGATCCAATACCGCTGTATTGTGACAACAACGGAGCTATAGCTTTAGCGAAGGAACCCAGGTCCCATCAGAAGTCCAGGCACATCTTGAGGCGGTATCACCTGATCAGGGAGATCGTGGGTCGCCAGGAGATCGAGGTTCGGAGAGTTGCTACGGAAGATAACACTGCTGATCCATTCACGAAGGCCTTACCCCAGACTCAGTTCGTGTTGGATATATATATGCCCTAGAGGCCATTATATGATAGTGGATGTATCTGTACATGTATATATATATTCAGTGTACATTCTTGCTCGACATGATAGTATGCTATCTGGTTCTTCTTTATCTGACATGTTTATTTGATCATGCTTTTATTCATTCATACATGCTGATAAAGCCCTGAGGATATCGGCTTGACTACTGTGATTATGATGGAGATCATACTAGTGGGACATCTGTAGTTTATAAGCATATCCTGGAATGTCCCTAGTCGTAGGTATATCGAGATGGGGCATTGATATACCAGAGTAGACTAGCGTATATGATACTAGACCTATACGATGGGCGATGAATGTTCCCACATTTATCGATGTTTGACATCGAGATCATATACGGGTGCTCAGTGGTGAATGGGTACACTGGACGGACTCACCGAGAACTCCTATATGGAATTATATCTATCGTCGGATAGCAGTTCTCAGGTGACACTGGTGCAGGTTAGTCTGTAGACCCGAGATCGTCATAGAGTCTTGTGTGCTCTCCCACGGTACTTTGATTACCACCCTACCACGGATCTACTGAGTCGTGCAAATAGGTGGCCGTTGGGTACAGTCCCGAGACACACGAAGGCGATGAGCGATTGGAGGGGTTTCGTCTCTCCCGGTATTGGGAGTTGATGTTGTGCTGTGCTCGACTGGTTATATCAGTAAGTCCCTGGCCAGGGCTGCTGAGATTTACTGATAAGTGTTATCAGTAGTTTCTCGATCTGTTATAGACCATTCACCGGCACGACTTATTGAGTTATTGGGGTTGACGTGACCATCCTTAGGCTCGATATGCAACATATCTGACGAAGAGACCGGACTGTACGGTAGTGTTGCCAGTTGGCTCGACTGGAGTTGTAGCAGGTTCGCTTGTTTTCTTCTGATCGCTCAATACCCGGGTGGCCGTTACGTTTAGCTGACCGCTTGCAGCTTGGGGTGCTTGATATGATCATCACCCACTGCCGGCGTATTGACGAGTCTTAGAGTCCCACAAAGGAGTTACCTAGTCCAGGAGAAACGTTGTGGTGCGCGTATGCGATATGCGCATGGACCCGGTTAAAACGCACGTATGACATACCGTATATTGATTGGTCGGCTTGCTTTTTGTTGGGTCGTATGTGATATGGCTGGATTGATATATCAAGTGTTGATTTATCATTTAACCATTAGTTTCTCACTAGAAATCATTTCTTGTATTTTTGATGTATGCATGCATGTATGCATTCTTTCTTAATTCATGCACATATGGATGTGCATGCACACATACATACATACATACATCATCCTTCATGGTTGTATATACATAGAAAATGGTGGCAATATAAGACCCACACCATGGTTTTATATATATGTATTATTATTGCATTTGTTTTAAAACAAAAAGAAAAAGAAAAGGATAATTCATGGTTTGTTTCCACACTCTTCTTGACCTAACCATGCTCACCTACTTTTAACCATGAATTAACTTTCCTTTTATGTTTTAACTCAAGTTCAATAATATCTTTGTCATTTAACCATGGTTTGAGATGAGAAGTGGAAAATATATATACATATATTTTCCATTTTTTTTCATTAGAGATTACCTTTTCTCTTGTTCTAAAAAGGCCATCATCTTCTTCCTCCTTCTTCTTTTGCTCTCTAGATTTCTCTAGTGAGCAAATTACTCATCAAGTTAGGATTTTGAAGTGAGAAAAGACACCACAACATCATTCTACACAAGTCTTGCCCACTTGTTTAGAGTGTTACCTTCATTTCTTTCTCTTGATAAAGTGAAGTTGCTAGCTTGGACGAAAGAGCTTCGGATGGATCGTCATGGACACTAGAAGACCTCAAGCGAACCCTTCTCCAACCCTCAAGTGGCCAAGGAGTCGAGCGTAGGGAGCTACAAAGGTTGTGGTCTCAAAACCCTAGTCTTTGTTACTTGTGATGTTGATTAAAGTTATGAAACCCTAATTTTCTAGGATTGATTCTTTGTGTGTTCACTTAGCACCCAAAAAATTTAATCTTTGAGACATGTGATGCTTCCAAACCTTTCATAGGGTACAAGGTAAACCTAACAGTTCGAGCGGTTGATCGAGATGATAGGTCTTCGATACGCCAGTACATGGCCTTAGTGCAAATAGGAGATTGTCAGTGTATATGCCCTAGAGGCCATTACTGTATCATACCAGTATGTATATTACTTAATGGAAGCTTGGGATATTCACCTTGTATTGACAATCTTGCTTAAAATGGTAGTATGCTACTTGGTTTGTTTCTGCTTTAATGTGTGCATGTGTTTCTTTTAGCATATCGCTTTTACACATTAGTGGAGCCCTTAGGATCTTTGCTTGATTACCAGCGTTGTGATGGCAGTCACACTCGTGGGTGCTGGGTAATCTATAAGCACTTCTTTATGCAGGTCCACTAGTCGCAGGACTATCGAGACAGGGCATCGATACTCCGGAGTAGACTAGCGTATACGCTTCTTATCCCATCTTGGGAGACGGTCTGTAACACAACCGTCAGTACGTCGTACTTGAGATAGTATGCGGGTGCTCATTAGGTTACGAGTACACTGGACAGGGCTCGTCGGGCACTGTTGGTTGGTATTATACCTATCGTCAGTTATCAGTTCCCCGGTGACATGAGTACAGCTTAGTCCGTTGACTTGACACTGTCACTTCGCCTCGAGTGTGTTCCCACTGTACTTTGATTACTACCCTACCACGGCTCAAAGGAGTCGTACAAACAGGTAGTTTTTGGGGGTTGATATCGCGCTGTGTCTAGGAGAGCCATTACACAAAGTCCCTTGCCAGGGAAAGCGAGATAGACTTGTAGGTTTCCAGTGTTATCTCAAGTGTTCTGGGCTACACTCCGACACGACTTGTACCTCTACTAGGGGACTGACGTTTACTGCCCCTAGGCCCGCCATGCGATGTTCTTAGACAAACAGACCGGACTGTACGGAGACTGTCACATTCAGGCTCAGTAGGAGTTCATATAGGTTTCACCTCGTCCGTCTTCTTATCGGCATCTACCTGGGGGCCGTTACGGACAGCTAGTGCCGCTTGCGGTCTGTGGTTAAACCCACTGCCAGCGTAGTGTCGAGTAGAGGTCGCATGGTTTTTGCGACAGGTCGTATGGTTTTGCGACAGGGTTCGGTCACATCCATGCACTTGTGCACGTTTAGTGTCCGGACAGTTAACACTAGCGGGCTTTTGTTTAAGCCAGATCCCAGTGTACGTTTTGGGATTGGTTTTATCTCTTTTGTATTCGTGTTCCTCGGAACGCGGATGCGGGTTTGTATGCACAGTTGACAGAGAGACAGAGGCAGAGGATTCTTATTGGGGTTGCTGACTGTTGACTGTTGACTATTGAATTTTTGCTAAACCCTAATGAGAATAAGAAGTATAATTAACAATAATATTAATTAAGTATTATAGTAACAAGGTTGTTGAGGGGTTGACTTTGTTGACATGTTGACTTTGTCGACCGGTCGACTAGGTTGGACTAGTTGACCATCATCATTACAATGGCTATCATTTCATGGCAAAGACTTTTGCTTCCTTGTTTCCTTTTGCAAAATGAGTGCATGAAATGATATGGCCATTTTGACTTGAACCATCACATAATACTTGATTACTATTATTTGTTATGATAATTTTGGATTATGAGAGCTTGGATGGCAAAAGAGTTACTCATTCTCTCATTTGCTTGAGCTCTCCCTCTTCCTCTTGCTCTTGCTCTCTCTCTCTAGTCTATGGTTCACTAGTCTCATGTGTTGAGAAGCAATAACCATAAAGATAAATCCTAACACACTCCTCTACTCATCCTAGTTCACAAGGTTTGGCAAACCAAGTGTTCTAGTTTCTTCTAGTTTGAAGAGAAGCCAAAGGTAGAAGCTTTCAGGTGGATCCATCTTCGGCGCAAGGAGACGACGAGGTGAGGCCGATCCGTACACCACAAAGAGTTGAAGACGAAGGAGTTCAAGAAAGGTATAACCCCCTAACCGAGTAGGTAAAACTCTTGTTAGGTTTGTTAGATAGTTGTTTAACAAAGATCCGTAATTTGAGTCCATGTTACCACCTCTTGAAAAATCGTTTTTCATTATTTCCGCAAGCCCGTAAGTACCGGGAGAGGTAACGTGGACTTACAATTTTCGTGCCCGTCCATTTTTACTTAATCGTTGTCGTGAGGTACAGCCCGCCGATGCTCGTTTGTTTGAGATTCTGAGCATGTTCGGCAGGGTAAAGATTCGGAGTTCTTGATTTATGACCAGGGTGTGTTACATTTAGGGATGCGTTTGTGTGTACCTGATACTGATGGGTAGAGACGCGAGGTCCTAGGGCAGGCATCTCAATCAGCTTTCAGTGTTCATCCAGGTGCCACCGAGATGTAACATGACTTGAGAGTTGGTTACTGGTGGGCAGGGGTGAAGAGTGAAGTTTCGGATTTCGTTTCGAAGTGCTTGGCTTGTCAGCGAGCTAAGGTTAAGCATTTGAGACCTGCAGGAGTGTTGCAACATTTTAACCGTTCCGGTATGGGTATGGGAGCAGATCTCCATGAAATTCGTTGTGGGTCTACCCAGGTCTAGTCGAGGGTATGACTCCATTCGGGTGTTTATTGTCCGGTTATGCTCAGTTTGCTCAGTTGTTCCTGGTTAAGTGTTGTCCATTTGCACAGAGTTCCTTCATGCGTTGTATCCAATAGGGTCTTCCAGTTCGCTAGCCTTCGTTGGCAGAAACTTCAGGAAGCCTTGGGTACTGGTTGAGCTTTTGCTCCGCTTTTCCATCTATTGGCTGATGGTCAGACAGAGCGGACTATACAGACTCTGGAGGATATGCTTATGCGTACGTACTAATTGTTTGTTGGTTGGGATCATCACTTGCCATTGATGGAGTTCTCCTACGATAACTTTCTGGCCTTGTGTGTAGGTTGTGTCGATCGCCAGTCTGTTTTACTGACTCCACAAGAGTAGAATTTTTGGACCCCAGCTAGTCGAGAGGCTTCGGAGAAGATCCAGTTGATTCAGGTCAGAATGAGAGCAACCCAGTGCAGACTGAAGTCTTATGCCGACCGTGGTGGTCGCAGACTTGAGTTCGCGGTGGGAGATCATGTATTCCTACAGGATTTTCCGATGAATGTCGTGTTGAGTTTTGGGAAGCTTAATCCCAGAATTGTAGGTCCTTTTGAGATCCTCGAGCGAGTTAGTACCGTTGCCTATAATTTGGCACTTCCGCCCAGATTTTTGAATATTCACCTCATTTTCCTTGTGTCGATACTTCGCAATTACCTTCTGACCTTTTCACATGATTTAGCACCAGACCATTTAATTAGGAAGCAATATTTCGTTCACCAGCAGCCGATGGTTATAGTGGATCGGCAGGTGGAGAAATTTCGGTCAAGGGTCTTGCTATGTGTGTAGGTTTTTCTTTGGCGTAGCCGTCTAGTGAGGAGATCACTTGGGAGGCTGCGAGCGAGATGTGGATGTTTGTACTCATCTTTTTGAAGGTACGCATAGTAAGAATTTTAATTCGGGTAAGAATTTTAATTCGGGGATGAATTTTCTTTAAGGGGGAGATTGTAACGCCTTGGAATTTGCGATTAGTGTTAATTAGACGATAATGCGGGTTTTCTGTAAAAAAGTTTACCAATTCGGTTTCCTCACATTTTCTAATATTTAATTAATAATTTATTGTTATTTGTTATGCCTTGCACACACATGTGCATGTTAATGTGAGTATGTGTTTGTGTTAATCTAGTTTAATGACCATGACAACTTAACCAAATCATAATCCTTGCTTTGCTTTAACCCTAACCCTCTAGATATTTATGGAGAGATATTTCTTTGTGTTTTGGATTGGAGAGGAGGTGGCATGGTGACTCATGTGAGGGCATGAGAGAGTTAATGCAATGGTGCACTCGCCCTTACCCTCACCTCTCTTTCTTTTTTCATCTCACCATCTCTCCTTCTCTCTCACTTCATCTCTTTCTCATTTATCTTCATCTCCCTTCATCTCAACTGTACACTTACTCATTCACCACAAAACCTACACTAATCTTGTTCAAAACATCACCCAAATCACATCCTTAACCTTTTTTTGCCTCTAGGATCCCTTGGAGCTTGGAAAGTTAGGATCTTTGAGCTGGTAGGAGTAGGTAATGATCTCTTTCTGTTAAGTAAGCCTTTTTAATATTGTATAGCTTGTTAGTTTCAGTTTAGAATGCGTAAAGTTTCGTTTCGTGCAAATATCGTATTTTTAGTGTAGTTTTGGGTATTGGATGATCTGCTATCAAACCAGATATTTGTTGGAAAAGATCCCATCACGGTAACCTTATGTAGTGACCTAGAACCCACCATATAAACCTGAGCCGATTCCCTTTCGATTAGGCCGCAGATTTATTGGTTCTGGCCGCAATTTGCGGCCAGAGTAGGAGGTTGGGGGTTGTGTTTTAGGGTAGGGGTCTCTGGGGTTGTGTGTGGTCTCATGGTACTTGCAACTTTTACAAATTGTTTGTGTAGCAAAATCTGGGATCACTTTGTTTGTTTTCTAGTATTTCGAAAACGAGTGTTACGTTATCCAACACGGTTCATGTCTTTGAGTTGCTTTTACTCTTGAGTTGGTTTCGTAGTGTCGCTACGCACGTTAGCTACTAAGCGAACACTTGAAAGTATGTTTGGAGTTGGTGCGTCGGCCAAGCGTAGTTTGTACATGCAATTGGTCGTTTGCTAATATACACTTGTTATATTATTGTTTTATGATCTTAAGGACGCAGGCGAGGTCTTCGGACGCTGCGAAGAAGGGAAATCGAGTGGTTGGCTTTACTTAGCCCAAGATCATCTGTGAGTAGAGTTAACATCTATAAGGAAATTGCCCGTATGGCGTTATGCGTCTGGGCTAGATTAAATGATATGATTCTTGATATTAAATATATGGATATTGATTTTGCATGTGTAACTTTGTTGCATACCTCATTTTCCTATTTGCATTGAAGATAGTATTAAGGAGACACAACACCATTATTGACAGTTCATGTTACACGAGCACTAATTGTATGCTACACACACTCCATCGATAATTGCCATGACACACACAATCCATATACATACGAGATATAGTTGACACCTATACATATCTTATATTGTATTGGTTAGAGACATTGATTCCTATTCCTTTGTGCATATGACAGATAGCATACCGGTATACCTACATGCTTACACATATGCCTTGCCATGCCTACATGCTAGCTAACCCTATACCTATATGGCATTGTACCATTAGTGATAGGTATACACACATATGAGACGTAGCTACATGTACATCTTGCATACATACTTACATACACCCGTATGGTATTACATCATTATTGACAGGTATAGACACATACCTGGCTACAGCTACATGTACATCATACACACATACTTACATGTACACCCATTTACAAGACTAGAGCCACATATACTGTAAGTGCACGGCGGCGCCCCGGCCGTCAATCCGACGGCCAAACGCGGAAACGGTGATAAACTTTATTTTTTGCGGACTTAGCAAAACCGGCACCACCGCGCACTAAACCCCGGATCGTGCCATTAAACTAGTCTAAGCTAACAAGAGGATGGGTTAGAGATATACCGACTGATCCGAGTCCTCCGGTCTTCATCTCCTCTCCGATCTCCTCGCGGGATCTCCGGTCGTCGCCTCCTCGCCGGAAGGGCACCACGTCGCCTGCATCTTTTACGGGCTCCCGCCTCTATACCGAGGCAACTCGGGCATGAAGCCGGCAACTCGACATGCCCAAGACTTGCTGTAGGATGTGTAGAGTCTATGTCTCATTGGGGTTTTGGTTGCCAAGAAGGATAAAGAGAATCATGAACTTTGGAGAGGGTTTTTGAGAATTTGGCAAGCATGAAAAATGAGATGTGAATTAATCCCTCATCCAAAGTTTTGGACCTCTCATTTTCCTTTCCTCTAAATGTTGTGGCCGGCCAATTCCAAGCTAGGAAATGGTGGAGGGATCAAAGCAAATCAAGAAGGGAGGTAAGTGTAGGATAAAGCAAGTGGTAACCTTAAACAAAACATCAACCATACTTCATTCACATCAAACCTATACCCTTTCTAATCACATTTAATGCAAGTGATGGATGAAAGATATCATAATGAATACATTTTCAAGAAACCCCCTCCACAACATGTTATTTGCACAATTGCAAATAACACCCTCCATCGGAAAAGTCCGGCCGGGAAAGAACAAAGGAAAACCGGCCGGAACGGAATGCAAACTGGCAACTCCATAAAACTGGTCCCGTAATAAATTACAGGAAAACCCCGATATTGTGCATACACACCCGCATCTGTATTCTGTCCGGATACAAATGCAATGAGACAAAATCTACACTGTACTATACTAGAATCCGGCTTAAACCAAAGCCGGCTAGTAATATCCGTCCGATCCTGATCCGTGCAATACCGCACGTATCTGATCGAACGCTGCCATATAACCATACGGCCACTAGTACAAAACTTTCCGATCCTGATCCGTGCAATACCGCACGTATCTGATCGGACCCTGCCATATCTCCATACGGCCTCTACAGCGTTTCGCCCGAAAGCTTGAGTAACTGAAAGTGTGGTGGACTCTAAAGACTCGTCAATACTATGGCTGTGGATTTAACCACTAGCACGTCAGAGGTATAAGTCAATACGTAACGGGCCACCAGCTATTGACTAAAAGGGACGTCGATGAGTGAACTCATCCTGACACCCTACTGAGCCTGTCAGTGACAATATCCGTACAGTCCGGTCCGTTCGTCTATGAGCATCGCATGTCGGGCCTAGGGGGTTGGTAAAAGTCAGACCCCCAAAAGCGGTACAAGTCATGTCGGAGTGTAGCCCAGAACACCCTGAGATACTACTGGAATACCTACCAGTAAATCTCCTGCCTTGGCCAAGGTCTTCGTGTAATGGCTCTCCTAGACACAGCGCGACCTCACCCCCAATACCGGGAGAGACGGAACCCCCGAAGATCCGCTCACTACCTCTATGTGGCTCGGGACTGTACCCAACTAAAACCTGTTTGCACGACTCCTTTGAGCCGTGGTAGGGTAGTAATCAAAGCACAGTGGGAACTCACACGAGACAAATGACGATCCCCAGGTCGATGAACTAACCTGTACACATGTCACCTGGGAACTGCTATCTGACGTCAGGTATAAGACCAACTAGCATGTTCCCGGCGAGTCCTGTCCGGTGTACTCATAACCCAATGAGCACCTGTATACATCTTAGGTGAACTAACTGACACCAGTGGCCTGTGAGACAGGCCACCGCCCCTCGTCGGGGTCTCGACTGTATACACTAGTCTACTCTGGAGAATCGATGCCCTGTCTCGAAACTCCCACGACTAGGGACCATTTAAGGATGTGCTTATAGACTCCAGCTCTCACTTATATGATCGCCCTCATACTGCCGGCAGTCAAGCAAGAATCCTAGGGGCTCTATCAACGTGCAATAGTGACCTGTCAGGTCACCTAAAGCAGTACACGATGATAAAGGTAAACCAGATAGCATACTATCATCTCGAGTAAGACTGTCCTACCGGGATAGGTCCTCCCTCAATCATTGCAATCACGTGCCTATGATCCAATAATTGACTCTGAGGGCACTATCTCCAACAATCTCCCACTTGCACTCAAGGCTAATTATTGCGATGTTGCATACTCACAGCCCGTGTGATACCGAACACCCAACTCCTCTACTTGTCAGTCTCACAAATCCCGTTTGCGAAACTATTACGTTCGAGGAATAGCCTCAGTGAGTGGATCCGCCTTGATGTTTCTTTCTATGTCTCTCTATATCTCAAGTTCGCGGAGAAAGCCATCTCCCGAAATGAGCAATACCTACCTTAGAATGTCTGGATGTCTGATGGGACCGAGCTCATAAATGAACTCCAAATCCAAACTTCTTAGACTCTATCGTCAACTGAACTTAATCAGTATCCTGCGCCATGCCACCCTCAGTATTGCCTTGGACCACCTGTCCAAAATACTGCCCCTCGTCAGAAGGAAAAATATAACTCTGACAACCTCCTTGTTGTCCATGTCACCTTGGAAGCCTGGAATGATAACCGTCTCCTAAAAGAGGCAGCCGTTATCATATCCTTAGAACATTCACTTATGTTCTAAAACTGCTTCCGACTGTTTCCTCAGGATTGGATCAATATCAACTTATTGCACTTACTGCAAGAACAACATCTGGTGTGGTACTTGACATCTCATGATTGACTCAATTGCCTAAGCAAGTGATCTGCCAATCATGCACATCCCTCTCTACTTTAGTCTATAAGACACCTTTAGAGAGGGTGACTCCATTACCTGCAGGTATACTACCGTGCCAGGAGTCGTCCATTCTAAATACTTTTAGAATGCTGTCAAAGTACCCTGATTGGGAAACCACCCAAATCTAGATCTAAAACCATAAATCCAGTAACCAGTATGTCTGATATAATGTCCAATTCCTTTTGTGGAGAAAACACTGTGTGACGACCAAAGTATAACCGATCGTAGTATAGGAATATCACTTCCCACTACTTTCTCAACAGATCCATCCCCTATTCTGATGACGTCAAACCCATGACTGTCACATCAGAAATAGATGATCTATCTCCGCTATATCTGCTTTAGTCTATAAATAGACATAAGCCTGATGTCCACCAATGCTTCCGCTGCTCCCACTGACTACGACAACCCTCTGGCAGAGTCATATAGGCGTGCACTTCTAAAGCAAGTTTAGAACGACGCTATACTCATCCTCCTGCCGGGTCTCGCAGCCTGGAACAACAACAATGGCAAGTGTGGGTAAACAAGAACTTCCCTGTCACCGTCCTTGAGGCTACCGGAGTACCTCTCGGGTGCCTGAAGTTACCCACCATCCCTGCGGAGTGGCCAATGGAATGTCAAGCCAGATTGAATCTTTAGGTTCCTTATCAAATCTTCAGTAATCGTTTGCGGTTCTGGAATCACTTCCAGTTCTACCATACTCCCACTACTGTTTTTGAAAAAATCCATTTTTAATAAAACTGTGGCGAGTCTAGAACAATATTTCTATTGATCTGCCAGATGGTAGAAAGTCAACCCTCATCATAGCCTGGGTCAACCCACAAACAGCCATTACAGAAACGTGCCTTGAGTTATCCAGAGTCTGGTTTTAATCATAAGCCGGACAACTCCCCGTACCTTAACAATGTTAAGATATGAACTGTACTATATCCAATATAGAACTAGAGGCACTGATTTAATTGAACCAGATTCAAATCATGCAGCTATCTCCAGTGCATGTCAACTAAATGGAAGGAGGCTGATCAGCGTTGCTCAACTTAGGAATGCTTCCAATTATGAGTAACTTGAAAGAGAAGTAATTTCTCTTTATCATTACTATCAACTGAATACCATACACAAGTATCTACATCTTCGATCACTTTGAAGAATCCCGATACTTGCTACACCTGGTTCTCTACTCTATTCAAATACCTATAACTCCTCAAAACTTAGACCCTGTGTTTCTACGAAACACATGTCTAAGAACTAGAGAAGTTAAAAGTAAACAGAATATAGTATGAGGACCAACCCCTCTGTCCTAATGGATACTGGACAACATACAATACTCTGTATAAGTCCGCCGAGTCTAACAACTCTTTCACTGTGTGTCGTAGGTTGAAAACTGTACTTATGGTTAAGAAGAATTACACCGCTGTTTAATGCTCCTTACCTAACCATCCATTGATATAGGTAAATGTCATCGACATAATATCAAAAGGTATATCTCACTCTATAAAAATAGACGTACAGATATATCAATTTGGAATTGGTGCACAACAGCGGATATTCAAAACCAAATATTTGCCGACCGGCAAACAACCCAGGTGACTTCCTCAAATACCACCGATTACAACGAATCCCGATAAAATGAGGATAATCACCTAATTCCCAATAACTTACTCCCACTCATCATCTGTAAAACCATACAGATGTGAGAATCATACCTGGTAAATACATACCCTGGAGCAAGTGTCTAATCGGGAAATCAGTTTTCTTTTAACAGTACACAGTGAAACTGAAACATTGAAATGTTTCGATGGGGTATCCTGGTATTCCTAGTAATGCCTCTTCCATTATCCAGATTCACAACTATAACCGTATAATTCTTTGCCACCTCTCCAAATCCCTTTATATGTCTTTAGTCATTACCTTCTGCACACCCCTTAGGCCAAATGGTTTTCTTCCTTCCCTACCGTTCGGCACCAGCCTATAGTTTGGAAGAAGACTATCCAATAAGCATAATGGGTGTACTGTCCTAATCCTAGGAGCACTCGCAATGCGAGAGAAGGTGAAGATAAAAGACAACCGAATAAACCTTATTCCTATTTCTCCTGGACCAGAATCCATCCCCGAACTGGAACAAGTTCCTTTCGAGTTCGTATATAACCATACGATGGAGTATCCAAATAAACTGTGGATCTTCGTAGTGATACGGAGTGTCCTGGAGAAATACAAAGGTGATTTAGGATTGGCGAAGAAATACTTGGTTTGGTCGTGAATATCAGTCGCAATTTACTTTGCCCTCTTACTAATCCCTTGCTTTGTCTTAATCTTAATGCCTTCTGCACACCGTTTAGGCTAATTGGTTTTCTTCATTCCCTACCGGTCGGCACCAGCCTAAGGTTTGGAAGAAGACTATCCAATTTGCGTAATAGGTGTACTATCTCCTAAACCAAGGAGTACTCACAACTTGAGAGAAAGTAAAAGGGAAAAGACAACTGAATAATCCTATCCGTTTTCTCCAGAACCAGAAACCATCCTCGAATTCCTTCGAGTTCGTATCTAACCATACGATGGTTTTGTCCAATGGAAGTGGACGTTCGCAGTAATACGGGGTGTCCTGGAGAAAAGGGTAAAAGTAGGAGTGGCAATGAGGTCTGCAACTCTGACAATCCAAAAGCCAGTGTTAAGAAGGTTCGGTCAACTTGGTCACTGAGTCATAGTCTAGGGTCGGGTCAATGGTCGCTGCCAAAGAGAGAGAGAAAAGAAACACTCAGCGTGCACTCTAACCAAGATCAGAATGGTTACCAATTTATCTAATCTGGAAACCTCCCACTGTACCTCAAATTCTCCTCCAAACCTGAAAGAAGAATTAGTCGGGGTCACCCGAGGAGTAAACCAACTCATCAGTGGGAATCGGGATCCAACTCTCATCGCATGTTAACGTGACGGAATCCGCTCACGGTATCACACTCCAGAAGGTATGCGCATATCTGGCAAGTTTCAGTTCTTTTGAAACTCCCGATGTGATTTCTGCCCCATGCTCTTATGACCTTGACTTTGGCCAACAAATCATAAGTCACATGTCAAGTTCTGCCCGTCATTCTCCAGGTTAATTTGAGCCCACCCGTACAAGCCCTTGACTTTGGCCAACAAGGCTATACGACTGCCCCAAACCAACGCATCTATCTATGCTGCATATGAATAACCAACAGCTACCAAACACTGTGCCTTGACTTTGGCCAACAAACACAGCTTGAATACTATTGACTACCCATATGAAACGACGGAGGGCTACGAATAGTTTCTGGCGAAAACCTTTAACGTAATGAACTTGATATCGTTGAAGGAACAGATAGCTTTTTAGAAAATATAGTGAAGAAAACCTTTACTAAAGAGGTTACTCCCGGTGAAGGGATCTCGGCTCTTTCCCCGTAGAATGGGGTGCAGGATATTCCAAATGAATACCACGATGCAAAGAAAAAGTAATCGGCTATAGTGAAGTTAATTCCCTGACGCAAACTTCTGTTCAAGGGGTCACTCCCGGTGAAGGGATCTCGGCCCTTGCCTCGTCGACTGAGGAGCAGGATATTCCAAATGAATACCACGATGCAAAACAAAAGTGAACGTCCTTGCAATAACAGCTTTTTGAAAAGTGTTCCAACAACATCAGAATAGGTTTGTTTAACTTGCATTGATCCGAATCAATGCAGTCCCATCATTGATCACACCACAAAGAACGAAAATATACTGACGTACGTATATGCCATCCGCATTCGCCACTGGGTCCCGTCATCACTCGTTAGGTTAGCTTATTAACGACAGAGCGGGGACTGGACTAGCGCGGATGAAAAACATATACAACATCTACTAATATATATACCAATATATTATATTTCGCTCAAGGAGTGAATAAAATGCAACATCACAGAAATGTACAGCATCACAGAACAATACAGATATCTGGGATCCCCGGGTTTCATAGAGCCACTACTGAAACCCGACGTTCCCCTGGTCGTGTGGATAGCCTGTGCAATGAAATCCTAGACCCCTACGGGCGCGGCAAGTCACCCGCCAAAACCTGAAGCGAGGCAGCCCCCTTCAGCTCCGTGAATGGACCACCCAGCACTCCACGGAATCCGGCAACTTGGGCACCCCTCCTGGGTCAACCTGTACCCCCTACGAGTGCGGCGAATAGCCCGCCAATCCCAGAGTGAAGCCCCCTCCGTCCCAATGCCATGAGATGCGGGCTTGTTGCCCTCTAGAACCCGGCCATCCGTGCACCCTACCGTGGGGTAATCCTAGTACAGAAAGTAAAATATACATACACCGGGTACATCGACCGCAACCAGGTCGTGCCCCAAAAGAATAATACAATCAGGCAGTGAAGGCAGTCCACATGTCGGACGCTCGCCCCTCAATATCAAATGTACATAATACAACAGCACTGTACTAGCATTGCATCCAGGCTATCCCCCACGACCGATCCGCAACATCACAGCATAAACATAGAACATCAACGTGAAAGTCACGTTCACAAATCCGTCTAACCGGGCTATAGCAGTTAGACTGGATTTACCGATCAAGTGACATTCACGGTCGCAGATATAATGTAAATACTGTGAAAAATGTGTTTAAAATTTTCCGATTGACCAAAAATTAACAAGTGGGCCCCAAACCAATACTGCAGCACTCACAGAAAACCTTGGCCCAAATTTAATATTCCAAAATCCCCAAAATAAGCCCATAAGCCCACTGGAGAAAAATGGTACAATGATGTCACCAATGTGCGGCGGAACCGCGGCCCAAGGGGGGGTTTGGCTGCGGTTCCGCGCTCTGTTGGATGACTGAACGTATCGAATTTTTCCAGTAGTCTTATAACTCCCTGCACATCATTCTGAGACCATCTGAAAAATTTTTAGACACAAAAAAATCTTAACAGAAAACTGATGTGAACTCAAAATGGGTTTTCGGAATTTTGGTCGATCGGAACTGAAAAACACATCAAACAAAGCTAGACGAAGTTAATGGCGAGGCTCTGATACCACTGTAAGTGCACGGCGGCGCCCCGGCCGTCAATCCGACGGCCAAACGCGGAAACGGTGATAAACTTTAATTTTTGCGGACTTAGCAAAACCGGCACCACCGCGCACTAAACCCCGGATCGTGCCATTAAACTAGTCTAAGCTAACAAGAGGATGGGTTAGAGATATACCGAATGATCCGAGTCCTCCGGTCTTCATCTCCTCTCCGATCTTCTCGCGGGATCTCCGGTCGTCGCCTCCTCGCCGGAAGGGCACCACGTCGCCTGCATCTTTTACGGGCTCCCGCCTCTATACCGAGGCAACTCGGGCATGAAGCCGGCAACTCGACATGCCCAAGACTTGCTGTAGGATGTGTAGAGTCTATGTCTCATTGGGGTTTTGGTTGCCAAGAAGGATGAAGAGAATCATGAACTTTGGAGAGGGTTTTTGAGAATTTGGCAAGCATGAAAAATGAGATGTGAATTAATCCCTCATCCAAAGTTTTGGACCTCTCATTTTCCTCTCCTCTAAATGTTGTGGCCGGCCAATTCCAAGCTAGGAAATGGTGGAGGGATCAAAGCAAATCAAGAAGGGAGGTAAGTGTAGGATAAAGCAAGTGGTAACCTTAAACAAAACATCAACCATACTTCATTCACATCAAACCTCTACCCTTTCTAATCACATTTAATGCAAGTGATGGATGAAAGATATCATAATGAATACATTTTCAAGAAACCCCCTCCACAACATGTTATTTGCACAATTGCAAATAACACCCTCCATCGGAAAAGTCCGGCCGGGAAAGAACAAAGGAAAACCGGCCGGAACGGAATGCAAACTGGCAACTCCATAAAACTGGTCCCGTAATAAATTACAGGAAAACCACGATATTGTGCATACACACCCGCATCTGTATTCCGTCCAGATACAAATGCAATGAGAAAAAATCTACACTGTACTATACTAGGATCCGGCTTAAACCAAAGCCGGTTAGTAATATCCGTCCGATCCTGATCCGTGCAATACCGCACGTATCTGATCGAACGTTGCCATATAACCATACGGCCACTAGTACAAAACTGTCCGATCCTGATCCGTGCAATACCGCACGTATCTGATCGGACCCTGCCATATCTCCATACGGCCTCTACAGCGTTTCGCCCGAAAGCTTGAGTAACTGAAAGTGTGGTGGACTCTAAAGACTCGTCAATACTATGGCTGTGGATTTAACCACTAGCACGTCAGAGGTATAAGCCAATACGTAACGGGCCACCAGCTATTGACTAAAAGGGACGTCGATGAGTGAACTCATCCTGACACCCTACTGAGCCTGTCAGTGACAATATCCGTACAGTCCGGTCCATTCGTCTATGAGCATCGCATGTCGGGCCTAGTGGGTTGGTAAAAGTCAGACCCCCAAAAGCGGTACAAGTCGTGTCGGAGTGTAGCCCAGAACACCCTGAGATACTACTGGAATACCTACCAGTAAATCTCCTGCCTTGGCCAAGGTCTTCGTGTAATGTCTCTCCTAGACACAGCGCGACCTCACCCCCAATACCGGGAGAGACGGAACCCCCGAAGATCCGCTCACTGCCTCCATGTGGCTCGGGACTGTACCCAACTAAAACCTGTTTGCACGACCCCTTTGAGCCGTGGTAGGGTAGTAATCAAAGCACAGTGGGAACTCACACGAGACAAATGACGATCCCCAGGTCGATGAACTAACCTGTACACATGTCACCTGGGAACTGCTATCTGACGTCAGGTATAAGACCAACTAGCATGTTCCCGGCGAGTCCTGTCCGGTGTACTCATAACCCAATGAGCACCTGTATACATCTTAGGTGAACTAACTGACACCAGTGGCCTGTGAGACCGGCCACCGCCCCTCGTCGGGGTCTCGACTGTATACACTAGTCTAATCTGGAGAATCGATGCCCTGTCTCGAAACTCCCACGACTACGGACCATTTAAGGATGTGCTTATAGACTCCAGCCCTCACTTATATGATCGCCCTCATACTGCCGGCAGTCAAGCAAGAATCCTAGGGGCTCTATCAACGTGCAATAGTGACCTGTCAGGTCACCTAAAGCAGTACACGATGATAAAGGTAAACCAGATAGCATACTATCATCTCGAGTAAGACTGTCCTACCGGGATAGGTCCTCCCTCAATCATTGCAATCACGTGCCTGTGATCCAATAATCGACTCTGAGGGCACTATCTCCAACATATACCTCTATGTGGTATTGTTTTATCACCAACATAGAGACATTGATTCTTAGGCTATCACGCATATGAGATGCATCATACATACATGCTTACATATAGATATACATATCTTTCTATACCGACATAGTTACGCATACCTGGCTATAGCTACATGTTCACCTTTATATGATGTTGTATGGATTTTTGGAAAAATTAGGAACTGCTTGATATGTTTAATAACTTGTTGTAGTTAAATAGCGGTTTTCCCTTTATATACTCATATTTCTGTTTCATGTTGCATATATTATATTTCATTGATTTCGCATTGATATATGGATTTCATATGATGTTTTCTGGATGTTTTACTCCTGAGTATATATATCAGTGGTATGGGACGCTGATATATATACATGTATATATTTATATATATCAGTGGTATGGGACGTTGTTATATATGTACACCTATATAATATATATCATCATAATTATCTATGAAAATATTCTTATTCATTACTTGATGTTTTTTGGATTTGAGGACTATGGTAGTTTCATGAAAATTATGCATTATTTGAAAAACCCGGTTTCTCTTGATATGAAATTTCGATGCGTCCACCATGAGATTTCTCGGTTCTAAGATTTGTGAAATATACCCGATGCGAGGATGGAGTGGGTCGTGTGCGGGTACATGGTGGAGCCCGGTATGGTTTCCCGGAGCAAGAAAGGTATGTCGATGGTTTTAGCCGATGAGCCAGGCAGGCCGGCAAGTACCTACCGGTGATAGTATTTGGACTCGGCGGTTATCGTGGGGATACCGACCGAAGTTATGTATGTATGCATATGTGGAATTTCGAGTGTCGAAGCTGGGCTCTCGGATTTCCGAGAGACGTATGGAACGTACCTATTAGGGCCAGTCATGGTGACGGCGCCTGATAGATGAGTATTTATGTGTCAATACTAGACACTAGTTTTCATGATGTTTTCAGGTGTCGATGTTAGACATTCAGGTTTCATGAGACTTACAGGATGTGTTCTATTCCGTACTCTGTATTTATTTGATATGAATTGCTTCATGTATTAGTAATACCTGATAGAGTACCTTTCAGGACTATTGCATTTACATATTGTTTTTTTTTGCTCTAGCCTTGCATGTGATAAACCATCGCAGTACATGCATACTTACGATTACCTGCATATGTTATTTACTATTCATGAGTTGGCAACTCACCCCTGTTGTGCCACAGTGTTTTGCAGGTAGTCCCTCAGGGCATTCGCGGTAGGGCTTTCATCTATCGTAACATCTTTTGCAGCGGATACCGCTACGTCTGACTGTGTGCAGTTTTGCTATAGGTAGGTTTTGCGGTTATCCGATGTTGCTCATTGTATATTCGTTGTATCCAGTACTCTCCATCTACTACTTCATGTATGTTGACTTAGAGACGAGTTGTGAGGTCGATATTGTATATTATTTGTGACTTGGAGGTCTTTTATGATGTTTCACTTTATATCGTCTTTTTCTTCGCTACGGCGTCTTATATCTGTTGTGGTGGTTCTTTTCCATCTTTGGGCGTGGATTTGCTCCCTTTGGGAGATGCTTTTACTTATATTGATGTTGTACCCTTTTTGGGGCTTGTTTTACAAAGGAGGTGTTGCCAAATTTTTAATGGAAGTAAATTTGGATTTTAATGAAATTTTGATCGAGATTTCAAAAGTTTTAACAATGTTATTATCACTTACTACTTTTGATGGTTTAGATTGCTGGGTTTTTGGCTTAGTTAAATTGCGTTACACCCATAAACATTGCGTAGTTTAAGGGCCGTAATATGCCAAATTTCGGGTCGTGAAGGTTTGTGGTTCTGGAATATCTTCCAGTTCTTTGGTGCACCCACTATTTTCATTTACAAAAAATTGATTTTCTAAAAAATGGGCATGACGTGGAACAAAAACCTTCTGTTCCTCTGCGTAATAGGAAATATACCCTTTGGAGTTCTTTGGGTATCCCATAAATTTACACAGTACTGAGTGTGCCTCGAGCTTGTCCGCATACTGCTTTTCAACAAAAGCTGGATATCCCTATATCTTCAGATACTGAAGATAGGGTTCTTCCCACTCTACATCTGATATGGCGTGGTAGGCACAGTCTAGGTAGGAAATTTATTCAAAAGATATGAAGCTTATTCTAGTGCATAACTTCATAAGGATCGCGAAAACTCAGCATTACTCATCATTGAACGAACAATATCCAATAGGGTTCTATTCCGCATTTTCTATACACCGTTGTGTTGTAGTGCGTATGGTGGAGTAAGCTGAGAGAGAATTTTATTCTCTTTTAGGTAATCCAGGAACTCGGCAATTTAAGTATTCACCACGTCGATCAGATCTCAGTGTCTTGATACTTTTGCCTGTTTGTTTTTCCACTTCATTTTTATATTCTTGGAATTTTTCAAAGGGTCTCAGATTTATGCTTCATCAAGAAGACATGTCCTAACCTAGAGAAATCATCCGTAAAAGTAATGAAATTGGAATAACCACTTCGTGCATCTGTAGATATTGGACTACACACGCCGCTGTATATGAGTCCCAAGAGCTCGCTCGCTCTTACTCCGTGTCCAGTGAATGGAGTTTTTTTATCTTTCCTATGAGACAAGATTGACAAGTTGCATAAGACTGATATTCGAACAGATCCAAATATCCCTCTCTATGTAACTTTGACAACCATGTTTCATTGATGTGACCCTGTCTACAATGCCATAAGAAAGTTTTATTTAATTCTGGAGACTTTCTTTTAATTGTGTTCTGGACGTTGAAAACCTGAGCATTATTAAACACGTATATACTGTTCTCTAGTGTACCTGACCCAGTCAAATTTTGATTTAGGTGAATGTGAACCACATCGCTTATAAACTAGACTTGGTACACACAAACAAATACGTAGAATCAATATTTGTCCACTTGTCAACCCTAGGAGATATACCCTACGGATACAGCGTTCACGCTCATTACGTTAGCATCCATGAGAGTCATATCACCTGCCCTGATAACTCTACGGTTTCTCAAATTCTGTAATGAATTACAGATATGAGATCCTGATCCGGTATCTTGTACCCAGGAAGTAGAGTTAATTGACAGGCTATTTTCAATCACAAACACACCCGAAGTAGAAGCCACAACATGCTTCGGATCCTGGATTCTGGCTTTCCAAGCCCTGCATCCCTTTTGCCAATGCCCTTTCCCATAACAATAGGATCATCCCTCCTTCCCTACTGTTAACCCCGAAACTTTTGCGCTTCCCTTTTCTTCTACCTTATCGACACCGCATATTGGCTCTGTGGAGGTCTTCTTCTTCTTCTCACCCTTGGCATCCACCTTAGATCAAGAAGAGGAAGATTCTCCAATAAGTAGAGCGAGTGTCTCCTTGGTTTCCTTCAGGGTGCCCTCAACTGGAAGTATAACTTTCTTCCCCTGGGCGTAAGTAGAAGGTAGGGACTGTACAATCAAGTCAGCATATGACTCATTTCCCAACGTGGTCTCCAGGTCCGTGAGCTCATCAATATAGCTAGTCATCGTAATGAAGTTGTCCCCTACAGATGACCCAACAGCCAATCTCGCTTGAAGCAATTCTTTCGAGGTCTCATATCTTGCGATATGAGATTGCTCTCCATATAAAACTTTGTTATGGAAGAAGATAGAAACTATGTCCATCTTCTCGTGCAGCCTCTGGTATACACCATCAACTGAGGCCAACATGAGGCACTTGGTATTCTTACAGTCTTTTTCCCTTTTCTTACGGATATCCTTATCCGCGACTGTGGAAATTGGACCTGAGACGGCAGGGCTTTAGTAGTAATAAGGTGGTCCAACTTGTCATAGGTAATGGATATCTGGGCAAACCTTTGCCAGTCATTCTAGTATGACTCAGTCATTTTATTATCTATCTGTAACCTAATCTGGTTATCTTGTTGCTGTTATTAGGAGAGAGAGAAGAATACACTCAGCATTATGCACTTGCAAATTTAGATTAGTTTTTAATTTATCTAAACAGGATGGCTCCCACTGTTTATCGAATCCTTCCTCAAACCATAAAAGAAGAATTATTCAGGATTGATCTCACCGTACAATACTTGCTTAACCATTCGTCCAGGCTAGTGTCAGTACTTCGAGGGAGGTTTTTACGACGCTTTCGTGAAGTTCCTTAATTAAAAAACCTCTTTTATTTGGAGGCGTAGCCCCGCTAACACTGTTCTAGACACCTACTTGGTTTATAGCATTGATCGTAAAGTGAAGAATCTCCCGAGGAGTAGCGGATACTCACAGTAAGATCGAGACCCAAATATCATTGTGCGATAATGCTGAAGGAATCCTACCAATATTATCAAACTCCAAATGGTATGCAGCACTAGCAAGTTTCAGTTTCTTTAGAAACTCCCGATGTGGATTTTTGCCTTAAGCTCTTATGACCTTGACTAAGGCTAACAAATCATAAGTCGCATGTCAAGTTCTACCCGTCATTGTCTAGGTTAATTTGAACCCACCCGTACATACCCTTGACTAAGGCCAACAAAGTAGTACGGCTGTCTCAAACCAACGCATCTATCTATGCAACATATGAATACCCAGCAGCTACCAATCACTATGCCTTGACTAAGGCCAACAAACATAACTTGAATACTATTGAATATTCATATGAAATGACATAGGGCTATGAATGGTTTTGGCAAAACCATGAACGTAGTGAACTTGATATAATCGAAGGAACCTGATAGCTTTTAAAAGGAGCGGTTTAAGCTCCGCATTTAAAAGTCTGCTATTTAAAAATAACCGAGTGGTTTTTAAAATTTGTTCCAACAATTTAGCTTTGATTTGTTTGCTTTGCATTAATTTAATGCAGTCCCATCAATTAACGACCTATTGCAGAAAACAACGAAAATACAACGTACTCTTGTGCCATCCGCATTCGCCACGGGGCCCCGTCATCACCCATTAGGTTACTTAACTAACGACAAAGCGGGGGCTGGACTAGCGCGGATGCAAAACATAAGCAACGTATACTATATAATATATATATATATAATAATATCCATTCGTCAGACGCAATGATAGGCATTCCGGATCACAGATAAAAACATTGGATACAATAGGAATTCCGTGTTTCGTTTGAGCCTGTAACGAAAGACACATTCCACGGTCACGATGAATAGCCAAACCCCTCCCTAGACCCCTACGGGTGTGGCAAACTACCCGCCAAATAGCCAAAGTGAAGCAACCTCCCTCAACAAAGTGAGTAGGTCACTCGGCACTTCAAAGTACCTGGTAGTTTGTGCACCCTACCTTGGGTCTATCATAGAAGCAAAAACAGTAAAAGAAATAATACAACGGTGACTACAACCTCAACCCGGATGTGCCCCGCAAAAATAATATTACATCACTTTACAAATTTTACATCGAATGAAAGAATGAAAACCCTCATCTCACAACCCCGACGATTCATCCACGATGATCCAACAAGTTCATATACACAAACCAACATAATATCATCACAGATATGTGCAACCCTGACTAATCGACGTATAGCAATTAGTCGACGTTTCGAAACACATATATACAACACAAAGATTGTAAAGTAACTACGACATTAGAATTCCGTACGCAATTAGCAAACTTAAACAATTTTCCTTGACTTGAAAATCCAGTGAGCTAAAAATCCAAAACCGATAGTTTTGAGCCAATCCGGGAGTCGAAACGAACTCAAAACCCGCCCGAACCTTGGCGGGAAGTTAGAGAATGAAATTAACATTGAGTCGGGGGTCTATAAGGGGTACCCTACCCCGAGTCCACCATGAGGGGGCCAAGGGGTGAGGCAGACCCGAAACTGCTCAAGGTGGGGCAGTTTCGGGTCCCCACCTCCAAGACCATCTTGTGGTGGTCTTGAGGAGTGGGCCCAGCCGTTCGATCCCTCCGGGGGTGTCCTCGGGGTGCGCATGCTTTACCCTGCGACTTCTCAGTTCAAACCGTGAGCCCGCGGAGTGTGCAAACAACTCAAAACCTCACTTTTGAAAACTGTTTTTGTCGACGGTTTTTCCGCGAGAAAAACGGTGGAATTCTAATATCGTTACAAGTTATCCAAGGTTTATGAGAGGATCTGATACCACTATAAGTAGAAGTCGCGCATCCCACGTGTTCGCGGGGAGGCGGAATTTGCAAAAAATGATATTTACGAGCTTCGGAACACCGACTAGAACCAAGGATAGTCCATAAACCCTAGCTAGCAAACTGCTTAAGGTTTAACTACTTGGATATGAAGTTATACCTCATGATACAAGTCCTTTGGGTCTTTATCGCTTTCCTCCTCGTCTATGTGGGCTCCAAGGATTGATCCGGATCATAGATTCTTCGACAGCCTCCTCGAGTCAAAGACGATCCACCCGAGAGTCTATAGTCGGAGCTCCACCTCAAAACCGAGGTAACTAGGGCAACAAGCTTGCTAAACTTGATGGACTAGATGATGTAGAGTATGAAGATGGACTTATTTATCTCTTGAAATCCTAGGATTCTCAACACATCAGAGCTTTTAGGGTTTTGATGTGTGGAAGAAGACGAGAGCTAACATGAGAGCTCACTTAAGGAAAGAGAAATGATTTTGATAAATGAAAATGAGATGGCTAACTTGACATGACTACAAGAATGGCATGAAAAATATCTCATCAAAATATCTAGGTCACAAAATATCTCACAAAAATATCTAAGTCAAATAGTCAAACCAAGTCAAGTGGTCAAGCCAAGTCAAAAGGTAAAACAAAGTCAAGTAGTCAAAACTAGTAGCCATGCCTCAATTATCATTTACAAAAATAACAAATACATTCCTCCACCTCAAAATTGTTTTAATCAAGTAAATTGTCAAAACTCTAATGAGGTGTCTCTTTCTGTGCTCCTCTCATCCGTATATATATACCCACATTCGTGTTCCGAGAAACATGAATACAAAAAGACGAAACCGATCCATCAATATAATACTAGGATCTGGCTTAAACCAAATCCCACTAGTATTATAAACCCAAACATAATGCGCGCACAAGTGTACGTAAGTGATCAAATCCCTGCCGTAAAACTATACAGCCTCTACACCTTTTGCCTAGTGTAGGGAAACTCTCTGTGTGGGACTCTAAAGACTCGACACTACGCTGGCAGTGGGTTGAACCATAGGCCGCAAGCGGTACTAGCTGCACGTAACGGTCCCAACGTATATGTCGATAAGAAGGCCGATGAGGAAAACCCATCCGAGCTCCTACTGAGCCTAAATGTGACAATCTTTGTACAGTCCGGTCTGTTCGTCTAAGAGTATCGCATATCGGGCCTAGGGATCAGACCTCTAATAGCGCAATAAGTTATATCGAAGAGTGGCTCAATACACCCTGAGAAACTACTGGAATACCTACCAGTAAATCTGGCTTGCCTTGGCCAAGGACTTTGTGTAATGGCCTTCCGAACACAGTGCGATATCAACCCCCAATACTTGGAGAAACGAATCCTATCTAACCGCCACTGTCTCTAAGTGCTTCGGGACTGCACCTAACTACTACCTGTTTGCTTGAATCCTTTGAGTCGTGGTAGGGTAGCAATCAAAGTACAGTAGGAACACACTCAAGGCGAATCAGCAGTGTCAAGTCGATGAACTAAGCTGTACTCATGTCACCTGGGAACTGGTACCCGACAATAGGTATATACCCACCAAGATTTCCTAACGAGTCTTGTCAAGTGTACTCATAACCTAATGAGAACATTCATACTATCTCCAGTACAACGTACGGAAAGCTGTGGGACAGACCTGTAGGGATTCTATAGCACAACACTAGGTTTAGGGTTGCATCACACATGCTATAACAAAAATTTTAGAGGGTGCTAAACAATTCCATCCACCAATCGAACTAGAAAGATATAGTAACAATATGCTAGTATCATATACTACAAGTGTCTAACACTAAGTGGGAGAGAATACAACCATTGTAGACCTCCTCCTAGACTCCTTGGATCAATAGAGGTTTGAACCGGTTGGCTTTGTGTCCTTCCGCGTCCACGATGATCCACCACGAAGTCTCTTCGCACCAAGCTTCAAGCTTCTTTTGATCAAGGAAGAAGAAGAAGCAAACACTCCAATCTAGTGGGCTAAACTAAAGTGGAATGGTGATTTCGGTTTGGATCTCAATTAAAAAACTTTTCTTTTTAATCCTTTCTCTTTCTTTTGAAACCCTAGTAAGCTTTGAGGAGAGAGAGGAAGAAGGAGATGGCTCAAGCTAAACTCATGAGAGAATAATGAGAATAACCCTTGCTTAACTCAAGAGAGTAAGAGAGAGTTTTCATGCAAAACTATGGTTACATAAAATATAGATATTTTGTAACTAGAGTTTAAGCAAAACCATGGGCCAAAACCATGGGCAAATGAAACCCTGGTTTTGACTTGTCAACACAAGAAAATGAGAGTTGAATAGTCAACCATGATTTCATTTGTCATTTTGCTTAATCTCAAGTTAACAAAATATATGTATAAATATATAACCATGTGATCTTTGCATTGCCACCACCAATGTATCATCAACCATGACACATGTATGCTTGCATGTGTGCATGCACATCAACATATACATACACTCATGCATGCAACAAAAGAAAATGGTTTAAATAAATGAGCTAAAGTACTTAATACTAAATCAGCACTTGATTTAATAACCTGGTCATATCACATACGACCCGTCCAATAGAAAACACCCGAATAAAATACGGTATCAAATACACGCATTTAATCGAGCTCCCGCACATATCATATATGCACCCCAAATCATTTCGCCTGAGCTAGGAGACTCCTTTGTGGGACTCTAAGACTCGTCAATACTCTAGCGGTAGGCAGTGATCACATCACATTCCCACAAACCATTAGTGGCACAAGCAGTACGTAACGGCTCCTAAGTATTGAGCGATCAGAAGAAACACAAGCAAACCTGCTAAAACTCCTGTCGAGCCAACTGGCAACACTTACCGTACAGTCCGGTCTCTTTGTCAAATATGCTGCATATGTGAGTTTAGGGATGGTATCGTCGACCCCAATACCCAATAAGTCATGACAGTATATGGCTCATAATAGATCGAGAAACTACTAATAACACTTATCAATAAATCTTAGCAGCCCTGGCCAGGGACTTCCTGTTATAGCCAATCGTACATGGTGCAACATCAACACCCAATACCGAGAGAGACGAAACCCCTCCTATCGCTCATTGCCACCATGTGCCTCGGGATTGTACCCAAAATCCACCTGTTTGCACGACTCAGTAGAGCCATGGTAGGGTGGAGATCAAAGTATAGTGGGAGACACACAAGACTCTATGACGATTTCGGGTCTACAGACTAACCTGTACCAGTGTCACCTGAGGACTGCTATCTGAAGATAGATATAATACCACATAGGAGTTCTCGGCGAGTCAGTTCAGTGTACCCAGTCTCCACTGAGCACCCGTATACGATCTTCGGTGTGACCACACCAATGGATATGGGATCATCTATCGCCCATCATATGGGACAAGTAACGTATACGCTAGCCTACTCTGGTGATATCGATGCCCCGTCTCGATACACCTATGAATAGGAACATTTCAAGGATATACTCATAGAATAATCTTTCCCACTAGTATGATCCGCATCATAATCTCAGGAGTCCTGCATCATCCTAAAAGCTATATCAACATGTACCAAATGAATGAAAGCACGATCAAATGAACATGTTAAGATAAAAGGTGCAACCAAATAGAATACTATTATGTCGAGCAAGAATGTCCCCTGAATACACACACACACACACACACACACACACACACACACACACACACACACACATACCGGTACATACACTATCATATAATGGCCTCTAGGGCATACATATATTCAACAATCTCCCACTTGCACTAAGGCCAATTATTGGAGTATCTCATACCCAACCTCCTAAAAATTCGCTCATGCCACGAAAAAGGTATGTACATGGTGAGTGGATCCGCGGTGTTATCTTTTGTATCTACTCTCCGAATCTCGATCTCGCGGCGATCAACTATCTCCCGCATCAGATGATATCGCCTAAGGATGGGTCTGGATCGCTGATGGGACCTAGGCTCTTTGGCTACTGCCATAGCCCAATTATTATCACAATACAAAGGTATTAGATCAATAATGGTCGGAACTACTCCTAGCTCCGAGATGAACTTCCTCATCCAGACGGCTTCCTTAGCAGCATCATTTGCAGCAATATACTCAGCTTCCATCGTGGAGTCTGCAACGGTATCCTGTTTGGAACTCTTCCAACACACCGCCCCTCCATTGAGGGTAAAGACAAACCTAGAGATAGATTTGCTGTCATCCTTGTCACTCTGGAAGCTTGAATCGGTGAAGGCCTCCATTTGGAGATCTCTGTTACCATACACCAAGAACATTTCTTTAGTCCTTCGCAAGTACTTAAGAATGTTCTTCACTGTTGTCCACTGATTCTCCCCTGGGTTCGATTGATACCTGCTTAATACACCTAGTACATAAGCTAAATCAGGGAATGTACATAACATCGCATATATTATAGATCCTACAGCAAAGCGTAGGGTATAATGCTCATGCGAGCTCTCTCTTCATCAGTCTTTGGGTAAAAGTCCTTAGAGAGAGTGACTCCATGACTAGCGGGTAAGGAACCCTGCTTGGAGTCTTCCATACTAAATCTCTTTAGGTTGGTGTTAATGTACCTGCTTTGGGACAAACCCAATAACTGTTTAGATATATCCCTATAGATCTTTATGCCTAATATGTATGAGGCATCACTCAGGTCCTTCATGGAGAACCTTTGTGATAAGAACAGTGTCACGACCCGAAAAGTACGGAACGTGACTGGTACTTCAATTACGAAACGTCTCATGACGTACGTAATCTAAGTAAAACAAAATCCAGAAATCAAAACCCATTTAAGCAATAGAGTGAAGGAAAACCAAATAAGTCACATCAAAATCTTTTAAAAACAACTTCACCTTTTTTTGCAAAATTTTCGGCAGAGTCTCCTTTGTAAAAACTGGCCCCAAACGGGTACAAAACAAGAATATACATATAATCATGAATAAGGCATCCCCAAGCGGGAGCTATCTCTTCGCCAAAAGCGGTCTAAACATCACACGGAATAAAAATCATTACTGTGCAAAAATAAGCATGTAAAACCCAAGTAATAAGCAACACGTCGGCTCAAGTGAGCTCGACCAAGAGAAACAACATAAATGTCCACAAATCTCAATGTCTAGTCTCTAGGTCAATATACATCGGTATAAGTAGCAGGTACAGTAGATGGAGTACACTAGATACAATAAATATACAAGGTGGAAACAAATTAATCTCACAACCCACATACGAGCAAAAGTCTCAAATCCAAGCAAACGGAGCAAAAGGATGAAGTACGTCCGCCGCTACAGTGCTGACGGATCGGACCAGCAAAAAGGTTGTGGCATAACAGGGGTGAGTTGCCAACTCGTGAGTAATAAGTAACATCTATAAAGGCTATCGTAAGCATACACGCAAAGTGTCATAAATCAACAATACTGATATGGCATGATATACTAGCAGATATGTGTGCAACATGAATCAATGTTACAATACTAATCTGGCATGATGTACTAGCAGGTATGTGTGTAACATGAATCAATTTTACAATACTAATCTGGCATGATGCACTAGCACGTATGTATGCAACATGAATCAAGTTTAACCCGTGATCTGAATATGTTGATATGAGAAAATCATTATTTTCATCTTAGAAAAACTCTTTTGAAATATTAACATAATATCAATGGAATCAACAGAAATCCATGTCGAGCATTGACGCCTCAAACGACTATCTCAAAATCTCAAGTATCGGTATCACAATATCTCAAGCCCCAGCCGTCCGGTTGGCCCATCTCAAAGTATCAATATCTCAATATCCCACGACCACGGTCGCTATCCTCTGGATATCCGCCACGCCAACAATCACCGGTACGTAGTCTGCCCCTGCCAGGCTCATCGTCTGCAACTCGATCTTCTAGCCCCGGGGTACCTTACCGGGCCCACCATGTAACGAATCGGGTCTCGAAAACTAACAGAAACCCCATGGTTGACGACACTTATATCAATTACGAGAAAACCGCAACTTGCAATATTTAAAAATGATATTTAGTTTATTAAATCCTTACGGTTTTCCTCCAAAAACACATAAATCTCAAGTGCAGAAATCCTCAGAAAATCACCATAAGCACGCATGTCAGCTAGAATGATCCTATTGTTAGTGATATGTATGCCCTAGAGGCTATTACTGTACATGCGATGTATATCGTAGTGGATGTTTGGACATATATATGGAGGACTTTCTTGCTCGACATGATAGTATGCTATCTGGTTGCTCTTTATCTAAACATGTACTCTGATAGTCTCTTTGTTACATGTTGATAAAGCCCTTAGGATGAGTACTTGACTACAAGGACTATGATGCAGATCATACTAGTGGGTACAGCGTAGTCACTAAGTACATCCTTCAAATGTTCCTAGTCGTAGGTGTTTCGAGACGGGGCTTCGATATAGCAGAGTAGACTAGCGTATGCTTCTTGACCCATGTAGATGGGCGATGGATGATCCCATATCCATTGATGTTTGACATCAGAGATAGTATACGGGTGCTCAGTGGAGACTGGGTATATTGGACGGACTCGGCAAGAACTCCCAAATGGTATTATACCTTACGTCAGATGACAGTTCTCTAGTGACACTGGTACAGGTTAGTCTGTAGACCCGAGATCATCATAGAGTCTTGTGTTATTCCCACTGTGCTTTGATTTCCATCAGACCACGTCCAAGAGGGCGTGCAGAACAGTGGCTTTTGGGTACAGTCCCGAATTACATGGAGGCAATGAGCGATAGGAGGTGTTTCGTCTCTCCCGGTATAGGGAGTTGATGTTGCGCTGTATTCGATTGGCTATAACTGGAAATCCCAGGACAGGGTTGCTGAGATTTACTAGAAAGTATTATCGGTAGTTTCTCGAACTGTTATGGACCTCATATCGACACGACTTATCGATTACTGGGGTCTGACGTTTACCACCCCTAGACTGGATATGCGACATATCAGACGAAGAGACCGGACTGTACGGGAGTGTTACTGATTGGATTCACAGGAGAATGTACAGGCTTGCTTATTGATCTTCTGATCGCTCAATACATGGGTGGCTGTTACGTTTAGCTGACCGCTTGCAGCTTGTGGGTGTTTGATATGATCATCACCTACTGCCGGCGTATTGAAGATTCTTTAGAGTCCTACACAGAGGTTTCCTGGCTCAGGCAAAACGAAGTAGGAGCACATATAAGATATGTGTGGGACCGAGAATAATACGTGTATGTGATACCGTATTAGATTCTCGTGATATATGATATCGGCCGGGTATATGTGATATAGCCGGGTCATCGGATCAAGTGTTGATTCGATGAAATGATACAGATTATATTAGTCGGTTATTTATGAAATAGCCGGATTATCGGATCAAGTGTTGATTTGATAATTTAATGTATAATAATATATTTGATATATTACATTACATTAACTAATATAAGCTCACTTAAAAATTCTTTTTCTCACATGGATAATACATTGATAAATATGCGATATATGTTAATTATATTATTTTCTTTTGTTACAAAATATATTGTATATGTGATATATAATATTGTAACAAGTTAGGGTTACAAATGCAACATGCTTTGTGGAGTTTAAACAAGTTAGGGTTTGGATTTGGGTTAGCTTTTTCATGAAGCTTCATGAAGCTTTCTTTTGTCTTTAGATATTTTGTGTCGATATTTATTAACCCAACCCAAACCTTAGCCTCTAGTTTATTCTCTACAAGGGTTAATTTTATCATTCTTTAACCCATGGTTGGATTTTTAACCATAACAATAATTCATTATTCAACACAAAAGCTTTCCTCTTCTTCTTCCTCTTTGAAAAAGCTTTCTAGCTTCTTGTGAAGTAATGATTTAAAGTGAGAAATTGAAAACAAAAGAGTGTAAAATTCCTTCTTCATCATCCTCATCTATTCTAGCCACTTAGATTAGGGTATTCACTTTACTAATACTTGATTAGAGAAGTGAGGGTTTGAGTTTGAGATTCTAAATGGTACATCATCTTAGTAGTTGAAGATTGGAAGCAAACTTGCATCTTTCTCTTCATGGAGCCTCTCTAGAGTCCGGGTACTTGATGATCGCAGCGAAGGGACCTCAACTCAGAGCTTATGAAGTGAAGGAACGGACTACAAAGGTTTTAATCTCTAACTCTTAGAAGTAAAGTTGTTTACATGCATAGTTAACCCTAATTCTCTAGTTAAGATCTTGGTTAGGCTTTATTTAGCTCCGAAATTTTTTATAAAGAAGCATGTTTGATGCTTGCCAAAACCTTGCTAAGGTGCTATGCTAACCCTACAGTGGTATCAGAGCCAAGCTAGAGCATTAGGCGTTGTGTAGGCGAAGTTTAAAGTCCGATCGAACTCCGAAACCCCGAAAAATCCCACTTTCTGGAAATTTTTTCAAAATTTGAAATTTTTCATATTAAAAATACTTAGAAAATCATGCAGGGAAATCTAAGGATTACTGTGAAGTACAAATCCATAACTCGCTCAAGGGACCGCAGAACCGCGACCAAACCGTGCGTTTGGCGGCGGTCCGCGACCAACTTTGGGAATTAGGGGCTAATACCTCAGGGGTTAATTCTTGGGTACTTTTTCATGCTTCTGGGACTAATCAAGTGTTGAGTTTTCTGGGAAATATTGGAAAATCGTTGATTCGATCAGAATGTTTAATTTCGTTTAAGTTTTTCCGGGTAATTTAGAACATGTTAAAAAGTTCGAACGGATATCAATAACTCACTTTTTCCCCTGTCGGAAAACTTTCAAGTATTGGATTTTTCCTGAGTTTAAAATTTTCAGAAAATCATGCAAGCGAATTTGTGGACCCTCTAGAAGAACGTAACCTTAACTCGATTATGTGACCGTCAAAACCGCCGCAGAGCCATATGATTTATGGTAGTTTAGCGTTGCCATATGTGAGGCGTTGGTTTGACCCTTCTACGGCCGGTTGATAGCGGCTGTGACATGTTCTGGAACTTTTTGAACTCCACTCAAGTGTTGAGCTATTTGGGAAATCTTTGGTGTTTGTTTATTAGATCGGAAAGTTTAACATTGTCTATTTATCTTGAATGTGATACATTATGTGGAATTCATATAGTTAGGCATGAAATGCGAAGTATGTGATATTTCGGATTTAAGATGTCTAAAGTGATTGTGGATTCCAAATGTTGTAGTTTTTCACTTTCTTTTTTCTGCGACCGTAAGTGTAATATGTGGTGTATCGCCGGTTTCGGTGCTATATGTCAACGACAACTGGGATACGCATATTTACTTACGTTGATGATATGTGATGTTATGTGTTGCTATGATATGTTATATTGGATCGTCGTGTTTTGAATAGCCGGGGGTTTTATGTCAGATGAGGGTTTTTATTTTCATCAATGTAAAATTCAATTGTATGTAATATTCTTTTATTGGGGCACTTCCGGGTTGAGGATGATGTCACCATTGTATATTATTTACTTTTCCGCCTTAGGATAGACCCAAGACGGAGAGCATAAGTTACCGGGTTCTAGGGTCCAGTGGGAGGCCATCTCAAGGAGTCGAGACCGGGTCTCCTAACCCTAGAATTGGTAGGGTTAGTTGCCGCTCTCGTAGGGATCTAGGGATGTGGGTTTGGCTATTCATCACGACTGTAGAATCCTTGTTTTATATAGGCTGAAAATAAAACACGGGTGTCCTAGTATATGTTAGTTATATGTATGCCCTAGAGGCCATTACTGTACATTGTAGTGGATGCTGGGACATATATAGGGAGGACTTTCTTGCTCGACATGATAGTATGCTATCTGGTTACTCTTTAACTTAACGTGTACACTGATTGTCTCTCTGTTACATGTTGGTAAAGCCCTTAGGATGTGTACTTGACTACCTGGACTATGATGCGGATCATACTAGTGGGGACATGGTAGTCCATAAGTACATCCTTCAAAGTCCCTAGTCGTGGGTGTATCGAGACGGTGCATCGATATACCAGAGTAGACTAGCGTATACCTTCTCGACCCATACAGATAGGCGATGGATGATCCAATATCCATTGGTGTTTGACATCAGAGATTATATACGGGTGCTCAGTGGAGACTGGGTACACTGGACGGACTCACCGAGAACTCCCAGATGGTATTATACCTTACGTCAGATGGCAGTTCTCAGGTGACACTGGTACAGAGTAGTCTGTTGACCCGAGATCGTCATAGAGTCTTGTGTGGTTCCCACTGTGCTTTGATTTCCATCTTACCACGTCCAAGAGGGCGTGCAAAATGGTGGTTTTTGGGTACTGTCCCGAATCACATGGAGGCAATGAGCGATAGGAGGGGATTCGTCTCTCCCGGTATAGGGAGTTGATGTTGCACTGTGTTCGATTGGCTATAACCGGAAATCCCTGGCCAGGGTTGCTAAGATTTACAGGTAAGTGTTACCAGTAGCTTCTCGAACTGTTATAGGCCTCATATCGACACGACTTATCGAGCTATTGGGGTCTGACGTTTACTACCCCTAGGAGAGATATGCGACATATCAGACGATCAGACCGGACTGTGTGGTAAGTGTTACTGGTTGGATTCACAGGAGTGTGAGTGGGCTTGCTCGTCAATCTTCTGATCGCTCAATACCCGGGTGGCCGTTACGTTTAGCAGACCGCTTGCGGCTTGTGGGTGTTTGATATGATCATCACCTGCTGCCGGCGTATTGACGAGTCTTTAGAGTCCTACACAGAGGTTTCCTGGCTCAAGCGAAACGAAATAGGAGCGCATATGAGATATGTGCGGGACCGAGAATGATACCAGTATGTGATACTGTATTCGATTCTCGTGATTTGTGACATTGATCAGTTATATGCGATATAGCCGGGTTATCGGATCAAGTGTTGATTCGATAAGTTGTTACTGTTGATATTAGTCGGTTATATGCGATATGACAGGATCATTAAATCAAGTGTTGATTTAATGATTTAATGCATAATTATATATTTGATATATTATTTTGCATTAACTAGTATCGGTTCACTTTAAATGGATTTTCTCACTTGATGTGCACATTGTATATGTGATATATTTTTGTGCATTTGATTGTATCATATTTGCTAGGGTTTGTGTAAAGAATTAAACCTTGGTTCAATAAATGGTTAGGGTTTTTATTTGAATATTCATTCATTTACTTATTTATTTTTGGATTAAATAATTGAGAAATGAAAACAAAAGGTTGCTTTAATTCATGAAGCTTGTTGAAGCTTCATGAAGCTTTGACCAATGTAACCATTTTGTCTTCATCTCCTTAACCCTAACCATTCCTTTAACCTTGGTCAATTCTCTACACACAACTATAGTTAAAATTATGATAAGGATTGATTTTTCTATTCTATTCTTAATACTTATCATAACATTTTTCATCATCTTCTTCTTCTTCTTCTTCAAGAAGAAAAAGCTTGATGGCTTCAATGGCAACTTGAGCTAATGAGTGAGAAATCCAATTCTAAAGTGAACCCACTTCCTATTTCTTCATCCTCTACCTCTTTCCAAGTAGTAGAGTGTGTTTTCTTCAAAATTTTCATGACTTGGTGAAGTGGGAGCTTGATCTGGTGATGCCTCGACGTAGATCATCTTCGACACGAAGCCGACGACCTTGCCCGCCCATTTCTCCGATGAAGCTGACGCTAGAGCCCGGGATTCCATTTGTACAGCGGAGAGGACTTCATTACGGAGCCGTGGAGGTGGAGGACCGGATCCACAAAGGTTGTATTTCCGTTCTCTTAGTAAAGTAGTTTACTAGTTCTTGTTTCGCCTAAAATTTTAGTTAACGATCCGTATTTGGGTTTCTCGGCACCCGTAAAATTTGAAATTGGCATGGTTGATGCCTTGTGAGACCTCTTGAGAGCGCCTAGGAACCCTACAGTATATCCAATATTTCATATGTTGACTTCTGCTGCAATGTTCTTTGATGAGGTCATATTACTGCCTGAGACGAATGCTTATACTATATGTTGATATATAAATATTGCTGCTTTCGTTTCTTCTGTGATGCTTAGGAAGCGTAAATGATAGGTTTTATTAATGAGATTAATAAAAGAAAAGAAACTTAAAAGATGTTGTAGAATCAAATTTTCAAAAAGGGTAGTTACAGTTCTTGCTTTGCATAGCGGTATTCCTTGTAGAATATCCAGCACCTTATTAGATAAGGAAAGAGCCGAGATCCCTTCACCGGGAGTGACCTCTTTAGCAAAACTGGCAGATGCTACAAACTCACGGTTTAGTTTTTGATTGTTTCTATAGTTCTTGCTTTGCACAGCGGTATTTATGGAATATCCAGCACCTTATTCGATGAGGAAAGAGCCGAGATCCCTTCACAAGGAGTGACCTCTTTAGCGAAACTAGAAAAACCTAAAAAACATTCCTTTTTCAAAATCACTTGTTTCTACAACGATATCAAGTACATTGTGCTCATGGTTTTCAGAAAAACCTGCGTAGCCCTCCGACATTTCAGATAAGTAATATTTATTATTCGTACTGCGTTTGTTGGCTTTCGTCTAGGCGTAGTGTATGGTAGCTATTTACTGCTTATCTGCAGCATATGATGCGATTGGGTTAGGGTAGTCGTATGGCTTTGTTGGCTTTCGTCAAGGGTCGTGCGGGTGGGTTTAATTCAATCAAGAAATGTACGGGTTGAACATGACAAGCGGTATAGTGTTTGTTGGCATTCGTCAAGGTCATAGCACGTTAGGGGTAAAATATATTATCGGGAATTTCAAGTGTTGAAATTTGCAATGAGATTGCATACCTTCTATGAGATAGTTGGATCCTGATACCCACTACGAGTAACAGTTGCTCCTGGAATCGTTTTACACATTACAATTAGCCGATCAAGTAGGTGTCTAGAAAGGTGTCAACAGGGTTAAGCCTCTCGGAAAATGAGATTTACATTAATTAGGTCCGTGCGAAAGCACAGGGAATCTCCTTCAAAGTACCGGCACTAGCCTGGCTGAAATATTGGTGGATTTATAGCGTGTAATTAATCCCGTCTAGTCTTTCCTTCTAGGGTTTGAAGGAAGATTTGACTAAAACAGTGGGAGCCATCCTGATTAGATATATTTATAACCAAATCTAATCTTGCAAAAGCGCACGCAGAGTGTTTTCTTCTCTCTCTCTCCTGGTCGCGACTATGTCACGCCTTAATCAAGATAAAAATATGGATATATTGACCGAACCCGCTTGTTATACTGTGCTAGGGAACGTTGGTCCCGCTCCAACTTATAATTGTTATAAGACCGAGCAGGAAATAAGGGATTACCAGAATTCCCGTGCCACCTAAACGAAGAAAGTGCATGCAGATGCATCTTCTTCGGGTGTGTTCATTACCGAGAACTATTTTTCAGCATCCTTTACGTCCTGGGTATGACATACTGGATCAGGATCCTGCAAATGTAATCTTTTACATGGGCTACAAATAGGTAGAGAACTGAGAACAGGTGATAAGTTTCAAGAGTTGGAAACGGTGCAATTGTTGCAAGCCAAGTCTGTTGGCAGTTATCACCCTGTATTAACAAATACATTGATTTTGAACGAATGTTATTAGATACCGAACCTGATATACAACATCATATCGGTGTCTTTATTTAATAAAGAAGGATATAATTTTGTATTGTTGGATAATGTTTTGAACATTTCCTATATCAAGAGTTGATCGGTTCAGGCACGTGTTCATACCAGAATATTGCATTTTATACCGCCCATTCTTACGCTCGTTTGTTTATAGGCAGTTGCTTTTGATCAGTGTTTACTACATATTTGCAGAATACTGGTTCTCAGCTCTAAACAGTAAAATCCATGGAAAAGTACGACAAATTCCGGATTACTGCCAACAACAGATAAAACACGGTCTCCGCTCTCTATCCGTGTGTTGCCACATACCAGTTTAAGGGACAAAATGGCAAATCGATTGTCATTCTCATGCACAAAGCTCAATGTCAACACAAGATCCAAGAAATCTACGCGGAGCTCGAGGAAATCATGGCAAAAGATCCACATCACATCACCTTTTGATCTACTGAAATTCTGGAAGAATTGAGATGAGTTTCTGAGAAAAGTCATATACCATACCGAAGAAAATAGGAAACCAGGGATTACCACAAATTTCGAAGGCCCAAATCCCTACTATGGCCTCGGAACCGCGGCCTAAGCATGCTTAGGCCGCGGAACCGCGTCTGTATAGTGCCGTCAGGTTGTCGTGTTTCATGGGCAGTTTGGTCACTTCATTTAGGGGCAGATTGTTGCCCTAGGTTTCCCATTCCTATCCTATAAATACCCCAGATCTGAGCCAAGCCAAGGGGTTAACTTCTTATGCCTCTTTTGTAGGATTTATTGTAGTTTAGTCTTCTTCTTCTTCTTCTTAATTCTTTTCTCCATGAAAATTGTAGTGAGAGCTTTTTGAGTGGAAGATCAATGAAGATGAGGGTTTTTGTATCATTCTCTTTTGTTTAACTTCCCCTTGAGATCCTTGCTTTCTCTTGATCTTTCAACCTCTTCATTGAGCTTGAAAGTTTAAGGGTTTGTTATTGATTTCAAGGGTTGTATCTTCTTATGGAATTAGTGCTTCATTTCACATGAGTTCTTTACCCTTCTCTTGATCTTGCAACCTCTTGATTGAGCTTGCAAGTTTAAGGGTTGGCTATTGATCCCATGCTTGTCTTGAGTTCTAGTGTTCTTGTAATTATTTTCTTGCTTATTTCTTTCTTGCTTTTTATTACTTGCTTTACATTCATGCTTTACTTTCTTGCACTTTAAATTCCATGCCCTTACTTACTTGTAATCTTTTCTTTTCTTTGTTCTTTTTGTTCTCTCTTTTTGGTTCGTTTTTGTGAATGATTGTAATTATCATTGTTAAGAACAAATACGGTATTGTAAGTTAATGTTTCTTTGCTCATTTCTTTTTCCCGTATTTTCCATTGAACTCCGCCCAAACGATACGCAAGCGCTCCGTTAGGCACCCTACCCTAACAACGTAACGGTGATTCCTAACCGCGACCGGTTGCGTTCGGTTTGGCCGGAGGCGAAAGCAAGAGACAAGAACGGAATGACAAGGGTAAATAAGTCGGATTCCACGAATACCGCGCTTAAATCCCCTAATCCACGTTGTTGCCGATTGCTCTAGCTTCAATTGGTCAAGACTCGGCTCAAAGGTTTTGAGTACGGATTTCTTTAGCTTATAATCTCGTATTTTTTTCTTAACAACTTTATACTTGCAAATAATACACTTAGGATAGAATCGAACAAACACATACAAATTCTTTATTGACTCGTCTAAGACAAGAACGGAAATACAACCATCTCCCTGTGGATCGACCCATGCTCAACCGGCTAGCTGCATAGCGACACCGTCCTGATCGCGGTAAACTTTAGAACTTTGAACATCCGACACGCCAAAAGCGTGCGATCAGCACGTTATCTAAAAGAATAGATGTTCTAAATCAAACCACAGTTTTTAATATACAGAACACACACAAGAGGAAGAGTTCAGAAATGAACGAATCCTTCTTGAGATTTTGTAGACTAGGTCATATCAATGTGACCCGACTAGCTAAGTTACATTTAGATGCATATTTAAATTAGTTTCAATTTACATCTTGTGAAACTTGCCAGTCATGTCACAAAGATAAGATGACCATAGCTCTGTTTATTGGAAATAGAGAAAGAGTTATTGAACTCTTGGGATTGATACATGATGATGTATGAGGTCCCCTGTCTACACAAGCTAGGACTGGTTCTTTGTATTTCAGAAGTAAAGAACCAATACGGGTATAAGTATTGTGTCCTTTGATGTGATCAGGGAGAAGAATACTTGAGCACGGGATTCCTGGACTATTCTAAAGGAGATTGAGATTCTCTCTCAGCATTACTCCTCCGTATACACCACAATATGTTGGTATATCGGAGCGGAGCAATCGCACCCTATGTGATAAGGTGTGCTCTATGATGAGTACTACTAAGTTACCTATTTTCTTTTGGGGGTTATGCACTTGAGAAGATGCATACCTATTGAATAGGGTTCCAACCAAATCAAGTGCATACCATTCCATATGTGATATGGTATGAAAAGAGCACATCTCTTAAGGATGTTAAGATTTGGGGTTGTCCAAAGAAAAATCCGGACAAACTCTAGGCAAGGTCAGTTCTGTCGAAGTTTATAGGATATCCCAAGCATTCGCAAGGGAATATCTTCTACCAAACTGGGGAGCAAAAGGTGTTTTGTTTCTCAGCATGCCATCTTTTGGAAAGGGAATTTCTTGTGAAGAAATTAGTGGTCATGAGGTAGAACTGGAAAAAGTTCCATCTATACAAACTGCAGCTGATGATTTGGTAAACCCGAAGGATTCAATAGTTTCTAACGAACCTCAGCCTCTCCGCCGATCTAGTAGGGTTCCTCATCCACCTGAGAGATACTTCGGTTTCTCTATGACAGTGGAAGCGAGGATTGCATCATAAGATGATGACCCAACTTGTTTCGAGCAGGCCATCAAGAGTGGGGACTCTGTAACAATGGCTGGATGCTTAGTGATCTGAGATGGAATCCGTATACACCAACAAAGTATGGACTTTGGTTGCTTTATCTAAATGGTTAAATCCCCATCAGAAGCAAGCATATCTTGAGAAGATTACTTGGTGTACATGGAAAAGTTAAGACTTTCAAAGCTATGCTTATGTCCATCCAGATCCTACTTGCCATTGCTATATGCCATATCTACAATATCTAGCAGTTGGGTGTCATGACTGCTTTTCTAAATAGTGATTTAGAAGAGAGCATCTATAAGTACACAGCCAGAGGGCTTCATAGACAGTGGGAGCAGCGGAAACGTATGCAAGATGCTTTATGGGATAAAGCGGGCATCGCGGAATAGGAACGTCTGTTTTGATGTGGTAGTCAAAGATTTTGACTTCATCAAAATGGTAGATGAACCTTGTATATACAAAAAGGTAGAAGGGAGTATGGTGGTGATCCTCGTATTGTACGTCGATGACATACTCTTGATAGGGAAGGAGTTTCCTATGCTACGCTCGGTCAATCTCTTCTTATCACAATGATTCTCTATAAAGGATCAAGGTGATACCTCTTAAATCCTGGGTTTTTGGATCTATGAGATAGATCTAATTGGATGTTAGGATTCTCACTAACTGTAGTGAGATGGTATCAATCGATCCTGATGAGAATCACTGGATAGCTTCCAGGGTGGTAAGGTCGACTGAATGTCGGTCAGAGGCATTGTCTTTACCCTCAGTAGAAGGACGGTATGTTGGAAGAGCTCTACGGTAGATACCGTGACATACTAGACGATAAAGGCAGGATAAATCACTACCAAGGATTCTACCAAAGAAATAGTCTGGATGTACACTAGTTCATGAGATGAACTTCGTTCCTACCATTGTGTGACAATGGAGTTTTGGCTTTTTTCCAAGGAAACCCTGTCCCATCTATGATCCGGACATATTCTAAGGCAGTATCACCTGATCATGGAGATGGTTGATCTCCAGGGAGATCGAGGTTAGGAGAGTAGACATAGAGGACAACACCGCGGATCCACTCACAAAGGCCTATTTCCCAGTAGAGACTTTTATGGGATGGTTGAGTATGAGATACTTCAACCACAGCTGATTGTTGGGTATGAGATACTACAACAGATGGCCTTAGTGCAAGTGGGAGATTGTTAGTGATATGTATGCCTGGAGGCCATCACTGTACATGCGATGTATATCGTTGTGGATGCTTGGACATATATATGGAAGACTTTCTTGCTCGACATGATAGTAAGCTATCTGGTTGCTCTTCATCTTAACATGTACTCTGATAGTCTCTATGTTACATGTTGATAAAGCCCTTAGGATGAGTACTTGACTACCAGGACTATGATGCTGATCATACTAGTGGGGACAGTGTAGTCGCTAAGTACATCCTTCAAATGTTCCTAGTCGCAGGTGTTTCGAGACAGGGCATCGATATACCAGAGTAGACTAGCGTATGATTCTTGACCCATGTAGATGGACGATAGATGATCCCATATCTATTGATGTTTGATATCAGAGATAGTATACGGGTGCTCAGTGGAGACTGGGTACACTGGACGGACTCGCCGAGAACTCCCAGATGGTATTATACCTCACGTCAGATGGCAGTTCTCTGGTGACACTGGTACAGGTTAGTCTGTAGACCCGAGATCGTCATAGAGTCTTGTGTGATTCCCACTGTGCTTTGATTTCCATCATACCACATCCAAGAGGGCATCCAAAACGGTGGCTTTTGGGTACAGTCCCGAACCACATGGAGGCAATGAGCGATAGGAGGGGTTTCATCTCTCCAGGTATAGGGAGTTGATGTTTCGCTGTGTTCGTTTGGCTATAACGGGGAATCCCTGGCCAGGGTTGCTGAGATTTACTGGTAAGTGTTATCAGAAGTTTCTCGAACTGTTATGGACCTCATATCGACACGACTTATCGGTTACTGGGGTGTGACGTTTTCCACCCCTAGACTGGATATGCGATATATCAGACGAAGAGACTAGACTGTACAGGAGTGTTACTGATTGGATTCGCAGGAGAATGTGCAGGCTTGCTTGTTGATCTTCTGATCGCTCAATACCTGGGTGGCTGTTACGTTTAGCTGACCGCTTGCAGCTTGTGGGTGATTGATATGATCATCACCTACTGCCGGCATATTGAAGATTCTTTAGAGTCCTACACAGAGGTTTTCTGGCTCAGGCAAAACAAAGTAGGAGCACATATATGATATGTGCAAGACCGAGAATAATACGTGTATGCGATATCGTATTAGATTCTCGCGATATATGATATCGGCCGGGTATATGTGATATAGCCGGGTCATCGGATCAAGTGTTGATTCGATGAAATGATACAGATTATATTAGTCGGTTATTTGTGAATTAGCCGGATTATCGGATCAAGTGTTGATTTGATAATTTAATGTATAATTATATATTTGATATATTACATTACATTAACTAATATTAGCTCACTTAAAGATTCTTTTTCTCACATGGATTATACATTGATATAAATGCGATATATGTTAACTGTATTATTTTCTTTTACTACAAAATATATTGTATATGTGATATATAATATTGTAACAAGTTAGGGTTACAAATGCAACTTGCTTTGTGGAGTTTAAACAAGTTATGGATTTGGGTTAGCTTTTGGGTTAGCTTTTTCATGAAGCTTTCTTTTGTCTTTAGCTTAGATATTTTGTGTTGATATTTATTAACCTAACCCAAACCTTAGCCTCTAGTTTATTCTCTACAAGCGTTAACTTTATCATTCTTTAACCCATGGTTGGATTTGAACCATAACAATAATTCATTATTCAATACAAAAGATTAAGCTTTCTTCTTCTTCTTCTTCCTCCTTGAAAAAGCTTTCTAGCTTTTTGTGAAGTAATGATTTAAAGTGAGAAATTGAAAACAAAAGAGTGTAAAATTCCTACTTCATCATCCTCATCTATTCTAGCCGCTTAGATTAGGGTGTTCACTTCACTAATACTTGATTAGACAAGTGAGAGTTTGAGTTTGAGATTCTTCAAGGTAGATCATCTCAGTAGTTGAAGATTGGAAGCAAGCTTGCATATTTCTCTTCATGGAGCCTCTCTAGAGTCCGGGTACTTCATGATCGCAGCGAAGGGACCTCAACTCGGACCTTATGAAGCGAAGGAACGGACTACAAAGGTTGTAATCCCTAACTCTTAGAAGTAAAGTTGTTTGCGTGCATAGTTGACCTTAATTCTCTAGTTAAGATCTTGGTTAGGGTTTGTTTAGCACCCCAAAAAACTATAAAGAAGCATGTTTGATGCTTGCCAAAACCTTGATAAGGTGCTATGCTAACCCTACACCTATGGTATTGACAATACGAACTGCAATATGTAGCTAGAAAACTGTACATGAATGATGATACAATGATTGTAATTTCTCAATTAGCAAGTTAATTTGTACTCGTGCCGCATACTCATGATAATGGAGCAATAGTTTCACATTCTCAATTTAGCAAGTTAAATAGTACTTGTGCCGCATAACTCATGATAATGGTGTAATAGTTTCACATTCTCAATTTAGCAAAGTTAAATAGTACTTGTGCCGCATAACTCATGATAATGATGCAATATGATTCTAGATTCTCAATTTACAAGTAAATTAATACTTGTGCCGCATACTAATTTTTTAATGGTTCAAAAGTTCTACAGGATGAACTAAGCAAGTCATATAGTACTCGTGTCACATGTCTCATATTAATGGTTCAATGGTTCTATATAATGAACTAACACATATAGGGATATAAGGATTATGTAATGCAGCAAAATGAATAACGAGGAACTACACGCAATGCTTGTGCTACTAGATGTTTTGAAACTATCGGGCGCCTCGCGCCATCCATACGATTTCCTTCGTAGATGTGTACATCTACTCACCCGTGATCTCATGCTAGCCAGGTCCAACCACTGCTTTTCCCTTCCGCGTCGTGTCCGACGTCCCCGCGATCGATCTTAAAAACACACAAGCAACATACATAAGGCTAAAATCCTGCCAAAAATGCGATATCAAGATCAAAAGAGAAACTCACGTTGGAAGTTAAACGCGTGTGCACTCGATACGCCAAAACGTGTGTAACCTCGCCTGAAACCACCCCGACTCGTTGTAACGCGCAGTGAACGACAAACCCCACTCTCATAACGCACGTGTCGCACAAGTTAAAAAGTATTGAAAATGAGGTTTCAGGTTCCAGATTTTGACTCGAGTGGAAAAAGCAAAAGTTGTATATACCAAAAAACTTAGATATATAGCAGACTCCTACAGACCAAGACCCAACACCCACACCCACCCTCTGGCCGCAAATTGCGGCCAGAAACATTAAAATTGCGGCCTAAAAGGGGAGAGGGGGTCTCGTGTTTCGGGTGTGTGGTCCTATCCCAGTCACTAAGCTCCAGTATTTGCAACTTTTTCCTGAAGTACCCGGGTCAAAAGCAGATCTTAAAAAGAACCCAAATCCTAACTAAAATACTAATTAACACTAAAATGATACAATATGGTATTTTTGTGAAATCTGGTGCAAAAACATGGATTAGATGACCTTAATAACACTTAGTTAAGCTACTTTAGCCAAAAAAATCCTAACTTGGCCTAAACTCCACTTAAATCACAAAACTAGCACTAAAATCAACTTAAACCATAAATTATGCTAAATAAACTACAAGTTTAGCAAAAATGGAAATGAGTTTACCATTATACCTCAAGTTGGTCCTAGGATGCAAGAGAAGAAGAAGAAGAAGAAGAAGGGGGTGCTCCTGCTGCTGCTGCTTGCTGCTGCTGGGGGAGGGGGGGAATGAGAGGGAAAGATGTAAGAATGAGTGTTTGAAAAGAAATTGAGAGAGTGTGTGAGTTAATTGAGTGTTTTGAAAATAAAATGGGAGGTCAACCATTCTCTCTCTCTCTCTCTCATAATTACCAAGCATGCCTCATGCCATCATTCCCTCTCTCTCTCTCCAATTCACAAGTCAACCCCAAAACACAAATTAAACTAAAAAAACTAATACACTTAATAACTTCATATTAACCTAATGAAATGTTTTAGTTTACCATGGCTACCTAAACATGGCTTAACCCTAAACTTAGCTCTAATTTACATGCACATGTGTATGCAGTCCAAATTAAATTCTAATAAAATGTTCATTAAATCTTATAAAATATTTGAAAACCAATTTGGTAAACTTTTTACTAAAAACCGCACATTAAAGCATAATAACCCCTAATCACATTCTATGGTGTTACAAGCTTTCCTTTTTAAAGAAATTTCGTCCCCGAATTTAAAAATATAGCTACACGTACCTTCAAAGAGATGGGAATATTTCTTCCTCATCTCGTCCTTGGTCTCCCAGGTGACCTCCTCGCTGCTCGGGCCACTCCAAAGGACCTTCACGGATGGTATAACCTTTGATCTCAATTTGTTCACCTCCCGATCCAAGATGACCACCGGCTGCTCGTCAAAAGAAAGGTCATGCTCCAGCTGGATCGTTGGGTGCTGAATCGCATGCGAAGGATGATGAAGATACATGCGGAGCATCGAAATGTGGAATACGGGGTGAATGTCCGGAAAGCTGGGTGGATGAGCCAAACGATATGCAACTGTGCCGACAAGCTCGAGGATCTCGAAGGGACCTACAAATGTGGGACTAAGCTTTCCTTTTCGCCCAAATCTCATCACGCCCTTCATTGGAGAGACCCTCAGAAAAACATGATCGCCAACTGCGAACTCTAGTCTGTGACAGTGTCTGTCCGCATATGATTTCTGCCTTCTCTAAGCCGCTCTCATCCGATCTCGAATCAACTGTACTTTCTCGGTCGTCTCCTGCACGATCTGCGGCCCTAAAATACTGCTCTCGCTGAGCTCTGTCCAACAGACGGGCGATCTACATCTCCTCCCATACAAGGCCTCAAAAGGTGCCATCTGAATAGTATCCTGGAAACTGTTGTTGTAGGAGAACTCCACTAAGGGTAAATGATGATCTCAGCTACCACCAAAGTCTAATACGCACGCTCGGAGCATGTCCTCGAGAGTCTTGATAGTCCTTTCTGACTGGCCTTTGTTCTGCGGATGAAATGATGTGCTGAAACTCAAACGGGTGCCTAACGCCTCTTGAAGTCTCTGCAATAGTCGGCTGGTAAACTGGGTGCCTCGGTCTGACACGATACAAGTCGGGATGCCATGCAACCGTACGATCTCGTCGATGTAAATCTGGGTATACTGAGTAAAACCGAAAGTAATCTTCACTGGCAGGAAGTGAGCCGCTTTCCTCAATCGATCCACGATCACCCAAATGGAGTCATACCCTCGACTGGTCCTAGGTAGACCTGTAGGACTATGGTAGCGCCCCGGCCGTCTATCCGAGGCCAAAATGCGGAAACGAAAATTTTTCTTGACTTTAAAACCGGCACTACCGCATCCTAAAACCCCGAATCACAACCATTAACCTAATGCTAGCTAACAAGAGATGGGATATAATGCTATACCGAGCGATCTGTGTCCTCCGGTCTTCTCATCGTCGTCCTGATCTCTTCGCGGAACCTCCGGTCATGATCTCCTCGTCGGAACGGGCACCACATCACCGGGTTCTTTTACGGGTTCCCACCTCTGGACCGAGGCAACTCGGGCACGAAGTTGGCGAGTCGACGTGCCCAAGATTTGCTGTAGAATAAGTGTAGTAGATTGTCTCTTTGGGGTTATTAAATTGCCTTTAGGATTGAGGGGGAGAAGAAGAACTTTGAAAATGGAGCTATATGATTTTGTGGCTAGCATAATGTGTAGGATTACTGGGCACACACACAAGGTTCTACGAGGCATCGACCATGCCCGATTTAAAAATTAGCCGTGCCGAACAACCCGAAGCCGGATCTTTAAACTAGAGATTAGGCGAAAACTAACATGCTAAACACTTTAGCAACAAGTGAGAGGGATTACAACCTTTGTAGATCCGGTCCTTCACTTCATAAGCTCTGTGTTGAAGTCCCTTCGCTGCGATCATCGTGCTCCGGACTCTCGAGAGGTTCCACGAAGAGAAAGATGCAGTCTTGCTTCCGATCTTCGATACAAAGATGATCTACCTTGAAGTTTCGTTAACACAAGCTAACACTCACTAAAATTGAGTGAACACTCTCATCTAAAGGGCAAGGGAAGATGAGGATGATGAAGTAGGATTTTTGCTCTCTTTATTTATCTTTTTCTCACATATTTTCATCACAAATATCAAAACTAGAAAGCTTTGCATGAAGAACTCAAGGAAGAAGAAGAAAATAGTGATCCATTTTCTTTTTGTGATGAATAATGAAAGGATTAATATGATAAATAATGCAACCATGGTTGACTTAACCATTGTAGAGAATTAACCAAGGGTTAGGATTTGGGTTGAGTTAAGAATGAATCACTTGAAAATATCTTTTCCAAAACAAAAAGAAAACCTTCTAGAATCTACTAGAAGTCATTAACCCAAATCAAACCCTAATCTTGATTAATCTTTACTAAACATGTTGCATTAGTTATCATATCATATTACAATATTATATAACACATATATAATATTTATTGTAACCAAATAAAATAATACAATCAACATATATCGCATATATATCAATGTATTACCCGAGAGAGAAAAAGAATCTTTTAGTGAACTAATATTAGTTAATGTAATTTAATATATCATATATATTATCATACATTAAATTATCGAATCAACACTTGATCCGACAATCCGGCTATATCGCATATAACCGACTAATATTTATCCGTACCGATTCATCAAATCAACACTTGATCCGATGACCCGGCTGATATCATATATCGTGAGAATAGAATACGGTATCTCATATCGCATTATCCTCGGTTCCGCACATATCACATATGTGCTCCTACTCCGTTTTGCCCGAGCCAAAAAACCTTTGTGTAGGACTCTAAAGAATCGTCAATACGCCGGTAGTAGGTGATGATCATATTAAACACCCACAAGCTGCAAGCGGTCAGCTAAACGTAACAGCTACCCAGGTATTAAGCGCTCAGAAGATCAACAAGCAAGCCTGTACATTCTCCTGTGAATCCAAATAGTAACACTCCCGTACAGTCCGGTCTCGTCGTCTGATATGTTGCATATCTCGCCTAGGGGTGGTAAACGTCAGACCCCAGTAGCTCGATAAGTCGTGTCGATATGAGTTCTATAACAGTTCGAGAAACTACCGATAACACTTACCAGTAAATCTCAGGAACCCTGGCCAGGGATTTCCGGTTATAGCCAATCGAACAAAACACAACATCAACTCCCTATAACTGGAGAGATGAATCCCCTCCTATCGCTCATTGCCTCCATGTGATTCGGGACTGTACCCAAAAGCCACCTTTTTGCACGCCCTCTTGGACGTGGTATGATGGAAATCAAAGCACAGTGGGAATCACACAAGACTCTTTGACGATCTCGGGTCAACAGACTACTCTGTACCAGTGTCACCGGAGAACTGCCATCTGACGTGAGGTATAATACCATCTGGGAGTTCTCGGCGAGTCCGTCCAGTGTACCCAGTCTCCACTGAGCACCCGTACACCATCCTTGATGTCAAACACCGATGGATATGGCATCATCCATCGCCCATCATATCGGTCAAGATGCGTATACGCTAGTCTACTCTTGTGTATCGATGCCCTGTCTCGATACACCCTCGACTAGGAACAGTTATAGGATGTACTCGTCGACTACCGTGGCCCCACTCGTATGATCTCATCATAGTCCCAGTAGTCGAGTACATATCCTAAGGGCTTTATCAACATGTAATATAGAGACAATCAGAGTACATGTTAAGACAAAGTACAACCAGATAGCATACTATCATGTCGAGCAAGAAAGTCCTCCCTATATATGTCTAAGCTTCCATTACAATATACATCGTATGGACAGTAATGGCCTCTAGGGCATACATATAACTAACAATCTCCCACTTGCCCTAGGGCCATCTGTTATGGTATCGCATACCCAACAATTAGCTGCGGTTGAAGTATCTCATACTCAACCATCCCATAAAAGTCTCTACTGGGAAAAAGGCCTTTGTGAGTGGATCCGCGCTGTTGTCCTCTGCATCTACTCTCCTAACCTCGATCTCCCTGGAGATCAACCAACTCCATGATCAGGTGATACTGCCTAAGAATTATATCAGGATTTCTGATGGGATGGGGGTTCCTTGGCATAAGCCACAACTCCATTGTCACACAATGGTAGGAACGAAGTTCATCTTATGAACTTATATATATCCAGACTGCCTCTTTGGTAGCATCCTTGGTAACGATGTATCTTGCCTTTAATCGTCTAATATGTCACTGTATCTAGCTTGGAACTCTTCCAACATACCGTCTCTCCACTGAGGGTATAGACAATGCCTGCGACTGACATTCAGTCGTCCTTATCACCCTGGAACCTTTCCAGTGATTCTCCCCAGGATCGATTGATACTATCTCACTACAACTAATGAGTATCCTAACATCCAATTAGATCTATCTCATAGATCCAAAAACTCATGATTTAGGAGGTATCTTTTCGATCCTATATGGAGAATCCTTGTGATAAGCGGAGATTGACTGAGCGTAGCATAGAAAACTCCTTCCCTATCAAGAGTATGTCATCCACGTACTCTACGAGGATCACCACCATACTCCCTACTACCTTTTCGTATATACAAGGTTCATCTACCATTTCGATGAAGTCAAACTCTTTGACTACCACATCAAAATAGATGTTCCAACTCCGCGATGCCTGCTTTATCATTTAAAACATCTTGCACACGTTTCCGCTGCTCCCATTGTCTACGAAGCCCTATGGCTGTGTACTTATAGACGCTCTTTTCTAAAACATCATTTAGAAAAGCAGTCATGACACCCAACCACCAAATATCGTAGTCATGGTATGTAGCCGTGGCAAGTAGGATCTGGATGGACTTAAGCATAGCTTTGAAAGTCTCAACTTTTCCATGTACACAAAGTAATCTTCTCAAGATATACTCGCTCCTGATGGGGATTTAACCCTTCAGATAAAGCAACCAAAGTCCATACTTTGTTGGTGTATAAGGATTCCATCTCAGATCGATAAGCATCCAGCCATTCTTACAGAGTCCCACTCCTGATGGCCAGCTCGAAACTAGTTGGGTCACTCATGATGCAATCCTCGCTCCCACTGTCATAGAGAAACCGAAGTACCTCTCAGGTGGGTGAGGAACCCTACTAGATCGGCGGAGAGGCTGAGGTTCGTTGGAAACTATTGAATCCTTTGGTTCTACGAAATCATCAGCTGCAGTTTGTATAGCTGGAACCTTTCCAGTTCTACATAACAGACCTTACCTCGAGCTTGTCTGGATTTTGCTTTTAGACATAGGCCGGACAACCCCAAATCATAACAAACTCAAGATATGGGCTCTTCCCATTCCATATCACATATGAAGTGGTAGGCAACTGATTTGATTCGAACCCTATTCAATAGGTATGCAGCTTCTCAAGCGCATAACACCCAAAAGGAAATAAGAAACTCAGTAGTACTCATCATAGAGAACACCATATCACATAGGGTGCTATTGCTCCACCCCGATACACCGACGTGCTATGGTGTATATAGAGGAGTAATGCTGAGAGAGAATCTCATTCTCCTTTAGAATTAGTTCAGGATTTCCGTGCTCAAGTATTCTCCTCCTTGATCTCATCAAAGGACATAATACTTATACTTGTATTTGGTTCTCTACTTCTAACTTATATTCTGTGAATATCTCAAAAGCTTCGGACGTGTGTTTCAACAGGAACATATGTCTGAATCTTGAGAGATTATCAGAGAATGTAATGAAGTACAAAGAACCGGTCTTGGCATGTATAGACAGGGGACCTTCATACATCAGCATGTATCAATCCCAAGAGTTCACTAACTCTTTCTCTGTTTCCAATAAACAGAGCTATGGTCATCTTATCTTTATGACATGACTGGCAAGTTTCACAAGATGTAAATTCAAACTAATTTAAATATACATCTAAATGTAACTTCATCCAGTCTGGTCGCATTGATATGACCTAGTCTACAATACCTCAAGAAGGATTCATTCATTTCTGAACTCTTCCTCTCGTATGTGTTCTATATACTAAGAACTGTGGTTTGATTTAGAACGTCAATGCTTTTAGATAACGTGCCTGAACCGATCAACTATTGATATAGGAAATGTTCAAAACATTATCCAACAATACAAAATTATATCCTTTCTTTACTAATAAAGACTGATATGATTTTGTATATCAGGTTCGGTATCTAATAACATTTGTTTAGGATCAATGTATTCTGGTAATACAGGGTGATAGTGACCAACAGACTTGGCTGCAACATTTGCACCGTTTTCTGTCTCATGAAACTTATCTCCCGTTCTCAGTTCTCTACCTATCTGTAGCCCATGTAACAGATTACATATACGGGATCCTGATCCGGTATCACATACCCAGGACGTAAAGGATACTGAGAAACAGTTCTTTGTAATGAACACACCCGAAGATGATGCATCAACATGCACTTTCTTTGTTTGGGCGGCACGGGAAATCTGGTATTCCCCAATTTCCTGCTCTGTCTTATAACTATTATAAGTTGGAGCGGGACCAACGTTCCCCAGCTCGGTATAACAAGCGGGTTCGGTCAATATATCCGTTTTATTATCTTGATTAAGGCATGATATGGTCGCTACCTGGAGAGAGAGAGAAGAAAACACTCAGCGTATGCTCTTGCAAGATTAGATTGGTTATTTAATATAACTAATCAGGATGTCACCCACTGTTTTAATCAAATCTTCCTTCAAACCCTAAAAGGAAAGACTAGCCGGGATTAATTACATGCTACAAGTTCGCCAATCTTTCAGCCAGGCCAGTGTCGGTACTTTGAGGGAGGTCCCCCGTGCTTTTGCACGAACCTAATTATAATAAACCTCGTTTTCCCAGAGGCGTAACCCCGTTGACACCTTTCTAGACACCGACTTGATTGGCTAATTGTAATGTGTAAAAGTCTCCCAGGAGTAACTCTTACTCGCAGTGGGTATCGGGATCCAACTATCTCATAGAAGGTATGCAATCTCATTGCAAATTTCAACACTTGAAATTCCCAATAATATTTTACCCCTAGCGTTCTATGACCATGACGAAGGCCAAACTACCCATAGTCCGCTAGTCAAGTTCAACCTGTTAATTTCTTGATTGAATTAAACCCACCCGCATGACCCTTGACGAAGGCCAAACTACGCCGTACGAATACCCTGATCCAATCGCATCGTATGCTGGCAGATAAGCACTAGTTAGCTACCGTACACTATTCCTTGAAGAAGGCCAAACTACCGCAGCACGAATACTAAGTAGTACATATCTGAAATGACGGAGGGCTACGACAGGTTTTTAAGAAAACCCTTTGCGTAATGAACTTGATATCGTTCTAGAATCGAGTGATTTTAAATGGAATGTTTTTGAAGCTTTTCTAGTTTTGCTAAAGGGGTCACTCCCGGTGAAGGGATCGTTGGCCCTTTCCTCATCGAATAAGGTGCAGGATATATCATATATACCACTGTGCAAAGCAGAAACTATAGAAGCAATCAAAATACAAACCGAGGGTTGTAGCATCTGCCAGTTATTGCTAAAGGAGTCACTCCCGGTGAAGGGATCTCGGTCCTTTCCTTACCGAATAAGGTGCTGGATGTTCTACAAGGAACACCGCTATGCAAAGCAAGAACTAGAGCTACCAGTTTTTAAACAAGTTTATACAACATCTTTAGGTTTCTTTTATTTCATTAATCTCATTAATGAAGTCCCATTTTAATATGCTTCACAAGCATCACTTTTGAAACGAAATCTGCAATATAACATATATCTCATATATATAATATAATCATTCGTCTCAGGCAGTAATATGATCTCATCACAGAACATTGCAGCAAAAGAAACATATATGAAATATTGGATATACTAGGACGTCCGTGTTTTCAATACGAGCCTGTATAAAACACGGATTCCACGGTCGCGACGAATAGCCAAACCCACATCCCTAGACCCCTACGAGAGCGGCAAGCAACACTGCCAATTCTAGGGTTAGGAGACCCGGTCTCGACACCTCGAGATGGTCTCCCACTGGACCCTAGAACCCAATTACTTGTTCTCCCCTCCTTGGGTCTATCCTAATGCGGAAAAATAAATAATATACAACAACGGTGACATCTTCCGCAACCTGGAAGTGCCCCAATAAAAGAATATTACATACAAATGAATTTTACATGAATGAAAAAGAAAAAACTCTCATCTCACATAAAACCCCCGGCTATTCAAACGCGACGATCCAATATAACATATCACAGCAACACATAATATCTCATATCATCAACGTAAGCAAGTGCGTATCCCGATTGTTGTTGATGTATAGCAACGAAGCCGGCGATACACCACATACTACGCTTACGATCACAGAAAAGAAAGTGTAAAACTACAACAGTTGGAATCCGCAACCTCCTTAGACATCGGATGCCTAACCAAATGAATTCCTTAGACGTCACATGCCTAACAATTATAAACCCCGCATTTTAGTCTCTTTATCGAAAACTCTTTTCAATGTCAAGTCAGGGAATTCAACAAGATTCCCGATATTCTGATCGAATGGTCGTCGCAAACTTTAGTAGAAGGCCGCACCCCCGGATGCCGTCGACGAAGTGCACTAAGGCGGAACACCGCTGCCGTGAGCACCCGAACGGATGCTTTCGGCGACGGGGTTCTCCTACGGTCACTTGGTTGGAGCTATGGGGCGCAGTTGTCTATTATGTTTACCCGGCGAGTATCCGCGTACGCTACGTGATTGCGACGGACTTTTGATCACATCAAAATTCCGTGGCAACAGATCATCTGAGACTGAACTGCTAGATTTATAATATTCAAATTAGTTATCTCATAACTTTTTGTGGATTCCAAATTTTGTATCACATTCCAGGTAAAACAGAAAATGTTAAACTTTCCGATCGAACAATCAAACACCCAAGATTCCCCAATATATCTAAACACTTGAAATCAGTTTAAAAACATCCATCACATGCCACAGTACCGATGGTCCAGCCGTAGAAGGGTCAAGCCAACGCCTCACATGTGGCACGCCGTACTGCCACAAACCCTAAGGTTCAGAAGCAGTTCAAGACGGTCACATAATCGAGTTAAGGTTTGTTGTCTTCTAGAGGGTCCACCACGTTACTTGCATGACTTAGAACATTCTTAAACACGAGAAAAAATCCAACTTTTGCAAAAATTTCCGACAGGGGAAAAAGTGAGTTATTGATATCCGTTCGAACTTTTTAACAGTTTCTAAAAATTATCCGGACAAACTAAACAAAGTTAAATTATCCGATCGAATCAACGATTCCCCAATACAACCCTTGAAAACTCAACACTTGAGTGGAATTAAAATATTCCCAAAAAAAATTAACAATAAAGGGCCTAAAAATAATTACATGAAATTTCAGGGACTAAGTTCAAATTTTGGCCGCGGAACCGCCGCAAAACCCATGGTTTCGCCGCGGTCCCGCGGTCAAATTTTTGAGTTAGAGGTCCGTACTTCACAGTAATTCTTAGTTTTTCCTGCTTAATTTACTGAGAATTTTTAATTCAGAAAAAACCTCATTTTTTAAAAATGTACAGAGAGGGTTCCGTGTCGGGGTTTCGGCATTCGATCGGACTTTAAACTTCGTCTAGACTTCGCCTAAAGCTCTAGCTTGGCTCTGATACCGCTGTAGGGTTACTGGGCACGCACACAAGGTTCTACGAGGCATCGACCATGCCCGATTTAAAAATTAGCCGTGCCGAACAACCCGAAGCCGGATCTTTAAACTAGAGATTAGGCGAAAACTAACATGCTAAACACTTTAACACTAAGTGAGAGGGATTACAACCTTTGTAGATCCGGTCCTTCACTTCATAAGCTCCGTGTTGAAGTCCCTTCGCTGCGATCATCGTGCTCCGGACTCTCGAGAGGTTCCACGAAGAGAAAGATGCAGTTTTGCTTCTGATCTTCGATACAAAGATGATCTACCTTGAAGTTTCGTTAACACAAGCTAACACTCATTAAAATTGAGTGAACACTCTCATCTAAAGGGCAAGGGAAGATGAGGATGATGAAGTAGGATTTTTGCTCTCTTTATTTATCTTTTTCTCACATATTTTCATCACAAATATCAAAACTAGAAAGCTTTGCATGAAGAACTCAAGGAAGAAGAAGAAAATAGTGATCCATTGTCTTTTTGTGATGAATAATGAAAGGATTAATATGATAAATAATGCAACCATGGTTGACTTAACCATTCTAGAGAATTAACCAAGGGTTAGGATTTCGGTTGAGTTAAGAATGAGTCACTTGAAAATATCTTTTCCAAAACAAAAAGAAAACCTTCTAAAATCTACTAGAAGTCAATAACCCAAATCAAACCCTAATCTTGATTAATCTTTACTAAACATGCTGCATTAGTTATCATATCATGTTACAATATTATATATCACATATATAATATTTATTGTAACCAAATAAAATAATACAATCAACATATATCGCATATATATCAATGCATTACCCGAGTGAGAAAAAGAATCTTTTAGTGAGCTAATATTAGTTAATGTAATTTAATATATCATATATATTATTATACATTAAATTATCGAATCAACACTTGATCCGACAATCCGGCTATATCGTATATAACCAACTAATATTTATCCATACCGATTCATCGAATCAACACTTGATCCGATGACCCGGCTGATATCATATATCGTGAGAATAGAATACGGTATCTCATATCGCATTATCCTCGGTTCCGCACATATCACATATGTGCTCCTACTCCATTTTGCCTGAGCCAAGAAACCTCTGTGTAGGACTCTAAAGAATCGTCAATACGCCGGCAGTAGGTGATGATCATATCAAACACCCACAAGCTGCAAGCGGTCAGCTAAACGTAACAGCTATCCAGGTATTGAGCGCTCAGAAGATCAACAAGCAAGCCTGTACATTCTCCTGTGAATCCAAATAGTAACACTCCCGTACAGTCCGGTCTCGTCGTCTGATATGTTGCATATCTCGCCTAGGGGTGGTAAACGTCAGACCCAAGTAGCTCGAAAAGTCGTGTCGATATGAGGTCTATAACAGTTCGAGAAACTACCGATAACACTTACCAGTAAATCTCAGGAACCCTGGCCAGGGATTTCCGGTTATAGCCAATCGAACACAACACAACATCAACTCCCTATAACTGGAGAGATGAATCCCCTCCTATCGCTCATTGCCTCCATGTGATTCGGGACTGTACCCAAAAGCCACCTTTTTGCACGCCCTCTTGGACGTGGTATGATGGAAATCAAAGCACAGTGGGAATCACACAAGACTCTTTGACGATCTCGGGTCAACAGACTACTCTGTACCAGTGTCACCGGAGAACTGCCATCTGACGTGAGGTATAATACCATCTGGGAGTTCTCGGCGAGTCCGTCCAGTGTACCCAGTCTCCACTGAGCACCCGTACACCATCCTTGATGTCAAACACCGATGGATATGGGATCATCCATCGCCCATCATATGGGTCAAGATGCGTATATGCTAGTCTACTCTTGTGTATCGATGCCCTGTCTCGATACACCCTCGACAAGGAACAGTTATAGGATGTACTCGTCGACTACCGTGGCCCCACTAGTATGATCTCATCATAGTCCCAGTAGTCGAGTACATATCCTAAGGGCTTTATCAACATGTAATATAGAGACAATCAGAGTACATGTTAAGACAAAGTACAACCAGATAGCATACTATCATGTCGAGCAAGAAAGTCCTCCCTATATATGTCCAAGCTTCCATTACAATATACATCGTATGTACAGTAATGGCCTCTAGGGCATACATATAACTAACATAATGAATGATAATCTTTTTCCCACCACAAAATGAATCCCCCATCTCCCTCCTCTCAAAGTGGCCGGCCCCTCAAGGAAAAATGGGAGTGGAAAAAAAACCTAAACAAGAAGGGAGGTGAGAGTAATAAAAGAAAAGGGTGACCATAACCCAAATGTGATGATAACAAGGTCATATCATTCTAATCAACTCTAATCTCATTAATGCAAGAAAAGCAAAGATGCTTTGAGTTATCATGATAAACCATTTCACAAATAACACCCCACAAATGCTAATTTGCAAAACTGCAAATTTGCCCTTCCATCAGAAAAATCCGGCCGTGAAGGAACAAAGGAAAACAGGCCGGAACGGAATGCAAGCTGGCAACTTTAGAAAATTGATCCCGTAATAAATTACAGGAAAACCCCGCGACTGTATATACATACCCTCATTTGTATTCCTGCTGAATGCAAATTCAAAGAGACAAAATCTACACTGTACAATACTAGGATCCGGCTTAAACCAAAGCCCGCTAGTATTATCCGTCCGATCATGATCCGTGCAATACCGCACGTATCTGATCGAACCCTGCCATATCTCCATACGGCCTCTACAGCGTTTCGCCCGAAACTTGAGAAACTGGTCTATGGGGGACTCTAAAGACTCGTCAACACCTTGGTTGTGGATTTAACCGCTAGCATGTCATAGGTATTAGCCTATACATAACGGGCTACAAGGTATTGACCAAAAAGGACGTCTCTGAGCGAACTCTTGCTGACACCCTACTGAGCCTGTCAATGACAATATCCGTATAGTCCGGTCCATTCGTCTATGAGCATCACATGGCAGGCTTAGAGGGTTGGTAAAAGTCAGACCACCAAAAGCAGTACAAGTCGTGTCGGAGCGTAGCCCAGAACACCCTGAGATACTACTGGAATACATACCAGTAAATCTCCTGCCTCGGCCGAGGGCTTTGTGTAATGGCTCTACTAGACACAGCGCGACCTCACCCCCAATACCGGGAGAGACGAACCCCTGAAGATCCGCTCACTGCCTCTATGTGGCTCGGGACTGTACCCAACTAAAACCTGTTTGCACGTCTCCTTTGAGTGTGGTAGGGTAGTAATAAAAGTACAGTGGGAACTCACACGAGACAAATAACGATCCTCAGGTCGATGAACTAACCTGTAAACATGTCACAAGGGAACTGCTATCTGACATCTGGTATAAGACCAACTAGCATGTTCCCGGCGAGTCCTATCTGGTGTACTCATAACCCAATGCGCACATGTATACATCTTAGGTGAACCAACTGACACCAGTGGCTTGTGAGAACGGCCACCGCCCCTCGTCGGGGTCTCGACTGTATACACTAGTCTACTAATGGAGTATCGATGCCCAGTCTCGAAACACCCACGACTAGGGACCTTTTAAGGATATGCTAATAGACCCCAGCTCCCACGTATATGATCGCCATCATACTGCTGGTCGTCGAGCAAGAATCCTAAGGGCTCTATCAGCGTGCAATAGCGACCTGTAAGGTCTCCTAAAGCAGTACACGATGATAAAGATAAACCGGATATCATACTATCATCTTGAGTAAGACTATCCTACCGGAATAGGTCCTCCCTCAATCATTGCAATCACGTGTCTGTGATCTAATGATTGACTCTGAGGGCACTATCTCCAACAATCTCCCACATACACTCAAGGCTAATTATTGCGATGTCGCATACTCACATCCCGTGTGATACCGAACACCCAACTCCTCTACTAGTCAGTCTCATTTGGCTCGTTTGCGAAACTATTGTGTTCGAGGAATAGCCTCAGTGAGGGGATCCGCTGTGATGTTTCTTTCTATGTCTCTCTTTATCTCAAGTTCGCGGAGAAAGTCATCTCCCGAAATGAGCAATACCTGTCTTAGAATGTGTCTGGATATCTGATGGGACCCAGCTCATAAATGAACTCCAAATCCAAACTTCTCAGACTGTATCGTCAACTGAACTTAATCAGTATCTTGCGCCATGCCTCCCTCAGTATCCGCCTGGACCACCTGTCCAAAATACTGCCCTTCGTTAGAGGGAAAACTATAACTCTGACAGACACTCTGTCATCCAGGTCACCTTGGAAGCCTGGAATGATAACCGTCTCCTAAAGGAGGCTGCCGTTATCATATACCTAGAACATCAACTTATGTTCTAAAACTGCTTCCGAACGTTTCTCCAGGATTTGATCAATATCACTTTATTGCATCTAGTGCAAAAACAACATCTATATCCAATGTGGAGAAACCACTGTGTGACAACCAAAGTATAGCCGATCGTAGTGTAGGAATTTCACTTCCTACTCTGTGTATGTCATCCAAATACCAGGACATCAAACCCTACTACCTTCTTAACAGATCCATCCCCTATTCTGATGAAGTCAAACCTATGACTGTCACATCAGAAATATATGATTTATCTCCGCTATATCCGCTTTAGTCTATAAATAAACATAAGCCACTTGTCCATTATGCTTCCGCTGCTCCCACTGACTACGACAACCCTCTGGAAAAGTCATATAGACGTACACTTCTAAAGCTAATTTAGAACGACGCTATATTCATCCTCCTGCCGGGTCTCATAGTCTGGAACAACAGCAATGGAAAGTCTGGGTAAACAAGAACCTCCCTGTCACCGTCCTTGAGGCTACCGGAGTACCTCTCGGGTGCCTGAGGTTACCCACCAAATCTGCGGAGTGGCCAATGGAATGTCATATCAGATTGAATTTTTAGGTTCTTATAAAATTTTCAGTAATCCTTTGTGGTTCTGGAATCACTTCCAGTTCTACCATACTCCCACTACTATTTCTGACAAAATCCAATTTTATTATAACTGTGGCGAGTCAAGAACAATATCACTATTGATCTTCCTGATGGTAGAAAGTCAACTCTCATCATAGCCTGGGTCAACCCACAAACAGCCATTACATAAACGTCCCTTGAGTTATCCAGAGTCTAGTTTTAAGCATAAGCCGGACAACTCCCCGTACTTTAACATCGTTTAAGATACGAACTGTTCTATATCCAATACAGAAACAGAGGCACTGATTTAATTGAACCAGATTCAAATCATGCAGCTGTCTCCAGTGCATGTCAACTGAATGGAGAGAGGCCGATCAGCATTACTCAACTTAGGATTACATCCAATTATGAGTAACATGAAAGAGAAGCAAGTTTCTCAAAACCATTACTATCAACTGAATACCATTCACAAGTATCTAAATCTTAAATCGCCTTGAAGAATCCCGATACTTGCAACACCTGGTTCTCTACTTTATTCATATACCTATAACTTCTCAAAATTCGGACCTTGCATTTCTATGAAACACTTGTCCAAAAACTAGAGAAGTCATAAGTAAACCGAATATAGTACGAGGACCAACCCCTCTGTCCTACTGGACACTAGACAATATACAATACTCTGTATAAGTCCCCTGAGTCTAATAACTCATTCCCCGTGTGTCGTAGGTTGAAAACTGTACTTATGGTTAAGAAGAATTACACCGCTGTTTAATCCTCCTTACCTAACCATCCATTGATATAGGTAAATGTCACGGACATAATTTCAAGAAGGTATATCTCACTCTATAAAAATAGACGTACAGATATATCAATTTGAAATTGGTGCATAACGACGGATATTCAAAACCAAATATTTGCCGTCCGGCAAACAACCCAGGTGACTTTCTCAAATATCACCAATTACAACGAATCCTGATATAATGAGGATCATCACCCAATTCCCAATAACTTACTCCCACTCATCATCTGTAAAACCATACAGATGTGAGAATCATACCTGGTAAATACATACCCTGGAGCAATGGCTAATTGGGAAATCAGTTTTCTTTTAACAGTACACAGTGAAACTGAAACACTGAAATGTTTCGAGGGGTATCCGGGTATTCCTAGTAATGTCTCTTCCATTATCCAGATTCACAACTGTAACTGTATATTTCTTTGCCATCTATCCAAATCCCTTTATATGTTTTTAGTCATTACCTTCTGTACACCCGCTTAGGCTAAATGGTTTTCTTCCTTCCCTACCGTTCGGCACCAGCCTATGGTTTGGAAGAAGACTATCCAATGAGCATAATGGGTGTACTGTCCTAATCCTAGGAGCACTCGCAACACGAGAGAAGGTAAAGATAAAAGACACCTGAATAAACCTTATTCCAATTTCTCCTGAACCGGAATCCATCCCCGAACTGGAACAAGTTCCTTTCGAGTTCGTATGTAACCATACGATGGAGTATCCAATAAACTGTGGATCTTCGTAGTGATACGGAGTGTTCTGGAGAAATACAAAGGTGATTTAGGATTGGAGAAGAAATACTTGGTTTGGTTATGAATAGCAGTCGCAGTTTACTTTGCCCTCTTACTAATCCCTTTATTTTTCTTAACTTAATACCTTCTGTACACCATCGTTATGCTAATTGGTTTTCTTCATTCTCCACCGTTCGGCACCAGCCTAAGGTTTGGAAGAAGACTATCCAATTTTCGTAATGGGTGTACTGTCTCCTAAAGCAAGGAGTACTCGCAACCTGAGAGAAGGTAAAAGGAAAAGACAACTGAATAGTCCTATTCGTTTTCTCCAGAACCGGAAACCATCCTTGAATAAATTCTTTCGAGTTCGTATATAATCATACGATGGTTTTATCCAATTGAAGTGGACGTTCGTAATAATACGGGGTGTCCTGGAGAAAAGGGTAAAAGTAGGAGTGGCAATGAGATATGCAACTCAGACAATCCAAAAGCAGTGTTTAAGAAGATTCGGTCAACTTGGTCACTGTGTCATAGTCAAGGGTCGGGTCATGGTCGCTGCCAAAGAGAGAGAGAAAAGAAACACTCAGCGTGCACTCTAACCTAGATCAGAATGGTTATCAATTTATCTAATCAAGAAACCTCCCACTGTAACGTCAAATTCTCCTTCAAACGTGAAAGAAGAATTAGTCGGGATTACCCGAGGAGTAAACCAACTCATCAGTGGTAATCGGGATCCAACTATCATCACATGATAACGTGACGGAATCCACTCACGTTACCACACTCCAGAAGGTATGCGCATGCCTGGCAAGTTTCAGTTTCTTTAGAAACTCCCGATGTGATTTTTACCCCTAGGACCCAAGTGACCTTGACTGAGCCAACATATCAAAGGGTCCAAGTCAAGTTCAACCCGTCATTATCTTGATTGCATTAGATCCACCTGCACGAGTCCTTGACTGAGCCAAAATGACCGTGCGACTGTCCTAACCAATCACATATCCATAAGACAGAAAAGCATTACAGAGCTACCGCACACTACGCCTCGGCTGAGCATGACATACGTAGCACGAATACTAAGGAATACTAATCAGAAATGATGGAGGGCTACGGCTGGTTTTTGGCGAAAAACCTTTAATGTAATGAACTTGGTATCACTGAAGGAACCAGATAACTTTTTATAAAAATATAGTGACGAAAACCTTTGCTAAAGTGGTCACTCCCAGTGAAGGGATCTCAGCTCTTTCTGCATAGAATGAGGTGCAAGATATTCCAACTGAATACCACGATGCAAAGCAAAAAGTAATCGGCTATAGTGAAGTTATAACCCTGACGTAATCTTCTGTCCAAGGTGTCACTCCCGGTGAGGGGATCTCGGCCCTTGCCTCGTCGACTGAGGTGCTGGATATTCATAACCGAATACCACTGTGCAAAACAAAAAGAGAACGCCCTTGCAATAACAGCTTTTTTGAAAAATGTACCAACAACATCAAATAGGTTTGTTTATCTTGCATTGATCCGAATCAACGCAGTCCCATCAATTGATCACACCACAAAAGAACGAAAATAATGATGTACGTATATGCCATCCGCATTCGCCACTGGGTCCCGTCATCACCCGTTAGGTTACTTAACTAACGACAGAGCGGGGACTGGAGTAGCGCGGATGCAAAACATATACAACATCTACTAGTATATATATCAGTATATAATATTCGCTCAAGGCATGATAAAATGCAACATCACAGAAAAGTAATAAGCATCACAGAACAATACAGATATCTAGGATCCCCGGGTTTCATAGAGCCGCTACTGAAACCCGACGTTCCCCTGGTCGTCTGGATAGCCTGTGCAATGAAATCCTAGACCCCTACGGGCGCAGCAAGTTACCCGCCAAAACCTGAAGTGAGGCAGCCCCCTTCAGCAATGTGAATGGACCACCCAGCACTTCACGGAATCCGGTAACTTGGGTACCCCTCCTGGGTCAACCTATACCCCCTACGAGTGCGGGGAATAGCCCGCCAATTCTAGAGTAAAGTCCCCTCCATCTCAACGCCATGAGATGCGGGCTCGTTGCCCTCTAGAACCCGGCTATCCGTGCACCCCTCCGCGGGGTAATCCTAGTACAGAAAGTAAAAAATATACATACAACGTGTACATCGACCTATGCCCGGTCGCGCCCCAAAAGAATAATATACAAACAGGCAGTGACGACAGTCCACATGTCGGACGCTCGCCCCGCAATATCAAATGTACATATAAAACGAAACTGTACTACCATTGCATCCAGGCTATCCACCACGACAATCCACATCATCACAGCACAACACAGAACATCAACGTGAATGTCACATTCGCAAATCTGTCTAAAAGGGCTATAGCAGTTAGACAGGATTTACCGATCAAATGACATTCACGGTCACAGATATAATATAAATACTGTGAACTAACATGTTTAAAATTTTCCGATCGACCAAATTTACCGATGTGGGCCCCAAGCACCACTGTAGCACTCAAAGAAAATCTGGACCCAAAAAGAATATTCCAAAAACCCCATTTTCAACTCATAAGCCCACTGTAAAAATTTGGTCAAATGAACAGTCTACCTCACGGCGGAACTGCGGCCAATGCGTGGGTTTGGCCGCGGTTCCGCGGTGGAAAGGTGACGTCACGGGACGAATTTTTCTCAGATTGCTTAGAATTACCTGCACGTGTTTCTGCAACAACCTAAAAAAATTTTAGTGCCCCAAAAAAATTCGACAGAAACTCATGCAATGGAATTCGGGTTTTCGGAAATTTGTTCGATCGAAATTGTAAACACATTAGAGCAAGCTAGACTAGGTTAATGGCGTGGCTCTGATACCATGTAGGACTACGGTAGCGCCCCGGCCGTCTATCCGAGGCCAAAATGCGAAAACGAAAATTTTTCTTGACTTTAAAACCGGCACTACCGCATCCTAAAACCCCAGATTGCAACCATTAACCTAATTCTAGAAAACTTGAGACGGGATAGAATGCTATACCGAGCGATCCGAGTCCTCCGGACTTCTCATCGTCGTCCCGATCTCTTCGCGGAACCTCCGGTCTTGATCTCCTCGTCGGAACGGGCACCACATCGCCGGGTTCTTTTACGGGCTCCCACCTCTGGACCGAGGCAACTCGAGCATGAAGTTGGCGAGTCGACGAGCCCAAGATTTGCTGTAGAATAAGTGTTGTAGCTTGTCTCTTTGGGGTTATGAAATTGCCTTTAGGATTGAGGAGGAGAAGAAGAACTTTGAAAATGGAGCTATAAGATTTTCTGGCTAGCATAATGAATGATAATCTTTTTCCCACCACAAAATGAATCCCCCATCTCCCTCCTTTCAAAGTGGCCGGCCCCTCAAGGAAAAATGGGAGTGGAAAGAAAACCAAAACAAGAAGGAAGTTGAGAGTAGTAAAAGCAAAGGGTGACCATAACCCAAATGTGATGATAACAAGGTCATATCATTCTAATCAACTCTAATCTCATTAATGCAAGAAAAGAAAAGACGCTTTGAGTTATCATGATAAACCATTTCATAAATTACCCCCTACAAATGCTAATTTGCAAAACTGCAAATTAGCCCCTCCATCAGAAGAATCCGACCGTGAAGGAACAAAGGAAAACAGGCCGGAACGGAATGCAAACTGGCAACTTTAGAAAACTGATCCCGTAATAAATTACAGGAAAACCCCGCGACTGTATATACATACCCACATTTGTATTCCCACTGAATGCTAATGCAAAGAGACAAAATCTACACTGTACAATACTAGGATCCGGCTTAAACCAAGGCCCGCTAGTATTATCCGTCCGATCATGATCCATGCAATACCGCACGTATCTGATCGAACCCTGCCATATCTCCATACGGCCTCTACAGCGTTTCGCCCGAAAATTGAGAAACTGGTCTATGGGGGACTCTAAAGACTCGTCAACACCTTGGTTGTAGATTTAACCACTAGCACGTCAGAGGTATTAGCCTATACGTAACGGGCTACCAGGTATTGACCAAAAAGGACGTCTGCGTGCGAACTCATGCTGATACCCTACTGAGCCTGTCAGTGACAATATCCATACAGTCCGGTCCGTTCGTCGATGAGCATCGCATGGCGGGCTTAGGGGTTGGTAAAAGTCAGACCCCCAAAAGTGGTACAAGTCGTGTCGGAGCGTAACCCAGAATACCCTGTGATACTACTGGAATACCTACCAGTAAATCTCCCGCCTCGGCCGAGGTCTTTGTGTAATAGCTCTCCTAGACACAGCGCGACCTCACCCCCAATACCGGGAGAGATGAACCCCTGAAGATCCGCTCAATGCCTCCATGTGGCTCGGAACTGTACCCGACTAAAACTTGTCTGCACGTCTCTTTTGTGCGTGGTAGGGTAGTAATCAATGTACAGTGGGAACTCACACGAGACAAATGACGATTCTCAGGTCGATGAACTAACCTGTAAACATGTCACAAGGGAACTGTTATCTGACATCTGGCATAAGACCAATTAGCATGTTCCCGGCGAGTCCTGTCCGGTGTACTCATAACCCAATAAGCACCTGTATACATATTAGGTGAACCAACTGACACCAGTGGCTTGTGAGACCGGCCACCGCCCCTCGTCGGGGTCTCGACTGTATACACTAGTCTACTAATGGAGTATCGAAGCCCAGTCTCGAAACTCCCACGACTAGGGACTTTTTAAGGATGTGCTTATAGACCCCAGCTCCCACATATATGATCGCCATCATACTGCTGGTCGTCGAGCAAGAATCCTAAGGGCTCTATCAGTGTGCAATAGCGACCTGTAAGGTCACCTAAAGCAGTACACAATGATAAAGATAAACCAGATAGCATACTATCATCTTGAGTAAGACTGTCCTACCGGAATAGGTCCTCCCTCAATCATTGCAATCACGTGTCTGTGATCCAATAATTGACTCTGAGGGCACTATCTCCAACAAGACCCACAATGAAGGCTATAGAAATCTGCTCCCATTTCCACTCTAGAATGGGCAAAGGCTGCAACTCTCCCGTGGGCCTCTGGTGCTCGGCCTTGACTTGCTGACAAGTCAGGCATCTCGACACGAAGTCTATGACGTCCCTCTTAATTCCGTCCCACCAATAAAAATCTCTCAGATCATGGTACATCTTGGTGAAACCGGGATGAATGCTGTATATCGATCTATGCGCCTCATCAAGAATCTCACGCCGCAGTCCCTCAGAATCAGGTACGCACAATTGAGTCCCAAATCGCAGTATCCCCTGTTCATCGATCACGAACTCGGAATCTCTGCCCTGCCTAATCTGCTCCATAATCTCTGAAAGATGGCCATCACATGTCACGACCCAGAAATGGCCCGTGACGGCCCTAATACTACGCAACGCCTAAAGACGCAACGTAGTAAAAGAAAGCCAAACCCAGAAATCTAAACCATGAGAAATACGGAAAAGATAATATAAGTTTTGGAAACAATTGAAATCGCAACCCAAATTCTTTAAAAGTCTCACTTTCTTTCCTTAAAAATTTTAGCAACACCCCATTTTTTATAAAGACTAGTCAATATGAATACAACAGAAGAATAAGGACAGTAGAGAAAAGCTGAAAATATACAGACATCAAATCCACCATAATACACACTACGTCCTCACCAAGTCTCTATGTCAAATAATACAATAGCTGATGGAGAGTACAAAATACAACGAAGGTACAATATAAAATACAGATAACCGTCTAACCCACCTATGCAAAATGGTACTGTGAGCTGATGCGGTATCTGTAGCAAAAGATGGTAGCTGGATAACTGGATAGGGGAATAGCCTGCCTCGACTACTCTGGGGAATAACCTGAAACACCTGTGGCACAACGGGGGTGAGTTGCCAACTCGTGAATAGTATAAAACATATGCAGGTAATCGCAGGCATGTACGTACAGCATGAATCTAAGATATGCGATTACAATAATAATATACCATGCAAATACTGAAATAGGGAGAGTACACTAGCAGGTACAATCAATAAGTGAAGCAATGAGGGCATGATAGTAGTATGCAATGACCATGCAATAGAGATATGAGAAAGCAAATATGCAACTATCATAAGGGTACACCACAAGTACTACCAATATATGAATCTGTGCATAAGATAGGTAATGGTGAGGTGTAGGGTGGAATATGTCACTTTCCACGGAAACCTGACGTCGTGGCAGGATCACAATCCACTAAGATACTCCAATCCCAAATCCTCAAACCAGGCCCCACGTTGGGCACTCACATCAAATAAGTCTCACATCTCCTCAATGTACAACGTCGAGTAATCTCCTATATCCCGAATGTACAAGTCACCAATCACATAGGTATATCCAATGTCCAAATCCCAATGAATCACCTAGTATCCCAAGTCCAATCTCAATATGAATCTAACATCCTAAAGATATATATACATGTGCAGAAATAAATATGATGGGGGCAATACACATATATTAGCGTCCCATTCCACTAATATTGGTGTAAGGGTATATATAACAACGGCTAAGTCCCCTGTTATATATACAAAAAGGGGGTTAAAGAAATATCATGAAACCGTGTGCCAAGCATCGGCACAGAAATCCTCGTATATAGGGCTCCGTCAGTCCGGACAGCCCACGGGGTCCGTCTGCAGTGTCGGCCCTCGGCCTCGACAGTACAGGTCATCCCGCATCCATCTCTCTACTCTGGCCAGTAGCCTCCAGACAACTGCCAGGTCCAAACAATCACCGGTAGGTACTCGCCCGCCTCCAGGCTCAATCGGCAAACCCATCGATCTTCTTGCCGAGGGGAACCATACCGGGCCCCACCATGTACTCTCATACGGCAACCACACCTCGTATGGAGCAGGTAATCAGCACCGATAAAACTCATGGGGGACGCTCGAAATATCATATCAAGGAAACCGGGTTGTTACATGTATGCATAATTTCATGAACTCCCACGGTTCCCAAATCCCGAAAACATCATATGAAATCCAGATAAACAATGCATAAATACAGGAATAGACGTATGCGATATATCTGAATGCGAGCAGGTAAACACAAGTATATAGCTGAACCAGATGTATGCGAAATCATGATGAGGTACAGCTAAGTAACATCAGTAAAAGTAGCTAGGTATCTACCTATAGGAACTGATGTCGTATACCCCCCTGGGTATAGTAACATATGTAGGAAATCCCTCCCGGTATAGGTAAAATATGTAGGAGGTATACCTGTAGCTGTATCGCAAGTGAAAATATACCTATCACTGAAGGTATGATACACTATAGGTATACCGAATACTAGATGTCAAGTGTGGTAAGCAATGGTAGCTATAAAGGGTAGTGTGTGACATGGCAATTATTGACGGTGTGTGTAGCATGCAATCCGTGCTCGTGCAACATGAACCGTCAATAATGTGTGCAGTGTCCTACGGCTGCTAGTCACAGTATATAGCTATATCTAGGAAATGCAGTAAATACGCAATTCTACAATGACGTAGAAAGTGCGACAGGAAATTGAATCCTAGCCCAGACGCATAACGCCATGCGGGCGATTCCCCTGTAGATGTTATATCTACTCACCTAAACTCCACGCTGGGTGAATCCTATCATCTGCTCCCCCTGTAGTGGTGTCTGTAGTCCCTGTCTGCAAACCTGCAAATAAGACATGGAAATCACATATAAGCCACATATCACTCGAAACGCGATATCGAAACGAAACGAGAAACTCGCGTCGCGAACTAAACGCGCGTGTGCACGATACGCTGAATCGTGTGTGTACGCGTCTAAAAACCATCGCGACACGCGGCGATACGCTGAATCACAGAACTCACTCACGTATCGCGCGTATCGCGCAAACACAACTAAGCACAAAAGCGATATATAGTCCCAGATTTTCCTACAGGCAAGATATTGCAAAACTATACATGCCGAAGACCTAAACAACACAGCAGGGACCCACAGCCAAAAACCCAACACCCAATTCCCCAACTTGGCCGCAATTTGCGGCCAAACTGAAGAAATTGGCGGCCACAGTAAGGAATTGGGGTCTCGTCTTCTGGTGGTGTATTCTAGACCTAGGTATCATGTCCTAGTTTCCACAATTTTACTCTGCAAGGTCCGGGTCTATAGCAGATCACAAATGTCCAGTATATCGCTTTAAAACACCAATTTTACACAAAACACAAACTATATGGTATTTTAGTGTAATCTGGGGATTTCTCAGTTGCAATGTCCCTATTAGCACTTAAGTAAACTAGGGTATCCAACACATCCAACAAATTACCACAATACCTCACAAATCACAAAACTAGTACTAAACTAGCTAATTAGCACACAAGCTACACAACAAGCAATAGGGTTCTGAAAATATACCCTATTGGATCCCAAGAAGCAGGAGGAGAAGTGGAGAGGAGCTGCTACTGCTGCTGGGGCTCCTGATGCTGCTCTGCTGCTGCCTCTGCTCCTGTTGCTGCTTCTGCTGCTGCTGTTGTTCTTGTTGTTGTTGCTGAGATGATGATGGTGATGCTGATGGCTGCTGCTACTTCTATTGCTGTTGCTATTGTCTTTGTTATTGTAGTTGATGCTGTTGTTGTAGTGTTGTTGTTGTTGATGTTGCTGCTGGGGCAGCTGCTGCTGCTGCTTCTTCTCTCTCTCTCTGCAGTGAGTGTGTGTGTGTGTGTGAGAGTGAGATAATGAGAGAAGCAAAGAATGAGATGGAGAATGAGCACACACAAGAACCCCCCCCTTCTCACTCTCTCTCTCTCTCATTAAATGAAGCATGGGCAAGGCCATAATGCCCATGCTCTCTCTCTCTCAAGTCAACCACACAAAAGAAAAAATCCTTTTTCTTTAAATTCATTTTCATTTAAAACTATCATTACTAGTTACAACCATGACACTAAAACCCCACCTAACCCTAAGTTAAAGAAATGGTTAGTTAACCATGGTTGCTAATCATGGTTAAACACCAAAAACAAGCCTAGTTAACATGCACAAGTGTGTGTGTGCCTAATAAAATTCCAATAAAATACACATTAATTTAGATAAAATATTTAAAACTTAATTTGGTAAACTTTTTATTGAAAACCACATTTTAAAATATAATTAGCTACAAAACACATTCTAAGGTGTTACATCACAGGGCTGCGCCTCTTGAATACGGTCAAGAAACTGCGGACGTGCACGAATATGCGCAAGCTGTCCCCCAATCGGAGTGAACTCGAACTCCACTCGGCTGTCGCATAGAATCTTCCAATCTGCTGACGACTGCCTCTGCACGGCGCTCAAACAAGATAAACTACCTCCAGGCCTCCGACTTAAAGCATATGACACCACATTTGCCTTGTACGGATGGTAAAAGATTTTGCAATCATAGTCTTTCACCAGCTCCATCCAACGGCGCTGTCTCAGATTTAGGTCTCGCTGCTGAAATATGTACTTCAAGCTCTTGTGGTCCATGAATATCTGGCATGACTCTCCGTATAAGTAATGTCTCCAGATCTTGAATGCAAACACAACTGCAGCCATCTCTAATTCCTGCGTAGGATGGTTATGTTCATGTGTCTTCAGCTGCCGAGAAGCATACACGATAACCATTTCGTGCCGCATCAACACGCAACCTGGTCCCACTCGAAAAGCGTCGCAGTAAAACACGAATCCACCCAATCCCGAAGGCAATGACAATACTGGTGCAGTAGTCAGAGGAGTCTTCAACTGCTGGAAGCTATGCTCACACGCCTCGGCCCAATCAAAAGGAACTTCCTTCCGAGTCAACCCGGTCAACGGTGCAGTGATACAAGAGAAGTCCTGAACAAATCGTCCGTAGTAGCCAGGCAGGCCTAGGAAGCTACGGATCTCTGTAACTGATGCTGGTCTAGGCCAATGCTGAACGGCCCCGATCTTCTTCGGGTCCACACATATGCCATCTCTCATAATCACGTGACCCAAGAAATCAATGCTGTAAAGCCAAAACGCGCACTTGGAGAATTTCACGAACAGCCGGTGCTCCCTCAAAGTCTGCAAGGTGATCCGCAGGTGCTTCCCGTGCTCCTCTCGGCTCCGGGAATACACCAAAATGTCGTCAATAAACACGATGATGAACAGATCTAGATACGGCCTGAAAATGCGGTTCATCAAATCTATAAATGCGGCTGGTGCATTGGTGAATCCGAATGACATCACCAAAAACTCATAGTGCCCGTAACGTGTGCGAAAAGCCGTCCTCGGAATATCCTCCTGCCGCACCCGCAACTAATGGTAACCCGATAGAAAGTCAATCCTCGAAAAGTATCCCGCACCCTGAAGCTGGTCGAACAAATCATCGATACGTGGTAAGGGATATCTTTTCCGTACGGTAACCCTGTTCAGCTGGCGGTAATCAATGCACAAGTGCAAACTGTCGTCCTTCTTCTTGACGAACAGGACAGGAGCACCCCACGGAGATACATTAGGTCGAATAAGCCCTTTATCTAACAAATCGAGCAACTGATCCTTCAGATCTCTAAGCTCCGCCGGGGCCATCCGATAAGGCGGTATGGAAATAGGCCCCGTGCCAGGAATCACGTCAATGCAGAAAGCAATATCGCGCTCAGGCGGTAACCCAGGTAGCTTGTCAAGGAAAACATCAGGGAACTCGCTAACAATTGGGACGTGGTCTAACGGGACCTCTGCAGCTCTAGTATCACAAACATAAGCTATGAATCCCTGACTTCCCTTCCACAAGAGCTGACCAGAGCGAAGAGACGAAATCAAGCTGGGAATGGTGACGTCGCGGTCTCCCTGAATAACAAGGACTGGCTCCCTCGGAAAGCTAAATCTGAAGGGGCTAGCCAGTGCACATATGCATAACAAGTGGCTAGCCAGTCCATGCCCAGAAGCACATCAAAGTCCAACATATCGAGGAGAATCAAATCAACCGATGAATCCCTCTCCCTGATACGAACAGAACACAATCGAAATACAAAACGAGCGACAAACGACTCGCCTACAGGGGTAATAGCAACAAGTAGTTGATCTAACGACAGTGACTCACGGCCCAACATCGGTGCAAAGTATGTAGATACATACAAATGTGTGGAACCTGGGTAGAATAATACTCGCGTGTCGAAAGAACATACTGGCAGGGTACCTGTCACAATGGCATTAGATGCCTGCGCATCCTGCGGAGTCAAAGCGAATACTCAGGCCTGTCCCCCACCAATAGCTAGATGTCCTCCACCTCGGCCTCTGCATCCTTTTCCTTTCTGAACCAGACTGCCGCGTCCACGGCCTCTGGGGCCGTCTAACTGGCGTGGAGCATCACCGGGGTAGGAAGTAGAGCCCTTTGAGGAGGTGGTGAAGGTGGTAAATTCACGTGTGGAACTGTCGCCGCTCCTTGTCGTCTCACCATACAGTCTCTGATACGATGGTACGGACTCCCGCACCGAAAACATCCTGGCGACGCTTGCTGGCTCTGCGGATAAGAACCAAATAGCTGACCCCGTCTGACTCTTCTGCCACCACCATCTCTCGGAAAGAATCTGTCATGATGCCTCTGAGCTGGCATATCGGTACGAATCCTCTTCGGCCCAGAAATGACCGAAGTCCCTGAAATGCATGCCTCCATCCGTAAGGACGTGTCCATAACAGCTGGATAAGTGTGAAAGTTCTAGACGCCGATGGCAAGGAATAACTGTGTGTTGAGTCCCTGCATAAACCTCTTTACCCTCTTCTCTTCAGTATCAACCAAGTACGGAGCATATTTGGACAACTGCGTAAACTGGATATCATACTCGGACACTGTCATCCGTAAAGTCTTGTGCAAGGCCTCAAAACTACGAGCTCGAGCATTACGAACGCTCTCTGGAAGGAAACGGGATAGAAATACTGTTATGAACTTGTCCCAAGTCATAGGAGGTAGACCTGCAGCTCGACCTCTCACGACCGACTCACACCACGTCTGCGCAAGGCCCTCTAGACGGAAACTCGTAAGCTCCACCCATCTATCATTGGAACATCTGAGCGAACGGCAAATCCTAGCTAATTTGTCGAGGAAAGTCTGCGGATCCTCCGCTGCATCTGTGTCGGTGAAGACTGGGGATCTCAGCTTCATGAAATCCTGTAGTGATAATGGAATAGGCACGGTAGTAATAGGAGCAATTGTCTGGGCGGCAGGTACACTCGTAGTCTGTGCTGTGGTAGGTACGTCCTCCGATCTCGGTGCACGACTGGCCTCGACTAAGGATCCCACCATCTGTCGTAACTCCTGCATACCTCCCACCATCTGTCCTAACTCCTGCATACCAGACTCTAGCCTATCCATGCGGCCTGGGGAAGGCGGATCATTCTGTCCCTGAGGGGTTGGTATGTCGTCCTGATCGGTCCTCGTCTCAGACAAGCCTGCTCGGATCACATCTCGGGCGGCGGCCCTCTGAGCCCTCGTAGCCTTCGGTGGCATAGTGACTTGTACAGGAAACAGGATAATAAGAACAGTGCAATAGAATCATAGGATACACGGAATTGAAGAAGGAATTTCAAGTAAGTAAATCTTAAAGTCACCTAGGCGGAGTACTGTATCGCAAGTATGTCACGTACATACACACGCTACGTTACCCTGCTTAAGTCACTTACTCCATCTACCAAAGGTCATCCTATAGTCAGAAAGATAAAACCTATCGCTCTGATACCAACTTTGTCACAACCCGAAAAGTACGGAACGTGACCGGCACTTAAATTACGAAACGTCTCAAGGCGTACGTAATCTAAGTAAGACAAAACCCAGAAATCAAAACCCATTTAACCAATAGAGTGAAGGAAAACCAAATAATTCATATCAAAATCTTTTAAAAACAACTTCACCTTTTTTCCAAAATTTTCGGCAAAGTCTCCTTTATAAAAACTGGCCCCAAACGGGTACAAAACAAGAATATACATATAATCATGAATAAGGCATACCAAAGCAGGTGATAGCTCTTCGCCAAAAGTGGTCTCAACATCACACGCAATAAAAATCATTACTGTGCAAAAATAAGCATGTAAAAACCCAAGTAATAAGCATCACGTCGGCTCAAGTGAGCTCGAACCAGAGAAACAACATAAATATCCAAAAATCTCACTGTCTCGTCTCTAAGTCAATATACATCAGTATAAATAGCATGTACAGTAGATGGAGTACACTAGAAACAATGAATATACAAGGTGGAAACAAAATAATCTCACAACCAACCTACGAGCAAAAGTCTCAAATCCAAGCAAAAGGAGCAAAAGGATGAAGTATGTCCGCCGCTACAGTGCTGACGGATCGGACCTGCAAAAAGACTGTGGCACAATGGGGGTGAGTTTCCAACTCGTGAGTAATAAGTAACATCTATAGAGGCTATCGTAAGCTTGCACGCAAAGTGTCATAACTCAACAATACTAATATGGCATGATATACTAGCAGGTATGTGTGCAGCATTAATCAATGTTACAATACTATTCTGGCATGATGTACTAGCAGGTATGTATATAACATGAATCAATTTTACAGTACTAATCTGGCATGATGCACTATTAGGTATGTATGCAAAATGAATCATGTTTAACCCGTGATTTGATATGTTGATATAAGAAAATCATTATTTTCATCTTAGAAAAACTCTTTTGAAATATTAACATAATATCAATGGAATCAACAGAAATCTATGTCCAGCATCGACACCTCAAACGACTATCTCAAAATCTCAATTATCGGTATCATAATATCTCGGGCCCCAGCCGTCCGGCTGGCCTATCTCAAAGTATCAATATCTCAATATCTCACGACCACGGTCGGTATTCTCTGGATATCCACCGCGCCAACAATCACCGGTAGGTAGTTTGCCCCTGCCAGGCTCATCATCTACAACTAGATCTTCTTTCCCCGAGTACCTTACCGGGCCCACCATGTACCCGAGACGGTTCATCCTACTTCTCAAATCGGGTCTCGAAAACTAACAGAAAACCCATGGTGGACGACACTTATATCAATTACGAGAAAACCGCAACTTACAATATTTAAAAATGATATCTGGTTTATTAAATCCTTCCGGTTTTCCGCCAAGAACTCATAAATCTCAAGTGCAGGAATCCTCAGAAAATCACCATAAGCACACATGTCAGCTAGAATGAACTTATGGTATTGACAATACGAACTGCAATATGTAGCTAGAAAATTGTACATGAATGATGATACAATGAATATAATTTCTCAATTTAGCAAGTTAATTTGTACTCGTGCCGCATACTTATGATAATGGTGCAATAGTTTCACATTCCCAATTTAGCAAGTTAAATAGTACTTGTGCCGCATAACTCATTTTTCAATGGTTCAAAGGTTCTAGAGGATGAACTAAGAAAGTCATATAGTACTCGTGTCACATGTTTCAAATTAATGGTTCAATGGTTCTATATAATGAACTAACACATATAGGGATATAAGGATCATGCAATGCAGCAAAATGAATAACGAGGAACTACACGCAAAGCCTGTACTACTAGAAGTTTTGAAACTATCGGGCGCCTCGCTCCATCCATACGATTTCCCCCGTAGATGTGTACATCTACTCACCCGTGATCTCATGCTAGCCAGGTCCAACCACCGCTTTTCCCTTCCACGCCGTGTCCGACGTCCCCACAATCGATCTTAGAAACACACAAGCAACATACATAAGGCTAAAATCTTATCAAAAATGCAATATCATGATAAAAAGAGAAACTCGCGTTGGATGTTAAACACGTGTGCACTCGATACGCCAAAACGTGTGTAACCTCGCCTGAAACCACCCCGACTCTGTTGGGTTACCCTTGCACCTAGTCTAGCCATTTTTAAAATTAGAGAGGTGCAAAGCTAACTAACCATGAATCTTGCTAGAATTTCTACAGGTAACATAAATTGTATCATATATAAAGAAGTAAAGAGATAGGGATTACAACCTTTGTAGTCAGTTACTTCGCTTCATAAGCTCCGTGTTGAGGTCCCTTCACTGCAATCAACATGAACTCCGACTCTCGAGTGTCTCCATGGGGTAAATGAGACACCTTGCTTGAAGTCTTCATGATCCAAGATGATCTACCTTGAAGAATCTCTAACCCAAACTTGCACTTCACTAAACATCTTATTAAAGAAGTGAACACCCTAATCTAAGTGGCTAGAATAGATGAGGATGATGAAGTAAGAATTTTGCTCTCTTTTGTTTTCAAATTCTCACTCAATATCATCACAAAATAAAAACCTAGTGAAGCTTTTTCAAGAACTCAAGGAAGAAGAAGATGAATCAATTCCTTTTGTGATGAATAATGAATTATTGTAGTGGTTACAAATCCAACCATGGGTTAAGTATGAAGGAGTTAACCCTTGTAGAGAATAAACTAGAGTTAATAGTTTGAATTGGGTTAAAAAAATATCTTCACAAAATATCAAGCTAAAAACAAAGTCAAAGCTTCATGAAGCTTCATGGAAGCTTCATGCAAAAGCTAACCCTAATCCAAACCCTAACAAAGTTTAAACCCTAAAACTTTGTTAAATTTGTAACCCTAACATGTTACAATATTATATATCACATATACAATATATTTTGTAACAAAAGAAAATAATACAATTAACATATATCGCATATATATCAATGTATTATCCCATGAGAAAATGAATCAATAAAGCGAGCTTATATTAGTTAACGTAACGTAATATATCACATATATAATTATACATTAAATTATCGAATCAACACTTGATCCGATAACCCGGCTATATTACATATAACCGACTAATATAACATGTACCAATTCATCGAATCAACACTTGATTCGATGACCCGGCTATATCACATATACCCGGCCGATATCACATATCGCAAGAATAGAATACGGTATCTCATATCGTATTATTCTCGGTCCCGCACATATCACATTTGTGCTCCTACTCCATTTTGCCTGAGCCAGAAAACCTCTGTGTAGGACTCTAAAGAATCGTCAATACGCTGGCAGTAGTTGATGATCATATCTAACACCCACATGCTGCAAGTGGTCAGCTAAACGTAACAGCCACCCAGGTATTGAGCGATCAGAAGATCAACAAGCAAGCCTGTATATTCTCGTGTGAAACCAATCAGTAACACTACCGTACAGTCCGATCTCATCGTCTGATATGTCGCATATCAAGTCTATGGGTGGTAAACGTCAGACCCCAGTAACCGATAAGTCGTGTCGATGTGAGGCTCATAACAGGACGAGAAACTACTGATAACACTTACCAGTAGCACTCCATATCAGACCTGACTAGGGACTTCCAGTTAGAGCCAATCGAAACAGCACAATATCAACTCCCTATACCGGGAGAGACGAAACCCCTCCTATCGCTCATTGCTTCCACGTGATTTGGGATTGTGCCCAAAAGCCACCATTTTGCACGCCCTCTTGGATGTGGTAAGGTGGAAATCAAAGCACAGTGGGAATCATAGAAGACTCTATGATGATCTCGGGTCTACAGTCTAACCTGTACCAGTGTTACCGGAGAACTGCTATCTAACGATAGGTATAATACCATCTAGGAGTTCTCGATGAATCCGTTCAGTGTACCCAGTCTCCACTGAGCACCCGTGCACCATCTTTGATGTCAAACACCGATGGATATGGGATCATCCATCGCCATCATATGGGTCAAGATGCGTATACGCTAGTCTACTCTGGAGTATCGATGCCCTGTCTCGATACACCCTCGACTAGGAACAGTTATAGGATGCACTCGTTGACTACCCTGGCCCCACTAATATGATCTCATCATAGTCCTAGTAGTCGAGTACATATCCTAAGGGCTTTATCAACATGTGAGAGCAAGACAGTAAACCAATACAAGTCAACATCTTAATATAAAGTGAAACTAAATAGCATACTATCATATCGAGCAAGAAAGTCCTCACTATTTATATCCAAGCATCCACTATAATATATATTATATGTACAACAATGGCCTCTATGGCATATATATAACTAACAAACTCCCACTTGCAGTAAGGCCAGCTGTTGTACTATCTCATACCCAACATCGCGAAAAGTCTTTCAAATTGTTTCTGGAGAATGGCCTTTGTGAGTGGATCCGTAATGTTGTCATTCATGTCAACTTTCCTGACCGCGTTCTCGCAGCGATCAACTATCATCCGGATCAGGTGATACCGCCTCAGAATATGTCTAGACTTCTGATGGGACCCGGGTTCCTTGGCTAAAGCCACAGCTCCATTGTTATCACAATACAAAGGTATTGGATGCTCAATGAACGGAACCACACCAAGTTCAGTGATGAACTTCTTCATCCAGACATCCTCTTTGGCAGCATCGTTGGCAACGATGTATTCAGCCTCCATCGTCGAGTCTACAACGGTTTCCTGTTTGGAACTCTTCTAATACACCGCCCCTCCATTGAGGGTAAAGACAAATCCCGACTGCGACTTAGAGTCGTCCTTATCACTTTGGAAGCTCGAATCGGTAAAGGACTCCACTTGGAGTTCTCCATTACCATACACCAAGAACATCTCCTTGGTCCTTCTCAAGTACTTGAGAATGTTTTTCACAGCTGTCCAGTGACTCTCTCCTGTATCTGGTTGATACCTACTCACTATACTTAGTGAGTATGCTACATCGGGTCAGGTACATAGCATCGCGTACATGATAGAGCCTACTGCCAAACCATAGGGTATCCCTTGCATGCGAGCTCTCTCCAAATCAGTCTTGGGAGACATCTCTTTGGAGAGAATGAGTCCAGAGATCGTGGGTTGGTTACCACGCTTGGATTCTTCCATACTAAACCTCTTTAATATGGTGTCAATGTACCTGGATTAGGACAATCCCATTATCCTTTTAGATCTATCTCTATAATCCTAATTCCCAAAATACAGGAGCCATCACCTAGATCTTTCATTGAGAATCTTTGTGATAAGAAGAGCTTGACCGAGTGCAACATAGGAACATCATTTCCTATCAAGAGTATGTCATCCACGTACAATACGAGGAAGACGACCTTACTCTCTGCAACCTTCTTGTAGACACAAAGTTCATCTACGTTTTTGATGAAGACAAACTCTTTGACTACAACATCAAAGTAGATGTTCCAACTCCACGATGCCTGCTTCAACCCGTAGATGGATTTAAGAAGCTTGCACATCTTTCCGCTGCTTCCACTATCTACGAAGCCCTCTGGCTGAGTCATGTACACGCACTCCTCTAAATCACCATCTAGAAAGGCGGTCTTAACATCCATTTGCCCGATTTCGTAGTCATGGTATGCAGAAATGGAAAGTAAGATCCGGATGGACTTAAGCATAGCCACTGGAAAAAAAGGTTTCGTTATAATCCACACCTGGTCGTTGACGAAAACCCTTTGCAACAAGTCTAGTTTTGAAAGTCTCCACTTTTCCATCTACACCAAGTTTCTTCTTAAAGATCAACTTGCTCCCAATGGATTTTACCCCTTCAGGAGCAACTTCCAAAGTCCATACTTTGTTGGTGTACATGGATTCGATCTCAGATCGCATTGCATCCAGCCACTTCACAGAGTCCCTACTCGTGATGGCCTGCTCGAAGCTAGTCGGGTCATCATCTTCCATGATGCAATCCTCACTCCCACCGTCAATGAGAAAACCGTAGTATCTCTTGGGTGGATGAGGAACCCTGCTAGATCGGCGGAGAGGTCGAGGTTCGTCGGGGATTACTGAATTCTCTGGTTCTATCAAATCTTCTGTCGTAGTTTCTGTTGTTGGAACCTCTTCCAGTTCTACCTCATTGCCACTAATTTGTTTCATAAGAGAACCTTTTTCTAAGAAGGTGGCATGTCGAGAAACAAACACTTTTTGTTCCTCGGGGTGGTAGAAGATATACCCTTGTGAATTTTTAGGATATCCTACAAACTTGCACAAGACAGACCTTGCCTCGAGTTTTTCCGGATTGTGCCTTTTGACATAGGCCGGACAACCCCATATCTTAAAATACTTAAAAGATGGTCTCTTCCCCTTCCATATCTCATATGGAGTGGTAGGCACTGATTTGGTGGGAACCATATTCAATGGGTGTATGGTTGTCTCAAGCTCATACCCCCAGAAGGAAATAGGTAACTCAGCATTGCTTATCAAAGAGCGCACCATATCTAATAAGGTGCGATTCCTCCGCTCCGATACACCGTTGTGCTGTGGTGTATAAGGAGGAGTAAGCTGAGAGAGAATCCCATTCTCTTTTAGATAGTCCAGAAACTCATTGCTCAAGTATTCTCCTCCTCGATCAAATCGTAGGATCTTAATACTTTTTCCCGTTTTGTTCTCTACTTCGTTCTTGTATTCTCTGAATTTCTCAAAAGTTTCAGACTTGTGTTTCAACAGGAACACTTGTTCGTGTCTTGAGAGATCGTCAGTGAATGTAATGAAGTAGGAAGAACCGTTCCAGGCATGTGTAGACAAGGGACCACATATATCACTATGTATCAGTCCTAATAGTTCTGTAACTCTTTCTCCGTGTCCACTAAACGGAGTTTTGGTCATCTTGCCTTTAAGACATGACTAGCAAGTATCATAAGATGAAAATTTGAACGGATTCAAATATCCATCCTTATGTAACTTAGCTAGCCGTGTTTCATTGATATGACCTAGTCTACAATGCCACAAGAAGGATTCGTTCATTTCTGAACTCTTCGTCTTGTGTGTGTTTTGTACATTAAATACTGTAGTTTGGTTGAGAACGTATATACCATTATTTAACGATCCTGATCCAATCAACTTTTGATTCAGGAATATTTTTATAACATTATCTTGTACTACAAAATTATATCCTTCTTTGCTCAATAAAGAAACTGATATAAGATTGCATATCAGGGTCGGAATGTAATAGCATTCGTTCAGAGCCAATGTATTACCATTTGGTAACACAAGGTGATATTCGCCAACTGCCTTAGCTGCAACATTCGCAACATTCCCTACTCTTACGGAACGATCACCCTCTTCCAGTTCCCTACCTTTTCGTAGCCCATGTAACATATTACATATGTGGGATCCTGATCCGGTATCTAATACCCAGGACGTAGAGTGAACTGAGAAACAGTTCTCAATAACCAACACACCCGAAGAAGATGCATCAGCATGCGTATTCTTCATTTGGGCGGCGTGAGAATCTAGATATCCTTCTATTTCCTGCGCAGACTTTAACAGTTATAAGTGGGAGCGGGACCAACGTTCCCCTGCTCAGTATAAAAAGCGGGTTCAATCAATACATCCATATTATTATCTTGATTAAGGCCTGATATGGTCGCTACCTGGAGAGAGAGAGAGAGAAGAAAACACTTTAGCGTATGCTCTTGAAAGATTAGATTGGTTATTATCTTATCTAATGAAGATGACTCCCACTGCTTTTTATCAAATCTTCCTTAAAACCCTAAAAGATAAGATTAGCCGGGATTAATTACACCTTATAAGTTCGTCAATCTTTCAGCCAGGCCAGTGTTGGTACTTTGAGGGAGGTTCCCCGTGGTTTCGCACGGACCTAATTAAAATAAACCTCGTTTTCCAAGAGACATAATCCCGTTAACACCTTTCTAGACACGTACTTGATCGGCTAATAGTCCTGTGTAAAATTCTACCAGGAGTAACTCTTACTCGCAGTGGGTATCAGGATCCATCTATCTCATAGAAGGTATGCAATCTTCTTGCAAATTTCAACACTTGAAATTCCCGATAATGCTTCTGCCCCTTGCGTGCTATGACCTTGACGAATGCCAAACAACCCATAGTACGGTAATCAAGTTCAACCCGTACATTTCTTGATTGAATTAAACCCACCCGCACGACCCTTGACGAATGCCAAACAACGCCGTACGAATACTCTAATCCAATCGCATCATATGCTGCAAATAAGTAGTAAATAGCTACCGTACGCTACGCCTTGACGAATGCCAAACTACCATAGCACGAATACTAATTAATACTTATCTAAAATGACGGAGGGCTACGCAGGTTTTTTAGAAAACCATGAGCGTAATGAACTTGATATCGTTGTGGAAACAAGTGTTTTTTGAAAAGGAGTGTTTTTTAGGCTTTTTCTAGTTTTGCTAAAGAGGTTACTCCCGGTGAAGGGATCTCGGCTCTTTCCTTATCGAATAAGGTGCAGGGTATATCATATATACCGCGGTGAAAAGAAAGAACTATAAAAGCAATCAAAAACTAAACCGTGAGTTTGTAGCATCTGCCAGTTTTGCTAAAGGGGTCACTCCCGGTGAAAGGATCTCGGCTCTTTCCTCATCGAATAAGGTGCATGATATATCATATATACCAATATGCAAAGCAAAAACTGTAGCTACCCTTTTTAAAAATTTGATTCTACAACATCTATTAGGTTTCTTTTCTTTTATTAATCTCATTAATAAATCCTATCATTTATGCTTCCTAAGCATCACAGAAGAAACGAAAATACAACGTATGCTTATGCCATCCGCATTCGCCACAATGTTCCGTTATGCACCGTTAGGTTATTTAACTAACGGCATACCGGGACGGTACTAGCGCGGGTGTAAAACATAAGGAATGTTTATTATATATCATATATACAATAATAAAGCATTCATTTCACGCATATAATATGATCATATCACAGTATATCAGCAGCAGAAGAAACATATGAAATATTGGATATACTAAGAGGTCCGTGTTTTATATCGAGCCTGTATAAAACACGGATTCCACGGTCGCGATGAATAGCCAAACCCACAGCCCTAGACCACTACGAGAGTGGCAAGTAACACTGCCAATTCTAGGGTTAAAAGACCCGGTCTCGACTCCTCGAGATGGCCTCCCACTGGACCCTAAAACCCGGTTACTTATGCTCCCTTCCTTGGGTCTACCTAATGCAGAAAAGTTAATAATATACAATGGTGACATCATCCTCAACCCGGAAGTGCCGCAATAAAAGAATATTACAAACAATGAATTTTACATGAATGAAAATAAAAACCCTCATCTCACATAAAACCCCCGGCTATTCAAAACACGACGATCCAATATAACATATCACAGCAACACATAATATCTCATATCATCAATGTAAGTAAGTATGCGTATCCCGATTGTCGTTGATGTATTGCAGCGAAGCAGGCAATACCCCACATACTACACTTACGGTCGCAGAAAAGAAAGTGTAAAACTACAACATTTGAAGTCCATAATCTCCTTAGACATCGTAAACCCGAAATATCACATATTACAGATTTCATGTCTAACTATATGAATTCCATATATTGTATCACATTACAGAATATTATGACGATTTTTAACGTTTCGATCGAATCAACATACACACACAAATTACCCCGTGAGCTCAACACTTGAGCAAAGTCAAAACACTCAAAACCGTGCCACAGTGTCCATGGACCAGCCGTAGAAGGAGTTAACCAACGCCTCACCTATAACACCACGGGACTACAGCAAACCTGAAGGTTCGAACGCGGTTCCGTGGGCATAGAATCGAGTTAAGGTTATTTTGTCTTCTAGGGGGTCCATAGGGGTACTTGCACGATTTTACGAGTACAATCAACTTCGGAAAATTACAACACTTGAAAATTTCAGCGAGGAACAAAATGCGATGTACGAAGTTCGTTCGAACTGCTAAAAATAGTCAAGGTTACCAATACAGTGTTAAATTATACGAATACGAAACATTACGAATTAGCCCCAGGTCAAACAAATCATCACATGAAAATTGGGCTAAATAAACAATACTAGGAAACCCAAACTGGAGACATAAGACCGCAGCTGGAATACGGAGGCCAGATCTTGAAGTTGGACCGACCTAGCAGGAATTTCACCTCCTGTGGCCGGTTCAAACCCGGTATCCTACCCTCGTATTTCATCTATGTTCATATTTTGGTCCGGACAACATTCTGCAGTCGTTTGAAAAATTTTTAGGGGAATTTTTGAAAAATTTCCAGAGAGCAAGATTGAGGTTTCCTAATACTGTATTTCGAAGTGATTTTCATTTTCGTAATTGTTATAATAAAGTATTTAGAATTCTAGTTTGGCTCTGATACCACTGTTGGGTTACCCTTGCACCTAGTCTAGTATTTGGTAGCATCACTCATGCCATTTTTAAAATTAGAGAGGTGCAAAGCTAACTAACCATGAATCTTGCTAGAATTTCTAGGGGTAACATAAATTTTATCACATACAAAGAAGTAAAGAGATAGGGATTACAACCTTTGTAGTCCGTTCCTTCGCTTCATAAGCTCCGTGTTGAGGTCCCTTCACTGCGATCAACATGAAATCCGACTCTCGAGTGGCTCCATGAGGTAAATGAGAAACCTTGCTTGAAATCTTCATGATCCAAGATGATCTACATTGAAGAATCTCTAACCCAAGTTTACACTTCACTAAACATCTTATTAGAGAAGTGAACACCCTAATCTAAGTGGCTAGAATAGATGAGGATGATGAAGTAGGAATTTTGCTCTCTTTTGTTTTCAAATTCTCACTCAATATCATCACAAAATAAAAACCAAGGGAAGCATTTTTCAAGAGCTCAAGGAAGAAGAAGATGAATCAATTCCTTTTGTGATGAATAATGTATTATTGTAGTGGTTACAAATCCAACTGTAGGGTGTTTTTCGTCACCCCATTGAGATGGGAATACGCGTACGCTTATCAGGCGTACTACAGATTCCCCCTACCTAGGGTAGGCCAGGGTTTAATGATTGTGGGGATCCGAATCTCCTACAGCCGCGGACTAAGCTGCCGTTAATTACCCCTCGCCTTTGGAGCGAGAGAACCTCCGATTGACGGGTTAAACTGGTCATGCAAACTCAATGTGCAGGGTTGTGTTTTGGAGGGGGTTATGGATATATCGGGGGCCCCGCAGAGTTTTTACGGGGGTCCCGCTGCCCGGATAGCGGGCTGGGGGTCAAGGAGGCTAGCAGCCCCCTTGCGGGATGCGGGGCAGCGTCCCGTTAGAAATTTTTTCTAACGGGGGAGGCATATTTAGTGTGGAGTGCATAAACAAAAAGGGGAAGAAAGTGTCTTAAAGACACGTGCGCAGCATATGGGCGCATGGTGCCCGGGGTCGCGTGGCGCACACGTGACCATTGGGCGCATGGTGCCCGGGGTCGCGTGGCGCACACGTGACCATTGGGCGCCTCAGCGCCTGAGGTCACGTGGCGCACACGTGACCATTGGGCGCCTCAGCGCCCGGTGGTCACGTGGGCACACGTGACCGATGGGCGTCTGGGCGCCCCGGGGTCACGTGGGCAAACGTGACCATTGGGCGCCTCAGCGCCCGGGGTCACATGGGCACACGTGACCGAAGGGCGCCTTGGCGTCCGGGGTCACGTGGCGCACACGTGACCATTAAGCGCCTCAGCGCCCCGGGGTCACATGGGCACACGTGACCGAACGACGCCTTGGCTCCCGGGGTCACGTGGCACACACGTGACCGCGGGAAGCACCCGCGGGAAGGGACTTAGTCCCTAGGTTGGAGAATTGAACTCCCAAAGGGGATTTTTGGAGTCAAACTCCTAGCAGAAATTTAATTTATGGAGTTAAACTCCAACAGATCTAGAAAGGAGTTAAACTCCTGAGAATCTTTGGTTTTTCTTTTGAGCCTTGGATCTGTCCAAAGTTAGATTCTTGGAGATGGGTCTCCTTCTTCTTTTTGTCTTTTGGCCGGATCTTGAAGATCAGGAGATGCGAGATTTTAAAAATCTCTTCTTTTTCGAGATCTGGTGGGAGTTCCGAGTTCCCCTTTGTGGGTTTTGTGGTGAAAAACTATTTATTTTGGAAAAGGAAGAGTTAAACTCTTGATTTAATTAAAAAGAAAGAAGAAGGTTTTTGGAACCTTGGAGAAGGAGCAGGAGGCACAAAGAACCCTAGTTGGGGGAATGAAAAGTCTATGCTTTATTCATCATCATGTTGTCTTTTATAGGCTTACACATTTACATATAGCCCTTGGGCTTTTCAAAATGGCTTTTTGCCTATCCCATGGCTCATGTGTCATTTGTTTTTGCACATAAGCCATGAGCTTACAAAAATTTGGCTTTATGCCCATTTTGCATACATTCATGCACAAAAATAACATAAAAATTATTTGTTACATGATTTTTGTTCTTGGCATGGAGGAGGCTGGCCGCGGGCTCGACTTGGGCATGGGCCCGCTTGAACTGGGCTTGGGCCCACCTGGCTTGGGGTTGACCTTGAATTTGACTCGGCCAACGGGGGTGTAAATTTTTACCCCAACACCAACCATGGGATAAGTATGAAGGAGTTAACCCTTGTAGAGAATAAACCAGAGTTAATGGTTTGGATTGGGTTAAAAAAATATCTTCACAAAATATCGAGCTAAAGACAAAGTCAAAGCTTCATGAAGCTTCATGGAAGTTTCATGCAAAAGCCAACCCTAATCCAAACCCTAACCATGTTTAAACCCTAAACCTTTGTTAAATTTGTAACCCTAACAAGTTACAATATTATATATCACATATACAATATATTTTGTAACAAAAGAAAATAATACAATTAACATATATCGCATATATATCAATGTATTATCCCGTGAGAAAATGAATTAATAAAGCGAGCTTATATTAATTAACGTAACGTAATATATCACATATATAATTATATATTAAATTATCGAATCAACGCTTGATCCGATAACCCGGCTATATTACATATAACCGACTAATATAACATGTACCAATTCATCGAATCAACACTTGATCCGATGACCCGGCTATATCACATATACCCGGCCGATATCACATATCGCGAGAATAGAATACGGTATCTTATATCGTATTATTCTCAGTCCCGCACATATCACATTGTTGGGGTAAAAATTTGCACCCCGGTTGACCGAGTCAAAGTCAAGGTCAATCCCCAAGCTAGGTGGGCCCAGGTCCAGGTCATGCGGGCCCATGCCCAAGTCGAGCCCGCGGCCAGCCTCCCCATGCCAATAACAAAATCATGTAATAAATAATTTTTATGTAATTTTTTATACATGATTGTATGCAAAATAAACATAAAGCCAATATTTTGTAAGCCCATGGCTTATGTGCAAAAATGAAATGGCACATGAGCTATGGGATGGGCAAAATGCCATTTTTGTAAAGCCCAATGGGCTATATGTAAATATGTAAGCCTATAAAAGGCAACATGATGATGAATAAAAAAGAAAAAACACTTTTCATTCCCCCACAAACTAGGGGTCTTTGTGCCTCCTGCTCCTTCTTCAAGGTTCTAAACCTTCACATTTCTTTTGAATTAAATCAAGAGTTTTACTTTTTCTTTTTCCAAAACTAAGTGGTTTTCCACAACAAAACCCACAAAAGGGAACTCAGATCTCCTATCAGATCTCAAAAAGGAGGGATTTTTAAAATCTCCTACTTCTTGATCTTCAAGATCCGGCCAAACAACAGGAGGAAGAAGAAGAACCCCCTTCATCAGCTTCAAAACATCTTGGGAGTTTCACTCCATACATATATATATATATATATATATAATAAATATTTCCTTTCTAAAGCATAGCTTCTGGGTTTGGGACTAAAAGCCCCTTTTTCTCGCCGGAGCCCAAGCGCTCAAGCACCGAGCGCCCACGTGCCGACATGTTGCGTGCTAGCACTTGAGCGCAGAGCGCACACGTGTCGACACGTGGCGCGCTGGCGCTCGAGTGCCCTGCGCTCGAGCGCCCTGTGCTTAAGCGCAAAGTGCCCACGTGCCGACATGTGGCGCGCTTACGCTCCAGCGCCCAGCGCTCAAGCGCAAAGCACCCACGTGCCGACACGTAGCGCGCTTGCGCTCCAGCGCCCTGCGCTCAAGTGCAAAACGCCTACGTGCTGACACGTGGCGCGCTTGCGCTCAAGCGCCCAGCGCAAGCGCAAAGCGCCCACGTGCCGACACGTGGCGCACTTGCGCTCCAGCGCCCAGCGCTCAAGCGCAAAGCGCCCACGTGCCGACACGTGGTGCGCTTGCGCTCCAGCACCTTGCACTCAAGCGCTAAGCGTCAACGTGCCGACACGTGGCGCGCTAGCGCCTCAACGCACAGTACCTAAGCGCACAGCGCTCAAGGCGCTGACCCCACGCATCCTTTGGATGCCCTTTCCCTTCCTTTTTTTTTTATATATATGTATATATAAATACACACACATACACTACAACACTCTCCCTCCCAAAATGTTTTTGGGCCGGGGCGCTGCTCCGCACCCTGCAAGAGGGCTGCTAGCCTCCTTGACCCCCAGCCCGCTATCCGGGTAGCGGGACCCCCGTAAAAACTCTGCGTGGCTCCCGATATATCTAAGCCCCCCTCCAAAACAAAACACACGTATACTGCACATTGAGTTCGCATGACCAGTCTAACCAGTTAATCGGAGGTTCCCTCGCCCCAAAGGCGAGGGGTAATTAACGGCAGCTTAGTCCGCGACTGCCGGAGATTCGGATCCCTACAATCAATAAACCCCGGCCTACCTTAGGAAGGGGGAATCTGTAGTACGCCTGACAAGCGCGCGTATATTCCCATCTCAATGGGGTGACGAAAAACACCCTATAGATTCTTGCACGCCCGGTGGGACTTATCTCTCCTCCCATATTTCGGGTTAAACGTTCATGCGAACTTAGTCAATATACATACCTATATTTATACTGAAATAATGCTTTTTCATGCAGGTTTTCAAGAAATCACCTTTCAACAATGTCTCCAAAGATGAACTCAGCTCCCATCTTCTACACAATGAAGATAGACTCCAGGACGGTCCTTCCGGCCAGTCTCGGGCGACAATGGCAGGAGCCGCTGCCACCATTTGGCTCTATTATGTTCATGCCAGTTGGCTCCATCCCAGCTCCTCAAGCCCCGGTGACAGACAAACCGGTCTCGAAAGGCAAGAGGCCAAATGTGGTGGTCTCGAAGGCGCCCCAACTCAAACGCAAATCGGTGTTTGAACGACTCTCTCTGGACCCAGCTGGGGGCAAGGCCATCAACACCAACAAAGCAACAGGGCCTCTCGAGCAAGCTCCGGCGGTGCCCCTGACAACTGCTTGATCGGGTGTTTTCTCTAAGCTCCCCGCTAATCGACTTACGGTAGCTTCCCAGGAAATGGATGCCCGCCGAGCCCTTAAAATTGAAAAGTTAAGGAAGAAAAGACCCAGATATAGAGCCAACAAAAGGGCTAGAGCTCCTGCTAAGCTGAACCTCATGAGGTTCGAAGAACAGGGTTACCCCGACGAAGATGGGGAAATGGCTGGGTATGTGGTCCACACTGTCTACATGGTGGGCACGCGCAGCAAGAGCAAGGTCGGGGCCACCACATCTCAAATCCAATCTGGCTTGAATGTGGTTGCCGCTTCCCAAGAATAGCCGCCCCCGCTGGGTGATGAAAACCTTCTCGATGAGGATGATAGGCGGAAAGACCCTTCTGTCCATGAGGAGTCGGGCTCGGAAAGCGAAAATGAGCCAACTTTCCAGCCTAAGAATGCGGAGCAGCAACTTCTCCAAGAGCTCCGAAAATAGCTCAGAAGCAAAGACAAGGAGATGGCCAAGCTCTACTCAAAGATCGACGACTTGACAAATGTCGTCTTACGGCTTACGGCCCAACTTGCCTCTCAGCCGCCCAATCAAGCATTGGGCTCTGCTCATGAACCGGGAAACGTTGTCCCGAGACAGTCGGTGCCTATTCCCTCAAATCCAAAGGTGGGCGGACCGCATGAAAGTCAATCGCATCCTATCTCAGGAAATTTCTTGGCTACTGAAGATAGTAGCCCGCTAACTAAAGATCAAATCATGGATTTGGTTGCCAGCAATGTCAAAACATTGGTGGCCGAAGCCGAAGCGCAAAAAGATATCAGCAGCAGTGGGAGACCATATCCTACTCAGTATGATCTGGTAGAATATCCTAGCGGCTATGTCATCCCCTAATTCGGAATATTTGATGGGACGGGAAATGTGAATCAACACATCGCCCACTTCAAAGCCTCATGCGGGAATACTGGGGGCAATGATGCGATTCTCCTCCGCCAGTTCGTTAATAGCTTGACCGATGCTGCTTTCGACTGGTACGCGAGCATACCGGATGGCTCCGTTACTACTTTCGTCCAAATGGAACCTTTGTTTCGACAAAGATTCATGAACGTCAGCGATAAGATCACCATTGCCGAGCTCGTAAGGACCAAGCCCAAGAAAAACGAAAGCAGCAAGGATTTTATATCCCGATGGCGCAATCTCTCCGTCAAATACGAACCGCCGATAGAGCAGGACCAATCTGTCAGTCTCCTTGTCGGAAATCTCAAAAATTGGATAGCCCCGTTTCTATGCACCGCGGGTCTCAAAACATTCCAAGAGCTGACCAGGAAAGTTCCGATGCTGGAGCGCTCAAAACAGGAGTCCTCCTCGGATTCCCATAATAACAATAGGTCCTGGAGAAACCGAAAGGACGATGATCGCAAAGGCGGAAACTCCGATGATTCTGAATCTTTCAACACTTCGGCTAACCGAAATAAACAAGGGATGAGCGGGCCTAGGCCAACCGGCCTCGGAAGCCATTGTTTGGAAAGGGAGGAGAATCTCCACTGAAAGAGAAGCTGGATAAGGTCTATTCTTTCAGAAGGGACAAAATCCGTAAAATATTCAAAGACGCACTGAAGAACGGTCTACAACTGCCAGAATCAAAAAGACCGCAGGAAGCGAATAGGACCGACGACACCAAATACTGCCTCTATCACAGAGTGATAGGTCATGCTATTGAGGACTGCTTCGTCTTCAAAGATTGGGTCGAAAAGCAATTCAAGGCAGGAGAGATAGAACAGTCCAAAGGCGTGTTAACAAACAATCAAGCTGCAACCGCCAATTTCATACAAACAGAAACCGAAGTTCTTCGTGAAACCGATTCTTTCAGACATCTGCCTTTCTCTGAAAACAATCGACCACCACATCATTATACTGGGAACAGTCGACCTCTAAGTCGTTAAACTGGGAATGTAAAAAAAAAATCGTGTGTATATAAAAAAAATGTGTAAATAAAAGAAAAATAAAGAAAAGCCGAATTGATGGGGCAACTCGCAATAAAAACCAGCGAGTAAAAATGAAAATGAAAATAAAGCCGAAATGATGGGGCACCCGTGAATAAATAGCCGAAATGATAGGGCAATCGCGACCTTCGCGATAAGAAAAGCTGAAATGATACGGCAATCGCGGTAAAACAAACAAACAAAAAAACGGCGAATGATGAGTTTCTCCTGGTACCATATTCCAGTGCAGCGATGCAGACGCCGACAAAAATTCAAATTTCCAAAATTCTCCCAGCCCTACGGCCAGTCCCCAAATTGACTGCCGTATACCATCCACGGGCTCAAACAATTCTCATCACGTCCATGCCCCACTGCAACAACCGGTTACGCGGCTAGTCTCCGCCTTTGGAATTATGCTCCATTGAGAAGACACACGCATTGGTCCTCACGATACATGAGGAGAACAACCTTTGTAGGATCTTTACGACTCACAAAGGAAAAACACACTTAGGAGTCCTCACGACTCCTAAGGAGAAAATGCACCTACGGGATCCTTACGACTCGTAGGGAGAAAATGCTTTTATGGGACCCTCACGGCCCATAAAATTGAAAAGCCTTAGGTGATAGGGATCTAAACCTGTCTCCTAAGCCATCGCTCCCCAATCCACAAGTGGAGAATGATGAGTCGCTCCTGGTGCCATATTCCAGTGCAGCGATGCAGACGCCAACCAAATTCCAAATCCCATACCCCAGTGGCGAATGATGAGTCGCTCCTGGTACCATATTCCAGTGCAGCGATGCAAATGCCAACAAAGTCCAAAATTTTTCAGGCCCTACGGTCTGGATCATACATCCTGCAAAATCGTATACAATCCACGGGCGTAAAACGATCCCAATCTCTCCCAAGTCCTACCGGTGAGACCGCATTCAAAGTCCCACCAAAAATAATTAAAAAAAAAGAAAAAAAAGGTATGTCCACAAGCAAAAGGGGCACGGATGAAAACCCGAAAGGGCTCTGTGAGCAAAAACAGCAGGACTGCGGGCGAGTTTATGAAAACCCGAAAGGGCGCAAACTCGTGAAAAAGAGATGAAATGCACTCGCAAAGTCCTCTCGACTTTGTGAGGAGAAAATTCTCACGTGAGATCCTTACGACTCACAAAGGAGCAACACACTTAGGAGTCTCCATGACTCCTAAGGATAAAATACACTTACGGGATCCTTACTACCCGTAGGGAGAAAATGCTTTGTGAGACCCTTACGGCTCACAAAATTGAAAAGTCTTAGGTGATAGGGACCTAAAACCTGTCTCCTAAGCCATCGTTCCCTAATAAACAAACGCAAATGATGATTCGCTCCTGGTACCATATTCCAGTGTAGCGATGCTGATGCCAAACAAAAAAAACCCAATTCCCAAATCCTCTCATGACAAATGATGATTCGCTCCTGGTACCATATTTCAGTGTAGCGATGCTGATGTCAACCCAAATCAAATCAAACCGACAACCTCTACGGCGGAATCATGCTCCATCCCAGAATTTACCCCGTGTCGAAATCATGCTTCGCCTCGGGATATCTACCTTCCCTGTCGGAAGTATGCTCTGCCTCGGAATCAAGTCAACCAGCAAGCTCTGCGTCGGAAACATGCTTCGTCTCAGAATGTGCACCCCGTGTCGAAATCAAGCTTCGCCTTGGTGTATCTGCCTTCCCTGTCGGAGTTATGCTTCGGCTCGGAATCAACCAACGACCTCCTCGTTGGAAGTATGCTCCGCCTCAGAATCAAGTCAACCAGCAAGCTCTGCATCGGAATCATGCTTCGTATCAGAATGTGCACCCCGTGTCGAAATCAAGCTTCGCCTCGGTATATCTGCCTTCCCTGTCGGAATTATGCTTCGGCTCGGAATCGACCAATGACCTCATCGTCAGAAGTATGCTCTGCCTCGGAATCAAGCCAACCAGCAAGCTCTGCGTCAGAATCATGCTTCGTCTCAGAATGTGCACCCCGTGTCGAAATCAAGATTCGCCTCGGTTTATCTGCCTCCCCTGTCGGAATTATGCTTCTGCTCGGAATCAACCAACGACCACCTCGTCGGAAGTATGCTCCGCCTCGGAATCAAGTCAACCAGCAAGCTCTGCGTCGGAATCATGCTTCGTCTCAGAATGTGCACCCTGTGTCGGAATAATGCTTCGCCTCGGTGTATCTGCCTTCCATGTCGAAATTATGCTTCATCTCGGAATCAAGTCAGCCAACAAGCTCTGCGCCGGAATCAAGCTCCATCTCAGAATATATCCCGTGTCGAAATCATACTTCACCTCGGAGTATCTGCCTTCCCTGTCAGAATTATGCTTCGCCTGGGAATTGAAATCGAAATTATGCTTCGGTTAGATAGTCTGACGCTATTCGGAATGATGCTCCAAATCTTAGAATCATCATCCGCTCTTCGGAATGATGCGCCGATCCTTGGAATCATGCTCCACCCTTCGGAATGACGCTCTGAATCCTGGAATCATGCTCCGCTCTTCAGAATGATGCTCCGATCCGTGGAATCATGCTCCGCTCTTCGGAATGATGCTCCGATCCTTGGAATCATGCTCCGCTCTTCGGAATGATGCTCCGAATCCTGGAATTATGCTCCGCTCTTCGGAATGATGCTCTGAATCCTGGAATTATGCTCCGCTCTTCAGAATGATACTCCGAACCCCTGGAATCATGCTCCGCTCTTTGTAATGATGCTCCGATCCTTAGAATGATGCTCCGCTCATCGGAATGATGCTCCGATCCCTGGAATCATGCTCCGCTCTTCGGAATGATGCTCCGAATCCTGGAATCATGCTCCGCTCTTCGGAATGATGCTCCAATCCATGGAATCATGCTCCGCTCTTCGGAATGATGCTCCGATCCTTGGAATCATGCTCCACCCTTCGGAATGATGCTCTGAACCCTGGAATTATGCTCCGCTCTTCGGAATGATGCTCTGATCCTTGGAATCATGCTCCGCTCTTCGGAATGATGCTCCGAATCCTGGAATTTTGCTCCGCTCTTCGGAATGATGCTCCGAACCCCTGCAATCATGCTCCGCTCTTTGGAATGATGCTCCGATCCTTGGAATCAAGCTCCGCTCATCGGAATGATGCTCCGATCCCTAGAATCATGCTCCGCTCTTCGGAATGATGCTCCGAATCATGGAATCACGCTCCGCCCTTCGGAATGATGCTTCGATCCTTGGAATTATGCTCCGCAAATCGGAATGATGCTCCACCCCCCGGGAATCATGCTCCCCGAGGGATACTCCGACCCTGGAATTATGCTCTGCAAATCAGAATGATGCTCCGATCCCCGGGAATCATGCTCCCCGAAGGATGCTACGCCCCCGTAATGATGTTCCACCTCGAAGTCCAGCTTCAAGATCCATCAATTTCATGCACACAACTCAAATGGGCGGTGTGCATTTATTGATGGGGGGCACTTTGTTGGGGTCAAAATTTGCACCCCAGTTGACCGAGTCAAAGTCAAGGTCAACCCCCAAGCTGGGTGGGCCCAGGCCCAGGTCAAGCGGGCCCATGCCTAAGTCGAGCCCGCGGCGAGCCTCCCCATGCCAACAACAAAATCATGTAATAAATAATTTTTATGTAATTTTTTATACATGAATGTATGCAAAATGGACATAAAGCCAATATTTTGTAAGGCCATGGCTTATGTGCAAAAATGAAATGGTACATGAGCCATGTGATGGGAAAAATGCCATTTTTGTAAAGCCCAAGGGGCTATATGTAAATATGTAAGCCTATAAATGGCAACATGATGATGAATAAAAAAGAAAAAACACTTTTCATTCCCCAAAAAACTAGGGTTCTTTATGCCTCCTGCTCCTTCTTCAAGGTTCTAAACCTTCTCATTTCTTTTGAATTAAATCAAGAGTTTTACTCTTTCTTTTTCCAAAACTAAGTGGTTTTCCACCACAAAACCCACAAAGGGGAACTCAGATCTCCCATTAGATCTCAAAAAGGAGTGATTTTTAAAATCTCTTACTTCTTGATCTTCAAGATCCAGCCAAACAACAGGAGGAAGAAGAAGAACCCCCTTCATCTGCTTCAAAACATCCTGGGAGTTTAATTCTATACATATATATATATATATATAAAATAAATATTTCCTTTCTGAAGCATAGCTTCTGGTTTTGGGACTAAAAGCCCCTTTTTCTCGCCGGGGCCCAAGCGCTCAGGCACCGAGCGCCCACGTGCCGACACGTGGCGCGCTAGCGCTCGAGCGCATAGCGCCCATGTGCCGACACGTGGCGCGCTGGCGCTCGAGCGCCCTGTGCTCAAGCGTAAAGCGCCCACGTACCGACACGTGGCGCGCTTACGCTCCAGCGCCCAGCGCTCAAGCGCAAAGTGCCCACATGCTGACACGTGGCGCGCTTGCGCTCCAGCGCCCTACGCTCAAGCGCAAAATGCCCACGTGCCGACACGTGGCGCGCTTACGCTCAAGCGCCCAGCGCAAGCGCAAATCGCCCACGTGCCGACACGTGGCGCGCTTGCGCTCCTGCGCCCTGCGCTCAAGCGCAAAACGCCCACGTGCCGACACGTGGCGCGCTTGCGTTCAAGCGCAAAGAGCCTATCTGCCGACATGTGGCGCGCTTGCGCTCCAGCGCCCTGAGCTCAAGCACAAAGCGCCAACGTGCCGACACGTGGCGCGCTAGCGCCTGAGCGCACAGCACCTAAGCGCACAGCGCTCAAGACGCTGACCCCACGCATCCTTTGGATGCCCTTTCGCTTTCTTTTTTTTTATATATATGTATATATAAATACACATGCACACATACTCTACAACACTCTCCCACCCAAAAAAAATTTGGGCCGGGGCGCTGCCCCGCACCCCGCAAGGGGGCTGCTAGCCCCCTTGACCCCCAGCTTGCTATCCGGGTAGCGGGGCCCCCGTAAAAACTCTGTGTGGCTCTCGATATATCTAAGCCCCCCTCCAAAACAAAACATACGTACACTGTACATTGAGTTCGCATGACCAGTCTAACCCGTTAATCGGAGGTTCCCTCGCCCCAAAGGCGAGGGGTAATTAATGGCAGCTTAGTCCGTGGGTGCCGGAGATTCTGATCCCTACAATCAATAAACCCCGGCCTACCCTAGGCAGGGGGAATCTGTAGTACGCCTAACAAGCGCGCGCGTATTCCCATCTCAATGGGGTGACGAAAAACACCCTACACACATATGTGCTCTTACTCCGTTTTTCCTGAGCCAGGAAACCACTGTATATGACTCTAAAGAATCGTCAATACGCGGGCAGTAGGTGATGATCATATCAAACACCCACAAGATGCAAGGGGTCAACTAAACATAACAGCCACCCAGGTATTGAGCAATCAGAAGATCAACAAGCAAGCATGTACATTCTGCTGTGAATCCAATCAGTAACACAACCGTACAGTCCGATCTTTTCGTCTGATATGTCGCATATAGGGTCTGGGGTAGTAAACGTCATACTCCGGTAACCGATAAGTCATGTCGATGTGAGGCTCATAACAGGTCGAGAAACTACTGATAACACTTACCAATAGCACTCCATATCAGCCCTGGCCAGGGACTTCCAGTTATAGCCAATCGAACATAGCACAACATCAACTCCCTATACCGGAAGAGACGAAACCCCTCCAATCGCTCATTATCTCCATGTGATTCGGGACTGTACCCAAAAGCCACCGTTTTGCACGCCCTCTTGGACGTGGTAAGGTGGAAATCAAAGCACAGTGGGAATCACACAAGACTCTATAACGATCTCGGGTCTACAGACTAACCTGTACCAGTGTCACCAGAGAACTTCTATCTGACGATAGGTATAATACCATCTAGGAGTTCTCGGCGATTCCGTTCAGTGTACCCGGTCTCCACTGAGCACCCGTACACCATCTTTGATGTCAAACCCCGATGGATATTGGATCATCAATCGCCCATCATATGGGTCAAGATGCGTATACGCTAGTCTACTCTGGAGTATCAATGCCTTGTCTCGATACACCCTCGACTAGGAACTGTTATAGGATGTACTCGCTGACTACCCTGGCCCCACTAGTATGATCTCATCATAGTCCTAAAAGTCGAGCACATATCCTAAGGGCTTTATCAACATGTGAGAGAAAGACAGTAAACCAATACAAGTCATCATCTTAAGATAAAGTGAAACCAAATAGCATACTATCATGTCGAGCAAGAAAGTCCTCTCTATATATATCCAAGCATCCACTATAATATACATCATATGTACAACAATGGCCTCTAGGGCATATATATAACTAACAGACTCGATGTGACGCGCAGTGAACAACAAACCCAACTCTCATAACACACGTGTCGCACAAGTTAAAAAGTATTGAAAACGAGGTTTTAAGTTCCAGATTTTGACTCGAGTGGAAAAAGCAAAAGTTGTATATACCAAAAACCTTAGATATATAGAAGACTCCTACAGACAAAGACCCGACACCCACACCTACCCTCTGGCCGCAAATTGCAGCCAGAAACATTAAAATTGCAGCCTAGAAGGGGAGTGGGGGTCTCGTGTTTCGGGTGTGTGGTCCTATCCATGTCACTAAGCTCCAATATTTGCAACTTTTTCCTGAAGTACCCGGGTCAAAAGCAGATCTCAAAAAGAACTCAAATCCTAACTAAAACACTAATTAACACTAAAATGATACAGTATGGTATTTTCGTGAAATCTGGTGCAAAAACTTGGATTAGATGACCTTAATAACACTTATTTAAGCTACTTTACCAATAAAAATCCTAACTTGGTCTAAACTCTACTTAAATCACAAAACTAGCACTAAAATCAACTTAAACCCAAAATTAAGCTAAATAAACTGCAAGTTTAGCAAAAATGGAAATGAGTTTAATATTATACCTCAAGTTGGTCCTAGGATGCAAGAGAAGAATAAGAAGAGAAGTAGAAGAAGAAGAAGAAGGAGTGTGTGTGTGCTGCTGTTGCTGTTGTTGTTGCTGGTGTGGGGAGGGGGGGAAGAATGAGAGGGAGAGATGTGAGAATGAGTGTTTGAAAAGAAATTGAGAGAGTGTGTGAGTTAATTGAGTGTTTTGAAAAGAAAATGAGAGGTCGTCCATTTTCCTCCCCTCTTTCTCTCATAATTACCAAGCATGCCTCATGCCATCATTCCCTCTCTCTCTCTCTCCAATTCACATGTCAACCCCAAAACACTAATTAAACTAAAAAAAAACTAATACACTTAATTACTTCATATTAACCTAATGAAATGTTTTAGTTTACCATGGCTACCTAAACATGGCTTAACCCTAAACTTAGCCCTAATTTACATGCACATGTGTGTGCAGTCCATATTAAATTCTAACAAAATATTCATTAAATCTTATAAAATATTTAAAAACCGATTTGGAAAACTTTTTACTAAAAACCCCATATTAAAGCATAATAACCTCTAATCTCATTCTAGGGTGTTACAAACAATTTGACCGATTGCAGCATAGGAATGTCGTTTCCTATCAGAAGAATGTCATCCACGTAAAATACGAGGAATGTGACAGTACTTCCCACAATCTTCTTATAAACACAAGGTTCATCTGGATTATAGACGAAATCAAACTCTTTGATAACATCATCAATACAGATGTTCCAACTCCGTGATGCCTGCTTTAATCCATAAATGGATTTAAGCAACCTACATGCTTTCCCACTGCTTCCACTATCAATGAAGCCCTATGGCTGATCCATATAAACGTACTCTTCTAAATCACCATTTGGAAAAGCAGTTTTAGCATCCATCTACCAGATTACATAGTCGTAGAGAGCAGCAATAGCAAGTAGGATCCGAATGGATTTAAGCATGGCTACAGGAGAAAAGGTTTCGTCATAGTCCAGTCCTGGTCTTTTTCGAAATCCTTTCACCACAAGCCTTGCCTTATAGGTCTCCACATGCCCATCTACACCGATCTTTCTCTTAATGATCCATTTGCACCCTACGGGTCTTACCCAGAGGGTACAACGTCCAAATTCCATACTTTGTTGGTGTACATAGACTCTATTTCGGATCTCATGGTATCGAGCCACTTCACAGAGTCACCACTCATGATAGCTTGCTGAAAACTGGTAAGGTCATCATCATTCATGATGCAGTCTTCTCCATCACCATCAATGAGATAACCGTAGCATCTCTCCGGTAGGCGAGAAGTCCTACCAGATCTCTGGACTGGCTGAGGTTTATTAAGTTCTGTTGCAACATCAGGTTCAACCAAGTTGTCATTTATAATTTGTGTTTCTAGAACCTCATCTAGATCTACCACATTGCCATCAGTATCATTTGGAAAGATCTCATTTTCTAAAAATATAGCATTTCAAGAAACAAACACCCTTTGTTCCTCTTTGTGGAAGAACAGATATCCATATGAATCTTTTGGATATCCCACAAATAAATATTTGAACGATCGTGTCTCGAGTTTGTCCGGATTCTCCTTTTTGACAAAAGCCGGACAACCCCAAATCTTAACTCGCTTAAAAGATGATCTCTTCCCATACCATATCTCATATGGAGTGGTAGACACGGTCTTGGTCGGAACCCTGTTCAACAGAAAAGCTGTAGTCTCCAATACATGTCCCAAAAGGAGAGGGGCAACTCTGCATCACTCATCATGGATCGTACCATATCTAATAGGGTTCAATTCCGTCGCTCTGGCACACCGTTGTGCTGTGGTGTGTAAGGAGGAGTGAGCTGAGAGAGTCTCCCATTCTCTTTTAGGAAGTTCGAAAACTCTATACTAAGATACTCTCCACCTCAATCCGATCGAAGTATTTTGATGCTCAATCCAGTTTGCTTTTCTACTTCAAGTTTATACTCCTTGAATTTCTTGAAAGCATCAGACTTATGCTTTATCAAAAACACATGACCGAATCTTGAGAAATCATCAGTAAAAGTTATGAAGTAAGAAAAACCGCCTCGTGCATGGGTAGACATTGGCCCACATACATCACTATGTATGAGGACCAAGAGCTCAGTAGCACTTTCTCCGTGTCCAGTAAACGGAGTTTTGGTCATTTTACCTTTGATACAAGATCGGCAAGTCGCATAAGATTTATACTCAAAAGAATTTAAATATACATCTTTATGAAGCTTGTTTAGTCTTGTTTCATTAATATGACCAAGTCTACAATGCCAAAGAAAAGCTTCATTTATATCTGAAAATTTTATTTTTTTGTGTGATATATGTTGAAAGCTGTGTGTTGATTAAGGACGTATATCCCGTTATTAAGTGTACCACAACCAATCAACTGTTGATTTAGTTTAATGTTCATAACATTATGCTGCAATATAAAATGATATCCTTCATTGTCCAACAAAGAAACGGATATTATATTACAAAGCATACTTGGTACAAAATAACATGGGTTAAAAACCAATATACAACCCGATGGCAACCCCAGATGGTACTCTTCCACTGAAACTGCATGTACCTTAGAACCATTTCCAACCCGGAGAGTATGATCACCTGTCTTCAAAACTCTGCTATTTCTCAGCCCCAGCACAGAATTGCAGATGTGAGAACCCGAACCGGTATCCAATACCTAGGAACCAGAGTTTATAGAAAAACAGTTTTCAGTTACGAACACACCTGAAGCTGAAGTATCAACATGCTTCCCTTTCTTGAGACCAAGGTACTCGGTACAATTCTGCTTCCAGTGTCCCGTCTTCTTGCAGTAGAAACATTCTCCTTTTCCCGACTTCGCAGCTTTGGATTTGTCTTTCCCCTTTGCCTTTTTTATTCCACCTCTCGGCTTGGTGGATTTCTTCTTGTTCTTTCTCTTGGCCTTGGCTTTTGGGACGGAAGAAGAAGATTGTCCAACAAGTAAGGAGGGAGACTTTGCCTTAAGCGTACTCTCCGCATTTCTCAACATATTGAGAAGTTCGGGTAGTGACTTCTCCATGTTGTGCATGTTGAAGTTCACTACGAAAGAGCAAAGGAAGAAGGAAGAGACTGCAAATGAATATCCGTATATTGCTCGTTGTCCATTTCCCATCCGAAGCCCTCAAGCTCTTCAATAAGAGCTATCATCTTCAAAACGTGATCGCCTACTGGTGTGCCGGGATCCACATCTAAAACAGCTTTCGAGATGCTTCGTATCGAAGGATACGAGGCTGCTCCCCATACAACTCCTTTGTATGGAGAAAGATGGATTGAACATCCATCTCCCTGTGCTTCTTTTGATGTGTATTGTCCATCGATGCAAGCGCGAGGCATTTGGCGGTGGAGCAGTCAATATCCCACGTTTTGCGGATCTCCCTATCTGCAACAGAAGATTCAGGGCCTGGTTTGGGCGGGGCTGTGCCAGTGAGGACATATGATACTTTATCATATGTGAGAGCAATGTTAATGTTCATCAGCCAGTCTTTATAGTTTGGTCCTGTGGGGTTGCTAGGCATGCGCACAAGGGTCTACGAGGCATCAACCATGCCCGATTTAAAAATTAGCCGTGCCGAACAACCCGAATACGGATCTTTAAACTAGAGATTAGGCGAAAACTAACATGTTAACAACTTTAACACTAAGTGAGAGGGATTACAACCTTTGTAGATCCGGTCCTTCACTTCATATGCTCCGTGTTGTGGTCCCTTCGCTGCGATCATCGGGTTCCGGACTCTCGAGAGGTTTCACGAAGAGAAAGATGCAATCTTTGCTTCCGATCTTCGATACTAAGATGATCTACCTTGAAGTTTCTTTAGCACAAGCTAACACTCATAAAATGATGTGAACACCCTCATCTAAATGGCAAGGGAAGATGAGGATGATGAAGTAGGATTTTTGCTCTCTTTATTTATCTTTTTCTCATATTTATTCATCACTTTGGAAAAACTAGTAAGCTTTTTCATGAAAGAATGAAGGAAGAAGAAGATGAATCATGATTGAATTTCTTTTGTGATGAATAGAAAAAGAATAATATGATGAATAATGCAACCATGGTTGACTAAACCCATGTAGAGAATTAACTAGGGTTAGGGTTTGGGTTGGGTTAAAGCATGAGTCACTTACAAATATCTTTCACAAAACAAAACCAAAACCTTCTAGAAACATCTAGAAAGCTTAACCCTAATCCAAACCCTAATCATGTTTAAACTCCACTAAACAAGTTGCATTAGTTATCATATCATGTTACAATATTTATCGTAACAAAATAAAATAATACATTTAACATATATCGCATATATATCAATGTATTACCCGAGTGAGAAAAAGAAACTTTTAGTGAGCAAATATTAGTTAATGTAATTTAATATATCATATATATTATTATACATTAAATTATCGAATCAACACTTGATCTGACAATCCGGCTATATCGCATATAACCGACTAATATTTATCCGTACCGATTCATCGAATCAACACTTGATTCGATGACCCGGTTGATATCAAATATCGCGAGAATATAATACGGTATCACATATCGCATTATCCTCGGTCCCGCACATATCACATATGTGCTCCTACTCCGTTTTGCCTGAGCCAAGAAACCTCTGTGTAGGACTCTAAAGAATCGTCAATACGCCGGCAGTAGGTGATGATCATATCAATCACCCACAAGCTGCAAGCGGTCAGCTAAACGTAACAGCTACCCAGGTATTGAGAGCTCAGATGATCAACTAGCAAGCCTGTAACTTCTCCTGTGAATCCAAACAGTAACACTCCCGTACAGTCCGGTCTCGTCGTCTGATATGTCGCATATCTCGCCTAGGGGTGGTAAACGTCAGACCCCAGTAGCTCGATAAGTCGTGTCGATATGAGGTTTATAACGGTTCGAGAAACTACTGATAACACTAACCAGTAAATCTCAACAACCCTGGCCAGGGATTTCCTGTTATAGCCAATCGAACACAGCACAACATCAACTCCCTATACCGGGAGAGACGAATCCCCTCCTATCGCTCATTGCTTCCATGTGATTCGGGACTGTACCCAAAAGCCACCTTTTTGCACTCCATCTTGGACGTGGTATGATGGAAATCAAAGCACAGTGGGAATCACACAAGACTCTATGACGATCTCGGGTCAACAGACTACTCTGTACCAGTGTCACCGGAGAACTGCCATCTGACGTATGGTATAATATCATCTGGGAGTTCTCGGCGAGTCCGTCCATTGTACCCAGTCTCCACTGAGCACCCGTACACCATCCTTGATGTCAAACACTGATGGATATGGGATCATCCATCGCCCATCATATGGGTCAATATGCGTATACGCTAGTCTACTCTGATGTATCGATGCCCTGTCTCGATACACCCTCGACTAGGAACAGTTATAGGATGTACTCGTCGACTACCGTGGCCCCACTAGTATGATCTCATCACAGTCCCAGTAGTCGAGTACATATCCTAAGGGCTTTATCAACATGTTAGATAGAGACAATCAGAGTACATGTTAAGATAAAGTACAACCAGATAGCATACTATCATGTCGAGCAAGAAAGTCCTCCCTATATATGTCCTAGCATCCACTACAATATACATCGTATGTACAGTAATGGCCTTTAGGGCATACATATAACTAACAATCTCCCACTTGCACTAGGGCCATCTGTTATGGTATCGCATACCCAACAATTAGTTGCGGTTGTAGTATCTCATACTCAACCATCCCATAAATGTCTCTACTGGGAAAAAGGCCTTCGTGAGTGGATCCGCGCTGTTGTCCTCTGTGTCTACTCTCCTAACCTCGATCTCCTTGGAGATCAACCATCTCCATGATCAGGTGATACTGCCTAAGAATTATATCTGGATTTCTGATGGGACGGTAGTTCCTTGGCAAAAGCCACAACTCCATTGTCACACAATGGTAGGAACGAAATTCATCTTATGAACTTATATATATCCAGATTGCCTCTTTGGTAGCATCCTTGGTAACGATGTATCTTGCCTTTAATCGTCTAGTAAGTCACGGTATCTAGCTTGGAACTCTTCCAACATACCGTCCCTCCACTGAGGGTATAGACAATGCCTGCGACTGACATTCAGTCGTCCTTATCACCCTGGAACCCTTCCAGTGATTCTCCCCAGGATCGATTGATACCATCTCACTACAACTAGTGAGTATCCTAACATCCAATTAGATCTATCTCATAGATCCAAAAACCCAGGATTTAGGAGGTATCACTTTGATCGTATATGGTGAATCCTTGTGATAAGCGGAGATTGACCGAGCGTAGCATAGGAAACTCCTTCCCTATCAAGAGTATGTCATCCACGTACTCTACGAGGATCATCACCATACTCCCTACTACCTTTTCGTATATACAAGGTTCATCTACCATTTTGATGAAGTCAAACTCTTTGACTACCACATCAAAACAGATGTTCCAACTCCGCGATGCCTGTTTTATCATATAAAACATCTTGCACACGTTTCCGCTGCTCCCACTTTCTACGAAGCCCTTTGGCTGTGTACTTATAGACGCTCTCTTCTAAAACATCATTTCAGAAAAGCAGTCATGACACCCAACCGCCAGATATCGTAGTCATGGTATGTAGCCGTGGCAAGTAGGATCTGGATGGACTTAAGCATAGCTTTGAAAGTCTCAAATTTTCCATGTACACCAAGTAATCTTCTCAAGATATACTTGCTCCTGATGGGGATTTAACCCTTCAGATAAGCAACCAAAGTCCATACTTTGTTGTTCTATAAGGATTCCATCTCAGATCGATAAGCATCCAGCCATTCTTACAGAGGCCCACTCCTGATGGCCAGCACGAAACTAGTTGGGTCATCATCTCATGATGCAATCCTCGCTCCCACTGTCATAGAGAAACTAAAGTATCTCTCAGGTGGGTGAGAAACCCTGCTAGATCGGCGGAGAGGCTGAGGTTCGTTGGAAACTATTGAATCCTTTTGTTCTACCAAATTATCAGCTGCAGTTTGTATAACTGGAACATTTCCAGATCTACATAACAGACCTTGCCTCGAGCTTGTCCGGATTTTTCTTTTAGACATAAGACGGACAACCCCAAATCTTAACAAGCTTAAGATATGGGCTCATCCCTTTCCATATCATATATGAAGTGGTAGGCAACTGATTTGATTTGAACCCTATTCAATAGGTATGCAGCTTCTCAAGTGCATAACTCCCAAAAGGAAATAGGAAACTCAGTAGTACTCATCATAGAGCACACCATATCTAATAGGGTGAGTTTGCTCCGCCCCGATATACCATCGTGCTATGGTGTATATGGAGGAGTAAAGCTGAGAGAGAATCTCATTCTCCTTTAGAATAGTCCAGGAATTCCGTGCTAAAGTATTCTCCTCCTTGATCTTATCAAAGGACACAATACTTTTATCCGTATTTTCGGTTCTCTACTTCTAACTTATATTCTGTGAATATCTCAAAAGGTTCGGACTTGTGTTTCAGCAGGAACATATGTCTGAATCTTGAGAGATCATCAGAGAATGTAATGAAGTACAAAGAACCTTTCTTGGCATGTGTAGACAGGGGACATTCATACATCAGCATGTATCAATCCCAAAAGTTCACTAACTCTTTTTCTGTTTCCAATAAACAGAGCTATGGTCATCTTATCTTTATGACATGACTGGCAAGTTTCACAAGATGTAAATTCAAACAGATTTAAATATGCATCTAAATGTAACTTAGCTAGTCGGGTCGCATTGATATGACCTAGTCTACAATACCTCAAGAAGGATTCGTTCATTTCTGAACTCTTCCTCTTGTGTGTGTTCTGTATACTAAGAACTGTATTTTGATTTAGAACGTCAATGCTTTTAGATAACGTGCCTGAACCGATCAACTCTTGATATAGGAAATATCCAATAATACAAAATTATATCCTTTCTTTACTAATAAAGAAACTGATATGATTTTGTATATCAGGTTCGGTATCTAATAAAATTCGTTCAGAATCAATGTATTCTGGTAATGCAGGGTGATAGTGACCAACAGACTTGGCAGCAACATTTGCACCGTTTTCTGTCTCATGAAACTTATCACCCGTTCTCAGTTCTCTAACTATCTGTAGCCCATGTAACAGATTACATATACGGGATCCTGATCCCGTATCACATACCCAGGACGTAAAGGATACTGAGAAACAATTCTGTGTAATGAACACACCCGAAGATGATGCATCAACATGCACTTTCTTCGTTTGGGCGGCACGGGAAATCTGGTATTCCCCAATTTCCTGCTCTGTCTTATAACAATTATACGTTGGAGCGGGACCAACATTCCCCAGCTCAGTATAACAAGTGGGTTCGGTCAATATATCCGTATTATTATCTTGATTAAGGTGTGATATGGTCGCTACCTGGAGAGAGAGAGAAGAAAACACTCAGCGTATGCTCTTGCAAGATTTGATTGGTTATCTAATATATCTAATCAGGATGTCTCCTACTGTTTTAATCAAATCTTCCTTCAAACCTTAAAAGGAAAGACTAGCCGGGATTAATTACACGCTACAAGTTCGATAATCTTTCAGCCAGGCCAGTGTCGGTACTTTGAGGGAGGTCCCCCGTGCTTTAGCACGAACCTAATTAAAGTAAATCTCATTTTCCTAGAGGCGTAACCCTGTTAACACCTTTCTAGATACCTACTTGATCGGCTAATTGTAATGTGTAAAACTCTCCCAGGAGTAACTCTTACTCGCAGCGGGTATCGGGATCCAACTATCTCATAGAAGGTATGCAATCTCATTGCAAATTTCAACACTTGAAATTCCCAATTATATTTTGCCCCTAACCTCCTATGACCATGACAAAGGCCAACAAACCATAGGATGCTAGTCAAGTTCAACCCATCATTTCCTGATTAAATTAAACCCACCCGCATGACCCTTGACAAAGGCCAACAAGGTCGCACGACTACCCTAATCCAATCTGCATCATATGCATAAGCAGATAAGCACCAGTTAGCTACCGCACACTACGCCTTGACAAAGGCCAACAAACGCAGCACGAATACTAACTACTACTTATCTGAAATGACGGAGAGCTACGACAGATTTTTAAGAAAACCTATTGCGTAATGAACTTGATATCGTTGTAGAATCGAGTGATTTTAAATGGAGTGTTTTTGAGACTTTTCTAGTTTTGCTAAAGGGGTCACTCCCGGTGAAAGGATCGTCGGCCCTTTCCTCATCGAATAAGGTGCAGGATATTTCACAAATATCACTATGCAAAGCAAGAACTATAGAAGCAATCAAAAGACAAACCGAGTTCGTAGCATCTTCCAGTTATTGCTAAAGGAGTCACTCCCGGTGAAGGGATCTCGGTCCTTTCCTTATCGAATAAGGTGCTGGATGTTCTACAAGGAACACCGCGATACAAAGCAAGAACTGTAGCTACCTGTTTTTGAAAATTCGATTTCATAACATCTTAGGTATCTTTTAGCTTCATTAATCTCATTAATGAAGTCCCATTTTAATTATGCTTCACAAGCATCTCTTTTGAAACGAAATCTGCAATATAACATATATCTCATATATATAATATAAACATTCGTCTCAGGCAGTAATATGATCTCATCACAGAACATTACAGCAGAAGAACATATATGAAATATTGGATATACTAGGACGTCCGTGTTTTCAATACGAGCCAGTATAAAACACGGATTCCACGGTCGCGATGAATAGCCAAACCCACATCCTTAGACCCCTACGAGAGCGGCAAGTAACACTGCCAATTCTAGGGTTAGGAGACCTGGTCTCGACTCCTCGAGATGGTCTCCCACTGGACCCTAGAACCCGGTTACTTGTGCTCCCCGCCTTGGGTCTACCTAATGCGGAAAAGTAAATAATATACAACGGTGACATCTTCCGCAACCTGGAAGTGCCCCAATAAAAGAATATTACATACAAATGAATTTTACAAGAATTAAAAAGAAAAAAATCTCATCTCACATAAAACTCCGGCTATTCAAAACGCGACGATCCAATATAACATATCACAGCAACACATAATATCTCATATCATCAACGTAAGCAAGTATGCGTATCCCGATTGTCGTTGATGTATAGCAATGAAGCCGGCGATACACCACATACTACGCTTACGGTCACAGAAAAGAAAGTGTAAAACTACAACAGTTGGAATCCACAACCTCCTTAGACATCGCATGCCTAACCAAATGAATTCCTTAGACATCACATGCATAACAATTATAAACCCCGCATTTTAGTCTCATTATCGAAAACTCTTTTCAATATCAAGTCGGGCAATTCAACAAGATTCCCGACGTGCTGATCAAATGCTCGTCGCAAACTTTAGTAGACAGCCGCACCCCCAGATGCCGTCGACGAAGTGCACTAAGGCGGAACACCGCTGCCGCGAGCACCCGAACGGATGCTTTCGGCGACGGGGTTCTCCTACAGTCACTTGGTCGGGGCTATGGGGCGCAGCTGTCTATTAAGTTTACCCGGCGAGTATCCACGTACGCTACGTGATTGCGACGTACTTTTGATCGCATCAAAATTCCGTGACAACCGATCAATTGAGACTAAACTGCTATGTTTATAATATTCAAATTAGTTATCTCATAACTACCTGTGGATTCCAAAAATTGTATCACATTCAAGATAAATAGACAATGTTAAACTTTCCGATCGAATAATCAAACACCCAAGATTTCCCCAATATATCTCAACACTTGAAATCAGTTTAAAAACATCCATCACATGCCACAGTACCAATGGTCCAGCCGTAGAAGGGTCAAGCCAACGCCTCACATGTGGCACGCCGTACTGCCCCAAACCCTAAGGTTCAAAGGGCAGTTCAAGATGGTCACATAATCGAGTTAAGGTTTGTTGTCTTCTAGAGTGACCATCGCGTTACTTGCACGACTTAGAACGTTCTTAAACACGAGAAAAAATCCAACTTTTGAAAAATTTTCCGATAGGGGAAAAAGTGAGTTATTGATATCCGTTCGAACTTTTTAACAGTTTCTAAAAGTTATCCGGAAAAACACAGACAAGATTAGACAATCCGATCGAATCACCGAAGTCCCAATACAACCCCAGAAAACTCAACTGTTGAGTGCAGATTAAAGCTTCCCAGAGAACAGAGGCAACAGATACGGGCATTACTGTATCAAAACGAATCCCTAACCATTACAAACGGCCGCGGAACCGCCGCAATAGGAGGCTATTACCGCGGTTCCGCGGCGCTACAGTGGAATTAGGGTTTCGTTTTCTGCAGTAACCCTTATAATTTCCTGCTCTATTTTCTGCGAATTTTTAATTCCAAAAAATCCCTGTTTTTGAAAAAAGTCCAGAGAGCATGTAAAATTGGGGTTTCGGGTTCGATCGGGTTTCTAATATCGTCTACGCATCGCCTAAGGCTCTATCTTGGCTCTGATACCACTGTAGGATTGCTAGGCACGGGCACAAGGGTCTACGAGGCATCAACCATACCCGATTTAAAAATTAGCCGTGCCGAACAACCCGAATACGGATCTTTAAACTAGAGATTAGGCGAAAACTAACATGTTAACAACTTTAACACTAAGTGAGAGGGATTACAACCTTTGTAGATCCGGTCCTTCACTTCATATGCTCCGTGTTGTGGTCCCTTCGCTGCGATCATCGGGTTCCGGACTCTCGAGAGGTTCCACGAAGAGAAAGATGCAACCTTTGCTTCCGATCGTCGATACTAAGATGATCTACCTTGAAGTTTCTTTAACACAAGCTAACACTCATGAAATAATATGAACACCCTCATCTAAATGACATGGGAAGATGATGATGATGAAATAGGATTTTTGCTCTCTTTATTTATCTTTTTCTCATATTTATTCATCACTTTGGAAAAACTAGTAAGCTTTTTCATGAAAGAATGAAGGAAGAAGAAGATGAATCATGATTGAATTTCTTTTGTGATGAATAGAAAAAGAATAATATGATGAATAATGCAACCATGGTTGACTAAACCCATGTACAGAATTAACTAGGGTTAGGGTTTGGGTTGGGTTAAAGCATGAGTCAGTTACAAATATCTTTCACCAAAACAAAACGAAAACCTTCTAGAAACATCTAGAAAGCTTAACCCTAATCCAAACCCTAATCATGTTTAAACTCCACTAAACAAGTTGCATTAGTTATCATATCATGTTACAATATTATATATCATATATATAATATTTATCATAACAAAATAAAATAATACATTTAACATATATCGCATATATATCAATGTATTACCCGAGTGAGAAAAAGAAACTTTTAGTGAGCAAATATTAGTTAATGTAATTTAATATATCATATATATTATTATACATTAAATTATCGAATCAACACTTGATCCGACAATCCGGTTATATCGCATATAACCGACTAATATTTATCCGTACCGATTCATCGAATCAACACTTGATCCGATGACCCGGTTGATATCAAATATCGCGAGAATATAATACGGTATCACATATCGCATTATCCTTGGTCCCGCACATATCACATATGTGCTCCTACTCCGTTTTGCCTGAGCCAAGAAACCTCTGTGTAGGACTCTAAAGAATCGTCAATACGCCGGCAGTAGGTGATGATCATATCAATCACCCACAAGCTGCAAGCGGTCAGCTAAACGTAACAGCTACCCAGTTATTGAGCGCTCAGAAGATCAACAAGCAAGCCTGTAACTTCTCCTGTGAATCCAAACAGTAACACTCCCGTACAGTCCGGTCTCGTCGTCTGATATGTCGCATATCTCGCCTAGGGGTGGTAAACGTCAGACCCCAGTAGCTCGATAAGTCGTGTCGATATGAGGTCTATAACGGTTCGAGAAACTACTGATAACACTTACCAGTAAATCTCAACAACCCTGGCCAGGGATTTCCTATTATAGCCAATCGAACACAGCACAACATCAACTCCCTATACCGGGAGAGACGAATCCCCTCCTATCGCTCATTGCCTCCATGTGATTCGGGACTGTACCCAAAAGCCACCTTTTTGCACGCCCTCTTGGACGTGGTATGATGGAAATCAAAGCACAGTGGGAATCACACAAGACTCTATGATGATCTCGGGTCAACAGACTACTCTGTACCAGTGTCACCGGAGAACTGCCATCTGACGTATGGTATAATACCATCTGGGAGTTCTCGGCGAGTCCGTCCAGTGTACCCAGTCTCCACTGAGCACCCGTACACCATCCTTGATGTCAAACACCGATGGATATGGGATCATCCATCGCCCATCATATGGGTCAAGAAGTGTATACGCTAGTCTACTCTGGTGTATCGATGCCCTGTCTCGATACACCCTCGACTAGGAACAGTTATAGGATGTACTCGTCGACTACCGTGGCCCCACTAGTATGATCTCATCACAGTCCCAGTAGTCGAGTACATATCCTAAGGGCTTTATCAACATGTTAGATAGAGACAATCAGAGTACATGTTATGATAAAGTACAACCAGATAGCATACTATCATGTCGAGCAAGAAAGTCCTCCCTATATATGTCCTAGCATCCACTACAATATACATCGTATGTACAGTAATGGCCTCTAGGGCATACATATAACTAACAGGTCCAGCAAGCTTATTTTTCTCTAATAGTAGCTTATGTCCAGTCATGGTTATCTGCCATTAGAAGAGAGAAAATAATACACTCAGCGTATGCTTGCAAAGATTAGATTGGTTTATTATCTTATCTAATCGATGTCTTCCACTGCTTTTATCAAATTCTCCTTCAAACCTTAAAAGGAAAAAAATTAGCAAGGTTTAATTAAATTCTACAACTTCGCTAACCGTTCAGCCAGGCCAGTGCTGGTACTTCTGAGGGAGGTTCCCTGTGCTTTCGCACGGACCTAATTAAAATAAACCTCATTTTTCCAGAGGCGTAGCTCCGTTGACACCTTTCTTGTCACCTAATGAGTTAGATAATTGTAAAGTGTAAAATTCTCCTAGGAGCAACTATTGCTCACAGTGAGATCAGGATCCTACTATCACATAGAAGGTATGCAATCTCATTTTAAGTTTCAACACTTGAAACACCCGTTATGTTTTTACCCCTAGCACTTATGACCTTGACTATAATCAACATATCATAAGTACTAGTCAAGTTCTACCCGTCATTTCATGATTAATTAGACCCACCCATATGACCCTTGACTATAATCAACATCATCACATGAATGTCCTAATTAATCCCATCATATGGTATGTAGGAAGACATCATTTAGCTACCACATATACTACGTCTTGACTATAATCAACATACGTAGCACGAATACTAAGTACTCTACTTCCTAAAATTACGGAGGGCTGCGTATAGTTTTTAAGAAAACTTTTAACGCTTCGAACTTGATATCGTTGTAGAATCTAATGGTTTTAAAAGGAGTGGCTTAAGCTCCGCCATTTAAAATCTTGCTTTTTCATAAAAAGCCGAATAGGTTTCAAATCTGATTCCACAACATCTTTTTAGGTTTCTTCTGTTTAAATTAATCATATTAATGTAGTCCCATCATTTAAGTCCTAAGACATTACAGAGAAGAAACGAAAATAGAACATACGCTTATGCCATCTGCATTCGTCACAATGTCCTGTTATGAACCGTTAGGTTACTTAACTAACGTCATAGCAGGGCGGGACCATCGCAGATGCAAAACATAAGCAACGTTTATTATATATCATATATATAATATTTCATTCGTCTCAGCATATAAAGTAATCACATTACAGAATATCCACAGCAAAAGCACATATATGAAAATGCAGGATATACTAGGAGGTCCGTATTTTGTATTTAGCCAACAATAGAAAATACGGATTCCACGGTCGCGATGAATAGCCAAGCCCACACCCCTAGATCTCTACGAGAGCGGCAAGTGACCCTACCAATTCTAGAGTTTAGGAGACCCGGTCTCGACTCCTCGAGATGGCCTCCCACTGAACCCTAGAACCCGGTCACTTGTGCTCCCCTCCTTGGGTCTATCCTAATGCGGAAAAGTAAATAATATATAAAAATGGTGACATCATCCTCAACCCGGAAGTACCCCAATAAAAGAATATTACATACAATTAATTTTACATGAATGAAAAGAAAAACTCTCATCTCACATAAAACCCCCGGCTATTCATTCGCGACGATCCTGCACATCATATCTTAGCAACACATAATATCACATATCATCAATGTAAGTAAGTATGCGTACAGCAATTGTCGTTGATGTATAGCAACGAAAACCGGTGATACACCACATACTACACTTACGGTCGCAGAAAAGAAAATGAAAAACTACAATAATTGGAATCGACACTGCCTTTAGACATCATAAACCCGGAATATCTCATATTGAGGATTTCATGCCTAACAATGCAAATCTTATATTTAGGTCTCAACCATGAAAACACCTTTTCAAAAGAAGCCGGGTAATTCAACAAGATTCCCGATTCTACCGAGACCGAAATATTAGACTGTCACGACCCAAATTTTGGCCCGTAACCGGCACTTAAACTACATAACGTCTACAGGCGTACGCAACTTAGTAAGCTGAAACCCAGAAATCTAAACCACCTAAAACTGGATAAACGGAGAAAAACATAGTTTAAAACATTCGGAAAATCACAAGTAAAATCTTTAACTTTAGTTTTCGTTCTTAAAAATTTCGGCAGCACCTCCTTTGTAAAAACTAGCCCCGAAAACGGGTACAACGTAGATAATATATAAAGCATCCCAAACGGGAGAAAATCACGCCCAACGGCGGAGACAACCACCACAAACATATATACGACACCGAAGCGAAGAAATATAAAAGAAAACTGCATAAAGAAGTAAAACTTTTCACAAAACCGGCACCCACGAGCACGGCACCCAAAGACACCAAATAATAATACAACACCGAATCCTCACAACACGTCTCTAAGTCAAGTACAAAAAGTGGTAGATGGAGAATACTAGATCCAACCTAAAGATATACAATGTACAAATAGATAACCGGAAACCCACCTAAAAGCAAAGGCCTCATAGCCAAACGTAGCGGTATCCGCAAAAGTAGGGATGATAAGACGCCCTGCCGTGACTCCTCGGAGGTAAGTCCTGCAAAATACTGTGGCACAACGGGGGTGATTTGCCAACTCATGAATAGCAAATAACATCATACTGTAATCGCAAGTATGCACGAATAGCAATTAATCTATCATAGGTAATCTGATAGCATAAGTATGACTATAAGAATATGCAACAATCATGTAAAGGTACATCATCAGGGTACTACAACTATATGAAGCAATGCATATAAAAAATAATCCTGAGTGTATGGGATGATTGTAGCACCTGAGTTTGTGTTTTGTGGTAATTGTGTGTTAATGTGGGGTTTTTGGTAAAAAATTTACCAAAACGACTTTTAAATATTTTATCTGGTTTTATGAATAATTTACTGGAATTTTATCTCGACTGCACACACATGTGCATGTTAGCTAGGGTTAAGCCATGTTTAGACAACCATGGTGGTCTAAACCATTTGGTTACGTTGATTGGGTTTAATTAAGGGTTTTAGTTTTTAAATTTGATTATGGTAGGGGTTGACAAGTAGGCAGGTGAGAGAGAGAGAGCCATGATGGATGTGCCGTGTCTAGCATTTAATGAAGAGAGAGGATGATGGGGGTTAACTACATTTCACTTCAAAACTTTTGCTTGATCACTCATATCTTTCCCCCTCTCACTCACACTTCACCACAACAACAAAAACAGCAGCAGTAGCTGCTGCAACAACAGCCCCAACAACTACAATAACACCAGCAACAACAAAACCAACAGCAACAGCAACAAAACTGCTGTTAAAAACAGCTTCAGCAACTGCTGCAACAGCAACATCACCAACAACAAGATCAGCTCAGCAGCAGTAGCAGCCCTTTCTTCTTCTTCTTCTCCTACATCATAGCATCCCTTGAGGAATAATTTTGCAACCTAACTTCTTTCTTGCTTGATTATGGTCGTTAAAGCTGAAAATTCGTGTTATTATGTAGTTTAGTGCTAGTTTTAGTGATTTTGAGTGAGATGTAGCCAAGAGATGGTTTTAATTGTTAGTATAGCTTGACTTCGTGTTGTTGAGACCAGTTAACACCAGAATTACCCCATATTCCAGTTATATACCAGATTTGTTCGACTTGGCGTAATTTAGCGATTTTGTCGACTTTTCAAAATTTCGTGAATCTGCTTTCACCCCGGGACCCCTTAAGTAAAATTGACTTGGCAGTATGCTGTGCAGGCACCCTGGAACCACCCCACAAAACCCTAGCCCCTAATCCTTTGTTTTGGCCGCAGATTTAATCCCTATGGCCGCAAATTGCGGCCATAGTAAGTTGGACCCCCCTCGTTTTTGTCCTGTGGCCCTATTTCCTGTAAACTTGACCCTGGTATGTGCAGTTTTGACTGATTCCAGTTAGGGTAAAATCTGGGTTGATTTTCTTGAGTTGGCGCATGATTTACGACTTGTTTTAACATGGGTTATAGTATTTGGTGATTCGTTCCTGTCGGGTGGCGTTTGAACACCAACGGCAAAGGATTATTGGCTATGTTTGCACGCGAGGCTATAGGTTTTTACCTATGGGCGTAGCGTGTACCGTTTTGGTTTCCGACATGGTTTTCATGTGCTTTAGCGTTTGTGACATCCTTGTAGGTACCCTTTGTGATGTCGAGGCGTTGGAGATGCAAATGGCGACGTCGGCACCGGTACGTATAATGCAAGGTGAGTAGATTTATATCTACGGGGAGAAGTCGGGTGGATGGCGTATAGCACCCCCGCAGTTCGTGGTGATGTATACGGATGCGTATACACAACTATAATTATTATATGTTGTTTGGAATTAATTATGATGTTTATGATGGATATTTGATATATCGTTGTGAAACCCTAGAGTAGTGGTTGCACTACACATACATACTTATTTCATATGTGTTTATGGGATTCTATTTAGTTATGTGTTTACATGGGTATGGGACTATGTGTTCACATACGGAATTGAGGATGATACTTGGGATTGAGATGAGTCAATGATATTTGAGCTGAGATTATGATATCGGTGATATGGCAGGATTCGTACTTGAGATACGTCCTGATGTTATAGTGGATCTTGGATGACGATACCATATGAATAGTTATATATATAAAATGATCGACATGTGATTGCGTTACGGGATATGATATGATATGACAAGATATTTATGATAGGCCGCATTGGGTGATGTATACTCTTTGTGATGATATGTACTGATGATATCGATTTATACGAGACTGTCGATCAGTAGTCAGATCATGATTATAGTGATGATATTAGCATTGTACTAGACATAGGACAGTACCCGGATTATGGTCTTTGATAAGGAGGATACCAGATGAATGATATGGCGAAGGTGATATTGACCCGTACCCATATTTGGGGATGCTGTACAACGGATTCACATACGAGATATATATTGATGTTTGATCCGCACTCTTGACTTCGGAATAACTGATTATAGAGATATGGTATCGGATGTGATATTATCGAGGCGGGATCACCGACAAATATATATATATATATGTATGTATGTATGTATCGACTCAGAGGTTAGGCGGTTTCCCTTACCTGCAGTTAGCCTATTAGCTCAGCCCTATAGTTGGTGTAGCTGTATGACTCTTATGACATTAGATGCAGTTTAGCTATCACTGTGTTTAGTATTCAGCTCCCGCACATTATTATTGTTGCACCGCATCGCATACTTATGGTGATTCATATTCTATTGTTGATATCATCCTGTTAGGACACCAGCGCCATTACCGATGATGCGTATGTACCACGTACACATACTTGCCGGCTCACACACATCTTCATCGGTAATTGCCATGTCACTACACAGTAGTATTATTGCATCAGGATATGACCCTTGTATGTGCATACTAATTCCATGTTGCATGATATACTGTTATACTTGCACTTCATTGATTTTTCACATACATCATGTTTTCTGATTATGCGCATTGAGATATGTTGTTTGTATGATATTTCTGGATTTGGGAACCATGGGTACTTCAAAGAGATTATGTAATTGTTTTAAAAACCCGGTTATCCATGATATGATATTTCGGTGCGTCCACCATGTGTTTTCTCGGTGCTTAGAGCGACATGTGAAACCCGATTCGAGGAGGCGGATGAGGCCGATTGAGGGTACATGGTGGGCCCGGTGCGGTACCCTGGAGCAAGAAGATCGCAGGAGATGGCGTTGACCCTGGCAGGGGAGCACTACCGACCGGTGATTTTACCCGACGCGTCGGATATCCGGAGGATACCGTCGTGGTCTTGAGATTGATGGTAGGGGCCGGTCTGGATTGACGGCGCCCTAGATAGTGAGATTTATCTGAGATTTTGAGATATTGAGGTACAGAGACATTGAGATATTGAGATTGAGGCTCTGTTTCGTGCCGATGTTGGGCACATGTTTCATGATGTTTTTCCATGATTTTGACTATATCCTCATATTTACATGCATGATGCGTATTGTCATTAAGTGACACGTGGACGGGATACACATATATACAGACATTGATCACATACAGACTTGATTTCATTGATCATACTTCATATGTATATATAACAGGGGATGAGGACGCTGTTATATATGCCCTTACACCAATATTAGCGGAATGGGATGCTAATATATGTGTATTGATTTCAATTTAAATACTTCATCATACTTTTCATGCATGCATACATCATTCATATGATACATTACAACCTTAGGCACTGACACGGGCACATGGGTTTACACTTGGGTTAGATAGTTACCCTAGCCATTGTTGCAGGCTGCTGGTTATATATTTGAGAATTATATATATTATGATCGTATGACCTAGGATTGCATCATACATGCGATTTCTGTTCTTAGATGTTTTTCTATTAACGAGTTGGCAACTCACCCACGTTGTGCCCCAGTTTTTTGCAGGTTTGCCGTACAGGTTTCATTACGGCTTTGCTGGCACTGCTTCTTTCGGGTGACTTGCTAGTAGGTGGGTTTATTGCATCATACCCATCATTACATTTTGTATATTATTATTCAGTTGTATCTAGATGTTCCATCAACCAAACATGTATTTATTTCAGATAGAGACCAGTGATGTTATTCTTTGACCTTAGAGTCGCACGTTACATTTCTCTGGGTTTCTGGCTGTTAGGATTCCTTTTCTGTTGTGATCCTCGCCTTTAGGCATTGTATATTATTGCTTGCGTGGTTGTGACCGTCGATTGACGAAGAGCTAGCTCCCACTTGGGGATGCATTTTTCATTATATGCCTTATCAGGTTTTGTACCCGTTGGGGTCAGTTTTTACAAAGGAAACTCTGCCGAAATTTTTAAGAAAAGACTTATGATTTTAAAATGCATATTTCGGCGCATGTTGCAAACTATTTGATTTAAAATGGTTTTTCCTACACTCTATTACTTTCCTTGGTTTGGATTTCTGGGTTTGCGACTTACTAGATTACGTACGCCTTGAGACATTCGTAGTTTAAGTGCCGGTCATATTCCGTACTTTCGGGACGTGACAAAGTTTGTATCAAAGCGTTAGGTTTTACCTTCGGAGCATAGGATGACCCTTGGTTGATGGAATAGGTGACTAAAGTAGAGTGACGTACCGTGGGTATGTTCCGCGGCATACTTATGATACGCTACTCTACTTAGGAAGCCTTAGGATGTACATTTCTTTGCTCAGTAACATATTCATTCTTGATCTAGCCTCATCGGTATCAGTTATGGATTTGCTGCCACGATTACGGGCAGGGAAAGCTACGGCTAGAGTTGCGGTCAGCACGAGCTCGTTACGAACATGGACTGACCAGGGCGTAATTCCGGCGACACACGATTTTAGAGATGTGTCTTTTGATTGTGTTTTTGCGCCACGAGCGTTGGATGGATCGCTATATGAGATTACTCGGGCGTGCCGATCAGCACCAGAGGATTGAGCCACTGATAGAGGTTAACCAGATTTTGATGACCGTTGGTGTATTCCTTATTCATGATGATAGAGGCACTGTTCAGCGTACATACGAGTGAACCAGTTGTTGCTGCGAACGACGAGATATCGCCCAGATGTTGGAGCTATTGCAGTACGAGTTGTACTAAGAGATTATAGAAGGTTGCTAGTCACCGAGGGTGAATGACTAGGACATGTTGTTCGTTCGCTACCCCGATGCGAGGTCATCAGATAGATTGATTCCAGCTAGAGAAGACTTCACGCGGAGACGTTGAGAGTCGACAGAGACGATCGAATGTCAGCAACCAATTATTCCAAGTTTAAATTATTTGGAAAGAGATGCAGGAAATTCTATGGATCCTGTAGAAGAATGAAACCCTAACTCAACTTAATGACCGTGTGAAAGCCTTTGAACCTTAGGGTTTGCGGCAGTTCCACGGCGCCATTAGTGAGGCTTGGGTTTGCCCTTCTATGGCTAGACCATCGATGCTGTGGTACGTACTCGATACTATTAAACTGTACCCAAGATGTTGAGCTCTTGGGGGATTATGAGATTTTGACAAATCGATCGGATGGCTCTACTTCATTCGGATTCTAGGTGGTGAGATGCACTTCTTGGGAGACTCCAGATACGAGGATAGCCATTGGAGCTCAGTCCATGCAGCCACGACGAGACGAGTCCGAAGCAGTCGATATTAGAGAAAAGTGGAGTAAGATGTTCGCACAAGATCTGGATAAATGACGTTCCATTCCGCCGACGTCAGAGATGCGATACGCATACCGAGGCATAGTACTTGGATATACCTTCCAGAAGGAGTCGTGATGAGTATGCAGCCGTTCCGGAGCAAGAAGCAGATATAGTAAAGGACGATGACTTCCGGAAAGTTGGCAGAGATGAGACTTGGAACAGACCTTGAGCAGGATTCCTTCTAGGACACTGCTGCAATGATATTAGCAACCAGGATCAGATGTGTCACGTGCATTCAGAGAGCAAGAGACCGACGCCAGTGACATGCTTCTTTACGAGTGGTCGTAAGGATTGATCGAGAGATGACCAGAGAAGTGCCAGAACGGAATCGTCCCCGTTAGCACACCTGACAGGGCCGATAAGCCGATGGATCGTGAGATTGGTAATCCACAGAGGAGACTTGGACCCAGGAGTGGTCATGTTACGCACACCAGCAGACCAGATTTCTGGATCGTCGATGAGACATGCTATGAGTGTCCACGACAGTTGGCCAGAGATTCTTGGAGGATGTGCTTGAGCGGAACTATTCCGCCATACTTGATCTCGACCTTTTAGGCGATCTATTCGCATGATTGATTTTGATGATTGATTTTCAGGATATTGTTTTCTTGCACCATGGTTGCACTTACTGAGTATTAATGATTTTCACACAGTTGTTGCACTTGATATCATTTTCATGCTTTGGTTTCACAGGTTTATGATTTTATGGGTTTTAGACAGTGGAGTTGATTTCGTGCGTATGTACGCACACGATTTGGTTTTTGCACTCGGTATAGTTCACATATGCTTGCAGTGCAGTGATTCGCATTTTGTGCACTTAGTTGCACTGGACTTCGATTTCGATTATGATGTTCGATACTGTTTTATGCACCTTGTGCACCTGATTGGATTTGCGAACGTTTGGCGCTTGATATTGGATTTCATGATTTCGTGCATGATGTATTGATCGGATTTGGATTATCTGCGTGTGTTGGGCACATGTTATGTGGTACGATTTTGGTGCACACCAGATGCACTAAATCGAGATTTTCCATGCATGACAAATGCACCTGATTTTGCTGTCAGGCACACACGTTGCCCTTGACAGATGTTTCGTGCACACCCGATGCACTTAGATGTTGTTTCTGTGCACATGTATGGCACATTCATGGATTTTGATTTCTGTGCGCACCAGACGTACATAGTATTCATACGCACATTTTGGATTTGATTCCTTATGGAGCAATATGTTTTTGTGAGGTTTTATCATTGTTTTCGTCCTGAGCAGGACTAGTCAGAGGACAGTGCCTAAATATATTTTGCATGCATTGATAGTTATTGAAGGGATTTCTAAAAGCGAGCTTTAGTCTCAGTATTTACATACTTGTCCGATATGACACGGAACGTTTAAAACAGGGAACCCTTCAAAATTATTTTCAAAAAACGGCGGAACGTGCATATTAAACAAATGGTATATATGTATACGGTTTTTTTCTTATGATATACGTCCGCCACTGTGCAGTGTTATGCGCATTGCACATCGAGTTTCAAGAATTTGGCATGCATTTCCTTCAGATATTTACATGTACAGATTTGAGATTTACATGTATAGTTCCGATTTATAGCATATCGGTTTTGCTTTGGATTTAGCATTCGTGTTTTCACCTTGACTCTGATGATTGCGGGATGCTTGACGGAGTTTTGATTTCGAGTTATCTGCTCATTACTCATGCGCATGTATTGCGCTACGATGCGTTGTACGTATTGATGATTTCGGAGCCCCGTTGACTGAAATGTTTTACAATTTGGGGGTTTAGATTTAAATTCGGGGACGAATTTTCTTAAGAGGGGAAGACTGTAACACCTGAGTTTGTGTTTTGTGGTAATTGTGTGTTAATGTGGGGTTATTGGTAAAAAGTTTAACAAAACGGCTTTTTAATATTTTATCTGGTTTTATGAATATTTTACTGGAATTTTATCTCGACTGCACACACATGTGCATGTTAGCTAGGGTTAAGCCATGTTTAGACAACCATGGTGGTCTAAACCATTTGGTTAAGTTGATTGGGTTTAATTAAGGGTTTTAGTTTTTAAATTTGATTAGGGTAGGGGTTGACAAGTAGGTAGGTGAGAGAGAGAGAGAGCCATGATGGATGTGCCATGTCTAGCATTTAATGAAGAGAGAGGATGATGGGAGTTAACTCCATTTCACTTCAAAACTTTTGCTTAATCACTCATATCTTTCCCCCTCTCACCCACACTTCACCATAACAACAAAAACAGCAGCAGTAGCTGCTGCAACAACAGCCCCAACAACTACAATAACACAAGCCACAACAAAAGCAACAGCAACAGCAACAGGAGCAGCTCAGCAGCAGCAGCCCTTTCTTCTTCTTCTTCTCCTCTTCTCCTACATCCTAGGATCCCTTAAGGTATAATATTGCAACCTAACATCTTTCTTGCTTGATTATGGTCGTTAAAGCTGAAATTTCGTGTTATTATGTAGTTTAGTGCTAGTTTTAGTGATTTTGAGTGAGATGTGACCAAGAGATGGTTTTAATTGTTAGTATAGCTTGACTTGGTCCTGTTGAGACCGGTTAACCCCAGAATTACCCCAGATTCCAGTTATATACCAGATTTATTCGACTGGGCGTAATTTAGCGATTTTGTCGACTTTTCAACCTTTCATGAATCTGCTTTCACCCCGGGACCCCTAAAGTAAAATTGACTTGGGAGTATGTTGTGCAGGCACCCTGGAACCACCCCACAAAACCCTAGCCCCTAATCCTTTGTTTTGCCACAGATTTAATCCCTATGGCCGCAAATTGCTGCCATAGTAGGTTGGACTCCCCTCGTTTTTGTCCTGTGGCCCTATTTCCTGTAGACTTGACCCTGGGTATGTGCAGTTTTGATTGATTCCAGTTAGGGTAAAATCTGGGTTGATTTTCTTGAGTTGGCGCATGATTTACGACTTGTTTTAACATGGGTTTTGGTATTTGGTGATTAGTTTCTGTCGGGCGGTATTTGAACGCCAACGGCAAAGGATTATTGGCTGTGTTTGCACCTAAGGCTATAGGTTTTTACCTTTGGGCTTAGCACGTACCGTTTTGTTTTCCGACATGATTTTCATGTGCTTTAGCGTTTGTGACATCCTTGTAGGTACCCTATGTGACGTCGAGGAGTTGGAGATGCAAATGGCGACGTCGGCACCGGCACGCATAAAGCAAGGTAAGTAAATTTATATCTACGGGGAGAAGTCGGGTGGATGGCGTATAGCACCCCCGCAGTTCGTGGTGATGTATACGGATGCGTATACATACCTACAATTAATATATGTTGTTTGGGATTAATGATGATGTTTATAATGGATATTTGGTATATCGTTGCGAAACTCTAGAGTAGTGGTTGCACTACACATACACACACACACATACATACTTGCATACATCCTTATTTCATATGTGCTTATGGGATTCTATTTAGTTCTGTGTTCACATGGGTATGGGACGATGTGTTCACATACGGACTTGAGGATGATACTTGGGATTGAGATGAGTCGATGATATTTGAGCTGAGATTATGATATCGGTGATATGGCAGGATTCATACTTGAGATACGTCCTGATGTTATAGTGGATCTTGGATGACGATACCATATGAATAGTTATACATATAAAATGATCGACATGTGATTGCGTTACGTGATATGATATGATATGATATGACAAGATATTTATGATAGGCCGCATTGGGTGATGTATACTCTTTGTGATGATATGTGCTGATGATATCGATTTATACGAGACTGTCGATCAGTAGTCAGATCATGATTATAGTGATGATATTAGCATTGTACTAGACATAGGTCAGTACCCGGATTATGGTCTTTGATAAGGAGGATACCAGATGAATGATATGACGAAGGTGATATTGACCCGTACCCAGATTTGGGGATGCCGTACGGTGGATTCACGTACGAGCGATATATTGATGTTTGATCCGCACTTTTGACTTAGGAATAACTGATTATAGAGATATGGTATCGGATGTGATATTATCGAGGCGGGATCACCGACTAATATATATATATTTATATATATGTATGTATGTATGTATCGACTCAGAGGTTAGGTGGTTTCCCTTAACTGCAGTTAGCCTATTAGCTCAGCCCTATAGTTGGTGTAGCTGTATGACTCTTATGACATTAGATGCAGTTTAGCTGTCACTGTGTTTAGTATTCAGCTCCCGCACATTATTATTGTTGCACCGCATTGCATACTTATGGTGATTCATATTCTATTGTTGATATCATGCTATTAGGACACTAGCACCATTACCGATGATGTGTATGTACCACGTACACTTACTTGCCGGCTCACACACATCTTCATCGATGATGGCCATGTCAATACACAGTAGTATTATTGCATCAGGATATGACCATTGTATGTGCATACTAATTCCATGTTGCATGATATACTATTATACTTGCACTTCATTGATATGTCACATACATCATGTTTTCTGATTATGCGCATTGAGATATGTTGTTTCTATGATATTTCTGGATTTGGGAACCGTGGGTATTTCAAAGCGATTATGTAATTATTTTTAAAACCCGGTTACCCTTGATATGATATTTCGGTGCATCCACCATGTGTTTTCTCGGTGCTGAGAGCGACATGTGAAAAATGATTCGAGGAGCTGGATGAGGCCGATTGCGGGTACATGGTGGACCCGGTGCGGTATCCTGGGGCAAGAAGATCGCAGGAGATGGCGCTGAGCCTGGCAGGGGAGCACTACCGACCGGTGATTTTACCCGACGCGTCGGATATCCGGAGGATACCGTCATGGTCTTGAGATTGCTGGTAGGGGCCGGTCTGGATTGACGGCGCCCTAGATAGTGAGATTTATCTGAGATTTTGAGATATTGAGGTATAGAGACATTGAGATATTGAGATTGAGGCTATGTTTCGTGCCGATGCTGGGCACTGGTTTCATCATGTTTTTCCATGATTTTGATTATATCCTCATATTTACATGCATGATGCGCATTGTCATTGGGTGACACGTGGACGGGATCCATATATATACAGACATTGATCACATACAGACTTGGTTTCATTGATCATACTTCATATGTACATATAATAGGGGATGAGGACGCTGTTATATATGCCCTTACACCAATATTAGTGGAATGAGACGCTAATATATGTGTATTGATATCAATTTAAATACTTCATCATACTTTTCATGCATTCATACATCATTCATATGATACATTGCTACCTGAGGCACTGACACGGGCACGTTTACACTTGGGTTAGATAGTTACCCTAGCCATTGTTGCAGGCTACTGGTTATATATTTGAGGATTATATATATTATGATCGTATGACCTAGGATTGCGTCATACATGCGATTTCTGTTCGTAAATGTTTTTCTATTCACGAGTTGGCAACTCACCACCGTTGTGCCCTAGTTTCTTGCAGGTTTGCCATACAGGTTTCATTATGGCTTTGCTGGCACTGCTTCTTTCGGGTGACTTGCTCGTAGGTGGGTTTATTGCATCATACCCATCATTATATTTTGTATATTATTATTCAGTTGTATCTAGAAGTTCAATCAACCAAACATGTATTTATTTCAGATAAAGATTAGTGATGTTATTCTTTGACCCAAGAGTCGCGCGTTATATTTCTCTGGGTTTCTGGCTGTTGAGATTCCTTTTCTGTTGTGATCCTCGCCTTTAGGTGTTGTATATTATTGCTTCCGTGGTTGTGACCGTCGATTGACGAAGAGCTAGCTCCCGCTTGGAGATGCATGTTTCATTATATGCCTTATCAGGTTTTGTACCCGTTGGGGTCGGTTTTTACAAAGGAAACTCTGCCGAAATTTTTAAGAAAAGACTTGTGATTTTAAAATGCATATTTCGGCGCATGTTGCAAACTATTTGATTTAAAATGGGTTTTCCTACACTCTATTACTTTCCTTGGTTTGGATTTCTGGGTTTGCGGCTTACTAGATTACGTACGCTTTGAGACGTTCGTAGTTTAAGTGCCGGTCATATTCCGTACTTTCGAGACGTGTCGCTAAAACTAGCACTAAACTACATAACAACACGAAATTTCAGCTTTAACGACCATAATCAATCAAGAAAGAAATTAGGTTGCAAGATTATACCTCAAGGGATCCTAGGATGTAGGATAAGAGGAGAAGAAGAAGAAGAAAGGGCTGCTGCTGAGCTGCTCCTGTTGCTGCTGATGTTGATGTTGTAGCAGTGTATGGGATGATATAATAAAATCTCATGCAAAATCATCATCATGGAAAAACACCAGTGTCCCTGTTCATATCAGATTTTTGCATTTTTATACCACCAAATTTTTATCACATTGCATATCGGTAGGTACTCTTGAGCCGTGTTTGCTAGTCAATTGCAGGATACAGGTTCTCGGCTCTAAACGGTGAAATTCATGGAAAAACACGACAAAATCCGGGTTCCTGCCAACCACAGATAAAACACGGGTCTCCGCTCTTTATCCGTCTGTTGCCACACACCAGTTTAGGAGACAAAATGGCAAATCAATTGTCACCTTCATGCACAAGGCTCAATGGCAACACAAGATCCAAGAAATCTACGCGGAGCTCAAGAAAATCATGACAAAAGATACACATCCGATCACCTTTTGATCAACAGAAATTCTAGAAGAAATGTGGAAGTATTTTCAGAAAACACATATGCCAAACTACAGACAACAAAAGACCAGGGGGGCCCACAAAATACGAGGAGCCAACTCCTCTATTAAGCCGCGGAACCGCGGCCTAAGCATGCTTAAGCCGCGGATCCGCGGCCATACTCGCGAGTCAGAAGGTCGTATTTCAGGCGTAGTTTGGACTTTTTGTATAGAGGCAGAATTTTGCCCTAGGTTTTCATTTTCCAGCCTATAAATACCCCAGATCCTTGAGAAGAAAGGGGTGCATAATCTTGTATTTATTTTTTAGGATTTAGTTGTTGTTCTTCTTCCTCCTCTCATCTCTTCTCCATTAAAACTTGTAGTGAGCTTTTGTGAGTGAAGAATGATGAATGAAGAAGTTCGTTTTATTATTATGCTTGTCTTGTTCTCTTGTTAATTATTGTAATTTTCATTTGTTAACTTAGTTGTTGTTATTTCTTGTTGTTTCTTTCTTCTCTCTTTTTCTTTATCCTTAAAACAACCATGATGCTTACGCTTGATCCTTACCAAGGTGAGGTCGCAAATAGCTAGTTGTTATCTTCTAATCTCTTTCTTTCTATCTTCCTCTTTTGTTTTGTTTTCTTTTCATTATGATGTGTGAGTAGTTTTATACTTGATAGGGTAGGATAAGGGAAGTTTGAGAGAAGGAAATCTCTCTCACTCTTTCCTTGCCCAACAACTTAATTCGACTCCCGTTAATTGAACCACAATCCGCTCCTTACGGCACCCTATCCTACATGATAGCGGTGATTCCGTAGTGAGACCGGTTGGGGTTGAATTAACCGGAGGTTATGGCTAAGAGCCAAGAACGGACGGACAAGCACCAAAAGGAAGAACTTATGCGTTGGAAAGCCTAGCTTATACTCGCAAGTTCCTTCCTAGTCGTGCTAATCCCCGTTGTTGCCGATTACCGTAACACCGATATTAAGAGGGTCAACGAAAGATGTGGGAGACTCCTAACTCAAACTAACCTAATCCTAACCCTAACAAGCTCTCTTTATATATCATTTTACCACTTAATTAATTACAACAAATCTGAAAAACTGGACTTAACTCGTTAAAGCACATAGAAAAAGATTCCTATCTCCCTGCGGACGACCCGTACTCAACCGGCTAGCTACAAGCGAAACCGTCTTGATTGCGGTAATTAACTAAACTTGAACACGCAGAATCCCTAATAATCAGTCCCTCACTGACACATCAAATCCCAAATCCTCAGGCACCGCATCCACAGATCGGCCCTCACATCCTGTAAGTCTCATGAAACCTGAGTGTCAAGCATCGACGCCCGAACATCATGAAAACATATCCCTGTTTGTATTTGTGTATATATATATATATATAAGTATGAGGATATCAACCCCATAAGTCCACCGACGATACGTAGAAATCATGGAAATCCTGAGTGTCAAACACCGACACTCGAAAACATCATGAAACCCGTGTCTACTATCGACACGTAAATCCTCATAACTCAGGCACTGTCACCACGACTGGCCCTGACGATATGTCATACATCACTACAGTCGGTATCCCCACGATAACTGCCGAGTCCAAATAAAATCACTGGTAGGTACTTTCCCACCTTCCAGGCTCATCGTCTGTACCACGAACATCTTACCGAGGGGAACCGTACCGGGCTCCACCATGTACCCGCACACGGCCCACTCACTCCTTGCATCGGGTATATATCACAAATCTTATAACTGAGAAATCTCATGGTGAACGCATCAAAATATCATATCAAGAGAAACCGGGTTTTCAAACAATACATAGTTTCTTGAAAATACCTCCACGGTTCTCAAATCCATAAATCATTTGAAATCTATATCTCATTGCATAAAATCCATATAAAACTAATATATGCAACATAAAACATCAATATGAGCATATAAAGGGAAAACCGCTCTTTTAAATGAATCCAGCTTTAAAATATATCTTGCGGTTCCCAAAATCCTCCGAAAAACAAGTGCAGCATCATATGAGGTGTAGATGTAAGTGTAGCAAGGTTTAAGTATCTACATGTAAGTAAGTATGTAAGATGCATTTCATAAACGCAATAATCAACGACTCAATATCACATGTCAAAACAATACCACTTAGGGTATATACAACTATAGCAAAAATATGTGGGTGTACATATCAGTATGTGTGCATGATGTACATGTAGCTGTAATCGAGTATGTGGGTGTACATATCAATATGTATGCATGATGTACAAGTACCTAAAGTAGGGTAAACGCTAAATGGAATAAGGGTTACTATCTTAACTATCCATGTCCGATATAATATCAAGTATGTATGTGTCAACAATATTTCATACGCATAATGGAATAAGAGTCACTACCTCAATTATCCCTATCCACTACAATAACACATCTGTATGTGGGTTGCGCCTATCATGGAAATTACTGACTGTGTGGGTGTAGCATAAAAATTAGTGTTCGTGCAACATGAACCATCAGTAATGTGTTATATCTAAAAGTACAAGTCAAGGTACAACAGATAATACTATGCAATGACGTTCATATGAAATTAACTAATATGAAATAACATGCATCTATCATATCATATCAGCCCCGATGCATAACACCATACGGGCAATTTCCCCGTAGATGTTAAATCTACTCACCGATGGTCTCAAGCAATGAAAATCTGACCACCCGTTTTCCCTTGTTCGCAGCGTCCGAACTCCCCGCTTGCGACGCTATAAATTCACAAACACATAAACAGAGAAAAATCTCACAAATTGACCATTATAACGCAAAACTATGTTTTAAACGACGCACCAACTCCAAACTAACACACAAATGTCCGTCTAGTGGCTAACGTGCCTGACGATACTACGAAACCTACCCAAGTGCAGCAGCTGCACAAGATCACGATCCATGTCGGATAACGTAACACGTGGACACAAAACACTAGATTATAGGAAAACGATCCCAGATTTTGCATACTGTAAATACTAAAAATTTAAACAGTACCAAACATCCGTAAACCACAGCAGATAGCTACCCACAAAAAAAACAACACTCATCTCCCCTCCAAAACCGGTGTCGCCGGAATTTGCCAAAAGGTCGCCGGCTAAAGCCGGTAGGGTGGGTCTCGTGTCTCAGGTGGGATCTTAGGTTCACTAGTACATCACTACAATCTTGTTCGGTCACTCTGTAAAAAACCTAAGTCACAACAGATCACAGAGGCTCTAAAAAGGCACTAAAATTACGATTTTGCTCTAATCGATACTTAAAGTGTTCTACACAATAACCAACGAGCTATACATCAAAGAAACTCCTATTTAACAGTTTAGGGATTACCTAACAATACCTGCTCCCAAGATCCAAGCTTTCCTAGCTCCAAGTGATCAAAGAGGCAAAAATCAAGACTTGATGTGCTTTGTGAGATTATTTTGGGAATTTTAAAGATTTATTTGGCTTGGAATTGTTGCAAATGGTGAAAGAATGATCAAGGGCAGAAGAAGGAAGGAGGAGCTCGGCCAAGGGAGGAGTATGAGGAATTTGTGGAGTGTTCTAGCTAAAACATCAATAAATGCACATAAATGCTACATAAATGCACATTCATGCACATGCCACCTCTTTCATCCTTTTCTTTTCTTTAAAATATTAATCCATTGCATACAAAAGATCTAGATATTAGTTGGAGGTTTTGTTTTACTCAAGTTTGATTATTTTGAAATGATACAAATTTTGGAGAAATTTCCCAAACCCAAAATGTAAATACCATATTAAAATAATATTAAAATAGGGAAAAATTCTATTTGAACCAAAATGTCCCATATACCTCCAAAGCTTATGCACTAGCTTTATTTTAGCTAAACTAGGTGTTTGCAAGTCTATATGGACGTTTGATCACAATCGGGTTAAAACGGAAAATACCGACAATTTTACCCTAAAACGGAAAAATTTGCATAACGATTTCTAAAACGTTACATAAACTTACACACAACTAATTACTTTTCACAAAACTAATTAGTGTAGATTCCAATTATTGTATCACATCACAAATATCTAAACAATGTTAAACGTTTCAATCGAATTAACAAGCACCCACAAATTACCCCGATGAGCTCAACACTTGAGCGAAGTTAATGTACCAAAAAACGTGCCACAGAAGCTATGATCCATCCGTAGAAAGGCCAAACCAATGCCTCACCTATGATACCGTGGAACTACGGCAAACCCTAAGGTTTAGTCGTGGTTCCGAGGGCATAGAATTGAGTTATGGTTTTCGTTCTTCTAGAGGGTCCATAGAGTTACATGCACGACTATCGAATATAATTAACTAAAGAAAATCCCAACACTTGGAAATTTTCAGCAAGGGTAATGGGGGGTTATTGATGTTCTCTTAAACTATCAAACATCGTCTAAGTTAGCATTACAATGTTAAAAAATACGACTACGAAATACTCCGAATAAAGCCCTAAGCACAATTTGCATCACATGAAAATTTGGCCTAAACAAACAATACCTGAAACCCCAAAACCTAGACACTAGTGCACAGGAATAAATTTGGGCAAAACAGAGGAAGGGCGGCCGGCCACATCGGATTTTAGACGGGGGCCCGGCTAAACTCCGAGGGATTTGCCTGAAATTTGATCTGTGGCTCAGTATTGTGTCAGTAAGCTTCTGCAGTTGTTTGAAAAGTTTTTATAGCACTTTAAAAATTTGACAGAGAAGCTTATTTGAGAGTTGTTGTTTTATTAATTCGGAGTTGTTTCGTTTCCGTATTCTATCTAACATTGTTTATGTTTCTAGCCTGCCTCTGATACCACTGTAGGGATTTTATAGCACCACACTAGGTTTAGGGTTGCATCACACATGCTATAACAAAAATTTTAGAGGGTGGTAAGCAATTCCATCCATGAATCGAACTAGAAAGATAGAGTAACAACATGCCAGTATCATATACTATAAGTATCTAACACTAAGTGGGAGAGAATATAATCATTGTAGACCTCCTCCTAGACTCCTTGGATAGAGGTTTGAATCGGTTGGCTTTGTGTCCTTCTGCATCCACTATGATCCACCACGAAGTCTCTTTGCACCAAGCTCCAAGCTTCTCTTGATCAAGGAAGAAGAAGAAGAGAACACTCCAATCTAGTGGGCAAAACTAAAGTGGAATGGTAATTTGGGTTTGGATCTCAATTAAAAACCTTTTCTTTTTAATATTTTCTCTTTCTTTTGAAACACTAGTGAGCTTTGAGGAGAGAGAGGAACAAGGAGATGGCTCAAGCTAAACTCATGAGTGACTAATGAGAATAACCCTTGCTTAACTCAAGAGAGTAAGAGTGAGTTGTCATGTCAAACTATGGTAAAATAATATCTAGATATTTTGTAACTAGAGTTTAAGCAAAACCATGGGCAAATGAAACCATGGTTTTGACTTGTCAACACAAGAAAATGTGAGTTGAATAGTCAACCATGATTTCATTTTTCATTTTGCTTAATCTCAAATTAACAAAATATATGTATAAATATGTAACCATGTGAGTCTTGCATTGCCACCACCAATGTATCATCAACCATGGCACATGTATGCTTGCATGTGTTCATGCACATCAACATATACATACACTCATGCAAACAACAAAAGAAATAGGTTTAAATAAATGAGCTAATAGACTTAATATTAAATCAACACTTAATTTAATAACCCGGTCATATCACATACGACCCGTCCAATAGAAAACGCCCGAATAAAATACGGTATCCAATACACGCATTTAATCGAGCTCCAGCGCATATCACATATACACCCCAAATCATTTCGCCTAAGCTAGAAGACTCCATTGTGGGACTTTGAGACTCGTCAATACGCTAGCAGTAGGCAATGATCACATCACATGCCCACAAACCATCAGTGGCACAAGCAGTACGTAACGGCTCCTAGGTATTGATCTATCAGAAGAAATACAAGCAAACCTGCTAACACTCCAGTCGAGCCAACTGGCAACACTTACCGTACAGTCCGGTCTCTTCGTCAAATATGCTACATATGTGAGTCTAGTGATGGTATCGTCAACCCCAATAACCCAATAAGTCATGCCGGTATATGGCTCATAACAGATCGAGAAACTACTGATAACACTTATCAGTAAATTTAAGCAGCCCTGACCAGGGACTTCCTGTTATAGCCAATCGTACATGGTGCAACATCAGCCCCCAATACCGGGAGAGACGAAACCGCTCCTATCGCTCATTGCCTGAATGTGCCTCGGGACTGTACCCAAAATCCACCTGTTGCATGACTTAATAGAGACATGTGTAGCATTTTAGAAATTTGGAAATAAATAAATTTAATTAATTTAATAATAATTTGAAAAATCACAAAGTTGATAAAAACAAATAAGTCAATTTTCTTAAGATCTATGTAAAATAATTTAAATTAAAATTTTAGTATGCAACAAAAATAAGCTATAAGGGTTTTAGTGACAAATTTAGCTTCATTTTAATAAAATGTGTGTTTTATAATAAGCTAGGTTGTGAAGGGTTTATAAGTAAAGTTTAGGTTGTTAAGCAAATAGGAAATTGTTAAGGGTATAAATGAAAGTGGAGTAGAAATCATTTTAGTTCAGAATTTATTTTCAAATTAAAACAAATTATGAAGATAAGGCTAATACACCTCATGCTTGCATGCACACACTCATCTCGCACCTCCTCCTTGCATGAGATGAGCACCCTTTAACCCTTGACACCTCTTCCTTCACCTTATCCCTTCCTTCTCTCATATATATAGCACATATCCAGTTCAATAGCTCAGATTAAAACTCAAAATTTTAAGGTAAAAAGATAAATTAAAAGAGAAAATGAAAGAAAAAGAGGAAGAAGAAGAAGAAGGAAACTATGTTCTTGGTTTTCATCACCATCAAGTTAGGAGGGACTTAGCATCTTGAAGGGTTATTTCAACAACTATTTGGAGGGTCAAATTCTTAAGCATGGTAAGAAAATTAAGTTTTGTAGCTTAATTAATTTAAATTGAACAAAGTTACATAATATCGTATTTTAGTTAATTTTAAGCTCTGTGTAAATCTTCTTTTGCTGGGAAGATAATTAACTTAACAAAACAGTGTTAAAATGATGTATGAAACACCTAGAGAAAACCATAGGACCATGAACCCAGGGGGCCGGTTTTTGGCCGGCGGCCAATAGGGAAATTCCGGCGTCGCCAGCTATATAGGAAGCTAAGCGGGTTTTTCTTGTTGGGTAGGTATCAGTGTATAATTTTGGCTATTTTGGTATTGTTTAAGTTAATTAGTTTCACTGCAGATAGAATCTGGAAACGTATATCGGAAAAGATATCTTAAAATACCAAATACGACACGGTTAAAACGCGTCGCGATTTAAATTCTGTAGCGATGCGGGTTAAGGTTAAAATCTAGTAAGGTTAAGTGTTTAATAGCTCGATATAGTCGTATATAATAAAACTAGTACGTGGGAACGGGTGTTTTTCTTTTCCGTCATGTCGGAGTAGCCGTTTCCTTATACAAGTTAAATTGTGATATTAGATTAAAAAACGGGAATTTCGGAGGCAGCGAGGAAAGGGAAAGGATTGGCAATTCCTAAATAGATTCGACGTTTCCGGTGAGTAGACTAAACATCTACCGGGGAATTGTGTAAAGATGGCGTGATACGCCCGTAGTTATATTTAACTTAATGCTTTATTTTGTTATGCCAAATTGACCACATGCATTCATCATTCTATATGCTTGTTTAGTTGCTAGAACACTACACAAGTATCGACGAGTCATGCCACATGCATATATTATATGTTACACACACCTCGTCGATATTACCAAGTCACTTTTACACTTAGCAAACTTATTGTTAAAAATGATTCATACCGTATCTTACACCCCAATAATAATGGTAAATTGCATTATCAATATCATGTTTAATATCTGAGTATTCTATGTTGATGTAATAGGACATGGCAGTATTGAGGATTTATGGTTTTGAGTTTTGAATACTATTACATAAATTTAGTGATTTTCATGATTGATGTGACATGTACACCCTGAGATGTTTTATGAATTGGTTTTATTCCGAACCGAGTCGGTTGATATACGGTTATGGAATTATAGTATTACTCCGAACCGAGTCGGTAGATATACGGTTACGGATTTACAGTTTTATCCAGACAGAGTCGGTGGGGAATACAGTCGGTGTAAGTCCACGGTAGCGCGCCGGCCGTCTAACAGACGCCAAATGCGGAACAAAAACTTTTACAACTGGCGCTATCTCGTACTATAACCCGGATCTGCCATTAATGATAAACTAACAAACTACAAAGTGGGTTGGAATGTTATACCGAACGATCCAAGTCCTTCGGTCTTCAACCATCATCCCACGCTTTGTTGCGGCTGCTCCGATCTCCTGATTCTCCAATCTTCTCGTCCAGGTGGCACCACGTCGACGGATCTTTAAACGGGCTCCCGCCTCTGAAACGAGGCAACTCGATCATCAAGTTTGCTAAAAGAGATGACCAAGATTGATGTAGAGAATAAGTAGAACACTTTGTCTCGTTACGTCCAAAGTCACGGACGAATGGTTAATGAAATTGCCTTTTGGATTGAAATGAAATGAGAGAATGAGTATGCTTAATTTCCATGAATCCAAAAATATCATATTTTCAAAACAACAACCATAATCCTTTCACCAAGAGGGGCCAACCCCTTAAAAGGAGAGGGAGGTGAGTGTAGGAATCAAGAGAGTGACCATTAGCACTAATACAAATGAATGAGTCATAATGCACACCTTGCAAAACATTAATGCAAATGATTAATCACCATAATCTTGTCATCAAAGCATTTAATGAACAAATGAGTCATGAAGCCTAGTCACCATCCTAGTCATCATCTAGAAACATCTAGAAGCACGACTCACCCTCAACTCAAGAAAAGATAAATCCGTCTTTAACCAAATGTTAAAGACAGGCGATAGAAAACTGGAAAATGGCAACTTCCAAAAGTGATCCTGAAACGAATTTCAAGATAACCCTGTATCAGTATAAACATACCCGCATTTGTATTACGACCGAATACAAATACAACTGAGACAAAGATATTATATCTACACAGTATAATACTCGGATCCGGCTTAAACCAAAGCCTACCAGTATTATCTGCTCAAAATATGACACGTGCGAAAACGCACGTGCATTTTCCAAACCCTGCCATAAAACCTTACGACCTCTACAACATTTCGCCCGAACTTGGGAAACTGTCTGTGGGGGACTCTAATGACTCATCAACACACTGGCACTGGGTATAACCACTAGCACGTTAGAGGTACGAGCTGGACGTAACGTTTGCCTATGTATTGATTGGAAGGGAAGCTGACCAGCGAACTCATCCATAAACCCTACTGAGCCTAACAGTGACAATATACATACTGTCCGGTCCGTTCGTCTATGAGTATCGCATATCGGCCTAGGGGCTAGTAACGTCAGACCCCCAATAGCATTATAAGTCGTGTCAGAGAGTAGCCCAGAACACCCTGAGATACTACTGGAGTACCAACCAGTAAATCTCCTGCCTCGGCCGAGGGCTTTGTGTAATCGCTCTCCTAGACACAGCGCGATCTCACCCCCAATACCGGGAGAGATGAATCCCCTGCCGATCCGCTCACTTGCCTCCATGTGGCTCGGAACTGTACCAAAAAAATACCTGTTTGCACGACTCCTTTGAGCCGTGGTAGGGTAGAAATCAAAGCACAGTGGGAAATCACACGAGGCAAATGACGACCTCAGGTCGATGAACTAATATGTATACATGTCACCAGGGAACTGCTATCTGACGATATGTATAATTCCAACTAGCATGTTCCCGGCGAGTCCTGTCCGGTGTACTCATAACTCAATGAGCATCTTTATAAATCTTAGGTGAACCAACTAACACCAATGGCTTGTGAGACCGGCCACCGCCCCTCATCGGGGTCTCGACAGTATACACTAGTCTACTCTGGAGTATCGATGCCTTGTCTCGAAACTCCCACGACTAGGGACTCTTTAAGGATGTGCTTATAGACCCCAGCTCCCACGTATATGATCACCATCATACTGTTGGCTGTCAAGCAGAATCCTATGGGCTCTATCAACATGCAATAGCGAACTAAAGCATGTATATGATGATAAAGACAAACCAGATAGCATACTATCATCTTGAAAAAGATTGTCATATCGGTATAGGTCCTGCCTCAATCATTGCAATCACGTACCTGCGATCCAATAATTGACTTTGAGGGCACTATCTCCAACAATCTCCCACTTGCATTTAAGGCTAATTATTGCGATGTCTCATACTCACAGCCCGTTTGATACTGAACATCGAACTCCTCTACTAATCAGTTTCACAAAGCTGGTTTATAAAACTCTTGTGTTCGAGAAATTGCCTCAGTGAGTGGATCCGCCCTGATGTTTCTTTGTATATCTCTCTTAATCTCAAGTTCACGGAGAAAGACATCTCCCGAATCGTGTAATACCTGTCTTAGAATATGTCTGAATATCTGATGGGATCTAGTTCATAAATGAACTCCAAATCCAAACTTCTTAGACTATAGTGATCACTGAACCTAATCAGTATCTAGCACCATGCCTCCCACAGTATCCACTTAGACCACCTGTCCATAATACTGTCCCTTGTCAGAGGGAAAACTATAACTCTGCCAATCACTCTGCCATCTATGTCATCTTTGAAGCCTGGAATGATAACCGTCTCGCGATGGAGGCCGCCGTCATCAAATCCATAGAACATTCACTTATGTTCTAAAACTGCTTCCTTATATTTCTTCAGGATTGGATTAATATAAACTTATCGCATCTAGTGCAAAAAACAACATCTGGTGTGGTACTTGACATCTCATGATTGACTCAATTGCCTAAGCAAGTGATCTGCCAATCATGCACATCCCTCTCTCCTTTAGTCTGTAAGACACCTTTAAAAAGGGTGACTTTATCACCTGCAGGTAGACCACCATGCCAGGAGTCATCTATTCTAAAATACTATTAGAATATTTTTAAAGTACCCATATTGGGAAACTACCCAAATCTAGATCTAAAACAATAGATCTAGTAACTAGAATGTCAAATATTATATCCATATCCTTTGTGTAGAAACAACTGTGTGATGACCACAGTATAACCGATCGTAGTATAGGAATTTTACTTCCTACTCTATGTATGTCATCCAAATACCAGGACATCACACCCTACTACCTTCTTAACAGATCCATCCCCTATTCTGATGAAGTCAAAGCCATAACTTTTACATCAAAATTAGATGATCTTCTCTCCGTTATATCTGCTCAAGCCTATAAATAGACATAATCTACTTGCCCACTATACTTCCGATGCTCCCACTGACTACTACAACCCTTTGGCAGAATAATATATACGTGCACTTCTAAAGATAGTTTAGAACGACGTTATACTTATCCTCCTGCCGGGTTTCATAGTCTGGAACAATAGTAGTGTCAAGTCTGGGTAAATAAGAACCTCCCTGTCACCGTCCTTGAGGCTACCGGAGTACCTCTCGGGTGTCTGAGGTTACCCACTATATCTGCGGAGTGACTATTGGAATGTCAAACCTGATTGAATATATAGGTCCTATTAAATTTTCCATAATCGTTTGCGGTTCTGGAATCACATCCACTTCTACCATACTCCCACTACTGTTTTCTGAAAAAATCCATTTTACTAAAACTGTGGCGAATCAAGAACAATATCACTATTGATCTTCCAAATGGTAGAAAGTCAACCCTCATCAAAGCCAGGGTCAACCCACAAACTGCCATTACAGAAACGTGCCTTGAGTTATCCAGTGTCTGGTTTTAAGCATAAGCTGGACAACTCCCCGTACCTTAACATCGTTAAGATATGAACCATTCTATATACCATATAGAAATAGAGGCACTAATTTAATTGGAACCAGATTCAAATTATGCAACTGTCTCCAGTGCATATTAACTTAATGGAGAGAAGCTACTCAGCATTACTCAACTTAGGAATTCATCCAATTATGAGTAACCTGAAAGAGAAACAAGTTTCTCAAAACCATTACTATCATTTGAATACAAATCACAAGAATTTACATCTTCGATTTCTTTGAAGAATCCTGATACTTGCGACACCTGGTTCTCTACTTTATTCTTATACCCACAACTTCTCAAAACTTAGACATTGTATTTCTACGAAACACTTTTCAAATAACTAGAGAAGTCATAAGTAAACAGAACATAGTATGAGGACCTACCCCTTTGTCCTGACGGACACTGGACAATATACAATACTCTGTATAAGTCCGCTGAGTTGAATAACTCAAATCCTGTGCATCATAAGTTGAAAACTGTACCCAAGCGATTTCCTCAAATATCACCAATTACAATGAATTCCGATATAATGAGGATGATCACCTTATTCCCAATAACTTACTCTCTCTTATCATCTGTAAAACCATACAGATGTGAGAATGTAATATTGTAAACACATACCCTGGAGTAATTATCTATTCGAGAAATCAGTTTTTCCTTTAACAATGCACTGAAACATGAAAATGTTTCGTAGGGGTATCCTGGTATTCTTAGTAATGCCTCTTCCATAATCCAATTCATGACTGTAACCGTATATTTCTTTGCCATCTCTCCAAATCCCTTTATTTGTCTTTATTCATTACCTTCTGTACACCATCGTTAGGCTAAGTGGTTTTCTTCCTTCCCTACCGTTCGGCACCAGCCTATGGTTTGGAAGAAGACTATCCAGTAAGCATAACAAGTGTACCCTCTTAATCCTAGGAGTACTCGGAACCTGAGAGAAGGTGATGATAAAAGATAACTGAATAATACCTTATTCTATTTCTCCCGAACTGGGGAAAAAGTAAAGGTGAAATAGGAGTGGCGATGAAGTACGTGGTTCGGTCATGAATGATAACAGTCGCAATTTACTTTGCCCTCTTTCTAATCCCTTTATTTTGTCTTTACATATTACTTTATGCACACCCTACTTAGGCTAATTTGTTTTCTTCATTCCCTACCTTTCGGCACCTGCCTATGGTTTGGAATAAGACTATCCAATAAGCGTAATAGGTATACTCTCCTAAACTAAGGAGCCCTCGCAACCTGAGAGAAGGTGATAATAAAAGACAACTGAATAAACTAATTCTATTTCTCCTGAACCTGGATCCATCCTCGAAGAAGTCCCTCCGAGTTTGTATATAACCATACGATGGATCTATCCAATGGAAGTGGATGTCCGTAATAATACGGGGTGTTCTGAGAAATTCAAAGGGTAAAAGAAGGAGCGGCAATGACTTATGCAACTCGGACAATCCAAAAGCCAGTATTTTAAGAAGGTTCGGTCAACTTGGTCACTGAGTCATAGTCTAGGGTCGGTCAAAGGTCGCTGCCAAAGAGAGAGAAAAGAAACACTCTGCGTGCACTCTAACCTAGATCAGAATGGTTATCACTTTATCTAATCAGGAAACCTCCCACTGTAACCTCAAATTCTCCTCCAAACCTGAAAGAAGAATTAGTCGGGATCACCCGAAGAGTAAACCAACTCATCAGTGAGAATCGGGATCCAACTATCATCGCATGATAACTTGATGGAAGCCACTCAAGTTATCACACTCTAGAAGGTATGCGCATACCTGGCAAGTTTCAGTTTATATTTGAAACTCCCGATGTGATTTTTGCCTCATGCTCTTATGACTTTAGCTTTGGTCAAAATGACATAAGTCACATGCCAAGTTCTACCCGTCACTATCCAGGTCAACTTGAACCCACCCGCACATGCCCTTGACTTTGGCCAAAATGGCAGAACGAATGTCCCAAACCAACTCATCTATCTATGCAACAAATGAATACCCAGCAGCTACCAAACACTATGCCTTGACTTTGGCCAAAATACATAGCTTGAATACTACTTAATACCCAAAAGAAATGACAGAGGGCTACGGCTGGTCTTTGGAGAAAAACCTTTAACGTAATGAACTTGATCTCATTGAAGGAACCTGATAGCTTTTTATAAAAATATAGTGGCGAAAACATTTTGCTAAAGAGGTCATTCCCGGTGAAGGGATCTCGGCTCTTTCCTCGTGGAATGAGGTGCAAGATATTCCAACTGAATACCGCGATGCAAAGCAACTTGTAATCGACTATAGTAAAGTTATTACCCTGATACAAACTTCTGCCCAAGGGGTCACTCCCGGTGAAGGGATCTCGGCCCTTGCCTCGTCGAATGAGGTGCAAGATATTCTAAACTGAATATCACTATGCAAAACAAAATGTCTTTGTAATAACACTTTTAAAATTGGTTCCAACAACATCAAATATAGGATTGTATTACTTGCATTGATAAGAATCAACGCAGTCCTATCAATCAATCACACCAGAAAAGAACGAAAAATAAAATATACGTATATGCCATCCGCATTCGTCACTGGGTCCCGTCATCACCCATTAGGTTACTTAACTAATGACAGAGCGGGGACTGGACTACCGCGGGTGTAAAACATATACAACATCTAATAGTATATATACCAATATACAATAATCGCTCAAGGCGTGATAATATGCAATATTACAGAAAAGTAAAAAGCATCATAGAACAATACAGATAATCTGGGATCCCCGGGCTTCACAGAGCCACTGCTGAAACCTGACATTCCCCTGGTCGTGTGGATAGCCTGTGCAATGAAACCTAGACCTCTACGGGTGCAGCAAGTTACCCGCCAAAACCTTAAGCGGGGCAGCCCCCTACAGCAAAATGAATGGACCACCTGGCACTTCACGGAATCCGGTAACTTGAGCACCCCTCCTTGGGTCAACCTGTACCCCCTATGAGTGCGGGGAATAGTCTGCCAATTCTAGAGTGAGGTCCCTTTGCCTCTCAAAGCCATGAGATACGGACCCGATGCCCTCCAGAACCCAGCTATCCATGCACTCCGTCGCGAGGTAAACCTAGTATAGAAATGAAAAATATACAACGGGTACATCGATCCCATCCCGGTCGTACCCCAAAAGAATATTATACAATAAGCAGTGATGGCAGTCCACATGTTAGACGCTCGCCCCGCAATATCAAATGTACAAATAAATCCAAACTGTACTACCATTGCATACTGCTATCCACCACGACATATCCGCAACATCACAACACAACACAGAACATCAACACGAATGTCACGTTCGCAAACCCGTCTAAAAGAACTATAGCAATTAGACGTGGTTTACCGCTCAAATGGCATTCCCGATCGGAGATATAAAGTAAGTACTATATACTAACAAGTTTAAAATTTCGATCGACAAAATTTCCTGAAGTGGGCCTCACGTACATCTGTTGTACAGTAACAAAATCTGGACCCAAAAGAACAGTACCAGAAACCACAATTTATCATGTAGAAATAACAGAAGAAACATGGTCTACTAAGTCACCAATACGGCCGCGGTTCCGCGGTCAAAGCATGGCTTTGACCGCGTTTCCACGGCGGTTTGGTCGACTCAGTGGGTCGTTTTTCATCTGGTTCCTTAAAAAAGCCTGCTTAATTTTCTGGTATATGCAAAATAATTTTTAGACCCTTTAAAAATCGACAGAAACTTTAACATGGAATTTTGCGGTATTCGAAAATCCGTTCGATCGATATTTTAAACGCGTTAGCACAAGTTACTAAAGCTTAATGGTGAGGCTCTGATACCACTGTAAGTCTACGGTAGTGCCCCGGCCGTCTAACAGACGCCAAATGCGGAACAAAAACTTTTACAACTGGCGCTATCGTGTACTATAACCCGGATCTGCCATTAAAGCTAAACTAACAAACTACAAAGTGGGTTGGAATGTTATACCTAACGATCTGAGTCTTTCGGTCTTCAACCATCATCCCACGCTTTGTTGCGGCTGCTCCGATCTCCTGAATCTCCAATCTTCTCGTCCAGGTGGCACCACGTCAACGGATCTTTAAACGGGCTCCAGCCTCTGAACCGAGGCAACTCGATCATCAAGTTTGCTAAAAGAGATGACCAATATTGATGTAGAGAATGAGTAGAACATTTTGTCTCGTTACATCCAAAGTCACGGACGAACGGTTAATGAAGTTGCCTTTTGGATCGAAATGAAATGAGAGAATAAGTATGCTTAATTTCCATGAATCCAAAAATATCATTTTTTTCAAAACAACAACCATAACCTTTCACCAAGAGGGGACGGCCACTTAAAATGATAGGGAGGTGAGTGTAGGAATCAAGAGAGTGACCATTAGCACTAATACAAATGAATGAGTCATAATGCACACCTTGCAAAACATTAACGCAAATGATGAATCATCATAATCTAGTCATCAAAGCATTTAATGAACAAATGAGTCTTGAAGCCTAATCACCATCCTAGTCATCATCTAGAAAAATCTAGAAGCACGACTCACCCTCAACTCAAGAAAAGATAAATCCGTCTATAACCAAATGTTAAAGACGGGCGATAGAAAACTGGAAAATGGCAACTTCCAAAAGTGATCCTGAAACGAATTTCAGGATAGCCCTGCATCAGTATAAATATACCCGCATTTGTATTACGACCGAATACAAATGCAACTGAGACAAAGATATTATATCTACACAGTATAATACTCGGATCCGGCTTAAACCAAAGCCTACCAGTATTATCCGCCTGAAATATGACACGTACGAAAACGCACGTGCATTTTCCGAACCCTACCATAAAACCATACGACCTCTACAACGTTTCGCCCGAACTTGGGAAACTGTCTGTGGGGGACTCTAATGACTCATCAACATACTGGCACTGGGTATAACCGCTAGCACGTCAGAGGTACGAACTGCACGTAACGTTTGCCTATGTATTGATTAGAAGGGAAGCTGACGAGCGAACTCATCCATAAACCCTACTGAGCTTAACAGTGACAATATACATACAGTCCGGTCCATTCGTCTTTGAGTATCGCATATCGGCCTTGGGGCTGGTAACGTCAAACCCCTAATAGCAGTATAAGTCGTGTCAGAGAGTGGCCCAGAACACCCTGAGATACTAGTGGAGTACCTACCAGTAAATCTCCTGCCTCGGCCGAGGGCTTTGTGTAATGGCTCTCTTAGACGCAGCGCGATCTTACCCCCAATACCGGTAGAGACGAATCCCCTGCCGATCCGCTCACTTTCCTCCATATGGCTCGGGACTGTACCCAAAAAAGACCTGTTTGCACGACTCCTTTGAGCCGTGGTATGGTAGAAATCAAAGCACGGTGGGAACTCACACGAGACAAATGACAACCTCAGGTCGATGAACTAACCTGTACACATGTCACCAGGGAACTACTATCTGACGATATGTATAATACCAACTAGCATATTCCCGGCGAGTCCTGTCCGATGTACTCATGACCCAATGAGCACCTGTATACATCTTAGGTGAACCAACTAACACCAATGGCTTGTGAGACCGGCCACCGCCCCTCGTCGGGGTCTCGACTGTATACACTAGTCTATTCTGGAGTATCGATGCCCTGTCTCGAAACTCCCACGACTAGGGACTCTTTAAGGATGTGCTTGTAGACCCCAGCTCCCATGTATATGATCACCATCTTACTGTGGCTGTCAAGCAGAATCCTATGGGCTCTATCAACATGTAATAGCGAACTAAAGCATGTATATGATGATAAAGACAAACCAGATAGCATACTATCATCTTGAGAAAGACTGTCATATCGGTATAGGTCCTGCCTCAATCATTGCAATCACGTACCTGCGATCCAATAATTGACTTTGAGGGCACTATCTCCAACAGTCGGATACATAGTGAACTTTGTTGATGTCAGGATCATTCGAAGAATGATGTCTGTAAGAATTGGAAGTTTTTTAGTCGATGATGTACACGGAGAAATGAATTTTATTGGGAATAAATGATGAGATTTCAGTTTGAACTATGAGATTCTTGATTTTCACATATAATCATACATTATACTTGTTCACAATTATGTTAGTATGATCGTCATATTTACATTATTAACCGTTATATGTTAGTTATTCAATGAGTTGGCAACTCATCCCCGTTGTGCCACAGTTCCTTGCGGGGGTAGAGTGGACGGTTAGCTGCGGTGCAGATCTACGTTTGTAGCTTTCTCACATCTTTTGCTGGGTGGGTTACATATGTAGTAACCTTCCCTTTTGGTATTGTATTTTGTATCTAGAAAATCTCCATCAGACCTGTATATGACTTAGAGTGAGAGATGATATGTATATGTTTGACAGTTGAGATCGTTTAGTTCTATAAATTGTGGTTTCATTTCTTTATGTCTGAGAATTGTATTGATGCTTATATACTGAGGTTTTATTTTCCGCTGTTGGTATTGTTGATCCCAACTAGGGATGCAACCAAACTTAACACTTTATACTTGTTTAATACTTAACTTCATAAACTGTGATTTTTACTAAAACTAAATTTTCTATATAAAGAATTACGCAAAAAGGATTTTGATCTTGGTTATCAGATTACTTGGACGGTGTGCATATCTTTAGATATGATACAATCTAAGTGCCGGTCACATCCAAACTTGGGTCGTGACAAAGTTGGTATCAGAGCCTAGGAATAATTGTACGGAATTGAGTAGGAGATTTCAATAGGTTGACGTGAGTCCGTGAGTTAGGATGTCCTTTTGATGGAGTAGGTGAATTAGGACGAATGCAGTACCGTACGTATGTTCCGCGGCATATTTACGTTATCGTATCCAGCCTAACCAACCTTAGGATGTATATCTTGATCTATTCTTCTGTTGATTCTCCGTTATTGATTGTTCCTATTCCTACGTCTTATCAACTCTTGTTTCTTATTCCAGTTGCTATGGCTACGCAGGCTAAGCGAGCCGCAGCCAGAGATGCAGCTAGGGCGAGTCCGCCTGTGACGACGAATGGTACACCGGATGTTCCAGCGGTGCATGAGCATGTTGATCCTCCTCCTCCAGATCGAATGACTAGGATTGAGGAGGGCATGTTGGGATTGGAGCGAGTGGTAGGACAGTTAGCTGAGGCCACTCGAGTACTGAGACAGGATCTAGCAACGACCGTAGCAGAGTCCGAGGTACAGCCTAAGCAGACGGTAGTACTTGTAGATACGAGAGTGATGGAGGTATCACTTATAGAGTTTATGAGATTGCGACCTCCAGTGTTTACGGGGACCGATGTAGCAGAAGATCCTCAGTCCTTTCTTGATAGGATGGCGAGGATTGGCAGATCATTGCGATGTTCTGATGCGATGTCAGTTGAGCTGACTAGCTTTCGTTTGGAGGGACTTGCACAGGAGTGGTGTGAGTCGATGAAGAGAGGGCGAGCCATGAGTCTTCCTCCGATGTCGTGGACCGAGTTTTCCACGGTCTTTCTTGCCAGATATCTTCCTCAGAGAGTGAGGGACGCTAGAGCTAACAATTTTGAAGCATTACGGAAATCGGCAAGTATGTCAGTGGCAGATTATGATTTACGATTCACCCAGTTGTCACGCTATGCTCCATATCTAGTACCTACGGAGGAGCTTCGGGTGAAGAGGTTCCTAAGGAGTTTGGATACAAAGTTATTTCTGGCGATCGGCTCCCAGCATTTTGATACGTATGCGCAGGCCATGGATGTAGCAATATGAGTAGAGGAGCGGTTAAGAGATGCAGTAGTTGTTCCGGAGCCAAAGAGGAGTAGGCCGACCGGGCCACTGGCTAGACAGTTTGGTGGAGGTAGAGGAAGATATACTCCAGGCCGCAGTTTCGGCGAGGTTAGACTCCGGGCCAGATGTTCAGTTCTTACCCCGATGATCTGGGGACCCCACTTATATGTTATAATTTCGGGTGTCCAGGACATACAGCTAGAGGATGTACACGCGATAGTGGGACTGTTACTCCACAGGCTGCTTTACCCCTTCCACCTTCTACGCTGATGGCTTTACTTCCTCCCCTGTTGGCGCTACACGCCAGGCAGTTGCACCACGAGGTCGAGGCTTTGCGGGACGTTCTCAGAGAGGTCAAGGAGATAGAGGTAGAGGACGACATGATGCGGGCAGGGGCCAGGCACGAGTATTTGCGCTGACTCCACAGGATGCCCAGGCATCAAATGCAGTCGTGACATGTACTCTTACAGTATGCTCGTTAGAGGCACATGTTTTATTTAATCCCGGTTCTACACATTCTTATGTATCTTCACGATTTGCACTTTCTTTGGGGAAAGAGTCATCGTTGTTAGAGTTACCATTAGTGGTGACTATCCCGGTGGGAGATTCCTTTATAGCTCGGCACGTATTCAGATCGTGTTCTGTGTGTATTGGTGATAGAGATTCGCTGGTTGATCTGATTCTCCTGGATATGTTAGATTTTGATATACTCCTTGGTATGGATTGGCTGGCCGCCTGTCATGCATATGTAAATTATCGGGGGAAGGCGGTTAGATTTTGTTTCCAGGTGAACCGGTGTTTGTTGTGCAGGGGGATTTTAAATTAGCTCCTGCCAACATGATTTCTGCTCTTTGTGCGGGGCGACTCTTGAAGAAGGGTTGTCATCGGTTCTTGGTATTTGTTCAGGACTTAGAGGTCGCGGAGATTCCATTGGACCAGGTTCCGATCGCACGAGAATTTCCTGAGGTGTTTCCTGCTGAGTTACCAGGATTGCCACCCGATCGTGACATTGAATTTTGCATCAACTTAATTCCTGGTGCGGGGCCAATTTCTATACCACCCTATCGAATGGTACCGACTGAATTGAAAGAACTCAAAAGCCAGTTGCAAGAGTTGTTAGATAGAGGGCTTGTGCGTCCTAGTGTATCACCGTGGGGAGCTCCGGTCTTATTTGTAAAGAAGAAGGACGGTAGTATAAGATTGTGTATCGACTACCGACAGCTGAATCGCGAAACTGTGCGAAACTGGTATCCACTACCAAGCATAGATGACTTATTCGATTAGTTACAGGGAGTTGGTTACTTCTCAAAGATCGATTTACGGTCAGGGTATCACCAGCTGAGGGTTCAGAAGGACGATATTCCGAAGACGGCGTTTCGTACAAGATATGGGCACTATGAATTTCTGGTGATTCCTTTGGACTCACCAATGCTCCAGCAGCTTTTATGGATATGATGAACCGTATATTTAGACCCTTTATTGATCGGTTTATTATAGTGTTCATAGATGACATTCTTGTTTATTCTCGGAGTCGGACGGAGCACGAGCAGCATTTGCGTATTATGTTGCAGACCTTGAAAGAGCATCAACTGTTTGCAAAATTCTCTAAGTGTGCTTTTTGGCTCGATAGTGTGGAGTTCTTGGGTCACGTGGTTATGAGAGAGGGTATATATATGGACCAAAAGAAGATTGAAGCGGTACAACACTGGCTTAGACATGTGTCAGTTACGGAGGTTCGGAGTTTCTTAGGTCTGGCAGGTTATTATCGACGCTTCGTGCAGGATTTTTCACGGATCGCTGCACCTTTGACCGGGTTGACTAGGAAGGAGGTTCCATTTCAATGGACAGATGCGTGTGAGCGGAGTTTCCAGCAGTTGAAGACGCTCTTGACGACTGCACCTGTATTATCCTTACCTTCCGGGTCAGGTGGTTTTGTTGTGTATTGTGATGCTTCTAGAGTGGGTTTAGGCTGTGTGTTGATGCAGCATGGCAGGGTTGTAGCTTATGCTTCTTGATTGGTTGAAAATTCCGGTGTGTAGTTGGAAAATTGTATAGAAATCACAACCAAAAATATTTTGACCACAATCAATAACGGTGTCGAATGCAGTGCGTTAGTAAGGGTGGATCGTCCACAGTGAAAGTGTAATCGTTCGTGTTTCGATTTAGATGAGTCGAAACTTTAAAGAAAAGAAAAGAAACAATTCATGATTTAAAGAATTGAAGTTCAAGAATTAGTAAAATCTAGTCTAAATCAAGAAACAATAAAATCAAGAATTGAGAATTTGTGATGATTTCTAATCCAAATATCATGAATCGAAGTGAGGCTTGTAGAAATCGATCGGATCTATAGATGTGATGAGATCTAATGATTTCATATTCTTATCCTTTAACGAATTGATGCTAGATCGATGACGATTTTTTGAGGTTAAGGGTCTTACGAAGAAGCTAGGGTTTCCTCATCTTATCTTTTGTCCTTTCGATGCATCTCATTCACAAACTAGCTTCTAGTAAATCTAATGATCGATCGTTGATCTCTAGTTTCGAGCGAACACAATCAATAAAGCATCGTCTCGAAACTAGGTCATCGATCATTCGATTCACAAGAATTTACAAACGTTATAGGATTTAAGAATTGTGAAATAATCTAAATCATCATCATTCTATCGATCGTCTCGACTTCTTTACGAGCGGAGTTTTACTCAAACATTATCACAAAGCAAACATTCAAGAATCTAGATTGAATCATAATGCTTGAATTAAAAGATAAGCAAGATAAAGAATTGTCACCTTTATTATATCAACAATTTTTTACACTTTGCTCAAAGACAACAAAAAATTGAGAAGGGAACGAGATCGTCGAATCTAGCATCGCATCGGCTACGTGAGTCGCGGATCGGCTTGGATCACATGCTCCGATGAAGTCCGGCTTCGCTTCTAAAGGCTTTGAAGGCTTCTTGCTTTGATTGAACTCAAAGATCATGATCTTGGATTGGAATTAGGGTTAGGGTTTTAAGGCACAAGTCGTGTCACTCAACTTGCGGGTGGAAGAGGAAGAGAGAAAAACCAACCTTCAACAACCTTTTGAAGTGAAGCTTAGGGTCCCTTTTATAGCCTTAAGAGCAGTTAGCTTCCTTAAGAAGCTTGGATTAGGTTAGCTTCCCTTGTAAGTTTTAGATTAGCTTAGCTTCCCTTGTAAGCTTGATCTTGGTTAGCTTCTCTCATAAGCTTGGTAGTTAGGAGGAAGGTTCTAGACTTAGTTAGTTAGGGGTGAAGCTTGCTTTGGAAGATAAACACTCTAAGCTTCCAACAGGCTTATGAGAGAAGCTAAGCTTCCAACAGGCTTCTCTCCTGAGGGAAGCTAAGCTAATCTAAAACAAGCTTATGAGAGAAGTGTTGTCTAATGAGGGTTTTCAGCGGATTGCACCCACAAAATCCAATAATAAAAGGAAGAGCGTGAATATTACATTTAAAGACAAGAATTATAAAAGAAAAGCCTTGAAAATTAGGGTTTCCAACCAAGCTAGCTTTTCGGTTGTCATGAGCCGTATCTTAATAGTCATGAAAAGATGTTAGAAATCACATCATCCCTAAATAAAACATCGTCTTTATTCTTCATTCCTATCTTTCTTCTAAACATCAATCATATAACCCTACGTGTGTATAAAGAACATCCCTACACCCGAAGAATTCAATTCAAGCTATCATACTCTTGTCCATCCACCTCAGTACTTTTTAATTGATGAATATTTAGATGAGTTTGCTCACACACTTTCATGCGACCGTTAATACTTCTTGAGGTACTAACCGACCAATTACTCATGTGCTTGCTTATTTGGTGTTTTTCCTCGTCTTGCACCACCTAAGGCTTAGCAGTGACTCCCAGACCAGTTGGCCTTAGGGCACTAGGTGAAGAGGCACCCTCGCTATATTTTTTTTTTGCTGCCTTAGCGATAACAAAACCAGTGTCCATTTTTCTGCACCATTTTATATTTTCTTCAATTTTTTATTTCCTTCATACTTTAGCTTTTAGACAAGAGCATTTCCAGGTATCCTCTATTATCCTGGGCTTCAAGACGTGTGTAAGTGCGTATAGTAGGGTATCAACGTTCAAAATGCTTGGCTTCCAGAATAGGAACTATTTTTCAGACTTATTTTTATCCTCAGATTAGTGTCTTCCTTCATCTTACTAACCCTTGGGACAACGCCTCATAACTACTTATTACTAGTTCGTATAAGAAAACTTCTAATTTTCTTGGTTTTCTTAAATTTTTCTAATCTTTTGGATGTAATTTTTCACTATCTAATCTTTTATTATCTTATTTATGTACAAAAATATTTTTATATTTTTAAATTTTTTAAATTTTTATAGGTTTTTAAAGAAATGTTTTGTGCTCATGCAAATGTTACGAAAATAAGCACAAACCTCCCCCAAACTTGTTTTCAACAGTGTCCTCACTGTTGCCTTTTGCTATGACTCGAAAAACCTGTAAGCTTGGGAGGAAATTTATTAATGGGGGCAAAATATTTAAGTGAAGATCCTCCCCCAAACTTATTTTTAGCTCATCATTTTATAAAAAATTTCTTTTCAAGAGCCAGATTATATACCCCCCCCCAAACTTGAGTTAAGCCATGTTAATCTTTGAAAATTACATGAGGGGGTCAAGAATCATTGGTCGATGCCAAGCTTTGCAAAGACCGAAAGTTAACACCAACCTTTCGAAAATTTTATCTATGCAGGGCTCTGGTAGGTGGAAGAAGAAGTGGGGAAAGGGTAAGTGGTGGAATAGAATATGTGTGCGTCTCATTTTGGAGAGACGATGCGGTGAAGGTGATGGATTACTCGCATTCTTTTTACAGTCCAGAAGAAGGGGCGGAGGTTCAATTCCATTGATTGGAAGATGATTCATCTCAACACCCGTGTCATTCAAAAATGTGAGTTCATCAGCGAAGATTTCCTCAAAAGTTCCATCAATACCCCGATGAATAATGTCATCACAAAGTGCTGGGTGATCTTCAGACTCAAAAAGAGATTCATAATTAGTGTTAGTTGTTGACCCGGACAACTCGGTGGAATAGTCCGTATGTGTCTGATACATAATTGGGTCAAACAACAATGTATGAAAAGAGTCAAGATCAGTATTATGAGGATCATCAAATTCGCTGCTGTCGACCTCCATTAAGTCGACAAAACAGACCTGAGCAGTTGGTTCAGAGGGTACACTTCCCAACTTGTAAATGTTCAGCTCAATTGACCTATTCCCGAAGGATAGGGTCATAGAGCCATTACGACAGTTGATGATAGCATTGGAAGCGGCCAAAAAGGGGCGACCTAAAATCACCAGAATTTGATTCCGTGGGTTCGCTACAGGCTGTGTATCAAGTACAATAATGTCCACAGGGAATACAAATTCCCCGATTTTTATTAACACATCCTCCAGTTCACCCCTAGGTTTGGTGATTGATCGGTCAGCCATTTGGAGAGTTATGTTCGAGGGCTTTAACACTCTGATACCTAGTTGCTCGTAAACCGAATATGGAAGCAAGTTAACACTAGCGCCAAAGTCTAGTAGAGCACGGTTGATGTGTTTTTCCCCAATAGAAATAGAAATAGTAGGACAGCCAGGGTCCTTACATTTCCTTGGTAATTGTTGGGGGAAAGCCGTGTCTACAGTCTTTGCCATGAATATCTTCTTGGGCACTTGAGTCTTCCTCTTTCTAGTGCACAAGTTCTTAAGATTTTTCGCATAGGACGGAACTTGTTGTATAGCATCTAGGAGAGGGATGTTGATGTTAACTTGCTTAAACATGTCCATAATCTTCTCCATATGTGGACTCGATTTGTTATCCCTTAACCGATTAGGATAAGGTGCTTTAGCAATAAACGCTGGGTCCATCATAGGAGAAGGAATTGTGTGTGGAATCAATCCCGGAATAGAAGTAGGGATCGTCCGTGGAGAACTAGAAGAGGTTTGCTGAGGTGGCGAGCCTTGTGGGAAACGAAGAATAAGCTCGCAAGAAGGCGGTAGGGTAGAAGAACTGGGGTCAGAATTAGAAGTAGAAGTGGAAGGAAAGGTCTCAGCCGGGGTATCATCGATAGATTTTTCAGTGTCATCAATCTCTTCCCCAACGTGATTGTCAAGCACTCTTCCAGATCTCAACGTGATTGCATTCACATGATGTGAATAGCCAGGATTGGGCAAAGGTTGAGCTGGAAGTTTCCCTTTCTCTCTTGCACTCATTTCGGCTTTTAGTCTTGCAATTTCTGCTTCCATCGATTTAATACTCTCACTTTGGGACGCAGAGTTTTTCTCAATTTTATCGACAGAAGACTTCATTTCAGCCGAAACTTGCATGATATTTGTTAAGACCAAATTCATGTATTGTGCAAATGAAGAGGAGTCATGAGTCCCGGTCAACTGTAACGGACTATACGGTGCAGGTGTGTTGACCGGATTTTGGAAGTTTTGTGCTTGGAAGGGGTGCTGACTCAATTGTGGTTGCTGTTGTGGTGGAGGGACCCTTTGGAAATTGTGTTGGTTTAGAACCGTATTTTGATTTTATGATTGGTTCCAAGCAAAGTTAGGGTGATTCCTCCAACCCTGATTATATGTGGAGGAAAAAGGATTGTTTCTAGGTCCTTGTTGGTAAGAAGAATTGATATGCTCATGACCTTGAAACGGAGAATTTATTGGACATTCTTCCGTCAAATGAGAAGGATCAGAACAGCAGCCACATACAGTTTTGGAGAGTGACAATTGATTTAGGACGACTAAAAATTTGTTTTCCATAGTCTCAAGTTTCTTTTGCATAGCTGAAATGTCAGCTCTAACTCCTATGGAAATATTATTGCCATCCCTAGACGATTGACTCATACCCTCCCACTGTAAAGATTTTTCAGCGAAATCTTCTAGAAATTTCCAGGCTTCCCCATCATCTTTGGTCATGAAGTTGCCTTGACACATGGATTCAAGGGTCTGTCTTGTGTTAGGATTAATGCCCTCATATATGATTCTGCACAGTTCCCATCTAGGGATTCCGTGATGTAGACATTGGACTAACAGATCCTTGAAGCGTTCAAGACATTTTGAAAATGGTTCATTTGGAAGCTGGGTAAATTGATTTATTTCGCTACGGACTCGAGCTGTCTTATGATGTGGGTAGAATTTCTTAAGGAATGCTTTGACGAATTCTCCCCAGTTTGAGATGGAATGTGCGGTAGTGTTATATAGCCACTTCTCGGCTATATCGCACAAGCTAAATGGAAGAAGAAGAAGACGCATAGCATCCACAGAAAGCTGTGAAGTACCCATCATTGCGTATACATTTTCAAATTTTGTAATAAACACATATGCGTCTTCAGACTCGAGACCGTGATATTTGGATAGAAGATTGATGTATTGGAGTTTAATCTGAAAATTGTCCCCGTTGGCTGGTGGAATGGAAAGAAAGGTGGAAAGGAGACCTCGTGTAGGATAGCACCTCTCTTGGAGAGAGATACGGGGTGGATTCTGCGTACCAACGGATGGCGGAAGAGTAGTGGTAAAGAAGTTCGATGGAGACGGATCCATCGATGTGGGTGTGGTGGTGGGTAAAGAAGAGGTAAATGTAGAAATACCGAGTTCGGAGTCGATCGGGGGAAACGAGGACTAAACGGGTACTAGAATCCCGTGTCCAGCCTATAATGCACTAAAAAGGGTTAGTACAAGTGGCAGCGTAGATATAATTAGGGGAAATGATGAATGTTGTGTTTGCTTTGAAAAATATACGGATTTTTTTTGAAAAAAATGATGCGATCACACAAATGCAACAAACAAAACCCTAATTCTAGTGGTCACCTAGGTCAAAGCTCTAGACCGCTCCTAACTGCCAAAAGACAAGTCGCGGGATAAATCCTCCACTGCCTCTTTGTCTCTCCTGTGACCAGGTAAGTGCCAAGTAAGTGGGAGGTTCTCCACTACGTAAGTAGTGGGCCTAATTAAGTAACCACTAGCCTTCGACACACTTGCCTTAGACACCACAAAAAAACACGGATAAGAAATGAATTACCGACGGCCTTCTTCTATCCTAAGTGAACGCGATGGTCCTTAGAGTCATCTCTAGATCTTTTTTAGTTAATGAGGGTAATGCGGATGCAACTTTTTGATTTTTGGGGCTTAGGAAGGGTAATGAACTCCCTACCAAATCTGAATTTGTTCTTTGCCCCTTAAATTCCGTATTAATATGCAAACAACCAAGAATAAAAAACACGCACAAATTTTTATTGCTTTTTGCGGTGCTGTGATTTATTTGCAAAGAAACCTGCAGAAAATTGTTAATTAGAGCAGATTTAGGGGGAGATAAGAAAGTAAGAAGTTTACAGAGAATTTTTTGTGCAGGGATGATGTCAGCACGGGGCGGATCCACCGTGGATGCAGGCATATGCCGCGGAATCGCCGCAGTTGGAACTGTTCACTGCTTCAAAATTTCACAACAAGCCTCTGTTCAAGTCCTCAGCTCTCTGGAATTCTCTGAAAAAAATTTCCACAGCTCCACAAATTCCAGATTTCCTCGCAACAAATCACAACAACACGTTTAGATTTTGCGCGAATTTTCATCTAAAAATATAGATGGAATAAACTTTTCAACTCAAATTTCAAAATAACGAACAATTAGCGCACTATCCCCGGCAACGGTGCCATTTGATTGGTTGAAAATTCCGGTATGTGGTTGGAAAATTGAATAGAAATCACAACCAAAAATATTTTGACCGCAATCAATAACGGTGTCGAATGTAACGCGTTAGTAAGTGCAGATCGTCCATAGGGAAAGTGTAATCGTTCGTGTTTCGATTTAGATGAGTCGAAACTTTAAAGAAAAGAAAAGAAACAATTCATGATTTAAAGAATTGAAGTTCAAGAATTAGTAAAATCAAGTCTAAATCAAGAAACAATAAAATCAAGAATTGAGAATTTGTGAATATTTCCAATCCAAATATCAAGAATCGAAGTGAGGCTCGTAGGAATCGATTGGATCTATAGATGTGATGAGATCTAATGATTTCATATTCTTATCCATTAACGAATTGATGCTAGATCGATGACGATTTATCGAGGTTAAGGATCTTGCGAAGAAGCTAGGGTTTCCTTATCTTATCCTTTGTCCTTTCGACGAATCTCATTCACAAACTAGCTTCTACTAAATCTAATGATCGATCGTTGATCTCTAGTTTCGAGCGAACACAATTAAGAAAGCATCGTCTCGAAACTAGGGCATCGATCATTCGATTCACAAGAATTTACAAACGTTATAGGATTTAAGAATTGTAAAAGAATCTAAATCATCATCATTCTATCGATCGTTTCGACTCCTTTACGAGTGAAGTTTTACTCAAACATTATCACAAAGCAAACATTTAAGAATCTAGATTGAATCATAATGCTTGAATTAAAAGATAAGCAAGATAAAAGAATTGTCACCTTTATTATATCAACAATTTGTTACACTTTGCTCAAAGACTACAAGAAATTGAGAAGGCAACGAGATCGTCGAATCTAGCAACGCATCGGCTCAGTGAGTCGCTAATCGGCTTGGATCACATGCTCCGATGAAGTCCGGCTTCGCTTCTAAAGGCTTTGAAGGCTTCTTGCTTTGATTGAACTTAAAGATCTTGATCTTGGATTGCAATTAGGGTTAGGGTTTTGAGGCGCATGTCGTGTCACTCAACTTGCGGATGGAAGAGAAAGAGAGAAGAACCAACCTTCAACAACCTTTTGAAGTGAAGCTTAGGGTCCCTTTTATAGCCTTAAGAGTAGTTGGCTTCCTTAAGAAGCTTGGATTAGGTTAGCTTCCCTTGTAAGCTTTAGATTAGCTTAGCTTCCCTTGTAAGCTTGATCTAGGTTAGCTTCTCTCATAAGCTTGGTAGTTAGGAGGAAGGTTCTAGACTTAGTTAGTTAGGGGCGAAGCTTGCTTTAGAAGCTTGGAGTGTTTAGCTTTGATCAAGGAGCCTTGCCGATCTGGCAGAATGTTCTGGAGTGTTCTGGAAATTGTAGTGGCTTAAAGGAGTTCTGATGCTGAGAGGAGAATAATGAAGCAAAGTAGAACTGATGACGTGGAACCCAACCGCGGATCCGCGGCACGTGCCTGCTCAGGCCGCGGATCCACGGTCACGTGAGGGGATCTCTGTGTCAATTTCACAGTGTTTCTTTCTGCAGACTTCATTATATTGTTTTGATATGTTGATTCTTAAAATTCCTTCTAGATTACTTCCAGATCTCAAGTCATTGAGTTGGTGAATTTTTTATCAGCAATTTGACAATTTTGGCTCGGTTCCTGAAATTTCCTGCACAGACTTCGAAACAAGTGTTGCGCTACATAAGAATGATGCGATGCCATGATAAACACACAATTTCCCTCAAAATGCCGGTTTTAGTATACATTACAGGTAATTCAGTATTTTACAGGTGTTTTGCTAATATGTGCAATATGAATACCGAACACCTCTAGATGAATGCAAAAGATAGGGAAATTGCCATGTTAAAAATACAATATTTTCGATTGATCACTTCTCGACAGTTGAAGAGGCACGAACAAAACCACCCCACTCTTGATCTAGAGATGGCTGCTGTCGTATTCGCTTTAATGATTTGGAGACATTACTTGTATGGAGAGTCGTGTCAAATCTTCACAGATCATAAAAGCTTAAAGTAAATATTTCAGCAGAAGGATCTGAACCTAAGGCAGCGTAGATGGATGGAACTGGTGAATGATTACGATTGTGAGATCTTGTATCATCCAGGCAAAGCGAATGTTGTAGAATATGCTTTAAGTTGAACACCTGGAGATAGCTTATCTCATTTGCGCATCTTGCAGAGGCAGTCTTCTACAGACTGGCAGATCTTGTGTGATAGTCGTATACAGTTTGAGTTCACATCGACAGGAGGACAACTAGCACATGTTCGTACCCGACCTCAGTTATTGGATCACATTCGAGGGGCACAGCCCGCAGATATTCGTATGGTGGAGATCATGGATCAGGTTACGCAGGGCAGGGAGACGGAGTATGTGATTGATTATCATGGAGTATTACATTTTAGGACTCGTCTCTGTGTGCCAGATTTTGATGGATTGAGGCGTGAGATTTTGGAGGAGGCCCACAGGTCAGCATACAGTATTCATCCCGGTTCCACCAAGATGAATCATGATCTGAAAGTTGTTTATTGGTGGGAAGGAATGAAGAGGGATGTTGCGGAATATGTTTCGAGATGCTTGACTTGTCAGCAAGTCAAAGCAGAACACCAGAGGCCAGCCGGAGAGTTGCAGCCCTTACCCATTCCAGAGTGGAAATGGAAACAGATTTCCATGGATTTTGTGGTGGGTCTACCCAGGACTAGTAGAGGGTATCATTCTATTTAGGTGATTGTTGATAGATTGACAAAGGCCGCTCATTTTCTTCCAGTGAAGACGACATATGGGTTTGCACAGTATGCACAGGTTTATATTGATGAGATTGTACGTCTACATGGAGTTCCGACATGCATAGTATCAGATCGAGGTACCCAGTTTACTAGCAGGCTATGGCAGAAACATCAAGACGCTTTGGGTACACGGTTGAGTGTTAGTACAGCTTTCCACCCACAGACAGATGGTCAGTCGGAGCGGACCATTCAGACACTAGAGGATATGCTTCGGGCTTGTAGCCTTGATTTTGGTGGTAGTTGGGATCGTCATCTACCTTTGATAGAATTCTCGTACAACAACAGTTTTCAGGAGACGATCCAGATGGCACCTTTTGAAGCTTTGTATGGGAGGAAATGTCGATCACCAGTTTGCTGGACGGAACTGAGCGAGAGTTGCATATTGGGACCGCAGATAGTACAGGAGACTATAGAGAAGATTCAGTTGATATGGCATAGAATGAAGGCGGCCCAATGCAGACAGAAATCGTATGCAGATCGACGACGTCGTAAACTCGTGTTTGGAGTGGGAGATCATGTGCTCCTTCGGGTATCTCCAATGAAATGTGTGATGCGTTTCGGGAAGAAGGGGAAGCTCAGCCCCAGATATGTCGGACCTTATGAGATTCTGGAGAGAATGGGTGCTGTAGCTTATCGCTTAGCACTTCTACAAAGTTTTCCCGATGTGCATCCGGTGTTTCATGTTTCCATGCTTCACAAGTATCTTCACGATCCTTCTCACGCAATCCAGCATCAGACCTTACAGCTTGAGCAGGATTTATCCTACACAGTGCAGCCAGTCGCTATTCTTGACAGCCAGGCAAAGAAAATACGACAAGGGTACTTCCGTCTGTAAAGGTTCTTTGGCAAGGAAAGAATCGCGAAGAGATTACTTGGGAGACCGAGGATATAATACGGATGAAGTTTCCACATCTTTTCGAAGGTATGTCTAGTTAATTAGTTTAAATTCGGGACCGAATTTTCTTAAGGGGGAATATTGTAGCATTTTAGAAATTTGGAAATAAATAAATTTAATTAATTTAATAATAATTTGACAAATCACAAAGTTGTTAAAATCAAATAAGTCAATTTTCTTAAGATCTATGTAAAATAATTTAAATTAAAATTTTAGTATGCAACATAAATAAGCTATAAGGGTTTTAGTGACAAATTTAGCTTCATTTTAATAAAATGTGTGTTTTATAATAAGCTATGTTATAAAGGGTTTATAAGTAAAGTTTACGTTGGTAAGCAAATAGGGAATTGTTAAGGGTATAAATGAAAGTGGAGTAGAAATCATTTTAGTTCAGAATTTATTTTCAAATTAAAACAAATTATGAAGATAAGGCTAATACACCTCATGCTTGCATGCATACACTCATCTCACACCTCCTCCTTGCATGAGATGAGCACCCTTTAATCCTTGACACCTCCTCCTTCACCTTATCCCTTCATTCTCTCATATATATAGCACATATCCAGTTCAATAGCTCAGATTAAAACTCAAAATTTTAAGGGAAAAAGATAAATTAAAAGAGAAAAAGAAAGAAAAAGAGGAAGAAGAAGAAGAAGGAAACTATGTTCTTGGTTTTCATCACCATCAATCTAGGAGGGACTTAGCATCTTGGAGGGTTATTCCAACAACTATTTGGAGGGTAAAATTCATAAGCACAGTAGGAAAATTAAGTTCTGTAGCTTAGTTAATTTAAATTGAACAAAGTTACATAATATCGTATTTTAGTTAATTATAAGCTCTATGTAAATCTTCTTTTGCTGGGAAGATAATTAACTTAACAAAACAGTGCTAAAATGATAAATGAAACACCTAGAAAAAACCATAGGACCATGAACCCAGGGGGCCGGGTTTTGGCCGGCGGCCAATAGAGAAATTCAGGCGTCGCCGGCTATATAGGAAGCTAAGTGGGTTTGTCTTGTCGGATAGGTTTCAGTGTATAATTTTGGCTATTTTGGTATTATTTAAGTAAATTAGTTTCACTGCAGTTAGAATCTAGAAACGTATATCGGAAAAGATATCTTAAAATACCAAATACGACACGGTTAAAACGCGTCGCGATTTAAATTCTGTAGCGATGCAGGTTAAAGTTAAAATCCAGTAAGGTTAAGTGTTTAATAACTCGATATAGTAGTATATAATATAACTAGTATGGGGGAACGAGTGTTTTTCTTTTCCATCATGTCGGAGTAGCCGTTTCCTTATACAAGTTAAATTGTGATATTAGATTCAAATACGGAAATTTCGGAGGCAGCGAGGAAAGGGAAAGGATTGGCAATTCCTAAATCGATTCGACGTTTCCGGTGAGTAGACTAAACATCTACCGTGGAATTGTGTAAAGATGGCGTGATACGCCCGTAGTTTTATTTAACTTAATGCTTTATTTTGTTATGCCAAATTGACCATATGCATTCATCATTCATATATGCTTGTTTAGTTGCTAGAACACAACATAAGTATCGACAAGTCATGCCACGTGCACATATTATATGTTACACACACCTCGTCGATATTACCATGTCACTTTTACACTTAGCAAACTTATTGTTAAAAATTATTCATACCGTATCTTACACCCCAATAATAGTGGTAAATTGCATCATCAATATCATGTTTAATATCTGAGTATTCTATGTTGATGTAAGAGGTAATGACAGTATTGAGGATTTATGGTTTTGAGTTTTGAATACTATTACATAAATCTAGTGATTTTCATGATTGATGTGACATGTGCACCCTGAGATGTTTTATGAATTGGTTTTATTCCAAACCGAGTCGGTGGATATACGGTTACGGACTTATAGTATTACTCCGAACCGAGTCGGTGGATATACGGTTACGGATTTACCGTTTTATCCAGGCTGAGTCGGTAGGGAATACAGTCGGATACATAGTGAACTTTATTGATGTCAGGATCATTCAAAGAATGATGTCTGTGAGAAATGGAAGTTTTTGTGTCGATGATAGACACGGAGAAATGAATTTTATTGGGAATAAATGATGAGATTTCAGTTTGAACTATGAGATTCTTGATTTTCACATATAATCATACATTATACTTGTTCACAATTATGTTAGTATGATCGTCCTATTTACATTATTAACCGTTATATGTTAGTTATTCACTGAGTTGGCAACTCACCCCCGTTGTGCCACAGTTCCTTGCAGGGGTAGAGTGGACGGTTGGCTGGGGTGCAGATCTACGTTTGCAGCTTTCTCACATCTTTTGGTAGGTGGGTTACATATGTAGTAACCTTCCCTTTTGGTATTGTATTTTGTATCTAGAAAATCTCCATCAGACCTGTATATGACTTAGAGTGAGAGATGATATGTATATTATTGACAGTTGAGATCGTTTAGTTCTATAAATTATGGTTTCATTTCTTTATGTCTGGGAATTGTATTGATGCCTATATACTAAGGTTTTATTTTCCGCTGTTGATATTGTTGATCCCAACTAGGGATGCAACCAAACTTAACAATTTATACTTGTTTAATACTTAACTTCATAACCTGTGATTTTTACTAAAACTAAATTTTCTATATAAAGAATTCCGCAAAAAGGATTTTGATCTTGGTTTTCGGCTTACTTGGACGGTGTGCATATATTTAGATATGATACAATCTAAGTGCCGGTCACATCCGAACTTAGGTCGTGACACCATGGTAGGGTGGAGATCAAAGTATAGTGGGAGACACACAAGACTCTATGACAATCTCGGGTCTATAGACTAACCTGTACCGGTGTCACCTGAGAACTGCTATCCGACGATATATATAATACCACATAGGAGTTCTCGGCGAGTCCGTTCAGTGTACCCAGTCTCCACTGAGGACCCGTATACAATCTTTGGTGTCACTACACCAATGGATATGGGATCATCCATCGCCCATTATATGGGACAAGTACCATATACGGTAGTCTACTCTGGTGATATCGATGCCCCGTCTCGATACAACCACGACTAGGAACATTTCAAGGATATGCTCATAGACTACACTGTCCCACTAGTATGATCCGCATCATAATCTCAGTAGTCCTGCATCATCCTAAGGGCTATATCAATATGTACCAATTGAATTAAAGCACGATCGAATGAATATGTCATGATAATGGTGCAACTAGATAAAATACTATCATGTCGAACAAGAATGTCTATATATATATATATATATATATATATATATACACACACATACCGGTATATACACTATCTTATAATGGCCTCTAGGGCATACATATATCCAACAAGACCATCTCCCCTGTTGGGATAAGAAGTGTATACACTAGTCTACTGTTGAGTATCGATGCCCCGTCTCGATAATCCTACCACTAGGGACCTGTATAGGATGTGCTTATAGATTACCCAGCCCCCACTAGTGTGACTGCCATCACGACGCTGGTAATCATGCAAAGATCCTAAGGGCTCTACCAATATGTATAAGCGATATGTTAAAAGAAACACATGCACATATTGAGGTAGAAACAAACCAGGTAGCATACTACCATTTCGAGCAAGATTGTTACTATATCCGTGTATATCCCAAGCCCCCATTAAGTAATATACAATCCATTATGATACAGTAATGGCCTCTAGGGCATATATCACTAACACTGGCAGTGGGTTTAACCACAAGCATGTCAGCGGTACTAGCTGCACGTAAAGACTACCCAGGTATCTGTCGATAAGAAGGCCGACGAGCAAACACATCCGAACTCCTGCTAAGCCTGCTTGTAGCAATCTCCGTACAGTCCAGTCTGTTCGTCTAAGAGTATCACATATCAGGCCTAGGGGGGCAGTAAACGTCAGACCCCTAAAAGCGCAATAAGTCGTGTCGGAGTTCAGCCAAAAACACCCTGAGAAACTACTAAAGTACCTACCAGTAAATCTCGCTTACCCTTGCCAGGGACTTTGTGTAATGGCTTTCCGAACACAGCGCGACATCAACTTCAATACCGGGTGTAACATTTCAGAAAAATAAAATATTATTTTTGGGAATTTTTATAATTAAATAATATTATATTGAATATTTTAATATTGCGGTATAATTAAATACCGATAAATTAGGAAAAAATTTGGAAAATTATGGAAATTACTAAAAAAAGAGAGGGTATTTTATGCGATTTATGAAAATTATGAAAGTTTATGATTTATTTGACACTATTTTAGTGCTAATCGCGATTAAAAATCGCTAATCGCGGATTAAGCGTGTTTTGTGCACATAGCATGCACAAAGTCTGTTTTTCACACTTGTGTATTTTTCAACCATGGTTTCATTTGGGTTTCCTATTCCAATTTTAAAAGAATGAGAATAGAAATGAAAAAGAAAAGAAAAGAAAAGGAATAAAGAATGAGGGATGGGCATGAGAGAGAAGAGAGGGTGAGGGGTGTGTTGACTTGGTCATTGGTTTCCCTTCATTTGTTTTTCCTACTCATCTCCCCTCCTCACTTCAACATGGCAGCACCTCCTCCCTCCTCCACTATAACCCCCACTTCATCATCTAATCTTCATCAAAACTCTATCCCCCTTTCACAAAAGTTGTGCACAAGCTCACAAGCTACACTTTGGACAAAGAAAAATCACATTTTGGTGTTGTATGGGATTCTTAGGTCCCAAATGAGGTAATCCTTTCACAAATAGTTTAGTGTTTCATTTTCTTAACCCTGTCTTCAAGTTTGAAATCGTTTTGGCGAAATTTAGTGAAACTTTGAAATTTCAAGTTAGGGTTAGGATTTGAATTGAATTGAGATAGTGCAATTAAGGCTAAATATTGACCTTAAACCCCTGTGGGGATTGATTGGAGACCTAAACCAGAGACTAGAACCCCTGTTAGTGAATTTAGAAATCCCCGATATCCATATTTTGTGGAATTCTGTAGGGAATATGAAATCTGCTATCACCCGGAGCTTATGAAAATTATTTAGCAAATACTGAGAAACAAGCAGGCAACCTAGAACCTATACCCAAAAGCCTGGAACAAACCCCCACTTCCAGGACATAAATTTAATCATTCTGGCCACAATTTGCGGCCACAGTAGGGTCATTTTGGTCCATGTTTGTTCTGTGTCTCCTTTATCAGTAAAATAGACCCTCCATATATGCAAAATTGGCTAATTTTACCTAGGGTAAAATCTGGGACCATTTTCTTGAGTTACTGCATTGTTTTACAACTTCGTTTTAATTTGGGATTTGGTATTTGATATTGTGTTTCCGTCGTGTGGCGTTTGAACGCCAATGACAAGGGTTATTGGTTGTGTTTTGCATGCGAGACTATAGGTTTTGACCTATGAACGTTATGCGTGCCGATTTGGTTTTCGTGCGCGATTTCTATTTACAATGTCATGTGATACACATGTAGGTACCCTCGAGTGGGCTCGGAGCAACAAGGATGGGCGTGGCGACATCGACTATAGCAAGCGAGGATCAAGGTGAGTAGATTATATCTACGGGGGAAGTCGGGTGGATGGCGTATAGCACCCCCGCAGTTCGTAGCATAGTGTATGGTATATATATATTATATGGATATATTTATATGGTATTGTGAGGATATGATTATCTAGATAGACTTTGGGAGTCATGGATAACTCTAGTGTAATTGGATGATGGTGTCGCTAGTTAGTTTAGTCGCGAGCCCTAGAATAAGGTTTACACCCACATGCACACACATGCTTACTTGTTATACTTGTGCTGTAAGTCCACATTGCCCACTCCGGTCCTTACGGGAAGGCAGAAACGGTAAAAAATGATTTTTAAACTCAAGGCAACATGGACTAGAAATGAGGATCTTTGCTAAACAAAAACCTAGCAAACTAACTAGAAGTTTAACTACTATGTTAGAGGGTTATACATAGGTCTTGAACTCCTTCTCTTCTTGCTCCTTGGAGTGATTGGATCGGCTCCACCTCGTAGTCCCCTTGTTGTCGAAGAAGGATCCACCTGAAAGCCTCTACCTTGAGCTCCTACCTCAACCGAGAGGAAACTAAAGTGCTTGGCTTGCTAGACCTTGTACTCTAGAGTGAGTAGAGAAGAGTTTTTGAGGGTTTTATCTCAATGGCTCATGCTTCTCAACACATGAGACATGAGAGCCTCGAGAGAGAGGAAGAGGGTGAGCTTTGGATGAGAGAGAATGAGAATGATAGAATAAAGCTTGAATTTTTACAACCATGCTAACAAAAGAAAGAATAATCATGATGATAATAATAATTAAGAATTGTGATGGTTAGTTTCAATGACCATTATCATTTCATGCATTTAATGCATTTTGTAAAGAACAACAAGTAAACAAAAGTCATAGAAATGAAATAATGATGGTCAACAAGTCCACAATGGTCAACTGGTCAACAAAGTCAACAAGTCAACAAAAGTCAAATGTTCAACTCAACCATGGCATAATAATACTTAATTAATATTATTAATCATATTTCTTATTCTCATTAAGGTTTATAAAAAGTCAACGGTCAACAACCCTAATGAGAATCCTCTGCCTCTCCCTCTGCCAACTGTGCATACACACACACACCCGTGTTCCGAGGAACACGAATACAATGAGATAAAACCAATCCCAAAACATATAATAGAATCTGGCTTAAACCAAAGCCCGCAAGTAATAACTGCCCGGACACCAAACTTGCACAAGTGCGCGGATGCGAACGAACCCTGTCGGAAAACCATGCGACCTCTACTCTGTTTTTCCCAAAGGCGAATAGCTCTCTGTGTGGGACTCTAAAGACTCGACACTACACCGGCAGTAGGTTTAACCACCGGACGCAAGCGGTACTAGCTATACATAATGGTCCCCAGGTAGATGCTGATAAGAAGACTGATGAGGTGAACCCATCCAAACTCCTACTGAGCCTGAATGTGACAATCTCCCGTACAGTCCGGTCTGTTCGTCTGAGAGTATCGCATGGCGGGCCTAGGGGCTCGGTAAACGTCAGTCCCCTAATAGCGGTACAAGTCATGTCGTAGTGTAGCCCAGAACACCCTGAGAGAACACTAGAAACGCTACCAGTATATCTCACTTTCCCTGGCTAGGGCCGACTATGTGTAATGGCTCTCCTAGACACAGCGCGATATCAACCCCCAATACCGGGAGAGACGAATCTTGTCTAACTGTCACTACCTCCAAGTGCTTCGGGACTGCACCCAACTGCTACCTGTTTGCACGACTCATTCCAGCCGTGGTAGGGTAACAATCTAAGAATAGTGGGAACACACTCGAGGCGAAGTGACAGTGTCAAGTCAGCGGACTAAGCTGTACTCATGTCACCTGGGAACTGATAACTGACGATAGGTATAGTACCAACCAACAGTTCCCGACGAGTCCTGTCCAGTGTACTCGTAACCTAACGAGCACCCGCATACTATCTCAAGTACGACGTACTAATGGCTGTGGGACAGACCATCTCTCCTGCTGGGATGAGAAGCGCATACGCTAGTCTACTCCGGAGTATCGATGCCCCATCTCGATAATCCTACGACTAAAGACCTGTATAAGGATATGCTTGTAGATTACCCCGCCCCCACTAGTGTGACTGCCATCACAACGTTGGTAATCAAGCAAAGATCATAAGGGCTCCACTAATGTGTATAGGCGATATGCTAAAAGAAACACATGCACACATTAAAGTAGAAACAAACCAAGTAGCATACTACTATTTTGAGCAAGATTGTCTATACAACTATGAATATCCCAAGCTTCCATCAATTAATATACAAACTAATATGATACAGTAATGGCCTCTAGGGCATATACACTAACAATCTCCTACTTGCACCAAGGCCATGTACTGGCGTATCGAAGACCTATCATCTCGATCAGCCACTCGAACTGAGTCTGGGGTAAGGCCTTCGTGAATGGATCTGCACTGTTATCTTCTGTAGCAACCTTCTGAACCTCAATCTCCCGGCGATCCACGATCTCCCTGATCAGGTGATACCGCCTCAAGATGTGTCTGAACTTATGATGGGACTTGGGTTCCTTTGCTAAAGCTATAAACTTGTTGTTGTCACAATACAGAGGTATTGGATCAACAATGGACGGAACCACCTGAAGTTCTGTCAAGAACTTCCTCATCCAGACGGCTTCTTTTGCGGCATCAGATACAGCGATATATTCTGCTTCCATCGTTGAGTTAGCAATGGTTACCAATTTGGAACTCTTCCAACACACCGCCCCTCCATTGAGGGTAAAGACATAACCCGACATGGACTTGGAGTCATCCTTGTCACTCTGGAAGCTGGAGTCAGCAAAGGCGTCTATCTGGAAGTCTTTTCCGCCGTAAACCAAAAAACATGTCCTTAGTCCTTCTCAGGTACTTCAGAATGTTCTTTACCGCTATCCAGTGCTTCTCCCCAGGGTTTGACTGATACCGGCTTACCACAGTCAGTGCATAAGCTACATCTGGTCTGGTACACAACATCGAATACATTATAGAGCCTACCGCAGATGCGTAGGGTATACAATACATGTGATCCCTTTCCAAATCAGTCTTGGGAGACATCTCTTTAGAGAGGGTGATCCCGTGACAAGCCGGTAGATTACCGCGCTAGGAATCTTCCATATTGAATCTTTTCAGTATGGTGTCGATGTACCTAGACTGTGAAAGTTTTAATATCTTCTTGGACCTATCACGATGGATCCGAATCCCCAGAATGTAAGAGGCATCACCCAGGTCTTTCATGGAGAACCTGTGTGACAAGAACCCTTTGACAGATTGTAACATAGGAATGTCATTTCCTATCAAGAGAATGTCATCCACGTATAAAACGACGAATACGACAGTTCATGCTACAATTTTACTATAGATGCATGGTTCATCTGGATTTTTGATAAAGCCAAAATCTTTGACCGTCTCATCAAAACAGATGTTCCAACTCCGCGATGCCTTCTTTAGTCCATAAATTGACTTATGCAACTTGCACACCTTTCCGTTGCTCCCACTCTGAATGAAACCCTCCGGCTGGTCCATATAGATACACTCCTCTAAATTTCCATTTAGAAAAGCGGTCTTTACGTCCATCTGCCAAATCTCATAATCATGGAAGGCAGCAATGGCAAGAAAGATCCGAATGGATTTGAGCACAGCCACTAGAGAAAAAGTTTCGTCATAGTCCAAACCAGGTCTTTGACGAAAACCCTTTGCAACAAGTCTAGCCTTGTAGGTCTCAACATGTCCTTCCACATCAATCTTCCACTTGAAGATCCATTTGCATCCTACGAGTTTTACCCCTTCTGGAGCAACGTCCAAAGTCCACACTTTGTTGGTGTACATGGACTCCATTTTGGTCCGCATTGCATCCAGCCATTTTACCGAGTCAACGCTCTGAATGGCCTGCTGGAAGCTAGTCGGCTCATCATTATCAATGATGCAATCCTCTCTATCCCCGTCTAGGACAAAACCGTAGTATCTCTCGGGCGGATGAGACTTCCTACTACTCCTGCGGAGTGGCGCAGGAATGTCCTGTTCTTTCGAACCCTCTGGTTCTACTAAGCTTTCAGTAATAGTTTATGGTTCTGGAATTTCTTCCAGTTCTATTGCGCTCCCACTTGCTTCTTTTTCTAAAAACCGATGTTCTATAAAGTGGGCATTACGAGAGACAAAAACCATTTGTTCTTCTGCGTAATAGAAAAGATACCCCCTGGAGTTCTATTGGTATCCCACAAACTTGCACTGTACTGAGCGTGCCTCGAGTTTGTCCACATGCTGCTTTTTGACAAAAGCTGGACATCCCAAAATTTTCAGATATTGAAAATAGGGTTTCTTCCCACTCCATATCTGATATGGTGTGGTAGGCACAGTCTTAGTCGGAACTCGGTTCAAAAGATATGCAGCTGATTCTAATGCATATCCCCAGAATGATCGCGACAACTCAGCGTTACTCATCATGGAACGTACCATATCCAATATGGTTTGGTTCCGTCTCTCCGATACACCGTTATGTTGTAGAGTGTATGGAGGAGTAAGCTGAGAGAGAATTCCATTCTCTTTTAGGTAATCCAGGAACTCGACACTCAAGTATTCACCACCTCGATCAGATCTCAGTGTCTTGATACTTTTGCCTGTTTGTTTTTCTACTTCATTCTTGTATTCCTAGAATTTTTCAAAGGGTTCAGATTTATGCTTCATTAAGAAGACATGCCCAAACCTTGAAAAATCATCCGTAAAAGTAATGAAGTAAGAATAACCACTTCGCACATGTGTAGACATTGGACCGCATACATCGCTGTATACGAGTCCCAAGAGCTCGCTCGCTCTTAATCCATGTCCAGTAAATGGAGTCTTTGTCATCTTTCCTTTAAGACAGGATTGACAAGTTGCATATAATTGATATTCGAACGGATCCAAATATCCTTCTGTATGTAACTTCGTCAACCTTCTCTCATTGATGTGAGCCAGTCTACAATGCCATAATAAAGCATGATTTATTTCTGGAGACTTTCTTTTGTGTGTATTTTGGACATTGAAAATCTGTGGTTGGTTTAATACGTATATACCGTTGCTTAATGTACCCGACCCAATCAGAACATGATTAAGGTGAATGTTTACAACATTGCTTACAAATGCAAAATCATAACCTTCTTTAGACATTAAAGATACAGATATGATATTAAAAGTAGCACTGGGTACAAAATAACAATCACGCAAAACCAAAACATGTCTATCTGACAATCCCAAGTGATAGTCCCCCACGGACTCAGCATCCATGCCAGCTCCGTTTGTAACTCTGAGGGTCATATCACGTGCCTTCAAAACCCTACGCTTTCTCAGTGCCTGCAAAGAATTACAGATATGAGATCCTGATCCGGTATCCAATACCAAGGAAGTAGAGTTTATTGATAGACAGTTTTCAATAACATACACACCTGAAGCCGAAGCCACAACTTGCTTCGGGTCCTGGTTTCTGGCCTTCCAAGCCCTGCAATCCTTTTTTCAGTATCCTTTCTTATGACAATAGAAGCACTCTTCCTTTCCCACAAGCTGTCCTGCTACTATTTCCTTTCCCTTGGCTTCCACTTTACTAACATCGCCCCTTGGTTTGGTGGGGGCTTTCTTCTTCTTTCCCTTAGCTTTCGCCTTGGACCTAGAAGAGGAAGATCCTCCAACAAACAAAGTGGATGTTACCCTTACTTTCTTCAGGGAGCCCTCTGCACTCCTCAATATGTTAAGGAGTTCTGGAAGTTCGACTTCCTTTCCTTGCATGTTGAAGTTCAAGATAAACTGGGCGTAAGTGGAAGGAAGGGACTGGAGAATCAAGTCAGTGTAGAGCTCGTTCTCTAACGTGGTCCCGAAGTCCGCGAGCTCTTCAATGTAGCCAATCATTTGAAGCACGTGTTCCGCTACAGATGATCCGACGGCCAATCTCGCCGAAAATAAATTTTTCGAGATCGTATCTGGCGATACGGGATTTCTCTCCATACAGATCTTTTGTATGAAGAAATATGGATTATAGGTTCATATCCTCGTGCCTCCTCTGATGTTCATTGTCCATAGCGGCAAACACGATGCACTTGGCCCTCGCGCAATCAATCTTCCAGGTCTTACGGATTACCTTATCCGCGACGCTGGATTGAGGTTCTAGGACAGAGGGAGCTTTGGTGGTAAGAAGATACCCCAACTTGTCATAAGTGATTGCCATTTCGACATTCCTAAGCCAATCTTTGTAGTTTGGCCCTGTCAATTTATTTTTATCTAGTAGTAACTTAAGTCCGGTCATGATGTTTGGTCGCTGCAATTAGAAGAGAGAGAAGAAACACTTTAACATGATGCTCTTGCAAGTTTAGAGTGGTTTTTACTTTTTCTAAACAGGATGGCTCCCACCGTTTCTCGAATTCTTCCTCAAACCAAAAAGGAAAAATTAGTCGGGATCAATCTCACCATACAATACTTGCTTAACCGTTCAGTTAGGCCAGTGTTGGTACTTCGAGGGAGGTTTTCCAACGCTTTCGCGATGTTCCTTAATTAAGTAACCACTTTTTCCTATGGGCGTAGCCCCGCTAACACCTTTCTAGACACCTACTTGGTTTATAGCATTGATCGTTAAGTGAGAATTTTCCCGAGGAGTAGCATATACTCACAGTAGGATCGGGATCCAAATATCATCGCATGATAAAACCGAAGGAATTCTACCAGAATCATCACACTCCAAATGGTCTGCAGCGCTAGCAAGTTTCAGTACTTATGAAACTCCCGATGTGAATTTTTTCCCCATGCTCTTATGACCTTGACGTGGGCCAAAATATCATAAGTCACATGTCAAGTTCTACCCATCATTTACCATGTAAATTTGAACCCACCCGTACATACCCTTGACGTAGGCCAAAATGGCAGTATGACTGTCTCAAACCAACGCATATATTTATGCAACAGCTAAATATCCGGCAGCTACCAATCACTATGCCTTGGCATAAGTAAAAATACATAGCTTGAATACTACCGAATATTTAACTTAAATGATGGAGGGCTACGAATGGTTTTGGCGAAACCGTGAACGTATTGAACTTGATATAATCGAAGGAACCTGATAGCTTTTAAAAGGAGTGGTTTAAGCTCCGCGTTTAAAAGTTGTTTTGAAAAGAAACCGAGTGGTTTTGAAATGGTTCCAACAATTTTATCTTTGGTTTATTTCCTTGCATTAATTTAATGCGTCCCATCATTTAATCCTACCATTGCAGAAAACAACGAAAATATGACGTACGCTTATGCCATCCGCATTCGCCACGGGGCCCCGTCATTACCCGTTTGGTTACTTAACTAACGAAAGAGCGAGGGCTGGACTAGCGCGGATGCAAAACATAAGCAACGCCTACTAGATATCATATATAGATATATGCATTCGTCAGATGCAATGATAGCCATTCCAGATCACAGATGAACACATTGGATATACTAAGAATCAGCGTTTCGTTTGAGCCTGCAACGAAAAGCGGATTACACGGTCGCGATGAATAGCCAAGACCCCACCCTAGACCCCTACGGGTGCGGCAAACTACCCGCCAAATTCCCGAAGTGAAGCAACCTCCCACAACAACGTGAGTAGGCCACTCGGCACTTCGAGGTACCCGTTAGTTTGTGCACCCCACCTTGGGTCTATCCTAGGAGAAAAAACAGTAAAAGAAATAATATACAATGGCGGCTACAATCTCATCCCGGATATGCGGACATACAAATAATACTACATCAATTTACATATTACATCAAATGAAAGATAAAGAAAACACTCATCTCACAACCCCCCGGCTATTCATCCGTGACAATCCAACGAGTTCATATACACAAACGATTAACATTACAGTTCACAGATATGCACAACCCCCACTAATCGACGTATAGCGATTAGTTGACGTTCGGTGCATATATCACATCACAGATATAACCCATTAGCTAAAGTCTACAGAACTTCGATCAAAATAAGGATTTGTAACTACCCCAAACACAACATTGTTCTCTGGAAAATCTGGGCAGAAACAACATATGCTAAAATTCCTAAAACAGAACACTAATGAAACTGCAGCAAAGACAAGTCACGGCCGAGTCAACTCAGCCGCGGATCCGCGGCAAGAAGCATGTTCCCGCCACGGTTCCGCGGCGCGTTGACCGAGTCAGTGGATCATTTTTGCGGTGTGTTCCTCCAAAACCCTGGGTCGATTTTTAAGATGTGTGGAATTAATTTTTTACAGTTTTAAAATCGACAGAAAGTTCAGTTCTTAGACGTGTTTTGCGATTTTTTTCTCCGATCGAAATTCTAAATACTTTGCTAACATGCTAGTTGTTGTTTAGCTAGGCTCTGATACCACTGTGAGTCCACGTTACCCACCCCGGTCCTTACGGGGAGGCGAAAACGGTAAAATATGATTTTTAAACTCAAGGCAACATGGACTAGAAATGAGGATCTTTGCTAAACAAAAACCTAGCAAACTAACTAGAAGTTTAACTACTATGTTAGAGGGTTATACCTAGCTCTTGAACTCCTTCTCTTCTTGCTCCTTGGAGTGGTTGGATCGGCTCCACCTCGTAGTCCCCTTGTTGTCGAAGAAGGATCCACCCGAAGGCCTCTACCTTGAGCTCCTACCTCAACCGAGAGAAAACTAAAGTTCTTGGCTTGCTAGACCTTGTACTCTAGAGTGAGTAGAGAAGAGTTTTTGAGGGTTTTATCTCAATGTCTCATGCTTCTCAACACATGAGACATGAGAGCCTTGAGAGAGAGGAAGAGGGTGAGCTTTGGATGAGAGAGAATGAGAATGATAGAATAAAGCTTGACTTTTTACAACCATGCTCACAAAAGAAAGAATAATCAAGATAATAATAATAATTAAGAATTGTGATATTTAGTTTCAATGACCATTATCATTTCATGCATTTAATGCATTTTGTAAAGAACAACAAGTAAACAAAAGTCATAGAAATGAAATGATCATGGTCAACAAGTCCACAATGGTCAACCGGTCAAAAAAGTCAACAAGTCAACAAAACTCAAATGTTCAACTCAACCATGGCACAAGAATACTTAATTAATATTATTAATCATATTTTTTATTCTCATTAGGGTTTAGAAAAAGTCAACGGTCAACAACCCTAACGAGAATCCTCTGCCTCTCCCTCTGCCAACTGTGCATACACACCCACACCCGTGTTCCGAGGAATACGAATACAATGAGATAAAACCGATCCCAAAATATATACTAACGTACACAAGTGCGCGGATGCGAACGAACCCTGTCGCAAAACCATGCGACCTGTACTCTGTTTTGCCCAAAGACGAATAGCCCTCTATGTGGGACTCTAAAGACCCGACACTACGCTGGCAGTGGGTTTAACCACAGGCCGCAAGCGGTACTGCTGTACGTAACGGTCTCCAGGTAGATGCCGATAAGAAGACTGATGAGGTGAACCCATCCGAACTCCTACTGAGCCTGAATGTGACAATCTCACGTACAGTCCGGTCTGTTCATCTGAGAGTATCGCATGGCGGACCTAGGGGACGGTAAATGTCAGTCCCCTAATAGCGGTACAAGTCGTGTCGGAGTGTAGCCCAGAACACCCTGAGATAACACTGGAAACGCTACCAGTATATCTCTCTTGCCCTGGCCAGGGACGACTATGTGTAATGGCTCTCCTAGACACAGCGCGATATCAACCCAAAATACCGGGAGAGACGAATCCTGTCTAACCGTCACTGCCTCCAAGTGCTTCAGGACTGCACCCAACTGTTACCTGTTTGCACGACTCATTTGAGCCGTGGTAGGGTAGCAATCTAAGAACAGTGGGAACACACTCGAGGCGAAGTGACAGTGTCAAGTCAGCGGACTAAGCTGTACTCATGTCAGCTGGGAACTGATAACTGATGATAGGTATAGTACCAACCAACAGTTCACGACGAGTCCTGTCCAGTGTACTCGTAACCTAACGAGCACCCGCATACTATCTCAAGTACAACGTACTAATGGTTGTAGGACAGACCATCTCCCCTGTTGGGATGAGAAGCGCATAATCTAGTCTACTCCGAAGTATCGATGCCTCATCTCGATAATCCTACGACTAGGGACCTGTATAAGGATGTGCTTGTAGATTACCCAGCCCCCACTAGTGTGACTGCCATCACAACGCTGGTAATCAAACAAAGATCCTAAGGGCTCCACTAATGTGTATAGGCGATATGCTAAAAGAAACACTTGCACACATTAAAGTAGAAACAAACTAAGTAGCATACTACTATTTTGAGCAAGATTGTCTATACAACTGTGAATATCCCAAGCTTCCATCAAGTAATATACAAACTAGTATGATACAGTAATGGCCTCTAGGGCATATACACTAACATGTGCGTATATGGGGATATGTATATACACACACACACACACGCACATAGGTATGGGACTATGTACATATATATACGTATACTTTGACATGGATGATGAGGATTGTATATGGTATTTGGAGATAGGTCGATGAGATTGGGCATGATGCTATGAGATCGGTGATATGTTTTGTTTCGTATGGTGAGATACGACATGAGAATTTAGCGGGCCTTGAGGCGTTTGTTTTCATACACGCATATATATATATATATATATATATATATATATATATATATATATGGTATAAGTTTGTACTAGATATAGATCAGTACCCCAGTTCATGAGATATGATGATAAGGATACCAGATAATCGATGAGATAAATGTGAGATTCGACCCGTACCCAGATTTGGGATGCCGTACGACGGATTTACGTACGAGCTATATATTGATGATAGATCTGCACTCTTGTCTAGAGGATGTCATATTGTATATTGTATCGTATGTGATACTATTGAGGCGGGATCACCGACTATTGTGTGTGTGTGTGTCTGTGTGTGTGTATCGAATCAGATTTAGGTGGTTTCTATAACCTTTCGATTAGCTTGTTAGTTAGATCTATAGTTTACTTAGTAGATGTTAGACTAGACCCGAGTTATACCTATTTCAAAACTAACGAATCGTGAGTATTTTAAAGACAGGTCAAGGGATTCTATAGATATTTTCAAAAGACGCATCTTTTCTTAAAAACACCGTAGCCCTTATTTTTCTAAACCCCACGATTTGTGTTATTTCAAATGGCAAAACTGTATGATATATATATATATATATTGATGTAGAATTCTTCACTGTCGTGTTTATTATTCATTTTCCGCATATTCTTGCTATTCGCAACGCATTGCATGTGTAAATGTGTTTATTATTATATTAAACCCATGCTGTCAGGACACCAGCACCATTATCGATGATGCGTATGTTCCACGTACACCTGTTTGTCGGCTCATGTTGCGCCACGGCAGCGCCCCGGCCGTCTATCCGAGGCCAAAAAGTGGAATCAAAATTTTCTTAACTTTCAAACTGGCGCTACCGCGGACAATAAACCCGGATCGTAACCATTAACCGATACTAGCAATCAAGAGAAAGGGTGAGAGATATACCGAGTGATCCGAGTCCTCCGGTCTTCTCGTCATCGTCCCGATCTCCCGCGGAAACTCCGGTCGTCGCCTCCTTGCCGGAAGGGCACCACATCGTCTGCATCTTTTACGGGCTCCCACCTCAATACCGAGGCAACTCGGGCACGAAGCTGGCTAGTCGACGTGCCCAAGGTTTGCTGTAGAATGTGTAGTGTAGAAACTTTGTCTCTTGAAGTTTGTGTAGTTGCCATTGATGGATGGAGGAAGAGGTAAAGAAAATTGGTGCTTTCAATTTTCAAGCAAGAAGAAGATGAGATGAAGAATTCCTCACATCACCAAAAATGAACTCTCTCATTCTTTTTCTCTCAAGTGAAGCCTCTCTCTTCTTGTTAGAATGGTGGAGGAATGAAATACCATCAAACCATAACAAGAAGGGAGGTAAGTGTAGGAGATGCAAAAGGGTGGCCACATCAAAAGTAAGCTTCACATCAAATGGTAATGATCATTCTCTCAAATCAATTTCTAATCACTTCTAATTTCAAAAAGCAAGCCATCATGAAAAGCAAAGATGCTTAATCTTTCATAATGCCACAAATATAAAGAACCCCTCCACAAAAGGTTATTTGCAAACTTGCAAATAACCCCCTCCATCGGAAAAGTCCGGCCGGGAAAGAACAAAGGAAAGCCGGCCGGAACGGAATTCAAACTGGCAACTCCAGAAAACTGGTCCCGTAATAAATTACAGGAAAACCCCGATACTGTGCATACACACCAGCATCTGTATTCCGACCGGATACAAATGCAATGAGACAAAATCTACACTTTACTAAACTAGGATCCGGCTTAAACCAAAGCCGGCTAGTAATATCCGTTCGATCCTGATCTGTGCAATACCGCACGTATCTGATCGAACCTTGCCATATAACTATACGGCCTCTAGTACAAACCGTCCGATCCTGATCCGTGCAATACCACACGTATCTGATCGGACCCTGCCATATCTCCATACGGCCTCTACAGCGTTTCGCCCGAAAGCTTGAGTAACTGAAAGTGTGGTGGACTCTAAAGACTTGTCAATACTATGGCTGTGGATTTAACCACCAGCACGTCAGAGGTATAAGCCAATACGTTACGGGCTACCAGCTATTGACCAAAAGGGACGTCGATGAGCGAACTCATCCTGACACCCTACTGAGCCTGTCAGTGACAATAACCGTACAGTCCGGTCCGTTCGTCTATGAGCATCGCATGTCGGGTCTAGGGGGTTGGTAAAAGTCAGACCCCCAAAAGCGGTACAAGTCGTGTCGGAGTGTAGCACAGAACACCCTGAGATACTACTAGAATACCTACCAGTAAATCTCCTGCCTCGGCCGAGGGCTTTTTGTAATGGCTCTCCTAGACACAGCGCGACCTCACCCCCAATACCTGAAGAGACGAACCCCTGAAGATCCGCTCACTGCCTCCATGTGGCTCGGGACTGTACCCAACTAGAACCTGTTTGCACGACTCCTTTGAGCCGTGGTAGGGTAGTAATCAGAGTACAGTGGGAACTCACACGAGACAAATGACGATCCCCAGGTCGATGAACTAACCTGTACATATGTCACCAGGGAACTGCTATCTGACGTCAGGTATAAGACCAACTAGCATATTCCCGGCGAGTCCTGTCCGGTGTACTCATAACCCAATGAGCACCTGTATACATCTTAGGTGAACCAACTGACACCAGTGGCTTATGAGACCGGCCACTGCCCCTCGTTGGGGTCTCGACTGTATACACTAGTCTATTCTGGAGAATCGTTGTCCTGTCTCGAAACTCCCACGACTAGGGACCTTTTAAGAATGTGCTTATAGACCACCAGCTCTCACGTATATGATCGCCATCATACTGCCGGCAGTCAAGCAAGAATCCTAGGGGCTCTATCAGCGTGTAATAGTGACTTTTAAGGTCACCTGAAGCAGTACACGATGATAAAGGTAAACCAGATAGCATACTATCATCTCGAGTAAGACTGTCCTACCGGGATAGGTCCTCCCTCAATCATTGCAATCACGTGCCTGTGATCCAATAATTGACTCTGAGGGCACTATCTCCAACAATCTCCCACTTGCACTCAAGGCTAATTATTGCGATGTCGCATACTCACAGCCCGTGTGATACCGAACACCCAACTCCTCTACTAGTCAGTCTCACAAAGCTCGTTTGCGAAACTATTACATTCGAGGAATAGCCTCAGTGAGTGGATCCGCTGTGATGTTTCTTTCTATGTCTCTCTATATCTCAAGTTCGCAGAGAAAGCCATCTCCCGAAATGAGCAATACCTGTCTTAGAGTATGTCTGGATATCTGGTGGGACCTAGCTCATAAATGAACTCCAAATCCAAACTTCTTAGACTGTATCAATGACTGAACTTAATCAGTACCCAGCGCCATGTCTCCCTCGGTATTGCCTTGGACCACCTGTCCAAAATACTGCCCCTCGTCAGAAGGAGAAACTATAACTCTGACAGCCACTCTGCCATCCATGTCACCTTGGAAGCCAGGAATGATAACTGTCTCCTAAAAGAGGCTGTCGTTATCACATCCCTAGAACATCAACTTATGTTCTAAAACTGCTTTCGACTGTTTCTCCAGGATTGGATTAATATCAACTTATTGCACCTACTGCAAGAACAACATCTCATGATTGACTCAATTGCCTAAGCAAGTGATCTGTCAATCATGCGTATCCCTCTCCCCTTTAGTCTGTAAGACACCTTTAGAGAGGATGACTCCATCACCTGCAGGTACACTCCCATGCCAGGAGTCGTCCATTCTAAATACTCATAGAATGCTGTCAAGGTACCCAGATTAGGAAACCACCCAAATCTAGATCTAAAACTATAGATCTAGTAACCAGAATGTCTGATATAATATCCAAGTCCTGTGTGGAGAAACCACTGTGTGACAACCAAAGTATAACCGATCGTAGTATAGGAATATCACTTCCTACTCTGTGTATGTCATCAAATACCAGGACATCACACCCTACTACCTTCTTAACAGATCTATCCCCTATTCTGATGAAGTCAAACCCATGACTGTCACATCAGAAATAGATGATCTATCTCCGCTATCTCTGCTACAGTCTATAAATAGACATAAGCCAACTGTCCACCAATGCTTCTGCTGCTCCCACTGACTACGACAACCCTCTGGCAGAGTCATATAGACGTAAACTTCTAAAGCCAGTTTAGAATGACGCTATACTCATCCTCATGTCGGGTTTCACAGTCTGGAAAAACAGCAATGTCAAGTATGGGTAAACAAGAACCTCCCTGCCACCCGTCCTTGAGCATACCGAAGTACCTCTCGAGTGCCTGAGGTTACCCACCATATCTGCGGAGTGGCTAATGGAATGTCAAGCCAGATTGAATCTTTAGGTTCTTATGAAATCTTCAGTAATCGTTTGCGGTTCTGGAATCGCTTCCAGTTCTACCATACTCCCACTACTGTTTTCTGAAAAATCCATTTCTTTTAAAAATGTGGCGAGTTAAGAACAATATCACTATTGATCTTCCAGATGGTAGAAAGTCAACCCTCGTCATAGCCTGGGTCAACCCACAAACAGCCATTACAGAAACGTGCCTTGAGTTGTCCAGTGTCTGGTTTTAAGCATAAGCCGGACAACTCCCCGTATCTTAACAATGTCAAGACATGAACTGTTCTATATCCAATATAGAAACAGAGGCACTGATTTAATTGGAACCAGATTCAAATCATGCAGCTGTTTCCAGTGAATGTCAACTAAAATGGAAAAATGCCGATCAGCGTCACTCAACTTAGGAATACTTCCAATTATGAGCAACCTGAAAAAGAAGCTAGTTCTCTTAATCATTACTATCAACTGACCACCATACACAAGTATCTACATCTTCGATCACCTTGAAGAATCCCGATACTTGCAATACTTGGTTCTCTACTTTATTCAAATACCTATAACTTCTCAAAATTCGGACCCTGTGTTTCCACGAAACAGCTGTCTAAAATCTAGAGTAGTCATAAGTAAACCGAATATAGTACGAGGACTAACCCCTCTGTCCTGATGGACGCTGGACAACATACAATACTCTGTATAAGTCCCTTGAGTCTGATAACTCATTCACTGTGTGTCGTAGGTTGAAAACTGTACTTATGGTTGAGAAGAATTACACCGCTGTTCAATGCTCCTTACCTAACCATCCACTGATATAGGTAAATGTCATAAACATAATTTCAAAAAGGTACATCTCACTCTATTAAAATAGACGTACAGATATATCAATTTGAAATTGGTGCATAGCAACGGATATTCAAAACCAAATATTCGCCGACCGGCAAACAACCCAGGTGGCTTCCTCAAATATCACCAATTACAACGAATCCCGATATAATGAGGATGGTCACCTAATTCACAATAACTTACTCCCACTCATCATCTGTAAAAACCATACAGATGTGAGAATCCAACCTGGTAAATACATACCCTGGAGCAAGTGTCCAATCGGGAAATCAGTTTTCTTTTAACAGTACACAGTGAAACTTGAAACATTGAAATGTTTCGATGGGGTATCCTGGTATTCCTAGTAATGCATCTTCCAATATCCAGATTCACAACTGTAACCGTACATCTCTTTGCCATCTGTCCAAATCCCTTTATATGTCTTTAGTCATTACCGTCTGCACACCCCTTTAGGCCAAATGGTTTTCTTCCTTCCCTACCGTTCGGCACCAGCCTATGGTTTGGAAGAAGACTATCCAATAAGCATAAAAGGTGTACTGTCCTAATCCTAGGAGCACTCGCAAAGCGAGAGAAGGTGAAGATAAAAGACAACCGAATAAACCTTATTCCTATTTCTCCTGAACCAGAATCCATCCCCGAACTGGAACAAGTTCCTTTCGAGTTCGTATATAACCATACGATGGAGTATCCAAATAAACTGTGGATCTTCGTAGTGATACGGAGTGTCCTGGAGAAACACAAAGGTGATTTAGGTTTGGCGAAGATATACTTGGTTTGGTCGTGAACAGCAGTCACAATTCACTTTGCCCTCTTACTAATCCCTTGCTTTGTCTTAACTTAATACCTTCTGTACACCATCGTTATGCTAATTAGTTTTCTTCATTCCCCGCCGTTCGGCACCAGCCTAAGGTTTGGAAGAAGACTATCCAATTTGCATAATAGGTGTACTATCTCCTAAACCAAGGAGTACTCGCAACCTGAGAGAAGGTAAAAGGAAAAGACAACTGAATAATCCTATTCGTTTTCTCCAGAACCGGAAACCATCCTCGAATTCCTTCGAGTTCGTATATAACCATACGATGGTTTTGTCCAATGGAAGTGGACGTTCATAGTAATACGAGGTGTCCTGGAGAAAAGGGTAAAAGTAGGAGTGGCAATGAGGTTTGCAACTCTGACAATCCAAAAGCCTGTGTTAAGAAGGTTCGGTCAACTTGGTCACTGAGTCATAGTCCAGGGTCGGGTCAATGGTCGCTGCCAAAGAGAGAGAGAAAAGAAACACTCAGCTTGCACTCTAACCTAGATCAGAATGGTTATCACTTTATCTAATCTGGAAACCTCCCACTGTAACCTCAAATTCTTCCCCAAACCTGAAAGAAGAATTAGTCGGGGTCACCCGAGGAGTAAACCAACACATCAGTGGGAATCGGGATCCAACTATCATCGCATGATAACTTGACGGAATCCACTCAAGTCACCATACTCCAGAAGGTATGCGCATATCTGGCAAGTTTCAGTTCTTTTGAAACTCCCGATGTGATTTTTACCCCTAGGACCCAAGTGACCTTGACACAGTCAACAAATCAAAGAGTCCTAGTCAAGTTCAACCCGTCATTATCCTGGATTGCATTAAACGCACCCGTACGAGCCCTTGACACAGTCAACAAGGCCGCACGACTGTCCTAACCAATCTCATTAATATGCTACAAACAAACACTACTTAGCTACCACACACTACGCCTTGACACAGTCAACAAACGCAGCACGAATACTAAGTAATGCTTGTAAGAAATGACGGAGGGCTACGGCTGGTTTTTGGCGAAAAACCTTTAACGTAATGAACTTGATATCGTTGAAGGAACTGCAATGCCTTTTATAAAAATATAGTGACGAAAACCTTTACTAAAGAGGTCACTCCGGTGAAGGGATCTCGGCTTTTTCCTCGTAGAATGAGGTGCAGGATATTCCAACTGAATACCACGATGCAAAGCAAAAGTAATCGGCTATAGTGAAGTTAATGCCCTGACGCAAACTTCTGTCCATGGGGTCACTCCCGGTGAAGGGATCTCGGCCCTTGCCTCTTCGACTGAGGAGCAGGATATTCCAAATGAATACCACGATGCAAAACAAAAGTCAACGTCCTTACAATAACAGCTTTTTGAAAAGTGTTCCAATAACATCAGAATAGGTTTGTTTATCTTGCATTGATCCGAATCAATGCAGTACCATCAATTGATCACACCACAAAGAACGAAAATATACTGATGTACGTATATGCCATCCGCATTCGCCACCGGGTCCCGTCATTACTCGTTAGGTTAGCTAACTAACGACAGAGCGGGGACTGGACTAGCGCGGATGCAAAACATATACAACATCTACTAATATATATACCAATATATAATTTTCGCTCAAGGCGTGATAAAGTGCAACATCACAGAAATATACAGCATCACAGAACAATACAGATATCTGGAAGCCCCGGGTTTCACAAAGCCGCTGCTGAAACCCGACGTTCCCCTGGTCGTGTGGATAGCCTGTTCAATGAAATCCTAGACCCCTACGGGCGCGGCAAGTCACCCGCCAAAACCTGAAGCGAGGCAGCCCCCTTCAGCACCGTGAATGGACCACCCAACACTTCATGGAATCCGGTAACTTGGGCACCCCTCCTGGGTCAACCTGTACCCCCTACGAGTGCGGCGAATAGCCCGCCAATCCTAGAGTGAAGCCCCCTCCGTCTCAATGCCATGAGATGCGGGCCCGTTGCCCTCTAGAACCCGGCTATCCGTGCACCCCTCCGCGGGGTAATCCTAGTACAGAAAGTAAAATATACATACAACGGGTACATCGACCGCAACCAGGTCGTGCCCCAAAAGAATAATACAAACAGGCAGTGACGGCAGTCCACATGTCGGACGCTCGCCCCGCAATATCAAATGTACATAATACAACAAAACTGTACTAACATTGCATCCAGGCTATCCCCACCGACCGATCCGCAAAATCACAGCAAAACACAGAACATCAACGTGAATGTCACGTTCGCAAATCCGTCTAACCGGGCTATAGCGGTTAGACAGGATTTACCGATCAAGTGACATTCACGGTCGCAGATATAATGTAAATACTGTGAACCAATGTGTTTAAAATATCCGATCGATCAAATTTTAACAAGTGGGCCCCCAAGTACTACTGTAGCACATCAAGAAATTCCGGGCCCAAAATTAATGTTCCAAAACCCCTAAAATCAGCCCAGAAAGCAGCTGAAGAAAAACGACACAGTGATCTGACCATAGTGCGGCGGAACCGCGGCCCAAAGGGGGGTTTGGCCGCGGTTTCGCGCTCCCACTAAGGAATCACTCTGTCGAATTTCTACAGTAGCCTTAAATTTTCCAGTACATCACTTGTCTGCAACCTGAAAAAAATTTTGAGCAAGAAAAAATTCAACAGAAAACTGATGTATAGAAAACGCGTTTTTTTTTGGAATTTTGGTCGATCGGAAATGTAAAACACATTAGACAAAGCTAGACAAGGTTAATGGCGTGGCTCTAATACCATGTTGCGCCACGGCAGCGCCCCGGCCGTCTATCCGAGGCCAAAAAGCGGAATCAAAATTTTCTTAACTTTCAAACTGGCGCTACCGCGGACAATAAACCCGGATCGTAACCATTAACCGATACTAGCAATCAAGAGAAAGGGTGTGAGATATACCAAGTGATCCGATTCCTCCGGTCTTCTCGTCATCGTCCCGATCTCCCGCGGAAACTCCGGTCGTCACCTCCTTGCCAGAAGGGCACCACATCGTCTGTATCTTTTACGGGCTCCCACCTCAATACCGAGGCAACTCGGGCACGAAGCTGGCTAGTCGACGTGCCCAAGGTTTGCTGTAGAATGTGTAGTGTAGAAACTTTGTCTCTTGAAGTTTGTGTAGTTGCCATTGATGGATGGAGGAAGAGGTAAAGAAAATTGGTGCTTTCAATTTTCTAGCAAGAAGAAGATTAGATGAAGAATTCCTCACATCACTAAAAATGAACTCTCTCATTCTTTTTCTCTCAAGTGAAGCCTCTCTCTTCTTGTTAGAATGGTGGAGGAATGAAATACCATCAAACCATAACAAGAAGGGAGGTAAGTGTAAGAGATGCAAAAGGGTGACCACATCAAAGGTAAGCTTCACATCAAAAGGTAATGATCATTCTCTCAAATCAATTTCTAATCACTTCTAATCTCAAAAAGCAAGCCATCATGAAAAGCAAAGATGCTTAATCTTTTATAATGCCACAAATACAAAGAACCCCTCCACAAAAGGTTATTTGCAAACTTGCAAATAACCCCCTCCATCGGAAAAGTCCGGCCGGGAAAGAACAAAGGAAAGCCGGCCGGAACGGAATGCAAACTGGCAACTCCAGAAAACTGGTCCCGTAATAAATTACAGGAAAACCCCGATACTGTGTATACACACCAGCATCTGTATTCCGACCGGATACAAATGCAATGAGACAAAATCTACACTGTACTAAACTAGGATCCGGCTTAAAGCAAAGCCGGCTAGTAATATCCGTTCAATCCTGATCCGTGCAATACCGCACGTATCTGATCGAACCTTGCCATATAACTATACGGCCTCTAGTACAAACCGTCCGATCCTGATCCGTGCAATACCGCACGTATCTGATCGGACCCTGCCATATCTCCATACGGCCTCTACAGCGTTTCGCCCGAAAGCTTGAGTAACTGAAAGTGTGGTGGACTCTAAAGACTCGTCAATACTATGGCTGTGGATTTAACCACCAGCACGTCAGAGGTATAAGCCAATACGTGACGGGCCACCAGCTATTGACTAAAAGGGACGTCGATGAGCGAACTCATCCTGACACCCTACTGAGCCTGTCAGTGACAATATCCGTACAGTCCGGTCCGTTCGTCTATGAGCATCGCATGTCGGGCCTAGGGGGTTGGTAAAAGTCAGACCCCCAAAAGCGGTACAAGTCATGTCGGAGTGTAGCCCAGAACACCCTGAGATACTACTAGAATACCTACCAGTAAATCTCCTGCCTCGGCCGAGGGCTTTGTGTAATGGCTCTCCTAGACACAGCGCGACCTCACCCCCAATACCGGGAGAGACGAACCCCTGAAGATCCGCTCACTGCCTCCATGTGGCTCGGGACTGTACCCAACTAAAACCTGTTTGCACGACTCCTTTGAGCCATGGTAGGGTAGTAATCAAAGTACAGTGGGAACTCACACGAGACAAATGACGATCCCAGGTCGATGAACTAACCTGTACACATGTCACCAGGGAACTGCTATCTGACGTCAGGTATAAGACCAACTAGCATATTCCCGGCGAGTCCTGTCCGGTGTACTCATAACCCAATGAGCATCTGTATACATCTTAGGTGAATCAACTGACACCAGTGGCTTATGAGACCGGCCACCGCCCCTCGTCGGGGTCTCGACTGTATACACTAGTCTATTCTGGAGAATCGATGCCCTGTCTCGAAACTCCCACGACTAGGGACCTTTTAAGGATGTGCTTATAGACCACCAGCTCCCACGTATATGATCGCCATCATACTGCCGGCAGTCAAGCAAGAATCCTAGGGGCTCTATCAGCGTGTAATAGTGACCTGTAAGGTCACCTGAAGCAGTACACGATGATAAAGGTAAACCAGATAGCATACTATCATCTCGAGTAAGACTGTCCTACCGGGATAGGTCCTCCCTCAATCATTGCAATCACGTTCCTGCGATCCAATAATTGACTCTGAGGGCACTATCTCCAACAGCTCACACACTTCATCACCGATAATTGCCATGTCACTACACAGTAGGATTGCTGCATCAGGATATGACTCCTTGTATGACATACTGGCACACATAAATATTGTACACTCATACATACGTACTTGCACATACATAAATAATTCTGGCTTGATTTTGGAGATTTGGGAATCGCAAGATATATTTAAAAACTGGATTCACTTTAAATGAGCAGTTTTCCCTCGATATGTGCATATTACTATTCCATGTTTCATGATATACGGATATTCTTACATTTCGGTTATATGTCGCATACATCATGCTATATGATTATACGCATTGAGATATGTTGTTTCCATGATACTTCTAGGTTTGAGAACTGTGGGTATTTCAAAAGGAAGTATGTACTGTTTTTAAAAAACCCAGTTTCTTTTGATATGATATTTCAGTGCATCCACCATGCGTTTTCTCGGTTCTGAGACGTATGACATGTGAAACCCGATTCGAGGAGTTGGATGAGGCCAATTGCGGGTACATGGTGGACCCGGTATGGTACCCCAGGGTGAGAACGGATTTGCTGTGCAGTAGACGGTGAGCCTGGCAGAGGGACCATGTAAGTCTACGCTAGCGCCCCGGCCGTCTACAGACGCCAAATGCGGAACAAAAAACTTTTAACTGGCGCTATCGTATACTTTAACCCGGATCTGCCATTATTGCTAAACTAACAAACTGTAAAGAGTGTAGAAAGGTTATACCGAACGATCCGAGTCCTTCGTTCTTCAACCATCATCCCACGCTCCGTTGCGGCTGCTCCGATGTCGTCGATCTCCGATCTCCTCGTCGAGGTGGCACCACATGATCGGTTCTTTAAACGGGCTCCCGCCTCTGACTCGAGGCAACTCGATCGTCAAGTTTGCTAAAAGAGACGACCAAGATTGATGTAGAGAATGAGTAGATGACTTTGTCTCACTTCGTCCAAGACCGTGGATGATCGGTTAATGAAATTGCCGAAGGAATCGGGTGATGGAATGAAATGGACTGTGAAATTCCATACACCGATAAAACCTATCATAATCTTTTCTAGCAAATGAAACATCAAGTGAGAGTGAGAATGAGGAGAGAGAGAGGGCCGGCCACTAATATAGAAGAGGGAGGTGACCGTAGGAGCAAGTGGTGACCATAAGATATGAAGCTTCTCACTCAAAATATCTTAAGCAAAACAAGAAGCTTTAATAACAAAGCATGAGTCATTAAACACAATAATGCATAAATGATGACTATTAAACCTAGTCACCATTACAATAAATGCATCCAATTAGAACACAACACCAATTAGTCTAGTCACCACATCTAGAATCTTCTAGAACACTGACTCATCATATCTGAAGAAAAGATAAATCCGTCTTTAACAGAATGTTAAAAGACGGCTGATAGAAAACTGGAAACTGGCAACTTCCAAAAGTGATCCTGAAACGACTTTCAGGATAACCCCGAAACTGTATAAATATACCCGCATTTGTATTACGACCGAATACAAATGCAACTGAGACAAAGATATTATACCTACTCAATATAATACTCGGATCCGACTTAAACCAAAGCCGACCAGTATCATCTGTCCGAAAATCGACACGTGCGTAAACGCACGTGCATTTTCCGAACCCTGCCATAAAACCATACGGCCTCTACAACGTTTCGCCCGAACTTGGGAAACTGTCTGTGGGGGACTCTAATGACTCGTCAGTACCCTGGCAGTGGGTTTAACCACAAACCGTCAGCGGCACTAGCAATGCGTAACGGCTGCCCATGGACCGACCTCAAGGGAAGCTGATGAGCAAACTCAAGGGAGGCCGATGAGCGAACTCATCCAGAAACCCTACTGAGCCTAACAGTGACAATGTATATACAGTCCGGTCCGTTCGTCAATGAGTATCGCATATCTGCCTAGGGGGCTAGTAACGTCAGACCCCCAATAGCAGTATAAGTCGTGTCGGAGTGAAGCCCAATCACACCCTGAGATACTACTGGAGTACCTACCAGTAAATCTCCTGCCATGGCCATGGACTTTGTGTAATGTCTCTCCTAGACACAGCACGACCTCGCCCCCAATACCGGGAGAGACGAATCCCCTGCCGATCCGCTCACGTGCCTCCATATGGCTCGGGACTGTACCCAAAAGCTACCTGTTTGCACGACTCCTTTGAGCCGTGGTAGGGTAGAAATCAAAGCACAGTGGGAACTCACACGAGACAAATGACGACCTCAGGTCGATGACCTAACCTGTACACATGTCACCAGGGAACTGCTATCTGACGGTAGATATAATACTAACTAGCAGATTCCCGGCGAGTCCTGTCCGGTGTACTCATAACCCAATGAGCACCTTTATACATCTTAGGTGATCCAACTGACACCAGTGGCTTGTGAGACCGGCCACCGCCCCTCGTCGGGGTCTCGACTGTACACACTAGTCTACTCTGGAGTATCGATGCCCTGTCTCGAAACTCCCACGACTAGGGACCACAATTAAGGATATGCATATAAACTACCCAACTCTCACGTATATGATCGCCATCATACTGTTGGTAGTAAAGCAAGATCCTAAGGGCTCTATCAAAGTGTAACATGCAATCAGTCACCTGAATATGTACACGACTGATAAAGGCAAACCAGATAGCATACTATCATCTCGAGTAAGACTGTCCTACCGGGATAGGTCCTCCACAATCATTGCAATCACGTACCTGCGATCCAATAATTGACTATGAGGGCACTATCACCAACAATCTCCCACTTGCACTCAAGGCTAATATTGCGATGTCGACTACTCACAGCCCGTGTGAAACCGAACATCCAACTCCTCTACTAATCAGTTTCACAAAGCCCGTTTGTAAAACTATTGTGTTCGAGAAATAGCCTCGGTGAGTGGATCCGCCTAGAAGTATCTTTCTATATCTCTCTTAATCTCAAGTTCGCGGAGAAAGCCATCTCCTGAATTGAGTAGTACCTGTCTTAGAATATGTCTGGATATCTGATGGGACCTTAGTTCATTAATGAACTCCATATCCAAACTTCTTAGACTGTATGGATCACTGAACCTAATCAGTATCCGGCACCTTGCCACCCACAGTATCCTCTTGGACCACCTGTCCATAATACTGTCCCTCTTCGTCAGAGGGAAAAATTATAACTCTGACAATCACTCTGTCAACCATGTCACCTTTGAAGCTTGGAATGATAACCGTCTCCCGAAGGAGGCTGACGTCATCAAATCCGTAGAACATGTACTTATGTTCTAAAACTGCTTCCTTATGTTTCTCCAGAATTGGATTAATACAAACTTATTGCATCTAGTGCAAAACCAACATTTGGTGTGGTACTTGACATCTCATGATTGACTCAATTGCCTAAGCAAGTGATCTGCCAATCATGCACATCCCTCTCCCCTTTAGTCTGTAAGACACCTTTAGAGAGGGTGACTCCATCACCTGCAGGTACACTACCATGCTAGGAGTCAACTATTCCAAAAACCATTAGAATATCTGTCAAAGTACACACATTGGGAAACTACCCAAATCCAGATCTAAAACCATAGATCTAGAAACCAGAATGTCAAATATTATATCCATATCCTGTCTGGAGAAACAACTGTGTGACAACCACAGTTCAACCGATCGTAGTATAGGAATTTTACTTCCTACTCTGTGTATGTCATCCAGATACCATGACATCACACCCTACTACCTTCTTAACTGATTCATCCCCTATTCTGATTGAAGTCAAACCCATGACTATCACATCAAAATTAGATGATCTATCTCCGCTATAACTGCTCAAGTCTATAAATAGACATAAGCTACTTGCCCACCATGCTTCCGTTGCTCCCACTGACTACGACAACCCTCCTACCGGGTCTCATATCCTGGAACAACAGTAGTGTCAAGTCTTGGTAGATAAGAACCTCCCTGTCACCGTCTCTGAGGCTACCGAAGTACCTCTCAGGCGTCTGAGTTTACCTACCATACCTGCGGAGTGGCTAATGGAATGTCAAACCTGATTGAATATATAGGTCCTATTAAATTTTCCGTAATCGTTCGCGGTTCTGGAATCACTTCCAGTTCTACCATACTCCCACTACTGTTTTCTGAAAAAGATCCATTTTTACTAAAACTGTGGCGAGTCAAGAACAATATCACTATTGATCTTCCAAATGGTAGAATATCAACCCTCGTCATAGCCAGGGTCAACCCACAAACAGCCACTACAGAAACGTGCCCTGAGTTATCCAGTGTCTGGTTTTAATCATAAGCTGGACAACTCCCCATACCTTAACTTCTTTTAAGGTACGATCCATTCTATATCCAATATAGAAACTTTGGCACTTATTTAATTGGAACCATATTCAAATCATGCAGCTGTCTCCAGTGCATATCAACTTAATGGAAAGAGGCTAATCAGCATTACTCAACTTAGGAATCCATCCAATTACGAGTAACCTGAAAAGAGAAATACGTTTCTCAAAACCATCACTATTATCTGAATACCAATCACAAGAATCTACATCTTCGATCTCTTTGAAGAATCCCGATACTTGTGACACCTGGTTCTCTACTTTATTCTTATACCCACAACTTCTCAAAACTTAGACCTTGTATTTCTACGAAACACTTGTCTAAATAATAGAGAAGTTATAAGTAAACAGAACAAAGCACGAGGACCTACCCCTTTGTCCTGATGGACACTGGACAACATACAATACTCTGTATAAGTCCGCTGAGTTGAACAACTCAAAACCTGTGCGTTGTAGGTGGAAAACTGTACCCTGGCGATTTCCTCAACTATCACCAATTACAACGAATTCCGATATAATGAGGATGATCACCTAATTCCCAATATCTTACTCCCACTCAGCATCTGTAAAACCATACAGATATGAGAATGAAACCTGGTAAATACATACCCTTGGAGTAAGTGTCTAATCGGGAAAAACAGTTTTTCTTTAACAATGCACTGAAACATGAAAATGTTTCGTAGGGGTATCCTGGTATTCATAGCAATGCCTCTTCCATAATCCAATTCATGACTTCAACCGTATATCTCTTTGCCATCTCTCCAAATCCCCTTTATTTGTCTTTAGTCGTTACCTTCTGTACACCATCGTTAGGCTAAATGGTTTTCTTCCTTCCCTACCGTTCGGCACCAGCCTATGGTTTGGAAGAAGACTATCCAGTAAGCATAATAGGTGTACCCTCCTAAACCAAGGAGTACTCGCATCTCGAGAGAAGGTGACGATAAAAGACAACTGAATAATACCTTATTCTTTTTAAAGATGAAATAGGAGCGGCGATGAAGTACGCGGTTTTGGTCGTGAATGATATCAGTCGCAATTTACTTTGCCCTCTTTCTAATCCCTTTATTTTGTCTTTACATATTACCTTCTGCACACCCTACTTAGGCTAATTGGTTTTCTTCATTCCCTACCTTTCGGCACCAGCCAATGGTTTGGAATAAGACTATCCAATAAGCGTAATAGGTGTACTCTCCTAAACCAAGGAGCTCTCGCAACCTGAGAGAAGGTGATAATAAAAGACAACTGAATAAACCAATTCTATTTCTCCTGAACCTAGATCCATCCCCGAAGAAGTCCCTTCGAGTTCGTATATAACCATACGATGGATCTATCCAATGGAAGTGGATATCCGTAGTAATACGGGTGTTCTGAGAAATTCAAAGGGTAAAAGAAGGAGTGGCAATGACTTATGCAACTCAGACAATCCAAAAGCCGGTATTTTAAGAAGGTTCGGTCAACCTGGTCACTGAGTCATAGTCTAGGGTCGGTCAAAGGTCGCTGCCAAAGAGAGAGAGAGAAAAGAAACACTCTGCGTGCACTCTAACCTAGATCAGAATGGTCATCATTTTATCTAATCCGGAAACCTCCCACTGTCCTGTCAAATTCTCCTCCAAACCTAAAGAAGAATCAATCGGGATCACCCGAAGAGTAAACCAACTCATCAGTGGGAATCAGGATCCAACTCTCATCGCATGATAACGTGATGGAATGCATCCACGTTACTCATACTCCAGAAGGTATGCGCATACTCGGCAAGTTTCAGTTTCTTTAGAAACTCCTGAAATTATTTTTTCCCCATGCTCTTATAACCTTGGCGTTGGTCAAAATGTCATAAGTCACATGCCAAGTTCTACCCATCACTATCTTATCAATTTGAACCCACCCGCACATGCCCTTGACGTTGGCCAAAATGGCAGAACGACTGTCCCAAACTAACTCATCTATCTATGCAACAATTGAATACCCAACAGCTACCAAACACTATGCCTTGGCGTTGGTCAAAATACTTAGCTTGAATACTACTGAATACCCAAAAGAAGTGACAGAGGGCAACGACTGGTTTTTGGCGAAAAACCTTTAGCGTAGTGAACTTGATATCGCTGAAGGAACCTGATAGCTTTTTAAAATATAGTGGCGAAAACCTTTTGCTAAAGAGGTCACTCCCGGTAAAGGGATCTCGGCTCTTTCCTCGTGGAATGAGGTGCAGGATATTCCACTGAATACCGCTATGCAAAGCAATATGTAATCGACTATAGTGAAGTTATTACTCTGACGCAAACTTCTGTCCAAGGGGTCGATCCCGGTGAAGGGATATCGGCCCTTGCCTCGTCGAATGAGGTGCTGGATATTCCACTGAATACCGCTATGCATAACAAAAGGAAACGTCTTTGCAATAACACTTTTTAAATTGTTCCAACAACTGTATACAGGTTTGTTTTACTTTGCGTTGATCAGAATCAACGCAGTCCCATCAAACGATCACACCAGAAAAGAACGAAAATAAAATGTACGTATATGCCATCCGCATTCGTCACTGGGTCCCGTCATCACTCGTTAGGTTACTTAACTAACGACAGAGCGGGGGCTGGACTAGCGCGGGTGTAAATCATATACAACATCTAATAGTATATAAACCAATATACAATAATCGCTCCAGGCGTGATAATATGCAACATTACAGAAAAGTAATAAGCATCACAGAACAATACAGATAATCTGGGATCCCCGAGTTTCACAGAGCCGCTGCTGAAACTCGACGTTCCCCTGTCGTGTGGATAGCCTGTGCAATGAAACCTAGACCCCTACGGGTGCGGCAAGTTACCCGCCAAAACCTGAAGCGAGGCAGTCCCCACAGCATAGTGAATGGAACACCCGGCACTTCACGGAATCCGGTAAATTGAGCACCCCTCCTTGGGTCAACCTGTACCCCCTACGAGTGCGGCGAATAGTCTGCCAATTTTAGAGTGGGGCCCCTCTGCCTCTCAAAGCCATGAGATGCGGACCCGTTGCCCCTCCAGAACCCGGCTATCCGTGCACTCCGTCGCGGGGTAAAACCTAGTACAGTAATGAAAAATAGTACAATAGGTATATCGACCGCAACCTGGTCGTGCCCCAAAAGAATATTATACAACAGGCAGTGACGGCTGTCCACAAGTTGGACGCTCGCCCCGCAATAACAAATGTACAAATAAACACAAACTGTACTACCATTGCACACTGCTATCCACCACGACAAATCCGCAACATCACAGCACAACACAGAACATCAACGCGAATGTCACGTTCGCAAACCCGTCTAAAAGAACTATAGCAATCAGACGCAGTTTACCGATCAAATGACATTCCCGGTCGGAGATATAATGTAAGCACTGTAAACTAACGTGTTTAAATTTCGATCGACCAAAGACCAAATATCAAAAAGTGGGCCCCACAGCTTACTGGTGAACAGTAACAAAATCTGGGCCAAAACGATATTTACCAAAAACCCCAAAATCTAACAGAGAAGCCACTGGAAAAATTTAGGAGCACGTGCTCACCACATGGCCGCGGAAGCGCGGTCAAACCATGGGTTTGACCGCGTTTCCGCGGCGGTTTGGTGAGTTCACGTGCCCAAATTTTGTCGTGGTTCTTAAAAAAGCCTGCACAGTATTCTGAGATGTGTAGAATAATTTTATCAGACCGTTTAAAAACAACAGAAACTGTCAAGTTAAGATTTTGCAATTTTCGATTTCCGGTCGGATCGATGTTTTAAACGCGTTAGCACAAGTTAGTATAGCAAAATGGTTAGGCTCTAATACCACTGTAGGTCTACGCTAGCGCCCCGGCCGTCTACAGACGCCAAATGCGGAACAAAAAACTTTTAACTGGCGCTATCGTATACTTTAACCCGGATCGGCCATTATTGCTAAACTAACAAACTGTAAAGAGTGTAGAAAGGTTATACCGAACGATCCGAGTCCTTCGTTCTTCAACCATCATCCCACGCTCCGTTGTGGCTGCTCCGATGTCGTCGATCTCCGATCTCCTCGTCGAGGTGGCACCACATGATCGGTTCTTTAAACGGGCTCCCGCCTCTGACTCGAGGCAACTCGATCGTCAAGTTTGCTAAAAGAGACGACCAAGATTTATGTAGAGAATGAGTAGATGACTTTGTCTCACTTCGTCCAAGTCCGTGGACGATCGGTTAATGAAGTTGCCGAAGGAATCGGGTGATGGAATGAAATGGACTGTGAAATTCCATACACCGATAAAACCTATCATAATCTTTTCTAGCAAATGAAACATCAAGTGAGAGTGAGAATGAGGAGAGAGAGAGGGCCGGCCACTAATATAGAAGAGGGAGGTGACCGTAGGAGCAAGTGGTGACCATAAGATATGAAGCTTCTCACTTAAAATATCTTAAGCAAAACAAGAAGCTTTAATAACAAAGCATGAGTCATTAAACACAATAATGCATAAATGATGACTATTAAACCTAGTCACCATTACAATAAATGCATCCAATTAGAACACAACACCAATTAGCCTAGTCACCTCATCTAGAATCTTCTAGAACACTGACTCATCATATCTGAAGAAAAGATAAATCCGTCTTTAACAGAATGTTAAAAGACGGCTGATAGAAAACTGGAAACTGGCAACTTCCAAAAGTGATCCTGAAACGACTTTCAGGATAACCCCGAAACTGTATAAATATACCCGCATTTGTATTACGACCGAATACAAATGCAACTGAGACAAAGATATTATACATACTCAATATAATACTCGGATCCGGCTTAAACCAAAGCCGACCAGTATCATCTGTCCGAAAATCGACACGTGCGTAAACGCACGTGCATTTTCCGAACCCTGCCATAAAACCATACGGCCTCTACAACATTTCGCCCTAACTTGGGAAACTGTCTGTGGGGGACTCTAATGACTCGTCAGTACCCTGGCAGTGGGTTTAACCACAAACCGTCAGCGGCACTAGCAATGCGTAACGGCTGCCCATGGACTGACCTCAAGGGAAGCTGATGAGCAAACTCAAGGGAGGCCGATGAGCGAACTCATCCAGAAACCTTACTGAGCCTAATAGTGACAATGTATATACAGTCCGGTCCGTTCGTCAATGAGTATCGCATATCTGCCTAGGGGGCTAGTAACGTCAGACCCCCAATAGCAGTATAAGTCGTGTCGGAGTGAAGCCCAATCACACCCTGAGATACTACTGGAGTACCTACCAGTAAATCTCCTGCCATGGCCATGGACTTTGTGTAATGGCTCTCCTAGACACAGCACGACCTCGCCCCCAATACCGGGAGAGACGAATCCCCTGCCGATCCGCTCACGTGCCTCCATATGGCTCGGGACTGTACCCAAAAGCTACCTGTTTGCACGACTCCTTTGAGCCGTGGTAGGGTAGAAATCAAAGCACAGTGGGAACTCACACGAGACAAATGACGACCTCAGGTCGATGAACTAACCTGTACACATGTCACCAGGGAACTGCTATCTGACGGTAGATATAATACTAACTAGCAGATTCCCGGCGAGTCCTGTCCGGTATACTCATAACCCAATGAGCACCTGTATACATCTTAGGTGATCCAACTGACACCAGTGGCTTGTGAGACCGGCCACCGCCCCTCATCGGGGTTTCGACTGTACACACTAGTCTACTCCAGAGTATCGATGCCCTGTCTCGAAACTCCCACGACTAGGGACCACAATTAAGGATATGCATATAAACTACCCAACTCTCACGTATATGATCGCCATCATACTGTTGGTAGTAAAGCAAGATCCTAAGGGCTCTATCAAAGTGTAACATGCAATCAGTCACCTGAACATGTACACGACTGATAAAGGCAAACCAGATAGCATACTATCATCTCGAGTAAGACTGTCCTACCAGGATAGGTCCTCCGCAATCATTGCAATCACGTACCTGCGATCCAATAATTGACTATGAGGGCACTATCACCAACAGACCACTACCTACCGGTGATAGTATTTAGGCTCGGCGGATATCCGGAGGATACCGACCGGAGTCGACAGATGATACGGGCCGATCCGCACTGGCGGAGCCTGTGGGCCTATCCGGACTGACGTGTCGATGTTGGACACAACCTAAGATATGAGGATTTATGTGTCGATGCTGGACATAGGTTTCATGATGTTTTCGGGTGTCGATGATGGATACCCAGGTTCCATGATTTTGATGTGTCGCGAGGGACGCCGTTGATTTATATCCTCATACTTTCATGCACACTCATTTATGATATTTATGTGCATACAGACATTGATTATATTGGTTGATGAGATCCACATGCATACAGGCATTGATTACATAGTTGGATGATATCCACATACTTATAGACATTCATGATATAGTTGACACTGATTTCATGATGATTACATTGATCACACCTCATGTTATGATATGTTGCTACCTAAAGCACTTATATGAGTACTTGGTATTACACTTGGTATAGATGTTTACCCTTGCCACTTTTTCATGCTTCAGAGTTTATCATATTGAGGACATATATATTACTGATCATATTGACTTAGGATTGGGTCATGCATACGATTTCTGCTCTGTGATGTTTTCTACCCACGAGTTGGCAACTCACCCCCATTGTGCCACAATTTCTTGTAGGTTCTGCCGTACAGGTTTCATTGCGACTTTTCTGGCACACTGTTTCCAATCTGGGTGATTTGCTTTAGTAGGTGGGTCCACTCGCATCGTGACCACCCTTGTATTTTTTTTAATCAATTGTATCTACTAATTCCATCAACCAAACTTGTACATTATTTCGACCTTAGAGTCGCGTGTTGTGTTATTATAGTTTTCTTGATGAGTTTAGGTTTCCTTTGAGTTTTGATCCTTGCCCTTCGGCGTTGTATATTATAATGCTTGCGTGGTTGTGACCGTCGATTGACGAAGAGCTAGCTCCAGCTTAGGGATGTTGGATATAGTGCCCTCAAAGTCAATTATTGGATCGCAGGTACGTGAATTCAATGATTGAGGCAGGACCTATACCGATATAACAGTCTTGCTCGAGATGATAGTATGCTATATGGTTTGTCTTTATCATAGTTTACATGCTTTAGTTCGCTATTGCATGTTGATAGAGTCCATAGGATTCTTGCTTGACTGCCAGCAGTATGATGGCGATCATATACGTGGGAGCTGGAGTCTATAAGCACATCCTTAAAAGTGTCCCTAGTCATGGAAGTTTCGAGACAGGGCATCGATACTCTAGAGTAGACTAGTGTATACAGTCGAGACCCCAACGAGGGGCGATGGCCGATCTCACAAGCTATTGGTGTCAGTTGGTTCACCTAAGATGTATACAGGTGCTCATTGGGTTATGAGTACACCGGACTGGACTCGCCGGGAACATGCTAGCAGGTATTATACATATCGTCAGATAGCAGTTCCCTAGTGACATGTGTACAGGTTAGTTTACCGACCGGAGATCGTTATTTGTCTCGTGTGAGTTCCCACTGTGCTTTGATTACTACCCTACCATGCTCAAAGGAGAGGTGCAAACAGGTATTTTTTTGGGTACAGACCCAAGCCACATGGAGGCAGTGAGCGGATCGTCGGGGATTCGTCTCTCCCGGTATTGAGGGTTGATGTCGCACAGTGCACGGGTGGCCATCACTAGAAATCCTAGGCCAAGGTAGTGCAGAATTACTGATTTGGATCAGTAGTTTCTTAAATGGTGATGGGCTTCATGCTGACACGATTTATCACGTTATTAGGGGTCTGACTTTATCCACCCCCCTAGAATCGATATGCGATACTCTTTAGATGAACGGACCGGACTGTACGGATATTGTCACTGTCAGGCTCAGTAGGGTTTATGGATGAGTTCGCTCGTCAGCTTCCCTTCCAATCAATACATATGCAACCGTTACGTACAGCTAGTACCTCTGACGTGCTAGTGGTTATACCCAGTGCCAGTGTGTTGATGAGTCGTTAGAGTCCCCCACAGACTGTTTCCTAAGTTCGAGCGAAACGTTGAAGAGGCCGTATGGTTTTATGGCAGGGTTCGGAAAATGCACGTGCATTTACGTACGTGTCATATTTTGGGCAGATAATACTGGTCGGCTTTGGTTTTAGCCGGATCCGAGTATTATGCTGTGTAGATATAATATCTTTGTCTCAGTTGCATTTGTATTCGGTCGTAATACAAATGCGGGTATGTTTATACTGATACGGAGTTATCCTGAAATTCGTTTCAGGATCACTTTTGGAAGTTGCCAGTTTCCAGTTTTCTATCTGTCGTATTTAAGATTCGGTTAAATGCGGATTTATCTGTCCTTCTTGGATGAGTCATGAGGGTGAGTCATGCTTCTAGAAGGTTCTAGAAGTGATGATAAGGCTAGTGAGTCATTAGTGCTTTAAATGTTCATTTAATGTTTTAGATGACAAGGTTAGTGATTCGTCACTTTCATTAAATGATTTGTGCAAGGTATTCTTTGACTCATGCTTTTTACTTAGTGCTAATGGTCACCACTTCCCTCCAACACTCACCCCCCTCTTGTTAAAAGTGGCCAGCCATCCCCTCCTCTTCACTCTCATGGTTGTTAATTTGGGAAAACATGATAGATATTTGGTTCATGGAAATTTGATAGAAAAGTTTCTCATTTCATTTCGATTCGAAAGGCAACTTCATTAACAGTTCATTCATAGCCTTGGACGTAACGAGATAAAGTGTTCTACTCATTCTCTACATCAATCTTGGTTATCTCTTTTAGCAAACTTGATGATCGAGTTGCCTCGGTTCAGAGGCGGGAGCCCGTTTAATGATCCGTCGACGTGGTGCCACCTGGACGAGAAGACTGGAGATTCAGGAGATCGGAGCAGTCTCAACAAAGCGTGGGATGATGGTTGAAGACCGAAGGACTCGGATCGTTCGGTATAACATTTCTACCCACTTTGTAGTTTGTTAGTTTAGCTTTAATGGAAGATCCGGGTTATAGTACGCGATAGCGCCAGTTGTAAAAGTTTTTGTTCCGTATTTGGCGTCGGATAGACGGCCGGGGCGCTACCGTGCACTTACAGTGGTATCAGAGCCTTACCATTAAGCTTCACTAACTTGTGCTAACGCATTTAAAATATCGATCGAACGGATTTTCGAAAACCGCAAATTCCAAGTTCTGAGTTTCTGTTAATTTTAAATGTTGTCTAAAAATAATTTTACATATGCCAGAAAATCAAGCAGGGCTTTTATAGAAGACTGGAGAAAAACCACCAACTGCGTCGACCGTACGGCCGCGGAACCGCGGTCAAAGCCTGGCATTGACCGCGGAACCGCGGCGGTTTTGGTGACTCAGTTGGCAATTTTTCTCCTGTTGTTTCTAAATTGGAAATTGTGGTTTATGATACTGTTCTTTTGGGCCCAGATTTTGTTACTGTACAGCAGATGTACGTGGGGCCCACTTCGGGAAATTTAGTCGATCGAAATTTTAAACTTGTTAGTATATAGTATTTACATTATATCTCCGACCGGGAATGTCATTTGAGCGGTAAACCGCGTCTTATTGCTATAGTTCTTTTAGACGGGTTTGCGAACGTGACATTCGCGTTGATGTTCTGTGTTGTGCTGTGATGTTGCGGATTTGTCGTGGTAGATAGCGATGTGCAATGGTAATGCAGTTTGGATTTATTTATACATTTGTTATTGCGGGGCGAGCGTCCAACATGTGGACTGCCATCACTGCCTGTTTGTATAATATTCTTTTGGGGCACGACCGGGCTAAGGTCGATGTACCCGTTGTACATATTTTTATTTCTGTACTAGGTTTACCCGGCGACGGAGTGCACGCATAGCCGGGTTCTGGAGGGCAACGGGTACGTATCTCATGGCTTTGAGAGGCAGAGGGACCTTACTCTAGAATTGGCAAACTATTCGCCGCACTCGTAAGGGGTACAGGTTGACCCAAGGAGGGGTGCTCAAGTTACCGGATTCCGTGAAGTGCCGGGTGGTCCATTCATTTTTGCTGTAGGGGGCTGCCTCGCTTCAGGTTTTGGCGGGTAACTTACCGCACCCGTAGGGGTCTAGGTTCCATTGCACAGGCTATCCACACGACCAGGGGAACGTCGGGTTTCAGTAGCGGCTCTGCGAAACCCGGGGATCCCAGATTATCCGTATTGTTCTGTGATGCTTATTACTTTTCTGTAATATTGCATTTTATCACGCATGGAGCGATTATTGTATATTGGTATATATACTATTAGATGCTGTATATATTTTACACACGCGCTAGTCCAGTCCCCGCTCTGTCGTTAGTTAAGTAACCTAACGGGTGATGACGGGACCCTGTGTTTTCTGGTGTATATATATATGTACATTATATTTTCGTTCTTTTCTGGTGTGATTGATTGATGGGACTGCGTTGATTCTGATCAATGCAAAATAAAACAAACCTACATTTGATGTTGTTGGAACAAATTTTAAAAGGTATTATTACAAAGATGTTTCTTTTTGTTTTGCATAGCGGTATTTAGTTGGAATATCCTGCACCTCATTCGACGAGGCAAGGGCCGAGATCCCTTCACCGGGAGTGACCCATTGGGCAGAAGTTTACGTCAGGGTAATAACTTCAATATAGTCGATTACAAGTTGTTTTGCATCGCGGTATTCAGTTGGAATATCCTACACCACATTCCACGGGGAAAGAGCCTAGATCCCTTCACCAGGAGTGAGCTCTTTAGCAAAAGGTTTTCGTCACTATATTTTTATAAAAAGCTATCAGGTTCCTTCAACAAGATCAAGTTCATTACGTTAAAGGATTTTCGCCAAAAACCAGCCGTAGCCCTCCGTCATTTTTTATGGATAGTCAGTAGTATTCAAGCTATGTTTGTTGACTAAAGTCAAGGCATAGTGTTTGGTAGTTGCTAGGTATTCATCTGTTGAATAGATAGATGTGTTGGATTGGGACAGTCGTATTACCTTGTTGACTAAAGTCAAGGGTATGTACGGGTGGGTTCAAATCAACCTGGATAATGACAGGTAGAACTTGACATGTGACTTATGATTTGTTGACTAAAGTCAAGGTCAAAAGAGCATGAGGCAAAAATAACATCGGGAGTTTCAAACATAATGAAACTTGCCAAGTATGTGCATACCTTCTAGAGTGTGATAACTTGAGTGGCTTCCATCAAGTTATCATGCGATGATAGTTGGATCCCGATTCTCACTGATGAGTTAGTTTACTCTTCGGGTGAACCCGACTAATTCTTCTTTCAGGTTTGGAGGAGAATTTGAGATTACAGTGGGAGGTTTCCAGATTAGATAAAGTGATAACCATTCTGATCTAGGTTAGAGTGCATGCAGAGTGTTTCTTTTCTCTCTCTCTTTGGCAGCGACCTTTGACCGCCCCTAGACTATGACTCGGTGACCAAGTTGACCGAACCTTCTTAAAAATACTGGCTTTTGGATTGTCTAAAGTTGCATAAGTCATTGCCGCTCCTTCTTTTACCCTTTGTATTTCTCAGAACACCCCGTATTATTATGGACATCCACTTCCATTGGATAGATCCATCGTATGGTTATACACTAACTCGAAGGGACTTCTTCGAGGATGGATCCAGGTTCAGGAGAAATAGAATTGGTTTATTCAGTTGTCTTTTATTATCACCTTCTCTCGGGTTGCGAGGGCTCCTTAGTTTAGGAGATTACACCTATTACGCTTATTGGATAGTCTTATTCCAAACCATAGGCTGGTGCCGAAAGGTAGGGAATGAAGAAAACAAATTAGCCTAAGTAGGGTGTACAGAAGGTAATAACTAAAGATGAAATAAAGGGATTAGAAAGAGGGCAAAGTAAATTGCGACTGCTGTCATTCACGACTAAACCACGTACTTCATCGCCACTTCTATTTCACCTTTGCTTTTTTCCCCGGTTCGGGAGAAATAGAATAAGGTATTATTCGGTTGTCTTTTATCATCACCTTCTCTCAAGTTGCGAGTACTCCTAGGTTTAGGAGGGTACACCTATTATGCTCACTGGATAGTCTTCTTCCAAACCATAGGCTGGTGCCGAACGGTAGGGAAGGAAGAAAGCCATTTATCTTAACGATGGTGTACAGAAGGTAATGAATAAAGACAAATAAACGGATTTGGAGAGATGGCAAGAAGATATACGGTTAAAGTCATGAATTTGATTATGGAAGAGGCATTACGAGGAATACTAGGATACCCGTACAAAACATTTTCATGTTTCAGTGCATTGTTAAAGGAAAACAGATTTCCCGATTAGATACTTACTCCAGGGCATGTATTTACCAGTTATCATTCTCACATCTGTATGGTTTTACAGATAATGAGTGGGAGTAGGTTATTGGGAATAAAGTGATCATCCTCATTGTTAATGTATATTCCCTAGAGGCCATTACTGTATCATACTAGTATGTATATTACTTAATGGAAGCTTGCGATATTCACCATGTATTGACAATCTTGCTCAAAATGGTAGTATGCTACTTGGTTTGTTTCTACTTTAATATGTGCATGTGTTTCTTTTAGCATATCGCTTATACATATTAGTAGAGCCCTTAGGATCTTTGCTTGATTACCAGCGTTGTGATGGCAGTAACACTCGTGGGGGCCGGGTAATCCACAAGCACATCCTTATACAGGTCCCTAGTCATAGGACTATTGAGACAGGGCATCGATACTCCGGAGTAGACTAGCGTATGCGCTTCTCATCCCAGCAGGGGAGATGGTCTGTCCCACAGCCATCAGGATGTCGTACTGGAGATAGTATGCGGGTGCTCGTTAGGTTACGAGTACACTGGACAGGACTCGTCGGGAACTGTTGGTTGGTACTATACCTATCGTCAGTTATCAGTTCCCAGGTGACATGAGTACAGCTTAGTCCGCTAACTTGATACTGTCACTTCTCCTCGAGTGCGTTCCCACTGTACTTTGATTACTACCCTACCACGGCTCAAAGGAGTCGTGCAAACAGGTAGTAGTTGGGTGCAGTCCCGAAGCACTTGGAGGCAGTGACGGTTAGACAGGATTCGTCTCTCCCGGTATTGGGGGTTGACATCGCGCTGTGTCTAGGAGAGCCATTACACGAGTAGTCCCTGGCCAGGGCAAGCGAGATATACTGGTAGGTTTCCAGTGTTATCTCAGGGTGTTCTGGGCTTCATTCCGACACGACTTGTACCGCTATTAGGGGACTGACGTTTACCACCCCTAGGCCCGCCATGCGATGTATCAGACGAATAGACCGGACTGTATGGAGATTGTCACATTCAGGCTCAGTAGGAGTTCAGATGGGTTTCACCTCGTCAGTCTTCTTGTCGGCATCTGCCTGGGGACCGTTACGCACAGCTAGTGCCGCTTGCGGTCTGTTGTTAAACCCACTGCCAGCGTAGTGTCGAGTCTTTAGAGTCGCACACAGAAAGCTATTCGCCTTTACGCAAAAGAGTAGAGGTCGCATGGTTTTGCGACAGGTCGCATGGTTTTGCGACAGGGTTCGGTCACATCCGTGCACTTATGCACGTTTAGTTTCCGGACAGTTAACACTAGCGGGCTTTGGTTTAAGCCAGATCTTAGTGTACGTTTTAGGATTGATTTTATCTCGTATGTATTCGTGATCCTCGGAACGCGGATGCGGGTGTGTATGCACAGTTGACAGAGAGACAGAGGCATAGGATTCTCATTAGGGTTGTTAACTGTTGACCGTTGACTATTGACTTTTTGCTAAACCCTAATGAGAATATGAAACATAATTAGCAATAATATTAATTAAGTATTATAGTGACATGGTTGTTGAGGGGTTGACTTGTTGACTTTATTGACCGGTTGACTAGGTTGGACTAGTTGACCATCATCATCACAATGGTTGTCATTTTCATGCAAAGACTTTTGCTTGCTTGTTGTGGTTTGCAAAATGAGTGCATGGAAATGATATTGCCTTTGACATGATATGAACCATCACATAATACTTGATTAACATTATGGCTCATGATGCTTTTGGATTATGAGAGGGTGAAAGAGAAAAGAGAGGCACATTCTTTCATTATTTTTTTCTCTCTCTTGTTTTTGAGCTCTCTCATTCTCTTGCTCTCACCCTCTTCCTCTTGCTCTCTCTCTTGTCTATGTTTCACTTGTCTCATGTGTTGAGAAGCAAGAACCATAGAGAAAATCCCATCACACTCTCCTCTAATCACTCTAGTTCATAAGGTTTAGCAAACCAAGTGAACTAGTTTCTTCAAAGTTCGAAGAAGAAGCCAAACGTAGAAGCTTTCTGGTGGATCGATCTTCGGCGCAAGGAGACGACAGGGTGAAGCCGATCCGTACACCATCAAGAGATGAAGACGAAGGAGTTCAAGAAAGAAAGGTATAACCCCCTAACCGAGTAGTTAACAACTCGTAGTTAGGTTGTTAGGTAGATAGTTCAACAAAGATCCGTTTTGAGTCCATGTTACCACCTCTAGAAAATTGTTTTTCATCAAATTCCGCAATCCCGTAAGTACCGGGAGAGGTAGCATGGAGTTACAGTGGTATCAGAGCCTAGTTAAACACTACCTAATATGTTAGCATAGTAACTAGAAATTCGATCGGAGAAAAAGTCGCGAAATACACCCGGATATCATGCTTGCTGTCGAATTTTTCCTCTGTTCAAAAAATGATAAATCATACTTTAAAATTCGGCTCAGGGTTTTTAGAACAAACAGCAAAAATTTCGTCCACTGATCCGATCAAAGCGCCGTGGAAACGCGGCGGGAGCGTGCTCCCGCCGCGGTTCCGCGGCCGAGTTGACTCGGCAGTGGGAAATTTTTGTTGCAGTTTGTTCATAGGGGTGTTTTGGGATTTTTGGTAAATGTTTTTTCAGCCCAGATTTTCCAGAAAGAAAAATTTGTTTTGGGGCTTTGAAAACCGTATTTTGATCAAGTTTCTAAAGACTTAAGCTGACGGGTATTTATCTTTGTTGTGATATTTGTATTGAACGTCTGCTAATCGCTATATGTCGATTAGTGGGGGTTATACAAATCTGTGATCTGTAATGTTATTGGTATGTGTATATGAATTCATTGGATTGTCGTGGGTGAATAGCCGGGGGTTGTGAGACGAGAGTTTTCTTTTCTTTCAATTCATGTAAATTTATAAATTGATGTAATAATTATTTTTTATGGCCGCACAACCGGGTCGGGGTTGTAGCCGTCATTGTATAATTTCTTTTTACTGTTTTTGCTCCTAGGATAGACCCATGGAGGGGGTGCACAAACTACCGGGTATCCCGAAGTGCCGAGTGGCCTACTCACGGAGTTGAGGGAGGTTGCTTCGCTTCGGGTACTTGACGTGTAGTTTGCCGCACCCGTAGGGGTTTTGGGCGGGGTATTGGCTATTCACCGCGACCGTGTAATCTGCTTTTCATTACAGGCTCGTACGAATTGCGGGTTCCTAGTATATCCAATGTGTTCATCTGTGATCTGAAATGGCTATCATTGCAATATATCTATATATGATATTATTTAGGCGTTGCTTATGTTTTGCAGCCGCGCTAGCCCAGCCCCCGCTCTGTCGTTAGTTAAGTAACCTAACGGGTAATGACGGGGCCCCGTGGAGAATGCGAATGGCATTAGCGTACGTCATATTTTGGTTGTTTTCTGCAATGATAGGGTTAAATGATGGGACGCATTAAAAGAACTAATGCAAGAATATCATGCATTAAAAGAACTAATGCAAGAAAATAAACCAAGTAAAAGTCGTTGGAACACTTTCAAAAACCACTTGGTTTCTTTTCAAAAATAACTTTTAAACGCGGAGCTTAAGCCACTCCTTTTAAAAGCTATCAAGGTTCCTTCGATTATATCAAGTTCACTACGTTCAAGGTTTCGCCAAAACCATTCGTAGCCCTCCGTCGTTTCATATGAATATTCAACAGTATTCAAGCTGTGTTTGTTGGCCTTAGTCAAGGCACAGTGTTTGGTAGCTGGTGGATATTCATATGTTGCATAGATAGATGCATTGGTTTGGGACAGTCGTATTACTTTGTTGGCCATAGTCAAGGGTATATACAGATGGGTTCAAATTAACCTGGACAACGACGGGTAGAACTTGACATGTGACTTATGATTTGTTGGCCTTAGTCAAGGTCATAAGAGCATGGGGCAAAATTCCACATCGGGAGTTTCAAAAGAACTGAAACTTGCTAGCGTTGCATACCATTTGGAGTGTGATGATTCTGGTAGGATTCCTTCAGTTTTGTCACGCGATGATATTTGGATCCCGATCCTGCTGTGAGTATGTGCTACTCCTCGAGAAATTTCTCACTTAACGATCAATGCTATAAACCTAGTAGGTGTCTAGAAAGGTGTTAGCGGGGCTATGCCCCTAGGGAAAAGAGGTTCTTAAATTAAGGAACTTCGCGAAAGCATTGGAAAACCTCCCTCGAAGTACTGACACTAGCCTGGCTGAACGGTTAAGAAAGAATTGTACGATGAGATTGATCCAGACTAATTCTTCCTTTTTGGTTTGAGGAGGGATTCGAGAGACAGTGGGAGCCATCCTGTTTAGACAAATTAAAAACCACTCTAAACTTGCAAGAGCATCATGCTGAGTGTTTTCTTCTCTCTCTCTTAATTGCAGCGTCCAAGTGATCGCACCTTGGTTACATCTAGATAATAAAATGACTGAATCTGACTGTTATGACTGGAAAAGGTCTGTCCAGATGTCCATTGCCCATGACAAGATGGGACACCTCTTAACTAATCAAACCCCTGCCGTCTCAGGTCCAGTTTTCCCTGTCACGGATATTTACATCCGCAGGACATCGGAAAAGGATTGTGCGAAAACTAAGTGCCTCGTGTTAGCCTCAGTTGATGGTGCATACCAGGGGCAGCACGAGAAGATGGACTCAGTTTCTATCTTCCTCCATAACAAAGATTTATATGGAGAGCAATCTTGTATCGCAAGATATGAGACCTCGAACGAATTGCTTCAAGCGAGGTTGGCTGTCGGGTCATCTGTAGGGGACAACGTCCTTACAGAGACCAGCTATTTTGAGCTCATGGACCTGGAGACCACGTTGGACAATGGGTCAAGTACTGACTTAATTCTGCAGTCCCTGCCCTCTGCTTATACCCTGAAGGAAACCAGGGAAGAAGAAGGAAAAGCAAGGGCAAAAGTTTCAGGACTGAATGTAGTAAAAGAGGGACGTTCCTATTATAATGGGAATGAAAATTGGCAGAAAGATTGCAGGGCTTACAAAGCCAGAAGCCAGAATTCGAAGCATGTTGTGGCTTCGGCTTCGAGTGTGTTAGTAATTGAGAACTGTATGTCAGTTAACCCTACTTCCTGGGTATTGGATACCAGATCAGGATCTCATATCTATAATTCGTTACAGGCTCTTAGAAACCGTAGGGTTATCAGGAAAGGTGATATGACTCTCATGGTTGCTAACGGAATGAGCATGTATGCTGAGTCCGTAGGGGAATATCATCTAGGACTGACAACTGGGCAGATATTGATTCTGCGTGACTGTTTTTCTGTACCAGGTGCGACTTGTAATATCATATCTGTATCTTTACTTTCTAAGGAAGGATGTGATTTTACTTTTGTAAGCGATGTAGTAAACATCCACCTAAATCAAGTTTTGATTGGGTCAGGTACATTGAAGAACGGTATATACGTTTTGAATCAAGCTCAGGTCTTCAGTGTCCAGAACACACTTAAAAGAAAGTCTCCGGAATTAAATAAGGCTTTCTTATGGCATTGTAGACTTGGTCACATCAATGAGATACGGTTGACAAAGTTACATAAAAAAGGATACTTGGATCCGTTCGAGTACCAGTCTTATTCCACTTGTGAATCTTGTCTCATGGGAAAGATGATAAAGACTCCGTTCACTGGACACGGAGATAGAACGAGCGAGCACTTGGGACTCATACACAGTGACGTGTGTGGTCTAATGACTACACATGCGCGAAGTGGTTATTCATACTTCATTACTTTCACAAATGATTTCTCTAGGTATGGACATGTCTTCTTAATGAAGCACAAATCCGAGGCCTTTGAGAAATTTCGGGAATACAAGAATGAAGTTGAAAAACAAACAGGCAAAAGTATCAAGACACTGAGATCTGATCGATGTGGTGAATACTTGAGTGCCGAGTTTCTGGGCTACTTAAAAGAGAATGGAATTCTCTCTCAGCTTACTCCTCCATACACACCACAACACAACGGTGTATCGGAAAGGAGGAATCTAACCCTATTGGATTTGGTTCGTTCCATGATGAGTAAGGTTGAGTTACCGCGATCTTTCTGGGGGCATGCACTAGAAACAGCCGCATATCTCTTGAACCAAGTTCCTACTAAGACAGTGCCTACCACACCATATCAGATGTGGAGTGGGAAGAAACCCTGTCTTAAACCCTTTAAGACATGGGGATGTCCAGCTTTTGTAAAAAAGCAGCATGCGGACAAGCTCGAGGCACGTTCAGTACAGTGCAAGTTTGTGGGATACCCAAAGAACTCCAAGAGGTATCTTTTCTATTACGCAGAGGAGCAAATGTCTTTGTTTCTCGTCATGCCCGCTTCTTGGAAACTGAGTTTTTAGAAAATCAGATAAGTGGGAGTGCAATAGAACTGGAAGAAATTCTAGAACCACAAGCTATTACTGAAACCTTAGTAGAATCAGAAGGTTCAGGGGAACCGGACATTCCTGCGCCGCTCCGCAGAAGTAGTAGGCAGTCTCATCCGCCCGAGAGATAATTCGGTTTTCTCATAGACGGGGATAGAGAGGATTGCACAGTTGATTATGATGAGCCTACTAGCTTCCAGCAAGCCATTCAGAGCGGTGACTCGGTAAAATGGCTGGATGCAATGCGGACCGAGATGGAGTCCATGTACACCAACAAAGTTTGGACTTTGGACTTTACTCCAGAAGGGGTAAAACCCGTAGGCTGTAAATGGATCTTCAGAAAGAAGATTGGTGTAGATAGGCAGGTTGAAACCTATAAAGCTAGGCTTGTTGCAAAGGGTTTTCGTCAAAGGCCTGGCTTGGACTATGACGAGACCTTTTCTCCGGTAACCATGCTCAAATCCATTCAGATCGTTCTTGCCATTGCTTCCTTCTACTATTATGAAATCTGGCAGATGGACGTAAAGACGGCTTTTCTAAATGGAAATTTGGAAGAGTGTGTCTATATGGATCAGCCAGAGGGATTCATTCAGAGTGGAAGCAGCGGTAAAGTGGCCAAGTTGCTCAAGTCCATCTATGGACTCAAGCAGGCATCGCGAAATTGGAACATCTGTTTTGATGATACTGTCAAAGAATTCGACTTTGTCAAAAAGCCAGATGAACCATGCATTTACAGTAAGATTGTAGGGAGAAATGTCGTATTCCTCGTCTTGTACGTCGATGACATTCTCCTAATAGGAAATGATATTCCTATGCTACAGTCAGTCAAAGGATTCTTGTCGCAGAGGTTCTCCATGAAGGACCTGGGCGATGCTAACTACATTCTGGGGATCCAGATCTATCGTGATAGATCTAAGAGGATGTTGGTACTTTCACAGTCAAGGTACATCGACACCATACTTAAACGATTCAGTATAGAAGATTCCAAGCGCGGTAATCTACCGGCTTGTCACGGAATCACCCTCTCCAAAGAGATGTCTCCCAAGACTGATTTGGAAAGGGATCGCATGTCATCAATACCCTACGCATCTGCGGTAGGCTCTATTATGTATGTGATGTTGTGTACCAGACCAGATGTAGCATACGCATTGAGCGTTGTAAGCCGGTATCAGTCGAACCCAGGGGAGAAACACTAGATAGCAGTAAAGAACATTCTCAAGTACCTGAGAAGGACTAAGGAGATGTTCTTTGTGTATGGCGGAAAAGACCTCCAGATTGAGGCCTTTGCTGACTCCAGCTTCCAGAGTGACAAGGATGACTCCAAGTCCATGTCGGGTTATGTCTTTACCCTCGATGGAGGGGCGGTTTGCTGGAAGAGTTCCAAGCAGGAAACCGTTCCTGACTCAACTATGGAATCGGAGTACATAGCTGCTTGCGATGCCGTAAAGGAAGCTGTCTGGATGAAGAAGTTCCTCACGGAACTTCAGGTGGTTCCTACCAGTGTTGATCCAATACCGCTGTATTATGACAACAACGGCGCTATAGCTTTAGCGAAGGAACCCAGGTCCCATCAGAAGTCCAGGCATATTTTGAGGCGGTACCACCTGATCAGGGAGATCGTTGATCGTCGGGAGATCGAGGTGAAGAGAGTAAATACGGAAGATAACACTGCTGATCCACTCACGAAGGCCTTACCCCAGACTCAGTTCGAGCGGCTAATCGAGATGATAGGTCTTCGATACGCCAGTACATGGCCTTAGTGCAAGTGGGAGATTGTTAGTATATATGCCCGAGAGGCCATTACTGTATCATACTAGTATGTATATTACTTAATGGAAGCTTGGGATATTCACCTTGTATTGACAATCTTGCTCAAAATGGTAGTATTCTACTTGGTTTATTTCTACTTTAATATGTGCATGTGTTTCTTTTAGCATATCGCTTATACATATTAGTAGAGCCCTTAGGATTTTTGCTTGATTACCAGCGTTGTGATGGCAGTCACACTCGTGGGGGCTGGGTAATCCACAAGCACATACTTATACAGGTCCCTAGTCGTAGGACTATCGAGACAGGGCATCGATACTCCGGAGTAGACTAGCGTATGCGCTTCTCATCCCAGCAGGGGAGATGGTCTGTCCTACAGCCATCAATACGTCGTACTGGAGATAATATGCGAGTGCTCGTTAGGTTACGAGTACACTGGACAGGACTCGTCGGGAACTGTTGGTTGGTACTATACCTATCGTCAGTTATCAGTTTCCAGGTGATATGAGTACACCTTAGTCCGCTGACTTGACACTGCCACTTCGCCTCGAGTGTGATCCCACCATACTTTGATTACTACCCTACCACGGCTCAAAGGAGTCGTGCAAACAGGTAGTAGTTGGGTGCAGTCCCGAAGCACTTGGAGGCAGTGACGGTTAGACAGGATTCGTCTCTCCCGGTATTGGGGGTTGACATCGTGCTGTGTCTAGGAGAGCCATTACACGAGTAGTCCCTAGCCAGGGCAAGCGAGATATACTGGTAGGTTTCCAGTGTTATCTCAGGGTGTTCTGGGCTTCACTCCGACACGACTTGTACCACTATTTGGGGACTGACGCTAACCGCCCCTAGGCCCGCCATGCGATGTATCAGACGAACAGACCGAACTGTACGGAGATTGTCACATCCATGCTCAGTAAGAGTTCAGATGGGTTTCACCTCGTCTGTCTTCTTGTCGGCATCTACCTGGGGACCGTTACGCATAGCTAGTGCCGCTTGCGGTCTATGGTTAAACCCAATGTCAGCGTAGTGTCGAGTATTTAGAGTCCCACACAGAAAGCTATTCGCCTTTAGGCAGAGTAGAGGTCGCATGGTTTTTCGACAGGTCGCATAGTTTTGCGACAGGGTTCAGTCACATCCGTGCACTTGTGCACGTTTAGTTTCCAGACAATTAACACTAGCGGGCTTTGGTGTCAGATCCTAGTGTACGTTTTGGGATTGATTTTATCTCGTATGTATTCGTGTTCCTCGGAATGCGGATGCGGGTGTGTATGCATAGTTGACAGAGAGACAGAGGCAGAGGATTCTCATTAGGGTTGTTGATTGTTGACCGTTGACTATTGACTTTTTGCTAAACCCTAATGAGAATATGAAACATAATTAGCAATAATATTAATTAAGTATTATAGTGACATGGTTGTTGAGGGGTTGACATTGTTGACTTGTTGACTTTGTTGACCGGTTAACTAGGTTGGACTAGTTGACCATCATCATCACATTGGTTGTCATTTTCATGCAAAGACTTTTGCTTGCTTGTTGTGGTTTGCAAAATGAGTGCAAGGAAATGATATTGCCTTTGACATGATATGAACCATCACATAATACTTGATTAACATTATGGCTCATGATGTTTTTGGATTATGAGAGGGCGAAAAAGAAAAGAGAGGCTCATTCTTCATTATTTTTTTCTCTCTCTTGTTTTTGAGCTCTCTCCTTCTCTTGCTCTCACCCTCTTCCTCTTGCTCTCTCTCTTGTCTATGGTTCACTTGTCTCATGTGTTGAGAAGCAAGAACCATAGAGGAAATCCCATCACACTCTCCTCTACCCACTCTAGTTCACAAGGTTTAGCAAACCAAGTGAACTAGTTTCTTCAAAGTTCGAAGAAGAAGCCAAAGGTAGAAGCTTTCGGGTGGATCGATCTTCGGCGCAAGGAGACGACGGGGTGAAGCCGATCCGTACACCATCAAGAGATGAAGACGAAGGAGTTCAAGAAAGAAAAGTATAACCCCTAACCGAGTAGTTAACAACTCGTAGTTAGGTTGTTCGGTAGATAGTTTAACAAAGATCCATTTTGAGTCCATGTTACCGCCTCTAGAAAATTGTTTTTCATCAAATTACGCAAGCCCGTAAGTACCGGGAGAGGTAGCATGGAGTTACACTCATTATATCAGAATTTGTTGTAATTGGTGATATTTAAGGAAGTCGCCTGGGTTTTTGCCGGACGGCATGTATTTGGTTTTGAGTATCCGTTGTTGTGCACCAATTTCAAAATGATATATCTATACGTTTATTTTTATAAAGTGAGATATAACTTTTTGAAATTATGTCCGTGACATTTACCTATATCAGTTGACGATTGGGTAAGGAGCATTGAACAGCGGAGTAGTTCTTAATCATAAGTACAGTTTTCAACCTACGATGCACAGGTTTTGAGTTATTCAAACTCAGCGGACTTATACAGAGTATTGTATGTTGTCCAGTGTCCGTCATGACAAAGGGGTAGGTTCTCGTACTCTGTTCTATTTACTTGTAACTTCTCTAGTTATTAGACAAGTGTTTCGTAGAAATACAATGTCTAAGTTTTGAGAAGTTGTGGGTATAAGAATAAAGTAGAGAACCAGGTATCGCAAGTATCGGGATTCTTCAAAGAGTTCGAAAATGTAGATTCTTCTGATTGGTATTCAGATGAAAGTAATGGTTTTGAGAAACTTGTTTCTCTTTCAGGTTACTCATAATTGGATGGATTCCTAAGTTGAGTAATGCTGATTAGCCTCTCTTCATTAAGTTGATATGCACTGGAGACAGCTGCATGATTTGAATCCGGTTCCAATTAAATAAGTGTCAAAGTTTCTATATTGGATATAGAATGCTTCATATCTTAACGATGTTAAGGTAAGGGGAGTTGTCCAGCTTATGCTTAAAACCAGACACTGGATAATTCAAGGCACGTTTCTGTAATGGTTGTTTATGGGTTGACCCTGGCTTTGACGAGGGTTGACATTTCTACCATCTGGAAGATCAATAGTGATATTGTTCTTGACTCGCCACAGTTTTATTAAAATGGACTTTTTCAGAAAACACTAGTGGGAGTATGGTAGAACTGGAAGTGATTCCAAAACCGCAAACGATTACGGAAAATTTAATAGAACCTATATATTCTATCAGGTTTGACATTCCAATAGCCACTCCGCAGACATGGTGGGTAACCTCAGACACCCGAGAGATACTCCGGTACCCTCAAGGACAGTGACAGGGATGTTCTTGTTTACCCAGACTTGACACTACTGTTGTTCCAGACTATGGGACCCGGCAGGAGGATAAGTATAGCGTCGTTCTAAACTTGGTTTAGAAGTGCACGTATATATTATTCTGCCAGAGGGTTATTATAGTCAGTGGGAGCAGCGGAAGCATAGTGGGCAAGTAGCTTATGTCTATTTATAGACTTGAGCAGTTATAACGGAGATAGATCATCTATTTTTGATGTGACAGTCATGGGTTTGACTTCATCAGGATAGGGGATGGATCTGTTGAGAAGGTAGCAGGGTGTGATGTCCTGGTATTTGGATGACATACACAGAGTAGGAAGTAAAATTCATATACTACGATCGGTTGTACTTTGGTCGTCACATAGTTGTTTCTCCACAACGGATATAGATATAATATCAGACATTCTGATTACTAGATCTACGGTTTTAGATCTAGATTTGGGTAGTTTCCTAATGTGGGTATTTTGACAGTATTCTAATGGTATTTAGAATAGATGACTCCTGGCATGGTGGCGTACCTGCAGGTGATGGAGTCACCCTCTCTAAAGGTGTCTTAGAGACTAAAGGAGAGAGGGATGTGCATGATTGGCAAATCACTTGCTTTGGCAGTTGAGTCAATCATGAGATGTCAAGTACCACACCAGATGTTGTTTTTGCACTAGATGTGATAAGTTTATATTAATCCAATCCTCGAGAAACATAAGGAAGCAGTTTTAGAACATAAGTGCATGTTCTAAGGATTTGATGACAACAGCCTCCTTCGGGAAACGGTTATCAATCCAGGCTTCCAAGGTGACAAGGATGACAGAGTGATTATCAGAGTTATAGTTTTCCCTCTGACGAGAGACAGTATTATTAACAGGTAGTCCAAGAGGATACTGTGGGAGGCTTGGTGCTGGATACTGATTAGGTTCAGTTATCGATAAAGTCTAAGAAGTTTGGATTTGGAGTTCATTTATGAACTAGGTCCCATCAGATATTCAGACATATTCTAAGACAGGTATTACTCGATTCGGGAGATGGCATTCTCCGCGAACTTGAGATTAAGAGAGACATAGAAAGAAACTTTAGGGCGGATCCACTCACTGAGGCTATTTCTCGAACATAAGAGTTTTACAAACTAGCTTTGTGAAACTAATTAGTAGAGGAGTTGGGTGTTCGGTATCACACGGGCTGTGAGTATGCGACATCGCAATAATTAGCCTTAAGAGAAAGTGGGAGATTGTTGGATATAGTGCCCTCAAAGTCAATTATTGGATCGCAGGTACGTGATTGCAATGATTGAGGCATGACCTATACCGATATAACAGTCTTGCTCGAGATGATAGTATGCTATCTGGTTTGTCTTTATTATAGTTTACATGCTTTAGTTTGCTATTGCATGTTGATAGAGCATATAGGATTCTTGCTTGACTGCCAGCAGTATGATGGCGATCATATACGTGGGAGCTGGAGTCTATAAGCACATCCTTAAAAGTGTCCCTAGTCATGGGAGTTTCGAGACGGGCATCGATACTCCATAGTAGACTAGTGTATACAGTCGAGACCCCGACGAGGGGCGGTGGCCGGTCTCACAAGCCATTGGTGTCAGTTGGTTCACCTAAGATGTATACAGGTGCTCATTTGGTTATGAGTAAACCGGACAGGACTCGCCGGGAACATGCTAGTTGGTATTATAAATATCGTCAGATAGCAGTTCCCTGGTGACATGTGTACAGGTTAGTTTGTCGACCTGAGATCATCATTTGTCTTGTGTGAGTTCCCACTGTGCTTTGATTCCTACCCTACCATGCTCAAAGGAGACGTGCAAACAGGTATTTTTTGGGTACAGTCCCGAGCCACATGGAGGCAGTGAGCGGATCGTCAGGGATTCGACTCTCCCGGTATTGGGGGTTGATGTCGCACAGTGCACGGGTGGCCATCACTAGAAATCCTCGGCCGAGGTAGTGGAGAATTACTGATTTGGATCAGTAGTTTCTCAAATAGTGATGGGCTTCATGCCGACACGATTTATCACGTTATTAGGGGTCTGACTGTATCCACCCCCTAGACTCGATATGCGATACTCTTTAGACGAACGGGCCGGACTGTACGGATATTGTCAATGTAAGGCTTAGTTGGGTTAATGGATGAGTTCGCTCGTCAGCTTCCCTTCTAATCAATACATAGGAACCCGTTACGTAAAGCTAGTACCTCTGACATGCTAGTGTGTTGATGAGTCATTAGAGTCCCGCACAGACTGCTTCCCAAGTTCGGGCGAAACGTTGTAGAGGCCGTATGGTTTTATGGCAGGGTTCGGAAAATGCACGTGAATTTACGCAAGTGTCATATTTCGGGCAGATAATACTGGTCGGCTTTGGTTTAAGCCGGATCTGAGTATTATGCTGTATAGATATAATATCTTTGTCTCAGTTGCATTTGTATTCGGTCGTAATACAAATGCGGGTATGTTTATACTGATATGAGGTTATCCTGAAATTCTTTTCAGGATCACTTTTGGAAGTTGCCAGTTTCCAGTTTTCTATCGACCGTATTTAACATTCAGTTAAATGCGGATTTATCTGTCCTTCTTGGGTGAGTCATGAGGGTGAGTCATGCTTCTAGAATGTTCTAGAAGTGAGAATAAGGCTAGTGAGTCATTAGTGCTTTAAATGTTCATTTAATGTTTTAGATGACAAGGTTAGTGATTCATCACTTTCATTAAATGATTTGTGCAAGGTGTTCTTTGACTCATGCTTTATACTTAGCGCTAATGGTCACCACTTCCCTCCTACACTCGCCCCCCACTTGTTAAAAGTGGCCGGTCCTCCCCTCCTCTTCACTCTCATGGTTGTTAATTTGGGAAAACATGATAGATATTTGGTTCATGGAAATTAGATAGAAAAGTTTCTCATTTCATTTCGATCCAAAAGGCAACTTCATTAACCGTTCGTCCATATCTTTGGACGTAACGAGACAAAGTATTCTACTCATTCTCGACATCAATCTTGGTTATTTCTTTTAGCAAACTTGATGATCGAGTTGCCTTGGTTCAGAGGCGGGAGCCCGTTTAAAGATCCGTCGACATGGTGCCACCTGGACGAGAAGACTGGAGATTCAGGAGATTGGAGCAGCCGCAACAAAGCGTGGGATGATGGTTGAAGACTGAAGGACTCGAATCGTTCGGTATAACATTTCTACCCACTTTGTAGTTTGTTAGTTTAGCTTTAATGGCAGATCCGGGTTATAGTACGCGATAGCGCCAGTTGTAAAAGTTTTTGTTCCGCATTTGGCATCTGTTAGACGGTCGGGGTGCTACCGTGCACTTACAAGGGATGTCTTTATTCATATTATGCATGTTGTACCCCTTTTGGGGCCAGTATTCACAAAGGAAACTCTGCCGAAATTTCCAGAAAAGATTTGAGATTTTAAAACGCATAATTCGGCTTATGCTATTAAAACCACTTGCTTTTAAACAAGTTTTCCGTTATTTATTATTTAAAATGGTTTTAGATTTCTGGGCTTTTGGCTTACTTGAATTAGATGTGGTCCTATAGACTTCATATGATTCGAGTTCCAGTCACGTGCTATTTCGGGTCGTGACACCGAGAGAGACAAATCCTATCTAACCGCCACTGCCTCCAAGTGCTTCGGGACTGCACCCAATACTGTTAGAGATAGTGCCCTCAAAGTCAATTATTGGATCGCAGGTACATGATTGCAATGATTGAGGCATGACCTATACCGATATGACAGTCTTACTCGAGATGATAGTATGTTATCTGGTTTGTCTTTGTCATCGTATACTTGCTTTAGTTCACTATTGCATGATGATAGAGCCCATAGGATTCTTGCTTGACTACCAGCAGTATGATGGCGATCATATACGTGGGAGTTGGGGTCTATAAGCACATCCTTAAAGTGTCCCTAGTCGTAGGAGTTTTGAGACAGGGCATCGATACTCCAGAGTAGACTAGTGTATACAGTCGAGACCCCGACGAGGGGCAATGGCCGGTCTCACAAGCCATTGGTGTCAGTTAGTTCACCTAAGATGTATACAGGTGCTCATTAGGTTATGAGTACACCGGACAGGACTCGCCGGGAACCTGTTAGATGGTATTATACATATCGTCAGATAGCAGTTCCCTGGTGACATGTGTACAGGTTAGTTCATCGACCTGAGGTCATCATTTGTCTTATGTGAGTTCCCACTGTGCTTTGATTTCTACCCTACCACGGCTCAAAGGAGTCGTCCAAACAGGTCTTTTTTAGGTATAGTCCCGAGCCACATAGAGGCAAGTGAGCGGATCGGCAGGGGATTTGTCTCTCCCGGTATTGGGGGTAAGATCGCGCTGTGTCTAAGGGAGCCATTACACAAAGCCCTCGGCCGAGGCAGGAGATTTACTGGTAGGTACTCCAGTAGTATCTCAGGGTGTTCTGGGCCACTCTCTGACACGACTTATACCACTATTGGGGGTCTGACGTTCCTAGCCCCCTAGGCAGATATGCGATAATCATAGACGAATGGACCAGACTGTATGTATATTGTCACTGTTAGGCTCAGTAGGGTTTATGGATGAGTTCGCTCATCAGCTTCCCATCCAATCAATACATAGGAAACCGTTACGTACAGCTTGTACTTCTGACGTGCTGGTGGTTATACCCAGTGCCAGTGTGTTGATGAGTCATTAGAGTCCCCCACAGACACTTTCCCAAGTTCGGGAGAAACGTTGTAGAGGCCCTATGGTTTTATGGCAAGGTTCGGAAAATGCACGTGCATTTTCGCACGTGTCATTTTTCGGGCAGATAATACAGGTCGGCTTTGGTTTAAGCCGGATCCGAGTATTATACTGTATAGATAGAATATCTTTGTCTCAGTTGCAATTGTATTCGGTCGTAATACAAATGCGGGTATGTTTATACTGATACGGGGTTATCCTGAAATTCGTTTCAGGATCACTTTTGGATGTCGCCAGTTTCCAGTTTTCTATCGCCCGTATTTAACATTCAGTTAAATGCGGATTTATATTTTCTTGAGATGAGTGTAAAAGTTTCTAGAAGGTGACAAGGATGGTGACTAGGCTAGTGAGTCATTAGTGAATTGATTATTGCATTAAATGATTTGGTGACAAGTTAAGGTGATTCATTGTTTTCATTAATTGTGTTCATACAAGGTGTTATGTGACTCGTCCTCTTCATTGATCTTGTGATCACCTCCCCTTCTCCTACACTCACCTCCCTCCCCTTTATTTAGTGGCCGGCCTCCCCCCCTTCTTGGGGGATATGGTTGTTGTTCATTTTAGGAAAAAGATTTGGAATTTGTTTCATGGAAATTTCATATGCACATTTCTCATTTCCCCGATTCAAAAGGAAACTTCATTAACCGTTCGTCCATAGCCTTGGACGTAACGAGACGAAGGATTCTACTCATTCTCTACATCATCTTGGTCATCTCTTTTAGCAAACTTGACAACCGAGTTGCCTCGGTTCAGAGGCGGGAGCACGTTTAAAGATCCATTGACGTGGTGCCACCTGAACGAGAAGACTGGAGATTCAGGAGATCGAAGCAACCGCAAAAAAGCGTGGGATGATGGTTGAATACCGAAGGACTCAGATCGTTCGGTATAACATTTCTACCCACTTTGTAGTTTGTTAGTTTAGCTTTAATGGCAGATCTTGGTTATAGTACTCGATAGCGCCAGTTGTAAAAAGTTTTTGTTCCGCATTTGGCATCTGTTAGACGGCCGGGGCACTACCGTGGACTTACACTGGTATCGGAGCATCACCATTAAGCTTTGCTAACTTGTGCTAACGTGTTTAAAATATCGATCGAACAGATTTTCGAAAAACCGCAAATTCTTTGTTCTGAGTTTCTGTCGATTTTTAAATGTGTCTAAAAATTATTTTACATATTGGAGAAAACTAAGCAGGCTTTTATAAGCATTCTGGAAAAATTTTGGCACGTGATCCCACAAGTCCATCGCGGATCCGCAGTGAAACCTAGGGTTTGACCGTGGAACCGCTGTGCTTTTGTGGGAACAGTGCTTCAATGTTTTCCAGAGAGCTTTATTACGGAAATTGTTGTTTTTGGTTTATTTCGTTTGGGCCCAGATTTTGTTTCTGTACAGTAGATGTACGTGGGGCCCACTTCGGGAAAATTAGTCGATCGAAATTTTAAATTTGTTAGCATGCAGTATTTACATTATATCTCCGACCGGGTATGTCATTTGATCGGTAAACCGCGTCTGATTGCTATAGTTCTTTTAGACGGGTTTGCGAACGTGACATTTGCGTTGATGTTTGTGTTGTGCTGTGATGTTGCGGATTTGTCATGGTGGATAGCAGGATGCAATGATAGTTCATTTTGGATTTAGTTGTACATTTGATATTGCGGGGCGAGCGTCCAATATGTGGACTGCCGTCACTGCCTGTTTGTATAATATTCTATTGGGGCACGACCGGGCTGAGGTCGATGTACCCGTTGTACATATTTTTATTTCTGTACTAGGTTTATCCCGTGAAGGAGTGCACGGATAACCGGGTTATGGAGGGCAACGGGTCCGTATCTCATGGCTTTGAGAGGCAGAGGGCCTCACTCTAGAATTGGCAGACTATTCGCCGCACTCGTAGGGGGTACAGGTTGACCCAAGGAGGGGTGCTCAAGTTATCGGATTCCGTGAAGTGCCGGGTGTTCCATTCGCTATGCTGTGGGGGACTAGCTCGCTTCAGGTTTTGGCGGGTAACTTGCCGCACCCGTAGGGGTCTAGGTTTCATTACACAGGCTATCCACACGACCAGGGGAACGTCAGGATTCAGCAGCGGCTTTGTGAAACCCGGGGATCACAGATTATCTTTATTGTTCTGTGATGCTTATTACTTTTCTGTAATGTTTCATATTATCGCGTCTGGAATGATTATTGTATATTGGTATATATATTATTATATGTTGTATATGTTTTACACCCGCGCTAGTCCAGCCCCCGCTCTGTCGTTAGTTAAGTAACCTAACGGGTGATGACGGGACCCAGTGATGAATGCGGATGGCATATACGTACATTATATTTTCGTTCTTTTCTGGTGTGATTGATTGATGGGACTGCACTGATTCTTATCAATGCAAAGATAAAACAAACCTATATTTGATGTTGTTGGAACCAATTTAAAAAGTGTTATTACAAAGACATTTCCTTTTGTTTTGCATAGTGATATTCAGTTGGAATATCATGCACCTCATTCGACGAGGCAAGGGCTGATATCCCTTCACCGGGAGAGACCTCTTGGGCAAAAGTTTGCGTCAGGGTAATAACTTCATTATAGTCGATTACAAGTTGCTTTGCATCATGGTATTCAGTTGGAATATCCTGCACCTCATTCCACGAGGAAAGAGCCGAGATCCCTTCACCGGGAGTGACCACTTTAGCAAAGGTTTTCGTCACTATATTTTATAAAAAGCTATCAGGCTCCTTCAACGAGATCAAGTTCATTACGTTAAAGGTTTTTCGCCAAAAACCAGCCGTAGCCCTCCGTCGTATCTTGTGGATGGTCAGTAGTATTCAAGCTATGTTTGTTGGCCTTCGTCAAGGCATAGTGTTTGGTAGTTGTTGGGTATTCATTTGTTGCATAGATAGATGTGTTGGTTTGGGACAGTCGTATAGCCTTGTTAGCCTTCGTCAAGGGCTTGTACGGGTGGGTTCAAATTGACCTGGACAATGATGGTTAGAACTTGGCATATGACTTATGATTTTTTGGCCTTCGTCAAGGTCATAAGAGCATGAGGAAAAAATTCTCATCGGTAGTTTCAAACATACAGGAAGCTTGCCAGGCATGCGCATACCTTCTGGAGTGTGATAACTTGAGTTGCTTCTATCAAGTTATCATGCGATGATAGTTGGATCCCGATTCTCACTGATAAGTTGGTTTACTCTTCGGGTGATCCCGACTAATTCTTCTTTCAGGTTTGGAGGAGAATTTGAGATTACAGTGGGAGGTTTCCTGATTAGATAAAGTGATAACCATTATGATCTAGGTTAGAGTGCACGCAGAGTGTTTCTTTTCTCTCTCTCTTTTTGGCAGCGACCTTTGACCGACCCTAGACTATGACTCAGTGACCAAGTTGACCGAACCTTCTTAAAATACTGGCTTTTGGATTGTCTATAGTTGCATAAGTCATTGCCGCTCCTTCTTTTACCCTTTGTATTTCTCAAAACACCTCCTATTACTACGGACATCCACTTCTATTGGATAGATGCATTGTATGGTTATATACGAACTCAAAGGGACTTCTTTGAGGATGGATCCAGGTTCAGGAGAAATAGAATTGGTTTATTCAGTTGTCTTTTATTATCACCTTCTCTCAGCTTGCGAGGGCTCCTTGGTTTAGGAGAGTACACCTATTACACTTATTGGATAGTCTTATTCCAAACCATAGGCAGATGCCGAAAGGTAGGGAATGAAGAAAACCAATTAGCCTAAGTAAGGTGTGCAGAAGGTAATAACTAAAGACAAAATAAAGGGATTAAAAAGAGGGCAAAGTAAATTGCGACTGTTATCATTCACGACCAAACCGCGTATTTCATCGCTACTCCGATTTCACCTTTGCTTTTTCCCCAGTTCGGAAGAAATAGAATAAGGTATTATTCAGTTGTCTTTTATCATCACCTTCTCTCAAGATACGAGTACTCCTAGGATTAGGACGGTACACCTATTATGCTTGTTGGATAGTCTTCTTCCAAACCATAGGCTGGTGCCGAACGGTAGGGAAGGAAGAAAACCACTTAGCCTAAAGGGGTGTACAGAAGGAAATGAATAAAGACAAATAAAGGGATTTGGAGAGGTGGCAAAGAGATATACGGTTATATAGTCATGAATTGGAAGAGGCATTACTAGGAATACCAGGATACCCCTATGAAACATTTTCATGTTTCAGTGCATTGTTAAAAGAAAACTGATTTCCCGATTAAATACTTACTCCAGGGTATGTATTTACCAGGTTTCATTCTCATATCTGTATGGTTTTACAGATGATGAGTGGGAGTAAGTTATTGGAAATTAGGTGATTATCCTCATTATATCGGAATTCGTTGTAATTGGTGATATTTGAGGAAATCGCCTGGGTACAGTTTTCAACCTACGATGCACAGGTTTTGAGTTATTCAACTCAGTGAACTTATACAGAGTATTGTATGTTGTCCAATGTCCGTCAGGACAAAGGGGCAGGTCCTCGTACTATGTTCTGTTTACTTGTAACTTCTCTAGTTTTTTAGACAAGTGTTTCGTACAAATACAATGTCTAAGTTTTGAGAAGTTGTGGGTATAAGAATAAAGTAGAGAACCAGGTATCGCAAGTATCGGGATTCTTCAAAGAGATCGAAAATATAGATTCTTTTGATTGGTATTCAGATGATAGTAATGGTTCTGAGAAACTTGTTTCTCTTTCGGGTTGCTCATAATTGGATGGATTCCTAAGTTGAGTAATGCTGATTAACCTCTCTCCATTAAGTAGATATGCACTGGAGACAGCTGCATGATTTGAATCTGGTTCCAATTAAATTAGTGCCTTTGTTTCTATATTTGATATAGAATGGTTCATATCCTAACGATGTTAAGATACGCGGAGTTGTCCAACTTATGCTTAAAACAAGACACTGGATAAATCAAGGCACATTTCTATAATGGCTGTTTGTGGGTTGACCCTGGCTTTGACGAGGGTTGACATTTCTACCATCTGGAAGATCAATAGTGATATTATCCTAGACTCGCCACAGTTTTATTATAATAGACTTTTTCAGAAAACAGTAGTGGGAATATGGTAGAACTGGAAGTAATTCCAGAACCGCAAACGATTACGGAAAATTTAATAGGACCTATATATTCAATCAGGTTTGACATTCCAATAGCCACTCCACAGATATAGTGGGTAACCTCAGACACCCGAGAGGTACTCCGGTAGCCTTAAGGACGGTGATAGGGAGGTTCTTGTTTACCGAAACTTGACACTACGGTTGGTCAAGGCTATGAGACCCGGAAGGAGAATAAGTATAGTGTCGTTCTAAACTAGCTTTAGAAGTGAACGTATATATTATTCTGCCAGAGGGTTATCGTAGTCAGTGGGAGCAGCGGAAGCATAGTGGGCAAGTAGCTTATGTCTATTTATAGACTTGAGCAGTTATAGCGGAGATAGATCATCTAATTTTGATGAGACAGTCATGGCTTTGACTTCATCAGAATAGGGGATAGATCTATTAAGAAGGTAGGAGGGTGTGACTTCCTGATATTTGGATGACATACATAGAGTAGGAAGTAAAATTTCTGTACTACAATCGGTTGTACTTTGGTCGTCACACAGTTGTTTCTCCACAAAGGAAATGAATATAATATCTGACATTCTGGTTACTAGATCTATGGTTTTAGATCTAGTATTGGATAGTTTCCCAATCAGGGTACTTTGACAGTATTCTAATAGTATTTTAGAATAGATGACTCCTGGCATGGTAGTGTACCTGCAGGTGATGGAGTCACCCTCTCTAAAGGTGTCTTACAGACTAAAGGGGCGAGGGATGTGCATGATTGGCAGATCACTTGCTTAGGCAATTGAGTCAATCGTGAAAAGTCAAGTACCACACCAGATGATGTTTTTGCAGTAGATGCGATAAGTTAATATTAATCCAAATCCTGAAGAAACATAAGGAAGCAGTTTTAGAACATAAGTGAATGTTCTACGGATTCAATAACGGCAGCCTCCTTCGAGAGACGGTTATCATTCCAGGCTTCAAAGATGACATGGTTGACAGAGTGATTGTCAGAGTTATTGTTTTCCCTATGATGAGGGACAGTATTATGGACAGGTGGTCCAAGAGAATACTGTAAGAGGCATGGTGCAGGATACTGATTAGGTTCAGTTATCGATACAGTCTAAGAAGTTTGGATTTGGAGTTCATTTATGAACTAGGTCCTATCAGATATCCAGACATATTCTAAAACATGTATTACTCGATTCGGGAGATAGCTTTCTCCGCTAACTTGAGATTAAGAGAGACATAGAAAGAAACATCAGGGCGGATCCACTCACTGAGGCTATTTCTCGAACACAAGAGTTTTACAAACTAGCTTTGTGAAACTGATTAGTTGAGGAGTTGGGTGTTCGGTATCACACGGGCTGTGAGTATACGACATCGCAATAATTAGCCTTAAGTGCAAGTGGGAGATTGTTAGAGATAGTGCGCTCAAAGTCAATTATTGGATCGCATGTACGTGATTGCAATGATTGAGGCAGGACCTATACCGATATGACAGTCTTACTCGAGATGATAGTATGCTATATGGTTTGTCTTTATCATCGTATACTTGCTTTAGTTCACTATTACATGATGATAGAGCCCATAGGATTCTTTCTTGACTACCAGCAGTATGATGGCGATCATATACGTGGGAGTTGGGGTCTATAAGCACATCCTTAAAGTGTCCCTAGTCGTGGGTGTTTCGAGACAAGGCATCGATACTCAAGAGTAGACTAGTGTATAAAGTCGAGACGCCGACGAGGGGCAATGGCCGGTCTCACAAGTCATTGGTGTCAGTTGGTTCACCTAAGATGTATACAGGTGCTCATTGGGTTATGAGTACACCGGACAGGACTCGCCGGGAACCTGCTAGTTGGTATTATACATATCGTCAAATAGCATTTCCCTGGTGACATGTGTAAAGGTTAGTTCATCGACGTGAGGTCGTTTTTTGTCTCGTGTGAGTTCCCACTGTGCTTTGATTTCTACCCTACTACGGCTCAAGGAGTCGTGCAAACAGGTCTTTTTTGGGTACAGTCCCGAGCCACATGGAGGCAAGTGAGCGGATCGGCAGGGGATTCGTCTCTCCCGGTATTGGGGGTGAGATCGCGCATTGTCTAGGAGAGCCATTACACAAAGCCCTCGGCCGAGGCAGGAGATTTACTGGTAGGTACTCCAGTAGTATCTCAGGGTGTTCTAGGCCACTCTCTGACACGACTTATACTGCTATAAGGGGTCTGACGTTACTAGCCCACTAGGCAGATATGCGATACTCATAGACGAACGGACCGGACTGTATGTATATTGTCACTGTTAGGCTCAGTAGGGTTTATGGATGAGTTCGCTCATCAGCTTCCCTTCCAATAAATACATAGGCAACCTTTACGTACAGCTTGTACCTCTGACGTGCTAGTGGTTATACCCAGTGCCAGTGTATTGATGAGTCATTAGAGTCCCCCACAGACACTTTCCCAAGTTCGGGCGAAACGTTGTAGAGGCCGTATGGTTTTATGGCAAGGTTTGAAAAATGCACGTGCGTTTTCGCACGTGTCATTTTTCGGGCAGATAATACTGGTCGGCTTTGGTTTAAGCCGGATCCGAGAATTATATTGTGTGGATATAATATCTTTGTCTCAGTTGCATTTATATTCGGTTGTAATACAAATGCGAGTATGTTTATACTGATACGGGGTTATCCTGAAATTCATTTCAGGATCACTTTTGGAAGTTGCCAGTTTCCAGTTTTCTATCGCCCCTATTTAACATTCGGTTAAATGCGGATTTATCTGTTCTTGAGATGAGTGTAGAAGTTTCTAGAAGGTGACTAGGATGGTGACCAGGCTAGTGAGTCATTAGTGCATTGATTATTGTATTAAATGATTTGGTGACTAGTTAAGGCGTTTCATTGTTTTCATTAATTATCTTCATACAAGGTGTTATGTGACTCATCCTCTTCATTGATCTTGTGATCACCTCCCCCTCTCCTACACACACCTCCCTCCCCTCTATTTAGTGGCCGACCTCCCCCTCTTCTTGGGGGATATGGTTGTTGTTTATTTTGTGGAAAGATTAGGAATTTGTTTCATGGAAATTTCATATGCCCATTTCTCATTTCCCCGATTCAAAAGGAAACTTCATTAACTGTTCGTCCATAGCCTTCGACGTAACGAGACAAAGTATTCTACTCATTCTCTACATCATCTTGGTCATCTCTTTTAGCAAACTTGATGACCGAGTTGCCTCGGTTCAGAGGCGGGAGACCATTTAAAGATCCGTCAACGTGGTGCCACCTGGACGAGAAGACTGGAGATTCATGAGATCGGAGCAGCCGCAACAAAGCGTGGGATGATGGTTGAAGACCGAAGGACTCGGATCGTTCGGTATAACATTTCTACCCACTTTGTAGTTTGTTAGTTTAGCTTTAATGGCAGATCCGGGTTATAGTACGCGATCGCGCCAGTTGTAAAAAGTTTTTGTTCCGTATTTGGCGTCTGTTAGACAGCCGGAGCACTACCGTGGACTTACAACTACTACCTGTTTGCACGACTCAATAGAGTCGTGGTAGGGTAGTAATCTAAGAACAGTGGGAACACACTTGAGGCGAAGTAGCAGTGTCAAGTCGATGGACTAAGCTGTACTCATGTCACCTGGGAACTGCTTCTTGACGATTGGTATAGTACAAACCCGCAGTACCCCACGAGTCTGTCCAGTGTAACTCATAACCTAATGAGCACCTGCATACTATCTCCAGTACGACGTACTGATGGTTGTAGGACAGACCATCTCCCCTTCTGGGATGAGAAGCGTATACACTAGTCTACTTTGGAGTATCGATGCCCTGTCTCGATAATCCTATGACTAGGGACATGTATAAGGATGTGCTTGTAGACTACCCAGCCTCCACTAGTGTGACTGCCATCACAACGCTGGTAGTCAAGCAAAGATCCTAAGGGCTCTATGAATATGTATTAGAGATACGTCAAAAGAAACATATACACATAATAAGATGGATACAAACCAAGTAGTATACTACCATATTGAGAAAGATTGTTATAAATCCATGTATATATACCAAACTTCCAAAATGTAATATACAAACTAGTACTATACAATAATGACCTATAGGGAATATTACACTAACAATCTCCTACTTGCACTAAGGCCATGTGCTGGCATATCATAGACCTATCATCTCAAATAGCCTCTCGAACCGTATTTGAGAGATGGCCTTTGTGAATGGATCTGCAGTGTTGTCTTCTGTAGCAACTCTTCGCACCTCGATCTCCCGGCGATCCATGATCTCCCTGATCAGGTGATACCGCCTCAAAATGTGTCTGGACTTATGATGGGACCTGGATTCCTTCGCTAAAGCTATAGCCCTGTTATTGTCAAAATACAGAGGTATTGTATCAGCAACGGACGGAACCACCTAAAGTTCTGTTAGGAACTTCATCATCCAAACTGCTTCTTTAGCGGCGTCATAAGCTGCGATATACTCCGCTTCCATTGTTGAGTCAGCAACGGTTTCCTGCTTGGAACTCTTCCAACATACCGCCCCTCCATTGAGGGTAAAGACATAACCCGACATGGACTTGGAGTCATCCTTGTCTAGAAGCTGGAGTCAGCAAAGGCCTCGATCTGGAGGTCTTTTCTGCCGTACACCAAGAACATTTCCTTAGTCCTTCTCAGGTACTTGAGAATGTTCTTTACTTCTATCCAGTGCTTCTCCCCAGGGTTCTACTGATACCGACGTACCACGCTCAGTGCGTTAGAAACATCTGGTCTGATACACAAAATCGCATACATTATAGAGCCTACCGCAGAAGCGTAGGGTATAATAGACATGCGATCCCTTTCCAAATCAGTCTTGTGAGACATCTCTTTGGAGAGGGTGATTCCGTGACAAGCCGGTAAATTACCGTGCTCAGAATCTTCCATACTGAATCTTTTCAGTATGGTATCAATGTACCTGGACAGTGAAAGTCCCAACATCCTCTTAGATCTATCACGATAGATCTGGATCCACAGAATGTAAGAGGCATCATCCAGGTCTTTCATGGAGAACATTTGTGACAAGAATTCTTTGATAGATTATAGCATAGGAATGTTATTTCTTATCAAGAGAATGGCATCCACATGCAAGACGAGAAATACTACAGTTCTTGCTACAATCTTACTATAAATGCACGGCTCATCTGGATTTTTGATAAAGTCAAATTCTTTGACCGTCTCATCAAAACAGATGTTCCAACTCCGCGATGCCTGCTTTAGTCTATAAATGGACTTAAGCAACTTGCACACTTTCCCGCTGCTCCCACTCTGAATGAAACTGTAACGTCTTGAAAAGTCGTTTTGGTGTTTTCCTGAAAATCGGTGAAAATTCGGTATTTTTCCGAAAACCGTTTTTTTTTTGTTATTTTGCAGTTTAGGGCTAGTTATACCTAAAATGGATAGATAATTGCTTGTTTTTAGTAGCTAATGAGTTACTTATGAAATTTTGGTCATTTAAATTTTTTTCCCTTTTTTTCAATTTTTTAATATTATTTTAAGCCGGTAAGAAAATACATTAAATTAGCGATAAATACAAATTTAAATGGGCTAAATTTAAGCTTTAAAATCATGTTAATTAAAATCTAGTTGTAACATAAATTTTTAGTAATTTATTTTGATTTTTAACTAATTTTTATTATAGAAAACGAAATTTATTGAATTTAAGCTTAAACTTGCAATTTTTGACTTGTAGGGGGTCTTTTTGCATAAAAATTATTTTGTAAAACCCCTCCCTCTCTTCCCTCAGCCCTAGGCCGGCCCATTTCCTGCAACCCAAGAAAAAAAAAGTGCTTGCCTCTTTGACTTCATTTTTGTGTAGAAAAGAGGTGTTTTTTTAAGGATTTTGGATTTTTTTATTAGGTATGGGTCTTTACTTGTTTGGTGTGGGTTGACCATGACTTTCCCACACCCCACACCACTTCCCCACTTCCTCCTCAGCTCAGAAATCCTGCACCAACAGCCCAAATATTTTCCCCATTTCTTCTTCTCTTTTGCTTCATTTTCATCTCAAAAATTCAACAAAATCCACAATTTCCTTCACCATTTTAACACAAAACCTTGTTCCATCTCTTCTCACACCCACTTTAGTTTAAATCATGGAGAAAGGTGGCATCTTTGGAGGCAAATTGTTCTTGCTAGATCTCTAGTTGAGGTATAAATTCTTCCTAATTAAATTCATTTGGTTAATTCCTTTAATTTAGTTGTTTTAGTGTTAATTTTAGTGCTATTTGCATACTAGTTTTTATGTAAAGTTTGTGGTTTGAAATTAATTTAGGGTTTAGAACACCATTAAGAGATTAATTAAGCTATTTTGTTATCTAGTTATTTTGTTAGCTTAATCTAAGTGGTTAACTTGCTAATTGGGCTAAAATCTAGTATTAAATTAAGGTTTTTCATGTATAGTTTGGTTTAAGTTTGCTAATTACCAAAATTCAAGAAAGGTTTTGTTTATGGAAATTAGGTTTTTATGCATTGCTAATGGTTTAAAATTAGTGTAATGGCTAGCTAGTGGGTTAGTTTGGATTGTTGTGTTGGATTGTGTTAATTTTGTCGCTAATTGTCGATGTTTGCACCAAATTTGCAAACTTCTAGCTTACTAGGTTTTATGTAAATCTTTGTGGCAAATTAATTGCGATATCTAGATTATATTGTTGGCGTATCCTATGACATTTAGGATGCATGAGTGCGGATTTTTGAGTAATCGGGTTTTAGTTTTGCCGGGCGACCAAATCGGCGATTTTTGCAGTTTTTGCGATTTTCGCGTGTGTTCCGCGCACCTTGTGCACGTTGTACCTAGCTAGTGAACGTTGGTATTTTCGTTAGAGAATTGCATCGTTCTTGATTTGTAACCTTATGTTTGTATTGATGTAAATTCCAGGTTCGGTCGTGGAGACGTCAGACGCGGCACGAAAGGGGAAAGCGGTGATTGGACACAGCTAGCTAGGGATTCCTGTGAGTAGATGTAACATCTACGGGGGACTATAGTTGGATGGCGCAAGCCGCCCGATAGTTTTAGTAACTTAAAGGATTCTTAGTGATGTTAGTAATTAGGGGTGTAATACTTATATGATTATTTGCTGCATCCATGCCTTATATTGACATACATATGCGAACCCATTTTATAGGACACCTGCACCATTGCCAGGGTTTTTATATGCAGCACGAGCACTATTCATGTTTACACACACGCCCTGGTAATTGCCATGCCACCACACTAGATAACCGATAATTTTGAAACCTTTTACTAATTGATGCTTAAACCTGTGCTATTGCCTTTAATTCCTTAAAATGAAATCGTAGGATTGCTATTCATGTGCATGTACCTCATCATAGTATTTGTTCATGCCTAGTCTATTAATCATACATCGTAGCTTAATTATTGATACCATATGCATTCATCACCATTGATATATGCACTTATGAGGATTTCTTGAGATTTTATGATATTTCTGGATTTCGGGGGAAAGCCGCAAAATTTCTAAACTTATTATATTTTTAAAATATGTAAATTGCGGTTTTCTAGTGATGTAAGTGTCGTCCACCATGAGTTTGCTGTGGTTTTCGAGATCCGTGTCGAGGAGTGGAGGAACCGTCACGGGTACATGGTGGGCCCGGTATGGTACCCCGGGGCAAGATGAATGTGGTGTTGACGTTGAGCCTGGCAGGGGACGGATTACCTACCGGTGACTGTTTGGGCACGGCGGATATCCAGAGGATACCGACCGGGGCCGCGAGAGGATGAGATATTGATATTGAGATGGGTCAGCCGGATGGCTGAGGCCAGAGACACTATGACATGGATTTATGAGATTTGAGACAGTTTTTAGGTGTCGTTGCTGGACACAGATTGTTGTCGATTCTATGAGTATTATGCCGGCATTCTAAAAGAGTTTCAAAAACAAAAAGAGATAAAATGTTTCTTATATATACCTATTGAGACCTCAGATATTCATGTTGCATACATACACCTGTTAGTACACTGATGTTGTCTACACACCTGCTAGTGCATCCAGTCATACCTGTATTTTTAGATGCTAGGATGCTTGTGTGCATGCATACGATAGCCTTTGTAGATGTTATTTATTACTCACGAGTTGGCAACTCACCCCCGTTGTGCCATAGCCTTTTTCAGGTCCGCTCCGTCAGTGCAGTAGCGGCGGGCGCTCTTGTTTCTTTTGCCTGGACTCGAGGTTTTGCTCTTAGGTGGGTTATATCATTATTTTGTACCACCTTGTATATTCTTATCTAGTGCACTCCATCTACTGTATCTACCAGTATTATTGTATATTGACCTAGAGATGAGACTGTGAGGTTTATGGACTTTTATGTTGTATTTTGGGGTCGAACTCACTTGAGCCGACATGATGTTTTCTTATGCTTCATTATGATTATTTCGCATGTTGTTGCTTTATATCGCGTGGGATTTGTGACCGCCTTGTGGCGAAGAGCTAGCTCCCGCTTGGGGATGCCTTATTTGTTGGATTCATATATATATTCTTGTTGTACCCATTTTGGGGGCCAATATTTACAAAGGAGACTCTGCCGAAATTTTCGAAAAAATTGGTATTGTTTTTAAAAAGGGTTTTATATGACTTATTTGATAAACTCGCTTTTAATTTATTGGGTTTTCTTCACTCTTTCGCTTATTTGGTTTTTAGTTTCTGGGCTTTGGCTTACTTATTTTACGGACGTCTTGAGACGTTTCGTAAACTTAAGTGCCAGTCACGTTCCGTACCCTGCGGGTCGTGACAAAGTTGGTATCAGAGCGATAGGTTTTACCGTTTTGAGTGTAGGATGACCCTTGGTAGATGGAGTAAGTGACTTAAGTAGGGTAACGTAGCGTGTGTATGTCCGCGGCATACTTGCGATACGGTACTCCGCCTAAGTGACTTTAGGATATACTTGCTTGAAAATTCCTTCTTCAATTCCGTGTATCCTATGATCCTATTGCACTGTTCTTACTATCAGTTTTCCTGTAACAGCCACTATGCCGCCGAAGGCTACGAGGGCACAGAGGGCTGCCGCCCGAGATAAGATTCGAGCTGGCTCGTCCGAGACTAGGACTGAGCAGGGTGGTATGCCTACGCCGCAAGGACAGACCGATCCTCCTTCCCCAGGCCGTATGGATAGGCTCGAGACTGGTATGGAGGAGTTGCGATAGATGATGGGGGGCATGCAGGAGCTACGTCAGATGGTAGGATCCCTAGTTGCAGCCAGTCGTACACCGAGGCCGGATGACGTACCTACTACATCATAGACGACCATGATACCTGCTCCTACTACTACCACCGTGACCATCCCGATTTCACTACAGGATTTCATGAGGCTGAGACCTCCAGTATTCACCGGCACCGAGGCAGCGGAGGACCCACAGACGTTCCTTGACAGTTTAGCCAGGATCTGCCGTTCGCTGAGATGTTCGGATGACCGATGGGTAGAGCTTGCGAGTTTCCGACTAGAGGGTCTCGCGCAGACATGGTGGGAGTCAGTCTTGAGAGGTCGAGCTGCAGGTCTACCGCTTATGACGTGGGCCGAGTTTACAGCGGTCTTTCTAGCTCGTTTCCTCCCAGAGAGCGTTCGTGACGCCAGAGCTTGTAGTTTCGAGGCCTTAGTCAAGACACCTGGGATGACGGTGTCTGAGTATGACATCCAGTTTACACAGTTATCCAGATATGCTCCGTATTTGGTGGATACCGAGGAGAAGATGGTGAAGAGGTTTGTACAGGGACTTGATGCCCAGCTATACCTTGCCATTGGCGCCCAACACTACGACACTTATTCAGCTGCTATGGATACGGCATTGCGGATGGAGGCACGCAAATCACAGACTTCGGCCATTTCTGGGCCGAAGAGGATTCGCACCGATGTACCGTCTCAGAGGCAGCGCGCCAGATTCTTCCCAAGAGATAGGCCTGGCAGAGGATTTGGACGGGGACAGTTATATGGTTCTTATCCCCAGGGGCAGCAGCAGTCGCCAGGGTGTTTTGGGTGCGGGAGTCCGCACCATCTTGTCAGAGACTGTCCGGTGAGACGACAGGGAGCAGCGACAGTTCTGCATGTGACCCTACCACCATCACCACCCCCTCCTCAGAGAGCCCTACTTCCTACCCCAGGCGATGCTCCACGCCAGTTAGGTGCACCCAGAGGCCGTGTACGCGGCGGTCCTGTTCAGAGAGGACGAGGAGGCAGAGGCCGAGGTCGAGGTCAGCCCGCTATCGGTGGAGGACAGGCCCGAGTATTTGCTTTGACACCGCAGGATGCGCAGGCATCCAATGCCGTTGTGACAGGTACCTTGCCAGTTTGCTCTTTCGACGCACGGGTATTATTTGACCCAGGTTCCACACATTCGTACGTCTCTACATACTTTGCACCGATGTTGTGCCGTGAGTCGTCATCGTTAGATCATCCGCTTGTTGTTGTTACTCCGGTAGGCGAGTCATTTGTCGCTCGTTTTGTATTTCGTTTGTGTTCCGTTCGTATCGGGGAGAGGGATTCATCGGTTGATTTGATTCTCTTCGATATGTTGGACTTTGATGTGCTTCTGGGCATGGATTGGCTAGCCACTTGTTATGCTTCGGTGGACTGCCTTGAGAAGGCAGTCATATTTAGCTTTCCGGGATAGCCAGTCCTTATTATTCAGGGAGACCGCAACGTCACCCTTCCCAGCTTGATTTCGTCTCTTCGCGCTGGTCAGCTCTTGCGGAAGGGATGTCAGGGATTCTTAGCCTATATTTGCGATACTCGAGCTGCAGAGGTTCCGTTAGACCGGGTCCCGGTTGTTTGTGAGTTCCCTGATGTTTTCCTTGATGAGCTACCTGGGCTACCACCTGAGCGCGATGTTGAGTTCTGCATTGATTTGATTCCCGGCTCGGGGCTTATTTCTATACCGCCTTATCGGATGGCCCCGGCAGAGCTTTGAGAACTGAAGGATCAGTTGCAGGAATTGTTAGATAAGGGGCTTATTCGACCTAGTGTTTCTCCGTGGGGTGCTCCGGTCCTGTTTGTCAAGAAGAAGGATGGAAGTTTGCGCTTATGTATCGACTACTGCCAGCTGAACAAGGTAACCGTGAGGAACAGATATCCGTTGCCACGCATTGATGATTTGTTCGACCAGCATCAGGGTGCGGGATATTTTTCGAGGATCGAATTGCGATCAGGATACCATCAGCTGCGAGTTCGACAGGAGGATATACCGAGGACAGCTTTCCGCACGCGCTACGGCCACTATGAGTTTTTGGTGATGTCGTTCGGACTCACCAACGCCCCAGCAGCATTCATGGATTTGATGAACCGTACATTCAGGCCGTATCTTGACTTGTTCATCATCGTGTTTATCGACGATATCTTGGTGTACTCCCGGAGCAGAGAGGAGCACGAGCAGCACTTGCGGATTACGTTACAGACTCTAAGGGAGCACCAGCTGTTCGCAAAGTTCTCCAAGTGTGCATTCTGGCTGGACAGCGTCGGATTCTTGGGTCACGTGGTTATGAGAGACAGCATATGTTGTTAGTGTATATGCCCTAGGGGCCATTATTGTATCATACTAGATTGTATATTACTTAATGGAAGCTTGGGATATTCACAGTTATATATATATACAGTCTTGCTAAAAATGGTAGTATGCTACTTGGTTTGAGTCTACTTTAATATGTGCATATGTTTCTTGTAACGTATCACTTATACATATTAGTAGAGCCCATAGGATCTTTGCTTGATTACCAGCGTCGTGATGGCAGTCACACTAGTGGGGGCTGGGTAGTCTGTAAGCAACATCCTATACAGGTCCCTGGTCGTTGGATTGTCGAGATAGGGCATCGATATTCCGGAGTAGACTAAGTGTATACGCTTCTCATCCCAGTTGGGGAAATGGTCTGTCCCACAGCCATCAGTACGCCGTACTGGAGATAGTATACAGGTGCTCGTAAGGTTACGGGTACATCGGACAGGACTCGCCGAGGAACTGATTGGTTGGTATTATACCCATCGTCAGTTATCAGTTCCCAGGTGACATGAGTACAGCATAGTCCGCAGACTTGACACTGCAGCTTCGCCTCGAGTGTGTCCCACTGTTCTTAGATTGCTACCCTACCACGGCTCAAAGGAGTCGTGCAAACAGGTAGCAGTTGGGTGCAGTCCAGAGCACTTGGAGGCAGTGGCGGTTAGATAGGATTCGTCTCTCCCGGTATTGGGAGTTGATATCGCACTGTGTCAGAGAGCCATTACGCAAAGTCCCTGGCCAGGGCAAGCAAGATATACTGGTAGGTTCCAGTAGCTTCTCAGGGCGTAATGGGCTTCGCTCCGACACGACTTATACAGCTATTAGGGGACTGACGCTTGCCGCCCCCTAGGCTTGATATGCGATAGTCTTAGGCGAACAGACCGGACTGTACGGAGATTGTCACATCAGGCTCAGTGGGAGTTCGGATGATTTACCTCATCGGCCTTCTTATCGACATCGACATGGGGACCGTTACGTACAACTAGTACCGCTTGCGGTCTGTGGTTAAACCCACTGCCAGCGTAGTGTCGAGTCTTTAGAGTCCCACACAGAGAGTTTCCCTGCTCCAGGCGAAACGATATAGAGGTCGTATGGTTTTACGACAAGCGTTCGGATGCGTACGTGTGTTTTCGCACGTACGACTTTTCGGACAGTTTATACTAGCCGGCTTTGGTTTAAGCCAGTTTCTAGTATCAGGTTATTGGATTTATACAGTCTAAAGTTTTTCCGTGTTTTCACGGATTGGAGGGGCGTTCTCGTAATTTGTCGAGAAGGTTCTAGAAGAGTGGTGACATGAGGGGTTGAGGTGGCTTTTTCATGATTACTTTGTGTGACTCATTTATATGATTCATCATATCATTAATGCTTCATTAATGATCTAATGACTCACATGATGAATCACTCTCCTTGATTAAATGAAACATGGTGAATAATCAATTAATTGATATTATTTGATAATTCATTATGTATCATATATTCAAGTGAGAAGGATTTTATGTTATATTATTCATTTTCTCATCTTCTCCTTCTCTCTCCTCAAGCTCACTCTCTCTTGAAACCCTAACCCTGACCTCTCATGTGTTGAGATCAAGGGTTAGCTAGACTAAAACATCTATAACCTCACTCTATATTCCCTAGGTAGCTTAGATTAGCACCTTAAGCAACCTAGTTATCTCAAGTTTGAGATTTAGCTTGGCGTAGGAGCTTTCGGGTGGATCGTCTTTGATTCGAGGAGGCCGTGAAGTTGCCGATGTTCCAAGGAGCCTACGAGTAGTGGAGGACAGCGATGAAGACCCGAAGGACATGTAACGTGAGGTATAACTCCGGTACCGAGTAGTTAAACCTCTAGTATAACGTTAGCAATGGTTTAGATTACGATTCATGCGCTCAAGTCCGTGTTACGAAGTTTTGATAATCGTTTTTCATATATTCCGCCTCCCCGCAAGTTAGTGGGGTGCGTGACATGGACTTACAGTGGTATCAGAGCCAACTAAACCATTACTAGCTTGTTAGCAATTGATTAGAAGTTCGATCGACGAAGAACACGGAAAACAACAGTTTCTGTAAATTTTAAATGTGTCGCAAAATTTTTTTGACATACCTTAAAATTCACAGCAGGGAATTATAAGAAATCTGGGAAAATTCGATGAGGCAACTCGACTAAACGGCCACGTTTCCACGGCAACAGAGAGCTTTTGCCGCGGAACCGCCGCCGAGTCAACGCCGAGTTGACTCGGAGTTTCACAGTAATTCATTTTTTTGGGTTTTTTGTTTTTCTGCATATACTGTTTCTGCCCAGGTTGCCTCTGTGATGATTTGCTTTTGGGGTAGACACGGATATAGGTAATCGATCGATGTTCTAAACTATTTGCTAATTGGATCTTTATCTGTAATGTTTAATGTGTTCGTAAACCTCCCCTAACTGCTAGTATGTCGGTTGGCAGAGGGTTGCACATTTCTGTAATGGATTTTATCTGTTTGTGTATATAAACTGTATTAGACTGTTGTGGTGAAGAGCCGGGTTTTGTGATGGGTTATTGTATTAATTCATTCGATGTAATTGTAATAAGTTGTAATATTATTTTGCGGGGCACATCCTGGTTGTGGTTGTAGCCACCGTTGTATTATTTCTTTTTACTTTTTTTGCTCCTAGGATAGACCCAAGGTGGGGTGCATAAACTACCGGGTATTTTGAAGTGTTGAGGAAGACCGCTTCACTTCTGGTACTTGGCGGGTAGTTTGCCGTACCCGTAGGGGTCTGGGGTAGGGTAATGGCGGTTCATCACAACTGTGTAATCCGTCTTTCATTGCAGGCTCAAAGAAACACGGATTACTTGCATATCCAATAAAGTTTATCTGTGATCTGGAATGCTTATTATTGCGTCTGACGAATGTACAATATCTATATATAAATAGCTATTAGACGTCACTTCTGTTTTACACCCGCGCTAGCCCAGCCCCCGCTCTGTCGTTAGTTAAGTAACCTAACGGGTGATGACGGGACCCCGTAGCGAATGCGGATGGCATAAGAGGATGTGGTATTTTCGTTGTTTTCTGCAATGATAACAATAAATGATGGGACGCATTATTATAATGCAAAGAAAATAAACCAAAGTTTAATCGTTGGAACAAATTTAAAAGAAACCACTCGGTTATTTTAAAAAAGCAGAATTTTTAATTGCGGAGCTTTAGCCACTCCTTTTAAAAAGTATCAGGTTCCTTCGATTATATCAAGTTCACTACGTTCACGGTTTTGCCAAAAGCATTCGTAGCCCTCCGTCATTTCATACGGATATTCAATAGTATTCAAGCTATGTTTATTGACCTTCGTCAAGGCATAGTGATTGGTAGCTGTTGGGTGTTCATATGTAGCATAGATAGATGCGTTGGTTTGGGACAGTCGTATTACCTTGTTGACCTTCGTCAAGGGTATGTACGGATGGGTTCAAATTAACCTGGACAATGATGGGTAGAACTTGACATGTGACTTATGATTTGTTGACCTTCGTCAAGGTCATAAGAGCATGGGGCAGAAATCCATATTGGGAATTTCTAAAGAAACTGAAATTTGCAGAGACAGCATACCATTTTGGAGTTTGATGAATGTTGGTAGGATTCCTTCAACATTATCATACGATGATATTTTGGATCCCGATCCTACTGTGAGTACATGCTACTTATCAGGAGATTCGTCACTTAACGATCAATGCTATAAACCAAGTAGGTGCCAAGAAAGGTGTCAGCGGGGTTACGCCCCCAGAGAAAAGAGGTTATTTAATTAAGGAACTTCGCGAAAGCGTTGGAAAACCTCCCTCGAAGTATCGACACTAGCCTGGCTGAACGGTTAAGCAAGTATTGTACGGTGAGAATTGTCCTGGCTAATTCTTCTTTTATGGTTTGAGGAAGGATTCGAGAAACAGTTGGAGCCATCTTGTTTAGATAAATTAAACCACTCTAAACTTGCAAGAGCATCATGCTAATAAGTATCTTCTTCTCTCTCTTAAATTGCAGCAACCCTGTGACCACACATAGGTTACATCTAGATAAAAATTTGACTGAATCTGACTTATATGACTGGCAAAAGTCTGTCCAGATGTCCATTGCCTATGACAAGCTGGACCACCCTATTGAGGGACATTCCTATTGTTATGGGATTGGGCATTGGCAGAATGATTGCAGGGCTTTAGAAGCCAGTAGCCAGGATGCGAAGCATGTTGTGGCTTCGACTTCGGGTGTGTTTATGATAGAGAACTGTATGTCAGTTAACCCTACTTCCTGGGTATTGGATACCGGATCAGGAACTCACATTTGTAATTCATTACAGGCTCTGAGAAATCGTAGGGTTATCGGGATAGGAGATATGACCCTCACAGTTGCTAACGGAATGAGCATGAACGCTGAATCCGTAGGGGAATATCATCTTGGAATGACAACTGGGCAGATATTGATTCTGCGTAACTGTTTTTATGTACCAGGTACGACTTGTAATATCATATCCGTACCCTTACTTTATAAGGAAGGATATGATTTTGCTTTTACAAGAGATGTGGTTCACATCCACCTAAATCAAGATTTGATTGGGTCAGGTACATTAGAAAACGGAATATACGTATTAAATCAAGCACAGATTTTCAGTGTCCAGAACACACTTAAAAGAAAGTCTCCGGAAACAAATCAGGCTTTCTTATGGCATTGTAGACTAGGTCACATCAATGAGAGGAGGTTGACTAAGTTACATAAAGAAGGATATTTGAATCCGTTCGAATATCAATCTTATAATACTTGTGAATCTTGTCTCATGGGAAAGATGACAAAAACTCCGTTCACTGGACACGGAGTAAGAGCAAGCGAGCTCTTAGGGATCATACACAGTGATGTGTGCGGTCCAATGTCTATACATGCGCGAGGTGGTTATTCATACTTCATTACTTTTACAGATGATTTCTCTAGGTATGGATATATCTTCTTAATGAAGCATAAATCCGAGGCCTTTGAAAAATTCCGAGAATACAAGAATGAAGTGGAAAAACAAACCGGCAAAAGTATCAAGACACTAAGATCTGATCGAGGTGGTGAATACTTAAGTGCCGAGTTCCTAGGTTACTTAAAAGAGAATGGAATTCTCTCTCAGCTTACTCCTCCATACACACCACAACACAACGGTGTATCGGAAAGGAGAAATCGAACCCTATTAGATATGGTTCGTTCCATGATGAGTAAGGCTGAGTTGCCGCGATCTTTCTGGGGTTATGCACTAGAAACAGCTGCATATCTCTTAAACAAGGCTCCAACCAAAACTGTGTCTACCACCCCATATCAGATGTGGAGTGGGAAGAAACCCTGTCTTAAGTATCTAAAGACATGGGGATGTCCAGCTTTTGTAAAGAAGCAGCATACGGACAAGCTCGAGGCACGCTCAGTACTATGTAAGTTTGTGGGATACCCAAAGAACTCCAGGGGGTATCTTTTCTATTCCGCAGAGGAACAAAAGGTTTTTGTTTCTCAGCATCCCCACTTCTTGGAAACTGAATTTTTAGAAAATCAGAAGAGTGGGAGCACAGTAGAACTGGAAGAAATTCTAGAACCACAAACTGTTACTGAAAGTATGGTAGAACCAGAAGGCTCAGGAGAACAGGACATCCCGACGCCACTCCGCAGAAGTAGTAGGCAATCTCATCCGCCCGAGAGATACTACGGTTTTCTCATAGACGGGGATAGAGAGGATTGCACTATTGAAAATGATGAGCCTACTAGCTTCCAGCAAGCCATTCAGAGCGGTGACTCGGTAAAATGGCTAGATGCAATGCGGACCGAAATGGAGTCCATGTACACCAACAAAGTATGGACTTTGGACATTGCTCCAGATGGGGTAAAACCAGTAGGATGCAAATGGATCTTCAAAAAGAAGATTGGTGTAGATAGACAGGTTGAAACCTATAAGGCTAGACTTGTTGCAAAGGGTTTCCGTCAAAGACCTGGTTTGGACTATGACGAAACCTTTTCTCCAGTGGCTATGCTTAAATCTATTCGGGTCCTTCTTGCTATTGCTGCTTTCCACGATTATGAAATCTGGCAGATGGACGTAAAGACGGCCTTACTAAATGGAAATTTGGAAGAAAGCGTCTATATGGATCAGCCAGAAGGATTCATTCAGAGTGGGAGCAGCGGTAAAGTATGCAAGTTACTTAAGTCCATTTATGGACTAAAGCAGGCATCACGGAGTTGGAACATCTGTTTTGATGATGCTGTCAAAGAATTTGACTTTATCAAAAATCCAGATGAACCATGCATATACAGTAAGATTGTAGGGAGAGCTGTAGTATTCCTCGTCTTGTACGTGGATGACATTCTCCTAATAGGAAATGATATTCCTATATTACAGTCAGTCAAATGATTCTTGTCACATAAATTCTCCATGAAAGACTTGGGTGATGCCACCTACATTCTGGGGATCCAGATCTATCGTGATAGATCAAAAAGGATATTGGGACTTTCACAGTCCAGGTACATAGACACCATAGTGAAGAGATTCAGTATGGAAGATTCTAAGCGCGGTAACCTACCGGCTTGTCACGGAATCACCCTCTCAAAAGATATGTCTCCCAAGACTAATTTGGAAAGGGATCGCATGTCGATTATACCCTACGCTTCTGCGGTAGGCTCTATAATGTATGCGATGTTATGTACCAGACCAGATGTAGCATACGCATTGAGCGTAGTAAGCCGGTATCAAGCAAACCCAGGGGAGAATCACTGGATAGCAGTAAAGAACATTCTCAAGTACCTGAGGAGGACTAAGGAGATGTTCTTGGTATATGGCGGAAAAGACCTTCAGATGGAGGCCTTTGCTGACTCCGGCTTCCAGAGTGACAAAGATGACTCCAAATCCATGTCGGGTTTTGTCTTCACCCTCAATGGAGGGGCGGTCTGTTGGAAGAGTTCCAAACAGGAGACCGTTGCAGACTCAACGATGGAAGCAGAGTACATAGCTACTTGCGATGCCGCAAAAGAAGCAGTCTGGATGAAGAAGTTCCTCACAGAACTTCAGGTGGTTCCTACCAGTGTTGATCCAATACCTCTGTATTGTGAAAACAACGGCGCTATAGCTTTAGCGAAGGAACCCAGGTCCCATCAGAAGTCCAGACACATCTTAAGGCGGTATCACCAGATCAGGGAGATCATAGATCGCCGGGAGATCGAGGTGAAGAGAGTAAAGACGGAGGATAACATTGCTGATCCATTCACAAAGGCCATTCCTCAGACGCAGTTCGAGAGGCTATTCGAGATGATAGGTCTACGATATGCCAGCTCATGGCCCTAGTGCAAGTGGGAGATTGTTAGTGTATATGCCCTAGGGGCCATTATTGTATCATACTAGATTGTATATTACTTAATGAAAGCTTGGGATATTCACAGTTATATATATATACAGTCTTGCTAAAAATGGTAGTATGCTACTTGGTTTGAGTCTACTTTAATATGTGCATATGTTTCTTGTAACGTATCACTTATACATATTAGTAGAGCCCATAGGATCTTTGCTTGATTACCGGCGTCGTGATGGCAGTCACACTAGTGGGGGCTGGGTAGTCTGTAAGCAACATCCTATACAGGTCCCTGGTCGTTGGATTGTCGAGATAGGGCATCGATATTCCGGAGTAGACTAAGTGTATACGCTTCTCATCCCAGTTGGGGAAATGGTCTGTCCCACAGCCATCAGTACGCCGTACTGGAGATAGTATACAGGTGCTCGTAAGGTTACGGGTACACCGGACAGGACTCGCCGAAGAACTGATTGGTTGGTATTATACCCATCGTCAGTTATCAGTTCCCAGGTGACATGAGTACAGCATAGTCCGCAGACTTGACACTGCTGCTTCGCCTCGAGTGTGTCCCACTGTTCTTAGATTGCTACCCTACCACGGCTCAAAGGAGTCGTGCAAACAGGTAGCAGTTGGGTGCAGTCCCGAGCACTTGGAGGCAGTGGCGGTTAGATAGGATTCGTCTCTCCCGGTATTGGGAGTTGATATCGCACTGTGTCAGAGAGCCATTACGCAAAGTCCCTGGCCAGGGCAAGCAAGATATACTGGCAGGTTCCAGTAGCTTCTCAGGGCGTAATGGGCTTCGCTCCGACACGACTTATACAGCTATTAGGGGACTGACGCTTGCCGCCCCCTAGGCTTGATATGCGATAGTCTTAGGCGAACAGACCGGACTGTACGGAGATTGTCACATCAAGCTCAGTGGGAGTTCGGATGATTTACCTCATCGGCCTTCTTATCGACATCTACCTGGGGACCGTTACGTACAGCTAGTACCGCTTGCGGTCTGTGGTTAAACCCACTGCCAGCGTAGTGTCGAGTCTTTAGAGTCCCACACAGAGAGTTTCCCTGCTCCAGGCGAAACGATATAGAGGTCGTATGGTTTTACGACAAGCGTTCGGATGCGTACGTGTGTTTTCGCACGTACGACTTTTCGGACAGTTTATACTAGCCGGCTTTGGTTTAAGCCAGTTTCTAGTATCAGGTTATTGGATTTATACAGTCTAAAGTTTTTCCGTGTTTTCACGGATTGGAGGGGCATTCTCGTAATTTGTCGAGAAGGTTCTAGAAGAGTGGTGACATGAGGGGTTGAGGTGGCTTTTTCATGATTACTTTGTGTGACTCATTTATATGATTCATCATATCATTAATGCTTCATTAATGATCTAATGACTCACATGATGAATCACTCTCCTTGATTAAATGAAACATGGTGAATAATCAATTAATTGATATTATTTGATAATTCATTATGTATCATATATTCAAGTGAGAAGGATTTTATGTTATATTATTCATTTTCTCATCTTCTCCTTCTCTCTCCTCAAGCTCACTCTCTCTTGAAACCCTAACCCTGACCTCTCATGTGTTGAGATCAAGGGTTAGCTAGACTAAAACATCCTTAACCTCACTCTATATTCCCTAGGTAGCTTAGATTAGCACCTTAAGCAACCTAGTTATCTCAAGTTTGAGATTTAGCTTGGCGTAGGAGCTTTCGGGTGGATCGTCTTTGATTCGAGGAGGCCGTGAAGTTGCCGATGTTCCAAGAAGCCTACGAGTAGTGGAGGACAGCGATGAAGACCCGAAGGACATGTAACGTGAGGTATAACTCCGGTACCGAGTAGTTAAACCTCTAGTATAACGTTAGCAATGGTTTAGATTACGATTCATGCGCTCAAGTCCGTGTTACGAAGTTTTGATAATCGTTTTTAATATATTCCGCCTCCCCGCAAGTTAGTGGGGTGCGTGACATGGACTTACATATGTGTGGACCCGAAGAAGATTGAGGCTGTTTAGCAGTGGACCCGACCTACATCGGTTACTGAGATCCGTAGTTTTCTAGGCCTGGCGGGCTACTATAGGCGTTTTGTTCAGGACTTCTCCCGTATAACTGCACCTTTGACCGGTTTGATCCGGAAGGGAGTTCCTTTCGTTTGGACAAAGGAGTGCGAGCGCAGTTTTCAGCAGCTGCGGACATTTTTGACTACGGCGCCGGTATTATCTTTGCCTTCGGGATCAGGCGGATTTATGGTCTACTGTGATGCTTCGCGAGTGGGATTAGGATGCGTATTGATGCAGCATGGCCGGGTGATCGCTTATGCTTCTCGGCAGTTGAAGAAGCACGAACAGAACTACCCTACTCATGATTTGGAGATGGCTGCAGTGGTCTTTGCATTGAAGATTTGGCGACATTACCTATACGGCGAGTCAGTTCAGATATTCACCGATCACAAGAGCTTAAAGTACATATTTCAGCAGCGAGACCTGAACCTCAGACAGCGTCGTTGGATGGAGTTGGTGAAAGACTACGACTGCGAGATCTTATATCACCCAGGCAAGGCGAATGTAGTGGCAGATGCGTTGAGTAGGAGGCCCGGGGGTAGTCTATCCTTTTTGCGCGCAGTGCAGAGGCAGTCGTCAGCAGATTGGCAGATGTTATGCGACAGCCGAGTTGAGTTCGAGTTCACTCAGACAGGGGGACAGCTCGCGCATGTTCGTGCACGCCCATAGTTGCTTGACCGTATATATGAGGCACAGCGCAGTGACGACCGTTGCTCAGAGATCATGGCACAGATGGGTCAGGGCAGATTTTCCGAGTTCGTGATTGACGATCAGGGGATTTTACGCTATGGATCTAGACTGTGCATACCAGATGCTGATGGATTACGGCGCGGCATTATTGAGGAGGCACACCGATCAGTGTATAGTGTCCACCCCGGTTCCACTAAGATGTACCATGATATGAGAGAGACCTACTGGTGGGACGGGATGAAGAGGGACATTGCGGAGTTTATATCGAGATGCCTGACTTGTCAGCAAGTCAAGGCCGAGCACCAGAGGCCCGCAGGAGAGCTACAGCCGTTACCCATTCCAGAGTGGAAATGGGAGCAGATTTCGATGGACTTCGTTGTGGGTCTACCCAGGACCAGTCGAGGGTACAACTCCATCTGGGTGATCGTAGATCGATTGACGAAAGCGGCTCACTTCCTGCCAGTGAAGATGACTTTCAGCTTCGCTCAGTATGCTCAGCTCTACATTGACGAGATCGTGCAACTACATGGCGTAACGACTTGTATCGTGTTAGATCGAGGCACCCAGTTCACCAGCCGACTTTAGCAAAGACTTCAGGAGGCTTTGGGCACTCGTTTGTGCTTCAGCACAGCGTTTCATCTGCAGACCGACGGACAGTCAGAGCGGACCATTCAGACTCTCGAGGACATGCTCAGAGCGTGCGTTTTAGACTTCGGCGGTAGCTGGGATCGTCATTTACCTCTAGTGGAGTTCTCCTACAACAACAGCTTCCAGGATACTATTTAGATGGCACCTTTCGAGGCATTGTATGGGAGGAGATGTAGATCGCCCGTCTGTTGGACAGAGCTCAGCGAGAGCAGTATTTTTGGGCCGCAGCTTGTGGAGGAGACGACAGCGAAGATACAGTTGATCCGAGACCGGATGAGGGCAGCTCAGAGCAGACAGAAATCGTATGCAGACAGGCGCCGTCGCAGGTTAGAGTTCGCAGTTGGCGATCATGTTTTTCTGAGGGTCTCTCCGATGAAGGGCGTGATGCGTTTTGGGCGAAGGGGAAGCTTAGCTCTAGATTCGTAGGTCCCTTCGAGATCCTCGAGCGTGTCGGCGCTGTTGCATATCGTTTGGCTCTTCCTCCCAGCTTTCCCGATGTTCACCCCTTCTTCCATGTTTCGATGCTCCGCAAGTACCTTCACGACCCTTCGCATGCGATTCAGCACCCGACAATACAGCTGGTGCACGACCTTTCCTTTGCAGAGCAGCCGGTGGCCATCCGGGATCAGCAGGTGAAGAAGTTGAGATCGAAGAATATACCACACGTCAAGGTCCTTTGGCGTAGCCCGAGCAGCGAGGAGGTTACCTGGGAGACCGAGGGCGAGATGAGGAAGAAATATCCCCATCTCTTTGAAGGTACGCGTAGTTACATTTTTAAATTCGGGGACCGAATTTCTTTAAGGGGGGAAGATTGTAACGTCTTGAAAAGTCGTTTTGGTGTTTTCCTGAAAATCGGTGAAAATTCGGTATTTTTCCGAAAACCGTTTTTTTTGTTATTTTGCAGTTTAGGACTAGTTATACCTAAAATGGATAGATAATTGCTTGTTTTTAGTAGCTAATGAGTTACTTATGAAATTTTGGTCATTTAAATTTTTTTCCCTTTTTTTCAATTTTTTAATATTATTTTAAGCCGGTAAGAAAATACATTAAATTAGCGATAAATACAAATTTAAATGGGCTAAATTTAAGCTTTAAAATCATGTTAATTAAAATCTAGTTGTAACATAAATTTTTAGTAATTTATTTTGATTTTTAACTAATTTTTATTATAGAAAACGAAATTTATTGAATTTAAGCTTAAACTTGCAATTTTTGACTTGTAGGGGGTCTTTTTGCATAAAAATTATTTTGTAAAACCCCTCCCTCTCTTCCCTCAGCCCTAGGCCGGCCCATTTCCTGCAACCCAAGAAAAAAAAAGTGCTTGCCTCTTTGACTTCATTTTTGTGTAGAAAAGAGGTGTTTTTTTAAGGATTTTGGATTTTTTTATTAGGTATGGGTCTTTACTTGTTTGGTGTGGGTTGACCATGACTTTCCCACACCCCACACCACTTCCCCACTTCCTCCTCAGCTCAGAAATCCTGCACCAACAGCCCAAATATTTTCCCCATTTCTTCTTCTCTTTTGCTTCATTTTCATCTCAAAAATTCAACAAAATCCACAATTTCCTTCACCATTTTAACACAAAACCTTGTTCCATCTCTTCTCACACCCACTTTAGTTTAAATCATGGAGAAAGGTGGCATCTTTGGAGGCAAATTGTTCTTGCTAGATCTCTAGTTGAGGTATAAATTCTTCCTAATTAAATTCATTTGGTTAATTCCTTTAATTTAGTTGTTTTAGTGTTAATTTTAGTGCTATTTGCATACTAGTTTTTATGTAAAGTTTGTGGTTTGAAATTAATTTAGGGTTTAGAACACCATTAAGAGATTAATTAAGCTATTTTGTTATCTAGTTATTTTGTTAGCTTAATCTAAGTGGTTAACTTGCTAATTGGGCTAAAATCTAGTATTAAATTAAGGTTTTTCATGTATAGTTTGGTTTAAGTTTGCTAATTACCAAAATTCAAGAAAGGTTTTGTTTATGGAAATTAGGTTTTTAAGCATTGCTAATGGTTTAAAATTAGTGTAATGGCTAGCTAGTGGGTTAGTTTGGATTGTTGTGTTGGATTGTGTTAATTTTGTCGCTAATTGTCGATGTTTGCACCAAATTTGCAAACTTCTAGCTTACTAGGTTTTATGTAAATCTTTGTGGCAAATTAATTGCGATATCTAGATTATATTGTTGGCGTATCTTATGACATTTAGGATGCATGAGTGCGGATTTTTGAGTAATCGGGTTTTAGTTTTGCCGGGCGACCAAATCGGCGATTTTTGCAGTTTTTGCGATTTTCGCGTGTGTTCCGCGCACCTTGTGCACGTTGTACCTAGCTAGTGAACGTTGGTATTTTCGTTAGAGAATTGCATCGTTCTTGATTTGTAACCTTATGTTTGTATTGATGTAAATTCCAGGTTCGGTCGTGGAGACGTCAGACGCGGCACGAAAGGGGAAAGCGGTGATTGGACACAGCTAGCTAGGGATTCCTGTGAGTAGATGTAACATCTACGGGGGACTATAGTTGGATGGCGCAAGCCGCCCGATAGTTTTAGTAACTTAAAGGATTCTTAGTGATGTTAGTAATTAGGGGTGTAATACTTATATGATTATTTGCTGCATCCATGCCTTATATTGACATACATATGCGAACCCATTTTATAGGACACCTGCACCATTGCCAGGGTTTTTATATGCAGCACGAGCACTATTCATGTTTACACACACGCCCTGGTAATTGCCATGCCACCACACTAGATAACCGATAATTTTGAAACCTTTTACTAATTGATGCTTAAACCTGTGCTATTGCCTTTAATTCCTTAAAATGAAATCGTAGGATTGCTATTCATGTGCATGTACCTCATCATAGTATTTGTTCATGCCTAGTCTATTAATCATACATCGTAGCTTAATTATTGATACCATATGCATTCATCACCATTGATATATGCACTTATGAGGATTTCTTGAGATTTTATGATATTTCTGGATTTCGGGGGAAAGTCGCAAAATTTCTAAACTTATTATATTTTTAAAATATGTAAATTGCGGTTTTCTAGTGATGTAAGTGTCTTCCACCATGAGTTTGCTGTGGTTTTCGAGATCCGTGTCGAGGAGTGGAGGAACCGTCACGGGTACATGGTGGGCCCGGTATGGTACCCCGGGGCAAGATGAATGTGGTGTTGACGTTGAGCCTGGCAGGGGACGGATTACCTACCGGTGACTGTTTGGGCACGGCGGATATCCAGAGGATACCGACCGGGGCCGCGAGAGGATGAGATATTGATATTGAGATGGGTCAGCCGGATGGCTGAGGCCAGAGATACTATGACATGGATTTATGAGATTTGAGACAGTTTTTAGGTGTCGTTGCTGGACACAGATTGTTGTCGATTCTATGAGTATTATGCTGGCATTCTAAAAGAGTTTCAAAAACAAAAAGAGATAAAATGTTTCTTATATATACCTATTGAGACCTCAGATATTCATGTTGCATACATACACCTGTTAGTACACTGATGTTGTCTACACACCTGCTAGTGCATCTAGTCATACCTGTATTTTTAGATGCTAGGATGCTTGTGTGCATGCATACGATAGCCTTTGTAGATGTTATTTATTATTCACGAGTTGGCAACTCACCCCCGTTGTGCCATAGCCTTTTTCAGGTCCGCTCCGTCAGTGCAATAGCGGCGGGCGCTCTTGTATCTTTTGCCTGGACTCGAGGTTTTGCTCTTAGGTGGGTTATATCATTATTTTTTTACCACGTTGTATATTCTTTGTATCTAGTGCACTCCATCTACTCTATCTACCAGTATTATTGTATATTGACCTAGAGATGAGACTGTGAGGTTTGTGGACTTTTATGCTGTATTTTGGGGTCGAGCTCACTTGAGCCGACATTATGTTTTCTTATGCTTCATTATGATTATTTTGCATGTTGTTGCTTTATATCGCGTGGGATTTGTGACCGCCTTCTGGCGAAGAGCTAGCTCCCGCTTGGGGATGCCTTATTTGTTGGATTCATATATATATTCTTGTTGTACCCATTTTGGGGGCCAATATTTACAAAGGAGACTCTGCCGAAATTTTCGGAAAAATTGGTATTGTTTTTAAAAAGGGTTTTATATGACTTATTTGATAAACTCGCTTTCAATTTATTGGGTTTTCTTCACTCTTTTGCTTATTTGGTTTTTAGTTTCTTGGCTTTGGCTTACTTATTTTACGGACGTCTTGAGACGTTTCGTAAACTTAAGTGCCAGTCACGTTCCATACCTTGCGGGTCGTGACAGAAACCCTCTGGATGGTCTATATAGACGCACACTTCTAAATGTCCATTTAGAAAAGCGGTCTTTACGTGCATGTGCCAAATCTCATTATCGTGGAATGCAACAATGGCAAGAAGGATCAAAATGGATTTGAGCATAGCCACTAGAGAAAAGGTTTCATCATAGTCTAAACCAGGTCTTTGACGAAATCCTTGTGCAACAAATCTAGCCTTATAGGTTTCAACCTGTCCATCTACACCAATCTTTTTTCTGAAGATCCATTTGCAGCCTACGGGTTTTACCCCAGGTGGAGCAATGTCCAAAGTCCACACTTTGATGGTGTACATAGACTCCATTTCGGATCGCATAGCATCCAGCCAATTATCAGAGTCCCTACTGATAATGGCCTGCCTGAAACTGATAGGGTCATCTTCTTCCAAGATGCAATCCTCTCGATCCCCATCTATGAGAAAATCGTAGTCTCTCTCAGGCGGATGAGAAATCATACCAGATCTGCGGAGTGACTGAGGTTCGTCTGGGGTTATTGAATCCCGAGGTTCTGTCAAATCTTCAATTTCAGTTTATGGTCGCTGAATTTCTTCCAATTTTACTGTGCTCCCACTAATTTCTTTTGCAAGAAACTCTGTTTCTAAGAAAACGGCATGCTGAGCAACAAACACCTTCTGTTCCTCGGTGTGGTAGAACAGATATCCATAACCATTCTTTGGATATCCCACAAACTTACATAAAACTGACCGTGCCTCTAGTTTATCTGGTTTATGCTTTTTAACCAAAGCCGGACAACCCCATATCTTAAATCTTTTAAGATATGACCTTTTTCCATTCCATATCTCGAATAGAGTCTTAAGCACTGATTTAGACGGAACATCATTCAATAGATGTGCCGCTGTCAAAAGCGCATGTCCCCAAAATGAAAGAGGTAACTCAGCACTACTCATCATAGAGCGAACCATATCCAACAGGGTACGGTTCCTCCGCTCCGATACACCATTATGCTGTGGTGTGTACGGAGGAGTAAGCTGAGAGAGAATACCATTTTCTTTTAAGTAATCTAGGAATTCCGTGCTTAAGTACTCTCCTCCTCTATTAGACCGGTGGATCTTGATACTTTTGCCTATCTGGTTCTCCACTTCGTTTCTGAATTCTCTGAATTTCTCAAAAGCTTCAGATTTGTGTTTCAGCAGATACACGTATCCGAACCTAGAGAGATCGTCAGTGAATATGATGAAGTATGAGAACCCACCCCTCGCATGTATAGACATTGGACCACATACATAACTGTTTATGAGTCCTAAGAGCTCTGTTGCTCTTTTTCCATGTCCGGTGAACGGAGATTTGGTCATCTTTCCTTTGAGACAAGACTGACAAGTTTCATAAGATGAAAACTCGAACGTATTCATGAGTCCATCTTTATGCAACTTGCTTAGTCTTTTCTCTCCGATATGACCAAGTCTAGAATGCCACAAGTAGGACTCATTCGTATCTGAGTTCTTCCTCTTGCGTGTGTTTTGTACATTGGAAACTGTATTCTGATTTAGAACATAGATACCATTACACAATGTACCTTCTGCAACCAGTACATTATCAAGGTAAATGTTCATGATATTTCTATCAAGAAAAAAGTTATATCCATCTTTATCAAGTAAAGATACCGATATTATGTTGCAAACCATGGAAGGTACATAGTAGCAATTGTTCAAAATCATAATATTGCCATTTGGCAACACTAGGTGATATTCACCGACGGCTGCAGCATTAACTTGTGCTCCGTTCCCTACCCTGAGGGACATATCACCAGATGCAACTTTCCTACTTTTTCTCAGTCCCTGCAATAAATTACAGATATGAGATCCTGATCCGGTATTCAGTACTCAGGAGGTAGGGCTGACCGAAAAGAAGTTCTCAATTATAAGAACACCTGAAGTAGATGCAAAACCATGCTTCTTCTTCAACTGGGTCTCCTTGGAATCCATACAATCCTCTTTCCCTTGCTCATACTTATGACTGTTGTCATAAGTTAGAGCCGAACCGACGTTCCCCAGCCTCGAATAAGAATTCGGATCGGTCAAGCGATACATTGTATTATCTTGATTAGGGCATGAAATGGTTGCTACCTGGAGAGAGAGAGAAAAGAAACACTCAGCGTGCGCTCTTGCAAGATTATATTGGTTTATTAATTTATCTAACCATGATGGCTCCCACTATTTCCTCAAATTTTTCTTCAAACCTTTAAAAGAAGAACTAGTCAGGATTAATCGCACGTTATAATATTTGCTTAACCTTTCAACCAGGCTAGTGTTGGTACTTCGAGGGATGTTTTCCAAAACTTTCACGAAGTTCCTTAATTATATAACCTCTTTTCCCTGGATGCGCAGCCCCGCTAACACCGTTCTAGACACCTACTTGGTTTATAGCATTGATTGTTAAGAGAAATAATCTCCCGAGAGTAATCCAACTCATCAGTGGGATCGGGATCCAACTATCATTGTGTGATGACCTAGATGGAATCTACTCTAGTCACCACACTCCAGAATGTATGCTGAATCTGCAAGTTTCCTGTATGTTTGAAACTCCCGATGTGGTTTTTTCCCCTAACGGTTTAAGACCTTGACTAGGTCAACAAACCATAAACCGCTAGTCAAGTTCTACCCGTCATTATCTTGATTGCATTAAACCCACCCGTACGTGACCTTGATTAGGTCAACAAGGCCGCACGACTGTCCTAACCAATCACATTTGCAATGCACAGAAAAATATCACTTAGCTACCGTTCACTACGCCTTGACTAGGTCAATAAACACAACACGAATACTAAATAATACCAATCCGAAATGACGGAGGGCTATGGCTGGGTTTTTGGCGAAAAACCCATTAACGTAATGAACTTGATAACGTTGAAGGAACATGGTTGCCTTTTTAAAATATAGTGGCGAAAACTTTTGCTAAAGAGGTCACTCCCTGTGAAGCGATCTCGGCTCTTTCCTCGTCGAATGAGGTGCAGAATATTCCAAACTGAATACCTCGATGCAAAGCAAGAATAATCGACTATAGTGAAGTTATTAACCTGACGCAAACTTCTGTCGAAAGGGTCACTCCCGATGAAGGGATCACGGCCCTTGCCTCGTCGAATGAGGTGCTGGGTATTCATAACCGAATACCTCTATGCAAAACAAAAGAGAACGTCCTTGCAATAACAGCTTTTTCAAAAATTGTTCCAACGACACCTTTTAGGTATGTTTTTCTTTGCATTAATATAATGCGTCCCATCAGTTAATCCTACCATTGCAGAAAACAACGAAAAATATAACGTACGCTTATGCCATCCGCATTCGCCACGGGGCCCCGTCATCGCCCGTTAGGTTACTTAACTAACGACAGAGCGGGGGATGGACTAGCGCGGATGCAAAACATAAGCAATGCTTACTAGATATCATATATAGATATATACATTCGTCATATGCAATGATAGCCATTCCAGATCACAGATGAACACATTGGATATGCTAGGAATCCGCATTTCGTTCGAGCCTACAACGAAAGACGGATTACACGGTCGTGATGAATAGCCAAACCCCACCCTAGACCCCTACGGGTGCGGCAAACTACCCGCCAAGTACCCGAAGTGAAGCAACCTCCCTCAACAACGTGAGTAGGCCACTCGGCACTTCAAAGTACCCAGTAGTTTGTGCACCCCTCCTTGGGTCTATCCGAGGAGAAAAAACAGTAAAAGAAATAATATACAATGGTGGCTACAATCTCATCCCGGATGTGCGGCCATAAAAATAATATTACATCAATTAACAATTTACATCAAATGAAAGATAAAGAAACTCTCATCTCACAACCCCGGCTATTCATCCGCGATAATCCAACAAGTTCATATACACAATCCAACATCACAGATCACAGATATGCACAACTCCCACTAATCGACGTATAGAGGTTAGTCGACGTTCAGTATATATATCACATTACAGATATAACCATTGAGCCAAAGTTTATAGAACTTTGATCAAAATATCAATTTGAAACTACCCCAAACACAATACTGTTCTCTGAAGAATCTGGGCAGAAACAAATCATCTTAAAAATCACAAAACATCATTCTGATCACTAGTAGGAAAAACAAGTCGCGACCGAGTCGACTCGGCCGCGGATCCGCGACGAAACGCTTGGTTTCGCCGCGCTTCCGCGGCGGTCTGATCGAGTCGTGGGCTCGTTTTTCTTGTGTGTTTCTAAAATACCCTGCACGTATTTTTCAGGTGTGTGGAAATATTTTTAGACCTGTTTTTAAAAACGGCAGAAAACACTAAAATTTGATGTATTTTGCGATTTTTTCCAGATCGAAGTTCTAAACACTTTGCTAACATGTTAGTTGTTGTTTAGCTAGGCTCTGATACCACTGTTAGGTCCACGTTACCTACCCCGGTGCTTACAGGGAGGCAGAATAGGTAAAAATCAAATTTTTCTCACAAGGTAACATGGACCAACCATGAAGGATCTTTGCTAAACAAAAACTAACAAAAAGAACTGCAAGTTCTAGCTACTATGTTGAATGGTTATACCTAGATCTTGAACTCCTTCTCTTCTTCTTGTGGTCCTCCTTCTTGCTTGCTCCTCAGAATGGTGTAGACGGCTCCTCCTCTTCGTCTTCTCTTTATCGAAGAAAGATCCACCCGAGGGCCTCTACCTTGAGCTTCTACCTCAACCAAGAAGTAATTAGAGTGCTTGGTTTGCTAGACAAAGAACCCTAGAAAGAGTAGAGAGATGTTTTGATAGTTTAATCTCAAAATCTTATGATTTTCAACACAAGAAACACTTAAGCTTTGAGATAGGAAGAGGGGGAGCTTTTTCAAGAGAGAGAAAGAGTATGATAGAATGAGAGAAAAACCCAACCACGCTCTCATATGAGAGAAAATGATAATAATAATAATAATTAAGGAAAATAGTGATGGTTAGTTTTGAATGACCATTATCATTTCAACATTAAATGCATTTTGCAAGAAACAAGAAGTATCTTGCAAGTGAAATGATGATGGTCAAAAGGTCAACAAAAGTCAACCGGTCAACCAAAGTCAAAAGGTCAACAAAAGTCAAATAGTCAACCTAACCATGGCACAATTCTCCTTAATTAATATCATTAATCTTATTTCTCATTCTCATTAGGGTAAAGAAAAAGTCAACGGTCAATAACCCTAATGAGATTCCTCTGCCTCTGTCAACTTTGTATACACACCCGGATCCGTGTTCCGAGGAACACGAATACAATGAGACAAAACCAATCCCAAAACAAATACTAGGATCTGGCTTAAACGAAAGCCCGCTGGTAATAACTGCCCGGACACCAAACGTGCACAAGTGCCCGTATGTGAACGAACCCTGTCGCGAAACCATGCGACCTCTACTCTGTTTTGCCCAAAGGCGAACAACCCTCTGTGTGGGACTCTAAAGACTCCACACTCCGCTGGCAGTAGGTTTAACCACAGGCCGCAAGGGGTACTAGCTATACGTAACGGTCCCCAGGTAGATGCCGATAAGAAGACCGACGAGGTGAACCCATCCGAACTCCTACTGAGCCTAAATGTGAAAATCTCCGTACAGTCCGGTCTGTTTGTCTGAGAATATCGCATGGCAGGCCTAGGGGGAGGTAAACGTCAGTCCCCTAATAGCGGTACAAGTCGTGTCGTAGTGTAGCCTAGAACACCCTGAGATAATACTGGAAACGCTACCAGTATACCTCGCTTGCCCTGACCAAGGACGACTATGTGTGATGGCTCTCCTAGACACAGCGCGATATCAACCCCCAAAACTGGGAGAGACGAATCCTGTCTAACCGTCACTGCCTCCAAGCGCTTCGGGACTGCACCCAACTACTACCTGTTTGCACGACTCAATAGAGCCGTGGTAGGGTAGCAATCTAAGAACAGTGGGAACACACTCGAGGCGAAGTGACAGTGTCAAGTCAGCGGACAAAGCTATACTCATGTCACCTGGGAACTGCTAACTGACGATAGGTATAATACCAACCAACAGTTCCCGACGAGTCCTATCCAGTGTACTCATAACCTAACAAGCGCCAGCATACTATCTACAGTATGACGTACTGATGGCTGTGGGACAGACCATCTCCCTTGCTGGGATAAGAAGCGTATGCACCAGTCTACTCTGGAGTATCGATGCCTTGTCATGATAATTCTACGACTAGGGACCAAAATAACGATGTGCTTATAGACTACCCAGCCCCCACTAGTGTGATCGCCATCACAACGCCGGTAGTCAAGCAAGGATCCTAAGGGCTCCATCAATATGTATTAGTGATATGTTAAAAGAAAACATATAAACATATTAAGATAGAAACAAACCAAGTAGCATACTACTATATTGAGCAAGACTGTCGTAAACCCGTACATATATCCCAAGCTTCCAAAATGTATTATACAAACTAGTACTATACAATAATGGCCTCTAGGGCATACATATCCAACAGGAATAGCGCTGACAGGTGATCATGATGATTGAGGGAGGACCTATACCGATAAAACAGTCTTACTCGAGATGATAGTATGCTATCTTGTTTGTCTTTATCATCATGTATATGTTGATAATTGTAACATTTAGGAAAAGTTAGAAATAAATAAAATTAATTAAATTAAAAATAAAGTGATAAATCACAAAACGGTTAAAATCAAATACGTCAATCTTCATAAGTTATATGTAATACAAATTAAATTAGAATTTTTGAATGTAATTTAAATAAGTTATAAGGGTTTTAATGATAAATTTAGCTTCATTTTAATAAAATGTGTGTTTTATAATAAGTTAAGTTGTGAGGGGTTAAATTGTAAAGTTTAGGTTTTATGCAAATATGAGATTGTGGTGGATATAAGTGAAAGTGAGTGGAAATTTAATTTAGTTCAGAAGTTATAATTAAATTAAAACAAAAAAATTTAAGGATAATGCAAAAACACCTCATGCTTCATGCAACCTTCAATCTCCACCTCCTCCTTGCATGAAACATGCACACCCTAGGCTTTGACACCTCCACCTTCTCTTATCTCTTCATCCACTCACTTATATAACACAATTTTTCAGTTAAACTCAGAATCAAAACTCAAAGAAAAATTAAAAGGAAAGGAAAATTAAAAGAGGAAAAGAAAGAACAAGAGGAAGAAGATGAAAGAGGAGCTTGTTCTTGAGTTTTGTTCATCATCAAGCTAGGAGGAACTTATCAATCTTTGGAGGGTTATTCCTACAGCAAAATAGGAGGGTAAAATTCTTAAACACAGTAGGGATTAGATTCTGTAGCTTAATTAGTTTAGAGTTAATCAAGTCACATAATATCGTATTTTAGGTAAATTTAGTGTCTGTTAGAATCTGCTGTGATCTGGAAGATAATTAACTTAATTAAATAGAGTTAAAATGATGTAGGAATCAATTAGAACAAACCACAAGAAGACGACACCAGGGGGCCGGTTTTGGGCCGGCGACAACAGGGGAAAAACCGGCGTCGCCGGCCATGTGAGGAGCTATGTGGGTTTGGTCTTTTGGGTAGTCTACAGTATACAATTTAGGCTATTTTGGTACTGTTTATTTAAATTAGTTTCACAGTAGTTAAAATCTGGGAACATATATCGGAAAGGGTATCGTAAAACGCTAAATACGACACGACTAAATCACGTCGCGTTTTAATTTCTGAAACAGTACAGAATAAGGTTAAAATCCAGCAAGATTAAGTGTTTAATAACTTGATATAATCAGATAGTAGGTAACTTGTAAGTGGGATAGCGTGTTTTTCATTTCCGTTATATCGAAATAGCCGTTTTGCTTATATACGTTAATTTGCAAATTTAGACTCGAATACAAGAATTACGGAAGCCGCGAGGAAAGGGAAAGGATTAGCGATTTCGGAGTAGATTCGACTTTTCCGGTGAGTAGACTAAACATCTACTGGGGAATTTTGTAAAGACGGCGTGTTTCGCCCGTAGTTTTACTTAACTTGATGCTTATATCGTTATGATCATGTGCATTCATCATATATACATATAAATTGAGTAGATGATTAGAACACTTCACAATTATCGACGAGTCATGCCATGTGCACATATTATATGCCACACACACCTCGTCGATATTGCCATGTCACTTACACTTAAATATCATACTTGTTAACATGGATTTATATCGTATTTCACATATCAAATATAATGGTAGATTGCATCATTGGCATCCTGTTGCTTTATGCGTATTTCTATGTTGTATATGAGGTAGATACAGAATTGAGGATTTATGGTTTTGAGTTTTGAATACTATTACATAAATCCAGTATTTTCATGATTGATGTGTCATGTCCACCATGAGATGATTTCTGTTTTGGTTTTATTTCGGACCGAGTGGGGAAGATATACGGTCGCGGATTTTACGTTATCCATACTGAGTGGGAGAGATATACAGTTGGATACGTGGTGGACCCGGTCGAGACCGAGGGGCAGGATAGCCGTATTGAGACGGGGGAGCCTAGCGAGGTTACTCGATACCGGAGTTGGTAATAAAAATACGGCGTGTATCTAGAGGATAACGACCGATATTATGGGTATAGGATCATTCGGGGAATGATGCCTATAAGAAATGAAAGTTTTGTGTCGTTGATGGACACTGAGAAATGATTTTACTTGAGTTGTGATTTCCGAAATATCATGAGATTTATTGTTGAACTTCACATATACTCATATCTCATATTGATTCATATTCAGTAGCACGATTGTCATACTTACTTTATTCGCCGTTATATGTTAGTCGTATTCACTGAGTTGGCAACTCATCCCTGTTGTGCCACAGTTCCTTGCAGGGATAGAGTGGACGGGTAGCTGCGAGGCAGAGATACTTTTGCAGTTGTATTCCATCTTTTGATCGGTAGGTTACATGTGTAGTAACCTTCCTTTTTGGTTTTGTATTTTGTATCTAGAAAGTCTCCATCAAACCTGTATTTTGACTTAGAAATGAGAGATGATATATATATTTACAGCAGAAATCTGTTGATCAGTATCATAGCTTCTTTCTTTATGAGATTCAGTGATGTTCTATATGTTTATATTCATGTTTATTGTTAATATTGTTGATTCCAACTAGGAATGCAACTAAACATAACCTTTATTATTTGTTTAATAAATTAACTTCATAAATTGAGATTTTTACTTAAAAACTAATTTTTCATAAGTAATTCCGCAAAAAGGTAATTTGATCTTGGTTTTCGGCTTACTTGGACTTGTGCATATCTTTAGATATGATACAATCTAAGTGCCGGTCACATCCAAACTTGGGTCGTGACAATAATGCCCATAGGATTCTTGCTTGACTGCCAGCATTATGATGGCGATCACATACGTGGGAGCTGGGGGTCTATAAGCACATGCTTAAATGTCCCTAGTAGTGGGAGTATTGAGACTGGGCAGCTATACTCCAGTGTAGACTGGTGTATACTTATCTAGACCCTGACAAGGGGCGGTGGCCGGTCTCACAAGCCATTGGTGTCAGTTGTTCACCTAAGATAGTATACAGGTGCTCATTGGGTTATAAGTACACTGGAAGGACTTGCCGGGAACATGCTAGTTGGTATTATACCTATAGTCAGATAGCAGTTCCCTGGTGAGATGTGTACAGGTTAATCTGTCGACCTGAGATCGTCATTTGTCTCTTGTGAGTTCCCACTGTACTTTGATTACTACCCTACCACGGCTCAAAGGAGTCGTGCAAACAGGTTTTAGTTGGGTACAGTCCCGAGCCACATGGAGGCTGTGAGAGGATTGCCGGGGATTCGTCTCTCCCGGTATTGGGGGTTGGTGTCGCTCAGTGCACGGATGACCATCACTAGAAATCCTCGGCCAGGGTATGTGAGAATTACCGATCCAGGATCGATATTTTCTCAGGCAGTGATGGGTTTCATACCGACACGAATTATCGCGTTGTTAGGGGTCTGACTTTATCACCCCCTAGACTCGATATGCGATACTCTTAAACGAATAGACCGGACTGTACGGATATTGTCACTGACAGGCTCAGTAGGAGTTCGGATGAGTTTGATCGTCGGCCTTCCTTTCCTTAAATACCTGGTAGCCGTTACGTACAGCTAGTGCCGCTGACGTGCTTGTGGTTAAACCTACTGCCAGTGTAGTTACGAGTCTTTAGAGTCTCACACAGAGGGATTTCACGGTTCAGGCGATATGGTGTATGTGACGTATGTTGATACGTACAGGTGTCCGATTAAATATGTGCACTGGCTGCACAGATTTTATTCGGACGGTTGATAATACTAGCGGCTTAGGATTAAGCCAGATTGTTAAATCAAGTTTTGATTTAATAATTTACATATGTATTTATATATATGTATTCTAGTATTATTGCTCACTATTTATTTTCTCTCTTTGGTTATTCGTATTTTCATAAGAATACGCGTATGTGTATTTTGATACATATACCGGGAAGTATTCCGTATTTGTACGGAATGACTTATAGAAGATTTGCCACCTCATTATTGATTTTCCTTTTTATAAAAATCATTCAATTCATAATGAGGTGGAAAGGTGATTGGGTCAAAGCATGGGTTGGCAATGTAGAGATTGGCATGGTCTTCAATTGTTTATTGATAATTAGACATAGTATTTTTTGGTGTGCATTTTTTGTGGTGAATTGAAGAGGGCCGACCACTTTTTGAAAGGGGCTTGCTCATTTTGTATAGCTCACTCTCTCTTCATTACACCCACACCAAAAAATACTTAACCATTTTTGAGCTCATGCCTTCCATGCTTTCATCACCTCCACATCTTCCATGGTTGCTCTATGAGCATAATATTTTGAGAGAAAGTTTTAGTGACACAATCCTACACTCCCCACTCTCCACTACTAGCAATTTTGAAGAGTCGATTGGTTTGCTTGGCGAACTTGAAGCTTGCGCCATTTCCCTCAGGTGGATCATCGGAGATGAAGGAAGACCCGCGACCAATGTCGATCCGCATCACTTGGAGCTTGGAAATGGTTGAAGACCGGAAGGACTTGGTTCATTAGGTATAACCATTCTATCTCCTTTTGTTAGCTTGCTTGTTTTAGGGTTAATGGTTTCGATCTTGCAAATCGGGTAACGGTAGCGCCTGGTTTTAAGAAATTTTTGTTCCGCATTTGGCTACGGTTCGATGGTTGGGGCGCTCCCACTACCCAACAATGGTATCAGAGCCACCCATTAAACCCTACTAGCTAGTTTGTACAAGCTTAAAATCTCGATCGATCAAAATTTCAAAAACAATTTTCCGTATTGCCAAGTTTCTGTCGATTTCTGAAAGTGCTCCAAAAATTATTTTCAGTGGCTTAAACATCCGTGCAGGCGATTATGTGTGCAAAAAAAATTTGGGCTCCTAAAGCCTCCAAAGCGCCGCGGAACCGCCGCACTTACCCCCTATTGGCGGCGGTTCCGCGGCTGTTAAGTGGCGACGGGCCATAAATTTTTTCCTGTAGCTCAGAACTTGGAATTGTGTTTTTTTGTGATGTTTTGTTTTGGCCCAGAATCTTTTGAGTACTGGAATTGCTTTTGGGGCCTTTGCAGATAAATTTAGTCGATTGAAATTTTAACTGGGTAATTTTTCAGTACTTTACATTTCTATCTGTGACCGTGAATGTCATTTGATCGGAAAACCTTGTCTAAACGCTATAGTCCTTTTAGACGGGTTTGGGAACGTGACATTCACGTTGATGTTCTGTGTTGTGCTGTGATGTTGCGGATTGTCGTGGTGGATAGCTTGTGTGAAATGGTAGTATAGTTCGGATTTATTTGTACATTTGATATTGCGGGGCGAGCGTCCGATATGTGGACTGCCGTCACTGCCTGTTTGTATATTAATCTTTTGGGGAACGACCGGGCTGAGGTCGATGTCACCCTTGTGTATTATTTTCTTTTCTGTACAAGGATTACCCCAAGGTGGGGTGCACGGATAGCCGGGTTCTAGAGGGCAACGGGCCCGCATCTCATGGCGTTGAGACGGAGGGGGCTTCACTCTAGAATTGGCGGGCTATTCGCCGCACTCGTAGGGGGTACAGGTTGACCCAAGGAGGGGTACTCAAGTTACCGGATTCCGTGAAGTGCTGGGTGGTCCATTCACTTTGCTGAAGGGGGCTGCCTCGCTTCAGGTTTTGGCGGTAACTTTCCGCGCTTGTAGGGGTCTAGGAGTTCATTGCACAGGCTATCCACATGACCAGGGGAACGTCGGGTTTTCAGTTGTGGCTCGAAGGAAACCCGGGGCTCCTAGATTATCTGTATTGTTCTGTGATGCTTATTACTTTTCTGTGATGTTGCATTTATCATGCCTGGAACGATTATTATATATATTTATATATACAAGTAGATGTTGTATATGTTTTGCACCCGCGCTAGCCCAGTCCCTGCTCTGTCGTTAGTTATGTTTGTTATATGTATGCCCTAGAGGCCATTACTGTACATGAGATTTATATTGTAGTTGATGCTGGGACATATATAGGTAGGACTTTCTTGCTCGACATGATAGTACGCTATCTGGTTGCTCTTTATCTTAACATGTATACTTGCTGTCTCTCTATTACATGTTGATAAAGCCCTTAGGATGTGTGCTCGACTTCCAGGACTATGATGTAGATCATACAAGTGGGGCCTGGGTAGTCAATGAGTACATCCTTCAATGTTCCTAGTCGTAGGAATATCGAGACGGGGAATCGATATTCGAGAGTAGACTAGCGTATATCTTCTCGATCCATGTGATGGGCGATGGATGATCCCATATCCATTGGTGTTTGACATCAGAGACGGTATGCGGGTGCTCAGTGGAGACTGGGTACACTGAACGGACTCTCCGAGAACTCCCAGATGGTATTATACCTCACGTGAGATTGCAGTTCTCTGGTGACACTTGTACAGCTTAGTCTGTTGACCCGCGATCGTCATAGAGTCTTGTGTGTCTCCCACTGTGCTTTTATTTCCACCCTACCACGGCTCTACTGAGTCGTGCAAACAGGTGGTTTTTGGGTACAGTCCAGATTCACATGGAGGCATTGAGCGATAGGAGGGGATTCGTCACTCCCGGTATTGGGGGTTGATGTTGCGCTATGCTCGACTGGCCATAACTGGAAATCCCTGGTCAGGGTTGCACTGATTTACTGGTAAGTGTTATCAGTAGTTTCATACTTGTTATGGACCTTACATCGGCATGACTTATCAAACTACTGGGGTCTGACGTTTACCACCCCTAGGTGAGATATGCGACATATCAGACGAACAGACCGGACTGTGCGGTAAGTGTTACTGATTGGATTCACAGGAGTGTGAGCAGGCTTGCTCATTAATCTTCGGATCGCTCAATACCCGGGAGGCCGTTACGTTTAGCAGACCGCTTGCGGCTTGTGGGTGATTGATATGATCACCACCTACTGCCGGCGTATTGACGAGTCTTTAGAGTCCTACACAGAGGTTTCCTGGCTCAAGCGAAACGAAATAGGAGCGCATATAAGATATGTGCGGGACCGAGAATAATACCAGTATGTGATACTGTGTTCTATTCTCACGATTATATCATCGGACGGTTATATGAGATATAGCCGGGTTACCGAATCAAGTGTTGATTCGATATATTGATACACTTGATATTAGTCGATTATATGCGATATGACCGAATCATTAAATCAAGTATCGATTTAATGATTTAATGTATAATTATATATTTGATATATTACTTTACATTAACTAGTATTTGTTCACTTAAGATTGATTTTCTCACTTGATGTGCATAAGTTGTATATATGTTATATGTTTGTGCACTAGTTTGTATCATGATTGTTGATACATGCAAACTTGGGTGTGTGTATTACTTACACCATGTTTAGGTTAATGGTAAAGGTTTTAATTATTTAGTAATTCAAAAATGGTGGTTATTTTTGTCTTTGCTTGAAGCTTCATAAAGCTTTCAAGCATCTTTGACAAAGTCCACCATTTTTGTTTTGTATGACATTTTCACTAACCTAACCATTAACTTAAACTCTAGTTTCGTCTCTACAAAGGTTAACTCAACCCATGGTTGCATCATGATAGACTTCACTTGATTATTCATTTTTGTTATTCAATTATTCATATTCTTTTCTTCTTCTTCATCTTTTTCAAGTGAAGAAAAACCTTGTTAGAAATATTTCAAGTGAAGAAAAAGAGTGAGAAATCCAAATTCAAAGTGAACCCACTTCCTATTTCTTCATCCTCTACCACTTGCCATGTAGTATATGTTAGTTATATGTATGCCCTAGAGGCCATTACTGTACATAGGATGTATATTGTAGTGGATGCTGGGACATATATAGAGAGGACTTTCTTGCTCGACATGATAGTATGCTATATGGTTGCTCTTTGCCTTAACGTGTACACAGATTGTCTCTCTGTTACATATTGGTAAAGCCCTTAGGATGTCTACTTGACTACCTGGATTATGATGTGGATCATACTAGTGGGGACATGGTAGTCCATAAGTACATCCTTCAAGGTCCCTAGTCGTGGGTGTATCGAGACGGGGCATCGATATACCAGAGTAAACTAGCGTATACCTTCTCGACCCATACAGATGGGCGATGGATGATCCCATATCCATTGGTGTTTGACATCAGAGATGATGTATGGGTGCTCAGTGGAGACAGGGTACACTGGACGGACTCGCCGAGAACTCCCAGATGGTATTATACCTAACGTCAGATGGCAGTTCTTTGGTGACACTGGTCCAGGTTAGTCTGTAGACCCGAGATCGTCATAGAGTCTTGTGTGATTCCTACTGTGCTTTGATTTCCACCTTACCACGTCCAAGAGGGCGTGCAAAACGGTGGTTTTTGGGTACAGTCCCGAATCACATGGAGGCAATGAGCGATAGGAGGGGATTCGTCTCTCCCGGTATAGGGAGTTGATGTTGCACTGTGTTAGATTGGCTAGAACCGGAAATCCCTGGCCAGGGTTGCTAAGATTTGCTGGTAAGTGTTACCAGTAGTTTCTCGAACTGTTATAGAACTCATATCGACACAACTTATCGAGCAACTGGGGTCTGATGTTTACCACCCCTAGGCGAGATACGCGACATATCAGACGAACAGACCGGACTGTACGGTATGTGTTACTGGTTGGATTCACAGGAGTGTGAGCGGGATTTCTCGTTGATCTTCTGATCGCTCAATACCCGGGTGGCTGTTACGTTTAGCAGACCGCTTGCGGCTTGTGGGTGTTTGATATGATCATCACCTGCTGCCGGTGTATTGACGAGTCTTTAAAGACCTACACAGAGGTTTCCTGGCTCAAGCGAAACGAAATAGGAGCGCATATGAGATATGTGCAGGACCGAGAATAATGCGTGTATGTGATACCGTATTATATTTTCGCGATGAATATATTGATTGGTTGTATGTGATATAACCTAGCTATCGAATCGAGGATTGATTCGATAAGTCGATACATTGGATATTAGTCGGTCATATGCGATATGACCGGATCGTTAAATCAAGTGTTGATTTAATGATTTAATGTATAATTATATATTTGATATATTATTTTGCATTAACTAGTATTGGTTCACTTATGAATGGATTTTCTCCCTTGATGTGCACATTGTATATGTGATATAGTTTTGTGCACTAGTTTGTATCATGTTTGATGATACATGCAAACTTGGGTGTGTGTTTATTGTAAACCATGTTTAGGTTAATGGTTTGGTTTTATATTTGTTTTATTTATTCATTTTGGCAAGAAATGAAATGGTGGCTTGCTTTGGATTTATCTTGAAGCTTCATGAAGCTTTGACCACTTTGTTTCTTTCCTTAACCAAACCATTCACTTAAACCCTAGTTTAGTCTCTACATGAGTTAACACTAACCCATGGTTGCATTACGATAACCATCACTTCATTTTTCCTTTTTGGAATTAATTCATTATTTTCTTTTCTTCTTCTTCATCTTCTTCTTCAAGTGAAGAAAAAGAAAAAGCTTTCTACAAAAATGTCAAGTGATGAAATCAAGTGAGAAATCCAATTCTAAAGTGAACCCACTTTCTTTTTCTTTATCCTCTACCACTTGCCACGTAGTATAGGGTGTTTTCTTCACAAGTTTCATGGCTTGGTGAAGTTGGAGGTTGATCTTGTGTTGCCTCGACGTAGATCATCTTCGTTATCGAAGTCGACGAGCTAGCCTGCCCATTTCTTCGATGAAGCCGACGCTAGAGACCGGGATCCGATGATCGCAGCGAGGGGACATCATCACGGAGCTATGGAGGTGGAGGACCGGATCTACAAAGATTGTATTTCCCTTCCCTTAGCAGTAAAGTTGTTTACTACTTGCATGTTTCGCCTAATCTCTAGTCAATGATCTAGTTTAGGGTTTCTCAGCACCGGAATTTTTTGAATTTGGCTTGGTTGATGCCTTGTGAGACCTCATTAGTGTTCTTAGGAACCCTACAGTGGTGTCAGATCCTAGCTAGAGCTTTAGGCGATGTGTAGACGAAGCTAGAAGTCCGATCGAACCCGATATCCCCCGATTTCTACCCTGTCTGTACATTTTTTTAAAACTGGGATTTTTGTGAATTAAAAATATGCAGAAAAATAAGCAGGCATTTATAAGAATTACTGTACAAAACGGGACCCTTAAATCGTTCAAAGCGCCGCGGAAACACGGCACGAGCATGGCTCGTGCAGCGGTTCCGCGGCCGTACGGTCGCTTCCTTCAGATCTGTTTGCACAGTAATTCCTAACTTTGATTCCTTTATTTTCTGGGTATTTTTATTTTCTACTCAAGAGTTGAGTATTCTGGGTTGTATTGGGGACTCCGTGTTTCGATCGAGAAGTTTAACTTCGTCTCTGTTTTTCCGGATAATTTTGGAAAATGTTGAAAAGTTTGACCGGATATAAATACCCACTTTTTCCCCTGCCGGGAAATTTCCAATTGTATTTTTCCGTAGTTTAATGACGTTCTATGTAGTGCAAGTAACGCGATGGTCCCTCTAGAAGATAACAAACCTTAACTCGATTATGTGACTGTCTTGAACTGCCCTTTGAACCTTCGGGTTTGGGGCAGTACGGCGTGCCACATGTGAGGCGTTGGCTTGACCCTTCTACGACTGGACCGTTGGTACTGAGGCATGAAGTGAATGTTTTTAAACTTATTTCATGTGTTGAGCTGTTTCGGGAAAACTTGGGTGTTCGATTGTTCGATCGGAAAGTTTAACATTTTCTATTTATCCTGAATGTGATACAACATTTGGAATTCACAAGTAGTTATGAGATAACTGAATGAATGTTATAAACATAGCACTTTAGTCTCACTAGATCGGTTTCTACGGAATTTTGATGCGATCAAAAGTCCCTCGCAATCATGTAGCGTACGCGGATACTCGCCGGATAAACTTAATAGCCATCTACACCCCTTAGCCCCGACCAAGTGACAGTAGGAGAACCCCGTCGCCGAAAGCATCCGTTCGGGTGCTCGCGGTAGCGTTGTTCCGCCTTGGTGCACTTCATCGACGGCATCGGGGGTGCGGCCGCCTACTAAAGTTTGCGACGAGCATTCGATCAAAATGTCGGGAATCTTTTTGAATTGCTCGACTTGATATTGAAAAGAGTTTTCGATAATGAGACTAAAATGCGGGGTTGGGCATGTGATGTCTAAGGAATTCAGATGGTTACGCATGCGATGTCTAAAGAAGTTACGGATTCCAACTGTTGTAGTTTTACACTTTCTTTTCTGTGACCGTAACTGTAATATGTGATATCGCCGGATTCGTTGCTATATGTCAACGACAATTGGGATGCGCATATTTACTTACGTTGATGACATGTGATGTTATGTGTTGCTGGATATGTTATATTGGATCATCGTGTTTGAATAGCCGGGGGTTTTATGTGAGATGAGTGTTTTTCATTTTCATTCATGTAAAAACTTTTATGTAATATTCTTTTATTGGGGCACTTCCAGGTTGCGGAAGTTGTCACCGTTGACGTATATTATTTACTTTTCCGTACTAGGATAGACCCAAGGAGGAGGGCGCAAGTAACCGGGTTCTGGAGTCCAGTGGGAGACCAACTCGAGGAGTCGAGTCCGGGTCTCCTAACTCTAGAATTGGTAGGGTTGCTTGCCACTCCCATAGGGGTCTACGGGTGTGGGTTTGGTTATTCATCGCGACCGTGGAATCCGTGTTTTATACTGGCTCGTATTGAAAATACGGACTTCCTAGTATATCCAATATTTCATATATGTTTCTTCTACTGCGATATCTGTGATGTGATCATTTGATGTTCTGTGATAAATACTGTATATAGTATATATGATATATTATATAGACGTTACTTATGTTTTACACCCACGCTAGCCCTGCCCCGCTCTGCCGTTAGTTACCTAACCTAACGGTGCACGAGGGGACATCGAGGCGAATGCGTATGGCATAAGTGTACGTCGTATTTATCTGTGATGTTTAGGTAACTTAAATGATGGGACTTCATTAATGTGATTAATGAAAGAAAAGAAACCGAAGATGTTGTCGAATCGAATTTTCAAAAACAGGTAGCTACAGTTCTTGCTTTGCATCGCGGTGTTCCTTGTAGAACATCCTGCACCTTATTCGATAAGGAAAGGACCGAGATCCCTTCACCGGGAGTGACTCCTTTAGCAAAAACTGGCAGATGCCACAACCCTCGGTTTGTCTTTTGATTGCTCCGATAGTTCTTGCTTTGCACAGCGGTATATATGATATATCCAGCACCTTATTCGACGAGGAAAGGGCCAACGATCCCTTCACCGGAAGTGACCCCTTTAGCAAAACTAGAAAAGCCTCAAAAACACTCCATTTCAAAATTCATTCGATCCTACAACTATATCAAGTTCATTAGGCAATAGGTTTTCAGAAAAACCTGTCATAGCCCTCCGTCATTTTAGATAAGTCCTGCTTAGTATTCGTGTTGCGTTTGTTGACCTTGTCAAGGCGTTGTGTGCGGTAGCTAACCAGTATTTATCTGCTTATGCATATGATGCAGATTGGGTTAGGGTAGTCGTACGACCTTGTTGACCTTGTTAAGGGTCGTGCGGGTGAGTTTAATTCAATCAAGAAATGACGGGTTGAACTTGACTTGCGGTCTATAGTTTGTTGACCCTGTGAAGGTCATAGATCGTTTGGGGAAAAATATTATCGGAAATTTCAATTTCAAGTGTTGAAATTTGCAATGAGATTGCATACCTTCTATGAGATAGTTGGATCCTGATACCCGCTGCGAGTAAGAGTTACTCCTGAGAGAGTTTTACAAATTACAATTAGCCGATCAAGTAGGTGTCTAGAAAGGTGTCAACGGGGTTACGCCTCTGGGAAAACGAGGTTTACATTAATTAGGTTAGTGCGAAAGCACGGGGGATCTCCCTCAAAGTACCGACACTGGCCTGGCTGAAAGATTGGCGAACTTGTAGTATGTAATTAATCCCGGCTAGTCTTTCCTTTTAGGGTATGAAGGAAGATTTGATAAAAACAATGGGAGCCATCCTGATTAGATAAAATAATAACCAATCTGATCTTGCAAGAGCATACGCTGAGTGTTTTCTTCTCTCTCTCTCCAGGCAGCGACCATTTCACGCCTTAATCAAGATAATAATACGGATGTATTGACCGAACCCGCTTGTTATACTGAGCTGGGGAACGTTGGTCCCGCTCCAACATATAATTGTTATAAGACAGAGCAGGAAATTGGGGATTACCAGAATTCCTGTGCCGCCCAAACGAAGAAAGTGCATATTGATGCATCATCTTCAGGTGTGTTCATTACATAGAACTGTTTCTCTGTATCCTCTACGTCCTGGGTATTTGATACCGGCTCAGGATCCCAGATATGTAATCTGTTACATAGGGCTACAGAAAGGTGGAGAACTGAGAACGGGTGATATGTTTCATGAGACAGAAAACGGTGCATGTGTTGCAGCCAAGTCTGTTGGTCACTGTCACCCTGTATTCCAAATACATTGATTCTGAACGAATGTTATTAGATACCGAACCTGATATATAACATCATATCAGTCTCTTTATTAGTAAAGAAATGATAAAATTTTGTATTGTTGGATAATGTTTTGAACATTTCCTATATCAAAAGTTGATTGGTTCAGGCACGTTATCTAAAAGCATTGACGTTCTAAATCAAACCACAGTTCTTAGTATACAGAACACACACAAGAGGAAGAGTTCAGAATTGAACGAATCCTGCTTGAGGCATTGTAGACTAGGTCATATCAATGCGACCCGACTGGCTTAAGTTACATTTAGATGCATATTTAAACTCTTTTGAATTTACATCTTGTGAAACTTGCCAGTCATGTCACAAAGATTAGATGACCATAGCTCTGTTTATTGGAAACAAAGAAAGAGTTAGTGAACTCTTGGGATGATACATATTGATGTATGTAAGTCCCCTGTCTGCACATGCCAAGACCGGTTCTTTGTCCTTCATTACATTCTCTGATGATCTCTTTAGATTCAGACATATGTTCCTGTTGAAACACAAGTCCGAGCCTTTTGAGATATTCACAGAATATAAGTTAGAAGTAGAGAACCAAAACGGGTATAAGTATTAGTTCCTTTGATGTGATCAAGGAGGAGAATACTTTAGCACAGAATTCATGGACTATTCTAAAGGAGAATTTGATTCTCTCTCAGAATTACTCCTCCGTATACACCATAGCACGATGGTATATCTTGGTGGAGCAATAGCACCCTATGTGATATGGCGTGCTCTATGATGAGTACTACTGAGTTTCCTATTTCCTTTTGGGAGTTAATGCACTTATGAAGTTGCATACCTATTGAATAGGTTCGAATCAAATCAGTGCCTACCACTCCATATAAGATATGGTATGGGAAGAGCCTATCTCTTAAGTAAGTTATGATTTGGGATTGTCCGGCCTATGTCAAAAGCAAAATCCGGACAAGATCGAGGCAAGGTCAGTTTTGTAGAACTGGAAAGGTTCCAGCTAAACAAACTACAGCAAATGATTTGGTAGAACCAAAGGATTCAATAGTTTCCAACGAACCTCAGCCTCTCCGCCGATCTAGTAGGGTTCCTCACCCACATGAGAGATACTTCGGTTTCTCTATGACAGTGGGAGCGAGAATTGCATCATGAGATGATGACCCAACTAGTTTCGAGCTGGCCATCAGGAGTGGGACTCTGTAAGAATAGCTCGGTGCTTAGCGATCTGAGATGGAATCCTTATACACCAGCAAAGTATGGACTTTGGCTGCTGTATCTGAAGGGTTAAATCCCCATCAGGAGCAAGTATATCTTAAGAAGATTACTTGGTGTAGATGGAAAAGTTGAGACTTTCAAAGCTAGACTTGTTAAAGGTTTTCGTCATCAACCAGGCGTGGATAATGATGAAACCCTTTTCAGTGGCTATGCTTAAGTCCATCCAGATCCTACTTGCCATGGCTAAATACCATGACTACGATATCTGGTGGTTGGGTGTCATGACTGCTTTTCTAAAATGATGTTTTAGAAAATAGCGTCTGTAAGTACACAGCCAGAGGGCTTCGTAGATAGTGGGAGCAGCGGAAACGTGTACAAGATGCTTTATAAGATTAAAGCAGGCATCGCGGAGTTGGATCATCTGTTTTGATGAGTTAGTCAAACAGTTTGGCATCATCAAAATGGTAGATGAACCTTGTATATACAAAAAGGTAGTAGGGAGTATGGTAGTGATCCTCGTAGAGTACGTGGATGACATACACTTGATGGGGAAGGAGTTTCCTATGCTACGCTCGGTCAATCTCCGCTTATCACAAGGATTCTCCAAATAGGATCAAAGTGATACCTCCTAAATAATGAGTTTTGATCTATGAGATAGAAGTAATTGGATGTTAGGATTCTCACTAGTTATAGTGAGATGGTATCAATCGATCCTGGGGAGAATCACTGGAAAGGTTCCTGGGTGATAAGGACGACTGAATGTCAGTCACAGGCATTGTCTTTACCCAAGTAAAGGGATGGTCTGTTGGAAGAGTTCCAAGCTAGATACCGTGACATACTAGACGATAAAGGCTGGATACATCGCTACTTAAGATAAAACCAAAGAGGCAGTCTGGATTTATATTAGTTCATGAGATGAACTTCGTTCCTCCCATTGCGAGACAATGGAGTTGTGGCTTATGCCTAGGAACGCCTGTCCCATCAGTGATCCAGATATATTCTAAGGCAGTATCAACTGATCATGGAGATGGTTGATCTCCACGGTGATCGAGGTTAGGAGAGTAGACTCAGAGGACAACACGGCGGATCCACTCACAAAGGCCTTTTCCCAGAGAGATACTTTTATGGGATGGTTGAGGATGAGATACTACAACCACTGCTACAGATGGCCCTAGTGCAAGTGGGAGATTGTTAGTTATATGTATGCCCTAGAGGCCATTACTGTACATAGGATGTATATTGTAGTGGATGCTGGGACATATATAGGGAGGACATTCTTGCTCGACATGATAGTATGCTATCTGGTTGCTCATTGCCTTAACGTGTACACTGATTGTCTCTCTGTTACATGTTGGTAAAGCCCTTAGGATGTGTACTTGACTACCTGGATTATGATGCGGATCAAACTTGTGGGGACATGGTAGTCCATAAGTACATCCTTCAAGGTCCCTAATCATGGGTGTATCGAGACGGGGCATCGATATACCAGAGTAGACTAGCGTGTACCTTCTCGACCCATACAGATGGGCGATGGATGATCCTATATCCATTGGTGTTTAATATCAGAGATGATGTACGGGTGCTCAGTGGAGACTGGGTACACTGGACGGACTCGCCGAGAACTCCCAGATGGTATTATACCTTACGTCAGATGGCAGTTCTCTGGTGACACTGGTACAGGTTAGTCTGTAGACTCGAGATCGTCATAGTGTCTTGTGTGATTCCCACCGTGCTTTGATTTTCACCTTACCACGTCCAAGAGGGCGTGCAAAACGGTGGTTTTTGGGTACAGTCCCGAATCACATGGAGGCAATAAGCGATAGGAGGGGATTCGTCTCTCCCGGTATAGGGAGTTGATGTTGCACTGTGTTCGATTGGCTATAAACGGAAATCCTTAGCCAGGTTTGCTGAGATTTGCTGGTAAGTGTTACAAGTAGTTTCTCGAACTGTTATAGATCTCATATCGACACTACTTATCGAGCTACTGGGGTCAGACGTTTACCACCCCTAGGCAAGATATGTGACATATCAGACGAACAGACCGGACTGTACGGTAAGTGTTACTGGTTGGATTCACAGGAGTATGAGCGGGCTTGCTCGTTGATCTTCTGATCACTCAATACCCGGGTGGCCATTACTTTTAGCAGACCGCTTGCGACTTGTGGGTGTTTGATATGATCATCACCTGCTGCCGGCATATTGACGAGTCTTTAGAGTTCTACACAGAGGTTTCCTGGCTCAAGCGAAACGAAATAGGAGCGCAAATGAGATATGTGCAGGACTGAGAATAATGCATGTATGTGATACCGTATTCTATTCTCGCGATGAATGTATCGATTGGTTTTATGTGATATAACCTAGTTATCGAATCGAGGATTGATTCGATAAGTCGATACATTGGATATTAGTCGGCCATATGCGATATGACCGGATCGTTAAATCAAGTGTTGATTTAATGATTTAATGTATAATTATATATTTGATATATTACTTTGCATTAACTAGTATTGGTTCACTTATGAATGGATTTTCTCACTTGATGTGCACATTGTATATGTGATATAGTTTTGTGCACTAGTTTGTATCATGTTTGATGATACATGCAAACTTGGGTGTGTGTTTATTGTAAAGCATGTTTAGGTTAATGGTTTGGTTTTATATTTGTTTTATTTATTTATTTATTCATTTTGGAAAGAAATGAAATGGTGGCTTGCTTTGGATTTATCTTGAAGCTTCATGAAGCTTTGACCACTTTGTTTCATTCCTTAACCAAACCATTCACTTAAACCCTAGTTTAGTCTCTACATGAGTTAACACTAACCCATGGTTGCATTATGATAACCATGACTTCATTTTTCCTTTTTGGAATTAATTCATTATTTTCTTTTCTTCTTCTTCATCTTCTTCTTCAAGTGAAGAAAAAGAAAAAGCTTTCTACAAAAATGTCAAGTGATGAAATCAAGTGGAAATCCAATTCTAAAGTGAACCCACTTCCTATTTCTTCATCCTCTATCACTTGCCAAGTAGTATAGGGTGTTTTCTTCACAAGTTTCATGGCTTGGTGAAGTTGGAGCTTGATCTTATGTTGCCTCGACGTAGATCATCTTTGGCATCGAAGTCGACGACCTAGCCCGCCCATTTCTCCGATGAAGCCGACGCTAGAGCCCGGGATCCGATGATCGCAGCGAGGGGACATCATCACGGAGCTATGGAGGTGGAGGACCGGATCTACAAAGGTTGTATTTCCCTTCCCTTAGCAGTAAAGTTGTTTACTACTTGGATGTTTTGCCTAATCTCTAATCAACGATCTAGTTTAGGGTTTCTCGGCACCGGAATTTTTTGAATTTGGCATGGTTGATGCCTTGTGAGACCTCATTAGTATGCCTAGGAACCCTACAGTATAGGGTGTTCTCTTCACAAAGTTCATGACCAAGTGAAGATGGAGCTTGAGTTTGAGTCTCCTCGACGTAGATCATTTTCGGCCTCGAAGTCAATGACCTAGCCCGCTCATTTCTCAGAAGAAACCATAGCTAGAGTCCGGGATCCCGATGATCGCAGCGAAGGGACGTCAATGTAAGTCCATATTGCGACCCCCGGTTCTTACGGGGAGGCGGAAACGGTATAAAAAACAAATTTTTATCGCAAGAGGCAACATGGACTAAACAAAGTCGGGATCTTTTCCTAAACTAAAACTAGCATACTTGCTAAAGAGAGTTAGCTACTCGGATGAAGATGGTTATACCTAAACTTGAACTCCTTCTTCTTCAAACTTTGTGGAGGTTGATGGTTCTTTCCTCGTAGCCTTCTTCCGTCGAAGATGGATCCACCTGAGGGTTCAACCTTTGGGCTCTTCCTCGAACTTTGAGTGAACTAGGGTTTCCGGCTTGCTAAACCTTGAACCTAGAGTGAGTAGAGAGTGTCTAAGGGGTGCTTTTCTTTTTAAAGAGAGGGATTCTCAACACATGAGAAGGGTTCTCTTTAGCTAGAGGAAGAAGAAGATGAAGTGAGGAGAGAGAATGGATATGAAAGAATGAGCTCTCTTTTTCCTTTTTGCAACCATATCAAAAGAAAAAGAATTATCTAAATAACAATAATAATTCAAATGAGAATAGTTGATGGTTGTTTTGGAATGACCACTATCATACTTCATTAAATGAATGTTGGCAAGAATCAAGGAGCATCCTTGCTAAATAATGATGATGGTCAAAAATTCAACCATGGTCAACAAGTCAACCATGGTCAACAAGTCAACAAAACCAACCATAACATATTTTTATTTAATTACTATTATTAATAGATATCTCACTAATTCATTTGAGTTTGGAAAAAAGACGACTGTCAACTGTGCATGCGCACCCGTTCCGAAACCCTAATGAAAAACCTCTTCTTCCGCCTCAAACAACTGTGCATACACACCTGCATTCTTGTCCCGAGGAACATGAATACTGAGAGATAAAAGCAACCCCAAAACATATACCAGTATCGGGCTCAAACCAGAGCCCGCTGGCAATATCCGTCCGGACTCCAAACGTGTACAAGTGCGCGGATGAGAACGAACCCTGTCACAAAACCATGCGACCTCTACTCTGTTTTGACCAGAGGCGAATACCCTCTGTGTGGGACTCTAAAGACTCGACACTACGCTGGCAGTGGGTTTAACCACAGACCGCAAGCGGCACTAGCTGTGCGTAACGGTCCCCAGGTAGATGCCGACAAGAAGGCTGACGAGGTGAACCCCATCTGAACTCCTACTGAGTCTGAATGTGACATTCTCCGTACAGTCCGGTCTGTTCGTCTGATACATCGCATGTCGGGCCTAGGGGGCGGTAAAACGTCAGTCCCCCAATAGCGGTACAAGTCGTGTCGGAGTGAAGCCCAAAACACCCTGAGATAACACTGGAAACCTACCAGTATATCTCACTTGCCCTGGCCAGGGACTACTCATGTAATGGCTCTCCTAGACACAGCGTGATGTTAACCCCCAATACCGGGAGAGACGAATCCTGTCTAACCGGTACTGCCTCCAAGTGCTTCGGGACTGCACCCAACCACCACCTGTTTGCACGACTCCTTTGAGCCGTGGTAGGGTAGTGATCAAAGTGCAGTGGGAACACACTCGAGGCGAAGTGCCAGTGTCAAGTCAGCGGACTAAGCTGTACTCATGTCACCTGGGAACTGATGACTGACGATAGGTATAATACCAACCTGTCAGTTCCCGACGAGTCCTGTCCAGTGTACTCGTAACCTAACGAGCACCCGTATACTATCTCCAGTACGACGTACTGATGGCTGTGGGACAGACCATCTCCCACACTGGGATAAGAAGCGCATACGCTAGTCTACTCCGGAGTATCGATGCCCTGTCTCGATAGTCCTGCGACTAGGGACCTGTATAAGGATGTGCTTATAGATTACCCAGCCCCCACTAGTGTGACTGCCATCACAACGCTGGTAATCAAGCAAAGATCCTAAGGGCTCCACTAATGCGTATAAGTGATATAGTAAAATAAACACAAGTACACATTGAAGTAGAAACAAACCAAGTAGCATACTACTATATTGAGCAAGATTGTTTATACAAGGTGAATATCCCAAGCTTCCATTAAGTAATATACAAACTAGTATGATACAGTAATGGCCTCTAGGGCATATACACTAACAATCTCCCACTTGCACTAAGGCCATGTACTGGCGTATCGAAGACCTATCATCTCGATCAGCCGCTCGAACTGAGTCTGGGGTAAGGCCTTGGTGAATGGATCTGCAGTGTTCTCTTCTGAAGCAACCCTCCGAACCTCGATCTCCTTGCGATCCACGATCTCCCTGATCAGGTGATACCGCCTCAAGATGTGCTTGGATTTCTGATGGGACCTGGGTTCCTTCGCTAAAGCTATAGCCCCGTTGTTGTCGCAATACAGAGGTATTGGGTCAACAATGGACGGAACCACCTGAAGTTCTTTTAAGAACTTCCTCATCCAGACAGCTTCTTTTGCGGCATCAGATGCAGCAATGTATTCCGCTTCCATAGTCGAGTCTGCAACGGTTTCCTGTTTGGAGCTCTTCCAACACACCGCCCCTCCATTGAGGGTGAAGACAAAACCCGACATGGACTTGGAATCATCCTTGTCACTCTGGAAGCTGGAGTCAGCAAAGGCCTCGATCTGGAGGTCTTTTCCGCCATACACCAAGAACATCTCCTTAGTCCTTCTCAGGTACTTGAGAATGTTCTTTACCGCTATCCAGTGTTTCTCCCCAGGGTTTGACTGATACCGGCTTACCACACTCAGTGCATATGCTACATCCGGTCTGGTACACAACATCGCATACATTATAGAGCCTACCGCAGAAGCGTAGGGTATAATAGACATGCGATCCCTCTCCAAATCAGTCTTGGGAGACATCTCTTTAGAGAGGGTGATCCCGTGACAAGCCGGTAGGTTACCGCGCTTGGAATCTTCCATACTGAATCTCTTCACTATGGTGTCGATGTACCTGGACTGAGAAAGTCCTAATATCCTCTTGGATCTATCACGATGGATCCGGATCCCCAGGATGTATGAGGCATCACCCAGGTCTTTCATGGAGAACCTGTGTGACAAGAACCCCTTGACAGATTGTAGCATAGGAATGTCATTTCCTATTAAGAGAATGTCATCCACGTACAAAACGAGGAATACTGCAGTTCTCGCTACAAATCTACTATAGATGCATGGTTCATCTGGATTTTTGATAAAGCCAAATTCCTTGACCTTCTCATCAAAACAGATGTTCCAACTCCGCGATGCCTGCTTTAGTCCATAGATGGACTTAAGCAACTTGCACACCTTTCCGCTGCTCCAACTCTGAATGAAACCCTCTGGCTGATCCATATAGACACACTCCTCTAAATTTCCATTTAGAAAAGCGGTCTTTACGTCCATCTGCCAAATCTCATAATCGTGGAAGGCAGCAATGGCAAGAAGGATCCGAATGGATTTCAGCATAGCCACTCGAGAAAAGGTTTCGTCATAGTCCAAGCCAGGTCTTTGACGGAAACCCTTTGCTACAAGTCTAGCTTTATAGGTCTCAACCTGTCCATCTACACCAATCTTCCTTTTGAAGATCCACTTGCATCCTACGGGTTTTACCCCGTCTGGAGCAATGTCCAACGTCCATACTTTGTTGGTGTACATGGACTCCATTTCGGTCCGCATTGCATCCAGCCATTTTACCGAGTCAACGCTCTGAACGGCCTGCTGGAAGCTAGTAGGCTCATCATAATCTATGATGCAATCCTCTCTATCCCCGTCTATGAGAAAACCGTAGTATCTCTCGGGCGGATTAGACTGCCTACTACTCCTGCGGAGCGGCGTAGGAATGTCCTGTTCATTTGAACCCTCTGGTTCCACTAAGCTTTCAGTAATAGTCTGTGGTTCTGGAATTTCTTCCAGTTCTACTGCGCTCCCACTAATCTCCTTTTCTAAGAACTGGTGTTCTAGAAAGTGAGCATTACGAGAAACAAGGACTTTTTGTTCTTCTGCGTAGTAGAAAAGATACCCCCTGGTGCTCTTTGGGTATCCCACAAACTTGCACAGTACTGAGCGTGCCTCGAGTTTGTCCGCATGCTGCTTTTTAACAAAAGCCGGACATCCCCAGATCTTCAGATATTGAAGATAGGGTTTCTTCCCACTCCATAACTCATATGGTGTGGTAGGCACAGTCTTAGTGGGAACTCGGTTCAAAAGGTACGCAGCTGATTCTAGTGCATACCCCCAGAATGATCGCGGTAACTCAGCGTTACTCATCATGGACCGTACCATATCCAATAGGGTGCGGTTCCGTCTCTCCGATACACCGTTATGTTGCGGAGTGTATGGAGGAGTAAGCTGAGAGAGAATTCCATTCTCTTTTAAGTAGTTCAGGAACTCGGCACTCAAGTATTCTCCACCTCGATCCGATCTTAGAATCTTGATACTTTTGCCGTTTTGTTTTTCTACCTCATTCTTATATTCCTGGAATTTTCCAAAGGCTTCGGATTTATGTTTCATCAAGAAGACATGTCCGAACCTTGAAAAATCATCCGTAAAAGTAATGAAGTAAGAAAAACCGCTTCGCGCATGTGTAGACATTGGACCGCACACGTCGTTGTGTACGAGTCCCAAGAGCTCGCTCGCTCTTACTCCGTGTCCAGTGAACGGAGTCTTTGTCATCTTTCCTTTGAGACAGGATTGACAAGTGGCATACGATTGGTATTCGAACGGATTCAGATACCCTTCTTTATGTAACTTAGTCAACCTTCTCTCATTGATGTGACCCAGTCTACAATGCCATAAGAAAGCCTGATTGATATCTGGAGACTTTCTTTTGTGTGTATTCTGGACATTAAAAATCTGTGGTTGGTTTAACACGTATATACCATTGCTCAGTGTACCTGACCCAATCAGAACTTGATTAAGGTGAATGTTTACAACATTACTTACAAACGCAAATTCATAACCTTCTTTAGAAACTAAAGATACAGAAATGATATTACAAGTTGCGTTGGGTACAAAAAAACAATTACGCAAAACCAAAACATGCCCATCTGACATTCCCAGGTGATAGTCCCCCACGGCTTTAGCATCCATGCTAGCTCCGTTCGCAACTCTGAGGGTCATGTCACCTGCCTTCAAAAACCTACGGTTTCTCAACGCCTGCAAAGAATTACAGATATGAGATCCTGATCCGGTATCCAATACCCAGGAAGTAGAGTTTATAGAAAGACAGTTTTCAATAACATACACACCTGAAGCTGAAACCGCAACCTGCTTCAGTCCCTGTGTCCTGGCCATCCAAGCCCTGCAATCTTTCTTCCAGTGTCCACTCTTATGACAATAGAAGCATTCTTCCTTTCCAACAAGCTTCCCCGCAATCTTTGTTGCCTTTTTCTTTCCCTTCGTACCCACTTTACTAACACCGCTTCTTGGTTTGGCGGGGGCTTTCTTCCTCTTTCCCTTGGCTTTCGCCTTAGACCTAGAGGAAGAAGATCCTCCTACAAACAAAGCGGGTGTTTCCCTACCCTTCTGTAGGGTGCCCTCTGCGCTCCTCAGCATGTTGAGGAGTTCTGAAAGTTCAACTTCCTTTTCTTGCAAGTTGAAATTCAGTATGAACTGGGCGTAAGTGGATGGAAGGGACTGGAGAATTATATCCGTATAGAGTTCACTGTCCAACGTGGTCCCAAGTTCCGCGAGCTCCTCAGTGTAGCCAATCATCTTAAGCACGTGGTCCGCTACCGATGATCCGACGGCCAACTTTGTCGAAAATAACTTCTTCGACACTTCGTATCTTGCGATACGAGACTGCTCTCCATACAGTTCTTTTGTATGGAGAAATATGGATTCCAAATCCATATTCTCGTGCCTCCTCTGATGATCGTTGTCCATCGAGGCAAGTACGAGGCACCTGGCCTTCGCGCTGTCAATCTCCCAAGTCTTACGGATTTCCTTATCCGCGACGCTGGAGGTGGGACCTGGGACGGGGGGAGCTTTGGTGGTAAGAAGATACCCCAGCTTGTCGTAAGTGATTGCCAACTTGACATTCCTGAGCCAATCTTTGTAGTTTGGCCCTGTCAATATGTTTTTATCTAGAAGTAACTTAAGTCCAGTCATTTCGATTTGGTCGCTGCAGGGGGGAGAGAAGAAACACTTTAGCACGATGCTCTTGCAAGTTTAGAATGGTTTTTAATTTGTCTAAACAGGATGGCTCCCACTGTCTCTCGAATCCCTCCTCAAACCATAAAGGAAGAATTAGTCAGGATCAATCCCACCGCACAATACTTGCTTAACCGTTCAGCCAGGCCAGTGTCGGTACTTCGAGGGAGGTTTTCCAACGCTTTCGCGAAGTTCCTTAATTAAATAACCTCTTTTCCCAGGGGGCGTAGCCCCGCTAACACCTTTCTAGGCACCTACTAGGTTTATAGCATTGATCGTTTAGTGAAAAATTTCCCGAGGAGTAGCATATACTCACAGTAGGATCGGGATCCAAATATCATCGCGTGATGAAACTGAAGGAATCCTACCAGAATCACCACACTCCAAATGGTATGCAAATCTAGCAAGTTTCAGTAATTATGAAACTCCCGATGTGGATTTTTGCCCCATGCTCTTATGACCTTGGCGTGAGGTCAAAATGTCATAAGTCACATGTCAAGTTCTTCCCATCATTATCCTGGTTAATTTGAACCCACCCGTACCTACCCTTGACGTAGGCAAAAATGGCAGTACGACTGTCTCAAACCAACGCATTCTATCTATGCAACAGATAAATATCCGGCAGCTACCAATCACTATGCCTTGGCGTGAGGTCAAAATACATAGCTTGAATACTACCGTATATTTAACTGAAATGATGGAGGGCTACGAATGGTTTTGGCGAAACCGTGAACGTAGTGAACTTGATATAATCGATGGAACGAGATAGCTTTTAGAAGGAGTGGCTCGAGCTCCGCATTTAAAAGTTAGTTTTGAAAAGAACCGAGTGGTTTTTCGAAAGTGTTCCAACGACTTTAGCTTGGTTTATTATCTTGCATTAGTTCTTTTAATGCGTGATATTCTTGCATTAGTTCTTTTAATGCGTCCCATCATTTAATCCTACCATTGCAGAAAACAACCAAAATATGACGTACGCTTATGCCATATGCATTCGCCACGGGGCCCCGTCATCACCCGTTAGGTTACTTAACTAACGACAGAGCGGGGGCTGGGCTAGCGCGGCTGTAAAACATAAGCAACGCCTAAATAGAAAGCAATGATAGACATTACAGATCACAGATGAATACATTGGATATACTAGCAATCCGCAATCCTTTCGAGCCTGCAACGAAAAGCGGATTACACGGTCGCGGTGAATAGCCAAATACCCCACCCAAGACCCCTACGGGTGCGGCAAACTACCCGCCAAGTACTCGGCAGTTTGTGCACCCCTCCATGGGTCTATCCTAGGAGCAAAAACAGTAAAAAGAATTATACAATGACGGCTACAACCCCGACCCGGTTGTGCGGCCAAACAAATAATAATTATTACATCAATTTACATTTACAATGAATGAAAGAAAAACAAAAGCTCATCTCACATCCACCCCGGCTATTCACCCGCGACAGTCCAACACATTCATTTACACATTCCAATATCAAACACAGATCATGTATAACCCCGACCAATCGTCTTATAGCGATTAGCCGACGTTCAATACATGCAAGCATCACAGATATAACCATCATAGTCAAAGTGCAGTGAAGTTCGGAAAAAATACGGAATTATAGGACCCCAAAAGTAAATTTCTTTTCTGGAAAATCTGGGCACATATAATATATTTTAAAAATCCCAAAACCAACACAGACACACACTGCACGAAAAACGATGCACAGAAGACGACAAACGACGGCGCTTCCGCGGCACATGCCTACCTCGTGCGGCGGAAGCGCGGCAGTTTGAATGAATTAGGGCAACGTTTTTCTTGGGTGTTCACACAAAACCCTGAGCCGAATTTACAAGTATAAAGTTTTTCATTTAGAGCAGAAAAAATTTCAACAGAAACTTAGGGTTTTTGTTTTTCCGGTTTTGTGATTTTTTCGGTTCCGAACTTCGTTACACTTCACTACCAAGCTAGTTTAAGTTTAGTTAGGCTCTGATACCACTGTAAGTCCATATTGCGACCCCCGGTTCTTACGGGGAGGCGGAAACGGTATAAAAAACTAATTTTTATCGCAAGAGGCAACATGGACTAAACAAAGTCGGGATCTTTTCCTAAACTAAAACTAGCATACTTGCTAAAGAGAGTTAGCTACTCGGATGAAGATGGTTATACCTAAACTTGAACTCCTTCTTCTTCAAACTTTGTGGAGGTTGATGGTTCTTTCCTCGTAGCCTTCTTCCGTCGAAGATGGATCCACCTGAGGGTTCAACCTTTGGGCTCTTCCTCGAACTTTAAGTGAACTAGGGTTTCCGGCTTGCTAAACCTTGAACCTAGAGTGAGTAGAGAGTGTCTAAGGGGTGCTTTTCTTTTTAAAGAGAGGGATTCTCAACACATGAGAAGGGTTCTCTTTAGCTAGAGGAAGAAGAAGATGAAGTGAGGAGAGAGAATGGATATGAAAGAATGAGCTCTCTTTTTCCATTTTGCAACCATATCAAAAGAAAAAGAATTATCTAAATAACAATAATAATTCAAATGAGAATAGTTGATGGTTGTTTTGGAATGACCACTATCATACTTCATTAAATGAATGTTGGCAAGAATCAAGGAGCATCCTTGCTAAATAATGATGATGGTCAAAAATTCAACCATAGTCAACAAGTCAACCATGGTCAACAAGTCAACATAACCAACCATAACATATTTTCATTTAATTACTATTATTAATAGATATCTCACTAATTCATTAGGGTTTGGAAAAAAGACGACTGTCAACTGTGCATGCGCACCCGTTCCGAAACCCTAATGAAAAACCTCTTCTTCCGCCTCAAACAACTGTGCATACACACCTGCATTCTTGTCCCGAGGAACATGATTACTGAGAGATAAAAGCAACCCCAAAACATATACCAGTATCCGGCTCAAACCAGAGCCCGCTGGCAATATCCGTCCGGACTCCAAACGTGCACAAGTGCGCGGATGAGAACGAACCCTATCGCAAAACCATGCGACCTCTACTCTGTTTTGCCCAGAGGCGAATACCCTCTGTGTGGGACTCTAAAGACTCGACACTACGCTGGCAGTGGGTTTAACCACAGACCGCAAGCGGCACTAGCTGTGCGTAACGGTCCCCAGGTAGATGCCGACAAGAAGGCTGACGAGGTGAACCCCATCTGAACTCCTACTGAGTCTGAATGTGACATTCTCCGTACAGTCCGGTCTATTCGTCTGATACCTCGCATGTCGGGCCTAGGGGACGGTAAAACGTCAGTCCCCCAATAGCGGTACAAGTCGTGTTGGAGTGAAGCCCAAATCACCCTGAGATAACACTGGAAACCTACCAGTATATCTCGCTTGCCCTGGCCAGGGACTACTCATGTAATGACTCTCCTAGACACAGCGCGATGTTAACCCCCAATACCGGGAGAGACGAATCCTGTCTAACCGGTACTGCCTCCAAGTGCTTCGGGACTGCACCCAACCACCACCTGTTTGCACGACTCCTTTGAGCCGTGGTAGGGTAGTGATCAAAGTGCAGTGGGAACACACTCGAGGCGAAGTGCCAGTTTCAAGTCAGCGGACTAAGCTGTACTCATGTCACCTGGGAACTGATGACTGACGATAGGTATAATACCAACCTGTCAGTTCCCGACGAGTCCTGTCCAGTGTACTCGTAACCTAAAGAGCACCCGTATACTATCTCCAGTACGACGTACTGATGGTTGTGGGACAGACCATCTCCCACACTGGGATAAGAAGCGCATACGCTAGTCTACTCCGGAGTATCGATGCCCTGTCTCGATAGTCCTGCGACTAGGGACCTGTATAAGGATGTGCTTATAGATTACCCAGCCCCCACTAGTGTGACTGCCATCACAACGCTGGTAATCAAGCAAAGATCCTAAGGGCTCCACTAATGCGTATAAGTGATATAGTAAAATAAACACAAGTACACATTGAAGTAGAAACAAACCAAGTAGCATACTACTATATTGAGCAAGATTGTTTATACAAGGTGAATATCCCAAGCTTCCATTAAGTAATATACAAACTAGTATGATACAGTAATGGCCTCTAGGGCATATACACTAACAGTCAACACGGAACTTTAGAAGTGAAGGACCGGACCTATAAAGGTTGTAATCCATTTCCCTTAGTAGTAAAGTAGTTTTCTTGCTTGCTTTCGCCTTACCTCTAGTAAACGATCTTGCATAGGGTTGTTTGGCACATAAAAATTTGATTTTGGCATGGTTGATGCCTTGTAGAATCTCATGAGTGTGCCTAGTAACCCTACAGTGGTATCAGTGCCTAGCTAGAGCTTTAGACAAAGTTAGGTATATTTTTTAAAACTGTGGATTTTTCCTAATTAAAAATGCTCAGAAAATAGATCAAGAAATTCTAAGAACAACTGGAGAAAACGACAACCTAACTCTACAGTAGAGCCGCGGAACCGCGGCCTTATCCTACTTGTTGCGGCGGTTCCACTGCCGTATATGATGATTAGGCAGTTTATTTTCTACAGTTATCTCCGTAGCAGTTTCCTGTTTCTTCTGGGAATTTTTAATCTGTACTCAACAGTTGAGTTTTCTGGGTTGTATTGGGAGTTCGTTGATTCGATCAGGAAGTTTAACTTCGTCTATGTGTTTTTCCGGGTAATTTAGAACGTGTTAAAAAGTTCGACCGAATATCAATATCTCACTTTTTCCCTGCCGGAAAATTTCCAAGTGTTGGATTTTTTTCGTAGTTTAAGAACGTCTAAGTAGTGCAAGTAACGCGATGGACCCTCTAGAAGACAACAAACCTTAACTCAATTATGTGACCGTCTTGAACTTCCTTTTGAACCTTAGGGTTTGGGGCAGTACGGCGTGCCACATATGAGGCGTTAGCTTGACCCTTCTACGGCTGGACCGTTGGTACTGTGGCATGAAATGGATGTTTTTAAACTTATTTCAAGTGTTGAGCTATTTGAAAAACTTGGGTGTTTGATTATTCGATCGAAAAGTTTAACATGTCTATTTATCTGGAATGTGATATAATATTTGAATTCACAAGTAGTTATACGATAACTAATCTGAATGTTATAAATCTAGCAGTTTAGTCCCACTTGATCGGTTGCCACGGAATTTTGATGTGATCAAAAGTCCGTCGCAATCTCGTAGCGTACGCGGATACTCGCCAGGTAAACTTAATAGACAGCTACGCCCCATAGCCCCGACCAAGTGACTGTAGGAGAACCCCGTCGCCAAAAGCATCCGTTCGGGTGCTCACGGCAGCGGTGTTCTGCTTTAGTGCACTTCGTCGACGGTATCGGGGGTGCGGCCGTCTACTAAAGTTTGCGACGAGCATTCGTTCAGGATGTCGGGAATCTTGTTGAATTGCCCGACTTGATATTGAAAAGAGTTTTCGATAATGAGACTAAAATGCCGGGTTTGTAATTGTTAGGCATGCGATGTCTAAGAAGGTTGCGGATTCCAACTGTTGTAGTTTTACACTTTCTTTTTTGCGACCGTAAGTGTAATATGTGATATCGCCGGTTTCGTTGCTATATGTCAACGACAATTGGGATGGGCATATTTACTTACGTTGATGACATGTGATGTTATGTGTTGCTGGTTATGTTATATTGGATCGTCGTGTTTGAATAGCCGGGGGGTTTTTATGTGAGATGAGTGTTTTTTCATTTTCATTCATGTAAAAAACTTGTATGTAATATTCTTTTATTGGGGTACTTCCGGGTTGAGGTTGATGTCATCATTGTATATTATTTACTTTTCCGCATTAGGATAGACCCAAGGAGGGGAGCACAAGTAACCGGGTTCTTGGGTCCAGTGGGAGACCATCTCGAGGAGTCGAGTCCGTGTCTCCTAACTCTGGAATTGGTAGGGTTGCTTGCCGCTCTCGTAGGGGTCTAGGGGTGTGGGATTGGCTATTCATCACGACCATGGAATCCGTGTTTTATACAGGCTCAAAATAAAATACGGACGTCCTACTATATCCAATATTTCATATGATATTTTCTGCTGCGTTATCTGTGATGTGATCATGTGATATGTTCAGATTGATACTGTATATAGTATATATGATATATTATATAAACGTTGCTTATGTTTTTCACCCGCGGTAGCCCTTCCCCGCTCTGCCGTTAGTTACCTAACCTAACGGTGCAGACGGGACATCGAGGCGAATGCGGATGGCATAAGCGTACGTTGTATTTATCTGTGATGTTTAGGTGGACTTAAATGATGGGACATTCATTAATGTGATTAATGAAAGAAAATAAACCTAAAGATGTTGTGCAATCGAATTTCAAAAAAAATCAGGTAGCTCTAGTTGTTGCTTTGCATAGCGGTGTTCCTTGTAGAACATCCAGCACCTTATTCGATAAGGAAAGAGCCGACGATCCCTTCACCGAGAGTGACCTCTTTAGCAATAATTAGCAAATGCTACAACCTTCGGTTTGTCTTTTGACTGCTTTTCTAGTTCTTGCTTTGCATAGTGGTATTGTGAATATCCTGCACCTCATTCGACGAGGAAAGAGATGAGATCTCTTCACCGGGAGTGACCTCTTTAGTGAAACAAGCAAAAGCCTCAAAAGCACTCCATTTCAAAAACCATTTGATTCTGCAACGAGATCAAGTTCAAAGCGTTAAAGGTTTTCTTAAAAACCATCCGCAACCCTCCATCATTTTAGGAAGTAGAGTACTTAGTATTCGTGCTGTGTTTGTTGACTATAGTCAAGGCACAGTGTACGGTAGCTAAGTGATGTCTTCCTACACAGCATATGATGCGATTAGTTAGGACAGTCGCGTGACTTTGTTGACCTTAGTTAAGGGTCATGTGGGTGGGTCTAATTAATCACGAAATGACGGGTAGAACTTGACTAGTGCTTATGATTTGTTGACCATAGTTAAGGTCATAAGTGCTAGGGGTAAAAACCTTTATCGGGAGTTTCAAGTGTTGAAATTTTCAATGAGATTGCATACCTTCTATATGATAGTTGGATCCTGATACCCACTGCGAGTAATTGTTACTCCTGGGAGAGTTTTTCACTTTACAATTAGCCAATCAAGTAGGTGTCTAGAAAGGTGTCAATGGGGTTACGCCCTTGGGAAAACGAGGTTTACTTTAATTAGGTCCGTGCGAAAGCACGGGGAACCTCCCTCAAAGTACCGGCACTGGCATGGCTGAAAGATTGGCGAACTTATAGAGTGTTGTTAATCCCGGCTAGTCTTTCCTTTTAAGGTTTGAAGGAAGATTTGATAAAAACAGTGGGAACCATACTGATTAGATAAAATATATAACCAATCTAATCTTGCAAGAGCGCACGCAGAGTGTTTTCTTCTCTCTCTCTCCAGGTAGCGACCATGTCATGCCTTAATCAAGATAATAATATGGATGTATTGACCGAACCCGCTTGTTATACTGAACTGGGGAACGTTGGTCCTGCTCCAACTTATAATTGTTATAAGACCGAGCAGGAAATAGGGGAATACCAGGATTCCCATGCCGCCCAAACGAAGAAAGTCCATGATGATGCATCTTCTTCGGGTGTGTTCATTACAAAGAACTGTTTCTCTGTATCCTCTACGTCCGGGGTATTAGATACCGGATCAGGATCCCGCATATGTAATCTGTTACATGGGCTACAGAAAGATAGAGAACTGAGAACAGGTGAAAAGTTTCATGAGACATAAAATGGTGCAAGTGTTGCAGCCAAGTCTGTTGGTCACTATCACCATGTATTACCAGAATACATTGATTCTGAATGAATGTTATTAGATATCGAACCTGATATACAACATCATATCAGTCTCTTTTAGTAAAGAAAGGATATAATTTTGTATTGTTGGCTAATGTTCTGAACATTTCCTATATCAATAGTTGATCGGTTCAGGCACGTTATCTAAAAGCATATACATTCTAAATCAAAATATAGTTCCTTACGTACAGAACACACACAGGAGGAAGAGTTCAGAAATGAACGAATCCTTCTTGAGCTATTATAGACTAAGTCATATCAATATGACCTGACTAGCTAAAGTTACATTTAGATACATATTTAAATCAGTTTGAATTTACATTTTGTGAAACTCGCCAGTCATGTCACAAAGATAAGATGACCATAGCTTTGTTTACTCGAAACAGAGAAAGAATTAGTGAACTCTTGGGATAGATACATAGTGATGTATGAAGGTCCCCAGTCTACATATGCCAGGACTGGTTCTTTGTACTTCCTTATATTCACTGATGATCTCTCAAGATTCGGACACATGTTCCTGTTGAAACACATGTCTGAAGCTTTTGAGAAATTCAATGAATATAAGTTAGAAGTAGAGAAACTAAACCGGGTATAAGTATTATGTCCTATGATGAGATCAGGGAGGAGAATACTTGTGAATGGAATTCTTGGACTATTCTAAAGGAGAATGAGATTCTCTCTCAGCATTACTCCTCCGTATACACCACGGCACAATGGTGTATCGGGGCGGAGCAATCGCACCCTATAAGATATAGTGTGCTCTATGATGAGTACTACTGAGTTACCTACTTCCTTTTGGGGGATGTGCACTTGAGAAGCTGCATACCTATTGAATTGGATTCCAATCAAATCAGTGCCTACCACACCATATAAGATATGGTATGGGAAGAACCCATCTATTAAGAAAGTTAAGATTTGGGATTGTCCGACCTATGTCAAAAGAAAAATCCGGACAAGAGCGAGGCAAGGTCAGTTCTGTAGAACTGGAAGTAGTTCCAGCTATACAAACTACAGCTGATGATTTGATAGAACCAAAGGATTCAATGGTCCCCGACGAACCTCAGCCTCTCTGCCGATCTATCAGGGTTCCTCATCAGCATGAGAGATACTTAGGTTTCTTGATGACAGTGGGAGCGAGGATTACATCATGAGATGATGACCCAACTAGTTTCGAGCAGGCCATCGAGAGTAGGGACTCTGTAAGAATGGCTGGATGCTTAGCGATCTGAGATGGAATCCATGTACACCAACAAAGTATGGACTTTGGTTGCAATATCTGAAGGGTTAAATCCCCATCAGGAGAAAGTATATCTTGAGAAGATTACTTGGTGTAGATGGAAAAGTTGATACTTTCAAAGCTAGACTTGTTAAAGTTTTTCGTCATCGACCAGGAGTGGATAATGATGAAACCATTTCCAGTGACTATGCTTAAGTCCATCCGGATCCTACTTAACATTGCTACATACCATGAATACGATATCTGGTGGTTGGGTGTCATGATTATTTTTCTAAATACTGATTTAGAAGAGAACGTCTATAAGTACACAGCCAGAGGGTTTCGTAAACAGTAGGAGCAGCAGAAAAGTGTGCAAGTTGCTTTATAGAATAAAGCAGGCATCGCGGAGTTGGAACATCTGTTTTGATGTGGTAGTCGAAGAGTTTGACTTCATAAAAATGGTAGATGAACCTTGTATATACAAAAAGGTAGTAGAGAGTAAGGTGGTCATCCTCGTATTGTACGTGAACAACATACTCTTGATAGGAAAAGAGTTTCCTATGCTATGCTCGGTCAATCTCCTCTTATCACATGGATTCTCCATATAGGATCAAAGTGATACCTCCTATATCCTTGGTTTTGGATCTATGAGATAGATCTAAATGGATGTTAGGATTCTCACTAGGTGTAGTAGGATGGTATCAATGGATCCTGGGGAGAATCACTGGAAAGGTTCCAGGGTGATAAGGACGACTGAATGTCAGTCGCAGGCATTGTCTTTACCCTCAGTGGAGGGACGGTATATTGGAAGAGTTCCAAGCTAGATACCATGGAAAACTAGACGATAAAGGCTGGTAACATCGCTATTAAAGATACTACCAAAGAGGAAGTTTGGGTGTATATTAGTTCATGAGATGAACTAGGTTCCTACCATTGTGTGACAATGGAAGTGGGGCTTTGTGTAGGGTTCCTAGGCACTCTCAAGAGGTTCCATAAGGCATCAACCATGCCAAAATCAAATTTTTCTTGTGCCGAGAAACCTTAATGCTAGATCGTTAACTAGAGGCAATGGCGAAACTACAACTAGTTAACAACTTAACTATGAGTGAACCGAAAATACAACCATTGTAGATCCGCTCCACCATTTCTTTAGCTCCGTGTTGACGTCCCTCCACTGCGATCATCGGGATCCCGGACTCTAGCGATGGTTTCGTCAGAGAAATGATCGGGCTAGGTCATTGATTTCGAGACCAAAGATGATCTACGTCGAGGCGACTCAAACTCAAGCTCGATCTTCACTAGGTCAAGGAACTTGTGAAGAAATCACCCTCTACTGCATGGCAAGTGATAGAGGATGAATAAATAGGAAGTGGGTTCACTTTGGAATTGGATTTCTCACTTGTTTACTCATGGCACCATTGTTGGTAGCAAGCTTCTTTCTTCTTCTTGAAGAAGAAGAAGAAGAAGAGAAAGAATATATTATGATTGATAAAATTAATTGAATGAATAATAATAAATCAAATGATCTTATCATAATGCAACCATGGTGAGATTAACAAGTGTAGAGAATAAACTATGGTTAGGATGTAATGGTTGGGTTAAGGAAAAAACGAAATGGTCAATACTTTCAAAGATGCTAAGAAGTTTCATGAAGCAAAGAAAGAAACCATTTTGTTTTTGCCAAAAAAACTAAATAAAATGAATAAGTAAATAAGTGAATCAAACCCTAACCATTAACCTAATCATGGTTTAATCATACACACCCAAGTTTGCATGTATCATCAAACATGATACAAACTAGTGCACAAAACTATATCATATATACAATGTGCACATCAAGTGAGAAAATCCATCTTAAGTGAAACAATACTAGTTAATGCAAAGTAATATATCAAATATATAATTATACATTAAATCATTAAATCAACACTTGATTTAACGATCCGATTATATCGCATATGACCGACTAATATCCAATGTATCGACTTATCGAATCAATCCTCGATTCGATAACTAGGTTATATCGCATACAACCATTCGATACATTCATCGCGAGAATAGAATACGGTATCACATACACGAATTATTCTCGGTCCCGCACATATCTCATATGCGCTCCTATTTCGTTTCGCTTGAGCTAGGAAACCTCTGTGTAGGACTCTAAAGACTCGTCAATACGCCGGCAGCAGGTGATGATCATATCAAACACACACAAGCCGCAAGCGGTCTGCTAAACGTAACGGCCACCCGGGTATTGAGCGATCAGAAGATCAACGAGCAATCCCGCTCACACTCACGTGAATCCAACCAGTAACACTTACCGTACAGTCCGGTCTGATCGTCTGATATGTCGCATATCTTGCCTAGGGGTGGTAAACGTCAGACCCCAGTAGCTCGATAAGTCGTGTCGATATGAGGTCTATAACAGTTTGAGAAACTACTGGCAACACTTACCAGTAAATCTCAGCAACCCAGGCCAGAGATTTCCGGTTATAGCCAATCGAACATAGGGCAACATCAACTCCCTATACCGGGAGAGACGAATCCCCTCCTATCGCTCATTGCCTTTATGTGATTCGGGACTGTACCCAAAAGCCACTGTTTTGCATGCCCTCTTGGACATGGTAAGGTGGAAATCAAAGCACAGTAGGAATCACACAAGACTCTATGACGATCTCGGGTCTACAGACTAACCTGTACCAGTGTCACCAGAGAACTGCCATCTGACGTAAGGTATAATACCATCTGGGAGTTCTCGGCGAGTCCATCCAGTGTACCCAGTCTCCACTGAGCACCCGTATATGATCTCTGATGTCAAACACCAATGGATATGGGATCATCCATCGCCCATCTGTATGGGTCGAGAAGGTATACGCTAGTCTACTCTGGTATATCGATGCCCCGTTTCGATACACCCACGACTAGGGACCTTGAAGGATGTACTTATAGACTACCATGTCCCCACTAGTATGATCCTCATCATAGTCCTGGTAGTCAAGTACACATCCTAAGGGCTTTACCAACATGTAACAATAAAACAGTATAAAGAGACATGTATACATGTTAAAGTAAAGAGCAACCAGATAGCATACTATCATGACGAGCAAAAAAGTCCTCTCTATATATGTCCAAGCATACAATATAATATACATCATCTGTACAATACTGGCCTCTAGGGCATACATACAACTAACAATCTCCCACTTGCACTAGGGCCAGCTGCTGTAGTATCGCATATCGAGCATCCCGAAGAGTCTCTCAAACTGTATCTGGGGAATGGCCTTCGTGAGTGGATCCGCTGTGTTATTCTTCGTGTCAACCCTCCTGACCTCGATCTCCCGGCGATCAACTATCTCCCGGATCAGGTGATACCGCCTCAGAATATGCCTGGATCACTGATGGGACCCGGGTTCCTTGGCCAAAGCCACCGCTCCATTGTTATCGCAATACAAAGGTATTGGATGCTGAATGGATGGAACCATTCCAAGTTCGGTAATGAACTTCTTGATCCCGACAGCCTCTTTGGCAGCATCGTTGGCAGCGATGTATTCAGCCTCCATTATCGAGTCTGCCACGGTTTCCTGCTTGCAACTCTTCCAGCTAACCGCCCCTCCGTAAAGGGTAAAGACAAAACCCGACTGTGACTTAGAGTCGTCCTTATCACTCTGGAAGCTCGAATCAGTAAAGGACTCCACTTGGAGTTCTCCGTTACCATACACCAAGAGCATCTCTTTAGTCCTTCGCAAGTACTTGAGAATGCTCTTCACAGCTTTCCAGTGACTCTCTCCAGGATCAGCTTGATACCTGCTCACTACACTTAGTGAGTATGCTACATCGGGTCTGGTACATAGCATCGCGTACATGATAGAGCCTACAGCAGAAGCATAGGGTATCCCTTGCATGCGAGCTCTCTCCAAATCAGTCTTGGGAGACATCTCTTTGGAGAGAGTGAGCCCTGAGATCGTGGGTAAAAACCCACGTTTGGACTCTTCCATACTAAATCTCTTTAGTATGGTGTCAATGTACCTGGATTGGGACAATCCCAATATCCGTTTAGATCCATCTCTATAGATCCTAATTCCCAATATGCAGGAGGCATCACCAAGATCTTTCATTGAGAATCTTTGTAACAAGAAGAGCTTCACTGATTGCAGCATAGGAATGTCATTTCCTATCAAGAGTATGTCGTCCACGTACAATACGAGGAAGACAACCTTACTCTCTTCCACCTTCTTGTAGATACAATGTTCATCTACGTTTTTGACGAAATCAAACTCTTTCATAACGACGTCAAAGCAGATGTTCCAACTCCGTGATGCTTGCTTCAATCCATAAATGGATTTAAGCAGCTTGCACACCTTCCCGCTGCTCCCACTATCTATGAAGCCCTATGGCTGAGTCATGTACACGCACTCTTCTAAATCAACGTTTAGAAAGGCGGTCTTAACATCCATTTGCCAGATTTCAAAGTCATGATATGCAGCGATGGCAAGCGTGATCCGGATGGATTTAAGTATAGCCACTGGAGAAAAGGTTTCGTCATAGTCCACACCTGGTCTTTGACGAAAACCCTTTGCAACAAGTCTAGCTTTGAAAGTCTCCACTTTCCTATCTACACCAAGTTTTTTCTTGAAGATCCACTTGCTCCCAATGGGTTTTACCCCTTCAGGAGCAACTTCCAAAGTCCATACTTTGTTGGTGTACATGGATTCCATCTTGGACCGCATTGCATCCAGCCATTTCACTGAGTCCTCACTCGTGATGGCCTGCTCGAAGCTAGTTGGGTCATCATCAACCATGATGCAATCCTCGCTCCCACCATCCATGAGAAAACCGTAGTATCTCTCAGGTGGGTGAGGAACCCTACTAGATCGGAGGAGAGGCTAAGGTTCGTTGGAAACTTCCGAATCCTCTGGCTCCACTAAATCTTCAGTTGCAGTATGTGTATCTGGAACTTCTTCCAGCTCTACCACTTTGCCACTAATTTCTTTTACAAGAAATCCTTTTCTAAAAAGGTGGCATGCTGAGCAACAAACACTTTTTTTCCTCACTGTGGTAGAAAAAATACCCATATGAGTTCTTTGGATATCCCACAAACTTGCAAAGAACTGACCGTGCCTCGAGTTTGTTCGGATTTTGTCTTTTGACATAGGCCGGACAACCCCATATCTTAACTCGTTTAAGATATGGTCTCTTTCCGCTTCATATCTCATATGGTGTGGTAGGTACAGATTTAGATGGAACTTGATTCAATAGGTATGCTGCTGTCTGCAGTGCATACCCTCAGAAGGAAATAGGTAACCCAGCTGTGCTCATCATAGAGCGCACCATATCTAATAGGGTGCGGTTCCTTCGTTCAGATACACCGTTGTGCTGTGGTGTATATGGAGGAGTTAGCTGAGAGATAATCCCATTCTCTTTTAGGAAGTCCAGGAATTCATTGCTCAAGTATTCACCTCCTCGATCAGATCGTAGGATTTTAATACTTTTCCCGGTTTGGTTCTCGACTTCTTGTTTATATTCTCCAAATTTCTCAAAAGCTTCTGATTTGTGTTTCATCAGGAACACATATCCGAATCTAGAGAGATCGTCAGTGAATGTAATGAAGTACGAAGAACCATCCCTGGCATTTGTAGACATGGGACCGCATACATCACTATGTATCAGTCCCAAAAGTTCGGTAACTCTTTCTCCGTGTCCCGTAAACGGAGTTTTGGTCATCTTGCCTTTGAGACATGATTGGCAAGTGTCATAAGATGAAAATTCAAACGGATTCAAATATCCATCCTTATGCAACTTAGCGAGTCGTGTCGCATTGATGTGACCCAGTCTATAATGCCACAAGAAGGATTCGTTCAGTTCTGAACTCTTCCTCTTGTGTGTGTTTGTTTTGCTCAGAACTGTTGATTGATTTAGAACATAAATACCATTGCACATCGTGCCTGATCCGACCAACTTTTGGTTTAGAAAAATGTTCAAAACATTATCCTGTAATACAAAATTATATCCCTCTTTACTCAACAAATAAACCGATATAATGTTGCATATCAGGTTCGGCATGTAATAGCATTCGTTCAGAATCAATGTATTACCAGTTGGCAATACAAGGTGATATTCCCCGACAGTTTTAGCCGCAATAATTGCACCATTTCCAACCCTTATGTCTTTATCACCTTCTCCAAGTTCTCTACCTTTCCTAAGCACATGTAACTGATTACATATATGGGATCCTGACCTGGTATCTAATACCCAGGACGTAGAGGAAATGGAGAAACAGTTCTCTGTAACGAACACACCCGAAGAAAATGCATCAACATGTACTTTCTTCATTCGGGTGGCATGAGAATCCTGGTATTCCCCTATATCCTGTTCAGTCTTATAACTCTTATAAGAAAGAACGGAACCAACGTTCCCCAGCACAGTATAACATGCGGGTTCGGTCAACACATCCATATTATTATCTTTATTAAGGCATGATATAGTCGCTACCTGTAGAGAGAGAGAAGAAAACACTTTAGCGTATGCTTTTGCAAGATCAGATTGGTTATTATCTTATCTAATCAGGATGGCTCCCACTGTTTTTTATCAAATCTTCCTTCAAACCCTAAAAGGAAAGACTAGCCGGGATTAATTACACCCTACAACTTCGCCGATCTTTCAGCCAGGCCTGTGTCGGTACTTTGAGGGAGGTTCCCCGTGCTTTCGCACGGACCTAATTAAAGTAAACCTCGTTTTCCCAGAAGCGTAACCCCGTTGACACCTTTCTAGACACCTACTTGATCGGCTAATTGCCATGTGTAAAACTCTCCCGGGAGTAACAATTACTCCCAGTGGGTATCGGGATCCAACTATCTCATAGAAGGTTTGCAAGATTATCGCAAATTTCAACACTTGAAATTCCCGATAATATTTTGCCCCAAACGATCTATGACCTTGACAAGGTCAACAAACCATAGACCGTACGTCAAGTTCAACCCATCATTTCTTGATTGAATTAAACCCACCCGCACGACCCTTGACAAGGTCAACAAGGTCGTACGACTACCCTAAAATAAGCTGCATCATATGCATAAACAGATAAATACTGGTCAGCTACCGCACACTACGCCTTGACAAGGTCAACAAACGCAGCATGACTACTAAGCAGGACTTATCTGAAATGACGGAGGGCTACGACAGGTTTTTTTGAAAACCTATTGCGTAATGAACTTGATATCGTCGTAGAATCGCATGAATTTTGAAATGGAGTGATTTTGAGGCTTTTATTAGTTTTGCTAAAGAGGTCACACCCGGTGAAGGGATCTCGGCTCTTTCCTTATGGAATAAGGTGCAGGATATATCATATACATCACTATGCAAAGTAAAACTCCAAAAGCAGTCAAAAGTCAAACCGAGTGTTGTAGCATCTGCCAGTTTTGCTAAAGAGGTCACTCCCGGTGAAGGGATCTCGGCTCTTTCCCCATCGAATAAGGTGTAGGGTATATCATATATACCGCTATGCAAAGCAAAAACTGTAGCTACCCTTTTATTTTAAAATTTGATTCTACTACATCTTTTAGGTATCTTTTCTTTTATTAATCACATTAATGAAGTCCCATCATTTATGTCACCTAAACATCACATATAAATACGACGTACACTTATGCCATCCGCATTCGCCTCGATGTCCCCTCATGCACCGTGAGGTTAGGTAACTAACGGCAGAGTAGGGCAGGGCTAGCGCAGGTGTAAAACATAAGTAACGCCTATACAATATATCATATATACTATATACAGTATTTATCACAGAATATCAAATGATCACATCACAGATATCGCAGCAGAAGAAACATATGAAATATTGGATATTCTAGGACATCCGTGTTTTTAATACGAGCCAGTATAAAACACGGATTCCACGGTCTCGATGAATAGCCAAACCCGTACCCCTAGACCCCTACGAGAGCGGCAAGCAACCCTACCAATTCTGGAGTTAGGAGACCCGGACTCGACTCCTCGAGTTGGTCTCCCACTGGACTCCAGAACCCGGTTACTTGTACTCTCCTCCTTGGATCTATCCTAGTGCGGAAAAGTAAGTAATATACAACAACGGTGACAACTTCCGCAACCTGGAAGTGCCCCAATAAAAGAATATTACATACAAGTTTTTTACATGAATGAAAATGAAAAACACTCATCTCACATAAAAACCCCCGGCTATTCGAAACGCGACGATCCAATATAACATATCCAGCAACACATAACATCACATGACATCAATGTAAGTAAATATGCGCATCCCAATTGTCATTGACATATAGCAACGAAACCGGCGATATCACATATTACACTTACGGCCACAGAAAAGAAAGTGTAAAACTACAACATTTGGAATCCGCAAACTCTTTAGACATCGTAAATCCGAAATATCACATATTTCGCATTTCATGCCTAACCGTGTGAATTCCACATATTGTATCACATTCCAGATAAATAGACAGTATTAAACTTTTCGATCGAATAATCAAATATCCAAGATTTCCTAAATAGCTCAACACTTGAGCGGAGTTCAAAAATTCCAGAATACGTCACAGTAGAAACAGTCCAGCCGTAGAAGGGTCAAGCCAACGCCTCACATGTGGCACGCAGTACTGCCCCAAACCCTAAGGTTCAAAGGGCAGTTCAAGACGGTCACATAATCGAGTTAAGGTTTGTTGTCTTCTAGATGGTCCGTCACATTTCTTGCATGTTTTTCCAAAATAATTAAACCTGAGAAAAATTCAACACTTGAAACTTTTTCGTGCCAGGAAAAATTGAGTTAGTGATATCCGTTCGAACATTTTAATACTTACTAAATTATCCGGAATAACAAAACAAAATCAAATTCTCCGATCGAATCGACGATTACAAAATGGACCCCAAAAATATTCAACAGTTGAGACAGATTAAAAATACCCAGAAAGATGCAGGAATGATATTAAATATTACTGCAAAAAGCTTTGTCTCCAATTCAATATATCTGTCGTGGAACCGCCGCAGGAAGTGGGGTGGGACCGCGGTTCCGCGGCGATAGTACGGAGTTAGCCTCTCGAACTTTTTGGTAATTCTAATAATTACCTGCTGATATTTTTGGATATTTTTAATTCATAAAAATCCCAGATTTTAAAAATTGTACTGAGAGGGGTGGATTTTGATGTCGTCGGATTCGATCGGGGTTTTAACTTTGTTAACACATCGCCTAAGGCTCTAGCTAGGCTCTGATACCACTCTAGGTTTACTAAGCACACTAACAAGGAACTACAAGGTATCGACCATGCCAAAATTAAATTTTTATGTGCCGAATAACATTAAGCAAGATCGTTAACTAGAGTTTAGGCGAATCATTTAGGAAGTAAACAACTTTACTCTAAAGGCAATACGAAATACAACCTTTGTAGATCGGTCCTTCACTTCTAAAGCTCCTTGATGAAGTCCCTTCACTGCGATCAAGCTTCTCCCGGACTCTTGCATGGCTTCACAACGTGAAGGAAGCGACCTTGCTTGAAATCTCCGAGGCCGAAGATGATCTACGTCGAGGGAATTCCGACTTAAGCTCATACTTCACTAACTAGAGAAATAGTGAAGTAAACACCATAAACTAAAGTGCTAGTCTAGTAGAGGATGGAGAAATAGAAAGTGGGTTCTCTTTAGAATTTTGTTTCTCACACTCTTTCTCACTTTGGATCAAACCCAAGTTTTTCTTTCTCCTTTTCACAATGAAGAAGATGAACAAAAGAAAGAGGAAAGGATAATAATCAAGTGTCAAGTGTAACCATGGTGAGTGAGTATCATATAATAACCCGTGTAGAGCCATAACCATAGCTAATTCATTATGGTTGGGTTAAAAGGAATCTAAGGTAAAGACAAACCAAGTAGACTTTGTCAAAGCAAGTTAAGCTTCTACAAGCTTCATGCTCATTCCAAAACTCCACTAATTTTGTAATTATCTTAAATAATCTTAACCCATCATAATTCATAGAATGGTGTATGTCTCATACACACAAGTCATGTGTATCATCAACCATGATACAATATGATAACACATTTTAACATATATCATATACATGTTAAAATAGTGTGCATGTGAGAAAAACCCTAAAGTGAACAAGTGTTAGTAAATGTAAACTAGTATATCTAATATGCAATTATACACTTAATTATTAAATCAACACTTGACTTAATAATCCGGTCATATCTCATATAACCGGCTAACATCCATTGTATCGACTTATCGAATCAACACTTGATTCGAAAACCCGGCCATATCATATACAACCGACCGATACACATAGTCACGAGAATAGAATACGGTATCACATACACGCATTTATTCTCGGTCTCGCACATATCACATACGTGCTCCTATTTCGTTTTGCCTGAGCCAGTAAAATCTCTGTGTAGGACTCTAAAGACTCGTCAATACGCGGGTAGTAGGTGATGAACACATCACGCACCCACAAGCCGTCAGCGGTACTAGCTGGACGTAACGGCTACCCGGGTATTGAGCGATCAGAAGATCAGCAAGCAAGCCCGCTCTAACTCCTGTTAAAGCCTGTCGGTAACACTTCTCGTACAGTCCGGTCTCTTCGTCTGATATGTCGCATATCAATTCTAGGGGTGGTAAACGTCAGACCCCAGTAACCGATAAGTCGTGCCGATGTGAGGCTCATAACGAGTCGATAAACTACTGGTAACACTTACCAGTAAATCTCTAATCAGCCCTGGCCAGGGACTTCCCTGTTACGGCCAATCGAGCACAGCGTAACATCAACCCCCAATACCAGGAGAGACGAAACCCTTCCTATCGCTCATTGCCTCCATGTGACTCGGGACTGTACCCAAAAACCACCGTTTTGCATGCCCTCATGGACGTGGTAACGTGGAAATCAAAGCATAATGGGAATCACACAAGACTCTATGACGATCTCGGGTCTACAGACTAACCTGCACAAGTGTCACCAGAGAACTGCCATCTGACGTGAGGTATAATACCATCTGGGAGTTCACGGCGAGTCCGTCCAGTGTACCCAGTCTCCACTGAGCACCCGTATACCATCTCTGATGTCAAACACCAATGGATATGGGATCATCCATCGCCCATCTCATGGGTCGAGAAGCGTATACGCTAGTCTACTCTGGTATATCGATGCCACGTCTCGATACACCCACGACTAGGGACCTTGAAGGATGTACTTATGGACTACCATGTCCCCACTAGTATGATCCGCATCATAGTCTAGGTAGTCAAGTACACATCCTAAGGGCTTTACCAACATATAACAATAAAACAGTATAAAGAGACATGTATACATGTTAAAGTAAAAAGCAACCAGATAACATACTATCATGACGAGCAAGAAAGTTCTCTTAATATATGTCCAAGCATCCAATATAATATACATCATCTGTACAATACTGGCCTCTAGGGCATACATACAACTAACAGGATTGTCCCAGTTGCATAGAACATTGCCACTCTTTCTTTTACCCTTTGCTTTTCTCCAGAACACCTTGTATCACTACGAATATCCACTTCCATTGGATAAATCCATCGTCTGGTTATATACGAACTCGAAGGAACTTTTTCGAGGATGGTTTCCGGTTCTGGAGAAAATGAATAGGATTATTCAGTTGTCTTTTCCTTTTACCTTCTCTCAGGTTGTGAGGGCTCCTAGGATTGGTAGACGGTACACCTATTACGCTTATTGGATAGTCTTCTTCCAAACCATAGGCAGGTGCTGAAAGGTAGGGAATGAAGAAAACCAATTAGCCTAAATGTGGTGTGCCGAAGGTAATAAGTAAAGACAAATAAAGGGATTAGAAAGAGGACAAAGTAAATTGCGACTGCTATTCACGACCAAACCAAGTCTTTCAACGCCACTCCTATTTCACCCTTGTATTTCTCCGGAACACCCCGTATCACTACGAACATCCAATCCTATTGGATAAATCCATCGTATGATTATATATGAACTCGAAGGAACTTTTTAGAGGATGGATTCTGGTTCAGGAGAAATAGGAATAAGAATTATTCAGTTGTCTTTTATCATCACCTTCTCTCAGGTTGCGAGTGCTCCTAGGATTAGGAGAGTACACCTATTATGCTTATTAGATTGTCTTCTTCCAAACCATAGGCTGGTGCCGAACGGTAGGGAAGGAAGAAAACCACTTAGCTTAACGATGGTGTACATAAGGTAATGTCTAAAGACAAATAAAGGGATTTGGAGAGATGGTAACGAAATATACGATTGCAATCATGAATCTGGATAATGGAAGAGGCATTACTAGGAATACCCGGATACCCATTCGAAACATTTTCATGTTTCAGTTTCACTATGCGTTGTTAATAGAAAACTGATTTCTCAATTAGATACTTACTCCAAGGTATATATTTACCAGGTTTAATTCTCACATCTGTATGGTTTTACAGATGATGAGTGGGAGTAAGTTATTGGGAATTAGGTGATCATACTTATTATATCAGAATTCGTTGTAATTGGTGATATTTGAGGAAATCGCCTGGGTACAGTTTTCAACCTACGACGCACAGGGTTTGAGTTATTCAACTCAGGGGACTTATACAAAGTATTGCATGTTGTCCAGTGTCCATTAAGACAAAGGGGTTGTTCCTCGTACTTAATTCTGTTTACTTGTGACTTCTCCAGTTTTAGACATGTGTTTCGTAGAAATACAAGGTCTAAGTTTTGAGAAGTTATAGGTATAAGAATAAAGTAGAAAACCACGTGTTGCAAGTATCAAGATTCTTTAAGGTGATTGAAGATGTAGATACTTATGTTTGGTATTCGGTTGATAGTAATGGTTTTGAGAACTTATTTCTCATTCAGATTACCCATAATTGGATGAACTCCTAAGTTGAGTATTGTTGATCGGCCTCTCTCCATTTAGTTGACATGCACTGGAGACAGCTGCATGATTTGAATATGGTTCCAATTAAATTAGTGCTTTTGTTTCTATATTATACATATATAGAATCAATTTATATCTTAACGATGTTAAGGTATAGGGAGTCGTCTGGCTGATGCTTAAAACCAGAATCTGGATAAACTCAGGGCACGTTTCAGAAATGGCTGTTTGTAGGTTATCCCGGGCTTTGACGAGGGTTAACTTTCTACCATCTGGAAGATCAATAGTGATATTGTTCTTGACTCGCCACAGTTTTAGTAAAATGGACTTTTTCAGAAAAACGGTAGTGGGGGTATGGTAGAACTGGAAGTGATTCCAGAACCACAAACGATTACGGAAAATTTAATAGGACCTAAAGATTCAATCAGGATGGACATTCCGTTAGCCACTCCGCAGATATGGTGGGTAACCTCCGGCGCCCGAGAGGTACTTTGGTATCCTCAAGGACGGTGACAGGGAGGTTCTTGTTTACCCAGACTTGACACTACTGTTGTTCCAGACTCTGAGAGCCGGCAGGAGGATAAGTATAGCGTCATTCTAAACTAGCTTTAGAAGTACACATGTATATGACTCTGCCAGAGGGTTGTCGTGGTCAGTGGGAGCAGTGAAAGCGTAGTGGACAAGTAGCTTGTGTCTATTTATAGACTAAAGCGGATATTGCGGAGATAGATCATCTATTTTTGATGTGACAGTCATAGGTTTTTGACATCATCAGAATAGGAGATGGATCTGTTAAGAAGGTAGTAGGGTGTACTGTCCTGATATTTGGATGACATGCACATAGTAGGAAGTGAAATTCCTATACTGCGATCATTTATACTGTGATTGGCATACAGTGTTTTCTCTACATAGGATATGGATATTATATCAAGCATTCTGGTTACTAGATCTATGGTTTTAGATCTAGATTTATGAAGTGTCCCAATCTGGGTACTCAGACAGTATTCAAAAGGTGTTTTAGAATGGACGACTCCTGGCATGTGTAAGTCCACGTTGCCTACCCCGGTGCTTGCGGGGAGGCGGTGTAAGTCTATGTTCAACACCCCAATACTTTTGGGGAGGCGGAAATATGAATAACAATCTTGTTCTATGATCAAACATCGATTAACCGTATGAATCGTTTTCTAAACAAGTTTTAACAAAAGTTATAGAGTTCTAAAATACTATGTTAAGAGATTATACCAAACAGTTCTAGTCCTTCGTCTTAATGTTATCTACGGCCTCTTTGGATCTCCACGTCCTCTTCGGCTTTCTTCCGTGATAGACGATCCACCCGAGAACCCTAATCCAAGCTATAACCTCTAAACTTGAGGTTACTTAGTTTCTCTAGTTGCTAAATAGAGTAGCTAAGGTGATGTAGAGATAGGTTATGGAGTAATTAGTCTTTCCTAATCCTTGTTCTCAACTCATGAGGGTAGGATTAGGTTTGGTGAAGGAGAGAGAACTTGAAGAGAGAGTGAGAAGATGATAATGATAATAATAAAGATAATGAAAAAGCTTCTCACTAGATATATGAAACATAATGAATTAAAAAGAAATGAATAATATGAGATTATTCATCATGTTTCATTAATGCAAGTGGGTGATTTATTATGTGAGTTATTAAGCATTTAATAATGCATTAATGACATGATGAATCACTCACAATGAGTCACTAAATCATTAAATGAAAATGCCACCTCTCCCTCTATGTCACATCCTTCTAGAAGCTTCTCGAAAAATTACAAGAACGCCCCTCTCATCCGTGAAAACACGAAAAAACTTTAGACTGTATAAATCCAATAACCTGATACTAGAATTTGGCTTAAACCAAAGCCGACTAGTAAAAAACTGTCCGAATGTCGTACGTGCGTTCAAACACGTATGTGTCCGAACCTTTGTCGTAAAACCATACGACCTCTATATCTTTTCGCCTGGGTTTGGGAAATCTCTATGTGGGACTCTAAAGACTCAACTACTACGCTGGCAGTGGGTTTAACCACAGACCGCAAGCGGCACTAGCTGTACGTAACGGTCCCCAGGTAGTTGTCGATAAGAAAGCTGATGAGGTAACCCATCTGAAATCCTACTGAGCTTGTCTGTGACAATATCCGCGCAGTCCGGTTTGTTCGTCTAAGAGTATCGCATGTATGGTCTAGGGAGGTGGTGGACGTCAGACCCCTAATAACCATACAAGTCGTGTCGGTATGGTTCAAGACCACCCGAGAATCTACTGATCATTCCATCAGTAATTCTCAATCAGCCCTGGCCAGGGACTTATGGTAATGACCAACCGACCACAGTGCGATATCAACTCCCTATACCGGGAGAGACGAATCCCTAACAGTCACTCACTGCCTCCACGTGGCTCGGGACTGTGCCCAACTGAAACCTGTTTGCACGACTCCTTTGAGCCGTGGTAGGGTAATAATCAAAGCACAGTGGGAACTCACACGAGACAAATGATGACTTTAAGTCAACGGACTATCTGCACACATGTCACCTGAGAACTGCTATCTGACGTTAGGTATAATACCATCCAGTCAGTTCTCGGCGAGTCCTGTCCGGTGTACTCACACCCAGTGAGCATCTGTATACAATCTTAGGTGAACACCACCAATGGTTGCGGGACCAATCCATTGCCCCTCGTCAGGGTCTAGATATGTATACACTAGTCTACTCCGGAGTATCGATGCCCAATCTCGATACTCCTGCGACCAGGGACATCTAAGGGTGTGCCTATTGACTATCCAGCTCCCACTAGTATGACTGCCATCACAATGCCGGTAGTCAGAAAAAACACCCTATGGGCTTTATCAACATATATATATATATATATATATGTATATATATATATACCAAGTAAAATATATCATACGTTAAGACAAAGTCAAACCAAATAGCGTACTATCATATCAAGCAAGACTGTCATGTACATACATATCCCAAGCATCCTATACAATGTAGACCTCTAGGGCATATATATCCAACAATCTCCCACTTGCACTAAGGCCTATAATTGGCGCAATGAGTACCCACTGTCTCTACCAGATCCAGTTGCTTGCGTACCGCATGCCCAACATCTCAAAAAGCCTCTCGAACTGTACTTGAGGAATGGCCTTGGTGAATGGATCTGCCGTGTAGTCTTTTGTGTCCACTCTCCGTATCTCGATCTCCCGACGATCCACGATCTCCCTGATCAGGTGAAACCGCCTTAAGATATGCCTGGATTTCTGATGGGACCTTAGTTCCTTCGCTAAAGCTACAGCGCCATTCTTATCGCAATACAAAGGTATTGGATTGGCAATGGACGGAACCACCTGATGTTCAGAAATGAACTTCCTCATCCAGACAGCCTCTTTTGCGGCTTCACTAGCAGCTATATACTCAGCCTCCATAGTTGAGTCTGCGACGGTATCTTGTTTGGAACTCTTCCAACATACCGCCCCTCCATTGAGGGTAAACACAAAATACGAAATTGATTTAGAATCATCCTTGTCACTTTGGAAGCCGGAGTCGGTAAAAGCCTCTACCTGGAGGTCCCTATTACCGTAAATCAAGAACATCTCCTTAGTCCTTCTCAGGTACTTGAGAATGTTCTTCACCGCTCTCCAATGTTTCTCACCTGGGTCAGACTGATACCTGCTTACCACACTAAGTGCGTAAGCTACATCCAGTCTGGTACATAACATCGCATACATTATTGATCCTACCGCCGAAGCGTAGGGTATAATGCCCATGCGAGCCCTCTCTTCATCAGTCTTTGGAGACATCTCTTTGGAGAGGGTGATTCCGTGACAAGCGGGCATATTTCCGCGCTTGGAATCTTCCATACTAAATCTCTTTAGTATAGTGTCTATATACCTGGACTGTGAAAGTCCCAATATTCTATTAGATCTATCTCGATAGATCTTAATGCCCAGAATGTATGATGCATCTCCCAAGTCTTTCATGGAGAATTTCTGTGACAAGAAAAGCTATACTGATTGTAGTATAGGGATATCATTCCCTATCAGTAGTATGTCGTCGACGTACAAAACGAGAAAGACTACTGCTCCTTCTACAATCTTCTTATAAATACATGGTTCATCTACATTTTTGATAAAATCAATTTCCTTGACTGTTTCATCAAAGCAGATGTTCCAACTCCGCGATGCTTGCTTTAACCCATAAATGGATTTAAGCAATTTGCACACTCTTCCGCTGCTCCCACTGTCTAAGAAACCTTCTGGTTGATCCATGTAAACACTCTCTTCTAGATGTCCATTTAGAAAAGCTGTTTTTACATCCATTTGCCAGATTTCATAGTCATGGAAGGCAGCAATAGCAAGCATGATCCGAATGGATTTAAGCATAGCTACTGGTGAAAATGTTTCATCATAGTCTAATCCTGGTCTTTGACGAAAACCTTTTGCTACTAGTCTAGCTTTGTAGGTTTCCACTTGTCCAAATGTACCAATCTTCTTTTTGAAGATCCATTTGCACCCAACTGGTTTTACCCCAGGAGGAGCAACTTCTAAAGTCCATACTTTATTGGTGTACATGGATTCCATTTCGGATCTCATTGCATCCAGCCACTTCACTGAGTCGCTACTCGTGATAGCTTGCTGAAAACTAGTAGGCTCATCATCATCGATGATGCAATCCTCTCGATCCCCATCAAGAAGAAAACCATAGTATCTTTCAGGAGGATGAGAAAGCCTACTAGATCTGCGGAGTGGCGTTGGTTCGTCATGTTCTATTGAAATCTGAGACTCTTCTAAGTCTTCGGTTGTAGTTTGAGGTTCTGGAATTTCTTCCAGTTCTACCGCGCTCCCACTAATTTCTTTTGTAAGAAATTCGCTTTCTAAGAAGACAATGTGACGAGCGACAAACACCTTTTGTTCTTCAGTGTGGTAGACCATGTACCCCCTTGAATGCTTGGGGTATCCTACAAACTTGCATAAAACCGATCGTGTTTCGAGCTTGTCCGGATTATGCTTTTTAACATATACCGGACACCCCCATATCTTGATATACTTGAGATATGGTCTCTTCCCACACCATATTTCATATGGAGTGGTAGGTACAGACTTAGTTGGAACTCTATTCAATAGGTATATGGCTCATTCTAGAGCAAATCCTCAGAAGGAAAGTGGCAACTCAGCACTACTCATCATTGAACGCCCCATATCTAATAGCGTACGATTCCTTCTTTCTGATACACCATTATGCTGAGGTGTATAAGGTGGAGTAAGCTGAGAGAGAATTCCAATCGCTTTTAAGTATTCAACGAAACTGGTACTTAAGTATTCTCCACCTCGATCAGATCGAAGTGTCTTGATGCTTTTACCAGTTTGTTTCTCTAATTCATTTTTATACTCCTTAAACTTCTCAAAAGCCTCGGATTTATGCTTTATTAAGAACACATGTCCATACCTAGAGAAGTCATCAGTAAAAGTGATGAAGTAGGAGTGACCACTTCGTGCATGTATAGACAACGGACCATATACATCACTGTGTACTAGTCCCAAGAGTTCAGTGGCTCTTTCTCCGTGTCCGGTGAACGGAGATTTGGTCATTTATCCTTTGATACATGATTGACAAGTTGCATATGATGAATATTCAAACGGATCTAGATATCCATCTTTATGTAACTTAGTCAACCTTGTTTCATTTATATGACCAAGTCTACAATGCCATAGGAAGGCTTGATTCGAATCTGGAGCCTTTCTTTTACGCGTGTTTTGAATATTGAAAATTTGAGGTTGATTAAGTATGTATATGCCGTTTTCCAGTTTGCCAAACCCAATCAGTTCTTGATTTAGGAGAATGTTCATGACATTTCTTTCAAGCACAAAATTATATCCTTTATTAGACAACAAAGATACTGATATAATATTACACAACATACTGGGAATACAAAAACAGTTATACAATACCAAAATGTGTCCACTATTTAACCCTAGGTGATATTCCCCTATTGCAACTGCATCTACATGGATTCCATTACCCATCCGGAGAGTCATATCACCTGCCCCCAGTACTCTACTATTTCTCAGATCCTGCAAAGAATTATAGATGTGAGAACCATAACCGGTATCAAGTACCCTTGAAGTAGAGTTTACTGAAAGACAATTTTCGATTACGAACACACCTGAAGCAGAAGCAACAGCTTGCTTCATGTCCTTGGCTTTGAAGGCCAAACAGTCCTTCTTCCAGTGCCCTTGCTTGTGACAATAGAAGCACTCGTTCTTTTCTTCCTTCACCCTTCCTGCCTTGTTCGTTCCCTGCACCTTCTTGACCCCACCCTTCGGTTTGGTGGCTTTCATCTTCTTCTTCCCTTTAGCTTTCGCTTTAGATTTAGAAGAAGATGATTGGCCAACATACAGAACGGGGGTCTTCTCCTTTTTCAAGGAGGTCTCTGCTACCCTCAACATATTGAGAAGCTTTGGAAGATCCGCTTCCATTTCGTGCATGTTGAAGTTCAGCACGAACTGAGAGAAGGTGTGGGGAAGGGACTGCAAAATCAAGTCGATATACAAATCATTCTCTAGCACGCATCCCAGGTTTGCGAGTTCCTCAATGAGGGTGATCATTTTGAGGACGTGCTCTCCAACAGGCGATCCTGGAGCTAACCTCATCTGGAAGAGTTTCCTTGAGGTTTCGTACCTCGCGATACGGGAGTGTTCACCATACAATTCCTTGCAATGGAGGAATATGTATATAATATCCATACTCTCGTGCTGTTTCTGGAGTTCATTATTCATGGACGCCAGCACGATACACTTAGCTCGCTCACAGTCTAGATCCCAGGTTTTACGAACTTCCTTGTCCGCAACTGAGGAATCTGGTCCTGGGATAAGGGGAGGAACAGCGGTGGTAACATATGTAACTTTGTTATAAGTCAGCGCAATATTGACGTTCTTTAGCCAATCTTTATAGTTCTGCCTGGTCAGTATATTCTTTTCAAGTAATAGTTTTAGTCCAGTCATAGTAGCTGCCAGAGAGAGAGAGAAAAGAAAACACTCAGCATATGCTCTTACAAGTTTAGATTGGTTATTTATTTTATCTAAACAGGATGGCTCCCACTGTTTCCTCAAATCCTTCTTCAAAACCTAAAAGAAGAACTAGTCAGGATTTAATCACACGTTTCAATTCTTGCTTAACCTTTCAGCCAGGCTGGTGTTGGTATTTCGAGGGAGGTTTTCCAACACTTTCGCGAAGTTCCTTAATTAAAGAACCTCTTTTCCCTGGAGGCGTAGCCCCTCTAACACCTTTCTAGGCACCTACTTGGTTTATAGCATTGATTGTTAAGTGAGAGAAATTCCCGAGAGTAATCCTACTCATCAGTGGGATCGGGATCCAACTATCATTGCATGATGCCCTAGATGGAAGCCACTCTAGTCACCACACTCCAGAAGTTAAGCTAAATCTGCAAGTTTCCTTTATGTTTGAAACTCCCGATGTGATTTTTACCCCAAGCTCTTATAGACCTTGACGTAGGCCAACAAGTCATAAGACGCAAGTCAAGTTCTACCCGTCGTTGTCCTGATCAATTTAAATACACCGTACAAGCCCTTGACATAGGCCAACAAGGTGTACGTCTGTATTAAACTAATGCATCTATCTATGCAACAAATAGGCACACACACTGCTACCATTCACTATGCCTTGACGTAGGCCAACAAGCATAGCATGAATACGATGTGCTGTCTATCTGAAACGACGGAGGGTTACGGCTGGTTTTTGGCAAAAACCGTTAACGTAGTGAACTTGATTTGATCCAAGGAACTAAGATAGCTTTTATTAAAAGGAGTGGTTTAAGCTCTGCATTTAAAATTGGCTTTTTCAAGAAAACCGAGTGGTTTTTAGAAATTGTTCCAACGATTCAGTTTTAGGTTTTATTTTATTTGCATTAATAATAATGCGTCCCATCTTTAACCTATCATTACAGATAACAACGAAAATACAACGTCCTCTTATGCCATCAGCATTCGCCACGGGGTCCCGTCATCACCCGTTAGGTTACTTAACTAACGACAGAGCGGGGGATGGGCTAGCGCGGGTGTAAAACATAAGCGACTTCTAAATAGCTATCAGATATAGATATTGTACATTCGTCAGACGCAATAATAGGCATTCCAGATCACAGATAAACAATATTGGATTTGCAAGTAATCCGTATTTCTTTTGAGCCTGCAATGAAAGACGGATTACACAGTTGTGATGAATAGCCATTTTCCCACCCCAGACCCATACGGGTACGGCAAACTACCCGCCAAGTACCAGAAGTGAAGCGGTCTGCCCCAACACTTCAAAATACCCGGTAGTTTGTGCACCCCACCTTGGGTCTATCCTAGGAGCAAAAAACAGTAAAAAGAAATAATACAACGGTGGCTACAACCGCAACCTGGATGTGACCCGCAAAATAATATTACAACTTATTACATTTACATCAAATGAATTAATACAAAAACCCATCACAAATCCCGGCTAAACACCACAACAGTCCAATACAGTTTATATACACAAACAGTTATATATAACATCACAGATATGTGCAACCCCCTACCAACCGACATACTAGCAGTTAGGGGAGGTTTACGAAGACATAAAACATTTCACAGATATAATCAAACATGCAAATACCGTATAATTTCGATCGATTAAACACATTTAATTTTACTCCAATACTTCTCTGTAAATCTGAAACCTGAGCAAAAATAAAAATTACCAGAAAACACCAAATATCACAGAGAAACAACACAAGAAACTTGGGATGATGAATCGTCCAAAGCGCGGCGGAATCGCGGCGGATCGGTGGGATCGGCCGCGGTTCCGCGGCGCTATGGCCGATTCATGAGCCCAAATTTCTGGGGTGTTCTAATACATTCATTTAGGTCATTCTGAAGGTCCCTGAAAAATTTTTGGACCTCATTTAAAATTCGACAGAAAGTACAAGATATCGGGGTTTTTCCGGTTAGTTTTTCCGTTCGAAATTCATACAAATTTGCAAGTGTGTTAAATACTGTTTAGCTAGGCTCTGATACCACTGTAAGTCTATGTTCAACACCCCAATACTTATGGGGAGGCGGAAATATGAATAACAATCTTGTTCTATGATCAAACATCGATTAACCGTATGAATCGTTTGCTAAACAAGTTTTAACAAAACCTATAGAGTTCTAAACTACTATGTTAAGAGATTATACCAAACGGTTCTAGTCCTTCCACTTAATGTTATCTACGGCCTCTTTGGATCTCCACGTCCTCTTCGGCTTTCTTCCGTGATAGACGATCCACCCGAGAACCCTAATCCAAGCTATAACCTCTAAACTTGAGGTTACTTAGTTTCTCTAGTTGCTAAATAGAGTAGCTAAGGTGATGTAGAGATAGGTTATGGAGTAATTAGTCTTTCCTAATCCTTGTTCTCAACTCATGAGGGTAGGATTAGGTTTGGTGAAGGAGAGAGAACTTGAAGAGAGAGAGTGAGAAGATGATAATGATAATAATAAAGATAATAAAAAAGCTTCTCACTAGATATATGAAACATAATGAATTAAAAAGAAATGGATAATATGAGATTATTCATCATGTTTCATTAATGCAAGTGGGTGATTCATTATGTGAGTCATTAAGCATTTAATAATGCATTAATGACATGATGAATCACTCACAATGAGTCACTAAATCATTACATGAAAATGCCACCTCTCCCTCCATGTCACATCCTTCTAGAAGCTTCTCGGAAAATTACGAGAACGCCCCTCTCATTCGTGAAAAAAAGAAAAAACTTTAGACTGTATAAATCCAATAACCTGATACTGGAATTTGGCTTAAACCAAAGCCGACTAGTAAAAAACTGTCCGAATGTCGTACGTGCGTTCAAACACGTATGCGTCCGAACCTTTGTCGTAAAACCATACGACCTCTATATCTTTTCGCCTGGGTTTGGGAAATCTCTATGTGGGACTCTAAAGACTCAACTACTACGCTGGCAGTGGGTTTAACCACAGACCGCAAGCGGCACTAGCTGTACGTAACGGTCCCCAGGTAGTTGTCAATAAGAAAGCTGATGAGGTAACCCATCTGAAATCCTACTGAGCCTGTCTGTGAAAATATCCGTGCAGTCCGGTCTATTCGTCTAAGAGTATCGCATGTATGGTCTAGGGAGGTGGTGGACATCAGACCCCTAATAACCGTACAAGTCGTGTCGGTATGGTTCAAGACCACCCGAGAATCTACTGATCATTCCATCAGTAATTCTCAATCAGCCCTGGCCAGGGACTTATGGTAATGACCAACCGACCACAGTGCGATATCAACTCCCTATACCGGGAGAGACGAATCCCTAACAGTCACTCACTGCCTCGACGTGGCTCGGGACTGTGCCCAACTGAAACCTGTTTGCACGACTCCTTTGAGTCGTGGTAGGGTAATAATCAAAGCACAGTAGGAGCTCACACGAGACAAATGATGACTTTAAGTCAACGGACTATCTGCACACATGTCACCAGAGAACTGCTATCTGACGTTAGGTATAATACCATCCAGTCAGTTCTCGGCGAGTCATGTCCGGTGTACTCACACCCAGTGAGCATCTGTATACAATCTTAGGTGAACACCACCAATGGTTGCGGGACCAATCCATTGCCCCTCATCAGGGTCTAGATATGTATACACTAGTCTACTCCGGAGTATCGATGCCCAATCTCGATACTCCTGCGACCAGGGGCATCTAAGCGTGTGCCTATTGACTATCTAGCTCCCACTAGTATGACTTCCATCACAACGCCGGTAGTCAGACAAAACACCCTATGGGCTTTATCAACACATATATATATATACCAAGTAAAATATATAATATGTTAAGACAAAGTCAAACCAAATAGCGTACTATCATATCAAGCAAGACTGTCATGTACATACATATCCCAAGCATCCTATACAATGTAGACCTCTAAGGCATATATATCCAACAGGCGGAAAACGGAATAAAAATCGGATTTTTTCTACTCTAGGAAACATGGACTAGACAAAGTCGGGATCTTTAGTAAACAAAACTAACTAAAAGCTAACTAGAAATTAGCTACAAGGAAGAATGGTTATATCTTGGGCTTTATGTCCTTCTCTCCTTGCTCCTTGGAGTGTAAGAAAGAGATCGCCTTGTCGCCTTCTCGAGTCGAAAAACGATCCACCCGAAAGCCTCAACCTTTGGCTTCAACTTCAAGATAGAAGTAACTAAGGTGATAGAAGTGCTAATCCTAGAACCTAGATGAGAGTAAAGATTATCTAGAAGAGGTTTTCTCTAAAGCTCAAGTGTTTTTCAACACATGAGAGGGGAGAGCTTGGGGAAGAGGAAGAGCAAGAGAGAGAAAGTATATGATAGAATGATAGAATAATAAGACATTCTCACATATATGTGTGAATTATAAAAAATAGATAATTAGCTAGATAATTGTCATGGTTAATCAAGACTTGACCATTATCATTTCACATTAAATGAAAATTGCAAGGATCAAAGAGCATCTTTTATATGGAATGAAGATGGACAACATGTCAACTAAGGCCAACAAGTCAAGTATGGTCAAAATGTCAACAACCCTAACCATGCACAATTATATATATAGCTAATATCAATGAATTATAATACACACATAAGCATTAGGGTTAATAAAATGACAATGGTCATTAACCCTAATCAAAGTCCTCTTCCTCTGTCTCAATCAACTGTGCATACGCACCCGCATTCGTGATCCGAGGAACACGAATACAAAGAGATAAAACCAATCCCAAATCATATACTAGGATCTGGCTTAAACCAAAGCCCGCTAGTATAAGCTGTCCGGACAGCAAACGTGCACAAGTGCGCGGATGTGAATGAACCCTGTCGCAAAACCATGCGACCTCTACTCATTTTGCCTAAAGACGAATAGCTCTCTGTGTGGGACACTAAAGACTCGACACTACGCTGGCGGTGGGTTTAACCACAGACCGCAAGCGGCACTAGCTGTACATAACGGTCCCCAGGTAGATGCCGATAAGAAGACTGACGAGGTGACCCCATCTGAACTCCTACTGAGCCTGTATGCGACAGTCTCCGTACAGTCCGGTCTGTTCGTCTGATACATCGCATGGCGGGCCTAGGGGGGCGGTGAACGTCAGTCCTCTAATAGCGGTGCAAGTCGTGTCGGAGTGAGATAACACTGGAAACCTACCAGTATATCTCGCTTGCCATGGCCAGGGACTACTTGTGTAATGGCTCTCCTGGACACAGCACGATGTCAACCCCCAATACCGGAAGAGACGAATCCTGTCTAACCGTCACTGCCTCCAAGTGCTTCGGGACTGCACCCAAAAACTACCTGTTTGCACGACTCCTTTGAGCCGTGGTAGGGTAGTAATCAAAGTGCAGTGGGAACACACTCGAGGCGAAGTGACAGTGTCAAGTCAGCGGACTAAGCTGTACTCATGTCACCTGGGAACTGATAACTGACGAATGGTATAATACCAACCAACAGTTCCCGACGAGTCCTGTCCAGTGTGCTCGTAACCTAACGAGCACCCGCATACTATCTCAAGTACGACGTACTGACGGCTGTGGGACAGATCGTCTCCTACGCTGGGATGAGAAGCGCATACGCTAGTCTACTCCAGAGTATCGATGCCCTGTCTCGATAGTCCAACGACTAGGGACCAGTATATGGATGTGCTTATGGATTACCAAGCCCCCACGAGTGTGAGCGCCATCACAACGCTGGTAATCAAGAAATAATCCAAAGGGCTCTACTAATATGTATATAAGCGATATGCTAAAAGAAACACACGCACATATTAAAGCAGAGACAAACCAAGTATCATACTACCATTTCGAGCAAGATTGTATATACAACTGTGAATATCCCAAGCTTCCATCAAGTAATATACAAACTAGTATGATACATTAATGGCCTCTAGGGCATATACACTAACAATCTCCCACTTGCACTAAGGCCATGTACTGGCGTATCGAAGACCTATCATCTCGATCAGCCGCTCGAACTGAGTCTGGGGCAAGGCCTTGGTGAATGGATCTGCAGTGTTATCTTCTGAAGCAACCCTCCGAACCTCGATCTCCTGGCGATCCACGATCTCCCTGATCAGGTGATACCGCCTCAAGATGTGTCTGGAGTTCTGATGGGACCTGGGTTCCTTCGCTAAAGCTATAGCCCCGTTGTTGTCGCAATACAGAGGTATTGGGTCAACAATGGACGGAACCACCTGAAGTTCTTTCAAGAACTTCCTCATCCAGAAAGCATCTTTTGGGGCATCAGATGCAGCGATGTATTCCGCTTCCATAGTCGAGTCAGCAACGGTTTCCTGTTTGGAGCTCTTCCAACACACCGCCCCTCCATTGAGGGTAAAGACAAAACCCGACATGGACTTGGAATCATCCTTGTCACTCTGGAAGCTGGAGTCAGCAAAGGCCTCAATCTGGAGGTCTTTTCCGCCATACACCAAGAACATCTCCTTAGTCATTCTCAGGTACTTGAGTATGTTCTTTACCGCTATCCAATGTTTCTCCCCAGGGTTTGACTGATACCTGCTTACCACACTCAGTGCATAAGCCACATCTGGTCTGGTACACAACATCGCATACATTATAGAGCCTACCGCAGAAGCGTAGGGTATAATAGACATGCGATCCCTTTCCAAATCAGTCTTGGAAGACATCTCTTTGGAGAGGGTGATCCCGTGACAAGCCGGTAGATTACCGCGCTTGGAATCTTCCATACTGAATTTTTTCAGTATGGTGTCGATGTACCTGGACTGTGAAAGTCCTAATACCTCTTGGATCTGTCACGGTAGATCCGGATACCCAGAATGTATGAGGCATCACCCAGGTCTTTCATGAAGAACCTGTTGACAAGAACCCCTTGACAGATTGTAGCATAGGAATGTCATTTCCTATTAAGAGAATGTCATCCACGTATAAAACGAGGAATACTACAATTCTCGCTACAAATCTACAATAGATGCACGGTTCATCTGGATTTTTGATAAAGCCAAATTCCTTGACCGTATCATCAAAACAGATGTTCCAACTCCGCGATGCCTGCTTTAGTCCATAAATGGACTTAAGCAACTTGCACACCTTTCCGCTGCTCCCACTCTGAATGAAACCCTCTGGCTGGTCCATATAGACACACTCCTCTAAATGTCCATTTAGAAAAGCGGTCTTTACGTCCATCTGCCAAATCTCATAATCGTGGAAGGCAGCAATGGCAAGAAGGATCCGAATGGATTTCAGCATAGCTACTGGAGAAAAGGTTTCGTCATAGTCCAAACCAGGTCGCTAACGAAAACCCTTTGCAACCAGTCTAGCTTTATAGGTCTCAACCTGTCCATCTACACCAATCTTCCTTTTGAAGATCCACTTGCATCCTACGGGTTTTACCCCATCTGGAGCAATGTCCAACGTCCATACTTTGTTGGTGTACATGGACTCCATTTCGGTCCGCATTGCATCCAGCCATTTTACCGAGTCGACGCTCTGAATGGCTTGCTGGAAGCTAGTAGGCTCATCACAATCTATGATGCAATCCTCTCTATCCCCGTCTATGAGAAAACCATAGTATCTCTCGGGCGGATGAGACTGCCTACTACTCCTGCGGTTCCACTTATTTCTTTCAGTAATAGCTCGTGGTTCTGGAATTTCTTCCAGTTCTATTGCGTTTCCACTTATTTCTTTTTCTATGAACAGGTGTTCTAGAAAGTGGGCATGGCGAGAAACAAAAACCTTTTGTTCCTCTTCGCAATAGAAGAAATATCCCTTGGAGTTCTTTGAATATCCCATAAACTTGCATTGTACTGAGCGTGCCTCGAGCTTGTCCGCATGCTGCTTTTTTACAAAAGTTGGACATCCCCATGTCTTAATATGATTAAGATAGGGTCTTTTCCCACACCACATCTGATATGGTGTAGTAGGCACAGTCTTAGTTGGAACTTGGTTCAAAAGGTATGCAGCTGATTCTAGCGCATATCCCCAGAACGATCGCGGCAACTCAGCGTTACTCATCATGGACCGTACCATATCCAATAAGGTTCGGTTCCGTCTCTCCGATACACCGTAATGTTGCGGAGTGTATGGAGGAGTAAGCTGAGAGAGAATTCCATTCTCTTTTAAGTAACCCAGGAACTCGGCACTCAAGTATTCACCACCTCGATCAGATCTCAGTGCCTTGATACTTTTGCCTGTTTGTTTTTCTACTTCATTCTTATATTCCTGGAATTTTTCAAAAGCCTCGGATTTATGTTTCATTAAGAAAACATAGCCGTACCTTGAAAAGTCATCCGTAAAAGTAATGAAGTAAGAATAACCGCTTCGCGCATATGTAGACATTGGACCGCACATGTCGCTGTGTATGAGTCCCAAGAGCTCGCTCGCTCTTACTCCGTGTCCATTGAACGGAGTCTTTGTCATCTTTCCTTTGAGATAGGATTGACAAGTTGCATACGATTGATATTCGAACGGATCCAAATATCCTTCTGTATGTAACTTAGTCAACCTTCTCTAATTGATGTGACCCAGTCTACAATGCCATAAGAAAGTTTTATTGATTTCTGGAGACTTTCTTTTATGTGTATTCTGGACATTGAAAATCTGTGGTTGGTTTAATACGTATATACCGTTGTTCAATGTACCTGACCCAATCAAAACATGATTAAGGTGAATGTTCACTACATTACTTACAAATGCAAATTCATAACCTTCTTTAGATAATAAAGATACAGAAATGATATTACAGGTTGCATTTGGTACATAATAACAACTACGAAAAACCAAAAAGTGTCCATCCGACAGTCCCAGATGATAGTCCCCAACGGCCTCAGCATCCATGCTAGCACCGTTTGCAACTCTGAGGGTCATGTCACCTGCCTTCAAAACTCTACGCTTTCTCAACGCCTGTAAAGAATTACAGATATGAGATCCTGATCCGGTATCCAATACCCAGGATGTAGAGTTTATTGATAGACAGTTTTCAATAACATACACACCTGAAGCTGAAGCCGCAACTCGGTTCAAATCCTGGGTTCTGGCCTTCCAAGCCTTGCAATCCTGTTTCCAGTGACCACTTTTGTGACAGTAGAATCATTCTTCCTTCCCCACCATCTTTCCCGCTACCTTTGTTGCCTTTCCTTTTCCCTTCGTATCCACTTTACTGACACCGCCTCTTGGTTTGGTGGGGGCTTTCTTCTTCTTACCCTTGGCTTTCGCCCTGGATCAAAAAGAGGAAGATCCTCCTACAAACAAAGTGGATGTCTCCCTACCCTTCTGTAGGGTGCCCTCAGCACTCCTCAACATGTTCAGAAGTTCGGAAAGTTCAACCTCCTTTCCTTGCATGTTGAAGTTAAGGATAAACTGGGTATAAGTGGAAGGAAGGGACTGGAGAATCAAATCAGTATAGAGTTCATTCTCCTACGTGGTCCCAAGGTCCGCGAGCTCCTCTATGTAGCCAATCATCTTAAGCACGTGTTCCGCTACCAATGATCTGACGGCCAATCTTGCCGAAAATAGCTTCTTCGACACATCGTATCTTGCGATACGAGACTGCTCTCCATACAGTTCTTTTGCATGGAGAAATATGGACTTCAGGTCCATATTCTCATGCCTCCTCTGATGTTCGTTGTCCATCGAGGCAAGCACGAGGCATTTTGCTTTCGCGCAATCTATCTCCCATGTCTTACGGATTTCTTTATCCGCGACGCTGGAGGTGGGACCTGGGACAGGGGGAGCTTTGGTGGTAAGGACATACCCCAACTTGTCGTAAGTGATTGCCATCTTGACATTCCAGAGCAAATCTTTGTAGTTTGGCCCTGTCAGTATGTTTTTATCTAGTAATAACTTATGTCCGGTCATGTTGAATGGTCGCTGCAATTAGGAGAGAGAAAAGAAACACTTTAGCATGATGCTCTTGCAAGTTTAGAGTGGTTTTTAGTTTGTCTAAACTGGATGGCTCCCACTGTCTCTCGAATCCCTTCTCAAACCGCAAAGAAAGGATTAGTCGGGATCAATCTCACCGTACAATACTTGTTTAACCGTTTAGCCAGGCCAGTGTCGGTACTTCGAGGGAGGTTTTCCAACGCTTTCGCGAAGTTTCTTAATTAAGTAACCTCTTTTCCCTGTAGGCGTAGCCCCGCTAACACCTTTCTAGACACCTACTAGGTTTATAGCATTGATCGTTAAGTGAGAGTTTTCCCGAGGAGTAGCATATACTCACAGTAGGATCGGGATCCAAATATCATCGCGTGATAAAACCGAAGGAATCCTACCAGAATCATCACACTCCAAATGGTATGCAACGCTAGCATGTTTCAGTACTTATGAAACTCCCGATGTGGATTTTTGCCCCATGCTCTTATGACCTTGATTTTGGCCAAAATATCATAAGTCACATGTCAAGTTCTACCCGTCATTCTCCTGGTTAATTTGGACCCACCCGTACCTACCCATGACTTTGGCCAAAATGGCAGCACGACTGTCCCAAACCAACGCATCTATCTATGCTGCACATGAATACCCAATAGCTACCAATCACTATGCCTTGACTTTGGCCAAAATACATAGCTTCAATACTTTTTGACCATTCATGTGGAATGACGGAGGGCTACGAATGGTTTTGGCGATACCGTGAACGTAGTGAACTTGATATAATCGATGGAACGAGATAGCTTTTTAAAAAAGGAGTGGTTCAAGCTCCGCGTTTAAAAGTTTAGTTTTGAAAAGAACCTAGTGGTTTTCAAAGTGTTCCAATCGACTTTTACTTGGTTTATTTTCTTGCATTAGTTCTTTTAATGCATCCCATCATTTAATCCTACCATTGTAGAAAACAACAAAAATATGACGTACGCTTATGCCATTCGCATTCGCCACGGGGCCCCGTCATCACCCGTTAGGTTACTTAACTAACGACAGAGCGGGGGCTGGGCTAGCGCGGCTGTAAAACATAAGCAACGCCTAAATAGTTATAGTATATAAATATATAGCAATGATAGACATTACAGATCACAGATGAATACATTGGATATACTAGGAATCCGCAATCCGTTCGAGCTTGCAACGAAAAGCGGATTACACTGTCGTGGTGAATAGCCAAATACCCCACCCAAGACCCCTACGGGTGCGGCAAATTACCCGCCAAGTACCCGAAGCGAAGCAACCTCCCTCAACACCGTGAGTAGGCCACTCGGCACTTCGAGATACCCTGTAGTTTGTGCACCCCCTCCATGGGTCTATCCTAGGAGCAAAAACAGTAAAAAGAATTAAACAATGACGGCTACAACCCCGACCAGTTTGTGCGGCCATACAAATAATAATACATCAATTTACATATTACAATGAATGAAAGAAAAAGAAACACTCATCTCACATCCACCCCGGCTATTCACCCGCGATAATCCAACGCATTCATATACACATACCATCATCAAACACAGATCACAAATATGTATAACCCACACTAATCGACTTATAGCGATTAGCAGACGTTCAATACATATAAATATCACAGATATAACCCATTAGTCAAAGTGTAGTGAAGTTCGATCAAAAAATACAGATTTATAGGCCCCCAAAAACAAATTTCTTTTCTGGAAAACCTGGGCACAAATAAACCATCTTAAAAATCCCAAAACGAAGCCAGAAGAACACTGCACCAAACTCGACCCAGAACCGAGTCAAAACGGCCGCGGTTCCGCGGCAATAGGCATGCTTTTGCCGCGAAACCACCGCGCTTTAAGCGATTCACTGGATCGTTTTTGGTGGCTTTCTTCACAAAACCCTGAGATGATTTTTGACGTAAGATTTATTTTATTTTGAGCAGAAAAAATTTCAACAGAAAGTTAGGGTTTTGCGTTTTTAGTTTTGTGATTTTTTCCGATTGAACTTCCATACACATTACTACCTAACTAGTTTATGTTTAGTTAAGCTCTGATACCACTGTAAGTCCACGTTGCCCACCCCGGTGCTAGCAGGGAGGCAGAAAACGGAATAAAAATCAGATTTTTACTACTCTAGGCAACATGGACTAGACAAAGTCGGGATCTTTACTAAACAAAACTAACTAAAAGCTAACTAGAAATTAGCTACAAGGAAGAATGGTTATACCTAGGGCTTTATGTCCTTCTCTCCTTGCTCCTTGGAGTGTAAGAAAGAGATCGCCTTTTCGAGTCGAAGAAGGATCCACCCGAAAGCCTCAACCTTTGGCTTCAACATCAAGCTAGAAGTAACTAAGGTGCTAGAAGTCCTAATCCTAGAACCCTAGATGAGAGTAGAGATTATCTAGAAGAGGTTTTCTCTCAAGCTCAAGTGTTTCTCAACACATGAGAGTGGAGAGCTTGAGGAAGAGGAAGAGCAAGAGAGAGAAAGTATATGATAGAATGATAGAATAATAAGCCATTCTCACATATATGTGTGAATTATAAAAAATAGATAATTAGCTAGATAATTGTCATGGTTAATCAAGACTTGACCATTATCATTTCACATTAAATGAAAATTGCAAGGATCAAAGAGCATCTTTTATATGGAATGATGATGGTCAACATGTCAACTAAGGTCAACAAGTCAAGTATGGTCAAAATGTCAACAACCCTAACCATGCATAATTATATATATAGCTAATATCAATTAATTATAATACACACATAAACATTAGGGTTAATAAAATGACAATGGTCATTAACCCTAATCAAAGTCCTCTTCCTTTGTCTCAATCAACTGTGCATACGCACCCGCATTCGTGATCCGAGAAACACGAATACAAAGAGATAAAACCAATACCAAATCATATACTAGGATCTGGCTTAAACCAAAGCCCGCTAGTATAAGCTGTCCGGACAGCAAACGTGCACAAGTGCGCGGATGTGAACGAACCCTGTCGCAAAACCATGCGACCTCTACTCATTTTGCCTAAAGGCGAATAGCCCTCTGTGTGGGACTCTAAAGACTCGACACTACGCTGGCAGTGGGTTTCACTACAGACCGCAAGCGGCACTAGCTGTACGTAACGGTCCCCAGGTAGATGCCGATAAGAAGATTGACGAGGTGACCCCATCTGAACTCCTACTGAGCCTGTATGTGACAGTCTCCGTACAGTCCGGTCAGTTCGTCTGATACATCGCATGGCGGGCCTAGGGGGCGGTGAACGTCAGTCCCCTAATAGCGGTACAAGTCGTGTCGGAGTGTAGCCCAGAACACCCTGAGATAACATTGGAAACCTACCAGTATATCTCGCTTACCCTGGCCAGGGACTACTTGTGTAATGGCTCTCCTGGACACAGCGCGATGTCAACCCCTAATACCGGGAGAGACGAATCCTGTCTAACCGTCACTGCCTCCAAGTGCTTCGGGACTGCACCCAAAAACTACCTGTTTGCACGACTCCTATGAGCCGTGGTAGGGTAGTAATCAAAGTGCAGTGGGAACACACTCGAGGCAAAGTGACAGTGTCAAGTCAGCGGACTAAGCTGTACTCATGTCACCTGGGAACTGATAACTGACGATAGGTATAATACCAACCAACAGTTCCTGATGAGTCCTGTCCAGTGTACTCGTAACCTAACAAGCACCCGCATACTATCTCAAGTACGACATACTGACGGCTATGGGATAGACCGTCTTCCACGCTGGGATGAGAAGCGCATACGCTAGTCTACTCCGGAGTATCGATGCCCTGTCTCGATAGTCCAACGACTAGGGACCAGTATAAATATGTGCTTATGGATTTCCCAGCCCCACGAGTGTGAGCGCCATCACAACGCTGGTAATCAAGCAATAATGCTAAGGGCTCTACTAATATGTATATAAGCGATATGCTAAAAGAAACACACGCACATATTAAAGCAGAGACAAGCCAAGTAGCATACTACCATTTCGAGCAAGATTGTATATACAACTGTGAATATCCCAAGCTTCCATCAAGTAATATACAAACTAGTGTGATACAGTAATGGCCTCTAGGGCATATACACTAACAGCATAGTGGTGTACCAGCAGGTGATGGAGTCACCCTCTTTAAAGGTGTCTTACAGACTAAAGGGGAGAGAGATGTGCATGATTGGCATATCACATGCTTAGGCAATTGAGTCAATCATGATATGCCAAGTACCACACCAGATGTTGTTTTTGCACTAGATGCAATAAGTTGATATATTAAACCAATCCTGGAGAAAAATGAATGGAAGCAGTTTATGAACATAAGTGAATGTTCTAGGGATTTGATAACGGCAGCCTCTTTTAGGAGACGGTTATCATTCCAAGCTTCCAAGGTGACCTGGAAGACAGAGTGACTGTCAGAGTTATAGTTTTACCTCTGACAAGGGACAGTAGTTTGGACAGGTGGTCCAAGCGGATACTGAGATAGGCATGGCGCAGCATACTGATTAATTTCAGCAGTCGATACAGTCTAAGAAGTTTACTCGATTTGGAGTTCATTTATGAACTGGGTCCCATCAGATATCCAGAAATATTCTAAGACGGATATTGCTCATTTCGGGAAATTGTTTTCTCCGTGAAGTTGAGATAAAGAGAGATATAGAAAGAAACACTGGAGCGGATCCACTCACTGAGGCTATTTCTCGAACGCAATAGTTTTACAAACGAGGTTTGTGAAACTAATTATTAGAGGAGTTGGGTGTTCGGTATCACACGGGCTGTGAGTATGCAACATCACAATAATTAGCCTTAAGTGCAAGTGGGAGAATGTTGGCTATAGTGCCCTCAAGGCAATTATCATAGTCGCAGACAGATGATCATGATGATTGAGGGAGGACCTATACCGATAAAACAGTCTCACTCGAGATGATAGTATGCTATCTGGTTTGTCTTTACCATCATGTATATGTTGATAAAGCCCATAGGATTCTTGCTTGACTGCCAGCATTGTGATAGCGATCACATATGTGTGAGCTGGGGGTCTATAAGCACATCCATAAATGACCCTAGTCGTGGGAGTATCGAGACTGGGCATCGATACTCCAGTGTAGACTGGTGTATACTTATCTAGACCCTGACGAGGCGCGGTGGCCGGTCTCACAAGCCATTGGTGTCAGTTGTTCACCTAAGATAGTATACAGGTGCTCATTGGGTTATGAGTACACTGGACGGACTCGCCGGGAACATGCTAGTTGGTATTATACCTATAGTCAGATAGAAGTTCCCTGGTGACATGTGTACAGGTTAGTCTGTCGACCTGAGATCGTCATTTGTCTCGTGTGAGTTCCCACTGTACTTTGATTACTACCCTACCACGGCTCAAAGGAGGCGTGCAAACAGGTTTTAGTTGGGTACAGTCCCGAGCCACTTGGAGGCAGTGAGAGGATCGTCGGGGATTCGTCTCTCCCGGTATTGGGGGTTGATGTCGCGCAGTGCACGTATGGCTATCACTAGAAATCCTCGGCCGGGGTATGTGAGAATTACCGATTCAGGATCGATATTTTCTCAGGTAGTGATGTGTTTCATACCGACACGAATTATCGCGTTGTTAGGGGTCTGACTTTATCCACCCCCTAGACTCGATATGCGATACTCTTAGACGAACAGACCGGACTATACGGATATTGTCACTGACAGACTCAGTAAGGGTTCGTATGAGTTTGCTCGTCGGCCTTCCTTTCGCTCAATCCCTGGGTAGCCGTTACGTACAGCTGGTGCCACTGACGTGCTTGTGGTTAAACCCACTGCCAGCGTATTGAAGAGTCTTTAGAGTCCCACACAGAGGGTTTTCACGGTTCAGGTGATATGGTGTAGGTGATGCATGTTGATACGTACAGGTGTCCAATAAAATATGTGCACAGACTGAACAGACTTTAATCGGACGGTTGATAATACTAGCGGCTTAGGATTAAACCAGATTGTTAAATCAAGTTTTGATTTAATAATTTACATATGTATTTATATATATGTATTCTAGTATTATTTCTCACTATTTATTTTCTCTCTTTGGCTATTCGTATTTTCGTACGAATGCGCGTATGTGTATTTTGATACATATACCGGGAAGTATTCCATATTTGTACGGAATGACTTCTAGAAGATTTGCCACCTCATTATTGATTTTCCTTTTTAGAAAAATCATTTGATTCATAATGAGGTGGAAAGTTGATTGGTTCAAAGCATGGGTTGGCAATGTAGAGATTGGCATGGTCTTCAATTGTTTATTGATAATTAGACATAGTGTTTTTTGGTGTGCATTTTTGGTGGTGAATTGAAGGGGGCCGGCCACTTTTTGAAGTGGGCTTGCTCATTTTGTATAACTCACTCTCTCTTCATTACACCCATACCAAAAAAGACTTAACCATTTTTGAGCTCATGCCTTCCATGCTTTCATCACCTCCACATCTTCCATGGTTGCTCTATGAGCATAATATTTTGAGAGAAAGTTTTAGTGACACTATCCTACACTCCCCACTCTCTACTACTAGCAATTTTGAAGAGTCGATTGGTTCGCTTGGCGAACCTGAAGCTTGCGCCGTTTCCCTCGGGTGGATCATCGGAGATGAAGGAAGACCGGCGGCCAAAGTCGCTCCGCATCACTTGGAGCTTGGAAATGGTTGAAGACCGGAAGGACTTGGTTCATTAGGTATAACCATTCTATCTCCTTTTGTTAGCTTGCAGGTTTTAGGGTTAATGGTTTCGATATTGCAAATCGGGTAATGGTAGCACCGGGTTTTAAGAAATTTTTGTTCCGTATTTGGCCACGGTTCGATGGCCGGGGCGCTCCCACTACCCAACACTTGGGGGCCGGTCCCTGCCGTTGGTCCCCCCTGGGTGTCCTCAAGGTGTCCTCAGGGTGCGCACACTCCACCCCGCGTCTTCTCGGTTCAAACCGTGAGCCCGCGGGATGTGCAAACAACTCAAAACATCAATTTTAGAAACTGTTTTTGTTAGCAGTTTTTGTGCTACAAAAATGGAAGATTTCTAACATTACTACAAGCTATCTAGGGTTTATGAGTGGCTTTGATACCAGTGTAAGTCAAATTCGCGCACCCCACGTGTTTGCGGCGAGGCGGAATTAGCAAAAAATGATTTTTACGGGGTTCGCAACACCGACTTGAAGTAAGGATTGAACATAAAACCCTAGCTAGCATACTATATGAGGTTTAACTACCCGGATGAATGTTATACCTCGTAGTATCATGTCCTTCTTGTCTTCTCGCTATCCTCCTTCACTTCGTGAGCTCCTTGGAGTGGAAATTGATAGCGCCTCCTCGCCGGCTTCACGAAGTCGAAGAAGATCCACCCGAGAGTTCCAACCTTGAGCTTTAACCTCCAAGATGAGGTAACTAGGTCACTTGGTGTGCTAAACTAAGTAGCCTAGAGTGAGCAGAGAGTGATTTTAGGTAGCTTAGTCTCAGTAGCTCTTAGATTCTCAACACATGAGACAATAAGAGCTATGAGTTGAAAGGAAGAAGAAGGGAGTGAACTTGAGGAATGAGAAAACGTTTTTGATAATGATAAAATGAAATGGCTCACTTGATATGACTACACACATTGCAAGAAAATATCTCATCCAGAATATCTAGTGCCACAAAATATCACACAAAAATATCTAAGTCAAACCAAGTCAAGTGGTCAAACTAAGTCAAGTAGTCAAAACAAGTAGCCATGCCACAATTATCATTTACAAAAATAACAAATACTTTCCTCCACCTCATAATTGTTTTAATCAAGTCGATGGTCAAAACCCTAATGAGGTGTCTCCTTCTATAACAATCTTGAGTAATAACAAGAATGCCCCTCTCATCCGTATATACATACCCGCATCCGTGTTTCGAAAAACACGAATACAATGAGACAAAACTAATACAACAATCAAATACTAAGATCTAGCTTAAACCAAAGCCCACTAGTATTTTCCGCTCGAACATCACACGCGCACAGGTACACGTATGTGATCGAACCCTGTCGTAAAACTATACAACCTCTACATCGTTTCGCCCGAAGTAGGGAAACCCTCTGTGTGGGACTCTAAAGACTCGACAGTACGCTAGCAGTGGGTTTATCCATAAGCACGTCAGCGGTACTAGCTGCACGTAACGGCTACCCAGGTATCTGTTGATAAAAAGGCCGACGAGCAAACTCAACCGAACTCCTGCTGAGCCTGTCTGTGGCAATCTCCGTACAGTCCGGTCTGTTCGTCTAAAAGTATCGCATATCGGGCCTAGAGGACGGTAATGTTGGCTATAGTGCCCTCAAGTCAATTATTGGATCACAGGCACGTGATTGCAATGATTGAGGGAGGACCTATACCGGTAGAACAGTCTTACTTGAGATGATAGTATGCTATCTGGTTTGTCTTTACCATCGTGTACATGCTTCAGGTGACATTACATATCACTATTACATGTTGATAGAGCCCATAGGATTCTTGTTTGACTACCAGCAGTATGATGGAGATCATATATATGAGAGTTGGGTAGTCTATAAGCACATCCTTAAAGTGTCCCTAGTCGTGGGAGTTTCGAGACTGGGCATCGATACTCCGAGAGTAGACTAGTGCATATAGATCGAGATCCCGACGAGGGGCGGTAGTCGGTCTCATAAGCCATTGGTGTCAGTTGGTTCACCGAAGATAGTATAAAGGTGCTCATTGGGTTATGAGTACACCGAACGGACTCGCCGGGAACATGCTAGTTGGTATTATACCTATTGTCAGATAGCAGTTCCCTAGTGACATGTGTATAGGTTAGTCTATCGACCTAAGATCATCATTTGTCTCGTGTGAGTTCCTACTGTGCTTTGATTACTACCCTACCACGGATCAAAGGAGTCGTGCAAACAGGTTTTAGTTGGGTACAGTCCCGAGCCACATGGAGGCAGTGACTGGATTGTCAGGGGTTTCGTCTTTCCCGGTATTGAGGGTAGAGGTCGCAGTGTGCACGGGTAGCAATCACCAGAAATGCTTGGCCAAGGTAGTCGAGAATTACTGATTCGGATCCATAGTTTCTCAGGTGGTGATTGGCTTCATACCGACACTAAATATCGCGTTATTAGGGGTCTAACTTTATCTACCCCCTAGACCTGATATGCGATACTCATAGACGAACGGACCGGACTGTATGGTTATTGTCACTGTCAGGCTCAGTAGGGTTTCAGGATGAGTTTGCTCGTCGATCTCCATTTCGCTCAATACCTGGGCAGTCGTAACGTACAGCTAGTTCCACTGACGTGCTTGTGGTTAAACCCACTGCCAGCGTATTGATGAGTCTTTAGAGTCTCACACAGAGAGTTTCCCAAGTTCGGGCGAAACGTTGTAGAGGCCATATGGTTTTATGGCATGGTTCGATCATATACGTGCACTCGTGCATGGATCATGATCGGACAGATCATATTTGTGGGCTTTGGTTTAAGCCTGATCATGGTATTAGATTGTTGGATTACTTTCGTCTCATTGTATTCGTATTCAGTCGGAATACGGATGCAGGTATGTATATACAGATGAGAGGTATTCTTGTAATTCGTTACAATATTACTTTAGTTGATGCCATTTCTTTTTGGATAAACATTTAGTTTAAATGTTTATTGCGAAGTGTAAAGTGTGAGTTGAAGTTTTGTCTTGGCCAAGATATTTGTGTGTGGGGTTTTTTGTCATGCCTAGGATATTTTGTGGTAGCTATGATTTTTGTTGAGGGGATTATTTTTGAGGAGCGGATAATTTTTTTGGTGCTTGGTTTTTTCTTTGGTTGCTCTCTCTCAAAATAAACAACCTCATTTTTCTTGAGCTCACACTCTTCACCTCCAATGGCTTCTTCTTCAACCTCCGCTTTATCCCTCTCATGTGTTGAGAATCCTAGAGTGTATTGAGACAAAGTAATCACACACTATCTCTACTTCATATTGGAAATGTAGGTTAACAAACTAGTTGTTCGAGTTGCTTCGGTTTTTGAAGTGGGAGCCCGTATAAAGAATCCTCGACATGGAGCCTCTTCGACGAGCGAGATCGGAGAGCGAACTTCGTCGGGGCAGCCGCAACAAAGCTAAGGGAAGAGATTGAAGACCGATGGACACGGATCGATCGGTATAATCTCTTTAACCACTTTTATAATTACTAGTATATGGTTAATGGCACGATCCGTAGTTTACGGTTACGTTAGCATCGTTTCCAAAAGTTTTTGTTCCGCATTTGGCCTCGGATTGACGGCCGGGGCACTAGCGTACCCTTACATGGTATCAGAGCCAAACCCATTAACCGCATACTAATTTTTTAGACAATATTAAATTATCGAAACCGAAACAACTCCGAAATATCACTCGATGCATTGCAGTTTCTGTCAAATTTTAAAGTGTCTTCAAAAATTATTTAAACAACAGCAGAAGACTACTGACATGACAACTAAACTACACTCCAAACACGAACCCTTTTCACCTGATTTTGGCCGAGCATAATACTCCCAAAACCAAGGAGGTCAGACCATTAGAGGCTTCTGTGTTTCTTTTTTGGGTGTGGTCTTGTCTCTGTAATGTTGGCTCAGTGGTATTGCTTGTTTAGCCCAGTTTGGATATGGTTTTATCTACATGTTTGGGGGCTATTCAGGGTTATTTCGAACCGGATATTTTCTAAAATTGTTTAAAGTTTTGCAGTACTTACATTAATATCTGCGACCGTGAATGTCATTTGATCGGTACAACTTGTCTAATTGCTATAGTCATTCTAGACGGGTTTGCGAACGTGACATTCACGTTGATGTTCTGTGTTGTGCTGTGTTGTTGCAGATTCGTCCTGGTGGATAGCTTGGATGCAATGAAAGTACAGTTTAGTTTTATTTATATATTTGATATCGCGGGGTGAGCGTCCGCCATGTGGACTGCCGTCACTGCCTGTTTGTATATTATTCTTTTGGGACACGACCGAGTTGAGGTCGATGTACCCGTTGTACATATTTTATTTTCGGTACTAGGATTACCCCGCGATGGAGTGCACGGATAGCCGGGTTCTGGATGGAAACGGGTCCACATATCATGGCATTGAGAAGGAAGGGGCATCACTATAGAATTAGCGGGCTATTTGCCGCACTCGTAAGGGGTACAGGTTGACCCTCAAGTTTCCGTATTCCGTGAAGTGCTGGGTGATCCATTGACTTTGGTGAAGGGGGCTGCCTCGCTTCTGGTTTTGGCGCGTAACTTGCCGCGCTCGTAGGGGTCTAGGTTTTCATTGCACAGGCTATCCACATTACCAGGGGAACGTCGGGTTTCAGTTGTGGCTCAAAGGAAACCCGGGGCTCCCAGATTATCTATATTGTTCTATGATTCTTATTACTTTTCTGTGATGTTGAATTTATCATGCATGGAGTGATCATTGTATATTGTTATATATATACTAGTAGATGTTGTATATGTTTTACACCCGCGCTAGTCAAGTCCCCGCTCTATCGTTAGTTAAGTAACCTAACGGGTGATGACGGGACCCGGAGGCAAATGCGGATGGCATATGTAAGTCGATGTAGTACACCCCAGTACTTGTGGGGAGGCGGATTTTACAAAAACGATCAAGTTTAAGGAACGAACATCGACTAACCGCTTAAATCGAAGCTAAACAAATAATAACCAAACACATAGCTATACTAAACTATAGTGTTAAGGGATTATACCGATCGAAACTAGTCCTTCGTCTTTGTGTCCTCCTTTGTTCTCCTCGACCTTCTCTAGGTAGTAGACGATCCACCCGAGAGCAAAACACCAAGCTAAACCTCTAACTTGAGGTAACTAATCAACTTTGATCGCTAATCAAAGATGAAAGGATGATATAGAGTAAAGGTAATGGATTGTTTAGTCTAACTAATCCTTTGATCTCAACACATGAGGATTAAGGATTAGGGTTTGAAGATGAGAGCTTGAGGAGAGAGAATGTGTGATAAGATTATGAGAGAAGAGAGAGAGTGTATCATAATATAATGAAGCATTCTTATTTATCAATAAAGAATAAAAGAAATGAATAAGCATGCTTCATAAAATATCTAGTGGTGATTCATTAGCATGAGTCATTAAGCAATAAATGTGCATTAATGAAATGAATGAATCACCACCATGACTCACTTTCTTATCCAAAAGAAACCTCCTTAGTCACATCTTCTAGAAGCTTCTCGTACAATTACGAGAACGCCCCTCCAATCCGCAAAAAATACGGAAAAACTTTAGACTGTAAAAATCCAATAACCGGATACCAGTAACTGGCTTAAACCAAAGCCGACTGGTAAAAACTGTCCGAAAGTCGTACGCGCGTAAACGCACGTATGCGTCCGAACCCTTTGTCGCAAAACCATGCAACCTCTATATCGTTTCGCCTGGAGTAGGAAACTCTCTGTGTGGGACTCTAGAGACTCGACTACTACGCTGGCAGTGGGTTTAACCACAGACCGCAAGCGGCACTAGCTGTACGTAACGGTCCCCAGGTAGTTGTCGATAAGAAGGCCGATGAGTAAACCCATCCGAACTCCTACTGAGTCTGATGTGACAATCTCCATACAGTCCGGTCCGTTCGTCCAAGACTATCGCATATCGGGCCTAGGGGGGCGGCAAGCGTCAGTCCCCTAATAGCGGTATAAGTCGTGTCGGAGTGAAGCCCATTACACCCTGAGAAACTACTGGAACCTACCAGTAAATCTCGCTTGCCCTGGCCAGGGACTTTGCGTAATAGCTCTCTGACACAGCACGATATCTACTCCCAGTACCGGGAGGGACGAATCCTGTCTAACCGCCACTGCCTCCAAGTGCTCGGGACTGCACCCAACTGCCACCTGTTTGCATGACTCCTTTGAGCCGTGGTAGGGTAGCAATCTAAGAACAGTGGGACACACTCGAGGCGAAGTAGCAGTGTCAAGTCTGCGGACTACGCTGTACTCATGTCACCTGGGAACTGTTCACTGACGACTGGTATCAAACCAACCAACAGTTCCCTGTGAGTCCTGTCCGGTGTACCCGTAACCTAACGAGCACCTGTATACTATCTCCAGTACGACGTACTGACGGCTGTGGGACAGACCATCTCCCCAACTGGGATGAGAAGCGTACACACTAGTCTACTCCGGAGTATCGATGCTCTGTCTCGATAATCCAACGACCAGGGACCTGAATAAGGATGTGCTTGTAGACTACCCAGCCCCCACTAGTGTGACTGCCATCACAACGCTGGTAGACAAGCAAGATCCTAAGAGCTCTATCAATACGTATACTCACATATTAAGATAGAAAAACCAAGTAGCATACTACCATGTTTAGCAAGACTGTTATATACATGTGAATATCCCAAGCTTCCATTAAGTAATATACAAGCTAGTATGATACAGTAATGGCCTTCTAGGGCATAAACACTAACAATCTCCCACTTGCACTTGGGCCATGTACTGGCATATCGTAGACCAATGATCTCGAGCAGCCTCTCGAACTGAATCTGAGGAAGGGCCTTCGTGAATGGATCAGCAATGTTCTCTTCTGATGCAACTCTCCGAACCTCGATCTCCTGACGATCAATGATCTCCCTGATCAGGTGATACCGCCTCAAGATGTGTCTGGACTTCTGATGGGACCTTGGTTCCTTCGCTAAAGCTATAGCTCCGTTGTTGTCGCAATACAGAGGTATTGGATCAACTATGGTAGGAACCACCTGAAGTTCTGTTAGGAACTTCTTCATCCAGACTGCTTCTTTTGCGGCATCGCAAGCAGCTATATACTCCGCTTCCATCGTCGAGTCAGCAACGGTGTCCTGCTTGGAGCTCTTCCAGCACACCGCCCCTCCATTGAGGGTAAAGACATAACCCGACATGGACTTGGAATCGTCCTTATCACTCTGGAAGCCGGAATCAGCAAAGGCCTCCAACCTGAGGTCTTTTCCGCCGTAAACCAAGAACATCTCCTTAGTCCTCCTCAGGTACTTGAGAATGTTCTTTACTGCTATCCAGTGCTTCTCCCCTGGGTCTGACTGATACCGGCTTACCACGCTTAGTGCGTAAGCTACATCTGGTCTGGTACACAACATCGCATACATTATAGAGCCTACCGCAGAAGCGTAGGGTATAATAGACATGCGTTCCCTTTCCAAATCAGTCTTGGGAGACATCTCTTTGGAGAGGGTGATTCCGTGACAAGCCGGTAGATTACCGCGCTTTGAATCTTCCATACTGAATCTTTTCAGTATAGTGTCGATATACCTGGACTGCGAAAGTCCCAACATCCTCTTGGATCTATCACGATAGATCCGGATCCCCAGAATGTAAGAGGCATCACCCAGGTCTTTCATGGAGAACCTGTGTGACAAGAATCCTTTGACAGATTGTAGCATAGAAATGTCATTTCCTATCAATAGAATGTCATCCACGTACAGGACGAGGAATACGACACTTCTGGCCACAACTTTACTATATATGCACGGTTCATCTGGATTTTTGATAAAGTCATATTCTTTGACTGTCTCATCAAAACAGATGTTCCAACTCCGCGATGCCTGCTTTAGTCCATAAATAGACTTAAGCAGCTTGCATACTTTCCCGCTGCTCCCACTCTGATTGAAACCCTCTGGCTGATCCATATAGACGCTCTCTTCTAAATTTCCATTCAGAAAAGCCGTCTTTACGTCCATCTGCCAGATTTCATAATCATGGACGGCAGCAATAGCAAGAAGGACCCGAATGGATTTGAGCATAGCCACTGGAGAAAAAGTTTCGTCATAGTCCAAACCAGGTCTTTGACGAAAACCCTTTGCAACAAGTCTAGCCTTATAGGTTTCCACCTGTCCATCTACACCAATCTTTTTCTTGAAGATCCATTTGCATCCTATGGGTTTTACCCCATCTGGAGCAAAGTCCAAAGTCCATACTTTGTTGGTGTACATGGACTCCATTTCGGTCCGCATTGCATCTAGCCATCGTACCGAGTCGCCGCTCTGGATGGCTTGCTGGAAGTCAGTAGGTTCATCATCATCTATGATGCAATCCTCTTTATCCCCGTCTATGAGAAAACCGTAGTATCTCTCAGGCGGACGAGACGGCCTACTACTCCTGCGGAGGGGTGCGGGAATGTTCTGTTCTTCCTAAACCTCTGGTTCTACCAAACTTTCAGTATTGGTTTGTGGTTCTGGAATTTCTTCCAGTTCTATTTCGCTCCCACTTGATTCCTTTTCTAAAAACAGATGTTCCAGAAAATGGGCATTACGAGAAACAAAGACCTTTTGTTCCTCTGCGTAATAGAAATAATATCCCTTGGAGTTCTTTGGATATCCCACAAACAAACATTTTACTGATCGTGCCTCGAGCTTGTCCACATGCTGCTTTTTAACAAAAGCTGGACATCCCCAAATCTTCATATGCTGAAGATGGGGTTTCTTCCCAGTCCACATCTGATATGGAGTGGTAGGCACAGTCTTGGTTGGAGCCCTGTTCAGAAGATATGCCGCTGATTCTAGCGCATAACCCCAGAAAGATCGCGGTAACTCAGCATTACTCATCATGGATCGTACCATATCCAATAGGGTTCGATTCCGTCTCTCCGATACACCATTATGCTGTGGAGTGTACGGAGGAGTAAGCTGAGAGAGAATTCCTTTCTCTTTTAGGTAACCTAGGAACTCGGCACTCAAGTATTCTCCACCTCGATCAGATCTAAGTGTCTTTATACTTTTGCCGGTTTGGTTTTCTACTTCATTCTTATACTCCTGGAATTTCTCAAAAGCCTCGGATTTATGTTTCATCAGATAAATGAATCCGTATCTTGAGTAATCATCCGTGAAAGTAATGAAATAGGAAAAACCACCTCTCGCATGTGTAGACATTGGACCGCATACATCACTGTGTATGAGTCCTAAGAGCTCGCTCGCTCTTACTCCTTGTCCAGTGAATGGAGTCTTTGTCATCTTTCCTTTGAGACAAGATTGACAAGTGTCATAAGTATGATATTCGAACGTGTCCAAATATCCTTCTCTATGCAACTTAGTCAACCTTCTCTCATTGATGTGACCCAGTCTACAATGCCATAAGAAAGCTTTATTTAAATCTGGAGACTTTCTTTTTAGTGTGTTCTGGACATTGAAAATTTGGAGTTGGTTTAACACATATATGCCGTTATTTAGAGTACCGGACCCAATCAAACCATGATTAAGGTGGATGTTGACAACATCTCTTACAAACGTGAAATCATAACCTTTATTTGATAACAAGGAAACTGATATGATATTACACGTTAAGCTGGGTACAAAATAACAGTTATGTAAAACCAAAATGTGTCCACTCGTCAATCCTAGGTGATAATCCCCGACGGACGCAGCTCCCACGCTAGCTCCGTTAGCAACCCTGAGGATCATATCACCTTCCTTCAGCACTCTACGGTTTCTCAGTGCCTGCAATGAATTGCAAATATGAGATCCTGATCCGGTATCCAATACCCAGGAAGTAGAGTTGATTGACAGACAATTCTCAATTACAAACACACCTGAAGTCGAAGCCACAGCTTGCTTCGGTTCCTGGTTCTTGGCGTTCCACGCCTTGCAATCCTTCTTCCAGTGCCCTTTCCTGTGACAATGGAAGCACTCATCCAGGCCAACTACCGGTGCTGTAAACTTTTTCTTTCGCTTCTTTCCCACCTTACTAACACCTCCTCTAGGTCTGGGTGCGGCCTTCTTCTTCCTTCCTTTGGCCCTAGCCTTGGACCCGGAAGAAGATGCACCGCCAACAAACATAGCGGGTGTTTCCCTTGCCTTCTGCAAGGTGCCCTCTGCACTCCTTAACATGTTCAGGAGTTCCGCAAGTTCAACTTCTTTTCCTTGAAGATTGAAGTTGAGGATAAACTGGGCGTAGGTGGGAGGAAGGGACTGGAGAACAAGGTCTGTATAGAGCTCATTATCCAAAGTCGTCCCAAGGTCTGCGAGCTCTTCAATATAGCCGATCATCTGTAGGACATGTTCACCTACTGATGACCCGACAGCCAACCTCGCTCGAAACAATTTCTTAGAGGTCTCGTATCTTGCTATACGAGATTGCTCTCCATAAAGTTCCTTTGTATGGAGAAATATGCCATCTAGGGACATATCCTCGTGCCTCCTCTGATGTTCATTGTTCATCGAGGCAAGCACGATGCACTTGGCTCTCGCGCAATCTAAATCCCAGGTTTTGCGGATTTCCTTATCCGCATTGCTGGATTTGGGACCAAGGACAGCAGGTGCTGTAGCGGTGAGGACGTACCCCAGTTTGTCATAGGTCAAAGCCATCTTGACATTCCGCAGCCAATCTTTATAGTTTGGCCCTGTCAGTATATTTTTCTCTAAAAGTAACTTAAGTCCAGTCATTTTCAGGGTCGCTGCAATTAGGAGAGAGAGAAGAAAACTCTTTAGCATGATGCTCTTGCAAGTTTAGAATGGTTTTTAGTTTATCTAAACTGGATGGCTCCCACTGTTTCTCGAATCCTTCCTCAAACCATAAAAGAAGAATTAGCCAAGACTATTCTCACCGTACAATACTTGCTTAACCGTTCAGCCAGGCCGGTGTCGATACTTCGAGGGAGGTTTTCCAATGCTTTCGCGAAGTTCCTTAATTAAATAACCTCTTTTCTCTGGGGGCGTAACCCTGCTGACACTTTTCTGGACACCTACTAGGTTTATAGCATTGATCGTTAAGTGACGAATATCCTGATAAGTAGCATATACTCACAGTAGGATCGGGATCCAAATATCATCGTATGATAATGTTGAAGGAATCCTACCAACATTCATCAAACTCCAAATGGTATGCATCTCTTTGCAAATTTCAGTTTCTTTAGAAATTCCCGATATAAGTTTTTGCCCCATGCTCTTATGACCTTGGCTTTGGTCAAAATGTCATACGTCACATGTCAAGTTCTACCCGTCATTATCTTGTCAATTTGAACCCATCCGTATATACCCCTGACTTTGGTCAAATGGTAATACGACTGTCCCAAACCAACTCATCTATCTTATGCAACAAATGAAAACCCAGTAGCTACCAAACACTATGCCTTGACTTTGGCCAAAATGCATAGCTTGAATACTACTGAATACCCAAATGAAATGACGGAGGGCTACGACTGGTTTTGGCGAAACCGTAAACGTAGTGAACTTGATATAACCGAAGGAACCTGATAGCTTTTAAAAGGAGTGGTTAAAGCTCCGCATTTAAAAATATCTGTTTTAAAAATAACCGAGTGGTTTCTTTTAAATTGTTCCAACGATTTAAACTTTGGTTTGTTTTACTTTGCATTATAGATAATGCGTCCCATCATTAACCTATCATTGCAGAAAACAACGAAAATACAACGTCCTCTTATGCCATCCGCATTCGCCACGGGGTCCCGTCATCACTCGTTAGGTTACTTAACTAACGACAGAGCGGGGGCTGGGCTAGCGCGGGTGTAAAACATAAGTGACCTCTAAATAGCTATCATAAATATAGATATTTTACATTCGTCTGACGCAATGATATTCATTCCAGAACACAGATAAACAATATTGGATTTGCAAGCAATCTGTATTTCTTTTTGAGCCTGCAAGAAAAGACAGATTACACAGTTGTGATGAATAGCCGTTACCCCACCCTCGACCCCTACGGGTACGGCAAACTACCCACCCGGCAGTCTGTGTACCCCACCTTGGGTCAGTCCTAGGAGCAAAAACAGTAAAATGAAATAATACAACGGTGGCTACGACCGCAACCTGGAAGTGCCCCGCAAAATAATATTACAACAAATTACATTTACAACAAATGAATTAAACATTAACCCATTGCTAACCCCGGCTATACACCACAACAGTCCAATACAGTTTATATGCACAAACAGATATAACCATTTCAGAAATGTGCAACCTCCTGCCAACCGACATACTAGCAGTTAGGGGAGGTTTACGAACACATTAAACAATCACAGATATAATCCAATATGCAAATACTGTACAATTCGATCGAATAAACAACATCAATATTGCTCCAAAATCTGCTCTGTTAAACAGTAACCTGAGCAATAATTAAATATTCCAGAAAACCCCAAATTTCACAGAGAAGCAACAGAAGAAAAATCGGCCGCTGACTCGTCAACTCGGCGGCGGAAGCGCGGCAACTCATTGGTTGAGGCCGCGGTTCCGCGGCGCGTTGGTCGATTCAGTCGACTGTTTTTCTTGGGTGTTCTACTGGTGTCATGTCAAGCTCTCTGAACTCACCTGAAAAATTTTCTGACATCGTTTTAAATTCGACAGAAACTTACATTTTTTAGGGTTTTCCGGTTTCGTTTTTCCGTTCGAAATTCGTACAAATTTGCAATCAAGTTATTTATTGTTTAGCGAGGCTCTGATACCACTGTAAGTCGATGTAGTACACCCCAGTACTTGTGGGGAGGCGGATTTTACAAAAACGATCAAGTTTAAGGAACGAACATCGACTAACCGCTTAAATCGAAGCTAAACAAATAATAACCAAACACATAGCTATACTAAACTATAGTGTTAAGGGATTATACCGATCGAAACTAGTCCTTCGTCTTTGTGTCCTCCTTTGTTCTCCTCGACCTTCTCTAGGTAGTAGACGATCCACCCGAGAGCAAAACACCAAGCTAAACCTCTAACTTGAGGTAACTAATCAACTTTGATCGCTAATCAAAGATGAAAGGATGATATAGAGTAAAGGTAATGGATTGTTTAGTCTAACTAATCCTTTGATCTCAACACATGAGGATTAAGGATTAGGGTTTGAAGATGAGAGCTTGAGGAGAGAGAATGTGTGATAAGATTATGAGAGAAGAGAGAGAGTGTATCATAATATTATGAAGCATTCTTATTTATCAATAAAGAATAAAAGAAATGAATAAGCATGCTTCATAAAATATCTAGTGGTGATTCATTAGCATGAGTCATTAAGCAATAAATGTGCATTAATGAAATGAATGAATCACCACCATGACTCACTTTCTTATCCAAAAGAAACCTCCTTAGTCACATCTTCTAGAAGCTTCTCGTACAATTACGAGAACGCCCCTCCAATCCGCAAAAAATACGGAAAAACTTTAGACTGTAAAAATCCAATAACCGGATACCAGTAACTGGCTTAAACCAAAGCCGACTGGTAAAAACTGTCCGAAAGTCGTACGCGCGTAAACGCACGTATGCGTCCGAACCCTTTGTCGCAAAACCATGCAACCTCTATATCGTTTCGCCTGGAGTAGGAAACTCTCTGTGTGGGACTCTAGAGACTCGACTACTACGCTGGCAGTGGGTTTAACCACAGACCGCAAGCGGCACTAGCTGTACGTAACGGTCCCCAGGTAGTTGTCGATAAGAAGGCCGATGAGTAAACCCATCCGAACTCCTACTGAGTCTGATGTGACAATCTCCATACAGTCCGGTCCGTTCGTCCAAGACTATCGCATATCGGGCCTAGGGGGGCGGCAAGCGTCAGTCCCCTAATAGCGGTATAAGTCGTGTCGGAGTGAAGCCCATTACACCCTGAGAAACTACTGGAACCTACCAGTAAATCTCGCTTGCCATGGCCAGGGACTTTGCGTAATGGCTCTCTGACACAGCACGATATCTACTCCCAGTACCGGGAGGGACGAATCCTGTCTAACCGCCACTGCCTCCAAGTGCTCGGGACTGCACCCAACTGCCACCTGTTTGCACGACTCCTTTGAGCCGTGGTAGGGTAGGAATCTAAGAACAGTGGGACACACTCGAGGCGAAGTAGCAGTGTCAAGTCTGCGGACTACGCTGTACTCATGTCACCTGGGAACTGTTCACTGACGACTGGTATCAAACCAACCAACAGTTCCCTGTGAGTCCTGTCCGGTGTACCCGTAACCTAACGAGCACCTGTATACTATCTCCAGTACGACGTACTGACGGCTGTGGGACAGACCATCTCCCCAACTGGGATGAGAAGCGTACACACTAGTCTACTCCGGAGTATCGATGCTCTGTCTCGATAATCCAACGACCAGGGACCTGAATAAGGATGTGCTTGTAGACTACCCAGCCCCCACTAGTGTGACTGCCATCACAACGCTGGTAGACAAGCAAGATCCTAAGAGCTCTATCAATACGTATACTCACATATTAAGATAGAAAAACCAAGTAGCATACTACCATGTTTAGCAAGACTGTTATATACATGTGAATATCCCAAGCTTCCATTAAGTAATATACAAGCTAGTATGATACAGTAATGGCCTTCTAGGGTATAAACACTAACAGCATATACGTACATCATATTTTCGTTCTTTTGTGGTGTGATTAATTGATGGGACTGCATTGATTCATATCAATGTAAGGAAAACAGACCTAATTGATGTTGTTGGAACAATTTTCAAAAGCTGTTATTAAAAGGTCGTTTTCTTTTATTTTGCACAGAGGTATTCGGTTATGAATATCCAGCACCTCATTCGACGAGGCAAGGGCCGAGATCCATTCACCAGAAGTGAACCCTTGGGCAGAGGTTTGCGTCAGGGTAATAACTTCACTATAGTTGATTACTTTTTGCTTTGTATCATGGTAATCAGTTGGAATATCCTGCACCTCATTCTATGGGGAAAGAGCCGAGATCCCTTCACCGGGAGTGACCACTTTAGCAAAGGTTTTCGCCACTATATATTTGTAAAAAGCTATCTGTTTCCTTCAACGATATCAAGTTCATTACGTTAAAGGTTTTTCGCTAAAAACCATTCGTAGCCCTCCGTCATTTCTGATGGGTAGCACTCAGTATTCATGGTATGTTTATTGGCCTTCGTCAAGGCATAGTGTATGGTAGCTGCTTGATACCTTTCTGTTGCATAGATAGATGCGTTGGTTTGGGACAGTCGTACAGCCTTGTTGACCTTCGTCAAAGGTGAGTACGGGTGGGTTCAAATTAACATGGACAATGTTGGGGTTCCTTAGCACCACAGAAGGGTTTGTTTTGCATCTAACATGCTACAATTAAAATTTTAGGGTGCTAAGTAATCTTTAACCTATGATCAAATTAGAAGTTTAGGGTAACAAAAAAGTATCACATACAATAACAAGTGTCTAACATTAAGTGTAGACGAATACAACCTTTGTAGACCTCCTTGCTAGACTCCTTGGAACAACTTGAGTTTGAAATGGTTTTCTCGGATCCCTCGTTGTCCACAACGATCCACCCGGAGTTCCCTTGCCCAAGCCCCAAGCTCCACTTTATTAAGGATGAAGATGAAGCTCACACTCCACACTAGTAGGCTAGACTAAAGTAGAATGGTGATGTGGGTTTTAATCTCACTCAAAAGACTTTTCTTTTTAATTCTTTCTCTTTCTTTTTCAAACCCTAGAGAGTTTTTTAGGAGAGAGAGGAAGAAGAAGATGGGAGCTTAACTTGACTCAAGAGAGAAGATATAAGACATAATGCAAAATTGAGAATAATAATTCTCATGCTAAACCATGGTTACAAAATATCTAGATATTTTGTAACTTGAGGTTATGAAAAAACCATAGGCTACAAAACCATAGGCAACAAAACCATGGTATTTACTTTGGTCAATAAGAGAAAAGGATTTGACTAGTCAACCTTGTTTTTGTTCTCATTTTGCTTAACTCAAATAAATAAATAAATAAATAAATGTAACCATGTGAGTCTTGTATGGCCACCACCATTGTATCATCAACCATGTGTGCATCCATATCAACATATACATACACTCATGCATGCATCAAAAAGAAATAGGCTTTAAGTAAAAGGCTAATGGTCATCAATATTAAATCAAATATTGATTTAATAAACCGGTTATATCTCATACGGCCTGACCAATAGAAAATGCTAGATTATAATGCGGTATCTCATACACGCTTTTGTCAGTGTATATGCCCCAGAGGCCATTACTGTATCATACTAGTTTGTATATTATTTAATGGAAGCTTGGCAGTTGTAATAACATTCTTGCTCAAAATAGTAGTATGCTACTTGGTTTGTTTCTAGTTCAATATGTACATATATTTCTTTTATCATATCGCCTATGCATATTAGTAGAGCCCTTAGGATCTATGCTTGATTACAAGCGTTGTGATGGCAGTCACACTAGTGGGGGCTGGGTAATCTACAAGCATATCCTTATACAGGTCCCTAGTCACTGGATTATCGATACAGGACATCGATACTCCAGAGTAGACTGGTGTATACGCTTCCTTTCCTAGCCTGAGAGATGATCTGTCGCACAGCCATCGGTACGTCATAACGGAGATAGTATGCAGGTGCTCATTAGGTTGTGAGTTACACTGGACGACTCATTGGGGACTGCTGGTTTGTAATATACCTATCGTCAGATGGCAGTACCCACATGACATGAGTACAGCTTAGTCCGTTGACTTGATACTGCTGCTTCGCCTCAAGTGTGTTCCCACTATTCTTAGATTACTACCCTACCACGGCTCTACTAAGTCGTGCAAACAGGTAGTAGTTGGGTCCAGTCCCGAAGCACTTGGAGGATATGGCGGTTAGATGGGATTCGTCTCTCCCGGTATTGGGGGTTGATATCGTGCTGTGTTCGAAACGCCATTACACATAGTCCCTGGCCAGGGAAAGCAAGATTTACTGGTAGGTACTCCAGTAGTTTCTCAGGGTGTATTGGACCGTACTCCAAAACGACTTATACCGCTATTAGGGGTCTGGCGTTTACGGCCCCCTAGGCCCGATATGCGATACTCTTAGACGGACAGACCGAACTGTACGGAGATTGTCACATACGACTCAATAGGAGTTCGGATGAGTTATGCTCATCGGATTTCTTATCGACAATACATGGGGACCGTTACGTACAGCTAGTACCGCTTGCAGCCTGTGGTTAAACCCACTGCCAGCGTAGAGTCGAGTCTTTAGAGTCCCACACAGAGCGTTTCCCTACATCGGTCAAAACGTGTAGATATCGTATGGTTTTTCGAAAGGGTTCGATCACGTGCGTACACTCGTGCACGCACAATGAGTCGGACGGACAATACTAGTGGGCTTTGGTTTAAGCCGGATCTTAGTATTGTACTGATGGATTTTCTTCGTCTTCGGTATTCGTATTTTTCGGAATACGAATACAGGTACATATGTATGGACGATGTGGCATTTTTGTAATTTATTCAAAGATACTTCTAGAAGATGATATTTCATATATGTATTTTTCATTTTGGATTAAATGATTTATGAGTTATGACATAGTAGTAATGAGGTGGAAAATGCATGATATTGAGCATGGCTAAATATGACACATGGTGGATTTTGAAGCCATGACTCATTTGGTTGTAAATTGAACCCTAATTACTATTATTCATTTAATTTATTAGATGAATAATAGAGAGTGTTCAGTTTAGAACCATAAGTTAGACACACACTCTCTCATACATTTCTTCACTAGCTTTTTCTAAAACATCTTCTTCTTCCTCAAACCCTAGGATACTCATGTGTTGAGTTACCTAGGAAGAAATAGAAAGACTCCTCAATCCATCTACACCATCTACACAACCTAGATCATTTAGATTAGCAATCTACTTGATCTAGTTTCTTTGGTATAGAAGATAAGCTTGGTGCACAAACATTCAGGTGGATCATCTAGGATTCGAGCAAGACGACGAGGAGACGACATCCGTACCACTTTGAGGAGTTCGTGCAGGTGAGGAGGACAGTGAGATAAGGAGAAGAAGGACCAGGTTTCTTGAGGTATAATTTCTGTACTTAGTTTATACTTCTTTTGCTATTGCTAGATACGGTTTAGATTACAATCATGGCTTACAGTCGATGTTATGATGCTAAAAATTATCGTTTTTTGCACCTTCCGTCTCCCCGCGATTCCGCGGGGTGCATAGCATCGACTTACAGTGGTATCAGAGCCAACTAAACCTAATCTAGCAGATTAGCAAGTAGAATAATTTCGATTGTCGGAAAAACCGGAAAACTAAATATCGAAAACCCCAGTTTCTGTCAATTTTCATAATTGTCTGTAAAATTATTTCAGTATCAAGAAAAATACATGTAGGCTTTTCTAAGATGACACAAGAAATTCGAGTCTCTGAATCGCCAAGACAGCAGCGGATCCGCTGCAGAATCGTCTTTCTGCGACGGAACCGCGGCCGAGTCATGGCCGATTCAACTCGGGTTTATTCCGTTGTATCTTAATTTTGGTATTATGATTTCTGGAATATTTGGTTTCTACCCAGTAAGTTTCTGAGTCCTGGTTTGCATTTAGGGTAGTAGATACGGAAAATATGTTTCGATCGAATTCCTATTGTACTTAGCTAATTGGTTCTTCTGTATTGTTATATGTGTTTTAAACGTCGACTAATTGCTATACGTCGGTAAGTCGAGGTTGCACATATCTGTTGGTTTGTGTATATAAACATTTTCTGATTGTCGATGATGAATAGCCGAGGATGTGAGAAAAGCGTTTTTATCTTTCATTCATGTAAATTGTAAAATTGATGTAATATTATTTCGCGGGGCACATCTGGGTTGAGGTTGTAGCCATCTTTGTATTATTTTCTTTTTACTGTTTTCTGCTCCTAGGATAGACCCAAGGTGGGGTACACAAACTACCGGGTTCTTTGAAGTGCCAAGTGGCCTACTCACTTTGTTGAGGGAGGCTTCTTCACTTCTGGAATTTGGCGGGTAGTTTGCCGTACCAGTAGGGGTCTGGGGTGGGGTTTGGCTATTCATCGCGACCGTGGGATCCGTTTTTCGTTGCAGGCTTAAACGAAACGCGACATTCCTAGCATATCTGAAATGTTTATCTGTGAATGGAATGATTATTATTGCATGAGATGACTGTAAAATATCTATATATGGTATATAGTAGGCGTCACTTATGTTTTACATCCGCACTAGCCCAGCCCCCGCTCTGTCGTTAGTTAAGTAACCTAATGGGTGATGACGGGTCCCGTGGCAAATGCGGATGGCATAAGAGGACGTGATATTTTTTTTCAGTTCTCTCGGTAATGATAGGAGTAAATGATGGAACTGCATTAGATTAATGCAGAGCAAATAAACCAAAGTTAAATCGTTGGAACAAATTTGAAAACTACTCGGTTTTTTATTAAAACAGCAAACTTTTTAATGTGGAGCTTAAACCACTCCTTTTAAAAGCTATCATGTTCCTTCGATTATATCAAGTTCACTACGTTCACGGTTTTACCAAAACCATTCGTAGCCCTCCGTCATTTAAGTTAAATGTTCAGTAGTATTCAAGCTGTGTATTTTGACCTTCGCCAAGGCATAGTGATTGGTAGCTACTAAATATTTATCTGTAGCATATATAGATGCGTTGTTTTGGGACAGTCGCACTGCCATTTTGGCCTTCCTCAAGGGTATGTACGGGTGGGTCCAAATTAACCTGGAGAATGATAGGTAGAACTTGACATGTGACTTATGATATGCTGGCCTTCGTCAAGGTCATAAGAACATGGGGCAAAAACCCACATCGGGAGTTTCTAAAGAAACTGAAACTTGCTAGTGTTGCATACCATTTGGAGTGTGATAATTTTGGTAGGATTCCTTCAGCTTTATCACACAATGATATTTGGATCCCGATCCTACTGCGAGTATATGCTACTCCTCAGGAGATTTTTTCACTAAACGATCAATGCTATAAGCCAAGTAAGTGTCTAGAACGGTGTTAGCGGGGCTACGCCTCCAGGGAAAAGAGGTTATGTAATTAAGGAACTTCACGAAAGCGTTGGAAAACCTCCCTCGAAGTACCAACACTGGCCTGGCTGGACGGTTAAGCAAGAATTGTACGGTGAGATTAATCCTGACTAATTCCTCTTTTTTGGTTTGAGGAGGGATTCGAAAAACAGTGGGAGCCATCCTGTTTAGATAAACTAAAAACCATTCTAAACTTGCAAGGGCATCATGATAAAGTGTTTCTTCTCTCTCTCCTAATTGCAACGACCAAACATGACGGGCCTTAAGTTGCTTTTAGATAAAAACATGTTGACAGGGCCAAACTATAAAGATTGGTTCAGGAATGTCAAGATGGCTATTACTTATGACAAGTTGGGCTATATCCTTACTACAAAAGCCCCCGCCGTCCCAGGCCCAGACTCCAATGTCGCGGACAGGGAAATCCGTAAGACCTGGGAGATTGACTACGAGAAGGCCAAGTGCCTCGTGCTTGCCTCTATGGACAATGAACATCAGAGGAGGCACAAGAATATGGACCTAGAATCTATATTCCTCTATACAATGGAATTATATGGAGAGAAATCTCATATCGCAAGATACGAGACCTCGAAGAAACTGTTTCAAGCAAGGTTGGTCGTCGGATCATCTGTCGGGGAACACGTCCTTAAGATGATTGGCTACATTGAGGAGCTCATATACCTCGGGACCACAATAGAGAATGATCTAAACAGACTTGATTCTCCAATCCCTTCCTTCCACCTACGCCCAGTTTATTTTGAATTTTAATATTCGAAGTAAAGAAGTTGAACTTCCTGAACTCCTCAACATGTTGAGGAGTGCTGAGGGCACCCTGCAGAAAGCAAGGGAAACACCTGCTTTATTTGTTGGTGGCACTTCTTCTTCCAGGTCCAAGGCGAAAGCCAAAGGAAAGAAGAAGAAGGCCCCCACCAAATCGAAAGGCGGTGTTGGTAAGGTGGAAGCAAAGGGAAAATCAAAAGTTGGGGGGGAAATTGTAGGAAAGGAAGAATGCTTTTATTGTCACAAGAAGGGCCATTGGAAAAAGGATTGCAGGGCCTAGAAATCCCAGAACCAGGGAACGAAGAAGGTTGTGGCTTCAGCTTCAGGTGTGTATGTTATTGAAAACTGTCTTTCAATCAACTCTACTTTGTGGGTATTGGATACCGGTTCAGGATCTCATATCTTTAATTCTTTGCAGGCACTGAGAAGACGTAGAGTTTTGAAGGCGAGCGATATAACCCTCAAAGTTGCAAACGGAGCAAGCATGGATGCTATGTCCGTGGGGGAATATCACTTAGGATTGACTAATGGACATGTTTTGGTTTTGTGCAACTGTTATTATGTACCTAGTTTGACTTGTAATATCATATCAGTATCTTTAATGTCTAAAGAAGGTTATGATTTTGCATTTGTAAGTGATGTCGTAAACATCCACCTTAATCATAACTTGATTGGGTCAGGTACATTAAGCAACGGTATATACGTATTAAACGAAACGCGGATTTTTAATGTCAAGAATACGCACAAAAGAATGTCTCCAGAAATTAATCATGCTTTCTTATGGAATTGTAGACTGGGTCACATCAATGAAACACGGTTGACTAAGTTGCATAAAGAAGGATATTTGGATCCGTTCGAATATCAATCTTATGCAACTTGTCAATCTTTTCTCAAAAGAAAGATGACAAATACTCCATTCACTGGACAAGGAGTAAGAGCAAGCGAGCTCTTGGGACTCATACATAGCGATGTATGTGGTCCAATGTCTACACATGCATGAAGCGGTTATTCTTACTTCATCATTTTTGTTGATAATTTCTCAAGGTACGGACATGTCTTCTTGATGAAGTATAAATCCAAAGCTTTTGAGAAATTCCGGGAATATAAGAATGAAGTGGAAAACTAAACCGGCAAAAGTATAAAGACACTAAGATCTGATCGATATGGTGAATACTTGAGTGCCGAGTTCCTCGAATACCTAAAAGAGAATGGAATTCTCTCTCAGCTTACTCCTCCATATACTCCACAACACAATGGTGTATCGGAGAGATGGAACAGAACCCTATTGGATATGGTTCATTCCATGATGAGTAATGCTGAGTTACCGCGATCTTTCTGGGGTTATGCACTAGAATCAGCTGCATATCTTTTAAACAAAGTTTCTACCAAGACAGTGCCTATGTAACACCTTAGAATGTGTTTTGTAGCTAATTATATTTTAATGTGTGGTTTTTAACAAAAAGTTTACCAAATTAAGTTTTAAATATTTTATCCTATTTAATGTATATTTTATAAGAATTTTGTTCGGCGCACACACACTTGTGCATGATAACTAGGGTTGTTTTTGGGGTTAAACATGATTAGCAATCATGGTTAACTAACCATTTGTCTTAGGTTAGTCTTATGTTTGGTTTAGAGTTATGGTTGTTATTTTAATTGAAAATGAATTTGGGAAATGTTTTAATATTGGGTTGAAGGTTGACTTTGTGTGAGGGTGGGGGCATGGGAAGTATGGTGTGAGCCATGCCTCATCATGAGGGAAGAGAGAGACGGGGGGGTCTTGGCCTTGTTCTCTCATTCCTCCTCTCATTTTCCCTTTCTCTCATTCTCTCACACAACACACACACACTCTTTAGCATAGCAGCAGCAGTGGCAGCATCATCACCCTCAGCAACAAAATCATCATCAGCAGCACCACATAGCAGCAGCAGCAACAGCAAGCTTCAGCAGTAGCAGCAGGCAGCAGCAACAGCAACTGCAGCTCCTCCCCTTCATTTCTTCTGCTTCCTGCAGCTCCCTAGGGTTAAGTTTGAGGTATTATTCCAGAACTTACTCCCTAGCTTGCTTAGTTAGTGTGGTTTTACATCGGTTAATGGTTTTTAGTGCGTTTTACTGTGATATGGGGTGTTTAGTGGGAACCTTGTGCTAGTGTGGTGTGATTTGGTTCCAGTAGGTTATTAATGAGTTATTGAGACCTTATTAACTTAGCTTAACCCCTCTTGCACTAAAATACCACTAGTTTCCCTAATTGATGCAAATTTGTCGTTTTTAAGCAAAACTGAGTTTTTCTGGAACTGCTTTGAACCCGATGTGTACTGAGTGAAATTGGGAAGACTGCAGTACAGTGGAGATGTGCTGATACCCTAGCTAGAACCCGACCCCCTGATTCTTCCCTTTGGCCGCCGATTTGTGCTTTCTGGCCGCAATTTGCGGCCAGACAGGTAGGGTTTGGGTGGGTGTTTGGTCCTATAGGTGTCTGCTAGTGTGTAGGGTGTTGATATATGTATATTTTTGTAAGTTTAGCTCTGTATAGAAATCTGGGACTATATGTCGTATTTGGTGTCCGTTGTGTTTGCGCGATACGCGCGATACGTGAGTGAGTTCTGTGATCCAGCGTATCGCCGCGTGTCGCGATGGTTTTAGACGCGTACACACACGATTCAGCGTATCGTGCACACGCGCGTTTAGTTCGCGACGCGAGTTTCTCGTTTTGGTTCGATATCGCGTTTCGCGGAATATTTTGGCTTATATATATGATTTTCATGTCGTATTTGCAGGTTTGCAGACAGGGACTACGGACACTACTACAGAGGGAGCAGATGGTAGGATTCACCTAGCGTGGATTGTAGGTGAGTAGATTTAACATCTACAGGGGAATCGCCCGCATGACATTATGCGTCTGGGCTAGGATTCAATTACCTGTCGCACATTCTACGTCATTGTAGAATTGCGCCTTTACTGTTTTCCCTCGATATAGTTATATACTGTGACTAGCAGCCGTAGGACACTGCACACATTATTGACGGTTCATGTTGCACGAGCACGGATTGTATGCTACACACACACCGTCAATAATTACCATGTCACACACTACCCCTTATAGCTGCTATTGCTTGCCACACATGACATCTAGCTTATCGGTATACCTATAGTGTATCATACCTTTAGTGATAGGTATATTTTCACCTTGTGATACAGCTACAGGTATACCTCCTACATATTTTACTTATACCGGGAGGGATTTCCCACATATGTTACTTATACCCAGGGGGGTATACGACATCAGTTCCTATAGGTAGATACCTGTGCATTGCTACACCTGTATGTTACACACATATTCAGCTGCAGATACCTATTTACTTTTACTGATGTCACTTAGCTGTATCATCTTGATTTCGCATACATCCGGTTCAGCTATATACTTTTGTTTACCTGCTCGCATTCAGATATATCGCATATATTCATTCCTGGATTTGCGCATTGTTTATTTGGATTTTATATGATGTTTTCGGGATTTGGGAACCGCGGGAGTTCATGAAATTATGCATACATGGAACAATTCGGTTTCCTTGATATGATATTTGAGCGTCCCTGTCACGCCCCGCTTCCCAGAGTACGCAAGATTGGGCACGTGATATAGCCAACCATGCTACCTGTGGGTAGGAAGTATCCATCCACAGTCACATTACGGTTGTAAGGATATCAAGAACGAGATAATAAGCTAATCTAATACATGTCCAAATCCATAATAACAAGAATCAATAAACAATAAGTGCGGAAGCTAATAATCCAATACAATGAATAAACAGTACGTCCCATAATGCGGCTCACATCTGGAAATGAAATGAAATAAATAAACTAAACCTTAAGGAACTCACAGTTCAGCCTGCTGGCTGAAGTACTCCTGCTCGGTCGTAGACAGTGGTACGGAATCTGGGCCATGCAAAACCCAGACGTCAGCGCGTCATGACATCAAATATATAGTATAAACATGGTAATAAACAATGCAAGCATGAACATGTGTAAAGCAGTAATAAGAAATAATCAAGCAGGGTAATGTGCAATGGTGACTAAACTATCCTTTCAGCTTTTCTACTCTATAGTCTTTGAAACCAATTGATGAATCGTCGATGTAACTCAATAGTATCCCGTGCGTGCCCGGGACCAGGGTCAAAGCCCTCGGGGCCGAATCCGAGACGTGCCGCTAAGCAGTAAAAGGTAGCAAGATGGACGAGTGATGTCAGCATCACCACTCCGGAGCTGGCCAAGCCCGTAAGACTGATCAGAACAAGTATCAAACTGTTGAGTTACAAGTCGGTTTCACCTTGATTTCCCCATACCCCCAAGTTATGTATGTCAGGTCAGGTATTCAGTAGTCACGGACTAATGCCAACAGAGAATCCGGTAAAAGTAGGTCTGTCTGGATAGACAGCAGGAATGGTCAGGTTGTCGGCATTAGGCATGAAATCATGAAACAAGTCATGTCATGGTATAACAAGATGAGTCGGTATGAATATATATGTCATGTGTAACAGGTTCAGGCCAATATGTAGTGCAATCGGGTATGTGCTCACAACAGGTATACAATCAATAATGAACAGCAGCAAGAAACAGTAAATAACCATATTATACCATGTAAACACAGTGGTGTTTTGTATTCTCTTATTAACAGGTTCAGGCACCCTTGGGTGCAACAATCACAGGGTAAAACAGTATTAGTAACAAGAAGCAAAGAAGCCATTAAAACTACAGCATAATAATAGTTACAAGGATGATCTAGCAATTTAAGCAAGGGCGTGCTAATTGGTTTAATTAGTTAAAGTATGGAATGATAGTATACCGATTAATTACACGAAACTACCATACTGATTTAAAGTTAAGGCTTATTGTGACCGTCGGTTTTAAGTTATGAACTAATATGATAATCACGAGTAAAGCAAGACTTGATATTGTGTACTAGCATGTTAAAGCAAGTATTCGGATACTTGCCTCGACGGTTTCGCAAACCGGAAAGCACGGATGCGACGTCGGCAGAAAACACGAGACGGGTGTACGGATCTCGGATCGAGTCCAAACAGCGAACAACGGGATCACACGGACCAGGGTACCTCGCTGGAGCATCGGGTTCAAAAGACGGCACGGTCGGATTCCGGCAAAAGTCATCGGCAACGAGGTTAGCAACAATGATATGATACACGCAAATAACGACCAGCGAGGGGGATTGTACCAAAAGGAAGGACAAGGGAAACTTACAGGGAAGAAGCAGGGTGCAACCACGATGGCTCGACGGAACTGGAACGCCGGCGAGGCAGCGACGGCGAACAACGATGGCTGGAAATCCTGGGTTCGTTGGAAAGAGGTGCTGCAGTGAGAATAAGGGTGGTAGTCGACTATGGTGGTCGAGGGGGAAGGGAGGTGGTCGGAGGTGGCGTCGACGAGGGTCGACGACGCGATTTCCGGCGACCTGGAGGTTTGGCGCTAGGGTTCTGCTCGGGTCTGGTGGTGGTCTGGCGAGGAGAGGAGGGAGGTGATGACGAGGTAGTGACGAGGAGGATGAGAGGGTGTCGCGGGAGTCGTCGGCGACGGGAGGTGGCGTCGACGGCGAGGTCTGCGGGGGTTGGAGGCGTCGTCGGGTTGGGTGCAGGCGTGGAAGAGAGCGGGAGAACGAGGGGAGGAAGGTGCGGCTAGGTCGAGGAGGTGTTGATGGCGGCGACGAGGTCACGGGGAGGTCGGCGGTAAGGTCGCGAGGGCTAGGGTTAGGGTTTGCTTGGGTGTTCTCGTGGTCGATGGGGAAGAGAAGGCGGCTTCATGCGAGAAGAATAAATAGAGGAAGAGAGAGAGAGAGATTGGAGAGAGAGATAGAGATTTGATGAGATAGAGAGAGAGGGAGAATGAGGAGAGAGACAGAGAGAGGCGGAGAGAGAGAGAGATGTGAAAGGGGCCCCACGAGGCTGATCACTTGCTCATGATTGGCTGAGGCGAGACATGAGAAGGAAATTGGAATGATTTTGGAAGGATTTGTAGTTAAGGAAGATTTAAAATCGTATATTATTAGTTTAAGGTATTAAATTTAAATGGGCCTTTTTGGCGCGAAATGAAATATTTCCAAATCGCGCCCGGGTTGCGCCCAAATGTTCCAAATTCAAATTATAGGATTTTAAGCGGGTTCCAAATTTTGAAAAGAGGTGTTTAATGATTAAAATGCATGTCCCCAAGTCGGACACTTGCACGCGCGCGTAGTCGTCCATACTTGCCCGTTTAGCCAAACGGAACGGAATCTCGACACGCGGACGCTACCACGCGACTAGTGGCGACGAGTAGGCCAACATGGACACTTCAAATTTCATTTTAGGAGTTAAAATTTGTTATGTGCCAAAATGACTTAACCGGTTAAAATTTAGCAATAAATCCCAGAAAAACAGAATAATTGGAAATGAGCAATATATAACCCTCAACTAGTAATATAAATAGTATTATTGGGCTCGGGTGTTACATCATACCCAACTACAAAAGAATTTCGTCCTCGAAATTCCAAGAATACAAGATAGCTAACTACTGGAAAAGGTGAGGGAATTTCTGCCGGATCTCGTCTTCTCGCTCCCAAGTGGATTCTCCATGCGATCGATTTCCCCAAGAAACTAGCACAAGAGGGATAACCTTGTTCTTAAGAACCTTTTCTCTCCGATCCTTGATTTCAACTGGTCGCTCTTCAAAAGTCAGGTCCTCCCGTACGGTCAACTCCGAATGATCCAAGACATGAGTCTCATCACGAACATACCTCCGTAGTTGAGACACATGAAACACATCGTGAACTCCTGCTAATGACTGTGGTAACGCCAACCGGTACGATACCTCTCCAACACGCTCCAAAATCTCGAAGGGTCCAACGAATCGAGGACTAAGCTTTCCCCGACTGCCAAAGCGAATCACCCCTCTAGTCGGTGATATCTTCACGAATACCAAATCACCCACGGCGAACTCTAGAGGTCTTCTTGACGTGTCGGCCCAACTTTTCTGTCTGTCTTGAGCTGCCTTCATATGCTTCCTGATGGTATTCACCTTCTCGACTGTCTGTACCACCAAATCTGGTCCTAGTAACCTTCGTTCACCAACATCATCCCAACAAACCGGCGAACGGCACTTACGACCATACAACGCTTCAAACGGAGCCATCTGAATTGTCGCTTGGAAGCTATTGTTGTACGAAAACTCCACCAGGTGTAGATGATCCTCCCAAGAACCTTTGAAGTCTAACATGCAAGCCTTCAACATATCTTCAAGGGTCTGGATCGTTCTCTCCGATTGTCCATCAGTTTGAGGATGATAAGCTGTGCTAAACTTCAGTCGAGTCCCCAAACTTTCTTGTAAACTCCTCCAAAAGTGCGACAAGAACCGAGTGTCCCGATCGGACACGATGCTTACCGGTACTCCATGCAATCTGACAATCTCCTGCATGTACCGCTCTGCCAAAGTCTCCGTCGATTGACCAACCCGAAAAGGAATAAAGTGAGCTGCCTTGGTCAACCGATCGACAATCACCCATACTGCATTGTTGCCCTTTGGGCTCCGCGGTAAAGCTGTCACGAAATCCATGGTTATATGTTCCCACTTCCACTGAGGAATCGGAAGTGGTTGCAACAAACCAGCAACCCTTTGGTCTTCAGCCTTGACTTGCTGACACACCAAGCACTTAGCCACGAAGCGAGCAATTTCCCGTTTCATACCTTCCCACCAGAAGTGCGGTCGAATATCTCGGTACATTTTTGTCCCTCCTGGATGTACAGAGTAAGCTGAACTGTGTGCCTCCTTCATGAGCTCTTCTCGCACATCTCCTTTTGGCACACACACACGGCTACCATATCTCAACGAACCTTCTTCGTGGATCAGTAAATCGGTTCGTAGTCCGGCTTCAACCTGCTCTCGAAACTTTTGCAGTCTAGGATCCTGCGATTGTGCCGCTTTAATCTTCTCAACTAAGGACGACTGTACTTGCAACTGCATCAACTGTCCTGTAGCATGTGGTAGTACAACCTCCAAGTCAAATCTCTGAATATCCGCAATGATCTCCCTTTATGCGGTCAAAACCTGAATTGCTGGTAACCGACTCAGCGCATCTGGCACGACGTTAACTTTTCCCGGGTGGTACTTAAGATCAAGGTCGTAGTCGGCCATCAGCTCCAACCATCTGCGTTGTCTCATGTTCAACTCCTTCTGAGTAAACACATACTTTAAACTCTTGTGATCTGTAAAGACTTCAACTCTCTCGCCCAGAAGGTAGTGTCTCCAAATCTTCAGGGCGAAGATCACGGCTGCAAGCTCTAAGTCATGAGTCGGATAGTTCTTCTCGTGAGTCTTCAATTGTCTCGATGCGTAAGCGACGACTTTCCCATTCTGCATTAAAACACATCCCAATCCTTTTCCGGATGCGTCGCTGTGAATCACCAGTCCTCCTGAATTATCCGGTAGGGTCAGGATCGGGGCGGTTATCAATTTCTGCTTCAACGTCTCAAAGGCCAATGCACATCCGTCCGTCCAAACAAACGGTACCTCCTTTCGTGTGAGCTTGGTTAACGGCTCAGCTACGCGAGCGAAGTTCTCCACAAATCTTCTGTAGTATCCGGCGAGTCCAAGAAAACTCCTTATCTCCGCAACATTCTTCGGAATAGGCCAATCTCGAACTGCTGTAATCTTCTCGGGATCAACGGCGATTCCATCGCCCGACACGACATGCCCCAGAAACTTCACTTCTTCCAGCCAGAATTCGCACTTACTCATCTTCGCGAATAATTTCTCTTGTCTCAGCGTCTGCAGTGCGATCCTTAAGTGCTCAGCATGCTCCTCCGGACTCTTCGAGTACACCAGAATATCGTCAATGAATACCACAATAAACTGGTCCAAGAACGGTGCAAAGATCCTGTTCATCAAATCCATGAATATTGCCGGCGCATTAGTCACTCCGAAGGGCATCACTAAATACTCGAAATGCCCATACCGAGTTCGAAACGCCGTCTTGCAAATGTCTCCTGCCTTCACTCGGACCTGATGATATCCTGATCGCAAGTCCAGTTTCGAGAATACCTTCGCGCCACTAAGCTGCTCAAAAAGTTCTCCAATGCGAGGGATCGGGTATTTGTTCTTAATAGTCACCGGTTCAATTCTCGATAATCAATGCACATCCTTCTCATGCCATCCTTCTTCTTTACTAAAAGAACTGGAGCTCCCCACGGCGAGTTGCTGCTTCGAATCCATCCCTTCTCGAGTAATTCACCCACTTGTTTCTTAACTTCTTCCAATTCCACCGGTGCCATCGGATAATAAGATTTTGATACTGGCGCTGCACCAGGAATAAGGTCAATCGCAAACTCCACATCTCGCTTCGGCGGTAAGCCCGAAATATCTTCAAACACATCCATAAAGTCGCGGACAACTGCCGGCTCTTCACTATTATCCACTACCATAGCCGCAAGAACACTGTTCGTCGGCCTAGCCCTAAACTCGACTGGCCCGACAGAACTGCTTCCTCCAATGAAAGTAAACTCAGGGTGTCCGGGAATCTGGAAAATTACTTCCCTTGCCCTACAATCAATGTGTGCGTGGAAAGTGCCAAGAAAATCCATTCCCAAGACAACCTCATAACTGCCCGTATCTATCACCAAGAAATCTGCAAAAAGCTCTCGTCCGCAAACAACAACCGTGCAATCTTTACATTCCTTACTAGCTATGATTTTCCCATTCCCGGTGTGTATGTCCCAAAAACTAGACAGGGTCGTGCAGGTGATCGAGTGTGTAGTTATAAATTTGGATGACATAAAACAGTGGGATGCTCCGGAATCAAATAATGCCAATGCGGGAAAACCACGAACGAGTACAGTACCTGAAACCACTTCTCTTGATGCCTTGGCTTCCTCAGCTGTCAAGGTGAAAGCTCGACCCTGGTTGGGTCCTTGTGTCAGCTGCTTCTGCCCTTGGAACGGTCTCTGCAGAGTCTTCCGTATATCATCTCTCGTGCGAAGCTTCGACGGACAAGCGCCAACTGCATGATCGGCTGCTCCACAAACCAGACAAAGTCCCAGTCTCCTTCGACACTCCTTCTGCACGTGCCCAGGTAATCGGCAGTAATCACAAGTCACACTCTTCCTTCGATCAACGATCACAGGCTTCTTCATTGGCGCTACACCTCGACGGTCCACTGGAATACCTCTGCGCCCATGATCTCGGTTAGGCACAAATGCAGGCTTCCTGGCCGCAACTGCTGTCTGGTGAAGGTTCCCTTTCAATCCTGATAAACTCTGTTGCTCTCTTGCTGCCGTAAGAACCTGTGAGAAAGTGGTCAAACCCAGGGAGACAATCTGCCTCTGGATGTCCACATCCAAACTGCGCAAGAACCTTCGTGCCCTGTCTGCCTCCTTGGCGACTAAGGGTCCAGCGAAACGGCTGAGTCTCGTCCATTCCGCTGCATGTACATCCACAGCTGCCCCATTTTGTCTCAGCCCGATAAATTTCTCCTCCATTTCCTCCCGTGCAGTCCGCGGGAAGAACTTTTCCAAGAAACTTTTGGAGAAATCCGCCCAACTGATTGGCTTGGACAAGCGGGTCTCCTCCACAAGCCACCACTCTCGGGCGTAATCTACCAGCTGAATGCGCACCACATCAACTCTCTTGTCTTCAGGGATCTGTGCCGCAATCAGTAAATTCTCCGTGTCCACTAGCCACTGCTCGGCTGGCAACGGCTCCTCCAGACCAGTGAAAGTAGTAGGACCCAAACGTCTGAAATCTGCCACGGTCCCTACTCGGTCGACTGGCTTCGCCACAGCGGTGTTTACAGACTGCTGAATAGCCTGCAAACTCTCCTGAAATGTATCCACTTGCTGCTGGATCAGCTCAGTTTCCCTCTTCTGGTTTTCCAACATCCCACGTATCACTCCTAACATGGCGGCTTCATCCACACGCCTCTGATACGTCTTGAAATTCTTATCTGCCATGGTCCTGAAATCAAAACAAACAACATTAGCATGATGATAGATACAATATATAAATCAAGGCTAGAACTCCAAGATACTTAAATAGAGTGCTGCATTGTAGCTATGCCGCGGTATCATAGCCGCAATTACTTAACTTGACCCAAGTCGCCTAAGTCCTAGAGATAACAAGAATTTAGGTTTTCGAGTTGACAATGCAAAGTAAGTTTGCATGTCGACATGATCCGGAAGAATGATTCAAGGGTGGTAACACGGTCAAAGTGGCAGGACATGTTTCCTAATCACGGGTATTCTGATTCGTGTATCGGGTGCGATACCCAACTACAAGGAATCAACCCAATTAACCTATGGCTCTGATACCAAAAGAACCATGTCACGCCCCGCTTCCCAGAGTACGCAAGATTGGGCACGTGACATAGCCAACCATGCTACCTGTGGGTAGGAAGTATCCATCCACAGTCACATTACGGTTGTAAGGATATCAAGAACGAGATAATAAGCTAATCTAATACATGTCCAAATCCATAATAACAAGAATCAATAAACAATAAGTGCGGAAGCTAATGATCCAATACAATGAATAAACAGTACGTCCCATAATGCGGCTCACATCTGGAAATGAAATGAAATAAATAAACTAAACCCTAAGGAACTCACAGTTCAGCCTGCTGGCTGAAGTACTCCTGCTCGGTCGTAGACAGTGGTACGGAATCTGGGCCATGCAAAACCCAGACGTCAGCGCGTCATGACATCAAATATATAGTATAAACATGGTAATAAACAATGCAAGCATGAACATGAGTAAAGCAGTAATAAGAAATAATCAAGCATGGTAATGTGCAATGGTGACTAAACTATCCTTTCAGGTTTTCTACTCTATAGTCTTTGAAACCAATTGATGAATCGTCGATGTAACTCAATAGTATCCCGTGCGTGCCCGGGACCACGGTCAAAGCCCTCGGGGCCGAATCCGAGACGTGCCGCTAAGCAGTAAAAGGTAGCAAGATGGACGAGTGATGTCAGCATCACCACTCCGGAGCTGGCCAAGCCCGTAAGACTGATCAGAATAAGTATCAAACTGTTGAGTTACAAGTCGGTTTCACCTTGATTTCCCCATACCCCCAAGTTATGTATGTCAGGTCAGGTATTCAGTAGTCACGGACTAATGCCAACAGAGAATCCGGTAAAAGTAGGTCTGTCTGGATAGACAGCAGGAATGGTCAGGTTGTCGGCATTAGGCATGAAATCATGAAACAAGTCATGTCATGGTACAACAAGATGAGTCGGTATGAATATATATGTCATGTGTAACAGGGTCAGGCCAATATGTAGTGCAATCGGGTATGTGCTCACAACAGGTATACAATCAATAATGAACAGCAGCAGGAAACATTAAATAACCATATTATACCCTGTAAACACAGTGGTGTTTTGTATTCTCTTATTAACAGGTTCAGGCACCCTTGGGTGCAACAATCACAGGGTAAAACAGTATTAATAACACGAAGCAAAGAAGCCATTAAAACTACAACATAATAATAGTTACAAGGATGATCTAGCAATTTAAGCAAGGGCGTGCTAATTGGTTTAATTAGTTAAAGTATGGAATGATAGTATACCGATTAATTACACGAAACTACCATACTGATTTAATGTTAAGGCTTATTGTGACCGTCGGTTTTAAGTTATGAACTAATATGATAATCACGAGTAAAGCAAGACTTGATATTGTGTACTAGCATGTTAAAGCAAGTATTCGGATACTTGCCTCGACGGTTTCGCAAACCGGAAAGCACGGATGCGACGTCGGCAGAAAACACGAGACGGGTGTACGGATCTCGGATCGAGTCCTAACAGCGAACAACGGGATCACACGGACCAGGGTACCTCGCTGGAGCATCGGGTTCAAAAGACGGCACGGTCGGATTCCGGCAAAAGTCATCGGCAACGAGGTTAGCAACAATGATATGATACACGCAAATAACGACCAGCGAGGGGGATTGTACCAAAAGGAAGGACAAGGGAAACTTACAGGGAAGAAGCAGGGTGCAACCACGATGGCTCGACGGCACTGGAACGCCGGCGAGGTAGCGACGGCGAACAACGATGGCTGGAAATCCTGGGTTCGTTGGAAAAAGATGTTGCAGTGAGAATAAGGGTAGTAGTCGACTCTGGTGGTCGAGGGGGAAGGGAGGTGGTCGGAGGTGGCGTCGACGAGGGTCGACGACGCGATTTCCGGCGACCTGGAGGTTTGGCACTAGGGTTCTGCTTGGGTCTGGTGGTGGTCCGGCGAGGAGAGGAGGGAGGTGATGACGAGGTAGTGACGAGGAGGATGAGAGGGTGTCGCGGGAGTCGTCGGCGCCGGGAGGTGGCGTCGACGGCGAGGTCTGCGGGGGTTGGAGGCGTCGTCGGGTTGGGTGCAGGCGTGGAAGAGAGCGGGAGAACGAGGGGAGGAAGGTGCGGCTAGGTCGAGGGGGTGTTGATGGCGGCGACGAGGTCACGGGGAGGTCGGCGGTGAGGTCGCGAGGGCTAGGGTTAGGATTTGCTTGGGTGTTCTCGTGGTCGATGGGGAAGAGAAGGCGGCTGCATGCGAGAAGAATAAATAGAGGAAGAGAGAGAGAGAGATTGGAGAGAGAGATAGAGATTTGATGAGATAGAGAGAGAGGGAGAATGAGGAGAGAGACAGAGAGAGGCGGAGAGAGAGAGAGATGTGAAAGGGGCCCCACGAGGCTGATCACTTGCTCGTGATTGGCTGAGGCGAGACATGAGAAGGAAATTGGAATGATTTAGGAAGGATTTGCAGTTAAGGAAGATTTAAAATCGTATATAATTAGTTTAAGGTATTAAATTTAAATGGGCCTTTTTGGCGCGAAATGAAACATTTCCAAATCGCGCCCGGGTTGCGCCCAAATGTTCCAAATTCAAATTATAGGATTTTAAGCGGGTTCCAAATTTTGAAAAGTGGTGTTTAATGATTAAAATGCATGCCCCCAAGTCGGACACTTGCACGCGGGCGTAGTCGTCCAAACTTGCCCGTTTAGCCAAACGGAACGGAATCTCGACACGCGGACGCTACCACACGACTAGTGGCGACGAGTAGGCCAACATGGACACTTCAAATTTCATTTTAGGAGTTAAAATTTGTTATGTGCCAAAATGACTTAACCGGTTAAAATTTAGCAATAAATCCCAGAAAAACAGAATAATTGGAAATGAGCAATATATAACCCTCAACTAGTAATATAAATAGTATTATTGGGCTCGGGTGTTACAGTCCCCCATGAGTTTTATCGGTGCTGATTATATACTCCATACGAGGTGTGGTTGCCGTAAGAGAGTACATGGCGGGGCCCGGTATGGTTCCCCTCGGCAAGAAGATCGATGGGTTTGCCTATTGAGCCTGGAGGCGGGCGAGTACCTACCGGTGATTGGTTGGACCTGGCAGTTGTCCGGAGGATACTGGCCAGAGTCGAGAGATGGATGCGGGATGATCTGTACTGCCGGGGCCGAGGGCCGACACCGCAGACGGACCCCGTGGGCCGATCCGGACTGACGGAGCCCGATATACGAGGATTTCTGTGTCGATGCTTGGCACACTGTTTTCATGATATTTCTCTAACCCCATTTGTATATATAACAGGGGATTTAGCCGTTGTTATATATACCCTTACACCAATATTAGTGGAATGGGACGCTAATATATGTGTATTGCCCCCATCATACTTATTTCTATGTATATACCTTTAGGATGTTAGATTCTTACTTGACATTGGACTTGGGATACTAGGTGATTCATTGGGATTGGATATTGGACATACCTATGTGATTGCTGATTTGTACATTCGGGATATAGGAGATTACTCGACATTGTACATTGGGGAGATGTGAGACTTATATGATGTGAGTGCCCAATGTGGGGGCTGATTTGAGGATTTGGGATTGGAGTATCTTGATGGATTGTGATCCTGCCACGACGTCAGGTTTCCGTGGGAAATGACATATTCCACCCTATACCTCACCCTTACCTACCTTATGCACAGATTCATATGTTGGTAGTACTTGTAGTGTACCCTTATGATAGTTGCATATTTGCTTTCTCATATCTCTATTGCATAGTCATTGCATACTATTATCATGCCATCATTGCTTCACATATTGATTGTACCTGCTAGGGTACTTTCCACTATTCTGCATTAACATGACATATTATTATTGTAATCGCATATCTTAGATTCATGCTGTACGTGCATTCCTGCGATTACCTGCATATGTTTTATTCTATTCACGAGTTGGCAACTCACCCCCGTTGTGCCACAGGTGTTTCAGGTTTTTCCCCAGAGTAGTCGAGGCAGGATACTTCTCTATTCAGCTATCCAGCTATCATCTTTTGCTCCAGATACCGCCTCAGCTCACAGTACTATTTTGCTTAGGTGGGTTGGTGGTTATCTGTATTTCATATTGTACCTTCGTTGTATTTGTACTCTCCATCTACTATTGTATTATTGACATAGAGACTTGGTGAGGACGTTATGTGTATTTTTGTGGATTTGATGTCTTTTATATACAGCTTTTTCTCTACTGTCATTATTTTTGTGTTGCATTCATCTTGACTAGTCTTTGCAAAAAAGGGGGTGTTGCTAAAATTTTAAAGAAAGAAAGTAGGCCTTTTTAAAGAATTTGGGTTGCGATTTCAAATGTTTCAAAAACTTACATTATGTTTTCCATATTTTTCATGGTTTAGATTTCTGGGTTTGGCTTTCTTTTACTACGTTGCGTCATTAGGCGTTGCGTAGTATTAGGGCCGTCACGGGCCAATTTTGGGTCGTGACAAAGTTGGTATCAGAGTGTTAGGTTTTACCTCTCGGAGTGTAGGATGACCTTAGTATGATGGAGTAGGTAGCTTAAGCAGAGTAACGTAGTGTGTGTATGTCTGCAGCATACCCACAGCGCGGTACTTTGCATTAAGTGGCCTAAGTACAATTTGCTTGATATTCCTTCCTTGATGATTCGTATCCTTGAGATTCGATTTCCTTATTCCTATCGAATCTCATCTTATATCTATTTATAGCCTTGCCGCCGATGACTATGGGGACTCAGAGTGATGCAGCGAGGGCCGAGGTCAGAGTTGGCTCGGGTGAGAGGAGTACTGACCAGGATGGCACTCTAGTTGCACAGGTGCAGACGGATCAGCCTACGATCTATACTATGGAAAGACTTTTGGCAGAGACGCGGGAGTTCCGCCAGACGATGAGTTCTTCAGTTGACGTCGTTCGAGAGCCACGACAGGAGGTTGTCACCCCTGTTACTCAGCTCTCCCTTACGGTCAGCATGCAACAGTCCGTCACATATATAGCACCAGTGGTTGCAGCTCCAGTTGACGAGGCGCATATTCCAGAGGCTCAGAGAGTTCCAGGACAGTGGAGGACTCATACCAGTGTACCAGCCCAGAGGCAGAGGTTTGGTCGTCGGGACAGATTTCGTGGCCGTCGCGGGAGTAGCAGAGGCTTAGGACGAGGGCAGTCGTTCAGCTCTCATCCCCATGATGGTCAGCAGTCAGCACGTGGATGCTTTCGATGTGGAAGCCTTCAGCACTTCGTCAGGGATTGTTCCTTGGCACCTCGTCATGATCGTTTTCAGAGAGGCCGTGGACGTGGAAGATTCGCTCAGAGGGCTCAGTCTACCAGAGGAGTTCATCCAGCTGTGAGTAGAGGGCAGACACAGGAGTTTGCTTCTACTCATCGGGACGCACAGACGTCCAATGTGGAGTTTTCAGGTACCCTTGGTTTATATGTTCTTTTGATGTATTCGTTTGTTCTCTTGCTTGTACCGTGGTTGGGTAGATTAGTCGTAGTAGTTGTTTTAACTTCTGTCAGCGATCCTTTTGTTGCGCGACACGTATTTCAGTTTTGTGCCAAGCGGATAGGAGATAGAGATTCGTCCGTCGTTTTGATCCTTCTAGAGATGTTGGATTTGACGTTCTCCTGGGCACGGACTGGTTAACTACGTGTTAGGCGTCTGTGGACTACCGTGAGGAAACAGTCAGGTTTGTTTTCTCGGCAAGTCAGTTCTTGTTGTGCAGGTGGATAGTTGTGTCGCCTCTCACAGCTTGAATTCAGCCTTTTTCGCTAGTCGACTACTGAGGAGATGTCGTGGTTTCTTAGCGTTCATTCGTGATACCGGAGCCACAGTGGGATTGTTGGACCGGGTTCCCTTCGTGCGAGAGTTTTTCCGAAATTGTTCCGAATGAGCCAGCGAAGCTAGGGAGCTAAAGGATCAGCTGCAGAATTTTGGTTTGGGGAGTTTGTGCGTCTGAGTGTTTCGCTTTTGGAAGCTCCTATTTCTGTTCGTCGAGGAGAAAGACGGCAGTTTAGGGTTACGTATCGAAGGATCGTCAATTGAACCGGCTTACGGTGCGGATAGGTATCCTTCACCTCGCCGTGACGATTTCTTCGATCAGCTCCAGAGTGCGAGACATTTTCTAAGTGTGTTTGGGATCAGGTCATCATTATTGAGGATTCGGAGTGACGGCATTCCGAAGATTACCTTATGCGTGCTACGGGCTTGGGGTGTATCAGTGAGTCGTTGGATTCCCTGATGCCCTAGCAGCATTCGTAGATATGATGAACCAGATTTCTGCGGGCCGTTCCTCGACCAGATTTTGTTATGCTATTTACGACACTCTGGTCTACTTAATGTGTCTTGAGGTACAGGAGTAACACTTGAGGATTTGTTATGCAGATGCTGGGAGAGCACCAGCAGTTTGCTAAATTCTCTGAGTATTTCTTCAGGCTTGTTTTGTATTGACTCCTAGGTCTTATAGTCACGGGAGACGGTTTCGTGTGGTTCCGAGGGAGATCGTGGCCGTACAGCTTAGGCCCAGACTTGTGTGCAGGACGGAGATCCGCAGATTGTTGGGCTTAGCAGGTTTTACCGCCGTTTCATGCAGGATTGCCAAAGTAGTGCTGCACCGTCGACTAAATTGACCAGAAGGGAGGTTTCTTTTCTTTGGACTGAGGCATGTGTGCGGAATTTTCGGCAGTTGAAGATTCGGTTAACAACTGCATTAGTCCTTTCTTTGCCTTGGCTCGGGCGACTTTGTTGTTTAACTGTAATGTTTCTTGAGTGGGCTCGAGGGTGTACTGATGTGACACTACAGAGTCATCGCTTTTGCTTCCCCACATTTGGAGTAAGTACGAGGAGGATATTCCACTCATGATCTGGAGATAGCCGCGGTGGTTTTGCGTTGGAGATTTGGGGACACTACTTGTTTGAGAGTCACGTCAGATTTTCACGGACCACCAGAGCTTAATGTACATCTTCCTGCAGCGGATTTTGATTGTTGTGATAGTCTTCTGCAGATTTACAGTTCTTGTGTGATCGTTAAGTACAGCTTTAGTTCGTCTCTATGGAGGAGACAGCTTGCTCATGTCCGCGCCCGACCACTTTCCTAAAATCGTTTTCGCGAGACACTGCCCGCCGATGCTCGTTCGTCAGTGATACTTGGGCATACTAGGCTGGGTAATGATTCGGAGACCTTGATTTGTGACAATGATGTGCTAAGTTTGGGACGCGTTTGTGTACCTGGTTTCATCGGGTAGAGATGTGAAACCCTAAAGCATGCACATCTGTCAATTCTCTATATGCATTCAAGTTCCACCAACATTTAGCGTGACTTGTGAGATAGTTACGGGTGGGCCGGGATGTAAAGGGATGTTTCAGGTTTCGTTTCAAGGTGTCTGTCTTGTTGTGTGCTTAAGTCGAGCATCTGAGGCCGGCTGGAGAATTGCAATCTTTTACCGTTCCGAAGCAGGGATAGGAGCAGATCTCCATGAATTCCGTTATGGTTTCTACCCAGTTTAGTTAGGGTGTGACTCCATTCGGATTCTTGTCATCCGGTTATACTCAGTTTGCTCAGTTGTTTTGGTAGCGTTGTGTGTTTGTTTGATTGTTGTCAGCGGTTGGGGATCGTCACTCGCCATCGTTAGGGTTCTCCTTCGATAGCTGTTATCAGGAGACACTCCAATTGGCCACCCTTAGGCTTAGGGGTTAGGTCGTGTCGATCACCAGTCTGTTGTTCTTCTGACTCTGCGTAAGTAGGACTTTGGACCCCAGCTATGTCTAGAGACTTCGGAGATAGTCCAGTTGTGTTAGGTCAGGATGGGAATTGTCCATTTCGAACTGAGGTCTTATGACGACTGTGTTAGTCATAGACTCGAGTTCGCAGGGACAGATCATGATTTCCTATGGACTTTCCGATGAATGACGTGTTGGATTTTGGGAAGCTTATCCCAGGATTTAGGTCTTTCTGAGATCCTATAAGCGAGTTCGTTTCGTTGCCTTTAGTTTGGCACTTCCGCCCAGATTATTGGATTTTCACCCCGTATTCCTTGTGATGATACTTTACAATTACCTTCATGACTTTCTCACATGATTTGGTACCAGACCATTTAGCTTAGACGCGATCTTTCGTTCACCAGCAGCCAATTGTGTTAATGGCTCGGCAGGTGGAGGAACATCGGTCAAGGGTCTTGCCATCTGTGAAGGGTTTCCATGGACGTAGCCGTATAGTGAGTTAGTCACTTGGGAGGCTGCGAGCGGGATTTGAGGATTTTAATCTTCTCTTTGAAGGTGCGCGTATCGGTATATTTTTTAAATTCGGGGACGAATTTCTTTTAAGGGGGGGTGATTGTAACACCTTAGAATGTGTTTTGTAGCTAATTATATTTTAATGTGTGGTTTTTAACAAAAAGTATACCAAATTAAGTTTTAAATATTTTATCCTATTTAATGTATATTTTATTAGAATTTTGTTAGGCGCACACACACTTGTGCATGATAACTAGGGTTGTTTTTGGGGTTAAACATGATTAGCAATCATGGTTAGCTAACCATTTGTCTTAGGTTAGTCTTATGTTTGGTTTAGAGTTATGGTTGTTATTTTAATTGAAAATGAATTTGGGAAATGTTTTAATATTGGGTTGAAGGTTGACTTTGTGTGAGGGTAGGGGAATGGGAAGTATGGTGTGAGCCATGCCTCATCATGAGGGAAGAGAGAGAGAGGGGGGGTCTTGGCCTTGTTCTCTCATTCCTCCTCTCATTTTCCCTTTCTCTCATTCTCTCACACAACACACACACACACTCTTTAGCATAGCAGCAGCAGTGGCAGCATCATCACCCTCAGCAACAATATCATCATCAGCAGCAGCACATAGCAGCAGCAGCAACAGCAAGCTTCAGCAGTAGCAGCAGGCAGCAACAACAGCAACTGCAGCTCCTCCCCTTCATTTCTTCTGCTTCCTGCAGCTCCTTAGGGTTAAGTTTGAGGTATTATTCCTGAACTTACTCCCTAGCTTGCTTAGTTAGTGTGGTTTTGCATCGGTTAATAGTTTTTAGTGCGTTTTAGTGTGATATGGGGTGTTCAGTAGGAACCTTGTGCTAGTGTGGTGTGATTTGGTTCCAGTAGGTTGTTAATGAGTTATTGAGACCTTATTAACTTAGCTTAACCCCTCTTGCACTAAAATACCACCAGTTTCCCTAATTGATGTAAATTTGTCTTTTTTAAGCAAAACTGAGTTTTTCTGGAACTGCTTTGAACCCGATGTGTACTGAGTGAAATTGGGAAGACTGCAGTATAGTGGTGATGTGCCGATACCCTAGCTAGAACCCGACCCCCTGATTCTTCCCTTTGGCCGCCAATTTGTGCTTTCTGGCCGCAATTTGCGGCCAGACAGGTAGGGTTTGGGTGGCTGTTTGGTCCTATAGGTGTCTGCTAGTGTGTAGGGTGTTGATATATGTATATTTTTGTAAGTTTAGCTCTGTATAGAAATCTGGGACTATATGTCGTATTTGGTGTCCGTTGTGTTTGCGCGATACGCGCGATACGTGAGTGAGTTCTGTGATCCAGCGTATCGCCGCGTGTCGCGATGGTTTTAGACGCGTACACACACGATTCAGCGTATCGTGCACACGCGCGTTTAGTTCCCGACGCGAGTTTCTCGTTTTGGTTCGATATAGCGTTTCGCGGAATATTTGGGCTTATATATATGATTTTCATGTCGTATTTGCAGGTTTGCAGACAGGAACTACGGACACTAATACAGAGAGAGTAGATGGTAGGATTCACCTAGCGTGGAGTGTAGGTGAGTAGATTTAACATCTACAGGGGAATCGCCCGCATGGCGTTATGCGTCTGGGCTAGGATTCAGTTACCTGTCGCACATTCTACGTCATTGTAGAATTGCGCCTGTACTGTTTTTCCTCGATATAGTTATATACTGTGACTAGCAGCCGTAGGACACTGCACACATTATTGACGGTTCATGTTGCACGAGCACGGATTGTATGCTACACACACACCGTCAATAATTGCCATGTCACACACTACCCCTTATAGCTGCTATTGCTTGCCACACATGACATCTAGCTTATCGGTATACCTATAGTGTATCATACCTTTAGTGATAGGTATATTTTAACCTTGCGATACAGCTACAGGTATACCTCCTACATATTTTACTTATACCGGGAGGGATTTCCCACATATGTTACTTATACCCAGGGGGGTATACGACATCAGTTACTATAGATAGATACCTGTGCATTGCTACACCTGTATGTTACACACATATTCAGCTGCAGATACCTATTTACTTTTACAGATGTCACTTAGCTGTATCATCTTGGTTTCGCATACATCTGGTTCAGCTATATACTTTTGTTTACCTGCTCGCATTCAGATATATCGCATATATTCATTCTTGGATTTGCGCATTGTTTATTTGGATTTTATATGATGTTTTCGGGATTTGGGAACCGCGGGAGTTCATGAAATTATGCATACATGGAACAACCCGGTTTCCTTGATATGATATTTGAGCGTCCCCCATGAGTTTTATCGGTCTTGATTATATACTCCATACGAGGTGTGGTTGTCGTATGAGAGTACATGGCGGGGCCTGGTATGGTTCCCCTCGGCAAGAAGATCGATGGGTTTGCCGATTGAGCCTGGAGGCGGGCGAGTACCTACCGGTGATTGGTTGGACCTGGCAGTTGTCCGGAGGATACTGGCCAGAGTCGAGAGATGGATGCGGGATGATCTGTACTGCCGGGGCCGAGGGCCGACACCGCAGACGAACCTCGTGGGCCGATCCGGACTGACGGAGCCCGATATACGAGGATTTCTGTGTCGATGCTTGGCACACTGTTTTCATGATATTTCTCTAACCCCTTTTGTATATATAACAGGGAATTTAGCCGTTGTTATATATACCCTTACACCAATATTAGTGGAATGGGCCGCTAATATATGTGTATTGCCCCCATCATACTTATTTCTATGTATATACCTTTAGGATGTTAGATTCTTACTTGAGATTGGACTTGGGATACTAGGTGATTCATTGGGATTGGATATTGGACATACCTATGTGATTGCTGATTTGTACATTCGGGATATAGGAGATTACTCGACATTGTACATTGGGGAGATGTGAGACTTATATGATGTGAGTGCCCAATGTGGGGGCTGATTTGAGGATTTGGGATTGGAGTATCTTGATGGATTGTGATCCTGCCACGACGTCAGGTTTCCGTGGGAAATGACATATTCCACCCTATACCTCACCCTTACCTACCTTATGCACAGATTCATATGTTGGTAGTACTTGTAGTGTACCCTTATGATAGTTGCATATTTGCTTTCTCATATCTCTATTGCATAGTCATTGCATACTATTATCATGCCATCATTGCTTCACATATTGATTGTACCTGCTAGGGTACTTTCCACTATTCTGCATTTACATGACATATTATTATTGTAATCGCATATCTTAGATTCATGCTGTACGTGCATTCCTGCGATTACCTGCATATGTTTTATTCTATTCACGAGTTGGCAACTCACCCCCGTTGTGCCACAGGTGTTTCAGGTTTTTCCCCAGAGTAGTCGAGGCAGGCTACTTCTCTATTCAGCTATCCAGCTATCATCTTTTGCTCCAGATACCGCCTCAGCTCACAGTACTATTTTGCTTAGGTGGGTTGGTGGTTATCTGTATTTCATATTGTACCTTCGTTGTATTTGTACTCTCCATCTACTATTGTATTATTGACATAGAGACTTGGTGAGGACGTTATGTGTATTTTTGTGGATTTGATGTCTTTTATATACAGCTTTTTCTCTACTGTCATTATTTTTGTGTTGCATTCATCTTGACTAGTCTTTGCAAAAAAGGGGTGTTGCTAAAATTTTAAAGAAAGAAAGTAGACCTTTTTAAAGAATTTGGGTTGCGATTTCAAATGTTTCAAAAACTTATATTATCTTTTCCGTATTTTTCATGGTTTAGATTTCTGGGTTTTGCTTTCTTTTACTACGTTGCGTCTTTAGGCGTTGCGTTGTATTAGGGCCGTCACGGGCCAATTTTGGGTCATGACAGCCTACCACACCATATCAGATATGGAGTGGGAAGAAACCCTATCTTCACTACCTAAAGATATGGGGATGTCCAGCTTTCGTCAAAAAGAAGTATGTGGACAAAATCGAAGCACGATCAGTACTGTGTAAGTTTGTGGGATACCCAAAGAACTCCAGGGGGTATCTTTTCTATTACGCAGAGGAACAAAAAGTCTTTGTTTCTCGTCATGCCCACTTTCTGGAACATTAGTTCTTAGAAAAGGAAATAAGTGGGAGCGCAATGGAACTAGAAGAAATTTCAGAACCACAAGCTATTATCGAAAGCTTGGTAGAACCAGAAGTTTCAAAAGAACAGGACATTCCCATACCACTGCTGCTTCGCGTCAAGTGTGTTCCCACTGTTCTTAGATTACTACCCTACCACGGCTCTACTGAGTCGTGCAAACAGGTAGTAGTTGGGTGCAGTCCCGAAGCACTTGGAGGGAGTGGCAGTTAGATAGGATTCGTCTCTCCCGGTATTGGGGGATGATATCGCGCTGTGTTCGGAACGCCATTACACAGTCCCTGGCCAGGGCAAGCGAGATTTACTGGTAGGTACTCCAGTAGTTACTCAGGGTGTATTGGACCGTACTCCAACATGACTTATACTACTATTAGGGGTCTGACGTTTACCGCCCCTAGGCCCGATATGCGATACTCTTAGACGGACGGACCGGACTGTACGGAGATTGTCACATACAGACTCAGTAAGAGTTCGGATGAGTTATGCTCATCGGCTTTCTTATTGACAATACCTGAGGACGGTTACGTACAGCTAGTACCGCATGCGGCCGGTGGTTAAACCCACTGCCTGCGTAGAGTCGAGTCTTTAGAGTCCCACACAGAGCGTTTCCCTACATCGGGAAAAACGTGTAGATATCGTATGGTTTTTTGAAAGGGTTCGATCACGTGCATACACTTGTGCACGCACGATGAGTCGGACGGACAATACTAGTGGGCTTTGGTTTAAGCCGGATCCTAGTATTGTACTGATGGATTTTCTTCGTCTTTGGTATTCGTATTTTTCGAAATACGAATACAGGTACGTATGTACGGATGAGGGGGCGTTTTTGTAATTTATTCAAAGATGCATTTAGAAGATGATATTTCATATATGTATTTTTCATTTTGGATTAAATGATTTATGCATTATGACATAGTAGAAATGAGGTGGAAAATGCATGGTATTGAGCATGGCTAAATATGACACATGGTGGATTTTGAATCCATGACTCATTTGGTTGTAAATTGAACCCTAATTACTATTATTCATTTAATTTATTAGATGAATAATAGAGAGTGTTCAGTTTAGAACCATAAGTTAGACACACACTCTCTCATACATTTCTTCACTAGCTTTTTCTAAAACATCATCTTCTTCCTCAAACCCTAGGATACTCATGTGTTGAGTTACCTAGGAAGAAATAGAAAGACTCATCAATCCATCTACACCATCTACACAACCAAGATCATTTAGATTAGCAATCTACTTGATCTAGTTTCTTTGGTTTAGAAGATAAGCTTGATGCACAAAAGTTCGAGTGGATCATCTAGGATTCGAGCAAGCCGACGAGGAGACGATATCCGTACCACTTTGAGGAGTTCGTGCAGGTGAGGAGGACAGCGAGATAAGGAGAAGAAGGACCAGGTTTCTTAAGGTATAATTTTTGTACTTAGTTTATACTTCTTTTGCTTTTGCTAGATACGGTTTAGATTATGATCATGGCTTACAGTCGATATTATGATGCTAAAAATTATTGTTTTTTACACATTCCGCCTCCCCGCGATTCCGTGGGGTGCATAGCATCGACTTACAACATTTAATCAAGCATCCACACATATCAGCATATGCACTCCACATTATTTTGCCTTAGCTAGGCAACCCCTTTGTGGGACTCTAAGACTCGTCAATACGCCGGCAGTAAGCAATGATCATATCAAACACCCACAAGCCGCAAGCGGTCAGCTAAACGTAACGGCCACCCGGGTATTGAGCGAGCAGAAGAAAAACAAGCGAACCTGTCAAAACTCCTGTCGAGCCAACCGGTAACACTTACCGTACTGTCCGGTCTCTTCGTCAGATATGCTGTATATCAAGTTTAGGGATGGTAACATCGACCCCAATAACTCAATAAGTCGTGTCGATGAATGGTCTATAACAGATCGAGAAACTACTGATAACTCCTATCAGTAAATCTCAACAGCTCTGGCCAAGGACTTACTGATATAGCCAATCGTGTACAGCGCAACATCAACTCCCAATACCGGGAGAGACGAAACCCCTCCTATCGCTCATTGCCTCCATGTGTCTCGAGACTGTACCAAAAAGCCACCTGCTTGCACGACTAAGTAGAGCCGTGGTAGGGTGGAAATCAAAGCACAGTGGGAGAACACATGAGCCTCTATGACGAGCTCGGGTCTACAGACTAACCTGTACCAGTGTCACCTGATAACTGATATCCGACTGTAAGTCTACGGTAGCGCCCCGGCCGTCTGTTCGGGGCGAAAATGCGGAAGCGAAAACTTTTTCAAAACTTGAAACCGGCGCTATCGTATGCTTAAAACCCGGATCGAACCATTAACCTATAAACTAGAAATTAGAGAAGGGATAGAAAAGCTATACCGATCGATCGGTGTCCTTCGGTCTTTGGCCACCATCCCAAGCTCCTCACGGCATCTCCGATCTCGATCTCCTCGTCGGAAAGGGCACGACATCTTCGAGTCTTTTTACGGGCTCCCGCTTCGTCCGAAGCAACTCGGGCATGGAGTTCGCTAGCCGACGTGTCCAAGGCGATGTAGAGAATGTGTGTGATAACTTTGTCTCAAGCATCCATTGATTCTCATCACATGAGAGTATATGGATGGTGGTTAGAGATGATGCCATTAATGGATGTTGTGAGCTAGAGGAGGATGAAGAAGAAGAGCCATTTTCTTTCTTTTGTTATTCTATGAAAAATGAAAGTGTGTATAGGAAATACAAGACCCAACTCTTTACAATGGCTGCCTTTCTCTCTCTTCCTCTTATTTCAACTTACAAATCCATCAAAAAATGTGACATATGCATAATAAAAGAGACCATGAGTCACTAGGTTGCATGTGTCACAATAAATGCACCTCATGATGATTTCTAGCTCATAATTTCCATTTGTAAACATTAACCCAAATGTTTACAACAATAAAAAGATACGTCAACATCTAAAGTAAACTCGTGAGGGATCACAAGGATACCCCTCACCTGTATATACATACCTGCATCCGCATTCCGACTAAATGCAAATGCGATGAGACTAAAGTAATCCAACAAATCTAATACTAGGATCCAGCTTAAACCAAAGCCCACTAGTATGATCCGCCCGATCATGACCCGTGCGCTACTGCACGTATATGATCGGACCCTGCCATATATCATACGGCCTAGACAACGTTTCGCCCGAAACTTGAGAAACTGTCTGTGGGGGACTCTAAAGACTCGTCAATACTTTGGCTATGGATTTAACCACTAGCACGTCCGAGGTACTAGCCGTACGTAACGGGCTACCAGGTATTGACCAAAAGGGAGGTCGATGAGCGAACTCATCCTGACACCCTACTGAGCCTGTCAGTGACAATATCCGTACAGTCCGGTCCGTTCGTCTATGAGCATCGCATGGTGGGCCTAGGGGGTTAGTAAAAGTCAGACCCCCAAAAGCGGTACAAGTTGTGTCGGAGTGTATCCCAGAACACCCTGAGATACTACCAGTAAATCTCCTGCCTTGGCCAAGGACTTCGTGTAATGGGACTCCTAGACACAGCACGATCTCACCCCCAATACCGGGAGAGACAAAACCCCTGCCGATCCGCTCACTGCCTCCATGTGGCTCGGGACTGTACTCAACTAAAGCCTGTTTGCATGACTACTTTGAGCCGTGGTAGGGTACTAATCAAAGCACAGTGGGAACTCACATGAGACAAATGACGATCTCAGGTCGATGAACTAACCTGTATACATGTCACCAGGGAACTGCTATCTGACGTCAGGTATAATACCAACTAGCATGTTCCCGGCGAGTCCTGTCCGGTGTACTCATAACCCAATGAGCACCTGTATACATCTTAGGTGAACCAACTGACACCAATGGCTTGTGAGACCGGCCACCGCCCCTCATCGGGGTCTCGACTGTATACACTAGTCTACTAATGGAGTATCGTTGCCCAGTCTCGAAACTCCCACGACTAGGGACCACTATAAGGATGTGCTTATAGACCCCAGCTCCCACGTATATGATCACCATCATACTGCTGGCCGTTAAGCAAGAATCCTAAGGGCTCTATCAATGTGTAATAGTGACCTGTAAGATCACCTAAAGCATATACACGATGATAAAGATAAACCAGATAGCGTACTATCATCTTGAGTAAGACTGTTCTTCCGGTATAGGTCCTCCCCCAATCATTGCAATCACATGCCTATGATCCAATAATTGACTCTGAGGGCACTATATCCAACAATCTCCCACTTGTAATCAAGGCTAATTATTGCGATGTCGCATACTCACAGCCCGTGTGTTACCGAACACCCAACTCCTCTACTAATCAGTCTCACAAAGCCCGTTTGCGAGACTATTGCGTTCGAGGAATAGCCTCGGTGAGTGGATCCGCCCTAATGTTTCTTTCTATGTCTCTCTTTATCTCAAGTTTGCGGAGAAACCCATCTCCCGAAATGAGCAATACCTGTCTTAGAATATGTCTGGATATCTAATGGGACCTAGTTCAAAAATGAACTCCAAATCCAAACTTCTTAGACTGTATCGTCAACTGAACATAATCAGCATCATGCGCCATGCCTCCCTCAGTATCCCCTTGGACCACCTGTCCAAACTACTGCCCCTCTTCAGAGGGAAAACTATAACTCTGACAGTCACTCTGTCATCCAGGTCACCTTGAAAGTCTGGAATGATAACCGTCTCCTAAAAGAGGCTGTTGTTATCATATCCCTAGAACATCTACTTATGTTCTAAAACTGCTTCCGAACGTTTCTCCCGGATAGGATTAATATCAACTTATTGCATCTAGTGCAAAAACAACGTATGGTGTGGTACTTGACATCTCATGATTGACTCAATTGCCTAAGCAAGTGATATGCTAATCATGCGCATCCCTCTCTCCTTCAGTCTGTAAGACAGCTTTAGAGAGGGTGACTCCATCACCTGCAGGTAAACTACCGTGCCAAGAGTCGTCCATTCTAAAACACCTTTAGAATGCCGTCTAAGTACCCAGATTGGGAAACTACCCAAATCTAGATCTAAAACCATAGATCTAGTAACCAGAATATCTGATATAATATACATATCCTATGTGGAGAAACCACTATGTGACAACCAAAGTATAACCGATCGTAGTATAGGAATTTCACTTCCTACTCTGTGTATGTCATCCAAATACTAGGACATCACACCCTACTACCTTCTTAACAGATCCATCCCCTATTCTGATAAAGTCAAACCTATGACTATCACATCAGAAATAGATGATCTATCTCCGCTATATCTGCTTTAGTCCATAAATAGACAAAAGCTACTTGTCCGCCAATGCTTCCGCTGCTCCCACTGACTACGACAACCCTCTGGCAGAGTCATATACACGTACACTTCTAAAGCTAGTTTAGAATGACGCTACACTCATCCTCCTGCCGGGTTTCACAGTCTGGAACAACAGCAATCGAAAGTCTGGGTAAACAAGAACCTCCTTGTCACCGTCTTTGAGCATACCGAAGTACCTCTCAAGTGTCTGAGGTTACCCACCATATCTGCGGAGTGGACAATGGAATGTCAAACCAGATCGAATCTTTAGGTTTTTATCAAACTTTCAATAATCGTTTGCGGTTCTTGAATCACTTCCAGTTCTACCATACTCCCACTACTGTTTTCTGAAAATATCCATTTTTATTAAAACTGTGGCGAGTCAAGAACAATATCACTATTGATCTTCCAGATGGTAGAAAATCAACCCTCGTCATAGCCCGGGCCAACCCACAAACAGCCATTACAGAAACGTGCCTTGAGTTATCCAGAGTCTAGTTTTAAGCATCAGCCGGACAACTCCCCATACCTTAACATTGTTAAGATACGAACTATTCTATATCTAATATAGAAACAGAGGCACTGATTTAATTTGTACCAGATTAAAATCATGTAGCTATCTCCAATGTATGTAAACTAAATGGAAGGAGGCTGATCAGCATTACTCAACTTAGGAATGCATCCAGATATGAGTAACCTGAAAGAGAAACAAGTTTCTCAAAATCTTTACTATCAACTGAATACCATACATAAGTATTTACATCTTTGATCACTTTGAAGAATCCCGATACTTGCAATACCTGGTTCTCTACTTTATTCATATACCTTTAACTTCTCAAAACTTGGACCTTGCATTTCTACGAAACACATGTCTAGAACTAGAGAAGTCACAAGTAAACAAAATATAGTACGAGTACCAACCCCTCGGTCCAAATGGACACTGGACAACATACAATACTCTGTATAAGTCCACTGAGTCTAATAACTCATTCCCTGTGTGTCGTAGGTTGAAAACTGTACTTATGGTTAAGAAGAATTACACCGCTGTTTAATGCTCCTTACCTAACCATCCACTGATATAGGTAAATGTCATAGACATAATTTCAAAAATTTATATCTCACTTTATAAAAATAAACATACAGATATATCAATTTGAAATTGGTGCATAACAAAGGATATTCAAAACCACATATTTGCCATCTGGCAAACAACCCAGACGATTTCCTCAAATATCACCAATTACAATGAATTCCGATATAATGAGGATGATCACCCAATTCCCAATAACTTACTCGCACTCATCATCTGTAAAACCATACAGATGTGAGAATCAAACCTGGTAAATACATAACCTGGAGCAAGGGCTGATTGGGAAATCAGTTTTCTTTTAACAATACACAGTGAAACTGAAACTTCTAAATGTTTCGAAGGGGTATCCGGGTATTCTTAGTAATGCCTCTTCCATTATCAGATTCACAACTATAACCGTATATTTCTTTGCCATCTCTCTAAATCCCTTTATATGTCTTTAGTCATTACCTTCTGTACACCCCTTTAGGCTAAATGGTTTTCTTCCTTCCCTACCGTTCGACACCAGCCTATGGTTTGGAAGAAGACTATCCAATAAGCATAATGGGTGTACTCTCCTAATCCTAGGAGTACTCGTAACGTGAGAGAAGGTGAAGATAAAAAACAACTGAATAAACTTTATTCCTATTTCTCCTGAACCAGAATCCATCCCCGAACTGGAACAAGTTCCTTCGAGTTCGTATATAACCATACGATGGAGTATCCAAATAACTGTGGATCTTCGTAGTGATACGGAGTGTCCTGGAGAAATACAAAGGTGAAGTCGGAGTGGCGATGAAATACTTGGTTTGGTCGTGAATAGCAGTCGCATTTTACATTGCCCTCTTTCTGATCCCTTTATTTGTCTTAACTTATTACCTTCTGTACACCATCGTTAGGCTAATTGGTTTTCTTCATTCCCCACCGTTCGACACCTGCCTATGGTTTGGAAGAAGACTATCCAATAAGCGTAATAGGTGTACTGTCCTAATCCAAGGAGCACTCGCAACCTGAGAGAAGCTAAAAGGAAAAGACAACTGAATAATCCTATTCATTTTCTCCAGAACCGGAAACCATCCTCGAATCTGGGACAAGTTCCTTCGAGTTCGTATATAACCATACGATGGTTTTATCCAATAGAAGTGGATGTTCGTAGTAATACGGGGTGTTCTGGAGAAAAGGGTAAAAGTAGGAGTGGCAATGAGGTATGCAACTCTGACAATCCAAATGCCAATGTTTTAAGAAAGTTCGGTTAATCTTGGTCACTGAGTCATAGTCAATGGTCGGGTCATGGTCGCTGCCAAAGAGAGAGAGAAAAGAAACACTCAGCGTGCACTCTAACCTAGATCAGAATGATTATCAATTTATCTAATCAGGAAACCTCCCACTGCATCGTCAAAATCTCCTCCAAACCTGAAAGAAGAATTAGTCAGGATCACCCGAGGAGTAAACCAACTCATCAGTGGGAATCGGGATCCAACTATCATCGCATGATAACGTGATGGAATCCACTCACGTTATCACACTCCAGAAGGTATGCGCATATCTGGTAAGTTTCAGTTTCTTTAGAAACTCCCGATATGATTTTTACCCCATGCTCTTATGACCGTGATGAAGGCCAACATATCATAAGTCACATGTCAAGTTCTACCCGTCATTATCCAGGTTAATTTGAACCCATCCGTACATACCCTTGATGAAGGCCAAAATAGTAGTACGACTGTCCCAAACCAACGCATCTATCTATGCAACAGAAAAGTAACAAGTAGCTACCATACACTATGCCTTGACGAAAGCCAACATACATAACATGAATACTAAGTGCTACCTTTCTGAAATGACGGAGGGCTAAGAATGGTTTTTGGCGAAAAACCTTTAACTTAATGAACTTGATATCGTTGAAGGAACCGAATAGCTTTTTATGAAAATATAGTGGCGAAAACCTTTGCTAAAGAGGTCACTCCCGGTGAAGGGATCTTGGCTCTTTCCCCATAGAATGAGGTGCAGGATATTCCAACTGAATACCACGATGCAAAGCAAAAAATAATCGACTATAGTGAAGTTATTAGCCTAACGCAAACTTCTGTCCAAGGGGTCACTCCCGGTGAAGGGATCTCGGCCCTTGCCTCGTCGACTGAGGTGCTGGATATTCATAACCGAATGCCACTGTGCAAAACAAAAGAGAACGTCCTTCCAATAACAGTTTTTTGAAAAATGTTCCAACAACATCAAACAGGTTTGTTTAGCTTGCATTGATCCGAATCAATGCAGTCCCATCAATTAATCACACCATAAAAGAACGAAAATACGATATACGTATATGCCATCCGCATTCGCCACTGGGTCCCGTCATCACCCGTTAGGTTACTTAACTAACGACAGAGCGGGGACTGGACTAGCGTGGGTGTAAAACATATACCACATCTACTAGTATATATATCAATATATAATATTCGCTCATGATGTGATAAATACAACATCACAGAAATGTAATAAGCATCACAGAACAATACAGATAATCTGGGACCTCCGAGTTTCATAGAACCTCTATTGAAACCCGACGTTCCCCTGGTCGGGTGGATAGCCTGTGCAATGAAATCCTAGACCCCTACGGGCGCGGCAAGTTACCCGCCAAAACCTGAAGCGAGGCAGCCCCCTTCAACAAAGTGAATGGACTACCCAGCACTTCACGGAATCCGGTAACTTGAGCACCCCTCCTTGGGTCAACCTATACCCCCGACGAGTGTGGCGAATAGCCCGCCAATTCAAGATTGAAGCCCCCTCCGTCTCAAAGCCATGAGATGCAGGATCGTTGCCCTCTAGAACCCGGATATCTATGCACCCCACCTCGGGGTAGTCCAAGTACAGAAAGTAAAATATATACAACGGGTACATCGACCTCAGCCCGGTCATGCCCCAAAAGAATAATATACAAACAGGCAGTGACGGCAGTCCACATGTCGGATGCTCGCCCCGCAATATCAAATGTACAAATACAACCAAACTGTACTAACATTGTATCCAGGCTATCCACCACGACAAATCCGCAACATCACAGCAAAACACAGAACATCAACGTGAATGTCACGTTCGCAAATCCGTCTAAAAGAACTATAGCAATTAGACAAGATTTACCGATCAAATGACATTCACGGTCGCAGATATAATGTAAATACTGTGAACTAACATATTTAAAATTTTAGACCGATAAAATTTCCCGAAGTGGGCCCCAAGTACAACTGCAGCACTCAAAATAATCTGGGCCAAAAATAAAAATTCCAGAAACCCCAATTCCAAGAAAACAACCACTGTAGAAATTTTGGTGCAGAGAAGCCATTAAATAGCGTGGAACCGCGGCCAAAACATGGGTATGGACGCGGTTCCGCGGCTCTACTGTAGTAACATGGTACCAAATTTTCTCAAATGTCTTATAAAAGCGTGCCTGAATTTCTGCAATACTCAAAATAATTTTCGACGACAAAAAAAATTCGACAGAAAGTTCATTTTTGAAATTGCGGTTTCGGAAATTTTGTTCGATCGAAATTCTAAACACGTTAGAGCAACCTAGTGAAGGTTAATAGCGTGGCTCTGATACCATGTAAGTCTACGGTAGGCCAAAATGCGGAAACGAAAACTTTTTCAAAACTTAAAACCGGCGCAATCGTATGCTTAAAACCCAGATCGAACCATTAACCTATAAACTAGCAATAAGAGAAGGGATAGAAAAGCTATACCGGTCGATCCGTGTCCTTCGGTCTTTGGCCACCATCCCAAGCTCCTCGCGGCATCTCCGATCTCGATCTACTCGTCGGAAAGGGCACCACATCTTCGAGTCTTTTTACGGGCTCCCGCTTCGTCCGAAACAACTCGGGCACGAAGTTCGCTAGCCGACGTGTCTAAGGCGATGTAGAGAATGTTTGTGATAACTTTGTCTCAAGCATCCATTGATTCTCATCACATGAGAGTGTATGTATGGAGGTTAGAGAAGATGCCATTAATGGAGGTTGTGAGCTAGAGGAGGAAGAAGAAGAAGAAGAGCCATTTTCTTTCTTTTGTTATGCTATGAAAAATGAGAGTGTGTATAAAAAATACAAGACCCAACTCTTTACAATGGCTGCCCTTCTCTCTCTTCCTCTCATTTCAACTTACAAATCCATCACAAAATGTGACATATGCACAATAAAAGAGACCATGAGTCACTAGGTTGCATGTGTCACAATAAATGCACCTCATAATGATTTCTAGCTCATAATTTTCATTTGTAAACATTAACCCAAATGTTTACAATAATAAAAAGATACGGCAACATCTAATAACTTGTGACGGATCACAAGGATACCCCTCACCTGTATATACATACCTGCATCCGCATTCCGACTGAAAGCGAATGCGATGAGACTAAAGTAATCCAATAAATCTAATACTAGGATCCGGCTTAAACCAAAGCCCACTAGTATGATCCGCCCGATCATGATCCGTGCACTACTGCACGTATATGATCGGACCCTGCCATATATCATACGGCCTCTACAATGTTTCACCCGAAACTTGAGAAACTGTCTGTAGGGGACTCTAAAGACTCGTCAATACTTTGGCTGTGGATTTAAACATTAGCACGTCAGAAACACTAGCCGTACGTGACGGGCTACCAAGTATTGACCAAAAAGGAGGTCGATGAGCGAACTCATCCTGACACCTTACTGAGCCTGTCAGTGACAATATCCATACAGTCCGGTCCGTTCGTCTATGAGCATCGCATGGCGGGCCTAGGGGGTTGGTAAAATTCAGACCCTAAAAGCGGTACAAGTCGTGTCGGAGTGTAGCCCAGAACACCCTGAGATACTACTGGAATACCTACCAGTAAATCTCCTGCCTTGGACAAGGACTTCATGTAATGGCTCTCCTAGACACAACGCGATCTCACCCCCAATACCTGGAGAGACGAAACCCTGCTGATTCGCTCACTGCCTCCATGTAGCTCGGGACTGTATCCAACTAAAACCTGTTTGCACGACTCCTTTGAGCCATGGTAGGGTAGTAAGCAAAGCACAGTGGGAACTCACACGAGACAAATGACGATCTCAGGTCGATGAACTAACCTGTACACATGTCACCAGGGAACTGCTATCTGACGTCAGGTATAATACCAACTAGCATGTTCCCGGCGAGTCCTGTCCGGTGTACTCATAACCCAATGAGCACCTGTATACATCTTAGGTGAACCAACTGATACCAATGGCTTGTGAGACCGGCCACCGCCCCTCGTCGGGGTCTTGACTATATACACTAGTCTACTAATGGAGTATCAATGCCCAGTCTCGAAACTGCCACGACTAGGGACAACTTTAAGGATGTGCTTATAGACCCCAGCTCCCACGTATATGATTGCCATCATACTGCTGGCCGTCAAGCAAGAATTCTAAGGGCTCTATCAATGTGTAATAGCAACCTGTAAGGTCACCTAAAGCATGTACACGATGATAAAGATAAACCAGATAACGTACTATCATCTTGAGTAAGACTGTTCTACCGGTATAGGTCCTCCCTCAATCATTGCAATCACGTTCCTGTGATCCAATAATTAACTCTGAGGGCACTATATCCAACATCGATGATAGATATAATACCATATAGGAGTTCTCGGTGAGTCCGTCCAGTGTACCCAGTCTCAACCGAGCACCCGTATACGATCTCGATGTCAAACATCAATGGATATGGGAACATCCATCGCCCATCACATGGGTCTAATATCATATACGCTAGCCTACTCTGGAATATCGATGCCCCATCTCGATACACCCATGACTAGGGACATTTCAGGATATGTTATAAACTACACATGTCCCACTAGTATGATCTGCATCATAATCACAGTAGTCAAGCTAATATCCTCAGGGTTTTATCAACACGTACAAATGAATAAAAGCAAGATCAAGTGAACATGTCAGATAAAGTGTAACCAGATAGCATACTATCATGTCGAGCAAGAATGTCTCTCTCTGTGTGTGTGTGTGTGTGTGTGTGTATACATGTATGAATACATCCACCATCATATAATGGCCTCTAGGGCATACATATGTCCAACAATCTCCCACTTGCACTAAGGCCAGTTATTGGCGTATCTCATACCCAACATCTGAAAAAGTCACTCATGTTGCGGCTGAGGGAGGCCTTAGTGAGTGGATCCACGGTGTAATTCTTTGTGTCTACTCTCCTAATCTCGATCTCGCGGTGATCAACAATATTCCGAATCAGATGAAAACACCACAGGATGTGTCTGGACCGCTGATGGGACCTGGGCTCCTTGGCTAACGCCATAGCCCCATTATTATCACAATACAAAGGAATTGGATCAATAATGGTTGAAACTACTCCTAGCTCCGAGACGAACTTCCTCATCCAGACGGCTTCCTTGGTGGCATCATTTGCAGCAATGTACTCAGCTTCCATCGTAGAGTCTGCAACGGTATCCTGTTTGGAACTCTTCCAACTCACCGCCCCTCCATTGAGGGTAAATACAAACCCAAAGATAGATTTGATGTCATCCTTATCACTCTGGAAGCTCGAATCGGTAAGGCCTCCATTTGGAGATCTCCGTTACCAAACACTAAGAATAATTCTTTAGTCTTTCGCAAGTACTTAAGAATGTTCTTCATAGCTGTCCAGTGATTCTCCCCTGGGTTGGACTGATACCTGCTTACTACACCAAGTGCATAAGCTACATCTGGGCGTGTACATAACATCGCATAGATTATAGATCCTACGGTTGAAGCATAGGGTATAATGCTCGTGTGAGCTCTCTCTTCATCGGTCTTTGGGCAAAAGTCCTTGAAGAGAGTGACTCCATGGCAAGCGGGTAAGGCACCCCGCTTGGAGTCTTCCATACTAAACCTCTTTTGGATTGTGTTGATGTACCTGGTTTGGGACAATCCCAATAACCTTTTAGATCTATCCCTATAGATCCGAATGCCTAATATGTACGTGGCATCACCCAGGTCCTTCATGAAGAACCTTTGTGATAAGAAAGATTTGACCGACTGTTGCATAGGAATATTATTTCCTATCAGAAGAATGTCATCCACGTATAATACGAGGAATGTGACAGCTTTCCCTATAGTCTTCTCATATACACAAGGTTCATCTGGGTTTTTGATGAAATCAAACTCTTTGATAACATCATCAAAGCAGATGTTCCAACTCCGTGATGCCAGCTTCAATCCATAAATGGATTTAAGCAATCTACATGCTTTCCCGCTGCTCTCACTGTCAATGAAGCCCTCTGGGTGATCCACATAAACGCATTCTTCTAAATCACCATTTAGAAATGCAGTTTTAACGTCCATCTGCCAGATTTCATAGTCGTAGTGAGCAACAATAGCAAGTAGGATCAGAATGGATTTAAGCATAGCTACGGGAGAAAAAGTTTCGTCAAAGTCTAGACCTGGTCTTTGACAAAAACCCTTCGCCACAAGTATTGCCTTATAGGTCTCTACCTGCCCATCTACACCAATCTTTCTTTTAAAGATCCATTTGCACCCTACGGGTTTTACCCCAGAGGGTATAACGTCCAAAGTCCATACTTTGTTGGTATACATAGACTCCATTTCAGATCTCATGGCATCCAGCTACTTCACAGAGTCTCCACTCATGATAGTTTGCTGAAAACTGGTAGGATCATCATCTTCCATGATGCAATCTTCTCTATCACCATCAATGAGAAAACCTTAGTATCTCTCCGGTGGGCAAGAAGTCCTACCAGATCTACGGAGTGGCTGAGGTTCATTAGTTTCTGTTGCAACAGCTGGTTCATCCAAGTCGTTATTTGTAACCTGTATTTCTAGAACCTTTTCTAGATCTACCACATTGCCATCTGTATCATTTGAAAAAAAAAATCTTTTTCTAAAAATGCGGCATACTGAGAAACAAACACCTTTTGTTCCTCCTTGTGGTAGAATAGATATCCATAGGAATTCTTTGGATACCCCATAAAATTACACATGACTGACCGTGTCTCGAGTTTGTCCGGATTTTGCATTTTGACATAGGCCGGACAACCCCAAATCTTAACTCATTTAAGAGATAGTCTCTTCCAATGCCATATCTCATATGGCGTGGTAGACACGGTTTTGGTTAGAACCCTGTTCAATAGAAACACTGCAGTCTCCAATGGATGCCCCCATAATGAGACAGGTAACTCAGCGTCACTCATCATGGAACGAACCATATCTAATAGGGTCCGATTCCGACGTTCTGACGCACCGTTGTGCTGTGATGTGTAAGGAGGAGTGAGCTGAGAGAGAATCCCATTCTCTTTTAGAAAGTCTGCAAACTCTGTACTGAGATACTCACCACCTTGATCTGATCGAAGCATCTTGATACTCAATATGGTTTTTTTTTCTACTTCAAGTTTGTACTCGGTGAATTTCTCGAAAGCTTCAGACTTATGCTTTACTAAAAACACATGACCGAACCTTGAGAAATCATCAGTAAAGGTTATGATGTAAGAAAAAATGCATCTAGCCTGTCTAGACATTGGCCCGCATACATCACTATGTATGAGGGCTAAGAGCTGAGTAACTCTTTCTCCGTGTCCTGTAAACGGAGATTTGGTCATTTTACCCTTGATACAAGCAAGTCGCATAAGATTTATATTCAAAAGGGTTTAAATATCCATCTTTATGTAGCTTGTTTAGTCTTGTTTCGTTAATAAGACCAAGTCTACAGTGCCAAAGAAAAGGTTCATTTATTTCTGAAAGTTTTCTTTTATTAGTGTGTTGTATGCTAAAAACTGTGTGTTGATTTAGGACGTATATCCCGTTATTAAGTGTACCATACCCAACAAACATTTGATTCAGGTTAATGTTTATAACATTATTCTGCAACACAAAATTATATCCTTCATTGTCTAACAAATAAACGGATACAATATTACAAAGCATACTAGGTACATAATAACATGGGTTCAAAACCAATATACACCCGACAGCAACCCCATGTGATACTCTACCACTGAAACCGTATGTACATTGGAACCATTTCCAACCCGGAGAGTATGGTCACCTGTCTTCAAAACTTTGCTATGTTTCAGCCCCTGCATAGAATTGCAAATGTGGGAACCTGAACCGGTATCTAATACCCAGGAATCAGAGTTTATAGAAAAACAGTTTTCTGTCACAAACACACCTGAAGCGGAAGCATCACCATGCTTATTCCTTTTGAGATCCAAGTATTCAGTGCAGTTGCGCTTCCAGTGTCCCGCATTGTGGCAGTGATAACATTCCCCTTTCTCCGATTCCCCAGCCGTGGACTTGTCTTTCTCCTTGACCTTTTTAACTCCACCTCTAGGTTTGGTGGGTTTCTTCTTCATCTTTCCCTTGGCCTTAGCCTTCCGGCGAGAGGAGGAAGATGGCCCAATAGTCAAAGCGGGAGTCTTCACTGATTTCAGCATGCACTCTGCACTTCTCAACATATTGAGAAGTTAAGGTAGTGACTTCTCCATGTTGTGCATGTTGAAGTTGACTACAAACTGAGCAAAGGTGGGGGGAGACTGCAGAATTATATCAATATATTGTTCATTGTCCATTGTCCATCCGAGGTCCTCAAGCTCTTCTATAAGAGCTATCATCTTCAAAACATGGTCATCTATTGGTGTGCCAGGAGCCATTCGCATTTGAAACAGCTTTCGTGATGCTTCGTATCGTAAGATACGAGATTGCTCCCCATACAACTCTTTTATATGGAGAAAGATGGATTGAACGTCCATCTTCTTGTGCTGCTTTTGATGTGTGTTATCCATCGATGCAAGGGCGAGGCATTTGGCCATGGCACATTCAGCGTCCCATGTCCTGCGAACTTCCTTATCCGCAACCGAAGATTTAGGACCTGGGACGGGCGGGGCTGGAGCCGTGAGAACATATGATACCTTATCATAAGTCAAGGATATGTTAATGTTCCTCATCCAGTCTTTATAATTGGTCCCATTCAGTTTATTTTTATCTAGTAGAAGCTTGAGTCCTGTCATTGGTATCTGCCATTAAGAAAGAGAAAAGAATACACTCAGTGAAAGCTCTTGCAAAGATCAGATTGGTTATTTATCTTATCTAATCGATGTCTTCCACTGCTTTTATCAAATTTCCCTTCAAACTTTAAAAGGAAAACTAGCCAGGATTAATTGCATTCTACAATTTCGCTAACCGTTCAGCCAGGCCAGTGTCGGTAATTGAGGGAGGTTCCCCGTGCTTTCGCACGGACCTAATTAAAGTGAACCTCATTTTCCAAGAGGCGTAGCCCCGTTGACACCTTTCTAGATACCTAATGGGTTAGCTAATTGTAAAGTGCAAAACTCTCCTGGGAGCAACCCTTGCTCACAGTGGGATCGAGATTCAACCATCATATGGAAGGTATGCAATCTCATTGCAAATTTTAACTCTTGAAACTCCCGATATAGTTTTTACCCCTAGTACTCATGACCTTAACTATGGTCAACAAATTACAACCACTAGTCAAGCTCAACCTGTCATTTCTTGATTAATTAGACCCACCCGCATGACTCTTAACTATGGTCAACAAAGTCATATGAATATCTTAGTTAATTTGCATCATATGCAGTGTAGGAAGATATCACTTAGCTACCGTACACTACGCCTTAACTATAGTCAACAAACGTAGCACGAATACTAAGTACTCTACTTCCTAAAATGATGGAGGGTTGCGGATGGCTTTTAAGAAAACCTTAAACGCTTTGAACTTGATATCGTTGTAGAATCAAATGGTTTTTCAAAAGGAGTGGCTTAAGCTCCGCGATTTTGAAATGTAGCATTTTCATAAAAAACTGAGTGGTTTTTAAATTCGATTCTACAGCATCTTTTTAGGTTTATGTTTCCTTACATTAATCATATTAATGTAGTCCCATCATTTAAGTCCTTAAGCCAAACACAAAAAATACAACGTACACTTATGCCATCCGCATTCGCCACAATGTTCCGTTATGCACCGTTAGGTTACTTAACTAACGGCATACCGGGACGGGACTAGTGCGGGTGCAAAACATAAGCAACGCCTACTATATATCTCATATATAATATTACATTCGTCTCAGGTATATCAAGCGATCACATCACAGAATATAAGCAGCAGAAATACATATATGAAAATATAGGATATACAAGGACGTCTGTATTTTGTATTTAGCCAACAATAAAAAATACGAATTCCACAGTCGTGATGAATAGTCAATCCCACACCCCTAGACCCTATGAGAGCGGCAAGTGACCCTACCAATTCTAGAGTTAGGAAACTCAGTCTCGACACCTCGAGATGGTCTCCCACTGGACTCCAGAACTCGGTCACTTGTGCTCTCCACCTTGGGTCTATCCTAATGCAGAAAAGTAAATAATATACATCAATGGTGACATCACCCTCAACTCGGATGTGGCCCAAATAAAATAATATTACATACAAATGAATTTTACAAGAATGGAAAGAAAAACTCTCATCTCACATAAAAAACCCCGGCCATTCGATCACGACGATCCTATACATCATAGCACAGCAACACATAACATCACATGTCTTCAACGTAAGCAAGTGTGCGTACCCCAATTGTTGTTGGCATATAGCAATGAAATCGGCGATACACATACTACACTTACGGTCGCAAAAATAAGTATCATATCAATCTAGGCGATGTTAAACCCTTTGATCGAATTAACGAACACCCATATTTCCCAGCAAGCTCGACTCTTGAGCACCGTTATATAATACCAAAAATTATGCCACGGTACTTTATAGACCAGCAGTAGAAGGGCAAACCCAAGCCTCATTTATGGGGCCACTAACTACGATAAACCCTAAGGTTTAGCCGCGGTTCCGTGGTCACAGATCGAGTTAGGGTTTCATTCTTCTAGAGGGTCCATAGGAATACCTGCATGATACATTGAGTATATTTAACCTGGAAAATACGAGTGATTGATATTCGTTCGACCTGTTTAACATCGTCTAGGTTACCAATACAATGCTAAAATTATGACTACGAATAGCTCCGAATTAGTCCCACTAGAAATTAACATCTCATGAAATTTATGGACTAAACAAACAATACCTGAAACCCCAAAATATACATAGTAGAGCACAGTGTGAAAACGAGGCAGATGGAGGGCAACTTGGCCAAGGTCGCTGGCCACATAGGGAAAGTGCTCGGGTCAGATCCGAGCTGGGGGCCCCGTGTTCACACTGTGTTCTAGTTAGATCATTGACATGCTTCTGCAACTGTTTAAATAATTTTTAAACGACTTTTTAAAAATTTTACAGAGAGCAAATTAGGGTTTCAAGTTTTGTAAATTCGGAGTTGGTTTCATTTCCGTAATTATTTTAACATCGTAACTAAAAGTCTAGCTTGGCTCTGATACCACTGTTGGGATTCCTTAGCACCACACAAGGGTTTGTCTTGCATCCAACATGCTACAATTAAAATTTTAGGGTGTTAAGTAATCATTAACCTAGGATCAAACTAGAAGTTTAGGGTAACGAAAAAGTATCACATACAATAACAAGTGTCTAACACTATGTGTAAAGGAATACAACCTTTATAGACCACCTTGCTAGACTCCTTGGAACAACTTGAGTTTGAAAAGGTTCGCTTGGATCCCTCATTGTCCACAACGATCCACCCGGAGTTCCCTTGCCCAAGCTCCAAGCTCCACCTTTTCAAGGATGAAAATGAAGCTTACACTCCACACTAGTGGGCTAGACTAAAGTAGAATGGTGATGTGGGTTTTAATCTCACTCAAAACCCTTTTCTTTTTAATTCTTTCTCTTTCTTTTTCAAACCTTAGAGAGCTTTTTAAGAGAGAGAAGAAGAAGAAGATGGGAGCTTAACTTGACTCAAGAGAGAAGATATAAGATATAATGCAAACTTGAGAATAATAATCCTCATACTAAACCATGGTTACAAAATATCTAGATATTTTGTAACTTGAGGTTAAGCAAAAACCATGGGCAACAAAACTATGGTATAGACTTTGGTCAACATGAGAAAAAGATTTGACTAGTCAACCATGTTTTTGTTCTCATTTTGCTTAACTCAAATAAACAAAATAAATAAATAAATGTAACCATGTGAGTCTTGTATTGCCACCACCATTGTATCATCAACCATGACACATGTATGCTTGCATGTGTGCATCCATATCAACATATACATACACGCATGCATGCATCAAAACGAAATAGGCTTTAAGTAAAAAGGCTAATGGTCATCAATATTAAATCAGCTATTGAATTAATAAACCGGTCATATCTCATGCGGCCTGACCAATAGAAAATGCCAGATTATAATGCATTATCTCATACACACATTTAATCAAGCATCTACACATATCAACATATGCACTCCACATCATTTTGCCTGAGCTAGGCAACCTCTTTGTGGGACTCTAAGACTCATCAATACACCGGTAGTAAACGATGATCATATCAAATATCCACAAGCCGCAAGCGGTCAGCTAAACGTAACGGCCATCCGGGTATTGAGCGAGTAGAAGAAAAACAAGCGAACCTGTCAAAACTCCCGTCGAGCCAACCGGCAACACTACCGAACAGTCCGGTCTCTTTGTCAGATATGTTGCATATCAAGTTTAGGGATGGTAACGTCGACCCCAATAACTCAATAAGTCGTGTCGATGAATGGTCTATAACAGATCGAGAAACTACTGATAACTCTTATCAGTAAATCTCAATAGCCCTGGCCAGGGACTTACTGATATAGCCAATCGTGCACAGCGCAATATCGACCCCCAATACCGAGAGAGACGAAACCCCTCCTATCGCTCATTGCCTCCATGTGTCTCGAGACTGTACCAAAAAGCCACCTGTTTGCATGACTCAGTAGAGCCGTGGTAGGGTGGAAATCAAAGAACAGTAGGAGAACACATGAGACTCTATGACGATCTCGGGTCTACAGACTAACCTGTACCAGTGTCACCTGAGAACTTCTATTCGACCATAGATATAATACCATATAGGAGTTCTCGGTAGGTCCATCCAGTGTACCCAGTCTCTACTGAGCACCCGTATACGATCTCGATGTCAAACATCAATGGATATGGGAATATCCATCGCCCATCACATGGGTCTAGTATTATATACGCTAGCCTACTCAGGAATATCGATGCCCTGTCTCGATACACCCACGACTAGGGACATTTCAGGATATGCTATAAACTACACATGTCCCACTAGTATGATCTGCATCATAATCACAGTAGTCAAGCTAATATCCTCAAGGCTTTATCAGCACATACAAATGAATAAAAGCATGATCAAGTGAACATGTCAGATAAATAGTAACTAGATAGCATACTATCATGTCGAGCAAGAATGTCCTCTGTATATATATATACATTTATAAATACATCCACTATAATATAATGGCCTCTAGGGCATACATATATCCAACAGATAATGACGGGTAGAAGTTGATATATGACTTATGATTTGTTAATATTCGTCAAGTTCATAAGAGCATGGGGTAAAAATCACATCGGGGGTTTCAAACATAAAGGAAACTTTCCAGGCATGCGCATACCTTCTTTAGTGTGATAACGTGAGTGGATTCCATCAGGTTATCATGCGATGATAGTTGGATCCCGATACCCACTGATGAGTTGGTTTACTCCTCGGGTGATTTTAGATGATCCCGACTAATTCTTCTTTCAGGTTGGGAGGAGAATTTGAGGATACAGTGGGAGACATCCTGATTAGATAAAGTGATTAACCATTCTTATCTATGTTAAAGTTCACGCGGAGTGTTTCTTTGCTCTCTCTCTCTCTTTGGCAGCGACCATGGCCCAACCCTAGAATATAACTCAGTGACCAAGTTAACCGAACTTTCTTAAAACACTGGCCTTTGGATTATCAGAGTTGCATACTTCATTGCCACTCCTTCTTTTACCCTTTGAATTTCTCCGAAACATTCCATATGACTACGATGATCCCTATTTATTGGATATGACCATCGTATAGTTACATAAGAACTCGAAGAAACTTGTTTCAGATTCGAGGATGGTTTCCGGTTCTGGAGAAATTGAATAGGACTATTCAGTTGTCTTTTCTTTTTACCTTCTCTCAAGTTGTGAGGGCTCCTAGGATTAAGAGAGGGTACACCTATTGCGCTTATCGGATAGTCTTTTTTCCAAACAATAAGCAGGTGCCGAAAGGTGGGGAAGAAGAAAACCAATTAGCTTAAGTGCGGTGTACAGGAGGTAATAAGTAAAGACAAATAAAGGGATTAGAAAGAGGGCAAAGTAAATTGTAACTGCTATCATTCATGACCAAACCACGTATTTCATCGCCACTCCTACTTTACCTTTGTATTTCTCCGGAACACCCCGTATCACTACGAAGATCCACAGTTATTAGATAATACATCGTATGGTTATATACGAACTTGAAAGAACTTGTTCCAGTTCGGGGATGGATTCTGGTTCAGGAGAAATAGAATAAAGGTTTATTCAGTTGTCTTTTATCATTACCTTCACTCAGGTTGCGAGTACTCCTAGGATTAGGAGAGTACACCTGTTACGCTTATTGGATAGTCTTCTTCCAAACTAAAGGCTGGTGTCGAACGGTAGGGAAGGAAGAAAACCGATTAGCCTAAAGGAGGTGTACAGAAGGTAATGAGTGAAAACAAATAAAAGGATTTAGAGAGATGGCAAAGAAATATACGGTTATAGTCATGAATCTAGATAGTGGAAGAGGCATTATTAGGAATACCCGGATACCCCTTCAAAACATTTTCATGTTTCAGTTTCTCTGTGCATTGTTAATAGAAAACCGATTTCCCAATTAGATCTTTACTCCAGGGTATGTATTTACCAGGCTTGATTCTCACATCTGTATGGTTTTACAAATGATGAGTGGGAGTAAGTTATTGGGAATTAGGTGATCATCCTCATTATATCTGAATTCGTTGTAATTAGTGATATTTGAGGAAATCGCTTGGGTTTTTGCCGGACGACAAATATTTGGTTTTGAATATCCGTTGTTATGCACCAATTTCAAACTGATATGTCTGTACGTTTATTTTATAAAGTGAGATATAACTTTTCGAAATTATGTCCATGACATTTACATATATCAGTTGATGGTTAGGTAAGGAGCATTAAACAGCGGTGTAATTCTTTTTAACCATAAGTACAGTTTTCAACCTACGACGCACAGGGTTTGAGTTATTCAACTCAAGAGACTTATACAAAGTATTGTATGTTGTCCAGTGTCCATTAGGACAGAGGGGTTGGTCCTCATACTATATTCTGTTTACTTGTGACTTCTCCAGTTTTAGACAAGTATTTTGTAGAAATACAAGGTCCAAAGTATTAAGAAGTTATAAGTACAAGAATAAAGTAGAGAACCATGTATTGCAAGAATCAGGATTCTTTAAGGTAATCGAAGATGTAGATACTTTTATTTCGTATTCAGTTGATAGTAATGGTTTTGAGAACTTACTTCTCATTCTGGTTACTCATATCTGGATGCACTCCTAAGTTGAGTAATGTTGATCGGCCTCTCTCCATTTAGTTGACATGCACTGGAGACAGTTCCATGATTTGAATCTGGTTCCAATTAAATCAGTGCTTCTGTTTCTATATTGTATATAGAATGGTTCATATCTTAACGATGTTAAGGTATATGGAGTTGTCCGGCTTATGCTTAAAATCAGACTCTGGATAACTCAAGTCATGTTTCTATAATGGCAGTTTGTGGGTTATCCCGAGCAATGACGAGGGTTAACTTTCTACCGTCTGGAAGATCAATAGTGATATTGTTCTTGACTCGCCACAGTTTTAGTAAAATGGACTTTTTCAGAAAACAGTAGTGGGAGTATGGTAGAACTAGAAGTGATTCCAGAACCGCAAACGATTACTGAAAATTTAATAGAACCTAAAAATTCAATCAGGTTTGACATTCCATTATCCACTCCACAGATATGGTGGGTAACCTTAGGTGCCCGAGAGGTACTTCGGTATTCTCAAGGACGATAACAGGGAGGTTCTTGTTTACCCAGACTTGACACTACTGTTGTTCCAGACTATGAGACCCAGCAGGAGGATGAGTATAGCGTCGTTCTAAACTAGCTTTAGAAGTGCATGTGTATATGACTCTGCCAGAGGGTTGTTGTAGTCAGTGGGAGCAGCGGAAGCATAGTGGACAAGTAGCTTGTGTCTATTTATAGACTAAAGCGGATATAGCAGAGATAGATCATCTATTTTTGATGTGACAGTCATAGGTTTTGACTTTATCAGAATAGGAGATGGATCTGTTAAGAAGATACTAGGGTGGTATGTCCTGGTATTTGGATGACATACACATAGTAGGAAGTGAAATTCCTATAGTACAATCTGTTATATTGTGGTTGTCACACAGTGGTTTCTCCACATAGGATATGGATATTATATCAGGCATTCTGGTTACTAGATCTATGGTTTTAGATCTAGATTTAGGTATTTTCCCAATCTGGGTACTTAGACAGTATTCTAAAGGTGTTTTAGAATGGACGACTCCTGGCATGGTGGTGAACCTGCAGATGATGGAGTCACCCTCTCTGAAGGTGTCTTACAGACTAAAGGGGAGAAGGATGTGCATGATTGGCATATTACATGCTTAGGCAATTGAGTCAATCATGAGATGTCAAGTACCATACCAGATGTTGTTTTTGCACTAGATGCGATAAAATGATATTTTAATCCAATCCGGGAGAAACGTTCAGAAGTTGTATTAGAACATAAGGGAAAGTTCTAGGGATATGATAACGACAGCCTCCTTCGGGAGACAGTTATCATTCCAGGCTTCCAAGGTGACCTGGATGACAGAGTGATTGTCGGAGTTATAGTCTTCCCTCTGATGAGGGGCGGTAGTTTGGACAGGTGATCGAAGCGGACACTGAGGGAGGCACGGTGCAGGATACTGATTAAATTCAGTTGACGATACAGACTAAGTTTACTGGATTTGGAGTTCATTTGTGATCTGGGTCCCATCAGATATCCAGACATATTCTAAGACAGGTATTGCTTATTTCGGGAGATGGCTTTCTCCGCGAACTTGAGATAAAGAGAGACATAGAAAGAAACATCAGAGTGGATCCACTTACTGAGGCTATTTCTTGAAAGCAATAGTTTTACAAACGAGCTTTGTGAAACTGATTATTAGAGGAGTTGGGTGTTCGGTATCACACGGGCTGTGAGTATGCGACATCGCAATAATTAGCCTTAAGAGCAAGTGAGAGATTGTTGGCTATAGTGCCCTCAAGTCAATTATTGGATCACAGGCATGTGATTGCAATGATTGAGGGAGGACCTATACCGGTAGAACAGTCTTACTCGAGATGATAGTATGTTATATGGTTTGTCTTTACCATCGTGTATATGCTTCAGGTGACATTACGGATCACTATTACATGTTGATAGAGCCCATAGGATTCTTGCTTGACTACCAGCAGTATGATAGCGATCATATACGTGAGAGTTGGGTAGTCTATAAGCACATCCTTAAAATGTCCCTAGTCATGGGAGTTTCGAGACTGAGCATCGATACTCCGAGCGTAGACTAGTGTATATGGATCGAGACCCAGACGAGGGACGGTGGCCGGTCTCACAAGCCATTAGTGTCAGTTGGTTCACCTAAGATTGTATACAGGTGCTCATTGGGTTATGAGTACACCGGACAGACGCGCCGGGAACATGCTAGTTGGTATTATACCTATTGTCAGATAGCAGTTTCCTGGTGACATGTGAACAGATTAGTCTATCGACCTGAAATCGTTATTTATCTCATGTGAGTTCCCACTGTGCTTTGATTACTACCCTACCACGGCTCAAAAGAGTCATGCAAATAGGTTTTAGTTGGGTACAGTCCCGAGCCACATGGAGGCAATGAGCGGAACGTCGGGGGTTTCGTCTCTCCCAGTATTAGGGGTTGAGGTCGCAATGTGCATGGGTGGCCATCACCAGAAATCCTTGGCCAAGGTAGTCGAGAATTACTGATTCGGATCAGTAATTTCTCAGGTGGTGATGAGCTTCAGACCGACACTAAATATCACGTTATCAGGTGGTGATGGCCATCACCAGAAATCTGGTTTGTCGTTACCGTTACGTACAGCTAGTGACACTGACGTGCTTGTGGTTAAACCCACTGCCAGCGTATTGACGAGTCTTTAGAGTCCCACACAAAGAGTTTCCCAAGTTCGGGCAAAACATTGTAGAGGCCGTATGGTTTTATGGCAGGGTTCAATTATATACATGCACTCGTGCACGGATCATGGTCGGACGGATCATACTAGTGGGCTTTGGTTTAAACCGGATCCTAGTATTAGATTGTTGGATTATTTTCGTCTCGTTGTATTCGTAATCAGTCGAAATACGGATGCAGATACATATATACAGATGAGGGGTATTCTTGTAATTCGTTACAAGATTACTTTAGTTGATGCCATTTCTTTTTGGATAAACATTTAGTTTAAATGTTTATTGTGAGGTGTAAAGTGTGAGTTGAAGTTTTGTCTTGGATAAGCAATTTGTGTGTGGGGTTTTTTGTCATGGCTAGGATATTTTATGATAGCTATGATTTTTGTTGAGGGGATTATTTTTGAGGGGCAGATCATTTTTTTAGTGCTTGGTTTTTTCTTTGGTTTCTCTGTCTCAAAATAAACAACACACTCATTTTTCTTGAGCTCACACTCTTCACCTCCAATGGCTTCTTCTTCAACCTCCACTCTATCCCTCTCATGTGTTGAGAATCCTAGAGTGTATTGAGATAAAGTAATCACACGCTATCTTACTTCATCTTGAGCACCTATGTTGTTGGGTTAGCTTAGCACCATGTGAAGGTTTTGGCAAGTATCAAACATGCTATATTAAATTTTTAGGGTGCTAAACAAACCAACCAACTAATCGAACTAGAGAATTAGGGTTAAACAATAAATGTAAACAACTTTACATCAAAGTGAAAGAGGAATACAACCTTTGTAGACCGGTCCTTCACTTCTAAAGCTTCGTGTAGTACTCCCTTCGCTGCAAGTAGTGAACTCCCGAACTCTAGAAAGGGTTCACTTGAAGAAATGAATAAGCTTGCTCAATGTCTTCGAGGCCGAAGAAGATCTACGTCGAGAAGACTCAAGCTCATGCTACCTCTTCACTAATAGTGAGATTGGTGAAGCAAACACCCTAAACTAAATGACTAATAGTAGAGGATGATGAAGTAGGAATTTTTCTCACTTTAGATTTAATTTTCTCACAATATTTCATCACTTTGTAAAAAGCTAGAAAGCTTGAAGAGGAAGAAAAAGATGAAGTGATGATGTGATGAAAGAATATCTCATTAGGTTTGAAATGCAACCATGGGTGAGTATATCACATACACTAAACCATGTAGAGAGTTAACCATGGTGTATGGTTAAGATTAGGTCAATAAATATCTTAAGTAAAAACAAAGAAGTGGACTTTAGTCAATGCTTATCTTCAAGCTTCTCCAAACTTCTAGCAATGAGTCACTTCCACTAATTTGTAATTACTTAATGATAAATAAAACCATAACATTAACCTAGAATGGTGTGAGTCTCATACATACATGTTGCATGTGTAACCTAGCATGACACAACAATATATATTACATATATATTTTGTGCAAAAATGAATACAATTAATATATATCACATATATATCAATGTATCATATGTGAGAAAAAGTAATTCTTAAGTGAGCTAATATTAGTTAATATAATTTAATATATCAAATATATAATTCTACATTAAATTATTAAATCAATATTTGATTTAATAATCCGGCTATATTACATATAACCGACTAATATCAAATGTAACAACTTATCGAATCAACACTTGATCCGATAACCCGGCTATATCTCATATAACCTACTGATGTCACTTACGATGAGAATAGAATGCGGTATCACATACACGCATTAATATTGGTCCCGCACACATCACATATGTGTTCCTACTTCGTTTCGCATGAACCAAGAAACCTCTATGTAGGACTCTAAAGACTCGTCAATACGCCGGCAGTAGGTGATGATCATATCAAACACCCACAAGCCGTCAGCTGACATAACGGCCACCCGAGTATTGAGCGATCAGAAGATCAACAAGCAAGCCTGTTCACACTCCTGCGAATCCAATCAATAACACTATCGTACAGTCCGGTCTCTTCGTCTAATATGTCGCATATCCATTCTAGGGGTGGTAAACGTCAGAGCCCAGTAACCGATAAGTCGTGCCAATGTGAGGCTTATAACGGGTTGAGAAACTACCGATAACACTTACCGGTAGATCTCCATATCAGCCCTAGCCAGGGATTTCCTGTTATAGCCAATCGAAACAGCGCAACATCAACCCCCAATACCGGGAAAGATGAAACCCCTCCTATCGCTCATTGCCTCCATGTGATTCGGGACTGTACCCAAAAGCCACCCTTTTGCACGTTCTCTTGAACGTGGTAAGTGTTAGTTATATGTATGCCCTAGAGGCCATTACTGTACATACGATCTATATTGTCATGGATGCTAGGACATATATAAGGAGGACTTTCTTGCTCGACATGATAGTATGCTATCTGGTTGTACTTTATCTTAACATATACTCTGATTGTCTCTATGTTACGTGTTGATAAAGCCCTTAGGATATGTACTCGACTACTGGGACTATGATGAGATCATACTAGTGGGGCCACGGTAGTCGACGAGTACATCCTATAACTGTTCCTAGTCGTGGGTGTATCGAGACAGGGCATCGATGCACCAGTGTAGACTAGCGTATACGCATCTTGACCCATATGATGGGCTATGGATGATCCCATATCCATCGGTGTTTGACATCAAGGATGGTGTACGGGTGCTCAGTGGAGACTGGGTACACTGGACGGACTCGCCGAGAACTCCCAGATGGTATTATACCATACGTCAGATGGCAGTTCTCCGGTGACACTGGTACAGAGTAGTCTGTTGACCCGAGATCGTCATAGAGTCTTGTGTGGTTCCCACTGTGCTTTGATTTTCATCATACCACGTCCAAGAGGGCGTGCAAAAAGGTGGCTTTTGGGTACAGTCCCGAATCATATGGAGGCAATGAGCGATAGGAGGGGATTCGTCTCTCCCGGTATAGGGAGTTGATGTTGTGCTGTGTTCGATTGGCTATAACCGGAAATCCCTGGCCAGGGTTGCTGAGATTTACTGGTAAGTGTTATCAGTAGTTTCTCGAACTGTTATAGACCTCAAATCGACACGACTTATCAAGCTACTGGGGTCTGACGTTTACCACCCCTAGGCGAGATATGCGACATATCAGACGACGAGACCGGACTGTACGGGAGTGTTACTGTTTGGATCCACAGGAGAATGTACAGGCTTGCTTGTTGATCTTCTGAGCGCTCAATACCTGGGTAGCTGTTACGTTTAGCTGACCGCTTGCAGCTTGTGGGTGTTTGATATGATCATCACCTACTGCCGGCGTATTGACGATTCTTTAGAGTCCTACACAGAGCTTTCTTGATTCAGGCAAAACGGAGTAGGAGCACATATGTGATATGTGCGGGACCGAGGATAATGCGGTATGTGATATCGTATTGTATTCTCGCGATATTTGATATCAGCCGGGTTATCGGATCAAGTGTTGATTCGATGAATCGGTACGGATAAATATTAGTCGGTTATATGCGATATAGCCGGATTGTCGGATCAAGTGTTGATTCGATAATTTAATGTATAATAATATATATGATATATTAAATGACATTAACTAATATTTGCTCACTAAAAGATTCTTTTACTCACTCGGGTAATACATTGATATATATGCGATATATGTTAATTGTATTATTTTATTTTGTTACGGTAAATATTATATATGTGATATATAATATTGTAACATGATATGATAACTAATGCAACTCGTTTAGTGGAGTTTAAACTTGATTAGGGTTCGGATTAGGGTTAAACTTTCTAGAAGTTTCTAGAAGGTTTTGTTTTGTTTTGTGAAAGATATTTGTTCATGACTCATTCTTTTAATTACCCAAAAACCCTAACCCTAGTCAATTCTCTACAAAGATTAAGTGAACCATGGTTGCATAATTCTATCATATTATTATTTCCTATTCATCACAAATGGATTGATCTTCTTCTTCCTCCTTCATTCTTCCATGGAAAAGCTTGCTAGTTTTTCAAAGGTGATGAATAATAGTGAGAAAAAGATAAATAAATAGAGCAAAAATCCTACTTCATCATCCTCATCTTCCCTTGCCATTTAGATGAGGGTGTTCACATCATTTCATGAGTGTTAGCTTGTGTTAAAGAAACTTCGAGGTAGATCATCTTAGTATCGAAGATTGGAAGCAAAGGTTGCGCCTTTCTCTTCGTGGAACCTCTCGAGAGTCTGGATCCCGATGATCGCAGCGAAGGGACCACAACACGGAGCATATGAAGTGAAGGACCGGATCTACAAAGGTTGTAATCCCTCTCACTTAGTGTTAAAGTGTTTAGCATGCAAGTTATCGCCTAATCTCTAGTTTAAAGTTCCGTATTCGGGTAGTTCGGCACGGCTAAATTTTTATCCGGGCATGGTTGATGCCTCGTAGACCCTTGTGCGCGTGCCTAGCAACCCTACAGTGGTATCAGAGCCAAGCTAGAGCTTTAGGCGAAGTCTAGACGGAATTTGAAGTCCGAACGAACCCGAAAACCCAAACCTAACATGCTCTCTGTCCAGATTTTAAAATCGTGGATTTTTCCAAATTAAAAATGCTCAAAAAATTCAGCAGGGAATTCTAAGAATTACGGTACAAAAATTTTTTGATGAACAGTAAAACTCGCGGCAGAACCGCGGCATATGCATGCTTTCTGCGGCGGTTCAGCGGCGAAATGCTGACGTCATCAGATACTGTTTGCACAGTAACTTCTATTTAATTATACTGGATTTTCTGGGAATTTTTAATATTTATTCAAGAGTTGAATTTTCTGAGGTTATTTTGGGGATTCGATGTTTCGATCGGAGTATCAAATTTTGTCTATTTGGCTTTCCGGATAACTTTTAGAAACTGTTAAAATGTTCGAACGGATATCAATAACTCACTTTTTCCCCTGTCGGAAAATTTTTCAAAAGTTGGATATTTTTTTCTAGTGTTTAAGAATGTTCTAAGTCGTGCAAGTAACTCGATGGACCCTCTAGAAGACAACAAACCTTAACTCGATTATGTGACCGTCTTGAACTGCCCTTTGAACCTTAAGGTTTGGGGCAGTACGGCGTGCCACATGTGAGGCGTTGGCTTGACCCTTCTACGGCTGGACCATTGGTACTGTGGCATGTAATGGACGTTTTTAAACTGATTTCAAGTGTTGAGATATATTGGGGAAATCTTGGGTACTTGACAATTCGATCGGAAAGTTTAACTTTTTCTATTTATCTGGAATGTGATACAATAATTGGAATCCACAGGTAGTTATGTGATAACTAATTTGAATATTATAGACATAGCAGTTTAGTCTCAGATGATCGGTTGCCACGGAATTTTGATGCGATCAAAAGTCCGTCGCAATCACGTAGCGTACGCGGATACTCGCCGGGTAAACTTAATAGATAGCCTCACTCCATAGCCCTGACCAAGTGACCGTAGGAGAACCCCGTCGCCGAAAGCATCCGTTCGGGTGCTCCCGGTAGCGGTGTTCCGCCTTGGTGCACTTCGTCGACGGTATCGGGGGTGCGGCCGTCTACTAAAGTTTGCGACGAGCATTCGATCAGGATGTCGGGAATCTTGTTGAATTGCCCGACTTGATATTGAAAAGAGTTTTCGATAATGAGACTAAAATGTGGGGTTTATAATTGTTAGGCATGCGATGTCTAAGGAATTCATTTGGTTAGGCATGTGATGTCTAAGGAGGTTGCGGATTTCAACTGTTGTAGTTTTACACTTTCTTTTCTGTGACCGTAAGCGTAGTATGTGGTGTATCGCCGGCTTCGTTGCTATACATCAACGACAATCGGGATACGCATACTTGCTTACGTTGATGATATGAGATATTATGTGTTGCTGTGATATGTTGTATTGGATCGTCGCTTTTGAATAGCCGGGGTTTTATGTGAGATGAGAGTTTTTCTTTTTTCATTCATGTAAAATTCATTTGTATGTAATATTCTTTTATTGGGGCACTTCCAGGTAGCGGAAGATGTCACCGTTGTATATTATTTACTTTTCCGCATTAGGTAGACCCAAGGCGGGGAGCACAAGTAACCGGGTTCTAAGGTCCAGTGGGAGACCATCTCGAGGAGTCGAGACCGGGTCTCCTAACCCTAGAATTGGCAGTGTTACTTGCCGCTCTCGTAGGGGTCTAGGGATGTGGGTTTGGCTATTCATCGTGACCGTGGAATCCGTGTTTTATACTGGCTCGTATTGAAAACACGGACGTCCTAGTATATCCAATATTTCATATATGTTCTTCTGCTGCAATGTTCTGTGATGAGATCATATTACTGCATGAGATGAATGTTTATATTTTATATATATGAGATATATGTTATATTGCAGATTTCGTTTCAAAAGAGATGCTTGTGAAGCATAATTAAAATGGGACTTCATTAATGAGATTAATAAAATAAAAGAAACCTAAGATGTTGTAGAAACTTGTTTATAAAACTGGTAGCTACAGTTCTTGCTTTGCATAGCGGTGTTCCTTGTAGAACATCCAGCACCTTATTCGATAAGGAAAGGACCGAGATCCCTTCACCGGGAGTGACTCCTTTAGCAATAACTGGCAGATGCTACAAACTCGGTTTGTCTTTTGATTGCTTCTATAGTTTTAGCTTTGCACAGCGGTATATATGATATATCCTGCACCTTATTCGATGAGGAAAGGACCGACGATCCCTTTACCGGGAGTGACTCCTTTAGCAAAACTAGAAAAGCCTCAAAAACACTCCATTTAAAATCACTCGATTCTACAACGATATCAAGTTCATTTCGCAAAGGGTTTTCTGAAAAACCCGTCGTAGCCCTCCGTCATTTCAGATAAGGACTGTTTAGTATTCGTGCTGCGTTTGTTGGCCTTTGTCAAGGCGTAGTGTGCGGTAGCTGAATAGTACTTATCTGCTTATGCATATGATGCAGATTGGATTAGGGTAGTCGTGCGACCTTGTTGGCCTTTGTCAAGGGCCGTGCGGGTGGGTTTACTTCAATCAAGAAATGACGGGTTGAACTTGACAAGCAGCCTATGGTTTGTTGGCCTTTGTCAAGGTCATAGGAGGCTTGGGGCAAAATATTATTGGGGATTTCAAGTGTTGAAATTTGCAATGAGATTGCATACCTTCTATAAGATAGTTGGATCCCGATACCCGCTGCGAGTAAGAGTTACTCCTGGGAGAGTTTTACACATTACAATTAGCCGATCAAGTAGGTGTCTAGAAAGGTGTTAACGGGGTTACGCCTCTGGGAAAACGAGGTTTACTTTAATTAGGTTCGTGCGAAAGCACGGGGGACCTCCCTCAAAGTACCGACACTGGCCTGGCTGAAAGATTGACGAACTTGTAGCGTGTAATTAATCCCGGTTAGTCTTTCCTTTTAGGGTTTGAAGGAAGATTTGATTAAAACAGTGGGAGACATCCTGATTAGATATATTAGATAACCAATCTAATCTTGCAAGAGCATACGCTGAGTGTTTTCTTCTCTCTCTCTCCAGATAGCGAACATATCACGCCTTAATCAAGATAATAAAACGGATATATTGACTGAACCCGCTTGTTATAGTGAGCTGGGGAACGTTGGTCCCGCTCCAACTTATAATTGTTATAAGACAGAGCAGGAAATTGGGGAATACCAGATTTCCCGTGCCGCCCAAACGAAGAAAGTGCATGTTGATGCATCATCTTCGGGTGTGTTCATTACACAGAACTGTTTCTCAGTATCCTTTACGTCCTGGGTATGTGATACCGGATCAGGATCCCGCATATGTAATCTGTTACATGGGCTACAGATAGGTAAAGAACTGAGAACGGGTGATAAGTTTCATGAGGCAGAAAACGGTGCAAGTGTTGTAGCCAAGTCTGTTGGTCACTGTCACCCTGTATTATCGGAATACATTGATTCTGAACAAATGTTATTAGATACCGAACCTGTAACATTTTCAAAAATATAAAATATTAATTTTGGGAATTTTTATAATTTAATATTATTTTATTGATTATTTTAATATTAAATGCAAATAAATAGGAAAAATGTTAGAAAAATTATGAAAAATTATGGAAAATTCTAAAATAGGGTAAATTAGTGAATTATGACATTTTTAAGTTTTTGTGATTTGTTTGACACTAATTTAGTGCTAATCGCGATTAAAATCGCTAATTGGGTTTTTTTGGCAATTTTGTGCAAAACTTGCACATATCACATTTTCTACACTTGTGCACTTTTCTAGCCATGGTTTTCTTTTGGAATTACTATTGATGTGAGAAGGGTGGGGTTTTAAAAGAAAAGGAAAAGAAAAGAAAATGTAATGATGAGGGTAGGTGAGAGAGGGGTGGGCCATTGACCTTGAAACACTTAGCCATTTTCTCTCCCTCTCATTTCTCTCCCTCTTCCTCTCCCTTGCTGCTGCTGCCCTTCTCCATTTTCCCTCCCCTCCTCAAGCCATGAAACATCTCAAAAACTACACCAAAACCCCAAACTCCTCTCACTAAAAATGTCCAAAATCCCTAGATCTACACATGGAGCTAAAGAAGTATGGATTTGGCCACTAGAGGGCAACTCAAGAATTTTCTTGAGTTGCTAATGAAGGTAATTTCTGAACCATTTGCTTAACTATAGCCTTTCCTATAACCCCATGTCAAGATTTTATCGGTATTGTGTGATAGTATGGATTTGAGAGAAACCTAGTTAGGGTTTGAGTGATTTGGTGTTGCATTATGAAATTGGGCTCAGTATTGATCTTACCAACACCCTAGTGTATGAATTAGAACCCCAAACCTGAAGCTAGAACCATAATACGGATTGTAGAAACCAATATCGGGGAAAATGTGAAGTCTGTGAGGGTTATTTTGAATCTGCTATTACCCCGAGAACCCTAAAATAATATTGGATGGAAATTGAGACGTGCAGGAACCATAGAACCAACACCCCAAACCCTAGCTCCCCATTCCCTAACCCGGCCGCCAAAAATCCCATTCTGGCCGCAAATTGCGGCCAGACCCTGATGAAATTGCCTCGTTTTCTGTGCCTAGCCCCATTTCCTCTATTCTTGGCCCAGGGTACTTCTAATTTTGACAGATTCTTCCTAGGGTGAAATCTGGGACATATATCCTATGTTGTCGTTTTGGATTCGTGTTTCCGTATTCCGTATTTTTGGATTCTGAAATGGTGGAATGTGTTTTGCCTCGACTATTGTCGTTTATACGACGATATAGAGGATTATGGATGGTTTTGAAGGCGTGCCATAGGTTCTCACCTATAGGCCCCCTTATCGTAATCGTTTTGGATTTTTGCGCCGTTTTAGATTGGATTTGGTTTTAATGCGCATATGCGATATTTTGATGTGTAGGTACCCACGAAGACTTCGGACGACAAGCAAATGCATGGTGATGTCCGCAAATGATGATGCAAGGTGAGTAGATTATATCTACGGGGGAAAGTCGGGTGGATGGCGTATAGCACCCCCGCAGTCCGTAGATAGCTTATTATATAGTATTTGTGATATTAGGTGTATTTGGATATGTAGGGTTAGAAGTGACTAGTGTAGTTCATAGTCGCGAACCCTAGGATAGAATTACACCTATACATATACCCTTGCTTTTCACTTGTACTTACACTGTGGTTGATGATATGTGACGACTTTGGAGATGAGTCGATGATGTGGGCTTGGTGCCCGGAGATCGGTATTTTGATACGATTCATATGTGGGATATGACTTGTGATTCTTGCGGGCTTGGGATGTGTGTTTACCCCCGCATGCATACTTTACCGATATTACCGTTTGTACTAGACATAGAGTAGTACTCCAGACTATACGATCTGATGATGGTGATATTTGTTATGTGATGAGACAGTGAGATGTTGACCTGTACCCAGCTTTTGGGAATGCCGTACGACGGTTTACCGTACGAGCTGATATTGATGATAGATCCGCACTCATAGCTAGAGGATATCTTGCGATATGACATTGAGGCGGGATCACCGACTATATATCCACATATATACCTAGGTGTAGTTGCATAGTAGATACTTCACTGTGCTGCTGATTACTAGATTTCCGCATATTCATGCTATTCGCATTGCTGGCATATGTTCATTACCATGTTATTATCATGCTGTTAGGACACCAGCACCATTATCGATGATGCGTATGTTTCACGTACACTATTTGCCGGCTCACACACTTCATCATCGATAATTGCCATGTCACTACACTGTAGTACTATTGCATTTGTGATATGATGCTTCATTCGACATATGCGCATTCCTATTCCATGTTGCATGATTTCCGATATGATTACTTTCTTTACATGTTGCATATATCATGGATTGATTGCATAGTACATCGCATTGGATTTACTTCCGGATGTTGGATTTTCATGTGATTTCTGGATTTGGGAACCGTGCTCTTTTCAAATAAGTAATCGTTTAAAAACCCGGTTCCCTTGATATGATATTTGGGGCGTCGCCCCGTGTTTTCTCGGTGCTAGAGGATGTACTGAGATAGGGTATGCTCCGGAATGACGGATGCCCGATGTATTGAGATAGGGTATGCTCCGGAATGACGGATGCCCGATGGATTGAGATAGGGTATGCTCCGGAATGACGGATGCCCGATGGATTGAGATAGGGTATGCTCCGGAATGACGGATGCCCGATGGATTGGGATAGGGTATGCTCCGGAATGACGGATGCCCGATGGATTGAGATAGGGTATGCTCCGGAATGACGGATGCCCGATGGATTGGGATAGGGTATGCTCCGGAATGACGGATGCCCGATGGATTGAGATAGGGTATGCTCCGGGATGACGGATGCCCGATGGATTGAGATAGGGTATGCTCCGGAATGACGGATGCCCGATACAGGAGGATTTACGTGTCGATGCTAGGCACGGGTTTCATGATGTTTTTCCATGATTTTGTTTATATCCTCACATTGCATATATGATGCTTATTGTCATTGGGTGACAGGTGGACGGGTTCCACATATATACAGACATGGATCATATACAGACTGATTTATACTTATCATACTCTATTTGTATATATAACAGGGTATGAGGGCGCTGTTATATATACCCTTACACCAATATTAGTGGAATGGGACGCTAATATATGTGTATTGATATCATTGATACTTCATCATATTTACTTCATGCAGCATACTTTACATTCATGACATGTTATTACTTGAGTACCTGGCACTACATACATGATTAGATATTACCTTATCACACTCAGATGTACTCTTGTGGATTGTATTACTGATCGTTGACTTAGGACTTTGTCTTGCATTCGATTTATCCTTGTAGATGTTTCTATTCACGAGTTGGCAACTCACCCCCGTTGTGCCACAGCTCTTGCAGGTTATGCCGTATAGGTTCTATTGCGGCATTTTTGGCACATTTCCTTCTTGCGGGTGATTTGCTTTGGTAGGTGGATTCTTCCGTATCAGAACCACCATTGTATTTATTTATTTCATTGTATCTAGAAATTGTCCATCAACCAAAACTTGTATATTCTTTCAGACCTAGACTTCAGTGTTGTATATTTCGACCTTAGAGTCGCGCTTAGTTGTATTGCGGATTTCCTTGTTGCTTTTGAGCTTTCTTTTGGATTTGATCCTCGCCACTTGGCGTTGTATATTATCATATCTTGCGTGGTTGTGACCATCGATTGACGAAGAGCTAGCTCCCGCTTGGGGATGCCTTTATCATTTGCATATATTGATATCCTTGTTTTACCCCATTCGGGGCCAGTTTTACAAAAGAGACTCTGCCGAAATTTTTAGAAAAGACTTATTGTTTCCAAAACGTATTTTCGGCTTAGTTATTTAAAAATCTTGATTTCAAACCTGTATTTCTTCACTTCTTTAAATCAGTTTTCTTCACTTATTCTTCAAAAATGGTTTTAGATTTCTGGGCTTTTGGTTTACTTGGATCAGATGGAGTCCTATAGGCTTCATAGGGTTCAAGGGCCAGTCACGTGCTCTTTCGGGTCGTGACAAAGTTGGTATCAGAGCGCTAGGTTGACCTTGGTTCAAATTTAAGTTTGACTATGTGGAGCCTAAGGAGTTGTTTACATACGGAACTTAGGCTTGACCTTACGGAACTTAGACTTGGTCGAGGGGGGGTGTAAACCCGAACTTTCGTCGTTTTAGGATGACCCTTGGTTGATGGATTAGGTGACTAAAGTAGAGTGACGTACCGTTGGTATGTTCCGCGGCATACTTACGACACGCCACTCCGCTTAAGAAACCTTAGGATGGACATTTGTTTAGAGATCAGTGATTCTCTTTCTATCCTGGATTATTCGTCCATTTGAGATTTCCGATTCTATTAGTTTCATGATCATACCTTCATTGATGCTGTTCCTTCCTATGATCATGTATCCACTTTGGATCTGTTGTTTCCTTTCTTTCCATTGATGTGCTCTCTTTGATACTCGATTGAGATTCCTGTCACCATGTTTGAGCGCAGTTTGGGCTGCTGCTAGGGTTACGGCCGGTGTGAGCTCGTTTGGTACGAGTGCCGACCGTTGTGTTTTCTGGTGACATGGGAACGTCTCGAGTTAGTGTTGGTGATTGTGACCTCTAGTGGAGGAGAGTGCTTGGCCTTGCACCGGATGATCGGGCCATTGTTTGAGCTGCCAGTCGAGAGAGGACTGTTGATGTACAGCATACCTCAGAGATTGTGATGTCGCCTACCGTGCAGACAGATGGACCAGCTGTTGCTGAGATTGATAGGATGTTGCTTTCGGAGCTTACGAGCTGAGATCGCCGGAGCTTGCAGGCAGATATGCGACAGATGATAGCTAGTCTACCCGATTTGAGAGACGAAGGTGATTCGTCCGATTTTACGCCAGAGCGGGCCCAGTTGAGTTGAAGATTTCTAGTGTGGATAGAGTCTTACTCAGATCTAGAGCAGGCTGATTCAGAGATGACCGCTTAGGTGTTGCCTTTCCTGGAAGATTGAGGCATTGTTCGGCGTACAGGCGTAGGAGCCAGTTGTTGCTGCAGATGATGAGATATCGCCCAGATGATTGGAGCTACTGCAGCATGAGCATGTTCTTAGAAAGATGATAGCGAGTTGCTAGTCACCGAGGGTGGACGACTAGGACGTGTGGTGAGTTCGCTTACCCCGATGCGAGATCATCAGGTGGATTGATGCCAGATAAGAGACGACTTCACGCAGGTTCGTTGAGAGTCGATAGAGACGATCGAATGTCAGGAGCCTATTTTCCAAGTTTAAAATATACGGAAAGACATGCAGGTGATTCTATGGACCCTCTAGAAGAATGAAACCCTAACTCGACTTAATGACCGTGTGACAGCCTTTGAACCTTAGGGTTTACGGCGGTTCCGCGGCGCCATTAGTGAGGCTTGGGTTTGCCCTTCTACGGCTGGACCACCGACGCTGTGGCATGTACTCGATACTATTAAACTGTACCCGAGATGTGAGCTCTTGGGGGATTATGAGGATCTGACGAGTCGATCGGATGGTTCGACATCTTTCGGATATCGTGATGGGATACTGCTTGGGAGACTCCAGATACGAGCGTAGCCGTCGGAGCGCAGTTCGTGTAGCCACGATGAGACGAGTCCGAATCAGTCGACATTTGAGCAGAGTGAGGTAAAGAGTTCGTCCGAGATGTCGACGAGATGACGTTCCACTCCGCTGACATTACAGATGTGATACACACCCCGAGGCGTGGTATACGGATATATCTTCCAGAAAGAAGCACGATGAGTATGCAGCCGTTCCGGAATAAGCCTTAGTTTCAGCATTGGATGACGACTTCCGGGCGTTTCGGCAGGACTGAGATTTGAGAAAGGAACCTCGACAGGACTTTTCTGGAGTACGATTCGAGAAGACCTAGACCAGGAGTGGTCATTTTGCGCACACCCAGCAGACCAGAGGTTGGCATTGTCGACGAGGTAGATGACCAGGATCGGATAAAGGGACTTACCAGATGCTTTGCGAATTGATCAAGGACGGACGAGTGATGAGTTTTCCTCCGATGGTTGGGACGTGTTCCCAAGGACCAGTTCGGCCTGACATCTGCTACAGAGTGACGAAGCTACAGAATACGTGATTCGAGTCCGTGTGAGAGACTTCAGATAGACCGTGAGCCAGAGGCCGACGCCAGTGATATGCTGCCTTACGAGTGGTCGTGAGGTTTGACAGAGAAGTGCCAGAACGGAATCGTCCCCGTTAGCACACCTGACAGGGCCGATGAGCCGGTTGACTGTGAGATTGGTAAGCCCCAGAGAGGATAAGGACCCAGAGAGTCAGAGGACGCCAGACCGTGAGCAAGAGGCAGGTAGATATCCTGCGCTGCTAGCAGTGGATTGCACCGACTCCTTCTCGACTTTGAAGGAGGAACTACCGAAGACGGTATTTGTGATTTGTGATTTTGTGATTCGATTATCACGTATCCGTCGTTTTGGATTTCGGTATTTTGGGCGTTCTGTTTGCATGATTTAGTTTTGGTGACTGAGTTTCATGATGTTGGTTTCATGCACCCACTGGATATTTATATATTTTGCGCAGAGTTTTCATGCATTTTAGTGTTATGCTTTGATTCGTGCACGCTGATGCACACGATTGTGAGGTTCCCTTTGCGGTACACCTGATTTTGGTTTGAGACGCATTTTATCGTTGATTTTGACCCGGATTTTGATGGTTGGTTTTGCACTCCGTGCTGGTGATGTGCTTTACACCTATTCGATGTTTGTTATTGGATTTCATGATTCCGTGCATGTTGAGTGCGCAGGGTTTAGATTTTCATTCGTGCACGATGGATGCACAGATTTGGATTTTCGCGCATGTTGGGCGCATGTGTTTAGATACGATTTTGGTGCGCACCCGATGCACTAAATCGAGATTTCTTCGTGCATGTTAGATGCACCGGGCCTTGGCTGTCAGGCACATACGTTGCCCATGACAGAGGTTTCGTGCACACCCGTTGCACCTAGATGTTGTTTTGTGCACCTGTTTAGCACATATTGGATTTTTGATTTCCGTGCGCACCAGACGCATAGGATTGCGTTATGTACATTTTTGAGATTTATTCCCTTTGGAGTAGTACCTTTTATGATGTTGGGTTTTTGCTTTCATGCTGAGCAGGACTAGTCAGTAGACGATACCTGGATATACTTTTGCATGTTTTACATCAGCTTTTTACGTGTATAGATTGGATGTCTACATGTGTAGCTTCGATCCATATCATATCGGTTTTGTATTGGATTTGACATTGTGTTTTTACATCGACTCCGATGATTGCGAGATGCTTGACGGAGTTTTGCTTTTGAGTTATCTGCTCATTTTTCATGCGCATGCATTGCGCTGTGATGTTTTATGTGTAGATATTTTCGGAGCCCCGACAAATGGAGTATTACTGAAATTGTTTTTAGTATTGGGGGTTTAAATTTAAATTCGGGGACCGAATTTCTTTAAGGGGGGTAGATTGTAACATTTTCAAAAATATAAAATATTAATTTTGGGAATTTTTATAATTTAATATTATTTTATTGATTATTTTAATATTAAATGCAAATAAATAGGAAAAATGTTAGAAAAATTATGAAAAATTATGGAAAATTCTAAAATAGGGTAAATTAGTGAATTATGACATTTTTAAGTTTTTGTGATTTGTTTGACACTAATTTAGTGCTAATCGCGATTAAAATCGCTAATTGGGTTTTTTTGGCAATTTTGTGCAAAACTTGCACATATCACATTTTCTACACTTGTGCACTTTTCTAGCCATGGTTTTCTTTTGGAATTACTATTGATGTGAGAAGGGTGGGGTTTTAAAAGAAAAGGAAAAGAAAAGAAAATGTAATGATGAGGGTAGGTGAGAGAGGGGTGGGCCATTGACCTTGAAACACTTAGCCATTTTCTCTCCCTCTCATTTCTCTCCCTCTTCCTCTCCCTTGCTGCTGCTGCCCTTCTCCATTTTCCCTCCCCTCCTCAAGCCATGAAACATCTCAAAAACTACACCAAAACCCCAAACTCCTCTCACTAAAAATGTCCAAAATCCCTAGATCTACACATGGAGCTAAAGAAGTATGGATTTGGCCACTAGAGGGCAACTCAAGAATTTTCTTGAGTTGCTAATGAAGGTAATTTCTGAACCATTTGCTTAACTATAGCCTTTCCTATAACCCCATGTCAAGATTTTATCGATATTGTGTGATAGTATGGATTTGAGAGAAACCTAGTTAGGGTTTGAGTGATTTGGTGTTGCATTATGAAATTGGGCTCAGTATTGATCTTACCAACACCCTAGTGTATGAATTAGAACCCCAAACCTGAAGCTAGAACCATAATACGGATTGTAGAAACCAATATCGGGGAAAATGTGAAGTCTGTGAGGGTTATTTTGAATCTGCTATTACCCCGAGAACCCTAAAATAATATTGGATGGAAATTGAGACGTGCAGGAACCATAGAACCAACACCCCAAACCCTAGCTCCCCATTCCCTAACCCGGCCGCCAAAAATCCCATTCTGGCCGCAAATTGCGGCCAGACCCTGATGAAATTGCCTCGTTTTCTGTGCCTAGCCCCATTTCCTCTATTCTTGGCCCAGGGTACTTCTAGTTTTGACAGATTCTTCCTAGGGTGAAATCTGGGACATATATCCTATGTTGTCGTTTTGGATTCGTGTTTCCGTATTCCGTATTTTTGGATTCTGAAATGGTGGAATGTGTTTTGCCTCGACTATTGTCGTTTATACGACGATATAGAGGATTATGGATGGTTTTGAAGGCGTGCCATAGGTTCTCACCTATAGGCCCCCTTATCGTAATCGTTTTGGATTTTTGCGCCGTTTTAGATTGGATTTGGTTTTAATGCGCATATGCGATATTTTGATGTGTAGGTACCCACGAAGACTTCGGACGACAAGCAAATGCATGGTGATGTCCGCAAATGATGATGCAAGGTGAGTAGATTATATCTACGGGGGAAAGTCGGGTGGATGGCGTATAGCACCCCCGCAGTCCGTAGATAGCTTATTATATAGTATTTGTGATATTAGGTGTATTTGGATATGTAGGGTTAGAAGTGACTAGTGTAGTTCATAGTCGCGAACCCTAGGATAGAATTACACCTATACATATACCCTTGCTTTTCACTTGTACTTACACTGTGGTTGATGATATGTGACGACTTTGGAGATGAGTCGATGATGTGGGCTTGGTGCCCGGAGATCGGTATTTTGATACGATTCATATGTGGGATATGACTTGTGATTCTTGCGGGCTTGGGATGTGTGTTTACCCCCGCATGCATACTTTACCGATATTACCGTTTGTACTAGACATAGAGTAGTACTCCAGACTATACGATCTGATGATGGTGATATTTGTTATGTGATGAGACAGTGAGATGTTGACCTGTACCCAGCTTTTGGGAATGCCGTACGACGGTTTACCGTACGAGCTGATATTGATGATAGATCCGCACTCATAGCTAGAGGATATCTTGCGATATGACATTGAGGCGGGATCACCGACTATATATCCACATATATACCTAGGTGTAGTTGCATAGTAGATACTTCACTGTGCTGCTGATTACTAGATTTCCGCATATTCATGCTATTCGCATTGCTGGCATATGTTCATTACCATGTTATTATCATGCTGTTAGGACACCAGCACCATTATCGATGATGCGTATGTTTCACGTACACTATTTGCCGGCTCACACACTTCATCATCGATAATTGCCATGTCACTACACTGTAGTACTATTGCATTTGTGATATGATGCTTCATTCGACATATGCGCATTCCTATTCCATGTTGCATGATTTCCGATATGATTACTTTCTTTACATGTTGCATATATCATGGATTGATTGCATAGTACATCGCATTGGATTTACTTCCGGATGTTGGATTTTCATGTGATTTCTGGATTTGGGAACCGTGCTCTTTTCAAATAAGTAATCGTTTAAAAACCCGGTTCCCTTGATATGATATTTGGGGCGTCGCCCCGTGTTTTCTCGGTGCTAGAGGATGTACTGAGATAGGGTATGCTCCGGAATGACGGATGCCCGATGTATTGAGATAGGGTATGCTCCGGAATGACGGATGCCCGATGGATTGAGATAGGGTATGCTCCGGAATGACGGATGCCCGATGGATTGAGATAGGGTATGCTCCGGAATGACGGATGCCCGATGGATTGGGATAGGGTATGCTCCGGAATGACGGATGCCCGATGGATTGAGATAGGGTATGCTCCGGAATGACGGATGCCCGATGGATTGGGATAGGGTATGCTCCGGAATGACGGATGCCCGATGGATTGAGATAGGGTATGCTCCGGGATGACGGATGCCCGATGGATTGAGATAGGGTATGCTCCGGAATGACGGATGCCCGATACAGGAGGATTTACGTGTCGATGCTAGGCACGGGTTTCATGATGTTTTTCCATGATTTTGTTTATATCCTCACATTGCATATATGATGCTTATTGTCATTGGGTGACAGGTGGACGGGTTCCACATATATACAGACATGGATCATATACAGACTGATTTATACTTATCATACTCTATTTGTATATATAACAGGGTATGAGGGCGCTGTTATATATACCCTTACACCAATATTAGTGGAATGGGACGCTAATATATGTGTATTGATATCATTGATACTTCATCATATTTACTTCATGCAGCATACTTTACATTCATGACATGTTATTACTTGAGTACCTGGCACTACATACATGATTAGATATTACCTTATCACACTCAGATGTACTCTTGTGGATTGTATTACTGATCGTTGACTTAGGACTTTGTCTTGCATTCGATTTATCCTTGTAGATGTTTCTATTCACGAGTTGGCAACTCACCCCCGTTGTGCCACAGCTCTTGCAGGTTATGCCGTATAGGTTCTATTGCGGCATTTTTGGCACATTTCCTTCTTGCGGGTGATTTGCTTTGGTAGGTGGATTCTTCCGTATCAGAACCACCATTGTATTTATTTATTTCATTGTATCTAGAAATTGTCCATCAACCAAAACTTGTATATTCTTTCAGACCTAGACTTCAGTGTTGTATATTTCGACCTTAGAGTCGCGCTTAGTTGTATTGCGGATTTCCTTGTTGCTTTTGAGCTTTCTTTTGGATTTGATCCTCGCCACTTGGCGTTGTATATTATCATATCTTGCGTGGTTGTGACCATCGATTGACGAAGAGCTAGCTCCCGCTTGGGGATGCCTTTATCATTTGCATATATTGATATCCTTGTTTTACCCCATTCGGGGCCAGTTTTACAAAAGAGACTCTGCCGAAATTTTTAGAAAAGACTTATTGTTTCCAAAACGTATTTTCGGCTTAGTTATTTAAAAATCTTGATTTCAAACCTGTATTTCTTCACTTCTTTAAATCAGTTTTCTTCACTTATTCTTCAAAAATGGTTTTAGATTTCTGGGCTTTTGGTTTACTTGGATCAGATGGAGTCCTATAGGCTTCATAGGGTTCAAGGGCCAGTCACGTGCTCTTTCGGGTCGTGACAGAACCTGATATACAAAATCATATCAGTCTCTTTATTAGTAAAGAAAGGATATAATTTTGTATTGTTGGATAATGTTTTGAACATTTCCTATATCAAGAGTTGATCGGTTCAGGCACGTTATCTAAAAGCATTGATGTTCTAAATCAAACTACAGTTCTTAGTTTACAGAACACACACAAGAGGAAGAGTTCAGAAATGAACGAATCCTTCTTGAGGCATTGTAGACTAGGTCATATCAATGCGACCCGACTGGCTGAAGTTACATTTAGATGCATATTTAAATCTGTTTGAATTTACATCTTGTGAAACTTGCCAATCATGTCACAAAGATAAGATGACCACAGCTCTGTTTATTGGAAACAGAGAAAGAGTTAGTGAACTTTTGGGATTGATACATGCTGATGTATGAAAGTCCCCTATCTACATATGCCAAGATCGGTTCTTTGTACTTCATTACATTCTCTGATAATCTCTCAAGATTCAGACATATGTTCCTGTTGAAACACAAGTCCGAACCTTTTGAGATATTCACAGAATATAAATTAGAAGTAGAGAACCGAAAATACGGGTAAAAGTATTATGTCCTTTGATGCGATCAAGGAGGAGAATACTTGAGTATGGAATTCCTGGACTATTCTAAAGGAGAATGAGATTCTCTCTCAGCATTACTCCTTCGTATACACCATAGCATGATGGTATATCGGGGCGGAGCAATAGCACCCTATGTGATATGGTGTGCTCTATGATGAGTACTACTGAGTTGCCTATTTCCTTTTGGGAGTTATGCACTTGAGAAGCTGCATACCTATTGAATAAGGTTCAAATCAAATCAGTAACCTACCACTTCATATGTGATACGGAATGGGAAGAGCCCATATCTTAAGTTTGTTAAGATTTGGGGTTGTCCGGCCTATGTCTAAAAGCAAAATCCGGACAAGCTCAAGGTATGGTCTGTTATGTAGAACTGGAAGGGTTCCAGCTATACAAACTGCAGCTGATGATTTGGTAGAACCGAAGGATTCAACAGTTTCCAACGAACCTCAGCCTCTCCGCCGATCTAGCATGGTTCCTCACCCACCTGAGAGATACTTCGGTTTCTCTATGACAGTGGGAGCGAGGATTGCATCATGAGATGATGACCCAACTAGTTTCGAGCTGGCCATCAGGAGTGGGACTCTGTAAGAATGGCTGGATGCTTATCGATCTGAGATGGAATCCTTATACACCAACAAAGTATGGACTTTGGTTGCTTTATCTGAAGGGTTAAATCCCCATCAGGAGCGAGTATATCTTGAGAAGATTACTTGGTGTGCATGGAAAAGTTGAGACTTTCAAAGCTATGCTTAAGTCCATCCAGATCCTACTTGCCACAGCTACATACCATGACTACGATATCTGGTGGTTGGGTGTCATGACTGCTTTTCTAAATGATGTTTAGAAGAGAGCGACTATAAGTACACAGCCAGAGGGCTTCGTAGACAGTGGGAGCAGCGGAAACGTGTGCAAGATGTTTTATATGATAAAACAGGCATCACGGAGTTGGAACATCTGTTTTGATGTGTTAGTCAAAGAGTTTGACTTCATCAAAATGGTAGATGAACCTTGTATATACAAAAAGGTAGTAGGGAGTATGGTGGTGATCCTCGTAGAGTACGTGGATGACATACTCTTGATAGGGAAGGAGTTTCCTATGCTACGCTGGGTCAATCTCCGCTTATCACAAGGATTCTCCATATAGGATCAAAGTGATACCTCCTAAATCCTAGTTTTTGGATCTATGAGATATATCTAATTGGATGTTAGGATACTCACTAGTTGTAGTGAGATGGTATCAATCGATCCTGGGGAGAATCACTGGAAAGGTTCCAGAGTGATAAGGACGACTGAATGTCAGTCGCAGGCATTGTCTTTACCCTCAGTGGAGGGACGGTATGTTGGAAGAGTTCCAAGCTAGATACCGTGACATACTAGACGATTAAAGGCAAGATACATCGTTACCAAGGATGCTACCAAAGAGGCAGTCTGGATATATATAAGTTCATAAGATGAACTTCGTTCCTACCATTGTGTGAGAATGGAGTTGTGGCTTAAGCCAAGGAACTTCCGTCCCATCAGAAATCCAGATATAATTCTTAGGCAGCATCACCTGATCATGGAGATAGTTGATCTCCAGAGAGATCGAGGTTAGGAGAGTAGACACAGAGGACAACAGCGCGGATCCACTCACAAGGGCCTTTTTCCCAGTAGAGACTCTTATGGGATGGTTGAGCATGAGATACTACAACCGCAGCTAATTGTTGGGTATGCGATACCATAACAGATGGCCCTAGTGCAAGTGGGAGATTGTTAGTTATATGTATGCCCTATAGGCCATTACTGTACATACGATCTATATTGTAGTGGATGCTAGGACATATATAAGGAGGACTTTCTTGCTCGACATGATAGTATGCTATCTGGTTGTACTTTATCTTAACATGTACTCTGATTGTCTCTATGTTACGTGTTGATAAAGCCCTTAGGATATGTACTCGACTACTGGGACTATGATGAGATCATACTAGTGGGGCCACGGTAGTCGACGAGTACATCCTATAACTGTTCCTAGTCGTGGGTGTATCGAGACAGGGCATCGTTGCACCAGTGTAGGCTAGCGTATACGCATCTTGACCCATATGATGGGCGATGGATGATCCCATATCCATCGGTGTTTGACATCAAGGATGGTGTACGGGTGCTCAGTGGAGACTGGGTACACTGGACGGACTCGCCGAGAACTCCCAGATGGTATTATACCATACGTCAGATGGCAGTTCTCCGGTGACACTGGTACAGAGTAGTCTGTTGACCCGAGATCGTCATAGAGTCTTGTGTGGTTCCCACTGTGCTTTGATTTCCATCATACCACGTCCAAGAGGGCGTGCAAAAAGGTGGCTTTTGGGTACAGTCCCGAATCATATGGAGGCAATGAGCGATAGGAGGGGATTCGTCTCTCCCGGTATAGGGAGTTGATGTTGTGCTGTGTTCGATTGGCTATAACCGGAAATCCCTGGCCAGGGTTGCTGAGATTTACTGGTAAGTGTTATCAGTAGTTTCTCGAACTGTTATAGACCTCAAATCGACACGACTTATCAAGCTACTGGGGTCTGACGTTTACCACCCCTAGGCGAGATATGCGACATATCAGACGACGAGACCGGACTGTACGGGAGTGTTACTGTTTGGATCCACAGGAGAATGTACAGGCTTGCTTGTTGATCTTCTGAGCGCTCAATACCTGGGTAGCTGTTACGTTTAGCTGACCGCTTGCAGCTTGTGGGTGTTTGATATGATCATCACCTACTGCCGGCGTATTGACGATTCTTTAGAGTCCTACACAGAGGTTTCTTGATTTAGGCAAAACGGAGTAGGAGCACATATGTGATATGTGCGGGACCGAGGATAATGCGGTATGTGATATCGTATTGTATTCTCGCGATATTTGATATCAGCCGGGTTATCGGATCAAGTGTTGATTCGATGAATCGGTACGGATAAATATTAGTCGGTTATATGCGATATAGCCGGATTGTCGGATCAAGTGTTGATTCGATAATTTAATGTATAATAATATATATGATATATTAAATGACATTAACTAATATTTGCTCACTAAAAGATTCTTTTACTCACTCGGGTAATACATTGATATATATGCGATATATGTTAATTGTATTATTTTATTTTGTTACGGTAAATATTATATATGTGATATATAATATTGTAACATGATATGATAACTAATGCAACTCGTTTAGTGGAGTTTAAACTTGATTAGGGTTCGGATTAGGGTTAAACTTTCTAGAAGTTTCTAGAAGGTTTTGTTTTGTTTTGTGAAAGATATTTGTTCATGACTCATTCTTTTAATTACCCAAAAACCCGAACCCTAGTCAATTCTCTACAAAGGTTAAGTGAACCATGGTTGCATAATTCTATCATATTATTATTTCCTATTCATCACAAATGGATTGATCTTCTTCTTCCTCCTTCATTCTTCCATGGAAAAGCTTGCTAGTTTTTCAAAGGTGATGAATAATAGTGAGAAAAAGATAAATAAATAGAGCAAAAATCCTACTTCATCATCCTCATCTTCCCTTGCCATTTAGATGAGGGTGTTCACATCATTTCATGAGTGTTAGCTTGTGTTAAAGAAACTTCGAGGTAGATCATCTTAGTATCGAAGATTGAAAGCAAAGGTTGCGCCTTTCTCTTCGTGGAACCTCTCGAGAGTCTGGATCCCGATGATCGCAGCGAAGGGACCACAACACGGAGCATATGAAGTGAAGGACCGGATCTACAAAGGTTGTAATCCCTCTCACTTAGTGTTAAAGTGTTTAGCATGCAAGTTATCGCCTAATCTCTTGTTTAAAGTTCCGTATTCGGGTAGTTCGGCATGGCTAAATTTTTATTCGGGCATGGTTGATGCCTCGTAGACCCTTGTGCGCGTGCCTAGCAACCCTACAGTAAGTTGGAAATTAAAGCACGGTGGGAATCACACAAGACTCTATTACGATCTCGGATCTACAGACTAACCTATACCAGTGTCACTAAAGAACTGCTATCTGACGATAGGTATAATACCAAGCAGGAGTTCTCGGCGAATCCATTAAGTGTACCCAATCTTCACTGAGCACCCGTATACCTTCTCTGATGTCAAACACCAATGGATATGGGATCATCTATCGCCCATCATAAGGGTTGCGAAGCGCATACGCTAGTCTACTCTGGAGTATCGATGCCCTGTCTCGGTATTCCCACGACAAGGAACAATTATAGGGTTTACTTGTGGACTGCCCTTGGCCCCACTAGTATAATCTCCATCATAGTCCTGGTAGTCAAGTAAACATCCTAAGGGCTTTATCAACATGTGAGAGCAAGACAGTAACACGATACAAGTCAATATGTTAAGACAAAGGGTAACCAGATAACATACTATCATATCGAGCAAGAAAGTCCTCTCTATATATATCCAAGCATCCACTGCAATATACATCTCATGTACAGTAATGGCCTCTAGGGCATACATATAATTAACAATCTCCCACTTGCACTAAGGCCATCTGTTGTAGTATCCAATACATAACAATTTAGCAGTAGTTGTAGTATCCCATACTCAACCATCCCAAAATCTCTCAAATAGTATTTGGGGAAGCAGGCCTTGGTGAGTGGATCTTCCATGTTAATCTCCATGTCTCCTCTCCTGACCTTGATCCCTTGGAGGTCAACCATCTCCATGATCAAGTGATACTTGCCTCAAAATGTGTCTGGAACGCTGATGGGACCTTCGTTTCTAAGCCAAAGCCACAACTCCATTGTTGTCACAATAACAGTTATTAGACGCTCAATGGTAGGAACCTTGTTCATCTCATGAACAAGAAATGCCCAGACAGCTACTTTGGTAGTATCTTTAGTAGCAATGCTTTCAGCCTTTATCGTCTAGTATGTCACGATATCTGGATTGGAACTCTTCCAACATGTCGTCCCTGCACTGAGGGTAAAGACAATGCATGTGACTGACTTTAAGTCATCCTTATCACTCTAGAAGCTCAAACCAAGAACTTTCTTTTAGTGCTTCTCAAGTACTTAAGAATGTCCTCCACAGCTATCCAGTGATTCTCCCAAGATCAGATTGATTCATGATCACTAGAACTAGTGAGCCATCTACATCTAGCCTGGATTTAGGACACTCCTAACATCCATTTAGATCTATCACCATAGATCATAACAAAAAGATGTGGTAGGTATCATCTAGATCTTCTATGGAGAATCCCTTGATAAGAGGAGCTTAACCGAGTGTAGCACAGGTAACCATTTCCTATCAAGAGTATGGCATCTACGTACAATACGTATAAGACAACCTCACTCTCTACAACCTTCTTGTATATACAAGGTTCATCTACCATTTTGATGAAGTCAAACTCTTTGACTGCCACATCAAAACAAATGGTCCAACTTCACGATGTGTGCATTGATCCTGATGGACTTAAGAATAGCATTGAAAGTATCAATTTTTCCATCTACACCAAGAATCTTCTCAAGATCCATTTGCTCCTAATGGGTTTTACCCCTTCAGGTGCAATATTCAAAGTCATACTTTGTTGGTGTACATGGATTCCATCTTTGATCGCATAGCAACCAGCATTTATACAGAGTCCCCACTCGTGATTGCCTGCCTGAACCTAGTTGGGCTATGTTCATATCAGAATATTGCATTATTATATCGCCCATTCTTAACCATATTACAAATAAATAGGTGCTTTTGATCTATGTCTGCTAAATAGTTGCAGGTTACAGGTTCTCAGAACAATACAGTGAAATTCATGAAAAGATGCTACAAATGTGAGACTACGACCAACAATAGAAGAATCCGTAGGATGCCACCTAACAGTTCAAGGAACAAATGAAGATCAGTAAACAGTTCAAGTGCACAAAGCAAAAGGGCAGCACAAGATTCAAGACTTCAACGCGAAGCTTACGGTAAAAGTCCACAAATTCTGCACTGTTGGAAATCTGGAAGAAAGTAGAAAAGATTCTGAGGAACCAAGTGAAGAAAACAGAAGAAAAAAACAACTTGAAGCATCCCTAAAGAACTGAGCCCAAGAGCCCACCAAACGGCCGCGGATCGCAGCCAAATAGGGCATTCTTCCGCGGATCCGCGGCCGTGCAGTGCACGTGTCGGTGGGTGTCGGTGCTTTGACCCGGCTTTCTTAGGGTAGTCTTGTAATTTCAAATGTGGATCAGATGTAAACCCTAAGGTTTCTCCTATCTATAAATAGGAAAACCAGAAGCCTAATTAGGCATGCCTCTTTTTAATTTTTCTAGATTAAATTTTATTCCATTGTAATCGTTGAAGAGGTGTCAATAAAAGTAAGTTTTTTTTATCTTGCAATTTTCCATTTGATTTAATTTCTGCAATTTTATTATCTGTCTATTATTATCAGCAAATTAGGTCATTAAATTAAAACTATAAAAATGAATTTTGTCGCAACTTTCCTAATGAGTGAGTAGTTCCTCACTTGTTAGGGTTAGGATTGGGTAGGTTTGAGAGAAGGAAATCTCTCACTCCTTTCTTGCCTATATAATATTTTAATTAGGACTCTATTTGAATCAAACACACACCGCTCACAACGGCACCCTATCCTACGAGATAGCGGTGATTCCCTAGTTAGACCGGTTGTGGTTGATTTACATAGAGGTTAGGGCTAAGAGTTAAGAAAGGACGGACAAGGACCAAAAGGAAGAAACGAAGTTTCTTCCTAGTCGTGCTAATCCTTTTTGTTGACTATTACCCTAACACCTTTGTTCTTAATTAAGGCAAAGGAAGCAGTAAGTAGAGTTATTTTTCCAAACTTACCTAATCCTAACCCTATCCAAGGCTTTAAATCAAATTAAATTCAATCTTAGATTTTTAAATCAAAACCTACCAAAAATAGGACTTAACTCGTCAGAATTTAAAGGAAAAACACGTTTTCCCTGTGGACCGACCCGTACTCAACCGGCTAGCTATCAAGCGATACCGTTATTGATTGCGGTATATTCTTAATTTTGATTTTAAAACGTACGTACACAAAAGGCACCAATCAAATGGCGTCGTTGCCGGGGATCACGGTAGTTATTTTCTTTTTGTAATTTCAGGTTAATTGAAATTGAAAAAAAAATTATAAAAACTGAAAATAAAAAAATAAAAAAAAATCATCTTGTTATTTTTTATTGGCTTTTGTGCGAATTGTGCAGGAACGAAAGACGGACTGATTCAGATCTGGGGCAAACCCAGTGAACAAATCAGCAAACAGAGGATCTGAACAGACAGAGGAGAACCATAACAGCAAACAGGAAAATTTTGGAGATACAAACTAACAGAACCACCGCAGAACCGCGGCGGATATAGGCAGTTGACCGCGGAACCGCAGTCAACCAGTGACGTCAGCATCACAAAATTTTCTGTAAGTATTTTTATTCTCTCTTCTATCCTCTGAACTCCTCTGAAAAATTTTCCTGCAGGGTTCTTTGCGCAAAACTTCTTCTCCCTCTCCAATAAATCAATTTTGAGCAAGGTTCTTTGCGGCACAAATAAAAAAAAATTTGGCAAGTGTTTTAGATTTTGTGTGTTAATTGCTTTGCATATTTAAAATGGAAATTAAGGGGCTATAACACCAATCAAGATTGGGTGAGGATTTCATTACCCTTCCTAAGACCCCAAAAATCACAAAAAGCATATGCATCAACCTTCGAGTTAATTAAAAAATATATAGACTTATCCAATTAAGGACTGTCGTGCTCATTAGGATAGAGGAAGGTTTTAAGCATTCAGTCGTTTATCTAAACCTGATTTTGTGGTGCCTAGGCTAGACAAGTGGGAAAGGAAATTTTAAAAGGCTCGTCTCACGGTGATTCATGAGCGGATCCCTCCTTTCTTTACTTGTGCTTACCTGACCACAATTGGCGGTGAAGAGGCGATTTGAGGGATATCTCACAACTTGCCTTTTGGACCAGTTAGGAGCAGTCTAGTTGACTTAGGAGACCCTAGCTCAAGGCTTGATTGTGCATGTTTAAATTGTGATTGATTCAAAGTGTGTCGTAGTTCCGTATAAAATCTTTTGCAAAACTCTTTATAAAAAAAACCACAAAACAAAAATTTTACAAAAACTTGCCATTTGTCGCTAGAATTCCACTGCACCCAACTTTCACCCACATTTTCTCCATTGACGTTTTCTTACCCCCACATTCTGCTTTTTGACTACGCTACACCTCATTTAGTGTATGTCCGGTTGGACTAGGGACACTAGCGCCCGTTTAGTCCATGTCTCGTTAGTCCCTACTGACGACGCGTTCGACTCCGAAGTCGAAATTCCCTCCACTTCTTTACCTTAATCTTCAAATTCATCATCTTCTAAGGAGATGTCAGGATTCAATCCTAACAACCCCTTACCTACCTCGAGACTGGTTCCACCTCAACTGGGTGCAAATAACCCACAACACCCTCCTGTTGAAGCGCTGATCAGTCGAAAATACTGCATTTCTAACACGGAAATTTCCCTACCTTTTGCATTCATGTATAGGTATCCGGTATTCATATCGCACAAATTAGCAAAACACATGTAAAATACTGGATTACTTATACTATATACTAAAACCGGCACTTTTAGGGAAATTGTGTGTTTTTCATGGCATCGCATCACCCTTGTATCGCGCAACTTTTGTTTTGGGGTATAATGCAGGAAATTCCAGAAGCAAAGCCCAAAATTGGGAAAAGAGCTGATAAGAGATACGCCAACTCCAAGATGTAAGATCTGGTAATGTTACAGGAATAAAAATAAAAATCCACACATCAGAAACAGGCCCAAATGTCATCCCAAGCATTTACCAGAAAAATAATGCACCAAGGCCCAGAGAGGACCGTGGATCCACGGCCCAAACCCCCTTGGCGCCGCGGATCCGCGGCCTGTTGAGGAGATCAAAGCGCCCAATTTTGTCACGTGCCTACTTGTAACGGCCAAAGCTTCTAGAAGACCCCAGAAGCTCGACGTGGCGCATCTAGAAGGCTCGGCTTAACAAACAATTTCTAGAAGGATCTCTTAACAAAGTTTTGGAGGGAAATTCAAATTTTGTGCTAACTAACTTGTGGAGGGAAAATTCAAATTTCTATCCTAGATCTAGAATTTTGAGGTCTATATAAGAGAGCCTAGATCTAGGGTGAAGTTTTGTTCAATTTTTCATCTCTCCCTCTTCCCCCCACAAGTTGAGTGACACGACTTGTGCCAAATTCCAATTCAAAATCAAGATCAAGATCCCGAGTACCATTCAAGCAAGAGAGCCTTCAACCTTTAGAAGCGACGCCGGATTTCAACGAAGCAAGAGATCCAAGCCGATCCGCGACTTAAGGAGCCGAGCGAAGCTGAAATCGACGATCTAGTTCCTTCCTTTTGTAAATTCAAGAGAGTTGTAATGAAATTTGTCGATAAATAAAGGTGAAATTTCTATATCTTGCTTATCTTTGATTCAACATTATGATTCGATCTCAATTTGTGATTGCGTTTGATATTATGATGTTTGAGTAAACTCCGCTCGTGTAGGAGTTGTGACGATCAATAGAATGATGATGATTTAGATCTTTTTACAATTCTTAAATCCTATAACGATTGTAAATTCTAGTGAATCAAATGATCGATGACCTAGTTTCGGGATGATCCTTTCTTGATTGTGTTCACTCGAAACTAGGGAACAACGATTGATCATTTGATTGACTAGAAGCTAGAATTTGAATGAGATTCATTGAAAGGGTAAAGGATAAGACGAGGAAACCCTAGCTTCTTCGCAAAAATCCTTAACCTCGATGAATTATCATCGATCTAGTATCAATTCGCCAAAGGATAAGAACATGAAATCATTAGATCTCATCACATCTATAGATCCGATCTACTCCTACGAGCTACACTTCGAATCTTGATTGTTGGTTGGAAATCATCACAAATTACCACTTCTTGATTTTAATGCTTTCTTATATCTAGATATTTTCTCTTTCTTGAAATGCAATTTTAAATCATGAATTGTTTTCTTTTCTTTTCCTTAAAGTTTCGACTCATCTAATTTGAAAGACGAACGATTACACTTTCCATATAGACGATCCGCACTTACTAACGCGCTACATCCGACACCGTTATTGATTGCAGTCAAATAATTTTTTATTGTGATTTCTTTACAATTCTCAAACATACACACAACGGAAAATCATTAAATCAAATGGCGCCGTTGCCGGGGATTATGCGCTAATTGTTCGTATTTTGAAATTTGAGTTGAAAAATTTATTCCATCCATATTTTTAGGTCAAAATTCGCGCAAATACTAATACGAGTTGTGATTTCTTGCAAGGACATCTGAAATTATTGGAACTGGAGAAAAAAATTTCTGCATATTCCAGTAAGCTAAAGGGAGCAACAGAAGCATTGTCCTAAAATTCTGTGCAGAGAACTGCCTAGATGACCGCGATTACGCGGCGAAGACCCACCTCCTGCGGCGGAACCGAGTCGTGCTGACGTCAGCTCTGCACCAAAACTCCTCTGTAACTTCCTAACTCTCTTATCTCTTACATCCTCTGCTCCAAATAACAACTTGCTGCAGGTTTCTTTGCAAATAAATCGCAGCGCCGCAAAAGCAAAAATAAATTGTGCGTGTTTTGATTTTTGGTTGTTTGCATATTAATATGAATATTAAGGGGCATAACCAAATTCAGATTAGGTGGGGAGTTCATTACCCTTCCTAAGCCCCAAAAATCACAAACTTGCATCCGCATTTACCTTCATTAACTAAAAAATATCTAGAGATGACTCTAAGGACCGTCGCGCTCACTTAGGACAGAAGAAGGTCGTGGGTAATTCATTGCTTATCCGCGTTTTCTTGTGGTGTCTAAGGAAAGTGTGTCGAAGGCTAGTGGTTATTAATTAGGCCCACTACTTACGTAGTGGAGTACCTTCCCACTTACCTGGCACTTACCTGACCACAGGGAGACAAAGAGGCAGTGGAGGATTGATCCTATGACTTTTCTTTTGGCAGTTAGGAGCGGTCTAGAGCCTGACCTAGGTGACCATAGAATTAGGGTTATTGCTTGTTGCATTTGTTGTGATCGCATCATTTTTCAAAAATCCGCTCATTTTTCAAAACAAACACCAACACTTCATTTCCCCTAATTATAAGTCACTCTGCCACTTGTACTAACCCTTTTTAGTGCAAGATAGGCTGGACACGGGATTCTAGTGCCCGACTTGTCCGCGTCCCCTCGATCGACTCCGAAGTCGGCATTTCTCCATTTACCTTTCTTTTACCCACCACCACACCCACATCGATGGATCCGTCTCCATCGAATTTCTTTACCACTACTCTTCCGCCGTCCGTTGGTGCTCAGAATCCACCTCGCATCTCTCTCCAAGAGAGGTGCTATCCAACACGAAGTCCCCTTTCCACCTGTCTTTCCATTCCACCAGCCAACGGGGAAAATTTTCAAATAAAACCCTAATACATCAACCTTCTACCAAAATTTCATGGTCTCGAGTCTGAGGATGCTTATGTCTTTATCACTAAATTTGAAAATGTATGCGCACTGATGGGTACTTCACAGTTGTCTGTGGATGCTATACATCTTCGTATTCTCACATTCACTTTGTGCGATTTGGCCGAGAAGTGGCTATATAACACTACCGCACATTCCATTTCAAATTGGGACGAATTCGTCAAAGCTTTCCTTAAGAAATTTTACCCACATCACAAAACAGCTCGAGTCCGTAGCGAAATCTATCAATTCACCTAGCTTCCAAATGAAACATTTTCAAAATGTCTTGAACGCTTCAAAGATCTGTTAGTCCAATGTCCACATCACGGCATCCCGAGATGGGAACTGTGTCGTATCATATATGAGGGCATTAATCCTAACACAAGACAGGCCCTTGAATCCATGTGTCAAGGCAACTTCATGACCAAAGATGATGGGGAAGCCTAGAAATTCCTAGAAGATTTCGCTGAAAAATCATTACAGTGGGACGGTGTGAGTCAATCATCTAGGGATGGCAATGATATTTCCATAGGAGTTAGAGCTGAAATATCAGCTTTACACAAGATATTCGACGCTATGGAAAACAAATTTTTAGCTGCCGCCCTAAATCAAATGTCACTCTCCAAAACTGTATGTGGATGCTGTTCTGATCCTTCTCATCTCATGGAAGAATGTCCACGAAATTCTCTGTTTCAAGGTCATATCAATTCTGCTTACCAACAAAGACCTGGAAACGACCCATTTTCTTCCATATATAATCAGGATGGGAGGAATCACCCTAACTTTGCTTAGAACCAATCACAATATCAAAACACGGTTCCAACCCAACACAATTTCCAAAGGGTCCCTCTACCACAACAGCAACCACAACTTCATTTGAGTCAGCACACCTTTCAAACACAAAATTTTCAAAATCCGGTCAACACACCTACACCGTCTAATCCTTTGCAGTTAACCGGTACTGATGAATCCTCTTCATTCATGAACTTGCTTTTGACAATAAAAACTTCTGTCAGTGATATAAAAAGAAACTTTGTGTCCCAAAGCGAGACTATTAAATCGATGGAAGAAGAAATTGCACGATTAAAAGCTGAAATGAGTGCAAGGGAGAAAGGGAAACTTCCAGCTCAACCTTTACCCAATCCTGGCTATTCACATCATGTGGATGCAATCACGTTGAGATCTGGAAGAGTGCTTGACAATCACGTTGGGGAAGAGATTGATAACACAGAAAAATCTATCAATAACACCCCGGCTGAGACCTTACCTCACACACACACTTCTAATTCTGACCCCAGTTCTTTTACCCCACCACCTTCTTGCGAGCATATTCTTCGTTTCCCAAAAAGCTCGCCACCTCAGCCCACCTCTTCTAATCCTCCACGGACGATCCCCACTTCTATTATGGGATCGGGTCCACACACACTTCCTTCTCCTATGATGGACCAAGCGCTTATTGCTAAAGCACCTTATCCTAATCGGTTAAGGGCTAACATATCAAGTCCACATATGGAGAAGATCATGAACATTTGTAAGTAAGTTAACATCAACATCCCTCTCCTAGATGCTATCCAACAAGTTCCGTCCTATGCGAAAACTCTTAAGAACTTGTGCACTAGGAAGAAGAAGACTCAAGTGCCCAAGAAGATATTCATGGCAAAAACAGTAGACACAGCCTTTCCCCAGCAATTACCGAGGAAACGTAAGGATCCTGGATATCCTACTATTTCCATTTCTATTGGGGAAAAACACATCAACCGTGCTCTACTAGATCTGGGCGCAAGTGTTAACCTGCTTCCTTTCTCAGTCTATGAGCAATTAGGGATCGGAGAGTTGAAGCCAACCCATTGCACTCTCTAGATGGCTGACCGATCAATCACCAAACCTAGGGGTGAACTGGAGGATGTGTTAATAAAAATCGGGGAATTCATATTCCCTGTGGACTTTATTGTAATTGATACACAGCCTGTAGTGAACCCACGGAATCAAATTCCGGTGATTTTAGGTCGCCCCTTTTTGGCCACTTCCAACGCTATCATCAACTGTCGTAATGGCTCTATGACCCTATCCTTCGGGAATAGGTCAATAGAGCTGAACATTTACAAGTTGGGAAGTGTACCCTCCGAACCTACTGCTCATGTCTGTTCTGTCAACTTAATGGATGTCGACAGCAGCGAATTTGATGATCCTCCTGATACTGATCTTGACTCTTTTCATATGTTGTTGTTTGACCCAACTATGTATCATACACATACGGACTCTTCCACTGAGATGTCCGAGTCAACAACTAACACTGATTATGAACTGCTTTTAGAGTCTGAAGATCACCCCGCACTTTGTGATGACATTATTCTTCAGGGTATTGATGAGACTTTTGAGGAAATCTTCGCTGATAAACTCGCATTTTTGAATGACACGGGTGTTGAGAAGAATCATGTCCCAATCACTGAAATTGAACCTCCACCTCTTCCTCTGAACTGTAAAAAGAATGCGAGTAATCCATCACATTCAGTGCATCGTCTCTCCAAAATGAGACGCGCACACACTCTGTTCCACCACTCAACCTTTCCCCACTTCTTCTTCCACAAAACCAGAGCACGGCATTGATAAAATTTTCGAATGGTTGGTATTGACATTCGGTCTTTGCAAAGCTTGGCATCGACCAATGATTCTTGACCCCCTCATGTGATTTTCAAAGCTTAACATTGCATAACTCAAGTTTGGAGGGGGGAAACATTTTTTTTTCTGGCTCTTGGAAAGAAAATTTTTACAAAAATTTTGAGCCAAAAATAAGTTTGGGGGAGGTTCTTCACTTATATATTTTGCCCCCATTAATAAATTTCCTCCCAAGCATACAGGTTTTTTTCGAAATTTAGGTGATGGCAACAGTGAGGACACTATAGAAAACAAGTTTGGGGGAGGTTTGTGCTTAGTTTTGCATCATTTGCAAATCATTTGCATAAGCACAAAACATTTCTTTAAAAACCCAAAAAATTTTGTGTAAATATTTTTCTTTTGGCTCATCATTTTTTGTAAATAATTTTTCAAAACCCATTAAAACCTATAAAAATTTAAAAATTTTCAAAATCCATAAAAATTCAGAAATTTTCAAAACTCATAAAAATTTCAAAATTTTCAAAATATAAAAATATTTAATATTTATGATAATAAAAGATTAGATAGTGAACAATTACATCCATAAGATTAGAAAAATTTAAGAAAACAAAGAAAATTAGAAATTTTCTTATGCAACAAAATATTTTCATTGTGCGTCGGTAAAAAAAATTAGAAAGGGCGGAGGCCAAGCCAGCTCAAAGTGAAGCACGAAGCGACCCGGAACCGCACAGGTCCTAACTAATAATAAGTAGTTATGAGCTGTTGTCCCAAGGGTTAGTAAGATGGAGGAAGTCACTAATCTGAGGATAAAAATAAGTCTGAAAAATAGTTTCTATTCTTAAAAGCCAAACATTTTGAACGTTGATACCCTACTATTCACACTTACACACGTCTTAAAGCCCGGGATAGTAGAGGATACCTTGAAATGCTCTTGTCTTAAAGACGAGGTATGAAGGAAAAAAATGAAGAAAGTGGTGAGAAAAATGGACATTATCACCAAGGGTAATAATAAAAAAATATATAGCGAGGGTGCCTTTCCACCTAGTGCCCTAAGGCCAACTGGTCTGGGAGTCACTGCTATGCCTGAGGTGGTGTTCATAACAGAATATTGCATTTTATACCGCCCATTCTTATGCTCGTGTGTTTATAGATTGGTGCTTTTAATCCGTGTTTGTTACATATTTACAGAGTACAGGTTTCCAGTACAAATATTGCAAATCAAGACAAAATCTCCACAGTTACACCAAATACAGAACATCTGTTGACAGCAGATAAAAGCCGGGTTTCGGTCATCCGTATCCGTCCAGTGCCGAGTAACAGTTCCAGAGACAAGACATATGACAGTGGTCATTCGTGTCTCGGACAAGCACAGAGCACGAGGGGGCAGCACAAGAATCAATGGGTCCGCGGAGCTCGAGGGAGATAGAAGTCAGAAGTGAAGAAAATAATGCAATCTTGGACTAAGAAATCTGAAGATATTCTGGAAGACTTTGTGCAGTTTAAAGTTTTCAAACACGAGGAAAAATGTAAACAGGGAAACCCACAAAACCCCATGACCCAACTCCTCTATAGGGCCGCGGATCCGCGGCCAATAGGGGGTCTAGGCCGCGGTTCCGTGGCCGTATAGGCTCCTCTCTTTGTCGTTTTTCAAGGGCATGTTGGACTTTTCCTGTAGGGGCAGATTGTTGCCCTAGGTTTCCAGTTCCCTTCCTTTAAATACCCCAGTTCTGAGCCAAACCAAGGGGGTGAAGTTCTTAAGCCTCTTTTTGCTAGTTTTTAGTCTTCTTCTTCTTCTTCTTCTTCTTCTTCTTCATTCTTTCCTCCATGAAAATGTAGTGAGAGCATTGAGTGGATGTTAAATGAAGATGAGGGTTTTTGTATCATTCTTTCTTTTGCTTAGCTTTCCCCTTGAGCTCTCTACCTTAACTTGATCTTGCAACTTCTTAAGTGAGCTTGCAAGTTTAAGCTTTGGTCATTGATCTCAAGGGGTTGTATCATTTTGTTCTCTCTTTCGTGCTTCATTTCACATGAGTTCTTTACCCTTCTCTTGATCTTGCAACCTCTTGATTGAGCTTGCAAGTTTAAGGGTTGGCTACTGATCCCATGGCTTGTCTTGAGTTCTATGGTTCTTAGTGTTACTTTCTTGCATTTTTTCATTCTTGTCTTTTATTACTTGCAATTTATTACCATGCACTTTAATTACTTGCTTTTAATCTTTTCTTTTCTTTGTTTATCTTTTTGTTCTCTCTTTTTGGTTCGTTTTGTGAATGGTTGTAATTATTGTTGTTAAGAATAAATACGATATTGTAAGTTAATGTTTCTTTGCTCATTTCCTTTTCCCGTTATTTTCCATTGAACTCTGCCCAAACGTTACGCAAGCGCTCCGTTAGGCACCCTACCCTACCAAGGTAACGGTGATTCCTAACCGCGACCGGTTGCGTTCGGTTTGGCCGGAGGCAAAAGCAAGAGACAAGAACGGAAGGACAAGGGTAAATAAACCGGATTCCACGAATACCATGCTTGAATCCCCTAATCCACGTTGTTGCCGATTGCTCTAGCTTCAATTGGTCAAGACTCGGCTCAAAGGTTTTGAGTGCGGATTTCCTTAGCTTACACTTTCGTATCTTTTTCTTAACAACTTTATTCTTTCATATAAAACACATAAGTTAGATTTGAACAAACATATACAAATTCTTTATTGACTCGTCTAAAACAAGAACGGACATACAACCATCTCCCTGTGGATCGACCCGTGCTCAACCGGCTTGCTGCAAAGCGACACCGTCCTGATCGCGATTATAACTTTAGAACATTGAACATCCGACACGCCAAAAGCGTGCGATCAGGTGGTGCAAGACGAGGAAAATACACCAAATAAGCAAGCACATGAGTAATCGGTCGGTTAGTACCTCAAGAAGTATTAACGGTCGCATGAAAGTGTGTGAGCAAATTCGTCTAAATATTCATTAATTAAAAAGTACTGAGGCTGATGGGCAAGAGTATGATAGTTTGAATTGAATTCTCCAGGTGTAGGGATGTCCTTTACACACACGCATGGCGATATGATCGATGTTTGGAATAAAGATAGGAATGAAGAATAAGACGATATTTTATTGAGGGGGGATGTGATTTCTGACATCTTTTCATGACCATTAAGATAGGTCTCATGACAACCGAAAAGCTAGCTTAATTGGAAACCCTAATTTTCAAGGCTTTTATTTTACAATTCTTTTCTTTAAATGTAATATTCATGATCTTCCTTTTATTATTGAATTTTGTGGGTGCAATCCGCTGAAAACCCTCAGGAGACAACACTCCTCCTACTAGGAACACCTAGAGGTTTAAAGGCTTGTTGCACGTGCTCAGTGCAATCGTGTTGCCTACGAAAGTGTGCTAGTTAGTTTTTCTCTTACTTTATTTTTTCCTTCTCTTTTTAATAAAATTGTTCGATCGAGTCGATCGAAAATAAGTTTGGGGGAATTTGATCAGTCGAAAATACTGCATTTCTAAAACGGCAATTTCCCTACCTTTTGCATTCATGTATAGGTATCCGGAATTCATATCGCACATATTAGCAAAACACATGTAAAATACTGGATTACTTGTACTATATACAAAAATCGGCACTTTTAGGGAAATTGTGTGTTTTTCATGGCATCGTATCACCCTTGTATCGCGCAACTCTTGTTTTGGGGTCTAATGCAGGAAATTCCAGAAGCAAAGCCCAAAATTGGGAAAAGAGCTGATAAGAGATACGCCAACTCCAAGATATAAGATCAGGTAATGTTACAGGAATCAAAATAAAAATCCACACATCAGAAACAGGCCCAAATGTCATCCCAAGCATTTACCAGAAAAATAATGCACCAAGGTAGAGAGAGGACAACGGATCCGCGGCCCAAACCGCCTTGGCGCCGCGGATCCGCGGCCTATTGAGGAGATCAAAGCGCCCAATTTTGTCACGTGCCTATTTGTAACGGTCAAAGCTTCCAGAAGACCCCAGAAGCTCCACGCGGTGCATCTAGAAGGCTCGTCTTAACAAACTATTTCTAGAAGGATCTCTTAACAAACTTTTGGAGGGAAATTCAAATTTTGTGCTAACTAACTTGTGATGGGAAAATTCAAATTTCAATCCTAGATCTAGAATTTTGAGGTCTATATAAGAGAGCCTAGATCTAGGGTGAAGTTTTGTTCAATTTTTCATCTCTCCCTCTTCCCCCCACAAGTTGAGTGACACGACTTGTGACAAATTCCAATTCAAAATCAAGATCAAGAACCCGAGTACCATTCAAGCAAGAGAGCCTTCAACCTTTAGAAGTGACGACGGATTTCAACGGAGCAAGAGATCCAAGCCGATCCGCGACTCAAGGAGCCGAGCGAAGCCGAAATCGACGATCTAGTTCCTTCCTTTTGTAAATTCAAGAGAGTTGTAACGAAATTTGTCGATAAATAAAGGTGAAATTTCTATATCTTGCTTATCTTTGATTCAACATTATGATTCGATCTCAATTTGTGATTGCGTTTGATATTATGATGTTTGAGTAAATTCCGCTCATGTAGGAGTTGTGACGATCAATAGAATGATGATGATTTAGATCTTTTCACAATTCTTAAATCCTATAACGATTATAAATTCTAGTGAATCAAATGATCGATGACCTAGTTTCGGGATGATCCTTTCTTGATTGTGTTCACTCCAAACTAGCGAACAACGATTGATCATTTGATTGACTAGAACCTAGAATTTGAATGAGATTTATTAAAAGGGTAAAGGATAAGACGAAGAAACCCTAGCTTCTTCGCAAAAATCCTTAACCTCGATGAATTATCATCGATCTAGTATCAATTCGCTAAAGGATAAGAATATGAAATCATTAGATCTCATCACATCTATAGATCCGATCTACTCCTACGAGCTACACTTCGAATCTTGATTGTTGGTTGGAAATCATCACAAATTACCACTTCTTGATTTTAATGCTTTCTTAGATCTAGATATTTTCTCTTTCTTGAAATGCAATTTTAAATCATGAATTGTTTTCTTTTCTTTTCCTTAAAGTTTCGACTAATCTAATTCGAAAGACGAACGATTACACTTTTCCTGTGGACGATCCGCTCTTACTAACGCGCTACATCCGACACCGTTATTGATTGCGGTCAAATAATTTTTGATTGTGATTTCTTTACAATTCTCAAACATACACACAACGGAAAATCATTAAATCAAGCGCCCCAGCGAATCGCGCTCCAGGATCTTTTCTATCCAACAGCACCGCACTTCCTACTTGTCTTTCACTTCCGCCGCCAAATGGGGATAATTTCGAAATTAAGCCCCACTTCATCAATATGTTGCCCAAATTTCACGAGCTGGAATCCGAAGATGCCTATATCTTCATTAACAAATTCCAGAATGTTTGTGCAATTATGAAGACCACCCAACTTTCCGATGATACTATAAAGCTACGAATCATTCCCTTCACTTTATGTGACCTAGCTGAAAAGTGGTTATATAGTACAGCATCGCACTCCATAAAAAGTTGGGAAGAGTTTGTTAAGGCTTTTCTTAAAAAGTTTTACCCATATCACAAGACCGCAACAATTCGTAATGAAATTAACCAATTTTCCCAGCTTCCTTCCGAACCTTTTTGGAAGTGTTTCGAACGATTTAAGGACCTTCTTATTCAGTGCCCTCATCATGGTATCGAGAGATGGCAACTTTGCCAAATTTTATACGAAGGACTGAACCCAGCAACTAAGCAGTTGCTGGAAACCATCTGCTAAGGTCACTTCCTTACAAAATCTGATGAGGAAGCTTAGCAATTTCTCGACGATCTTGCTGAACAAACGCTTCAGTAGGAAAGCACTAGACGGACCGCTTCATCCACTTCATCTACTTCATTCGGTCAGTCAAGGGCAGGTGTTCATCAACTTGATATGTCAACTGCAATGAAAGCCAAAATGGCCACAATTACATGTAAATTGGAAGAAATTGAGAGCAAATTCTCATCGCCTTCTCCTGTCCCCGCTTTACCCCCTCGCACTATATGCGCTTGTTGTTCGGATCCGTCCCATTTGACCGAAGAGTATCCTTACAACCCACCTGCTCAAGGACATGATCAAGTCAATGCTGCCTTTCAGCAAAGACAAAGAAATGATCCATACTCTTCAACTTATAATCCTGGTTGGAGGAACCACCCCAATTTTTCTTGGAATCAAAATCAACAACAATTCAAAGGCAATAACAATTTCCAGAGGCCTCCTCTACAACAACAAGCCCCTCAACAAACTCAATATCAGCAATCTTTCCAACCCCAACCTTACTAAAATCAAATGAACAATTTTGCACCAAAAAACTCTTTTCCTCAAAACAATTTTGTTCAGCCAAATAACGATAAGGTTTCCTCGCTAGAACGAAATCTGGATGCATTTTTAAAACAATCTACTAAATCCTCAGCCAACGTCCAGTCTTCCATTCAGTATTTGGTACAACACACTGCATCACATAGCCAAAGTATCAAAACCATTGAAGCCCAAATTACACAACTGAATGCTGCTCTAAGCAAGCGAAAGAAAGGAAAGCTTCCATCTCAACCACAGCCAAATCCTGGTCACACACAAAATGCACATGTTGCTCATGAACAACAAAATCATAATGTGAGTGTCGTGACTACATTGAGATCTAGAAGGACGTTGCACAACAATGTTGGCATTGATGATGACACCCCGGCCGCCGATTCTTCATCTTCTTTGTCAGAGCCTGTTCTTCACAAAGCTCTACTTCTTCTACTGCTCCGAATGGACCCACATCTCACTCCACGAAAACACCAACACCGGGATCCGTTCCAACTCCGCAATCTACTCCACAAACATTGGACTCAACTAATTTTCAAAACATTCCATTTTCAAACAAGTTGAGATCCAATAAACAAACTCCACAAATGGAGAAAAATGTGGAGTTATTTAAACAGGTTAGCATTAGCATACGTCTGTTGGATGCAATCCAACAAGTCCCTTCTTACGCTAAAATCTTGAAGGACTTGTGCACCAAGAAGAGGAAATCACAGGTACCTAAGAAAGTTTTCTTGGCTGGTGCAGTAAGTGATGCTCTTACCCAACCTTTACCTCAAAAACGCAAGGACCCTGGCTGTCCTACAATTTCAATAACTATTGGGGATAAGAACATCAACCGCGCACTTTTAGATCTTGGTGCCAGTGTTAATCTACTTCCTTATTCAGTATATGAACAATTAGGCGTTGGAGAGCTGAAACCTACACATTGTACTCTCCAAATGGCCGACCAATCCATCACCCATCCTTAGGGTGAGTTAGAGGATGTGTTAATTAAAGTAGGGGACTTCATATTCGCCGTTGATTTCATTGTTATGGACACACAGCCTGTAGCTAACCCCCGGAGTCAAATTCCGGTGATACTCGGTCGACCATTCCTTGCAACTTCTAATGCAGTGATCAATTGTCGAAATGGTTCAATGAACCTATCTTTTGGAAACATGACAATTGAACTCAACATTTTTAAGTTGGGGAATAAGCCCTCCGAACCTAATGCTAATATACTTGATGTTTGCTCGATCCAAGAGATCACTCAGGAGGACTGTGAGCTCGAAAAATTTCTGTTCGATCACAACAATTTTGACGCCACTAGTGTGTTCCTCCTTGATTCTGATACTATTTTCATGCCCGATAATGATTACGAGTGTTTCACTATCACGAACGATTTTGAAAAATCACTACCCGAGTTTGAATCCTTAGAATTTTCGGATGAGTCAGCTGAACCATCCGACTCGGTTGCTTACACTCGCTTTGAACCTCTGTTGGAATCCTTCGAGTTTGAGACAGTTTCACCAATTTTACCTTCAATTGTTTTGCCTCCAACACTCGAACTCAAACTATTACCGTCTCACCTGAAATACGCTTACTTATGTGATAATGAGACCCTTCCTGTTATCATCTCGGCTTCTTTAGCCCCCGAGCAAGAGAAAGCCCTTTTAACAGTCTTACAAAATAATCGGAAAACTTTTAGCTGGACTATAGCGGACATCAAAGGGATTAGTCCCCTAATAGTTGAACATCATATTCATATGATGGATGATGCCAAGCCAGCAAGGGATCCACAGAGACGACTCAACCCAATAATGAAGGAGGCTGTTAAAAAGGAGATTGTAAAATGTCTTGAAAGTGGTATCATTTACCCTATATCAGATAGCCAGTGAGTTAGCCCCATTCACGTTGTCCCAAAGAAATCGGGCATAACGGTCATAACTAATGAGGCGAATGAGTTAATACCTACTCCCACCCAAACTGGGTGGCGAGTTTGCATCGATTATAGAAAACTCAACGCCGCAACACGGAAAGACCACTTTCCATTACCTTTTATTGACCAAATGCTAGAACGATTGGCTGGGCATAATTTTACTGCATTTTGGATGACTACTCCGTCTATAATCAAGTTCCCATCGCCAAAAAGGACCAAGACAAGACCACATTCACTTGTCCTTTCGGTACGTTTGCTTACTGTCGCATGCCCTTTGGGTTATACAATGCACCCGCTACTTTCCAGCGGTGTATGATGGGTATTTTTTTCAGACATGGCGAAAAAATTCTTGGTGATTTTCATGGATGATTTCTCCATTTTCGGTGACTCCTTTGATGAGTGTTTGCTACATTTAGACGTGGTTCTTACCCGGTGTAGGGATAAGAACCTTAGTTTAAATTGGGAGAAATGCCACTTTATGGTACGAGAAGGTATTGTCTTAGGACATATTATCTCGCAAAATGGCATTGTGGTAGATAAAGCTAAGATTGAAGTCATTTCCAATCTTCCTCCTCCCAAATGCGTCCGAGACATTCGAGCTTTCCTTGGCCATGCCGGTTTCTATGGACAATTCATCAAGGATTTTAGCAAGATAGCTAGACCCTTGACTCTTTCGTTGGCCAAGGATACCACATTTAATTTCAAATCAAGCTGTATGAACACGTTCGAGTCATTGAAAAACTCACTTACTTCCGCTCCCATTCTTTCGTCTCCTGACTGGACGCATCCATTTGAAATTATGTGTGATGCATCTGATTTTTCCATTGGTGATGTTCTTCGACAGCACAACAATAAGATGCTGCATGTAATTTATTACGCTAGCCGAACCTTGAACGAGGCCCAATTAAATTACACAACAACTGAGAAGGAATTCTTAGCTGTTGTGTTTGCATTAGAAAAGTTGAGGCCCTATTTAATCGGCTCTCCAGTCATCGTTTACACTGACCACTCAGCTCTTCTCCATCTTTTCGCGAAGAAGAACGCTAAATCTCGGCTGATACGTTGGATCCTCTTACTACAAGAGTTTGACATTGTCATCAGATACAAGAGAGAATGCGAAAACGTAGTCGCCGACCACCTTTCATGCCTCCCTTCTTCGCCTACGCTTCAAATTCCTATTAAAGACGTTTTTCCAGATGAGCAGCTTTTGACTGTGTCATGCGAACCTTGGTTCGCAGATATTGTAAATTATTTAGCCACCGGACTTATACCAAACGAATGGTCGAACCAGGACAGACTCGGATTTCTATCCCAGGTAAAACATTTTTACTAGGATGAACCATATCTATTCAAATACTGTCCCGACCAAATTATTCGTCGGTGTATCCCCGACAATGAGTTTAAGAGCGTGCTGTCATTTTGCCATGATCAAGCGTGTGGCGGGCATTTTGGCCCTAAAATGACAGCAGAAAAGATCTTGCTGTGTGGCTTCTACTAGCCACAACTTTTTAAAGACGCACATGATTACTGCAAGACATACTCCCGGTGCCAACACTTGGACCAGATATCTAGGAGAAATGAAATGCCGCTCCAACCAATATTGGTTGTTGAAATTTTTGATGTTTGGGGGATAGATTTTATGGGACTGTTTCCCAATTCTTTTGGGAACGTGTATATTCTCCTCGCTGTTGACTATGTTTCTAAATGGGTTGAGACTGTGCCCAGCCGAACTAATGACAAGAAGGTTGTTGTTAGATTTCTGAAAGAAAACATTTTTTCTCGATTTGGGCATCCCCGCGCAATTATCAGCGATAATGGATCTTATATTTGTAATAGGACTTTCGAGTCCTTAATGCGGAAATATTCCATTACTCACAAACTGTCAACGCCTTATCATCCCCAAACTTGTGGGCAAGCCGAGATTTATAATCGGCAAATTAAATAGATATTGGAGAAAACGGTTTCCAAAAACCATAAAGATTGGTCGTCAAAACTTATTGATGCCCTTTGGGCATTTAAAACTGCCTATAAGACCGATCTTGGCATGTCTCTGTATAGACTTGTTTATGGAAAGGCTTACCACTTTTCAGTTGAAATTGAGCATAGAGCATTTTGGGCAACAAAAGAGTTGATTCTATCTTTAGGAGATACGGGCAGCAATAGAAAGCTGCAGTTGAACGAATTGAACGAGCTTCGGGATGAAGCTTACGAGAACGCAATAATCGTCAAAAACCGAACGAAGGTGTTGCACGATAAACACCTTATGCGCAAAACTTTCAAACCTGGTCAACAGGTTTTACTTTACGACACTCGGTTACATTTCCATCCCGGCAAGCTCAGATCTCGATAGAAAGGGCCATTGTTGGTACGCACCGTATATCCGCACGGTGCGGTCGATTTTGAAAATCCGGAGGACGGTTCACTATTTAAAGTGAACGGACATAGACTTAAACCGTTCCTCACTGCGGACCCTTCGGAGGAGCTCCTGTTTTTGCAGGAACCGAATTACATTGACTGGTCTTCCTCCATCTACCCCTAAATTTTGATTATCTAGCCAAAACACTGTTTCAAATAAGTTTGGGGGTATGTATCACTTGTAATTATATAAAAACAAAATAAAAATAAAAATAAAAATTTTAAAAATAAAATTTTGGGTATTTTTGTAAATTTTCAGTAATAATAAAAAAATAACAAATAAAAAAAAATATTTACAAATAAATTCCTCATTTTAAGAGGGTTTTTTTTGCAAATAACCCAAACATTCCACCCAATAAATTGAACCCGACCCCTCTCTGCCTTTTACCAAACCCTAATTTCCAACTTCAGAAAACCCTAGCCGCCGCTGAAGATCGCACAGAGAGATCTCTCCAAGCCGCCGCCCTTCCACCACACGAAGCTCTGTCCGGCCGCGCAACCGCCGCGCCTCTATGTCTTCTCCCTCTGAAATCTTCAGAGGAGGTTTGCAGTTCTCTTTCCCCTCTATTAAAATTAATTTTTTTTTCCAATTCATTCTCTATAATGGCTCCAACACTACAATTTGAGAGAGATTTCTCACAAACATTTGCACACACAATTTACGGTAGCTATTTCAGTGAAGAGATCTGGTGGAGATGGTGGAATTTCTTACTTTTTAATCATCCAAACTCCTTCGCTCTTCCAGATCTCGTCACACGATTTTATGAATGCATGGAAGACGGATGCCTTTCACAACACAGATATATTAGGCTTATTTGGGGTGATAGGGAAATCATTATCAATAGGGACTCCATCCATGAAGTCACCCTAATAACTAGACTACCTACCCATGACCGACCCTTCCAATTCGAGGATTATTTACCCTTGATGGGTACAGACTGTTCGAGGGAGCTACGTAAGCGCATCCAAGCTAGAACCCTTTTTGCAAACATACGACTGTGTGCCGTTGGGCACAAAATAATATTTTTGGTAGTTCACAGAATACTACTTTTTTCACATCATCTCTTCATATCGTGCATACCTTAATGACTAGGAACCCCATATATGATATGTGCACGATATTGTTTAATTTGATTGGCGTGGGCAAAAGGGCTGCCAATTACCCATGCCCTATGCTAGTGACACAACTGTGTCGTGATTGATTTGATTTAGCGTGCTTGCACTTTCTAAACGATAGATCAAAAATATTTGTAACCGCAATCAAGAACGGCGTCGGAAGTAGCTAGCCGGTGAATACGGGTCGGTCCACAGGGATTTTGTGAATCTCCTAGTCACTCAAACGAGTTAATTCCGATGGGAGCCGGATTGATTATTAAATCTAAAAATTGAAGTTGTATGATACTAGGATTAGAAACTTGCTAGGATTAGGTTTAGGGAAAATTTGGTAAACAAAGATCTACATATCTTTCCATTGCCTTTAATTAAAGATATCATATTAGTGTTATGGTAAATCTTAACAAAGGGGATTAGGATGATTGGGAAGATTGATTCTTCCTTTAGATCCTTGTCCTTCCTTTCTTAATCTTTATCCTAACCTCCATGGAAAACCTTAAAATCCGGGCCTTTAGACTACGGAATCACCGTTACCTCGAGGGTACAGTGCCGTAGGGAGCGGAATAAGAAGGTATGCATGGAGTTCTAATTTTCATAAAAGATTGGCAAAGAAAAGAGATGAGAGATCATCGTCTCTCAAATCCTTCCCCATTCCTAACCCTAACAAGCGAGAAAACTACTCACTCATTAGAGAATTGAAGAACATTTATCTAGGGCAGAGAATAAAAATTACCTAGGGCAAGAATTGAAATCTAAACTAGAGCAAGGAATTAAATCTACTTACAGATGCATCTCTCCAATCATCAACACAGGGTTGTCAGATCTGAATTCATGAATTGAAAAGAAACACCGATGCTCTCCATAAAGAATTCTCGATTTATTATTAAAATGAGGCATGAAAAGAATACAATGATTTGGGCTTCTATTTATAGGAGATAGAAACCCTAGGTTACAATTGATTTGCATGTCTACATTTACCAAAATATCCTTAGGAAGACCTAGTCAAAGTAGACATCTAGCTTTGGTAAAATTTTATGTCTTTGTCTCTTTAAAAGAAAGTAATGGGCCTTGGATCTTTGGGCTTCCTTATTATTTGGTTCTTTATTAAAATAGCTTCTATGTTTCTTCCAGATCTCTAGTGAAAAATTGCGGTGGACTTTTAACCATTCGCTTTGTAATCTTGGACCTTGCATTGCCTTGTACTTTGTGAATTTTATCTTTGATGTCGGCTTGATCAAGAGTCTTCTGTTTGTTGGTCAAAGTCCACTTTGGCATCGTCTTTTCATCGTTTTCACTGTTTTAGATCCAAGAACCTGTAACCTGTAATATGTAGCAGACATGCATCAAAAGCACCTGTTTATTTATAAAAATAATAAGAATGGGGAATATAATAATGCAATATTATGGTATGAACAAATACCCCCAAACTTATCTTTAGCTCGTCCTCGAGCAAACTTATTTTTATTCACTAAAATCCTAACCGCACTTTCGCAGGAAAACGCGATTGCACTGAGCACGTGCAACAAGCCGTTAAACCTCTAGGTTTCCCTAGTAAGAGGAGTGTTGTCTCCTGAGGGTTTTCAGCGGATTACACCCACAAAATCCTATCAACTCGGCCCATTGAGTTTTGTTCTCCAATTAGGTTTTCTAACAAGGAATTCTATTATCTTTTGACTTGTAAACTATCCACCCATATTCTTTACACTTCCTCATTGTTTAACTTAAGATTATATATATCCTATAGACTTACTTAGCTTTCGGCATTTCCTATGTTTTCTTCTAGGGTTCCATCTTCACTTAGGAATTTCTATCAACCCTACTAAAGATACAAGTTTTATTCTTCATTCCTTTCTCTCATCTAAACTCTAATCACATATCCCTACGTGTGTGTATAAGTCACCCCTACACTTGGAAATTCAAATCAAGCAATCATACTCTTGTCCGTTGTCCAAAGTACTTATTAATTGGTGAATTTAAATGAATTTTGCTTACACATCCTTCATGCGATCGTTAATACTTCTTGAGGTACCAACGACCGATTACAAAATGCGTTTTCACTTTAAAGCGTAATTCCTAGTCTTGCAACACCCAAGGATTTTAGCAGTGACTCCCAAACCAGTTGGTCTAAGGCACTAAGTGATGAAGCACCCTCGCTAAATATTTTTCTATTTTTGCAGCCTTAAGTAATCACAAAAACCAGTGTCCATTTTTTTTATTCTTTATTCACACTTTTTTTTTATTTTCTTCATACTAAGGACTTTAGACAAGAGCATTTCAAGGTCTCTTCTACTATTCCAAGTTTCAAGGTGCGTGATTTTGCAAATTGTAGGGTATACGTTTTCAGAATCTAGACTTAAGCTAGGAACTATTTTTCAAACTTATACTCTAATAAGAACATCAATACTCTTTCCTTATTTTGACTTAGCCCAAGAAGTGAACTCAAAATTTGCCTATTTCTAAATAAACTACAAGGCATATACTTTCTACCGTTAAACTTTGAGAAATGTTATTTTTAGGGTTTTTAATTCACTAAGTCTAAGATCTAGTTGTTCCTAGCCAGTTAACCTACTTGTCAAACTCAAGTCAATTAGCCAAAATTGAATACAATAATTTTTATAATTTTTTAATTTTTCAAATTTTTATGGGTTTTCAAATAGGTATGTAAATGCAAGAATATGTACAAATGAATGCGAAGGAAGAAGACGTACCGAGCATACCCCCAAACTTGAACTTAACAGTGTCCTCACTGTCATGCTAAACCAAGAGGGTCAAAAAGCCGATACTCCCATGTTTATTTATTTATAATTTTTTTTTATATTTTTAATGTTTTGAAATTTTTTTTTATAGAAAAGAAAACAAAAAATATATACATATATACAAAGATTCCCCCAAACTTAAGCTTGGCCTTGCACAAGCCAAAAGTTAGCACTAACCATTCAAAAATCTTATCGTGGAAATGGTATAGTTGGTGCAAGAAAATGAGAAGCACGCGAGACCGAGTGGAAAGAAGAAAGGTAGAATATAGTCTCGGTGGGGGAGAAGAATGGCGAAAAGACGAAGGAAGTGGAGTACGATCTTGAGGGTGTAAATTGAGTGAATAAATTAGCGCAATATGTGATGACCGATATGTTATAAGTGATTGCGCTAACCTATCAACCCATCGGGAAATGGGGTCAAATCCCTCAAAATTCGCAAGAAAACATGGGTACGCCGAACTTGGTATCGGAGATAAAAGCGTAATGGTCATTTGCCCAGTCGGGACAATAGGAAAGGCGAAAGGGAGTGAATTAGGGATCGTATCTTTCTCACCGTAGTAAACTGTTTCGAACTTGAAAGATTCCATTAATGGTTCGAAACTACTATAATCAACCGAGTCTGATGGCTCATCTGAAAATGTAAAGGACTCAAACTCGGGCGGTGAGTCATCAACATCGTCCGAAAAAGTGAAACACTCGTAAGTGTTATCGTCTGTGAGAACTGTGTCAGATTCAAAAGAAATTTTTTCAAGCTCACAGTCTTCAAGCGTGGTCGGAACGATGGAACGGAGGGAGGGTGATATAACAGTCAAAGGTTCAGGGGGATGAATTGGAAAATCAGACACATCAAATAAAAATGATTCAACCTCAATATTATCCTCACGACTCTCCTCAATACTATCCTCAATATTCAACTCATCCATGCCATTATCATTAAAATCTAGACGCATATTCGATTCGGGAGAAACATTTAATAACTAAGGATGATGATTTGAACATAAAATTTCAAGCAAATCGACAGGTTCATCATCCGAAATATTCCCGGCGTCTATATCCTCAATCAAGTGAAAATCAATTTCTTTAGACACCTCATCCGCATGGATATGTATCGATTTAGGTTCTAGAGTGGAGGTGTAAAGATCGAAAGAATTAGGTGCGGTTTCATTCGAAAGGGGTTCCTCACAATTTGGCAAATAGAACACTACAAAATCACACAACTCATTTTTATTTTCGACAGGTGAACTATTTAGGGCAATCGATGGAAAACAGGAGTTGTGGGCTTCAATTGGGTAAGGGTAGGTTTGATTTAAAAATCCTCTCTCATTCTCACTCTGTCCAACTATCGCCTCATACATTGAAAATTTTGGAGCTAGCGGGACACTAGCTACCGGTTCACTAGGTTGCATAAGGGCGCCCATGGACGCTTCCACATTCCTCATCATTTTATTTGTTACAGCAATATATGCCTCCAACGACTCTTCCAAACTAGACTTGGGTGTTGAGGGGGTTTCGGTAAAAGATTTGAAATTGTTTGGATATGTGAAACTCCCTAATGGCTGTGTAGAATCATTGTCTAGTGAAGGTAGGAAGGACGGGTATGACTTGTAGGAAGTGGGTGGTTGGGCAGGGGTAGGGTCAACATATGGATAAAAAGGCGAATAATCATGCGGATCCCTAGAACTAGATGAGTGGAGAGGGGTGAAAGATCTACTGCGAGATTGAGCAATATGCTCAGCAATGGACATCGGTCTAGGAGTGACAGAAGGACTTGAAGAAGTGGTATCAACATATGTAGGTGGTAAAGGTTGACTCGGTTGATACAAAGTGGGTTGAAAAGTCAAACTGTTTCTCCTAGACGCCTCTATTTGATCTTTCAAAAATATTTTTGCCACGGAGGGATCGTTTTTAAATTGACCAAACAAATTAACGTACGACGCAAAATTAGGTTCGGGATACCAAAGTTCGGCTAATGATTTATTGTGTGGGGTGCCCATGTTAGAAGAAGAAAGGTGACAAGAAGAAAGGTTGGGTGGTGCAAGGATTTATTTGGGGCTAAAAAATTTTGCAAGTTCTATAAAATATTTGTCCTTTTTATTTTCATTTTTCATTGATTTTTTTTCTTTATCTTTATTTGGAAAAAATTTTGTTGCAAAAAGATTTTAGAGAAAAGATATGCAACAGCAAAATATTTTATAGAAAAGATATGCAACAGCAAAATATTACTTGCAATAGGTTATTATTTGAAGCATATCACAAGAATCTATATTTGGAAAAAATTGTTGCAAAAAGATATTCGAGAAAAGATATGCAACAAAAAAGATTACTTGCAATCAATTTCAATTTTGAGCGGGGCCGAAAAATCCTGCATAAGACTTGTTATATGGAAGAGAATATATTTTTAAAGCACACAAAATCTTGCAGGTATTATTCAGAAAATATATTAAAATTTGCAGAGGAGAAATAACAGAGAGCTTACAATGCAAATTTCATAGGATGATCTCACCAAAAGAGCGCGGTTCCGCGGTATAAACGTGTTATTGCCGCGTTTTCGCGGCAGTTTTAATCAGCACGAATCCCCAAAAAAAATTTGACGCTCTGATTTCACTAGAAGGCCGCGGTTCCGCGGCCTAAGGTGGGTTTTGGCCGCGGAATCGCGGCGGGTTGGGGGGCTTGGGGCTCCAAACTTTTTGTGCTTCTCTGTTTTTTAATATCCCTTCTGTTTCGATACCCCATTTTCCGTTTTGCTTTCTGGAAATTTCCAGATCCGAATTTGTATATCCTGCAAAAATTCAACCACAAAGTATCCTTCCAAAAATAACAAATGATATATTTTTATATTTTTTTGATTTTTCAGATTTTTATGATTTTTTTAAATTTTAAGATTAACCCGAAATTGCGAAAAGGAAAGTTCTACGCCATCCCCGGCAACGGCGCCATTTGATTAATTTGATTTAGCGTGCTTGCACTTTCTAAAAGATAGATCAAAAATATTTGTAACCGCAATCAAGAACGGCGTCGCAAGTAGCTAGCCGGTGAATACGGGTCGGTCCACAGGGATTTTGTGAATCTCCTAGTCGCTCAAACGAGTTAATTCCGATGGGAGCTGGATTGATTATTAAATCTAAAAATTGAAGTTCTATGATACTGGGATTAGAAACTTGCTAGGATTAGGTTTAGGGAAAATTTGGTAAACAAAGATCTACATCTCTTTCCATTGCCTTTAATTAAAGATATCATATTAGTGTTATGGTAAATCTTAACAAAGGGGATTAAGATGATTGGGAAGATTGATTCTTCCTCTAGATCCTTGTCCTTCCTTTCTTAATCTTTACCCTAACCTCCATTGAAAACCTTAAAATCCGGGCATTTAGACTACGGAATCACCGTTACCTTGAGGGTAGAGTGCCGTAGGGAGCGGAATAAGAAGGTATGCATGGAGTTCTAATTTTCATAAAAGATTGGCAAAGAAAAGAGATGAGAGATCTTCGTCTCTCAAATCCTTCCCCATTCCTAACCCTAACAAGCAAGAAAACTACTCACTCATTAGGGAATTGAAGAACATTTATCTAGGACAGAGAATAAAAATTACCTAGGGCTAGAATTGAAATCTAAACTAGAGCAAGGAATTAAATCTACTTACAGATGCATCTCTCCAATCATCAACGCAGGGTTGTCAGATCTGAATTCATGAATTGAAAAGAAACACCGATGCTCTCCATAAAGAATTCTCGATTTATTATTAAACGGAGGCATGAAAAGAATACAAAGATTTGGGCTTTTATTTATAGGAGATAGAAACCCTAGGTTACAATTGATTTGCATGTCTACATTTACCAAAATATCCTTAGGAAGACCTAGTCAAAGTAGACTTCTAGCTTTGGTAAAATTTTATGTCTTTGTCTCTTTAAAAGAAAGTAATGGGCCTTGGATCTTTGGGCTTCCTTATTATTTGGTTCTTTATTAAAATAGCTTCTATGTTTCTTCCAGATCTCCAGTGAATAATTGCGGTGGACTTTTAACCGTTCGCTTTGTAATCTAGGACCTTGCATTGCCTTGTACTTTGTGAATTTTATCTTTGATGTCGGCTTGATCAAAAGTCTTCTGTTTGTTGGTCAAAGTCCACTTTGGCATCGTCTTTTCGTCGTTTTCACTATTTTAGATCCAAGAACCTGTAACCTGTAATATGTAACAGACATGCGTCAAAAGCACCTGTTTATTTATAAAAAGAATAAGAATGGGGAATATAATAATGCAATATTATGGTATGAACATGTCGCTATTTCCTCCTTGTAGAGGAATTTGAGTTTTACATGCATGGAGGTATCCCTATTAGGCCTCTTATTGAGGGCATATCCACGTCCTATACCCCGCTTAAATGATATATGGACGCGAACAGAACTGGCCGAGAATGTACCCGCCAGAATACCCAGCTCCAGCTCGACCGCGAGCGAGAAAGAGCTTACCCCCGCAGAACATGCATGTCTACTTAGGAAAGCCACTAGGGGGATAGACAGATTGGTAGGGATGGTGACCAACTTGGATCACCGTGTGACAGAGATTAAGCACGGCGTGTCTACCCTGCTAGCGAGAGAGGAACGTTCCCGTTCACGTTTGAGGAGACGGCGAGGACATGAGCAGTGAGGGCGCTGCTTTTGGTAAGTTTGGGAGAGAAGGTGGTTTGTAAATAGTTATCATTGCATTGCATATTTTAATTTTTGTATATATTTTTTTTTCTTTTCTTTCTTTGCATGTTTAATTCTGCATTGCATCTTTATAAAAAAAATTATAAAAATTAAAAAATGAAAATAAAAAAATTATAAAAATAAAATCAAATAAAAAATTGAAAAATTATAAAAATTGAAAAATTCAATTTTGGCTATATTTGACTTAACTTTGACAAGACGGTTAACTAGCTAGAAAAAACTAGATCCTAAACTTAGTAAATTAAAAATCCTAAAAATAAACTTTCTTAAAGTTTAACAGTAGAAAATATATGTCCTTATAGTTTATTTAGAAATAGGCAAATTTTGAGTTCGGTTCTTGGGCTAAGTCAAAATAAGGGAAGAATATTGAAATTTTTATTGAAGTGTAAGTCTGAAAAATAATTCTGAACCTTTAGTCTAAATTCTGAAAATATATACCCTACAACTAACACATACATGCACCTTGAAACTTGGGATAGTAGAGGATACCTTGAAATGCTCTTGTCTAAAATCCTTAGTATGAGAAAAAAATTAAATAAAAGTACAAGAGTGAATCAAGAGATATAAAAAAAATGAACACTGGTTTTGTAATTACTTAAGGCTGCATAAATAAATAAAAATATAGCGAGGGTGCTTTATCACCTAGTACCTTAGACTAACTGGTTTGGGAGTCACTGCTGAAGCCTTAGGTATTACAAGACGAGGAATTACGCCTTAATGAACGAACACATTTTGTAATCGGTCGTTAGTACCTCAAGAAATATTAACGGTCGCATGAATGATGTGTGAGCAATTTCATCTAAAACTCACCAACTAAAAGTACTTTGGACGATGGACAAGAGTATGATACAATACTCATCCTACTAGGGACACGTAGAGGTTTAACGGCTTGTTGCACAAGCTCAGTGCAATCGCGTTCCCTGTGAAAGTGAGGTTAGGATTTTTCGAGAATAATATTAGCTTTGCTCGGGACGAGCAAAGGATAAGTTTGGGGGTATTTGTTCATATCAGAATATTGCATTATTATATCGCCCATTCTTAATCATATTAGAAATAAATAGGTGCTTTTGATCCATGTCTACTAAATAGTTACAGGTTATCAGAACAATACTGTGAAATTCATGAAAAGATGCTACAAATGTGAGACTACGACCAACAACAGAAGAATCCGTATGATGCCGCCAAACCGTTCAAGGAATAAATGAAGATCAGTAAACAGTTCAAGTGCACAAAGAAAAAGGGCAGCACAAGATTCAAGACTTCAACGCGAAGCTTACGGTAAAAGTCCATAAATTCTGCACAGTTGGAAATCTGGAAGAAAGTAGAAAAGATTCTGAGAAACCTGTTAGTTATATGTATGCCCTAGAGGCCATTACTGTACATACGATGTATATTGTAATGGATGCTTGGACATATATAGGGAGGACTTTCTTGCTCGACATGATAGTATGCTATCTGGTTGTACTTTATCTTAACATGTACTCTGATTGTCTTTATATTACATGTTGATAAAGCCCTTAGTATATGTACTCGACTACTGGGACTATGATGAGATCATACTAGTGGGGCCACGGTAGTCGACGAGTACATCCTATAACAGTTCCTAGTCGAGGGTGTATCGAGACAGGGCATCGATGCACCAGAGTAGACTAGCGTATACGCATCTTGACCCATATGATGGTCGATGGATGATCCCATATCCATCGGTGTTTGACATCAAGGATGGTGTACGGGTGCTCAGTGGAGACTGGGTACACTGGACGGACTCGCCGAGAACTCCCAGATGGTATTATACCTCACGTCAGATGGCAGTTCTCCGGTGACACTGGTATAGAGTAATCTGTTGACCCGAGATCGTCATAGAGTCTTGTGTGATTCCCACTGTGCTTTGATTTCCATCATACCACGTCTAAGAGGGCGTGCAAAAAGGTAGCTTTTGGGTACAGTCCCGAATCACATGGAGGCAATGAGCGATATGAGGGGATTCGTCTCTCCCGGTATAGGGAGTTGATGTTGTGCTGTGTTCGATTGGCTATAACCGGAAATCCCTGGCCAGGGTTGCTGAGATTTACTGGTAAGTGTTATCAGTAGTTTCTCGAACTGTTATAGACCTCATATCGACACGACTTATCAAGCTACTGGGGTCTGACGTTTACCACCCCTAGGCGAGATATGCGACATATCAGACGACGAGACCGGACTGTACGGGAGTGTTACGTTTGTATTCACAGGAGAAGTTACAGGCTTGCTTGTTGATCTTCTGAGCGCTCAATACCTGGGTAGCTGTTACGTTTAGCTGACCGCTTGCATCTTGTGGGTGTTTGATATGATCATCACCTACTACCGGCGTATTGACGATTCTTTAGAGTCCTATACAGAGGTTTCTTGGCTCAGGCAAAACGGAGTAGGAGCACATATGTGATATGTGCGGGACCGAGGATAATACGATATGAGATACCGTAATCTATTCTCGTGATATTTGATATCAGCCGGGTCATCGGATCAAGTGTTGATTCGATGAATCGGTACGGATATATATTAGTCGGTTATATGCGATATAGCCGGATTGTCGGATCAAGTGTTGATTCGATAATTTAATGTATAATAATATATATGATATATTAAATTACATTAACTAATATTAGCTCACTAAAAGATTCTTTTTCTCACTCGGGTAATACATTGATATATATGCGATATATGTTAATTGTATTATTTTATTTTGTTACGATAAATATTATATATGTGATATATAATATTGTAACATGATATGATAACTGATGCAACTTGTTTAGTGGAGTTTAAACATGATTAGGGTTTGGATTAGGGTTAAGCTTTCTAGATGTTTCTAGAAGGTTTTGGTTTTGTTTTGTGAAAGATATTTGTAAGTGACTCATGCTTTAACCCAACCCAAACCCTAACCCTAGTTAATTCTCTACATGGGTTTAGTCAACCATGGTTGCATTATTCATCATATTATTCTTTTTCTATTCATCACAAAAGAAATTCAATCATTATTCATCTTCTTCTTCCTTCGTTCTTTCATGAAAAAGCTTTCTGGATTTTCTTCAAGTGATGAATAAATGTGAGAAAAAGATAAATAAAGAGAGCAAAAATCCTACTTCATCATCCTCATCTTCCCTTGCCATTTAAATGAGGGTGTTCACCTCATTTCATGAGTGTTAGCTTGTGTTAACGGAACTTTAAGGTAGATCATCTTAGTATCGAAGATCGGAAGCAAAGTTTGCATCTTTCTCTTCGTGGAACCTTTCGAGAGTCCGGAACCCGATGATCGCAGCGAAGGGACCACAACACGGAGCATATGAAGTGAAGGACTGGATCTACAAAGGTTGTAATCCCTCTCACTTAGTGTTAAAGTTGTTAACATGCTAGTTTTCGCCTAATCTCTAGTTTAAAGATCCGTATTCGGGTTGTTCGGCACGGCTAAATTTTTAATCGGGCATGGTTGATGCCTCGTAGACACTTGTGCGCGTGCATAGAAACCCTACAGTGGTATCAGAGCCAAGCTAGAGCTTTAGGCGAAGTCTAGACGAAGTTTAAAGTCCGATCGAACCCGGAAAACCCGATATACCCTAGTTTCTGGAAATTTTTTAAAACTGTGATTTTTTCCATATTAAAAATGCTCAAAAAAATCAGCAGGGAAATACAAGAGTTACTGTGAAGCACGTGCGCCTGATTCCACCAAAGCGCGGCGGAACCGCGGCACATGCATGGCATGTGCGGCGGTTCCGCGGCACTTTAGTCACTTCACTGTTTGAAATTTGCACAGTAATTCTTGTCTTTTAGTGCTGTATTTTCTGGGAATGTTTAATATTTATTCAACTGTTGAATTTTCTGGGTTGTATTGGGGATTCGATGATTCGATCGGGAACTTTAACTGCGTCTTTTGTGTTTTGTCCGGATAACTTTTAGAAATTGTTAAAAAGTTCGAACGGATATCAATAACACACTTTTTCCCCTGTCGGAAAATTTTTCAAAAGTTGGATTTTTCCTCGTGTTTAAGAACGTTCTAAGTCGTGCAAGCAACGCGGTGGACCCTCTAGAAGACAACAAACCTTAACTCGATTATGTGACCGTCTTGAACTGCCTTTTGAACCTTAGGGTTTGGGGCAGTACGGCGTGCCACATGTGAGGCGTTGGCTTGACCCTTCTACGGCTGGACCATTGGTACTGTGGCATGTGATGGATGTTCTTAAACTAATTTCAAGTGTTGGGATTTATTGGGGAAATCTTGGGTGTTTGATGATTCGATCGAAAAGTTTAACTTTGTCTATTTATCTGAAATGTGATACAATATTTGGAATCCACAGGTAGTTATGAGATAACTGATTTGAATATTATAAACATAGCAGTTTAGTCTCAGATGATCGGTTGCCACGGAATTTTGTTGTGATCAAAAGTCCGTCGCAATCACGTAGCGTACGCGGATACTCGCCGGGTAAACTTAATAGACAGCTACGCCACATAGCCCCGACCAAGTGACTGTAGGAGAACCCCGTCGCCGAAAGCATCCGCTCGAGTGCTCGCGGCAGCGGTGTTCCGCCTTAGTGCACTTCGTCGACGGCATCCAGGGGTGCGGCCGTCTACTAAAGTCTGCGACGAGCATTCGATCAGAATATCGGGAATCTTGTTGAATTCCCCGACTTGACATTGAAAAGAGTTTTCGATAATGATACTAAAATGCGGGGTTTATAAATGTTAGGCATGCGATGTCTAAGGAATTCATTTGGTTAGGCATGCGATGTCTAAAGAGGTTGCGGATTCCAACTGTTGTAGTTTTACACTTTCTTTTCTGTGACCGTAAGCGTAGTATGTGGTGTATCGCCGGCTTCGTTGCTATACATGAACGACAATCGGGATACGCATACTTGCTTACGTTGATGCTATGAGATATTATGTGTTGCTGTGATATATTGTATTGGATCGTCGCTTTTGAATAGCCGGGGGTTTTATGTGAGATGAGAGTTTTTTCTTTTTTATTCATGTAAAATTCATTTGTATGTAATATTCTTTTATTGGGGCACTTCCAGGTAGCGGAAGATGTCACCGTTGTATATTATTTACTTTTCCGCATTAGGTAGACCCAAGGAGGGGAGCACAAGTAACTGGGTTCTAGGGTCCAGTGGGAGACCATCTCGAGGAGTCGAGACTGGGTCTCCTAACCCTAGAATTCGCAGTGTTACTTGTCGCTCTCGTAGGGGTCTAGGGATGTAGGTTTGGCTATTCATCGCGACCGTGGAATCCGTGTTTTATACAGGCTCGTATTGAAAACATGGACGTCCTAGTATATCCAATATTTCATATATGTTCTTCTGCTGCAATGTTCTGTGATGAGATCATATTACTGTCTGAGACGAATGTTTATATTTTATATATATGAGATATATGTTATATTGCAGATTTCGTTTCAAAAGAGATGCTTGTGAAGCATAATAAAATGGGACTTCATTAATGAGATTAATGAAATAAAAGAAACCTAAGATGTTGTAGAAACTTGTTTATAAAAACTGGTAGCTCTAGTTCTTGCTTTGCATAGCGGTGTTCCTTGTAGAACATCCAGCACCTTATTCGATAAGGAAAGAACCGAGATCCCTTCACCGGGAGTGACTCCTTTAGCAATAACTGGCAGATGCTACAAACTTGGTTTTTCTTTTGATTGCTTCTATAGTTCTTGCTTTTCATAGTGATATTTGTGAAATATCTTGCACCTTATTCGATGAGGAAAGGGCCGACGATCCCTTCACCGGGAGTGACCCCTTTAGTAAAACTAGAAAAGCCTCAAAAACACTCCATTTAAAATCACTCGATTCTACAACGATATCAAGTTCATTACGCAATAGGTTTTCTTAAAAACCTGTCGTAGCCCTCCGTCATTTCAGATAAGTACTACTTAGTATTCGTGCTGCGGTAGTTTGGCCTTCGTCAAGGCGTAGTGTACGGTAGCTAACTAGTGCTTATCTGCTAGCATACGATGCGATTGGATTAGGGTATTCATACAGCGTAGTTTGGCCTTCGTCAAGGGTCGTGCGGATGGGTTTAATTCAATCAAGAAATGAACGGGTTGAACTTGACTAGCGGACTATGGGTAGTTTGACCTTCGTCAAGGTCATAGGACGCTAGGGGTAAAAATATTATTGGGAATTTCGAGTGTTGAAATTTGCAATGAGATTGCATATCTTTTATGAGATAGTTGGATCCCGATACCCGCTGCGAGTAAGAGTTACTCCTGGGAGAGTTTTACACATTACAATTAGCCGATCAAGTAGGTGTCTAGAAAGGTGTCAACGGGGTTACGCCCCTGGGAAAACGAGGTTTACTTTAATTAGGTTCGTGCGAAAGCACGGGGGACCTCCCTCAAAGTACCGACACTGGCCTGGCTGAAAGATTGGCGAACTTGTAGCGTGTGATTAATCCCGGCTAGTCTTTCCGTTTAGGGTTTGAAGGAAGATTTGATTAAAACAGTGGGAGACATCCTGATTAGATATATTAGATAACCAATCTAATCTTGCAAGAGCATACGCTGAGTGTTTTCTTCTCTCTCTCTCCAGGTAGCGACCATATCACGCCTTAATCAAGATAACAACAACGGATATATTGACCGAACCCGCTTGTTATACTGAGCTGGGGAACGTTGGTCCCGCTCCAACTTATAATTGTTATAAGACAGAGCAGGAAATTGGGGAATACCAGATTTCCCGTGCCGCCCAAACGAGGAAAGTGCATGTTGATGCATCATCTTCGGGTGTGTTCATTACAGAGAACTGTTTCTCAGTATCCTTTACGTCCTGGGTATGTGATACCGGATCAGGATCCCGCATATGTAATCTGTTACATGGGCTACAGATAGGTAGAGAACTGAGAACGGGTGATAAGTTTCATGAGACAGAAAACGGTGCAAGTGTTGCAGCCAAGTCTGTTGGTCACTATCACCCTGTATTACCAGAATACATTGATTCTGAACAAATGTTACTAGATACCGAACCTGATATACAAAATCATATCAGTCTCTTTATTAGTAAAGAAGGATATAATTTTATATTGTTGGATAATGTTTTGAACATTTCCTATATCAAGAGTTGATCAGTTCAGCAACGTTATCTAAAAGCATTGACGTTCTAAATCAAACTACAGTTCTTAGTATACAGAACACACACGAGTGGAAGAGTTCAGAAATGAACGAATCCTTCTTGAGGCATTGTAGACTAGGTCATATCAATGCGACCCGGCTAGCTAAGTTACATTTAGATGCATATTTAAATCTGTTTGAATTTACATCTTGTGAAACTTGCCGGTCATGTCACAAAGATAAGATGACTATAGCTCTGTTTATTGGAAACAGAGAAAGAGTTAGTGAACTCTTGGGATTGATACATGCTGATGTATGAAAGTCTCCTATCTACACATGCCAAGACTGGTTCTTTGTACTTCATTACATTCTCTGATGATCTCTTAAGATTCAGACATATGTTCCTGCTGAAACACAAGTCCGAACCTTTTGAGATATTCACAGAATATAAGTTAGAAGTAGAGAACCAAAATACGGGTATAAGTATTATGTCCTTTGATGAGATCAAGGAGGAGAATACTTGAGCACGAAATTCCTGGACTATTCTAAAGGAGAATGAGATTCTCTCTCAGCATTACTCCTCCGTATACACCATAGCACGATGGTATATCGGGGCGGAGCAATAGCACCCTATTTGATATGGTGTGCTCTATGATGAGTACTACTGAGTTTCCTATTTCCTTTTGGGAGTTATGCACTTGAGAAGCTGCATACCTATTGAATAGGGTTCAAATCAAATTAGTTGCCTACCACTTCATATACGATATGGAAAGGGAAGAGCCCATATCTTAAGTTTGTTAAGATTTGGGGTTGTCCAGCCTATGTCTAAAAGCAAAATCCGGACAAGCTCGAGGCAAGGTCTGTAATGTTGAACTGGAAATGTTCCAGCTATACAAACTACAGCTGATGATTTGGTAGAACCAAAGGATTCAATAGTTTCCAACGAACCTCAGCCTCTCCGCCGATCTAGTAGGGTTCCCCACCCACCTGAGAGATACTTCGGTTTCTCTATGACAGTGGGAGCGAGGATTGCATCATGAGATGATGACCCAACTAGTTTCGAGCTGGCCATCAGGAGTGGGACTCTGTAAGAATGGCTGGGTGCTTATCGATCTGAGATGGAATCCTTATACACCAACAAAGTATGGACTTTGGTTGCTTTATCTGAAGGGTTAAATCCCCATCAGGAACAAGTATATCTTGAGAAGATTACTTGGTGTACATGGAAAAGTTGAGACTTTCAAAGCTAGACTTGTTAAAGGTTTGCATCATAGACCAGGTATGGGTTATGTTGAAACCTTTTCTAAGGATCTATGCTTAAGTCCATCCAGATCCTACTTGCCACGGCTACATACTATGACTACGATATCTGGTGGTTGGGTGTCATGACTGCTTTTCTAAGTGATGTTTTAGAAGAGAACGTATATAAGTACACAGCCAAAGGGCTTCGTAGACAGTGGGAGCAGCGGAAACGTGTGCAAGATGTTTTATATGATAAAACAGTCATCGCGGAGTTGGAACATCAGTTTTGATGTGGTAGTCAAAGAGTTTGACTTCATCAAAATGGTAGATGAACCTTGTATATACGAAAAGGTAGTAGAGAGTATGGTGGTGATCCTCGTAGAGTACGTAGATGACATACTCTTGATAGGGAAGGAGTTTCCTATGCTACGCTCGGTCAATCTCCGCTTATCACAAGGATTCTCCATATAGGATCAAAGTGATACCTCCTAAATCCTGGGTTTTGGATCTATGAGATAGATCTAATTGGATGTTAGGACACTCACTAGTTGTAGTGAGATGGTATCAATTGATCCTGGGGAGAATCACTGGAAAGGTTCCAGGCTGATAAGGACGACTGAATGTCAGTCGCAGGCATTGTCTTTACCCTCAGTGGAGGGAAGGTATGTTGGAAGAGTTCCAAGCTAGATACCGTGACATACTAGACGATTAAAGGCAAGATACATCGTTACCAAAGATGCTACCATAGAGGCAGTCTGGATATATATAAGTTCATAAGATGAATTTCGTTCCTACCATTGTGTGACAATGGAGTTGTGGCTTTTGCCAAGGAACTACCGTCCCATCAGTAATCCAGATATAATTCTTAGGTAGTATCACCTGATCATGGAGATGGTTGATCTCCAGGGAGATCGAGGTTTGGAGAGTAGACACAGAGGACAACAGGCGGATCCACTCACGAACGCCTTTTTCCCAGTAGAGACATTTATGGGATGGTTGAGTATGAGATACTTCAACCGCAGCTAATTGTTGGGTATGTGATACCACAACAGATGGCCCTAGTGCAAGTGGGAGATTGTTAGTTATATGTATGCCCTAGAGGCCATTACTGTACATACGATGTATATTGTAATGGATGCTTGGACATATATACGGAGGACTTTCTTGCTCGACATGATAGTATGCTATCTGGTTGTACTTTATCTTAACATGTACTCTGATTGTCTCTATATTACATGTTGATAAAGCCCTTAGGATATGTACTCGACTACTGGGACTATGATGAGATCATACTAGTGGGGCCACGGTAGTCGACGAGTACATCCTATAACTGTTCCTAGTCGAGGGTGTATCGAGACAGGGCATCGATGCACCAGAGTACACTAGCGTATACGCATCTTGACCCATATGATGGGCGATGGATGATCCCATAACATCGGTGTTTGACATCAAGGATGGTGTACGGGTGCTCAGTGGAGACTGGGTACACTGGACGGACTCGCCGAGAACTCCCAGATGGTATTATACCTCACGTCAGATGGCAGTTCTCCGGTGACACTGGTACAGAGTAGTCTGTTGACCCGAGATCGTCATAGAGTCTTGTGTGATTCCCACTGTGCTTTGATTTCCATCATACCACGTCCTAGAGGGCGTGCAAAAAGGTGGCTTTTGGGTACAGTCCCGAATCACATGGAGGCAATGAGCGATAGGAAGGGATTCGTCTCTCCCGGTATTGGGAGTTGATGTTATGCAGTGTTCGATTGGCTATAACCGGAAATCTCTGGCCAGGGTTGCTGAGATTTACTGGTAAGTGTTATCAGTAGTTTCTCGAACTGTTATAGACCTCATATCGACACGACTTATCAAGCTACTGGGGTCTGACGTTTACCACCCCTAGGCGAGATATGCGACAAATCAGACGACGAGACCGGACTGTACGGGAGTGTTACTGTTTGGATTCACAGGAGAAGTTACAGGCTTGCTTGTTGATCTTCTGAGCACTCAATACCTGGGTAGCTGTTACGTTTAGCTGACCGCTTGCAGCTTGTGGATGTTTGATATGATCATCACCTACTGCCGGCGTATTGACGATTCTTTAGAGTCCTACACAGAGGTTTCTTGGCTCAGGCAAAACGGAGTAGGAGCACATATGTGATATGTGCGGGACCGAGGATAATACGATATGAGATGCCGTAATCTATTCTCATGATATTTGATATCAGCCGGGTCATCGGATCAAGTGTTGATTCGATGAATCGGTACGGATATATATTAGTCGGTTATATGCGATATAGCCGGATTGTCGGATCAAGTGTTGATTCGATAATTTAATGTATAATAATATATATGATATATTAAATTACATTAACTAATATTAGCTCACTAAAAGATTCTTTTTCTCACTCGGGTAATACATTGATATATATGCGATATATGTTAATTGTATTATTTTATTTTGTTACGATAAATATTATATATGTGATATATAATATTGTAACATGATATGATAACTAATGCAACTTGTTTAGTGGAGTTTAAACATGATTAGGGTTTGGATTAGGGTTAAGCTTTCTAGATGTTTCTAGAAGGTTTTGGTTTTGTTTTGTGAAAGATATTTGTAAGTGACTCATGCTTTAACCCAACTCAAACCCTAACCCTAGTTAATTCTCTACATGGGTTTAGTCAACCATGGTTGCATTATTCATCATATTATTCTTTTTCTATTCATCACAAAAGAAATTCAATCATTATTCATCTTCTTCTTCCTTCATTCTTTCATGAAAAAGCTTTCTAGATTTTCTTCAAGTGATGAATAAATGTGAGAAAAAGATAAATAAAGAGAGCAAAAATCCTACTTCATCATCCTCATCTTCCCTTGCCATTTAGATGAGGGTGTTCACATCATTTCATGAGTGTTAGCTTGTGTTAACGGAACTTCAAGGTAGATCATCTTAGTATCGAAGATCGGAAGTAAAGGTTGCATCTTTCTCTTCGTGGAACCTTTCGAGAGTCCGGAACCCGATGATCGCAGCGAAGGGACCACAACACGGAGCATATGAAGTGAAGGACCGGATCTACAAAGGTTGTAATCCCTCTCACTTAGTGTTAAAGTTGTTAACATGCTAGTTTTCGCCTAATCTCTAGTTTAAAGATCCGTATTCGGGTTGTTCGGCACGGCTAAATTTTTAATCGGGCATGGTTGATGCCTCGTAGACCCTTGTGCGCGTTCATAGCAACCCTACAGTGGGCAGCCACCCCATCCAATGGGGTCTCCCCCCACTGTAGGGTTGCTATGCACACGCACAAGGGTCTACGAAACCAAGTGAAGAAAACAGAAGAAAAAAGTAACTTGAAGCATCCCTAAAGAACTGAGCCCAAGAGCCCACCAAACGGCCACGGAACCGTGGCCAAATAAGGCATTCTGCCGCGGATCCGCGGCTGTGCAGTGCACGTGTCGGTGTACGTGTCGGTGGGTGTCGGTGCTTTGACCCGGCTTTCTTAGGGTAGTCTTGTAATTTCAAATGTGGATCAGATGTGAACCATAGGGTTTCTCCTATCTATAAATAGGAAAACCAGAAGCCTAATTAGGCATGCCTCTTTTTAATTTTTCTAGATTAAATTTTATTCCATTGTAATAATTGAAGAGGTGTCAATAAAAGTAAGTTTTTTTATCTTGCAATTTTTCATTTGAATTTAATTTCTGCAATTTTATTATCTGTCTTTTATTATCAGCAAATTAGGTCATTAAATTAAAACTCTAAAAATGAATTTTGTCGTAACTTTCTTAATGAGTGAGTAATTCCTCACTTGTTAGGGTTAGGATTGGGTAGGTTTGAGAGATGGAAATCTCTCTCCTTTCTTGCCCATATAATATTTTAATTAGGACTCTATTTGAATCAAACAAATACCGCTCACTACGGCACCCTATCCTACGAGATAGCGGTGATTCCCTAGTTAGACCAGTTGTGGTTGATTTACATAGAGATTAGGGCTAAAAGTTAAGAAGGACGGACAAGGACCAAAAGGAAGAAACGAAGTTTCTTCCTAGTTGTGCTAATCCCCTTTGTTGACTATTACCCTAACACTTATGTTCTTAATTAAGGCAAAGGAAGCAGTGAGTAGAGTTATTTTTCCAAACTAACCTAATCCTAACCCTAGCAAGGTTTTAAATCTAATTAAATTCAATCTTAGATTTTTAAATCAAAACCTACCAAAAATAGGACTTAACTCATAAGAACTTAAAGGAAAAACACGTTTTCCTTGTGGACCGACCCATACTCAACCGGCTAGCTACCAAGCGACACCGTTATTGATTGCGGTATATTCTTAATTTTGATTTTAAAACGCACGTATGCAAAAGACGACCAATCAGGCCATCATCATCCATGATGCAATCATCGCTCCCACTGTCACCGAGAAGACCGTAGTGTCTCTCAAGTGGATGAGGAACCCTACCAGATTCGTGGAGAGGCTGAGGTTCGTTGGAGACTTTTGAATCCTTTGGTTTCACCAAATTATCAGCTATTTAGTTTGTCAAGCTGGAACAACTTTCAGTTCTACCTCATGTCCGCATATTTCTTAATAAGAAATCCCTTTTCTAAAATGGTGGCATGCTGAAAAACAAAACACATTTTGCTCCTCTGTATGGTAGAAGATATTCCCTCACAAATGTTTGGGATATCCTAACAAACTTATACAGAACTGACCTTGCCTCGAGCTTGTCTGGATTTTGTTTTTCAACATAAGCCGGACAACCCATATCTTAACTCGTTTAAGACATGGTCTCTTTCCATTCCATATATCATATGTTGTGGTAGGCCCTGATTTGGCTGGAACCCCATTCAATAGGTATGCAGCTTCTCAAGTGCATAACATCAAAAAGAAACAGGCCACTCAGCAGTACTCATCATAGAGCGCACCATATCTAATAGGGTATGATACCTCCATCCCGATACACCGTTGTACTGTGATGTACTCGAAGGAGCAAGCTGAGAGAGAATCACATTCTCTTTTTAGAAACTCCAGGAACTCCATGCACAAGTATTCTCCTCCTCGATCACATCGTAGGACTATAATACTTCTACCCTTCTGGTTCTCAACTTCAATCTTATATTCCTTGAATTTCTCAAAAGTTTCAGACTTGTGTTTCAACAGGAACACATGTCCGAATCCTGAGAGATAATCAGTGAATATAATGAAGTACGAAGAACCAACCTTGGCATTTGTAGAACTTGGACCATATACATCATCATGTATCCGTCCCAAGAGTTCATTAACTCTTTCTCTGTTTCCAGTAAACGGAGTATTGGTCATTTTACCTTTGAGACAAGACTGGCAAGTATCATAAAATGAAAATTAGAACTGATTCAAATATCCATACTTATGTAACTTAGCTAGTCGTGTCGCATTGATATGACCTAGTATACAATGCCACAAGAAGGATTCGTTCATTTCTGAATTCTTCCTCTTGTGTGTGCTTTGTATATTAAGAACTGTAGTTTGATTCAGAACGTATATGCCATTATTTAACGAGCCCGATCCAATCAACTTTTGATTCAGGAAGATGTTCATAACATTATCCAGTACTACAAAATTATATCTTTCTTTAACTCATTAAAGAAACCGATGTAATGTTGTATATCAGGTTCGGTATGTAATAACATTCGTTCAGAATCAATGTATTAATACAAGGTGATATTTGCCAACTGGTTTGGCTGTAACACTTGCATCATTCTCTACAGAGATATATCACCCATTCCCAGTTCTCTACCTTTCTGTAGCCCATGTATCATATTACATATGCGGGATCCTGATCTGGTATCACATACACAGGACGTAGAGGATACTGAGAAACAATTCTCGGTAATAAACACACCTGAAGAAGATACATCAACATGCACTTTCTTCGATTGGGTGGTATGTGAATCCGGATATTCCCTTATTTCCTGTTCAATCTTATAACAATTATAAGAAAGAACGGAACCAACGTTCCCCTGCACAGTATAACAAGCGGGTTCGGTCAATACATCCATATTATTATCTTGATTAAGGCCTGACATGGTCACTACCTGGAGAGAGAGAAGAAAATACTCTGCGTGCGCTCTTGCAAGATTAGATTGGTTATTATTTTATCTAATCAGGATGGCTTCCACTATTTTTATCAAATCTTCCTTCAAACCCTAAAAGGAAACACTAGCTGGGATTAATTACACCCTACACGTTCGCCAATCTTTCAGCTAGGCCAGTGCCGGTCCTTTGAGGGAGGTTCCCCGTGATTTCACACGGACCTAATTAAAATAAACCTCATTTTCCCAGGGGCGTAACCCCGTTTACATCTTTCTAGACACCTACTTTATCGGCTAATTGTAAAGTGCAAAACTCTCCCAGGAGTAACAATTACTCGCAGTGGGTATCGGGATCCAACTATCACATAGACGGTATGCAATCTCATTGCAAATTTCAACACTTGAAAGTCCCGATTATGGTTTTTACCCCTAGTACTTATGACCTTGGCTATAGTCAACATATCATAAGCCCTGGTCAAGTTATACCCATCATTTCGTGATTAATTAGACCTACCCACATGACCCTCGGCTATGGTCGACATAATCATGTGACTGTCCTAACTAATCGCATCATATGCTGTGTAGGAAGACATCACTTGGCTACCGTACACTACGCCTCGGCTATGGTCGACATACGCAGCATGAATACTAAATACTCTACTTCTTAAAATGACGGAGGGTTGCGGATAGTTTTGTGAAAAGCTTTAACGCTTTCAACTTGATCTCGTTGCAGAATCAAATTCTTTTAAAAGGAGTGGCTTAAGCTCCGTTTTTTGAAACTATGCTTTTTTATAAAAAGCCGAGTGGGTTTCAAATTCGATTCTACAACATCTTTAGGTTTATTTCATTTCATTAATCTCATTAATGAAGTCCCATCATATATCCTTCCTAAGCATCACATAAGAAACGAAAGTAGTAATATATATCATATATATATCAAATATAAGCATTCGTCTCAGAATAACAAATGATCACATCACAGATTTCAGCAGCGGAAAAGAACATATGAAATATTGGATATACTAGGATTTCCGTGTTTTATATCAAGCCAGTAGAAAACACGGATTACACGGTCGCGATGAATAGCCAAACCCATATCCCTAGTCCCCTACGAGAGCGACAAGTAACCCTCCCAATTCTCAGGTTTGGAGATCCGGTCTCGACTCCCCGAGATGGCCTCCCACTGGACCATAGAACCCGGTTACTTGTGCTCTCCTCCTTGGGTCTATCCTAATGCGGAAAAGTAAATAATATACAACAATGGTGACATCATCCTCAACCCGGAAGTGCCCCAAAAAAGAATATTACAAATATTGAATATTACATGAATGAAAATGAAAAACTCTCATCTTACATAAAACCCCCGGCTATTCAAACGTGACGATCCAATATAATATATCACAGCAACACATAACATCACATGTCATCAACGTCAGTAAATATGCGCATCCCAATTGTCGTTGATATATAGCAACGAAACCAGCGATACACCACATATTACACTTACGGTCGCAGAAAAGAAAATGAAACTACAACATTTGGAATTCACAATCACCTTGGACATCATAAACCCGAAATATCATATATTTCGGATTCTATGCCTAACAATATGAATTCCAAATATTGTATCACATAGAGCTAGGCGAAGTTAAACAATTCGATCGATGCAACGAATTCAAAAAATTTCCCAGAGAGCTCAATACTTGAGCTCTATTAAAGTTAACCAGAGACATGCCACAGTACCTACGGACCTACAGCTGAAGGCCCGACCAAAGCCTCTCAAGTGCCGCCGCGGAACCGCCGCCAAAAGCATGTTTTGGCAGCGGTTCCGTGGTCACTTGGACGAGTTAGGTTTTCGTTCTTCAAGTGTGTCCATAGAATTCCCTGCATGATTTTCTGAATATTTTTAACATAGAAAAATCCAACTTTTTGAATAATTTCCAGAGAGGGGGTAGTTTCGGGTTTTCGGGGTTCGATCGGATCTCTAACTTCGTCTAGACAATGCCTAATGCTCTAGCTTGGCTCTAATACCACTGTTGGGTTAGTTTAGCACCATGTGAAGGTTTTGGCAAGCATCAAACATGCTATATTAAATTTTTTGGGTGCTAAACAAACTAACCAAGTAATCGAACTAGAGAATTAGGGTTAAACAATAAATGTAAACAACTTTACATCTAACTGAAAGAGGAATACAACCTTTGTAGATCGGTACTTCACTTCTAAAGCTCCATGTAGTAGTCCTTTCGCTGCGAGTAGTGAACTACCGAACTCTGGAAAGGGCTCACTTGAAGAAATGAACAAGCTTGCTCAATGTCTTCGAGGCCGAAGAAGATCTACGTCGAGGAGACTCAAGCTCATGCTACCTCTTCACTAATGGTGAGATTAGAGAAGCAAACACCCTAAACTAAATGGCTAATAGTAGAGGATGATGAAGTAGGAATTTTGCTCACTTTAGATTTAATTTTCTCACAATATTTCATCACTTTGTAAAAAGCTAGAAAGCTTCAAAAGGAAGAAGAAGATGAAGTGATGAAGTTATGAAAGAATATCTCATTAGGTTTGAAATGCAACCATGCGTGAGTATATCACATACACTAACCCATGTAGAGAGTTAACCATGGTGTATAGTTAAGGTTAGGTCAACAAATATCTTAAGTAAAAACAAAGAAGTGGACTTTAGTCAATACATATCTTCAAGCTTCTCTAAGCTTCTAGCAATGAGTCACTTCCACTAATTTGTAATTACTTAATGATAAATAAAACCATAACATTAACCTAGCATGGTGTGAGTCTCATACATACATGTTGCATGTGTAACCTAGCATGACACAACAATATATATTACATATATATTTTGTGCAAAAATGAATACAATTAATATATATCACATATATATCAATGTATCATATGTGAGAAAAAGTAATTCTTAAGTGAGCTAATATTAGTTAATGTAATTTAATATATCAAATATATAATTCTACATTAAATTATTAAATCAACATTTGATTTAATAATCCGTCTATATTACATATAACCGACTAATATCAAATGTAAAAACTTATCGAATCAACACTTGATCCGTTAACCTGGCTATATCTCATATAACCTACTGATGTCACTTACCGTGAGAATAGAATGCGGTATCACATACGTGCATTAATATCGGTCCCGCACACATCCCATATATGCTCCTACTCCATTTCGCATGAAACAGGAAACCTCTATGTAGGACTCTAACGACTCATCAATACGCCGGCAGTCGGTGATAATCATATCAAACACCCACAAGCCGTTAGCGGTCTGCTAAATTTAACGGCCTCCCGGGTATTGAGCGATCAGAAAATCAACAAGCAAGCCTGCTCACACACCTGCGAATCCAATCAGTAATACTACCGTACAGTCTGGTCTCTTCATCTAATATGTCGCATATCCAGTCTAGGGGTGGTATACGTCAGACTCCAATAACCGATAAGTCAAGCCGATGTGAGGCTTATAACGGGTTGAGAAACTACCGATAACACTTACCAGTAGATCTCCATATCAGCCCTGGCCAGGGACTGTTGGGTTTCCCTTACACCTAGTCTAGGGTTTGGTAGCATCACTCATGCCACCTTAAAAATTAGAGAGGTGCAAAGCAAACAAACCATGAATCTTAGCTAGAAATATTAGGGTAACAAGTTTCTATCACATACAAAGAAGTATCTATCACATAGAGTTTAGGATTACAACCTTTGTAGTCCATTCTTTCGCTTCATAAGCTCCGTATTGAGGTCCCTTCGCTGCGATTATCAAGAACTCCGACTCTCGAGAGGCTCCATGAGGTGAATGATGCATCTTTCTTGAAGTCTTCTTGATCTAAGATGATCTACCTTGAAGAATCTCTAACCCAAGCTCTCACTTCTCTAATGAAGTATTAGCGAAGTGAACACCTTAATCTAAGTGGCTAGAATAGATGAGAATGATGAAGTAGGAATTTTACATTCTTTTGTTTTCAATTTCTCACTATTAATCACCACAAACTAAAAAGCTAGTGAAGCTTTTTCAAGAGGAAGAAGAAGAAGAAGAAATCCTTTTGTGATGAATAACGAATTATTGTTGTGGTTACAATTGCAACCATGGGTTAAGAATGAAAGGCTTAACCCTTGTAGAGAATAAACCATAGGTTAAGGGTTTGGGTTGGGTTAACAAATATCTTCACAAAATATCAAAGGATGAAGACAAAAGTCAAACCTTCATGAAGCTTCATGAAAGCTCATCCAAAGCTTAACCCTAATCTAAACCCTAACTAGGTTTAAACTCTAAAACCATGTTGCATTTGTAACCCTAACATGTTACAATATTATATATCACATATACAATATATTTTGTAACAAAAGAAAATAATACAATTAACATATATCGCATATACATCAATGTATTATCCAGTGAGAAAATGAATCAATAAAGCGAGCTTATATTAGTTGACGTAATGTAATATATCACATATATAATTATACATTAAATTATCGAATCAACACTTGATCCGACAATCCGGCTATATTGCATATAACCGACTAATATAACATGTACCAATTCATCGAATCAACACTTGATCCGATAACCTGGCTATATCACATATACCCGGCCGCTATCTCATATCACAAGAATAGAATACAGTATCTCATATCGTATTATTCTCGGTCCTGCACATATCACATATGTGCTCCTACTCCGTTTTTCCTGAGCCAAGAAACCTCTGTGTAAGACTCTAAAGAATCATCAATATGCCAGCAGTAGGTGATGATCATATCAAACACCCACAAGCTGCAAGTGGTCAGCTAAACATAAAGCCACCCAGGTATTGAGCGATCAGAAGATCAACAAGCAAGCATGTACATTCTCCTGTGAATCTAATCATTAACACTACCGTACAGTCCGGTCTCTTCGTCTGATATATCGTATATCCAGTCTAGTGGTGGTAAACGTCAGACCCCAGTAACCGATAAGTCATGTCAATGTGAGGCTCATAACAGGTTGAGAAACTACTGATAACTCTTACCAGTAGCACTGCATATCAGCCCTGGCCATGGACTTCCAGTTATAGCCAATCGAACACAGCACAATATCAACTCCCTATACCAGGAGAGACGAAACCCCTCCTATCACTCATTGCCTCCATGTGATTCGGGACTGTACCCAAAAGAAACCGTTTTGCACGCCCTCTTGGAAGTCGTAAGGTGGAAATCAAAACACAGTGGGAATCACACAAGACTCTATGACGATCTCGGGTCTACAGACTAACCTGTACAAGTGTCACCGGAGAATTGCTATCTGACGATAGGTATAATACCATCTAGGAGTTCTCGGCGAGTCCGTTCAGTGTACCCAGTCTCCATTAAGCACCCGTACACCATCTTTGATGTCAAACACCGATGGATATAGGATCATCCATCGCCCGTCATATGGGTCAAGATGCGTATACGCTAGTCTACTATGGAGTATCGATGTCTTGTCTCAATACTCCCTCGACTAGGAACAGTTATAGGATGTACTCATTGACTACCCTGGCCCGACTAGTATGATCTCATCATAGTCCTATTAGTCAATTACATATCCTAAGGGCTTTATCAACATGTGAGAGCAACACAGTAAACCAATACAAGTCAACATGTTAAGACAAAGTCAAACCAAATAGCATACTATCATATCGAGCAAGAAAGTCCTCTCTATATATATCCAAGCATCCACTATAATATACATCATATGTACAACAATGGCCTCTAGGGCATATATACAACTAACAGGGACTTCCTGTTATAGCCAATCGAGCACAGCGCAACATCAACCCCCAATACCGGGAGAGGCGAAACGCCTCCTATCGCTCATTGCTACCATGTGATTTGGGACTGTACCCAAAAGCCACCATTTTGCACATTCTCTTGAACGTGATAAGGTACAAAGCAAAGCACAATGGGAATCACACAAGACTCTATGATGGTCTCGGGTCTACTGACTAACATGTACCGGTGTCACCAGAGAACTGCTATCTGACGATAGGTATAATACCAACCAGGAGTTCTCGACGAGTGCGTTCAGTGTACCCAGTCTCCACTGAGCACCCGTATACCTTCTTTGATGTTAAATAACAATGTATATAGGATCATCCATCGCCCATCGTATGGGTCGCGAAGCGCATACGCTAGTCTACTTTGGAGTATTGATGCCCTGTCTCGATACTCCCACGACTAGGAACAATTATAGGGTGTACTTGTGGACTACCCTTGGGCCCACTAATATGATCTCCATCATAGTTCTAGTAGTCAAGTACACATCCTAAGGGCTTTATCAACATGTTAAAGCAAGACAGTAACACAATACAAGTCAACATGTTAAGACAAAGGGCAACCAGATAGCATACTATCATATCGAGCAAAAAAGTCCTCTCTATATATATCCAAGCATCCACTACAATATACATCTCATGTACAGTAATGGCCTCTAGGGCATACATAAAACTAACATAGGTTAGCAAACTAGTTGTTCGAGTTGCTTCAGTTATTGAAGCGGAAGCCCGTATAAAGAATTCTCGATATGGAGCCTCTTCGACGAGCAAGATCGGAGAGCGAACTTTGTCGGGGCAGCCGCAACAAGCTAGGGGAAGAGATTGAATACCGAAAGACATGGATCGATCGGTATAATCTCTTTAACCACTTTTACAGTTACTAGTATAAAGTTAATGGCCCGATCCGTAGTTTACGGTTACATTACGCCGTTTCCAAAAGTTTTTGTTCCGCATTTGGCCTCGGATTGACGGCCGGGGCACTGGTGTAGCCTTACAGGTAAACGTCAGACCCCTAATAGCGCAATAAGTCGTGTCAGAGTACAGCCCAAAACACCCTGAGAAACTACTGAAGTAACTACCAGTAAATCTCTCTTGCCCTGGCCAGGGACTTTATGTAATAGCTTTCCGAACACAGCACGACATCAACCCCCAATACCGGGAGAGACGAATCCTATCTAACCGCCACTGCCTCCAAGTGCTTCGGGGCTGCACCCAACTACTACCTATTTTCACGACTCAATAAAGCCGTGGTAGGGTAGTAATCTAAGAACAGTGGGAACACACTTGAGGCAAAGTAGCAGTGTCAAGTCGACGGACTAAGCTGTACTCATGTCACCTGGGAACTTCTTCCTGACGATAGGTATAGTACCAACCAGCAGTACCCCACGAGTCCGTCCAGTGTAACTCATAACCTAATGAGCACCTGCATACTATCTCCAGTATGATGTACTGATGGTTGTGGGACAGACTATTTCCCCTGCTAGGATGAGAAGCGTATACACTAGTCTACTCTGGAGTATCGATGCCCTGTCTCGACAATCCTACGACTAGGGACCTGTATAAGGATGTGCTTGTAGAATACCCAGCCCCCACTAGTGTGACTGCCATCACAACGCTCGTAGTCAAGCAAAGATCCTAAGGGCTCTATCAATATGTATTAGCGATACGTCAAAAGAAACATTTACACATATTAAGATAGATACAAACCAAGTAGCATACTACTATATTGAGCAAGACTATTATAAATTCGTGTATATATCCCAAGCTCCCAAAATGTAATATACAAACTAGTACTATACAATAATGGCCTCTAGGGCATATTACACTAACTAGTACTCCAGAGTAGACTAGTGTATGCTTATCGAGACCCCGACGAGGGGTGGTGGCCGGTCTCACAAGCCATTAGTGTCAGTTAGTCTTTTAAGACAGTATACAGGTGCTCATTGGGTTATGAGTACACTGGATGGACTCGCTAGGAACCTGCTAAATGATATTATGCCTATTGTCAGATTGCAGTTCCCAGGTGACATAAGTACAGCTTAGTCTGTCAACCTGAGATCGTCATTTGTCTCGTGTGAGTTCTCGCTGTGCTTTGATTACTACCCTACCCCGGCTCAAAGGAGTCATGCAAACAGGTTTTAGTTGGGTACAGTCCATATGAAGGCAGTGAGTGGATCATCGGGGATTCGTCTCTCCCCGTATTGGGGGTTGATGTCGCGCAGTGCATGGGTGGCCATCACCAAAAATTCTTGGCCAATGTAGTCGAGAATTACTGATCTAGGATCAGTAGTTTCTCAGGTGGTGATGGGTTTCATACCGATACGAATTATCGTGTTAATAGGGGTCTGACTTTATCTTCCCCCTAGACTCGATATGCGATACTTTTAGACGAACAGACCGGACTGTATGGAGATTGTCACTGTCAGGCTCAGTAGGGGTACGGACGAGTTTGCTCGTCGGCCTTCCTGTCGCTCAATACCTGGGTAGCCGTTACGTACAACTGGTGCCGCTGACGTGCTTGTGGTTAAACCCACTGCCAACGTATTGACAAGTCTTTAGAGTCCCACACAGACGGTTTTCACGGTTCAGGCGATATGGTATAGATGACATATGTTGGTACATACAGGTGTCCGATTAAAAGTGTATAGGCTGCACACTCTTTAATCGGACGGTTGATAATACTAGCGGCTCAGGATTAAGCCGGATTATTAAAACAGGTTTTTATTTAATAATTTATATATGTATATATGTGTGTGTGTGTGTGTTCTAGTATTATTGTTCACTATTCATTTTCTCTCTTGGTTATTCGTATTTTTGTACGAATATGCGTATATGTATTTCGATACATGTACCGGATTGTATTCCGTATTTATATGGAATAGCTTCTAAAAGATGGCCACCTCATTTATTGATTTTCATTTTAGAAAATTAATTTGGGAAATGAAGTGGAGGGTGAGTTGGCATGAGCATGGGCTTGGCATGTAGAGAAGCATGGCTCTCATTTGTTTATTGGAAAATTGGAGAAAATATTTTTCCATTGCATGATTGAAATGGGCAGCCACAATTCTTTACATGCCATGCTAGTTCTTTTCTTCACTTGATTGATTCACTCTTATTCTTGAGACTTAGTCATTTTCTTTCGGTACTCATGTCATTGTTTTCCTCACTCCTCATTCTTCTTCTTGAGTTGCTCTTTGGAGCATTTTGATGAGAGAAAAATTATAGTGAGATAATCCAACACCTCCACTCTCCATTGCTAGCAACCTTGGAGCGTCGGTTGCCTTCCTAGGCAAGGTTGAAGCTTGCGTCGTTTCCCTCAGGTGGATCATCGTGGATGTAGGAAGACAGGAAATCAAATTTGATCCGCGACCACTAGGTATTTGGGATGATGGTTGAAGACCCGAAAGACTTTATTCATTCGGTATAACTATTCCTAACTCTTTATATTGCTTACTAGTATAGGGTTTGGGGAAGATCCGGGCATCGGATTGTGGTAGCGCCAGTTTAGAAAAAATTTATTCCACATTTGGCGACGGTTTGATGGCTGGGGCGCTGCCATAACCTAACAATTATCTCACCCATGGTTGCTTTGACTCTCTCATTCATCCACCATTTTCATCATCTTCTTCATCTCAAGAAAGCTCTCTAGATTTTCTTGAGGTGAAAAAAAATAGTGAGAAAAATAATTCTAAAGTGAGCAAAAATCCTACTTCATCAAGCTACACTAGATTAGCCATTTAGTTTAGGCTGTTTGCTTCACTAATTCTCAATTAGTGAAGAGGTATCTTGAGTTGGAGATTCCTCGACGTAGATCATCTTCGGCCTCGAAGACTTCAAGCAAGCTTGTTCCATTCGCCTTGTGGAGCCTAACTAGTGTCCGGGAGACCACTACTTGAAGCGAAGGGACTACTATATGAAGCTATTGACGTGAAAGTCCAGTCTATAATGGTTGTATTCCTTGTTCACTTAGTGTAAAGTAGTTTTCACATTAGCTTTTTTTCTAATTCTCTAGTTAGATCCTCGGTGTCAAGTTTTGTAGCGCCCTAGATTTTTTAAAATTGCATGGTCGATGCCTTAGAAAACCCGGTGAGGGCGCTAGGGAACCCTACAGAAATATGGCAGATGGACGTCAAGACCGCTTTTCTATATGATGAATTTTAAGGGAGAGTGTACATGACGGCCAAAGCGCTTCATGGATAGTGGGAGCAGCGGAAAAGTGTGCAAGCTGCTTAAATCAATCTATGGGTTGAAGCAGGCATCGTGGAGTTGGAACATCTGTTTTGATGTAGAGGTCAAAGAGTTTGACTTCGTCAAAAACATAGATGAACCTTGTATATATAAGAAGGTTGTAGAGAGTAAGATTATCTTCCTCGTATTGTACGTAGATGAAAAACTCTTGATAAGAAATGATGTTCCTATGCTACACTCGGTCAAGCACTTCTTATCACAAGGGTTCTCCACAAAGGATTTGGGTGATACCTCTTATATCCTGGAGAGAAACACTGGACAGTTGTGAAGAACATTCTTAAGTACTTGAGAAAGACTAAAGAAATGTTCTTAGTGTATGGCAACAGTGAACTCCAGTGGGAGTCCTTTACTAATTCGAGCTTTCAGAGTGATACGGTCCACTGAAAGTCAGTCTCGGGTTTTGTCTTCACCCTCAGTGGAGGGAAGGTAGTTTGGAAGAGATCCAAGCTAGATGCCGAAGCAGACTCGACGATAGAGGCTAAATACATCGCTACCAACGATACTGCCAAAGAGGCTATCTGGATGCACATGTTCATGAGATGAACTTAGTGAGGTTCCTACAATAAGCGTCCAATACTTGTATTGTGATGACAATGGAGATTGTGGCTTTAACCTAGAAACCCCGGTCCCATCAGCGATCCAGGCATATTCTGAGGTAGTATCACCTGATCAGGAAGATGGTTGATCTCCGGAAGATCGAGATTAGGAGAGTTGACATGAAGAATAACATGGCGGATCCACTTACCAAGGCCTTTCCCGAGAGAGACTTTTATAGGACGTTGGGTATGAGATACTACAACAACTGGCTCTAGTGCGAGTGGGAGATTGTTAGTTGTATGTATACCCTAGAGACCATTATTATACATGATTATATGTTATAGTGGATGCTTGGACATGCATAGGGAGGACTTTCTTGCTCGACATGATAGTATGCTATCTGGTTACTCTTTATCTTAACATGTATACTTGTATTGTCTCTCTGTTACATGTTGATAAAGCCCTTAGGATGTGGACTTGACTACCAGGACTATGATGGAGATCATACTAGTGGGCCAGGGTAGTCCACAAGTACATCCTTTAAATGTTCCTCGTAGAGGGAGTATCGAGACGGGACATCGATATTCTATAGTAGACTAGTGTGTACGATTCTTGACCCTGTATGGGGCGATTGTTGATCCTACAAACATTTGTGTTTTACATTAGAGAATGTGCATAGGTACTCATTGGAGAATGGGTACACCGAACAGGACTTACCGAGAACTCCTAAATGGTATTATACCTGACGTCAGATAGCAGTTCTTTGGTGACACTGGTACAAGTTAGTCTGTCGACCCGAGATCTGTAAGTCTACGTTAGCGCCCCGGCCGTCTACAGACGCCAAATGCGGAACAGAAACTTTTTAACTGGCGCTATCGTATACTTTAACCCGGATCTGCCATTATTGCTAAACTAACAAACTGTAAAGAGTGTAGAAAGGTTATACCGAACGATCCGAGTCCTTCATTCTTTAACCATCATCCCACGCTCCGTTGCGGTTGCTCCGATCTCATCGATCTCCGATCTGCTCGTCCAGGTGGCACCACGTCGACCATTCTTTAAACGGGCTCCCGCCTCTGACTCGAGGCAACTCGGTCGTCAAGTTTGCTAAAAGAGACGACCAAGAATGATGTAGAGAATGAATAGATTACTTTGTCTCACTTCGTCCAAGTCCGTGGACGATCGGTTAATGAAGTTGCCGAGGGAATCGGGTGATGGAATGAAATGAGCTTTGAATTCCATACACCGAAAACTATCATAATCTTTTGCAACCAAATGAAAACTTCAAGTGAATGAGGAGGAGGAGAGGGGGCCGGCCACTTATATGGAGGAGGAGGGTGAGTGTAGGAGCAATCAAGGAGGTGACCATAATAAGAAGCTTATCCTCACAAAATATCAAGAGCAAATATCTTAAGGAAAACAAGAATCATTGAAATCAAAGCATGAGTCATAATCCTTGTCACCACTTTCTATAAAGTTCTAGAACCTTCTAGAAGCATGACTCACCCCCATCCAATAAAAGATAAATCCGTCTTTAGCCGAATGTTAAAAGACGGCTGATAGAAAACTGGAAACTGGCAACTTCCAAAAGTGATCCTGAAACGACTTTCAGGATAACCCCGTAACTGTATAAATATACCCGCATTTGTTTTACGACCGAATACAAATGCAACTGAGACAAAGATATTATACCTACTCAATATAATACTCGGATCCGGCTTAAACCAAAGCCGACCAGTATCATCTGCCCGAAAAATAACACGTGCGTAAACGCACGTGCATTTTACGAACCCTGCCATAAAACCATACGGCTTCTACAACGTTTCGCCCGAACTTGGGAAACTGTCTGTGGGGGACTCTAATGACTCGTCAGTACCCTGGCAGTGGGTTTAACCACAAACCGTCAGCGGCACTGGCTATGCGTAACGGCTGCCCATGGACTGACCTCAAGGGAGGCCGATGAGCGAACTCATCCGAAAACCCTACTGAGCCTAACAGTGACAATGTATATACAGTCCGGTCCGTTTGTCTATGAGTATCGCATATCTGCCTAGGGGGCTAGTAACGTCAGACCCCCAATAGCAGTATAAGTCATGTCGGAGTGAAGCCCAATAACACCCTGAGATACTACTGGAGTACCTACCAGTAAATCTCCTGCCACGGCCGTGGGCTTTGTGTAATGGCTCTCCTAGACACAGCACGATCTCGCCCCCAATACCGGGAGAGACGAATCCCCTGCCGATCCGCTCACGTGCCTCCATATGGCTCGGGACTGTACCCAAAAACTACCTGTTTGCACGACTCCTTTGAGCCGTGGTAGGGTAGAAATCAAAGCACAGTGGGAACTCACACGAGACAAATGACGACCTCAGGTCGATGAACTAACCTGTACACATGTCACCAGGGAACTGCTATCTGACGATAGATATAGTACTAACTAGCAGATTCCCGGCGAGTCCTGTCCGGTGTACTCATAACCCAATGAGCACCTGTATACATCTTAGGTGATCCAACTGACACCAGTGGCTTGTGAGACCGGCCACCGCCCCTCGTCGGGGTCTCGACTGTACACACTAGTCTACTCCGGAGTATCGATGCCCTGTCTCGAAACTCCCACGACTAGGGACCACAATTAAGGATATGCATATAAACTACCCAACTCTCACGTATATGATCGCCATCATACTGTTGGTAGTAAAGCAAGATCCTAAGGGCTCTATCAAAGTGTAACATGTAATCAGTTACCTGAACATGTACACGACTGATAAAGGCAAACCAGATAGCATACTATCATCTCGAGTAAGACTGTCCTACCGGTATAGGTCCTCTGCAATCATTGCAATCACGTACCTGCGATCCAATAATTGACTATGAAGGCACTATCTCCAACAATCTCCTACTTGCACTCAAGGCTAATTATTGCAATGTCGACTACTCACAGCCCGTGTGAAACCGAACATCCAACTCCTCTACTAATCAGTTTCACAAAGCCCGTTTGTAAAACTATTGTGTTCGAGAAATAGCCTCAGTGAGTGGATCCGCCTAGAAGTTTCTTTCTATATCTCTCTTAATCTCAAATTCACGGAGAAAGCCATCTCCTGAATCGAGTAATACCTGTCTTAGAATATGTCTGGATATCTGATGGGACCTAGTTCATAAATGAACTCCAAATCCAAACTTCTTAGACTGTATCGATCACTGAACCTAATCTGTATCCTGCACCATGCCTCCCACAGTATTCTCTTGGACCACCTGTCCATAATACTGTCCCTCGTCAAAGGGAAAACTATAACTCTGACAATCACTTTGTCATCCATGTCACCTTTGAAGCCTGGAATGATAATCGTCTCCCGAAGGAGGCTGCCGTCATCAAATCCGTAGAACATGTACTTATGTTCTAAAACTGCTTCCTTATGTTTCTCCAGGATTGGATTAATATAAACTCATCGCATCTAGTGCAAAAAACGACATCTGGTGTGGTACTTGACATCTCACGATTGACTCAACTGCCTAAGCAAGTGATCTGTCAATCATGCACATCCCTCTCCTCTTTAGTCTATACGACACCTTTAGAGAGGGTGACTCCATCACCTGCAGGTACACCACCATGCTAGGAGTCATCTATTCTAAAAACCATTAGAATACTGGCAAAGTACCTACATTGGGAAACTACCCAAATCCAGATCTAAAACCATAGATCTAGAAACCAGAATGTCAAATATTATATCCATATCCTGTCTAGAGAAAAAACTGTGTGACGACCACAGTACAACCGATCGTAGTATAGGAATTTTACTTCCTACTTTGTGTATGTCATCCATATACCATGACATCACACCCTACTACCTTCTTAAAAGATCCATCCACTATTCTGATGAAGTCAAACCTATGACTGTCACATCAAAATTAGATGATCTATCTCCGCTATAACTGCTCAAGTCTATAAATAGATATAAGCATCTTGCCCACTATGCTTCCGCTGCTCCCACTGACTATGACAACCCTCCTACCGGGTCTCATATCCTAGAACAACAGTAGTGTTAAGTCTGGGTAGATAAGAACCTCCCTGTCACCGTCCTTGAGGCTACCGGAGTACCTCTCGGGTGTCTGAGGTTACCCACCATATCTGCGGAGTGGCTATTGGAATGTCAAACCTGATTGAATATATAGGTCCTATTAAATTTTCCGTAATCGTTCGCGGTTCTGGAATCACTTCCAGTTCTACCATACTCCCACTACTGTTTTCTAAAAAAGATTAATTTTACTAAAACTGTGGCGAGTCAAGAACAATATCACTGTTGATCTTCCAAATGGTAGAATATCAACCCTCGTCATAGCCAGGGTCAACCCACAAACAGCCATTACAAAAACGTGCCCTGAGTTATCCAGAGTCTGGTTTTAAGCATAAGCTGGACAACTCCCCGTACCTTAATATCTTTTAAGGTACGAACTATTCTATATCTAATATAGAAACTATGGCACTTATTTAATTGGAACCATATTCAAATCATGCAGCTGTCTCCAGTGCATATCAACTTAATGGAAAGAGGCTAATCAGCATTACTCAACTTAGGAATCCATCCAATTATGAGTAACCTGAAAGAGAAACACGTTTCTCAAAACCATCACTATCATCTGAATACCAATCACAAGAATCTACATCTTCGATCTCTTTGAAGAATCCCGATACTTGTGACACCTGGTTCTCTACTTTATTCTTATACCCACAACTTCTCAAAACTTAGACCTTGTATTTCTACGAAACACTCGTCTAAATACTAGAGAAGTTATAAATAAACAGAACATAGTACGAGGACCTACCCCTTCGTCCTGATGGACACTGGACAACATACAATACTCTGTATAAGTCCGCTGAGTTTAAGCAACTCAAAACCTGTGCGTCGTAGGTTGAAAACTGTACCCTGGCGATTTCCTCAAATATCACCAATTACAACGAATTCCGATATAATGAGGATAATCACCTAATTCCCAATAACTTACTCCCACTCATCATCTGTAAAACCATACAGATATGAGAATGAAACCTGGTAAATACATACCCTTGAAGTAAGTATTTAATCGGGAAAACAGTTTTTCCTTTAACAATGCACTGAAACATGAAAATGTTTCGTAGGGGTATCCTGGTATTCATAGCAATGCCTCTTCCATAATCCAATTCATGACTTCAACCGTATATTTTATTGCTATCTCTCCAAATCCCTTTATTTGTCTTTAGTCGTTACCTTCTGTACACCATTGTTAGGCTAAATGGTTTTCTTCCTTCCCTACCGTTCGGCACCAGCCTATGGTTTGGAAGAAGACTATCCAGTAAGCATAATAGGTGTACCCTCCTAAACCAAGGAGTACTCGTATCTTGAGAGAAGGTGATGATAAAAGACAACTGAATAATACCTTATTCCTTTAAAGGTGAAATAGGAGTGGCGATGAAGTACGCGGTTTTGGTCGTGAATGATAACAGTCGCAATTTACTTTGCCCTCTTTCTAATCCCTTTATTTTGTCTTTACATATTACCTTCTGCACACCCTACTTAGGCTAATTGGTTTTCTTCATTCCCTACCTTTCGGCATCAGCCTATGGTTTGGAATAAGACTATCCAATAAGCGTAATAGGTGTACTCTCCTAAACCAAGGAGCCCTCGCAACCTGAGAGAACGTGATAATAAAAGACAACTGAATAAACCAATTCTATTTCTCCTGAACCTGGATCCATCCTCGAAGAAGTCCCTTCGAGTTCGTATATAACCATACGATGGATCTATCCAATAGAAGTGGATATCCGTAGTAATACGGGTGTTCTGAGAAATGCAAAGGGTAAAAGAAGGAGTGGCAATGACTTATGCAACATAGACAATCCAAAAGCCAGTATTTTAAGAAGGTTCGGTCAACCTGGTCACTGAGTCATAGTCTAGGGTCGGTCAAAGGTCGCTGCCAAATAGAGAGAGAGAAAAGAAACACTCTGCGTGCACTCTAACCTAGATCAGAATGGTCATCACTTTATCTAATCCGGAAACCTCCCACTGTCCTGTCAAATTCTCCTCCAAACCTAAAGAAGAATCAATCGGGATCACCCGAAAAGTAAACCAACTCATCAGTAGGAATCAGGATCCAACTCTCATCGCATGATAACGTGATGGAATGCATCCACGTTACTCATACTCCAGAAGGTATGCGCATACTTGGCAAGTTTCAGTTTCTTTAGAAACTCCCGATATGATTTTTGCCCCATGCTCTTATAACCTTGGCTTTGGTCAAAATGTCATAAGTCACATGCCAAGTTCTACCCGTCACTATCTTGTCAATTTGAACCCACCCGCACATGCCCCTGACTTTGGCCAATCGGCAGAACGACTGTCCCAAACTAACTCATCTATCTATGCAACAATTGAATACCCAGCAGCTACCAAACACTATGCCTTAACTTTGGCTAAAATATATAGCTTGAATACTACTGAATACTCAAAAGAAGTGACGGAGGGATACGGCTGGTTTTTGGCGAAAAACCTTTAACGTAGTGAACTTGATATCGCTGAAGGAACCTGATAGCTTTTTTAAAATATAGTGGCGAAAACCTTTTGCTAAAGAGGTCACTCCTTGTAAAGGGATCTCGGCTCTTTCCTCGTGGAATGAGGTGCAGGATATTCCACTGAATACCGCTATGCAAAGCAACTTGTAATCGACTATAGTGAAGTTATTACCCTGACGCAAACTTCTGCCTAAGGGGTCAGTCCCGGTGAAGGGATATCGGCCCTTGCCCCATCGAATGAGGTGCAGGATATTCCAACCGAATATCTCTATGCAAAACAAAAGGAAACGTCTTTGCAATAACACTTTTTAAATTTGTTCCAACAACTGTAAACATGTTTGTTTTACTTTGCATTGATCAGAATTAACGCAGTCCCATCAATAATCACACCAGAAAAGAACGAAAATAAAATGTACGTATATGCCATCCGCATTCGTCACTGGGTCTCGTCATCACCCGTTAGGTTACTTAACTAACGACAGAGCGGGGACTGGACTAGCGCGGGTGTAAAACATATACAACATCTAATAGTACATAAACCAATATACAATAATCGCTCCAGGCGTGATAATATGCAACATTACAGAAAAGTAATAAGCATCAGAGAACAATACAGATAATCTGGGATCCCCGGGTTTCACAGAGCCGCTGCTGAAACCCGACGTTCCCCTGTCGTGTGGATAGCCTGTGCAATGAAACCTAGACCGCTAAGTGTTGGAGATAGTGCCCTCAGAGTCAATTATTAGGTCACAGGTACGTGATTGCAATGATTGATGGAGGACCTATCCCGGTAGGACAATCTTACTCGAGATGATAGTATGCTATCTGGTTTACCTTTATCATCGTGTACTGTTTTAGGTGACCTGACAAGTTGCTATTACACGTTGATAGAGCCCCTAGGATTCTTGCTTGACCACCAGCAGTATGAGGGCGATCATATAAGTGGGAGCTGGGGTCTATAAGCATATCCTTAAATGGTCCCTAGTCGTGTGAGTTTCGAGACAGGGCATCGATACTCCAAAGTAGACTAGTGTATACAGTCGAGACCCCGACGAGGGGCAGTGGCCGGTCTCACAAGCCACTGGTGTCAGTTGGATCACCTAAGATGTATACAGGTGCTCATTGGGTTATGAGTACACCGGACAGGACTCGCCGGGAACATGCTAGTTGGTCATATACCAGACGTCAGATGGCAGTTCCCTGGTGACATGTGTGCAGGTTAGTTCATCGACCTGGGGATCGTCATTTGTCTCGTGTGAGTTCCCACTGTACTTTGATTACTACCCTACCACGGCTCAAAGGAGTCGTGCAAACAGGTTTTAGTTGGGTACAGTCCCGAGCCACATGGAGGCAGTGAGCGTATCTTCAGGGGTTCGTCTCTCCCGGTATTGGGGGTGAGGTCGTGCTGTGTCTAGGAGAGCCATTACACGAAGTCCTTGGCCAAGGCAAGGAGATTTACTGGTAGGTATTCCAGTAGTATCTCAGGGTGTTCTGGGCTACACTCCGACACGACTTGTACCGCTTTTGGGGGTCTGACTTTCACCAACCCCCTAGGCCCGCCATGCGATGCTCATAGACGAACGGACAGGACTGCACGGATATTGTCACTGACAGGCTCAGTAGGGTTGTCAGGCTGAGTTCGCTCGCAGACGTCCCTATTAGTCAATACCTGGTAGCCCATTACGTATTGGCTTATACCTCTGACGTGCTAGTGGTTAAATCCACAACCAAGGTGTTGACGAGTCTTTAGAGTCCCCCACATTCTGTTACTCAGCTTTCGGGCGAAAGGTTGTAGAGGCCGTATGGAGATATGGCAAGGTCCGATCAGATACGTGCGGTATTGCACGGATCAGGATCGGACAGTTTGTATTATAGGCCGTATGGTTATATGGCAGGGTTCGATCAGATACGTGCGGTATTGCACGGATCAGGATCGAACAGATATTACTAGCCGGTTTTGTTTTAAGCCGGATCCTAGTATAGTACAGTGTAGATTCTGTCTCATTGCATTTGTATTTCGGTCGGAATACAAATGCGGGTGTGTATGCACAGTATCGGGGTTTTCCTGTAATTTATTACGGGACCAGTTTTCTGGAGTTGCCAGTTTGCTTTCCGTTTCGGCCGATTTCCTTTGTATCGTTCATTGGCCGAAGATTGGTGGAGGAAGGCTTATTTGCATTGTTGCAAATAAGCATTTGTGGAGGGGGTCTTTGCATATTCTTGTATCATGATAATTCCTCCACCATTTGACTTCATCTTCTTCTCATCATGGCTTGACTTTTTAGTCATCATGGTTTTTGTTGATTGGTTGGTGGAGTATGGATTTGGTTGTGATGATTGTTGTTGATGATGGATGATCATTGGTGTTTGAGTGTTAGACTTTCCTTGCTATCACTTCTTTTCACATGATAGCCATTCCTCTCTCTCTCTTGGATATGGTTGGCACTCTCTCTTTTGAGAACTCACTCTCATTCTCTCCTCTCACCATGTCCATGGCCGGCCACTCCTTGTGGGGGCTGTCCAAATTTCCTATGTGGGGTTTTTGGTGCTTTTGCTTTGGTAAAAATCCCACAAGAACAACCTCCAAAAGCTTGTATCATCCCTCCACCAAAAAGGCAATTCCTACAACCCTAAAATGAGACACAAGTTCTACAAATTCTACAGCAAACCTTGGGCACGTCGACTAGCCAGCTTCGTGCCCGAGTTGCCTCGGCATTGAGGTGGGAGCCCGTAAAAGAAGTAGGCGATGTGGTGCACTTCCGGCGACGAGGAGGAGACGGGACATTCCGCAGGAGATCGGGACGACGACGAGAAGACCGGAGGACTTGGATCTGTCGGTATATCTCTCTTCCCTTTCTTGTAGATAGCTAGGACTAGTTAGTGGTTCGATCCGGGTATTAGTGCGCGGCGGTTTGCCAGTTCAAAAAAAATTAAAGTTTATCACCGCTTCCGCATTTGGCCGTCGGATTGACGGCCGGGGCGCCGCCATGCACTTACAGTGGTATCAGAGCCTCGCCATTAACTTAGTCTAGCTTGGTTTAATATGTTTTTCAGTTCCGATCGATCAAATGTTCCAAAACCCGCATTTCCTTCAACATCAGTTTCTGTTGAAAATTTTTGGTCTCGAAAAATTTTTCTGGTTGTAAAATATTGATGTACTGGAATATCTAAGAGCTCTGTAAAAATTCGATGAAGTGGCTCCACTATGGGAGCGCGGAACCGCCGCAAATACCCCCTTTCTGCCGCTGTTCCGCCGCGCACTGTGGAGATCCCTGCACCAAATTTCTACAGTGTCTTTCTGGGGTTAAAATTGGGGTTTTGGAATATTAATATTGGGCCCAGAATTTCCTGATCTGCTATAGTAGTGCTTGGGGCCCACTTATTATAATTTTGATTGATCGGATATTTTAAACACATTATTTCACAGTATTTACATTATATCTGCGACCGTGAATGTCACTCGATCGGTAAATCCGGTCTAACTGCTATAGCCCGGTTAGACGGATTTGCGAACGTGATTTTCACGTTGATGTTCTGTTTTTGCTGTGATGTTGCGGATCGGTCGTGGGGGATAGTCTGGATGCAATGCTAGTACAGTTGAGGTTGTATTATGTACATTTGATTTTGCGGGGCGAGCGTCCGACATGTGGACTGCCGTCACTGCCTGATTGTATTATTATTTTGGGGCACGACCTGGTTGCGGTCGATGTACCCGTTGTATGTATATTTTACTTTCTGTATTAGGATTACCCCGCGGAGGGGCGCACGGATAGCCGGGTTCTAGAGGGCAACAAGCCCGCATCTCATGGCATTGAGACGGAGGGGGCTTCACTCTAGAATTGGCGGGCTATTCGCCGCACTCGTAGGGGGTACAGGTTGACCCAGGAGGGGTGCCCAAGTTACCGGATTCCGTGAAGTGCTGGGTGGTCCATTCACGGTGCTGAAGGGGGCTGCCTCGCTTCAGGTTTTGGCGGGTAACTTGCCGCGCCCGTAGGGGTCTAGGATTTCATTGCACAGGCTATCCACACGACCAGGGAAACGTCGGGTTTCAGTAGTGGCTCTGTGAAACCCGGGGATCCCAGATATCTGTATTGTTTCTGTGATGCTGTACATTTTCTGTGATGTTGCATTTTATCACGCCTTGAGCGAATATAATATATTGGTATATATATTAGTAGATGTTGTATATGTTTTACATCCGCGCTAGTCTAGTCCCCGCTCTGTCGTTAGTCAGCTAACCTAACGGGTAATGACGGGACCCAGTGGCGAATGCGGATGGCATATACGTACATCAGTATATTTTCGTTCTTTTTGGTGTGATCAATTGATGGGACTGCATTGATTCGGATCAATGCAAGTTAAAAACAAACCTAATCTGATGTTGTTGGAACACTTTTCAAAAAGCTGTTATTGCAAGGACGTTCACTTTTGTTTTGCATCGTGGTATTCAGTTGGAATATCCTGCTCCTCAGTCGACGAGGCAAGGACCGAGATCCCTTCACCGGGAGTGACCCCTTGGACAAAAAGTTTGCGTCAGGGCATTAACTTCACTATAGCCGATTGCTTTTGCTTTGCACCGTGGTATTCAGTTGTAATATCCTGCACCTCATTCTACGGGGAAAGAGCCAAGATCCCTTCACCGGGAGTGACCTCTTTAGCAATGGTTTTCGTCACTATATTTTCTAAAAGCTATCAGTTCCTTCAACGATATCAAGTTCATTACGTTAAAGGTTTTCGCCAGAAACCATTCGTAGCCCTCCATCATTTCAGTTAAATATTCGGTAGTATTCAAGCTATGTATTTTGACCTCACGCCAAGGCATAGTGTTTGGTAGCTGCCGGGTATTTATCTGTTGCATAGATAGATGCGTTGGTTTGGGACAGTCGTACTACTATTTTGGCCTACGTCAAGGGTATGTACGGGTGGGTTCAAATTAACCTGGATAATGATGGGCAGAACTTGACATGTGACTTATGATATTTTGACCTCACGCCAAGGTCATAAGAGCATGGGGCAGAAATCACATCGGGAGTTTCAAAAGAACTGAAACTTGCCAGATATGTGCATACCTTCTGGAGTGTGATAGCATGAGCGGATTCCGTCATGTTATCATGCGATGAGAGTTGGATCCCGATTCCCACTGATGAGTTAGTTTACTCCTTGGGTAACCCCGACTAATTCTTCTTTCAGGTTTGGAGGAGAATTTGAGGTACAGTGGGAGGATTCCAGATTAGATAAATTGGTAACCATTCTGATCTAGGTTAGAGTGCACGCTGAGTGTTTCTTTTCTCTTTCTCTTTGGCAGCGACCATTGACCCGACCCTAAGACTATGACTCAGTGACCAAGATTGACCGAACCTTCTTAAACACTGGCTTTTGGATTGTCAGAGTTGCAAACCTCATTGCCACTCCTACTTTTACCCTTTTCTCCAGGACACCCCGTATTGCTACGAACGTCCACTTCCATTGGACAAAACCATCGTATGGTTAGATACGAACTCGAAAGAATTTATTCGAGGATGGTTTCAGGTTCTGGAGAAAACGGATAGGATTATTCAGTTGTCTTTTCCTTTTACCCTCTCTCAGGTTACGAGTACTCCTTGGTTTAGGGGTAGTACACCTATTACGCAAATTGGATTGTATTCTTCCAAACCTTAGGCTGGTGCCGACCGGTAGGGAATGAAGAAAACCAATTAGCATAACGATGGTGTGCAGAAGGTATTAAGTTAAGACAAAGCAAGGGATTAGTAAGAGGGCAAAGTAAATTGCAACAGATATTCACGACCAAACCAAAGTATTCCTTCGCCAATCCTAAATCACCTTTGTATTTCTCCAGGACACTCCGTATCACTACGAAGATCCACAGTTTATTGGATACTCCATCGTATGGTTATATACGAACTCGAAAGGAACTTGTTCCAGTTCGGGGATGGATTCTGGTCCAGGAGAAATAGGAATAAAGTACATTCAGGTGTCTTTTATCTTCACCTTCTCTCGCATTGCGAGTGTTCCTAGGATTGGGACAGTACACCCATTATGCTTATTGGATTGTCTTCTTCCAAACCATAGGCTGGTGCCGAACGGTAGGGAAGGAAGAAAACCATTTGGCCTAAAGGAGTGTGCAGAAGGTAAAGACTAAAGACATATGAAGGGATTTGGAGAGGTGGCAAAGAACTATACGGTTACAGTCGTGAATCTGGAAGAGGCATTACTAGGAATACCGGGATACCCTATCGAAACATTTCAATGTTTCAGTTTCACTGTGTAATGTTGAAGGAAAACTGATTTCCCGATTAGACACTTGCTCCAGGGTATGTATTTACCGGGTATGATTCTCACATCTGTATGGTTTTACAGATGATGAGTGGGAGTAGGTTATTGGGAATTGGGTGATCATCCTCATTATATCGGGATTCGTTGTAATCGGTGATATTTGAGGAAATCACCTGGGCTGTTTGCCGGTCGGCAAATATTTGGTTTTGAATATCCGCTGTTATGCACCAATTTCAAATTGATATATCTGTACGTCTATTTTCATAGAGTGAGATATACCTTTATGAAATTATGTCTACGACATTTACCTATATCAGTGGATGGTTAGGTGAGGAGCATTAAACATCGGTGTAATTCTTCTTAACCATAAGTACAGTTTTCAACCTACGACACACAGTGAATGAGTTATCAGACTCAAGGGACTTATACAGAGTATTGTATGTTGTCCAGGGTCCATCAGGACAGAGGGGTTGGTCCTCGTACTATATTCGGTTTACTTATGACTTCTCTAGTTTTTAGACAAGTGTTTCGTGGAAACACAGGGTCCGAATTTTGAGAAGTTGTAGGTATTTGAATAGAGGAGAGAACCAGGTGTAGCAAGTATCGGGATTCTACAAAGAGATCGAAGATGTAGATACTTGTGTATGGTATTCAGTTGGTAGTAGTGACTAAGAGAACTTGCTTCTCTTTCAGGTTACTCATAATTGGAAGCATTCCTAAGTTGAGTAACGCTGATCGGCCTCCTTCCATTTAGTTGACATGCACTGGAGACAGTTGCATGATTTGGATCTAGTTCAGTTAAATCAGTGCATCTGGTCCTATATGGGATATAGAACAGTTCGTATCTTAACGATGTTAAGGTACGGGGAGTTGTCCGGCTTATGATTAAAACCAGACACAGGATAACTCAAGGCACGTTTCTGTAATGGCTGTTTGTGGGTTGACCCAGGCTATGACGAGGGTTGACTTTCTACCATCTGGATGAACAATAGCAATATTGTTCTAGACTCGCCACAGTTTTATTAAAAATGGACTTTTTCAGAAAAACAGTAGTGGGAGTATGGTAGAACTGGAAGTGATTCCAGAACCACAAACGATTACTGAAGATTTGACAAGGAACTTAAAGATTCAATCTGGATTGACATTCCATTGGCCACTCCGCAGATAAGGTGGGTGACTTCAGGCACCCGAGAGGTACTACGGTAGCCTCAAGGACGGTGACAGGGAAGTTCTTGTTTACCCACAATTACCATTGTTGTTGTTCCAGGCTGCAAGACCCGGCGGGAGGATGAGTATAGCGCCGTTCTAAACTAGTTTTAGAAGTGTACGTCTATATGACTCTGCCAGAAGGTTGTCGTAGTCAGTGGGAGCAGCGGAAGCATTGGTGGACAGGTAGCTTATGTCTATTTATAGACTAGAGCAGATGTAGCGGAGATAGATCATCTATTTCTGACGTGACAGTCATAGGTTTGACTTCATCAGAATAGGGGATGGATCTGTTGAGAAGGTAGTAGGGTGCGATATCCTGGTATTTGGATGACATACACAGAGTAGGAAAAGAAACTTCTATACTACAATCGGTTATACTTTGGTCGTCACACAGTGGTTTCTCCACAGAGGAAATGGATTTTATATCAGACATACTGGTTACTAGATCTATGGTTTTAGATCTAGATTTGGGTGGTTTCCCAATCAGGATACTTGACAGCATTCTAAGAGTATTTAGGATGGACGACTCCTGGCACGGTAGTGTACCTGCAGGTAATGGAGTCACCCTCTCTAAAGGGGTCTTACAGACTAAAGAGGAGAGGCATGTGCATGATTGGCAGATCACTTGCTCACGCAATTGAGTCGATCATGAGATGTCAAGTACCACACCAGATGTTGTTCTTGCACTAGATGCAATAAGTTGACATTTGATCCAATCCTGGAGAAACAGTCGGAAGCAGTTATAGAACATAAGTGGATGTTCTAGGGATATGATAACGACAGCCTCATTCGGGAGACAGTTATCATTCTAGGCTTCCAAGGTGACATGGACGACAAGGAGGTTGTCAGAGTTATAGTTTTTCCTTCTGACGAGGGGCAGTATTTTGGACAGGTGATCCAAGGCAATACTGAGGGAGGCATGGCGCAGGATACTGATTGAGTTCAGTTGACGATACAGTCTAAGAAGTTTGGATTTGGAGTTCATTTATGAGCTTGGTCCCATCAGACATCCAGACACATTCTAAGACAGGTATTGCTCATTTCGGGAGATGGTTTTCTCCGCGAACTTGAGATATAGAGAGACATAGGAAGAAACAACAAAGCGGATCCACTCACTGAGGCTGTTCCTCGAACGCAATAGTTTCTCAAACGAGCTTTGTGAGACTGACTAGTAGAGGAGTTGGGTGTTCGGTATCACACGGGCTGTGAGTATGCGACATCGCAATAATTGGCCTTGAGTGCAAGAGGGAGATTGTTGGAGATAGTGCCCTCAGAGTCAATTATTAGGTCACTGGTACGTGATTGCAATGATTGATGGAGGACCTATCCCGGTAGGACAATCTTACTCGAGATGATAGTATGCTATCTGGTTTACCTTTATCATCGTGTACTGTTTTAGGTGACCTGACAAGTTGCTATTACACGTTGATAGAGCCCCTAGGATTCTTGCTTGACCACCAGCAGTATGAGGGCGATCATATAAGTGGGAGCTGGGGTCTATAAGCATATCCTTAAATGGTCCCTAGTCGTGTGAGTTTCGAGACAGGGCATCGATACTCCAAAGTAGACCAGTGTATACAGTCGAGACCCCGACGAGGGGCGGTGGCCGGTCTCACAAGCCACTGGTGTCAGTTGGATCACCTAAGATGTATACAGGTGCTCATTGGGTTATGAGTACACCGGACAGGACTCGCCGGGAACATGCTAGTTGGTCATATACCAGACGTCAGATGGTAGTTCCCTGGTGACATGTGTGCAGGTTAGTTCATCGACCTGGGGATCGTCATTTGTCTCGTATGAGTTCCCACTGTACTTTGATTACTACCCTACCACGGCTCAAAGGAGTCGTGCAAACAGGTTTTAGTTGGGTACAGTCCCGAGCCACATGGAGGCAGTGAGCGTATCTTCAGGGGTTCGTCTCTCCCGGTATTGGGGGTGAGGTCGTGCTGTGTCTAGGAGAGCCATTACACGAAGTCCTTGGCCAAGGCAAGGAGATTTACTGGTAGGTATTCCAGTAGTATCTCAGGGTGTTCTGGGCTACACTCCGACACGACTTGTACCGCTTTTGGGGGTCTGACTTTCACCAACCTCCTAGGCCCGCCATGCGATGCTCATAGACGAACGGACCGGACTGCACGGATATTGTCACTGACAGGCTCAGTAGGGTTGTCAGGCTGAGTTCGCTCACAGACGTCCCTTTTAGTCAATACCTGGTAGCCCGTTACGTATTGGCTTATACCTCTGACGTGCTAGTGGTTAAATCCACAACCAAGGTGTTGACGAGTCTTTAGAGTCCCCCACATTCTGTTACTCAGCTTTCGGGCGAAAGGTTGTAGAGGCCGTATGGAGATATGGCAAGGTCCGATCAGATACGTGCGGTATTGCACGGATCAGGATCGGACAGTTTGTACTATAGGCCGTATGGTTATATGGCAGGGTTCGATCAGATACGTGCGGTATTGCACGGATCAGGATCGAACAGATATTACTAGCCGGTTTTGTTTTAAGCCGGATCCTAGTATAGTACAGTGTAGATTCTGTCTCATTGCATTTGTATTTCGGTCGGAATACAAATGCGGGTGTGTATGCACAGTATCGGGGTTTTCCTGTAATTTATTACGGGACCAGTTTTCTGGAGTTGCCAGTTTGCTTTCCGTTTCGGCCGATTTCCTTTGTATCGTTCATTGGCCGAAGATTGGTGGAGGAGGGCTTATTTGCATTGTTGCAAATAAGCATTTGTGGAGGGGGTCTTTGCATATTCTTGTATCATGATAATTCCTCCACCATTTGACTTCATCTTCTTCTCATCATGGCTTGACTTTTTAGTCATCATGGTTTTTGTTGATTGGTTGGTGGAGTATGGATTTGGTTGTGATGATTGTTGTTGATGATGGATGATCATTGGTGTTTGAGTGTTAGACTTTCCTTGCTATCACTTCTTTTCACATGATAGCCATTCCTCTCTCTCTCTTGGATATGGTTGGCACTCTCTCTTTTTGAGAACTCACTCTCATTCTCTCCTCTCACCATGTCCATGGCCGGCCACTCCTTGTGGGGGCTGTCCAAATTTCCTATTTGGGGTTTTTGGTGCTTTTTCTTTGGTAAAAATCCCACAAGAACAACCTCCAAAAGCTTGTATCATCCCTCCACCAAAAAGGCAATTCCTACAACCCTAAAATGAGACACAAGTTCTACAAATTCTACAGCAAACCTTGGGCACGTCGACTAGCCAGCTTCGTGCCCGAGTTGCCTCGGCATTGAGGTGGGAGCCCGTAAAAGAAGTAGGCGATGTGGTGCACTTCCGGCGACGAGGAGGAGACGGGACATTCCGCAGGAGATCGGGACGACGACGAGAAGACCGGAGGACTTGGATCTGTCGGTATATCTCTCTTCCCTTTCTTGTAGATAGCTAGGACTAGTTAGTGGTTCGATCCGGGTATTAGTGCGCGGCGGTTTGCCAGTTCAAGAAAAATTAAAGTTTATCACCGCTTCCGCATTTGGCCGTCGGATTGACGGCCGGGGCGCCGCCGTGCACTTACACTACGGGTGCGGCAAGTTACCCGCCAAATCCTGAAGCGAGGCAGCCCCCTACAGCATAGTGAATGGACCACCCAGCACTCCACGGAATCCGGTAATCTTGGGCTCCCCTCCTTGGGTCAACCTGAACCCCTTACGAGTGCGGCGAATAGTCTGCCAATTCTAGAGTGGGGCCCCTCTGCCTATCAAAGCCATGAGATGCGGACCCGTTTCCCCTCAGAATCCGGCTATCTGTGCACTCCATCGCGGGGCAAAACCTAGTACAGTAATGGAAAAACAGTACAACAGGTACATCGACCGCAACCTGGTCGTGCCCCAAAAGAATATTATACAACAGGCAGTGACGGCTGTCCACATGTTGGACGCTCGCCCCACAATATCAAATGTACAAATAAACTCAAACTGTACTACCATTGCACACTGCTATCCACCACGACAAATCCGCAACATCACAGCACAACACAGAATATCAACGTGAATGTCACGTTCGCAAACCCGTCTAAAAGAACTATAGCAATCAGACGCGGTTTACCGATCAAATGACATTCCCGGTCGGAAATATATTGTAAGCACTGTAAACTAACGTGTTTAAATTTCGATCGACAAAATATCACAAAGTGGGCCCCACGGAAATCTGCTGAACAGTAATAAAATCTGGGCCCAAAAGATATATACCAAAAACCCCAAATTCCAGAGAAGCATACACTGTGCAAATTTGGGGGCATGATCGCTCAGAACGGCCGCGGATTCGCGGCCAAACCATGGGTTTGGCCGCGTTTCCGCGGCGGTCTTGTCGATTCACGTGCTCAAATTTGTACGGCGTTCTTATAAAACCCTGCACAGTTTTCTGAGATGTGTGGAATATTTTTAGGACACCATTTAAAAACAACAGAAACTGTCAAATTGGAAAAATGCGATTTTTGATTTCCGGTTCGATCGATGTTTTAAACGCGTTAGCACAAGTTAGTATAGCAAAATGGTGAGGCTCTGATACCACTGTAAGTCTACGTTAGCGCCCCGGCCGTCTACAGACGCCAAATACGGAACAGAAACTTTTTAACTGGCGCTATCGTATACTTTAACCCGGATCTGCCATTATTGCTAAACTAACAAACTGTAAAGAGTGTAGAAAGGTTATACCGAACGATCCGAGTCCTTCATTCTTTAACCATCATCCCACGCTCCGTTGCGGTTGCTCCGATCTCATCGATCTCCGATCTGCTAGTCCAGGTGGCACCACGTCGACGATTCTTTAAACGGGCTCCCGTCTCTGACTCGAGGCAACTCGGTCGTCAAGTTTGCTAAAAGAGACGACCAAGAATGATGTAGAGAATGAATAGATTACTTTGTCTCACTTCATCCAAGTCCGTGGACGATCGGTTAATGAAGTTGCTGAGGGAATCGGGTGATGGAATGAAATGAGCTTTGAATTCCATACACCGAAAACTATCATAATCTTTTGCAACCAAATGAAAACTTCAAGTGAATGAGGAGGAGGAGAGGGGGCCGGCCACTTATATGGAGGAGGAGGGTGAGTGTAGGAGCAATCAAGGAGGTGACCATAATAAGAAGCTTATCCTCACAAAATATCAAGAACAAATATCTTAAGGAAAACAAGAATCATTGAAATCAAAGCATGAGTCATAATCCTAGTCACCACTTTCTAGAAAGTTCTAGAACCTTCTAGAAGCATGACTCATCCTCATCCAAGAAAAGATAAATCCGTCTTTAACCGAATGTTAAAAGACGGCTGATAGGAAACTGGAAACTGGCAACTTCCAAAAGTGATCCTGAAACGACTTTCAGGATAACCCTGTAACTGTATAAATATACCCGCATTTGTATTACGACCGAATACAAATGCAACTGAGATAAAGATATTATACCTACTCAATATAATACTCGGATCCGGCTTAAACCAAAGCCGACCAGTATCATCTGCCCGAAAAATAACACGTGCATAAACGCACGTGCATTTTCCGAACCCTGCCATAAAACCATACGGCTTCTACAACGTTTCGCCCGAACTTGGGAAACTGTCTGTGGGGGACTCTAATGACTCGTCAGTACCCTGGCAGTGGGTTTAACCACAAACCGTCAGCGGCACTAGCTATGCGTAACGGCTGCCCATGGACTGACCTCAAGGGAGGCCGATGAGCGAACTCATCCGGAAACCCTACTGAGCCTAACAGTGACAATGTATATACAGTCCGGTCCGTTCGTCTATGAGTATCGCATATCTTAATAGGGGGCTAGTAACGTCAGACCCCCAATAGCAGTATAAGTCATGTCGTAGTGAAGCCCAATAACACCCTGAGATACTACTGGAGTACCTACCAGTAAATCTCCTGCCACGGCCGTGGGCTTTGTGTAATGGCTCTCCTAGACACAGCACGATCTCGCCCCCAATACCGGGAGAGACGAATCCCCTGCCGATCCGCTCGCATGCCTCCATATGGCTCGGGACTGTACCCAAAAATATGTACCAAAAACCCCAATTTCCAGAGGAGAACACACCGACAAAATTTGGGCACGTGATTCCACCAAACTGCCGCGGAAACGCGGCCAAACCCATGGTTTGGCCGATCGTCATAGTGTCTTGTGTGATTCCCACTATGCTTTGATTTCCACCCTACCACGCTCAAGAGAAGTTGTCCAAACAGGTGGTTTTTGGGTACAGTCCCGAGTCACATGGAGGCAATGAGTGATAGGAGGGGATTTCGTCTCTCCCGGTATTGGGGGTTGATGTTGTGCTGTGCTTGATTGGCCATAACAGAAAATCTCTGGCCAGGGTTGCTGAGATTTATTGGTAGGTGTTATTAGTATATTCTTGAACCGTTATGAGCCTCACATCGGCATGACTTATCAAGCTATTGGGGTCTGACGTTTACCACCCCTAGACTAGATATGCGACATATCAAACGAAAAGACCGGACTATACGGTATTGTTACTTATTGGATTCATGGGAGTATGAGCAAGCTTGCTTGTTGATCTTCTGATCGCTCAATACCTGGGTAGCCGTTACGTCCAGCTAGTACCGCCAACAGCTTGTGGGTAACTGATATGATCATTACCTGCTGCCGGCGTACTGACGAGTCTTTAGAGTCCTACACAGAGGTTTCCTGGCTCAAGCGAAACGAAGTAGGGCACATATGTGATATGTGCGGGACCGAGATTAATATGTGTATGTGATACCGTATTCTAATTTCGCGATATATGACATCGGCCGGTTATATGAGATATGGCCGAGTTATTGAATCAAGTGTTGATTCGATAAGTTCATATAAATGATATTAGTCGGTTATATGTGATATAGCCGGATTATTAAATCAAGTGTTGATTTAATAATTTAATATATAATTATATATTTGATATATTAACTAATATTAGCTCACTTAAGAATTTCTTTTCTACTTATACATTTAATATATATGTGATATATATTAATGTATTTATTTATTGTGTCATGCTAGATAATATATTGGACTTGGGTGTATGAGACTCATACCAAACCATAGATAATTGGGGTGATTAATTATTTAGAGCAAAATCAAAATTAGGTGGAAATTAGCATGGCTAAGATGCTTGGAGAGGCTTGTGGAAGCCTTGACTTAAATCTACTAATTTTTTTTTTACTCTAGATATTTATTAACCCAACTATTATCTTTAGCCATGGTTAAGTCTCTACAAAGATCATATATGATATTTTCTCACCCATGGTTGCCATTCATTCTTTCACCACATCTTCTTCTTCATCACAATTTAGCTCTCTAGGTTTTCTTGAGGTGAAGAAAGAGAGAAAGAAAAATAATTCTAAAGTGAGCAAAATTCCTACTTCATCAATCTACACTAGACTAGCCATTTAGTATAGGTTGTTTGCTTCAATAATTATCAATTAGTGAAGAGGTAGCTTGAGTTGGAGATTCCTCGACGTAGAATATCTTCGGCCTCGAAGAGCTTTGAGCAAACTCCTTCCTTTCGCCCAGTGGAGCCTAACGAGAGTCCGGGAGACCACTACTTGTGTCACGACCCGAAATAGCACGTGACTGGACCTAGAATCATATGAAGTCTATAGGACATCATTTGATTCAAGTAAGCCAAAAGCCTAGAAATCTAAAACCATTTTAAATAATAATTGAAGGAAAACTAGTTTTAAAGAAGTGAAGAAAACATGTTTTAAAAATAAGGTTTTTAAATAAGTAAGCCGAATATGCATTTTTAAAACCTTAAGTCTTTTCTGAAAATTTCGGCAGAGTTTCCTTTGTAAATACTGGCCCCAAACGGGGTACAACAAGAATAATATATGCATAATGATAAAAGGCATCCCTAAGCGGGAGCTAGCTCTTCGTCAATCGACGGTCACAACCACGCAAGCAATATAATATATAACGCCGAAGGGCGAGGATCAAAACTCAAAAGGAAACTCAAAATTATCATGAAAACCATAATACTACAACGCGCGACTCTAAGGTCGAAATAATACACAACTGGTTTCTAAGTCTGAAATAAATATACAAGTCTGGTTGATGGAATTACTAGATACAACTGATTAAAATAAATATAAGGGTGGTCACGATGCGAGTGAACCGACCTACCAATGCAATCAACCAGATAGGAAGCAGTGTGCCAGAAAAGAAGCAATGAAACCTGTACGGCAAAACCTGCAAGAACTGTAGCACAACGGGGGTGAGTTACCAACTCGTGAATAGAAAACATCACAGAGCAGAAATCGTATGCATGACTCATCCTAGGTCAAATGATCAGTAATAATATATATCCTCAATACGATAAAGTCTGAAGCATGATAAGGTGGCAAGGGTAAACATCTATACATCAGTGTAATACCAAGTGCTCGTGTCAGTGCCTCGGCTAGCAACGTATCATAAATATGAGGTATCATCAATGTAATCATGTCTGTATGTATGTGAATCTCGTCCACGTGTCTCTCACTGACACAAAACATCATGCAGGTAAATAACATAAAGTATATGCATGGAAGTATGAGGATGTAAATCAACGTGTGTCCCTCGCGACACGTCAAGATCATGGAACCTGAGTGTCCAGCATCGACCCTTGAAAACATCATGAAACCCGTGCCCAGCATCGGCACGTAAATCCTCATATATCGGGCTCCGTCAGTCCGGATCGACCCACGGGCTCCGTCAGTCCGGATCGGCCGATATCATCTCTCAACTCCGGTCGGTATCCTCTGGATATCCGCCGAGCTCAAATACAATCACCGGTAGGTAGTAGTCCCTCTGCCAGGCTTACCGTCTATAGCACAGCAATCCGTTCTCGCCCCGGGATACCATACCGGGTCCACCATGTACCCGCTATCGGCCTCATCCAGCTCTTCGAATCGGGTTTCACATGTCACACGTTTCATAACCGAGAAAATGCATGGTGGACACGCTGAAATATCATATCAAGAGAAATCGGGTTTTTAAACAATGCATACATTCTTTTAAAATGACCACAGTTCTCAAATCCAGAAATCTCATGAAAACGGCATATCTCAATGCGTAAAATCATAAAGCAGGATATATGCGACATATGATAGAAATGTAAACATATTCGTATATCATGCAACATAAAACAGTAATATGCACACATCGAGGGGAAAACCGCTCTTTTAAATGAATCCAGTTTTAAAATATATCTTGTGGTTCCCAAATCTCCAAAATAAAGCCAAAATCATCTATGTATGTACAAATACGTATGTATGCAAGTATGGGTGTACAATATGTGTGTACGCAAGTATGAGTGTACAATATGTCTGTGTGCCAATATAGATGTACAAGTAGGTATATACGCAAGTATGAGTGTACAATATGTCTGTGCGCCAATATAGATGTACTAGTAGGTATATACGCAAGTATGAGTATACAATATGTCTGTGCGCCAATATAGATGTACAAGTAGGTATATACGCAAGTATGAGTGTACAATATGCCTGTGTGCTAATATGTCATACAAGGAGTCATACCCTGATGTAAAAATCCTACTGTGTAGTGACATGGCAATTATCGATGATGAAGTGTGTGAGCCGGCAAGCAGGTTTACGTGGTGGAATATACGCATTATCGATAATGATGCCGGTGTCCTGACAGCATGGGTTTAATATAACAATAAACACATTTACACATGCAATGCGATGCAAATAGCAAGAACATGCGGAAATCGAATAATAAACGCAACAGTGAAGAATTTATATCAATAGGTATATGTCATACAGTTTTGCCATTTGAAATAAGACGAATCGTGGCGTTTAGAAAAAAATAAGGGCTACGGTGTTTTTAAAAAAAGATGCGTCTTTTGAAAATATCAGTAGAATCCCTTAGCCTGTCTTTAAAATACTCACGATTCGTTAGTTTTGAAATAGGTATGACTCGGGTCTAGTCTAACATCTACTTAGTAAACTACAGATCTAACTAACAAGCTAATCGAAAGGGTTTGAAAACCACCTAAATCTGAGTCGATATATATATACATATATAATAGTCGGTGATCTCGCCTCAATAGTACCGCGTACGATAGAATATATCATATGACATCCTCGAGTCATGAGTGTGGATCTATCATCACAGTTATCTCATACGGTAAATCCATCGTACGGCATCCTAAATCTGGGTACGGGTCGAATCTCACATTTATCTCATCAATTATCGGGTATCCTTATCATCATATCTCATGAACTGGGGTACTGATCTAAGTCTAGTACAAACTGATACCATCGATATATAAATATGTGCGTGTATGGAAACACACGCCTAAAGGCCCGCTATAACTCATGTCGTATCTCATAATACGAACCACATCATATCACCGATCTCATGGCACCATGCCCAAACTCATCGACTCATCTCCAAATATCATCCACTATCCTCATCATCCAACTGTAGGTATACGTGTATATATATACATCTTCCCATACTTGTGTGTGTGTGTGTGTATACATATCCCTATATGCACAAGTATAACAAAGTAAGCATGTGTGTGCGTGTGGGTGTAAACCTATTCTAGGGTTCGTGACTAAGAAGCTATACTAGTTCACTTCTAATAACCCTAATCTAACCATAGAACACCTAATCACACCTTGAATATCCATGTCACACATAAAAGATATCATATATATATAGTATATATATAGCATACTATACATCGAACTGCGGGGGTGCTATACGCCATCCACCCGACTTCCCCTGTAGATATAATCTGCTCACCTTGCTCTTCGCTTTCCGTTGCCGACGTCGCCATGTGCTTTCTTTTCGTCTCGAAGTCTTCATAGGGCACCTACACAATCATAACGTATTGCAAATGCCTATTAAAATCACGTCCGAAAACCAAAACGACACTCTAAAGGCCAATAGATTAGAACCTATGGACTACGCTTTCAAAACCACCAAATAACACTCGATTTCGACGTACAAACGTCAAGTGATCGAACACCACACAAATTACAAAAATCCAGAATATAAAATACGCAAAACGAAACCCCGAATCAAAACAACAACTCTTGAAAATGATCCCAGATTTTACCCTAGGTCAAATTAGTCAATTTTGCATATGCCAAGGGTTTAGTTTATAGGAGATGTAGCTACAGACAAAGCACAAACCACAATGCTCAAGATCTGGCCGCAAATTGCGGCCAGAAGGGTTTCATTTGCGGCCCAGAAGTGGACGCAGGGGCTGGGGTCTTTAGGGTATGTTCTAAATCACCTACACATCTCTCTGTGTTTACTAAATAATTTTCAGGTCACCCGCGTGTTAGCATATTTCAATATACACACACAGAATCCACAATTCTTCCGATATCGGTTTTCTAAATCCGTATTCTGGGGTTCTAGTCTCTGGTTTAGGTCTGAATTCTAGCACTAGGGGGTTTGTGTGGCCTCTACTGAGCTCAATTACACATCACAACTCAAAAATTCCATAAGCCCTAACTAGAATTTCCCAAGTCTCACTAAACGACACCAAAACGGTTCTAAACAAGCATGGATGTAAAAGAAATGGAAATACTAGGCTAATGGTTAAGAGAATACCTCATTTGGCAACTCAAGAATTTTCTTGAGTTGCCCAAAGTATCCAAAATGCAAGCTTTCTTAGTCCAATGTGTTGCTAGTGAGCTCATGCACATTTTTAATGAAGTGGGTATTGGGTTTTGAAATGTTTTTAATGGTGTCTGAAAGGATTGAAGAGGGGGAGGGAGTGAGGGCGGCAGCAGCAGAAGCAAGAGTGAGGGAGAGGAGAGAAAATGGTGAAGAGTGAAGTGGTAAAGGGAGCTTGGTCCTAGGTTTGACCTCTTACCCTCTCACTCTCTCTCATGCCTATCCCTCCATTCTTTATTCCCTTTTCCTTTTCTTTTCTTTTCCATTCTTTTCCCCTCTCAACTAAAAACAACAACCATGATATAAAACATGATGAAAAGCCATGAGAAAAATGTAACAAGTGCTAAAAAAATATATGTGCATGTTTTGCACAAAACAAGCTTAATGCGCGATTAGCGATTTTTGATCGCGATTAGCACTAAATTAGCATATAATTATTCATAAAAACTTATAATTTGCATAATTCACATAAAACACCCTCTTTTTAGTAACTTCCATAATTTTCCAAATTTTTCCCAATTTATCGGTATTTAATTATACCGCCTTATTAAAATATTTAATATTTTATTATTTAATTATAAAAATTCCCAAAAGTAATATTTTATTTTTTTGAAACGTTACAATCTTCCACCCTTACAAAAATTCGGTCCCCGAATTTAAATTTAAATCCTCCAATACTAGAACATTTCAGTAAAAGACTAAACTGTCGGGTCCCGAAACCATCAATACATAAAACACGTCGTAGTGCAATGCGTGCGCATGAACAATGAGCAGATAACTCAAAAACAAAACTCCGTCAAGTATCCCGCAATCATCGGAGTCATGGGGAAGACATCAAATGTCAAATCCAATACGAAAATCAATATGATATAAATCAGAACTATACATGTAAACATCAAATTTATACATGTAGATGTCTGAAGGAAATGCATGCCAAACCTTTTTAGGTCGCTGTGCGATGCGCATAACACTGCACAGTGGTGGACGTCTATTGTAAGAAAATAACCATATATGTATATATCTTTTATTTAATATGTACGTTCCGCCGTTTTGAAAATAATTTAGAAGGGTTTCCTTGTTTTAAACGTTTCATGTCATATCAGACACATAGGTAAATACTGAGACTATAGCTCCCCTTTTTGGAAATCTCTTCGATAACTATCAATGCATGCAAAATATATCCAGGTACTGTCCTCTGACTAGTCCCGCTCAGTACGAAAACAAATAGTAAATATCATAAAAACGTACTGCTCCATAAGAAATAAGTCCCAAAATGTGCATAAGAATGCTACGTGTGTCTGGTGCGCACGGGAATCAAAATCCATATATGTTCCATACATGTGCACAGAAACAACATCTCAGTGCAATGGGTGTGCACGAAACACCTGTCAGAGGCAACATGTGTGCCTGACAGCAAAATCAGGTGCATCTGATATGCACGAAGAATCCCGATTTAGTGCATCTGGTGTGCACCAAAATCGCATCTCATAACATGCGCCCAACATGCGCGAAAATCCAAATCAGGTGCATCTATCATGCACGAATAAAATCTAAATCATATGCATCCAATATGCACGAAATCATGAAATCCAATATCAAGCGCCGAACATGCGGAAAATCCAATCCAAGCGCGCCAAATATGCGCAAGAATCCAAATCAAATGCACAGAGTGCATGAAATCAACATCAATATCAGAATCGAAATTGACGATATACAATAAACCTTAATCCAGATCAGGTATATCACGGTATATAACCTCACAACCATGTGCATCAGCGTGCACAAATCAAATCAAAACACTAAAAGTGCATGAAAACTATGCCGAAAGCATAAGGCAAATCACATATCTAACATAGGCATGAAATCAAAATCAACATATCAAATGACATCAAACCGAAGTCAGGTGTAACTGTGGCGCATAAATACGTATCAACGCACTGCATGAATATGTGAACTATACCGAGTACAAAAACCAAATCGTGTGCGTATCATATGCACAAAATATGAATACCCAGTAGGTGAAACCATGGTGCACGAAAACAAATATCATGAAACTCGGTCATCAACACTCAATCATGCGAATAGATCACCCAAAATACCGAAATCCAAGGTGACGGATGCGTGATAATCGAATCACCAAATCATAAATACCGTCGTCGATAGTTCCTTGGCTCAACGGACCAATATGGAATGACGACAGAAACAGTCCCGCTTTGGCACATCTTCTATAGATCTCTAGCCAACTATCTCGTTGACGATGCCGAACTCTGGCCTGCTGGGTGTGCGCAATATGACTGCTCCTAGGTCCAAGTCTTCTCGTATAGTATTCCAGAAAGGTCCTGTCGAGGTCTCTCCCAATCTCGTTTCTGCCGAATTGCCTGGAAGTTACCACCCTTTACTATATATATTTCTTGTTCCGGAACGGCTGCATTCTCATCGCGACTCCTTCTGGAAGATATATCAATAATCAACGCCTCTGCATGCGTATCACATCTCTTATGTCGGCGGAGTGGAACGTCATCTCTTCAAGATCTCGTACGAGCCTCTTACTCCACTTTTCTCTGTTGTCGACTGCTTCGGACTCGTCTCATCGTGGCGGCATGGACTGTGCTCCAACGGTTATACTCGATCTGGTGTCTCCCAAGCAATGCATCCGTCACATGATATCCGAAAGAAGTCAAGCCTTTCGATCGATTAGTCAAGGTTCCATAATTCTTCCAAGAGCTAAACATCTTAGGTACAATTTAATAGTACTCCGGTACATGCCACAACACCTGTGGACCAACCGTAGAAGGGAAAACCCAAGCCTCACAAATGGCACCGCTAAACTGCCGCAAACCCTAAGGTTCAAAAGCGTTCCAAGGTCATTATGTCGAGTTAGGGTTTCATTCTTCTAGAGGGTCCATAGCATTACTTTCATTTGTCTTTGAATACTTTAAACTTGGAAAATGGACTCCTGATATTCGATCGTCTCCATCGACTCTCCACGTACCTGCGTGAAGTCGTCTCTAGCTGGAATCAGTCTATCCGATGACCTCGCATCAGGGTAAGCGAACGAACCACATGTCCTAGTCATTCATCCTTAGACGACTAGCGACCTTCTATCATATCTCTAAGTACAATTCGTGCGGCAATAGCTCGTAACAACTGGGGTGATATCTCGTCATTCGCAGTAACAACTGCCTTATTTTTCCGCATGCTGAACAGTGCCTCAATCATCAAGAATAAGCGATACATCAATGATCATCACATTCAGGCTGGCCTCTATCAGTGGCTCAATCCTCTGGTGCTGATCTGCACGTCCGAGAACTCTCGTTAAAGCGATCCATCAAACGCTCATGGCGCGAAAACATAATAAAACGACGCCTCTATGCAATCGTATGTCCCCAGAATCACGCCCCGGTCAGTCCTCGTCTGTGACGAGCTCATGCTGACGCAACTTTAGTCGTATCCCTCTCTGCCCGTGTAATTGTAGCAGCAAAATCATAACCAATATCGATGAGGATAGATCATAGGAACGAATATAACACTGTGCAAGGAAATGTACATCCTAAGGCTCCTTAAGTGGAGTGGCATATCGTAAGTATGCCGCGGAACATACGCACGGTACGTCACTCTCCTTAAGTCACCTACTCCATCAACCATGGTCAACCTATGCGATGAAAGTTCGGGTCTAATACCCCCTCGACTAAGTCTAAGTTCCGTAAGGTCAAGTCTAAGTTCCGAATATATACAAACGCTCTAGGCTCCGCATAGTTAAACTTAGACTCGAACCAAGGTTAACCTAGCGCTCTGATACCAACTATGTCACGACCCGAAATAGCACGGGCCTGGCCCTTGAATCATATGAAGTCTATAGGACCTCATCTAATTCAAGTAAGCCAAAATCCCAGAAATCTAAAACCATTTTAAATAATAATTGAAGGAAAACTAGTTTTAAAGAAGTGAAGAAAACATGTTTTAAGAACAAGGTTTTTAAATAAGTAAGCCGAATATGCATTTTTAAAACCTCAAGTCTTTTCTGAAAATTTCGGCAGAGTTTCCTTTGTAAATACTGGCCCCAAACGGGGTACAATAAGAATAATATATGCATAATGATAAAAGGCATCCCCAAGCGGGAGCTAGCTCTCCATCAATCAATGGTCACAACCATGCAAGCAATATAATATATAACACCGAAGGGCGAGGATCAAAACTCAAAAGGAAACACAAAATCATCAAGAAAACCATAATACTACAACGCGCGACTCTAAGGTCGAAATAATACACAACTAGTTTCTATGTCTGAAATAAATATACAAGTCTGGTTGATGGAATTACTAGATACAACCGATTAAAATAAATACAAGAGTGGTCACGATGCGAGTGAACCCACCTACCAAAGCAATCACACAGAAAGGAAGCAGTGTGCCAAAAAAGCCGTAATGAAACCTGTACGGCAAAACCTGTAAGAACTGTGGCACAACGGGGGTGAGTTGCCAACTCGTGAATAGAAAACATCACAGGGCAGAAATCGTATGTATGATTCATCCTAGGTCAAACGATCGGTAATAATATATATTCTCAATATGATAAAGTGTGAAGCATGATAAGGTGGCAAGGGTAAACATATATACATCAGTGTAATACCAAGTGCTCGTGTCAGTGCCTCAGGTAGCAACGTATCATAAATATGAGGTATCATCAATGTAATCATGTCTGTATGTATGTGGATCTCGTCCACTTGTCTCCTAATGACACAAAACATCATGCAGGTAAATATCATAAAGCATATGCATGGAAGTATGAGGATGTAAATCAACGTGTGTCCCTCGCCACACGTCAAGATCATGGAACCTGAGTGTCTAACATCAACACTCGAAAACATCATGAAACTTGTGCCCAGCATCGGCACGTAAATCCTCATATATCGGGCTCCGTCGGTCCGGATCGGCCCATATCATCTCTCAACTCCGGTCGGTATCCTCCGGATATCCGCCGAGCTCAAATACAATCACCGGTAGGTAGTAGTCCCTCTGCCAGGCTCACCGTTTGCAGCACAGCAATCCGTTCTCGCCCTGGGGTACCATACCGAGTCCACCATGTACCAGCAATCGGCCTCATCCAGCTCCTCGAATCGGGTTTCACATGTCACACGTCTCATAACCGAGAAAATGCATGGTGGACGCACTGAAATATCATATCAAGAGAAACCCGATTTTTAAACAATGCAGACTTTCTTTTAAAATGACCACGGTTCTCAAATCCAGAAATCTCATGAAAACGACATATCTCAATGCGTAAAATCATAAAGCAGGATATATGCGACATTTGATAGAAATGTAAGCATATCCGTATATCATGCAACATAAAACAGTAATATGCACACATCGAGGGGAAAACCGCTCTTTTAAATGAATCCAGTTTTAAAATATATCTTGCGGTTCCCAAATCTCCAAAATAAAGTCAGAATCATCTATGTATGTGCAACTACGTATGTATACAAGTATGGGTGTACAATATGTGTGTACGCAAGTATGAGTGTACAATATGTCTGTGCGGCAATATAGATGTACAAGTAGGTATATACGTAAGTATGAGTGCACAATATGTCTGTGCACCAATATAGATGTACAAGTAGGTATATACACAAGTATGAGTGGACAATATGTCTGTGCGCCAATATAGATGTACAAGTAGGTATATACGCAAGTATGAGTGTACAATATGCCTGTGCGCCAATATAGATGTACAAGTAGGTATATACGCAAGTATGAGTGTACAATATGCCTGTGTGCCAATATGTCATACAAGGAGTCATATCCTGATGCAACAATCCTACTGTGTAGTGACATGGCAATTATCGATGATGAAGTGTGTGAGCCGGCAAGCAGGTATACGTGGAACATACGCATCATCGATAATGGTGTTGGTGTCCTAACAGCATGGGTTTAATATAACAATAAACACATTTACACATGCAATGTGATGCAAATAGCAAGAACATGCGGAAATCAAATAATAAACGCAACAATGAAGAATCTATATCAATATGTATATGCCATACAGTTTTGCCATTTGAAATAAGACGAATCGTGGCGTTTAGAAAAAAAATAAAGGCTATGGTGTTTTTAAGAAAAGATGCGTCTTTTGAAAATATCCGTAGAATCCCTTAACCTGTCATTAAAATATTCATAATTCGTTAGTTTTGAAATAGGTATGACTCGGGTCTAATCTAACATCTACTTAGTAAACTACAGATCTAAGTGTAACGTTTCAAAATAATAAAATATTATTTTTGGGAATTTTTATAATTTAATATTATTTTAATGAATATTTTAGTGTTCTGGTATAATTAAATACAAATAAATGGCGAAAAATTTTGGAAAATTCTAAAATAGGGTATTTTATAGAATCATGCCATTTTAAAGTTTTTAAGACTAGTTATATGCTAATATAGTGCTAATCGCGATTAAAAATCGCTAATCGGATTTTTGGCATTTTTGTGCAAAAATGTGCACATATCATTTTCCACACTTGTTACACTTGTGTTACATTTCTATTGCCATGGTTGTTCTTTTGGTTTCACTATTGGAGTGAGAAGGAAAAGAAAAGAAAAGGAAAAAGTAGCACGATGAGAGAGAGAGAGACCAAGTCAACTCTCACTTTATGAACCATTCCCCATCATTTTCCCCTTCTCATTCTCTCTCCTCTCCCTCCCCTTGTTGCTGCTGCTGCCATCCCTCTCACTCCCTTTTCACAAAAACCCAAGATCCACAATGAAATCAACCCCAAAACCCCATTCCCACTGTTGGAGATAGTGCCCTCAGAGTCAATTATTGGATCACAGGCACGTGATTGCAATGATTGAGGGAGGACCTATCCCGGTAGGACAGTCTTACTCGAGATGATAGTATGCTATCTGGTTTACCTTTATCTTCGTGTACTGCTTCAGGTGACCTGACAGGTCGCTATTGCACGCTGATAGAGCCCCTAGGATTCTTGCTTGACTGCCGGCAGTATGAGGGCGATCATATAAGTGAGAGCTGGAATCTATAAGCACATCCTTAAAAGGTCCCTAGTCGTGGGAGTTTCGAGACAGGGCATCGATACTCCAGAGTAGACTAGTGTATACATTCGAGACCCCGACGAGGGACGGTGGCCGGTCTCACAAGCCACTGGTGTCAGTTGGTTCACCTAAGATGTATACAGGTGCTCATTGGGTTATGAGTACACCGGACAGGACTCGCCGGGAACATGCTAGTTGTTCTTATACCTGACGTCAGATAGCAGTTCCTAGGTGACATGTGTACAGGTTAGTTCATCGACCTGGGGATCGTCATTTGTCTCGTGTGAGTTCCCACTGTGCTTTGATTACTACCCTACCACGGCTCAAAGGAGTCGTGCAAACAGGTTTTAGTTGGGTACAGTCCCGAGCCACATGGAGGCAGTGAGCGGATCTTCAGTGGTTCGTCTCTCCCGGTATTGGGGGTGAGGTCGCGCTGTGTCTAGGAGAGCCATTACACGAAGTCCTTGGCCAAGGCAGGAGATTTACTGGTAGGTATTCCAGTAGTATCTCAGGGTGTTCTAGGCTACACTCCGACACGACTTGTACCGCTTTTGGGGGTCTGACTTTTACCAACCCCCTAGGCCCGACATGCGATGCTCATAGACGAACGGACCGGACTGTACGGATATTGTCACTGACAGGCTCAGTAGGGTGTCAGGATGAGTTCGCTCATCGACGTCCCTTTTGGTCAATAGCTGGTGGCCCGTCACGTATTGGCTTATACCTCTGACGTGCTAGTGGTTAAATCCACAGCCATAGTATTGACGAGTCTTTAGAGTCCACCACACTTTCAGTTACTCAAGCTTTCGGGAGAAACGCAATAGAGGCCGTATGGAGATATGGCAGGGTCCGATCAGATACGTGCGGTATTGCACGGATCAGGATCGGACGGTTAGTACTAGAGGCCGTATAGATATATGGCAAGGTTCGATCGGATACGTGCGGTATTGCACGGATCAGGATCGAACGGATATTACTAGGCGGCTTTGGTTTAAGCCGGATCCTAGTATAGTACAGTGTAGATTTTGTCTCATTGCATTTGTATCCGGTCGGAATACAGATACGGGTGCGTATGCACAGTATCGGGGTTTTCCTGTAATTTATTACGGGACCAGTTTTCTGGAGTTGCCAGTTTGCTTTCCGTTCCGGCCGGTTTTCCTTTGTTCTTTCCCGGCCGGACTTTTCCGATGGAGGGACTAATTTGCATTTGTGCAAATTGGTATTTGAGGAGGGGTTTTATGCATTTGTGGGGCTTCATGATGGTTGATAATCATGAGATGCTTTCTTAGTCTTTTCTTTGCTTTATGAGATTAGAAAGGATTTAGATTGATAAGAGGTTTACCTTTTTGGATGTGGTCACCCATTCTTTTTCTCCTTCACTCACCTCCCTTGTATATTCCCTCCACCATTCTCACATGAGAAAAAGAGGCCGGCCACATTTTAGATGAGGGAAGAAAAATGAGAGTGTTTCATTTTTGATGAGGATAATTTGGTTCATCTCATTTTTCCTTGCTACACACATTCAAGCTCCACTTGAAAATTCCATTCCTCCATCAAGGCAACTACAAACCCCAAATAAGACTAGCATGATCTACACCACATTCTACAGCAAATCTTGGGCACGTCGACTTGCCAGCTTCGTGCCCGAGTTGCCTCGGTATTGAGGTGGGAGCCCGTAAAAGATGCAGGCGATGTGGTGCCCTTCTGGCGAGGAGGCGACCACCGGAGTTTCCGCAGGAGATCGGGACGACGACGAGAAGACCGGAGGACTCGGATCATTCGGTATACCTCTAACCCGTCTTGTAGTTAGCTTAGACTAGTTAATGGTTCGATCCGGGTGTTTAGTGCGCGGTGGTGCCGGTTTGCTAAGTTCGCAAAAATTTAAGTTTATCACCGCTTCCGCATTTGGCCGTCGGATTGACGGCCGGGGCGCCGCCGTGCACTTACAGTGGTATCAGAGCCTCGCCATTAACTTCGTCTAGCATTGTTTGATGTGTTTGCACTTCCGATCGACCAAAATTCCAAAAACCCGCGTTTTTCCTCACATCAGTTTTCTGTCGAATTTTTCTTTGCTCCAAAAATTTTTCAGGTTGCAGAAAACTGATGTATAAGAAATTCTAAGAATACTGGAAAAGTTCGACACAGTGAGTCGACCATTGAAGCGCGGAACCGCGGCCAAACCCCACCTTGGGCCGCAGTTCCGCCGTACATTGGTGTCCTCACTGCATCATATTTTTCCAGTGGGCTTCTGGGCTGGTTTTGGGGGTTTTGGAATATTAAATTTGGGCCCAGAATTTCTGTGAGTGCTACAGTATTGCTTTGGGGCCCATTTGTTAATTTTTGATCGATCGGATATTTTAAACACATTTTTCACAGTATTTACATTATATCTGCGACCGTGAATGTCACTTGATCGGTAAATCCAGTCTAACTGCTATAGCCCGGTTAGACGGATTTGCGAACGTGACTTTCACGTTGATGTTTTGTGTTTTTGCTGTGATGTTGCGGATCGGTCGTGGGGATAGCCTGGATGCAATGCTAGTACAGTTTTGTTGTATTATGTACATTTGATATTGCGGGGCGAGCGTCCGACATGTGGACTGCCGTCACTGCCTATTTGTATTATTCTTTTGGGGCACGACCTGGTTGCGGTCGATGTACCCGTTGTATGTATATTTTACTTTCTGTACTAGGATTACCCCGCGGAGGGGTGCACGGATAGCCGGGTTCTAGAGGGCAACGGGCCGGCATCTCATGGCATTGGGACGGAGGGGGCTTCACTCTAGGATTGGCGGGCTATTCGCCGCACTCGTAGGGGGTACAGGTTGACCCAGGAGGGGTGCCCAAGTTACCGGATTCCGTGAAGTGCTGGGTGGTCGATTCACGGCGCTGAAGGGGGCGGCCTCGCTTCAGGTTTTGGCGGGTAACTTGCCGCGCCCGTAGGGGTCTAGGTTTTCATTGCACAGGCTATCCACACGACCAGGGGAACGTCGGGTTTCAGTAGTGGCTCTGTGAAACCCGGGGATCCCAGATATCTGTATTGTTCTGTGATGCTGTACATTTCTGTGATGTTGCATTTTTTATCACGCCTTGAGCGAAATATAATATATTGGCATATATATTAGTAGATGTTGTATATGTTTTTCATCCGCGCTAGTCCAGTCCCCGCTCTGCCGTTAGTTAGCTAACCTAACGGGTGATGACGGGACCCAGTGGCGAATACGGATGGCATATACGTACGTCAGTATATTTTTGTTCTTTGTGGTGTGATCAATGATGGGACTGCGTTGATTCGGATCAATGCAAGTTAAACAAACCTATTCTGATGTTGTTGGAACACTTTTCAAAAAGCTGTTATTGCAAGGACGTTCATTTTTGTTTTGCATCGTGGTATTCATTTGGAATATCTTGCTCCTCAGTCGATGAGTCAAGGGCCGAGATCCCTTCACCGGGAGTGACCCCTTGGACAGAAGTTTGCGTCATGGCATTAACTTCACTATAGCCGATTACTTTTGCTTTGCATCGTGGTATTCATTTGGAATATCCTGCACCCCATTCTACGGGGAAAGAGCCGAGATCCCTTCACCGGGAGTGACCTCTTTAGTAAAGTTTTTCGTCACTATATTTTCAAAAAGCTATCCGTTCCTTCAACGATATCAAGTTCATTACGTTAAAGGTTTTCGCCAGAAACCATTCGTAGCCCTCCGTCGTTTCATATGGGTAGTCAATAGTATTCAAGCTGTGTATGTTGGCCAAAGTCAAGGCACAGTGATTGGTAGTGTTCCCCTCCGAACGGCGGCCCGGACGTTAGGACGTCCGTTGCCTGAGGTTCGGGGCAGATGCTATTTGGTTTTATCCGTTTATCTCTCCGAAGATGCCAAGTTGATTTATGGCACCGTGTATCGGAGGTTTAGACGGATGCAGCCGATGTAGCAGACTTCGTCAGATTCCCCCTCAGGGTGAGGGGTTTTTTATTGTGGGGACGCTCTTCCCTGCAGGCGCAAGCCCCTGCAGTTAATTACGCTACCGCATCGCGGTAACAACTTTCTCCTTCTCCAGAATTTCACTTCGTGTCGTGTGTGTTTGTTTTGTTTGTGGTTGCCCGTGGATTGTATACGGAGACTGAGTAATGCCGTCGCCCGTAGGACGTGGATTAGTCCAAATCCGTATTTACTTAGATTTGGGTTTGGTGTTTTTAGTTTAAGGATACGTTAGTCGCGTTGCGGCTAAGATCAACTTAAACATTCGTTAAGGATACGTTAGTCCTGTTTGAGACTAAGATCAACTTAACATGATCGTTTAGATCCGACAAAAGAGCGTTTGGGCTCTATTGTTCCAGTTTGGGAGATTCATAGTCCAATTTGGGACTAAAGTCTGTTTGGAGGATACGTTAGCCATTTTTGAGGCTAAGATCGACTCGAACGTTTGTTAAGGATACGTTAGTCCAGTTTGAGACTAAGATCAACTTAACGGGATCGTTTAGGTCCGACAAAAGAGCATTTGGGCTCTATTGTGCCAGTTTAGGGACGTGGTGGTCCATATTCCAGTTTAGGGACGTGGTGGTCCATCGCATTTATGGCCGTCGGGACCCGTCACCTCTCTGACGTCGTTGAAGAATTACAACGATAGATGTCAGAGGAGTTCAGAGATGTACCCTTGAACCAGAGTTGATTTGGGGTTTTATCATTCATTTAAATGTCTAAGGATGCGGGACCGTTTAGATCCGGCAAAAGAGCATTTGGAGGCTCTATTATTCCAGTTTAGGGACGTGGTGGTCCATCGCCAGTTTAGGGACGTTCCGGTCCGATATTAGTTTATGGACGTTCCGGTCCGATGTTAGTTTATGGACATTTCGGTCCGTTGTTAGGTTATGGACATTTCGGTCCGATGTTAGTTTATGGACATTTCGGTCCATGTTCCAGTTTAGGGACATAGGGGTCCATTATTAGTTTAAGGACGTTTCGGTCCATATTCCAGTTTAGGGACGTGGTGGTCTATTATTAGTTTAGGGACGTTTCGGTCCGTCGCCAGTTTAAGGACGTAGTGGTCCATATTAGTTTAGGGACGTTTCGGTCCGATATTAGTTTAGGGACGTTTCGGTCCATCATTAGTTTAGGGACGTTTCGGTCCGATATTAGTTTAGGGACGTTTCGGTCCGATATTAGTTTAAGGACGTTTCGGTCCACGAGTTTAAGGACCCCGCAGTCCATATCGATGTGTGGTCGTTGGGACCCGTCACCTCTTTGACGTCGTTGAGAGATTACAACGACGGATGTCAAAGGAGTTCGGAGATGTACCCTCGAACCGGATGTAAATTGATTTAGAAGAGCAATTTTGCTCAGTCAATTTAATTTAAGGACTTATGGCCAAAATTGGGCTAAGTCCAATTGAAATGTTCAACATTTTATTTGCTTTTGCATTACATTTCTTTTTTTATTTTTATTTGGGCCTTGCCCAGAAAGGATGCAAAGCATCAATTTGTTTTGGGCTCTGCTCTTTTAGGAATGATGCAAGGCATCAATTTTATTTGGGCTCTGCCCTTGTATAAAGGATGCAAAGCATCAATTTATTTGGGCTCTGCCCATTTATTGCCTTGCAATTTATTTTGGCCTGTCAGGTCATTTTGGTTTGGGCCTTGCCCTTTAGAAAATGCATTGCATTTATCAAGCGCTTTGCGCCAATCAAAAAGCACAACAGTGCAGATTTATAAGTGCAAAGCACTATTAATTTGAGAATCTTTTAGATTCAAGAACCAATGGTTCATAAAACAAGTGCAAGGCACTATTTTTTTTTTAGATCTAAGAAAAAACAAATTCTTCTTGTTTTTCTTATATCAGAGAACCAAAGGTTCATACCAAGTGCAAGGCACTATTTTTATTTAGATCTAAGAAAAAACAAATTCTTCTTGTTTTTCTTATATCAGAGAACCAAAGGTTCATAGCAAGTGCAAGGCACTATTTTTATTTATTTATTTATCTGAGAACCAGAGGTTCATAGCAAGTGCAAGGCACTATTTTTATTTATCTGAGAACCAGAGGTTCATAGCAAGTGCAAGGCACTATCTGTTGTGCGCACGTGCGTTGCACGTGGTGACGCATGGCGGGCATACGTGCGTTGCACGTGGCGCACATGCGCATTATGAGGAGAAGCAAAGCTTCTATATATGGAGAACAAGCTCCTTTTAATATTATTAAATATTCTCATGTGGTGCGCACGTGCGTTGCACGTAGTGCCGCATGGCAGGCACACGTGCGTTGCACGTAGCGCACATGGCGCTTGCGCATATGCGCATTATAGAGGAGCATGCTCCTATCTTGGAGAACTAAGCTCCTTTGGAGAACTAAGCTCCTTTGAGTATTGAATCTTTTGAGGATTTAACTCTACCTTTCTAAGAGGTATGCCCTCTTATTTATATGGGAGTGGTAGAGAAGCCATCTCTCCTTTTCCCGATGTGGGACTAAAAAATGCATTCCCCATGTAGTAGAGTATTACTTTAGATTACACGTGTATAACACATTTGCTCATAACTTTTGATCTCGGATGAATTATGAGGCCCATAATATATCAAATCGAAGGTCTTTTCGAGATGCTTTCAATGTCATCAGAATTTAGCTGTTTTTCGTTCCGGAGTTTGTCAAAATACAGCTCGGAAAATACTGGTTCGCATCTTCTTCCTTAAATCACATGTGCATAGACATTTGCTCATAACTTTTGATCCCGGATGAATTATGAAGCCCATAATATATCAAATCGAAGGGTTTTTCGAGACTCTTTCAATACAATCAGAATTTATCTGTTTCTCCTTCGGGAGTTTGTCATAAAACAGCCCGGAAGATACTGGTTCGTATTTCCTTAAGCGTATCGCTGCCATTTGATACCTTGGACTTTTTTGCGCAGAAATTTTTGGCGCGAACAAATGCCCCCCACTACTTTGCCCATGTAAGTATGTACGTGGGTGAAGTAGTGCAGAGTTATGCAGAGTTATGCATGGCGTCTGACCAGTTTTGGGTTGATGTATCACTTTCAGAATCTTGATCTGAGAAGATAACGAGCGGACACAAGCGTCGTCATTTATCATTGACTCAAATCTCAACTCTTAAGGGATATAGTTCCAACCCTTAACTCCATGAGCCGCATCCTTCTATTTCTTTTTTTGTCTCACTCTGGCGTGGAGTAGTTCATACGCTTATGAGTAAGTTCTCCATTTCAGTGGCATGTAGCTTTGGCAAGTGTGGCCCATAGATGGTCGGCCCATCTTGACTTCTTTGCAGGGCAGTGATGGCTTAGGAGACAGGGGTAGGATCTGCCACCTAAGGCTTTTCAACTTTACGAGCCGTGAGGGTCTCATGAAGACTTTTCTCCCTACGAGTCGTGAGGATCTCGTAGGTGTATTTTCTCCTTGGGAATCGTGAGGATTCCTAAGTGTGTTTTCTCTTATAAGTCGTAAGGATCCTATAAGAGAGTTTTCCCTCTTACGAGTCGAGAGGACCCGTAAGCGGTTGTTTCCCTCCTTATCGAGATTCGACTTTGGAGAGTGTGACCCGTGGATAGTATGCAAGAGACCGTTTTGGGCCGACTTGCAGGGTCCCAGTGCTTAGGAAACAGGTTTTTTAATCCCTACTGCCTAAGGCTTTATCTCACGAGTCGAGACGCATCGAGAAAATCTCGCAAAGACATCAATTTCCTCACGAGTCGAAACGGATCGAGCAGATCTCGCAAGAACATCTTAACGTCGCATTTAACCTCTGCTCTTTACGACAGAAGCCCGTTAAGGTTGGTGGTACTTAGGGTTTTGGCCATCGTACCGTCGCATAAGCTGATATAGTCCTCGATAGGCAATCGTGCTGTTCGAGTAGCCCTGCGACTGCCGTGTCTCTGATCCCTTCGGGGACTGGACAAGACGTCTTCAAGCAATCCTCCTTGGCAGTTTGACCGTCAGAAGAGCAAGCACTAGGAATTTGCCATGCCGCTTTTTACTTGAGGTTAGGCTCATTTTGGAGAGCCCCGATGAGTTATAACCACTCCGCGCTGGTGTGGGGATGATCTCCGATAGTCTTTCGGGCTTTATATGAGTTGCCGTTAAGACCCTGAAGCTAGGAATTTGGCCTTTGCTTCGTTTGCTGGCATTGCGTCTGCTGTATCGAGACGAATGTTGCGGTGGGAACTAGGGATTTTGCCGTGGCTCCGTTTGTTTGATGACGTTACGTCTGTTGTGTCGAGACGAACGTTAGGGTGACATCTCGTCTGCTGTATCGAGACGGACGTCGAAGTGGTGACCACTCCACACTGGTGCGAGATGATCTCCGATTGTCTTTCCGGTTTTATATGACTTGCCGTTAAGACCCTGAAGCTAGGAATTTAGCCTTCGCTTCGTTTGCTGGCATTGCGTCCTCTGTATCGAGACGAATGTCGCGGTGGGAACTAGGGATTTTGCCGTGGCTCCGTTTGTTTGATGACGTTACGTCTGCTGTGTCGAGACGAACGTTGGGGTGACATCTCGTCTGCTGTATCGAGACGGACGTCGAAGTGGTGACCACTCCACACTGGTGCGAGATGATCTCCGATTGTCTTTCCGGTTTTATATGACTTGCCGTTAAGACCCTGAAGCTAGGAATTTAGCCTTCGCTTAGTTTGCTGGCATTGCGTCCTCTGTATCGAGACGAATGTCGTGGTTGTCTCTAGGTTATTGGTGAACCGCCGAGGTTTGGAACTAGGGATTTTGCCGTGGCTCCATTCGTTTGATGACGTTACGTCTGCTGTGTCGAGACGAACGTTGGGGTGACATCTCGTCTGCTGTATCGAGACTGACGTCGAAGTGGTGACCACTCCACACTGGTGCGAGATGATCTCCGATTGTCTTTCCGGTTTTATATGAGTTACCGTAAAGACGTTGAAGCTAGGAATGTGGCCTTCGCTTCATTTGCTTTGTCGTGTCTGAATCCCTGCTGGAGGAAGAACGCTGAGGTTGACATTTCGTCTACTGTATCGAGACGAACGTCATGGAGGTGACCACTTCATGTGAGATGGTCTCCGATTGTCTTTCCGGTTTTATGTGAGTTACCGTTAAGACGTCGAAGTTAGGAATGTGGCCTTCGCTTCGTTTGCTTTGGTGTGTCCAAATCCTGTTGGAGGAAGAACGCTGGGGTTGATATTTCGTCTACTGTATCGAGACGAACGTCAAGGAGGTGACCACTTTCTGTGAGATGGTCTCCGATTGTCTTTCCGGTTTTATGTAAGTTACCGTAAAGACGTTGAAGCTAGGAATGTGGCCTTCACTTCGTTTGCTTACACTGCGTCTGGTATATTGAGACGAATGCTGAGGTGGAGCTGGGATTTTGCCATCACTCCGCTTTGTTTCGACCATGGGGTCTTTTGTTAACTTTGCATGTACACCCCGCTGGGCTGCGAAGGAACGCCGTTGTTGACATTGCGTCTGTTGTAACGAGACGAATGCTAAGGTGGAGTTGGGATTTTGCCGTTACTCCGCTTTGTTTCGACCGTGAGGTCTTTTGTTGACGTTGCATCTGCCTCCAGCTGGACTGCGGAGGAACGCTGTTGTTGACATTGCGTCTACTGTATCGAGACGAATGCTGAGGTGAAGCTGGGATTCTGCCATCGCTCCGCTTGATGGTGTAACATCTGTGTCCTGTTGGAATGAGGAGACATACCGTTGTTGGTCTCTAGGCTGTAGACGTGGCCATCGAGACCCTGAAGCTCGGGATCTTCCTTTTGCTTTGTCTGTTGACATTATGTCTGGGATATTGCGACAGATGTCGAGATTGTCTTTGGGTTGTCTATGAACCGTCGAGATTTGGCGGAGCTTGTTGGGAAGGTATGGTTCTCTCTTTGTTTGTGCCCCGGGATTATATACAGGGATCGATGTGATTTCACCTGTAGGGCAAAAGTTTCATTCTTTCATTTTTTTTTATTCTTTCCGCGATGCTCTATCATTTCAGCTTTTATATAGCGAAGGTCGCGATTGCCCAATCATTTCGGCTATTTTTCGCGCTGCCTAATCATTTCGGCTATTTTCTTTATTTTTACTCGCTGCCTTTTATTGCGAGTTGCCCAATCGTTTCGGCTGTTTTGTATACATACATTTTTACTTGCTGATTCTGTTTGCAAGTTGCCCCATCATTTCGGCTATTTCGTATGCATTTTTTTTTGGGGCTCGTTGATTTTTTTTTTTTTTTTTTGCGAGTAGGGAATTTGGGGTCTGATACCAATCTTGGCATCAGTATCGCTGCGACTGGAATATTACCAGGAGCGAATCATCATTTGCCTTGAAAGGACTTGGAATTTGATACCAGTCTAGGCATCAGTATCGTTGCAACTGGGATATTGTCAGGAGCGAATCATCATTTGCCTATGTCGATGTCGAACAAAGGTGGCTTAGTAAACAGGGTTAAGGGTCTTGTCGGCTAAGGCTTTTGACTTCATGAGCCGTAAGGGTCTCACAAAGGTATTTCTCCCTACAAGTCGTGAGGATCTTGTAGGTGTGTTTTCTCCTTGGGAATCGTGAGGATTCCTAAGTGCATGTTCTCTTGTAAGTCGTAAGGATCTTACAAAAGGGTTTTCTCCTTATAAGTCGAGAGGACTTACAAGTGTTGTTTGCTGTACAAGCATATCCCTAGTCACGGATGGGACTTTGTTAAGGAAATATTTATTTGTGCCCGTGGATTGTATACAAGGGTCAATACTGAGCAACTTGTAGGGCAATATTGGAAGTTTGTGGGGGTTTGCTTAAGCACAGGTTTAGGTCTCTGTAACTTAAGACTTTCAAGTCTTACGGGCCGTGGGGATCCCATAAGAGAGTTCTCCTTACGAGTCGTGAGGATCTCGCAAGTGTATTTTCTCCTTAGGAATCGTGGGGATCCCCAAGTGTGTTGCTCCTTTGTGAGTCGTAAGGATCTCACGCAGGTGGTTTCTCCTTACAGGGTCGAGAGGATCCTATAAGTGTTTCTTTAACGAGGTTGCGCCCCTTCGGGTTTTCACAAACACTCGCCGGTAGCCCTGCTGTTTTTACTCACGGAGCCCTTTCGGGTTTTCATCCGTGCCCTTTTTGCTTATGGACATCTTTTTTTTTTTTTACCGAGGTCGCACCCTTTCGGGTTTTCACGAACACTCGCCGGTAGCCCTGCTGTTTTTACTCACGGAGCCCTTTCGGGTTTTCATCCGTGCCCATTTTGCTTGTGGACGTACCGTTTTTTTTTTTTTATCTTTTATTTTATTCTTTATTCTTTTTTTTTTTATTAACACGTCAGCCTGAAGATGCTGCGGGTTGGGAGTAGTTTAACGACGTTTCGGTCATTTGCAAGTTTTAGGACATTGCGGTCCGTCATTAGTTTAAGGACATCTCGGTCCGTTGTTAGTTTAAGGACGTTTCGGTCCGTTATCCAGTTTTAGGACGTAGTGGTCCGTTAGGCTTTCTCTATGAATGAGCATGATGCCCCCGGCGTGTCCATATTTTTCAGAGCATGCGGTTGTGGCGGGTTCACCTTCCAAATTTCGGACAACGCGAACTTGCCCTGTTGGTATAGGTCTTCAACCCAGTTTTTGAAGACGTAGCAGTCCTCGATCAGGTGACCTACTGTTTGGTGGTAAGGGCAATAATTAGGATTATTAATATCGCCTGGCCACAACGGACGTTTTGGACTCGGCAGATTGATGAGTCTGTCACACACTGCCAGCTCGAACAGTCCCCTTGTTTTATCTTGCGGAAACGAGTAAGGACGTTTCAACTTTTCCTGGAGGGATTGCCGCTTGTTGCTTTGGAAAGCAACCGGTCTAGGGTCACCTGATTGTTGTTGAGCGCTGGCGACGAGGGTCTTTTTTCCTTTTCCTTTATTCTTTTTGCTCGGTCCCTTGTTTACGGGGCCGAGATTTTTTTCGAATAGCGTGCGATTACATGGCTGAACGTTCTCGCAGCTTCTCAATTCCTTTATTTTCGAAATAGATTCCCCGAGGGAAAAGTTGGGGATAGCTTCTTCGTCAGAGTCGCTTCCAAAGGTGACAATTTGTGATCCCTTGAAGTCGGCTATATGACAGTCGGCGGTGGCTCTTTTGCGCTCATCTATCGCATTTTTCCGATGTCCACAAGCTTCACACTTTGTCCTGTCGAAGTGTCACTTTTGAGCGACAAACCCTTGCCACCAACAGTTAAAGGATTCGCAGTCTTCGGTAGGATGTATGATCTTCTGATGATATAAACAGAAGTTAGGGTGCATCTCTACCTCAGAGAAAGGATTTTCTTCAGAGGGAGGTAGCTTCATTCCTACTGATAGAGCTTTGGCGAACCGTTTCCTCGTCTTGAATTTGTTTTTACCCGCAGTGTATGGCTTTTGATTTGACGGGAATACCTTGGTTATTTCCAGTATGGCCATTTCATGCTCTTGATTGGCTTTTGCTTTCAGACGAATTTCATTTAGGAAGGCATCGATCAACTTGTCTGACGGCCGCGGAATTTCCGTTTCAGGGTCCGCCATTGATTTCTCAGCGCAAGGATCCTCCTCATCATCCGTCAGTGAATAAGAAATCACATGACAAGTCGCTGCGTAGTCTTCGGATTCATCCAATAAGTTTTCTCCATCGTTTTCATCCTTGACGAAAGAACAAGTTGCCCCCGGCGTGTCCATTTTCTTTGGAGAGTGTGGTTGTAGTGGGTTTACCTTCCAGTTTTCCGACAGCGCGAACTTGCCTTGTAGGTACTGATCTTCGATCCATCCCTTAAAGACGAAACAATCCTCAATCGGGTGACTTACCGTTTGGTGGTAAGGGCAATAATTGGGATTATTAAGATCGCCTGGTTGCAACGGACGCTTTGGACTCGGCAGATTAATGAGTCTGTTGCGCACGGCCAGCTCGAACAGTCTTCTCGTTTTATTCTGAGGAAACGAGTAATGACGTCCTAGCCTCTCTTCGAGGGATGGGCGTGGACGCACGTTGTTTTGGCGAGCGCCCGGCTTTGAGTTGCTCGACTGTTGCTGAGCGTTGGCGACGATGATCGCTTTTCCTTTCTCATTTCGGGGATCGGGTCTTGGAGGAGACGGTCTATGGCCCATCTGGTCCATTTGGGCTAATTTGTCGATCAAGGCCTGGAAGGTGGTCGGCCTGAAGAACATCATGAATTGCGAGATGGTCGCCTGCGGATCGAGAGTGCCCACAAACATGCCTACCGCAGGTGCCTCTTCTATGCGTTGTTCGTATTTCGACCATAGGTTTCGCCATCGTGTTGCGTATTGGACCGACGTTTCGCCGGGCCTTATCCTGGCATTTATCAGTGCTGTAATCGGAGTGCGTTCACTAGCACTCGCGAATCTTTGTGTAAACAGTAGTTCCATCTCTGCAAATGTTTTGACAGAGTCGTTAGGTAACTCCGAATACCATTCAAAGGCTGTTTCTGCTAAGCTGCCGACGAATAGACGTAGCAACAATTTGTCATCGCCTCCCGTATTGCCGCATAAGGCCCTGAATTGAGCGACATGCTGATGCGGATTCCCTGTCCCTTTATATACGTAGAATTTAGGGATCGTATATCCTGGCGGGTAATTGATTTGGTCATACCAGCTCGGATACGGTCGTCCGGTTCTAACAATTTGCTCAGCCGCTTCATTCGCCTGATGAACCCGGATCTGCTGAGCTATATATTCGTCTAGGTCAACTTTGGAGATTGCCTCCTCCTTGGCTGTTGATAGAGCCGGCGAAGGATTTGACGTTTCTCCCCTGTCGTCTTCAAGGACGATCGGAGGATCTTCAGCAGGAGGGTCCGGCTGTAACATCATCCCTACCATATCTTTGAAGAGGAGTGCCATCTGTTTTATGTTAGCCGCTTGCTCTGCAGCTTCTTTGTCCCTCCTTTCGAGGACTCTGCGTAAAAAGTCAGCGTCGGTTTCTTGTTCTTGACGCTCATCCGAAGACGTTTCAGAGCTTTCTTTTGGCTCAGTGAGTGCAGCCATTGTAGTCATCATTTCCTGAAGCTTTTGCTGTTGCTCCTGGGCTTTCGTCACGGATCGGGTGAGTGGTCGGTGGCCTGTAGAAGTGCGGCTTTCCTCCTTTCCAGAAGCCATATAAACAGTGTGCACCACCATGCCCCCAGACTTGGGACGTTTGTGTTCGGCGCTTTTATACTTCGCCATGTTCACAGGGGCTTTTTGTGGCCTCCTTTTTTGAGTGATTGGAGTTAAGGGAGCCGTTGTAGTGGGCACCCAAGTAGCTTTTGCTTTTTGTGGTTTGACAGAGTAATCCTTCCCCTGCCGAACCTTCATCTTTTTCTGTCGTCGGAGGCAGTCTTGATCGATCACCGACTCTTGGACCTGTCGCCAGACTTTGTAAATTTTAGAGGACAGCCGTTGAGGGGGCTGCTCTAACTTCTTCTCTGGAGTATTCTCCACAGGTGAAGGAGTTCGTTTCAACATCGCAGTAGGAGAGTTTCTGCGCACCTTGTTGAGCAGTTCAAAGCTGTTCTTGGTTGGAACAGCAGCATCGATCCTCACCATCGGAGCTGACGGAGTTATTACAAAAGGGGAGTTGCCCCCACCCTTCCTAACTCGGCGCCAGTAGCGACGTCGAGCATGTCGTGCTGATGGAATTATTTCAGATATAGGGGTGACCTCCTCATGCCCTCTGTGTTGGTCAGAATATGCTGGTACCAGCCTTTTAAAGATCGACGTCCGTTGAACGGGGACGGCCAACTTGTCAGAAGCGGGCTTCCGAACATGGGAAGCGACCTTGGTGACTTCGCCAAGAACGAGAGCTGGGATAGCTATCCGTTTCGGGATAACGCCTTCTGGTATGGCAGGCTTCTTCATGGGCCCGATAGAGCTCTGGCCTAATCCATTAAAACCTGAAGCAGTGGAGTTGGATGACCCGTTGAGAGGGGTCGTGGCAGTGGTGAGTCGATCGAAGACCGACTTCTTTGGAGCTTCTTGCAATATCATTGGGGCGTTGAAGCTCATTGGTGGGAGCATAGTCCCAAAAAATAGTCCAGTCGTGGCTTGAGCCACCTGCTCCACCGGCATTTTGAAAAGGGAGGCCGCTTGGGGCCCATAAGTCACTCCTCCAGCAATGACGGAGCGAGAGTTGTTGCTGCAGGCGATGCAGTTCGAAGCCATTGATCTTCTGTTTTCTGCACGGAGCAAGACACCAAATCTTAGTATCTTGAATCCACAGGCAATCACAGCAAACCGCGATTTGTTCGCGAACACGACACGCGAAGTGTGGAGTGGAAAGAGGAAGAGGTCCCACCGGGCGTGCCAGAATCTGTTCCCCTCCGAACGGCGGCCCGGACTTCGCGTCCGTTGCCTGAGGTTCGGGGCAGATGCTATTTGGTTTTATCCGTTTATCTCTCCGAAGATGCCAAGTTGATTTATGGCACCGTGTATCGGAGGTTTAGACGGATGCAGCCGATGTAGCAGACTTCGTCAGATTCCCCCTCAGGGTGAGGGGTTTTTGATTGTGGGGACGCTCTTCCCTGCAGGCGCAAGCCCCTGCAGTTAATTACGCTACCGCATCGCGGTAACAACTTTCTCCTTCTCCAGAATTTCACTTCGTGTCGTGTGTGTTTGTTTTGTTTGTGGTTGCCCGTGGATTGTATACGGAGACTGAGTAATGCCGTCGCCCGTAGGACGTGGATTAGTCTAAATCCGTATTTACTTAGATTTGGGTTTGGTGTTTTTAGTTTAAGGATACGTTAGTCGCGTTGCGGCTAAGATCAACTTAAACATTCGTTAAGGATACGTTAGTCCTGTTTGAGACTAAGATCAACTTAACATGATCGTTTAGATCCGACAAAAGAGCGTTTGGGCTCTATTGTTCCAGTTTGGGAGATTCATAGTCCAATTTTGGACTAAAGTCTGTTTGGAGGATACGTTAGCCATTTTTGAGGCTAAGATCGACTCGAACGTTTGTTAAGGATACGTTAGTCCAGTTTGAGACTAAGATCAACTTAACGGGATCGTTTAGGTCCGACAAAAGAGCATTTGGGCTCTATTGTGCCAGTTTAGGGACGTGGTGGTCCATATTCCAGTTTAGGGACGTGGTGGTCCATCGCATTTATGGCCGTCGGGACCCGTCACCTCTCTGACGTCGTTGAAGAATTACAACGATAGGTGTCAGAGGAGTTCAGAGATGTACCCTTGAACCAGAGTTGATTTGGGGTTTTATCATTCATTTAAATGTCTAAGGATGCGGGACCGTTTAGATCCGGCAAAAGAGCATTTGGAGGCTCTATTATTCCAGTTTAGGGACGTGGTGGTCCATCGCCAGTTTAGGGACGTTCCAGTCCGATGTTAGTTTATGGACGTTCCGGTCCGATGTTAGTTTATGGACATTTCGGTCCGTTGTTAGGTTATGGACATTTCGGTCCGATGTTAGTTTATGGACATTTCGGTCCATGTTCCAGTTTAGGGACATAGGGGTCCATTATTAGTTTAAGGACGTTTCGGTCCATATTCCAGTTTAGGGACGTGGTGGTCTATTATTAGTTTAGGGACGTTTCGGTCCGTCGCCAGTTTAAGGACGTAGTGGTCCATATTAGTTTAGGGACGTTTCGGTCCGATATTAGTTTAGGGACGTTTCGGTCCATCATTAGTTTAGGGACGTTTCGGTCCGATATTAGTTTAAGGACGTTTCGGTCCAATATTAGTTTAAGGACGTTTCGGTCCACGAGTTTAAGGACCCCGCAGTCCATATCGATGTGTGGTCGTTGGGACCCGTCACCTCTTTGACGTCGTTGAGAGATTACAACGACGGATGTCAAAGGAGTTCGGAGATGTACCCTCGAACCGGATGTAAATTGATTTAGAAGAGCAATTTTGCTCAGTCAATTTAATTTAAGGACTTATGGCCAAAATTGGGCTAAGTCCAGTTGAAATGTTCAACATTTTATTTGCTTTTGCATTACATTTCTTTTTTTATTTTTATTTGGGCTTTGCCCAAAAAGGATGCAGAGCATCAATTTGTTTTGGGCTCTGCCCTTTTAGGAATGATGCAAGGCATCAATTTTATTTGGGCCCTGCCCTTGTATAAAGGATGCAAAGCATCAATTTATTTGGGCTCTGCCCATTTATTGCCTTGCAATTTATTTTGGCCTGTCAGGTCATTTTGGTTTGGGCCTTGCCCTTTAGAAAATGCATTGCATTTATCAAGCGCTTTGCGCCAATCAAAAAGCACAACAGTGCAAATTTATAAGTGCAAAGCACTATTAATTTGAGAATCTTTTAGATTCAAGAACCAATGGTTCATAAAACAAGTGCAAGGCACTATTTTTTTTTTTAGATCTAAGAAAAAACAAATTCTTCTTGTTTTTCTTATATCAGATAACCAAAGGTTCATAGCAAGTGCAAGGCACTATTTTTATTTAGATCTAAGAAAAAACAAATTCTTCTTGTTTTTCTTATATCAGAGAACCAAAGGTTCATAGCAAGTGTAAGGCACTATTTTTATTTATTTATTTATCTGAGAACCAGAGGTTCATAGCAAGTGCAAGGCACTATTTTTATTTATCTGAGAACCAGAGGTTCATAGCAAGTGCAAGACACTATCTGTTGTGCGCACGTGCGTTGCACGTGGTGCCGCATGGCGGGCATACGTGCGTTGCACGTGGCGCACATGCGCATTATGAGGAGAAGCAAAGCTTCTATATATGGAGAACAAGCTCCTTTTAATATTATTAAATATTCTCATGTGGTGCGCACGTGCGTTGCACGTAGTGCCGCATGGCAGGCACACGTGCGTTGCACGTAGCGCACATGGCGCTTGCGCATATGCGCATTATAGAGGAGCATGCTCCTATCTTGGAGAACTAAGCTCCTTTGGAGAACTAAGCTCCTTTGAGTATTGAATCCTTTGAGGATTTAACTCTACCTTTCTAAGAGGTATGCCCTCTTATTTATATGGGAGTGGTAGAGAAGCCATCTCTCCTTTTCCCGATGTGGGACTAAAAAATGCATTCCCCATGTAGTAGAGCATTACTTTAGATTACACGTGTATAACACATTTGCTCATAACTTTTGATCTCGGATGAATTATGAGGCCCATAATATATCAAATCGAAGGTCTTTTCGAGATACTTTCAATGTCATCAGAATTTAGCTGTTTTTCGTTCCAGAGTTTGTCAAAATACAGCTCGGAAAATACTGGTTCGCATCTTCTTCCTTAAATCACATGTGCATAGACATTTGCTCATAACTTTTGATCCCGGATGAATTATGAAGCCCATAATATATCAAATCGAAGGGTTTTTCGAGACGCTTTCAATACAATCAGAATTTATCTGTTTCTCCTTCGGGAGTTTGTCATAAAACAGCCCGGAAGATACTGGTTCGTATTTCCTTAAGCGTATCGCTGCCATTTGATACCTTGGACTTTTTTGCGTAGAAATTTTTGGCGGGAACAGGTAGCTATTGGGTATTCATATGCAGCATAGATAGATGCGTTGGTTTGGGACTGTCGTACTGCCATTTTGGCCAAAGTCAAGGGTAGGTACGGGTGGATTCAAATTAACCTGGAGAATGACTGGTTGAACTTGACATGTGACTTATGATATGTTGGCCAAAGTCAAGGTCATAAGAGCATGGGGTAAAAATCACATCGGGAGTTTCAAAAGAACTGAAACTTGCCAGATATGCGCATACCTTCAGGAGTGTGATAACGTGAGCGGATTCCTTCACGTTGTAATGCGATAAGAGTTGGATCCCGATTCCCACTGATGAGTTAGTTTACTCCTCGGGTGACCCCGACTAATTCTTCTTTCAGGTTTGGAGGGGAATTTGAGGTACAGTGGGAGGTTTCCAGATTAGATAAATTGGTAACCATTCTGATCTAGGTTAGAGTGCACGCTGAGTGTTTCTTTTCTCTCTCTCTTTGGCAGCGACCATTGACCCGACCCTAAGACTACGACTCAGAGACCAAGTTGACCGAACCTTCTTAACACTGGCTTTTGGATTGTCAGAGTCGCTAACCTCATTGCCACTCCTACTTTTACTCTTTTCTCCAGGACACCCCGTATTACTACAAACGTCCACTTCCATTGGACAAAACCATCGTATGGTTATATACGAACTCGAAGGACTTCGAGGATGGTTTCTGGTTCTGGAGAAAACGGATAGGACTATTCAGTTGTCTTTTCTTTTCACCTTCTCTCAGGTTGCGAGTACTCCTTGGTTTAGGAGTAGTACACCTATTACGTAAATTGGATAGTCTTCTTCCAAACCATAGGCTGGTGCCGACCGGTAGGGAATGAAGAAAGCCAATTAGCCTAAACGGTGTACAGAAGGTATCAAGTTAAGACAAAGCAAGGGATTAGTAAGAGGGCAAAGTAAAGTGCGACTGCTATTCACGACCAAACCAAGTATTTCTTCGCCAATCCTAAATCACCTTTGTATTTCTCCAGGACACTCCGTATCACTACGAAGATCCACAGTTTATTGGATACTCGATCGTATGGTTATATACGAACTCGAAAGGAACTTTTTCCAGTTCGGGGATGGATTCTGGTTCAAGAGAAATAGGAATAAGGTTTATTCGGTTGTCTTTTATCTTCACCTTCTCTCGCATTGCGAGTGCTCCTAGGATTAGGACAGTACACCCATTATGCTTATTGGATAGTCTTCTTCCAAACCATAGGCTGGTGCCGAACGGTAGGGAAGGAAGAAAACCAATTGGCCTAAAGGGGTGTGCAGAAGGTAATGACTAAAGACATATAAAGGGATTTGAGAGGTGGCAAAGAATTATACGGTTATAGTTGTGAATCTGGATAATGGTAGAGGCATTACTAGGAATACCAGGATACCCCATCGAAACATTTCAATGTTTCGGTTCAACTGTGTACTGTTAAAAGAAAACTGATTTCCCGATTAGACACTTGCTCCAGGGTATGTATTTACCAGGTTTGATTCTCACATCTGTATGGTTTTACAGATGATGAGTGGGAGTAATTTATTGGGAATAGGGTGATCATCCTCATTATATCGGGATTCGTTGTAATCGTTGATATTTGAGGAGATCATCTGGGCTGTTTGCCGGTCGGCAAATATTTGGTTTTGAATATCCGCTGTTGTGCACCAATTTCAAATTGTTATATCTGTACGTCTATTTTCATAGAGTGAGATATACCTTTTGATATTATGTCGATGACATTTACCTATATCAGTGGATGGTTAGGTAAGGAGCATTAAACAGCGGTGTAATTCTTCTTAACCATAAGTACAGTTTTCAACCTACGACACATAGTGAAAGAGTTGTTAGACTCAGCGGACTTATACAGAGTATTGTATGTTGTCCAGTATCCATTAGGACAGAGGGGTTGGTCCTCACACTATATTCTGTTTACTTTTAACTTCTCTAGTTCTTAGACATGTGTTTCGTAGAAACACAGGGTCTAAGTTTTGAGGAGTTATAGGTATTTGAATAGAGTAGAGAACCAGGTGTAGCAAGTATCGGGATTCTTCAAAGTGATAGAAGATGTAGATACTTGTGTATGGTATTCAGTTGATAGTAATGATAAAGAGAAATTGCTTCTCTTTCAGGTTACTCATAATTGGAAGCATTCCTAAGTTGAGTAACGTTGATCGGCCTCTCTCCATTTAGTTGACATGCACTGGAGACAGCTGCATGATTTGAATCTGGTTAAATTAAATCAGTGCCTATGGTTCTATATTGGATATAGAACAGTTCATATCTTAACGTTGTTAAGGTATGGGGAGTTGTCCGGCTTATGATTAAAACCAGACACTGGACAACTCAAGGCACGTTTCTGTAATGGCTGTTTGTGGGTTGACCCAGGCTATGACGAGGGTTGATTTTCTACCATCTGGCAGATCAATAGAAATATTGTTCTAGACTCGCCACAGTTTTATTAAAAATGGATTTTTTCAAAAAAAAACAGTAGTGGGAGTATGGTAGAACTGGAAGTGATTCCAGAACCGCAAACGATTACTGAAGATTTGATAAGGAACCTAAAGATTCAATCTGTTTTGACATTCCATTGGCCACTCCGCAGATTAGGTGGGTAACTTCAGGCACCCGAGAGGTACTCCGGTAGCCTCAAGGACGGTGACAGGGAAGTTCTTGTTTACCCACACTTGCCATTGTTGTTGTTCCAGGCTGCGAGACCCGGCAGGAGGATGAGTATAGCGTCGTTCTAAACGAGTTTTAGAAGTGCACGTCTATATGACTCTGGCAGAGGGTTGTCGTAGTCAGTGGGAGCAGCGGAAGCATTGGTGGACATCAGGCTTATGTCTATTTATAGACTAAAGCAGATATAGCGGAGATAGATCATCTATTTCTGATGTGACAGTCATGGGTTTGACATCATCAGAATAGGGGATGGATCTGTTGAGAAGGTAGTAGGGTGTGATATCCTGGTATTTGGATGACATACACAGAGTAGGAAAAGAAATTCCTATACTACGATCGGTTATACTTTGGTCGTCACACAGTGGTTTCTCCACAAGGGACTTGGACATTATATCAGACATACTGGTTACTAGATCTATGTTTTTAGATCTAGATTTGGGTGGTTTCCCAATCAGGGTACTTTGACAGCATTCTAAGAGTATTTAGAATGGACGACTCCTGGCACGGTAGTGTACCTGCAGGTGATGGAGTCACCCTCTCTAAAGGTGTTTTACAGACTAAAGGGGAGAGGGATGTGCATGATTGGCAGATCACTTGCTCAGGCAATTGAGTCAATCATGAGATGTCAAGTACCACACCAGATGTTGTTCTTGCACTAGATGCAATAAGTTGACATTGATCCAATCCTGGAGAAACAGTCGGAAGCAGTTTTAGAACTTAAGTGAATGTTCTAGGGATATGATAACGGCTGCCTCCTTTAGGAGACGGTTATCATTCCAGGCTTCCAAGGTGACCTGGACGACAAGGAGGTTGTCAGAGTTATAGTTTTTCCCTCTGACGAGGGGCAGTATTTTGGACAGATGGTCCAAGGCAATACTGAGGGTGGCATGGCGCAGGATACTGATTAAGTTCAGTTGACGATACAGTCTAAGAAGTTTGGATTTGGAGTTCATTTATGAGCTCGGTCCCATCAGACATCCAGACATTCTAAGACAGGTATTGCTCTTTTCGGGAGATGGCTTTCTCCGCGAACTTGAGATATAGAGAGACATAGAAAGAAACATCTAGGCGGATCCACTCACTGAGGCTATTCCTCGACCGCAATAGTTTCACAAACGGGATTTGTGAGACTTACTAGTAGAGGAGTTGGGTGTTCGGTATCACACGGGCTGTGAGTATGCGACATCGCAATAATTAGCCTTGAGTGCAAGTGGGAGATTGTTGGAGATAGTGCCCTCAGAGTCAATTATTGAATCACAGGCACGTGATTGCAATGATTGAGGGAGGACCTATCTCGGTAGGACAGTCTTACTCGAGACGATAGTATGCTATCTGGTTTACCTTTATCTTCGTGTACTGCTTCAGGTGACCTGACAGGTCGCTATTGCACGCTGATAGAGCCCCTAGGATTCTTTCTTGACTGCCGGCAGTATGAGGGCGATCATATAAGTGAGAGCTGGAGTCTATAAGCACATCCTTAAAAGGTCCCTAGTCGTGGGAGTTTCGAGACAGGGCATCGATACTCCAGAGTAGACTAGTGTATACAGTCGAGACCCCGACGAGGGGCGGTGGCCGGTCTCACAACCCACTGGTGTCAGTTGGTTCACCTAAGATGTATACAGGTGCTCATTGGGTTATGAGTACACCGGACAGGACTCGCCGGGAACATGCTAGTTGGTCTTATACCTGACGTCAGATAGCAGTTCCTAGGTGACATGTGTACAGGTTAGTTCATCGACCTGGGGATCGTCATTTGTCTCGTGTGAGTTCCCACTGTGCTTTGATTACTACCCTACCACGGCTCAAAGGAGTCGTGCAAACAGGTTTTAGTTGGGTACAGTCCCGAGCCACATGGAGGCAGTGAGCGGATCTTCAGGGGTTCGTCTCTCCCGGTATTGGGGGTGAGGTCGCGCTGTGTCTAGGAGAGCCATTACACGAAGTCCTTGGCCAAGGCAGGAGATTTACTGGTAGGTATTCCAGTAGTATCTCAGGGTGTTCTAGGCTACACTCCGACACAACTTGTACCGCTTTTGGGGGTCTGACTTTTACCAACCCCCTAGGCCCGACATGCGATGCTCATAGACGAACGGACCGGACTGTACGGATATTGTCACTGACAGGCTCAGTAGGGTGTCAGGATGAGTTCGCTCATCGACGTCCCTTTTGGTCAATAGCTGGTGGCCCGTCACGTATTGGCTTATACCTCTGACGTGCTAGTGGTTAAATCCACAACCATAGTATTGACGAGTCTTTAGAGTCCACCACACTTTCAGTTACTCAAGCTTTCGGGTGAAACGCAATAGAGGCCATATGGAGATATGGCAGGGTCCGATCAGATACGTGCGGTATTGCACGGATCAGGATCGGACGGTTAGTACTAGAGGCCGTATAGATATATGGCAAGGTTCGATCGGATACGTGCGGTATTGCACGGATCAGGATCGAACGGATATTACTAGCCGGCTTTGGTTTAAGCCGGATCCTAGTATAGTACAGTTTAGATTTTGTCTCATTGCATTTGTATCCGGTCGAAATACAGATGCGGGTGTGTATGCACAGTATCGGGGTTTTCCTGTAATTTATTATGGGACCAGTTTTCTGGAGTTGCCAGTTTGCTTTCCGTTCCGGCCGGTTTTCCTTTGTTCTTTCCCGGCCGGACTTTTCCGATGGAGGGACTAATTTGCATTTGTGCAAATTGGTATTTGAGGAGGGGTTTTATGCATTTGTGGGGCTTCATGATGGTTGATAATCATGAGATGCTTTCTTAGTCTTTTCTTTGCTTTATGAGATTAGAAAGGATTTAGATTGATAAGAGGTTTACCTTTTTGGATGTGGTCACCCATTCTTTTTCTCCTTCACTCACCTCCCTTGTATATTCCCTCCACCATTCTCACATGAGAAAAAGAGGCCGGCCACATTTTAGATGAGGGAAGAAAAATGAGAGTGTTTCATTTTTGATGAGGATAATTTGGTTCATCTCATTTTTCCTTGCTACACACATTCAAGCTCCACTTGAAAATTCCATTCCTCCATCAAGGCAACTACAAACCCCAAATGAGACTAGCATGATCTAAACCACATTCTACAGCAAATCTTGGGCACGTCGGCTTGCCAGCTTCGTGCCCGAGTTGCCTCGGTATTGAGGTGGGAGCCCGTAAAAGATGCAGGCGATATGGTGCCCTTCTGGCGAGGAGGCGACGACCGGAGTTTCCGCAGGAGATCGTGACGACGACGAGAAGACCGGAGGACTCGGATCAATCGGTATACCTCTAACCCTTCTTGTAGTTAGCTTAGACTAGTTAATTGTTCGATCCGGGTGTTTAGTGCGCGGTGGTGCCGGTTTGCTAAGTTCGCAAAAATTTAAGTTTATCACCGCTTCCGCATTTGACCGTCGGATTGACGGCTGGGGCGCCGCCGTGCACTTACACCCACTTCACAAAACTTGCTCCCAAGCTCACTAGCTACACATTAAACCTAGCAAGATTGGATTTGGAGGACTTTGAGCAACTCAAGAATTTTCTTGAGTTGCCAAAGGAGGTAATTTCTGCACCTATTAGAGTAGTATCTCATTTCTTGTGCATCAATACTAGTTATGTGTCGATATGGTGTCGTTTGATGGATTTGTGGAACTTCAAGTTAGGGTTTATGTGAGATCTGAAATTAAAGATGAAATTGAGGATTGTGGTGACCTTAGAACCCCTTGTGTGATGCTAATTTGAACCCAAACCTGAACTAGAAACCAGAATACGGATTTATGAGATGTTGTCGGAGAAAAATTGTAAATCTGGGAGTGTTTTGTGGAATCTGCTATCACCTCGAGACCCCAAAAATGAAACTGAGTTGACAGTGAGATGTGCAGGCACCATGGAACCACCACACCAAACCCTAGCCCCCAGCTCCAAAGTACGTCCGCCAATTTATTCCTTCTGGCCGCAAATTGCGGCCAGAGCAGGAGGGAACTGTCTCGATTTTTGTGCATGGCCCTATTTCCTCTAGTCTTGACCCTGGGTATGCTTAGTTTTGACTGATTCCATCTAGGGTAAAATCTGGGTTGATTTGCTTGAGTTGGCGTATGATTTACGACTTGTTTTCGCATGGATTTTGGTATTTGGTGATTCGTTTCTGTCGGGTGGCGTTTGGACGTCAACGATAAGTGGATATTGAACGTGTTTACATGCGAGACGATAGGTTTTTACCTATACGAGTAGCGTGTGCTGTTTTGGTTTCCGATGTGATTTTCATGTGCTTTGGCGCTGTGATATACTTGTAGGTACCCTACGAGATGTTGAGGCAAAGAAGATGAAGATGGCGACATCGGCACCGACACATGAGAAGCAAGGTGGGTAGATTTATATCTACGGGGAGAAGTCGGGTGGATGGCGTATAGCACCCCCGCAGTCCGTGGTGATGTATACGAATACGTATACACACATATATTTATTTTGTGTTGTTTAGGATTATTGATGGTAATAATGGTATTATTAGTGATAAGGATGTATTGGTTGAGTATAGTGCGAAACCCTAGAATAGTGGTTGCACCCACACTTACACGTACACATATACTTGCATGCATTCTTTCATTTATCTGTGTGCATATAGAGGTGTGTATATCTACACATGGGTACGGGACTATGTGTTCATATACGGGATTGAGGATGATACATGGGATTGAGATGAGTCGATGAGGTTTGATTGAGGCCGTGAGATTCGGCGATATGACAGAGTTCGTTTTTGAGATGTGATATGATGGTAGTGATACCGGATATGTGATGAGATGAATGTGATATTGACCCGTACCCAGCTATTGGGATGCTGTACGACAATTTACCGTACGAGCTTTATATTGATGTTAGATCCGCACTCATGACTCGAAGATGTTATATGATATACTGTATCGTACGTGATACTATTGAGGCGAGATCACCGACTATATATATATATATATATGTACATCGACTCAGATTTAGGTGGTTTCCATACCCCTCCTGATTGACTTGATTGTTGGGTTCGTAGTTCGCATAGTAGGCGTTAGACTAGACCCGAGTCATACCTATTTCAAACTAACGAATCGGTGATATTTTAAAGATAAGCAAAAGGGTTTATACGGATATTTTCAAACGACGCATCTTTTCCTAAAACACCGTAGCCCTTATTTTACCAAAATCCCTGATTCGTCTTATTTCAAAAGGCAAGGTTGCATGATATCTATTGAGGCAGGTTCTCTACTGTTGTGTTGATTATTCGATTCCGCATATTCATGCTATTTGCATTGCATCGCTTGTACTGTTGATATATTTCAGTCATGCTGCTAGGACACCAGCACCATTATCGATGATGCGTATGTTCCACGTATGATTGATAGGAGAAGTGCGTGTTCAAGTTCTAGTTTAAATACCGCAATCAAGACGGTTTCGCTTGTAGCTAGCCGGTTGAGTACGGGTCGTCCGCAGGGAGATGGGAGTCTTTTTCAAAGTGTTTTTACGAGTTAAGTCCGAAAGTTCAGATTTTGTTTGTAACTATCTAAGTGTTGAGTTGATATTTAAAGAGAGCTTGTTAGGGTTAGGATTAGGTTAGTTTGAGTTAGGAGTCTCCACATCTTTCGTTGCCCCACTTAATATCGGTGTTACGGTAATCGGCAACAACGGGGATTAGCACGACTCGGAAGGAACTTGCGAGTATAAGCTAGGCTTTCCAACGCATAGTCCTTCCTTTTGGTGCTTGTCCGTCCGTTCTTGGCTCTTATCCATAACCTCCGGTTAATTCAACCACAACCGGTCTCACTACGGAATCACCGCTATCATGTAGGATAGGGTGCCGTAAGGAGCGGATTGTGGTTCAATTAACGGGAGTTGATTTAAGTTGTTGGGCAAGGAAAGAGTGAGAGAGATTTCCTTCTCTCAATCTTCCCTTATCCTACCCTAACAAGTATAAAACTACTCACACTTCATAATACGGGAAAACAAAACAAACAAAAGAGGAAGATAGAAAGAAGGAGACTAGAAGAATACGACAAACTATTTGCGACCTCACCTTGGCGAGGATCAAGCGTAAGTATCATTGTCGTATGAATGATAAAGAAAAAGAGAGAAGAAAGAAACAATCAAGCAAATAACAACAACTACTTAACAATTAAAATTACAACAAATTACAACAAGTAAAGAAAGAGACAAGCATGATAAAAAATGGTCTTCTTTATTCATCACTCTTCACTCAAAAGCTCACTACAAGTTTAATGGAGAAGAGGTGAGAAGAGGAAGAAGAACAACACTAAAACTAGGCAAAATGCAAATACAAGAATTGGACCCCCTCCTTCTCAAACTTCTGGGCTATTTATAGGCTGGAGAATGGAAACCTAGGGCAACCACCAGACCACACATGCAATGACCAAAATACCCCCCAAAAATCTGCAGTCGTGGCGCCTAAACGGCAGCGGATCCGCGGCCTGGACCCACCTTTTGCCGCGGATCCGCGGCCTTATTGTTGAATTGGGCTTTCATCTTTCTTGGGCTTCCCTGGTTTGATGTGTACATTATTCTGGCATATGTATTTTCTCAATTTGGCTCCACGATTTTTCCAGAATTTCTGTTGAGGGAAATGTGGACTTTTTGTCAAGATTTTGTCATGATTGCCTCGAGCTCCGCGTAGATCTCTTGGATTTTGTGCTACCATTGAGCTTTGTGCCTGAAAACGACATTGATTTGACATTTGTCTTCCTAAACTGGTATCTGGCAACATATGGATGAAGAGCGGAGACCGTGATTTATCTGTGGTTGGCAGGAACCCGGATTTTGTCGTGTTTTCCATGAATTTCACCGTTTTAGAACTGAGAACCTGTATCATGCAATTGACTAGCAAACACGGCTCAAGAGTATCTACCGATATGCAATGTGGCAAAAATTTGGCGGTATGAAAATGCAAAAATCTGATATGAACAAATACCCCCAAACTTATCATTTGCTCGTCCCGAGCAAAGCCCATTTATTCACAAAAATATTCCTAACCTCACTTTCGCAGGGAACGCGATTGCACTGAGCATGTGCAACAAGCCGTTAAACCTCTAGGTGTCCCTAGTAGGAGGAGTGTTGTCTCCTGAGGGTTTTCAGCGGATACTACCCACAAAATCCTGTCAAGTTGGTTTTGTAAAATAACTAAGTTTCAAATCCTAAAGTTTTGTTTTAGAAAATAACAATTCTATAATCCTAAGTCTAGACCATCGAACCTTTATTTTTCACAGCTCGCTTCTTATTTAACTACAGATTTTATATGTCTTTACGTGCAGTGCAAATAGTGTCGTTAAGTTCCCGAAAGGTCGGATAAAGTCATCATGTCGCACAATAAAGCCCAGATAACAATTTAAAAAGGATCACATAAGTTTTATAAAGAGTTAAGCATTTTTCAAGTTTCGTTTTCCAGTAAAGTTTCAACTTCAGAATTTCTATCTTCCATAACAGGAAACTAAGTCGTATTTTTCACTCCACCTTTTCTTGTTTTCATTTCATACACACCTCTGTGAACGTGCAATAGTCTTTATCAGAGAATAAAACCTTCATATCTCCGCTAAAATTTTTATAAAAGCCTGTCTTTTATCAAGATTATTCTCACACAAAGAACCGTTAGGAATTTTAACTCGGAGAGAACACTTGCTTGACTTTGTTTTAAACTGGACTTTCTAGGCTTCTTAGCGAGCTTTGGGCCAATGCACCCAAACCGGTTGGTTTTAGGGCATTAGGTGTAGAAACACCCCAGCGGACTTAATTACTCAAGTTACCTAGGTCCAAAAAAATAAAAGACAGTTTGGCGTGAAAATCAGATGATTTAATACGAACGGAGATATAACCGGCAGTTCAATTATTTTTTGGATAAAAGACGTGTTTAGTGAGTTTGGTGTGTAATCATTCCAATCAAGTTTTAGATGGGTTATTTTTCAGACTTAGCTCCAATTACGGCATCAATAACATTCCTTCATATTCGCTTTACTTCATAAACTATTCTTAACATTACTTATTTCAGAACAAACCTATTTGATCCTCAGAAAATCATTTATCTGTTTAAAAGTTTAAACATGAAAGACTTGTCATCTTAAATCTTACGACACGTGTAGTGTGATGTAAAAACGTATATCAGCTATAGTTAACTTCAAAAGAGTTATCTTTCAGGTTTTCAAAATCCAAACATAAGATATAGTTATTCCTATTTTTTCAAAGAAAAACCGTCGAATGTTGAATCAGAGTTCTTCCACAAGCTAACTTGACAAAAAAGTTTTTATATTTTTTTTAGAAAATTTTCAAATTTTTATGGATTTTATGGATATTAATATGCAGATGCAAAATATACATATGAATGCGAAGGTAAGAAACGCGTACCGAGCGTACCCCCAAACTTAAACTGGACAGTGTCCTCACTGTCGTAGCATGAAGAGAGCAGTTGGAAGGTTCAAAATTGTCGGTTAGTGATACACAATTTTTATTTGTTTTTTTTTTTTTTTAAAGAATATATACAAAATGGTTTGTACATACCCCCAAACTTATTTGGAACAGTGTCCGCTGTTCTTGGCTGGATAACCAAAGTTTGGAGGTAGGCAGAGGAAGATTATTCAGGGTAAACCGGCTCCTGTAAGAACAGGAGCTCCTCTGTTGGTTCGGCGCTAAGGTATGGTTTGCATCGGTGTCCGTTTACCTTGAAGAGTGAACCGTCCTTTGGATTCTCCAAATCCACAGCGCCCTGCGGATACACATTCCGCACAAAATACGGCCCTTTCCAGCGAGATCTGAGCTTTCCAGGATGGAAGTGAAGTCGGGTGTCGTAAAGCAGTACCTGCTGACCAGGTACGAAGGTTTTGCGCAAAAGGTGTTTATCGTGAAACACCTTCGTTCGATTCTTAACGACAACCGCGTTATCGTAAGCCTCATCCCTAAGCTCGCATAGTTCGTTCAGCTGCAGCTTCCGATGGCTGCCCGCATCCTCAAGAGACAGATTCAGCTCCTTAATCGCCCAAAATGCGCGATGCTCGATTTCGACAGGTAGGTGGCAGGCTTTTCCGTACACAAGCCGATAGGGAGACATGCCAAGGTCGGTAAGCGGTTCTAAATGCCCAAAGGGCATCAGTGAGTTTCAGAGACCAATCCTTACGGTTCTTGGAAACCGTCTTCTCCAGTATCTGCTTGATTTGCCGATTCGAAACTTCGGCCTGCCCGCAGGTTTGGGGGTGGTAGGGCATAGAAAGCTTATGATTAATGGAATATTTCCGCATCAAGGCCTCGAAAGTCCTATTGCAGAAATGACTTCCATTGTCGCTAATGATCGCTCGGGGGTGCCCAAACCGGGAGAAAATATTTTCTTTAAGGAACCTAACGACAACCTTGTTGTCGTTAGTCCGGCTGGGCACAGCCTCGACCCATTTAGAGACATAATCAACAGCTAGAAGGATGTACAAGTTCCCGAAAGAGCTGGGAAACGGCCCCATGAAATCTATCCCCCAAATATCGAAAATCTCCACAACCAAGATCGGTTGGAGCGGCATCTCGTTTCTCCGGGATATCCGGCCCATGTGTTGGCACCGGGAGCAAGTCTTGCAATAGTCGTGAGCGTCTTTGAAAAGTTGTGGCCAGTAGAAACCACATTGCAAGATCTTCTCAGCTGTCTTTCTGGGCCCAAAATGCCCGCCACACGCTTGATCGTGGCAAAATGACAGCACACTTTTGAATTCCTCATCAGGGACACACCGACGAATAATCTGGTCGGGACAGTACTTGAACAAGTAGGGTTCGTCCCAGTAAAAGTGTTTTACTTGGGATAAGAAGCGAAGTCTGTCCTGACTAGACCATTCGGTCGGTAGTAATCCCGTGGCCAAATAGTTCACAATATCTGCGAACCAGGGTTCGCACGATACTGTCAAGAGTTGTTCATCCGGGAAAACGTCGTTGATCGGAATTGGAAGCGAAGGTGAAGAAGGAAGTCGTGAGAGATAGTCGGCAACCACGTTTTCACATCCTCTTTTGTCCTTAATGACAAGGTCAAACTCTTGAAGCAAGAGGATCCAACGTATTAACCGAGATTTGGCATCTTTCTTCGCAAAAAGATGGCGCAGAGCTGAATGGTCTGTGTAGACAATGACTGGAGAGCCGATGAGGTAGGGCCTGAACTTTTCTAAAGCAAATACAACAGCTAAGAATTCCTTCTCAGTTGTTGTATAGTTAAGTTGGGCGTCGTTCAGGGTTCGGCTAGCGTAATAGATTACGTGCGGCATCTTGTTGATGTGTTGTCCAAGGACAGCACCAATGGCAAAGTCGGATGCATCGCACATAATCTCGAAGGGGTGCGTCCAGTCAGGTGAGGAAAGAACGGGAGCAGAAGTGAGAGAGCGTTTCAGTGACTCGAAGGCAGTCACACAGCTCGAGTTGAAGTCGAAAGGTGTATCCTTGGCCAGCAAGAGAGTCAAGGGCCTAGCAATCTTGCTAAAGTCCTTAATGAACCGTCTATAAAAACCGGCATGGCCAAGGAAGGCTCGGATATCTCTGACGCATCGGGGAGGAGGCAGATTGGAAATGACCTCAATCTTTGCTTTATCAACCTCTATGCCATTTTGTGAGATGATATGTCCTAAGACAATACCTTCGCGCACCATGAAGTGGCATTTCTTCCAGTCCAAAGTGAGATTCTTGTCCTTACATCGGGTAAGGACAGCGTCAAGATGCAGCAAACACTCGTCAAAGGAGTCGCCGAAGATGGAGAAGTCATCCATGAAAATCTCCAGAAATTTTTCCACCATGTCAGAGAAAATTCCCATCATACACCGCTGGAAGGTAGGGGGCGCATTGCATAACCCAAAGGGCATGCGTCGATATGCAAACATGCCGAAAGGACAAGTGAAAGTGGTCTTGTCCTGGTCTTTTTCGGCGATGGGAATTTGATTGTAGCCAGAGTAGCCATCTAGAAAGCAATAGTACTCATGTCCGGCCAATCGTTCAAGCATCTGGTCAATGAAGGGTAGCGGAAAGTGGTCTTTCCGCGTTGCGGCGTTGAGTTTTCTGTAATCAATGCAAACTCGCCACCCAGTTTGGGTGCGAGTAGGGATTAACTCGTTCGCCTCGTTGGTTATGACCGTGATGCCCGACTTCTTGGGGACAACGTGAATGGGGCTAACCCACTGGCTATCAGAGATAGGGTAAATGATACCACTATCTAGACATTTGACGATCTCCTTCTTCACAGCCTCCTTAATGACTGGATTAAGACGTCTTTGTGGATCCCGGGCTGGTTTGGCATCATCCATCAGATGAATGTGATGCTCAACGATTAGGGGACTAATCCCCTTGATGTCCGCCATGGACCAGCCAAAAGCTTGCCTGTTGCTGTGCAAGACCGCGAGAAAGGCTTTCTCTTGCTCGGGAGCTAGAGAAGCCGAAATGATGACAGGGAGGGTCTCGTTCTCACCTAAGTAAGCATACTTAACGTGAGACGGCAACGGCTTGAGTTCGAGCGTTGGAGGTGAAATGATGGAAGGCAAGACTGGTGCAAAGGTCTCGAACTCAAAGGACTCCAGCAAAGGTTCAAAACGAGTGTAGGCAACCGAGTCGGATGGTTCAGGTAACTCATCCGGAAAGTCGAAGGATTCAAACTCGGGTTGTGCGCGGCTAAGATCGTTCGAGAACGTGAAACACTCATATTCGTTATCGGGCGCAGAAACAGCAGCAGGTTCGAAGAGAAACGCACTAGTGGCGTCAAGATTATCGTGATCAAACAGAAACTCCTCGAATTCACACTCTTCTGGTGTGATCTCCTGGATCGAGCAGACGTCCAGTATATGAGCATTAGGTTCGGCGGGCTGATTCCCCAACCTAAAAATGTTGAGTTCAATCGTCATATTTCCAAAAGAGAGGTTCATTGAACCATTGCGACAATTGATCACAGCATTTGAGGTTGCGAGAAATGGGCGACCGAGTATCACCGGAATTTGATTCCGGGGGTTAGCTACAGGCTGTGTATCTAAGACAATGAAGTCAACGGGGAATATGAAGTCCCCGACTTTTATTAACACATCCTCTAGCTCACCCCTAGGATGGGTGATCGATCGGTCGGCCATTTGGAGAGTGCAGTGTGTGGGTTTCAACTCTCCGACGCCTAATTGCTCGTATACTGAATACGGAAGCAGGTTAACACTGGCACCAAGATCTAATAGTGCGCGGTTGATGTTCTTATCCCCAATGGTAATTGAAATCGTAGGACAGCCAGGGTCCTTCCGTTTTTGTGGCAAAGATTGGGTATGGGCATCACTCACAGCACTAGCCAAGAAAACTTTCTTGGGTACCTGAGACTTCCTCTTTTTCGTGCACAAGTCCTTTAAGATTTTCGCGTAGGACGGGACTTGTTGGACAGCATCTAAAAGAGGAATATTAATGTTAACCTGCTTAAATAACTCCAGAATCTTCTCCATTTGAGGATTTTGTTTGTTAGACCTCAACCGGTTTGGAAATGGAACATTTTGAAAATTGGTTGAGTCTAATGCTAGAGGAGGAGATTTTGGAGTTGGAACAGATCCCAGAATAGGTGTTTTCGTGGAGTGAGAAGTGGGTCCGTTCAGAGCAGAAGAAGAGGAAGAGTAGCCTTGTGAAGAACGGAGAATGGGCTCAGAAGACGAAGAAGAAGAAGGAGAAGAAGGAGAAGAAGAAGAAGAAGAAGAAGCGGCGGCCGGGGTGTCATCGTTGATTCGCTTGCCAATGTTGTTTTGCAGCATCCTTCCCGATCTCAGTGTAGTCACGGCACTCACATTATGGTTTTGTTGTTCAAGAGCAACATGTGCATTATGTGGGTGACCGGGATTTGGAAGTGGCTGGGATGGGAGCTTCCCCTTCTCTCGCTCGCTCAAGGCCGCATTCAGCTGTGCAATCTGGGCCTCGATGGTCTTGATGCTTTGCCCGTGCGCGGCGGTGTGTTGCACTAAAGATTGAATTGAAGACTGGATGTTGGCGGTGGATTGAGTCGATTGTTTAACAAACGCCTCCAGACTTCGCTCGAGCGAGGAAACCTTATCATTGTTTGACGGAACAAAGTTGTTTGGTGGAAAAGAGTTGTTGGGTGTAAAGTTGTTCGTCTGGTTTTGGTAAGGTTGGGGTTGGAAGGGCTGCTGATACTGAGTTTGTTGTTGCGCTAGTTGTTGCGGTGGAGGGGCCCTTTGGAAATTGTTGCCCTGGAACTGATTCTGATTCTGATTCCAGGCGAAATTGGGGTGGTTCCTCCAACCGGGATTGTAGGTGGAAGAGTATGGATCATTCCTCGGTCTTTGCTGGAAGGCAGCATTAACCTGATCCTGTCCTTGCGAGGGTGGATTGTAAGGACACTCTTCGGTCAAGTGAGAAGGATCGGAACAACAAGCGCAGATGGTACGAAGGGGGAGAACAGGGGCAGGAGCAGGAGCAGAGAATTTGCTCTCTATCGCTTCAAGCTTTCTTGTTATAGCAGCCATTTCAGCTTTCATCGCAATAGAGACGTCGAGTTGGTGGATTCCTACCCTAGACTGACCGGTAGAAGTGGAGGTAGAAGAAGAAGAAGAAGTCGGCCTGGTGCTCTCCCACTGTAGCGTTTGCTCCGCAAGGTCGTCAAAGAACTGCCACGCTTCCTCGTCAGATTTCGATAGGAAGTGGCCCTGACAGATGGTTTCCAGCAACTGCTTCATTGCTGGGTTCAGTCCCTCGTATAAGGTTTGGCAGAGCTGCCATTTCTCTATACCGTGGTGAGGACACTGAACAAGAAGGTCTTTGTACCGGTCAAAGCACTTCCAGAAGGGTTCAGAAGGAAGCTGGGAGAATTGGTTGATTTCATTTCGAATTCTTGCGGTCTTATGATTTGGATAGAATTTTTTCAGAAACGCTTTAACAAACTCGTCCCAGCTGGTGATTGAGTGGGAAGCGGTGCTATACAGCCATTTTTCAGCGGCGCTACAACAGGCGGAGGTGGTGGGAGATTGGTCTCCGTAGGAGGTGGAGCCAATCCAGCGGTGGTCAAAGAGATGTTCGGATTAAATCCCGACATCGCAGAAGAAGAGGTTGGTGAAGGTGAAGGTGAAGGTGAAGATGTATGAACAGAATTCCGGTCAACGTCGGAGTTGGCCGGCAAAGGAAGGGGTGAAAGAGGAGTGGATGGAGTATCGACTTCGGAGTCGATCGCGCAGTCGGTCGCGACTAACGTAACGCGGACTAGACGGGCGCTAGTGTCCCGAGTCCAAGCGGACATACACTAAACGAGTTTAGTATAGTCAAAGCGGAGAAGGTGAGGGTAAGAAAACGTCAATGGAGAAAGGCGATGGGTGGTGGGTGAAAATGGATTTGGCGACAAAAGGGCAAGTTTTTATAAAAGTTTTTGATTTTTTCTTTTTTTTCTTCTTTTTTTTTTTGTTTTTAGAAAGAGATTTACAGAAATATGTACGAAAATACGGCTTAAGCAATCACAAACAAGATATGCACAATCACACCTAGATCTAGGGTAACCTAGGTCTACTAGACCTGCTCCTGAACTTGATTGTCGAAGTTAAACAGTGTCGAGAAACGGGCTTAACAATACACTGATCATGAGGCCAGGTAAGTGCAGAGATAAGGGGAGGTTGTCCAACGCTTTCGCGAAGTTCCTTAATTAAATAACCCTTTCTCTTTCGGCGGTTGCGCCTTTAACACTTTCCTAGACACCCCGTAAACAATATACGGTTAAGCGAGGTTCTAAACACGGTTTATCTTCTCCTAATGAGCGCGAAATCCTTAGGGCTGAAGTCTAGTATTTTTTAATTTACAATGGACAATGCATATGCTTTAGTGATTTTTGGGGTCCTGGGAAGGGTGATGAAATCCCTACCCAATCTGGATTGGTTTCAAGCCCCTTAAGTCCGTATTAAAGAATGCAAAACAGTAACAAATCAACTGCAAACAATTTTTATTTGCGGCGCAAAGAATCCTGCACAAGAACAGTTTATTGGAAGGGGGAGAAGAATTTGCGCAAAGAAGGCTGCAGAAAACACAATTTATTGGAGTTCAGAGGAGTGGAGAGAGGCAGAGGACTTACAGAGAAATTTGGGGCCCTGAAGGCACTAACAGGCCGCGGATCCGCGGCTAAACACCTGTTTAGGCCGCGGTTCCGCGGTGGAACAGAGGGTTTGTGCTTCCCATTTTTTTCTGTGTGCTGGTATTGGAGTCTTCTACTTGTCTGGATGTGTGGAATTCTGATATACTCACTGTATCTGCTCCAGATTTTTACAGTAGACCGGATGCTTCGTTTTTGTCCGTCGCGGTGTAGCCGCGAACTGTGGGTCTATCTTCCCACGTCTTTGGCACTGTACTTGAACTCCGTATTTTCAACGTCTTGGCCACTGAACTCAAACCTTGTATTTTCCTGCACACTTGCACAAAAGCTAATCAAAAATAACAAGATGATTTTTTACAAAGTATATATTTCTTTTCGTTTTTTTTTTGTATTTACAAATTAACCCGAAATTACACAAGGAAATAAACTACCGTCTCCCCGGAAACGGCGCCATTTGATTGATAGGATAAGTGCGTGTTCAAGTTCTAGTTTAAATACCGCAATCAAGACGGTTTCGCTTGTAGCTAGCCGGTTGAGTACGGGTCGTCCGCAGGGAGATGGGAGTCTTTTTCAAAGTGTTTTTACGAGTTAAGTCCGAAAGTTCAGATTTTGTTTGTAACTATCTAAGTGTTGAGTTGATATTTAAAGAGAGCTTGTTAGGGTTAGGATTAGGTTAGTTTGAGTTAGGAGTCTCCACATCTTTCGTTGCCCCACTTAATATCGGTGTTACGGTAATCGGCAAAAATGGGGATTAGCACGACTAGGAAGGAACTTGCGAGTATAAGCTAGGCTTTCCAACGCATAGTCCTTCCTTTTGGTGCTTGTCCGTCCGTTCTTGGCTCTTATCCATAACTTCCGGTTAATTCAACCACAACCGGTCTCACTACGGAATCACCGCTATCATGTAGGATAGGGTGCCGTAAGGAGCGGATTGTGGTTCAATTAACGGGAGTCGATTTAAGTTGTTGGGCAAGGAAAGAGTGAGAGAGATTTCCTTCTCTCAAACTTCCTTTATCCTATCCTAACAAGTATAAAACTACTCACACTTCATAATACGGGAAAACAAAACAAACAAAAGAGGAAGATAGAAAGAAGGAGACTAGAAGAATACGACAAACTATTTGCGACCTCACCTTGGCGAGGATCAAGCGTAAGTATCATTGTCGTATGAATGATAAAGAAAAAGAGAGAAGAAAGAAACAATCAAGCAAATAACAACAACTACTTAACAATTAAAATTACAACAAATTACAACAAGTAAAGAAAGAGACAAGCATGATAAAAAATGGTCTTCTTTATTCATCACTCTTCACTCAAAAGCTCACTACAAGTTTAATGGAGAAGAGGTGAGAAGAGGAAGAAGAACAACACTAAAACTAGGCAAAATGCAAATACAAGAATTGGACCCCCTCCTTCTCAAACTTCTGGGCTATTTATAGGCTGTAGAATGGAAACCTAGGGCAACCACCAGACCACACATGCAATGACCAAAATACCCCCCAAAAATCTGCAGTCTTGGCGCCTGAACGGCCACGGATCCGCGGCCTGGACCCACCTTTTGCCGCGGATCCGCGGCCTTATTGTTGAATTGGGCTTTCATCTTTCTTGGGCTTCCCTGGTTTGATGTGTACATTATTCTGGCATATGTATTTTCTCAATTTGGCTCCACGATTTTTCCAGAATTTCTGTTGAGGGAAAGGTGGACTTTTTGTCAAGATTTTGTCATGATTGCCTCGAGCTCCGCGTAGATCTCTTGGATTTTGTGCTACCATTGAGCCTTGTGCCTGAAAACGACATTGATTTAACATTTTGTCTTCCTAAACTGGTATCTGGCAACATACGGATGAAGAGCGGAGACCGTGTTTTATCTGTGGTTGGCAGGAACCCGAATTTTGTCGTGTTTTCCATGAATTTCACCGTTTTAGAACTGAGAACATGTATCCTGCAATTGACTAGCAAACACGGCTCAAGAGTATCTACCGATATGCAATGTGACAAAAATTTGGCGGTATGAAAATGCAAAAATCTGATATGAACAACGTACACTTGTTTGCCGGCTCACACACTTCATCATCGATTATTGCCATGTCACTACACTGTAGTACTGTTGCATTCAGTGTATGTTGCTTACATTTCTTTACATGTCGCATACATCATGCTTTCTGATTATACGCATTGAGATATGTTGTTTCCATGATATTTCTGGTTTTTGGGAACCGTGGGTGTTTCAAAAGGAAAGTATGTAATTGTTTTAAAACCCAGTTACCCTTTATATGATATTTCAGTGCGTCCACCATGTGTTTTCTCGGTGCTGAGAGCGACATGTGAAACCCGATTCGAGGAGGCGGATGAGGCCGATTGCGGGTACATGGTGGACCCGGTATGGTTCCCCGGGGCAAGAAATGTTTTTCATGGAGTAGACAATGAGCCTGGTAGGGTGGCGAGTACCTACCGGTGATTGGTTGGACCTGGCGGTTATCCGGAGGATACTGACCAGAGTCGATAGATGGATATAAGCGTACTGCCGGGGCCGAGGGCCGATACCGCAGACAGAGCCCGTGGGCCGATCCGGACTAACGGAGCCTGATATATGAAGATTTACGTGCCGATGCTGGGCACAGTTTTCATGATGTTTTCGAGTGTCGATGCCGGGCACTCCGGTTCCATGATTTTGACGTGTCGCGAGGGACACAGATGGTTTATATCCTCATATTATTCCTATGCACATGCTTTATGATATTTACATGCATGATGGTTATTGTCATTGGGTAACGAGTGGACGGGATCCACGTACATGCAGATTTGATTACATTGATCATACCTCACATTCATGATATGTTATTACTTGAGGCCTTGGCACGAGCACTTGGCACTACACTCATGTATAGAGATTACATTGCCAGTTTAGCATGCTTCAGACTTATTCATATTGAGGTTTATTTATATCTGATCGTATTGACCTAGGATGGGTCATGCATTCGATCTCTGCTTGTAGATATTTTTTATTCACAAGTTGGCAACTCACCCCCGTTGTGCCACAGTTCTTGCAGGTTTTGCCGTACAGGTTCCATAGCGGCATTTCTGGCACACTGCTTCCATATGGGTGACTTGCGTTGGTAGGTGGGTTCTTTTGTATCAGAACCGCCATTGTTCATGTATTATTCATTGTATCTAGACATTCCATCAACCAAAACTTGAACGTCGTTTCAGACTTAGAAAACAGTGTTGTATTATTTCGACCTTAGAGTTGCGCTTGTAGTATTACGGTTTTCTGGCTGTTTTGAGTTTCTTTTGGGGTTTTTGATCCTCGCCCTTTGGCGTTGTATATTATTATTGCTTGCGTGGTTGTGACTGTCGATTGACGAAGAGCTAGCTCCCGCTTGGGGATGCCTTTTTTCATTATATATATATATTATTCTTGTTGTACCCCGTTCGGGACCAGTTTTTACAAAGGAAACTCTGCCGAAATTTTCAAGAAAGGTTACACGTTTTAAAAATGCATATTCGGCTTAGTTATTTAAAAACTTTGATTTTCGAAACATGATTTCCTTACTTCTTAAAACCAGTTTTCCTTATTTACTCTTTAAATGGTTTTAGATTTCTGGGCTTTTGGCTTACTTGGATCAGATGGGGTCCTATAGACTTCATATGGTTCAAGGGCCAGTCACGTGCTTTTTCGGGTCGTGACAAAGTGGTATCAGAGCGCTAGGTTGACCTTGGTTCGAGTCTAAGTTTGACTATGTGGAGCCTAGGGTGTATATATATATATACGGAACTTAGGCTTGACCTTACGGAACATAGACTTAGTCGAGGGGGTATTATACCCGAACTTTCGTCGCATAGGATGACCCTTGGTTAATGGATTATGTAGCTTGAGTAGAGGGACGTACCGTACGTATGTTCCACGGCATACTTACGACACGCCACTCCGCTTAAGAAACCTTAGGATGTACATTTCCTTGCACCGTATTATATTCCTTCCTATGATCTATCATCATCGATACTGGTTATGGTTTTGCCGCCATGATTGCACGGGCAGAGTGAGCTACGGCTCGAGTTGCGTCAGCATGAGCTCGTCGTAGACAAGGACTGACCAGGGCGTGATTCCAGAGACTTACGATTGCAAATTGAAGAGTCGTCTTATTGTGTTTTCGCGCCATGAGCGTTGGCTTGATTGCTTTTACGAGATTTCCGGATGTGCTGATCGGCACCAGAGGATTGAGCTACTGATAGAGGCCAGCCAGGATGTGATGACCGTTGATATTATCGCTTATCCAGGACGATTGAGGCGTTGTCCAGCGCACGGACGAATGAGCCAGTTCTGCTGCGAATGATGAGATATCGCCCAGGTGATTTGAGCTACTGCAGCATGAGCATATTCTTAGAGATATGATAGTGAGTCGCTTGTTGTTCATAACAGAATACTGCATTTTATACCGCCCATTCTTATGCTCGTGTGTTTATAGGTAGGTGCTTTTAATCCGTGTTTGTTACATATTTACAGAGTACAGGTTTCCAGTCCAAATATTGCAAATCAAGACAAAATCTCCACAGTTACGCCAAAAGCAGAACATCTGTTGACAACAGATAAAAGCCGGGTTTCGGTCATTCATATCCGTCCAGTGCCGAGTACCAGTTCCTGAGACAAGACATATGACAGTGGTCATTCGTGTCTGGGACAAGCACAGAGCACGAGGGGGGCAGCACAAGAATCAATGGGTGTGTGGAGCTCGAGGGAGAAAATGTCAAAAGTATTATTTTTGATGCCATTTTGGACCGTTGCAAATCTTAAGCAATTATGGAAGCAAACTGCAAATTGGTATATGTAGAATAACATAGGACAGAGAACCAGGGAAGCACCCAAACTTTTAGGGCCCAACTCCCCAAAAGGGCCGCGGAACCGCGGCATAAGCATGGTTAGGCCGCGGTTCCGCGGCCGTATAGACTCTTCTTTCTGTCGTTTTTCAGGGGCAGTTTGGGGACTTCATATTGAGCCAGATTCTAGCCCTAGGTTTCCAGTTCCCTTCCTATAAATACCCCAGTTCTGAGCCAAACCAAGTGTTAAATTCTTTAGCCTCTTTTTGTTAGGTTTTAGTCTTCTTCTTCTTCATTCTTTCCTCCATGAAAATTGTAGTGAGAGCTTTTTGAGTGGATGATGAAATGAAGATGAGGGTTTTTGTATTATTCTTTTTGCTTAGCTTCCCCCTTGAGCTCTCTACCTTAACTTGATCTTGCAACCTCTTAAGTGAGCTTGCATGTTTAAGTTTTGGTCATTGATCTCAAGGGGTTGTATCATTTTGTTCTCTCTTTAGTGCTTCATTTCACATGAGTTCTTTACCCTTCTCTTGATCTTTCAACCTCTTGATTGAGCTTGCAAGTTTAAGGGTTGGCTATTGATCCCATGCTTGTTTTGAGTTCTATGGTTCTTGTAATTACTTTCTTGCATTTTTCATTCTTGTCTTTAATTACTTGCAATTTATTTATGCACTTACTTACTTGTAATCTTTTCTTTTCCCTTTTCTTTTTGTTCTTTCTTTTTTGTTCATTTTGTGAATGGTTGTAATTATCATTGTTAAGAATCAATACGGTATTGTAAGTTAACGTTTCTTTGCTCATTTACTTTTCCCGTTATTTTCCATTGAACTCCGCCCAAACGTTACGCAAGCGCTCCGTTAGGCACCCTACCCTAACAAGGTAACGGTGATTCCTAACCGCGACCGGTTGCGTTCGGTTTGGCCGGAGGCGAAAGCAAGAGACAAGAACGGAAGGACAAGGGTAAATAAGCCGGATTCCACGAATACCGCGCTTAAATCCCCTAATCCACGTTGTTGCCGATTGCTCTAGCTTCAATTGGTCAAGACTCGGCTCAAAGGTTTTGAGTACGGATTTCTTTAGCTTACAATTTTGTATCTTTTTCTTAACAACTTTATACTTGCAAATAATACACATAGGTTAGATTGAACAAACTCATACAAATTCTTTATTGACTCGTCTAAGACAAGAACGGAAATACAACCATCTCCCTGTGGATCGACCCGTGCTCAACCGGCTAGCTGCATAGCGACACCGTCTTGATTACGGTTAACTTTAATTCTTTCAATCAAATGGCGCCGTTGCCGGGGAGACGGTAGCGTATTTTCTTTCTTGTTATTCGGGTTAATATTATTTTTGTATATATTTAAAAAAAACTTTTTCTTTTTTTTGATAATTTTTGTGTGCAAGTCTGCAGATTTTTGCGGATTTGCAAACGGCGATTGTGGGGAGCAAAGTATACGTTCAAGGCTAAGGTGATTGCAAAGTACAGTGCCAAAGATCCGGGTAGTTTGACCCGCGCAAGCGAACTTTTCAAGCTTACCGTATTTGATTCAACGGGGGTTTCCTAACCCAAAACTTAACGGTACGTACTTTACTAACACCTTCTTCTCAAATCCGACGCTTCCAATATACTATTCTTTGCAGGATTCTTTGCAAGTTCGCTAGCAAACGCCAAAAATTGACTAACCCGTATTTGTTGCAGTGCCGCGCTTAAACTAAAAAAATGATTGTTTGATTCTTTATAGAATTTTTATTGAATTGCGCATTGCATACATTAATACGGACTTAAGGGAAAGCAAACCCCACAATATACGGTAAAGGATTTCATCACCTTTTCCGTGGCCCACAAATCACGAACTTGAGCATAACGTTTACCCGCACAAAATTTAAAAGAAACTAGACTTTAAGCCTTAAGGACTTCGCGCTCACTAGGAGAAGTTAACTGTGTTTAGAACCTCACTTAACGGTATATTGCTTACGGGGTGTCTAGGAAAGTGTTAACGGCGAAACCGCCAAAAGAGAAAAGGTTATTTAATTAAGGAACTTCGCGAAAGCGTTGGAAAACCTCCCCTTATCTCTGCACTTACCTGGCCTCGTGATCAGTGTATCTTGAGCCCGTTTCTCGACACAGTTTTACTTCGACAATCAAGTTCTGGAGCAGGTCTAGTTGACCTAGGTGAACCCTAGAACGATTAGGTGTGTGGTATTTTTGTGTCATGATTTTTTTTATCCATATTCTTTTTGTGTGTATATTTCATTCTTCTGTTAATATATAAACTATAAAAAAAAATATCACATTCTTTTTTCCCTCCTTTTCTCTACCTTTCTTTCTCTCTCTTCATATCATGGGTACCCCACCTCGAAAAACTCTTGCCGAACTTTGGTACCCATAACCAAACATTACTTCTTACGGTTCTTGCTTTGGCCGAACATCGAACGACCCCTCCATGCCCAAAGTTTCACTGAAAGATCGCATAGAAGCGTCTAGGACAAACACTTGCACTCCGCATTCCACTTTGTATCAACCTTTTCAACCTCCCGCACCCGCTTATGTTGATACTCCTTTTGCAAGTCGTCCTTTGTCCATCGCTGAACGTATTGAACAATCTCGTAGCCAATCTTTCACTCCTTTCACCACTTCAAATTCTTGGGATCAACAATTCCAATCACCTTCCTATCCATATGTTGATCCTGCTCCTGTCCAGCCATTCAATTCCTACTAATCCTACCCTACTTTTGCACCTTCCCTAGACATTGCATCAGAACCGCTATTTGGGAGTTTTCAGTATCCAAACAACTTTGAAATTTTTACTGAAACCCCTTCACAACCAATGTCTAGTCTAGAACAGTCGTTGGAAGACTTTGGGGTAGCGTCAAGCCAACAGATGATTGATTTGAATGTGTCCATGGCCGCTCTCGTACAACATACTGACCCGGTAGCTAGTTTTCAACTAGCTCCTAATTTTTCAATGTATGATGATGCGGCAGGACAGGCTGTGAATTTGAGTGGAGAGAGTGAGCTGTACCCCCTTCCGAATCAAGCCTACCCGGTCCAAATTGAATCCCACAACTCCTGTTTTGAAAGTCTATCTAGTATCCCACATGATTTATCAATTGAAGATAGAATGATGAATGAGTTGTGCGACTTTGTAGTGTTTGATTTACCCGATTGTGAAGGGACCTTGCCAAGTGAAACCAATCCCAAACCTTTTGACCTCTACACCTCCACTCTAGAACCTGAATTGATTGATATCCATGCTTTTGATGAGGTGTCTGAGAATATTGATTTTCACTTGATTGAGGATATTGACGCAGGGAATAATTTGGATGATGAACCCATAGATTTGGCTGAGTTTTTCTCTTCAAATCATCATCCCGAGTCATTAAATGTTTTTTCCGAACCCCATATGCGTCTGGATTTTGATAATAAATGCATGGATGAGATAAATTTTGAGGAGAATATTGAGGATAGTACTGAGGATGAAACAGTTTTAATTGATGGGTCGGATTTTCCAATTCATCCTGTCCCTGTCATTAACTGTCTACACCTTCCTGAAACCTTACCCGATACCCTTCCTCAATCGCTTCCCCCCACCCTTCCTATCGTTTCGACCTGACAAGAAACCGTATCATTTTCACTTCCTGTGTCTGGTTTACCGAGTTCGGCTTACCCATGGTTTCTCACGAATCTTGAGGGATTTGACCCCATTTCTCGCCATATCGATAGATTAGTACAATCCATCTTTTCACATCGATCATCGCAGATTGTACTAATTTATTCAATCCATTTCCACCCTCAAGTTCGTATTCCACTTCTTTCTCCCTTCCGACATTCTTCTTCTTATATACCGAGACCGTATACCACTTCTATCTCCATACGGTCTCGCGTATTCTCCATTTCTTTCCTCTTCACCTTCTTTCACCAGCCACTGCCTTATCACAATAAGATCTTTGAATGGTTGGTACTAACTTTTGGCCTGTGTAAGGCCTTGTATAGCTTGATACTATTCTTTTTCCCCCCCTAATCCTGAATTTCAACGCTTAACAGTGGAAACACTGTTTTACTTAAGTTTGGGGGGGCCTTTTTTGTATATATTTTTGTTTTCCTTTTTGTTTTGTATATAATTTGTTTTTAGGGAGAGCGCCGACAATTTTGACCCTCTTGGTATAGCCTGACAGTGAGGGCACTGTCAAGTTTAAGTTTGGGGGTGTGCTCGGTAAGCTTTCTTCCTTCGCATTCATTTGTATATTTTGCATTTGCATACCTTATTAAAAACCCACAAAAATTGAAAATTTTCCAAAACATATAAAAACTTTGTCGTCAAGTTAGCTAATAGGGTAACTTAGATCTTTATTCTGAAAGTTTAGTTGATATGTTAGAAATAACTAAATTCTAGGATTAGGAATTGAAAACCCTAAAAATAACCCTCATTCTGTCTAACTTTGGTAAGTATACGTCCTTACAGTTTTTTTTTGAGAAATAGGTAATCTTGAGTTCAGTTCTTGAGTTAAGTCAAAATGAAGGGAAAGTATTGAAGCTTTACTGAAGGATAAGTCTGAAAAATAATTTCTTTTCTTGAGTTCAAATTTAGAAAGTATATACCCTACAAACTGCACTTACACGCACCTTGAAACTTGGGATAGTAGAGGATACCTAGAAATACTCTTGCCTGAAAGCCTAGTATGAAAGAAAAAAACGGTATTTAAAGCTAAACACCAAAAGAGCATGTTGAAAAATATATCCGGTCTTGAAAAAGAAAAAGAAAACGAAAAAATAGAATAAAGTCATGACCTGGAAACTGCTATTTACGCTTTAAGTTCACACATTCAGTAATCGGTCGTTAGTGCCTCAAGAAGCATTAATAGTCGCATGAAAGGTGTGTGAGCAAATCCGTCCATCCTTAATGAAAAGAAGTAGTATTAGGTATTAGGGCAAGGGTATTATAGCTTAAATTGAATTCTTGAGTGTAGGGGTGCAAATATACACACACGTAGGGGTATACAATCGATGTTTGGATAAAAGATAGAAATAAAGAATAAGACTTGTGTTTTCTGTAAAGTTGATAAAAATCCCTGATTTGAGGCCGCACTTTAGAAGGAAAACTCAGGAGAACCAACATCTTTCTAAACTTTTTTGGAACGTATAGGACCTAAGGTTAAATAGATAGGAGGTGTGAAAAATAAGGGTTGAAGATTTCTAACTTAGGATATAGAGTTTCTAACGTAATTACTAAACTGTAGGAGTAGATTCGATGTTAACTTATGACACTAGCTTGACGGGATTTTGTGAGTGTAATCCGCTGAAAACCCTCAGGAGACAACACTCCTCCTACTAGGGACACCTAGAGGTTTAACGGCTTGTTGCACGCGCTCAGTGCAATCGCGTTCCCTGCGAAAGTGCGGTTAGGATTTTATTTTTGTGAATAATTGGTTTTGCTCGGGACGAGCAAAAGTTAAGTTTGGGGGTATTTGTTCATAACAGAATACTGCATTTTATACCGCCCATTCTTATGCTCGTGTGTTTATAGGTAGGTGCTTTTAATCCGTGTTTGTTACATATTTACAGAGTACAGGTTTCTAGTCCAAATATTGCAAATCAAGACAAAATCTCCAAAGTTACGCCAAAAGCAGAACATCTGTTGACAACAGATAAAAGCCGGGTTCCGGTCATCCATATTCGTCCAGTGCCGAGTACCAGTTCCTGAGACAAGACATATGACAGTGGTCATTCGTGTCTGGGACAAGCACAGAGCACGAGGGGGGAAGCACAAGAATCAATGGGTGTGCGGAGCTCGAGGGAGAAAATGTCAAAAGTATTAATTTTGATGCCATTTTGGACCGTTGCAAATCTTAAGCAATTGTGGAAGCAAACTGCAAATTGGTATATGTAGAATAACATAGGACGGAGAACCAGGGAAGCACCCAAACTTTGAGGGCCCAACTCCCCAAAAGGGCCGCGGAACCGCGGCATGAGCATGCTTAGGCCGCGGTTCCGCGGCCGTATTGACTCTTCTTTCTGTCGTTTTTCAGGGGCAGTTTGGGGACTTCATATTGAGCCAGATTCTTGTCCTAGGTTTCCAGTTCCCTTTCTATAAATACCCCAGTTCTGAGCCAAACCAAGTGTTAAATTTTTTAGCCTCTTTTTGTTAGGTTTTAGTCTTCTTCTTCATTCTTTCCTCCATGAAAATTGTAGTGAGAGCTTTTTGAGTGGATGATGAAATGAAGATGAGGGTTTTTGTATTATTCTTTTTGCTTAGCTTCCCCCTTGAGCTCTCTACCTTAACTTGATCTTGCAACCTCTTAAGTGAGCTTGCAAGTTTAAGCTTTGGTCATTGATCTCAAGGGGTTGTATTATTTTGTTCTCTCTTTAGTGCTTCATTTCACATGAGTTCTTTACCCTTCTCTTGATCTTGCAACCTCTTGATTGAGCTTGCAAGTTTAAGGGTTGGCTATTGATCCCATGCTTGTTTTGAGTTCTATGGTTCTTGTAATTACTTTCTTGCATTTTTCATTCTTGTCTTTAATTACTTGCAACTTATTCATGCACTTACTTACTTGTAATCTTTTCTTTTCCCTTTTCTTTTTGTTCTTTCTTTTTTGTTCATTTTGTGAATGGTTGTAATTATCTTTGTTAAGAATCAATACGGTATTGTAAGTTAACGTTTCTTTGCTCATTTCCTTTTCCCGTTATTTTCCATTGAACTCCGCCCAAACGTTACGCAAGCGCTCCGTTAGGCACCCTACCCTAACAAGGTAACGGTGATTCCTAACCGTGACCGGTTGCGTTCGGTTTGGCCGGAGGCGAAAGCAAGAGACAAGAACGGAAGGACAAGGGTAAATAAGCCGGATTCCACGAATACCGCGCTTAAATCCCCTAATCCACGTTGTTGCCGATTGCTCTAGCTTCAATTGGTCAAGACTCGGCTCAAAGATTTTGAGTACGGATTTCTTTAGCTTACAATTTTGTATCTTTTTCTTAACAACTTTATACTTGCAAATAATACACATAGGTTAGATTGAACAAACTCATACAAATTCTTTATTGACTCATCTAAGACAAGAACGGAAATACAACCATCTCCCTGTGGATCGACCCGTGCTCAACCGGCTAGCTGCATAGCCACACCGTCTTGATTGCGGTTAACTTTAATTCTTTCAATCACTTGTCACCGAGGATTTATGACTAGGACATGTGGTTCGTTCGCTTACCCCGATGCGAGGTCATTAGGTAGCTTGATTCCAGCTAAAGACGACTTCACGAAGGTTCGTTGAGAGTCGATGGAGACGATCGAATGTTAGGAACCCATTTTTCTAAGTTTAAAGTATTCGTAAAGACATGCAAGCGATTCTATGGACCCTCTAGAAGAATGAAACCCTAACTCGATATAATGACCGTGTGAAAGCCTTTGAACCTTAGGGTTTGCGGCAGTTCCGCGGCGCCATTAGTGAGGCTTGGGTTTGCCCTTCTACGGCTGGACCACCGATGCTGTGGTATGTACTCGATACTATTAAACTGTACCCGAGATGTTGAGCTCTTGGGGGATTGTGAGGTTCTGACGAGTCGATCGGATGGTTCGACATCTTTTAGATCTTGTGATGGGACACTGCTTGGGAGACTCCAGATACGAGCATAGCCATTGGAGCGCAGTCTGTGTAGCCACGAGGAGATGAGTCCGAATCAGTTGATATTGAAGCAGAGTGGAGTAAAGAGTTCGCTTGAGATTTCGACGAGATGACGTTCCACTCCGCTGACATCAGAGATGCGATACGCACGTTGAGGACGTGATCGGCTAGATATCTTCTACTGAGTGATGAAGATACCAAGTTCGTGATTTCGAGTCCGTGTTAGAGACTTCGGAGGGACCGTAGCTGAGGACATTGCAATTCGCAGATAGAGACGCGATGTCGAATGGTCGATGATACAGACATGCGGGACAAGAAGTTCGTGCGAGATGCAGACGAGCTGGTACTACACCCCGTTAAGATTAAAGGTCGGATATGCATACAGAGGCGCAGGGATGCGACCAGCTTCCGAGGAGATGTTGTACTAAGGACGCAGATGTCCAGAGAGCAAGAAAAGATTATGCCAGAGTACCAACCTCCGTACAGTTTGGCTTAGGCAAGATCAGAAGAGACCTTGAGTAGGATTCCTTCCAGTACACTGCTGCAATAAGATTTGCACCAGGAGCAGATGAGTGATGTGTATTCAGAGGACCCGAGGTCAGCGCCAGAGATGTGCTGCTTTAGGAGCGGTCGTGAGGATTGACCGAGAGATGACCAGGGAAGTGCCAGAACGGAATCGTTCCTGTCAGCACACCTGACCGGGCCGATGAGCCGATGGATTGTGAGATTGGTAATCCACAGGGAAGATAAGGAACCAGAGGCAGAGGACGCCAGCCGCGAGCATGAGGCAAGTAGATATCTTGCGCCGCTAGCATTGGATGTACGGGCAGCTTCTCGACTCGAAGGACGATATACCGACGACAGTATTTATGATTTATGATTTATGATTTGTGATTTTGTGATTTGACTATCACGTATCCGTCACTTTGGATTTCGGTATTTTGGGTGATCTATTTGCATGATTTAGTCTTGATGACTGAGTTCCATGATATTTGATTTTATGCACCATGGTTGCACCTACTGGGTATTTATAACTTGCGCATAGTTATTACTCTTGAGGTATTGATTGTGATTTCATGCCTATTTTATGCCGGTGATTTGATTTACGCTTCCAGCGTAGTTTTCATGTACTTTTAGTGTTTTGATTTGATTTGTGCACGCTGATGCACACGGTTGTGAGCTTTTCCATCGCGGTACACTTGATTTTGATTGAGCCGCATTATATATCGTCGACTTGACCCTGATATTTATGATTTTTGCACTCCATGCTTTCGACTGGACTTACGCATGTTCGACGTTTGCTATTAGATTTTGTGATTCCGTGCATGTTGAGTGCGTAGGGTCTAGATTTTCATTCGTTCACGATGGATGCACCGATTTGGATTTTCGCGCATGTTGGGCGCATGCTTTGAGATACGATTTTGGTGCACACCTGATGCACTAAATCGAGATTCTTTGTGCATGTCAGATGCACCAGATTTTGGCTGTCAGGCACACACGTTGCCTATGACAGATGCTTCGTGCACACCCGTTGCACCTAGATGTTGTTTTGTGCATCTGTGTGGCACATATATGGATTTTGATTTTCGTGCGCACCAGACGCACAGGGTGATGTTATGTGCATTTTTGGGATTTATTCCTTTTGGAGCAGTACATTTCTATGATATTTGATATTCGTTTTGTACCGAGCAGGACTAATCAGAGGACAGTACCTGGATATATTTTGCATGCATTGATAGTTCGAAGGGATTTCCAAAGAGTGAGCTATAGTCTCGGTATATATATTGTAAGTCCATGCTACCTCTCCCGGTACTTTCGGGAATGCGGAATTTGGTAAATAACAATTTTTACGGAGGTGGTAATATGGACCTATAACCCGGATCTTGGTTAAACTTCTATCTAACATCCTAACTAAGAGTTTCTAGCTACTCGGTTAGGGGGTTATACCAAGCTTGTCTTGAACTCCTTCGTCTTCAAGCTCCGGTGGTGGTCCGATGGCTCCTTCTCGTCGTCTCCGTACGCCGAAAATAGATCCACTTGAAAGCTCCAACCTTTAGCTCCTTCTTCGTTCTTTGAAGAAACTAGTTCACTTGGTTTGCTAAACCTAGTGAACTAGAATGAGTAGAGAAGATTTAGAATGGGATTTTATCTATGGTTCTTGATTCTCAACTCATGAGAGATATGAACCATAGATTAAAGAGAGGGAGCAAGAGCAAGAGGGTGAGAGCAAAATGGAGAGCTCAAGAACAAGAGAGAGAATGAGCAAGAAAGAATGAGGCTCTCTTTTGTCTCTCACCCTCTCATAATCCAAAGTAATCATAACTCATCATATCAATAAAAGTCTTATGTGATGGTTGAAGCAACCATAACCTTATCATGTCATGCACTCATTTTACTCAAATGAGCAAGCAAGTAAAAGTCTTTGGCTTGAAATGATAGCCATGGTTATCATGATGGTCAACTAGTCAAGCCTAGTCAACCGGTCAACAAAGTCAACAAGTCAACAAAAGTCAACAAGTCAACAAAGTCAACAAAAGTCAACAACCAAGTCACCATAATACTTAATTAATATAATATTTAATCACATATCATATTCTCATTAGGGTTGAGCAAAAAGTCAAAAAGTCAACGGTCAACTGTCAACAACCCTAATGAGAATCCGCTGTCTGTGCCTCCCTGTCAACTGTGCATACACACCCGCATCCGCGTTCCGAGGAACACGAATGCAAACTGGATAAATCCAATCCCATAAGGTACACTAGGATCTGGCTTAAACCAAAGCCCGCTAGTGTAAACTGTCCGGACACTGTACGTGCACAAGTGCACGGATGTGACCGAACCCTGTCGTAAAACCATGCGACCTGTCGCAATACCATGCGACCTCTACTCTTTTGCCTAAAGGCGAAAAGCTTTCTGTGTGGGACTCTAAAGACTCGACACTACGCTGGCAGTGGGTTTAACCACAGACCGCAAGCGGCACTAGCTGTGCGTAACCGTCCCCAGGTAATGCCGATAAGAAGACCGACGAGGCGAAACCCATCTGAACTCCTACTGAGCCTGAGTGTGACATTCTCCGTACAGTCCGGTCTGTTCGTCTGATACATCGCATGGCGGGCCTAGGGGGCGGTAAACGTCAGTCCCCCAATAGCGGTACAAGTCGTGCCGGAGCGAAGCCCAAAACACCCTGAGATAACACTGGAAGCCTACCAGTATATCTCGTTTTCCCTGGCCAGGGACTACTCGTGTAATGGCTCTCCTAGACACAGCGCGATGTCAACCCCCAATACCGGGAGAGACGAATCCTGTCTAACCGTCACTGCCTCCAAGTGCTTCGGGACTGCACCCAACCACCACCTGTTTGCACGACTCCTTTGAGCCGTGGTAGGGTAGTGATCAAAGTACAGTGGGAACACACCCGAGGCGAAGTGACAGTGTCAAGTCAGCGGACTAAGCTGTACTCATGTCACCTGGGAACTGATAACTGACGATAGGTATAATACCAACTAGTCAGTTCCCGACGAGTCCTGTCCAGTGTACCCGTAACCTAACGGGCACCCGCATACTATCTCAAGTACGACGTACTGACGGCTGTGGGACAGACCGTCTCCCACACTGGGATGAGAAGCGCATGCGCTGGTCTACTCCGGAGTATCGATGCCCTGTCTCGATAGTCCTGCGACCAGGGACCTGCATAAGGATGTGCTTATAGATTACCCAGCCCCACTAGTGTGACGGCCATCACATCGCTGGTAATCAAGCAAAGATCCTAAGGGCTCCACTAATGTGTATAGGCGATATACAAAAATAAACACATGTACACATTGAAGTAGAAACAAACCAAGTAGCATACTACTATTTTGAGCAAGATTGTATATACAAGGTGAATATCCCAAGCATCCATTAAGTAATATACAAACTAGTATGATACAGTAATGGCCTCTAGGGCATATACACTAACATATATATACCTACGTGTCCGATATGACACGGAACGTTTTAAAAACAAGGAAACACTTCTAAATTGTTTTCAAAACGGCGGAACGTACCTGTTAAACAAAGGATATATATATACGTATATAGTTATTTTCTTATGAAAAACGTCCGCCACTGTGCAGTGTTACGCGCATCGCACAGCGACTCAAAAAGATTTAGCATGCATTTACATCAGCTAGTCACATGTATAGATTGGATGTCTACATGTATAGTTCTGATCTATATCATATTGGTTTTGTATTGGATTTGACATTTGTGTCGTTACCATGACTCCGATGATTGCGGGATGCTTGATGGAGTGTTACTTTTGAGTTATCTGCTCAGTACTCATGCGCATGCATTGCGCTATGATACGTTTTATGTATTGCTGATTTCGGAGCCCCGACGACTTGGAATTTGTATCGAAATGTTTTAGTATTTAAGGGTTTTAAATTTAAATTCGGGGACCGTATTTCTTTAAGGGGGTAGATTGTAACGTTTTAAAATAATAAAATATTATTTTTGGGAATTTTTATAATTTAATATTATTTTAATGAATATTTTAATATTCTGGGATAATTAAATACAAATAAATAGGGAAAAATTTTGGAAAATTCTAAAATAGGGTATTTTAAAGAATCATGCCATTTTAAAGTTTTTTAGACTAGTTATATGCTAATATTGTGCTAATCGCGATTAAAAATAGCTAATCGGATTTTTGGCATTTTTGTGCAAAATTGTGCACATATCATTTTCCATACTTGTTACACTTGTGTTACATTTCTATTGCCATGGTTGTTCTTTTGGGTTCACTATTGGAGTGAGAAGGAAAAGAAAAAGGAAAAGAAAAGAAAAGGAAAAAGTAGCATGATGAGAGAGAGAGAGAGCAAGTCAACCCTCACTTGATGAACCATTCCCCATCATTTTCCCCTTCTCATTCTCTCTCCTTTCCCTCCCCTTGTTGCTGCTGCTGCTGCCATCCCTCTCTCCCCCTCTTCACAAAAACCCTAGATCCACAATGAAATCAACCCCAAAACCCCATTCCCACTTCACAAAACTTGCTCACTAGCTACACATTGAACCTAGCAAGATTGGATTTGGAGGACTTTGAGCAACTCAAGAATTTTCTTCAGTTGCCAAAGGAGGTAATTTCTGCACCTATTAGAGTAGTATCTCATTTCTTGTGCATCAATACTAGTTTTGTGTCGATATGGTGTCGTTTGATGGATTTTTGGAACTTCAAGTTAGGGTTTATGTGAGATCTGAAATTAAAGATGAAATTGAGGATTGTGGTAACCTTAGAACCCCTTGTGTGATGCTAATTTGAACCCAAACCTGAACTAGAAACCAGAATACGGATTTATAAGACGATGTCGGAGAAAAACTGTAAATCTGGGAGTGTTTTGTGGAATCTGCTATCACCTCGAGACCCCAAAAATGAAACTGAGTTGACAGTGAGATGTGCAGGTTCCATGGAACCACCACACCAAACCCTAGCCCCCAGCTCCAAAGTACGGCCGCCAATTTATTCCTTCTGGCCGTAAATTGCGGCCAGAGCAGGAGGGAACTGTCTCGATTTTTGTGCATAGCCCTATTTCCTCTAGTCTTGACCCTGAGTATGCCTAGTTTTGACTGATTCCATCTAGGATGAAATCGGGGTTGATTTGCTTGAGTTGGCGTAAGATTTACGACTTGTTTTCGCATGGATTTTGGTATTTGGTGATTCATTTCTGTCGAGTGGCGTTTGGACGTCAACGACAAGTGGATATTGAACGTGTTTACATGCGAGACGATAGGTTTTTACCTATACGAGTAGCGTGTGCTGTTTTGGTTTCCGATGTGATTTTCATGTGCTTTAGCGTTGTGATATACTTGTAGGTACCCTACGAGATGTTGAGGCAAAGAAGATGAAGATGGTGACATCGGCACCGACACATGAGAAGCAAGGTGAGTAGATTTATATCTATGGGGAGAAGTCGGGTGGATGGCGTATAGCACCCCGCAGTTTGTGGTGATGTATACGAATACGTATACACACATATATTTATTATGTTTTGTTTAGGATTATTGATGGTAATAATGGTATTATTGGTGATAAGGATGTATTGGTTGAGTATAGTGCGAAACCCTAGAGTAGTGGTTGCACCCAAACATACACGTACACATATACTTGCATGCATTCTTTCATTTATCTGTGCGCATATAGAGGTGTGTATGTCTACACATGGGTATGCGACTATGTGTTCATATACGGGATTGAGGATGATACATGGGATTGAGATGAGTAGATGAGGTTTGATTGAAGCCGTGAGATTCGGCGATATGACAGAGTTCGTTTTTGAGATGTGATATGATGGTAGTGATACCGGATATGTGATGAGATGAATGTGATATTGACCCGTACCCAGCTATTGGGATGCTGTACGACGATTTACCGTACGAGCTTTATATTGATGTTAGATCCGCACTCATGACTCGAAGATGTTATATGATATACTGTATCGTACGTGATACTATTGAGGTGAGATCATCGACTATATATATATATATATATGTACATCGACTCAGATTTAGGTGGTTTCCATAGCCCTCCCGATTGACTTGATTGTTGGGTTCGTAGTTCGCATAGTAGGCGTTAGACTAGACCCGAGTCATACCTATTTCAAACTAACGAATCGGGGATATTTTAAAGATAAGAAAAAGGGTTTATACGGATATTTTCAAACGACGCATCTTTTCTTAAAACACCGTAGCCCTTATTTTACCAAAATCCCTGATTCGTCTTATTTCAAAAGGCAAGGTTGCATGATATATCTATTGAGGCTGGTTCTATACTGTTGTGTTGATTATTCGATTCCGCATATTCATGCTATTTGCATTGCATCGCTTGTATTGTTGATATATTTCAGTCATGCTGCTAGGACACCAGCACCATTATCGATGATGCGTATGTTCCACGTACACTTGTTTGCCGGCTCACACACTTCATTATCGATAATTTCCATGTCACTATACTGTAGTACTGTTGCATTCAGTGTATGTTGCTTACATTTCTTTACATGTCGCATACATCATGCTTTCTGATTATACGCATTGAGATATGTTGTTTCCATGATATTTCTGGTTTTTGGGAACCGTGGGTGTTTCAAAAGGAAAGTATGTAATTGTTTTAAAACCCAGTAACCCTTGATATGATATTTCAGTGCGTCCACCATGTGTTTTCTGGGTGCTGAGAGTGACATGTGAAACCCGATTCGAGGAGGCGGATGAGGCCGATTGCGGGTACATGGTGGACCCGGTGTGGTTCCCCGGGGCAAGAAATGTTTTTAGTGGAGTAGACGATGAGCCTGGCAGGGTGGCGAGTACCTACCATTGATTGGTTGGACCTGGCGGTTATCCGGAGGATACTGACCAGAGTCGATAGATGGATATGGGCGTACTGCCGGGGCCGAGGGCCGATACCGCAGACAGAGCCCGTGGGCCGATCTGGACTGACGGAGCCCGATCCGGACTGAGGATTTACGTGCCGATGCTGGGCACAGTTTTCATGATGTTTTCGAGTGTCGATGCTGGGCACTCCGGTTCCATGATTTTGACGTGTCGCAAGGGACACAGATGGTTTATATCCTCATATTATTCCCATGCACATGCTTTATCATATTTACATGCAATATGGTTATTGTCATTGGGTGACGAGTGGACGGGATCCACGTACATGCAGATTTGATTACATTGATCATACCTCACATTCATGATATGCCATTACTTAAGGCACCGGCACGAGCACTTGGCACTACACTCATGTATAGAGATTACATTGCCAGTTTAGCATGCTTCAGACTTATTCATATTGAGCTTTATTTATATATGATCGTATTGACCTAGGATGGGTCATGCATTCGATCTCTGCTTGTAGATATTTTCTATTCACGAGTTGGCAACTCACCCCCATTGTGCCACAGTTCTTGCAGGTTTTGCCGTACAGGTTCCATAGCGGCATTTCTGGCACACTGCTTCCATATGGGTGACTTGCGTTGGTAGGTGGGTTCTTTTGTATCAGAACCGCCATTGTTCATGTATTATTCATTGTATCAAGACATTCCATCAACCAAAACTTGTACATCGTTTCAGACTTAGAAAACAGTGTTGTATTATTTCGACCTTAGAGTCACGTTTGTAGTATTACGGTTTTCTAGCTGTTTTGAGTTTCTTTTGGGGTTTTTGATCCTCGCCCTTTGGCGTTGTATATTATTATTGCTTGCGTGGTTGTGACCGTCGATTGACGAAGAGCTAGCTCCCGCTTGGGGTTGCCTTTTTTTCATTATATATATATTATTCTTGTTGTACCCCGTTCGGGGCCAGTTTTTACAAAGGAAACTCTGCCGAAATTTTCAGGAAAGGTTACACGTTTTAAAAATGCATATTCGGCTTAGTTATTTAAAAACTTTGATTTTCGAAACATGATTTCCTTACTTCTTAAAACCAGTTTTCCTTATTTACTCTTTAAATGGTTTTAGATTTCTGGGCTTTTGGTTTACTTAGATCAGATGGGGTCCTATAGACTTCATATGGTTCAAGGGCCAGTCACGTGCTCTTTCGGGTCGTGACACTAACTAACAAGCTAATCGAAAGGGTATGAAAACCACCTAAATCTGAGTCGATATATATATACATATATAATAGTCGGTGATCTCGACTTAATAGTACCGCGTACGATACAATATATCATATGACATCCTCGAGTCATGAGTGCAGATCTATCATCACAGTTATCTCGTACCGTAAATCCGTCGTACGGCATCCCAAATCTGGGTATGGGTCGAATCCCACATTTATCTCATCAATTATCGGGTATTCTTATCATCATATCTCATGAACTGGGGTACTGATCTAAGTCTAGTTCAAACTGATACCATCGATATATAAATATGTGCGTGTATGGAAACACACGCCTAAAGGCCCGTTATAACTCATGTCGTATCTCATAATACGAACTACATCATATCACCGATCTCATGGCACCATGCCCAAACTCATCGACTCATCTCCAAATATCATCCACTATCCTCATCATCCAACTGTAGATATAAGTGTGTATATATACATCGTCCCATACCTGTGTGTGTGTGTATACGTATTCCCATATACGCACAAATATAACAAAGTAAGCATGTGTGTGCGTGTAGGTGTAAACCTATTCTAGGGTTCGTGACTAAAAAGCTATACTAGTTCACTTCTAATAACCCTAATCTAACCGTAGAACACCTAATCACATCTTGAATATCCATGTCACACATAAAAGGTATCATATATATATAGGATATATATAGAATACTATACATCGAACTGCGGAGGTGCTATACGCTATCCACCCGACTTCCCCTGTAGATATAATTTGCTCACCTTGCTCTTCGCTTTCTGTTGCCGACGTCGCCACGTGCTTGCTTATCATTTCGAAGTCTTCATGGGGTACCTACACAATCATAACGTATCGCAAATGCGTATTAAAATCATGTCGGAAAACCAAAACGACACTCTAAAGGCCTATAGGTTAGAATCTATGGAGTACGCTTTCAAAACCACCAAATAACACCCGATTTCGACGTACAAACGTCAAGTAATCGAACACCACACAAATTTCAAAAATCCAGAATATAAAATACGCAAAACGAAACCCCGAATCAAAACAACAACTCTTGAAAATGATCCCAGATTTTACCCTTGGTCAAATTAGTCAATTTTGCATATGCCAAGGGTCTAGTTTACAGGAGATGAAGCTACAGACAAAGCACAAACAACAATGCTCAAGATCTGGCCGCAAATTGCGGCCAGAAGGGTTTTATTTGCGGCCCAGAAGTGGACTCAGGTGCTGGGGTCTTTAGGGTATGTTCTAAATCACCTACACATCTCTCTGTGTTTGCTAAATAATTTTCTGGTCACCCGGGTGTTAGTAGATTTCAATATACACACACAGAATCCATAATTCTTCCGATATCGGTTTTATAAATCCGTATTCCAGGGTTCTAGTCTCTGGTTTAGGTCTGAATTCCAGCACTAGGGTGTTTGTGTGGCCTTTACTGAGCTCAATTACACATCACAACTCAAAAATTCCATAAGCCCTAACTAGAATTTCCCAAGTCTCAATAAACGACACCAAAACGGTTCTAAACAAGCGTGGATGTAAAAGAAATGGAAATACTAGGGTAATGGTTAATAGAATACCTCATTTGGCAACTCAAGAATTTTCTTGAGTTGACCCAAGTGTCCAAAATGCAAGCTTTCTTTGTCCAATGTGTTGCTGGTAAGCTCATGCACATTTTTAATGATGTGGGTATTAGGTTTTGGGATGTTTTTAATGGTGTTTGAGAGGATTGAAGAGGGGGAGGGAGTGAGGGCAGCAGCAGCAGCAAGAGTGAGGGAGAGGAGAGAAAATGGTGAAGAGTGAAGTGGGAATGGGAGCTTGGTCCTAGGTTTGACCCCTTACCCTCTCACCCTCTCTCATGCCCATCCCTCCATTCTTTATTCCCTTTTCCTTTTCTTTTCTTTTCCATTCTTTTCCCCTCTCAACTAAAACCAATAACCATGATATAAAACATGAAGAAAAGCCATGAGAAAAATGTAACAAGTGCTAAAAAAAGATATGTGCAAGTTTTGCACAAAATAAACTTAATGCGCGATTAGCAATTATTGATCACGATTAGCACTAAATTAGCTTATAATTATTCATAAAAACTTATAATTTGCATAATTCATATAAAACACCCTCTTTTTAGTAATTCCCATAATTTTCCAAATTTTTCCCAATTTATCGGTATTTAATTATACTGCCTTATTAAAATATTCAATATTTTATTATTTAATTATAAAAATTCCCAAAAGTAATATTTTATTTTTTTGAAACGTTACAACTTGGAGCGAAGGGACAACTACACGGAGGTTTAGAAGTGAAGGACCGGTCTACAAAGGTTTTATTCCTTGTTCACTTAGTGTAAAGTTGTTTGCTTGCTTAGTTAAACCCTAATTCTCTAGTTAGATCCTTGGTTCGGCTTTCTTAGCACTCTAGATTTTTTAAAATTGCATGCCTGATACCTTAGAAAACTTAGTGAGGGTGCTAAGGAACCCAGTAATGCCAAGTTGCAAAATATCAGAGAATAAGTAAAAAGTGGACTTCGAACAGACTTCATCATCCACGAAGACGGATCTTTGAGATACGGCAGTAGATTGTGTGTACTACAAGATTCTGTTCGGGAAGAGTTGATGAAAGAAGCTCATAACTCTCCTTACTCAGTACACCCTGGTGGTATAAAGATATACAAAGATCTACGTCAACATTACTGGTGGCATGGAATGAAGTATGAAGAAGACAGAAAAGTTGCCAAATGTTTGGTGTGTCAGCAAGTGAAAGCTGAACATCACAGGACTGCTGGTTTACTTCAACCGTTACCTATCCCAGAATGGAAGTGGAAACACATTACCATGGACTTCATGACTGCTCTTCCTCTCAGCACGAAAGATAATGATATTGTATGGGTTATTGTGGATCGACTCACAAAGTCGGCTCACTTCATCCCATTTCGAGTTGGCCAATCTACCGAGACACTAGTAAAGAAGTACATGGAGGTAAGTATGAATTTAAGTAAGATTTAACTCTTCAATATGTACTATCTCTGATACCCATGAATTCATGCAGGAGATCATGAGATTACATGGAGTACCGGTTTGCATTGTCTCCGATCGTGACACCAGATTCCGATCGCAATTTTGGCAGAGTTTGCAAGCTAGCTTGGGAACAAGTCTGAAGTTTAGCACAACGTACCATCCACAAACAGAAGAACAATCTGAGCGAACGATTTAGATAATTGAATATATGTTAAGAGCGTGTATGTTAGACTTCGGAGGATCGTGGGAAGATCACCTACATCTTGTGGAGTTTTCATACAACAACAGCTACCAAGCGATTATTGGAATGGCACCCTTTGCAGCTCATATGGAAGGAAGTGTCGATCACCATTAAATTGGGACGACATTGGAGATAGAGAACTCCTTGGACCTGAGATGATAGTAGCAACAGTAGATGTAGTTCGCACTATCAGGAAAAGAATGCGCATAGCCCAAGACCGACAGAAGCACTTAGCTGATGCAAAGCGCCGTCACTTGAAATTCCAGCCGAGATATCATGTCTTTTTGAAGATCTCTCCAAACCGTAGAGTGATTCTCTTTGGAAAGCGGGGTAAGCTAAGTCTGAGATACATTGGACCATTCGACATACTCGAATGATTCGGGGAAGTGGCATATCGTTTAGCACTTCCACCCTCATTGGAAGGAGTGCACAATGTATTCCACATATCCCAACTCCGAAGATATGTAAGCGACCCCGGCCACATCCTTAATCACTCCGAGCTCACTGTAAAGATGGATCTATCTTGTGAGCAACAACCCGTTGAAATCCTGGACAGAAAGTTAAATTCACTTCGGAACAAGGAAGTAAACTTGGTCCGAGTGATGTGGAGACTCACCAAGAGAATCAACGTGGGAAAGAGAAGACGACATGCATGCAAGATACCCTGAGTTGTTTGTAAATTAGTCCTTAAATAATTGTATATTTCGAGAACGAAATTTTTGTAAGGAGGGTAGAATGTAACGACTATGTTTATAATGTACAAAATTTGTTTAAAGTTAAAGTACTAAATGGAGTATTTGCAACCCTGAGTATGCTATAAGTATTTAATTTGTTTAAGAACAGCAAGAAACAACTTGTAGCTCATTGGTAAATCCTTATACTGCTGTGACATAACCCCTGTGTTCAAATCCCCCCAGCCACATATTATTTTTATTGTTTTTTCTTTAAACTTTTTGGAAGCCCAAAATTTTACACGTCTAACACACATAAAAATGAAAAGTCACTAAAATCAAACATGCGGAATATAATATATGAACAGCCAGGAACACGTGTCACCAATCCAAGCACCCCACCCCCTACATCGACCAGCGAGATGAGCATCGAGGCCGGTGCGCCGCCCCACCCCCTCCCCCCCGGTCTCAAATGCTTCAAAATTTTACCCTAACACCCATTGGCCTCCCCCCACTACTCCTCTTCTGTTTGAATTTCTTACAAATTAATAGAGGATTAAAATCACCCAATAATCCAATGTTTAATGCATTTTAATTCTTATTTTTAATTCCTAAAGCCTAATTCTATTCTATAAATACCACCCCACACCCTATCCCTCTCTATTCTGAAATCTATTATCAAAACTCTCAAATTTTTCCAAGTCAACTAACTTGTACAAATGCAGTTAGCCCAAGGACACCTTTGGGAGACAATTCGGGAAGATTCTTCCGATCCTACGACTCCATGAATCTCTCAAAACATTCCTCCACCTCTTCTCTCTTCTCCAAACCAGTAAGTCCCCTCTCCTCTCTCCCTATTCTAAAAAAGTTCTCTTTTCAAAACTCGTCGGAAGTGGAGTTATTCCGATTTTCGATTCTAATTTTGTTAAAAACACAACTTTTTTAATAACCAAGCATCCATATTGTTACAACTTGTTTAACAATCTTAAAACAAACATTTAGAACAAGTTTCAATTCAAAATACAATGCTATACAACTTTTATTTCACTTTTTCATTTAAATACCAAAAAGTTCACCTACGACATTATTTCATCATATTTGCTGATATTACCTTTAGAAAACATCACGAGATAATGACCTACCTCATTACAACATACATCTTGACATAGCACGATTACTTGAAAACAATATTTTGGGACAAAGACAAATTTACATTTAAATACCCTAAACTATTAAAAACCGTATTTCTTTAAATTGTTTTAATCAAATTTCTTATGATTATGTCTCTACAACCCACTCTTGGGTAATCCTATTTGGTTGGTGCAGGTTATCGCACATCCATCGGACTAATAGGGCGAGAAGCAAACCTCCTCACGAAGCATACGATTTCGATGGAATTTTTATTACAATTTTTAAGAAAACGTGATTTCTATTTAATAAATAAATTCATTTTATAATAATTATATATAATAATATCAAGCTATCTATTTTAAATATATTTAATAAATTCCATGTTTTCTAAATAAAAGAATCACAAAAGTTGATGAAAATACCATCAAATATCAATACAATTCCAATTTTCACTAAATACCATATACAATTCAATCTAGGTTTATATTCACTAGAATACTTCATTTTAAAAATTACATCCATGAAAACCCTAAATACGATAAATAAATACTTGAGAATTATATCAAAGCTATTTTTCATAAAACCCCCTCAAGTTATATTAATTTACAATAAGGACCCTAGTAAATATAGGTTTAAGCGGGACCAATTCTCTTGAGCCTCAAGGAGCCGGAGAAAGTGGGTGCTTTCCTTGTTAAGGTAGACAACTAAAACGGTATTATCAATACGGTAATTGTCATAAAAAAAGACACAAATCCTGCCGTCCATATGTAGCAATTACCGATAACTCCAAAACTAATTCAAGACTTCAATTCTGTTTAAAGTGTCTGACTCAATCGGAGTCTCAATCTAATCTAAATACAATCCATATATGAACATAATTCAAATATAACTCCAATACAACATGAATCCATGTATACTGAAACTTGAACAAGAATACTATAATACAATCTATATCAACATGACTTGATGTAACATTTCAGAAATATAAAATATTATTTTTGAAATTTAAATATTAAAATAATATATTTTGCAAAAACTATTCGATTGCGAATTGGAGTTTTCATAAAATGGTATAAGTATATACCAATATTTGAGAAATGATTGGAGATTAAAATAATTTATTTATTAAAATGATATTTATCGAATTTGGGCATTTTTATAATTAATTATATGCAAGTTTAAGTTAAACTTGATTAGTGCACTACTTATCACGATTAAGCCAAATTTGTATTTTTACACAGTCATAGCTAGTACATCATGACATGTTGTATTTTGTTGCATGTTATTTCATTTATATTTGTGGTTTTGAACTTTATTTCATATGAGAGTGAAAAAGAGAAAAGGAAAGGAAAAGAAAACTCTATGTAACATAGCATGGGAGACAAAAGGGTATAGCCTTTAGTGAGGATTAGAGAGAGACCCTTGACTTCTTCATTCCATTTTCTTCACTTCTTCAACTCCTCGATCTTCATCTTCCTCCACTTCCTCTACCTCCATGATTCATCTCCAAATCATCACCATAAGCCGACACTCCAATCACAATAAATGATCCCCACCTCATCCTAAATCCTATGGACCAATCAAGTTTGGATTTTGAGCACATTGGGCAACCCAGGAATTTTCTTGAGTTGCCAAAGGTAGGTATATTCCTACTCTAGTTGTTAAGTCTTTAGCTTTTCTTATGTCCTATATTAGTTTAGAGTTAAACCGATATGGTTTGATGGTTTTAGAATTTCCTAGATGAGGTTTAGGGTTTAAGTTGAGTTGTGATGGTGTATTTAAGGCGTAGAGAGTGTTTTACTTGACCTTGGTGATGTTTAATAGCCTAGACCAGAGACTAGAACCAAGAATAAGAAAACTGAGATTTTCCCGTATCGGTTTAGTGGAGTTTTGGGGATCTACAGGGAATCTGGAGCAACCTGGGGTGTTTACAGAAAAATCAAACAAGTGCACTGACCTAATTAGACAACTAGAAACCCACCACCAAAGAACGAGCCCAATTTTCCCTATCTAGACCAGAGAGGCCGAGAATTTTGGTGATCTCGTTGGGCCTCTTTTGTATGTTAGTGTTGGGGTTTGGTCTGCAGCAAACACTCCCTATAACCTAGCCCCCGTATTGTTGGTTTAGTCCCAATTGACCTTAGCTAAATCTAGGAGCTGTTTAGGTTGGTTTTGGTTATGTTTTCCGATGTTTGAATTCTTAGTTTTGATATTTGATATTCGAATTGGTCGTTGGATGTTTGTACGTCAACGACGAGAGTTGTTTGGTTGTTTTTTCATGCGTAAGCTATAGGTTCTAACCTATAATCAATTCGTGTGTCGTATCGATTTTTGGACTTGATTTTAATAGCATTACGATGTGTTTTGATTGTAGGTACCTTCGCATGGATTTCCGAGACGACGAAGCACACCGACTTCGGCTAAACAAGGAGTTTATTAGGTGAGTAGATTTATATCTACAGTGGAAGTCGGGTGGATGGCGTATAGCACCCCCGCAACCGTAGTGTTAAGGATATATATATATAGTCTATAAGGTTATTAGAATACCATATGTGATAGTAGTGGACATGGTAGAAAGATATATCCTTAGTTCTATTTCTTAACCTTGAGCTATATATGCAAATATGTGGGAAAAAGGAAAGTTATGATATGATGATATGAGTCGTTATGATACGACATAATGGTAAAAGGTGATGTGATATAATGTGAATACGAGATGACATGAGATGAGTTATGACGATATAAGATGAGAAGAGATGATGTACGTGATTATAGATCCGTATTATTGTTTTGATGATATCATATGATGGATATTCCGTACATGATATAATAAGGATGAATAGCCAATATTTATTCTGACTTAAGAACATTTTAATTTATATCATGAAGTGGATATTGTGATATGTTTGGAGTCATACCCATTTCAAAACCAACAAATCGCTATGCACTTTTAAATGATGATTTCAAGGAGACGCTACAACCCTTTCAAATGGTATCTATACTCAAAAATATAATAATCCTCTATTTTCTAAAACAACGTTTCGTACTATTTTAAATGTAACTGTATGACTCCTACATAACTGCATATTTATATCTACTGTTTGCGCTTTCGATCTCTTATTTCTGCATACGTTCGCGTTTCTTTTATTACGATATATATACGACGTTTTATACTCTTATTTACCTGACTTTTTCTGCTAGTACACCTGCACAATTATCGATGATGCGCATGTTACACTTACACAGAATTGCCGGCTCACACACATTCATCATCGGTAATTGCTATGCCACTTACACAATAGAATTGCTATGCCACCTACACAGTAGAATTGCTATGCCACCTACACAGTAGAATTTCTATATCATGATATTATTTTTATTTGTAAAGTACATTCATTGTCCAGTACTATCATTTGACACGTTTGCATGATTTACTTGATTCGCTCACATAACTGTTCTATGTTTGCGTACATCGTACTTTATAGTTATATCCATTGAGATGTTATTTTCATGAGATTTCTGAATTTGAGAACCGCGATTATATTTCAAAGGAAATTATGAAATTGTTTTAAAAACGCGGTTTCTCTTGATATGATATTTTGAGGCGTCCACCGTGAGTTTTCTCGATTCTGAGCTTGTTTTCGAGATCCGATTCGAGGAGTTGGACGATCCGTCTGCGGGTACATGGTGGACCCGGTATGGTACCCTGGGATAAGAAATGTATGTTATGCAGTGGACGATGAGCCTGGCAGATGGAGCACTACCTACCGGTGATATTTTTTAGACCCGGAGGATAATAAACGGAGTCATGAGATGGATATGAGGGCCGATCAGAGTATGCGACGCCTGAGGGCCGATCTGAGTATGCGGCATCTGAGATGAGATAAATATGAGGGTCGATCTGAGTATGCAGCGCCTGAGATATGAGGATTTACGTGTCGATACTGGACATGGGTTTCATGATGTTTCGAGTGTCGGTGTTGGACACTCAGGTTCCATGATTTTGATGTGTCGTTGATGGACACACTTGGTTGATAACCTCATACATACAGGCATATGTTTTCATGATGATTCGAGTGTCGATGTTGGATACTCAGGTTCCATGATATTGATTATGTTGATGGACACACGTGGATTATATCCACATGCATGCAGGCATATGGTTCAGATCTTAATTTTGTGTGTGTGTGTGTCATTTGCATTGACTCGATTGTTGACATATATGCATACATGGTCACCCTAGATATCATAATATTACCTTCATGATACAGTATGACCTAGGAATCGTTGTTTTATTCGATTTCAACCTGCTGATGTTTTCTATGTAGGGTTCCTAGGCACACTCAAGAGGTTCCACAAGGCATCAACCATGCCAAAATCAAATTTTTCATGTGCCTAAGAATCCTATGCAAGATCGTTAACTAGAGATTACGCGAAAAGAAAGCAAGTAAACAACTTTATTGCTAAGTGAAAGGGACTACAACCTTTGTAGATTCGGTCCTCCACTTCCTTAGCTCCGTGATGACGTCCTTCCGCTGCGATCAATCGGATCTCGGACTCTAGCGTTGGTTTCGTCGGAGAAATGATCGGGCTAGGTCGTTGACTTCGATGCCGAAGATGATCTACGTCGAGGCAACTCAAACTCAAGCTCCACCTTCACTAAGTCATGAAACTTATGAAGAAAACACCCTATACTACATGGCAAGTGGTAGAGAATGAAGAAATAGGAAGTGGGTTCACTTTAGAATTGGATTTCTCACTTGATTTCAACACTTGAAATTTTCTAGCAAGCTTTTTTCTTTTCATGAAGAAGATGAAGAAGAAAAGAATGGAAAATAATTATTTAAAGTAGAAAATCAAGTGAAGCCTTATCATAATGCAACCATGGGTGAGTTTAACACATGTAGAGAATAAACTAGGGTTTAGGTGAATGGTTAGGTTAAGGAAAGAAACAAAAAGGTCAAAGCTTTTCAAAGCTTCATGAAGCTTCAAGTAAAAACCAAAAGAAGCCACCATTTTATTTCTTGCCCAAAAATAAATGAATAAAATAATTAATTAATTTAAAACCCTAACCATTAACCTAAACATGGTTTAAACTGAACACACACCCAAGTTTGCATGTATCATCAAACATGATACAAACTAGTGCACAAACATATATCATATATACAATGTGCACAATCAAGTGAGATAATCAATCTTAAGTGAACAAATACTAGTTAATGTAAAGTAATATATCAAATATATAATTATAAATTAAATCATTAAATCAACACCTTATTTAATGATCCGGTCATACTGCATATAACCGACTAATATCAAGTGTATCAATGTATCGAATCAACACTTGATTCGGTAACCCGGCTATATCTCATATAACCGTCCGATCATATAAATCATGAGAATAGAATACAGTATCACATACTGGTATTATTCTCGGTCCCGCACATATCTCATATGCGCTCCTATTTCGTTTCGCTTGAGCCAGGAAACCTCTGTGTAGGACTCTAAAGACTCGTCAATACGCCGGCAACAGGTGATGATCATATCAAACACCCACAAGCCGCAAGCGATTTGCTAAACGTAACGGCCACCCGGGTATTGAGCAATCAGAAGATCAACGAGCAAGTTCGCTCACACTCCTGTGAATCCAACCAGTAACACTTACCGTACAGTCCGGTCTCGTCGTCTGATATGTCGCATATCTCTCCTAGGGGTGGTAAACGTCAGACCCCAGTAGCTCGATAAGTCGTGTCGATATGAGGTCTATAACATTTCGAGAAACTAGTGGTAACACTTACCAGTAAATCTGAGCAACCCTGGCCAGGGATTTCCGGTTATAGCCAATCGAACACAGCACAACATCAACTCCCTGTACCGGGAGAGACGAATCCCCTCCTATCGCTCATTGCCTCCATGTGATTCGGGACTGTACCCAAAAACCACCGTTTTGCACGCCCTCTTGGACGTGGTAAGGTGGAAATCAAAGCACAGTGGGAATCACACAAGATTTTATGACGATCTCGGGTCTACAGACTAACCTGTACCAGTGTCACCAGAGAACTGCCATCTGACGTAAGGTATAATACCATCTGGGAGTTCTCGGCGAGTCCGTCCAGTGTACCCAGTCTCCACTGAGCACCCATATATCATCTCTGATGTCAAATACCAATGGATATGGGATCATCCATCGCCCATCTGTATGGGTCGAGAAGGTATACGCTAGTCTACTCTAGTATATCGATGCCCCGTCTCGATACACCCACGACTAGGGACCTTGAAGGATGTACTTATGGACTACCATGTCTCCACTAGTATGATCTGCATCATAGTCCAGGTAGTCAAGTACACATCCTAAGGTCTTTACCAACATGGAACAGAGAGACAATCAGTGTACACGTTAAGGTAAAGAGCAACCAGATAGCATACTATCATGTCGAGCAAGAAAGTCCTCCCTATATATGTCCAAGCATCCACTACAGTATACATCCTATGTATAGTAATAGCCTCTAGGGCATACATATAACTAACAATCTCCCACTTGCACTAGGGCCATCTATAGCAGTGGTTGCAGTATCTCATACTCAACCATCCCATAAAAGTCTATCTCTGGGAAAAGGCCTTTGTGAGCGGATCCGCCATGTTGTCCTCTGAGTCTACTCTCCTAACCTCGATCTCCTTGGAGATCAACCATCTCCATGATCAGGTGATACTGCCTTAGAATATGTCTGGATCACTGATGGGACGGACGTTCCTTGGCATAAGCCACAACTCCATTGTCACACAATGGGAGGAACTAAGTTCATCTCATGAACAAATATACACCCAGACTGCCTCTTTGGTAGTATCTTTGGTAACGATGTATCTTGCCTTTAATCGTCTAGTATGTCTCGGTATCTAGCTTGGAACTCTTCCAACATACCGTCCCTTTACTAAGGGTAAAGACAATGCCTGTGACTGACTTTCAGTCGTCCTTATCACCCTGGAACCTTTCCAGTGATTCTCTCTAAGATCGATTAATACTATCTCACTACAACTAGTGAGAATCCTAACATCCAATTAGATCTATCTCATAGATCCAAAACCCAGGATTTAGGAGGTATCACTTTGATCCTATATGGAGAATCATTGTGATAAGCGGAAATTGACCGAGCGTAGCATAGGAAACTCCTTTCTTATTAAGAGTATGTCATCCACGTACTCTACGAGGATCACCACCATACTCCCTACTACCCATTTGTTTATACAAGGTTAATCAACCATTTTGATGATGTCAAACTCTTTGACTAACATATCAAAACAAACGTTCCAACTCCGCGATGCCTGCTTTATCACATAAAAACATCTTGCTCGCGTTTCCGCTGCTCCCACTGTCTACGAGGCCCTATGGCTGTGTACTTATAGACGCACTCTTCTAAAACATCACTTAAAAAAGCAGTCATGGCACCCAACCGCCAGATATCGTAGTCATGGTATGTAGCCGTGGCAAGTAGGATCTGGATAGACTTAAGCATAGCAACTTAGAAAAGGTTTCATCATAATCCATACCTGGTCAATGATGCAAACTTTTAACAAGTCTTGCTTTGAAAGTCTCAACTTTTCCATGTACACCAAGTAATCTTCTCAAGATATACTTGCTCCTGATGGGGATTTAACCCTTCAGATAAAGCAACCAAAGTCCATACTTTGTTGGTGTATAAGGATTCCTCTCAGATCGCTAAGCATCCAGCCATTCTTACAGAGTCCCACTCCTGATGGCCAGATCGAAACTAGTTGGGTCATCATCTCATGATGCAATCCTCGCTCCCACTGTCATAGAGAAACTGAAGTAACACTCAGGTGGGTGAGGAACCCTACTAGATCAGCGGAGAGGCTGAGGTTCGTTGGAAACAATTGAATCCTTTGGTTCTACCAAATCATCAGCTGCAGTTTGTATAGCTGGAACATTTCCAGTTCTACATAACAGATCTTGCCTCGAACTTGTCCGGATTTTGCTTTTAGACATAGGCTGGACAACCCCAAATCTTAACAAACTTAAGATATGGGCTCTTCCCTTTCCATATCACATATGAAGCGGTAGGCAACTGCTTTTGATTTGAACCCTATTCAAAAGGTATGCAGCTTCTCAAGCGCATAATTCCCAAAAGGAAATAGGAAACTCAGCAGTACTCATTATAGAGCACACCATATTACATAGGGTGCTATTGCTCCGCCCCGATATACCATCGTGTTATAGTGTATACGGAGGAGTAATGCTGAGAGAGAATCTCATTCTCCTTTAGAATAGTCCAGGATTTCCGTGCTCAAGTATTCTCCTCCTCGATCACATCAAAAGATATAATACTTATACCCGTATTTTTGGTTCTCTACTTCTAACTTATATTCTGTGAATATCTCAAAAGCTTCAGACTTGTGTTTCAACAGGAACATATGTCTGAATCTTGAGAGATCATCAGAGAATGTAATGAAGTGCAAAGAACCATTCTTGGCATGTGTAGACAGGGGACCTTCATACATCAACATGTATCATCCCAAGAGTACACTAACTCTTTCTATGCTTCCAATAAACAGGGCTGTGGTCATCTTATCTTTGTGACATGACCGGCAAGTTTTCGCAAGATGTAAATTCAAATAGATTTAAATATGCATCTATGTGCAACTTAGCTAGTCGGGTCGCATTGATATGACCTAGTCTACAATACCTCAAGAAAGATCCGTTCATTTCTGAACTCTTCCTCTTGTATGTGTTCCGTATACTAAGAACTATAGTTTGATTTAGAACATCAATGCTTTTAGATAACGTACATGAACCGATCAACTTTTGATATAGGAAATGTTCAAAACATTATCCAACAATACAAAATTATATCCTTATTTACTAATAAAGAGACTGATATGATTTTGTATATCAGGTTCAGTATCTAATAACATTCGTTCAGAATCAATGTATTCTAGTAATACAGGGTGACAGTGACCAACAGACTTGGCTGTAACACTTGCACCGTTTTCTGCCTCATGAAACTTACCACCCGTTCTCAGTTCTCTACCTTTCTGTAGCCTTATGTAACAGATTACATATCTGGGATCCTTATCCGGTATTAAATACCGAGGACGTAGAGGATACAGAGAAACAGTTCTTTGTAATGAACACACCCGAAGGAGATGCATCATATGCACTTTCTTCGTTTGGGCGGCATAGGAATTCTGGTATTCCTCTATTTCCTGCTCTGTCTTATAACAATTATAAGTTGGAGCGGGACCAACGTTCCCCAGCTCAGTATAACAAGCGGGTTCGCTCAATATATCCGTATTATTATCTTGATTAAGGCATGATATGGTCGCTACCTGGAGAGAGAGAGAAGAAAACACTCAGCATATGCTCTTGCAAGATCAAATTGGTTATTATTTTATCTAATCGGGATGGCTCCCACTGTTTTATTCAAATATTCCTTAAAACCTTAAAAGGAAAGACTAGCCGGGATTAATTACACGCTATAAGTTCGCCAATCTTTCAGCCAGGCCAGTGTCGGTACTTTGAGGGAGGTTCCCCGTGCTTTCGCACGGACCTAATTAAAGTAAACCTCGTTTTCCCTGAGGCGTAACCCTGTTAACACCTTTCTAGACACCTACTTGATCGGCTAATTGTAATGTGTAAAACTCTCCCAGGAGTAACTCTTACTCGCAGCGGGTATCGGGATCCAACTATCTCATAGAAGGTATGCAATCTCATTGCAAATTTCAACACTTGAAATTCCCAATAATATTTTACCCCTAGCGTTCTATGACCTTGACGAATGCCAAACAACCCATAGTCCACTAGTCAAGTTCAACCCGTACATTTCTTGATTGAATTAAACCCACCCGCACGACCCTTGACGAATGCCAAACAACGCCATACGAATACTCTAATCCAATCTGCATCATATGCATAAGCAGATAAGTACTAGTTAGCTACCGCACACTATGCCTTGACGAATGCCAAACTACCGCAGCACGAAACTAAGTAGTACTTATCTGAAATGAAGGAGGGCTACGACAGGTTTTTAAGAAAACCCTTTGCGTAATGAACTTGATATCGTTGTAGAATCAAATGATTTTAAAATGAAGTGTTTTTTAGGCTTTTCTAGTTTTGCTAAAGGGGTCACTCCTGGTGAAGGGATCGTCGGCCCTTTCCTCATCGAATAAGGTGCAGGACATATCATATATATCACTATGCAAAGCAAAACTCCAAAAGCAATCAAAAGAAAAACCGAGGGGTGTAGCATCTGCCAGTTATTGCTAAAGGGATCACTCCCGGTGAAGGGATCTCGGCCCTTTCCTCATCGAATAAGGTGCAGGATGTTCTACAAGGAACACCGCGATGCAAAGCAAGAACTGTAGCTACCTGTTTTTGAAAATTCGATTCCACAACATCTTAGGTTTCTTTTATTTCATTAATCATATTAATGAAGTCCCATCATTATACCATCGGCATTCGCCTCGATGTCCCCTCGTGCACCGTTAGGTTAGGTGACTAACGGCAGAGTGGGGCAGGGCTAGCGCGAGTGCAAAACATAAGTAACGTCTATATAATATATCATATATATCATATACAGTATCTATCATCACATATCAAATGATCACATCACAGATATCGCAGCAGAAGAAACATATGAAACATTGGATATACTAGGACGTCCGTGTTTTCAATACGAGCCTGTATAAAACACGGATTCCACGGTCGCGATGAATAGCCAAACCCACACCCCTAGACCCCTACGAGAGCGGCAAGCAACCCTACCAATTCTTGAGTTAGGAGACCCGGACTCGACTCCTCGAGTTGGTCTCCCACTGGACTCCAGAACCCGGTTACTTGTGCCCTCCTCCTTGGGTCTATCCTAGTCCGGAAAAGTAAATAATATACAAATGGTGACATCTTCCGCAACCTGGAAGTGCCCCAATAAAAGAATATTACATACAATTAATTTTACATGAATGAAAATAAAAAAACTCTCATCTCACATAAAACCCCCGGCTATTCAAAATGCGACGATCCAATATAACATATCCAGCAACACATAACATCACATGTCATCAACGTAAGTAAATGTGTGCATCCCAATTGTCGTTGACATATAGCAACGAAACCGGCGATATGAAATATTACACTTACGGTCACAGAAAAGAAAGTGTAAAACTACAACAGTTGGAATCCGCAACCTCCTTAGACATCACATGCCTAACATTTATAAACTCCGCATTTTAGTCTATATATCGAAAACACTTTTCAATATCTAGTCGGGCAATTCAACAAGATTCCCGATAAACTGATCGAATGCTCGTCGCAAACTTTAGTAGACGGCCGCACCCCCGGATGCGGTCGACGAAGTGCACTAAGGCGGAACACCGTTGCCGCGAGCACCCGAACGGATGCTTTCGGCGACGGGGTTCTCCTACAGTCACTTGGTCGAGGCTATGGGGCATGGCTGTCTATTAAGTTTACCCAGCGAGTATCCGCGTACGCTACATGATTGCGACGGACTTTTGATCACATCAAAATTTCGTGGCAACCGATCAAGTGAGACTAAAGTGCTAGATTTATAACATTCATTCAGTTATCTCATAACTACTTGTGGATTCCAAATATTGTATCACATTCCAGATAAATAGACAATGTTAAACTTTCCGATCGAATAATCAAACACCCAAATTTTCCCGAAAAGCTCAACAAATGAAATAAGTTTAAAAACATCCACTTCATGCCACAGTACCAACGGTCCAGCCGTAGAAGGGTCAAGCCAACGCCTCACATGTGGCACGCCGTACTGCCCCAAACCCTAGGGTTCAAAAGGAAGTTCAAGACGGTCACATAATCGAGTTAAGGTTTGTTGTCTTCTAGAGGGTCCATCACGTTACTTGCACTACTTAGAACGTTCTTAAACTACGGAAAAATCCAACACTTGGAAATTTCCCGGCAGGGGAAAAATTGGGTATTTATATCCGGTCGAACTTTTTAACAGTTTCTAAAATATCCGGAAAAACATAAACGAAGTTAAATTATTCGATCGAATTAACGAGTCCCCAATAAAACCCTAGAAAACTCAACACTTGATTGGAATTAAAATATTCCCACAAAAAAATGACAAGAAAGGACCTAAGAATAAATATGTGAAGTTTGAAGGACTAATTCACAATTTGGGCCGCAGAACCGCCGCCAAATCCTTGTTTTGGCCGAGGTTCCGCGGTCAAATTTTTGAGTTAGGGGTCCGTACTTCACAGTAATTCTTATATTTTCCTTCTTAATTTTCTGAGCATTTTTAATTCACAAAAATCCACAGTTTGAAAAAATGTACAGAGAAGGGTTTTGATCGGGGTTTCGAGGTTCGATCGGATCTATAACTTCGTCTACACCTCGCCTAAAGCTCTAGCTAGGCTCTGATACCACTGTAAGGTTCTTAGGCACACTCAAGAGGTTCCACAAGGCATCAACCATGCCAAAATCAAATTTTTCATGTGCCTAAGAATCCTATGCAAGATCGTTAACTAGAGATTAGGCAAAAAGCAAGCAAGTAAACAACTTTATTGCTAAGTGAAAGGGACTACAACCTTTATAGATCCGGTCCTCCACTTTGTTAGCTCCGTGATGACGTCCCTCTGCTGCGATCAACCGGATCCCGGACTCTAGCGTTGGTTTCGTCGGAGAAATGATCGGGCTAGGTCGTTGACTTCGATGCCGAAGATGATCTACGTCGAGGCAACTCAAACTCAAGCTCCACCTTCACTAAGTCATGAAACTTGTGAAGAAAACACCCTATACTATATGGAAAGTGGTAGAGGATGAAGAAATAGGAAGTGGGTTCACTTTAGAATTGGATTTATCACTTGATTTCAACACTTGAAATTTTCTAGCAAGCTTTTTTCTTTTCATGAAGAAGATGAAGAAGAATAGAATGGAAAAGAATTATTTAAAATAGAAAATCAAGTGAAGCCTTATCATAATGCAACCATGGGTGAGTTTAACACATGTAGAGAATAAACTAGGGTTTAGGTGAATGGTTAGGTTAAGGAAAGAAACAAAATGGTCAAAGCTTTTCAAAGCTTCATAAAGCTTCAAGTAAAAACCAAAAGAAGCCACCATTTTATTTCTTGCCCAAAAATAAATGAATAAAATAATTAATTAATTTAAAACCCTAACCATTAACCTAAACATGGTTTAAAGTAAACACACACCCAAGTTTGCATGTATCATCAAACATGATACAAACTAGTGCACAAACATATATCATATATACAATGTGCACAATCAAGTGAGATAATCAATCTTAAGTGAAAAAATACTAGTTAATGTAAAGTAATATATCAAATATATAATTATACATTAAATCATTAAATCAACACCTTATTTAATGATCCGGTCATACTGTATATAACCGACTAATATCAAGTGTATCAATGTATCGAATCAACACTTGATTCGGTAACCCGGCTATATCTCATATAACTGTCCGATGATACAAATAGCGAGAATAGAATACAGTATCACATACTGGTATTATTCTCGGTCCCACACATATCTCATATGCGCTCCTATTTCGTTTCGCTTGAGCCAGGAAAGCTCTGTGTAGGACTTTAAAGACTCGTCAATACGCCGGCAACAGATGATGATCATATCAAACACCCACAAGCCGCAAGCGGTCTGCTAAACGTAACGGCCACCCGGGTATTGAGCGATCAGAAGATCAACGAGCAAGCCCGCTCACACTCTTGTGAATCCAACCAGTAACACTTACCGTACAGTCCGGTCTCGTCGTCTGATATGTCGCATATCTCGCCTAGGGGTGGTAAACGTCAGACCCCGGTAACTCGATAAGTCGTGTCGATATGAGGTCTATAACATTTCGAGAAACTACTGGTAACACTTACCAGTAAATCTCAGCAACCCTGGCCAGGGATTTTCGGTTATAGCCAATCGAACACAGCACAACATCAACTCCCTATACCGGGAGAGACGAATCCCCTAGTATCGCTCATTGCTTCCATGTGATTCGGGACTGTACCCAAAAACCACCGTTTTGCATGCCCTCTTGGACGTGGTAAGGTGGAAATCAAAGCACAGTGGGAATCACACAAGACTCTATGACGATTTAAGGTCTACAGACAAACCTGTACCAGTGTCACCAGAAAACTGCCATCTGACGTAAGGTATAATACCATCTGGGAGTTCTCGGCAAGTCCGTCCAGTGTACCCAGTCTCCACTGAGCACCCGTATATCATCTCTGATGTCAAACACCAATGGATATGGGATCATCCATCGCCCATCTGTATGGGTCGAGAAGGTATACGCTAGTCTACTCTGGTATATCGATGCCCCGTCTCGATACACCCACGACTAGGGACCTTGAAGGATGTACTTATGGACTACCATGTCCCCACTAGTATGATCTGCATCATAGTCCAGGTAGTCAAGTACACATCCTAAGGGCTTTACCAACATGGAACAGAGAGACAATCAGTGTACACGTTAAGGTAAAGAGGAACCAGATAGCATACTATTATGTCGAGCAAGAAAGTCCTCCCTATATATGTCCAAGCATCCACTACAATATACATCCTATATATAGTAATGGCCTCTAGGGCATACATATAACTAACATTCTACTCACGAGTTGGCAACTCACCCTCATTGTGCCACAGTTCTTACAGGTTTGACCGCTTGGGATCAGTAGCGGTATCGCTGGCACACGGCTTCATCCAGGATGTTTTGCTTTGGTAGGTGAGACACATATTAGATTGTGCCCACTCTTATACTTTTATATTTTGTTATATCTAGATAAACTCCATCAATCAGAAACTAGAATTTGTATATTGGTAGACCTAGTCAGACTTGTGTTTGCGAGACTTAGAGCGATGGGTGTATGTTCGCTTCTTGAGATGATGATGTCTTGCTTATTTACCTATTCTTCCAGTGTTGATCTTCGCTATTGGGCGTCGTATATATTCTTCTTGCGTGGTTGTGATTCCACCAATTGGCGAAGAGTTAGCTCTCGCTCGGGGATGTTTATATTATTGTGTATATGGTTTTGGATCAAAATATACAAGGGAGGTGCTGCCCAAAATTTCAAGGACTAAAATGTTTCCAATATAGTATATATGCATTGCCTTTTTATATTATATGACTTATACTTTTAAAAATGAAGGCTTGAATTTCTTATAAGATGTTTCAAAACTGCACCCCCACTATTTTCCGCAAAAAGGTTTAGATTTTCTGGTCTTCGGCTTACTTGAATTACATTACGCCTTTAGACGTTGTGTGATTTAAGTGCCGATCACGTGCTAAATTATGGGCCGTGACAAAATTGGTATCAAAGTGTTAGGTTTAAGCTTAGTTTGAGTCTAGGTTTGACTATATGGAGTCTAGGGCGTAATATATTTCGGAACCTAGGCTTGACCTTACGGAACTTAGACTGGACTGGTGGGTATTAGACTCGAACTTTCATTTCATAGATTGACCTTGATTGATGGAGTAGGTAGCTTGAGTAGAGTGGCGTATCGTGCGTATGTTCCATGGCATACTTACAATACGATGAACCGCTTAAGTAACCATAGGATGTAATTATCTTGAGATCTGTGATTCTCTTCGTTCCTATGATCATATATCCATTTTGGATCTGTTGATTTCTTTCGTTCCTTTGATCTATCTTCATCGATACCTGCTTGAGGTTCCTGTCACCATGGTTTGAGCGCAAATTGAGCTGCTGGTGCTAGAGATACGGTCAGAGCGAGCTCATCACGGACGAGGACTGACCATGATGTTTTCTGGTGACATAGGAACGTGTAGGTATAGAGTTTGTGTTGAGATCTCTCGTATAAGGCGAGTGTTCGGTTTTGCACCGGATGATCGGGCCATTGATAGAGGCTGCCAGATTGAGAGGACTATTGATGTACAGCCTACCCCTAAGGTTGTGATTTTGTCTACCATGTAGACAGATGACCCAACTGTTGCTGAAATTGATAGGATGTCGCTTCCAGAGTTTATGAGCTGAAACCGCTGGAGCTTTCAGACAGAGATGTGACAGAAGATAGCTAGTCTATCTTGAGTTGAGCGACGGAGATGATTCATCTGATCTGATGCGCCGACGCAGGCTCAGTTGAGTTGAAGAATTCCAGTTTGGAGAATCTTACTCAGATCTAGAGTAAATCAATCAAGAGAGGACGTTGTTCGTTGGATACTCCGATGTGGAATCGGTAAGTTGACCAGCTTCAGATATAAGGACCTCACCCAGATGCATTGTGAGTTGATCGAGAAAGAATGAATGAAGCATATACCTTCGATGATTGGGAAAAGTTCCTGAGGACGTGTTCAGCTAGATATCTTCCACAGAGTGGTGAAGATACCCAAGTTCGTATTTCGAGTTCGTGTGAGAGACTCTAGATTGACTGCAGCCGAGAACGAATTGCAATAAGCAGCCAGCAAGTTATGACGTCAAAGTGGACGATAATGAAGACGGGTGGAACAAGAGGTTCGTACGAGATATTAACGAACTGTCATTACTCCATGTTGATTCCAGAGGATTGCTATGTATGCAGAGACATTGGATATGGCCAAATTCCAGAGGAAAGCCATGTTGAGGATGCAACCGTCCGGATGAGAAAAGGAGTTAAGAAAAGATTGCCAACCTCCGTATAGTTCGGCATAGGTATTTGTTCATCACTGAAAACTACATTTTAATACCGCTCATTCGTTATCTATTTTTTGTTTATATCGGTACTATTAACCGGTGTTTGCTCAGTATTACGGATTACAGGTATCCGTGACATAATACTGGAAAAACACTTAAAATCACGGATATAGCATCTGTGAGCTGACACTGCAACCAGAACCGCAAACCGACCGATATTCCTAGAGTTTCTTTGTGCAATATGCTTGTGTACACACTTTTTATCTAAATAGACCAACACAATACAAGTGTGTACATAAGTGTGCACTAAGACCTAGGGGGGCTGCCATGGCACACAATTGTTGACATGGAGCAAGTGGGCTTGAGTGAGATGTGCATTCAATGCATAAAGTTGTGATGTGATGTATAGCTACAAGTTCCCCCCAAGCTACTGAGTGCATCTTAGACCTCTATAGACAAATCTAGCAACACCAGTAGACTGAAGAAGACAACACAAGACCACACTACAAGAACGAGACTAAGTGCTCGGATTTCACCTGAGCACATGCTCCCATGATCCGGCGTCGCAGGCCCCACAGTGCCCAATGGGCCCCAGTCTTCTGTGGTCCCTCCCTTGCTGCCACGTAGCCTTATTTTTATAGTTTGTTTTATCTTCTTTTTTGCCTATAAAAGCAGGCAGTGAGCAAGGGATCAAGGGTCCAACATTGTAATTCATTTTCCAAGTTTTACACTTTTGTTCTTGTTTTCTTTAGTTCTTGTACATAGCTTTCCCTTGAGTTCATGCCCTTCTCTTGATCTTGCAACCTTTTTAGTGAGCTTGCAAGTTTAAGTTTTGGGTATTGATCTCAAGCTTGTATCTTGGACATAATAAAGATATCATTTTGCACACTTGGGTTCCTAGTCTTTCTTGCTATTTTTATTCTTGCTCTTTTCATTTCTTGCTCTTTTATTACTTGCTCTTACTTACTTGCACTTACATTCAATGTTTTACTTACTTGCAATTTAAACTCCGTGTCAGTTAATTACTTGCTTGTAATCTTTTCTTTTCTTTGCTTATTTTTTCTTTGCTCTTTTGGTTTGTTGTTGTGAATGGTTGTAAATTAGTGTTGTTAGGAAAAGAGAAAGATATTGTAAATTACTGTTCCGTTTCTCATTTCCTTTTCCCATCTTTTCCATTTGAAACTTTTTCCAAACCTTACTCAAGCGCTTCGTTAGGCACCCTACCAAGGTAACGGTGATTCCTAACCGCGACCGGTTGCGTTCGATTTGGCCGGAGGCGAAAGCAAGAGACAAGAACGGAAGGACAAGGGTCAATAAGTCGGATTCGACGAATACCGTGCTTAAGCACCCTAATCCACGTTGTTGCCGATTACTCTAGCTTCATTGATTGAGTTCGGCTCAAAGGACTTGAATACGGATTTCCTTAGCTTACACTATCCTATCAATTCCTAACAAGCTTTATACTTGCATATACACATAGGTTAGATACGAACATTCCGCCCACGCACATTAACTCGTGAGAACAAGAAAACATAAAACGCTCCGTCTCCCTGTAGATCGACCCGTGCTCAACCGGCTAGCTGCAAAGAGACACCGTCTTGATTGCGGTTAACTATAATTCTTTCAATCAAATGGCGCCATTGCCGGGGAGACGGTAACGTTTTTATTTTTGTTATTTCGGGTTAATCATTGTACATCTCACTTATACATATAACCCCATTTTTAAAATCAACTAAAAATTTCAAAAACCAAAACAAAAAAACTAACTAAACTAACTTTTTTTTGTTTGTTCTCTGGAATTCTAACCTGCTTGCACTCTATAACTAAATTGAAAAATCAAACAATACCAGTGAGACACTAGTGGAACATTAAGAACACAGAAGAAGTTTGGAGCCCATTTGCTATAATTGACCCGGCGACTTTACTCCAAAGTTCGATCTCACCAGCCGAATCTTCCCCTTTGGCTCCAAAATTTTTCCCTGTGTTTCAGTGTTATATTTTTGTCCCATTTTTATTGTTTGGCTTTTATATGTTTTAGTGTGCAGGAATTTGGGCATCTATATCCCTTTTTCAAACTAAAATCCATTTTTTCCGATATTTCAGATTTTTGCGGATTTGCGAACTACGAACGTGGAGAGAAAAGTGCACATTCAAAGCTAAGGTGATTGCGAAGTATAGAGCCAAAGATTCGAGTAGTTTGACCCGTGCAAGCGAACATTCCAAGCTATTCGGATTTAACTTCAACGAGGGTTTCTTAACCCGAAAACTTATCGGTACGTACTTTACGAACACCTTCTTCTCAAATCCGACGCATCCAATTTTCTATTTTTGTAGGATTCTTTGCAAGTTCGATACCAAACGCCAGAATTAACTAACCCGTATTTGTTGCAGTACCGAGTTTAAACATAAAAAAGATTGTTTGAAATTTTGAACAAATTTTTTAATTGATTTGCGCATTGCATCCATTAATACGAACTTAAGGGCAAGCGAACCCAATAACATACGGTAAAGGATTTCATCCCCTTTTCCGTGGCCCGCAAATCACGAAACTAAGCATAACGTTTACCCGCACAAAAATTTAAAAGAAACTAGACTTTAAGCCTTAAGTACTTCAAGCTCATTAGGAGAAGTTAACTGTGTTTAGAACACCGCTTAATGGTATATTGTTTACGGGGTGTCTAGAAAAGTGTTCACGGCGAAACCGCCAAAAGAAAAAGGGTTATTTAATTAAGGACCTTCGCGAAAGCGTCGGAAAACCTCCCCTTATTTCTGCACTAACCTGGCCTCATGATCGGTATATCTTGAGCCCGTTTCTCAACACGGTTTTACTTCGACAGTCAAGTTCTTGAGTAAGTCTAGTTGACCTAGGTGAACCCTAGACCGATTAAGTGCGTGGTATTTTTGTGTCGTGATTATTTTTGTCCAGATTGTTTTTGTGTGTATATTTCATTCTTTTGTTACTAACTAACTTACAAAATAAAAATTAAAAAAATCACATTCTTTTCCCTTCCTTTTCTTCTTTTTCTTCTCCTTTCTCTCATCATATCATGGGTACCCCACCTCGCAAAACTCTTGCCGAACTTTGGTGCCGACAACCAGACATTTCTTCTTACGGTTCTTGCTTTAGCCGAACCTCGAACGATCCATCCTTGCCCAAAATTTCATTGAGAGATCGGATAGACGCGTCTAGGACAAACAATTGGACTCAGCAATCTACTTCATATCAACCGTTTCAAACATTCACCCTTTCTTACATTGATACCCCTTTTGAGAGTCCAGTTGTAACTCCGAAACCCATGTCTATAGCTGAAAGTATTGAACAATCCCGTAGCCGATCTTTCACTCCTGTCACCACTGCAAATTCTTGGGATCAACAATTCCATTCACATTCTTATCCAAATGTTGTTCCTACTCCCATCCAACCATTCAATTCCTATCCATCCTACCCGACTTTTGCGCTTTCCCTAGACATTGCTTCTGAACCGTCATTTTGGAGTTTCCAGTATCAAAACAACTTTGAATCTTTTACTGAAACCCCTTCACAACCCATGTCTAGTCTGGAACAGTCGTTAGAAGACTTTCGGGTAGCGTCGTACCAACAGATGATGGATTTGAATGCGTCCATAGCCGCCCTCATACAACCTAGTGAACTGGTAGCTAGTTTCCAACTAGCTCCAAATTTTCCAATGTATGATAAGGCGGTAGGACGGGTTGAGAATTTGAATGGAGAGAGTGAGCTGTACACCCTTCCAAATCAAACCTACCCATTGTAAATTGAATCCCACAACTCCGGGTTTGAATGTCTATCAAGTGTCTTAAATGAATTATCAATTGAAGATAGAATGTTTAATGTGTTGTGAGACTTTGTAGTGTTTGATTTACCCGATTGTGAAGGGTCCCTCCCAAGTGAAACTAATGCTAAACCTTTTGACCTCTATATCTCCATCTTAGAACCTGAATTGATTAAAATCCATGCTTTTGATGAGGTGTCTGAGAAATTTGATTTTCACTTGATTGAGGATATTGACGCTGGGAATATTTTGGATGATGAACCCGTGGCTTTGGATGAGTTTTTATCTCCAAGTCATCATCCCGAGTCTTTAACTATTTTTCCCGAACTTCATATGCGTCTTGATTTTGATAAGAATTGCATGGATAAGCTGAATTTTGAGGAGAATTTTGAGTATAGCTTTGAGGATGAACCAGTTTTAATTGATGAGTCGGATTTTCCAATTCATCCTATACCTTTCATTGACTGTGTACACACTCCTGAACCTTTAACTGATGCCCTTCCTCAACCACTTCCCTCCATCCTTTCAATCGTTCCGATCTTGTAAGACACCGTATCACTTTCATTTCTTGTGTCTGGTTTACCAAGTTTGGCGTACCCATGTTTTCTCACGAATCTTGAGGGATTTGACCCCATTTCTCGACGGGTTAATAGATTAGCATAAACGCTTCTTACACATCGGTCATCACAAATTGTGCTAATTTATTCACTCCATTTTCACCCTCAAGTTCATACACCATTTCTTTTTCCCTTTCACCATTCTTCTTCTCATATACCGGGACCGTATACCACTTCTATCCCCATACGGTCTCGCATATTCTCCATTTCTTTCCTCTCTGCATTCTTTCACCAACCTGCACATTATAAAGATAGAATTTTTAATGGTTGGTGCTCACTTTTGGCCTGTGTAAGGCCTTGTAAAGCTTAATACTGTTCTCTTTCCCCCCTAATCCTGAACTTCAATGCTTAAACAGTGGAAACACTGTTTCACTTAAGTTTGGGGGGGACCTTTTTGTGTATATATTTTTGTTTCGTTTTTTGTTTTATATAAAACTTTCTATGGGGAGCACTGACAATTTTGACCGTCTTGGTGTAGCCTGACAGTGAGGGCACTGTCATGTTTAAGTTTGGGGGTGTACTCGGTAAGATTTCTACCTTCGCATTCATATGTATATTCTGCATTTGCATACTTATTAAAAAACCCACAAAAATCGAAAAAAATTCCAAAATATAAAAACATTGTCGTCAAGTTAGCTACTAGGGTAACTTAGATTTTATTCCGAAAGTTTAGTTGATACGTTAGAAATAACTAAATCCTAGGCTTAGGAATTGAAAAACCTAAAAATAACCCTCATTCTGTTTAACTTTGGTAATTATACGTCCTTATAGTTTTTTTTATAGAAGTAGGTAATCTTGAGTTCAGTTCTTGAGTTAAGTCGAGATGAAGGGAAAGTATTGAAACTTTACTGAAGGATAAGTCTGAAAAATAGTTTCTATTCTTGAGTCCAAATTTAGAAAGTATATACCCTACAAACTGCACATACACGCACCTTGAAACTTGGGATAGTAGAGGATACCTAGAAATACTCTTGCCTAAAAACCTAGTATAAAAGGAAAAAACGGTAATTAAAGCTAAACACCAAAAAAGCATCAGTGAAAAATATATCCGGTCTTGAAAAAGAAAAATAAAGAAAAAGAAAAGGAAAAATAAATAAAGTTAAGACCTGGAAACTGCTAATTACGCTTTAAGCTCACACATTCAGTAATCGGCCGTTAGTGCCTCAAGAAATATTAATAGTCGCATGAAAGGTGTGTGAGCAACACCATCCATCATTTAACGAAAAGAACTAGTATTAGGTATTAGGGCAAGGGTACTATAGCTTGTATTGAATTCTTAAGTGTAGGGGTGAATAATTTACACACACATAGGGGTATACAATCGATATTTGGATGAAAAATAGAAATAAATAATAAGACTTATGTTTTCTGTAAAATTGATAAAAATCCCTGATTTGAGACCGCACTTTAGAAGGAAAAATCAGGAGATACCAACATCTTTCTAAACTTTTTGGAACGTATAAGATCTAACGTTAAATAAATTGGAGGTGTGAAGCATATGATAGATTTTCTAACCTAGATACTAAACTGTAGGAATAGAATCAACGTTAACTTATGAAACTAGCTTGACAGGTTTTTGTGGGTAATATCCGCTGAAAACCCTCAGGAGACAACACTCCTCCTACTAGGGACACCTAGAGGTTTAACGGCTTATTGCACGTGCTCAGTGCAATCGCGTTCCCTACAAAAGTGAGGCTAGGATTTTGTTTTGCTCGGGACGAGCAAACGATAAGTTTGGGGGTATTTGTTCACCACTGAAAATTGCATTTTAATACCGCTCATTCGTTATCTATTTTTTGTTTATATCGGTACTATTAACCGGTGTTTGCTCAGTTACATATTACAGGTATCCGTGACATAATACTGGAAAAATACTTAAAATCACGGATATATTATTTGTGAGCTGACACTGCAACCAGAACCGCAAACCGACCGATATTCCTGGAGTTTCTTTGTGCAACATGCTTGTGTACACACTTTTTATCTAAATGGACCAACACAATACAAGTGTGTACACAAGTGTGCACTAGGACCTAGGGGGCAGCCATGGCACACAATTGTTGACATGGAGCAAGTGGGCTTGAGAGATATGTGCATTCAATGCATAAAGTTGTGATGTGATGTATAGCTACAAGTTCCCTCTAAGCTACTGAGTGCATCTCAGGCCTCTATAGACAAATCTAGCAACACCAGTGGACTGAAGGAGACAACACTAGACCACACTACAAGAACGAGACTAAGTGCTCGGATTTCACCCGAGCACATGCTCCCATGATCCGGCGTCGCCGGCCCCACAGTGCCTAATGGGCCACAGTCTTCTGTAGTCCCTCCCTTGCTGCCACGTAGCTCTATTTTTATTGTTTGTTTAATCTTCTTTTTTGCCTATAAAATCAGGCAGTGAACAAAGGGTCAAGGGTCCAACATTGTAATTCATTTTCCAAGATTTAAACTTTTGTTCTTGTTTTCTTTAGTTCTTGTACATAGATTTCTCTTGAGTTCTGTCACGAGCCGAAATAGCACGTGACTGGCCCTTGAATCATATGAAGTCTATAAGACCTCATCTAATTCAAGTAAGCCAAAAGCCCAGAAATCTAAAACCATTTTAACTAATAAATGAAGGAAAACTAGTTTTAATGAAGTGAAGAAAACATGTTTTAAAAAAACAAGGTTTTTAAATAAGTAAGCCGAATATGCATTTTTAAATCCTCAAGTCATTTCTGAAAATTTCGGCAGAGTTTCCTTTGTAAATACTGGCCCCAAACGGGGTACATCAAGAATAATATATACATAATGATAAAAGGCATCCCCAAGCAGGAGCTAGCTCTTCGTTAATCGACGGTCACAACCACGCAAGCAATATAATATACAAGCCGAAAAGCGAGGATCAAAACTCAAAAGGAAACTCAAAATCATCATGAAAACCAGAATACTACAACGCGCTACTCTAAGGTCGAAATAATACACAACTGGTTTTCTAAGTCTGAATAAATATACAAGTTTGGTTGATGGAATTACTAGATACAACTGATTAAAATAAATACAAGCGTGGTCACGATGTGAGTAAACCCACCTACCAAAGCAATCACCCTGAAAGGGAGCAGTGTGCCAGAAAGCTGCAATGAAACCTGTACGGCAAGACCTGCAAGAAACTATGGCACAACGGGGGTGAGTTGACAACTCGTGAGTAGAAAACATCACAGAGCAGAAATCGTATGTATGACTCAATCCTAGGTCAATACGATTAGTAATATATATCCTCAAATGATAAAGTCTGAAGCATGATAAGGTGGCAAGGGTAAACATCTATACATTAGTATAATACCAAGTGCTCGTGTCAGTGCCTCAGGTAGCAACATATCATAAATATGAGGTATGATCAATGTAATCATCATGAAATCAGTGTCAACTATATCAGGAAATCTAAGTATGTGAATATCGTCCAACTATGAAATCAATGTCTGTATGCATGTGGATCCCGTCCATATGTCAACCAATGACACTAAACATCATGCATGTAAATATCATAAATCATATGCATGAAGGTATGAGGATATAAATCAACGTGTGTCCCTCGTGACACATCAAATCATGGAACCTGAGTGTCTAGCATCGACACTCGAAAACATCATGAAAACTGTGCCTAGCATCGACACGTAAATCTTCATATATCGGGCCCCGTCAGTCCAAATCGGCCCACGGGCTCCGTCAGTCCGGATCGGCCCATATCATCTCTCGACTCCGGTCGGTGTCCTCCGGATATCCGCCGAGCCCAAATACTATCACCGGTACGTAGTAGTCCCTCTACCAGGCTCACCGTCTGTATACACAGCATCCCTTTCTTGCCCCGGGGTACCATACCGGGTCTACCATATACCCGCAATCGGCCTCATCCAACTCCTCGAATCGGGTTTCACATGTCATACGTCTCAAAATCGAGAAAACACATGGTGGACGCACTGAAATATCATATCAAGGGAAACCAGGTTTTTAAAACAATACATACTCTCTTTTGAAATAACCACGGTTCCCAAATCCAGAAATCTCATGAAAACAAATATCTCAATGCGTATAATCATAAAGCATGATGTATGCAACATATAAAAGAAATGTAAGCATATCAGTATATCATGCAACATGGAATAGTAATATGCACATATCGAGGGAAACCGCTCTTTTAAAATGAATCCAGTTTTAAAATATATCTTGCGGTTCCCAAATCTCCAAAATCAAGCCAGAATCATCTATGTATGTGCAAATATGTATGTATGCAAGTTTGGGTGTGCAATATGTGTGTACGCAAGTATGTCATGCAAGGGGTCATATCCTGATGCAACAATCCTACTGTGTAGTGACATGGAAATTATCGATGATGAAGTATGTGAGCCGGCAAGCAGGTGTACGTAGAACATACGGATCATCGATAATGGTGCCGGTGTCCTGACAGCATGGTTTTAATACAATAATAAACACATTTAAACATGCAATGCGATGCGAACAGCAAGAATATGCGAAAAAAGGATGATAAACACAACAGTGAAGAATCTACATCAATACATATATATATCATACAGTTTTGCCATTTGAAATAACACGAATCGTGGGGTTTAGAAAAATAAGGGCTACGGTGTTTTTAAGAAAAGATGCGTCTTTTGAAAATATCCGTAGAATCCCTTGACCTGTCTTAAAAATACTCACGATTCGTTAGTTTTGAAATAGGTATGACTCGGGTCTATTCTAACATCTACTAAGTAAACTATAGATCTAACGAACAAGCTAATCAAAGAGGTATGGAAACCACCTAAATCTGAGTCGATATATATATATATACATATAATAGTCGGTGATCCCGCCTCACTAGTATCACATTCGATACAATATACAATATGACATCCTCGAGTCAAGAGTGCGGATCTATCATCAATATATAGCTCGTACGTAAATCCGTCGTACGGCATCCCAAATCTGGGTACGGGTCGAATCTCACATTTATCTCATCAATTATCTGGTATCCTTATCACCATATCTTATGAACTGGGGTACTGATTTAAGTCTAGTACAAACTGATACCATCTATATCAATATAAATGCGTGTGTAAAATACACGTCCAAAGGCCCGCTAAAATCTTATGTCGTATCTCATCATACGAACCACATCATATCACCGATCTCATGGCACCATGCCCAATCTCATCGACTCATCTCCACATATCATCCACTATCCTCATCATCCAAGTGTAGGTATACAAGTATATATATATATACACAGTCCCATACCTATGTGTGTGTATATATATACTCCCCATATACGCACAAGTATAACAGTAAGCATGTATGTGCGTGTGAGTGTAAACCTATTCTAGGGTTCGCAACTAAGAAGCTATACTAGTTCACTTCTAAAAACCCTAATCTAATCATTGAATACCTAAACATATATATAGTATATATATAGCATACTATTCATCGAACTGCGGGGGTGCTATACGCCATCCACCCGACTTCCCTCGTAGATATAATCTACTCACCTTGATCTTGCTTACCGATGTCGATGTCGCCACCATCTCCTTTATCGTCTTGAATCATCGTGGGGGTACCTACATGTCACACGTATCGTATCACATTAAAACCAAATCGAAACCAAAACGACACGCGGAACTTATATAGGTCAAAACCTATGGTTTGCCTTCACAACTTAACCAAATAACACCCGATAGAGACGTACAAACGTCAAGTGATCGAGATAAAGCACAAATACAAAAATCCAGAATTTAAAATACGCAAAACCATAACTCAAATCAAAGCAGCAACTCAAGAAAGTGGTCGCAGATTTTGATTAAGGTGTAAACAATGTTCCAAAACAACACTCGGGTGATATATAGGGTGCATGCGACCTACTGAAGCAACCTGGGCCTTAACCGCCATTCCATAGCCGGCCACATAACAAGTAAAACCGGCTTCCTCGGTTTTCTAGTGGATTTGGGATATCGTATTGATAGGGTGTCTTCATATGGGTCCCACTAGGTCTCTGGTATTGTTTACTTTTCTAGTAGAAGTCCCGGTTCATTCCAGATTTCCCTGCACACCCTAAAACTCATAAAACCGACATGAAAAGTTTTGTAAATCCGTATTTTTGGGTTTCAGTTGGGTTGTTCTAGGTTTCTATCAATTACGAGGGGTTTAAGGTCACCACTTGGCCTCAATTCACAATCACAACTCAATTCAAACCCTAGCCCTCTCTAGAAATCTCCAAAGTTCACCAAATCGCACCAAATCATAACTAAACACATAATTGGTTTAAAGTGAATGAAAAAATACACTAAGTGTGAAGGGATTACCTCATTTAGCACCCATGAATCCTCTATAGCGCCAAAATGCAAACTTTCTTGGTCCAAAGTGTAGCTTGTGAGCTTGTACACAATTTTTTATGAAGTGGGAATGAGGTTTTGGTGTTGTTTTGATGGAGTTTTGGGGTTTTGAAGTGGAGGAGGAGGAGGGTGCTTCCATGGAAAGAAGAAGAAGAAAGATGAAGGTGATAAAGAATGAAATGGGAGCCATAACCAATGGTTGACCCCTCACCCTCTCTCTCTCTCATGCCCATACCTCACACTATGCACCATTGTTTAATATTTTCATTTCTTTTCTTTTATTTCCTTCTCTTGCAATAGTAAACCCAAAACAAATAACCACACACACAAGAATCATGGAGGAAAAATGTAACACAAGTGTAAAAATGATATGGTGCATATTTTGCACAAAACCCGCTTAAAGCCCGATTAGCGATTTTTAATCGCGATTAGCACAAAATTAGAGTATAATTAATCATAAAAACTTAAAATTTTCATAATTCACATAAAACACCCTTTTTTAAAAATTTCCATAATTTTCCAAATTTTTTCCCAATTTATCGATATTTAATTATACCGCCTTATTAAAATATTCAATATTTTATTATTTAATTATAAAAATTCCCAAAAATAATATTTTATTTTTTAAAAATGTTATAAGTTCATGCCCTTCTCTTGATCTTACAACCTCTTTAGTGAGCTTGCAAGTTTAAGTTTATGGTATTGATCTCAAGGTTGTATCTTGGACATAATAAAGATATCATTTTGCACACTTGGGTTCCTATTCTTTCTTGCTATTTTTATTCTTGCTCTTTTCATTTCTTGCTCGTTTATTACTTGCTCTTACTTACTTGCACTTACATTCCATGTTTTACTTACTTACAATTTAAATTCCATGTCATTTAATTACTTGCTTGTAATCTTTTCTTTTCTTTGCTTATCTTTTCTTTGCTCTTTTGGTTTGTTGTTGTGAATGGTTGTAAATTAGTGTTTTTAGGAAAAGAGAAAGATATTGTAAGTTAACGCTCCGTTTCTCATTTCCTTTTCCCATTTTTTTCCATTTGAAACTCCGTCCAAACCTTACGCAAACGCTCCGTTAGGCACCCTACCCTACCAAGTAACGGTGATTCCTAACCGCGGCCGGTTACGTTCAATTTGGCCGGAGGCGAAAGCAAGAGACAAGAACGGAAGAACAAAGTTCAATAAGCCGGATTCGATGAATACCGTGCTTAAGCACCCTAATCCACGTTGTTGCCGCTTACTCAAGCTTCATTGGTTGAGGTCGGCTCAAAGGACTTGAATACGGATTTCCTTAGCTTACACTATCCTATCGATTCCTAACAAGATTTATACTTGCATATGCACATAGGTTAGATATGAACATTCCGCCCACGCGCATTAACTCGTAAGAACAAGAACATAAAACGCTCCGTCTCCCTGTGGATCGACCCGTGCTCAACCGGCTAGCTGCAAAGCGACACCGTCTTGATTGCGGTTAACTTTAATTCTTTCAATCAGTGAGATCAGAAGAGACCTTGAGAAGGTTCTCTCCAGGACACCGCAGCGATAAAGGCTTGCACCCATGATCATTTATATCGTGCGTATTTAGAGGGCCAGATGCCACTATCAGTAACGTGCCGTTTGCGAGTGGTCACGTTGATTGGCCAAGAAATGATCAGAGGAGTGCCAGAACAGAACTGTTATGTTATTTCACTTAACCGGGCTGACGAGCAGAAGAATCGTGAGATTGGTAATTCAGAGGGAAAACAAGGACCCAGAGACCGAGGATGCCAGACCTTGAGCAGGAACCAAGTGGGTGTTCTTGCTCTGCCAGCTTTGGGCGCACCGGTATTTTTCAACATTGAAGGAGGTGTACCTCAATGTCATTGTGATCCGAGTATCATACTTTTATCGCTTGGACTTGAGTTTCGATGATTGGGTTTCGTGATTTATGTTTTCGTGCACCATTGGCTACACCTATTGGATATTTCCATTTGTGAACAGTTATTGCACTTGATTTATGTTTTATACACCGTTACATCGGTTTGGGATTTATGCATATCAGTTGCACTTGATATTGATTTTGTGCCTTAGCTGCACGTACTTATGATTCCATGGATTTCGATATTGTCGATTTGATTTTGTGCATGTGATACGCACTAGATTTGATTTTTGCACTCGGTATAACTCACATATGCTTGCAGTGCATTGATACATGTTTTGTGCACACAGTTGCATACATTTATGATTTTGTACACCTTGGTACACTTGGTGTTGTTTTTGGTGCGTATTTGAGATATTGATGAGTATTTGTGCATTTGTTGCACCAGATTTGTATTTCGTGCATTGGTTGCACCAGATTTATACTCCGTGCATTTGTTGCACCAGATTTATGTTTTCGTGCACGACTGCACTTAACGTTCATTATCGTGCACGCTACTGCACTAGATGTTTTGTGTGGACCTGACGCACTTGATTTGGATTTCCGTGCATATTGGGCGCATGGTATGAGATTTTGTGCATACCGGATGCACTTGGTTGAGATTTTATTCGTGCATATTAGATTCACTTGATGGAGACTTTATTCGTGCATGATTTTTGCGCTTGATTTAGATTTTCATGCACTCCAGATGCACTTAATATTGTTGTCGTGCACATCCGTTGCATTTGACACATACTTTCATGCACACCCGTTGCACTTAGTTTGGCTTTTGTGCACATTCGTGACACTAGTATTTGGCTTGATTTCGGTGCGTACCGGACATACATGATGTTAGATACACCTTTCGAGGCTGATATTACTCATGAGCATTGTATTTTCATGATGAGTACTATATTATATAATAGCTGAGCAGGACTGATCAAAGGACTGTACCTGAGTATTTTTGCATGCATCAATAATTACCAAGAGGTTTTCAAAAAGGAGCTATAGTCTCGCTATTTCCTACGTGTCCGCGAGTGACACGAACCTTTACAAAGGAAAACCTTCCGGGATATTTCAAAAAGGCGGGACGTATAATTTGAGCAAAACATATATAGGTATATATTTACTACTTTACAATTGAGCATCCGCCACTTGTGCCGTGAGCTACGTATCGCACGGCAATTCGAAAAAGATTTTGCATATGGTTTATTCAATTTTAGAGGATTTTAGGAGGATGCGTACTATTTATGTATTATGATTTTGAGTATAGTATGTTTGAAAATGGCATTGGACTTCGAGATTTGCATCTCCTTTATAACTCCTATGATTGCATGATACTTGATGGAGTTTCGATTTTGAGTTTCGCACTCATTTTCATGCGCACACAATGCGCTGAGATGTGTTTGAGTTTTCCATAATTTCATAGCCCCGTTGATTTGAGATGATTATTAAAATGTTTTAGTAATTTGGGGTTTAAAATTAAATTCGGGGACCGAATTTATTTAAGGAGGGAAGATTGTAACATTTCAGAAACATAAGATATTATTTTTGGAATTTAAATATTAAAATAATATATTTCGCGAAAACTATTCGATTTGCGAATTGGGGTTTTCGTAAAATGGTATAAGTATATACCAATATTTGGGAAATAATTGGAGGTTAAAATAGTTTATTTATTAAAAAGATATTTATCGGATTTGGGCATTTTTATAATTAATTATATGCAAATTTAAGTTAAACTTGATTAGTGCACTACTGATCACAATTAAGCCAAATCCGTATTTTTACATAGTTATGGCTAGTGCACCATGACATGTTGTATTTTGTTGCATGTTATTTCATTTGTATTTGTGATTTTGAGCTTTCTTTCATTTGAGAGTGAAAAAGAGAAAAGAAAAAGAAAAGAAAAGTCTATCTGACATGGCATGGGAGACAAAAGGGTATGGCCTTGAGTGAGGATAAGAGAGAGACCCTTGAATTCTTCTTCATTCCATTTTCTTCACTTCTTCAACTCCTCCATCTTCATCTTCCTCCACCTCATGTACCTCTATGATTCATCTCCAAACCATCACCATAAATACCACAAAGTCATTCACAATAAATTATCCGCACCTAATCCTAAACCCTATGAACAATCAAGTTTGGATTTTGAGCACTTTGGGCAACCCAAGAATTTTCTTGAGTTGCCAAAAGAGGTATATTCCTACTCTTGTTGTTAAGTCTTTAGCTTTTTTTATGTCCTATATTAGTTTAGAGTTAAACCGATATGGTTTGATGATCTTAGAATTTCCTAGATGAGATTTAGAGTTTGAGTGGAGTTGTAATGGTGTATTTGAGGCATAGAGAGTGTTTTACTTGACGTTGGTGATGTTTAATAGCCTAGACCAGAGACTAGAACTGTCACGACCCGAAAGCACGGAACATGACCGGCACTTAAACTGCGAACGTCTCGAGCGTACGTAATCTAAGTAAACCGAAAACCCAGAAATCCAAACCAAGAAAAGTAGTAGAGTGAAGGAAAACCAATTTAAAACAAGTAGTTTTAATAGCATAAGCCGAATTATGCGGTTTTTAAGAACATCAAAATTTACTGAAAATTTCGGCAGAGTCTCCTTTGTAAATACTGGCTCCCAAACGGGATACAACATGAATAGTATACGAAATCAAGAAAAATGCATCCCAAGCGGGAGCTAGCTCTTCGTCAATCGACGGTCACAACCACACAAGCAATATAATATACAACGCCAACGGCGAGGATCAAAACTCAAAAGGAAACTCAAAACCACCAGAAATATAACGAGCGACTCTAAGGTCGAAAGAATAAACAACACTGGTCTCTATCTCAAAAATACATGTTTGGTTGATGGAACTTCTAGATACAACTGAATAATAATATACAAGTTATATAATGGGGGGTACGATACAGTAAACCCACCTACTAGCAAATCACCCGAAGGAAACTATGCCCGCAAAGCCGTAATGAAACCTGTACGGCAAACCTGCAAGAAACTGGGGCACAACGGGGGTGAGTTGCCAACTCGTGAATAGAAAAACACCTACGAACTGAAATCGCATGTATGACGCAATCCTAGGTCATACGATCATAATATATCCTCAAAATATACATAACAAGCAGCCTACAACAATGGCTAGGGTAATATCTAACCGAGTGAAATCTCATATGCCCGTGTCAGTGCCTCAGGTAGCAATATATCATATGAATGAGGTATGAATGCATGAAAACAGAATACATGTAAATGAAGAAACTGTTTTCATAAATTAGTGAGATTTCCTTCGTATTTTTAAACTGAGGTATCATAATGAAATCAGTATCAACAGTGTCTAGCATCGACACAAAACATAAATCTCACTGTCTCGAAATATCAATGTCTCAATCTCAATATCTAGGGCGCCATCAGTCCAGACTGGCCCCTACCATCCATCTCAAGACCACGACGGTATCCTCCGGATATCCGACGCGTCGGGTAATATCACCGGTAGGTAGTGCTCCCCAGCCAGGCTCAACGTCAACACCACATTCCTCTTGCCCCGGGGTACCATACCGGGTCCACCATGTACCCGAAACGGTTCATCCAACTCCTCGAATCGGGTCTCGAAATCCATCAGCAAACTCATGGTGGACGACTCATACATCATGGGAAAACCGCATTTTTATTTTAAAAGAGAGAAAGCAGTTTATATATGTTTTGCGGTTTTCCTCCAAATCCAGAAAATCTCATGGAAATCCGAATCATCAATAGCATGTAAAACCATGAATATAAGCATGAGAATGAATAACAGTATGCATGAAGCGACAAGTAATAACTACAATATCTAAGCTGGCATATAAGGTAAGTACACTAATATTATGTCAAAATACTAGCTATCAAGCTAAGTTAAGCAATAATATTTTCTAAGGTGTACGTGACATGTCAATTACCGATGAAGATGTGTGTGAGCCGGCAAGTAAGTGTACGTGGTACATACACATCATCGGTAATGGTGCTGGTGTCCTAACAATAAGATATCAATATTTCAATAAGAAATTATAACATAAGTATGCGATGCGAAGCGAACCACAATAATAAGCGGGAGCTGAATACTAGACGCAACTATAACTAATCTGCATTAATCTAATATAAGTTCTACAAATGGTGCCTTTTGAAATAACACAAATCATGGTGTTTTGAAAATAGGGGCTACGGTGTTTTTATGAAAAGATAAGTCTTTTGAAATATCCGTAGGATCCCTTGGGCTGTCTTTTAAAATACCCACGATTCGTTAGTTTTTAAAATAGGTAGGAGTCTAATCTAATCTAACAACTACACTAAACTATACGGCTGAACTAACAAGCTGAACTACAGGTAAGGAAACCGCCTATCATCTGAGTCGATACATATACCTACCTGTATATGTATAGTCGGTGATCCCGCCTCAATAATATCATATCTGATACCATATCTATAATCAGACATCCCAAGTCAAGAGTGCGGATCAATCATCAAAATATAGCTCGTACGTAAATCCGTCGTACGGCATCCCAAGTCTGGGTACGGGTCAATATCATATTCTTCACACTATTCCTCAGGTATCCTCTTTATCCAAGATCATAGCTTAGGGTACTGACCTATGTTTAGTACAATACTAATATCCTCAATATACTCATGATCTGACTACTGATCGACAATCTCGTATAAACCGATATCGTCAGCACATGTCATCATCAAGGGGTATACATCGCCCGATACGGCCTAATATCAATATCCTAGCATGCCATATCTTATATCACGATCACATGTCGACCATTTTATTTATAACACTATTCACCCGTATCGCTCCCCCAAGATCCGCTATAACCCCAGGACGTACCTCAAGTACGAATCCTGCCATATCACCGATATCACAACCACAAACAAATCTCATCGACTCAGCTCAATCCCAAGTATCACCCTCAAATCCGTATGTGAACACATAGTCCCATACCGATATGAACACATAACTATAAAGAATCCCATGAGCACATATCAATAGGGAAGTATGCAAGTATGTATGTGTGTATGTGTAGTGCAACACTACCCTAGGGTTCGCAACGCTAAATAATCCAACACACCAATATCCAAGTTAAACATCGTTAATAATCCCAAATAACATACAATAATTGTTGGTGTGTATACGCATCCGTATACACCACCACGGACTGCGGGGGTGCTATACGCCATCCACCCGACTTCTCCCCGTAGATATAAATCTACTCACCTGGTCCTCGTTAGCCGGTGCCGACGTCGCCACACGCTTGCTCGTCGTCTCGAAGTCCATATGGGGTACCTATATATCATAACGCACCATATCGCATTAAAATCCGACTCATGACCAAAACGACGCACGAAACCCACATAGGTCAAAACCTATGGTTGCTTTCACAAATCGACCCAAAAACCCTCGACGTCGGTGTACAAACGCCAGACTATCGAGAAAAACCCAAATACACTCATTTGCACATTCACGAACACTAATTTTAATATAAAATAGGTTAAAACTCACAAAAACCCCAAATTCATTCTAAAAGCCGTTTTTTCCGAAAACTAGCAAGCAAAATTACCCGTTTTAGTACAAAACTCGATGTTTAAACAATTCTAGCGGCCATAATACTTATTAAATAACTTAAATAAGTCAATAAAACGATTTCCATAATTTAATCACATAAATTTGCATAATTTCCAAAATCCTAGTTTGCAAAAATATCAATTTTAACACTTTTTAATGTAAAATTCACAATTTTACAATTAAACTTGGTTTTGCATATTTTAAATGGTTAAACCACTCAATATAATTTTTTTAAGATATGATGAAAGCCTAACCATATTTTTAATCTCTCATTTTGAATTAAAACTAAAAACCTAGTTTGCAATATTATGCAAATTGGTCCATTTTTAAAATGACAATAGTAATATAGCAACTAGATTAGATTTTAGCATGTCACAACATATTAATCTACCCATCACAACCATAATCCTATGATAGAAACCCTAATTTAATCCAAACCCTTTTCTAGAAATTTAAATCTTTAATATCAAAACCACAATTAACTCCTAATTAAACACATAATAGATAGATTCAAGTAATCAACAAAAACTTATGCAAAATGCTAAGATTATACCTCACAAAATTAGAGATCTAACACCAAAATCTTGGCCTCCAATTTGCTCTCTTGATCCATGATCCACACTAGAATAGGTCAAGAAGAAATGGGTAGGGATTAGAATTTGATTTTGAAATTTTATGGATTTTTAAGCATTTTTGTGGATTTTTTTGAAGAGAAAGTGAGATGAAGAAGTGAAGGGCTGTTCTAAATGGGGAGGGCTCGGCCAAATGCAGGTGGGGAGAGGAGAGAGAGGGTGTGGGGAGTTGGGGAAAGTTTGACAAAGTCAAAAGACCACACAAACAACAACAACACATACTCCAATTACTATATTTTAATCCTTATCAAAATGAACTTTTAAAATGAGATGAAAACAAAAATGAGGAGGGGAGTGGGCTGTTCCAGCAGTGGTGGGGCCGGCCATGATGTAGAGGAATGAGTGAGAGAGATTTTACAAAGAAATTTTATGCAAAAAGACCCCCCACAAGCTCAAAATTGCAAGTTTTAGCTTAAATTAATTATTTTTTTGTTCTCCATAATAAAAACCCATTAAAACTTGAAATAAAATACTAAAAATTTATGTTACAACTAGATTTTAATTAAAATGATTTTAAAGATTAAAATTAGCCCATTTAAATTTGTATTTATCGCTAATTTAATGTATTTTCTTACCGGCTTAAAATAATATTAAAATAATATTTTTTTCAGAAAATTTGAAATTTCACCAGTGGCTCAATAAACACCAAATACTAGTAATTATATATCTAGAATATGTATATTTAATTTTATAATAAAGATATTTGCATTTTAACTTTTTACAGAAAACCCCCTTATTTTACCGTTTTTTCGAAATTTCACCGAAACGATTTTCAAAATGTTACAAGAACCAAGAATACGAAAATTGAGATTTTTCCGTATCGGTTTTATGGAGTTTTGGGGATCTACAGGGAATCTGGAGCAACCCGGGGTGTTTAAAGAAAAATCAAACAAGTGCACTGACCGAATTAGACCACTAGAAACCCATCACCAAAAAACGAGCCCAATTTTCCCCATCTAGACCGGTGAGGCCGGGAATCTTGGTGATCTCGCCAGGCCCCTTTTGTATGTTAGTGTTGGGGTTTGGTCTGCAGCACACACTCCCTATAACCTAGCCCCTATATTGTTAGTTTAGTCCCAATTGACCTGAGCTAAAATCTCGGAGCTGTTTGGATGGTTTTGGTTATGTTTTCCAATATTTGAATTCTTAGTTTTGATATTTGATATTGGAATTAGTCGTTAGACGTTTGTATGTCAACAACGAGGGTTGTTTGGTTATTTTTGCATGCGTAAGCTATAGGTTCTAACCTATAAGCAATTCGTGTGCCGTATCGGTTTTCGGACTTGATTTTAATAGCATTACGATGTGTTTTGATTGTAGGTAACTTCGCGTGGATTTCCGAGACGACGAAGCACATCGACTTCGGCTAAACAAAGAGTTTAGCAGGTGAGTATATTTATACCTACAGGGGAAGTCGGGTGGATGGTGTAGCACCCCTGCAACCATAGTGTTAAGGATATATATATATATATATATATATATATATATATATATATATATGAGAATAATGGAGGAAAGAGGCCATAGGAGGGTATTTCCTCTTATGGCGTCGAAATAATACAACTTCCACCATTTTTTCCGACGATCGGCATCCATCTTCATCATCGTTATCATCTAAGATGTGTATATACCAAATTTCATGTGATTCCATCACCTTTTCACCGTTGAATTAGCAATGTAAAAAGTTCTGTTGTCGGTAAACCATTAATTTTGTACCAACTAAATCAACGGTGAAAAAATGGTATAATCACATGAAATTTGGTGTATCCATATCTTAGATGATAAAGATGGAGGTGATGTATACCGATCGTCGAAAAAAATCATGGAGGGTGCATTTTTCCAACACAATAGGAGGAAATTCCTACCTATGGCACATATCCTCCATTAACCTCTCTCTCTCTCTCTCTATATATATATATATATATATATATATATAGTCTATAAGGTTATTAGAATACCATATGTGATAGTAGTGGACATGGTAGAAAGATATATCTCTAATTCTATTTCTTAACCTTGAGCTATATATGCACATATGTGGGAAAAAGGAAAGCTATGATATGATACGAGTCGTTATGATACGACATAATGATAAAAGGTGATGTTATATGATATGAATATGAGATGATATGAGATGACATGAGATGAGTTATGACGATATGGGATGAGATGAGATGATGTACATAACTATAGATCCGTACTATTGTTTTGATAATATCGTACGATGGATATTCCGTACATGATGTAATAAGGATGAATCTCCGATATATATTCCAACTTAAGAACATTTTATTGTATATCACGAAGTGGATATTATGATATGTTTGGAGTCATACCCATTTCAAAACCAACGAATCGTTATGCACTTTTAAATGATGATTTCAAGGAGACATTACAAACCTTTCAAATGGTATCTATACTCAAAAATATAATAGTCCCCTATTTTCTAAAACAACAATTTGTACTATTTTAAAATGTAACTGTATGACTCCTATATAGTTGCATATTTATATATACTGTTTGTGCTTACGATCGCTTATTTCTGCATACGCTCGCGTTTCTTTTATTATGATATATATACGACGTTTTATACCCTTGTTTACCTGACTTCGTCTGCTAGTACACCTGCATAATTATCGATGATACGCATATTACACTTACACAGAATTGCCGGCTCACACACATTCATCATCGATAATTGCTATGCCATCTACACGGTATAATTGCTATGCCACTTACATGATAGAATTGATACATCATGATATTATTTTTGTTTGTAAAGTACATTCATTGTCCAGTACTATCATTTGACACATTTTCATGATATACTTGATAAGCTCACATTACTGTTCTATGTTTGCATACATCGTACTTTATGGTTATATGCATTGAGATGCTGTTTTCATGAGATTTCTGGATTTGAGAACCGCGGTTATATTTCAAAGGAAATTATGAAATTGTTTTTAAAACGCGGTTTCTCTTGATATGATATTTCGAGGTGTCCACCATGAGTTTTCTCGGTTCTGAGCTTGTTTTCGAGACCTGATTCGAGGAGTTGGACGATCCGTCTGCTGGTACATGGTGGACCCGGTATGGTACGCTACGGCAAGAAAGGTATGTTGTGCAGCAGACGATGAGCCTGGCAGAAGGAGCATTATCTACAGGTGATATTTTTTGGACCCGGTTGTTATATAGAGTATACCGACCGGAGTCATAAGATGGATATGAAGGCCGATCAGTGTATGCGGCGCCTGAGGGCCGATCTGAGTATGCGGCACCTGAGATGTGATAGATATGAGGGCCGATCTGAGTATGCGGCGACTGAGATATGAGGATTTACGTGTCGATGCTGGACACGGGTTTCATGATGTTTCGAGTGTCGGTATTGGAAACTCAGGTTCCATGATTTTAATATGTCGTTGATGGACACACGTGGTTGATATCCTTATACATAGAGTCATATGTTTTCTTGATGATTCAAGTGTCGATGTTGGACACTCAGGTTTCATAATATTGATTATGTTGTTGATGGACACACGTAGATGATATCCACATGCATGCAGGCATATGGTTCAGATGTTAATTATATATATATATATATATATATATATATATATATATATATATGTCATTTGCATTGACTCGATTGTTGACATATATGCATACATGATAACCCTAGATATCATAGTATTACCTTCATGATACAGTATGATCTATGAATCGTTGTTTTATTCGATTTCTACCTGCTGATGTTTTCTACTCACGAATTGATAACTCACCCACGTTGTGCCACGGTTCTTGCAGGTTTGACCACTTGGGATCAGTAGCGGTATCGTTGGCATACAGCTTCATCCACAGTGTCTTGCTTTGGTAGGTCGGATACATATTGGATCGTGCCCACTCTCGTACTTTTATATTCTATTGTATCTATATAAACTCCATCAATCAAAAACTAGAATTTGTATATTGGTAGAGCTAGTCAGACTTATATTTGCGAGACTTAGAGCGATGGGTGTATGTTCGCTTCTTGAGATGATGATGTCTTGCTTATTTACCTATTCTTCCAGTGTTGATCTTCGCCGTTGGGCATCGTATATATTTTTTCTTGTGTGGTTGTGATTCCGCCAATTGGTGAAGAGATAGCTCCCGCTTGAGGATGCTTATATTGTTGTGTATATGGTTTTGGATCAAAATATACAAGGGAGGTGCTGCCCAAAATTTCAAGGACGAAAATGTTTCCAAGATAGTATACATTCATTGCCTTTATATATTATATGACTTATACTTTTAAAAATGAAGGTTTGAATTTCTTATAAAATGTTTCAAAACTGCACCCCCCACCATTTTCCGCAAAAAGGTTTAGATTTTCTGGGTTTCGGCTTACTTGAATTACGTTACGCCTTTAGACGTTGCGTGATTTAAATGCTGGTCACGTGCTAAATTACGGATCATGACACTTGAACTAACCGAACCATGGATATACATTTGACTTGATTACATGACTATCTATTTACATCCTTATCTGTTTACATGAACAATTGATATCAAGGTTTCGACAAGTCTTACATCTATAAATTACTACAAAACAATACAATAAACATTACGGGGTTTTAAAGGGGTAGATTGGTACGGAATGTGTTAAAAGTGGCATGATGATGGTCACTTTAATACACCTAACCTGAATATCTGTTGCTATTGTTCCGTGGCTTAACGGTTCCTTATGCTCCGTATACCTTAATCCACGGAATAGTTGGACTTCTCTCGTATATACTGGCTTATTCTATATCAAGCTACAAACAACTACGTTAGTATAAAAAATATACATTATACAGTTATATTCTCTCTTATCTGTCTATTCTATCTCTATCTCTCTTTGGGACTTACCGAGCGATTATTCGCTGACGATATTCCTTTTCTCTTCTTTCTTTGGAATGTTGTCAGGAGGATCAAACTCTCTGGAGATCGAGCCCAGCTCAGAAGACTTAGAGCGGTTCATCGAGGATCCTGAGCTCTAGTCACTTGTATATACTATTATTTTCAGTCCATGCCATTGTTTAGGCATTGCTTTCTTCATTGTATTTACTTTCCATTTGTATTGTAAATAATGTTTAATAAATAAAAAGTTGATGTTTTTTTTACATCTCATGTCTTTCTTGTATATATTTACATTATATTGCTTACTTACGCTTAACATGTTTTACTTCTAAGTAAATACGTCGCGGGCCTAGCCACGTCTCCTTACCCATACGCCGGGAACAGGGCGTGAACCTCTTGTCCCCCCATTTATTTATTATTATTTTCTCTTTGTTTTCTATTCTAAAACCATTTAATTAGCTAAATGTTTGAGTGTCATGGCTGCTAATTTGTGTTTTGGCCTAAACTAACATATTATCAATTCTAGGTTAATTATGTATGTGTGTGTATATCTAAAGAAATAAATATATATATATATATATATTTAAAAATAATTATTAACTAAGTTTTACTGAAAACCCATATTATATCTCTAATTAAATTATAATTAACTCCAATAATTTTTTAGATGTTACAGGCACTGGTGCCGGGGCGACTTGGATGGGTCGACGGTGATGATCCAGGCAATGGGCGGGGATGTGTAGTGAAGGTGATGGGTTCGGCTCGGAGTGGAGTTGGAAGCTCAGGTGGGTGCTGGAGTGAGGAGGGCGGTGCTGTGGTCGAGGAGGAGCGGGGGGTGTTTGGTTGGTAGCCGAAAGCTCGTCGGCGTCGATGGGGTGCAGCAGAGGAGTTCGAGGTCGTCGATGGCTTTGCGGTAGGGATTGGAGACGAAGGAGAAGGTCAAGGGTACTGTGAGGTGGTTGTGGAGGGTCGTGGTCGATGAAAGAGAGGTCGTCGGTGGTTTTGGGTGTCTCCGGTGATGCGGGTTCGCCGGTGGAGGGTTGTAGAGAAGAGGGGAGAGTTAGGGAAAATTGAGAGAGAGAGGATGAGATAAAAAGAGAGGAGACATGAAGAGAGGAGCTCGGTTAGAGTGGTGAGGATTTGGAGGAGGGGATCTCGGGCAAACATTGAGGGCATGGACGAGGTCGCAGTTGTTGGCGAGGAGCGGTTCTCGCGATAGATGTAACACCCTAGCACTGTTATACTATATTTATTTTGGGTATTTCAAATCTTACGGTAAAATTCTTGATTATTGTAGCTTTGGGTTGCGGATAGTGCAATTAGCAGCTATGGCTATTATCCGACCCGACACGCATATTTAAAACCCATCATGGTTTAAGATTATATCAAATATTTGCTAGTACAGAGTATTCATGCAAATCTAGATTTTATAAACATAAATAATATATTTTAGTATCTGCATATCTTTTAAAATACAATATAAAATCAAATAACATATTTTCTTATCTAGCCTTCCATGTTATCGTACCCCATATCATGTGGTTGCATTCATACATTATATTCATGTCCTAATTGTTAAAACAGTTTCGTTTGGATCGCTACGTATATTTACATAGATCCGTACTTGGGGGTATGCATTTTTATTGACTGGATATTGCATTATGGTTTTAACTTTTACGTATATTCTCCATATTTAAAAACTAGACTTTTAGAAAAGATCCGGGTAATATTCGGAGTATTTTGATATTAGCCGTATTATCCAAAAATATATATATTATAATATTTTTTTGAAACCTAAACTAAAAGTTATATATATAATATATATTTATATAACTAAACTATATCTATTCTCTCTCTCTCTCACTTCTCACGTTTCACTCCCACGCGCTCTCTCTCTCTCTTTGTCCCCTCGGTCTCTCTCTTTCAACAACAACAACTAAGCTTTTTATCCCAAGCATATGGGTAGGCTACATGAACCAACATAAGAATCACGCCGATTCCAACACATGAATCCTCCGTCTCCACTCACTCCTATCGAACAATATACTTTCATTGAGGCCTTTGGCAACCATATCGTTTCGTATCACCTCCATCCATGTTTTCTTCGGTCTCCCTTTTGCCCTTTTGACATTGCCCATATCGAGGGTATCTATTCGTCAAACCGGTGCTTCCATAGGTTTGCGTCGCACATGACCAAATCTTCTTAGCCGGTTTTCCCGCATCTTCTCCTCCACAGGTGCTACACCAACTTTTGCACGAATATCCTCATTTCTCAACTTATCTTTTCTAGTGTTACTGAACATCCAACGAAGCATGCACATCTCCGCTACGTGCATCTTCTGTGTATGATACTTCTTAGGAGCCCAGCATTCTGTACTATATAATAAAGCAGGCCAAATAGCACTCCGATAAAACTTCCCTTTCAATTTTAATGGAAAGTTACGATCACACAAAATCACTGTTGCACTCCTCCATTTCAACCAACCAGCTTGGATCTTTTGATTAACATCACTATCGATCTCCCCATCCTTTTGGATGATAGAACCTAGATATCTAAACTGATCACTCGGTGATTTCTCTTGCCCTTCCAATATTATACCAATATGGTTTTGACTTCTCTGTTTACTAAATTTGCAACGCATATATGTTGTCTTGGATTTGCTCAATCTGAACCCCCGAGATTCCAACGTTTGCCTCCATAATTCCAATTTGGCATTAACCCCTGCTTTCATCTCATTTACTAAAACAATATCATCAGTGAATAGCATACACCAAGGTACCCAATCTTGGATAGTTCTAGTAAGCTCATCCATCACGATGGTAAACAGGAATAGACTTAATGCAGATCCTTGATGTAAACCAATTGTAATCGGAAAATCACTCGTTTGGCAGCCACAAGTTCTAACATTTGCCACTACTCTATCGTACATGTCCTTGATTATGTCAATATACTTGACGGAGACCCCCTTCTTCATCATTGTCTCCCATAATACCTTTCTAGGTACCTTGTCGTACGCTTTCTCTAAATCAATAAATATCATATGCAAATCTCTTCTCCTCTCTCGAAAACGATCGACAAGTTGACGAAGCAAATGAATAGCCTCTGTCGTCGATCGTCCAGGCATGAACCCAAACTGGTTCTCTGTTACCTTTATATCCTTCTTTAGCCTGGGTTCAATCACTCTCTCCCAAAGTTTCATGGTGTGACACATAAGTTTTATTCCACGGTAGTTTGAGCAACTTTGAATGTCACCCTTGTTCTTGTTGATAGGTACAAGGATACTTTTCCTCCATTTATTTGGCATCTTTTTGACTGCCAAATGTGTTTAAACAGATCTGTCAACCATTTAACACCTATTTCTCCTAAGCACCCCCAAACCTCGATAGAAATCCCATCAGGACCAACCGCTTTTCTTAAACTCGTTATGTTCAAAGCTTCATTAACCTCAGGTAGTCTTATTTTACACATGAAATCATGTTTTATATCTTGAGATTGAATGACAAGTCCTTAAAAATTCTTAGTAAATCTCGCATTGAACAATTTGTCAAAATAATCTCTCCATCTTTCCTTAATATTCTCATTTCGAACTAAAACCTTCTGATTTTCATTTTTGACACACTTCACCACACATAAGTCTTTAGTTTTCCTTTCCCGCATTCGAGCAATCCAGTATATATCATTTTCAGCCTCTTTAGTGTCTAATTTCTTGTACACCTCATTGTAGACCTTAGATTTAGCTTCCCGGACAGCTTTCTTAACTTCCTTTTTAGCCATTTTATACTTCTCAAATCTCTCCACATCTCTACCTTTTCAAATCTTTATAAGAATCCCTTTTAATTTTAATAGAATCCTTTACTTCTTCATTCAACCATGATGTGTCCTTAGATGGTGGAGCACCACCTCTCGACTTACCAAGTAGATCTCTAGCTACTCTCTTGATACAGCTAGCCATTTTGTTCCATGTTCTGTCTGAATCATCTTCCGACTGCCAATCCGCTTCTAAGACTATACGATATATAAAAACCTTTTGGTTACCTTCTTTCAATCGCCACCATTTAATTCTAGACTCTACCTTACGTCTAATTTTCTTAGGTCCTCTTCTAAATCAAAAATCTAGAACTAAAAGTCTATATTGAGTGGTTACACTCTCACCTGGCACTACCTTAAAGTCGATACAACAATCTCTATCTATCCTTCTCGTCAGAAAAAAGTCTATTTGACTAGCACTTGATCCGCTCCTAAAAGTGATAAGATAGGTGTTCAGTTGATAAAACTGCACATTTGTTATTACATTTTTCTTACTATTTCTATATTTAAAAAATGTCTTTATTATAATATATCATACATATGAGGGTTTATCTGTAAAAACACAATTTTCCATGTGTTGATATATTATAATTAGAATTTGGTAGGAAAATGTATGCAAATAATATCATTGACCAAATCCTAAGAGAACAAAGTCTACTAAATATTATTTGAGTTGTTGTGCAGAATTTTTCCAAGTTGTTGTACAAAATTTTTCCAAGAAATCAAGTTGTTAAAAAAAACTTGCCTAATTAAGAAAGCAAAACTTGGAGATCAAGTCTGGCAGCAACTACGAGAAGATTTCAAAGATCCAAAGATTTCAGAGAAGTCCACGTGCCAAGTAGAGAGAAGCTGCTGAAAGAAAATCAAAGGCTCTGATCATATGGCCGCGGATCAGCGGCCATACCCCCCTTGGGTCGCAGATCCGCGGCAATCTTGAAGATTTAAATGTTGCAAATTTTTGGCAAGAATCTCTACTGTTAACTTCCATATTTGGAAGCAAGGGTTCTGGCTTTGGGACTATAAATAAAGACCGAGAGCCTCTTAGAAAAATCATCAAGCTGACGAGATCACGAAGTCCAAGACGGCTCACGCATCCAGGCTGATCATCAACTGTTCGTTTACCTCCTTAGAAGAGATCGAGAAGCAACTAGAAATTGTAATCATTTTCTAAGGATTCAAGTGTAATGAATATTGTTGATTAGTAAAAGTAGCTTTCATTTTCTTATTCTATTTCTTCGTGGTTTAATTATGAAATTTCTTTCCATCTCTTTTTCTCCAACCATGCGCGAGTAATTCTCCGCTTGTTAGGGTTCGTAGGATTAGGGTAGGCTAATGGATGATGAACATCTCTAAACCCTTTTTAAGTCCTATAAAGTTTATGAACTTTATCAAAAGAATCATTAACATCCTAATCGGGCGCGCTAACAATTCTTTGTTAGTTCCGACCGCGATTAAATATTAGATTAATGATTGTTTTGGTAAAGGCTAGATATGAACGGAGTTCCGTGTCGAGATAAGGGTTAAGAGTGGGATTCCTTTTCCCTCCAGAAACTCTAATCTACACGAATCACCGTCGTTCTAGTTTTAAATCTATTAAAGGATAAAAAGGGTAACTTTTAATTAATCATCCATAACTACTAAATCCCAACGAACCCTACAAGCCCTCTTATTATATTAACTACATCCCTAAAATAATCTAGATCTATATATTTTGCATTCTTGCTTAACGTAGATCTAGAAACAATTCGACAAAATTCTTTATCCCTCCTTTCTTTCAACACATCTAAAGTAAGAGTATAAGATTCAACATTTCTCTGAGGACGACCCGTACTCATCTCGGTCTAGCTACACGCGACACCGTTATTGATTGTGGTTAACTACTACAAACACACTTTTTCACATCAATCAAATAGCGCCGTTGCCGGGGATACGTGCGTAATTTTTTTATTCTTACTATTTGTGTTGAATTCTTATTCGATCTATATCATAATCAAAACAAAACTGCAAATTGTATATTTAACGATTATTTTGTGAATTTTGCGAGGGGATCTGGAGTCACCGAATTGAGGAAACAGAGATACAGAGACATTCATTAAGATCCAGAGGAGCACAGAAGGCCACTGAAAAAAATTCATCAAGTGATCCCTCTCTCTTGCGGCGGAACCGCGACAAAGGAGCTCATTTGCAGCGGAAGCGCGGCGCATTAGGGGAACTAGGGCTCCAAAATTCTCTGGTAAGATTCTAACGTCCTTCTCTCTCCTCTGAAATCCAATAAAATCTCTTTTCTGTAGGATTCTTTGCAAAATATCGCCGCTCAAAAATCTTTTTGCAAAGTTTTGTGATTGGTTTTGTTTTGCATATTTTAATACGGACTTTAAAGGGCAAAGACCAAATCAAGATTAGATGAGGATTTCATCACCCTTCCTAAGCCCCACAAATCACAAACCGAGCATCTGCATCAGCCCTACATTAATTTAAAAAATATCTAGACTAGACTCTAAGGACTGTCGCGCTCAATAAGGACAAAGGAAGGTCGTGGGTAATCTATCGCTTATCCGCATTACTTTTGTGGTGCCTACGCAAGTGTGTCTAAGGCAAGTGGTTTACTTAATTAGGCCCGCTATTTTTGGTGATTCGTATAGCGGATACCTCCCACTTACCTGGCACTTACCTGGCCACAAGAGTAGTAAAGAGGCGGTAGAGGATTGATCCTACGGCTTGTCCTTTGGAAGTCTAGGAGCGGTCTAGAGACTGACCTAGGTAACCTTAGTTCTAGGGTTGTTTGTGCATTTTTGTGTGATTTGTCTTAAGTCCCACTTTTTTCAAAACAGACCAGTTTTAAAACACACACACGCTGCCACTTGCACTAAACCCGCTTAGTGCATGCTCGGCTGGACACGGGATTCTAGTGCCCGTCTTGTCCGCGTTCCTGCTATCGACGCCGAAGTCGGTACTTCTTCATCTTCTTTTCCCCCACCGACCGAGATGGACGGTACTCCATCAGATTATAACACCACGCTGCCACCGCCCATAGGTGCGCAGAATCCACCGCGCATCTCTCTCCAAGAGAGATGCTATCCTATCCGTGGTCCTCTTCCCACTTGTCTATCTCTTCTACCAGCTAACGGGGATAATTTCGAAATTAAACCCCACTACATCAATCTGCTGCCCAAATTTCACGGGCTTGAGTCGGAAGACGCGTACGTTTTCATCACCAAATTCGAAAACGTATGCGCAACGATGGGTACTTCACAGTTGTCTGTCGATGCTATGCGCTTGCGTCTTCTCCCATTCACACTGTGCGACTTGGCAGAAAAATGGCTTTATAATACTGCCGCACACTCTATCACTAATTGGGATGAATTTGTCATAGCATTTCTTAAGAAGTTTTACCCAAACCATAAGACTGCCCATATTAGGAGCGAGATCAACCAGTTCACCCAACTTTCCAATGAACCATTTTGAAAGTGCTTTGAACGTTTCAAGGATCTTCTTGTCCAATGTCCTCATCATGGAATACAAAGATGGGATTTATGTCGAATTATATATGAGGGCATTAATCCAGCGACAAAGCAGATGCTTGAAACAATGTGTCAATGCAATTTCATGTCTAAAGACGACGGTGAAGCTTGGAAATATCTGGAAGTCCTTGCTGAACACACTTTGCAGTGGAAAAGCGTAAGACCACCTTCATCTAGGGGAGGTATTCACCAGCTCGATGTTTCCATCGCAGTGAAAGCCGAAATGGAAGCGATGCAGAAGAAACTCGATGCTATTGAGAACAAACTTTCATCAGTCTCCCTAAATCAGGTCACGCTTCCCAAGACCGTCTGTGGTTGCTGTTCAGATCCTTCATACTTAATGGAAGAATGTCCTATGAATGCATCGGTTCAAACTAATGCTGCTTTTCAGCAGCGACCTAGAAACGATCCTTATTATTCCACGTACAATCAAGGATGGAGGAATCATCCTAACTTTGCTTGGAACCAAAACCAACAAAGCAATTATCAAAGACCTCCTCCACAGCAACCACAACCACAAAATCAGCTCCCCTTTCAGTCACAGAACTTTCAAAATCCGGCCAACACTTCTACACCACAAGTAGCCGGTACTGACAACTCTTCACTCGCACAAACTTTGGATATGTTCATGAAACATTCCATGCAATTGTCGGCTGAGATGAAGTCTTCTATTGATACCATACAGAAAGACTCCGCCTCCCACGGCGAGAGTATTAAATCAATAGAAAACCAACTTGCACAGTTGAACGCCGCAATGAGTGCGAGAGAGAAAGGGAAACTCCCATCTCAACCCATACCTAATCCTGGCCACTCACAAAGTTATAATGTGAGTGCCGTTACTACGTTGAGATCGGGAAAAGTGCTGAATAACCGAGTGGGTGAGTAATGTGATGATGTTAGTGACACCAATGATACCGCAGCTTCTTCTTCTAATTCGTCTAGTCTCCCACCTTCATACGAGCCTATTCTCCGTTTTCCCCAAGGCTCGAGCCCTTCGGCCATTTCCTCGAATCTACCTAAAACGATCCCCACTCTAATTCTGGGATCCACTCTATCCCCACAATCCTCTCCAATGTTGGACCAAACCCTTATTGATAAAGCACCTTATCCAAACAAGTTAAGGGAAAACAGACCTAGTCCACAAATGGAGAAGATTGTGGAAATTTTTAAGCAAGTTAACATAAACATTCCTCTCCTAGATGCTATTCAACAAGTTCCGTCATATGCAAAAATCCTAAAGGACTTGTGCACTAGGAAGAGAAAAGTTCAAGTACCTAAAAAAGTTTTCCTTGCGAGTAATGTGAGCACTGCTTTTACACAATAACTACCCAAGAAACGAAAGGACCCTGGAAGTCCCACAATTTCTATTTCCATTGGGGGTAAAAATATCAATCATGCTCTACTCGATCTACGTGCTAGTGTTAACTTGCTTCCGTATTCTATTTATGAGCAATTAGGGATCGGAGAGTTAAAACCTGCGCATTGCACTCTTCAGATGGCCGATCGATCTATCACCCAACCTAAGGGTGAGCTGGAGGATGTGTTAATCAAAGTCGGGGAATTCATATTTCCCGTGGACTTTATTGTTTTAGATACACAACCTGTGGGGAACCCACACAATCAAATCCCAGTGATACTCGGTCGACCCTTTTTGGCCACTTCCAACGCAGTAATCAATTATAGAAACGGCTCTATGACCCTATCCTTTGGAAAGAAATCAATTGAGTTTAACATTTACAAGCTGGGAAGTGAACCCTCCGAACCCTATGCTCATGTGTGTTCTGTCGAATTAATGGATGTCGACAGCAGCGAATTTGATCAACCTTATGATACTGACTCTTTTCATATGTTGTTGTTTGACCCAACCATATACTCTTCCACCGAGTTATCCGGGTCAACATCTAACGCTGATGAGGAACTTTTTATAGAGTCTGACGATCACCCTGTTTTTCCTGATGATATTATTCTTCGGGGTATCGATGAAAGCTTTGAGGAAATTTTCACTGATGAACTCGCATTTTTAAAAGATACGGGTGTTGAGATGAATCAACTCCAAGATAAAGAAATTGAACCTCCACCCCTTCTTTTAGACAATCATGATAATGCGAGTAATCCATCATTACTATCACTGTGTCGTCTCTCCAAATTGAGACGCAATCCTTTTCCATTACACCTCTTATCACCTCCCCACTTCTTCACGTTGAAAGGTGGCATGTTCTTCCACCAACCTTGGTGCTTCATCGATAAATTTTTTGAATGGTTGGTGTTGACCTTCGGTCTTTGCAAAGCTTGGCATTGACCAATAACCTTGACCCCCTCGTGTGATTTTAAAAGATTAAAATTGTTTAACTCAAGTTTGGGGGGTGGTATATTTTGGCTCTTGAAAGAAAATGATTTTTACAAAATTGTGAGCCAAAAAGAAGTTTGGGGGAGGATTTCACTTTCATTATTTCTTGTCCCCTTTCTCCTCTCAAGTCTACAGGTTTTTGAGCTTAGCGGATGACGTCAGTGAGGACACTGCTGTAAACAGGTTTGGGGAAGGATTGTGCTTATTTACGCATCAATTTGCATCATACTTTGCATAAGCACAACATTTTCAAAAATTTTAAAAATTTTCTTTCATAACAAAAGAGTAGAAAGTGAAAAATTACATCCAAAAGATAGGAATAGTTTAAGAAAACCAAGAAAATTAGAAGTTTTCTTAAACGAACTGGTAATAAGTAGTTATGAGCCGTTGTCCCACGGGATAGTAAGATGAAGGAAGTCACTAATCTGAGGATAAAAATAAGTCTGAAAATAGTTTCTATTTTGGGAGCCAAACATTTGAATGTTGATACCCTACTATATGCACTTACACACGTCTTGAAACTCGGGATAGTAGAGGATACCTTGAAATGATCTTGTCTAAAAGCCAAAGTATGAAGGAAATAAAAAAATGAATAAAATATAAAATGGTGAGAAAAAAATGAACACTGGTTTTGTTATCGCCAAGGCAGCAATAAAAAAATATAGCGAGGGTGCATCATCACCTAGTGCCATAGACCAACTGGTTTGGGAGTCACTGCTAAGGCTTAGGTGGTGCAAGACGAGAAAAATACTATCACCTAATAAGCAAGCACATAAGTAATCGGTCGGTTAGTATCTCAAGAAGTATTAACGGTCGCATGAAAATGTGTGAGCAAATCTAAATATTCATCAAGTTAAAAAGTACTGAGGTAGATGGACAAGAGTATGATAGCTTGAATTGAATTCTCCGAGTGTAGGGATGTTCTTTACACACACGTAGGGTTATATGATCAATGTTTGGATGAAAGATAGGAATAAAGAATAAAGACGATGTTTTATTGATGGATGAAGTTATTTCTAACATCTTTTCATGACTATTAAGATAGGGCTCATGACAACTGAAAAGCTAGTTTAGTTGGAAACTCTTATTTTTAAAGTCTTTCTTTTATGGTTCTTATCTTTATATGTAAATTTCACCATCTCTCTTTTATTATAGGATTTTGTGGGTGTAATCCGCAAAAAACCCTCATGAGACAACACTCCTCCTACTAGGGACACCTAGAGGTTTAACCGCTTGTTGCACGTGCTCAGTGCTATCGTGTTTGCCTACGAAAGTGTGCTTAGTTTTCTCCTTTCTTTTTCTCCTTCTCTTGAATAAACTAGTTTGCTCGGAACGATCAAAGATAAGTTTGGGGGTATTTGTTCAGTTGATAAAACTGCACATTTGTTATTACATTTTTCCTACTATTTCTTATTTTAAAAAGGTCTTTATTATAATATATCATACATATGAGGGTTTATCTGTAAAAACACTATTTTCCATGTGTTGATATATTATAATTAGCATTTGGTAGGAAAATGTATGCAAATAATATCATTGACCAAATCCTAAGAGAACAAAGTCTACTAAATATTATTTGAGTTGTTGTGCAGAATTTTTCCAAGAAATCAAGTTGTTAAAGAAAACTTGCCTAATTAAGAAAGCAAAACTTGGAGATCAAGTCTGGCAGCAACTACGAGAAGATTTCAAAGATCCAAAGATTCCAGAGAAGTCCACGTGCCAAGTAGAGAGAAGCTGCTGAAAGAAAATCAAAGGCTCTGATCATATGGCCGCAGATCCGTGGCCATACCCCCCTTGGGTCGCGGATCCGCGGCAATCTTGAAGATTTAAATGTTGCAAATTTTTGGCGAGAATCTCTACTGTTAACTTCCATATTTGGAAGCAAGGGTTCTGGCTTTGGGACTATAAATAAAGACCGAGAGCCTCTTAGAAAAATCATCAAGCCGACGAGATCACGAAGTCCAAGACGGCTCACGCATCCAGGCTGATCATCAACTATTCGTCTACCACCTTAGAAGAGATCGAGAAGCAACTAGAAATTGTAATCATTTTCTAAGGATTCAAGTGTAATGAATATTGTTGATTAATAAAGGTAGCTGATCATCAACTCTTTTTCTCCCAACATGCGCGAGTAATTCTCCGCTTGTTAGGGTTCGTAGGATTAGGGTAGGCTAATGGATGATGAACATCTCTAAACCCTTTTTAAGTCCTATAAAGTTTATGAACTTTATCAAAAGAATCATTAATATCCTAATCGGGCGCCCTAACAATTCTTTGTTAGTTCCGACCGCGATTAAAGATTAGATTAATGATTGTTTTGGTAAAAGCTAGATATGAACGAAGTTCCGTGTCGAGATAAGGGTTAAGAATGGGATTCCTTTTCCCTCCAGAAACCCTAATCTACACGCATCACCGTCGTTCTAGTTTTAAATCTATTAAAGGATAAAAAGGGTAACTTTTAATTAATCATCCATAACTACTAAATCCCAACAAACCCTATAAGCCCTCTTATTATATTAACTACATCCCTAAAATAATCTAGATCTATATATTTTGCATTCTTGCTTAACGTAGATCTAGAAACAATTCCACAAAATTCTTTATCCCTCCTCTCTTTCAACACATCTAAAGTAAGAGCATAAGATTCAACGTTTCCCTGAGGACAACCCGTACTCATCTTGGTCTAGCTACACGCGACACTGTTATTGATTGCGGTTAACTACTACAAACACACTTTTTCACATCAATCAGAAGGACTATCTTTTCCTAAACCAAGTATTTTGTCACGACCCAAAATTTGGCACGTGACGGCACTTAAACTACGTAACGTCTACAGGCGTAACGCAATTCAAGTAAGCCGAAAACCCAGAAATCTAAACCATCAAAAGTAGTAAGTGATAAGAACATTGTTAAAACTTTTGGAAATCTCAAATGAAAATTTCGGCAGCACCTCCTTTGTAAAAACTAGCCCCGAAATGGGTACAACATAGAATATAAATAAAGCATCCTCAAACGGGAGAAAATCCACGCCCAAAGGCGGAAACAACCACCAAAACAGATATACGATGCCGTAGCGAAGAAAATGGATGATATAAAGTGACAACAGCATAATAGACATCCAAAGTCACAAAATAATATACAATATCGTCCTCACATCTCGTCTCTAAGTCAATACATGAATGTGGTAGATGGAGACTACTAGATACAATAGATATATAATGAGCATCATCGGATAACCACAAAACCCACCTATAGCAAAACTGCTCACAGTCAGCCGTAGCGGTATCCGCTGCAAAAGATGATACGATAAAAAGAAGCCCTGCCGCTACCACTCTGAGGGACACCTGTAAAACACTGTGGCACAACGGGGGTGAGTTGCCAACTCGTGAATAATAAATAACATATGCAGGTAATCGCAGGTATACACGTACTGCGATAATCTATCACATGCAAAATGATAGTATAATATGGTAATATGTATATGCAACAGTCATGAAAGGTACTCTATCAGGTACTACTAATACATGAAGAAATGCATATCAAATAAAAGCTGAGTATGGGATAAAACATATCATCAACACGGAAATCCTCATCGTAGAGAAACAAGTGTCCATCAATAACACTCCAAATCCCAATACCGCAGGAACCACATCCTCAGATCGGCCTTCATATCCTGTAAGTCTCATAGAACATGAGTGTCCAATATCGACACCCGAAAACATCATCAAAACATATGCCTGTATATATGTGTGTGTGTGTGTGTCCCTCAACGACACATCAAAATCATGGAACCTGAGTATCCAACATCGACACTCGAAATATCATGAAACCCGTGTACAGCATCGACACGTAAATACTCATCTATTAGGCACCATCACCAGGACCGGCCCTCATATCCACGTATCATACGTCTCATGGAACCTAAGTTTCCAACTCCGACACTCGCAATCCATGTATCTATACGTCTCACGGAACCTAAGTGTCCAGCTCCAACACTCTCAATCCACAGAACATAAGTGTCCAACTCCGACACTCGCAATCCCGATACGTATCACAGAACCTAAGCGTCCAGCTCCGACACTCGCAATCTACGTATCATATCTGTTTTCTAACACAAGTCTCAGAACCGAGAAATCTCAGGGTGGACATATCGAAATATCAAGTAAAGAATAAGAATACTTGCATAGATCATTATGATGATATATTATATATATACATATATAACAGCGTCCCATACCACTGATATATATATATAACAGTGTCCCATACCGCTGATATATATCATCAGGAGTAAAACATTCAGAAAACATCATATGAAATTCATATCTTAATGCGTAAATCCATGAAATATAATATATGCAACATAAAGCAGTACTTTGAGCATATAAAGGAAAAACCACTATTTAAATGCAACAAGTTATTAAATATATCATGCGGTTCCTAATTTCTCCAAAATCCAATACAACATCATATAAGGGTGAACATGTAGTTATATCAAGGTATATGTGTGTATATGTAAGTATGTATGCAAGATGTACATATAGCTATATCTCATATGTGTATATACCTGTCAATAATGATACAATACCCTATAGGTATACGTGTAGCTATAGCAAGATATGTGTCTATACCTGTCAATAATGATACAATACCCTAATCAATACAATATCATATATGTATAGGGTTGTGCGTATCATGGCAATTATCGACGGAGTGTGTGTAGCATAGGGTTGTGCGTATCAATACAATTAGTGCTCGTGTAACATGAACCGTCAATAATGTTGTTGTGTCTCATTAATACTATGTCCATATACAATAGGAAATGAGATATGCAACAATGGTACACATGCACAATCAATATCCATATACTTGTAACTAATAATCATGTCATTTAATCTAGCCCGGACGCAAAACTCCATGCGGGCGATTCCCCTATAGATGTTAAATCTATTCACCGATGACCTCGAGCTAAGTAAATCCGACCACCTGCTTCTCTTTCTTCGCAGCGTCCGAAGTCCCTGCTCGTGATCCCAAAATTTCACAAACACAATACATAAGACTAAGTACCCTGCGCCGAAACAAAGACAACAAAACGCAAGGATAACGTCCACAAGATATACACACTGTGCACTCAGTGCACAAAACGCGTACGACATCGGCACAACCTCAGCTAGGAACGCAAAACGACATAATCACCAAGCCTAGACCTTGATCGTACCAATCGCGCATTCACAAAACAATATATATCATGGAAGATAATAAATATAATATCACAACACCAATTGAAACTCATGCCTAATTTATCCGAAAACCTAGTAAGCATATTTTAATCATTTTAGCTCAAGTCTAGAAGTTTAACAATTCTAACGATCACAATAATCACATAATAGCTTGATTAAACCACACAAACCCTTACTACAATTTTAATCTCACCCATATAATATTTAGTAAAAGTTTAGTTTGCACCTAAGATTAATTAGACAATTAGGAAAATAACAAATAACAATCTCACCACTAGGCTAAGTTTTCCTTGTCTAAACAACTCACTTAACCATTACAAATAATCAAAATCTTAACTTGATCTTCATAACCCTTTCTTGAAATTCCAAAACATGCTAATTAAAACTTTATTTAAACATCTAAAAAGCTAATTTAATGTATTCAAACAACAACTAAACTTTAGGGTTAGGATTTTATACCTCCGCTTGATTCAAAAACTTGCAACACTATCATCAAAATAGCCTCCAAAATGCTAACTTTCATAAAGATCCAAGCTAGACTTAGGCTAAAGAATAATGGGTATGGATTTGTATTTAAGTTTGTGAGATTATTTGATGATTTATTTGAGCTTTTAGAAGAGCAAATGGGGTGAGAAGAGAGAGAGGGCAGCAAGGGGGGAAGGGTCGGCCATCATGGAAAAATGATGAAGGTTATGGAAATTGTGTGGAAATTTCAAGCTAAGTTCATAATTAATGCTCAATTAAAGCCTCTCCCATCCATGCCACCTCTTAATCTTTTTCTTTTCTAATTAAACTTTTATTTTAATTCACCAAAATATCTAGATATTTTTCTAGGATATTTCCAAACATGGTTTAATGTTTAATCTTGTGATTAAATTAGCATAGATTCACTTTAGCATAATTAACCCAATCAAAATCGTAATTACCACTAATGAAGTGCATAATTAAAAGCTTATAATAATATTTTAATTAAGGAAAAATATTAAAGTGAACTAAAATTTCGAGTGACAACTAAAAACCGCTAACTAGTAATTTCCTAGTTAAACAAGGTGCAGTTAAGTCAATACTGAAAATTGACCACTTCTAGGTTTTTACGGAAAACGCAGTTTATTTTACCTATTAACAGAAAATTCGCATAAACGATTTCTAAAATGTTACAATCTTCCCCCTTAAAGAAATTCAGTCCCCGAATTTAAAATTTCATCTACGTGTACCTTCGAAGAGATGAGGGAAATTTCTTCCGCATCTCGCTCGCAGCCTCCCAAGTGATCTCCTCGCTAGACGGGCTACGCCAAAGAACCTTCACAGATGGCAAGACCTTTGACCGAAGTTTCTACACCTGCCGATCCAACATAACTATCGACTGCTGGTGAACAAAAGATCGCGTCCTAATTGAATGGTCTGGTGCTAAATCATGTAAGATGGGTCATGAAGGTAATCGCGAAATATCGACACAAGGAATACGGGGTGAACATCCGGAAATCTGGATGGAAGTGCCAAACATTAGGCAACGGTACTAACTCGTTCGAGTATCTCAAAAGGACCTACAATTTAGGACTAAGCTTCCCAAAAATCAACACGCCATTCATCGGAAAAATCCATAGGAATACATGATCTCCCACTGCGAACTCAAGTCTGCGACAACGACGGTCGACATAAGACTTCTATCTGCATTGGGCTGCCCTCATCCTGTCCTGAACCAACTGGATCTTCTCCGAAATCTCTTGACTAGCTGGGGTCCAAAATCTTGCTCTCGCGGAGTCGGTAAAACAGACTGGCGATCGACACAACCTACCATACAAAGCCTAAAAGGTTGCCATCTGAATCGTCTCCTGATAACAGTTATTATAGGAGAATTCTATCAATGGCAAGTGACGGTCCCAACTACCAACAAACTTAAGCATGCACACACGAAGCATATCCTCCAGAGTCTATATAGTCCGCTCTCACTAACCATCGGTCTATGAATGGAAAGCGGTGCTAAAGCTCAAACAGTACCCAAGGCTTCCTAAAGCTTCAACCAAAGATGGATAGCAAACTGGGTGCCTCTATTGGATACAACGCATGTAGGAAACTCCGTGCAAATGCACAAACATACCAAAGAACAACTGAGCATACTGAGCATAAACGGACAACAATCACCCGTATGGAGTCACACCCTATCTAGACCTGGGTAGACACCACGACAAAATTCATGGAGATCCGCTCCCATTCCCGCTCCGGAATGGTTAATAGTTTCAACTCTCATGCTGGTCTTAAATGCTCAACCCTAGCTCGCTAACAAATCAAGCACTTCAAAACGAAATCTGAAACATCACTCTTCATCCCTGCCCACCGTAACTAACTCTCAAGTCACGTTACATCTTGGTGGCATTTGGGTGAACACTGAAAGCCGACTGATGTGCCTGCTCTAGGACATCGCGTCTCTACCCATCAGTATCAGGTACACACCAACATGTCCCGAAACATAGCACACCCTAGTCATAAATCAGAACTCCGAATCTCTACCCTGCTGAACATGCTCAAGAATCTCAGACAAACGAGCATCGGCGGGCTGTGCCTCAGGAAAACGCTTAAGTAAAAGTGAACGGGCGGAAACATGAGCAAGCTGTCCCCTAGTAGAGATGAACTTAAACTGTACTCAATGGTCGCATAAGAACTGTAAATCTGCAGAAGACTGTCTCTAAACTGCGCTCATCTAGGACAAGCTAACCTTGGGCCTACGAATCAAAGCATCAGCTACCACAATCGCCTTGCCCCAGGAAAAATAAAGGATCTCACAATCATAATGCTTCACAAGATCCATCCAACGGCGCTGTCTCAAACTCAGATCCCGTTGCAGGAAGATTAAGCTCTGGTGGTCTGTGAAAATCTGACATGACTCTCCGTACAAGTAGTGTCTCCAAATCTTCAGCGCAAAACCACCGCGGCCATCTCAAGATCATGAGTGGGATAATCCTTCTCGTGCTCCTTCAACTGTCGGGAAGCATAAGCGATAACTCTATCATGCTACATCAATACGCAATCGAGCCCCACTCGCGAAACATCATAGTAAACGACAAAGTCGCCCGATCCAGAAAGCAAAGATAGAACTGGTGCAGCCGTCAACCGAGTCTTCAACTACTGAAAACTCAGCTCGTATGCCTCACTCTAAGAAAAGGAACTCCCTTCCTGGTCGGTCCAGTTAACAGTGCAGCAATACACAAGAAATCCTGCACGAAACGGCGGTAAAAATCGGCTAAGCCCAAAAGCTGCGGACCTCTATCACTGATGCAGGTCTGGGCCAAAGCTGTACGACATCGATCTTCCTCGGGTCCATACGAATACCGTCTCCCGTAACCACATGACCTAGGAAGTCAACACTATCAAGCCTGAAGGAACACTTCGAGAATTTAGCAAACAGCTGGTGCTCTCTCAATGTCTGCAAGGAAATCCTCAAGTGCTGCTCATGTTCCTCTCGACTCTTGGAATAGACTAGAATGTCATCAATAACACAACAATAAACTGGTCGAGGAACGGACTGAAAAAAAATCCGGTTCATCACATCCATGAATGCTGCTAGGGCATTGGTGAGTCCAACGACACCACCAAAAACTCATAAAGCCCGTAACGCGTACAAAAAGCAGTCTTCAGAATGTCATCACTCCGACCCCGCAACTAATGATGACCTGATCCCAAACAAAATTAGAAAAATGTCCCGCACCCTGGAGCTGATCAAAAAAATCGTCAATGCGAGATAAAGGATACCTAATCTGTACTGTAACTCGGTTCAATTGACAAAAATCCAAACATATCCTCAAACTGCCGTCCTTCTTCTTGACGAACAGAATATGAGCTCCCCAAAGCGAAATACTTGGACGTACAAGTCCCCCTTATCTACCAACTCTACAGCTGATCCTTAAGCTCCCTATGCTCCGCCGGCTCATCTGGAACAACGTCAGAAAATCTTGCCCAATAGAAACCAGGTCCCACGAATCCACTGTGGCTCCGGTATCACCAATGAAAACCAAGAATCCTCGATATCTTCTCCTCAAAAGTCGACTAGCGAAAAAGGCTGAAATCAAGGTGTGAGGGGCGGCACCATAGTCCCCCTGCACAACAAGAACTGACTCGCAGGGAAAACAAAACCTGACTGTTTTCTCGCGGCAGTCCGCAAACGCATAGCACGTAGCTACCAGTCTGTGCCCAGGAGAACGTCAAAGTCCAACCTATCGAGAAGAATCAAATCGACGGATGAATCTTTATCTTCTATCCGATTGGCACATGACCGAAACACGTGTCGCGCAATAAAAGAATCACTAACAGGAGTAAACACAACAAACGGCTGATCTAGCAAACACAACTCTCGACCCAGCCTCGGCACGAATTGTGTAAAACAAACGAGTGCATAGATCCCGAATTAAACAAACATGCACATCAAAAGGTCATATGAAAAGAATACCAGAAACTACTACATTGGACGCCTGCGCGTCCCGATGAGTAGAACCAAACACTCGTGCCTGCCCTCTATCTGTAACCGGATGTACTCTTCCTCCGCCATCCTGTTCTCTCTGAACAAACACTCCGCGGCCACGACCTCTCTGAACATAAGTCTGACGCGGATCAACAACAGGCGCAAAAGGCGAATCTCCCAGAGGTGAAGGTGGTAGGGTAACATATGGTACGGCTGCCCTCCTCTGGCGTACCATGGAACAATTCTTGATGAGGTAATGGAAACTCCCACATCGGAAACATCCAGACGATGACTGCTGACCCTTCTGGGGATAAGAGCTAAACAACTGACCTCGTCCCAAGCCTCTGCTACTCCCGCGAGCTGAACAATATCTGTCGCGGCATGTAAACATCTGTCTCTGGGCTGATACACCTGTACGAGCCCTCCTCGGTCCTGAAACTTCCAAAGTCTCGGGAAGAAGTGCCTCATCTAGTAGGGCTACGTCCACTGCTGCTGTATACATGACACAATGATGTGTGCTGATAGCAAGGAATAACTGGGTAACAGGGGTGGAAACCTCCTGTCGCTGCGCTCGACTGGCCTCAACCATCGATCCCATCATCTGGCGCAAGTCCTGCATCTCTACCTCAAGCCTAGCAATACGATCTATCGAAGGCGGATCAATATGCTCCTGTACAACGAGCGTACCGTCTTAGTCAGTCTTCGTCCCAAACGAGTCAACTCTGAACTCGGCTCTCGCTGCCTCTCTCTGAGCCCTCATAGTCTTCGGCGGCATAATGGCTATAAATGGAAATAGGATTCGATATGAACATGGAAATCGAATCACAAGGATGTATATAATCATGGAAGGAATTTCAAGCAATAAGTACTAAGATCACTTAGGCGGAGTACCGTGTCTGTCACGTCCCGAAAGTACGGAACATGACCGGCATTTAAATTATGAAACGTCTCGAGGCGTACGTAATCTAAGTAAGCTGAAAACCCAGCAATCCAAACCAAGAAAAGTAGTACAGTGAAGGAAAAACCAATTTAAATCAAGTAGTTTGCAACATACGCCGAAATATGCATTTTAAAATCATAAGTCTTTTCTAAAAATTTCGGCAGAGTTTCCTTTGTAAATACTGACCCCAAACGGGTACAAAACCTGATAAAGCATATATAATGAATAAAGGCATCCCCAAGTGGGAGCTAGCTCTTCGTCAAACGACGGTCACAACCACGCAAGCAATATAATATACAACGCCGAAGGGCGATAATCACAACAGAAAAGGAAACTCAAAACAGCATGAAATCCATAGAAATACAACGCGCGACTCTAAGGTCGAAAGAATAAACAACTGGTCTCAAGTCCGAAATAAATACATGTATGGTTGCTGGAGTTTACTAGATACAACTGAAATAAAGAATATACAAGGTATAATGGTGGCCACGATGCAAGTGGACCCACCTACCAAGCAAACCATCCGGAAAGGAAGCAGTGTGCTAGCAAAGCCGTAAAGAAACCTGTACGGCAAAACCTGCAAGAAACTGTGGCACGACGGGGGTGAGTTGCCAACTCGTGAATAGAAAATATCTACGAGCAGAAATCGCATGTATGACGCAATCCTAGGTCATACGATCAAAATATATATAATCCTCAAAATGATAACTCTAAAGTATGAAAAGGTGGCAAGGGTAACCATCTAACCCAAGTGCAATCCCATGTGCTCGTGTTAGTGCCTCAGGTAGCAATATATCATATGGATGAGGTATGAATGCATGAAAACCGAATACATATATGTAGGGTTCCTAAGCACACTTGTGAAGGTTCATAAAGCATCAAACATGCCCGAATAAAATTTTACATGTTCCGAACAACCCAAAGACGGGATCTTTGCTAGATTATTAGGGTTTAGCATGCAAGATAACATCTTTAAAGCTAAGTGTGAGGGATTACAACCTTTGTCATCCGCTCCTTCACTTCACAAGCTCCGAGTAGAAGTCCCTTCGCCGCGATCCACGATCTCCCGGACTCACGAGAGGCTCCACGACTCGAACGATCCATGCTAGCTTGAAGTGTTCCGCTTCTCCGATGATCTACGTCGAAGTTGCTATAACCCAAGCTTTCTCACTCTAAAGAGATGAACACCCTAATCTAATAGGCTAGATTAGATGAGGATGATGGAGTAGTATTTATACTATCTTTTTATTTCACTTTCTCACAAGAAATCATCACAAAAGGAAATTCTAGTGAGCTCTCTCTCAAAAACTAAAGAGAGAAGAAGATGAAGAATGAAGAGAATAATCCTTTTATGATGAATAGTAGATAAATGTATATGATTGATTATGGAACCATGGTCAAGGATAAGAGGATAAAAGTTTGTAGAGAATAAACTAGAGTTAGGGTTTGGTTAGGTTAAGGATAAGTATCAACCATAATATCTTAACCAAGAAAAAATAGAATCCTTGTAGAATGAACAAGAATGAGCTAACCCTAATCAAACCCTAATCCCTTTTTATCATCTTTAAACATGTTTCATAATAAATCATTACATGTCACAATAATATATATCACATATATATTATATATTTGCAACAAAAGAAAATAATACAATTAACATATATCGCATATATATCAATGTATTAATCCGGTGAGAAAATGAAATAATAAAGCGAGCCAATATTAGATAATGTAATACAATATAACATATATATCATTATACATTAAATCATCGAATCAACACTTGATCCGACGATTCGGCTATATCGAATATAACCGACTAATATATCATGTACCGATTCATCGAATCAACACTTAATCCGATGTCCCGATTCATATCTAAATATCGCGAGAATACAATACGGTATCTCATATCGCATTATCCTCTGTCCTGCACATATCACATATGTGCCTCTACTCCGTTTTGCCTGAGCCAAGAAACCTCTGTGTATGACTCTAAAGAATCGTCAATACGCCGGTAGCAGGTGATGATCATATCAAACGCCCACAAGCTGCAAGCGGTCAGCTAAACGTAACATCCACCCAGGTATTGAGCGATCAGAAGATCAACAAGCTAGCCTGTCCGTTCTCCTGTGAATCCAATCAGTAACACTCCCATACAGTCCGCTCTGTTCGTCTGATATGTCACATATCAAGTCTAGGGGTGGTATACGTCAGACCCCGGTAACCGATAAGTCGTGTCGATGTGAGGCTTATAACAGGTCGAGAAACTACGAGTAACACTTACCAGTATATCTCTATATCAGCCCTGACAAGGGACTTCCAGTTATAGCCAATCGAACACAGCACAACATCAACTCCCTATACCGGGAGAGACGAATCCCCTCCTATCGCTCATTGCCTCCATGTGATTCAGGACTGTACCCAAAAGCCACCGTTTTGCATGCCCTCTTAGACGTAGTAAGGTGGAAATCAAAGCACAGTGGGAATCACACAAGACTCTATGACGATCTCGGGTCTACAGACTACCCTGTACCAGTGTCACCGGAGAACTACCGTCTGACATGTGGTATATCACCATCTGGGAGTTCTCGGCGAGTCCGTCCAGTGTACCCAGTCTCCACTGAGCACCCGTACACCATCTCTGATCTCAAACACCGATGGATATGTGATCATCCATCGCCCATCATATAGGTCAAGATGCGTATACGCTAGTCTACTCTGGTGTATCGATTCCCTGTCTCGATATACCCTCGACTAGGAATAGTTATAGGATGTACTCATCGACTACTATGGCCCCATTAGTATGATCTCATCATAGTCCCAGTAGTCGAGTACAGATTCTAAGGGCTTTATCAACATGTGAGAGTAAGACAGTAAACCAATATAAGTCAACATGTTAAGATAAAGTGAAACAAAATAGCATACTATCAAGACGAGCAAGAAAGTCCTCTCTGTATATATCCAAGCATCCATTATAATATACATAAAATGTACAACAATGGCCTCAAGGGCATATACATAACTAACAATCTCCCACTTGCACTAAGGCCAGCTACTGTAGTATCTCATACCTAGCATCCCGAATAATCTCTCAAACTGTATCTGGGGAATGGCCTTCGTGAGTGGATCCGCAGTGTTGTCCTTCGTATCTACTCTCCTGACCTCGATCTCCCGGCGATCAACTATCTCCCTGATCAGGTGATACCGCCTCAGAATATGTCTGGACTTCTGATTGGATCTGGGTTCCTTGGCCAAAGCCACAGCTCCATTGTTATCGCAATACAGAGGTATTGGATGTTCGATGGATGGAACCACACCAAGTTCAGTGATGAACTTCTTCATCCAGACAGCCACTTTGGCAGCATCGTTGGCAGCGATGTATTCAGCCTCCAACGTTGAGTCTGCAACGGTATCCTGTTTGGAACTCTTCCAACATACCGCCCCTCCATTGAGGGTAAAGACAAATCCGAGTGCGACTTAGAGTCGTCCTTATCACTTTAGAAGCTGGAATCGGTAAGGGACTCCACCCGGAGTTCTCCGCTACCATACACCAAGAACATGTCACCAGTCCTTCGCAAGTACTTGAGAATGTTCTTCACAGCTGTCCAGTGACTCTCTCAGGGATCTGCTTGATACCGACTCACTACACTTAGTGAGTATGCTATATCGGGTCTGGTACATAGCATCACATACATGATAGAGCCTACTGCCGAAGCATAGGATATCCCTTGCATGCGAGCCCTCTCCAAATCAGTCTTGGGAGACATCTCTTTGGAGAGAGTGAGTCCAGAGATCATGGGTTGGTTCCCACGCATGGATTCATCCATACTAAACCTCTTTAGTATGGTGTCAATGTATCTGGATTAGGACAATCCCAGTATCCTTTTGGATCTATCTCTATAGATCCTAATCCCCAATATGCGGGAGGCATCACCTAGATCTTTCATTGAGAATCTTTGTGATAAGAAGAGCTTGACTGATTGCAGCATAGGAATATCATTTCCTATCAAGAGTATGTCATCCACGTACAATACGAGGAAGACAACCTTACTCTTTGCTACCTTCTTATAGATACAATGTTAATCTATGTTTTTGATGAAGTCAAACTCTTTGACTACTACATCAAAACAGATGTTCCAACTCCGCGATGCTTACTTTAACCCATAAATGGATTTAAGCAGTTTGCACACCTTTCCGCTGCTCCCACTATCTACAAAGCTCTCTGGCTGAGTCATGTACACGCACTCTTCTAAATCACCATTTAGAAAGGCGGTCTTAACATCTATTTGCCAGATTTCATAGTCATGGTATGCAGCAATGGCAAGTAAGATCCGGATGGACTTAAGCATAGCTACTGGAGAAAAGGTTTCGTCATAATCCACACCTGGTCGTTGACGAAATCCCTTTGCTACAAGTCTAGCTTTAAAAGTCTCAACTTTTCCATCTACACCAAATTTCTTTATAAAAATCCATTTGCTCCCAATGGGTTTTACCCCTTCAGGAGCATTTTCCAAAATCCATACTTTATTGGTGTACATGGATTCCATCTCAGATCGCATTGCATCCAGCCATTTCACAGAGTCACCAGTCGTGATGGCCTGCTCGAAACTAGTTGGATCATCATCTTCCATGATGCAATCCTCGCTTCCACCATCAATGAGAAAACCATAGTATCTCTCAGGTGGACGAGAAACCCTACTAGATCGGTAGAGAGGCTGGGGTTCGTCGGGTACTACTGAATCCTCTGGTTATACTAAATCTTCAGTTGTAATTTGTGTTTCTCGAACCCCTTCCAGCTCTACCTCTTTGCTTCTAATTTCTATTGCAAGAAATTCCTTTTCCAAAAAGGTGGCATGTTGAGCAACAAACACTTTTTGTTTCTCAGCGTGGTAGAAAAAATATCCTTGAGAATTCTTTGGATATCCCATAAATTTGCAAAGAACTGATCGTGCCTCGAGTTTGTCCGGATTTTGTCTTTTGACATAGGCCGGACAACCCCATATATTAACTCGTTTAAAATATGGTCTCTTCCCACTCCATATCTCATATGGTGTGGTAGGTATAGATTTAGACGGAACTAGATTCAATATGTATATGGCTGTCTCAAGCGCATACCCCCAGAAGGAAATAGGTAACTCAGCATCGCTCATCATAGATCGCACCATATCTAATAGGGTCTGATTCCTTCGTTCCGATACACCGTTGTGCTGTGGTGTATAAGGAGGAGTAAGCTGAGAGAGAATCCCATTCTCTTTTAGCTAATCTAGGAACTCATTGCTTAAGTATTCTCCTCCTCGATCAGATCAAAGGATCTTAATACTTTTTCCCGTTTGTTTTTCTACTTCGTGCTTATATTCTCTGAATTTCTTAAAAGCTTCAGACTTGTGTTTCAACAGGAACACATGCCCATATCTAGAGAGATCGTCAGTGAATGTAATGAAGTAGGAAGAATCGTTCCTGGCATGCGTAGACATGGGACCACATGCATCACTATGTACCAGTCCTAAGAGTTCGGTAACTCTTTCTCCGTGTCCACTAAACGGAGCTTTGGTCATTTTTCCTTTGAGACATGAATGGAAAGTATCATAAGATGAAAATTCGAATGAATTCAAATATCCATTTTTATGTAACTTAGCTAGCCGTGTCTCATTGATATGGCCAAGTCTACAATGCCACAAGAAGGATTCATTCATTTCTGAACTTTTCCTCTTGTGTGTGTTTTGTATATTAAGGACTGTATTCTGATTTAGAATGATATGCCATTATGTAACGAGCCTGATGCAATCAACTTTTGATCTAGGAATATGTTCATAACATTATCCTTTACTACAAAATTATATCCTTCTTTACTTAATAAAGAAACTGATATAATGTTGCACATCATGTTCGGTATATAATAGCACTCATTTAGAATCAGTGTATTACGACTTGGCAATACAAGGTGATATTCGCCAACTGCTTTCCCTACTTGAACGGAATGATCACCTTTTCCCAGTTCTCTACCTTTACGTAGCCCATGTAACAATTTACATATGTGGGATCCTGATCCGGTATCTAATACCTAGGACGTAGGGTGAACTGAGAAACAGTTTTCAATAACTAACACACCTGAAGAAGATGCATCATCATGCATGTTCTTTTGGGTGGCGTAAGAATCCAGATATTCTCCTATTCCCTGTTCAGTCTTATAACTCTTATAAGAAAGAACGGGTCTAACGTTCCCCTGCTCAGTATAATAAGCGGGTTCAGTCAATACATCCATATTATTATCTTGATTATGGCCTGACATGGTCGCTACCTGGAGAGAGAGAGAAGAAAACACTTTAGCGTATGCTCTTGGAAGATTAGATTGGTTATTATCTTATCTAATCAGGATGTCTCCTACTGTTTTTATCAAATCTACCTTCAAACCCTAAAAGGTAAGATTAGCCGGGATTAATTACACCCAACAATTTCGTCAATCTTTCAGCCAGATCAGTGTCGGTACTTGAGGGAGGTTCCCCGTGCTTTCGCACGGACCTAATTAAAGTAAACCTCGTTTTCCCAGAGGCGTAACCTCATTAACACTTTTCTAGACACCTACTTGATCGGCTAATTGTCCTGTGTAAAACTCTTCCAGGAGTAACTCTTACTCGCAGTGGGTATCGAGATCCAACTATCTCATAGAAGGTATGCAATTTCATTGCAAATTTCAACACTTAAAATTCCCAATAATATTTTGCCCCTAGCGATCTATGACCTTGACTAAGTCAACAAACCATAAATCGCAAGTCAAGTTCAACCCGTACATTTCCCGATTGAATTAAACCCACCCGTACGACCCTTGACTGAGTCAACAAGGCCGTGCGAATACCCTAATCCAATCACATCTCATGTTTTAGCAGATAAACACTACTTAGCTACCGTACACTACGCCTTGACTAAGTCAACAAACATAGCACGAATACTAAATAATATCTATCTGAAATGATGAAGGGCTACGCAGGTTTTTCATAAAAACCATGAGCGTAATGAACTTGATATCGTCGTAGAATCAAGTGAAATTTTGAAAATGGAGTGTCTTTGAGGTTTTCATTAGTTTTGCTAAAGAGGTCACTCCCGGTGAAGGGATCTCGGCTCTTTCCTCGTCGAATAAGGTGCAGGACATATCATATATATCACTGTGCAAAGCAAAACTCTAAAAGCAATCAAAAGACAAACCGAGTTTTATAGCATCTGCCAGTTTCTCTAAAGAGGTCACTCCCGGTGAAGGGATCTCGGCTCTTTCCTCATCGAATAAGGTGCAAGGTATATCATATATACCGCTATGCAAAGAAAAACTGTAACTACCCTTTTGATAAAGTTTTGATTCTACAACATCTTTTAGGTTTCTTTTCTTTTTATTAATCTCATTAATAAAAAATCCCATCAGCTTATGCTTCCTAAGCATCACAGATAAATACGACGTACACTTATGCCATCCGCATTCGCCTCGATGTCCCCCCGTGCACCGTTAGGTTAGGTAACTAACGACAGAGCAGGGCAGGGCTAGCGCGGGTGTAAAACATAACTAACGCCTATATAATATATCATATATACTATATACTGTATCCATCACAACATATCAAATGATCACATCACAGATACCGCAGCAGAAACATAGATATAATGTGGGATATACTAGGACGTCCGTATTTAGTATTTAGCCAACAATAGAAAATACGGATTCCACAGTCGCGATGAATAGCCAAGCCCACACCCTGGACCCCTACGAGAGCGGCAAGCGACCCTACCAATTCTGGAGTTTAGGAGGCCCGGTCTCGACTCCTCGAGATGCCCTCCCACTGAACCCCAGAACCCAGTCACCTGTGCTCCCCTCATTGGGTCCATCCTAATGCGGAAAAGTAAATAATATACAACACTGGTGGCATCAACCTCAACCTGGAAGTGCCCCAAATAAAAGAATATTACATTACAATTGAATTTACATAAATGAAAATATAAAACTCTCATCTCACATAAAACCCCCAGCTATTCAATCGCGACAATCCTGCACATCATATCTCAGCAACACATAATATCTCATATCATCAACGTAAGTAAGTATACATACATCGATCGTCATCGATGTATAGCAACGAAAACCGGCAATATAACTACATACTACACTTACGGTCACAGAAAAGAAATTGTAAAACTATAATATTCGGAATCCACAATCACTTTAGACATCGTAAATCCGAAATATCACATACTTCGCATTTCATGCCTAACTCTATAAATTCCACATATTGTATCACATTCCAGATAAATAGACAGTACTAAGCTTTTCGAACAGATAATCAAATACCCAAAATTTCCCAAATAGCACAACACTTGAGCGGAGTTCAAATAATCCCAGAATATGTCACAGTACCAGTGATCTAGCCGTAGAAGGGTCAAGCCAACGCCTCACATGTGGCACACCGTACTGCCCCAAACCCGAAGGTTCAAAAGGCAGTTCAAGACAGTCATATAATCGAGTTAAGGTTTGTTGTCTTCTAGAGGGTCCACCGTGTTACTTGCACATTTTTCCGAAAGATTTAAACCCGATAAAAAATTCAACACTTGAAAGTTTTTCGTGTCAGGAAAAAGTGAGTTAATGATATCCGTTCGAACATTTTAACAGTTTCTAAATATCCGGAAATAAAAACGAATTTAAATATTCCGATCGAATCTACGATTACAAAACAAACCCAGAACACTCAACCCTTGAGTCAAAAATAAAAATACCAGAAACTTTATAAGCATTAGAAACGAATTACTGTGAAAAAATAATTGTCACATCAAACAGTACTGCCGCGGAACCGCGGCCCAAGCAGGGTACGGCCGCGATTCCGCGGCTGTCTGTACGGATCACTTCACCGAATTTCACAGTTATTCTTATTTTTGTATGCTTAATTTTTCAGGTATTTTTAATTCAGAAAAAATTGCATTTTTGAAAAATATCCAGAGAAGGGTTCATTTTCGTCGGTTCGGGTTCGATCGGAGTTTTAACTTCGTATACACGTCGCCTAATGCTCTAGCTAGGCTCTGATACCACTGTAGGGTTCCTAGGCACACTTGTGAAGGTTCATAAAGCATCAAACATACCCGAATAAAACTTTACATGTGACGAACAACCCAAAGACGGGATCTTTGCTAGATTATTAGGGTTTAGCATGCAAGATAACATCTTTAAAGCTAAGTGTGAGGGATTACAACCTTTGTAGTCTGCTCCTTCACTTCACAAGCTCCGAGTAGAAGTCCCTTCGCCGCGATCCAAGATCTCCCGGACTCATGAGAGGCTCCACGACTCGAACGATCCATGCTAGCTTAAAGTGTTCCGCTTCTCCAATGATCTACGTCGAAGTTGCTATAACCCAAGCTTTCTCACTCTAAAGAGATGAACACCCTAATCTAATGGTCTAGATTAGATGAGAATGATGGAGTAGTATTTATGCTATCTTTTTATTTCACTTTCTTACAAGAAATCATCACAAAAGGAAATTCTAGTGATCTCTCTCTCAAAAACTAAAGAGAGAAGAAGATGAAGAATGAAGAGAATAATCCTTTTGTGATGAATAGTTGTTCATATCATAATATTGCATTTTATATTCTCCATTCTTATTCGTTTTTATAAATAAACCGGTGCTTTTGATGCATGTCTGCTATATATTACAGGATACAGGTTCTTGGAGCGAAAACAGTGAAAAAGACAAAAGATGATACAAAAAGGGACTTTTGACAAACAAACAGAAGACTCTTGATCAAGCCTACATCAAAGATAAAATTCACAAAGTACAAGGCAATGCAAGGTCCAAGATTTCGAAGCCACGGTTAAAAATCCACCATAATTATTCACTGGAAAATCTGAAAGAGAACAGAAGCTATTTTAAAGAAAGAATTAAAGAATTAAGTAGCCCAGGAAGCCCAAAGACAGAAGAGCCCACAAAGGAAAGGCCCAATAATTCCTTTTTAAGAAGACAAAAGGAAGATTTTATTTTACCAAAATTCATTTGCGGCTTTGACTAGTTGACCTAGGGCTATTTTTGTAATTGTAGACATGCGGATCAAAATGTAACCTAGGGTTTCTATTTCCTATAAATAGAACTCTAAAACTTGTAATTTCTGATGCCTCCTTTTAATAAAATTTAGAAATCTTTTGGAGAGCATTGGTGTTTTTTCTCCATTCAGAAATTCAGATCTGACAACCCTGCATGGATGATTGGAGGGATGCATCAGTAAGTAATTTAATTTCTTGCCTTAGTGTAGATTTTATTTCTTGCCTTAGGTAGATTTAATTTCATGCCCTAGGAACTTGTTTAGGGTTTAGCTTTTGAGGAAGGATTTTGAGAGATGAGATCTCTCATCCCTTTCTTACCCACCAAATATTTACAATAGGACTCCATGCATACATGCACATACCGCTCCCTACGGCACTCTATCCCTCGAGGTAGCGGTGATACCGTAGTATAAAGGCCCGGGTGTGATGTTTTCCATGGAGGTTAGGGTAAGGATCTCTAAAGGAAGGACAAGAACCTAGAGGAAGGAACACCTTCCCGAACGGATCTAATCCACTTTATTGATAATTACCATAACTTCTCATAGATCTTCATTCGGGTATTGAAAGCGGTGAGATTTAATTACATTTCCAAACCATCCAAATATTTACAATAGGACTCCATGCATACATGCACATACCGCTCCCTACGGCACTCTATCCCTCGAGGTAGCGGTGATACCGTAGTATAAAGGCCCGGGTGTGATGTTTTCCATGGAGGTTAGGGTAAGGATCTCTAAAGGAAGGACAAGAACCTAGAGGAAGGAACACCTTCCCGAACGGATCTAATCCACTTTATTGATAATTACCATAACTTCTCATAGATCTTCATTCGGGTATTGAAAGCGGTGAGATTTAATTACATTTCCAAACCATCCCTAAACCTAGCCCTAGCAAGATTAGATCTAGATAATTGCCTTAGGTTAATTAGGTTTTTAGATTTAATAATTAATCCGAACACCCTTCGGAATTAACTTGTAAGAACGAATCGGAAATTCACAACATCTCTGTGGACCGACCCGTACTCACCGGCTAGCTGCAAAGCGACGCCGTTCTTGATTGCGGTTACAAATATTTTTGATCTATCTTTTAGAAAGCGCAAGCACGCTAAATCATTCAATCAAATGGCGCCATTGCCGGGGATGGCGTGTCATTTCCTTTTCGCAATTTCGGGTTAATCATAAAATTAAAAAATCATAAAAATCTGAAAAATCCCAAAAAATTATAAAAATATATAAATTGTTATTTTTGGAAGGGATACTTTATTGTTTGAATTTTTGCAGGATATACAAATTCGTATCTGGAAATTTCCAGAAAGCAAAACAGGAAATAAAATATCGGAACAGAAGAGATTTTGATCAACAGAATAGAAGGATTTTTCTGGAGACCCAACTCCCCCAAACCGCCGCGATTCCGTGGCCAAAACCCACCTTAGGCCGCGGAACCGCGGCCATCTTGGAGAATCAGAAAGTCAGAAAATTTTTGGGGGTTCGTGCTGACGAGACCGCCGCGAAAACGCGGCATTAATGCATTTAAACCGCGGAAACGCGGCCTTATGGTGTCTTCTGGTGATGAAATTTCCACTGTAAGCTCTCTGTTATTTCTCCTCTGCAAATTTTAATATATTTTTTGAATAAAGCCTGCAAGATTTTGTGTGCTTTAAAAATATATTCTCTTCCATATAATAAGTCTTGTGCAGGATTTTTGGGCCCCGCTTGAACTAAATTGATTGCAAGAAATATTTTGTTGTTGCATATCTTTTCTCGAATATCTTTTTGCAACAATTCTTTCCAAATAAAGATTCTTGTGATATGCTTAAAATAATAATTGATTGCAAGTAATATTTTGCTGTTGCATATTTTGTGTTGAAAATCTTTTTGCAACAAATTTTTCCTAATAAAGAGAAAAAGAATATAAAAAAAAGAATAAGGAAAATTTTGTAGAAACTTGCAAAGTTTTTTTGGCCGCAAATATATCCTTGCACCACCCAACCTTCCTTCTTGTCACCTTTCTTCTTCTAACATGGGTACCCCACATAAAAAATCATTAGCCGAACTTTGGTATCCTGAACCTAATTTTGCGTCGTATGTCAATTTGTTCGGTCAATTTAAAAACGATCCCTCCATGCCTAAAAAATCTTTGAAAGATCACATAGAAGCGTCTAGGAGAAACAGTTCGACTTTTCAACCCACTTTGTGTCAACCAAGTCAACCTTTACCACCTTCGTATGTTGACACCACTTTTTCAAGTCCTTCTGTCACTCCTAAGCCGATGTCCATTGCTGAGCATATTGCTCAATCTCGCAGCCGATCTTTCACCCCTCTCCACTCATCTAGTTCTAGAGATCCGCATGACTATTCACCTTTTTATCCACATGTTGACCCTACCCTTGTCCAACCACCCACTTCCTACCAGTCCTACCCGACTTTCCCACCATCACTAGACCCTGTTCCTACACAGCCTTTTGGGAGTTTCACATATCCAAACAATTTTGAATCTTTTACCGAAACCCCCTCACCACCCAAGTCTAGTTTGGAAGAGTCGTTGGAGGCATATATTGCTGCAACAAATAAAATGACGAGGAATGTGGAAGCGTCCATGGCCGCCCTTAAGCAACCTAGTGAACCGGTAGCTAGTGTCCCGCTAGCTCCAAATTTTTCAATGTATGAGGCGGCAGTTGGACAGAGTGAGAATGAGAGAGGATTTCCAAATCAAACCTACCCTTACCCAATTGAAGCCCACAACTCCAGTTTTCCATTGAATGTCCTAAATGATTCACAAGTTCAAAATAAAAACGAGTTGTGCGATTTTGTAGTGTTTGATTTGCCAAATTGTGAGGAGCCCCTTTCGAGTGAAACCGCACCTAATTCTTTCGATCTTTACACCTCCACTCTAGAACCTAAATCGATACATATCCATGCTGATGAGGTGTCTAAAGAAATTGATTTTCACTTGATTGAGGATATAGACGCCGGGAATATTTCGGATGATGAACCTGTCGATTTGCTTGAAATTTTATGTTCAAATCATCATCCTGAGTTATTAAATGTTTCTCCCGAATCTCATATGCGTCTAGATTTTGATGATAATGGCATGGATGAGTTGAATATTGAGGATAGTATCGAGAAGAGTCTTGAGGATAATATTGAGGTTGAATCATTTTTGTTTGATGTGTCTGATTTTCCAATTCATCCTCCTGAACCTTTGACTGTTATATCACCCTCCCTCCTTCCCATCGTTCCGACCCCGCTTGAAGACTGTGAGCTTGAAAGATTTTCCTTTGAATCTGACACAATTCTCACAGACGATAACACCTACGAGTGTTTCACTTTTTCGGACGATGTTGATGACTCACCGCCCGAGTTTGAGTCCTTTACATTTTCAGATGAGCCATCAGACTCAGTTGATTATAGTAGTTTCGAACCATTAATGGAATCTTTTAAGTTCGAAATAGTTTACTACTGTGAGAAAGATACTATCCCTAATTCACTCCCTTTCGTCTTTCCCATTGTTCCGACCGAACAAATGACCGTTACGCTTTCATCTCCTATACCAAGTTCGGCGTACCCATGTTTTCTTGCGAATCTTGATGGATTTGATCCCATTTCTCAACGAGTAGATTGGTTAGCGCAATCGCTTATAACATATCGGTCATCACATATTGCTCTAATTTATTCGCTCGATTTACACCCTCAAGTTCGCACGACCCTTCTTTCTCCTTTCCGCCCTTCTTCTCCCCCACCGAGACCGTATTCTACCATTCTTCTTTCCACACGGTCTCGCGTGTTTCTCATTTCTTTCATCTCCACCCCATTCTTGCACCGACTATACCTTTACCATGATAAGATTTTTGATTGGTTGGTGCTAACCTTTGGCTTGTGTAAGGCCAAGCTTAAGTTTGGGGGGAATCTTTGTATATATGTATATATTTTTTTTTTTTGTTTTCTTTTCTATAAAAAAAAATTTTAAAAATTCAAAACATTAAAAATATAAAAAAAATTATAAATAAATAAACAGGGGAGTGCCGGTATTTTGACCCTCTTGGTTCAGCATAATAGTGAGGACACTGTCAAGTTCAAGTTTGAGGGTATGCTCGGTACGTCTTCTTCCTTCGCATTCATTTGTACATATTTTTGCATTTGCATATTTATTTGAAAAACCGATAAAAATTGAAAATTTTCAAAAATTATAAAAATTAATGTATTCAATTTTGGCTAATTGACTTGAGTTTGACAAATAAGTTAACTGTCTAGGAATAACTAGATCTTAGACTTAGTGAATTAAAAACCCTAAAAATAACATTCCTTAAAGTTTAACAATAGAGAGTATATGTTTTTGTAGTTTATTTAGAAATAGGCAAATTTTGGGTTCACTTCTTAGGCTAAGTCGAAACGAAGGAAAAGTATTGATGTTCTTATTAGAGTATAAGTTTAAAAAAATAGTTCCTAGCTTAAGTCTAGATTCTGAAAACGTATACCCTACAATTTGCATAATCACGCACCTTGAAACTTGGAATAGTAGAAGAGACCTTGAAATGCTCTTGTCTAAAGTCCTTGGTACGAAGAAAATAAAAGAAAAAAAAAGTGAATAAAGAAAAAAATGGACACCGGTTTTTGTGATTACTTAAGGCTGTAAAAAAATAGAAAAATATTTAGCGAGGGTGCTTCATCACCTAGTGCCTTAGACCAACTGGTTTGGGAGTCACTGCTAAAAGCCTTGAGTGTTGCAAGACTAGGAATTACGCTTAAATTTGCAAACACATTTTGTAATCGGTCGTTGGTACCTCAAGAAGTATTAACGGTAGCATGAAGGATGTGTAAGCAAAATTCAATTAAAAATTCACCTACTAATAAGTACTTTGGACAACGGACAAGAGTATGATTGCTTGATTTGAATTTCCAAGTGTAGGGGTGATCTATACACACACGTAGGGGTATGTGATTGGAGTTTAGATGAGAGAAAGGAGAGAAGAATAGAACTTGTATCTTTAGTAAGGGTTGATAGAAATTCCTAAGTGGAGATGGAACCCTAGAAGGAAAACTTAGGAGATGCCGAAAGCTAAATAATTCTACAAAACATATATAATCTTAAGTTAAATAATGAGGAAGTGTGAAGAATATGGGTGGATAATTTGCGAGTCAAAAGATAATAGAATTCCTTGTTAGAAACCTAATTGGAGAACAAAAATCAATGGGCCGAGTTGATAGGATTTTGTGGGTGTAATCCGCTGAAAACCCTCAGGAGACAACACTCCTCCTACTAGGGACACCTAGAGGTTTAACGGCTTGTTGCACGTGCTCAGTGCAATCGCATTTCCCTGCGAAAGTGCGGTTAGGATTTTAGTGAATAAAAATAAGTTTGCTCGAGGACGAGCAAAAGATAAGTTTGGGGGTATTTGTTCATATCATAATATTGCATTTTATATTCTCCATTCTTATTCGTTTTTATAAATAAACCGGTGCTTTTGATGCATGTCTGCTACATATTACAGGTTATAGGTTCTTGGAGCGAAAACAGTGAAAAAGACAAAAGATGATACAAAAAGGGACTTTTGAAAAACAAACAGAAGACTCTTGATCAAGCCTACATCAAAGATAAAATTCACAAAGTACAAGGCAATGCAAGGTCCAAGATTTCGAAGCCACGGTTAAAAATCCACCACAATTATTCACTGGAAAATCTGAAAGAGAACAGAAGCTATTTTAAAGAAAGAATTAAAGAATTAAGTAGCCCAGGAAGCCCAAAGACAGAAGAGCCCACAAAGGAAAGGCCCAATACTTCCTTTTTAAGAAGTCAAAAGGAAGATTTTATTTTACCAAAATTCATTTGCGGCTTTGACTAGTTGACCTAGGGCTATTTTTGTAATTGTAGACATGCGTATCAAAATGTAACCTAGGGTTTCTATTTCCTATAAATAGAACTCTAAAACTTGTAATTTCTGATGCCTCCTTTTAATAAAATTTAGAAATCTTTTGGAGAGCATCGGTGTTTCTTCTCCATTCAGAAATTCAGATCTGACAACCCTGCATGGATGATTGGAGGGATGCATCTGTAAGTAATTTAATTTCTTACCTTAGTGTAGATTTAATTTCTTGCCCTAGGTAGATTTAATTTCATGCCTTAGGAACTTGTTTAGGGTTTAGCTTTCGAGGAAGGATTTTGAGAGATGAGATCACTCATCCCTTTCTTACCCACCAAATATTTACAATAGGACTCCATGCATACATGCACATACCGCTCCCTACGGCACTCTATCCCTCGAGGTAGCGGTGATACCGTAGTATAAAGGCCCGGGTGTGATGTTTTCCATGGAGGTTAGGGTAAGGATCTCTAAAGGAAGGACAAGAACCTAGAGGAAGGAACACCTTCCCGAACGGATCTAATCCACTTTATTGATAATTACCATAACTCCTCATAGATCTTCATTCGGGTATTGAAAGCGGTGAGATTTAATTACATTTCCAAACCATCCCTAAACCTAGCCCTAGCAAGAGTAGATCTAGATAATTCCCTTAGGTTAATTAGGTTTTTAGATTTAATAATTAATCCGAACACCCTTCGGAATTAACTCGTAAGAACGAATCGGAAATTCACAACATCCCTGTGGACCGACCCGTACTCACCGGCTAGCTGCAAAGCGACGTCGTTTTTGATTGCGGTTACAAATATTTTTGATCTATCTTTTAGAAAGCGTAAGCACACTAAATCATTCAATCAATAGTAGATAAATGTATATGATTGATTATGGAACCATGGTCAAGGATGAGAGGCTAAAAGTTTGTAGAGAATAAACTAGAGTTAGGGTTTGGTTAGGTTAAGCATAAGTATCAACCATAATATCTTAACCAAGACAAAATAGAATCCTTGTAAAATGAACAAGAATGAGCTAACCCTAATCAAACCTTAATCCCTTTTTATCATCCTTAAACATGTTTCATAATAAATCATTACATGTCACAATAATATATATCACATATATATTATATATTTGCAACAAAAGAAAATAATACAATTAACATATATCGCATATATATCAATGTATTAATCCGGTGAGAAAATGAAATAATAAAGCGAGCCAATATTAGATAATGTAATACAATATATCATATATATCATTATACATTAAATCATCGAATCAACACTTGATCCGACGATCCGGCTATATCGAATATAACCGAATAATATATCATGTACCGATTCATCGAATCAACACTTGATCCGATGTCCCGATTCATATCTAAATATCTCGAGAATATAATACGGTATCTCATATCGCATTATCCTCTGTCCTGCACATACCACATATGTGCCTCTACTCCGTTTTGCCTGAGCCAAGAAACCTCTGTGTAGGACTGTAAAGAATCGTCAATACGCCGGTAGCAGGTGATGATCATATCAAACACCCACAAGCTGCAAGCGTTCAGCTAAACGTAACAGCCACCCAGGTATTGAGCGATCAGAAGATGAACAAGCTAGCCTGTCCGTTCTTCTGTGAATCCAATCAGTAACACTCCCGTACAGTCCGCTCTGTTCGTCTGATATGTCGCATATCAAGTCTATGGGTAGTATACGTCAGACCCCAGTAACCGATAAGTCATGTCAATGTGAGGCTTATAACAGGTCGAGAAACTACTAGTAACACTTACCAGTATATCTCTATATCATCCCTGCCAGGGACTTCCAGTTATAGCCAATCGAACACAGCACAACATCAACACCCTATACCGGGAGAGACGAATCCCCTCCTATCGCTCATTGCCTCCGTATGATTCGGGACTGTACCCAAAAGCCACCGTTTTGCACGCCCTCTTGGACGTGGTAAGGTGGAAATCAAAGCACAGTGGGAATCACACAAGACTCTATAACGATCTCGGGTCTACAGACTACCCTGTACCAGTGTCATCGGAGAACTTCCATCTGACGTGTGGTATATCACCATCTGGGAGTTCTCGGCGAGTCCTTCCAGTGTACCCAGTCTCCACTGAGCACCCGTACACCATCTCTGATGTCAAACACCGATGGATATGGGATCATCCATCGCCCATCATATGGGTCAAGATGCGTATACGCTAGTCTACTCCGGTGTATCGATGCCCTGTCTCGATATTCCCTCGACTAGGAACAGTTATAGGATGTACTCATCGACTACTATGGCCCCACTAGTATGATCTCATCATAGTCCCAGTAGTCGAGTACAGATCCTAAGGGCTTTATCAACATGTGAGAGTAAGACAGTAAACTAATACAAGTCAACATGTTAAGATAAAGTGAAACCAAATAGCATATTATCATGACGAGCAAGAAAGTCCTCTCTGTATATATCCAAGCATCCATTATAATATACATCAAATGTACAACAATGGCCTCTAGGGCATATACATAACTAACAATGTAAATGAAGAAACTGCTTTCATAACTTAGTGAAATTTCTGTATATTTAAAACGAGGTATCATAAATGAAATCAGCATAAACAGTGTCTAGTATCGACACAAAACATAAATCCCAATATCTCAATATTGTTGGATATGTGTATGCCCTAGAGGCCATTATATGATAGTGGATGTATTTATACATGTATATATATATATATATTCAGTGTACATTCTTGCTCGACATGATAGTATGCAATCTGGTTCTTCTTTATCTGACATGTTGATTTGATCATGCTTTTATTCGTTCACACATGTTGATAAAGCCCTGAGGATATTTTCTTGACTACTGTGATTATGATGGAGATCATACTAGTGGGACATCTGTAGTTTATAAGCATATCCTGAAAAGTCCCTAGTCGTAGGTGTATCGAGACGGGGCATCGATATACCGGAGTAGACTAGCATATATGATACTGGACCCATATGATGGGCGATGGATGTGTAGGGTTCCAAAGCACTCTTGTGAATGTTCATAAGGAATCAAACATGCCCGAATAAAATTTTAGACGTGCCGAACAACCCAAAGGCGGGATCTTTGCTAGATTATTAGGGTTTAACATGCAAGTAAACATCTTTGCTACTAAGTGTGAGGGAATACAACCTTTGTAGTCCGAGTAGAAGTCCCTTCGCCGCAATCCATGATCTCCCGGACTCAAGAGAGGCTCCACGACTCGAACGATCCATGATAGCTTGTCGTATTCCTTTTCTCCGATGATCTACGTCGAAATTGGAATAACTCAAGCTCTCTCACTCTAATGAGGTGAACACCCTAATCTAATGGGCTAGATTAGATGAGGATGATGGAGTAATATTTATTCTTTCTTTTTATATCATTTTCTCACAAGAAATCATCACAAAAGAAATAACTAGTAAGCTTTCTCAAAGCCAAAGAGAGAAGAAGATAAATGAACAAGAGTTAATCTTTTTGTGATGAATAGTAGAAGTGAATATATGATTGATTATGGAACCATGGTCAAGGATGAGAAGATTAACCTTTGTAGAGAATAAACTAGGGCTAGGGTTTGGTTCGGTTAAAAATGAGTCATGGATAAAAATCAACCATAATATCTTAACCAAGACAAAAGCAATTCTTCTAGATGGTGTAAGAAGAAGCTAACCCTAATCAAACCCTAATCCCTTTTTATCATCTCTAAACATGTTTCATTATCAATCATATCATGTTACTATAATATATATCACATATATATTATATTTGTAACAAAAGAAAATAATACAATTAATATATATCGCATATATATAAATGTATTATCCGGTGAGAAAATGAAATAATAAAGCGAGCCAATATTAGATAATGTAATACAATATATCATATATATTATTATACATTAAATAATAGAATCAACACTTGATCCGACGATCCGGCTATATCGAATATAACCGACTAATATATCATGTACCGATTCATCGAATCAACACTTGATCCGATGACCCGGTTCATATCTAAATATCGCGAGAATACAATACGGTATCTCATATCGTATTATCCTCGGTCCTGCACACATCACATATGTGCCTCTACTTCGTTTTTCCTGAGCCAAGAAACCTCTGTGTAGGACTCTAAAGAATCGTTAATACGCCGGTAGTAGGTGATGATCATATCAAACACCCACAAACTGCAAGCGGTCAGCTAAACGTAACAGCCACCCAGGTATTGAGCGATCAGAAGATCAACAAGCTAGCCTGTTCGTTCTCCTGTGAATCCAATCAGTAACACTCCCGTACAGTCCGGTCTGTTTGTCTGATATGCCGCATATCAAGTCTATGGATGGTATACGTCAGACCCCAGTAACTGATAAGTCGTGTCGATGTGAGGCTCATAACAGGTCGAGAAACTACTAGTAACACTTACCAGTATATCTCTATATCAGCCCTGGTCAGGGACTTCCAGTTATAGCCAATCGAACACAGCACAACATCAACTCCCTATACCGGGAGAGACGAATCCCCTCCTATCGCTCATTGCCTCCATGTGATTCGGGACTGTACCCAAAAGCCACCATTTTGCACGCCCTCTTGGACGTGGTAAGGTGGAAATCAAAGCATAGTGGGAATCACACAAGACTCTTTGATGATCTCGGATCTACAGACTACCCTGTACCAGTGTCACCGGAGAACTGCCATCTGACGTGTGGTATATTACCATCTGGGAGTTCTCGGCGAGTCCGTCCAGTGTACCCAGTCTCCACTGAGCACCCGTACATCATCTCTGATGTCAAACACCGAAGGATATGGGATCATCCATCGCCCATCATATGGGTCAAGATGCGTATACGCTAGTCTACTCTGGTGTATCGATGCCCTGTCTCGATATACCCTCGACTAGGAACAGTTATAGGATGTACTCATCGACTACTGTGGCCCTACTAGTATGATCTCATCATAGTCCCAGTAGTCAAGTACAGATCCTAAGGACTTTATCAACATGTGAGAGAAAGATAGTAAACCAATACAAGTCAACATGTTAAGATAAAGTGAAACCAAATAGCATACTATCATGACTAGTAAGAAAGTCCTCTCTGTATATATCCAAGCATCATCATAATATACATCATATGTACAACAATGGCCTCTAGGGCATATATATAACTAACAGGATGTTCCCATATTCATCGATGTTTGACATCGAGATCGTATACGGGTGCTCAGTGGTGACTGGGTACACTGGACGGACTCGCCGAGAACTCCTATATGGAATTATATCTATCGTCGGATAGCAGTTCTCAGGTGACACTGGTACAGGTTAGTCTGTAGACCCGAGATCGTCATAGAGTCTTGTGTGTTCTCCCACTGTACTTTGATTACCACCCTACCACGGCTCTACTGAGTCGTGCAAACAAGTGGCTGTTGGGTACAGTCCCGAGACACACAAAGGCGATGAGCGATAGGAGGGGTTTCGTCTCTCACGGTATTGGGAGTTGATATTTTGTTGTGCTCGATTGGCTATATCAGTAAGTCCCTGGCCAGGGCTGTTGAGATTTACTGATAAGTGTTATCAGTAGTTTCTCGATCTGTTATAGACCATTCATCGGCACGACTTATTGAGTTATTGGGGTCGACGTTACCATCCCTAGACTCGATATGCAGTCGATATACAGCATATCTGACGAAGAGACCGGACTGTTCGGTAGTGTTGCCGGTTGGCTCGATGGGAGTTGTGACAGGTTCGCTTGTTTTCTTCTGATCGCTCAATACCCGGGTGGCCATTATGTTTAGCTGACCTCTTGCGGCTTGGGGGTGCTTGATATGATCATCACCCACTGCCGGTGTATTGACGGGTCTTAGAGTCCCACAATGGAGTTACCTAGTCCAGGCGAAACGATGTGGTGTGCATATGAGATATGTGCGGGGACCCGATTAAATGAGTGTATGAGATGCCGTATATTAATTGGGCGGTATGCTATTGGTCGGGTCATATGTGATATGACCGGTTTGCTAAATCAAGTGTTGATTTAACATTGACTATTAGCTTTTCACTTTAGACCCTTTTTGTCTTTTGTAGTATGCATGCATGTGTGCACATGTTCTTTTTGTTGCACATATAGATGTGCATGCACACATACATGCATACACTTATTCTATCATAGTTGTTGATACATGAGATGGTGGCAATATAAGACTCACACTTTATATAAATATGTGGATATTTATTTTTGGATAAAAGAAAATGAAAATGGAAATTCTATCATGGTTTAATTTTTTATTCATAAACTAACCCATTGCATTAACCATGATTTATTTTCTATGGCCATTCTTGATCCAAAAGAAAATATCTAGATATTTTATAACTAGGGTTAAAGGTGAGAAGAAGAAAATATATATTTTTTCTTTTCTCATTTTTAAACCTAAGCTTACCATTATCTTAAGCTCTCATATTGCCTTCATCTTCTTCTTCCTCTCTCTTGCTCTCTAGCTTCCATTAGTGAGTGAAAGAGTGTTCAAGTTAGGGTCTTTAAGTGAGAAAAGAAACCACATCAACATTCTACACTACTCTAGCCAACTAGTTTAGAGTGTTGGCTTCAACTATTTCTCTTGATCTAGTATAGCTTCTAGCTTGGACAAAGAGGATTCCGGGTGGATCATCTTGGACTTAGAGGACCTCAAGCAAGCTTCTTTCAAACCCCAAGTGGACAAGGAGTCTGGCGTAGGGAGCTACAAAGGTTGTATTCCCTAAACCTAGCTTTTACTTCTTATGAAAGTGTTTAAAATTTTGTTACCCTAGATTTTCTAGTATGATCCTTAGGTTAGTTTCTCTAGCACCCTAAAATTTAAAGAATGGCATGTGTGATGCTACTAAACCCTTATAGTGGTGTTGTAGAAACTCCTTCATGGTATCAGAGCCTAACTAGAAGCCTAGACGATGTTATGACAACACGAAAACGAAAACTTCCGCGAAAATACGAAATTAGAAACCCTTGAAAATGCTCTCTGTAAAATTTTTAAAAAGTGACCTGAAAATTATTTAAATAACTGCAGAGAGACATTTAAGATGATATAAGAAATTTGGTGCCAAATGAGATGGAGGGGCTCGGAAAAATCCGGCGACCCTTGGGGTTTTTCCGGCGACGCCGGCCTATGGTGCTCCCCTCTGGCTCGTTTTGCTCCGGTGTCCTGTACATTATGGTCTGGGATTTCTAGTATTGTTTAGTTGTCCAGAATTTCATGTGATGTAAATTTGGTATTGGAAAATTTGCGGAATAGTTCGTATTCGTATTTTTATAGCATTGTATCGGTAACTTTGGCGACGTTAAGCAGGTCGAACGAGGCTCGTGTCGGTGCCTCAGGTAGCAATATATCATATGGATAAGGTATGAATGCATGAAAACCGAATACATGTAAATGAAGAAACTGCTTTCATAACTTAGTGAGATTTCTGTATATTTAAAACGAGGTATAATAAATGAAATCAGCATAAACAGTGTCTAGCATCGACACAAAACATAAATCCCAATATCTCAATATCTCAGGCTCCGGCTATCCGGACTGGCCTGTATCATCAAATCTCAAAATCTCAGTGTCTCATTCTCACTATCTAGGGCGCCGTCAGTCCGGATCGGCCCCTAATATCAATCACAGGACCACGACGGTATCCTCCAGATATCCGACGCGTCAGATAAAATCACCGGTGGGTAGTCTTCCCCAGCCGGGCTCATCGTCTACTACTCGATCTTCTTGTCCCGGGGTACCTTACCGGGTCCACCATGTACCCGAGACGGTTCATCCGGCTCCTCGAATCGGGTCTCGAAATCCAACAGAAACCTCATGGTGGACGACTCATGCATCATGAGAAAACCGCAGTTTTTATTTTAAAAAGAGAGAGAAGTTTATAAATATTCTTGCGGTTTTCCCCTAAATCCAAGAAATCTCAGGAAAATCCGAAATCCAATCATCAATAGCACGTAAACAGTGAATGTAGGCATAAAACTCCATAATACGGCATGACAGTGAATAATAATATGCATGAAATAGCAAGTAATAACTGCAATGTCTAAACTAGTATATAAGGCAAGTACACTAATATTATGTCGAAACTATCAGCTAACAAGCTATGTCGATGAAATAGTATTGTCTAAAGTGTACGTGACATGGCAATTACGGATGAGGATGTGTGTGAGCCGGCAAGTAAGTGTACGTGGAACATACGCATCATCGGTAATGGTGCGGGTGTCCTAACAGCATGATATCAATAATGGTATATGAAATCACAATATAAGTATGCGATGCGGAGCGAATAGCAATAAGGTGCGGGAGCTGAATAATAAACACAATGATAAATAATCTGCATTTAATATAAATATAAGTCATACAGTAGTGCCTTTTGAAATAACACGAATCGCGGTGTTTTGGAAATAAGGGCTACGGTGTTTTTAAGAAAAGATACGTCCTTTGAAATATCCGTAGAATCCCTTGGCCTGTCTTTAAAATACCCACGATTCGTTAGTTTTTGAAATATATAGGAATCAAATCTAGTCTAACAACTACCCTAAACTATAGGGCTGAGCTAACAGGTTAAACGAAAGGTAAGGAAACCGCCTAATATCTGAGTCGATACATATATATATTAGTCGGTAATCCCGCCTCAATAGTTTCACATACGACACAATATCTATAATATGACATACTCAAGTCAAGAGTGCGGATCTATCATCAATATATAGCTTGTACGTAAATCCGTCGTACGGCATCCCAAATCTGGGTACGGGTCAATATCACATTCATCACATTATTCATCTGGTATCTTCTTTATCAAAGATCATAATCCGGGGTACTGATCTACGTCTAGTATAATACTAATACCATCTATGTATGCATGCACGTGTATGAAACACTACGTTAAAGGACCCGCTAAAACATCATGTCGTATCTCAAATACGAACCCTGTCATATCACCGATCTCACGGCCTCAAATCGAATCTCATCGACTCATCTCAAATCCTAAGTACTATCCTTATAATCCAGTATATGTACACATAGTCCCATACCCATGTAAACACATAAATACATATTCCCATATATGTATAAGTGAAAGAAAGAATGTATGCAAGTATGTGTGTGTGTGTGTGGGTGCAACCACTATTCTAGGGTTTCGCAACTAACACTAAACCAATCCAAGAACACCTAGAATCCATCTTTACCATCAGTAAACTTATATCAACATATAATATATATGTGTCTATACGTATTCGTACACACCACAACGAACTGCGGGTGTGCTATACGCCATCCACCTGACTTCCCCCGTAGATATAATCTACTCACCTTGCATCCTGCGTGCCGGTGTCGATGTCGCCTTCATCTTCTTCATCATATGAAGCCCTCGTGAAGGTACCTACAAAAATAACACTATCGCAGAAGCACATGAAAATCACATCGGAAAACCCAAAACGACACGCCAAGGCCTATAGGTTAGAACCTATGGACTACGCTTCCAACACCATCAACACCCTCGATATCGTCGTACAAACGTTAACTGATCGAGGTAAAACACAAATACACAAATCCAGAATTCAAAATACGAGAAAGGAAACCTCGAATCAAAACAACTATTGTAAATGGTCCCAGATTTCACCCTAGGTCAAACCAGACAATTTTGCATATGCCAAGGGTCTAATTTACTGATGAGGGGACCACAGAACAAGAACAAGGCCAAACGGCCCAGGTCTGGCCGCAATTAGCAGCCAGAAGGATTATTTTTGCGGCCTGAAGGTGGAGTTAGGAGCTGGGGTCTTGGGCTTATCTTCCTGGATGCCTGCACATCTTTCTATCCTAGCAAAATAATTTTTCAGGTCCCCGAGTGTTAGCAGATTTCAAAATACCATCAAAATTTCACAGTTTTTCCGATATCGGGTTTCTAAATTCGTATTCCGGGGTTAAGTCTCATGTTATAGTCCAATATGATATCATAACAGAGGTTGTAGTCCCTAATTACACCTCAATTCACCTTTGGAATCAAATCAAACCCTAAACCCTAACTAGAAATTTCTAAGTTCACTAAACATCGATATATCGGTTCCAAACAAACATAGGTGCTAAAGTGAATGGAAAAATAAGGTAAGGGTAAAGGAAATACCTCATTTGGCAACCGAAGAATTTTCTTGAGTTGCCCAAAGACCTCAAAACTCGATTTTTCTTGGTCCAATGTGCTTCCCTTGAGCTAGTGAACATTTTTAATGAAAATGAGATGGGGTTTTGGGTTGTTTTTGGGTGGTGTAGTGAGTATTTGAGGGAGAGGGAGAGAGGGCAGCAGCTTTGAGAGGGAGAGGAGAGAAAAAATGAAGAAGATGATGAAGTGTGACCAAGAGCCATACCATGGTTGACCCCTCACATCTTTCTCTCTCATGTCCATACCCCTTGCCATCATTGTGTCTCCTTTGATTTTCTTTTCTTTTCTTCTCTCAAATAAAACAACCATGGTATGAAACAAGAAGAAAAGCCATGATAAAATGTAACAAGTGTAAAAATGACATGGTGCATGTCACGTGCACAAATCCGGTTTAATACACGATTAGCGATTTTTAATCGCGATTAGCACTAAAAGTGAATATAAATAATCATAAAAAATCATTTTTTACCCAAATCACATAAAACACCCTCATTTCAGTAATTTCCATAATTTTCCAAATTTTTCCCATTTATCGGTATTTAATTATACCGAAATATTAAAATATTCATTATTTTATTATTTTAATTATAAAAACTCCCAAAATAATATTTTATTTTTCTGAAATGTTACAGTGTCGTAAGTATGCCGCGGACATATTCACATTACGTCACTCTGCTTAAGCTACCTTCTCCATCATACCAAGGTCATCCTACACTCAGAAAGGTAAAACCTAGCGCTCTGATACCAACTTTGTCACGACCCGAAATTTGGCACGTGACGGCACTTAAACTACGTAACGTCTACAGGCGTAATGCAATTCAAGTAAGCCGAAAACTCAGAAATCTAAACCATCAAAAGTAGTAAGTGATAAGAACATTGTTAAAACTTTTGGAAATCTCAAATGAAAATCTTTAACTTAAGTTTCTTTCTTAAAAATTTAGGCAGCACCTCCTTTGTAAAAACTTGCCCCGAAATGGGTACAACATAGAATATAAATAAAGCATCCCCAAATGGGATCAAATCCACGCCCAAAGATGGAAACAACCACCAAAACAGATATACGACGCCGTAGCGAAGAAAATGGACGATATAAAGTGACAACAGCATAATAGACATCCAAAGTCACAAAATAATATACAATATCGTTCTCACATCTCGTCTCTAAGTTAATACATGAAAGTAGTAGATGGATAGTACAAGATACAATAGATATACAATGAGCATCATCGTATAACCACAAAACCCACCTATAGCAAAACTGCTCACAGTCGGCCGTAGCGGTATCCGCTGCAAAAGATGATACGATAAAAAGAAGCCCTGCCACTACCACTCTGAGGGATACCTGCAAAACACTGTGGCACAACGGGGGTGAGTTGCCAACTCGTGAATAGTAAATAACATATGCAGGTAATCACAGGTATGCACGTACTGCAATAATCTATCACATGCAAGATGATAGTATAATATGGCAATATGTATATGCAACAGTCATGAAAGGTACTCTATCAGGTACTACTAATACATGAAGAAATGCATATCAAATAAATGTTGAGTATGGGATAAAACATATCATCAACACGGAAATCCTCATCGTGAAGAAACTAGTGTCCATCAATGACACTCCAAATCCCAATACCTCAGGCCCCACATACTCAGATCAGCCTTCATATCCTGTAAGTCTCATGGAACCTGAGTGTCCAATATCGACACCCAAAAATATCATGAAAACATATGCCTGTATATGTGTGTGTGTGTCTCTCAATGACACATCAAAATCATGGAACCTGAGTGTCCAACATCGACACTCAAAACATCATGAAACCTGTGTCCAGCATTGACACGTAAATACTCATCTCTCAAGCACCGTCACCAGGACCGGCCCTCATATCCATATATCATACGTCTCATGGAACCAAAGTTTCCAACTCCGATACTCACAATCCACGTATCCATACGTCTCACGGAACCTAAGTGTCCAGCTCCGACACTCGCAATCCACAGAACATAAGTGTCTTACTCCGACACTCGTAATTCCGATACGTCTCACGTGTAACGTTTTGAAAATCGTTTCAGTGAAATTTCGAAACAACGGTAAAATAAGGGGGTTTTCTGTAAAAAGTCAAAATACAAATATCTTTATTTTAAAATTAAATATACATATTCTAGCTATATAATTGCTAGTATTTGGTGTTTATTGAGCCACTGGGGAAATTTCAAATTTTCTGAAAATTTTTCCGAAAATAATTATTTTAAGCCGTCACTAATATATTTAATTAGGGAAAATTACAAATTGGAATGAGTTGAAATAAATTTTGTGCATCATAATACATTAAATAAAATTTTATCATGTGGTTTTTGAAACGAAATCGTTTGCCAAAACGGTTTAGAAAATATCGAAGAAAAAGGCTTCTTTGTGTAAATGGATGTTTGGGGTATTGTATTTGTCATTTTCCATCACCCCACACCCATACCCACACTCACACACCCCCATTTACTTCTCCCCTTGGCTGAATTCAGCAGCCTCCACCTTTTCCCCCACTTGAATTTCAAAGAAAAGAAATGAAAGAAAAGAAAAGAAAATGGATAAAAGAGTTGACCTTTTGTTGACTTGGACTTTTCCCTCACCATACCTCACACCACACCCCCTCTCTTCTCTCCCCCACATGCATTTTGGCCGAGCCCCCCTCCCCCCCCCCCTTCCATTTCAGCCCTTCATTCTTCATCTCCTTCTCTTTAAAAAAAGTTCATTAAAAATGCTTGAAAAATCAAGCAAAAATCCAAATCAAAATCCAACTCCTACCCATTTCTCATTAGCCATTCTAGCACGGATCTAGAGATCAAAATGGCATTTTAGGAGGCTAGATCTTGAGCTTGATCTCATCATGGGAGGTATAATCTCATGCTTTTGCTAAAATTTGTTATCTAGTTGCTTTAATCTAAGTTAACTAAGTGCTTAATTGGGTTTTGATGAGTTTAATTGCATGATTAAAAATTTCAAGTTAGGGTTTTGTTGTGGAAATGGGTTATAATAAATTGTGCATGGTTTTGTGTTGTGGATTAACATCTTAAGTTTTATAAAAAGCTAATTTAGTTGTTAATTCCAAACCATAACTTATAAAATGCCCTAATTAAGTTATTTTGCTAACTAGAGTTTTGGAAAATTGTTAAATGCTTTAGATTAAAATATAATTATGGTTTCATAGCATTATTAGTATTATATTGAGTGGTTTAATGCCTTTAGTTCATGAAAATCCAAGCTAGATTGAAGTTTGTGCATTTTTGCTATAAAATTGTTAAAATTGGTTAATATTGCAAACTAGGATTTTGAAATCGAACTAAATTGTGGGTTAAAATTTTACGTAATGGTTTCTATGGCATAATTAAGATATTAAGTTATCATCTTGGTCACTAGAATTGTTTAAACATCATGTTTTGTACAAAATCGGCGAATTGTGCTTGCTAGATTTTCGGAAAAATGACTTTTTAAGTGAAATTGGGGTTTTTGTGAGTTTTAACCTATTTTATATTAAAATTAGTATTCGTGAATGTGCAAATGAGTGTACTTGGGTTTTTCTCGATGGTCGGGCGTTTGCACGCCGACGTCGAGGGTTTTTGGGTTGGTTTGTGAGAGCAACCATAGGTTTTGACCTATGTGGGATTCGTGCATCGTTTTGGTCATGAGTCGGATTTTATTGCGATATGGTGCGTTTTGATATGTAGGTACCCCATGTGGACTTCGAGGCGACAAGCAAGCGCGTGGCGACATCGGCACCGGCGAGCGAGGACCAGGTGAGTAGATTTATATCTACGGGGAGAAGTCGGGTGGATGGCGTATAGCACCCCCGCAGTCCGTGGTGGTGTATACGGATGCGTATACACACCAACAATTATTATATGTTATTTGGGATTAATAACGATGTTAGGATGGATATTGGTGTATTGGATTACTTTAGTGTTGCGAACCCTAGGGTAGTGTTGCACTACACATACATACATACATACTTGCATACATTCCTATTTATATGTGCTCATGGGATTCTTTATAGTTATGTGTTCACATGGGTATGGGACTATGTGTTCACATAGGGATTTGAGGATGATACTTGGGATGGATCTGAGTCGATGAGATTTGTTTTGTGGTTATGATATCGGTGATATGGCAGGATTCGCACTTGAGGTGCGTCCCGGTGTTATAGCGGATCTTAGGGTGGCGATACGGGTGAATAGTGTTATAAATAAAATGGTCGTCATGTGATCGTGATATGAGGCATGATATGCTAGGATATTGACCTTAGGCCGTATAGGGCGATGTATATCCCTTGATGATGATATGTGCTGACGATATCGGTTTGTACGAGATTGTCGATCAGTAGTCAAATCATGAGTATATTGAGGATATTAGTATTGTACAAGACATAGGTCAGTACCCTAGACTTTGATCTTGGATAAAGAGGATACCTGAGGAATATTGTGAGGAATATGATATTGACAGGTACCCAGATCTGGGGATGCCGTACGACGGATTTACGTACGAGCTATATCTTGATGATTGATCCGCACTCTTGACTTGGGCGTCTGATTGTAGATATGGTATCGGATATGATATTATTGAGGCGTGATCACCGACTAATATATATACATGTATGTATATGGATCGACTCAGATGTTAGGCGGTTTCCTTACTTGTAGTCCAGCTTGTTAGTTTAGCCCTTTGGTTTAGTTTAGTTGTTAGATTAGATTCGATTCTTACCTATTTCAAAAACTAACGAATCGTGGGTATTTTAAAAGACAGTCCAAGGGATCCTACGGATATTTCAAAAGACGTATCTTTTCATAAAAACACCGTAGCCCCTATTTTCAAAACCCCATGATTCGTGTTATTTCAAAAGGCACCATTTGTAGGACTTATATTAGATTAGTGCAGATTAGTTATAGTTGCGTCTAGTATTCAGCTCCCGCTCATCATTGTAGTTCGCTTCGCATTGCACACTTATGTTATAATTTCTCATTGAAATGTTGATATCATATTGTTAGGACACCAGCACCATTACCGATGATGCGTATGTACCACGTACACTTACTTGCCGGCTCACACACATCTTCATCGGTAATTGCCATGTCACGTACACCTTGGAAAATATTATTGCTTGACATAGCCTGTTAGCTAATAGTTTAGACATTGTAGTTATTACCTGCTACTTCATGCATACTGTTATTCATTATTATGCCGCATTCATGGATTCTCATGCATATATTCACTATTTTACGTGTTATTGAGGTTTTGGATTCGGATTTCCATAAGATTTTCTGGATTTGGAGGAAAACCGCAAAAACATAAATAAACCTTTTCTCTATTTTAAAATAAAAAGCGCGGTTTTCCCATGATGTATGAGTCGTCCACCATGAGTTTGCTGATGGATTTTGAGACCCGATTCGAGGAGACGGATGAACCGTTTCGGGTACATGGTGGACCCGGTAAGGTACCCCGGGGCAAGAAGCGCGTGATGATGACGATGTGAGCCTGGCAGGGGAGCACTACCTACCGGTGATTTTACCCGACGCGTCGGATATCCGGAGGATATCGTCGTAGTCTTGAGATGGATGGTAGGGGCCGGTCCGGACCGACGGCGCCCTAGATATTGTGATTGAGACATTGAGATTTCGAGATATTGAGGTACAGAGACTGTGATACAGAGATATTGAGATATTGGGATTACGTTTTGTGCCGATGCTAGGCACTGTTTTATGCTGATTTCATTATGATATCTCATTTTAAAAATACAAAGGAAAACTCACTAAATTATGAAAACAGTTCTTCATTTACATGTATTCTGTTTTCATGCATTCATACCTCATTCATATGATATATTGCTACCTGAGGCACTGACACGGGCACATGAGATTACACTCGGGTTAGATATTTACCCTAGCCTTGTTATAGGTTGCATGTTATATATATAATTGAGGATATATTATGATCAGTGACCTAGGTTGCGTTATTTATGCAATTTCTTTCCGTAGATGTTTTTCTATTCACGAGTTGGCAACTCACCCCGTTGTGCCCCAGTTTCTTGCAGGTTTGCCGTACAGGTTTCATTACAGCTTGCGGGCATAGTCTCCTTCGGGTGATTTGCTAGTAGGTGGGTTTACTTGTATCGTACCCCCCATTATATAACTTGTATATTATTACTCTGTTGTATCTAGAAGTTCCATCAACCAAACATGTATTTATTTTTGAGATAGAGACCAGTGATGTTTTTCTTTCGACCTTAGAGTCGCGCGTTATATTTCTATAGATTTCTTGTGCTTTTGAGTTTCCTTTTGAGTTTTGATCCTCGCTGTTGGCGTTGTATATTATTTTTCTTGTGTGGTTGTGACCGTCGATTGACGAAGAGCTAACTCCCGCTTGGGGATGCCTTTTTATTGATTTCGTATACTATTCATGTTGTATCCCGTTGGGGGGCTAGTATTTACAAAGGAGACTCTGCCGAAATTTTCAGTAAATTTTTAATGTTCTTAAAAACCGCATAAGTCGGCTTATGCTATTAAAACTACTTGTTTTAAATTAGTTTTCCTTCACTCTACTACTTTTCTTGGTTTGGATTTCTGGGTTTTCGGCTTACTTAGATTACGTACGCCTCGAGGCATTCGTAGTTTAAGTGCCGGTCATGTTCCGTACTTTCGGGACGTGACAAAGTTGGTATCAAAGCGTTAGGTTTTACCTTCGGAGCGTAGGATGACCCTTGGTTGATGGAATAGGTGACTAAAGTAGAGTGACGTACCGTAGGTATGTTCCGCGGCATATTTACGATACGCTACTCCACTTAAGAAGCCTTAGGATGTACATTTCTTTACTCAGTATTATATTCATTCCGATCTAGCCTCATCAATACCAGTTATAGTTTTGCTGCCACGATTACGGGCAGGGAGAGCTACAGCTAGAGTTGCGGTCAGCAGGAGCTCGTCACAAACGAGGACTGACCAAGGCGGAATTCCGGCGACACACGATTGCGGAGATGTATCTTTTTACTGTGTTTCCGCGCCACGAGCGTTTGGCGGATCGCCTTTATGAGGTTACTCAGATGTGCTGATCGACACTAGAGGATTGAGCCAATGATAGAGGCCAGCCAGATTTTGAGGACCGTTGGTGTGTTGCTTATTCATGATGATCGAGGCACTGTTCAGCGTGCAGACGAGCGAGCCAGTTATTGCTGCAAACGACGAGATATTGCCCCAGATGCTGGAATTAGGGCAGAACGAGTTGTACTAAGAGATGATATAAGGTCGCTAGTCATCGAGGATGAATGACTAGGACATGTGGATCGTTCGCCTACCCCGATACGAGGTCATCAGATAGATTGATTCCAGCTAGAGACGATTTCACGCGGAGACGTTGGGAGTCGACAGAGACGATCGAATGTCAGAAACCTATTATTCCAAGTTTAAAGTAGTCGGAAAGACATGCAGGCAATTCTATGGTCCCTCTAGAAGAATGAAACCCTAACGCGACTTAATGACCGTGTGAAAGCCTTTGAACCTTCGGGTTTGCGGCAGTTCTACGGCGCCATTAGTGAGGCTTGGGTTTGCCCTTCTACGGCTGGACCACCGATGCTGTGGTATGTACTCGATACTATTAAACTATGCCCAAGAGGTTGAGCTCTTGGGGGATTATGAGGTTTTGACGACTTGATCGGATGGCTCGACTTAATTCGGATGCTAGGTGGTGAGATGCATTTCTTGGGAGGCTCCCGATACGAGGATAGCCGTTGGAGCTCAGTCCATGCAGCCATGATGAGACGAGTCTGAAACAGTCGACGTTGGGGAAAAGTGGAGTAAGATTCATACCAGATCTAGATGAAACGAAGTTCCACTCCGCCGACATCAGACATGCGATACGTATGCCGAGGCATTGTACTTGGATATACCTTCCAGAAGGAGTCGCGATGAGTATGCAGCCCTTCCGGAATGAGAACAGATCTAGTAAGGGACGATGGCTTCCAGACAGTTGGCAAAGACGAGTCATGGAAGAGACCGTGAGCAGGATTCCTTCCAGGACACTGCTGCAATGATACTTGCACCCAGGATCAGAGGTGTCGCGTACATTCAGAGAGCTAGAGGCCGACGCCAGTGATATGCTGTCTTACGAGTGGTCGCGATGATTGACCGAGAGATGACCAGAGAAGTGCGAAAACGGAATCATCCCCGTTAGCACACCTGACAGGGCCGATGAGCAGATGGACCGAGAGATTGGTAATTCACAGTGAAGACCTTGACCCAGGAGTGGTCATTGTTACGCACACCGGCAGGCCAGAGTTCATGATCATCGACGAGACGTCCCACTAGTGACCGCGACAGTTGGCCCAAGATTCTTAGAGGATGTGCTTGAGCGGTACTATTCTGCCATTATTGATTTCGATGTTTTGGGTGATCTATTCACATGATTTGGTTTTGATGGTTGAGTTTCATGATATCGTTTTCATGCGCCATGGTTGCACCTACTGAGTATTTATGATTTTTGCACAGTTGCACTTGAGATAGTTTTCGTGCCTTGGATTTTCGCGCATGTTGGGCGCATGTTTTGAAGTGTGATTTTGGTGCACACCAGATGCACTAAATTGAGATTTTTCGTGCATGTCAGATGCACCTGATTTTGCTGTCAGGCACACATGTTGCCTACGACAGATGTTTCGTGCACACCCGATGCACTTAGATGTTGGTTCTGTGCATATGTATGGCACATATTTGGATTTAATTTCCGTGCGCACAAGACGCACGTAGTATTCATACGCGTATTTTGGGATTGATTTTTCTTATAGAGCAGTACGTTTTTATGATATTGCTATGTGTTTTCGTACTGAACAGGACTAGTCAGAGGACAGTACCTGAATATATTTTACATGTATAGTTTCGATTTATATCATATTGGTTTTGCGTTGGATTTGGTATTGATGTCTTCCCCATGATTCCGATGATTGCGGGATGCTTGACGGAGTTCTGATTTGAGTTATGTGCTCATTTTTCATGCGCATGCGTTGCGCTACGATTTGTTTCATGTATTTATGATTTCGGAGCCCCGGCGATTTGATGGTTTTGGCTGAAATATTTTAGTATTTGGGGGGAGGTTTTAATTTAAATTCGGGAACCGAATTTCTTTAAGGGGGTAAGATTGTAACGTTTTGAAAATCGTTTCGGTGAAATTTCGAAAAAACGGTAAAATAAGGGTGTTTTCTGTAAAAAGTCAAAATACAAATATCTTTATTTTAAAATTAAATATACATATTCTAGCTATGTAATTGCTAGTATTTGGTGTTTATTGAGCCACTGGGGAAATTTCAAATTTTCTGAAAAATTTTCCGAAAATAATTATTTTAAGCCGTCACTAATATATTTAATAAGGGAAAATTACAAATTGGAATGAGTTGAAATAAATTTTGTGCATCATAATACATTAAATAAAATTTTATCATGTGGTTTTTGAAACGAAATCGTTTGCCAAAACGGTTTAGAAAATATCGAAGAAAAAGGCTTTTTTTTGTTTAAATGGATGTTTGGGATATTGTATTTGTCATTTTCCATCACCCCACACCCATACCCACACTCACACACCCCCATTTACTTCTCCCCTAGGCTGAATTGAGCAGCCCCCACCTTTTTCCCCACTTGAATTTCAAAGAAAAGAAATGAAAGAAAAGAAAAGAAAATTGATAAAAGAGTTGACCTTTTGTTGACTTGGACTTTTCCCTCACCATACCTCACACCACACCCCCTCTCTTCTCTCCCCCCACATGCATTTTGGCCGAGCCCCCCCCCCCCCTCCATTTCAGCCCTTCATTCTTCATCTCCTTCTCTTTAAAAAAAGTTCATCAAAAATGCTTGAAAAATCCACTAAAAATCAAGCAAAAATCCAAATCAAAATCCAACTCCTACCCATTTCTCTTTAGCCATTCTAGCACGGATCTAGAGATCAAAATGGCATTTTAGGAGGCTAGATCTTGAGCTTGATCTCATCATGGGAGGTATAATCTCATGCTTTTGCTAAAATTTGTTATCTAGTTGCTTTAATCTAAGTTAACTAAGTGCTTAATTAGGTTTTGATGAGTTTAATTGCATGATTAAAGATTTCAAGTTAGGGTTTTGTTGTGGAAATGGGTTATGATAAATTGTGCATGGTTTTGTGTTGTGGATTAATATCTTAAGTTTTATAGAAAGCTAATTTAGTTGTTAATTCCAAACCATTAATTATAAAATGCCCTAATTAAGTTATTTTGCTAACTAGAGTTTTGGAAAATTGTTAAATGCTTTAGATTAAAATATAATTATGGTTTCATAGCATTATTAGTATTATATTGAGTGGTTTAATGCCTTTAGTTCATGAAAATCCAAGCTAGATTGAAGTTTGTGCATTTTTGCTATAAAATTGTTAAAATTGGTTAATATTGCAAACTAGGATTTTGAAATCGAACTAAATTGTGGGTTAAAATTTTACGTAATGGTTTCTATGGCATAATTAAGATATTAAGTTATCATCTTGGTCACTAGAATTGTTTAAACATCATGTTTTGTACAAAATCGGCGAATTGTGCTTGCTAGATTTTCGGAAAAATGACTTTTTAAGTGAAATTGGGGTTTTTGTGAGTTTTAACCTATTTTATATTAAAATTAGTATTCGTGAATGTGCAAATGAGTGTACTTGGGTTTTTCTCGATGGTCGGGCGTTTGCACGCCGACATCGAGGGTTTTTGGGTTGGTTTGTGAGAGCAACCATAGGTTTTGACCTATGTGGGATTCGTGCGTCGTTTTGGTCATGAGTCGGATTTTAATGCGATATGGTGCGTTTTGATATGTAGGTACCCCATGTGGACTTCGAGGCGACAAGCAAGCGCGTGGCGACGTTGGCACCGGCTAGCGAGGACTAGGTGAGTAAATTTATATCTACGGGAAGAAGTCGGGTGGATGGCGTATAGCACCCCCGCAGTCCGTGGTGGTGTATACGGATGCGTATACACACCAACAATTATTATATGTTATTTGGGATTAATAACGATGTTAGGATGGATATTGGTGTATTGGATTACTTTAGTGTTGCGAACCCTAGGGTAGTGTTGCACGACACATACACACATACATACTTGCATACATTCCTATTTATATGTGCTCATGGGATTCTTTATAGTTATGTGTTCACATGGGTATGGGACTATATGTTCACATAGGGATTTGAGGATGATACTTGGGATGGAGCTGAGTCGATGAGATTTGTTTTGTGGTTATGATATCGGTGATATGACAGGATTCGCACTTGAGGTGCGTCCTGGTGTTATAGCGGATCTTAGGGCGGCGATACGGGTGAATAGTGTTATAAATAAAATGGTCGTCATGTGATCGTGATATGAGGCATGATATGCTAGGATATTGACCTTAGGCCGTATAGGGCGATGTATACCCCTTGATGATGATATGTGCTGACGATATCGGTTTATACGAGATTGTCGATCAGTAGTCAGATCATGAGTATATTGAGGATATTAGTATTGTACTAGACATAGGTCAGTACCCTAGACTTTGATCTTGGATAAAGAGGATACCTGAGGAATAGTGTGAGGAATATGATATTGACCCGTAGCCAGATCTGGGGATGCCGTACGACGGATTTACGTACAAGCTATATCTTGATGATTGATCCACACTCTTGACTTGGGGTGTCTGATTGTAGATATGGTATCAGATATGATATTATTGAGGAGGGATCACCGACTAATATATATACATGTATGTATGTGGATCGACTCAGATGTTAGGCGGTTTCCTTACTTGTAGTCCAGCTTGTTAGCTTAGCCCTTTGGTTTAGTTTAGTTGTTAGATTAGATTCGATTCTTACATATTTCAAAAACTAACGAATCGTGGGTATTTTAAAAGACAGTCCAAGGGATCCTACGGATATTTCAAAAGACGTATCTTTTCATAAAAACACCGTAGCCCCTATTTTCAAAACCCCATGATTTGTGTTATTTCAAAAGGCACCATTTGTAGGACTTATATTAGATTAGTGCAGATTAGTTATAGTTGCGTCTTGTATTCAGCTCCCGCTCATCATTGTAGTTCGCTTCGCATCGCACACTTATGTTATAATTTCTTATTGAAATGTTGATATCATATTGTTAGGACACCAGCACCATTACCGATGATGCGTATGTACCACGTACACTTACTTGCCGGCTCACACACATCTTCATCGGTAATTGCCATGTCACGTACACCTTGGAAAATATTATTGCTTGACATAGCCTGTTAGCTAATAGTTTAGACATTGTAGTTATTACCTGCTACTTCATGCATACTGTTATTCATTATTATGCCGCATTCATGGATTCCCATGCATATATTCACTATTTTACATGTTATTGAGGTTTTGAATTCGGATTTCCATGAGATTTTCTGGATTTGGAGGAAAACCGAAAAAACATAAATAAACCTTTTCTCTATTTTAAAATAAAAGGCGCAGTTTTCCCATGATGTATGAGTCGTCCACCATGAGTTTGCTGATGGATTTTGAGACCCGATTCGAGGAGACGGATGAACCGTTTCGGGTACATGGTGGACCCGGTAAGGTACCCCGGGGCAAGAAGCGCGTGATGATGACGATGTGAGCCTGGCAGGGGAGCACTACCTACCGAGGATTTTACCCGACGCGTCGGATATCCGGAGGATACCGTCGTGGTCTTGAGATGGATGGTAGGGGCCGGTCCGGACTGACGGCGCCCTAGATATTGTGATTAAGACATTGAGATTTCGAGATATTGAGGTACAGAGACTGTGATACAGAGATATTGAGATATTGGGATTACGTTTTGTGCCGATGCTAGGCACTGTTTTATGATGATTTCATTATGATATCTCATTTTAAAAATACAAAGAAAATCTCACTAAATTATGAAAACAGTTCTTCATTTACATGTATTCTGTTTTCATGCATTCATACCTCATTCATATGATATATTGCTACCTGATGCACTGACACGGGCACATGAGATTACACTCGGGTTAGATATTTACCCTAGCCTTGTTATAGATTGCATGTTATATATATAATTGAGGATATATTATGATCAGTGACCTAGGTTGCGTTATTTATGCGATTTCTTTCCGTAGATATTTTTCTATTCACGAGTTGGCAACTCACCCCGTTGTGCCCCAGTTTCTTGCAGGTTTGCCGTACAGGTTTCATTACAGCTTGCGGGCATAGTCTCCTTCGGGTGATTTGCTAGTAGGTGGGTTTACTTGTATCGTACCCCCCATTATATAACTTGTATATTATTACTCTGTTGTATCTAGAAGTTCCATCAACCAAACATGTATTTATTTTTGAGATAGAGACCAGTGATGTTTTTCTTTCGACCTTAGAGTCGCGCGTTATATTTCTGTAGATTTCTTGTCCTTTTGAGTTTCCTTTTGAGTTTTGATCCTCGCCGTTGGCGTTGTATATTATTTTGCTTGTGTGGTTGTGACCGTCGATTGACGAAGAGCTAGCTCCCACTTGGGGATGCCTTTTTATTGATTTCGTATACTATTCATGTTGTATCCCGTTGGGGGGCCAGTATTTACAAAGGAGACTCTGCCGAAATTTTCAGTAAATTTTTGATGTTCTTAAAAACCGCATAAGTCGGCTTATGCTATTAAAACTACTTGTTTTAAATTAGTTTTCCTTCACTCTACTACTTTTCTTGGTTTGGATTTCTGGGTTTTCGGCTTACTTAGATTACGTACGCCTCGAGACATTCGTAGTTTAAGTGCCGGTCATGTTCCGTACTTTCGGGACATGACATCATGGAACCTAAGTTTCCATCTCCGACACTCGCAATTCACGTATCATATCAATTTTCTAACACAGGTCTCAGAACCGAGAAATCTCAGGGTGGATGCATCAAAATATCAAGTAAAAAATAAGAATACTTACATAGATCATTATGATGATATTATACACACACACACACACACACACACACATATATATATAACAGCCTCCCATACCACTTATATATATAAAACAGTGTCCCATACCACTGATATATATCATCAGGAGTAAAACATTCAGAAAATATCATATGAAATCCATATCTCAATGCGTAAATCTATGAAATATAATATATGCAACATAAAGCAGTAATATGAGCATATAAAGGAAACACTGCTATTTAAATGCAACAAGTTATTAAATATATCCGCGGTTCCTAATTTCTCCAAAATCCAACGTAACATCATATAAGGGTGAACATGTAGCTATAGCAAGGTATATGTGTGTACATGTAAGTATGTATGCAAGATGTACATGTAGCTATATCTCATATGTGTATATACCTGTCAATAATGATACAATACCCTATATGTATATGTGTAGCTATAGCAAGATATCTGTCTATACCTGTCAATAATGATACAATACCCTATAGGTATATGTGTAGCTATAGCAAGATATGTGTCTATACCTGTCAATAATGATACAGTACCCTATAGTTATATATGTAGCTATAGCAAGATATGTGTCTATACCTTTCAGTAATGATACAATACCCTAATCAATACAATATCACATATGTATAGGGTTGTGCGTGTCATGGCAATTATCGACGGAGTGTGTGTAGCATACAATTAGTGCTCGTGTAATATGAACCGTCAATAATGGTGTTGTGTCTCATTAATAGTATGTCCATATATAATAGGAAATGAGATAAGCAACAATGGTACACATGCACAATCAATGTCCATATACTTGTAACTAATAATCATGTCATTTAATCTAGCCCAGACGCAAAACGTCATGCGGACGATTCGCATGTAGATGTTAAATCTACTCACCGATGACCTCGAGTTAAGTAAATCCGACCACCTGCTTCCCTTTCTTCGCAGCGTTCGAAGTCCCCGCTTGCGATCCTAAAATTTCACAAACATAACACATAAGACTAAATACCCTGCGCCGACACAAAGACAACAAAACGCAAGGATAACGTTCACAATATATACACACCGTGCACTCAGTGCACAAAACTCGTACGATATCGGCACAACCTCAGCTTGGAATGCAAAACGACATAATCACCAAGCCCAGACCCTGATCGTACCAATCGCGCATTCACAAAACAATATATATTGTAGAAGATAATAAATATAATATCACAACGCCAATTGAAACACACGCCTAATTTATCCGAAAACCTAGTAAGCATATTTTAATCATTTTAGCTCAAGTCTAGAAGTTTAATAATTCTAGCAATCACAATCATCACATAATAGCTTGATTAAACCACATAAACCCTTACTAAAATTTTAATCTCACTCATAAAAGATTTAGTAAAAGTTTAGTTTGCACCTAAGCTTAATTAGACAATTAGGAAAATAACAAATAACAATCTCACCACTAAGCTAAGTTTTTCTTGTCTAAACAACTCACTTAACCAATATAAATAATCAAAACCTTAACCTGATCTTCATAACCCTTTCTTGAAATTCCAAAACATGCTAATTAAAGATTTATTTAAATATCTAATAAGCTAATTTAATGTATTCAAACATCAACTAAAGTTTAGGGTTAGGATTTTATACCTCCGCTTGATTCAAAAACTTGCAACAAGATCATTAAAATAGCCTCCAAAATGCTAACTTTCATGAAGATCCAAGCTGGACTTAGGCTAAAGAATAATGGGTATGGATTTGTATTTGAGTTTGTGGGATTATTTGATGATTTTTGATGATTTATTTGAGCTTTTAGAAGTGCAAATGGGGTGAGAAGAGAGAGAGGGCAGCAAGGGGGGAGGGGTCGGCCATCATGGAGAAATGATGAAGGTTGTGGAAATTGTGTGGAAATTTCTAGCTAAGTTCATAATTAATGCTCAATTAAAACCTCTCCCATCCATGCCACCTCTTAATCTTTTTCTTTTCTAATTAAAGTTTTATTTTAATTCACCAAAATATCTAGATATTTTCTAGGATATTTTCAAAGATGGTTTAATGCTTAATCTTATGATTAAGTTAGCATAGATCCACTTTAGCATAATTAATCCAATCAAAATTGTAATTACCACTAATTAAGTGCATAATTAAAAGCTTATAATAATATTTTAATTAAGGAAAAATATTAAAATGAAATAAAATTTCAAGGGACAACTAAAAACCGCAAACTAGCAAATTCCTAGTTAAACTAGGTCCAGTTAAGTCAATTCTAAAGAATGATCACTTCTAGGTTTTTATGGAAAACACAGTTTATTTTACCTATTAACGGAAAATTTGCATAAACGATTTCTAAAACGTTACATGTTTGCTAAGGTCAAGTCATAAGATAAGGCAAAATCTAGAATCGAGCCACCTGCTTCATTGCTTTGTCCAAAACCAAAACCTCCATGGATAGTATCAAACCCACTACGACTAGTACCTACATGTCCATTGAGATCACCACCAATAAATAACTTCTCTCCACTATGTATACCTTGCACCATCTCATCTAAATCCTCTCAGAATAGACGCTTACTAGCGTCATCAAGACCTATCTGTGGTACATAAGCACTAATAATATTAAGGATATCTCCACCTAGAATAAGCTTAACCAGTAAAATTCTATCACCTTTTCTTCTAATCTCAACTACATCCTCAAGCAACCGTCTATTTATGATTATGCCTACCCCATTACGATTTTTATCTCTACCCGTATACCAAAGCTTATAACCCCAAGACTCTATGACTCTACTCTTTTCACCTACCCACTTAGTTTCTTGCAAACACATAATACCAACTCTCCTCCTAATCATCACCTCCACTAATTCTATTAGTCTACCTGTAAACAAAACTATATTCCAAGAAGCTAGACGGGTCCTATGAAACCCTTGCTTATTTGTCACTACACCCGGGGTCCGATGTAGCGCGCCGTTTCTGGACGACGACCTAAAAGCCCTTGCATACTTAACACTACACCCGGGATCCGATGTAGTGCGTCACTGAGTAGGGGACACCCCAATGATATTTTTATTATGGTTCATGTCATAGAATGTGACAAAGTTTTACGTTGGATGTCACAAGCCTACCACAACCCAAACCCTTTCTCATCCGAACTTGGGACCGGCAACAGTAGCTTTCTCGGTCTCTCTCTCTCTCTCATTATATATATATATATATATATATATATATATATATATATATATATAAACCTAATATTATAACTTAGCCCTCTCTCTCTCTCTCTCTTTCTCTTTCTCTTTCTTTTCTCCTTCCTGCCGTAAGAACCCAACTCAAACCCTAACCCTCGCAACCCCTCGCCGCCGACGACTTCACCTTGTTGCCACCATATCCTTTATCTTCGCCAAATCCCCAGAACCCCAGCAAACCCCTACAACAATTTCTTCTTCTTTTTCTTCTCTTTTCTTTATCTCCGATCGCCTCGCCGAAGTTGCGCGCTTCGCCGACGATCCAGATGACCCAGCCACCGTCGTCATCTTGCCCTGTCACCATGTCACTGCTCAGCCAGGTCCATTTCCTACATGCGTAAGTTTGCGCCGTAACTTTATTTCGACGTCGGAACATGACATCCATATCTCGATATGAGATCCGATCAGGCAAGTTCTAAACTTGCAACATGCTATATTATTATATCAATATTTATTAGATAAATGATAGTATATGTGTTTTAATATTCAGCAAATATTACCGATTTACAGTTTTATAGTATCTGTCTGTATCTGTACTGATAATAGTTTATCTAATTGCATACCGGAACATCACGATATTATCATACTTGTTAGTTATATGTATGCCCTAGAGGCCATTACTGTACATAGGATGTATATTGTAGTGGATGCTGGGACATATATAGGTAGGACTTTCTTGCTCGACATGATAGTATGCTATCTGGTTGCTCTTTATCTTAACATGTATACTTTCTGTCTCTCTGTTACATGTTGATAAAGCCCTTAGGATGTGTACTCGACTTCCAGGACTATGATGTAGATCATACTAGTGGGGCCTGGGTAGTCCATGAGTACATCCTTCAATGTTCCTAGTCGTGGGAATATCGAGACGGGGCATCGATATTCCAGAGTAGACTAGCGTATATCTTCTCGACCCATGTGATGGGCGATGGATGATCCCATATCCATTGCTGTTTGACATCAGAGATGGTATGCGGGTGCTCAGTGGAGACTGGGTACACTGAACGGACTCGCCGAGAACTCCCAGATGGTATTATACCTTACGTCAGATGGCAGTTCTCTGGTGACACTGGTACAGCTTAGTCTGTTGACCCGAGATCGTCATAGAGTCTTGTGTGTCTCCCACTGTGCTTTGATTTCCACCCTACCACGGCTCTACTGAGTCGTGCAAACAGGTGGTTTTTGGGTACAGTCCCGATTCACATGGAGGCAATGAGCTATAGGAGGGGATTCGTCTCTCCCGGTATTGGGGGTTGATGTTACGCTATGCTCGACTGGCCATAACTGGAAATCCCTGGCCAGGGTTGTAGTGATATACTGGTAAGAGTTATCAGTAGTTTCATGCTTGTTATGGACCTTACATCGGCATGACTTATCAAGCTACTAGGGTCTAACGTTTACCACCCCTAGGCGAGATATGCGACATATCATACGAACAGACCAGACTGTACGGTAAGTGTTACTGGTTGGATTCACAGGAGTGTGAGCGGGCTTGCTCGTTGATCTTCTGATCGCTCAATACCCGGGTGGCCATTATGTTTAGCAGACCGCTTGTGGCGTATGGGTGTTTGATATGATCATCGCCTATTGCCGGCGTATTGACGAGTCTTTAGAGTCCTACACAGAGGTTTCCTGGCTCAAGCGAAACAAAATAGGAGCGAATATGAGATATGTGCGGGACCGAGAATAATACCAGTATGTGATACTGAATTCTATTCTCGCGATTTGTATCATCGGACGGTTATATAAGATATAGCCGGGTTACCGAATCAAAAGTTGATTCGATATATTGATACACTTGATATTAGTCGGTTATATGCAATATGACCGGATCATTAAATCAAGTGTTGATTTAATGATTTAATGTATAATTATATATTAGATATATTACTTTACAATGACTAGTATTGTTCACTTAAGATGGATTTTCTCACTTGATGTGTACAAGTAGTATATGTGATATATTTTTGTGCACTTAATTGTATTATGTTTGATGATACATGCAAACTTGGGTGTGTGTATGCTATACACCATGTTTAGTTAATGGTTAGGGTTTCATTTGCCTTATTTATTTACTTTTGGCAAAAATAAAATGGTGGTTATCTTTGTTTTATGCAAGAAGCTTCATGATGCTTCATGCATCTTTGAAAAAGTCTACCATTTTGTTTTATCCTTAACCTAACCATTTACCTAAACCCTAGTTTATTCTCTACATTAGTTACACTCACCCATGGTTGCTAAATGATAAGCATCACTTGATTTTCTATTTTGATGATTATTCATTCTTTTCTTTCTTCTTCTTCTTCATGAAGAGAAGAAAACCTTGCTAGAAAAATTCCAAGTGATGAATCCAAGTAAGAAATCCAAATCCAAAGTGAACCCACTTCCTATTTCTTCATACTCTACCACTTGCCATGTATTAAAGTGTGTTATCTTCACAAGTTTCATGACCTAGTAAAGATAGAGCTTGAGTTTGAGTCGCCTCGACGTAGATCATCTTCGGCATCGAAGTCAACGACCTAGCACACCCATTTCTCCGATGAAACCGACGCTAGAGTCTGGGATTTCGATGATCGCAGTGGAGGGACATCAACACGGAGCTAGAGAAGTGGAGGACCGGATCTACAAAGGTTGTAGTCTCTTTCACTTAGTAGCAAAGTAGTTTGCTTACTTAGTTTCGCCTTATCTCTAGTAACGATCTAGCATTAGGGTTCTTTGGCACATGGAAATTTTTGATTTTGGCATGTTTGATGCCTTGTTGAACCTCATGAGTGTACCTAGGAACCCTACAGTGGTATCAGAGCCTAGCTAGAGCTTTAGGCGAAGTGTAGACGATGTTAGAAGTCCGATCGAACCCGAAACCCTAATTGAAAACCCTTCTCTATACAATTTTTCAAAACTGTGATTTTTGTGAATTAAAAATATGCAGAAAAATCAACAGGGTTTTCTAAGAACTACTGTGCAAAATGTGTGCCTAACTCGATCATGGATCCGCGGGAACCGCGGCACGAGCATGGCTCGTGCGGCGGTTCCGCGGCCGTACCGTCACTTCTTTCATCATATTTTGCACAGTAATCTCAGTAAGTTATTCCTGAGTTTTCTGGGAATTTTTAATTTGCACTCAAGAGTTGAGTTTCTTGGGATGCTTTAGGGACTCGATGTTTTGATCGGATTGTTTAACTTCGTCTATGTGTTCTTCCGGGTAATTTTAGAACAGGTTGAATAGTTCGACCGGATATAAATACCCAATTTTTCCCCTGTCGGAAAATTTCCAAATATTGGATTTTTCTGTGGTTTAAGAACGTTCTAAGTAGTGCAAGTAACGCGATGGACCCTCTAGAAGACAACAAACCTTAACTCGATTATATGACCGTCTTGAACTGCTCTTTGAACCTTAGGGTTTGGGGCAGTACGGCGTGCCACATGTGAGGCGTTGGCTTGACCCTTCTACGGCTGGACCGTTGCTACTGTGGCATGAAGTGGATGTTTTTAAACTTATTTCAAGTGTTGAGCTGTTTCGGGAAAACTTGGGTGTTTGATTGTTCGATCGGAAAGTTTAACATTTTCTAGTTTATCTGGAATGTGATACAATATTTGGAATCCTCAAGTAGTTATGAGATAGCTGAATGAATGCTATAAACACAGTAGTTCAGTCTCAATTGATCGGTTGCCACGGAATTTTGATGTGATCAAAAGTCCGTCGCAATCACGTAGCGTACGCGAATACTCGCCGGATAAACTTAATGGACAGCCACGCCCCATAGCCCCGACAAAGTGACTGTAGGAGAACCCCGTCGCCAAAAGCATCCTTTCTGGTGCTCGCGGCAGCGGTGTTCCGCCTTAGTGCGCTTTGTCGACGGTATCGGGGGTGCGGCCGTCTACTAAAGTTTGCGACGAGCATTCGATCAAAATGTCGGGAATCTTGTTGAATTGCCCGACTTGATATTGAAAAGAGTTTTCAATAATGAGACTGAAATGCGGGGTTTATAATTGTTAGGCATGCGATGTCTAAGGAATTCATTTGGTTAGGCATGCGATGTCTAAAGAGTTTGTGGATTCCAACTGTTGTAGTTTTACACTTTTTTTTCTGCGACCGTAAGTGTAATATGTGATATCGCCGGTTTCGTTGCTATATGTCAACGACAATTGGGATGCGCATATTTACTTACGTTGATGACATGTGATGTTATGTGTTGCTGGATATGTTATATTGGATCGTCGTGTTTGAATAGCCGAGGGGTTTTTATGTGAGATGAGTGTTTTTCATTTTCATTCGTGTAAAAACTTGTATGTAATATTCTTTTATTGGGGCACTTCCAGGTTGCGGAAGATGTCACCGTTGATGTATATTATTTACTTTTCCCGCATTAGGATAGACCCAAGGAGGGGAGCACAAGTAACCGGGTTCTAGGGTCCAGTGGGAGACCATCTCGAGGAGTCGAGTCCAGGTCTCCTAACCCTAGAATTGGTAGGGTTGTTTGCCGCTCTCGTGGGGGTCTAGGGGTGTGGGATTGGCTATTCATCACGACCGTGGAATCCGTGTTTTATTCAGGCTCAAAATAAAACACGGACGTCCTAGTATATCCAATATTTCATATGATATTTTTTGCTGTGTTATCTGTGATGTGATCATGTGATATGTTCAGATAGATATTGTATATAGTATATATGATATATTATATAGACGTTGCGTATGTTTTACACCCGCGCTAGCCCTGCCTCGCTCTGGCGTTAGTTACCTAACCTAACGGTGCAGACGGGACATCGAGGCGAATGCGGATGGCATAAGCGTACGTTATATTTATCTATGATGTTTAGGTGGACTTAAATGATGGGACTTCATTAATGTGATTAATGAAAGAAAATAAACCTAAAAGATGTTGTGGAATCGAATTTCAAAAATAAAAACAGGTAGCTACAGTTCTTTCTTTGCATCGCGGTATTCCTTGTAGAACATCCTGCACCTTATTCGATGAGGAAAGGGCCGAGATCCCTTCACCGGGAGTGACCCCTTTAGCAATAATTGGCAGATGCTACAACCCTCGGTTTGTCTTTTGATTTCTTCTATAGTTTCTGCTTTGCAAAATGGTATATATGATATATCATGCACCTTATTCGATGAGGAAAGGGCCGACGGTCCCTTCACCGGGAGTGGCCCCTTTAGCAAAACTAGAAAAGCCTAAAAAACACTCCATTTTAAAAAAAAACCATTTGATTCCGCAACGAGATCAAGTTCAAAGAGTTAAAGGTTTTCATAAAAACCATCCGCAACCCTTTGTCATTTTAGGAAGTAGAGTACTTAGTATTCGTGCTGTGTTTGTTGACCATAGTCAAAGCACAGTGTACGGTAGCTAAGTGATGTCTTCCTACACAGCATATGATGCGATTTGTTAGGACAGTCGCGTGACTTTGTTGACCTTAGTTAAGGGTTATGTGGGTGGGACTAATTAATCACGAAATGACGGGTAGAACTTGACTAGTGCTTATGATTTATTGACCATAGTTAAGGTCATAAGTGCTAGGGGTAAAAACCTTTATCGGGAGTTTCAAGTGTTGAAATTTGCAATGAGATTGCATACCTTTTATATGATAGTTTGATCCCGATACCCACTGTGAGTAATTGTTACTCCTGGGAGAGTTTTGCACATTGCAATTAGCCGATCAAGTAGGTGTCTAGAAAGGTGTCAACGGGGTTACGCCTCTGGGAAAACGAGATTTACTTTAATTAGATTCGTGCGAAAGCACGGGAGACCTCCCTCAAAGTACCGGCACTGGCCTGGCTGAAAGATTGGCGAACTTGTAGAGTGTAATTAACCCCGGCTAGTCTTTCCTTTTAGGGTTTGAAGGAAGATTTGATAAAAACAGTGGGAGCCATCCTGATTAGATAAAATAAATAACCAATCTAATCTTGCAAGAGCGCACGCAAAGTGTTTTCTTCTCTCTCTCTCCAGGTAGCGACTATATCACGCCTTAATCAAGATAATAATATGGATGTATTGACCGAACCCACTTGTTATACTGAGCTAGGCAACGTTGGTCCCGCTCCAACTTATAATTGTTATAAAACAGAGCAAGAAATAGGGGAATACACCATGCCGCCCAAACGAAGAAAGTGCATATGATGCATCTCCTTCGGGTGTGTTCATTATAAAGAACTGTTTCTCAGTGTCCTCTACGTCCTAGGTATTTGATACCGGATCAGGATCCCGCATACATAATCTGTTATATGGGCTATAGAAAGGTAGAGAACTGAGAACGGGTGAAAAGTTTCATGAGACAGAAAACGGTGCAAGTGTTGTAGCCAAGTCTGTTGGTCACTATCACCCTGTATTACCAGTATATTGATTCTGAACAAATGTTATTAGATACCGAACCTGATATATAAAATCATATCAATCTCTTTATTTATTAAAGAAGGATATAATTTTGTATTGTTGAATATTGTTTTGAACATTTAAAAAGTTGATCGGTTCAGGCACGTTATCTAAAAGCGTTGGCGTTCTACATCAAACTACAGTTCCTAGTATACAAAACACAAACAAGAAGAAGAGTTCAGAAACGAACGGATCCTTCTTGAGGCATTGTAGACTAGGTCATATCAATGTGACCCGACTAGCTGAAGTTACATTTTAGATGCGTATTTAAATCAGTTTTAATTTACATCTTGTGAAACTTGCCAGTCATGTCACAAAGATTAGATGACCATAGCTCTGTTTAATGGAAACAGAGAAAGAGTTAGTGAACTCTTGGGACTGATACATAGTGATGTATGTAAGGTCCACTGTCTATACATGCCAGGACCGGTTCTTTGTACTTCATTACATTCTCTGATGATCTCTCAAGATTCAGCCATATGTTCCTGTTGAAACATAAGTCCGAAGCTTTTGAGATATTCACAGAATACAAGTTAGAAGTAGAGAACCAAAATACGGGTATAAGTATTATGTCCTATGATGAGATCAGGGAGGAGAATACTTGTACATGGAATTCTTGGACTATTCTAAAGGGGAATGAGATTCTCTCTCGGTTTTACTCCTCTGAATATACCACAGCACAACGGTGTATCGGGATGGAGAAATCGCACCATATTAGATATGGTGTGCTCTATAATTAGTATTGCTGAGTTACCTGTTTCTTTTAGTGGGTTATGCACTTGAGAAGCTGCATACCTATTGAATTGGGTTCGAATCAAATCAGTGCCTACCACTCCATATAAGATATAGTATGGGAAGAGCCTATCTCTTAAGTAAGTTAAGATTTAGGATTGTATGGCCTATGTCAAAAGCAAAATCCGGACAAGATTGAAGCAAGGTCAGTTCTGTAGAACTGGAAAGGTTCCAGCTATACAAAATTACAGTTGATGATTTGACAGAACCAAGGATTCAATAGTCCCCGACGAACCTCAGCCTCTCCGCCGATCTGGTAGGGTTCCTCATCCGCCTGAGAGATACTTCGGTTTCTCGATGACAGTGGGAGCGAGGATTGCATCATGAGATGATGACCCAACTAATTTCGAGCAGGCCATCGAGAGTAGGGACTCTGTAAGAATGGCTGGATGCTTAGCGATCTGAGATGGAATCCATGTACACCAACAAAGTATGGACTTTGGTTGCTATATATGAAGGGTTAAATCCCCATCAGGAGCAAGTATATCTTGAGAAGATTACTTGGTGTAGATGGAAAAGTTGAGACTTTCAAAGCTAGACTTGTTAAAGGTTTTCGTCATCGACCAGGCATGGATAATAATGAAACCTTTTTCCAGTAGCTATGCTTAAAGTCCGTCCGGATCCTACTTGCCATTGCTACATACCATGACTACGATATCGGGTGGTTGGGTGTCATGACTACTTTTCTAAATAATAATTTAGAAGAGAACGTCCATAAGAACACAGCCAGAGGGCTTCGTAAACAGTGGGAGCAGCGGAAACGTGTGCAAGTTGCTTTACAGATCAAAGAAGGCATCGCGGAGTTGGAACATCTGTTTTGATGAGTTAGTCAAAGAGTTTGACATCATCAAAATGGTAGATGAACCTTGTATATACAAAAAGGTAGTAGAGAGTAAGGTGGTGATCCTCGTAGAGTACGTGGATAACATACTCTTGATAGGAAAAGAGTTTCCTATACTACGCTCGGTCAATCTCCTCTTATCACATGGATTCTCCATATAGGATCAAAAGTGATACCTCCTAAATCCTGGGTTTTGGATTTATAAGATAGATCTAAATGGATGTTAGGATTCTCACTAGTTTTAGTGAGATGGTATCAATCGATCCTGGGGAGAATCACTGGAAAGGTTCCAGGGTGATAAGGACGACAGAATGTCAATCGCAGGCACTGTCTTTACCCTCAGTGAAGGGACGGTATGTTGGAAGAGTTCCAAGCTAGATATCGTGGCAAACTAGACGATGAAGGCTGGTAACATCGCTATTAAAGATACTACCAAAGAGGCAGTTTGGGTGTATAATGGTTCATAAGATGAACTAGGTTCCTACCATTATGTGACAATGGAAGTGTGGCTTTAGCCCAGGAACCCCGGTCCCATCAGTGACCCAAACATATTCTGAGGCAGCATCACCTGATCATGGAGATAGTTGATCTCCAGGGTGATCGAGGTTAGGAAAGTAGACTCAGAGGACAACACGGCGGATCCACTCACAAAGGATTTTTACCAAAAAGAGACTGATTATAGGATGGTTGAGTATTAGATACTGCAACCACTGCTACAGATGGCCCTAGTGTAAGTGGGAGATTGTTAGTTATATGTATGCCCTAGAGGCCATTACTGTACATAGGATGTATATTGTAGTGGATGCTGGGACATATATAGGTAGGACTTTCTTGCTCGACATGATAGTATGCTATCCGGTTGCTCTTTATCTTAACATGTATACTTTCTGTCTCTCTGTTACATGTTGATAAAGCCCTTAGGATGTGTACTCGACTTCCAGGACTATGATGTAGATCATACTAGTGGGGCCTGGATAGTCCATGAGTACATCCTTCAATGTTCCTAGTCATGGGAATAACGAGATGGGGCATCGATATTCCAGAGTAGACTAGCGTATATCTTCTCGACCCATGTGATGGGCGATGGAAGATCCCGTATCCATTGCTGTTTGACATCAGAGATGGTATGCGGGTGCTCAGTGGAGACTGGGTACACTGAACGGACTCGCCGAGAACTCCCAGATGGTATTATACCTTACGTCAGATGGCAGTTTTCTGGTGAAACTGGTACAACTTAGTCTGTTGACCCGAGATCGTCATAGAGTCTTGTGTGTCTCCCACTGTGCTTTGATTTCCACCCTACCACGGCTCTACTGAGTCGTGCAAACAGGTGGTTTTTGGGTACAGTCCCGATTCACATGGAGGCAATGAGCGATAGGAAGGGATTCGTCTCTCCCGGTATTGGGGGTTGATGTTGCGCTATGCTCGACTGGCCATAACTGGAAATCCCTGGCCAGGGTTGTAGTGATATACTGGTAAGAGTTATCAGTAGTTTCACGCTTGTTATGGACCTTACATCGGCATGACTTATCAAGCTACTAGGGTCTAACGTTTACCACCCCTAGGCGAGATATGCGACATATCAGACGAACAGACCGGACTGTACGGTAAGTGTTACTGGTTGGATTCACAGGAGTGTGAGCGGGCTTGCTCGTTGATCTTCTGATCGCTCAATACCCGGGTGGCCGTTACGTTTAGCAGACCGCTTGCGGCTTGTGGGTGGTTGGTATGATCATCGCCTAATGCCGACGTATTGACGAGTCTTTAGAGTCCTACACAGAGGTTTCCTGGCTCAAGCGAAACGAAATAGGAGCGCATATGAGATATGTGCGGGACCGAGAATAATACCAGTATGTGATACTGAATTCTATTCTCGCGATTTGTATCATCGGACGGTTATATAAGATATAGCCGGGTTACCGAATCAAATGTTGATTCGATATATTGATACACTTGATATTAGTCGGTTATATGCAATATGACCGGATCATTAAATCAAGTGTTGATTTAATGATTTAATGTATAATTATATATTAGATATATTACTTTACATTGACTAGTATTGTTCACTTAAGATGGATTTTCTCACTTGATGTGCACAAATAGTATATGTGATATATTTTTTGTGCACTTGATTGTATCATGTTTGATGATACATGCAAACTTGGATGTGTGTATGCTATACACCATGTTTAGTTAATGGTTAGGGTTTCATTTGCCTTATTTATTTATTTTATTTATTTACTTTTGGCAAAAATAAAATGGTGGTTATCTTTGTTTTATGCAAGAAGCTTCATGATGCTTCATGCATCTTTGAAAAAGTCTACCATTTTGTTTTATCCTTAACCTAACCATTTACCTAAACCCTAGTTTATTTTCTACATTAGTTACACTCACCCATGGTTGCTAAATGATAAGCATCACTTGATTTTCTATTTTGATGATTATTCATTCTTTTCTTTCTTCTTCTTCTTCATGAAGAGAAGAAAACCTTGCTAGAAAAATTCCAAGTGATGAATCCAAGTGAGAAATCTAAATCCAAAGTGAACCCACTTCCTATTTCTTCATCCTCTACCACTTGCCATGTAGTAGAGTGTGTTATCTTCACAAGTTTCATGACCTAGTGAAGATAGAGCTTGAGTTTGAGTCGTCTCGACGTAGATCATCTTCGGCATCGAAGTCAATGACCTAGCCCGCCCATTTCTCCGATGAAACCGACGCTAGATTCCGGGATTCCGATGATCTAAGCGGAGGGACGTCAACACGGAGCTAGAGAAGTGGAGGACCGGATCTATAAAGGTTGTAGTCTCTTTCACTTAGTAGCAAAGTAGTTTGCTTGCTTAGTTTCGCCTTACCTCTAGTAACGATCTAGCATTATGGTTCTTTGGCACATGGAAATTTTTGATTTTGGCATGTTTTATGCCTTGTTGAACCTCATGAGTGTGCCTAGGAACCCTACAATACTACTATATCAGTTCAATATGATTATGTAGATTGCATCATATATGGTAATGGATGTATAACGGTTATTACAGATAGATACATATACATCCTGGCATTAATTATGTTTTGATATTGATTACAGTTTTATATTGGTATCTATTTTGGTTAATATACAGTACATAGCATGTTCGTGACACATTACCAGACCTATTACTTGGATCTTATTGTTAATGCCAACAATCCTGATTGTTGTCCTGATGGACGTGACTTGTTGTCTGCATAGACAAGACCAGTACCTACTTGATCCTGTGTTTGCATTTAGATTATATTGGCAATATCTGACTTGAACACAGAACCTTAGGGGAAAGGAGGAAATCAAGAATGTAACCGAAACGTAACTCAAGAGGATATCATTATTGTTTGCCGTAATTCCGGACGTTACGAAATAAATCATTGTTTGCCGTGATTCCGGGCATTACAGAATAAATTATTGTACCGTGGTCCCGTGGGGAATGAACGGGATATATACTATTGAGTTACGATAAGGATTACATTAATTGATTTCAAAGACTTGTAGAATAGATAATCTAGAAGCACAGACTTTAAGATACACATCATATACATACAGCTCACTGTTTTATACCTGTGTTTATTATTTATATTCATGTTTAATCATAACATCATATCCTGGTTATTACTATTGTTTTGATATTATGACGCACTGACGTTTGGATTTTGTATGGCCCAGTTCCTCTGACTTTATCGCAGGCAGATCAAGAGTATTTTGGCAGGCAAGCCGAGCAGTGAGGAGCTAGATGTTTAGTTTAATATTTAGTTTCTTTTCTTCCATAGTTTTATCTTATTAATATGAGCCCATATTGGGACGTGATTCAGATACTATTTTTTATTGGATCTTGATTCGTTTTCGCTATATGTATTTCTTGATTTTTCTTTATTATGGTAGATAGGCATGTGTTAGTTAGATTTTATTTTATTGTTCTTGATATCCGATTGACAGCCGTAATGTGACTGTGGATGGATGATTCATAACCACAGGTAGCATGGTTGGCTTTATCACGTGCCGTGTTTACGTATTTTGGGAAGCGGGGCATGACAAAGAACGTGGGCATGGGTTTTTTCCGAAGGAGGAAAAGAAGAAGAAGAAGAAGGAGGAGGAGAAGGAGGCATGGGGTGAGGGGTTGGGCTGGGGTTTGGGTATTGGGATAGGGCCGGGATGTGGATTAGGCTTTAGTTTAGGTTTTAATTTAGTGTTAGGGTTTTAGAAAAAGAAAATTATAAGTAGGAGATAAATAGAAAATTAGGGATTTTAATTAGGGAAAAAATCAGGAGATTTTTTTTATTGAAATATGGAAATATTTACAAGGAACTAGGGATTTACAAATTTAAATATAGAAAAACTATAGATGTCTTTAAAAAAAATTATGTAATTCCAAGGATTAAAAAAATTATGCACGCCTTCAGTAAATATATTGTTCAAAATATACACACGTGCAAAAACACTAGAGTGTGTACACATACAAAACCTCCGTTTCATAATATAAGTCTTTTTTTTGCATCTTTTTTTCCATCAAAATATAAATCCCTTTGCAATACCAAGAAGATATTTTGATTCCCAATGCACTTTTAATACTACATTTACTAAACTAACCCTCAAAAAGAAACTATCATGATTTAAAGATCAATAATGATATGGTTAAAATAAGAACTTTACTTTTATAAATTCATAAATTTTAGAAAATTCGATTCTCTTAATTGGTGTGTAAAATTAAAAAAAAAGACTTGCATTGTGCAATAGAGGAGGTAGCGTGTGTGTTGTGTGTGTGTGTTTGAGGATAATGGAGGAAAGGTGCCATAGGAGGGGATTTCCTCCTATGGCGTCAAAAAAATACATCCTTTATATTTTTTTGACGATCGGCATCCATCATCATCGTCTTTATCATGTAAGATATGGATACACCAAATTTCATGTAATTCCATCACTTTTTCGTTGTTGATTAGTGGGTGCAAAATTAACGGTTTACCGACAATGAAACTTTTTACATTTTTAATTCAACGGTGAAAAAGTGGTGGAATCACATGAAATTTCGTGTATCCACATCTTACATGATAAAAATGATGATGATGGGTGCCACTCGTCGAAAAATATAAAAATATCGTGGAGGTTATAAATTTTTTATACACCTAACGAAAAAACCTCATAAGGCATCTTTTCTTCATTATTCTCTCTCTATATATATAGAGAGAGAGGAATGATCCTCTGAGAAGTAAGTGTTAGGATATGTATGCCCTAGAGGCCTTTATTGTACAGGATGCTGGGGATATATATGCACATGACGGTTTTACTCGATATGATAGTATGTTATTTGGTTTATTTTTTTTCTTAACATGTGTATATGTTCTACTTGTTTTTTCACATCGCTAATACGTGTTGATAAAACCCGTAGAATTCTTATTTGACTATCAGCGTTATGATGGAAATCATACTTGTGGGGGCTGAATAGTCTATAAGTACATCCTTAAATTGTTCATAGACGTAGGATTATCGAGACTGGATATCGATAGTGCACAGTAGACTAGTGTATACGTTTCTTATTCCAGTCAAGGGAGATGGGCGGTCTCACAGCCATTAGTGTATGGCACTAAAGATTGTATGCATGTGCTCATTAGGTTATGAGTTACACTGGACGGACTCGTCAGGAGTTGCTAGATGGTACTATACCTAACGTCAGATAGCAGCTCTCGGGTGATATAAGTATAGGGTAGTCTGTTGACCTGAGATCGTCATTTGTCTCGTGTGAGTTCCCACTGTACTTTGATTACTACTCTACTACGGCTCTACTGAATCGTACAAACAGGTTTTAATTGGGTACAGTCCCGAACCACATGGAGACAGTGAGCGATTATCGGGGATTCGTCTCTCCTGGTATAGGGAGTCGATGTCGCGATGTATACGGTCGGCTAAAACCATAAGACCCTAGCTATGGAAATTAAGATTTACTGATATTTAGATCAGTAGTTTCTCGGAAGTCTTGAGCCACATCGGCACGACTTATCAGGTTATTAGAGATCTGGTGTTTTCCACCCCCCACCCCCCATACTTAATATGCGATACTCTCATACGAACAGACTGGACTGTATGAAGATTGTCATAGATAGGCTTAGTAAGGATACGAACGAGTTTGCTTGTCGGCCTTCCGTTCGACAGATACCCGGGTAGCCGTTACGTATGTCACTGATATGCTTGTGGTTAAACCTACTACCGGCGTATAGTTGAGTCTTTAGAGTCCCACACAGAGGCTTTTCCCGGTTCAGGCGAAACGATGTAGTATGCGTATTTTGATACGCTGGGTGTTCGATTAAATACGTGTATTTTATACACGTGCTTTAATCGTACATTTTGGTAATATTAGCAGATTTGAAAGATAGCCGGATATATGAGCTAGTATTATATTGATGGCTTTTAAGTATTCGTATTTTAACACAAATACGGTATTTATAAGAATACAGCTATTTGTATAAATACGGTATTTTTTGTCTTGATACAAATACGGGTATTTCTATCTTAATATAAATACAGGTATTTTGTATTTTCGTTACAAATATGGTATTCGTATTTTGGTAGAAATAAGTATATCCGTATTTATTGCAAATACGGGTATTATGGATGTGTGTGTATTTGTGTGTGTGTATGCATAAGTGAGGCGGCTTCTCTCTTCTTCTCATATTTTCTTGTTATTACAAGATGTGATTAGACTTGTGACTCACACTAGTGAGTCATAAATCCACTCGGTTTTTTAAAATATGAAGAGAAAAGAAAAGGAAAGATAAGGTTATCTTTATCATTAGCCATTTTCTCATCTTGATCTTCTTCATTTTCACCTGAGTTTTGAGGAGGGAGTTGGGGGGACGGGAAAGAGAGAGAGCAATCTTGAGAAACCAAATACTAAGCATCAAGTCTTGGCAAGTCTTGATTTTTAGTTGCATCATTTGTTCACTACTTGAATTTAGAGCTTGAACCGAAATTCTCGGATGGATCATTTTTGACGTAGGGAGACTTATTCGCAAGCTCGATCAAGGAACCCTAGATGCTTAAGAAGATGACCATATATGACCCGAAGGACACGTCCTCAAAGGTTGTAACATAGTAGTTAATCTCTCTTAGTTTTATTAGTTTAGTATTTGTATTCTATTTTTAGGGTTTTAGATTTTAGTGCTCACTTAAAATTAAAGCTTTTTTGATTCCATAAAGATCGTAGTTGTAACGGCAAGTGCACTAACAACTGACAGTAACATATGGTGAAAGTTATGAGATGGAGTGACTACAACCGTTGGATATTATTTGATGTCATATATTTAATAAACATTTTTAATTTAAATATAGAAATGAAAACCAAATCAAAACAAATTCTTTACAAAATCCTATAGAATCTCTCGCTTATATTAATATTTTTTCTCAATCTGGATTTCTTTTTTTGGGGAAAAATATAGAAGGATGAATGATGAATTAAAAAAAGAGAAATTAAAAGAAAACCAAACATTTAAACGATCAAAATAAAATTATTTTTATATCGATGGTAAAAGTATGCTTAAAACACAATCAATTATGTCTTAAGCATCCAAAATGCAATCTATTTACATTGAGAGTTGAACCCATTGATGATAAAAGGTGTTTCTAATTTATTTGATGGACTTTACCTCTTGTAGATTCTCTCTCAAAGTGAGAAAAATATATTATACAAGATTGGGTAAGATTTAATTTAATTATGTTATCTTTTCCATATTTACTTTAAAAACAACTATTAAATATAAGCCATCAAATAATATTCGACGGCTGTAATTATCCCTTCTTATAGCTTTCACTATATCTTGCTTCTCTCTCTCTCTCTCTCTCTCTCTCTATATATATATATATATATATATATATATATATATATATAAGACCGATGTAGAAAAGAGGCTACATGAGAGATTTTCCTTTTATAACGTCGAAAAAGTACGTCCTTCGTCATTTTTTCTGACGATCGGCGTTCATCACTTGCGTCATTATCATCTATGATGTGGATAGACCAAATCTTACTATTATAACTAGATGTCCTTGATGATATCCTTAACCAACAAGAAAAAATAGAAAAATGACAAAATTCTATTAGCTAAACTAAAGAATTGGAGATGTTCACCCTATCAATCATAAAAGATAAAAATAAGAAAATGAAAAGTCAACAATACACTTTCACTCTCTCATTTATTATGCATTTTCCTCATGGTCAAAAGCCCAAAAATAGCTATACCTTTATGTATTTGTTATTTTGTATAACCCATAAATTTCTTGAATCTAATATTACCACTTGACCATATTCATTTAATCTAAATTTAGAAAAACTATACATGATGGAGGTCCTTTTTGAGATCTCCATCAGATGTTGTCTTCCGTCGATCTCTCGGTGGATTCTGGAGGGGATCCCCTGTTGTGTGTGGGTCTCAATGGGTTTTGAGGAGATTTGGTGATTGGAGGAGTTTGACGCCAAGTACCTGCAAAGAAGTTCCGGGGTGGTTTGATACCACCAAAGACCCTCCGACGATCAAATTAGTACTAAATCCGAGCAGCGTAATGGCTAAGTGGAGTAAAAATGGCTTACTTGACCCCTCTGTGATGGGGTTTATATGGTGGTGGAGGCATGCAGCAGCAGGCGCGAGAATCTCGCCGGCAGTTACGCTCCCGACATCATGCTCGCGTAGAGAGCGGATCGCCCATGAATGGGGATCGTGAAGGCGTGGAACGTGGGATGTTGCTGGCAGAGAATCCGCGCATGGAGAGATTCGCGGAGCGGCGGTTACGCCTATGAGTAGCGGAACTGGTCGGAGGACCGAGGAAGACGGCCTCGGCCCAGGGGCTTGGGGACGAGCGAGAAGGCCGAGGAGACTTGGTCCTGTGGCAGCTCAGGGCGAGCTGAGGGGCCGAGGAGGCCAATCTGAAGGGAGCCCCGAGGAGGGCTAGCTTGTGCTGTCCGGTCGGGTATAGGGGTGGCTTGGTCGGCCTTTGTGGGCCCTTTCTTCTGAGTTCTAGGACGTGCCATCCGCCACGTGTCCGGATCTTAAGGGTTGGCAATATTGAGCATTATCATTATCCCCCCACTCTTGTCCCGACCAGCCAGCGGGTCAGGTCAGGAGTAGACCGCCGGGTCGCCCGGGGTGAGCTCCCTCCTAAGGTTTCGTCGAGACGCGTCCCCGGACCGCGAGCTATCTTTTCTGCCAGTGAATCAGCGCGAGATCTCTGCATTTAAGGAGGGTGCGCCGGTTCGTGTACCTTGCCTTTGAAGTGACAGCCCACGTGTCGAGCGTCGTTTGGCTGACGCGACGTATGCAAACCTGCGACGCCTGAAAGGGTGTGTTCCAGTGCGGGGACGACAAGTGGAGTAATCGGAGCCTTTGGATGTGAGGAGGCGTCTTGGCAAGAGATGAAGGGCACCGTTGGATGAGGTCACTCATGGCGATAAGTAGGAGTGGGGCCCGTTCCAGGGCCCCTACTCCTTCATATTTCCTGTTCTAAATCTCGGTTGCTCGGCGCACATCTTCTTCCTTCCACTTCCGTTCCCTGAGGATCATTCTTCACAAGGTTAGATATCTTCTCTTGTCGAGTCAGTAGATGTCGTTGAGGTAGGTTCTAGGAACCCTTTAAGTGAGCCTGAGTCCTCCCGGGGAGCAGGGGTTGGCCCCTCTTCCCGGGACCATGTGGCGGGGGCAACCCCCAGGGAGGAGGCGGTAGATACTGCCCCTAGCGCCTTGTGTTGGATAAGGCATGAGGACGAGCTTGCCAAGGCTCGGGCTCGCTTCCACATCCCTTCACGCTATACGCTCCGCCTGGCCAAGGAGGGAGAGAGGACGGACCAAGTACGGGGCAGGGAGATCGCCCTGTATTTGGAAGCATTTTGGGGTGGAATGCGTCTGCCCTTTTCTCCTGAGGTCGTTGAAGCGTTGAACTTCTTCAGGTTAGCCCCCGGTCAGTTGGTACCGAACTCGTGGAGAATTCTCCTCGGGTTTCTGTTCTGCCTGAAGTTACAGGCGATCTCCTTCAGCCTTTCCCTCCTTGATCCTTCCCTCGTCTTCAAAAATCAGCCCGGTGGTCGAGCGGGCGACCCAAGGTGGGTTTATCTCTCTTTCAGAAATCGACCAGGAGGTGCCGCCGAGACGGGGGTTGTGGCCCTGCCTTCTTCCATTCACGACTAGAAGAAGAAGTTCTTCTTCGTTTCCCCTCCCGAGGGCGAGGACTGGCCCGTGCCTACAGAGTGGTCGAGGGAGAAGCACTTGCCAGGGTACCAGTCCAGTGACCCCATTGCGGTGAGAGTGGCTTCGTGGGAGCCCATCCCCCGTTTCGACGTGCTGTTGTCTGAGAGGGTTCTGAGTTGGGTCGGGCTCAGCCTCGTTGAGTTCGTCAGTAAATTTAGGTTTTCTTTTTTGGTTCGTATATTGCCTGTGTCGCTGACTCCTTTTACACTTGGTTCCGTGCAGGATCCATGGACATGGACTCGCTCCGGGCTTCCATGCGCCAGACGAGGCCGGTTGCGAAGGTTGGAGGCGCCGGCTCTTCCCGTATACAGCCCACCCCGGCTCCTTCTCCCCCGGCAGTAGTGCCCCGCGAGCGTTCGGAGACGGATCTCGCCCCCGGGCCCAGCAGAACGTCAGGTCGGAGGCGGGCTCGGTCTGGAGGACCCGGCCACGGAGGAAGAGACTGGCTCTCCCTCAAGTCCGCTCAAGAGGAGGTCTTCCCGGGGACCGTCTTCACCGATCACGGTGCAGGAAGGCGGTCTCCAGTTCGCCGTGCCTTCGGGGCTATCCGTCATGGATAGCCTGCTGCATGAGATAGAGGTATCGGCCGGGGGTAGAGTCCCCGGGGGGACCTTCAGGGCTCAGCTGGCGTCCATCGCCCAGGAGTCCGTGTACGTAAGCGCTTGTCTTTTATTATTATTTTTTTTTTGAGGTTCGGTGCCTCTCTCATCTACCTGATCTCTCTTCCACCTTTCAGTTCCTTCAGCACGTCGCCCTCGCCTGGCGCATGGAGGCCGAGGTGGTAGCCCCGGCAATGAAAGCTGCGGGTCGGCTCTCCTCGCTGGAGGAGAGCTCCAAGCGGGAGCTGGAGGCGATGAAGGCGAGGGCCGTCTCCTTGGAAGGCGAGATGGAGAAGCGGGAGGTTGCCCGGCACCGCGAAGCCGCCGCGGTTGCTGAGGCCAAGCTTGAGGATACTCAGGTGCTGGCCGACAACCTGAAGAAGACAGTGAAAACCCTCCGGAAGGAGCTGAGGGCGGCGGCTGAGTGGGCGAAGTTAGCCGACCTGAGGGCGGCCAAGCTGGCCGACCTCTCGGTGACGAAGGCGGTGGAGGGCTACAAGAAGTCGACAGACTACTATGATGACCTGGCCGTTGCCACGACCCTCATCTGGCACGAAGCCCTCGACGCTGTTAAGGCTCGGGTACCGGGGTTCGCCGACGAAGAGCTCCGGGCCCAGTACCCTCTCACGGAGACCAGCGGGCAGGGGCAGGAGATTAATGGTGAGGAAGTCGCTGAGGACCCAGCTCGCCTCATGGTGGATGTCGAGGGCCCCGAGGTCGCTCCTGGCCCCGAGGCCTAAAGCCCCCGTCTTTCTCCTCCTTTTATTTTGCTGTGTCTGGAACTTTGTAAGCCTCCGGGCATTTTGTTAGGCTGGGGAGACAAAAATACCCTCTGTAAAGACCGCCTTTTAGTAATAAAACTTTTTCTTTGGTTTCGTTGTCTTGCTTGTAAAAATTTTTCTTCTCGCGCTATTGGGCTTCCATGTCAGGTCGGTTATTTGCCTAGGGATCATCCATCGAGTTGGTTTCGATCACTTGTCGAGCGTGCCAAGCGCTGCTGAGAAGGAGGCGTCAGTTATTTTCCTAGCGATCATCCATCGAGTTGGTTTCGATCACTTGTCGAGCGTGTCAAGCGCTGCCGAGAAGGAGGCATCTCCATGGCCCCGAAGTCGAGGGGGGATCGCTCAGACTTGGATAGACTTGACGTCCCTGGCCCCGAAGCTGAGCGGTTGCTTCTTGGTGAGGGCCATTGATTCCTGGCGTTGCGGCAGGGAAGCTGTCCGCCAGGGATAGCCGAGCAAGGAAGCTAATGGGCTACCTCTATAGAGGGCTTTGTTCTTTAGCGTCGCAGGGGCTGTAAGGAGCCCGCTAAGGACAACCGGGCAGTGAAGCTTCTCGGTTGCCTCTTGGCGAGGGCTTTGATCTCTGGCATCGGGGGTAGGCAACTACCAGCCTGGGGTGACCAAGCGGGATAGCCTGTCGGGTGCCTCTTGCGAGGGCTTTGACCCCTGGCATTACGGGTAAGGAGCCACCATTCGGAGATGACCGGGCAGGGTAGCTGCCTGGTTGCCTCTTGAGAAAGCTTTTGATCCTTCAGGACGGGGAACGGGCTGGGTTACTACCCGGTGCCTCTTGGCGAGGACTTTGATCCCTGTCGGTTGTGGTAGAAAGCTACCAGCCGGGGATAGCCAAGCGAGGACTCGACCGTCTCTGGGAGGACTTTGGTCCTTAGCGCGAGAGGGGCTGTAAGAAGCCTACCAAAGACCCTTGGCCGGGCAGGGTTACTACCCGGTGCTTCTTGGAGAGGGCTTTTGTCCTGAAGGATAGCCGAGCGAGGGATCCTCGGGCTCGACTGCCTCTTGGAGGGCTTTTTGATCCCTAGCGTTGCGGTAGGGAAGCTGCCCACCAGGGATAGCCGAGCAAAGAAGCTCCTCGGCTGCCTCTATGGAGGACTTTGATCCTTAGCACTGGAGGTGGTGTAAGAAGCCCACTAAGGATGACCGGGCAGTGAAACTGCGTGGTTGCCTCTTGGCGAGGGCTTCGATCCCCAGTGTTGCGGGTAGGTAAGCTACCGACCGGGGATAGCCGAGCTGGGTAGCTGCTGGGCTGCCTCTAGGGAGGACTTTGATCCTTAGCGTCGGAGGGGCCATGGGAGGCCTGCTAAGGATAGCTGGGCAGTGAAGCTGCGCGGCTGCCTCTTGGTGAGGGATTTGATCCCTGGCGTTGCGAGTAGGGAAGCTACCGGCCAGGGATAGCCGGGCAGGGTAGCGGCTCGGATGGCTCTTCATGAGGTTTCTCCCGACCATCCAGTTGCAGGTATGGGGAACATGAACGGTCACGGTGACCGTGCGCGTAGTATGCGCATCGAACGTGGGGGGAGGCGAAGCGCTAGGGTCGCGTCGCCTCGATTCCTCCAGAGAAAGCTTGACGATTGCCGCGTATCAGCGACCTCTTGGGCGAAAGCAGGCGACTGTTGAGCTTCGTTGGGGCACAGTAGGCTATATAAGGTCGAAGGGGTACTGGTCCTTCCTTCCTTTACAAACAGAAGATCGAGAATGCAAGACTTCCCATTCACCATCCCTGACATCATCCACCTCGAAGACGTATACCTTTATGACTAGAATTGTACCGAGGACACGGTGCAGCTGGTCTACGGGAGCATCGAGGACCACTTCAGCCAGCTGCTCCCCCGACGCTCTTCTTAGCTCAGCTGCTGATGTACTCCATCTGGAGGGCGTCGCCGGGGCTTTACAACCCCCTGTCTGAGCAGCTTTATGACGAGGCCGTGGGCAAGCTGCGGTCTCTGAGGCGCTTCGGCCTGATCTCCGTGACCCGGCTGGCTCACTCAGAGGCGCTCGTCCGCAAGTGTTATGAGCTGAGGCTCAGGGTCAACGCACGCGAGGGGAACTGAGGGAAGAGGTTGGATCTCATGAGGCCTCGGCTGGCGGAGATCTTTACTGAGTACCATGAGCAGTGCTCACTGCACCCCCTCCCCCCGCTGTTGTAATTTTCTCTTTTTTTATATGTACGGCTGAGGAGCCCATAATACCTTTTTCGAATAAATGAAATCTTTCTCTTTCATATGCAACATTCCATTGATCTTTATTCGATTAACAACAGACCCTAGGAGGAGTTTACATTGCGCCAAAAGAAAAGCATATGCTAATAGATAACCTTGTTAGCGCAGCCCGAGTTCCCCGGAGGCATGCTAGTCTCTGTGCCTGGCACCGGGTATGGGGCTCCCTGAGCGCCGGACTGGTCGTCCGCCGAAATGAGCATGATCTAGCCGACGGTCAGCTCGGCGGGAGGGGGATGCTGCTCCTGCTCGCGGTCGTCTTGCCGCTTGTCTCTCAAGTAGGCGGCGAGGTGTCCCGATCGGATGAGCTTCTCGACGTAGTCTCGAAACTGCTTACAATCCTCCGTGGCGTGGCCCAGCGTCCGGTGGAAGGCGCAGTAAGGGCCTCGGGTTCGCTTCGAGGCCTGACGTAGGATCGGAGGGAACTTGAAGAACCCCTCGCCCTGGGCCTCCTCTAATAACACTGCAAGGGAGACGTTGAGTGGGGTGTACTCCTGGAACTTTAGGTGATACGGTTGCTGACGCTCCGGCCTCTCCTCCCGAGCCCTCTTCTTCTGGTCGGATCGGTCTGCCCGGGGGAGGTTCGCGTTCACCTCGGACTCTAGCTGAACCACGCGCTCAGTCCATGCCTTGACCTAGGCTATGGTCTTAGGCTATGCCAACGCAAAGGAGCGCAGCCACTCCTTATGCCTCAGACCAGATCTGAGCGCCGTGATGACGGTCTCGTCCCGGTGCTCGGGAACCTCGAGGAGGGCGTTGTAAAAGCGGGTGATGTAAGCCTTGAACGTCTCCTTGTCTCCACTCTTAATTGTGAAGAGGTAGTCGACCGTGCGCTTCTGCCGACGGTTCCCAACGAAGTGGCCGAGGAACTGAGTAGCCAGCTCGTCGAAGGTCGAGATTGAGCGAGGCTCGAGTCCTCAGAACCAGTCCCGACCAGAACGGATGAGGGTGGCTGGGAAGGCCATGCATTGGACGGCATCGGAATGGTCCTGGAAGCTCATTCCCGCGGTGAAAGCATCCAAATGGTCTTTGGGTCGGTTTTCCCGTCGAACAGAGAGACCTTCAGTGGTTTGTTGTGTGAGGAGACACCGATAGCGAGCAATTCCTCGGTAAACGGTTTGGTGAGCGAGTCGGCTGCGTACTCGGCCCCGTCGGCCGAGAGGTGACCCTCCCGGCGCATGCCCTCGATCTTCTTCTCGAGGGCGTCGAGTCGTTCGTGGTACCCCAAGGACCCGGCATCTCGTAATCCATGGCCTCTGCTGTGGGAGACCCGCATCTGGGCACGGCTCCGGTTCCTCTCGATGAGGTTCCTCAGATCCCCGGGCTTGGTGGCTCTCGAGCCGTCGTGGCGAGCCCCTTCTGTGCGACCCCGTCAGGGGAGAGGGTGTCGGTCATGCCTGTGGGCAGGCGAGGTGACCGACATCACCTCAGGGGGGTAAGGGTCATGAGGAGGTCCGAGGAGTGGTGCTCCGTCGGCGGGCCTGGGGTTGGAGCTACGAGGCACCCAACGGGCCTCAGGGAGTATCGTTCCGTGAGATCCATGGTCAAGAGTCGCAGCCTGCTGGTGGTCGGCCGTGCCGACGGGGGCAGAGCATTCCGGAAGTGGAGGAGCAGCGATCTGGGGCCCAGGCCAGGCCGTTTGGGCGCGGATGAGCTCCTCCACAAGGGACTGTAGCCGATCTATTCGGCCAGCGAGGGCGTGGATGATGGTCGCCGAAGGGGGTTCGTCTGCACCTCCGGTGAGAGGGAGGCGGCGGCTGGTACCCGAATCTTCAGGATTGTCGCTTGCCATGTGGACAGAGATCGGAAGGACAACTTTGTTTTTGTGGAGTTTGCTTTCCCACAGACGGCGCCAACTGATGGAGGTCCTTTTCAGATCTCCTTCAGATGTTGTCTTCCGTCGATCTCCCGGTGGATTCTGGAGGGGATCCCCTGTTGTGTGTGGGTCTCAATGGGTTTTGAGGAGATTTGGTGATTGGAGGAGTTTGACGCCAAGTACCTGCAAAGAAGTCTCGGGGTGGTTTGATACCACCGAGGACCCTCCGACGATCAAGTTAGTACTAGATCCGAGCAGCGTAATGGCTAAGTGGAGTAAAAAATGGCTTACGTGACCCCTCTGTGATGGGGGTTTATATGGTGGTGGAGGCACGCAGCAGCAGGCGCGAGAATCTCGCCGGCAGTTACTCTCCCGACGTCACGCCCGCGTAGAGAGCGGATCGTCCATGAATGGGGATCATGAAGGCGTGGAATGTGGGATGTTGCTGGCGGAGAATCCGCGCATGGCGAGATTCGCGAAGCGGCGGTTACGCCTGTGAGCGGCGGAACTGGTCAGAGGACCGAGGAAGACGGCCTCGGCCAAGAGGCTCGGGGACGAGCTAGAAGGCCGGGGAGACTTGGTCCTGTGGCAGCTCAGGGCGAGCTGAGGGGCCGAGGAGGCCAACTGCAGGGAGCCTCGAGGAGGGCTAGCTTGTGCTGGCCGGTCGGATACAGGGATGGCCTGGTCGGCCTTTGTGGGCCCTTTCTCCTGAGTTCTGGGACATACCATCCGCCACGTGTCCGGATCTTAAGGGTCGCCAATATTGAGCATTATCAATACATGTTTTTAGAAAATTTCATGTAATATTTAGAATAAAAAAATTTACTTGTTCAAAATATACGCACATGCAAAATACTAGTAACAGTAGCGTTAATAGTAATCGATTTCAAAAAAACTAATAAAAAAAGACGCTGTGTGCACCTTGATATTGAATAAAAAGCAAAGTGTGCCTAAGCAGGGAGAAATTATTCCATACGCCGGGTGTAATACACCGGGACAAGGATAGAGAGAAGGAGGAGAATTTCGGGCAGTTTTGGACAGCATGTGTGGCCCACATTTTATTTCTTCTCTTTTGTTCGGATGTATACGGCCGGCATAGAGAATATTTTTCCCTAAGCATATCAGGGGTTAGGGCCCACGCACTTGAGCACGGGCCCATAGTCCATGTGAGTGTAGCACAGCAGGTTGGGCACAAGCTGCATATGCACTCTTTCTTGTTGAACAAATTATACCTCTCTTCAAATCTTTTATTTTCATCTACTGTATTATCTTTATTTCTTTTTGAAAAATATGACATGAGAAATGATAGAGGGCTTGATCTTCTTCAGATCTTGTCCTCCGTCGATCTGCCGCGAGCGTTGTTGAATGGTTGGGATTTAAGAAATTCCCACATATGAGCATTATCAAGAAACAATTAATTGAACCGATCAAGTGCTGTATAGTAGTAGTGGTAGCATTGTTAGTATAATAGATTAAGATCCCACCAACGTAATCAACTAATTTGTTTTGGCTTATTTCACCAAAACATCTGGTGGTTTGCTCAACGCTCCCAAACCCTGGTTAAAACCCACTACTAAAAGCCCCCCACGTTAGTTTTCATTAAACATCATCCACAAATTGTTTGTTTGTATACTTTTCGGCATATCTGTCACTTGAATATTCATGGATAGTTAGATCAATTCATGTAGGAACTAACGGTCAAACGGTGTCGATTAGTGGAAGGTGACATCGAGAGGTTTTGGTGGTGGTTTTTAACCATAAAGGTTAAAAATCAGGGTTTGGCAGCGGTTTTGGACAAGTTGGGCAGGAGATGGTTTTAACGAATTTTTATAGAGAAAACATGACTCAATTTGATACTAAGAAATTAAATAGCTTGATCAATATCCAGCGAATAATCAAAACCAATCAAATCGTCATACAAAGAGATTAAATCTTATCAGAAGACTAACATCAATAATTGCATTAAGATACATGCTTAATTATGTCAAACACGGCTACAAATCAAGGAAAATGCTCATACGCTTCACCAAATTAGGTGAAATGCCTTCATCAAGGTCCCAATAAAAAACTAGCTATAGCAATTTGAATCCACCCTAAGCCTGCCGAAATGCCGATATAAAAGCCTCAGCCCGTGCATTAACCTCGTCCGCATCGCCGCCGTCTTCCTTTTCTTCCTTAAATCCATATCTTTTTTCACTTCTGATGAAAGATGTGATCTCCTTCAGATGCTGTCTTCCGTCAATCTGTAGCGAGCGTTGTTGAACGGTAGAGATTGATTTGAGGATGATTGTTAAGCGTGTGGATCTCAATATGTTGTGTTTGATGTGGAAGCCGAGCCACCTGCAATCAAGTCCCGGGGTGGGTGACCACCGTAGGGCCCTCCGACGATCAAATTAGAGCCGGGGAATATGGACAGAGTAGTGGCTTATTGGAGTCAATTTGCCTTCCCTGAGTCGTCTGAGAGATGTGTTTTTATAGTGGTCGCATGGAACGAGCGGGTGTGAGATCTTCGCCGTCAGTTACGCCACTGACGTTACGCCTGCGTGAATGATAGGATCTTTCCATCAATGATGGGATACACTCATTAATGGGGGGATGCGCCAGCGTGGGACGTGGGACGTAGGGCGGAGGTTATCTCGATTTGGCGAGATACGCGGAGCTGTTGCAGAAGCGCTAGGGATCTACATCCTCGTTTGATCGGGAGAGCTGAGGAGGATTAGCTCGACGGATGGCTCAGAGACGAGCCGGGAAGCCGAGAAAGCTCAGCTGTGTAATAGCTCGGAGGTGAGCGAAAGAGGAGAGATGCAAGTTCGGCTGTCAGGTTGCTCGCGGGCAAGAAGTGGAGAGTCCACACCGATTTTACCTCGGTAGCCCGCAGAAGTCTAGCGGGCTGTCGCGGGTGACACATCATTTGCCACGTGTCATGATCTAAAAAATTCCCACTTACGAGCATCATCATTAGCCCCCCACTCTCGTTCCGACCTATTTATGGGTCGGGTGGAAAATGGCATGCTTGGTTTTTCTCGGCCCAGTCTGTTGCCGAGAATCATTAGTGGCGGATTTTTTGGGGCGACGTGGCGTAGGGCAGTTGCGCCGTTTTGATCTTTGAGCCCATATGGCACCCCCCAGAGCCTGGATCTTTGCGCGTATCTCCGATGATATCAGCGGATCAGTGAAATGATTGTGCATTAAAGAGAGTGCGTCATTTCGCTCGTTCGTCTGTTAGGCTGCAGGCTACGTGTCCGACGTGGGTTGGGGGATGCGATAGGCTGTCGCTGTCACCTGCAACCGAAGGGACGTCCCCAATGACCGATTGCCACGTGGAGCCCTGACGGCTGGCGGACGCGACGTTTCGTTTTGGCGGGAATCGATCTGGGCCGTTGGATACTTTCTTTAAAGTGTATAAATAGGAGGAGACCCCCTAGGGCCAACACTTCCACCATAATTTACTATCGTTATCAAAGATTGCTCGGCGCTCTTTCCTTTTAGATCGGATTACTCGTGTTTTTTCCTCGGCGAGCCCATTCCTTTGAATCATGTTAGATGTCTTCATCCGAGGAGTCTGTAGAAATAGTTAGGGTTGAGTCGGATGATGAGACTCTAGTTGTTAGAGGCGAGTCCAGAGGGTCTTCTTCCGCCACTTTGGCTTCAGACAGCCGAGAGGGTTCTTTTGCTGCGTCATCTGTATCTGGCTCACCCCTTAGAGTCAGAGCTACCCGCGTCGCTCGCCGTCGGGCGGCGACAATGGCCTCTAATGTGCGCATCGGGAACGCTCGCGATGCGCTCTCCGTCCTGAGGGACGTGAACGAGCTTACCGAGAATCGGGCTCGATTCCATATCCCCTTTAACTATTCACTTCGTTTAGCTAGAGAGGGCGAACGGGCGGACCAAGTGCAGGGCAAGGAGATTGCCCTGTATTTGGAAGCATTCCGAGAAGAAATGCGTCTGCCTTTCTCAACCGAGGTATGTGGGATGCTTCGTTGCTTCCATCTTTCCCCGGACCAGTTAGCGCCGAACTCGTGGAGAATCCTCCTCAGGTTTCTGGTCCGGTTGAAACTTGAAAACATCCCTTCAGCTTGACCCTTCTTGTTTCTTTCCTCTGTTATAAGAATCACCCCAGCACCAGCAAAGATGAACCGAGATGGGTGTATTTCTCGTTCAAAAAACGCAAGAGTGGGATGACCGGGTCAGGAGTTGTAGTGGTCCCTTCTTCCATCCAGGAGTGGAAGGAGAAGTTTATATTCGTTAGGCCACCCGAGGGCGAGGATTGTCCGATGCCTACGCAATGGCATAGGGCCGACTGTCTAAGGGTGAAACAGTCGACCTCCTCCAAGGCGAGGGCAGTGTCAATGTGGGAGCCGATCCAGCGGGCCGATGTCCTGCTTTCTGAGCAGGCTCTAAGCTAGGCCAGGCTCAGTCCCGCGTGTTTTCTGTTAGTTATATGTATGCCCTAGAGGCCATTACTGTACATAGGATGTATATTGTAGTGGATGCTGGGACATATATAGGGAGGACTTTCTTGCTCGACATGATAGTATGCTATCTGGTTACTCTTTACCTTAACGTGTACACTGATTGTCTCCCTGTTATATGTTGGTAAAGCCTTTAGGATGTGTACTTGACTATCTGGACTATGATGTGGATCATACTAGTGGGGACATGGTAGTCCATAAGTACATCCTTCAAAGTCCCTAGTCGTGGGTGTATCGAGACGGGGCATCGATATACCAGAGTAGACTAGCGTATACCTTATCGACCCATACAGATGGGCTATAGATGATCCCATATCCATTGGTGTTTGACATCAGAGATGATATACGGGTGCTCAGTGGAGACTGGGTACACTGGACGAACTCGCCGAGAACTCCCAGATGGTATTATACCTTACGTCAGATGGCAGTTCTCTGGAGACACTGGTACAGAGTAGTCTGTTGACCCGAGATCGTCATAGAATCTTGTGTGGTTCCCACTGTGCTTTGATTTCCATCTTACCACGTCTAAGAGGGCGTGCAAAACGGTGGTTTTTGGGTACAGTCCCGAGTCACATGGAGGCAATGAGCGATAGGAGGGGATTCGTCTCTCCCGGTATAGGGAGTTGATGTTGCACTGTGTTCGATTGGCTGTAACCGGAAATCCCTGGCCAGGGTTGCTGAGATTTACTGGTAAGTGTTACCAGTAGTTTCTCGAACTGTTATAGACCTCATATCGACACGACTTATCGAGTTATTGGGGTCTGACGTTTACCAACCCTAGGCGAGATATGCGACATATCAGACGATCAGACCGGACTGTACGGTAAGTGTTACTGGTTGGATTCACAGGAGTGTGAGCGGGCTTGCTCGTCGATCTTCTCATCGCTCAATACCCGGGTGGCCGTTACGTTTAGCAGACCGCTTGCGGCTTGTGGGTGTTTGATATGATCATCACCTGCTGCCTACACAGAGTTTTCCTGGCTCAAGCGAAACGAAATAGGAGCGCATATGAGATATGTGCGGGACCGAGAATAATGCGTGTATGTGATACAGTATTTCATTCTCGCGATGAATGTGTCGAATGGTTGTATGCGATATAACCTAGTTATCGAATCAAGGATTGATTCGTTAAAACGATACATTGTATACTAGTCGGTTGTGTGCGACATGACCGGATCATTGAATCAAGTGTTGATTTAATGATTTAATGCATAATTATATATTTGATATATTACTTTGCATTAACTAGTATTGGTTCACTTTAAATGGATTTTCTCACTTTTTGTGCACATTGTATATGTGATATACTTTTGTACACAAGTTTGTATCATGTTTGATGATACATGCTCACTAGGGTTTGTGTAAATATTAAACCATGGTTGTATATTGGTTAGGGTTTTCTTTTTCCTTATTCATTTATTTATTTGTTTATTCATTTTAGAAAATAACAAGCATAAAGAGAAAATGGTGGCTAACTTTGTTTGCATGTTGAAGCTTCATGAAGCTTCGACCAAGTGACCATTTTGTCTCCATGCTTAACCCTAACCATTCCCACTAACCATGATTTATTCTCTACACTTGACCATGGTTGATATATGATAAGTATTCTTATTATTTTCTTTTTACAAAATAACTTATCATAATATCTTCATCTTCTTCTTCTTCTTGAAGAAGAAACCTTCCTCCATCAATGGCAACTCTTGAAAATGAGTGAGAAATCCAATTCTAAAGTGAACCCACTTCCTATTTCTTCATCCTCTACCTCTTGCCAAGTAGTAGAGTGTGTTTTCTTCACAAGTTTCATGACTTGGTGAAGTGGGAGCTTGATCTTGTGATGCCTCGACGTAGATCATCTTCGGCACGAAGCCGACGACCTTGCCCGCCCATTTCTTCGAAGAAGCCGACGCTAGAGCTCGGGATTCCATTTGGACAGCGAAGAGGACTTCATCACGGAGCCGTGGAGGTGGAGGACCGGATCTACAAAGGTTGTATTTCCGTTCTTTTAGTTAAAGTAGTTAGCTATTTTCATATGTCGCCTAATCTCTAGTCAACAATCCGTATTTGGGTTTCTCGGCACCCGTTAAATTTGAAATTGGCATGGTTGATGCCTTGTGAGACCTTGTTAGCATGCCTAGGAACCTTTCATTGGTATCAGAGCCTAGCTAGTGCCTTAGGCGAAGTCTAGACGAAGTTTGAAACCCGAACGAACCCGAAACCCTAAAAAATCATGCTCTCTGGACTTTTTCTAAAAACTGGGTTTTTTCCAGATTAAAAATTGCTAAAAAATTCAGCAGGGAATTATAGGAATTACGGTACAAAAATTATCCAACGAAGTGTCCAGAGTACGGCGGAACCGCGGCATAAGCCCTGCTTATGCCGCGGTTCCGCGGCCACATTATTAGATTGTCCTATAATTTTTGTACAATAATTCATGATTTCTGGTGCTGGATTTTCTGGGATTTTTTAATATTTATTCAAGAGTTGAATTTTCTGGGGTTGTTTTGGGGATTCGATGTTTCGATCGGGATGTCTAATTTTGTCTATGGGTTTTACGGATAATTTTTTGAATATGTTAAAAAGTTCGACCGGATATAAATACCCAATTTTTCCCCTGTCGGGAAATTTCCAAGTGTTGGATTTTTCCGTGGTTTAAAGACGTTCTAAGTAGTGCAAGTAACTCAATGGACCCTCTAGAAGATAACAAACCTTAACTCGATTATGTGACCGTCTTGAACTGCCCTTTGAACCTTCGGGTTTGGGGCAGTACGGCGTGCCACATGTGAGGCGTTGGCTTGACCCTTCTACGGCTGGACCGTTGGTACTGAGGCACGAACTGAATGTTTTTAGACTTGTTTCATGTGTTGATCTGTATCGGGAAAACTTGGGTGTTCGATTGTTCGATCGGAAAGTTTGACATTTTTTATTTATCCAGAATGGGATACAATAATTGGAATTCACAAGAAGTTATGAGATAACTGAATGAATGTTATAAACATAGCAGTTTACTCTCACTTGATCGGTTGCCACGGAATTTTGATGTGATCAAAAGTCCGTCGCAATCACGTAGCGTACGCGGATACTCGCCGGGTAAACTTAATAGACAGCTACACCCCATAGCCCCGACCAAGTGATTGTAGGAGAACCCCGTCGCCGAAAGCATCCGTTCGGATGCTCGCGGTGGCGGTGTTCCCCCTTGGTGCACTTCATCGACGGCGTCGGGGGTGCGGCCGTCTACTAAAGTTTGCGACGAGCATTCGATCAGGATGTCGGGAATCTTGTTGAATTGCCCGACTTGATATTGAAAAGAGTTTTCGATTTTGAGACTAAAATGCGGGGTTTATAATTGTTAGGCATGCGATGTCTAAGTAATTCATTTGGTCAGGCATGCGATGTCTGAGGTGGTTGCGGATTCGAACTGTTGTAGTTTTACACTTTCTTTTCTGTGACCGTAAGTGTAATATGTGATATCGACGGTTTCGTTGCTATATGTCAACGATAATTGGGATGCGCATATTTACTTACGTTGATGACATGTGATGTTATGTGTTGCTGGATATGTTATATTGGATCGTCGTGCTTGAATAGCCGGGGGGTTTTTATGTGAGATGAGTGTTTTTCATTTTCATTCATTTAAAAACCTGTATGTAATATTCTTTTATTGGGGCACTTCCAGGTTGCGGAAGTTGTCACCTTTTGTATATTATTTACTTTTCCGCACTAGGATAGACCCAAGGAGGAGGGCACAAGTAACCGGGTTCTGGAGTCCAGTAGGAGACCAACTCGAGGAGTCGAGTCAGGGTCTCCTAACTCTAGAATTGGTAGGGTTGCTTGCCGCTCTCGTAGGGGTCTAGGGGTGTGGGTTTGGCTATTCATCACGACCGTGGAATCCGTGTTTTATACTGGCTCGTATTGAAAACACGGACGTCCTAGTATATCCAATATTTCATATGATTCTTCTGCTGCGATATCTATGATGTGATCATGTGATATGTTCTGTGATAGATACTGTATATAGTATATATGATATATTATATAGACGTTACTTATGTTTTACACCCGCGCTAGCCCTGCCCCGCTCTGCCGTTAGTTACCTAACCTAACGGTGCACGAGGGGACATCGAGGCGAATGCGGATGGCATAAGTGTACGTCGTATTTATCTGTGATGTTTAGGTACTTAAATGATGGGACTTCATTAATGTGATTAATGAAATAAAAGAAACCTAAGATGTTGTAGAATCGAATTTCAAAATAAAACAGGTAGCTACAGTTCTTGCTTTGCACAGTGATATATATGATATATCCTGCACCTTATTCGATGAGGAAAGGACCGGGATCCCTTCACCGGGAGTGACTCCTTTAGCAATAACTGGCAGATGCTACAACCCTCGGTTTGTCTTTTGATTGCTTTTAAGAGTTTTTGCTTTGCACAGTGATATATATGATATATCCCGCACCTCATTCGACGAGGAAAGGACCGACGATCCCTTCACCGGGAGTGACTCCTTTAGCAGAACTAGAAAAGCCTCAAAAACACTCCATTTTAAAATTCATTCGATCCTACAACGATATCAAGTTCATTACGCAATAAGTTTTCAGAAAAACCTGTCGTAGCCCTCCGTCATTTCAGATAAGTACTAGTTAGTATTCGTGCTACGTTTGTTGACTATGTTAAGGCGTAGTGTGCGGTAGCTAATTAGTGCTTATCTGCATAAGCATATGATGTGATTGGATTAGGGTAGTCGTACGACTTTGTTGACTATGTTAAGGGTCGTGCGGGTGGGTTTAATTCAATCGGGAAATGACGGGTTGAACTTGACTAGCACTTATGATTTGTTGACTATGTTAAGGTCATATAGCTGCTAGGGGCAAAATATTATCGGGAATTTCAAGTGTTGAAATTTGCAATGAGATTGCATACCTTCTATGTGATAGTTGGATCCCGATACCCACTGCGAGTAAGAGTTACTCCTGGGAGAGTTTTACACATTGCAATTAGCAGATCAAGTAGGTGTCTAGAAAGGTGTCAACGAGGTTACGCCTCTGGAAAAACGAGGTTTACATTAATTAGGTTCGTGCGAAAGCACGGGGGACCTCCCTCAAAGTACCGACACTGGCCTGGCTGAAAGATCGGCGAACTTGTAGTGTGTAATTAATCCCGGCTAGTCTTTCCTTTTAGGGTTTGAAGGAAGATTTGATAAAAAGCAGTGGGAGCCATCCTGATTAGATAAAATAATAACCAATCTATTCTTGCAAGAGCGCACGCTGAGTGTTTTCTTCTCTCTCTCTCCTGGTAGCGACCATATCACGCCTTAATCAAGATAATAATACGGATGAATTGACCGAACCCGCTTGTTATACTGAGCTGGGGAACGTTGGTCCCGCTCCAACTTATAATTGTTATAAGACAGAGCAGGAATTTGGGGAATACCAGATTTCCCGTGCCGCCCAAACGAAGAGAGTGCATGCTGATGCACCATCTTCGGGTGTGTTCATTACAAAGAACTGTTTCTCAGTATCCTCTAAATCCTGAGTATATGATACCGGATCAGGATCCCAGATATGTAATCTGTTACATAGGGCTACAAAAAGGTAGAAAAACTGAGAACGGGTGATAAGTTTCATGAGACAGAAAACGGGGCAAGTGTTGCAGCCAAGTCTGTTGGTCACTGTCACCCTATATTGTAATACATTGATTCTGAACGTATGTTATTAGATACCGAACCTGATATACAAAATCATATCAGTCTCTTTATTAGTAAAGAAATGATAAAATTTTGTATTGTTGGATAATGTTTTGAACATTTCCTATATCAAAAGTTGATCGATTCAGGCACGTTATCTAAAAGCATTGATGTTCTAAATCAAACTACAGTTCTTAGTATACGGAACACACACAAGAGGAAGAGTTCAGAAATGAACGAATTCTTCTTGAGGCATTGTAGACTAGGTCATATCAATGCGACCCGACTGGCTGAAGTTACATTTAGATGTATATTTAAATCAGTTTGAAGTTACATCTTGTGAAACTTTACAGTCATGTCACAAAGATAAGATGACACCAGCTCTGTTTATTGGAAACAGAGAAAGAGTTAATGAACTCTTAGGACAGATACATGATGATGTTTGCAAGGTCTCCTGTCTACACATGCCAGGACTGGTTCTTTATACTTCATTATATTCTCTGATAATCTCTCAAGATTCAGACCTATGTTCCTGTTGAAACACAAGTCCGAACCTTTTAAGATATTCACAGAATATAAGTTAGAAGTAGAGAACAAAAATACGGGTATAAGTATTATGTCCTTTGATGTGATCAAGGAGGAGAATACCTGAGCACGGAATTTCTGGACTATTCTAAAGGAGAATGAGATTCTCTCTCAGCATTACTCCTCTGTATACACCACAGCACGATGGTATATCGGGGCGGAGCAATCACACCCTATATTATAAATTGTGCTCTATGATGAGTACTACTGAGTTACCTATTTCCTTTTGGGAGTTATGCACTTATGAAGCTGCATACCTATTGAATAGGGTTTCGATCAAATCAGTTGCCTGCCACTTCATATGTGATATGGAAAGGGAAGAGCCCATTTCTTAAGTTAGTTAAGATTTGGGGTTGTCCGGCCTATGTATAGAAGCAAAATCTGGACAAGCTCGAGGCAAAGTCTGTAACGTAGAACTGGAAAGGTTCCAGCTATACAAACTACAGCAGATGATTTGGTAGAACCAAGGGATTCAGTAGATTCCAACGAACCTCAGCCTCTCCGCCGATCTAGTAGGGTTCCTGACCCACCTGAGAGATACTTCTGTTTCTCTATGACAGTGGGAGCGAGGATTGCATCATGAGATGATGACCCAACTAGTTTCGAGCTGGCCATCAGGAGTAAGACTCTGTAAGAATGGCTGGATGCTTAGTGATCTGAGATGGAATCCTTATACACCAACAAAGTATGGACTTTGGTTACTATATCTGAAGGGTTAAATCCCCATCAGGAGCAAGTATATCTTGAGAAGATTACTTGGTGTACATGGAAAAGTTGAGACTTTCAAAGATAGACTTGTTAAAGGTTTTCGTCATCGACCAGGCGTGGATAATGATGAAACCTTTTTCTGGGGCCTATGCTTAAGTCCATCCAGATCCTACTTGCCACGGCTACATACCATGACTACGATATCTAGCGGTTGGGTGTCATGACTGCTATTCTAAATGATGTTTTAGAAGAGTGCGTCTATAAGTATACAGCCATAGGGCTTCGTAAATAGTGGGAGCAGCGGAAACGTGTGCAAGATGCTTTATAGGATAAAGCAGGCATCGCGGAGTTGGAACATCTGTTTTGATGAATTAGTCAAAGAGTTTGACATCATCAAAATGGTAGATGAACCTTGTATAAACAAAAAGATAGTAAGGAGTATGGTGACGATCCTCGTAGAGTACGTGGATGACATACTCTTGATAGGGAAAGAGTTTCCTATGCTACGCTCGATCAATCTCCGCCTATCACAATGATTCTCCACATAGGATCAAAGTGATACCTACTAAATCCTGGGTTTTGGATCTATGAGATAGATCTAAATGGATGTTAGAATACTCACTAGCTGTAGTGAGATGGTATCAATCGATCCTGGGGAGAATCACTGGAAAGGTTCCAGGGTGATAAAGACGACTGAGTGTCAGTCACAGGCATTGTCTTTACCATCAATCGAGGAACGGTATGTTGGAAGAGTTCCAAGCTAGATACCGTAACATACTAGATGATAAAGGCAGGATACATCGCTACTTAAGATGCTACCAAAGAGGCTGTTTGGGTGTATGTTGGTTCATGAGATGAACTAGGTTCCTACCATTGTGTAACAATGGAAGTATGGCTTTGGCCCGGGAACCCCGGTCCCATCAGTGACCCAGACATAATCTAAGGCAGTATCACCTGATCATGGAGATGGTTGATCTCCAGTGTGATCGAGGCTAGGAGAGCAGACTCAGTGGATAACACGGCGGATCCACTCACGAAGGCCTTTTCCCAGAGAGAGACTTTTATGGGATGGTTGAGTATGGGATACTACAACCACTGCTTCAGATGGCCCTAGTGCAAGTGGGAGATTGTTAGTTATATGTATGCCCTAGAGGCCATTACTGTACATAGGATGTATATTGTAGTGGATGCTGGGAAATATATAGGGAGGACTTTCTTGCTCGACGTGATAGTATGCTATCTGGTTACTCTTTACCTTAACGTGTACACTGATTGTCTCTTTGTTACATGTTGGTAAAGCCCTTAGGATATGTACTTGACTATCTGGACTATGATGCGGATCATACTAGTGGGGACATGGTAGTCCATAAGTACATCCTTCAAAGTCCCTAGTCGTGGGTGTATCGAGACGGGGCATCGATATACCAGAGTAGACTAGCGTATACCTTCTCGACCCATACAGATGGGCGATGGATGATCCCATATCCATTGGTGTTTGACATCAGAGATGATATACGGGTGCTCAGTGGAGACTGGGTACACTGGACGGACTCGCCGAGAACTCCCAGATGGTATTATACCTTACGTCAGATGGCAGTTCTCTGGTGACACTGGTACAGAGTAGTCTGTTGACCCGAGATCGTCATAGAGTCTTGTGTGGTTCCCACTGTGCTTTGATTTCCATCTTACCACGTCCAAGAGGGCGTGCAAAACGGTGGTTTTTGGGTACAGTCCCGAGTCACATGGAGGCAATGAGCGATAGGAGGGGATTCGTCTCTCCGGGTATAGGGAGTTGATGTTGCACTGTGTTCGATTGGCTGTAACCGGAAATCCCTGGCCAGGGTTGCTGAGATTTACTGGTAAGTGTTACCGGTAGTTTCTCGAATTGTTATAGACCTCATATCGACATGACTTATCGAGATATTGGGGTCTGACGTTTACCACCCCTAGGCGAGATATGCGACATATCAGACGATCAGACCGGACTGTACGGTAAGTGTTACTGGTTGGATTCACAGGAGTGTGAGCGGGCTTGCTCGTCGATCTTCTCATCGCTCAATACCCGAGTGGCCGTTACATTTAGCAGACCGCTTGCGGCTTGTGGGTGTTTGATATGATCATCACCTGCTGCCGGCGTATTGACGAGTCTTTAGAGTCCTACACAGAGTTTTCCTGGCTCAAGCGAAACGAAATAGGAGCGCATATGAGATATGTGCGGGACCGAGAATAATGCGTGTATGTGATACAGTATTTCATTCTCGCGATGAATGTGTCGAATGGTTGTATGCGATATAACCTAGTTATCGAATCAAGGATTGATTCGATAAAACGATACATTGTATACTAGTCGGTTGTGTGCGACATGACCGGATCATTGAATCAAGTGTTGATTTAATGATTTAATGCATAATTATATATTTGATATATTACTTTGCATTAACTAGTATTGGTTCACTTTAAATGGATTTTCTCACTTTTTGTGCACATTGTATATGTGATATACTTTTGTACACAAGTTTGTATCATGTTTGATGATACATGCTCACTAGGGTTTGTGTAAAGATTAAACCATGGTTGTATATTGGTTAGGGTTTTCTTTTTCCTTATTCATTTATTTATTTGTTTATTCATTTTGGAAAATAACAAGCATAAAGAGAAAATGGTGGCTAACTTTGTTTGCATGTTGAAGCTTCATGAAGTTTTGACCAAGTGACCATTTTGTCTCCATGCTTAACCCTAACCATTCCCACTAACCATGATTTATTATCTACACTTGACCATGGTTGATATATGATAAGTATTCTTATTATTTTCTTTTTACAAAATAACTTATCATAATATCTTCATCTTCTTCTTCTTCTTCTTCTTCTTGAAGAAGAAACCTTCCTCCATCAATGGCAACTCTTGAAAATGAGTGAGAAATCCAATTCTAAAGTGAACCCACTTCCTATTTCTTCATCCTCTACCTCTTGCCAAGTAGTAGAGTGTGTTTTCTTCACAAGTTTCATGACTTGGTGAAGTGGGAGCTTGATCTTGTGATGCCTCAACGTAGATCATCTTCGGCACGAAGCCGACGACCTTGCCCGTCCATTTCTCCGAAGAAGCCGACGCTAGAGCCCGGGATTCCATTTGGACAGCGGAGAGGACTTCATCACGGAGCCGTGGAGGTGGAGGACCGGATCTACAAAGGTTGTATTTCCGTTCTTTTTGTTAAAGTAGTTAGCTATTTTCATATGTCGCCTAATCTCTAGTCAACGATCCGTATTTGGGTTTCTCGGCACCCATTAAATTTGAAATTGGCATGGTTGATGCCTTGTGAGACCTTGTTAGCGTGCCTAGGAACCTTTCATTTTCTAGGTAAGCTAGGGCTTTAGACGATCTGTTTAGACTTTAATAAATTTTGCTTACCTTTTTCAGCGGTACTAACTCCTTTGGTGTATTCTCCTTTTTGCAGAGCAAATGGACCGAACCAAGTTCCTAGCCGCCATGGCCGCGAAGTCTCAGAAGAAGACCGGAGGCGGAAGCTCGTCCAGGCCCGGCCCGAGCTCAGGCCCGAAGCCAACTCCACTGATAAAGCCTTCCGCTGCGCCCCGAGCCCCGGAAGACAGACGCGGGGGGAGCTAGAAGCACGTATGGGACCCGGCGCCCCGGGCGAGGGAGGAGGAGGAGCCCACCAAAGATCCTCTCAAAAGGCAAAAAGAATGGTCTCTCAGGCACCCTCCACCGGAATTCCAGTGCAGGAGGGGGACTTCTACTTTGGGGTGCCTTCGAGGCTCTCCGTCGCCGACGGCCTGCTCTCCGACATGGAGCAAGCAGCTAGGAGCAAGATTCCCCGTGGGAACCTGAAGGCCCAGGTGGAAGCTATTGCTTAGGAGGCGGTTCATGTCGGTATCCGTTTTCCTTTTAAGAATTTCCTTAAGTATATTTTCCTCAGTTCGAACATTTCTAACTCCTTTTGCTGCTTTCCTCAGGTCCTCCATCACTGCGCACTCATTTTCAATATAGAATCCGAGAAGATAGCTCTGTCCATGAAGAAGGCGGGCAAATCGTCCTCGCGGGAGGAGCATTTATGCCTTCATTTGCAGCAGGCGGAGGAGAAGATAGCTGCCCTTGAAGCTCGAGTGGTCGCCGAGGAGCTGACGAACTCCAAGTACAAGGAGTCACACCGACTTCTGAGTGAATCCAACCGGGCCATCCAGGCTAAGTTGGAGGAGGTTGGCAACCTCTATAACACAATGAAGAAGTCGAGGGATGCTAGCAAGAAGGAGGCTCGGGTGGCGGTCGAGGCGGTGTAGCTTGCCAAGATCCGAGCGGTGAAGTCCGTGGAGAGATATAAGGCGTTTGACCAGTTCTATGCGGACCTCGTCGAAGCCTGGGCCATCGTTGGGCATGAGGCCCTCGATGCCGTCAAGGCGTCAATGCCGGAGTTTGCCGACGGTGAGCTCCGCGCTAAGTACATGTTCATCACAGAAAACTGCATATTAATACCTCTCATTCATTATCAATTTTGTTATATATAGGTACTATTAACCAGTATCTGCTCAGTAATTACAGATTACAGGTATTCTTGATAAAACACTGAAAACACACTCAATATCACAGATATAGCGTTTGGGAGCCGATACTGTAATCAGAATAGAAAACCGACCGATATTCAAAGAGCTCTTTTGCAATAAACATGTGTACACAATTTTGGTCTAACACAATACAAATGTGCGCATAGCTCTTTTTGATCCTTGGACCGTGGTGGGACTGCCTTGGCACATGTGAGCATCATGACTTGTGCAAGTAGGCTTGTGAGTGTTTAATGCTAAAAGTTTTGATATGATATAATGCATAAACTTTCCCTCCAAAACCCCTAAATGCAAACCAAGCTTATATTGACAAATCAAACAATACCAAAGTGATAGTGGAGAGCACACAAGGCCACCATACCAAGACGAGACCCATTGTCTTCACTTGGACCGGCGAAACCCCCTCAAAATCCGGTGTCACCGGGTCCCCTAGCTCCAAACCCCCCCATTTTTCTTCTGGTCATTTCTTTATGTCACATCATCTTATTTTTATTGTTTATTTATTTTGTGTTGAAGCCTATAAATACCAAAACAGATTAGAGAGAGGGGATGCACATATTTTATAGTTCTATTCTTTGTTTTTGGTTTAGATTGAGAGTTTTGTGGGATTTAACTTGGTTTCTTCTTCTTCTTCCCTTTTGAAGCATTCTTTTGAGAGCTTTATTATAGAGCTTGAACAAGTTACCAATATCTTGTACCTCAACTTCATCAAGTGTTGAATAATATTGTTTTTTCTTTGTTTCTTTATTTCCTTTGTGCTTTCATTTCTTTTTGTTATGTGTAACTAATCTTTCTTTGGTTGTGGTGATGGTGAGGAAATGAGATGAAAGGTTTTGCCTTCCTCCTCCTCTTGTTTATGTTTAAAATGCTTAATGTGATTCTAACTTAAGGATTATTTATGTATTGATATGATATGGTATTTTGAAACCATGGTTACTTTGTAAGCTCGTCATATACCATACTCACTCCCTTCCCCTATTTCACAATGTTTGAGCTAAAATCAATTTGGTTTTAAGTTTGCTAAGTTTAGATACGGTATTTTGTGACCAAGCTCTTGAAAAATCCTCGGTTTTCATATACCCTACACTATCATAAACGCTTAGCAAAGTTAACACTAAAACTAATTGCTCTCACTCACTAATTTGTGTTTTTGATGTTGTCGTATGCTTGCTAACCCTTGTGCTTACTGTTGATATTGTTGGGTTACGGCAGCGTCCCAGCCATCAATCCGTGGCCAAATGTGGAACAAAATTTTTAAAACTTGGCGCTACCACAACCAATTACCCGGATCGTACCATTAACCGTTTACTAGCAAACTGTAAAAGGAGTTTAGAGATTATACTGATCGATCCGTGTCCTTCAGTCTTCAACCTCTTCCCAAGCACCTCGCGGCTGCCCCGAACAAGTTCGCTCTCCGGTCTACCTCATCAAAGACGATCCACATCGAGAATTCTTAATACGGGCTCCCGCTTCAAACCGAAGCAACTCAAACAACTAGTTTGCTAACCTAGGTGCCCAAGATGATGTAGAGATAGTGTGTGAATACTTTGTCTCAAAACAATCTAGGATTCTCAACACATGAGAGGGATAGAGTGGAGGTTGAAGAAAATGCCCATGGTGGAAATTGTGAACTCAAGAGAATAGCAAGGGAGCAAAAACCAAAAACCAAAAAAAAAATGAGATGGCTGCCCCATATTTTTGAAATGAGTATTTAGATATATTGTAGTGAGTAAATGAGACACACACACACACACACACACACACACACACACAAAATATCCTTACACTCACACACTCGCCACAAATATCTAAGCTCACTAAAAAATATCTTAGTCATGACAAAATCTATGTCATGCCAAGAATGAGTCACAATTTCCATATTAAACATTTAAACTAAAATGTTTAATCCACAAAAAGAAAATGGCATCAACTAAAGTAATCTTATAACGAATTACAAGAATACCCATCATCCGTATATAAATACCGGCATCCGTATTCTGACTGAATATGAATACTACGAGACGAAAGTAATCAAACAATCTAATACTGGGATTCGGCTTAAACCAAAGCCCACTAGTATGATCCGTCCGATCATGATCCGTGCACGAGTGCACGTATATGATCGAACCCTGCCATAAAACCATACGGCCTCTACAAAATTTCGCCCGAACTAGGGAAACCCTCTGTGTGGGACTGTAAAGACTCGTCAACACGCTGGCAGTAGGTTTAACCACAAGCACGTCAGTGGCACTAGCTGTACGTAACGGCTACCCAGGTATTGAGCGAAAGGGAGGCCGACGAGCGAACTCATCTTGAAACCCTACAGAGCCTGACAGTGACAATATCCGTACAGTCCGGTCCGTTCGTCTACGAGTATCGCATATCGGGTCTAGGAGGGTGGATAAAGTCAGACCCCTAATAACGCGATATTTAGTGTCGGTATGAAGCCCATCACCACCAGAGAAACCACCGATCCTAGATCGGTAATTCTCGACTACCTTGACCAAGGATTTCTGGTGATGGCCATCCGTGCACACCGTGACCTCTACCCCCAATATCGGGAGAGACGAATCCCCTGACGATCCGCTCACTGCCTTCATGTGGCTCGGGACTGTACCCAACTAAAACCTATTTGCATAACTCCTTCGAGCCGTGGTAGGGTAGTAATCAAAGCACAGTGGGAACTCACACGAGACAAATGACAATCTCAGGTCGATAGACAAACCTGTACACATGTCACCTGGGAACTGCTATCTGGCAATAGGTATAATACCAACTAGCATGTTCCCGATGAGTCCGTCTGATGTACTCATAACCCAATAAGCACTTGTATACTATCTTAGGTGAACCAACTGACACCAATGGCTTGTGAGACAGGCCACTGCCCCTCATCGGGGTCTCGATCCATATACACTATTCTACTCTCGGAGTATCGATGCTCAGTCTCGAAACTCCAACAACTAGGGACACTTTAAGGATGTGCTTATAGACCACCCAACTCTCACGTATATGATCGCCATCATACTGCTGGTAGCCAAGAAAGAATCCTATGGGCTCTATCACCATGTAATAGTGATCTGTAATGTCACCTGAAGCATGTACACGATAATAAAGACAAACCAGATAGCATACTATCATCTCGAGTAAGACTGTTCTACCAGTATAGGACCTTCCTCAATCATTGCAATCACGTGCCTGCGATCCAATAATTGACTTTGAGGGCACTATAGCCAACAATCTCCCACTTGCACTTAAGGCTAATTATTGCGGTGTCGCATACTCGTAGCGCGTGTGATACCGAACACCCAACTCCTCTACTAATCAGTTTCTGTCACGACCCAAAGTTCGGCCCATGACCGGCACTTAACCACGTGACGTCAACAGGCGCAACGCGACTAAGTAAGCCGAAACCCAGAAATCAAAACTATAAAAGTATAGAGTGTTTAAAACATTTATTAGAATAGTTATTAAACATTTGAAAACTTTAAGTTGTTTAGTAGAAATTCTTTAAAGTTCAAGTTATTATCTTAAAAATTTTGGCAGCATTTCCTTTGTAAAAAGTAGCCCCGAAATCGGGTATAAGACAATATATGAGTAAAATGATATATAATAAGAATAAAGCATCCCAAACGAGAGCAATCACGCCCAACGGCGGAAACAACATCACAATGATAATATACGACGCCGTAGCGAAGACCGAGTATAAATAGGTGAAGACAACGTGAAGTATAAAACTGCATAAATAAAGTCGGCTCACAACGAGCTCGACACCAGAGTACAAAATAATATAAATCGTCCTCACAACTGGTCTCTAAGTCAATACATAAGCAGTAGATGGAAAAAACTAGATACAATGATGTATACAAGTGAAAAGTAAACAGATACCGCACAAAAACCCACCAATCAGCAAAAAGGCTAGTATGCTAACTGCATGTAGGATTACTAGGCACACTCAAGAGGTTCCACAAGGCATCAACCATGCCAAATTTAAATTTTTATGTGCCTAACAACTCTATGTAAGATCGTTAACTAGAGATTAGGCGAAACAACAAGCAAGCAAACAACTTTGCTAATAAGTGAAACGGATTACAATCTTTGTAGATCCGGTCCACCACTTCTTTAGCTCCGAGATGACGTCCCTCCGCTGCGATCAGCAGGATCCCGGACTCTAGCAATGGTTTCGTCGGAGAAATGATCGGGCTAGGTCATTGACTTTGATGCCGAAGATGATTTACGTCGAGGCGACTCAAACTCAAGCTCCATCTTCACCAGGTCAAGAAACTAGTGAAGAAAACACGCTTTACTACATGGCAAGTGATAGAGGATGAAGAAATAGGAAGTGGGTTCACTTTGGATTTGGATTTCTCACTTAGAATTTTCTAGCAATATTTTTCGTTCTTCATGAAAAAGTTGAAGAAGAAGAAAAAGAAAAAGCATTTATTAATTAGAAAATTCAAGTGATTCTTATCATATAGAAACCATGGGTTAGTCTAACTCATGTAGAGAATAAACTAGGGTTTAGATAATCGTTAGGTTTGAGAATAGAAACAAAATGGTGAAGCTTCATGAAACTCCAAGAATAAAACAAAGAAAGCCACCATATTTGTTTTTGCCCAAATAAATAAATGAATAAATAAATGAGTAAATCAAACCCTAACCATTAACCTAATCATAGTTTAAAGCATACACTAACCCAAGTTTGCATGTATCATCAAACATGATACAATCAAGTGCACAAAAATATATCATATATACAATGTGCACAAACTAGTGAGAAAATAATCTTAAGTGAACCAATACTAGTTAATGTAAAGTAATATATCAAATATGTAATTATACATTAAATCGGTAAATCAACACTTGATTTAATGATCCGGTCATAATGCATATAGCCGACTAATATCAAGTGTATCAATGTATCGAATCAACACTTGATTCGGTAACCCGGCTATATCTCATATAACCGTCCAATGATACATATCACGAGAATAGAATACAGTATCACATACTTGGTATTATTCTCGGTCCCGCACATATCTCATATGCGCTCCTATTTCGTTTCGCTTGAGCCAGGAAATCTCTGTGTAGGACTCTAAAGACTCGTCAATACGCCGGCAGCAGGTGATGATCATATCAAACACCCACAAGCCGCAAGCGGTCTGCTAAACGTAACGGCCACCCGGGTATTGAGCAATCAGAAGATCAACGAGCAAGCCCACTCACACTCCTGTGAATCCAACGAGTAACACTACCGTACAGTCCGGTTTGTTCGTCTGATATGTCGCATATCTCGCCTAGGGGTGGTAAACGTCAGACCCCAATAACTCGATAAGTCGTGTCGATATGAGGCTCATAACGGGTCGAGAAACTACTGGTAACACTTACCAGTAAATCCCTAAAACAGCCTTGGCCAAGGACTTCCTGTTATAGCCAATCGAGCACAGCGCAACATCAACTCCCTATACCGGGAGAGACGAAACCCCTCCTATCGCTCATTGCCTCCATGTGATTCGGGACTGTACCCAAAAACCACTGTTTTGCACGCCCTCTTGGACGTGGTAAGGTGGAAATCAAAGCACAGTGGGAATCACACAAGACTCTATGACGATCTCAGATCTACAGACTAACCTGTACCAGTATCACCAGAGAACTGCCATTTGACGTGAGGTATAATACCATCTGGGAGTTCTTGGCGAGTCCGTCCAGTGTACCCAGTCTCCACTGAGCACCCGTATATCATCTCTGATGTCAAACACCAATGGATATGGGATCATCCATCGCCCATCTGTATGGGTCAAAAAGTTATACGCTAGTCTACTCTGGTATATCGATGCCCCGTCTCGATACACCCACGACTAGGGACCTTGAAGGATGTACTTATGGACTACCATGTCCCCACTAGTATGATCCGCATCATGGTCCAGGAAATCAAGTACACATCCTAAGGGCTTTCCCAACATGTAACAGAGAGAAAATCAGTGTACACGTTAAGGTAAAGAGCAACCAGATAGCATACTATCATGTCGAGCAAGAAAGTCCTCCCTATATATGTCCAAGCATCCACTACAATATACATCCTATGTATAGTAGTGGCCTCTAGGGCATACATATAACTAACAATTTCCCACTTGCACTAGGGCCATCTGATAGCAGTGGTTGTAGTATCTTATACTCAACCATCCCATAAAAGTCTCTCTCTGGGAAAAGGCCTTTGTGAGTGGATCCGCCGTGTTGTCCTCCGAGTCTGCTCTCCTAACCTCGATCTCCTTAGAGGCCAACCATCTCCATGATCAGGTGATACTGCCTTAGAATATGTCTGAATCACTGATGGGACGGACGTTCCTTGGCATAAGCCACAATTCCATTGTCACACAATGGGAGGAACTGAGTTCATCTCATGAACTAATATACACCCAGACAGCCTCTTTGGTAGCATCTTAAGTAGCGATGTATCCAGCCTTAATCGTCTAGTATGCCACGGTATCTAGTTTGGAACTCTTCTAACACACCGTCCCTTTACTGAGGGTAAGGACAATGCCTGTGACTGACATTCAGTCGTCTTTATCACCCTGGAACCCTTCCAGTGATTCTCCCCAGGATCGATTGATACCATCTCACTACATCTAGTGAGTATCCTAACATCCAATTACATCTATCTCATAGATGAAAACACAGGATTTAGGAGGTATCACTTTGATCCTATATGGAGAATCCTTGTGATAAGCGGAGATTGACCGAGCGTAGCATAGGAAACTCCTTCCTTATCAAGAGTATGTCATCCACGTACTCTACAAGGATCACTACCATACTCCCTACTACCTTTTTGTATATACAAGGTTCATCTACCATTTTGATGATGTCAAACTATTTGACTAACTCATCAAAACAGATGTTCCAACTCCGCGATGCCTGCTTCATCACATAAAACATCTTGCACATGTTTCCACTGCTCCCACTGTCTACGAAGCCTTCTGACTGTGTACTTATAGACTTTCTCTTCTAAAACATCATTTTGAAAAGCAGTCATGACACCCAACCGCCAGATATTGTAGTCATGGTATGTAGCCGTGGCAAGTAGGATCTGGATGGACTTAAGCATAGCTCTTTAGAAAAAGTTTCATCATGATCCATACCTGGTCAATGATGCAAACCTTTAACAAGTCTAGCTTTGAAAGTCTCAACTTTTCCATGTACACCAAGTAATCTTCTCAAGATATACTTGCTTCTGATGGGAAATTAACCCTTCAGATATAGCATCCAAAGTCCATACTTTGTTGGTGTTCATGGATTCCATCTCAGATTGCTAAGCATTCAGCCATTCTTACAGAGTCCCACTCCTGATGGCCAGCTCGAAACTAGTTGGGTAATCATCTCATGATGCAATCCTCGCTCCCACTGTCATAGAGAAACTGAAGTATCTCTCAGGTGGGTGAGGAACCCTGCTAGATCGGCGGAGAGGCTGAGGTTCGTTGGTTACTATTGAATCTTTCGGTTCTACCAAATCAACTGCTGTAGTTTGTATAGCTGAAACCTTTCCAGTTCTATATAACAGACCTTGCCTCGAGCTTGTCCGGATTTTGCTTTTAGACATAGGCTGGACTATCCCAAATCTTAACAAACTTAAGATATGGGCTCTTCCCTTTCCATATCACATAAGAAGTGGTAGGCAACTGATTTGATTGGAACCCTATTCAATAGGTATGCAGCTTCTCAAGCGCATAACTCCCAAAAGGAAATAGGAAACTCGGTAGTACTCATCATAGAGCGCACCATATCATATAGGGTGGGATTGCTCTGCCCCGATACACCGTTGTGCTGTGGTATAATCAAAGGAGTAACACCGAGAGAGAATCTCATTCTCCTTTAGAATAATCCAGGAATTCTATGCACAAGTATTCTCCTCCCTGATCTTATCATAGGACATAATACTTATACCCAGTTTTTGGTTCTCTATTTCTAACTTATATTCTGTGAATATCTCAAAAGGTTCGGACTTGTGTTTCAACAGTAACATATGTCTGAATCTTGAGAGATTATCAAAGAATGTAATGAAATACAAAGAACCGGTCTTGGCATGTGTAGATAGGGGATCTACATACATCAACATGTATCATCCCAAGAGTTCACTAACTCTTTCTCTGTTTCCAATAAACAGAGCTATGGTCATCTAATCTTTGTGACATGGCTGGCAAGTTTCACAAGATGTAAATTCAAACAGATTTAAATATGCATCTAAATGTAACTTCAGCCAGTCGGGTCGCATTGATATGACCTAGTCTACAATACCTCAAGAAGAATTCGTTCATTTCTGAACTCTTCCTCTTGTGTGTGTTCCGTATACTAAGAACTGTAGTTTGATCAATGCTTTTAGATAACGTGCCTGAACCGATCAACTTTTGATATAGGAAATGTTCAAAACATTATCCAACAATACAAAATTTTATCATTTCTTTACTAATAAAGAGAGTGATATGATTTTGTATATCAGGTTCGGTATCTAATAACATTCGTTCAGAATCAATGTATTTGGAATACAGGGTGACAGTGACCAACAGACTTGGCTGCAACACTTGCACCGTTTTCTGTCTCATGAAACTTATCACTCGTTCTCAGTTCTCTACCTTTCTGTAGCCCTATGTAACAGATTATATATCTGGGATCCTGATCCGGTATCAAATACCCAGGACGTAGAGGATACTGAGAAACAGTTCTCTGTAATGAACACACCCGAAGATGATGCATCAACATGCACTTTCTTCGTTTGGGCGGCACGGGAATTCTGGTAATCCCCTAATTCCTGCTCTATCTTATAACATTTATAAGTTGGAGCGGGACCAACGTTCCCCAGCTCAGTATAACAAGTGGGTTCGGTCAATGTATCCGTTTTCTTATCTTGATTAAGGCGTGATATGGTCGCTACCTGGAGAGAGAGAGAAAAAAACACTCAGCGTGCGCTCTTGCAAGATTAGATTGGTTATTATTTTATCTAATCAGGATGGCTCCCACTGTTTTTATCAAATCTTCCTTCAAACCTTAAAAGGAAAGACTAGGCAGGATTAATTACACGCTACAAGTTCGCCAATCTTTCAGCCAGGCCAGTGTCGGTACTTTGAGGGAGGTTTCCCGTGCTTTCGCATGGACCTAATTACAGTAAACCTCGTTTTCCCAGAGGCGTAACCCCGTTGAAACCTTTCTAGACACCTACTTGATCGGCTAATTGTAATATGTAAAACTCTCCCAGGAGTAACAATTACTCGCAGATGGTATCGGGATCTAACTATCTCATAGAAGGTATGCAATCTCATTGCAAATTTCAACACTTGAAATTCCCGATAATGCTTTTGCCCCTAGCGTGCTATGACCTTGACACATGCCAAACAACCCACAGTCCGCTAGTCAAGTTCAACCCGTACATTTCTTGATTGAATTAAATCCACCCGCACGACCCTTGACGCATGCCAAACAACGCCGTACGAATACCCTAGTCCAATCGCATCGTATGCTAACAGATAAGCACTAATTAGCTACCGTACACTATGCCTTGACGCATGCCAAACCACCGCAGCACGAATACTAAGTAGTACTTATCTGAAATGACGGAGGGCTACGCAGCTTTTTAAGAAAACCATGAGCGTAATGAACTTGATATCGTTATAGAATCAAATGATTTTAAAATGGAGTGTTTTGAGGCTTTTCTAGTTTTGCTAAAGGGGTCACTCCCGGGGAAGGGATCGTCGGCCTTTTCCTTATCGAATAAGGTGCAGGATATATCATATATACCGCTGTGCAAAGCAAGAACTATAGGAGCAATCAACAGAAAAACCGAGGGTTGTAGCATCTGCCAGTTATTGCTAAAGGGGTCACTCCCGGTGAAGGGATCTCGGCCCTTTCCTTATTGAATAAGGTGCAAGATGTTCTACAAGGAACACCGCGATGCAAAGAAAGAACTGTAGCTACCTGTTTTTGAAAATTCGATTCCACAACATCTTTAGGTTTCTTTTTCTTTCATTAATCATATTAATGAAGTCCCATCATTTAAGTTACCTAAACATCACAGATAAATACGAGGTACACTTATGCCATCCGCATTCGCCTCGATGTCCCCTCGTGCACCGTTAGGTTAGGTAACTAACGGCAGAGCAGGGCAGGGCTAGCGTGGGTGTAAAATATAAGTAACGTCTATATAATATATCATATATACTATATACAGTATTTTTCACAGAACATCAAATGATCACATCACAGATATTGCAGCAGAAGAAACATATGAAATATTGGATATACTAGGACGTCCGTGCTTTCAATATGAGCCTGTATAAAACACGGATTCCACGGTCGCGATGAATAGCAAACCCACACCCCTAGACCCCTACGAGAGCAGCAAGCAACCTTACCAATTCTAGAGTTAGGAGACCCGGACTCGACTCCTCGAGTTGGTCTCCCACTGGACTCCAGAACCCGGTTACCTGCGCCCTCCTCCTTGGGTCTATCCTAGTGCGGAAAAGTAAATAATATACAATGGGTGACATCTTCCGCTACCTGGAAGTGCCCCAATAAAAGAATATTACATACAATAAATTTTACATGAATGAAAATAAAAACTCTCATCTCACATAAAACCCCCGGCTATTCAAAACGCGACGATCCAATATAACATATCCAGCAACACATAACATCACATGTCATCAACGTAAGTAAATGTGAGCATCCCAATTGTCGTTGACATATAGCAACGGAACCGGTGATATCACATATTACACTTACGGTCACAGAAAGAAAGTGTAAAACTACAACAGTTGGAATCCGCAAACTCTTTAGACATCGCATGCCTAACCAATGAATTCCTTAGACATCACATGCCTAACAATTATAAACCCCGCATTTTAGTCTCATTATCGAAAACACTTTTCAATATCAAGTCGGGCAATTCAACAAGATTCCCGACATTTTGATCGAATGCTCGTCACAAACTTTAGTAGGCAGCCGCACCCCCGATGCCGTCGACGAAATGCACTAAGGCGAAACACCGCTGCCGCGAGCACCCGGACGGATGCTTTCGGCGACGGGGTTCTCCTACAGTCACTTGGTCGGGGCTATGGGGCGTGGCTATCTATTAAGTTTACCCGGCGAGTATCCGCGTACGCTACGTGATTGCGACGGATTTTTGATCACATCAAAATTCCGTGGCAACCGATCAAGTGAGACTAAAGTGCTATGTTTATAACATCCAAAACAGTTATCTCATAACTACTTGTGCATTCCAAATATTGTATTACATTCCAGATAAACAGAAAATGTTAAACTTTCCGATCGAACAATCAAACACCCAAGTTTTCCCGAAACAGCTCAACTCTTGAAATAAGTTCAAAAGCATCCACTTCATGCCACAATACCAACGGTCCAGCCGTAGAAGGGTCAAGCCAACGCCTCACATGTGGCACGCCGTACTGCCCCAAACCCTAAAATTCAAAGGGCAGTTCAAGACGGTCACATAATCGAGTTAAGGTTTATTGTCTTCTAGAGGGTCCATCGCATTACTTGCACTACTTAGAATGTTTTCAAACTACGGAAAAAATCTAACACTTGGAAATTTCCCGGCAGGGGAAAAATTGGGTATTTATATCCGGTCAAACTTTTTAACATATTGTAAATTATCCGGAAAAACACAGACAAAGTTAAAGATTCCGATCGAATCGTCGAGCTCCCAAAACACCCTAGAAAACTCAACTGTTGAGTATAAATTAAAAATATCCAGAGAATCAGGAATGACAGAAGAATATTACTGTGCAAACAGAAATGAATGAAGCAACTACATGGCCGTGGAACCGCCGCACGAGCCATGCTCGTGCCGCGGTTCCGCCGCGCTTTAATCGACTTGTAACCACGTGCTGCACAGTAACTCTTATAAAACCCTGCTTATTTTTCTGCATATTTTTAATTCACAAAAATCCCAGTTTTGAAAAATTGTACAGAGAAGGGTTTTGGATTAGGGTTTCGGGTTCGATCGGACTTCTAACATCGACTACACATCGCCTAAAGCTCTAACTAGGCTCTGATACCACTGTAGGGTTACTAGGCACACTCAAGAGGTTCCACAAGGCATCAACCATGCCAAATTTAAATTTTTATGTGCCTAACAACTCTATGTAAGATCGTTAACTAGAGATTAGGCGAAACAACAAGCAAGCAAACAACTTTGCTAATAAGTGAAAGGGATTAAAACCTTTGTAGATCCGGTCCACCACTTCTTTAGCTCCGAGATGACGTCCCTCCACTGCGATCATCGGGATCCCGGACTCTAGCAATGGTTTTTTCGGAGAAATGATCGGGCTAGGTCATTGACTTCGATGCCGAAGATGATCTACGTCGAGGCGACTCAAACTCAAGCTCCATCTTCACTAGGTCAAGAAACTTATGAAGAAAACACCCTCTACTACATGGCAAGTGATAGAGGATGAAGAAATAAGAAGTGGGTTCACTTTGGATTTGGATTTCTTACTTGGAATCATCACTTAGAATTTTCTAGCAATTTTTTTCTTTCTTCATGAAGAAGATGAAGAAGATGAAGAAGAAGAAGAAGAAAAAGCATTTATTAATTAGAAAATTCAAGTGATTCTTATCATATAGCAACCATGGGTTAGTCTAACTCATGTAGAGAATAAACTAGGGTTTAGATAATGGTTAGGTTTGAGAATAGAAACAAAATGGTGAAGCTTCATGAAACTCCAAGAATAAAACAAAGAAAGCCACCATATTTGTTTTTGCCCAAATAAATAAATGAATAAATAAATGAGTAAATCAAACCCTAACCATTAACCTAATTATAGTTTAAAGCATACACTAACCCAAATTTGCATGTATCATCAAACATGATACAATCAAGTGCACAAAAATATATCATATATACAATGTGAACAAACTAGTGAGAAAATAATCTTAAGTGAACCAATACTAGTTAATGTAAAGTAATATATCAAATATATAATTATACATTAAATCGGTAAATCAACACTTGATTTAATGATCCGGTCATACTGCATATAACCGACTAATATCAAGTGTATCAATGTATCGAATCAACACTTGATTCGGTAACCCGGCTATATCTCATATAACCGTCCAATGATACATATCGCGAGAATAGAATACAGTATCACATACTTGGTATTATTCTCGGTCCCGCACATATCTCATATGCGCACCTACTTCGTTTTGCTTGAGCCAGGAAACCTCTGTGTAGGACTCTAAAGACTCGTCAATACGCCGGCAGCAGGTGATGATCATATCAAACACTCACAAGCCGCAAGCGGTCTGCTAAACGTAACGGCCACCCGGGTATTGAGCGATCAGAAGATCAACGAGCAAGCCCGCTCACACTCCTGTGAATCCAACGAGTAACACTACCGTACAGTCCGGTTTGTTCGTCTGATATGTCGCATATCTCGCCTAGGGGTGGTCGTCAGACCCCAATAACTCGATAAGTCGTGTCGATATGAGGCTCATAACAGGTCAAGAAACTACTGGTAACACTTAACAGTAAATCCCTAAAACAGCCTTGGCCAAGGACTTCCTGTTATAGCAAATCGAGCACAGCGCAACATCAACTCCCTATACCGGGAGAGACGAAACCCCTCTTATCGCTCATTGCCTCCATGTGATTCGGGACTGTACCTAAAAACCACCGTTTTTCACGCCCTCTTGGACGTGGTAAGGTGGAAATCAAAGCACAGTGGGAATCACACAAGACTCTATGACGATCTCGGGTCTACAGACTAACCTGTACTGGTGTCACCAGAGAACTGCCATCTGACGTGAGGTATAATACCATCTGGGAGTTCTCGGCGAGTCCGTCCAGTGTACCCAGTCTCCACTGAGCACCCGTATATCATCTCTGATGTCAAACACCAATGGATATGGGATCATCCATCGCCCATCTGTATGGGTCGAGAAGGTATACGCTAGTCTACTCTGGTATATCGATGCCCCGTCTCGATACACCCATGACTAGGGACCTTGAAGGATGTACTTATGGACTACCATGTCCCCACTAGTATGATCCGCATCATAGTCCAGGTAATCAAGTACATATCCTAAGGGCTTTACCAACATGTAACAGAGAGACAATCAGTGTACACGTTAAGGTAAAGAGCAACCAGATAGCATACTATCATGTCGAGCAAGAAAGTCCTCCCTATATATGTCCAAGCATCCACTACAATATACATCCTATGTATAGTAATGGCCTCTAGGGCATACATATAACTAACACTACAGTGGTATCTGTGTCAAAAGATGCGGTACACAGCCAGCCGCGACTACTCCGAAGGGCAACCTGCAAGCACTGTGGCACAATGGGGGTGAGTTGCCAACTCGTGAATAGTAGATAACATATAAAGGTAATCGCGAGTATGCACGTGCTGCGATACTCTAATTTATACCAACAGATAACATTTATATGATGAACCGGATACTCAAAACATGCAACAAATGCGATCTAATAGCATCTCTATGATATGAGCAGGGTATGCAATAGTTGTGCATGTCATATGTACTCTATCAGGTACTACAAGTACAGGATGAGATGTGTAATACTAAATGCTGAGCATGGGAATAAATAATATCTACACGGAATGTCAACGTGGAAAAATAGTCGGTGTCCAACAATACACCCAAATCCCAGTAAAACTCAGGCGCCGTCATCCTCATCGACCCTCAAATCCTGTAAATCTCATAAAGTCGTGAGTGCCCAACATCGGCACCCAAAATATCAAGAAATACTCGTGTCCAGCATCGACACGCAAATCCTTATATATCGGGCTCCGGCAGTCCAGATCAGCCCATGGGCTCCGTCTGCGGTATCGGCCCTCGACCCGGCAGTACGAGTCGTCCCGTATCCATCTATCGACTCTGGTCAGTATCCTATGGATAACCGCCAGGTCCAACCAATCACCGGTAGGTAGTAGTCCCTCCGCCAGGCTCACCATCTACTGCACAGTGATCCGTTCTCGCCCCCGGATACCATACCGGGTCCACCATGTACCCGCAATCGGTGCCTACCGCTCCTCAAATCGGGTATACTCACACAAGCTCTCTGGAACCGAGAAAACTCATGGTGGACGCACTGAAATATCATATCAAGGAAAACTGGGTTTTTAAACAGTGCGTATTTTCTTAAAATAATACTCCGGTTCCCAAATCCAGAAATCACATAAATCCGAACTCAATGCGTAAATGTAACGTTTTGAAAATCGTTTCGGTGAAATTTCGAAAAATCGGTAAAATAAGGGGGTTTTCTGTAAAAAGTTAAAATACAAATATCTTATTATAAAAATTAAATATACATATTCTAGCTATGTAATTGCTATTATTTGGTGTTTATTGAGCCGCTGGTGAAATTTCAAATTTTCTGAAAAAAATATTATTTTATTATTATTTTAAGCCGTCACTAATACATTTAATTAGGGAAAATTACAAATTGGAATGAGTTGAAATAAATTTTGTGCATCATAAAACATTAAATAAAATTTTATCATGTGGTTTTTGGAACGAAATCATTTGCCAAAACGGTTTAGAAATTATTGAAGAAAAAAAGGCTTTTTTTAGCGTAAATGGATGCTTGGGGTATTGTATTTATCATTTTTCATCACCCCACACCCATACCCACACCCACACACCCCCACTTACTCCTCCCCTTGGCTGAATTCAGCAGCCCCCTCTCTTGTCCCCACTTGGTTTGCAAAAGAAAAGAAAAGAAAAGAGAACAAAGGAATGAAAGAAATTAGGCAAAAGGAGTTTGGGCTTTGACTTTTGGGTATTGCCTTGACTTTTTCCCCACCTCCCTCTCTCTCCCCTCTCCCCATTCAGCCGACCCTCTCTCTCTCCTTCCCACAACAGCAGCCCTCTCTCTTTTCCTCTCATTTCTCATCAAAATTTCATCACAAAATGCCCAAAAATCAACACAAAAATCCCACAAAATAAAAATCCAATCCCTACCCATTTTCCCTTATCTCTTTTAGTATGGATCTTGATGCAAAGATTTCAATTTGGAGGCCATGTTCTATGTATGTTCCATTGTTCTTGAGGTATAATAAATCTTGGCTTTTTGTTAAATTGTTTGATTATTACTTCAATTAAGTTAATGAGTGGTTTAAATTAAGTTTTGAATTGCTAGTTAGAATTTTAAAGTTAGGGTTTGGAAATTCTAGAATTAGGTTTTTAAAATCAAGTGAGGGTTTTTAACATTGTTTATGATTGTATAGTGTAGTTATCATGCTAAGTCATGCAAAGTGTAATCTAAGTGCCAAATTTGCTAATTTCTACATCTAAATTATCATAATTAAGCTAATTGCAAACTAGTTTTTTTGATCTATTATAATTAGTGAGTTTAAAATTTAGTTTGGGTTTGGGTGACTTAATTAAGTTATTTAATGGGCATTTTAGCCACTAGAATTGTTAAAATAGTTAAAGTTGATTAAAACACCAAGTTTTGAGCTAAAATGGAAAATTGTGCTAGTTTTGCTAACTAGGTTTTGTAAGTATATATTTTGATGAGAATAAATTATTGTAATGGTTTATATGACTTGGTTATGATATTGAGTGGATATTGCGGCTGCTAGATTTGTTTAAATGTTGATTTTTGTACTAAAACGGTAAATTTTTGCTTGCTAGATTTTCGGAAGAATGGCTTTTAAAGTGAGTTTGAGTTTTTTTCGAATTTTAACCTATTTTATATTATAATTAGTGCATGTGATTGTGCAAATGAGTGTGTTTGGGTTTTCTCGATGGTTTGGCGTTTGTACGCCGACATCGAGGGTTTTGGGGTTGATTTATAAAGGCAACCATAGGTTTTGACCTATGTGGGATTCGTGAGTCATTTTGGTCATGAGTCGGATTTTAATACAATACGGTGCATTATGATATGTAGGTACCCCATGCGGACTTTGAGACGACAAGCAAGCGCGTGGCGACGTCGGCATGGGTGAGCGAGGACCAGGTGAGTAGATTTATATCTACGGGGAGAAGTCGGGTGGATGGCGTATAGCCCCCCCGCAGTTCGTAGTGATGTATACGAATACGTATACACACATATATTTTGATTATATATATTATGTTGATATGAGACTTGATGATAAAGGTGGATTCTAGGTGTTCATGGATTAGTTTAGTGTTAGTTGCGAAAGCCTAGAGTAGTTGTTACACCCACACACACACGCACACACATACATACATCTATGTTATTACCTGTCCGTATATGGGGAGAGGTGGTTATGTGTTCACCTGGGTATGGGACTAGGTGTTCACATACTGGATTTGCGGATGATACTTGGGTTTGAGATGAGTCGATGAGATTTGAGGTGAGGCCGTGAGATCGGTGATATGGCAGGATTCGTACTTGAGATACGTCCTGATATTATAGCGGATCTTTGGATGACAATGCCACGTGAATAGTGATATTAGTAGTGTACTAGACGTAGGTCAGTACCCCAGATGATGATCTTGATAAAGAGGATACCAGATGAACAGTGTGATGAGTATGATATTGACCCGTACCCAGATTTGGGGATGCCGTACGACTGATTTACGTACGAGCTATATCTTGATGATTGATCCGCACTCTTGACTTGGGATGTCTGATTATAGATATGGTATCGGATATGATATTATTGAGGCGGGATCACCGACTAATATATATACAGGTATGTATATGGATCGACTCAGATGTTAGGCGGTTTCCTTACCTGTAGTCCAGCTGGTTAGCTTAGCCCTTTAGTTTAGTTTAGTTGTTAGATTAGATTTGATTCTTACCTATTTCAAAAACTAATGAATCGTGGGTATTTTAAAAGACAGCCCAAGGGATCCTACGGATATTTCAAAAGACGTATCTTTTCATAAAAACACCGTAGCCCCTATTTTCAAAACCCCATGATTCATGTTATTTCAAAAGGCACCATTTGTAGGACTTATATTAGATTAATGCAGATTAGTTATAGTTGCGTCTAGTTTTCAGCTTCCGCTCATTATTGCTGTTCGCTCTGCCTCGCATACTTATTTTGCTGCATATTCCATTATTGATATCATGCTGTTAGGACACCAGCACCATTACCGATGATGCGTATGTACCACGTACACCTACTTGCCGGCTCACACACATCTTCATCGGTAATTGCCATGTCACGTACACTTTAGATGATATATTTGCTTGACTTAGCTTGTTAGCAAGTAGTTTTGACATGATATTAGTGTACTTCCCTTATATGCCATATTAGACATTGTAGTTATTACTTGTCGCTTCATGCATACTGTTATTCATTGTTATGCCGTATTCATGGATTCTCATGCTTATATTCATGGTTTTACATCCTATTGATGATTCGGATTTCCATGATATTTTCTGGATTTGGAGGAAAACCGCAAAACATATATAACCTGTTTTCTCTCTTTTAAAATAAAAAGTGCGGTTTTCCCATGATGTATGAGTCGTCCACCATGAGTTTGCTGATGGATTTCGAGACCCGATTCGAGGAGGCGGATGAACCGTTTCGGGTACATGGTGGACCCGGTAAGGTACCCCGGGGCAAGAAGCGCGTGATGATGACGATGTGAGCCTGGCAGGGGAGCACTACCTACCGGTGATTTTACCCGACGCGTCGGATATCCGGAGGATACCGTCGTGGTCTTGAGATGGATGGTAGGGGCCGGTCTGGACTGACGGCGCCCTAGATATTGTGATTGAGACATTGAGATTTCGAGATATTGAGGTACAGAGACTGTGATACAGAGATATCGGGATTACGTTTTGTGCCGATGCTAGGCACTGTTTTATGCTGATTTCATTATGATACCTCATTTTAAAAATACAAAGGAAATCTCACTAAATTATCGAAACAATTCTTCATTTACATGTATTCTGTTTTCATGCATTCATACCTCATTCATATGATATATTGCTACTTGAGGCACTGACACGGGCACATAAGATTACACTCGGGTTAGATATTTACCCTAGCCTTGTTATAGGCTGCATGTTATATACTTTTTTTGAGGATATATTATGATCGTATGACCCAGGATTGCGTCATACATGCGATTTCTGTGCGTAGATGTTTTTCTATTCACGAGTTGGCAACTCACCCCCGTTGTGCCCCAGTTTCTTGCAGGTTTGCCGTACAGGTTTCATTACGGCTTGCGGGCATAGTTTCCTTCGGGTGATTTGCTAGTAGGTGGGTTTACTTGTATCGTACCCCCATTATATATCTTGTATATTATTATTCTGTTGTATCTAGAAGTTCCATCAACCAAACATGTATTTATTTGAGATAGAGACCAGTGATGTTTATTCTTTCGACCTTAGAGTCGCGCGTTGTATTTCTGTGGTTTTCTTGTGGTTTTGAGTTTCCTTTTGAGTGTTGATCCTCGCCGTTGGCGTTGTATATTTTATTGCTTGTGTGGTTGTGACCGTCGATTGACGAAGAGCTAGCTCCCGCTTGGGGATGCCTTTTTATTGATTTCGTATACTATTCATGTTGTATCCCGTTTGGGGGCCAGTATTTACAAAGGAGACTCTGCCGAAATTTTCAGTAAATTTTTGATGTTTTTAAAAACCGCATAATTCGGCTTATGCTATTGAAACTACTTGCTTTAAGTTGGTTTTTCCTGCACTCTACTATTTTCTTGGTTTGGATCTCTGGGTTTTCGGTTTACTTAGATTACGTACGCCTCGAGACGTTCGTAGTTTAAGTGCCGGTCATGTTCCGTACTTTCGGGTCGTGACAGTAAATCCATGCAAGGTGTCGTATGACACAAAAGTAAAAGAAGGGAAAACCGCTCTTTTTAAAAGATCCAGTTTGAAATATCCCATGCGGTCCCTTAGTTTTTAAAACTTGTCAATGTCATTCATGTATGTATCATATGTATGTGAATAGGTATGGATGTGTAAATGGATATATACGCAATGTGAGTGTAGCAATGTACATGTGTACTAATATGGATATCCGATGTATATGCGCACAAGTGTGGATATATCATGGTATGTATGCACTAAATGAGTATACAGTGTGCATGGTATGAATATAATTATATATATATATATATATATCACTATGTGGCATGTCATGACAATCATCAATGAAGAGGAATCAATACGATATATGATTAGTATCAACCCTATAATGTGGGTGTCATGGCAATCACTAACGGCGTGAGTGTAACATAAAAATAGTGCTCGTGCAGCTTGAACCGTTAGTGATAGTGCAGTGTTCTATATTACCAATTCCACATGCAATAGGAGATAGTATGCTACTATAGTATGTATATAAATCTATACGAACACATGCAATCTAATATATCCTATAACGCACTGACGCTTAACGCCATACGGGCGATTTCCCTGTATATGTTAAACCTACTCACATGGTCGCGTGCTACACGTAGCCGACCACTTGCTTTCCCTTCTTGGCGACGTCCGACGCACCTGCCTGTGAACCTGGAAATTTACACAAGAATCCAAATATAAGCAAATATCTCGCAAAACGTGATATCGAAACAAAACGAGAAACTCGCGTCGCGAATTAACGCGCGTGTGTACGATACGCTGAAACGTGTGTATACGCGTCTAAAACTCATCCCGACACGCCGCGATACGCTGAATCACAGAACCCACTCGCGTATCGCGCAACTAAAAATACCTGAAAAACGACATTCTGCCCCAGATTTTACCCAGGTTAAAATATTACAAAACTATATATACCATAGACCAAAAAAATGTAGCAGACACCTACACCAAAAACCCTAGGACCTAACTCCCAAGTCTGGCCGCAATTTGCGGCCAGAATGATTTTTCCGGCAGCCTGGGTCTTGAAGTGGGGGGTCGTGCTCTGGTGGTGGGGTCAGGGTCCCTCCAGTAGGCTACAGTCCACTCAGATTTATTCTGAAATGCTCTGGTATACAGCAGATTTAAAAAAGCTAAGTTTTGCTTAAAAAGGTCAAATTTTGCACAAATTGAAAACTTAGGGTATTTTAGTGTAATCTGGGGTTTACCTAGGTTTACTTGGCCCTAACAACACTTAATTAGGCTAGTCTGACCAATACTAACCTTACTTAAACAAAGTTCACACTAATCGCCACAAATAGCACTAAAAACACACAATTATCGCTAATCAAAGCTAAACTACACGAACTAAGCAAACATAAGAATGAGTTTAGAGATTATACCCTCTAGGAATCTCACAAGCAAGTAGAAGGAGAAGAAGAAGAAGGGAAAGAGCTGCTGGGGTGCTGCTGCTGCTGCCTGAAACTGCTGCTACTGCTGCCTGTAGCTGCTGCTGCTGCCGCCTGTAGCTGCTGCTTCTGATGCTGGGGTTGCTGGTGCTGCTGCTACGTGTGCTGCTGCTGCTGCATGGAGCTGCTGCTGCTGGGTGTTGCTACTGCTTACAACTGCTGCTGCTTGTGATGAGGCTGGAGCTGCTGATGCTGATGCTGGAACTGCTGATGTTGTTGCTGCTGTGCCTGCAGCTGTTGTTGCTTCAGCTGCTGTTGTGGCTATAGCTGTGTGTGTGTGAGAGAGAGAGAGAGAGAGTGAGAGAGTGAGAAACATGAGTGTTGCAACAAAAGATAATGAGGGCACATGAGAGTCAAACCCTCATCTCTCTCTTGCCTCATTAAATGCAAGCATAGGCTCATGCCATAATGCACTCCCTCTCTCTCTCATTTAATGCAAGCATGGCATTGCCATGATAGCCACCCTCTCTCTCCCTCTCTCTCCCAAGAAAACACAAATGATAATTTAAAACAACCTTTAAATAAAAATAACTAATTAAACTTAATTAAAACCCAAAAGACTTAATTCCCATGTTTAAACCCACCATGGTTGCTAATCATGGTTAAACCCCATTTTTAACCCTAGTTTACATGCACATGTTTGTGCAAGCCTAGGAAAATTCTAGAAAAATATTCATAATTCTTGATAAAATATTTGAAAATCAATTTGGTAAAGTTTTTATTAAAAATCATATATTAACATACAATTAGCCACTAAACACATCCTAAGGTGTTACAGTTTCACAAAGCTCGTTTGTAAAACTGTTGTGTTCGAGAAATAGCTTCAGTGAGTGGATCCGCTCTGATGTTTCTTTCTATGTCTCTCTTTTTCTCAAGTTCGCGGAGAAAGTCATCTTCTGAAATGAGCAATACATGTCTTAGAATGTGTCTGGATATATGATGGGACCCAGTTCACAAATGAACTCCAAATCCAGCAAACTTCTTAGACTGTATCGTCAACTAAATTTAATCAGTATCTTGCGCCATGCCTCCCTCAGTATCCGCTTGGACCACCTGTCCAAACTACTGCCGCTCAACAGAAGGAAAACTACAACTCTGACAGTCACTTTGTCATCCAGGTCACCTTGGAAACTTGGAATGATAGCCGTCTCCCGAAGAAGTCTGTCGTTATCAAATCCTTAGAACATCCACTTAAATTCATAAGCTGCTTCCGAACGTTTCTCCAGGATTGGATTAATATATTAACTTATTGCATCTAGTGCAAAAGCAACATCTGATGTGGTACTTGATATCTCATGATTGACTCAATTGCCTAAGCAAGTGATATGTCAATCATGCGCATCCCTCTCCCCTTTAGTTTGTAAGACACCTTTAGAGAGGGTGACTCCATCACCTGCAGGTACACCACCATGCCAGGAGTCGTCCATTCTAAAACACCTTTAGAATACTGTCTAAGTACCCATATTGGGAAACTACCCAAATCTAGATCTATAACCATAGATCTAGTAACCAGAATGCCTGATATAATATCCATATCCTATGTGGATAAACCACTGTGTGACAACCACAGTATAACCGATCGTAGTATAGGAATTTCACTTCCTACAACGTCAACGTGCATGTCATCCAAATACCAGGACATCACACCCTACTACCTTCTTAATAGATCCATCTCCTATTCTGACGAAGTCAAAACCCATGACTATCACATTAAAAATAGATGATCTATCTCTGCTATATCTGGTTCAGTCTACAAATAGACATAAGCTACTTGTCCACTATGCTTCCGCTGCTCCCAATGACTACAACAACCCTCTGGCAGAGTCATATACACGTGCACTTCTAAAGCTAGTTTAGAACGACGCTATACCCATCCTCTTGCCGGGTCTCATAGTCTAGAACAGCAGTAATGGCAAGTCTGGGTAAACAAGAACCTCCCTGCCACCATCTTTGAGGATACCGAAATACTTTTCGGGCGCCTTAGGTTACCCACCATATCTACGGAGTGGCTAATGGAATATCAAACCGGATTGAATGTTTAGGTTCTATTAAATTTTCAGTAATCGTTTGTGGTTCTGGAATCTCTTCCAGTTCTACCATACTCCCACTACTGTTTTCTGATAAAGTCCATTTTACTAAAACTGTGGCGAGTCAAGAACAATATCACTATTGATCTTCCAGATGGTAGAAAGTTATCCCCCGTCAAAGCCCGGATAACCCACAAACTACCATTACGGAAACATGCCTTGAGTTATCCAGAGTCCGGTTTTAAGCATAAGCCGAACAACTCCATATATCTTGACATCGTGAAGATATGAACCATTCTATATACTGTAAGGATTGCCTAGCACCCTATAATGAGTTTTGAAGCATCACATGTCTCAAAGTTTGGATTTTGATGGTGCTAGACAAGCATGCAAAGGAATCGATCCTAGAAAATTAGGGTTACAAAACTTAAAGCTAATTAAATTAGGGTTTCGAGACTACAACCTTTGTAGCTCCCTTTTGCTGAACTCCTTGGTCTCTTGGGTGTTAGAAGAAGGTCCTCTTGAAGTCCTCTCACGTCCACGATGATCCACCCGGAGTTCCCCGTCCAAGCTCGCAACTTCGAGAATTGAAGAGAACATTCTAAATAAGTTGGCTAAACTTCTGTAGAATGATGTTTTGGTTAAGATTCTCACTTCAAAAACCTTTCTTTATGTGTATTTTACTCACTAGAAGAAACTAGAGAGCAAGTATTGAAGGAGGAAGAAGATGGCTTTTTAGTTTAACGAGTAGAATGATAACCATCATAAGAAAAATGAAATATATCTTTATATATTTTATTTCTTCTCACTATGAACCATGGTTAAAATGATGGAGACATTATTTAACTTGAGTTTTATAACACAAAGAGAAGGATAACTCAAGGTTAGAGATAGGTGAGAATGGTTAGGTTTAAAGAAGAATGTAGAAGCAAGCAAGAATTATCCTTATCTTTTCTATTTTGTTTTAAACAATAAATCAAATAATAATCCATATATTCAACCATGGTGTGAGTCTTATATTGCCATCTTATTCCACATATAAACAACCATGATAGATTGGTGTATGTATGTATGTATGTATGCACATCCATATGTGCATGAAACTAGTAAGAAAGAAAGAAAGAAAAACATACATGCATGCACACATCCATCATCCATCATCCAAGAAAAGGTTTTAAGTGAGAAAACTAACGGTTAAATGATAAATCAACACTTGATTTATCAATCCGGCCATATCACATATGACCCCACCAAAAGCAAGCCGTCCGATCAATTTACGGTATCATATACACGCATTTTAATCGGGTCCATGCGCATATCGCATACGCGCACCACAACGTTTCGCCTGGACTAGGTAACTCCTGTGTGGGACTCTAAGACTCGTCAATACGCCGGCAGAGGGTGATGATCATATCAAGTACCCCCAAGCCGCCAGCGGTCAGCTAAACGTAACAGCCACCCGGGTATTGAGCGATCAGAGGAAAACAAGCGAACCTGCTACAACTCCCGTTGAGCCAACCGGCAACACTACCGTACAGTCCGGTCTCTTCGTCAAGTATGCTGCATATCAAGCCTAGGGATGGTCACCTCGACTCCAATAACTCAATAAATCGTGCCGGTGAATGGTCTATAACAGATTGAGAAACTACTGATAACACTTATCAGCAAATCTCAGCAGCCCTGGCCAGGGACTTACTGATATAACCAGTGGGGCACAGCACAGCATCAACTCCCAATACCGGGAGAGATGAAACCCCTCCTATCGCTCATTGTCTTCGTGTGTCTCGGGACTGTACCCAACGGCCATCTGTTTGCACGACTCAGTAGAGCCGTGGTAGGGTGGCAATCAAAGTACAGTGGGAGAACACACAAGACTCTATAACGATCTCGGGTCTACAGACTAACCTGTACCAGTGTCACCTGAGAACTGCTATCCGACGATAGATATAATTCCATATAGGAGTTCTCGGTGAGTCCGTCCAGTGTACCCAGTCACCACTGAGCACCTGTATATGATCTTGATGTCAAACATCGATGAATGTGGGAACATTCATCGCCCATCTTATGGGTCTAGTATCATATACGCTAGTCTACTCTGGTATATCAATGCCCCGTCTCGATATACTTACGACTAGGAACTTTCCAGGATATGCTTATAGACTACATATGTCCCACTAGTATGATCTCTATCATAATCAGAGTAGTCAAGCCGATATCCTCAGGGCTTTATCAGCATGTATGAATGAATAAAAGCATGATCAAATCAACATGTCAGATAAAGATGAACCAGATAGCATACTTGTTGCGCCACGGCAGCGCCCCGGCCGTCTATCCGAGGCCATAATGCGGAATCAAAATTTTTCCTTACTTGGAAACCGGCGCTACCGCGGACAAAGAAAAACCCGGATCGTTAACCATTAACCTAATGCTAGCAAACAAGAGATGGGAAGAGAAGTATACCAAGTGATCCGAGTCCTCCGGTCTTCTCGCCATCGTCCCGATCTCCCGCAGAAAGTCTAGTCTCCATATCGTCGCCTCCTCGCCGGAAAGGGCACCACATCGCCTGCGTCTTTTACGGGCTCCCGCCTCAATACCGAGGCAACTCGAGCATGAAGCCGGCAACTCGACATGCTCAAGATATGCTGTAGAATGTGTAGTGTAGAGGCTATGTCTCATTTGGGGTTTGTTGCCTATGAAGATGATGGAGGAATCAAGATTAGAAAAATGGTGCTTGCATTTTTCTAGCATGAAAATGAGATCAAGAATGAAACTCTCAAGATGAAGCTCTCATCTTCTTTTTCTCTCAAAAATGTCTTCAACCATTTTCTTAGAATGAGAATGGTGGAGGAAAGAATTACATAAGCAAGAGGGAGGTGAGTGTAGGAAAAGAGAGAGGGTGACCATATCCAAAACCTCATCATAACCATCTCACATCAACTCTAATCACAACTAATCAACAAAAAGCAAGTGATGAGAATGGTATCAAAAGATGCTTTCATGATAAATACATTTGCAAGAAAAACCTCCACAATGTGTTATTTGCAAACTTGCAAATAACCCCCTCCATCAGAAAAGTCCGGCCGGGAAAGAACAAAGGAAAACCGGCCGGAACGGAATGCAAACTGGCAACTCCAGAAAACTGGTCCCGTAATAAATTACAGGAAAACCCCGATACTGTGCATACACACCCGCATCTGTATTCCGACCGGATACAAATGCAATGAGACAAAATCTACACTGTACTAAACTAGGACCGGCTTAAGCCAAAGCCGGCTAGTAATATCCGTTCGATCCTGATCCGTGCAATACCGTACGTATCAGATCGAACCCTGCCATATAACTATACGGCCACTAGTACAAAACTGTCCGATCCTGATCCGTGCAATACCGCACGTATCTGATCGGACCCTGCCATATCTCCATACGGCCTCTACAGCGTTTCGCCCGAAAGCTTGAGTAACTGAAAGTGTGGTGGACTCTAAAGACTCGTCAATACAATGGCTGTGGATTTAACCACTAGCACGTCAGAGGTATTAGCCAATACGTGACGGGCCACCAGCTATTGACCAAAAGGGACGTCGATGAGCGAACTCATCCTGACACCCTACTGAGCCTGTCAGTGACAATATCCGTATAGTCCGGTCCGTTCGTCTATGAGTATCGCATGGCGGGCCTAGGGGGTTGGTAAAAGTCAGACCCCCAAAAGCGGTACAAGTCGTGTCGGAGCGTAGCCCAGAACACCCTGAGATATTACTGGAATACCTACCAGTAAATCTCCTGCCTCGGCCGAGGGCTTTGTGTAATGGCTCTCCTAGACACAGCGCGACCTCACCCCCAATACCGGGAGAGACGAACCCCTGCAGATCCGCTCACTGCCTCCATGTGGCTCGGGACTGTACCCAACTAAAACCTGTTTGCACGACTCCTTTGAGCCGTGGCAGGGTAGTAATCAAAGTACAGTGGGAACTCACACGAGACAAATGACGATCTCAGGTCAATGAACTAACCTGTACACATGTCACCAGGGAACTGCTATCTGACATCTGGTATAAGACCAACTAGCAGGTTCCCGGCGAGTCCTGTCCGGTGTACTCATAACCCAATGAGCACCTGTATACATCATAGGTGAACCAACTGACACCAGTGGCTTGTGAGACCGGCCACCGCCCCTCGTCGGGGTCTCGACTGTATACACTAGTCTACTAATAGAGTATCGATGCCCTGTCTCAAAACTCCTACGAATAGGGACCTTTTAAGGATGTGCCTATAGACTACCAGCTCCTACGTATATGATCGCCATCATACTGCCGGCAGTCAAGCAAGAATCCTAGGGGCTCTATCAAACGTGTAATAGCGACATGCCAGGTCACCTAAAGCAGTACACGATGATAAAGATAAACCAGATAGCATACTATCATCTCGAGTAAGACTGTCCTACCGGGATAGGTCATCCCTCAATCATTGCAATCACGTGCCTGTGATCCAATAATTGACTCTGAGGGCACTATCTCCAACAATCTCCCACTTGCACTCAAGGCTAATTATTGCGATGCCGCATACTCACAGCCCGTGTGATACCGAACACCCAACTCCTCTACTAGTCAGTCTCACAAAGTTCGTTTGCGAAACTATTGCGTTCGAGGAATAGCCTCAGTGAGTGGATCCGCTGTGATGTTTCTTTCTATGTCTCTCTATATCTCAAGTTCACGGAGAAAGCCATCTCCCGAAATGAGCAATACCTGTCTTAGAATGTCTGGATGTCTGATGGGACCTAGCTCATAAATGAACTCCAAATCCAAACTTCTTAGACTGTATCGTCAACTGAACTTAATCAGTATCCTGCGCCATGCCACCCTCAGTATTGCCTTGGACCACCTGTCCAAAATACTGCCCCTCGTCAGAAGGAAAAACTATAACTCTGACAGCCACTCTGCCATCCAGGTCACCTTGGAAGCCTGGAATGATAACCGTCTCCTAAAGGAGGCTGCCGTTATCATATCCCTAGAACATCAACTTATGTTCTAAAACTGCTTCCGACCGTTTCTCCAGGATTGGATTAATATCAACTTATTGTATCTACTGCAAGAACAACATCTGGTGTGGTACTTGACATCTCATGATTGACTCAATTGCCTAAGCAAGTGATCTGCCAATCATGAGTATCCCTCTCCCCTTTAGTCTATAAGACACCTTTAGAGAGGGTGACTCCATCAACTGCAGGTGCACTACCGTGCCAGGAGTCGTCCATTCTAAATACTCATAGAATGCTGTCAAGGTACCCAGATTGGGAAACCACCCAAATCTAGATCTAAAACCATAGATCTAGTAACCAGTATGTCAGATATTATGTCCAAGTCCTACTTGGAGAAACCACTGTGTGATGACCAAAGTATAACCGATCGTAGTATAGGATTTTCTTTTCCTACTATGTGTATGTCATCCAAATACCAGGATATCACACCCTACTACCTTCTCAACAGATCCATCCCCTATTCTGATGAAGTCAAACCTATGACTGTCACGTCAGAAATAGATGATCTGTCTCCGCTACATCTGCTTTAGTCTATAAATAGACATAAGCCTGATGACCACCAATGCTTCCGATGCTCCCACTGACTACGACAACCCTCTGCCAGAGTCATATAGACGTGCACTTCTAAAGCTAGTTTAGAACGACGCTATACTCATCCTCCAGCCGGGTCTCACAGTCTGGAACAACAGCAATGGTAAGTCTGGGTAAACAAGAACCTCCCTGCCACCGTCCTTGAGCATACCGAAGTACCTCTCGAGTGCCTGAGGTTACCCACCATATCTGCGGAGTGGCTAATGGAATGTCAATCCAGATTGAATCTTTAGGTTCCTTATCAAATCTTCAGTAATCGTTTGCGGTTCTGGAATCACTTCCAGTTCTACCATACTCCCACTACTGTTTTTGAAAAAATCCATTTTTAATAAAACTGTGGCGAGTCTAGAATAATATTTCTATTGATCTGCCAGATGGTAGAAAATCAACCCTCGTCATAGCCTGGGTCAACCCACAAACAGCAATTACAGAAACGTGCCTTGAGTTGTCCAGTGTCTGGTTTTAATCATAAGCCGGACAACTCCCCGTACCTTAATATCGTTAAGATATGAACTGTTCTATATCCAATATAGAACCAGAGGCACTGATTTAATTGAACCAGATTCAAATCATGCAGCTATCTCTAGTGCATGTAAACTAAATGGAAGGAGGCCGATCAGCGTTACTCAACTTAGGAATGCTTCCAATTATGAGTAACCTGAAAGAGAAGAAAGTTCTCTTTATCATTACTATCAACTGAATACCATACACAAGTATCTACATCTTCGATCACTTTGAAGAATCCCGATACTTGCTACACATGGTTCTCTACTCTATTCAAATACCTATAACTCCTCAAAACTTAGACCCTGTGTTTCTACGAAACACATGTCTAAGAACTAGAGAAGTTAAAAGTAAACAGAATAAGTATGAGGACCAACCCCTCTGTCCTAATGGACACTGGACAACATACAATACTCTGTATAAGTCCGCTGAGTCTAACAACTCTTTCACTGTGTGTCGTAGGTTGAAAACTGTACTTATGGTTAAGAAGAATTACACCGTTGTTTAATGCTCCTTACCTAACCATCCACTGATATAGGTAAATGTCATCGACATAATATCAAAAGGTATATCTCATTCTATGAAAATAGACGTACAGATATATCAATTTGAAATTGGTGCACAACAGCGGATATTCAAAACCAAATATTTGCCGACCGGCAAACAGCCTAGATGATCTCCTCAAATATCACCGATTACAACGAATCCCGATATAATGAGGATGATCACCCTATTCCCAATAACTTACTCCCACTCATCATCTGTAAAACCATACAGATGTGAGAATCATACCTGGTAAATACAAACCCTGGAGTAAGTATCTAATCGGGAAATCAGTTTTCTTTTAACATTACACAGTGAAACTGAAACATTGAAATGTTTCGGTGGGGTATTCCGGTATTCTTAGTAATGCCTCTTCCATTATCCAGATTCACAACTGTAACCGTATATCTCTTTGCCATCTGTCCAAATCCCTTTATATGTCTTTAGTCATTACCGTCTGCACACCCCTTTAGGCCAAATGGTTTTCTTCCTTCCCTACCGTTCGGCACCAGCCTATGGTTTGGAAGAAGACTATCCAATAAGCATAAAAGGTGTACTGTCCTAATCCTAGGAGCACTCGCAAAGCGAGAGAAGGTGAAGATAAAAGACAACCGAATAAACCTTATTCCTATTTCTCCTGAACCAGAATCCATCCCCGAACTGGAACAAGTTCCTTTCGAGTTCGTATATAACCATACGATGGAGTATCCAATAAACTGTGGATCTTCATAGTGACACGGAGTGTCCTGGAGAAATACAAAGGTGATTTAGGATTGGCGAAGAAATACTTGGTTTGGTCGTGAATATCAGTCGCAATTTACTTTGCCCTCCTACTAATCCCTTGCTTTGTCTTAACTTAATACCTTCTGCACACCATCGTTATGCTAATTGGTTTTCTTCATTCCCTACCGATCGGCACCAGCCTAAGGTTTGGAAGAAGACTATCCAATTTGCGTAATAGGTGTACTATCTCCTAAACCAAGGAGTACTCACAACTTGAGAGAAGGTAAAAGGGAAAAGACAACTGAATAATCCTATCCGTTTTCTCCAGAACCGGAAACCATCCTCGAATTCCTTCGAGTTCGTATCTAACCATACGATGGTTTTGTCCAATGGAAGTGGACGTTCGTAGTAATACGGGGTGTCCTGGAGAAAAGGGTAAAAGTAGGAGTGGCAATGAGGTCTGCAACTCTGACAATCCAAAAGCCAGTGTTAAGAAGGTTCGGTCAACTTGGTCACTGAGTCAAAGTCCAGGGTCGGGTCAATGGTCGCTGCCAAAGAGAGAGAGAAAAGAAACACTCAGCGTGCACTCTAACCTAGATCAGAATGGTTATCACTTTGTCTAATCTGGAAACCTCCCACTGTACCTCAAATTCTCCTCCAAACCTGAAAGAAGAATTAGTCGGGGTCACCCGAGGAGTAAACTAACTCATCAGTGGGAATCGGGATCCAACTATCATTGTATGATAACTTGACGGAATCCACTCAAGTCACCACACTCCAGAAGGTATGCGCATGCCTGGCAAGTTTCAGTTCTTTTGAAACTCCCGATGAAAGTTTTACCCTTAGGACCCAAGTGACCTTGACACAGTCAACAAATCAAAGAGTCCTAGTCAAGTTCAACCCGTCATTATCCTGGATTGCATTAAACCCACCCGTACGAGCCCTTGACACAGTCAACAAGGCCGCACGACTGTCCTAACCAATCCCATTAATATGCTGCAGACAAACACTACTTAGCTACCGCACACTACGCCTTGACACAGTCAACAAACGCAGCACGAATACTAAGTAATACTTGTAAGAAATGACGGAGGGCTACGTCTAGTTTTTGGCGAAAAACTTTTAACGTAATGAACTTGATATCGTTGAAGGAACTGCATAGCCTTTTATAAAAAATATAGTGACGAAAACCTTTACTAAAGAGGTCACTCCCGGTGAAGGGATCTCGGCTCTTTCCCCGTAGAATGAGGTGCAGGATATTCCAACTGAATACCACGATGCAAAGCAAAAGTAATCGGCTATAGTGAAGTTATTACCCTGACGCAAACTTTTGTCCAAGGGGTCACTCCCGGTGAAGGGATCTCGGCCCTTGCCTCGTCGACTGAGGAGCAGGATATTCCAAATGAATACCACGATGCAAAACAAAAGTGAACGTCCTTGCAACAACAGCTTTTTGAAAAATGTTCCAACAACATCAGAATAGGTTTGTTTATCTTGCATTGATCCGAATCAACGCAGTCACATCAAATGATCACACCAATAAAGAACGAAAATAATGATGTACGTATATGCCATCCGCATTCGCCACTGGGTCCCGTCATTACCCGTTAGGTTACTTAACTAACGACAGAGCGGGGACTGGACTAGCGCGGATGCAAAACATATACAACATCTACTAATATATATACCAATATATTATATTTCGGTCAAGGCGTAATAAAAATGCAACATCACAGAAATGTACAGCATCACAGAACAATACAGATATCTGGGATCCCCGGGTTTCACAGAGCCGCTGCTGAAACCCGACGTTCCCCTGGTTGTGTGGATAGCCTGTGCAATGAAATCCTAGACCCCTACGGGCGCGGAAAGTCACCCGCCGAAACCTGAAGCGAGGCAGCCCCCTTCAGCACCGTGAATGGACCACCCAGCACTTCACGGAATCCGGTAACTTGGGCACCCCTCCTGGGTCAACCTGTACCCCCTACGAGTGTGGCGAATAGCCCGCCAATCCTAGAGTGAAGCCCCCTCCGTCTCAATGCCATGAGATGCGGGCCCGTTGCCCTCTAGAACCCGACTATCCGTGCACCCCTCCGCGGGGTAATCCTAGTACAGAAAGTAAAATATACATACACCGGGTACATCGACCGCAACCAGGTCGTGCCCTAAAAGAATAATACAAACAGGCAGTGACGGCAGTCCACATGTCGGACGCTCGCCCCGCAATATCAAATGTACATAATACAACAAAACAGTACTAGCATTGCATCCAGGCTATCCCCCACGACCGATCCGCAACAACACAGCATAAACATAGAACATCAACGTGAAAGTCACGTTCGCAAATCCGTCTAACCGGGCTATAGCAGTTAGACGTGATTTACCGATCAAGTGACAATCACGGTCGCAGATATAATGTAAATACTGTGAAATAATGTGTTTAAAAATATCCGATCGATCAAACAATTAACAAGTGGGCCCCCAAGAAAAACTGCAGCACTCACAGAGAAACTGGGCCCAATTTTAATATTCCAAAAGCCCTGTTTTCAGCCCAGAAAGCAACTGAAGAAAAACGACGAAGTGACCTTACCATAGTGCGGCGGAACCGCGGCCCAAAGGGGGTTTTGGCCGCGGTTCCGCGCTCCAACTAGGGAATCACTCTCTCTATTTTCTACAGTAGCCTTATATTTTCCAGTACATCATTTTTCTGCAACCTAAAAAAATTTTAGACATCAAAAAATTTCAACAGAAAACTGATGTGAGCAAAAACGCGGTTTTTCGGAATTTTGGTCGATCGGATAAGTAAAACGCATTAGAACAAGCTAGACAAGGTTAATGGCGTGTCTCTGATACCATGTTGCGCCACGGCAGCGCCCCGGCCGTCTATCCGAGGCCATAATGCGGAATCAAAATTTTTCCTTACTTGGAAACTGGCGCTACCGCGGACAAAGAAAAACCCGGATCGTTAACCATTAACCTAATGCTAGCAAACAAGAGATAGGAAGAGAAGTATACCAAGTGATCCGAGTCCTCCGGTCTTCTCGCCATCGTCCCGATCTCCCGCAGAAAGTCTAGTCTCCATATCGTCGCCTCCTCGCCGGAAAGGGCACCACATCGCCTGCGTCTTTTACGGGCTCCCGCCTCAATACCGAGGCAACTCGAGCATGAAGCCGGCAACTCGACATGCTCAAGATATGCTGTAGAATGTGTAGTGTAGAGGCTATGTCTCATTTGGGGTTTGTTGCCTATGAAGATGATGGAGGAATCAAGATTAGAAAAATGGTGCTTGCATTTTTCTAGCATGAAAATGAGATCAAGAATGAAACTCTCAAGATGAAGCTCTCATCTTCTTTTTCTCTTAAAAATGTCTTCAACCATTTTCTTAGAATGAGAATGGTGGAGGAAAGAATTACATAAGCAAGAGGGAGGTGAGTGTAGGAAAAGAGAGAGGGTGACCATATCCAAAACCTCATCATAACCATCTCACATCAACTCTAATCACAACTAATCAACAAAAAGCAAGTGATGAGAATGGTATCAAAAGATGCTTTCATGATAAATACATTTGCAAGAAAAACCTCCACAATGTGTTATTTGCAAACTTGCAAATAACCCCCTCCATCAGAAAAGTCCGGCCGGGAAAGAACAAAGGAAAACCGGCCGGAACGGAATGCAAACTGGCAACTCCAGAAAACTGGTCCCGTAATAAATTACAGGAAAACCCCGATACTGTGCATACACACCCGCATCTGTATTCCGACCGGATACAAATGCAATGAGAAAAAATCTACACTGTACTAAACTAGGACCGGCTTAAGCCAAAGCCGGCTAGTAATATCCGTTCGATCCTGATCCGTGCAATACCGCACGTATCAGATCGAACCCTGCCATATAACTATAAGGCCACTAGTACAAAACTGTCCGATCCTGATCCGTGCAATACCGCACGTATCTGATCGGACCCTGCCATATCTCCATACGGCCTCTACAGCGTTTCGCCCGAAAGCTTGAGTAACTGAAAGTGTGGTGGACTCTAAAGACTCGTCAATACAATGGCTATGGATTTAACCACTAGCACGTCAGAGGTATTAGCCAATACGTGACGGGCCACCAGCTATTGACCAAAAGGGACGTCGATGAGCGAACTCATCCTGACACCCTACTGAGCCTGTCAGTGACAATATCCATACAGTCCGGTCCGTTCGTCTATGAGTATCGCATGGCGGGCCTAGGGGGTTGGTAAAAGTCATACCCCCAAAAGCGGTACAAGTCGTGTCGGAGCGTAGTCCAGAACACCCTGAGATATTACTGGAATACCTACCAGTAAATCTCCTGCCTCGGCCGAGGGCTTTGTGTAATGGCTCTCCTAGACACAGCGCGACCTCACCCCCAATACCGGGAGAGACGAACCCCTGCAGATCCGCTCACTGCCTCCATGTGGCTCGGGACTGTACCCAACTAAAACCTGTTTGCATGACTCCTTTGAGCCGTGGTAGGGTAGTAATCAAAGTACAGTGTGAACTCACACGAGACAAATGACGATCTCAGGTCAATGAACTAACCTGTACACATGTCACCAGGGAACTGCTATCTGACATCTGGTATAAGACCAACTAGCAGGTTCCCGGTGAGTCCTATCCGGTGTACTCATAACCCAATGAGCACCTGTATACATCATAGGTGAACCAACTGACACCAGTGGCTTGTGAGACCGGCCACCGCCCCTCGTCGGGGTCTCGACTGTATACACTAGTCTACTGATGGAGTATCGATGCCCTGTCTCGAAACTCCTACGACTAGGGACCTTTTAAGGATGTGCCTATAGACTACCAGCTCCCACGTATATGATCGCCATCATACTGCCGGCAGTCAAGCAAGAATCCTAGGGGCTCTATCAAACGTGTAATAGCGACATGCCAGGTCACCTAAAGCAGTACACGATGATAAAGATAAACCAGATAGCATACTATCATCTCGAGTAAGACTGTCCTACCGGGATAGTTCCTCCCTCAATCATTGCAATCACGTGCCTGTGATCCAATAATTGACTCTGAGGGCACTATCTCCAACAATACTATCATGTCGAGCAAGAATGCATACTGAATATATATACATGTACAAATACATCCACTATCATATAATGGCCTCTAGGGCATACATATATCCAACATATACAATATAGAAACATAGGCACTAATTTAATTGGAATCAGATTCAAATCATGCAGCTGTCTCCAGTGCATGTCAACTAAATGGAAGGAGGTCGATCAGCATTACTCAACTTAGGAGTGCATCCGATATGAGTAACCTGAAAGAGAAGAAAGTTCTCAAAGCCATTACTATCAACTGAATACCAAACACAAGTATCTACATCTTTGATCAACTTGAATAATCCTGATACTTGAATCACGTGGTTCTCTATTTTATTCTTATACATATAACTTCTTAAAACTTGGGCCTTGTATTTCTACGAAACACTTGTCTAAAACTTGAGAAGTCACAAGTAAACAGAATATAGTACGAGGACCAACCCCTCTGTCCTAATGGACACTGGACAACATACAATACTTTGTATAAGTCCTCTGAGTTGAATAACTCATATCTTGTGCATCATAGGTTGAAAACTATACTATGGTTATAAAGAATTACACTGTTGTTTAATGCTCCTTACCTAATCATCAACTGATATAGGTAAATGTCATGGACATAATTTCAAAAAGTTATATCTCACTTTATAAATGTACAGATATATCAGTTTGAAATTAGTGCATAAAAACGGATATTCAAAACCAAATATTTGTCGTCTGGCAAAAACCTAGGCGATTTCCTCAAATATCACCGATTACAACGAATCCCGATATAATGAGAATGATCACCTAATTCCCAATAACTTACTCCCACTCATCATCTGTAAAACCATACAGATGTGAGAATCAAATCTGGTAAATACATACCCTGGAGTAAGGATCTAGTTGGGAAATCGGTTTTCTATTAACAACGCATAGTGAATCTGAAACATGAAAATGTTTCGAAGGGGTATCCGGATATTCCTAGTAATACCTCTTCCACTATCTGATTCACGACTATAACCATATATTTCTTTTCCATCTCTCCAAATTCCTTTTATTTGTCTTTACTCATTTCCTTCTGTACACCGCCCTTAGGCTAAATGGTTTTCTTCCTTCCCTACCGTTCGGCACTAGTCTATGGTTTGGAAGAAGACTATCCAATAAGGGTAATAGGTGTACCCTCCTAATCCTAGGAGTACTCACAACCTGAGAGAAGTTAAAGATAAAAGACAACCGAATAATCCTTATTCTATTTCTCCTGAACCAGAATCCATCCTCGAACTGGAATAAGTTCCTTTGAGTTCGTATATAACCATACGATGGATTATCCAATAACTATGGATCTTCGTAGTGATACGGGGTGTTTTGGAGAAATACAAAGGTGAAGTAAGGGTGGCGATGAAATACGTGGTTTGGTCGTGAATGATAGGAGTTGTAATTTACTTTGCTCTCTTTCTAATCCATTTATTTGTCTTTACTTATTATCTTATGTACACCAGACTTAGGCTAAATGGTTTTCTTCCTTCCCTACCGTTCGGCACCAGCCTATGGTTTGGACGAAGACTATCCAATAAGCGTAATAGGTGTACTCTCCTAATCCTAAGAGTACTCGCAACTTGAGAGACGGTAAAGATAAAAGACAACTGAATAAACCTTATTCCATTTCTCCTGAACCAGAATTCATCCTTGAACATGAACAAGTTCCTTCGAGTTCGTATATAACTATACGATGGTCATATCTAATGAAAATGGGATCTTCGTAGTGATACGGAATATTCCGGAGAAAAGCAAAGGGTAAAAATAGGAGTGGCAATGAAATATGCAACTCCGACAATCCAATGGCCAGTATTTTAAGAAATTTCGGTTAACTTGGTTACTGAGTTATAGTCTAGGGTCGGGTCATGATCGCTGCCAAGAGAGAGAGAAAAGAAACACTCAACGTGCACTCTAACCTAGATCAGAATGATCGATAACTTTATCTAATCAAGATGTCTCCCACTGTATCCTCAAATTCTCCTCCAAACCTGAAAGTAGAATTAGTCGGGATCACCCGAGGAGTAAACCAACTCATCAGTGGGTATCGGGATCCAACTATCATCGCATGATAACCTGATGGAATCCACTCAAGTCACCACACTCCAGAGGGTATGCACATGTCTGGCAAGTTTCTTGTATGTTTGAAACTCCCGATATGTGATTTTACCCCTATGACTCAAGTGAACTTGACGAATAATCAATAAATCAAAAGGTCCTAATCAAGTTCAACCCGTCATTATTTTGATTACGTTAAACCCACCCGCACGACCCTTGATGAATAATCAACAAATTTGTATGACCGTCCTAACCAATCCGCATGTCCATGCGACATAAAAGCATTACATAGCTACCGCACACTACGCCTCGGCGAATAGCAACGACAAATGTAGTGCGAATACTAAGCAAAACTAATCTGAAATGACGGAGGGCTACGGCTGGTTTTTGGCGAAAAACCTTTAACGTAATGAATTTGATATCGTTGAAGGAACCGGATAGCTTTTTATAAATATATAGTGGCGAAAACCTTTGCTAAAGAGGTCACTCCCGGTGAAGGGATCTCGGCTCTTTCCTCATAGAATGAGGTGCAAGATATTCCTAACTGAATACTACGACGCAAAGCAAAAAGTAATCGACTATTGTGAAGTTATTACCCTGAAACAAATCTCTGCTCAAGGGGTCACTCCCGATGAAGGGATCTCGGCCCTTGCCTCGTCGAATGAGGTGCTGGATATTCATAACCGAATACCGCTATGCAAAACAAAAGAGAACGTCCTTGTAATAACAGCTTTTTGAAAATTGTTCCAACAACATCAAATAGGTTTGTTTTCCTTGCATTGATCTAAATCAATGCAGTCCTTTAATTAATCACACCAGAAAAGAATGAAAATATGGTGTACGTATATGCCATCCACATTCGCCACTAGGTCCCGTCATCACTCGTTAGGCTACTTAACTAACGACAGAGCGGGGACTGGACTAGCGCGGGTGTAAAACATATACAACATCTACTAGTATATATATCAATATATAATAATTGCTCCAGGCGTGATAAATGCAACATCACAGAAAAGTAATAAGTATCACAGAACAATACAAATAATCTGGGAGCCCCGGGTTTCCTTTGAGCCACAACTGAAACCCGACGTTCCCCTGGTCGTGTGGATAGCATGTGCAATGAAAACCTAGACCCCTACGAGCACGGCAAGTTACCCTCCAAAACTAGAAGCGAGGCAGCCCACTTCAGCAAAGTGAATGGGCCACCCAACACTTCACGGAATCCGGTAACTTGAGCACCCCTCCTTGGGTCAACATGTACCCCCTACGAGTATGGCGAATAACCCGCCAATTTTAGAGTGAAGCCCCCTCCTTCTCAACGCCATGAGATACGGGCCCGTTGCCCTCCAGAACCCGGCTATCCGTGCATTCCATCGCAGGGTAATCCTAGTACAGAAAAGAAAATACGTACAACGGTGACATCGACCTCAACCCGGTCGTGCCCCAAAAGAATAATATACAAATAGGCAGTGACGGCAGTCCATATGTCGTACGCTCGCCCTGCGATATCAAATGTACAAATAAAACTAAATTGTACTAACATTGCACCCAAGCTATCCACCATGACAAATCCGCAACATCACAACACAATACAGAACATCAACGTGAATGTCACGTTCGCAAACCCGTCTAAAAGAACTATAGCGATTAGACAAGTTATACCGATCAAATGACATTCACGGTCATAGATAGAAATGTATGTACTGTAAACTTTAAACAATGTTAGAAAATATCGAGTTCGAAATAACCCCGAATAGCCCGAAACAACTAAATAAAACCATATCAAAACTGGGCTAAACAAACAATACAACTGAACCAACATTCCAGAGACAAAACCATACCCAAAAAACGAAACCCTGAAGCTTTGTTTTGGCCGGCCTCCTGGGTTTTTCAAGCAATGTGCTCGGCCAAATGTTGGTGGATTGGGTTCGTATTTGGGGTATGGTCAAGTTGTCATGTCAGTAGTCTTCTGCAATTTCTAAAAAAAATTTTGAAGACGCTTTAAAATTCGACAGAACCTGAAATGTTCAGGGCAATGTATTGGGGTTGTTTCAGTTTCGATAGTTTAATATTGTCTAAACCAACTTGTATATGGTTAATGGGTTGGCTCTGATACCATGTTGGGTTACGGCAGCGCCCCATCCATCAATCCTTGGCCAGATGCGGAACAAAATTTATAAGACTTGGCGCTACCACAACCAATTACCCAGATCATACCATTAACCGTTTACTAGCAAACTGTAAAAGGAGTTTAGAGATTATACCGATCGATCCATGTCTTTCAGTCTTCAACCTCTTCCCAAGCACCTCGCAGCTGCCCCGAACAAATTCTCTCTCCGGTCTCCCTCATCGAAGACGATCCACGTCGAGGATTCTTAATACGGGCTCCCGCTTCAAATCGAAGCAATTCGAACAACTAGTTTGCTAACCTAGGTGCCCAAGATGATGTAGAGATAGTGTGTGAATACTTTGTCTCAAAACACTGTAGGATTCTCAACACATGAGAGGGATAGAGTGGAGGTTGAAGAAGATGCCCATGGTGGAAATTGTGAACTCAAGAGAATAGCAAGTGAGCAAAAACCAAAAACCAAAAAAAAAAAATAAGATGGCTGCCCCATATTTTTGAAGTGGGTATTTAGATATATTGTAGTGAGTAAATGAGCCACACACACACACACAAAATATCTCTACACTCACACACTCACCACAAATATCTAAGCTCACTAAAAAATATCTTAGTCATGACAAAATCTATGTCATGCCAAGAATGAGTCACAATTTCCACATTAAACATTTAAACTAAAATGTTTAATCCATAAAAAGAAAATGGCATCAACTAAAGTAATCTTATAACGAATTACAAGAATACCCCTCATCCGAAAATACATACCCGCATCCATATTCTGACTGAATACGAATACTACGAGACGAAAGTAATCCAACAATATAATACTAGGATCCGGCATAAACCAAAGCCCACTAGTATGATCTGTCCGATCATGATCCGTACACGAGTGCACGTATATGATCGAACCCTGCCATAAAACCATACGGCCTCTACAATGTTTCGTCCGAACTAGGGAAATACTCTGTGTGGGACTCTCAAGACTCGTCAACACGCTGGCAGTGGGTATAACCACAAGCACGTTAGTGGCACTAGCTGTACGTAACGACTACCCAGGTATTGAGCGAAAGGGAGGCCGGCGAGCGAACTCATCCTGAAACCCTATCGAGCCTAACAGTGACAATATCCATACAGTCTGTTCCGTTCATCTATGAGTATCGCATATCGGGTCTAGGGGGTGGATAAAGTCAGACCCCTAATAACGCGATATTTAGTGTCGGTATGAAGCCCATCACCACCAGAGAAACTACCAATCCTAGATCGGTAATTCTCGACTATCTTGGCCAAGGATTTCTGGTGATGTCCATCCGTGCACACCGTGACCTCTACCCCTAATACCGGGAGAGATGAATCCCCTGACGATCCGCTCACTGCCTCCATGTGGCTCGGGACTGTACCCAACTAAAACCTGTTTGCACGATTCCTTCGAGCCGTGGTAGGGTAGTAATCAAAGCACAGTGGGAACTCACATGAGACAAATGACGATCTTAGGTCGATAGACTAACCTGTACATATGTCACCTAGGAACTGCTATCTGACAATGGGTATAATACCAACTAGCATGTTCCCGGCGAGTCCGTCCGGTGTACTCATAACCCAATGAGCACTTGTATACTATCTTAGGTGAACTACTGACACCAATGGCTTGTGAGACCTGCCACCGCTCCTCGTCGGGGTCTCGATCCGTATACACTAGTCTACTCTCAGAGTATCGATGCCCAGTCTTGAAACTCCCACGACTAGGGACACTTTAAGGATGTGCTTATAGACCACCCAACTCTCACGTATATGATCACCATCATACTGCTGGTAGTCAAGCAAGAATCCTATGGGCTCTATCAACATGTAATAGTGATCTGTAATGTCACCTGAAGTATGTAAACGATGATAAAAACAAACCAGATAGTATACTATCATCTCGAGTAAGACTGTTCTACCGGTATAGGTCCTCCCTCAATCATTGCAATCACGTGCATGCGATCCAATAATTGACTTTGAGGGTACTATAGCCAACAGATATCTCATGCCTGGACATACAAACGGTAAGTGAACAATACGGACTCGTTTCGTGTTTTGCGTCAAATATCGGTATTTTGATGATTTGTGCTTCGCAACCGCCTTGACAAGTCATGCTTCACGCCGGGATCGACACAAGGAAGAACAACTCATGAGCAAGGGAGCGTTGAAAGAATCGTCGCGATTCGACCATCCGAGCCAAAGCCATGGCCATTTCTTTCTTACCTTGTTTCCTTTGTTTTTGTATTTGATATTTTTGTGACAAACCAAACATATTCCTTATTTATTGAGCCTTAAACAACAAAACCTAATACACAATTTCCTGTTGATCGACTCGTACTTGCCGGCTCACTACAACGCGTCGTGCACTTGCGGTTTATAAATTTTAAAACGAGACCGAGCTCGCGTGCGCATCCATTTCCAAAACCGATTCTATTTTCAATGTAGGGTTCCTAGGCACTCTAATGAGGTCTCGCAAGGCATCAACCATGCCATTTTGAAAATTTACGGTGTCGAGAAACCCTAGACTAGATCGTTAACTAGAATTTTAGGCGACAAAAGCGAATAGTTAACAACTTAACTACAAGAACGGAAATACAACCTTTGTAGATCCGATTCTCCACCTCCATAGCTCCGCAATGAAGTCTCCTCGCTGTCCAAATCGAATCCCGGGCTCTAGCGTCGGCTTCTTCGGAAAAATGGGCGGGCTAGGTCGTCGACTTCGATGCCGAAGATGATCTACGTCGAGGCATCACTAGATCAAGCTCCCACTTCACCAAGTCATGAAACTTGTGAAGAAAACACCCTATACTACTTGGCAAGAGGTAGAGGATGAAGAAATAGGAGGTGGGTTCACTTTAGAATTGGATTTCTCACTCATTTGCTCAAGTTTCCATTGAAGGAGCAAGGTTTTCTTCTTGTTGTCAAGATGAAGAAGAAGAAGAAAGAATATGATAAGTTCACTTTAAAAAAGGAAAAGAAAATCAATACTTATCATATTCAAACCATGGTTAAGTGTAGAGAATGAATCATGGTTAAGTGGAATGGTTAGGGTTAAGCATGAGACAAGAATGGTGGACTAGGTCAAAGCTTCATGAAGCTTCAACAAAACTACAAATAAAGCCACCATTCTTTTCATATCTATTCCAAAATGAATAAACAAATAAATAAATGAATAAATAAGTATGAAAAACAAAACCCTAACCATTTAAATAACCATGGTTTAATCTTTACACTTAACCAAATAAGCATGCATCATCAAACATGATACAATCATGTGCACAAAAGTATATCACATATACAACTTGCACAATCCAAGTGAGAATATCCATTTAAAGTGAACCAATACTAGTTAATGCAAAGTAATATATCAAATATATAATTATACATTAAATCATTAAATCAACACTTGATTTAACGATCCGGTCATATCGCATATAACCGACTAGTATCCAATGTATCGGCTTATCGAATCAATCCTTGATTCGATAACTAGGTTATTGTAAGTGCACGGCGGCGCCCCGGCCGTCAATCCGACGGCCAAACGCGGAAACGGTGGTAAACTTAAATTTTTTGCGGACTTTGCAAACCGGCACCACCGCGCACTAAAACCGGATCGGGCCATTAAACTAAATCTAGCTAACTACAAAAAGAAGGGGAAGAGATGTACCGACGATCCGAGTCCTCCGGTCTTCATCTCCACTCCGATCTCCTCGCGGGATCTCCGTCCGTCTCCTCCTCGTCGGAAAGGGCACCACGAGGCCGGGTACTTTTACGGGCTCCCACCTCAATACCGAGGCAACTCGCGCATGAAGCCGGCTACTCGACATGCTCAAGATATACTGTAGGGAATGTAATGTAGAATGTATGTCTCACATTGGGGTTGGTTGCCATTGAAGATGATGGAGGAATCAAGACTAGAAAAATGGTGCTTGCATTTTTCTAGCATGGAAAGAAGATCAAGAATGAAACTCTCATGGTGAAGCTCTCATCTTTTTCTTTCTCTCTCTTTTCTTTTCTTCTTCTCTTTCTTTTTCAACCATGAATACCTTCTTACCTCAAGTGTAGAATATGGTGGAGGAAGAACAATATCATATCAAGAGGGAGGTGAGTGTAGGAAAAGAAAAGAGGTGACCACATCCAAGAACATAATCATCACTAAATCTCAAATCAACCTCAAATCCATTTCAAATCTCATAAAGCAAAGATGCTAACCATTATGAAGGAAAAAGAAAAGATGCTATCATAATGCATGAAACCCCTCCACAAAAGTAATTTGCAAAACTGCAAATTAACCCCTCCATCAGAAAAGTCCGACCGGGAAAGAACAAAGAAAAACCGGCCGGAACGGAATGCAAAATGGCAACTCCAGAAAACTGGTCCCGTAATAAATTACAGGATAACCCCGATACTGTGCATACACACCTGCATTTGTATTCCGTCCGGATACAAATGCAAAGAGACAAAATCTACACTGTACTATACTAGGATCGGCTTAAACCAAAGCCGGCTAGTAAAATCCGTTCGATCCTGATCCGTGCAATACCGCACGTATCTGATCGAACGCTGCCATATAACTATACGGCCACTAGTACAAACCGTCCGATCCTGATCCGTGCAATACCGCACGTATCTGATCGGACCCTGCCATATCTCCATACGGCCTCTACAGCGTTTCGCCCGAAAGCTTGAGTAACTGGAAGTGTGGTGGACTCTAAAGACTCGTCAATACTATGGCTGTGGATTTAACCACTAGCACGTCAGAGGTATAAGCCAATACGTGACGGGCCACCAGCTATTTACCAAAAGGGACGTCGATGAGGAAGCTCACCCCGACACCCAACTGAGCCTGTCAGTGACAATATCCGTACAGTCCGGTCCGTTCGTCTATGAGCATCGCATGGCGGGCCTAGGGGGTTGGTAAAAGTCAGACCCCCAAAAGCGGTACAAGTCGTGTCGGAGTGTAGCCCAGAACACCCTGAGATACTACTGGAATACCTACCAGTAAATCTCCTGCCTTGGCCAAGGTCTTTGTGTAATGGCTCTCCTAGACACAGCGCGACCTCACCCCCAATACCGGGAGAGACGAACCCCTGAAGATCCGCTCACTGCCTCCATGTGGCTCGGGACTGTACCCAACTAAAACCTGTTTGCACGACTCCTTTGAGCCGTGGTAGGGTAGTAATCAAAGTACAGTGGGAACTCACACGAGACAAATGACGATCCCCAGGTCGATGAACTAACCTGTACACATGTCACCAGGGAACTGCTATCTGACGTCAGGTATAAGACCAACTAGCATGTTCCCGGCGAGTCCTGTCCGGTGTACTCATAACCCAATGAGCACCTGTATACATCTTAGGTGAACCTACTGACACCAGTGGCTTGTGAGACCGGCCACCGCCCCTCGTCGGGGTCTCGACTGTATACACTAGTCTACTCTGGAGAATCGATGCCCTGTCTCGAAACTCCCACGACTAGGGACCTTTTAAGGATGTGCTTATAGACTCCAGCTCTCACTTATATGATCGCCCTCATACTGCTGGCAGTCAAGCAAGAATCCAAGGGGCTCTATCAACGTGCAATAGCGACATGTCAGGTCACCTAAAGCAGTACACGATGATAAAGGTAAACCAGATAGCATACTATCATCTCGAGCAAGACTGTCCTACCGGGATAGGTCCTCCCTCAATCATTGCAATCACGTGCCTGTGATCCAATAATTGACTCTGAGGGCACTATCTCCAACAATCTCCTACTTGCACTCAAGGCTAATTATTGCGATGTCGCATACTCACAGCCCGTGTGATACCGAACACCCAACTCCCCTACTAGTCAGTTTCACAAAATCCGTTTGCGAAACTATTGCGTTCGAGGAATAGCCTCAGTGAGTGGATCCGCCTTGATGTTTCTTTCTATGTCTCTCTATATCTCAAATTCGCGGAGAAAGCCATCTCCCGAAATGAGCAATACCTGTCTTAGAATGTCTGGATGTCTGATGGGACTTAGCTCATAAATGAACTCCAAATCCAAACTTCTTAGACTGTATCGTCAACTGAACTTAATCAGTATCCTGCGCCATGCCACCCTCAGTATTGCCTTGGATCACCTGTCCAAAATACTGCCCCTCGTCAGAAGGAAAACTATAACTCTGACGATCACCCTGTCGTCCATGTCACATTGGAAGCCTGGAATGATAACTGTCTCCCTAATGAGGCTGTCGTTATCATATCCCTAGAACATCCACTTATGTTCTAAAACTGCTTCCTACCGTTTCTCCAGGATTGGATTAATGTCAACTTATTGCATCTAGTGCAAGAACAACATCTGGTGTGGTACTTGACATCTCACGATTGACTCAATTGCCTGAGCAAGTGATCTGCCAATCATGCACGTCCCTCTCCCCTTTAGTCTGTAAGACACCTTTGGAGAGGGTGACTCCATTACCTGCAGGTACACTACCGTGCCAGGAGTCGTCCATTCTAAATACTCATAGAATGCTGTCAAGGTACCCAGATTAGGAAACCACCCAAATCTAGATCTAAAACTATGGATCTAGTAACCAGTATGTCTGATATAATGTCCAAGTCCTTTGTGGAGAAAACACTGTGTGACGACCAAAGTATAACCGACTGTAGTATAGGAATATCACTTCCTACTACTTTCTTAACAGATCCATCCCCTATTCCGATGACGTCAAACCTATGACCGTCACATCAGAAATAGATGATCTATCTCCGCTATATCTGCTTTAGTCTATAAATAGACATAAGCCTGATGTCCACCAATGCTTCCGCTGCTCCCACTGACTACGACAACCCTCTGGCAGAGTCATATACACGTACACTTCTGAAGCTAGTTCAGAACGACGCTATACTCATCCTCCTGCCGGGTCTCGCAGCCTGGAACAACAACAATGGCAAGTGTGGGTAAACAAGAACTTCCCTGTCACCGTCCTTGAGGCTACCGAAGTACCTCTCGGGTGCCTGAAGTTACCCACCATATCTGCGGAGTGGCCAATGGAATGTCAAATCAGATTGAATCTTCAGGTTCCTTATCAAATCTTCAGTAATCGTTTGCGGTTCTGGAATCACTTCCAGTTCTACCATACTCCCACTGCTGTTTTTGAAAAAATCCATTTTTAATAAAAACTGTGGCGAGTGAAGAACAATATCACTATTGATCTTCCAGATGGTAGAAAGTCAACCCTCGTCATAGCCTGGGTCAACCCACAAACAGCCATTACAGAAACGTGCCTATGAGTTATCCAGAGTCTGGTTTTAAGCATAAGCCGGACAACTCCCCGTACCTTAACATCGTTAAGATATGAACTGTTCTATATCCAATATAGAACCAGAGGCACTGATTTAATTGAACCAGATTCAAATCATGCAGCTGTCTCCAGTGCATGTCAACAGAATGGAAGGAGGTCGATCAGCGTTACTCAACTTAGGAATACTTCCAATCATGAGTAACCTGAAAGAGAAGCAATTTCTCTTAATTATTACTATCAACTGAATACCATACACAAGTATCTACATCTTCGATCACTTTGAAGAATCCCGATACTTGCAACACCTGGTTCTCTACTTTATTCTTATACCTATAACTTCTCAAAACTTCGACCCTGTGTTTGTACGAACACCTGTCTAAGAACTAGAGAAGTCATAAGTAAGCAGAATACAGTACGAGGACCAACCCCTCTGTCCTGATGGACCCTGGACAACATACAATACTCTGTATAAGTCCCTTGAGTCAGATAACTCATTCACTGTGTGTCGTAGGTTGAAAACTGTACTTATGGTTAAGAAGAATTACACCGCTGTTCAATGCTCCTTACCTAACCATCCACTGATATAGGTAAATGTCATCGACATAATATCAAAAGGTACATCTCACTCTATAAAAATAGACGTACAGATATATCAATTTGAAATTGGTGCACAACAGCGGATATTCAAAACCAAATATTTGCCGACCGGCAAACAACCCAGATGATCTCCTCAAATATCACCGATTACAACGAATCCCGATATAATGAGGATGATCACCTAATTCCCAATAACTTACTCCCACTCATCATCTGTAAAACCATACAGATGTGAGAATCATACCTGGTAAATACATACCCTGGAGTAAGTGTCTAATCGGGAAATCAGTTTTCTTTTAACAGTACACAGCTGAACTGAAACATTAAAATGTTTCGATGGGGTATCCCGGTATTCTTAGTAATGCCTCTTCCATTATCCAGATTCACAATTATAACCGTATAATTCTTTGCCACCTCTCCAAATCCCTTCATATGTCTTTAGTCATTACCTTCTGCACACCCCTTTAGGCCAATTGGTTTTCTTCCTTCCCTACCGTTCGGCACCAGCCTATGGTTTGGAAGAAGACTATCCAAAAAGCATAAAGGGTGTACTGTCCTAATCCTAGGAGCACTCGCAACACGAGAGAAGGTGAAGATAAAAGACACCTGAATGTACTTTATTCCTATTTCTCCTGAACCAGGATCCATCCCCGAACTGGAACGAGTTCCTTTCGAGTTCGTATATAACCATACGATGGATTATCCAATAAAATGGGATCTTCGTAGTGATACGGAGTGTCCTGGAGAAATACAAAGGTGATTTAGGATTGGTGAAGAAATACTTGGTTTGGTCGTGAATAGCAGTCGCAATTTACTTTGCCCTTTTACTAATCCCTTGCTTTGTCTGAACTTAATACCTTCTGTACACCGTTTAGGCTAACTGGTTTTCTTCATTCCCTACCGGTCGGCACCAGCCTATGGTTTGGAAGAAGACTATCCAATTTGCATAATAGGTGTACTACTCCTAAACTAAGGAGTACTCGCAACATGAGAGAGGGTGAAAAGAAAAGACAACTGAATAATCCTATCCGTTTTCTCCAGAACCGGAAACCATCCTCGAATTCCTTCGAGTTCGTATCTAACCATACGATGGTTTTGTCCAATGGAAGTGGACGTTCGCAGTAATACGGGGTGTCCTGGAGAAAAGGGTAAAAGTAGGAGTGGCAATGAGGTCTGCAACTCTGACAATCCAAAAGCCGGTGTTAAGAAGGTTCGGTCAACTTGGTCACTGAGTCATTGTCTTAGGGTCGGGTCAATGGTCGCTGCCAGAGAGAGAGAAAAGAAACACTCAGCGTGCACTCTAACCTAGATCAGAATGGTTACCAATTTATCTAATCTGGAATCCTCCCACTGTACCTCAAATTCTCCTCCAAACCTGAAAGAAGAATTAGTCGGGGTCACCCGAGGAGTATACTAATTCATCAGTGGGAATCGGGATCCAACTCTCATCGCATGATAACGTGACGGAATCCGCTCACGTCATCACACTCCAGAAGGTATGCGCATATCTGGCAAGTTTCAGTACTTTTGAAACTCCCGATGTGATTTCTGCCCCATGCTCTTATGACCTTGACTTTGGCCAACATATCATAAGTCACATGTCAAGTTCTACCCGTCATTCTCCAGGTTAATTTGAATCCACCCGTACATACCCTTGACTTTGGCCAAAATGGCAGTACGACTGTCCCAAACCAACGCATCTATCTATGCTGCATATGAATACCCCAATAGCTACCAATCACTGTGCCTTGACTTTGGCCAACATACACAGCTTGAATACTATTGACCACCCATATGAAACGACGGAGGGCTACGAATGGTTTCTGGCGAAAACCTTTAACGTAATGAACTTGATATCGTTGAAGGAACGGATAGCCTTTTAGAAAATATAGTGACGAAAACCTTTACTAAAGAGGTCACTCCCGGTGAAGGGATCTCGGCTCTTTCCCCGTAGAATGGGGTGCAGGATATTCCAACTGAATACCGCGATGCAAAGCAAAAATAATCGGCTATAGTGAAGTTAATGCCCTGACGCAAACTTTTGTCCAAGGGGTCACTCCCGGTGAAGGGATCTCGGTCCTTGCCTCGTCGACTGAGGAGCAGGATATTCCAATGAATACCACGATGCAAAACAAAAGTGAACGTCCTTGCAATAACAGCTTTTTGAAAAGTGTTCCAACAACATCAGATTAGGTTTGTTTTTAACTTGCATTGATCCGAATCAACGCAGTCCCATCAATTGATCACACCACAAAGAACGAAAATATACTGATGTACGTATATGCCATCCGCATTCGCCACTGGGTCCCGTCATTACCCGTTAGGTTAGCTAACTAACGACAGAGCGGGGACTGGACTAGCGCGGATGTAAAACATATACAACATCTACTAATATATATACCAATATATTATATTCGCTCAAGGCGTGATAAGAAATGCAACATCACAGAAATGAACAGCATCACAGAACAATACAGATATCTGGGATCCCCGGGTTTCACAGAGCCACTACTGAAACCCGACGTTCCCCTGGTCGTGTGGATAGCCTGTGCAATGAAATCCTAGACCCCTACGGGCGCGGCAAGTCACCCGCCAAAACCTGAAGCGAGGCAGCCCCCTTCAGCGCCGTGAATGGACCACCCAGCACTTCACGGAATCCGGTAACTTGGGCACCCCTCCTGGGTCAACCTGTACCCCCTACGAGTGCGGCGAATAGCCCGCCAATCCTAGAGTGAAGCCCCCTCCGTCTCAATGCCATGAGATGCGGGCTTGTTGCCCTCTAGAACCCGGCTATCCGTGCACCCCACCGCGGGGTAATCCTAGTACAGAAAGTAAAATATACATACACCGGGTACATCGACCGCAACCAGGTCGTGCCCCAAAAGAATAATACAATCAGGCAGTGACGGCAGTCCACATGTCGGACGCTCGCCCCGCAATATCAAATGTACATAATACCACCACAACTGTACTAGCATTGCAACCAGGCTATCCCCACGACCGATCCGCAACATCACAGCATAAACATAGAACATCAACGTGAAAGTCACGTTCGCAAATCCATCTAACCGGGCTATAGCAGTTAGACAGGATTTACCGATCGAGTGACATTCACGGTCGCAGATATAATGTAAATACTGTGAAAAATGTGTTTAAAATATTCCGATCGATCAAAAATTAACAAGTGGGCCCTCAATCAAAACTGTAGCACTCACAGAAATCCTGGGCCCAATTTTAATATTCCAAAACCCATATTTTAAGCCCAGAAGGCCTCTGGAAAAATTTGGTGATGTGACATGAATAGTGCGCGGCGGAAGGGCCGCACGAGGTGGGGTTTCGCGGCGGAAGGGCGCTCCCACTGTGGAGTTACATCGTCAAATTTTTACAGAACCCTTAGATTTCCCAGTACATCAATATTTTACAACCAGAAAAATTTTTCGAGACCAAAACTTTTCAACAGAAACTGATTCGAACTAAAATGCAGTTTTGGAACATTCGATCGATCGAAACAGAAAAACACATTACACCAAGCTAGACTATGTTAATGGCGAGGCTCTGATACCACTGTAAGTGCACGGCGGCGCCCCGGCCGTCAATCCGACGGCCAAACGCGGAAACGGTGGTAAACTTAAATTTTTTGCGGACTTTGCAAACCGGCACCACCGCGCACTAAAACCGGATCGGGCCATTAAACTAAATCTAGCTAACTACAAAAAGAAGGGGAAGAGATGTACCGACGATCCGAGTCCTCCGGTCTTCATCTCCACTCCGATCTCCTCGCGGGATCTCCGTCCGTCTCCTCCTCGTCGGAAAGGGCACCACGAGGCCGGGTACTTTTACGGGCTCCCACCTCAATACCGAGGCAACTCGCGCATGAAGCCGGCTACTCGACATGCTCAAGATATACTGTAGGGAATGTAATGTAGAATGTATGTCTCACATTGGGGTTGGTTGCCATTGAAGATGATGGAGGAATCAAGACTAGAAAAATGGTGCTTGCATTTTTCTAGCATGGAAAGAAGATCAAGAATGAAACTCTCATGGTGAAGCTCTCATCTTTTTCTTTCTCTCTCTTTTCTTTTCTTCTTCTCTTTCTTTTTCAACCATGAATACCTTCTTACCTCAAGTGTAGAATATGGTGGAGGAAGAACAATATCATATCAAGAGGGAGGTGAGTGTAGGAAAAGAAAAGAGGTGACCACATCCAAGAACATAATCATCACTAAATCTCAAATCAACCTCAAATCCATTTCAAATCTCATAAAGCAAAGATGCTAACCATTATGAAGGAAAAAGAAAAGATGCTATCATAATGCATGAAACCCCTCCACAAAAGTAATTTGCAAAACTGCAAATTACCCCCTCCATCAGAAAAGTCCGACCGGGAAAGAACAAAGAAAAACCGGCCGGAACGGAATGCAAAATGGCAACTCCAGAAAACTGGTCCCGTAATAAATTACAGGATAACCCCGATACTGTGCATACACACCTGCATTTGTATTCCGTCCGGATACAAATGCAAAGAGACAAAATCTACACTGTACTATACTAGGATCGGCTTAAACCAAAGCCGGCTAGTAAAATCCGTTCGATCCTGATCCGTGCAATACCGCACGTATCTGATCGAACGCTGCCATATAACTATACGGCCACTAGTACAAACCGTCCGATCCTGATCCGTGCAATACCGCACGTATCTGATCGGACCCTGCCATATCTCCATACGGCCTCTACAGCGTTTCGCCCGAAAGCTTGAGTAACTGGAAGTGTGGTGGACTCTAAAGACTCGTCAATACTATGGCTGTGGATTTAACCACTAGCACGTCAGAGGTATAAGCCAATACGTGACGGGCCACCAGCTATTTACCAAAAGGGACGTCGATGAGGAAGCTCACCCCGACACCCAACTGAGCCTGTCAGTGACAATATCCGTACAGTCCGGTCCGTTCGTCTATGAGCATCGCATGGCGGGCCTAGGGGGTTGGTAAAAGTCAGACCCCCAAAAGCGGTACAAGTCGTGTCGGAGTGTAGCCCAGAACACCCTGAGATACTACTGGAATACCTACCAGTAAATCTCCTGCCTTGGCCAAGGTCTTTGTGTAATGGCTCTCCTAGACACAGCGCGACCTCACCCCCAATACCAGGAGAGACGAACCCCTGAAGATCCGCTCACTGCCTCCATGTGGCTCGGGACTGTACCCAACTAAAACCTGTTTGCACGACTCCTTTGAGCCGTGGTAGGGTAGTAATCAAAGTACAGTGGGAACTCACACGAGACAAATGACGATCCCCAGGTCGATGAACTAACCTGTACACATGTCACCAGGGAACTGCTATCTGACGTCAGGTATAAGACCAACTAGCATGTTCCCGGCGAGTCCTGTCCGGTGTACTCATAACCCAATGAGCACCTGTATACATCTTAGGTGAACCTACTGACACCAGTGGCTTGTGAGACCGGCCACCGCCCCTCGTCGGGGTCTCGACTGTATACACTAGTCTACTCTGGAGAATCGATGCCCTGTCTCGAAACTCCCACGACTAGGGACCTTTTAAGGATGTGCTTATAGACTCCAGCTCTCACTTATATGATCGCCCTCATACTGCTGGCAGTCAAGCAAGAATCCAAGGGGCTCTATCAACGTGCAATAGCGACATGTCAGGTCACCTAAAGCAGTACACGATGATAAAGGTAAACCAGATAGCATACTATCATCTCGAGCAAGACTGTCCTACCGGGATAGGTCCTCCCTCAATCATTGCAATCACGTGCCTGTGATCCAATAATTGACTCTGAGGGCACTATCTCCAACAGTTATATCGCATACAACCATATCGATACATTCATCGTGAGAATAGAATACGGTATCACATACACGCATTATTCTCGGTCCCGCACATATCCCATATGCACTCCTATTTCGTTTCGCTTGAGCCAGGAAACCTCTGTGTAGGACTCTAAAGACTCGTCAATACGCCGGCAGCAGGTGATGATCATATCAAACACCCACAAGCCGCAAGCGGTCTGCTAAACGTAACGGCCACCCGGGTATTGAGCGATGAGAAGATCGACGAGCAAGCCTGCTCACACTCCTGTGAATCCAACCAGTAACACTTACCGTACAGTCCGGTCTGATCGTCTGATATGTCGCATATCTCGCCTAGGGGTGGTAAACGTCAGACCCCAATAGCTCGATAAGTCGTGTCGATATGAGGTCTATAACAGTTCGAGAAACTACTGGTAACACTTACCAGTAAATCTCAGCAACCCTGGCCAGGGATTTCCGGTTATAGCCAATCGAACACAGCGCAACATCAACTCCCTATACCGGGAGAGACGAATCCCCTCCTATCGCTCATTGCCTCCATGTGATTCGGGACTGTACCCAAAAACCACCGTTTTGCACGCCCTCTTGGACGTGGTAAGGTGGAAATCAATGCACAGTGGGAACCACACAAGACTCTATGACAATCTCGGGTCAACAGACTACTCTGTACCAGTGTCACCAGAGAACTGCCATCTGACGTAAGGTATAATACCAGCTGAGAGTTCTCGGCGAGTCCGTCCAGTGTACCCAGTCTCCACTGAGCACCCGTATATGATCTCTGATGTCAAACACCAATGGATATGGGATCATCCATCGCCCATCTGTATGGGTCGAGAAGGTATACGCTAGTCTACTCTGGTATATCGATGCCCCATCTCGATACACCCATGACTAGGGACTTTGAAGGATGTACTTATGGACTACCATGTCCCCACTAGTATGATCTACATCATAGTCCAGGTAATCAAGTACACATCCTAAGGGCTTTACCAACATGTAACAGAGAGACAATCAGTATACGCGTTAAGGTAAAGAGTAACCAGATAGCATACTATCATGTCGAGCAAGAAATTCCTCCCTATATATGTCCCAGCATCCACTACAATATACATCCAATATACAGTAATGGCCTCTAGGGCATACATATAACTAACAATCTCCCACTTGCACTAGGGTCATCTGATAACAGTGGTTATAGTATCTCATACTCAACCATCCCATAAAAGTCTCTCTCTGGGAATAGGCCTTCGTGAGTGGATCCGTCGTGTTGTCCTCTGAGTCTACTCTCCTAACCTCGATCCCTTAGAGATCAACCATCTCCATGATCAGGTGATACTGCCTTAGAATATGTCTGGATCACTGATGGGACCTGCGTTCCTTGGCATAAGCCACAACTCCATTGTCACACAATAGGAGGAACACAGTTCATCTCATGAACCAATATACACCCAAACAGTCTCTTTGGTAGCATCTTAAGTAGCGATGTATCTTGCCTTTATCGTCTAGTATGCCACGGTATCTTGCTTGGAACTCTTCCAACATACCGTCCCTCGATAGAGGGTAAAGACAATGCCTGTGACTGACATTCAGTCGTCTTTATCACCCTAGAACACTTCCAGTGATTTTCCCCAGGATCGATTGATACCATCTCACTACTGCTAGTGAGATTCCTAACATCCAATTAGATCTATCTCATAGATCCAAAATCCAGGATTTAGTAGGTATCACTTTGATCCTATATGGAGAATCTTTGTGATAAGCGGAGATTGATCGAGCGTAGCATAGGAAACTCCTTCCCTATCAAGAGTATGTCATCCACGTACTCTACGAGGATCGTCACCATTCTCCCTACTACCTTTTTGTTTATACAAGGTTCATCTACCATTTTGATGATGTCAACTTCTTTGACAAATTCATCAAAACAGATGTTCCAACTCCGCGATGCCTGCTTTATCACATAAAACATCTTGCACACGTTTCCGCTATTCCCACTGTCTACGAGACCCTCTGGCTGTGTACTTATAGACGCTTTCTTCTAAAACATCATTTAGAAAAGGAGTCATGGCACCCAACCACCAGATATCGTAGTCATGGTATGTAGCCGTGGCAAGTAGGATCCGGATGGACTTAAGCATAGCTACTTGAAAAGGTTTCATCATTATCCAAGCCTGGTCGATGACGAAAACCTTTAACAAGTCTAGCTTTGAAAGTCTCAACCTTTCCATGTACACCAAGTAATCTTCTCAAGATATACTTGCTCCTGATGGGGATTTAACCCTTCAGATATAGCAACCAAAGTCCATACTTTGTTGGTGTATAAGGATTCCATCTCAGATCGATAAACATCCAGCCATTCTTACAGAGTCTCACTCCTAATGGCCAGCTCGAAACTAGTTGAGTCATCATCTCATGATGCAATCCTCGCTCCCACTGTCATAGAGAAACCGAAGTATCTCTCAGGTGGGTGAGGAACCCTACTAGATCGTCGGAGAGGCTGAGGTTCGTTGGAATCTACTGAATCCTTCGTTTCTACCAAATCATCTGTCGTAGTTTGTATAGCTGGAACATTTTCAGTTCTACATAACAGACCTTGCCTCGAGCTTATCCGGATTTTGCTTTTAGACATAGGACGGACAACCCCAAATCTTAACTAACTTAAGAGATGGGCTCTTCCCTTATCATATCAAATATGAAGTGGTAGGCTACTGATTTGATCGTGACCCTATTCAATAGGTATGCAGCTTCTCAAGCGCGTAACTCCTAAAAGGAAATAGGAAACTCAGTAGTACTCATCATAGAGCGCACCATATCATATAGGGTGTGATTGCTCCGCCCCGATATACCATCGTGCTATGGTGTATACGGAGGAATAATGCTGAGAGAGAATCTCATTCTCCTTTAGAATAGTCCAGGAATTCCATGCACAAGTATTCTCCTCCCTGATCTCATCATAGGATATAATACTTATACCCGTATTTTGGTTCTCTACTTCTAACTTATATTCGGTGAATATCTTAAAAGGTTCGGACTTGTGTTTCAACAGGAACATAGGTCTGAATCTCGAAAGATCATCAGAGAATGTAATGAAGTAAAAAGAACCGGTCTTGGTATGTGTAGACAGGGGACTTACATACATCAACATGTATCAGTCCCAAGAGTTCATTAACTCTTTCTCTGTTTCCAATAAACAGAGCTATGGTCATCTTATCTTTGTGACATGACTGGCGAGTTTCACAAGATGTAAATTCAAACTAATTTAAATATGCATCTTTATATAACTCTAGCTAGTCGGGTCACATTGATCTGACCTAGTCTACAATACCTCAAGAAGGATTCGTTCATTTCTGAACTCTTCCTCTTGTGTGTGTTCTGTATACTAAGAACTGTAGTTTGATTTAGAACATCAATGCTTTTAGATAACGTGCCTGAACCGATCAACTTTTGATATAGGAAATGTTCAAAACATTATCCAACAATACAAAATTTTATCATTTCTTTACTTATAAAGAGACTGATATGATTTTGTATATCAGGTTCGGTATCTAATAACATTCATTCAGAATCAATGTATTGATAATACAGGGTGACAGTGACCAACAAACTTGGCTGCAACACTTGCCCCGTTTTCTGCCTCATGAAACTTATCACCCGTTCTCAGTTTTTCTACCCTTTTGTAGTCCTATGTAACAGATTACATATCTGGGATCCTGATCCGGTATCAAATACCCAGGATTCGGAGGATACTGAGAAACAGTTCTTTATAATGAACACACCCGAAGATGATGCATCAGCATGCACTCTCTTCGTTTGGGCGGCATGGGAATCTTGGTATTCCCCTATTTCCTGCTCTGTCTTATAACAATTATAAGTTGGAGCGGGACCAACGTTCCCCAGCTCAGTATAACAAGCGGGTTCGGTCAATAATCCGTATTATTATCTTGATTAAGGCGTGATATGGTCGCTACCTGGAGAGAGAGAGAAGAAAACACTCAGCGTGCGCTCTTGCAAGAATAGATTGGTTATTATTTTATCTAATCAGGATGGCTCCCACTGCTTCTTATCAAATCTTCCTTCAAACTCTAAAAGGAAAGACTAGCCGGGATTAATTACACACTACAAGTTCGCCAATCTTTCAGCCAGGCCAGTGTCGGTACTTTGAGGGAGGTCCCCCGTGCTTTCGCACGAACCTAATTAATGTAAACCTCGTTTTCCCAGAGGCGTAACCCCGTTGACACCTTTCTAGACACCTACTTAATCGGCTAATTGTAATGTATAAGACTCTCCCAGGAGTAACTCTTACTCACAGTGGGTATCGGGATCCAACTATCTCATAGAAGGTATGCAATCTCATTGCAAATCTCAACACTTGAAATTCCCGATAATTTTGCCCCTAACGTGGTATGACCTTGACAAAAGCCAACAAACCATAGCCCGCTAGTCAAGTTCAACCCGTACATTTCTTGATTGAATTAAACCCACCGGCACGACCCTTGACGAAAGCCAACAAAGCCGCACGACTACCCTAATCCAATCGCATCGTATGCTAGCAGATAAGCAGCATATAGCTACCGCACACTGCACCTTGACGAAAGCCAACAAATGCAGCACGAATACTATATACAACTTATCTGAAATGACGGAGGGCTACGACAGGTTTTTCTGAAAACCTATTGCGTAATGAACTTGATATCGTTGTAGAATCAAATGAATTTTGAAATGGAGTGTTTTTGAGGCTTTTCTAGTTTTGCTAAAGGGGTCACTCCCGGTGAAGGGATCGTCGGCCCTTTCCTCGTCGAATGAGGTGCGGGATATATCATATATATCACTGTGCAAAGCAAAAACTCTTAAAAGCAATCAAAAGACAAACCGAGTGTGTAGCATCTGCCAGTTATTGCTAAAGGAGTCACTCCCGGTGAAGGGATCTCGGTCCTTTCCTTATCGAATAAGGTGCAGGATATATCATATATACCGCTGTGCAAAGCAAGAACTGTAGCTACCTGTTTTTATTTTGAAATTCGATTCTACAACATCTTAGGTTTCTTTTATTTCATTAATCTCATTAATGAAGTCCCATCATTTAAATACCTAAACATCACAGATAAATACGACGTACACTTATGCCATCCGCATTCGCCTCGATGTCCCCTCGTGCACCGTTAGGTTAGGTAACTAACGGCAGAGCGGGGCAGGGCTAGCGCGGGTGTAAAACATAAGCAACGTCTATATAATATATCATATATACTATATACAGTATCTATCACAGAACATCACATGATCACATCACAGATATCGCAGCAGAAGAATCATATGAAATATTGGATATACTAGGACGTCCGTGTTTTCAATACGAGCCAGTATAAAACACGGATTCCACGGTCGCGATGAATAGCCAAACCCACACCCCTAGACCCCTACGAGAGCGGAAAGTAACCCTACCAATTCTAGAGTTAGGAGACCCGGACTCGACTCCTCGAGTTGGTCTCCCACTGGACTCCAGAACCCGGTTACTCGTGCCCTCCTCCTTGGGTCTATCCTAGTGCGGAAAAGTAAATAATATACAAAGGGTGACAACTTCCGCAACCTGGAAGTGCCCCAATAAAAGAATATTACATACAAGTTTTTACATAAATGAAAATGAAAAACACTCATCTCACATAAAAAAACCCGGCTATTCAAACACGACGATCCAATATAACATATCCAGCAACACATAACATCACATGTCATCAACGTAAGTAAATATGCGCATCCCAATTGTCGTTGGCATATAGCAACGAAACCGGCTATATCACATATTACACTTACGGTCACAGAAAAGAAAGTGCAAAACTACAACAGTTGGAACCCGCAACCACCTCAGACATCGCATGCCTGACCAAATGAATTACTTAGACATCGCATGCCTAACAATTATAAACCCCGCATTTTAGTCTCAAAATCGAAAACTCTTTTCAATATCAAGTCGGGCAATTCAACAAGATTCCCGACATCCTGATCGAATGCTCGTCGCAAACTTCAGTAGGCGGCCGCACCCCCGACGCCGTCGATGAAGTGCACCAAGGCGGAACACCGCTGCCGCGAGCACCCGAACGGATGCTTTCGGCGACGGGGTTCTCCTACAGTCACTTGGTCGGGGCTATGGGGTGAGGCTGTCTATTAAGTTTACCCGGCGAGTATCCGCGTACGCTACGTGATTGCGACGGACTTTTGATCACATCAAAATTCCGTGGCAACCGATCAAGTGAGACTAAAGTGCTATGTTTATAACATTCATTCAGTTATCTCATAACTTTTTGTGAATTCCAATTATTGTATCACATTCCGGATAAATTGAAAATGTTAAACTTTCCGATCAAACAGTCAAACACCCAAGTTTTCCCGAAATAGCTCAACACATGAAACAAGTTTAAAAACATCCAGTTCATGCCTCAGTACCAACGGTCCAGCCGTAGAAGGGTCAAGCCAACGCCTCACATGTGGCACGCCGTACTACCCCAAACCCGAAGGTTCAAAGGGCAGTTCAAGACGGTCACATAATCGAGTTAAGGTTTGTTGTCTTCTAGAGGGACCATCGCGTTACTTGCACTACTTAGAACGTATTAAAACCCCGGAAAAGTCCAACAATTGGAAATTTCCCGACAGGGGAAAAATTGGGAATTTATATCCGGTCGAACTTTTTAACATATTCAAAAAAATATCCGGAATCCACATAGACAAAATCTGATAATCCGATCGAATCATCGAATCCCCAAAACAACCCCAGAAAATCCAACTCTTGAATAAATATCAAAAATTCCCAGAAAATCCAGCATAATAAAATAGGAGTTACTGTGCAAACAGTACTGGGAGAAGGGACAAAAGTGCCGCAGTTCCGCCGCATTGTAGTGGAATCATGATCTCGTTTTTCACAGTTTTTCTTAGAAAACCCTGCTGAATTTTCTGCATATTTTTAATATTGAAAAATCCACATTTTCAAAAATTGGACAGAGAGTGGTCTCGGATTAGGGTTTCGGGTTCGTTCGGGTTTCAAACTTCGTCTACGCATCGCCTAAGGCTCTAGCTAGGTTCTGATACCGCTGTAGGGTTCCTAGGCACTCAAATGAGGTCTCGCAAGGCATCAACCATGCCATTTTGAAAATTTACGGTGCCGAGAAACCCTAGACTAGATCGTTAACTAGAATTTTAGGCGACAAAAGCGAATAGTTAACAACTTAACTACAAGAACAGAAATACAACCTTTGTAGATCTGGTTCTCCACCTCCATAGCTCCACAATGAAGTCTCCTCGCTGTCCAAATCGAATCCCGGGCTCTAGCGTCGGCTTCATCAGAAAAATGGGCGGGCTAGGTCGTCGACTTCGATGCCGAAGATGATCTACGTCGAGGCATCACTAGATCAAGCTCCCACTTCACCAAGTCATGAAACTTGTGAAGAAAACACCTTATACTACTTGGCAAGAGGTAGAGGATGAAGAAATAGGAGGTGGGTTCACTTTAGAATTGGATTTCTCACTCATTTGCTCAAGTTGCCATTGAAGGAGCAAGGTTTTCTTCTTGTTGTTAAGATGAAGAAGAAGAAGAAAGAATATGATAAGTTCACTTTAAAAAAGGAAAAGAAAATCAATACTTATCATATTCAAACCATGGTTAAGTGTAGAGAATGAATCATGGTTAAGTGGAATGGTTAGGGTTAAGCATGAGACAAGAATGGTGGACTAGGTCAAAGCTTCATGAAGCTTCAACAAAACTACAAATAAAGCCACCATTCTTTTCATATCTATTCCAAAATGAATAAACAAATAAATAAATGAATAAATAAGTATGAAAAACAAAACCCTAACCATTTAAATAACCATGGTTTAATCTTTACACTTAACCAAATAAGCATGCATCATCAAACATGATACAATCATGTGCACAAAAGTATATCACATATACAACTTGCACAATCCAAGTGAGAATATCCATTTAAAGTGAACAAATACTAGTTAATGCAAAGTAATATATCAAATATATAATTATACATTAAATCATTAAATCAACACTTGATTTAACGATCCGGTCATATCGCATATAACCGACTAGTATCCAATGTATCGGCTTATCGAATCAATCCTTGATTCGATAACTAGGTTATATCGCATACAACCATATCGATACATTCATTGTGAGAATAGAATACGGTATCACATACACGCATTATTCTCGGTCCCGCACATATCCCATATGCACTCCTATTTCGTTTCGCTTGAGCCAGGAAACCTCTGTGTAGGACTCTAAAGACTCGTCAATACGCCGGCAGCAGGTGATGATCATATCAAACACCCACAAGCCGCAAGCGGTCTGCTAAACGTAACGGCCATCCGGGTATTGAGCGATGAGAAGATCGACGAGCAAGCCCGCTCACACTCCTGTGAATCCAACCAGTAGCACTTACCGTACAGTCCGGTCTGATCGTCTGATATGTCGCATATCTCGCCTAGGGGTGGTAAACGTCAGACCCCAATAGCTCGATAAGTCGTGTCGATATGAGGTCTATAACAGTTCGAGAAACTACTGGTAACACTTACCAGTAAATCTCAGCAACCCTGGCCAGGGATTTCCGGTTATAGCCAATCGAACACAGCGCAACATCAACTCCCTATACCGGGAGAGACGAATCCCCTCCTATCGCTCATTGCCTCCATGTGATTCGGGACTGTACCCAAAAACCACCGTTTTGCACGCCCTCTTGGATGTGGTAAGGTGGAAATCAAAGCACAGTGGGAACCACACAAGACTCTATGACGATCTCGGGTCAACAGACTACTCTGTACCAGTGTCACCAGAGAACTGCCATCTGACGTAAGGTATAATACCAGCTGGGAGTTCTCGGCGAGTACGTCCAGTGTACCCAGTCTCCACTGAGCACCCGTATATGATCTCTGATGTCAAACACCAATGGATATGGGATCATCCATCGCCCATCTGTATGGGTTGAGAAGGTATACGCTAGTCTACTCTGGTATATCGATGCCCCATCTCGATACACCCACGACTAGGGACTTTGAAGGATGTACTTATGGACTACCATGTCCCCACTAGTATGATCTGCATCCTAGTCCAGGTAATCAAGTACACATCCTAAGGGCTTTACCAACATGTAACAGAGAGACAATCAGTATACACGTTAAAGTAAAGAGTAACCAGATAGCATACTATCATGTCGAGCAAGAAATTCCTCCCTATATATGTCCCAGCATCCACTACAATATACATCCAATGTACAGTAATGGCCTCTAGGGCATACATATAACTAACATTCAAAACATACGCGTTGTGCGCGGATAAAGTTCCAACAAGTTTTTTGCGCCGTTACCGGGGAGTTGGTAGTCATTAGGAATTGTTATTTCCGATTCGTACTAACTCACTAATTTTTAACTCAATTTTTTCAAAACTAACAAAACACACATTTTTCTAACTTTGCTCTCTGTTATTGCAACCTACTATCACCTTGTAATTAAACTAAAAAATCAAAGTATACTATTGGAATACTAATATATCCTGGAGAACCCATAAAAAAATTTTGCACCTAATTTTTTACTTTGGCCGGCTACATTAGAGAAAAATCCGGCGTCGCCGAGTCTAAGGTAGGATTTTTGGTATTTTCTTTTTGTGTGATCTCCAATGCATTGTTGGTATTCCAGTGGTATTGTTTGATTTTTATAATTTTGGGTGTGCAGGAATTGGGGCAGATATATCGCTTTTGATACTAAATATCGTATTTTCCGACATTTGCAGATTTTTACAGAATTACGACCAGCGATCGTGCGGAGCAAGGTTCAAAAACGTTAGTGAACTATAGTGCCAAAGATCCGGATAGTTTGACCCGTGCAAGCGAACATTCAAAGGCTCGGGATCACTTCAAAGGGGTTTCTTAACCCAAATCGCATCGGTACGTATTTTCTAACACCTTCGCTCAAATCCGGCGCATTCCAATATTCTATCTTCTGCAGGATTCTTCACACGAATTTGCCACCCAATTGCAAGAGAACTAATCCGTATTTGTTGCAGCGCTTAAGCCTAAGCGAAAAAGAATTGTTTGATTTCTTGAATTCTTGAATTCTTTTATTGATTTGAGAATTTGCATCTTAATACGGATATTAAGAGCACGAAACCAAACAAGATATGGTAAAGGATTTCATCACCTTCCTCCGTAGTCCACAAATCACATAACTGCATTCTTGCATACCCACAGTAATTTAAAATCAATTAGAACTCTGACTTTAAGTACTTCGCGCTCATTAGGAGAAGTTAACTGTGTTTAGAACACTGCTTAACGGTATATCGTTTACGGGGTGTCTAGGCAAGTGTTCAGGGCGAAACCACCAAAAGAGAAAGGGTTATCTAATTAAGGAACTTCGTGAAAGCGTTAGAAAACCTCCCCTTATCTCTGCACTTACCTGGCTTCGTGATCCGTATATCTTGAGCCCGTTTCTCGACACAGTTTTACTTCGACAATCAGGTTCTTGAGCAGGTCTAGTTGACTTAGCATAACATAGACTGTTAGGGGTATGATATTCTTTGTTTTTTGTGATTTTTGTGAATTCTTGTTGATATGGGTGATACACAATTCAATTCAATTTTTCACGATTCTTATTCCTTTGTTTATACTCAGTCTCAATTCTTTTGTTCAAATTGCCACGATTCTTCCCACATTCATGAAAACTTCCCTTTTCTAGGGGGTGACCAACCATCCCAGATTTTTTATAACGGTCACCCACCTAACACTCTCGTACCCCACTTCAAACCTAGATCAAATGATTGAAAATTTAGAGAAAGAGGTCGACAGGGTAACTGCTTTAGCATCACCACCATCACAACCCTCCCAACCTAAAACAATTGACCCATCATTAGGGAATGATAGTGAATTGAATGCTAAGTTGACCGCTTTAGAAAAAGGTATTGACGTGATGACTGCGGTCGAGAATCAATTAATTTCGATGCTAGCCCTATTCATATAACAATCTAAGCAATTGTTTCTTGCCCAAGCTCAGTCTTTGGCTAGAATAGAAGAACAAATGAACCATTTAGCTGTAAGGATTTTAGAGAGTGAACACAGCCAATTAGAACCACATAGTGCAATATCTGTCATCTATGAAGTCACCCGAGTGATATAAACGATCAAATGAATTTTGATGATTTCATAGATGATGATGCGAATCAATTGACTAAGTGTTATCAAGACACACAGGAGACCCTCTAAGTCAGTCCACCACAAACCTTCAGATACCCACTGAACCTCCTATCACATATGATTTTGAGGTTGATTTAACTGAAATATTACTTGAAGAAGAAATTCATGAACCGAATGATTTTTGCGCTCCGATTTTAAAGGAGGGAGCTTATGAATTTGACGGGTATGGTTAGGATAAATTATTAGAAGAAATCAAAAATTAGGAACCCACAATTTTTGTATCCCCTGTTGATATTGTTTCGGAAGAAACGTTAGTATGGGAACCTACCATTTTAGATGACATGAACCTACCCATATATGAATGTGATGAGGGAAAACTTATTTTGGGAGTTGTGAGTAATAGCAATGAGAAGAAGATTGTCGAAGATCATAGGGAGGAAGACAGCCTTGAAAAACAATTTTTCATGCAGAGTTTTGAGGAGATATTTGCTGATGAACTGGATATTCTTGGTGAGTTTGAGTCTGGATTAATTTGGAAACATCCTAAGAACCTTTCTTTCACTGAACTTTTTTGCAGATGAACTCTATTTTTTAATCGAACTTAACTTCAGAACTCAACACGTGCTTCTTGAGCATTCAATTCATTCAGAAAACAATTCTTTGAACTTTTCAAAGCTTCATCTTCATCTTCAACGTCTTCTGATCCCTACTTTTACACGCCCATGCTCTTCACTAACACCTAACATATACATTTTCTTTTTTCTTTTTTTTTTATATATACATTCTTTTACCAGCCCTTACACTATATAGACAAAATCTTTAAATGGCTGGTATTAATTTCTGGATTAACCCAATCTTTTAACTTGTATATACTTTAATTAGTTTTATGTTTTTTCTTTTTCTTTGAATAAAATTCTCACCCTGATATCTAAATCTAGCTACCGGAGACAGGAGCAACGATGAGGACAACGTAAAACTCAGGTCTGGGGATGAGCACTGTGTTTATTTTGCTGCATCATGTGTATATTCTGCATTGCATACATATTAAAAAACCAATAAAAATTGAAATTTTTTCCAAAAAACATAAAATCTTGTTCGTCATATTAGCTAGCGGGGGAACTTAGATTCGAAGTCTGATGATTCGGGTGAAAAGATAGAAATAACTAAATCCTTTTTGTGAGATTGGCAACCCGAAAGATAACCATCTTTTGAGTTTAACCATAACTAATATACATCTTTTATATCACTGTACACGTGTCGTGAGTTCCTGAGAATTAGATGAAAGGTCTAACATGTCTCAAACTTTTGAAGACTGATAAAATATCTTTAGAATCAAACAGCTTTGTTCTGAGTTAAGTAATATCAAGAATAGTTCATAAAGTGAAGTGAATATGAAGGATATTATTGAGGTTTTAATAGAAGCTATAAGTATGAAAAATAACCCTTCTGGAACCTTGTTGGAGTGATTACACACCTTATTCATGAACACGTCTTCGGGATTAAAAAGAAAAAGCTGGCCATATCTCCGTTTTCACTGCGTTCAGAATATTTTAAACGCAAATAAAATGAGTCTTTTGTTTTGTGGCCTTGGTAACTTGGGTAATTAAGCCCTTGGGGTGTTTTCATACCTAATGCCCTAAAACCATCTGGTTTGGGAGTCATTGACCCAAAACTCGCTAAGTTTCCAATCGCCAAATAAAACAAGCTAAGCAAGTGTTCTCTCCGAGTTAAAAGTCTTCACAGTTCTTTGTGGGAGAATAATCTTGGCGAAGACGAGTTTTCTATTAAAACAGTTTTTTCGCGGAGATATGAAGGTTTATATTTATAAAGACGTTTTGCACGATAACGAGGGTGTGTATGAACAACAACAGGTAAATGATAGGAGTGAAAAATAAGACTTAGGTTCTCTGTTAAAAATGATATAAATTCTGAGTTGAAACCTAACTGGAGAATGAAACTTGAGAAAATTTTTAACTCCTTTCAAACTCGTGTGATCGTTTAGAAGTCTATCCTTGTCCGTATTTATGACATGATGACCATAATCAAGTTCTTAAAAAGTTATGAAGACTATCCGCGCAATCACGTAAAGACGTGTATTAACTTATGTTGAAAATTTTGTGAGGAGTGAAAAATAGGGTTTAACATTTCTAACTTGGATAATAGAACTTCTAGCTTTGATTCTTAAACCTTAAGATTAGAATCAACAGTTTCTTCACAATGCTAACTTGACTAGATTTTATGGGTGTAATCCGCTGAAAACCCTCAGGAGACAACACTCCTCCTACTGGGGACACCTAGAGATTTAACGGCTTGTTGAACGTGCTCAGTGCAATCACGTTCCCTGCGAAAGTGAGGCTAAGATTTTTGTTTTGCTCAGGACGAGCAAAAGATAAGTTTGGGGGTATTTGTTCATCACGGAAAAATACATTTTAATACCTCTCATTCATTATCAATTTTGTTATATATCGGTACTATTAACCGGTGTCTGGTCAGTAATTACAGATTACAGGTATTCGTGATAAAACACTGAAAACACACTCAATATCACAGATATAGCGTTTGGGAGCCAACACTGCAATCAGAACAGAAAACCGACCGATATTCAAAGAGCTCTTTTGCAATAAACATGTGTACACAATTTTGGTCCAATACAATACAAGTGTGCACATAGCTCTTTTTGATCCTTGGATCATGGTGGGGCTGCCTTGGCACATGTGGGCATCATGACTTGTGCAAGTGGGCTTGTGAGTGTTTAATGCTAAATGTTTTGATGCGATATAATGCATAAACTTTCCCTCCAAAATCCCTGAATGCAAACCAAGCTTATATAGACAAATCAAAAAGCACCAGAGTGATAATGGAGAGCACACAAGGCCACTATACCAAGATGAGACCCATTGGCTTCACTTGGACCGGCGAAACCCCCCCAAAATCCGGTGTCACCGGGTCCCCTAGCTCCAAACCTCCCCATTTTTCCTCTGGTCATTTCTTTAGGTCACATCATCTTATTTTTATTGTTTATTTATTCTGTATTGAGGCCTATAAATACCAGAACAGATTAGAGAGAGGGGATGCACAAATTCTATAGTGTAAGTCTACGGTAGCACCCCGGCCGTCTACAGACGCCAAATGCGGAACAAAAGCTTTTTAACTGGCGCTATCGTATACTTTAACCCGGATCTGCCATTATTGCTAAACTAACAAATTGTAAAGAGTGTAGAAAGGTTATACCGAACGATCCGAGTCCTTCGTTCTTTAACCATCATCCCACGCTCCGTTGCGGCTGCTCCGATCTCCGATCTGCTCGTCCAGGTGGCACCACGTCAACGATTCTTTAAACGGGCTCCCGCCTCTGACTTGAGGCAACTCGGTCGTCAAGTTTGCTAAAAGAGACGACCAAGAATGATGTAGAGAATGAGTAGATGACTTTGTCTCACTTCGTCTAAAGCCGTGGACGATCGGTTAATGAAGTTGTCACTCGAATCGGGTGATGGAATGAAATGAGCTGTGAAATTCCATACACCCCAAAATCTATCATAATCTTTTTACCAGATGAAAACTCAAGTGAGTGTGTGTAAGAGAGGGGAGGGGCCGGCCACTATATATGGAGAGGGGGTGAGTGTAGGAGAGGGGGAGGTAACCACAAGAGAAAAGATCAAGGGAAAATATCCTAAGCAAGAACAAAATGCATTAATGAAATGGATGACACATCTAAACCTAGTCATCAATTCATTAAATGCATGATGAGTCACCCGCCACCTCATTACCCTAGTCACCATTTCTAGAACCTTCTAGAAGCATGACTCACCCTCATCCAAGAAAAGATAAATCCGTCTTTAACCGAATGTTAAAAGACGGCTGATAGAAAACTGGAAACTGGCAACTTCCAAAAGTGATCCTGAAACGACTTTCAGGATAATCCCGTAACTGTATAAATATACCCGCATTTGTATTACGACCGAATACAAATGTAACTGAGACAAAGATATTATATCTACTCAATATAATACTCGGATCCGGCTTAAACCAAAGCCGACCAGTATCAACTGTCCGAAAACTGACACGTGCGTAAACACACGTGCATTTTCCGAACCCTGCCATAATACCATACGGCCTCTACAACGTTTCGCCCGAACTTGGGAAACTGTCTGTGGGGAACTCTAATGACTCGTCAGTACCCTGGCAGTGGGTTTAACCACAAACCGTCAGCGGCACTAGCAATGCGTAACGGCTGCCCATGGACTGACCTCAAGGGTGGCTGATGAGCGAACTCATCCAGAAACCCTACTGAGCTTAACAGTGACAATGTATATACAGTCCGGTCCGTTCGTCTATGAGTATCGCATATCTGCCTAGGGGGCTAGTAACGTCAGACCCCCAATAGCAGTATAAGTCATGTCGGAGTGTAGCCCAATAACACCCTGAGATACTACTGGAGTACCTACCAGTAAATCTCCTGCCACGGCCGTGGGCTTTGTGTAATGGCTCTCCTAGACACAGCACGATCTCGCCCCCAATACCGGGAGAGACGAATCCCCTGCCGATCCGCTCACGTGCCTCCATATGGCTCGGGACTGTACCCAAAAACTACCTGTTTGCACGACTCCTTTGAGCCGTGGTAGGGTAGAAATCAAAGCACAGTGGGAACTCACATGAGACAAATAACGACCTCAGGTCGATGAACTAACCTGTATACATGTCACTAGGGAACTGCTATCTGACGATATGTATAATACCAACTAGCAGGTTCCCGGCGAGTCCTGTCTGGTGTACTCATAACCCAATGAGCACCTGTATACATCTTAGGTGATCCAACTGACACCAGTGTCTTGTGAGACCTGCCACCGCCCTCGTCGGGGTCTCGACTGTACACACTAGTCTACTCCGGAGTATCGATGCCCTGTCTCGAAACTCCCACGACTAGGGACCACAATTAAGGATATGCATATAAACTACCCAACTCTCACATATATGATCGCCATCATACTGTTGGTACTAAAGCAAGATCCTAAGGGCTCTATCAAATTGTAACATGTAATCAGTCACCTGAACATGTACACGACTGATAAAGGCAAACCAGATAGCATACTATCATCTCGAGTAAGACTGTCCTACCGGTATAGGTCCTCCGCAATCATTGCAATCACGTACCTGAGATCCAATAATTGACTCTGAGGGCACTATCTCCAACAATCTCCCACTTGCACTTAAGGCTAATTATTGCAATGCCGACTACTCACAGCCCGTGTGAAACCGAACATCCAACTCCTCTACTAATCAGTTTCACAAAGCCCGTTTGTAAAACTATTGTGTTCGAGAAATAGCCTCAGTGAGTGGATCCGCCTAGAAGTTTCTTTCTATGTCTCTCTTAATCTCAAGTTCGCGGAGAAAGCCATCTCCCGAATTGAATAATACCTGTCTTAGAATATGTCTGGATATCTGATGGGACCTAGTTCATAAATGAACTCTAAATCCAAACTTCTTAGACTGTATCGATCACTGAACCTAATCAGTATCCGGCACTATGCCACCCACAGTATCCTCTTGGACCACCTGTCCATAATACTGGCCCTCATCAGAGGGAAAACTATAACTCTGACAATCTCTCTGTCAACCATGTCATCTTTGAAGCCTGGAATGATAATCGTCTCCAGAAGAAGGCTGCCGTCATCAAATCCGTAGAACATGTACTTATGTTCTAAAACTGCTTCCTTATGTTTCTCCAGGACTGGATTAATACAAACTTATTGCATCTAGTGCAAAAACAACATCTGGTGTGGTACTTGACATCTCATGATTGACTCAGTTGCCTAAGCAAGTGATATGTCAATCATGCCCATCCCTCTCCCCTTTAGTCCGTAAGACACCTTTAGAGAGGGTGACTCCATCACCTGCAGGTACACCACCATGCCAGGAGTCAACTATTCTAAAAACTATTAGAATACTGTCAAAGTACCCACATTGGGAAACTACCCAAATCCAGATCTAAAACCTTAGATCTAGAAACCATAATGTCTGATATTATATCCATATCCTGTCTGGAGAAACAACTGTGTGACAACCACAGTACAACCGATCGTAGTATAGGAATTTTACTTCCTACTCTGTGTATGTCATCCAAATACCATGACATCACACCCTACTACCTTCTTAACAGATCCATCCCCTATTCTGATTGAAGTCAAACCCATGACTGTCACATCAAAACTAGATGATCTATCTCCGCTATAACTGCTCTAGTCTATAAATAGACATAAGCTACTTGCCCACTATGCTTCCACTGCTCCCACTGACTACGACAACTAACATATCGGGTCTCATAGCCTGGAACAACAGTAGTGTCGAGTCTGGGTAGATAAGAACCTCCCTGTCACCGTCCTTAAGGCTACCGAAGTACCTCTCGGGTGTCTGAGGTTACCCACCATATCTGCGGAGTGGCTATTGGAATTGTTGCGCCACGGCAACTCCCCGGCCGTCTATCCGAGGCCAAAATGCGGAATCAAAAATTTTCCTTACTTGGAAACCGGCGCTACCGCGGACAATGAAAACCCGGATCGTTAACCATTAACCTATGCTAGCTAACAAGAGATGGGAAGAGAAGTATACCGAGTGATCCGAGTCCTCCGGTCTTCTCGTCATCGTCTCGATCTCCCGCGGAAAGTCTAGTCTCCATATCGTCGCCTCCTCGCCGGAAAGGGCACCACATCGCCTGCGTCTTTTACGGGCTCCCACCTCAATACCGAGGCAACTCGGGCATGAAGCCGGCAACTCGACATGCTCAAGATATGCTGTAGAATGTGTAGTGTAGAGGCTATGTCTCATTTGGGGTTTGTTGCCTTTGAAGATGATGGAGGAATCAAGATAAGAAAAATGGTGCTTGCATTTTTCTAGCATGAAATGAGATCAAGAAAATGAAACTCTCAAGAATGAAAACTCTCATCTTTTTCTTTCTCTCAACCATGAAAACTTATCCTCTTAGAAAAATGGTGGAGGAAAGAATATGAAGCATGAAGGGAGGTGAGTGTAGTGTAAAGCAAGTGGTGACCACATCAAAACATCATGATAACAAAAACTCAAATCAATTCCTAATCAACTCTAATCAACATAAATGAAAAAGGTTGATGCAAAAGGAATCTCATCATGATGCCACACAATTACAAAGGACCCCCCTCCACAAATGTTATTTGCAAACTTGCAAATAACCCCCTCCATCGGAAAAGTCCGGCCGGGAAAGAACAAACGAAAACCGGCCGGAACGGAATGCAAACTGGCAACTCCAGAAAACTGGTCCCGTAATAAATTACAGGAAAACCCCGATACTGTGCATACACACCCGCATCTGTATTCCGTCCGGATACAAATGCAATGAGACAAAATCTACACTGTACTAAACTAGGACCGGCTTAAGCCAAAGCCGGCTAGTAATATTCGTTCGATCCTGATCCGTGCAATACCGCACGTATCTGATCGAACCCTGCCATATAACCATACGGCCACTAGTACAAAACTGTCCGATCCCGATCCGTGCAATACCGCACGTATCTGATCGGACCCTGCCATATCTCCATACGGCCTCTACAGCGTTTCGCCCGAAAGCTTGAGTAACTGAAAGTGTGGTGGACTCTAAAGACTCGTCAATACTATGGCTGTGGATTTAACCACTAGCACGTCAGAGGTATTAGCCAATACGTGACGGGCCACCAGCTATTGACCAAAAGGGACGTCGATGAGCGAACTCATCCTGACACCCTACTGAGCCTGTCAGTGACAATATCCGTACAGTCCGGTCCGTTCGTCTATGAGTATCGCATGGCGGGCCTAGGGGGTTGGTAAAAGTCAGACCCCCAAAAGCGGTACAAGTCGTGTCGGAGTGTAGCCCAGAACGCCCTGAGATACTACTGGAATACCTACCAGTAAATCTCCTTCCTCGGCCGAGGGCTTTGCGTAATGGCTCTCTTAGACACAGCGCGACCTCACCCCCAATACCGGGAGAGACGAACCCCTGAAGATCTGCTCACTGCCTCCATGTGGCTCGGGACTGTACCCAACTAAAACCTGTTTGCACGACTCCTTTGAGCCATGGTAGGGTAGTAATCAAAGTACAGTGGGAACTCACACGAGACAAATGACGATCTCAGGTCGATGAACTAACCTGTACACATGTCACCAGGGAACTGCCATCTGACGTCTGGTATAATCCCAACTGGCAGGTTCCCGGCGAGTCCTGTCCGGTGTACTCATAACCCAATGAGCACCTGTATACATCTTAGGTGAACCAACTGACACCAGTGGCTTGTGAGACCGGCCACCGCCCCTCGTCGGGGTCTCGACTGTATACACTAGTCTACTAATGGAGTATCGATGCCCTGTCTCGAAACTCCTACGACTAGGGACCTTTTAACGATGTGCTTATAGACTACCAGCTCTCACGTATATGATCGCCATCATACTGCCGGCAGTCAAGCAAGAATCCTAGGGGCTCTATCAACGTGTAATAGCGACATGCCAGGTCACCTAAAGCAGTACACGATGATAAAGATAAACCAGATAGCATACTATCTTCTCGAGTAAGACTGTCCCACCGGGATAGGTCCTCCCTCAATCATTGCAATCACGTGCCTGTGATCCAATAATTAACTCTGAGGGCACTATCTCCAACAATCTCCCACTTGCACTCAAGTCTAATTATTGCGATGTCGCATACTCACAGCCCGTGTGATACCGAACACCCAACTCCTCTACTAGTCAGTCTCACAAAGCTCGTTTGCGAAACTATTGCGTTCGAGGAATAGCCTCAGTGAGTGGATCCGCTGTGGTGTTTCTTTCTATGTCTCTCTATATCTCAAGTTCGCGGAGAAAGCCATCTCCCGAAATGAGCAATACCTGTCTTAGAATGTCTTGATGTCTGATGGTGTAGGGTTGCTAGGCACGCGCACAAGGGTCTACGAGGCATCAACCATGCCCGATTTAAAATTTAGCCGTGCCAGCAGATTCGAGGGCAGGGGATTTTGACACCGAACAACCCGAATACGGAACTTTAAACTAGAGATTAGGCGATAACTTGCATGCTAAACACTTTAACACTAAGTGAGAGGGATTACAACCTTTGTAGATCCGGTCCTTCACTTCATATGCTCCGTGTTGTGGTCCCTTCGCTGCGATCATCGGGATCCGGACTCTCGAGAGGTTCCACGAAGAGAAAGACGCAACCTTTGCTTCCGATCTTCGATACTAAGATGATCTACCTCGAAGTTTCTTTAACACAAGCTAACACTCATGAAATGATGTGAACACCCTCATCTAAATGGCAAAGGAAGATGAGGATGATGAAGTAGGAATTTTGCTCTATTTATTTATCCTTTTCTCACAATTATTCATCACCTTTGAAAAATCTAGTGAGCTTTTTCATGGAAGAATGAAGGAGGAAGAAGATGATAAATCATTTGTGATAATCCTTTTGTGATGAATAGTAAAGGAAATAATATGATAGATAATGCAACCATGGTCAAGCTAACCTTTGTAGAGAATTAACTAGGGTCAGGGTTTGGGTTGGGTTAAATATGAGTCACACACAAATATCTTTCATAATATCTTAAGAAAGACAAAGGAAAAGCTTCTAGAATCAACTAGAAGTATTAACCCTAATCCAAACCCTAATCATGTTTAAACTCCTCTAAACATGTTGCATTAATTATCATATCATGTTACAATATTATATATCACATATACAATATTTACCGTAACAAAATAAAATAATACAATTAACATATATCGCATATATATCAATGTATTACCCGAGTGAGAAAAAGAATCTTTTAGTGAGCAAATATTAGTTAATGCAATTTAATATATCAAATATATTATTATACATTAAATTATCGAATCAACACTTGATCCGACAATCCGGCTATATCGCATATAACCGACTAATATTTATCCGTACCGATTCATCGAATCAACACTTGATCCGATGACCCGGCTGATATCAAATATCGCGAGAATAGAATACGGTATCACATATCGCATTATCCTCGGTCCCGCACATATCACATATGTGCTCCTACTCCGTTTTGCCTGAGTCAAGAAACCTCTGTGTAGGACTCTAAAGAATCGTCAATACGCCGGCAGTAGGTGATGATCATATCAAACACCCACAAGCTGCAAGCGGTCAGCTAAACGTAACAGCTACCCAGGTATTGAGCGCTCAGAAGATCAACAAGCAAGCCTGTACATTCTCCTGTGGATCCAAACAGTGACACTCCCGTACAGTCCGGTCTCGTCGTCTGATATGCCGCATATCTCGCCTAGGGGTGGTAAACGTCAGACCCCAGTAGCTCGATAAGTCGTGTCGATTTAAGGTCTATAACAGTTCGAGAAACTACTGATAACACTTACCAGTAAATCTCAGCAACCCTGGCCAGGGATTTCCGGTTATAGCCAATCGAACACAGCACAACATCAACTCCCTATACCGGGAGAGACGAATCCCCTCCTATCGCTCATTGCCTCCATGTGATTCGGGACTGTACCCAAAAGCCACCTTTTTGCACGCCCTCTTGGACGTGGTATGATGGAAATCAAAGCACAGTGGGAACCACACAAGACTCTATGACGATCTCGGGTCAACAGACTACTCTGTACCAGTGTCACCGGAGAACTGCCATCTGACGTATGGTATAATACCATCTGGGAGTTCTCGGCGAGTCCGTCCAGTGTACCTAGTCTCCACTGAGCACCCGTACACCATCCTTGATGTCAAACACCGATGGATATGGGATCATCCATCGCCCATCATATGGGTCAAGATGCGTATACGCTAGTCTACTCTGGTGCATCGATGCCCTGTCTCGATACACCCACGACTAGGAACAGTTATAGGATGTACTCGTCGACTACCGTGGCCCCACTAGTATGATCTCATCATAGTCCCAGTAGTCGAGTACATATCCTAAGGGCTTTATCAACATGTAACATAGAGACAATCAGAGTACATGTTAAGATAAAGTACAACCAGATAGCATACTATCATGTCGAGCAAGAAAGTCCTCCCTATATATGTCCTAGCATCCACTACAATATACATCGTATGTACAGTAATGGCCTCTAGGGCATACATATAACTAACAATCTCCCACTTGCACTAGGGCCATCTGTTATGGTATCGCATACCCAACAATTAGCTGCGGTTGTAGTATCTCATACTCAACCATCCCATAAAATTCTCTACTGGGAAAAAGGCCTTTGTGAGTGGATCCGCGCTGTTGTCCTCTGTGTCTACTCTCCTAACCTCGATCTCCCTGGAGATCAACCATCTCCATGATCAGGTGATACTGCCTAAGAATTATATCTGGATTTCTGATGGGACGGTAGTTCCTTGGCTAAAGCCACAACTCCATTGTCACACAATGGTAGGAACGAAGTTCATCTTATGAACTTATATATATCCAGACTTCCTCTTTGGTAGCATCCTTTGTAACGATGTATCTTGCCTTTAATCGTCTAGTATGTCACGGTATCTAGCTTGGAACTCTTCCAACATACCGTCCCTCCACTGAGGGTAAAGACAATGCCTGCGACTGACATTCAGTCGTCCTTATCACTCTGGAACCTTTCCAGTGATTCTCCCCAGGATCGATTGATACCATCTCACTACAACTAGTGAGTATCCTAACATCCAATTAGATCTATCTCATAGATCCAAAACCTAGGATTTAGTAGGTATCACTTTGATCCTATATGGAGAATCCTTGTGATAAGCGGAGATTGACCGAGCGTAGCATAGGAAACTCCTTCCCTATCAAGAGTATGTCATCCGCGTACTCTACGAGGATCACCACCATACTCTCTACTACCTTTTCGTTTATACAAGGTTCATCTACCATTTTGATGAAGTCAAACTCTTTGACTTCCACATCAAAACAGATGTTCCAACTCCGCGATGCCTGCTTTATCATATAAAACATCTTGCACACGTTTCCGCTGCTCCCACTGTTTACGAAGCCCTCTGGCTGTGTACTTATAGACGCTCTTTTCTAAATCATCATTTAGAAAAGCAGTCATGACACCCAACCACCAGATATCGTAGTCATGGTATGTAGCCGTGGCAAGTAGGATCTGGATGGACTTAAGCATAGATCCTTAGAAAAGGTTTCAACATAATCCATACCTGGTCTATGATGCAAACCTTTAACAAGTCTAGCTTTGAAAGTCTCAACTTTTCCATGTACACCAAGTAATCTTCTCAAGATATACTTGCTCCTGATGGGGATTTAACCCTTCAGATAAAGCAACCAAAGTCCATACTTTGTTGGTGTATAAGGATTCCATCTCAGATCGATAAGCATCCAGCCATTCTTACAGAGTCCCACTCCTGATGGCCAGCTCGAAACCAGTTGGGTCATCATCTCATGATGCAATCCTCGCTCCCACTGTCATAGAGAAATCGAAGTATCTCTCAGGTGGGTGAGGAACCCTACTAGATCGGCGGAGAGGCTGAGGTTCGTTGGTAACTATTGAATCCACATTCAATAGGTATGCAGCTTCACAAGTGCATAACTCCCAAAAGGAAATAGGAAACTCAGTAGTACTCATCATAGAGCACACCGTATAACATAGGGTGCTATTGCTCCGCCCCGATATACCATCGTGCTATGGTGTATACGGAGGAGTAATGCTGAGAGAGAGAATCTCATTCTCCTTTAGAATAGTCCAGGATTTCCGTGCTCAAGTATTCTCCTCCTTGATCTCATCAAAGGACATAATACTTTTACCCGTATTTTGGTTCTCTACTTCTAACTTATATTCTGTGAATATCTCAAAAGGTTCGGACTTATATTTCAACAGGAACACATGTCTGAATTTTAAGAGATTATCAGAGAATGTAATGAAGTACAAAGAACCAATCTTGGCATGTGTAGACAGGGGACTTTCATACATCAGCATGTATCAATCCCAAAAGTTCACTAACTCTTTCTCTGTTTCCAATAAACAGAGCTGTGGTCATCTTATCTTTGTGACATGATTGGCAAGTTTCACAAGATGTAAATTCAAACAGATTTAAATATGCATCTAAATGTAACTTCAGCCAGTCGGGTCGCATTGATATGACCTAGTCTACAATGCCTCAAGAAGGATTCGTTCATTTCTGAACTCTTCTTCTTGTGTGTGTTCCGTATACTAAGAACTGTAATTTGATTTAGAACGTCAATGCTTTTAGATAACGTGCCTGAACCGATCAACTCTTGATATAGGAAATGTTCAAAACATTATCCAACAATACAAAATTATATCCTTTCTTTACTAATAAAGAGACTGATATGATTTTGTATATCAGGTTCGGTATCTAATAACATTCGTTCAGAATCAATGTATTCTAGTAATACAGGGTGACAGTGACCAACAGACTTGGCTGCAACACTTGCACCGTTTTCTGCCTCATGAAACTTATCACCCGTTCTCAGTTCTCTACCTATCTGTAGCCCATGTAACAGATTACATATGCGGGATCCTGATCCGGTATCTCATACCCAGGACGTAAAGGATATTGAGAAACAGTTCTGTGTAAAGAACACACCCGAAGATGATGCATCAGCATGCACTTTCTTCGTTTGGGCGGCATGGGAAATCTGGTATTCCCCAATTTCCTGCTCTGTCTTATAACAATTATAAGTTGGAGCGGGACCAACATTCCCCTGCTCAGTATAACAAGCGGGTTCAGTCAATATATCCGTTTTATTATCTTGATTAAGGCGTGATATGGTCGCTACCTGGAGAGAGAGAGAAGAAAACACTCAGCGTATGCTCTTGCAAGATTAGATTGGTTATCTAATAAATCTAATCAGGATGTCTCCCACTGTTTTAATCAAATCTTCCTTCAAACCCTAAAAGGAAAGACTAGCCGGGATTAATTACACGCTACAAGTTCGCCAATCTTTCAGCCAGGCCAGTGTCGGTACTTTGAGGGAGGTCCCCCGTGCTTTCGCACGAACCTAATTACAGTAAACCTCGTTTTCCCAAAGGCGTAACCCCGTTAACACCTTTCTAGACACCTACTTGATCGGCTAATTGTAATGTGTAAAACTCTCCCAGGAGTAACTCTTACTCGCAGTGGGTATTGGGATCCAACTATCTCATAGAAGGTATGCAATCTCATTGCAAATTTCAACACTTGAAATTCCCAATAATGTTTTGCCCCTAGCAGCTTATGACCTTGGCTAAGGTCAACAAATCATAAGTGCTAGCCAAGTTCAACCCGTCATTTCCTGATTGAATTAAACCCACCCGCACGACCCTTGGCTAAGGTCAACAAAGTCGCACGACTACCCTAACTCAATCGCATCATATGCTTATGCAGATAAGCACTAATCAGCTACCGCACACTACGCCTTGACTAAGGTCAACAAACGTAGCACGAATACTAACCAGTACTTATCTGAAATGACGGAGGGCTACGACGGGTTTTTCAGAAAACCCTTTGCGTAATGAACTTGATATCGTTGTAGAATCGAGTGATTTTAAATGGAATGCTTTTGAGGCTTTTCTAGTTTTGCTAAAGGGGTCACTCCCGGTGAAGGGATCATCGGCCCTTTCCTCATCGAATAAGGTGCAGGATATATCATATATACCGCTGTGCAAAGCAAGAACTATAGAAGCAATCAAAAGACAAACCGAGTTTGTAGCATCTGCCAGTTATTGCTAAAGGAGTCACTCCCTGTAGCGTCTTGAAAAGTCGTTTTGGTGTTTTCCTGAAATTCGGTGAAAATTCGGTATTTTTCCGAAAACCGTCTTTCTCGATATTTTGCAGTTTAGGGCTAAGTATACCTTAAATGGATAGGTAATTACTTGTTTTTAGTGACTAATGAGTTAATTATGAAATTTTGGTCATTTAAAAAATTTTCCCTATTTTTCATTTTTTTTATATTATTTTAAGCCGGTAAGAAAATACATTAAATAAGCAATAAATACAAATTTTTCCGGGCTAATTTTAATCTCTAAAATTATGATAATTATAATCTAGTGATAACATGAATTTTTAGTAATTTATTTTGATTTTTAACCAATTTTTATAAATTGAAACGAAATTATTGATTTTGGGCTAAAACTTGCAATTTTTGAGTTGTAGGGGGCCTTTTTGCATAAAATTTCTTTTGTAAAACCCCTCTATCTTTTCCCTCAGCCCAAGAACAGCCCAAGCCTTGGCCAAGACCAGAAAATTCTGACCTCTCTCTTTCTTGAGTTGTTTCTTGAGTTAATTGATAGTTTATGGTATTTATTTTAGTATATTGGATAAATGTATGATACATTGACTTTAAAACTTGACCCTTGACCTTCCCACTCACCCCACACCCTCCCCCATACCTCCAACCTGGCCGAAACCTGCACCCCTCTTTCTCATCTCTTTTCTTTGCATTTTTCTTCAATTTCCTTCAAGGAAATGCATCAAAATCCATGAATTAATTCCAAAAATCCAAACAATTTCCTTATGCTATCATTTTCCTTAGCCATTCTTGCTTGGATCTTGGTGTTTGAGGCCATCATTTGGAGGAAACTTTCTTGCTTGATCTTTTGATCAAGAGGTATAAATTCCATCTTGTTAAATTCCTTGTTTAAGTGCTTATGTGTTATGGTTTAGTGTTAATTTAGTGTAGTTAATCTAGTTTTCTTAGATTTTTGTTTGAACATTCTAACTAGGTTTTGAACCATGATAATTTATTTAAGTTGTTTACTAGTTAATCTAGTTGTTAGTAAACTAATCTATATGGTTACCTTATTATGTAGTCTTTAATTATGCTAATTTAGGTAATTTTAGAAGTTGATTTTAGTTGTAAAGTTGTTGTTTTAAGGTTTTCAAGAAGAGGTTTTTGTATGGAAAGTGATATTTGAAGCTTGATTAGTGAGTTGATTAAACCTAATTTGTGTTGATTAAACCTAAATTGCTATCTAGTGTTTTGCTAACCTTAAGCTAAGTGGTTAATTTGCTTATTAGGCTAAATTATAGTGTTAAAGTAAGGATTTCTTATATAGTTTGAGTTATGTTTGCTATTTATAAAAATCAAGAGGAGGTTTTGTTATGTAAATTAGGTTTTTTAAGCTTAGTTAATGGTTTAGAATTGGTGTATTGGCTAACTTTTTGGTTAGTTGGAATGTTGGCGTTGGGTGGTGTTGACTTTGTCGCTATATTGTCGATGTTTGCATCAAATTGCAATTTCTGCTTACTAGATTTTTATAGAAGTTATGTGATGAGTTAATTGTGGTATCTCGATGATTGTGTTGGCTTGTCCTACGACTTTTAGGATGCGTGAGTGCGGTTTTTGGGTAGTCGGGTTTTAGTTTCGCCGGGCGACCCAAATCGGCGTTTTTGGCAGTTTTTGCGATTTTTGCGTGTGTCCGCGCACTTTGTGCACGTTGTACCAGTTAGCGAACTTTAGTAGTTTCGTTGGGGTTTTGCGTCGTTCTTGGCATGTAACCTTATGTCTGGTATTGATGTAAATTCCAGGTTCGGTCGCGGAGACGTCAGACGCGGCGCGAAAGGGAAAGGCGGTGATTGGACACAGCTAGCCAGGGATCCCGGTGAGTAGATTTAACATCTACGGGGGACGATCGTCTGGATGGCGCAAGTCGCCCGATAGATTTAGTTAACTGGAAAATAGTAAATTGGATAATCACTTGTGACATTAGAATAATAATACTGGCATGATAATTGCTGCAATTAGATCAATAGGTTATACCATATATGCAAACTCAATTGTAGGACACATGCACCATTACCAGGTTTTATATGCAGCACGAGCACTATTCATGTTACACACACACCCTGGTAATTGCCATGCCACCACACTAGATAACCTTTAATTTAAACCTTTTACTAATTGATACTTAAATTGTGTTATTTCCTTAAAATGAAACCCTAGGATTGCTATTCATGTGCATGTACTTCATCATATTCATTGTTCATGCTTAATCCATTAATCACACATCGCAACTTGATTAGTGATATCATACGCATTCATTGTCATTGATATATGCACTTATGAGGATTTTCTTGAGATTTTATGATATTGCTGGATTTCGGGGGAAAGCCGCAAAATTTCCAAACTTATGATATTTTTAAAACATGTAAATTGCGGTTTTCTAGTGATGTAAGTGTCGTCCACCATGAGTTTGCTGTGGCTTTGGAAATCCGTGTCGAGGAGTGGAGGAACCGGCACGGGTACATGGTGGGCCCGGTAAGGTACCCCGGGGCAAGAGGAATGTGGTGATGACGTTGAGCCTGGCAGGGGACGGATTACCTACCGGTGACTGTTTGGGACGGCGGATATCCAGAGGATACCGACCGTGGCCGCTAGATGATGAGATATTGATATTTGAGATGGGTCAGCCGGACGGCTGAGGCCAGAGATACATTATGAGATTTGAGACAGCTTTTGGGGTGTCGTTGCTGGACACCGATTTTCGTCGATTCATTGACATTCGCTGGCATTCTAAAAGAGTTTCAAAAACAAAAAGAGAGAAGATATTTTTATATATAAACCTATTGAGACCTCAGATATTCATGTTGCATACATATTAGTACACTGATGTTATATACACACCTGCTAGTGCATCCAGTCATACCTGTATTTTAGATGCTAGGATGCTTGTGTGCATGCATACGATAGCCTTTGTAGATGTTATTTATTACTCACGAGTTGGCAACTCACCCCCGTTGTGCCACAGTCTTTTGCAGGTCCGCTCCGTCAGATCAGTAGCGGCGGGCGCACTTGTCTTTTGCCTCTTTTGCCTGAGCTCGAGATTTGCTCATAGGTGGGTTATGTTATTTTTGTACCACCTTGTATATTCTTGTATCTAGTGTACTCCATCTACTGTTCTACAGATTATTGTATATTGACCTAGAGATGAGACTGTGAGGTTTGTGGATTTTATACTGTATTTGGGGTCGAGCTCACTTGAGCCGACATGCTACTTTTTCATGCTTCCTTATGCTTTATTATGCTTTATTATGCTTGTTGTCATTTACATTGCGTGGGATTTGTGACCGCCGTATGGCGAAGAGCTAGCTCCCGCTTGGGGATGCCCTATTTTGTGGATTCATGTATATATTTTGTTGTACCCATTTTTGGGGGTCAGTATTTACAAAGGAGACTCTGCCGAAATTTTCGGGAAAATTTGTATTGTTTTTAAAAAAAGTGTTTTACATGACTTATTTGATAACTCGCTTTCAATTGATTGGGTTTTCTTCACTCTTTTGCTTCATCGGTTTTGTTTTCTGGGTTTTGGCTTACTTGTTTTACGGACGCCTTTAGACGTTTCGTAAACTCAAGTGCCAGTCACGTTCCGTACCCTGCGGGTCGTGACAAAGTTGGTATCAGAGCGATAGGTTTTACCTTTGTGAGTGTAGGATGACCCTTGGTAGATGGAGTAAGTGACTTAAGCAGGGTAACGTAGCGTGCGTATGTCCGCGGCATACTTACGATACGGTACTCCGTCTAAGTGACTTTAGGATACTTGCTTGGAAATTTCCTTCTTCAATTCCGTGTATCCTATGATCCTATTGCACTGTCCTTACTATCCGTTTTTCCTGTGACAGCCACTATGCCGCCGAAGGCTACGAGGGCACAGAGAGCTGCCGCCAGAGACGAGATTCGAGCTGGCTCGTCCGAGACTAGGACTGAGCAGGGTGGTATGCCTACGCCGCTGGGACAGACCGATCCACCTTCCCCAGGCCGTATGGATAGGCTCGAGACCGGTATGGAGGAGTTGCGACAGATGATGGGAGGCATGCAGGAGCTGCGTCAGATGGTAGGATCCCTAGTTGCAGCCAGTCGTACACCGAGGCCGGATGACGTACCTACTACATCACAGACGACCATGATACCTGCTCCTACTACCACCACCGTGGCCATTCCGGTTTCACTACAGGATTTCATGAGGCTGAGACCTCCAGTATTCACCGGCACCGAGGCAGCGGAGGACCCACAGACGTTCCTTGATAGTTTAGCCAGGATCTGCCGTTCGCTGAGATGTTCGGATGATCGATGGGTAGAGCTTGCCAGTTTCCGGCTAGAGGGTCTCGCGCAGACATGGTGGGAGTCAGTCTTGAGAGGTCGAGCTGCAGATCTACCGCCTATGACTTGGGTCGAGTTTACAGCGGTCTTTCTAGCCCGTTTCCTTCCAGAGAGCGTTCGTGACGCCAGAGCTCGCAGTTTCGAGGCCTTAGTCAAGACACCTGGGATGACGGTGTCTGAGTATGACATCCAGTTTACTCAGTTGTCCCGATATGCTCAGTATTTGGTGGATACCGAGGAGAAGATGGTGAAGAGGTTCGTACAAGGACTTGATGCCCAGCTATATCTTGCCATTGGCGCCCAGCGCTACGACACTTATTCAGCTGCTAGGGATACGGCATTGCGGATGGAGGCACGCATATCACAGACTTCGGCCGTTTCTGGGCCGAAGAGGATGCGCACCGATGTACCGCCTCAGAGGCAGCGCGCCAGATTCTTTCCGAGAGATAGGCCAGGCAGAGGATTTGGACGGGGACAGTTATATGGTTCTTATCCCCAGGGGCAGCAGCCGTCGCCAGGATGTTTTGGGTGCGGGAGTTTGCACCATCTTGTCAGAGACTGCCCGGTGAGACGACAGGGAGCAGCGACGGTTCCGCACGTGACCCTACCACCATCACCACCCCCTCCTCAGAGAGCCCTACTTCCTACCCCAGGCGATGCTCCACGACAGTTAGGTGCACCGAGAGGCCGTGGACGCGGCGGTCCAGTTCAGAGAGGACGAGGAGGCAGAGGCCGAGGTCGAGGTCAGCCCGCTATCGGTGGAGGACAGGCCCGAGTTTTTGCTTTGACACCGCAGGATGCGCAGGCATCCAATGCCGTCGTGACAGGTACCTTGCCAGTTTGTTCTTTCGACGCACGGGTATTATTCGACCCAGGTTCCACACATTCGTACGTCTCTACACACTTTGCACCGATGTTGGGCCGTGAGTCGTCGTCGTTAGACCAGCCGCTTGTTGTTGTTACTCCGGTAGGCGAGTCGTTTGTCGCTCGGTTTGTATTTCGTTTGTGTTCCGTTCGTATCGGGGAGAGGGATTCATCAGTTGATTTGATACTCCTCGATATGTTGGACTTTGATGTGCTTCTGGGCATGGATTGGCTAGCCACTTGTTATGCTTCGGTGGACTGCCGTGAGAAGGCAGTCAGATTTAGCTTTCCGGGAGAGCCAGTCCTTGTTATTCAGGGAGACCGCAGTGTCGCCCTTCCCAGCTTAATTTCTTCTCTTCGCGCTGGTCAGCTCTTGCGGAAGGGATGTCAGGGATTCTTAGCGTTTGTTTGTGATACTCGAGCTACAGAGGTTCCGTTGGACCAGGTCCCGGTAGTTTGTGAGTTCCCTGATGTTTTCCCTGATGAGCTACCTGGGCTACCGCCTGAGCGCGATGTTGAGTTCTGCATTGATTTGATTCCCGGTTCGGGGCCTATTTCTATACCGCCTTATCGGATGGCCCCGGCAGAGCTTCGAGAGCTGAAGGATCAGTTGCAGGATTTGTTAGATAAGGGGCTTATTCGACCGAGTGTTTCTCCGTGGGGTGCTCCGGTCCTGTTTGTCAAGAAGAAGGATGGAAGTTTGCGCTTGTGTATCGACTACCGCCAGCTGAACAAAGTTACCGTTCGGAACAGATATCCGTTGCCGCGCATTGATGATTTGTTCGACCAGCTTCAGGGTGCGGGGTATTTTTCGAGGATCGACTTGCGATCAGGATACCATCAGCTGCGAGTTCGACAGGAGGATATACCGAGGACAGCTTTCCGTACACGCTACGGCCACTACGAGTTTTTGGTGATGTCGTTCGGACTCACCAACGCCCCAGCAGCATTTATGGATTTGATGAACCGTACATTCAGGCCGTATCTTGACTTGTTCATCATCGTGTTTATCGACGATATCTTGGTGTACTCCCGGAGCAGAGAGGAGCACGAGCAGCACTTGCGGATTACGTTACAGACTCTGAGGGAGCACCAGCTGTTCGCGAAGTTCTCCAAGTGTGCTTTCTGGCTGGACAGCGTCGGATTCTTGGGTCACGTGGTTACGAGAGACGGCATTTGTGTGGACCCGAAGAAGATTGAGGCTGTTCAGCAGTGGCCCCGACCTACATCGGTTACTGAGATCCGTAGTTTTCTAGGCTGGCGGGCTACTACAGGCGTTTTGTTCAGGACTTCTCCCGTATAGCTGCACCGTTGACCGGTTTGACCCGGAAGGGAGTTCCTTTCGTTTGGACAGAGGAGTGCGAGCACAGTTTTCAGCAGCTGCGGACATGTTTGACTACGGCGCCGGTATTATCTCTACCTTCGGGATCAGGCGGATTTGTTGTCTACTGTGATGCTTCGCGAGTGGGATTAGGATGCGTTTTGATGCAGCATGGCCGGGTGATCGCTTATGCTTCTCGGCAGTTGAAGAAGCATGAACAGAACTACCCCACTCATGATTTGGAGATGGCTGCAGTGGTCTTTGCACTGAAGATTTGGCGACATTACCTTTACGGCGAGTCATGTCAGATATTCACCGATCACAAGAGCTTAAAGTACATATTTCAGCAGCGAGACCTGAACCTCAGACAGCGTCGTTGGATGGAGTTGGTGAAAGACTACGACTGTGAGATCTTATATCACCCCGGCAAGGCGAATGTGGTGGCAGATGCGTTGAGTAGGAGGCCCGGGGGTAGTCTATCCTTTTTGCGCGCAGTGCAGAGACAGTCGTCAGCAGATTGGCAGACGTTATGCGACAGCCGAGTTGAGTTCGAGTTCACTCAGACAGGGGGACAGCTCGCGCATGTTCGTGCACGCCCACAGTTGCTTGACCGTATATATGAGGCACAGCGCAGTGACGACCGTTGCTCAGAGATCATGGCACAGATGGGACAGGGCAGATTTTCCGAGTTCGTGGTTGACGATCAGGGGATTTTACGATATGGATCTAGACTGTGCGTACCAGATGCTGATGGATTACGGCGCGACATTCTCGAGGAGGCACACCGATCAGTGTATAGTGTCCACCCCGGTTCCACCAAGATGTACCATGATATGAGAGAGACCTACTGGTGGGACGGGATGAAGAGGGACATTGCGGAGTTCGTTTCGAGATGCCTGACTTGTCAGCAAGTCAAGGCCGAGCACCAGAGGCCCGCAGGAGAGCTACAGCCGTTACCCATTCCAGAGTGGAAATGGGAGCAGATTTCGATGGACTTCGTTGTGGGTCTACCCAGGACTAGTCGAGGGTACGACTCCATCTGGGTGATCGTGGATAGATTGACGAAAGCGGCTCACTTCCTTCCAGTGAAGACGACTTTCAGCTTCGCTCAGTATGCTCAGCTCTATATTGACGAGATCGTGCGACTACATGGCGTACCGACTTGTATCGTGTCAGATCGAGGCACTCAGTTCACCAGCCGACTTTGGCAGAGACTTCAGGAGGCTTTGGGCACTCGTTTGAGCTTCAGCACAGCGTTTCATCCGCAGACAGACGGACAGTCAGAGCGGACCATTCAAACCCTCGAGGACATGCTCAGAGCGTGCGTTTTAGACTTTGGTGGTAGCTGGGATCGTCATTTACCGCTAGTGGAGTTCTCCTACAACAACAGCTTCCAGGATACTATTCAGATGGCACCTTTCGAGGCATTGTATGGGAGGAGATGCAGATCGCCCGTTTGTTGGACAGAGCTCAGCGAGAGCAGCATTTTGGGGCCGCAGCTTGTTGAGGAGATGACAGCGAAGATACAGTTGATCCGAGACCGGATGAGAGCGGCTCAGAGCAGGCAGAAATCCTATGCAGACAGGCGCCGTCGCAGTTTAGAGTTCGCAGTTGGCGACCATGTTTTTCTGAAGGTCTCACCGATGAAGGGCGTGATGCGTTTTGGGCGAAAGGGGAAGCTTAGCCCTAGATTCGTAGGTCCCTTCGAGATCCTCGAGCGTGTCGGCGCTGTTGCATATCGTTTGGCTCTTCCACCCAGCTTTCCCGATGTTCACCCCGTTTTTCATGTTTCGATGCTCCGCAAGTACCTTCACGATCCTTCGCATGCGATTCAGCACCCGACAGTCCAGCTAGAGCGCGACCTTTCCTTTGCAGAGCAGCCGGTGGCCATCCTGGATCGGCAGGTGAAGAAGTTGAGGTCGAAGATTATACCAACCGTCAAGGTCCTTTGGCGTAGCCCGAGCAGCGAGGAGGTTACCTGGGAGACCGAGGGCGAGATGAGGAAGAAATATCCCCATCTCTTTGAAGGTACGCGTAGCTATATTTTTAAATTCGGGGACCGAATTTCTTTAAGGGGGGAAGATTGTAGCGTCTTGAAAAGTCGTTTTGGTGTTTTCCTGAAATTCGGTGAAAATTCGGTATTTTTCCGAAAACCGTCTTTCTCGATATTTTGCAGTTTAGGGCTAAGTATACCTTAAATGGATAGGTAATTACTTGTTTTTAGTGACTAATGAGTTAATTATGAAATTTTGGTCATTTAAAAAATTTTCCCTATTTTTCATTTTTTTTATATTATTTTAAGCCGGTAAGAAAATACATTAAATAAGCAATAAATACAAATTTTTCCGGGCTAATTTTAATCTCTAAAATTATGATAATTATAATCTAGTGATAACATGAATTTTTAGTAATTTATTTTGATTTTTAACCAATTTTTATAAATTGAAACGAAATTATTGATTTTGGGCTAAAACTTGCAATTTTTGAGTTGTAGGGGGCCTTTTTGCATAAAATTTCTTTTGTAAAACCCCTCTATCTTTTCCCTCAGCCCAAGAACAGCCCAAGCCTTGGCCAAGACCAGAAAATTCTGACCTCTCTCTTTCTTGAGTTGTTTCTTGAGTTAATTGATAGTTTATGGTATTTATTTTAGTATATTGGATAAATGTATGATACATTGACTTTAAAACTTGACCCTTGACCTTCCCACTCACCCCACACCCTCCCCCATACCTCCAACCTGGCCGAAACCTGCACCCCTCTTTCTCATCTCTTTTCTTTGCATTTTTCTTCAATTTCCTTCAAGGAAATGCATCAAAATCCATGAATTAATTCCAAAAATCCAAACAATTTCCTTATGCTATCATTTTCCTTAGCCATTCTTGCTTGGATCTTGGTGTTTGAGGCCATCATTTGGAGGAAACTTTCTTGCTTGATCTTTTGATCAAGAGGTATAAATTCCATCTTGTTAAATTCCTTGTTTAAGTGCTTATGTGTTATGGTTTAGTGTTAATTTAGTGTAGTTAATCTAGTTTTCTTAGATTTTTGTTTGAACATTCTAACTAGGTTTTGAACCATGATAATTTATTTAAGTTGTTTACTAGTTAATCTAGTTGTTAGTAAACTAATCTATATGGTTACCTTATTATGTAGTCTTTAATTATGCTAATTTAGGTAATTTTAGAAGTTGATTTTAGTTGTAAAGTTGTTGTTTTAAGGTTTTCAAGAAGAGGTTTTTGTATGGAAAGTGATATTTGAAGCTTGATTAGTGAGTTGATTAAACCTAATTTGTGTTGATTAAACCTAAATTGCTATCTAGTGTTTTGCTAACCTTAAGCTAAGTGGTTAATTTGCTTATTAGGCTAAATTATAGTGTTAAAGTAAGGATTTCTTATATAGTTTGAGTTATGTTTGCTATTTATAAAAATCAAGAGGAGGTTTTGTTATGTAAATTAGGTTTTTTAAGCTTAGTTAATGGTTTAGAATTGGTGTATTGGCTAACTTTTTGGTTAGTTGGAATGTTGGCGTTGGGTGGTGTTGACTTTGTCGCTATATTGTCGATGTTTGCATCAAATTGCAATTTCTGCTTACTAGATTTTTATAGAAGTTATGTGATGAGTTAATTGTGGTATCTCGATGATTGTGTTGGCTTGTCCTACGACTTTTAGGATGCGTGAGTGCGGTTTTTGGGTAGTCGGGTTTTAGTTTCGCCGGGCGACCCAAATCGGCGTTTTTGGCAGTTTTTGCGATTTTTGCGTGTGTCCGCGCACTTTGTGCACGTTGTACCAGTTAGCGAACTTTAGTAGTTTCGTTGGGGTTTTGCGTCGTTCTTGGCATGTAACCTTATGTCTGGTATTGATGTAAATTCCAGGTTCGGTCGCGGAGACGTCAGACGCGGCGCGAAAGGGAAAGGCGGTGATTGGACACAGCTAGCCAGGGATCCCGGTGAGTAGATTTAACATCTACGGGGGACGATCGTCTGGATGGCGCAAGTCGCCCGATAGATTTAGTTAACTGGAAAATAGTAAATTGGATAATCACTTGTGACATTAGAATAATAATACTGGCATGATAATTGCTGCAATTAGATCAATAGGTTATACCATATATGCAAACTCAATTGTAGGACACATGCACCATTACCAGGTTTTATATGCAGCACGAGCACTATTCATGTTACACACACACCCTGGTAATTGCCATGCCACCACACTAGATAACCTTTAATTTAAACCTTTTACTAATTGATACTTAAATTGTGTTATTTCCTTAAAATGAAACCCTAGGATTGCTATTCATGTGCATGTACTTCATCATATTCATTGTTCATGCTTAATCCATTAATCACACATCGCAACTTGATTAGTGATATCATACGCATTCATTGTCATTGATATATGCACTTATGAGGATTTTCTTGAGATTTTATGATATTGCTGGATTTCGGGGGAAAGCCGCAAAATTTCCAAACTTATGATATTTTTAAAACATGTAAATTGCGGTTTTCTAGTGATGTAAGTGTCGTCCACCATGAGTTTGCTGTGGCTTTGGAAATCCGTGTCGAGGAGTGGAGGAACCGGCACGGGTACATGGTGGGCCCGGTAAGGTACCCCGGGGCAAGAGGAATGTGGTGATGACGTTGAGCCTGGCAGGGGACGGATTACCTACCGGTGACTGTTTGGGACGGCGGATATCCAGAGGATACCGACCGTGGCCGCTAGATGATGAGATATTGATATTTGAGATGGGTCAGCCGGACGGCTGAGGCCAGAGATACATTATGAGATTTGAGACAGCTTTTGGGGTGTCGTTGCTGGACACCGATTTTCGTCGATTCATTGACATTCGCTGGCATTCTAAAAGAGTTTCAAAAACAAAAAGAGAGAAGATATTTTTATATATAAACCTATTGAGACCTCAGATATTCATGTTGCATACATATTAGTACACTGATGTTATATACACACCTGCTAGTGCATCCAGTCATACCTGTATTTTAGATGCTAGGATGCTTGTGTGCATGCATACGATAGCCTTTGTAGATGTTATTTATTACTCACGAGTTGGCAACTCACCCCCGTTGTGCCACAGTCTTTTGCAGGTCCGCTCCGTCAGATCAGTAGCGGCGGGCGCACTTGTCTTTTGCCTCTTTTGCCTGAGCTCGAGATTTGCTCATAGGTGGGTTATGTTATTTTTGTACCACCTTGTATATTCTTGTATCTAGTGTACTCCATCTACTGTTCTACAGATTATTGTATATTGACCTAGAGATGAGACTGTGAGGTTTGTGGATTTTATACTGTATTTGGGGTCGAGCTCACTTGAGCCGACATGCTACTTTTTCATGCTTCCTTATGCTTTATTATGCTTTATTATGCTTGTTGTCATTTACATTGCGTGGGATTTGTGACCGCCGTATGGCGAAGAGCTAGCTCCCGCTTGGGGATGCCCTATTTTGTGGATTCATGTATATATTTTGTTGTACCCATTTTTGGGGGTCAGTATTTACAAAGGAGACTCTGCCGAAATTTTCGGGAAAATTTGTATTGTTTTTAAAAAAAGTGTTTTACATGACTTATTTGATAACTCGCTTTCAATTGATTGGGTTTTCTTCACTCTTTTGCTTCATCGGTTTTGTTTTCTGGGTTTTGGCTTACTTGTTTTACGGACGCCTTTAGACGTTTCGTAAACTCAAGTGCCAGTCACGTTCCGTACCCTGCGGGTCGTGACACTCCCGGTGAAGGGATCTCGGTCCTTTCCTTATCGAATAAGGTGCTGGATGTTCTATAAGGAACACCGCTATGCAAAGCAAGAACTGTAGCTACCAGTTTTATAAACAAGTTTCTACAACATCTTAGGTTTCTTTTATTTCATTAATCTCATTAATGAAGTCCCATTTTAATATGCTTCACAAGCATCTCTTTTGAAACGAAATCTGCAATATAACATATATCTCATATATATAATATATAAACATTCGTCTCAGGCAGTAATATGATCTCATCACAGAACATTGCAGCAGAAGAACATATATGAAATATTGGATATTCTAGGACGTCCGTGTTTTCAATACGAGCCTGTATAAAACACGGATTCCACGGTCGCGATGAATAGCCAAACCCACATCCCTAGACCCCTATGAGAGCGGCAAGTAACACTGCCAATTCTAGGGTTAGGAGACCCGGTCTCGACTCCTCGAGATGGTCTCCCACTGGACCCTAGAACCCGGTTACTTGTGCTCCCCGCCTTGGGTCTACCTAATGCGGAAAAGTAAATAATATACAACGGTGACATCTTCCGCTACCTGGAAGTGCCCCAATAAAAGAACATTACATACAAATGAATTTTACATGAATGAAAAAGAAAAACTCTCATCTCACATAAAACCCTCGGCTATTCAAACGCGACGATCCAATAGAACATATCACAGCAACACATAATATCTCATATCATCAACGTAAGCAAGTATGCGTATCCCGATTGTCGTTGATATATAGCAACGAAGCCGGCGATACTCCACATACTACGCTTACGGTCACAGAAAAGAAAGTGTAAAACTACAATAGTTGGAATCCGCAACCTCTTTAGACATCGCATGCCTAACCAAATGAATTCCTTAGACATCGCATGCCTAACAATTATAAACCCCGCATTTTAGTCTCATTATCGAAAACTCTTTTCAATATCAAGTCAGGAAATTCAACAAGATTCCCGATTGTCCTGATCGAATGCTCGTCGCAAACTTTAGTAGACGGCCGCACCCCCGATACCGTCGACGAAGTGCACCAAGGCGGAACACCGCTACCGGGAGCACCCGAACGGATGCTTTCGGCGACGGGGTTCTCCTACAGTCACTTGGTCGGGGCTATGGAGTGAGGCTGCCTATTAAGTTTACCCGGCGAGTATCCGCGTACGCTACGTGATTGCGACGGACTTTTGATCACATCAAAATTCCGTGGCAACCGATCAACTGAGACTAAACTGCTATGTTTATAATATTCAAATTAGTTATCTCATAACTACCTGTGAATTCCAATTATTGTATCACATTCCAGATAAATAGAAAAAGTTAAACTTTCCGATCGAATCATCAAGCACCCAAGAATTCCCCAATATATTTCAACACTTGAAAACAGTTTAAAAACATCCATTACATGCCACAGTACCAATGGTCCAGCCGTAGAAGGGTCAAGCCAACGCCTCACATGTGGCACGCCGTACTGCCCCAAACCCTAAGGTTCAAAGGGCAGTTCAAGACGGTCACATAATCGAGTTAAGGTTTGTTGTCTTCTAGAGGGTCCATCGAGTTACTTGCACGACTTAGAACATTCTTAAACACGAGGAAAAATCCAACTTTTGAAAAATTTTCCGACAGGGGAAAAAGTGAGTTATTGATATCCGTTCGAACTTTTTAACAGTTTCTATAAGATATCCGGAAAGCCACATAGACAAAATCTAATACTCCGATCGAAACATCGAATCCCCAAAACAACCCAGCAAATTCAACAGTTGAATAAACATTAAAATTATCCAGAAAACTCAGCACTGAATAAAAGAAATTACTGTGTAAAAAGAAGTCAACAAGTCAACATTCTCGCCGCGCAACCGCCGCGCCACGTGGGCATATGCCGCGGTTCCGCGCCGTAATGACGGCGTTAGAGCTCCGTTTTTCACAGTTATTCTTAAAAAACCCTGCTTGATTTTCTGAGCACTTTTAATTAGGAAAAATCCCAGTTTTGAAAAAATTTCCAGAAAGTGGGTTCGATCGGGTTTTCCGGGTTCGATCGGACTTCAAACTTCGTCTAGACTTCGCCTAAAGCTCTAGCTTGGCTCTGATACCACTGTAGGGTTGCTAGGCACGTGCACAAGGGTCTACGAGGCATCAACCATGCCCGATTTAAAATTTAGCCGTGCCGAACAACCCGAATACGGAACTTTAAACTAGAGATTAGGCGATAACTTGCATGCTAAACACTTTAACACTAAGTGAGAGGGATTACAACCTTTGTAGATCCGGTCCTTCACTTCATATGCTCCGTGTTGTGGTCCCTTCGCTGCGATCATCGGGATCCGGACTCTCGAGAGGTTCCACGAAGAGAAAGACGCAACCTTTGCTTCCGATCTTCGATACTAAGATGATCTACCTCGAAGTTTCTTTAACACAAGCTAACACTCATGAAATGATGTGAACACCCTCATCTAAATGGAAAAGGAAGATGAGGATGATGAAGTAGGAATTTTGCTCTATTTATTTATCCTTTTCTCACAATTATTCATCACCTTTGAAAAATCTAGTGAGCTTTTTCATGGAAGAATGAAGGAGGAAGAAGATGATAAATCATTTGTGATAATCCTTTTGTGATGAATAGTAAAGGAAATAATATGATAGATAATGCAACCATGGTCAAGCTAACCTTTGTAGAGAATTAACTAGGGTTAGGGTTTGGGTTGGGTTAAATATGAGTCACACACAAATATCTTTCATAATATCTTAAGAAAGACAAAGGAAAAGCTTCTAGAATCAACTAGAAGTATTAACCCTAATCCAAACCCTAATCATGTTTAAACTCCTCTAAACATGTTGCATTAATTATCATATCATGTTACAATATTATATATCACATATACAATATTTACCGTAACAAAATAAAATAATACAATTAACATATATCGCATATATATCAATGTATTACCCGAGTGAGAAAAAGAATCTTTTAGTGAGCAAATATTAGTTAATGCAATTTAATATATCAAATATATTATTATACATTAAATTATCGAATCAACACTTGATCCGACAATCCGGCTATATCGCATATAACCGACTAATATTTATCCGTACCGATTCATCGAATCAACACTTGATCCGATGACCCGGCTGATATCAAATATCGCGAGAATAGAATACGGTATCACATATCGCATTATCCTCGGTCCCGCACATATCACATATGTGCTCCTACTCCGTTTTGCCTGAGTCAAGAAACCTCTGTGTAGGACTCTAAAGAATCGTCAATACGCCGGCAGTAGGTGATGATCATATCAAACACCCACAAGCTGCAAGCGGTCAGCTAAACGTAACAGCTACCCAGGTATTGAGCGCTCAGAAGATCAACAAGCAAGCCTGTACATTCTCTTGTGGATCCAAACAGTAACACTCCCGTACAGTCCGGTCTCGTCGTCTGATATGCCGCATATCTCACCTAGGGGTGGTAAACGTCAGACCCCAGTAGCTCGATAAGTCGTGTCGATTTGAGGTCTATAACAGTTCGAGAAACTACTGATAACACTTACCAGTAAATCTCAGCAACCCTGGCCAGGGATTTCCGGTTATAGCCAATCGAACACAGCACAACATCAACTCCCTATACCGGGAGAGACGAATCCCCTCCTATCGCTCATTGCCTCCATGTGATTCGGGACTGTACCCAAAAGCCACCTTTTTGCACGCCCTCTTGGACGTGGTATGATGGAAATCAAAGCACAGTGGGAACCACACAAGACTCTATGACGATCTCGGGTCAACAGACTACTCTGTACCAGTGTCACCGGAGAACTGCCATCTGACGTATGGTATAATACCATCTGGGAGTTCTTGGCGAGTCCGTCCAGTGTACCCAGTCTCCACTGAGCACCCGTACACCATCCTTGATGTCAAACACCGATGGATATGGGATCATCCATCGCCCATCATATGGGTCAAGATGCGTATACGCTAGTCTACTCTGGTGCATCGATGCCCTGTCTCGATACACCCACGACTAGGAACAGTTATAGGATGTACTCATCGACTACCGTGGCCCCACTAGTATGATCTCATCATAGTCCCAGTAGTCGAGTACATATCCTAAGGGCTTTATCAACATGTAACATAGAGACAATCAGAGTACATGTTAAGATAAAGTACAACTAGATAGCATACTATCATGTCGAGCAAGAAAGTCCTCCCTATATATGTCCTAGCATCCACTACAATATACATCGTATGTACAGTAATGGCCTCTAGGGCATACATATAACTAACAGATGGGACCTAGCTCATAAATGAACTCCAAATCCAAACTTCTTAGACTGTATCGTCAACTGAACTTAATCAGTATCCTGCGCCATGCCACCCTCAGTATTGCCTTGGACCACCTGTCCAAAATACTGCCCCTCGTCAGAAGGAAAACTATAACTCTGACAACCTCCTTGTCGTCCATGTCACCTTGCAAGCCTAGAATGATAACTGTCTCCCAAATGAGGCTGTCGTTATCATATCCCTAGAACATCCACTTATGTCCTAAAACTGCTTCGGATTGTTTCTCCAGGATTGGATTAATATCAACTTATTGCATCTACTGCAAGAACAACATCTGGTGTGGTACTTGACATCTCATGATTGACTCAATTGCCTAAGCAAGTGATCTGTCAATCATGCCTATCCCTCTCCCCTTTAGTCTGTAAGACACCTTTAGAGAGGGTGACTCCATTACCTGCAGGTGTACTACCGTGCCAGGAGTCGTCCATTCTAAATCTCATAGAATGCTGTCAAGGTACCCAGATTAGGAAACCACCCAAATCTAGATCTAAAACCATAGATCTAGTAACCAGAATGTCTGATATAATATCCAAGTCCTGTATGGAGAAACCACTGTGTGACAACCAAAGTATAACCGATCGTAGTATAGGAGTTTCTTTTCCTACTCTGTGTATGTCATCCAAAACCAGGACATCACACCCAACTACCTCCTCAACAGATCCATCCCCTATTCTGATGAAGTCAAACCTATGACTGTCACGTCAGAAATAGATGATCTATCTCCGCTACATCTGCTTTAGTCTATAAGTAGACATAAGCTACCTGTCCACCAATGCTTCCGCTGCTCCCACTGATTATGACAACCCTCTGGAAGAGTCATATACACGTACACTTCTGAAACTAGTTCAGAACGACGCTATACTCATCCTCCTGCCGGGTCTCGCAGCCTGGAACAACAGTAATGGCAAGTGTGGGTAAACAAGAACTTCCATGTCACCGTCCTTGAGGCTACCGGAGTACCTCTTGGGTGCCTGAAGTTACCCACCGTATCTGCGGAGTAGCCAATGGAATGTCAAACCAGATTGAATCTTTAGGTTCCTTATCAAATCTTCAGTAATCGTTTGCGGTTCTGGAATTACTTCCAGTTCTACCATACTCCCACTACTATTTTCTAAAAATCCATTTCCTTTTAAAAAAGTGGCGAGTCAAGAACAATATCTCTATTGATCTTCCAGATGGTAGAAACTCAACCCTCGTCATAGCCTGGGTCAACCCGCAAACAGCCATTACAGAAACGTGCCTTGAGTTGTCCAGTGTCTGGTTTTAAGCATAAGCCGGACAACTTCCCGTACCTTAACATCGTTAAGATATGAACTGTTCTATATCCAATATAGAACCAGAGGCACAGATTTAATTGAACCAGATTCAAATCATGCAGCTGTCTCCAGTGCATGTCAACTAAATGGAAAGAGGCCGATCAGCGTTACTCAACTTAGGAACGCTTCCAATTATGAGTAACCTGAAAGAGAAGCAATTTCTCTTTATCATTACTATCAACTGAATACCATACACAAGTATCTACATCTTCGATCACTTTGAAGAATCCCGATACTTGCTACACCTGGTTCTCTACTCTATTCAAATACCTATAACTCCTCAAAACTTAGACCCTGTGTTCCTACGAAACACATGTCTAAGAACTAGAGAAGTTAAAAGTAAACAGAATATAGTATGAGGACCAACCCCTCTGTCCTAATGGACGATGGACAACATACAATACTCTGTATAAGTCCGCTGAGTCTAACAACTCTTTCACTGTGCGTCGTAGGTTGAAAACTGTACTTATGGTTAAGAAGAATTACACCGATGTTTAATGCTCCTTACCTAACCATCCACTGATATAGGTAAATGTCATCGACATAATATCAAAAGGTATATCTCACTCTTTAAAAATAGACGTACAGATATATCGATTTGAAATTGGTGCATAACAGCGGATATTCAAAACCAAATATTTGCCGACCGGCAAACAACCCGGTGATTTCCTCAAATATCACCGATTACAACGAATCCCGATATAATGAGGACAATCACCTAATTCCCAATAACTTACTCCCACTCATCATTTGTAAAACCATACAGATGTGAGAATCATTCCTGGTAAATACATACCCTGGAGCAAGTGTCTAGTACACAGTGAAACTGAAACATTGAAATGTTTCGATGGGGTATCCTGGTATTCCTACTAATGCCTCTTCCAGATTCACGACTATAACCGTATAATTCTTTGCCACCTCTCCAAATCCCTTTTTATGTCTTTAGTCATTACCTTCTGCACACCCCTTTAGGCCAAATGGTTTTCTTCCTTCCCTACCGTTCGGCACCAGCCTATGGTTTGGAAGAAGACTATCCAATAAGCATAATGGGTGTACTGTCCTAATCCTAGGAACACTCGCAATGTGAGAGAAGGTGAAGATAAAAGACAACCGAATAAACCCTATTCTTATTTCTCCTGAACCAGAATCCATCCCCGAACTGGAACAAGTTCCTTTCGAGTTCGTATATAACCATACGATGGAATATCCAATAAACTGTGGATCTTCGTAGTGATACGGAGTGTCCTGGAGAAATATAAAGGTGATTTTCGGATTGGCGAAGAAATACTTGGTTTGATCGTGAATAGCAGTCACAATTTACTTTGCCCTCTCACTAATCCCTTGCTTTGTCTTAACTTAAAACCTTCTGCACACCATCGTTATGCTAATTGGTTTTCTTCATTCCCTACCGGTCGGCACCAGCCTAAGGTTTGGAAGAAGACTATTCAATTTGCGTAATAGGTGTACTATCTCCTAAACCAAGGAGTACTCGCAATGAGAGAAGGTGAAAAGAAAAGACAACTGAATAATCCTATTCATTTTCTCCAGAACAAGAAACCATCCTCGAAGTCCTTCGAGTTCGTATATAACCATACGATGGTTTTGTCCAATGGAAGTGGACGTTCGCAGTAATGCGGGGTGTCCTGGAGAAAAGGGTAAAAGTAGGAGTGGCAATGAGGTCTGCAACTCTGACAATCCAAAAGCCTGTGTTAAGAAGGTTCGGTCTACTTGGTCACTGAGTCATAGTCCAGGGTCGGGTCAATGGTTGCTGCCAGAGAGAGAGAAAAGAAACACTCAGCGTGCACTCTAACCTAGATCAGAATGGTTACCAATTTGTCTAATCTGGAAACCTCCCACTGTACCTCAAATTCTCCTCCAAACCTGAAAGAAGAATTAGTCGGGGTCACCCGAGGAGTAAACTAACTCATCAGTGGGAATCGGGATCCAACTATCACCGCATGATAACTTGACGGAATCCACTCAAGTCACCACACTCCAGAAGGTATGCGCATGCCTGGCAAGTTTCAGTTCTTTTGAAACTCCCGATGTGATTTTTACCCCTAGGACCCAAGTGACCTTGACACAGTCAACAAATCAAAGAGTCCTAGTCAAGTTCAACCCGTCATTATCCTGGATTGCATTAAACCCACCCGTACGAGCCCTTGACACAGTCAACAAGGACGCACGACTGTCCTAACCAATCCCATTAATATGCTACAAACAAACACTACTTAGCTACCGCACACTACGCCTTGACACAGTCAACAAACGCAGCACGAATACTAAGTAATACTTGTAAGAAATGACGGAGGGCTACGGCTGGTTTTTGGCGAAAAACCTTTAACGAATGAACTTGATATCGTTGAAGGAACTGCATAGCCTTTTATAAAAAATATAGTGACGAAAACCTTTACTAAAGAGGTCACTCCCGGTGAAGGGATCTCGGCTCTTTCCCCGTAGAATGAGGTGCAGGATATTCCAACTGAATACCACGATGCAAAGCAAAAGTAATCAGCTATAGTGAAGTTAATGCCCTGACGCAAACTTCTGTCCAAGGGGTCACTCCCGGTGAAGGGATCTCGGCCCTTGCCTCGTCGACTGAGGAGCAGGATATTCCAAATGAATACCACGATGCAAAACAAAAGTGAACGTCCTTGCAATAACAGTTTTTTGAAAAGTGTTCCAACAACATCAGAATAGGTTTGTTTATCTTGCATTGATCTGAATCAACGCAGTCCCATCAATTGATCACACCACAAAAAACGAAAATATACTGATGTACGTATATGCCATCCGCATTCGCCACTAGGTCCCGTCATCACCCGTTAGGTTAGCTAACTAACGACAGAGCGGGGACTGGACTAGCGCGGATGTAAAACATATACAACATCTACTAATATATATACCAATATATTATATTCGCTCAAGGCGTGATAAGAATGCAACATCACAGAAATGTACAGCATCACAGAACAATACAGATATCTGGGATCCCCGGGTTTCACAGAGCCGCTGCTGAAACCCGACGTTCCTCTGGTCGTGTGGATAGCCTGTGCAATGAAATCCTAGACCCCTACGGGCGCGGCAAGTCACCCGCTAAAACCTAAAGCGAGGCAGCCCCCTTCAGCACCGTGAATGGACCACCCAGCACTTCATGGAATCCGGTAACTTGGGCACCCCTCCTGGGTCAACCTGTACCCCCTACGAGTGCGGCGAATAGCCCGCCAATCCTAGAGTGAAGCCCCTTCCGTCTCAATGCCATGAGATGCGGGCCCGTTGCCCTCTAGAACCCGGCTGTCCGTGCACCCCTCCGCAGGGTAATCCTAGTACAGAAAGTAAAATATACATACAACGGGTACATCGACCGCAACCAGGTCGTGCCCCAAAAGAATAATACAATCAGGCAGTGACGGCAGTCCACATGTCGGACGCTCGCCCCGCAATATCAAATGTACATAATACAACAAAACAGTACTAGCATTGCATCCAGGCTATCCCCCACGACCGATCCGCAACAACACAGCATAAACATAGAACATCAACGTGAAAATCACGTTCGCAAACCCGTCTAACCGGGCTATAGCAGTTAGACGGGATTTACCGATCAAGTGACATTCACGGTCGCAGATATAATGTAAATACTGTGAAATAATGTGTTTAAAATATCCGATCGATCAAACAATTAACAAGTGGGCCCCCAAGCAATACTGTAGCAGTCAAAAACATCTGGGCCCAAAAAGAATATACCAGAAACCCTATTTTCATGTCAGTAAACCACTGTAGAAATTAGGTACGGTTTGGCCACAAAACGGTGGCGGTTCCGCGGCCAAAACGTGGTTTTGGCCGCTAAACCGCCGCGCTACAGTAACATCAGCGTACCAAATTTTCACAGAATTCATAAAAAACCCTGCACGTAATTTTCCAATGTACCAAATAATTTTTAGAGCAAGGAAAAAATCGACAGAAAGTGCGACATGGAAATGTGGTTTTTGGAAAATCCGATCGATCGAACTTGTAAACACGTTAGAGCAAGCTAAACAAGGTTAATGGCGTGGCTCTGATACCATGTTGCACCACGGCAGCGCCCCGGCCGTCTATCCGAGGCCAAAATGCGGAATCAAAAATTTTCCGTACTTGGAAACCGGCGCTACCGCGGACAATGAAAACCCGGATCGTTAACCATTAACCTATGCTAGCTAACAAGAGATGGGAAGAGAAGTATACCGAGTGATCCGAGTCCTCCGGTCTTCTCGTCATCGTCTCGATCTCCCGCGGAAAGTCTAGTCTCCATATCGTCGCCTCCTCGCCGGAAAGGGCACCACATCGCCTGCGTCCTTTACGGGCTCCCACCTCAATACCGAGGCAACTCGAGCATGAAGCCGGCAACTCGACATGCTCAATATATGCTGTAGAATGTGTAGTGTAGAGGCTATGTCTCATTTGGGGTTTGTTGCCTTTGAAGATGATGGAGGAATCAAGATAAGAAAAATGGTGCTTGCATTTTTCTAGCATGAAATGAGATCAAGAAAATGAAACTCTCAAGAATGAAAACTCTCATCTTTTTCTTTCTCTCAACCATGAAAACTTATCCTCTTAGAAAAATGGTGGAGGAAAGAATATGAAGCATGAAGGGAGGTGAGTGTAGTGTAAAGCAAGTGGTGACCACATCAAAACATCATGATAACAAAAACTCAAATCAATTCCTAATCAACTCTAATCAACATAAATGAAAAAGGTTGATGCAAAAGGAATCTCATCATGATGCCACACAATTACAGAGGACCCCCCTCCACAAATGTTATTTGCAAACTTGCAAATAACCCCCTCCATCGGAAAAGTCCGGCCGGGAAAGAACAAAGGAAAACCGGCCGGAACGGAATGCAAACTGGCAACTCCAGAAAACTGGTCCCGTAATAAATTACAGGAAAACCCCGATACTGTGCATACACACCCGCATCTGTATTCCGTCCGGATACAAATGCAATGAGACAAAATCTACACTGTACTAAACTAGGACCGGCTTAAGCCAAAGCCGGCTAGTAATATTCGTTCAATCCTGATCCGTGCAATACCGCACGTATCTGATCGAACCCTGCCATATAACCATACGGCCACTAGTACAAAACTGTCCGATCCCGATCCGTGCAATACCGCACGTATCTGATCGGACCCTACCATATCTCCATACGGCCTCTACAGCATTTCGCCCGAAAGCTTGAGTAACTGAAAGTGTGGTGGACTCTAAAGACTCGTCAATACTATGGCTGTGGATTTAACCACTAGCACGTCAGAGGTATTAGCCAATACGTGACGGGCCACCAGCTATTGACCAAAAGGGACGTCGATGAGCGAACTCATCCTGACACCCTACTGAGCCTGTCAGTGACAATATCCGTACAGTCCGGTCCGTTCGTCTATGAGTATTGCATGGCGGGCCTAGGGGGTTGGTAAAAGTCAGACCCCCAAAAGCGGTACAAGTCGTGTCGGAGTGTAGCCCAGAACGCCCTGAGATACTACTGGAATACCTACCAGTAAATCTCCTGCCTCGGCCGAGGGCTTTGCGTAATGGCTCTCCTAGACACAGCGCGACCTCACCCCCAATACCGGGAGAGACGAACCCCTGAAGATCCGCTCACTGCCTCCATGTGGCTCGGGACTGTACCCAACTAAAACCTGTTTGCACGACTCCTTTGAGCCGTGGTAGGGTAGTAATCAAAGCACAGTGGGAACTCACACGAGACAAATGACGTTCTCAGGTCGATGAACTAACCTGTACACATGTCACCAGGGAACTGCCATCTGACGTCTGGTATAATCCCAACTGGCAGGTTCCCGGCGAGTCCTGTCCGGTGTACTCATAACCCAATGAGCACCTGTATACATCTTAGGTGAACCAACTGACACCAGTGGCTTGTGAGACCGGCCACCGCCCCTCGTCGGGGTCTCGACTGTATACACTAGTCTACTAATGGAGTATCGATGCCCTGTCTCGAAACTCCTACGACTAGGGACCTTTTAAGGATGTGCTTATAGACTACCAGCTCTCACGTATATGATCGCCATCATACTGCCGGCAGTCAAGCAAGAATCCTAGGGGCTCTATCAACGTGTAATAGCGACATGCCAGGTCACCTAAAGCAGTACACGATGATAAAGATAAACCAGATAGCATACTATCATCTCGAGTAAGACTGTCCCACCGGGATAGGTCCTCCCTCAATCATTGCAATCACGTGCCTGTGATCCAATAATTGACTCTGAGGGCACTATCTCCAACAGGAATGTCAAACCTAATTGAATATATAGGTCCTATTAAATTTTCCGTAATCGTTCGCGGTTCTGGAATCACTTCCAGTTCTACCATACTCCCACTACTATTTTCTGAAAAAATCCATTTTATTAAAACTGTGGCGAGTCAAGAACAATATCACTATTGATCTTCCAAATGGTAGAATATCAACCCTCGTCATAGCCAGGGTCAACCCACAAACAGCCATTACAGAAACGTGCCCTGAGTTATCCAGATTCTGGTTTTAAGCATAAGCTGGACAACTCCCCGTACCTTTATATCTTTTAAGGTACGAACTATTCTATATCCAATATAGAAACTTTGGCACTTATTTAATTGGAACCATATTCAAATCATGCAGCTGTCTCCAGTGCATATCATCTTTAATGGAAAGAGGCTAATCGGCATTACTCAACTTAGGAATCCATCCAATTATGAGTAACCTGAAAGAGAAACACGTTTCTCAAAACCATCACTATCATCTGAATACCAATCACAAGAATCTACATCTTTGATCTCTTTGAAGAATCCCGACACTTGTGACACCCGGTTCTCTACTTTATTCTTATACCCATAACTTCTCAAAACTTAGACCTTGTATTTCTACAAAACACTTGTCCAAATACTAGAGAAGTTATAAGTAAACAGAACATAGTACGAGGACCTACCCCTTTGTCCTGATGGACACTGGACAACATACAATACTCTGTATATGTCCGCTGAGTTTAAGCAACTCAAAACCTGTGCGTCGTAGGTTGAAAATTGTACCCTGGCGATTTCCTCAAATATCACCAATTACAACGAATTCCGATATAATGAGGATGATCACCTAATTCCCAATAACTTACTCCCACTCATCATCTGTAAAACCATACAGATATGAGAATGAAACCTGGTAAATACATACCCTTGGAGTAAGTATCTAATTGGGAAAACAGTTTTCTTTTAACAATGCACTGAAACATGAAAATGTTTCGTAGGGGTATCCTGGTATTCATAGCAATGCCTCTTCTATAATCCAATTCATGACTTTAACCGTATATTTCACTGCCATCTCTCCAAGTCCTTTTATTTGTCTTTAGTCGTTACCTTCTGTACACCATTGTTAGGCTAAATGGTTTTCTTCCTTCCCTACCGTTCGGCATCAGCCTATGATTTGGAAGAAGACTATCCAGTAAGAATAATAGGTGTACCCTTCTAAACCAAGGAGTACTCGCATCTTGAGAGAAGGTGATGATAAAAGACATCTGAATAATACATTATTCTTTTAAAGGTAAAATAGGAGTGGCGATGAAGTACGCGGTTTGGTCGTGAATGATATCAGTTGCAATTTACTTTGCCCTCTTTCTAATCCCTTTATTTTGTCTTTACATATTACCTTCTGCACACCCTACTTAGGCTAATTGGTTTTCTTCATTCCCTACCTTTCGGCACCTGCCTATGGTTTGGAATAAGACTATCCAATAAGCGTAATAGGTGTACTCTCCTAAACCAAGGAGCCCTCGCAACCTGAGAGAAGGTGATAATAAAAGACAACTGAATAAACCAATTCTATTTCTCCTGAACCTTGATCCATCCTCGAAGAAATCCCTCCGAGTTCGTATATAACCATACGATGGATCTATCCAATGGAAGTGGATGTCCATAATAATACGGGTGTTCTGAGAAATGCAAAGGGTGAAAGAAGGAGTGGCAATGACTTATGCAACACAGACAATCCAAAAGCCAGTATTTTAAGAAGGTTCGGTCAACTTGGTCACTGAGTCATAGTCTAGGGTCGGTCAAAGGTTGCTGCCAAAGAGAGAGAGAAAAGAAACACTCTGCGTGCACTCTAACCTAGATCAGAATGGTTATCACTTTATCTAATCCGGAAACCTCCCACTGTCCTGTCAAATTCTCCCCCAAACCTGAAAGAAGAATCAATCGGGATCACCCGAAGAGTAAACCAACTCATCAGTGGTAATCGGGATCCAACTTTCATCGCATGATAACGTGATGGAATGCATCTACGTTACTCATACTTCAGAAGGTATGCGCATACTTGGCAAGTTTCAGTTTCTTTAGAAACTCCCGATAAGATTTTTGCCCCATGCTCTTATAACCTTGGCGTTAGGTCAAAATGTCATAAGTCACATGCCAAGTTCTACCCGTCACTATCTTGTTAATTTGAACCCACCCGCACATGCCCTTGGCGTTAGGTCAAAATGGCAGAACGGCTGTCCCAAACCAACTCATCTATCTATGCAACAAATGAATACCCAGCAGCTACCAAACACTATGCCTTGGCGTTAGGTCAAAATACATAGCTTGAATACTACTGAATACCCAAAAGAAGTGACGGAGGGCTACGGCTGGTTTTTGGCGAAAAACCTTTAACGTAGTGAACTTGATATCGCTGAAGGAACCTGATAGCTTTTTTAAAATATAGTGGCGAAAACCTTTGCTAAAGAGGTCACTCCCGGTGAAGGGATCTCGGCTCTTTCCTCGTGGAATGAGGTGCAGGATATTCCACTGAATACCGTGGTGCAAAGCAACTTGTAATCGACTATAGTGAAGTTATTACCCTGACGCAAACTTCTGCTCAAGGGGTCAGTCCCGGTGAAGGGATATCGACCCTTGCCCCGTCGAATGAGGTGCAGGATATTCCACTGAATACCGCTATGCAAAACAAAAGGAAAAGTCTTTGCAATAACACTTTTTAAATTTGTTCCAACAACTGCAAACAGGTTTGTTTTACTTTGCATTGATCAGAATCAACGCAGTCCCATCAATCAATCACACCAGAAAAGAACGAAAATAAAATGTACGTATATGCCATCTGCATTCGTCACTGGGTCCCGTCATCACCCGTTAGGTTACTTAACTAACGACAGAGCGGGGACTGGACTAGCGCGGGTGTAAAACATATACAACATCTAATAGTATATAAACCAATATACAATAATCGCTCCAGGCGTGATAATATGCAACATTACTGAAAAGTAATAAGCATCACAGAACAATACAGATAATCTAGGATCCCCGGGTTTCACAGAGCCGCTGCTGAAACCCGACGTTCCCCTGTCGTGTGGATAGCCTGTGCAATGAAACCTAGACCCCTACGGGTGCGGCAAGTTACCCGCCAAAACCTGAAGCGAGGCAGCCCCGTACAGCAAAGTGAATGGATCACCCTGCACTTCACGGAATCCGGTAAACTTGGGCACCCCTCCTTGGGTCAACCTGTACCCCCTACGAGTGTGGCGAATAGTCTGCCAATTTTTTTGAGTGGGGCCCCTCTGCCTCTCAAAGCCATGAGATGCGGACCCGTTGTCCTCCAGAACACGGCTATCCGTGCACTCCGTCGCTGGGCAAAACCTAGTACAGTAATGAAAAATAGTACAACAGGTACGTCAACCGCAACCTGGTCGTGCCCCAAAAGAATATTATACAACTGACAGTGACGGCAGTCAACAAGTTGGACGCTCGCCCCGCAATATCAAATGTACAAATAAATCCAAACTGCACTATCATTGCACACTGCTATCCACCACGACAAATCCGCAACATCACAGCACAACACAGAACATCAACGCGAATGTCACGTTCGCAAACCCGTCTAAAAGAACTATAGCAATCAGACGCGGTTTACCGATCAAATGACATTCCCGGTCGGAGATATAATGTAAGCACTGTAAACTAGCATGTTTAAATTTCGATCGACTAAATATCACAAAGTGGGCCCCACGAACAACTGGTGAACAGTAACAAAATCTGGGCCCAAAAGATATATACCAAAAACCCCAATTTCCAGAGAAGAATACACTGTGCAAGTTTGGGGCATGATCACTCAGAACGGCCGCGGATGCGCGGCCAAACCATGGGTTTAGCCGCGATTCCACGGCGGTCTTGTCAATTCATGAGCCCAAATTTGTACGGTATTCTTATAAAACCCTGCACAGTTTTCTGAGATATGTAGAATAATTTTAGGACATCATTTAAAATCGACAGAAACTGTGAAGTTTGAAAATTGTGTTTTTCGATATCCGGTTCGATCGATGTTTTAAACGCGTTAGCACAAGTTAGTATAGCAAAATGGTGAGGTTCTGATACCACTTTAAGTCTACGGTAGCGCCCCGGCCGTCTACAGACGCCAAATGCGGAACAAAAGCTTTTTAACTGGCGCTATCGTATACTTTAACCCGGATCTGCCATTATTGCTAAACTAACAAACTGTAAAGAGTGTAGAAAGGTTATACTGAACGATCCGAGTCCTTCGTTCTTTAACCATCATCCCACGCTCCGTTGCGGCTGCTCCGATCTCTTCGATCTCCGATCTGCTCGTCCAGGTGGCACCACGTCAACGATTCTTTAAACGGGCTCCCGCCTCTGACTTGAGGCAACTCGGTCGTCAAGTTTGCTAAAAGAGACGACCAAGAATGATGTAGAGAATGAGTAAATGACTTTGTCTCACTTCGTCCAAAGCCGTGGACGATCGGTTAATGAAGTTGCCACTCGAATCGGGTGATGGAATGAAATGAGCTGTGAAATTCCATACACCCCAAAATCTATCATAATCTTTTTACCAGATGAAAACTCAAGTGAGTGTGTGTGAGAGAGGGGAGGGGCTGGCCACTATATATAGAGAGGGGGTGAGTGTAGGAGAGGGGGAGGTAACCACAAGAGAAAATATCAAGGGAAAATATCCTAAGCAAGAACAAAATGCATTAATGAAATGGATGACACATCTAAACCTAGTCATTAATTCATTAAATGCAAGATGAGTCACCCGCCACCTCATCACCCTAGTCACCATTTCTAGAACCTTCTAGAAGCATGACTCACCCTCATACAAGAAAAGATAAATCCGTCTTTAACCGAATGTTAAAAGACGGCTGATAGAAAACTGGAAACTGGCAACTTCCAAAAGTGATCCTGAAACGACTTTCAGGATAACCCCGTAACTGTATAAATATACCCGCATTTGTATTACGACCGAATACAAATGCAACTGAGACAAAGATATTATATCTACTCAATATAATACTCGGATCCGGCTTAAACCAAAGCCGACCAGTATCAACTGTCCGAAAACTGACACGTGCGTAAACGCACGTGCATTTTCCGAACCCTGCCATAATACCATACGGCCTCTACAATGTTTCGCCCAAACTTGGGAAACTGTCTGTGGGGAACTCTAATGACTCGTCAGTACCCTGGCAGTGGGTTTAACCACAAACCGGCAGCGGCACTAGCAATGCGTAACGGCTGCCCATGGACTGACCTCAAGGGAGGCCGATGAGCGAACTCATCCGGAAACCCTACTGAGCCTAACAGTGACAATGTATATACAGTCCGGTCCGTTCGTCTATGAGTATCGCATATCTGCCTAGGGGGCTAGTAACGTCAGACCCCCAATAGCAGTATAAGTCATGTCGGAGTGTAGCCCAATAACACCCTGAGATACTACTGGAGTACCTACCGGTAAATCTCCTGCCACGGCCGTGGGCTTTGTGTAATGGCTCTCCTAGACACAGCACGATCTCGCCCCCAATACCGGGAGAGACGAATCCCCTGCCGATCCGCTCACGTGCCTCCATATGGCTCGGGACTGTACCTAAAAACTACCTGTTTGCACGACTCCTTTGAGCCGTGGTAGGGTAGAAATCAAAGCACAGTGGGAACTCACACAAGACAAATGACGACCTCAGGTCGATGAACTAACCTGTACACATGTCACCAGGGAACTGCTATGTGACGATATGTATAATACCAACTAGCAGGTTCCCGGCGAGTCCTGTCCGGTGTACTCATACCCAATGAGCACCTGTATACATCTTAGGTGATCCAACTGACACCAGTGGCTTGTGAGACCTGCCACCGCCCCTCGTCGGGGTCTCGACTGTACACACTAGTCTACTCCGGAGTATCGATGCCCTGTCTCGAAACTCCCACGACTAGGGACCACAATTAAGGATATGCATATAAACTACCCAACTCTCACATATATGATCGCCATCATACTGTTGGTAGTAAAGCAAGATCCTAAGGGCTCTATCAAAGTGTAACATGTAATCAGTCACCTGAACATGTACACGACTGATAAAGGAAAACCAGATAGCATACTATCATCTCAAGTAAGACTGTCCTACCGGTATAGGTCCTCCGCAATCATTGCAATCACGTACCTGCGATCCAATAATTGACTCTGAGGGCACTATCTCCAACATATAGTTCTATTCTTTGTTTTTGATTTAGCTTGAGAGTTGTGTGGGCTTTAACTTGGTTTCTTCTTCTTCTCTCTTGAAGCTTTCTTTTGAGAGCTTCATTATGGAGGTTGAACAAATTACCAATATCTTGTACCTCAACTTCATCAAGTGTTGAATAATATTGCTTTTGCTTTGTTTCTTTGTTTCCTTTATGCTTTCATTTCTTTTTGTTATGTGTAACTAATCTTTCTTTGGTTGTGGTGATGGTGAGGAAATGAAATGAAAGGCTTTGCCTTCCTCCTCCTCCTGTTTATGTTTAAAATGCTTAATGTGATTCTAACTTAAAGATTGTTTATGTTGTGATATGGTATTTTGAAACCATGGTTACTTTGTAACCTCAACATATACCATACTCACTCCCTTTCCCCATTTCATAATATTTAAGCTAAAATCAATTTGGTGTTAAGTTTGCTAAGTTTAGATACGGTATTTTTTGACCAAGTGCTTGACAAACCCTCGGTTTTCATATACCCTATACTATCACAAACGCTTAACAAAGTCAACACTAAAACTAATTGCTCTCACTCACTAATTTTTGTTTTTGATGTTGTCGTATGCTTACTAACCCTTGTACTTAGTGTTGATACCTCAAGTTTAGACATACAAACGGTAAGTGAACAATATAGACTCGTTTCGTGTTTTGCGTCAAATATCGGTATTTTTATGATTTGTGCTTCGCAACCGCCTTGACAAGTTATGCTTCACGCCGGGATCGACACAAGGATGGACAACTCATGAGCAATGGAGCGTTGAAAGAATCATCGCGATTCGACCATCCGAGCCAAAGCCACAGCCATTTCTTTCTTAACTGATTTCCCTTGTTTTCGTATTTTATATTTTTGTGACAAACCAAACCTATTCCTTATTTATTGAACCTTAAGCGACAAAACCTAATACACAATCCCCTGTAGATCGACCTGTAGTTGCCGGCTCGCTACAACGCTCCGTGCACTTGCGGTTTATAAATTTTAAAATGAGACCGAGCTTGTGTGCGCATCCATTTCCAAAACCGATCCTACTTTCAAAACATACGCGTTGCGTGCGTGGGTTACCCGTGCGCGCAACACGTATGTTTTGAAACTAGAATCAATTTTGGAAATGGATGCGCACGCAAGCTCGGTTTCGTTTTAAAATTTATAAACCGCAAGTGCACGGAGCGTTGTAGCGAGCCGGCAAGTACGGGTCGATCCGCAGGGAATTGTGTATTAGGTTTTGTCACTTAAGATTCAACAAATAAGGAATAGGTTTGGTTTGTCACAAAAATATAAAATACGAAAACAAAGGAAACAAGTTAAGAAAGAAATGGCCGTGGCTTTGGCTCGGATGGTCGAATCGTGGCGATTCCTTCGACGCTCCCTTGCACATGAGTTGTCCGTCCTTGTTTCGATCCCGGCGTGAAGCATGACTTGTCAAGGCGGCTGCGAAGCATAAATCATCAAAATACCGATATTTGACGTAAAACACGAAACGAGTCTGTATTGTTCACTTACCGTTTGTATTTCCAAGCTTGAGGTATCAACACTAAGCACAAGGGTTAGCAAGCATACGACAATATTAAAAACACAAATTAGTGAGTGAGAGCAATTAGTTTTAGTATTAATTTTGCTAAGCGTTTGTGATAGTCTAGGGTATATAAAAACCGATGGTTTGTCAAGCACTTGGTCACAAAATACCATATCTAAATTTAGCAAACTTAATACCAAATTGATTTTAGCTTAAACATTGTGAAATGGGGAAAGGAAGTAAGTATGGTATATGACGAGGTTACAAAGTAACCATGGTTTCAAAATACCATATCACATCAATACATAAACCATCTTTAAGTTAGAATCACATTAAGCATTTTAAACATAAACAGGAGGAGGAGGAAGGCAAAGTCTTTCATCTCATTTTCTCACCACCACCACAACCAAAGAAAGATTAGTTACACATAACCAAAAGAAATGAAAGCATAAAGGAAATAAAGAAACAAAGCAAAAGCAATATTATTCAACACTTGATGAAGTTGAGGTATAAGATATTGGTAACTTGTTCAACCTCCGTAATGAAGCACTCAAAAGAATGCTTAAAGAGGGAAGAAGAAGAAGAAACCATGTTAAAGCCCACACAACTCTCAAGCTAAACCAAAAACAAAGAATAAAACTATAGAATATGTGCATACCCTCTCTTTAATCTGTTCTGGTATTTATAGGCCTCAATACAAAATAAATAAACAATAAAAATAAGATGATGTGACCTAAAGAAATGACCAGAAGAAAAATGGGGAGGTTTGGAGCTAGGGGACCCGGTGACACCGGAGTTGGGGGGTTTCGCTGGTCCAAGTGAAGCCAATGGGTCTCGTCTTGGTATGGCGGCCTTGTGTGCTCTCCACTATCACTCTGGTGTTGTTTGATTTGTCTATATAAGCTTGGTTTGCATTCAGGGATTTTGGAGGGAAAGTTTATGCATTATATCACATCAAAACTTTTAGCATTAAACACTCATAAGCCCACTTGCACAAGTCATGATGCCCACATGTGCCAAGGCAGCCCCACCATCGTCCAAGGATCAAAAAGAGCTATGTGCACACTTGTATTGTGTTGGACCAAAATTGTGTACACATGTTTATTGCAAAAGAGCTCTTTGAATATCGGTCGGTTTTCTGTTCTGATTGCAGTGTCGGCTCCCAAACACTATATCCGTGATATTGAGTGTGTTTTCAGTGTTTTATCATGAATACCTGTAATCTGTAATTACTGAGCAGACACTGGTTAATAGTACCGATATATAACAAAATTGATAATGGATGAGAGATATTAAAATGCAATTTTCTATGATGAACAGTACCCGTTCTCCGAAGTCGTGCCGTAGGGGGCGAGCGCCGAGGTGGTTGCAGGGGGCAAAGTAGTCCAAGAGACCGAAGCCCCGGTCCCCGAGGGCGGTGTCGAGCAACGTGAAATCCCGGCAGAGCCTACGGCCTGAGCTTTCCTTCCTTGGAAGATTTTTCTTTTTCTTCACGAACTTTTGTAAGCCTCTTGGCACTTTGGTAAGGCTGAGCAGCCCAGAATACCCTGTATTTATTTTTGAGTATAAATAAAGCTGAATTTATTTTCCTCTGCTCAAATGTCTATTTGTTGCGCAAGTATACTTTTCCTTTGCAAGTACTTTTGCTCGTATACTTTTCATTGTTCGAATTCTCATTCTGCAAGTATTAATAGCTCGTATACTTTTATCTTGCTAGCGTTAGGCCGATGTTCACACAAGTACGAATCGAACAATATCCAAGTGTAGGAAGGTCGGTATCCTCCCTTTCCTCGGAGTCAAGGTGGTCGATCGAGTGTCGAGTATGAACTGATTGATATACAACTGTAGGAAGGTCGGTATCCTCCCTTCCCCGGGAGTCAAGGCGGCGATGGGTTGAAAAATAGCCAAGTTTGAATAGATCGGCATTGACCGATTCCTTTTTTGATGAGGGCGTTGGATCCACAGGGTTTGACGAGTAGGAATCTACCCGCTGCAGATGGGCCAGCAGGAAATTGCTCGGCGGCCTCTTGAGGAGGGCTTTTGATCCACAACGTTTATTGGGCAGGAAATTACCCGCTGCGGATGGGCCGAGCAGGAAATTGCTCGGCGACCTCGTGATGATGGCTTTGATCTATAGCGTTTGTTGGACAGGAAGCTACCCGCTACGGATGAGCCAGCAAGAAATTGCTCGATGGCCTCGTGATGAGGGCTCTTGATCCACAGTGTTTGTTGGGCAGGAATCTACCCGCTGCGGATGGGCCGAGTAGGAAATTGCTCGACAGCCTTGTGACAAGGGATTTAATCCACAACGTTAGTTGGGCAGGAAGCTACTCGCTGCGGATGGGCCGAGCAGGAAGCTACCCGGTCGCCTCATGATGAGGGCTTTTGATCCACAGCGTTTGTTGGGCAGGAATCTACCCGCTGCGGATAGGCCAACAGGAAATTGCTCGACGGCCTCGAGATGAGGGCTTTTGATCTACAGCGTTTGATAGGCAGGAATATACCCGCTGCATATAGGCCAGCATGAAATTTCTCGGTGGCCTCATGATGAGGTATTTTGATCCATGGCGTTTGTTGGGTAGGAAGCTACCCACAGCGGATGGGCCAAGCAGGAAATTGCTCGGCGGCCTCGTAATGAGGGCTTTTGATCCATAGCATTTGTTGGGCAGGAATCTACCCACTGCAGATGAACCGAGAAGGAAGCTACTCGGTCGCTTTGTGATGAGTGCTTTGGTCGGCTATTTATACGCACATCCGAGCTTTATTTACTTAAGTGAGGGGATGGTCTCTGCTGGACGGGCAAAGAGCTATATGTCAGCCTTGCGGGATGTTTTAGCATGAAAACAAAAAGGAAGCAGTTCAGATCGCAGGGAAGCAAGAATCTTTATTATTTAAATAAAATACAGATTATGCGATTCAATTTAAATTCTCCTGCATTGAGTGACCGGTTTCGGTAGGTTTCCTTATTGCTCGGACCTGGGATAGTCAGTGATGACTATAATCTGCTCAATCGTCAGCTCCCCATCTTTAATTTGATCGGCTTGCCCCCTATCTGCTTGACGTTTATCTCGCAGGTGCTTTGCTAAGTGACCGGAGCGGATCAGCTCCTCGATGTGATCGCGTAGCTGTTTACAATTCTCAGTCAGATGTCCTTGCGTCCGATGATAGGCACAATATGGGCCTCGGGGCCATTTGTTTGTCCACCGGGTAGCTGGCAGGAGCCTGAAGAACTCTTCGCTCTTAGTTTCCTCCAGCAGCTCGGTCTGGGAAATGTTCAGAGGAGTGTACTCCTGGAATCTCGGGAAGTAAGGTTCCGGATGATCGTCTTTCCTTTTCTCTTCCCTGTCCCTCTTCTCCCGGTCAGCTTGGTCGTCTCTGGGCATGTTGGAGTTCACCTCGGACTCGAGTTGGATTTCTCGCTCGGTCCACGCTTTTACCTCGACCATGGTCTTAGGTTGCGCCTGTTGGAGATAGTGCCCTCAGAGTCAATTATTGGGTCGCAGGCACGTGATTGCAATGATTGAGGGAGGACCTATCCCGGGAAGACAGTCTTACTCGAAATGATAGTACGCTATCTGGTTTACCTTTATCATCGTGTACTGGTTTAGGTGACCTGACAGGTCGCTATTACACGTTGATAGAGCCCCTAGGATTCTTGCTTGACTGCCAGCAGTATGAGGGCGATCATATAAGTGAGAGCTTGAGTCTACAAGCACATCCTTAAAAGGTCCCTAGTCGTGGGAGTTTCGAGATAGGGCATCGATTCTCCAGAGTAGACTAGTGTATACAGTCGAGACCCCGACGAGGGGCGGTGGCCGGTCTCACAAGCCACTGGTGTAAGTTGGTTCACTTAAGATGTATACAGGTGCTCATTGGGTTATGAGTACACCGGACAGGACTCGCCGGGAACATGCTAGTTGGTCTTATACCTGACGTCAGATAGCAGTTCCCAGGTGACATGTGTACAGGTTAGTTCATCGACCTGGGGATCGTCATTTGTCTCGTGTGAGTTCCCACTGTGCTTTGATTACTACCCTACTACGGCTCAAAGGAGTCGTGCAAACAGGTTTTAGTTGGGTACAGTCCCGAGCCATATGGAGGCAGTGAGCGGATCTTCGGGGGTTCGTCTCTCCCGGTATTGGGGGTGAGGTCGCGCTGTGTCTAGGAGAGCCATTCCACGAAGTCCTTGGCCAAGGCAGGAGATTTACTGGTAGGTATTCCAGTAGTATCTCAGGGTGTTCTGGGCTACACTCCGACACGACTTGTACCGCTTTTGGGGGTCTGACTTTTACCAACCCCTAGGCCCGACATGCGATGCTCATAGACGAACGGACCGGACTGTATGGATATTGTCACTGGCAGACTCAGTAGGGTGTCAGGATGAGTTCTCTCATCGACGTCCCTTTTAGTCAATAGCTGGTGGCCCGTCACGTATTGGCTTATACCTCTGACGTGCTAGTGGTTAAATCCACAGCCATAGTATTGATGAGTCTTTAGAGTCCACCACACTTTCAGTTACTCAAGCTTTCGGGCGAAACGCTGTAGAGGCCGTATGGAGATATGGCAGGGTCCGATCAGATACGTGCGGTATTGCACGGATCAGGATCGGACGGTTAGTACTAGAGGCCGTATAGATATATGGCAGGTTTCGATCAGATACGTGCGGTATTGCACGGATCAGGATCGGACGGATATTACTAGCCGGCTTTAGTTTAAGCCGGATCCTAGTTTAGTACAGTGTAGATTTTGTCTCATTGCATTTGTATCCGGACGGAATACAGATGCGGGTGTGTATGCACAGTATTGGGGTTTTCCTGTAATTTATTATGGGACCAGTTTTCTGGAGTTGCCAGTTTGCATTCCGTTCCGGCCGGTTTTCCTTTGTTCTTTCCCGGCCGGACTTTTCCGATGGAGGGGGTTATTTGCAATTGTGCAAATAACATTTGTGGAGGGGTTTTCTTGCAAGTGTATTCATTATGATAGGATAAGCATCCTTGCTTTTCTTTTTCCATGATGGTTCTTGCATTAATTGAGATTTGAAAGGGTATGGTTTTGATGTGAATTAAGCATGGTTGATGTTTGTTTATGATCACCTTCCACCTTTATCCTACAATCACCTTCCTTCATATCTTTGGTTCACCCTCCACCATTCTTATAAGATGGGTGGCCGGCCAATTCTTTGAGTGAGAGAGAGTTTTGATTTTGGTGGTGTGGCAAATTTCATTCATCTCATTTTTGATACAAGGAAAAATGAAAGCACCATTTTTTCATACCTTCATTCCTCCATCTTCAAAAGGAAACCAATACCCCAAAGTGAGACATGCACTCTACACTATATTCTATAGCAAGTCTTGGGCATGTCGACTTGCCAGCTTCATGCCCGAGTTGCCTCGGTATAGAGGCGGGAGCCCGTAAAAGATGCAGGCGACGTGGTGCCCTTCCGGCGAGGAGGCGACGACCGTAGATCCCGCGAGGAGATCGGAGTGGAGATGAAGACCGGAGTACTCGGATCAGTCGGTATATCTCTTCCCCATCTTGTAGTTAGCTAGAACTAGTTTAATGGCCCGATCCGGGTGTTTAGTGCGCGGTGGTGCCGGTTTGCTAAGTCCGCAAAATTAAAGTTTATCACCGTTTCCGCGTTTGGCCGTCGGATTGACGGCCGGGGCGCCGCCGTGCACTTACAGTGGTATCAGAGCCTCGCCATTAACTTCGTCTAGCTTTGTTTGATGTGTTTTTCAGTTCCGATCGACCAAAATTCCAAAATCCCAATTTTACCTCACATCAGTTTTCTGTTGAATTTTTTCTTGCTCTAAAAATTTTTCAGGTTGTCTCAGAATGATGTGCAGGAATTTCTAAGAATACTGGAAAAGTTCGAGACAGTGATTCGACACCTGGAGCGCGGAACCGCGGCCAAACCCCCCTTGGGCCGCGGTTCCGCCGCACATTTGAATGGTCACTGTATCATATTTTTCCAGTGGGCTTCTGGGCTTATTTTAGGTGTTTGGGAATATTAAAATTGGGCCAATTATTTCTGTGAGTAGTACAGTTTTACTTGGGGCCCACTTGTTAATTATTTGATCGATCGGATATTTTAAACACATTTTTCACAGTATTTACATTATATCTGCGACCGTGAATGTCACTCGATCGGTAAATCCGGTCTAACTGCTATAGCCCGGTTAGACGGATTTGCGAACGTGACTTTCACGTTGATGTTTTGTGATTTTGCTGTGATGTTGCGGATCGGTCGTGGGGATAGCCTGGATGCAATGCTAGTACAGTTTTGTTGTATTATGTACATTTGTTATTGCGGGGCGAGCGTCCGACATGTGGACTGCCGTCACTGCCAGTTTGTATTATTCTTTTGGGGCACGACCTGGTTGTGGTCGATGTACCCGTTGTATGTATATTTTACTTTCTGTACTAGGATTACCCCGCGGAGGGGTGCACGGATAGCCGGGTTCTGGAAGGCAACAAGCCCGCATCTCTTGGCATTAAGACGGAGGGGGCTTCACTCTAGAATTGGCGGGCTATTCGCCGCACTCGTAGGGGGTACAGGTTGACCCAGGAGGGGTGCCTAAGTTGCCGGATTCCGTGAAGTGTTGGGTGGTCCATTCACGGTGCTGAAGGAGGCTGCCTCGCTTCAGGTTTTGGCGGGTAACTTGCCGCGCCCATAGGGGTCTAGGATTTCATTGCACAGGCTATCCACACGACCAGGGGAACGTCGGGTTTCAGTAGTGGCTCTGTGAAACCCGGGGATCCCAGATATCTGTATTGTTCTGTGATGCTGTACATTTCTGTGATGTTGCATTTTATCACGCCTTGAGCAAATATAATATATTGGTATATATATTAGTAGATGTTGTATATGTTTTTCATCCGCGCTAGTCCAGTCCCCGCTCTGCCGTTAGTAAGCTAACCTAACGGGTGACGACGGGACCCAGTGGCGAATGCGGATGGCATATACGTACGTCAGTATATTTTCGTTCTTTATTGGTGTGATCAATTGATGGGACTGCGTTGATTCGGATCAATGCAAGTTAAAACAAACCTATTCTGATGTTGTTGGAACATTTTTCAAAAAGCTGTTATTGCAAGGACGTTCACTTTTGTTTTGCATCGTGGTATTCATTTGGAATATCCTGCTCCTCAGTCGACGAGGCAAGGGCCGAGATCCCTTCACCGGGAGTGACCCCTTGGACAGAAGTTTGCGTCAGGGCATTAACTTCACTATAGCCGATCACTTTTGCTTTGCACCGTGGTATTCATTTGAAATATCCTGCACCCCACTCTACGGGGAAAGAGCCGAGATCCCTTCACCGGGAGTGACCTCTTTAGTAAAGGTTTTCGTCACTATATTTTCTAAAAAGCTATCCGTTCCTTCAACGATATCAAGTTCATTACGTTAAAGGTTTTCACCAGAAACCATTCGTAGCCCTCCGTCGTTTCATATGGATAGTCAATAGTATTCAAGCTGTGTATGTTGGCCAAAGTCAAGGCACAGTGTTTGGTAGCTGTTGGGTATTCATATGCAGCATAGATAGATGCGTTGGTTTGGGACAGTCGTACTGCCATTTTGGCCAAAGTCAAGGGTATGTACGGGTTGTAAGTCTACGCTAGCGCCCCGGCAGTCTACAGACGCCAAATGCGGAACAAAAACTTTTAAACTGGCGCTATCGTATACTTTAACCCGGATCTGCCATTATTGCTAAACTAACAAACTGTAAAGAGTGTAGGAATATTATACCGAACGATCCGAGTCCTTCGTTCTTCAACCATCATCCCACGCTCCGTTGCGGCTGCTCCGATCTCGTCGATCTCCGATGTCCTCGTAGAAGTGGCACCACATGATCGGTTCTTTAAACGGGCTCCCGCCTCTGACTCGAGGCAACTCGATCGTCAAGTTTGCTAAAAGAGACGACCAAGAATGATGTAGAGAATGAGTAGATGACTTTGTCTCACTTCGTCCAAATCCGTGGACGATCGGTTAATGAAGTTGCCGAAGGAATCGGGTGATGGAATGAAATGGACTGTGAAATTCCATACACCGATAAAACCTATCATAATCTTTTCTAGCAAATGAAAACTCAAGTGAGAGAGTGAATGAGACAGGAGGCTTTTCATTCATATATCAAGGAGGAGGGTGAGTGTAGGAGGAGATAAGGAGGTGACCATAAACCACCATCCTTATCATAATATGAACACATGAAAATATCAACATAAAGATCTTAACCAAAACAAGAATGTAATGAAACCAAAGCATGAGTCACTTAGCCTTGTCACAAATTCTAGAACCTTCTAGAACCTTCTAGAAGCACGACTCACTCTCATCCAAGAAAAGATAAATCCGCCTTTAACCAAATGTTAAAAGACGGCTGATAGAAAACTGGAAACTGGCAACTTCCAAAAGTGATCCTGAAACGACTTTCAGGATAACCCCGAAACTGTATAAATATACCCGCATTTGTATTACGACCGAATACAAATACAACTGAGACAAAGATATTATACCTACTCAATATAATACTCGGATCCGGCTTAAACCAAAGCCGACCAGTATCATCTGCCCGAAAAATAACACGTGCGTAAACGCACGTGCATTTTCCGAACCCTGCCATAAAACCATACGGCCTCTACAACGTTTCGCCCGAACTTGGGAAACTGTCTGTGGGGGACTCTAATGACTCGTCAGCACCATGGCAGTGGGTTTAACCACAAACCGTCAGCGGCACTAGCAATGCGTAACGGCTGCCCATGGACTGACCTCAAGGGAAGCTGATGAGCAAACTCAAGGAAGGCCGATGAGCGAACTCATCCAGAAACCCTACTGAGCCTAACAGTGACAATGTATATACAGTCCGGTCCATTCGTCAATGAGTATCGCATATCCACCTAGGGGGCTAATAACGTCAGACCCCCAATAGCAGTATAAGTCATGTCGGAGTGAAGCCCAATAACACCCTGAGATACTACTGGAGTACCTACCAGTAAATCTCCTGCCATGGCCATGGACTTTGTGTAATGGCTCTCCTAGACACAGCATGACCTCGCCCCCAATACCGGGAGAGACGAATCCCCTGCCGATCCGCTCACGTGCCTCCATATGGCTCGGGACTGTATCCAAAAACTACCTGTTTGCACGACTCCTTTGAGCCGTGGTAGGGTAGAAATCAAAGCACAGTGGGAACTCACACGAGACAAATGACGACCTCAGGTCGATGAACTAACCTGTACACATGTCACCAGGGAACTGCTATCTGACGGTAGATATAATACTAACTAGCAGATTCCCGGCGAGTCCTGTCCGGTGTACTCATAACCCAATGAGCACCTGTATACATCTTAGGTGATCCAACTGACACCAGTGGCTTGTGAGACCGGCCACCACCCCTCATCGGGGTCTCGACTGTACACACTAGTCTACTCCGGAGTATCGATGCCCTGTCTCGAAACTCCCACGACTAGGGACCACAATTAAGGATATGCATATAAACTACCCAACTCTCACGTATATGATCGCCATCATACTGTTGGTAGTAAAGCAAGATCCTAAGGGCTCTATCAAAGTGTAACATGCAATCAGTCACCTGAACATGTACACGACTGATAAAGGCAAACCAGATAGCATACTATCATCTCGAGTAAGACTGTCCTACCGGGATAGGTCCTCCGCAATCATTGCAATCACGTACCTGCGATCCAATAATTGACTATGAGGGCACTATCTCCAACAATCTCCCACTTGCACTCAAGGCTAATATTGCGATGTCGACTACTCACAGCCCGTGTGAAACCGAACATCCAACTCCTCTACTAATCAGTTTCACAAAGCCCGTTTGTAAAACTATTGTGTTCGAGAAATAGCCTCAGTGAGTGGATCCGCCTAGAAGTATCTTTCTATATCTCTCTTAATCTCAAGTTCGTGGAGAAAACCATCTCCCGAATTGAGTAATACCTGTCTTAGAACATGTCTGGATATCTGATGGGACCTTAGTTCATAAATGAACTCCATATTCAAACTTCTTAGACTGAATCGATCACTGAACCTAATCAGTATCGGGCACCTTGCTTCCCACAGTATCCTCTTGGACCACCTGTCCATAATACTGTCCCTCTTTGTCAGAGGGAAAAACTATAACTATGACAATCACTCTGTCAACCATGTCACATTTGAAGCCTGGAATGATAACCGTCTCCCGAAAGAGGCTGCCGTCATCAAATCCGTAGGACATGTACTTATGTTCTAAAACTGCTCCCTTATGTTTCTCCAGGATTGGATTAATACAAACTTATTGCATCTAGTGCAAAACCAACATTTGGTGTGGTACTTGACATCTCATGATTGACTCAATTGCCTAAGCAAGTGATCTGCCAATCATGCACATCCCTCTCCCCTTTAGTCTGTAAGACACCTTTAGAGAGGGTGACTCCATCACCTGCAGGTACACCACCATGCTAGGAGTCAACTATTCCAAAAACCATTAGAATATCTGTCAAAGTACCCACATTGGGAAACTACCCAAATCCAGATCTAAAACCATAGATCTAGAAACCAGAATGTCAAATATTATATCCATATCCTGTCTGGAGAAACAACTGTGTGACGACCACAGTACAACCGATCGTAGTATAGGAATTTTACTTCCTACTCTGTGTATGTCATCCAGATACCATGACATCACACCCTACTTCCTTCTTAACAGATCCATCCCTTATTCTGATTGAAGTCAAACCCATGACTGTCACATCAAAATTAGATGATCTATCTCTGCTATTACTGCTCAAGTCTATAAATAGATATAAGCATCTTGCCCACTATGCATCCATTGCTCCCACTGACTACGACAACCCTCCTACCGGGTCTCATATCCTGGAACAACAGTAGTGTCAAGTCTGGGTAGATAAGAACCTCCCTGTCACCGTCTCTGAGCCTACCGAAGTATCTCTCGGGTGTCTGAGGTTACCCACCAAATCTGCGGAGTGGCTATTGGAATGTCAAACCTGATTGAATGTATAGGTCCTATTAAATTTTCCGTAATCGTTCGTGGTTCTGGAATCACTTCCAGTTCTACCATACTCCCACTACTGTTTTCTGAAAAAGATCCATTTTACTAAAACTGTGGCGAGTCAAGAACAATATCACTATTGATCTTCCAAATGGTAGAATATCAACCCTCGTCATTGTTAGTGTATATGCCCTAGAGGCCATTACTGTATCATACTAGTTTGTATATTACTTAATGGATGCTTGGGATATTCACCTTGTATATACAATCTTGCTCAAAATAGTAGTATGCTACTTGGTTTGTCTCTACTTCAATGTGTACTTGTGTTTATTTTACTATATCACTTATACGCATTAGTGGAGCCCTTAGGATCTTTGCTTGATTACCAGCGTTGTGATGGCAGTCACACTAGTGGGGGCTGGGTAATCTATAAGCACATCCTTATACAGGTCCCTAGTCGCAGGACTATCGAGACAGGGCATCGATACTCCGGAGTAGACTAGCGTATGCGCTTCTCATCCCAGTGTGGGAGATGGTCTGTCCCACAGCCATCAGTACGTCGTACTGGAGATAGTATACGGGTGCTCGTTGGGTTACGAGTACACTGGACAGGACTCGTCGGGAACTGACAGGTTGGTATTATACCTATCGTCAGTCATCAGTTCCCAGGTGACATGAGTACAGCTTAGTCCGCTGACTTGACACTGGCACTTCGCCTCGAGTGTGTTCCCACTGCACTTTGATCACTACCCTACCACGGCTCAAAGGAGTCGTGCAAACAGGTGGTGGTTGGGTGCAGTCCCGAAGCACTTGGAGGCAGTGACGGTTAGACAGGATTCGTCTCTCCCGGTATTGGGGGTTGACATCGCGCTGTGTCTAGGAGAGCCATTACACGAGTAGTCCCTGGCCAGGGCAAACGAGATATACTGGTAGGTTTCCAGTGTTATCTCAGGGTGTTTTGGGCTTCGCTCCGGCACGACTTGTACCGCTATTGGGGGACTGACGTTTACCGCCCCCTAGGCCCGCCATGCGATGTATCAGACGAACAGACCGGACTGTACGGAGACTGTCACATTCAGACTCAGTAGGAGTACCGATGGGGTTTCACCTCGTCAGCCTTCTTGTCGACATCTACCTGGGGACCGTTACGCACAGCTAGTGCCGCTTGCGGTCTGTGGTTAAACCCACTGCCAGCGTAGTGTCGAGTCTTTAGAGTCCCACACAGAGGGTATTCGCCTATGGGTAAAACAGAGTAGAGGTCGCATGGTTTTGCGACAGGGTTCGTTCTCATCCGCGCACTTGTGCACGTTTGGAGTCCGGACAGATATTACCAGTGGGCTCTGGTTTGAGCCGGATACTGGTATAGTATTTGGGGTTGCTTTTATCTCTCTGTATTCATGTTCCTCGGAACAAGAATGCAGGTGTGTATGCACAGTTATTTGAGGAGGAGGAAGATGATTTCCATTAGGGTTTCGGAACGGGTGCGTATGCACAGTTGACAGTCGTCTTTTTCCAAACCCTAATGGATTTGTATTATATCATTTAATAATATATAATAAAATGAAATTGTGTCATGGTTAGTTTTTGTTGACTTGTTGACCATGGTTGACTTGTTGACCATGGTTGAACATTTGACTACCATCATTACAAATGCAAGATGCTTTTTCATTCTTGCTTTATTCATTTAATGCATGTAATGATATTAGTCATTCTAAACTAACCATCAAACCTTTTTCATTTTGATTATTGTTATTATTTGATTTTTCTTTTTCTTTTGTTATGGTTGCAAAAGGAAAAGAAAGAGCTCACTTTATCATTCTCACTCTCTCTCTTCACTTCTTCTTCTTCTTCCTCTAGTCAAGAGAAACCTTCTCATGAGTTGAGAATCCTTCTCTTGAAAAACAAAAGCAAACCCTAAACACTCTCTACTCACTCTAGGATCAAGGGTCTAGCAAGCCGGCGATTCTAGTTCACTCCAAGTACGAGAAAGAGCCCAAAGGTCGAGCCTTCGAGGTGGATCCATCTTCGACGGGAGAAGGCGACAAAGGAGAACCATCAACCTCTACAAAGTTTGAAGACGAAGGAGTTCAAGTCTAGGTATAACCATCTCCATCCGAGTAGCTAAACTTCTTTAGCTAGGTTGCTAGTTTTAGTTTAGGTATCGATCCCGACCTAGCTTTGTCCATGTTGCCTCTCGCACTAAAAATTTGATTTTTATACCGTTTCCGCCTCCCCGTAAGAACCGGGGGTGGCAACGTGGACTTACAGTGGTATCAGAGCCTAACTAAACTTAAACTAGCTAGGTAGTGAAGTGTAACGAAGTTCGGAACCGTAAAAAACCCAAAAAACCGTATTTTCAAAAACCTGAGTTTCTGTTGAAATTTTTTTGGCTCGAAATGAAAAACTTTATATTTGTAAAATCGTCTCAGGCTTTTCTAAGAACACCCATGAAAAACGATCCAGTGAGGAGCTCAAAGCGCCGCGCATCCGCGGCACGAGGTAGGCTCGTGCCGCGGAACCGCCGCGCTTTGTCGTCTTCTGCGCCTCGTTTTTCGTGCAGTATCTGTAGTTGGGGATTTTGGGATTTTTAGAATATAAATTATATGCCCAGATTTTCCAGAACTAAAATTTACTTTTGGGGGCCTATAATTCCGTATTTTTCCGAACTTCACTGCACTTTGACTATGATGGTTATATCTGTGATGTTTGCATGTATTGAACGTCGACTAATCGCTATAAGACGATTAGTCGGGGTTATACATGATCTGTAATGTGCTGGAATGTGTATATAAATATGTTGGATTGTCGCGGGTGAATAGCCGGGGGTTGTGAGACGAGAGTTTTCTTTTCTTGCAATTCATTGTAAATGTAAATTGATGTAATAATTATTATTTGTTTGGCCGCACAACCGGGTCGGGGTTGTAGCCGTCATTGTATAATTCTTTTTACTGTTTTTGCTCCTAGGATAGACCCATGGAGGGGTGCACAAACTACCGGGTATGCCGAAGTGTCGAGTGGCCTACTCATGGAGATGAGGGAGGTTGCTACGCTTCGGGTACTTGGCGGGTAGTTTGCCGCACCCGTAGGGGTCTTGGGTGGGGTATTGGCTATTCACCGCGACCGTGTTATCTGTTTTTTGTTACAGGCTCGTACAAATTACAGATTACTAGTATATCCAATGTATTTATCTGTGATCTGAAATGTTTATCATTGCTTTCTATTTAGGCGTTGCTTATGTTTTACAGACGCGCTAGCCCAGCCCCCGCTCTGTCGTTAGTTAAGTAACCTAACGGGTAATGACGGGGCCCAGTGGCGAATGCGAATGGCATAAGCGTACGTCATATTTTGGTTGTTTTCTGCAATGGTAGGATTTAAATGATGGGACGCGTTAAAAGTACTAATGCAAGAATATCACGCATTAAAAGAACTAATGCAAGATAATAAACCAAGTTAAAGTCGTTGGAACACTTTCGAAAAACCACTCGGTTCTTTTCAAAACTAACTTTTAAGATGCGGAGCTTGAGCCACTCCATTTAAAAGCTATCTCGTTCCATCGACCAAATCAAGTTCACTACGTTCACGGTTTTGCCAAAACCATTCGTAGCCCTCCGTCGTTTCGTATGAATATTCAAATAGTATTCAAGCTGTGTTTGTTGACCTTCGTCAAGGCATAGTGATTGGTAGCTGTTAAGTGTTCATATGTAGCATAGATAGATGCGTTGGTTTGGGACACTCACATTACCTTGTTGACCTTCGTCAAGGGTATATGCGGGTGGATTCAAATTAACCTGGATAATGACGGGCAGAACTTGACATGTGACTTATGATTTGTTGACCTTCGTCAAGGTCATAAGAGCATGGGGCAAAAATCCACATCGGGAGTTTCATAAGTACTGAAACTTGCTAGATTTGCATACCATTTGGAGTGTGGTGATTCTGGTAGGATTCCTTCAGTTTCGTCACGCGATGATATTTGGATCCCGATCCTACTGTGAGTATATGCTACTCCTCGGGAAATTTCTCACTTAACGATCAATGCTATAAACCTAGTAGGTGCCTAGAAAGGTGTTAGCGGGGCTACGCCCCCAGGGAAAAGAGGTTCTTTAATTAAGGAACTTCGCGAAAGCGTTGGAAAACCTCCCTCGAAGTACCGACACCAGCCTGGCCGAACGGTTAAGCAAGTATTGTACGGTGGGATTGATCCTGACTAATTCTTCCTTTATGGTTTGAGGAGGGATTCGAGAAACAGTGGGAGCCATCCTGTTTAGACAAATTAAAAACCACTCTAAACTTGCAAGAGCATCATGCTGAGTGTTTCTTCTTCTCTCTCCTAATTGCAGCGACCAATCAACATGACTGGACTTAAGTTACTCCTAGATAAAAACAAGTTGACAGGGCCAAACTACAAAGATTGGCTCAGGAATGTCAAGATAGCAATCACTTATGACAAGCTGGGGTATCTTCTTACCACCAAAGCTCCCCCTGTCCCTGGTCCAACTTCCAGCGTCGCGGATAAGGAAATCCGCAAGACTTGGGAGATTGATAGCGCGAAGGCCAAGTGCCTCCTGCTTGCCTCGATGGACAACGAACATCAGAGGAGGCATGAGAATATGGACATGGAGTCCATATTGCTTCATACAAAAGAACTGTATGGAGAGCAATCACGTATCGCAAGATACGAAGCGTCGAAAAAGTTGTTTTCGACAAGAATGGCCGTCGGATCATCAGTAGCCGAGCACGTGCTAAAGATGATCGGCTACATTGAGGAGCTCGCTGACCTAGGGATCACATTGGAGAGTGAGCTATATACGGATATAGTTCTCCAGTCCCTTCCTTCCACTTACGCCCAGTTTATAATGAACTTCAACCTACAAGAAAAAGAGGTTGAACTTTCAGAGCTCCTCAACCTGCTGAGGAGCGCAGAGGGCACCCTACAGAAAGGTAGGGAAACATCCACTTTGTTTGTAGGAGGACCATCTTCTTCTAGGTCCAAGGCGAAAGCCAAGGGAAAGAAGAAGAAAGCCCCCGCCAAACCAAGGGGCGGTGTTAGTAAAGTGGATACGAAGGGAAAAGGTAAAGCAACAAAGATAGCGGGGAAGCTTGTGGATAAGGAAGAATGCTTCTTTTGTCATAAGAAAGGACACTGGAAGAATGATTGCAGGGCCTGGAAGGCCAGAACACAGGAATTGAAGCAGGTTGCAGCTTCAGCTTCAGGTGTGTATGTTATTGAAAACTGTCTTTCAATAAACTCTACTTCCTGGGTATTGGATACCGGATCAGGATCTCATATCTGTAATTCTTTGCAGGCGTTGAGAAACCGTAGGGTTTTGAAGGCAGGTGACATGACCCTCAGAGTTGCAAACGGAGCTAGCATGGATGCTAAAGCCGTGGGGGACTATCACCTGGGAATGTCAGATGGACATGTTTTGGTTTTGCGTAATTGCTTTTTTGTACCCAACGCAACTTGTAATATCATTTCTGTATCTTTAGTTTCTAAAGAAGGTTATGAATTTGCGTTTGTAAGTAATGTTGTAAACATTCACCTTAATCAAGTTTTGATTGGGTCAGGTACATTGAGTAATGGTATATACGTATTGAACCAACCACAGATTTTCAATGTCCAGAATACACACAAAAGAAAGTCTCCGGAAATAAATCAGACTTTCTTGTGGCATTGTAGATTGGGTCACATCAATGAGAGAAGGTTGACGAAGTTACATACAGAAGGGTATTTGAATGCGTTCGAATATCAGTCGTATGCCACTTGTCAATCCTGTCTCAAGGGAAAGATGACAAAGACTCCGTTTACTGGACATGGAGAAAGAGCGAGCGAGCTCTTGGGACTCGTACACAGTGACGTGTGCGGTCCAATGTCTACACATGCCCGAAGCGGACATTCTTACTTCATTACTTTTACGGATGACTTCTCAAGGTACGGTTATGTTTTCTTAATGAAACATAAGTCCGAGGCTTTTGGAAAATTCCAGGAGTATAAGAATGAAGTAGAGAAACAGACCGGCAAAAGTATTAAGATTCTAAGATCGGATCGAGGTGGAGAATACTTAAGTGCCGAGTTCCTGGACTATTTAAAAGAGAACGGAATTCTCTCTCAACTTACTCCTCCTTACACCCCGCAACACAACGGTGTATCGGAGAGACGGAACCGCACCCTATTGGATATGGTGCGGTCCATGATGAGTAACGCTGAGTTACCGCGATCATTCTGGGGATATGCAATAGAAGCAGCTGCGTATCTCTTGAACAAGGCTCCCACCAAGACTGTGCCTACCACCCCTTATGAGATGTGGACTGGGAAGAAACCCTGTCTCAAGTATCTCAAAGTATGGGGATGTCCAGCTTTTGTAAAAAGGCAGCATGCGGACAAGCTTGAGGCACGTTCAGTACAGTGTAAGTTTGTGGGATACCCAAGGAACTCCAGGGGGTATCTTTTCTATTCGGCTGAGGAACAAAAGGTTTTTGTTTCTCAGCATGCCCGCTTCTTGGAAACTGAGTTTTTGCAAACCCAGATAAGTGGGAGCACAATAGAACTGGAAGAAGTTCCAGAACCACAAACTGTTACTGAAAGTTTGGTGGAACCAGAGGGTTCAACAGAACAGGACATTCCTACGCCGCTCCGCAGAAGTAGTAGGCAGTCTCATCCGCCCGAGAGATACTACGGTTTTCTCATAGACGGGGATAGAGAGGATTGCATCATAGATTATGATGAGCCTACTAGCTTCCAGCAGGCCGTTCAGAGCGTTGACTCAGTGAAATGGCTGGATGCAATGCGGACCGAAATGGAGTCCATGTACACCAACAAGGTATGGACGTTGGACATTGCTCCAGACGGGGTAAAACCCGTAGGATGCAAGTGGATCTTCAAAAGGAAGATTGGTGTAGATGGACAGGTTGAGACCTATAAAGCTAGGCTGGTAGCAAAGGGTTTCCGTCAAAGACCTGGCTTGGACTATGACGAAACCTTTTCTCCAGTAGCCATGCTGAAATCCATTCGGATCCTTCTTGCCATCGCTGCCTTCCACGATTATGAGATCTGGCAAATGGACGTAAAGACAGCTTTTCTAAATGGAAATTTAGAGGAGTGTGTCTATATGGACCAGCCAGAGGGCTTCATTCAGAGTGGGAGCAGCGGAAAGGTGTGCAAGTTGCTTAAGTCCATCTATGGACTAAAGCAGGCATCGCGGAGTTGGAACATCTGCTTTGATGAGACGGTCAAAGAATTTGGCTTTATCAAAAATCCAGATGAACCATGCATCTATAGTAGATTTGTAGCGAGAACTGTAGTATTCCTCGTTTTATACGTGGATGACATTCTCTTAATAGGAAATGACATTCCTATGCTACAATCTGTCAAGGGGTTCTTGTCACACAAGTTCTCCATGAAAGACCTGGGTGATGCCTCATACATCCTGGGGATCCGGATCCATCGTGATAGATCCAAGAGGATATTGGGACTTTCTCAGTCTAGGTACATCGACACCATAGTGAAGAGATTCAGTATGGAAGATTCCAAGCGCGGTAACCTACCGGCTTGTCACGGGATCACCCTCTCTAAAGAGATGTCTCCCAAGACTGATTTGGAGAGGGATCGCATGTCTATTATACCCTACGCTTCTGCGGTAGGCTCTATAATGTATGCGATGTTGTGTACCAGACCGGATGTAGCTTATGCACTGAGTGTGGTAAGCCGGTATCAGTCAAACCCTGGGGAGAAACACTGGATAGCGGTAAAGAACATTCTCAAGTACCTGAGAAGGACTAAGGAGATGTTCTTGGTGTATGGCGGAAAAGACCTCCAGATCGAGGCCTTTGCTGACTCCAGCTTCCAGAGTGACAAGGATGATTCCAAGTCCATGTCGGGCTTTGTCTTTACCCTCAATGGAGGGGCGGTGTGTTGGAAGAGTTCCAAACAGGAAACCGTTGCAGACTCGACAATGGAAGCGGAATACATCGCTGCATCTGATGCCGCAAAAGAAGCTGTCTGGATAAGGAAGTTCTTGAAAGAACTTCAGGTGGTTCCGTCCATTGTTGATCCAATACCTCTGTATTGCGACAACAATGGGGCTATAGCTTTGGCGAAGGAACCCAGGTCCCATCAGAGATCCAGGCACATCTTGAGGCGGTATCACCTGATCAGGGAGATCGTGGATCGCAAGGAGATCGAGGTTCGGAGAGTTGCTTCAGAAGACAACACTGCAGATCCATTCACCAAGGCCCTGCCCCAGACTCAGTTCGAGCGGCTGATCGAGATGATAGGTCTTCGATACGCCAGTACATGGCCTTAGTGCAAGTGGGAGATTGTTAGTGTATATGCCCTAGAGGCCATTACTGTATCATACTAGTTTGTATATTACTTAATGGATGCTTGGGATATTCACCTTGTATATACAATCTTGCTCAAAATAGTAGTATGCTACTTGGTTTGTCTCTACTTCAATGTGTACTTGTGTTTATTTTACTATATCACTTATACGCATTAGTGGAGCCCTTAGGATCTTTGCTTGATTACCAGCGTTGTGATGGCAGTCACACTAGTGGGGGCTGGGTAATCTATAAGCACATCCTTATACAGGTCCCTAGTCGCAGGACTATCGAGACAGGGCATCGATACTCCGGAGTAGACTAGCGTATGCGCTTCTCATCCCAGTGTGGGAGATGGTCTGTCCCACAGCCATCAGTACGTCGTACTGGAGATAGTATACGGGTGCTCGTTGGGTTACGAGTACACTGGACAGGACTCGTCGGGAACTGACAGGTTGGTATTATACCTATCGTCAGTCATCAGTTCCCAGGTGACATGAGTACAGCTTAGTCCGCTGACTTGACACTGGCACTTCGCCTCGAGTGTGTTCCCACTGCACTTTGATCACTACCCTACCACGGCTCAAAGGAGTCGTGCAAACAGGTGGTGGTTGGGTGCAGTCCCGAAGCACTTGGAGGCAGTGACGGTTAGACAGGATTCGTCTCTCCCGGTATTGGGGGTTGACATCGCGCTGTGTCTAGGAGAGCCATTACACGAGTAGTCCCTGGCCAGGGCAAACGAGATATACTGGTAGGTTTCCAGTGTTATCTCAGGGTGTTTTGGGCTTCGCTCCGGCACGACTTGTACCGCTATTGGGGGACTGACGTTTACCGCCCCCTAGGCCCGCCATGCGATGTATCAGACGAACAGACCGGACTGTACGGAGACTGTCACATTCAGACTCAGTAGGAGTACCGATGGGGTTTCACCTCGTCAGCCTTCTTGTCGACATCTACCTGGGGACCGTTACGCACAGCTAGTGCCGCTTGCGGTCTGTGGTTAAACCCACTGCCAGCGTAGTGTCGAGTCTTTAGAGTCCCACACAGAGGGTATTCGCCTATGGGCAAAACAGAGTAGAGGTCGCATGGTTTTGCGACAGGGTTCGTTCTCATCCGCGCACTTGTGCACGTTTGGAGTCCGGACAGATATTACCAGTGGGCTCTGGTTTGAGCCGGATACTGGTATAGTATTTGGGGTTGCTTTTATCTCTCTGTATTCATGTTCCTCGGAACAAGAATGCAGGTGTGTATGCACAGTTATTTGAGGAGGAGGAAGATGATTTCCATTAGGGTTTCGGAACGGGTGCGTATGCACAGTTGACAGTCGTCTTTTTCCAAACCCTAATGGATTTGTATTATATCATTTAATAATATATAATAAAATGAAATTGTGTCATGGTTAGTTTTTGTTGACTTGTTGACCATGGTTGACTTGTTGACCATGGTTGAACATTTGACTACCATCATTACAAATGCAAGATGCTTTTTCATTCTTGCTTTATTCATTTAATGCATGTAATGATATTAGTCATTCTAAACTAACCATCAAACCTTTTTCATTTTGATTATTGTTATTATTTGATTTTTCTTTTTCTTTTGTTATGGTTGCAAAAGGAAAAGAAAGAGCTCACTTTATCATTCTCACTCTCTCTCTTCACTTCTTCTTCTTCCTCCTCTAGTCAAGAGAAACCTTCTCATGAGTTGAGAATCCTTCTCTTGAAAAACAAAAGCAAACCCTAAACACTCTCTACTCACTCTAGGATCAAGGGTCTAGCAAGCCGGCGATTCTAGTTCACTCCAAGTACGAGAAAGAGCCCAAAGGTCGAGCCTTCGAGGTGGATCCATCTTCGACGGGAGAAGGCGACAAAGGAGAACCATCAACCTCTACAAAGTTTGAAGACGAAGGAGTTCAAGTCTAGGTATAACCATCTCCATCCGAGTAGCTAAACTTCTTTAGCTAGGTTGCTAGTTTTAGTTTAGGTATCGATCCCGACCTAGCTTTGTCCATGTTGCCTCTCGCACTAAAAATTTGATTTTTATACCGTTTCCGCCTCCCCGTAAGAACCGGGGGTGGCAACGTGGACTTACAGTCATAGCCAGGGTCAACCCACAAACAGCCATTACAGAAACGTGCCCTGAGTTTTCCAGTGTCTGGTTTTAATCATAAGCTGGACAACTCCCCGTACCTTAACATCTTTTAGGGTACGATCCATTCTATATCAAATACAGAAACTTTGGCACTTATTTAATTGGAACCATATTCAATCCATGCATCTGTCTCCAGTGCATATCAACTTAATGGAAAGAGGCTAATCAGCATTACTCAACTTAGGAATCCATCCAATTATGAGTAACCTGAAAGAGAAACACGTTTCTCAAAAACCATCACTATCATCTGAATACCAATCACAAGAATCTACATCTTCGATCTCTTTGAAGAATCCCGATACTTGTGATACCTGGTTCTCTACTTTATTCTTATACCTACAACTTCTCAAAACTTAGACCTTGTATTTCTACGAAACACTCGTCTAAATACTAGAGAAGTTATAAGTAAACAGAACATTGTACGAGGACCTACCCCTTTGTCCTGATGGACACTGGACAACATACAATACTCTGTATAAGTCCGCTGAGTTGAACAACTCAAAACCTGTGCGTTGTAGGTGGAAACCTGTACCCTGGCGATTTCCTCAAATATCACCAATTACAACGAATTCCGATATAATGAGGATGATCACCTAATTCCCAATATCTTACTCCCACTCATCATCTGTAAAACCATACAGATATGAGAATGAAACCTGGTAAATACATACCCTTGGAGTAAGTGTCTAATCGGGAAAACAGTTTTTCCTTTAACAATGCACTGAAACATGAAAATGTTTCTTAGGGGTATCCTGGTATTCATAGCAATGCCTCTTCCATAATCCAATTCATGACTTCAACCGTATATTTTATTGTCATCTCTCCAAATCACTTTATTTGTCTTTAGTCATTACCTTCTGTACACCATTGTTAGGCTAAATGGTTTTCTTCCTTCCCTACCGTTCGGCACCAGCCTATGGTTTGGAAGAAGACTATCCAGTAAGTATAATAGGTGTACCCTCCTAAACCAAGGAGTACTCGCATCTCGAGAGAAGGTGATGATAAAAGACAACTGAATAATACCTTATTCTTTTAAAGGTGAAATAGGAGTGGCGATGAAGTACGCGGTTTTGGTCGTGAATGATATCAGTCGCAATTTACTTTGCCCTCTTTCTAATCCCTTTATTTTGTCTTTACATATTACCTTCTGCACACCCTACTTAGGCTAATTGGTTTTCTTCATTCCCTACCTTTCGGCACCAGCCTATGGTTTGGAATAAGACTATCCAATAAGCGTAATAGGTGTACTCTCCTAAACCAAGGAGCTCTCGCAACCAGAGAGAAGGTGATAATAAAAGACAATTGAATAAACCAATTCTATTTCTCCTGGACCTGGATCCATCCTCGAAGAAGTCCCTTCGAGTTCGTATATAACCATACGATGGATCTATCCAATGGAAGTGGATATCCGTAGTAATACGGGTGTTCTAAGAAATGCAAAGGGTAAAAGAAGGAGTGGCAATGACTTATGCAACTCAGACAATCCAAAAGCCAGTATTTTAAGAAGGTTCGGTCAACCTGGTCACTGAGTCATAGTCTAGGGTCGGTCAAAGGTCGCTGCCAAAGAGAGAGAGAAAAGAAACACTCTGCGTGCACTCTAACCTAGATCAGAATGGTCATCATTTTATCTAATCCGGAAACCTCCCACTGTCCTGTCAAATTCTCCTCCAAACCTAAAGAAGAATCAATCGGGATCACCCGAAGAGTAAACCAACTCATCAGTGGGAATCGGGATCCAACTCTCATCGCATGATAACGTGATGGAATGCATCCACGTTACTCATACTCCAGAAGGTATGCGCATACTTGGCAAGTTTCAGTTTCTTTAGAAACTCCCGATATTGTTTTTGCCCCATGCTCTTATAACCTTGGCGTTGGTCAAAATGTCATAAGTCACATGCCAAGTTCTACCCGTCACTATCTTGTCAATTTGAACCCACCCGCACATGCCCTTGACGTTGGCCAAAATGGCAGAACGACTATCCCAAACTAACTCATCTATCTATGCAACAATTGAATACCCAGCAGCTACCAAACACTATGCCTTGGCGTTGGTCAAAATACGTAGCTTGAATACTACTGAATACCCAAAAGAAGTGACGGAGGGCTACGGCTGGTTTTTGGCGAAAAACCTTTAGCGTAGTGAACTTGATATCGCTGAAGGAACCTGATAGCTTTTTAAAATATAGTGGCGAAAACCTTTTGCTAAAGAGGTCATTCCCGGTAAAGGGATCTCGGCTCTTTCCTCGTGGAATAAGGTGCAGGATATTCCACTGAATACCGCTATGCAAAGCAACTTGTAATCGACTATAGTAAAGTTATTACCCTGACGCAAACTTTTGCCCAAGGGGTCGGTCCCGGTGAAGGGATATCAGCCCTTGCCTCGTCGAATGAGGTGCTGGATATTCCACTGAATACCGCTATGCATAACAAAAGAAAACGTCTTTGCAATAACACTTTTTAAATTGTTCCAACAACTGTAAACAGGTTTGTTTTTACTTTGCGTTGATCAGAATCAACGCAGTCCCATCATTCGATCACACCAGAAAAGAACGAAAATAAAATGTACGTATATGCCATCCGCATTCGTCGCTGGGTCCCGTCATCACCCGTTAAGTTACTTAACTAACGACAGAGCGGGGACTGGACTAGCACGGGTGTAAAACATATACAACATCTAATAGTATATAAACCAATATACAATAATCGCTCCAGGCGTGATAATATGCAACATTACAGAAAAGTAATAAGCATCACAGAACAATACAGATAATCTGGGATCCCCGAGTTTCACAGAGCCGCTGCTGAAACTCGACGTTCCCCTGTCGTGTGGATAGCCTGTGCAATGAAACCTAGACCCCTACGGGTGCGGCAAGTTACCCGCCAAAACCTGAAGCGAGGCAGTCCCCCACAACATAGTGAATGGAACACCCGACACTTCACGGAATCCGGTAAATTGAGCACCCCTCCTTGGGTCAACCTGTACCCCCTACGAGTGCGGCGAATAGTCTCCCAATTTTAGAGTGGGGCCCCTCTGCCTCCCAAAGCCATGAGATGCGGACCCGTTGCCCTCCAGAACCCGGCTATCCGTGCACTCCGTCTCGGGGCAAAACCTAGTACAGTAATGAAAAATAGTACAATAGGTACATCGACCGCAACCTGGTCGTGCCCCAAAAGAATATTATACAACAGGCAGTGACGGCTGTCCACAAGTTGGACGCTCGCCCCGCAATATCAAATGTACAAATAAACTCAAACTGTACTACCATTGCTCACTGCTATCCACCACGACAAATCCGCAACATCACAGCACAACACAGAACATCAACGCGAATGTCACGTTCGCAAACCCGTCTAAAAGAACTATAGCAATCGGATGCGGTTTACCGATCAAATGACATTCCCGGTCGGAGATATAATGTAAGCACTATAAACTAACGTGTTTAAATTTCGATCGACCAAATATCAAAAAAAAATGGGCCCCACAGCTTACTGGTGAACAGTAACAAAATCTGGGCCAAAACGATATATACCAAAAATCCCAATTTGTAATAGAGAATGCACTGTAGAAATTTCGCAGAGTGATTTGACTTTCCTGCGGCGCTTCCGCGGCCAAACCCATGCTTGGGCCGCGGATGCGCGGCGGAACAGTAAGATTACTTCGTCGAATTTCTGCAGTATTCCTAAAAAAGCCTGCTTGTTTTTCTGGTATGGTCAAAATGACATTTGGACGAGTTTTGAAATTAACAGAAACTGTCAAGCTAAAAATTGCGATTTTTGATTTTCGTTTCGATCGATGTTTTAAACGCGTTAGCACAAGTTAGTATAGCAAAATGGTGAGGCTCTGATACCACTGTAAGTCTACGCTAGCGCCCCGGCAGTCTACAGACGCCAAATGCGGAACAAAAACTTTTAAACTGGCGCTATCGTATACTTTAACCCGGATCTGCCATTATTGCTAAACTAACAAACTGTAAAGAGTGTAGGAATGTTATACCGAACGATCCGAGTCCTTCGTTCTTCAACCATCATCCCACGCTCCGTTGCGGCTGCTCCGATCTCGTCGATCTCCGATGTCCTCGTCGAAGTGGCACCACATGATCGGTTCTTTAAACGGGCTCCCGCCTCTGACTCGAGGCAGCTCGATCGTCAAGTTTGCTAAAAGAGACGACCAAGAATGATGTAGAGAATGAGTAGATGACTTTGTCTCACTTCGTCCAAATCCGTGGACGATCGGTTAATGAAGTTGCCGAAGGAATCGGGTGATGGAATGAAATGGACTGTGAAATTCCATACACCGATAAAACCTATCATAATCTTTTCTAGCAAATGAAAACTCAAGTGAGAGAGTGAATGAGAGAGGAGGCTTTTCATTCATATATCAAGGAGGAGGGTGAGTGTAGGAGGAGATAAGGAGGTGACCATAAACCACCATTCTTATCATAATATGAACACATGAAAATATCAACATAAAGATCTTAACCAAAACAAGAATGTAATGAAACCAAAGCATGAGTCACTTAGCCTTGTCACAAATTCTAGAACCTTCTAGAACCTTCTAGAAGCACGACTCACTCTCATCCAAGAAAAGATAAATCCGCCTTTAACCAAATGTTAAAAGACGGCTGATAGAAAACTGGAAACTGGCAACTTCCAAAAGTGATCCTGAAACGACTTTCAGGATAACCCCGAAACTGTATAAATATACCCGCATTTGTATTACGACCGAATACAAATGCAACTGAGACAAAGATATTATACCTACTCAATATAATACTCGGATCCGGCTTAAACCAAAGCCGACCAGTATCATCTGCCCGAAAAATAACACGTGCGTAAACGCACGTGCATTTTCCGAACCCTGCCATAAAACCATACGGCCTCTACAACGTTTCGCCCGAACTTGGGAAACTGTCTGTGGGGGACTCTAATGACTCGTCAGCACCATGGCAGTGGGTTTAACCACAAACCGTCAGCGGCACTAGCAATGCGTAACGGCTGTCCATGGACTGACCTCAAGGGAAGCTGATGAGCAAACTCAAGGGAGGCCGATGAGCGAACTCATCCAGAAACCCTACTGAGCCTAACAGTGACAATGTATATACAGTCCGGTCCGTTCGTCAATGAGTATCGCATATCCGCCTAGGGAGCTAGTAACGTCAGACCCCCAATAGCAGTATAAGTCGTGTCGGAGTGAAGCCCAATAACACCCTGAGATACTATTGGAGTACCTACCAGTAAATCTCCTGCCATGGCCATGGACTTTGTGTAATGGCTCTCCTAGACACAGCACGACCTCTCCCCCAATACCGGGAGAGACGAATCCCCTGCCGATCCGCTTACGTGCCTCCATATGGATCGGGACTGTACCCAAAAACTACCTGTTTGCACGACTCCTTTGAGCCGTGGTAGGGTAGAAATCAAAGCACAGTGGGAACTCACACGAGACAAATGACGACCTCAGGTCGATGAACTAACCTGTACACATGTCACCAGGGAACTGCTATCTGACGGTAGATATAATACTAACTAGCAGATTCCCGGCAAGTCCTGTCCGGTGTACTCATAACCCAATGAGCACCTGTATACATCTTAGGTGATCCAACTGACACCAGTGGCTTGTGAGACCGGCCACCGCCCCTCGTCGGGGTCTCGACTGTACACACTAGTCTACTCCGGAGTATCGATGCCTTGTCTCGAAACTCCCACGACTAGGGACCACAATTAAGGATATGCATATAAACTACCCAACTCTCACGTATATGATCGCCATCATACTGTTGGTAGTAAAGCAAGATCCTAAGGGCTCTATCAAAGTGTAACATGCAATCAGTCACCTGAACATGTACACGACTGATAAAGGCAAACCAGATAGCATACTATCATCTCGAGTAAGACTGTCCTACCGGGATAAGTCCTCCGCAATCATTGCAATCACGTACCTGCGATCCAATAATTGACTATGAGGGCACTATCTCCAACACGGGTGGGTTCAAATTAACCTGGAGAATGACGGGTTGAACTTGACATGTGACTTATGATATGTTGGCCAAAGTCAAGATCATAAGAGCATGGGGCAGAAATCACATCGGGATTTTCAAAAAGAACTGAAACTTGCCAGATATGCGCATACCTTCTGGAGTATGATACCGTGAGCGGATTCCGTCACGTTATCATGCGATGAGAGATGGATCCCGATTCCCACTGATGAGTTGGTTTACTTCTCGGGTGACCCCGACTAATTCTTCTTTCAGGTTTGGAGGAGAATTTGAGGTACAGTAGGAGGTTTCCAGATTAGATTAAGTGATAACCATTCTGATCTAGGATAGAGTGCACGATGAGTGTTTCTTTTCTCTCTCTTTGGCAGCGACCATTGACCCGACCCTAGACTATGACTCAGTGACCAAGTTGACCGAACCTTCTTAACACTGGCTTTTGGATTGTCAGAGTTGCAGACCTCATTGCCACTCCTACTTTTACCCTTTTCTCCAGGACACCCCGTATTACTACGAACGTCCACTTCCATTGGACAAAACCATCGTATGGTTAGATACGAACTCGAAGGGATTCGAGGATGGTTTCCAGTTCTGGAGAAAACGGATAGGATTATTCAGTTGTCTTTTCCCTTTTACCTTTTCTCAAGTTGTGAGTACTCCTTGGTTTAGGAGATAGTACACCTATTACGCAAATTGGATAGTCTTCTTCCAAACCTTAGGCTGGTGCCGACCGGTAGGGAATGAAGAAAACCAATTAGCCTAAACGGTGTGCAGAAGGTATTAAGATTAAGACAAAGCAAGGGATTAGTAAGAGGGCAAAGTAAATTGCGACTGATATTCACGACCAAACCAAATATTTCTTCGCCAATCCTAAATCACCTTTGTATTTCTCCAGGACACTCCGTGTCACTACGAAGATCCACAGTTTATTGGATACTCCATCGTATGGTTATATACGAACTCGAAAGGAACTTGTTCCAGTTCGGGGATGGATTCTGGTCCAGGAGAAATAGGAATAAGGTTTATTCGGTTGTCTTTTATCTTCACCTTCTCTCGCATTGCGAGTGCTCCTAGGACTAGGACAGTACACCCATTATGCTTATTGGATAGTCTTCTTCCAAACCATAGGCTGGTGCCGAACGGTAGGGAAGGAAGAAAGCCATTTGGCCTAAGGGGTGTGCAGAAGGTAATGACTAAAGACATATAAAGGGATTTGGAGAGGTGGCAAAGAATTATACGGTTATAGTTATGAATCTGGATAATGGAAGAGGCATTACTAAGAATACCGGGATACCCCACCGAAACATTTCAATGTTTCAGTTTCACTGTGTACTGTTAAAAGAAAACTGATTTCCCGATTAGACACTTGCTCCAGGGTATGTATTTACCAGGTATGATTCTCACATCTGTATGGTTTTACAGATGATGAGTGGGAGTAAGTTATTGGGAATTAGGTGACCATCCTCATTATATCGGGATTCGTTGTAATTGGTGATATTTGAGGAAATCACCTGGGCTGTTTGCCGGTCGGCAAATATTTGGTTTTGAATATCCGCTGTTGTGCACCAATTTCAAATTGATATATCTGTACGTCTATTTTCATAGAGTGAGATATACCTTTTGATATTATGTCGATGACATTTACCTATATCAGTGGATGGTTAGGTAAGGAGCATTAAACAGCGGTATAATTCTTCTTAACCATAAGTACAGTTTTCAACCTACGACACACAGTGAAAGAGTTGTTAGACTCAGCGGACTTATACAGAGTATTGTATGTTGTCCAGTGTCCATTAGGACAGAGGGGTTGGTACTCATACTATATTCTGTTTACTTTTAACTTCTCTAGTTCTTAGACATGTGTTTCGTAGAAACACAGGGTCTAAGTTTTGAGGAGTTATAGGTATTTGAATAGAGTAGAGAACCAGGCGTAGCAAGTATCGGGATTCTTCAAAATGATCGAAGATGTAGATACTTGTGTATGGTATTCAGTTGATAGTAATGATAAAGAGAAATTACTTCTCTTTCAGGTTACTCATAATTGGAAGCATTCCTAAGTTGAGTAACGCTGATCGGCCTCTCTCCATTTAGTTTACATGCACTGGAGACAGCTGCATGATTTGAATCTGGTTAAATTAAATCAGTGCCTCTGGTTCTATATTGGATATAGTATAGTTCATATCTTAACATTGTTAAGGTACGGGGAGTTGTCCGGCTTATGATTAAAACCAGACTCTGGATAACTCAAGGCACGTTTCTGTAATGGCTGTTTGTGGGTTGACCCAGGCTATGACGAGGGTTGACTTTCTACCATCTGGCAGATCAATAGAAATATTGTTCTAGACTCGCCACAGTTTTATTAAAAATGGATTTTTTCAAAAACAGTAGTGGGAGTATGGTAGAACTGGAAGTGATTCCAGAACCACAAACGATTACTGAAGATTTCATAGGAACCTAAAGATTCAATCTGATTTGACATTCCATTGGCCACTCCACAGATAAGGTGGGTAACTTCAGGCACCCGAGAGGTACTCCGGTAGCCTCAAGGACGGTGACAGGGAAGTTCTTGTTTACCCACACTTGCCATTGTTGTTCCAGGCTACGAGACCCGGTAGGAGGATGAGTATAGCGTCGTTCTAAACTAGTTTTAGAAGTGCATGTCTATATGACTCTGGCAGAGGGTTGTCGTAATCAGTGGGAGCAGCGGAAGCATTGGTGGACATCAGGCTTATGTCTATTTATAGACTAAAGCAGATATAGCGGAGATAGATCATCTATTTCTGATGTGACAGTCATAGGTTTGACGTCATCAGAATAGGGGATGGATCTGTTGAGAAGGTAGTAGGAAGTGATATTCCTATACTACGATCGGTTATACTTTGGTCGTCACACAGTGGTTTCTCCACATAGGACTTGGACATTATATCAGACATACTGGTTACTAGATCTATGTTTTTAGATCTAGATTTGGGTAGTTTCCCAATCAGGGTACCTTGACAGCATTCTAAGAGTATTTAGAATGGACGACTCCTGGCACGGTAGTGTACCTGCAGGTGATGGAGTCACCCTCTCTAAAGGTGTCTTACAGACTAAAGGGGAGAGGGATGTGCATGATTGGCAGATCACTTGCTTAGGCAATTGAGTCAATCATGAGATGTCAAGTACCACACTAGATGTTGTTCTTGCACTAGATGCAATAAGTTGATATTGATCCAATCCTGGAGGAACAGTCGGAAGCAGTTTTAGAACATAAGTGGCTGTTCTAGGGATATGATAACGAAAGCCCCATTCGGGAAACAGTTATCATTCCAGGCTTCCAAGGTGACCTGGACGACAAGGATGTCGTCAGAGTTATAGTTTTCCTTCTGACGAGGGGCAGTATTTTGGACAGGTGGTCCAAGGCAATACTGAGGGAGGCATGGCGCAGGATACTGATTAAATTCAGTCGACGATACAGTCTAAGAAGTTTGGATTTGGAGTTCATTTATAAGCTAGGTCCCATCAGACATCCAGACATTCTAAGACAGGTATTGCTCATTTCGGGAGATGGCTTTCTCCGCGAACTTGAGACATAGAGGGACATAGAAAGAAACATCCAGGCGGATCCACTCACTGAGGCTATTTCTCGAACGCAATAGTTTCACAAACGGTTTTTGTGAGACTGACTAGTAGAGGAGTTGGGTGTTCGGTATCACACGGGCTGTGAGTATGCGACATCGCAATAATTAGCCTTGAGTGCAAGTGGGAGATTGTTGGAGATAGTGCCCTCAGAGTCAATTATTGGGTCACAGGCACGTGATTGCAATGATTGAGGGAGGACCTATCCTGGGAAGACAGTCTTACTCGAAATGATAGTACGCTATCTGGTTTACCTTTATCATCGTGTACTGGTTTAGGTGACCTGACAGGTCGCTATTACACGTTGATAGAGCCCCTAGGATTCTTGCTTGACTGCCAGCAGTATGAGGGCGATCATATAAGTGAGAGCTGGAGTCTACAAGCACATCCTTAAAAGGTCCCTAGTCGTGGGAGTTTCGAGATAGGGCATCGATTCTCCAGAGTAGACTAGTGTATACAGTCGAGACCCCGACGAGGGGCGGTGGCCGGTCTCACAAGCCACTGGTGTAAGTTGGTTCACCTAAGATGTATACAGGTGCTCATTGGGTTATGAGTACACCGGACAGGACTTGCCGGGAACATGCTAGTTGGTCTTATACCTGACGTCAGATAGCAGTTCCCAGGTGACATGTGTACAGGTTAGTTCATCGACCTGGGGATCGTCATTTGTCTCGTGTGAGTTCCCACTGTGCTTTGATTACTACCCTACCACGGCTCAAAGGAGTCGTGCAAACAGGTTTTAGTTGGGTACAGTCCCGAGCCACATGGAGACAGTGAGCGGATCTTCGGGGGTTCGTCTCTCCCGGTATTGGGGGTGAGGTCGCGCTGTGTCTAGGAGAGCCATTACACGAAGTCCTTGGCCAAGGCAGGAGATTTACTGGTAAGTATTCCAGTAGTATCTCAGGGTGTTCTGGGCTACACTCCGACACGACTTGTACCGCTTTTGGGGGTCTGACTTTTACCAACCCCCTAGGCCCGACATGCGATGCTCATAGACGAACGGACCGGACTGTACGGATATTGTCACTGACAGACTCAGTAGGGTGTCAGGATGAGTTCTCTCATCGACGTCCCTTTTAGTCAATAGCTGGTAGCCCGTCACGTATTGGCTTATACCTCTGACGTGCTAGTGGTTAAATCCACAGCCATAGTATTGATGAGTCTTTAGAGTCCACCACACTTTCAGTTACTCAAGCTTTCGGGTGAAACGCTGTAGAGGCCGTATGGAGATATGGCAGGGTCCGATCAGATACGTGCGGTATTGCACGGATCAGGATCGGACGGTTAGTACTAGAGGCCGTATAGATATATGGCAGGGTTCGATCAGATACGTGCGGTATTGCACGGATCAGGATCGGACGGATATTACTAGCCGGCTTTAGTTTAAGCCGGATCCTAGTTTAGTACAGTGTAGATTTTGTCTCATTGCATTTGTATCCGGACGGAATACAGATGCGGGTGTGTATGCACAGTATTGGGGTTTTCCTGTAATTTATTATGGGACCAGTTTTCTGGAGTTGCCAGTTTGCATTCCGTTCCGGCCGGTTTTCCTTTGTTCTTTCCCGGCCGGACTTTTCCGATGGAGGGGGTTATTTGCAATTGTGCAAATAACATTTGTGGAGGGGTTTTCTTGCAAGTGTATTCATTATGATAGGATAAGCATCCTTGCTTTTCTTTTTCCATGATGGTTCTTGCATTAATTGAGATTTGAAAGGGTATGGTTTTGATGTGAATTAAGCATAGTTGATGTTTGTTTATGATCACCTTCCACCTTTATCCTACAATCACCTTCCTTCATATCTTTGGTTCACCCTCCACCATTCTTATAAGATGGGTGGCCGGCCAATTCTTTGAGTGAGAGAGAGTTTTGATTTTGGTGGTGTGGCAAATTTCATTCATCTCATTTTTGATACAAGGAAAAATGAAAGCACCATTTTTTCATACCTTCATTCCTCCATCTTCAAAAGGCAACCAATACCCCAAAGTGAGACATGCACTCTACACTATATTCTATAGCAAGTCTTGGGCATGTCGACTTGCCAGCTTCATGCCCGAGTTGCCTCGGTATAGAGGCGGGAGCCCGTAAAAGATGCAGGCGACGTGGTGCCCTTCCGGCGAGGAGGCGACGACCGTAGATCCCGCGAGGAGATCGGAGTGGAGATGAAGACCGGAGGACTCGGATCAGTCGGTATATCTCTTCCCCATCTTGTAGTTAGCTAGAACTAGTTTAATGGCCCGATCCGGGTGTTTAGTGCGCGGTGGTGCCGGTTTGCTAAGTCCGCAAAATTAAAGTTTATCACCGTTTCCGCGTTTGGCCGTCGGATTGACGGCCGGGGCGCCGCCGTGCACTTACAGCGCCAATGCAAAAGAGCGAAGCCACTCTTTGTGCCTAAGACCCGACCTCAGCATGGTGATGACCGTTTCGTCACGGTGCTCGGGTACTTCCAAGAGGCCATTGTAGAAGCCGGTGACATACCCTTTGAAAGATTCCATATCTCGGCTTTTGACAATGAATAAGTAGTCGATTGTCTTCTTCTGCCGTTGGTTGCCGACGAAATGGCCGAGGAATTGGGTAGCCAGCTTGTTAAAGGTGGAGCGGCGCAAGCCCCCGGAACCAGTCCCGGCCAGCTCGGATTAGCGTAGTGGGGAAAGCTTGGCATTGAGCCGTATCCGAGTTATCTTGGAAGCTCATGCCCGCCGTAAAGGCACCCAAGTGGTCCTTCAGGTCGGATTTCCCGTCGAAGAGGGACACTTTGGACGACTTGTTCCTAGATGAGACGTGTTTGACCAGCAGATTTTCTGTAAAGGGTTTTGTGAGTGAATCGGCGGAATACCTAGCCTCTTCACCGGACGTATGGACATCTCGTCGTATGCATTCAATTCTCTTTTCGAAGGCTGTGAGTCGGTGATGGTACCCCGAGGATTCTGCACGGTCGGGGTGATGTCTATCCCCACTCCAGGTCTTTGCGGCAGTGCGGCTCTGGTTCCGTTCTATCAGATTTCTTAAATCCTCGGGGGAGGCCTTCCTTGAGTAGTCCTGACGTTCTACGCATGCGCGGTCTCGGCAGGAGTGGGGGTGTTAGTTGTGCCTGGGAGTCTGTGATCTCCTTTAGATCATGTCTTCCGTCGATCTATAATGAGCGTTGTTGAACGGTTGAGATTGATTTGAGGGTTGTTGTTGAGCGTGTGGATCTCAATAGGTTGTGTTTGATGTGGAAGCCGGGCTACCGCAATCAAGCCCCGGGGTGGATGACCACCGTAAGACCCTCCGACGATCAAGTTAGAGCCGGAGAATATGGGCAGAGTAGTGGCTTATTGGAGTCAATTTGCCTTCCCTGAATCGTCTGAGAGAAGGGTTTTTATAGTGGTTGCATGGAGTGAGCGGGTGCGAGATCTTCGCCGTTAGTTACGCCCCTGACGTTACACCTGCTTGAATGATGAGATCACTCCATTAATGACGTGATACGCTCATTAATAGGGGGATGCGCCAGCGTGAGACGCGGGACGTGGGGCGGCGGTTATCTCGCTTTTGCGAGATACGCGGAGCTGTTGCGAAAGCGCTAGGGATCTGCGTCCTGGTTTGATCGGGAGTGCTGGGGAGGCTCAGCATGGTGGATGGCTCGGAGACGAGCCGGGAGGCCGAGGAAGCTCGGCTCTGCAATAGCTCGGAGGCGAGCGAAAGAGGAGGGGCGCAAGTTCAGCTGTCAGATTGCTCGCGGGTAAGAAGTAGAGAGTCCACACTGATTTTACCTCGGTAGCTCGCAAGAGTCTAACGGGCTGTCGCGGACGACACGTCATTTGCCATGTGTCGTGATCTGAGAAATTCCCACTTATGAGCATCGTCAACTTCCATTTTCGGTCTCGCCTTCACTCTCTTCCTCCTCTTCTGCACTCTCTTCCTATGCCGATGGGTATTAACCTCATTCCGTTGCATTGTCGAAATTACAACCGCAGATGCAATAACGAAGTTCAAGATCAACAAAAGAACCGGAGACGGAGAGACTATAAGTTTGTTAATGACGGGCCAATGTTGTATACCGTGAACGTAAACTATGATTTTGTTGAGACAAGATACAAATATTGCGGCTCCGGCACAGGCCAATACCTCCTCCGCTATTTCTTCTCTTTTTCGCCTTCCGGCCTTCACCTTCCTCCATCGTACGACTATGACTCAATTTTACTCGGGGATATTTAAAGACTTGTAGCATTGGTTTGAAACTGCCCCTGATCGTTCGGGCAAATTACGAAGTTGCCACCGTCAGGGCCTTTGTCGCGCCTGCGGAGCCTCAAAGCATGTGACAGTGGAGACTATGTCGGAGCACCTGCGTTCACGCTACTGCGGGATCAACTGAAATGGAAGAAACAGGGAGGAGGGAAGTAGTCGAGTAATAGAGTGGCACGTGGAATGAAGCGTGGGCCCCATCTTCTCAGTTAATGCATGGGCCCGTTGCAAGTTTTGGCCGTACAATGGGTATCGTTTGTAGATGATCCGGGCTGTAAATCATTCCTTTCTAGTTTCTCCATTGGGCATGCGATGAGGCACGGAATGGTGCCATTGTTCAACATTTGTTAATGCAATAAATCAAAAATATATAAAAAGAATCACTGAATTTATCTATAACTAGCATTTTTACACGTGCGATACACGTTTGTCGTTTTATCCTATTTAGAGTACAAAAAAAATTCTTGAGCCTATGGATAAATATAAAATGGAAAGATTTTGATGTAAAATTATTTTGAACGTTAATAAATGAATAAAATAGTCATTTTAGTGATTTCGATCAAGAGTATTTTAGAAGACATTATAATATGTTATTTAACATATTCAAGTAAAAGAAGATAGTTATAAGTAAATGAAAGTAGAATTTGAAAAATGATAAGATTAAAATAACTTCCAGAAAGTTCTTTTTTGTTTTAGGTTTGAGTATAATTTAGATTGAATTTGGAATTCAAACTAATCTCTGCAAAGTTCTTTTTTGTCTCAAGTACTAGCATTTTCTTTGTTTTTCAAAAATGGAGAAGTTTGATTATTTTTATATTTTTCTTTGATGATGTGGAGGCTTTAAGATTTGGTTTTTTAACATAACAATTAATTAATTTTGTCTGTTTGTATGATGTATGGAGGCTCTAAGAATGGAGGATTTTCTTCTTTTTTCTTTGTTTTTTTACAAAAAGAAGAGGATGTTTTCTAACTATGTCCATTTACATAGCGGTATAGATGATTTTTGTTTTTGCTCTGTGCTTCAACTTGTGGTTTCCAATTATCATTGGTCTCAAACAGTGGACATGACATGAACATGTACGACTGCAGTTGCACAAGTGGTTTTGTACACAGAGAGAGTTATGCACCATGAATTAATAGGGTGTTTTTTTAACAATTTCTGTGATTGCAACTGCATTCTGTTATTTGGTTAAGCCACCGTTTTGAAGCATTTGACTTTGAATGAGGTTTATTTTTATCAGGAAATGACTCCTGCTCTGTCACTTGTTTTTCTTAAAAATATTTGACACCTGTTGCATCTTTAGTTATTAACAAAATCGATTTAAAAGGCTAATGATTGTTTTAAAAAGGGCTAATTGCAGAAATAATACCATAATTTTATGACCGGTAGACCAAACATTACATTATGGTCATGCAACTGACCTTTAAAATAACGTCATATAATTGAGAAAAATAAGAAGCATTGAAAATTGTTTCCGGTTTCTTAACATGATTTATTTTTAAACCCAAGAAATTCTAAAATTGTGGAGAAACACAAAAGTATGTAGGTATGTTGTTGAATTACTTTCAAAACCAAATCTTAACCCGTATACATGTTTGCTTAGCTATTGCAAATGGTACCTTTTGTAAGATTTTATAAAATATTTATGATTTGATAAATAATGTTATAATTTTAATAAATATAGTAACTAATCTTAGAATGTGTGTAGGTAAAGAAAAAGGTAAAGCTGCTAGATTTTTTTTATAAAGAATTCAATTAGAATGCTTATGGACTTTAGATGTTCGTATTTTCTAACTATTAAGTTTTTAAAACAATTTTGATAATAAGTCCCTTCTGAAAACTCAGCATGGAAATTTCCCTTATGCAATTAAGTTGAAAAAATAACAAAAGTAGGATCGTTAACCAAGCTGGACAAGCCGAGCTTAAGGTTGTTCGGTTTGATTCAGTTATTTAAACAAACTAAAAACCAGTTCAAGCTCGGTTTGTTTATTTGTCGAATGAGTCCGAACAAGCTTTCATCGATCCCCAGCCGAGCCTCGAGTTTTATCGAGCCTGTTAAAAAATCTAGAAAATAGTTATAAATAATTACAAGAATATATAAAAAAACATATAGATATTCAATGTTACCTTTGACAAACTGAACGATGAGAAACATTGTTGTCGTTACCAGGTGAACGTGCTTGTTTAAACCCTGATGATATCTAGATTCAATATTTTAGTGTAATAATATTGACTAAATATTTATTAAGAATCTGAGTTTAGCACTACTATTTGACAAATTAATAAATATGATCCCATTTAAAAAAAAGTTGCATTGCTAGTAAATGATTATTAAAGCATAAACCATTTGGGCCTACATGAGTCCTAAATCCTAAACGTGCTGAAATCAAACGGGTTATGTTCGCTTTTGTTTCTTATTTTCATGGAGCTTCAATTTATGTTGGAGCTCTGCTTGTCTAACTATTAAATAGGCTTAAAACAAGCTTTTATAGAGCTTAATTTGAGCCGAGTTTCCGAGGTTTAAAGCTTTACAAGAAGGCCCACAACAAGCCCATACCCAATTCTTGATCGTCTCAAATCCCTACCTGGCTGCATTCCACTCTCCATTTCCCTCAGCAGCCACCACACCCCTGCACTCTATTTTTTGGGCGGGAAAATGTCGGACACCGCCGAATCCGCGGCCATGGCGGCGGAGGAGTACCGCGTGTGGAAGAAGAACACCCCGTACCTCTACGACTTCGTCCTCTCCCACGCCCTCGAGTGGCCTTCCCTCACCGTCCAGTGGCTCCCCCCCTCCTCCACCACCTCCGCCGCCACCAACCACCGCCGCATCCTCCTCGGGACCCACACCTCCGACTCGGCCCCCAACTTCCTCCTCCTCGCCCACGCCCTCCTCCCCTCCCCCTCCCCTGCCCCCGTCCCCCTCGAGACCCTCCCCTCTGCCTCCATCGCCCGCCGGGCCCTGCACCGAGGCGAGGTCAACCGGGCCCGATACATGCCCCAAAACCCTAACGTCGTCGCGACCAAGACGTGCGGGGCGGAGGTGCACGTGTTCGATCTGGGGAAGGAGGAAGGGGAGGCTGGCGGGCCCGAGACGGTGCTCAAGGGGCACGAGACGGAGGGGTACGGGGTCGATTGGAGCACGATAAAGGAGGGGTGGGTGTTGAGCGCAGGGTACGACTCGAAGATTTGCTTGTGGGATGTTGGGGTTGAAGGGAGTGGGAAGAGCTTGGATGCAAAGGAGGTGTTTGAGGTAATGTGTGTCAGAGTGAGACTTTACATCGTAGGGCTGTTTTATTAGCTATCGATAACTTAAGCTTTACGAATTGTGTGTAAATATCATGAACTTAGTCGGTTGGAAATAATTACCGCAAATTTTTGACATTTTTAGCAGTGGTTGTCATATGACACGAAAATTTCAATTTGGAAGGTGGCATATGGTTAGCCTGGCCTGTGAAATGCTGCAAAACCCTGGCTCGGTGGATACCAAAACGCATGGATCAGAGGAGGCACTCATGTTTGATTTAGGGAAGGAAGGGGAGAGTGGCGGGGGGCTGATGTGGTGTTGACAGGGAACGAAATGGAGGGGTTATGGGATTGTTTGGAGTTTGATGAAAGAGGGATGGATGTTAGGTGGGGAGCAGGATTCAAAGATTTGCTTGTTGGATGCTGTGTTGAAAGGAGTGGGTGGAGTTTGGATGCTAAGGAGCTGTATGAGGGAATATGGGTCAAGGAAATTTTTATATTATAGATTAATTTTAGATAAGTAGCTTACTAAAGAGAATAATGGTAGTATCACAATACACCTATGTAGTTTAACCCATATAGCATTTATACCCCCTCATGTGGCAAAGGTACAAGCACTTCCTTTGATCATCGATAAAGCCCTAAAAAATACTCAAATTCTACTCTAAACAACATAAAAAATGACTTTTAGAGTTAAATTAGATAATTACGTAATAGTGAAATTTAATTGAAAGCATTCCAATTCCATTCTAAAGTTGGTATGGCTCGGACTGATGATTATTAGCCAATCCAATTAAATCTTGAATACTTTATTCAAACAAGTATCTTAAGTCACTAGTTCGGTGAGGTTTCACAAAAGTCTCACAAAGTTTTATGCGAGCTTAAGAAAATTGGCTTTTAGATGGTTCCATAAGTAGTCGGTGGCTTGTTCGCTTCAAATTAACTTTCTAAATCCCCATCACAACCTTTAGTCCATAATGCAGGTAGCTTCCAACCTTTGTTTCAAATATTTATACAAGTGTAATAAACACTAGTATTTGTTATTAAACAAGTTAAAGATTCTATTCATACTTTATCATATTATATTGTCACCCAACTTCCCCTCATAAATCCAAAATAGAAACATGAATTGGCAAACCCATTATTCATTTTATTTAGATTGGGCTGCACTACAAACTAAATCAAGGGTGGTGGCCTACATGCCAAATCTAATCTATCCTTATCTCCACTAATGGGAATATGCTTCGTTAATATTTCTTAAAGAACACCAGTTATGGAGGCTAATGTGGCGCTAAACGAGATGTGGAGGCTGAGACGGTACTAAAAGAGCACAAGACGAAGGGATACAAGGATGGCTGTAACCCAATGAAGGAAGGATGGGTGTTGAGTGAGGCTTATTATTCGAAAATTTATTTGTGAGATGTTGGCGGTTAGGGAAAGCGGTAAGAGTTTGGATGCAAAAAAGGTGGTTTAGATAATGCGTGTTGGAGACTAATGTTATTTTGTAGACCGTTTATAGATATATAGATTAACAATTTAGGGGTAGTTGCACAAACCACCCATGTGGTTTGCCTTATATAGAACTTACCCTCTGAAGGAACCAATTAAACACAAATACTTCATTTAATAATTAATAAAGCCATAGAATTTTAAATTCTTCTCTAAACAATAGATAACAAGTTTTAGAGTTAAATTAGATAATTATTCAATAACGAAATTAAATGAAAGTGAATTGCAATTCCATTCCAAAATTTCTTATCCTAGCTCTCTTGATTGACTAACCTTATTGAATCTCTAAAGCTTCATTTAAAAAATATTTTAAGTCGCTATTTACTAAGATTTCAGAAAAGCCCAACAAAAGTTTATACGAACTTAATTTAGATGCTAAAATTCATAGACAAAAAAAATAAAATAATTTCAAAAGGTTAGGTCTTATTCTTCAAATTCTTCAATATTGGAAAAAATATAGGGTTTTTTATATACCCTTTTTAAAAAAATTATTTTCAAATATCTCCATTTTAAATTCAATATTCCAAATATCCCTCCTAGAAAGTACGCCGTTATTTTATATATCCCCTCCGTTACAGTTTGCTATAAAAAAACTAACTAGGGTAAGATGGGGCTGACCAGGGTCTCGGTTTTGTGTAAAGCAAGAGTTTTTCTTTTAATTCTCCATCTTTCTACTCTCTTTAAAATACACTTCTCTAAAAAAACCCTTTCTCACTTTCTTTCTCATGCTTTGAACTTCATAAAAAACCCTAAAAACCCATTGCAAATCGACGCTGGAGATGAAGGAAGCTTCCAATCACTTGATTGAAGCGTCATCAATGCGGAAAAGAGCCCCGATTCTTCTCTATAAATATTTGTTCTATGGTCTGTAAGAAAAATTCCAACTTTAAATAAGAACCCTAACTTGAGCTCTCCATTGTGCTCGAAGTCGACACAATCGCGGCAATAAGAACTCGAACCTACCTTTTGTCAATGAACTAAGTTTTGGGTAAGAGGAATAATCCTAATTTGATCTCTAAAGAAAAACCCCAAATGGAATTTATAAAATCCCCAGCCTTAGATAAATCCCGTTTATAATGTTTGGGGGAAAGAGATGATCGTTTGAGGTTATTTTGGTCATTTACTACCCCTAAACTGTTAAAATTGACCGTGAGAATATTCCCAACGGTTGTTGGGTTAAACTAATTATCGGGGGTTATCTGGATAAGTTAAAATTAATTAGGGGATATTTGAAATATCGAATTTAAAAGGGAGATATTTGAAAATAAAATTTTTAAAAGAGGTATATAAAAAACCCCCAAAATATATTGTAAAACAAATATCGGTATTAAATTAGTCTAACTTTAAATTGGTGATAAATCAAATCTTCTATGTAAGGGCTTGGCTAAAGTCTAACACAAAAAAGTGGCGTAAAAGTACATACAAGAAATTTAGTTTTTTTTAATTGTAGACTCAATATGAAATAAAAGCTTATTGGCTTTTAAATTGTTCCATTAGCATTCGACAAGTTCTCCTCTTTTAACTTAGCTTTTCTAATTTTCATCACAGCTTGTAGCATACAATTCAGGTAACATCCATCCCATTGTCACAAAGACTTAGACAAAAAGGCTAGCGAACTTTATTATTAAACAATTTTGATTCTATCTATACAATTTTCTTATCTATATTATATTATGATCAGCATCTACTCACAAATCGATGGAAGTATATTGTTCGATAGGAGTGAGTGGAGGCGGATGATCTATGTGCTTGACCCGACATAATTCTCATGTTGGTTCATAAGCCATCTTGTATGCTTAGGATAAAGGCTCAGTTGTTGTATCCACTCACAAATCGAAGCAATAAATATGGGTTGACAAAATCGTAACATATTTTCTCAAGAAAGGTTGCATGACAAACTAAATCACGAGTGGTCATCTACAAGATAAAGCTAACGTCTTATCAGTTCTACCAATGCAAATATGCTTTCTCAATATTTTCTAAAAGAGCACAAGATGTGGTGGTTGATGCGGTGGTGAAAGAGCACAAGACAGGATATTTGAACCGATTGGAGCTCGATAAAGGGGGGATAGGTAGTGAATAGGGCGTACGATTTGATGATTTGGTTATAGGATGTTGGGGTTGAAGGTTATATATGTAGCACGGGTTCGGATGTGGATACGAGATACGATACGGGATACATTTTTACATTGAATTTATAAATATATAATAAGGTATACATATAAGTATATAATAATATAAATAAATAATGGTATTATGTTAGATACTTAATGCACTTTCAAATTATCGAGAGTCTTAATTTTTGAGATAAAGAGTAGAGGCGTCGATTCGAGATAGGATGATGAGATATTTATTAGTTTGAGCGAATCTAAAAGAATCCGAGAATTTTTGAGAGTTTCAGACTCCGACGAATCGTGAAGCATCTACAAGTATCCGTGTTTCATAGGTTGTAAGGAGTGTGAAGAGTTTAAATACTAAAGAGGTCTCTGAGGAAACACGTGTAAGAAAATATTGTTGCTTTATAGAGATAAATAGCTTAAGAAATAAAGATCAGTTACACAATACTAGTTTACCATATAGAACACATATACCCTATCGATCATTGATAATACCTAAACACTCAAATTATACTGTAAACAACAAATAAACAAATCTTAGGGTTGATTAGAAAATTATTTATGGTGAAACTAAAATGAAAAAATTTATTCTAATTCCATTTCGAAATTGGTAATGAATATGACTTTCAATAGGTCAATTCCATCAAATCTCAAAATTTTTAAAATAGCATCGAATTTTTGATACTTTATTTAAACATACATCTAAAGTCATTATATTAGTAAGGTTTCACATAAGTCCAACAAATTTTTATATGAGCTTAATCCAGTTGTTAAAAACTATAGACAATAGAAAAAGTTACAAATTCATTCGATCCAGTTTTATCCTCCAAATTCTTCCGTGTTTTAAAAAATATATAAAAGAAAAAGAAAATAACAGACAACTTTATTAAATTAGTCACTTTAAAGTCATGCTAAATCAAATACTAATAAGTTGAGTTGGCTATTGTTAAAGACAAGAAAGAAAAAGCGGAGTAAAACTGCATGCAATAAGGTTTTAAATATCGATTATCAGAGGATAATTTAGAATCGTATCGGAACTATGTTTCTTTATATCACATGTGACCGATATCACCGTATCGATCCATATATCGATAAAAATATATCGCTTTCTCATATTGCTAGTGGTCTCAATATGGTATATCAACCCGTAGGAGATATTTGACTCACTGACAGAGATGAATATTGGTTTTACCTCAATTATAGAAAATTAATGTGAAATAAGAGCTTATTAGTTCTTTAGATGGTTCCATTAGTAGTCAGAGGCTTTTTCCTTCTAACTCCAACTTTTTAAAATCCCTTTCACAACTTATAATCTACAACTCAGGTAGCGCCATAGTGCACATCCTTGTTTCAAAGATTTCGACAAAAATATTAACCAACATTAATTTTTATTGTTAACCAAACTCACATTCCATCAATACATTTCTTCTTATATTATCATCCACTATAAATCAAAACAACAAACTCGAGTTGGTGAATTCATAACTCATATTCTCAAGGTTGGGCTGTGCTGCAAACTGAATTATATGTGATGACCCACGAGCCAAAACAATGAATTGTCATCCCTTGTAATAGGTATATGCACCCTCAATGTTCTCTAGAAAGAACGAGATGTTCGGGAGGATGTGCTACTTAAAGGCATGAGACGCGTACGAGTTCGATCTGAGCCCAATGAAGAAGGGATGGATGTTTAGCGGGCATGCGAATCGAAGATTTGCTTTTGAGATGTTGGGGTTTTAGGAAGGAAAGATTTGGATGCGAAGGAGGTGTTTTAGGTAATTTTTGCTGGAGGGAAATGTTGCGTTTTATATTTAAAAAAAATTTCATATAAATTTGCACAAAATAAGTTTGTAATTTAACCTATATTGCACTTGCACCCTTTTAAGTGACTTATTTTCACAAACACCCAATTTACTTGTTATTAAAACCCACTAAATTTTTACTCTAAACAACAAAAAGACTTGTTTCAGAGATAAATTAGATATTCAATTAGAAGATGTATTGTTTCGAGAGAAATTATTAAACAACACTACGTCTTTGAAAAGTATGATAAGTTTCTTGGGGGGTATAAGTGCTAGCTATTTGGGGTAAACTACCATAGGCTTTCATGCAGTTAACTCTGAAAATAATAAATTGCAAATTGTTGGAATAATGTAGAATATATTGTTATTAGGTTATACCGTACCATGATGCTTGGGCATCAAGTAATTGTAATCTTTATATAAAGAGATCTTTGGCCACATAATAAAGTATCATATTCTTCTTTCTTTTATCATTGAACATGGTATGAGAGCAAATATCCTAAACTCCAACTCCAATCCTTAAAAATAAAAAAACCTAGCCGCCTCCCTCTCTCTCCTACCGCAACCCTCGTCTCCAGATCCAAACAACAGCCCTCGTCTTCCTTGTCTGCGCCTTCGGCCCTCGTCTCCAAGCCGCTGCCTTCGTCTTCCTCACCCGCTCCTCCCTCGCCTCCAGCCCTTGTTTCGAAGCCTCTGCCTCTCTCGCCTGCATCTCCAAGCCGCCGCCTCCCTCGCTTCCTACCCCTTGTCGCCGCATCTCCAGACCTCGCATCCAGACCCTGCCCTGCCTCGTCTCCAGCCCTCAACGCCTCTATCCTCGTCTTGCTGGATCTTCCCGCTGACTCGACATCCCGTGATGAATTGATCTTGAGGTGAGATCTGCATTTTCTATTGCTTTCTCTATTTGCGTGCGGCATTCAATATGACAGACAATAAGATTGATCCTCCTGCTTTCGATTACAAAACGAATCTCCGTCTAACTATCTTTACTCTCTCTGGCTTTAACATTTTTTTGGAATGGACGTATGCTATTGAACGAGCTTTCAAAAGCAAGGGCCTTCATCACCATCTCTCTCAGGAAGCTCTACCAACCTCCGATGCGCAGTATTCATCTTGGTCTTAAAATGATAGTAAGGTTTGTACATGGCTTACAAACTCTATGGAGCCCAGCTGTTATCAGGCTATTATGTATCTCACTACTGCGAAGAAGATGTAGTTCTATCTCAAATCTTTTTACCCGTTGGAAGATAACCTTTAGCGGTTATATGATATCTTAAATGAACGCACTACCGCTACTTCAGATGATGATCTACATGTTTTTGGGGTTCAGTTCCAGAGGCTTCTAAAAAGAATGGAACATGTATCAACCCATTTTCTCTGATTCAGCCGTTACCCAGATTCAGCGCGAGGCTCTTACTGGGACTCTTTATTTGGATAAAGATGAAATCTTACTTGGATGGAGTTCGCTCCTTGCTTCTCTCTCAGGGCGGTATGCCTACCCTGAATGGTATTCTCACTGTTACTTATCGTGTCCCTCTACCAGGCGCTTTTACAGCGGGGCTTCATCTTCTGCCCTTGTCTCTCTGGCCATGGCCGAGGATCTCCTTCTGGGCATGGCCGTGCTTTTATTGGTACTCAGGGTTGTTGGGCACAGGTCACGGACGTGGTCGTGTTTCCTTTTCTTGCTCTTATTGCGGTCGTACCAATCATACAGATCAATTCTGCTGGAAGAGACATGGCTAGTCGGATCAGACTCCTACTGCCTGACAGAGTACGACTCCATCCACAACGACCCAACCGCCAACATCATCATCCTCGCAAATCTCTCCTGACGACTTACAGCTCCTGCAACATATTTTCTCACTTCTCTACTGCCAATTTAACCACATAAGGTATATCTCTACCATATCAGTCAAATCCTTAAGTTCTTGACTCCGTGGTTTCACACCATATGACTCATACTGCTTCTAATTCTGTGTTCCACTTCGCATAAATTCATTTCCATTGCCAATAGGGATGTTATTCCTGTTCGTGGTTGTACCAATATTGATGTTATATTTTCCTTATCGCTTAAAATGTTCTAGTTCAGTCACTTCGTACAAATCTTTTATCTGTTCGTCGTTTTACCAATGATTTTAACTGTTCAATAACTTTCTCTTCTAATTATTTTGTGATCCAGGATAACCATACGAAGGAGTAGATTGGTAAGGGTAAAGAAGTTAATGACATGTATTAAGATGTGCCATCTTTTGCATTTGTTGGTATACGTCTTGGACATCCACCTCTTCTTATGCTACGTACCATGTTACCTGATTTCTCTTTATCCGATTTTTGACACGAGTCATTTATTTTAGGAAAACATTTTCGTTCCTTTTTTCCTTCAGTTAGCAAACATAGCTCTTTGATATTTGAGTTTGTCCATTCTGACATTTGGGATCCTTATAAGCATACTAGTATATTTGGCTACAAATATTGTCACTTTTATTGATGATTATTCTAGAATGACATGGATGTTTCTTTTTACGTGATCGATCTGAATCACATGTTTTAAAAACATTTATTAATGAAGTGGTTAATCAGTTTAATACATCTATTAAAACTTTAAGAACTGAAAATGCAAAAGAACACATGAGTAGTGTTTTTCAAACTTTGCCAACCCTGTGGGATTATTTATCAAACTTTTTGCTCATATACACCACAACAAAATGGTATCGCTGAAATAAAAAACCGCCACTTGTTTGACGTTGCTTGTTCTATTATACTTAACATGCATGTCCCAAAACGCTTTTGGAATTTTTCCTTACTTGCTGCATGTTTTTTGATTAATCGCATGCCTTTCACGTTTTTTCAAAACCAAACATCGTTCTTTATTTTATTTCTCGACCAAGACCCTTTTCCCCTTCCTCCTAAAGCATTTGGGTGTATTTGCTACGTTCATAATTATCGATTAACTCACGATAAATTGGATTCTAGGACTGTCAAACATATATTTGGTTATTCTAGAACTCAAAAAGATTACGTTTTCACTGTCGTAGTCTCTCATGATGTGACCTTTCTTGAGGATTATACCTTTTACCTCTCAGCGGAAAGCCCTTCTCATGTCCCACCGCCCCACCACTACTTCCTATGCTTTCGGATGACCAGCCATTTCAAACCGAATTTACTAATGTCGAAGTTTCCCATCCTTTTCGGTTACGCGTTTCTATAGTCGTCGACCGAGAGCAGCGATAGATTCAACAGCAGTTACTAAAGATCCTCGTCCATGTATATAGCCGGAAGCTGTCGAGTCTTCACCTCTTTTTCCTTCTGATGGTTTGTCCGAAAACTTATCAATTGCTCTTTGCAAAGATAAACGAACATGCACTATTTTTTGTCCCTTTCATTTATTTTATATCACCGTCTTACTCCAGTTCTATTTCAGTTTGTCTCTTTCTTATTCGCTGTTTTTCTTTCTAACTCTGTTCAGAAAACTATGAGTCATCCAGGTTGACATATGGCAATGATGGAAGAGTTACAGACACCGAGGTCTAATCACACTTGGGATCTGGTCAGCCTTCCTTCACAGAAAAAGGTGGTTGGTTGCGATGGGTCTTTGCTATCAAATATAATCATGATGGCAGTGTATCTTGTTTGAAAGCCCGTCTTGTTACCAATGATTATACTCAGCAATACGATGTCGATTATGCTGAGACCTTTTTCTTCAGCGGCGAAACTCACTGCTGTTCGTGTCTTGATCTCTCTTGCGGTTATCCGCGATTGGCTTCTACATCAGCTAGACGTCAAGAATACTTTTCTTAATGTTGATCTTTCCGAGACAGTTTATATGCAGCAGCCTCCTGGTTTTGAGCGTGAGGGGGAGTTTCTTGTATGTCATCCTAAAAAATCTATTTACGGGCTAAAACAATCTCCTCGGGTATGGTTCGATAAATTCAATATGGTCCTAAAAAAGATAAATTTCATAAGAAACTCGACAGATCCATTTCTTTTTATACATAGACGGAAAAAAAGAATGATTATTCTCCTTATTTATGTTGATGACATAATTATCACCGGAGGTAATTCCGAGGATATAGCTAAAGTTAAAACTCATTTGGCCTTATATTTTCACACAAAGATCTCGGTCCTCTACTGTATTTTCTTGGTATAGAGGTATCACGAAATAAGCGATCATTATTTCACTTATAGCGGAAGTATACTCGATCCTCTTAAAGAAACGGGATTTCTTGGCTGTCGCCCTGCTGATACTTCCATGCATACAATAGTAAAGCTCTCTTACGTTAGCTCTTCTGATAATCAGCTGCTTTCCGATCCAGCTCGGTATCGACGGTTAGTTGGTAAGTTGATCTATCTCACGGTTACTTGTCCAAATATATTCTTTGCAGTCAGCCTAGTTTGACAAATCTTTTTGGTCGCCATATCTGTGTCAGACACGTGTCGGACACGGAATCGTACTCGATACTTGCACGACATGTGTCCGACACATATTTTCCGTGTCCCGCGTCGAAACAAGGTGGTTTTGGATTTGGATACGTGTCAGACACGTATCGAACACATGTCAAACATGTATCAGACACACTTTTGTGAAACCACGACACCAAAAAATATATTTTTTAATTAAAAGAGAGAAAACCCTAATCTTGTTACAACTTTCTTGATTTGTTGAATTTCTTAAATTTTTACTCAATTTTGATGCTTAATATAATTTCTATGTGAAATATACAAGGTATTTATTGAAGTTAGGAAAATGCCTAAATTATATGATTTTGCTAAATTATGTTGAGTAAAATCAGGAAACTACTGAAATTATATTGTTATTACTGAAATTATGTTAAATACAGGTAAGAAAATGCTAAAATCATATTTTTTTTATGGAAATTGCTAAAGTTGTGATAAAATAATTAAGTTCTTTGCAGATTTTTGATAAATACAATAAAAAATGTTGAAATGCTGGAGTTTTTGTTGAATATATTGTTACAATGATATGATATTATATTTCTTATTACACACATATATACACGTGTCCCCGTATATTTTATTTTGGGATTTTGCCATATCGTCGTGTCGTATCGTGTCCGTGTCCCCGTATCTGTGTTCGTGCAACCTTGCAGTCAGCACAGTTAGTCAGTTAATGCAGGCACCTTTAGTTTCCCATCGTCGGGCCATTGAGCGCATTCTCTGCTATTTGAAGCGTGCATCTGGGCAAGGTCTTCTCTTTAACCTGTTCTAATCTGTCTCTTATAGCCTATGCTGATGCCGATTTTGCCGGATCTGTGGATGACCGTCGCTCCACCTTTCAAGACTCATTCGTTCATCTATTATCCAAGCTATGCATCATTGATATTTATGCTCCAGCTTGAGAGGGAGTGTTGGAATAGTTTAGAATATATTGTTATTAAGGTACACCGTACCATGATGCTTGGGCATCAAATAATTGTAATCTCTATATAAAGAGACATTTGGTCATATAATAAAGTATCCTATTCTCTCTCTTTTATCATTGAACACAAATAAATCACACAGGTTCAACAGTTTTCAATTTAATACTATATATTGTTTTTCAATTTAGCCTTCATTTCATACTGTAGCTATGTATCTATTTTGTACAAGATTTGTGATATTTATCTGAAAATTGCTTGAAGTTCTTGGACCTTTAGCGAAATTTGGCCTTGTTTTATACATTAGATCATTGTTTATGGAAGGGCCCTTGGTAGTGACTCATAGAGAGAGATGTCTTAGTGATGGCCTTGAAGTTGGAAATTTTCAGTTCAATTTTGAGGATCCTAGATTTTGACTCCATTTTATTTGGATGATGACAGACATGTCTTCTCTAAAGACGAGCCAAACCTTTTATGCCCCTTTTTTGGAGATATGTCCCAGGGTTTATTGTACTTTCTTTTCTCATGAAAGAAAAATGTATTTTGTACGCATTATAAAGAGAGAGTCACCATTCATTGTTTTGTTTTTCTTCTTCAAACCTTCTAAGCTTTTAGAAATTTAGCAAAAAGAATGAAATCACTCTGGCTATGTGTTTGATAGTTATATTTGGATGTATGTTACTGCTATTTTGACTGTTAAATGATTTACCTATACTTTCTTTAATGTTTTTCAATTTCCAAGAATATAGTAGAATGAAAAGAAAATACTATCTTATCAATGCAATTCATATTGGCACATAGAATATGTGCTGACTATTAAAGTGGACAGACTACACAAAGTTGCTTCTGTTTTTTTTTGCACTCCATTGATATCAATATACAACATATCACTTGTAATTAATTGCTTGTTTCATTTCATGCACTCTTTTGTTTTGGTCAGGCACACAAGGATGCAGTTGAAGATGTTAAATGGCACTTAACCAATGAAAATCTTTTTGGGTCTGTTGGGGATGATCATATGTTGATGATATGGGACTTGCGCACATCAAAGCCGCAACATTCCATTGTAGCTCATGAAGATGAGGTGACTTAATACTGAAAAATCAACATTTGCATGCTTGCGTTTCATAGAAGAAATGATGTTTGGTTCTATCATATTTTTCCATTTACCTTTGTCCATGGACCTTGTTTTTGTTACTCGTTTTTACCAAGGTTCAAGAACTCGGTTTCGGTCTCTCATAATTTTATTAGTTTTGCTGGGTTTCGGTTACTTTCGCTAATCTCGGTACGGGTTTCGGTTTCGACGGTAATACAACATACATAAGTGTAGATATGTTAAAGACTTAAATTTATGGTTTTATATTACAAGACAATGATTCTAGTGTTTACCAATATGCAAAATATATCAAAAAGTGTACTTAGATAATTATTAATATAGGGTTCGTGTTCACTTTTTTGCGGTTTTCTAACAACAAAGGTCGACAATGATCACAATAACAGTAAAAATGGTAAAAAAAAAGTTTTTAAAGATTTCAGTCGAAACGATATTGTATGGTTGGTTTCGTATCGGTCTTGGGTTTCGTATCGGTCTTCATCGAAACCGATACAAAACCACCACGTATCGGTGGTTTCGGTCGAAACCTCGAACCTTAGTTTTTACCTAATACAACCCGTAAAACCGTCTGATATTCTTTTGTCAATATTGTAATAACATGGGTGAGGTCTTGAAAATTTGTCCTTTCCAATATGCTAACATAATCGTGATAAATTATTGAACATAGAAAACCAAAAAAATAATGTGGCTGAAAGCAAGGACCTCTTAGTTATGCTGAGAATCATCCTTAACCAATCCCACCCGTAAACGTTATGCTGGTATATTTGCAGCCTCATGTTCTGTATGATATCCGTCTTAAGAACTTTTTCCATTCTTTTTCTGCTTAAATAACTCAAGTTTCACTATTCTGAGAAAAGAAAGAAAATTCCCTAGAATATTTGTAGTTTTTAGTAGTACAGTGGATGTTGTAACCATTTGAAACTTGGAACTTCTTGATTCACATTCAACTTCTTTCACACCTTCATAGCTTGACACCAAAATCATATAGAGAAGTTTTCTCGCATATGACATTTTTTTCTTCTGATAAGTGTTTTCTTGCTTCATAACACCCCTCCCTTTTTACTTATAGTTGAACATCCTGATTATATGGCATGTGCTTTTGTTTGGATAAAGTTCATGTTGTTAAAATATTACCAGACATTCCTATATGGAAGTTTGAAGATTACAAATTTCCATGGTTGCAGCTGTGTTGCGAAGAGGCTGGACTATAATGCTAAAAACAGATATACCACATATACTAGGCTACGCCTTAAGTAATGATGATAATTCTGCTCATCTAATATGTTCACTTCAATGTTACCGTTCTTGCTAGTTTTCATATCGTTGTATAAAACTTATTCCTCTTGCGCAGGTAAATTACTAATTGTGTGCCTGTAATCCCATTTCTTGTTCCAGGTCAACAGTCTATCTTTTAATCAATTCAATGAATGGATTTTGGCAACAGGATCTGCAGACTCGACAGTTAACTTATTTGATTTGCGAAAGCTAACAACAAGTTTGCATACATTTTCCAGTCATACGTATGGTCCTCTTTCTGTTCAACTATTGCATATTCATTAATGGGCGTTCAAAGCATGCAAAAATCTTGGTTTTTCATTTTGGTAGTAATTTCAGCTTACTCTTTTGTCTACCATGCTTATGCCTTTTTACTCAATTTTCAAGCCTATGTTATTGTCACCTTTATCTTTACAAACATGCAAGCGCGCACATAGACAACCTCAATGCAATTATATGTGTATGTATTCAATTAACCCTTAATTTGTTGGTTTATAAATCTTCTTCTTTATTATCTTGAAGTAACCCATTCATCCTAATTTATTAGATCCAATGCTTTATCCTAAGGTTTAAAATCTCAGTACCGTAACCGGTATCGGACCATCGTTTTTGGGATTGGAATCGACCATCTCGGATCGAAAATATCAGATTTTATATCGTTTGAATAAACATATTTATAAAAGTTAATACAATCTTTAAATAAACAGCATAAACCATGAACAATTCGACTCATATCTTAGGAATTAATGATGTCTAGAACGTGTTTTAAATATGTCTCTAAAGATAATTGCAAACTTTTTTGACATTTTATAAGCAATGATGTTAAATAAACTAATAGTCCATTAATAAACTCCATAACCCATTAAAACTTAACCTAACTCTAAAACCAAAATAACCAATTTGTGAACCCAATACAAAGATTCAGATCTTGGTATCTATCTTGATATCGGAATTCGGACGGTTATTTTTGGGATCAGAATCGGCCGTCTCGGATCGGGTACGGTCGAGATTTCAAACCATGCGTTATCAATGCTGTTATGGATGCCTTCTTTGACATTTAGAAATGGATTGTCAAGACTAGTAAGTGGCAGCCCCAAGACAATTCAGTCCTAAAAAAATTGAGATCTTGATATTTGATTTTCTAAGCCTTGGTTGCATGAAAGAGGATTCAAAGATGGATGAAAAATATCGTGGAGCTGGGATTATTGCACTGGAAGTGGAAGGCCAAAGTTATTTTTCATTGAAACTACCGAGTCATTACTGAAAAGCGCTGGAAATGATTGTTCAACTTGTGCTTCATCCTCATCTGTATAACTGTAATTGTGTGTAAAATAGCAAGTGCCAATAAGGAAGCGGCATGTGATCACAAGGAAACGTTTATTAAACTTGTGCTTCATCTTTCTCTCCTTAACAATTTCTTGTATTACATGGCCCCGTTTTTAATTGTCTTGAATGATATGTTAGTGTATATGCCTTAGGGGCCATTATTGTATCATACTTGCATGTATATTATTTAATGGAAGCTTGGGATATTCACAGTTGTATATACAGTCTTGCTAAACATGGTAGTATGCTACTTGGTTTGTGTCTACTTTAATATGTGCATATGTTTCTTATAACGTATCACTCATATATATTAGTAGAGCCCATAGGTTCTTTGCTTGATTACCAGCGTTGTGATGGCAGTCATACTAGTGGGGGCTGGGTAGTCTATAAGCAACATCCTATACTTGTCCGTAGTCGTAGAATTATCGAGATAGGGCATCGATACTCCAGAGTAGACTAGTGTGTACGCTTCTCATCCCAGTTGGGGAGATGGTCTGTCCCACAGCCATCAGTACGTTGTACCGGAGATAGTATACAGGTGCTCGTTAGGTTACGGGTACACCGGACAGGACTCGCAGGAGAACTAACTGGATGGTATTATACCTAATGTCAGATAGCAGTTCTCAGGTGACATGTGTGCAGATAGTCTGTTGATTTAAGGTCGTCATTTGTCTCGTGTGAGTTCCCATTGTGCTTTGATTACTACCGTACCACGGCTCAAAGGAGTCGTGCAAACATGTTTTAGTTGGGTACAGTCCCGAGCCATATGGAAGCAGTGAGCGACTGTTAGGGATTCGTCTCTCCCGGTATAGGGAGTTGATATCGCACTGTGATTGGTTGGTCATTACCATAAGTCCCTGGCCAGGGCTGATGGAGAATTACTGGTGGACTGATCAGTAGATTCTCAAATGGTCATGAGCCATACCGGCACGACTTGTACGGTTTTTAAGGATCTGACATTCTCCACCTCCCTAGACCATTCATGCGATACTCTTAGACGAACAGATCGGACTGCGCGGATATTGTCACGGACAGGCTCAGTAGGAGTTCGAATGGTTTCCTCATCGGCCTTCTTATCGACATCTATCTGGGGACCGTTACGTACAGCTAGTGCCGCTTGCGGTCTGTGGTTAAACCCACTGCCAGCGTAGTGTCGAGTCTTTAGAGTCCTACACAGAGAGTTTCCCTGCTCTAGGCGAAACGATATAGAGTTCGTATGGTTTTACGACAAGGGTTCGGACGCATACGTGTCACGTACGACGTCCGGACAGTTTTTACTAGCCGGCTTTGGCTTAAGCCAGATTCTAGTATCGGGTTATTGTATTTATACAGTCTAAAGTTTTTCCGTATTTTCACGGATTGGAGAGGCGTTCTCGTAATTATCCGGGAAGCTTCTAGAAGCATGGTGAGTTGGAGGCTAAGGTGGCATTTGCATTAATTGGATTAGTGAGTAATGTAGTGATTCATTCTTTTGAGTTAATGATTCATTTAATGATTTACATGACTCATATGATGAATCACTTAGTGCATTAATGAAACATGATGATAAATCAATATTTGTTATTTACTTGATAATATCATATATTTCATATATATACAAATGATTTCATTCATCCAAAATGATTCACTTTCTCACATTCTCTCTCCTTTAGCTCTCATTCTTGAAACCCTGACCCTAACCTCGCATGTGTTGAGATCAAGGATTAGCTAGACTAATTGATCCATAACCTCACTCTATATCCCCTAGGTAGTTTAGATTAGCACTTTGAGCAACCTAGTTATCTCAAGTTAGAGATCAAGTTTGGATAAGGAGCTTTCGGGTGGATCGTCTTTGACTCGAGGAGGCCGTTGAGGTGCCGATGTTCCAAGGAGCCTACGAGGAGTGGAGGACGGCGATGAAGACCCGAAGGACAAGTAACGTGAGGTATAACTTCAAATCCGAGTAGTTAAATCTCTCGTAGTTTGCTAGTAACGGTTTAGATACGATTCATGCGCTCAAGTCCGTGTTATGATGCTTTGATAATCGTTTTTCATATATTCCGCCTCCCCGCAAGTTCGTGGGGTGCGTGACATGGACTTACAGTGGTATCAGAGCCAATTAAACCATTACTAGCTTGTTAGCAACTGATTAGAACTTCGATCGTCAGAAAACGAGAAAACGAAACCCCGAAAATCGCAAGTTTCTGTTAATTTTAAACATGTCAAAAAAATTATTTGATATGCCTTAAAATTCACAGCAGGGAAATATAAGAATTCTGAGAAAATACGAGACCCTAACTCGGCAAGATGGCTGCGGATCCGCGGCAAGATGGTGCTTTTGGCCGCGGATCCGCCGCCGAGTCAACTCCGAGTTGACCCGAATTTCCTCTGTAATTCTTATTTTGTGGTTTTCTGTTTTCCAGAATGTTCTGTTTTTACCCAGGTTAATTCAGTGTTGCTTTGCTTTTTGGGGTAGACACGGAATATGGTAGTCGATCGATGTTCTAAAATATTTGCTAATTGGGTTTTTATCTGTAATGTTTAATGTGTTCGTAAACCTCCCCTAACTGCTAGTATGTCGGTTGGCAGGGGGTTGCACATTTCTGTAATGTTTACTGTTTGTGTATATGGACTTGATTGGAATGTTGTGATGATTAGCCGGGGTTTGAGATGAGTTTAATATGCATTCATTCGATGTAAATGTAATATGATGTAATATTCTTTTGCGGGGGACATCCAGGTTGCGGTTGTAGCCACCGTTGTATTATTTTCTTTTTATTGTTTTTGCTCTTAGGACAGATCCAAGGTGGGGTGCACAAACTACCGGGTACTTTGAAGTGTTTAGTGGCCTACTCACTTTGTTGAGGGAGACCGCTTCACTTCGGGTACTTGGCGGGTAGTTTGCCATACCCGTAGGGGTCTAGGGTGGGGTAATGGCTATTCATCACAACTGTGTAATCCGTCTTTTATTGCAGGCTCAAAGCAAAAGCAGATTGCTAGTAAATCCAATAAAGTTCATCTGTGATCTGGAATGCTTATTATTGCGTCTGACGAATGTACAATATCTATATATGATAGCTATTAGACGTCACTTATGTTTTACAGCCGCGCTAGCCCAGCCCCCGCTCTGTCGTTAGTTAAGTAACCAAACGGGTGATGACGGGACCCCGTGGCAAATGCGGATGGCATAAGAGGACGTGGTATTTTTGTTGATTTCTGCAATGATAGGATAAATGATGAGACGCATTATTATAATACAAAGAAAATAAACCATAGTTTAACCGTTGGAACAAATTTAAGTGCCAAGTTCCTGGATTACTTAAAAAAGAATGGAATTCTCTCTCAGCTTACTCCTCCATACACGCCACAACATAACGGTGTATCGGAAAGGAGGAATCGAACCTTATTGGATATGGTTCGTTCCATGATGAGTAACGCTGAGTTACCGCGATCATTCTGGGGATATGCGCTAGAATCAGCGGCATATTTTCTGAACAGGGTTCTTACCAAGACAGTGCCTACCACCCCATATCAGATGTGGAGTGGGGAAAAACCCTATCTTAAGTATTTGAAGATTTGGGGATGTCCGGTTTTTGTTAAAAAACAGCATGCGGACAAGCTCGAGGCACGATCAGTACAGTGTAAGTTTGTGGGATATCCAAAGAACTCCAAGGGGTATTTATTCTATTACGCAGAGGAACAAAAGGTTTTTGTTTCTCGTAATGCCCATTTTTTAGAACAGCAAGTTTTAGAAAAGGATACAAGTGGGAGCGAAATAGAACTGGAAGAAATTCAAGAACCACAAACTACAACTGAAAATTTGGTAGAACCAGTAGTTCAAGAAGAACAGGACATTCCCGCACCCCTCCGCAGGAGTAGTAGGCCGTCTCATCCGCCTGAGAGATAAACGGTTTTCTCATAGATGGGGATAGAGAGGATTGTGTCATTGATGAAGATGACCCTACTAGCTTCCAACAAGCCATTCAGAGCGGTGACTCAGTAAAATGGCTGGATGCAATATGGACTGAAATGGAGTCCATGTACACTAACAAAGTATGGACTTTGGACATTGCTCCAGATGGAGTATAACCCATAGGATGCAAATGGATCTTCAAAAAAAAGATTGGTGTAGATAGACAGATTGAAACCTATAAGGCTAGACTTGTTGCAAAGGGTTTCCGTCAAAGACCTGGTTTGGACTAATGACGAAACCTTTTCTCCAGTGGCTATGCTTAAATCCATTCGGGTCCTTCTTGCTATTGCTGCATTTCACGATTATGAGATATGGCAGATGGACGTAAAGACAGCCTTTCTAAATGGTAATTTAGAAGAGTGCGTCTATATGGATCAGCCAGAGAGATTCATTCAGAGTGGTAGCAGCGGTAAAGTATGCAAGCTGCTTAAGTCCATTTATGGACTAAAGCAGGTATCGCGGAGTTGGAACATCTGTTTTGATGATGCTGTCAAAGAATTTGACTTTATCAAAAATCCAGATGAACCATGCATATACAGAAAGATTGTAGGGAGAGCTGTAGTATTTCTCGTCTTGTACGTGGATGCCATTCTCCTAATAGGAAATGATATTCCTATGTTACAGTCAGTCAAAAGATTCTTATCACATAAATTCTCCATGAAAGACCTAGGTGATGCCACCTACATTCTGGGGATCCAGATCTATCGTGATAGATCAAAGAGGATGTTGGGACTTTCACAGTCCAGGTACATAGACACCATATTGAAAAGATTCAGTATGGAAGATTCTAAGCGCGGTAACCTACCGGCTTGTCATGGAATCACCCTCTCCAAAGACATGCCTCCCAAGCCTGATTTGGAAAGGGATTGCATGTCGATTATACGCTACGCTTCTGCGGTAGGTTCTATAATGTATGCAATGTTATGTACCAGACCAGATGTAGCATACGCATTGAGCGTAGTAAGCCAGTATCAAGCAAACCCAGGGGAGAAGCACTGGATAGCAGTAAAGAACATTCTCAAGTACCTGAGGAGGACTAAGGAAATGTTCTTGGTGTATGGCAGAAAAGACCTCCAGATGGAGGCCTTTGCTGACTCCGGCTTCCAGAGTGACAAGGATGACTCCAAATCCATGTCGGGTTATGTCTTTACCCTCAATGGAGGGACGGTCTGTTAGAAGAGTTCCAAGCAGAAGACCGTTGCTGACTCAACAATGGAAGCGGAGTACATAGCTGCTTGCGATGCCGCAAAAGAAGCTGTCTGGATGAAGAAGTTCCTCACAGAACTTCAGGTGGTTCCTACCAGTGTTGATCCAATACTTTTGTATTGTGACAACAACGGCGCTATAGCTTTAGCGAAAGAACCCAGGTCCCATCAGAAATCCAGACACATCTTAAGGCGGTATCGCCTGATCAGGGAGAACGTAGATCGCCGGGAGATCGAGGTGAAAAGAGTAGGGACGGAGAAAAACATTGCTGATCCATTCACAAAGGCCATTCCTCAGACGCAGTTCGAGAGGCTATTCGAGATGATAGGTCTTCGATATGCCAGCTCATGGCCCTAGTGCAAGTGGGAGATTGTTAATGTATATGTCCTATGGGCCATTATTGTATCATACTTGCATGTATATTACTTAATGGAAGGTTGGGATATTCACAGTTGTATATACCGTCTTGCTAAACATGGTAGTATGCTACTTGGTTTGTGTCTACTTTAATATGTGCATATGTTTCTTGTAACGTATCACGCATACATATTACTAGAGCCCATAGGTTCTTTGCTTGATTACCAGCGTTGTGATGGCAGTCACACTAGTGGGGGCTGGGTAGTCTATAAGCAACATCCTATACCTGTCCCTAGTCGTAGAATTATCGAGATAGAGCTTCGATACTCCAGAGTAGACTAGTGTGTACGCTTCTCATCCCAGTTGGGGAGATGGTCTGTCCCACAGCTATCAGTACGTCGTACTGGAGATAGTATACAGGTGCTCGTTAGGTTACGGGTACACCGGACAGGACTCGCAGGAGAACTGACTGGATGGTATTATATCTAACGTCAGATAGCAGTTCTCAGGTGACATGTGTGCAGATAGTCTGTTGACTTAAGGTCGTCATTTGTGTCGTGTGAGTTCCCATTGTGTTTTGATTACTACCCTACGACGGCTCAAAGGAGTCGTGCAAACATGTTTTAGTTGGGTACAGTCCCGAGCCATATGGAGGCAGTGAGCGACTGTTAGGGATTCGTCTCTCCCGGTATAGGGAGTTGATATCGCACTGTGATTGGTTGGTCATTACCATAAGTCCCTGGTCAGGGCTGATGGAGAATTACTGGTGGACTGATCAGTAGATTCTTAAATGGTCATGAGCCATACCGGCACGACTTGTACGGTTATTAGGGATCTGACATTCTCCACCTCCCTAGACCATACATGCAATACTCTAGACGAACAGACCGGACTGCACGGATATTGTCACGGACATGCTCTGTAGGAGTTCGGATGGTTTCCTCATCGGCCTTCTTATCGACATCTATCTGGGGACCGTTACGTACAGCTAGTGCCGCTTGCGGTCTGTGGTTAAACCCACTGCCAGCGTAGTGTCGAGTCTTTAGAGTCCCACACAGAGAGTTTCCCTGCTCCAGGCGAAACGATATAGAGGTCGTATGTGTTAGTTGTATGTATGCCCTAGAGGCCAGTATTGTACAGATGATGTATATTATATTGGATGCTTGGACATATATAGAGATGACTTTCTTGTTCGATATGATAGTATGCTATCTGATTGCTCTTTATCTTAACATGTATACTTGTCTCCTTATACTGTCTTAGAGTTACATGTTGGTAAAGCCCTTAGGATGTGTACTTGACTACCTGGACTATGATGCGGATCATACTAGTGGGGACATGGTAGTCCATAAGTACATCCTTCAAGGTCCCTAGTCGTGGGTGTATCGAGACGGGGCATCGATATACCAGTGTAGAGTAGCGTATACGCTTCTCGACCCATGAGATGGGCGATGGATGATCCCATATCCATTGGTGTTTGACATCAGAGATGGTATACGGGTGCTCAGTGGAGACTGGGTACACTGGACGGACTCGCTGAGAACTCCCAGATGGTATTATACCTCACGTCAGATGGCAGTTCTCAGGTGACACTTGTGCAGGTTAGTCTGTTGATCCGAGATCGTCATAGAGTCTTGTGTGATTCCCACTGTGCTTTGATTTCCACTTTACCACGTCCATGAGGGCGTGCAAAACGGTGGTTTTTGGGTACAGTCCCGAGTCACGTGGAGGCAATGAGCGATAGGAGGGGTTTCGTCTCTCCCGGTATTGGGGGTTGATGTTGCGCTGTGCTCGATTGGCCGTAACAGGGAAGTCCCTGGCCAGGGCTGATTTAGAGATTTGCTGGTAAGTGTTACCAGTAGTTTCTCGACCCGTTATGAGCCTCATATCGGCACGACTCATCGGTTATTTGGGTCTGACGTTTACCACCCCTAGACTTGATATTCGACATATCAGACGAGGAGACTGGACTGTACGGGAAGTGTTGCCGATTGGCTCGACGGGAGTTGTAGCAGGTTCGCTTGTTTTCTTCTGATCGCTCAATACCCGGGTGGCCATTACGTTTAGCTGACCGCTTGCGGCTTGGGGGTGCTTGATATGATCATCACCCACAGCCGGCATATTGACGAGTCTTAGAGTCCCACAATAGAGTTTCCTAGTCCAGGCGAAACGTTGTGGTGCGTGTATGCGATATGCGCATGGACCCTATTAAAATGCGCGTATAGGATACCGTATATTGATCGGGCGGCTTGCTTTTGGTGGGGTCATATGTGATATGGCCGGATTGATAAATCAAGTGTCGATTTATCATTTAACCATTAGCTTCTCACTAGAAATCCTATCTTGTTTCTTTTGAATGTATTCATGCATGTATGCATTCATTCTTGTTCATGCACATTTGGATATGCATGCACACATGCATACATACATCATTCTATCATGGTTGCTTATACAATGAGAATGGTGGCAATATAAGAATCACACCATGGTTTTTATATGGATTATTATTGCTTTTGAATTAAAACAAAAAGGAAAAGAAAAAGGGTTAAATCATAAAAGGTTTCTACACTCTTCTTTACCTTACCATGCTTACCTACCTTTTAACCCTTGGTTTATTTTCCTTTTGTGTTTTTAATTCAAACACAATAATATCTTTATAATTAACCATGGTTTGAAATGAGAGATGGAAAATATATATACTTATATTTTTTATTTTTCTTATGAGAGTTTTTTTCTTCTCTTCTTCTCAAAAAGCCATCATCTTCATCAACCTTGATCTCTTGCTCTCTAAACTTTTCAAGTGAGCAATATACTCATCAAGTTAGGATTTTGAAGTGAGAAAGAGAACCACAACACCATTCTACACAAGTCTAGCCCACTTGTTTGGAGTGTTAGCTTTATTTCGTTCTCTTGATCGGGTGAAGCTGCAAGCTTGGACAAAGCGGACTCCGGGTGGATCATCGGTGACCTAGAGGAGTTCAAGCGGAGCTTTTTCAAACCCCAAGTAGCCGAGGAGTCTAGCGTAGGGAGCTACAAAGGTTGTACTCTCTAAACCCTAGCTTTTCTTTCATATGATATGCAAATTTTAGAAACCCTAGTTTTCTAGGAACGATCCGATGTTTGTTAACTTAGCACCCTAAAGACTCCACCTTTGGTACATGTGATGCTTCCAAACCCTTCATGAGGTGCTAGGTAAATCTTTCATTGGTATCAGAGCCGACCTAGAACATTAGGCGATACTTCTACGAAGTAAAAATCCCGATCGGATCAAAATACGACTTTTCGAGACCCTCTCTGGACAAATTTTAAAATCTGACTTTTTTCATAATTAAAAATACTTAAAAAATACAGCAGGAAAAACTATGAAACACAGTGAAATTCGATGACCTGAACAGTACAAACCGCCGCGGAACCGCGGCAATTCCTTGCTTAGGCCGCGGTTCCGCGGCCGTACAGAGGCATCATTGCATAAAATTTACACTATAATTCTTGGAACTGCTTGTACAATGTTTTAGGTATGTTTAATCTGAATATAGTACTGCATTTTCTGGAGATGGTTTTGGACTCGTAGATTCGATCGGAATTTTCATTTCGTTGCTTTTCCGGATAAATTAGAATGTATTGAAGTGTTTGAACGAGTATCATTTGCTCACTTTTCACGGGGTTTAAAATCTTTCGGAAATACGTACAAGTTTGTTTGTGGTGGACCCTCTAGAAGACAACAAACCTTAACTCGATTATGTGACCGTCTTGAACTGCCTTTTGAACCTTAGGGTTTGGGGCAGTACGGCGTGCCACATGTGAGGCGTTTGCTTGACCCTCCTACGGCTGGACCGCTATCACTGTCACACTCCGGGTTTTTGAACTCCACTCAAGTGTTGAGCTTTAGCGAATCTTGGGTATTTGATCGTTCGTTCGAAAACTTTAATACCGTCTATTTATCTGGAATGTGATGCAATATGTGGAATTCATATAGTTGGACATGAAATACGAAGTATGTGATATTTCGCATTTACGATGTCTAAAGAGAACGTGGATTCCAAATATTGCAGTTTTACACTTTCTTTTCTGTGACCGTAAGTGTAGTATGTCAATATTGCCGGTTTCATTGCTATACATCAACGACAATTGGGGTATGCATACTTACGTTGATGATATATGATATTATGCGTTGCTGAGATATGATGTGCAGGATTGTCGCGATTGAATAGCCGGGGGGGGTTTATGTGAGATGAGAGTTTTGTATTTTCATTCATGTAAATTCAAATGTAATGTAATATTCTTTTACTTGGGGCACTTCCGGGTTGAGGTCGTTGCCACCAGTGTTGTATATTATTTACTTTTCCGCATTAGGATGGACCCAAGGAGGGGAGCACAGGTGACCGGGTTCTGGGGTTCAGTGGGAGGCCATCTCGAGGAGTCGAGACCGGGTCTCCTAAACTCCAGAATTGGTAGGGTCTTTTGCCGCTCTCGTAGGGGTCCAGGGTGTGGGCTTGGCTATTCATCACGACTGTGGAATCCGTATTTTTTATTATTGGCTAAATACTAAATACGGACGTCCTAGTATATCCCACATTATATCTATGTTTCTGCTGCGATATCTGTGATGTGATCATTAGATATGTTCTGTGATGGATACAGTATATAGTATATATGATATATTATATAGACGTTACTTATGTTTTACACCCGTACTAGCCCTGCCTTGCTCTGTCGTTAGTTACCTAAGCTAACGGTGCACGAGGGGACATCGAGGCGAATGCGGATGGCATAAGTGTACGTCGTATTTATCTGTGATGTTTAGGTGACTTAAATGATGGGACTTCATTAATGTGATTAATAAAAGAAAAGAAACCTAAAAGATGTTGTAGAATCAAATTTTAATAAAAAGGGTAGCTACAGTTTTGCTTTGCATTGATGTATATATGATATACCCTGCATCTTATTCGATGAGGAAAGAGCCGAGATCCCTTCACCGGGAGTGACCTCTTTAGCAAAACTGGCGGATACTACAAAACTCGGTTTGGTTTTTGATTGCTTTTGGAGTTTTTGCTTTACACAGTGATGTATATGATATATCATGCACCTTATTCCATAAGGAAAGAGCCGAGATTCCTTCACCGGGAGTGACCTCTTTAGCAAAACTAATAAAAGCCTCAAAATCACTCCATTTCAAAATTCACATGATTCTACGACGATATCAAGTTCATTACGCAATAGGTTTTCAGAAAAACCTGTCGTAGCCCTCCGTCATTTCAGATAAGAACTGTTTAGTATTCGTGCTGCGTTTGTTGGCCTTTGTCAAGGCGTAGTGTACGGTAGCTAAATGGTGCTTATCTGCTTATGCATATGATGCAGATTGTTTTGGGGTAGTCGTACGACCTTGTTGGCCTTTGTCAAGGGTCGTGCGGGTGGGTTTGATTCAATCAAGAAATGACGCGTTGAACTTGACTGACATCCTATGATTTGTTGGCCTTTGTCATGGTCATAGGGGTTAGGGGCAAAATATTATCGGGAATTTCAAGTGTTGAAATTTGCAATGAGATTGCATACCTTCTATGAGATAGTTGGATCCCAATACCCACTGCGAGTAATTGTTACTCCCGGGAGAGTTTTACACATGACAATTAGCCGATCAAGTAGGTGTCTAGAAAGGTGTCAACGGGGTTACGCTTCTGGGAAAACGAGGTTTACTTTAATTAGGTCCGTGCGAAAGCACGGGGAACCTCCCTCAAAGTACCGACACTGGCCTGGCTGAAAGATCGGCGAAATTGTAGGGTGTAATTAATCCCGGCTAATTTTTCCTTTTAGAGTTTGAAGGAAGATTTGATAAAAACAGTAGGAGCCATCATGATTAGATAAGATAATAACCAATCTGATCTTGCAAGAGCATACGATAAAGTGTTTTCTTCTCTCTCTCTCCAGGTAGCGACCATGTCATGCCTTAATCAAGATAATAATATGGATGTATTGACTGCACCCGCATGTTTTACTGTGCTGGGGAACGTTGGTTCCGTTCTATCTTATAAGAGTTATAGGACTGAACAGGACATAGGGGAATACCAGGATTCCCATGCCACCCGAATGAAGAAAGTACATGTTGATGCATTTTCTTCGGGTGTGTTCGTTACAGAGAACTGTTTCTCCATTTGCCCTACGTTCTGGGTATTAGATATCGGGTCAGGATCCCATATATGTAATCAGTTACATGGGCTCAGGAAAGGTAGAGAACTTGGAGAAGGTGATGAAGACATTAGAGTTGGAAATGGTGCAATTGTTGCAGCTAAGACTGTCAGGGAATATCACCTTGCATTACCAACTGGTAATACATTGGTTCTGAACGAATGCTATTACATGCCGAACCTGATATGCAATATTATATCGGTTTCTTTGTTGAGTAAAGAGGGATATAATTTTGTATTACAGGATAATGTTATGAACATTTTCCATAACCAAAAGTTGGTTGGATCAGGCACGTTGTACAATGGCATTTATGTTCTAAATCAATCAACAGTTCTGAGCATATCAAACACACACAAGAGGAAGAGTTCAGAACTGAACGAATCATTTTTATGGCATTGTAGACTGGGTCACATCAATGCGACACGACTGGCTAAGTTGCATAAGGATGGATATTTGAAACCGTTCGAATTTTTATCTTATGATACTTGCCAGTCATGTCTCAAAGGCAAGATGACCAAAACTCCGTTTACGGGACACGGAGAAAGAGTTACCGAACTCTTGGGACTGATACATAGTGATGTATGCGGTCCTATGTCTACACATGCCAGAGATGGTTCTTCGTACTTCATTGCATTCACTGACGATCTCTCTAGATTCGGATATGTGTTCCTGATGAGACAAAAGTATGAAGCTTTTGAGAAATTTAGAGAATATAAACAAGAAGTCGTGAACCAAACCGGAAAAAATATTAAAATCCTACGATCTGATCGATGAGGTGAATACTTGAGCAATGAATTCCTGGACTTCCTAAAAGAGAATGGGATTCTTTCTCAGCTGACTCCTCCATATACATCACAACACAACGGTGTATCTGAACGGAGGAACCGCACCCTATTAGATATGGTGCGCTCTATGATGAGCACAGCTGAGTTACCTATTTCCTTCTGGGGGTATGCGCTGGAAACTGCGGCATACCTATTGAATCAAGTTCCATCTAAATCTGTACCTACCACACCATATGAGATATGGAGTGGGAAGAGACCATGTCTTAAACGTGTTAAGATATGGGGTTGTCCGGCCTATGTTAAAACACAAAATCCGGACAAACTCGAGGCACGGTCAGTTCTATGCAAGTTTGTGGGATATCCCAAACATTCACATGGATATCTTTTTTACCATACTGAGGAATAAAAAGTGTTTGTTTCTCGACATGCCACCTTTTTAGAAAAAGAAATTTCTTACAAAAGAAATTAGTGGCGACAAGGTAGAACTGGAAGAAATTCCGGCTACACAAACTCAAACTGAAGATTTAGTGGAACCAGAGCATTCAGTAACTCCCAACGAACCTCAGCCTCTCCGCCGATCTAGTAGGGTTCCTCGCCAACCTGAGAGATACTACGGTTTTCCCATGGACGGTGGGAGCGAGGATTGCATCATGGAGGATGATGATCCAACTAGCTTCGAGCATGCCATCACGAGTGGGGACTCAGTGAGATGGCTGGATGCAATGCGGTCCGAGATGAAATCCATGTACACCAACAAAGTGTGGACTTTGGAAATTGCTCCTGAAGGGATAAAATCCATTGGGAGCAAGTGGATCTTCAAGAAAAAACTTGGTGTAGATGGGAAAGTGGAGACTTTCAAAGCTAGATTTGTAGCAAAGGGTTTTCGTCAAAGACCAGGTGTGGACTATGACGGGACCTTTTCTCCAGTGGCTATGCTTAAAACCATCCGGATCATGCTTGCCATCGCCGCATATCATGATTACGAAATCTTGCAAATGGATGTTAAGACCGCCTTTCTAAACGGTGATTTAGAAGAGTGCGCGTACATGACTCAGTCAGAGGGCTTCGTAGATAGTGGGGGCAGCGGGAAGGTGTGCAAGCTGCTTAAATCCATTTATGGATTAAAGCAAGCATCGCGGAGCTGGAACATCTGCTTTGACGTCGTTATCAAAGAGTTTGATTTCGTCAAAAACGTAGATGAACCTTGTATCTACAAAAAGGTGGCAGAGAATAAGGTTGTCTTCCTCGTATTGTATGTGGATGACATACTCTTGATAGGAAATGACATTCCTATGCTGCAATCGGTCAAGCTCTTCTTATCACAAAGATTCTCAATGAAAGATCTTGGTGATGCCTCCTGCATATTGGGAATTAGGATCTATAGAGATAAATCCAAACGGATATTGGGATTGTCCCAATCCAGGTACATTGACACCATACTAAAGAGGTTTAGTATGGAAGAATCCAAGCATGTGAATTTACCCACGATCTCTGGAGTCACTCTCTCCAAAGAGATGTCTCCTAAGATTGATTTGGAGAGAGCTCGCATGCAAGGGATACCCTATGTTTCGGCTGTAGGCTTTATCATGTACGCGATGCTATGTACCAGACCCGATGTAGCATACTCACTAAGTATAGTGAGCAGGTATCAAGCTGATCCTGGAGAGAGTCACCGGACAGCTGTGAAGAGCATTCTCAAGTACTTACGAAGGACTAAAGAGATGCTCTTGGTGTATGGTAACGGAGAACTCCAAGTGGAGTCATTTACCGATTCGAGCTTCCAGAGTGATAAGGACGACTCTAAGTCGTAGTCGGGATTTGTCTTTACCCTTTACGGAGGGGCGGTTAGCTGGAAGAGTTCCAAGCAGGAAACCGTGGCAGACTCGACGATGGAGGCTGAATACATCGCTGCCAACGATGCTGCCAAAGAGGCTGTCTGGATCAAGAAGTTCATTACGGAACTTGGAGTGGTTCCATCCATTGAGCATCCAATACCTTTGTATTGCTATAACAATGGAGCGGTGGCTTTGGCCAAGGAACCCAGGTCCCATCAGCGAACCAGGCATATTCTGAGGCGGTATCACCTGATCCGGGAGATAGTTGATCGCCGGGAGATCGAGGTCAGGAGGGTTGACACGAAGAACAACACAGCGGATCCACTCACGAAGGCCATTCCCCAGATATAGTTTGAGAGAATCTTCGGGATGCTCGGTATGCGATACTACAGCAGCTGGCCTTAGTGTAAGTGGGAGATTGTTAGTTGTATGTATGCCCTAGAGGCCTGTATTGTACAGATGATGTATATTATATTGGATGCTTGGATATATATAGAGATGACTTTCTTGCTCGATATGATAGTATGCTATCTGGTTGCTCTTTATCTTAACATGTATACTTGTCTCCTTATACTGTCTTAGAGTTACATGTTGGTAAAGCCCTTAGGATGTGTACTTGACTATCTGGACTATGATGCGGATCATACTAGTGGGGACATGGTAGTCCATAAGTACATCCTTCAAGGTCTCTAGTCGTGGGTGTATCGAGACGGGGCATCGATATACCAGTGTAGAGTAGCGTATACGCTTCTCGACCCATGAGATGGGCGATGGATGATCCCATATCCATTGGTGTTTGACATCAGAGATGGTATACGGGTGCTCAGTGGAGACTGGGTACACTGGACGGACTCGCTGAGAACTCCCAGATGGTATTATACCTCACGTCAGATGGCAGTTCTTAGGTGACACTTATGCAGGTTAGTCTGTTGACCCGAGATCGTTATAGAGTCTTATGTGATTCCCACTGTGCTTTGATTTCCACCTTACCACGTCCATGAGGGCGTGCAAAACGGTGGTTTTTGGGTACAGTCCCGAGTCACGTGGAGGCAATGAGCGATAGGAGGGGTTTCGTCTCTTCCGGTATTGGGGGTTGATGTTGCGCTGTGCTCGATTGGCCCTAATAGGGAAGTCTCTGGCCAGGGCTGATTCAGAGATTTGCTGGTAAGTGTTACCAGTAGTTTCTCGACCCGTTATGAGCCTCATATCGGCACGACTTATCGGTTATTGGGGTCTGACGTTTACCACCCCTAGACTTGATATGCGACATATCAGACGAGGAGACTGGACTGTATGGAAAGTGTTGCCAATTGGCTCGATGGGAGTTGTAGCAGGTTCGCTTGTTTTCTTCTGATCGCTCAATACCCGGGTGGCTGTTACGTTTAGCCGACCGCTTGCGGCTTGGGGGTGTTTGATATGATCATCACCCACTGCCGACGTATTGACGAGTTTTAGAGTCCCACAATGGAGTTTCCTAGTCCAGGCGAAACGTTGTGGTGCACGTATGCGATATGCGCATGGACCCGATTAAAATGCGCGTATAGGATACTGTATATTGATCGGGCGGCTTGCTTTTGGTGGGGTCATATGTGATATGGCCGGATTGATAAATCAAGTGTTGATTTATCATTTAACCATTAGCTTCTCACTAGAAATCCTATCTTGTTTCTTTTGGATGTATGCATGCATGTATGCATTCATTCTTGTTCATGCACATTTGGATGTGCATGCACACATGCATACATACATCATTCTATCATGGTTGCTTATACAATGAGAATGGTGGCAATATAAGAATCACACCATGGTTTTTATATGGATTATTATTGCTTTTGAATTAAAACAAAAAGGAAAAGAAAAAGGGTTAAATCATAAAAGGTTTCTACATTCTTCTTTACCTTACCATGCTTACCTACCTTTTAACCCTTGGTTTATTTTCCTTTTGTGTTTTTAACTCAAACACAATAATATCTTTATAATTAACCATGGTTTGAAATGAGAGATGGAAAATATATATACTTATATTTTTCATTTTTCTTATGAGAGTTTTTTTCTTCTCTTCTTCTCAAAAAGCCATCATCTTCATCAACCTTGATCTCTTGCTCTCTAAACTTTTCAAGTGAGCAATATACTCATCAAGTTAGGATTTTGAAGCGAGAAAGAGAACCACAACACCATTCTACACAAGTCTAGCCCACTTGTTTGGAGTGTTAGCTTCATTTCGTTCTCTTGATCGGGTGAAGTTGCAAGCTTGGACAAAGCGGACTCCGGGTGGATGATCGGTGACCTAGAAGAGTTCAAGCGGAGTTTTTTCAAACCCCAAGTAGCCGAGGTGTCTAGCGTAGAGAGCTACAAAGGTTGTACTCTCTAAACCCTAGCTTTTCTTTCATATGATGATATGCAAGTTTTAGAAACCCTAATTTTCTAGGATCTATCCGATGTTTGTTAACTTAGCACCCTAAAGACTCCACATTTGGTACATATGATGCTTCCAAACCCTTTATGAGGTGCTAGGTAAACCTTTCAGTATGGTTTTACGATAAGGGTTCGGACGCATATGTGTTTAAACGCACGTACGACGTCCGGACAGTTTTTACTAGCCGGCTTTGGTTTAAGCCAGATTCTAGTATCGGGTTATTGGATTTATACAGTCTAAAGTTTTTCCTTGTTTTCACGGATTAGAAGGACGTTCTCGTAATTATCCGGGAAGTTTCTAGAAGCATGGTGAGTTGGAGGCTAAGGTGGCATTTGCATTAATTGGATTAGTGAGTCATGTAGTGATTCATTCTTTGAGTTAATGATTCATTTAATGATTTACATGACTCATATGATGAATCACTTAGTGCATTAATGAAACATGATGATAAATCAATATTTGTTATTTACTTGATAATATCATATGTTTCATATATACACAAATGATTTCATTCATCCAAAATGATTTACTTTCTCACCTCTCTCCGTTAGCCCTCATTCTTGAAACCCTAACCCTAAACTCTCGTGTGTTGAGATCAAGGGTTAGCTAGAATAATTGATCCATAACCTCACTCTATATCCCCTAGGGAGCTTAGATTAGCACTTTGAGAAATCTAGTTATCTCAAGTTAGAGATCAAGCTTGGACAAGAAGCTTTCGGGTGGATCGTCTTTGACTCGAGGAGGCCGTTGAGGTGCCGATGTTCCAAGGAGCCTACGAGGATTGGAGGACAGCGATGAAGACCCGAAGGACAAATAACGTGAGGTATAACTTCGAATCCGAGTAGTTAAACCTCTCGTAGTTTGCTAGTAACGGTTTAGATACGATTCATGCGCTCAAGTCCGTGTTACGATACTTTGATAATCGTTTTTCATATATTCCGCCTTCCCGCAAGTTCGTGGGGTGCGTGACATGGACTTACATGATAAACTGGTAGCGTCAGATAGAGGAGGACTGATGCCACTTTTAAAGCCAAATGTAAAAAAAAGGGCCATCATCTTCAATGTATCTTTTTACTGCGGGAAGACAAGATTATGATGAAAATATAGCAACTCAGCTATAGTATGTAAATAGAAATAACCAATAGCTATCGCGGATACAAATTCCAAAGAAGTTATTTGTTTAAAGTTCACGAGTTTGAAGAAATAATTTTAGTTAGCAGTAAATTGATATAGCCTACTGAGATAGTTTCTTGTCTGCAGAATCTTTCCTTTCTCAAGTAATTATGCAAGGACTGGACTTGTTAGTTTCATAAATTCATATTTCTAGAATTAACATTGTGAGACTTGGTTATTTCCAAATATTCGTAAATGTAGGCATGTAACATATAAGGAATGTAAGTACCCATGGGGAAAGATTGTTTAATAGCACATTAGAAACTAGTTGCTGTATATCTTGGAGTCTGTTCATGGATATTGGTTTATATTCCGGTTGCAATTGCATCAACAATACATGTTCAATTTTAATATTTTGGTGGAATCCACATTTGTGCCAACCATGTGCAAGCGCAACCATAATGTTTATATATATATTACCGACGGCATGAGGTTGGTATATGTTAGAAATCAAAATAGGCAGCTTTCATCTTTTGTGATACCAAGATAATTTATGTAATCAAAACACCCACATAATGGATTCTGTGATGCCTGTCATATCTATGGAATGAGATAAGTCAGTTTTTATGTTTTTCCTTTTCAAAGTCATTAAATATTTGCAATATTGTTTGTTCACATCAACTTTTATATTCGCCATCTTGATATGTGAGTGAAAATTTTGTAATTCGTATTCTTCTAATTGTATTACCTCAAGAAGTGCCTACAACTACAACAATACCGACAACTGGCCTTTATCCCAAACTTTTGTGCTTAACCAACTGACCATTTCCTTACACTTTGTTGAATTTGATCCCTTAAAGGCTGCCTCCTTGAGAAGTCGAAAAGTTGTAATTACACCAAAGAGCTGCTTCTTTTATCAATAAAAATGTTTATTAGCATCCATCCTATGATTGCTTGCTATCTTATTGTGTCTACTATTATCCTAATTTTATCAACTCAACAGGATAGTTTCTTCTTTTTTCGTCACTCAAAGGTTCACCTCTTTGTGAGCGATCTTTTAACTTTTTTGTGCAATATGAGGTTTAAATATGTAATTGATTATATATTTACAGTGGCGCTGTGCTTCAAGTTGAATGGAGCCCAGATTACGAAACAGTTTTAGCCTCCTCTGCTGCTGACAAAAGGGTGATGATTTGGGACCTTTGCAGGTATACTTGAATTCAAACTAAATTCTTATATGCTCTTTTTAATACCGATATCCCGGTATACTTTTAGTTAACAAAATGTAGGTCTTTTCCTTCGTAATATTTTGGGCGTTTATTATTTTTATTTTCAGCTCTAATAGTAAAAGGTAAAGCCCAATAACTAGGAAAGTCTTTTTGAGACCAAAATGCCGTAGCTATCATCATCTAAGTCTTTTTCCATGTAAATGGGGACGGCTATCAAGCAAAGCTCCCAATAAAGATCTGACAAAGTTTTATGACCGGCTGTCAACATGACATCAACCTTCGTCAAATAAGTGTCAAATACCTGATTCATAAAACTATTCCAAAAGAGGGGCTTGTCATAATCCTAGATGACCAATTGATATTCTCTAAATTCTCATAGATTGTGGAAAAGACTACAAGAAGGGGAGAAGATGATACATTTCCTACATTGAATTATGTTCAACTCTAAGGCACAATTATAGCCGAGAGTGAAAAGTGCATGGGAAAATAAACCATGATCTATAAAGAAAGGCATTTGAAAAATGCAATTTTTTTAATAACTTGTGCAGTAATAATAGGAAAAAGGTATGAATTAGTCACTGATCACTGCCTTGTCACTCTCTAGTCTGTTAACAATCTGCATTAGCCTTCAAATCATATTCACAACCCTTTTTGTGATTTTCATCGATCAACAATTCTTTGCACCAAAAGTATTGATTGTTTCAAATGGAAGATGCTGTATTTTGCAGTTTAATGCTTTCTTCCTGAACACGCATACAGTGTTTCTAATATATAATTTTTAATATTGGCTGGAGGTTTCGCAGTTTGTTTTTCATCTTATTTTGGACAAAGCTGCACCTCACTAGAATTGCTAGGCATATTGGTTCTAGACTGCTATTATAGCATTGTTGTACTTTTACTTGCACAAGGAATGCTCCATTTATACTAATTATGCAACTCTTATCAAAGTTGGATACTAAAAACATAGAATTAAAAATTGGAAACCTCCTTGTTCTCTTTACTTTTTATCGAATAATTTTAGCCATTACATAGGTTGGATTCTTTTTTTTTCTTCCTCTGAATTAATGCTCACCTCTAGCGAAAAATACATTGCCCATGGTTCTGTCTTGGACATTAAATTTTCTCAATTTTCCCACCATTTATCATGTCAAGAACCACTTTACCAAAAAGCTTAAGTTGGGTTGTGGGATAACAATGCATATCAAGCTCGTTGATATTTTCACATGGGGTTCTTCTTTTAGTTAAACCTTGTACTTTTCTGGGCTTAGTTAAACCTTATACTTTTCTGGGCAACCATATGTAGGATTGGCGATGAACAAGCGGAAGAAGACGCAGAGGATGGACCTCCGGAGCTGCTATTTGTTCACGGAGGTCACACTGCGAAGATCTCCGAGTTCTCATGGAGCCCGAGCGAGGCATGGGTGATTGCTAGTGTTGCAGAGGACAACATTCTCCAGATTTGGGAGGTGGCGCAAAGCATCTATGGCGAAGACTACAGCTCTGAAAGCGAGGGCGATATCTATGCAGCCACTTAGAATCCGAAATAACTTTCTTCTGTCTCTTTTGTTAGCAGTTTAAGAAAAAACCATGTAAAAAAGATTGTGAGAACTATAGATTTTATGTATGGCCTCTTAAAGTTTGAGGTAAGGTTATATTTGGTTTTTATCTCTTATGTCGAGTAATCATTGTTGTTTTGCAGATATGAGAGATCTGTCTCAAAACTTAACCGTTTCCATCTGTAACCTGTTTACATTCATGGCAATGTGAAAGTTTCAACACCATTCAAATTATGATGCAAGCTCCACAAACTACTGATACAGGAGCCTGTTCTTTGCCGCGGCCTTTTGCTGGGTTTCTTAAAAAGTACTATGGTATTTGGTGATAACATTTTTGTTTTCATACATATAGTAAATTGATTATAATATATTAAACTGAAAAATGCTGCGAGTGGTGTTTAGAAATGGCTGGGTTATTCTTTGCATTTTACAAAGTATGTGGTTTTTATTTGAAAAACACTGAAAAATTTGGGTATTTTAAACAGATTGATCATTATTAAAGTTGAATACTAGAAATATAATCTACCAGGGGTTTGATTTTTATAATTTCAAACCTTGGTAACCTTTGGACATTTTGTTCCTTCAGACTTGTTGCATGTTTCATAATACTTTATATAGTCTGGTGGATAATGCGGAATTGAATTTGAGAAAGCAAGCATAATTGAAAGGATCAAGATACAGACACTTTGTGTTTCTAGAGAGGAATTTAAAGAGAAGAGTATGAATGAAAAACTATGCGTTTACTTCGAAGGCTTTTGATTTGGTTTTTTTCTTTCTTTCACTGCATTATGAATTACAATGACTCGCGCTATATACTAAATCTAATCGCTATTACAAAATCATGATACACATTTAGAGGATGCAAATTGACTCTTAAGTAGAAAATTTAAACTTGTGTTGTAACTCTTTCATTAGCATATGCAAATGTGATTTGCATATAAGTTGGACTTCAAACTCTTCTAGAAGGAGCCTAAATGCAAATAATCTTTAATGTCCCTTCTTAACTTGCATTTGTAAAATATTTCCTGAAGTTGATAAATTTTTCCAGCTTGATTACTTTTTCTTCTACGAGCTCTCTGATGAAATGATGTCGATGATCTGTTTGGATCTTGTATGAAATACCGGTTTCTTTGTCATGGCAATTACTGATATGTTGTCGCAGTAGATTGTTGTTGGAACTTCTTACTTTTGTTGTAGATTTGAAAGAATTCTTCTGAGCCAAATTGCATCACTTGCTGCGCTTGTGGCTGAAATGTATTCAGCTTCTGCAGACGACAGTGCTAATGTCTGCTGCTTCTTAGATGATCAGGATGAACATGATATCACTTTCAAACCAAGGGTGAAGATATATCCTGACGTATTTTTACGATCATCGAGGGAACCTGTCCGGTCACTGTCGGTGTAGCCGACCCGTGTATTGTCTTCTTCGGTTGCATACTTGAGCTTGAGCATCGTTGTGTCCTGAAGATATCTGAGAATGCGCTTGGCTGCTGCGTAGTGTAGCTTACTTGGATCACTCATAAACTTTGAGACTACGCTGGCTGCGTATAGTATGTCGGGGCTTGTATTGGTGAGGTAGATCAACTATCTGACTGGGCTTTTATAGGTTGAAGCATCGATCTTTGGTGTGCCGTAATGCATGCTTAACTTCTTGTTCAATGTTGCTGGTGTGGTGACCAACTTGCAGTTTGACATGTGGAATTTCTTCGGAAGATCTTCGCAATGATTTTCTTTGCTGATAAATATTTCTCTTGTAGATTGTTTAACTTGTATGCCGAGAAAATATCACATCATGTCTAGATCTGTCATTTCGAATTATTTCATCATTTTCTAATTAAACCCTTCTATCATCATAGGATTAGTGTCACAATATATCAAATCATCAATTTAAAGACAGACAATAAAATAGTCTGTATCTTATCCTTTTACATATGATGGCTCACTTGGGCTTATGAGAAAATCATTCTTATGAAAATGTTGATTGATTTTATTGTTCCAGGCTTGCGGTGCATACTTTAGCCTGTATAGTGCTTTGTAAATGTGATAAACTTTGCGCCCTTCTCTTTTGACAATATAGTCTTGAGGTTGTTCTATATAAACTTTTTCTTCGAGCTCTCCGTTAAGGAATTCTGATTTTACATCTAGCTGGAACACTTTCAATTTGAACCGTGTTGCTAGTACTAATACAGTTATGATTGTATCTGAAGGGTCACGGCAGCGCCCCGGCCGTCGAAACGCAGCCAAAATGCGGAACAAAAATTTTCTAAACCGGCGCTACCGTTATCCGGCCGATTTCCGGATCGACCTTAAACCCTATACTAGCGAGCTAACTAAGAGTTAGAATCATTATACCGAGTTGATCCGAGTCCTTCGGTCTTCATTCAAAGCTCCTAGCGGTTCTTTAACGATGTTTGGTTGCCGGTCTTCCTTCGTCTCCGATGATCCACCCGAGGGAAACGGCACAAGCTCCAACCTCGTCGAACGAGATAACCGATACTCCAAAGTCGCTAGCGATGGAGAGTCGAGGTGTATGGAAGTGTCACTACATTTTTCTCTCTACCATGAGCTCAATAAGAAACTCAAGAAGAAGATGAAAGAGGTGGTGAAGCTTTTTGCATGAACAAACGAAAATGGTTAAGGGTTTTGTGTGAATGAGAGAGTGAGAGAGGCTAGCATAATGTTTCATGTAAAAAACCAAATCAAAATGAATCCCCACCCCAATAATCGCCGGCCCCCCTCTCTCTCCCATCCAAAAAAAAATCTCACCAATTAACCAAATAAACAATTGCACCATGCTTTGCTACATGCCTCAAAACCATGCTTAACACTATGCACTTTCCACCTCACACATCCACCTCATTTGTGAGTCAAATGAATTTCAAAAAATATGGAAAATCATACAAATTAGGTGGCCACCTTCTAGAAGCTATTCCGTATAAAATACGGAATACTTTCCGGTACATGTACCGAAATACATATACGCGTATTCATACCAAAATACGAATAACCGAGAGAGAAAACGAATAGTGAACAATAATACTAGAATACGTATATACAAATACATATATAAATTATTAAATCAAAACCTGATATAATAAACTGGCTTAATCCTAAGCCGCTAGTATTATCAACCGTCCAATTAAAGTCTGCGCAGCAAGTGCACATATTTAATCGGACACCTGTATGTATCAACATACCTCATGTACACCATATCGCCTGAACCGTGAAAACCCTCTGTATGGGACTCTAAAGACTCGTCAATACTCTGGCAGTAGGTTTAACCACAAGCACGTCAGCGGCACTAGCTGTACGTAACGGCTACCCAGGTATTGAGCGAAATGGAGGCCGACGAGCAAACTCATCCTGAACCCCTACTGAGCCTGACAGTGACAATATCCATACAGTCCGGTCTGTTCGTCTAAGAGTATCGCATATCGAGTTTAGGAGGGTGGATAAAGCCAGACCCCTAACAACACGATATTTAGTGTCGGCATGATACCCATCACCTCTTGAGAAACTATCGATCTTGGATCGGTAATCCTCGTCTACCATGACCATGGATTTGTGGTGATGGCCACCCGTACACAATGCGAGATCAACCCCCAATACCGGGAGAGACGAATTCCTGACGATCCGATCACTGCCTCCATGTGGCTCGGGACTGTACCTAACTAAAACCTATTTACACGACTCCTTTGAGCCGTGGTAGGGTAGTAATCAAAGCACAGTGGGAACTCACATGAGACAAATGACGATCTCAGGTCAGCAGACAACCCTGCACACATGTCACCTGAGAACTGCTATCTGACAATATAGGTATAATACCAACTAGCAGGTTCCCGGCGAGTCCGTCCAGTGTACTCATAACTTAATGAGCACCTGTATACCATCTTAGGTGAACAAACTAATACCAAGGGCTTGTGAGACCTGGCCACCGCCCCTCGTCGGGGTCTCGATCAGTATATACTAGTCTACACTGGAGTATCGATGCCCAGTCTCGATACTCCTACGACTAGGGACATTTAAGGATGTGCTTATAGACCCCAGCTCCCACATATATGATCGCCATCATAATGCTGGCAGTCAAGCAAGAATCCTATGGGCTCTATCAACATGATGATAAAGACAAACCAGATAGCATACTATCATCTTGAGTAAGACTGCTTTATCGGTATAGGTCCTACCTCAATCATCATAATCACAAGTCCGCGACTATGATAATTGCCTTGAGGGCACTATAGCCAACAATCTTCCACTTGCACTTAAGGCCAATTATTGCGATGTCGCATACTCACAGCCCGTGTGATACCGAACACCCAACTTCTCTACTAATCAGTTTCGCAAAGCCTGTTTGCGAAAATGATTGCGTTCGAGAAATAGCCTCAGTGAGTGGATCCGCTCCAATGTTTCTTTCTGTATCTCTCTTAATCTCAACTTCGCGGAGAAAACTATCTCCCGAAATGAGCAATAACTGTCTTAGAATTTGTCTGGATATCTGATGGGACCCAGTTCACAAAAGAACTCCAATTCTAGCAAACTTCCTAGACTGTATCATCCACTGAATTTAATCAGTATCCTGCGCCATGCCTTTCCTCAGTATCTGCTTGGACCACCTGTCCAACATACTGTCCCTCAAAAGAGGGAAAAACTATAACTCTGACAGTCACTATGTTATCCATGTCACTTTGGAAGCCTGAAATGATAATCGTCTCTCGAAGGAGGCTGCCGTTACCATATCCATAGAACGCCCATTTATGTTCATAAACTGCTTCCCAATATTTCTCCAGGATTGGATTAATATATCTTCTTATTGCATCTATTGCAAAAGCAATATCTGGTGTGGTACTTGACATTTCATGATTAACTCAATTGCCTAAGAGAGTGATATGCTAATCATGCAGGTCCCTCTCCCCTTTAGTCTGTAAGACACCTTTAGAGAGGTTGACTCCATCACCGGCAGGTACACCACCATGCCAGGAGTCGTCCATTTAATGTCAAAGTACCCAGATTAGGATACTTCCCAAATCTAGATCTAAAATCATAGATCTAGTAACCAGAACCCCTGATATTACATCCATATCCTGTGTGGAGAAATAACTTTGTGACAACCACAGTATAACCGATCGTAGTATAGGAATATTTCTTCCTATCAAGTGCATGTCATCCCGAATCTTCGGACATCACACCCTACTACCTTCTTACCAGATCCATCTCCTATTCTGATGAAGTCAAAGTCTATGACTGTCACATCAAAAATAGATGATCTATTTCCGCTATACCTGCTTTAGTCTATAAATAGACACAAGTTACTTGCCTACTATGCTTCCGCTGTTCCCACTGACTACAACAACCCTCTGGCAGAGTCATATATACGTGCACTTCTAAAACTAGTTTAGAACGACGCTATACTCATCCTCCTGCCGGGTCTTATAGTCTAGAACAACAGCAATGGCAAGTCTGGGTAAACAAGAACCTCCCTGTCACCGTCTCTGAGAAGACCAAAGTACCTCTCGGGTGACTGAGGTTACCCACCAAATCTGTGGAGTGGCTAATGGAACATCAAATCCAATTGAATTCTTAGGTTCTATTAAATTTCCAGTAATCGTTTGTGGTTCTGGAATAACTTCAAGTTTTACCATACTCCCATTTCTGTTTTATGAAAAAATCGATTTTATTAAAACCGTGGCGAGTCAAGAACAATATAAATATTGATCTTCCTTATGGTAGAAAGTTAACCCTCATCAAAGCCCGGGATAACCCACAAACAGCCATTACCGAAACGTGCCTAGAGTTTATCCGGATTCTGGTTTTAAGCATCAGCCGGACAACTCCCTATACCTTAACATCGTTACGATATAAATTGATTCTATATATCTGATATAGAAACAAAAGCACTAATTTAATTAGAACCAGATTCAAAAACATGCATCTGTCTCCAATGCATATCAACCAAATGGAAAGAGGACAATCAGCATTACTCATCTAGGAGTGCATCCATATATGAGTAACCTAAAAGATAAGCAAGTTCTCAAAACCATTACTATTAACTGAATACCAAACACAAGTATCTACATTTTCGACTTCCTCGAAGAATCCTGATACTTACAACAGATGGTTCTCTACTTTATTCTTATACCTATAACTTCTGAATATCTGGACCTTGCATTTCAATGAAATACATGTCCAGAACTGGAGAAGTCATAAGTAAACAGAATATAGTACGAGTACCAACCCCATTGTCCTAACGGACACTGGACAACATACAATACTTTGTATAAGTCCCCTGAGTCCAATAACTCAAACCCTGTGTGTTGTAGGTTGAAAAACTGTACTATGGTTAAGAAGAATTACACCACTGTTGAATGCACCTTACCTAATCACCAACTGATATAGGTAAATGTCATAGACACAATATCAAAAAGTTATATCTCACTTTATAAAATAAATGTACAGATATATCAGTTTGAAATTGGTGCATAACAACGGATATTCAAAACCAAATATTTGCCATCCGGCAAAATCCAGATGATTTCCTCAAATATCACCAATTACAACGAATTCCGATATAATGAGGATCTAATCACCCAATTCCTAACATCTTACTCCCACTCACCATCTGTAATAACATACAGATGTGAGAAACTGATCTGGTAAATACATACCCTGGAGTTAGATTCTTATTGGAAAAACAATTTCAATTAACATTGCATAGTGAAACTGAAACATGAAAATGTTTCGAAGGGGTTTACTGGTATTCCTAGTAACGCCTCTTCCACTATCCCGATTCACAACAGTAACCATATACTATGCCTGCCCTCACCGCAATCCCTTTATTATGTCTTTACTTATTACCTTCTGTACACCTTCATTAGGCTAATTGGTTTTCTTCTTTCCCTACCCTTCGGCACCAGCCTAAGGTTTGGAAGAAGACTATCCAATAAGCGTAATAGGTGTACCCTCCTAATACTAAGAGCCCTCGCAACCTGAGAGAAGGTAATGAGAAAAGACATCTGAATAATCCTATTCTTTTTCTCCTGAACCATAATCCATCCTCGAAAAAGTTCTTTCGAGTTCGTATGTAACTATACGATGGATTTATCCAATGGAAGTGGATGTTCGTAGTGATACGAGGTGTTCTGGAGAAATGTAAAGTGAATGTAGGAGTGTCAGGGGTATACACGGTTTTTGTCGTGAACACTGGTGGTCGCAATTTCCTTTGCCATTATTCTAATCCCTTTATATGTCTTTACTTATTACCTTCTATACACCACAGTTAAGCTTGTTGGTTTTCTTCCTTCCCTACCGTTCGGCACCTGTCTATGGTTTGGAGGAAGACTATCCAATAAGCTCAATAGGTGTACCCTCTCCTAATCGTAGGAGCCCTCACAACCTGAGAGAAGGTAAAGAGAAAAGACAACCGAATAATCCTATCCAATCTCTCCAGAACCAGAATCCATCCTCGAAAAAGTTCCTTCGAGTTCATATATAACCATATGATGGATTTATCCAATGTAAGTAGATATCCGTAGTGATACGGAGTGTTCTGGAGAAATTCAAAGGTGATATAGAGGTGGCAATGATGTATGCGACCTCGTGACATTCCAAAAGCCAAAGTGTTTTAAGAAGGTTCGTTCAACTTAGTTTCATGAGTTTTAGTCAAAGGTCGGGTCATAGTCGCAGCCAGAGAGAGAGAGAGAGAGAAGAAACACTCAGTGTGCACTCTAACCTAGATCAGAATGGTTAATCATTTTATCTAATCTGGATGGCTCCCACTGTTTCCTCGAATTCTCCTCCAAACCTAAAAGGAGAATCAGTCGGAATCACCCGAGGAGTAATCCTACTCATCAGTGGGAATCGGGATCCAACTATCATCGCATGATAACTTAATGGAAGCCACTCAAGTCATCACGCTCTAGAAGGTATGCGCAATCTTGGAAAGTTTCCTGTATGTTTGAAACTCCTGATGTGATTTTTACCCCTAGGACCCAAGTGACCTTGACTAAAGATCAAAATGTCAAAAGGTCCTAGTCAAGTTCTACCCGTCATTATCTGGATTGCATTAGACCCACCCGTACGAGCCTTGACTAAAGATCAAAATGATCGTACGACTGTCCTAACTAATCGCATTATCTCTGCAACAGAAAAGCACGACATAGCTACCGAACACTACGCCTCGGCTAATGCACGACATACGCAGCACGAATACTAAGAAATACTAGTCTGAAATGATGGAGGGCTACGGCTGGTTTTTGGCGAAAAACCTTTAACGTAATGAACTTGATCTCGTTGAAGGAATCCAAGTGGTTTTATAAATATATAATGGCGAAAACTTTTTCTAAAGAGGTCACACCTGGTGAAGGGATCTCGGCTCTTTCCCCGTAGAATGATGTGCAGGATATTCCAAACTGAATACCATGATGCAAAGCAAAAGGAAATGACTATAGTGAAGTTATTACGTTAACGCAAACTTTTACCCAAGGGGTCACTCCCGATGAAGGGATCTCGGCCCTTGCCTTGTCGGATGAGGTGCAGGATATTCCAAATGAATACCACGATGCAAAGCAAAAGAAAACGTCTGTAATGTCAGTTTTTAAAAAAACTTGGTTCCAACAACATCATATATAGGTTTGTTTTATTCTTGCATTAATAAGAATCTATGCAGTCCCATCAATTAATCACACCAGAAAAGAACGAAAATAAAATGCACGTATATGCCATCCGCATTCGCCACTGGGTCCCGTCATCACCCGTTAGGTTACTTAACTAACGACAGAGCGGGGACTGGACTAGCGCGGGTGCAAAACATATACAACATCTACTAGTATATATAAATATATATATAACATTCGTCCCAGGCATGATATAAAGCAATATCACAGATACATCACAGAAGCAACACAGAATGGTGGGTAATCTGGAGCCCCGAGTTTCACTTGAGCCGAAAGTGAGACTCGACGTTCCCTGTCATGTGGATAGCCTGTGCAATGAAAACCTAGACCCCTACGAGCGCGGCCAGTTACCTGCCAAAACTAGAAGTGAGGCAGCCCCCTTCAGCAACGTGAATAGACCACCCAGGACTTCACGGAATCCGGTAACTTGAGCTCCCTTCCTGGGTTAACCTATATCCCCTACGAGTACGGCGAATAGTCCGCCAATCCTAGAGTAAGGTCCCCTCTATCTGAACGCCATATGATGCGGACCAGTTGCCCTCTAGAACCTGGCTATCCGTGCACTCCACTTCGGGGTAATCCTAGTACAGAAAATAAAATAATATACAAGGGTGACATCGACCTCAGCCCGGTCGTGCCCCAAAAGAATAATATACAAACTGGCAGTGACGGCAGTCCACATGTCGGACGCTCGCCCCGCAATATCAAATGTACAAATGAAATTGAAACTGCACTATCATTGCACCACTGGCTATCCACCAAGACGATCCAACCAACATCACAGCACAACACAGAACATCAACGTAAATGTCACGTTCGCAAACCCGTCTAAAAGACATATAGCAGTTAGACGGGTTTACCGATCAAATGACATTCACGGTCGCAGAATATAATGTATGTACTGTTTAACGCCTACTTAAAATATTGATCGACTAAATTCCAATTTGGTCCCAATATAAAAAAAAACACTTCACTGAAACCTGGGCCAAGACAGAATATGTCAAAAATCACAATTCCAATAAATAGAGCTATAGTAAAAAATTTGGAGCCCGTCGCCAATAAATGGCCGCGGAACCGCCGCCAATAGGGGGTTAGTGCGGCGGTTCCGCGGCTCATTGGAGGCAACAGGAGCCCAAATTTTTCCTGTATCCTTAAAATTGCCTGCACGGATTTTTAAGATGTCTGAAATAATTTTTGACCACTTTGGAAAATCGACAGCAAACAGAAATTTGGAATCGTGTTTTCGGAAAAATCTGTCGATCGATCTTTTATGCACGTCTAAACAAGCTAGTAAGGGGTTTAAAGGGTGGCTCTGATACCATGAAGGGTCACGACAGCGCCCCGGCCGTTGAAACGCGGCCAAAATGCGGAACAAAAATTTTCTAAACCGGCGCTACCGTTACCCGGCTGATTTCCGGATCGACTTTAAACCTTATACTAGCGAGCTAACTAAGAGTTAGAATCATTATACCGAGTTGATCTGAGTCCTTCGGTCTTCATTCCAAGCTCCTAGTGGTTCTTTGACGATGTTTGGTTGCCGGTCTTCTTTCGTCTCCGATGATCCACCCGAGGGAAACGGCGCAAACTCCAACCTCGTCGAACGAGGTAACCGACGCTCCAAAGTCGTTAGCGATGGAGAGTCGAGGTGTATGGAAGTGTCACTACATTTTTCTCTCTACCATGAGCTCAATAAGAAACTCAAGAAGAAGATGAAAGAGGTGGTGAAGCTTTTTGTATGAACAAAGGAAAATGGTTAAGGGTTTTGTGTGAATGAGAGAGTGAGAGAGGCTAGCATAATATTTCATGTAAAAGACCAAATCAAAATGAATCCCCACCCCAATAATGGCTGTCCCCTTTCTCTCTCCCATCCAAAAAAAAAATCTCACCAATTAACCAAATAAACAATTGCACCATGCTTTGCTACATGCCTCAAAACCATGCTTAACACTATGCACTTTCCACCTCACACATTCACCTCATTTGTGAGTCAAATAAATTTCCAAAAAATGAAAAATCATACAAATTAGGTGGCCACCTTCTTGAAGCTATTCCGTATAAAATACGGAATACTTCCCGGTACATGTACAGAAATATATATACGCGTATTCGTACCAAAATACGAATAGCCGAGAGAGAAAACGAATAGTGAACAATAATACTAAAATACGCATATACAAATACATATACAAATTATTATATCAAAACCTGATTTAATAAACTGGCTTAATCCTAAGCCGCTAGTATTATCAACCGTCCAATTAAAGTCTGCGCAGCAAGTGCACATATTTAATCGGACACCTGTATGTATCAACATACCTCTTGTACACCATATCTCCTGAACCGTGAAAACCCTCTGTATGGGACTCTAAAGACTCGTCAATACTCTGGCAGTGGGTTTAACCACAAGCACGTCAACGGCTTTAGCTGTACGTAAAGGCTACCCAGGTATTGAGCGAAAGGAAGGCCGACGAGCAAATTCATCATGAATCCCTACTGAGCCTGACAGTGACAACATCCATACAGTCCGGTCTGTTCGTCTAAGAGTATCGCATATCGAGTCTACGGGGTGGATAAAGTCAGACCCCTAACAACGCGATATTTAGTGTCGGCATGATACCCATCACATCCTAAGACACTATCGATCCTGGATCGGTAATCCTCGTCTACCATGGCCATAGATTTGTAGTGATGGCCACCCATACACAATGCGACAGCAACCCCCAATACTGGGAGAAACGAATCCCCGACGATCCGATCACTGCCTCTATGTGGCTCGGGACTGTACCCAACTAAAACCTGTTTGCACGACTCCTTTGAGCCGTGGTAGGGTAGTAATCAAAGAACAGTGGGAACTTGATTAATATGTCAAAAACTATTTCTAAACCGCAATCAAGAACGGCGTCGCTTTGCTGCTAGCCGGTGAGTACGGGTTGGTCCACAGGGATTTTGTGAATCTCCGATTCGCGCTAACGAGTTAAGTCCGAAGGGTGTTCGGATTGGTTATTGAATCTAAAAACTAAATCTATCTATACTAAAATTATCTAGATCTTAATCTTGCTAGGGTTAGGTTTAGGAATGGTTTGGAAATGTAAATAAATCTCAACGCTTTCTATATCCAGATTAGGATCTAAGAGGAGTTATGGTAATTATCAATAAAGGGGATTAGATCCATTCGGGAAGGTGTTCCTTCCTCTCGGTTCATGTCCTTCCTTTAGAGATCCTTACCCTAACCTCCATGGAAAACGCGCGCAACCGGGCCTTTATACTACGGTATCACCGCTACCTCGAGGGATAGGGTGCCGTAGGGCGCGGAGTGTGCGTGTATGAATGGAGTCCTATAGATTCTATGTGATGGGTAAGAAAGGGATGAGAGATCTCATCTCTCAAAAGCCTTTCCCAAAGCTAACATCTAAGGCAAGGAATTAAAATCTAAACTAGAGAAATTAAATAAAACTACTTACAGATGGCACTCTCCAAACATCAACGCAGGGTTGTCAGATCTGGATTCATGAATTGAAAAGAGGCACCGATGCTCTCCAAAAGAATTCTAAAATTTATTAATGAAGGGAGGCATAAAGAAAATACAATGTTTTGGGTTCCTATTTATAGAGAATAGGAAACGCTAGGGTTACAATGACTCGCATGTCCGAAATTACAAAAACAGCCCTTATGTTGACTAGTCTGCACCACCAACAAATTATGGTAAAAAGTTTAGCTTCTAATTGCTCTGTATGGCCGCGGAACCGCGGCCCAAGGCCCTGTTTGGCCGCGGTTCCGTGGCCCAATAGTGGCTTTGGAATACCATTTTTCTTGGGCTAGCTCTTATTGACTTGGTCTTCCTGTTTCCATATGTCCTTTTCCATTTGGGCTTTTAGGTTGGTTCCAGATTTCCAGTGAACAATTTGCAATGGCTTTTTAACCGTTCGCTTGTAATCTTGGACCTTGCGTTGCCTTGTACTTTGTGAATTTTATGTTTGATGTAGGCTTGATCAAGATCTTCTGTTCATTGGTTAAAGTCCACTTTTTCATCATCTTTATATTGTTTTCACTGTTTTCTGCCCAAGAACCTGTAACCTGTAACATGTAGCAGACATGCGTCAAAAGCACCCGTTTATTTATAAGAAGAATAAGAATGGGGAATATAATAATACAATATTATGGTGTGAACAAATACCCCCAAACTTATCTTTTGCTCGTCCTCGAGCAAACTTATTTTTATTCACTAAAATCCTAACCACACTTTCGCAGGGAAACGCGATTGCACTGAGCACGTGCAACAAGCCGTTAAACCTCTAGGTGTCCCTAGTAGGAGGAGTGTTGTCTCCTGAGGGTTTTCAGCGGATTACACCCACAAAATCCTATCAACACGGCCTATTGACTTTTGTTCTCCAATTAGGTTTTCTAACTAAGAAATTCTATTATTGTTGACCCGCAAATCATCCACCCATATTCTTCACACTTCCTCATCATCTAACTTAAGATTATATATGTTCTGCAGACCTACTTAGCTTTCGGCATCTCTTAAGTTTTCCTTCTAGGGTTCCATCTCCACTTAGGAATTTCTATCAACTCTACTAAAGATACAAGTTCTATTCTTCATTTCTCTCTCTTATCTAAATTTCAATCACATATCCCTACGTGTGTGTATAGATCACCCATACACTTGGAAATTCAAATCAAGTAATCATACTCTCGTCCATTGTCCAAAGCACTTATTAATTAGTGAATTTTTAAATGAAATTTGCTTACACATCCTTCATGCGACCGTTAATACTTCTTGAGGTACCAACAACCGATTACAAGATGCGTTAGCACTTTAAAGCGTACTTCCTAGTTTTGCAACACCCAAGGCTTTAGCAGTGACTCCCAAACCAGTTGGTCTAAGGCACTAGGTGATGAAGCACCTTCACTAAATATTTTTCTATTTTTGCAGCCTTAAGTAATCACAAAACCAGTGTCCATTTTTTTTATTCTTCATTCACATTTTTTCTTTTATTTTCATCGTACTAATGACTTTAGACAAGAGCATTTTAATGTCTCTTCTACTATTCCAAGTTTCAAGATGCGTGATTGTGCATTTTGTAGGGTATACGTTTTCAGAATCTAGACTTAAGCTAGGAACTATTTTTCAAACTTATATTCTAATAAGAACATCAATACTCTTCCCTTGTTTCGACTTAGCCCAAGAAGTGAACCAAAAATTTGCCTATTTCTAAATAAACTACAAGGCATATACTTTCTACTGTTAAACTTTAAGGAAAGTTATTTTTAGGGTTTTTAATTCACTAAGTCTAAGATCTAGTTGTTCCTAACTAGTTAACCTATCTGTCAAACTCAAATCAATTAGCCAAAATTGAATACATAAATTTTTATAATTTTTAAAATTTTTCAATTTTTATGGGTTTTCAAATAAGTATGCAAATGCAAAAATATGTACAAATGAATGCGAAGGAAGAAGACGTACCGAGCATATCCCCAAACTTGAACTTGACAGTGTCCTCACTGTCATGCTAAACCAAGAGGGTCAAAATGCCGGCACTCCCCTGTTTATTTATTTATAATTTTTTATATTTCTTTTAATGTTTTGAATTTTTTTGAATTTTTTTATAGAAAAAGAAAACAAAAATATATACATATATACAACAAGGTTCCCACCAAACTTAAGCTTGGCCTTACACAAGCCAAAAGTTAGCACCAACCATTCAAAAATCTTATCGTGGTAATAGTATAGTTGGTGCAAGAATGGGGTGGAAAGAAAAGAGATGAAAAGCACACGAGACCGTGTGGAAAGAAGAATGGAAGATGGTCTCGGCGGAGGAGAAGAATGGCGGAAAGAAGAAAGAAGTGGAGTACGATCTTGAGGGTGTAAATTGAGTGAATAAATTAGCGCAATTTGTGATGACCGATGTGTTAAAAGCGATTGCGCTAACCTATCAACCCATCGAGAAATAGGATCAAATCCCTCAAGATTCGCAAGAAAACATGGGTACGCCGAACTTGGTATAGGAGATGAAAGCGTAACGGTCTCTTGTTCGGTCGGAACAATGGGAAAGACGAAAGGGAGTGAATCAGGGATAGTCTCATTCTCACCGTAGTAAACTGTCTCGAACTTGAAAGATTCCATTAATGGTTCAAAACTACTGTAAGCAACCGAGTCTGATGGTTCAACTAACTCATCTGAAAACGTAAAGGACTCAAACTCGGGCGGTGAGTCATCGATATCGTCCGAAAAAGTGAAACACTCGTAAGTGTTATCGTCTGTGATAATTGTGTCAGATTCAAAGGAAAAGGTTTCAAGCTCACAGTCTTCAAGCGGGGTCGGAACGATGGGAAGGAGGGAATGTGATATAACAGTCAAAGGTTCAGGAGGATGAATTGGAAAATCAGACACATCAAACAAAAATGATTCAACCTCAATATTATCCTCAAGACTCTCCTTAATACTATCCTTAATATTCAACTCATCCATGCCATTATCATCAAAATCTAGACGCATATGAGATTCGGGAGAAACATTTAATATCTCATGATGATGATTTGAACATAAAATCTCAATTAAATCGACAGGTTCATCATCCGACATATTCCCGGTGTCTATATCCTTAATCAAGTGAAAGTCAATTTCTTTAGACACCTCATCAAAAGCATGGATATTTATCAATTTAGGTTCTAGAGTGGAGGTGTAAAGGTCGAAAGGATTAGGTATGGTTTCACTCGAAAGGGGTTCTTCACAATTTGGCAAATCAAACACTACAAAATCACACAACTCGTTTTTATTTTTAACTGGTGAATCATTTGGGACAATCGATGGAAAACAGGAGTTGTGAGCTTCAATTGGGTACGGGTAGGTTTGATTTGAAAATCCTCTCTCATTCTCACTCTGTCCAACCGTCTCTTTATACATTAACAAATTTTGAGCTAGCGGGAAACTAGCCACCGGTTCACTAGGTTGCATAAGGGCGGCCACGGACGCTTCCACATTCCTAGTCATTTTATTTGTTGCAGCAATATAAGCTTCCAACGACTCTTTCAAACTAGACTTAGGTGGTGAGGGGGTTTCGGTGAAGGATTTGAAATTGGTTGGATATGTGAAACTCCCTAATGGCTGTGTCGAAATAGTGTCTAGTGAAGGTAGGAAAGTCGGGTATGACTGGTAGGAAGTGGGTGGTAAGACAGGGGTAGGGTCAACATATGGATAAAAAAGTGAATAATCGTGCGGATCACTAAAACTAGATGAGTGGAGAGGGGTGAAAGATCGACTGCGAGATTAAGCAATATGCTCAGTAATGGACATCGGCTTAGAAGTTACAGCAGGACTTGGAAAATTAGTGTCAACATATGGAGGTGGTGAAGGTTGACTTGGTTGACACAAGCTGGGTTGAAAAGTCAAACTGTTTCTCCTAGACGCCTCAATTTGATCTTTCAAAGATTTTTTTGGCAAGGAAGGATCGTCTTTAAATTGACCGAACAAATTGACATACGACGCAAAATTAGGTTCGGGATACCAAAGTTCGGCTAATGATTTTTTATGTGGGGTACCCATGTTGTAAGAAAGGGGGAAAGAAGGAAAGTTTATTGTGGTGCAAGGATTTATTTGCGGCTAAAAAATTTTGCAAGTTCTATAAAATATTTGTCCTTTATATTTTCATTTTTTCCCCTCTTCATTTGGAAAAAAATTTGTTGTAAAAAGACTTTAGAGAAAAGATATGCAACAGCAAAATATTTTATAGAAAAGATATGCAACAGCAAAATATTACTTGCAATCAATTTAGTTCAAGCGGGGCCCAAAAATCCTGCACAAGATCGTTATTTGGAAGGGAATATATTTCTAAAGTGCACAAAATCCTGCAGGCATTTCCAGAAAATATATTTCAAAATATACAGAAAAGAGACAGTGGAGCTTACAGAAAATTTTTCCTCAGATGAAGCCTCGAGATAGCCGCGTTTCCGCGGCAAATTTGCTCTAACACCGCGGTTCCGCGGTCCCCTGAATGCTTTGGATCCCTAGAAAAATTTTGGTGCGACGATTCGACAAGAAGGCCGCGGTTCCGCGGCCTAAGGTGGGTTTTGGCCGCGGAATCGTGGCGGGATGGGGGATTTGGGTCTGCAGAAATTTTTCACTGTTCTGTTATTTAATTTCCCTTTTGTTTCGATACCCCGTTTTCCGTTTTGCTTTCTGGAAATTTCCAGATCCGAATTTGTATATCCTGCAAAAATTCAAACAACAAAGTATCCCTTCCAAAAGTAACAGATTATATATTTTTTATAAGTTTTGGATTTTTTAGATTTTTATGATTTTTTAATTTAGATTAACCCGAAATTGCAAAAAGGAAATTTCTACGCCATCCCCGGAAACGGCGCCATTTGATTAATATGTCAAAAACTATTTCTAAACCGCAATCAAGAACGGCGTCGCTTTGCAGCTAGCCGGTGAGTACGGGTCGGTCCACAGGGATTTTGTGAATCTCCGATTCGCTCTAACGAGTTAATTCCGAAGGGTGTTCGGATTGGTTATTAAATCTAAAAACTAAATCTATCTATACTAAAATTATCTAGATCTAAATCTTGTTAGGGTTAGGTTTAGGAATGGTTTGGAAATGTAAATAAATCTCAACGCTTTCTATACCCAGATTAGGATCTAAGAGGAGTTATGGTAATTATCAATAAAGGGGATTAGATCCATTCGGGAAGGTGTTCCTTCCTCTCGGTTCTTGTCCTTCCTTTAGAGATCCTTACCCTAACCTCCATGGAAAACGCGCGCAACCGGGCCTTTATACTACGGTATCACCGCTACCTCGAGGGATAGGGTGCTATAGGGCGCGGAGTGTGCGTGTATGCATGGAGTCCTATAGATTCTATGTGATGGGTAAGAAAGGGATGAGAGATCTCATCTCTCAAAAGCCTTTCCCAAAGCTAACATCTAAGGCAAGGAATTAAAATCTAAACTAGAGCAATTAAATAAAACTACTTACAGATGGCTCTCTCCAAACATCAACGCAGGGTTGTCAGATCTGGATTCATGAATTGAAAAGAGGCACCGATGCTCTCCAAAAGAATTCTAAAATTTATTAATGAAGGGAGGCATAAAGAAAATACAATGTTTTGGGTTCCTATTTATAGAGAATAGGAAACCCTAGGGTTACAATGACTCGCATGTCTGAAATTACAAAAACAGCCCTTAGGTTGACTAGTCAGCACCGCCAACAAATTATGGTAAAAAGTTTAGCTTCTAATTGCTCTGTATGGCCGCGGAACCGCGGCCCAATAGTGGCTTTGGAATATCATTTTTCTTGGGCTAGCTCTTATTGACTTGGTCTTCCTGTTTCCATATGTCCTTTTCCATTTGGGCTTTTAGGTTGGTTCCAGATTTCCAGTGAACAATTTGCAATGGCTTTTTAACCGTTCGCTTGTAATCTTGGACCTTGCGTTGCCTTGTACTTTGTGAATTTTATCTTTGATGTAGTCTTGATCAAGATCTTCTGTTCATTGGTTAAAGTCCACTTTTTCATCATCTTTATATCGTTTTCACTGTTTTCTGTCCAAGAACCTGTAACCTGTAACATGTAGCAGACATGCGTCAAAAGCACCCGTTTATTTATAAAAAGAATAAGAATGGGGAATATAATAATGCAATATTATGGTGTGAACAGAACTCATACGAGACAAATGACGATATCAGGTCGGCAGACTAACCTGCACACATGTCACCTGGGAACTGCTATCTGACAATAGGTATAATACCAACTAGCAGGTTCCCGGCGAGTCCGTCCAGTGTACTCATAACCTAATGAGCACCTGTATACTATCTTAGGTGAACAAACTAACACCAATGGCTTGTGAGACCTGGCCACCGCCCCTCGTCGGGGTCTCGATCAGTATACACTAGTCTACACTGGAGTATCGATACCCGGTCTCGATACTCCTACGACTAGGGACATTTAAGGATGTGCTTATAGACCCCAGCTCCCACATATATGATCGCCATCATAATGCTGGCAGTCAAGCAAGAATCCTATGGGCTCTATCAACATGATGATAAAGACAAACCAGATACCATACTATCATCTTGAGTAAGACTGCTTTATCGGTATAGGTCCTACCTCAATCATCATAATCACAAGTCCGCGACTATGATAATTGCCCTGAGGGCACTATAGCCAACATTATCCATGTGAGTAATGCTGGATATCGTGCTTTCAAGGCAATTATTGTAATTACAAGCACGCGATTATGATAATTGAGGGAGGACCTATACAGGCAGAACAATCATACTCGAAATGATAGTATGCTATCTGATTTGTCTTTATCATTGATGTGTATATGTTTTACTTGTTGTTAAGTGTCGCTTATACATAAGGATGAAGCCCGTAGGATTTTTTCTTGACTACCAGCGTTATGATGGTGATCATATACATGAGAGTTGGGTAGTCCATAAACGCATCCTTAAATGTCTCTAGTCGTAGGAGTATCGACACCGGGCATCGATATTTCGGAGTAGACTAATGTTTACATTTCGAGACCCCGACGAGGGGTAATGGCCTATTTCACAAGCCATTGGTTTTGTGTCACCTAAGATAGTATACATGTGCTCATTGGAGATGAGTACACTTGATGGACCCATCGAGAACTTCCAGATAGTATTATATCTATCGTTAGATGAAAGTTTTCGAATGGTGTTAGTGCAGGTTAGTCTTTTGAACTGGGATCGTCATTTGTCTCGTGTAAATTCGCACTGTACTTTGATTACTACCCTACCACGGCTCAAAGAAGTCGTGCAAACAGCTTTTAGTTGGGTACAGTCCGGAGCCACATGGAGGCTCATTCATGAACTATTTTGTTATTTATCGGTACTTTTACCAGTGTCTGCTATGTAATTACAGATTATAGGTGTTCGTGATAAAATACTGGAAACACATTCAAAATCACGGATATAACATTTGGGTGCCGACATTGCAAGCAGACCAGGAAACCGACCGATGCCCAAAGAGTTTTTGCAAATAAACAAGTGTACACACATTTTGGTCTAACACATAGCAAGTGTGCACTAGCTCTTTGATACATGGACCTAGAGAGGGGGCTGCCCAAAGCACAAATGAGGCTGATGTGCATTAAATACAAAAAGTTTTGATGTGATGTATGGCATCATGTTCCCTCCAAATCTCTGAATTCAAACTAGGCTTAAATAGAGAAAACAAACAGAACCAGGATGATATTGGAGTTGACAAGAGGCCACCACATCAATACGAGCCTCTATGCTCGGATTTTGGCTGGCCACACACCCAATAAAACCGAGCTCACCGGCCCCCTTGCCCCATTTGTCCCCATCTTTTCACTGTCCCTTTATTGCAGTCACATCACCTTATTTTTATTACTTTTTTAATCGTTTTTGGTGTCTATAAAAGCCAGATCAGTGAGAAAGGGAAGGATTCTCACATAGTGTATACATATATTGTTTTGTTTTGTTTTATTTTTGATTTAGGCTTGAGAGTCAGTGGGCTATCACTTGGTTTCTTCTTCTTCCCTCTTGAAGCTTTCTCTTGAGAGCTTCATTATGGAGGTTGAACGTGTAAGCCCGCGGCGGCGCCCCGGCCGTCGATCCGACGCCGGAAACGCGGAAACAAAAACTTTGCAAAAACTTGCAACCGGCACCACCGCGCACTTTTCACCCGGATCGGGCCATTAACCTAGTAACTAGCAAACTAAAGCACGGGTAGAGAAGTATACCAAGCGATCCATGTCCTTCGGTCTTCGTCTCCACTCCGATCTCCCGCGGAATCTCCATCCGTCAACTTCTCGTCGGAAAGGGCACCACGTAGCCGGAATCTTTTACTGGTTCCCACCTCTTGACCGAGGCAACTCGGGCGCGAAGTTGGCTAGCCGACGCGTCCAAGGAGTGTTGTAGACAAGTGTAGAATAGTTGTCTCTTTGGGGTTTAGTATAGTTGCCATGATGGAGGAATGAATATGAACTTTGGAGATAATATGGAGCTATCATTTTCTTTGCAAGGAATGAAAATGAGAATGAATTCCTCTCTCAAAAATTCTCCTACTCCCATAATGTGGCCGGCCCTCCTTTTGTGGGTGGGAAAAAGATGATTGATTTTTCAAAGGAGAAAAAGAAAAGATCAATAAGAATAATGGTCACAATAATATCTCATCTCAACAAATCACACACAACCATTACATGAAAGCAAGTGATTGATTCAAAAGGAATCTCATGATGAGGAAGCTACATATATGCATGAAACCCCTCATCAAATAAGTTAATTGCAAACTTGCAATTAACCCCCTCCATCAAAAAGTCCGGCCGTGAAGGAATAAAAGAAAACCGGCCGGAACGGAATGCAAACTGGCAACTTCAGAAAACTGATCCCGTAATAAATTACAGGAAAACCCCGCTACTGCATGTACATGCCGGCATTTGTATTCCCACTGACTACAAATGCAAAGAGACAAAACTTACACTGTCAAATACTAGGATCCGGCTTAAACCAAAACCGGCTAGTAAACACCGTCCGATCACGATCCGTGCAACACCGCACTATCTGATCGAACCCTGCCATATCTCCATACGGCCTCTACAGCGTTTCGCCCGAAACTTGAGTAACTGAGTGTGGTGGACTCTAAAGACTCGTCAATACTATGGCTGTGGATTTAACCACTAGCACGTCAGAGGTATTAGCCATACGTGACGGGCCACCAGCTATTGACCAAAAAGGATGTCGATGAGCGAACTCATCCTGACACCCTACTGAGCCTGTTAGTGACAATATCCGTACAGTCTGGTCCGTTCGTCTATGAGCATCGCATGGCGGGCCTAGGGGGTTGGTAAAAGTTAGACCCCCAAAAGTGGTACAAGTCGTGTCGGAGTGTAGCCCAGAACACCCTGAGATACTACTGGAATACCTACCAGCAAATCTCCTGCCTTGGCCAAGGACTTTTCATGTTCTGGCTCTCTTAGACACAGCGCGATCTCGCCCCCAATACCAGGAGAGACGAACCCCAGCAGATCCACTCACTGCCTCCAGGTGGCTCGGGACTGTACCCAACTAAAACCTGTTTGCACGACTCCTTTGAACCGTGGTAGGGTAGTAATCAAAGCACAGTGGGAACTCACACGAGACAAATGACGATAACAGGTCAATGAACTAACCTGTACACATGTCACCTGGGAACTGCTATCTGACATCTAGTATATGTTAGTTATAAGTATGTCCTAGAGGCTATTACTGTATATAGGATGTATATTGTAGTGGATGCTTGGACATATATAGGGATGACTTTCTTGCTCGATATGATAGTATGCTATCTGGTTACTCTTTACCTTAACGTGTACACTGATTGTCTCTCTGTTACATATTGGTAAAGCCCTTAGGATGTTTACTTGACTACCTGGACTATGATGCAGATCATATTAGTGGGGACATGGCAGTCCATAAGTACATCCTTCAAGGTCCCTAGTCGTGGGTGTATCGAGACGGGGCATCGATATACCAGAGTAGACTAGCGTGTAACTTCTCGACCCATACAGATAGGCGATAGATGATCGCATATCCATTGGTGTTTGACATCAGAGATGATATACGGGTGTTTAGTAGAGACTGGGTACACTGGACGGACTTACCGAGAACTCCCAGATGGTATTATACCTTACGTCAGATGGCAGTTCTCTGGTGACACTGGTACAGGTTAGTCTGTAGACCCGAGATCGTCATAAAGTCTTGTGTGATTCCCACCGTGCTTTGATTTCCATCATACCACGTCCAAGAGGGCGTGCAAAAAGGTGGCTTTTGGGTACAGTCCCGAATCACATGGAGGCAATGAGCGATAGGAGGGGTTTCGTCTCTCCCGGTATAGGGAGTTGATGTTGCGCAGTGCTCGATTGGCTATAACAGGAAGTCCTTGGCCAAGGCAGCTTTTGGGATTTACTGGTAAGTGTTACCAGTAGTTTCTCGACCCGTTATGAGCCTCATATCGACACGACTTATCGAGTTATTGGGGTCTGACGTTTACCACCCCTAGACGAGATATGCGACATATCAGACGAACAGACCGGACTGTACGGTAGTGTTACTCGTTGGATTCACTGGAGTGTGAGTGGGCTTGCTCGTTGATCTTCTGATCGCTCAATACCCGGGTGGCCGTTACGTTTAGCAGACCGCTTGCGGCTTGTGGGTGTTTGGTATGATCATCACCTGCTGCCGGCGTATTGACGAGTCTTTAGAGTCCTACACAGGGGTTTCCTTACTCAAGCGAAATGAAATAGGAGCGCTGTTCATACCATAATATTGCATTTTCTATTCCCCATTCTTATGCATTTTACAATGATAAACAGGTGCTTTTGATGCATGTCTGCTACATATTACAGGTTATAGGTTCTTGAAGCGAAAACAGTGAAAAAGACAAAAGATGATACAAAAAGTGGACTTTGACCAACAAATAGAAGACTCTTGATCAAGCCTACATCAAACATAAAATTCACAGAGTACAAGGCAATGCAAGGTCCAAGATTACAAAGCGAACGGTTAAAAGCCCACCGCAATTATTCACTGGAGATCTGGAAGAAACATAGAAGCTATTTTAACAAAGAACCAAATAATAAGAAAGCCCAAAGATCCAAGGCCTAATACTTTCTTTTAAAGAGACATAAAATTTTACCATAGCTTGAAGTCTACTTTGACTAGGTCTTCCTTAGGATATTTTGGTAAATGTAGACATGCAAATCAATTGTAACCTAGGGTTTCCTATTCTCTATAAATAGGAACTCTACTCATTGTAATTTCTCATGCCTCCCTTCATTAATAAATTTTAGAATTCTTTTGGAGAGCATCGGTGTTTCTTTTCAATTCATGAATTCAGATCTGACAACCCTGTGTTGATGATTGGAGAGATGCATCTGTAAGTAGATTTAATTCCTTGCTCTAGTTTAGATTTCAATTCTTGCCCTAGGTAATTTTTATTCTCTGCCCTAGATAAATGTTCTTCAATTCTCTAATGAGCGAGTAGTTTCCTCGCTTGTTACGGTTAGGAATAGGGAATGATTTGAGAGATGAAGATCTCTCATCTCTTTTCTTTGCCAATCTTTTATGAAAATTAGAACTCCATGCATACCTTCTTATTCCGCTCCCTACGGCACTCTACCCTCGAGGTAACGGTGATTCCATAGTCTAAAGGCCCGGATTCTAAGGTTTTCCATGGAGGTTAGGGTAAAGATTAAGAAAGGAAGGACAAGGATCTAGAGGAAGAATCAATCTTCCCAATCATCCTAATCCCCTTTGTTAAGATTTACCATAACACTAATATGATATCTTTAATTAAAGGCAATGGAAAGAGATGTAGATCTTTGTTTACCAAATTTTCCCTAAACCTAATCCTAGCAAGTTTCTAATCCTAGTATCATACAACTTCAATTTTTAGATTTAATAATTAATCCGAACACCCTTCGGAATTAACTCGTAAGCGCGAATCGGAAACTCACAAAATCCCTGTGGACCGACCCGTACTCACCGGCTAGCTGCAAAGCGACGCCATTCTTGATTGCGGTTACAAATATTTTTGATCTATTTTTTAGAAAGCGCAAGCACGCTAAATCACACCAATCAAATGGCGCCGTTGCCGGGGATGGCGTAGAACTTTCCTTTTCGCGATTTCGGGTTAATCAAAATTAAAAAAAAATCATAAAAATCTGAAAAATCTAAAAAATATAAAAATATATCATCTGTTATTTTTGGAAAGGGTATCTTTGTGTGAATTTTGCAGGATCTACGCACAAATTCGGATTTGGAAATCTACAGAAAGCGAAACAGCAAATAGACGATCCTATCAACAGAAGATTGCAACAACAGAGGAACAGAAAAAAATTTAGAGGACCGAGTCAACAAGTCAACCGCGCGATCTGGTGCAGCTGCAAAAAAAAAAAAAAAAAAAAAAAAACGACGGCGACACTTTCCGGCCGCGGAACCGCCGCGGGACATGCCTTCTGGCCGCGGAACCGCCGCGGCCTGGTAGGTTCGAAAAAAAAAAAAAGGATGCAGACGCGCGGTTAAAAAAAAAAAAAAACTGTAAGTTTTCTCTCTCCTCTTCTGCAAATCTTGATATATCTTCTGTAAATTTGCCTGCAGGATTTCTTTGCACTTTAAAAATATTCCTTTCCAAATAACAAATCTTATGCAGGATTCGTTGTGCTATGCTTAAAATAATAATTGATTGCAGGTGATCTTTTCTGATTTGCATATCCTTAATCTTTTTGCTAAAATATATTTCCAAATAAAGAGCAAGAGAAAAAAGGAAAGTTTTAATTAGAAAACTTGCAAATTTTGAAATTCACAAAAAAAAAAGATTTGATTGCAAGTGATTTACTGTTTTGCATATCTTTAATCGGACTTTAAGGGGCTTTTGACCAAATCAGATTGGGTGGGGATTTCATCACCCTTCCCAGGACCCCAGAAATCACTTAAAGCATTTGCATTGACCACTTTTAATTAAAAAAAATATTAGACTCAGCCCTAAGGAAATCGAGCTCAATAGGAAAAGGACTAGTATAGGCATCGACCGTTTATCCTAACTGATTTTGCGGTGTCTAGGCTAGTGGTTTTTAATTAGGCCCACTGTCGTGGTGGTTCCTTCCCACTTACCTGGCCGCAATTGGCGGTGAAGAGGCGGTTTGAGGTCCTATTTCTAGCCCTTTGGAACAATTAGGAGCTGTCTAGCTGACCTAGGTGACCCTAGATCTCGGACTGATTGTGCATTTCTGGTTATTTGCATTTGTGTCTTAGCCCTTTATCGAAAATTTTTGCAAAACAACTAAAAAAGAATAATAAGAGGAATTTTAAAAAAAAAAAAAAGACTTGCAACTTTTGTCGCTGAGAAATCCTTGCACCACCTACCTTCTTCATCTTCTCTTTCTTCTATCATGGGTACCCCACATAAAAAATCATTAGCCGAACTTTGGTATCCCGAGCCTAATTTTGCGTCGTTCGGCAATTTGTTATGTCAATTTAAAGACGATCCTTCCATGCCAAAAAAATCTTTGAAAGATCACATAGAGGAGTCTAGGAGAAACAGTTTGACTTTTCAACCCACTTTGTGTCAACCTAGTCAACCTTTACCACCTACATATGTTGACACCACTTTTCCAAGTTCTGCTGTAACTCCTAGGCCGATGTCCATTGCTGAGCATATTGCTCAATCTCGCAGTCGATCTTTCACCCCTCTCCACACATCGAGTTCTAGGGATCAACAAGACTATTCACCTTTTTATCCACATGTTGACCCTACCCCAGTCCAAGAACCTTGGTATCCCGAACCTAATTTTGCGTCATATGTCAATGTGTTCGGTCAATTTAAAGACGATCCTTCCATGCCTAAAAAATCTTTGAAAGATCACATAGAGGAGTCTAGGAGAAATAGTTTGACTTTTCAACCCACTTTGTGTCAACCTAGTCAACCTTCACCACCTACATATGTTGACACCACTTCTTCAAGTCCTTCTGTCACTCCTAGGCCGATGTCCATTGCTGAGCATATTGCTCAATCTCGTAGCCGATCTTTCACCCCTCTCCACACATCTAGTTCTAGGGACCAACAAGACTATTCACCTTTTTATCCACATGTTGACCCTACCCCAGTCCAATCACCCACTTCCTACCAGTCCTACCCGACCTTTCCACCTTCACTAGACACTGCTTCTACACAGCCATTAGGGAGTTTCACATATCCAAACAAATTCGAATCTTTTACCGAAACCCCCTTACCACCCAAGTCTAGTTTGGAAGAGGCGTTGGAGGCGTATATCGCAGCAACAAACAAAATGGTTAGGAATGTGGAAGCGTCCGTGGCCACCCTTTTGCGACCTAGTGAACCGGTAGCTAGTTTCCAACTAGCTCCAAATTTTTCAACTTATGAGGAGGCGGTTGGACTGAGTGAGAATGAGAGAGGATTTTCAAATCAAACCTACCCTTACCCAATTGAAGCCCACAACTCCAGTTTTCCATCGAATGTCCTAAATGATTCACAAGTTCAAAATAAAAGCGAGTTGTGTGATTTTGTAGTGTTTGATTTGCCAGATTGTAAGGAACCCCTTTCGAGTGAAACCGCACCTAATCCTTTCGACCTTTACACTTCCACTCTAGAACCTACATTGATAAACATCCATGCTTTTGAGGAGGTGTCTAAAGAAATTGACTTTCACTTGATTGAGGATATAGACGCCGGGAATATTTCGGATGATGAACCTGTCGATTTAATTGAAATTTTATGTTCAAATCATCATCCCGAGTTATTAAATGTTTTCCCGAACTTCATATGCGTCTTGATTTTGATGATATTGGCATGGATAAGCAAATTTTTAAGGAAAATATTGAGGAGAATTATGAGGATAATACTGAGGATAATATTGAGGTTGAACCATTTTCGTTTGATGTGTCGAATTTTCCAATACACCCTCCTAATTCCTTAACTGATACCCTTCCTCACTCACTTCCTTCCGTTCTTCCTATCGTTTCGACTGTGCAAGAGACCGTTACGCTTTCATCTCCAATACCTAGTTCGACGTACCCATGTTTGCTCACGACTCTTGAGGGATTTAATCTCATTTTTTCGCGGGTTGATAGATTAGCACAATCGCTTTTTACACATCGGTCATTACAAATTGTGCTAATCTATACGCTCCATCCACACCCTCAAATTCGTATTCCCACTTTCTTTGGTTCTTCTAATCTTCCTTTAATGATATCGAGTGTTGATGAATCACAATCCGACATTTTGAGTTCGATAATTTTCAATTGGACCTTCGAGGAAAGTTTCGAAGATATTTTCGCCGACGAACTCGCATTCTTAAATGATATGGATTTTGTGATTAATCAACCTCCACTCGAAGAAGTAGAACCCCTACCATTTCTTCTTCCCCTCCGCCATTCTCCTCCACCGAGACCATATTATCCCTTTCTCTCCACACGGTCTCGTGTGCTTCTCATTTCTTTTCTTTCCACTCCATTCTTTCACCAACTCTACCATTACCACGATAGAATTTTTGAATGGTTGGTGCTAACCTTTGGCTTGTGTAAGGCCAAGCTTAAGTTTGGGGGGAATCTTTGTATATATGTATATATTTTTTGTTTTCTTTTCTATAAAAAAAAATAAAAAAAATTTCAAAACATTAAAAATATAAAAAATTATAAATAAATAAACAGGGGAGTGCCGGTATTTTGACCCTCTTGGTTTAGCATGACAGTGAGGACACTGTCAAGTTCAAGTTTGGGGGTATGCTCGGTACGTCTTCTTCCTTTGCATTCATTTGTACATATTTTTGCATTTGCATGCTTATTTGAAAACCCATAAAAATTTGAAAAATTTCAAAAATTATAAAAATTAATGTATTCAATTTTGGCTAATTGACTTGAGTTTGACAGATAGGTTAACTGGCTAGGAACAACTAGATCTTAGACTTAGTGAATTAAAAACCCTAAAAATAACATTCCTTAAAGTTTAACAGTAGAAAGTATATGCCTTGTAGTTTATTTAGAAATAGGCAAATTTTGGGTTCACTTCTTGGGCTAAGTCGAAACAAGGGAAAAGTATTGATGTTCTTATTAGAGTATAAGTTTGAAAAATAGTTCCTAGCTTAAGTCTAGATTCTGAAAACATGTACCCTACAAAATGCACAAACACGCACCTTGAAACTTGGATTAGTAGAAGAGACCTTGAAATACTCTTGTCTAACGTCCTTAGCACAATGAAAAAGAAAAAAAAGTGGATAAAGAAAAAAATGGACACTGGTTTTTGTGATTACTTAAGGCTGTAAAAATAGAAAAATATTTAGCGAGGGTGCTTCATCACGTAGTGCCTTAGACCAACTGGTTTGGGAGCCACTGCTAAAAGCCTTGGGTGTTGCAAAACTAGGAAGTACACCTTAAAAGTGCCAACGCATCTTGTAATCGGTTGTTGGTACCTCAAGAAGTATTAACAGTCGCATGAAGGATGTGAAAGCGAAATTTCACAAGTGCTTTGGATAATGGACGGGAGTACGATTGCTTGATTTGAATTTCCAAGTGTAGGGGTGATATTTACACACACGTGGGGATATGTGATTGGAGTTTAGATGAGAGAAAGGAGTGAAGAATAGAACTTGTATCTTTAGTAGAGTTGATAAAAATTCCTAAGTGGAGATGGAACCCTAGAAGGAAAACTTAGGAAATGCCGAAAGCTAAGTAGATCTGCAAGATATATATAATCTTAAGTTAGATGATGAGGAAGTGTGAAGAATATGGGTGGATAATTTGCGAGTCAAAAGATAATAGAATTCCTTGTTAGAAAACCTAATTGGAGAACAAAAGTTAATGGGCCGAATTGATAGGATTTTGTGGGTAGTATCCGCTGAAAACCCTCAGGAGACAACACTCCTCCTACTAGGGACACCTAGAGGTTTAACGGCTTGTTGCACGAGCTCAGTGCAATCGCGTTTCCCTGCGAAAGTGCGGCTAGGTTAGATTTATATCGAGAATAAAAAAATAAGTTTGCTCGAGGACGAGCAAAAGATAAGTTTGGGGGTATTTGTTCATACCATAATATTGCATTTTCTATTCCCCATTCTTATGCATTTTACAATGATAAACAGGTGCTTTTGATGCATGTCTGCTACATATTACAGGTTACAGGTTCTTGAAGCGAAAACAGTGAAAAAGACAAAAGATGATACAAAAAGTGGACTTTGACCAACAAATAGAAGACTCTTGATCAAGCCTACATCAAACATAAAATTCACAGAGTACAAGGCAATGGAAGGTCCAAGATTATAAAGCGAACGGTTAAAAGCCCACCGCAATTATTCACTGGAGATCTGGAAGAAACATAGAAGCTATTTTAACAAAGAACCAAATAATAAGAAAGCCCAAAGATCCAAGGCCTAATACTTTCTTTTAAAGAGACATAAAATTTTACCAAAGCTTGAAGTCTACTTTGACTAGGTCTTCCTTAGGATATTTTGGTAAATGTAGACATGCAAATCAATTATAACCTAGGGTTTCCTATTCTCTATAAATAGGAACTCTACTCATTGTAATTTCTCATGCCTCCCTTCATTAATAAATTTTAGAATTCTTTTGGAGAGCATCGGTGTTTCTTTTCAATTCATGAATTCAGATCTGACAACCCTGTGTTGATGATTGGAGAGATGCATCTGTAAGTAGATTTAATTCCTTGCTCTAGTTTAGATTTCAATTCTTGCCCTAGGTAATTTTTATTCTCTGCCCTAGATAAATGTTCTTCAATTCTCTAATGAGCGAGTAGTTTCCTCGCTTGTTAGGGTTAGGAATAGGGAAGGATTTGAGAGATGAAGATCTCTCATCTCTTTTCTTTGCCAATCTTTTATGAAAATTAGAACTCCATGCATACCTTCTTATTCCGCTCCCTACGGCACTCTACCCTCGAGGTAACGGTGATTCCATAGTCTAAAGGCCCGGATTCTAAGGTTTTCCATGGAGGTTAGGGTAAAGATTAAGAAAGGAAGGACAAGGATCTAGAGGAAGAATCAATCTTCCCAATCATCCTAATCCCCTTTGTTAAGATTTACCGTAACACTAATATGATATCTTTAATTAAAGGCAATGGAAAGAGATGTAGATCTTTGTTTACCAAATTTTCCCTAAACCTAATCCTAGCAAGTTTCTAATCCTAGTATCATACAACTTCAATTTTTAGATTTAATAATTAATCCGAACACCCTTCGGAATTAACTCGTAAGCGCGAATCGGAAACTCACAAAATCCCTGTGGACCGACCCGTACTCACCGGCTAGCTGCAAAGCGACGCCGTTCTTGATTGCGGTTACAAATATTTTTGATCTATTTTTTAGAAAGCGCAAGCACGCTAAATCACACCAATCAAGCGCATATGAGATATGTGCGGGACCGAGGATAATACCAGTATGTGATACTGTATTCTATTCTCGCGATTTGTGACATTGATCGGTTGTATGCGATATAGCCGGGTTATCGGATCAAGTGTTGATTCGATAAGTTGTTACTATAGATATTAGTCGGTTATATGCGATATGACCGGATCGTTAAATCAAGTGTTGATTTAATGATTTAATGTATAATTATATATTTGATATATTACTTTACATTAACTAGTATTGGTTCACTTAAGATTGATTTTCTCACTTGAAAGTGTACATTGTTTATATGTGATATATGCAAGTGTACATGTTTGTATCATGCTTGATGATACAAACAAGTTGTGTGTATGAGACTTGAACCATATCAAAGGTTAGATTAGGGTTTACTATTTAACTTAGCATATAACAAAAGAGTGTGACTTTGGTCAAAGTTATCAAGCTTCATGAAGCTTGATGAACATTGACAAAGTCAACTCTTTTGTCATTTGTTCAAGATATTAGCTAACCCAACCCTTAACCTTATGCAATGGTTAATTCTCTACATGAGTTAAGCATGAGGGCTTAACTCAACCATGGTGCTATGATTAAAAGGATAAGTGTGCATATTATTCTTTTAATGGAAATCATTCTTTCTTCTTCTTCATCTTCATCAAGCTTGAAAAAGCTTGCTAGCTCCAATGGCATCATGAGAAAAAGAGTGAGAAATCCAATTCTAAAGTGAACCCACTTCCTATTTCTTCATCCTCTACCACTTGCCATGTAGTATAGGGTGTTCTCTTCATAAAGTTTTCGACCGAGTAAAGGAATAGCTTGAGTTTGAGTCTCCCCGACGTAGATCATCTTCGGCCTCGATGTCAATGACCTAGCCCGATCATTTCTCCGACGAAACCATTGCTAGAGTCCGGGATCCGATGATCGCAGCGGAGGGACGTCAACACGGAGCTAAAGAAGTGGTGTACCGGATCTACAAAGGTTGTAATCCCTTTCACTTAGTAGCAAAGTCGTTTGCTTGCTTGCTTTTCACCTATACTTCTAGTTAACAATCTTCATTAGGGTTTCTCGGCACCGTAAAATTTTTGTTAGGCATGATTGATGCCTTGTGGAACCTCCTTTGTGTGCCTAGGAACCCTACAGTGGTATCAGAGCCTAGCTAGAGCCTTAGGCGAAGCGTAGATGAAGTTTGAAACCCGAACGAACCGAAATCCTAACACAAACCTTGCTCTCTGGACTTTTTCTAAAAACTGGGTTTTTTCCAGATTAAAAATGCTTAAAAAATTCAGCAGGGAATTCTAAGAATTACGGCGCAAAAATTATCTCATGATCCCTCTAATGTGCGGCGGAACCGCGGCATAAGCCTAGCTTATGCGGCGGTTCCACGGCAAAAGTGTGACGTCACACTCCCAATTTTGCACAGTAACTTCTTTTATTCAGTGCTGAGTTCTTTGGGTATTTTTAAATATTATTCAAGAGTTGAATTTTTTGGGGTTGTTTTGGGGATTCAATTATTCGATCGGATTGTCAAACTTTGTCTATGTGTTTTTCCAGATAATTATTGAATATGTTAAAAAGTTCGACCGGATATAAATACCCATTTTTTCCCCTGTCGAGAAATTTCCAAGTGTTGGATCTTTCCATGGTTTAAAGACGTTCTGAGTAGTGCAAGTGACGCGATGGACCCTCTAGAAGACAACAAACCTTAACTCGATTATGTGACCGTCTTGAACTGCCCTTTGAACCTTAGGGTTTGGGGCAGTACGGCGTGCCACATGTGAGGCGTTGGCTTGACCCTTCTACGGCTGGACCGTTGGTACTGAGGCATGAAGTGAATGTTTTTAAACTTATTTCATGTGTTGATCTGTATCGGGAAAACGTGGGTGTTTGAATGTTCGATCGGAAAGTTTAAAATTTTCTATTTATCTGGAATGGGATACAACAATTGGAATTCACAAGTTGTTATGAGATAACTGATTTGAATGTTATAAACATGGCAATTTAGTCTCGATTGATCGGTTGCTACGGAATTTTGATGTGATCAAAAGTCCGTTGCAATCATATAGCGTACGCGGATACTCGCCGGATAAACTTAATAGACAGCCACACCCCTTAGCCCCGACCAAGTGACTGTAGGAGAACACCGTCGCCGAAAGCATCCGTTCGGGTGCTCGCGGTAGCGGTGTTCCGCCTTGGTGCACTTCGTCGACGGTATCGGAGGTGCAGCCGTCTACTAAAGTTTGCGATGAGCATTCGATCAAAATGCCGGGAATATTGTTAAATTGCCCGACTTGATATTGAAAAGTGTTTTCGATATAGAGACTAAAATGCGGGGTTTATAATTGTTAGGCATGTGATGTCTAAGAAATTCATTTGATTAGGCATGCGATGTCTAAGAAGGTTGCGAATTCCAACTGTTGTACTTTTACACTTTCTTTTCTGCGACCGTAAGTGTAATATGTGATATCGCCGGTTTCGTTGCTATATGTCAACGACAATTGGGATACGCATGTTTACTTACGTTGATGACATGTGATGTTATGTGTTGCTGGATATGTTATATTGGATCGTCGTGTTTGAATAGCCGGGGGTTTTATGTGAGATGAGAGTTTTTTTTATTTTCATTCATGTAAAATTAACTTGTATGTAATATTCTTTTATTGGGGCACTTCCAGGTAGCGGAAGATGTCACCCATTGTATATTATTTACTTTTCCGCACTAGGATAGACCCAAGGAGGAAAGCACAAGTAACCGGGTTCTGGAGTCCAGTGGGAGACCAACTCGAGGAGTCGAGTCCGGGTCTCTTAACTCTAGAATTGGCAGGGTTGCTTGACGCTCTCGTAGGGGTCTAGGGGTGTGGGTTTGGCTATTCATCACGACCGTGGAATCCGTGTTTTTTACTGGCTCGTATTGAAAACACGGACGTCCTAGTATATCCAATATTTCATATGATTCTTCTGCTGCGATATCTGTGATGTGATCATGTGATGTTCTGTGATAGATACAGTATATAGTATATATGATATATTATATAGACGTTACTTATGTTTTGCACTCGCGCTAGCCGTGACCCGCTCTGCCGTTAGTTACCTAACCTAACGGTGCACGAGGGGACATCGAGGCGAATGCGGATGGCATAAGTGTACGTCGTATTTATCTGTGATGTTTAGGTGATTTAAATGATGGGACTTCATTAATGTGATTAATGAAAGAAAAGAAACCTAAGATGTTGTAGAATCGAATTTCAAAATAAAAAAGGTAGCTACAGTTCTTGCTTTGCACAGCGGTGTATATGATATATCCTGCACCTTATTCGATAAGGAAAGGACCGAGATCCCTTCACCGGGAGTGACTCCTTTAGCAATAACTGGCAGATGCTACAACTCTCGGTTTGTCTTTTGATTGCTTCTATAGTTTCTGCTTTGCACAGTGATGTATATGATATATCCTGCACCTCATTCGACGAGGAAAAGGCCGTCGATCCCTTCATCTGGAGTGACCCCTTTAGCAAAACTAGAAAAGCCTAAAAAACACTCCATTTTTAAATCATTTGATTCTACATTGATATCAAGTTCATTACGCAATAGGTTTTCAGAAAAACCTGTCGTAGCCTTCCGTCATTTTAGGAAGTAGAGTACATAGTATTCGTGCTACGTTTGTCGACCTTAGCCGAGGCGTAGTGTACGGTAGCTAAGTGATGTCTTCCTACACCGCATATGATGCGATTAGTTAGGACAGTCATGTGGCTTTGTTGACCTTAGCCAAGGGTCATGTGGATGGGTCTGATTAATCACGAAATGACGGGTAGAACTTGACTAGTGCTTATGATTTGTTGACCTTAGCCAAGGTCATAGGTGCTAGGGGCAAAATATTATCGGGAATTTCAAGTGTTGAAATTTGCAATCAGATTGCATACCTTCTATGAGATAGTTGGATCCTGATACCCACTGCGAGTAATCGTTACTCCTGGGAGAGTTTTACACATTACAATTAGCCGATCAAGTAGGTGTCTAGAAAGGTGTTAACAGGGTTACGCCTCTGGGAAAACGAGGTTTACATTAATTAGGTGCGTGCGAAAGCACGGGGCACCTCCCTCAAAGTACCGACACTGGCCTGGCTGAAAGATTGGCGAATTTGTAGCGTGTAATTAATCCCGGCTAGTCTTTCCTTTTAGGGTTTGAAGGAAGATTTGATAAAAACAGTGGGAGCCATCCTGATTAGATAAAATAATAACCAATCTGATCTTGCAAGAGCGCACGCAGAGTGTTTTCTTCTCTCTCTCTCCAGGTAGCGATCATATCACGCCTTAATCAAGATAATAAAATGGATATATTGACGAACCCGCTTGTTATACTGAGCTGGGGAACGTTGGTCCCGCTCCAACTTATAAATGTTGTAAGACAGAGCAGGAATTAGGGGATTACCAGAATTCCTGTGCCGCCCAAACGAAGAAAGTGCATGTTGATGCATCATCTTCGGGTGTGTTCGTTACACAGAACTGTTTCTCAGTATCCTTTACGTCCCGGGTATGTGATACCAGATCAAGATCCCACATATGTAATTTGTTATATGGGCTACAAAAAGGTAAAGAACTGAGAACGGGTGATAAGTTTCATGAGGCAGAAAACGGTGCAAGTGTTGCAACCAAGTCTGTTGGTCACTGTCACCCTGTATTACCAGAATACATTGATTCTGAACAAATGTTATTAGATACCGAACCTGATATACAAAATCATATCAGTCTCTTTATTAGTAAAGAAGGATATAATTTTGTATTTTTGGATAATGTTTTGAACATTTCCTATATCAATAGTTGATCGGTTCAGGCACGTTATCTAAAAACATTAACGTTCTAAATCAAACCACAGTTCTTAGTATATGAAACACACACAAGAGAAAGAGTTCAGAAATGAACGAATTCTTCTTGAGGTATTGTAGACTAGGTCATATCAATGCGACCCGACTAGCTGAAGTTACATTTAGATGCATATTTAAATTAGTTTGAATTTACATCTTGTGAAACTTGCCAGTCAAGTCACAGAGATAAGATGACCATAGCTCTGTTTAATGGAAACAGAGAAAGAGTTAGTGAACTCTTGGGATGATACATGTTGATGTATGTAGGTCCCCTGTCTACACATGCCAAGACCGGTTCTTTGTACTTCATTACATTCTTTGATAATCTCTTAAGATTCAGACATATGTTCCTGTTGAAACACAAGTCCAAACCTTTTGAAATATTCATAGAATATAAGTTAGAAGTAGAGAACCTAAATACGGGTAAAAGTATTATGTCCTTTGATGTGATCAAGGAGGAGAATACTTGAGCAAGGGATTCCTGGACTATTCTAAGAATGAGATTCTCTCTCAGCATTACTCCTCCGATACACCACAGCACCTCGGTGTATCGGGACGGAGCAAAAGCACCCTATGTGATATGGTGTGCTCTATGATGAGTACTACTGAGTTTCCTATTTTCTTTTTGGGTGTTATGCACTTATGAAGTTGCATACCTATTGAATAGGGTTCCGATCAAATCAGATGCCTACCATTTCATATGAGATATGGAAAAAGGAAGAGACCATCTCTTAAGTCAGTTAAGATTTAGGGTTGTCCGGCCTATGTCTAAAAGCAAAATCTGGACAAGCTCGAGGCAAGGTCTGTTATGTACAACTGGAAAAGTTCCAGCTATACAAACTGAAGCAGATGATTTGGTAGAACCAAAGGATTCAATAGCAACCAACGAACCTCAGCCTCTCCGCCGATCTAGTAGGGTTCCTCACCCACCTGAGAGATACTTCGGTTTTCTCTATGACAGTGGGAGCGAGGATTGCATCATGAGATGATGACCCAACTACTTTCGGGCTGGCCATCAGGAGTAGGACTCTGTAAGAATGGCTGGATGCTTATCGATCTGAGATGGAATCCTTATACACCAACAAAGTATGGACTTTGGTTGCTTTATCTGAAGGGTTAAATCCCCATTAGGAGCAAGTATATCTTGAGAAGATTACTTGGTGTACATGGAAAAGTTGAGACTTTCAAAGCTAGACTCGTTAAAGGTTTGTATAATAGACCAGTTGTGGCTAATGATGAAACCTTTTCTGGGGCCTATGCTTAAGTCCATCCAGATCCTACTTGCCAAAGCTACATACCATGACTACGATATCTGGTGGTTGGGTGTCATAACTGCTTTTCTAAATATTGATTTAGAAGAGAACGTCTATAAGTACACAGCCAGATAGCTTCGTAGACAGTGGGAGCAACGGAAACATGTGCAAGATGTTTTATGTGATAAAACAGGCATCGCGGAGTTGGAACATCTGTTTTGATGTGATAGTCAAAGAGTTTGACATCATCAAAATGGTAGATGAACCTTGTATATACAAAAAGGTAGTAGAGAGTATGGTAGTGATTCTCGTATAGTACGTGGATGACATACTCTTGATAGGGAAGGAGTTTCCTATGCTACGCTCGGTCAATCTCCGCTTATCACAAGGATTCTCCATATAGGATCAAAGTGATACCTACTAAATCCGAGGTTTTGGATCTATGAGATAGATCTAATTGGATGTTAGGATACTCACTAGTTGTAGTGAGATGGTATCAATCGATCCTGGGGAGAATCACTTGAAAGGTTCCAGAGTGATACAGATGACTAAATGTCAGTCACAGGCATTGTCTTTACCCTCAGTTGATGGACGGTATGTTGGAAGAGTTCCAAGCTCGATACCGTGGCATACTAGATGATAAAGGCTGGATACATCGCTACTTAAGATGCTACCAAAGAGGAAGTCTGGGTGTATACCAGTTCATGAGATGAACTTCGTTCCTGCCATTGTGTGACAATGGAGTTGTGGCTTATGCCAAGGAACGCCCGTCCCATCAGTGATACAGACATATTCTTAGGCAGTGTCACCTGATCGTGGAGATGGTTGATCTCCAGGGGATCGAGGTTAGGAGAGCAGACTCAGAGGACAACACGGCGGATCCACTCACGAAAGGCCTTTTCCCAGAGAGAGACTTTTATGGGATGGTTGAGTATGAGATACTACAACCACTGCTATCAGATGGCCCTAGTGCAAGTGGGAGATTGTTAGTTATATGTATGCCTTAGAGGCCATTACTGTACATAGGATGTATATTGTAGTGGATGCTTGGACATATATAGGGATGACTTTCTTGCTCGATATGATAGTACGCTATCTGGTTACTCTTTACCTTAACGTGTACGCTGATTGTCTCTCTGTTACATATTGGTAAATCCTTTAGGATGTGTACTTGACTACGTGGACTATGATGCGGATCATACTAGTGGGGACATGGTAGTCCATAAGTACATCCTTCAAGGTCCCTAGTCATGGGTGTATCAAGATGGGGCATCGATATACCAGAGTAGACTAGCGTGTAGCTTCTCGACCCATACAGATGGGCGATGGATGATCCCATATCCATTAGTGTTTGACATCAAAGATGATATACGGGTGCTCAGTAGAGACTGGGTACACTGGACGGACTCGCCGAGAACTCCAAGATGGTATTATACCTTACGTCAGATGGCAGTTCTCTGGTGACACTGGTACAGATTAGTCTGTAGACCCGAGATCGTCATAGAGTCTTGTGTGATTCCCACTGTGCTTTGATTTCCATCATACCATATCCAAGAGGGCGTGAAAAAAGGTGGCTTTTGGGTACAGTCCCGAATCACATGGAGGCAATGAGCGATAGGAGGGGTTTCGTCTCTCCCGGTATAGGGAGTTGATGTTGCGCAGTGCTCGATTGGCTATAACAGGAAGTCTTTGTCCAAGGCAGCTTTTGGGATTTACTGGTAAGTGTTACCAGTAGTTTCTCGACCCGTTATGAGCCTCATATCGACACGACTTATCGAGTTATTGGGGTCTGACGTTTACCACCCCTAGACGAGATATACGACATATCAGACGAACAGACCGGACTGTACGGTAGTGTTACTCGTTGGATTCACTGGAGTGTGAGCGGGCTTGCTCGTTGATCTTCTGATCGCTCAATACTCGGGTGGCCGTTACGTTTAGCAGACCGCTTGCGGCTTGTGGGTGTTTGATATGATCATCACCTGCTGCCGGCGTATTGACGAGTCTTTAGAGTCCTACACAGGGGTTTCCTTGCTCAAGCGAAATGGAATAGAAGCGCATATGAGATATGTGCGGGACCGAGGATAATACCAGTATGCGATACTGTATTCTATTCTCGCGATTTGTGACATTGATCGGTTGTATGCGATATAGCCGGGTTATCGGATCAAGTGTTGATTCGATAAGTTGTTACTATAGATATTAGTCGGTTATATGCGATATGACCGGATCGTTAAATCAAGTGTTGATTTAATGATTTAATGTATAATTATATATTTGATATATTACTTTACATTAACTAGTATTGGTTCACTTAAGATTTATTTTCTCACTTGAAAGTGTATATTGTTTATATGTGATATATGCAAGTGTACATGTTTGTATCATGCTTGATGATACAAACAAGTTGTGTGTATGAGACTTGAACCATATCAAAGGTTAGATTAGGGTTTACTATTTAACTTAGCATATAACAAAAGAGTGTGACTTTGGTCAAAGTTATCAAGCTTCATGAAGCTTGATGAACATTGACAAAGTCAACTCTTTTGTCATTTGTTCAAGATATTAGCTAACCCAACCCTTAACCTTATGCAATGGTTAATTCTCTACATGAGTTAAGCATGAGGGCTTAACTCAACCATGGTGCTATGATTAAAAGGATAAGTGTTCATATTATTCTTTTAATGGAAATCATTCTTTCTTCTTCTTCATCTTCATCAAGCTTGAAAAAGCTTGCTAGCTCCAATGGCATCATGAGAAAAAGAGTGAGAAATCCAATTCTAAAGTGAACCCACTTCCTATTTCTTCATCCTCTACCACTTGCCATGTAGTATAGGGTGTTCTCTTCACAAATTTTTCGACCGAGTGAAGGAATAGCTTGAGTTTGAGTCTCCCCGACGTAGATCATCTTCGGCCTCGATGTCAATGACCTAGCCCGATCATTTCTCCGACGAAACCATTTCTAGAGTCCGGGATCCGATGATCGCAGCGGAGGGACGTCAACACGGAGCTAAAGAAGTGGTGGACCGGATCTACAAAGGTTGTAATCCCTTTCACTTAGTAGCAAAGTCGTTTGATTGCTTGCTTTTCACCTATACTTCTAGTTAACGATCTTCATTAGGGTTTCTCGGCACCGTAAAATTTTTGTTAGGCATGGTTGATGCCTTGTGGAACCTCCTTTGTGTGCCTAGGAACCCTACAGGATAATCCCAACTAGCAGGTTCCCGGCGAGTCCGGTGTACTCATAACCCAATGAGCACCTGTATACATCTTAGGTGAACCAACTGACACCAGTGGCTTGTGAGACCGGCCACCGCCCCTCGTCGGGGTCTCGACTGTATACACTAGTCTACTCTGGAGAATCGATGCCCTGTCTCGAAACTCCCACGACTAGGGACCTTTTAAGGTTGTGCTTATGGACCCCAGCTCTCACCTATATGATCGCCCTCATACTGCTGGTAGTCAAGCAAGAATCCTAGGGGCTCTATCAACGTATAATAGCGACTCGTAAGGTCACCTAAAGCAGTACACGATGATAAAGATAAATCAGATAGCATACTATCATCTTGAGTAAGACTGTCCTACTGGGACAGGTCCTCCCCTCAATCATTGCAATCACGTGCCTGTGATCCAATAATTGACTCTGAGGGCACTATCTCCAACAATCTCCCACTTGCACTCAAGGCTAATTATTGCGATGCCGCATACTCACAGCCCGCGTGATACCGAACACCCAACTCCTCTACTAGTCAGTCTCACAAAGCTCGTTTGCGAAACTATTGCGTTCGAGGAATAGCCTCAGTGAGTGGATCCGCTCTGGTGTTTCTTTCTATGTCTCTCTTTATCTCAAGTTCGCGGAGAAAGCCATCTCCCGAAATGAGCAATACCTGTCTTAGAATGTGTCTGGATGTCTGATGGGACCTAGCTCATAAATGAACTCCAAATCCAAACTTCTTAGACTGTATCGTCAACTGAACTTAATCAGTATCCTGCGTCATGCCTTCCCTCAGTATCCACCTGGACCACATGTCCAATATACTGCCCTCGTCAGAGGGAAAACTCTAACTCCGACAGCGACTCTGCCATCCAGGTCACCTTGAAAGCCTGGAATGATAACTGTCTCCTGAAGGAGAATGCTATTATCATATCCCTAGAACATCTACTTATGTTCTAAAACTGCTTCCGATTGTTTCTCCAGGATTGGATGAATATCAGCTTATTGCACCTACTGCAAGAACAACATCTGGTGTGGTACTTGACATCTCATGATTGACTCAATTGCCTAAGCAAGTGATCTGCCAATCATGCGTATCCCTCTCCCCTTTAGTCTGTAAGACACCTTTAGAGAGGGTGACTCTATTATCTGCAGGTATACTACCGTGTCAGGAGTCGTCCATTCTAAATACTCTTAGAATGCTGTCAAAGTACCCTGATTGGGAAACCACCCAAATCTAGATCTAAAACCATAGATCTAGTAACCAGAATATCTGATATAATATCCAAGTCCCATGTGGAGAAACTACTGTGTGACGACCAAAGTATAACCGATCGTAGTATAGGAATATCACTTCCTACTCTGTGTATGTCATCAAATACCAGGACATCACACCTACTACCTTTTTAACAGATTCATCCCCTATTCTGATGAAGTCAAACCTATGACTGTCACATCAGAAATAGATGATCTATTTCCGCTATATCTTCTTTAGTCTATAAATAGACATAAGCCTGATGTCCACCATGCTTCCGCTGCTCCCACTGACTACGACAACCCTCTGGCAGAGTCATATACATGTGCACTTCTAAAGCTAGTTTAGAACGACACTATACTCATCGTCCTGCCGGATCTCACAGTCTGGAACAACAGCAATGGCAAGTCTGGGTAAACAAGAACCTCTCTGCCACCATCCTTGAGCATACCGAAGTACCTCTCGGGTGCCTAAGGTTACCCACCTTATCTGCGGAGTGGCCAATGGAATGTCAAACCAGATTGAATCTTTGGGTTCTTATCAAATCTTCAGTAATCGTTTGCGGTTTTGGAATCACTTCCAGTTCTACCATACTCCCACTACTGTTTTCTGAAAAAATCCATTTTTAATTAAAACTGTGGCGAGTCAAGAACAATATCGCTATTGATCTTCCAGATGGTAGAAAGTCAACCCTCGTCATAGCCCGGGTCAACCCACAAACAGCCATTACAGAAACGTGCCTTTAGTTATCCAGAGTCTGGTTTTAAGCATAAGCCGGACAACTCCCCGTACCTTAACATCGTTAAGATATGAACTGTTCTATATCCAATATAGAAACAGAGGCACTGATTTAATTGAACCAGATTCAAATCATGCAGCTGTCTCCAGTGCATGTCAACTAAATGGAAGGAGGCCAATCAGCGTTACTCAACTTAGGAGTGCTTCCAATTATGAGTAACCTGAAAGAGAAGAAAGTTCTCTTAATCATTACTATCAACTGAATACCATTCATAAGTATCTACATCTTCGATCACCTTGAAGAATCCCGATACTTGCAACACCTGGTTCTCTACTTTATCCACATACCTATAACTTCTCAAAATTTCGACCTTGTGTTTCTACGAAACACCTGTCTAAGAACTAGAGAAGTTATAACTAAACCGAATACAGTACGAGGACCACCGCTCTGTCCTAATGGACACTGGACAATATACAATACTCTGTATAAGTCCCCTGAGTCTAGTGACTCATTCATTGTGTGTCGTAGGTTGAAAACTGTACTATGGTTATGAAGAATTACACCGCTGTTCAATGCTCCTTACCTAACCATCCATTGATATAGGTAAATGTCATAGACATAATTTCTAAAAGGTATATCTCACTCTATAAAAATAGACGTACATATATATTAATTTGAAATTGGTGCATAACAACGGATATTCAAAACCAAATATTTGCCGTCCGGCAAACAACCCAGGTGACTTCCTCAAATATCACCAATTACAACGAATCCCGATATAATGAGGATGATCACCTAATTCCCAATAACTTACTCCCACTCATCATCTGTAAAACCATACAGATGTGAGAATCCAACCTGGTAAATACATACCCTGGAGCAAGTGTCTAATTGGGAAATCAGTTTTCTTTTAACAGTACACAGTGAAACTGAAACATTGAAATGTTTCGATGGGGTATCCTGGTATTCCTAGTAATGCCTCTTCCATTATCCAGATTCACAACTGTAACTGTATAATTCTTTGCCACTTCTCTAAATCCCTTTATATGTCTTTAGTCATTACCTTCTGTACACCCTTTTAGGCCAAATGGTTTTCTTCCTTCCCTACCGTTCGGCACCAGCCTATGGTTTGGAAGTAGACTATCCAATAAGCATAATGGGTGTACTGTCCTAATCCTAGGATCACTCACAATGCGAGAGAAGGTGAAGATAAAAGACACCTGAATGAACCTTATTCCTATTTCTCCTGAACCAGGATCCATCCCCGAACTGGAACAAGTTCCTTTCGAGTTCGTATATAACCATACGATGGATTATCCAATAAACTGGGATCTTCGTAGTGATACGGAGTGTCCTGAAGAAATACAAAGGTGATTTAGGATTGGCGAAGAATACATGGTTTGGTCGTGAATAGCAGTCGCAATTTACTTTGCCCTCTTACTAATCCCTTTCTTTGTCTGAACTTAATACCTTCTGTACACCATCGTTATGCTAATTGGTTTTCTTCATTCCCTACCGGTCGGCACCTGCCTATGGTTTGGAAGAAGACTATCCAATTTGCGTAATAGGTGTACTATCTCCTAAACCAAGGAGTACTCGCAATCTGAGAGAGAAGGTAAAAGGAAAAGACAACTGAATAGTCCTATTCGTTTTCTCCAGAACCTGAAACCATCCTCGAATTCCTCCGAGTTCGTATATAACCATACGATGGTTTTGTCTAATGGAAGTGGACGTTCGTAATAATACGGGGTGTCCTAGAGAAAAGGGTAAAAGTTGTTGCAGATAGTGCCCTCATAGTCAATTATTGGATCGCAGGTACGTGATTGCAATGATTGCGGAGGACCTATACCGGTAGGACAGTCTTACTCGATATGATAGTATGCTATCTGGTTTGCCTTTGTCAGTCGTGTACATGTTCAGGTGACTGATTACATGTTACACTTTGATAGAGCCCTTAGGATCTTGCTTTACTACCAACAGTATGATGGCGATCATATACGTGAGAGTTGGGTAGTTTATATGCATATCCTTATTTGTAGTCCCTAGTCATGGGAGTTTCGAGACAGGGCATCGATACTCCGGAGTAGACTAGTGTGTACAGTCGAGACCCTGACGAGGGGCAGTGGCCGGTCTTACAAGCCACTGGTGTTAGTTGGATCACCTAAGATGTATACAGGTGCTCATTGGGTTATGAGTACACCGGACAGGACTTGTCGGGAATCTGCTAGTTAGTACTATATCTATCGTCAGATAGCAGTTCCCTGGTGACATGTGTACAGGTTAGTTCATCGACCTGAGGTCGTCATTTGTCTCGTGTGAGTTCCCACTGTGTTTTGATTTCTACCCTACCACGGCTCAAAGGAGTCGTGCAAACAGGTAGTTTTTGGGTACAGTCCCGAGCCATATGGAGGCACGTGAGCGGATCGGCAGGGGATTCGTCTCTCCCGGTATTGGGGGCGAGGTCGTGCTGTGTCTAGGAGAGCCATTACACAAAGTCCATGTCCATGGCAGGAGATTTACTGGTAGTTACTCCAGTAGTATCTCAGGGTGTTATTGGGCTACACTCCGACACGACTTATACTGCTATTGGGGGTCTGACGTTACTAGCCCCCTAGGAAGATATGCGATACTCATAGACGAACAGACCGGACTGTATATACATTGTCACTGTTAGGATCAGTAGGGTTTCCGGATGAGTTCGCTCATCGGCCTCCCTTGAGGTCATTCCATGGGCAGCCGTTACGCATAGCTAGTGTCGCTGACGGTTTTTGGTTAAACCCACTGCCATGGTACTGACGAGTCATTAGAGTCCCCCACAGACAGTTTCCCAAGTTCGGGCGAAACGTTGTAGAGGCCGTATGGTTGTATGGCAGGGTTCGGAAAATGCACGTGCGTTTACGCACGTGTTATTTTTCAGGCAGATGATACTGGTCGGCTTTGGTTTAAGCCGGATCCGAGTATTATATTGAGTAGATATAATATCTTTGTCTCAGTTGCATTTGTATTCAGTCGTAATACAAATGCGGGTATATTTATACAGATACGGGGTTATCCTGAAAGTCGTTTCAGGATCACTTTTGGAAGTTGCCAGTTTCCAGTTTTCTATCAGCCGTCTTTTAACATTCGGTTAAAGACGGATTTATCTTTTCTTCAGATGAGGTGAGTCAGTGTTCTGGAAGTTTCTAAAAGCAACTAGAAGAGGTGACTAGGTTCATGAACCTTTGCTTACATTGATTACATGATGACTAGGTGTTTATGACTCATGCTTTGACATTAATGATTCTTGTTTATCCTTAGGATATTTGTTCATGATATTTATTCTTAAGGTTACTCTCCCCTCTCCTACAATCACCTCCCTCCACCTATAAATGGCCGTCCCCTCCTCTCTCTCTCATTCACTTGATGTTTTCATTTGGTTACAAAAGATATGATAGATTTTGGGGTGTATGGAATTTCACAGCTCATTTCATTCCATCGCCCGATTCCCACGGCAACTTCATTAACCGTTCATCCATGGTTTTGGACGAAGCGAGACAAAGTATTCCACTCATTCTCTACATCAATCTTGGTCGTCTCTTTTAGCAAACTTGATGACCGAGTTGCCTCGAGTCAGAGACGGGAGCCCGTTTAATGAATCATCGACGTGGTGCCACCTGGACGAGCAGATCGGAGATCGAAGAGATCGGAGCAACCGCAACGGAGTGTGGGATGATGGTTAAAGAACGAAGGACTCGGATCGTTCGGTATTACCTTTCTACACTCTTTACAGTTTGTTAGTTTAGCAATAATGGCAGATCCGGGTTAAAGTATACGATAGCGCCAGTTAAAAAGTTTTTGTTCCGCATTTGGCGTTTGTAGACGGCCGTGGCGCTACCGTAGACTTACAAAAGTAGGAGTGACAATGAGGTTTGCAACTCTGACAATCCAAAAGCCAGTGTTAAGAAGGTTCGGTCAACTTGGTCAACGAGGAATAGTCTAGGGTCGGGTCAATGGTCGCTGCCAAAGAGAGAGAGAAAAGAAACACTCAGCGTGCACTCTAACCTAGATCAGAATGGTTATCACTTTATCTAATCTGGAAACCTCCCACTGTAACATCAAATTCTTCCCCAAACCTGAAAGAAGAATTAGCCGGGATCACCCGAGGAGTAAACCAACTCATCAGTGGGAATCGGGATCCAACTATCATCGCATGATAACGTGACGGAATCCGCTCACGTTATCACACTCCAGAAGGTATGCGCATATCTGGCAAGTTTCAGTTCTTTTGAAACTCCCGATGTGGATTTTTACCCTATGCTCTTATGACCTTGACTTTGGCCAACATATCATAAGTCACATGTCAAGTTCTACCCGTCATTATCCAGGTTAATTTGAACCCACCCGTACCTACCCTTGACTTTGGCCAAAATGGCAGTACGACTGTCCCAAACCAACACATCTATCTATGCTGCATATGAATACCCAACAGCTACTAAACACTGTGCTTTGACTTTGGCCAACATACACAGCTTGAATACTATTGACTATCCATATGAAACGACGGAGGGCTAAGAATGGTTTCTGGCGAAAACCTTTAACGTAATGAACTTAATATCGTTGAAGGAACTGATAGCTTTTAAAAAATATAGTGACGAAAACCTTTGCTAAAGAGGTCACTCCCGGTGAAGGGATCTCGGCTCTTTCCCCGTAGAATGAGGTGCAGGATATTCCAACTGAATACCACGATGCAAAGCAAAAGCAATCGGCTATAGTGAAGTTATTGCCCTGACGCAAACTTCTGTCCAAGGGGTCACTCCCGGTGAAGGGATCTCGGCCCTTGCCTCGTCGACTGAGGAGCAGGATATTCCAACTAAATACCACGATGCAAAACAAAAGAGAACGCCCTTGCAATAACAGCTTTTTGAAAAAGTGTTCCAACAACATCAGATTAGGTTTGTTTATCTTGCATTGATCCGAATCAACGCTGTCCCATCAATTGATCACATCACAAAAGAACGAAAATAATGATGTACGTATATGCCATCCGCATTCGCCACTGGGTCCCGTCATCACCCGTTAGGTTACTTAACTAACGACAGAGCGGGGACTGGACTAGCACGGATGCAAAACATATACAACATCTACTAGTATATATGTAATATATAATTTTCGCTCAAGGCGTGATAAAATGCAACGACACAGAAATGTATAGCAACACAGAACAATACAGATATCTGGGATCCCCGGGTTTCATAGAGCCGCTACTGAAACCCGACGTTCCCCTGGTCGTGTGGATAGCCTGTGCAATGAAAATCCTAGACCCCTACGGGCGCGGCAAGTTACCCACCAAAACCTGAGGCGAGGCAGCCCCCTTCAGCAACGTGAATGGACCACCCAGCACTTCATGGAATCCGGTAACTTGGGGACCCCTCCTGGGTCAACCTATACCCCCTACGAGTGCGGCGAATAGCCCGCCAATTCTAGAGTAAAGCACCCTCCGTCTCAATGCCATGAGATGCGGGCCCGTTGCCCTCTAGAACCCGGCTATCCGTGCACCCCTCCGCGGGGTAATCCTAGTACAGAAAGTAAAATATACATACAACGGGTACATCGATCTCGACCTGGTCGTGCCCAAAAAGAATAAAACAAACAGGCAGTGATGGCAGTCCACATGTCGGACGCTCGCCCCGCAATATCATATGCACATATAAAATAAAACTGTACTAACATTGCATCCAGGCTATCCCCACGACCGATCCGCAACATTACGGCATAACACAAAATATCAACGTGAATGTCACGTTCGCAAATCCGTCTAAAAGGGCTATAGCAGATAGACTGGATTTACCGATCGAGTGACATTCACGGTCGCAGATATAATGTAACTACTGTGAACTAGCATGTTTAAAATATCCGATCGAACAAATTTTATCAAGTGGGCCCCAAGCAGTACTGTAGCACTTACAGAAAATCTGGGCCCAAAAAGAATATCCCAAAACCCCTATTTCCAAGTCTAAAGCCCTCTGGAAAAATTTGGCATGCTGATCATTTAAAAGCGCGGCGGAACCGCGGCCCAAGCATGGATTTGGCCGCGGTTCCGCGGCGGTATGGAGCGATCTCACGACCAAATTTTCACAGAATTCTTAGATTTTCATGCACAGTATTCTGAAACAACCTGAAAAATTTTTTGGAGCAGAAAAAATTTCGACAGAAACTTGTGCATTGGAAAATACGGTTTTTGGGGATTTTTATTCGATCGGGTTTTAAACATACTAGAGCAAGCTAGGCATGGTTAATGGCGTGGCTCTGATACCAATGTAAGCCCGCGGCGGCGCCCCGGCCGTCGATCCGACGCCGGAAACGCGGAAACAAAAACTTTGCAAAAACTTGCAACCGGCACCACCGCACACTTTTCACCCGGATCGGGCCATTAACCTAGTAACTAGCAATCTAAAGCACGGGTAGAGAAGTATACCAAGCGATTCGTGTCCTTCGGTCTTCGTCTCCACTCCGATCACCCGCGGAATCTCCGTCCGTCAACTTCTCGTCGGAAAGGGCACCACGTAGCCGGAATCTTTTATGGGCTCCCACCTCTTGACCGAGGCAACTCGGGCGTGAAATTGGCTAGCCGACGTGTCCAAGGAGTGCTGTAGACAAGTGTAGAATAGTTGTCTCTTTGGGGTTTAGTATAGTTGACATGATGGAGGAATGAATATGAACTTTGGAGATAATATGGAGCTATCATTTTCTTTGCAAGGAATGAAAATGAGAATGAATTCCTCTCTCAAAAATTCTCCTACTCCCATAATGTGGTCGGCCCTCCTTTTGTTGGTGGGAAAAAGATGATTGATTTTTCAAAGGAGAAAAAGAAAAGATCAATAAGAATAATGGTCACAACAATATCTCATCTCAACAAATCACACACAACCATCACATGAAAGCAAGTGATTGATTCAAAAGGAATCTCATGATGAGGAAGCTACATATATGCATGAAACCCCTCATCAAATAAGTTAATTGCAAACTTGCAATTAACCCCCTCCATCAAAAAGTCCGGCCGTGAAGGAATAAAAGAAAACCGGCCGGAACGGAATGCAAACTGGCAACTTCAGAAAACTGATCCCGTAATAAATTACAGGAAAACCCCGCTACTGCATATACATGCCCGCATTTGTATTCCCACTGACTACAAATGCAAAGAGACAAAACTTACACTATCAAATACTAGGATCCGGCTTAAACCAAAACCGGCTAGTAAACACCGTCCGATCACGATCCGTGCAACACCGCACGTATCTGATCGAACCCTACCATATCTCCATACGGCCTCTACAGCGTCTCGCCCGAAACTTGAGTAACTGAGTGTGGTGGACTCTAAATACTTGTCAATACTATGGCTATGGATTTAACCACTAGCACGTCCGAGGTATTAGCCATACGTGACGGGCCACCAGCTATTGACCAAAAAGGACGTCGATGAGCGAACTCATCCTGACACCCTACTGAGCCTGTTAGTGACAATATCCGTACAGTCCGGTCCGTTCGTCTATGAGCATCGCATGGCGGGCCTAGGGGGTTGGTAAAAGTCAGACCCCCAAAAGCGGTACAAGTCGTGTCGGAGTGTAGCCCAGAACACCCTGAGATACTACTGGAATACCTACCAGCAAATCTCCTGCCTTGGCCAAGGACTTTTCATGTTCTGGCTCTCTTAGACACAGCGCGATCTCGCCCCCAATACCGGGAGAGACGAACCCCTGCAGATCCGCTCACTGCCTCCATGTGGCTCGGGATTGTACCCAACTAAAACCTGTTTGCATGACTCCTTTGAGCCGTGGTAGGGTAGTAATCAAAGCACAGTGGAAACTCACACGAGACAAATGACGATCACAGGTCAATGAACTAACTTATACACATGTCACCTGGGAACTGCTATCTGACGTCTGGTATAATCCCAACTAGCAGGTTCCCGGCGAGTCCTGTCCGGTGTACTCATAACCCAATGAGCACCTGTATACATCTTAGGTGAACCAACTGACACTAGTGGCTTGTGAGACCGGCCACCGCCCCTCGTCGGGGTCTCGACTGTATACACTAGTCTACTCTGGAGAATCGATGCCCTGTTTCGAAACTCCCACAACTAGGGACCTTTTAAGGATGTGCTTATGGACCCCAGCTCTCACTTATATGATCGCCCTCATACTGCTGGTAGTCAAGCAAGAATCCTAGGGGCTCTATCAACGTGTAATAGCGACTCGTAAGGTCACCTAAAGCAGTACACGATGATAAAGATAAACCATATAGCATACTATCATCTTGAGTAAGACTGTCCTACTGGGACAGGTCTTCCCCTCAATCATTGCAATCACGTGCCTGTGATCCAATAATTGACTCTGAGGGCACTATCTCCAACAGAACGTTACCAATATTTTGTACCTCTTCTTCAAGTGTTAATAATTTTGTTGTTTCTTTTATTACTTGCTTCTTGTTTTTTCTTTGCTTTTCTTTTTATCATACTTAACTAATTCTTGGTTATGGTAATGGTGTGGAAATGAGATGAAGGCTTTGCCTCCTCCTCCTCTTGTGAATGTTTAATGTACTTTAATTTGATTATAAACTTAGTATTGTAACTTAGATGGGTTGATATAGTATGTTGATTCCATGGTTACTTTGTAACCTCATCACATACCATATTCTCCCCACAAACCCCATCTTGCAAGCCTAAAGTTATAATCAATTTGGTGTTAAGTTTACTAAGTTTGGATGTGGTATTTTGTGATTGAGTGACTTGACAAATCTTTTGGTTTCATATACCATATACCATCACAAACCCTTAGTAAAGTTAACACTAAAACTATTTGCTCTCACTTGCTACTTTGTGTTTTTGATGTTGTCGTAACCTTTATGCTTAGTGTTTATACTTCAAGCTTGGACATACAAACGGTAAGTGAGCAAAATGAACTCAATTCGTGTTTTGTGGCGAATATCGGAATTTGATGATTTGTGCTTCGCAACCGCCTTGACAAATCATGTTTGATGCCGGGATCGACGTAAGGATGGACAAGTTATGATCAAGGGAGCGCCGAAGGAATCGTCGCGATTCGACCTTCCGAGCCAAAGCCACAACCACTTCTTTCTTATCTTCTTTCTTTCTTTTCGTTGTTGTTGTATTCTTTCATTTTTTTGTGACAAACCAACCCATTCGTTATTTGTTAAACCTTAAACAATAAGACCTAATACACAATTCCCTGCGGATCGACCCGTACCAGCCGGCTTGCTACAACACGCCGTGCACTTGCGGTTTATAAATTTTAAAGATCTCGCGTGCGCATTCCGTTTCCTTAAAGTTATATCCGTTTCCATAACATACGCGTTTGCGCGCCCGGGTGAATTCCCAACAAGTTTTTGGCGCCGTTGCCGGGGAGTTGGTAGTATTGGATATTGTTATTTCTGGTTCTTACTAACAAAACTAACTATTTAACTCAAAATTTTCAAAATTAACACAAACTAACAAATTGTTTTCTCTTTGTTCTCTGTCTTTACTGCCTGCTATCACTCTGTAATCCAACTTAAAAATCAAGTTATACCATTATAATACTAATATAGCCTGGAAGAGCCACACAAAATTCGAGCACAAACACTCTGCACATGGCCGGCGACATTGATGAAATATCCGAGCTTGCCGGCCCAATGAAGGGGTTTTTTATTTTTTCTTTTTATGTTATCTCCAGTGTGTTGTCAGTACTCTAGTTGTATTGTTTGATTTTGATAATTTTGAGTGTGCAGGAATTGGGGCATATATATCGCTTTTTGACACTAAATATCGTATTTTTCCGACATTTCAGTTTTTAAGGAATTACGACCAGCGATCATACGGAGCGAGGCTCAAATTCAATTGCAAAACGTTAGTGAAGTATGGTGCCAAAAATCCGGGTAGTTTGACCCGCGCAAGCGAACAATCAAAATTTCGGGATCATTTCAAAAAGGGGTTTCTTAACCAAATCACATCGGTACGTATAACCTAACACATTCCTCTTGAATCTGACACATTCCACTATTCTATCTTCTGCAGGATTCTTCGCAAAATCTTGCCACCAATTGAATAGAGAACTAATCGTATTTTTTGCAGCGCTTAAATTTAAACGAAAAAGAATTGCTTAAATTGCTTGAAGTCTTGAATTCTTTTATTGATTGCGCATTTGCATCTTAATACAGATTTAAGGGCAAAAAGACTATACAAGATACGGTAAAGGATTTCATCACCTTTTTCCGTAGCCCACAAATCACAAAACCGCATTCTTGCATACGCCCAGTAATTCAAAATCAACTAGAACTTTGACTCTAAGGACTTCGCGCTCATTAGGAGAAGTTAACTGTGTTTAGAACACCGCTTAACGGTATATCGTTCATGGGATGTCTAGGAAAGTGTTCAAGATAAAGAGTTATCTAATTAAGGAACTTTGCGAAAGCGTTGGAAAACCTCTCCTTATCTCTTGCACTTACCTGGCTTCGCGATCTGTATATCTTGAGCACGTTTCTCGACACAGTTTTACTTCAACAATCTGGTTCTTGAGCATGTCCAGTTGACTACTACAACATAAACTACTGGGGGTGTGATATTATTTGTTTTTATGACATTTATGAATTCTTGTTAATATGTGTGATACACGATTTAATTCAATTTCTCACGATTCTTATTCTTTTGTTTATACTCAGTCCCAATTCATTTGTTCAAATTGCCAAAATTCTTCCCACATTCATGACAACTGTCATTTCTTAAGGGGTGACCAACCGTCCCAGATTTTTGATAATGGTCACCCACCTAACACTCTTGAATCCAGTCCTACTTCAATAAGAGACCCAATGATTGAAGATTTAGAGAAAGACGTCGACAGATTGACTGCTTTAGCATCACCACCATCACAACCCTCCTTACCTGAAACAACTAACACATCATTATGGTATGATAGTGAGATGGATACTAGGTTGACCACTTTAGAGAAGGGTATTGAAGTAATGACTGCGGTCGAGAATCAATCGGCTTCTACGCTAACCATGTGCATACAGCAGTCTGAGCAATTGTTTCTTACTCAAGCTCGATCATTGGCTAGAATAGAGGAACACGCGAAATATTTAGCTGTGAGGATATAGGGCGTGAACACAGTCAATTGGAACCCAATAGTGTTGATGCCTGTCATCTAGGAAGTCACCCGAGTGAGATAAACGATCAATTGAATTTTGATGATTTCATAGATGACGATGTAATTGAATCGACTAAGTGTTATCAGGACAAACAAGAAAAACCTCCGACTGATTTTTGCATTCCAATTTTAGAGGAGGAATCTTGTGATTTTTACGGGGTATGGTTTGGATAGATTGTCAGAAGATGTAACATGTTGGAAAATTATAAATATTTATTTATAATTTTAAATTAAAAAAAATAATGAGTTATAAAAGTGATATCACATACGACTTTTGGTATCGGAATTATATCCGTAAAATTTTAATTATTTGGGAAATATGAGGAAAATATGCGATATCATAAATATGATATCTTTAATTAGTTTAACATGACATTGCATTTTATATTAAGCTAATGATAATTAAGTGTTATGATAAGTATTTCATTTTTAACATGGATGTAGATTTTCTTTTTATAAAAGAGTTTCTTTTATTTTAAATTCTTTTGTTAATGGCCAGTATATGATATCCTAGGTTAAACCCTCATAACACCTTACCCTCAACCATGCTCAACTCCCTCCACCTCCTACTTCTTAACTTTACACCTCTTTCTTTAAGTTTGACACCTCCTCCTTGCAATACCACACCACACCACTTATGGTTGTAAGGTTCTTAGGCACTATGTGAAGGTTCTACAAGGCATCAAACATGCCGTGTTTTAATTTTTACAAGTGCCAAACAACCTAAGCAAGGATCTTAACTAGAGAATTAGGGTAAACATTGCATGTAAACAACTTTACATATAAGAGAGAGGCATTACAGCCTTTGTAGTCTGTTCCGTCACTTCATAAGCTCCGAGTTGTAGTCCTTTCACTACGATCATGAAGCTCCTGGACTCTAGAGAGGCTCCATGATGTGAATGATGCATTTTACTTGAAGTCTTCGAAATCCAAGACGATCTATCTTAAGGAAACACAAACTCAAGCTAACTCTTCACTAATTTTGAATTAGTGAAGCTAACACACTAATCTATATGGCTAGTATAGAAGAGGATGATGAAATAGGAATTTTGCTATCTTTAGTTTTCTTTTTCGCAATTTATTTCATCACAAATGAAAAAGCTAGCAAGCTTTTTGAGGAAGAAGAAGATGAAGTGATGAGAATAATTGTTGTGAGGTTAGAAATGCAACCATGGGTCAAGTATATCATCCTTAACCCTTGTAGAGACTTAACCATGAGCTATGGTTAAAGGTATGGTTGATAAATATCTTAAGCTAGACAAAATGAGTGGAAAAAGTCTAATAAGTCTACAAGCTTCTACAAGCTTTCAACAAATATCTACCATGATAAATATCCACAATATTTAAATAACTTAATGATAAATATTAACTCTAATCTTAACCCTAGCATGGTTTAACTCTCATAAACCCTATTTGCATTTATAAGCTAGCATGCTACAATTATACATATTACATATATATAATTTAGTAACAAAAGAAAAGAATACATTTAACATATATCACATATATATCAATGCATCCAAAATGAGAAAAAGAATTACTTAAGCGAGCTTATATTAGTTAATGTAATGTAATATATCACATATATAATTATACATTAAATTATCGAATCAACACTTGATCCGATAATCCGGCTATATCACATATAACCGACTAATATAAAATGTATCATTTCATCGAATCAACACTTGATCCGATGACCCGGCTATATCACATATACCCGGCCGATATCACATATCGTGAGAATAGAATACGGTATCACATACACGTATTATACTCGGTCCCGCACATATCACATATGTGCTCCTACTCCGTTTCGCCTGAGCCAGGAAACCTCCGTGTAGGACTCTAAAGACTCGTCAATATGCCGGCAGTAGGTGATGATCATATCAAACACCCTCATGCTACAAGCGGTCAGCTAAACGTAACAGCCACCCGGGTATTGAGCGATTAGAAGATCAACAAGAAAGCTTACTCACACTCCTGCAAATCCAATCAGTAACACTACCGTACAGTCCGGTCTCTTTGTCTAATATGTCGCATATCCAGTCTAGGGATGGTAAACATCAGACCCCAGCAACCGATAAGTCGTGTCGATATGAGGCTCATAACGGGTCGAGAAACTACTGATAACACTTACCAGTAGATCTCCATATCAGCCCTGGCCAGGGACTTCCAGTTATAACCAATCGAACACAGCGCAATGATTGAGAGAGATTTATGTGCGCTTTCGCTTTTAAAAGATGAATCAAAGAATATTTAATTGCAATCAAGAAGGGCGTCGCTTGGTAGCTAGCCGGTGAGTACGGGTCGGTCCACAGGGATTTTGTGTATTTTTTATTTGTTCTAACGACTTAATTCCAATTGTTTTGGATTGGATTATCAATAAGAATTAAGGTTGATTTAGATTAGGATTAAAACAATGCTAGGGTTAGGTTTAGGTTAAGTTTGGAAATTCAATATTTCTCACCGCTTTCTATGCCCTAATTAAGATCTGTTTAGGTGTTAATGTAATAATTAACAAAGGGGATTAGCACGATCGGGAAGAAACTATGTTTCTTCCTCTAGGCCCTTGTCCGTCCTTTCTTAATTCTTACCCTAATCTCCATGGAAAACATATACAACCGGTCTTTTAAACTACTGTATTACCGCTACCTCGTGGGATAGGGTGCCGTAGTGAGCGGTGTGTGTATGTATGCATGGAGTCCTATAAAAAATATGCAATGGGCAAGAAAGGGGTAAGGGATTTTCATCTCTCAAACCTTTCCTATTCCTAAGCCTAACAAGTGAGGAACTACTCACTCATTAGGGAATTGATAAAAAGAGACATTTTTGTTTGGTTTTAATTAAATAACCTAATTATCTAAACTACGGCAAATAAATAAAAGTGCTAAACTAATTAACTAGGGCAGATAAATAAAATTACTAAACTACGGCAGAAAAGAAATTAACTAGGGCAAGGTAAAGAAAAACTACTTACTTTTATTCGATGCACTCTTCAAAACATTACAGTGAATAGAATTCTGAATTTGATAAACAAAAAGAGGCATGCTTCAAAAAGAGCTTTTAGGGTTCCTATTTATAGATTATAGAAACCCTAGGGTTACATCTGATCGCTATCAGCATTTACAAAATTACCCTAAGAAGCCTAGTCAACGCAGCGTCACCACCGTCAAAGTTTGCACCGGCACGTGCTCAGCACGGCCTTGGAACCACGACCAAATGCCCTGTTTGACCGCGGATCCACGGCCATGTAGTGGGGTCTTTTGCTGGATTCTTCTAGGCTGCTTCCTATTGCATTTTACTTGGCTTTTCTTCACTTGGTTCTTCAGAATGTCTTCTAGTCTCTTCCAGATTTCCACAGTGCATAATGTCGTGGACTTTTACCGTTTTCTTCGTGTCGAAGTCTTGAACGTTTCGCTGCCTTTGTACTTTGTGAAATTGTTCATTGATCTTCATTTGTCCCTCAAACTGTTGGCATGATCACGATTCTTCTATTTGTTGGTCGTAGTCTCACTTTTGTATGGTCTTTCATCATTTTCACTGTTTTGTTCTGAGAACCTGTAAGCTGCAATTATATAGCATACATGGATCAAAAGCACCTATTTATTTGTAAAATGAATAAGAATGGGGAATATATTAATGCAAAATTATGATATGAACAAATACCCCCAAACTTATCTTTTGCTCGTTCTCGAGCAAAACTAGTTTTATTCTAGAAAAAGACCTAACCTCACTTTCGTAGGGAAACACGATTGCACTGAGCTCGTGCAACAAGCCGTTAAACCTCTAGGTGTCCCTAGTAGGAGGAGTGTTGTTTCCTAAGGGTTTTCAGCGGATACTACCCACAAAATCCTATCAATTCGGCCTATTGACTTTTATTCTCCAATTAGGTTTTCTAGCAAGAAATTCTATTATCTTCAACTCAGAAATTATCAAACCGTATTTTTCACGCTTCCTTATCATTTAACTTAAGATTGTATATGTTCTGTAAATTCACTTAGTTTTTAGCATCTTTTGAATTTTCCTTATAAGGTTCCATCTCAACTTAGGAATTTTTATCATCTCTACTAAAGATATAAGTCCTATTTTTCATTCCTTATCTCTCATCTAAACCCCAATCATATACCCCTACGTGTATGTATCACCCCTACACTTTGAAATTCAATTCAAGCTCTTATACTCTTTTCCATCGTCCAAAGTACTTTTAATTGGTGAATTTTTAGATGAAATTGCTCACACATCCTTCATGCGACCGCTAATACTTCTTGAGGTACTAACGACCGATTACAAAATGTGTTTGCACATTAAGGCGTAATTCCTAGTCTTGTAACACCTAAGGCTTTAGCAGTGACTCCCAAACCAGTTGGTCTAAGGCACTAGGTGATAAAGCACCCTTGGATAATATTTTTTTTTATTTATGCAGCCTTAACTAATTACAAAAACCAGTGTTCATTTTTTTATCTCTTTATTCACACTTTTATTTTTATTTTATTTTCCTTCTTACTAAGGACTTTAGACAAGAGCATTTCAAGGTCTCTTCTACTATTCCAAGTTTCAAGGTTCGTGTTTGTGCAATTTGTCTGGTATATATTTTCAGAATTTAAACTTAAGCTTAGGAATTATTTTTCAGACTTATACTTTAATAAAAATATCAATACTTTTCCTTTATTTTGACTTAACTCAAGAAGTGAACTCAAAATTTGCCTATTTTTAAGTAAACTACTAAGACATATATTTTCTACCGTTAAATTTTAAGAAAGGTTATTTTTAGGGTTTTTAATTTTCTAATCTAGGATCTAGTTTTTCCTAGCTAGTTAACCTTCTTGTCAAACTTAAGTCAATTATGGCCAAAATTGAATTTTTAATTTTTATAGTTTTTTTTTTAAATTTTTCAGTTTTTTTGTTTGATTTTTCATTTTATATTTTTTGTTTTTTTTATTTTCATTTATTTTCATTTTTAATGATTTTTTTATATAGATGCAATGTAAAATTTAAACATGCAAAAGAAAAAGAAAAAATATATACAAAAATTTAAAAGAAATATGCAATACAAATGATAACTATTTAAAACCCCCAACTCCCCCAAACTTATGAAAAGCAGTGCCCTCACTGCTCGGCCCCACGCCGCGCCCTTAAGCGTGAACGGGAACGCTCCTCCCTACCTAGCAGGGTTCGGATCCCCTGCTCTACTTCAGTCAACCGCCTATCATGGTCCCTAGCTATCCCCCTCAACTCATCTATCCCCCTAACAACTCTTCGCATCAAATTTGCATGTTCTAAAGGGGTGAGTTCTCCCTCGCTTGCGACCGAGCTGGAGCTAGGTGTGCGGGGAGGGGGGGAGGGGGGGTACGTGCTCCGCCGGTTCAGTTCTTGACCACACATCCGTTAATCTTGTATATGACGTAGAAACGCCCTCAATGAGAGGCCTGACAGGTATGCCTCCAAGCATGTAAAATTCGAACTCTTCTATGGGGAGGAAATATCGACATAGTTGGGAAACGGGTGGTTTGCGGCTCTTTTGCCCGCACCTATTGAGTTTAGTAGCACCGTGCACATATCGAAACGAGGGTTTCTTGTCATGAGTGTGTGCACGATATGCAGTGAGGGTGTAAAAAATATGGTGTTGTGGGAACCAGCAAAAATATTGTTTTGTGCCCAACGGCACACAGTTAAGACATTAGCAAAAATGGTTCTCGCTTGGATCCCCTTCCGTGGCTCCCTCGAGCAATCAGTGCCCATTAAGGGTATGTAATCCTCAAACTGTAATGGTTGATCATGAGCGGGTATCCTAGGGATTAATGTGACTTCATGTATGAAGTCTCTATCAATAATAAACTCCCTATCACCTCACTGTAATTTTATAAAGCCATATTGGGTGAGACACCCATCTTCCATGCACTCATAAAAACGAGTGACTAATTCCGGAAGGGCATAGGCGTTTGGGTGATTATATATCAAAAAGTTCCAGCCCCTACGTGCTATCTCATTCGCAAAATAACTTCCATACACAGCGTGTGAAAAAATTTGTGAAAAGTCTCGCTCAAGTTGCATATTAGGTGCCATCAGGTAAGCTACGATCTACAGAAATTAAAAACAGAAAGGGTTTTGAGAGATCGAACCTCCCCGGAAAAAATCAGGGGGTGAAGACCAGAGGGCGCGGCGCTTGCGCGGTCGTGAGCGACTTCGGGTGGCGGTTCCGTGGTGCTCCGGCGAGATCGCTCGGTGAAAACGAGGCGGCGACGGCTAGAGTTTCTGAGGGAATTCTTTTTTTTAGGGTTTGTGAACAGAGAGGGTTGGGGTCTATATATATAGGGGAAGTGTTGGCTATTTGAAAATAAACTCCTCTAAATGGAGGAAATTATTTGCAAATAAATTCCTCTAAAAGGAGGAAATTATTTGCAAATAAAAAATTTTATTTTTATTTTTGTATATTTTTTTATTAAATATGGAAATTTCTAAAAAATACCCAAATATTTTTATTTTCAATTTTTTTTTTATTTTTTTAATGTTATTTTGTATTTATAAAATTACAAATGATACATACCCCTAAACTTGTTTGAAACAATGTTTTGGCTAGATGATCGAAAATCTGGGGGTAAATGGAGGAAGATCAGTCAGTATAAATTGGCTCCTGCAAAAACAGGAGCTCCTCCGACGGGTCCGTAGTGAGGAACGGTTTGAGTCGATATCCCTTTACTTTAAATAAAGTACCGTTCTCCGGGTTTTCAAGATCTACCGCACCGTGCGGATATACGGTGTGTACCAAGAATGGCCCTTTCCATCTAGATTTGAGCTTGCCGGGATGGAAGTGTAACCGAGTGTCATAAAGCAAAACCTGTTGACCAGGTTTGAAAGTTTTGTGCATAAGGTGTTTGTCATAGAACACCTTCGTTCGGTTTTTAACAATTACTGCATTCTCATAAGCCTCATCCCGCAGCTCATCCAATTCATTCATTTGCAACTTTCTACTGCTGCTGCAACTCCCATGGATAAGATCAACTCTTTAATCGCCCAAAATGCCTTGTGCTCAATTTCAACAGGAAGGTGGCAATCTTTCCCATAAACAAGCCGGTATGGAGACATACCAAGATCGGTCTTGTAGGCAGTACGGAATGCTCATAGTGCATCAATCAGTTTTGTTGACCAATCTTTACGGTTTTTGGAAATCATTTTCTCCAAAATTTGTTTAATCTGCCAATTCGAAATCTCGTCTTGCCCATAAGTTTGAGGATGATATGGTATTGACAATTTGTGAGTAATGGAGTATTTACGCATTAAGGACTCAAAAGTCATATTGCAGAAGTGAGATCCATTATCACTTATAATCGCTCGAGGATGCCCAAACCGAGAAAAGATGTTTTCTTTAAGAAATCGAACGACAACCTTGTTGTCATTCATCCGGCTGGGCATAGCCTCGACCCATTTTGACACATAGTCAACAGCCAGTAGAATATACATATTCCCAAAGGAATTGGGAAATGGTCTCATGAAGTCTATTCCCCAAACATTAAAAATATCCACAACCAAAATTGGTTGGAGCGGCATTTCATTTCTCCATGATATCCGGCCCAAGTGTTAGCACCGGGAGCATGTCTTGCAGTATTCATATGCATCTCTAAAAAGTCGTGGCCAGTAGAAACCACACTGCAAGATTTTTTCTGCTGTCTTCTTGGGGCTCAAGTGCCCGCCACACGCTTGATCGTGGCAAAAAGACAGCACACTCTTAACTCGTTTTCGGGGACACACCGACGAATGATTTGGTCGGAACAGTATTTAAAGAGATACGGTTCATCCCAGTAATAATGTTTTACTTGGGACAGGAATCGGAGTTTGTCCTGTTTCGACCAATATTTAGGTATCAGTGGCCAAATAGTTTACTATATCAGCGAACCAAGGTTCGCATGACACCGTTAAGAGCTGCTCATCGGGAAAAACATCTTTAATAGGAATTTCGAGTGTAGGCGAAGAAGGAAGTCGTGAAAGGTGGTCGATAACTACATTTTCACATCCTCTTTTGTCCATTATGACAAGGTCAAACTCTTGTAGCAAGAGGATCCAACGTATTAGCCGGGATTTAGCATCCTTCTTCGCAAAAAGATGGCGAAGAGCTGAATGATCCGTGTAAACAATCACTAGAGAGCCGATTAAATAGGGCCTGAATTTTTCAAGTGCAAACACAACAGCTAAAAATTCTTTTTTTGTTGTTGTGTAATTCACTTGGGCCTCATTTAATGTTCAGCTAGCATAATAAATTACGTGCGGCATCTTATTAATAAGCCATCCAAGGACAACACCAATGGCGAAATCAGATGCATCGCACATAATTTCAAATGCACGCGTCCAGTCGGGAGATAAAAGAATGGGCGCAGAAATGAGTGAGTGTTTCAATGACTCGAATGCTTCCATGCAGGTTGAGTAAAAATCAAAAGTTGTGTCCTTGGCCAATAAAAGAGTCAAGGGTCTAGCTATCTTGCTAAAATCCTTGATGAACCGTCTATAAAAACCGGCATGGCCAAGGAATGCTCGAATGTCTTTGACGCATTTAGGAGGAGGAAGATTGGAAATGACTCCAATCTTGGCTTTATCAACCTCTATGCCGTTTTGCGAGATGACATGTCCTAAGACAATACCCTCTCGTACCATAAAGTGGCATTTCTCCCAATTTAAAGTTAGGTGCTTATCCCTACAGCGGGTATGAACTGCGTCTAAGTGTAGCAAACACTCATCGAAGGAGTCGCCGAAAATGGAGAAATCATCCATAAAAATCTCCAAAATTTTTTCAACCATGTCTGAAAAGATTCCCATCATACACCGCTGGAAAGTAGCGGGTGCATTGCATAACCCAAAGGGCATGCGACGGTAAGAGAATGTACCGAAAGGACAAGTAAAGGTGGTTTTGTCTTGATCCTTTTCGGTGATGGGAACTTGATTATAGCCGGAATAGCCATCCAAAAAGCAGTAAAATTCGTGCCCAGCCAATCGTTCTGGCATTTGGTCAATAAAAGGTAACGGAAAGTGGTCTTTCCTTGTCGCAGCATTGAGTTTTCTATAGTCGATGCAAACTCGCCACCCAGTTTGGGTGCGAGTAGGTATTAACTTATTTGCCTCATTGGTTATGACCGTTATGCACGATTTCTTTGGGACAACATGAATGGGGCTAACCCACTGGCTATCAGAGATAGGGTAAATGATACCACTATCAAGACATTTAACAATCTCCTTCTTGACAGTCTCTTCATTATGGGGTTAAGCCGTCTTTGTGGATCCCTTACTGGCTTGGCATCATCCATCATATGTATATGATGTTCAACTATGAGGGGACTAATCCCCTTGATGTCCGCCATAGTCCAGCCAAAAGCTTGCCATTTTTTTTGTAAGACCATTAAAAGGGCATTCTCTTGCTCGAGAGCTAGAGATGCCGATATGATAACAAGAAGGGTCTCATTCTCACCTAAGTAAGCATATTTAATGTGAGACAGGAAAAGCTTGAGTTCGAGTTTCGGAGGTGAAACAATTGAATGTAACATTGGTGAAACTGTCTCGAACTCGAAGGATTCCATCAATAGTTCAAAGCGAGTGTAAGCAACCGGGTCAGATGGTTCAGCTAACTCATCCGAAAAATCAAAGGACTCAAACTCGGGTGGCGAGTCTTCAAAGTCGTCCAAAAAAGTGAAACACTCGTAATCGTTGTCTGGTGTGAAAGCTGTGTCAGATTCTAGGAAGAGCGCATTAGAGGCGTCAAAACTGCTGTTATCGAATAGAAATTTTTCGAGCTCACAGTCCTCCTGCGTGATCTCGTGGATCGAGCAAACATCAAGTACACTAGCATTAGGCTCGGAGGGTTGATTTCCTAACTTAAAAATGTTGAGTTCAATTGTCATATTTTCAAAAGATAGGTTCATCGAACCGTTTCGACAATTGATCACCGCATTAGAAGTCGCAAGGAATGGTCGACCGAGTATCACCGGAATTTGACTCCGTGGGTCAGCTACAGGCTGTGTATCCATAACAATAAAATCAACGGGGAAAATGAAGTCCCCTACATTGATCAACACATCCTCTAACTCACCCCTAGGATGGGTGATGGATCGGTCGGCCATTTGGAGAGTACAATGAGTGGGTTTAAGCTCTCCAACGCCTAATTGTTCGTATACCGAATAGGGTAGCAAATTAACACTAGCACCAAGATCAAAAAGTGCCCGATTGATGTTCTTATCCCCAATTGTTATTGAAATTGTAGGATAGCCGGGGTCCTGAAAGGTTCCTAGGCACTCTTGTGAAGGTTCATAAGGCATCAAACATGCCCGGATAAAAATTTAGACGTGCCGAACAACCCAAGGCCGGGATCTTTGCTAGATTATTAGGGTTTAACATGCAAGATGATAACTTTTATCTAAGTGTGAGGGATTACAACCTTTGTAGTCCGCTCCTTCGCTTCACAAGCTCCGAGTAGAAGTCCCTTTGCCGCGATCCACGATCTCCCGGACTCATGAGAGGCTCCACGACTCGAACGATCCATGCTAGCTTGAAGTGTTCCAAATCTCCGATGATCTACGTCGAAGTTGCAAAGACTCAAGCTTTCTCACTCTAAAGAGATGAACACACTAATCTCATGGGCTAGATGAGATGAGGATGAGAGAGTAGTATTTTTGCTTTCTTTTTAAATCATTTTCTCATATTTATTCATCACATAAAGAAAATCAAGTAAGCTTTTTCAAGAGAGAAGAAGATGATCATGGAAAAGATAATGATTATTTTTTTTTTGTGATGAATAGAAAGAAATGTATATGATTGATATATAAACCATGGTCAAGGATGAGTGGCTAGGATTGTGTAGAGAATAAACTAGAGTTAGGGTTTGGTTGGGTTAAAAAAGTGTCATCCAAAAATATCTTAACAATGACAAAAGAAAAAGCTTCTAGAAGGTGCATGAAGCATCTAACCCTAATCAAACCCTAACCTCAATTAATCATCCTTAAACATGTTTAACAATTAATCATATCATGTCACAATAATATATATCACATATATATTATATATTTGCAACAAAAGAAAATAATACAATTAACATATATCGCATATATATCAATGTATCATCCAGTGAGAAAATGAAATAATAAAGCGAGACAATATTAGATAATGTAATACAATATATCATATATATTATTATACATTAAATCATCGAATCAACACTTGATTCGATGATCCGGCTATATCGAATATTACCGACTAATATATTATGTACCGATTCATCGAATCAACACTTGATCCGATGTCCCGGTTCATATCTAAATATCGCGAGAATATAATACGGTATCTCATATCGCATTATTCTCGGTCCTGCACATATCACATATGTGCCTCTACTCCGTTTCGCCTGAGCCAAGAAACCTCTATGTAGGACTCTAAAGAATCGTCTATACGCCGGTAGCAGGTGATGATCATATCAAACACCCACAAGCTGCAAGCGGTCAGCTAAACGTAACAGCCACCCAGGTATTGAGCGATCAGAAGATCAACAAGCTAGCCTGTGCGTTCTCCTGTGAATCCAATCAGTAACACTCCCGTACAGTCCGGTCTGTTCGTCTGATATGTCGCATATCAAGTCTAGGGGTGGTAAACGTCAGACCCCAGTAACCGATAAGTCGTGTCGATGTGTGGCTCATAAGGGGTCGAGAAACTACTAGTAACACTTACCAGTAAATCTCTATATCAGCCCTGGCCAGGGACTTCCAGTTATAGCCAATCGAACACAGCACAACATCAACTCCCTATACCGGGAGAGACGAATCCCCTCCTATCGCTCATTGCCTCCATGTGATTCGGGACTGTACCCAAAAGCCACCGTTTTGCACGCCCTCTTGGACGTGGTAAGGTGGAAATCAAAGCACAGTGGGAATCACACAAGACTCTATGACGATCTCGGGTCTACAGACTACCCTGTACCAGTGTCACCGGAGAACTGCCATCTGACGTGTGGTATATCACCATCTGGGAGTTCTCGGCGAGTCCGTCCAGTGTACCCAGTCTCCACTGAGCACCCGTACACCATTTCTGATGTCAAACACCGATGGATATGGGATCATCCATCGCCCATCATATGGGTCAAGATGCGTATACGCTAGTCTACTCTGGTGTATTGATGCCCTGTCTCGATATACCCTCGACTAGGAACAGTTATAGGATGTACTCATCGACTACCGTGGCCCCACTAGTATGATCTCATCATAGTCCCAGTAGTCGAGTACAGATCCTAAGGGCTTTATCAACATGTGAGAGTAAAACAGTAAACCAATACAAGTCAACATGTTAAGATAAAGTGAAACCAAATAGCATACTATCATGACGAGCAAGAAAGTCATCTCTATATATATCCAAGCATCCATTATAATATACATCATATGTACAACAATGGCCTCTAGGGCATATACATAACTAACAATCTCCCACTTGCACTAAGGCCAGCTGCTGTAGTATCTCATACCTAGCATCCCGAATAATCTCTCAAACTGTATCTGGGGAATAGCCTTCGTGAATGGATCCGCAGTGTTGTCCTTCGTATCTACTATCCTGACCTCGATCTCCCGGCGATCAACTATCTCCCTGATCAGGTGATACCGCCTCAGAATATGTCTGGACTTCTGATGGGACCTGGGTTCCTTGGCTAACGCCACAGCTCCATTGTTATCGCAATACAGAGGTATTGGATGCTCAATGGATGGAACCACACCAAGTTCACTAATGAACTTCTTTATCCAGACAGCCTCCTTGGCAGCATCGTTGGCAGCGATGTATTCGGCCTCCATCGTTGAGTCTGCAACGGTATCCTGTTTGGAACTCTTCCAACATACCGCCCCTCTATTGAAGGTAAAGACAAAACTCGAATGCGACTTAGAGTCGTCCTTATCACTTTGGAAGCTGGAATCGGTAAAGGACTCCACCTGGAGTTCTCCGTTACCATACACCAAGAACATCTCCTTGGTCCTTCGTAAGTACTTGATAATGTTCTTCACTGCTGTCCAATGACTGTCTCCAGGATCTGCTTGATACCGACCCACTACACTTAGTGAGTATGCTACATCGGGTCTGGTACATAACATCGCATACATGATAGAGCCTACTGCCGAAGCATAGGGTATCCCTTGCATGCGAGCTCTCTCCAAATCAGTCTTGGGAGACATCTCTTTGGAGAGAGTGAGTCCAGAGATTGTGGGTTGGTTCCCACGCTTGGATTCTTCCATACTAAACCTCTTTAGTATGGTGTCAATATACCTGGATTGGGACAATCCCAGTATCCGTTTAGATCTATCTCTATAGATCATGATTCCCAATACGCAGGAGGCATCACCTAGATCTTTCATTGAGAATCTCTGTGATAAGAAGAGCTTGACTGATTGCAGCATAGGAATATCATTTCCTATCAAGAGTATGTCATCCACGTACAATACGAGGAAGACAACCTTACCCTCTGCTACCTTCTTATAGATACAAGGTTCATCTACATTTTTGATGAAGTCAAACTCTTTGACTACAACATCAAAACAGATGTTCCAACTCCGCGATGCTTTCTTTAACCCATAAATGGATTTAAGCAGCTTGCACACCTTTCCGCTGCTCCTACTATCTACGAAGCCCTCTGGCTGAGTCATGTACACGCACTCTTCCAAATCACCGTTTAGAAAGGTGGTCTTAACATCCATTTGCCAGATTTCGTAGTCATGGTATGCAGCAATGGCAAGTAAGATCCGGATGGACTTAAGCATAGCCACTGGAGAAAAGGTTTCGTCATAATCCACACCTGGTCGTTAACGAAAACCCTTTGCTACAAGTCTAGCTTTGAAAGTCTCAACTTTTCCATCTACACCAAATTTCCTTTTAAAAATCCACTTGCTCCCAATGGGTTTTACCCTTTCAGGAGCATTTTCCAAAATCCATACTTTATTGGTGTACATGGATTCCATCTCAGATCGCATTGCATCCAGCTATTTCACAGAGTCACCACTCGTGATGGCCTGCTCGAAACTAGTGGGGTCATCATCATCCATGATGCAATCCTCGCTTCCACCATCAATGAGAAAACCGTAGTATCTCTCAGGTGGACGAGAAACCCTATTAGATCGGCGGAGAGGCTGGGGTTCGTCGGGTACTACTGAATCCTCTGGTTCCAATAAATCATCAGTTGTAGTCTGTGGTGCTGGAACCTCTTCCATCTCTACCTCTTTGCCACTAATTTCTTTTGCAAGAAATTCCTTTTCTAAAAAGGTGGCATATTGAGAAATAAACACTTTTTGTTCATCAGCGTGATAGAAAATATATCCTTGAGAATTCTTAGGATATCCCACAAATTTGCAAAGAACTGATCGTGCCTCGAGTTTGTCTGGATTTTGTCTTTTGACATAGGCCGGACAACCACATATCTTAACTCGTTTAAAATATGGTCTCTTCCCACTCCATATCTCATATGGTGTGGTAGGTACAGATTTAGACGGAACTAGATTCAATATGTATATGGCTGTCTCAAGCGCATACCCCCAAAAGGAAATAGGTAACTCAGCATCGCTCATCATAGATCGCACCATATCTAATAGGGTCCGATTCCTTCGTTCCGATACACCGTTGTGCTGTGGTGTATAAGGAGGAGTAAGCTGAGAGAGAATCCCATTCTTTTTTAGATAATCTAGGAACTCACCGCTTAAGTATTCACCTCCTCGATCAGATCGAAGAATCTTAATACTTTTTCCCGTTTAATTCTCTACTTCGTGCTTATATTCTCTGAATTTCTCAAAAGCTTCAGACTTGTGTTTCATCAGGAACACATGTCCGAATCTAGAGAGATCGTCAGTGAATGTAATGAAGTAGGAAGAACCGTTCCTGGCATGCGTAGACATGGGACCACATACATCACTATGTATTAGTCCTAAGAGTTCAGTAACTCTTTCTCCGTGTCCACTAAACGGAGCTTTGGTCATTTTTCCTTTGAGACATGAATGGCAAGTATCATAAGATGATTATTCGAACGGATTCAAATAACCATCCTTATGTAACTTAGCCAGTCATGTCGCATTGATATGACCAAGTCTACAATGCCACAAGTAGGATTCGTTCACATCTGAACTTTTCCTCTTGTGTGTGTTTTGTATATTCAGGACTATATTCTGATTTAGAATGAATATGCCATTATGTAACGAGCCTGATGCAATCAACTTTTGATCTAGGAATATGTTCATAACATTATCCTGTACTACAAAATTATATTCCTCTTTACTCAATAAAGAAACTGATATAATGTTGCACATCATGTTCGGTATATAATAGCACTCATTTAGAATCAGTGTATTACGACTCGGCAATACTAGGTGATATTCGCCAACTGCTTTGGCTACAATACTTGCACCGTTCCCTACTTGAACGGAATGATCACCTTTTCCTAGTTCTCTACCTTTCTGTAGCCCATGTAACAATTTACATATGTGGGATCCTGATCCGGTATCTAATACCCAGGACGTAGGGTGAACTGAGAAACAGTTCTCAATATTAATACACCCGAAGAAGATGCATCAACATGCATGTTCTTTTGGGCGGCGTGAGAATCCAGATATTCTCCTGTTTCCTGTTCAGTCTTATAACTCTTATAAGAAAGAACGGGTCCAACGTTCCCTTGCTCAATACAATAATCGGGTTCAGTCAATACATCCATATTATTATCTTGATTATGGCCTGACATGGTCGCTACCTGGAGAGAGAGAGAAGAAAAACACTTTAGCGTATGCTCTTGCAAGATTAGATTGGTTATTATCTTATCTAATCAGGATGTCTCCCACTGGTTTTATCAAATCTACCTTAAAACCCTAAAAGGTAAGATTAGCCGGGATTAATTACACCCTATAATTTCGTCAATTTTTCAGCCAGATCAGTGTCGGTACTTTGAGGGAGGTTCCCCGTGCTTTCGCACGGACCTAATTAAAGTAAACCTCATTTTCCCAGAGGCGTAACCCCGTTAACACTTTTCTAGACACCTACTTGAATGACTAATTGTCCTGTGTAAAACTCTCCTAGGAGTAACACTTACTCGCAGTGGGTATCGGGATCCAACTATCTCATAGGAGGTATGCAATCTCATTGCAAATTTCAACACTTGAAATTCCCGATAATATTTTGCCCCTAGCGATCTATGACCTTAACTTAGTCAACAAACCATAAATCGCAAGTCAAGTTCAACCCGTACTTTTCCTGATAGAATTAAACCCACCCGCACGACCCTTAACTGAGTCAACAAGGCCGTACGAATACCCTAATCCAATCACATCTCATGTTTTAGCAGATAAACATTACTTAGCTACCGTACACTATGCCTTAACTAAGTCAACAAACATAGCACGAATACTAAATAATATCTATCTGAAATGACGGAGGGCTACGCAGGTTTTTCAGAAAACCCTGAGCGTAATGAACTTGATATCGTCCTAGAATCAAGTGTTTTTGAAAAGGAGTGTTTTTGAGGCTTTTCTTAGTTTCGCTAAAGGGGTCACTCCCGGTGAAAGGATCGTCGGCCCTTTCCTCATTGAATAAGGTGCAGGATATATCATATATACCGCTGTGCAAAGCAAAACACTAAAAGCATTCAAAAGACAAACCGCGTTTTGTAGCATCTGCCAGTTTCGCTAAAGAGGTCACTCCCGGTGAAGGGATCGTCGGCTCTTTCCCCATCGAATAAGGTGCAGGATATATCATATATATCACTGTGCAAAGCAAAACTGTAGCTACCCTTTTTATAAAGTTTTGATTCTACAACATCTTTAGGTTTCTTTTCTTTTTATTAATCTCATTAATAAATATCCCATCAGCTTATGCTTCCTAAGCATCACAGAAGAAACGAAAGCAGTAATATTTATATATCAGCATATATATATAGTATAAGCATTCGTCTCAGGCAGTAATATGATCTCATCACAGAACATTGCAGCAGAAGAACATATATGAAATATTGGATATACTAGGATGTCCGTGTTTTCAATACGAGCCTGTATAAAACACGGATTCCACGGTCGCGACGAATAGCCAAACCCACATCCCAAGACCCCTACGAGAGCGGCAAGTAACACTGCCAATTCTAGGGTTAGGAGACCCGATCTCGACTCCTCGAAATAGCCTCCCACTGGACCCTAGAACCCGGTTACTTGTGCTCCCCTCCTTGGGTCTACCTAATGCGGAAAAGTAAATAATATACACTGGTGACAGCAACCGCAACCTGGAAGTTCCCCAAATAAAAGAATATTACATTACAAATGAATTTTACATGAATGAAAATAAAAACCCTCATCTCACATAAAACCCCGGCTATTCAGAACGCGACGATCCAATATAACATATCACAGCAACACATAATATCTCATATCATCAACGTAAGTAAATATGCGCATCCCAATTGTCGTTGACATATAGCAACGAAACCGGCGATATCACATATTACACTTACGGTCACAGAAAAGAAAGTGTAAAACTACAACATTTGGAATCCACAATTACTTTAGACATCGTAAATCCGAAATATCACATACTTCGCATTTCATGCCTAACTCTATGAATTCCACATATTGTATCACATTCCAGATAAATGGACAATATTAAACTTTCTGAACAGATAATCAAATACCCAAAATTTCCCAAAGTGCTCAACTCTTGAGCGGAGTTCAAATAATCCCAGAATATGTCAAAGTACCAGTGATCCAGCCGTAGAAGGGTCAAGCCAACGCCTCATATGTGGCACGCCGTACTGCCCCAAACCCGAAGGTTCAAAAGGCAGTTCAAGACGGTCACATAATCGAGTTAAGGTTTGTTGTCTTCTAGAGGGTCCACCGCTTAACTTGTACAATTTTTCCGAAAGATTTAAACCCGAAAAAAAATTCAACACATGAAAGTTTGCCATACCGGGAAACAGTGAGTTAATGATATCCGTTCAAATAGTTTAACAGTTTCTAAATATCCGGAAAGAAATACGAATTTAAATATTCCGATCGAATCTACTATTACAAAACAAACCCCAGAAGTATTAACAGTTAAAACAGATTAAAAATACCCAGAAGCATCAACAAGTACCTACGGTTATTACCATAAAAGACACGTGTCACAACTCTATAATTCCGCCGCGGAACCGCCGCGCAAGCATGCTTGCGCCGCGGTTCCGCCGCCGTTTAGATGAATTGTGGGCCCGGGTTTTATGGTAATTCTTAGAATTCCCTGCTGATATTTTTACGTATTTTTAATTCAGAAAAATCCCAAATTTTAAAAAATTTCCAGAGAGGGGGTATATTTTGTCGGTTCGGATTCGATCGGAGTTTTAACTTCGTAAACACATCGCCTAATGCTCTAGCTAGGCTCTGATACCACTGAAAGGTTCCTAGGCACTCTTGTGAAGGTTCATAAGGCATCAAACATGCCCGGATAAAAATTTAGACGTGCCGAACAACCCAAAGCCGGGATCTTTGCTAGATTATTAGGGTTTAACATGCAAGATGATAACTTTTATCTAAGTGTGAGGGATTACAACCTTTGTAGTCCGCTCCTTCGCTTCACAAGCTCCGAGTAGAAGTCCCTTTGCCACGATCCACGATCTCCCGGACTCATGAGAGGCTCCACGACTCGAACGATCCATGCTAGCTTGAAGTGTTCCAAATCTCCGATGATCTACGTCGAAGTTGCAAAGACTCAAGCTTTCTCACTCTAAAGAGATGAACACACTAATCTCATGGGCTAGATGAGATGAGGATGAGAGAGTAGTATTTTTGCTTTCTTTTTAATTCATTTTCTCATATTTATTCATCACATAAAGAAAATCAAGTAAGCTTTTTCAAGAGAGAAGAAGATGATCATGGAAAAGATAATGATTTTTTTTTTGTGATGAATAGAAAGAAATGTATATGATTGATATATAAACCATGGTCAAGGATGAGTGGCTAGGATTGTGTAGAGAATAAACTAGAGTTAGGGTTTGGTTGGGTTAAAAATGTGTCATCCAAAAATATCTTAACAATGACAAAAGAAAAAGCTTCTAGAAGGTGCATGAAGCATCTAACCCTAATCAAACCCTAACCTCAATTAATCATCCTTAAACATGTTTAATAATTAATCATATCATGTCACAATAATATATATCACATATATATTATATATTTGCAACAAAAGAAAATAATACAATTAACATATATCGCATATATATCAATGTATCATCCAGTGAGAAAATGAAATAATAAAGCGAGCCAATATTAGATAATGTAATACAATATATCATATATATTATTATACATTAAATCATCGAATCAACACTTGATTCGATGATCCGGCCATATCGAATATTACCGACTAATATATTATGTACCGATTCATCGAATCAACACTTGATCCGATGTCCCGGTTCATATCTAAATATCGCGAGAATATAATACAGTATCTCATATCGCATTATTCTCGGTCCTGCACATATCACATATGTGCCTCTACTCCGTTTCGCCTGAGCCAAGAAACCTCTGTGTAGGACTCTAAAGAATCGTCAATACGCCGGTAGCAGGTGATGATCATATCAAACACCCACAAGCTGCAAGCGGTCAGCTAAACGTAACAGCCACCCAGGTATTGAGCGATCAGAAGATCAACAAGCTAGCCTATGCGTTCTCCTGTGAATCCAATCAGTAACACTCCCGTACAGTCCGGTCTGTTCGTCTGATATGTCGCATATCAAGTCTAGGGGTGGTAAACGTCAGACCCCAGTAACCGATAAGTCGTGTCGATGTGTGGCTCATAACGGGTCGAGAAACTACTAGTAACACTTACCAGTAAATCTCTATATCAGCCCTGGCCAGGGACTTCCAGTTATAGCCAATCGAACACAGCACAACATCAACTCCCTATACCGGGAGAGACGAATCCCCTCCTATCGCTCATTGCCTCCATGTGATTCGGGACTGTACCCAAAAGCCACCGTTTTGCACGCCCTCTTGGACGTGGTAAGGTGGAAATCAAAGCACAGTGGGAATCACACAAGACTCTATGACGATCTCGGGTCTACAGACTACCCTGTACCAGTGTCACCGAAGAACTGCCATCTGACGTGTGGTATATCACCATCTGGGAGTTCTCGGCGAGTCCGTCCAGTGTACCCAGTCTCCACTGAGCACCCGTACACCATCTCTGATGTCAAACACCGATGGATATGGGATCATCCATCGCCCATCATATGGGTCAAGATGCGTATACGCTAGTCTACTCTGGTGTATCGATGCCCTGTCTCGATATACCCTCGACTAGGAACAGTTATAGGATGTACTCATCGACTACCGTGGCCCCACTAGTATGATCTCATCATAGTCCCAGTAGTCGAGTATAGATCCTAAGGGCTTTATCAACATGTGAGAGTAAAACAGTAAACCAATACAAGTCAACATGTTAAGATAAAGTGAAACCAAATAGCATACTATCATGACGAGCAAGAAAGTCATCTCTATATATATCCGAGCATCCATTATAATATACATCATATGTACAACAATGGCCTCTAGGGCATATACATAACTAACAGTCCTTATGTTTTTGGGGTAAAGATTGGAAAAGAGCTTTACTTACAGCACTAGCCACGAAAACTTTTTTTGGTACTTGTGACTTTCTCTTTTTGGTGCATAAGTCCTTTAAGATTTTAGCGTAAGAAGGGACTTGTTGGATTGCATCCAAGAGAGGTATGTTTATGCTAACCTGTTTGAATAACTCCACAATCTTCTCCATTTGTGGAGTTGGTTTATTGGATCTCAACTTGTTTGGAAAAGGAACATTTTGAAAATTTGTTGAGTCCAATGTTTGTGGAGTAGATTGCGGAGTTGGAATGGACTCTAGTGTTGGTGTGTTCGTGAAGTGAGATGTGGGTCCGTTAGAATTAGAAGAAGTAGAGTCTTGTGAAGAATGAAGAATAGGCTCTGACGAAGAAGATGAAGATGAAGATGAAGAAGAAGAAGAAGATGAAGAAGAAGAAGAAGAAGATGAAGAAGAAGCACCGACAGGGGTGTCATCACTATTACCCACGTTATTATGCAACACTTTTCCAGATCTCAACGTGGTCACGTCATTTACATTATGATTTTGTTATTCATAAGCAACATGTGCGTTATGTGCGTGACCGAGATTTGGCAATGGTTGAGATGGAAGTTTTCCCTTTTCTCGCTCGCTCAACGCAGCATTTAGTTATGCAATTTGGGCCTCAATTGATTTGATGCTTTGATCATGTGAAGCACTGTTTTGCACCAAAGACTGAATGGAAGTCTCCAACCTTGCTGTGGACTGTGTAGATTGTTTTAAAAACGCATCTAGACTTCGTTCTAGCGAGGAAACCTTATCGTTATTCGGTTGAACAAAATTGTTTTGAGGATAAGAATTGTTGGGCACAAAATTGTTCATTTGGTTTGGGTAAGGTTGGGGTTGGAAATATTGCTGGTATTGAGTTTGTTGAGGTACTTGTTGTTGTGGAGGAGGAGGCCTTTGTAAGTTGTTATTGCCTTGGAATTGTTGATTTTGATTCCAAGCAAAATTTGGGTGGCTCCTCCAACCAGGATTATAAGTCGAAGAGTATGGATCATTTTTTTGTCTTTGCTGAAAGGCAGCATTGACTTGATCTTGTCTTTGAATATGTGGATTGTAAGGACACTCTTCAGTAAGATAGGATGGATCCGAACAACAAGCACAAACAGTGCGTGGGGGTAAAGCAGGGGCAGGAGAAGGCGATGAGAATTTGCTCTCAATTGCTTCTAGCTTTTTCGTAAGTGCGGCCATTTTGTCCTTCATTGCAATCGACATATCTAGTTGATGTATGCCTGCCCTAGACTGACCTAATGAAGAAAATGAGGTGGTCTTAGTGCTTTCCCACTGAAGTATTTGTTCAGCAAGATCGTCGAGAAACTGCCAAGCTTCCTCGCTTGATTTTGTAAGAAAGTGACCTTGACAAATGGTTTCCAACAACTGCTTAGTTGCTGGGTTCAATCCTTCGTATAAAATTTGGCAAAGTTGCCAATTCTCGATACCGTGGTGAGGGCATTGAACAAGTAGGTCTTTAAATCTTTCAAAACACTTCCAAAAAGGTTCGGAAGGAAGCTGGGAAAATTGAATAATTTCGTTGCGAATTCTCGCGGTCTTGTGATGTGGGTAAAACTTTTTTAGAAAAGCTTTAACAAACTCTTCCCAATTTTTTATCGAGTGTGATGCTGTGCTATATAACCATTTCTCGGCTAGGTCACATAAGGTGAATGGAATGACACGTAACCTTATAGCATCATCAGAAAGTTGTGTAGTCTTCATCATTGCGCAAACATTTTGGAATTTTTTATGAAGATATAGGCATCTTCGGATTCCAGCCCGTGAAATTTGGGCAACATGTTGATGAAGTGGGGTTTAATCTCAAAGTTATCCCCATTAGCCGGTGGAAGTGAAAGACAAGTTGGTAAAGCGGTACGGATAGGGTAGAAAAGACCCTGGAGTGCGATTTGTTGGGGCGTTTCAACAGGTAGGTGTTGTGGGTTATTCGCACCTAGTGGTGGTGGAATCAGTCCCGCGAGTAAGGGGTTGTTAGGATTGAATCCGGACATCTCTTTAGAAGACGAAGAATATGAAGGTGAAGGTAAAGAAGTGGAAGGAATTTCGACTTCGGAGTCGAAAGCGTCGTCAGTCGGTACTAATGAGACACGGACTAAACGGGAACTAGTGTCCCTAGTGTTGTGCCACGGCAGCGCCCCGGCCGTCTATCCGAGGCCAAAATGCGGAATCAAAATTTTTATTAACTTTAAACCGGCGCTACCGCGGACAATAAAACCTGGATCGTGACCATTAACCTAATGCTAGCTAACAAGAGAAGGGAAGAGAGCTATACCAAATGATCCGTGTCCTTCGGTCTTCGTCTCCACTCCGATCTCCTCGCGGAATCTCCGGTCGTCGCCTCCTTGTCGAAAAGGGCACCACATCGCCGGATTCTTTTACGGGCTCCCACCTCTGGACTGAGGCAACTCGGGCGCGAAGTTGGTGAGCCGATGCGTCCAAGAGATGCTGTAGATGTAGTGTAGAAACACTTTGTCTCAATGGGGTGAAGTTGCCTTTGATGGAGGAATGAAACCATGAACTTTTGAGAGGTGTTATGAATTTTGCAAGCATGAATGAGATGAAGAAAAATGCCACACATCAAAATGAAACCCTCTCTCTTTTTCATCTAATGTGGCCGGCCCCTTCTTATCAACAAATGGTGGAGGGAATGAAAACATGAAGGGAGGTGAGTGTAGTAAAAGCAAAGGGGTGACCACATCCAAAAGAAATGATAACCATATCATATCAATTTCTAATCCATCCTAATCACCATTTAATGCAAAGGAAGAGATGGAAAAAGAATCTCATCATGAAGCCACATAATGCAAGAAAACCCCTCCACAAAATGTTATTTGCACACTTGCAAATAACCCCCTCCATCGGAAAGTCCGGCCGGGAAGGAACAAAGGAAAACTGGCCGGAACGGAATGCAAACTGGCAACTTCAGAAAACTGATCCCGTAATAAATTACAGGAAAACCCCGCTAACTGCATATACATGCCCGCATTTGTATTCCCACTGAACACAAATTCAAAGAGACAAAATCTACGCTGTCTAATACTAGGATCCGGCTTAAACCAAAGCCGGCTAGTAAAATCCGTCCGATCACGATCCGTGCAATACCGCACGTATTTGATCGAACCCTGCCATATCTCCATACAGCCACTACAGCGTTTCGCCCAAAACTTGAGTAACTGTGTGTGGTGGACTCTAAAGACTCGTCAATACTATGGCTGTGGATTTAACCACTAGTACGTCAGAGGTATTAGCCATACGTGACGGGCTACCAGCTATTGACCAAAAGGGACGTCGATGAGCGAACTCATCCTGACACCCTACTGAGCCTGTCAATGACAATATCCGTACAGTCTCGTCCGTTCGCCTATGAGTATCGCATTGCGGGCCTAGGCGGTTGGTAAAAGTCAGACCCCCAAAAGCGGTACAAGTCGTGTCGGAGTGTAGCCCAGAACACCCTGAGATACTACTGGAATACCTACCAGTAAATCTCCTGCCTTGGCCGAGGGCTTTGTGTAATGGCTCTCCTAGACACAGCGCGACCTTACCCCCAATACCGGGAGAGAAAAACCTCTGCAGATCCGCTCACTGCCTCCATGTGGCTCGGGACTGTACCCAACTAAAACCTGTTTGCACGACTCCTTTGAGTCGTGGTAGGGTAGTAATCAAAGTACAGTGGGAACTCACACGAGACAAATGACGATCTCAGGTCGATGAACTAACCTGTACACATGTCACCAGGGAACTGCTATCCGACGTCTGGTATAATCCCAACTAGCATGTTCCCGGCGAGTCCTGTCCGGTGTACTCATAACCCAATGAGCACATGTATACATCTTAGGTGAACCAACTGACATCAGTGGCTTGTGAGACCGGCCACCGCCCCTCGTCGGCGTCTCGACTGTATACACTAGTCTACTAATGGAGTATCGATGCCCAGTCTCGAAACTCCCACGACTAGGGACCTTTTAAGGATGTGCTTATAGACCCCAGCTCCTACGTATATGATCGCCATCATACTGCTAGCCGTCAAGCAAGAATCCTAAGGGCTCTATCAACGTATAATAGCGACCTGTCAGGTCACCTAAAGCAGTACACGATGATAGAGATGTTGGAGATAGTGCCCTCAGAGTCAATTATTGGGTCACAGGCACGTGATTGCAATGATTGATGGAGGACCTATCCCGGTAGGACAGTCTTACTCAAAATGATAGTATGCTATCTGGTTTATCTTTATCATCGTGTACTGCTTTAGGTGACCTGACAGGTCGCTATTACACGTTGATAAAGCCCCTAGGATTCTTGCTTGACCACCAGCAGTATGAGGGTGATCATATACGTGAGAGCTGGCAGTCTATAAGCACATCCCTAAAAAGTCCCTAGTCGTGGGAGTTTCGAGACAGGGCATCGATACTCCAGAGTAGACTAGTGTATACAGTCGAGACCCCGACGAGGGGCGGTGGCCGGTCTCATAAGCCACTGGTGTCAGTTGGTTCACCTAAGATGTATACAGGTGCTCATTGGGTTATGAGTACACCGGACAGGACTCGCCGGGAACATGCTAGTTGGTCTTATACCTGACGTCAGATAGCAGTTCCCTGGTGACATGTGTACAGGTTAGTTCATCGACCTGTGGATCGTCATTTGTCTCGTGTGAGTACCCACTGTACTTTGATTACTACCCTACGACGCTCAAAGGAGACGTGCAAACAGGTTTTAGTTGGGTACAGTCCCGAGCCACTTGGAGGCAGTGAGCGTATCTTCAGGGGTTCGTCTCTCCCGGTATTAGGGGTGAGGTCGCGCTGTGTCTAGGAGAGCCATTACACGAAGCCCTCGGCCGAGGCAGGAGATTTACTGGTAGGTATTCCAGTAGTATCTCAGGGTGTTCTGGGCTACACTCCGACACGACTTGTACCGCTTTTGGGGGTCTGACTCTTACCAACCCCCTAGGCCCGCCATGCGATGCTCATAGACGAACGGACCGGACTGTACGGATATTGTCACTGACAGGCTCAGTAGGGTGTCAGAATGAGTTCGCTCATCGATGTCCCTTTTGGTCAATACCTGTTAGCCCGTTACGAATTGGCTTATACCTCTGACATGCTAGTGGTTAAATCCACAACCAAGGTGTTGACGAGTCTTTAGAGTCCCCCATATTCAGTTACTCAAGCTTTCGGGCGAAAAGCTGTAGAGGCCGTATGGAGATATGGCAAGGTCCGATCTGATACATGCGGTATTGCACGGATCAGGATCGGACAGTTTGTATTACAGGCCGTATGGATATATGGCAGGGTTCGATCAGATACGTGCGGTATTGCACGGATCAGGATTGAATGGATACTACTAGCCGGTTTTGGTTTAAACCGGATCCTAGTATAGTACAGTGTAGATTTTATCTCATTGCATTTGTATTTCGGTCGGAATACAAATGCGGGTGTGTATACACAGTATCGGGGTTTTCCTGTAATTTATTATGGGACCAGTTTTCTGGAGTTGCCAGTTTGCTTTCCGTTTCGGCCATTTTCATTTGTATCGTTCATTGGCCGAAGATTGGTGGAGGAGGGCTTATTTGCATTTGTGCAAATAAGCATTTGTGGAGGGGGTTCTTTGCATTTTGTTGCTTCATGATAGCTCTTGTTAACCTTGACTTGTTCACTTCATCCATCATGGCTTGACTTTGGAGCAATCGTGATTTTGATAATGGTTGTGGTTGAGTGTGGATATGGTTGTGTTCATTACTTGTGATCATTTTCTTGCATGATATCTTTTGACCTCTCTCTCACTTGCTTTATGGAGTGGCTCCCATTATTTTTGAGACACTCTCCACTCTCATACTCTCCTCACACACACTTGGCCGACCACTTCTAATGGGGGCTGCCCATTTTTCTTGTGTGGGGATTTTGGTATCTTTGGCTTTGTAAAATCCCTACAACTCCATCTCCAAAAGCATATATCATTTCCTCCACCAAATGGCAACCTCCATAAACCCCAAATGAGACACAAGACTCTACACTACATTCTACAGCAAACCTTGGGCACGTCGACTAGCCAGCTTCGTGCCCGAGTTGCCTCGGTATTGAGGTGGGAGCCCGTAAAAGATGTAGGCGATGTGGTGCACTTCCGGCGATGAGGTGGAGACCGGACATTCCGCGGAAGATCGGGACGACGATGAGAAGACCGGAGGACTCGGATCACTCGGTATATTTCTCTTCCCCATCTTGTAGTTAGCTAGGACTAGTTAATGGTTCGATCCGGGTATTAGTGCGCGGTTGTGCCAGTTCATGAAAAATTTAAGTATATCACCGCTTCCGCATTTTGGCCTCGGGATGGAGGCCGGGGCGCCGCCGTGCACTTACAGTGGTATCAGAGCCTCGCCATTAACATAGTCTAGCTTTGTTTAATTTGTTTACATTTCCGATCGACCAAAATTCCAAAATCCGCGTTTTTCACATGCATCAGTTTTCTGTTGAAATTTTCTGGAGTCGAAAATTTTTTTAGGTTGTAGAAAAGTGATGTACTGGAAATTCTAAGAACACTGTGGAAATTCGATACAGTGACTCCATAATAGGAGCGCGGAACCGCGGCCAAACCCCCCTTTAGGCCGCGGTTCCGCCGCACTATGTTGAGATAACTGCATCAAATTTCAGCAGTTGCTTTCTGGGTTAAAATTAGGGTTTTTGGAATATTCATTTTGGGCCCAGAATTTCTTGATGTGCTACAGTAGTACTTGGGGCCCACTTGTTAAAATTTGATCGATCGGATATTTTAAACACATTAGTTCACAGTATTTACATTATATCTGCGACCCTGAATGTTACTTGATCGGTAAATCCAGTCTAACTGCTATAGCCCGGTTAGACGGATTTGCGAACGTGACTTTCACGTTGATGTTCTGTGTATTGCTGTGATGTTACGGATCGGTCGTAGGGGATAGCCTGGATGCAATGCTAGTACAGTTTTGGTTGTATTATGTACATTTGATATTGCGGGGCGAGCGTCCGACATGTGGACTGCCGTCACTGCCTGATTGTATTATTATTTTGGGGCACGACCAGGTTGCGGTCGATGTACCCGTTGTATGTATATTTTACTTTCTGTACTAGGATTACCCCGCGGAGGGGTGCACGGATAGCCGGATTCTAGAAGGCAACAAGCCCGCATCTCATGGCATTGGGACGGAGGGGGCTTCTCTCTAGAATTGGCGGGCTATTCACCGCACTCGTAGGGGGTACAGGTTGACCCAGGAGGGGTGCCCAAGTTACCAGATTCCGTGAAGTGCTGGGTGGTCCATTCACGTCGTTGAAGGGGGCTGCCTCGCTTCAGGTTTTGGCGGGTAACTTGCCGCGCCCGTAGGGGTCTAGGATTTCATTGCACAGGCTATCCACACGACCAGGGGAACGTCGGGTTTCAGTAGTGGCTCTGTGAAACCCGGGGATCTCAGATATCTGTATTGTTCTGTGTTGCTGTACATTTCTGTGATGTTGCATTTTTTTCACGCCTTGAGCGAAATATAATATATTGGTATATATATTAGTAGATGTTGTATATGTTTTGCATCCGCGCTAGTCCAGTCCCCGCTCTGTCGTTAGTTAGCTAACCTAACGGGTAATGACGGGACCCAATGGCGAATGCGGATGGCATATACGTACGTCATATTATTTTCGTTCTTTGTGGTGTGATCAATTGATGGGACTGCGTTGATTCGGATCAATGCAAGTTAAAAACAAACCTAATCTGATGTTGTTGGAACACTTTTCAAAAAGCTGTTATTACAAGGACGTTCATTTTTGTTTTGCATCGTGATATTCAGTTGGAATATCCTGCTCCTCAGTCGACGAGGCAAGGGCCGAGATCCCTTCACCGGGAGTGACCCCTTGGACAAAAAGTTTGCGTCAGGGCAATGACTTCACTATAGCCGATTACTTTTGCTTTGCATCGTGGTATTCAGTTGGAATATCCTGCACCCCATTCTACGGGGAAATAGCCGAGATCCCTTCACCGGGAGTGACCTCTTTAGCAAAGCTTTTCGTCACTATATTTTTAAAAGCTATCCGTTCCTTCAACGATATCAAGTTCATTACGTTAAAGGTTTTCGCCAGAAACCATTCGTAGCCCTCCGTCATTTCAGTTAAATATTCGGTAGTATTCAAGCTATGTATTTTGCCCTCACGCCAAGGCATAGTTATTGGTAGCTGCCGGGTATTTATCTGTTGCATAGATAGATGCGTTGGTTTGGGACAGTCGTACTACTATTTTGGCCTACGTCAAGGGTATGTACGGGTGGGTTCAAATTAACCTGGATAATGACGGGTAGAACTTGACATGTGACTTATGATATTTTGACCTCACGCCAAGGTCATAAGAGCATGGGGCAGAAATCACATCGGGAGTTTCTAAAGAAACTGAAACTTGCCAGATATGCGCATACCTTCTGGAGTGTGATGACGTGAGCGGATTCCGTCACGTTATCATGCAATGATAGTTGGATCCCGATTCCCACTGATGAGTTGGTTTACTCCTCGGGTGATCCCGACTAATTCTTCTTTCAGGTTTGGAGGAGAATTTGACGGTACAGTGGGAGGTTTCCTGATTAGATAAATTGGTAACCATTCTGATCTAGGTTAGAGTGCACGCTGAGTGTTTCTTTTCTCTCTCTCTTTGGCAGCGACCATTGACCCGACCCTAAGACTATAACTCAGTGACCAAGTTGACCGAACCTTCTTAAACACTGGCTTTTGGATTGTCAGAGTTGCAAACCTCATTGCCACTCCTACTTTTACCCTTTTCTCCGGGACACCCCGTATTACTACGAACGTCCACTTCCATTGGACAAAACCATCGTATGGTTATATATGAACTCGAAGGAATTTATTCGAGGATGGTTTCCGGTTCTGGAGAAAACGGATAGGATTATTTAGCTGTCTTTTCCTTTACCTTCTCTCAGGTTGCGAGTACTCCTTGGTTTAGGAGATAGTACACCTATTACGCAAACTGGATAGTCTTCTTCCAAACCTTAGGCTGGTGCCGAACGGTGGGGAATGAAGAAAACCAATTAGCATAACGATGGTGTGCAGAAGGTATTAAGTTAAGACAAAGCAAGGAATTAGTAAGAGGGTAAAGTAAATTGCGACTGCTATTCACGACCAAACCAAGTATTCCTTCGCCAATCCTAAATCACCTTTGTATTTCTCCAGGACAATCCGTATCACTACGAAGATCCACAGTTTATTGGATACTCCATCGTATGGTTATATACGAACTCGAAAGGAACTTGTTCCAGTTCGGGGATGGATTCTGGTTCAGGAGAAATAGGAATAAGCTTTATTCAGGTGTCTTTTATCTTCACCTTCTCTCGCATTGCGAGTGTTCCTAGGATTAGGACAGTACACCCATTATGCTTATTGGATAGTCTTCTTCCAAACCATAGGCTGGTGCCGAACGGTAAGGAAGAAAGAAAACCATTTGGCCTAAAGGGGTGTGCAGAAGGTAAAGACTAAAGACTTATGAAAGGATTTGGAGAGGTGGTAAAGAATTACACGGTTACAGTTGTGAATCTGGATAATGGAAGAGGCATTACTAGGAATACCAGGATACCCCATCGAAACATTTCAATGTTTCAGTTTCACTGTGTAATGTTAAAACAAAACTGATTTCCCGATTAGATACTTACTCCAGGGTATGTATTTACCAGGTATGATTCTCACATCTGTATGGTTTTACAGATGATGAGTGGGAGTAAGTTATTGGGAATTAGGTGATCATCCTCATTATATCGGGATTCGTTGTAATCGGTGATATTTGAGGAAATCACCTGGGCTGTTTGCTGGTCGGCAAATATTTGGTTTTGAATATCCGCTGTTATGCACCAATTTCAAATCGATATATCTGTACATCTATTTTTATAGAGTGAGATATATCTTTTTGAAATTATGTCTGTGACATTTACCTAAATCAGTGGATGGTTAGGTAAGGAGCATTAAACAACGGTGTAATTCTTCTTAACCATAAGTACAGTTTTCAACCTACGACACACAGTGAATGAGTTATCAGACTCAAAGGACTTATACAGAGTATTGTATGTTGTCCAGGGTCCGTCAGGACAGAGGAGTTGGTCCTCATACTATATTCGGTTTACTTATGACTTCTCTAGTTTTTAGACAGTTGTTTCGTGGAAACACAGGGTCCGAATTTTGAGAAGTTATAGGTATTTGAATAAAGTAGAGAACCAGGTATTGTAAGTATCGGGATTCTTCAAAGTGATCGAAGATGTAGATACTTGTGTATGGTATTCAGTTGATAGTAATGGTTAAAAGAACTTGCTTCTCTTTCAGGTTACTCATAATTGGAAGCATTCCTAAGTTGAGTAACGCTGATCGGCCTCCTTCCATTTAGTTGACATGCACTGGAGATAGCTGCATGATTTGAATCTGGTTCAATTAAATCAGTGCCTTTGGTTCTATATTGGATATAGTACAGTTCATATCTTAACATTGTTAAGATACGGGGAGTTGTCCGGCTTATGATTAAAACCAGACACTGGACAACTCAAAGCACGTTTCTGTAATGGCTGTTTGTGGGTTAACCCAGGCTATGACGAGGGTTGATTTTATACCATCTGGAAGATCAATAGAAATATTGTTCTAGACTTGCCACAGTTTTTATTAAAAATGGATTTTTTTTCAGAAAAACAGTAGTGGGAGTATGGTAGAACTGGAAGTGATTCCAGAACCACAAACGATTACTGAAGATTTGATAGGAACCTAAAGATTCAATCTGGTTTGACATTCTATTGGCCACTCCGCAGATAAGATGGGTAACTTCAGGCACCCGAGAGGTACTCCGGTAGCCTCAAGGACGGTGACAGGGAAGTTCTTGTTTACCCACAATTGCCATTGCTGTTGTTCCAGGTTACGAGACCCGGCGGGAGGATGAGTATAGCTTCGTTCTAAACTAGATTTAGATGTGTACGTATATATGACTCTACCAGAGGGTTGTCGTAGTCAGTAGGAGCAGCGGAAGCATTGGTGGACAGGTAGCTTATGTCTATTTATAGACTGAAGCACCAGTAGCGGAAATAGATCATCTATTTCTGATGTGACAGTTATAGGTTTGACTTCGTCAGCATAGGGGATGGATCTGTTGAGAAGGTAGTAGGGTGTGATGTCATGGTATTTGGATGACATACACAGAATAGGAAATGAAACTCCTATACTACGATCGGTTATACTTTGGTCGTCACACAGTGTTTCTCCACATGGGACTTGGACATTATTTCAGACATACTGGTTACTAGATCTATAGTTTTTGATCTAGATTTGGGTGGTTTTCCTATCTAGGTACTTAGACAGCATTCTAAGAGTATTTAGAATGGACGACTCCAAGCACGGTAGTGTACCTGCAGGTAATGGAGTCACCCTCTCTAAAGGTGTCTTATAGACTAAAGGGGAGAGGGATGCGCATGATTGACAGATTACTTGCTCAGGCAATTGAGTCAATCGTGAGATGTCAAGTACCACACCAGATGTTGTTTTTGCACTAGATGCAATAAGTTGATATTGATCCTATCCTAGAGAAACAGTCGGAAGCAGTTTTAGAATATAAGTGGATGTTCTAAGGGATATGATAACGACAGCCTCATTCGGGAGGCAGTTATCATTCTAGGCTTCCAAGGTGACCTGGACGACAAGGAGGTTGTCAGAGTTATAGTTTTCCTTCTGACGAAGGGCAGTATTTTGGACAGGTGGTCCAAGGCAATACTGAGGGTGGCATGGCGCAGGATACTGATTAAGTTCAGTTGACGATACAGTCTAAGAAGTTTGGATTTGGAGTTCATTTATGAGCCAGGTCCCATCAGACATCCAGACACATTCTAAGATAGGTATTGCTCATTTCGGGAGATGGGTTTCTCCGCGAAATTGAGATATAGAGAGACATAGAAAGAAACAACAAAGCGGATCCACTCACTGAGGCTATTTCTCGAACGCAATAGTTTCGCAAACGGGTTTTGTGAGACTGACTAGTAGAGGAGTTGGGTGTTCGGTATCACACGGGCTGTGAGTATGCGACATCGCAATAATTAGCCTTGAGTGCAAGTGGGAGATTGTTGGAGATAGTGCCCTCAGAGTCAATTATTGGGTCACAGGCACGTGATTGCAATGATTGATGGAGGACCTATCCTGGTAGGACAGTCTTACTCAAAATGATAGTATGCTATCTGGTTTATCTTTATCATCGTGTACTGCTTTAGGTGACCTGATAGGTCGCTATTACACGTTAATAGAGCCCCTAGGATTCTTGCTTGACCACCAGCAGTATGAGGGCGATCATATACATGAGAGCTGGCAGTCTATAAGCACATCCTTAAAAAGTCCCTAGTCGTGGGAGTTTCGAGACAGGGCATCGATACTCCAGAGTAGACTAGTGTATACAGTCGAGACCCCGACGAGGGGCGGTGGCCGGTCTCACAAGCCACTGGTGTCAGTTGGTTCACCTAAGATGTATACAGGTGCTCATTGGGTTATGAGTACACCGGACAGGACTCGCCGGGAACATGCTAGTTGGTCTTATACCTGACGTCAGATAGCAGTTCCCTGGTGACATGTGTACAGGTTAGTTCATCGACCTGGGGATCGTCATTTGTCTCGTGTGAGTTCCCACTGTACTTTGATTACAACCCTACCACGCTCAAAGGAGACGTGCAAACAGGTTTTAGTTGGGTACAGTCCCGAGCCACATGGAGGCAGTGAGCGTATCTTCAGGGGTTCGTCTCTCCCGGTATTGGGGGTGAGGTCGCGCTGTGTCTAGGAGAGCCATTGCACGAAGCCCTCGGCCGAGGCAGGAAATTTACTGGTAGGTATTCCAGTAGTATCTCACGGTGTTCTGGGCTACACTCCGACACGACTTGTACCGCTTTTGGGGGTCTGACTCTTACCAACCCCCTAGACCCACCATGCGATGCTCATAGACGAACGGACCGGACTGTTGGAGATAGTGCCCTCAGAGTCAATTATTGGATCACAGGCACGTGATTGCAATGATTGATGGAGGACCTATCCCGGTAGGACAGTCTTACTCAAGATGATAGTATGCTATCTGGTTTATCTTTATCATCGTGTACTGCTTTAGGTGACCTGACAGGTTACTATTTGTCACGACCCAAAATATTAGCTCGTGACCGGCACTTAAATTACGCAACGTCTACAGGCGTAACGTAACCTAAGTAAGCCGAAACCCAGAAATCTAAACCTTAAAATAGAAGTAACTAAAGAAAATATTTACAGCATTTAGAAACTTAAGTAAAAATCCTTAAAACTTCACTTAACTCTTTTCCTTGGTTTTCATAAAAATTTCGGCAGCACCTCCTTTGTAAAAACTAGCCCCGAAAATGGGTACAACAAGGAATATAATGAAAGCTTCCCAAACGGGAGCAAAACACGCCCAACGGCGGAAACAACACCACACGTATAAATAACAAGTATACGACGCCCAACGGTGAAGATCCACAAAAGGAAATAAAGTAAAGCAAGACATCAACCCCAAAAGCGAACATAAAAACCCATCGCTCAAGTCTCGCAACTACAAGTCTTCTAAGTCTGCAACATATACAATTTCTAGTTTCTGGATTGATGGAGTGACTAGATACAATATGAATATCAAATACAAGAGGGGCACGATCCAATATGTACCACCTACCACAAGCAAGTCACCCGAAAACAGCTGTGTGCCACCGATACCGCAACTGATCCAAGCGGTCTACCTGCAAGAACTGTGGCACAATGGGGGTGAGTTGCCAACTCGTGAATAGAAAAACATCAACAGGTAGAAATCGAAATAAACAACGATTACTAGGTCAACTATATTATAAAGGTAATATTATGATATCTAGGGTGACCAAATCTGTATATGTGCCAACACAAGATAAATGCCTAACAACAAGTGTATATCATCCAACAATGAATCAATGCATGTATGCAGGTGGATCTCGTCCAACAATAAAATTAATGCATGTATGTAGTGGATCTCGTCCACGTGTCAACCACTGACACAACAACTCCTGCATGTAAATATCATAAAAGCATATGCAGGTAAATATGAGGATATCAAGAATGTGTGTCCATCAATGACACATCAAATCACAGAAACCTGGGTATCTATCACCGACACACGAAACATCATGAATACCCATGTCTAGCATCGACACGTAAATCCTCATAACTCAAGCGCCGTCACCACGACTGGCCCTGATATCATGTCCGTACATCACTCCGGTCGGTATCACCACGATAACCGTCGAGTCCAAATACTATCACCGGTAGGTAGTGGTCCCTCTGTCAGGCTTATCGTCTACACCACGAAATCACCACTCGCCTCGGGGTACCATACCGGGTCCACCATGTACCTGCAGACGGTGCCTCCCGCTCCTCGAATCGGGTATCACAAGCCAAATCTCAAAACCGAGAAATCACATGGTGGACGCACTGAAATATCATATCAAGAGAAACCGGGTTTTCAAACAATACATAGTTTTCTTGAAATACCCCCACGGTTCTCAAATCCATAAATCAAATGAAATACATATCTCAATGCGTAAATCCATGAAAACTGATATATGCAACATAAAACAACAATATGAGTATATTAAGGGAAAACCGCTCTTTTAAAAATGAATCCAACTTTAAAATATATCTTGCGGTTCCCAAATCATCCGAAAACAAGTGCAGTATCATATGAAGTGTACATATAACTGTAGCAAGGTATAAGTATCTACATGTAATCAAGTATGTATGATGCATTTCATAAGAGCAATGGCGCAATAGTCAATGTCTCAATATCACCTGTCAATGTAATACCACCTAGGGTATATGCAACTGTAGCGAAATATGTAGGTGTACATGTCAGTATGTATGCATGATGTATACGTAGCTGTAGCAAAGTATGTGGGTGTACATGTCTATATATCATGCAACCTAGCTTAGTGATATGAACATGGTAGTATATTATAGCATGATATAGCAATTCTACTGTGTAAGTGACTTGTCAATTATTGATGAAGAAGTGTGAGAGCCGGCAATCTGTGTATGTGTAACATACGCATCATCGATAATGGTGTAGGTGTACTAGCACAGGTATAAGAAATGCAATGAGAATATCATGAATGCAGCATAATGCATATAATGAATCAAATGCTATGGGGTATACATATCAATAAGACCGAGTCGGTGAATCTATCAATTGGCATCCAGCCTCACAACATCACGTACGACATACTCTAATCAAGGGTAAAAAGTCATCGCGTACGGTAATCTAACGTACAACGACATTAACGAATAGGGATTCTATCGACCTATACAATATCGGGGTACGGATCTAAGTCTCATACGGCATATCACTCATTATGCAATCATTATCCATATAAATATATATACCTATCTCTCAGGTCACATCGATGTCAAACTCATATCAGGGGACCTGCAAAGGTATCAACAATCACATATCGACTCGACATATCACACTAACTCATCATATCACATCGTATACCCGTTCATTTCACTAATATCTCGCAACACATTAATATAAACATCACACTTGTTTTCCTTCAAATCTTACTAATCATAATTTACTTATCATTTCGTATTCTCCTAAATCAATAGTTTCACAAATGTCCATCTCTATCATATTATCTTTTGCAAGTCCTAAGGTCATATCAGTCGCCTATCATTTATCAGGCTATAATACACAAACGATCTTTCAATCCAATATTTGCGGGGGTGCTATACGCCATCCACCCGACTTCCCCGGTAGATATAAATCTACTCACCTGCTAAACTCCTCGCTTAGCCGTAGTCGATACGCTACGTCGTCTCGGAATCCACGCGAAGGTACCGATCGATCCGTGTCCTTCGGTCTTTACTCTCGGTCCTTAGCATGTTACGGTTGACTCGACAACGTTCGCCCTCCGGTCAAGCTCGTCAAAAAGGCCGCACATCGAAAATACTTGTCTCAAGACACCCAAAGAATTGGGCGAAGGTAAAAGAAGTTGCATTGGAATGAATTTGTGAGCAACATGAATATTACATTGGAGGAAAAAAATGGTGCAATGGGAGGGGCTCGACCGATACACAGAGAGGGGGGGGGGATGAGGTTGGCCCATGCAAGGAAAATGTGGTGCTCTGTGGATTTAAGGAGGTGATCAAGTGTGTGGAATTTCTACCCTCAAATTAATACCTCACCAAAATGAATGGCCAGCATATCCATCACCAATTTGAAAACAACACCAAAAATCTTCACCAAGACAAACATTAATTAATGCACCAAAATCTCTTACCCATTCCAAAGCCACCTCACCATGCTCACTGGGAAAAATCTCTTGAAGATATACTTGTAATGTATTAATCAATTTAATATATATATCATCTCAAAAAGCAAGTGGTGAGTCACACAAAAGCACATGCCTCAATAATTGCCCAAGCAATGCCAGCTACCCACGAAATTGCAAGCAACCAAATTTCGAAATTTCCCAGCAAAAGGAAATGCCACCAAATGCATGCACCTAAATTAATATATTATATTATATGTGAAATGAAGGGAAATTGTGCACAGCCGGGGGGGGGGGGCAGCCACAAGATGGGCTGCCAAAATGGAGGGGGTGAGCACATCACCTAAAAGATCTCAGAAATATCTCATGAAATTTCCAAAGCATGACAAAAGCCCATTAATGCAAACATGAAAATAACCCAACCACGAAATTGTACATTAGTAGGAATTTCGAAATTACCCATGATAACAATGTCAGCCACTTGCTCACAAATCAAATTAAAGCAAAATTGATGAGTCACCAAAGACTTGAAATTTTTGGCAGCCACCAAAAAAATGCTCACAACAAGTGGGGTCGGCCACTTGATAGCTCTCTGGAAAAATGTTGGGAGGAGTGACCACAACCATACAAGTGGTGATTGTAAACAATAATCAACACAAAGATCAACAACTTAATATCTAAAGAATGAAAAAATGAATTAATTGAAAGAGTAAGTCACAATAATTCCATATTATTCTAGAATGCTCTAAACAATGACTCACCCATCCAAAACAATCCCACACTCATGAATGAAGATTTCGGCCACTAGAAAGAATGAAGTAAATGGTGGCCAAAAATGATACAAACACATTAACCTTTAATTAACACATTAAAATAATATTTTAATTAGGAAAAATTTTTATGTGAACCAAAACTTCCCGTTGAACCCCAAAGCTCGCGCACTAGTTTTATTTTTGCTAAAATAGATGCTGGCAAGTTTATACGGAAGTTTGATCAAAATCGGTTAAAACGGAAAATACCGACTATTTTACCTAAAACGGAAAAATTCGTATAACGATTTCAGAAACATTACAATCTTCCCCCCTTAAGGAAATCCGGTCCCCGGATTTAAATTTAAACCCCCAAATGCTAAAACATTTCAATAACAACTCAAACAACGGGGCTCCGAAATAACGGAAGAAACAGAAAACCACAGCGCACCATGTGCGCCGGAAAAATGAGTACAAAACTCATAACCGATCTCCGTCAAGCGTCCTGCAAATCTTCTGACTTGCACGCATATCATCGGAGTCACAAAGGAGATACAAATCTCAAATCCACTATCGAAATACCATATGCACTAATCAAATACCATAATACATATATAGTACGCATCCTGTTTGAAAAAAATCTCCAAAAACCGAATAAATCATATGCATAATCTTTTCTGAATTGCCGCGTAATGCGCAACTCCTGGTACAAGTGGCGGATGCTAATTGTTAAAGTAATAATATACTAGCATATATGTTTTGCCAAAATATGCGTCCCTCCTTTTTGAAACATCCCAAAAGGTTTATTTGTAAACGTTCGTGTCACTCGCAGACACGTAAGAAATAGCGAGACTATAACTCCTTTTTAAAACCTCTTGGTAAACTTTTTATGCATGAAAAATACACAGCTACTGTCCTCGGATCAGTCCTGTTAGGATACTACAAACTATAGGGCCTCATCAAGAAAACAAAGTGCTCAAAAGCAAAATCAGCCTCAAAAGGCGTATCCAATAATCACGTGCGTCTTGTGCGCATGGAAATCAAATCCAAATACATATGCCAATATGCACGAAAGCAAAACTAAGTGCAACAGGTGTGCACAAAAGCATCTGTCCAGTGCAACAGGTGTGCACGACAACAACATCTATTGCATCTATCACATCTCATATCATGCGCTCAACATGCGCGAAAATCCAACTCAAGTGCATCCATCATGCATAAATAAAATCTCAATCAAGCGCCTAATATACGCAAAATCCGACCCAAGCGCGTCCGGTCCGTAATAAGCATCAAGCGAACGAACATCAATTACACACGCGCAAGAAAACACAAATCCTGTGCCTCCAGTGCACAAAATATCATCAATAACTCAAATGTGTATGAAAACCACACGAGCGTACCAAGGTGTATAAAAATCATAAAAGTGTGCAACTACGTGCACAAAACACGTATCAATGCACTGCAAGCACATATGAGCTATACCGAGTGCAAAAATCAAATCGAGTACGTACCACACGCACATATCAAATCAACGGTATGAAATCCGCGAAATCATAAACATGTGCAACCAAGGCACAAAATCAATATCAAGCTCAAATAGAAATACACAAATCACGAACCAATACAACAGTGTGTAAAACGTATATCCAGTAGGTGTAGCCATGGTGCACATAATATCATGAAACTCAATGCAAGCGATATAAGCGTGATACTCGGATCACAACGCAAATCGCAACAAATGATATTAAGGTACACCTCCTACAATGTCGAAGAAAAAGTCGGTGCGCCCAAACTGGCAGAGCAAGAACATCCGCTCGCCTCTTGCCCACGGTCTGGCGTCCTCTGTCTCTGGGTCCTCAGAATACACGTAACACATGTGATCCTCGGTGCAAATCTTATTGCAGCAGTGTCATGGAAGGAACCGGCTCAAGGTCTCTTCCGATCTCTCCTACGCCGAACTATACGGAGGTTGGTACTCTTACATAATCTTTCTCGTTCTCTGGACATCGGCGTTCTCAGCACAACTTTTCCTCGGAAATTGGCCGTATCTCAACGTCTCTGTACACATATCCGATCTCTAATCTCAACGGGGAATAGCAACAATTTGTTAACGTCTCGCACGAACCTCTTGCTCCACTCGTCTTCATTATCGTCCACTTGACGTCGCATCATGCTATCTGCGTACTGCAAATGTTCTCGGCTACAGTCAATCCGGAGTCTCTCACACGGACTCGAACTACGAACATGGTATCTTCATTACTCTATCGAAGATATCTAGCCGAACACGTCCTAGAGAACCCGTCCCAACAATCGGAGGAATCTCAATATTCGTCCGTTCTTGATCAACTCATAACACACCTGGGTGAGGTCCTCTATCCGAAGCTGGTCTTATTGCTGATCTCCTATTACAGGATATCCGGACGGCGTTAAACTTTTCGATCAAGTCATCAAAAGTCCCAAAATTTTCCGAGAGCTTAACAGCTGATCATGGTTTAATGATATTCAGTATATGCCGCAGTACCTATGGACCGACCGTAGAAGGGCAGACCCAAGCCTCACTGATGGCACCACTAAACTGCCGCAAACCCTAAGGTTCAAAAGCGGTTTCATGGTCATCACGTCGAGTTAGGGTTTCATTCATCTAGAGGGTCCACATAAGCACTTGCATGTCTTTCCGAATACTTTAAACTTGGAAAAATGGGTTTTCTTACAATCGTTCGAACCTTTCAACTCCACGCAGACGACATGTGAACACCCTTCGTCCGCAGGCTAAACAATGCCCCCAATCCTTAAGGATAGACGATACATCGACGGTCATCTCTAGGTCGGTATACTCTAGACCTGAGTAAGACTCTCCACACTGGCAATTTTCAACTCAACTGGGCCTGCGTCGACGCCTCAATCAAACGAATCACCTTCGTCTCTCAACTCAAGATAGACTAGCTATCACCTGTCGTATCTATGCCTGGAAGCTCCAGCGATCTCAGCTCGTATGCTCTGGAAGCGACATCACATCAATCTCAGCAACATCTGGGTCATCTGTCTGCACGGTAGATGACATCACAATCTCAGGGGTATGTTGTACATCAACAGTCCTCCCCCAACAGGAAGCCTCTAACAAAGGCCCGGTCATCCGGTACAAAACCGCACAATCGTCTAACACGAGGGGTCACAACAATACAACACTACATCGATACATTCCCATGTCACCAGAAAACACGATGGTCAGTCCTCGACCACGACGACCTCACCCTGACCGCATCACCAGCAGCAGCTCAATCTGTGTTCAAACCATGATGACAGGAACCTTAATCAAGTATCGACGAAAAAGATCAAATGGATGAAAGAGTCAACAGATCCCAAAATGGATACATGATCATAAGGAGGAGTCAAATCACTGAGAGTATGATCATGGAAGCGAATAAAATCAAGTATCTCAATGGATGTATAATCAAAGGAACGAAGAGAATCACCAGTCTCAAGATATGTACATCCTAAGGTCACTTAAGTGGAGTATCGTATCGTAAATATGCCGCGGAACAAATGTACGGTACGTCACTCTACTCAAGCTACCTACTCCATCAATCAGGGTCAGCCTATGAAACGAAAGCTCGGGTCTAACACCCCCTTGTTCAAGTCTATGTTCTGTAAGGTCAAGCCTAGGTTTCAAAATATATACGCCCTAGACTCCGCATAGTCAAACCTAAACTCGAACCAAGGTTAAACCTAGCGCTCTGATACCAACTTTGTCACGACCCAAAATATTAGCTCGTGACCGGCACTTAAATTACGCAACGTCTACAGGCGTAACGTAACCTAAGTAAGCCGAAACCCAGAAATCTAAACCTTACAATAGAAGTAACTAAAGAAAATATTTACAGCATTTAGAAACTTAAGTAAAAATCCTTAAAACTTCACTCAACTCTTTTCCTTGGTTTTCATAAAAATTTCGGCAGCACCTCCTTTGTAAAAACTAGCCCCGAAAACGGGTACAACAAGGAATATAATGAAAGCTTCCCAAACGGGAGCAAAACACGCCCAACGGCGGAAACAACACCACAAGTATAAATAACAAGTATACGACGCCCAACGACGAAGATCCACAAAAGAAAATAAAGTAAAGCAAGACATCAACCCCAAAAGCGAACATAAAAACCCATCGCTCAAGTCTCGCAACTACAAGTCTTCTAAGTCTGCAACATATACAATTTCTAGTTTCTGGATTGATGGAGTGGCTAGATACAATATGAATATCAAATACAAGAGGGGCACGATCTAATATGTACCACCTACCACAAGCAAGTCACCCGAAAACAGCTGTGTGCCACCGATACCGCAACTGATCCAGGCGGTCTACCTGCAAGAACTGTGGCACAATGGGGGTGAGTTGCCAACTCGTGAATAGAAAAACATCAACAGGTAGAAATAGAAATAAACAACGATTCCTAGGTCAACTATATCATAAAGGTAATACTATGATATCTAGGGTGACCAAATCTGTATATGTGCCAACACAAGATAAATGCCTAACAACAAGTGTATATCATCCAACAATGAATCAATGCATGTATACAGGTGGATCTCGTCCAACAATAAAATTAATGCATGTATGTAGTGGATCTCGTCCACGTGTCAACCACTGACACAACAACTCCTGCATGTAAATATCATAAAAGCATATGCAGGTAAATATGAGGATATCAAGAATGTGTGTCCATCAATGACACATCAAATCACAGAAACCTGGGTGTCTATCACCGACACACGAAACATCATGAATACCCATGTCTAGCATCGACATGTAAATCCTCATAACTCAGGCGCCGTCACCACGACTGGCCCTGATATCATGTCCGTACATCACTCCGGTCGGTATCACCACGATAACCGCCGAGTCCAAATACTATCACCGGTAGGTAGTGGTCCCTCTGTCAGGCTTATCGTCTACACCACGAAATCACCACTCGCCCCGGGGTACCATACCGGGTCCACCATGTACCCGCAGACGGTGCCTCCCGCTCCTCGAATCGGGTATCACAAGCCAAATCTCAAAACCGAGAAATCACATGGTGGACCCACTGAAATATCATATCAAGAGAAACCGGGTTTTCAAACAATACATAGTTTTCTTGAAATACCTCCACGGTTCTCAAATCCATAAATCACATGAAATACATATCTCAATGCGTAAATCCATGAAAACTGATATATGCAACATAAAACAACAATATGAGTATATTAAGGGAAAACCGCTCTTTTAAAAATGAATCCAACTTTAAAATATATCTTGCGGTTCCCAAATCATCCGAAAATAAGTGCAGTATCATATGAAGTGTACATATAACTGTAGCAAGGTATAAGTATCTACATGTAATCAAGTATGTATGATGCATTTCATAAGAGCAATGGCGCAATAGTCAATGTCTCAATATCACCTGTCAATGTAATACCACCTAGGGTATATGCAACTGTAGCGAAATTTGTAGGTGTACATATCAGTATGTATGCATGATGTACACGTAGCTGTAGCAAAGTATGTGGGTGTACATGTCTATATATCATGCAACCTAGCATAGTGATATGAACATGGTAGTATATTATAGCATGATATAGCAATTCTACTGTGTAAGTGACATGGCAATTATCGATGAAGAAGTGTGTGAGCCGGCAATCTGTGTAAGTGTAACATACGCATCATCGATAATGGTGTAGGTGTACTAGCACAGGTATAACAAATGCAATGAGAATATCATGAATGCAGCATAATGCATATAATGAATCAAATGCTATGGGGTATACATATCAATAAGACCAAGTCGGTGAATCTATCAATTGGCATCCAGCCTCACAACATCACGTACGACATACTCTAATCAAGGGTAAAAAGTCATCGTGTACGGTAATCTAACGTACAGCGACATTAACGAATAGGGATTCTATCGACCTATACAATATCGGGGTACGGATCTAAGTCTCGTACGGCATATCACTCATAGGGATTCTATCGACCTATACAATATCGGGGTACGGATCTAAGTCTCGTACGGCATATCACTCATTATGCAATCATTATCCATATAAATATATATACCTATCTCTCAGGTCACATCGATGTCAAACTCGTATCAGCGGACCTGCAAAGGTATCAACAATCACATATCGACTCGACATATCACACTAACTCATCATATCACATCGTATACCCGTTCATTTCACTAATATCTCGCAACACATTAATATAAACATCACACTTGTTTTCCTTCAAATCTTACTAATCATAATTTACTTATCATTTCGTATTCTCCTAAATCAATAGTTTCACAAATGTCCATCTCTATCATATTATCTTTTGCAAGTCCTAAGGTCATATCAGTCGCCTATCATTTATCAGGCTATAATACACAAACGATCTTTCAATCCAATATTTGCGGGGGTGCTATACGCCATCCACCCGACTTCCCCGGTAGATATAAATCTACTCACCTGCTAAACTCCTCGCTTAGCCGTAGTCGATACGCTACGTCGTCTCGGAATCCACGCGAAGATACCGATCGATCCGTATCCTTCGGTCTTTGCTCTCGGTCCTTAGCATGTTACGGTTGACTCGACAACGTTCGCCCTCCGGTCAAGCTCGTCAAAAAGGTCGCACATCGAAAATACTTGTCTCAAGACACCCAAAGAATTGGGCGAAGGTAAAAGAAGTTGCATTGGAATGAATTTGTGAGCAACATGAATATTACATTGGAGGAAAAAAATGGTGCAATGGGAGGGGCTCGACCGATACACAGAGAGGGGGGGGGGATGAGGTTGGCCCATGCAAGGAAAATGTGGTGCCCTGTGGATTTAAGGAGGTGATCAAGTGTGTGGAATTTCTACCCTCAAATTAATACCTCACCAAAATGAATGGCCAGCATATCCATCACCAATTTGAAAACAACACCAAAAATCTTCACCAAGACAAACATTAATTAATGCACCAAAATCTCTTACCCATTCCAAAGCCACCTCACCATGCTCACTGGGAAAAATCTCTTGAAGATATACTTGTAATGTATTAATCAATTTAATATATATATCATCTCAAAAAGCAAGTGGTGAGTCACACAAAAGCACATGCCTCAATAATTGCCCAAGCAATGCCAGCTACCCACGAAATTGCAAGCAACCAAATTTCGAAATTTCCCAGCAAAAGGAAATGCCACCAAATGCATGCATCTAAATTAATATATTATATTGTATGTGAAATGAAGGGAAATTGTGCACAGCCGAGAGAGGGGGGGGGGCAGCCACAAGATGGGCTGCCAAAATGGAGGGGGTGAGCACATCACCTAAAAGATCTCAGAAATATCTCATGAAATTTCCAAAGCATGACAAAAGCCCATTAATGCAAACATGAAAATAACCCAACCACGAAATTGTACATTACTAGGAATTTCGAAATTACCCATGATAACAATGTCAGCCACTTGCTCACAAATCAAATTAAAGCAAAATTGATGAGTCACCAAAGACTTGAAATTTTTGGCAGCCACCAAAAAAATGCTCACAACAAGTGGGGTCGGCCACTTGATAGCTCTCTGGGAAAATGTTGGGAGGAGTGACCACTGTAAGTCCATATTGCGACCCCCGGTTCTTACGGGGAGGCAGAAACGGTATAAAAACAAATTTTTATCGCAAGAGGCAACATGGACTAAACAAGGTCGGGATCGTGTCTAAACTAAGCTAGCATACATGCTAAAGAGACTTAGCTACTCGGATGAAAGTTATACCTTAACTTGAACTCCTTCTTCTTCAAACCTTGTAGAGGTTGATGGTTCTTGCCTTGTAGCCTTCTTCCGTCGAAGATGGATCCACCTCGAGAGTTCAACCTTTGGGCTCTTCCTCGTGCTTTGAGTGAACTAGGGTTTCCAGCTTGCTATACCTTGAACCCTAGAGAGAGTAGAGAGTGTCTAGGGGTTGTTTTCTTTTCAAGGTGAAGGATTCTCAACACATGAGAAGGAATCACCTTGAGCTTGAGGAAGAAGAAGATGAAGAGAGGAGAGAGAAGCTAAATGAGATAATGAGCTATCATTTTCTTTCTTGCAACCATAATGCCAAAAGAAAAGAATTATCTAAATAATAATAATTCAAAATAAGAATAGTTGATGGTAATTTGGAATGACCACTATCATGCTTCATTAAATGAAATGTAAGCATGAATCAAGGAGGATCTTTACAAAGCATGATGGTGGTCAACATTCAACCATGGTCAACAAGTCAACCATGGTCAACAAGTCAACAAAATCAACCATAACATAATTCTCATTTAATTACTATTATTAATAGATAATCCATAAATCCATTAGGGTTTGGAAAAAGATAACTGTCAATTGTGCATACGCACCCGTTCCGAAACCCTAATGAAAGTCATCTTCCTCCTCCTCAAATAACTATGCATACACACCTGCATTCTTGTTCCGAGGAACATGAATACTGAGAGATAAAAGCAACCCCAAAACATACACCAGTATCCGGCTCAAACCAGAGCTTGCTGGCAATATCCGTCCGGACTCCAAACGTGCACAAGTGCGCGGAGGAGAACTAACCCTGTCGCAAAACCATGCGACCTCTACTCTGTTTTGCCCAGAGGCGAATACCCTCTGTGTGGGACTCTAAAGACTCGACACTACGCTGGCAGTGGGTTTAACCACAGACCGCAAGCGGCACTAGCTGTGCGTAACGGTCCCCAGGTAGATGCCGACAAGAAGGCTGACGAGGTGAAACCCCATCTGAACTCCTACTGAGTCTGAATGTGACAGTCTCCGTACAGTCCGGTCTGTTCGTCTGATACATCGCATGTCGGGCCTAGGGGGCGGTAAAACGTCAGTCCCCCAATAGCGGTACAAGTCGTGTCGGAGTGAAGCCCAAAACACCCTGAGATAACACTGGAACCTACCAGTATGTCTCGCTTGCCCTGGCCAGGGACTACTCGTGTAATGGCTCTCCTAGACACAGCGCGATGTCAACCCCCAATACCGGGAGGGACGAATCCTGTCTAACCGTCACTGCCTCCAAGTGCTTCGGGACTGCACCCAACCACCACCTGTTTGCACGACTCCTTTGAGCCATGGTAGGGTAGTGATCAAAGTGCAGTGGGAACACACTCGAGGCGAAGTGTCAGTGTCAAGTCAGCGGACTAAGCTGTACTTATGTCACCTGGGAACTGATGACTGACGATAGGTATAATACCAACCTGTCAGTTCTCGACGAGTCCTGTCCAGTGTACTCGTAACCCAACGAGCACCCGTATACTATCTCCAGCACGACGTACTGATGGCTGTGGGACAGACCATCTCCCACACTGGGATGAGAAGCGCATACGCTAGTCTACTCCGGAGTATCGATGCCCTGTCTCGATAGTCCTGCGACTAGGGACCTGTATAAGGATGTGCTTATAGATTACCCAGCCCCCACTAGTGTGACTGCCATCACAACGCTGGTAATCAAGCAAAGATCCTAAGGGCTCCACTAATGCGTATAAGTGATATACTGAAATAAACACAAGTACACATTGAAGTAGAAACAAACCAAGTAGCATACTACTATATTGAGCAAGATTGTTTATACAAGGTGAATATCCCAAGCTTCCATTAAGTAATATACAAACTAGTATGATACAGTAATGGCCTCTAGGGCATATACACTAACAATCTCCCACTTGCACTAAGGCCATGTACTGGCGTATCGAAGACCTATCATCTCGATCAGCCGCTCGAACTGAGTCTGGGTAGGGCCTTGGTGAATGGATCTGCAGTGTTCTCTTCTGAAGCAACCCTCCGAACCTCGATCTCCTTGCGATCCACGATCTCCCTGATCAGGTGATACCGCCTCAAGATGTGCCTGGATCTCTGATGGGACCTGGGTTCCTTCGCTAAAGCTATAGCCCCGTTGTTGTCGCAATACAGAGGTATTGGGTCAACAATGGACGGAACCACCTGAAGTTCTTTTAAGAACTTCCTCATCCAGACAGCTTCTTTTGCGGCATCAGATGCAGCAATGTATTCCGCTTCCATAGTCGAGTCTGCAACGGTTTCCTGTTTGGAGCTCTTCCAACACACCGCCCCTCCATTGAGGGTGAAGACAAAACCCGACATGGACTTGGAATCATCCTTGTCACTCTGGAAGCTGGAGTCAGCAAAGGCCTCGATCTGGAGGTCTTTTCCGCCATACACCAAGAACATCTCCTTAGTCCTTCTCAGGTATTTGAGAATGTTCTTTACCGCTATCCAGTGTTTCTCCCCAGGGTTTGACTGATACCGGCTTACCACACTCAGTGCATAAGCTACATCCGGTCTGGTACACAACATCGCATACATTATAGAGCCTACCGCAGAAGCGTAGGGTATAATAGACATGCGATCCCTCTCCAAATCAGTCTTGGGAGACATCTCTTTAGAGAGGGTGATCCCGTGACAAGCCGGTAGGTTACCACGCTTGGAATCTTCCATACTGAATCTCTTCACTATGGTGTCGATGTACCTGGACTGAGAAAGTCCTAATATCCTCTTGGATCTATCACGATGGATCCGGATCCCCAGGATGTATGAGGCATCACCCATGTCTTTCATGGAGAACCTGTGTGACAAGAACCCCTTGACAGATTGTAGCATAGGAATGTCATTTCCTATTAAGAGAATGTCATCCACGTACAAAACGAGGAATACTGCAGTTCTTGCTACAAATCTACTATAGATGCATGGTTCATCTGGATTTTTGATAAAGCCAAATTCCTTGATTGTCTCATCAAAACAGATGTTCCAACTCCGCGATGCTTGCTTTAGTCCATAGATGGACTTAAGCAACTTGCACACCTTTCCGCTGCTCCCACTCTGAATGAAACCCTCTGGCTGATCCATATAGACACACTCCTCTAAATTTCCATTCAGAAAAGCGGTCTTTACGTCCATCTGCCAAATCTCATAATCGTGGAAGGCAGCAATGGCAAGAAGGATCCGAATGGATTTCAGCATAGCCACTGGAGAAAAGGTTTCGTCATAGTCCAAGCCAGGTCTTTGACGGAAACCCTTTGCTACAAGTCTAGCTTTATAGGTCTCAACCTGTCCATCTACACCAATCTTCCTTTTGAAGATCCACTTGCATCCTACGGGTTTTACCCCGTCTAGAGCAATGTCCAACGTCCATACTTTGTTGGTGTACATGGACTCCATTTCGGTCCGCATTGCATCCAGCCATTTTACCGAGTCAACGCTCTGAACGGCCTGCTGTAAGCTAGTAGGCTCATCATAATCTATGATGCAATCCTCTCGATCCCCGTCTATGAGAAAACCGTAGTATCTCTCGGGCGGATGAGACTGCCTACTACTCCTGCGGAGCGGCGTAGGAATGTCCTGTTCATTTGAACCCTCTGGTTCCATTAAGCTTTCAGTAATAGTCCGTGGTTCTGGAATTTCTTCCAGTTCTACTGCGCTCCCACTTGTTTCCTTTTCTATGAACTGGTGTTCTAGAAAGTGGGCATGACGAGAAACAAGAACTTTTTGTTCCTCTTCGTAGTAGAAAAGATATCCCTTGGAATTCTTTGGATATCCCACAAACTTACACAGTACTGAGCGTGCCTCGAGCTTGTCCGCATGCTGCTTTTTAACAAAAGCTGGACTTCCCCAAGTCTTAATGTGACTGAGATGGGGCCTCTTCCCACACCACATCTCATATGGTGTAGTAGGCACAGTCTTAGTAGGAACTCGGTTCAAAAGGTACGCAGCTGATTCTAGCGCATACCCCCAGAATGATCGCGGTAACTCAGTGCTACTCATCATGGACCGTACCATATCCAATAGGGTTCGGTTCCGTCTCTCCGATACACCGTTGTGTTGCGGAGTGTATGGAGGAGTAAGCTGAGAGAGAATTCCGTTCTCTTTTAAATATTTCAGGAACTCGGCACTCAAGTATTCTCCACCTCGATCCGATCTTAGAATCTTGATACTTTTGCCGGTTTGGTTTTCCACTTCATTCTTATATTCCTGGAATTTTTCAAAGGCCTCGGACTTATGTTTCATTAAGAAGACATAACCGTACCTTGAGAAATCATCCGTAAAAGTAATGAAGTAAGAGTAACCGCTTCGCGCATGTGTAGACATTGGACCGCACACGTCGCTGTGTACGAGTCCCAAGAGCTCGCTCGCTCTTACTCCGTGTCCAGTGAACGGAGTCTTTGTCATCTTTCCCATGAGACAAGATTCACAAGTGGCATAAGACTGATACTCGAACGGACCCAAGTATCCTTCTTTATGTAACTTAGTCAACCGTGTCTCATTGATGTGACCCAGTCTACAATGCCACAAGAAAGCCTGATTGATATCTGGAGACTTTCTTTTGTGTGTATTCTGGACATTGAAAATCTGTGGTTGGTTCAATACGTATATACCATTGCTCAGTGTACCTGACCCAATCAGAACTTGATTAAGGTGAATGTTTACAACATTACTTACAAACGCAAATTCATAACCTTCTTTAGAAACCAAAGATACAGAGATGATATTACAAGTTGCGTTGGGTACAAAAAAGCAATTACGCAAAACCAAAACATGCCCATCTGACATTCCCAGGTGATAGTCCCCCACGGCTTTAGCATCCATGCTAGCTCCGTTCGCAACTCTGAGGGTCATGTCACCTGGCTTCAAAAACCTACGGTTTCTCAACGCCTGCAAAGAATTACAGATATGAGATCCTGATCCGGTATCCAATACCCAGGAAGTAGAGTTTATAGAAAGACAGTTTTCAATAACATACACACCTGAAGCTGAAGCCGCAACCTGCTTCAGTTCCTGTGTCTTGGCCTTCCAAGCCCTGCAATCTTTCTTCCAGTGTCCACTCTTATGACAATAGAAGCATTCTTCCTTTCCAACAAGCTTCCCCGCAATCTTTGTCGCCTTTTCCTTTCCCTTCGTACCCACTTTACTAACACCGCCTCTTGGTTTGGCGGGGGCTTTCTTCCTCTTTCCCTTGGCTTTCGCCTTGGACCTAGAGGAAGAAGATCCTCCTACAAACAAAGCGGGTGTTTCCCTACCCTTCTGTAGGGTGCCCTCTGCGCTCCTCAGCATGTTGAGGAGTTCTGAAAGTTCAACTTCCTTTTCTTGCAAGTTGAAATTCAGTATGAACTGGGCGTAAGTGGATGGAAGGGACTGGAGAATTATATCCGTGTAGAGTTCACTGTCCAACGTGGTCCCAAGTTCCGCGAGCTCCTCAGTGTAGCCAATCATCTTAAGCACGTGGTCCGCTACCGATGATCCGACGGCCAATTTTGTCGAAAACAACTTCTTCGACACTTCGTATCTAGCGATACGAGACTGCTCTCCATACAGTTCTTTTGTATGAAGAAATATGGATTCCAAATCCATATTCTCGTGCCTCCTCTGATGTTCGTTGTCCATCGAGGCAAGTACGAGGCACCTGGCCTTCGCGCTGTCAATCTCCCAAGTCTTACGGATTTCCTTATCCGCGACGCTGGAGGTGGGACCTGGGACGGGGGGAGCTTTGGTGGTAAGAAGATACCCCAGCTTGTCGTAAGTGATTGCCAACTTGACATTCCTGAGCCAATCTTTGTAGTTTGGCCCTGTCAATATGTTTTTATCTAGAATCAACTTAAGTCCAGTCATTTCGATTTGGTCGCTGCAGGGGGGAGAGAAGGAACACTTTAGCACGATGCTCTTGCAAGTTTAGAATGGTTTTTAATTTGTCTAAACAGGATGGCTCCCACTGTCTCTCGAATCCCTCCTCAAACCACAAAGGAAGAATTAGCCGGGATCAATCCCACCGTGCAATACTTGCTTAACCGTTCAGCCAGGCTAGTGTCGGTACTTCGAGGGAGGTTTTCCAACGCTTTCGCGAAGTTCCTTAATTAAATAACCTCTTTTCCCTGGGGGCGTAGCCCCGCTAACACCTTTCTAGGCACCTACTAGGTTTATAGCATTGATCGTCTAGTGAAAAATTTCCCGAGGAGTAGCATATACTCACAGTAGGATCGGGATCCAAATATCATCGCGTGACGAAACTGAAGGAATCCTACCAGAATCACCACACTCCAAATGGTATGCAAATCTAGCAAGTTTCAGTACTTATGAAACTCCCGATGTGGATTTTTGCCCCATGCTTTTATGACCTTGACTTTGGCCAAAATATCATAAGTCACATGTCAAGTTCTGCCCGTCACTATCCAGGTTAATTTGGATCCATCCGTACCTACCCTTGACTTTGGCCAAAATGGCAGCACGACTGTCCCAAACCAACGCATCTATCTATGCTACACATGAACACCCAATAGCTACCAATCACTATGCCTTGACTTTGGCCAAAATACATAGCTTGAATACTACTGCCTATTCATGCGAAGCGACGGAGGGCTACGAATGGTTTTGGTAAAACCGTGAACGTAGTGAACTTGATATAATCGATGGAACGAGATAGCTTTTAGAAGGAGTGGCTCAAGCTCCGCATTTAAAAGTTAGTTTTGAAAAGAACCGAGTGGTTTTTCGAAAGTGTTCCAACGATTTTAACTTGGTTTATTATCCTGCATTAGTTCTTTTAATGCGTGATATTCTTGCATTAGTACTTTTAATGCGTCCCATCATTTAATTCCTACCATTGCAGAAAACAACCAAAATATGACGTACGCTTATGCCATTCGCATTCGCCACGGGGTCCCGTCATCACTCGTTAGGTTACTTAACTAACGACAGAGCGGGGGCTGGGCTAGCGCGGCTGTAAAACATAAGCAACGCCTAAATAGAAAGCAATGATAGACATTACAGATCACAGATGAATACATTGGATATACTAGCAATCCGCAATCCTTTCGAGCCTGGAACGAAAAGCGGATAACACGGTCGCGGTGAATAGCCAAATACCCCACCCAAGACCCCTACGGGTGCGGCAAACTACCCTCCAAGTACTCGGCAGTTTGTGCACCCCTCCATGGGTCTATCCTAGGAGCAAAAACAGTAAAAAGAATTATACAATGACGGCTACAACCCCGACCCGGTTGTGCGGCCAAACAAATAATAATTATTACATCAATTTACATTTACAATGAATGAAAGAAAAACAAAAGCTCATCTCACATCCACCCCGGCTATTCACCCGCGACAGTCCAACACATTCATATACACATTCCAATATCAAACACAGATCATGTATAACCCCGACTAATCGTCTTATAGCGATTAGCCGACGTTCAATACATGCAAGCATCACAGATATAACCATCATAGTCAAAGTGCAGTGAAGTTCGGAAAAAATACGGAATTATAGGACCCCAAAAGCAAATTTCTGTTCTGGAAAATCTGGGCACATATAATATATTTTAAAAATCCCAAAACCAACACACAAATACACTGCACGAAAAACGATGCACAGAAGACGACAAACCGCGGCGCTTCCGCGGCAGATGCCTACCTCGTGCGGTGGAAGGGCGGCGGTTTGAACGAATCACTGTGTCGTTTTTCTTGTGTGTTCATACAAAACCCTGAGCCGAATTTACAAGTATAAAGTTTTTCATTTAGAGCAGAAAAAATTTTAACAGAAACTTAGGGTTTTGTTTTTCCGGTTTTGTGACTTTTTCGGTTCCGAACTTCGTTACACTTCACTACCAAGCTAGTTTAAGTTTAGTTAGGCTCTGATACCACTGTAAGTCCATATTGCGACCCCCGGTTCTTACGGGGAGGCGGAAACGGTATGAAAACAAATTTTTATCGCAAGAGGCAACATGGACTAAACAAGGTCGGGATCGTGTCTAAACTAAGCTAGCATACATGCTAAAGAGACTTAGCTACTCGGATGAAAGTTATACCTTAACTTGAACTCCTTCTTCTTCAAACCTTGTAGAGTTTGATGGTTCTTGCCTTGTAGCCTTCTTCCGTCGAAGATGGATCCATCTCGAGAGTTCAACCTTTGGGCTCTTCCTCGTGCTTTGAGTGAACTAGGGTTTCCGGCTTGCTATACCTTGAACCCTAGAGAGAGTAGAGAGTGTCTAGGGGTTGTTTTTTTTTCAAGGTGAAGGATTCTCAACACATGAGAAGGAATCACCTTGAGCTTGAGGAAGAAGAAGATGAAGAGAGGAGAGAGAAGCAAAATGAGATAATGAGCTATCATTTTCTTTCTTGCAACCATAATGCCAAAAGAAAAGAATTATCTAAATAATAATAATTCAAAATAAGAATAGTTGATGGTAATTTGGAATGACCACTATCATGCTTCATTAAATGAAATGTAAGCATGAATCAAGGAGGATCTTTACAAAGCATGATGGTGGTCAACATTCAACCATGGTCAACAAGTCAACCATGGTCAACAAGTCAACAAAATCAACCATAACATAATTCTCATTTAATTACTATTATTAATAGATAATCCATAAATCCATTAGGGTTTGGAAAAAGATAACTGTCAATTGTGCATACGCACCCGTTCCGAAACCCTAATGAAAGTCATCTTCCTCCTCCTCAAATAACTATGCATACACACCTGCATTCTTGTTCCGAGGAACATGAATACTGAGAGATAAAAGCAACCCCAAAACATACACCAGTATCCGGCTCAAACCAGAGCCTGCTGGCAATATCCGTCCGGACTCCAAACGTGCACAAGTGCGCGGAGGAGAACTAACCCTGTCGCAAAACCATGCGACCTCTACTCTGTTTTGCCCAGAGGCGAATACCCTCTGTGTGGGACTCTAAAGACTCGACACTACGCTGGCAGTGGGTTTAACCACAGACCGCAAGCGGCACTAGCTGTGCGTAACGGTCCCCAGGTAGATGCCGACAAGAAGGCTGACGAGGTGAAACCCCATCTGAACTCCTACTGAGTCTGAATGTGACAGTCTCCGTACAGTCCGGTCTGTTCGTCTGATACATCGCATGTCGGGCCTAGGGGGCGGTAAAACGTCAGTCCCCCAATAGCGGTACAAGTCGTGTCAGAGTGAAGCCCAAAACACCCTGAGATAACACTGGAACCTACCAGTATGTCTCGCTTGCCCTGGCCAGGGACTACTCGTGTAATGGCTCTCCTAGACACAGCGCGATATCAACCCCCAATACCGGGAGGGACGAATCCTGTCTAACCGTCACTGCCTCCAAGTGCTTCGGGACTGCACCCAACCACCACCTGTTTGCACGACTCCTTTGAGCCATGGTAGGGTAGTGATCAAAGTACAGTGGGAACACACTCGAGGCGAAGTGTCAGTGTCAAGTCAGCGGACTAAGCTGTACTTATGTCACCTGGGAACTGATGACTGACGATAGGTATAATACCAACCTGTCAGTTCCCGACGAGTCCTGTCCAGTGTACTCGTAACCCAACGAGCACCCGTATACTATCTCCAGCACGACGTACTGATGGCTGTGGGACAGACCATCTCCCACACTGGGATGAGAAGCGCATACGCTAGTCTACTCCGGAGTATCGATGCCCTGTCTCGATAGTCCTGCGACTAGGGACCTGTATAAGGATGTGCTTATAGATTACCCAGCCCCCACTAGTGTGACTGCCATCACAACGCTGGTAATCAAGCAAAGATCCTAAGGGCTCCACTAATGCGTATAAGTGATATACTGAAATAAACACAAGTACACATTGAAGTAGAAACAAACCAAGTAGCATACTACTATATTGAGCAAGATTGTTTATACAAGGTGAATATCCCAAGCTTCCATTAAGTAATATACAAACTAGTATGATACAGTAATGGCCTCTAGGGCATATACACTAACAACCACAACCATACAAGTGGTGATTGTAAACAATAATCAACACAAAGATCAACAACTTAATATCTAAAGAATGAAAAAATGAATTAATTGAAAGAGTAAGTCACAATAATTCCATATTATTCTAGAATGCTCTAAACAATGACTCACCCATCCAAAACAATCCCACACTCATGAATGAAGATTTCGACCACTAGAAGAATGAAGGAAATGGTGGCCAAAAATGATACAAACACATTAATCTTTAATTAACACATTAAAATAATATTTTAATTAGGGAAAAATTTTATGTGAACCAAAACTTCCCGTTGAACCCCAAAGCTCGCGCACTAGTTTTATTTTTGCTAAAATAGATGCTGGCAAGTTTATACGGAAGTTTGATCAAAATCGGTTAAAACGGAAAATACCGACTATTTTACCTAAAACGGAAAAATTTGTATAACGATTTCAGAAACATTACACTATTGCACGTTGATAGAGCACCTAGGATTCTTGCTTGACCACCAGCAGTATGAGGGCGATCATATACGTGGGAGCTGGTAGTCTATAAGTGTTGGAGATAGTGCCCTCATAGTCAATTATTGGATCGCAGGTACGTGATTGCAATGATTGCGGAGGACCTATCCCGGTAGGACAGTCTTACTCGAGATGATAGTATGCTATCTGGTTTGCCTTTATCAGTCGTGTACATGTTCAGGTGACTGATTGCATGTTACACTTTGATAGAGCCCTTAGGATCTTGCTTTACTACCAACAGTATGATGGCGATCATATACGTGAGAGTTGGGTAGTTTATATGCATATCCTTAATTGTGGTCCCTAGTCGTGGGAGTTTCGAGACAGGGCATCGATACTCCGGAGTAGACTAGTGTATACAGTCGAGACCCCGACGAGGGGCGGTGGCCGGTCTCACAAGCCACTGGTGTCAGTTGGATCACCTAAGATGTATACAGGTGCTCATTGGGTTATGAGTACACCGGACATGACTCGCCGGGAATCTGCTAGTTAGTATTATATCTACCGTCAGATAGCAGTTCCCTGGTGACATGTGTACAGGTTAGTTCATCGACCTGAGGTCGTCATTTGTCTCGTGTGAGTTCCCACTGTGCTTTGATTTCTACCCTACCACGGATCAAAGGAGTCGTGCAAACAGGTAGCTTTTGGGTACAGTCCCGAGCCATATGGAGGCACGTGAGCGGATCGGCAGGGGATTCGTCTCTCCCGGTATTGGGGGCGAGGTCGTGCTGTGTCTAGGAGAGCCATTACACAAAGTCCATGGCCATGGCAGGAGATTTACTGGTAGGTACTCTAGTAGTATCTCAGGGTGTAATTGGGCTTCACTCCGACACGACTTATACTGCTATTGGGGGTCTGACGTTACTAGCCCCCTAGGCAGATATGCGATACTCATAGACGAACGGATCGGACTGTATATACATTGTCACTGTTAGGCTCAGTAGGGTTTTTTCGGATGAGTGCGCTCATCGGCATCCCTTGAGGTCAGTCCGTGGGCAGCCGTTACGCATTGCTAGTGCCGCTGACGGTTAGTGGTTAAACCCACTGCTAGGGTACTGACGAGTCATTAGAGTCCCCCACAGACAGTTTCCCAAGTTCGGGTGAAACGTTGTAGAGGCCGTATGGTTTTATGGCAGGGTTCGGAAAATGCACGTGCGTTTACGCACGTGTCAGTTTTCGGGCAGATGATACTGGTCGGCTTTGGTTTAAGCCGGATCCGAGTATTATATTGAGTAGGTATAATATCTTTGTCTCAGTTGTATTTGTATTCGGTTGTAATACAAATGCGGGTATATTTATACTGTTTCGGGGTTATCCTGAAAGTCGTTTCAGGATCACTTTTGGAAGTTGCCAGTTTCCAGTTTTCTATCAGCCGTCTTTTAACATTCGGTTAAAGACGGATTTATCTTTTCTTGGATGAGAGTGAGTCATGCTTCTAGAAGGTTCTAGAAGGTTCTAGATTGGGTGAGGTGTCGAGTGACTCATGCTTTGATTTTAACCACTTTCTTGTTTTGGTTAAGATCTTTTATTTAGCTAAAGATATTTTAAAAGTGAGAAGCTTTTGCTTAAGGTCACCCCCTTCTCCTACGGTCACCTCCCTCTTGCTATATATGGCTTGCCCTCTCTCTCTCCTCATATTCACTCTCACTTGATGTTTCATTTTAGAGAGAAAAGATTATGATAGGTTTTATCGGTGTATGGAATTTCACAGTCCATTTCATTCCATCACCCGATTCCTTCGGCAACTTCATTAACCGATCGTCCACGGATTTGGACGAAGTGAGACAAAGTCATCTACTCATTCTCTACATCAATCTTGGTCATCTCTTTTAGCAAACTTGACGATCGAGTTGCCTCGAGTCAGAGGCGGGAGCCCGTTTAAAGAACCGATCATGTGGTGCCACCTCGACGAGGAGATCGGAGATCGACGAGATCGGAGCAGCCGCAACGGAGCGTGGGATGATGGTTGAAGAACGAAGGACTCGGATCGTTCGGTATAACATTCCTACACTCTTTATAGTTTGTTAGTTTAGCAATAATGGCAGATCCGGGTTAAAGTATACGATAGCGCCAAGTTAAAAGTTTTTGTTACGCATTTGGCGTCTGTAGACTGCCGGGGCGCTAGCGTAGACTTACAGTGGTATCAGAGCCTAACCATTTTGCTATACTAACTTGTGCTAACGCGTTCAAAACATCGATCGAACCGAAAATCAAAAACGGCAAAATCCTAGCCCGACAGTTTCTGTTGTTTTTAAACGGTCTCAAAAATTATTTCTGGATGTCTTAAAAATCAGAGCAGGGTTTTCTAAGAACTACGACGAAATTTAGGGTCGTAATCCCTCCAAGCCGCCGCGGAAGGGCGGCCAAACCCATGGTTTGGCCGCGCAACCGCGGCCACGTGGGGAGCACGTGCTCCCAAATTTTGTCAGTAGGTTCTGTGTTGGATTTTGGGGTTTTTGGTCAATATAGTTTTGGCCCAGATTTTGTTACTGTTCACCAGTAAGCAGTGGGGCCCACTTTTTGAAATTTGGTCTTTGGTCGATCGAAATTTAAACACGTTAGTTTACAGTGCTTACATTATATCTCCGACCGAGAATGTCATTTGATCGGTAAACCGCGTCTGATTGCTATAGTTCTTTTAGACGGGTTTGCGAACGTGACATTCGCGTTGATGTTCTGTGTTGTGCTGTGATGTTGCGGATTTGTCGTGGTGGATAGCAGTGTGCAATGGTAGTACAGTTTGAGTTTATTTGTACATTTGATATTGCGGGGCGAGCGTCCAACTTGTGGACAGCCGTCACTGCCTGTTGTATAATATTCTTTTGGCGCACGACCAGGTTGCGGTCGATGTACCTATTGTACTATTTTTCATTACTGTACTAGGTTTTACCCCGCGACGGAGTGCACGGATAGCCGGGTTCGGGAAAGCAACGGGTCCACATCTCATGGCTTTGAGAAGCAGAGGGGCCCCACTTCAGAATTGGCAGACTATTCGCCGCACTCGTAGGGGGTACAGGTTGACCCAAGGAGGGGTACTCAATTTACCGGATTCCGTGAAGTGCCGGGTGTTCCATTCACTATGCTGTGGGGACTACCTCGCTTCAGGTTTTGGCGGGTAACTTGCCGCACCCGTAGGGGTCTAGGTTTCATTGCACAGGCTATCCACACGACAGGGGAACGTCGAGTTTCAGCAGCGGCTCTGTGAAACTCGGGGATCCCAGATTATCTGTATTGTTCTGTGATGCTTATTACTTTTCTGTAATGTTGCATACTATCACGCCTGGAGCGATTATTGTATATTGGTTTATATACTATTAGATGTTGTATATGTTTTACACCCGCGCTAGTCTAGCCCCCGCTCTGTCGTTAGTTAAGTAACCTAACGAGTGATGACGTGACCCAGTGACGAATGCGGATGGCATATACGTACATTTTATTTTCGTTCTTTTCTGGTGTGATTGAATGATGGGACTGCGTTGATTCTGATCAATGCAAAGTAAAAACAAACCTGTTTGAGTTGTTGGAACAATTTTAAAAGTGTTGTTACAAAGACGTTTCCTTTTGTTATGCATAGCGGTATTCAATGGAATATCCTGCACCTCATTCGACGGGGCAAGGGCCGATACCCCTTCACCGGGACTGACCCCTTGGGCAGAAGTTTGCGTCAGCGTAATAACTTCACTATAGTCGATTACAAGTTGCTTTGCATAGCGGTATTCAGTGGAGTATCCTGCACCTCATTCCACGAGGAAAGAGCCGAGATCCCTTTACCGGGAGTGATCTCTTTAGCAAAAGGTTTTCGCCACTATATTTTAAAAAGCTATCAGGTTCCTTCAGCGATATCAAGTTCACTACGCTAAAGGTTTTTCGCCAAAAACCAGCCGTAGCCCTCCGTCACTTCTTTTGGGTATTCAGTAGTATTCAAGCTATGTATTTTGACCTAACGCCAAGGCATAGTGTTTGGTAGCTGCTGGGTATTCAATTGTTGCATAGATAGATGAGTTGGTTTGGGACAGCCGTTCTGCCATTTTGACCTAACACCAAGGGCATGTGCGGGTGGGTTCAAATTAACAAGATAGTGATGGGTAGAACTTGGCATGTGACTTATGACATTTTGACCAAACGCCATGGTTATAAGAGCATGGGGCAAAAACAATATCAGGAGTTTCTAAAGAAACTGAAACTTGCCGAGTATGCGCATACCTTCTGGAGTATGAGTAACGTGGATGCATTCCATCACGTTATCATGCGATGAGAGTTGGATCCTGATTCCCATTGATGAGTTGGTTTACTCTTCGGGTGATCCCGATTGATTCTTCTTTAGGTTTGGAGGAGAATTTGACAGGACAGTGGGAGGTTTCCGGATTAGATAAAATGATGACCATTCTGATCTAGGTTAGAGTGCACGCAGAGTGTTTCTTTTCTCTCTCTCTCTTTGGCAGCGACCTTTGACCGACCCTAGACTATGACACAGTGACCAGGTTGACCGAACCTTCTTAAAATACTGGCTTTTGGATTGTTTGAGTTGCATAAGTCATTGCCACTCCTTCTTTTACCCTTTGCATTTCTCAGAACACCCGTATTACTACGGATATCCACTTCCATTGGATAGATCCATCGTATGGTTATATACGAACTCGAAGGGACTTCTTCGGGGATGGATCCAGGTTCAGGAGAAATAGAATTGGTTTATTCAGTTGTCTTTTATTATCACCTTCTCTCAGGTTGCGAGAGCTCTTTGGTTTAGGAGAGTACACCTATTACGCCTATTGGATAGTCTTATTCCAAACCATAGGCTGGTGCCGAAAGGTAGGGAATGAAGAAAACCAATTAGCCTAAGTAGGGTGTGCAGAAGGTAATATGTAAAGACAAAATAAAGGGATTAGAAAGAGGGCAAAGTAAATTGCGACTTATATCATTCACGACCAAAACCGCGTACTTCATCGCCACTCCTATTTCACCTTTAAAAGAATAAGGTATTATTCAATTGTCTTTTATCGTCACCTTCTCTCGAGATGCGAGTACTCCTTGGTTTAGGAGGGTACACCTATTATGCTTACTGGATAGTCTTCTTCCAAACCATAGGCTGGTGCCGAACGGTAGGGAAGGAAGAAAACCATTTAGCCTAACGATGGTATACAGAAGGTAACGACTAAAGACAAATAAAGGGATTTGGAGAGATGACAATAAAATATACGGTTGAAGTCATGAATTGGATTATGGAAGAGGCATTGCTATGAATACCAGGATACCCCTACGAAACATTTTAATGTTTCAGTGCATTGTTAAAGGAAAAACTGTTTTCCCGATTAGACACTTACTCCAAGGGTATGTATTTACCAGGTTTCATTTTCATATCTGTATGGTTTTACAGATGATGAGTGGGAGTAAGATATTGGGAATTAGGTGATTATCCTCATTATATCGGAATTCGTTGTAATTGGTGATATTTGAGGAAATCGCCAGGGTACAGTTTTCCACCTACAACGCACAAGTTTTTGAGTTGTTCAACTCAGCGGACTTATACAGAGTATTGTATGTTGTCCAGTGTCCATCAGGACAAAGGGGTAGGTCCTCGTACTATGTTCTGTTTACTTATAACTTCTCTAGTATTTAGACAAGTGTTTCGTAGAAATACAAGGTCTAAGTTTTGAGAAGTTGTGGGTATAAGAATAAAGTAGAGAACCAGGTATCACAAGTATCGGGATTCTTCAAAGAGATCGAAGATGTAGATTCTTGTGATTGGTATTCAGATGATAGTGATGGTTTTGAGAAACGTGTTTCTCTTTCAGGTTACTCATAATTGGATGGATTCCTAAGTTGAGTAATGCTGATTAGCCTCTTTCCATTAAGTTGATATGCACTGGAGACAGCTGCATGGATTGAATCTTGGTTCCAATTAAATAAGTGCCAAAGTTTTGTTGGAGATAGTGCCCTCATAGTCAATTATTGGATCGCAGGTACGTGATTGCAATGATTGCGGAGGACCTATCCCGGAAGGACAGTCTTACTCAAGATGATAGTATGCTATCTGGTTTGCCTTTATCAGTCGTGTACATGTTCAGGTGACTGATCGCATGTTACACTTTGATAGAGCCCTTAGGATCTTGCTTTACTACCAACAGTATGATGGCGATCATATACGTGAGAGTTGGGTAGTTTATATGCATATCCTTAATTATGGTCCCTAGTCGTGGGAGTTTCGAGACAGGGCATCGATACTCCGGAGTAGACTAGTGTGTACAGTCGAGACCCCGACGAGGGGCGGTGGCCGGTCTCACAAGCCACTGGTGTCAGTTGGATCACCTATGATGTATACAGGTGCTCATTGGGTTATGAGTACACCGGACAGGACTCGCCGGGAATCTGCTAGTTAGTATTATATCTATCGTCAGATAGCAGTTCCCTGGTGACATGTGTACAGGTTAGTTCATCGACCTGAGGTCGTCATTTGTCTCGTGTGAGTTCCCACTGTGCTTTGATTTCTACCCTACCACGGCTCAAAGGAGTCGTGTAAACAGGTAGTTTTTGGGTACAGTCCCGAGCCATATGGAGGCACGTGAGCGGATCGGCAGGGGATTCGTCTTTCCCGGTATTGGGGGCGAGGTCGTGCTGTGTCTAGGAGAGCCATTACACAAAGTCCATGGCCATGGCAGGAGATTTACTGGTAGGTACTCCAGTAGTATCTCAGGGTGTTATTGGGCTATACTCCGACACGACTTATACTGCTATTGGGGGTCTGACGTTGCTAGCCCCCTAGGCAGATATGCGATACTCATTGACGAACGGACCGGACTGTATATACATTGTCACTGTTAGGCTCAGTAGGGTTTTCGGAGGAGTTCGCTCCTCGGCCACCCTTGAGGTCAGTCCATGGGCAGCCGTTACGCATAGCTAGTGCCGCTGACGGTTTGTGGTTAAACCCACTGCCAGGGTGCTGACGAGTCATTAGAGTCCCCCACAGACAGTTTCCCAAGTTCGGGCGAAACGTTGTAGAGGCCGTATAGTTTTATGGCAGGGTTCGGAAAATGCACGTGCGTTTACGCACGTGTTATTTTTCGGGCAGATAATACTGGTCGGCTTTGGTTTAAGCCGGATCCGAGTATTATATTGAGTAGGTATAATATCTTTGTCTCAGTTGCATTTGTATTCGGTCGTAATACAAATGCGGGTATATTTACACAGTTTCGGGGTTATCCTGAAAGTTGTTTCAGGATCACTTTTGGAAGTTGCCAGTTTCCAGTTTTCTATCAGCCGTCTTTTAACATTCGGTTAAAGACGGGTTTATCTTTTCTTCTGTTAGGGTGAGTCATCATTCTAGAAGCTTCTAGAAGTGATGATGAGGCTTGTGAGTCATTAGTGCATTAATGGTGTCATTAATGCAATAATGACTCATGCTTTGATTTCAAACCTTTCTTGTTTTCCTTAAGATATTATTATGTGTTCACATATGATATTTTGTGCTTAAGGTTACTCTCTTGCTCCTACACTCACCCTCCTCCTTCTCTTTATAAGAAAGGCCCCTCCCCTCTCTCAGGGGGTTACTTGATTCATTTGTGAAAAGATTATGATAGCATTTGGGGTGCATGGAATTTTACAGTTTATTTCATTCCATCACCCAATTTCCTCGACAACTTCATTAACCGATCGTCCACGGATTTGGACGAAGAGAGACAAAGTCATCTACTCATTCTCTATAACATTCTTGGTCGTCTCTTTTAGCAAACTTGACGATCGAGTTGCCTCGAGTCAGAGGCGGGAGCCCGTTTAAAGAACCGATCATGTGGTGCCACCTCGACGCGGATATCGGAGATCGACGAGATCGGAGCAGCCGCAACGGAGCGTGGGATGATGGTTGAAGAACGAAGGACTCGGATCGTTCGGTACAATCTTTCTACACTCTTTACAGTATGTTAGTTTAGCAATAATGGCAGATCCGGGTTAAAGTATACGATAGCGCCAGTTTAAAAGTTTTTGTTCTGCATTTGGCGTCTGTAGACGGCCGGGGCGCTAGCGTAGACTTACAAGTTTCTGTATTGGATATAGAATGGATCGTACCTTAAAAGAAGTTAAGGTACGGGGAGTTGTCCAGCTTATGATTAAAACCAGACACTGGATAACTCAGGGCACGTTTCTGTAATGGCTGTTTGTGGGTTGACCCTGGCTATGACGAGGGTTGATATTCTACCATTTGGAAGATCAATAGTGATATTGTTCTTGACTCGCCACAGTTTTAGTAAAAATGGATCTTTTTTAGAAAACAGTAGTGGGAGTATGGTAGAACTGGAAGTGATTCCAGAACCGCGAACGATTACGGAAAATTTAATAGGACCTAAATATTCAATCAGGTTTGACATTCCAATAGCCACTCCGCAGGAATGGTATCAGACACCCGAGAGGTACTTCGGTAGGCTCAAGGACGGTGACAGGGAGCTTCTTATCTACCCAGACTTGACACTACTGTTGTTCCAGGATATGAGACCCGATAGGAGGGTTGTCGTAGTCAGTGGGAGCAGCGGAAGCATAGTGGGCAAGATGCTTATATCTATTTATAGACTTGAGAAGTTATAGCGGAGATAGATCATCTAATTTTGATGTGACAGTCATGGGTTTGACTTCAATCAGAATAGGGGATGGATCAGTTAAGAAGGTAGTAGGGTGTGATGTCATGGTATCTGGATGACATACACAGAGTAGGAAGTAAAATTCCTATACTACGATCGGTTGTACTGTGGTCGTCACACAGTTGTTTCTCCAGACAGGATATGGATATAATATTTGACATTTTGGTTTCTAGATCTATGGTTTTAGATCTGGATTTGGGTAGTTTCCCAATGTGGGTACTTTGACAGATATTCTAATGGTTTTTGGAATAGTTGACTCCTAGCATGGTGGTGTACCTGCAGGTGATGGAGTCACCCTCTCTAAAGGTGTCGTACAGACTAAAGGAGAGAGGGATGTGCATGATTGACAGATCACTTGCTTAGGCAACTGAGTCAATCATGAAATGTCAAGTACCACACCAAATGTTGGTTTTGCAATAGATGCAATAAGTTTGTATTAATCCAATCCTGGAGAAACATAAGGAAGCAGTTTTAGAACATAAGTACATGTTCTACGGATTTGATGATGGCAGCCTCCTTCGGGAGACGATTATCATTCCAGGCTTCAAAGGTGACATGGTTGACAGAGTGATTGTCAGAGTTTTAGTTTTCCCTCTGACGAAGAGGGACAGTATTATGGACAAGTGGTCCAAGAGGATACTGTGGGAAGCAAGGTGCCCGATACTGATTAGGTTCAGTGATCGATTCAGTCTAAGAAGTTTGGATATGGAGTTCATTTATGAACTAAGGTCCCATCAGATATCCAGACATGTTCTAAGACAGGTATTACTCAATTCGGGAGATGGTTTTCTCCGCGAACTTGAGATTAAGAGAGATATAGAAAGATACTTCTAGGCGGATCCACTCACTGAGGCTATTTCTCGAACACAATAGTTTTACAAACGGGCTTTGTGAAACTGATTAGTAGAGGAGTTGGATGTTCGGTTTCACACGGGCTGTGAGTAGTCGACATCGCAATATTAGCCTTGAGTGCAAGTGGGAGATTGTTGGAGATAGTGCCCTCATAGTCAATTATTGGATCGCAGGTACGTGATTGCAATGATTGCGGAGGACCTATCCCGGTAGGACAGTCTTACTCGAGATGATAGTATGCTATCTGGTTTGCCTTTATCAGTCGTGTACATGTTCAGGTGACTGATTGCATGTTACACTTTGATAGAGCCCTTAGGATCTTGCTTTACTACCAACAGTATGATGGCGATCATATACGTGAGAGTTGGGTAGTTTATATGCATATCCTTAATTGTGGTCCCTAGTCGTGGGAGTTTCGAGACAGGGCATCGATACTCCGGAGTAGACTAGTGTATACAGTCGAGACCCCGACGAGGGGCGGTGGCCGGTCTCACAAGCCACTGGTGTCAGTTGGATCACCTAAGATGTATACAGGTGCTCATTGGGTTATGAGTACACCGGACAGGACTCGCCGGGAATCTGCTAGTTAGTATTATATCTACCGTCAGATAGCAGTTCCCTGGTGACATGTGTACAGGTTAGTTCATCGACCTGAGGTCGTCATTTGTCTCGTGTGAGTTCCCACTGTTCTTTGATTTCTACCCTACCACGGCTCAAAGGAGTCGTGCAAACAGGTAGCTTTTGGGTACAGTCCCGAGCCATATGGAGGCACGTGAGCGGATCGGCAGGGGATTCGTCTCTCCCAGTATTGGGGGCGAGGTCGTGCTGTGTCTAGGAGAGCCATTACACAAAGTCCATGGCCATAGCAGGAGATTTACTGGTAGGTACTCCAGTAGTATCTCAGGGTGTAATTGGGCTTCACTCCGACACGACTTATACTGCTATTGGGGGTCTGACGTTACTAGCCCCCTAGGCAGATATGCGATACTCATAGACGAACGGACCGGACTGTATATACATTGTCACTGTTAGGCTCAGTAGGGTTTTTCCGGATGAGTGCGCTCATCGGCATCCCTTGAGGTCAGTCCGTGGGCAGCCGTTACGCATTGCTAGTGCCGCTGACGGTTAGTGGTTAAACCCACTGCCAGGGTACTGACGAGTCATTAGAGTCCCCCACAGACAGTTTCCCAAGTTCGGGCGAAACGTTGTAGAGGCCGTATGGTTTTATGGCAGGGTTCGGAAAATGCACGTGCGTTTACGCACGTGTCAGTTTTCGGGCAGATGATACTGGTCGGCTTTGGTTTAAGCCGGATCCGAGTATTATATTGAGTAGGTATAATATCTTTGTCTCAGTTGCATTTGTATTCAGTTGTAATACAAATGCGAGTATATTTATACTGTTTCGGGGTTATCCTGAAAGTCGTTTCAGGATCACTTTTGGAAGTTGCCAGTTTCCAGTTTTCTATCAGCCGTCTTTTAACATTCGGTTAAAGACGGATTTATCTTTTCTTGGATGAGAGTGAGTCATGCTTCTAGAAGGTTCTAGAAGGTTCTAGATTGGGTGAGGTGTCGAGTGACTCATGCTTTGATTTTAACCACTTTCTTGTTTTGGTTAAGATCTTTTATTTAGCTAAAGATATTTTAAAAGTGAGAAGCTTTTGCTTAAGGTCACCCCCTTCTCCTACGGTCACCTCCCTCTTGCTATATATGGCTTGCCCTCTCTCTCTCCTCATATTCACTCTCACTTGATGTTTCATTTTAGAGAGAAAAGATTATGATAGGTTTTATCGGTGTATGGAATTTCACAGTCCATTTCATTCCATCACCCGATTCCTTCGGCAACTTCATTAACCGATCGTCCACGGATTTGGACGAAGTGAGACAAAGTCATCTACTCATTCTCTACATCAATCTTGGTCGTCTCTTTTAGCAAACTTGACGATCGAGTTGCCTCGAGTCAGAGGCGGGAGCCCGTTTAAAGAACCGATCATATGGTGCCACCTCGACGAGGAGATCGGAGATCGACGAGATCGGAGCAGCCGCAACGGAGCGTGGGATGATGGTTGAAGAACGAAGGACTCGGATCGTTCGGTATAACATTCCTACACTCTTTACAGTTTGTTAGTTTAGCAATAATGGCAGATCCGGGTTAAAGTATACGATAGCGCCAAGTTAAAATTTTTTGTTCCGCATTTGGCGTCTGTAGACTGCCGGGGCACTAGCGTAGACTTACAATAAGCACATCCTTAAATGGTCCCTAGTCGTGAGAGTTTCGAGATAGGGCATCGATACTCCAGAGTAGACTAGTGTATATAGTCGAGACCCCGACGAGGGGCGGTGGCCGGTCTCATAAGCCACTGGTGTCAGTTGGTTCGCCTAAGATGTATACAGGTGCTCATTGGGTTATGAGTACACCGGACAGGACTCGCCAGGAACATGCTAGTTGGTCTTATACCAGACGTCAGATGGCAGTTCCCTGGTGACATGTGTACAGGTTAGTTCATCGACCTTGGGATCGTCATTTGTCTCGTGTGAGTTCCCACTGTACTTTGATTACTACCCTACCACGGCTCAAAGGAGTCGTGCAAACAGGTTTTAGTTGGGTACAGTCCCGAGCCACATGGAGGCAGTGAGTGTATCTTCAGGGGTTCGTCTCTCCCGGTATTGGGGGTGAGGTCGTGCTGTGTCTACAAGAGCCGGAACATGAAAAGTCCTTGGCCAAGGCAGGAGATTTACTGGTAGGTATTCCGGTAGTATCTCAGGGTGTTCTGGGCTACACTCCGACACGATTTGTACCGCTTTTGGGGGTCTGACTTTTACCAACCCCCTAGGCCCGCCATGCGATGCTCAAAGATGAACGGACCGGACTGTACGAATATTGTTACTGTCAGGCTCAGTAGGGTTGTCAGGCTGAGTTCGCTCACAGACGTCCCTTTTAGTCAATACCTGGTAGCCCGTTACGTATTGGCTTATATCTCTGACGTGCTAGTGGTTAAATCCACAACCAAGGTGTTGACGAGTATTTAGAGTCCCCCACATTCAGTTACTCAAGTTTCGGGCGAAAAGCTGTAGAGGCCGTATGGAGATATGGCAAGGTCCGATCAGATACGTGCTGTATTGCACGGATCAGGATAGGACGGTTTGTACTAGTGGCCGTATGGATATATGGCAGGGTTCGATCAGATACGTGCGGTATTGCACGGATCAGGATCGAACGGATCTTACTAGCCGGCTTTGGTTTAAGCCGGATCCTAGTATAGTACAGTGTAGACTTTGTCTTATTGCATTTGTATTTCGGTCGGAATTCAAATGCGGGTGTGTATGCACAGTAGCGGGGTTTTCCTGTAATTTATTACGGGACCAGTTTTCTGGAGTTGCCAGTTTGCTTTCCGTTTCGGCCAATTTCCTTTGTATCGTTCATTGGCCGAAGTTTGGTGGAGGAGGGCTTATTTGCATTTATGCAAATAAGCATTTGTGGAGGGGGTCTTTGCATATTTCCTTGTATCATGATGATGAACCATCCCTTGACTTCTTGACTTCTTCATGATGACTTGACTTTTTGAAGTCATCATGGTTTTGATAATGGTTGTGGTTGAGTGTGGTTATGGTTGTGTTCATTGCTTTTGATCATCATTCTTTTCTTGCATCATGATTGATACACATCCCTTTGCACTTCACTCACTCTCTCATTCATTCATTCCAACCTCACTAATTTGGAGTGGCCGGCCAATTAGGGAGGGGCTTTCCAATTCATTTTGGTGTGTGTTTTTGGCTCATTTCATGTTGCAAAAATCCTACAAGATCAATCTCCAAAACTCCAAGTATCATTCCTCCACCAAAGGCAACTCCATAACCCCAAATGAGACATGAGTTCCGCACTACACATTCTACAGCAAATCTTGGGCACGTCGACTAGCCAGCTTCGTGCCCGAGTTGCTTCGGCATTGAGGTGGGAGCCCGTAAAAGATGTAGGCGATGTGGTGCACTTCCGGCGACGAGGTGGAGACCGTACATTCCGCGGGAGATCGGGACGACGACGAGAAGACCGGAGGACACGGATCAGTCGGTATATCTCTCTTCGCCATCTTGTAGTTAGCTAGGACTAGTTAATGGTTCGATCCGGGTATTAGTGCGCGGTGGTGCCAGTTCATGAAAAATTTAAGTATATCACCGTTTCCGCATTTTGGCCTCGGGATGGAGGCCGGGGCGCCGCCGTGCACTTACAGTGGTATCAGAGCCTCGCCATTAACTTAGTCTTGCTTTGTTTAATGTGTTTACATTTCCGATCGACCAAAATTCCAAAATCCGCATTTTTGTTCACATCAGTTTTCTGTTGAAATTTTTTGGAGTCAAAATTTTTTTCAGGTTGCAGAAAAGTGATGTACTGGAAGATATAAGAATTCTGTAGAAATACGATAAAGTGAATCGACTATCAGAGCGCGGAACCGCGGCCAAAACCCCCATTGTGCCGCGGTTCCGCCACACTATAGTGAGATTGATTTATCATATTTCTTCAGTTTATTTCTGGGTTTAAAATAGGGTGTTTGGAATATTAATATTGGGCCCAGAATTTCTTGATGTGCTACAGTAGTACTTGGGGGCCCACTTGTTAAAATTTGATCGATCGGATATTTTAAACACATTATTTCACAGTATTTACATTATATCTGCGACCATGAATGTCACTTGATCGGTAAATCCTGTCTAACTGCTATAGCCCGGTTAGACGGATTTGCGAACGTGACTTTCACGTTGATGTTCTATGTATTGCTGTGATGTTGCGGATCGGTCGTGGGGGATAGCCTGGATGCAATGCTAGTACAGTGTTTTGTTGTATTATGTACATTTGATATTGCGAGGCGAGCGTCCGACCTGTGGACTGCCGTCACTGCCCGTTTGTATTATTATTTTGGGGCACGACCAGGTTGCGGTCGATGTACCCGTTGTATGTATATTTTACTTTCTGTACTAGGATTACCTCGCGGAGGGGTGCACGGGTAGCCGGGTTCTGGAGGGCAACGAGCCCGCATCTCATGGCATTGAGACGGAGGGGGCTTCACTCTAGAATTGGCGGGTTATTCGCCGCACTCGTAGGGGGTACAGGTTGACCCAGGAGGGGTGCCCAAGTTACCGGATTCCGTGAAGTGCTGGGTGGTCCATTCACGTTGCTGAAGAGGGCTGCCTCGCTTCAGGTTTTGGCGGGTAACTTGCCGTGCCCATAGGAGTCTAGGATTTCATTGCACAAGCTATCCACACGACCAGGGGAACGTCGGGTTTCAGTAGTGGCTCTGTGAAACCCGGGGATCCCAGATATCTGTATTGTTTCTGTGATGCTGTACATTTTCTGTGATGTTGCATTTTTATCACGCCTTGAGCGAATATAATATATTGGTATATATTAGTAGATGTTGTATATATTTTGCATCCGTGCTAGTCCAGTCCCCGCTCTGTCGTTAGTTAGCTAACCTAACGGGTAATGACGGGACCCAGTGGCGAATGCGGATGGCATATACGTACATCAGTATATTTTTGTTCTTTTTGGTGTGATCAATTGATGGGACTGCGTTGATTCGGATCAATGCAAGTTAAAAACAAACCTATTCTGATGTTGTTGGAACGCTTTTCAAAAAGCTGTTATTGCAAGGACGTTCACTTTTGTTTTGCATCGTGGTATTCATTTGGAATATCCTGCTCCTCAGTCGACGAGGCAAGGGCCGAGATCCCTTCACCGGGAGTGACCCTTTGGACAAAAGTTTGCGTCAGGGCAATAACTTCACTATAGCCGATTACTTTTGCTTTGCACCGTGGTATTCAGTTGGAATATCCTGCACCTCATTCTACGGGGAAAGAGCCGAGATCCCTTCACCGGGAGTGACCTCTTTAGCAACGGTTTTCGTCACTATATTTTTAAAAGCTATCCGTTCCTTCGACGATATCAAGTTCATTACGTTTAAGGTTTTCGCCAGAAACCATTCGTAGCCCTCCGTCGTTTCATATGGGTGGTCAATAGTATTCAAGCTGTGTATATTGGCCAAAGTCAAGGCACAGTGATTGGTAGCTATTGGGGTATTCATATGCAGCATAGATAGATGCGTTGGTTTGGGACAGTCGTACTGCCATTTTAGCCAAAGTCAAGGGTAGGTACGGGTGGGTTCAAATTAACCTGGAGAATGACGGGTAGAACTTGACATGTGACTTATGATATGTTGGCCAAAGTCAAGGTCATAAGAGCATGGGGTAGAAATCACATCGGGAGTTTCAAAAGAACTGAAACTTGCCAGATATGCGCATACCTTCTGGAGTGTGGTAGTGTGAGCGGATTCCGTCACGTTATCATGTGATGATAGTTGGATCCCGATTCCCACTGATGAGTTAGTTTACTCCTCGGGTGACCCCGACTAATTCTTCTTTCAGGTTTGGGGGAGAATTTGAGGTACAGTGGGAGGTTTCCAAATTAGATAAATTGGTAACCATTCTGATCTAGGTTAGAGTGCACGCTGAGTGTTTCTTTTCTCTCTCTCTTTGGCAGCGACCATTGACCCGACCTTAAGACTATGACTCAGAGACCAAGTTAACTGAACCTTCTTAAAACACTGGCTTTTGGATTGTCAGAGTTGCAGACCTCATTGCCACTCCTACTTTTACCCTTTTCTCCAGGACACCCCGTATTACTGCGAACGTCCACTTCCATTGGACAAAACCATCGTATGGTCAGATACGAACTTGAGGAATTCGAGGATGGTTTCCGGTTCTGGAGAAAATGGATAGGATTATTCAGTTGTCTTTTCCTTTTACCTTCTCTCAAGTTGTGAGTACTCCTTGGTTTAGGAGATAGTACACATATTACGCAAATTGGATAGTCTTCTTCCAAACCATAGGCAGGTGCCGAACGGTAGGGAATGAAGAAAACCAATTAGCCTAACGATGGTGTGCAGAAGGTATTAAGTTAAGACAAAGCAAGGGATTAGTAAGAGGGCAAAGTAAATTGCAACCGATATTCAAGACCAAACCATATATTCCTTTGCCAATCCAAAATCACCTTTGTATTTCTCCAGGACAATCCGTATCACTACGAAGATCCACAGTTTATTGGATATTCCATCGTATGGTTATATACGAACTCGAAAGGAACTTGTTCCAGTTCGGGGATGGATTCTGGTTCAGGAGAAATAGGAATAAGATTTATTCGGTTGTCTTTTATCCTCACCTTCTCTCGCATTGCGAGTGCTCCTAGGATTAGGACAGTACACCCATTATGCTTATTGGATAGTCTTCTTCCAAACCATAGGCTGGTGCCGAACGGTAGGGAAGGAAGAAAACTATTTGGCCTAAGGGGTGTACAGAAGGTAATGACTAAAGACATATAAAGGGATTTGGAGAGGTGGCAAAGAATTACAAGGTTACAGACGTGAATCTGGAAGAGGCATTACTAGGAATACCGGGATACCCCATCGAAACATTTCGATGTTTCAGTTTCGCTGTGTACTGTTAAAGGAAAACTGATTTCCCAATTAGTTCTTGCTCCAGGGTATGTATTTACCAGGTATGATTCTCACATCTGTATGGTTTTACAGATGATGAGTGGGAGTAAGTCATTGGGAATTAGGTGACCATCCTCATTATATCGGGATTCGTTGTAATTGGTGATATTTGAGGAAGCCACCTGGGTTGTTTGCCGGTCGGTAAATATTTGGTTTTGAATATCCGCTGTTATGCACCAATTTCAAATCGATATATCTGTACGTCTATTTTCATAGAGTGAGATATACCTTTTAGAAATTATGTCTATGACATTTACCTATATCAGTGGATGGTTAGGTAAGGAGCATCAAACAGCGGTGTAATTCTTCTTAACCATAAGTACAGTTTTCAACCTACGACACACAGTGAATGAGTTATCAAAACTCAAGGGACTTATACAGAGTATTGTATGTTGTCCAGGGTCCATCGGGACAGAGGGGTTGGTCCTCGTACTATATTCGGTTTACTTATGACTTCTCTAGTTTTTAGACATGTGTTTCGTGGAAACACAGGGTCCGAATTTTGAGAAGTTATAGGTATTTGAATAGAGTAGAGAACCAGGTGTAGCAGGTATCGGGATTCTTCAAAGCGATCGAAGATGTAGATGCTTGTGTATGGTATTCAGTTGATAGTAATGATAAAGAGATCTTGCTTCTCTTTCAGGTTACTCATAATTGGAAGCATTCCTAAGTTGAGTAACGCTGATCGTCCTTCTTCCATTTAGTTGACATGCACTGGAGACAGCTGCATGATTTGAATCTTGTTCAATTAAATCAGTGCCTCTGGTTCTATATGGGATATAGAACAGTACGTATTTTAACGATGTTAAGGTACGGGGAGTTGTCCGGCCTTATGATTAAAACCAGACACTGGACAACTCAAGGCACGTTTCTGTAATGGCTGTTTGTGGGTTGACCCAGGCTATGACGCGGGTTGACTTTCTACCATCTGGAAGATCAATAGCGATATTGTTCTTGACTCGCCACAGTTTTAAATTAAAAATGAATTTTTTTAGAAAAACAGTAGTGGGAGTATGGTAGAACCGGAAGTGATTCCAGAACCACAAACGATTACTGAAGATTTGATAAGGAACCTAAAGATTCAATCTGGATTGACATTCCATTGGCCACTCTACAGATACGGTGGGTAACCTCAGGCACCCGAGAGGTACTCTGGTAGCTTCAAGGACGGTGGCAGGGTGGTTCTTGTTTACCCACACTTGCCATTGCTGTTGTTCCAGGCTGCGAGAACCGGTGGGAGGATGAGTATAGCGTCGTTCTAAACTAGTTTTAGAAGTGCACGTCTATATGACTCTGCCAGAGGGTTATCGTAGTCAGTGGAAGCAGCGGAAGCATTGGTGGACATCAGGCTTATGTCTATTTATAGACTAAAGCAGATATAGCGGAGATAGATCATCTATTTCTGATATGACAGTCATAGATTTGACGTCATCAGAATAGGGGATGGATCTGTTGAGAAGGTAGTAGGGTGTGATATCCGGGTTTTGGATGACATACACAAAGTAGGAAGTGATATTCCTATGCTACGATTGGTTATACTTTGGTCGTCACACAATGGTTTCTCCACATGGGACTTGGAAATTATATCAGACATACTGGTTACTAGATCTATGGTTTTAGATCTAGATTTGGGTGGTTTCCCAATCTGGGTACTTAGACAGCATTCTAAGAGTAATTAGAATGGACGACTCCTGGCATAGTGGTGTACCTGCAGGTGATGGAGTCACCCTCTCTAAAGGTGTCTTACGGACTAAAGTGGAGAGGGATATGCATGATTGACAGATCACTTGCTCAGGCAATTGAGTCAATCATGAGATGTCAAGTACCACACCAGATGATTGTTCTTGCACTAGATGCAATAAGTTGACATTGATCCAATCCAGGAGAAACAGTCGGAAGCAGTTTTAGAACATAAGTGGATGTTCTAAGGGATATGATAACGACAGCCTCATTCGGGAGACAGTTATCATTCCAGGCTTCCAAGGTGACATGGACGACAAGGAGGTTATCAGAGCTATAGTTTTTCCTTCTGACGAGGGGCAGTATTTTGGACAGGTGGTCCAAGGAAATACTGAGGGAGGCATGGCGTAGGATACTGATTAAGTTCAGTTGACGATACAGTCTAAGAAGTTTGGATTTGGAGTTCATTTATGAGCTAGGTCCCATCAGACATCCAGACACATTCTAAGACAGGTATTGCTTATTTCGGGAGATGGCTTCTCTCCGCGAACTTGAGATATAGAGACACATAGAAAGAAACAACAAAGCGGATCCACTCACTGAGGCTATTCCTCGAATGCAATAGTTTCGCAAACGGGTTTTGTAAGACTGAATAGTAGAGGAGTTGGGTGTTCGGTATCACACGGGCTGTGAGTATGCGACATCGCAATAATTAGCCTTGAGTGCAAGTGGGAGATTGTTCGAGATAGTGCCCTCAGAGTCAATTATTGGATCACAGGCACGTGATTGCAATGATTGATGGAGGACCTATCCCGGTAGGACAGTCTTACTCAAGATGATAGTATGCTATCTAGTTTATCTTTATCATCGTGTACTGCTTTAGGTGACCTGACAGGTCACTATTGTACGTTGATAGAGCCCCTAGGATTCTTGCTTGACCACCAGCAGTATGAGGGCGATCATATACGTGAGAGCTGGTAGTCTATAAGCACATCCTTAAATGGTCCCTAGTCGTGAGAGTTTCGAGATAGGGCATCGATACTCCAGAGTAGACTAGTGTATACAGTCGAGACCCCTGACGAGGGGCGGTAGCCGATCTCACAAGCCACTGGTGTCAGTTGGTTCACCTAAGATGTATACAGGTGCTCATTGGGTTATGAGTACACCGGAAATGACTCGCAGGGAACATGCTAGTTGGTCTTATACCAGACGTCAGATGGCAGTTCCCTAGTGACATGTGTACAGGTTAGTTCATCGACCTGGGGATCGTCATTTGTCTCATGTGAGTTCCCACTGTACTTTGATTACTACCCTACCACGGCTCAAAGGAGTCGTGCAAACAGGTTTTAGTTGGGTACAGTCCCGAGCCACATGGAAGCAGTGAGCGTATCTTCAGGGGTTCGTCTCTCCCGGTATTGGGGGTGAGGTCGTGCTGTGTCTAGGAGAGCCGGAACATGAAAAGTCCTTGGCCAAGGCAGGAGATTTACTGGTAGGTGTTCCAGTAGTATCTCAGGGTGTTCTGGGCTACACTCCGACACGACTTGTACCGCTTTTGGGGGTCTGACTTTTACCAACCCCCTAGGCCCGCCATGCGATGCTCATAGACGAACGGACCGGACTGTACGGATATTGTCACTGTCAGGCTCAGTAGGGTTGTCAGGCTGAGTTCGCTCACAGACGTCCCTTTTAGTCAATACCTGGTAGCCCGTTACGTATTGGCTTATACCTCTGACGTGCTAGTGGTTAAATCCACAACCAAGGTGTTGACGAGTCTTTAGAGTCCCCACATTCAGTTACTCAAGTTTCGGGCGAAAAGCTGTATAGGCCGTATGGAGATATGGCAAGGTCCGATCAGATACGTGCGGTATTGCACGGATCAGGATAGGACGGATTGTACTAGAGGCCGTATGGATATATGGCAGGGTTCGATCTGATACGTGCGGTATTGCACGGATCAGGATCGAACGGATATTACTACCCCGGCTTTGGTTTAAGCTGGATCCTAGTATAGTACAGTGTAGACTTTGTCTCATTGCATTTGTATTTTGGTCGGAATTCAAATGCGGGTGTGTATGCACAGTAGCGGGGTTTTCCTGTAATTTATTACGGGACCAGTTTTCTGGAGTTGCCAGTTTGCTTTCCGTTTCGGCCAATTTCCTTTGTATCGTTCATTGGCCGAAGTTTGGTGGAGGTGGGCTTATTTGCATTTGTGCAAATAAGCATTTGTGGAGGGGGTCTTTGCATATTTCCTTGTATCATGATGATGAACCATCCCTTGACTTCTTGACTTCTTCATGATGACTTGACTTTTTGAAGTCATCATGGTTTTGATAATGGTTGTGGTTGAGTGTGGTTATGGTTGTGTTCATTGCTTTTGATCATCATTCTTTTCTTGCATCATGATTGATACACATCCCTTTGCACTTCACTCACTCTCTCATTCATTCATTCCAACCTCACTAATTTGGAGTGGCCGGCCAATTAGGGAGGGGCTGCCCAATTCATTTTGGTGTGGGTTTTTGGCTCATTTCATGTTGCAAAAATCCCACAAGATCAATCTCCAAAACTCCAAGTATCATTCCTCCACCAAAGGCAACTCCATAACCCCAAATGAGACATGAGTTCCGTACTACACATTCTACAGCAAATCTTGGGCACGTCGACTAGCCAGCTTCGTGCCCGAGTTGCCTCGGCATTGAGGTTGGAGCCCATAAAAGATGTAGGCGATGTGGTGCACTTCCGGCGACGAGGTGGAGACCGTACATTCCGCGGGAAGATCGAGACGACGATGAGAAGACCGGAGGACACGGATCAGTCAGTATATCTCTCTTCCCCATCTTGTAGTTAGCTAGGACTAGTTAATGGTTCGATCCGGGTATTAGTGCGCAGTGGTGCCAGTTCATGAAAAATTTAAGTATATCACCGCTTCCGCATTTTGGCATCGGGATGGAGGCCGGGGCGCCGCGTGCACTTACACGGACTGTGCGGATATTGTCACTAACAGGCTCAGTAGGGTGTCAGGATGAGTTCGCTCATCGATGTCCCTTTTGGTCAATACCAGGTAGCCCGTTACGTATTGGCTTATATCTCTGACGTGCTAGTGGTTAAATCCACAACCAAGGTGTTGACGAGTCTTTAGAGTCCCCCACATTCAGTTACTCAAGCTTTCGGGCGAAAAGTTGTAGAGGCCGTATGGAGATATGGCAAGGTCGATCAGATACATGCGGTATTGCACGGATCAGGATCGGACAGTTTGTACTACAGGCCGTATGGATATATGGCAGGGTTCGATCAGATAACGTGCGGTATTGCACCGATCAGGATCGAACGGATACTACTAGCCGGTTTTGGTTTAAACCGGATCCTAGTATAGTACAGTGTAGATTTTGTCTCATTGCATTTGTATTTCGGTCGGAATACAAATGCGGGTGTGTATACACAGTATCGGGGTTTTCCTGTAATTTATTACGGGACCAGTTTTCTGGAGTTTCTAGTTTGCTTTCCGTTTCGGCCATTTTCATTTGTATCGTTCATTGGCCGAAGATTGGTGGAGGAGGGCTTATTTGCATTTATGCAAATAAGCATTTGTGGAGGGGGTTCTTTGCATTTTGTTGCTTCATGATAGCTCTTGTTGACCTTGACTTGTTCACTTCATCCATCATGGCTTGACTTTGGAGCAATCATGATTTTGATAATGGTTGTGGTTGAGTGTGGATATGGTTTTGTTCATTACTTGTGATCATTTTCTTGCATGATATCTTTTGACCTCTCTCTCACTTGCTTTATGGAGTGGCTCCCATTATTTTTGAGACACTCTCCACTCTCATACTCTCCTCTCACACACATGGCCGGCCACTTCTAATGGGGGCTGCCCATTTTTCTTGTGTGGGGATTTTGGTATCTTTGGCTTTGTAAAATCCCTACAACTCCATCTCCAAAAGCATATATCATTTCCTCCACCAAATGGCAACCTCCATAAACCCCAAATGAGACACAAGACTCTACACTACATTCTACAGCAAACCTTGGGCACGTCGACTAGCCAGCTTCGTGCCCGAGTTGCCTCGGCATTGAGGTGGGAGCCCGTAAAAGATGTAGGCGATGTGGTGCACTTCCGGCGACGAGGTGGAGACCGGACATTCCGCGGAAGATCGGGACGACGATGAGAAGACCGGAGGACTCGGATCACTCGGTATATTTCTCTTCCCCATCTTATAGTTAGCTAGGACTAGTTAATGGTTCGATCCGGGTATTAGTGCGCGGTGGTGCCAGTTCATGAAAAATTTAAGTATATCACCCGCTTCCGCATTTTGGCCTCGGGATGGAGGCCGGGGCGCCGCCGTGCACTTACAAGAGATAAACCGGATAGCATACTATCATCTTGAGTAAGACTGTCCTACTGCGATAGGTCCTCCCTCAATCATTGCAATCACGTTCCTGTGATCCAATAATTGACTATGAGGGCACTATCTCCAACAATCTCCCACTTGCACTCAAGGCTAATTATTGCGATGTCGCATACTCACAAGCCCATGTGATACCGAACACCCAACTCCTCTACTAGTCAGTCTCACAAAGTTCGTTTGCGAAACTATTGCGTTCGAGGAATAGCCTCAGTGAGTGGATCTGCTGTGATGTTTCTTTCTATGTCTCTCTATATCTCAAGTTCGCGGAGAAAAACCATCTCCCGAAATGAGCAATACCTGTCTTAGAATGTGTCTGGATGTCTGATGGGACCTAGCTCATAAATGAACTCCAAATCCAAACTTCTTAGACTGTATCGTCAACTGAACTTAATCAGTATCCTGCGCCATGCCTTCCCTCAGTATCCATCTGGACCACCTGTCCAAAATACTGCCCCTCGTCAGAGGGAAAACTATAACTCTGTCAGCCACTCTGCCATCCAGGTCACCTTGGAAGCCTGGAATGATAACCGTCTCCCAAAAGAGGCTGCCGTTATCATATCCCTAGAACATTCACTTATGTTCTAAAACCACTTCCGAATGTTTCTCCAGGATTGGATTAATATCAACTTACTGCATCTACTGCAAAAAAAAAACATCTGGTGTGGTACTTGACATCTCATGATTGACTCAATTGCCTAAGCAAGTGATCTGCCAATCATGCACATCCCTCTCCCCTTTAGTCTGTAAGACACCTTTAGAGAGGGTGACTCCATACCTGCAGGTACACTACCGTGCCAGGAGTCGTCCATTCTAAATACTCATAGAATGCTGTCTAAGTACCCAGATTAGAAAACCACCCAAATCTAGATCTAAAACCACAGATCTAGTAACCAGAATGTACGATATAAGATCCAATTCCTATGTGGAGAAACTACTGTGTGACAACCAAAGTATAAACCGATCGTAGTATAGGAATATAACTTCCTACTCTGTGTATGTCATCAAATACCAGGACATCACGCCCTACTATCTTCTTAACAGATCCATCCCCTATTCTGATGAAGTCAAATCTATGACTGTCACATCAGAAATATAAGCTCTATCTCCGCTATATCTGCTTTAGTCTATAAATAGACATAAACTACTTGTCCACTATGCTTCCGCTGCTCCCACTGACTACGACAACCCTCTGGCAGAGTCATATACACGTACACTTCTGAAGCCAGTTCAGAACGACGCTATACTCATCCTCCTGCTGGGTCTCATAGTCTGGAACAACAGTAGTGTCAAGTCTGGGTAAACAAGAACCTCCCTGTCACCGTCCTTGAGCATACTGAAGTACCTCTCGAGTGCCTGAGGTTACCTACCATATCTGCGGAGTGGCCAATGGAATGTCAATCCAGATTGAATCTTTAGGTTCTTATCATATTTTCAGTAATCGTTTGTGGTTCTGGAATCACTTCCTGTTCTACCATACTCCCCACTACTGTTTTCTGAAAAAAAAATCCATTTTTATTAAAACTGTGGCGAGTCAAGAACAATATCACTATTGATCTTCCAGATGGTAGAAAATCAACCCTCGTCATAGCCTGGGTCAACCCACAAACAGCCATTACAGAAACGTGCCTTGAGTTGTCCAGAGTCTGGTTTTAAGCATAAGCTGGACAACTCCCCGTACCTTAACAATGTCAAGATATGAACTGTTCTATATCCAATACAGAAACAGAGGCACTGATTTAATTGAACCAGATTCAAATCATGTAGCTGTCTCCAGTGCATGTCAACTAAATGGAAGGAGGCCGATCAGCGTTACTTAACTTAGGAGTACTTCCAATTATGAATAACCTGAAAGAGAAGCAAGTTCTCTTAAACATTACTATCAACTGAATGCCGCAAGTATCTACATCTTCGATCACCTTGAAGAATCCCGATACTTGCAACACCTGGTTCTCTACTTTACTCTTATACCTATAACTTCTCAAAACTTGGACCCTGTGTTTCTACGAAACACCTGTCTAAGAACTAGAGAAGTCATAAGTAAACAGAATATAGTACGAAGACCAACCCCTCTGTCCTAAAGGACACTGGAAAATATACAATACTCTGTATAAGTCTCTTGAGTCTAATAACTCATTCACTGTGTGTCGTAGGTTGAAAACTGTACTTATGGTTAAGAAGAATTACACCGCTGTTTAATGCTCCTTACCTAACCATCCACTGATATAAGTAAATGTCATAGACATAATTTCAAAAATGTATATCTCACTCTATAAAATAGACGTACAGATATATAAATTTGAAATTGGTGCATAACAACGGATATTCAAAACCAAATATTTGCCGTCCGGCAAACAGCCCAGGCGATTTCCTCAAATATCACCAATTACAACGAATTCCGATATGATGAGGATGATCACCTAATTCCCAATAACATACTCCTACTCATCATCTCTAAAACCATACAGATGTGAGAATCAAACCTGGTAAATACGTACCCTGGAGCAAGTGTCTAATTGGGAAATCAGTTTTCTTTTAACAGTACACAGTGAAACTGAAACATTGAAATGTTTCGATGGGGTATCCTGGTATTCCTAGTAATGCCTCTTCCATTATCCAGATTCACAACTGTAACCGTATAATTCTTTGCCATCTCTCCAAATCCCTTTATATTTCTTTAGTCATTACCTTCTGCACACCCCTTTAGGCCAAATGGTTTTCTTCCTTCCCTACCGTTCGGCACCAGCCTATGATTTGGAAGAAGACTATCCAATAAGAATAATGGGTGTACTGTCCTAATCCTAGGAGCACTCACAATGCGAGAGAAGGTGAAGATAAAAGACAACCGAATAAACCTTATTCCTATTTCTCCTGAACCAGAATCCATCCCCGAACTGGAACAAGTTCCTTTCGAGTTCGTATATAACCATACGATGGAGTATCCAATAAACTGTGGATCTTCGTAGTGATACGGAGTGTCCTGGAGAAATACAAAGGTGAAATGGGAGTCGTAATGAAATACTTGGTTTGGTCATGAATATCAGTCGCAATTTACTTTGCCCCCTTACTAATCCCTTTCTTTGTCTTAACTTAATACCTTCTGTACACCGTGTAGGCTAATTGGTTTTCCTCATTCCCTGCCGTTCGGCACCGGCCTAAGGTTTGGAAGAAGACTATCCAATTTGCGTAATAGGTGTACTATCTCCTAAACCAAGGAGTACTCGCAACCTGAGAGAAGGTAAAAGGAAAAGACAACTGAATAGTCCTATTTGTTTTCTCCAGAACCGGAAACCATCCTCGAATAAAATCCTTCGAGTTCGTATATAACCATACGATGGTTTTGTCCAATGGAAGTGGACGTTTGTAGTAATACGGGGTGTCCTGGAGAAAAGGGTAAAAGTAGGAGTGGCAATGAGGTTTGCAACTCTGACAATCGAAAAGCCAGTGTTTTAGAAGGTTCAGTCAATTTTGGTCACTGAGTCATAGTCTAGGTCGGGTCAATGGTCGCTGCCAAAGAGAGAGAGAAAAGTGTAAGTCCATACAACCTCTCCCGGTACTTTCGGGCATGCGGAATTTGGTGAAAATGATTTTCTAGAGGCGGTAACATGGACTCAAAACCGGATCTTTGTTAAACATCTAACTAACAACCTAACTAGGAGTTGTTAACTACTCGGTTAAGGGGGTTATACCTTTCTTTCTTGAACTCCTTCATCTTCAAGCCTCGATGGTTGTCCGGATCGGCTTCACCCCGTCGTCTCCTTGCGCCGAAGATCGATCCACCTGAAAGCTTCTACCTTTGGCTTCTTCTTCGATCTTTGAAGAAACTAGTTCACTTGGTTTGCTAAACCTTGTAAACTAGAGTAAGTAGAGGAGAGTGTGTTGGGATTTTCTCTATGGTTCTTAGTTCTCAACATATGAGACAAGTGAACCATAGACTAAAGAGAGGGAAAGCAAGAGGAAGAAGATGAGAGCTCAAGAACACAAGAGAGAGAATGAAAATGAAAGAATGAGAAAGACTTTTCTCTCTTGGCTCTCATAATGCAAAGCCATCATCACAAATCATAGCAATCAAGTATTATGTGATGGTTTAAGCTACAATAGCCATATCATTTCATGCACTAATTTTTCACAAGAGAAACAAGCAAGTAAAAAGTCTTTGCCATGAAATGATAGCCATTGTCATCATGATGGTCAACTAGTCCAACCTAGTCAACCGGTCAACAAAGTCAACAAGTCAACAAAGTCAACCCCTCAACAACCATGTCACCATAATACTTAATTAATATTATTGTTAATTACATATCATATTCTCATCAGGGTTGAGAGAAAAGTCAATAGTCAACAGTCAACAACCCTAATGAGAATCCTCTGCCTCTGTCTCTCCGTCAACTGTGCATATACACCCGCATCCGCGTTCCGAGGAACACGAATACATACTGGATAAATCCAATCCCAAAGCGTACACTAGGATCTGGCTTAAACCAAAGCCTGCTAGTGTTAACTGTCCGGACACTGTACGTGCACAAGTGTACGGATGTGACCGAACCCTGTCGCAAAACCATGCGACCTGTCGCAAAACCATGCGACCTCTACTCTTTTGCCTATAGGCGAATAGATTTCTGTGTGGGACTCTAAAGACTCGACACTATGCTGGCAGTGGGTTTAACCACAGACCGCAAGCGGCACTAGCTGTGCGTAACGGTCCCCAGGTAGATGCCGACAAGAAGACTGACGAGGTGAAACCCATCTGAACTCCTACTGAGCCTGAATGTGACAGTCTCCGTATAGTCCGGTCTGTTCGTCTGATACATCGCATGGCGGGCCTAGGGGGGCGGTAAACGTCAGTCCCCTAATAGCGGTACAAGTCGTGTCGGAGTGAAGCCCAAAACACCCTGAGATAACACTGGAAGCCTACCAGTATATCTCGATTGCCCTAGCCAGGGACTACTCGTGTAATGGCTCTCCTAGACACAGCGCGATGTCAACCCCTAATACCGGGAGAGACGAATCCCTGTCTAACCGTCACTGCCTCCAAGTGCTTCGGGACTGCACCCAACTACCACCTGTTTGCATGACTCCTTTGAGCCGTGGTTGGGTAGTATTCAAAGTACAGTGGGAACACACTTGAGGCGAAGTGACAATATCAAGTTAGCGGACTAAGCTGTACTCATGTCACCTGGGAACTGATAACTGATGATAGGTATAATACCAACCGGTCAGTTCCCGACGAGTCCTGTCCAGTGTACTCGTAACCCAACGAGCACCCGCATACTATCTCCAGTACGACGTACTGATGGCTGTGGGACAGACCATCTCCCACTCTAGGATGAGAAGCGCATGCGCTAGTCTACTCCGGAGTATCGATGCCCTGTCTCGATAGTCCTGCGACTAGGGACCTGCATAAGGATGTGCTTATAGATTACCCAGCCCCCCACTAGTGTGACTGCCATCACAACGCTGGTAATCAGCAAAGATCCAAAGGGCTCCACTAATGTGTAATGGTGATATACTAAAATAAACACATGTACACATTGAAGTAGAAACAAACCAAGTAGCATACTACTATATTGAGCAAGATTGTTATACAAGGTGAATATCCCAAGCTTCCATTAAGTAAATATACAAACTAGTATGATACAGTAATGGCCTGTAGGGCATATACACTAACAATCTCCCACTTGCACTAAGGCCATGTACTGGCGTATCGAAGACCTATCATCTCGATCAGCCGCTTGAACTGAGTCTGGGTCAAGGCCTTGGTGAATGGATCTGCAGTGTTATCTTCTGAAGCAACCCTCCGGACCTCGATCTCCTGGCGATCCACGATCTCCCTGATCAGGTGATACCGCCTCAAGATGTGTCTGGATCTCTGATGGGACCTGGATTCCTTCGCTAAAGCTTTAGCCCCGTTGTTGTCACAATACAGAGGTATTGGATCAATAATGGACGGAACCACCTGAAGTTCTTTCAAGAACTTCCTCATCCAGACAGCCTCTTTTGCGGCATCAGATGCAGCAATGTATTCCGCTTCCATCGTCGAGTTTGCAACGGTTTCCTGTTTGGAACTCTTCCAATACACCGCCCCTCCATTGAGGGTAAAGACAAAACCCGACACGGACTTGGAATCATCCTTGTCACTCTGGAAGCTGGAGTCACCAAAGGCCTCGATCTGGAGGCCTTTTCTGCCATACACCAAGAACATCTCCTTAGTCCTTCTCAGGTACTTGAGAATGTTCTTCACCGCTATCCAGTGTTTCTCCCCAGGGTTTGACTGATACCGGCTTACCACAGTCAGTGCATAAGCTACATCCGGTCTGGTACACAAGATCGCATACATTATAGAGCCTACCGCAGAAGCGTAGGGTATAATAGACATGCGATCCCTCTCCAAATCAGTCTTGGGAGACATCTCTTTGGAGAGGGTGATCCCGTGACAAGCCGGTAGATTACCGCGCTTGGAATCTTCCATACTGAATCTTTTCAGTATGGTGTCGATGTACCTGGACTGTGAAAGTCCTAATATCCACTTGGATCTATCACGATGGATCCGGATCCCCATGATGTACGAGGCATCACCCAGGTCTTTCATGGAGAACCTGTGTGACAAGAACCCCTTGACAGATTGTAGCATAGGAATGTCATTTCCTATTAAGAGAATGTCATCCACGTATAAAACGAGGAATACTACAGTTCTCGCTACAAATCTATTATAGATGCATGGTTCATCTGGATTTTTGATAAAGCCAAATTCCTTGACCGTCTTATCAAAACAGATGTTCCAACTCCGCGATGCCTGCTTTAGTCCGTAAATGGACTTAAGCAACTTGCACACCTTTCCGCTGCTCCCACTCTGAATGAAACCCTCTGGCTGGTCCATATAGACACACTCCTCTAAATTTCCATTTAGAAAAGCGGTCTTTACGTCCATCTGCCAAATCTCATAATCGTGGAAGGCAGCAATGGCAAGAAGGATCCGAATGGATTTAAGCATAGCTACCGGAGAAAAGGTCTCGTCATAGTCCAAACCAGGTCTTTGACGAAAACCCTTTGCAACCAGTCTAGCTTTATAGGTTTCAACCTGTCCATCTACACCAATCTTCCTTTTGAAGATCCACTTGCATCCTACGGGTTTTACCCCGTCTGGAGCAATGTCCAACGTCCATACTTTGTTGGTGTACATGGACTCCATTTCGGTCCGCATTGCATCCAGCCATTTTACCGAGTCGACGCTCTGAACGGCTTGATGGAAGCTAGTAGGCTCATCATAATCTATGATGCAATCCTCTCTATCCCCGTCTATAAGAAAACCGTAGTATCTCTCGGGCGGATGAGACTGCCTACTCCTCTCGCGGAGCGGCGTAGGAATGTCCTGTTCTTTTGAACCCTCTGGTTCTACTAAGCTTTCAGTAATAGTCTGTGGTTCTGGAATCTCTTCCAGTTCTATTTCGCTCCCACTTGTTTCCTTTTCTAAGAACTGGTGTTCCAGAAAATGGGCATTACGAGAAACAATGATCTTTTGTTCCTCTGCGTAATTTGACAAAAGCCGGACATCCCCAGATCTTCAGATATTGAAGATAGGGTTTCTTCCCACTCCATATTTCATATGGTGTGGTAGGCACAGTCTTAGTCGGAACTCGGTTCAAAAGGTATGCAGCTGATTCTAGCGCATACCCCCAGAATGATCGCGGTAACTCAGTGTTACTCATCATGGACCGTACCATATCCAATAGGGTTCGGTTCCGTCTCTCCGATACACCGTTATGTTGCGGAGTGTATGGAGGAGTAAGCTGAGAGAGAATTCCGTTCTCTTTTAAATAGTCCAGGAACTCGGCACTTAAGTATTCACCACCTCGATCCGATCTTATAATCTTGATACTTTTGCCGGTTTCGTTTTCTACTTCATTCTTATATTCCTAGAATTTTCCAAAGGTTTCGGATTTATGTTTCATTAAGAAGACATAACCGTACCTTGAAAAGTCATCCGTGAAAGTAATGAAGTAAGAATAACCGCTTCGCGCATGTGTAGACATTAGACTGCACACGTCGCTGTGTACGAGTCCCAAGAGCTCGCTCGCTCGCTCTTACTCCCTGTCCAGTGAACGGAGTCTTTGTCATCTTTCCTTTGAGACAGGATTGACAAGTGGCATACGATTGATATTCGAACGGATTCAAATATCCTTCTGTATGTAACTTCGTCAACCATCTCTCATTGATGTGACCCAGTCTACAATGCCATAAGAAAGTCTGATTTATTTCCGGAGACTTTCTTTTGTGTGTATTCTGGACATTGAAAATCTGTGGTTGGTTTAATACGTATATACCATTGCTTAATGTACCTGACCCAATCAGAACTTGATTAAGGTGAATGTTCACAACATTACTTACAAATGCAAATTCATAACCTTCTTTAGATAATAAAGATACAGAAATGATATTACAAGTTGCATTGGGTACAAAATAGCAATTACGCAAAACCAAAACATGTCCATCTGAAAAGCCCAGGTGATAGTCCCCCACGGACTCAGCATCCATGCCAGCTCCGTTTGCAACTCTGAGGGTTATATCACCTGCCTTCAAAACCCTACGCTTTCTCAGTGCCTGCAAAGAATTACAGATATGAGATCCTGATCCGGTATCCAATACCCAGGAAGTAGAGTTTATTGAAAGACAGTTTTCAATAACATACACACCTGAAGCTGAAGCCGCAACCTGCTTCAGTTCCTGTGTTCTGGCCTTCCAAGCCCTGCAATCATTCTTCCAGTGTCCTTTCTTATGACAATAGAAGTATTCTTTTTTATCCACAAGCTGCCTCACTTTCTTTGTTGCTTTTGCTTTTGCTTTTCCCTTCGTATCCACTTTACTAACACCGCCCCTTGGTTTGGCGGGGGCTTTCTTCTTCTTTCCCTTGGCTTTCGCCTTGGACCTAGAAGAGGAAGATCCTCCTACAAACAAAGTGGATGTTTCCCTACCTTTCTGTAGGGTGCCCTCTGCGCTCCTCAGCATGTTGAGGAGCTCTGAAAGTTCAACTTCTTTTTCTTGTAAGTTGAAGTTCAGTATAAACTGGGCGTAAGTGGAAGGAAGGGACTGGAGAATCAAGTCCGTATAGAGCTTATTCTCCAACGTGGTCCCAAGGTCCGCGAGCTCTTCTATGTAGCCAATCATCTTAAGCACGTGTTCCGCTACCGATGATCCTATGGCCAACCTTGCCGAAAATAACTTCTTCGACACTTCGTATCTTGCGATACGAGACTTCTCTCCATACAGTTCTTTTGTATGGATAAATATGGACTCGAGGTCCATATTCTCGTGCCTTCTCTGATGTTCGTTGTCCATAGAGGCAAGCACGAGGCACCTGGCCTTCGCGCAATCAATCTCCCAAGTCTTACGGATTTCCTTATCCGCGACGCTGGAGGTGGGACCTGGGACAGGGGGAGCTTTGGTGGTAAGAAGATACCCCAGCTTGTCGTAAGTGATTGCCATTTTGACAGTCCTGAGCTAATCTTTGTAGTTTGGCCCTGTCAGTATGTTTTTATCTAGAAGTAACTTAAGTACAGTCATTTCGATTGGTCGCTGTAATTTGGAGAGAGAGAAGAAACACTCAGCACGATACTCTTGCAAATTTAGAATGGTTTTTAGTTTGTCTAAACAGGATGGCTCCCACTGTTTCTCAAATCCCTCCTCAAACCAGAAAGGAAGAATTAGTCAGGATCAATCTCACCGTACAATTCTTGCTTAACCGTTCAGTCAGGCCAGTGTCGGTACTTCGAGGGAGGTTTTCCAACGCTTTCGCGAAGTTCCTTAATTTAAGAACCTCTTTTCCCAGGGGGCGTAGCCCCGCTAACACCTTTCTAGATACCTACTTGGTTTACAGCATTGATCGTTAAGTGAGAAATTTCCCGAGGAGTAGCATATACTCACAGTAGGATCGGGATCCAAATATCATCGCGTGACAAAACTGAAGGAATCGTACCAGAATCATCACACTCCAAATGGTATGCAGCGCTAGCAAGTTTCAGTACTTATGAAACTCCCGATGTGGATTTTTTCCCCATGCTCTTATGACCTTAGCGTGAGGTCAAAATGTCATAAGTCACATGTCAAGTTCTTCCCATCATTATCCAGGTTAATTTGAACCCACCCGTACCTACCCTTGACGTAGGCCAAAATGGCAGTACGGCTGTCCTAAACCAACGCATTCTATCTATATAACAGATAAATATCCGGCAGCTACCAATCACTATGCCTTGGCGTGAGGTCAAAATACATAGCTTGAATACTACCGAATATTTAACTGAAATGATGGAGGGCTACGGATGGTTTTGGCAAAACCGTGAACGTAGTGAACTTGATATAATCGATGGAACGAGATAGCTTTTAAAAAAGGAGTGGCTCAAGCTCCGCATTTAAAAGTTGGTTTTGAAAAAAACCGAGTGGTTTTTCGAAAGTGTTCCAATGACTTTTACTTGGTTTATTTTCTTGCATTAGTTCTTTTAATGCGTGTTATTCTTGCATTAGTTCTTTTAATGCATCCCATCATTTAATCCTACCATTGCATAAAACAACCAAAATATGACGTACGCTTATGCCATTTGCATTCGCCACGGGGCCCCGTCATTACCCGTTAGGTTACTTAACTAACGACAGAGCGGGGGCTGGGCTAGCGCGGCTGTAAAACATAAGCAACGCCTAAATAATATCATATATAGATATACATTGCAATGATAGCCATTTCAGATCACAGATGAACACATTGGATATACTAGGAACCTGCAATTCGTACGAGCCTGTAACGAAAAGCAGATTACACGGTCGCGGTGAATAGCCAATACCCCACCCAAGACCCCTACGGGTGCGGCAAACTACCCGCCAAGTACCCGAAGCGAAGCATGAAAGGTTCCTAGGCATCCTAAGGAGGTCTCACAAGGCATCAACCATGCCAATTTCAAAAATTAGAGGTGCCGAGAAACCCTAACAAGATCGTTGGCTAGAAATTTAGGCGACAAAACGAGCTAGTTAACACTTAACTACTAGAATACGGAAATACAACCTTTGTAGATCCGGTTCTCCACCTCCATAGCTCCGCAATGAAGTCTCCTCGCTGTCCATATCAAATCCCGGGCTCTAGCGTCGGCTTCATCGGAGAAAAAGCGGGCTAGGTCATCGACGACGTGCCGAAGATGATCTACGTCGAGGCATCACTAGATCAAGCTCCACCTTCACCAAGCCATGAAAACTTGTGAAGGAAACACACTCTACTACTTGGCATGAGGTAGAGGATGAAGAAATAGGAAGTGGGTAGACTTTAGAATTGGATTTCTCACTCATTTTCATCAATCACCATTGATGAAGTCAAGGTTCTTCATCTTGAAGAAGAAGAAGAAGAAGATGATAATGATATGATAGAATAAAAAAGGATTAACTTGAAAAGATAATCCCATTCATTCTTATCATAATAGTTACCATGGTTAAGTGAGAGAATGAACCAAGGTTAAGTGAAGTGGTTAGGGTTAAGCATGAGACAAAATGGTCACAAAGTCAAAGCTTCATGAAGCTTTAAAGAAAAAACAAAACTTGCAACCATTTCATTTCATATCTTTTCCAAATAAATAAATAAATAAATGATTAAGAAAAAGAAAACCCTAATCATCAATTTAACCATGGTTTAATCTTTACACTTAACCAAGTTAACATGTATCATCAAACATGATACAATCATTTGCACAAAAAGTATATCACATATACAACTTGTACAACCAAGTGAGAAAATCCTTTTAAAGTGAACCAATACTAGTTAATGCAAAGTAATATATCAAATATATAATTATATATTAAATCATTAAATCAACACTTGATTTAACGATCCGGTCATATCGCATATAACCGACTAGTATCCTATGTATCGGCTTATCGAATCAATACTTGATTCGATAACTAGGTTATATCGCATACAACCAATCGATACATTTATCGCGAGAATGAAGTACGGTATCACATACTGCATTATTCTCGGTCCCGCAACATATCTCATATGCGCTCCTATTTCGTTTTGCTTGAGCCAGGAAACCTCTGTGTAGGACTCTAAAGACTCGTCAATACGCCGGCAGCAGGTGATGATCATATCAAACACCCACAAGCCGCAAGCGGTCTGCTAAACGTAACGGCCACCTGGGTATTGAGCGATTAGAAGATCGACGAGCAAGCCCGCTCATACTCCTGTGATTCCAACCAGTAACACTTACCGTACAGTCCGGTCTGATCGTCTGATATGTCGCATATCTCGCCTAGGGGTGGTAAACGTCAGACCCCAATAGCTCGATAAGTCGTGTCGATATGAGGTCTATAACAATTCGAGAAACTACTGGTAACACTTATCAGTAAATCTCGACAACCCTGGCCAGGGATTTCCTGTTATAGCCAATCGAACACAGCGCAACATCAACCCCCTATACCGGGAGAGACGAATCCCCTCCTATCGCTCATTGCCTCCATGTGACTCGGGACTGTACCCAAAAACCACCGTTTTGCACGCCCTCTTGGACGTGGTAAGATGGAAATCAAAGCACAGTGGGAACCACACAAGACTCTATGACGATCTCGGGTCAACAAACTACTCTGTACAAGTGTCACCAGAGAACTGCCATCTGACGTAAGGTATAATACCATCTGGGTGTTCTCGGCGAGTCCGTCCAGTGTACCCAGTCTCTACTGAGCACCCGTATATCATCCCTGATGTCAAACACCAATGGATATGGGATCATCCATCGCCCATCTGTATGGGTCGAGAAGGTATACGCTAGTCTACTCTGGTATATCGATGCCCCATCTCGATACACCCACGACTAGGGACTTTCAAGGATGTACTTATGGACTACCATGTCCCCACTAGTATGATCCGCATCATAGTCCAGGTAGTCAAGTACACATCCTAAGGGCTTTACCAACATGTAATAGAGAGACAATCCGTGTACACGTTAAGGTAAAGAGCAACCAGATAGCATACTATCATGTCGAGCAAGAAAGTCCTCCCTATATATGTCCCAGCATCCACTACAATATACATCCAATGTACAGTAATAGCCTCTAGGGTATACATATAACTAACAATCTCCCACTTGCACTAGGGCCATCTGTAGCAGTGGTTGTAGTATCTCATACTCAACCATCCCATAAAAGTCTCTCTGTGGGAATAGGCCTTCATGAGTGGATCCGCCGTGTTGTCCTCTGAGTCTACTCTCCTAACCTCGATCCCTTAGAGATCAACCATCTCCATGATCAGGTGATACTGCCTTAGAATATGTCTGGATCACTGATGGGACCGACGTTCCTTGGCCAAAGCCACATTTCCATTGTCACACAATGGTAGGAACCTAGTTCATCTAATGAACCAATATACCTAGTATGCCACGGTATTTAGCTTGGAACACTTCCAACATACCGTCCCTTTACTGAGGGTAAAGACAATGCCTGTGACTGACATTCAGTCGTTCTTATCACTCTGGTACACTTCCAGTGATTCTCCCCAGGATCAACTGATACCATCTCATTACAACTAGTGAGTATCCTAATATCCATTTAGATCTATCTCATAGATCCAAAACCCAGGATTTAGTAGGTATCACTTTAATCCTATATGGAGAATACATGTGGTAAGCGGAGATCGATCGAGCGTAGCATAGGAAACTCCTTCCCTATCAAGAGTATGTCATCCACGTACTCTACGAGGATCGTCACCATACACCCTACTACCTTTTTGTTTATACAAGGTTCATCTACCATTTTGATGATGTCAAACTCTTTGACTAATCCATCAAAACAGACGTTCCAACTCCGCGATGCCTGCTTTAATCCTATAAAGCATCTTGCACACGTTTCCGCTGCTCCCACTGTCTACGAAGCCCTCTGGCTGTGTACTTATAGACGCACTCTTCTAAAACATCATTTAGAAAAGCAGTCATGACACCCAACCATCAGATATCGTAGTCATGGTATGTAGCCATAACAAGTAGGATCTGGATGGACTTAAGCATAGCTACTTGAAAAGGTTTCATCATTATCCACACCTGGTCAATGATGCAAACTTTTAACAAGTCTAGCTTTGAAAGTCTCAACTTTTCCATCTACACCAAGTAATCTTCTCAAGATATACTTGCTCCTGATGGGGATTTAACCCTTCAGATATAGCAACTAAAGTCCATACTTTGTTGGTGTATAAGGATTCCATCTCAGATCGCTAAGCATCCAGCCATTCTTACAGAGTCTTACTCCTGATGGCCAGCTCGAAACTAGTTGGGTCATCTTCTCATGATGCAATCCTCGCTTCCACTGTCATAGAGAAACTGAAGTATCTCTCAAGTGGGTGAGGAACCCTACTAGATCGGCGGAGAGGCTGAGGTTCATTGGAATCTATTGAATCCTTTGGTTCTTTCAAATCATCAGCTGTAGCTTGTACAGCTGGAACCTTTCCAGTTGTACATAACTGACCTTGCCTCGAGCTTGTCCGGATTTTGCTTTCAGACATAGGCCGGTCAACCCCAAATCTTAACTAGCTTAAGACATGGGCTCTTCCCATTCCATATCACATATGAAGCGGTAGGCAACTGATTTGATTGGAACCCTTATTCAATAGGTATGCAACTTCTCAAGTGCATAACTCCAAAAGGAAATAGGTAACTCAGTAATACTCATCATAGAGCACACCATATCATATAGGGTGTGATTGCTCCGCCCCGATATACCATCGTAAAATGGTGTATACGGAGGAGTAATGCTGAGAGAGAATCTCATTCTCCTTTAGAATAGTCCAGGAATTCCGTGCTCAAGTATTCTCCTCCTTGATCTCATCATAGGACATAATACTTATACCCGTATTTTGGTTCTCTACTTCTCGCTTATATTCTGTGAATATCTCAAAAGGTTCGGACTCATGTTTCAACAGGAACATATGACTGAATCTTGAGAGATTATCAGAGAATATAATGAAGTATAAAGAATCAGTCCTGGCATGTGTAGACAGGAGACCTTACATACATCATCATGTATCAGTCCCAAGAGTTCATTAACTCTTTCTCTGTTTCCAGTAAACGGAGCTATGGTCATCTTATCTTTGTGACATGACTGGCAAGTTTCAGAAGATGTAAATTCAAACTGATTTAAATATACATCTAAATGTAACTTCAGCCAGTCGGGTCGCATTGATTTGACCTAGTCTACAATACCTCAAGAAGGATCCGTTCATTTCTGAACTCTTCCTCTTGTGTGTGTTCCGTATACTAAGAACTGTAGATTGATTTAGAACATCAATGCATTTAGATAACGTGCCTGAACCGATCAACTTTTGATATAGGAAATGTTCAAAACATTATCCAACAATACAAAATTTTATTATTTCTTTACTAATAAAGAGACTGATATGATTTTGTATATCAGGTTCGGTATCTAATAACATTCGTTCAGAATCAATGTATTACAATACAGGGTGACAGTGACCAACAGACTTTGGCTGCAACACTTGCCTCGTTTTCTGCCTCATGAAACTTATCACCCGTTCTCAGTTTTTCTACCCTTTTGTAGCCCTATGTAACATCTTACATATCTGGGATCCTGATCCGGTAAAATATACGCACGATTCGGAGGATACTGAGAATCAGTTCTTTGTAATGAACACACCCGAAGATGATGCATCAGCATGCACTCTCTTCATTTGGGCGGCACGGGAAATCTGGTATTCCCCAATTTCCTGCTCTTTCTTATAACAATTATAAGTTGGAGCGGGACCAACGTTCCCCAGCTCAGTATAACAAGCGGGTTCGGTCAATAATCCGTATTATTATCTTGATTAAGGCATGACATGGTCGCTACCTGGAGAGAGAGAGAAGAAAACACTCAGCGTGCGCTCTGTCAAGAAAAGATTGGTTATTATTTTATCTAATCAGGATGGCTCCCACTGCTTTTTATCAAATCTTCCTTCAAACCCTAAAAGGAAAGACTAGCCGGGATTAATTACACACTACAAGTTCGCCAATCTTTCAGCCAGGCCAGTGTCGGTACTTTGAGGGAGGTCCCCCGTGCTTTCGCACGAACCTAATTAATGTAAACCAGGCCCGTGCTTTTCCCAGAGGCGTAACCCCGTTTTCCCAGAGGCGTAACCCCGTTGACACCTTTCTAGACACCTACTTGATCGGCTAATTGTAATGTATAAAACTCTCCCAGGAGTAACACTTACTCGCAGCGGGTATCGGGATCCAACTATCTCATAGAAGGTATGCAATCTCATTGCAAATTTCAACACTTGAAATTCCCGATAATATTTTGCCCCTAGCGTCCTATGACCTTGACGCAGGCCAACAAACCATAGTGCGCTAGTCAAGTTCAACCCATCATTTCCTGATTGAATTAAACCCACCCGCACGACCCTTGACACAGGCCAACAAAGTCGCACGACTACCCTAATCCAATCTGCATCATATGCATAAGCAGATAAATAATAGTTAGCTACCACACACTACGCCTTGACGCAGGCCAACAAACGTAGCACGAATACTAACTACTACTTATCTGAAATGACGGAGGGCTACGACAGGTTTTTCTGAAAACCTATTGCGTAATGAACTTGATATCGTTGTAGGATCGAATGAATTTTGAAATGGAGTGTTTTTGAGGCTTTTCTAGTTTTGCTAAAGGAGTCACTCCCGGTGAAGGGATCGTCGGTCCTTTCCTCGTCGAATGAGGTGCGGGATATATCATATATATCACTGTGCAAAGCAAAAACAGTTAAAAGTTATCAAAAGACAAACCGAGTGTGTAGCATCTGCCAGTTATTGCTAAAGGAGTCACTCCAGGTGAAGGGATCTCGGTCCTTTCCTCATCGAATAAGGTGCATGATATATCACATATACCGCTGTGCAAAGCAAGAACTGTAGCTACCTATTTTATTTTGAAATTCGATTCTACAACATCTTAGGTTTCTTTTATTTTATTAATCTCATTAATGAAGTCCCATCATTTAAGTACCTAAACATCACAGATAAATACGACGTACACTTATGCCATCCGCATTCGCCTCCATGTCCCCTCGTGCACCGTTAGGTTAGGTAACTAACGGCAGAGTGGGGCAGGGCTAGCGCGGGTGTAAAACATAAGTAACATCTATATAATATATCATATATACTATATACTGTATCTATCACAGAACATCACATGATCACATCACAGATATCGCAGCAGAAGAATCATATGAAATATTGGATATACTAGGACGTCCGTGTTTTCAATACGAGCCAGTATAAAACATGGATTCCACGGTCGTGATGAATAGCCAAACCCACACCCCTAGACCCCTATGAGAGCGGCAAGCAACCCTACCAATTCTAGAGTTAGGAGACCCGGACTCGACTCCTCGAGTTGGTCTCCTACTGGACTCCAGAACCCGGTTACTTGTGCCCTCCTCCTTTGGTCTATCCTAGTGCGGAAAAGTAAATAATATACATCAACGGTGACAACTTCCGCTACCTGGAAGTGCCCCAATAAAAGAATATTACATACAGTTTTTTACATGAATGAAAATGAAAAACACTCATCTCACATAAAAACCCCCGGCTATTCAAACACGACGATCCAATATAACATATCCAGCAACACATAACATCACATGTCATCAACGTAAGTAAATATGCGCATCCCAATTGTCGTTGACATATAGCAACGAAACCGGCGATATCACATATTACACTTACGGTCATAGAAAAGAAAGTGTAAAACTGCAACAGTTGGAATCCGCAATCTCTTTAGACATCGCATGCCTAATCAAATGAATTACTTAGACATCGCATGCCTAACAATTATAAACCCCGCATTTTAGTCTCAAAATCGAAAACACTTTTCAATATCAAGTCGGGCAATTCAACAAGATTCCCGATATCCTGATCGCATGCTCGTCGCAAACTTCAGTAGGTGGCCGCAGCCCCGACGCCGTCGACGAAGTGCACCAAGGCGGAACACCGCCACCGCGAGCACCCGAACTGATGCTTTCGGCGACGGGGTTCTCCTACAGTCACTTGGTCGGGGCTATGGAGTGAGGCTGTCTATTAAGTTTACCCGGCGAGTATTCGCGTACGCTACGTAATTGCGACGGACTTTTGATCACATCAAAATTCCGTGGCAACCGATCAAGTGAGACTAAACTGCTATGTTTATAACATTCATTCTGTTATCTCATAACTTGTTGTGAATTCCAATTATTGTATCCCATTCCGGATAAATAGAAAATGTCAAACTTTCCGATCGAACAATCGAACACCCAAGTTCTCCCGATACAGATCAACACATGAAACAAGTCTAAAAACATTCAGTTCGTGCCTCAGTACCAACGGTCCAGCCGTAGAAGGGTCAAGCCAACGCCTCACATGTGGCACGCCGTACTGCCCCAAACCCTAAGGTTCAAAGGGCAGTTCAAGACGGTCACATAATCGAGTTAAGGTTTGTTGTCTTCTAGAGGGACCATCGCGTTACTTGCACTACTTAGAGCGTCTTTAAACCACGGAAAGATCCAACACTTGGAAATTTCCCGACAGGGGAAAAATTGGGTATTTATATCCGGTCGAACTTTTTAACATATTCTAAAATTTATCCGGAAAGCCACACAGACAAAATTTGATAATCCGATTGAACATTCGAATCCCCAAAACAACCCAAAAAAAATTCAACTCTTGAAAAAATATTAAAAATTCCCAGGAAAACCAGCACTGCCAATTATGAATTACTGTGCAAAATTCGATGCCACATAAGACAAAACGGCCGCGGAACCGCCGCACGAGCCATGCTCGTGCCGCGGAACCGCGGCGCATTGATGGAATTAGGAACACGAATTTTACAGAAACCCTTAGAATTTCCTGCTGATTTTCCTGCATATTTTTAATATCGAAAAACTCCAGATTTTGGAAAAAGTCCAGAGAGCATGTTTGTGATCGGGTTTCGGGTTCGTTCGGGTTTCAAACTTCGTCTACGCATCGCCTAAGGCTCTAGCTAGGCTCTGACACCAGTGAAAGGTTCCTAGGCACCTTAAGGAGGTCTCACAAGGCATCAACCATGCCAATTTCAAAAATTAGAGGTGCCGAGAAACCCTAACAAGATCGTTGGCTAGAAATTTAGACGACAAAACGAGCTAGTTAACACTTAACTACTTGAATACGGAAATACAACCTTTGTAGATCCGGTTCTCCACCTCCATAGCTCCGCAATGAAGTCTCCTCGCTGTCCATATCAAATCCCGGGCTCTAGCGTCGGCTTCATCGAAGAAAAAGCGGGCTAGGTCATCGACGACGTGCCGAAGATGATCTACGTCGAGGCATCACTAGATCAAGCTCCACCTTCACCAAGCCATGAAAACTTGTGAAGGAAACACACTCTACTACTTAGCAAGAGGTAGAGGATGAAGAAATAGAAGTGGGTAGACTTTAGAATTGGATTTCTCACTCATTTTCATCAATCACCATTGATGAAGTCAAGGTTCTTCATCTTGAAGAAGAATAAGAAGAAGATGATAATGATATGATAGAATAAAAAAAGATTAACTTGAAAAGATAATCCCATTCATTCTTATCATAATAGTTACCATGGTTAAGTGTAGAGAATGTGTTGGAGATAGTGCCCTCATAGTCAATTATTGGATCGCAGGTACGTGATTGCAATGATTGCGGAGGACCTATCCCGGTAGGACAGTCTTACTTGAAATGATAGTATGCTATCTGGTTTGCCTTTATCAGTCGTGTACATGTTCAGGTGACTGATTGCATGTTACACTTTGATAGAGCCCTTAGGATCTTGCTTTACTACCAACAGGATGATGGCGATCATATACGTGAGAGTTGGGTAGTTTATATGCATATCCTTAATTGTGGTCCCTAGTCGTGGGAGTTTCGAGACAGGGCATCGATACTCCGGAGTAGACTAGTGTGTACAGTCGAGACCCCGACGAGGGGCGATGGCCGGTCTCACAAGCCACTGGTGTCAGTTGGATCACCTAAGATGTATACAGGTGCTCATTGGGTTATGAGTACACCGAACAGGACTCGCCGGGAATCTGCTAGTTAGTACTATACCTATCGTCAGATAGCAGTTCCCTGGTGACATGCGTACAGGTTAGTTCATCGACCTGAGGTCGTCATTTGTCTCGTGTGAGTTCCCACTGTGCTTTGATTTCTACCCTACCACGGCTCAAAGGAGTCGTGCAAACAGGTAGCTTTTGGGTACAGTCCCGAGCCATATGGAGGCACGTGAGCGGATCGGCAGGTGATTCGTCTCTCCCGGTATTGGGGGCGAGGTTGTGCTGTGTCTAGGAGAGCCATTACACAAATCCATGGCCATGGTAGGAGATTTACTGGTAGGTACTCCAGTAGTATCTCAGGGTGTATTTGGGCTTCATTCCGACACGACTTATACTGCTATTGGGGGTCTGACGTTACTAGCCCCCTAGACAGATATGCGATACTCATTGACGAACGGACCGGACTGTATATACATTGTCACTGTTAGGCTCAATAGGGTTTTCGGAGGAGTTCGCTCATCGGTCTCCCTTGAGTTCGCTCCTCGGCCACCCTTGAGGTCAGTCCATGGGCAGCCGTTACGCATAGCTAGTGCCGCTGACGGTTTGTGGTTAAACCCACTGCCAGGGTGCTGACGAGTCATTAGAGTCCCCCACAGACAGTTTCCCAAGTTCGGGCGAAACGTTGTAGAGGCCGTATGGTTTTATGGCAGGGTTCGGAAAATGCACGTGCGTTTACGCACGTGTCAGTTTTCGGGCAGATGATACTGGTCGGCTTTGGTTTAAGCCGGATCCGAGTATTATATTGAGTAGGTATAATATCTTTGTCTCAGTTGCATTTGTATTCGGTCGTAATACAAATGCGGGTATATTTATACAGTTTCGGGGTTATCCTGAAATTCGTTTCATGATCACTTTTGGAAGTTGCCAGTTTCCAGTTTTCTATCAGCCGTCTTTTAACATTCGGTTAAAGACGGATTTATCTTTTCTTGAGATGAGTGTGGATTCTTCTAGAAGTTTCTAGATGAGGTGACTAGGATTAATTGGTGTTGGATTTTCATTGGTTGCTTTAATGGATCAATTAATGCATAATGACTCATGCTTTGTAATTAAGGCTTTTTGTTTTCCTTAAGATATTTTGTTCATAATATCTTATGCTTGTGGTCACCTCCCTCCTCCTACGGTCACCTCCCTCCATCATATAAAGAGGCCGGCCCCTCTCTGTCTCTCTCACTCTCACTTGATTCATTGGAAAAAGATTATGATAGGTTTTATCGGTGTATGGAATTTCACAGTCCATTTCATTCCATCACCCGATTTCCACGGCAACTTCATTAACCGATCGTCCACGGATTTGGACGAAGTGAGACAAAGTCATCTACTCATTCTCTACATCAATCTTGGTCATCTCTTTTAGCAAACTTGACGATCGAGTTGCCTCGAGTCAGAGGCGGGAGCCCGTTTAAAGAACCGATCATGTGGTGCCACCTCGACGAGGAGATCGGAGCAGCCGCAACGGAGCGTGGGATGATGGTTAAAGAACGAAAGACTCGGATCGTTCGGTACAATCTTTCTACACTCTTTACAGTATGTTAGTTTAGCAATAATGGCAGATCCGGGTTAAAGTATACGATAGCGCCAGTTTAAAAGTTTTGTTCCGCATTTTGGCGTCTGTAGACTGCCGGGGCGCTAGCGTAGACTTACAGTGGTATCAGAGCCTCACCATTTTGCTATACAAACTTGTGCTAACGCGTTTAAAATATCGATCCGACCGAAAATCGAAAAACACAAAATCCTAGCTCGACAGTTCTGTTAATTTTAAATGGTCTCAAAATCTATTTCTGCATGTCTTAAAAATCCGTGCAGGGAATTCTAAGAGCCACGACAAAATTTGGGGTCGTGATCCCTCCAAGCCGCCGCGGAAGGGCGACCAAACCCATGGTTTAGCCGCGCAACCGCGGCCACGTGGGGAGCACGTGCTCCCAAATTTGGTCAGTGGGTTTTCTGTTAGATTTTGTGATTTTTGGTATATATCTTTTTGGCCCAGGTTTTGTTACTGTTCACCAGTAAGCTATGGGGCCCACTTTTTGATATTTGGTCTTTGGTCGATCGAAATTTAAACACGTTAGTTTACAGTGCTTACATTATATCTCCGACCGGGAATGTCATTTGATCGGTAAACCGCGTTTAATTGCTATAGTTCTTTTAGACGGGTTTGCGAACGTGACATTCGCGTTGATGTTCTGTGTTGTGCTGTGATGTTGCGGATTTGTCGTGGTGGATAGTAGTGTGCAATGGTAGTACAGTTTGAGTTTATTTGTACATTTGATATTGCAGGGCGAGCGTCCAACTTGTGGACTGCCGTCACTGCCTGCTGTATAATATTCTTTTTGGGGCACGACCAGGTTGCGGTCGATGTACCTATTGTACTATTTTTCATTACTGTACTAGGTTTTGCCCCGAGACGGAGTGCACGGATAGCCGGGTTCTGAGAAGCAAAGGGTCCGCATCTCATGGCTTTGGGAGGCAGAGGGGCCCCACTTCAGAATTGGCAGACTATTCGCCGCACTCGTAGGGGGTACAGGTTGACCCAAGGAGGGGTGCTCAATTTACCGGATTCCGTGAAGTACCGGGTGTTCCATTCACTATGCTGTGGGGACTACCTCGCTTCAGGTTTTGGCGGGTAACTTGCCGCACCCGTAGGGGTCTAGGTTTCATTGCACAGGCTATCCACACGACAGGGGAACGTCGGGTTTCAGCAGCAGCTCTGTGAAACTCGGGGATCCCAGATATCTGTATTGTTCTGTGATGCTTATTACTTTTCTGAGATGTTGCATACTATCACGCCTAGAGCGATTATTGTATATTGGTTTATATACTATTAGATGTTGTATATGTTTTACACCCGCGCTAGTCCAGCCCCCGCTCTGTCGTTAGTTAAGTAACCTAACGGGTGATGACGGGACCCAGTGACGAATGCGGATGGCATATACGTACATTTTATTTTCGTTCTTTTCTGGTGTGAGAATTGATGGGACTGCGTTGATTCTGATCAACGCAAAGTAAAACAAACCTGTATACAGTTGTTGGAACAATTTAAAAAGTGTTATTGCAAAGACGTTTCCTTTTGTTATGCATAGCGGTATTCAGTGGAATATCCTGCACCTCATTCGACGAGGCAAGGGCCGATATCCCTTCACCGGGACCGACCCCTTGGACAGAAGTTTGCGTCAGGGTAATAACTTCACTATAGTCGATTACATGTTGCTTTGCATAGCGGTATTTAGTGGAATATCCTGCACCTCATTCCACGAGGAAAGAGCCGAGATCCCTTTACCGGGAGTGACCTCTTTAGCAAAAGGTTTTCGCCACTATATTTTAAAAAGCTATCAGGTTCCTTCAGCGATATCAAGTTCACTACGCTAAAGTTTTTTCGCCAAAAACCAGCCGTAGCCCTCCGTCATTTCATATGGATGGTCAGTAGTATTCAAGCTATGTTGGTCTAGCCCTTAGCTAGGACATAGTGATTGGTAGCTGCTGGGGTGTTCACATGTTGCATAGATAGATGAGTTGGTTTGGGACAGTCGTACAGCCTTGTTGGCCCTTAGTCAAGGGCGAGTACGGGTGGGTTCAAATTAACAAGATAATGATGGGAAGAACTTGACATGTGACTTATGGTGGGCTGGCCCTTAGTCACGATCATAAGAGCATGGGGTAAAAACTATATCGGGAGTTTCTAAAGAAACTGAAACTTGCCAAGTATGCGCATACCTTCTGGAGTATGAGTAACGTGGATGCATTCTATCACGTTATCATGCGATGAGAGTTGGATCCTGATTCCCACTGATGAGTTGGTTTACTCTTCGGGTGATCCCGATTGATTCTTCTTTAGGTTTGGAGGAGAATTTGACAGGACAGTGGGAGGTTTCCGGATTAGATAAAATGATGACCATTCTGATCTAGGTTAGAGTGCACGCAGAGTGTTTCTCTTCTCTCTCTCTCTTTGGCAGCGACCTTTGACCGACCCTAGACTTTGACTCAGTGACCAGGTTGACCGAACCTTCTTAAAATACTGGCTTTTGGATTGTCTGAGTTGCATAAGTCATTGCCACTCCTTCTTTTACCTTTTGAATTTCTCAGAACACCCGTATTACTACGGATATCCACTTCCGTTGGATAGATCCATCGTATGGTTATATACGAACTCGAAGGGACTTCTTCGGGGATGGATCCAGGTTCAGGAGAAATAGAATTGGTTTATTCAGTTGTCTTTTATTATCACCTTCTCTCAGGTTGCGAGAGCTCCTTGGTTTAGGAGAGTACACCTATTACGCTTATTGGATAGTCTTCTTCCAAACCATAGGCTGGTGCCGAAAGGTAGGGAATGAAGAAAACCAATTAGCCTAAGTAGGGTGTGCAGAAGGTAATATGTAAAGACAAAATAAAGGGATTAGAAAAAGGGCAAAGTAAATTGCGACTGATATCATTCACGACTAAAACCACGTACTTCATCGCCACTCCTATTTCACCTTTAAAAGAATAAGGTATTATTCAGTTGTCTTTTATCGTCACCTTCTCTCGAGATGCGAGTACTCCTTGGTTTAGGAGGGTACACCTATTATGCTTACTGGATAGTCTTCTTCCAAACCATAGGCTGGTGCCGAACGGTAGGGAAGGAAGAAAACCAGTTAGCCTAACGATGGTGTACAGAAGGTAACGACTAAAGACAAATAAAGGGATTTGGAGAGATGGCAATAAAATATACGGTTGAAGTCATGAATTGGATTATGGAAGAGGCATTGCTATGAATACCAGGATACCCCTACGAAACATTTTCATGTTTCAGTGCATTGTTAAAGAAAAACTGTTTTCCCGATTAGACACTTACTCCAAGGGTATGTATTTACCAGGTTTCATTCTCATATCTGTATGGTTTTACAGATGATGAGTGGGAGTAAGATATTGGGAATAAGGTGATCATCCTCGTTATATCGGAATTCGTTGTAATTGGTGATATTTGAGGAAATCGCCAGGGTACAGTTTTCAAACTACGACGCACAGGTTTTGAGTTGTTTAACTCAGCGGACTTATACAGAGTATTGTATGTTGTCCAAGTGTCCATCACGGCAAAGGGGTAGGTCCTCGTACTATGTTCTGTTTACTTATAACTTCTCTAGTATTTAGACGAGTGTTTCGTAGAAATACAAGGTCTAAGTTTTGAGAAGTTATGGGTATAAGAATAAAGTAGAGAACCAGGTATCACAAGTATCGGGATTCTTTAAAGAGATCGAAGATATAGATTCTTGTGATTGGTATTCAGATGATAGTGATAGTTTTGAGAAACGTGTTTCTCTTTCAAGTTACTCATAATTGGATAGATTCCTAAGTTGAGTAATGCTGATTAGCCTCTTTCCATTAAGTTGATATGCACTGGAGACAGCTGCATGGATTGAATCTTGGTTCCAATTAAATAAGTGCCAAAGTTTCTATATTGGATATAGAATAGTTCGTACCTTAAAAGAAATTAAGGTACGGGGAGTTGTCCAGCTTATGATTAAAACCAGACACTGGATAACACAGGGCACGTTTCTGTAATGGCTGTTTGTGGGTTGACCCTGGCTATGACGAGGGTTGATATTCTACCATTAAGAAGATCAATAGTGATATTGTTCTTCACTTGCCACAGTTTTAGTAAAAATGGATCTTTTTCAGAAAACAGTAGTGGGAGTATGGTAGAACTGGAAGTGATTCCAGAACCACGAACGATTACGGAAAATTTAATAGGACCTATATATTCGATCAGGTTTGACATTCTAATAGCCACTCCGCAGGTATGGTAGGTAACCTCAGACACCCGAGAGGTACTTCGGTAGGCTCAAGGACGGTGACAGGGAGGTTCTTATCTACCAAGACTTGACACTACTGTTGTTCCAGGATATGAGACCCGGTAGGAGGGTTGTCGTAGTCAGTGGGAGCAACGGAAGCATAGTGGGCAAGATGCTTATATCTATTTATAGACTTGAGCAGTTATAGCGGAGATAGATCATCTAATTTTGATGTGACAGTCATGGGTTTGACTTCAATCAGAATAGGGGATGGATCTGTTAAGAAGATAGTAGAGTGTGATGTCATGGTATCTTGATGACATACACAGAGTAGGAAGTAAAATTCCTATACTACGATCGGTTGTACTGTGGTCGTCACATAGTTGTTTCTCCAGACAGGATATGGATATAATATTTGACATTCTGGTTTCTAGATCTATGGTTTTAGATCTGGATTTGGGTAGTTTCCCAATGTGGGTACTTTGACAGATATTCTAATGGTTTTTGGAATAGTTGACTACTAGCATGGTGGTGTACCTGCAGGTGATGGAGTCACCCTCTCTAAAGGTGTCTTACAGACTAAAGGGGAGAGGGATGTGCATGATTGGCAGATCACTTGCTTAGGCAATTGAGTCAATCGTGAGATGTCAAGTACCACACCAGATGTTGTTTTTGCACTAGATGCAATAAGTTTGTATTAATCCAATCCTGGAGAAACATAAGGAAGCAGTTTTAGAACGTAAGTACATGTTCTACGGATTTGATGACGGCAGCCTCCTTCGGGAGACGGTTATCATTCCAAGCTTCAAAGGTGACGTGGATGACAGAGTGACTGTCAGAGTATTAGTTTTTCCCTCTGACGAAGAGGGACAGTATTATGGACTGGTGGTCCAAGAGGATACTGTGGGAAGCAAGGTGCCCGATACTGATTTGGTTCAGTGATCGATTCTGTCTAAGAAGTTTGGATATGGAGTTCATTTATGAACTAAGGTCCCATCAGATATCCAGACATGTTCTAAGACAGGTATTACTCAATTCGGGAGATGGTTTTCTCCGCGAACTTGAGATTAAGAGAGATATAGAAAGAAACTTCTAGGCGGATCCACTCACTGAGGCTATTTCTCGAACACAATAGTTTTACAAACGGGCTTTATGAAACTGATTAGTAGAGGAGTTGGGTGTTGGTTTCACACGGGCTGTGAGTAGTCGACATCGCAATATTAGCCTTGAGTGCAAGTGGGAGATTGTTGGAGATAGTGCCCTCATAGTCAATTATTGGATCGCAGGTACGTGATTGCAATGATTGCGGAGGACCTATCCCGGTAGGACAGTCTTACTTGAAATGATAGTATGCTATCTGGTTTGCCTTTATCAGTCGTGTACATGTTCAGGTGACTGATTGCATGTTACACTTTGATAGAGCCCTTAGGATCTTGCTTTACTACCAACAGTATGATGGCGATCATATACGTGAGAGTTGGGTAGTTTATATGCATATCCTTAATTGTGGTCCCTAGTCGTGGGAGTTTCGAGACAGGGCATCGATACTCCGGAGTAGACTAGTGTGTACAGTCGAGACCCCGACGAGGGGCGGTGGCCGGTCTCACAAGCCACTGGTGTCAGTTGGATCACCTAAGATGTATACAGGTGCTCATTGGGTTATGAGTACACCGGACAGGACTCGCCGGGAATCTGCTAGTTAGTACTATACCTATCGTCAGATAGCAGTTCCCTGGTGACATGTGTACAGGTTAGTTCATCGACCTGAGGTCGTCATTTGTCTCGTGTGAGTTCCCACTGTGCTTTGATTTCTACCCTACCACGGCTCAAAGGAGTCGTGCAAACAGGTAGCTTTTGGGTACAGTCCCGAGCCATATGGAGGCACGTGAGCGGATCGGCAGGGGATTCGTCTCTCCCGGTATTGGGGGCGAGGTCGTGCTGTGTCTAGGAGAGCCATTACACAAATCCATGGCCATGGTAGGAGATTTACTGGTAGGTACTCCAGTAGTATCTCAGGGTGTATTTGGGCTTCATTCCGACACGACTTATACTGCTATTGGGGGTCTGACGTTACTAGCCCCCTAGACAGATATGCGATACTCATTGACGAACGGACCGGACTGTATATACATTGTCACTGTTAGGCTCAGTAGGGTTTTCGGAGGAGTTCGCTCATCGGTCTCCCTTGAGTTCGCTCCTCGGCCACCCTTGAGGTCAGTCCATGGGCAGCCGTTACGCATTGCTAGTGCCGCTGACGGTTTGTGGTTAAACCCACTGCCAGGGTGCTGACGAGTCATTAGAGTCCCCCACAGACAGTTTCCCAAGTTCGGGCGAAACGTTGTAGAGGCCGTATGGTTTTATGGCAGGGTTCGGAAAATGCACGTGCGTTTACGCACGTGTCAGTTTTCGGGCAGATGATACTGGTCGGCTTTGGTTTAAGCCGGATCCGAGTATTATATTGAGTAGGTATAATATCTTTGTCTCAGTTGCATTTGTATTCGGTCGTAATACAAATGCGGGTATATTTGTTAGTAATATGTATGCCATAGAGGCCATTACTGTACATGCGATGTATATTGTAGTGGATGCTAGGACATATATAGGGAGGACTTTCTTGCTCGACATGATAGTATGCTATCTGGTTGTACTTTATCTTAACTTGTACTCTGATTGTCTCTATATTACATGTTGATAAAGCCCTTAGGATATGTACTCGACTACTGGGACTATGATGAGATCATACTAGTGGGGCCACGGTAGTCGACGAGTACATCCTATAACTGTTCCTAGTCGTGGGTGTATCGAGATAGGGCATCGATGCACCAGTGTAGACTAGCGTATACGCATCTTGACCCATATGATGGGCGATGGATGATCCCATATCCATCGGTGTTTGACATCAAGGATGGTGTACGGGTGCTCAGTGGAGACTGGGTACACTGGACGGACTCGCCGAGAACTCCCAGATGGTATTATACCATACGTCAGATGGCAGTTCTCTGGTGACACTGGTACAGAGTAGTCTGTTGACCCGAGATCGTCATAGAGTCTTGTGTGATTCCCACTGTGCTTTGATTTCCATCATACCACGTCCAAGAGGGCATGCAAAAAGGTGACTTTTGGGTACAGTCCCGAATCACATGGAGGCAATGAGCGATAGGAGGGGATTCGTCTCTCCCGGTATAGGGAGTTGATGTTGTGCTGTGTTCGATTGGCTATAACCGGAAATCCCTGGCCAGGGTTGCTGAGATTTACTGGTAAGTGTTATCAGTAGTTTCTCGAACTGTTATAGACCTCATATCGACACGACTTATCAAGCTACTGGGGTCTGACGTTTACCACCCCTGGGCGAGATATGCAACATATCAGACGACGAGACCGGACTGTACGGGTGTGTTACTGTTTGGATCCACAGGAGAATGTACAGGCTTGCTTGTTGATCTTCTGAGCGCTCAATACCTGGGTAGCTGTTACGTTTAGCTGACCGCTTGCAGCTTGTGGGTGTTTGATATGATCATCACCTACTGCCGGCGTATTGACGATTCTTTAGAGTCCTACACAGAGGTTTCTTGACTCAGGCAAAACGGAGTAGGAGCACATATGTGATATGTGCGGGACCGAGGATAATGCGATATGTGATACCGTATTCTATTCTCGCGATATTTGATATCAGCCGGGTCATCGGATCAAGTGTTGATTCGATGAATCGGTACGGATTTATATTAGTCGGTTATATGCGATATAGCCGGATTGTCGGATCAAGTGTTGATTCGATAATTTAATGTATAATAATATATGTGATATATTAAATTGCATTAACTAATATTTGCTCACTAAAAGATTATTTTTCTCACTCGGGTAATACATTGATATATATGCGATATATGTTAATTGTATTATTTTCTTTTGTTACGGTAAATATTATATATGTGATATATAATATTGTAACATGATATGATAACTAATGCAACTCGTTTAGTGGAGTTTAAACTTGATTAGGGTTCGGATTAGGGTTAATCTTTCTAGAAGTTTCTAGAAGGATTTGTTTTGTTTTGTGAAAGATATTTGTTCATGACTCATTCTTTTATTTACCCAAAACCCTAACCCTAGTCAATTCTCTACATAGGTTAAGTGAACCATGGTTGCTTTATCTATCATATTATTATTTCCTATTCTTCACAAAATGGATTAAGCTTCTTCTTCCTCTTTCATCTTCTTCCATGAAAAAGCTTGAAATGGTTTCTAGCTTTGATTTTGTGATGAATATATATGAGAAAAAGATAAATAAATAGAGAAAAATTCCTACTTCATCATCCTCATCTTCACTTGCCATTTAGATGAGGGAGTTCACATCATTTGATGAGTGTTAGCTTGTGTTAAAGAAACTTCGAGGTAGATCATCGTAGTATCGAAGATCGGAAGCAAAGGTTGCGTCATTCTCTTCGTGGAACCTCTCGAGAGCACGGAACCCGATGATCGCAGCGAAGGGACCATAACATGGAGCATATGAAGTGAAGGACCGGGTCTACAAAGGTTGTAATCCGTCTCACTTAGTGTTAAATTGTTTAGCATGCAAGTTATCGCCTAATCTCTAGTTTAAAGTTCCGTATTCGGGTTGTTCGGCACGGCTAAATTTTTAATCGGGCATGGTTGATGCCTCGTAGACCCTTGTGCGCGTGCATAGCAACCCTACAGTGGTATCAGAGCCAAGCTAGAGCTTTAGGCGAAGTCTAGACGAAGTTTGAAGTCCGATCGAACCCGGAAAACCCGATCGAACCCACTTTCTGGAAATTTTTTCAAAACTGGGATTTTTCCTAATTAAAAGTGCTCCGAAAATCAAGCAGGGTTTTTAAAGAAAAACTGTGAAAAACGGAGCTCTAACGCCGTCATTACGGCGCGGAACCGCGGCATATGCCCACGTGGCGCGGCGGTTGCGCGGCGAGAATGTTGACTTGTTGACTTATTTTTACACAGTAATTTCTTTTATTCAGTGCTGAGTTTTCTGGATAATTTTAATGTTTATTCAACTGTTGAATTTGCTGGGTTGTTTTGGGGATTCGATATTTCGATCGGAGTATTAGATTTCGTCTATGTGGCTTTCCGGATATCTTATAGAAACTGTTAAAAAGTTCGAACGGATATCAATAACTCACTTTTTCCCCTGTCGGAAATTTTTTTCAAAAGTTGGATTTTTTCCTCGTGTTTAAGAATGTTCTAAGTCGTGCAAGTAACTCGATGGACCCTCTAGAAGACAACAAACCTTAACTCGATTATGTGACCGTCCTGAACTGCCCTTTGAACCTTAGGGTTTGGGGCAGTACGGCGTGCCACATGTGAGGCGTTGGCTTGACCCTTCTACGGCTGGATCATTGGTAATGTGGCAAGTAATGGATGTTTTTAAACTGTTTTCAAGTGTTGAAATATATTGGGGAAATCTTGGGTGCTTGATGATTCGATCGGAAAATTTAACTTTTTCTGTTTATCTGGAATGTGATACAATAATTGGAATCCACAAATAGTTATGAGATAACTGATTTGAATATTATAAACATAGTAGTTTAGTCTCAGTTGATCGGTTGCTACGGAATTTTGATGTGATCAAAAGTCCGTCGCAATCACGTAGGGTACGCGGATACTCGCCGGGTAAACTTAATAGACAGCCTCACTCCATAGCCCCGACCAAGTGACCGTAGGAGAACCCCGTCACCGAAAGCATCCGTTCGGGTGCTCCCGGTAGCGGTGTTCCGCCTTGGTGCACTTCGTCGACGGTATCGGGGGTTCGGCCGTCTACTAAAGTTTGCGATGAGCATTCGATCAGGACGTCGGGAATCTTGTTGAATTGCCCGACTTGGTATTGAAAAGAGTTTTTCGATAATGAGACTAAAATGCGGGGTTTATAATTGTTAGGCATGTGATGTCTAAGGAATTCATTTAGTTAGGCATGTGATGTCTACGGAGATTGCGGATTCCAACTGTTGTAGTTTTACACTTTCTTTTCTGTGACCGTAAGCGTAGTATGTGGTGTATCGCCGGCTTCGTTGCTATACATCAACGACAATCGGGATACGCATACTTGCTTACGTTGATGATATGAGATATTATGTGTTGCTGTGATATGTTATATTGGATCGTCGTGTTTGAATAGCCGGGGGTTTTATGTGAGATGAGAGTTTTTCTTTTTCATTCATGTAAAATTCATTTGTATGTAATATTCTTTTATTGGGGCACTTCCAGGTAGCGGAAGATGTCACCGTTGTATATTATTTACTTTTCCGCATTAAGTAGACCCAAGGCGGGGAGCACAAGTAACCGGGTTCTAGGGTCCAGTGGGAGACCATCTCGAGGAGTCGAGACCGCGTCTCCTAACCCTAGAATTGGCAGTGTTACTTGCCGCTCTCGTAGGGGTCTAGGGATGTGGGTTTGGCTATTCATCGCGACCGTGGAATCCGTGTTTTATACAGGCTCGTATTGAAAACACGGACGTCCTAGTATATCCAATATTTCATATATGTTTCTTCTGCTGCAATGTTCTGTGATGAGATCATATTACTGCCTGAGACGAATGTTTATATATTATATATATGAGATATATGTTATATTGCAGATTTCGTTTCAAAAGAGATGCTTGTGAAGCATATTAAAATGGGACTTCATTAATGAGATTAATGAAATAAAAGAAACCTAAGATGTTGTAGAAACTTGTTTATAAAACTGGTAGCTACAGTTCTTGCTTTGCATAGTGGTGTTCCTTGTAGAACATCCAGCACCTTATTCGATAAGGAAAGGACCGAGATCCCTTCACCGGGAGTGACTCCTTTAGCAATAACTGGCAGATGCTACAAACTCGGTTTGTCTTTTGATTGCTTCTATAGTTCTTGCTTTGCACAGCGGTATATATGATATATCCTGCACCTTATTCGATGAGGAAAGGGCCGACGATCCCTTCACCGGGAGTGACCCCTTTAGCAAAACTAGAAAAGCCTCAAAAGCATTCCATTTAAAATCACTCGATTCTACAACGATATCAAGTTCATTACGCAAAGGGTTTTCTGAAAAACCCGTCGTAGCCCTCCGTCATTTCAGATAAGTACTGGTTAGTATTCGTGCTACGTTTGTTGACCTTAGTCAAGGCGTAGTGTGCGGTAGCTGATTAGTGCTTATCTGCATAAGCATATGATGCGATTGAGTTAGGGTAGTCGTGCGACTTTGTTGACCTTAGCCAAGGGTCGTGCGGGTGGGTTTAATTCAATCAGGAAATGACGGGTTGAACTTGGCTAGCACTTATGATTTGTTGACCTTAGCCAAGGTCATAAGCTGCTAGGGGCAAAACATTATTGGGAATTTCAAGTGTTGAAATTTGCAATGAGATTGCATACCTTCTATGAGATAGTTGGATCCCAATACCCACTGCGAGTAAGAGTTACTCCTGGGAGAGTTTTACACATTACAATTAGCCGATCAAGTAGGTGTCTAGAAAGGTGTTAACGGGGTTACGCCTCTGGGAAAACGAGGTTTACTGTAATTAGGTTCGTGCGAAAGCACGGGGGACCTCCCTCAAAGTACCGACACTGGCCTGGCTGAAAGATTGGCGAACTTGTAGCGTGTAATTAATCCCGGCTAGTCTTTCCTTTTAGGGTTTGAAGGAAGATTTGATTAAAACAGTGGGAGACATCCTGATTAGATTTATTAGATAACCAATCTAATCTTGCAAGAGCATACGCTGAGTGTTTTCTTCTCTCTCTCTCCAGGTAGCGACCATATCACGCCTTAATCAAGATAATAAAACGGATATATTGACTGAACCCGTTTGTTATACTGAGCTGGGGAACGTTGGTCCCGCTCCAACTTATAATTGTTATAAGACAGAGCAGGAAATTGGGGAATACCAGATTTCCCGTGCCGCCTAAACGAAGAAAGTGCATGTTGATGCATCATCTTCGGGTGTGTTCATTACATAGAACTGTTTCTCAGTATCCTTTACGTCCTGGGTATGTGATACCGGATCAGGATTCCGTATATGTAATCTGTTACATGGGCTACAGAAAGGTAGAGAACTGAGAACGGGTGATAAGTTTCATGAGACAGAAAACGGTGCAAGTGTTGCAGCCAAGTCTGTTGGTCACTATCACCCTGTATTACCTGAATACATTGATTCTGAACAAATGTTATTAGATACCGAACCTGATATACAAAATCATATCAGTCTCTTTATTAGTAAAGAAAGGATATAATTTTGTACTGTTGGATAATGTTTTGAACATTTCCTATATCAAGAGTTGATCGGTTCAGGCACGTTATCTAAAAGCATTGACGTTCTAAATCAAACTACAGTTCTTAGTATACGGAACACACACAAGAAGAAGAGTTCAGAAATGAACGAATCCTTCTTGAGGCATTGTAGACTAGGTCATATCAATGCGACCCGACTGGCTGAAGTTACATTTAGATGCATATTTAAATCTGTTTGAATTTACATCTTGTGAAACTTGCCAATCATGTCACAAAGATAAGATGACCACAGCTCTGTTTATTGGAAACAGAGAAAGAGTTAGTGAACTTTTGGGATTGATACATGCTGATGTATGAAAGTCCCCTGTCTACACATGCCAAGATTGGTTCTTTGTACTTCATTACATTCTCTGATAATCTCTTAAGATTCAGACATGTGTTCCTGTTGAAATATAAGTCCGAAGCTTTTGAGATATTCACAGAATATAAGTAAGAAGTAGAGAACCAAAATACGGGTAAAAGTATTATGTCCTTTGATGTGATCAAGGAGGAGAATACTTGAGCACGGAATTCCTGGACTATTCTAAAGGAGAATGAGATTCTCTCTCAGCATTACTCCTCCGTATACACCACAGCACGTCGGTGTATCGGGGCGGAGCAATAGCACCCTATGTGATATGGTGTGCTCTATGATGAGTACTACTGAGTTGCCTATTTCCTATAGGGAGTTATGCACTTGTGAAGCTGCATACCTATTGAATGTGGATTCAATAGATACCAACGAACCTTAGCCTCTCCGCCGATCTAGTAGGGTTCCTCACCCACCTGAGAGATACTTCGGTTTCTCTATGACAGTGGGAGCGAGAATTGCATCATGAGATGATGACCCAGCTAGTTTCGAGCTGGCTATCAGGAGTGGGACTCTGTAAGAATGGCTGGATGCTTATCGATCTGAGATGTAATCCTTATACACCAACAAAGTATGGACTTTAGTTGCTTTATCTGAAGGGTTAGATCCCCATCAGGAGCGAGTATATCTTGAGAAGATTACTTGGTGTACATGGAAAAGTTGAGACTTTCAAAGCTATGCTTAAGTCCATCCAGATCCTACTTGCCACGGCTACATACCATGACTACGATATCTGGTGGTTGGGTGTCATGACTTCTTTTCTAAATGATGTTTTAGAAAAGAGTGTCTATAAGTACACAGCCAGAGGGCTTCGTAGATAGTGGGAGCAGCGGAAACGTGTGCAAGATGTTTTATATGATAAAACAAGCATCGCGGAGGTGGAACATCTGTTTTGATGTGGTAGTCAAAGAGTTTGACTTCATCAAAATGGTAGATGAACCTTGTATATACAAAAAAAGTAGTAGGGAGTACGGTGGTGATCCTCGTAGAGTACGTGGATGACATACTCTTGATAGGGAAGGTGTTTCCTATGCTACGCTCGGTCAATCTCCGCTTATCACAAGGTTTCTCCATATAGGATCAAAGTGATACCTACTAAATCCTAGGTTTTGGATCTATGAGATAGATCTAATTGGATGTTAGGACACTCACTAGTTGTAGTGAGATGGTATCAATCGATCCTGGGGAGAATCACTGGAAAGGTTCCAGGGTGATAAGGATGACTGAATGTCAGTCGCAGGCTTGTCTATACCCTCAGTGGAGGGACGGTATGTTGGAAGAGTTCCAAGCTAGATACCGTGACATACTAGACGATTAAAGGCAAGATGCATCGTTACCAAGGATACTACCAAAGAGGAAGTCTGGATATATATAAGTTCATAAGATGAACTTCGTTCCTACCATTGTGTGACAATGGAGTTGTGGCTTTAGCCAAGGAACTACAGTCCCATCAGAAATCCAGATATAATTCTTAGGCAGTATCACCTGATCATGGAGATGGTTGATCTCCAGGGAGATCGAAGTTAGGAGAGTGGACAAAGAGGACAACAGCGCGGATCCACTCGCGAAGGCCTTTTTCCCAGTAGAGACTTTTATGGGATGGTTGAGTATGAGATACTTCAACCACAGCTAGATGTTGGGTATGCGATACCATAACAGATGGCCCTAGTGCAAGTGGGAGATTGTTAGTTATATGTATGCCCTAGAGGCCATTACTGTACATGCGATGTATATTGTAGTGGATGCTAGGACATATATAGGGAGGACTTTCTTGCTCGACATGATAGTATGCTATCTGGTTGTACTTTATCTTAACTTGTACTCTGATTGTCTCTATATTACATGTTGATAAATCCCTTAGGATATGTACTCGACTACTGGGACTATGATGAGATCATACTAGTGGGGCCACGGTAGTCGACGAGTACATCCTATAAATGTTCCTAGTCGTGGGTGTATCGAGACAGGGCATCGATGCACCAGTGTAGACTAGCGTATACGCATCTTGACCCATATGATGGGCGATGGATGATCCCATATCCATCGGTGTTTGACATCAAGGATGGTGTACGGGTGCTCAGTGGAGACTGGGTACACTGGACGGACTCGCCGAGAACTCCCAGATGGTATTATACCATACGTCAGATGGCAGTTCTCTGGTGACACTGGTACAGAGTAGTCTGTTGACCCGAGATCGTCATAGAGTCTTGTGTGATTCCCACTGTGCTTTGATTTCCATCATACCACGTCCAAGAGGGCGTGCAAAAAGGTGGCTTTTGGGTACAGTCCCGAATCACATGGAGGCAATGAGCGATAGGAGGGGATTCGTCTCTCCCGGTATAGGGAGTTGATGTTGTGCTGTGTTCGATTGGCTATAACCGGAAATCCCTGGCCAGGGTTGCTGAGATTTACTGGTAAGTGTTATCAGTAGTTTCTCGAACTGTTATAGACCTCATATCGACACGACTTATCGAGCTACTGGGGTCTGACGTTTACCACCCCTGGGCGAGATATGCAACATATCAGACGACGAGACCGGACTGTACGGGTGTGTTACTGTTTGGATCCACAGGAGAATGTACAGGCTTGCTTGTTGATCTTCTGAGCGCTCAATACCTGGGTAGCTGTTACGTTTAGCTGACCGCTTGCAGCTTGTGGGTGTTTGATATGATCATCACCTACTGCCGGCGTATTGACGATTCTTTAGAGTCCTACACAGAGGTTTCTTGACTCAGGCAAAATGGAGTAGGAGCACATATGTGATATGTGCGGGGCCGAGGATAATGCGATATGTGATACCGTATTCTATTCTCGCGATATTTGATATCAGCCGGGTCATCGGATCAAGTGTTGATTCGATGAATCGGTACGGATATATATTAGTCGGTTATATGCGATATAGCCGGATTGTCGGATCAAGTGTTGATTCGATAATTTAATGTATAATAATATATGTGATATATTAAATTGCATTAACTAATATTTGCTCACTAAAAGATTCTTTTTCTCACTCGGGTAATACATTGATATATATGCGATATATGTTAATTGTATTATTTTCTTTTGTTACGGTAAATATTATATATGTGATATATAATATTGTAACATGATATGATAACTAATGCAACTCGTTTAGTGGAGTTTAAACTTGATTAGGGTTCGGATTAGGGTTAATCTTTCTAGAAGTTTCTAGAAGGATTTGTTTTGTTTTGTGAAAGATATTTGTTCATGACTCATTCTTTTATTTACCCAAAACCCTAATCCTAGTCAATTCTCTACATAGGTTAAGTGAACCATGGTTGCTTTATTTATCATATTATTATTTCCTATTCATCACAAAATGGATTAAGCTTCTTCTTCCTCCTTCATCTTCTTCCATGAAAAAGCTTGAAATGGTTTCTAGCTTTGATTTTGTGATGAATATATATGAGAAAAAGATAAATAAATAGAGCAAAATTCCTACTTCATCATCCTCATCTTCACTTGCCATTTAGATGAGGGTGTTCACATCATTTGATGAGTGTTAGCTTGTGTTAAAGAAACTTCGAGGTAGATCATCGTAGTATCGAAGATCGGAAACAAAGGTTGCGTCATTCTCTTCGTGGAACCTCTTGAGAGCCCGGAACCCGATGATCGCAGCGAAGGGACCACACCATGGAGCATATGAAGTGAAGGACCGGGTCTACAAAGGTTGTAATCCGTCTCACTTAGTGTTAAATTGTTTAGCATGCAAGTTATCGCCTAATCTCTAGTTTAAAGTTCCGTATTCGGGTTGTTCGGCACGGCTAAATTTTTAATCGGGCATGGTTGATGCCTCGTAGACCTTTGTGCGCGTGCATAGCAACCCTACAATATTTATACAGTTTCGGGGTTATCCTGAAAGTCGTTTCAGGATCACTTTTGGAAGTTGCCAGTTTCCAGTTTTCTATCAGCCGTCTTTTAACATTCGGTTAAAGACGGATTTATCTTTTCTTGAGATGAGTGTGGATTCTTCTAGAAGTTTCTAGATGAGGTGACTAGGATTAATTGGTGTTGGATTTTCATTGGTTGCTTTAATGGTTCAATTAATGCATAATGACTCATGCTTTGTAATTAAGGCTTTTTGTTTTCCTTAAGATATTTTGTTCATAATATCTTATGCTTGTGGTCACCTCCCTCCTCCTACGGTCACCTCCCTCCATCATATAAAGAGGCCGGCCCCTCTCTCTCTCTCTCAGTCTCACTTGATTCATTGGAAAAAGATTATGATAGGTTTTATCGGTGTATGGAATTTCACAGTCCATTTCATTCCATCACCCGATTTCCACGGCAACTTCATTAACCGATCGTCCACGGATTTGGACGAAGTGAGACAAAGTCATCTACTCATTCTCTACATCAATCTTGGTCGTCTCTTTTCGCAAACTTGACGATCGAGTTGCCTCGAGTCAGAGGCGGGAGCCCGTTTAAAGAACCGATCATGTGGTGCCACCTCGACGAGGAGATCGGAGATCGACGAGATCGGAGCAGCCGCAACGGAGCGTGGGATGATGGTTGAAGAACGAGGGACTCGGAACGTTCGGTACAATCTTTCTACACTCTTTACAGTATGTTAGTTTAGCAATAATGGCAGATCCGGGTTAAAGTATACGATAGCGCCAGTTTAAAAGTTTTGTTCCGCATTTTGGCGTCTGTAGACTGCCGGGGCGCTAGCGTAGACTTACAGAATGAACCAAGGTTAAGTGAAGTGGTTAGGGTTAAGCATGAGACAAAATGGTCACAAAGTCAAAGCTTCATGAAGCTTTAAAGAAAGAACAAAACTTGCAACCATTTCATTTCATATCTTTTCCAAATAAATAAATAAATAAATGATTAAGAAAAAGAAAACCCTAATCATCAATTTAACCATGGTTTAATCTTTACACTTAACCAAGTTAACATGTATCATCAAAAATGATACAATCATTTGCACAAAAAGTATATCACATATACAACTTGTACAACCAAGTGAGAAAATCCTTTTAAAGTGAACCAATACTAGTTAATGCAAAGTAATATATCAAATATATAATTATACATTAAATCATTAAATCAACACTTGATTTAACGATCCGGTCATATCGCATATAACCGACTAGTATCCTATGTATCGGCTTATCGAATCAATACTTGATTCGATAACTAGGTTATATCGCATACAACCAATCGATACATTTATCGCGAGAATGAAGTACGGTATCACATACTGCATTATTCTCGGTCCCGCACATATCTCATATGCGCTCCTATTTCGTTTTGCTTGAGCCAGGAAACCTCTGTGTAGGACTCTAAAGACTCGTCAATACGCCGGCAGCAGGTGATGATCATATCAAACACCCACAAGCCGCAAGCGGTCTGCTAAACGTAACGGCCACCCGGGTATTGAGCGATCAGAAGATCGACGAGCAAGCCCGCTCATACTCCTGTGAATCCAACCAGTAACACTTACCGTACAGTCCGGTCTGATCGTCTGATATGTCGCATATCTCGCCTAGGGGTGGTAAACGTCAGACCCCAATAGCTCGATAAGTCGTGTCGATATGAGGTCTATAACAATTCGAGAAACTACTGGTAACACTTACCAGTAAATCTCGACAACCCTGGCCAGGGATTTCCTGTTATAGCCAATCGAACACAGCGCAACATCAACCCCCTATACCTAGAGAGACGAATCCCCTCCTATCGCTCATTGCCTCCATGTGACTTGGGACTGTACCCAAAAACCACCGTTTTGCACGCCCTCTTGGACGTGGTAAGATGGAAATCAAAGCACAGTGGGAACCACACAAGACTCTATGACGATCTCGGGTCAACAGACTACTCTGTACAAGTGTCACCAGAGAACTGCCATCTGACGTAAGGTATAATACCATCTGGGAGTTCTCGGCAAGTCCGTCCAGTGTACCCAGTCTCTACTGAGCACCCGTATATCATCCCTGATGTCAAACACCAATGGATATGGGATCATCCATCGCCAATCTGTATGGGTCGAGAAGGTATACGCTAGTCTACTCTGGTATATCGATGCCCCATCTCGATACACCCACGACTAGGGACTTTCAAGGATGTACTTATGGACTACCATGTCCCCACTAGTATGATCCGCATCATAGTCCAGGTAGTCAAGTACACATCCTAAGGGCTTTACCAACATGTAATAGAGAGACAATCCGTGTACACGTTAAGGTAAAGAGCAACCAGATAGCATACTATCATGTCGAGCAAGAAAGTCCTCCCTATATATGTCCCAGCATCCACTACAATATACATCCAATGTACAGTAATGGCCTCTAGGGCATACATATAACTAACAAAGCAACCTCCCTCATCTCCGTGAGTAGGCCACTCGGCACTTCGGCATACCCGGTAGTTTGTGCACCCCCTCCATGGGTTTATCCTAGGAGCAAAAACAGTAAAAAGAAATTATACAATGACGGCTACAACCCCGACCCGGTTGTGCGGCCATACAAATAATTATTACATAAATTTACAAATTTACATGAATTGAAAGAAAAGAAAACTCTCGTCTCACAACCCCCGGCTATTCACCCGCGACAATCCAATGAATTCATATACACATTCCAATGACATTACAGATCACAGATTTGTATAACCCCCACTAATAGACATATAGCGATTAGCAGACGTTCAATACAACTTAACATCACAGATATACCCGTTAGCTTAAGTCATAAGAAACTCGATCAAAATACGGTTTTTAAAGCCCCAAAAACAAATTTTTCTTTCTGGAAAATCTGGGCTGAAAAAAAATATACCAAAATTCCCAAAATACCCTATAGAACAAACTGCAGTGAAGACGATCCAGAGAGGAGCTCAATCGGCCGCGGAACCGCGGCATTAGCAAGCTATTGCCGCGTTTCCGCGGTGGTTTGGTGAGATCTCTGGACCGTTTTTCTACAGTAGACTATAAAAACCCTGAGTCGATTTTTAAAGCATGATTTATTACTTTTACAGTACTTTGAAAATCGACAGCAAGCATGAATTTCGGGTTCATTTCGGGACTTTTTCTCCGATCGAATTTCTAGCTACTATGCTAACATGTTAAATAGAGTTTAACTAGGCTCTGATACCACTGTAAGTCCATACTACCTCTCTCGGTACTTTCGGGCAAGCGGAATTTGGTGAAAAACGATTTTCTAGAGGCGGTAACATGGACTCAAAACCGGATCTTTGTTAAACATCTAACTAACAACCTAATTAGGAGTTGTTAACTACTCGGTTAGGGGGTTATACCTTTCTTTCTTGAACACCTTCCTCTTCAAGCCTCGATGGTTGTCCGGATCGGCTTCACCCCGTCGTCTCCTTGCGCCGAAGATCGATCCACCTGAAACTTCTACCATTGGCTTCTTCTTCGATCTTTGAGGAAACTAGTTCACTTGGTTTGCTAAACCTTGTGAACTAGAGTAAGTAGAGGAGAGTGTGTTGGGATTTTCTCTATGGTTCTTGGTTCTCAACACATGAGACAAGTGAACCATAGACTAAAGAGAGGGAGAGTAAGAGGAAGAAGATGAGAGCTCAAGAACACAAGAGAGAGAATGAAAATGAAAGAATGAGAAAGACTTTTCTCTCTTGGCTCTCATAATCCAAAGCCATCATCATAAATCATAGCAATCAAGTATTATGTGATGGTTTAAGCTACAATAGCCATATAATTTCATGCACTCATTTTTCAGAAGAGAAACAAGCAAGTAAAAAGTCTTTGCCATGAAATGATAGCCATTGTCATCATGATGGTCAACTAGTCCAACCTAGTCAACCGGTCAACAAAGTCAACAAGTCAACAAAGTCAACCCCTCAACAACCATGTCACCATAATACTTAATTAATATTATTGTTAATTACATATCATATTCTCATCAGGGTTGAGAGAAAAGTCAATAGTCAACAGTCAACAACCCTAATGAGAATCCTCTGCCTCTGTCTCTCCGTCAACTGTGCATACACACCCGCATCCGCGTTCCGAGGAACATGAAAACATAATGGATAAATCCAATCCCAAAACGTACACTAGGATCTAGCTTAAACCAAAGCCCGCTAGTGTTAACTGTCCGGACACTGTACGTGCACAAGTGCACGGATGTGACCGAACCCTGTCGCAAAACCATGCGACCTGTCGCAAAACCATGCGACGTCTACTCTTTTGCCTATAGGCGAATAGCTTTCTATGTGGGACTCTAAAGACTCGACACTACGCTGGCAGTGGGTTTAACCACAGACCGCAAGCCGCACTAGCTGTGCGTAACGGTCCCCAGGTAGATGCCGACAAGAAGACTGATGAGGTGAAACCCATCTGAACTCCTACTGAGCCAGAATGTGACAGTCTCCGTACAGTCCGGTCTGTTCGTCTGATACATCGCATGGCGGGCCTAGGGGGCGGTAAACGTCAGTCCCCTAATAGCGGTACAAGTCGTGTCGGAGTGAAGCCCAAAACACCCTGAGATAACACTGGAAGCCTACCAGTATATCTCGATTGCCCTGGCCAGGGACTACTCATGTAATAGCTCTCCTAGACACAGCGCGATGTCAACCCCCAATACCGGGAGAGACGAATCTTGTCTAACCATCACTGCCTCCAAGTGCTTCGGGACTGCACCCAACTACCACCTGTTTGCACGACTCCTTTGAGCCGTGGTAGGGTAGTAATCAAAGTACAGTGGGAACACACTCGAGACGAAGTGACAGTGTCAAGTCAGCGGACTAAGCTGTACTCATGTCACCTGGGAACTGATAACTGACGATAGGTATAATACCAACCGGTCAGTTCCCGACGAGTCCTATCCAGTGTACTCGTAACCCAACGAGCACCCGCATACTATCTCCAGTACGACGTACTGATGGCTGTGGAACAGACCATCTCCTACTCTGGGATGAGAAGCGCATGCGCTAGTCTACTCCGGAGTATCGATGCCCTGTCTCGATAGTCCTGTGACTAGGGACCTGCATAAGGATGTGCTTATAGATTACCCAGCCCCCACTAGTGCGACTGCCATCACAACGCTGGTAATCAAGCAAAGATCCTAAGGGCTCCACTAATGTGTATAGGTGATATACTAAAATAAACACATTTACACATTGAAGTAGAAACAAATCAAGTAGCATACTACTATATTGAGAAAGATTGTTTATACAAGGTGAATATCCCAAGCTTCCATTAAGTAATATACAAACTAGTATGATACAGTAATGGCCTCTAGGGCATATACACTAACAAAAAGAAACACTCAGCGTGCACTCTAACCTAGATCAGAATGGTTATCACTTTATCTAATCAGGAAACCTCCCACTGTAACCTCGAATTCCTCCCCAAACCTGAAAGAAGAATTAATCGGGATCACCCGAGGAGTAAACCAACTCATCAGTAGGAATTGGGATCCAACTATCATCGCATGATAACGTGATGAAATCCACTCACGTTATCACACTCCAGAAGGTATGCGCATGCCTGGCAAGTTTCGGTTTCTTTAGAAACCCCCGATGAGATTTTTACCCCTAGGACCCAAGTGACCTTGACACAGTCAACAAATTAAAGAGTCCTAGTCATGTTCAACCCGTCATTATCCTAGATTGCATAAACCCACCCGTACAAGCCCTTGACACAGTCAACAAGGCCGCACGACTGTCCTAACCAATCCCATTAATATGCCACAAACGAACACTACTTAGCTACCGAACACTACGCCTTGACACAGTCAACAAACGCAGCACGAATACTAAGCAATGCTTGTAAGAAATGACGGAGGGCTACATCTAGTTTTTGGCGAAAAACTTTTAACATAATGAACTTGATATCGTTGAAGGAACTGCATAGCCTTTTTATAAAAATATAGTGACGAAAACCTTTGCTAAAGAGGTCACTCCCGGTGAAGGGATCTCGGCTCTTTCCCCGTAGAATGAGGTGCAGGATATTCCAACTGAATACCACGATGCAAAGCAAAAGTAATCGGCTATAGTGAAGTTATTGCGCTAACGCAAACTTCTGTCCAAGGGGTCACTCCCGGTGAAGGGATCTCGGCCCTTGCCTCATCGACTGAGGAGCAGGATATTCCAACTGAATACCACTGTGCAAAACAAAAGTGAACGTCCTTGCAATAACAGCTTTTTGAAAAATGTTCCAACAACATCAGAATAGGTTTGTTTAGATTGCATTGATCCGAATCAATACAGTCCCATCAATTGATCACACCAATAAAGAACGAAAATAATGATGTACGTATATGCCATCCGCATTCGCCACTGGGTCCCGTCATCACCCGTTAGGTTACTTAACTAACGACAGAGCGGGGACTGGACTAGCGCGGATGCAAAACATATACAACATATACTAGTATATATATCAATATATAATATTCGCTCAAGGCGTGATAAAATGCAACATCACAGAAATGTAACCAGCATCACAGAACAATACAGATATCTGGAAGCCCCGGGTTTCACAGAGCCGCTACTGAAACCCGACGTTCCCCTGGTCGTGTGGATAGCCTGTGCAATGAAATCCTAGACCCATACGGGCACGGAAAGTTATCCGCCAAAACCTGAAGCGAGGCAGCCCCCTTCAGCAACGTGAATGGACCACCCAGCACTTCACGGAATCCGGTAACTTGGGCACCCCTCCTGGGTCAACTTATACCCCCTACGAGTGCGGCGAATAGCCCGCCAATTCTAGAGTAAAGCCCCCTTCGTCTCAATGCCATGAGATGCGGGCTCGTTTCCCTCTAGAACCCGGCTATCCGTGCACCCCTCCTTGGGGTAATCCTAGTACAGAAAGTAAAATATACATATAACAGGTACATCGACCTCGACCCGGTCGTGCCCCAAAAGAATAATACAAACAGGCAGTGACGGCAGTCCACATGTCGGACGCTCGCCCCGCAATATCAAATGTACATATAAAACAAAACTGTACTAACATTGCATCCAGGCTATCCCCCACGACCAATCCGCAACATCACAGCACAAACACAGAACATCAACATGAATGTCACGTTCGCAAATCCGTTTAACCGGGCTATAGCAGTTAGACATGATTTACCGATCAAGTGACATTCACGGTCGCAGATATAATGTAAATACTGTGAACTAATGTGTTTAAAATTTTGATCGATCAAATTTTACCAAGTGGGCCCCAAGCATTACTGTAGCACTTAAAGAAATTCTGGGCCCAAAAATAACATTCCAAAAACCCTATTTTCCATTCAGGAGCTCTCTGTAAAATTTTGGTTCCATGAACAGTTTATATTGCGGCGGAACCACGGCCCAAGCATGGGTTTGGACGCGGTTCCGTGGTGGAAAAGTAGGATCATGCAACCAAAATTTCACAGAATGCTTAGAATTTCCTGCACATCATTTTGCAACATACTTAAAAAATTTTGGAACCAAAAAAATTTCGACAGAAAACTGATATGCTTGAAAATACGGTTTTGGGATTTTGTTCGATCGGAAATGTAAACACATTAGACAAAGCTACACTAGGTTAATGGCGAGGCTCTAATACCATGTTGTGCCACGGCAGCGCCCCGGCCGTCTATCCGAGGCCAAAATGCGGAATCAAAATTTTTCTTAACTTTAAACCGGCGCTACCGCGAACAATAAAACCCGGATCGTGACCATTAACCTAATGCTAGCTAACAAGAGAAGGGAAGAGAGCTATACCAAATGATCCGTGTCCTTCGGTCTTCGTCTCCACTCCAATCTCCTCGCGGAATCTCCGGTCGTCGTCTCCTCGTCGAAACGGGCACCACATCGCAGGGTTCTTTTACGAGCTCCCACCTCTGGACTGAGGCAACTCGGGCGCGAAGTTGGCGAGCCGACGCGTCCAAGAGATGCTGTAGATGTAGTGTAGAAACACTTTGTCTCAATGGGGTGAAGTTGCCTTTGATGGAGGAATGAAACCTTGAACTTTTGAGAGGTGTTATGAATTTTGCAAGCATGAATGAGATGAAGAAAAATGCCACACATCAAAATGAAACCCTCTCTCTTTTTCATCTAATGTGGCCGGCCCCTTCTTATCAACAAATGTTGGAGGGAATGAAAACATGAAGGGAGGTGAGTATAGTAAAAGCAAAGGGGTGACCACATCCAAAAGAAATGATAACCATATCATATCAATTTCTAATCCATCCTAATCACCATTTAATGCAAAGGAAGAGATGGAAAAAGAATCTCATCATGAAGCCACATAATGCAAGAAAACCCCTCCACAAAATGTTATTTTCACACTTGCAAATAACCCCCTCCATCGGAAAGTCCGGCCGGGAAGGAACAAAGGAAAACTGGCCGGAACGGAATGCAAATTGGCAACTTCAGAAAAATGATCCCGTAATAAATTACAGGAAAATCCCGCTACTGCATATACATGCCCGCATTTGTATTCCCACTGAACACAAATGCAAAGAGACAAAATCTACGCTGTCTAATACTAGGATCCGGCTTAAACCAAAGCCGGCTAGTAAAATCCGTCCGATCACGATCCGTGCAATACCGCACGTATCTGATCGAACCCTGCCATATCTCCATATGGCCTCTACAGCGTTTCCCCCGAAACTTGAGTAACTGTGTGTGGTGGACTCTAAAGACTCGTCAATACTATGGCTGTGGATTTAACCACTAGCACGTCAGAGATATTAGCCATACGTGACGGGCTACCAGCTATTGACCAGAAGGGACGTCGATGAGCGAACTCATCCTGACACCCTACTGAGCCTGTCAGTGACAATATCCGTACAGTCCTGTCCGTTCCTCTATGAGTATCGCATGGCGGGCCTAGGGGGTTGATAAAAGTCAGACCCCCAAAAGCGGTACAAGTCGTGTCGGAGTGTAGCCCAGAACACCCTGAGATACTACTGGAATACCTACCAGTAAATCTCCTGCCTCGGCCGAGGGCTTTGTGTAATGGCTCTCCTAGACACAGCGCGACCTCACCTCCAATACCGGGAGAGACAAACCCCTGCAGATCCACTCACTGCCTCCATGTGGCTCGGGACTGTACCCAACTAAAACCTGTTTGCACAACTCCTTTGAGTCGTGGTAGGGTAGTAATCAAAGTACAGTGGGAACTCACACGAGACAAATGACGATCTCAGGTCGATGAACTAACCTGTACAGATGTCACCAGGGAACTGCTATCTGACGTCTGGTATAATCCCAACTAGCATGTTCCCGGTGAGTCTTGTCCGGTGTACTCATAATCCAATGAGCACCTGTATACATCTTAGGTGAACCAACTGACACCAGTGGCTTGTGAGACCGGCCACCGCCCCTCGTCGGGGTCTCGACTGTATACACTAGTCTACTAATGGAGTATCGATGCCCAGTCTCGAAACTCCCATGACTAGGGACCTTTTAAGGATGTGCTTATAGACCCCAGCTCCCACGTATATGATCGCCATCATACTGCTGGCCGTCAAGCAAGAATCCTAAGGGCTCTATCAACGTGTAATGACGACTTGTCAGGTCACCTAAAGCAGTACACGATGATAGAGATAAACCAGATAGCATACTATCATCTTGAGTAAGACTGTCCTACTGGGATAGGTCCTCCCTCAATCATTGCAATCACGTGCCTGTGATCCAATAATTGACTTTGAGGGCACTATCTCCAACACCTAGTCCAATCGGACATACACTAAAGAGGTAATGTAGTCAAAAAGTGAAAACAGAAGGTGGGGGCAAGAAAACGTCAATGGAAGGAAGCGGGTGCAAATGGGGTGCAATGGATTTCTTAGCGAAAAGTGGCAAGTTTTTATAAAATTTTTTCCGTTTTGTTTTTTTAATTATAAGGAGCTTTTTTTTTGCAAAAAGATTTTCAATAAAAAACTTAGACACACGTACAATCAATCACAATATGCACAATCAAGCCTAGATCTAGGGTCACCTAGGTCAACTTGACTGCTCCTAACTGTTCCAAAGGGCAAATTGTGAGGACCTTAAACCGCCTCTTCACCGCCAATTGTGGCCAGGTAAGCACAAGTAGAGAAAGGAGGGATCTGCTCACGAATCACCGTGAGACGAGCCTTTTAAAGTTACCTTTCCCCACATGTCTAGCCTAGGCACCACAAAATCTGGTTTAGATAAACGATCGATGCCTACAACTATTCCTTTGTCCTATTGAGCGCGACAGTCCTTAAGGCTGAGTTTATCTTTTTTAATTTAACTCGATGGTCAATGCAATATGCTTTTAGTGATTTTTGGGGTCCTAGGAAGGGTAATGAAATCCCCACCCAATCTGGATTGGTGTAAAAGCCCCATAATGTCAATTTTAAAGATGCAAAGTAGTAAACACAATCAAACACTTGCTAAATTTTTTTTTATTGCGGCGCAAAGAATCCTGCACAAGATCAAGTTATTGGAGAAGGGAGAGAAGTTTTTGCAAAAAGAACCCTGCAGGAAAATTTTTCAGAGGATATCATGGGGTACAGAAGAAGACAAGAGAGCTCACAGAGGGATTTTGGCTTGCTGACGTCGGCAAGCCGAAGTGGAAGCGCGGCAAAAAGTAAGATTCTGTAGCGGAAACGCGGTTCTTTAATCGGTTCAAGCCTCCAAAAATCTTCTGTTGTCTGTACTGATTATTCTCTGTTTGTTCAGATCTGCTTTTTGCTGTTTTGCTCTCTGGATTTTTCCAGATCTGAATTCGTTCGTCGATCCTGCACAATTCAAACGAAACACCCTTCAAAAAATAACAAGATGATAAATTTTTTTTATAATTTTTTTTATTTTTCAGTTTTTATGAATTTTATGATTTTATATTAACCCGAAATTGCAAAAAGAAAATAACTATGCCATCCCCGGCAACGGTGCCATCTGATTGAGAGAGATTTATGTGCGCTTTCGCTTTTAAAAGATGAATCAAAGAATATTTAACCACAATCAAGAACGGCGTCGCTTGGTAGCTAGCCGGTGAGTACGGGTCAGTCCACAGGGATTTTGTGTCTTTTCTGTTTGTTCTAACGAGTTAATTCCAATTGTTGTGGATTGGATTATCAATAAGAATTAAGGTTGATTTAGATTAGGATTAAAACTTTGCTAGGGTTAGGTTTAGGTTAAGTTTGGAAATTCAATATTTCTCACCGCTTTCTATGCCCTAATTAAGATCTGTTTAGGTGTTAAGGTAATAATTAACAAAAGGGATTAGCACGATCGGTTAGAAACTATGTTTCTTCCTCTAGGTCCTTGTCCGTCCTTTCTTAATTCTTACCCTAACCTCCATGGAAAACATATACAACCGGTCTTTTAAACTATGGTATCACCGCTACCTCATGGGATAGGGTGCCGTAGTGAGCGGTGTGTGTATGTATGCATGGAGTCCTATAAAAAATATGCAATGAGCAAGAATGGGGTGAGAGATTTTTATCTCTCAAACCTTTCCTATTCCTAACCCTAACAAGTGAGGAACTACTCACTCATTAGGGAATTGATAAAAAGAGATATTTTTGTTTGGTTTTAATTCAATAACCTAATTATCTAATGTAGGGTTCCTAGGCACTCTCAAGAGGCCACACAAGGCATCAACCATGCCAATTTCAAATTTTGCGGGTGCCGAGAAACCCTAATACGGATCGTTAACTAGAAATTTAGGCGACAAATGAAACTAGTTAACAATTTAACTAAAAAAACGGAAATACAACCTTTGTAGATCCGGTCCTCCACCTCCATAGCTCCGCAATGAAGTCTCCTTGCTGTCCAAATGGAATCCCGGGCTCTAGCGTCGGCTTCATCGGAGAAATGGGCGGGCAAGGTCGTCGGCTTCGTGCCGAAGATGATCTACGTCGAGGCATCACTAGATCAAGCTCCCACTTCACCAAGTCATGAAACTTGTGAAGAAAACACCCTATACTACTTGGCAAGAGGTAGAGGATGAAGAAATAGGAAGTGGGTTCACTTTAGAATTGGATTTCTCACTCATTTGCTCAAGTTGCCATTAATGGAGCAAGGTGTCTTCTTGAAGAAGAAGAAGAAGAAGAAGATAATATTATGATTAGTATTACCCAAAAAAGAAAAGAAAAAGAATCCTTATCATAATATCAACCATGGTCAAGTGTAGAGAATCAATCATGGTTAGTGGGAATGGTTAGGGTTAAGCATGAAGACAAAATGGTCACTTAGTCAAAGCTTCATGAAGCTTCAACTAGAAAACAAATCAAGCCACCATTTTCTTTTCATTTGCCAAAAAGAAATAAATAAATAAATCAATAAATAGATAAATGAATAATTAAATGAAATGAAACCCTAACCATTCACAACAATGGTTTAATCTTTACACATGCCCAAGTTAGCATGCATCATCAAACATGATACAAACTTGTGCACAAAAATATATCACATATATAATGTGCACAAACAAGTGAGAAAAATCATTTAAAGTGAACCAATACTAGTTAATGCAAATTAATATATCAAATATATAATTATGCATTAAATCATTAAATCAACACTTGATTTAACGATCCGGTCATAACGCATGTGACCGACTAATATCCAATGTATCGGCTTATCGAATCAATCCTTGATTCGATAACTAGGTTATATCGCATACAACCATATCGATACATTCATCGCGAGAATAGAATACGGTATCACATACACGCATTATTCTCGGTCCCGCACATATCTCATATGCGCTCCTATTTCATTTCGCTTGAGCCAGGAAACCTATATGCAGGACTCTAAAGACTCGTCAATACGCCGGCAGCAGGTGATGATCATATCAAACACCCACAAGCCGCAAGCGGTCTGCTAAACATAACGGCCACCCGGGTATTGAGCGATGAGAAGATCGACGAGCAAGCCCGCTCACACTCCTGTGAATCCAACCAGTAACACTTACCGTACAGTCCGGTCTCGTCGTCTGATATGTCGCATATCTCGCCTAGGGGTGGTAAACGTTAGACCCCAATAGCTCGATAAGTCGTGTCGATATGAGGTCTATAACAATTCGGGAAACTACTGGTAACACTTACCAGTAAATCTCAGCAACCCTGGCCAGGGATTTCTTGTTATAGCCAATCGAACACAGTGCAACATCAACTCCCTATACCGGGAGAGACGAATCCCCTCCTATCGCTCATTGCCTCCATGTGATTCGGGACTGTACCCAAAAGCCACCGTTTTGCACGCCCTCTTGGACGTGGTAAGGTGGAAATCAAAGCACAGTGGGAACCGCACAAGACTCTATGATGATCTCGGGTCAACAGACTACTCTGTACCAGTGTCACCACCACAGAACTGCCATCTGACGTAAGGTATAATACCATCTGGGAGTTCTCGGCGAGTCCGTCCAGTGTACCCAGTCTCTATTGAGCACCCGTATATCATCTCTGATGTCAAACACCAATGGATATGGGATCATCCATCGCCCATCTGTATGGGTCGAGAAGGTATACGCTAGTGTACTCTGGTATATCGATGCCCCGTCTCGATATACCCACCACTAGGGACTTTGAAGGATGTACTTATGGACTACCATGTCTCCACTAGTATGATCCGCATCATAGTCCAGGTAGTCAAGTACACATCCTAAGGGCTTTACCAACATGTAATAGAGAGACAATCTGTGTACACGTTAACGTAAAGAGCAACCAGATAGCATACTATCATGTCGAGCAAGAAAGTCCTCCCTATATATGTCCCAGCATGCACTACAATATACATCCAATGTTCAGTAATGGCCTATAGGGCATACATATAACTAACAATCTCCCACTTGCACTAGGGCCATCTGTAGCAGTGGTTGTAGTATCTCATACTCAACCATCCCATAAAAGTCTCTCTCTAGGAATAGGCCTTCGTGAGTGGATCCGCCGTGTTGTCCTCTGAGTCTACTCTCCTAACCACTATCCCTTAGAGATCAACCATCTCCATGATCAAGTGATACTGCCTTAGAATATGTCTGGATCACTGATGGGACCAGCGTTCCTTAGCATAAGCCACAACTCCATTGTCTCATAATGGTAGGAACGTAGTTCATCTCATGAACCAATATACACCCAAACAGCCTCTTTGGTAGCATCTTAAGTAGCGATGTATCCAGCCTTTATCGTCTAGTATGTCACGGTATCTAGCTTGGAACTCTTCCAACATACCGCCCCTTTACTGAGGGTAGAGACAATGCCTGTGACTGACATTCAGTCGTCTTTATCACCCTGGAACCCTTCCAGTGATTCTCCCCAGGATCAATTGATACCATCTCACTACAGCTAGTGAGTATCCTAACATCCATTTAGATCTATCTCATAGATCCAAAACTCAGGAATTAATAGGTATCAGTTTGATCCTGTGTGGAGAATCATTGTGATAAGCGGAGATTGATCGAGCGTAGCATAGGAAACTCCTTCCCTATCAAGAGTATGTCATCCACGTACTCTACGAGGATCGTCACCATACTCCCTACTACCTTTTTGTTTATACAAGGTTCATCTACCATTTTGATGATGTCAACTTCTTTGACTAATCCATCAAAACATATGTTCCAACTCCGCGATGCCTGCTTTATCCTATAAAGCATCTTGCACACGTTTCCGCTGCTCCCACTGTCTACGAAGCCCTTTGGCTGTGTACTTATAGACGCCCTCTTCTAAAACATCATTTAGAAAAGCAGTCATAGCACTCAACCGCCAGATATCGTAGTCATGGTATGTAGCCGTGACAAGTAGGATCTGGATGGACTTAAGCATAGCCACTGGAAAAGGTTTCATCATTATCCACGCCTGGTCGATGACGAAAACCTTTAACAAGTCCAGCTTTGAAAGTCTCAACTTTTCCAACTACACCAAGTAATCTTCTCAAGATATACTTGCTCCTGATGGGGATTTAACCCTTCAGATATAGCAACCAAAGTCCATACTTTGTTGGTGTACATGGATTCCATCTTAGATCACTAAGCATCCAGCAATTCTTACAGAGTCTTACTCCTGATAGCCAGCTCGAAGCTAGTTGGGTCATCATCTCATGATGCAATCGTCGCTCCCACTGTCATAGAGAAACCGAAGTATCTCTCAGGTGGGTGAGGAACCCTACTAGATCGGCGGAGAGGCTGAGGTTCGTTGGTGTCTACTGAATCCTTTGGTTGTACCAAGTCATCTGCTGTAGTTTGTATAGCTGGAACATTTTCAGTTCTACATAACAGACCTTGCCTCGAGCTTGTCCGGATTATGCTTTTAGACATAGGCCGGACAACCCCAAATCTTAACTAACTTAAGATATGGGTTCTTCCCTTTCCATATCTCATATGGAGTGGTAGGCAACTGATTTGATTCGAACCCTATTCAATAGGTATGCAACTTTTTAAGTGCATAACTCCTAAAAGGAAATAGGAATCTCAGTAGTACTCATCATAGAGCACACCTTATCATATAGGGTATGATTGCTCCGCCCCGATATACCATCGTGCTATAGTGTATACGGAGGAATAATGCTGAGAGAGAATCTCATTCTCCTTTAGAATAGTCCAGGAATTCCATGCACAAGTATTCTCCTCCCTGATCTCATCATAAGACATAATACTTATACCCATATTTTAGTTCTCTACTTCTCGCTTATATTCTGTGAATATCTCAAAAGGTTCGGACTCATGTTTCAACAGGAACATATGACTGAATCTTGAGAGATTATCAGAGAATACAATGAAGTATAAAGAACCAGTCCTGGCATGTGTAGACAGGAGACCTTATATACATCATCATGTATCTGTCCCAAGAGTTCACTAACTCTTTCTCTGTTTCCAGTAAACGGAGCTATGGTCATCTTATCTTTGTGACATGACTGGCGAGTTTCACAAGATGTAAATTCAAACTAATTTAAATATGCATCTTTATGTAACTCTAGCTAGTTGGGTCACATTGATCTGACCTAGTCTACAATGCCTTAAGAAGGATTCGTTCATTTCTGAACTCTTCCTCTTGTGTGTGTTCTGTATACTAAGAACTGTAGTTTGATTTAGAACATCAATGCTTTTAGATAACGTGCCTGAACCGATCAACTTTTGATATAGGAAATGTTCAAAACATTATCCAACAATACAAAATTTTATCGTTTCTTTACTAATAAAGAGACTGATATGATTTTGTATATCAGGTTCGGTATCTAATAACATTCGTTCAGAATCATTGTATTTGTAATACAGGGTGACAGTGACCAACAGACTTGGCTGCAACACTTGCCCCGTTTTCTGCCTCATAAAACTTATCACCCGTTCTCAGTTCTTTACCTATCTGTAGCCCTATGTAACAGATTACATATCTGGGATCCTGATCTGGTATCACATACCTAGGACGTAAAGAATATTAAGAAACAGTTCTGTGTAACGAACACTCCCGAAGATGATGCATCAGCATGCACTCTCTTCGTTTGGGCGGCACGGGAAATCTGGTATTCCCCAATTTCCTGCTCTGTCTTATAACAATTATAAGATGGAGCGGGACCAACGTTCCCCAGCTCAGTATAACAAGCGGGTTCGGTCAATAATCCGTATTATTATCTTGATTAAGGCGTGATATGGTCGCTACCTGGAGAGAGAGAAGAAAACACTCAGCGTGCGCTCTTGCAAGATCAGATTGGTTTTTGTTTTATCTAATCAGGATGGCTCCCACTGCTTTTTATCAAATCTTCCTTCAAACCCTAAAAGGAAAGACTAGCCGGGATTAATTACACATTACAGGTTCGCCAATCTTTCAGCCAGGCCAGTGTCGGTACTTTGAGGGAGGTCCCCCGTGCTTTCGCACGAACCTAATTAATGTAAACCTCGTTTTCCCAGAGGCGTAACCCCGTTGACACCTTTCTAGACACCTACTTGATCGGCTAATTGTAATGTGTAAAACTCTCCCAGGAGTAACTCTTTCTCGCAGCGGGTATCGGGATCCAACTATCTCATAGAAGGTATGCAATCTCATTGCAAATTTCAACACTTGAAATTCCCGATAATTTTGCCCCTAACGTGCTATGACCTTGACGAAAGCCAACAAACCATAGCCCGCTAGTCAAGTTCAACCCGTACATTTCTTGATTGAATTAAACCCACCCGCACGACCCTAGACGAAAGCCAACAAAGCCGCACGACTACCCTAATCCAATCGCATCGTATGCTAACAGATAAGCAGCATATAGCTACCGCACACTGCACCTTGACGAAAGCCAACAAATGCAGCACGAATACTATATACAGCTTATCTGAAATGACGGAGGGCTACGACAGGTTTTTCTGAAAACCTATTGCGTAATGAACTTGATATCGTTGTAGAATCAAATGATTTTGAAATGGAGTGCTTTTGAGGCTTTTCTAGTTTTGCTAAAGGAGTCACTCCCGGTAAAGGGATCGTCGGTCTTTTCCTCGTCGAATGAGGTGCGGGATATATCATATATATATCTCTGTGCAAAGCAAAAACTCTTAAAAGTAATTAAAGACAAACCGAGTGTGTAGCATCTGCCAGTTATTGCTAAAGGAGTCACTCCCGGTGAAGGGATCTCGGTCCTTTCCTCATCGAATAAGGTGCAGGATATATCATATATATCGCTGTGCAAAGCAAGAACTGTAGCTACCTGTTTTTATTTTGAAATTCGATTCCACAACATCTTAGGTTTCTTTTATTTCATTAATCTCATTAATGAGTCCCATCATTTAAGTTACCTAAACATCACAGATAAATACGACGTATACTTATGCCATCCGCATTCGCCTCGATGTCCCCTCGTGCACCGTTAGGTTAGGTAACTAACGGCAGAGCGGGGCAGGGCTAGCACGGGTGTAAAACATAAGTGACGTCTATATAATATATCTTATATACTATATACTGTATCTATCACAGAACATCACATGATTACATCACAGATATCGCAGCAGAAGAATCATATGAAATATTGGATATACTAGGACGTCCGTGTTTTCAATACGAGCCAGTATAAAACACGGATTCCACGGTCGCGATGAATAGCCAAACCCACACCCCTAGACCCCTACGAGAGTGGCAAGCAACCATACCAATTCTGGAGTTAGGAGACCCGGACTCGACTCCTCGAGTTGGTCTCCCACTGGACTCCAGAACCCGGTTACTTGTGCTCCCCTCCTTGGGTCTATCCTAGTGCGGAAAAGTAAATAATATACATCAACGGTGACAACTTCCGCAACCTGGAAGCGCCCCAATAAAAAGAATATTACATACAAGTTTTTACATGAATGAAAATGAAAAACGCTCATCTCACATAAAAACCCCCGGCTATTCAAACACGACGATCCAATATAACATATCCAGCAACACATAACATCACATGTCATCAACGTAAGTAAATATGCGCATCCCAATTGTCGTTGACATATAGCAACGAAACTGGGGATATCACATATTACACTTACGGTCACAGAAAAGATAGTGTAAAACTACAACAGTTGGAATTCGCAACCTGCATAGACATCGCATGCCTAATCAAATGAATTCCTTAGACATCGCATGCCTAATAATTATAAACGCCGCATTTTAGTCTCAAAATCGAAAACACTTTTCAATACCAAGTCGGGCAATTCAACAAGATTCCCGACATCCTGATCGAATGCTCGTCGCAAACTTCAGTAGACGGCCGCACCCCCGAAACCGTCGACGAAGTGCACCAAGGCGAAACATCGCTGCCGCGAGCAGCTGAACGGATGCTTTGGGCGACGGGGTTCTTCTACAGTCACTTGGTCGGGGCCATGGGGCGAGGCTGTCTATTAAGTTTATCCGGCGAGTACCCGCGTACGCTACGTGATTGCGACGGACTTTTGATCACATCAAAATTCTGTGGCAACCGATCAAGTTAGACTAAACCGCTAGATTTATAACATTCATTCAGTTTCTCATAACTACTTGTGAATTCCAATTATTGTATCTCATTCCAGATAATTAGAAAATGTTAAACTTTCCGATCGAACAGTCAAACACCCAAGTTTTCCCGATACAGATCAACACATGAAACAAGTCTAAAAACATCCAGTTCATGCCTCAGTACCAACGGTCCAGCCGTAGAAGGGTCAAGCCAACGCCTCACATGTGGCACGCCGTACTGCCCCAAACCCGAAGGTTCAAAGGGCAGTTCAAGACGGTCACATAATCGAGTTAAGGTTTGTTGTCTTCTAGAGGGTCCATCACGTTACTTGCACTACTTAGAACATCTTTAAACCACGGAAAAATCCAACACTTGGAAATTTCCCAACAGGGGAAAAATTGGGTATTTATATCCGGTCGAACTTTTTAACATATTCAATAATTATCCGGAAAAACACATAGACAAAGTTTGACAATCCGATCGAATAATCGAATCCCCAAAACAACCCCAGAAATTTCAACTCTTGAATAAATATTAAAAATTCCCAGAAAATCCAGCATAATAAAATAGGAGTTACTGTGCAAACAGGGGATGATGATGTCATCTATTAGCCGCGGAACCGCCGCAGAAGCCATGCTTCTGCCGCGGTTCCGCCGCTCTATTAATTGATCATGGGAAAAATTTTGCACCGTAATTCTTAGAATTCCCTGCTGAATTTTTTAAGCACTTTTAATCTGGAAAAAACCCAGTTTTTAGAAAAAGTCCAGAGAGCATTTTGTATTAGGGTTACGGGTTCGTTCGGATTTCAAATGTTGTCTAGACTTCGCCTAAGGCTCTAGCTAAGCTATGATACCACTGTAGGGTTCCTAGGCACTCTCAAGAGGTCACACAAGGCATCAACCATGCCAATTTCAAATTTTGCGGGTGCCGAGAAACCCTAATACGGATCGTTAACTAGAAATTTAGGCGACAAATGAAACTAGTTAACAATTTAACTAAAAGAACGGAAATACAACCTTTGTAGATCCGGTCCTCCACCTCCATAGCTCCGCAATGAAGTCTCCTCGCTGTCCAAATGGAATCCCGGGCTCTAGCGTCGGCTTCATCGGAGAAATGGGCGGGCAAGGTCGTCGGCTTCGTGCCGAAGATGATCTACGTCGAGGCATCACTAGATCAAGCTCCCACTTCACCAAGTCATGAAACTTGTGAAGAAAACACCATATACTACTTGGCAAGAGGTAGAGGATGAAGAAATAGGAAGTGGGTTCACTTTAGAATTGGATTTCTCACTCATTTGCTCAAGTTGCCATTGATGGAGCAAGGTGTCTTCTTGAAGAAGAAGAAGAAGAAGATAATATTATGATAGGTATTACCCAAAAAAGAAAAGAAAAAGAATCCTTATCATAATATCAACCATGGTCAAGTGTAGAGAATCAATCATGGTTAGTGGGAATGGTTAGGGTTAAGCATGAAGAAAAAATGATCACTTAGTCAAAGCTTCATGAAGCTTCAACTAGAAAACAAATCAAGCCACCATTTTCTTTTCATTTGCCAAAAAGAAATAAATAAATAAATCAATAAATAGATAAATGAATAATTAAATGAAATGAAACCCTAACCATTCACAACCATGGTTTAATCTTTACACATGCCCAAGTTAGCATGCATCATCAAACATGATACAAACTTGTGCACAAAAATATATCACATATATAATGTGCACAAACAAGTGAGAAAAATCCTTTAAAGTGAACCAATTCTAGTTAATGCAAAGTAATATATCAAATATATAATTATGCAATAAATCATAAAATCAACACTTGATTTAACGATCCGGTCATATCGCATGTGACCGACTAATATCCAATGTATCGGCTTATCGAATCAATCCTTGATTCGATAACTAGGTTATATCGCATACAACCATATCGATACATTCATCGCGAGAATAGAATACGGTATCACATACACGCATTATTCTCGGTCCCGCACATATCTCATATGCGCTCCTATTTCGTTTCGCTTGAGCCAGGAAACCTCTGTGTAGGACTCTAAAGACTCGTCAATACGCCGGCAGCAGGTGATGATCATATCAAACACCCACAAGCCGCAAGCGGTCTGCTAAACGTAACGGCCACCCGGGTATTGAGCGATGAGAAGATCAACGAGCAAGCCCGCTCACACTCCCGTGAATCCAACCAGTAACACTTACCGTACAGTCCGGTCTCGTCGTCTGATATGTCGCATATCTCGCCTAGGGGTGGTAAACGTCAGACCCCAATAGCTCGATAAGTCGTGTCGATATGAGGTCTATAACAATTCGAGAAACTACTGGTAACACTTACCAGTAAATCTCAGCAACCCTGGCCAGGGATTTCTGGTTATAGCCAATCGAACACAGCGCAACATCAACTCCCTATACCGGGAGAGACGAATCCCCTCCTATCGCTCATTGCCTCCATGTAATTCGGGACTGTACCCAAAAGCCACCGTTTTGCACGCCCACTTGGACGTGGTAAGGTGGAAATCAAAGCACAGTAGGAACCACACAAGACTCTATGACGATCTCGGGTCAACAGACTACTCTGTACCAGTATCACCAGAGAAATGCCATCTGACGTAAGGTATAATACTATCTGGGAGTTCTCGGTGAGTCCGTCCAGTGTACCCAGTCTCTACTGAGCACCCGTTTATCATCTCTGATGTCAAACACCAATGGATATGGGATCATCCATCGCCCATCTGTATGGGTCGAGAAGGTATACGCTAGTCTACTCTGGTATATCGATGCCCCGTCTCGATATACCCACGACTAGGGACTTTGAAGGATGTACTTATGGACTACCATGTCCCCACTAGTATGATCCGCATCATAGTCCAGGTAGTCAAGTACACATCCTAAGGGCTTTACCAACATGTAATAGAGAGACAATCTGTGTACACGTTAAGGTAAAGAGCAACCAGATAGCATACTATCATGTCGAGCAAGAAAGTCCTCCCTATATATGTCCCAGCATCCACTACAATATACATCCAATGTACAATAATGGCCTCTAGGGCATACATATAACTAACATCTAAACTACGTCAAATAAATAAAAGTGCAAAACTAATTAGCTAGGGCCGATAAATAAAATTACTAAACTACGGCAGAAAGAAATTAACTAGGGCAAGGTAAAGAAAAACTACTTACATTTATTCGATGCACTCTTCAAAACATTACAGTGAATAGAATTCTGAATTTGATAAACAAAAAGAGGCATGCTCCAAAAAGAGCTTTTAGGGTTCCTTTTTATAGATTATAGAAACCCTAGGGTTACATCTGATCGCTATCTGCATTTACAAAATTACCCTAAGAAGCCTAGTCAATGCACCGCCACCACCGTCAAAGTTTTCACTGATACGTGCTCAGCACGGCCGCGGAACCGCGGCTAAATGCCCTATTTGGTCGTGGATCCGCGGCCATATAGTGGGGTCTTTTGCTGGATTCTTCTGGGCTGCTTCCTTTTGCATTTTACTTGGCTTTTCTTCACTTTGTTCTTCAGAATGTCTTCTAGTCTCTTCCAGATTTCCACAGTGCATAATGTCGTGGACTTTTACCGTTTGCTTCGTGTCGAAGTCTTGAACCTTTCGCTGCCTTTGTACTTTGTGAAATTGTTCATTGATCTTCATTTGTCCCTCAAACTGTAGGCATGATCAAGATTCTTCTATTTGTTGGTCGTAGTCTCACTTTTGTATCGTCTTTCATCATTTTCACTATTTTGTTCCGAGAACCTGTAACCCGCAATTATGTAGCAGACATGGATCAAAAACACCTGTTTATTTGTAAAATGAATAAGAATGGGGAATATATTAATGCAAAATTATGATATGAACACGCAGCATCAACCCCCAATACCGGGAGAGACGAAACCCCTCCTATCGCTTATTGCTTCCATGTGATTCGGGACTGCATCCAAAAGCCACCATTTTGCACGTTCTTGTGAATGTGGTAAGGTGGAAATCAAAGCACAGTGGGAATCACACAAGACTCTATGACGTTCTCAGGTCTACAGACTAACCCGTACCAGTGTCACTAGAGAACTGCTATATGATGACAAGTACAATACCATCTAGGAGTTCTCGGCGAGTCCGTTCAGTGTACCCAGTCTCCACCGAGCACCCGCATACCATCTTTGATGTCAAACACCAATGGATGTGGGATCATCCATCACCCATCATATGGGTCAAGATGCGTATACGCTAGTCTACTCTGGAGTATCGATGCCCTGTCTCGATACACCCTCGACTAGGAACTGTAGGGTTCCTAGGCACACTCAAGAGGTTCCACAAGGCATCAACCATACCAAAATCAAAATTTTCCTGTGCCGAGAAACCCTAAACTAGATCGTTAACTAGAGATTAGGAGAAACAACAAGTTACTAAACTGCTTTAGCACTAAGTGAACGGAAAATACAACCTTTGTAGATCCGGTCCTCCACCTCCATAGCTCCGTGACGATGTCCCTTCTGTAAGGTTCCTAGGCACTCTTGTGAAGGTTCATAAGGCATCAAACATGCCGGGATAAAAATTTAGACGTGCCGAACAACCCAAAGCCGGGATCTTTGCTAGATTATTAGGGTTTAACATGCAAGATGATAACTTTTATCTAAGTGTGAGGAATTACAACCTTTGTAGTCCGCTCCTTCGCTTCACAAGCTCCGAGTAGAAGTCCCTTTGCCGCGATCCACGATCTCCCGGACTCATGAGAGGCTCCACGACTCGAACGATCCATGCTAGCTTGAAGTGTTCCAAATCTCCGATGATCTACGTTGAAGTTGCAAAGACTCAAGTTTTCTCACTCTAAAGAGATGAACACACTAATCTCATGGGCTAGATGAGATGAGGATGAGAGAGTAGTATTTTTGCTTTCTTTTTAAATCATTTTCTCATATTTATTCATCACATAAAGAAAATCAAGTGAGCTTTTTTCAAGAGAGAAGAAGATGATAATGGAAATGATAATCATAAAATCCTTTTGTGATGAATAGAAAGAAAGTATATGATTGATGTATAAACGATGGTCAAGGATGAGTGGCTAAGAATGTGTAGAGAATAAACTAGAGTTAAGGTTTGGTTAGGTTTAGAAATGTGTCATCCAAAAATATCTTAACCATGACAAAAGAAATTGCTTCTAGAAGGTTCAAGAAGCAACTAACCCTAATCAAACCCTAACCTCATTTAATCATCCTTAAACATGTTTAGCAATAAATCATATCATGTCACAATAATATATATCACATATATATTATATATTTGCAACAAAAGAAAATAATACAATTAACATATATCGCATATATATCAATGTATCATCCAGTGAGAAAATGGAATAATAAAGCGAGCCAATATTAGATAATGTAATACAATATATCATATATATTATTATACATTAAATCATCGAATCAACACTTGATTCGATGATCCGGCTATATCGAATATTACCGACTAATATATCATGTACCGATTCATCGAATCAACACTTGATCCGATGACCCGGTTCATATCCAAATATCGCGAGAATATAATACGGTATCTCATATCGCATTATCCTCGGTCCTGCGCATATCACATATGTGCCTCTACTCCATTTTGCCTGAGCCAAGAAACCTCTGTGTAGGACTCTAAAGAATCGTCAATACGCCGGTAGCGGGTGATGATCATATCAAACACCCACAAGCTGCAAGCGGTCAGCTAAACATAATAGCCACCCAGGTATTGAGCGATCAGAAGATCAACAAGCTAGCCTATGCATTCTCCTGTGAATCCAATCAGTAACACTCCCGTACAGTCCGGTCTGTTCGTCTGATATGTTGCATATCAAGTCTAGGGGTGGTATACGTCAGACCCCAGTAACCGATAAGTCGTGTTGATGTGTGGCTCATAACGGGTCGAGAAACTACTAGTAACACTTACCAGTAAATCTCTATATCAGCCCTGGCCAGGGACTTCCAGTTATAGCCAATCGAACACAGCACAACATCAACTCCCTATACCGGGAGAGAAGAATCCCCTCCTATCGCTCATTGCCTCCATGTGATTCGAGACTATACCCAAAAGCCACCATTTTGCACGCCCTCTTGGACGTGGTAAGGTGGAAATCAAAGCACAGTAGGAATCACACAAGACTCCATGACGATCTCGGGTCTACAGACTACCCTATACTAGTGTCACCGGAGAACTGCCATCTGACGTGTGCTATATCACCATCTGGGAGTTCTCGGCGAGTCCGTCCGGTGTACCCAGTCTCCACTGAGCACCCGTACATCATCTCTGATGTCAAACACCGATGGATATGGGATCATCCATCGCCCATCATATGGGTCAACATGCGTATACGCTAGTCTACTCTGGTGTATCGATGCCCTGTCTCGATATACCCTCGATTAGGAACAGTTATAGGATGTACTCATCGACTACCGTGGTGTTAGTTGTATGTATGCCCTAGAGGCCAGTATTGTACAGATGATGTATATTATATTGGATGCTTGGACATATATAGAGATGACTTTCTTGCTCAATATGATAGTATGCTATCTGGTTGCTCTTTATCTTAACATGTATACTAGTCTCTTTAAACTGTCTTATAGTTACATGTTGATAAAGCCCTTAGGATGTATACTTGACTACCTGGACTATGATGCAGATCATACTAGTGGGGACATGGTGGTCCATAAGTACATCCTTCAATGTCCCTAGTCGTGGGTGTATCGAGACAGGGCATCGATATACCAGTGTAGACTAGCGTATACGCTTCTCGACCCATGAGATGGGCGATGGATGATCCCATATCCATTGGTGTTTAACATCAGAGATGGTATACGGGTGCTCAGTGGAGACTGGGTACACTGGACGGACTCGCCGAGAACTCCCAGATGGTATTATACCTCACGTCAGATGGCAGTTCTCAGGTGACACTTGTGCAGGTTAGTCTGTAGACCCGAGATCGTCATAGAGTCTTGTGCGATTCCCACTGTGCTTTGATCTCCACCTTACCACGTCCATGAGGGCGTGCAAAACGGTGGTTTTTGGGTACAGTCCCGAGTTAAATGGAGGCAATGAGCGATAGGAGGGGTTTCGTCTCTCCCGGTATTGGGGGTTGATGTTGCGCTGTGCTTGATTGGCCGTAACAGGGAAGTCCCTGGCCAGGGCTGATCAGAGATTTGCTGGTAAGTGTTACCAGTAGTTTCTCGACCCGTTATGAGCCTCACATCGGCACAACTTATCGATTATTGGGGTATGACGTTTACCACCCCTAGACTTGATATGCGACATATCAGACGAGGAGACCGGACTGTACGGGAAGTGTCGCCGATCGGCTCGACGGGAGTTGTAGCAGGTTCGCTTGTTCTCTTCTGATCGCTCAATTCCCGGGTGGCCGTTACGTTTAGCTGACTGCTTGCGGCTTGGGGGTGCTTGATATGATCATCACCCACTGCCGGCGTATTGACGAGTCTCAGAGTCCCACAATGGAGTTTCCTAGTCCATGCGAAACGTTGTGGTGCGCGTATGCGATATGCGCATGGACCCGATTAAAATGCGCGTATAGGATACCGTATATTGATCGGGCAGCTTGCTTTTGGTAGGGGTCATATGAGATATGGCCGGATTGGTAAATCAAGTGTTGATTTATCATTTAACTATTAGTTTCTCACTAGAAATCCTTTTCTTGTGTTGGATGGATGTATGAATGCATGTATGTTTTTCTTTCATTCTAGTTTCATGCACATATGGATGTGTATACATACATACATGCATACATACATTTATCATGGTTGGATATATATGAAAATGGTGGCAATATAAGACTCACACCATGGTATTTTTTATGAATTATTATTGTATTTATATTTAAACATAAAAGGAAATAAAAGGTTCATTATTGTTTTCTTCTACACTCTTCTTTTGACCTAACCATTCTTACCAACCTTTTAACCTTTGGTTAATTTCCTTTTGTGTTTTAACTCTAGTACAATAATGATTCAACCATGGTTTGAGATGAGAGATGGAAAATATATATTGATATATTTTTCTATTTTCATTTAGGGGAGATAGTTATCATCTTCTTCAATATTGCCATTATCTTCTTCCTCCTCCTTCATAGCTCTCTAGATTTTTGTAGTGAGCTATATAATCAACAAGTTAGGATTTTGAAGTGAGAAAGAGAACCACAACACCATTCTACACAAGTATAGCCCACTTGTTTAGGGTGTTAACTTGATTCCGTTCACTTGATCGGAGAAAGTCGCTAGCTTGGACAAAGCGGACTCCGGGTGGATCATCGGTGACGTCGAGGAGTTCAAGCGGAGTTTTTTTCAACCCCCAAGTAGCCGAGGAGTCTAGCGTAGGGAGCTACAAAGGTTGTACTCTCTAAATCCTAGCTTATCTTTCATATGTTGATATGGAAATATTTTGAAACCCTAATCGATTCTAGGAACGATTCTATGTTCATTAGCTTAGCACCCTAAAGACTACATATTTGGTCCATGTGATGCTTCCAAACCCTTCATGTGGTGCTAGGCTAACCCAACATTGGTATCAGAGCCGACCTAGAACATTAGGCGACCCTTTTACGAAGCCAAAACTCCGATCGAACCGAAAAAATACGGTTTTTGGTGCTCTCTGGACTTTTTTCAGAATCTGGTTATTTTAAGAATTAAAAATATGTAAAAATTACAGCAGGAAGAAATAAGAATTACGGCATAATTTTTTTTTCGTGATAAGTCTATAGTGCCGCGGAAACGCGGCCTAAGCTTGCTTAGGCCGCTGTTCCGCGGCCGTTCTATTCTAGCAGTGTATATTTTTTGTGCCGTAATGTTTAATTCTGCTAGTATAATTTTTAAGGTATTTTTAATCTGTTTTTGGTGATGAAAAATTCTGGAGATATTTTTGACTCGTCGATTCGATCGGAATTTTGATTTCGTGGCTTTTCCGGGTAAATTAGAAAGTAGTGAAGTGTTTGAACGAGTATCATCTGCTCACTTTTCACGGGGTATAAATACTTTGGAGATACGTGCAAGTCTTTTTGCGGTGGTCCCTCAAGAAGACAACAAACCTTAACTCGATTATGTGACCGTCTTGAACTGCCCTTTGAACTTTAGGGTTTGGGGCAGTACGGCGTGCCACATGTGAGGCGTTGGCTTGAACCTTCTACGGCTGGACCGCTACTACTGTGTCACACTCCAAGATTTTGAACTTCGCTCAAGTGTTGAGCTTTAGTGAATCTTGGGTATTTGATCGGTCGTTCGAAAACTTTAATACTGTCTGTTTATTCGGAATGTGATGCAATGTGTGGAATTCACATTATAAGACATGAAATACGAGGTATGTGATATTTCGCATTTATGATGTCTAAGGATAATGTGGATTCCAGATATTGCAGTTTTACACTTTCTTTTCTGTGACCGTAAGTGTAGATGTCGATATCGCCGGTTTCGTTGCTATACATCAACGACAATTGGGGTACGCATACTTACTTAAGTTGATGATATGTGATATTATGTGTTGCTGAGATATGATGTGCAGGATTGTCGCGATTGAATAGCCGGGGTGTTTTATGTGAGATGAGAGTTTTATATTTTCATTCATGTAAATTCAAATGTAATATAATATTCTTTTATTTTAGGCCACTTCCGGGTTGAGGTCGATGCCACCTGTGTTGTATATTATTTACTTTTCCGCATTAGGATGGACCCAAGGAGGGGAGCACAGGTGACCGGGTTCTGGGGTTCAGTGGGAGGCCATCTCGAGGAGTCGAGACCGGGTCTTCTAAACTCCAGAATTGGTAGGGTCGCTTGCCGCTCTCGTAGGGGTCCAGGGTGTGGGGCTTAGCTATTCATCGCGACTGTGGAATCCGTATTTTCTATTTTGGCTAAATACTAAATACGGACGTCCTAGTATATCCCACATTATATCTATGTTTCTGCTGCGATATCTGTGATATGATCATTTGATATGTTCTGATAGATACTTTATATAGTATATATGATATATTATATAGACGTTACTTATGTTTTGTACCCGCACTAGCCCTGCCCTGCTCTATCGTTAGTTACCTAACCTAACGGTGCACGAGGGGACATCGAGGCGAATGCGGATGGCATAAGTGTACGTCGTATTTATCTGTGATGTTTAGGTATTTAAATGATGGGACTTCATTAATGTGATTAATGAAAGAAAAGAAACCTAAGATGTTGTAGAATTAAATTTTAAATAAAACAGGTAGCTACAGTTCTTGCTTTGCATAGCGGTATATATGATATACCCTGCACCTTATTCGATGAGAAAAGGACCGAGATCCCTTCACCGGGAGTGACTCCCTTAGCAATAACTGGCAGATGCTACAACACTCGGTTTGTCTTTTGATTGTTTTTGAGAATTTTTCTTTGCACAGTGATATATATGATATATCCCGCACCTCATTCAACGAGGAAAGGACCGACGATCCCTTCACCGGGAGTGACTCATTTAGCAAAACTAGAAAAGCCTAAAAAACACTCCATTTCAAAATTCATTCGATCCTACAACGATATCAAGTTCATTACGCAATAGGTTTTCAGAAAAACCTGTCGTAGCCCTCCGTCATTTCAGATAAGTTGCATATTGTATTCGTGCTATATTTGTTGGCTTTCGTCAAGGTGTAGTGTGCGGTAGCTATGTGCTGCTTATCTGTTGCATATGATGCGACTGGATTAGGGTAGTCGTACGGCTTTGTTGGCTTTCTTCAAGGGTCGTGCGGGTGGGTTTAATTCAGTCAAGAAATGTACGGGTTGAACTTGACTAGCGGGCTGTGGTTTGTTGGCTTTCGTCAAGGTCATAGCACGCTAGGGGCAAAAGCATTATCGGGAGTTTCAAGTGTTGAAATTTGCAATGAGATTGCATACCTTCTATGAGATAGTTGGATTCCGATACCCACTGCGAGTAAGAGTTACTCCTGAGAGAGTTTTACACATTGCAATTAGCTAATCAAGTAGGTGTCTAGAAAGGTGTCAACGGGGTTACGCCTCTGGGAAAACGAGGTTTACATTAATTAGGTTCGTGCGAAAGCACGGGGGACCTCCCTCAAAGTACCGACACTGGCCTGGCTGAAAGATTGGCGAACTTGTAGTGTGTAATTAATCCCGGCTAGTCTTTCCTTTTAGGGTTTGAAGGAAGATTTGATAAAAACCAGTGGGAGCCATCCTGATTAGATAAGATAATAACCAATCTGATCTTGCACGAGCATACGCTAAAGTGTTTTCTTCTCACTCTCTCCAGGTAGCGACCATGTCATGCCCTAATAAAGATAATAATATGGATGTATTGACCGAACCCGCATGTTATACTATGCTGGGGAACGTTGGTTCCGTTCTTTCTTATAAGAGTTATAGGACTGAACAGGATATAGGGGAATACCAGGATTCCCATGCCACCCGAATGAAGAAAGTACATGTTGATGCATTTTCTTCGGGTGTGTTCGTTATAGAGAACTGTTTCTCTATTTGCTCTACGTCCTGGGTATTAGATACCGGGACAGGATCCCATATATGTAATCAGTTACATGGGCTCAGGAAAGGTAGAGAACTTGGAGAAGGTGATAAAGACATAAGAGTTGGAAATGGTGCAATTGTTGCAGCTAAGACTGTCGGGGAATATCACCTTGTATTACCAACTGGTAATATATTGGTTCTGAACGAATGCTATTACATGCCGAACCTGATATGCAACATTATATCGGTTTCTTTGTTGAGCAAAGAAGGATGTAATTTTGTATTACAGGACAATGTTATGAACATTTTCCGTAACCAAAAGTTGGTTGGATCAGGCACGTTGTGCAATGGCATTTATGTTCTAAATCAATCTACAGTTCTGAGCATAACAAACACACAAAAGAGGAAGAGTTCAGAACTGAACGAATCCTTCTTGTGGCATTGTAGACTGGGTCACAATTCGACACGACTGGCTAAGTTACATAAAGATGGATATTTGAAACCATTCGAGTTTTCATCTTATGACACTTGCCAGTCATGTCTCAAAGGAAAGATGACCAAAACTCCGTTTACGGGACACGGAGAAAGAGTTACTGAACTCTTGGGACTGATACATAGTGATGTATGCGGTCCCATGTCTACACATGCCAGGGATGGTTCTTCGTACTTCATTACATTCACTGACGATCTCTCAAGATACGGACATGTGTACTTGATAAGACACAAGTCTGAAGCTTTTGAGAAATTTAGAGAATATAAACAAGAAGTCGAGAACCAAACCGGAAAAAGTATTAAAATCCTTCGATCTGATCGAGGAGGTGAATACTTGAGCAATGAATTCCTGGACTTCCTAAAAGAGAATGGGATTCTCTCTCAGCTGACTCCTCCATATACACCACAGCACAATGGTGTATCAGAACGGAGGAACCGCACCCTATTAGATATGGTGCGCTCTATGATGAGCACAGCTGAGTTACCTATTTCCTTCTGGGGGTATGCGCTTGAGACAGCCATACATCTATTGAATATGGTCCCCACCAAATCTGTGCCTACCACTCCATATGAGATATGGAAAGGAAAGAGACCATGTCTTAACTATGTTAAGATATGGGGTTGTCCAGCCTATGTCAAACGACAAAATCCGGACAAACTCGAGGCACGGTCTGTTCTATGCAAATTTATAGGATATCCTAAGAATTCTCAAGGGTATATCTTCTACCACCCTGAGGAACAAAGAGTGTTTGTTTCTCGGCATGCCACCTTTTTAGAAAAGGAATTTCTTGAAAAAGAGATTAGTGATCATGAGGTAGAACTGGAAGAGGTTCCAGCTATAAAAGCTACAACAGAAGATCTGGTGGAACCAGAGGATTCCGTAGTTCCAGATGAACCCCAGCCTCTCCGCCGATCTAGTAGGGTTTCTCGCCAACCTGAGAGATACTACGGTTTTCTCATGGATGGTGGGAGCGAGGATTGCATCATGGTGGATGATGACCCAACTAGCTTCGAGCAGGCCATCACGAGTAGGGACTCAGTGAAATGGCTGGATGCAATGTGGTCCGAGATGGAATCCATGTACACCAACAAAGTATGGACTTTGGAAGTTGCTCCTGAAGGGGTAAAACCCATTGGGAGCAAGTGGATCTTCAAGAAGAAACTTAGTGTAGATGGGAAATTGGAGACTTTCAAAGCTAGACTTGTTGCAAAGGGTTTTCGTCAAAGACCAGGTGTGGACTATGATGAAACCTTTTCTCCAGAGGCTATGCTTAAATCCATCCGGATCATGCTTGCCATCGCTGCATATCATGATTACGAAATCTGGCAAATGGATGTTAAGACCGCCTTTCTAAATGGTGATTTAGAAGAGTGCGTGTACATGACTCAGCCAGAAGGCTTCGTAGACAGTGGGAGCAGCGGGAAGGTGTGCAAGCTGCTTAAATCCATTTATGGATTAAAGCAAGCATCGCGGAGTTGGAACATCTGCTTTGACGTCGTTATCAAAGAGTTTGATTTCGTCAAAAATCCAGATGAACCTTGTATCTACAAGAAGGTGGCAGAGAGTAAGGTTGTCTTCCTCGTATTGTACGTGGACGACATACTCTTGATAGGAAATGATATTCCTATGCTGCAATCGGTCAAGCTCTTCTTATCACAAAGATTCTCAATGAAAGATCTTGGTGATGCCTCCTGCATATTGGGAATTAGGATCTATAGAGATAGATCCAAAAGGATTTTGGGATTGTCCCAATCCAGGTACATTGACACCATACTAAAGAGGTTTAGTATGGAAGAATCCAAGCGTGGGAACTTACCCACGATCTCTGGAGTCACTCTCTCCAAAGAGATGTCTCCCAAGACTGATTTGGAGAGAGCTCGCATGCAAGGGATACCCTATGCTTCGGCTGTAGGCTCTATCATGTATGCGATGCTATGTACCAGACCCGATATAGCATACTTACTAAGTATAGTGAGCAGGTATCAAGCTGATCCTGGAGAGAGTCACTGGACAGCTGTGAAGAGCATTCTCAAGTACTTACGAAGCACTAAAGAGATACTCTTGGTGTATGGTAACGGAGAACTCCAAGTGGAGTCCTTTACCGATTCGAGCTTCCAGAGTGATAAGGACGACTCTAAGTCGCAGTCGGGATTTGTCTTTACCCTTTACGGAGGGGCGGTTAGCTGAGTTCCAAGCAGGAAACCGTGGCAGACTCGACGATGGAGGCTGAATACATCGCTGCCAACGATGCTGCCAAATAGGCTGTCTGGATCAAGAAGTTCATTAATGAACTTGGTGTGGTTCCATCCATTGAGCATCCAATACCTTTGTATTGCGATAACAATGGAGCAGTGGCTTTGGCCAAGGAACCCAGGTCCCATCAGCGGTCCAGGCATATTCTGAGGCGGTATCACCTGATCCGGGAGACAGTTGATCGCCGGGAGATCGAGGTCAGGAGGGTTGACACGAAGGACAACACGGCGGATCCACTCACGAAGGCCATTCCCCAGATACAATTTGAGAGACTCTTCGGGATGCTCGGTATGCGATACTACAGCAGCTGGCCCTAGTGCAAGTTGGAGATTGTTAGTTGTATGTATGCCCTAGAGGCCAGTATTGTACAGATGATGTATATTATATTGGATGCTTGGACATATATAAAGATGACTTTCTTGCTCAATATGATAGTATGCTATCTGGTTGCTCTTTATCTTAACATGTATACTAGTCTCTTTAAACTGTCTTATAGTTACATGTTGATAAAGCCCTTAGGATGTATACTTGACTACCTGGACTATGATGCAGATCATACTAGTGGGGACATGGTGGTCCATAAGTACATCCTTCAAGGTCCCTAGTCGTGGGTGTATCGAGACAGGGCATCGATATACCAGTGTAGACTAGCGTATACGCTTCTCGACCTATGAGATGGACGATGGATGATCCCATATCCATTGGTGTTTGACAGTAGAGATGGTATACGGGTGCTCAGTGGAGACTGGGTACACTGGACGGACTCACCGAGAACTCCCAGATGGTATTATACCTCACGTCAGATGGCAGTTCTCAGGTGACACTTATGCAGGTTAGTCTGTAGACCCGAGATCGTCATAGAGTCTTGTGTGATTCCCACTGTGCTTTGATCTCCACCTTACCACGTCCATGAGGGCGTGCAAAACGGTGGTTTTTGGGTACAGTTCCGAGTCACATGGAGGCAATGAGCGATAGGAGGGGTTTCGTCTCTCCCGGTATTGGGGGTTGATGTTGCGCTGTGCTTGATTGGCCGTAACAGGGAAGCCCCTGGCCAGGGCTGATCAGAGATTTGCTGGTAAGTGTTACCAGTAGTTTCTCGACCCGTTATGAGCCTCACATCGGCACGACTTATCGGTTATTGGGGTCTGACGTTTACCACCCCTAGACTTGATATGCGGCATATCATACGAGGAGACCGGACTGTATGGGAAGTGTCGCCGATCGGCTCGACGGGAGTTGTAGCAGGTTCGCTTGTTCTCTTCTGATCGCTCAATATCCGGGTGGCCGTTACGTTTAGCTGACCGCTTGCGGCTTGGGGGTGCTTGATATGATCATCACCCACTGCCGGCGTATTGACGAGTCTCAGAGTCCCATAATGGAGTTTCCTAGTCCAGGCGAAACATTGTGGTGCGCGTATGCGATATGCGTATGGACCGGATTAAAATGCGCGTATAGGATACCGTATATTGATCGGGCAGCTTGCTTTTGGTAGGGGTCATATGAGATATGGCCGGATTGGTAAATCAAGTGTTGATTTATCATTTAACCATTAGTTTCTCACTAGAAATCCTTTTCTTGTGTTGGATGGATGTATGAATGCATGTATGTTTTTCTTTCATTCTAGTTTCATGCACATATGGATGTGTATACATACATACATGCATACATACATTTATCATGGTTGGATATATATGAAAATGGTGGCAATATAAGACTCACACCATGGTATTTTTTATGAATTATTATTGTATTTATATTTAAACATAAAAGGAAATAAAAGGTTCATTATTGTTTTCTTCTACACTCTTCTTTTGACCTAACCATTCTCACCCACCTTTTAACCTTTGGTTAATTTCCTTTTGTGTTTTAACTCTAGTACAATAATGATTCAACCATGGTTTGAGATGATAGATGGAAAATATATATTGATATATTTTTCTATTTTCATTTAGGGGAGATAGTTATCATCTTCTTCAATATTGCCATTATCTTCTTCCTCCTCCATAGCTCTCTAGATTTTTGTAGTGAGCTATATAATCAACAAGTTAGGATTTTGAAGTGAGAAAGAGAACCACAACACCATTCTACACAAGTATAGCCCACTTGTTTAGGGTGTTAACTTGATTCCGTTCACTTGATCGGAGAAAGTCGCTAGCTTGGACAAAGCGGACTCCGGGTGGATCATCGGTGACGTCGAGGAGTTCAAGCGGAGTTTTTTTCAACCCCCAAGTAGCCGAGGAGTCTAGCGTAGGGAGCTACAAAGGTTGTACTCTCTAAATCCTAGCTTATCTTTCATATGTTGATATGGAAATATTTTGAAACCCTAATCGATTCTAGGAACGATTCTATGTTCATTAGCTTAGCACCCTAAAAACTACATATTTGGTCCATGTGATGCTTCCAAACCCTTCATGTGGTGCTAGGCTAACCCAACACGTGGCCCCACTAGTATGATCTCATCATAGTCCCAGTAGTCGAGTACAGATCCTAAGGGCTTTATCAACATGTGAGAGTAAAACAGTAAACCAATACAAGTCAACATGTTAAGATAAAGTGAAACCAAATAGCTTACTATCATGCTGAGCAAGAAAGTCATCTCTATATATATCCAAGCATCCATTATAATATACATCATATGTACAACAATGGCCTCTAGGGCATATACATAACTAACAATCTCCCACTTGCACTAAGGCCAGCTGCTGTAGTATCTCTTACCTAGCATCCCGAATAATCTCTCAAACTGTATCTGGAGAATAGCCTTTGTGAATGGATCTGCAGTGTTGTCCTTCGTATCTACTCTCCTGACCTCGATCTCCCGGCGATCAACTATCTCCCTGATCAGGTGATACCGCCTCAGAATATGTCTGGACTTTTGATGGGACTTGGGTTCCTTGGCTAACGCCACAGCTCCATTGTTATCGCAATACAGAGGTATTGGATGCTCAATGGATGGAACCACACCAAGTTCACTAATGAACTTCTTTATCCAGACAGCCTCCTTGGCAGCATCGTTGGCAGCGATGTATTCAGCCTCCATCGTTGAGTCTGCAACGGTATCCTGTTTGGAACTCTTCTAACATACCGCCCCTCCATTGAGGGTAAAGACAAGACCCGAATGCGACTTAGAGTCGTCCTTATCACTTTGGAAGATGGAATCGGTAAAGGACTCCACCTGGTGTTCTCCGTTACCATACACCAAGAACATCTCCTTAGTCCTTCGTAAGTACTTGAGAATGTTCTTCACAGCTGTCCAGTGACTCTCTCCAGGATCTGCTTGATACCGACTCACTACACTTAGTGAGTATACTACATCGGGTCTGGTACATAGCATCGCATACATGATAGAGCCTACTGCCGAAGCATAGGGTATCCCTTGCATGCGAGCTCTCTCCAAATCAGTCTTGGGAGACATCTCTTTGGAGAGAGTGAGTCCAGTGATCGTGGGTTGGTTCCCACGCTTGGATTCTTCCATACTAAACCTCTTTAGTATGGTGTCAATGTACTTGGATTGGGACAATCCCAGTATCCGTTTAGATCTATCTCTATAGATCATGATTCCCAATACGCAGGAGGCATCACCTAGATCTTTCATTGAGAATCTCTATGATAAGAAGAGCTTGACTGATTGCAGCATAGGAATATCATTTCCTATCAAGAGTATGTCATCCACGTACAATACGAGGAAGACAACCTTACCCTCTGCTACCTTCTTATCGATACAAGGTTCATCTATATTTTTGATGAAGTCAAACTCTTTGACTACAACATCAAAACAGATGTTCTAACTCCGCGATGCTTGCTTTAACCCATAAATGGATTTAAGCAGCTTGCACACCTTTCCGCTGCTCCCACTATCAACGAAGCCCTCTGGCTGAGTCATGTACACGCTCTCTTCTAAATCACCGTTTAGAAAGGCGGTCTTAACATCCATTTGCCAGATTTCGTAGTCATGATATGCAGCAATGGCAAGTAAGATCCGGATGGACTTAAGCATAGCCACTGGAGAAAAGGTTTCGTCATAATCCACACCTGGTCGTTGACGAAAACCCTTTGCTACAAGTCTAGTTTTGAAAGTCTCAACTTTTCCATCTGCACCAAATTTCTTTTTAAAAATCCACTTGCTCCCAATGGGTTTTACCCCTTCAGGAGCATTTTCCAAAATCCATACTTTATTGGTGTACATGGATTCCATCTCAGATCGCATTGCTTCCAGCCATTTCACAGAGTCACCACTCGTGATGGCCTGCTCGAAACTAGTCGGGTCATCATCATCCATGATGCAATCCTCGCTTCCACCATCAATGAGAAAACCATAGTATCTCTCAGGTGGACGAGAAACCCTACTAGATCGGCGGAGAGGCTGGGGTTCGTTGGGTACTATTGAATCCTCTGGTTCTACCAAATCTTCAGTTTCAGTTTGAGTTTGTATAGCTGGAATTTCTTCCAGTTCTACCTCTTAGCCACTAATTTCTTTTGCAAGAAATTCCTTTTATAAAAAGGTGGCATGTTGAGAAACAAACACCTTTTGTTCCTCGCGATGGTAGAAAAGATATCCATGTGAATGTTTGGGATATCCCACAAACTTACATAGAACTGACCGTGCCTCGAGTTTGTCTGCATTTTTCCTTTTGACATAGGCCAGACAACCCCATATCTTAACTCGTTTAAGACATGGTCTCTTCCCACTCCATATCTCATATGGTGTGGTAGGTACAGATTTAGTTGGAACTTGATTCAACAGGTATGCTGCTGTCTCCAGTGCATACCCCCAGAAGGAAATAGGTAACTCAGCTGTACTCATCATCGAGCGCTCCATATCTAATAGGGTGCGATTCCTCCGCTCAGATACACCGTTGTGCTGTGGTGTATAAGGAGGAGTAAGCTGAGAGAGAATCCAATTCTCTTTTAGATAATCTAGGAACTCACTGCTTAAGTATTCACCCCCTCGATCAGATCGAAGAATCTTAATACTTTTGCCTGTTTGATTCTCTACTTCGTGCTTATATTCTCTGAATTTCTCAAAAGCTTCAGACTTGTGTTTCATCAGGAACATATATCCGAATCTTGAGAGATCGTCAGTGAATGTAATGAAGTAGGAAGAACCGTTCCTGGCATGCGTAGACATGGGACCGCATACATCACTATGTACCAGTCCTAAGAGTTCGGTAACTCTTTCTCCGTGTCCACTAAACGGAGCTTTGGTCATTTTTCCTTTGAGACATGAATGGCAAGTATCATAAGATGATAATTCGAACGGATTCAAATAACTATCCTTATGTAACTTAGCCAGTCGTGTCGCATTGATATGACCAAGTCTACAATGCCACAAGTAGGATTCGTTCATATCTGAACTTTTCCTCTTGTGTGTGTTTTATATATTTAGGACTGTATTCTGATTTAGAATGAATATGCCATTATGTAACGAACCTGATGTAAGCAACTTTTGATCTAGGAATATGTTCATAACATTATCCTTTACTATAAAATTATATCCTTCTTTACTTAATAAAGAAACTGATATAATGTTGCACATCATGTTCGGTATATAATAGCACTCATTTAGAATCAGTGTATCACTACTTGGTAATACTAGGTGATATTCGCCAACTGCTTTGGCTGCAACATTTGCACCGTTCCCTACTTGAACGGAATAATCACCTTTTCCCAGTTCTCTACCTTTACGTAGCCCATGTAACTGTTTACATATATAGGATCCTAATCCGGTATCTAATACCCAGGACGTAGGGTGAACTGAGAAACAGTTCTCAATAACTAACACACCCGAAGAAGATGCATCAACATGCATGTTCTTTTGGGCGGCGTGAGAATCTAGATATTCTCCTGTTTCCTGTTCTGTCTTATAACTCTTATAAGAAAGAACGGGTCCAACGTTCCCTTGCTCAGTAGAATAATCGGGTTCAGTCAATACATCCATATTATTATCTTGATTATGACCATCTCCATGATCAGGTGATACTGCCTTAGAATATGTTTGGATCACTGATGGGACGGACGTTCCTTGGCATAAGCCACAACTCCATTGTCACACAATAGGAGGAACTAAGTTCATCTCATGAACAAATATACATCCAGACTGCCTCTTTGGTAGCATCTTAAGAAGCGATGTATCCAGCCTTTATCGTCTAGTTTGCCACGGTATTTAGCTTGGAACTCTTCCAACATACCGTCCCTTTACTGAGGGTAAAGATAATGCCTGTGACTGACTTTCAGTCATCCTTATCACCCAGGAACCTTTCCAGTGATTCTCCCCAGGATCGATTGATACCATCTCACTACTACTAGTAAGAATCCTAACATCCAATTACCTCTATCTCATAGATGAAAACTCAGGATTTAGGAGGTATCACTTTGATCCTATATGGAGAATCCTTGTGATAAGCGAAGATTGACCGAGCGTAGCATAGGAAACTCCTTCCCTATCAAGAGTATGTCATCCACGTACTCTACGAGGATCACTACCATACTCCCTACTACCTTTTTGTATATACAAGGTTCATATACCATTTTGATGATGTCAAACTCTTTGACTAACACATCAAAACAGACGTTCCAACTCCGCGATGCCTGCTTTATCACATAAAACATCTTGCTCGCGTTTCCGCTGCTCCCACTGTCTATGAGGCCCTCTGGCTGTGTAATTATAGACGCACTTTTCTAAAACATCACTTAGAAAAGCAGTCATGGCACCCAACCGCCAGATATCGTAGTCATGGTATGTAGCCGTGGCAAGTAGGATCTGGATGGACTTAAGCATAGCCCCAGAAAAGGTTTCATCATCATCCATACCTGGTCAATGATGCAAACCTTTATCAAGTCTAGCTTTGAAAGTCTTAACTTTTCCATGTACACCAAGTAATCTTCTCAAGATATACTTGCTCCTGATGGGGATTTAACCCTTCAGATTGAGCAACTAAAGTCTATACTTTGTTGGTGTATAAGGATTCCATCTCAGATCGCTAAGCATCCAGCCATTCTTACAGAGTCCTACTCTTGATGGCCAGCTCGAAACTAGTTGGTTCATCATCTTATGATGCATTCCTCGCTCCCACAGTCATAGAGAAACCGAAGTATCTCTCAGGCGGATGAGGAACCCTACCAGATCGGCGGAGAGGCTGAGGTTCGTCGGGGACTATTGAATCCTTTGGTTCTGTCAAATCACCAGCTGCAGTTTGTATAGCTGGAACCTTTCCAGTTCTACATAACTGACCTTGCCTCGAGCTTGTCCGGATTTTTCTTTTAGACATTGGCCGGAGAACCCTAAATCTTAACAAACTTAAGATATGGGCTCTTCCTTTTCCATATCTTATATGAAGTGGTAGGCAACTGATTTGATCGGAATCCTATTCAATAGATATGCAACTTCATAAGTGCATAACACCCAAAAGGAAATAGGCAACTTAGTAGTACTCATCATAGAGCACACCATATCACATAGAGTGCTATTGCTCCGCCCTGATATACCATCGTGCTATGGTGTATACGGAGGAGTAATGCTGAGAGAGAATCTCATTCTCCTTTGGAATAATCCAGGAATTCCGTGCACAAGTATTCTCCTCCTTGATCTTATCATAGGACATAATACTTATACCCGTATTTTGGTTCTCTACTTCCAACTTATATTCTGTGAATATCTCAAAAGGTTCGGACTTGTGTTTCAACAGGAACATATGTCTAAATCTTGAGAGATTATCAGAGAATGTAATGAAGTAAAAAGGAACCGGTCTTGGCATGTGTAGACTGGAGACTTTCATACATTAGCATGTAACAATCCCAAGAGTTCATTAACTCTTTCTCTGTTTCCAATAAACAGAGCTACGGCCATCTAATCTTTGTGACATGACTGGCAAGTTTCACAAGATGTAAATTTAAACTGATTTAAATATACATCTAAATGTAATTTCAGCCAGTCGGGTCGCATTGATATGACCTAATCTACAATACCTCAAGAAGGATTCGTTCAAATGTGAACTCTTCCTCTTGTGTGTGTTACGTATACTAAGAACCGTAGTTTTATTTAGAACATCAATGCTTTTAGATAACGTGCCTGAACCGATCAACTTTTGATATAGGAAATGTTCAAAACATTATCAAACAATACAAAATTTTATCATTTCTTTACTAATAAAGAGACTGATATGATTTTGTATATCAGGTTCGGTATCTAATAACATTCGTTCAGAATCAATGTATTTGGAATACAGGGTGATAGTGACCAACAGACTTGGCTGTAACACTTGTACCGTTTTCTGTCTCATGAAACTTATCACCCGTTCTTAGTTCTCTACCTTTCTGTAGCCCTATGTAACAGATTACATATCTGGGATCCTGATCCAGTATCAAATACCCAGGACGCAGAGGATACTGAGAAACAGTTCTTTGTAATGAACACACCCGAAGAAGATGCATCATCATGCACTTTCTTCGTTTGGGCGGCACGGGAAATCTGGTATTCCCTAATTTCCTGCTCTGTCTTATAACAATTATAAGTTGGAGCGGGACCAACGTTCCCCAGCTCAGTATAATAAGCGGGTTCGGTCAATGTATCCGTATTATTATCTTGATTAAGACGTGATTTGGTCGCTACCAGGAGAGAGAGAGAAGAAAACACTCTGCGTGCGCTCTTGCAAGATCAGATTGGTTGTTATTTTATCTAATCAGGATGGCTCCCACTGTTTTTATCAAATCTTCCTTCAAACCCTAAAAGGAAAGACTAGCCGGGATTAATTACACGCTACAAGTTCGCCAATCTTTCAGCCAGGCTAGTGTCGGTACTTTGAGGGAGGTTCCCCGTGTTTTTGCACGGACCTAATTACAGTAAACCTCGTTTTTCCAGAGGCGTAACCCCGTTGACACCTTTCTAGACACCTACTAGATAGGTTAATTGTAATGTGTAAAACTCTCCCAGGAGTAACAATTACTCGCAGTGGGTATCGGGATCCAACTATCTCATAGAAGGTATGCAATCTCATTGCAAATTTCAACACTTGAAATTCCCGATAATTTTGCCCTTAACCTCCTATGACCTTGACAAAGGCCAACAAACCATAGGATGATAGTCAAGTTCAACCCGTCATTTTCTGATTGAATTAAACCCACCTGCACGACCCTTGACAAAGGCCAACAAGGTCGCACGACTACCCTAACCCAATCTGCATCATATGCATAAGCAGATAAGCACCAGTCAGCTACCACACACTACGCCTTGACAAAGGCCAACAAACGCAGCACGAACACTAACTACTACTTATCTGAAATGACGGAGGGCTACGATAGGTTTTTCTGAAAACCTATTGCGTAATGAACTTGATATCGTTGTAGAATCAAATGATTTTAAAATGGAGTGTTTTTTAGGCTTTTCTAGTTTTGCTAAAGGGGCCACTCCCGGTGAAGGGATCGTCGGCCCTTTCCTCATCGAATGAGGTGCGGGATATATCATATATATCACTATGCAAAGCAGAAACTATAGAAGCAATCAAAAGACAAACTGAGGGTTGTAGCATCTGCCAGTTATTGCTAAAGGGGTCACTCCCGGTGAAGGGATCTCGGCCCTTTCCATATCGAATAAGGTGCAGGATGTTCTACAAGGAACACCGCGATGCAAAGCAAGAACTGTAGCTACCTGTTTTGAAAATTCGATTCCACAATATCTTTTAGGTTTCTTTTCTTTCATTAATCATATTAATGAAATCCCATCATTTAAATCACCTAAACATCACAGATAAATACGACGTACACTTATGCCATCCGCATTCGCCTCGATGTCCCCTCATGCACCGTTAGGTTAGGTTACTAAAGACAGAGCGGGAAAGGGCTAGCGCGAGTGCAAAACATAAGTAACGTCTATATAATATATCATATATACTATATACAGTATTTATCACAGAACATCAAATGATCACATCACAGATACCCCAGCAGAAGAATCATATGAAACATTGGATATACTGGACGTCCGTGTTTTCAATACGAGCCAGTATAAAACACGGATTCCACGGTCGTGATGAATAACCAAACCCACACCCTTAGACCCCTACGAGAGCGGCAAGCAACCCTACCAATTCTAGAGTTAGGAGACCCGGACTCGACTCCTCGAGTTGGTCTCCCACTGGACTCCAGAACCCGGTTACTTGTGCCTTCCTCCTTGGGTCTATCCTAGTGCGGAAAAGTAAATAATATACAATGGGTGACATCTTCCGCAACATGGAAGTGCCCCAATAAAAGAATAATTCAAACAAGTTTTTACATGAATGAAAATGAAAAACACTCATCTCGCATAAAACCCCCCCGGCTATTCAAACACGACGATCCAATATAACATATCCAGCAACACATAACATCACATGTCATCAACGTAAGTAAACATGCGTATCCTAATTGTCGTTGACATATAGCAACGAAACCGGTGATATCACATATTACACTTACGGCCACAGAAAAGAAAATGTAAAACTACAACAGTTGGAATCCGCAACCTCCTTAGACATCGCATGCCTAATCAAATGAATTACTTAGACATCGCATGCCTAACAATTATAAACCCCGCATTTTAGTCTCATTATCGAAAACACTTTTCAATATTATGTCGGGCAATTCAATAGGATTCCCGACATTCTGATTGAATGCTCTTCGCAAACATTAGTAGGCGGCCGTACCCCCGATACCGTCGACGAAGTGCACCAAGGAGGAACACCGCTACCGCGAGCACCCGAACGGATGCTTTCGGCGATGGGGTTCTCCTCCTGTCACTTGGTCGGGGCTAAGGGGTGTAGCTGTCTATTAAGTTTATCGGCGAATATCCGCGTACTCTACGTGATTGCGACGGACTTTTGATCGCATCAAAATTCCGTGGCAACCGATCATTTGAGACTAAAGTTCTATGTTTATAACATTCATATTAGTTATCACATAACTACTTATGAATTCCAAATATTGTATCACATTCCAGATAAACAGAAAATGTTAAACTTTCCGATCGAACAGTCAAACACCCAAGTTTTCCCGAAACAGCTCAATATATGAAATAAGTTTAAAAACATTCACTTCATGCCTCAGTACCAACGGTCCAGCCGTAGAAGGGTCAAGCTAACGCCTCACATGTGGCACGCCGTACTGCCCCAAACCCTAAGGTTCAAAGGGCAGTTCAAGACGGTCACATAATCGAGTTAAGGTTTGTTGTCTTCTAGAGGGTCCATCGCGTTACTTGCACTACTTAGAACGTCTTTAAACCACGGAAAAATCCAACATTTGGAAATTTCCCGACATGGGAAAAATTGGGTATTTATATCCGGTCGAACTTTCTAACATATTCTAAAATTACCCGGAAAAACGCATAGACAAAATTAGACAATCCGATCGAATCTACGGATTCCCAATACAACCCAGAAAACTCAACTCTTGAGTAGAATTTAAAAATTTCCAGAAAATACAGCACTAAAATATAGGAATTACTGTGCAAAATTCACAAAACAATATGACATTATGGCCGCGGAACCGCCGCACGAGCCTTGCTCGTGCCGCGGTTCCGCCGCGCTTTAGTCGAGTTGCGCGCACGTGTTCCACAGTAAGTCCTAGAAAACCCTGCTTTATTTTTTGGATATTTTTAATTTGGAAAAATCCACTGTTTTCAAAAATGTACAGAGAGGGGTTGTGGATTAGGGTTTCGGGTTCGATCGGGTTTCTAACTTCGTATACTCATCGCCTAAGGCTCTAGCTAGGCTCTGATACCATTGTAGGGTTCCTAGGCACACTCAAGAGGTTCCACAAGGCATCAACCATGCCAAAATCAAAATTTTCCGGTGCCGAGAAACCCTAAACTAGATCGTTAACTAGAGATTAGGCGAAACAACAAAGTACTAAACTGCTTTAGCACTAAGTGAACGGAAAATACAAACTTTGTAGACCCGGTCCTCCACCTCCATAGCTCCGTGACGATGTCCCTTCGCTGCGATCATCGGATCCCGGACTCTAGCGTTGATTTCATCGGAGAAATGGTCGGGCTAGGTCGTTGACTTCGATGCCGAAGATGATCTACGTCGAGGCAACTCAAACTCAAGCTCCACCTTCATCAAGTCAAGAAACTTGCAAAGAAAACACCCTATACTACATGGCAAGTGGTAGAGGATGAAGAAATAGGAAGTTGGTTCACTTTAGAATTGGATTTCTCACTTGGAACCATCACTTGGAAATTTTCAAGAGAGACCTTTCTTCTTTTCATGAAGAGGAAGAAGAAGAAGAAAAAGAAAAGAATTGTCCAAAAATAAAATCCAAGTGATTCTTATCCTTTTTGCAACCATGGTTGAGTGTAGAGAATAAACTATGGTTTAGTTTAATTGTTTGGTTAAGTATAAAACAAAATGGTAGACTTTGTTTCAAAGATGCATGAAGCATCATGAAGCTTCTTGCATAAAGACAAAGAAAGCAACCATTCTATTTTACCAAAATGAATAAGTAAATGAATAAATAAGGTAATGGAAACCCTAACCATTAACTAAACATGGTTTAAAGTAAACACACACCCAAGTTTGCATGTATCATCAAACATGATACAAACTAGTGCACAAACATATATCATATATACAATGTGCACATTCAAGTGAGAAAAATAATCTTAAGTGAACCAATACTAGTTAATGTAAAGTAATATATCAAATATATAATTATACATTAAATCATTAAATCAACACTTGATTTAACGATCCGGTCATATCGCATATGACCGACTAATATACAATGTATCGACTTATCGAATCAATCCTCGATTCGATAACTAGGTAATATCGCATACAACCAATCGATACATTCATCGCGAGAATAGAATACGGTATCACATACATGCATTATTCTCGGTCCCGCACATATCTCATATGCGCTCCTATTTCGTTTCGCTTAAGCCAGGAAACCTCTGTGTAGGACTCTAAAGACTCGTCAATACGCCGGTAGCAGGTGATGATCATATCAAACACCCACAAGCCGCAAGCGGTCTGCTAAACGTAACGGCCACCCGGGTATTGAGCGATCAGAAGATCAATGAGCAAGCTCACTCACACTCCTGTGAATCTAACCAGCAACACTTACCGTACAGTCCGGTCTGTTCGTCTGATATGTCGCATATCTCGCCTAGGGGTGTTAAACGTCAGACCCCAGTAGCTGGATAAGTCATGTCGATATGAGGTCTATAACAGTTTGAGATACTACTGATAACACTTACCAGTAAATCTCAGCAACCCTGGCCAGGGATTTCCGGTTATAGCCAATCGAACACAGCACAACATCAACTCTCTATACCGGGAGAGACGAATCCCCTCCTATCGCTCATTGCCTTCATGTGATTTAGGACTGTACCCAAAAACCACCGTTTTGCATGCCCTCTTGGACGTCGTAAGGTGGAAATCAAAGCACAGTGGGAATCACACAAGACACTATGACGATCTCGGGTCAACAGACTAACCTGTACCAGTGTCACCAGAGAACTGCCATCTGACGTAAGGTATAATACCATCTGGGAGTTCTCGGCGAGTCCGTCCAGTGTACCCAGTCTCCACCGAGCACCCGTATATCATCTCTGATGTCAAACACCAATGGATATGGGATCATCCATCGCCCATCTGTATGGGTCGAGAAGGTATACGCTAGTCTACTCTGGTATATCGATGCCCCGTCTCGATACACCCACGACTAGGGACCTTGAAGGATATACTTATGGACTACCATGTCCCCACTAGTATGATCCGCATCATAGTCTAGGTAGTCAAGTACACATCCTAAGGGCTTTACCAACATGTAACAAAGAGACAATCAGTGTACACGTTAAGATAAAGAGCAACCAGATAGCATACTATCATGTCGAGCAAGAAAGTCCTCCCTATATATGTCCCAGCATCCACTACAATATACATCCTATGTACAGTAATGGCCTCTAGAGCATACATATAACTAACAGGAACAATTATAGGATATACTCGCTGACTACCCTGGCCCCACTAGTATGATCTCCATCATAGTCCTAGCAGTCAAGTACATATCCTAAGGGCTTTATCAACATGTGAGAGCAAGACAGTAAACCAATACTAGTCAACATGTTAAGATAAAGAGCAACCAGATAGCATACTATTATATGGAGCAAGAAAGTCCTCTCTATAAATATCCAAGCATCCACTATAATATACATCATATGTACAATAATGGCCTCTAGGGCATATACATAACTAACAATCTCCCACTTGCACTAAGGCCAGCTGTTGTAGTATCTCATACCCAACATCCCAAAGAGTCACTCAAATTGTATCTGGGGTATGGCCTTCGTGAGTGGATCCGCAGTGTTGTCCTTCGTGTCAACTCTCCTGACCTCGATCTCCCGGCGATCAACTATCTCCCGGATCAGGTGATACCGCCTCAGAATATGCCTGGATCTTTGATGGAACCTGGGTTCCTTGGCCAAAGCCACAGCTCTATTGTTATCACAATACAAAGTTATTGGATGCTCAATGGACGGAACCACTCCAAGTTCAGTTATGAACTTCTTCATCCAGACAGCCTCTTTGGCTGCATCGTTGGGAGTGATGTATTCAGCCTCCATCGTCGAGTCTGCCACGGTTTCCTGTTTGGAACTCTTCCAACACACCGCCCCTCCATTAAGGGTAAAGACAAAACCCGAGTGTGACTTAGAGTCGTCCTTATTACTTTGGAAGCTCGAATCGGTAAAGGACTCCATTTGGAATTCTCCGTTACCATACACTAAGAACATCTCTTTAGTCCTTCTCAAGTACTTGAGAATGTTCTTCACAGCTGTCTAGTGATCTCTAGGATCTACCTGATACCTAGTCACTACACTTAGTGAGTATGCTACATTGGGTCTGGTAGATAGCATCGCATATATGATAGAGCCTATTGCCGAAGCATAGTGTATCCCTAGCATGCGAGCTCTTTCCAAATCAGTCTTGGGAGATATCTCTTTAGAGAGAGTGAATCCAGAGATCGTGGGCAAGTTCCCACGCTTGGATTCTTCCATACTAAACCTCTTAAGTATGGTGTCAATGTACCTTGATTGGGACAATCCCAATATCCGTTTAGATCTATCTCTATAGATCTTATTCCCCAAAATCCAGGAGGCATCACCTAGATCTTTCATTGAGAATCATTGAGAACCGGAGGATTCAATAGTTCCCGACGAACCTCAGCCTCTCCGCCGATCTGTTAGGGTTCTTCATCCTCCTTAGAGATACTTCAGTTTCTCAATGACAGTGGGAGCGGGGATTGTATCATGAGATGATGACCCAAACTAGTTTCGAGCAGGCTATCAAGAGTAGGGACTCTGTAAGAATAGCTGGATGCTAAACGATCTGAGATGGAATCTATGTACACCAACAAAGTATGGACTTTGGTTGCTATATCTGAAGGGTTAAATCCCCATCAGGAGCAAGTATATCTTGAGAAGATTGCTTAGTGTAGATGGAAAAGTTGAGACTTTCAAAACTAGACTTGTTGCAAAAGGTTTTCGTTATCGACTAGGCGTGGATAATGATGAAACCTTTTCTCCAGTACCTATGCTTAAGTCCATCCTGATCCTACTTGCCATTGCTACATACCATGACTACGATATCTGGCTGTTGGGTGTCATGACTGCTTTGAAAAATAGTGATTTAGAAGAGAACGTCTATAAGTACACAACTAGAGGGCTTCGTAGACAATGGGAGCAGCGGGAAAGTGTGCAAGTTGCTTTACAGGATAAAGCAGGCATCGCGGAGTTGGAACATCTGTTTTGATGTGGTAGTCAAAGTGTTTGAGTTCATTAAGCAGGTAGATGAACCTTGTATATACAAAAAGGCAGTAGAGAGTATGGTGGTCATTCTCGTATTGTACATAGATGCTATACTCTTGATAGGAAAGGATTTTCCTATGCTACACTTGGTCAATCTCCTCTTATCACATAGATTCTCCATATAGGATCAAGGTGATACCTCCTAAATCCTTTGTTTTGGATCTATGAGATAGATCTAAGTGGATGCTAGGACTCTTACTAGGTGTAGTGAGATGGTATCAATCGATCCTGGGAAGAATCACTGGATAGCTTCCAGGGTGGTGTCACGACACGAAATTGGCATGTGACGGCCCTAATACTACGCAACGACTACAGGCGTAACGCAGTAAAAGAAAGCCAAAACCTAGAAATCTAAACCATTAAAAGACAAGAAAAGATAAGAAACATTGTTTAAAAGTCTTTGAAATCACAACCCAAATTCTTTAAAAGTCCAACTTTCTTTCTTTAAAATTTTGGCAGTACCTCCTTTGTAAAAACTAGCCCCAAAAATGGGTACAACATAAATATAAATAAAGCATCCCCAAACGGGAGCAAATACACGCCCAAAGGCAGAAAACAACCACCACAACAAATATACGATGCCGTATCGAAGAAATAAAAGAAGATAGAAAGGAACTGTATAAAAGACAACAAGTCACAAAAGAATATACAATATCGTCCTCATCAAGTCTCTAAGTCAACAAAATAATAATGATGGAGAGTACAAGGATACAACGAACATACAATACAACAATACGGATAACCACAAAACCCACCTAAACAAAACTGCACACTATGAGCTGAAGTGGTATCCGCAGCAAAAGATGATCAGATATATGAATAGCCTACCTCGACTACTCAAGGGAACACCCTGCAAAACAACTGTGGCACAACGGGGGTGAATTGCCAACTCGTGAATAGTAAATAACATATGCAGGAAATCGCAAGTATGCACGTACAACGCGAATCTAACATATGCAATTAATAGCAATAAAAGGTCATATGAATGCAATAGTCATGAAAGGTACACTAGCAGGTACAACTAATACATGAAGCAATAATAATATGACAACCGATATGCAAAAATCATGCAATAATGATATGAAAATGTATATATGCAGCAATCATGAAAGGTGCACTAACAGGTACAACTACACATTCAGCAATGCATATAAATAAAGGTATGTAAATGCAACAGTCATGAAAAGTACACTAACAGGTACTACTAATACATGAAGCAATGCATAAACAATAAATGTGGAGTATGGAATGAAATATGTCATTTCTACGGAATCCTAACATCGTGGTAGGATCACAATCCATCAAGACAATCCAAATCCCAATTTCCTCAAATCAGCCCCCAAATTGGCTCTCATATCACATAAGTCTCACAAATCCTGAATGTACAATATCGAATAAATCTCATATATCCTGAATGTACAAAATCAGCAATCTCATATATATCCTGTATCAAATCTCAAATAATTCTCCTATATCCCAAATCCAATTATCAAGTAAAATTCTAACATCCTAAATATATTCTCATGAATAAATATGACGATGTATATAAATTGATATCAATACACATATATGAGCGTTCCATTCCACTAATATTGGTGTAAAGGCATATATAACAGCGTCCCATTCCACTGTTATATATATTTAGGAGTAAAAAAGAAATATCATGAAACCAATGTGTCAAGCATCGACACAGAAATGCTGATCTATCAGGTGCTGTCACCAAGACTGGCACCCTGATAGGTACGTATCACACGCTATCCGAAAAGCATGAGTGCCTAGCTCTGACCCTTGTCTTTCCACGTATCCATACGTACATGACTCCCGTCGGTATCCCCATGATAACCGCCGAGTCATAGGTAATGTCACTGGATGGTATAGTTCCCCTGACAGGCTCAATCGGCAAGGTCCATCAATCGTCTTGTCCCGGGGTACTCCGGGCCCCACCATGTACTCTCATACGGCCTCAAGGCCTCTTCGCAGGGGTATATATATATCAGAACCGATAAATCTCATGGTGGATGCTGAAATATCATATCAAGGGAAACCGGGTTTTTCAAATAATGCATAATTTCATGAACTCCTACAGTCCCCAAATCAAGAAAACATCATGAAAAATCCATAGCTCAATGTGAAAAATCCATGAATATAATATATACAACATAAAACTGAAATGTAAGCATATAAAGGAAAAGCCACCAATTAACTGCAACAAGTTAATATAAAATATCATGCGGTTCCTATTTTCTCCAATTCTAAATAACATCAAGTAAAGGTAAATATGTAGCTATAATTGATATATGTGTAAACATGAAGGTATAGTAGGGTATATGTATCTACCTATAAGTAGTGATGTAATATACCCCCTGGGTATAAGTGAAGATTTATGTGCAAGGTATACCTGTAGTTATGTCATTAAGTGTGTATGTACCTATCACTAATGGTACAATACTTTATAGGTATACAGGTAACTAGCATGTAAATATGTGAAGGGATATGTGTAAGCATGTGGATATACTGGTATGCTAAATGTCAAATGCGATAAGAAATATGAATCAATGTCTCAATGTCCCTAACCAAGCAATATCATATCTATAAGTGGGTTGTGCGTGACATGGCAATTATTGACGGTGTGTGTGACATACAATCAGTGCTCGTGCGACATGAATCGTCAATAATAGTGCAGTGTCCTAAGGATACTAGTCCAAGCACAAAACTAACTAAGCAGTAGGGTGAATGTGCAATTCTAAATATGACATAGAATATACGACAGAAATAACATCTCTAGCCCAGACGCATAACGCCATGCGGGCGATTCCCCTATAGATGTTAAACCTATTCACCAACGCTCCAAGCTAAGTGAAGTCTACCACCTGTTTTCCCCTTTTAGCAGTGTCGGAAGTCCCCGCCTACGAACCTGCAACATTAAAACAATAAAACAAGTATGTATTAATAATAGACCCAAAACACGTACAAACTACATTAGACCGACGGAACAACACAAAACATACTCTCAAGTGTTCGTATGGTGGCTAACGTGTGTAGCGACACGACAAAACTAACCCAAGAGCAAAACCACACAAAGTGCACGATCCGTGTCGTATAGCTGTAACGTTTAGAAAATCGTTTCGGTGAAATTTCGAAAAAACGGTAAAATAAGGTGGTTTTCTGTAAAAAGACAAAATACAAATATCTTTATTATAAAATTAAATATACCTATTCTAGCTATGTAATTGCTAGTATTTGGTGTTTATTGACCCACTAGTGAAATTTCAAATTTTCTGAAAATTTTTCCGAAATTAATTATTTTAATATTATTTTAAGCCGTCACTAATATATTTAATTAGGGAAAATTACAAATTAGAATGAGTTGAAACAAATTTTGTGCATCATAAAACTTTAAATAAAATTTTATCAGGTGGTTTTTGAAACGAAATCGTTTGCCAAAACGGTTTAGAAATTATTAAAGAAAAAGGCTTAAATAGTGATATTAGTGTAAATAGATGTTGGGGTGTGGTGTTTATCTTTTATGTGTTCACTCACTCACTCACCCAAACTCACCACTCACCCACTCCCTCACTGTCCAAGCCTCCCCCACAGCAGCCCCAAGTCCCCACTCTTTCCTCACACAAAAGAAAAAGAAATTAAAAATAAAAAGGAAGCATGGGCATTGTTGACTTAAAAGGGGGTTATATTGACTTGGGAAACATCCACACACACCTACACCAACCCACACACTTGTTTTTCTAGCAAATTTTCGAGCTCCTCCTGCTGTTACTGCTGCCCCTCTTATTTTCCCCAATTTTTCATCTCTTTTTCACTCCAATTTCATCACAAAATCCATAAAAAAATGCACAATTTCTTCACAAATTCAAAGGAAATCCTAATTCTATCCCTCCTCACATCCAAATTGGTTTAAAGAATGGAGAAAGGAGGTATCTTTGGTGGCTAAAGCAACCTAGGGTTTCAAACATGGAGGTATAATTTCTATCTAATGGTTAAATTGTAGCTTGTATATGCTAAATTAGTTATTTAAAGTGTGAAATTGTTGTTGTTGCTAGTTTATAAAAAAATCAAGAAAAGGGGGTTGATTTTAGGAATGGGAATTGAATCATTGCATGAGAATTATTTGAGTGTGGTAGGTTGCTTGTAGTGTGGATTGGTTGTTCATTCTAGATTGTAATCTTTTTGTCGCAAATCCGCGATGGTTGCGTCAATTTTCTAGTATTCTTGCTTACTAGTTTTTTAAAAATTGAATTAGAATGTGAGATTAAAAATATGGTTAGGGTTTTTATCACATTATTAACATTATAAATTGTGGTTTAATATTTTTAGTATATGCAAATCCAAGCTAGATTGTTGTTTGGGCATTTTTGCTATAAAATTGTTAAAATTGGATAATTGCAAACTAGAATTTTTGAATTTTTACAAATTAGTGTCATAAAAATATAGAAGTGGTTTATATGACCTAATTAAGATATTTAGTGAATATATTGGGCATTACTTTTGTTAAAACATCGAGTTTTGAATTAAAACGTAAACTTTTGCTAACTAGGTTTTTGAGAAACAAAACGAATTGATTAATTTTAATGTTTTGATAATTTAAATCCTATTTCATATATAATTAGTGATTTTTGAAACCATGATTGGTACGTTTGATATTTTCTCGATCAATCGGCGTTTGTACGCCGATGTCGAGGGAGTTTGAGTTGATTTGTGAAAGCAACCATAGGTTTTGACTTATGTGGGATTCGTGTGTCGTTTTGGTCATGAGTCTGATTTTAATGCGATACGATGCGTTGTGATATGTAGGTATCCCCATGTGGACTTCGAGACGACAAGCAAGCGCGTGGCGACGTCGGCACCGGCGGACGAGGACCAGGTGAGTAGATTTATATCTACGGGGAGAAGTCGGGTGGATGGCGTATAGCACCCCCGCAGTTTGTGGTGATGTATACAAATACATATACACAAATATATATATATATATATTGTTTATATATTTTTTGAGTATATTGATGATAATATGGATATTGGTGTTCTTGGATGTTTAGTGTCGCGAAACCCTAGAGTAGTGGTCGCACCACACATGCACACACCAACCCATACTTGCATACTTTCTTCTTTCATTTGTGCTTATACGGGAATATATAGTTATATGTTCACATGGGTATGGGACTATGTGTTCACATACGGATTTGAGGCTTGGTTTGAGATGAGTCGATGAGATTTGTATTGAGGTTGTGACTTCGGTGATATAGCAGGGTTCGTATTTGAGATACGACATGACGTTGTAGCGGGTCCTTGACGTAGTGTTTCATACACGTGCATGCATACTTAGGCGGTATCAGTATTGTACTAGACATAGATCAGTACCCCGATCATGATATTTGATAAAGAGGATACCAGGTGAATAGTATGATGAATGTGGTATTGACCCGTACCCAGATTTGGGGATGCCGTACGACGAATTTACGTACGAGCTATATTTTGATGATTGATCCGTACTCTTGACTTGGGATGTCTGGTTATAGATATGGTATCGGATATGATATTATTGAGGCGCGATCACCAACTAATATATATATACAGGTATGTATATGTATCGACTCAGATGTTAGGCGGTTTCCTTACCTGCAGTCCAGCTTGTTAACTTAGTCCTTTAGTTTAGTTTAGTTGTTAGATTAGATTCGATTCTTACCTATTTCAAAAACTAACGGATCGTGGGTATTTTAAAAGACAGGTCAAGGGATTCTACGGTTATTTCAAAAGACGTATCTTTTCATAAAAACACCGTAGCCCCTATTTTCAAAACCCCATGATTCGTGTTATTTCAAAAGGCACCATTTTTAGGATGTATATTAGGGTAATGCAGATTAGTTATCGTTGTGTTTAGTATTTAGCTCCCGCTCATTATTACTGTTCGCTCCGCATCGCATACTTATATTATAATTTCATATTGCATTGTTGATATCATACTGTTAGGACACCAGCACCATTACCGATGATGCGTATGTACCACGTACACTTGCTTGCCGGCTCACACACATCTTCATCGGTAATTGCCATGTCACGCACACCTTAGAAAATATTATCGCTAAATATAGCTTGTTAACTAGTAGTTTTGACGTGATGATTAGTTGCTGGCATTATATGCTAGTTTAAACATTGTAGTTGTTACTTGTCATTTCGTGCATACTGTTATTCATTATATGTCGTATTCATGGATGCTCATGCTTATATTCATGGTTTTACATGCTTTTGATGATTCGGATTTCTATGAGATTTTCTGGATTTGGGGGAAAACCGCAAAACTTGTATAAGCTTCTTCCCTCTCTTTTAAATAAAAAGTGCGGTTTTCCCATGATGTATGAGTCGTCCACTATAAGTTTGCTGATGGAATTCGAGACCCGATTCGAGGAGTGGAGGAACCGTTTCGGGTACATGGTGGGCCCGGTAAGGTACCCCGGGGCAAGAAGCGCGTGATGACGACGATGTGAGCCTGGCAGGGGAGCACTACCTACCGGTGATCTTACCCGACGCGTCGGATATCCGGAGGATACCGTAGTGGTCTTGAGATGGATGGTAGGGGCCGGTCTGGACTGACGGCGCCCGAGATATTGTGATTGAGACATTGAGATTTCGAGATATTGAGGTACAGAGACGGTGATACAGAGATATCGAGATATTGGGATTACATTTTATGCCGATGCTAGGCACTGTTTTATGCTGATTTCATTTATGGTACCTCACTTTTAAAATACAGAAATCTCACTGATTTATGAAAGCAGTTTTCTTCAGTACATGCATTCTGTTTCATGCATTCATACATCATCCATATGATATATTGCTACCTGATGCACTGACACGGGCACATGGAATTACACTTGGGTTAGATATTTGCCCTAACCATTGTTATGGGTTGCTGGTTATATATTTGAGGATATATTATGATCATTGACCCATGATTGCGTTATTTATGCAATTTCTTTTCGTAGATGTTTTTCTATTCACGAGTTGGCAACTCATCCCCGTTGTGCCCCAGTTTCTTGCAGGTTTGTTGTACAGGTTTCATTACGGCTTTGCGGGCATAGTTTCCTTCGGGTGATTTGCTAGTAGGTGGGTTTACTTGTATCGTACCCCCATTATATATCTTGTATATCATTATTCTGTTGTATCTAGAAGTTCCATCAACCAAACATGTACTTATTTTTGAGCTAGAGACAGTGATGTTATTCTTTCGACCTTAGTGGCGCGCGTTATATTTCTGTGGATTCTTGTTGTTTTGAGTTTCCTTTTGAGTTTTGATCCTCGCCGTTGGCGTTGTATATTATATTGCCTGTGTGGTTGTGGCCGTCGATTGACGAAGAGCTAGCTCCCGCTTGGGGATGCCTTTTTATTGAGTTCGTATACTTTTCATGTTGTATCCCGTTTGGGAGCCAGTATTTACAAAGGAAACTCTGCCGAAATTTTCAGGAAATATTTGATGTTTTTTTCAAACCGCATAATTCGGCTTATGCTATTAAAACTACTTGTTTTAAATTGGTTTTCCTTCACTCTACTACTTTTCTTGGTTTGGATTTCTGGGATTTCGGCTTACTTAGATTACGTACGTCTCAAGACGTCTCGTAGTTTAAGTGCCGGTCATGTTCCGTACTTTCGGGACGTGACAAAGTTGGTATCAGAGCGTTAGGTTTTACCTTCGGAGCGTAGGATGACCCTTGGTTGATGGAATAGGTGACTAAAGTAGAGTGACGTACCGTGGGTATGTTCCGCGACATACTTACGATACGCTACTCCACTTAAGAAGCCTTAGGATGTACATTTCTTTGCTCGGTATTATATTCATTCCGATCTAGCCTCATCAGTACCAGTTATGGTGTTGCTGCCACGATTACGGGCAGGGTGAGCTACAGCTAGAGTTGTGGTCAGCACGAGCTCGTCACGAACGAGGACTGACTAGGGCGAAATTCTGGCGACACACGATTGCGGAGATGTGTCTTTTTACTGTGTTTCCGTGCCACGAGCGTTTGGCGGATCGCCTTTATGAGGTTACTCGGATGTGCCGATCAGTACCAGAGGACTGAGCCACTAATAGAGGCCAACCAGATTTTGATGACCGTTGATGTATTGCTTATTCTTGATGATCGAGGTACTGTTCAGCGTGCAGACGAGTGAGCCAGTTGTTGCTGCGAACGACGAGATATCGCCCCAGATGTTGGAGCTATTGCAGTACAGGTTGTACTAAGAGATGATAGAAGGTCGCTAGTCACCGAGGATGAATGACTAGGACATGTGGTTCGTTCGCTACCCCGATGCGAGGTCATCAGATAGACTGATTCCAGCTAGAGACGACTTTATGCGGAGGCGTTGAGAGTCGATAGAGACGATCGAATGTCGGAAACCTATTATTCCATGTTTAAAGTATTCGGAAAGACATGCAGGAAATTCTATGGTCCCTCTAGAAGAATGAAACCCTAACTCGACATAATGACCGTGTGAAAGCCTTTGAACCTTCAGGTTTGCGGCAGTTCCACGGCGCCATTAGTGAGGCTTGGGTTTGCCCTTCTACGGCTGGACCACCGATGCTGTGGTACGTTCTCGTTACTGTTAAACTGTACCCAAGATGTTGAGCTCTTGGGGGATTATGAGGTTTTGACAAATCGATCGGATGGTTCGACTTCATTCGGATGCTAGGTGGTGAGATGCATTCTTGGGAGACTCCAGATACGAGGATAGCCGTTGGAGCTCAATCCATGCAGCCACGACGAGACGAGTCCGAAGCAGTCGACATTAGAGAAAGTGGAGTAAGAGGTTCGTACGAGATCTTAATGAGACGACGTTCCACTCCCTCGACATCAGAGATGCGATACGCATACCGAGACGTTGTAGTTGGATATACCTTCCGGAAGGAGCCACGATGAGTATGCAGCCGTTCCGGAACGAGAACGGATCTAGTAAAGGACGATGACTTCCGGACAGTTGGCAGAGACGAGACATGGAAGAGACCGTGAGCAGGATTCCTTCCAGGACACAGCTGCAATGGTACTTACACCCAGGATCAGATGTGTCACGTACATTCAGAGAACCAGAGGCCGATGCCGGTGATATGCTGTCTTACGAGTGGTCGCGATGATTGACCGAGAGATGACCAGAGAAGTGCCAGAATGGGTCATCCCCGTTAGCACACCTGACAGGGCCGATGAGCCGATGGACCGAGAGATTGGTAATTCACAATGAAGACCTTGACCCAGGAGTGGTCATTGTTACGCACACCAGCAGGCCAGAGTTCATGATCATCGACGAGACGTCCCACTAGTGACCGCGACAGTTGGCCCGAGATTCTTAGAGGATGCGCTTGAGCGGTACTATTCCGCCATTATTGATTTCGATGTTTTGGGTGATTTATTCGCATGATTTAATTTTGATGATTGAGGATTTATGATCTTTGCACAGTGTTGCACTTGATATAGTTTTCATGCTTTGGTTTCATATGTTTGTGATTTTACGGTTTTAGACATTTGAGTTGATTTTGTGCGTATGCACGCACACGATTTGGTTCCTGCACTCCGTATAGTTTATATATGCTTGCAGTGCAGTGATACGCCTTTTGTGCACTTAGATGCATTGGACTTCGATTTCGATTGTGATACTCGATATTTGTTTTGTGCACCTTGTGCACCTGATTTGATTTTGCGCATGTTCGGCGCTTGATATTGGATTTCATGATTTCGTGCATGATGGATGCCCCTGGTTTTGGGTTTTCGCACATGTTGAGCGCATGTCTTGAGATGCGATTTTGGTGCACACCAGATGCACTAAGTCGAGATTTTTTTCGTGCATGTCAGATGCACCTGATTTTATTGTCAGGCACACACGTTGCCTACGACAGATGCTTTGTGCACACCCAACGCACTTAGATCTTGTTTCTGTGCACTTGTATGGCACGTATATGGATTTTGATTGTCGTGCGCACCAGACGCACGTAGTATTCATACGCGTATTTTTGGATTGATTTCTTATAGAGCAGTACGTTTTTTTTATAATTGCGATGTGTTTTCGTACTAAGCAGGACTAGTCAGAGGAAAGTACCTGAATGTATTTTGCATGCATTGATAGCTATTGAAGGGAATTCCAAAAAGCGAGCTATAGTCTCAGTATTTACTTACGTGTCTGATATGACGCGAAACGTTTAAAACAAAGAAAACCCTTCTAAATTGTTTCCCAAAACGGCGGAACGTATATTTCAAACAAAGGTATATATGTATATGGTTATTTTCTTATGATAGACGTCCGCCACTGTGCAGTTTTAGCTGCATTGCACAGCAACTTAAAGGATTTGGCATGCATTTCCTCCTGATATTTACATGTATAGTTCCGATTTATAGCATATCGGTCTTGCTTGAGATTTGGCATTCGTGTCTTCACCTTGAATCCGATGATTGCGGGATGCTTGATGGAATTTTTATTTCGAGTTATCTACTCATTACTCATGCGCATGCATTGCGCTATGATGCGTTTATCTATTTATGATTTCGGAGACCCGGCGATTTGATGGTTTTGGCTGAAATATTTTCGTATTTGGGGGGGGGTTTAATTTAAATTCGGGAACCGAATTTCTTTAAGGGGGGAAGATTGTAACGTTTAGAAAATCGTTTCGGTGAAATTTCGAAAAAACGGTAAAATAAGGGGGTTTTCTGTAAAAAGTCAAAATACAAATATCTTTATTATAAAATTAAATATACATATTCTAGCTATGTAATTGCTAGTATTTGGTGTTTATTGACCCACTGGTGAAATTTCAAATTTTCTGAAATTTTTTCCGAAATTAATTATTTTAATATTATTTTAAGCCATCACTAATATATTTAATTAGGGAAAATTACAAATTGGAATGAGTTGAAACAAATTTTGTGCATCATAAAACATTAAATAAAATTTTATCATGTGGTTTTTGAAACGAAATCGTTTGCCAAAAGGGTTTAGAAATTATTGAAGACAAAGGCTTAAATAGTGATATTAGTGTAAATTGATGATGGGGTGTGGTGTTTATCTTTTATGTGTTCACTCACTCACTCACCCAAACCCACCACTCACCCACTCCCTCACTGTCCAAGCCTCCCCCACAGCAGCCCCATGTCCCCACTCTTTCCTCACACAAAAGAAAAAGAAATTAAAAAGAAAAAGGAAGCATGGGCATTGTTGACTTAAAAGGGGGTTATATTGACTTGGGAAACATCCACACACACCTACACCAACCCACACACTTGTTTTTCCAGCAAATATTCGAGCTCCTCCTGCTATTACTGCTGCCCTCTTATTTTCCATAATTTTTCATCTCTTTTTCACTCCAATTTCATCACAAAATCCATAAAAAAATGCACAATTTCTTCACAAATTCAAAGCAAATCCTAATTCTATCCCTCCTCACACCCAAATTGGTTTAAAGAATGGAGAAAGGAGGTGTCTTTGGTGGCTAGAGCAACCTAGGGATTCAAACCTGGAGGTATAATTTCTATCTAATGGTTAAATTGTAGCTTGTATATGCTAAATTAGTTATTTGAAGTGTGAAATTGTTGTTGTTGCTGGTTTATAAAAAATCAAGAAAAGGGGGTTGATTTTAGGAATGGGAATTGAAGCATTGCATGAGAATTATTTGAGTGTGGTAGATTGCTTGTAGTGTGGATTGGTTGCTCATGCTAGATTGTAATCTTTTTGTCGCAAATCCGCGATGGTTGCGTCAATTTTCTAGTATTCTTGCTTACTAGTTTTTTTTAAATTGAATTAGAATGTGAGATTAAAAATATGGTTAGGGTTTTTATCACATTATTAACATTATAAATTGTGGTTTAATATTTTTAGTATATACAAATCCAAGCTAGATTGTTGTTTGGGCATTTTTGCTATAAAATTGTTAAAATTGGATAATTGCAAACTAGATTTTTTGAATTTTTACAAATTAGTGTCATAAAAATATAGAAGTGGTTTATATGACCTAATTAAGATATTTAGTGAATATATTGGGCATTAGTTTTGTTAAAACATCGAGTTTCGAATTAAAACGAAAACTTTTGCTAACTAGGTTTTTGAGAAACAAAACGAATTGATTAATTTTAATGTTTTGATGATTTAAATCCTATTTCATATATAATTAGTGATTTTTGAAACCATGATTGGTACGTTTGATATTTTCTCGATCAATCGGCGTTTGTACGCCGATGTCGAGGGAGTTTGAGTTGATTTGTGAAAGCAACCATAGGTTTTGACTTATGTGGGATTCGTGTGTCGTTTTGGTCATGAGTCGGATTTTAATGCGATACGATGCGTTGTGATATGTAGGTACCCCCATATGGACTTCGAGACGACAAGCAAGCGCGTGGAGACATCGGCACCGGCGGGCGAGGACCAGGTGAGTAGATTTAAATCTACGTGGAGAAGTCGGGTGGATGGCGTATAGCACCCCCGCAATTCGTGGTGATGTATACAAATACGTATACACACATATATATATTGTTTATATATTTTTTGAGTATATTGATGATAATATGGATATTGGTGTTCTTGGATGTTTAGTGTCGCGAAACCCTAGAGTAGTGGTCGCACCACACATGCACACACCAACCCATACTTGCATACTTTCTTCTTTCATTTGTGCTTATACGGGAATATATAGTTATGTGTTCACATGGGTATGGGACTATGTGTTCACATACGGATTTGAGGCTTGGGTTTGAGATGAGTCGATGAGATTTGTATTGAGGTTGTGACTTCGGTGATATAGCAGGGTTCGTATTTGAGATACGACATGACGTTGTAGCGGGTCCTTGACGTAGTGTTTCACACACGTGCATGCATACTTAGGCGGTATCAGTATTGTACTAGACGTAGATCAGTACCCCGATCATGATATTGTATAAAGAGGATACCAGGTGAATAGCATGATGAATGTGGTATTGACCCGTACCCAGATTTGGGGATGCCGTACGACGGATTTACGTACGAGCTATATTTTGATGATTGATCCGCACTCTTGACTTGGGATGTCTGGTTATAGATATGGTATCGGATATGATATTATTGAGGCGGGATCACCAACTAATATATATATATATATATATAGGTATGTATATGTATCGACTCAGATGTTAGGCGGTTTCCTTACCTGCAGTCCAGCTTGTTAACTTAGTCCTTTAGTTTAGTTTAGTTGTTAGATTAGATTCGATTCTTACCTATTTCAAAAACAAACGGATCGTGGGTATTTTAAAAGACAGGTCAAGGGATTCTACGAATATTTCAAAAGACGTATCTTTTCATAAAAACACCGTAGCCCCTATTTTCAAACCCTATGATTCGTGTTATTTCAAAAGGCACCATTTTTAGGATGTATATTAGGGTAATGCAGATTAGTTATCGTTGTGTTTAGTATTTAGCTCCCGCTCATTATTACTGTTCGCTCCGCATCGCATACTTATATTATAATTTCATATTGCATTGTTGATATCATACTGTTAGGACACCAGCACCATTACCGATGATGCGAATGTACCACGCACACTTGCTTGCCGGCTCACACACATCTTCATCGGTAATTGCCATGTCATGCACACCTTAGAAAATATTATCGCCTAATATAGCTTGTTAACTAGTAGTTTTGACACGATGATTAGTTGCTGGCATTATATGCTAGTTTAAACATTGTAGTTGTTACTTGTCATTTCGTGCATACTGTTATTCATTATATGCCGTATTTATGGATGCTCATGCTTATATTCATAGTTTTACATGCTTTTGATGATTCGGATTTCTATGAGATTTTCTGGATTTGGGGGAAAACCGCAAAACTTGTATAAGCTTCTTCCCTCTCTTTTAAATAAAAAGTGCGGTTTTCCCATGATGTATGAGTCGTCTACCATAAGTTTGCTGATGGATTTCGAGACCCGATTCGAGGAGTGGAGGAACCGTTTCGGGTACATGGTGGGCCCGGTAAGGTACCCCGGGGCAAGAAGCGCGTGATGATGACGATGTGAGCCTGGCAGGGGAGCACTACCTACCGGTGATATTACCCGACGCGTCGGATATCCGGAGGATACCGTCGTGGTCTTGAGATGGATGGTAGGGGCCGGTATGGACTGACGGCGCCCGAGATATTGTGATTGAGACATTGAGATTTCGAGATATTGAGGTACAGAGACGGTGATACAGAGATATTGAGATATTGGGATTACGTTTTGTGCCGATGCTAGGCACTGTTTTATGCTGATTTCATTTATGGTACCTCACTTTTAAAATACAGAAATCTCACTGATTTATGAAAGCAGTTTTCTTCTGTACATGCATTCTGTTTCATGCATTCATACATCATCCATATGATACATTGCTACCTGAGGCACTGACACGGGCACATGGAATTACACTTGGGTTAGATATTTGCCCTAACCATTGTTATGGGTTGCTGGTTATATATTTGAGGATATATTATTATCATTGACCTAGGATTGCGTTATTTATGCAATTTCTTTTCGTAGATGTTTTTCTATTCACGAGTTGGCAACTTACCCCCGTTGTGCCCCAGTTTCTTCCAGGTTTGCCGTACAGGTTTCATTATGGCTTTGCGGGCATAGTTTCCATCGGGTAATTTGCTAGTAGGTGGGTTTACTTGTATCGTACCCCCATTATATATCTTGTATATCATTATTCTGTTGTATCTAGAAGTTCCATCAACCAAACATGTATTTATTTTTGAGCTAGAGACAGTGATGTTATTCTTTCGACCTTAGAGGCGCGCGTTATATTTCTGCGGATTCTTGTTGTTTTGAGTTTCCTTTTGACTTTTGATCCTCACCGTTGGCGTTATATATTATATTGCCTGTGTGGTTGTGACCGTCGATTGACGAAGAGCTAGCTCCCGCTTGGGGATGCCTTTTTATTGATTTCGTATACTTTTCATGTTGTATCCCGTTTGGGAGCCAGTATTTACAAAGGAAACTCTGCCGAAATTTTCAGGAAATATTTGATGTTTTTTAAACTGCATAATTCGGCTTATGCTATTAAAACTACTTGTTTTAAATTGGTTTTCCTTCACTCTACTACTTTTCTTGGTTTGGATTTCTGGGTTTTCGGCTTACTTAGATTACGTACGTCTCAAGACGTCTCGTAGTTTAAGTGCCGGTCATGTTCCGTACTTTCGGGACATGACAATAACGTATCGCGCGGACACAAAACACTAGAAACTACCTAGGTGTTCCCAGATTTTGCATACAGAGAAAACTCAATAATCAAACAAGACCAAATACACCAAAACCACTGCAGACACCTACCAAGAAAAACCCACACCCTAACTCCTACCCACGACCGATCTCGCCGGAATCCCCTTCATACGTTGCCGGCCTGGTCAGAGCTCCAAGGGTCCGTGCTCCAGGTGAGGTCCTATGGTCTCAGGTACAACACAACTATATTGTTTGATTTTCTCGTACACATCCCGGGTAACTGCAGAACACAGATATCACAAGTAGACACTATAAATACGATATTTGCACGAAACGACACCAAACGCTATCTAAACTAAAACTTACAAGCTAAGCTACACTAAATCCACATAAACAACAGCAAAAGAACATTACCTACACAAAAGAACTCAAAGATCCTAGTTTTGCATGCTCCTAGGCATCCAAGAGGAGAAAAGTGATCAAATATGTGATTTTTGTGAAGTTTGTGATGTTTAGTGATGGATTTTGTGTAGAAATGAAAGAGTGTTCAGTTTGAGAAATAGAAAGAGATGATGAAATGAGAAAGAGATAGAGAAAAAGAGAGAGGGTGATTGATAAAGAGAGAGGGAGGTGAGTGTAGTGTGTGAGATGAGGGTGAGTGTATCATATGCATTAATTCCTCCATTAATGCATTCACACCAAAAGAAAAATATCTTCTCACTTACAAAAGATCTAGGGTTTAGGTTAAGGATTGGATTAAACAAAATTAGATTAAGTGTCAAGGTTGCTAAGATCAAAATTAGCACAACAAATCCTCACATTTACGTGCATACGTGCGTGCATGTCCATAACAAATAAAAATAAATTATTAATTAAATGTTATAAAATGTAAGGAATCTGAATTGGTAAACATTTTACAGTAAACCCGCATTAACGTCTAAACTAACACTAACCGAAATCTAAGGCGTTACAATCACCCCCCTTATAAAAATTCGTCCCCGAATTTAAAATTCTCATTAAGCATACCTTCAAAGAGAAGATTACAAACTCTCATATCTCCCTCGTAGCCTTCCAAGTGATTACCCAACTATATGGCTACGTCCAAGAAAAACCCTTCACAGATGGCAAGACCCTTGACCGACGTTTCTCCACCCGCCGAGCCATTAACACAATTGGCTGCTGGTGAACGAAAAGATCGCGTCAAAGCTAAATAATCTAATGCTGAATCATGTGAGAAAGGCCATGAAGGTAATTGCAAAGTATCGACACAAGGAATACGGGTGAATACTCAATAATCTGGGCAGAAGTGCTAAATTAAAGGCAACGGAACTAACTCGCTTTAAGGATCTCAAAAGGACCTATAATCCTGGGATAAACTTCCCAAAACCCAACATGTCATTCATCAGAAAGTCCGTAGGAATACATGATCTCCCACTGCGAACTAAAGTCTGCGACCATCACGGTCGGCATATGACCTCTTTCCGCAATGGACAATTCTCATCCTGACCTAAAATAACTGGATCATCTCTGAAATCTCTAGACTAGCTGGGGTCTAAAAAAATCCTACGACGCAGAGTCAGAAAAACAGACTAGAGATCGACACAACCTAACAACTAAACTTAAAGGTTGCCAATTGGAGTGACTCCTGATAACAGCTATCGGAGGAGAACTCTAACAATGGCGAGTGACAATCCCCAACTGCTGACAACAATTAATACGTATGCACAAGCATAACCTCTAGAGTCTGTTGGCTATAGTGCCCTCATGGCAATTATCATAGTCACGGACTTATGATTATGATGATTGAGTGAGGACCTATACCGATAAAACAGTCTTACTCAAGATGATAGTATGCTATCTGGTTTGTCTTTATCATCATATACATGTTGATAGAGCCCGTATGATTCTTGCTTGACTGCCAGCACTGTGATGGCGACCACATACATGGGAGCTGGGGGTCTATAAGCATATCCTTAAATATCCCTAGTCGTGGGAGTATCGAGACCGGGCATCGATACTCCAGTGTAGACTAGTGTATACTGATCGAGACCCCGACGAGGGGCGGTGGCCAGGTCTCACAAGCCATTGGTGTTAGTTTGTTCACCTAAGATAGTATACAGGTGCTCATTGGGTTATGGGTACACTGGACGGACTCGCCGGGAACCTGCTAGTTGGTATTATACCTATTGCCAGATAGCAGTTTCCAGGTGACAAGTGTACAGGTTAGTCTGTCGACCTGAGATTGTCATTTGTCTTATGTGAGTTCCTACTTGTAGGGTTCCTAGGCACACCCATGAGGTTCTACAACGGATCAACCATCCCAAAATCAAATTTTTCATGTGCCAAAGAACAATAATGCTAGATCGTTAACTAGAGGTAAGGCGAGACTAAGCAAGTTAACAACTTAACTACAAGTGAAAGTGACTACAACCTTTGTAGATCCGGTCCTCCACCTCTTTAGCTCCGTGATGACGTCCCTCCGCTGCGATCATCGGTATCCTGGACTCTAGCGTTGGTTTCATCGGAGAAATGATCGGGCTAGGTCGTTGACTTCGATGCCGAAAATGATCTACGTCGAGGCGACTCAAACTCAAGCTCCATCTTCATTAGGTCATGAAACTTGTGAAGAAAACACCCTATACAACATGGCAAGTGGTATAAGATGAAGAATAGGAAGTGGGTTCACTTTGGATTTGGATTTCTCACTTGATTTCATCACTTGAAATTTTTTCTAGAAAGCTTTTCTTTTCTTCATGAAGAAGAAGAAGAAGGAAATGAAAAAGAATTATTGAAAATAAAATTCAAGTGAAGACTTATCATATAGCAACCATGGGTTAGTTTACTTTTGTAGAGAGTAAACCATAGTTTAGGTAAATGGTTAGGTCAAAGGGTAAAACAAAATGGCTTAGACTTTGTCAAAGATGCTATGAAGCTTCATGAAGCTTCAAGCCAAAGTGAGAAAAGCCACCACCATTTTGTTTTAACAAAATAAATAAAAAGAATAAAACCCTAACCATTTTCTTAAACATGGTGATATCCAAACACACACCCAAGTTTGCATGTATCATCAATCATGATACAAACTAGTGCACAAAAATATATCACATATACAACTTGTGCACTTCAAGTGAGAAAATCAATCATAAGTGAACAATTACTAGTTAATGTAAAGTAATATATCAAATATATATAATTATACATTAAATCATTAAATCAACACTTGATTTAATGATCCGGTCATACTGCATATAACCGACTAATATCAAGTGTATCAATGTATCGAATCAACATTTGATTCGGTAACCCGGCTATATCTTATATAACTGTCCGATGATACAAATCGCGAGAATAGAATTAAGTATCACATACTGGTATTATTCTCGGTCCCGCACATATCTCATATGCGCTCCTATTTCATTTTGCTTGAGCCAGAAAACCTCTGTGTATGACTCTAAAGACTCGTCAATACGCCGGCAGTAGGTGATGATCATATCAAACACCCACAAGCCGCAAGCGGTCAGCTAAACGTAACGGCCACCCGGGTATTGAGCGATCAGAAGATCAACGAGCAAGCCCGCTCACACTCCTATGAATCCAACCAGTAACACTTACCGTACAGTCCGGTCTGTTCGTCTCATATATCGCATATCTCGCCTAGGGGTGGTAAACGTCAGACCCCAGTAGCTTGATAAGTCATGCCGATGTAAGGTCCATAACAAGCGTGAAACTACTGATAACTGTAAGTCCACGTTGCCCACCCCGGTACTTGCGGGAAGGCGGAAAACGGAATAAAAAATGGATTTTTTTCATCTTAGGCAACATGGACTAGACTTTAAAGGATCTTTGCTAAACAAAAACTTGCTAAAGCTAACTAGAAACTAGCTAAGTGCTGGAAAGGTTATATCTTGGGCTTTATGTCCTTCTCTCCTTGCTCCTTGGAGTAGTGGAAGGAGGTCACCTTGTCTTCTTCTCCCGTCAAAGAAAGATCCACCCGAAAACCTCAACCTTTGGCTTCAACTCCAAGCTAGAAGTAACTAGGGTTCAAGAAGTGCTAGTCCTTCAACCCTAGATGAGAGTAGAGATGATCAAGAGAGGGTTTTTCTCAAGCTCAAGTGTTTCTCAACACATGAGAGGGGAGAGCTTGAGGGAGAGGAAGAACAAGAGAGAGAAATGAAATGATAGAATGAGAATAATTGTGAACCATTCTCACTAATATGTGTATATTATTTTAATTAAATAATTAGCTAGATAATTTTCATGGTTAATCATGACATGACCATGATCATTTCAATTTGCAAGGATCAAAAAGCATCTTCCAAAAGAAATGATGATGGTCAAAGTGTCAACCTAGGTCAACAAGTCAAGGAGGTCAAATGGTCAACAACCATAACCATGCACAATTATTAAACTAATTATCAATTAACTATAATACATACATAAGCATTAGGGTTAACAAAATGACAATAGCCCTTAACCCTAATCAAGGTCCTCTCCCTCTGTCTCAAGCAACTGTGCATACGCACCCGCATTCGTGATCCGAGGAACACGAATAAAATGAGAAAAACCAATCCTAAATCATATACTAGGATCCGGCTTAAACCAAAGCCCGCTAGTATAAACTGTCCGGACAGCAAACGTGCACAAGTGCGCGGATGTGAACGAACCCTGTTGTAAAACCATGCGACCTCTACTCATTTTGCCTAAAGTCGAATAGCTCTCTGTGTGGGACTTTAAAGACTCGACACTACGCCGGCAGTGGGTTTAACCACAGACCGCAAGCGGCACTAGCTGTACGTAACGGTCCCCAGATTGATGTCGATAAGAAGACTGACGAGGTGAACCCCATCTGAACTCCTACTGAGCCTGTATGTGACAGTCTCCGTACAGTCCGGTCTGTTCGTCTGATACATCGCATGGCGGGCCTAGGGGGCGGTGAACGTCAGTCCCCTAATAGCGGTACAAGTCGTGTCGGAGTGTAGCCCAGAACACCCTGAGATTACACTGGAAACCTACCAGTATATCTCGCTTGCCCTGGCCAGGGACTACTCGTGTAATGGCTCTCCTGGACACAGCGCGATGTCAACCCCCAATACCGGGAGAGACGAATCCTGTCTAACCGTCACTGCATCCAAGTGCTTCGGGACTGCACCCAAAAACTACCTGTTTGCACGACTCCTTTGAGCCGTGGTAGGGTAGTAATCAAAGTGCAGTGGGAACACACTCGAGGTGAAGTGACAGTGTCAAGTCAACGGACTAAGCTGTACTCATGTCACCTGGGAACTGATAACTGACGAAAGGTATAATACCAACCAACAGTTCCCGACGAGTCCTGTCTGTAGGGTTCTTAGGCACACTTGTGAAGGTTCAAAAGGCATCAAACATGCCCGGATAATAATTTAGACGTGCCGAACAACCCAAAGCCGGGATCTTTGCTAGATTATTAGGTTTAAACATGCAAGATGATAACTTTTATCTAAGTGTGAGGGATTACAACCTTTATAGTCCGCTCCTTCACTTCACAAGCTCCGAGTAGAAGTCCCTTTGCCGCGATCCACGATCTCCCGGACTCATGAGAGGCTCCACGACTCGAACGATCTATGCTAGCTCGAAGTATTCCAAATCTCCGATGATCTACCTTGAAGTTGCTACGACTCAAGCTTTCTCACTCAAAAGAGAAGAACACACTAATCCCATAGGCTAGATGAGATGAGGATGAGAGAGTAGTAATTTTGCTTTCTTTTAATATCATTTTCTCATATTTTTCTCATCACTTAAGGATTTTCTAGTAAGCTTTCAAGAGAGAAAGAAGATGATGATGGAAAAAGAATAATTAGATTAATCCTTTTGTGATGAATAGAATATAAACCATATGATTGAATTGTAAACCATGGTCAAGGATGAGTGGTCTTGATTTTCTAGAGAAATAACTAGAGTTAGGGTTTGGTTGAGTTAAAGAATGTGTCATCCATAAAGATCTTAAGAATGACAAAAGAAAAAGCTTCTAGAAGATGCATGAAGCTACTAACCCAAATCAAACCCTAAACTCAATTAATCATCCTTAAACATGTTTAACAATTAATCATATCATGTCATGTCACAATAATATATATCACATATATATTATATATTTGCAACAAAAGAAAATAATACAATTAACATATATCGCATATATATCAATATATCATCTACTGAGAAAATGAAATAATAAAGCGAGCCAATATTAGATAATGTAATACAATATATCATATATATTATTATACATTAAATCATCGGATCAACACTTGAATCGATGATCCGGCTATATCGAATATTACCGACTAATATATCATGTACCGATTCATCGAATCAACACTTGATCCGATGTCCCGGTTCATATCTAAATATCGCGAGAATATAATGCGCTATCCCATATCGCATTATTCTCGGTCCTGCGCATATCACATATGTGCCACTACTCCGTTTCGCCTGAGCCAAGAAACCTCTGTGTAGGACTCTAAAGAATCGTCAATACGCCGGTAGCAGGTGATGATCATATCAAACACCCACAAGCTGCAAGCGGTCAGCTAAACGTAACAGCCACCCAGGTATTGAGCGATCAGAAGATCAACAAGCTAGCCTGTGCGTTCTCCTGTGAATCCGATCAGTAACACTCCCGTACAGTCCGGTCTGTTCGTCTGATATGTCGCATATCAGGTCTAGGGGTGGTATACGTCAGACCCCAGTAACCGATAAGTCGTGTCGATGTGTGGCTCATAACGGGTCGAGAAACTACTAGTAACACTTACCAGTAAATCTCTATATCAGCCCTCGCCAGGGACTTCCAGTTATAGCCAATCGAACACAGCACAACATCAACTCCCTATACCGGGAGAGACGAATCCCCTCCTATCGCTCATTGCCTCCATGTGATTCGGGACTGTACCCAAAAGCCACCGTTTTGCACGCCCTCTTGGACGTGGTAAGGTGGAAATCAAAGCACAGTGGGAATTACACAAGACTCTATGACGATCTCGGGTCTACAGACCACCCTGTACCAGTGTCACCGGAGAACTGCCATCTGACGTGTGGTATATCACCATCTGGGAGTTCTCGGCGAGTCCGTCCAGTGTACCCAGTCTCCACTGAGCACCCGTACACCATCTCTGATGTCAAACACCGATGGATATGGGATCATCCATCGCCCATCATATGGGTCAAGATGCGTATACGCTAGTCTACTCTGGTGTATCGATGCCCTGTCTCGATATACCCTCGACTAGGAACAGTTATAGGATGTACTCATCGACTACCGTGGCCCCACTAGTTTGATCTCATCATAGTCCCAGTAGTCGAGTACAGATCCTAAGGGCTTTATCAACATGTGAGAGTAAAACAGTAAACCAATACAAGTCAACATGTTAAGATAAAGTGAAACCAAATAGCATACTATCATGACGAGCAAGAAAGTCCTCTCTGTATATATCTAAGCATCCTTCATATGTACAACAATGGCCTCAAGGGCATATACATAACTAACAATCTCCCACTTGCACTAAGGCCAGCTGCTGTAGTATCTCATAACTAGCATCCCGAATAATCTCTCAAACTGTATCTGGGGAATAGCCTTCGTGAATGGATCCGCAGTGTTGTCCTTCGTATCTACTCTCCTGACCTCGATCTCCCGGCGATCAACTATCTCCCTGATCAGGTGATACCGCCTCAGAATATGTCTGGACTTCTGATGGGACCTGGGTTCCTTGGCTAACGCCATAGCTCCATTGTTATCGCAATACAGAGGTATTGGATGCTCAATGGATGGAACCACACCAAGTTCACTAATGAACTTCTTTATCCAGACGGCCTCTTTGGCAGCATCGTTGGCAGCGATGTATTCAGCCTCCATCGTCGAGTCTGCAACGGTATCCTGTTTGGAACTCTTCCAACATACCGCCCCTCCATTGAGGGTAAAGACAAAACCCGAGTGCGACTTAGAGTCGTCCTTATCACTTTGGAAGCTGGAATCAGTAAAGGACTCCACCTGGAGTTCTCCGTTACCATACACCAAGAACATCTCCTTAGTCCTTCGTAAGTACTTGAGAATGTTCTTTACAGCTGTCCAGTGACTCTCTCCAGGATCTGCTTGATACCTACTCACTACACTTAGTGAGTATGCTACATCGGGTCTGGTACATAGCATCGCATACATGATAGAGCCTACTGCCGAAGCATAGGGTATCCCTTGCATGCGAGCTCTCTCCAAATCTGTCTTGGGAGACATCTCTTTGGAGAGAGTGAGTCCAGAGATCGTGGGTTGGTTCCCACGCTTGGATTCTTCCATACTAAACCTCTTTAGTATGGTGTCAATGTACCTGGATTGGGACAATCCCAGTATCCGTTTAGATCTATCTCTATAGATCATGATTCCCAATATGCAGGAGGTATCACCTAGATCTTTCATTGAGAATCTCTGTGATAAGAAGAGCTTGACTGATTGCAGCATAGGAATATCATTTCCTATCAAGAGTATGTCATCCACGTACAATACGAGGAAGACAACCTTACCCTCTGCTACCTTCTTATAGATACAAGGTTCATCTATATTTTTGATGAAGTCAAACTCTTTGACTACAACATCAAAACAGATGTTCCAACTCCGCGATGCTTGCTTTAACCCATAAATGGATTTAACCAGCTTGCACACCTTTCCGCTGCTCCCACTATCTACGAAGCCCTCTGGCTGAGTCATGTACACGCTCTCTTCTAAATCACCGTTTAGAAAGGCGGTCTTAACATCCATTTGCCAGATTTCGTAGTCATGGTATGCAGCAATGGCAAGTAAGATCCGGATGGACTTAAGCATAGCCACTGGAGAAAAGGTTTCGTCATAATCCACACCTGGTCGTTGACGAAAACCCTTTGCTACAAGTCTAGCTTTGAAAGTCTCAACTTTTCCATCTACACCAAATTTCTTTTTAAAGATCCACTTGCTCCCAATGGGTTTTACCCCTTCAGGAGCATTTTCCAAAGTCCATACTTTGTTGGTGTACATGGATTCCATCTCAGATCGCATTGCATCCAGCCATTTCACAGAGTCACTACTCGTGATGGCCTGCTCGAAACTAGTCGGTTCATCATCATCCATGATGCAATCCTCGCTTCCACCATCAATGAGAAAACCGTAGTATCTCTCAGGTGGACGAGAAACCCTACTAGATCGGCGGGGGGGCTGGGGTTCGTCGGGTACTACTGAATCCTCTGGTTCCAATAAATCATCAGTTGTAGTCTGTAGTGCTGGAACCTCTTCCAGCTCTACCTCTTTGCCACTAATTTCTTTTTCAAGAAATTCCTTTTCTAAAAAGGTGGCATATTGAGAAACAAACACTTTTTGTTCCTCAGCGTGATAGAATATATACCCATAAGAATCTTTTGGATATCCTACAAACTTACATATACCTGATCTTGCCTCGAGTTTGTCCGGATTTTGCTTTTTAACATAGGCTGGACAACCCCATATCTTAACTCGTTTAAGAGATGGTCTCTTCCCATTCCATATCTCATATGGAGTGGTAGGCACCGATTTAGTTGGAACTCTATTCAATAGATATGTGGCTGTTTCCAACGCATAACCCCAAAAGGAGATAGGTAACTCAGCAGTGCTCATCATAGAGCGCACCATATCTAATAGGGTGCGATTCCTCCGCTCCGATACACCGTTGTGCTGTGGTGTATAAGGAGGAGTAATCTGAGAGAGAATCCCATTCTCTTTTAGATAATCCCGAAACTCATTACTTAAGTATTCACCTCCTCGATCAGATCGAAGAATCTTAATACTTTTGCCCGTTTGATTCTCTACTTCGTGCTTATAATCTCTGAATTTTTCAAAAGCTTCAGACTTGTGTTTCATCAGGAACACATGTCCGAATATAGAGAGATCGTCAGTGAATGTAATGAAGTAGGAAGAACCGTTCCTGGCATGCGTAGACATGGGACCGCATACATCACTATGTACCAGTCCTAAGAGTTCGGTAACTCTTTCTCCGTGTCCACTAAACGGAGCTTTGGTCATTTTTCCTTTGAGACATGAATGGCAAGTATCATAAGATGATAATTCGAACGGATTCAAATAACCATCTCTATGTAACTTAGCCAGTCGTATCGCATTGATATGACCAAGTCTACAATGCCACAAGTAGGATTCGTTCATATCTGAACTTTTCCTCTTGTGTGTGTTTTGTATATTTAGGACTGTATTCTGATTTAGAATGAATATGCCATTATATAACGAGCTTGATGCAATCAACTTTTGATTTAGGAATATGTTCATAACATTATCCTTTACTACAAAATTATATCCTTCTTTACTTAATAAAGAAACTGATATAATGTTGCACATCATGTTCGGTATATAATAACACTCATTTAGAATCGGTGTATTACGACTCGGCAATACAAGGTGATATTCGCCAACTGCTTTGGCTGCAACATTTGCACCGTTCCCTACTAGAACGGAATGATCATCTTTTCCCAGTTCTCTACCTTTACGTAGCCCATGCAACTGTTTGCATATGTGGGATCCTGATCCGGTATCTAATACCCAGGACGTAGGGTGAATTGAGAAACAGTTCTCAATAACAAACACACCCGACGAAGATGCATCAACATGCATGTTCTTTTGGGCGGCGTGAGAATCCAGATATTCTCCTGTTTCCTGTTCAGTCTTATAACTCTTATAAGAAAGAATGGGTCTAACGTTCCCTTGCTCAGTACAATAATCGGGTTCAGTCAATACATCCATATTATTATCTTGATTATGGCATGACATGGTCGCTACCTGGAGAGAGAGAGAAGAAAAACACTTTAGCGTACGCTCTTGCAAGATTAGATTGGTTATTATCTTATCTAATCAGGATGTCTCCCACTGTTTTTATCAAATCTACCTTCAAACCCTAAAAGGTAAGATTAGCCGGGATTAATTACACCCTACAACTTCGTCAATCTTTCAGCCAGATCAGTGTCGGTACTTTGAGGGAGGTTCCCCGTGCTTTCGCACGGACCTAATTAAAGTAAACCTCGTTTTCCCAGAGGCATAACCTCGTTAACACTTTTCTAGACACCGACTTGAATGACTAATTGTCCTGTGTAAAACTCTCCCAGGAGTAACTCTTACTCGCAGTGGGTATCGTGATCCAACTATCTCATAGGAGGTATGCAATCTCATTGCAAATTTCAACACTTGAAATTCCCGATAATATTTTTACCCCTAGTGTCTTATGACCTTAACTATGGTCAACAAATCATAAGCACTAGTCAAATTCTACCCGTCATTTCTTGATTAATTTAGACCCACCCACATGACCCTTAACTATGGTCAACAAAGTCATATGACTGTCCTAATTAATCACATCTTATGTTATATAGGAAAACATCACTTAGCTACCGTACACTGCGCCTTAACTATGGTCAACAAACGCAGCACGAATACTAAGTACTCTATTTTCCTAAAATGACGGAGGGTTACGCAGGTTTTTCAGAAAACCCCGAGCGTAATGAACTTGATATCGTCGTAGAATCGAGTAGTTTTTGAAAAATGAGTGTTTTTGAGGCTTAACTTAATTTCGCTAAAGGGGCCACTCCCGGTGAAGGGATCGTCGGCCCTTTCCTCATCGAATAAGGTGCATGATATATCACATATACCTCTGTGCAAAGCAAAACACTAAAAGCAATCAAAAGACAAACCGCGTTTTGTAGCATCTGCCAGTTTCGCTAAAGGAGTCACTCCCGGTGAAGGGATCTTGGTCCTTTCCTCATCGAATAAGGTGCGGGACATATCATATATGTCACTGTGCAAAGTAAAACTGTAGCTACCCTTTTTATAAAGTTTTGATTCGACAACATCTTTAGGTTTCTTTTCTTTTATTAATCTCATTAATAAAAATCCCATCAGCTTATGCTTCCTAAGCATCACAGAAGAAACGAAAGCAGTAATATTTATATATCAGCATATATATATAATATAAGCATTCGTCTCAGGCAGTAATATGATCTCATCACAGAACATTGCAGCAGAAGAACATATATGAAATATTGGATATACTAGGACGTCCGTGTTTTTAATACGAGCCTGTATAAAACACGGATTCCACGGTCGCGACGAATAGCCAAACCCACATCCCAAGACCCCTACGAGAGCGGCAAGTAACTCTGTCAATTCTAGGGTTAGGAGACCCGGTCTCGACTCCTCGAGATGGCCTCCCACTGGACCCTAGAACCCGGTTACTTGTGCTCCCCTCCTTGGGTCTACCTAATGCGGAAAAGTAAATAATATACACTGGTGACATCAACCGCAACCTGGAAGTGCCCCAAATAAAAGAATATTACATTACAAATGAATTTTACATGAATGAAAATAAAAACCCTCATCTCACATAAAACCCCCGGCTATTCAGAACGCGACGATCCAATATAACATATCACAACAACACATAATATCTCATATCATCAACGTAAGTAAATATGCGCATCCCAATTGTCGTTGACATATAGCAACGAAACCGGCGATATCACATATTACACTTACGGTCACAGAAAAGAAAGTGTAAAACTACAATATTTGGAATCCACAATCACTTTAGACATCGTAAATCCGAAATATCACATACTTCGTATTTCATGCCTAACTTTATGAATTCTACATATTGTATCACATTCCAGATAAATAGACATTATTAAACTTTCTGAACAGATAATCAAACACCCAAAATTTCCTAAACCGCTCAACACTTGAGCGGAGTTCAAATAATCCCAGAAATATGTCACAGTACCGGTGATCCAGCCGTAGAAGGGTCAAGCCAACGCCTCACATATGGCACGCCGTACTTCCCCAAACCCGAAGGTTCAAAAGGCAGTTCAAGACGGTCACATAATCGAGTTAAGGTTTGTTGTCTTCTAGAGGGTCCACCGCTTAACTTGTACAATTTTTCCGAAAGATTTAAACCCGAAAAAAATTTCAACACTTGAAAGTTTGCCGTACCGGGAAACAGTAAGTTAATGATATCCGTTCAAATAGTTTAACTGTTTCAAAATATCCGGAAAGAAATACGAACTTAAATATTCCTATCGAATCTACTATTACCAAATAGACCACAGAATTTTAAACACCTGAAACAGATTAAAAATACCCAGAAAAGTCAACAAGTACCTACGGTTATTACCAGGAAGCCACGTGTCGTCAATCGATCAATCCGTCGCGGAACCGCCGCGCAAGCAAGCTTGCGCCGCGCTTCCGCGGCCGTTTGTTCGAATTGGGGGCTCGGGCTTCTTGGTAATTCTTAGAATTCCCTGCTGATTTTTTTACATATTTTTAATTCAGAAAGATCCCAAAATTTAAAAAATTTCCACAGAGGGGTCTTTTTGCGTCGTTTCGGGTTCGATCAGAGTTTTAACTTCGTAAACACATCGCCTAATGCTCTAGCTAGGCTCTGATACCACTGTAGGTCAGGCAGCCACCCCATCCAATGGGGTCACCGTGGCACCAACGGGTCCCTCAGCCGCTACTTTTTACGTATGCCCCCTCGCGAGGACTACAACCCGCCGGAACACCTTCCGGTCTCGGGACACCCTGGGAGTAAGAGCCTATGCTTCGCCACACTGTCACACAGTGAGAACCCCCCATAGGTCGACATCCAATGCCTAGTAGCTCTGATACCACTGTAGGGTTCCTAGGCACACTTGTGAAGGTTCAAAAGGCATCAAACATGCCCGGATAAAAATTTAGACATGCCGAACAACCCAAAGCCGGGATCTTTGCTAGATTATTAGGTTTAAACATGCAAGATGATAACTTTTATCTAAGTGTGAGGGATTACAACCTTTGTAGTCCGCTCTTTCACTTCACAAGCTCCGAGTAGAAGTCCCTTTGCCGCGATCCACGATCTCCCGGACTCATGAGAGGCTCCACGACTCGAACGATCCATGCTAGCTCGAAGTATTCCAAATCTCCGATGATCTACCATGAAGTTGCTACGACTCAAGCTTTCTCACTCAAAAGAGAAGAACACACTAATCCCATGGGCTAGATGAGATGAGGATGAGAGAGTAGTAATTTTGCTTTCTTTTAATATCATTTTCTCATATTTTTCTCATCACTTAAGGATTTTCTAGTAAGCTTTCAAGAGAGAAAGAAGATGATGATGGAAAAAGAATAATTAGATTAATCCTTTTGTGATGAATAGAATATAAACCATATGATTGAATTGTAAACCATGGTCAAGGATGAGTGGTCTTGATTTTCTAGAGAAATAACTAGAGTTAGGGTTTGGTTGAGTTAAAGAATGTGTCATCCATAAAGATCTTAAGAATGACAAAAGAAAAAGCTTCTAGAAGGTGCATGAAGCTACTAACCCAAATCAAACCCTAAACTCAATTAATCATCCTTAAACATGTTTAACAATTAATCATATCATGTCATGTCACAATAATATATATCACATATATATTATATATTTGCAACAAAAGAAAATAATACAATTAACATATATCGCATATATATCAATGTATCATCCACTGAGAAAATGAAATAATAAAGCGAGCCAATATTAGATAATGTAATACAATATATCATATATATTATTATACATTAAATCATCGAATCAACACTTGAATCGATGATCCGGCTATATCGAATATTACCGACTAATATATCATGTACCGATTCATCGATTCAACACTTGATCCGATGTCCCGGTTCATATCTAAATATCGCGAGAATATAATGCGCTATCCCATATCGCATTATTCTCGGTTCTGCGCATATCACATATGTGCCACTACTCCGTTTCGCCTGAGCCAAGAAACCTCTGTGTAGGACTCTGAAGAATCGTCAATACGCCGGTAGCAGGTGATGATCATATCAAACACCCACAAGCTGCAAGCGGTTAGCTAAACGTAACAGCCACCCAGGTATTAAGCGATCAGAAGATCAACAAGCTAGCCTGTGCGTTCTCCAGTGAATCCGATCAGTAACACTCCCGTACAGTCCGGTCTGTTCGTCTGATACGTAGCATATCAAGTCTAGGGGTGGTATACGTCAGACCCCAGTAACCGATAAGTCGTGTCGATGTGTGGCTCATAACGGGTCGAGAAACTACTAGTAACACTTACCAGTAAATCTCTATATCAGCCCTCGCCAGGGACTTCCAGTTATAGCCAATCGAACACAGCACAACATCAACTCCCTATACCGGGAGAGACGAATCCCCTCCTATCGCTCATTGCCTCCATGTGATTCGGGACTGTACCCAAAAGCCACCATTTTGCACGCCCTTTTGGACATTGTAAGGTGGAAATCAAAGCACAGTGGGAATCACACAAGACTCTATGACGATCTCGGGTCTACAGACTACCCTGTACCAGTGTCACCGGAGAACTGCCATCTGACGTGTGGTATATCACCATCTGGGAGTTCTCGGCGAGTCCGTCCAGTGTACCCAGTCTCCACTGAGCACCCGTACACCATCTCTGATGTCAAACACCGATGGATATGGGATCATCCATCGCCCATCATATGGGTCAAGATGCGTATACGCTAGTCTACTCTGGTGTATCGATGCCCTGTCTCGATATACCCTCGACTAGGAACAGTTATAGGATGTACTCATCGACTACCGTAGCTCCACTAGTATGATCTCATCATAGTCCCAGTAGTCGAGTACAGATCCTAAGGGCTTTATCAACATGTGAGAGTAAAACAGTAAACCAATACAAGTCAACATGTTAAGATAAAGTGAAACCAAATAGCATACTATCATGATGAGCAAGAAAGTCCTCTCTGTATATATCTAAGCATCCATCATAATATACATCATATGTACAACAATGGCCTCTAGGGCATATACATAACTAACACTGTCCAGTGTACTCATAACCTAACGAGCACCCGCATACTATCCCAAGTACGACGTACTAACAGCTGTGGGACAGACCGTCTCCCACACTGGGATGAGAAGCGCATACGCTAGTCTACTCCGGAGTATCGATGCCCTGTCTCGATAGTCCAACGACTAGGGACCTGTATAAGGATGTGCTTATAGATTACCCAGCTCCCACGAGTGCGAGCGCCATCACAACGCTGGTAATCAAGCAAAGATCCTAAGGGCTCTACTAATATGTATTTCAGCAATATGCTAAAAGAAACACATGCACATATTAAAGCAGAGACAAACCAAGTAGCATACTACCATTTCGAGCAAGATTGTATATACAACTACGAATATCCCAAGCTTCCATTAAGTAATATACAAACTAGTATGATACAGTAATGGCCTCTAGGGCATATACACTAACAATCTCCCACTTGCACTAAGGCCATGTACTGGCGTATCGAAGACCTATTATCTCGATCAGCCGCTCGAACTGAGTCTGGGGCAAGGCCTTGGTGAATGGATCTGCTGTGTTATCCTCTGATGCAACTCTCCGGACCTCGATCTCCTGGCGATCCACGATCTCCCTGATCAGGTGATACCGCCTTAAGATGTGTCTGGATTTCTGATGGGACCTGGGTTCCTTCGCTAAAGCTATAGCCCCGTTGTTGTCGCAATACAGAGGTATTGGGTCAACAATGGACGGAACCACCTGAAGTTCTTTCAAGAACTTCCTCATCCAGACAGCTTCTTTTGCGGCATCAGATGCAAAGATGTATTCCGCTTCCATAGTCGAGTCAGCAACGGTTTCCTGTTTGGAGCTCTTCCAACACACCGCCCCTCCATTGAGGGTGAAGACAAAACCCGACATGGACTTGGAATCATCCTTGTCACTCTGGAAGCTGGAGTCAGCAAAGGCCTCAATCTGCAGGTCTTTTCCGCCATACACCAAGAACATCTCCTTAGTCCTTCTCAGGTACTTGAGAATGTTCTTTACTGCTATCCAATGTTTCTCCCCAGGGCTTGACTGATACCTGCTTACCACACTCAGTGCATAAGCCACATCCGGTCTGCTACACAACATCGCATACATTATAGAGCCTACCGCAGAAGCGTAGGGTATAACAGACATGCGATCCCTCTCCAAATCAGTCTTGGGAGACATCTCTTTGGAGAGGGTGATCCCGTGACAAGCCGGTAGATTACCGCGCTTGGAATCTTCCATACTGAACCTCTTCAGTATGGTGTCGATGTACCTGGACTGCGAAAGTCCTAATATCCTCTTGGATCTATCACGGTAGATCCGGATACCCAGAATGTATGAGGTATCACCCAGGTCTTTCATGGAGAACCTGTGTGACAAGAACCCCTTGACAGATTGCAGCATAGGAATGTCATTTCCTATTAAGAGAATGTCATCCACGTATAAAACGAGGAATACTACAGTTCTCGCTACAAATCTACAATAGATGCATGGTTCATCTGGATTTTTGATAAAGCCAAATTCCTTGACCGTCTCATCAAAACAGATGTTCCAACTCCGCGATGCCTGCTTTAGTCCATAAATGGACTTGAGCAACTTGTACACCTTTCCGCTGCTCCCACTCTGATTGAAACCCTCTGGCTAGTCCTGTTGGAGATAGTGCCCTCATAGTCAATTATTGGATCACAGGTACGTTATTGCAATGATTGCGGATGACCTATACCGGTATGACAGTCTTACTCGAGATGATAGTATGCTATCTGGTTTGCCTTTATCAGTCGTGTACATGTTCAGGTGGCTGATTACATGTTACACTTTGATAGAGCCCTTAGGATCTTGCTTTACCACCAACAGTATGATGGCGATCATATACGTGAGAGTTGGGTGGTTTATACGCATATCCTTAATTGTGGTCCCTAGTCGTGGGAGTTTCGAGACAGGGCATCGATACTCCGGAGTAGACTAGTGTGTACAGTCGAGACCCCGACGAGGGGAGGTGGCCGGTCTCACAAGCCACTGGTGTCAGTTGGATCACCTAAGATGTATACAGGTGCTCATTGGGTTATGAGTACACCGGACAGGACTCGCCGGGAATCTGCTAGTTAGTATTATATCTACCGTCAGATAGCAGTTCCCTGGTGACATGTGTACAGGTTAGTTCATCGACCTGAGGTCGTCATTTGTCTCGTGTGAGTTCCCACTGTGCTTTGATTTCTACCCTACCACGGCTCAAAGGAGTCGTGCAAACAGGTAGTTTTTGGGTACAGTCCCGAGCCATATGGAGGCACGTGAGCGGATCGGCAGGGGATTCGTCTCTCCCGGTATTGGGGGCGAGATCGTGCTGTGTCTAGGAGAGGTATTACACAAAGCCCACGGCCGTGGCAGGAGATTTACTGGTAGGAACTCCAGTAGTATCTCAGGGTGTTATTGGGCTTCACTCCGACATGACTTATACTGCTATTGGGGGTCTGACGTTACTAGCCCCCTAGGCAGATATGCGATACTCATAGACGAACGGACCGGACTGTATATACATTGTCACTGTTAGGCTCAGTAGGGTTTTCCGGATGAGTGCGCTCATCGGCATCCCTTGAGGTCAGTCCATGGGCAGCCGTTACGCATTGCTAGTGCCGCTGACGGTTTGTGGTTAAACCCACTGCCAGGGTACTGACGAGTCATTAGAGTCCCCCACAGACAGTTTCCCAAGTTCGGGCGAAACGTTGTAGAGGCCGTATGGTTTTATGGCAGGGTTCGGAAAATGCACGTGCGTTTACGCACGTGTTATTTTTCGGGCAGATGATACTGGTCGGCTTTGGTTTAAGCCGGATCCGAGTACTATATTGAGTAGGTATAATATCTTTGTCTCAGTTGCATTTGTATTCGGTCGTAATACAAGTGCGGGTATATTTATACAGTTTCGGGGTTATCCTGAAAGTCGTTTCAGGATCACTTTTGGAAGTTGCCAGTTTCCAGTTTTCTATCCGCCGTCTTTTAACATTCGGTTAAAGACGGGTTTATCTTTTCTTGAGATGAGGTGAGTCAGTGTTCTGGAAGTTTCTAGAAGCCACTAGAAGAGGTGACTAGGTTCATGAACCTTTGCTTACATTGATTACTTGATGACTAGGTTTAAGTGAGTCATGCTTTGCATTAAAGCATTTTGTTTTGGTTTAGATATTTTCCTCATGATATGCTTCATGTTATGGTCACCACTTGCTCCTACGGTCACCTCCCTCTTGCATAAATAGTGGCCGGCCCCCTTGAGTGAGAGAGTGAGAATGATTTCATTTTTTAGAGAGAAATTGATTTCATATTTGATACAAAAGACTATGGTTCAAAGTGTATGGAAATTTGATAGTTCATTTCTTGTTCCATTTCATTTCCATCGGCAACTTCATTAACCGATCGTCCACGGACTTGGACGAAGTGAGACAAAGTCATCTACTCATTCTCTACATCAATCTTGGTCGTCTCTTTTATCAAACTTGACGATCGAGTTGCCTCGAGTCAGAGGCGGGAGCCCGTTTAAAGAATCGACGATGTGGTGCCACCTCAACGAGGATATCGGAGATCGAAGAGATCGGAGCAGCCGCAACGGAGCGTGGGATGATGGTTGAAGAACGAAGGACTCGGATCGTTCGGTATAACCTTTCTACACTCTTTACAGTTTGTTTGTTTAGCAATAATGGCAGATCCGGGTTAAAGTATACGATAGCACCAGTTAAAAAGTTTTTGTTCCGCATTTGGCGTCTGTAGACGGCCGGGGTGCTAGCGTAGACTTACAGTGGTATCAGAGCCTCACCATTTTGCTATACTAACTTGTGCTAACGCGTTTAAAACATCGATCGAACCGGAATGCTAAAAACTCCAATTTCAAGCTTGACAGTTTCTGTTGTTTTTAAATGGTCTGATAAAATTTTTCTGCATGTCTTAAAAATCTGTGCAGGCTTTTCTAAGAACCACGACCAAATTTGGGCACGTGTCTCCACCAAAGCGCCGCGGAAACGCGGCCAAACCCATGGTTTGGCCGCGCATCCGCGGCCACGTGGTGAGCTCGTGCTCCCAAATTTGTACAGTGGGTTCGCTGTTGGATTTTGTGGTTTTTGGTAAATATCGTTTTGGCCCAGATTTTGTTACTGTTCACCAGTAAGTCGTGGGGCCCACTTTTTGATATTTGGTCGATCGAAATTTAAACACGTTAGTTTACAGTGCTTACATTATATCTCAGACCGGGAATGTCATTTGATCGGTAAACTGCGTCTGATTGCTATAGTTCTTTTAGACGGGTTTGCGAACGTGACATTCGCGTTGATGTTCTGTTTTGTGCTGTGATGTTGCGGATTTGTCGTGGTGGATAGCAGTGTGCAATGGTAGTACAGTTTGTGTTTATTTGTACATTTGATATTGCGGGGCGAGCGTCCAACTTGTGGACTGCCGTCACTGCCTGTTGTATAATATTCTTTTGGGGCACGACCAGGTTGCGGTCGATGTACCTATTGTACTATTTTTCATTACTGTACTAGGTTTTGCCCTGCGACGGAGTGCACGGATAGCCGGGTTCTGGGGGGAAACGGGTCCGCATCTCATGGCTTTGAGAGGCAGAGGGGTCCCACTCTAGAATTGGCAGACTATTCGCCGCACTCGTAGGGGGTACAGGTTGACCCAAGGAGGGGTGCCCAAGCTTACCGGATTCCGTGAAGTGCTGGGTGGTCCATTCACTATGCTGTAGGGGGCTGCCTCGCTTCAGGTTTTGGCGGGTAACTTGCCGCACCCGTAGGGGCTAGGTTTCATTGCACAGGCTATCCACACGACAGGGGAACGTCGGGTTTCAGCAGCGGCTCTGTGAAACCCGAGGATCCCAGATTATCTGTATTGTTCTGTGATGCTTATTACTTTTCTGTAATGTTGCATATTATCACGCCTGGAGCGATTATTGTATATTGGTTTATATACTATTAGATGTTGTATATGTTTTACACCCGCGCTAGTCCAGTCCCCGCTCTGTCGTTAGTTAAGTAACCTAACGAGTGATGACGGGACCCAGTGACGAATGCGGATGGCATATACGTACATTTTATTTTCGTTCTTTTCTGGTGTGATTAAATGATGGGACTGTGTTGATTCTGATCAATGCAAAGTATAACAAACCTGTTTGCAGTTGTTGGAACAAATTTAAAAAGTGTTGTTACAAAGACGTTTCCTTTTGTTATGCATAGCGGTATTCAGTGGAATATCCTGCACCTCATTCGACGGGGCAAGGGCCGATATCCCTTCACCGGGACTGACCCCTTGGGCAGAAGTTTGCGTCAGGGTAATAACTTCACTATAGTCGATTACATGTTGCTTTGCATAGCGGTATTCAGTGGAATATCCTGCACCTCATTCCACGAGGAAAGAGCCGAGATCCCTTCATCGGGAATGACCTCTTTAGCAAAAGGTTTTCGCCACTATATTTTAAAAAGCTATCAGGTTCCTTCAACGAGATCAAGTTCATTACGTTAAAGGTTTTTCGCCAAAAACCAGCCGTAGCCCTCCGTCGTTTCTTATGGATGGTCAGTAATATTCAAGCTATGTTTGTTGGCTTTCGTCAAGGCATAGTGTTTGGTAGTTGCTGGGGTATTCATTTGTTGCATAGATAGATGTGTTGGTTTGGGACAGTCGTATTTCCTTGTTGGCTTTCGTCAAGGGTATGTACGGGTGGGTTCAAAGTAACAAGATAATGACGGGCAGAACTTGACATGTGACTTATGATTTGTTGACTTTCCCCAAGGTCATAAGAACATGGGGCAAAAATCATATCGGGAGTTTCTAAAGAAACTGAAACTTGCCAAGTATGCGCATACCTTCTGGAGTATGAGTAACGTGGATGCATTCCATCACGTTATCATGCGATGATAGTTGGATCCCGATTCCCACTGATGAGTTGGTTTACTCTTCGGGTGATCCCGATTGATTCTTCTTTAGGTTTGGAGGAGAATTTGATAGGACAGTGGGAGGTTTCCGGATTAGATAAAGTGATGACCATTCTGATCTAGGATAGAGTGCACGCAGAGTGTGTTAGTGTATATGCCCTAGAGGCCATTACTGTATCATACTAGTTTGTATATTACTTAATGGAAGCTTGGGATATTCACCTTGTATAAACAATCTTGCTCAATATAGTAGTATGCTACTTGGTTTGTTTCTACTTCAATGTGTACTTGTGCTTATTTTACTATATCACTTATACGCATTAGTGGAGCCCTTAGGATCTTTGCTTGATTACCAGCGTTGTGATGGCAGTCACACTAGTGGGGGCTGGGTAATCTATAAGCACATCCTTATGCAGGTCCCTAGTCGCAGGACTATCGAGACAGGGCATCGATACTCCGGAGTAGACTAGCGTATGCGCTTCTCATCCCAGTGTGGGAGATGGTCTGTCCCACAGCCATCAGTACGTCGTACTGGAGATAGTATACGGGTGCTCGTTGGGTTACGAGTACACTGGACAGGACTCGTCGGGAACTGACAGGTTGGTATTATACCTATCGTCAGTTATCAGTTCCCAGGTGACATGAGTACAGCTTAGTCCGCTGACTTGACACTGGCACTTCGCCTCAAGTGTGTTCCCACTGCACTTTGATCACTACCCTACCACGGCTCAAAGGAGTCGTGCAAACCGGTGGTGGTTGGATGCAGTCCCGAAGCACTTGGAGGCAGTGACGGTTAGACAGGATTCGTCTCTCCCGGTATTGGGGGTTGACATCGCGCTGTGTCTAGGAGAGCCATTACACGAGTAGTCCCTGGCCAGGGCAAGCGAGATATACTGGTAGGTTCCAGTGTTATCTCAGGGTGTTTTGGGCTTCACTCCGGCACGACTTGTACCGCTATTGGGGGACTGACGTTTACCGCCCCCTAGGCCCGCCATGCGATGTATCAGACGAACAGACCGGACTGTACGGAGACTGTCACATTCAGACTCAGTAGGAGTACAGATGGGGTTTCACCTCGTCAGCCTTCTTATCGACATCTACCTGGGGACCGTTACGCACAGCTAGTGCCGCTTGCGGTCTGTGGTTAAACCCACTGCCAGCGTAGTGTCGAGTCTTTAGAGTCCCACACAGAGGGTATTCGCCTCTGGGCAAAACATAGTAGAGGTCGCATGGTTTTGCGACAGGGTTCGTTCTCATCCGCGCACTTGTGCACGTTTGGAGTCCGGACGGATATTGCCAGCGGGCTCTGGTTTGAGCCGGATACTGGTATATGATTTGGGATTGCTTTTATCTCTCAGTATTCATGTTCCTCGGAACAAGAATGCAGGTGTGTATGCACAGTTATTTGAGGAGGAGGAAGATGATTTTCATTAGGGTTTCGGAACGGGTGCGTATGCAAAATTGACAGTCGTCTTTTTCCAAACCCTAATGGATTTATGTTTTATCAATTAATAATATTAATAAAATGAAAAGTGTCATGGTTGGTTTTTTGTTGACTTGTTGACCATGGTTGGTTTTTGTTGACTTGTTGACCATGGTCGACTTGTTGACCATGGTTGAAGTTTTGACCATCATCATTACAAAAGCAAGATGCTTTTTGATTCTTGCAAAACCATTTAATGTTGGTAATGATAATGGTCATTCTAAAACTTTCCATCAACCTTTTCATTATCATTATTATTGTTATTTGATAATTCTTTTTCTTTTGCATTATGGTTGCAAGAAGGAAAAAGTGAGCTCATTTCTATCATATTCATTCTCTCTCTTCACTTCATCTTCTTCTTCCTCTAGCAAAGAGAAACCTTCTCATGTGTTGAGAATCCTCCTCTTTAAAAACAAAAGCATCCCATAGACACTCTCTACTCACTCTAGGATCAAGGGTTTAGCAAGCCGGCGATTCTAGTTCACTCCAAGTTCGAGAAAGAGCCCAAAGGTCGAGCCTTCGAGGTGGATCCATCTTCGACGGAAGAAGGCGACAAAGGAGAACCATCAACCTCTACAAAGTTTGAAGAAGAAGGAGTTCAAGTTTAGGTATAACCATCTTCATCCGAGTAGCTAAATCTCTTTAGCAAGTTTGCTAGTTTTAGTTTAGGTAACGATCCCGACCTTGTTTAGTCCATGTTGCCTCTTGCACTAAAAATTTGATTTTTATACCGTTTCCGCCTCCCCGTAAGAACCGCGTGTCGCAACGTGGACTTACAGTGGTATCAGAGCCTAACTAAACTTAAACTAGCTTGGTAGTGAAGTGTAACGAAGTTCGGAAACGAAAAATCACAAAACCGGAGAAATTACAAAACCTGAGTTTCTGTTGAAATTTTTTTGGCTCAAAATGAAAAACTTTATACTTGTAAATTCGGCTCAGGGTTTTGTGTGAACACCCAAGAAAAACGATACAGTGATTCGTCCAAACCGCCGCCCTTCCGCCGCATGAGCTAGGCATCCGCCGCGGAAGCGCCGCGCTTTGTCGTCTTCTGTGCATCGTTTTTCGTGCAGTGTGTTTGTGTGTTGGTTTTGGGATTTTTAAAATATATTATATGTGCCCAGATTTTCCAGAACTGAAATTCACTTTTGGGGTCCTATAATTCCGTATTTTTTTTCCGAACTTCACTACATTTTGACTATGATGGTTATATATGTGATGTTTGCATGTATTGAACGTCGGCTAATCGCTATAAGTCGATTAGTCGGGGTTATACATGATCTGTAATGTGATGGAATGTGTATATAAATATGTTGGATTGTCGCGGGTGAATAGCCGGGGTGGATGTGAGATGAGCTTTTGTTTTTCTTTCATTCATTGTAAATTGATGTAATAATTATTTGTATGGCCGCACAACCGGGTCGGGGTTGTAGCCGTCATTGTATAATTTCTTTTTACTGTTTTTGCTCCTAGGATAGACCCATGGTGGGGTGCACAAACTACCGGGTATGCCGAAGTGTCGAGTGGCCTACTCATGGAAATGAGGGAGATTGCTACGCTTCGGGTACTTGGCGGGTAGTTTGCCGCACCCGTAGGGGTCTTGGGTGGGGTATTGGCTATTCACCGCGACCGTGTAATCTGTTTTTGTTACAGGCTCGTACAAATTACAGATTCCTAGTATATCCAATGTATTTATCTGTGATCTGAAATGTTTATCATTGCAGTATATCTATATATGATATTATTTAGGCGTTGCTTATGTTTTACAGACGCGCTAGCCCAGCCCCCGCTCTGTCGTTAGTTAAGTAACCTAACGGGTAATGACGGGGCCCAGTGGCGAATGCGAATGGCATAAGCGTACGTCATATTTTGGTTGTTTTCTGCAATGGTAGGATTAAATGATGGGACGCATTAAAAGAACTAATGCAAGAATATCACGCATTAAAAGAACTAATGCAAGAAAATAAACCAAGTTAAAGTCGTTGGAACATTTTCGAAAAACCACTCGGTTCTTTTCAAAACAAACTTTTAAAATATGGAGTTTGAGCCACTCCATTTAAAAGCTATCTCGTTCCGTCGACTAAATCAAGTTCACTACGTTCACGGTTTTGCCAAAACCATCCGTAGCCCTCCATCATTTCAGTTAAATATTCGGTAGTATTCAAGCTATGTATTTTGACCTCACGCCAAGGCATAGTGATTGGTAGCTGCCGGATATTTATCTGTTGCATAGATAGAATGCGTTGGTTTGAGACAGTCGTACTGCCATTTTGGCCTACGTCAAGGGTATGTACGGGTGGATTCAAATTAACCTGGATAATGATGGGACGAACTTGACATGTGACTTATGACATTTTGACCTCACGCCAAGGTCATAAGAGCATGGGGCAAAAATCCACATCGGGAGTTTCATAAGTACTGAAACTTGCTAGATTTGCATACCATTTGGAGTGTGATGATTCTGGTAGAATTCCTTCAGTTTCGTCACGCGAAGATATTTGGATCCCGATCCTACTGTGAGTATATGCTACTCCTCGGGAAATTTCTCACTTAACGATCAATGCTATAAACCTAGTAGGTGCCTAGAAAGGTGTTAGCGGGGCTACGCCCCTAGGGAAAAGAGGTTCTCTAATTAAGGAACTTCGCGAAAGCGTTGGAAAACCTCCCTCGAAGTACCGACACCAGCCTGGCCGAACGGTTAAGCAAGTATTGTACGGTGGGATTGATCCTGACTAATTCTTCCTTTATGGTTTGAAGAGGGATTCGAGAAACAGTGGGAGCCATCCTGTTTAGACAAACTAAAAACCACTCTAAACTTGCAAGAGCATCATGCTGAGTGTTTCTTCTTCTCTCTCCTAATTGCAGCGACCAAATCAACATGACTGGACTTAAGTTACTCCTAGATAAAAACAAACTGACAGGGACAAACTACAAAGATTGGCTCAGGAATGTCAAGATAGCAATCAATTATGACAAGCTGGGGTATCTTCTTACCACCAAAGCTCCCCCTGTCCCTGGTCCAACTTCCAGTGTCGCGGATAAGGAAATCCGCAAGACTTGGGAACTTGATAGCGCGAAGGCCAAGTGCCTCCTGCTTGCCTCGATGGACAACGAACATCAGAGGAGGCATGAGAATATGGACATGGAATCCATATTGCTCCATACAAAAGAACTGTATGGAGAGCAATCTCGTATCGCAAGATACAAAGCGTCGAAAAAGTTATTCTCGACAAGAATGGCCGTCGGATCATCAGTAGCCGAGCATGTACTAAAGATGATCGGCTACATTGAGGAGCTCGCTGACCTAGGGATCACATTGGAGAGTGAGCTATATACGGATATAGTTCTCCAGTCCCTTCCTTCCACTTACGCCCAGTTTATACTGAACTTCAACCTACAAGAAAAGGAGGTTGAACTTTCAGAGCTCCTCAACATGCTGAGGAGCGCAGAGGGCACCCTACAGAAAGGTAGGGAAACATCCACTTTGTTTGTAGGAGGATCATCTTCTTCTAGGTCCATGGCGAAAGCCAAGGGAAAGAAGAAGAAGGCCCCCGCCAAACCAAGGGGCGGTGTTAGTAAAGTGGATACGAAGGGAAAAGGTAAAGCAGCAAAGATAGCGGGGAAGCTTGTGGATAAGGAAGAGTGCTTCTATTGTCATAAGAAAGGACACTGGAAGAATGATTGCAGGGCCTGGAAGGCCAGAACACAGGAATTGAAGCAGGTTGCAGCTTCAGCTTCAGGTGTGTATGTTATTGAAAACTGTCTTTCAATAAACTTTACTTCCTGGGTATTGGATACCGGATCAGGATCTCATATCTGTAATTCTTTGCAGGCGTTGAGAAACCGTAGGGTTTTGAAGGAAGGTGACATGACCCTCAGAGTTGCGAACGGAGCTAGCATGGATGCTAAAGCCGTGGGGGACTATCACCTAGGAATGTCAGATGGACATCTTTTGGTTTTGCGTAATTGCTTTTTTGTACCCAACGCAACTTGTAATATCATTTCTGTATCTTTAGTTTCTAAAGAAGGTTATGAATTTGCGTTTGTAAGTAATGTTGTAAACATTCACCTTAATCAAGTTCTGATTGGATCAGGTACATTGAGTAATGGTATATATGTATTGAATCAACCACAGATTTTTAATATCCAGAATACACACAAAAGAAAGTCTCCGGAAATAAATCAGACTTTCTTATGGCATTGTAGATTGGGTCACATCAATGAGAGAAGGTTGACGAAGTTACATACAGAAGGGTATTTGAATGCGTTCGAATATCGGTCGTATGCCACTTGTCAATCCTGTCTCAAAGGAAAGATGACAAAGACTCCGTTTACTGGACATGGAGAAAGAGCGAGCGAGCTCTTGGGACTCGTACACAGTGATGTGTGCGGTCCAATGTCTACACATGCCCGAAGCGGACATTCTTACTTCATTACTTTTACGGATGACTTCTCGAGGTACGGTTATGTCTTCTTAATGAAACATAAGTCCGAGGCCTTTAGAAAATTCCAGGAGTATAAGAATGAAGTAGAGAAACAGACCGGCAAAAGTATTAAGATTCTAAGATGGGATCAAGGTGGAGAATACTTAAGTGCCGAGTTCCTGGACTATTTAAAAGAGAACAGAATTCTCTCTCAGCTTACTCCTCCTTACACCCCGCAACATAACGGTGTATCGGAGAGACGGAACCGCACCCTATTGGATATGGTGCGGTCCATGATGAGTAACGCTGAGTTACCGCGATCATTCTGGGGATATGCGCTAGAATCAGCTGCGTACCTTTTGAACCGAGTTCCGACTAAGACTGTGCCTTCCACACCATATGAAATGTGGAGTGGGAAGAAACCCTATCTTCAATATCTGAAGATCTGGTGATGTCCGGCTTTTGTCAAAAAGCAGCATGCGGACAAGCTCGAGGCACGTTCAGTACTGTGCAAGTTTGTGGGATACCCAAAGAACACCAGGGGGTATCTTTTCTACTACGCGGAGGAACAAAAAGTCCTTGTTTCTCGTAATGCCCACTTTCTAGAACACCAGTTCTTGGAAAAGGAAATTAGTGGGAGCGCAGTAGAACTAGAAGAAATTCCAGAAGCACAGAATATTACTGAAAGGTTAGTGGAACCAGAGGGTTCAACAGAACAGGACATTCCTACGCCACTCCGCAAGAGTAGTAGGCAGTCTCATCCGCCCGAGAGATACTGCGGTTTTCTCATAGACGGAGATAGAGAGGATTGCATCATAGATTATGATGAGCCTACTAGCTTCCAGCAGGCCGTTCAGAGCGTTGACTCAGTGAAATGGCTGGATGCAATGCGGACCGAAATGGAGTCCATGTACACCAACAAGGTATGGACGTTGGACATTGCTCCAGACGGGGTAAAACCCGTAGGATGCAAGTGGATCTTCAAAAGGAAGATTGGTGTAGATGGACAGGTTGAGACCTATAAAGCTAGACTTGTAGCAAAGGGTTTCCGTCAAAGACCTGGCTTGGACTATGACGAAACCTTTTCTCCAGTGGCTATGCTGAAATCCATTCGGGTCCTTCTTGCCATTGCTGCCTTCCACGATTATGAGATTTGGCAGATGGACGTAAAGACCGCTTTTCTGAATGGAAATTTAGAGGAGTGTGTCTATATGGATCAGCCAGAGGGTTTCATTCAGAGTGGGAGCAGCGGAAAGGTGTGCAAGTTGCTTAAGTCCATCTATGGACTAAAGCAGGCATCGCGGAGTTGGAACATCTGTTTTGATGAGACGGTCAAGGAATTTGGCTTTATCAAAAATCCAGATGAACCATGCATCTATAGTAGATTTGTAGCGAGAACTGTAGTATTCCTCGTTTTATACGTGGATGACATTCTCTTAATAGGAAATGACATTCCTATGCTACAATCTGTCAAGGGGTTCTTGTCACAAAGATTCTCCATGAAAGACCTGGGTGATGCCTCATACATCCTGGGGATCCGGATCCATCGTGATAGATCCAAGAGGATATTAGGACTTTCGCAGTCCAGGTACATCGACACCATACTGAAGAGATTCAGTATGGAAGATTCCAAGCGCGGTAACCTACCGGCTTGTCACGGGATCACCCTCTCTAAAGAGATGTCTCCCAAGACTGATTTGGAGAGGGATCGCATGTCTATTATACCCTACGCTTCTGCGGTAGGCTCTATAATGTATGCGATGTTGTGTACCAGACCGGACGTAGCTTATGCACTGAGTGTGGTAAGCCGGTATCAGTCAAACCCTGGGGAGAAACACTGGATAGCGGTAAAGAACATTCTCAAGTACCTGAGAAGGACTAAGGAGATGTTCTTGGTGTATGGCGGAAAAGACCTCCAGATCGAGGCCTTTGCTGACTCCAGCTTCCAGAGTGACAAGGATGATTCCAAGTCCATGTCGGGTTTTGTCTTTACCCTCAATGGAGGGGCGGTGTGTTGGAAGAGCTCCAAACAGGAAACCGTTGCAGACTCGACTATGGAAGCGGAGTACATCGCTGCATCTGATGCCGCAAAAGAAGTTGTCTGGATGAGGAAGTTCTTAAAAGAACTTCAAGTGGTTCCATCCATTGTTGACCCAATACCTCTGTATTGCGACAACAACGGGGCTATAGCTTTAGCGAAGGAACCCAGGTCCCATCAGAGATCCAGGCACATCTTGAGGCGGTATCACCTGATCAGGGAGATCGTGGATCGCAAGGAGATCGAGGTTCGGAAGGTTGCTTCAGAAGAGAACACTGCAGATCCATTCACCAAGGCCCTACCCCAGACTCAGTTCGAGCGGCTGATCGAGATGATATGTCTTCGATACGCCAGTACATGGCCTTAGTGCAAGTGGGAGATTGTTAGTGTATATGCCCTAGAGGCCATTACTGTATCATACTAGTTTGTATATTACTTAATGGAAGCTTGGGATATTCACCTTGTATAAACAATCTTGCTCAATATAGTAGTATGCTACTTGGTTTGTTTCTACTTCAATGTGTACTTATGCTTATTTTACTATATCACTTATACGCATTAGTGGAGCCCTTAGGATCTTTGCTTGATTACCAGCGTTGTGATGGCAGTCACACTAGTGGGGGCTGGGTAATCTATAAGCACATCCTTATGCAGGTCCCTAGTCACAGGACTATCGAGACAGGGCATCGATACTCCGGAGTAGACTAGCGTATGCGCTTCTCATCCCAGTGTGGGAGATGGTCTGTCCCACAGCCATCAGTACGTCGTACTGGAGATAGTATACGGGTGCTCGTTGGGTTACGAGTACACTGGACAGGACTCGTCGGGAACTGACAGGTTGGTATTATACCTATCGTCAGTTATCAGTTCCCAGGTGACATGAGTACAGCTTAGTCCGCTGACTTGACACTGGCACTTCGCCTCAAGTGTGTTCCCACTGCACTTTGATCACTACCCTACCACGGCTCAAAGGAGTCGTGCAAACCGGTGGTGGTTGGGTGCAGTCCCGAAGCACTTGGAGGCAGTGACGGTTAGACATGATTCGTCTCTCCCGGTATTGGGGGTTGACATCGCGCTGTGTCTAGGAGAGCCATTACACGAGTAGTCCCTGGCCAGGGCAAGCGAGATATACTGGTAGGTTCCAGTGTTATCTCAGGGTGTTTTGGGCTTCACTCCGGCACGACTTGTACCGCTATTGGGGGACTGACGTTTACCGCCCCCTAGGCCCGCCATGCGATGTATCAGACGAACAGACCGTACTGTACGGAGACTGTCACATTCAGACTCAGTAGGAGTACAGATGGGGTTTCACCTCGTCAGCCTTCTTATCAACATCTACCTGGGGACCGTTACGCACAGCTAGTGCCGCTTGCGGTCTGTGGTTAAACCCACTGCCAGCGTAGTGTCGAGTCTTTAGAGTCCCACACAGAGGGTATTCGCCTCTGGGCAAAACAGAGTAGAGGTCGCATGGTTTTGCGACAGGGTTCGTTCTCATCCGCGCACTTGTGCACGTTTGGAGTCCGGACGGATATTGCCAGCGGGCTCTGGTTTGAGCCGGATACTGGTATATGATTTGGGATTGCTTTTATCTCTCAGTATTCATGTTCCTCGGAACAAGAATGCAGGTGTGTATGCACAGTTATTTGAGGAGGAGGAAGATGATTTTCATTAGGGTTTCGGAACGGGTGCGTATGCAAAATTGATAGTCGTCTTTTTCCAAACCCTAATGGATTTATGTTTTATCAATTAATAATATTAATAAAATGAAAAGTGTCATGGTTGGTTTTTTGTTGACTTGTTGACCATGGTTGGTTTTTGTTGACTTGTTGACCATGGTTGACTTGTTGACCATGGTTGAAGTTTTGACCATCATCATTACAAAAGCAAGATGCTTTTTGATTCTTGCAAAACCATTTAATGTTGGTAATGATAATGGTCATTCTAAAACTTTCCATCAACCTTTTCATTATCATTATTATTGTTATTTGATAATTCTTTTTCTTTTGCATTATGGTTGCAAGAAGGAAAAAGTGAGCTCATTTCTATCATATTCATTCTCTCTCTTCACTTCATCTTCTTCTTCCTCTAGCAAAGAGAAACCTTCTCATGTGTTGAGAATCCTCCTCTTTAAAAACAAAAGCATCCCATAGACACTCTCTACTCACTCTAGGATCAAGGGTTTAGCAAGCCGGCGATTCTAGTTCACTCCAAGTTCGACAAAGAGCCCAAAGGTCGAGCCTTCGAGGTGGATCCATCTTCGACGGAAGAAGGCGACAAAGGAGAACCATCAACCTCTATAAAGTTTGAAGAAGAAGGAGTTCAAGTTTAGGTATAACCATCTTCATCCGAGTAGCTAAATCTCTTTAGCAAGTTTGCTAGTTTTAGTTTAGGCAACGATCCCGACCTTGTTTAGTCCATGTTGCCTCTTGCACTAAAAATTTGATTTTTATACCGTTTCCGCCTCCCCGTAAGAACCGGGGGTCGCAACGTGGACTTACAGAGTGTTTCTTTTCTCTCTCTCTTTGGCAGCGACCTTTGACCGACCCTAGACTATGACTCAGTGACCAAGTTGACCGAACCTTCTTAAAATACTGGCATTTGGATTGTCTGACTTGCATAAGTCATTGCCACTCCTTCTTTTACCCTTTGAATTTCTCAGAACACCCGTATTACTACGGATATCCACTTCCATTGGATAGATCCATCGTATGGTTATATACGAACTCGAAGGGACTTCTTCGAGGATGGATCCAGGTTCAGGAGAAATAGAATTGGTTTATTCAGTTGTCTTTTATTATCACCTTCCCTCAGGTTGCGAGAGCTCCTTGGTTTAGGAGAGTACACCTATTACGCTTATTGGATAGTCTTATTCCAAACCATAGGCTGGTGCCGAAAGGTAGGGAATGAAGAAAATCAATTAGCCTAAGTAGGGTGTGCAGAAGGTAATATGTAAAGACAAAATAAAGGGATTAGAAAGAGGGCAAAGTAAATTGCGACTGATATCATTCACGACCAAAACCGCGTACTTCATCGCCACTCCTATTTCACCTTTAAAGGAATAAGGTATTATTCAGTTGTCTTTTATCATCAGCTTCTCTCGAGATGCGAGTACTCCTTGGTTTAGGAGGGTACACCTATTATGCTTACTGGATAGTCTTCTTCCAAACCATAGGCTGGTGCCGAACGGTAGGGAAGGAAGAAAACCATTTAGCCTAACGATGGTGTACAGAAGGTAACGACTAAAGACAAATAAAGGGATTTGGAGAGATGGAAATAAAATATACGGTTGAAGTCATGAATTAGATTATGGAAGAGGCATTACTATGAATACCAGGATACCCCTACGAAACATTTTCATGTTTCAGTGCATTGTTAAAAGGAAAACTGTTTTCCCGATTAGACACTTACTCCAAGGGTATGTATTTACCAGGTTTCATTCTCATATCTGTATGGTTTTACAGATGATGAGTGGGAGTAAGATATTGGGAATTAGGTGATCATCCTCATTATATCAGAATTCGTTGTAATTGGTGATATTTGAGGAAATCGGCAGGGTACAGTTTTCAACCTACGACGCACAGGTTATGAGTTGTTTAACTCAGCGGACTTATACAGAGTATTGTATGTTGTCCAGTGTCCATCAGGACAAAGGGGTAGGTCCTCGTACTATGTTCTGTTTACTTATAACTTCTCTAGTATTTAGACGAGTGTTTCGTAGAAATACAAGGTCTAAGTTTTGAGAAGTTGTGGGTATAAGAATAAAGTAGAGAACCAGGTATAACAAGTATCGGGATTCTTCAAAGAGATCGAAGATGTAGATTCTTGTGATTAGTATTCAGATGATAGTGATGGTTTTGAGAAACGTGTTTCTCTTTCAGGTTACTCATAAATGGATGGATTCCTAAGTTGAGTAATGCTGATTAGCCTCTTTCCATTAAGTTGAGATGCACTGAAGACAGCTGCATGGTTTGAATATGGTTCCAATTAAATTAGTGCCAAAGTTTCTATATTGGATATAGAATAGTTCGTACCTTAAAAGATATTGAGGTACGGGGAGTTGTCCAGCTTATGCTTAAAACTAGACTCTGGATAACTCAGGGCACGTTTCTGTAATGGCTGTTTGTGGGTTGACCCTGGCTATGACGAGGGTTGATATTCTACCATTTGGAAGATCAATAGTGATATTGTTCTTGACTCGCCACAGTTTTAGTAAAATGGATCTTTTTCAGAAAACAGTAGTGGGAGTATGGTAGAACTGGAAGTGATTCCAGAACCGCGAACGATTACGGAAAATTTAATAGGACCTATATATTCAATCAGGTTTGACATTCCAATTGCCACTCCGCAGATTTGGTGGGTAACCTCAGACGCCCGAGAGGTACTTCGGTAGCCTCAGAGACGGTGACAGGGTGGTTCTTATCTACCAAGACTTGACACTACTGTTGTTCCAGGATATGAGACCCGATAGGAGGGTTGTCGTAGTCAGTGGGAGCAGCGGAAGCATAGTGGGCAAGATGCTTATATCTATTTATAGACTAGAGCAGTTATAGCGGAGATAGATCATCTAATTTTGATATGACAGTCATGGTTTTGACTTCAATCAGAATAGGGGATGGATCTGTTAAGGAGGTAGTAGGGTGTGATGTCATGGTATCTGGATGACATACACAGAGTGGAAAGTAAAATTCCTATACTACGATCGGTTATACTGTGGTCGTCACACAGTTGTTTCTCCAGAAAGGATATGGATATAATATTTGACATTCTGGTTTCTAGATCTATGGTTTTAGATCTAGATTTGGGTAGTTTCCCAATGTGGGTACTTTGACAGATATTCTAATGGTTTTTGGAATAGTTGACTCCTAGCATGGTGGTATACCTGCAGGTAATGGAGTCACCCTCTCTAAAGGTGTCTTATAGACTAAAGGGGAGAGGGATGTGCATGATTGGCAGATCACTTGCTTAGGCAATTGAGTCAATCATGAGATGTCAAGTACCACACCAAATGTTGGTTTTGCACTAGATGCAATAAATTTTTATTAATCCAATCCTGGAGAAACATAAGGAAGCAGTTTTAGAACATAAGTACATGTTCTACGGATTTGATGACGGCAGCCTCCTTCGGGAGACGATTATCATTCCAGGCTTCAAAGGTGACATGGATGACAGAGTGATTGTCAGAGTTATAGTTTTTCCCTCTGACGAAGAGGGACAGTATTATGGACAGGTGGTCCAAGAGGATACTGTGGGTGGCATGGTGCCGGATACTGATTAGGTTCAGTGATCGATACAGTCTAAGAAGTTTGGATTTGGAGTTCATTTATGAACCAGGTCCCATCAGATATCCAGACATATTCTAAGACAGGTATTACTCGTTTCGGGAGATGGCTTTCTCCGCGAACTTGAGATTTAGAGAGATATAGAAAGAAACTTCTAGGCGGATCCACTCACTAAGGCTATTTCTCGAACACAATAGTTTTACAAACGGGCTTTGTGAAACTGATTAGTAGAGGAGTTGGATGTTCGGTTTCACACGGGCTGTGAGTAGTCGACATCGCAATAATTAGTCTTGAGTGCAAGTGGAAGATTGTTGGAGATAGTGCCCTCATAGTCAATTATTAGATCACAGGTACGTGATTGCAATGATTGCGGAGGACCTATACCGGTATGACAGTCTTACTCGAGATGATAGTATGCTATCTGGTTTTCCTTTATCAGTCGTGTACATGTTCAGGTGACTGATTACATGTTACACTTTGATAGAGCCCTTAGGATCTTGCTTTACCACCAACAGTATGATGGCGATCATATACGTGAGAGTTGGGTGGTTTATACGCATATCCTTAATTGTGGTCCCTAGTCGTAGGAGTTTCGAGACAGGGCATCGATACTCCGGAGTAGACTAGTGTGTACAGTCGAGACCCCGACGAGGGGCGGTGGCCGGTCTCACAAGCTACTGGTGTCAGTTGGATCACCTAAGATGTATACAGGTGCTCATTGGGTTATGAGTACACCGGACAGGACTCGCCGGGAATCTGCTAGTTAGTATTATATCTACCGTCAGATAGCAGTTCCCTGGTGACATGTGTACAGGTTAGTTCATCGACCTGAGGTCGTCATTTGTCTCGTGTGAGTTCCCACTGTGCTTTGATTTCTACCCTACCATGGCTCAAAGGAGTCGTGCAAACAGGTAGTTTTTGGGTACAGTCCCGAGCCATATGGAGGCACGTGAGCGGATCGGCAGGGGATTCGTCTCTCCCGGTATTGGGGGCGAGATCGTGCTGTGTCTAGGAGAGCCATTACACAAAGCCCACGGCCGTGGCAGGAGATTTACTGGTAGGTACTCCAGTAGTATCTCAGGGTGTTATTGGGCTTCACTCCGACACGACTTATACTGCTATTTGGGGTCTGACGTTACTAGCCCCCTAGGAAGATATGCGATACTCATAGACGAACGGACCGGACTGTATATACATTGTCACTGTTAGGCTCAGTAGGGTTTTCCGGATGAGTGCGCTCATCGGCATCCCTTGAGGTCAGTCCATGGGCAGCCGTTACGCATTGCTAGTGCCGCTGTTTGTGGTTAAACCCACTGCCATGGTACTGACGAGTCATTAGAGTCCCCCACAGACAGTTTCCCAAGTTCGGGCGAAACGTTGTAGAGGCTGTATGGTTTTATGGCAGGGTTCGAAAAATGCACGTGCGTTTACGCACGTGTTACTTTTCGGGCAGATGATACTGGCCGGCTTTGGTTATAGCCGGATCCGAGTATTATATTGAGTAGGTATAATATCTTTGTCTCAGTTGCATTTGTATTCGGTCGTAATACAAATGCGGGTATATTTATACAGTTTCGGGGTTATCCTGAAAGTCGTTTCAGGATCACTTTTGGAAGTTGCCAGTTTCCAGTTTTCTATCCGCCGTCTTTTAACATTCGGTTAAAGACGGGTTTATCTTTTCTTGAGATGAGGTGAGTCAGTGTTCTGGAAGTTTCTAGAAGCCACTAGAAGAGGTGACTAGGTTCATGAACCTTTGCTTACATTGATTACTTGATGACTAGGTTTAAGTGAGTCATGCTTTGCATTAAAGCATTTTGTTTTGGTTTAGATATTTTCCTCATGATATGCTTCATGTTATGGTCACCACTTGCTCCTACGGTCACCTCCCTCTTGCATAAATAGTGGCCGGCCCCCTTGAGTGAGAGAGTGAGAATGATTTTATTTTTTAGAGAGAAATTGATTTCATATTTGATACAAAAGACTATGGTTCAAAGTGTATGGAAATTTGATAGTTCATTTCTTGTTCCATTTCATTTCCATCGGCAACTTCATTAACCGATCGTCCACGGACTTGGACGAAGTGAGACAAAGTCATCTACTCATTCTCTACATCAATCTTGGTCGTCTCTTTTAGCAAACTTGACGATCGAGTTGCCTCGAGTCAGAGGAGGGAGCCCGTTTAAAGAATCGACGATGTGGTGCCACCTCAACGAGGATATCGGAGATCGAAGAGATCGGAGCAGCCGCAACGGAGCGTGGGATGATGGTTGAAGAACGAAGGACTCGGATCGTTCGGTATAACCTTTCTACACTCTTTACAGTTTGTTAGTTTAGCAATAATGGCAGATCCGGGTTAAAGTATACGATAGCGCCAGTTAAAAAGTTTTTGTTCCGCATTTGGCGTCTGTAGACGGCCGGGGCGCTAGCGTAGACTTACAGGTCTATATAGACACACTCCTCTAAATGACCATTTAGAAAAGCTGTCTTTACGTCCATCTGCCAAATCTCATAATCGTGGAAGGCAGCAATGGCAAGAAGGATCTGAATGGATTTCAGCATAGCTACTGGAGAAAAGGTTTCATCATAATCCAAACCAGGTCGCTGACGAAAACCCTTTGCTACCAGTCTAGCTTTATAGGTCTCAACCTGTCCATCTACACTAATCTTCCTTTTGAAGATCCACTTGCATCCTATGGGGTTCACCCCGTCTGGAGCAATGTCCAACGTCCATACTTTGTTGGTGTACATGGACTCCATCTCGGTCCGCATTACATCCAGCCATTTTACTGAGTCGATGCTCTGAATGGCCTGCTCGAAGCTAGTAGGCTCATCACAATCTATGATGCAATCCTCTCTATCCCCGTCAATGAGAAAACCATCGTATCTCTCGGGCGGATGAGACTGCCTACTACTCCTGCGGAGTGGCGTGTGAATGTCCTGATCTTTCGAACCCTCTGGTCCTACTAAGCTTTCAGTAATAGCTTGTGGTTCTGGAATTTCTTCCAGTTCTATTGCACTCCCACTTGTTTCTTTTTCTAAGAACTGATGTTCCAGAAAATGGGCATTTCGAGAAACAAGGACTTTTTGTTCCTCTGCGTAATAGAAAAGATATCCCCTGGAGTTCTTTGGGTATCCCACAAACTTGCACAGTACTGAGCGTGCCTCTAGCTTGTCTGTATGCTGCTTTTTGACATAAGCTGGACATCCCCAAATCTTCAGGTATTGAAGATAGGGTTTCTTCCCACTCCATAACTCATATGGTGTGGTAGGCACAGTCTTAGTGGGAACTCGGTTCAAAAGGTATGCAGCTGATTCTAGCGCATATCCCCAGAACGATCACGGTAACTCAGCGTTACTCATCATGGACCGCACCATATCCAATAGCGTTTGGTTCCGTCTCTCCGATACACCGTTATGTTGCGGAGTGTATGGAGGAGTAAGCTGAGAGAGAATTCCATTCTCTTTTAAGTAACCCAGGAACTCGGCACTCAAGTATTCACCACCTTGATCAGATCTCAGTGTCTTTATACTTTTGCCTGTTTGTTTTTCTACTTCATTCTTATATTCCTGGAATTTTTCAAAAGCCTCAGATTTATGTTTCATTAAGAAGACATAACCGTACCTTGAAAAGTCATCCGTAAAAGTAATGAAGTAAGAATAACCGCTTCGTGCATGTGTAGACATTGGACCGCACACGTCGCTGTGTACGAGTCCCAAGAGCTCGCTCGCTCTTTCTCCGTGTCCAGTAAACGGAGTCTTTGTCATCTTTCCTATGAGACAGGATTGACAAGTTGCATACGATTTATATTCGAACGGATCCAAATATCCTTCTGTGCGTAACTTGGTCAACCTTCTCTCATTGATGTGACCCAGTCTACAATGCCATAAGAAAGTTTTATTTATTTCTGGAGACTTTCTTTTGTGTGTATTCTGGACATTGAAAATCTGTGGTTGGTTTAATACGTATATACCGTAGTTCAATGTACCTGACCCAATCAAAGCTTGATTAAGGTGAATGTTCACTACATTACTTACAAATGCAAATTCATAACCTTCTTTAGATAATAAAGATACAGAAATGATATTACAGGTTGCATTTGGTACATAATAACAACTACGTAAAACCAAAAAATGTCCATCCGACAATCCCAGGTGATAGTCCCCCACGGCCTCAGCATCCATGCTAGCACCGTTCGCAACTCTGAGGGTCATGTCACCTGCCTTCAAAACTCTACGCTTTCTCAACGCCTGCAAAGAATTACAGATATGAGATCCTGATCCGGTATCCAATACCCAGGATGTAGAGTTTATTGATAGACAGTTTTCAATAACATACACACCTGAAGCTGAAGCCGCAACTCGCTTCAAATCCTGTGTTCTGGCTTTCCAAGCCTTGCAATCCTGTTTCCAGTGACCACTTTTGTGACAATAGAAGCATTCTTCCTTCCCCACTAGCTTCCCCGCTATCTTTGTTGCTTTACCATTTCCCTTCGTATCCACTTTACCGACACCGCCCCTTGGTTTGGCGGGGGCATTCTTCTTCTTACCCTTGGCTTTCGCCCTGGATCTAGAAGAGGAAGATCCTCCTACAAACAAAGTGGATGTCTCCCTACCTTTCTGTAGGGTGCCCTCAGCACTCCTCAACATGTTCAGAAGTTCGAAAAGTTCTACCTCCTTTCCTTGCATGTTGAAGTTAAGAATAAACTGGGCGTAAGTGGAAAGAAAGGACTGGAGAATCAAATCAGTATAGAGTTCATTCTCCAACGTGGTCCCAAGGTCCGCGAGCTCCTCAATGTAGCCAATCATCTTAAGCACGCGTTCCGCTACCGATGATCCGACGGCCAACCTTGCCGAAAATAGCTTCTTCGACACTTCGTATCTTGCGATACGAGACTGCTCTCCATACCGTTCTTTTGTATGGAGAAATATGGACTCTAGGTCCATATTCTCATGCCTCCTCTGATGTTCGTTGTCCATCGAGGCTAGTACGAGGCATCTGGCCTTCGCGCAATCTATTTCCCAGGTCTTGTAGATTTCCCTATCTACGACACTGGTATTGGGACCTGGGACAGGGGGAGCTTTGGTAGTAAGGACATACCCCAACTTGTCGTAAGTGATTGCCATCTTGACATTCCTGAGCCAATCTTTGTAGTTTGGCCCTGTCAATATATTTTTATCTAGTAATAACTTAAGTCCGGTCATCTTGAATGGTCGCTGCAATTGGGAGAGAGAAAAGAAACACTTTAGCATGATGCTCTTGCAAGTTTAGAGTGGTTTTTAGTTTGTCTAAACTGGATGGCTCCCACTGTCTCTCGAATCCCTTCTCAAACCGTAAAGAAAGGATTAGTCAGGATCACTCTCACCGTACAATACTTGCTTAACCGTTCAGCCAGGCCAGTGTCGGTACTTCGAGGGAGGTTTTCCAACGCTTTCGCGAAGTTCCTTAATTAAGTAACCTCTTTTCCCTGTGGGCATAGCCCCGCTAACACCTTTCTAGACACCTACTAAGTTTATAGCATTGATCGTTAAGTGAGTGTTTTCCCGAGGAGTAGTATATACTCACAGTAGGATCGGGATCCAAATATCATCGCGTGATAAAACCGAAGGAATCCTACCAGAATTATCACACTCCAAATGGTATGCAGCGCTAGCAAGTTTCAGTACTTATGAAACTCCCGATGTGGATTTTTGCCCCATGCTCTTATGACCTTGGCGTGAGGTCAAAATGTCATAAGTCACATGTCAAGTTCTTCCCATCATTATCCCGGTTAATTTGAACCCACCCGTACCTACCTTTGACGTAGGCCAAAATGGCAGTACGAATGTCTCAAACCAACGCATTCTATCTATGCAACAGATAAATATCCAGCAGCTACTAATCACTATGCCTTGGCGTGAGGTCAAAATACATAGCTTGAATACTACCGTATATTTAACTGAAATGATGGAGGGCTACGGATGGTTTTGGCGAAACCGTGAACGTAGTGAACATGATATAATCCATGGAACGAGATAGCTTTTAAAAGGAGTGGTTCAAGCTCCGCGTTTAAAAGTTTAGTTTTGAAAAGAACCGAGTGGTTTTCAAAATGTTCCAATCGACTTTCACTTGGTTTATTTTCTTGCATTAGTTCTTTTAATGCGTCCCATCATTTAATCCTACCATTGTAGAAAACAACCAAAATATGACGTACGCTTATGCCATTCGCATTCTCCACGGGGCCCCGTCATCACCCGTTAGGTTACTTAACTAACGACAGAGCGGGGGCTGGGCTAGCGCGGCTGTAAAACATAAGCAACGTCTAAATAGTTATCATATATAAGTATATAGCAATGATAGACATTACAGATCACAGATGAATACATTGGATATACTAGAAATCCGTAATCCGTTCGAGCCTGCAACGAAAAGCGGATGACACGGTCGCGGTGAATAGCCAAATACCCCACCCAAGACCCCTACGGGTGCGGCAAACTACCCTCCAAGTACTCGAAGCGAAGCAACCTCCCTCAACACCGTGAGTAGGCCACTCGGCACTTCGAGATACCCGGTAGTTTGTGCACCCCCTCCATGGGTCTATCGTAGGAGCAAAAACAGTAAAAAGAATTATACAATGACGGCTACAACCCCGACCCGGTTGTGCGGCCATACAAATAATAATATTACATCAATTTACATATTACAATGAATGAAAGAAAAGCAACACTCATCTCACATCCACCCCGGCTATTCACCCGCGACAATCCAACCCATTCATATACACATACCAATCATCAATCACAGATCACAGAGATGTATAACCCCGACTAATCGACATATAGCGATTAGCCGACGTTCAATACGTACAAACATCACAGATATAACCGTTATAGTCAAAGTGTAGTGAAGTTCGGAAAAAATACGGATTTATAGGCCGCCAAAAATAAATTTCTATTCTGGAAAATCTGGGCACATATAACATATCTTAAAATTCCTAAAACCAAGCCAGAGATACACTGCACCAAACTCGACCCAGTGAAGAGCCAACTTGGCCGCGGTTGAGCGGCAATAGCTTGCTATTGCCGCGGAACCGCGGCTCCTTGGTCGAGTCACTGGACCAGATTTGGTGGTTATCTTTAAAAAACCCTGAGATGATTTTTGGAGTATAACAAATTTTGTTTTGACCAGAAAATTTTTTAACAGAAACTAGGGTTTTTGAAAACTTGGTTTTTGGATTTTTCGGTTTCGAACTTCGTTACACTTCACTACCTAGCTAGTTTATGTTTAGTTAGGCTCTGATACCACTGTAAGTCCACGTTGCCCACCCCGGTACTTGCGGGGAGGCGGAAAACGGAATAAAAATTGGATTTTTTTCATCTTAGGCAACATGGACTAGACTTTAAAGGATCTTTGCTAAACAAAAACTTGCTAAAGCTAACTAGAAACTAGCTAAGTGCTAGAAAGGTTATACCTTGGGCTTTATGTCCTTCTCTCCTTGCTCCTTGGAGTAGTGGAAGGAGGTCACCTTGTCGTCTTCTCACGTCAAAGAAAGATCCACCCGAAAGCCTCAACCTTTGGCTTCAACTCCAAGCTAGAAGTAACTAGGGTTCAAGAAGTGCTAGTCCTTCAACCCTAGATGAGAGTAGAGATGATCAAGAGAGGGGTTTTCTCAAGCTCAAGTGTTTCTCAACACATGAGAGGGGAGAGCTTGAGGAAGAGGAAGAACAAGAGAGAGAAATGAAATGATAGAATGAGAATAATTGTGAACCATTCTCACTAATATGTGTATATTATTTTAATTAAATAATTAGCTAGATAATTGTCATGGTTAATCATGACATGACCATTATCATTTCAATTTGCAAGGATCAAAAACATCTTCCAAAAGAAATGATGATAGTCAAAGTGTCAACCTAGGTCAACAAGTCAAGGAGGTCAAATGGTCAACAACCATAACCATGCAAAATTATTAAACTAATTATCAATTAACTATAATACACACATAAGCATTAGGGTTAACAAAATGACAATAGCCATTAACCCTAATCAAGGTCCTCTCCCTCTGTCTCAAGCAACTGTGCATACGCACCCGCATTCGTGATCCGAGGAACACGAATACAATGAGAAAAACAAATCCCAAATCATATACTAGGATCCGGCTTAAACCAAAGCCCGCTAGTATAAACTATCCGGACAGCAAACGTGCACAAGTGCGCGGATTTTAACGAACCCTGTCGGAAAACCATGCGACCTCTACTCATTTTGCCTAAAGGCGAATAGCTCTCTGTGTGGGACTCTAAAGACTCGACACTACGCTGGCAGTGGGTTTAACCACAGACCGCAAGCGGCACTAGCTGTACGTAACTGTCCCCAGGTAGATGTCGATAAGAAGACTGACGAGGTGAACCCCATCTGAACTCCTACCGAGCCTGTATGTGACAGTCTCCGTACAGTCCGGTCTGTTCGTCTGATACATCGCATGGCGGGCTTAGGGGGGCGGTGAACGTCAGTCCCCTAATAGCGGTACAAGTCGTGTTGGAGTGTAGCCCAGAACACCCTGAGATAACACTGGAAACCTACCAGTATATCTCGCTTGCCCTGGCCAGGCACTACTCGTGTAATGGCTCTCCTGGACACAGCGCGATGTCAACCCCTAATACCGGGAGAGACGAATCCTGTCTAACCGTCACTGCCTTCAAGTTCTTCGGGACTGCACCCAAAAACTACCTGTTTGCATGACTCCTTTGAGCCGTGGTAGGGTAGTAATCAAAGTGCAGTGGGAACACACTTGAGGCGAAGTGACAGTGTCAAGTCAACGGACTAAGCTGTACTCATGTCACCTGGGAACTGATAACTGACGAAAGGTATAATACCAACCAACAGTTCCCGACGAGTCCTGTCCAGTGTACTTGTAACCTAACGAGCACCCGCATACTATCCCAAGTACGACGTACTAACGGCTGTGGGACAGACCGTCTCCCACACTGGGATGAGAAGCGCATACGCTAGTCTACTCCGGAGTATCGATGCCCTGTCTCGATAGTCCAACGACCAGGGACCTGTATAAGGATGTGCTTATAGATTACCCAGCTCCCACGAGTGCGAGCGCCATCACAACGCTGGTAATCAAGCAAAGATCCTAAGGGCTCTACTAATATGTATATCAGCAATATGCTAAAAGAAACACATGCACATATTAAAGCAGAGACAAACCAAGTAGCATACTACCATTTCGAGCAAGATTGTATATACAACTGCGAATATCCCAAGCTTCCATTAAGTAATATACAAACTAGTATGATACAGTAATGGCCTCTAGGGCATATACACTAACAATAACTCTTACCAGCAAATCACTGCAACCCTGGCCAGGGATTTCCAGTTATGGCCAGTCGAGCATAGCGCAACATCAACCCCCAATACCGGGAGAGACGAATCCCCTCCTATCGCTCATTGCCTCCATATGAATCTGGACTGTACCCAAAAACCACATGTTTGCATGACTCAGTAGAGCCGTAGTAGGGTGGAAATCAAAGCACAGTGGGAGACACACAATACTTTATGACGATCTCGGGTCAACAGACTAAGCTGTACCAGTGTCACCAAAGAACTGCCATCTGACGTGAGGTATAATACCATCTGAGAGTTCTCGGCGAGTCCGGTCAGTGTACCCAGTCTCCACTGAGCACCCGCATACCATCTCTGATGTCAAACACCAATGGATATGGGATCATCCATCACCCATCACATAGGTCGAGAAGATATACGCTGGTCTACTCTGGAATATCGATGCTCCGTCTCGATATTCCCACGACTAGGAACATTAAAGGATATACTCATGGACTACCCAGGCCCTACTAGTATGATCTACATCACAGTCCTGGAAGTCTAGCACATATCCTAAGAGTATTATCAACATGTAATAGAGAGACAACAAGTATACATGTTAAGATAAAGAGTAACCAGATAGCGTAATATCATGTCAAGCAAGAAAGTCCTACCTATATATGTCCCAGCATCCACTACAATATACATCCAATATACGGTAATGGCCTCTAGGGCATACATATAACTAACAATCTCCCACTTGCACTAGGGCCATCTGTAGCTGTGGTTGTAGTATCTAATACTCAACCATCCCATATAAGTCTCTCTATAGGAAAAAGCCTTTGTGAGTGGATCCGCCGTGTTGTCCTCTGAGTCTACTCTCTTAACCTCGATCATCCTGGAGATCAACTATCTCCATGATCAGGTGATGCTGCCTCAGAATATGTTTGGGTCACTGATGGGACCAGGGTTCCCGGGCCAAAGCCACACTTCCATTGTCACACAATGGTAGGAACCTAGTTCATCTCATGAACCAATATACACCCAAATTGCCTCTTTGGTAGTATCTTTAATAGCGATGTTACCAGCCTTTATCATCTAGTTTGCCACGGTATCTAGCTTGGAACTCTTCCAACATACCGTCCCTCTACTGAGGGTAAAGACAATGCCTGCGACTGACATTCAGTCGTGCTTATCAGTCTGAAACTTTTCCAGCGATTCTCCTCAGGATCGATTGATACCATGTCACTAAACCTAGTGAGAAGCCTAACATCCATTTAGATCTATCTCATAGATCCAAATCCCAGGATTTAGGAGGTATCACCTTTATCCTATTGGATAATCCTTATGATAAGAGGAGATTGACCGAGCATAGTATAGGAAACTTTTTTCCTATCAAGAGTACGCTATCCACGTACAATACGAGGATAACCACCTTGCTCTCTTCTACCTTTTTGTATATACAAGGTTCATCTACCATTTTGATGAAGTCAAGCTCTTTGACTATCACATTAAAACAGATGTTCCAACTCCGCGATGTCTGTTTATTCTGTAAAGCAACTTGCACACGTTTCCGCTGCTCCCCTGTTTACGAAGCCCTCTGGCTGTGTTCTTATAGACGTTCTCTTCTAAATCATCATTTTAGAAAAGAAGGCATGGCACCCAACCACCAGATATCGTAGTCATGGTATGTAGCAATGGCAAGTAGGATCTGGATGGACTTAAGCATAGTCCCTGGAAAAAGGATTCATCATTATCCACGCCTGGTCGATGACGAAAACCTTTAACAAGTCTAGCTTTGAAAGTCTCAACTTTTCTATCTATACCAAGCAATCTTCTCAAGATATACTTGCTCCTGATGGGTATTTAACCCTTCAGATATAGCGACCAAAGTCCATACTTTGTTGGTGTACATGGATTCCATCTCAGATAGCTAAGCATCCAGCCATTCTTACAGAGTCTCTACTCTCGATGGCCTGTTCGAAACTAGTTGGGTCATCATCTCATGATGCATTCCTCACTCCCACTGTCATCGAGAAACCGAAGTATCTCTCAGGCGGATGAGGAACCCTACCAGATCGGTGGAGAGGCTGAGGTTCGTCGCGGACTGTTGAATCCTTTAGTTCTGTCAAATCATCAGCTGCAGTTTTGTATAGCTGGAACCTTTCCAGTTCTACAGAACTGACCTTGCCTCGATCTTGTCCGGATTTTGCTTTTGACATAGGCCGGACAATCCCAAATCTGAACTTACTTAAGAGATAGGCTCTTCCCATACTATATCTTATATGGAGTGGTAGGCACTGATTTGATTCGAACCCAATTCAATAGGTATGCAACTTCTCAAGTGTATAACCCCCAAAAAGAAATAGGTAACTTAGTAATACTCATCATAGAGCACACCATATCTAATATGGTGCGATTGCTCTGTCCTGATACACCGTTGTGCTGTGGTATGTTCAGAGGAGTAACACCGAGAGAGAATCTCATTCTCCTTTAGAATAGTCCAAGAATACCATGCACAAGTATTCTCCTCCCTGATCTTATCATAGGACATAATACTTATACCCGGTTTTTGGTTCTCTACTTCTAATTTATATTCTGTGAATATCTCAAAAACTTCGGACTTATGTTTCAACAGGAACATATGGCTGAATCTTGAGAGATCATCAGAGAATGTAATGAAGTACAAAGAACCGGTCCTGGCATGTGTAGACAGGGGACTTTGCATACATCACAACGTATCAGTCCCAAGAGTTCACTGACTCTTTCTCTGTTTCCAATAAACAGAGCTATGGTCATCAAATCTTTGTGACATGACTGGCAAGTTTCATAAGATGTAAATTCAAACTAATTTAAATATGCATCTAAATGTAACTTCAGCCATTCGGGTCGCATTGATATGACCTAGTCTACAATGCCTCAAGAAGGATTCGTTCATTTCTGAACTCTTCCTCTTGTGTGTGTTCTGTATATTAGGAACTGTAGTTTGATTTAGAACGTCAATGCTTTTAGATAACGTGCCTGAACCGATCAACTTTTGAAATGTTCAAAACAATATTCAACAATACAAAATTGTATCCTTCTTTAATAAATAAAGAGATTGATATGATTTTGTATATCAGGTTCGGTATCTAATAGTATTTGTTCAGAATCAATGTATTGGTAATACAGGGTGACAGTGACCAACAGACTTGGCTGCAACACTTGCACCGTTTTCTGTCTCATGAAACTTATCACCCGTTCTCAGTTCTCTACCATTCTGTAGCCCATGTAACGGATTAAATATATCTGGGATCCTGATCCGGTATCTAATACCTAGGACATAGAGGACACTGAGAAACAGTTCTTTATAATGAACACACCCGAAGGAGATGCATCTCATGCACTTTCTTCGTTTGGGCGGCATGGGAATCCTGGTATTCCCCTATTTCTTGCTCTGTCTTATAACAATTATAAGTTGGAGTGGGACCAACGTTCCCCTGCTCAGTATAACAAGCGGGTTCGGTTAATACATCCATATTATTATCTTGATTAAGGAGTGACATGGTCGCTACCTGGAGAGAGAGAGAGAAGAAAACACTCTGCGTGCGCTCTTGCAAGATTAGATTGGTTATATATTTTATCTAATCAGGATGGCTCCCACTGTTTTTATCAAATCTTCCTTCAAACCATAAAAGGAAAGACTAGTCGGGATTAATTACACTCTACAAGTTCGCCAATCTTTCAGCCAGGCCAGTGTCGGTACTTTGAGGGAGGTTCCCCGTTCTTTCGCATGGACCTAATTAAAGTAAACGTCGTTTTCCCAGAGGCGTAACCCCGCTGACACCATTCTAGACACCTACTTGATCGGCTAATTGTAATGTGCAAAACTCTCCCAGGAGTAACAATTACTCATAGTGGGTATCGGGATTCAACTATCATATAGAAGGTATGCAATCTCGTTGCAAATTTCAACACTTGAAACACCCGATAAAGGTTTTTACCCCTAGCACCTATGACCTTGGCTAAGGTCAACAAATCATAAGCACTAGTCAAGTTCTACCCGTCATTTCGTGATTAATTAGACCCACCCACATGACCCTTGTCTAAGTTCAACAAAGCCACATGACTGTCCTAACTAATCGCATCATATGCGGTGTAGGAAGACATCACTTAGCTCCCGTACACTACGCCTCGGCTATGGTCGACAAACGTAGCACGAATACTAAGTACTCTACTTCCTAAAATGACGGAGGGTTGCGGATGGTTTATAAGAAAACCTTTAACGCTTTGAACTTGATCTCGTTGCGGAATCAAATGGTTTTTAAATGGAGTGCTTTTGAGGCATTTCAAGTTTTGCTAAAGGGGTCACTCCCGGTGAAGGGATCGTCGGCCCTTTGCCCATCGAATAAGGTACAAGATATATCATATATACCGCTGTGCAAAGCAAAAACTATAGAATCAATCAAAAGACAAACCGAGGGTTGTAGCATCTGCCAGTTATTGCTAAAGGGGTCACTCCCGGTGAAGGGATCGTCGGCCCTTTCCTCATTGAATAAGGTGCAGGATGTTCTACAAGGAACACCGCGATGCAAAGCAAGAACTGTAGCTACCTGTTTTTATTTTTGAAATTCGATTCCACAACATCTTTTAGGTTTATTTTCTTTCATTAATCACATTAATGAATGTCCCATCATTTAAGTCCACCTAAACATCACAGATAAATATAACGTACGCTTATGCCATCCGTATTCGCCTCGATGTCCCGTGTGCACCGTTAGGTTAGGTAACTAACGCCAGAGCGAGGCAGGGCTAGCGCGGGTGTAAAACATAAGCAACGTCTATATAATATATCATATATACTATATATAATATCTATCTTAATATATCACATGATCACATCACAGATAACGCAGCAGAAAATATCATATGAAATATTGGATATACTAGGACGTCCGTGTTTTATTTTGAGCCAGTATTAAACACGGATTCCACGGTCGTGATGAATATCCAATCCCACACCCTTAGACCCCTACGCGAGCGGCAAGCAACCCTACCAATTCTAGGGTTAGGAGACCCAGACTCGACTCCTCGAGATGGTCTCCCACTGGACCCTAGAACCCGGTTACTTGTGCTCCCCTCCTTGGGTCTATCCTAATGCGGAAAAGTAAATAATATACATCAACGGCAACATCTTCCGCAACCTGGAAGTGCCCCAATAAAAGAATATTATATACAAGTTTTTACATGAATGAAAATGAAAAACACCCATCTCATATAAACCCCTCCCGGCTATTCAAACACGACGATCCAATATAACATATCCAACAACACATAACATCACATGTCATCAACGTAAGTAAGTATCAATACACCGATTGTCGTCGACGTATAGCAACGAAAACGGTGATACAACTACATACTACACTTACGGTCACAGAAAAGAAAGTTTAAAACTACAACAGTTGGAATCCGCAACCTCTTTAGACATCGCATGCCTAACCAATTATAAACCCCGCATTTTAGTCTCATTATCGAAAACTCTTTTCAATATCAAGTCGGGCAATTCAACAAGATTCCCGACATCCTAATCGAATGCTCGTCGCAAACTTTAGTAGGCGGCCGCACCCCCGATGCCGTCGATGAAGTGCACCAAGGCGGAACACCGCTGTCGTGAGCACCCGAACGGATGCTTTCGGCGACGGGGTTCTCCTACAGTCACTTGGTCGGGGCTATGGGGCGCGGGTGTCTATTAAGTTTACCCTGCGAGTATCCGCGTACGCTACGTGATTGCGACGGACTTTTGATCACATCAAAATCTCGTGGCAACCGATCAAGTGAGACTAAACTGCTAGATTTATAACATTCATTCAGTTTTCTCATAACTTGTGAATTCCAAATATTGTATCACATTCCAGATAAATAGAAAGTGTTAAACTTTCCGATCGAACAATCAAACACCCAAGTTTTCCCGAAACAGCTCAACTCTTAAAATAAGTTCAAAAACATCCATTTCATGCCACAGCACCAACGGTCCAGCCGTAGAAGGGTCAAGCCAACGCCTTACATGTGGCACGCCGTACTGCCCCAAACCCTAAGGTTCAAAGGGCAGTTCAAGACGGTCACATAATCAAGTTAAGGTTTGTTGTCTTCTAGAGGGACCATCGTGTTACTTACACTACTTAGCCGTTCTTAAACTACGGGAAAAATCCAACACATGGAAATTTCTCGGCAGGGGAAAAAGTGGGTATTTATATCCGGTCGAACTTTTTAACATATTCTAAAATTACCCGGAAAAAAACATAGACAAAGTTAAATAATTCGATCGAATCATCGAGTCCCCAAAACAACTCAGAAAACTCAACTCTTGAGTATGAATTAAAAATTCCCATAAATGTCAGGAAATTCGTACAAAAGTTACTGTGTAAAAAGCGCACCATAAACGCACTGTAGCGCCGCGGAACCACCGCGGAAGGCATGTTCCTGCCGCGGTTCCACGGCGCTTTAAGCGCGTTACTGGATCGTTTTTCACACAGTGCCTTAGAATTACCTGCTGATTTTTCTGCATATTTTTAATTCACAAAATTCCACAGTTTCAGAAAATGTACAGAGAGGGGTGTAATTTAGGGTATCGGGGTTCGATCGGGTTTCTAACATCGTCCACACATCGCCTAAAGCTCTAGCTAGGCTCTGATACCACTGTAGGGTTCCTAGGCACACCCATGAGGTTCTATAACTGATCAACCATGCCAAAATCAAAATTTTCATGTGCCAAAGAACCCTAATGCTAGATCGTTAGCTAGAGGTAAGGCGAGACTAAGCAAGTTTACAACTTAACTACAAGTGAAAGTGACTACAACCTTTGTAGATCCGGTCCTCCATCTCTTTAGCTCCGTGATGACGTCCCTCCGCTGCGATCATCGGTATCCTGGACTCTAGCGTTGGTTTCATTAAGGAAATGATCGGGCTAGGTCGTTGACTTCGATGCCGAAGATGATCTACGTCGAGGCGACTCAAACTCAAGCTCCATCTTCACTAGGTCATGAAACTTATGAAGAAAACACCCTATACAACATGGCAAATGGTAGAGGATGAAGAAATAGGAAGTGGGTTCACTTTGGATTTGGATTTCTCACTTGATTTCATCACTTGAAATTTTTTCTAGAAAGCTTTTCTTTTCTTCATGAAGAAGAAGAAGAAGGAAATGAAAAAGAATTATTGAAAATAAAATTCAAGTGAAGACTTATCATATAGCAACCATGGGTTAGTTTACTTTTGTAGAGAGTAAACCATAGTTTAGGTAAATGGTTAGGTCAAAGGGTAAAACAAAATGGCTTAGACTTTATCAAAGATGCTATGAAGCTTCATGAAGCTTCAAGCCAAAGTGAGAAAAGCCACCACCATTTTGTTTTAACAAAATAAATAAAAAGAATAAAAGCCTAACCATTTTTCTAAACATGGTGTTATCCAAACACACACCCAAGTTTGATTGTATCATCAATCATGATACAAACTAGTGCACAAAAATATATCACATATACAACTTGTGCACTTCAATTGAGAAAATCAATCTTAAGTGAACAAATACTAGTTAATGTAAAGTAATATATCAAATATATATAATTATACATTAAATCATTAAATCAACACCTGATTTAATGATCCGGTCATACTGCATATAACCGACTAATATCAAGTGTATCAATGTATCGAATCAATATTTGATTCGGTAACCCGGCTATTGTAGGGTTGCTAGGCACGCGCACAAGGGTCTACGAGGCATCAACCATGCCCGAATTAAAATTTAGCCGTGCCGAACAACCCGAATACGGAACTTTAAACTAGAGATTAGGTGATAACTTCCATGCTAAACACTTTAACACTAAGTGAGAGGGATTACAACCTTTGTAGATCCGGTCCTTCACTTCATATGCTCCGTGTTGTGGTCCCTTCGCTGCGATCATCGGGATCCGGACTTTCTCTTCGTGGAACCTCTCGAGAGTCCGGATCCCAATGATCGCAGCGAAGGGACCACAACACGGAGCATATGAAGTGAAGGACCGGATCTACAAAGGTTGTAATCCCTCTCACTTAGTGTTAAAGTGTTTAGCATGCAAGTTATCACCTAATCTCTAGTTTAAAGTTCCGTATTCGGCTTGTTCGGCACGGCTAAATTTTAATTCGGGCATGGTTGATGCCTCGTAGACCCTTGTGCGCGTGCCTATCAACCCTACAGTGGTATCAGAGCCAAGCTAGAGCTTTAGGCGAAGTCTAGACGAAGTTTAAAGTCCGATCGAACCCGGAAAACCCGAAACACTAAACTCAAAATTGCTCTCTGGAAATTTTCTAAAATCTGGGATTTTTCCAAATTAAAAATGTCCAAAAATTACAGCAGGCAATTACAAGAATTACTGTGAAACACGTGCGCGTAATTCGACAACAGTTGCGCGGAACCGCCGCCCCACCCCCGTTTGCGCGGCGCTTGCGCGGTCACGTGATCGATTCAGCGCACGTGCTTTTCACAGTAACTCCTATTTTCTAATGTTGTATTTTCTGGAAATTTTTATTTTATTATTCAACTGTTGAATTTGCTGGGTTGTTTTGGTTATTCGATGTTTCGATCGGAGTATTAGATTTTGTCTATGAGTGCTTTCCGGATATCTTATAGAAACTGTTAAAAAGTTCGAACGGATATCAATAACTCACTTTTTCCCCTGTCGGAAAATTTTTCAAAACTTGGATTTTTCCTCGTGTTTAAGAATGTTCTAAGTCGTGCAAGTAACTCGATGGACCCTCTAGAAGACAACAAACCTTAACTCGATTATGTGACCGTCTTGAACTGCCCTTTGAACCTTAGGGTTTGGGGCATTACGGCGTGCCACATGTGTGGCGTTGGCTTGACCCTTCTACGGCTGGACCATTGGTACTGTGGCATGTGATGGACGTTTTTAAACTGATTTCAAGTGTTGAAATATATTGGGAAATCTTGGGTGTTTGATGATTCGATCGGAAAGTTTAACTTTTTCTATTTATCTGGAATGTGATACAATATTTGGAATCCACAGGTAGTTATGAGATAACTAATTTGAATATTATAAACATAGCAGTTTAGTCTCAGATGATCGGTTGCCACGGAATTTTGATGTGATCAAAAGTCCGTCGCAATCACGTAGCGTACGCGGATACTCGCCGGGTAAACTTAATAGGCAGCCTCACTCCATAGCCCCGACCAAGTGACTGTAGGAGAACCCCGTCGCCGAAAGCATCCGTTCGGGTGCTCCCGGTAGCGGTGTTCCGCCTTGGTGCACTTCGTCGACGGTATCGGGGGTGCGGCCGTCTACTAAAGTTTGCGACGAGCATTCGATCAGGACGTCGGGAATCTTGTTGAATTGCCCGACTTGATATTGAAAAGAGTTTTCGATAATGAGACTAAAATGCGGGGTTTATAATTGTTAGGCATGCGATGTCTAAGAAATTCATTTGGTTAGGCATGCGATGTCTAAAGAGGTTGCGGATTCCAACTGTTGTAGTTTTACACTTTCTTTTCTGTGACCGTAAGCGTAGTATGTGGAGTATCGCCGGCTTCGTTGCTATACATCAACGACAATCGGGATACGCATACTTGCTTACGTTGATGATATGAGATATTATGTGTTGCTGTGATATGTTATATTGGATCGTCGCGTTTTGAATAGCCGGGGTTTTATGTGAGATGAGAGTTTTTCTTTTTCATTCATGTAAAATTCATTTGTATGTAATATTCTTTTATTGGGGCACTTCCAGGTAGCGGAAGATGTCACCGTTGTATATTATTTACTTTTCCGCATTAGGTAGACCCAAGGCGGGGAGCACAAGTAACCGGGTTCTAGGGTCCAGTGGGAGACCATCTCGAGGAGTCGAGACCGGGTCTCCTAACCCTAGAATTGGCAGTGTTACTTGCCGCTCTCGTAGGGGTCTAGGGATGTGGGTTTGGCTATTCATCGCGACCGTGGAATCCGTGTTTTATACAGGCTCGTATTGAAAACACGAACGTCCTAGTATATCCAATATTTCATATATGTTCTTCTGCTGCAATGTTCTGTGATGAGATCATATTACTGCCTGAGACGAATGTTTATATATATGAGATATATGTTATATTGCAGATTTCGTTTCAAAAGAAATGCTTGTGAAGCATAATTAAAATGGGACTTTATTAATGAGATTAATGAAATAAAAGAAACCTAAGATGTTGTAGAAACTTGTTTATAAAACTGGTAGCTACAGTTCTTGCTTTGCATAGCGGTGTTCCTTGTAGAACATCCAGCACCTTATTCGATAAGGAAAGGACCGAGATCCCTTCACCGGGAGTGACTCCTTTAGCAATAACTGGCAGATGCTACAAACTCGGTTTGTCTTTTGATTGCTTCTATAGTTCTTGCTTTGCACAGCGGTATATGTGATATATCCTGCACCTTATTCGATGAGGAAAGGGCCGACGATCCCTTCACCGGGAGTGACCCCTTTAGCAAAACTAGAAAAGCCTCAAAAGCACTCCATTTAAAATCACTCGATTCTACAACGATATCAAGTTCATTACGCAAAGGGTTTTCTGAAAAACCCGTCGTAGCCCTCCATCATTTCAGATAAGTACTAGTTAGTATTCGTGCTACGTTTGTTGGCCTCCGTCAAGGCGTAGTGTGCGGTAGCTGATTAGTGCTTATCTGTATAAGCATATGATGCGATTGAGTTAGGGTAGTCGTGCGACTTTGTTGGCCTGCGTCAAGGGTCGTGCGGGTGGGTTTAATTCAATCAAGAAATGACGGGTTGAACTTGACTAGCAGACTATGAGAGTTTGGCCTTCGTCAAGGTCATAGGACGCTAGGGGTAAAATATTATTGGGAATTTCAAGTGTTGAAATTTGCAATGAGATTGCATACCTTCTATGTGATAGTTGGATCCCAATACCCGCTGCGAGTAAGAGTTACTCCTGGGAGAGTTTTACACATTACAATTAGCCGATCAAGTAGGTGTCTAGAAAGGTGTTAACGGGGTTACGCCTCTGGGAAAACGAGGTTTACTGTAATTAGGTTCGTGCGAAAGCACGGGGGACCTCCGTCAAAGTACCGACACTGGCCTGGCTGAAAGATTGGCGAACTTGTAGCGTGTAATTAATCCCGGCTAGTCTTTCCTTTTAGGGTTTGAAGGAAGATTTGACTAAAACAGTGGGAGACATCCTGATTAGATATATTAGATAACCAATCTGATCTTGCAAGAGCATACGCTGAGTGTTTTCTTCTCTCTCTCTCCAGATAGCGACCATATCACGCCTTAATCAAGATAATAAAACGGATATGTTGACCGAACCCGCTTATTATACCGAGCTGGGGAACGTTGGTCCCGCTCCAACTTATAATTGTTATAAGACAGAGCAAGAAATTGGGGAATACCAGATTTCCCGTGCCGCCCAAACGAAGAAAGTGCATGCTGATGCATCATCTTTGGGTGTGTTCATTACACAGAACTGTTTCTCAGTATCCTTTACGTCCTGGGTATGAGATACCAGATCGGGATCCCGTTTATGTAATCTGTTACATGGGCTACAGATAGGTAAAGAACTGAGAACGGGTGATAAGTTTCATGAGACAGAAAACGGTGCAAGTATTGCAGCCAAGTCTGTTGGTCACTGTCACCCTGTATTACCAGAATACATTGATTCTAAACAAATGTTATTAGATACCGAACCTGATATACAAAATCATATCAGTCTCTTTATTAGTAAAGAAAGGATATAATTTTGTATTGTTGGATAATGTTTTGAACATTTCCTATATCAAGAGTTGATCGGTTCAGGCACGTTATCTAAAAGCATTGATGTTCTAAATCAAACTACAGTTCTTAGTATGCGGAACACACACAAGAAGAAGAGTTCAGAAATGAACGAATCCTTCTTGAGGCATTGTAGACTAGGTCATATCAATGCGACCCGACTGGCTGAAGTTACATTTAGATGCATATTTAAATCTGTTTGAATTTACATCTTGTGAAACTTGCCGGTCATGTCACAAAGATAAGATGACCACAGCTCTGTTTGTTGGAAACAGAGAAAGAGTTAGTGAACTTTTGGGATTGATACATGCTGATGTATGAAAAGTCCCCTGTCTACACATGCCAAGATTGGTTCTTTGTACTTCATTACATTCTCTGATAATCTCTTAAGATTCAGACATGTGTTCTTGTTGAAATATAAGTCCGAACCTTTTGAGATATTCACAGAATATAAGATAGAAGTAGAGAACCAAAATACGGGTAAAAGTATTATGTCCTTTGATGAGATCAAGGAGGAGAATACTTGAGCACGGAATTCCTGGACTATTCTAAAGGAGAATGAGATTCTCTCTCAGCATTACTCCTCCGTATACACCATAGCACGATGGTATATCGGGGCGGAGCATTAGCACCCTATTTGATATGGTGTGCTCTATGATGAGTACTACTGAGTTTCCTATTTCCTTTTGGGAGTTATGCACTTGTGAAGTTGCATACCTATTGAATAGGGTTCAAATAAAATCAGTTGCCTACCACTTCATATGTGATATGGAAGGGGAAGAGCCCATATCTTAAGTTTGTTAATATTTGGGGTTGTCCGGCCTATGTCTAAAAGCAAAATCCGGACAAGCTCGAGGCAAGGTCTGTTATGTAGAACTGGAAAGGTTCCAGCTATACAAAAATGCAGCTGATGATTTGGTAGAACAAAAGGATTCAATAGTTTCCAACGAACCTCAGCCTCTCCGCCGATCTAGCAGGGTTCCTCACCCACCTGAGAGATACTTTAGTTTCTCTATGACAGTGGGAGCGGGGATTTCATCATGAGATGATGACCCAACTAGTTTCGAGTTGGCCATCAGGAGTGGGACTCTGTAAGAATGGCTGGATGCTTATCGATCTGAGATGGAATCCTTATACACCAACAAAGTATGGATTTTGGTTGCTTTATCTGAAGGGTTAAATTCCCATCAGGAGCGAGTATATCTTGAGAAGATTACTTGGTGTACATGGAAAAGTTGAGACTTTCAAAGCTATGCTTAAGTCCATCCAGATCCTACTTGCCACGGCTACATACCATGACTACGATATCTGGTGGTTGGGTGTCATGACTGCTTTTCTAAATGATGTTTTAGAAAAGAGCGTCTATAAGTACACAGCCAGAGGGCTTCGTAAACAGTGGGAGCAGCGAAAACGTGTGCAAGATGTTTTATATGATAAAACAGGCATCGCGGAGTTGGAACATCTATTTTGATGTGGTAGTCAAAGATTTTGACTTCATCAAAATGGTAGATGAACCTTGTATATACGAAAAGGTAGTAGAGAGTATGGTGGTGATCCTCGTAGAGTACGTGGATGACATACTCTTGATAGGGAAGGAGTTTCCTATGCTACGCTCGGTCAATCTCCGCTTATCACAAGGTTTCTCCATATAGGATCAAGGTGATACCTCCTAAATCCTAGGTTTTGGATCTATGAGATAGATCTAATTGGATGTTAGGATACTCACTAGTTGTAGTGAGATGGTATCAATCGATCCTGGGGAGAATCACTGGAAAGGTTCCAGAGTGATAAGGACGACTGAATGTCAGTCGCAGGCATTGTCTTTACCCTCAGTGGAGGGACGGTATGTTGGAAGAGTTCCAAGCTAAATACCGTGACATACTAGACGATTAAAGGCAAGATACATCGTTACCAAGGATGCAACCAAAGAGGCAGTCTGGATAAATATAAGTTCATAAGATGAACTTCGTTCCTACCATTGTGTGACAATGGAGTTGTGGCTTTAGCCAAGGAACTTCCGTCCCATCAGAGATCCAGATATAATTCTTAGGCAGTATCACCTGATCATGGAGATGGTTGATCTCCAGGGAGATCGAGGTTAGGAGAGTAGACACAGAGGACAATAGCGCGGATCCACTCACGAAGGCCTTTTTCCCAGTAGAGACTCTTATGGGATGGTTGAGTATGAGATACTTCAACCGCAGCTAATTGTTGGGTATGCGATACCATAACAGATGACCCTAGTGCAAGTGGGAGATTGTTAGTTATATGTATGCCCTAGAGGCCATTACTGTACATACGATGTATATTGTAGTGGATGCTAGGACATATATAAGGAGGACTTTCTTGCTCGACATGATAGTATGCTATCTGGTTGTACTTTATCTTAACATGTACTCTGAATGTCTCTATGTTACATGTTGATAAAGCCCTTAGGATATGTACTCGACTACTGGGACTATGATGAGATCATACTAGTGGGGCCACGGTAGTCGACGAGTACATCCTATAACTGTTCCTAGTCGAGGGTGTATCGAGACAGGGCATCAATGCACCAGAGTAGACTAGCGTATATGCATCTTGACCCATATGATGGGCGATGGATGATCCCATATCCATCGGTGTTTGACATCAAGGATGGTGTACGGGTGCTCAGTGGAGACTGGGTACACTGGACGGACTCGCCGAGAACTCCCAGATGGTATTATACCATACGTCAGATAGCAGTTCTCCGGTGACACTGGTACAGAGTAGTCTGTTGACCCGAGATCGTCATAGAGTCTTGTGTGGTTCCCACTGTGCTTTGATTTCCATCATACCACGTCCAAGAGGGCATGCAAAAAGGTGGCTTTTGGGTACAGTCCCGAATCACATGGAGGCAATGAGCGATAGGAGGGGATTCGTCTCTCCCGGTATAGCGAGTTGATGTTGTGCTGTGTTCGATTGGCTATAACCGGAAATCCCTGGCCAGGGTTGCTGAGATTTACTGGTAAGCGTTATCAGTAGTTTCTCGAACTGTTATAGACCTCATATCGACACGACTTATCAAGCTACTGGGGTCTGACGTTTACCACCCCTAGGCGAGATATGCGACATATCAGACGACGAGACCGGACTGTACGGGAGTGTTACTGTTTGGATCCACAGGAGAATGTACAGGCTTGCTTGTTGATCTTCTGAGCGCTCAATACCTGGATAGCTGTTACGTTTAGCTGACCGCTTGCAGCTTGTGGGTGTTTGATATGATCATCACCTACTGCCGGCGTATTGACGATTCTTTAGAGTCCTACACAGAGGTTTCTTGACTCAGGCAAAACGGAGTAGGAGCACATATGTGATATGTGCGGGACCGAGGATAATGCGATATGTGATACCGTATTCTATTCTCGCGATATTTGATATCAGCCGGGTCATTGGATCAAGTGTTGATTCGATGAATCGGTACGGATAAATATTAGTCGGTTATATGCGATATAGCCGGATTGTCGGATCAAGTGTTGATTCGATAATTTAATGTATAATAATATATTTGATATATTAAATTGCATTAACTAATATTTGCTCACTAAAAGATTCTTTTTCTCACTCGGGTAATACATTGATATATATGCGATATATGTTAATTGTATTATTTTATTTTGTTACAATAAATATTATATATGTGATATATAATATTGTAACATGATATGATAAATAATGCAACATGTTTAGTGGAGTTTAAACTTGATTAGGGTTTGGATTAGGGTTAAACTTTCTAGATGTTTCTAGAAGGTTTTCTTTTTGTCATTTGAAAGATATTTTGAAATGAGTCATGCTTTAACCAAACCCAAACCCTAACCCTAGTTAATTCTCTACATTGGTTAAGTGAACCATGGTTGCATAATCTATCATATTATTACTTCTTCTATTCATCACAAAAGGAGAATTACATTATTCATCATCTTCTTCCTTCTTCTTCCAAGCTTGAAATGGTTTCTAGCTTTGATTTTGTGATGAATAAATATGAGAAAAAGAGAAATAAATAGAGCAAAATTCCTACTTCATCATCCTCATCTTCCCTTGCCATTTAGATGAGGGTGTTCACATCTAAACTCACACAGTGGGAATCACACAAGACTGTACCAGTGTCACCGGAGAACTGCCATCTGACGTGTGGTATATCACCATCTGGGAGTTCTTGGCGAGTCCGTCCAGTGTACCCAGTCTCCACTGAGCACCCATACACCATCTCTGATGTCAAACACCGATGGATATAGGATCATCCATCACCCATCATATGGGTCAAGATGCGTATACGCTAGTCTACTCTGGTGTATCGATGCCCTGTCTCGATATACCCTCGACTAGGAACAGTTATAAGATGTACTCATCGACTACTATGGCCCCACTGGTGTGATCTCATCATAGTCCTAGTAGTCGAGTACAGATCCTAAGGGCTTTATCAACATGTGAGAGTAAGACAGTAAACAAATACAAGTCAACATGTTAAGATAAAGTGAAACCAAATAGCATACTATCGTGACGAGCAAGAAAGTCCTCTCTGTATATATCCAAGCATCTATCATAATATACATCATATGTACAACAATGGCCTCTAGGGCATATACATAACTAACAATCTCCCACTTGCACTAAGGCCAGCTGCTGTAGTATCTCATACCTAGCATCCCGAATAATCTCTCAAACTGTATCTGGGGAATGGCCTTCGTGAGTGGATCCGCAGTGTTATCCTTCGTATCTACACTCCTGATTTCGATCTCCCGGCGATCAACTATCTCCCTGATCAGGTGATACCGCCTCAGAATATATCTGGACTTCTGATGGGACCTGGGTTCCTTGGCCAAAGCCACAACTCCATTGTTATCGCAATACAGAGGTATTGGATGTTCAAAGGATGGAACCTTACCAATTTCAGTGATGAACTTCTTCATCCAGACAGCCTCTTTGGCAGCATCGTTGGCAGCGATGTATTCAGCCTCCATCGTCGAGTCTGCAACGGTATCCTGTTTGGAACTCTTCCAACACACCGCCTCTCCATTGAGGGTAAAGACAAATCCCGAGTGCGACTTAGAGTCGTCCTTATCACTTTGGAAGATGGAATCGGTAAAGGACTTCACCCGGAGTTCTCCGTTACCATACACCAAGAATATGTCTCTAGTCCTTCGCAAGTACTTGAGAATGTTCTTCACAGCTGTCCAGTGACTCTCTCCAGGATCTGCTTGATACCGACTCACTACACTTAGTGAGTATGCTATATCGGGTCTGGTACATAGCATCGCATACATGATAGAGCCTAATGCCGAAGCATAGGGTATCCCTTGCATGCGAGCTCTCTCCAAATCAGCCTTGAGAGACATCTCTTTGGAGAGAGTGAGTCCAGAGATCATGGGTTGGTTCCCATCCTTGGATTCTTCCATACTAAACCTCTTTAGTATGGTGTCGATGTATCTGGATTGGGACAATCCAAGTATCCGTTTGGATCTATCTCTATAGATCCTAATACCCAATATGCAGGAGGCATCACCTAGATCTTTCATTGAGAATCTTTGTGATAAGAAGAGCTTGACTGATTGCAGCATAGGAATATCATTTCCTATCAAGAGTATGTCATCCACGTACAATACGAGGAAGACAACCTTACTCTCTGCCACCTTCTTATAGATACAAGGTTCATCTATATTTTTGATGAAGTCAAACTCTTTGACTACAACATCAAAACAGATGTTCCAACTCCGCGATGCTTGCTTTAACCCATAAATGGATTTAAGCAGTTTGCACACCTTTCCGCTGCTCCCACTATCTACGAAGCCCTCTCCCTGAGTCATGTACACGCACTCTTCTAAATCACCATTTAGAATGGCGGTCTTAACATCCATTTGCCAGATTTCATAGTCATGGTATGCAGCAATGGCAAGTAAGATCCGGATGGACTTAAGCATAGCCACTGGAGAAAAGGTTTCGTCATAATCCACACCTGGTCGTTGACGAAATCCCTTTGCTACAAGTCTAGCTTTGAAAGTCTCAACTTTTCCATCTACACCAAATTTCTTTTTAAAAATCCACTTGCTCCTAATGGGTTTTACCCCTTTAGGAGCATTTTCTAAAGTCCATACTTTATTGGTGTACATGGATTCCATCTCAGATCGCATTGCATCCAGCCATTTCACAAAGTCACTACTCGTGATGGCCAGCTCGAAACTAGTCGGGTCATCATCTTCCATGATGCAATCCTCGTTTCCACCATCAATGAGAAAACCGTAGTATCTCTCAGGCGGATGAGAAACCCTGCTAGATCGGCGGAGAGGCCGGGGTTCGTCGGGTACTACTGAATCTTCTGGTTCTACCAAGTCTTCTGTTATAGTTTGTGTCGCTGGAACCTCTTCCAGTTCTACCTCAATGCCACTATTCTGTTTCATAAGAAAACCTTTTTCTAAGAAAGTGGCATGTCGAGGAACAAACACCTTTTGTTCCTCGGGGTGGTAGAAGATATACCCTTGTGAATTTTTGGGATATCCTACAAACTTACATAAGACAGATCTTGCCTCGAGTTTATCCGGATTTTGTCTTTTGACATAGGCTGGACAACCCCATATCTTAACATACTTAAGAGATGGTCTCTTCCCTTTCCATATCTCATATGGAGTGGTAGGCACCGATTTGGTAGGAACCATATTCAATAGGTGTCTGGCTGTCTCAAGCGCATACCCCCAGAAGGAAATAGGTAACTCAGCTGTATTCATCATTGAACGCACCATATCTAATAGGGTGCGATTCCTTCGTTCCGATACACCGTTGTGCTGTGGTGTATAAGGTGGAGTAAGCTGAGAGAGAATCCCATTCTCTTTTAGATAATCTTGGAACTCATTGCTTAAGTATTCTCCTCCTCGATCAGATCAAAGGATCTTAATACTTTTGCCCGTTTGGTTCTCTACTTCGTGCTTATATTCTCTGAATTTCTCAAAAGCTTCAGACTTGTGTTTCAATAGGAACACATGCCCGTATCTAGAGAAATCGTCAGTGAATGTAATGAAGTAGGAAGAACCATTCCTGGCATGCATAGACATGGGACCGCATACATCACTATGTACCAGTCCTAAGAGTTCCGTAACTCTTTCTCCGTGTCCACTAAACGGAGCTTTGGTCATTTTTCCTTTGAGACATGAATGGCAAGTATCATAAGATGATAATTCGAACGCATTCAAATAACCAACCTTATGTAACTTAGCCAGTCGTGTCGCATTGATATGACCAAGTCTACAATGCCACAAGTAGGATTCGTTCATTTCTAAACTCTTCCTCTTTTGCGTGTTTTGTATATTGAGGACTGTATTTTGATTTAGAATGAATATGCCATTATGTAATGAGCCTGATGCAATCAACTTTTGATCTAGGAATATGTTCATAACATTATCTTGTACTACAAAATCATATCCTTCTTTACTCAATAAAGAAACTGATATAATGTTGCACATCATGTTCGGTATATAATAGCACTCATTCAGAATCAGTGTATCACCACTTGGTAATACTAGGTGATATTCGCCAACTGCTTTGGCTGCAACATTTGCACCGTTCCCTACTTGAACGGAATGATCACCTTTTCCCAGTTCTCTACCTTTACGTAGCCCATGTAACAATTTACATATGTGGGATCCTGATCCTGTATCTAATACCCAGGACGTAAGGTGAACTAAGAAACAGTTCTCAATAACTAACACACCTGAAGAAGATGCATCAACATGCATGCTCTTTTGGGCGGCTTGAGAATCCAGATATTCTCCTATTTCCTGTTCAGTCTTATAACTCTTATAAGAAAGAACGGGTCTAACGTTCCCCTGCTTAATATAATAAGCAGGTTCAGTCAATACATCCATATTATTATCTTGATTATGGCCTGACATGGTCGCTACCTGGAGAGAAAGAGAAGAAAACACTTTAGCGTATGCACTTGCAAGATTAGATTGGTTATTATCTTATCTAATCAGGATGTCTCCCACTGTTTTTATCAATTCTACCTTCAAACCCTAAAAGGTAAGATTGGCCGGGATTAATTACACCCTACGATTTCGTCAATCTTTCAGCCAGATCAGTGTCGGTATTTGAGGGAGGTTCCCCGTGCTTTCGCACGGACCTAATTAAAGTAAACCTCATTTTCCCAGAGGCGTAACCCCATTAACACTTTTCTTCGATACCTACTTGATCGACTAATTGTCCTGTGTAAAACTCTCCCAGGAGTAACTCTTACTCGCAGCGGGTATCGGGATCCAACTATCTCATAGAAGGTATGCAATCTTATTGCAAATTTCGACACTTGAAATTCCCAATAATATTTTACCCCTAGTGTTCTATGACCTTGACGAATGCCAAACAACCCATAGTCCACTAGTCAAGTTCAACCCGTACATTTTTTGATTGAATTAAACCCACCCGCATGACCCTTGACGAATGCCAAACAACACCGTACGAATACCCTAATCCAATCTGCATCATATGCATAAGCAGATAAATACTAGTTAGCTACCGTACAGTACGCCTTGACGAATGCCAAACTACCGTAGCACGAATACTAAGTAGTACTTATCTGAAATGATGGAGGGCTACGCAGGTTTTTCAGAAAACCATGAGCGTAATGAACTTGATATCGTCGTAGAATCATGTGAAATTTTGAAATGCAGTGTTTTTGAGGCTTTCATTGGTTTTGCTAAAGAGGTCACTCCCGGTGAAGGGATCTCGGCTCTTTCCACATCGAATAAGTTGCAGAACATATCATATATATCACCGTGCAAAGCAAAACTCTAAAAGCAATCAAAAGACAAACCGAGTTTTGTAGCATCTGCCAGTTTCGCTAAAGAGGTCACTCCCGGTGAAGGGATCTCGGCTCTTTCCTCATCGAATAAGGTGCAGGGTATATCATATATACCACTATGCAAAGCAAAACTGTAGCTACCCTTTTTATAAAGTTTTGATTCTACAACATCTTTTAGGTTTCTTTTCTTTTTATTAATCTCATTAATAAAAAATCCCATCAGCTTATGCTTCCTAAGCATCACAGATAAATACGACGTACACTTATGCCATCCGCATTCGCCTCGATGTCCCCTCGTGCACCGTTAAGTTAGGTAACTAACGACAGAGCAGGGCAGGGCTAGTGCGGGTTAAAACATAAGTAACGTCTATATAATATATCATATATACTATATACTGTATCCATCACAACATATCAAATGATCACATCACAGATATCGCAGCAGAAACATAGGTATAATGTGGGATATACTAGGACGTCCATATTTAGTATTTAGCCAACAATAGAAAATACGGAATCCACAGTCGTGATGAATAGCCAAGCCCACACCCTGGACCCCTACGAGAGCGGCAAGCGACCCTACCAATTCTGGAGTTTAGGAGACCTGGTCTCGACTCCTCGAGATGGCCTCCCACTGAACCCCAGAACCCGGTCACTTGTGGTCCCCTCCTTGGGTCCATCCTAATGCGGAAAAGTAAATAATATACAACACTGGTGGCATCAACCACAACCTGGAAGTTCCCCAAATAAAAGAATATTACATTACATTTGAATTTACATGAATGAAAATATAAAACTCTCATCTCAAATAAAACCCCCGGCTATTCAATCACGACAATCCTGCACATCATATCTCAGCAACACATAATATCTCATATCATCAATGTAAGTAAGTATGCATACACCGATCGTCGTCGATGTATAGCAACGACAACCGGCAATACAACTACATACTACGCTTACGGTCGCAGAAAAAAATTTGTAAAACTACAATATTTGGAATCCACAATCACTTTAGACATCGTAAATCCGAAATATCACATACTTCGCATTTCATGCCTAACTCTATGAATTCCACATATTGTATCACATTCCAGATAAATAGACAGTATTAAACTTTTCGAACAGATAATCAAATACCCAAAATTTCCCAAATAGCTCAACACTTGAGCGGAGTTCAAATAATCCCAGAATATGTCACAGTACCAGTGATCCAGCCGTAGAAGGGTCAAGCCAACGCCTCACATGTGGCACGCCGTACTGCCCCAAACCCGAAGGTTTAAAAGGCAGTTCAAGATGGTCACATAATCGAGTTAAGGTTTGTTGTCTTCTAGAGGGTCCACCGTGTTACTTGCATATTTTTCCGAAAGATTTAAACCCGATAAAAATTCAACACTTGAAAGTTTTTCGTGCCAGGAAAAAAATGAGTTAATGATATCCGTTCGAACATTTTAACAGTTTCTAAATATCCGGAAAAAATAAAGAATTTAAATATTCCGATCGAATCTACGATTACAAAATAAACCCCAGAATATTCAACACTTCAGTCAGAATAAAAATACCCTGAAAATATACAAGCAGTAAAACGAATTACCGTGAAAAACAAAATGTCCAATCAAACAGTAGTGCCGCGGATCCGCGGCCCAAGCAAGGTACGGCCGCGATTCCGCAGCGCTATGTAGGGATTACATCATCGTTTTTCACCATAATTCTTGAATTTACCTGCTGAATTTTTTAGGAATTTTTAATTTTGAAAAATCACAGTTTTTAGAAAAAGTCCAGAGAGGGGTTCATTTTCGTCGGTTCGGGTTCGATCGGAGTTTTAACTTCGTAAACACGTCGCCTAATGCTCTAGCTAGGCTCTGATACCACTGTAGGGTTCCTAGGAACACTTGTAAAGGTTCATAAAATATCAAACATGCCCGAATAAAATTTTACATGTGCCGAACAACCCAAAGACGGGATCTTAGCTAGATTATTAGGGTTTAGCATGCAAGATAACATCTTTAAAGTTAAGTGTGAGGGATTACAACCTTTGTAGTCCTCTCCTTCGCTTCATAAGCTCCGAGTAGAAGTCCCTTCGCCGCGATCCATGATCTCCCGGACTCAAGAGAGGCTCCACGACTCGAACGATCCATGCTAGCTTGAAGTGTTCTAATTCTCCGATGATCTACGTCGAAGTTGCTATAACCCAAGCTTTCTCACTCTAAAGAGATGAACACCCTAATCTAATGGGCAAAATTAGATGAGGATGATTGAGTAGTATTTATGCTATCTTTTTTATTTCACTTTCTCACAATAAATCATCAGAAAAGGATTAAGTAATGAGCTCTCTCCCAAACTCAAGAGAGAAGAAGATGAAGAATGAAAAGAATAATCCTTTTGTGATGAATAGTAGTCAAGAGTATATGATTGATTATAGAACCATGGTCAAGGATGAGAGGTTAAAACTTGTAGAGAATAAACTAGAGTTAGGGTTTGGTTAGGTTAAGGATAAGTATCAACCATAATATCGTAACCAAGACAAAATAGAATCCTTCTAGAATGATCAAGAAGGAGCTTACCCTAATCAAACCCTAATCCCTTTTTATCATCCTTAAACATGTTTTATAATAAATCATATCATGTCACAATAATATATATCACATATATATTATATATTTGCAACAAAAGAAAATAATACAATTAACATATATCGCATATATATCAATGTATTAATCCGGTGAGAAAATGAAATAATAAAGCGAGCCAATATTAGATAATGTAATACAATATATCATATATATCATTATACATTAAATCATCGAATCAACACTTGATCCAACGATCCGGCTATATCGAATATAACCGACTAATATATCATGTACCGATTCATCGAATTAACACTTGATTTGATGTCCCGGTTCATATCTAAATATCGCGAGAATATAATAAGGTATCTCATATCGCATTATCCTCGGTCCTGCACATATCATATATGTGCCTCTACTCCGTTTTTCCTGAGCCAAGAAACCTCTGTGTAGGACTCTAAAGAATCGTCAATACGCCGGTAGCAGGTGATGATCATATCAAACACCCACAAGCTGCAAGCGGTCAGCTAAACGTAACAGCCACCCAGGTATTGAGCGATTAGAAGATCAACAAGCTATCCTGTCCGTTCTCCTATGAATCCAATCAGTAACACTCCCGTACAGTCCGCTCTGTTCGTCTGATATGTCGCATATCAAGTCTAGGGGCGGTATACATCAGACCCCAGTAACCGATAAGTCGTGTCGATGTGAGGCTCATAACAGGTCGAGAAACTACTGGTAACACTTACCAGTATATCTCTATATCAGCCCTGGCCAGGGACTTCCAGTTATAGCCAATCGAACACAGCACAACATCAACTCCCTATACCGGGAGAGACGAATCCCTTCCTATCGCTCATTGCCTCCATGTGATTCGGGACTGTACCCAAAAGCTACCGTTTTGCACGCCCTCTTGGACGTGGTAAGGTCGAAATCAAAGCACAGTGGGAATCACACAAGACTCTATGACGATCTCGGGTCTACAGACTACCCTGTACCAGTGTCACCAGAGAACTGCCATCTGACGTGTGGTATATCACCATCTGGGAGTTCTCGGCGAGTCCGTCCAGTGTACCCAGTCTCCACTGTGCACCCATACACCATCTTTTATGTCAAACACCGATGGATATGGGATTATCCATCGCCCATCATATGGGTCAAGATGCGTATACGCTAGTCTACTCTGGTGTATCGATGCCCTGTCTCGATATACCCTCGACTAGGAACAGTTATAGGATGTACTCATCGACTACTATGGCCCCACTAGTATGATCTCATCATAGTCCCAGTAGTCGAGTACAGATCCTAAGGGCTTTATCAACATGTGAGAGTAAGACAGTAAACCAATACAAGTCAACATGTTAAGATAAAGTGAAACCAAATAGCATACTATCATGACGAGCAAGAAAGTCCTCTCTGTATATATCCAAGCATCCATCATAATATACATCATATGTACAACAATGGCCTCTAGGGAATATACATAACTAACAATATCGGCATGACTTATCAAGCTACTGGGGTCTGACGTTTACCACCCCTAGGCGAGATATGCGACATATCAGACGAACAGACCGGACTGTACGGTAAGTGTTACTGGTTGGATTCACAGGACTGTGAGCGGGCTTGCTCGTTGTTCTTCTGATCACTCAATACCAGGGTGGCCATTACGTTTAGCAGACCGCTTGCGGCTTGTGGGTGTTTGATATGATCATCACCTGCTGCCGGCGTATTGACGAGTCTTTAGAGTCCTACACAGAGGTTTCCTGGCTCAAGCGAAATGAAATATTAGCGCATATGATATATGTGCGGGACCGAGAATAATACCAGTATGTGATACTGAATTCTATTCTCGCGATTTGTATCATCAGACGGTTATATAAGATATAGCCGAGTTACCGAATCAAGTGTTGATTCGATACATTGATACACTTGATATTAGTCGGTTATATGCAGTATGACCGGATCATTAAATCAAGTGTTGATTTAATGATTTAATGTATAATTATATATTTGATATATTACTTTACATTAACTAGTATTGGTTCACTTAAGATTATTTTCTCACTTGATTGTGCACATTGTATATATGATATATGTTTGTGCACTAGTTTGTATCATGTTTGATGGTACTTGCAAACTTGGGTGTGTGTATGCTTTAAACCATGTTTAGGTTAATGGTTAGGTTTTATTTGTTTTATTTATTTTCTTTATTTATTTTTGGCAAAAATGAAATGGTGGCTTGCTTTGTTTTATTCTTGAAGCTTCATGAAGCTTTGAAAGTCTTAACCATTTTGTTTTTTCCTTAACCTAACCATTACACCTAAACCCTAGTTTATTCTCTACATGTGTCTACTTCACCCATGGTTGCATTATGATAAGGTTCACTTGATTTATTATTTTCAAGATAATTATTTTTCCTTCTTTTTCATTTTCTTTTTCAAGTGAAGAAAGCATTCTTGAAAATTTCCAAGTGATGAAATCAAGTGAGAAATCCAAATCCAAAGTGTTCCTATTTCTTCATCCTCTACCACTTGCCATGTTGTATAGGGTGTTTTCTTCACAAGTTTCATGACTTAGTGAAGATAGAGCTTGAGTTTGAGTTGCCTCGACGTAGATCATCTTCGGCATCGAAGTCAACGACCTAGCCCGATCATTTCTCCGATGAAACCAACGCTAGACTCCGGGATCCGGTTGATCGCAGCGGAGGGACTTCATCACGGAGCTAAAGAAGTGGAGGTCCGGATCTATAAAGGTTGTAGTCACTTTCACTTGTAGTTAAGTTGTTAACTTGCTTGGTTTCGCCTTTACCTCTAGTTAACGATCTTCATTAGGGTTTCTCGTCACATGAAAAATTTGAATTGGACATGGTTGATCAGTTGTAGAACCTCATGGGTGTGCCTAGGCACCCTATAGTGGTATCAGAGCCGAGCAAGAGCTTTAGGAGAAGTGTAGACGATGTTAGAAATCCGATTGAACCACGAAACCCTAAACTTGACCCCTCTCTGTTCATTTCCTGAAACTGTGGATTTTTCCTAATTAAAAATACCCAAAAAATTCAGCAGGCTTTTTTAAGGGTTACTGTGCAGCACGTGAGCATAAATCGATTAAAGCGCCGTGGAGCCGCGGCATGAGCATGGCTCGTGCGGCGGTTCCGCGGCCATGATGTCACTTCATTCTTTTCTGTTTGCACAGTAATGTCCTTCTGTCATTCCTGATTCTTCTGGATATTTTAAATTTATATTCCACAGTTGAGTTTTTTGGGTTGTATTGGGGACTCGATGTTTCGATCGGAATGTTTGACTTCGTCTATGTGTTTTTCCGGGTATTTTAGAACATGTTAAAAAGTTCGACCGGATATAAATACCCACTTTTTCCCCAGCCGGGAAATTTCCAATTGTTGGATTTTTCCGTAGTTTAATAACGTTCTAAGTAGTGCAAGTAACGCGATGGTCCCTCTAGAGGAAAACAAACCTTAACTCGATTATGTGACCGTCTTGAACTGCCCTTTGAACCTTAGGGTTTGGGGCAGTACGGCATGCCTCATGTGAGGCGTTGGCTTGACCCTTCTACGGCTGGACCGTTGGTACTGTGGAATGAAGTGAATGTTTTTAAACTTATTTCATGTGTTGAGCTGTTTCGGGAAAACTTGGGTGTTTGATTGTTCGATCGGAAAGTTTAACATTTTACAATATTTGGAATCCACAAGTAGTTATGAGATAACTGAATGAATGTTATAAACATAGCAGTTTAGTCTCACTTGATCGGTTGCCACGGAATTTTGATGTGATCAAAAGTCCGTCGCAATCACGTAGCGTACGCGAATACTCGCCGGATAAACTTAATAGACAGATAAACCCCATAGCCCCGACCAAGTGACTGTAGAAGAACCCCGTCGCCGAAAGCATCCGTTCGGGTGCTCGCGGCAGCGGTGTTCCGCCTTGGTGCACTTCGCCGACGGCATTGGGGGTGTGTCCGTCTACTAAAGTTTACGACGAGCATTCGGTCAGGATGTCAGGAATCTTGTTGAATTGCCCGACTTGATATTGAAAAGTGTTTTCGATAATGAGACTAAAATGCGGGGTTTATAATTGGTTAGGCATGCGATCTCTAAAGAGTTTGCGGATTCCAACTGTTGTAGTTTTACACTTTCTTTTCTGTGACCGTAAGTGTAGTATGTAGTTGTATCACCGTTTTCGTTGCTATACGTCGACGATAATCGGTGTATGCATACTTACTTACGTTGATGACATGTGATGTTATGTGTTGCTGGATATGTTATATTGGATCGTCGTGTTTGAATAGCCGGGGTTTTTTTTATGTGAGATGAGTGTTTTTTCATTTTCATTCATGTAAAAACTTGTATGTAATATTCTTTTATTGGGGCACTTCCGGGTTGAGGATGATGTCACCTTTGTTTATTATTTACTTTTCTGCATTAGGATAGACCCAAGGAGTGGAGCACAAGTAACAGGGTTCTAGGGTCCAGTGGGAGACTATCTCGAGGAGTCGAGTCCGGGTCTCCTAACCCTAGAATTGGTAGGGTTGCTTGCCGCTCTAGTAGGGGTCTAGGGGTGTGGGATTGGCTATTCATCACGACCGTGGAATCTGTGTTTTATTTAGGTTCATAATAAAACACGGACGTCCTTGTATATCCGATATTTCATATGATATTTTCTGCTGCGTTATCTGTGATGTGATCATGTGATATGTTTAGATAGATATTGTATATAGTATATATGATATATTATATAGACGTTGCTTATGTTTTACACCCGCGCTAGCCCTGCCTCGCTCTGGCGTTAGTTACCTAATCTAACGGTGCAGACGGGACATCGAGGCGAATGCGGATGGCATAAACGTACGTTATATTTATCTGTGATGTTTAGGTGGACTTAAATGATGGGACATTCATTAATGAGATTAATGAAAGAAAATAAACCGAAAAGATGTTGTGGAATCGAATTTCAAAAATAAAAACAGGTAGCTACAGTTCTTGTTTTGCATAGCGGTGTTCCTTGTAGAACATCCTGCACCTTATTCGATGAGGAAAGGGCCGACGATCCCTTCACCGGGAGTGACCCCTTTAGCAATAACTGGCAGATGCTACAACTCTCGGTTTTTCTTTTGATTCCTTCTATAGTTTTGCTTTGCACAGCGGTATATATGATATATTGTAACGTTTTGAAAATCGTTTCGGTGAAAGTTGGAAAAAAAAACGGTAAAATAAGGTGGTTTTCTGTAAAAAGTCAAAATGCAAATATCTTTATTATAAAATTAAATATACATATTTTAGCTATGTAATTGCTAGTATTTGGTGTTTATTGAGCCACTGGTGAAATTTCAAATTTTCTGAAAATTTTTCCGAAATTAATTATTTTAATATTATTTTAAGCCGTCACTAATATATTTAATTAGGGAAAATTACAAATTGGAATGAGTTGAAACAAATTTTGTGCATCATAAAACATTAAATAAAATTTTATCATGTGGTTTTTGAAATGAAATTGTTTGCCAAAACGGTTTAGAAATATCGAAGAAAAAGTCTTTTTTTCCGGTGAAATTAGTGTTAATGGGAATTGGGGTACAGCATTTATCTTTTTCCTAACCCACACACCCGTACCTCACCCTTTCCCCATGTGGCCGGCCCCACCATGACAGCCTCCCCTCTCTCTCTCTCTCTCCAATCACCTCACTTTCAAAAGAAAAGAAAAAAAAAGAAAAGAAAGTGAAAGAAAGTCAAAAGGGGTTGTGGACTTCGCCTTTTTCTCTCCACTTTCTCCACCTCACTCTCTCTCCTCCCCCACTCCTCAACTTGGCCGAAACCCCCCTGCTGCAACAGCCCCTCATTTCCCCCAAAATTCCATCTCTTTTGCTTCAAAAATTCATCAAATACCCTACAAAAAAATCCCAAAATCTAAATCCAACTCTTACCCATTTCTCATTTGCCTTTCTAGCATCGATTTAGGAGCATGGGAGCAACTTTTGGAGGCTAGGATTTGCATGGTAGATTTCTATTTGTGAGGTATAAATTTGTGCCCCATGGTTTGTTGTTGATTAGTTGCATATATAATTTTGTTTATAAGGGTTAATTTGGTTGTTGTTGATTGTGTGTTTGAAAGTTTAAGAGAATGGATTGTGATCAAGTTAGGGAGTGTATTGTTTGATCATGGTTGTGATGGGTAGCTTACCATCTTAGGATTTGTAGAAAGTAAACTAGTAGTTAGATTTCAAATTGTTGCATGGAAATGTCTAAGTTAAGTTATTTTGCTAATTAGAGTTTTTGAAAATTTATCAAATGCTTAGATTAAAATATAATTAAGTTTTCATGTCATTATAAATATTATAATGAGTAGTTTAATGACTTTGGTTCATGCAAAACCAAGCTTAATTGATGAATTGTGAATTTTGCTTTAAAATGTGTTAAAAATTGATAGTTTTGCAAACTAGGATTTTGGAAATTATGCAAATTTATGAGATTAAATTATGGAAATGGTTTTTATGACTTATTTAAGATATTTAGTGAATATTGTGGCCGCTAGATTCGTTTATACATCGAGTTTTGTACTAAAACGGTGATTTGTGCTTGCTAGGTTTTCGGAAAAATGACTTTTTAAGTGAAATTGTGGTTTTTGTGAATTTTAAGCTATTTTATATTATAATTAGTGCTTGTAATTATACAAATGAGTGTGTTGGGAGTTTTCTCAATAGTTTGGCGTTTATACGCCGACGTCGAGGGTTTTTGGGTCGATTTGTGAAGGCAACCATAGGTTTTGACCTATGTGGGATTCGTGCGTCGCTTTGGTCGGGAGTCGGATTTTAATGCGATACGGTGCGTTATGATATGTAGGTACCCCATGTGTACTTCGAGACGACAAGCAAGCGCGTGGCGACGTCGGCACCGGCGAGCGAGGACCAGGTGAGTAGATTTATATCTACGGGGAGAAGTCGGGTGGATGGAGTATAGCACCTCCGCAGTCCGTGGTGGTGTATACGGATGCGTATACACACTAAAAATTATTATATATTATTTGGGATTAATAACGATGTTTAGGATGGATATTGATGTGTTGGATTATTTTAGTGTTGCGAACCCTAGGGTAGTGTTGCACTATACATACACACATACATACTTGCATACATTCCTATTTATATGTGCTCATGGGATTCTTTATAGTTATGTGTTCACATGGGTATGGGACTATGTGTTCACATACGGTTTTGAGGATGATACTTGGGATTGAGCTGAGTCGTTGAGATTTGTTTTGTGGTTATGATATCGGTGATATGGCAGGATTCGTACTTGAGGTACGTCCTGGTGTTATAGCGGATCTTGGGGTGGCGATACGGGTGAATAGTGTTATAAATAAAATGGTCGACATGTGATCGTGATATGAGGCATGATATGCTAGGATATTGATCCTAGGCTGTATTGGGCGATGTATACCCCTTGATGATGCTATGTGCTGACGGTATCGGTTTGTACGGGATTGTCGATCTGTAGTCAGATCATGACTATATTGATGATATTAGTATTGTATTAGACATAGGTCAGTACCTTAGACTATGATCTTTGATAAAGAGGATACCGGATGAATAGTGTCATGAATATGATTTTGACCCGTACTCAGATTTGGGATGCCGTACGACGGTTTTACGTACGAGCTATATATTGATGATTGATCCGCACTCTTGACTTGGGATGTCTGGTTATAGATATGATATTATTGAGGCGGGATCACCGACTATACATATACAGGTATGTATATGTATCGACTCAGATGATAGGCTGTTTCCTTACCTGTAGTTCAGCTTGTTAGTTCAGCCGTATAGTTTAGTGTAGTTGTTAGATTAGATTAGACTTCTTATCTATTTCAAAAACTAACGAATCGTGAGTATTTTAAAAGACAGCCCAAGGGATCCTACGGATATTTCAAAAGACGTATCTTTTCATAAAAACACCATAGCCCCTATTTTCAAAACCCCATGATTCGTGTTATTTCAAAAGGCACCATTTGTAGGACTTATATTAGATTAATGCAGGTTAGTTACAGTTGCGTCTAGTATTCAGCTCCTGATTATTATTGTGGTTCGCTTCGCATCGCATACTTATGTTATAATTTCTTATTGCAATGTTGATATCATATTGTTAGGACACCAGCACCATTACCGATGATGCGTATGTACCACGTACACTTACTTGCCGGCTCACACACATCTTCATCGGTAATTGCCATGTCACGTACACCTTAGAAAATATTATTGCTTGACTTAGCTTGTTAGTTAGTAATTTGACATGATATTAGTGTACCTGCCTTATATGCCAGCTTAACATTGTAGTTATTACTTGTCACTTCATGCATACTGTTATTCATTGTTATGCCTATATTCATGGTTTTACATGCTATTAATGATTTGGATTCGGATTTCCATGAAATTTTCTGGATTTGGGGGGAAAACCGCAAAACTTATATAAACTGATTTCGCTCTTTTTAAATAAAAAGTGCGTTTTTTCCCATGATGTATGAGTCGTCCACCATGAGTTTGTTGATGGATTTCGTGACCCGATTCGAGGAGGCGGATGAACCGTTTCGGGTACATGGTGGACCCGGTAAGGTACCCCGGGGCAAGAAGCGCGTGATGATGATGATGTGAGCCTGGCAGGGGAGCACTACCTACCGGTGATTTTACCCGACGCGTCGGATATCCGGAGGATACCGTCGTGGTCTTGAGATGGATGGTAGGGGCCGGTCTGGACTGACGGCGCCCTAGATATTGTGATTAAGACATTGAGATTTCGAGATATTGAGGTACAGAGACTGTGATACAGAGATATCGAGATTTTGGGATTACGTTTTGTGCCGATGCTAGGCACTGTTTTATGCTGATTTCATTATGATACCTCATTTTAAAAATACAGGGAAATCTCACTAAATTATGAAAACAGTTTCTTCATTTACATGTATTCTGTTTTCATGCATTCATACCTCATTCATATGATATATTGCTACCTAAGGCACTGACACAGGCACATGAGATTACACTCAGGTTAGATATTTACCTTAGCCATTGTTATAGGCTGCATGTTATATACACATTTGAGGATATATTATGATCATTGACCTAGGATTGCGTTATTTATGCGATTTCTGTGCGTAGATGTTTTTTTACTCACGAGTTGGAAACTCACCCCCGTTGTGCCACAGTTCTTGCAGGTTTCACCGTACAGGTTTCATTACGGCTTGCTGGCACTCTTTCCATTTCCGGGTGACTTGCTAGTAGGTGGGTTTATTTGTATCGCACCCATCATTATATCTTGTATATCATTATTCTGTTGTATCTAGAAGTTCCATCAACCAAACATGTATTTATTTGAGATAGAGACCAGCGATGTTATTCTTTCGACCTTAGAGTCGCGCGTTATATTTCTGTGGTTTTCTTGCGGTTTTGAGTTTCCTTTTGAATTTTGATTCTCGCCGTTGGCGTTGTATATTATATTGCTTGTGTGGTTGTGACCGTCGATTGACGAAGAGCTAGCTCCCGCTTGGGGATGCCTTTTTATTGATTTCGTATACTATTCATGTTGTATCCCGTTTGGGGGCCAGTATTTACAAAGGAGACTCTGCCGAAATTTTCGGGAAATATTTCATGTTTTTTTAAAAAGAACCGCTTAATTTGGCTTATGCTATTAAAACTACTTGTTTTAAATTGGTTTTCCTTCACTCTACTACTTTTCTTGGTTTGGGTTTCTGGGTTTTCGGCTTACTTAGGTTACGTACGCCTCGAGACGTTCGTAGTTTAAGTGCCGGTCATATTCTATACTTTCGGGACGTGACAAAGTTGGTATCAGAGCGTTAGGTTTTACCTTCGGAGCGTAGGATGACCCTTGGTTGATGGAATAGGTGACTAAAGTAGAGTGACGTACCGTGGGTATGTTCCGCGGCATACTTACGACACGCCACTCCACTTAAGGAGCCTTAGGATGTACATTTCTTTGCTCAGTATTATATTCATTCCGATCTGGCCTCATCAGTACCAGTTATGGTTTTGCTGCCACGATTACGGGCAGGGAGAGCTACAGCTAGAGTTGCGGTTAGCACGAGCTCGTCACGAACGAGGACTGACCAGGGCGAAATTCCGGCAACACACGATTGCAGAGATGTGTCTTTTTACTGTGTTTCTGCGCCACCAGCGTTTGGCGGATCGCCTTTATGAGGTTACTCGGATGTGCTGATCGACACTAGAGGATTGAGCCAATGATAGAGGCCAGCCAGATTTTGATGACCGTTGGTGTGTTGCTTATTCATGATGATCGAGGCACTGTTCAGCGTGCAGACGAGCAAGCCAGTTATTTCTGCGAACGACGAGATATTGCCCCAGATGCTTTAATAAGGGCAGAACGAGTTGTACTAAGAGATGATAGAAGGTCGCTAGTCATCGAGGATGAATGACTAGGACATGTGGATCATTCGCCTACCCCAATGCGAGGTCATCAGATAGATTGGTTCCAGCTAGAGACGACTTCACGCGGAGACGTTGGGAGTCGACAGAGACGATCGAATGTCAGAAACCTATTATTCCAAGTTTAAAGTAGTCGGAAAGACATGCAGGCAATTCTATGGTCCCTCTAGAAGAATGAAACCCTAACTCGACTTAATGACCGTGTGAATGCCTTTGAACCTTTGGGTTTGCGGCAGTTCTACGGCGCCATTAGTGAGGCTTGGGTTTCCCCTTCTACGGCTGGACCACCAATGCTGTGGTATGTACTCGATACTATTAAACTGTGCCCAAGAGGTTGAGCTCCTGGGGGATTATGAGGTTTTGACGACTCTATCGGATGGCTCGACTTAATTCGGATGCTAGGTGGTGAGATGCATTTCTTGGGAGACTCTCGATACGAGGATAGCCGTTGGAGCTCAGTCCATGTAGCCACGATGAGACGAGTCCGAAGCAGTCGACATTAGAGAAAGTGGAGTAAAGAGGTCCGTACAAGGTCTGGATAAGACGACGTTCTACTCCGCCGACATCATAGATGTGATACGCATGCTGAGGCAGAGTACTAGATATACCTTCCAGAAGGAGTTCCGATGGGTATGCAGCCGTTTCGGAGCAAGATGCAGATATAGGAAAGGACGATGACGAGACATGGATGAGACGTGTGCAGGATTCCTTCCAGGACACTGCTGCAATGATACTTGCACCCAGGATCAGATGTGTCACGTACATTCAGAGAGCCAGAGGCCGACGCCAGTGATATGCTGTCTTACGAGTGGTCGCGATGATTGACCGGGAGATGACAAGAGACGTGCCAGAACGGGATCATCCCCGTTAGCACACCTGACAAGGCCGATGAGCCGATGGACCGAGAGATTGGTAATTCCCAGTGAAGACCTTGACCCAGGAGTGGTCATTGTCACTACTACAAAGAAGGGTTGCTCCTACGGATTTATCCGTAGGGGCAACCCACTGCCCCTACGGATATATACGTAGGGGCGAAAAAATACCCCGTAGGTGCAAAGGCCGCAGGTGCAAGTTGAGACCCTGAACTTGCCCCTACGGTTAAATTTTTGCCCCTACGGGTATATGTGTAGGTCCAGGTGCCCCTACGGATTAAGCAGTAGGGGATAAGATTTTATATTATTTACGGTTTATTTTAATAAATTACTTAGACCTACGGATATAGCCGTAGGGGCATGTACTACCCCCTACGGATATATTCGTAGGTACTTTTCCGTAGGGGCACAAATTCAGGATTCCTGATATTTGCCCCTACGGATAACGCCGTAGGGGAGTGTCAGTGGCCCCTACGGATATATCCGTAAGGGGATTCCCAAACACCTGGCACTGACATCTGGGGGAAATATCAGTTACTGCTGATATTTAGCCCCTACGGATATATCCGTAGGGGTAACATGTCGGCCTACAGATTAATCCGTAGGTACATATTGTCTGTAAATTTTTTTTAAAAATGGGCTGCTTGATTTTTTCCCGCCCTGTGCACAATAATGTATACATCAATCAAATCATATATTGCAGTATTCATAATCACATCTCACGCATATATATAATATACAAAAGAAACACAAAAACTGAATATGATATGAATACAAACCAATATCAATATCGTTTCAAAATGTAGTACAATGTGTATGATATAAATAAATACATGTTTCAAAAAAAAAGAACCAAAAATCTACCCTAGCTCGGTCCAGCTCGGTCCTGCTCCTCGGTCAATAAACTCTGCAATTCATCGCGAGCGGGAGTCTGAGTGGGCGGTGGAGCTACAGGAGCTGTCTGCGGAACCGCAGCCGAAGGAGATGCGTGTGGAGGCTCGGCCGATCTACCCTGTCGCGTCTGGATATAACGTGTGTAAGAAGCGTGTAAGAACTGTTTATTATTCGAATTCGTATCATTATTAAGTTATTTCGAAACCCTGTTTGGATATCTAGTTTGGAAAAGCGTTGTTTATTTCAATTACATATGTATGTATGATTAATAAAACATAAGTCTACAACCAAATAAGCTCAGGCTATGTACTGATATTGGATATGTTGATATCTATAATATGACATTATATTTTACTATTAAGTAGTAAACATACCAGCATCTCATTCAACTCCTGAACGGTGGCCTTCAAGCTCTCCTGTTCCTGCTGGATATGTCGCTAACTGGAGACGGAGGAAGTAACCACCGGGGTGGAGTCCAACCTCATATGGGCCCTGCTAGAGCCCAGTCCTCGGCCTCTCTCCAAACCTCCATGCTGCCGTCCGTGTGCGGCGTCCAGGACTGGGGTCAGCAGCCTCGAATGTTGCCTTCCCCCTAGCAACTGTCAGAACATTATATTTAGCACATACTGGTCTATAAAATTGACAAGAAATACCAAAATCAACAAATTCAAAGCCTTACCTACAGAGATAGAAGATGTGCTCCTCTGGTATCTGCATGTATCAAAATTTGAATAATATTAATTAATTTCAGTACATACATATTAACAAGGTAAACTCGCATATAGCGCTGCTTACACATATGACAGGGAGTGAACAAGCTCTTGTAGATCATCAGGCGCAAATCTAATCTCATCAAGCAGCCCATGATAATGAGTTGGACGACTAAGAGCAAAAGAAATGTGTGTATATTTATGATATAGCATTCTAAATCAATATACATGCCCTATATAATATATAAACATACCTGGAGGAACGGGAGTGGCCTCTGTCCCTGATATGGACGCATCGCCAACAACTAGACAATCAAACATTGACAATATAAGTAATTTTGACATAAACCGGCATGGATATCTATAATATTACATTCAAAATGGATATTAGAGAGCGCACCTGCAGTGAGAAGTGGTAAAAGTATCACCCAACTAGGGTGTAATTTACAGAATCAGTTGAGACTCTTAAAAGTCATAGAAGAACCCGACCTGCACAAATCTGATGTATGCTTTCCATTGGACACTAAGAAGTCTCTAAAGGGAAAAGCCTATGTGAAAGCCATCATTAGTTCATATCAGAAGATTGATGCTGAAACAGAGAACGAGAAATATCATTTTTTTCTTCTTCCGCCACATTACTGTCTTCTCCTTCTGCCACATTACTGTCTTCTCCTTCTTATTATGTCCGCGTGCAAATTCAATGACTATATTGAGAATATGGATTAATAGTGGGTAGGAAAAGTATTTCTCAAATGGCTTTTGCGTCTTAAAACCATAAACTACTAAGTAATGACATACATAATTTTTTTAGTATAAAGGTTGTTATTTTAAGTTTTCCCTTATAGAGATATGATCTAACTGCATCTATCAACTATAAGTGTGCAGAAAATTATGATAAGAAATCATAAGAAAGGGTCGTAGCCATGCATAACCTTGAATCTACATACCAAATCATGCAAAAGCATGCACTTATTGTCACCTTGCCTTGGAATATAAAATATCTTGGAAGACTATAAGCGAGCATTTAAATCTTGATAGCTTTTGACTTCAACATATATTTTTCTCAAGTACCATGAAATATACTTGCTCCGTATAAACCGTTTTCAGGAAGATGGATTAATAATGACAAATTATCCATTGTGGCTCACTAGGTTAGCATTTTCTCTTCTATTTACCATCTTTCTAATCTGCTTGGTAAATTTATTCGGAACCGGCTGCGAATCATTAAAAGACATGCATAAGAAAGAAAGCTAAAATACAGATATATAGCATACCGATACATCGAAACTTCATAGTTGCGATGGCAATCCAGAGATATTTATTTCTACACACGTGGTGCGCGTACGAATGCGTCAGGCATCATGGACAAATATTTCAGAACATGGAAAGTATTATTCGTATAAAGTAATTAAAACTTTTAAACACCTTGGGTAGATATTTTCTTAGGTGATGCAATCATATCATGAGGATTAAATTTAAGCTATTATACATATGCATATGTATTTTTCTAACCTAAAATATCACACACACACACACAGAGAGAGAGAGAACACCTGGTAGGTAAAGAAATCAGGTAGCAGGATCCTGAAGAAATGGAGTCCATAGCATCGCTCATCATCATCATCCATGATCCCTTTGATAATATTTTTTCAAAGGGATCACGGATGATGATGATGAGCAATACTATGGACTCCATTTCTTCAGGATCCTGCTAACTGATTTCTCTATCTACCTGGTGTTCTCCCCCTCTCTCTCTCTCTCTGTGTGTGTGATATATTAGATTAGAAAAATACATAAGCATATGTATAATAGCTTAAATTTAGTCCTCATGATATGATTGCATCAACTAAGAAAATATCTACCCAAGGTGTTTAAAAGTTTTAATTACTTTATACGAATAATACTTTCCATGTTCTGAAATATTTGTCCATGATGCCTGACGCATTCGCACGCGCACCACGTGTGTAGAAATAAATATCTCTGGATTGCCATCGCAACTATGAAGTTTCGATGTATCGGTATGCTATATATCTGTATTTTAGTTTTCTTTCTTATGCATGTCTTTTAATGATTCGCAGTCGGTTCCGAATAAATTTACCAAGCAGATTAGAAAGATGGTCAATAGAAGAGAAAATGCTAACCTAGTGAGCCACAATGGATAATTTGTCATTATTAATCCATTTTCCTGAAAACGGTTTATACGGAGCAAGTATATTTCATGGTACTTGAGAAAAATATATCGAAGTTAGATTTGAGGATACCCATGTATGAGTTGTATTCTATATATGTGTGTTTCGATTTATGATTTCACTTAAGTGTAGGGTTGTTTTTACTTAAAGAAGTATCACCATCTACTATATATAAAAAAATATAGCAAACTCGGATTGGTATTCAAATCCCAGTCCAGATTGGTATTCAAAATTTATTTAATTAGTTTGTGATCCACATCATTTGATTCGTTGCTTGAGGCATCAATGTAGGCACAAATATCGGCGACGAGGAACTCGACGAGGAAGAACGAGGGCGGTGGCGGGCTGAGAACGGAGGGCGCGCGGTGGCGACGAAGAGAAAATTGGAGACGCGGGAACGAGAGAAAATTTTGGGAACGAGAGGGAAAGATATCGAGGCGTAGGGCATTTCTGTGCCTTTTTTAATTAAATTCCCATTTAGGTGCCCGTAGGGCCAAACAATAAATTAAGATATAATATTTTTAAATTAAAATGTCGGGCACCGTAGGGACAAAGTGGCGCTTTTAGTTTCATATATGAGTATCGATGGGAATATGAAGGTTTCATATTATCATCGAGTATCATATATTGGTTTTAACCTGAATATCTTGAGTCGCTCTCTAATTATGCGTTTGTTGTGCATTCGTGTTGTATGTGTAACATGATTTTAAACCATTGAGATCAAGATTGATAGAACTGATCATCCTACATTGCAATAGCATTCATCGACCAAAAACTATTATTGCAATGGTATTCATCTATAACAATCAACAATTAAAACTACAAATGTAGGATACTGATATCATAAAGCGTTATACGCAACATTGATAGAACTGATAAATAAAAAAACGAAACACAAACCGTATTAAGATTTAACAACTTTGATTATGTCATATACGCGGGCCGATATTTTCATATTAGCCAATAGGCAAAAATAGATTGCGGTCTGGATATGGCATATTGGCAGATGTTACCTATATGCATAAATCTTATGTCTAATGACCATAAGATTGTCGGAGACAGTTTTGATGTTTTGTGGGTTTGGTTTTATACTTGGGACAATCCAATGTTGACACACACATATAAATAATAAATTAAAGTAAACTAACTAAGAGGCATGTTTGAGTTTTATACTGGGATCACAAATAGCATGATGGCTGCAAACAGGTTGCTTGAATACTTGCAGACAATCCAATGTTGCCTCGCCATTTCTATAAATTTTAAACTCCCTGGAAAATTATCATCACTCAGGATTACTTTAGGGTCAGTTTGGCTGCTTCTTGCTTGTGATTCAACATTCAGCTTTTTGTTGATTTGGAACTCAGAGAGTGTTGCAAAACAAATCCAAAACTAAATAAACCTCAAACTAGCTACAGAGAAGGCAAACAACAAACCCCATGAAGTTTGGCTTTCAAGGGTTTTCCCACTAAAATACACTTAGATGCAGCACTTTAAGGAAGCTTGCAGCAATATAAAAACTTTTAGGTAGTTTAGTGAAAAACTGCAGTGCTTCAAGATTGTTTAAGTTTTATGTGTGCTTAAGCTGTTATACAGAAATTATCGTTGCAAAAATGTTCGCAACCCTAGCTTTTCCAGCAACGATACTGGAATACGAGCCTCAGATATGCCAGCTTAGGAATCAAAATAAGAAAGAGATTTGGGGTTATCCTAAGTCCAAAGTCAAACGGGCTCGAGAAATATATAAACCCAAAAAATGACTGCATAAAGATCTCATAAAGATGAAAAGGATGTTATGCAAGCTCTGAACAAATCTTGAACGGAACTTTCACAAGAATTTACAATACCCGACCAGAATCCAATCCTGAGTTTGATGAAGCTTCAGGCCTTCAGCTTCCCCACAGAAAATAGTTAGGGCAAACCCTTTGCAAAACCATAGCTTTCATGCAGAGATGACGCTCAGAACATGCCAGCTTCCAAACACATTGAATAATACATAATCTCCCATACTCTCTCTCTCTCAATCAGACAGTTTATATTTGGATTTGAATTTAGGAAAAGAAATAAGATGGCTACAAACCAGCTTGCCTCGCCAATCTCATAACTATAAAGCTCATAAAAGTGGAAGCTTGAGGGCAAGCCATCATCGCCTCCATTCAATTGAAGCCAAATCATCCACAAAAAATAGAAATGAATATAATAATTGATCGATAGGAAAAATTGCAAGAAACCTATTCAGATTTTTGCATGAAAAAATAAGAGATGTAAAATAAGTAAAAGATTACCAAATGAAATTATCCCATCACTTGAACCCCCTCTCAAGACATTTTAGCAAAAATTCCCCCAGTAATTTTCTTCGGTTTAACCGTTTTATATCATAGAAGAAAGATAAATTTCAAATGTATATACATGCACACACACACACATCATATACACAGTTTTTGAATGTTGCCAGAATTTCAACGGTAATTCTAGATTTTTCCAAACTCTGAAGGCTTCACAAAAATTTTAAATACAGATAATAATATGATTGAAGAGATCAATCACCAATTTTTTAATGAGGATCAACTGAAACCCCAAACAGAGCAAGCAAATTACAAAGATCCCAAAACCCCGCGTGGCCCAGCCCCAGCCCCCAGCCCCAGCCCCCGCCCCCAGCCCCAGCCCCAGCCCAACCCTAACCCCAGCGTGGCCAGCTAAACCCCAACACCAACCCTAAGGCAAACCCTAACCCCATCCCCACCCCAGCAGCAGCCGAACCCCAACCCTAACCCTACCCTGACCCCGACCCCGACCGCGACCCCTGCCCAACCCCAACTCGCGCGCGCCACCCCAGACCCAGCCATGAACCCTAAGCCCAAAATAATCCAAAAATTCTTTAATTTACCTCGAGATTTACTCACCTGAACGGCTGCTGCTGGGGCTGGGGCGATGACCTGAACCGCGGTGGCGACGAGAACTGCGGTGGCTACGAAACCGGCGGTGGCGACGAGGAGAACGACGGTGGCGACGACGGCGTGGCGATTTGGGGATTTTTCTCGCGCCCGATCGAGAGAGAGAGAGAGAAAGTGAGCGTAGGCGATCGGTCTGGGGTCTTATTAAATCGATATTTACTTGTCCCTACGGATATACCCGTAGGTCCTTTGTTTGCCGCTCCGTAGGGGCAAACACCAAATTAAGAATTAATATTTTAATTCTTGAACGTCTGTGCCCGTAGGGGTAACCCTTTAGCCCTACGGATTAATCCGTAGGGCCAAATTAAATCTGCCCCTACGGATTCCAATATCCGTAGGGGCAACCCCTTTTTTTACTAGTGTGTTACACAAACCAGCAGGCCAGAGTTCATGATCATCGACGAGACGTCCCACTAGTGACCGCGACAGTTGGCCCGAGATTCTTAGAGGATGCGCTTGAGCGGTACTATGCCGCCATTATTGATTTCGATATTTTGGGTGATTTATTCGAATGATTTGATTTTGATGATTGAGGATTTATGATCTTTGCACAGTGTTGCACTTGAGATTGTTTTCGTGCTTGGGTTTCACATGTTTGTGATTTTACGGTTTTAGACATTTGAGTTGATTTTGTGCGTATGCACGCACACGATTTGGTTCCTGTACTCTGTATAGTTTATATATGCTTGCAGTGCAGTGATACACCTTTTGTGCACTTAGATGCACCGGACTTCGATTTCGATTGTGATACTCGATATTTGTTTTGTGCACCTTGTGCACCTGATTTGATTTTGCGCATGTTCGGCGCTTGATATTGGATTTCATGATTTCGTGCATGATGGATGCACCTGCCTTGGATTTTCGCACATGTTGGGCGCATGTTTTGAGATGTGATTTTGGTGCACACCAGATGCACTAAATCGAGATTTTTCGTGCATGTCAGATGCACCTGATTTTGCTGTCAGGCACATATGTTGCCTATGACAGATGTTTCATGCGCACCCAATGCACTTGGATGTTGTTTCTGTGCATATGTATGGCACATATTTGGATTTTGATTTCCGTGCACACCAGACGCATGTAGTACTCATACGCGTATTTTGGGATTGATTTTTCCTATAGAGCAGTATGTTTTTATGATATTTACTATGTGTTTTCGTACTGGGGAGGACTAGTCAGAGGACAGTACCTGAATATATTTGGTATTCATTTCCTTCAGATATTTACATATATAGATTTGATATTTACGTGCATAGTTCCGATTTATAGCATATTGGTTTTGTATTGGAATTGACATTTGTGTCTTTACCATGACTCCAATGATGGCGGGATGCTTGACGGAGTTTTGATTTTGAGTTATATGCTTATTTTTCATGCGCATGCGTTGCGCTACGATTTGTTTTATGTATTTACGATTTCGGAGCCCCGACGACTTGATGGTTTTGCTTAGATGTTTTAGTATTTGGGAGAGTTTTAACATAAATTCGGGGACCGAATTTCTTTAAGCGGGGGAAGATTGTAACGTTTTGAAAATCGTTTCGGTGAAATTTCGAAAAAAAAGGGTAAAATAAGGTGGTTTTCTGTAAAAAGTTAAAATGCAAATATCTTTATTATAAAATTAAATATACATATTCTAGCTTTGTAATTGCTAGTATTTGGTGTTTATTGAGCCACTGGTGAAATTTCAAATTTTCTGAAAATTTTTCCGAAATTAATTATTTTAATATTATTTTAAGCCGTCACTAATATATTTAATTAGGGAAAATTACAAATTGGAATGAGTTGAAACAAATTTTGTGCATCATAAAACATTAAATAAAATTTTATCATGTGGTTTTTGAAATGAAATCGTTTGCCAAAACGGTTTAGAAATATCGAAAAAAAAGTTTTTTTCCGGTGAAATTAGTGTTAATGGGAATTGGGGTACAACATTTATCTTTTTCCTAACCCACACACCCACACCTCACCCTCTCCCCATGTGGCCGGCCCCACCATGACAGCCCCTCTCTCTCTCTCTCCAATCACCTCACTTTCAAAAGAAAAGAAAAGAAAAGAAAAGAAAGTGAAAGAAAGTCAAAAGGGGGTGTGGACTTTGCCTTTTTCTCTCCACTTTCTCCACCTCACTCTCTCTCCTCCCCCACTACTCAACTTGGCCGAAACCCCCCCTGCTGCAACAGCGCCTCATTTCCCCCAAAATTCCATCTCTTTTGCTTCAAAAATTCATCAAATACCCATCAAAAAAATCCCAAAATCTAAATCCAACTCTTACCCATTTCTCATTTGCCTTTCTAGCATGGATTTAGGAGCATGGGAGCTACTTTTGGAGGCTAGGATTTGCATGGTAGATTTCTATTTGTGAGGTATAAATTTGTGCCCCATGGTTTGTTGTTGATTAGTTGCATATATAATTTTGTTTATAAGGGTTAATTTGGTTGTTGTTGATTGTGTGTTTGAAAGTTCAAGAGAATGGATTGTGATCAAGTTAGGGAGCGTATTGTTTGATCATGGTTGTGATGAGTAGCTTACCATCTTAGGATTTGTAGAAAGTAAACTAGTAGTTAGATTTCAAATTGTTGCATGGAAATGTCTAAGTTAAGTTATTTTGCTAACTAGAGTTTTTGAAAAATTATCAAATGCTTAGATTAAAATATAATTAAGTTTTCATGTCATTATAAATATTATAATGAGTGGTTTAATGACTTTGGTTCATGCAAAACCAAGCTTAATTGATGAATTGTTTATTTTGCTTCAAAAGGTGTTAAAAATTGATATTTTTGCAAACTAGGATTTTGGAAATTTTGCAAATTTATGAGATTAAATTATGGAAATGGTTTTTATGAATTATTTAAGATATTTAGTGAATATTGTGGCCGCTAGATTCGTTTATACATCGAGTTTTGCACTAAAACGGTGATTTGTGCTTGCTAGGTTTTCGGAAAAATGACTTTTTAAGTGAAATTGTGGTTTTTGTGAATTTTAAGCTATTTTATATTATAATTAGTGCTTGTAATTATACAAATGTGTGTGTTGGGAGTTTTCTCGATGGTTTGGCGTTTGTACGCCGACGTCGAGGGTTTTTGGGTCGATTTGTGAAGGCAACCATAGGTTTTGACCTATGTGGGATTCGTGCGTCGCTTTGGTCGGGAGTCGGATTTTAATGCGATACGGTGCGTTATGATATGTAGGTACCCCATGTAGACTTCGAGACGACAAGCTAGCGCGTGGCGACGTCGGCACCGGCGAGCGAGGACCAGGTGAGTAGATTTATATCTACGGGGAGAAGTCAGGTGGATGGAGTATAGCACCCCCGCAGTCCGTGGTAGTGTATACGGATGCGTATACACACCAACAATTATTATATGTTATTTAGGATTAATAACGATGTTTTGGATGGATATTGATGTGTTGCATTATTTTAGTGTTGCGAACCTTAGGGTAGTGCTGCACTACACATACACACATACATACTTGCATGCATTCCTATTTATATGTGTTCATGGGATTCTTTATAGTTATGTGTTCATATGGGTATGGGACTATGTGTTCACATACAGATTTGAGGATGATACTTAGGATTGAGCTGAGTCGATGAGATTTGTTTTGTGGTTGTGATATCGGTGGTATGGCAGGATTCGTACTTGAGGTACGTCCTGGTGTTATAGCGGATCTTGGGGCGGCGATACGGGTGAATAGTGTTATAAATAAAATGGTCGATATGTGATCGTGATATGAGGCATGATATGCTAGGATATTGATCCTAGGCTGTATTGGGCGATGTATACCCCTTGATGATGCTATGTGCTGACGGTATCGGTTTGTACGGGATTGTCGATCTGTAGTCAGATCATGACTATATTGATGATATTAGTATTGTATTAGACATAGGTCAATACCTTAGACTATGATCTTTGATAAAGAGGATACCGGATGAATAGTGTGATGAATATGATTTTGACCCGTACCCAGATTTGGGATGCCGTATGACGGTTTTACGTACGAGCTATATATTGATGATTGATCCGCACTGTTGACTTGGGATGTCTGGTTATACATATGATATTATTGAGGCGGGATCACCGACTATACATATACAGGTATGTATATGTATCGACTCAGATGATAGGCGGTTTCCTTACCTGTAGTTCAGCTTGTTAGTTTAGCCGTATAGTTTAGTATAGTTGTTAGATTAGATTAGACTTCTTATCTATTTCAAAAACTAACGAATCATTGGTATTTTAAAAGACAGCCCAAGAGATCCTACGGATATTTCAAAAGACGTATCTGTAGCGTTTTGAAAATCGTTTCGGTGAAATTTCGGAAAAACGGTAAAATAAGGGGGTTTTCTGTAAAAAGTCAAAATACAAATATCTTATTATAAAAAATTAAATATACATATTCTAGCTATGTAATTGCTATTATTTGGTGTTTATTGAGCCGCTAGTGAAATTTCAAATTTTCTGAAAAAAATATTATTTTATTATTATTTTAAGCCGTCACTAATACATTTAATTAGGGAAAATTGCAAATTGGAATGAGTTTAAACAAATTTTGTGCATCATAAAACATTAAATAAAAATTTATCATGTGGTTTTTGGAACGAAATCATTTGCCAAAATGGTTTAGAAATTATTGAAGAAAAAAAAGGCTTTTTTTTAGCGTAAATGGATGTTTGGGGTATTGTATTTATCATTTTTCATCACCCCACACCCGTGCCCACACCCACACACCCCCACTTACTCCTCCCCATGGCTGAATTCAGCACCCACCATATTTTTCCCCACTTGATTTTCAAGGAAAAAGAAATGAAAGAAAAGAAAAGAAAATGAGTGAAGTAGTTAGACTTTTGACTTTGTTTGACCTTGACCTTGTCCCCACCCCCCATTTTTCTCACCTCCCTCTCTTTCCCCCACCCACTTTTCTGGCCGAAAATTCCTTCTCCCCACAGCAGGCCCCCCTCCATTTTCCCCTCTCTTTTCCCTTCAAAACTTCATGAAAAATTGCATCAAAAATCCACCAAAAATCCCACAAAATCAAAATCAAAGTCCTACCCATTTTAGCTTAGCCCGTTTAGCATGGATCCTAATGAAAAGAGAGCATTTTGGGAGGCCATGGAGTCTTGTGGACCTTCATATATTTTTGGGTATAAATTCTAAAACTTTTTGTTGCTTAAATTGTTACTAATTTCTTAAGCTAATTTAATTAAGTGTTATTTGGATATGTGAGTTTAATTGCAAGTTTTGGAATTCAAGTTGTGAAATTGAATGCAAGTTAGGGTTTATAAAATTGGTGTATGGTTGTGTGTTATAATTAGGCTTTGTTGTCATGTTAATACAAGTTTAGTAGCTAGTGCTAATGGCTAGCTTAAAAATTTTGTTATTTTGCTAATTTGCTTACTAGGTTTTTGAAATTTGCTAAATTCTTGGGATTAAAAATGTGATTAGTTTTTTCTTGGCTTCATTAACTTTATTAAGTGTGGTTTAATACTTTGGATCATGCAATTCTAAGCTAGATTGTAGTTTGTGTATTTTGCTTTGAAATTGTTAAAAAGGGTATTTTTGGTAAACTAGAATATTAGGATTTTTGGAATTTAATGAGATTAAATTCCGGAAATTGTTTATACGACTTATTTAAGATATTTAATAAATATATTGGCCGCTACATTCATTTAAACATCGTGTTTTGTACAAAAACGGCGAATTGTGCTTGCTAGATTTTCGGAAAAATGAATTTTTAAGTGAAATTGGCGTTTTTGTGAGTTTTAAACTAGTTTATATTAAAATTAGTGTTCGTGAATGTGCAAATGAGTATGATTGGATTTTCTCGATGGTTTGACGTTCGTACATCGACATCGAAGGTTGGTTTGACTATTCCTGCATGCGTGGGCGATAGGTTTGGACCTATGCGTGATACGCGTGCCGATTTGATTTTCGTATGCCGTTTCGATTTCGAATTTAGTTATAATGCGATATGGTACGTTATGATATGTAGATACCCCCATGTGGACTTCGAGACGACAAGCAAGCGGGTGGCGACGTCGGCACCGGCTAGCGAGGACCAGGTGAGTAGATTTATATCTACGGGGAGAAGTCGGGTGGATGGCGTATAGCACCCCCGCAGTTCGTGGTGGTGTATACGGATGCGTATACACACCAACAATTATTATATGTTATTTGGGATTAATAACGATGCTTAGGATGGATATTGGTGTGTTGGATTATTTTAGTGTTGCGAACCCTAGGGAAGTGTTGCACTACATATACACACATACATACTTGCATACATTCCTATTGATATGTGCTCATGGGATTCTTTATAGTATGTGTTCACATGGGTATGGGACTATGTGTTCACATACGGATTTGAGGATGATACTTGGGATTGAGCTAAGTCGATGAGATTCGATTTGAGGCCGTGAGATCGGTAATATAGCAGGGTTCGTATCTTAGATACGACATGACGTTGTAGCGGGTCCTTGACGTAGTGTTTCACACACGTCCATGCATACGTAGGCGGTATCAGTATGGTACTAGACGTAGATCAGTACCCCGATCATGATATTTGATAAAGAGGATACCAGGTGAATAGTATGATGAATGTGATATTGACCCGTACCCAGATTGGGATGCCGTACGACGGATTTACGTACGAGCTATATTGATGATTGATCTGCACTCTTGACTTGGGATGCCTGATTATAGATATGGTATCGGATATGATATTATTGAGGCGGGATCACCGACTATACATATACAGGTATGTATATGTATCGACTCAGATGATAGGCGGTTTCCTTACCTGTAGTTCAGTTTGTTAGTTCAGCCGTATAGTTTAGTGTAGTTGTTAGATTAGATTGGACTTCTTACCTATTTCAAAAACTAACGAATCGTGGGCATTTTTAAAGACAGCTCAAGGGAATCTACGGATATTTCAAAAATGATGTATCTTTTCATAAAAACACCGTAGCCCCTATTTTCAAAAACCCATGATTCGTGTTATTTCAAAAGGCACCATTCGTAGGACTTATATTAGATTATTGCAGATTAGTTATCGTTGTGTCTAGTATTCAGCTCCCGCACATTATTGTTGTTCGCTCTGCCTCGCATATTTATTTTGCTGCATATTCCATTATTGATATCATGCTGTTAGGACACCAGCACCATTACCGATGATGCGTATGTACCACGTACACCTACTTGCCGGCTCACACACATCTTCATCGGTAATTGCCATGTCACGTACACTTTAGAGAATATAATTGCTTGACTTAGATTGTTAGCTGGTAGTTTTGACATGATATTAGTGTAATTCCCTTATATGCCATATTAGACATTGTAGTTATTACCTACCACTTCATGCATACTGTTATTCAGTTGTTCATGCCTAGTTCATTATCATTGACATATGCACTTGTGATGATTTCTTGAGATTTATGATATTTCTGGATTTCGGGGAAAGCCGCAAAATTTACAACTTATGATCTTTTAAAATATAAAATGTTGCGGTTTTCTAGTGATGTAAAGTGTCGTCCACCATGAGTTTGCTGTGGTTTTGGAGATCCGTGTCGAGGAGTGGAGGAACCGTCACGGGTACATGGTGGGCCCGGTATGGTACCCCGGGGCAAGATGAATGTGGTGTTGAAGTTGAGCCTGGCAGGGGACAGATTACCTACCGGTGATATTACCCGACGCGTCGGATATCCGGAGGATACCGTCGTGGTCTTGAGATGGATGGTAGGGGCCGGTCTGGACTGACGGCGCCCTAGATATTGAGATTGAGACATTGATATTTCGAGACAGTGAGATTTATGTTTCGTGTCGATGCTAGACACTGTTGATACTGATTTCATTATGATACCTCAGTTTAAAAATACGATGGAAATCTCACTAATTTATGAAAACAGTTTCTTCATTTACATGTATTCTGTTTTCATGCATTCATACCTCATTCATATGACATATTGCTACCTGAGGCACTGACACGGGCACATGAAATTATACTCGGGTTAGATATTACCCTAGTCATTGTTATAGGCTGCCTGTTATACTTATATTTGAGGATATATTATGATCATTGACCTAGGTTGCGTTATTTATGCGATTTCTGTGCGTAGATGTTTTTCTATTCACGAGTTGACAACTCACCCCCGTTGTGCCCCAGTTTCTTGCAGATTTGCCGTACAGGTTTCTTTACGGCTTGCGGGCTCAGTTTCATTCGGGTGATTTGCTAGTAGGTGGGTTTACTTGTATCATACCCCCATTATATATCTTGTATATCATTATTCTGTTGTATCTAGAAGTTCCATCAACCAAACATGTATTTATTTTGAGATAGAGACCAGTGCTGTTTATTCTTTCGACCTTAGAGTCGCTCGTTATATTTCTGGTGGTTTTGAGTTCCTTTTGAGTTTTGATCCTCGCCGTTGGCGTTGTATATTATATTGCTTGTGTGGTTGTGACCGTCGATTGATGAAGAGCTAGCTCCTGCTTGGGGATGCCTTTTTATTGATTTCGTATACTATTCATGTTGTATCCCGTTTGGGAGCCAGTTTTTACAAAGGAGACTCTGCCGAAATTTTCAGTAAATTTTGATGTTCTTAAAAACCGCATAATTCGGCTTATGCTATTAAAACTACTTGTTTTAAATTGGTTTTCCTGCACTCTACTACTTTTCTTGGTTTGGATTTCTGGGTTTTCGGTTTACTTAGATTACTTACGCCTCGAGACGTTCGTAGTTTAAGTGCCGGTCATGTTCCGTACTTTCGGGTCGTGACAAAGTTGGTATCAGAGCGTTAGGTTTTAACCTTCGGAGCGTAGGATGACCCTTGGTTGATGGAATAGGTGACTAAAGTAGAGTGACGTATCGTTGGTATGTTCCGCGGCATATTTACGACACGCCACTCCACTTATAAAGCCTTAGGATGTACATTTCCTTGTTCAGTATTATATTTCTTCCTGATCTAGTCTCATCGGTACCAGTTTGGTTTTGCTGCTACGGTTACCGGCAGGGAGAGCTATGGCTAGAGTTGCAGTCAGCACAAGCTCGTCATGAACGAGGACTGACCAGGGCGAAATTCCGGCGACACACGATTGCAGAGATGTGTCTTTTTACTGTGTTTCCGCGCCACGAGCGTTTGGCGGATCGCCTTTATGAGGTTACTCGGAGGTGCTGATCGACACTAGAGAATTGAGCCAATGATGGAGGCCAGCCAGATTTTGATGACCGTTGGTGTGTTGCTTACTCCTGATGATTGAGGCATGGTTCAGCATGCAGACGAGTGAGCCAGTTATTGCTGCGAACGACGAGATATCGCCCCAGATGTTGGAGCTATTGCAGTATAAGTTGTACTAAGAGATGATAGGAGGTCGCTAGTCATCTAGGATGAATGACTAGGACATGTGGATCATTCGCTTACCCCGATGCGAGGTCATCAGATAGATTGATTCCAGCTAGAGACGACTTCACGCAGAGTCGTGAGGGTCGACAGAGAAGATCGAATGTCGGAAACCTATTATTCCAAGTTTAAAGTAGTCGGAAAGACATGCAGGCAATTCTATGGTCCCTCTAGAAGAATGAAACCCTAACTCGACTTAATGACCGTGTGAAAGCCTTTGAACCTTCGGGTTTGCGGCAGTTCTACGACGCCATTAGTGAGGCTTGGGTTTGCCCTTCTACGGCTGGACCACCGATGCTGTGGTATGTACTCGATACTATTAAACTGTACCCAAGATGTTGAGCCCTTGGGGGATTATGAGGTTTTGACGAATCGATCGAATGGTTCGACTTCAATCGGATGCTAGGTGGTGAGACGCATTCTTGTGAGACTCCAGATACGAGGATAGTCGTTGGAGCTCAGTCCATGCAGCCACGACGAGACGAGTCCAAAGCAGACGACATTAGAGAAAAGTGGAGTAAGAGGTTCGCACCAGATCTAGATGAGATGACGTTCCACTCCGCCGACATCAGAGATGCGATACGCATGCCGAGACAGAGTACTGGATATACCTTCCAGAAGTGGTCGCGATGGGTATGTAGCCATTCCAGAGCAAGATGCAGATATAGGAAAGGACGATGACTTCCGAACAGTTGGCAGAGACGAGACATGGAAGAGACCGTGAGCAGGATTCCTTCCAGGACACTGCTGCAATGATACTTGCACCCAGGATCAGATGTGTCACGTACATTCAGAGAGCCAGAGGCCGACGCCAGTAATATGCTATCTTACGAGTGGTCGCGATGATTGACCAAGAGATGACCAGAGAAGTGCCAGAACGGAATCGTCCCCGTTAGCACACCTGACAGGGCCGATGAGCCGATGGACCGAAAGATTGGTAATTCACAGTGAAGACCTTGACCCAGGAGTGGTCATGGTTACGCACGCCAGCAGGACAGAGTTCATGATCATCGACGAAACGTTCTACTAGTGACCGCGACGGTTGGCCGAAATTCTTAGAGGATGCGCTTGAGCAGTACTATTCCGCCATAGTTGATTACGATGTTTTGGGTGATTTATTCGTATGAGTTGATTTTGATAATTGAGGATTTACGATCTTTGCACAGTGTTGCACTTGATATCGTTTTCGTGCTTCAGTTTCACATGTTTGTGATTTTACGATTTTAAACAGTTGAGTTGGTTTTGTGCGTATGCATGCACACGATTTGGTTCCTGCACTCTGTATAGTTTATATATGCTTGCAGTGCAGTGATACGCCTTTTGTGCACTTAGATGCACTGGACTTCGATTCCGATGGTGATACTCGATATTTGTTTTGTGCACGTGATTGATTTTTCTCACGTTCGGCGCTTGATATTGGATTTCATGATTTCGTGCACGATGGATGCACCTGATTTGGATTTTTAGCGCCTGTTGGGCGCCTGTTACGAGATGCGATTTGGTGCACACCAGATGCACTAGTTCGAGATTTTTCGAGCATGTCAGATGCACCAGATTTTGCTGTCAGGCACACATGTTGCCTACGACAGATGTTTCGTGCACACCCGATGCATTTAGATGTTGTTTCTGTGCGCATGTATGGCACATTCATGGATTTTGATTTCCGTACGCACCAGACGCACGTAGTATTCATGTGCATATTTTGGGATTGATTTCTTATAGAGTAGTACGTTTTTATGATATTGCTATGTGTTTTCGTACTGAGCAGGACTAGTCAGAGGACAGTACCTGAATATATTTTGCATGCATTGATAGTTATTGAAGGGATTTCCAAAAAGCGAGCTATAGCCTCAGTATTTACCTACGTGTCTGATATGACACGAAATGTTTAAAACAAGGAGACCCTTCTAAATTGTTTCCAAAACGGCGGAACGTACATTTCAAACAAAAGTATATATGTATATAGTTATTTTCTTATGGTAGACGTCCGCCACTGTGCAGTGTTATACGCGTTGCACAGCGACTTAAAGAGATTTGGCATGCATTTCCTTCAGATACTTACAGATATAGATTCGATATTTACATTTATAGTTTCGAGTTATATCATATTGGTTTTGATTTGGATTTGGCATTGATGTCTTCTCCACGACTCCGATGATCGCGGGATGCTTGACGGAGTTTTGATTTGAGTTATATACTCATTTTTCAAGCGCATGCGCTGCGCTACGATTTGTTTTATGTATTTACAATTTCGGAGCCCCGACGACTTGATGGTTTTTCTCAGATGTTTTAGTAATTGGGGGAGTTTGAATTTAAATTCGGGGACCGAATTTCTTTAAGGGGGGAAGATTGTAGCGTTTTGAAAATCGTTTCGGTGAAATTTCGGAAAAACGGTAAAATAAGGGGGTTTTCTGTAAAAAGTCAAAATACAAATATCTTATTATAAAAAATTAAATATACATATTCTAGCTATGTAATTGCTATTATTTGGTGTTTATTGAGCCGCTGGTGAAATTTCAAATTTTCTGAAAAAAATATTATTTTATTATTATTTTAAGCCGTCACTAATACATTTAATTAGGGAAAATTACAAATTGGAATGAGTTGAAACAAATTTTGTGCATCATAAAACATTAAATAAAAATTTATCATGTGGTTTTTGGAACGAAATCATTTGCCAAAATGGTTTAGAAATTATTGAAGAAAAAAAAGGCTTTTTTTTAGCGTAAATGGATGTTTGGGGTATTGTATTTATCATTTTTCATCACCCCACACCCGTGCCCACACCCACACACCCCCACTTACTCCTCCCCATGGCTGAATTCAGCACCCACCATATTTTTCCCCACTTGATTTTCAAGGAAAAAGAAATGAAAGAAAAGAAAAGAAAATGAGTGAAGTAGTTAGACTTTTGACTTTGTTTGACCTTGACCTTGTCCCCACCCCCCATTTTTCTCACCTCCCTCTCTCTCCCCCACCCACTTTTCTGGCCGAAAATTCCTTCTCCCCACAGCAGGCCCCCCTCCATTTTCCCCTCTCTTTTCCCTTCAAAACTTCATGAAAAATTGCATCAAAAATCCACCAAAAATCCCACAAAATCAAAATCAAAGTCCTACCCATTTTAGCTTAACCCGTTTAGCATGGATCCTAATGAAAAGAGAGCATTTTGGGAGGCCATGGAGTCTTGTGGACCTTCATATATTTTTGGGTATAAATTCTAAAACTTTTTGTTGCTTAAATTGTTACTAATTTCTTAAGCTAATTTAATTAAGTGTTATTTGGATATGTGAGTTTAATTGCAAGTTTTGGAATTCAAGTTGTGAAATTGAATGCAAGTTAGGGTTTATAAAATTGGTGTATGGTTGTGTGTTATAATTAGGCTTTGTTGTCATGTTAATACAAGTTTAGTAGCCAGTGCTAATGGCTAGCTTAAAAATTTTGTTATTTTGCTAATTTGCTTACTAGGTTTTTGAAATTTGCTAAATTCTTGGGATTAAAAATGTGATTAGGTTTTTCTTGGCTTCATTAACTTTATTAAGTGTGGTTTAATGCTTTGGATCATGCAATTCTAAGCTAGATTGTAGTTTGTGTATTTTGCTTTGAAATTGTTAAAAAGGGTATTTTTGGTAAACTAGAATATTAGGATTTTTGGAATTTAATGAGATTAAATTCCGGAAATTGTTTATACGACTTATTTAAGATATTTAATAAATATATTCGCCGCTACATTCATTTAAACATCGTGTTTTGTACAAAAACGGCGAATTGTGCTTGCTAGATTTTCGGAAAAATGAATTTTTAAGTGAAATTGGCGTTTTTGTGAGTTTTAACCTAGTTTATATTAAAATTAGTGTTCGTGAATGTGCAAATGAGTATGATTGGATTTTCTCGATGGTTTGACGTTCGTACATCGACATCGAGGGTTGGTTTGACTATTCCTGCATGCGTGGGCGATAGGTTTGGACCTATGCGTGATACGCGTGCCGATTTGATTTTCGTATGCCGTTTCGATTTCGAATTTAGTTTTAATGCGATATGGTACGTTATGATATGTAGGTACCCCCATGTGGACTTCGAGACGACAAGCAAGCGCGTGGCGACGTCGGCACCGGCTAGCGAGGACCAGGTGAGTAGATTTATATCTACGGGGAGAAGTCGGGTGGATGGCGTATAACACCCCCGCAGTTCGTGGTGGTGTATACGGATGCGTATACACACCAACAATTATTATATGTTATTTGGGATTAATAACGATGCTTAGGATGGATATTGGTGTGTTGGATTTTTTTAGTGTTGTGAACCCTAGGGAAGTGTTGCACTACATATACACACATACATACTTGCATACATTCCTATTGATATGTGCTCATGGGATTCTTTATAGTATGTGTTCACATGGGTATGGGACTACGTGTTCACATACGGATTTGAGGATGATACTTGGGATTGAGCTGAGTCGATGAGATTCGATTTGAGACCGTGAGATCGGTAATATAGCAGGGTTCGTATCTTAGATACGACATGACGTTGTAGCGGGTCCTTGACGTAGTGTTTCACACACGTCCATGCATACGTAGGCGGTATCAGTATGGTACTAGACGTAGATCAGTACCCCGATCATGATATTTGATAAAGAGGATACCAGGTGAATAGTATAATGAATGTGATATTGACCCGTACCCAGATTGGGATGCCGTACGACGGATTTACGTACGAGCTATATTGATGATTGATCTGGACTCTTAACTTGGGATGCCTGATTATAGATATGGTATCGGATATGATATTATTGAGGCGGGATCACCGACTATACATATACAGGTATGTATATGTATCGACTCAGATGATAGGCGGTTTCCTTACCTGTAGTTCAGTTTGTTAGTTCAGCCGTATAGTTTAGTGTAGTTGTTAGATTAGATTGGACTTCTTACCTATTTCAAAAACTAACGAATCGTGGGCATTTTTAAAGACAGCTCAAGGGAATCTACGGATATTTCAAAAACGACGTATCTTTTCATAAAAACACCGTAGCCCCTATTTTCAAAACCCCATGATTCGTGTTATTTCAAAAGGCACCATTCGTAGGACTTATATTAGATTATTGCAGATTAGTTATCGTTGTGTCTAGTATTCAGCTCCCGCACATTATTGCTGTTCTCTCTGCCTCGCATATTTATTTTGCTGCATATTCCATTATTGATATCATGCTGTTAGGACACCAGCACCATTACCGATGATGCGTATGTACCACGTACACCTACTTGCCGGCTCACACACATCTTCATCGGTAATTGCCATGTCACATACACTTTAGAGAATATAATTGCTTGACTTACATTGTTAGCTGGTAGTTTTGACATGATATTAGTGTACTTCCCTTATATGCCATATTAGACATTGTAGTTATTACCTACCACTTCATGCATACTGTTATTCAGTTGTTCATGCCTAGTTCATTATCATTGACATATGCACTTGTGATGATTTTTTGAGATTTATGATATTTCTGGATTTCGGGGAAAGCCGCAAAATTTACAACTTATGATCTTTTAAAATATAAAATGTTGCGGTTTTCTAGTGATGTAAAGTGTCGTCCACCATGAGTTTGCTGTGGTTTTGGAGATCCGTGTCGAGGAGTGGAGGAACCGTCACGGGTACATGGTGGGCCCGGTATGGTACCCCGGGGCAAGATGAATGTGGTGTTGACGTTGAGCCTGGCAGGGGACAGATTACCTACCGGTGATATTACCCGACGCGTCGGATATCCGGAGGATACCGTCGTGGTCTTGAGATGGATGGTACGGGCCGGTCTGGACTGACGGCGCCCTAGATATTGAGATTGAGACATTGATATTTCGAGACAGTGAGATTTATGTTTCGTGTCGATGCTAGACACTGTTGATACTGATTTCATTATGATACCTCAGTTTAAAAATACGATGGAAATCTCACTAATTTATGAAAACAGTTTCTTCATTTACATGTATTCTGTTTTCATGCATTCATACCTCATTCATATGATATATTGCTACCTGAGGCACTGACACGGGCACATGAAATTATACTCGGGTTAGATATTACCCTAGTCATTGTTATAGGCTGCCTGTTATACTTATATTTGAGGATATATTATGATCATTGACCTAGGTTGCGTTATTTATGCGATTTCTGTGCGTAGATGTTTTTCTATTCACGAGTTGACAACTCACCCCCGTTGTGCACCAGTTTCTTGCAGATTTGCCGTACAGGTTTCTTTACGGCTTGCGGGCTCAGTTTCATTCGGGTGATTTGCTAGTAGGTGGGTTTACTTGTATCATACCCCCATTATATATCTTGTATATCATTATTCTGTTGTATCTAGAAGTTCCATCAACCAAACATGTATTTATTTTGAGATAGAGACCAGTGCTGTTTATTCTTTCGACCTTAGAGTCGCTCGTTATATTTCTGGTGGTTTTGAGTTCCTTTTGAGTTTTGATCCTCGCCGTTGGCGTTGTATATTATATTGCTTGTGTGTTGTTAGTTGTATGTATGCCCTAGAGGCCAGTATTGTACAGATGTTGTATATTATATTGGATGCTTGGACATATATAGAGATGACTTTCTTGCTCAATATGATAGTATGCTATCTGGTTACTCTTTATCTTAACATGTACACTAGTCTCTTTATACTGTCTTGTAGTTACATGTTGGTAAAGCCCTTAGGATGTGTACTTGACTACCTGGACTATGATGCAGATCATACTAGTGGGGACATGGTAGTCTATAAGTACATCCTTCAAGGTCCCTAGTCGTGGGTGTATCGAGACGGGGCATCGATATACCAGAGTAGACTAGCGTATACGCTTCTCGACCCATGTGATGGGCGATGGATGATCCCATATCCATTGGTGTTTGACATCAGAGATGGTATACGGGTGCTCAGTGGAGACTGGGTACACTGGACGTACTCGCCGAGAACTCCCAGATGGTATTATACCTCACGTCAGATGGCAGTTCTCAGGTGACACTTGTGCAGGTTAGTCTGTAGACCCGAGATCGTCATAGAGTCTTGTGTGATTCCCACTGTGCTTTGATCTCCACCTTACCACGTCCATGAGGGTGTGCAAAATGGTGGTCTTTGGGTACAGTCCCGAGTCACATGGAGGCAATGAGCGATAGGAGGGGTTTCGTCTCTCCCGGTATTGGGGGTTGATGTTGCGCAGTGCTCGATTGGCCGTAACAGGGAAGTCCCTGGCCAGGGCTGATCAGAGATTTGCTGGTAAGTGTTACCAGTAGTTTCTCGACCCGTTACGAGCCTCACATCGGCACGACTTATCGGGTTATTGGGGTCTGACGTTTACCACCCCTAGACTTGATATGCGACATATCAGACGAAGAGACCGGACTGTACGGTAAGTGTTACTGGTCGGATTCGCAGGAGTGTGAGCGCGCTAGCTCATCGATCTTCTGATCGCTCAATACCCGGGTGGCCGTTACGTTTAGCAGACCGCTTGCGGCTTGTGGATGCTTGATATGATCATCATCTGCTACCGGCGTATTGACGAGTCTTTAGAGTCCTACACAGAGGTTTCCTGGTTCAAGCGAAACGAAATAGGAGCGCATATGAGATATGTGCAGGACCGAGAATAATGCGTGTATGTGATACCGCATTTCATTCTCGTGATATATGTTTTCGATTGGTTATATTCGATATGACCTAGTTATCGAATCATTGATTCGATAAATCGATACATTGAATACTAGTCGGTCATGTGCGACATGACCGGATCATTGAATCAAATGTTGATTTAATGATTTAATGTATAATTATATATTTGATATATTACTTTGCATTAACTAGTATTGGTTCACTTTAAACGGATTTTTCTCACTTGGATTGCACATTGTATATGTGATATACTTTTGTGCACTTTTTGTATCACGTTTGATGATACTTGATCATTTAGTTAAGTGTATAGAATTAATCCATGGTTAATTTGATAATTAGGGTTTTGCATATTCATTTATTTATTTATTTGTTTATTTATTTATTTGAAATGGATTAAGATAAGAATGGTGGCTTTATTTGTTTTATGTTGAAGCTTCATGAAGCTTTGACTTTGCTAACCATTCTTGTCTTCATGCTTAACCCTAACCCACTCAAATGACCATGGTTTATTCTCTACACTTAACCCTAGTTTAAGTTATGATAAGTATTGTTTTTCTATTTCTTTTTTATATAGAACTTATCATAACCATCATCTTCTTCTTCTTCTTCAAGCTTGCTACTCCAATGGCAACTTGAGTATTAGTGAGAGAAATCCAAATCTAAAGAGAACCCACCTCCTATTTCTTCACCCTCTACCTCTTGCCAAGTTGTTTTGGGTGTTTACTTCACAAGTTTCACAAGTTTGTGAAGTCGGAGCTTGAACTTGCGATGCCTCGACGTAGATCGTCTTTGACACGAAGCCGGCGACTTAGCTCACCCATTTCTTCGACGAATCCGACGCTTGAGCCCGGGGTTCAACATGGACAGCGAGCAGACTTCGTTGCGAAGCCGTGGAGGTGGATATCCGGATCTACAAAGGTTGTTATTTCCATATCCAAGTAGTTAAGTGTTAACTAGTTTACTTTTCGCCTAAAATTCTAGCAACGATCCGTAGTCTAGGGTTTCTCGGCACCAAAAATTTTAAATTGGCATGTCCGATGCCTTGTGAGACCTTACTAGAGTGCCTAGGAACCTTTCACTGGTATCAGAGCCTAGCTAGAGCCTTAGGCGAAGTCCAGACGCAATTTGAAGTCCGAACGAACCCGAAACCCCGAACCAATATTGCTCTCTGTCCAGATTTTAAAATTATGGATTTTTCAAGATTAAAAATATCCAGAAAATCAAGCAGGGTTTTCTAGGAATTACTGTAAATTTCGTGGACCTGATTCAACTTTACCACCGCGTTTCCGCGGCACGAGTATGGCTCGTGCGGCGGAAGCGCGGCCGGTTTGTCGTTTTGTGAAGTGTTGGTTGCACAGTAACTCCTATTTAATAGTACTGGTTTTCCTGAGTATTTTTAATAATTTTTCAAGAGTTGAATTTTTCTGGGTTGTTTTGAGGATTCGGTATTTCGATCGGATTATCAAGTTTCGTCTTTTGTGTTTTTCCGGATAATTTATAGAATATGTTAAAAAGTTCGACCGGATATAAATACCCAACTTTTCCCCTATCGGGAAAATTCCAAGTGTTGGATTTTTCCGTAGTTTAACGACGTTCTAAGTAGTGCAAGTAACGCGATGGACACTCTAGAAGACAACAAACCTTAACTCGATTATGTGACCGTCTTGAACTGCCCTTTGAACCTTCGGGTTTGGGGCAGTACGACGTGCCACATGTGAGGCGTTGGCTTGACCCTTCTACGGCTGGACCGTCGGTACTGAGGCACGAACTGAATGTTGTTAGACTTATTTCATGAGTTGGACTGTATCGGTAAAACTTGGGCATTCGACTGTTCGATCGGAAAGTTTAACATTTTCTGTTTATCCGGAATGGGATACAATAATTGGAATTCACAAGTAGTTATGTGATAACTGGATGAATGTTATAAATTTAGCAGTTTAGTCCCATATGATATTGAAAAGAGTTTTCGATAATGAGACTAAAATGCGGGATTTATATCTGTTAGGCATAGGATGTCTAAGTATTTCATTTGATTAGACATGCGATGTCTAAAGAAGTTGCGGATTCCAATTGTTGTAGTTTTACATTTTCTTTTCTGTGACCGTAAGTGTAGTATGTTCATATCGCCGGTTTCGTTGCTATACGTCAACGACAATTGGGGTATGCATACTTACTTACGTTGATGGCATGTGATGTTTTGTGTTGCTGGATATGTTATATTGGATCGTCGTATTCGAATAGCCGGGGTTTTTTATGTGAGATGAGTGTTTTTCATTTTCATTCATGTAAAAACTTGTATGTAATATTCTTTTATTTGGGGCACTTCCAGGTAGCGGAAGTTGTCACCCTTTATATATTATTTACTTTTCCGCATTAGGATAGACCCAAGGAGGGGAGCACAAGTTACCGGGTTCTGGGGTCCAGTGGGAGACCAACTCGAGGAGTCGAGTCCGGGTCTCCTAACCCTAGAATTGGCAGGGTTGCTTGTCGCTCTCGTAGGGGTCTAGGGTTGTGGGATTGGCTATTCGTTATGACCGTGGAATCCGTGTTTTATACTGGCTCGTATTGAAAACACGGACGTCCTAGTATATCCAATATTTCATATGATTATTCTGCTGCGATATCTGTGATGCGATTCTGTGATGGATTTAGTATATGATATATATGATATATTATATAGACGTTACTTATGTTTTACACCCGCGCTAGCCCTGCCCTGCTCTGTCGTTAGTTACCTAACCTAACGGTGCACGAGGGGACATCGAGGCGAATGCGGATGGCATAAGTGTACGTCATATCTATCTGTGATGTTTAGGTATTTAAATGATGGGACTTCATTAATGTGATTAATGAAAGATAAGAAACCTAAGATGTTGTAGAATCAGATTTTAAATAAAACAGGTAGCTACAGTTCTTGCTTTGCATAGCGGTATATATGATATACCCTGCACCTTATTCGATGAGGAAAGGACCGAGATCCCTTCACCGGGAGTGACTCCTTTAGCAATAAACTGGCAGATGCTACACACTCCGTTTGCTTTTGACTGCTTTTGGGTTTTTGCTTTGCACAGCGATATATGTGATATATCCCGCACCTCATTCGACGAGGAAAGGACCGAGATCCCTTCACCGGGAGTGACTCCTTTAGCAAAACTAGAAAAGCATCAAAATCACTCCATTTCAAAACTTTATTTGATTCTACAACGATATCAAGTTCATTACGCTCATGGTTTTCAGAAAAACCTGGCGTAGCCCTCCGTCCTTTCAGATGAGTAGTAGTTAGTATTCGTGCTACGTTTATTGGCCTGCGTCAAGGCGTAGTGTGCGGTAGCTAACTAGTATTTATCTGTTTATGCATATGATGCAGATTGGATTGGGGTAGTCGTGCGACTTTGTTGGCCTGCGTCAAGGGTCGTGCGGGTGGGTTTAATTCAATCAGGAAATGACGGGTTGAACTTGACTAGCGCACTATGGTTTGTTGGCCTGCGTCAAGGTCATAGCACGCTAGGGGAAAAATATTATCGGGAATTTCAAGTGTTGAAATTTGCAATGAGATTGCATACCTTTTATGAGATAGTTGGATCCCGATACCCACTACGAGTAAGAGTTACTCCTGGGAGAGTTTTACACATTGCAATTAGCTGATCAAGTAGGTGTCTAGAAAGGTGTCAACGGGGTTACGCCTCTGGGAAAACGAGGTTTACATTAATTAGGTTCGTGCGAAAGCACGGGGGACCTCCCTCAAAGTACCGACACTGGCCTGGCTGAAAGATTAGCGAACTTGTAGTGTGTAATTAATCCCGGCTAGTCTTTCCTTTTAGGGTTTGGAGGAAGATTTGATAAAAAGCAGTGGGAGCCATCCTGATTAGATAAGATAATAACCAATCTGATCTTGCACGAGCATACGCTAAAGTGTTTTCTTCTCTCTCTCTCCAGGTAGCGACCAGTTCATGCCTTAATCAAGATAATAATATGGATGTATTGACCGAACCCGCATGTTATACTGTGCTGGGGAACGTTGGTTCCGTTCTTTCCTATAAAAGTTATAGGAATGAACAGGATATAGGGGAATGCCAGGATTCCCATGCCACCCGAATGAAGAAAGTACATGTTGATGCATTTTCTTCGGGTGTGTTCGTTACTAAGAACTGTTTCTCTATTTGCTCTACGTCCTGGGTATTGGATACCGGGTCGGGATCCCATATATGTAATCAGTTACATGGGCTAAGGAAAGGTAGAGAACTTGGAGAAGGTGATAAAGACATTAGAGTTGGAAATGGTGCAATTGTTGCAGCTAAGACTGTCGGGGAATATCATCTTGTATTACCAACTGGTAATACATTGGTTCTGAACGAATGCTATTACATGCCGAACCTGATATGCAACATTATATCGGTTTCTTTATTAAGTAAAGAGGGATATAATTTTGTATTACAGGACAATGTTATGAACATTTTCCGTAACCAAAAGTTGGTTGGATCAGGCACGTTGTGCAATGGCATTTATGTTCTAAATCAATCAACGGTTCTGAGCATAACAAACACACACAAGAGGAAGAGTTCTAAACTCAACGAATCCTTCTTGTGGCATTGTAGACTGGGTCACATCAATGCGACACGACTTGCTAAGTTGCATAAAGATGGATATTTAAATCCGTTTGAATTTTCATCTTATGACACTTGCCAGTCATGTCTCAAAGGCAAGATGACCAAAACTCCGTTTACGGGACACGGAGAAAGAGTTACCGAACTCTTGGGACTGATACATAGTGATGTATGCGGTCCCATGTCTACACATGCCAGGGATGGTTCTTCGTACTTCATTACATTCACTGACGATCTCTCTAGATTCGGATATGTGTTCCTGATGAAACACAAATCAGAAGCTTTTGAGAAATTTAGGGAATATAAACAAGAAGTTGAGAACCAAACCGGAAAAAGTATTAAAATCCTACGATCTGATCGAGGAGGAGAATACTTAAGCAATGAATTCCTGGACTTCCTAAAAGAGAATTGGATTCTCTCTCAGCTGACTCCTCCATATACACCACAGCACAACGGTGTATCAGAACGGAGGAACCGCACCCTATTAGATATGGTGCGCTCTATGATGAGCACAGCTGAGTTACCTATTTCCTTCTGGGGATATGCACTGGAAACAGCTGCAGACCTATTGAATATGGTTCCCACCAAAACCGTGCCGACCACTCCATATGAGATATGGAAAGGAAAGAGACCATATCTTAATTATGTTAAGATATGGGGTTGTCCGGCCTATGTAAAAACGCAAAATCCGGACAAACTCGCGGCAAGGTCCATTCTGTGTAAGTTTATTGGATATCCCAAACATTCGCGAGGGTATATCTTCTACCATCCTGAGGAACAAAGAGTGTTTGTTTCTCGGCATGCCACCTTTTTAGAAAAGGAATTTCTTGAAAAAGAGATTAGTGGTCATGAGGTAGAACTGGAAGAAGTTCCAGCTGCACAAGCTACAACAGAAGATCTGGTGGAACCAGAGGATTCCGTAGTTCCCGATGTACCCCAGCCACTCCGCCGATCTAGTAGGGTTCCTCGCCAACCTGAGAGATACTACAGTTTTCTCATAGATGGTGGAAGCGAGGATTGCATCATGGAGGATGATGACCCAACTAGCTTCGAGCAGGCCATCACGAGTGGAGACTCAGTGAAATGGCTGGATGCTATGCGGTCTGAGATGGATTCCATGTAAACCAACAAAGTATGGACTATGGAAGTTGCTCCTGAAGGGGTAAAACCCATTGGGAGCAAGTGGATCTTCAAGAAGAAACTTGGTGTAGATGGGAAAGTGGAGACTTTCAAAGCTAGACTTGTAGCAAAGGGTTTTCGTCAAAGACCAGGTGTGGACTATGACGAGACCTTTTCTCCAGTGGCTATGCTTAAATCCATCCGGATCATGCTTGCCATCGCTGCATATCATGATTACGAAATCTGGCAAATGGATGTTAAGACCGCCTTTCTAAACGGTGATTTAGAAGTGTGCGTGTACATGACTCAGCCAGAGGGCTTCGTAGACAGTGGGAGCAGCGGGAAGGTGTGCAAGCTGCTTAAATCCATTTATGGATTAAATCAAGCATCGCGAAGTTGGAACATCTGCTTTGACGTCGTTATCAAAGAGTTTGATTTCGTCAAAAATCCAGATGAACCTTGTATCTACAAGAAGGTGGCAGAGAGTAAGGTTGTCTTCCTCGTATTGTACGTGGACGACATACTCTTGATAGGAAATGATATTCCTATGCTACAATCGGTCAAGCTCTTCTTATCACAAAGATTCTCAATGAAAGATCTTGGTGATGCCTCCTGCATATTGGGAATTAGGATCTATAGAGATAGATCCAAACGGATTTTGGGATTGTCCCAATCCAGGTACATTGACACCATACTAAAGAGGTTTAGTATGGAAGAGTCCAAGCGTGGGAACTTACCCACGATCTCTGGAGTCACTCTCTCCAAAGATATGTCTCCTAAGACTGATTTGGAGAGAGCTCGCATGCAAGGTATACCCTATGCTTCGGCAGTAGGCTCTATCATGTATGCGATGCTATGTACCAGACCCGATGTAGCATACTCACTAAGTATAGTGAGCAGGTATCAAGCTGATCCTGGAGAGAGTCACTGGACAGCTGTGAAGAGCATTCTCAAGTACCTGTGAAGGACTAGAGATATGTTCTTGGTGTATGGTAACGGAGAACTCCAAGTGGAGTCCTTTACCGATTCGAGCTTCCAGAGTGATAAGGACGACTCTAAGTCGCAGTCGGGCTTTGTCTTTACCCTTTACGGAGGGGCGGTTAGCTGGAAGAGTTCCAAGCAGGAAACCGTGGCAGACTCGACGATGGAGGCTGAATACATCGCTGCCAACGATGCTGCTAAAGAAGCTGTCTGGATCAAGAAGTTCATTTCTGAACTTGGAGTGGTTCCATCCATTGAACATCCAATACCTTTGTATTGCGATAACAATGGAGCGGTGGTTTTGGCCAAGGAACCCAGGTCCCATCAGCGATCCAGGCATATTCTGAAGCGGTATCACCTGATCCGGGAGATAGTTGATCGCCGGGAGATAGAGGTCAGGAGAGTTGACACGAAGAACAACACGGCGGATCCACTCACGAAGGCCATTCCCCAGACACAGTTTGAGAGACTCTTCGGGATGCTCGGTATGCGATACTACAGCAGCTGGCCCTAGTGCAAGTGGGAGATTGTTAGTTGTATGTATGCCCTAGAGGCCAGTATTGTACAGATGTTGTATATTATATTGGATGCTTGGACATATATAGAGATGACTTTCTTGCTCGATATGATAGTATGCTATCTGGTTACTCTTTATCTTAACATGTACACTAGTCTCTTTATACTGTCTTGTAGTTACATGTTGGTAAAGCCCTTAGGATGTGTACTTGACTACCTGGACTATGATGCAGATCATACTAGTGGGGACATGGTAGTCCATAAGTACATCCTTCAAGGTCCCTAGTCGTGGGTGTATCGAGATGGGGCATCGATATACCAGAGTAGACTAGCGTATACGCTTCTCGACCCATGTGATGGGCGATGGATGATCCCATATCCATTGGTGTTTGACATCAGAGATGGTATACGGGTGCTCAGTGGAGACTGGGTACACTGGACGGACTCGCCGAGAACTCCCAGATGGTATTATACCTCACGTCAGATGGCAGTTCTCAGGTGACACTTGTGCAGGTTAGTCTGTAGACCCGAGATCGTCATAGAGTCTTGTGTGATTCCCACTGTGCTTTGATCTCTACCTTACCACGTCCACGAGGGCATGCAAAACGGTGGTCTTTGGGTACAGTCCCGAGTCACATGGAGGCAATGAGCGATAGGAGGGGTTTCGTCTCTCCCGGTATTGGGGGTTGATGTTGCGCAGTGCTCGATTGGCCGTAACAGGGAAGTCCCTGGCCAGGGTTGATCAGAGATTTGCTGGTAAGTGTTACCAGTAGTTTCTCGACCCGTTACGAGCCTCACATCGGCACGACTTATCGGGTTATTGGGGTCTGACGTTTACCACCCCTAGACTTGATATGCGACATATCAGACGAAGAGACCGGACTGTACGGTAAGTGTTACTGGTCGGATTCGCAGGAGTGTGAGCGGGCTAGCTCGTCGATCTTCTGATCGCTCAATACCCGGGTGGCCGTTACGTTTAGCAGACCGCTTGCGGCTTGTGGATGCTTGATATGATCATCATCTGCTACCGGCGTATTGACGAGTCTTTAGAGTCCTACACAGAGGTTTCCTGGTTCAAGCGAAACGAAATAGGAGCGCATATGAGATATGTGCAGGACCGAGAATAATGCGTGTATGTGATACCGCATTTCATTCTCGCGATATATGTTTTCGATTGGTTATATTCGATATAACCTAGTTATCGAATCATTGATTCGATAAATCGATACATTGAATACTAGTCGGTCATGTGCGACATGACCGGATCATTGAATCAAATGTTGATTTAATGATTTAATGTATAATTATATATTTGATATATTACTTTGCATTAACTAGTATTGGTTCACTTTAAACGGATTTTTCTCACTTGGATTGCACATTGTATATGTGATATACTTTTGTGCACTTTTTGTACTTGATCATTTAGTTAAGTGTATAGAATTAATCCATGGTTAATTTGATAATTAGGGTTTTGCATATTCATTTATTTATTTATTTGTTTATTTATTTATTTGAAATGGATTAAGATAAGAATGGTGGCTTTATTTGTTTTATGTTGAAGCTTCATGAAGCTTTGACTTTGCTAACCATTCTTGTCTTCATGCTTAACCCTAACCCACTCAAATGACCATGGTTTATTCTCTACACTTAACCCTAGTTTAAGTTATGATAAGTATTGTTTTTCTATTTCTTTTTTATATAGAACTTATCATAACCATCATCTTCTTCTTCTTCTTCAAGCTTGCTACTCCAATGGCAACTTGAGTATTAGTGAGAGAAATCCAAATCTAAAGAGAACCCACCTCCTATTTCTTCACCCTCTACCTCTTGCCAAGTTGTTTTGGGTGTTTACTTCACAAGTTTCACAAGTTTGTGAAGTCGGAGCTTGAACTTGCGATGCCTCGACGTAGATCGTCTTTGACACGAAGTCGGCGACTTAGCTCACCCATTTCTTCGACGAAGCCGACGCTTGAGCCCGGGGTTCAACATGGACAGCGAGGAGACTTCGTTGCGGAGCCGTGGAGGTGGATATCCGGATCTACAAAGGTTGTTATTTCCATATCCAAGTAGTTAAGTGTTAACTAGTTTACTTTTCGCCTAAAATTCTAGCAACGATCCGTAGTCTAGGGTTTCTCGGCACCAAAAATTTTAAATTGGCATGTCCGATGCCTTGTGAGACCTTACTAGAGTGCCTAGGAACCTTTCAGTTGTGACCGTCAATTGACGAAGAGCTAGCTCCCGCTTGGGGATGCCTTTTTATTGATTTCGTATACTATTCATGTTGTATCCCGTTTGGGAGCCAGTTTTTACAAAGGAGACTCTGCCGAAATTTTCAGTAAATTTTGATGTTCTTAAAAACCGCATAATTCGGCTTATGCTATTAAAACTACTTGTTTTAAATTGGTTTTCCTGCACTCTACTACTTTTCTTGGTTTGGATTTCTGGGTTTTCGGTTTACTTAGATTACTTACGCCTCGAGACGTTCGTAGTTTAAGTACCGGTCATGTTCCGTACTTTCGGGTCGTGACAGTATCTTTTCATAAAAACACCGTAGCCCCTATTTTCAAAACCCCATGATTCGTGTTATTTCAAAAGGCACCATTTGTAGGACTTATATTAGATTAATGCAGGTTAGTTACAGTTGCGTTTAGTATTCAGCTCCTGATTATTATTGTGGTTCGCTTCGCATCGCATACTTATGTTATAATTTCTTATTGCAATGTTGATATCATATTGTTTGGACACCAGCACCATTACCGATGATGCGTATGTACCACGTACACTTACTTGCCGGCTCACACACATCTTCATCGGTAATTGCCATGTCACGTACACCTTAGAAAATATTATTGCTTGACTTAGCTTGTTAGTTAGTAATTTGACATGATATTAGTGTACCTGCCTTATATGCCTTCTTAACATTGTAGTTATTACTTGTCACTTCATGCATACTGTTATTCATTGTTATGTCTATATTCATGGTTTTACATGCTATTGATGATTCGGATTTCCATGAAATTTTCTGGATTTGGGGGGAAAACCGCAAAACTTATATAAACTGATTTCGCTCTTTTTAAATAAAAAGTGCGGTTTTTCCCATGATGTATGAGTCGTCCACCATGAGTTTGCTGATGGATTTCGAGACCCGATTCGAGGAGGCGGATGAACCGTTTCGGGTACATGGTGGACCCGGTAAAATACCCCGGGGCAAGAAGCGCGTGATGATGACGATGTGAGCCTGGCAGGGGAGCACTACCTACCGGTGATTTTACCCGACGCGTCGGATATCCGGAGGATACCGTCGTGGTCTTGAGATGGATGGTAGGGGCCGGTCTGGACTGACGGCGCCCTAGATATTGTAATTGAGACATTGAGATTTCGAAATATTGAGGTACAGAGACTGTGATACAGAGATATCGAGATTTTAGGATTACGTTTTGTGCCGATGCTAGGCACTGTTTTATGCTGATTTCATTATGATACCTCATTTTAAAAATACAAGGAAATCTCACTAAATTATGAAAACAGTTTCTTCATTTACATGTATTCTGTTTTCATGTATTCATACCTCATTCATATGATATATTGCTACCTGAGGCACTGACACAGGCACATGAGATTACACTCAGGTTAGATATTTACCTTAGCCATTGTTATGGGCTGCATGTTATATACATATTTGAGGATATATTATGATCATTGACCTAGGATTGCGTTATTTATGCGATTTCTGTGCGTAGATGTTTTTCCACTCACGAGTTGGCAACTCACCCCCGTTGTGCCACAGTTCTTGCAGGTTTCGCTGTACAGGTTTCATTACGGCTTGCTGACACTCTTTCCATTTCCGGGTGACTTGCTAGTAGGTGGGTTTATTTGTATCGCACCCATCATTATATCTTGTATATCATTAATCTGTTGTATCTAGAAGTTCCATCAACCAAACATGTATTTATTTGAGATAGAGACCAGCGATGTTATTCTTTCGACCTTAGAGTCGCGCGTTATATTTCTGTAGTTTTCTTACGGTTTTGAGTTTCCTTTTGAATTTTGATTCTCGCCGTTGGCGTTGTATATTATATTGCTTGTGTGGTTGTGACCGTCGATTAACGAAGAGCTAGCTCCTGCTTGGGGATGCCTTTTTATTGATTTCGTATACTATTCATGTTGTATCCCGTTTGGGGGCCAGTATTTACAAAGGAGACTCTGCCGAAATTTTCGGGAAATATTTGATGTTTTTTTTAAAAAAGAACCGCATAATTCAGCTTATGCTATTAAAACTACTTGTTTTAAATTGGGTTTCCTTCACTCTACTACTTTTCTTGGTTTGGGTTTCTGGGTTTTCGGCTTACTTAGGTTACGTACGCCTCGAGACGTTCGTAGTTTAAGTGTCGGTCATATTCCGTACTTTCGGGACGTGACATATATCCTGCACCTTATTCGATGAGGAATGGGCCGACGATCCGTTCACCGGGTGTGACCCCTTTAGCAAAACTAGAAAAGCCTAAAAAACACTCCATTTAAAAACCGTTTGATTCCGCAACGAGATCAAGTTCAAAGCGTTAAAGGTTTTCTTAAAAACCATCCGCAACCCTCCGTCATTTTAGGAAGTAGAGTACTTAGTATTCGTGCTATGTTTGTTGACCATAGTCAAGGCACAGTGTACGGCAGCTAAGTGATGTCTTCCTACACCGCATATGATGTGATTACTTAGGACAGTCACGTGACTTTGTTGACCTTAGTTAAGGGTCATGTGGGTGGGTCTAATTAATCACGAAATGACGGGTAGAACTTGACTAGGGCTTATGATTTGTTGACCATAGTTAAGGTCATAAGTGCTAGGGGTAAAAACCTTTATCGGGAGTTTCAAGTGTTGAAATTTGCAATGAGATTGCATACCTTCTATATGATAGTTGGATCCCGATACCCACTGCGAGTAATTGTTACTCCTGGGAGAGTTTTGCACTTTGCAATTAGCTGATCAAGTAGGTGTCTAGAAAGGTGTCAGCAGGGGTTACGCCCCTGGGAAAACGATGTTTATTATAATTAGGTCCGTGCGAAAGCACGGGGAACCTCCCTCAAAGTACCGACACTGGCCTGGCTGAAAGATTGGCGAACTTGTAGAGTGTAATTAATCCCGGCTAGTCTTTCCTTTTATGGTTTGAAGAAAGATTTGATAAAAACAGTGGGAGCCATCCTGATTAGATAAAATATATAACCAATCTAATCTTGCAAGAGCACACGCAGAGTGTTTTCTTCTCTCTCTCTCCAGGTAGCGACTATATCACGCCTTAATCAAGATAATAATATGTATGTTTTGACCGAACCCGCTTGTTATACTGAGCTGGGGAACGCTGGTTCTTCTCCAACTTATAATTGTTATAAGACCAAGCAGGAAATAGAGGAATACCAGAATTCCTATGCCGCCCAAACGAAGAAAGTGCATGAGATGCATCTCCTTCGGGTGTGTTCATTACAAAGAACTGTTTCTCTGTATCCTCTACATCCTGAGTATTTGATACCGGATCAGGATCCCAGATATGTAATCTCTTACATAGGGCTACAGAAAGGTAGAGAACTGAGAACGGGTGATAAGTTTCATGAGACAGAAAACGGTACAAGTGTTGCAGCCAAGTCTGTTGATCACTGTCACCCTGTATTACCAATACATTGATTCTGAACAAATGCTATTAGATACCGAACCTGATATACAAAATCATATCAGTTTCTTTATTAGTAAAGAAAGGATATAATTTTGTATTGTTGAATATTGTTTTGAACATTTCAAAAGTTGATCGGTTCAGGCACGTTATCTGAAAGCATTAACGTTCTAAATCAAACTACAGTTCTTAGTATATAGAACACACACAAGAGGAAGAGTTCAGAAATGAACAATTCCTTCTTGAGGCATTGTAGACTAGGTCATATCAATGCAACCCGACTAGCTGAAGTTACATTTAGATGTATATTTAAATTAGTTTGAATTTACATCTTGTGAAACTTGCCAGTCATGTCACAAAGATTAGATGACCATAGCTCTGTTTATTGAAAACAGAGAAAGAGTTAGTAAACTCTTGGGACTGATACATGATGATGTATGTAAGGTCCCCTGTCTACACATGCCAGGACCGGTTCTTTGTACTTCATTACATTCTCTGATGATCTCTCAAGATTCAGTCATATGTTCCTGTTGAAACATAAGTCTGAAACTTCTGAGATATTCACAGAATATAAGTTAGAAGTAGAGAACCAAAAAACGGGTATAAGTATTATGTCCTATGATAAGATCAGGGAGGAGAATACTTGTGCATGGAATTCTTGGACTATTCTAAAGGAGAATGAGATTCTCTCTCGGTATTACTCCTCTGAATACACCACAACACAACGGTGTATCGGGGCGGAGCAATCGCACCATATTGGATATAGTGTGCTCTATGATGAGTATTACTGAGTTACCTGTTTCTTTTAGAGGGTTATTCACTTAAGAAGCTGCATACCTATTGAATTGGGTTCGAATCGAATCAATGCCTACCACTCCATATAAGATATGGGATAGGAAGAGCCTATCTCTTAAGTAAGTTAAGATTTGGGATTGTCCGGCCTATGTCAAAAGCAAAATCCGAACAAGATCGAGGCAATGTCAGTTCTGTAGAACTGGAATGGTTCCAGCTATACAAACTGCAGCTGATGATTTGACAGAATCAAAGGATTCAATAGTCCCCGACGAACCTCAGCCTCTCCGCCGATCTGGTAGGGTTCCTCATCCGCCTGAGAGATACTTTGGTTTCTCGATGACAGTGGGAGCAAGGAATGCATCATGAGATGATGACCCAACTAGTTTCGAGCAGGCCATCGAGAGTAAGGACTCTGTAAGAATGGCTGGATGCTTAGCGATCTGAGATGGAATCCATGTACACCAACAAAGTATGGACTTTGGTTGCTATATCTGAAGGGTTAAATCCCCATCAGGAGCAAGTATATCTTGAGAAGATTACTTGGTGTAGATGAAAAGGTTGAGACTTTCAAAGCTAGACTTGTTAAAGGTTTTCGTCATCGACCAGGCGTGGATAATGATGAAACCTTTTTCCAGTGGCTATGCTTAAGTCCATCCTGATACTACTTGCCATTGCTACATACAATAACTACGATATCTGGTGGTTGGGTACCATGAATACTTTTTTAAATAATGATTTAGAAGAGAACGTCTATAAGAACACAGCCAGAGGGCTTTGTAAACAGTGGAAGCAGCGGAAACGTGTGCAAGCTGCTTTATAGAATAAAGCAGGTATCGTGGAGTTGGAACGTCTGTTTTGATATGGTAGTCAAAGTGTTTGACTTCATCAAAATGGTAGATGAACCTTGTATATACAAAAAGGTAATAGAGAGTAAGGTGGTTATCCGCGTATTGTACGTGGACAACATACTCTTGATAGGAAGAGAGTTTCCTATACTACGCTCGGTCAATCTCCTCTTATCACAAAGATTCTCCAAATAGGATAAAGGTGATACCTCCTAAATCCTAGGATTTGGATCTATAAGGATGTTAGGGTTCTCACTAGGTTTAGTGAGTTAGTATCAATCGATCTTGGGGAGAATCACTGGAAAGGTTCTAGGGTGATAAGGACGACTGAATGTCAGTCGCAGGCATTGTCTTTACCCTCAGTAAAGGGACGGTATGTTGGAAGAGTTCCAAGCTAGATACCGTGGCAAACTAGACGATAAAGGCTGGTAACATCTCTATTAAAGATACTACCAAAGAGGCAGTTTGGGTGTATAATGGTTCATAAGATGAACTAGGTTCCTACCATTGTGTGACAATGGAAGTGTGGCTTTGTCCCAGGAACCCTGGTCCCATTATTGACCCAGACATATTCTGAGGCAGCATCACCTGATCATGGAGATAGTTGATCTCCAGGGTGATCGAGGTTAGGAGAGTAGACTCAGAGGACAATACGGCGGATCCACTCACAAAGGCCTTTTCTCAAAGAGAGACTTTTATGGGATGGTTGAGTATTAGATACTGCAACCACTGCTATAGATGGCCCTAGTGAAAGTGGGAGATTGTTAGTTATATGTATGCCCTAGAGGCCATTACTGTACACAGGATGTATATTGTAGTGGATGCTGGGATATATATAGGTAGGACTTTCTTGCTCGACATGATAGTACGCTATCTGGTTGCTCTTTATCTTAACATGTATACTTTTTGTCTCTCTGTTACATGTTGATAAATCCCTTAGGATGTGTACTCGACTTGCAGGACTATGATGCAGATCATACTAGTAGGGCTTGGGTAGTCTATGAGTACATCCTTCAATGTTCCTAGTCGTAGGAATATCAAGACGGGGCATCGATATTCCAGAGTAGACTAGTGTATATCTTCTCGACCCATGTGATGGGCGATGGATGATCCCATATCCATTGGTGTTTGACATCAGAGATGGTATGCGGGTGCTCAGTGGAGACTGGGTACACTGAACGGACTCGCCGAGAACTCCTAGATGGTATTATAGCTTACGTCAGATGGCAGTTCTCTGGTGACACTGGTACAGCTTAGTCTGTTTACCCGAGATCGTCATAGAGTCTTGTGTGTCTCCTACTGTGCTTTGATTTCCACCCTACCACGGCTCTATTGAGTCGTGCAAACAGGTGGTTTTTGGGTACAGTCCCGATTCACATGGAGGCAATGAGCGATAGGAGGGGATTCGTCTCTCCCAGTATTGGGGGTTGATGTTGCGCTATGCTCGACTGGCCATAACTGGAAATCTCTGGCCAGGGTTGCAGTGATTTACTGGTAAGAGTTATCAGTAGTTTCACGCTTGTTATGGACCTTATATCGGCATGACTTATCAAGCTACCGGGGTCTGATGTTTACCACCCCTAGGCGATATACGCGACATATCAGACGAACAGACCGGACTGTACGGTAAATGTTACTGGTTGGATTCACAGGAGTGTGAGCGGGCTTGCTCGTTGATCTTCTGATCGCTCAATACCCGGATGGCCGTTACGTTTAGTAGACCGCTTGCGGCTTGTGGGTGTTTGATATGATCATCATCTGCTGCCGGCGTATTGACGAGTCTTTAGAGTCCTACACAGAGGTTTCCTGGTTCAAGCGAAACGAAATAGGAGCGCATATGAGATATGTGCGGGACCGAGAATAATACCAGTATGTGATACTGAATTCTATTCTCCCGATTTGTATCATCGGACGGTTATATAAGATATAGCCGGGTTACCGAATCAAATGTTGATTCGATACATTGATACACTTGATATTAGTCGGTTATATGCAGTATGACCGGATCATTAAATCAAGTGTTGATTTAATGATTTAATGTATAATTATATATTTGATATATTACTTTACATTTACTAGTATTGGTTCACTTAAGATTATTTTCTCACTTGATTGTGCACATTGTATATATGATATATGTTTGTGCACTAGTTTGTATCTTGTTTGATGGTAAATGCAAACTTGGTGTGTGTATGTTTTAAACCATGTTTAGGTTAATGGTTAGGTTTTATTTGTTTTATTTATTTTCTTTATTTGTTTTTGGCAAAAATGAAATGGTGGCTTGCTTTGTTTTATTCTTGAAGCTTCATGAAGCTTTGAAAGTTTTAACCATTTTGTTTTTTCCTTAACCTAACCATTACACATAAACCCTAGTTTATTCTCTATATGTGTTTACTTCACCCATGGTTGCATTATGATAAGATTCACTTGATTTATTATTTTCAAGATAATTCTTTTTCCTACTTCTTCATCTTCTTCTTCAAGTGAAGAAACCATTCTTGAAAATTTCCAAGTGATGAAATCAAGTGAGAAATCCAAATCCAAAGTGTTCCTATTTCTTCATCCTCTACCACTTGCCATGTTGTATAGGGTGTTTTCTTCACAAGTTTCATGACCTAGTGAAGATGGAGCTTGAGTTTGAGTCGCCTCGACGTAGATCATCTTCGGCATCGAAGTCAACGACCTAGCCCGATCATTTCTCCAATGAAACCAACGCTAGAGTCCAGGATATCGATGATCGCAGCGGAGGGACGTCATCACGGAGCTAAAGAAGTGGAGGACTGGATCTACAAAGGTTGTAGTCACTTTCACTTGTAGTTATGTTGTTAACTTGCTTAGTTTCGCCTTTACCACTCGTTAACGATCTTCATTAGGGTTTCTCGGCACATGAAAAATTTGAATCGGACATGATTGATTAGTTGTAGAACCTCATGGTTGTGCTTAGGAACCCTACAGAGAAGATATACGCATGTCTACTCTGGAATATCGATGCCCCGTCTCGATATTCCCACGACTAGGAACATTAAAGGATGTACTCATGGACTACCCAAGCCCCACTAGTATGATCTCCATCACAGTCCTGGAAGTCGAGCACATATCCTAAGGGCTTTATCAACATATAATAGAGAGACAACAAGTATACATGTTAAGATAAAGAGTAACCAGATAGCGTACTATCATGTCGAGCAAGAAAGTCCTACCTATATATGTCCCAACATCCACTACAATATATATCCAATGTACAGTAATGGCCTCTAGGGCATACATATAACTAACACCACTATGCTTTGATTACTATCCTACCACGGCTTAAAGGAGTCGTGCAAACAGGTTTTAGTTGGATACAGTCCCGAGCCACATGGAGACAGTGATCGGATCGTCGGGATCCGTCTCTCCCGGTATTGGGGGTTGATATCGCGTTGTGTACGGATGGCCATCGCCATAAATCCGTGGCCACGGTGGACGAGAATTACCGATCCAGGATCGATAGTTTCTTAGGTGATGATGGGTTTCATACCGACACTAAATGTCGCGTTGTTATGGGTCTTAATTTATCCACCCCCTTAGACTCGATATGCGATAATCTTAGACGAACATACCGGACTGTACGAATATTGTCACTGTCAGGCTCATTAGGGGTTCAGGATGAGTTTGCTCGTCGGCCTCCCTTTTGCTCAATACCTGGGTAGCCATTACGTACAGCTAGTGCCGCTGACGTACTTGAGGTTAAACCCACCGCCAGCATATTGACGAGTCTTTAGAGTCCTACACAGAGGGTTTCCCTGGTTCTGGCGAAATGATGTAGTAGCCGTATTGGATACATGCAGGGTTCCGATCGATTGATGTACATTGTACTCGGACTTTCGATTGGACAGTTGATAATACTAGCCGGCTCGGGTTTGAGCCGGATTATTAAATCAGGTATTGATTTAATAATTTACGTATATGTATTTCGGTACGTATATTCTAGTATTATATTCTTTGTGTTATTCTATCTATTTGGGTATTCATATTTCGGTACGAATGCATATATATTTTACAGTAGAATGTAATCCGTATTTTTTACCGGATAACATTCTAGAAGGTGCCACCTCATTTCTTGATTTGGCCATTTACATAAAATGGTTAATGAGGTGGATATTTGGAAATGGAGGTATGGTGAGAACCATACTTGAAATAGTGCACACAAATGAATTGTTAATTCATTTGTGTCCACTATTCAAGTATGGGAGGATTTTAAAATTGGAAAAATTGTTTTTACAAAACCTATCATGCTATTTTCTCTTTACTAAGAGAGCTCATTTTTGGAAGCATAATAGTTTTTCTTCTTGAGCTCCTCCCTCAATATTTGCTTCACCTCCTCTATATTTCCATGGATGCTATCACTTTCTTTGTTTTGAGATAGCTAACACTAAAGATACTACACACTACATCCTAGGCTCTCTAGGGTAGCATCCTAGAGACCTTAGTTGCTCCATATGTATCGTGTTGAGGAGCTAAAGCCGGAGCTACATCTCTCGGGTGGATGACTGGTAACCAAACCACAACAAGGAACCACTAGGAGCTTGGAATGAAGACCGAAGGACACGGATCAACTCGGTATAACGATTCTAACTCTTGGTTTAGATTGCTAGTTTAGGGTTTAAGGTCGATCCGGGATTCGGGTAATGGTAGCGCCTGTTTAGAAATTTTTGTTCCGCATTTTGGCTGCGTTTTGATGGCTGGGACGATGCCGGAACCCTTCAGAGTCGGTATAGCCCGCACTCATAAAACCATCATCCTGCGGATGGAAATACGGAGCTAAGGCTCAACCAGTAACCAAGGCTTCCTGAAGCTCCCGCCCAAGACGGCAAGCGAACAGGGTGCCTTCATTGGATACGACCCATGAAGGAACTCCGTGCAACGCACAAACTTAACCAAGATTAACTGAGCAAACCGAGTATAACCGGACAACAAGCATCCGAATGGAGTCACACCCTGACTAAACCTGGGTAGATACCATATAACGAAATTCGTAGAGATCTGCTCCCACTCCCACTTCGGAACGGTAAAGGTTGCAACTCTCTAGCCGGTCTCAGATGCTCAACCAAAGCACACAACAAGACAGACACCTTGAAACAAAACCCGAAACTTCTCTTTACGTCTCTGCCCACCCGTAACTATCTCACAAGTCACGTCAATATTGGTGGAACTTGAATGAGTATAGAGAGTTGACAGATGTGCCTGCTCTAGGATTTCGCGTCTCTACCCAATAGTATCAGGTACACAAACATGTCCCTAAACGTAGCACACCCTTGTCACAAATTGAGGACTCCGAATCATTACCCAGCCGAGTATAGTCAAGTATCTCTGACGAACGAGCATCGGCGGGCAGTGCCTCGCAAAAGCGATTAAGGAAAAGTGGTCGGGCGCGGACATGAGCAAGCTGTCCCCTCAGTAGAGGTGAACACAAGCTGTACTCAACGATCGCACAAGAACTGTAAATCTGCAGTAGACTATCTCAACAATCACAACCAGCTGCAGGAAAATGTACATTAAGCTCTAGTGGTCCGTGATGATCTGACACGACTCTCGAACAAGTAGTGCCTCTAAACCTCCAACGCAAGACCACCGCGGCCATCTCCAGATCATGAGTGGGATATCTGTTAGCTATATGTATGCCCTAGAGGCCATTACTGTACATCGGATGTATATTGTAGTGGATGCTGGGACATATATAGGGAGGACTTTCTTGCTCGACATGATAGTATGCTATCTGGTTACTCTTTACCTTAACGTGTACATTGATTGTCTCTCTGTTACATGTTGGTAAAGACCTTAGGATGTGTACTTGACTATCTGGACTATGATGCGAATCATACTAGTGGGGACATGGTAGTCCATAAGTACATCCTTCAAAGTCCCTAGTCGTGGGTGTATCGAGACGGGGCATCGATATACCAGTGTAGACTAGCGTATACCTTCTCGACCCATATAGATGGGCGATGGATGATCCCATATCCATTGGTGTTTGACATCAGAGATGATATACGGGTGCTCAGTGGAGACTGGGTACACTGGACGGACTCGCCGAGAACTCCCAGATGGTATTATACCTTACGTCAGATGGCAGTTCTCTGGTGACACTGGTACAGAGTAGTTTGTTGACCCGAGATCGTCATAGAGTCTTGTGCGGTTCCCACTGTGCTTTGATTTCCACCTTACCACATCCAAGAGGGTGTGCAAAACGGTGGTTTTTGGGTACAGTCCCGAGTCACATCGAGGCAATGAGCAATAGGAGGGGATTCGTCTCTCCCGGTATAGGGAGTTGATGTTGCGCTGTGTTCGATTGGCTATAACCGGAAATCCCTAGCCAGGGTTGCTGAGATTTACTGGTAAGTGTTACCAGTAGTTTCTCGAATTGTTATAGACCTCATATCGACACGACTTATCGAGCTATTGGGGTCTGACGTTTACCACCCCTAGGCGAGATATGCGACATATCAGACGATCAGACCGGACTGTACGGTAAGTGTTACTGGTTGGATTCACAGGAGTGTGAGCGGGCTTGCTCGTCGATCTTCTGATCGCTCAATACCCGGGTGACCGTTACGTTTAGCAGACCGCTTGCGGCTTATGGGTGCTTGATATAATCATCACCTGCTGCCGGCGTATTGACGAGTCTTTAGAGTCCTACACAGAGGTTTCCTAGCTCAAGCGAAACGAAATAGGAGCGCATATGAGATATGTGCGGGACCGAGAATAATGTGTGTATGTGATACCGTATTTCATTCTCGCGATGAATGTGTCGAATGGTTGTATGCGATATAACCTAGTTATCGAATCAAGGATTGATTCGATAAAGCGATACATTGTATACTAGTCGGTTGTGTGCGACATGACCGGATCATTGAATCAAGTGTTAATTTAATGATTTAATGCATAATTATATATTTGATATATTACTTTGCATTAACTAGTATTGGTTCACTTTAAAAAGATTTTCTCACTTGAAGTTCACAAGTTGTATATATGATATACTTTTGTGCACTTGATTGTATCATGTTTGATGATACATGCTTACTTGAGTTTGTGTAAAGATTAAACCATGGTTAGTGTTTTGTTTTTCATATCTATTTATTCATTTATTTATAAGAAAAGAAAAATGGTGGCTTTCTTTGGATGCATGTTGAAGCTTCATGAAGCTTTGACTAAGTCACCATTTTTGTCTTCATGCTTAACCCTAACCATTGACCTAACCCTAGTTTATTCTCTACACTTGACCATGGTTGGATTATGATAAGTGTTCATTTTATTTTCTTTTTGAAATAACTTATCATAACACTTTTCATCATCTTCTTCTTCTTCTTCAAGAAGAAGCTTGCCTCCATCAATGGCAACTTGAGAAAATGAGTGAGAAATCCAATTCTAAAGTGAACCCACTTCCTATTTCTTCATCCTCTACCTCTTGCCAAGTAGTATAGGGTGTTTTATTCATAAGTTTCACAACTTGGTGAAGTTGGAGCATGAACTTGTGTTGCCTCGACGTAGATCATCTTCGGCACGAAGCCGACGACCTTGCCCGCCCATTTCTCCGATGAAGCCGACGCTAGAGCCCGGGATTCCATTTGGACAGCGAGGAGACTTCATTGCGGAGCTATGGAGGTGGAGGACCGGATCTACAAAGGTTGTATTTCCGTTCTTTTAGTTAAAATTGTTAACTAGTTGCATGTGTTCGCCTAAAATCTAGTTAACGATCCGTATTAGGGTTTCTCGGCACCCGTAAAATTTTAAATTGGCATGGTTGATGCCTTGTGAGACCTCATTAGAGAGCCTAGGAACCCTACAATATCCTGCTAGTACTTCCTCCAAGTGTAGGAAAGCATAAGCGATAACTTTATACTGCCGCATCAGTGCAAAATCGAGCTCCACTCGCGAAACATCATAGTTAAACAACAAAGTTGCTCGAACCAGAAAGCAAAGAAAGAATTGATGCAGTTGTTAACCGAGTCTTCAACTATCGAAAAACTCTGCACACATGTCTCAGTACAAAGAAAAGAAACCTCCTTTCCGGTCATTACAGTCAACGGTGCAGCACTACACTAGCAATCCTGCACGAAACGGCGGTAAAAACCCGCTAAGCCCAAAAATCTGCGGAACTCCGTCCGTACACAAGTCTGGGCTAAAACTGTATGGCCTCGATCTTCCTCGGAACCATACGAAAACCGTCTCCCGTAACTACAAGACCTAGGAGTCAATACAAACAAGCCTGAAGGAACACTCCGAGAATCTAGCAAACCGCTGGGCTATCCCAATGTTTGCAAAACAAATCCTCAAGTGCTACTCCTGTCCCTCATGACATATTGAATAGACCAGAATGTCATCAATAACACAACAATAACTGGTCGAGGAATGGCCTGAAGAAATCTGGTTCATCATATCTACGAATGCTGCTAGGGCATTGGTGAGTCCAATGACACCACCAAAACACACAAAGCCCGTAGCACACACAAGGCAGTCTTCGGAATGCCATCACTCCGAACCCGTAACAATGATGACCTGATCCCGAACAAACTTAGAAAATGTCTCACACTTTGGAGCTGATCGAAGAAATCGTCAAAGCGAGGTAAAGGATACCTATCCGCACCGTAAGCCGGTTCAATTGACGATCAATTAATACACAACCTCAATCTACCATCTTTTTCCTTGACGAACAGAAATAGGAGCTCCCTAATGTGAAACACTCAGACGCACAAACTGTTAGTTATATGTATGCCCTAGAGGCCATTACTATACATAGGATGTATATTGTAGTGGATGCTTGGACATATATAGGGAGGACTTTCTTGCTCGACATGATAGTATGCTATCTGGTTACTCTTTACCTTAACGTGTACACTGATTGTCTCTCTGTTACATGTTGGTAAAGCCCTTAGGATGTGTACTTGACTACCTGGACTATGATGCGGATCATACTAGTGGGGACATGGTAGTCTATAAGTACATCCTTCAAGGTCCCTAGTCGTGGGTGTATCGAGACGGGGCATCGATATACCAGAGTAGAATAGCGTATACCTTCTCGACCCATACAGATGGGCGATGGATGATCCCATATCCATTGGTGTTTGACATCAGAGAGAATATACGGGTGCTCGGTAGAGACTGGATACACTGGACGGACTCACCGAGAACTCCCAGATGGTATTATACCTTACGTCAGATGGCAGTTCTCTGGTGACACTGGTACAGAGTAGTCTGTTGACCCGAGATCGTCATAGAATCTTGTGTGATTCCTACTGTGCTTTGATTTCCACCTTACCACGTCCAAGAGGGCGTGCAAAACGGTGGTTTTGGGTACAGTCCCGAATCACATGGAGGCAATGAGCGATAGGAGGGGATTCGTCTCTCCCGGTATAGGGAGTTGATGTTGCACTGTGTTCGATTGGCTATAACCGGAAATCCCTGGCCAGGGTTGTTGAGATTTACTGGTAAGTGTTACCAGTAGTTTCTCGAACTGTTATAGACCTCATATCGACACGACTTATCGAGCTATTGGGGTCTGACGTTTACCACCCCTAGGCGAGATATGCAACATATCAGACGAACAGACCGGACTGTACGGTAAGTGTTACTGGTTGGATTCACAGGAGTGTGAGCGGGCTTGCTCGTCGATCTTCTGATCGCTCAATACCCGGGTGGCCGTTACGTTTAGCAGACCGCTTGCGGCTTGTGGGTGTTTGATATGATCATCACCTGCTGCCGGCGTATTGACGAGTCTTTAGAGTCCTACACAGAGGTTTCCTGGCTCAAGCGAAACGAAATAGGAGCGCATATGAGATATGTGCGGGACCGAGAATAATACCAGTATGTGATACTGTATTCGATTCTCACGAATTGTATCATTGGTCGGTTATATGTGATATAGCCGGGTTACCGAATCAAGTGTTGATTCGATACATTGATACACTTGATACTAGTCGGTTATATACGATATGACCAGATCATTAAATCAAGTGTTGATTTAATGATTTAATGTATAATTATATATTTGATATATTACTTAGCATTAACTAGTATTGGTTCACATTAAATGGATTTTCTCACTTGAAGTGCACACTGTATATGTGATATATTTTTGTATACTTGTTTGTATCATGTTTGATGATACATGCAACCTTAGGTTTGTGTATGCTATACACTATGTTTAGTGAATGGTTAGGGTTTCATTTCTTTTATTTATCTATTCATTTTTGATTAAAAGAAAAGGAAAACAAAATGGTTGCTTTTAGAACTTTCTTGATGCTTCATGCATCTTTGACTAAAAATGACCATTTTGTCTTCACCTCCTAAACCTAACCATTCAACTAACCTTAGTTCATTCTCTACACTTAACTAAGGTTGCAATATGATAATAATGAAGGGTTTTTCCTTTTAACTTAATCTTTTTATTCTTATCATATTCTTTTCTTCTTCTTCTTCTTCTTGAACAAAGAAGAATGCTTGCTACCATTAATGGCATCTTGAGAAAAAGAGTGAGAAATCCAATTCTAAAGTGAACCCACTTCCTATTTCTTCATCCTCTACCACTTGCCAAGTAGTATAGGGTGTTTTCTTCACAAGTTTCATGGCTTGGTGAAGTTGGAGCTTGATCTTGTGTTGCCTCGACGTAGATTATCTTCGGCATCGAAGTCAACGACCTAGCCCGCCCATTTCTCCGATGAAGCCGACGCTAGAGCCCGGGATCCGATGATCGCAGCGAGGGTACACCGTCACGGAGCTATGGAGGTGGAGGACCAGATCTCAAAAGGTTGTATTTCCGTTTACTCATAGTTAATTTGTTAACTAGTTATCGTTTTCGCCTAAAATTCTAGTTAACGATTTAGTCTAGGGTTTCTCGGCACCGTAAAATTTGAAATTAGCATGGTTGATGCCTTGTGAGACCTCCTTAGTGTGCCTAGGAACCTTACAGTGGTATCAGAGCCTAGCTAGAGCCTTAGGCGATGCGTTAACGAAGTTAAAACCCCGATCGAACCCAAACACGACGAAATACACCCCTCTCTGGTCCATTTTTAAAATCTAGGATTTTTCCAAATTAAAAATACCTGAAAAATTCAGCAGGGAAAGCTAAGAATTCTGGTGAAAAATGAAACCCCAATTCCTCAATTTGGCCGCGGACCCGCGGTGTTGACCCACCATTGGCGGCGGTTCCGCGGCAATATAATAGCATTAGGGACAGTTCTTTGCTCAGTAATTCCTTTCTCTGTGTTTACTAATTTATGGGTATTTTTAATCTGACACAAGTGTTGTGAATTCTGGGGTTTGTTTTGTAATCATTGATTCGATCGGGAATTTTAAATTCGTTATTGTTTTTCCGGGTAAATTTTTGAAAATGTTAAAAAGTTTGACCGGATAGAAATACCCATTTTTCCCCTGTCGGGAAATTTCCAAGTGTTGGATCTTTCCGTGGTTTAATGACGTTCCAAGTAGTGCAAGTAACGCGATGGTCCCTCTAGAAGACAACAAACCTTAACTCGATTATGTGACCGTCTTGAACTACCCATTGAACCTTAGGTTTTGGGGTAGTACGGCGTGCCACATGTGAGGCGTTGGCTTGACCCTTCTATGGCTGGACCGTTGGTACTGAGGCATGAAGCGAATGTTTTTGAACTTATGTCATGTGTTGAGCTGTTTAGGGAAACATTGGGTGTTTGAATGTTCGATCGGAAAGTTTAACATTTTCTATTTATCCGGAATGTGATACAATAATTGGATTCACGAGTAGTTATGAGATAACTGAATGAATGTTATAAATCTAGCGGTTTAGTCTCACTTTATCGGTTGCCACGGAATTTTGATATGATCAAAAGTCCGTCGCAATCACGTAGCGTACGCGGATACTCGCCGGGTAAAATTAATAGTCTGCTACACCCCTTAGCCCTGACTAAGTGACTGTAGGAGAACCCCGTCGCCGAAAGCATCCGTTCGGGTGCTCGCGGTAGCGGTGTTCCGCCTTGGTGCACTTTTTTGACGGTATCGGGGGTGCTGCCGCCTACCAAAGTTTACGACGAGCATTCGATCGGTTTGTCGGGAATCTTGTTGAATTGCCCGACTTGATATTGAAAAGAGTTTTCGATAATGAACTAAAATGCGAGGTTTATAATTGTTAGGCATGCGATGTCTAAGGAATTCATTTGATTAGGCATGCGATGTCTAAAGAGGTTGCGGATTCCAACTGTTGTAGTTTTACACTTTCTTTTCTGTCACCGTAAGTGTAATATGTGATATCGCCGGTTTCGTTGCTATATGTCAACGACAATTGGGATACGCATGTTTACTTACGATTGATGACATGTGATGTTATGTGTTGCTGGATATGTTATATTTGATCGTCGTGTTTGAATAGCCGGGGGGTTTATTATGTGAGATGAGTGTTTTTCATTTTCATTCATGTAAAAACTTGTATGTAATATTCTTTTATTGGGGCACTTTCAGGTTGCGGAAGATGTCACCATTTGTATATTATTTACTTTTCCGCACTAGGATAGACCCAAGGTGGAGGGCACAAGTAACCGGGTTCTGGAGTCTAGTGGGAGACCAACTCGAGGAGTCGAGTACGGGTCTGCTAACTCTAGAATTGGTAGGGTTGCTTCTCGCTCTCGTAGGGGTCTAGGGGTGTGGGTTTAGCTATTCATCGCGGCCATGGAATACATGTTTTATACTGGCTCATATTGAAAACACGGACGTCCTAGTATATCCAATATTTTATATGATTCTTCTGCTGCGATATCTGTGATGTGATCATTTGATATGTTCTGTGATAAATATTGTATATAGTATATATGATATATTATATATACGTTATTTATGTTTTACACCCGCGCTAGCCCCGCCCCGCTCTGTCGTTAGTTACCTAACCTAACGGTGCACGAGGGGACATCGAGGCGAATGCGCATGGCATAAGTGTACGTCGTATTTATCTGTGATGTTTAGGTGACTTAAATGATGGGACTTCATTAATGTGATTAATGAAATAATAGAAACCTAAGATGTTGTGGAATCGAATTTCAAAAATAAAATCAGGTAGCTACAGTTCTTGCTTTGCATCGTGGTGTTCCTTATAGAACATCCTGCACCTTATTTGATAAGGAAAGGGCCGAGATCCCTTCACCGGGAGTGACCCCTTTAGCAATAACTGGCAGATGATACACACTCGGTTTGTCTTTTGATTGCTTCTATAGTTTCTGCTTTGCACAATGATATATATGATATATCCCGCACCTCATTAAACGGGGAAAGGGCCGACGATCCCTTCACCGGGAGTGACCCCTTTAGCAAAACTAGAAAAAGCCTAAAAAACACTCCATTTTTAAAATCATTTGATTCCACAACGATATAAAGTCATTACGCAAAAGGTTTTCTTAAAAACCTGTCGTAGCCCTCCGTCATTTCAGATAAGTAATAGTTAGTATTCGTGCTGCGTTTGTTGACTAAGTCAAGGCGTAGTGTGCGGTAGCTGATTAGTGCTTATCTGCAAAGCATATGATGCGATTGAATTAGGGTAGTCGTGCGGCCTGGTTGACTCAGTCAAGGGTCGTGAGGGTGGGTTTAATTCAATCGAGAAATGACGGGTTGAACTTTACTTGCAGTCTATGGTTTGTTGACTCAGTCAAGGTCATAGATCGCTTGCGGCAAAATATTATCGGGAATTTCAAGTGTTGAAATTTGCAATGAGATTGCATACCTTCTATGAGATAGTTAGATCCCGATACCCACTGCGAGTAATTGTTACTCCTGGGAGAGTTTTACATATTATAATTAGCCGATCAAGTAGGTGTCTAGAAAGGTGTCAACGGGGTTACGCCTATGGGAAAATGAGGTTTACATTAATTAGGTTCGTGCGAAAGCACGGGGGACCTCCCTCAAAGTACCGACACTGGCCTGGCTGAAAGATTGGCGAACCTGTAGCGTGTAATTAGTCCCGGTTAGTCTTTCCTTTTAGGGTTTGAAGGAAGACTTGATAAAAACAGTGGGAGCCATCCTGATTAGATAAAATAAATAACCAATCTGATCTTGCAAGAGCGCACGCTGAGTGTTTTCTTCTCTCTCTCTCCTGGTAGCGACCATATCTTGCCTTAATCAAGACAATAATACAGATGTATTGACCGAACCCGCTTGTTATACTGAGCTGGGGAACGTTGGTCCCGCTCCAACTTATAAATGTTATAAGATAGAGCAGGATATTGGGGAATACCAGATTTCCCGTGCCGCCCAAACGAGGAATGTGCATATGACGCATCATCTTCGGGTGTGTTCGTTACACAGAACTGTTTCTCTATATCCTCTACGTCCTGGGTATTTGATACCGGATCAGGATCCCAGATATTTAATCTGTTACATAGGGCTACAAAAAGGTCGAGAACTGAGAACGGGTGATAAGTTTCATGAGACAGAAAACGGGGCAAGTGTTGCAACCAAGTCTGTTGATCACTGTCACCCTGTATTACAAATACATTGATTCTGAACGAATGTTATTAGATACCGAACCTGATATACAAAATCATATCACTCTCTTTATTAGTAAAGAACTGATAAAATTTTGTATTGTTGGATAATGTTTTGAACATTTCGAATATCAAAAGTTGATCGGTTCAGGTACGTTATCTAAAAGCATTGATGTTCTAAATCAAACTACAGTTTTTAAGTATACAGAACACACACAAGAGGAAGAGTTCAGAAATGAACGAATCCTTCTTGAGGCATTGTAGACTAGGTCATATCAATGCGACCCGACTAGTTGAAGTTACATGTAGATGCATATTTAAATAAGTTTGAATTTACATCTTGTGAAACTTGCCAGTCATGTCACAAAGATATAATGACACCAGCTCTGTTTATTGGAAACAGAGAAAGAGTTAGTGAACTCTTGGGATGATACATGTTGATGTATAAAGGTCCCCTGTCTACATATGCCAAGACCGGTTCTTTGTACTTCATTACATTCTCTGATAATCTCTCGAGATTCAGACATATGTTCCTGTTGAAACACAAGTCCGAACCTTTTGAGATATTCACAGAATATAAGTTAGAAGTAGAGAACCAAAATACGGGTATAAAATTATTATGTCCTATGATGAGATCAGGGAGGAGAATACTTGTGCATGGAATTCCTGGACTATTCAAAAGGAGAATGTGATTCTCTCTCAGCATTACTCCTCCGTATACACCATAGCACGATGGTATATCGGGGCGGAGCAGATACACCCTATTTGATATGGTGTGCTCTATGATGAGTACTACTGAGTTACCTATTTCCTTTTGGGAGTTATGCGCTTGAGAAGCTGCATACCTATTGAATAGGGTTCCAATCAAATCAATTGCCTACCACTTCATATGTGATATGGAAAGGGAAGAGCCCATATCTTAAGTTTGTTAAGATTTGGGGTTGTCCGGCCTATGTCTAAAAGCAAAATCCGGACAAGCTCGAGGCAAGGCCTATTTTGTACAACTGGAAAGGTTCCAGCTATACAAACTACAGCAGATGATTTGGTAGAACCAAAGGATTCAGTAAATTCCAACGAACCTCAGCCTCTCCGCCGATCTAGTAGGGTTCCTCACCCACCTGAGAGATACTTCGGTTTCTCTATGACAGTGGGAGCGAGGATTGCATCATGAGATGATGACCCAACTAGTTTCGAACTGGCCATCAGGAGTGAGACTCTGTTAGAATGGCTGGATACTTAGCGATCTGAGATGGAATCCATATACACCAACAAAGTATGGACTTTGGTTGCGATATCTGAAGGGTTAAATCCCCATCAAGAGAAGTACATCTTGAGAAGATTACTTGGTGTAGATAGAAAAGTTGAGACTTTCAAAGCTAGACTTGTTAAAGGTTTTCATCATTGACCAGGCGTGGATAATGATGAAACCTTTTTCCAGTGGTTATGCTTAAGTCCATCCAGATCCTACTTGCTATGGCTACAAACCATGACTACGATATCTGGTGGTTGGGTGTCATGACAGCTTTTCTAAATGATGTTTTAGAAGAGAGCGTCTATAAGTACACAGCCAGAGGGCCTCATAGATAGTGGGAGTAGCGGAAACGTGTGCAAGATGTTTTATGTGATAAAGCAGGCATCGCAGAGTTGGAACATCTGTTTTGATGGATTGGTCAAAGAGTTTGACATCATCAAAATGGTACATGAACCTTGTATAAACAAAAAGGTAGTAGGGAGTATGGTGGCGATCCTCGTAGATTACGTGGAAGACATACTCTTGATAGGGAAGAAGTTTCCTATGCTACGCTCAGTCAATCTCCGCTTATCACTATGATTCTCCATATAGGATCAAAGTGATACCTACTAAATCCTGGATTTTGGATCTATGAGATAGATCTAATTGAATGTTAAGATACTCACTAGTTGTAGTGAGATGGTATCAATTGGTCCTGGGGAGAATCACTGGAAGTGTTCCAGGGTGATAAGGACGACTGAAAGTCGGTCACAGGCATTGTCGTTACCCTCAGTAAAGGGACGGTATGTTGGAAGAGTTCCAAGCTAGATACCGTGGCATACTAGATGATAAAGGCTGGATACATCGCTACTTAAGATGCTACCAAAGAGGAAGTCTGGGTGTATATTGGTTCATGAGATGAACTTCGTTCCTCCCATTGTGTGACAATGGAGCTGTGGCTTTGGCCCAGGAACCTCGGTCCCATCAGTGATCCAGACATATTCTAAGGCAGTATCACTTGATCATGGAGATGGTTGATCTCCAGGGTGATCGAGGTTAGGAGAGTAGACTCAGAGGACAACACGGCGGATCCACTCACAAAGGCCTTTTCCCAGAGAGAGACTTTTATGGGATGGTTGAGTATGAGATACTACAACCACTGCTATCAGATGGCCCTAGTGCAAGTGGGAGATTGTTAATTATATGTATGCCCTAGAGGCCATTACTATACATAGGATGTATATTGTAGTGGATGCTTTGACATATATAGGGAGGACTTTCTTGCTCGACATGATAGTATGCTATCTGGTTACTCTTTACCTTAACGTGTACACTGATTGTTTCTCTGTTACATGTTGGTAAAGCCCTTAGGATGTGTACTTGACTACCTGGACTATGATGCGGATCATACTAGTGGGGACATGGTAGTCTATAAGTACATCCTTCAAGGTCCCTAGTCGTGGGTGTATCGTGACAGGGCATCGATATACCAGAGTAGACTAGCGCATACCTTCTCGACCCATACAGATGGGCGATGGATGATCCCATATCCATTGGTGTTTGACATCAGAGAGGATATACGGGTGCTCAGTATAGACTGGGTACACTGGATGGACTCGCTGAGAACTCCCAGATGGTATTATACCTTACGTCAGATGGCAGTTCTCTGGTGACACTGGTACAGAGTAGTCTGTTGACCCGAGATCGTCATAGAGTCTTGTGTGATTCCCACTGTGCTTTGATTTCTACCTTACCACGTCCAAGAGGGCGTGCAAAATGGTGGTTTTTGGGTACAGTCCCGAATCACATGGAGGCAATGAGCGATAGGAGGGGATTCGTCTCTCCTGGTATAGGGAGTTGATGTTGCACTGTGTTCGATTGGCTATAACCGGAAATCCCTGGCCAGGGTTGTTGAGATTTACTGGTAAGTGTTACCAGTAGTTTCTCGAACTGTTATAGACCTTATATTGACACGACTTATCGAGTTATTGGGGTCTGACGTTTAACAACCCTAGGCGAGATATGGGACGTATCAGACGAACAGACCGGATTGTACGGTAAGTGTTACTGGTTGGATTCACAGGAGTGTGAGCGGGCTTGCTCGTCGATCTTCTGATCGCTCAATACTCGGGTGGCCGTTTCGTTTAGCAGACCGCTTGCGGCTTGTGGGTGTTTGATATGATCATCACCTGCTGCCGGCGTATTGACGAGTCTTTAGAGTCCTACACAGAGGTTTCCTGGCTTAAGCGAAACGAAATAGGAGCGCATATGAGATATGTGCGGGACCGAGAATATTACCGGTATGTGATACTGTATTCGATTATCGTGAATTGTATCATTGGTCGGTTATATGTGATATAGCCGGGTTACCGAATCAAGTGTTGATTCGATACATTGATACACTTGATACTAGTTGGTTATATGCGATATGACCGGATCATTAAATCAAGTGTTGATTTAATGATTTAATGTATAATTATATATTTAATATATTACTTATCATTAACTAGTATTGGTTCACATTAAATGGATTTTCTCACTTGAAGTGCACATTGTATATGTGATATATTTTTGTATACTTGTTTGTATCATGTTTGATGATACATGCAACCTTGGGTGTGTGTATGCTATACACTATGTTTAGTGAATGGTTAGGGTTTCATTTGTTTTATTTATCTATTCATTTTTGATTAAAAGAAAAGGAAAACAAAATGGTTGCTTTTAGAACTTTCTTGATGCTTCATGCATCTTTGACTAAAAATGACCATTTTGTCTTCATCTCCTAAACCTAACCATTCAACTAACCTTAGTTCATTCTCTACACTTAACTAAGGTTGCAATATGATCAGAATGAAGGGTTTCTCCTTTTAACTTAATCTTTTTATTCTTATCATATTCTTTTCTTCTTCGTCTTCTTCTTGAACAAAGAAGAAAGCTTGCTACCATTAATGGCATCTTGAGAAAAAGAGTGAGAAATCCAATTCTAAAGTGAACCCACTTCATATTTCTTCATCCTCTACCACTTGCCAAGTAGTATAGGGTGTTTTCTTCACAAGTTTCATGGCTTGGTGAAGCTGGAGCTTGATCTTGTGTTGCCTCGACGTAGATCATCTTCGGCATCGAAGTCGACGACCTAGCCCGCCCATTTCTCCGATGAAGCCGACTCTAGAGCCCGGGATCCGATGATCGCAGCGAGGGTACACCGTCACGGAGCTATGGAGGTGGAGGACCGGATCTACAAAGGTTGTATTTCCGTTTACTCATAGTTAGTTGTTAACTAGTTATCGTTTTCGCCTAAAATTCTAGTTAACGATCTAGTCTAGGGTTTCTCGGCGTCGTAAAATTTGAAATTGGCATGGTTGATGCCTTATCAGACCTCCTTAGTGTGCCTAGGAACCCTACACAAACCCCCCAACAAACAACTCTGCAGCAGATCCTTAAGCTCCCTTAAGCTTCGCCGGCTCATCTGGAACAACGTTGGAAAACTCACGCATGATAGAAACCCGGTCCAACAATCCCACTGTGGCTCCGGTATCATGAATGAACGCCAAGAATCCTCGACATCTTCTCCTCAAAAGCCAACTAGCAAAAAAGGTTGAATTCAAGCTGTGAGAGGCGGCACAACTGTCCCCCTATACAACAAGAACTGACTTGCTGGGAAAACCAAAACCTGACTGTTTCCTCGCGGTAGTCCACAGACGCCTAGCACGTAGCTAACCAATCCGTGCCCAGGAGAACGTCAAATCCAACATCTCTAGAAGGATCAAAGTGACGGACGAATCTCTTTCTCCTATCCGATTGGCACACGACTGAAATACGTGTCGTGCAACAAAAGAATCGCTGACAGAAGTTAACAGAACAAACGGCTGATCTAGCTAACACGACTCTCCTCGTCCCAAACCTTAGCTACTCCCTCGACGGTCATGAAATCTGTCTCGACGACTAAGCCTCTGTCTCTGGGTTGGTACACCGGTACGAGACCTCCTCTATTCCGGAACTCTCAAAGTCTCTGGAAGATGTGTCTCGTAAACTGGGGATGCATCTACTGGTGCTATGTAGGTAACAGAATGTTGTGTGCTGATCGCAAGGAACAACTGAGTAACAGGGATGACAACCTCCTGTTGTTGCGCTCGAACGGCCTTAACCAGTGAACTCATCGTCTGGCGCATGTCCTGCATCTCCGTCACAAGCCTAGCGATACTATCTGTCGAAGGCGGATCCGTCTGCACCTATGCATCGAGCGTGCCATCCTGGTCAGTGCTTGACCCACCCGGTCAACTCTGACCTCGGCCCTCGCTGCACCTCTCTGAGTCCCCATAGTTATTGGCGGCAAGGTTATAAATGGAAATAAGATTCGATAAGAACACGGAAATCGAATCACAAGGATATGAATATGAATCATCAAGAAAGGAATTTCAAGTAATTTGTACTTAGGTCACTTTAGGCAGAGCACCGCAACGTGAGTATGCTGCAGACATACACACTACGTTACTCTGCTTAAGTTACCTACTCCATCATACCAAGGTCATCCTACACTCCGAAAGGTAAAACCTAGCGCTCTGATACTAATTTTGTCACGACCCGAAATTGGCACGTGACGGCCCTAATACTACGCAACGTCTATAGGCGTAACGCAGTAAAAGAAAGCCAAAATCCAGAAATCTAAACCATTAAAAGACAAGAAAAGATAAGAAACATTGTTTAAAAGTCTTTGAAATCACAACCCAAATTCTTTAAAAGTCCAACTTTCTTTCTTTAAAATTTTGGCAGCACCTCCTTTGTAAAAACTAGCCCCAAAAATGGGTACAACATAAATATAAATAAAGCATCCCCAAACGAGGGAAAATACATGCCCAAAGGCGGAAAACAACCACCAAAACAAATATACGACGCCGTAATGAAGAAATAAAAGACGATAGAAAGGAACTGTATAAAAGACAACAAGTCACAAAAGAATATACAATATTGTCCTCACCAAGTCTCCAAGTCAACAAAATAATAGTAGATGGAGAGTACAAGGATACAACGAAAATACAATACAACAATACAGATAACCACAAAACTGACCTAAGCAAAACTGCACACTATGAGCTGAAACGCTATCTGCAACAAAAGATGATCAGATAGATGAATAGCCAGCCTTGACAACTCTGGGGAACACCCTGCAAAACAACTGTGGCACAACGGGGGTGAGTTGCCAACTCGTGAATAGTAAATAACATATGCAGGTAATCGCAAGTATGCACGTACAACGCGAATCTAGCAAATGCAATTAATAGCAATAAAAGGACATATGAATGCAATAATCATGAAAGGTAACTAGCAGGTACAACTAATACATGAAGCAATAATAATATGACAACCGGTATGCAATAATCATGCAATAATGATATGAAAATGTGTATATGCAACAATCATGAAAGGTACACTAACAGGTACAACTACACATTCAACAATGCATATAAATAAAGGTATGTAAATGCAACAGTCATGAAAAGTACACTAACAGGTACTACTAATACATGAAGCAGTGCATAAACAATAAATGTGGAGTATGGAATGAAATATGTCATTTCCGTGGAATCCTGACATCGTGGTAGGATCACAATCCATCAAGATAATCCAAATCCCAATTTCCTCAAATCAGCCCCCAAATTGGCTCTCATATCACATAAGTCTCACAAATCCTGAATGTATAATATCGAATAAATCTCATATATCCTGAATGTACAAAATCAGCAATCTCATATATATCCTATATCAAATCTCAAATAATTCTCCTATATCCCATATCCAATTATCAAGTAAAATTCTAACATCCTAAATATATTCGCATGAATAAATATGATGATGTATATAAATTGATATCAATACACATATATTAGCGTCCCATTCCACTAATATTGGTGTAAAGGCATATATAACAGCGTCCCATTCCACTGTTATATATACTTAGGAGTAAAAAAGAAATATCATGAAACCAATGTGTCAAGAATCGACACAGAAATGCTGATCTATCAGGTGCTGTCACCAAGACTGGCACCCTGATAGGTACATATCACACGCTATCCGAAAAACACGAGTGCCTAGCTCTGACCCTCGTCTTTCCACGTATCCATACGTACATGACTCCCGTCGGTATCCCCATGATAACTGCCGAGTCATAGGTAATGTCACCGGATGGTATGGTTCCCTGACAGGCTCAATCGGCAAGGTCCATCAATCATCTTGGCCCGGGGTACCTCCGGGCCCCACCATGTACCCTCATACGGCCTCAACGTCTCCTCGCAGGGGTATATATATATCAGAATCGATAAATCTCATGGTGGATGCTGAAATATCATATCAAGGGAAACCGAGTTTTTCAAATAATGCATAATTTCATGAACTCCCATGGTCCCCAAATCCAGAAAACATCATGAAAAATCCATAGCTCAATGTGAAAAATCCATGAATATAATATATGCAACATAAAACTGAAATGTAAGCATATAAAAGAAAAGCCGCTAATTAACTGCAACAAGTTAATATAAAATATCATGCGGTTCCTATTTTCTCTAATTCTAAATAACATCAAGTAAAGGTAAATATGTAGCTATAACTAATATATGTGTAAACATGAAGGTATAGCAAGGTATATGTATGTACCTATAAGTAGTGATGTAATATACCCCCTGGGTATAAGTGAAGTATGCGTGCAAGATATACCTGTAGTTATGTCATTAAGTGTGTATGTACCTATCACTAATGGTACAATACTCTATAGGTATACAGGTAACTACCATGTAAATATATGAAGGCATATGTGTAAGCATGTGGATATACAGGTATGCTAAATGTCATATGCGATAAGAAATATGAATCAATGTCTCAATGTCCCCAACCAAGCAATATCATATCTATAAGTAGGTTGTGCGTGACATGGAAATTATTGATGCTGTGTGTGACATACAATCAGTGCTCGTGCAACATGAATCGTCAATAATAGTGAAGTGTCCTAAGGATTCTAGTCCAAGCACAACACTAACTAAGCAGTAGGGTGAATGCGCAATTCTAAATATGACATAAACTATGCGACAGAAATAACATCTCTAGCCCAGACGCATAACGCCATGCGGGCGATTCCCCTGTAGATGTTAAACCTACTCACCAACGCTCCAAGCTAGGTGAAGTCTACCATTTGTTTTCCTCTTGTAGCAGTGTCCGAAGTCCCCGCCTGCGAACCTAAAACATTAAACAATAAAACAAGTATATATTAATAATAGACCCAAAACACGTACAAACTAAATTAGACCGACGCAGCAACACAAAATATACTCTCTAGTGTTCGTATTGTGGCTAACGTGCGTAGCGACATGACGAAACTAACTGTTCATATCAGATTTTTGCATTTTTATACCGCCCAATTTTTATCACATTGCATATCGGTAGGTACTCTTGAGCCGTGTTTGCTAGTCAATTGCAGGATACAGGTTCTCGGCTCTAAACGGTGAAATTCATGGAAAAACACGACAAAACCCGGGTTCCTGCCAACCACAGATAAAACACGGGTCTCCTCTCTCTATCCGTATGTTGCCGCACACCAGTTTAAAAGACAAAATGGCAAATCAATGTCATTTTCATGCACAAGGCTCAATGGCAACACAAGATCCAAGAAATCTACGCGGAGCTCGAGAAAATCATGACAAAAAGATCCATATCCAATCACCTTTTGATCATCAGAAATTCTGGAAAAATCGTGAAGAAATTCTGAGAAAAATCATATACCAGACTAAAGGGCACTGCAAAACAGGAAAAGCCACCAAAAATGAAGAGCCAACTCTTCTAAAGTGCCGCGGTTCCGCGGCATTAGCACGCTTAGGCCGTGGAACCGCGGCTGTTTAGGCTCCTTAGTTGACGAAATTTCAGGGGTATTTTGGTCTTTTCATGTAGAGGCAGAATTTTGCCCTAGATTTCCAGTTACCTGCCTATAAATAGCCCAGAACCTTGTGAAGCCAAGGGTGCTTAATCTTGTATTTTCCTAGGGTTTAGAATACTTGTTCTTCTTCCTCTTCTCATCTCTTCTCCATTGAAAAACTTGTAGTGAGCTTTTGTGAGTGAAGAATGATGAATAAAGAAGTTCCTTTTGTTATTATATCTTGTCTTGTTCTTTAGTTAAATTATTATTGCTTGTAATTTTCATTTGTTAACTTAGTTGTTGTTAGTTCTTGTTGTTTCTTTCTTTTCTCTTTTCCTTTATCCTTAAACAACCATGACGCTTACGCTTGATCCTTGCCAAGGTGAGGTCGCAAATAGCTAGTTGTTATCTTCTAATCTCCTTCTTTCTATCTTCCTCTTTTGTTTTGTTTTCTTTTCGTTATGATGTGTGAGTAGTTTCCATACTTGTTAGGGTAGGATAAGGGAAGTTTGAGAGAAGGAAATCTCTCTCACTCTTTCCTTGCCCAACATCTTAAATCGACTCCCGTTAATTGAACCACAATCCGCTCCCTTCGGCACCCTATCCTACATGATAGCGGTGATTCCGTAGTGAGACCGGTTGTGGTTGAATTAACCAGAGGTTATGGCTAAGAGCCAAGAACGGACGGACAAGCACCAAAAGGAAGAACTTAAGCGTTGGAAAGCCTAGCTTATACTCGCAAGTTCCTTCATAGTCGTGCTCATCCCCGTTGTTGCCGATTACCGTAACACCGATATTAAGAGTGGCAACGAAAGAAGTGAGCGACTCCTAACTCAAACTAACCTAATCCTAACCCTAACAAGCTCTCTTTACATATCATTTTAACACTTAGTTAATCACAAACAAATCTGGAAAATCGGACTTAACTCGTTAAAGCACATAGAAAAAGATTCCCATCTCCCTGTGGACGACCCGTACTCAACCGGCTAGCTACAAGCGAAACCGTCTTGATAGCGGTAATTAACTAAACTTGAACACGCAGAATCCTTACCAATCACTAACCCAAGAGCAAAACCACACAAAGTGCACGATCCGTGTCGTATAACGTATCGCGCGAACACAAAACACTAGAAACTACCTAGGTGATCCCAGATTTTGCATACTGAGAAAACTCAACAATCAAACAAGACCAAGTACACCAAAACCATTACAGACACCTACCCAGAAAAACCCACACCTTAACTCCTACCCACGGCCGATCTCACCGGAATCCCCTTCATACGTCGTAGGCCGGGTTCGAGCTCCAAGGGTCCGTCCTCCAAGTGAGGTCCTATGGTCTCAGGTACAACACAACTATATTGTTTGATTTTCTCGTACACATCCCGGGTCACAGCCTAACACAGATATCACAAATAGACACTAAAAATACAATATTTGCACGTAATGACACCAAACGCTATCTAAACTAAAACTAACAAGCTAAGCTACACTAAAAACACATAAACAACAGCAAAAGAACATTACCTATGTCAGTGTATATGCCCTAGAGGCCATTACTGTATCATACTAGTATGTATATTACTTGATGGAAGCTTGGGATATTCACAGTTGTACAGACAATCTTGCTCAATATAGTAGTATGCTACTTGGTTTGTCTCTGCTTTAATGTGTACTTGTGTGTTTATTTATTATATCACCTATACGCATTAGTAGAGCCCTTAGGATCTTTGCTTGATTACCGGCGTTGTGATGGCGATCACACTCGTGGGGGCTGGGTAATCTACAAGCACATCCTTATACACGTCCCTAGTCGTGGGAGTACCGAGATAGGGCATCGATACTCCGGAGTAGACTAGCGTATGCGCTTCTCATCCCAGCACGGGAGACGGTCTGTCCCACAGCCGTCGGTACGTCGTACTTGAGATAGTATGCGGGTGCTCGTTGGGTTATGAGTACACTGGACAGGACTCGTTGGGAACTGATGGTTGGTATTATACCTATCGTCAGTTATCAGTTCCCAGGTGACATGAGTACAGCTTAGTCCGCTGACTTGACACTGTCACTTCGCCTCGAGTGTGTTCCTACTGTTCTTTGATTGCTACCCTACCACGGCTCTACTGAGTCGTGCAAACAGATAGTAGTTGGGAGCAGTCCCGAAGCACTTGGAGGCAGTGACGGTTAGACAGGATTCGTCTCTCCCGGTATTGGGGGTTGACATCGCGCTGTGTTTAGGAGAGCCATTACACAAGTAGTCCCTGGCCAGGGAAAGCGAGATGTACTGGTAGGTTCCAGTGTTATCTCAGGGTGTTCTGGGCTTCACTCCGACACGACTTGTACCTCTATTAGGGGTCTGACGCTTGCCGCCCCCTAGGCCCGACATGCGATGTATCAGACGAACAGACCGGACTGTACGGAGATTGTCACATACAGGCTCAGTAGGAGTTCGGATGGGTTTACCTCATCGGCCTTCTTATCGACATCTACCTGGGGACCGTTACGTACAGCTAGTGCCGCTTGCGGTCTGTGGTTAAACCCACTGCCAGAGTAGTGTCGAGTCTTTAGACTCCCACACAGAGAGTTTCCCTGCACTGAGCGAAACGTGTAGAGGCCGTATGGTTTTACGGCAGGGCTGCGATCACTTACGTACACTTGTGTGCGTATGGTGTTCGGGCAGGCAGTACTAGTAGGCTTTGGTTTAAGCCGGATCCTAGTATTGCATGGATGGATTTGTTTTGTCTTCTGTGCATCCGCATTCTACGGAATACGGATGCAGGTGTGTATGCACAGTTTTTCTAAGTGATGAAGGAGGAGGTGCCTCATTAGGGTTTTTGGCAGTTGTTTCGGCCAAAACCGTTATGTGGCAGGCTCATTATGGTTTTGACAGTTCGTTTGGTCAAAACCATTATGAGCCGCGAACATCATTTACTAATCCTATTAGTGATAATCTTATGATGGCTAATTGCATTGACCATTTGACCCCGTTGACCTCTCTTGACTTTGTTGACCGGTTGACCGGGTTGACCATTGACTTTCAAGAGGGTTCCACACTCTTCTTTTCTTTTCCTTTTTCTTTTGGATTATGATAATGGTCATTTCAAAAGTAGCCATCAACTTTATCTTGATGGGATTAGTAATGATGTTGTTTTGCATTATTTGCAACCATGGTTGTTTTTCTTTTGATCATAATATTATTCTCATTCTCTCTCTTGAAAATGAGAAGCTCCATGGTTGCTAACTTTCCTCCTTCTTCTTTCTCCTCTTGATTTCTCCTTTGATCTCATGTGTTGAGAGAAAAAGGATTTCACTTGACAAACACATCCATACATCTCCTCTACACATCCTAGGGCTTCTAGATTAGCAATCTCCTTGCCCTAGTTACCTCGGCTTGAGGTGGAGCTCGGTGTACATCTCTCGGGTGGATCGTCTTCGACTCAAGGAGGCCGCGGAGGTGACCAAAGTCCGGATCAACCATTGAGCAAGCAAAGAGAAGAGCAACAAGAAGTGAAGAACAACAAGGAGTGAAGAACAACAAGAAGAGAAGGAGTTCAAGTTGAGGTATAACCCCTAACCGAGTAGATAACATCTCAAGTTAGGTAGCTAGTGTATTGTTTAGCAAAGATCCGGCTTTTACGGTCCATGTTACAAAGTTTAGAAAAAATTTTGTTTTACCGTTTCCGCAACCCCGAAAGTACCGGGAGAGGTAACGTGGACCTAACAGTGGTATCAGAGCCAAACTAAACATAAACTAGCTAGGTAGTGAAGTGTAACGAAGTTCGGAACCGAAAAATCCAAAAACCAAACTTTTCAAAAACCCTAGTTTCTGTTAAATTTTTTTCTGGTCAAAACAAAATTTGTTATGCACCTAAAATCATCTCAGGGTTTTTTAAAGATAACCACCAAAAACGAGCCAGAGATCTGACCAAACGACCGCGTTTCCGCGGCAACAGCAAGCTATGTTGCTGCGGATCCGCGGCCGTCTTGTCTCCTCTCTGCCTCGATTTTGGTGAAGTGTATCTATGGACTGGTTTTAGGATTTTTGAGATATATTATATGTGCCCAGATTTTCCAGAATAGAAATTTGTTTTTGGGGGCCTATAATTCCGTATTTTTTCCGAACTTCACTACACTTTGACTATGTTGGTTATATCTGTGATGTTCTTATGTATTGAACGTCGGCTAATCGCTATATGTCGATTAGTCGGGGTTACACATATCTGTGATCTGTGATTGTTGTTGATGGTTTGTGTATATGAACTCGTTGGATTGTCGCGGATGAATAGCCGGGGTGGATGTGAGATGAGGTTTTCTTTTTCTTTCATTCATGTAATAAATTTGTAAATTGATGTAATATTATTTGTATGGACGCACAACCGGGTCGGGGTTGTAGCCGTCATTGTATAATTCTTTTTACTGTTTTTGCTCCTAGGATAGACCCATGGAGGGGGTGCACAAACTACCGGGTATCTCGAAGTGCCGAGTAGCCTACTCATGGCGTTGAGGGAGGTTGCTTCGCTTCGGGTACTTGGCGGGTAGTTTGCCGCACCCGTAGGGGTCTTGGGTGGGGTTTTGGCTATTCATCGCGATCGTGTAATCCGTTTTTCGTTGCAGGCTCGAACGAATCGCGGGTTCCTAGTATATCCAAAGTGTTCATCTGTGATCTGGAATGGCTATCGTTGCAGTATATCTATATATAATAACTATTTAGGCGTTGCTTATCTTTTACAGCCGCGCTAGCCCAGCCCCCGCTCTGTCGTTAGTTAAGTAACCTAACGGGTGATGACGGGGCCCAGTGGCGATTGCGAATGGCATAAGCGTACGTCATATTTTGGTTGTTTTCTGCAATGGTAGGATTTAAATGATGGGACGCATTAAAAGAACTAATGCAAGAAAATAAACCTAAAAGACGTTGTTGGAACAATTTTTCAAAAAGCTGTTATTGCAAGGACGTTCATTTTTGTTTTGCATCGCGGTATTCAGTTGTGAATGCCCAGCACCTCAGTCGATGAGGCAAGGGCCGAGATCCCTTCATCGGGAGTGACCCCTTGGACAAAAGTTTGCGTCAGGGTAATAACTTCACTATAGTCGATTATTCTTGCTTTGCATCGAGGTATTCAGTTTGGAATATCCTGCACCTCATTCGACGAGGAAAGAGCCGAGATCCCTTCGCAGGGAGTGACCTCTTTAGCAAAAGTTTTCGCCACTATATTTTCAAAAAGATTACCAGGTTCCTTCAACGATATCAAGTTCATTACGTTAACGGGTTTTTCGCCAAAAACCCAGCCGTAGCCCTCCGTCGTTTCGGATAATTAATACTTAGTATTCGTGCTGCGTTTGTTGATTATTCTTCAAGACACAGTGAACGGTAGCTGAGTAATAATTCTCTGTTGCACTGATAGATGCGATTGGTTAGGACGGTCGCATGATTTTGTTGATTATTCGTCAAGGATCATGCGGGCGGGTCTAATGCAATCCTGGATAACGACGGGTTGAACTTGACTAGGACCTTTTGATTTGTTGATTATTCGTCAAGGTCACTTGGGTCCTAGGGGCAAAAACCACATCGGGAGTTTCAAAAGTACTGAAACTTGCAGATTTAGCATACCTTCTGGAGTGTGGTGACTAGAGTGGATTCCATCTAGGTCATCACACAATGATGGTTGGATCCCGATCCCACTAATGAGTTGGATTACTCTTGGGAGATTATTTCACTAAACGATCAATGCTATAAACCTAGTAGGTGTCTAGAAAGGAGTTAGCAGGGCTATGCCCCCAGGGAAAAGAGGTTCTTGAATTAAGGAACTTCGCGAAAGCGTTGGAAAACCTCCCTCGAAGTACCGACACTAGCCTGGCTGAAAGGTTAAGCAAGTATTGTGACGTGAATTAAAATCCAGACTAGTTCTTCTTTTAAAAGGTTTTAAGAAGAATTTGAGTAAACAGTGGAAGACATCCTGGTTAGATAAATTAATAAACCAATCTAATCTTGCAAGAGCATACGCTGAGTGTTTCTTTTCTCTCTCTCCAGGCAGCAACCTTTTCACGCCCTAATCAAGATAATAAAATGTATCGCTTGACCGATCCGAATTCTTATTCGGGACTGGGGAAAGTTGGTTCAGCTCTAACTTGTGACAACAGTCATGAGTATGAGAATGAGAAAGGGGATTGTATGGATTTCCAGGATACCCAGTCGAAGAAGAAGCATGGTTTTGCATCTACTTCAGGTGTTCTTGTAATTGAGAACTGTTTTACGGTCAGCCCTACCTCCTGGGTACTTGATACCGGATCAGGATCTCATATCTGTAATTTATTACAGGGACTGAGAAAAAGTAGGAAAGTTGCACCGGGTGATATGTCGCTCAGAGTAGTGAACGGAGCACAAGTTAATGTGGCAGCCGTCGGTGAATATCACATAGTATTGCCAAATGGCAAGACTATGATTTTGAACGATTGCTACTATGTACCCTCCATGGTTTGCAACATCATATCAGTTTCTTTACTCGATAAAGATGGATATAACTTTGTTCTTGAAAAGAATATCATGAACATTTACCTTGATAAGGTACTGGTTGCAGAGGGTACACTGTGTAATGGTATCTACGTTCTAAATCAGAATACAGTTCTCAATATACAAAACACACGCAAGAGGAAGAATTCAGATACGAATGAATCCTACTTGTGGCATTGTAGACTTGGTCATGTCGGAGAGAAAAGACTGAGTAAGTTGCATAAAGATGGCCTCTTGGATGCGTTCGAGTTTTCATCTTATGAAACTTGTCAGTCTTGTCTCAAAGGGAAGATGACCAAATCTCCATTCACCGGACATGGAGAAAGAGCAGCAGAGCTCTTAGGACTCGTACATAGTGATGTATGGGTCCGATGTCTATACATGCAAGGGGTGGGTTCTCGTACTTCATCACATTCACTAACGATCTCTCTAGGTTCGGATATGTGTATCTGATGAAACACAAATCTGAAGCTTTTGAGAAATTCAAGGAATTCAGAAACGAAGTAGAGAACCAGACAGGCAAAAGTATCAAGATCCTCCGGTCTGACAGGGGAGGGGAGTACTTAAGCACGGAATTCCTTGATTACTTAAAAGAGAATGGTATTCTCTCTCAGCTTACTCCTCCTTATACACCACAGCACAACGGTGTATCGGAGCGGAGGAATCGTACCCTATTGGATATGGTTCGCTCCATGATGAGTAGTGCTGAGTTACCTCTTTCAATCTGGGGACATGCGCTTCAGACAGCGGCATACCTTTTGAATCAAGTTCCGTCCAAATCTGTGCCTAAAACTCCGTATGAAATATGGAACAGTAAGAAACCATGTCTGAAGTTTATTAAGATATGGGGTTGTCCGGCCTATGTGAAAACATAGAAACCGGACAAGCTAGAGGCACGATCAGTTCTGTGTAAATTTGTGGGATATCCTAAAAACTCACTGGGATATCTGTTCTACCACACTGAGGAACAGAAGGTGTTTGTATCTCGCCACGCCACCTTCTTAGAAAGGGAGTTTCTTGCAAAAGAAACTAGTGGGTGTTCGGTAGAACTGGAAGAAATTCAGCGACCACAAAATGTAACTGAAAATTTGGAGGAACCGCTAGATTCTATAACCCCAGACGAACCTCAGCCACTCCGCAGATCTGGTAGGATTTCTCATCCGCCTGAGAGATACTACGGTTTTCTCATAGACGGGGATCGAGAGGATTGCATCTTGGAAGAAGATGACCCTACCAGTTTCAGGCAGGCCATTATCAGTAGGGACTCTGATAAGTGGCAGGAAGCAATGCAATCCGAAATGGAGTCCATGTACGCCAATAAAGTGTGGACCTTGGATATTGCTCCACCTGGGGTAAAACCCGTTGGATGCAAATGGATCTACAAAAGGAAACTTGGTGTAGATGGGCAGGTGGAAACCTATAAAGCTAGACTCGTTGCAAAAGGTTTTCGTCAAAGACCTGGTTTGGACTATGACGAGACTTTTTCTCCGGTGGCTATGCTCAAATCTATTCGGATCCTACTTGCCATTGCTGCCTTCCATGACTATGAAATCTGGTAGATGGATGTTAAGACGGCTTTCCTAAATGGTTGTTTGGAAGAGTGCGTTTACATGGATCAACCAGAAGGTTTCGTAGACAGTGGGAGCAGCGGAAGGGTGTGCAAGTTGCTTAAATCCATTTATGGATTAAAGCAGGCATCGCGGAGCTGGAACATCTGTTTGATGAGGTAATCAAGGAATTTGATTTCATCAAGAACGAAGATGAACCCTGTGTATATAAGAAGATTGTAAGATGAACTGTCGTATTCCTAGTCTTGTACGTGGACGACATTCTTTTGATAGGAAATGATATTCCTATGCTACAATCGGTCAAGCTATTTTTGTCACAAAGGTTCTCCATGAAGGACCTGGATGATGCCTCGTACATTCTGGGGATCAAGATCTATAGAGATAGATCCAAGAGACTATTGGGACTTTCGCAGTCCAGGACATAGAGACCGTACTAAAGAGATTTAGTATGGAGGGTTCCAAGCGCGGTAACATACCCGCATTGTACGGAATTACCCTCTCCAAGAAGATGTCTCCTAAGACTGACGAGGAGAGGGTTCGCATGAGCACTATACCCTATGCTTCGGCGGTAGGATCTATAATGTATGCGATGCTATGTACAAGACCAGATGTAGCTTACGCGTTGAGCGCGGTAAGCCGGTATCATTCAGACCCAGGGGAGGACCACTGGACAGCAGTGAAGAACATTCTTAAGTACCTAAGAAGGACTATGGAGATGTTCCTGGTTTACGGTAATGGAGACCTCAGGGTCGAGTCCTTTACCGATTCAAGCTTCCAGAGTGACAAAGATGACAGCAAGTCCGTCTCGGGTTTTGTGTTTACCCTCAACGGAGGGGCGGTATGTTGGAGGAGTTCCAAGCAGGATACCGTCGCAGACTCGACGATGGAGGCTGAATACATTGCTGCAAGCGATGCCGCAAAAGAGGCGGTCTGGATAAAGAAGTTCATTAGTGAACTTCAGGTGGTTCCGTCCATTGTTGACCCAATACCTTTGTATTGCGATAACAATGGGGCTATAGCTTTAGCGAAGGAACCAAGGTCCCATCAGAAATCCAGGCACATCTTAAGGCGGTATCACCTGATCAGGGAGATCATTGATCGACAGGAGATCGAGGTGCGGAGAGTGGACACAAAGGACAACACTGCAGACCCATTCACGAAGGCTTTACCCGAGACTCAGTTCGAGCGGCTGATCGAGATGATAGGTCTTCGATACGCCAGTACATGGCCTTAGTGCAAGTGGGAGATTGTTAGTGTATATGCCCTAAAGGCCATTACTGTATCATACTAGTATGTATATTACTTGATGGAAGCTTAGGATATTCACAGTTGTACAGACAATCTTGCTCAATATAGTAGTATGCTACTTGGTTTGTCTCTGCTTTAATGTGTACTTGTGTGTTTATTTATTATATCACCTATACGCATTAGTAGAGCCCTTAGGATCTTTGCTTGATTACCGGCGTTGTGATGGCGATCACACTCGTGGGGGCTGGGTAATCTACAAGCACATCCTTATACACGTCCCTAGTCATGGGAGTACCGAGATAGGGCATCGATACTCCAGAGTAGACTAGCGTATGCGCTTCTCATCCCAGCACGGGAGACGGTCTGTCCCACAGCCGTCGGTACGTCGTACTTGAGATAGTATGCGGGTGCTCGTTGGGTTACGAGTACACTGGACAGGACTCGTTGGGAACTGATGGTTGGTATTATACCTATCGTCAGTTATCAGTTCCCAGGTGACATGAGTACAGCTTAGTCCGCTGACTTGACACTGTCACTTCGCCTCGAGTGTGTTCCCACTGTTCTTTAATTGCTACCCTACCACGGCTCTACTGAGTCGTGCAAACAGGTAGTAGTTGGGAGCAGTCCCGAAGCACTTGGAGGCAGTGACGGTTAGACAGGATTCGTCTCTCCCGGTATTGGGGGTTGACATCGCGCTGTGTCTAGGAGAGCCAATACACAAGTAGTCCCTGACCAGGGAAAGCGAGATGTACTGGTAGGTTCCAGTGTTATCTCAGGGTGTTCTGGGCTTCACTCCGACATGACTTGTACCGCTATTAGGGGTCTGACGCTTGCCGCCCCCCTAGGCCCGACATGCGATGTATCAGACGAACAGACCGGACTGTACGGAGATTGTCACATACAGGCTCAGTAGGAGTTCAGATGGGTTTACCTCATCGGCCTTCTTATCGACATCTACCTGAGGACCGTTACGTACAGCTAGTGTCGCTTGCGGTCTGTAGTTAAACCCACTGCCAGCGTAGTGTCGAGTCTTTAGAGTCCCACACAGAGAGTTTCCCTGCACTGAGCGAAACGTGTAGAGGCCGTATGGTTTTACGGCAGGGCTGCGATCACTTACGTACACTTGTGTGCGTATGGTTTTCGGGCAGGCAGTACTAGTAGGCTTTGGTTTAAGCCGGATCCTAGTATTGCACGGATGGATTTGTTTTGTCTTCTGTGCATCCGCATTCTACGGAATACGGATGCAGGTGTGTATGCACAGTTTTTCTGAGTGATGAAAGAGGAGGTGCCTCATTAGGGTTTTTGGCAGTTGTTTCGGCCAAAACCGTTATGTGGCAGGCTCATTAGGGTTTTGACAGTTCATTTGGTCAAAACCATTATGAGCCGCGAACATCATTTACTAATCCTATTAGTGATAATCTTATGATGGCTAATTGCATTGACCATTTGACCCCGTTGACCTCTCTTGACTTTGTTGACCGGTTGACCGGGTTGACCATTGACTTTCAAGAGGGTTCCACACTCTTCTTTTCTTTTCCTTTTTCTTTTGGATTATGATAATGGTCATTTCAAAAGTAGCCATCAACTTTATCTTGATGGGATTAGTAATGATGTTGTTTTGCATTATTTGCAACCATGGTTGTTTTTCTTTTGATCATAATATTATTCTCATTCTCTCTCTTGAAAATGAGAAGTTCCATGGTTGCTAACTTTCCTCCTTCTTCTTCCTCCTCTTGATTTCTCCTTTGATCTCATGTGTTGAGAGAAAAAGGATTTCACTTGACAAACACATCCATACATCTCCTCTACACATCCTAGGGCTTCTAGATTAGCAATCTCCTTTCCCTAGTTACCTCGGCTTGAGGTGGAGCTCGGTGTACATCTCTCGGGTGGATCGTCTTCGACTCAAGGAGGCCGCGGAGGTGACCAAATTCCGGATCAACCATTGAGCAAGCAAAGGGAAGAGCAACAAGAAGTGAAGAACAACAAGGAGTGAAGAACAACAAGAAGAGAAGGAGTTCAAGTTGAGGTATAACCCCTAACCGAGTAGATAACATCTCAAGTTAGGTAGCTAGTGTATTGTTTAGCAAAGATCCGGCTTTTACGGTCCATGTTACAAAGTTTAGAAAAATTTTTGTTTTACCGTTTCCGCAACCCCGAAAGTACCGGGAGAGGTAACGTGGACCTAACAACTTACACAAAAAAACTCAAAGATCTTAGCTTTGCATGCTCCTAAGCATCCAAGAGGAGAAAAGTGATCAAAGATGTGATTTTTGTGAAGTTTGTTATGTTTAGTGATGGATTTTGTGTAGATATGAGAGAGTGTTCGGTTTGAGGAATAGAAAGAGATGAAGAAATGAGAAAGCGATAGAGAAAAAGGGAGAGGGTGATTGATAAAGAGAGAGGGAGGTGAGTGTAGGGTGTGAGATGAGGGTGAGTGTATCATATCCATTAATTCCTCCATTAATGCATTCATACACACCTCATCACACCAAAAGAAAAATATCTTCTCACTCACAAAAGATCTAGGGTTTAGGTTAAGGATTAGATTAAACAAGGATTAGGTTAAGTGTCAAGGTTGCTAAGATCAAAATTAGCACAAAAAATCTTCACATTTACGTGCACACGTGCGTGCATGTCTATAACAAATAAAAATAAATTATTAATTAAATGTTATAAAATATGAGGAACCCGAATTGGTAAACGTTTTACAGTAAACCCGCATTAACGTCTAAACTAACACTAACCGAAATCTAAGGCGTTACAGATGGTAAGGACGATTATAAGTCAGTCACAGGCATTGCCTTTATCCTCAGTGGAGGGACGGTATGTTGGAAGAGTTCCAAGCTAGATACCGGGGAAGACTAGACGATAACGGCTGGATACATCGCTATCAAAGATACTACCAAAGAGGCAGTTTGTGTGTATATTTGTTCATGAGATGAACTAGGTTCTTACCATTGTGTGACAATGGAGGTGCGGCTTTTAGCCTAGGAACCCCGGTCCCATCAGTGACCCAGACATATTCTAAGGCGGTATCACCTGATCATGAAGATGGTTGATCTCTAATAGATCGAGGTTGGGAGAGTAGACTCAGAGGTTAACACAGCGGGTCTACTCACTGAGGCCTTTCCTGCGAGAGACTTTTAAAGGACGTTGGGTATGTTATACTGCAACAATTGGTCTTAGTGCAAGTGGGAGATTGTTAGTTATATGTATGCCCTAGAGGCCATTATTGTACATGAGATGTATATTATAGTGGATGCTGGGACATATATAGGGAGGACTTTCTTGCTCGACATGATAGTACAATATCTGGTTGCTCTTTATCTTAACATGTATACTTACTGTCTCTCTGTTACATGTTGATAAAGCCCTTAGGTTGTGTACTTGACTTCCAGAATTATGATGCAGATCATACTAGTAGGGCCTGGGTAGTCCATGAGTTCATTCTTCAATGTTCCTAGTCGTTGGAATATCGAGACGGGGCATCGATATTCCAGAGTAGACTAGCGTATATCTTCTCGACCCATGTGATGGGCAATGGATGATCCCATATCCATTGGTGTTTGACATCAGAGATGGTATACGTGTGCGCAGTGGAGACTGGGTACCCTGAACGGACTCGCCGAGAACTCCTATATGGTATTATACCTCATGTCAGATAGCAGTTCTCTGGTGACACTGGTACAGATTAGTCTGTCGACCCGAGATCGTCATAGAGTCTTGTGTGTCTCCCACAGTGCTTTGATTTCTACCCTACCACGGCTCTACTGAGTCGTGCAAATAGGTGGTTTTTTGGTACAGTCCTGAGTCACATGGAGGCAATGAGCGATAGGAGGGGATTCGTCTCTCCCGGTATTGGGGGTTGATGTTGCGCTATGCTCGATTGGCCATAACTGAAATACCTGGCTAGAGTAGATGTGATTTAGTGGTAAGTGTTATTAGTAGTTTCACGCCCGTTATGGACCTTACATCGTCATGACTTATCAAGCTATTGGGGTCTGCCGTTTACCACCCCTAGGCAAGATATGCGACATATCAGACGAACAGACCGGACTGTAAGGTAGTGTTACCGATTGGATTCGCAGGAGTATGAGCAGGCTTTCTTGTTGATCTTCTGATCGCTCAATGCCCGGGTGGCCGTTACGTTTAGCACGCCTCTTGCGGCTTGTGGGTGTTTGATATGATCATCACCTACTGTCGGCGTATTGATGAGTCTTTAGAGTCCTACACAGAGGTTTCCTGGCTCAGACGAAACAGAGTAGGAGCACATATGAGATATGTGCGGGACCGAGATTAATACGTGTATTTGATACCGTATTCTATTCTCGCGATTTGTTTCATCGGTCGGTTATATGCGATATAACCGGGTTATCGAATCAAGTGTTGATTCGATAAATTGGTACAAGTGATGTTAGTCGGTTATATATGATATAAACGGATCATTAAATCAAGGGTTGATTTAATGATTTAATGTATAATTATATATTTGATATATTATTTTACATTAACTAGTATTGGCTCACTTAAGATTATTTTTCTCACTTGATTATGTATTAAGTATATATATGTTATATACTTGTGTACATATTTGTGTCATGCTTGATACAACATGCAACATGGGTGTATGAGACTCACACCATGTTATATGATAATGGAGGGTTTTTATTTATTTTAAGTTAGTCAAATTAGTTGGAAATTAGTATATGGATGAAGCTTGGAGAAGCTTGTAGAATCCATTGACTAAGTCAACTAATTTGTCTTGCTTAAGATATTTACTAACCTAACCATTATCCTAACACATGGTTAAGTCTCTATAAGGGTTTAATATATGATATTAACTCACCTATGGTTTCCTCATTCACCACTTGATTTTATTCTTGAGTTCATTCTTCATTTGCTTCATCTTCTTCCTCTAGCTCTCTAGCTTCTTGAAAAATGGTGAAAATGAGTGAGAAAATAAAATCTAAAGTGAGCCCACTTCCTATTTCATCATCCTATACACTTTCTTGGGTATTATAGGGTGTTCTCTTCACAAAATTCATGACCTAGTGAAGGGTTAGCTTGAGTTTGAGTCTCCTCTACGTAGATCATCTTCGGCCTCGAAGACTACGAGCAAGCTTGTTCATTTCTCCGAGGGAACCCTACTAGAGTTCGGGAGATCCATGATCGCAGCGAAGGGACGTCAACACGGAGCTTTATAAGTGAAGGACTTGTCTACAAAGGTTGTATTCCTCGCTCACTACTTGTAATGGTTGATTACATGTTTCATTTTGTCTATTTACTTTAGCTTGATCCTAGCATAGGATTGATTAGCACCTTAGAATTTTTAAATATAGCATGGTAGTTACTGTGAAAACCCAGTAGGGTGCTAAGGAATCCCAACATAGGAACCCTATTAGATCGGCGGAGCGAATGAGGTTCGTTGGCTACTATCGAATCCTCTGGTTTTATCAAATCTTCTGTCGTAGTTTGTATTGCTGGAACTTCTTCTAGTTCTACCTCCTCGCCACTAATTTCCTTTGCAAGAAATTCCTTTTCTAAAAAGGTGGCATGTCGAGAAACAAACACTTTTTGTTCCTTAGTGTGGTAGAAGATATACCCTTGTGAGTTTTTGGGATATCCTACAAACTTGCACATGACAGACCTTGCCTCGAGTTTGTCCGGATTGTGCCTTTTGACATAGGCCGGACAACCCCATATCTTAACATAATTAAAAGATGGTCTCTTCCCCTTCCATATCTCATATGGAGTAGTTGGCTCTGATTTGGAAGGAACCATATTCAATTGGTGTATGGCTATCTCAAGCGCATACCCCCAGAAGGAAATAGGCAACTCAGTAGTGCTCATCATAAAGCGCACCATATCTAATAGGGTGCGGTTCCTCCGTTCCGATACACCGTTATGCTGTGGTGTATAGGGAGGAGTTAGCTGAGAGAGAATCCCATTCTCTTTTAGATAGTCTAGAAATTCATTGCTCAAGTATTCTCCTCCTCGATCAGATCGAAGGATCTTAATACTTTTACCCGTTTGGTTTTCGACTTCGTGCTTATATTCTTTGAATTTCTCAAAAGCTTCAGACTTGTGTTTCAACAGGAACACATGTCCCTATCTTAAGAGATCGTCAGTGAATGTAATGAAGTACGAGGAACCATTCCTGGCATGTGTAGACATGGGACCACATACATCGCTATGTATCAGTCCCAAGAGTTCCGTAACTCTTTCTCTGTGTCCATTAAACAGAGTTTTGTCATTTTGCCTTTGAGACATGAATGACAAGTTTCATAAGATGATAATTCGAACGTATTCAAATATCCATCTTTATGTAACTTAGCTAGTCGTGTCGCATTGATATGACCAAGTCTACAATACCACAAGAAAGATTCGTTCATTTCCGAATTCTTCCTCTTGTATGTGTTTTGTACATTAAGAACTGTGATTTGATTTAGAACGTACATGCCATTATTTAACGAGCCTATTCCAATCAACTTTTGATCTAGGTAGATGTTCATAACATTATCCTATACTACAAAATTATATCCTTCTTTACTTAATAAAGAAACCGATATACGATTGCATATCAGGGTCGGAATGTAATAGCATTCGTTCAGAATCAATGTATTACCATTTGGTAAGACAAGGTGATATTCGCCAACTGCTTTAGCTGCAACATCTGCACTATTCCCTACTCTTACGGAATGATCACCCATTCCCAGTTCTCTACCTTTTTGTAGCCCACGTAACATATTACATTTATGGGATCCCGATCCGGTATCTAATACCCAGGATGTAGAGTGAACTGAGAAACAGTTCTCAATGACTAACACACCCGAAGAAAATGCATCAACATACTTATTCTTCATTTGGGCGGCGTGGGAATCCAGACATGTTCATATTCCCTGCTCAGTCTTATAATCTTTATAAGAAAGAACGGGATCGTTCCTCTGCTCAGTATAACAAGCGGGTTCAGTCAATACATCTATATTTTTATCTTGATTAAGGCCTAACATGGTCGCTACCTGGAGAGAGAGAGAAGAAAAACATTAGCGTGCGCTCTTGCAAGATTTGATTGGTTTATTATCTTATCTAATCAGGATGGCTCCCACTGTTTTTATCAAATCTTCCTTCAAACCCTAAAAGGTAAGACTAGCCGGGATTAATTACACCTTATAAGTTCGCCAATCTTTCAGCCAGGGCCAGTGTTGGTACTTTGAGGGAGGTTCCCCGTGCTTTCACACGGACCTAATTAAATTAACCTTGTTTTTTCAGAGACATAACCCCGTTAACACCTTTCTAGACACCTATTTGAACGGCTAATTGTCATGTGTAAAACACTATCAGGAGTAACTCTTACTTGCAGCGGGTATCGGGATCCAACTATCTCAGGAATGCAATCTCATTGCAAATTTCGACACTTGAAATTCCTGATAATACTTTTTCCCCTAACGTGCTATGACCTTGACGAAATCCAACAAACCATAGTCCGCTAGTCAAGTTCAACCTGTACATTTCTTGATTGAATTAAACCCACCCGCATGACCCTTGACGAAAGCCAACAAAACCGTACGACTACCCTAATCCAATCGCATCAGATGTTGCAGATAAGCAGTAAGTAGCTACCACACACTAAGCCTTGACGAAAGCCAACAATCGTAGCACGAATACTAAATATTACTTTGTCTGAAATGTCGGAGGACTACACAGGTTTTTCAGAAAACCATGTGTGTAATGAACTTGATATTGTTGTAGAAACAAGTGATTTTAAAAGGAGTGTTTTGGAGGCTTTTACTAGTTTCGCTAAAGAGGTCACTCCCGGTGAAGGGATCTCGGCTCTTTCCTTATCGAATAAGGTGCAAGATATTTCACAAATACCACTATGCAAAGCAAAGACTATAAAAGCAATCAAAAACTAAACCGAGTGTTTGTAGCATATGCTAGTTTTTTCTACATAAGTCACTCCCGATGAAGGGATCTCGGCTCTTTCCTTATCGAATAAGGTGCAGGATATTTCACAAATACCACTATGCAAAGCAAAAACTAGAGATACCCCCAATTTTTTTATAAAGTTGATTCTACAACATCCTTTAGGTTTCTTTTTCTTTCATTAATCTTATTAATGAATCCCATCATTTATGCTTCCTAAACATCACAGAAGAAACAAAAATACAACGTGCGCTTATGCCATCCGGATTCGCCACAGTGTCCCGTTATGCACCGTTAGGTTACTTAACCAACGACATACCGGGACGGGACTAGTGCGGGTGCAAAACATAAGCAACGTTTATTATATATCATGTATACAATAATAAAGCATTCGTCTCACGCATATAAACTGATCACATCAGAGAATATCAGCAGAAGAAGAAAACATATGAAATATTGGATATAATAGAAGGTCCGTATTTTATTTTGAGCCTGTATAATACACGGAATCCATGGTCACGATGAATACCCAAACTCACAACCCTAGACCCCTACGAGAGCATCAAGCAACCCTACCAATTCTAGGATTAGGAGACCTGGTCTCGACTCCTCGAGATGGCCTCCCACTGGACCCTAGAACCTGGTTACTTGTGCTCCCCTCTTCGGGTCTATTCTAATGCGGAAAAGTAAATAATATACAATGGTGACATCATCCTCAACCCGGAAGTGCCCCAATAAAAGAATATTACATACAATGAATTTTACATGAATGAAAATAAAACCCCTATCTCTCATAAAACCCCCAGCTATTCAAAACACGACGATCCAATATAACATATCACAGCAACACATAACATCACATGTCATCAACGTAAGTAAATATGCGTATCCCAATTGTCGTTGGCATATAGCACCAAAACCGGCAATACACCATATATTACACTTACGGTCGCATAAAAGAAAATGAAAAACTACAACATTTGGAATCGTAACTGCCCTTAGACAACACAAACCCGGGATATCATATATCCAAGATTTCATGCCTAAGAATATAAAGCTCGCATTTAGGTTTCACCCATGAAAACACTTTTCAATATAAGTCGAATAATTCAAAAAGATTTCCGATTACACCAGAGACTGAAATGTTAGATTTATACGCAACAAATAAATTTGTAGATTCCAATTATTGTATCTCATTACAGAAAGCTAGACGACGTTAAACAATTCGATCGAATCAACGAATTCCCAAAATTCCCAGAGCTCAACACTTGAGCAGAATTAAAAATTCCCAGAAGCATGCCCCAGTACCTACGGACCTACAGCTGAAGGGCCTGACCCAAGCCTCTCAAGTGGCGCCGCGGATCCGCCGCCAAAACCTTGTTTTAGCCGAGGATCTGCAGTCACTTAGACAAGTTAGGGTTTCATTCTTCAGCTGTGTCCATAGAATTCTCTGCATGATTTTCTGAATATTTTTAACATGAAAAATTTCAACTTTTGAAATTTTTTTCAGAAAGTGGGAAAAATCGGTTATTCGGAGTTCGTTTGGACTTTTAATTTCGCCTATGCAACGCCTAATGCTCTAGCTAGGCTCTGATACCACTGTAAGGTTCTTAGGCACTATGTGAAGGTTCTACAAGGCATCAAACATGCCGTATTTTAATTTTTTATAAGTGCCAAACAACCTAAGCAAAGATCTTAACTAGAGAATTAGGGTAAACTTTGTATGTAAACAACTTTACATCTAAGAGAGTGGGATTACAACCTTTGTAGTCTGTTCCTTCGCTTCCTAAGCTCAGAGTTGTGGTCCCTTCACTGCGATCATCAAGCTCCTGGACTCTAGAGAGGCTCCATGAGGTGAATGATACATCTTACTTGAAGTCTTCGAAATCCAAGACGATTTACTTTGAGGAAACACAAACTTAAGACAACTCTTCACTAATTATGAATTAATGAATTAGTGAAACTAACACACTAATCTATATGGCTAGTATAGAAGAGGATGATGAAATAGGAATTTTTCTCTCTTTAGTTTTCTTTTTCTCAATTTATTTCATCACAAATGAAAAAGCTAGGAAACTTTTTGAGGAAGAAGAAGATGAAGTGATGAGAATAATTGTAATGAGGTTAGAAATGCAACTATGGGTCAAGTATATCATCCTTAACCCTTGTAGAGACTTAACCATGAGCTATGGTTAAAGGTATGGTTGATAAATATCTTAAGCTAGACAAAAAGAGTGGAAAAAGTCAAATAAGTCTACAAGCTTCTACAAGCTTTCAACAAATATCTACCATGATAAATATCCACAATATTTAAATAACTTAATGATATATATTAACCCTAATCTTAACCCTAGCATGGTTTAACTCTCATAAACCCTAGTTGCATTTATAGCCTCGCATGTTACAATTATATATATCACATATATATATATATAATTTAGTAACAAAAGAAAAGAATACATTTAACATATATCACATATATATCAATGCATCCAAAATGAGAAAAAGAATTACTTAAGCAAGCTTATATTAGTTAATGTAATGTAATATATCACATATATAATTATACATTAAATTATCGAATCAACACTTAATCCGATAATTCGGCTACATCACATATAACCGACTAATATAAAATGTATCATTTCATCGAATCAACACTTGATCCGATGACCCGGCTATATCACATATACCCGGTCGATATCACATATCGTGAGAATAGAATACGGTATCATATACACGTATTATACTCGGTCCCGCACATATCACATATATGCTCCTACTCCGTTTCGCCTGAGCCAGGAAACCTCCGTGTAGGACTCTAAAGACTCGTCAATACACCGGTAGTAGGTGATGATCATATCAAACACCCACAAGTTGCAAGCGGTCTGCTAAACGTAACAGCCACCTTGGTATTGAGCGATCAGAAGATCAAAAAGCAAGCCTGCTCACACTCCTGCAAATCCAATCAGTAACACTACCGTACTGTCCGGTCTCTTTGTCTGATATGTGTTAGTTGTATGTATGCCCTAGAGGCCAGTATTGTACAGATGATGTATATTATATTGGATGCTTGGACATATATAGAGAGGACTTTTTTGCTCGATATGATAGTATGCTATCTGGTTGCACTTTATCTTAAAATGTTTACTAGTCTCTTGATACTGCCTTATGGTTACATGTTGGTAAAGCCCTTAGGATGTGTACTTGACTACCAGGACTATGATACAGATCATACTAGTGAGGCCAGAGTAGTCCATAAGTACATCCTTTAAGGTCCCTAGTCATGGGTATATCGAGACGGGGCTCGATATACCAGAGTAGACTAGCGTATACGCTTCTCGACCCATGAGATGGGCGATGGATGATCCCATATCCATTGGTGTTTGACATCAGAGATGGTATACGGGTGCTCAGTGGAGTCTGGGTACACTGGACGGACTCGCCGAGAACTCCTATATAGTATTATACCTCACGTCAGATGGCAGTTCTCTGGTGACACTTGTACAGGTTAGTCTGTAGACCCGAGATCGTCATAGAGTCTTGTGTGATTCCCACTGTGCTTTGATTTCCACCTTACCACGTCCAAGAGGGCGTGCAAAACGGTGGTTTTTAGGTAGAGTCCCGAGTCATATGGAGGCAATGAGCGATAGGAAGGTTTCGTCTCTCCCGGTATTGAGGGTTGATGTTGCGCTGTGCTCGATTGGCCATAACAGGAAAGTCCCTGACCAGGGCTGCTTTAGAGATTTACTGGTAACTGTTACCAGAAGTTTCTTGACCCGTTATGAGGCTTACATCGGCATGACTTATCGATTATTGGGGGTATGACGTTTACCACCCCTAGACTTGATATGCGACATATCAGACGAGGAGACCGGACTGTACGACAAGTGTTACCGTCAGGCTTTTGCAGGAGTTGGAGCGGGCTTGCTTGCTGATCTTCTGATCGTTCAATACCCGGGTAGCCGTTACGTCCAGCTAGTACCACTGACGACTTGTGGGTGCTTCATATGATCATCACCTACTTCCGGCGTATTGACGAGTCTTTAGAGTCCTACATAGAGATTTTACTGGCTCAGGAAAAATGATATAGGAGCACATATGTGATATGTGTGGGACCAGAATAATGCGTGTATGTGATACCGTATTTATTCTCGTGACTTTTTGTATCGGTCGGTTATATGTGATATAGCCGGGTTATCGAATCAAGGGTTGATTCGATAAGTCGATACATTGGATGTTAGTTCGGTTATATGAGATATAGCCGGATTATTAAATCAAGTGTTGATTTGATAATTTAGTTTATAATTATATATATGATATACTAATTTACATTAACTAACATTGGTTCACTTAAGTATTTGTTTTCTCACATGTGCACAACTTTAATATATATGTGATATATATTAAATTGTGTTTTTCTTTTTGTATCATGGTTGTTGATACATATTACATGGGTGTATGAGACACACACCATTCTATTTATAATGGTGGGTTATAATAATTTAAGGTAATTACAAAATTAGTGGATTTTTGAAAAGAGCATGAAGCTTGTAGAAGCTTGTTTTGCTTTGACAAAGTCCACTAACTTTGTTTTTATCTTTGATATTTGTTAACCTAACCATTTGCATTAGCCATGGTTATGTCTTTACATGAGTTAGTATATGATACTCACTCACCATGGTTCATTCACTCGATCATTTTCATTCTCATCTATTTGTTCATCTCCTTCCTCTAAGCCAAAACCTTTCTAGGGTTTGATCTAAAATGAGAATTATTGTGAGAAAACATATTCTAAAGTGAACCCACTTCCTATTTCCTCATCCTCCACTAGACTAGCACTTTAGTTTAGGGTGTTTGCTTCACTAATTCTCAATTTAGTGAGGTAGTCGCTTGAGTTAGCATCCCCTCGACGTAGATCATCTTCGGCCTCGAAGACATCAAGCAAGGACGCTCTTTTAGCCTCGTGAAGCCATGCAAGAGTCCGGGAGAACCATGATCGCAGCGAAGGGACTACAACAAGGAGCTTTTGAAGTGAAGAACCGATCTACAAAGGTTGTATTTCATTTTCACATAGATAGTAAATGGTTTACTTAGTTTCCGTATTATATTTCTAGCTAACGATTCTAATTTAGAGTTCCCTTTAACGACAAAATTTCAAAAATGGCATGGACGATGCCTCCCGAAACCTTGCTGCCGTTGACGGGATCCCTACAGTGGTATCAGAGCCTAGCTAGGAAATTATTCGGATAATGTTAGATTACGAATACGAAATGAACTCCGAAACTTGAAACCCTAAATGCCACTTTCTGTCGATTTTTAAACGAGCCCAATAAATTTTTTAAACAAGTAAAGAATGATATATGTATGATACAATGAACACTAAAGAAATCTGGAGACATTCTGCCACTTTTGGGCCGGCGACACCCCCCCTCACCGGCTATTTCCGAGCCCCCCTCCAAATTTTTTGCAGTGTTCTGTTACATGGGTTTTGGTGCTTCAGGTGTTGTTTATGTTTGTTAAATTTTCATGTGATGTTAATTTACTATAATAACAACTCGGAGTGTTTCGTAGTCGTATTTTAACTGTTTTCGGGTAACTTTAGACATTGTTAAAAAGTTCAATCGGATGTCAAATACCCACTTTAACCCTTGCCGGGAAAATTTCTAAGTGTTGGATTTTTTACGTAGTTAAAAAGCTTTCAAAGATCATGCAAGTTATTCGACGGACCCTCTATAAGAACAAAACCTTAACTCGATTATGTGACCGTCAAAACCGCCACTGAACCCTCGGGTTTGTGGTGGTTCAGCGGTGCCACATGTGAGGCGTTGGTTTGGCCCTTCTACGGCTGGTTCGTTGGTACTATGGCATGTGCTGAATTACTTTAAACTATGCTCAAGTGTTGAGTTTTCTGGGTAATCTTGGGTGTTCGATGATTCGATTGGAATGTTTAACATCGTCTAGTTTATCTGTGCTATGATGACATGTGATGTTATGAACTGCTGGATATGTAATATTGGATCGTCGCGTTTTGAATAGCCGGGGGTTTTATGTAGATGAGAGTTTTTATTTTCATTCATGTAAAATTAAATGTATATAATTGTTAGTTATATGTATGCCCTAGAGGCCATTACTTTACATTGGATGTATATTGTAGTGGATGCTGGGACATATATAGGGAGGACTTTCTTGCTCGACATGATAGTATGCTATCTGGTTACTCTTTACCTTTACGTGTACATTGATTGTCTCTCTGTTACATGTTGGTAAAGCCCTTAGGATGTGTACTTGACTATCTGGACTATGATGCAGATCATACTAGTGGGGACATGGTAGTCCATAAGTACATCCTTCAAAGTCTCTAGTCGTGGGTGTATCGAGACAGGGCATCGATATACCAGAGTAGACTAGCGTATACCTTCTCGAACCATACAGATGGGCGATGGATGATCCCATATCCATTGGTGTTTGACATCGGAGATGATATACGGGTGCTCAGTAGAGACTGGGTACACTGGACGGACTCGCCGAGAACTCCCAGATAGTATTATACCTTACGTCAGATGGCAGTTCTCTGGTGACACTGGTACAGAGTAGTCTGTTGACCAGAGATCGTCATAGAGTCTTGTGTGGTTCCTACTGTGCTTTGATTTCCATCTTACCACGTCCAAGAGGGCGTGCAAAACGGTGGTTTTTGGGTACAGTCCCGAGTCACATGGAGACAATGAGCGATAGGAGGGGATTCGTCTCTCCCGGTATACGGAGTTGATGTTGCGCTGTGTTCGATTAGCTATAACCGGAAATCCCTGGCCAGGGTTGCTGAGATTTACTGGTAAGTGTTACCAGTAGTTTCTCGAATTGTTATAGACCTCATATCGACATGACTTATCGAGCTATTGGGGTCTGACGTTTACCACCCCTAGGCGAGATATGCGACATATCAGACGATCAGACCGGACTGTACGGTAAGTGTTACTGGTTGGATTCACTGGAGTGTGAGCGGGCTTGCTCGTCGATCTTCTGATCGCTTAATACCCGGGTGGCCGTTACGTTTAGCAGACCGCATGCGGCATGTGGGTGCTTGATATGATCATCATCTTCTACCGGCGTATTGACGAGTCTTTAGAGTCTTACACAGAGGTTTCCTGGCTCAAGCAAAACGAAATAGGAGCGCATATGAGATATATGAGGGACCGAGAATAATACTAGTATGTGATACTGTATTCGATTCTCGCGATTTGTAACATTGATCGGTTATATGCGTTATAGCCGGGTTATCGGATCAAGTGTTGATTCGATAAGTTGTTAATATTGATATTAGTCGGTTATATGCGATATGACCGGGTCGTTAAATCAAGTGTTGATTTAATGATTTAATGTATAATTATATATTTGATATATCACTTTACATTAACTAATATAGGTTCACTTAAAAAGGATTTTCTCACTTGATGTGCACATTGTAAATATGATATACTTTTGTGCATTTGATTGTATCATGTTTGATGATACATGATTGTTTGGTGTATAGTTTAAACCATGGTTGGTCAATGGTTAGGGTTTCTTTTGCTTCATTTACTTATTTATTTATTCATTTATTTATCCATTTTGTTTATTTTTGCAAAAGAAAAGGATAAATGAGGAAAATGGTGGCTTTCTTTGTTTGTAGTTGAAACTTCATGAAGCTTTGACTATATGACCATTTTGTCTCATGCTTAACCCTAAACCATTAAACCTTACCATGGTCTATTCTCTACACCTAACCAAGGTTAGGATATGATAAGTATTAATTTTATTATTCATTTTGGATAATACTTATGATATTCTTTCTTCTTCTTCTTCATCTTCAACATTTAAGAAAGATTTCTACCAACAATGGTGGAATGTGAAAATGAGTGAGAAATCCAATTCTAAAGTGAACCCACTTCCTATTTCTTCATCCTCTACCTCTTGCCAAGTAGTATAGGGTGTTTCCTTCACAAGTTTTCATGGCTTGGTGAAGGTGGAGCTTGATCTAGTGTTGCCTCGACGTAGATCATCTTCGGCATCGTCGTCGATGACCTAGCCCGCCCATTCTTCGATGAAGCCGATGCTAGAGTCATGGTTTGATTTGGACAGCGGAGAGGACTTCATCACGGAGCTATGGAGGTGGAGAAACGGATGTACAAATGTTGTATTTCCGTTCTTGTAGTTTACTTGTTAACTAGTTGCTCTTTTCGCCTAAACTTCTAGCCAACGATCCGTATTAGGGGTTCTCGGCACCCGTTAAATTAGAAATTGGTATGGTTGATGCCTTGTGAGACCTCACTAGAGTGCCTAGGAACCTTTCATTGGTATCAGAGCCTAGTTAGAGCCTTAGGCGAAGTCTAGACGATGTTTGAAACCCGATCGAACCCAAAACCCTAACTTTTTGATGCTCTCTGGACTTTTTCTAAAAACTGGGATTTTTCCAGATTGAAAATGCTTAAAAAATTCAGCAGGGAATTCTAAGAATTACGACGCAAAATTTATCTCCAGAACCCTCTAATGCGCTGCGGAACCGCGGCATACGCCTAGCTTATGCGGCGGTTCCGCGACTAAAGTATGACGTCAGCCATTAAAATTTGCACAGTAATTCATTTTTTCAGATGCTGAGTTTTCTGGGAATTCTTAATATTTATTCAAGAGTTGAATTTTCTGGGGTTGTTTTGGGGATTCGATGATTCGATCGGATTATCAGATTTTGTCTATGTGGATTCCGGATAATTTTTGAATATGTTAAAAAGTTCGACTGGATATAAATACCCAAATTTTCCCCTGCCGGGAAATTTCCAAGTGTTGGATTTTTCCGTAGTTTAAAGACGTTCTAAGTAGTGCAGGTAACTCGATGGACCCTCTAGAAGACAACAAACCTTAACTCGATTATGTGACTGTCTTGAACTGCCCTTTGAACCTTAGGGTTTGGGGCAGTACGGCGTGCCACATGTGAGGCGTTGGCTTGACCCTTCTATGGCTGGACCGTTGGTACTGAGGCACGAACTGAATGTTTTTAGACTTATTTCAAGAGTTGATCTGTTTCGGGAAAACTTGGGTGTTTGACTGTTCGATCGGAAAGTTTAACATTTTCTAATTATCGGGAATGTGATACAATAATTGGAATCAACAAATAGTTATGAGATAACTGAATGAATGTTATAAACATAGCAGTTTAGTCTCACTTGATCGGTTGCCACGGAATTCTGATGTGATCATAAGTCCGTCGCAATCACGTAGCGTACGCGGATACTCGTCGGGTAAACTTAATAGACAGCCTCACTTCATAGCCCCGACTAAGTGACTGTAGGAGAACCCCGTCGCCGAAAGCATCAGTTCGGGTGCTCGCGGCAGCGGTGTTCCGCCTTGGTGCACTTCGTCGACGGCGTCGGGGGTGCGGCCGCCTACTAAAGTTTGCGACGAGCATACGATCAGGATGTCGGGAATTTTGTTGAATTGCCCGACTTGATATTGAAAAAGAGTTTTCGATAATGAGACTAAAATGCTGGGTTTATAATTGTTAGGCATGTGATGTCTAAGGAATTCATTGATTAGGCATGTGATGTCTAAAGGGGTTGCGGATTCCAACTGTTGTAGTTTTACACTTTCTTTTCTATGACCGTAAGTGTAATATGTGATATCCCCGATTTCGTTGCTATATGTCAACGACAATTGGGATGCGCATATTTACTTACGTTGATGACATGTGATGTTATGTGTTGCTGGATATGTTATATTGGATCGTCCTGTTTGAATAGCCGGGGTTTTTTTTATGTGAGATGAGTATTTTTCATTTTCATTCATGTAAAAACTTGTATGTAATATTCTTTTATTGGGGAACTTCCAGGTTGCGGAAGATGTCACCTTTTGTATATTATTTACTTTTCCGCACTAGGATAGACCCAAGGAGGAGGGCACAAGTAACCGGGTTCTGGAGTCCAGTGGGAGACCAACTCGAGGAGTCGAGTCCGGGTCTGCTAACTCCAGAATTGGTAGGGTTGCTTTCCGCTCTCGTAGGGGTCTAGGGGTGTGGGTTTGGCTATTCATCGTGACCGTGGAATCCGTGTTTTATACTGGCTCGTATTGAAAACACGGACGTCCTAGTATATCCAATATTTCATATGTTTCTTCTGCTGCGATATCTGTGATGTGATCATGTGATGTTCTGTGATAGATACATTATATAGTATATATGATATATTATATAGGCGTTACTTATGTTTTACACCCACGCTAGCCCTGCCCCGCTCTGCCGTTAGTTACCTAACCTAACGGTGCATGAGGAGACATCGTGGCGAATGCGGATGGCATAAGTGTACGTCGTATTTATCTGTGATGTTTAGGTACTTAATTGATGGGACTTCATTAATGTGATTAATGAAATAAAAGAAACCTAAAGATGTTGTAGAATCAAATTTCAAAATAAAACAGGTAGCTACAGTTCTTGCTTTGCACAGCGGTATATGTGATATATCCTGCACCTTATTCGATAAGGAAAGGACCGAGATCCCTTCACCGGGAGTGAATCCTTTAGCAATAACTGGCAGATGCTACACATTCGGTTTGTCTTTTGATTGCTTTTAAGAGTTCTGCTTTGCACAGTGATATATGTGATATATCCCGCACCACATTCGACGAGGAAAGCACCGAGATCCCTTCACCGGGAGTGACTCCTTTAGCAAAACTAGAAAAGCCTCAAAAACACTCCATTTCAAAATTCATTCGATCCTACAACGATATCAAGTTCATTACGCAATAGGTTTTCAGAAAAACCTGTCGTAGCCCTCCGTCATTTCAGATATGTACTGGTTAGTATTCGTGCTGCGTTTGTTGACCTCTGTCAAGGCGTAGTGTGCGGTAGCTGATTAGTGCTTATATGTATAAGCATATGATGTGATTGATTTAGGGTAGTCGTGCGACCTTGTTGACCTCTGTCAAGGGTCGTGCGGGTGGGTTTACTTCAATCAGGAAATGACGGGTTGAACTTGACTAGCAGCCTATGGTTTGTTGACCTCTGTCAAGGTCATAGGACGCTAGGGGCAAAATATTATCGGGAATTTCAAGTGTTGAAATTTGCAATGAGATTGCATACCTTCTATGAGATAGTTGGATCCCGATACCTGCTGCGAGTAAGAGTTACTCCTGGGAGAGTTTTACACATTGCAATTATCCGATCATGTAGGTGTCTAGAAAGGTGTCAACGGGGTTACGCCTCTGGGAAAACGAGGTTTACATTAATTAGGTTCGTGCGAAAGCACGGGGGACCTCTCTCAAAGTACCGACACTGGCCTGGCTGAAAGATCGGCGAACTTGTAGTGTGTAATTAATCCCGGCTAGTCTTTCCTTTTAGGGTTTGAAGGAAGATTTGATAAAAAGCAGTGGGAGCCATCCTGATTAGATAAAATAATAACCAATCTATTCTTGCAAGAGCGCACGCTGAGTGTTTTCTTCTCTCTCTCTCTCCTGGTAGCGACCATATCACGCCTTAGTCAAGATAATAATACGGATGAATTGACCGAACCCGCTTGTTATACTGAGCTGGGGAACGTTGGTCCCACTCCAACTTATAATTGTTATAAGACAGAGCAGGAAATTGGGGATTACCAGAATTCCCGTGCCGCCCAAACGAAGAGAGTGCATGATGATGCATCATCTTCGGGTGTGTTCATTTTAAAGAACTGTTTCTCAGTATCCTCTGCATCCTGGGTATTTGATACCGGATCAGGATCCCAGATATGTAATCTGTTATATAGGGCTACAAAAGGGTAGAAAAACTGAGAACGGGTGATAAGTTTCATGAGGCAGAAAACGGGGCAAGTGTTGCAGCCAAGTCTGTTGGTCACTGTCACCCTGTATTGTAATACATTGATTCTGAATGAATGTTATTAGATACCGAACCTGATATACAAAATCATATCTGTCTCTTTATTAGTAAAGAAACGATAAAATTTTGTATTGTTGGATAATGTTTTGGACATTTCCTATATCAAAAGTTGATCGGTTCAGGCATGTTATCTAAAAGCATTAATGTTCTAAATGAAACTACAGTTCTTAGTATACAAAACACACACAAGAGGAAGACTTCAGATCTGAACGAATCCTTCTTGAGGCATTATAGACTAGGTCATATCAATGCGACCCGACTAGCTGAAGTTACATGTAGATGCATATTTAAATCAGTTTGAATTTACAGCTTGTGAAACTTGCCAGTCATGTCACAGAGATAAGATGACCATAACCCTGAAACAGAGAAAGAGTTAATGAACTCTTCGGACTGATACATGTTGATGTATGTAAGTCCCCTGTCTACACATACCAAGACCGGTTCTTTGTACTTCATTACATTCTCTGATAATCTCTCAAGATTCAGACATATGTTCCTGTGGAAACACAAGTCCGAACCTTTTGAGATATTCACAGAATATAAGTTAGAAGTAGAGAACCAAAATACAGGGTATAAGTATTATGTCTTTTGATGTGATCAAGGAGGAGAATACTTGAGCACAGAATTCCTGGATTATTCTAAAGGAGAATGAGATTCTCTCTCAGTATTACTCCTCCGTATACACCATGGCACGATGGTATATCGGGGCAGAGCAATTACTCCCTATTTGATATGGTGTGCTCTATGATGAGTACTACTGAGTTACCTTTTTCCTATTGGGTGTTATGCACTTGAGAAGTTGCATACCTATTGAATAGGGTTCCAATCAAATCAATTGCCTACCATTTCATATATGATATGGAAAGGGAAGAGCCCATGTCTTAAGCTAGTTAAGATTTGGGGTTGTCCGGCTAATGTCTAAAAGCAAAATCCGGACAAGCTCGAGGCAAGGTCTGTAATGTAGAACTGGAAAGGTTCCGGCTATATAAAATACAGCAGATAATTTGGTAGAACCAAAGGATTCAGTAGATACCAACGAACCTCAGCCTCTCCGCCGATCTAGTAGGGTTCCTCACCCACCTGAGAGTTACTTCGGTTTCTCTATGACAGTGGGAGCGAGGATTGCATCATGAGATGATGACCTAACTAGTTTCGAGCTGGCCATCAAGAGTGGGACTCTGTAAGAATGGCTGGATGCTTAGCGATCTGAGATGGAATCCTTGTACACCAACAAAGTATGGACTTTGGTTGCTATATCTGAAGGGTTAAATCCCCATCAGGAGCAAGTATATCTTGAGAAGATTACTTGGTGTACATGGAAAAGTTGAGACTTTCTAAGCTAGACTTGTTAAAAGTTTACATCATTGACCAGGTATGGATAATGATGAAACCTTTTCCAGTGCCTATGCTTAAGTCCATCCGGATCCTACTTGCCATGGCTACATACCATAACTACGATATCTGGCGGTTGGGTGTCATGACTGCTTTTCTAAATGTTGTTTTAGAAGAGAGAGTCTGTAAGTACACAGTCAGAGGGGCTTCGTAGACAGTGGGAGCAGCGGAAACGTGTGTAAGATACTTTATATGATAAAGCAGGCATCGTGGAGTTGGAACATCTGTTTTGATGAATTAGTCAAACAGTTTGACTTCATCAAAATGGTAGATGAATCTTGTATATACAAAAAGGTAGTAGGGAGTATGGTAGTGATCCTCGTAGTATACGTGGATGACATACTCCTGGTAGGGAAGGAGTTTCCTATGCTACGCTCGGTCGATCTCCGCTTATCACAAGGATTCTCCATATAGGATCAAAATGATACCTCCTAAATCCTAAGTATTCATCTATGAGATAGATGTAATTGGATGCTAGGAATCTCACTAGTAGTAGTGAGATGATATCAATCGTTCCTGGGGAAAATCACTGGAAAGGTTCCAGAGTGATAAAGACGACTGAATGTCAGTCACGGGCATTGTCTTTACCCTCAGTGAAGGGACGGTATGTTGGAAGAGTTCCAAGCTAGATACCGTGGCATACTAGACGATAAAGGCTGGATACATCGCTACTTAAGATGCTACCAAAGAGGCTGTCTGGGTGTATATTAGTTCATGAGATGAACTTAGTTCCTCCCATTGTGTGACAATGGAGTTGTGGCTTATGCCAAGGAACGCCGGTCCTATCAGTGATCCAGACATATTCTAAGGCAGTATCACCTGATCATGGAGATGGTTGATCTCCAAGGAGATCGAGGTTAGGAGAGTAGACTCAGAGGACAACACGGCGGATCCACTCACGAAGGCCTATTCCCAGAGAGAGACTTTTATGGGATGGTTGAGTATGAGATACTACAACCACTGCTATCAGATGGCCCTAGTGCAAGTGGGAGATTGTTAGTTATATGTATGCCCTAGAGGCCATTACTGTACATTGGATGTATATTGTAGTGGATGCTGGAACATATATAGGGAGGACATTCTTGCTCGACATGATAGTATGCTATCTGGTTACTCTTTACCTTAACGTGTACATTGATTGTCTCTCTGTTACATGTTGGTAAAGCCCTTAGGATGTGTACTTGACTATCTGGACTATGATGCGGATCATACTAGTGGGGACATGGTAGTCCATAAGTACATCCTTCAAAGTCCCTAGTCATGGGTGTATCGAGACAGGGCATCGATATACCAGAGTAGACTAGCGTATACCTTCTCGACCCATATAGATGGGCGATGGATGATCCCATATCCATTGGTGTTTGACATCGGAGATGATATACGGGTGCTCAGTAGAGACTGGGTACACTGGACGGAATCGCCGAGAACTCCCAGATGGTATTATACCTTACGTCAGATGGCAGTTCTTTGGTGACACTGGTACAGAGTAGTCTGTTGACCCGAGATCGTCATAGAGTCTTGTATGGTTCCCACTGTGCTTTGATTTCCATCTTACCACGTCCAAGAGGGCATGCAAAATGGTGGTTTTTGGGTACAGTCCCGAGTCACATGGAGACAATGAGCGATAAGAGGGGATTCGTCTCTCCCGGTATAGGGAGTTGATGTTGCGCTGTGTTCGATTGGCTATAACCGGAAATCTCTGGCCAGGGTTGCTGAGATTTACTGGTAAGTGTTACCAGTAGTTTCTCGAATTGTTATAGACCTCATATCGACACAACTTATCGAGCTATTGGGGTCTGACGTTTACCACCCCTAGGCGAGATATGCGACATATCAGACGATCTTACCGGACTGTACGGTAAGTGTTACTGGTTGGATTCACTGGAGTGTGAGCGGGCTTGCTCGTCGATCTTCTGATCACTCAATACCCGGGTGGCCGTTACGTTTAGCAGACCGCTTGCGGCTTGTGGGTGCTTGATATGATCATCATCTGCTACCGGCGTATTGACGAGTCTTTAAAGTCCGACACAGAGGTTTCCTGGCTCAAGCGAAACGAAATAGGAGCGCATATGAGATATGTGCGGGACCGAGAATAATACCAGTATGTGATACTGTATTCGATTCTCGTGATTTGTAACATTGATCGGTTATATGCGTTATAGCCGGGTTATCGGATCAAGTGTTGATTCGATAAGTTGTTACTATTGATATTAGTTGGTTATATGCGATATGACCGGGTCGTTAAATCAAGTGTTGATTTAATGATTTAATGTATAATTATATATTTGATATATCACTTTACATTAACTAATATAGGTTCACTTAAAAAGGTTTTTCTCACTTGATGTGCACATTGTATATATGATATACTTTTGTGCATTTGATTGTATCATGTTTGATGATACATGATTGTTTGGTGTATAGTTTAAACCATGGTTGGTCAATGGTTAGGGTTTCTTTTGCTTCATTTACTTATTCATTTATTCATTTATTTATCCATTTTGTTTATTTTTGCAAAAGAAAAGGATAAATGAGGAAAATGGTGGCTTTCTTTGTTTCTAGTTGAAACTTCATGAAGCTTTGACTACATGACCATTTTGTCTCATGCTTAACCCTAAACCATTAAACCTTACCATGGTCTATTCTCTACACCTAACCAAGGTTAGGATATGATAAGTATTCATTTTATTATTCATTTTGGATAATACTTATGATATTCTTTCTTCTACTTCTTCATCTTCAACATTGAAGAAAGCTTTCTACCAACAATGGTGGAATGTGAAAATGAGTGAGAAATCCAATTCTAAAGTGAACCCACTTCCTATTTTTTCATCCTCTACCTCTTGCCAAGTAGTATAGGGTGTTTCCTTCACAAGTTTTCATGGCTTGGTGAAGGTGGAGCTTGATCTAGTGATGCCTCGACGTAGATCATCTTCGGCATCGTCGTCGATGACCTAGCCCGCCCATTCTTCGATGAAGCCGATGCTAGAGTCATGGTTTTATTTGGACAGCGGAGAGGACTTCATCACGGAGCTATGGAGGTGGAGAAACGGATCTACAAAGGTTGTATTTCCGTTCTTGTAGTTTACTTGTTAACTAGTTGCTCTTTTCGCCTAAACTTCTAGCCAACGATCCGTATTAGGGTTTCTCGGCACCCGTTAAATTAGAAATTGGCATGGTTGATGCCTTGTGAGACCTCACTAGAGTGCCTAGGAACCTTTCATTAATATTCTTTTATTGGGGCACTTCCGGGTTGAGGTTGATGTCACCATTGATGTATATTATTTACTTTTCCGCTTTAGGATAGACCCAAGGAGGAAAGCACAAGGAACCGGGTTTTAGAGTCCAGTGGGAGACCAACTCGAGGAGTCGAGTCTGAGTCTCCTAACTCTAGAATTGGTAGGGTTGCTTGCCGCTCTCGTAGGGGTCTAGGGATGTGGGTTTGGCTATTCATCGCGACCGTAGAATCCGTGTTTTATAGAGGCTCAAAATAAAACACGGACCTCCTAGTATATCCAATATTTCATATGTTTCTTCTGCTGCGATATCTGTGATGTGATCATTTGATATGTTACTTATATTTTACACCCGCGCTAGCCCTGCCCCGTTCTGCCGTTAGTTACCTAACCTAACGGTGCATGAGGGGACATCGAGGCGAATGCGGATGGCATAAGTGTACGTTGTATTTATCTGTGATGTTTAGGTGACTTAATTGATTGGACCTCATTAATGTGATTAATGAAGGAAAAGAAACCTAAAAGATGTTCTAGAATCAAATTTTTCAAAAAGGGTAACTACAGTTTTGCTTTGCATTGTGATATATATGATATATCCCGCACCATATTCGATGAGGAAAGAGCCGAGATCTCTTCATCGGGAGTGACCTCTTTAGCAAAACTGGCAGATGCTACAACACTCGGTTTGTCTTTTGATTGCTTTTGGAGCTTTGCTTTGCATAGTGATATATATGATATATCCCGCACCTTATTCGATTAGGAAAGAGCCGAGATCCCTTCACCGGGAATGACCTCTTTAGCAAAACGAATAAAAGCCCCAAAAAACAATCCTTTTCAAAATTCACTTGTTTCTACAACGATATCAAGTTCATTACACAATAGGTTTTTAGAAAAACCTGTCGTAGCCCTCCGTCATTTCAGATAAGTCCTGCTTAGTATTTGTGCTGCGTTTGTTGACCTTGTCAAGGCGTAGTGTGCGGTAGCTGACTAGTATTTATCTGCTTATGCATATGATGCAGATTGAATTAGGGTAGTCGTGTGGCCGTGTTGACCTTGTCAAGGGTCGTTGTTCATATCATATTTTTGCATTTTCATACCGCCCAATTTTTATCACATTGCATATCCGTAGATACTCTTGAGCCGTGTTTGCTAGTCAATTGCAGGATACAGGTTCTCGGTTCTAAAACGGTGAAATTCATGGAAAACATGACAAAATCCGGGTTCCTTCCAACAACAGATAAAACACGGTCTCCGCTCTTTATCCGTATGTAGCCAGATACCAGTTTAGGGAGACGAAATGTCAAATCAATGTCGTTTTCATCCACAAGGCTCAATGGCAACAACAAGTTCCAAGAAATCTACGCAGAGCTCGAGGCAATCATGACAAAAACATCCACAAAAAGTCCACCTTTCCTCAACAGAAATTCTGGAAGAAATGTGAAAGTATTTTCAGAAAATACATATACCAGACAAGACGGGGCAGAAAACCAGGGAAGTACACAGAAGCCGACACCCCAACTCACCCATAGGGCCGCGGATCCGCGGCCATAGGGGGGTCTAGGCCGCGGATCCGCGGCCGTTTAGGCGCCAAATCTGCAGAGCTTTGGTGGGTAATTTGGTCTTTTTGTTTGGGTTCTGGTGGTTGCCCTAGGTTTTCATTTTTTGGCCTATAAATAGCCCAGAACTTTGTGAAGGAAAGGGTCCATTCTTGTATTTTCATTTTGCTAAGTTTAGTGTGTTTCTTCTTCCTCTTCTCACCTCTTCTCCATTAAACTTGTAGTGAGCTTGTGAGTGAAGAGTGATGAATAAAGAAGATCATTTTATTATCATGCTTGTCTTACTTTTGTTATAATTGTTGTAACTTTAATTTGTTAAGTAGTTGTTGTTATTTTCTTGTTGTTTCTTTCTTCTCTCTTTTTCTTTATCCTTAATTCGACAATGATGCTTACGCTCGATCCTCGCCAAGGTGAGGTCGCAAATAGCTAGTCGTATTCTTCTAATCTCTTTCTTTCTATCTTCCTCTTTTGTTTTGTTTTATTTTTCCGTATCATGATGTGTGAGTAGTTCATACTTGTTAGGGTAGGATAAGGGAAGTTTGAGAGAAGGAAATCTCTCTCACTCTTTCCTTGCCCAACAGCTTAAATCGACCCCCGTTAATTGAACCACAATCCGCTCCTTACGGCACCCTATCCTACATGATAGCGGTGATTCCGTAGTGAGACCCGTTGTGGTTGAATTAACCGGAGGTTATGGCTAAGAGCCAAGAACGGACGGACAAGCACCAAAAGGAAGGACTTATGCGTTGGAAAGCCTAGGTTATACTCGCAAGTTCCTTCCTAGTCGTGCTAATCCCCGTTGTTGCCGATTACCGTAACACCGATATTAAGAGGGGCAACGAAAGATGAGGAGACTCCTAACTCAAACTAACCTAATCCTAACCCTAACAAGCTCTCTTTAAATACCTACTCAACACTTAGATAATCACAAACAACTCTGAACTCTCGGACTTAACTCGTTAAAATACATTGAAAAAGACTCCCATCTCCCTGCGGACGACCCGTACTCAACCGGTTAGCTACAAGCGAAACCGTCTTGATTGCGGTATTTAAAACTAAAACTTGAACACGCACAAATTCTATCAATCAAATGGCGCCGTTGCCGGGGAGACGGTAGTTTATTTCCTTGTGTAATTTCGGGTTAATTTGTAAGTATAAATATAACCAAAAAAAATGAAAAAAATACATACTTTGTAAAAAACCATCTTGTTGTTTTTTTGATTAGCTTTTGTGCAAGTGTGTAGGAAAATACAAGGTTCGAGTTCAGTGGCCAAGACGTTCAAAATACGGAGTTCAAGTACAGTGCCAAAGACGTGGGAAGATAGACCCACAGTTCGCGGCTACACCGCGACGGACAAAAAACGAAGCATCCGGTCTACTGTAAAAATCTGGAGCAGATAAAGTGAGCATATCAGAATTCCACACATCCAGACAAGCAGAGGACACCAAACAGAGCCCACACCAGAAAAATGAAGCATCAACTCCTCATTTCCGCCGCGGAACCGCGGCATTAGGGCCTTATTGCCGCGGAACCGCGGCCACTTGGTGGGGTCAGTGTGCCATCTTCTCTCTGTAATTCTCTCTGCTCCTCTCCACTCCTATGGACTCTAATAAATTGTGTTTTCTGCAGCCTTCTTTGCGCAAATTCTTCTCCCCCTTCCAATAAACTGTTCTTGTGCAGGATTCTTTGCGCCGCAAAAAAAAAATTGTTTGCAGTTGATTTGTTACTGCTTTGCATTTCTTTAATACGGACTTAAGGGGCTTGAAACCAATCCAGATTGGGTGGGGATTTCATCACCCTTCCCAGGACCCCAAAAATCACTAAAGCATATGCATTGTCCATTGTAAATTAAAAAATACTAGACTTCAGCCCTAAGGACTTCGCGCTCATTAGGAGAAGATAAACCGTGTTTAGAACCTCGCTTAACCGTATATTGTTTACGGGTTGTCTAGGAAAGTGTTAAAGGTGCAACCGCCGAAAGAGAAAGGGTTATTTAATTAAGGAACTTCGCGAAAGCGTTGGACAACCTCCCCTTATCTCTGCACTTACCTGGCCTCGTGATCAGTGTATTTTTAAGCCCGTTTCTCGACACTGTTTAACTTCGACAATCAAGTTCAGGAGCAGGTCTAGTAGACCTAGGTTACCCTAGATCTAGGTGTGATTGTGCATATCTTGTTTGTGATTGCTTAAGCCGTATTTCTGTACATATTTCTGTAAAAATCTTTCTATAAAAAAAAAAGTAAAAAATCAAAAACTTTTATAAAAACTAGCCCTTTGTCGCCAAATCCATTTTTTCACCTACCACCCATCGCCTTTCTTCATTAACATTTTCTTACCCTCACCTTCTCCGCTTTGACTATACTAAACTCGTTTAGTGTATGTCCGCTTAGACTCGGGACACTAGCGTCCGTCTAGTCCGCGTTACGTTAGTCGCTACCGACTACGCGATCGATTCCGAAGTCGATACTCCGTCCACTCCTCTTTCACCCCTTCCGTTGCCGGCCAACTCCGACGTTGACCGGAATTCTGTTCATACATCTTCACCTTCACCTTCACCTTCACCAACCTCTTCTTCCGCGATGTCAGGATTTAATCCGAACATCTCTTTGACCACCGCCGGATTGGCTCCACCTCCTACGGAGACCAATCTCCCACCACCTCCGCCTGTTGTAGCGCCGCAGCGAATCGCGCTCCAGGATCGTTTCTACCCCACCCGTTCTGCACTTCCCACCTGCCTTTCTCTTCCTCCGGCCAATGGGGACAACTTTGAAATTAAGCCCCATTTCATCAACATGCTTCCACGCTTTCATAGGCTTGAATCTGAAGATGCCTATATCTTCATCAATAAATTTCAAAACGTCTGTGCCATGATGAAAACCACCCAGCTGTCGGACGATGCTATACGTCTACGGGTCATTCCGTTCACTTTATGCGATCTCGCCGAAAAATGGCTGTATAGCACCGCTTCCCACTCAATCACCAGCTGGGGCGAGTTTTTAAAGCGTTTCTGAAAAAATTCTATCCAAATCATAAGACCGCAAGGATTCGAAATGAAATCAACCAATTCTCCCAGCTTCCTTCTGAACCCTTCTGGAAGTGCTTTGACCGGTACAAAGACCTTCTTGTTCAGTGTCCTCACCACGGTATAGAAAAATGGCAACTCTGCCAAACCTTATACGAGGGACTGAACCCAGCAACGAAGCAGTTGCTGGAAACCATCTGTCAGGGCCACTTCCTATCGAAATATGACGAGGAAGCGTGGCAGTTCTTTGACGACCTTGCGGAGCAAACGCTACAGTGGGAGAGCACCAGACCGACTTCTTCTTCTTCTACCTCCACTTCTACCGGTCAGTCTAGGGTAGGAATCCACCAACTTGATGTCTCTATTGCAATGAAAGATGAAATGGCTGCAATAACACGAAAGCTTGAAGCGATAGAGAGCAAATTTTCTGCTCCTGCCCCTACCCCTGTTCTCCCCCTTCGTACCATCTACGCTTGTTGTTCCGATCCTTCCCACTTGACCGAAGAGTGTCCTTACAATCCACCCTCGCAAGGACAGGATCAGGTTAATGCTGCCTTCCAGCAAAGACCGAGGAATGATCCATACTCTTCCACCTACAATCCCGGTTGGAGGAACCACCCCAATTTCGCCTGGAATCAGAATCAGAATCAATTCCAAGGCAACAATTTCCAAAGGGCCCCTCCACCGCAACAACAAGCGCAACAACAAACTCAGTATCAGCAGCCCTTCCAACCCCAACCTTTCCAAAATCAGACGAACAACTGTGCACCCAACAATTCTTTTCCACCAAACAACTTTGTTCCGTCAAACAACGATAAGGTTTCCTCGCTCGAACGAAGTCTGGAGGCGTTTGTTAAACAATCGACTCAATCCACCGCCAACATCCAGTCTTCCATTCAATCTCTAGTGCAACACACTGCCGCACACGGGCAAAGCATCAAGACCATCGAGGCCCAGATTGCACAGCTGAACGCGGCCTTAAGCGAGCGAGAGAAGGGGAAGCTCCCGTCCCAGCCACTTCCAAATCCCGGTCATCCACATAATGCACATGTTGCTCTTGAACAACAAAACCATAATGTGAGTGCCGTGACTACACTGAGATCGGGGAGGATGCTGCAAAACAACATTGGCAAACGGATCAACGATGACACCCCGGCCGCCGCTTCTTCTTCTTCTTCTCCTTCTTCTTCTTCGTCTTCTGAGCCTATTCTCCGTTCTTCACAAGGCTCCCCTTCCTCTTCTTCTGCTCTGAACGGACCCACTTCTCACTCCACGAAAACACCTATTCTGGGATCCGTTCCAACTCCACAATCTCCTCCTCCAGCATTAGACTCAACCAATTTTTAAAATGTTCCATTTCCAAACCGGTTGAGGTCTAATAAACAAAATCCTCAAATGGAGAAGATTCTGGAGTTATTCAAGCAAGTTAACATTAACATTCCTCTTTTAGATGATGTCCAACAAGTCCCGTCCAACGCGAAAATCTTAAAGGACTTGTGCACGAAAAAGAGGAAGTCTCAGGCACCCAAGAAAGTTTTCTTGGATAGTGCTGTGAGTGATGCCCTTACCCAATCTTTACCACAAAAATGGAAGGACCCTGGCTGTCCTACGATTTCAATTACCATTGGGGATAAGAACATCAACCGCGCACTATTAGATCTTGGTGCCAGTGTTAACCTGCTTCTGTATTCAGTATACGAGCAATTAGGCATCGGAGAGTTGAAACCCACACACTGCACTCTCCAAATGGCCGACCGATCGATCACCCATCCTAGGGGTGAGCTAGAGGATGTGTTAATAAAAGTCGGGGACTTCATATTCCCCGTTGACTTCATTGTATTAGATACACAGCCTGTAGCTAACCCCCGGAATCAAATTCCGGTGATACTCGGTCACCCATTTCTCGCAACCTCAAATGTTGTGATCAATTGTCGCAATGGTTCGATGTCTCTTTTGGAAATATGACGATTGAACTCAACATTTTTAGGTTGGGGAATCAGCCCGCCGAACCTAATGCTCATATACTGGACGTCTGCTCGATCCAGGAGATCACTCCAGAAGAGTGTGAATTCGAGGAGTTTCTGTTTGATCACGATAATCTTGACGCCACTAGTGCGTTTCTCTTCGAACCTACTGCTGTTTCTGCGCCCGACAACGACTACAAGTGTTTCACGTTTTCAAAAGATCTTAGCTGCGCACAACCCGAGTTTGAATCCTTCGACTTTCCGGATGGGTTACCTGAACCATCCAACTCGGTTGCTTACACTCGCTTTGAACCTTTGCTGGATTCCTTTGAGTTCGAGACCTTTGCACCAATCTTGCCTTCCATCGTTTCACCTCCAACGCTTGAACTCAAGCCTTTGCCGTCTCACCTTAAGTACGCTTACTTAGGTGAGAACGAGACCCTCCCTGTCATCATCTCGGCTTCTCTTGCTCCCGAGCAAGAGAAAGCCCTTTTCACGGTCTTGCACAGCAAAAGGCAAGCTTTTGGCTGGTCCATGGCGGACATCAAGGGGATTAGTCCCCTGATCGTAGAGCATCACATTCATCTAATGGATGATGCCAAACCAGCCCGGGATCCACAAAGACGTCTTAATCCAGTCATGAAGGAGGCTGTGAAGAAGGAGATCGTCAAATGTCTAGATAGTGGTATCATTTATCCTATCTCTGATAGCCAGTGGGTTAGCCCCATTCACGTTGTCCCCAAGAAGTCGGGCATCACGGTCATCACTAACGAGGTGAACGAGTTAATCCCTACTCGCACCCAAACTGGGTGGCGAGTTTGCATTGATTACAGAAAACTCAACGCCGCAACGCGGAAAGACCACTTTCCGCTACCTTTCATTGACCAAATGCTTGAACGATTGGCCGGACATGAGTACTATTGCTTTCTTGATGGCTACTCTGGCTATAATCAAATTCCCATCGCCGAAAAAGACCAGGACAAGACCACTTTCACTTGTCCTTTCGGCACGTTTGCATATCGTCGCATGCCCTTTGGGTTATGCAATGTGCCCGCTACCTTCCAGCGGTGTATGATGGGAATTTTCTCAGACATGGTGGAAAAATTTTTGGAGATTTTCATGGATGACTTCTCCATCTTCGGCGATTCCTTCAACGAGTGTTTGCTGCATCTTGACGTTGTCCTTACCCGATGTAAGGACAAGAATCTTACTTTGAACTGGGAGAAATGCCACTTCATGTTGCGAGAAGGTATTGTCTTAGGACATATCATCTCGCAAAATGGCATAGAGGTTGACAAAGCAAAGATTGAGGTCATTTCCAATCTGCCTCCTCCCCGATGCGTCATAGATATCCGAGCCTTCCTTGGCCATGCCGGTTTTTATAGACGGTTTATCAAGGAATTTAGCAAGATTGCTAGGCCCTTGACTCTTTTGCTGGCCAAGGATACGCCTTTTGACTTCAACTCGAGCTGTGTGACTGCATTCGAGTCACTGAAACGCTCACTCACTTCTGCTCCTGTTCTTTCTTCACCTGACTGGACGCACCCATTCGAGATTATGTGCGATGCATCCGACTTTGCCATCGGTGCTGTCCTTGGACAGCACATCAATAAGATGCCGCACGTAATCTATTACGCGAGCCGGACCATGAACGACGCCCAACTTAACTATACAACAACTAAGAAGGAATTCTTAGCTGTTGTATTTGCTTTAGAAAAGTTCAGGCCCTACCTCATCGGCTCTCAAGTCATTGTCTATACGGACCATTCAGCTCTGCGCCATCTTTTTGCGAAGAAAGATGCAAAATCTCGGTTAATACTTTGGATCCTCTTGCTTCAAGAGTTTGACCTTGTCATTAAGGACAAACGAGGATGTGAAAACGTAGTTGCCGACCATCTCTCACGACTTCCTTCTTCGCCTTCGCTTCCAATTCCAATCAACGAAGTTTTCCCGGATGAACAACTCCTGACAGTATCATGCGAACCCTAGTTCGCAGATATTGTGAACTATTTGGCCACGGGATTACTACCGACCGAATGGTCAAGTCAGGACAGACTTCGCTTCCTATCCCAAGTAAAACACTTTTACTGGGAGGAACCCTACTTGTTCAAGTACTGTCCCGACCAGATTATTCGTCGGTGTGTCCCTGATGAGGAATTCAAGAGTGTGCTGTCATTTTGCCACGATCAAGCGTGTGGCGGGCATTTTGGGCCCAGAAAGACAGCCGAGAAGATCTTGCAATGTGGTTTCTACTGGCCACAACTCTTCAAAGATGCTCATGACTATTGCAAGACTTGCTCCCGGTGCCAACACATGGGCCGGATATCCCGGAGGAACGAGATGCCGCTCCAACCGATCTTGGTTGTGGAGATTTTCGATGTTTGGGGGATAGATTTCATGGGGCCGTTTCCCAGCTCTTTTGGGAACTTGTACATCCTTCTAGCTGTTGATTACGTCTCTAAATGGGTCGAGGCTGTGCCCAGCCTGTCGTTAGGTTCCTTAAAGAAAACATTTTCTCCCGGTTTGGGCACCCCCGAGCGATCATTAGCGACAATGGAAGTCATTTCTGCAATAAAACTTTCGAAGCCTTGATGCGGAAATACTCCATAAATCATAAGCTCTTTATGCCCTACCACCCCCAAACCTGCGGGCAGGCCGAAGTTTCAAATCGGCAAATCAAGCAGATACTGGAGAAGACGGTTTCCAAGAACCGTAAGGATTGGTCGCTGAAACTCACTGATGCCCTTTGGGCATTTCGAACCGCTTATAAGACCGACCTTGGCATGTCTCCCTATCGGCTTGTGTACGAAAAAGCCTGCCACCTTCCTGTCGAAATCGAGCATCGCGCATTTTGGGCGATAAAGGAGCTGAATCTATCTCTCGAGGATGCGGGCAGCCATCGGAAGCTGCAGTTGAACGAACTAAGCGAGCTTAGGGATGAGGCTTACGATAACGCGGTTGTCGTTAAGAATCGAACGAAGGTGTTTCATGATATACACCTTTTGCGCAAAACCTTCGTACCTGGTCAGCAGGTACTGCTTTACGACACCCGACTTCACTTCCATCCTGGAAAGCTCAGATCTCGCTGGAAAGGGCCGTATTTTGTGCGGAATGTGTATCCGCAGGGCACTGTGGATTTGGAAAATCCAAAGGACGGTTCACTTTTCAAAGTAAACGGACACCGATGCAAACCGTACCTTAGCGCCGAACCAACAGAGGAGCTCCTGTTCTTACAGGAGCCGGTTTACCCTGAATAATCTTCCTCTGCCTACCTCCAAACTTCGGTTATCCAGCCAAGAACAGAGGACACTGTTCCAAATAAGTTTGGGGGTATGTACAAACCATTTTGTATATATTTGTGTATATTCTTTTTCTTTTCTTTAAAAACAAAAACAAACAAAAATTTGTGTATCGCTAACCGACAATTTTGACCCTTCAAATAATCTCTTCATGCAACGACAGTGAGGACACTGTCCAGTTTAAGTTTGGGGGTACGCTCGGTACGCATTTCTTACCTTCGCATTCATATGTATATTTTGCACCTGCATATTAATATCCATAAAATCCATAAAAATTTGAAAATTTTCTAAAAAATATAAAAACTTTTTTGTCAAGTTAGCTTGTGGAAGAACTCTGATTCAACATTCGATGGTTTTTTTTTGAAAAAATAGGAATAACTAAATCTTATGTTTGGATTTTGAAAACCTGAAAGATAACTCTCCTTTGAAGTTAACTATAGCTGATATACGTCTTTGCATCACACTACACGTGTCGTAAGATTTTGGGAATTAGATGACAAGTCTTTCATGTTTAAACTTTTAAACAGATAAATGATTTTCTGAGGATCAAATAGGTTTGTTCTGAAATAAGTAATGTCAAGAATAGTTTATGAAGTAAAGCAAATATGAAGGAATGTTATTGACACCGTAATTGGAGCTAAGTCTGAAAAATAACCCATCTGAAACTTGATTGGAATGATTACACACCAAACCCACTAAACACGTCTTTTATCCAAAAAAAATAATTGAACTGCCGGTTATATCTCCGTTCGTATTAAATCATCTGATTTTCACGCCAAACTGTCTTTTGTTTTTGGACCTAGGTAACTTGAGTAATTAAGTCCGCTGGGGTGTTTCTACACCTAATGCCCTAAAACCAACTGGTTTGGGTGCATTGGCCCAAAGCTCGCTAAGAAGCCTAGAAAGTCCAGTTTTAAAACAAAGTCAAGCAAGTGTTCTCTCCGAGTTAAAATTCCTAACGGTTCTTTGTGTGAGAATAATCTTGATAAAAGACAGGCTTTTATAAAAATTTTAACGGAGATATGAAGGTTTTATTCTATGATAAAGACTATTGCACGTTCACAGAGGTGTGTATGAAATGAAAACAAGAAAAAGGTGGAGTGAAAAATACGACTTAGTTTCCTGTTATGGAAGATAGAAATTCTGAAGTTGAAACCTTACTGGAAAACGAAACTTGAAAAATGCTTAACTCTTTATAAAACTTATTTGATCCTTTTAAAATTGTTATCTGGGCTTTATTGTGCGACATGATGACTTTAATCGATCCTTCTGGAACTTAACGACACTATTTGCACTGCACGTAAAGACATATAAAATCTGTAGTTAAATAAGAAGCGATGTATGAAAAATAAAGGTTCGATAGTCTAGACTTAGGATTATAGAATTGTTATTTTCTGAAACAAAACTTTAGGGTTTGAATCTTAGTTATTTTACAAAACCAACTTGACCGGATTTTGTGGGTAGTATCCGCTGAAAACCCTCAGGAGACAACACTTCTCCTACTAGGACACCTAGAGGTTTAACGGCTTGTTGCACATGCTCAGTGCAATCGCGTTCCCTACGAAAGTGAGGTTAGAAAATTTTTTGTGAATAAATGGGCTTTGCTCGGGACGAGCAAATGATAAGTTTGGGGTATTTGTTCATATCAGAATTTTTGCATTTTCATACCGCCCCAATTTTTATCACATTGCATATCGGTAGATACTCTTGAGCCGTGTTTGCTAGTCAATTGCAGGATACAGGTTCTCGGTTCTAAAACGGTGAAATTCATGGAAAACATGACAAAATCCCGGTTCCTGCCAACCACAGATAAAACACGGTCTCCGCTCTTCATCCGTATGTTGCCAGATACCAGTTTAGGGAGACGAAATGTCAAATCAATGTCGTTTTCATGCACAAGGCTCAATGGCAACAACAAGTTCCAAGAAATCTACGCGGAGCTCGAGGAAATCATGACAAAAACATCCACAAAAAGTCCACCTTTCCTCAACAGAAATTCTGGAAGAAATGTGAAAGTATTTTTAGAAAATACATATACCAGACAAGAGGGGTAAGAAAACCAGGAAGTACACAGAAGCCGACACCCCAACTCACCCATAGGGCCGCGGATCCGCGGCATAGGGGGGTCTAGGCCGCGGATCCGCGGCCGTTTTAGGCGCCAAATCTGCAGAGCTTTGGTGGGTAATTTGGTCTTTTTGTTTGGGTTCTGGTGGTTGCCCTAGGTTTTCATTTTTTGGCCTATAAATAGCCCAGAACTTTGTGAAGGAAAGGGTCCATTCTTGTATTTTCATTTTGCTAAGTTTAGTGTGTTTCTTCTTCCTCTTCTCACCTCTTCTCCATTAAACTTGTAGTGAGCTTGTGAGTGAAGAGTGATGAATAAAGAAGATCATTTTATTATCATGCTTGTCTTACTTTTGTTATAATTGTTGTAACTTTAATTTGTTAAGTAGTTGTTGTTATTTTCTTGTTGTTTCTTTCTTCTCTCTTTTTCTTTATCCTTAATTCGACAATGATGCTTACGCTCGATCCTCGCCAAGGTGAGGTCGCAAATAGCTAGTCGTATTCTTCTAATCTCCTTCTTTCTATCTTCCTCTTTTGTTTTGTTTTATTTTTCCGTATCATGATGTGTGAGTAGTTCATACTTGTTAGGGTAGGATAAGGGAAGTTTGAGAGAAGGAAATCTCTCTCACTCTTTCCTTGCCCAACAGCTTAAATCGACTCCCGTTAATTGAACCACAATCCGCTCCTTACGGCACCCTATCCTACATGATAGCGGTGATTCCGTAGTGAGACCGGTTGTGGTTGAATTAACCGGAGGTTATGGCTAAGAGCCAAGAACGTACGGACAAGCACCAAAAGGAAGGACTTATGCGTTGGAAAGCCTAGCTTATATTCGCAAGTTCCTTCCTAGTCGTGCTAATCCCCGTTGTTGCCGATTACCGTAACACCGATATTAATAGGGGCAACGAAAGATGAGGAGACTCCTAACTCAAACTAACCTAATCCTAACCCTAACAAGCTCTCTTTAAATACCAACTCAACACTTAGATAATCACAAACAACTCTGAACTCTCGGACTTAACTCGTTAAAACACATTGAAAAAGACTCCCATCTCCCTGCGGACGACCCGTACTCAACCGGCTAGCTACAAGCGAAACCGTCTTGATTGCGGTATTTAAAACTAAAACTTGAACACGCACAAATTCTATCAATCAGTCGTGCGGGTGGGTTTAATTCAATCAAGAAATGACGGGTTGAACTTGGCTTGCGGTCTATGGTTTGTTGAACTTGTCAAGGTCATAGATCATTTGGGGCAAAATATTATTGGGAATTTCAAGTATTGAAATTTGCAATGTGATTGCATACCTTCTATGTGATAGTTGGATCCCGATACCCACTGCGAGTAATTGTTACTCCTGGGAGAGTCTTACACAGGACAATTAGCCGATCAAGTAGGTGTCTAGAAAGGTGTCAACGGGGTTACGCCTCTGGGAAAACGAGGTTTATTTTAATTAGGTCCGTGCGAAAGCAAGGGGAACCTCCCTCAAAATACCGACACTGGCCTGGCTGAAAGATTGGCGAAATTGTACGGTGTAATTAATCCCGGCTAGTCTTTCCTTTTAGGGTTTGAAGGAAGATTTGATAGAAACAGTGGGAGCCATCCTGATTAGATAAAATAATAACCAATCTGATCTTGCAAGAGCATACGCTAAAGTTTTTTCTTCTCTCTCTCTCTCCAGACAGCGACCATATCATGCCTCAATCAAGATAATAATATGGATGTATTGACCGAACCCGTATGTTATACTGTGCTGGGGAACGTTGGGTCCGTTATTTCTTATAATTGTTATAAGACTAAACATGATATAGGGGAATACCCGGATTCCTATGCCACCCGAAAGAAGAAAGTACATGATGATGCACTTTCATCGAGTGTGTTCGTTATAGAGAACTGTTTCTCCATTTGCTTTACATCCTGGGTATTAGATATCGGGTCAGGATCCCATATATGTAATCAGTTACATAGGCTGAGAAAAGGTAAAGAACTTGGAGAAGGTGATAAAGACATAAGGGTTGGAAATGGTGCAACTGTTGCAGCTAAAACCGTCGGGAAATATCACCTTTATTGCCAACTGGTAATACATTGATTCTGAACGAATGCTATTACATGCCGAACCTGATATGCAACATTATATCGGTTTCTTTGTTGAGTAAAGAGGGATATAATTTTGTATTACAGGATAATGTTATGAACATTTTCCTAAACCAAAAGTTGGTTGGATCAGGCACGTTGTGCAATGGCATTTATGTTCTAAATCAATCAACAGTTCTGAGCATAACAAACACACACAAGAAGAAGAGTTTAGAACTGAATGAATCCTTCTTGTGGCATTGTAGACTAGGTCACATCAATGCGACACGGCTAGCTAAGTTGCATAAGGATGGATATTTGAATCCGTTTGAATTTTCATCTTATGACACTTGCCACTCATGTCTCAAAGGTAAGATGACCAAAACTCCGTTTACGGGACACGGAGAAAGAGTTACGGAACTCTTGGGACTAGTACATAGTGATGTATGCGGTCCCATGTCTACACATTCCAGGAATGGTTCTGTGTACTTCATTACATTCGCCGATGATCTCTCTAGATTCGGATATGTGTTCCTGATGAATCACAAATCAGAAGAATTTGAGAAATTTAAAGAATATAAACAAGAAGTCGATAACCAAACCGAGAAAAGTATTAAAATCCTTCGATCTGATCGAGGAGGTGAATACTTGAGTAATGAATTCCTGGACTTCCTAAAAGAGAATAGGATTCTCTTTCTGCTAACTCCTCCATATACACCACAGCACAACAGTGTATCGGAACGGAGGAACCGCACCCTATTAGATATGGTGCGCTCTATGATGAACACAGCTGAGTTACCTATTTTCTTCTGGCATTATGCGCTGGAGACAGCAGCATACCTATTGAATCAAGTTCCATCTAAATCTGTACGTACCACACCATATGAGATATGGAGTGGGAAGAGACCATATCTTAAACGTGTAAAGATATGAAAAAATCCGGACAAACTCGAGGCACGGTCAGTTCTTTGCAAGTTTGTCGGATATCCAAAGAACTCATATGGATATTTTTTTCTACCACAGTGAGGAACAAAAGGTGTTTGTTGCTCAACATGCCACCTTTTTAGAAAAGGAATTTCTTGTAAAAGAAATTAGTGGCAAAGTGGTAGAACTGGAAGAGGTTCCGGATACACAAACTGTAACTGAAGATTTAGTGGAACCAGAGGATTCGGTAGTTCCCGATGAATCCCAGCCACTCCGCCGATCTAGTAGGGTTCCTCACCCACCTGAGAGATATTACGGTTTTCTTATGGATGGTGCGAGCGAGGATTGCATCATGGAGGATGATGACCCAACTAGCTTCGAGCAGGCCATCACGAGTGGTGACTCAGTGAAATGGCTGGATGCAATGCGGTCCGAGATGGAATCCATGTACACCAACAAAGTATGGACTTTGGAAGATGCTCCTGAAGGGTTAAAACCCATTGGGAGTAAGTGGATCTTCAAGAAAAAACTTGGTGTAGATGGGAAGGTGGAGACTTTCAAAGCTAGACTTGTTGCAAATGTTTTCGTCAACGACCAAGTGTGGACTATGACGAAACCTTTTCTCCAGTAGCTATGCTTAAATCCATCCGGATCATAGTTGCCATCGCTTCATATCATGACTACGAAATCTGGCAAATGGATGTTAAGACCGCCTTTCTAAACGGTAATTTAGAAGAGAGCGTGTACATGACTCAGCCGGAGGGCTTCGTAGCTAGTGGGAGCAGCGGGAAGGTGTGCAAGCTGCTTAAATCCATCTATGGATTAAGGCAAGCATCACGGAATTGGAACATATGCTTTGATGTCGTTATCAAAGAGTTTGATTTCTTCAAGAACGTAGATGAACCTTACATTTAGAAGAAGGTGGCAGAGTGTAAGGTTGTCTTCCTCGTATTGTACGTGGACGACATAATCTTGATAAGAAATGACATTCCTATGCTACAATCGGTCACGCTCTACCTATCACAACGATTCTCAATGAAAGATCTAGGGGATGCCACCTACATCTTGGGTATTAAGATCTATAGAGATAAATCTAAACGGATACTGGGATTGTCCCAATCCATGTACATTGACACCATACTAAAGCGGTTTAGTATGGAAGAATCCAAGCGTGGGTTTTTACCCACGATCTCTGGACTCACTCTCTCCAAAGAGATGTCTCCCAAGACTGATTTGGAGAGAGCTCGCATGCAAGGGATACCCTATGCTTCGGCGGTAGGCTCTATCAGGTACGCGATGCTATGTACCAGACCCGATGTAGTACATTCACTAAGTGTAGTGAGTAAGTATCAAGCTGATCCTGGAGAGAGTCACTGGAAAGCTGTAAAGAGCATTCTCAAGTACATACGAAGGACTAAAGAGATACTCTTGTTGTATGGTAACGGTGAACTCCAAGTGGAGTCCTTTACTGATTCGAGCTTCCAGAGTGATAAGGACGACTCTAAGTCACACTCGGGATTTGTCTTCACCCTTTATGGAGGGGCGGTAAGTTGGAAGAGTTCCAATCAGGAAACCGTGGCAGACTCGACGATGGAGGCTGAATACATCGCTGCCAACGATGCTGCCAAAGAGGCTGTCTGGATCAAGAAGTTCATTACTGAACTTGGAGTGGTTCCATCTATTGAGCATCCAATACCTTTGTATTGTGATAACAATGGAGCGGTGGCTTTAGCCAAGGAACCCAGGTCCCATCAGCGATCCAGGCATATTCTGAGGCGGTATCACCTGATCCCGGAGATAGTTGATCGCCGGGAGATCGAGGTCAGGAGGTTGACACGAAGAACAACACAGCGGATCCACTCATGAAGGCCATTCCCCAGATACAGTTTGAGAGACTCTTCGAGATGCTTGCTATGCGATACTACAGCAGCTGGCCCTAGTGCAAGTGGGAGATTGTTAGTTGTATGTATGCCCTAGATGCCAGTATTGTACAGATGATGTATATTATATTGGATGCTTAGACATATATAGAGAGGACTTTCTTGCTCGATATGATAGTATGCTATCTGGTTGCACTTTATCTTAAAATGTTTACTAGCCTCTTGATACTGCCTTATGGTTACATGTTGGTAAAGCCCATAGGATGTGTACTTGACTACCAGGACTATGATGCAGATCATACTAGTGGGGCCATGGTAGTCCATAAGTACATCTTTTAAGGTCCCTAGTCGTGGGTATATCGAGATGGGGCATCGATATTGTTGGAGATAGTGCCCCCAGAGTCAATTATTGGATCACAGGCACGTGATTGCAATGATTGAGGGAGGACCTATCCCAGTAGGACAGTCTTACTCAAGATGATAGTATGCTATCTGGTTTATCTTTATCATCGTGTACTTCTTTAGGTGACCTGACAGGTCGCTATTACAAGTTGATATAGCCCCTAGGATTCTTGCTTGACTGCCGCAGTATGAGGGCGATCATATACGTGGGAGCTGGGGTCTATAAGCACATCCTTAAAAGGTCCCTAGTCGTGGGAGTTTCGAGACTGGTCATCGATACTCCATTAGTAGACTAGTGTATACAGTCGAGACCCCGACGAGGGGCGGTGGCCGGTCTTACAAGCCACTTGTATCAGTTGGTTCACCTAAGAAGTATACAGGTGCTCATTGGGTTATGAGTACACCGGACAGGACTCGCCGGGAACATGCTAGTTGGTATTATACCTGACGTCAGATGGCAGTTCCCTGGTGACATGTGTACAGGTTAGTTCATCGACCTAAGATCGTCATTTGTCTCGTGTGAGTTCCCACTGTGCTTTGATTTCTACCCTACCACGGCTCAAAGGAGTCGTGCAAACAGGTTTTATTTGGGTACAGTCCTGAGCCACATGGAGGCAGTGAGCGGATCTGCAGGGGTTCGTCTCTCCCGGTATTGGGGGTGAGGTCGCGCTGTGTCTAGGAGAGCCATTACACAAAGCCCTTGGCCGAGGCAAGAGATTTACTGGTAGGTATTCCAGTAGTATCTCAGGGTGTTCTGGGCTACACTCCGACACGACTTGTACCGCTTTTGGGGGTCTGACTTTTACCAACCCCCTAGGCCCGCCATGCGATACTCATAGACGAACGGACCGGACTGTACGGATATTGTCACTAACAGGCTCAGTAGGGTGTCAGGATGAGTTCGCTCTTCGACGTCCCTTTTGGTCAATAGCTGGTAGCCCATCACGTATGGCTAATACCTCTGACGTGCTAGTGATTAAATCCACAGCCATAGTATTGACGAGTCTTTAGAGTCCACCACACACAGTTACTCAAGTTTCGGATGAAATGCTGTAGAGGCCGTATGGAGATTTGGTAGGGTTTGATCAGATACGTGCGGTATTGCACGGATCATGATTGGACGGATAATACTAGCAGGCTTTGGTTTAAGCCAGATCCTAGTATTGTACAGTGTAGATTTTGTCTCTTTGCATTTGTGTTCAGTGGGAATAAAAATGCAGGCATGTATATGCAGCCGTGGGGTTTTCCTTTAATTTATTACGGGATCAGTTTTCTGAAGTTGCCAGTTTGCATTCCGTTCCAGCCAGTTTTCCTTTGTTCCTTCACGGCCGGACTTTTCCGATGGAGGGGGTTATTTGCAGTTGTTCAAATTATCTTTTGTGGAGGGTTTCTTTATGAAATGGTGGCATCATGATGGTTCTTGCATGATGAGATTCTTTTTCCATCACTTGCTTGCATTAATTGAGATTAGAATGGATTAGAAGTTCATGTGAGGCTTGCTTTTGGATGTGGTCACCCTTTGGCTTCTACTACACTCACCTCCCTTCTTGCTTTAGTTTTCCTCTCCTCATTTTTCCATATAGGGGGTCGGCCACATATTAGTGGGGAGAGGAGAGAGTTTATTTTTGATGAGGGAATTATTTAAATCTCATTTGCATGCTTGCTAAATTCTCAACCTCTCTCCAAAGTTCTTTCATTCTCTTCTCCATCAAAAGGCAACTTCACCCCATTGAGACAAAGGTTTTCTACACTAGTCTACAGCAAACCTTGGACGCATCGGCTAGCCAACTTCGCGTCCGAGTTGCCTCGGTCTAGAGGTGTGAGCCCGTAAAAGAACCCGGCGATGTGGTGCCCGTTTCGACGAGAAGGCGACGACCGGAGATTTCGCGAGGAGATCGGAGTGGAGACAAAGACCGAAGGACACGGATCGCTCGGTATATCTCTCCCCCATTTCTCTTGATAGCTAAGATTAGGTTAATGGTTATGATCCGATTTTATTGTCCGCGGTAGCGCCGGTTTAAAGTTAAGAAAATTTTTGATTCCGCATTTTGGCCTCGAGTAGACGGCCGGGGCGCTGCCGTGGCACAACATGGTATCAGAGCCATGCCATTAAGCTAGTCTAGCTTGCTCTAAAAAATTTACAAGTTCGATCGATCGAAATTTCCAAAAACCGTGTTTTCATTGCATCAGTTTTCCGTCGAAATTTTTTTAGCTCCAAAATTTTTTCAGTATATTGCAGAGGAACATGCAGGTAATTATAAGGGTTCTGCAAAAAATTGGTGGCCTAAACTTACATTTCCACGGTGGAACCGTGGCCAAACCAAAGCTTTGGCCGCGGTTCCGCGGCCATAATAACTCCACGTGGCACCAAATTTTTCCAGAGGCTCTTGGACTTGAAAATAGGGGTTTTGGAATATTCTGTTTGGGCCTAGATTTTCTTTGAGTGCTACAGTAGTGCTTGGGCCCACTTGGTAAAATTTGATCGATTGAAAATTTTAAATATGTTAGTTCACAGTATTTACATTATATCAGCAACCGTGAATGTCATTTGATCGGTAAATCCTGTCTAACTGCTATAGCCCGGTTAGACGGATTTGCGAACGTGACATTCACGTTGATGTTCTGTATTGTGCTGTGTTGTTGCGGATTGGTCATTGGGGATAGCCTGGATGCAATGTTAGTACAGTTTTGTTTTGTATGTACATTTGATATTGCGGGGCGAGCGTCCGACATGTGGACTGGCGTTACTGCCTGTTTGTATATTATTCTTTTGTGGAACGACCGGGTCGAGGTCGATGTACCCGTTGTATATTTTACTTTCTGTACTAGGTTTACCCCGCGGAGGGGTGCACGGATAGCCGGGTTCTAAAGGGAAATGATCCCGCATCTCATGGCTTTGAGACAGAGGGGGTTTCACTCTAGAATTAGCGGGCTATGCGCCACACTCGTAGGGGGTATAGGTTGACCCAGGAAGGGTGCCCAAGTTACCGGATTCCGTGAAGTGCTGGGTGGTCTATTCACGTTGCTGAAGGGGGCTTCCTCGCTTCAGGTTTTGGCGGGTGACTTGCTTCGCCCGTAGGGGTCTAGGATTTTCATTGCATAGGCTATCCACACGACCAGGGGAACGTCGGGTTTTAGTAGCGGCTCTATGAAACCCGGGGATCCCAGATATCTGTATTGTTCTGTGATGCTGGTTACATTTCTGTGATGTTGCATTTTATCACGCCTTGAGCGAATATTATATATTGATATATATACTAGTAGATGTTGTATATGTTTTGCATCCGCACTAGTCCAGTCCCCGCTCTGTCGTTAGTTAAGTAACCTAACGGGTGATGAAGGGACCCAGTGGCGAATGCGGATGGCATATACATACATCATTATTTTCGTTCTTTATTGGTGTGATCAATTGATGGGACTACATTGATTCGGATCAATGCAAGCTAAACAAACCTATTCTGATGTTGTTGGAACACTTTTCAAAAAGCTGTTATTGCAAGGGCATTCTCTTTTGTTTTGCACAGTGGTATTCGGTTATGAATATCCAGCACCTCAGTCGACGAGGCAAGGGCCGAGATCTCTTCACCTGGAGTGACCCCTTGGATAGAAGTTTGCGTCAGGGTAATAACTTCACTATAGCCGATTACTTTTTGCTTTGCATCGTGGTATTCAGTTGGAATATCTTGCACCTCATTCTACGGGGAAAGAGTCGAGATCCCTTCACCGGGAGTGACCTCTTTAGCAAAGGTTTTCGCCACTATATTTTTTTTTATAAAGAAGGCTATGCAGTTCCTTCAACGATATCAAGTTCATTACGTTAAAAGTTTTTCGCCAAAAACTAGACGTAGCCCTCCATTAGTTCTTACAAGTATTACTTAGTATTCATGCTGCGTTTGTTGACTGTGTCAAGGCGTAGTGTGCGGTAGCTAAGTAGTGTTTGTTTGTAGCATATTAATGGGATTGGTTAGGACAGCCGTGTGGCCTTATTGACTGTGTCAAGGGTTCGTACGGATAGGTTTAATGCAATCCAGGATAATGACGGGTTGAACTTGACTAGGACTCTTTGATTTGTTGACTGTGTCAAGGTCACTTGGGTCCTAGGGGTAAAAATCACTTCGGGAGTTTCTAAAGAAACTAAAACTTGCCAGGCATGCGCATATCTTCTGGAGTATGATAACGTGAGTGGATTCCGTCACGTTATCATGCGATGATAGTTGGATCCCGTTTCCCACTGATGAGTTGGTTTACTCCTCGGGTGATCCCGACTAATTCTTCTTTCAGTTTGGAGGAGAATTTGACGATACAGTGGGAGGTTTCCTGATTAGATAAAGTGATAACTATTCTGATCTAGGTTAGAGTGCATGCTGAGTGTTTCTTCTCTCTCTCTCTTTGGCAGCGACCATTGACCCGACCCTAGACTATGACTCAGTGACTAAGTTGACCGAACCATCTTATAAGACTGGCTTTTGGATTGCAGAGTTGCAAACTTCATTGCCACTCCTGCTCTTACCCTTTTCTCCAGGACACCCATATTACTACGAACGTCCACTTCCATTGAACAAAACCATCGTATGGTTATATACGAATTCGAAGGATTTTATTCGAGGATGGTTTCCGGTTCTGGAGAAAACGAATATGACTATTCAGTTGTCTTTTCCTTTTACCTTCTCTCAGGTTGTGAGTACTCCTTTGTTTAGGAGATAGTACACCTATTACGCAAATTGGATAGTCTTCTTCCAAACCATAGGCTGGTGCCAAACGGTGTGGAATGAAGAAAACCAATTAGCATAACGATGGTGTACAGAAGGTATTATGTAAAGACAAAGAAAGGGATTAGTAAGAGGGCAAAGTAAATTGCGACTGCTATTCACGACCAAACCAAGTACTTCTTCGCCAATCCTAAATCACCTTTGTATTTCTCCAGGAAACTCCGTATCACTACGAAGATCCACAGTTTATTGGATACTCCATCGTATGGTTATATACGAACTCGAAAGGAACTTGTTCCAGTTCGGGGATGGATTCTGGTTCAGGAGAAATAGGAATAAGGTTTATTCGGTTGTCTTTTATCTTCACCTTCTCTCGCATTGCGAGTGCTCCTAGGATTAGGACAGTACACCCATTATGCATATTGGATAGTCTTCTTCCAAACCATAGGCTGGTGCCGAATGGTAGGGAAGGAAGAAAACCATTTGGCCTAAATGGGTGTACAGAAGGTAATGACTAAAGACATATAAAGGGATTTGGAGAGATGGCGAAGAATTATACGGTTGCAGTTGTGAATCTGGATAATGGAAGAGGCATTACTAGGAATACCGGGATACCCGATCGAAACATTTCAATGTTTCAGTTTCACTATGAATTGTTAAAAGAAAACTGATTTCCCAATTAGACACTTGCTCCAGGGTATGTATTCACTAGGTTTGATTCTCATATCTATATGGTTTTACAGATGATGAGTAGGAGTAAGTTATTGGGAATTGGGTGATCATCCTCTTTATATCGGGATTCGTTGTAATCGGTGATATTTAAGGAAATCGCCTGGGCTGTTTGCCGGACCACAAATATTTGGTTTTGAATATCCGTTGTTATGCACCAATTTCAAATTGATATATCTGTACGTCTATTTTTATATAGTGAGATATACCTTTTTGAAATTATGTCTATGACATTTACCTATATCAGTGGATGGTTAGGTAAGGAGCATTGAACAGCGGTGTAATTCTTCTTAACCATTAGTACAGTTTTCAACCTACGACACACAGTGAATGAGTCACTAGACTCAAGGGACTTATACAGAGTATTGTATATTGTCTAGTGTCCATCAGGACAGAGGGGTTGGTCCTTGTACTATATTCTGTTTAATTATGACTTCTCTGGTTCTTAGACAAGTGTTTCGTAGAAACACAGGGTCTAAGTTTTGAGAAGTTATAGGTATAAGAGTAGAGTAGAGAACCAGGTGTTGCATGTATCAAGATTCTTCAAGATGATCGAAGATGTGGATACTTGTGTATGGTATTCAGTTGATAGTAATGATTTAGAGAACTTGCTTCTCTTTCAGGTTACTCATAATTGGAAGCACTCCTAAGTTGAGTAACGCTGATCGGCCTCTCTCTATTTACTTGACATGCACTGGAGACAGCTGCATGATTTGAATCTGGTTCAATTAAATCAGTGCCTCTGTTTCTATATTGGATAGAGAACAGTTCATATCTTGACATTGTTAAGGTACGGCGAGTTGTCCGGCTTATGCTTAAAACCAGACTCTGGATAACTCAAGGCACGTTTCTGTAATGGCTGTTTGTGGGTTGACCCAAGCTATGACGAGGGTTGAATTTCTACCATCTAGAAGATTAATAGTGATATTGTTCTTCACTCCCCACAATTTTAAAAGAAATGGATTTTTTCAGAAAACACTAGTGGGAGTATGGTAGAACTGGAAGTGATTCCAGAACCGCAAATGATTACTGAAGATTTGATAAAAACCTAAAGATTCAATCTGATTTGACATTCCATTGGCCACTCCGCACATATGGTGGGTAACCTCAGGCACCCGAGAGGTAATATGGTAGCCTCAAGGACGGTGACAGAGAGGTTCTTGTTTACCCAGACTTTCCATTGCTGTTGTTCCAGACTGGGAGACCCGGCAGGAGGATGAATATAGCGTCGTTCTAAACTAGCTTTAGAAGTGTACGCGTATATGACTCTGCCAGAGGGTTATCGTAGTCAGTGGGAGCAGCGGAACCATTGGTGGACAAGTGTCTTTTGTCTATTTATAGACTAAAGCAGATGTAGCGGAGATAGATCATCTATTTCTGATATGACAGTCATAGGTTTGACTTCATCAGAATAGGGGATGGATCTATTGAGAAGGTAGTAGGGTGTGATGTCCTGGTATTTGGATGACACACACAGTAGGAAGTGAAATTCCTATACTACAATCGGTTATACTTTGGTTGTCACACAGTGGTTTCTCCACATGAGACTTGGATATTATATCAGACATTCTGGTTACTAGATCTATGGTTTTAGATCAAGATTTGGGTGGTTTCCTAATATGGGTACTTAGACAGCATTCTATGAGTATTTAGAATGGACGACTCCTGGCACGGTAGTGTACCTGCAGGTGATGGAGTCACCCTCTCTAAAGGTGTCTTACAGACTAAAGGGGAGAGGGATGTGCATGATTGGCAGATCACTTGCTTAGGCAATTGAGTCAATCATGAGATGTCAAGTACCACACCAGATGTTGTTTTTGCTGGAGATGCAATAAGTTGATATTGATCCAATCCTAGAGGAACATTCGGAAGCAGTTTTAGAACATAAGTGAATGTTCTAGGGATATGATATCGACAGCCTCTTTTAGGAGACGGTTATCATTCCAGGCATCCAAGGTGACCTGGATGGCAGAGTGACTGTCAGAGTTATAGTTTTCCCTCTGACGAGGGGCAGTATTTTGGACAGGTGGTCCAAGGGGATACTGAGGGAGGCATGACGCAGGTTACTGATTAAGTTCAGTTGACGATACAATCTAAGAAGTTTGGATTTGGAGTTCATTTATGAGCTAGGTCCCATCAGACATCGAGACACATTCTAAGACAGGTATTGCTCATTTCGGGAGAAGGCTTTCTCCGCGAACTTGAGATATAGAGAGACATAGAAAGAAATATCACAGCGGATCCACTCACTGAGGCTATTCCTCGAATGCAATAGTTTCGCAAACGAGCTTTGTGAGACTGACTAGTAGAGGAGTTGGGTGTTCGGTATCACACGGGATGTGAGTATGCGACATCGTTATAATTAGCCTTGAGTGCAAGTGGGAGATTGTTGGAGATAGTGCCCTCAGAGTCAATTATTGGATCACAGTCACATGATTGCAATGATTGAGAGAGGACCTATCCCAGTAGGATAGTCTTACTCAAGATGATAGTATGCTATCTGGTTTATCTTTATCATCGTCTACTGCTTTAGGTGACCTGACAGGTCGCTATTACACGTTGATAGAGCCCCTAGGATTCTTGCTTGACTGCCAGCAGTATGAGGGCGATCATATACGTGGGAGCTGGGGTCATAAGCACATCCTTAAAAGTTCCCTAGTCGTGGAAGTTTCGAGACTGGGCATCGATACTCCATTAGTAGACTAGTGTATACAGTCGAGACCCCCACGAGGGGTGGTGGCCGGTCTCACAAGCCACTGGTATCAGTTGGTTCACCTAAGATGTATACAGGTGCTCATTGGGTTATGAGTACACCGGACAAGACTCGCCAGGAACATGCTAGTTGGTATTATACCTGACGTCAGATGGCAGTTCCCTGGTGACATGTGTACATGTTAGTTCATCGACCTGAGATCGTCATTTGTCTCGTGTGAGTTCCCACTGTGCTTTGATTACTACCCTACCACGGCTCAAAGGAGTCGTGCAAACAGGTTTTAGTTGGGCACAGTCCCGAGCTACATGGAGGCAGTGAGCGGATCTGCAGGGGTTCGTCTCTCCTGGTATTGGGGGTGAGGTCGCCCTGTGTCTAGGAGAGCCATTACACAAAGCCCTCGGCCGAGGCAGGAGATTTACTGGTAGGTATTCCAGTAGTATCTCAGGGTATTCTGGGCTACACTCCGACACGACTTGTACCGCTTTTGGGGGTCTGACTTTTACCAACCCCCTAGGCCCGCCATGCCATACTCATAGACGAACGAACCGGACTGTACGGATATTGTCACTGACAGGCTCAGTAGGGTGTCAGGATTAGTTCGCTCATCGACGTCCCTTTTGGTCAATAGCTGGTAGCCCGTCACGTATGGCTAATACCTCTGACGTGCTAGTAGTTAAATCCACAGCCGTAGTATTGACTAGTTTTTAGAGTCCACCACACACAGTTACTCAAATTTCAGGCGAAACGCTGTAGAGGCCGTATGGAGATATGGCAGGGTTCGATCAGATACGTGCGGTATTGCATGGATCATGATCAGACGGATAATACTAGAGGGCTTTGGTTTAAGCCGGATCCTAGTATTGTACAGTGTAGATTTTGTCTCTTTGCATTTGTGTTCAGTGGGAATACAAATGCGGGCATGTATATGCAGCCACAGGGTTTTCCTGTAATTTATTACGGGATCAGTTTTCTGAAGTTACCAGTTTGCATTCCGTTCCTGCTAGTTTTCCTTTGTTCCTTCACGGCCGGACTTTTCCGATGGAGGGGGTTATTTGCAGTTGTGCAAATTATCTTTTGTGGAGGGTTTCTTTGTGAAATGGTGGCATCATGATGGTTCTTGCATGATGAGATTCTTTTTCCATCACTTGCTTGCATTAATTGAGATTAGAATGGATTAGAAGTTGATGTGAGGCTTGCTTTTGGATGTGGTCACCCTTTGGCTTCTATTACACTCACCTCCCTTCTTGCTTTAGTTTTCCTCTCCTCATTTTTCCATATAGGGGGCCGGCCACATATTAGTGGGGAGAGGAGAGAGTTCATTTTTGATGAGGGAATTATTCATATCTCATTTGCATGCTTGCTAAATTCTCAACCTCTCTCCAAAGTTCTTTCATTCTCTTCTCCATCAAAAGGCAACTTCACCCCATTGAGACAATGGTTTTCTACACTAGTCTACAACAAACCTTGGATGCGTTGGCTAGCCAACTTCGCGCCCGAGTTGCCTCGGTCTAGAGGTGGGAGCCCGTAAAAGAACCCGGCGATGTGGTGCCCGTTTCGACGAGAAGGCGACGACCGGAGATTCCGCGAGGAGATCGAAGTGGAGACAAAGACCGATGGACACGGATCGCTCGGTATATCTCTCCCCCCTTTCTCTTGATAGCTAGGATTAGGTTAATGGTTACGATCCGGGTTTATTGTCCGCGGTAGCGCCGGTTTAAAGTTAAGAAAATTTTTGATTCCGCATTTTGGCCTCGAGTAGACGGCCGGGGCGTTGCCGTGGCACAATAGATATACCAGAGTAGTCTAGCGTATACGCTTCTCGACCCATGAGATGGGCGATGGATGATCCCATATCCATTGGTGTTTGAGATCAGAGATGGTATACGGGTGCTCAGTGGAGACTGGGTACACTGGACGGACTCGCCAAGAACTCCCAGATGGTATTATACCTCACGTCAGATGGTAGTTCTCGGGTGACACTTGTACAGGTTAGTCTGTAGACCCGAGATCGTCATAGAGTCTTGTGTGATTTATTAGAGATTGCAATGATTGAGGCAGGACTTATACCGATATGACAGTCATGCTCGAGATAATAGTTTGGTATCTGGTTTGTCTTTATCATCGTATACATGCTTCAGTTCACTATTGCATGATGATAGAGCCCATAGGATTCTTTCTTGACTACCAGCAGTATGATGGAGATCATATACATGGGAGCTGGGGTCTGTAAGCACATCCTTAAAGTGTCCCTAGTCGTGGGTGTTTCGAGACAGGGCATCGATACTCCAGAGTAGACTAGTGTATACAGTCGAGACCCTGACGAGGGGCGATGGCCGGTCTTACAAGCTATTGGTGTCAGTAGGATCACCTAAGATGTATACAGGTGCTCATTGGGTTATGGGTACACCGGACAGGACTCGCCGGGAACATGCTAGTTGGTATTATACATATCGTCAGATAGCAGTTCCCTGGTGACATGTGTACAGGTTAGTTCATCGACCTGAGGTCGTCATTTGTCTCGTGTGAGTTCCCACTGTTCTTAGATTACTACCCTACCACGCTCAAAGGAGTTGTGGAAACAGGTTTTAGTTGGGTACAGTCCCGAGCTACATTGGAGGCAAGTGAACGGATCGGCAGGGGATTCGTCTTTCCCGGTATTGGGGGTGAGATCGCGCTGTGTCTAGGAAAGCCATTACACAAAGCCTTCAGCCGAGGTAGGAGATTTACTGGTAGGTACTCCTGTACTGTAACGTTGTGAAAATCGTTTTGGTGAAATTTCGGAAAATCGGTAAAATAAGGGGGTTTTCTGTAAAAAATCAAAATACAAATATCTTTATTTTAAAATTAAATATAAATATTCTAGTTATGTAATTGCTAGTATTTGGTGTTTATTGAGCCACTGGTGAGATTTCAAAATTTCTGAAAATTTTTCCGAAATTAATTATTTTAATATTATTTCAACCCGTCACTAATACATTTAATTCAGGAAAATTACAAACTGGAATGAGTTGAAACAAATTTTGTGCATCATAATAAATTAAACAAAGTTTTATCATGTAGTTTTTGAATTGAAATAGGGTTGTTAACCGGTGTTAGAAAATATCGAAGGAAAAGGCTCTTTTTTCGGTGAAATTATTGCAAATGGAGTGCGGTATAACTTTTATCTTTTCCCAAACAAAACCACACTTTCTTTTAGTCCCTCACACTGTGTTTGGATGACCTTGGTAGCCCCCTCTCACTTCATTCTTCAAGTGACTTCTAGAAATTAGGTTTTATGGAAAAATAAAACGGAAAATGAATAAAGGTTGAAAAGACTTAATTGTTTGATATTTTTATGAAACCTTCTACACTTTTCTTCACCTTTTCTCACTCTCCTCTCTTTTCCTCAACTCATGGCCGGCCTCACCTCCATGGGCAGCCCCAAAATTTCCCCCCCATCATTTTTGCATTAAAAATCATCAAAATTCATCAAAAATCCAATAAAAAATCCATAAAATCCTAATAAATTCATACCCTCTATTCTTTGCTCTTCTTTACATGGATTTTTGGAGATGGAAAGCATTCATTTTGGAGGCTCATTTTCATGTTTGGATTTTATGTTGTGGAGGTATAAATCTTTTTCTTTTGATTTATTTTTATTTGATGTTTCTTTTAAGCATAATTAGATTTATTAAATTAATTCTATTTGCAAGTTTTAAAATTCAAATTAGGCTTTGTAAATTCAAGTTGTGGTTTTATTGATTCATTAGGGTTATAATAACTAGTTTAACACTTTTGGAAAATGGAAAATCATGCATGGTTGTTATATTGTAAATTGTTATCCAAAATTGTTTAAATTAAACCATTTTGCCAAACTAGATTTCTATATATTATATATATTGGTGAGATAAATTCCAATTAATGTTTGTAACATTATATTGTTGTTTAAATGAGGATATTGACATGTTTAAGGAATGAAAAATTTAGTTTGGTCACTAGTTTCTTTTGATAATTGAAAAATACTAATTAAAATGTTATTTTTGCTAACTAGTTTTTGGAAATTCTTAAATAAATGAGATTTAAAATATAAATTATGGTTTCATTATATCATTATCATTATAAATTGTAGTTTAATACATTAATTCATGCAAAATCAAGTTTGTTGTGGAATTGTGGAATTTTGCTTGTAAGATGTTGAAAATTTATAAAAGTTGCAAACTAGGAAATTTGTATTAATACAAATTTGTGTAATAAAAATATAGTAATGGGTTGTATAGTCTAGTTATGCTATTTAATGAGTTTTATGACCATTGGTTTCATTTAAATGTCAAGTTTTGAAGAAAAACGGTAAATTGGCATTTTCGGGTTTTACGAAATCGGGCGATTTGATGGATTTTAGGGTTTCGATGAATTAAATAATGTTTTATATTATAAGTAATGAGTTTTTAAACTATGAGTTGTTTGTTGATGTTTATCTCGATTAATCGGAGTTTGTACGCCGATATCGAGCGATATTTGGTTCTTTTGCGTGAACGGGACATAGGTTTTAACCTATGCGTGTTTCGTGTGTCGTTTTGACTTTTGTCCGTGATTTAGTTTACGATATAATATATGTTTGTGTATAGGTACCCGTCACGTGGACTGCGGGCGATGAAGAAGAGGATGGCGACACCGTCTTCGGCAGACATGGACCAGGTGAGTAGATGTATATCTACGGGGGGATAGTCGGGTGGATAGCGTTTAGCACCCCCGCAACGTAGAATAGTAATAGTACTTATTGACATTAGGAAGCCAAATGTGACCCTAGATTCTTAATGAGTAGGACCCTAGTAATGACCCTAGGCTGGACTAGACTGATTTAGGAAGACCATACCAGAGGATGAATACCTTGGAAGAGATTCGTAGGTTTCAGGTAGATACACGCACACGCACATACTGAAACTCGACGTGGTGTATACGTGTATGTGTATATATATATAGGACTAGGTATAGGTATATATATATATATATATATATATATATATATATATATATATATACAACACGTATATGGGATACAATGATGTGATATGATACACGGGAATGAAACAGTATAACTGGGCTTGATGCCATGATTCTTGGCTATACAGTCGCATTAAAGTGTTAGCGGATCATTAGAGAATGAGATAATGAACAGGTATACATAAATTATAATGGGTGGTGATGATATTGAGGTACATGGGACTCTAAAATAGCACCCAGACTGTAACTTGTGACTGATCACGATATGATATATGTATAACTTGATTACGACATCATATAGGTGTGACTTGATGATGATATGATATAAGTGTGACTTAATCACAATATGATACATATGACATGATATTTTTGAGGATAAATTAATGATGTATATTTATGATGGCAATGATATATGATTATGTATCCGATTACAGTATAGCACCTTGATCATGACATGTGTTGATGATGATATTATACGAATGATGAGACACCTAGGAGATACTTGACCCGTACCCCGATATTGGGATGTCGTACGATGGATTTTACCGTACGAGGCATAGATATGATGATTGATCCGCACTCTAGATTCGAGGAAGCCGTACTACGTACGTGACGCTATTGAGGCTGGATCGCCGACTATTAGAGATATGGATTCAGACCTTAGGTGGACTCTTGTTCCTTATTGACTAGTTTCTTAGGTTTAGTTTCTTAGGAGGTTAGATGGACACTAGTTTGTGTTCGATTCATATAGTGGTAGTTGTACTTGTATATCGCAGATGAGTGGTGATTCACATCCGTCTTTACATTCATACTGTAATCATAATGTTGCATGTTCATACATATGTTTCTATATCAGTATAAAGCGCTGCCTGTTAGGACACCAGCATTATTACCGATGATGCGCATATTCCACGCACACTTATTTGCCGGCTCACACACATCATTATCGGTAATTACTATGTCACGTACACTTTAGATCGTATTATCTTTTATTGATACAATCAGCTAACAGCTAGATCAATATAATATTGTGATTACTCTCTGGTGTTAGTATAGATGTGGTATTTATTACTTAGACATTTCATGCATTCGCATTTTCATGTTATCATGCAGTATTACAGGGCATATGCCGACACTTATCATATACTTACTCATGATTTTGGGATTTTGGATTTCAATGAGATTTCTAGATTTTTGGGGAAAACCGCAAGAATATATAAAAACTTCTCTCTCTCTCCTCCTCTCTTTTTAAAATATAAGATGCGGTTTTCTCATGATGTATGTGTCGTCCACCATGAGATTTCATGTTTTCTGTTGGATTTCGAGACCCGATTCGAGGAGTGGATGAATCGTCTCGGGTATATGGTGGGCCCGGTATGGTACCCGGGGTAAGAAGATTGAGTTGTAGACGATGAGCCTGGCAGGGGAAGGCTACCTATCGGTGATGTCTGGAGCGGCGGATATCCGGAGAATACCGACCGCTGTCGTGAGATTTGATGATATGAGCCGATTCGGACTGACGGAGCCCGAGATATTGAGACTATGAGACATTGTGATTATGAGGTATTGAGACTTGGGATTTACATGCTTTGTGTCGATGCTTGACACGGATTTCCATGGATTTCATTGTTGATATTTCAGATTTCTATACACATTTTACTATGATAAAAGCTAAAGATTTCTTATACAGATATACCTAGATTTCAGGATTTGTTATTTTACATTCATGGTTCATGCATACTCATTCATATGACATAGTACTATATGAGGCACTGACACGAGCACGGAGTATTTGCATTTACACGTAGCTTATTATCCTGTCATACTTGATGACTAGGAGTATATTAGTATATTATTATGACCTAGGATAGCGTCGTGTATTCGATTTCTTTTCGTAGATGTCTTCTACTCACGAGTTGGCAACTTACCCCCGTTGTGCCAAATTTTATTACAGGTTGATGTACAGGGTTCCTTGGCAGTTGCTGGCACATCATTTTCATTCCGGGTGATTTACACGGTAGGTTGGTTCATTTGTATCTGGACCGCCGTTGTATTTTTATTATTTCATTTGTATCTAGAAAACTCCATCAACCAAACTTGTATTACTTGATAGTTTACTGGATCAGTTGTTTATTTCGACCTTAGAGTCGCGCTTGTATTATTATGATATCTGGTAGTTTTGTTTTCTTTTGAGATTTGAGCCTCGCCCTTTGGCGTTGTATACTATTGTGCATTGATGTGGTTGTTTCCGCCTTTTGGCATAGAGCTAGCTCCCGTTTGGGGATGTTTTTTATTGTTTGTATATATATTATACTTGTTGTACCCGTTTGGGGCCAGTTTTTACAGAGGAGACTCTGCCGAAATTTTTAGGAAAATTTTTTGATGCTTTTAAACTTGTTTTCTTCATGTCATCTTTTACTTCTTCTTCTTTTTATGGTTTAGATTTCTGGGCTTCGTCTTACTTAGGTTACGTTGCGCCTCTAGAAGCTGTGTAATCTAAGTGCCGGTCACGTTCCGTACTTTCGGGTCGTGACAAGTACCATCTCAGGGTGTTCTGGGCCACTCTCTGACACGACTTATATTGTTATTGGGGGTCTGACGTTACTAGCCCCTAGGCAGATATGCGATACTCATAGACGAACGGACCGGACTGTATGTATATTGTCACTGTTAGGCTCAGTAGGGTTTATGGATGAGTTCGCTCGTAAGCTTCCCTTCCAATCAATACATAGGCAAACCGTTACGTATAGCTTGTACCTCTGACGTGCTAGGGATTATACCCAGTGCCAGTATGTTGATGAGTTATTAGAGTCCCCCACAGACACTTTCCCAAGTTCGGGCGAAACGTTGTAGAGGCCGTATGGGTTTATGGCACGGTTCGGAAAATGCACGTGCGTTTTCGCACGTGTCATTTTTCGGGCAGATAATACTGGTCGGTTTTGGTTTAAGCCGAATCCGAGTATTATACTGTGTAGATATAATATCTTTGTCTCAGATTCATTTGTATTCGGTCGTAACACAAATGCGGGTATGTTTATATTGATACGGGGTTATCTTGAAATTCGTTTCAGGATCACTTTTGGAAGTTGCCAGTTTCCAGTTTTCTATCAGCCATATTTAACATTCGATTAAATACAAATTTATCTTTTCTTGAGATGGTGACTAGGATGGTGACTAGGCTAGTGAGTCATTAGTGCTTTAAATGGTCATTTAATGATATGATGACTAAGGGTTATGATTCATAGTTTTCATTAAATGCATTCATACAAGGTGTTAAGTGACTCATCCTCTTCATTGATCTTGTGCTCACCTCCCCCTCTCTTGCACTCACCTCCCTCCCTCTACTTATATGGCCAGCCCCCTCCCCTTGAGATTATGATTGATTTAGGAAAAATAAAGGGTTGTTAAAATGAGAAGAGAGAGATCTAGTTCATATATATTTTCGTATCTCATTTCAATCCGATCCAAAAGGTAACTTCCATAACCGTTCGTCCATATCTTTGGACGTAACGAGACAAAGTGTTCTACTCATTCTCTACATCATCTTGGTTGTCTCTTTTAGCAAACTTGACGACCGAGTTGCCTCGGTTCAGAAGCGTGAGCCCGTTTAAAGATCCGTCGACGTGGTGCCACCTGGACGACAAGACTGGAGATCGAGGAGATCGGAGCAGCCGCAACAAGCGTGGGATGATGGTTGAAGACCGAAGGACTCGGATCGTTTGGTATAACTCTTCTACCCACTTTGTAGTTTGTTAGTTTAGTTTTAATGGCAGATCCGGGTTATAGTACGCGATAGCGCCAGTTGTAAAAGTTTTTTTCCGCATTTGGCGTCTGTTAGACGGCCGGTGCGCTACTGTGAACTTACAGTGGTATCAGAGCCTCACCATTAAGCTACACTAACTTGTGCTAACGCGTTTAAAAGATCGATCGAACGGAATTTCCGAAATCACAATTTTCAAGCACACAAGTTTCTGTCAATTTTTTAAAGGGCCTAAAAATAATTTTGCATATCACAAAAAAGCGTGCAAGGTTTTCTAAGGATTGTGGAAAAATTTAGGCACGTGATCCCATAAAACCACCGCGGTCCGCGGTCAAACCTAGGGTTTGACCGCGGAACCGCAGCGACTTTGTGGGAACAGTGCACAAGTTTTTTCTAGAGAGCCTCACTGAGGAAATTGGGGTTTTGGTAATATTCTTTTGGGCCCAGTTTTTATTACTGTACAGCAGATGTACGTGGGGCCCACTTCGGGAAATTTTGTCGATCGAAATTTTAAACTTTTTAGTTTACAGTACTTACTTTATATCTCCGACCGGGAATGTCATTCGATCGGTAAACTGCGTCAAATTGCTATAGTTCTTTTAGACAGGTTTGCGAACATGACATTCGCGTTGATGTTCATTGTTGTGCTGTGATGTTGCGGATATGTCGTGGTGGATAGCAGGGTGCAATGATTGTGCGGTTTGGATTAATTTGTACATTTGATATTGCGGGGCGAGCGTCCAACATGTGGACTGTCGTCACTGCCTGTTTGTATAATATTCTTTTTGGGGCACGACCGGGCTGAGGTCGATATACCCGTTGTATATATTTTCTTTTCTGTACTAAGATTACCCCACGAAGGAGTGCAAAGATAGCAGGGTTCTGGAGGGAAACGGGTCCGTATCTCATGGATTTGAGAGGCAAAGGGATCTCACTCTAGAATTGGCAGACTATTTGCCGCACTTATAGGGGGTACAGGTTGACCCAAGGAGGGGTGCTCAATTTACCGGATTCCGTGAAGTGCCGGGTGTTCCATTCACTATGTTGTGGGGACTACCTCGCTTCAGGTTTTGGCGGGTATGTCACGACCCGAAAGTACGGAACATGACCGGCACTTAAACTACGAACGTCTCGAGGCATACTTAATCTAAGTAAACCGAAAATCCAGAAATCCAAACCAAGAAAAGATGTAGAGTGCAGGAAAAACCAACTTAAAACAAGTAGTTTCAATAGCATAAGCCGAATTAGGCGGTTTTAAAAACATCAAAAATTTCCCGAAAATTTCGGCCGAGTCTCCTTTGTAAATACTGGCCCCCAAATAGGATACAACATGAATAGTATACGAAATCAATAAAAAGGCATCCCCAAGCGGGAGCTAGCTCTTCGTCAATCGACGGTCACAACAACACAAGCAATATAATATACAACGCCAAGGGCGAGGATCAAAATTCAAATGGAAACTCAAAAACCACAAGAAAACCACAGAAATACAACGCGCGACTCTAAGGTCGAAAGAATAAACATCACTGGTCTCTATCTCAAATAAATACATGTTTGGTTGATGGAACTTCTAGATACAACAGAATAATAATATACAAGATATAAAAATGGGGTTACGATACAAGTAAACCCACCTACTAGCAAATCACCCGAAGGAAACTATGCCCGCAAGCCGTAAAGAAACCTGTACGGCAAACCTGCAAGAAACTGGGGCATAACGGGGATGAGTTTCCAACTCGTGAATAGAAAAATATCTACGCACAGAAATCGCATAAATAACGCAACCTAGGTCAATGATCATAATATATCCTCAAATATATGACTAACACGTAGCCTATAACAAGGCTAGGGTAAATATCTAACCCGAGTGTAATCTCGTGTGCCCGTGTCAGTGCCTCAAGTAGCAATATATCATATGAATGAGGTATGAATGCATGAAAACAGAATACATGTAAATGAAGAACCGTTTTCATAATTTAGTGAGATTTCCTTTGTATTTTTAAAATGAGGTATCATAATGAAATCAGCATAAAACTGTAAGTCCATGCTACCTCTCCGGGTACTTTCGGGCATGCGGAATTTGATAAAAAACGATTTTCTTAGAGGTGGTAACATGGACTCAAAACCCGGATCTTTATTAAACATCTAACTAACAACCTAACTACGAGTTGCTAACTACTCGGTTAGGGGGTTATACCTTTCTTTTTCTCGAACTCCTTCGTCTTCAAGCTTCGATGGTCGTCCGAATCGGCTTCTCCCCGTCGTCTCCTTGCGCCGAAGATAGATCCACCTGAAAGCTTCAACCTTTGGCTCCTTCTTCGAACTTTGAAGAAACTAGTTCACTCGGTTTGCTAAACCTTGTGAACTAGAGTGAGTAGAGAAGAGTTTGTATGGGATTTTATCTATGGTTCTTAGTTCTCAACTCATGAGACAAGTGAACCATAGAGTCAAGAGAAGGAGAGCAAGAGGAGGAGATGAGAGCTCAAGAACAAGAGAGAGAATGAGCATGAAAGAATGAGAAAAGACTTTTCTCATTTGGCTCTCATAATCCAAACCAATCATAACACCTCATATCTATCAAGTATTATGTGATGGTTTAAGCAACCATAGCCATATCATTTCATGCACTCATTTTGCACAAAAGAGCAAGCAAGCAAAAGTCTTTGCCATGAAATGATAGCTATAGTTATCATGATGGTCAACTAGTCAAACCTAGTCAACCGGTCAACAAAGTCAACAAGTCAACAAAGTCAATTCCTCAACAACCATGTCACCATAATACTTAATTAATATAATTGTTAATCACATATCATATTCTCATTAGGGTTGAGCAAAAAGTCAATAGTCAACTGTCAACGGTCAACAACCCTAATGAGAATCCTATGCCTCTGTCTTTCCGTCAACTGTACATACACACCCGCATCCGTATTCCGAGAAACACGAATGCAAACTGGATAAAACCAATCCCAAAAGGTACACTAGGATCTGGCTTAAACCAAAGCCCGCTAGTGTAAACTGTCCGGACACTGTACGTGCACAAGTGCACGGATGTGACCGAACCCTGCCGCAAAACCATACGACCTGTCGCAAAACCATGGGACCTCTACTCTTTTTCCTAAAGGCGAATAGCTTTCTGTGTGGGACTCTAAAGACTCGACACCACGCTGGCAGTGGGTTTAACCACAGACCGCAAGCGGCACTGGCTGTGCGTAACGGTCCCCAGGTAGATGCCGACAAGAAGACTGACGAGGCGAAACCCACCTGAACTCCTACTGAGCCTGAATGTGACATTCTCCGTACAGTTCGGTCTGTTCGTCTGATACATCGCATGGCGGGCCTAGGGGCGGTAAACGTCAGTCCCCCAATAGCGGTACAAGTCGTGTCGGAGTGAAGCCCAAAACACCCTGAGATAACACTGGAAGCCTACCAGTATATCTCGTTTGCCCTGGCCAGGGACTACTCATGTAATGGCTCTCCTAGACACAGCGTGATGTCAACCCTCAATACCGGGAGAGACGAATCCTGTCTAACCGTCACTGCCTCTAAGTGCTTCGGGACTGCACCCAACTACTACCTGTTTGCATGACTCCTTTGAGCCGTGGTAGGGTAGTAATCAAAGTGCAATAGGAACACACTCGAGGCGAAGTGACAGTGTCAAGTCAGCGGACTAAGCTGTACTCATGTCACCTGGGAACTGATAACTGACGATAGGCATAATACCAACTAGTCAGTTCCCGACGAGTCCTGTCCAGTGTACCCGTAACCTAACGAGCACCCGCATACTATCTCAAGTACGACGTACTGACGGCTGTGGGACAGACCGTCTCCCACACTGGGATGAGAAGTGCATGCGGTAGTCAACTCCGGAGTATCGATGCCCTGTCTCGATAGTCCTGCGACTAGGGACCTGCATAAGGATGTGCTTATAGATTACCAGCCCCCACTAGTTTGACTGCCATCACATCGCTGGTAATCAAGCAAAGATCCTAAGGGCTCCACTAATGTGTATAGGTGATATACAAAAATAAACACATGTACACATTGAAGTAGAAACAAACCAAGTAGCATACTACTATTTTGATCAAGATTGTATATACAAGGTGAATATCCCAAGCTTCCATTAAGTAATATACAAACTAGTATGATATAGTAATGGCCTCTAGGGCATATACACTAACAATCTCCCACTTTCACTAAGGCCATGTGGCGTATCGAAGACCTATCATCTCGATCAGCCGCTCGAACTGAGTCTGGGGCAGGGCCTTGGTGAATGGATCTGCAGTGTTATCTTCTGAAGCGACTCTCCGAACCTCGATCTCCTGGCGATCTACGATCTCCCTGATCAGGTGATACCGCCTCAAGATGTGTCTGGATCTCTGATGGGACCTGGGTTCCTTCGGTAAAGCTATAGCCCCATTGTTGTCGCAATACAGAGGTATTGGATCAACAATGGACGGAACCACCTGAAGTTCTTTCAAGAACTTCCTTATCCAGACAGCTTCTTTTGCGGCATCAGATGCAGCGATGTATTCCGCTTCCATCGTCGAGTCTGCAACGGTTTCCTGTTCGGAACTCTTCCAACACACCGCTCCTCCATTGAGGGTAAAGACAAAACCCGACATGGACTTGGAATCATCCTTATCACTCTGGAAGCTAGAGTCAGGAAAAGCCTCGATCTGGAGGTCTTTTCCGCCATACACCAAGAACATCTCTTTAGTCCTTCTCAGGTACTTGAGAATGTTCTTTACTGCTATCCAGTGTTTCTCCCCAGGGTTTGACTGATACCGGCTTACCACACTCAGTGCATAAGCTACATCCGGTCTGGTACACAACATCGCATACATTATAGAGCCTACCGCAGAAGCGTAGGGTATAATAGACATGCGATCCCTCTCCAAATCAGTCTTGGGAGACATCTCTTTAGAGAGGGTGATCCCGTGACAAGCCGGTAGGTTACCGCGCTTGGAATATTCCATACTGAATCTTTTCAGTATGGTGTCGATGTACCTGGACTGTGAAAGTCCTAATATCCTCTTGGATCTATCACGATGGATCCGGATCCCCAGGATGTATGAGGCATCACCCAGGTCTTTCATGGAGAACCTGTGTGACAAGAACCCCTTGACATATTGTAGCATAGGAATGTCATTTCCTATTAAGAGAATGTCATCCACGTATAAAACGAGGAATACTACAGTTCTCGCTACAAATCTACTATAGATGCATGGTTCATCTGGATTTTTGATAAAGCCAAATTCCTTGACCGTCTCATCAAAACAGATGTTCCAACTCCGCGATGCCTGCTTTAGTCCGTAGATGGACTTAAGCAACTTGCACACCTTTCCGCTGCTCCTACTCTGAATGAAACCCTATGGCCGGTCCATATAGACACACTCCTCTAAATTTCCATTTAGAAAAGCGGTTTTTACGTCCATCTGCCAAATCTCATAATCGTGGAAGGCAGCAATGGCAAGAAGGATCCGAATGGATTTCAGCATAGCTACCGGAGAAAAGGTCTCGTCATAGTCCAAACCAGGTCTTTGACGAAAACCCTTTGCAACCAGTCTAGCATTATAGGTCTCAACCTGTCCATCTACACCTACCTTCCTTTTGAAGATCCACTTGCATCCTACGGGTTTTACCCCGTCTGGAGCAATGTCCAACGTCCATACTTTGTTGGTGTACATGGACTCCATTTCGGTCCGCATTCCATCCAACCATTTTACCGAGTCGACGCTCTGAACGGCTTGCTGGAAGCTAGTAGGCTCATCATAATCCATGATGCAATCCTCTCTATCCCCGTCTATGAGAAAACCGTAGTATCTCTCGGGCGGATGAGACTGCCTGCTACTTCTGTGGAGCGGCGTAGGAATGTCCTGTTCTTTTGAACCCTCTGGTTCCACTAAGCTTTCAGTAATAGCTCGTGGTTCTGGAATTTCTTCCAGTTCTACTGTGCTCCCACTTATCTGGGTTTCCAAAAACTCAGTTTCCAAGAAGTAGGCATGACGAGAAACAAGAACTTTTTGTTCCTCTTCGCAGTAGAAGAAATATCCCTTGGAGTTCTTTGGATATCCCACGAACTTACACTGTAATGAGCGTGCCTCGAGCTTGTCCGCATGCTGCTTTTTAACTAAAGCTGGACATCCCCATGTCTTAATATGCTTAAGATAGGGTCTCTTCCCACACCACATCTCATATGGTGTAGTTGGCACAGTCTTAGTTGGAACTCGGTTCAAAAGGTATGCAGCTGATTCTAGCGCATACCCCCAGAATGATCGCGGTAACTCAGCGTTACTCATCATGGACTGTACCATATCCAATAGGGTTCGGTTCCGTCTCTCCGATACACCGTTATGTTGCAGAGTGTATGGAGGAGTAAGCTGAGAGAGAATTCCGTTCTCTTTTAAATAATCCAGGAACTCGGCACTTAAGTATTCTCCACCTCGATCCGATCTTAGAATCTTAATACTTTTGCCGGTTTGTTTTTCTACTTCATTCTTATATTCCTGGAATTTTCCAAAGGCTTCGGACTTATGTTTCATTAAGAAGACATAACCGTACCTCGAGAAGTCATCCGTAAAAGTAATGAAGTAAGAATAACCGCTTCGCGCATGTGTAGACATTGGACCGCACACGTTGCTGTGTATGAGTCCCAAGAGCTCGCTCGCTCTTACTCCGTGTCCAGTGAACGGAGACTTTGTCATCTTTTCTTTGAGACAGGATTGACAAGTGGCATACGATTGATATTCGAACGGATTCAAATATCCTTCTGTATGTAACTTCGTCAACCTTCTCTCATTGATGTGACCCAGTCTATAATGCCATAAGAAAGCCTGATTGATTTCTGGAGACTTTCTTTTGTGTGAATTCTGGACATTGAAAATCTGTGGTTCGTTTAATACGTATATACCATTATTCAAGGTACCTGATCCAATCAGAACTTGATTAAGGTGAATGTTTACAACATTGCTTACAAACGCAAATTCATAACCTTCTTTAGAAACTAAAGATACAGAAATGATATTACAAGTTGCGTTGGGTACAAAAAAGCAATTACGCAAAACCAAAACATGTCCATCTGACATTCCCAGGTGATAGTCCCCCACGGCTTTAGCATCCATGCTAGCTCCGTTCGCAACTCTGAGGGTCATGTCACCTGCCTTCAAAACCCTACGGTTTCTCAACGCCTGCAAAGAATTACAGATATGAGATCCTGATCCGGTATCCAATACCCAGGAAGTAGAGTTTATTGAAAGACAGTTTTCAATAACATACACACCTGAAGCTGAAGCTGCAACCTGCTTCACTTCCTGTGTTCTGGCCTTCCAGGCCCTGCAATCATTCTTCCAGTGTCCTTTCTTATGACAGTAGAAGCATTCTTCCTTATCCACAAGCTTCCACGCTTTCTTTGTTGCTTTAGCTTTTCCCTTCGTATCCACTTTACTAACACCGCTTCTTGGTTTGGCGGGGGCTTTCTTCTTCTTTCCCTTGGCTTTCGCCTTGGACCTAGAAGAAGATGATCCTCCTACAAACAAAGTGGATGTTTCCCTACCTTTCTGTAGGGTGCCCTCTGCGCTCCTCAGCATGTTGAGGAGCTCTGAAAGTTCAACTTCTTTTTCTTGCAAGTTGAAGTTCAGTATAAACTGGGCGTAAGTGGAAGGAAGGGACTGGAGAACTAAGTCCGTATAGAGCTCACTCTCTAATATGGTCCCTAGGTCCGCGAGCTCCTCAATGTAGCTGATCATCTTAAGCACGTGTTCTGCTATTGATGATCCGACGGCCATCCTTGCCGAAAATAACTTTTTCGACGCTTCGTATCTTGCGATACGAGACTGCTCTCCATACAGTTATTTTGTATGAAGAAATATGGATTCCAGGTCCATATTTTCGTGCCTCCTCTGATGTTCATTGTCCATAGAGGCAAGCACGAGGCATTTGGCCTTCGCGGTATCAATCTCCCAAGTCTTACGGATTTCCTTATCCGCGACGCTGGAAGTGGGACCAAGGACAGGGGGAGCTTTGGTGGTAAGAAGATACCCCAGCTTGTCGTATGTGATTGCCATTTTGACATTCCTGAGCCAATCTTTGTAGTTTGGCCCTATCAGTATGTTTTTATCTAGAAGTAACTTAAGTCCAGTCATGTCGATTGGTCGCTGCAATTAGGAGAGAGAGAAGAAACGCTCAGCATGATGCTCTTGCAAGTTTAGAGTTGTTTTTAGTTTGTCTAAACAGGATGGCTCCCACTGTTTCTCGAATCCCTCCTCAAACCATAAAGGAAGAATTAGTCGGGATCAATCCCACCGCACAATACTTACTTAACCGTTCAGCCAGGCCAGTGTCGGTACTTCGAGGGAGGTTTTCCAACGCTTTCGCGAAGTTCCTTAATTCAAGAACCTCTTTTCCCTGGGGGCGTAGCCCCGCTAACACCTTTCTAGGCACCTACTAGGTTTATAGCATTGATCGTTTTGTGAGAAATTTCCCGAGGAGTAGCATATACTCACAGTAGGATCGGGATCCAAATATTATCGCGTGACGAAACTGAAGGAATCCTACCAGAATCATCACACTCCAAATGGTATGCAACGCTAGCAAGTTTCAGTACTTATGAAACTCCCGATGCGGATTTTTGCCCCATGCTCTTATGACCTTGACTTTGGCCAACAAATCATAAGTCACGTGTCAAGTTCTACCCGTCGTTCTCCAGGTTAATTTGAATCCACCCGTACCTACCCTTGACTTTGGCCAACAAGGCAGTACGACTGTTCCAAACCAACGCATCTATCTATGCTGCACATGAATACCCAATAGCTACCAATCACTATGCCTTGACTTTGGCCAACAAACACAGCTTGAATACTATTGACTATTCATGTGAAACGACAGAGGGCTACGAATGGTTTTGGCGAAACCGTGAACGTAGAGAACTTGATATAATCGATGGAACGAGATAGCTTTTAAAAGGAGTGGCTCAAGCTCCGCATTTAAAAGTTAGTTTTGAAAAGAACCGAGTGGTTTTTCGAAAGTGTTCCAACGACTTTTACTTGGTTTATTTTCTTGCATTGGTTCTTTTAATGTGTGATATTCTTGCATTAGTTCTTTTAATGCGTCCCATCATTTAACCCTACCATTGCAGAAAACAACCAAAATATGACGTACGCTTATGCCATTCGCATTCACCACGGGGCCCCGTCATTACCCGTTAGGTTACTTAACTAACGACAGAGTGGGGGCTGGGCTAGCGCGGCTGTAAAACATAAGCAACGCCTAAATAATATCATATATAGATATATTGCAATGATAGCCATTTCAGATCACAGATGAACATATTGGATATACTAGGAATCCGCAATTCGTACGAGCCTGTAACGAAAAGCAGATTACACGGTCGCGGTGAATAGCCAATACCCCACCCAAGACCCCTACGGGTGAGGCAAACTACCCGCTAAGTACCCGAAGCGAAGCAACCTTCCTCAACTCCGTGAGTAGGCCACTCGGCACTTCGTCATACCCGGTAGTTTGTGCACCCCCTCCATGGGTCTATCCTAGGAGGAAAAACAGTAAAAAGAAATTATACAATGACGGCTACAACCCCGACCCGGTTGTGCGGCCATATAAATAATATTACATCAATTTACAAATTTACATGAATTGAAAGAAAAGAAAAACTCTCGTCTCACAATCCCCGGCTATTCATCCGCGACAATCCAATGAATTCATACACACATTCCAATAACATTACAGATCACAGATTTGTATAACCCCCACTAATCGACATATAGTGATTAGCAGACGTTCAATACAAATATCACAACACAGATAAATAACCTGTCAGCTAAAGTCTTTTAAAAGTTCGATCAAAAATACGGATTTTTAGGCCCCAAACACAAAATTTTCGTTCTGGAAAATATGGGCTGAAAACACATATTCCAAAAATCCCAAAACAACCCCAGAAAAACACTGCACTAAATTTGGACCTCGGCCGAGTCAACTCGGCCGCGGAACCGCGGCGGGAGCGTGCTCCCGCCGCGTTTCCGCGGCGCTTTGACTCGATCGTGGGACCAAATTTCGTGGGTGTTTATTAAAAAGCCTGAGCCGATTTTTAAGATAAAATTTATCAATTTTTGAACAGAAAAAAAATCGGCAGAAACTGGACATATCGGGTTCGTTTTGTGACTTTTTCTTTGATCGATCTTCTAGCTACTTTGCTAACATGTTAGATAGAGTTTAACTAGGCTCTGATACCACTGTAAGTCCATGCTACCTCTCCCGGTACTTTCGGGCATGCGGAATTTGATAAAAAACGATTTTCTTAGAGGTGGTAACATGGACTTAAAACCCAGATCTTTGTTAAATATCTAACTAACAACCTAACTACGAGTTGCTAACTACTCGGTTAGGGGGTTATACCTTTCTTTTTCTCGAACTCCTTCGTCTTCAAGCTTCGATGGTTGTCCGAATCGGCTTCTCCCTGTTGTCTCCTTGCGCCGAAGATAGATCCACCTGAAAGCTTCAACCTTTGGCTGCTTCTTCGAACTTTGAAGAAACTAGTTCACTCGGTTTGCTAAACCTTGTGAACTAGAGTGAGTAGAGAAGAGTTTGTATGGGATTTTATCTATGGTTCATGGTTCTTAACTCATGAGACAAGTGAACCATAGAGTCAAGAGAAGGAGAGCAAGAGGAGGAGATGAGAGCTCAAGAACAAGAGAGAGAATGAGCATGAAAGAATGAGAGAAGACTTTTCTCATTTGGCTCTCATAATCCAAAACAATCATAACACCTCATATCAATCAAGTATTATGTGGTGGTTTAATCAACCATAGCCATATCATTTCATGCACTCATTTTGCACAAAAGAGCAAGCAAGCAAAAGTCTTTGCCATGAAATGATAGCTTTAGTTATTATGATGGTCAACTAGTCAAGCCTAGTCAACCGGTCAACAAAGTCAACAAGTCAACAAAAGTCAACAAGTCAACAAAGTCAATCCCTCAACAACCATGTCACCATAATACTTAATTAATATAATTGTTAATCACATATCATATTCTCATTAGGGTTGAGCAAAAAGTCAATAGTCAACTGTCAACGGTCAACAACCCTAATGAGAATCCTCTGCCTCTGTCTCTCCGTCAACTGTGCATACACACCCGCATCCGTGTTCCGAGGAACACGAATGCATACTGGATAAAACCAATCCCAAAAGGTACACTAGGATCTGGCTTAAACCAAAGCCCGCTAGTGCAAACTGTCCGGACACTGTACGTGCACAAGTGCACGGATGTGACCGAACCCTGCCGCAAAACCATGCGACCTGTCGCAAAACTATGCGACCTCTACTCTTTTGCCTAAAGGCGAATAGCTTTTTGTGTGGGACTATAAAGACTCAACACCACGCTGGCAGTGGGTTTAACCACAGACCGCAAGCGGCACTAGCTGTGCGTAACGGTCCCCAGGTAGAAGCCGACAAGAAGACTGACGAGGCGAAACCCATCTGAACTCCTACTAAGCCTGAATGTGACATTCTCCATACAGTCCGGTCTGTTCGTTTGATACATCGCACGGCGGGCCTAGGGGGCGGTAAACGTCAGTCCCCCAATAGTGGTACAAGTCGTGTCGGAGTGAAGCCCAAAACACCCTGAGATAACACTGGAAGCCTACCAGTATATCTCGTTTGCCCTGGCCAGGGACTACTCGTGTAATGGCTCTCCTAGACACAGCGCGATGTCAACCCCCAATACCGGGAGAGACGAATCATGTCTAACCGTCACTGCCTCCAAGTGCTTCGGGACTGCACCCAACTACTACCTGTTTGCACGACTCCTTTGAGCCGTGGTAGGGTAGTAATCAAAGTGCAGTGGGAACACACTCGAGGCGAAGTGACAGTGTCAAGTCAGCGGACTAAGATGTACTCATGTCACCTGGGAACTGATAACTGACGATAGGCATAATACCAACTAGTCAGTTCCCGACGAGTCCGGTCCAGTGTACCCGTAACCTAACGAGCACCCGCATACTATCTCAAGTACGACGTACTGACGGATGTGGGACAGACCGTCTCCCACACTGGGATGAGAAGCGCATGCGCTAGTCTACTTCGGAGTATCGATGCCCTGTCTGGATAGTCCTGCAACTAGGGACCTGCATAAGGATGTGCTTATAGATTACCCAGCCCCACTAGTGTGACTGCCATCACATCGCTGGTAATCAAGCAAAGATCCTAAGGGCTCCACTATGTGTATAGGTGATATAGTAAAATAAACACATGTACACATTGAAGTAGAAACAAACCAAGTAGCATACTACTATTTTGAGCAAGATTGTATATACAAGGTGAATATCCCAAGCTTCCATTAAGTAATATACAAACTAGTATGATACAGTAATGGCCTCTAGGGCATATACACTAACAAAAACAGTGCCTAGCATCGCCACAAAACGTAATCCCAATATCTCGATATCTCTGTATCACAGTCTCTGTACCTCAATATCTCGAAATCTCAATGTCTCAATAACAATATCTAGGGCGCCGTCAGTCCAGACCGGCCCCTACCATCCATCTCAAGACTACGATGGTATCCTCCGGATATCCGACGCGTCAGGTAAAATCACCGGTAGGCAGTGCTCCCTTGCCAGGCTCACATTGTCATCATCACACGCTTCTTGCCTCAGGGTACCTTACCGGGTCCACCATGTACCCGAAACGGTTCATCCGTCTCCTCGAATCGGGTCTCGAAATCCATCAGCAAACTCATGGTGGACGACTCATACATCATGGAAAAAACCGCACTTTTTATTTAAAAAGAGAGAAATCAGTTTATATAAGTTTTGCGGTTTTCCCCCCAAATCCAGAAAATTTCATGGAAATCCGAATCCAAATCATCAATAGCATGTAAAAACTATGAATATAGGCATAACAATGAATAACATTATGCATGAAGTGACAAGTAATAATTACAATGTTGAGCTGGCATATATGGCAGGCACACTAATATCATGTCAAATTACTAACTAACAAGCTAAGTCAAGCAATAATATTTTCTAAGGTGTACGTGACATGGCAATTACCGATGAAGATGTGTGTGAGCCGGCAAGTAAGTGTACGTGGTACATACGCATCATCGGTAATGGTGCTGGTGTCCTAACAATATGATATCAACATTGCAATAAGAAATTATAACATAAGTATGCGATGCGAAGCGGACCACAATAATAAGCGGGAGCTGAATACTAGACGCAACTGTAACTAACCTGTATTAATCTAATATAAGTCCTACAAATGGTGCCTTTTGAAATAACACGAATCATGGGGTTTTGAAAATAGGGGCTACGGTGTTTTTATGAAAAGATACGTCTTTTGAAATATCCGTAGGATCCCTTGGGCTGTTTTTTTAAAATACCCACAATTCGTTAGTTTTTGAAATAGGTAAGAATCGAATCTAATCTAATAACTAAACTAAACTAAAGGGCTAAGCTAACAAGCTGGACTACATGTAAAGAAACCGCCTAACATCTGAGTCGATCCATATACATACCTGTATATATATTAGTCGGTGATCCCGCCTCAATAATATCATATCCGATACCATATCTATAATCAGACATCCCAAGTCAAGAGTGCGGATCGATCATCAAAATATTGCTCGTATGTAAATCCGTCGTACGGCATCCCCAAATCTGGGTACGGGTCAATATCACATTCCTCATACTATTCACCTGGTATCCTCTTTATCAAAATCATGATCGGGGTACTGATCTACGTCTAGTACAATACTGATACCGCCTGAGTATGCATGCACGTTTGTGAAACACTACGTCAAGGACCCGCTACAACGTCATGTCGTATCTCAAATACGAACCCTGCTATATCACCGATCTCACGGCCTCAAAATCAAATCTTATCGACTCATCATAAATCCCAAGTATCATCCTCAAATCCGTATGTGAACACATAGTCTCATACCCATGTGAACACATAACTATATATTCCCGTAAGCACAAATGAAAGAAGAAAGTATGCCAGTATGGGTTGGTGTGTGCATGTGTGGTGCGACCACTACTCTAGGGTTTCGCGACACTAAATACCAAGAACACCAAATATCTATATTATCATCAATATACTCAAACAATGGATAAACAATATATATGTGCGTGTATACATATTCGTATACATCACCACGAACTGCGGGGGTGCTATACGCCATCCACCCGACTTCTCCCCGTAGATATAAATCTACTCACCTGGTCCTCGTTCGCCGGTGCCGACGTCGCCATGCGCTTTCTTGTCGTCTCGAAGTACACATGGGGTACCTACATATCATAACGCACCATACCACATTAAAATCCGACTCATGACCAAAACGACGCACGAATCCCACATAGGTCAAAACCTATGGTTGCTTTCGCAAATCGACCCAAAAACCCTCGACGTCGGCGTACAAACGCCAAACCATCGAGAAAACTCCCAACACACTCATTTGTACAATTACAAGCACTAATTATAATATAAAATAGCTTAAAATTCACAAAAACCCCAATTTCACTTAAAAAGTCATTTTTCCGAAAATCTAGCAAGCACAAATCACCGTTTTAGTACAATACTCGATCTATAAACGAACCTAGCATCCACAATATTCACTAAATATCATAACAAAGTCATATAAACCATTCCTATAATTTATTCTCATCAATTTGCATAAATTCCAAAATCCTAGTTTGCAAAAATATCAATTTTTAACGCCTTTTAAAGAAAAATTCATAATTCAACAATTAAGCTTGGTTTTGCATAACCTAAGATGTTAAACCACTCATAATAATGTTAATGATGTCGTAAATGTTGGGGATAGTGCCCTCATAGTCAATTATTGGATCGCAGGTACGTGATTGCAATGATTGCGGAGGACCTATACCGGTAGGATAGTCTTACTCAAGATGATAGTATGCTATCTGGTTTGTCTTTATCAGTCGTGTACATGTTCAGGTGACTGATTACATGTTACACTTTGATAGAGTCCTTAGGATCTTGTTTTACCACCAACAGTATGATGGCGATCATATACGTGAGAGTTAGGTGGTTTATATGCATATCCTTAATTGTGGTCCCTAGTCGTGGGAGTTTCGAGACAGGGCATCGATACTCCGGAGTAGACTAGTGTGTACAGTCGAGACCCTGACGAGGGGCGGTGGCCGGTCTCACAAGCCACTGGTGTCAGTTGGATCACCTAAGATGTATACAGGTGCTCATTGGGTTATGAGTACACCGGACAGGACTCGCCGGGAACCTGCTAGTTGGTATTATACATATCGTCAGATAGCAGTTCCTTGGTGACATGTGTACAGGTTAGTTCATCGACCTGAGGTCGTCATTTATCTCGTGTGAGTTCCTACTGTGCTTTGATTTCTACCCTACCACGGCTCAAAGGAGTCGTGCAAACAGGTATTTTTTGGGTACAGTCCCGAGCCATATGGAGGCACGTGAGCGGATCGGCAGGGGATTCGTCTCTCCCGGTATTGGGGGGAGGTCGTGCTGTGTCTAGGAGAGCCATTACACAAAGTCCATGGCCATGCCAGGAGATTTACTGGTAGGTACTCCAGTAGTATCTCAGGGTGTTATTGGGCTTCACTCCGACACGACTTATACTGCTATTGGGGGTCTGACGTTACTAGCCCCCTCGGCAGATATGCGATACTCATAGACGAACGGACTGGACTGTATATACATTGTCACTGTTAGGCTCAGTAGGGTTTCTGGATGAGTTCGCTCATCAGCCTCCCTTGAGGTCAGTCCATGGGCAGCCGTTACGCATTGCTAGTGCCGCTGACGGTTTGTGGTTAAACCCACTGCCAGGGTACTGACGAGTCATTAGAGTCCCCAACAGACAGTTTCCCAAGTTCGGGCGAAATGTTGTAGAGGCCGTATGGTTTTATGGCAGGGTTCGGAAAATGCACTTGCGTTTACGCACGTGTTATTTTTCGGGCAGATGATACTGATCGGCTTTGGTTTAAGCCGGATCCAAGTATTATATTGAGTAGATATAATATCTTTGTCTCAGTTGCATTTGTATTCGGTCGTAATACAAATGCGGGTATATTTATACAGTTTCGGGGTTGTCCTGAAAGTCGTTTCAGGATCACTTTTGGAAGTTGCCAGTTTCCAGTTTTCTATCAGTTGTCTTTTAACATTCGGTTAAAGACGAATTTATCTTTTCTTGGATGTGGGTGAGTCATGCTTCTAGAAGGTTCTAGAAGTTTCTAGAAAGAGGTGACAAGGATAATGACTCATGCTTTGATTTCATTCATTTTTTGTTTTCCTTAGGATATTTATTTGTGTTCACATATGATATTTGTTCTTAAGGTTACTCTCCCCTCTCCTACACTCACCCCCCCTCTCCATATATATGGCCGGCCCTCTCTCTCCTCACTCTCTCTCACACTTGTAAAAGTTGGTTGAAAAAGATATGATAGATTTTGGGGTGTATGGAATTTCACAGCTCATTTCATTCCATCACCCGATTCCCACGGCAACTTCATTAACCGATCGTCCACGGCTTTGGACGAAGTGAGACAAAGTCATCTACTCATTCTCTACATCATTCTTGGTCGTCTCTTTTAGCAAACTTGACGACCGAGTTGCCTCGAGTCAGAGGCGGGAGCCCGTTTAAAGAATCGTCGACGTGGTGCCACCTCGATGAGGAGATCGGAGATCGACGAGATCGGAGCAGCCGCAACGGAGCGTGGGATGATGGTTAAAGAACGAAGGACTCAGATCGTTCGGTATAACCTTTCTACACTCTTTACAGTTTGTTAGTTTAGCAATAATGGCAGATCCGGGTTAAAGTATACGATAGCGCCAGATAAAAAGTTTTTGTTCCGCATTTGGCGACTGTTGACGGCCGGGGCGCTAGCGTAGACTTACAGTGGTATCAGAGCCTCACCATTTTGCTATACTAACTTGTGCTAACGCGTTTAAAACATCGATCGAACCGGAAATCAAAAACCGCACTTTTACAATTTCACAGTTTCTGTCGATTTTAAATGGTGTCCTAAAAATATTCCACATATCACAGAAAGTTGTGCAGGGTTTTATAAGCACACGTACAAAATTTGAGCACGTGATCTCACCAAAGAGCCGCGGATTCGCGGCCAAACCCTTGGTTTGGCCGCGCATCCGCGGCCATACTATGGGATCAGTACACCAAATTTTGTATGTGTCTTCTCTGTTGGAATTTGGGGTTTTTGGTATATATCTTTTGGGCCCAGATTTTATTAATGTTCAGCAGATTTGCGTGGGGCCCACTTTGTGATATTTAGTCGATCGAAATTTAAACACGTTAGTTTACAGTGCTTACATTATATCTCCGACCGGGAATGTCATTTGATCGGTAAACCGCGTCCGATTGCTATAGTTCTTTTAGACGGGTTTGCGAACATGACATTCGTGTTGATGTTCTGTGTTGTGCTGTGATGTTGCGGATTTGTCGTGGTGGATAGCAGTGTGCAATGGTAGTACAGTTTGAGTTTATTTGTACATTTGATATTGCGGGGCGAGCGTCCAACTTGTGGACTGCCGTCACTGCCTGTTGTATAATATTCTTTTGGGGCACGACCAGGTTGCGGTCGATGTACCTATTGTAGTATTTTTCATTACTGTACTAGGTTTTGCCACGCGACGGAGTGCACGGATAGCCGGGTTCTGGAGGGCAACGGGTCCGCATCTCATGGCTTTGAGAGGAAGAGGGGTCCCACTCTAGAATTGGCAGACTATTCGCCGCACTCGTAGGGGGTACAGGTTGACCCAAGGAGGGGTGCCCAAGATTACCGGATTCCGTGGAGTGCTGGGTGGTCCATTCACTATGCTGTAGGGGGCTGCTTCGCTTCAGGTTTTGGCGGGTAACTTGCCGCACCCGTAGGGGTCTAGGTTTCATTGCGCAGGCTATCCACACGACAGGGGAACGTCGGGTTTCAGCAGCGGCTCTGTGAAACCCGGGAATCCCAGATTATCTGTATTGTTCTGTGATGCTTATTACTTTTCTGTAATGTTGCATATTATCACGCCAGGAGCGATTATTGTATATTGGTTTATATACTATTAGATGTTGTATATGTTTTACACCCGCGCTAGTCCAGTCCCCGCTCTGTCGTTAGTTAAGTAACCTAACGGGTGATGACGGGACCCAGTGACGAATGTGGATGGCATATACGTACATTTTATTTTCGTTCTTTTCTGGTGTGATTAAATGATGGGACTGTGTTGATTCTGATCAATGCAAAGTAAAACAAACCTGTTTACTGTTGTTGGAACAAATCTAAAAGGAGTTATTGCAAAGACGTTTTCTTTTGTTTTGCATAGCGGTATTCAGTGGAATATCCTGCACCTCATTCGACGGGGCAAGGGCCGATATCCCTTCACCGGGACTGACCCCTTCGGCAGAAGTTTGCGTCAGGGTAATAACTTCACTATAGTCGATTACATGTTGCTTTGCATCGCGGTATTCAATGGAATATCCTGCACCTCATTCCACGAGGAAAGAGCCGAGATCCCTTCATCGGGAAAGACTTCTTTGGCAAAAGGTTTTCGCCACTATATTTTTATAAAAAGCTATCAGGTTCCTTCAGCGATATCAAGTTCACTACGTTAAAGGTTTTTCGCCAAAAACCAGCCGTAGCCCTCCGTCATTTCTTATGGATGGTCAGTAGTATTCAAGCTATGTTTGTTGGCTTTCGTCAAGGCATAGTGTTTGGTAGCTACTGGGTATTCATTTGTTGCATAGATAGATGAGTTGGTTTGGGACAGTCGTATTACCTTGTTGGCTTACGTCAAGGGTATGTACGGGTGGGTTTAAATTAGCAAGATAATGACGGGCAGAACTTGACATGTGACTTATGATTTGTTGACTTACGCCAAGGTTTTAAGAGCATGGGGCAAAAATCATATCGGGAGTTTCTAAAGAAACTGAAACTTGCCAAGTATGCGCATACCTTCTGGAGTATAAGTAACGTGGATGCATTCCATCATGTTATCATGCGATGAGAGTTGGATCCCGATTCCCACTGATTAGTTGGTTTACTCTTCGGGTGATCCCGATTGATTCTTCTTTCTGGTTTGAAGGAGAATTTGACTGGACAGTGGGAGGTTTCCGGATTAGATAAAGTGATAACCATTCTGATCTAGGTTAGAGTGCACGCAGAGTGTTTCTTTTCTCTCTCTCTTTGGCAGCGACCTTTGACCGACCCTAGACTATGACTCAGTGACCAGGTTGACCGAACCTTCTTAAAATACTGGCTTTTGGATTGTCTGTGTTGCATAAGTCATTGCCACTCCTTCTTTTACCCTTTGAATTTCTCAGAACACCCGTTTTACTACGGATATCCACTTCCATTGGATAGATCCATCGTATGGTTATATACGAACTCAAAGGGACTTCTTCGAGGATGGATCCAGGTTCAGGAGAAATAGAATTGGTTTATTCAGTTGTCTTTTATTATCACCTTCTCTCAGGTTGCGATGGCTCCTTGGTTTAGGAGAGTACACCTATTACGCTTATTGGATAGTCTTATTCCAAACCATAGGCAGGTGCCGAAAGGTAGGGAATGAAGAAAACCAATTAGCCTAAGTAGGGTGTGCAGAAGGTAATATGTAAAGACAAAATAAAGGGATGAGAAAGAGGGCAAAGTAAATTGCGACTGTTATCATTCACGACCAAAACCGCGTACTTCATCGCCACTCCTATTTCACCTTTAAAAAGAATAAGGTATTGTTCAGTTGTCTTTTATCATCACCTTCTCTCGAGATGCGAGTACTCCTTGGTTTAGGAGGGTACACCTATTATGCTTACTGGATAGTCTTCTTCCAAACCATAGGCTGGTGCCGAACGGTAGGGAAGGAAGAAAACCATTTAGCATAACGATGGTGTACAGAAGGTAACGACTAAATACAAATAAAGGGATTTGGAGAGACGGCAATAAAATATACGGTTGAAGTCGTGAATTGGATTATGGAAGAGGCATTGCTATGAATACCAGGATAACCCTACGAAACATTTTCATGTTTCAGTGCGTTGTTAAAGAAAACCTGTTTTCCCGATTAGACACTTACTCCAAGGGTATGTATTTACCAAGTTTCATTCTCATATCTGTATGGTTTTACAGATGATGAGTGGGAGTAAGTTATTGGGAATTAGGTGATTATCCTCATTATATCGGAATTCGTTGTAATTGGTGATATTTGAGGAAATCGCCAGGGTACAGTTTTCAACCTACGGCGCACAGGTTATGAGTTGTTAAACTCAGCGGACTTATACAGAGTATTGTATGTTGTCCAGTGTCCATCAGGACAAAGGGGTAGGTCCTCGTACTATGTTCTGTTTACTTATAACTTCTCTAGTATTTAGACAAGTGTTTCGTAGAAATACAAGGTCTAAGTTTTGAGAAGTTATGGGTATAAGAATAAAGTAGAGAACCAGGTGTCACAAGTATCGGGATTCTTCAAAGAGATCGAAGATGTAGATTCTTGTGATTGTTATTCAGATGATAGTGATGGTTTTTTGAGAAACGTGTTTCTTTTTCAGGTTACTCATAATTGGATGGATTCCTAAGTTGAGTAATGCTGATTAGCCTCTTTCCATTAAGTTGATATGCACTGGAGACAGCTGCATGATTTGAATCTGGTTCCAATTAAATAAGTGCCAAAGTTTCTGTATTGGATATAGAATGGATCGTACCTTAAAAGATATTAAGGTACGGGGAGTTGTCCAGCTTATGCTTAAAACCAGACTCTGGATAACTCAGGGCACGTTTCTGTAATGGCTGTTTGTGGGTTGACCCTGGCTATGATGAGGGTTGATATTCTACCATTTGGAAGATCAATAGTGATATTGTTCTTGACTCGCCACAGTTTTAGTAAAAATGGATTTTTTCAGAAAACAGTAGTGGGAGTATGGTAGAACTGGAAGTGATTCCAGAACCGCGAACAATTACGGAAAATTTAATAGGACCTATATATTCAATCAGGTTTGACATTCCAATAGCCTCTCCGCAGATATGATGGGTAACCTCAGACACCCGAGAGGTACTCCGGTAGCCTCAAGGACGGTGACAGGGAGGTTCTTATCTACCAAGACTTGACACTACTGTTGTTCCAGGCTATGAGACCCGCTAGGAGGGTTGTCGTAGTCAGTGGGAGCATCGGAAGCATAGTGGGCAAGTAGCTTATATCTATTTATAGACTTGAGCAGTTATAGCGGAGATAGATCATCTAATTTTGATGTGACAGTCATAGGTTTGACTTCATCAGAATAAGGGATGGATCTGTTAAGAAGGTAGTAGGGTGTGATGTCATGGTATCTGGATGACATACACAGAGTAGGAAGAAAAATTCCTATACTACGATCGGTTGAACTGTGGTCGTCACACAGTTGTTTTCTCCAGAGAGGATATGAATATAATATTTGACATTCTGGTTTCTAGATCTATGGTTTTAGATCTGGATTTGGGTAGTTTCCCAATGTGGGTACTTTGACAGTATTCTAATGGTTTTTAGAATAGATGACTCCTAGCTTGGTGGTGTACCTGCAGGTGATGGAGTCACCCTCTCTAAAGGTGTCTTACAGACTAAAGGGGAGAGGGATGGGCATGATTGGCAGATCACTTGCTTAGGCAATTGAGTCAATCATGTGATGTCAAGTACCACACCAGATGTTGTTTTTGCACTAGATGCAATAAGTTTGTATTGATCCAATCCTGGAGAAACATAAGGAAGCAGTTTTAGAACATAAGTACATGTTCTACGGATTTGATGACGGTAGCCTCCTTCGGGAGACGGTTATCATTCCAAGCTTCAAAGGTGACATGGTTGACAGAGTGATTGTCAGAGTTATAGTTTTTCCCTCTGACGAAGAGGGACAGTATTATGGACAGGTGGTTGAAGAGGATACTGTGGGTGGCCTGGTGCCGGATACTGATTAGGTTCAGTGATCGATACAGTCTAAGAAGTTTGGATTTGGAGTTCATTTATGAACTAGGTCCCATCAGATATCCAGACATATTCTAAGACAGGTATTACTCGATTCAGGAGATGGCTTTCTCCATGAATTTGAGATTAAGAGAGATATAGAAAGAAACATCTAGGCGGATCCACTCACTGAGGCTATTTCTCGAACACAATAGTTTTACAAACGGGCTTTGTGAAACTGATTAGTAGAGGAGTTGGATGTTCGGTTTCACACGGGCTGTGAGTAGTCGACATCGCAATAATTATCCTTGAGTGCAAGTGGGAGATTGTTGGGGATAGTGCCCTCATAGTCAATTATTGGATCGCAGGTACGTGATTGCAATGATTGCGGAGGACCTATACCGGTAGGACAGTCTTACTCAAGATGATAGTATGCTATCTGGTTTGCCTTTATCAGTCGTGTACATGTTCAGGTGACTGATTACATGTTACACTTTGATAGAGCCCTTAGGATTTTGCTTTACCACCAACAGTATGATGGCGATCATATACGTGAGAGTTAGGTGGTTTATATGCATATCCTTAATTGTGGTCCCTAGTCGTGGGAGTTTCGAGACAGGGCATCGATACTCCGAAGTAGACTAGTGTGTACAGTCGAGACCCCGATGAGGGGCGGTGGCCGGTCTCACAAGCCACTGGTGTCAGTTGGATCACCTAAGATGTATACAGGTGCTCATTGGGTTATGAGTACACCGGACAGGACTCGCCGGGAATCTGCTAGTTGGTATTATACATATCGTCAGATAGCAGTTCCCTGGTGACATGTGTACAGGTTAGTTCATCGACCTGAGGTCGTCATTTGTCTCATGTGAGTTCCCACTGTGCTTTGATTTCTACCCTACTACGGCTCAAAGGAGTCGTGCAAACAGGTAGTTTTTGGGTACAGTCCCGAGCCATATGGAGGCACGTGAGCGGATCGGCAGGGGATTCGTCTCTCCCGGTATTGGTGGCGAGGTCGTGCTGTGTCTAGGAGAGCCATTACACAAAGTCCATGGCCATGGCAGGAGATTTACTGGTAGGTACTCCAGTAGTATCTCAGGGTGTTATTGGGCTTCACTCCGACATGACTTATACTGCTATTGGGGGTCTGACGTTACTAGCCCCCTAGGCAGATATGCGATACTCATAGACGAACGGACCGGACTGTATATACATTGTCACTGTTAGGCTCAGTAGGGTTTCTGGATGAGTTCGCTCATCAGCCTCCCTTGAGGTCAGTCCATGGGCAGCCGTTACGCATTGCTAGTGCCGCTGACGGTTTGTGGTTAAACCCACTGCCAGGGTACTGATGAGTCATTAGAGTCCCCCACAGACAGTTTCCCAAGTTCGGGCGAAACGTTGTAGAGGCCGTATGGTTTTATGGCAGGGTTCGGAAAATGCACGTGCGTTTACGCACGTGTTATTTTTCGGGCAGATGATACAGATCGGCTTTGGTTTAAGCCGGATCCAAGTATTATATTGAGTAGATATAATATCTTTGTCTCAGTTGCATTTGTATTCGGTCGTAATACAAATGCGGGTATATTTATACAGTTTCGGGGTTGTCCTGAAAGTCGTTTCAGGATCACTTTTGGAAGTTGCCAGTTTCCAGTTTTCTATCAGCCGTCTTTTAACATTCGGTTAAAGACGGATTTATCTTTTCTTGGATGAGGGTGAGTCATGCTTCTAGAAGGTTCTAGAAGTTTCTAGAAAGAGGTGACAAGGATAATGACTCATGCTTTGATTTCATTCATTTTTTGTTTTCCTTAAGATATTTATTTGTGTTCACATATGATATTTGTTCTTAAGGTTACTCTCCCCTCTCCTATACTCACCCCCCTCTCCATATATATGGCCGGCCTTCTCTCTCCTCACTCTCTCTCTCACTTGTAAAAGATGGTTGAAAAAGATATGATAGATTTTGGGGTGTATGGAATTTCACAGCTCATTTCATTCCATCACCCGATTCCCACGGCAACTTTATTAACCGATCGTCCACGGCTTTGGACGAAGTGAGACAAAGTCATCTACTCATTCTCTACATCATTCTTGGTCGTCTCTTTTAGCAAACTTGACGACCGAGTTGCCTCGAGTCAGAGGCGGGAGCCCGTTTAAAGAATCGTCGACGTGGTGCCACCTCGACGAGGAGATCGGAGATCGACGAGATCGGAGCAGCCGCAACGGAGCGTGGGATGATGGTTAAAGAACGAAGGACTCGGATCGTTCGGTATAACCTTTCTACACTCTTTACAGTTTGTTAGTTTAGCAATAATGGCAGATCCGGGTTAAAGTATACGATAGCGCCAGATAAAAAGTTTTTGTTCCGCATTTGGCGTCTGTAGACGGCCAGGGCGCTAGCGTAGACTTACAATAAAAACATAATTATATTTTAAACCCAATTATTTAACCAATTTTAAATAGCTAGTTAGCAAATTAGCGTAATTATCATAATTTTTAAACTAACAATTAACAACTAGCTACTAACTTTGTTTTAACATGCCATAAGAGCCTAATACACTACACAACCATACACCAATTTCACAAAACCCTAACTTGCATTCAAACTCTTTCTTAAATTTTATAACTAACAAAAATCCAACCCAAACTATACATGAAACACTAAATTAGCACTAATTCGAAGTCCAAAAAGCAAGTTAAACTCTTAGATTTGGTTTGTATAAAACACTAGATAGCAAAATAGAATAATTATCTTAATAATGGTGTGCTAAAAACCCTAGTTTAACTCAAACCATTCTCTTGAAGATCCTAGATGAAAATAGCACCAATATTAACACTAAAACAACTCATTTAAAGAAATCTAACCATACGAATTTAAATGGGTAAGAATTATACCTCTAGATCTAGAGATATAGCAAGAAATTTTGACTCCAAAGATGGCCTCCTAGCATCCAAAATCCATGCAAGAAAGGTTAAGAAGAATGGATGAAGGATGGGCTTGAAATTGTGAAGTTTAAATGGAATTTTGATGAGTTTAGAAGAAAAATGAGAGGGGAAATTTTGGGGCTGTTTATTGCAGGAATTTCGGCTGAGGAGGGAGTGGGGAGAGGTGTGGGGGAGTTGTGGAAAAGAATCCAAGTCAAAGGCCCTCCCAAATTACCATAATACCCCCACCTACTTTACTATATATAAAAACCTTATTTTAACCCATTTCTCACATGATTTAAGGTCAAAAAGAGGAAAATAAAATTCTTGGGCTACTACAATAGTGTGGGGCCGGCCAAGGGGAGTGAGGGTGAGTGTGAGAGACTTTACAAAAAAATTCTATGCAAAAAGACCCCCCACAATACCATATTTGCATGTTTCAGTTCAAAATAACTATATTTTTGTTTTCCATAAAATAAATCAATTAAAACTTGAAATAAAATACTAAAAAATTATATTAAAACTAGATTTTAATTAACATGATTTTAAAGATTAAAATTAGCCCATTTAAATTTGTATTTATCGCTAATTTAATGTATTTTCTTACCGGCTTAAAATAATATTAAAATAATTAATTTCGGAAAAATTTTCAGAAAATTTGAAATTTCAGCAGTGGCTCAATAAACACCAAATACTAGTAATTACATAGCTAGAATATGTATATTTAATTTTATAATAAAGATATTTGCATTTTGACTTTTTACAGAAAACCCTCTTATTTTACCGTTTTTTCGAAATTTCACCGAAACGATTTTCAAAACGTTACAGGGTAACTTGCCGCATTTGTAGGGGTCTAGGTTTCATTGCATAGGCTATCCACACGAACATGGGAACGTCGGGCTTCAGTAGCGGCTCTGTGAAACCCGGGGATCCCAGATTATCCGTATTGTTCTGTGATGCTTATTACTTTTCTGTAGTGTTGCATATTATCACGCCTGGAGCGATTACAGTATATTGGTATATATACTATTAGATGTTGTATATGTTTTACACCCACGCTAGTCCAGCCCCCGCTCTGTCGTTAGTTAAGTAACCTAACGGGTGATGACGGGACCCAGAGACGAATGCGGATGGCATATACGTACATTATATTTTCGTTCTTTTCTGGTGTGATTGATTGACGGGACTGCATTGATTCTTATCAATGCAAGATAAAACAAACCTGTACTTGATGTTGTTGGAACAAATTTTAAAAAAGAGTTATTACAAAGACATTTCCTTTTGTTATGCATAGTGATATTCAGTTTAGAATATCCGGCACCTCATTCGACGAGGCAAGGGCTGATATCCCTTCACCGGGAAAGACCCTTTAGGTAGAAGTTTACGTTAGGGTAGTAACTTCAATATAGTAGATTACAAGTTGCTTTGCATCATGGTATTCAGTGAGAATATCATGCACCTCATTCCATGAGGAAAGAGCCGAGATCCCTTCACCGGGAGTGACCTCTTTAGCAAAAAGTTTTCGCCACTATATTTTTATAAAAAGCTATCAGTTTCCTTCAACGAGATCAAGTTCATTACGTTAAAGGTTTTTCACCAAAAACCAGCCGTAGGCCTCCATCATTTCTTTTGGGTATTCAGTAGTATTCAAGCTATGCATTTGACCAACGCCAGGGCATAGTATTTGGTAGCTGCTGGTTATTTCATTTGTTGCATAGATAGATGAGTTGGTTTGGGACAGTCGTTCTGCCATTTGGCCAACGTCAGGGGCATGTGCGGATGGGTTCAAATTGACCTGGACAGTGACGGGTAGAACTTGGCATGTGACTTATGATATTTTGACCAATGCCAAGGTCATAAGAGCATGGGGCAAAAATAACATCGGGAGTTTCTAAAGAAACTGAAACTTGCGAAGTATGCGCATACCTTCTGGAGTGTGATAACTTAAGTGGCTTCCATCAAGTTATTATGCGATGATAGTGGGATCCCGATTCTCACTGATGAGTTGGTTTACTCTTCGGGTGATCCCGACTAATTCTTCTTTCTGGTTTGGAGGAGAATTTGAGATTACAGTAGGAGGTTTCCTGATTAGATAAAGTGATAACCATTCTGATCTAGGTTAGAGTGCACACAGAGTGTTTCTTTTCTCTCTCTCTCTTTGGCAGCGACCTTTGACCGACCCTAGACTATGACTCAGTGACCAAGTTGACCGAACCTTCTTAAAAAACTGTCTTTTCGATTGTCCGAGTTGCATAAGTCATTGCCGCTCCTTCTTTTACCCTTTGCATTTCTCAGAACACCCTGTATTACTACGGACATCCACTTCCATTGGATAGATCCATCGTATGGTTATATATGAACTCGGAGGGACTTCTTCGAGGATGGATCCAGGTTCAGGAGAAATAGAATTAATTATTCAGTTGTCTTTTATTATCACCTTCTCTCAGGTTGCGAGAGCTCATTGGTTTAGGAAAGTACACCTATTACGCTTATTGGATAGTCTTATTCCAAACCATAGGCATGTGCCAAAAGATAGGGAATGAAGAAAACCAATTAGCCTAAGTAGGGTGTGTAGAAGGTAATATGTAAAGACAAAATAAAGGGATTAGAAAGAGGGCAAAGTAAATTGCGACTGTTATCATTCATGACCAAAACACGTACTTCATCGCCACTCCTATTTTACCTTTGCTTTCTCCCCAGTTTGGGAGAAATAGAATAAGGTATTATTCAGTTGTCTTTTATCATCAACTTCTCTCAAATTGCGAGTACTCCTAGGATTAGGAGGGTACACCTATTATGCTTACTGGATAGTCTTCTTCCAAACCATAGGCTGGTGCCGAATGGTAGGGATGGAAGAAAACCATTTAGCCGAATAAAGGTGTACAGAAGGTAACGACTAAAGACAAATAAAGGGATTTGGAAGATGGCAAAGAGATATACGGTTAAAGTCATGAATTGGATTATGGAAGAGGCATTACTATAAATACCAGGATACCACTACGAAACATTTTCATATTTCAATGCATTGTTAATAAGAAAACCGATTTCCTAATTAGATACTTACACATGGGTATGTATTTACCATGTTTCATTCTCATATCTGTACGGTTTTACAGATGATGAGTGTGAGTAAGCTATTGGGAATGAGGTGATCATCCTCATTATATCGGAATTCGTTGTAATTGGTGATATTTGAGGAAATCGCCTGGGTACAGTTTTCAACCTACGATGCACATGTTTTGAGTTATTGAACTCAGCGGACTTATACAGAGTATTGTATGTTGTCCAGTGTCCGTCAGGATAAATGGGTAGGTCCTCGTACTATGTTCTGTTTACTTATGACTTCTCTAGTTTTTAGACAAGTGTTTCGTAGAAATACAATGTCTAAGTTTTGAGAAGTTGTGGGTATAAGAATAAAGTAGAGAACCAGGTATCGCAAGTATCGGAATTCTTCAAAGAAATCGAAGATGTAGATTGTTCCCCTTCGAAAGGCGGCGCACAGGACCGCGATGTCCTGGCACTGCGATTCGGGGCAGATGCTATTTGGTTTTATCCGTCTACCTCTCCGAAGATGCCAAGTTGATTTATGGCACCGTGTATCGGAGGTTTAAACGGATGCAGCCGATGTAGCAGACTTCGTCAGATTCCCCCTCGCTTGAGGGGTTTTTGATTGTGGGGACGCTCTTCCCTGCAGGCGCAAGCCCCTGCAGTTAATTACGCTACCGCATCGCGGTAACAACTTTCTCCTTCTCCAGAATTTCACTTCGTGTCGTGTGTGTTTGTTTTGTTTGTGGTTGCCTGTGGATTGTATACGGAGACTGAGTAATGCCGTCGCCCGTAGGACGTGGATTAGTCCAAATCCGTATTTACTTAGATTTGTGTTTGGTGTTTTTAGTTTAAGGATGCATTAGTCGCGTTGCGGCTAAGATCCACTTAAACGTTCGTTAAGGATACGATAGTCCTGTTTGAGACTAAGATCAACTTAACGTGATCGTTTAGATCCAACAAAAGAGCGTTTGGGCTCTATTGTTCTAGTTTGGGAGATTCATAGTCCAATTTGGGACTAAAGTCTGTTTGGAGGATACGTTAGCCATTTTTGAGGCTAAGATCGACTCAAACGTTTGTTAAGGATACGTTAGTCCAGTTTGAGACTAAGATCAACTTAACGGGACCGTTTAGATCCGACAAAAGAGCATTTGGGCTCTATTGTGCCAGTTTAGGGACGTGGTGGTCCATATTCCAGTTTAGGGACGTTCCGGTCCGATATTAGTTTAGGGACGTTTCGGTCCGATATTAGTTTAGGGACGTGTCGGTCCATCATTAGTTTAGGGACGTTTCGGTCCGATATTAGTTTAGGGACGTTTCGGTCCATCATTAGTTTAAGGACGTTTCGGTCCGATATTAGTTTAGGGACGTTTCGGTCCATCATTAGTTTAGGGACGTTTCGGTCCGATATTAGTTTAGGGACGTTTCGGTCCATCATTAGTTTAGGGACGTTTCGGTCCGATATTAGTTTAGGGACGTTTCGGTCCGATATTAGTTTAGGGACGTTTCGGTCCATCATTAGTTTAGGGACGTTTCGGTCCATCATTAGTTTAAGGACGTTTCGGTCCACGAGTTTAAGGACCCCGCAGTCCATATTGATGTGTGGTCGTTGGGACCCGTCACCTCTTTGACGTCGTTGAGGAATTACAACGATGGATGCCAAAGGAGTTCGGAGATGTACCCTCGGACCAGATGTAGATTGATTTAGGAGAGCCATTTTGGTCAGTCAATTTAATTTAAGGACTTATGGCCACGATTGGGCTAAGTCCAGTTAAAAATGTCCAATAATTTATTTGCGTTTGTTTTTATTTTTATTTGGGCTTTGCCCAGAAAAGATGCAGGGCATCAATTTGTTTTGGGATCTGCCCTTTATAAATGATGCAGAGCATCAATTTCATTTGGGCTCTGCCCTTTTTATTGTTTTGCAATTTACTTTGGCCTGCTAGGTCTTTTTTACTTGGGCTTAGCCCTTCAAATAATGCATTGCATTTGTGCAAAGCACCAAGAATCTTTTAGATTCAGGAAAAGAAGTGCAGGGCACTTTTTAATTTCTTGATCTAAATTTAGATCAAAGAAAAGAAAAGAAAGAAATCTTTTCTTTCTTTCTGTTTCAGAGAACCAGAGGTTCATAGCAAGTGCAAGGCACTATTTTTATTATTTTTATTTATTTATTTATCTGAGAACCAGAGGTTCATAGCAAGTGCAAGGCACTATTTTTATTATTTTTATTTATTTATTTATCTATTGAAGATCACTGATCTTGTTTTCTAGATCAATGATCTATTCTTTAAGAATTTTCTCAAAGGTTTTTTCCTTTCTTTTTGTGTTTCTCAGAAATTCTCAAGAGTTCTCTCCTCTTTTTTTATCCAATTGTCTATATCTTTGAAATGGGGTCTGGGGTCCTTTTTATAGTGCTCAAAGATCAGTTAAATTTGTTAAAAGGATCTTTTCTGAATGATTCGGGGAATTTTTCCCACCGTTGGATGTTTGATCCAAAGGACCCTGTTTTACAGCAGAATTCTTCTTGTTTTAACAAGAACAGAAAAATTTCCTTAAATTTTCATTCTGTTGTTGCGCAACTCACCAGCGCGTGACACGTGTCGCGCAGTAAGGCGCTTGCGCAACAGCGATTGCGCAACTGCGCAGACACGTGTCGCGCAGCCGTGCGCTTGCGCAGTTGTGCGTGCTCAACTGCGCAGACACGTGTCGCGCTGCGGTGCGCTTGCGCAGACACGTGTCGCGTTGCCGTGCGCTTGCGCAGTTGTGCTTGCGCAACTGTGCAGACACGTGTCGCGCTGCGGTGCGCTTGCGCAGACACGTGTCGCGCTGCCGTGCGCTTGCGCAGTTGTGCTTGCGCAACTGCGCAGACAAGTGTCGCGCTGCGGTGCGCTTGCGCAGTTAAGTGTTACTTATGTTTTTATAGAGCCTTGCTCTGATCGGACGTACTGCCTTGGGTGTTGTGCTGCCGTGTCAACTTCTGACACGTGGCGCATTGCGCGCAGCGCACGGGAACCGAAGCGTTGCTTCAAAATTTGAATTTTCAAAATTCAAACAGAGCCTTGCTCTGATTGGGGGAACAAATGCCCCCCCACCGTTGCGCACACGTGGCGCGCACGTGAGTGAAGAGGTGGCAAGATCCCGACCATTGGATGATGGAGATCAGGTGAAGAGACGCAGGCGTCTATAAATGGGACCCTTGGTCCTTAAAAATTTCTTACTGTTTCAAGAACTTTTACTCAGAGCCTTGCTCTTGCTTAAAACTCTTAGAGCCTTGCTCTTGCTTCTTCTCAAGAACTTTGAAGTTCAGAACTTAGAATCATTCTTAGGTAAAAATTTAAATTAATTTAAATTAATTTTAATTAACAGAGCCTTGCTCTTATAGATCTTTGATCTAAAGAAAACCCCTTTGGGATTTCTTCAACAGAGCCTTGCTCTCATAGATCTTTGATCTAAAGAAGACCCTTTTGGGGTTTCATCCATAGAGCCTTGCTCTCAAAAATTTACAGAGATCTTGTTCTTGGGTTTTAACCCATGAACAGAGCCCTGCTCATAGATCAAATAGAGAACTTCTAAAAGTTTTCATGGATCTTTAAGATCCCAAAAATTTTAATTCTTAGGATTTATAATTTTTATTACTACTACAGAGCTAGGCTCTTTCTCAAGAAGTTTTATTCCTCTGAGACCAGAGTTTGACAAATGTCACTCTGTGACAGAGCTTTGCTCTAAAAAGAGGAGATTTTCTCCTTGTCTCTAGGGATTCCCCCCCAATGAGGATATTCTCTTAGGGGTCTTTTTTATTGACTGACAGTCTCATCCAATGATGGGATTGTCTTATCAAATGATGCGCCGTCATCTTGATTTTGTGGGTCCCTCTTTGGTCCCCTACCCACTGCATTGTAGTGTGATGTAGGCCTTTGAAATGTGAAGCATTGGAACACTAACGATTATGTTTTTTTTTTTGGTCTACAGGAAACATGTCTGAAGATTTGTCTTTCCCTTTTGTTCGCTCAGAAGGAGGGTTCCCACATGCACCGGTGGACCGGGTAGTGTTCGCCTTGATTAAAGATCACGATCCTGAGTGCAAGAGACTTCACCTATGGGGAAGGTGGTACAGCCAGATTATCCAGGGCCGTCGCAGGTTTAGCTCCACCTCACCCTCCGAGCCCATAGTTACGACCCCTTATGCGGACAAACCCCCGGTGGAGTATGCCGTGGAGGTTAAAAATTGGAATTTCGACGACCTCCTTCAGCCTGCAATCGGTGCCATTCCGGTGCAGCCGCCGCCGGCTATAGACATCTTGGGGAGGCGAATCTGTCAGGGTGAAGCACGCCCTTGGGGACAGGCTTATAATATTGGATTGACCCCGCGGCCGCTTGCCGGATATTTGCCATGGGCCCGTTACATTTTGGCGACGAAGAGGGCTCACCTGACGAAGATTGGTTTATACTCCGCCGTCTACGTCTCGCTTTTCGAGTATCCCTCTCCTCCGACGTGGTGGATAAAGGCCTTCGTCGAACAATGGAATATCCCCACCCATACCTTCCTAACAGCGGATAGGGAAGTCTCCATCTCTTTGGAGGAATTTGCTGAGATTTCGGGTTTGCCGATGAGGGGAGAACACTACGAGGAGCTGCTTCCTCCTGATGAGTATGTCTTCGCCACTAAGCAGCTAGTATTTGACTTAACTCCGGCAAATGCCATTCAGCATCAGCACCCGGGCTTAGTGAAGGTGTTGGAGATTTATGAGGAACTCCATTTGAATCGGGCGACCGGGGCGTCAGTTTAGCGGATTTCATTGCTCGTTTTATCCGCTCAGAGTTCCTATCAGAGCAGGGCGAGAAGTTCGCTCAGCTTGCTGACCCCTTTGGTTTCGGCTTGGACCGCCGACCTTTATCGGAAAATGACCAACGGGATTTTTATCTCCCCGGCACTGCCAGCATCCCTTTTTCAGAGATCGCCGTTCCTGGCATGGACGAGGAGACTTTTTTTATAGGGTTCTTGGGTCTATGGCTATGCAGCTTTGCGCTCCCCATGTATCCACGCCTCATGCGGTCTTCCGTCTTTTACCCGGCGCATCGAATGGCGGCTGGTTTGCAGCTATCGGTAGGGATTGCCGGGATGGCTTACCTTTATAATGGACTTAGCGTAGCGGCGGACGCTAATGAGCCTGGGGTACAGCCTGCTAACTTTCCGATGCACTACTTCACTTCTTGGATGGAGCTGCATGTGCGAGGGGTGTTTGGTGCCCATAAGACTCCTCCGTTCTTTGAGAAATTCAAACTCCCAAGAATCATGCGGTTGGTCGGGGCTTCAATCGTGGTTGCATCTCCACGGGAGTCTAGGGGACTGCTCCTGCGTTCACATCTAGTCGGAGCGAAGACCTCTTTTGTGGATAAGGTCATCACCCTGGGCTCCGAGACCGCTAAGTCAGTGGTGTCGCTGCGTGATGACTTTAAGGGCGGGGTTTCTGTACTGAAGGCTCGGGAAATCCTTCACCTTTACTCCATTCGGCCGGGCTACCTAGTCTTTAGGCAGAATAAGACGGCTTTCTTTATGAGGTATAACCAACATCGATTTGCCCGACAATCGAGTTACAATCAAGGGATCCCGATGGAGGTCTTTCTGGAAACACCCGCGGTCGGCCCAGAGGGGATAAGGAATGTGATGCATCATTTCACCCGGCTCAATACAGGCTCCTATTTTTTTATCCGTGAGCCTAGCAGTGTCCCTAAGATAATCCATCCATATGTAGCCTGGTACGCGTATGCTATGGGCCCAATCATCTTAATGGAGAAACGCCTGCTGGTCGACCGTAGGGCTGTGCCTCCTGGCGGTGATCGCAAGGCTCCCTTGCAGCCAAGGATCCAGGTCATCCCTCCGCTAAAAGATGCTGGAGTAGATCGACCACGCGTGTTGAGTCCCCCGCGTGGATTGCCATTGCCCACTATGGTGGATGCACCGCCGGCGCCCCATGCTCCCGCGAAGACGGTTAATGTGGTATCGCCAGGATCTGGCGGAGGGGTGGAGATCGGGACTCGCCGCCCTAAAGTGGCTGCCAAGCGCAAATCCGCTCCGGGTGGATCTAAAGCTGGTGGACAGCAGAAAAAGAAGAAGTCCGCCCTTTCCCTCGATGCGATCCTCGGCTCAAAGCCTGCGGCTTCTCCTGCCAAGACCATATGTGAGTACGGCAGTAATGTGGGCTTCGTGGTAGACCCTGGGGACACCAATCTGGCTGCCGCCATTGCAGCTTCAGAGCGATCGGCGAGGCTTGAAGCGATGTTAAGCAAACTCGCTGAGTCCGGTAATCATCAAACGCTTTATTTGTCATTTCATTGCACTTTGTATTATTATATTTAACTAACATTTGCTCCATTTTCAACAGGTGTCTCTACTGAAGAGGCTATCGCTGCCTCCCTGAAAACCTTCCAGGCGGAGGAGGAGAAGCGTGCCCTAGCAAGCGTCAGTATGTTTTATCCCTTTCTCTTTTATAAGTAAAGTTTGTTGTCTTTTATGATAGTCAACCTGACCTTCTTTTGTTTCTTTGCAGGAGTTGTGTCAATTGACGCAGGGATCCTTCCCGAGTCTGTCATCGAAGTCCCGGCTTCGTCGAAGTTGCCACAAGAGCCTCGGCTTGACAAGACGACGAGGGATGCTATGAAGAATCTAGAGGCATCCCTATATACGGACGATGAAGCCTCGCTCAAGGAAGCCCTGGTGGCATCCGTCTCAACGGCTCGAGAGGAGCGGAAGCGGTTGAGACGCGAAGCAAAGGCGCGCAGAGCTGCTTTGGCCGCAGGAGCGGGCCCTAGCACTATTCCTCGTGCCGACACTCCTTCCGGAGCAAAGGTGGGCAGAGCTAGTTTGGCCACGGGAGCGGGCCCTAGCACTATTCCCCATGCCGACACTCCTTCCGAAGAGGCCCCTGCCGTCCTGTCTACTGCTCATAGGCATGTGGCGCGCGCGGCTCGGAGTGCAAACGATAAGTCCTCGTCAGGTAACACTTCTTTCAGAACCTGGTTGTAAGAATTATCAAGCTATTGGCTCACACGCATTCCATCTTGCAGGGCCAAGTCCGACTGAGGGGGAGGCGGAGACCGTCGAACCCAGGGGAATGGAAGAAGCGGTACTTGCCGAACCCGAGCCGACAGTGAGCACCGTCGTCGGGGCCACGGCGCCTGAAACAGAAGTTGAAGGATCCGCTGCCGAGAAGGTCATCGATGCCGCATCTGAAGTGGCGGCGGATGAGATGATTGTCGAGCCGAAGGCAGTAGAAGTCGAGGCGCTTGAGGCTGGAGATGTCATGGTGCCGATGGATGAGACAACAGTGACCGCAGGACCCGAAGGAGTAGCGGGTAAGGTGGCCACGATTCCTGAAGACGAGCCAGCCGCTCTTTCTCTGGAATCTGGCAATACTCCAATCATAGCCCTCCCCGCGTATGGTTCCTTGCCGTCTCCCGGACTAGCGAGCACAACAACGGTTCCCATCGAATCGGGTGACGAGGCTACGGGTGGTGGCCTGATGTCAGTGGAGGAAGGAATTGCCTCAGTCTCGGCTGGCAGTTCGTCTGGTAAATTTCGGGTTACTATCGTTTCCCCCTTTTTATATATCTTGCGATCTCTTCTAGCAAGCTTGTCTTTGCAGGTGCGGCCAGTGTCGACGCTCCATTGCTTGAATGAGCACCGTCAACTACTGCTTTGGCGGTGGTCACTTCCCCGTCTTCCCTCGTGCCATCGCGGATGTTGGAAGGTATGGATTTGCGACTCACAAGTTAATCTTTTAAACGTGTAGTTCATGGACTAACGCCATACCACCGCATCTTTTCAGGAGTGCTCTTTGATCATCTATATCAAGTGTTGCTCCCACACTTCTCCTTCCCATCCGAACTTGCTTCTCCTTCTAGTGGCGCTGGTGAGTGTACGTTCAATACAATATCTTTGTTCATCCCCTTTTTCTAGCAATTGAATGATTTCTGACTTTTCCCTTTCTTTATTGCAGTGCCACAAATCGAAGGAGGGGATACCAGACCTGCCGCGCTACCGGCCCTTCCGGCTCTGCCGTCTGTTGCTGCTGGTATAGCAAATTCCTTTTTTTTTTTGGTAACCCTTAAATATCTCTTGAACCATCGTTTAACCATGTTTTGTTTTGCAGCTATTGTTCCGGCTCCGGTCCCTTTTGAGTCTCGCGTCCTTCTACCGGCAGGCCCTTTCTTGAGACGCCCGTCTTCAAAGGGTGCTGTGATGGGTTTGGGCATGCTGAGCGGGTACATCGAAGAGCTCAACATGGATGCTCTCCCTTCTGCCGTAGATTTCGCTGTGGATGTTAATCCAATGTTGGCGGCGCTCGTAACTTTTCATAACGAAGGCGTCGTCGAATCTTGGGTTAATCACTGCAGGGAGATCGAGGCCTGTCTATACCGGCTGGAGTCGACGCGCCCTTCTCCCGAAGTTTTAGCCCTGAGCACTCAACGCACAACTTGGCTCGAGCAAAGCACTTCGCACTCCCGCCACTTGGAGAAAGAAGCAGCTCTAAGACTAAGGGAATGCCAAAAGACCTCGAACGAAACGGCCCATCTGCGCGCTGAGGTTGAGGCAAATACTGCACAAGTGAAGACTATCTTTGAGGGTCTCTTGGAGCGCATCTCCCATGGGCTAAACTTGAAGCGGAAGCTTGACGTAGCTGAGCGCGATATTCCAAGTCGGGAGGCTGCCTATCAAGTCGTGAGTGAGCAGCTTGCGTCGGTCTTGCAGCAACGAGCCCAAGTGGAGGCAGAGCTGGCGGTGGTGGCCGATCAAGAGAAGGCATGGAAGGACATATGCGAGCGATTGCTACATCTGTGCAAGACGCTTCCTTCCCAATAATTCTCCTTGCCTCATTTATCTTTGTAAAGTATATGTATATATTTTTTATTCTTTAGCACAATGTATCCTGTACTCAATCAATATTTATGAATAAAAGATGCACATTTTTATCATGTCTTGTGTCTTTTCTCCGTCTGTTCTTTCTTTTATTATCAGTACGCCACCTTAGTAACCATGATTGACGGACGATTGGGACGAGTATCCCGACCTTCTTAAGAAATAACGATGGCTTAGGCCGCAGGTTCAGATCTGCTGCCTAAGACTTTTCAACTCTATAAGCCGTGAGGGTCTCATAGAGACTTTTCTCCCTACGGGTCGAGAGGATCCCATAGGTGGATTTTCTCCTTAGGAATCGTGAGGATCCCTAAGTGTTGTTTTCTCTTATAAGTCGTAAGGATCCTATAAGAGAATTTTCCCTCTTACGAGTCGAGAGGATTCGTAAGTGGTTGTTTCCCTCCTCGACGAAATTCGACTTCGGAGAGTGAGACCCGTGAATAGTATGCAAGAGACCAGTTTGGATTGACTTGCAGGGCCCCATTGCTCAAAAAGCAAGCCTTCCTTGCTGTTTGAGACTTCTTCTTACAAATTGAGACAATTGGGGGTCTGTCTGCAGTTGTAGCGGAACAGTTGACATGAGTTAGGAAGCTCTCATCACGGAGTGTTTGTATCCGTGAGTCGAAGAATTTGTTAGGGATTATTTGTTTCCCAAGCGCCAAGGATTATTTGATTCCTTGGGGTTTGAAACGAGTCGAGGGTTCCCACGGGGGCTCTGGTGGCTCTGCGGGTCGACGCGGATCAGGAAGCTCTCGTCAAGGAGTGTTTGTATCCGTGAGTCGAGGAGTTTGCTGGGATTATTTGTTTCCCAAGCGCCAAGGATTATTTGTTTCCTTGAGGTTTGAAACGAGTCGAGGATTCCTACGGAGGCACTGGTGGCTCTGCGGGTCGGCGCGGATCAGAAGGCTCTCGTCAAGGAGTGTTTGTATCCGTGAGTCGAGGAGTTTGCTGGGATTATTTGTTTCCCAAGCGCCAAGGATTATTTGTTTCCTTGGGGTTTGAAGCGAGTCGAGGATTCCTACGGAGGCATTGGTAGCTCTGCGGGTCGACGCGGATCAGAAGGCTCTCGTCAAGGAGTGTTTGTATCCGTGAGTCGAGGAGTTTGCTGGGATTATTTGTTTCCCAAGCGCCAAGGATTATTTGTTTCCTTGGGGTTTGAAACGAGTCGAGGATTCCTACGGAGGCACTGGTGGCTCTGCGGGTCGACACGGATCAGAAGGCTCTCGTCAAGGAATGTTTGTATCCGTGAGTTGAGGAGTTTGCTGGGATTATTTGTTTCCCAAGCGCCAAGGATTATTTGTTTCCTTGGGGTTTGAAACGAGTCGAGGGTTCCCACGGGGGCTCCGGTAGCTCTGCGGGTTGACGCGGATCAGGAAGCTCTCGTCAAGGAGTGTTTGTATCCGTGAGTCGAGGAGTTTGCTGGGATTATTTATTTCCCAAGCGCCAAGGAGTATTTATTTCCTTGGGGTTTGAAACGAGTCGAGGGTTCCCACGGGGGCTCTGGTAGCTCTGCGGGTCGACGCGGATCAGAAGGCTCTCGTCAAGGAGTGTTTGTATCCGTGAGTCGAGAAGTTTGCTGGGATTATTTGTTTCCCAAGCGCCAAGGATTATTTGTTTCCTTGGGGTTTGAAACGAGTCGAGGATTCCTACGGAGGCACTGGTGGCTCTGCGGGTCGACGCGGATCAGGAAGCTCTCGTCAAGGAGTGTTTGTATCCGTGAGTTGAGGAGTTTTGATGAAGTCACTGGCTTCTTCGGTTGAAATGAATCAGTGATATTTGGGGTTCGTCTTCTGATGGAATCCGCTGGGAAAGTATGGTCCATTCTTTGTTTACGCCCTTGGATTGTATATAGGGATCGATGTGATCTTAACTGTAGGGCCAAAGTTTTATCATTTCTTCTTTTTATTTTATTTTATTTCCGCGATGCTCTATCATTTAAGCTTTTATATCGCGAAGGTCGCGATTGCCCAAACATTTCGACTATTTTTCGCGGTGCCCAATCATTTCGGCTATTTATTTTATTTTTACTCGTTGCTTTTTATTACGAGTTGCCCAATCATTTCGGCTATTTTTCTATGCATATATTTTTACTTGCTGCTTTTTATTGCATGTCGCCCCATCATTTCGGCTATTTCGTATGCATGTGTGGCCTACTGGCTTTTCGCTGTAAACCTGAAATTGGACACCGATTTCGGCATCAGCACCGCTGCAACTGGGATATTGCCAGGAGCGAATCATCATTTGCCTCTGTCGTTGTCGAACAAAGGAGGCTTAGCGACCAGGGTTAGGGTCCTGTCGACTAAGGCTTTTGATTTCATGAGCCGTAAGGGTCTCATAAAGGTATTTCTCCCTACAAGTCGTGAGGATCTTGTAGGTGTATTTTCTCCTTTGGAATCGTGAGGGTTCCTAAGTGTTTTGTTCCTCTGTAAGTCGCATGGATCCTACAGGAGGGTTTTCTCCTCATAAATCGAGGGGATTTATAAGGGTTGTTTACCCTGCGAACGTATTCCCAGTTACGGATGAAATTTGGCTAGGGAAATGTTTATTCGCGCCCGTGGATTGTATACAAGGGTCAATATTGAACCGCTTGTAGGGCAATATTGGGAGTTTGTGGGGGTTTGCTTAAGCACAGGTTTAGATCTCTGTAACTTAAGACTTTCAAATCTTATGAGCCGTGAGGGTCCCATAAGAGAGTTCTCCTTACGAGTCGTGAGGATCTCGCAAGTTTATTTTCTCCTTAGGAATCGTGGGGATTCCTAAGTGTGTTGCTCCCTCGTGAGTCGTAAGGATCTCACGCGGGTGGTTCCTCCTTATAAGGTCGAGTGGACCCTATAAGTGTCTTTTAACGAGGTTGCGCTCTTTCGAGTTTTCACAAACACTCGACGGTAGTCCTGCTGTTTTTACTCACGGAGCCCTTTCAGGTTTTCATCCGTGCCCTTTTTGCTTATGGACATGCCGTTTTTTTTAGATCCTTTTACCCTTTGTCATTGAGATCCTGACTTTTCAACTCCCCATATTAATAATAATTATGATATTTATAACAAGTATGTATGGTTTTACCAAAACCCACTCCATATATCATATGGTGTTAGCAGCGTACTCATTGGTAATACCTTGCATTGCTGAACCAAGCCACCAGAGTTCGAATCTCATACCCCATATACTTTTGTGCACTTGATTGTATCATGTTTGATAATATATGGAAATCTTTCTTCCTTTTCTTTTTTACGAGGTCGCGCCCTTTCGGGTTTTCACAAACACTCGTCGGCAGCCCTGCTGTTTTTACTCACGGAGCCCTTTCGGGTTTTCATCCGTGCCCTTTTTGCTTATGGACATACCGTTTATTTTATTTTATTTTTATATGTTTTTTTTATATCTCGTCAGCCTAAGGATGCTGCGGTATTAGTTTAAAGACGTTTCGGTCTGCTATTAGTTTAAGGACATTTCGGTCCATTATGGAGAAGGCCGGCTACTGCTTATAAAGCTTGAGCTTAGGAAGATAGCGAGCGGACATAGTCGTCATCATCTATCATTGACCTAGGCTGTGGCTCATTAAGCGTAATATTTCTTTAGGAAGCGACAGTTTATCGGCCTGAAAGGCCTTTCACCGTGCATGTCCATGTGTAGATAGGCCCCACCCTGGTAAACTTTATCTATGACGTACGGGCCTTCATAATTTGGCTCAAATTTTCCCCGCTTAGCGCGATTGGGGATCATGGACCTTTTGACCACTAGCACGAGTTCTCCTTGGTGGAATGTCCTTGGTCGGGTCAATCTTTCGTATGAGCGCGTCATCTTTGCTTTATAAGCTTCCAGATTTTGTTGTGCTAGAAGCCGGATTTCATCAAGGGCGTCAAGCTCTTCAAACCGAAGGTGAGCATTTTCTTCGTCTGTCAGCTCGTAGTGGACTGCCACTCGTAGAGAGGGTAATTCTATCTCGAGAGGGAGTACTGCTTCGGTGCCAAACACCAACGCGTACGGCGTTGTGTTCGTGGCCGTCTTGAACGTAGTTCGATATGCCCAAAGAGCTTCTTGTAGTCTTTCGTGCCAGTCTCTCTTATTTCGTGACACTGTTTTCTTCATGATCTTCGTCATGTTCTTGTTGAAGGCCTCAGCTAGACCGTTAGCTCGCGGATTATAAACTAAGGAATATCTCCAGTCTATATTGTGCTGCTGTGCGAAGCGGCTAATTTTATGACTTCGGTAGGCTGGCCCATTATCAGAGATGATCCTTCTTGGGGTTCCAAACCAGTATATGACATGTGTTTTGAAGAAATGGAGGATGTTCTCCGTCTTCACTTCCCTCAACGGTACCGCCTCTGCCCATTTGGAGAAGTAATCAGTCGTCGCCAAGATGAAACGTTGTCCCTTTGACGATGCTGGTTCGATGGGGCCGACTATGTCAGTTCCCCACATTTCGAATGGCCAACTAGCCACTGTTGGATGCAGTGGATTGGGATGCTGATGGATGAAGTCCCCATGAATTTGGCATGAATGACATTGCCTCGCGTATTCCAGGCAATCCTGCATCATCGTGGGCCAGTAGTAGCCCATCCGTTTTATCTTCAACTTCATCTTAGGGCCTGCTTGGTGGGAACCGCAGAGTCCGTCATGAACTTCTTGGACGACCCTTCTCGCTTCGTCAGGTCCTAGGCATCTCAGTCACAGAGAATCGAATGTCCTCTTGTATAGAGTATCGTTGACGAAGGCGAAAGACAGAGCTCGTTTCACGAGCTGATGTCTTATGGACGCTTCTTCAGGCATTCGGTGGAACTTGAAGTAATCTATGAAGACTTCTCTCCAGTCTTCGGTCTTCTCATGGTCTTTTATTTGTAGGGTCGCCTGCTCAGTTGCTGCCTTTTCTTTATATGATTCTGGATGTATTTCTGCTGGGGCGAGCACTCGACGGCTTTGTATCACGATTCTAACGTCATCGAGGTTCTCGTCAGCCAATTCTTTAGCAAGTTTGGCTAGTGTGTCCGCTTTGCTGTTTTCCGCGCGCGTTATACTTTCCAACGTGTAAGAGGGAATTTGGGTTAGCAGTTGCTGCACTTTTTTACCGTATTTTACCAATTCCGGTTTGCATGTTTGGTAATCGCCGTTTACTTGACTGACGACCAGTTGGGAGTCCACATATATGAGGAGGCTTTCAATTCCCATATCAATGGCGATCTCGAGGCCTGCTATCAAAGCTTCATATTCAGCTTCATTATTCGTTCTTGGCTCTGTTAAGGAGAAGGCGAAGCGCATTATTCCTCCTTGTGGAGTCACAAAGATGAGTCCTACCCCTGATTTGATCATTGGCGTACTTTGTTTGTGCTTTTTCATGGAAGATGCTCCATCGAAATAAAGCTCCCAACGGGTATCACCACTGTCGATTGCGTCAAACGCATGTCTGTCTGGCAAATCGCAATTTAAAGGAGAATCGGCAGGTATGGGATGCTCAGCAAGGAAGTCGGCGATGGCCTGGCCTTTTACTGCCCTGAGAGGTTGATATGTTATCGAAAATTCCATCAAGAGCAGGGCCCATTTAGCGAGCCGCCCTGTCAATATGGATTTTGACATTAGATATTTGAGAGGGTCCACTTTTGAAATAAGACGGACCTCGTGCGCCAACACATAGTGCCTAAGCTTTGTTATTGCGAAGATCAACGCCAGGCAGTGTTTTTCAATGGGAGAGTAGTTGCTTTCTGCCCCCAGCAGAACTCGACTTAAGTAGTAGAGTGCTCTTTCTTTCCCATGATCGTTCTCTTGTGCCCATAATACGCCTAAGGAACCTTCGAGGGCGGTTGTATAAAGAATGAGAGGCTTCCTCTTAACCGGAGCAGCCAACACCGGTGGGTTCTGCAGGTATTGCTTGATCTCATCCAGTGCGCCTTGGCATTTTTGATCCCAAACGAATGGGGTTCCCTTCTTCATCAGGTGACTATAAGGACGGCACTTTCCTGAAAGGTTGGCTATAAATCACCGTATGTATGCGAGTTTCCCTTGGAGAGACCGCAGCTGTTTGAGAGTCCTCGGCGGAGGCATTTCCATGATCGCTTTAATCTTTGACGGATCTATTTCAATACCTCGGTGTCGAACAACGAATCCCAGGAATTTGCCCGAGGAAACCCCGAACGCACATTTAAGAGGATTCATCTTCAAGTTGTATTGCCGAAGGTGTTGAAATACAGTCTTCAGATGCTCGAGATGTTCCTCGTATGATTTGCTTTTAACCACGAGATCGTCGATATAGCATTCAACAATTTCGTGTATAAGGTCGTCGAAGATCTTTGTCATGGCCCTCTGATAAGTAGCACCGGCGTTCTTCAAACCGAAGGGCATCACATTATAACAAAATATACCAAGAGGGGTCCTGAAAGCCGTATGTTTCTGATCTTCAGGATGCATTTTTATTTGATTATACCCTGATGAGCCGTCCATGAAGGAGAAAACCTCATGAGTGGATGTATTGTCTATCATCAGTTCAGTGACCGGCACTGGGAAATCATCCTTCGGGCAAGCTTTATTAAGATCCCGGAAGTCTACGCATATGCGCACTGTCCCATTCTTCTTCATCACTGGGACGATGTTGGCGATCCATTCAGGGTATTGAACTTCCTGGATGAAGCCAGAGTCGATTAACTTTTTGACTTCGGTATTTATGCTCATCTCAAGCTCGAGTCGCATTCTTCTCGGCGCCTGTTTGACTGGCTTGATGTACGGGGATATTGCTAGTCTATGTACAGCAATTTCTGGATCTAGTCCCAGCATCTCGGAATAGTTCCATGCGAAGCAATCTTTATGCTGCACAAGGACGTCTTTTAACGCAGCCACCCTCTCTTCAGACAGCAGCTCGCTGACAAATGTCGGTCGCGGATCGTTTACCGTCCCCAACTCAATTTTCTTGAGGTTATCTGCAGTAGTATGGATTCCATCCTCCAGTTCTTTTGGCGCTGGTGGAAATTCTGAGATTACCTCATTGCTGCTGTTTTCAAAGCACCAAGGATGGCTGTTCATGTCCTCGGACTCTTCTTTTAATATTGTTATCACATGGCAGGCGCGAATTTTCTGCCAATCCCAATGCGGGGTTGGTTCTATCCTTGTGTTTTCGGGTTCATGCTTTTGCGGCGGCGCTACCCTCCAGTTGTCAGACAACGCGAATTTGCCAAGCTGATATTGGTCCTCAACCCAATTCTTAAAGGTGAAGCAATCTTCAAGCGGATGCCCTACTACTCGATGGTAAGAGCAATAATTTGGGTTGGAGACTTCACCCGCTTGCTCAGGGTGTTTAGACTCTGGCAGTGTAAGCATTTGATGTTTTAGAGCAAGATCAAGTATTTTCCTTGTTTTGTTCCGAGGAAATGAGTATGCTCGACCCATTTTCTTCATGAGGGCTAGGTCAATAACGCTCGACTCTCGGATGCGTGGCTTCTTAGCTCTACTTTGTGGTTGTCGAGCGCCTTTCTTGCCTTTCGACTTGTTTTTGCTTTCGCGTCGAACCTTTTTTGTATTAGGTTGACAAGGAGCGGCATTTTCATCCTTCACCGCCTGTTGAAGGAGGCACTGTGTCTTGGCTTTCTCATAGATTGCCATTTCACGATTGTGATCATCTCGGGCTTTTTGACCCGCATTCCTTATAAGTTTGCTCATCTGGTCTTCAAATGATGGACTGGGCGGTTTTGCATCAGGAACTTTTGCTGGCTCAGGATTAGCGTCCTCCCATTGAGCGTCCGCCTCTCCATCGAAGTCATACATGACATAACAGCTGTTTACTAGCTCCCGTTTCTTTGACCGGATGTACCCAAGCCCTTTTGTTTCTATTCACCCGTTAGGCAGTTTGCATTGAGTCCCGGAAACGTTCCAGACCTTGTCATAGAATTTGGCTTTTCTAACGGTCTGTGTGAAGGACATCCCCTGGCGTTTCAGCGGTTTCTTCAAACCTTCAATATAATGTCTGGGGAGACGGATAGGCTGAAGCCTGTCGAGCGTGGGATCCGCGCCATGCCAAATTTCTTTTTCCACCTTGTTTTCTTCAGAACGGTAGAATAGGATTGCCTTCTCGCCTTTTCGTCCGGGAGGGATATAGAATGTCTGCAATTCTTCTACGCTGTTGGTGTCGAGTGCATCCAGTTCTTTGTAATGTTCAAGCGGCACCATGGTCATCTGCAGACTTCGCTCTTCACTAGCGGAAACCCATATTGAAGGCCGAGCAGGGAATACAGCATGAACTTCATCCTCTGAATCACTGCCGAAGATCAATGAAGGAACGGATGGTCCTGGCCTGGTGGCTTGGGATGGGCCTGAATAAATTATATCCTCCTCCTCCTCGGTGTCACTGCCGAAGACAGGGATGGTGGCGTTAGTTTTGTTCTCCGGTTTGTGACACCTTTCCGTGTCTTCGAAACTCGGTAAGAAGTATTTGGCATCTTCATACTTGCGAACTTCGTTTACGGAAAACGGATTCAACTCTCCCGCCACTGTGTACTCGAGGCCATCCCTAGAATACTTCATGCACTGATGCTGTGTAGAAGGGATGATATTGTACTCGTGTAGCCATGGTCGGCCGAGCAGAGCATTGTAGCACGTCTTGGCGTCTATAACATGGAATTTGATGTCTGTGACGAGCAACCCGAAGCGTAGCGTCAATATCACAGATCCAAGAGTTTTTGACGATTGGGAGTCGAATCCGGAGATGGTGATTTTGTCTCGGGCGAGGTGTTGGACACTCATGCAAATCTCCTTTAACACTCGCACATTGAGTAAATTAACAGACGATCCGTTATCGACCAAGATTTTACCTATCTTTATGTCATGGCAGTACCCCGAGACATAAAGGGGACGATTGTGTTCACACGTCCCGAGGAGAAGGTCTTCATCACCAAAAGCAACGTCGGCTGTGTGCACTTCTTCTAATTCGTCCTTCATCTTTTCTTCGGCTAGGAAGGCTTGGAACTAGTCCGGATCTTGTAGGGCCTTAATCAAAGAATCCCTCGCCTCTTTTGATAGTAATAGGGCATCGAGAATGCTGAGTTGTGAGGGTAGCTTTCTCAGATGCGCCAAGACATTGTAATCCACTTTATTACTTTTTGGCGGGTTCTCGGCATTTAGCTCTTCTAGAACTTGGTCATCTAAGACGATGTCTTCAGAGACCTTTTCTTTCCCTTTATCTTTTCTATTCGAGGGTCCGAGGTTCTTTTCAGGCAGTGTCTGATTCCGCAGCCGGATATTTTCGCAAACCACTGGCTCCTCTTCTTTTCCCGAAGTTGACTCTTTAAAGAGAGGGGCAAGTTCTAGCTCCTCATCAGAGTCGCTCCCAAATGTAGGCACTTGTGACCCGGTAGTGTTAACCGTGTAACAATTGCCGGCAGTTCTTTCAAGCTCTTTGGTCGTGTTTCTTTGCTCCCGACGAATCTTACGCTTTTCCCGTTTAAAGCGTTGTTGATTAGCGACGTATCCTTGCCACCATCTATCGAAAGCCTTGCACTCTTGAGTGGGATGCGAGACCTTCTGATGATATAAGCAATAAGAGGGGTGCATTTCTACCACACCAGTCATTTTTCCTTCAGAGGATGGTAGCTTCATGCCCATTGATATGGCCTTAGCAAACCTCTTTTTTTTTTATCTTGAATTGGCTTTTGTCAGCGGTAGAGGCATTTTGCTCCAGCGGGATCATCTCAGCTCTTTCCTCAAGTCGTTGGCGCTTGGCCCTTTCGAATATAGCCGTCTCGCGTTCTCGATCAGCTTTACTTTTCAATCGAGCTTCACTAAGAAACGCGTCAATCATTTCGATTGATAATTCCGGAACCCTTGACTCAGTATTTGCCCCCGGCGTTTTAGTGCCAGAAGTCCCTTCATCGTTCGTGGTCAAATGGGAGATCATATGACAGCTTGCCACATATTCCTCGGATTCATCCGATGAACTTTCTCCCTCATCTTCTTTTTGAAAGACGTGATCAAGGAAATCTTGGAGCGTAATGGGAGTCCGCGCCTTTTGGTTGTATTCATCCAGTGCGTCGATTTGCTTTTGTAAGTCCGTGCGCTTGTCGCTAGGCTTCACGGGCTTCTTAGATTTCTTCTTCTTCTTTTTCAAAGATTTTGACGGCTGACTATGAACGCTTGAACTACCACCATCGGTCCTCGGAGTCGGACGTGGCTTCAACATCCCCTCAATAACCTGCGGTTCTAAGGGGTTCTTCCACTTGACCGCTGGACAGGTCTGAAGATCATTTAGCATTCTCCTCGTTTTGGCTGATAATGCAACCTCCCAGGGAGCTTCTTCAATGACGGAGCATGTTGCCCCCGGCGTATTCGTCCCTTTAGAGGTGTGGGGCTGCGGGGGATTCACCTTCCATTTGTCGGATAGCGCAAATTTGCCCTGGCGGTACTGGGTTTCAAGCCAATTTTTGAAAACGTAACAGTCTTCGATCGGATGTCCTAGCACTCGATGGTAAGGGCAGTAATTGGGCTCGTTGACGTCACTTGGTTGCAACGGGCGTTTTGGATCTGGCAGATTTATGAGTCTGTTGCGCAACGCCAGCTCGAATAGCCTCCTCGTTTTATCGCGGGGAAAGGAGTAAGGACGTCCCATCCTGTCCTCAAGGGGTACGTATGGGCGTGTATTGTTTGGACGAGCAACCGTCTTCGAGTCGCTCGGTTGTTGTTGGGCATTAGCGACAATGATCGCTTTTCCCTTTCCTTTATCGTTTCGGGAGTCCGGCTTCGGGAGAGGGGGTTTATGGCCCATCTGATCCATCTGCGCTAATTTGTCGATCAAAGCCTGGAAGGAAGTCGGCTTGAAGAACATCATAAACTGTGAAATGGTTGCTTGTGGATCAAGGGTTCCAATAAACATTCCCACCGCAGGGGTTTCTTCTATGCGCTGTTCACACTTAGACCATAGATTACGCCACCGTATAGCGTACTGAACCCATGTCTCGCCGGGTTTTACCCTGGCATTAATCAGTGCCGTCATCGGGGTACGCTCACTGGCACTTGCAAAACGTTGGGTAAAGAGTAGCTCCATCTCCGCGAAGGTTTTAATAGAGTCGTTGGGGAGCTCAGAATACCATTCGAACGCCGTATCTGATAGGCTTCCAACGAACTGGCGAAGCAAAAGCTTATCGTCGCCGCCGGTGTTACCGCAAAGCGCCCTGAACTGGGCAACATGTTGATGGGGATTGCCGGTCCCTTTGTAGACATGAAACTTAGGAATTGTGTAACCCGGCGGGTATTTGATTTGGTCATACCAGCCTGGATACGGTCGCCCTGTTTTTACGACATGGCCGGCTGCTTCGGCCGCGTGATGAACCTTTATTTGCTGGGCTATATATTCGTCCAGATCAGTTTTAGAGATTGTATCCTCTTTAGCCGTTGATAGAACGGGCTGAGGGTTTGATGTCTCTCCCCTATCATCACCAAGGACAATCGGGGGTTCTTCAGTCGGGGGATCTTGTTGTATCATCATCCCTATCATGTCCTGGAAGAGGAGGCCCATACGCTGTATATTGGCTGCTTGTTCAGCAGCCTCTTTGTCTCTCTTTTCCAGTACTCGGCGGAGGAACTCGGCGTCGGTCTCTTCCTCTTGGCGTTCGTCTAAGGACATCCCAGGGTTCTCTTTTGGCTCCGTGAGTGCAGCCATTGTAGTCATCATCTCTTGGAGCTTTTGTTGCTGCTCCTGAGCCTTGGTCACTGATCGGGTAAGCGGTCGGTGACCCGTAGAAGTACGACTTTCTTCCTTTCCAGAAGCCATATAAACCGTATGAACTGTTATGTCCCCTGACTTGGGGCTTTTAGGTTCACCGCTTTTAAACTTTGTCAGTGTCACGGGAGCTTTTTCTGGCCTTTTTCTTTTGTGGACCATTGAGGTTGAAGGAGCCGTTGAAGTGGGCATCCTGGTATTTGTTGCCCCCTGCTGTTTAATGGGGCGGTTTTTGTCCTTTTCCACCTTTGCCTTTTTCTGGCGATGAAAGTGGTCTGGGTCAATCACAGAGTCTTGAACCCTCCGCCAAACTTTATAAATTTTTGACGACAGCCGTTGAGGGGGCTGTTCCTGCTTTGTCTCCGGAGCTTTTTCCATAGGCGGAGGAGATCTTTTCAATATAGCAATTGGAGAGTTCTTTCTCACCTTCCTCAGCAATTCAAAGCTGCTCCCAGTTGGAACAGCAGCGTTGACCTCCACCACTGGAGCAGGTGGGGTTAGCCCTGAGGGGGAGTTGCCCCCTGCTTTCCTTACTCGTTGCCAATGGCGACGTCGCGCACGACGAGCCGTTGGGACTGGCTCGGAAATCGAGATGGTTTCTTGTTGCCCCCTGTTTGAGTGTGGGGTAACTGCCGATGTCAGCCTATCGAAGACTGATCCCTTTTGACCAGCTGGGGGAGGAGTGGGAACCGTCAATCTTGTGAAGACCGACTCTCTGATGGGAGAAGCCGCTTTAACGACTTCCAAAGCAGTGGCCGTTGCCCTCTTTGGGATGGCCACTTTATAGTTCTGACCTAGCCTGGTGAAAACGGAGGCTGTCGGTTTAGTAGCGGGCGACCCGTTCACAGGGGCTGTCGAAACAGTGAGCCGGTTGAAGACCGACTTTTTACCCACCTCCGGTGCAGGTATTGGTGCAGAAAAGCTTGCAGGTGGGATCATAGTCCCGAAGAACAAGCCGGTGGTGGCTTGGGTCACCTGGTCTACCGGCAGAGTAAGGAAGGAAGCCGCTTGGGGCCCATACGTCACACCTCCTGGTGAAGTGGAGCGTCTGTTGCAGTGGCATTTCGAGCAATTGGTGCAGTTGGTGGCCATTGGATCTTGAGTTCTGCGCCAGGCAAAAGACCAAATCTTAGTACCTTGAAATCCGAAGACAACCATTTAACAAACCGCGATTGGTTCGCGAAGACGACACACGAAGTGTGGAGTGGAAAGAGGAAGAGGTCCTACCGGGCGTGCCAGAATCTGTTCCCCTCCGAAAGGCGGCGCACAGGACCGCGATGTCCTGGCACTGAGATTCGGGGCAGATGCTATTTGGTTTTATCCGTCTACCTCTCCGAAGATGCCAAGTTGATTTATGGCACCGTGTATCGGAGGTTTAGACGGATGCGGCCGATGTAGCAGACTTCGTCAGATTCCCCCTCGCTTGAGGGGTTTTTGATTGTGGGGACGCCCTTCCCTGCAGGCGCAAGCCCCTGCAGTTAATTACGCTACCGCATCGCGGTAACAACTTTCTCCTTCTCCAGAATTTCACTTCGTGTCGTGTGTGTTTGTTTTGTTTGTGGTTGCCCGTGGATTGTATACGGAGACTGAGTAATGCCGTCGCCCGTAGGACGTGGATTAGTCCAAATCCGTATTTACTTAGATTTGGGTTTGGTGTTTTTAGTTTAAGGATGCATTAGCCGCGTTGCGGCTAAGATTCACTTAAACGTTCGTTAAGGATACGATAGTCCTGTTTGAGACTAAGATCAACTTAACGTGATCGTTTAGATCCAACAAAAGAGCGTTTGGGCTCTATTGTTCCAGTTTGGGAGATTCATAGTCCAATTTGGGACTAAATTCTGTTTGGAGGATACGTTAGCCATTTTTGAGGCTAAGATCGACTCAAACGTTTGTTAAGGATACGTTAGTCCAATTTGAGACTAAGATCAACTTAACGGGACCGTTTAGATCCGACAAAAGAGCATTTGGGCTCTATTGTGCCAGTTTAGGGACGTGGTGGTCCATATTCCAGTTTAGGGACGTTCCGGTCCGATATTAGTTTAGGGACGTTTCGGTCCGATATTAGTTTAGGGACGTGTCGGTCCATCATTAGTTTAGGGACGTTTCGGTCCATCATTAGTTTAGGGACGTTTCGGTCCATCATTAGTTTAAGGACGTTTCGGTCCACGAGTTTAAGGACCCCGCAGTCCATATTGATGTGTGGTCGTTGGGACCCGTCACCTCTTTGACGTCGTTGAGGAATTACAACGATGGATGCCAAAGGAGTTCGGAGATGTACCCTCGGACCAGATGTAGATTGATTTAGGAGAGCCATTTTGCTCAGTCAATTTAATTTAAGGACTTATGGCCACGATTGGGCTAAGTCCAGTTAAAAATGTCCAATAATTTATTTGCGTTTGTTTTTATTTTTATTTGGGCTTTGCCCAGAAAAGATGCAGGGAATCAATTTGTTTTGGGCTCTGCCCTTTATAAATGATGCAGAGCATCAATTTCATTTGGGCTCTGCCCTTTTTATTGTTTTGCAATTTACTTTGGCCTGCTAGGTCTTTTTGACTTGGGCTTAGCCCTTCAAATAATGCATTGCATTTGTGCAAAGTACCAAGAATCTTTTAGATTCAGGAAAAGAAGTGCAGGGCACTTTTTAATTTCTTGATCTAAATTTAGATCAAAGAAAAGAAAAGAAAGAAATCTTTTCTTTCTTTCTGTTTCAGAGAACCAGAGGTTCATAGCAAGTGCAAGGCACTATTTTTATTATTTTTATTTATTTATTTATCTGAGAACCAGAGGTTCATAGCAAGTGCAAGGCACTATTTTTATTATTTTTATTTATTTATTTATCTATTGAAGATCACCGAACTTGTTTTCTAGATCAATGATCTATTCTTTAAGAATTTTCTCAAAGGTTTTTACCTTTCTTTTTGTGTTCTTCAGAAATTCTCAAGAGTTCTCTCCTATTTTTTTTATCCAATTGTCTATATCTTTGAAATGGGGTCTGGGGTCCTTTTTATAGTGCTCAAAGATCAGTTAAATTTGTTAAAAGGATCTTTTCTGAATGATTCGGGGAATTTTTCCCACCGTTGGATCTTTGATCCAAAGGCCCCTGTTTTACAGCAGAAATCTTCTTGTTTTAACAAGAACAGAAAAGATTTCCTTAAATTTTTATTCTGTTGTTGCGCAACTCACCAGCACGTGACACGTGTCGCGCAGTAAGGCGCTTGCGTAACAGCGATTGCGCAACTGCGCAGACACGTGTCGCGCAGTCGTGCGCTTGCGCAACTGCGCAGACACGTGTCGCGCTGCCGTGCGCTTGCGCAGTTGTACTTGTGCAACTGCGCAGACACGTGTCGCGCTGCGGTGCGCTTGCGCAGACACGTGTCGCGCTACCGTGCGCTTGCGCAGTTGTGCCTGCGCAACTGCGCAGACACGTGTCGCGCTGCGGTGCGCTTGCACAGTTATGTGTTACTTATGTTTTTAAAGAGCCTTGCTCTCATCGGACGTACCTCCTTGGGCGTTGTGCTGCCGTGTCAACTTCTGACACGTGGCGCATTGCGCGCAGCGCACGGGAACCGAAGCGTTGCTTCAAAATTTGAATTTTCAAAATTCAAACAGAGCCTTGCTCTGATTGGGGGAACATAGATTCCTGTGATTGGTATTCAGTTGGAAGTAATGATTTTGAGAAACTTGTTTCTCCTTCGGGTTACTCATAATTGGATGTATTCCTAATTTGAGTAATGCTAATTAGCCTCTCTCCATTAAGTTGATATGCACTGGAGACAGCTGCATGATTTGAATCTGGTTCCAATTAAATTAGTGCCTCTATTTCTATATTGTATATAGAATGGTTCATATCTTAACGATGTTAAGATACGGGGAGTTGTCCAGCTTATGCTTAAAACCAGACACTGGATAACTCAAGGCACGTTTTTGTAATGGCAGTTTGTGGGTTGACCCTGGCTTTGACGAGGGTTGATTTTCTACCATCTGAAAGATCAATAGTGATATTGTTCCTGACTCGCAACAGTTTTAGTAAAATGGATTTTTTCAGAAAATAGTAGTGGGAGTATGGTAGAACTGGAAGTGATTCCAGAACCGCAAACGATTATGGAAAATTTAATAGGACCTATATATTCAATCAGGTTTGACATTCCAATAGCCACTCCGCAGATATGGTGGGTAACCTCAGACACCCGAGAGGTACTCCGGTAGCCTCAAGGACGGTGACAGGGAGGTTCTTGTTTACCCAGACTTGACTCTACTATTGTTCCAGACTATGAGACCTGGCAAGAGGATAAGTATAACGTCATTCTAAACTAGCTTTAGAAGTTCACGTATATATTATTCTGCCAGAGGGTTGTCGTAGTCAGTGGGAGCAACTGAAGCATAGTGGGCAAGTATCTTATGTCTATTTATAGGCTTGAGCAAATATAGCGGAGATTAGATCATCTAATTTTGATGAAACAGTCATGGCTTTGAATTCATCAGAATAGGGGATGGATCTGTTGAGAAGGTAGTAGGGTGTGATGTTCTGGTATTTGGATGACATACACAGAGTAGGAAGTAAAATTCTTATGCTACGATCGGTTGTACTTTGGTCGTCACACAGTTGTTTCTCCATAGAGGATATGGATATAATATCTGACATTCTGGTTACTAGATCTATGGTTTTAGATCTAGATTTGGGTAGTTTCCCAATATGGGTACTTTGACAATATTCTAATAATATTTTAGAATAGATGACTCCTGGAATGGTGGTGTACCTGCAGGTGATGGAGTCACCCTCTCTAAAGGTGTCTTAGAGACTAAAGGAGAGAGGGATGTGCATGATTGGCAGATCACTTGGTTAGGCAATTGAGTCAATCATGAGATGTCAAGTACCACACCAGATGTTGTTTTTGCACTAGATGCGATAAGTTTATATTAATCCAATCCTGGAGAAACATAGGGAAGCAGTTTTAGAACATAAGTGCATGTTCTACGGATTTGATGACGACAGCCTCCTTCGGGAGACGGTTATCATTCCAGGCTTCAAAGGTGACATGGATGACAGAGTGATTGTCAGAGTTAAAGTTTTCCCTCTGACGAGGGACAGTATTATGGACAGGTGGTCCAAGAGGATACTGTGAGAGGCATGGTGCTGGATACTGATTAGGTTCAGTTATCGATACAGTCTAAGAAGTTTGGATTTGGAGTTCATTTATGAACTAGGTCCCATCGGATATCCAGACCTATTCTAAGACAGGTATTACTCAATTCGGGAGATGGTTTTCTCCGCGAATTTGAGATTAAGAGAGACATTGAAAGAAACATCAGGGCGAATCCACTCACTGAGGCTATTTCTCGAACACAAGAGTTTTACAAACTAGATTTGTGAAACTGATTAGTAGAGGAGTTGGATGTTCGGTATCACACTGGTTGTGAGTATGCGACATCGCAATAATTAGCCTTGAGTGCAAGTGAGAGATTGTTGGAGATAGTGCCCTCAAAGTCAATTATTAGATCGCAGGTACGTGATTGTAATGATTGAGGCAGGACCTATACCGATATGACAGTCTTGCTCGAGATGATAGTTTGCTATCTGGTTTGTCTTTATCATCGTATACATGCTTTAGTTCACTATTGCATGATGATAGAGCCCAGAGGATTCTTGCTTGACTACCAGCAGTATGATGGCGATCATATACGTGGGAGCTGGGGTCTATAAGCACATCTTTAAAGTGTCCCTAGTCGTGGGAGTTTCGAGAGAGGGCATCGATACTCCAGAGTAGACTAGTGTATACAGTCGAGACCCCGACAAGGGCCGATGGCCAGTCTCACAAGCCATTGGTGTCAGTAGGATCACCTAAGATGTATACAGGTGCTCATTGGGTTATGGGTACACCGGACAGGACTCGCCGGGAACATGCTAGTTGGTATTATACATATCGTCAGATAGCAGTTCCCTGGTGACATGTGTACAGGTTAGTTCATTGACCTGAGGTCGTCATTTGTCTCACGTGAGTTCCCACTGTGCTTAGATTACTACCCTACCACGCTCAAAGGAGTTGTGTATGTTAGTTATGTATATGCCTTAGAGGCCATTGTTGTACATATGATGTATATTATGATGGATGCTTGGATATATACAGACAGGACTTTCTTGCTCGTCATGATAGTATGCTATTTGGTTTCACTTTATCTTAACATGTTGACTTGTATTGGTTTACTGTCTTTCTCTCACATGTTGATAAAGCCCTTAGGATCTGTACTCGACTACTGGGATTATGATGAGATCATACTAGTGGGGCCACGGTAGTCGATGCGTACATCCTATAAATGTTCCTAGTCGAGGGTATATTGAGACAGGGCATCGATACAGCAGAGTAGACTAGTGTATACGCATCTTGACCCATATGATGGGCGATGGATGATCCCATATTCATCGGTGTTTGACATCAAGGATGGTGTACGGGTGCTCAGTGGAGACTCGGTACACTTGACGGACTCGCTGAGAACTCCGAGATGGTGATATACCACACGTCAGATGGCAGTTCTCCGGTGACACTGGTACAGGGTAGTCTGTAGACCCGAGATCGTCATAGAGTCTTGTGTGATTCCCACTGTGTTTTGATTTCCACCTTGCCACGTCCAAGAGGGCGTGTAAAATGGTGGATTTTGGGTACAGTCCCGAATCACATGGAGGCAATGAGCGATAGGAGGGGATTCATCTTTCCCGGTATAGGGAGTTGATGTCGTGCTGTGTTCGATTGGCTATAACTGGAAGTCCCTGGCCAGGGCTGATATAGAGATATACTGGTAAGTGTTACCAATAGTTTCTCGACCTGTTATGAGCCTCACATCGATACGACTTATCGGTTACTGGGGTCTGACATATACCACCCCTAGATTTGATATGCGACATATCAGACGAACAGATCGGACTGTACGGGAGTGTTACTGATTGGATTCACAGGAGAACGGACAGGCTAGCTTGTTGATCTTCTGATCACTCAATACCTGGGTGGCTGTTACGTTTAGCTGACCGCTTGCAGCTTGTGGGTGTTTGATATGATCATCACCTGCTACCGGCGTATTGACGATTCTTTAGAGTCCTACACAGAGGTTTCTTGGCTCAGGCAAAATGGAGTAGAGGCACATATGTGATATGTGCAGGACCGAGGATAATGCGATATGAGATACTGTATTATATTCTCGAGATATTTAGATATGAATTGGGACATCGGATCAAGTGTTGATTCGATGAATCGGTACATGATATATTAGTCGGTTATATTCAATATAGCCGGATCGTTGGATCATGTGTTGATTCGATGATTTAATGTATAATGATATATATGATATATTGTATTACATTATCTAATATTGGCTCGCTTTATTATTTCATTTTCTCACCGGATTAATACATTGATATATATGCGATATATGTTAAATGTATTATTTTCTTTTGTTGTATTATATATGTGATATATATTATTGTGACATGATATGATTTATTATGAAACATGTTTAAGGATGATAAAAAGGGATTAGGGTTTGATTAGGGTTAACTTCTTCTTGTTCATTCTAGAAGGATTCTATTTTGTCTTGGTTAAGATATTATGGTTGATACTTATCCTTAACCTAACTAAACCCTAACTCTAGTTTATTCTCTACAAGTTATATCCTATCATCCTTGACCATGGTTTGATAATCAATCATATATTCTTGAATACTATTCATCACAAAAGGATTATCATTTTCATTCTTCATCTTCTTCTCTCTTTATTTTTTGAGAAAAAGCTTACTTTTTAATTCTTTTGTGATGATTTCTTGTGAGAAAGTGAATAAAAAGAAAGCATAAATACTACTCTATCATCCTCATCTAATCTAGCCCATTAGATTAGGGTGTTCAAGTCTTTAGAGTGAGAAAGCTTGGGTTATAGCAACTTCGACGTAGATCATCGGAGAATCGGAACACTTCAAGCTAGCATGGATCGTTCGAGTAGTGGACCCTCTCTTGAGTCCGGGAGATCGTGGATCGCGGCGAAGGGACTTCTACTAGGAGCTTATGAAGCGAAGGAGCGGACTACAAAGGTTGTAATCCCTCACACTTAGCTTTAAAGATATCATCTTGCATGCTAAACCCTAATAATCTAGCAAAGATCCCGTCTTTGGGTTGTTCGGCACATGCAAAATTTTATTCGGGCATGTTTGATGCTTTATGAACCTTCACAAGTGTGCCTAGGAACCCTACAGTGTAAACAGGTTTTAGTTGGGTACAGTCCCGAGCCACATTGGAGGCAAGTGAGCGGATCGGCAGGGGATTCGTCTCTCCCAGTATTGGGGGTGAGATCGCGCTGTGTCTAGAAATGTCATTACACAAAGCCCTCGACCGAGGCAGGAGATTTACTGGTAGGTACTCCAGTAGTATCTCAGGGTGTTCTGGGCCCCTCTCTGACACGACTTATACTGCTATTGGGGGTCTGACGTTACTAGCCCCCTAAGCAGATATGCGATACTCATAAACGAACAGACAGGACTGTATGTATATTGTCACTGTTAGACTCAGTAGGGTTTATGGATGAGTTCGCTCGTCAGCTCCCTTCCAATCAATACATAGGAAAACCGTTACGCACAGCTTGTACTTCTGATGTGCTTGGGATTATATCCAGTGCCAGTGTGTTGATGAGTCATTAGAGTCCCCCACAGACATTTTCCCAAGTTCGGGCGAAACGTTGTAGAGGCCGTATGGGTTTATGGCAAGGTTCGGAAAATGCACGTGCGTTTTCGCACGTGTCATTTTTCGGGCAGATAATACTGGTCGGTTTTGGTTTAAGCCAAATCCGAGTATTATACTGTGTAGATATAATATCTTTGTCTCAGATGCATTTGTATTTGGTCGTAATACAAATGCAGGTATGTTTATACTGATACGGGGTTATCCTGAAATTCGTTTCTGGATCACTTTTGGAAGTTGCCAGTTTCCAGTTTTCTATGAGCCGTATTTAACATTCGGTTAAATACAGATTTATCTTTTCTTGAGATGGTGACTAGGATGGTGACTAGGCTAGTGAGTCATTAGTGCTTTAAATGGTCATTTAATGATATGATGACTAAGGGTTATGATTCATAGTTTTCATTAAATGAATTTATACAAGGTGTTAAGTGACTCATCCTCTTCATTGATCTTGTGCTCACCCCCCCCTCTCCTACACTCACCTCCCACCCTCTACTTATATGGCCGGCCCCCTCCCCTTGAGACTATGATTGATTTGGGAAAAAGAAAGGGTTGTTAAAATGAGAAGATAGAGATCTGGTTCATATATATTTTCACATCTCATTTCAATCCGATCCAAAAGCCAACTTCCATAACCGTTCGTCCATAGCTTTGGACGTAACGAGACAAAGTGTTCTACTCATTCTCTACATCATCTTGGTCGTCTCATTTAGGAAACTTGACGACCGAGTTGCCTCGGGTCAGAGGCGGGAGCCCGTTTAAAGATCCGTCGACGTGGTGCCACCTGGACGACAAGACTGGAGATTGAGGAGATCGGAGCAGCCGCAACAAGCGTGGGATGATGGTTGAAGACCGAAGGACTCAGATCGTTCGGTATAACTCTTCTACCCACTTTGTAGTTTGTTAGTTTAGCTTTAATGGCAGATCCGGGTTATAGTACGCGATAGCGCCAGTTGTAAAAGTTTTTGTTCCGCATTTGGCGTCTGTTAGACGGGCGGGGCGCTACCATGGACTTACAGATTCCCACCGTGCTTTGATTTCCACCTTACCATGTCCAAGAGGGCGTGTAAAACGGTGGTTTTTGGATAGAATCCCGAGTCACATGGAGGAAATGAGTGATAGGAGGGGTTTCGTCTCTCCCGGTAGTGGGGGTTGATGTTGTGCTGTGCTCGATTGGCCATAACAGGGAAGTCCCTGGCCAGGGCTGTTTTAGAGATTTTCTGGTAAGTGTTACCAATAGTTTCTCGACCCGTTATGAGCCTCACATCGCCATGACTTATCGGTTATTAGGGTCTGACGTTTACCATTCCTAGACTTGATATGCGACATATCAGACGAGGAGACCGGACTGTACGGCAAGTGTTACCGTCAGGCTTTTGCAGGAGTTGGAGCGGGGTTGCTTGTTGATCTTCTGATTGCTGAAAACCCGGGTAGCCATTACGTCCAGCTAGTACCGCTGACAACTTGTGGGTTCTTGATATGATCATCACCTACTGCCGGCGTATTGACGAGTCTTTAGAGTCCTATATAGAGGTTTTACTGGCTTAGGAAAAACGAAATAGGAGCACATTTGTGATATGTGCGGGACCGAGAATAATGAGTGTATGTGATACCGTATTTTATTCTCGCGACTTTTTGTATCGGTCGGTTATATGTGGTATAGCCGGGTTATCGAATCAAGGGTTGATTCGATAACCCGGCTATACCACATATAACCAACCGATACAAAAAGTCGCGAGAATAAAATACGGTATCACATACACTCATTATTCTCGGTCCCGCACATATCACAAATGTGCTCCTATTTCGTTTTTCATAAGTCGATACATTGGATACTAGTCGGTTATATGAGATATAGCCGGATTATTAAATCAAGTGTTGATTTGTTAATTTAGTGTATAAATGTATATATGATATAATAATTTACATTAACTAACATTGGTTCACTTAAGTATTTGTTTTTCTCACATGTACACAACTTTAATATATATGTGATATATATTAAATTGTTTTTTTATTTTTGTATCATGGTTGTTGATACATATTACATGGGTGTATGAGACACACACCATTCCATTTATAATGGTGGGTTATAATTATTTAAGGTAATTACAAAATTAGTGGATTTTTGAAAAGAGCATGGAGCTTCTAGAACCTTGTTTTGCTTTGACAAAGTCCCCTAACTTTGTTTTTATCTTAGATATTTGTTAACCTAACTATTTGCATTAGCCATGGTTATGTCTCTACATGAGTTAGTATATGATACTCACTCACCATGGTCCATTCACTCGATCATTTTCATTCTCATTTATTTGTTCATCTCCTTCCTCTAAGCCAAAAGCTTTCTAGGGTTTGATCTAAAGTGAGAATTATTATGAGAAAACAAATTCTAAAGTGAACCCACTTCCTATTTCCTCATCCTTTACTAGACTAGCACTTTAGTTTAGGGTGTTTGCTTCACTAATTCTCAATTTAGTGAGGTAGTAGCTTGAGTTAGCATCCCCTCGACGTAGATCATCTTCGGCCTCGAAGACTTCAAGCAAGGACACTCCTTTAGCCTCGTGAAGCCATGCAAGAGTCCGGGAGAACCATGATCGCAGCGAAGGGATTACAACAAGGAGATTTTAAAGTGAAGGACTGATCTACAAAGGTTGTATTTCGTTTTCACTTAGATAGTAAATGGTTTACTTAGTTTCCGTATTATATTTCTAGCTAACGATTCTAGTTTAGAGTTCCCTTTAACGGCAATATTTTAAAAATGGCATGGACGATGCCTCCCGAAACCTTGCTGCCGTCGACGGGATCCCTACAGTGGTATCAGAGCCTAGCTAGGAAATTATCCGGATAATGTTAGATTACGAATAAGAAACGAACTCCGAAACTTGAAACCCTAAATGCCACTTTCTGTCGATTTTTAAACGAGCCCAATAAATTTTTTAAACCAGTACAGAATGATATATGTATGATACAATGAACACTGAAGAAATCTGGAGGCATTCTGCCACTTTTGGGCCGACGACACCCCCCCTCACCGGCCATTTCCGAGCCCCCCTCCAAATTTTTTGCAGTGTTCTGTTACACGGGTTTTGGTGCTTCAGGTGTTGTTTATGTTTGTTAAATTTTCATGTAATGTTAATTTACTATAATAACAACTCGGAGTGTTTCTTAGTCGTATTTTAACTGTTTTCGGGTAACTTTAGACATTGTTAAAAAGTTCAATCGGATGTCAAATACCCACTTTAACCCTTGCCGGGAAAATTTCCAAGTGTTGGATTTTTCCCGTAGTTAAAAATCTTTCAAAGATCATGCAAGTTATTTGATGGACCCTCTAGAAGAACAAAACCTTAACTCGATTATGTGACCGTCAAAACCGTCACTGAACCCTCGGGTTTGTGGTGGTTCAGCGGTGCCATATATGAGGCGTTGGTTTGGCCCTTCTACGGCTGGTTCGTTGGTACTGTGGCATGTGCTGAATTACTTAAAACTACGCTCAAGTGTTGAGTTTTCTGGGTAATCTTGGGTGTTCGATGATTCGATTGGAATGTTTAACATCGTCTAGTTTTTCTGTGCTGTGATGACATGTGATGTTATGAACTGCTGGATATGTAATATTGGATCGTCGCGTTTTGAATAGCCGGCGGTTTTATGTGAGATGAGAGTTTTTATTTTCATTCATGTAAAATTAAATGTATGTAATATTCATTTATTGTGGCACTTCTGGGTTGAGGTTGATGTCACCATTGATGTATATTATTTACTTTTCCGCATTAGGATAGACCCAAGGAGGAGAGCATAAGAAACCGGGTTCTAAAGTTCAGTAGGAGACACTACTACAATAGGGGGTTGCCCCTATGGATATTGAAATCCGTAGGGGCAGATTTATTTTGGCCCTACGGATTAGTACGTAGGGCTAGACGGTTGCCCCTACGGTCCTTACATATTTATATAAAAATTATTAAATCTTAAATTGTTGTTTGCCCCTACGGAGCGGCAAACCAAGAACCTACGGACTTATCCGTAGAGGCATCTAAATAGGGATTTAAGTTAAAAGCTCAGATCGATCCCTACGCTCATTATTCCCAATTCTCGCGTGAACCAAAAATTCCCAAACCCTCATTCCCGCCGATCGATCGTCGTTCTCGTCGTTCTCGTCATCGCCAGCGCCGCCGATTCGTCGTAGCCACCGCCTGCTTTCGTCGTAGCCACCACCTGCTTTCGTCGTCGCCAGCGCCGGCTCATCGGAGTTCTCGTCGTCGCCTCTGCACATGTAATGAATTCTTCAATTACTCAAATTTTTGATTAGGGGTAGGGCTGGGGCTGCGGGCTGGGGCTAGGGCTGGGGCTGGGGCTAGGGCTAAGGTTGGGGCTGGGGCTCGGGCTGCGGCTAGGGCTGTGGTTGGGGTTGGGGCTCGGGCTCGGGCTCGGGCTAGGGCTGTGGTTGGGGTTGTAAGTCCACGTTGCGACCCCCGGTTCTTGCGGGGAGGCGGAAACGGTATAAAAATCAATTTTTTAGCGCATGGGGCAACATGGACTAACAAACTCGGGATCTTTTCCTAAACTAAAACTAGCAATCATGCTAAAGAGAGTTAGCTACTCGGAAAGGAGGTTATACCTAACTTGAACTCCTTCTTCTTCAAACTTTTGTAGGGGTTGATGGTGCTTTCCTCGTTGCCTTCTTCCGTCAAAGATGGATCCACCTGAGGGTTCAACCTTCGGGCTCTTTCTCGAACTTTGAGAGAACTAGAATCTCCGGCTTGCTAAACCTTTAACCCTAGAGTGAGTAGAGAGTGTCTTTGGGATGTTTTTATCTCAAGGAGAGGGATTCTCAACTCATGAGAAGGATTCTCCTTGAACTAGAGGAGGAAGAAGAACAAGTGAGGAGAGAGAATGGTTATGATAGAATGAGCTCTTTTTCTCATTCTACAACCATATCACAAAATGAAAAAGAATTATCAATTAACAATAAAAAGAAAATGAAATAGTTGATGGATGGTTTTGAATGACCATTATCATTACATTCTTTAAATGAATTTTGCTAGAATCAAAGAGCATCTTTGCAAAGTAATGATGATGGTCAAACCTTCAACCATGGTCAACAAGTCAACAAAACCCAACCATGACACAATTTCATTTAATTAATATTATTAATTGATATATCATAATTCCATTAGGGTTTGGAAAAAGACGACTGTCAACTGTGCATACGCACCCGTTCCGAAACCCTAATGAAAATTCTCTTCCTCCGCCTCAATCAACTGTGCATATACACCCGCATTCTTGTTCCGAGGAACATGAATACCATGAGATAAAATCAACCCCAAAACATATACCAGTATCTGGCTCAAACCAGAGCCTACTAGTAATATCCGTCCGGACTCCAAACGTGCACAAGTGCGCGGATGAGAACGAACCCTGTCGCAAAACCATGCGAGCTCTACTCTGTTTTGCCCAGAGGCGAATAGCCCTCTGTGTGTGACTCTAAAGACTCGACACTACGCTGGCAGTGGGTTTAACCACAGACCGCAAGCGGCACTAGCTGTGCGTAACGGTCCCCAGGTAGATGCCGATAAGAAGGCTGACGAGGTGAACCCCATCTGAACTCCTACTGAGTCTGAATGTGACAGTCTCCGTACAGTCCGGTCTGTTTGTCTAATACATCGCATGTCGGGCCTAGGGGGCGGTAAAACGTCAGTCCCCTAATAGCGGTACAAGTCGTGTCGAAGTGAAGCCCAAAACACCCTGAGATAACACTGGAAGCCTACCAGTATATCTCGCTTGCCCTGGCCAGGGACTACTCGTGTAATGGCTCTCCTAGACACAGCGCGATGTCAACCCCCAATACCGGGAGAGACGAATCCTGTCTAACCGTCACTGCCTCCAAGTGCTTCGGGACTGCACCCAACCATTACCTGTTTGCACGACTCCTTTGAGCCGTGGTAGGGTAGTGATCAAAATGTAGTGGGAACACACTCGAGGCGAAGTGCCAGTGTCAAGTCAGCGGACTAAGCTGTACTCATGTCACCTGGGAACTGATAACTGACGATAGGTATAATACCAACTTGTCAGTTCCCGACGAGTCATGTCCAGTGTACTCGTAACCTAACGAGCACCCGTATACTATCTCCAGTACGACGTACTGATGGCTGTGGGACAGACCATCTCCCACACTGGGATGAGAAGCGCATACGCTAGTCTACTCCGGAGTATCGATGCCCTGTCTCGATAGTCCTGCGACTAGGGACCTGTATAAGGATGTGCTTATAGAATACCCAGCCTCCACTAGTGTGACTGTCATCACAACGCTGGTAATCAAGCAAAGATCCTAAGGGCTCCACTAATGCGTATAGGTGATATGCTAAAATAAACACATGTACACATTGAAGTAGAAACAAACCAAGTAGCATACTACTATATTGAGCAAGATTGTTTATACAAGGTGAATATCCCAAGCTTCCATTAAGTAATATACAAACTAGTATGATACAGTAATGGCCTCTAGGGCATATACACTAACAATCTCCCACTTGCACTAAGGCCATGTACTGGCGTATCGAAGACCTATCATCTCGATCAGCCGCTCGAACTGAGTCTGGGGCAGTGCCTTTGTGAATGGATCTGCAGTGTTTTCTTCTGAAGCAACCCTCCGAACCTCGATCTCCTTGCGATCCACGATCTCCCTGATCAGGTGATACCGCCTCAAGATCTGCCTGGATCTCTGATGGGACCTGGGTTCCTTCGCTAAAGCTATAGCCCCGTTGTTGTCGCAATACAGAGGTATTGGGTCAACAATGGACGGAACCACCTGAAGTTCTTTCAAGAACTTCCTCATCCAGACAACTTCTTTTGCGGCATCAGATGCAGCGATGTATTCCGCTTCCATAGTCGAGTCTGCAACGGTTTCCTGTTTGGAACTCTTCCAACACACCGCCCCTCCATTGAGGGTAAAGACAAAACCCGACATGGACTTGGAATCATCCTTGTCACTCTGGAAGCTGGAGTCCGCAAAGGCCTCGATCTGGAGGTCTTTTCCGCCATACACCAAGAACATCTCCTTAGTCCTTCTCAGGTACTTGAGAATGTTCTTTACTGCTATCCAGTGTTTCTCCCCAGGGTTTGACTGATACCGGCTTACCACACTCAGTGCATAAGCTACATCCGGTCTGGTACACAACATCGCATACATTATAGAGCCTACCGCAGAAGCGTAGGGTATAATAGACATGCGATCCCTCTCCAAATCAGTCTTGGGGGACATCTCTTTAGAGAGGGTGATCCCGTGATAAGCCGGTAGGTTACCACGCTTGGAATCTTCCATACTGAATCTTTTCAGTATGGTGTCGATGTACCTGGACTGTGAAAGTCATAATATCCTCTTGGATCTATCACGATGGATCCGGATCCCTAGGATGTATGAAGCATCATGGAGAACCTGTGTGACAAGAACCCCTTGACAGATTGTAGCATAGGAATGTCATTTCCTATTAAGAGAATGTCATCAACGTATAAAATGAGGAATACTACAGTTCTCGCTACAAATCTATTATAGATGCATGGTTCATCTGGGTTTTTGATAAAGCCAAATTCTTTGACCGTCTCATCAAAGCAGATGTTCCAACTCCGCGATGCCTGCTTTAGTCCATAGATGGACTTAAGCAACTTGCACACCTTTCCGCTGCTCCCACTCTGAATGAAACTCTCTGGCTGGTCCATATAGACACACTCCTCTAAATTTCCATTTAGAAAAGCGGTTTTTACGTCCATCTGCCAAATCTCATAATCGTGGAAGGCAGCAATGGTAAGAAGGATCCAAATGGATTTCAGCATAGCCACTGGAGAAAAGGTTTCGTCATAGTCCAAACCTGGTCTTTGACGGAAACCCTTTGCTACAAGGCTAGCTTTATAGGTCTCAACCTGTCCATCTACACCAATCTTCCTTTTGAAGATCCACTTGCATCCTACGGGTTTTACCCCATCTGGAGCAATGTCCAACGTCCATACTTTGTTGGTGTACATGGACTCCATTTCGGTCCGCATTGCATCCAGTCATTTTACCGAGTCAACGCTCTGAACGGCCTGCTGGAAGCTTGTAGGCTCATCATAATCTATGATGCAATACTCTCTATCCCCGTCTATGAGAAAACCGTAGTATCTCTCGGGCGGAAGAGACTGCCTACTACTCCTGCGGAGCGGCGTAGGAATGTCCTGTTCTTTTGAACCCTCTGGTACCACTAAGCTTTCAGTAATAGTCTGTGGTTCTGGAATTTCTTCCAGTTCTACTGCGCTCCCACTAATTTCCTTTTCTAAGAACTGGTGTTCTAGAAAGTGGGCATTACGAGAAACAAGGACTTTTTGTTCTTCTGCGTAGTAGAAAAGATACCCCTTGGTGTCTTTGGGTATCCCACAAACTTGCACAGTACTGAGCGTGCCTCGAGTTTGTCCGCATGCTGCTTTTTGACAAAAGCCGGACATCCCCAGATCTTCAGATATTGAAGATAGGGTTTCTTCCCACTCCATAACTCATATGGTGTGGTAGGCACAGTCTTAGTGGGAACTCGGTTCAAAAGGTATGCGGCTGATTCTAGCGCATATCCCCTGAATGATCGCGGTAACTCAGCGTTACTCATCATGGACCGTACCATATCCAATAGGGTGCGGTTCCGTCTCTCCGATACACCGTTATGTTGTGGAGTGTATGGAGGAGTAAGCTGAGAGAGAATTCCATTCTCTTTTAAATAGTCCAGGAACTCGGCACTCAAGTATTCACCACCTCGATCCGATCTTAGAATCTTGATACTTTTGCCGGTTTGTTTTTCTACCTCATTCTTATATTCCTGGAATTTTCCAAAGGCTTCGGATTTATGTTTCATTAAGAAGACATGTCCGAACCTTGAAAAATCATCCGTAAAAGTAATGAAGTAAGAAAAACCGCTTCGCGTATGTGTAGACATTGGACAGCACACATCGCTGTGCACGAGTCCCAAGAGCTCGCTTGCTCTTACTCCGTGTCCAGTGAACGGAGCTTTGTCATCTTCCCTTTGAGACATGATTGACAAGTGGCATACGATTGATATTCGAACGGATTCAAATATCCTTCTGTATGTAACTTAGTCAACCTTCTCTTATTTATGTGACCCAGTCTACAATGCCATAAGAAAGCTTGATTGATATCTGGAGACTTTCTTTTGTGTGTATTCTGGACATTGAAAATCTGTGGTTGGTTCAATACGTATATACCATTGCTCAGTGTACCTGACCCAATCAGAACTTGATTAAGGTGAATGTTTACAACATTACTTACAAACGAAAATTCATAACCTTCTTTAGAAACCAAAGATACAGAAATGATATTACAAGTTGCGTTGGGTACAAAAAAGCAATTACGCAAAACCAAAACATGCCCATCTGACATTCCCAGGTGATAGTCCCCCACGGCTTTAGCATCCATGCTAGCTCCGTTCGCAACTCTGAGGGTCATGTCACCTGCCTTCAAAACCCTACGGTTTCTCAACGCCTGCAAAGAATTACAGATTTGAGATCCTGATCCGGTATCCAATACCCAGGAAGTAAAGTTTATAGAAAGACAGTTTTCAATAACATACACACCTGAAGCTGAAGCTGCAACTTGCTTCAGTTCCTGTGTCCTGGCCTTCCAAGCCCTGCAATCTTTCTTCCAGTGTCCACACTTATGACAATAGAAGCATTCTTCCTTTCCCACAAGCTTCCCCGCTATCTTTGTTGCCTTTTCCTTTCCCTTCGTACCCACTTTACTAACACCGCCCCTTGGTTTGGCGGGGGCTTTCTTCCTCTTTCCCTTGGGTTTCGCCTTGGACCTAGAAGAAGAAGATCCTCCTACAAACAAAGCGGGTGTTTCCCTACCTTTCTGTAGGGTGCCCTCTGCGCTCCTCAGCATGTTGAGGAGTTCTGAAAGTTCAACTTCCTTTTCTTGTAAGTTGAAGTTCAGTATAAACTGGGCGTAAGTGGATGGAAGGGACTGGAGAATTAAATCCGTATAGAGTTCACTTTCCAACGTGGTCCCAAGTTCCGTGAGCTCCTCAATGTAGCCAATCATCTTAAGCACGTGGTCCGCTACCGATGATCCGACGACCAACTTTGCCGAAAATAACTTCTTCGAAACTTCGTATCTTGCGATACGAGACTGCTCCCCATACAGTTCTTTTGTATGAAGAAATATGGATTCCATGTCCATATTCTCGTGCCTCCTCTGGTGTTCGTTGTCCATAGAGGCAAGCACGAGGCACTTGTCCTTCGCGCAATCAATCTCCCAAGTCTTACGGATTTCCTTATCCGCGACGCTGGAGGTGGGACCTGGGACGGGGGAGCTTTGGTGGTAAGAAGATACCCCAGCTTGTCGTAAGTGATTGCCATTTTGACATTCCTGAGCAAATCTTTGTAGTTTGGCCCTGTCAGTATGTTTTTATCTAGAAGTAACTTAAGTCCAGTCATGTCGATTGGTCGCTGCAATTAGGAGGGAGAGAAGAAACACTTTAGCACGATGCTCTTGCAAGTTTAGAGTGGTTTTTAATTTGTCTAAACAGGATTGCTCCTACTGTCTCTCGAATCCCTCCTCAAACCATAAGGGAAGAATTAGTCGGGATCAATCCCACCGCACAATACTTGCTTAACCGTTCAGCCATGCCAGTGTCGGTACTTCGAAGGAGGTTTTCCAACGCTTTCGCGAAGTTCCTTAATTTAAGAACCTCTTTTCCCTGGGGGCGTAGCCCCGCTAACACTTTTCTAGGCACCTACTAGGTTTATAGCATTGATCGTTTAGCGAGAAATTTCCCGAGGAGTAGCATATACTCACAGTAGGATCGGGATCCAAATATCATCGCGTGACGAAACTGAAGGAATCCTACCAGAATCACCACACTCCAAATGGTATGCAGATCTAGCAAGTTTCAGTACTTATGAAACTCCCGATGTGGATTTTTGCCCCATGCTCTTATGACCTTGGCGTGAGGTCAAAATGTCATAATTCACATGTCAAGTTCTTCCCATCATTATCCCGGTTGATTTGAACCCACCCGTACCTACCCTTGACGTAAGCCAAAACGGCGATACGGTTGTCCCAAAACAACACATTCTATCTATGCAACAGATAAATATCCCGTAGCTACCAATCACTATGTCTTGGCGTGAGGTCAAAATACATAGCTTGAATACTACCGAATATTTAACGGAAATGATGGAGGGCTACGAATGGTTTTGGCGAAACCGTGAACGTAGTGAACTTGATATAATCGATGGAACGAGATAGCTTTTAAAAGGAGTGGCTCAAGCTCCGCATTTAAAAGATAGTTTTGAAAAGAACCGAGTGGTTTTTCGAAAGTGTTCCAACGACTTTATCTTGGTTTATTATCTTGCATTAGTTCTTTTAATGCGTGATATTCTTGCATTAGTTCTTTTAATGCGTCCCATCATTTAATCCTACCATTGCAGAAAACAACCAAAATATGACGTACGCTTATGCCATTCGCATTCGCCACGGGGCCCCGTCATCACCCGTTAGGTTACTTAACTAACGACAGAGCGGGGGCTGGGCTAGCGCGGTTGTAAAACATAAGCAACGCCTAAATAGTTATAAATATATAGCAATGATAGACATTACAGATCACAGATGAATACATTGGATATACTAGGAATCCGCAATCCGTTCGAGCCTGCAACGAAAAGTGGATTACACGGTCGCGGTGAATAGCCAATACCCTACCCAAGACCCCTACGGGTGCGGCAAACTATCCGCCAAGTACCCGGTAGTTTGTGCACCCCTCCATGGGTCTATCCTAGGAGCAAAAACAATAAAAAGAATTATACAATGACGGCTACAACCCCGACCCGGTTGTGCGGCCAAACAAATAATAATATTACATCAATTTACATATTACAAATGAATGAAAGAAAAACAACACTCATCTCACATCCATTCCGGCTATTCACCCGCGACAATCCAATCCATTCATATACACATACCATCAACAAACACAGATCACAGATATGTATAACCCCGACTAATCGACATATAGCGATTAGCCGACGTTCAATACATGCAAGCATCACAGATATAACCTTCATAGTCAAAGTGTAGTGAAGTTCGAAAAAAATACGGAATTATAGGCCCCCAAAAATAAATTTCTATTCTGTAAATTCTGGGCACTTATAATATATATCAAAAATCCTAAAACCAAGCCAGAGATACACTGCACCAAAATCGTGGCAGAGAGGAGACAAGACGGCCGCGGTTGCGCGGCAATAGCTTGCTATTGCCGCGGAACCGCGGTCCCTTGGTCAGATCTCTGGCTCGTTTTTGGTGGTTATCTTTAAAAAACCCTGAGATGATTTTAGGTGTATGACAAATTTTGTTTTGACCAGAATTTTTTTTTACAGAAACTAGGATTTTTAAAAACTCGGTTATTGGATTTTTCGGTTTCGAACTTCGTTACACTTCACTACCTAGCTAGTTTATGTTTAGTTAGGCTCTAATACCACTGTAAGTCAACGTTGCGACCCCCGGTTCTTGCGGGGAGGCGGAAACGGTATAAAAATCAAATTTTTAGCGCATGGGGCAACATGGACTAACAAAGTCGGGATCTTTTCCTAAACTAAAACTAGCAATCATGCTAAAGAGAGTTAGCTACTCGGAAAGGAGGTTATACCTAACTTGAACTCCTTCTTCTTCAAACTTTTGTAGGGGTTGATGGTGCTTTCCTCGTTGCCTTCTTCCGTCAAAGATGGATCCACCTGAGGGTACAACCTTCGGGCTCTTTCTCGAACTTTGAGAGAACTAGAATCTCCGGCTTGCTAAACCTTTAACCCTAGAGTGAGTAGAGAGTTTCTTTGGGGTGTTTTTATCTCAAGGAGAGGGATTCTCAACTCATGAGAAGGATTCTCCTTGAACTAGAGGAGGAGGAAGAACAAGTGAGGAGAGAGAATGGTTATGATAGAATGAGCTCTTTTTCTCATTCTACAACCATATCACAAAATGAAAAAGAATTATCAATTAACAATAATAAGAAAATGAAATAGTTGATGGATGGTTTGGAATAACCATTATCATTACATTCTTTAAATGAATTTTGCTAGAATCAAAGAGCATCTTTGCAAAGTAATGATGATGGTCAAACCTTCAACCATGGTCAACAAGTCAACCATGGTCAACAAGTCAACAAAACCCAACCATGACACAATTTCATTTAATTAATATTATTAATTGATATATCATAATTCAATTAGGGTTTGGAAAAAGACGACTGTCAACTGTGCATACGCACCCGTTCCGAAACCCTAATGAAAATCCTCTTCCTCCGCCTCAATCAACTGTGCATACACACCTGCATTCTTCTTCCGAGGAACATGAATACCATGAGATAAAATCAACCCCAAAACATATACCAGTATCTGGCTCAAACCAGAGCCTACTAGTAATATTCGTCCGGACTCCAAACGTGCACAAGTGCGTGGATGAGAACAAACCCTGTCGCAAAACCATGCGAGCTCTACTCTGTTTTGCCCAGAGGCGAATAGCCCTCTGTGTGGGACTCTAAAGACTCGACACTACGCTGGCAGTGGGTTTAACCACAGACCGCAAGCGGCACTAGCTGTGCATAACGGTCCCCAGGTAGATGCCGATAAGAAGGCTGACGAGGTGAACCCCATCTGAACTCCTACTGAGTCTGAATGTGACAGTCTCCGTACAGTCCGGTCTGTTTGTCTAATACATCGCATATCGGGCCTAGGGGCGGTAAAACGTCAGTCCCCTAATAGCGGTACAAGTCTTGTCGGAGTGAAGCCCAAAACACCCTGAGATAACACTGGAAGCCTACCGGTATATCTCGCTTGCCCTGGCCAGGGACTACTCGTGTAATGGCTCTCCTAGACACAGCGCGATGTCAACCCCCAATATCGGGAGAGACGAATCCTGTCTAACCGTCACTGCCTCCAAGTGCTTCGGGACTGCACCCAACCATTACCTGTTTGCACGACTCCTTTGAGCCGTGGTAGGGTAGTGATCAAAATGCAGTGGGAACACACTCGAGGCGAAGTGCCAGTGTCAAGTCAGCGGACTAAGCTGTACTCATGTCACCTAGGAACTGATAACTGACGATAGGTATAATACCAACTTGTCAGTTCCCGACGAGTCCTGTCCAGTGTACTCATAACCCAACGAGCACCCGTATACTATCTCCAGTACGACGTACTGATGGCTGTGGGACAGACCATCTCCCACACTGGGATGAGAAGCGCATACGCTAGTCTACTCCGGAGTATCGATGCCCTGTCTCGATAGTCCTACGACTAGGGACCTATATAAGGATGTGCTTTTAGATTACCCAGCCCCCACTAGTATGACTGCCATCACAACGCTGGTAATCAAGCAAAGATCCTAAGGGCTCCACTAATGCGTATAGGTGATATGCTAAAATAAACACATGTACACATTGAAGTAGAAACAAACCAAGTAGCATACTACTATATTGAGCAAGATTGTTTATACAAGGTGAATATCCCAAGCTTCCATTAAGTAATATACAAACTAGTATGATACAGTAATGGCCTCTAGGGCATATACACTAACAGGGGTTGGGGCTCGGGCTCGAGCTGCGGCTAGGGCTATGGTTGGGGTTGGGGTTGGGGCTCGGGCTGCGGTTAGCGTTAGGGTTGGGGCTGGGGCTGGGGCTGCGGTTGGGGTTTGGGTTCGGCAAGGGGTTGCTGTTGGGGTTGGGGTTGGGGTTAGGGTTAGGATTAGGGTTGGGGTTGGGGTTTTGGATTTCAGGGTCTAAGTTAATGTCCATTCTAATTAGCATTAAGCTCGTTAATTGAAATGTTGATGATAATTATAAGAGTAAAATTTGTCTAGTTTGAGAAGGTGTTGGAAACTGGACTAATAATGTGGGTAATGCCCAATTTAATTAATAATTTTATTTTTCATTCTCAAATTTTCTTAGAAACGGAGACTGTTTTGTGGAACTTTTAGCCATTGGGCATGTTGGGGTTTTGTTTTTGGAGTCATCGGACATGGCATTTGGTAGGTATCCAAAGACCCCGTGTCTGATTTTGGATATTTTTGATTGATTTAAACTGTGGGTCTGAGTAGTCCCTTAATTTGATCTGGTTGGGGTTTGAGTATGCAAAGGATTTGTAGTCCGGTGGAAATTTTGTGGGTGTTTTCAGTTGAATATGTTTGCTAATTGCATAAGATGCTCATAAGATTCTGGATTTTGAGGATGGGCCGTTGTAATTGGAAATGCTTAGAATTGTAGGACCTTCTTTATTTTAGCTATATATAATTGCAAAAAAAAAAAGACACATTTCTGATTTGAAGAAAAGGAAGGGCAAAATAGGGATTTAGTTATGGATTTTACTTGGGCGTCTCCTCTTTTAATACATGTCTATCTTTACAAGAATATCGTGTCACATATTCGGTTTTAGTATCTGTACGCAACTATTTTGATTATCATCGTGTTATTAACATCTTGAACTTCTATCCTTTTTCTAATATGTTTCATAGTTGGGGTTGCGGTTGGGGTTGGGGTTCGGCAGGGGGTTGGGGTTGGGGTTTGGGTTACGGTTGGGGTTGGGGTTCGGCAGGGGGTTGCGGTTGGGGTTAGGGTTGGGGCAGGGGGTTGCGGCAGGGGGTGAGAATTTTTCTAGGTTTCTTTTAAAGCTTGTGAAGGAAATTTTGAGCCCCCTAAAAATGAATATTTCTAATGATTTTGATAAGAGACAAGGGAGCAATAAAGTTTTGTTTTCTATTTGTCTAGATTCAAATGTCTACTTATATATATATATATATATATATATATATTTACAATCTCAATATTCATAGCATGTTGGTTATAAATTTCTCTCTCTATAGAGATATATAGCCTACTTCAGCACATAGCTAAGTATGCGATAAAATTATTTTTGATAAAACAATGCATGATATAATATGGAAATATATTTGTTTCTTAGCTTCAATCATACAAACGTGTTCCAAATTAACGTAATTCAAATAGAAATTCCTTGGAATTTTTTAGTCCAGAGAATCTTGATTGAGTCTCAGGATCATATTGATTCAAGAATTTTGTGTGACACCAAATACTGGACGTTAGATGAATAGCCGGTGGTAAAACTTCTTAAAGTTTATTAATTTTGAATCTTCTTCTAAACTCAATGATTCTACATTGATAAAGAAAAGCTTAGATATCGATGATAAATGGCCACATATTATAAGTTACAAAGATGATGTTCAACACCTTCCCAACTTTTTTCATTGCTTGTGATATTTTCTCTCCTCTCTCTCCTTTTCTCCTGGTCTCTGTCTATCATGAAACTTTGGGCATGCAAATTAAGACTCTCTCCTCTTTTTGGTTATTATTTTTCCCTTTGTCGGCTTAATTATTGAGATGGAGATTTGATTAGAGTTTTGGTGTTCATAATTTCATAATATGAGCAAGGCAATTGGCAAATCATCATGATGTTGTTATGATCATAGCAAGATGTAGGTGCTTGTGTGTTGGTACTAAAGCATGATACAATCTCTTTTATTGCTAGTGGATGCGTTTTGTTCAAAGTGTCTTTTCCTTTTAGTAATTTTCCTCTTTAGGGAGTTTTCGACATTGAAATCTCACTAGTTGATAATGTTAAATGAGTTCTAGTCCTAGTTTGCTACATTTTTTGATATATAGTAGATGGTGATACTTCTTTAAGTAAAAACAACCCTACACTTAAGCGAAATCATAAATTGAAACACACACATATAAAATACAAATCATACATGGGTATCCTCAAATCTAACTTTAATTATCGATAATTTATTCTTTTCAACGACAAACGCACACACAAAACATATACACGGATTTTCTCCTTTGTCAGTAACCATCCCATTCTTAGATTTCTCAATATAGTCATCATAACCTAAAATTTATATGATACAGTCTAACATGGCCCATGAGTACGTCAGGGTTAAGGACTGGATGTATGTGAATTGGCAACAACGTATGCAACCTAAGTTTGTCACTGGAGTTTCTGCTTTCACTGAATTTGCACGCGCACATAATAAAAAGGAGAAGACAATAATGTGGCAGAAGAAAAATGAGAAGACAGTAATGTGGCAGAAGAAGAAAAAAATGACATTCCATCTTCTCTGTTTCAGCATCAATCTTCTGATATGAACTAATGATGGCTTTCACATTGGCTTTTCCTTTTAGAGACTTCTTATTGTCCAATGGAAAGTATACATCAGATTTGTGCAGGTCAGGTTCTTCTATGACTTTCAAGAGTTTCAACAGATTCTGTAAATTACACCCTAGTTGGGTGATACTTTTACCACTTCTCACTACAGGTGCGCTCTCTAATATCCATTTTGAATGTAATATTATAGATAGTCATGCCTGTTTATGTCAAAATTACTTATATTGTCAATGTTTGATTGTTTAGTTGTTGGTGATGCGTCCATATCAGGGACAGAGGCCACTCCCGCTCCTTCAGGTATGTTTATATATCATATAGTGCATGTATATTGATTTAGAATGTTATATCATAAATACACACACATTCCTTATGCTCTTATTTAGATAGTAATTTTTATTATTGTCTAGCTGTAGGTGGTGACAGTAGTTGACAATAAAATTTGTCATCCTAGAAACTATGATTTTTATATGTGCTCGCATGCGGGAATGATTGTAAGTCGTAGACCTGTACAATAAATTCTTATTTGGTATTTGTTTGAAATCAAATTGAATACTATATAATTGATAAGTTTGTTATATTTGTATTTAGTGAGCTAATTAACACAATATTTATTCACGCAGCATGCACTTATGATCAACCAACTGCTCATGATATTTGTAGCCCAGCATAGAGATCACCACATCAACTTTTTTTATTGCCTCCACCAAGCTCTTGTGATCATGCGTATCACCCTACATATATTCAACATATATATCATCAGGTCTTTCTAAAATCAATGACCTTTAATTCAAAAAAACAAACAAACACACACACAGGGAGTGAATTAATGAAGAAAAGAGGGTCCACTTTTCGTTAGGTGTCGTCAAAAGTTTATATCCTCCATCAATTATCAAGCTACCGAGGAAGAAAAGCCACCTTTGTTAGTCGAGAGTCATGGTAATAGTCATGGAGATTGATTATAAAAGAAATAGAGAGAAGAAAATAGAAATTATAGATAGTAGAATAGCACACTCATTTCAAAAATTGCACTTTGATCTTTATGTCTACCTTTTTTTTTAATTGTAGATAGTAGAATAGCACACCCAAATTTTTTTAAAACAAAAGAAAAACAGTGACCTATATACAAAATGGGTAAATGTCATGATCAATAAATTACTTACCATTTGCCGAGACATGTATTTTTGCAGCATCCATTCATCCTTTTCCTCTTCTTCGATGCCGTATTCTCATTATCTTCGTTTAATCCATCTGAAACTGCAATTAAATTTAATTAAACCAAATAAAATCAAAAATTAAAATCAAACAGCAACAAAAAAATCAATGAAATTTATAGCCTACCAGAGTCTTCAAGAATATCCACATATGAATCCTGGGCCTTCTTCTTTTTCTTCAAAGATCTTTTAGAAGCAGAGAATTTTTTTTTCTGGCAAGTGCTTTGAAGCTAAACACCATATTGCCTTTGTATTTGAAAACCAAAAAATGCCCAGTTTGTAGATTATTGGCTACTGTAAATTCATGCCACCCATCTCCACTCATGGAAGCAACTTTGTTCTCGATGTGAAGATCATCATGGCATATTTTGCCATTGTGGCTCACTAGGTTAGCCTTTTCTCTTCTCTTGACCATCTTGCTAATCTGCTTGGTAAATTTATTCGGAACCGGCTGCGAATCATAAAAGACATGCATAAGAAAGGAAGCTAAAATACAGATATATATCATACCGATACATCGAAACTTCAAAGTTGCGATGACAATCCAGAGATATTTATTTCTACACTCATGGTGCACAGGCGAATGCGTCATGCATCATGGACAAATATTTGAGAACATGGAAAGTATTATTAGTATAAAGTAATTAAAGCTTTTAAACACCTTGGGTAGATATTTTCTTAGTTGATGCAATCATATCATGATGACTAAATTTAAGCGATTATAGATATGCATATGTATTTTTCTAATCTAATATATTACACACACACACACACACACACATACACAGAGAAAGAGAGAGAGAGAGAGAGAGAGAGAGAACACCAATTTGGTAGAGAAATTAGGTAGCAGGACCCTGAAGAAATGGAGTCCATAGCATTGCTCATCATTATCATCCATGATCCCTTTAAAGAAATATTATCAATAGGGGAGAATAAATCTTGCAAGCATTAACTAGCAGTAACAATTTATTCTCCCCTTTCGATAATATTTCTTCGAAGTGATCATGGATGATGATGATGAGCAATGCTATGGATTCCATTTCTTCAGAGTCCTGCTATCTGATTTTTCTACCAAATTGGTTCTCTCTCTCTCTCTCTCTCTCTCTCTCTGTGTATGTGTAATATATTAGATTAGAAAAATACATATGCATATCTATAATAGCTTAAATTTAGTCATCATGATATGATTGAATCAACTAAGAAAATATCTACCCAAGGTGTTTAAAAACTTTAATTACTTTATACTAATAATACTTTCTATGTTCTCAAATATTTGTCCATGATGCCTGACGCATTCGCATGTGCACCATGAGTGTAGAAATAAATATCTCTGGATTGTCATCGCAACTTTGAAGTTTTGATGTATCGGTATGATATATATATGTATTTTAGCTACCTTTCTTATGCATGTCTTTTAATGATTCGCAGCCGGTTCCGAATAAATTTACCAAGCAGATTAGCAAGATGGTCAAGAGAAGAGAAAAGGCTAACCTAGTGAGCCACAATAGCAAAATATGGCATGTTGATCTTCACATCGAGAACAAAGTTGCTTCCATGAGTGGAGATGGGTGGCATGAATTTACAGTAGCCAATAATCTGCAAACTGGGTATTTTTTGGTTTTCAAATACAAAGGCAATATGGTGTTTAGCTTCAAAGCACTTGCCAGAAAACAAAATTCTCTGCTTCTAAAAGATCTTTGAAGAAAAAGAAGAAGGCCCAGGATTCATATGTGGATATTCTTGAAGACTCTAGTAGGCTATAAATTTCATTGATTTTGTTGTTGCTGTTTGATTTTAATTTTTGATTTTATTTGGTTTAATTAAACTTAATTGCAGATTCAGATGGATTAGACGAAGATAATGAGAATACGGCATCAAAGAAGAGGAAAAGGATATATGGATGTTGCAAAAATACATGTCTCGGCAAATGGTAAGTAATTTATTGATTACGACGTTTACCCATTTTGTATATATGTCACTGTTTTTCTTTTGTTTTAAAAAAAATTGGGATAATTACCCATCCAAATCATTAAAAAAAGGGGTGGTTGTTTCTCTTAAGGTTATGCAATTGTATTATTTTCAACCGCTACATCGGCTGCGGTTCCGCAGACAGCTCCTATAGCTCCACCGCCCGCTTAGACTCCCGCAGCCGCGGCTCCGCAAGCTACTACCTCGACGGCGGCTGCGCAGACCACATCGCCAGCTCCACAGGACGCTCAGACTCCAGCACACGCCGAATTGCATGGTTTATTGACCGAGAAGCAGGCGCGCCAGATTCTATCGTTTATCAGAGGTGGAGCTGGACCGAGCTAGGGTAGCTTTCTAATTCTTATTTTTTGAAACATGTATTTATTTATATGATACATATTGTACTATATTTTGAAACGATATTGATATTGATATTAGTTTATATTTATATCATATTCAGTTTTTGGATTTCTTTTGTATATTATATGCGTGAGATTTGATTATGAATACTGCGATATATGTTGCGTGATGATTAATTTTATATTTTATTATTATATATATTATTGTGCACAGGGCGGGAAAAAATCAGGCAGCCCTTTTTTTAAAGAAAATACAGATAATGTGTACCTACGGATTAATCCGTAGGTACAAATGTTGCCCCTACGGCTATAACCGTAGGGGCCAAATATCAGAAGTAACTGATATTTCCCCCCTGATATCAGTACCAGGGGGTTGGGAGTGCCCCTACGGACCTATCCGTAGGGGCCATTGCTTCGCCCCTACGGACTTATCCGTAGGGGCAAAATATTAGATATCCTGATATTTTACCCCTACGGATAAGTACCTACGCATATATCCGTAGGGGATATTACGTGGCCCTACGGATATATCCGTAGGTACAGGTAATATATTTAAAAAACCCGTAAAAAATATAACTTTTTTTACCCTACGGCCTACTCCGTAGGTGCAACTGACCCTATACAGAATTCCGTAGGGGCAAGTTCAGGGCTTCAACTTGCACCTGCGGCCTTTGCACCTACGGGGTCTTTTTCGCCCCTACGCACATATCCGTAGGGGCAGTGGTTTGCCACTACGGACAAATCCGTAGGGGCAACCCTTATTTGTAGTAGTGAGACCAACTCGAGGAGTCGAGTCCGGGCCTCGTAACTCTAGAATTGGTAGGGTTGCTTGCCGCTCTCGTAGGGGTCTAGCGATGTAGGTTTGGCTATTCATCGCGACCGTGGAATCCGTGTTTTATAGAGGCTCAAAATAAAACACGGACCTCCGAGTATATCCAATATTTCATATGTTTCTTCTGCTGCGATATCTGCGATGTGATCATTTGATATGTTGAGATGGATACTGTATATAGTATATATGATATATTATATAGACGTTACTTTTGTTTTACACCCGCGCTAGCCCTGCCCCGCTCTGCCGTTAGTTACCTAACCTAACGGTGCATGAGGGGACATCGGGGCGAATGCGGATGGCATAAGTGTACGTTGTATTTATGTATGATGTTTAGGTGACTTAATTGATGGGACCTCATTAATGTGATTTATGAAAGAAAAGAAACCTAAAAGATATTGTAGAATCAAATTTTTCAAAAAGGGTAGCTACAGTTTTGCTTTGCATTGTGATATATATGATATATCCCGAACCATATTCGATGAGGAAAGAGCCGAGATCTCTTCATCAGGAGTGACCTCTTTAGCAAATCTGGCAGATGCTACAACACTCGGTTTGTCTTTTGATTGCTTTTGGAGCTTTGCTTTGCATAGTGATATATATGATATATCTCGCACCTTATTCGATGAGGAAAGAGCCGAGATCCCTTCACCGGGAATGACCTCTTTAGCAAAACTAATAAAAGCCTCAAAAAACAATACTTTTCAAAATTCACTTGTTTCTACAACGATATCACGTTCATTACATAATAGGTTTTTAGAAAAACCTGTCATAGCCCTCCATCATTTCCGATAAGTCCTGCTTAGTATTCGTGCTGCGTTTGTTGACCTTGTCAAGGCGTTGTGTGCGGTAGCTGACTAGTATTTATCTGCTTATGCATATGATGCAGATTGGATTAGGGTAGTCGTGCGGCCTTGTTGACCTTGTCAAGGGTCGTGCGGGTGGGTTTAATTCAATCAAGAAATGACGGGTTGAACTTGACTTGCGGTCTATGGTTTGTTGACCTTGTCAAGGTCATAGATCGTTTGGGGCAAAATATTATCTGGAATTTCAAGTATTAAAATTTGCAATGAGATTGCATACCTTCTATGAGATAGTTGGATCCCGATACCCACTGCGAGTAATTGTTACTCCTGGGAGAGTCTTACACAGGACAGTTAGCCGATCAAGTAGGTGTTTAGAAAGGTGTCAACGTGGTTACACCTCTGGTAAAACGAGGTTTACTTTATTTAGGTCCGTGCGAAAGCAAGGGGAACCTCCCTCAAAGTACCGACACTGGCCTGACTGAAAGATCGGCGAAATTGTACGGTGTAATTAATCACAGCTAGTCTTTCCTTTTAGGGTTTGAAGGAAGATTTGATAGAAACAGTGGGAGCCATCCTGATTAGATAAAATAATAACCAATCTGATCTTGCAAGAGCATACGCTAAAGTGTTTTTTTCTCTCTCTCTCTCCAGGTAGCGACCATATCATGCCTTAATCAAGATAATAATATGGATGTATTGACTGAACCCCTATGTTATACTGTGCTGGGGAACGTTGGGTCCGTTCTTTCTTATAATTGTTATAAGACTGAACAGGATATAGGGGAATACCTGGATTCCCATGCCACCCGAAAGAAGAAAGTACATGTTGATGCACTTTCATCGAGTGTGTTCTTTATAGAGAACTGTTTCTCCATTTGCTCTACGTCCTGGGTATTAGATACCGGGTCAGGATCCCATATATGTAATCAGTTACATGGGCTAAGAAAAGGTAAAGAACTTGGAGAAGGTGATAAAGACATAAGGGTTGGAAATGGTTCAATTGTTGCAGCTAAAACCGTCGGGGAATATCACCTTGTATTGCCAACTGGTAATATATTGATTCGGAACGAATGCTATTACATGCCGAACCTGATATGCGACATTATATCGGTTTCTTTGCTGAGTAAAGAGGGATATAATTTTGTATTACAGGATAATGTTATAAACATTTTCTTAAACCAAAAGTTGGTTGGATCAGGCACGTTGTGCTTTGGCATTTATGTTCTAAATCAATCAACAGTTCTGAGCAAAACAAACACACACAAGAGGAAGAGTTTAGAACTGAACGAATCCTTCTTGTGGCATTGTAGACTAGGTCACATCAATGCGAAACGGCTAGCTAAGCTGCATAAGGATGGATATTTGAATCCGTTTGAATTTTCATCTTATGACACTTGCCAGTCATGTCTCAAAGGCAAGATGACCAAAACTCCGTTTACGGGACACGGAGAAAGAGTTACGGAACTCTTGGGACCGGTACATAGTGATGTATGGGGTCCCATGTCTACACATGCCAGGAATGGTTCTGTTTACTTCATTATATTCACCGAAGATCTCTCTAGATTCGGATGTGTGTTCCTGATGAAACACAAATCAGAAGCTTTCGAGAAATTTAGAGAATATAAACAAGAAGTCGAGAACCAAACTGGGAAAAGTATTAAAATCATTCGATCTGATCGAGGAGGTGAATACTTGAGCAATGAATTCCTGGACTTCCTAAAAGAGAATGGGATTCTCTCTCAGCTAACTCCTCCATATACACCACAGCACAACGGTGTATCGGAACGGAGGAACCACACCCTATTAGATATGGTGCGCTCTATGATGAGTACAGCTGAGTTACCTATTTCCTTCCGGCGTTATGCGCTGGAGACAGCAACATACCTATTGAATCAAGTTCCATCTAAATCTGTACCTACCACACCATATGAGATATGGAGTGGGATGTGACCATATCTCAAACGTGTTAAGATATGGGGTTATCCGGCCTATTTCAAAAGAAAAAATCCGGACAAACTCAAGGCACGGTCAGTTCTTTGCAAGTTTGTGGGATATCCAAAGAACTCATATAGATATTTTTTTCTACCACAGTGAAGAACAAAAGGTGTTTGTTGCTCAACATGCCACCTTTTTAGAAAAGGAATTTCTTATTAAAGAAATTAGTGGCAAAGTGGTAGAACTGGAAGAGCTTCCAGATACACAAACTGCAACTGAGGATTTAGTGGAACCAGATGATTCGGTAGTTCCCGATGAACCCCAGCCACTCCGCCGATCTAGTAGGGTTCCTCACCCACCTGAGAGATACTACGGTTTTCTTATGGATGGTGGGAGCGAGGATTGCATCATGGAGGATGATGACCCAACTAGCTTCGAGAAGGCCATCACGAGTGGTGACTCAGTGAAATGGCTGGATGCAATGCGGTCCGAGATGGAATCCATGTACACCAACAAAGTATGGACTTTGGAAGATGCTCCAGAAGGGGTAAAACCCATTGGGAGCAAGTGGATCTTCAAGAAAAAACTTGGTGTAGATGGGAAAGTGAAGACTTTCAATGCTTGACTTGTTGTAAAGGTTTTCGTCAACGTCCAGGTGTGGACTATGACGAAACCTTTTCTCCAGTGGCTATGCTTAAATCCATCCGGATCATGCTTGCCATCGCTACATATCATGACTACGAAATCTGGCAAATGGATGTTAAGACCGCCTTTCTAAACAGTAATTTAGAAGAGAGCGTGTACATGACTCAGCCGGAGGGCTTCGTAGCTAGTAGGAGCAACGGGAAGGTGTGCAAGCTGCTTAAATCCATCAATGGATTAAGGCAAGCATCGAGGAGTTGGAACATCTGCTTTGACGTCGTTATCAAAAAGTTTGATTTCTTCAAGAACGTAGATGAACCTTGCATTTACAAGAAGGTGGCAGAGAGTATGTTTGTCTTCCTCGTATTGTACGTAGACGGCATACTCTTGATAGGAAATGACATCCCTATGCTGCAATCGGTCAATCTCTTCTTATCACAACGATTCTCAATGAATGATCTAGGAGACGCCTCCTCCATCTTGGGGATTAAGATCTATAGAGATAGATCTAAACGGATACTGGGATTGTCCCAATCCATGTACATTGACACCATACTAAAGCGGTTTAGTATGGAAGAATCCAAGCGTGGGTTTTTACCTATGATCTCTAGACTCACTCTCTCCAGAGAGATGTCACCCAAGACTGATTTGGAGAAAGCTCGCATGCAAGGGATACCCTATGCTTCGGCTGTAGGCTCTATCATGTACGCGATGCTATGTACCAGACCCGATGTAGCACATGTAGGGTTTACCTAGCACCTCTTGAAGGGTTTGGAAGCATCACATGTACCAAAGATTAAAATTTTTGGGTGCTAAGTAAGCATACAAAGAATCATTCCTAGAAAAATTAGGGTTTCAAAACAACACATCATCTCAAGTAAGAAAAGGTAAGGTTTTGAGAGTACAACCATTGTAGCTCCCTAAGCTAGACTCCTCGGCTACTTGGGGTTTGGAAAAGGTCCACTTGAACTCCTCTAAGTCCATGATGATCCACCCGGAGTCCGCTTTGTCCAAGCTTGCAACTTCGCTTTATCAAGAGAATGAAATGAAGCTAACACTCTAAACAAGTGGGCAAGACTTGTATAGAATGGTGTTGTGGTTCTTTTTCTCATTTCAAAATCCTATCTTGCTGAGTATTTTGCTCACTTGAAAGATCTAGAGAGCAAAAGAGCAAGGTTGAAGAAGATGATGGCTTTTTAAGAAGAAGAGAAAAGATAATCTACTTTGAAAAATAGAAAATATATGAATATATATTTTCCACTTCTCATCTTAAACCATGGTTAAAAAATAAAGATATTATTGAACTTGAGTAAAAAGATAAAAGGAAAGTTAATCCAAGGTTAAATGGTGGGTGAGCATGGTTAGGTCAAAGAAGAGTGTAGAATCAAACCATGAATTATCCTTTCCTTTTTTCATTTTGTTTTAAAACAAATGCAATAATAAATCATATATATAAAACCATGGTGTGAGTCTTATATTGCCACCATTTTCTATGTATATACAACCATGAAGGATGATGTACGAATGTATGTGTGCATGCACATCCATATGTGCATGAAACAAGAAAGAATGCATACATGCATGCATACATCCAAAAATACAAGAAAGGAATTCTAGTGAGAATCTAATTGTTAAATGATAAATCAACACTTGATTTATCAATCCGGCCATATCACATGCGACCCAACCAAAAGCAAGCCGCCCGATTAATATACGGTATTTCATACGCGCATTTTAATCGGGTCCATGCGCATATCGCATAATCGCACCACAACGTTTCGCCTGGACTAGGTAACACCATTGTGGGACTCTAAAACTCGTCAATACGCCGACAGTAGGTGATGATAATATCAAGCACCCCAAGCCGCAAGCGGTCAGCTAAACGTAACGGCCACCCGGGTATTGAGCGATCAGAAGAAAACAAGCGAACCTGCTACAACTCCTGTCGAGCCAACCGGCAACACTACCCGTGCAGTCCAATCTCCTCGTCTGATATGTTGCATATCAAGTCTAGGGGTGGTAAACGTCAGACCCCAACATTTTCCTAAAACAATCTGCATAAGCAGATAAGCATTATTTTGCTACCGCACACTACGCCTTGACAAAGGCTAACAAACGTAGCACGAATACTAAACAGTTATTATCTGAAATGACGGAGGGCTACGACAGGTTTTTCTGAAAACCTATTGCGTATTGAACTTGATATCGTTGTAGAATCGAGTGAATTTTTGAAATGGAGTGATTTTGAGGCTTTCATTAGTTTTGCTAAAGAGGTCACTCCCGGTGAAGGGATCTCGGCTATTTCCTCATTGAATAAGGTGTAGGACATATCATATATATCACTATGCAAAGTAAAACTCTAAAAGCAATCAAAAGTCAAACCGAGTGTTGTAGCATCTTCCAGTTTTGCTAAAGAGGTCACTCCCGGTGAAGGGATCTCGGCTCTTTCCCCATCGAATAAGGTGCAGGGTATATCATATATACCGCTATACAAAGCCAGACTGTAGTTACCCTTTTATTTCAAAATTTGATTCTACAACATCTTTTAGGTTTCTTTTCTTTCATTAATCACATTAATGAAGTCCCATCATTTAAGTCACCTAAACATCACAGATAAATACGACGTACACTTATTCCATCCGCATTCTCCTCGATGTCCCCTCGTGCACCGTTAGGTTAGGTAACTAACGACAGAGCAGGGCAGGGCTAGTGCTGGTGTAAAACATAAGTAACGTCTATATAATATATCATATATACTATATACTGTATCTATCAGAACATATCAAATGACCACATCACAGATATCGCAGCAGAAACATAGATATCATATGGGATATACTAGGACGTCCGTATTTAGTATTTAGCCAACAATAGAAAATACGGATTCCACAGTCGCGATGAATAGCCAAGCCGACACCCTGGACCCCTACGAGAGCGGCAAGTGACCCTACCAATTCTGGAGTTTAGGAGACCCGGTCTCGACTCCTCGAGATGGCCTCCCACTGAACCCTAGAACCCGGTCACCTGTGCCCCCCTCCTTGGGTCCATCCTAATATGGAAAAGTAAATAATATACAACACTGGTAGCATCAACCTCAACCCGGAAGTGCCCCGAATAAAAGAATATTACATTACTTTTGAATTTACATGAATGAAAAATAAAACTCTCATCTCACATAAAACCCCCGGCTATTCAATCGCGACAATCTTGCACATCATATCTCAGCAACACATAATATCATATATCATCAACGTAAGTAAGTTTGCGTACCCCAATTGTCGTTGATGTATAGCAACGAAACCGGTGATATCGGCATACTACACTTACGGTCACAGAAAAGAAAGTGTAAAACTGCAATATTTGGAATCCACATTCTCTTTCGACATCGTAAATGCGAAATATCACATACATCGTATTTCATATCTACTTATATGAATTCCACACATTGCATCACATTTCAGATAAATAGACGGTATTAAAGTTTTCGAACGAATGATCAAATATCCAAAATTCCCTAAAGCTCAACACTTGAGCGGAGTTCAAAAACCCGGAGTGTGACACAGTAGTAGCGGTCCAGCCGTAGAAGGGTCAAGCCAACGCCTCACATGTAGCACGCCGTACTGCCCCAAACCCTAAGGTTCAAAAGGCAGTTCAAGACGGTAACATAATTGAGTTAAGGTTTGTTGTCTTCTAGAGGGTCCACCACAAAACTTGCACGTAATTCCGAAAGATTTAAACCCCGTGAAAAGTGAGCAAATGACACTCGTTCGAACAATTCAATACTATCTAATTATCCGGAAAAACATGATGTTAAAATTCTGATCGAATCATTGAACTCAAAACAATCTCCAAAAAAAATAACACTAAGACCAGATTAAAAAAATACCCAAAAATATCAGCAAGCAGTTATAAGTATTACTGTGAAAAAAATATGCGTTGACTCATCTGTACGGCCGCGGAACCGCAGCCCAAGCAAGCTTTGGTTGCGTTTCCGCGGCGGAAATGGCTGTTCACTGCATCGTATTTTGCAGTTTGTCTTAGATTTCCCTGCCGATATTTTTACATATTTTTAATACTGAAAAATCGCTGTTTAAAAATAATGTCCAGAGAGTGTCCCAAAAAGCCGTATTTTGTTTCGATCGGGGTTTTAACTTCGCTAAAGTGTCGCCTAATGTTCTAGGTCGTCTCTGATACCAATGTAGGGTTTACCGAGCATCTCATGAAGGGTTTGGAAGCATCACATGTACCAAATATTAAAATTTTAGGGGGCTAAGTAAGCATACAAAGAATCATTCCAAGAAAAATTAGGGTTTCAAAACAACACATCATCTCAAGTAAGAAAAACTAGGGTTTTGAGAGTACAACCTTTGTAGCTCCCTACGCTAGACTCTTCGGCTACTTGGGGTTTCGAAAAGGTCCACTTGAACTCCTGTAAGTCCACGATGATCCACACGGAGTCCGCTTTGTCCATGCTTGCAACTTCGCTTTATAATGAGAATGAAATGAAGCTAACACTCTAAACAAGTGAGCAAGACTTGTGTAGAATGGTGTTGTGGTTCTTTTTCTCACTTCAAAATCCTATCTTGTTGAGTATTTTGCTCAGTTGAAAGATCTAGAGAGCAAAAGAGCAAGGTTGAAGAAGATGATAGCTTTTTAAGAAGAAGAGAAAAGATAATCTACTTTGAAAAATAGAAAATATATGAATATATATTTTCCACTTCTCATCTTAAACCATGGTTAAACAATAAAGATATAATTGAACTTGAGTTAAAACACAAAAAGAAAGTTAATCCATGGTTAAATGGTGGGTGAGCATGGTTAGGTCAAAGAAGAGTGTAGAATAAAACAATGAATTATCTTTTGCTTTTTTCATCTTGTTTTAAAACAAATGCAATAATAAATCGTATATATAAAACCATGGTGTGAGTCTTATATTGCCACCATTTTCTATGTATATACAACCATTAAGGATGATGTATGAATGTATGTGTGCATTCACATCCATATTTGCATGAAACAAGAAAGAATGCATACATGCATGCATACATCCAAAAATACAAGAAATTATTTCTAGTGAGAATCTAATGGTTAAATGATAAATCAACACTTAATTTATCAATTCGGCCATATCACATACGACCCAACCAAAAACAAGCCGCCCGATTAATATACGGTATCTCATACGTGCATTTTAATCGGGTCCATGCGCATATCGCATACGCGCACCACAACGTTTCGCCTGGACTAGGTAACTCCTTTGTGGGACTCTAAGACTCGTCAATACGCCGGCAGTGGGTGATGATCATATCAAGCACCCCCAAGCCGCAAGCGGTCAGCTAAACGTAACAGCCACCCGGGTATTGAGCGATCAGAAGAAAACAAGCGAACCTGCTACAACTCCCGTCGAGCCAACCGGCAACATTACCCGTGCAGTCCGGTCTCCTCGTCTGATATGTTGCATATCAAGTCTAGGGGTGGTAAACGTCAGACCCCAATAACCGATAAGTCATGCCAATGTGAGGCTCATAACGGGTCGAGAAACTACTGGTAACACTTACCGGTAAATCTCTAATCAGGCCTGGCCAGGGACTTCCCTGTTACGGCCAATCGAGCGCAGCGCTATATCAACCCCCAATACCGGGAGAGACGAAACCCCTCCTATCACACATTGCCTCCATGTGACTCGGGACTGTACCCAAAAACCACCGTTTTGCACGCCCTCATGGACGTGGTAAGGTGGAAATCAAAGCACAGTGGGAATCACACAAGACTCTATGACGATCTCGGGTCTACAGACAAACCTGCACAAGTGTCACCTAAGAACTGCCATCTGACGTGAGGTATAATACCATCTGGAAGTTCTCGGCGAGCCCGTCCAGTGTACCCAGCCTCCACTGAGCACCCATATACCCTCTCTGATGACAAACACCAATGGATATGGGATCATCCATCGCCCATCTCATGGGTCGAGAAGCGTATACGCTAGTCTACACTGGTATATCGATGCCCCGTCTTGATACACCCATGACTAGGGACCTTTAAGGATGTACTTATGGACTACCATGTCCCCACTAGTATGATCCGTATCATAGTCCAGGTAGTCAAGTACACATCCTAAGGGCTTTACCAACATGTAACTTTAAGACAGTATAAATAGACAAGTATACATGTTAAGATAAAGAGCAACCAGATAGCATACTGTCATATTGAACAAGAAAGTCATCTCTATATATGTCCAAGCATCCAATATAATATACATCATCTGTACAATACTGGCCTCTAGAGCATACATACAACTAACAGCACACTCACTAAGTGTAGTGAGTAGGTATCAAGCTGATCCTGGAGAGAGTCACTGGAAAGCTGTGAAGATGATTCTCAAGTACTTACGAAGGACTAAAGAGATGCTCTTGGTGTATGGTAATGGTGAACTCTAAGTGGAGTCCTTTACCGATTCGAGCTTCCAGAGTGATAATGACGACTCTAAGTCACACTCGGGATTTGTCTTCACCCTTTACGGATGGGCGGTAAGCTGGAAGAGTTCCAAGCAGGAAACCGTGGCAGACTCGACGATGGAGGCTGAATACATCGCTGCCAACAATGCTGCCAAAGAGGCTGTCTGGAACAAGTGAAAGGTTCCTAGGCACTCTTGTGAAGGTTCATAAGGCATCAAACATGCCTGGATAAAAATTTAGACGTGCCGAACAACCCAAAGCCGGGATCTTTGCTAGATTATTAGGGTTAAACATGCAAGATGATAACTTTTATCTAAGTGTAAGGGATTACAACCTTTGTAGTCCGCTCCTTCGCTTCACAAGCTCCGAGTAGAAGTCCCTTTGCCGCGATCCACGATCTCCCGGACTCATGAGAGGCTCCACGACCCGAACGATCCATGCTAGCTTGAAGTGTTCCAAATCTCCGATGATCTACATCGAAGTTGCAAAGACTCAAGCTTTCTTACTCTAAAGAGATGAACACACTAATCTCATGAGCTAGATGAGATGAGGATGAGACAGTAGTATTTTTGCTTTCTTTTTAAATCATTTTCTCATATTTATTCACCACATAAAGAATTTCAAGTGAGCTTTTCAAAAGAGAAGAAGATGATAATGGAAAATGATAATCATAAAATCCTTTTGTGATGAATAGAAAGAAAGTATATGATTGATGTATAAACCATGGTCAAGGATGAGTGGCTAAGATTTTGTAGAGAATAAACTTGAGTAAGAGTTTCGTTGGGTTAGAAACGTGTCATCAAAAATATCTTAACCATGACAAAAGATAAAGCTTCTAGAAGGTGCATGAAGCATCTAACCCTAATCAAACCCTGACCTCATTTAATCATCCTTAAACATGTTTAACAATAAATCATATCATGTCACAATAATATATATCACATATATATTATATATTTGCAACAAAAGAAAATAATACAATTAACATATATCGCATATATATCAATGTATCATCCAGTGAGAAAATGAAATAATAAAGCGAGCCAATATTAGATAATGTAATACAATATATCATATATATTATTATACATTAAATCATCGAATCAACACTTGATCCGACGATCCGACTATATCGAATATTACCGACTAATATATCATGTACCGATTCATCGAACCAACACTTGATCCGATGACCCGGTTCATATCCAAATATCATGAGAATATAATACGGTATCTCATATCGCATTATCCTCGGTCCTGCATATATCACATATGTGCCTCTACTCCGTTTTGCTTGAGCCAAGAAACCTCCGTGTAGGACTCTAAAGAATCGTCAATACGCCGGTAGCAGGTGATGATCATATCAAACACCCACAAGCTACAAGCGGTCAGCTAAACGTAACAGCCACCCAGGTATTAAGCGATCAGAAGATCAACAAGCTAGCCTGTGCGTTCTCCTGTAAATCCAATCAGTAACAATCCCGTACAGTCCGGTCTGTTCGTCTGATATATCGCATATCAAGTCTATAGGTGGTATACATCAGACCCCAGTAACCGATAAGTCGTGTCGATGTGTGGCTCATAACGGGTCGAGAAACTACTAGTAACACTTACCAGTAAATCTCTATATCAGCCCTGGTCAGGGACTTCCAGTTATAGCCAATCGAACACAGCACAACATCAACTCCCTATACCGGGAGAGACGAATCCCGTCCTATCGCTCATTGCCTCCATGTGATTCGGGACTGTACCCAAAAGCCACCGTTTTGCATGCCTTATTGGACGTGGTAAGGTGGAAATCAAAGCACAGTGGGAATCACACAAGACTCTATGACGATCTCGGGTCTACAGACTACCCTGTACCAGTGTCACCGGTGAACTGCCATCTGACGTGTGGTATATCACCATCTGGGAGTTCTCGGCGAGTCCGTCCAGTGTACCCAGTCTCCACTGAGCACCCGTACACCATCTCTGATGTCAAACACTGATGGATATCGGATCATCCATCGACCATCATATGGGTCAAGATGCGTATACGCTAGTCTACTCTGGTGTATCGATGCCCTGTATCGATATACCCTCGACTAGGAACAGTTATAGGATGTACTCATCGACTACCGTGGCCCCACTATTATGATCTCATCATAGTCCCAGTAGTCGAGTACAGATCCTAAGGGCTTTATCAACATGTGAGAGAAAAACAGTAAACCAATACAAGTCAACATGTTAAGATAAAGTGAAACCAAATAGCATACTATCATGACGAGCAAGAAAGTCATCTCTATATATATCCAAGCATCCATCATAATATACATCATATGTACAACAATAGCCTCTAGGGCATATACATAACTAACAAAAAGAAGTTCATTACTGAAATTGGAGTGGTTCTATCCATTGAGCATCCAATACCTTTGTATTATGATAACAATGGAGCGGTGGCTTTAGCCAAGGAACCCAGGTCCCATCAGTGATCCAGGCATATTCTGAGGCGGTATCACCTGATCCGGAAGATAGTTGATCGCCGGGAGATCGAGGTCATGATGGTTGACATGAAGAACAACACAGAGGATCCACTCATGAAGGCCATTCCCCAGATACAGTTTGAGAGACTCTTCAGGATGCTTTGTATGCGATACTACAGCAGCTGGCCCTAGTGCAAGTGGGAGATTGTTAGTTGTATGTATGCCCTAGAGGCCAGTATTGTACAGATGATGTATATTATATATATGTCCAAGCATCCAATATAATATACATCATCTATACAATACTGGCCTCTAGGGTATACATACAACTAACAATCTCCCACTTGCAATAGGGCCAGCTACTGTAGTATCACATACCGAAGAATGGCCTTCGTGAGTGGATCCACTATGTTATTCTTCGTGTCAACCCTCCTTACCTCGATCTCCCAGCGATCAACTATCTCCCGGATCAGGTGATACCGCCTCAGAATATGCCTGGATCGCTGATGGGACCTGGGTTCCTTGGCCAAAGCCACTGCTCCATTGTTATCTCAATACAAAGGTATTGGATGCTCAATGGATGGAACCACTCCAAGTTCAGTAATGAACTTCTTGATCTAGACAGCCTCTTTGGCAGCATCGTTGGCAGCATTGTATTCAGCCTCCATCGTCACGTCTGCCACAGTTTCCTGCTTGGAACTCTTCCAGCTAACCTCCCCTCCGTAAAGGGTAAAGACAAATCCCGACTGCGACTTAGAGTCATCCTTATCACTCTGGAAGCTTGAATTGGTAAAGGACACCACTTGGAGTTCTCCGTTACCATACACTAAGAGCATCTCCTTAGTCCTTCGTAAATACTTGAGAATGCTCTTCACATCTGTCCAGTGATTCTCTCCAGGATCAGCTTGATACCTACTCACTACACTTAGTGAGTATACTAAATCGGGTCTGGTACATAGCATCGCGTACATGATATAGCCTACAGCCGAAGCATAGGGTATCCCTTGCATGCGAGCTCTCTCCAAATCAGTCTTGGGAGACATCTCTTTGGAGAGAGTGACTCCAGAGATTGTGGGTAAGTTCTCATGCTTGGATTCTTCCATAGTAAACATCTTTAGTATGGTGTCAATGTACCTGGATTGGGACAATCCCAATATCCGTTCTATCTCTATAGATCCTAATTCCCAATATGCAGGAGGCATCACCAAGATCTTTCATTGAGAATTTTTGTGATAAGAAAAGCTTGACCGATTGCATCATAGGAATGTCATTTCCAATCAAGAGTATGTCGTCCACGTACAATACGAGGAAGACAACCTTACTCTCTGCCACCTTCTTGTAGATACAAGGTTCATCTACATTTTTGACGAAATCAAACTCTTTGATAACAACGTCAAAGCAGATGTTCTAACTCCGCGATGCTTTCTTTAATCCATAAATGGATTTAAGCAGCTTGCACACCTTCCCGCTGCTGCCACTATCTACGAAGCCCTCTGGCAGAGTCATGTACACGCACTCTTCTAAATCACCGTTTAGAAAGGCGGTCTTAACATCCATTTGCCAGATTTCGTAGTCATGATATGCAGCGATGGCAAGCATGATCCGGATGGATTTAAGCATAGCCACTGGAGAAAATGTCTCATCATAGTCCATACCTGGTCATTGACAAAAACCCTTTGCAACAAGTCTAGCTTTGAAAGTCTCCACTTTCCCATCTACACCAAGTTTTTTCTTGAAGATCCACTTGCTCCCAATGGGTTTTACCCCTTCAGGAGCATCTTCCAAAGTCCATACTTTGTTGGTGTAGATGGATTCTATCTCGGACCGCATTGCATCCAGCCATTTCACTGAGTCCCCACTCGTGATGGCCTGCTCGAAGCTAGTTGGGTCATTATCCTCCATGATGCAATCCTCGCTCCCACCATCCATGAGAAAACCGTAGTATCTCTCAGGTGGGCGAGGAACCCTACTAGATCTGCGGAGTGGCTGGGGTTCATCGGGAACTGCCGAATCCTCTGGTTCCACTAAATCTTCAGTTTGAGTTTGTGTAGCTGGAATTTCTTCTAGTTCTACCTCGTTGCCACTAATTTCTTTTGTAAGAAATTCCTTTTCTAAAAAGGTGGCATGTCGAGAAACAAACACATTTTGTTCTTCAGTATGGTAGAAAAGATATCCATATGAATGTTTGGGATATCCCACAAACTTGGATAAAACTGGCCATGCCTCGAGTTTGTCCGGATTTTGCCTCTTGACATAGGCCGGACAACCCCATATCTTAACTCGTTTAAGACATGGTCTCTTCCCACTCCATATCTTATATGGTGTGGCAGGTACAAATTTAGATAGAACTTGATTCAATAGGTATGCTGATGTTTCCAGAGCATATCCCCAGAAGGAAATAGGTAACTCAGCTGTGCTTATCATAGAGCGCACCATATCTAATAGGGTGTGGTTCCTTCGTTCTGATACACCGTTGTGCTGTGGTGTATATAGAGGAGTCAGCTGAGAGAGAATCCCATTCTCTTTTAGGAAGTCCAGGAATTCAATGATCAAGTATTCACCTCCTCGATCAGATCGTAGGATTTTAATACTTTTTCCGGTTTGGTTCTCGACTTCTTGTTTATATTCTCTAAATTTCTCAAAAGCTTTTGATTTGTGTTTCATCAGGAACACATACCCGAACCTAGAGAGATCGTCAGTGAATGTAATGAAGTACACAGAACTATCCCTGGCATGTGTAGACATGGGACCGCATACATAGCTATGTACCAGTCCCAAGAGTTCCGTAACTCTTTCTCCATTTCCCGTAAACGGAGTTTTGGTCATCTTTCCTTTGAGACATGACTGGCAAGTGTCATAAGATGAAAATTCAAACAAATTCAAATATCCATCCTTATGCAACTTAGCTAGTCGTGTCGGATTGATGTGACCTAGTCTACAATGCCACAAGAAGGATTCGTTCAGTTCTGAACTCTTCCTCTTGTGTGTGTTTGTTATGCTAAGAATTGTTGATTGATTTAGAACATAAATGCCATTGCACAACGTGCCTGATCCAACCAACTTTTGGTTACGGAAAATATTCATAACATTATCCTGTAATACAAAATTATATCACTCTGTACTCAACAAAGAAACCGATATAATGTTGCATATCAACTTCGGCATGTAATAGCATTCGTTCAGAATCAATGTATTACCAGTTGGTAATACAAGGTGATATTCCACAACGGTTTTAGCTGCAATAATTGCACCATTTCCAACTCTTATGTCTTTATCACCTTCTCCAAGTTCTCTACCTTTCTTAAGCCCATGTAACTGATTAAATATATGGGATCCTGACCCGGTATCCAATACCCAGGATGTAGAGGAAATGGAGAAACAGTTCTCTGTAACGAATACACCCGAAGAAAATGCATCATCATGTACTTTCTTCATTCGGGTGGCATGGGAATCCTGGTATTCCCCTATGTCCTGTTCAGTCCTATAACTCTTATAAGAAAGAACGGAATCAACGTTCCCAAACACAGTATAACATGCGGGTTCGGTCAATACATCCATATTATTATCTTGATTAAGGCATGACATGGTCGCTACCTGGAGAGAGAGAGAAGAAAACACTTTTGCGTATGCTCTTGCAAGATCAGATTGGTTATTATCTTTTCTAATCAGGATGGCTCCCACTGTTTTTATCAAATCTTCCTTCAAACCCTAAAAGGAAAGACTAGCCAGGATTAATTACACCCTACAACTTCGTCGATCTTTCAGCCAGGCCAGTGTCGGTACTTTGAGGAGGTTCCCCGTGCTTTCGCACGGACCTAATTAAAGTAAACCTCGTTTTCCCAGAGGCGTAACCCCGTTGACACCTTTCTAGACACCTACTTGATCGGCTAATTGTCCTGTGTAAAACTCTTCCAGGAGTAACAATTACTCGCAGGGGGTATCGGGATCCAACTATCTCATAGAAAGTATGCAATCTCATTGCAAATTTCAACACTTGAAATTCCCAATATTATTTTGCCCCTAACCCCTATGACCTTGACAAAGGCCAACAAATCATAGGATGCTAGTCAAGTTCAACCCGTCATTTCTTGATTGAATCAAACCCAGCCGCACGACCCTTGACAAAAGCCAACAAGGTCGCACAACTACCCTAAAACAATCTGCATCACATGCATAAGCAGATAAGCACTATTTAGCTACCGCACACTACGCCTTGACAAAGGTCAACAAACGTAGCATGAATACTAAACAGTTCTTATCTGAAATGACGGAGGGCTACAACATGTTTTTCTGAAAACCTATTGCGTACTGAACTTGATATCGTTGTAGAATCGAGTGAATTTTTGAAATGGAGTGATTTTGAGGCTTTCATTAGTTTTGCTAAAGAGGTCACTCCCGGTGAAGGGATCTTGGCTCTTTCCTCATTGAATAAGGTGCAGGACATATCATATATATCACTATGCAAAGCAAAACTCCAAAAGCAATCAAAATTCAAACCGAGTGTTGTAGCATCTTCCAGTTTTGCTAAAGAGGTCACTCCCGGTGAAGGGATCTCGGCTCTTTCCCCATCGAATAAGGTGCAGGGTATATCATATATACCGCTATGCAAAGCAAGACTGTAGCTACCCTTTTATTTGAATATTTGATTCTACAACATCTTTTAGGTTTCTTTTCTTTCATTAATCACATTAATGAAGTCCCATCATTTAAGTCACCTAAACATCACAGATAAATACGACGTACACTTATGCCATCCGCATTCGCCTCGATGTCCCCTCGTGCACCGTTAGGTTAGGTAACTAACGACAGAGCAGGGCAGGGCTAGTGCGGGTGTAAAACATAAGTAACGTCTATATAATATATCATATATACTATATACTGTATCCATCAGAACATATCAAATGATCACATCACATATATCGCAGCAGAAACATAGATATAATGTGGGATATACTAGGACGTCCGTATTTAGTATTTAGCCAACAATAGAAAATACGGATCCGCAGTCGCGATGAATAGCCAAGTCCACACCCTGGACCCCTATGGGAGCGGCAAGCGACCCTACCAATTCTGGAGTTTAGGAGACCCGGTCACGACTCCTCGAGATGGCCTCCTACTGAACCCTAGAACCCGGTCACCTGTGCTCCCCTCCTTGGGTCCATCCTAATGCGGAAAAGTAAATAATATACAACACTGGTGGCATCAACCTCAACCCGGAAGTGCCCCAAATAAAAGAATATTACATTACTTTTGAATTTACATGAATGAAAAATAAAACTCTCATCTCACATAAAACACCTGGCTATTCAATCGCGACAATCCTGCACATCATATCTCAGCAACACATAATATCATATATCATCAACGTAAGTAAGTATGCGTACCCCAATTGTCGTTGATGTATAGCAATGAAACCGGCGATATCGACATACTACACTTACGGTCACAGAAAAGAAAGTGTAAAACTGCAATATTTGGAATCCACATTCTCTTTAGACATCGTAAATGCGAAATATCACATACTTCGTATTTCATATCTAGCTATCTGAATTCCACACATTGCATCACATTCCAAATAAATAGACGGTATTAAAGTTTTCGAACGAATGATCAAATACCCAAAATTCCCTAAATCTCAACACTTGAGCAGATTTCAAAAACCCGGAGTGTGACACAGTAGTAGCGGTCCAGCCGTAGAAGGGTCAAGCCAACGCCTCACATGTGGCACGCCGTACCCCAAACCCTAAGGTTCAAAAGGCAGTTCAAGACGATCATATAATTAAGTTAAGGTTTGTTGTCTTCTAGAGGGTCCACCACAAAACTTGCACGTAATTCCGAAATATTTAAACCCCGTGAAAAGTGAGCAAATGACACTCGTTCGAACAATTCAATACTTTCTAATTATCCGGAAAAACATGAAGTTAAAATTCCGATCGAATCATTGAACTCAAAACAATCTTCAGAACAAATAACACTAAGACCAGATTAAAAAATACCTAAAAATATCAGCAAGCAGTTATAAGTATTACTGTGAAAAAAATATGCGTTGACTCATCTGTACGGCCGCGGAACCGCGGCCCAAGCAAGCTTTGGCTGCGTTTCCACGGCGGAAAAGACTTTTCACTGCATCGTATTTTGCAGTTTGTCTTAGATTTCCCTGCTGTTATTTTTACATATTTTTAATATTGAAAAATCACTGTTTAAAAAAAATGTCCAGAGAGTGTCCCAAAAAGCCGCATTTTGTTTCGATCGGGGTTTTAACTTCGCTAAAGTGTCGCCTAATGTTCTAGGTCGGCTCTGATACCAATGTAGGGTTTACCTAGCATCTCATGAAGGGTTTGGAAGCATCACATGTACTAAAGATTAAAATTTTGGGGTGCTAAGTAAGCATACAAAGAATCATTCCTAGAAAAATTAGGGTTTCAAAACAACACATCATCTCAAGTAAGAAAAGCTAGGGTTTTGAGAGTACAACCTTTGTAGCTCCCTACGCTAGACTCCTTGGCTACTTGGGGTTTGGAAAAGGTCCACTTAATCTCCTCTAAGTCCACGATGATCCATCCGGAGTCCGCGTTGTCCAAGCTTGCAACTTCGCTTTAACATGAGAATGAAATGAAGCTAACACTCTAAACAAGTGGGCAAGACTTGTGTAGAATGGTGTTGTGGTTCTTTTTCTCACTTCAAAATCCTATCTTGTTGATTATTTTGCTAACTTGAAAGATCAAGAGAGCAAATGTGCAAGGTTGAAGAAGATGATGTCTTTTTAAGAAGAAGAGAAAATATAATCTACTTTGAAAAATAGAAAATATATGAATATATATTTTCCACTTCTCATCTTAAACCATGGTTAAACAATAAAGATATTATTGAACTTGAGTTAAAACACAAAAGGAAAGCTAATCCATGGTTAAATGGTGGATGAGCATAGTTAGGTCAAAGAAGAGTGTAGAATCAAACCATGAATTATCCTTTCCTTTTTTCATTTTGTTTTAAAACAAATGCAATAATAAATCATATATATATAACCATGGTGTGAGTCTTATATTTCCACCATTTTCTATGTATATACAACCATGATGTATGATGTATGAATGTATGTGTGCATGCACATCCATATGTGCATAAAACAAGAAAGAATGCATACATGCATGCATACATCCAAAAATACAACAAATGATTTCTAGTGAGAATCTAATGGTTAAATGATAAATCAACACTTGATTTATCAATCCGGCCATATCACATACGACCCAACCAAAAACAAGCCGCCCGATTAATATACGGTATCTCATACGCGCATTTTAATCGGGTCCATGCGCATATCGCATACGCGCACCACAACGTTTCGCCTGGACTAGGTAACTCCTTTGTGGGACTCTAAGACTCGTCAATACGCCGGCAGTGGGTGATGATCATATCAAGCACCCCCAAGCCGCAAGCGGTCAGCTAAACGTAACGGCCACCCGGGTATTGAGCGATCAGAAGAAAACTAGCGAACCTGCTACAACTCCCGTCAAGCCTACCGGCAACACTACCCGTGCAGTCCGGTCTCCTCGTCTGATATTTTGCATATCAAGTCTAGGGGTGGTAAACATCAGAACCCAATAACCGATAAGTCGTGCTGATGTGAGGCTCATAACGGGTCGAGAAACTACTGGTTACACTTACCGGTAAATCTCTAATCAGGCCTGGCCAGGGACTTCTCTGTTACGGCCAATAGAGCACAGCGCAACATCAACCCCAAATACCGGGAGAGACGAAACCCCTCCTATCACTCATTGCCTCCATGTGACTCGGGACTGTACCCAAAAACCACCGTTTTGCACGCCCTCATGGACGTGGTAAGGTGGAAAATCAAAGAACAGTGGGAATCACACAAGACTCTATGACGATCTCGGGTCTACAGACTAACCTGCACAAGTGTCACCTGAGAACTGCCATCTGACGTGAGGTATAATACCATCTTGGAGTTCTCAGCGAGTCCGTCCAGTGTACCCAATCTCCACTGAGCACCCGTATACCCTCTCTGATGACAAACACCAATGGATATGGGATCATCCATCGCCTATCTCGTGGGTCGAGAAGCGTATACGCTAGTCTACACTGGTATATCGATGCCCCGTCTCGATACACCCACGACTAGGGACCTTGAAGGATGTACTTATGGACTACCATGTCCCCACTAGTATGATCCGCATCATAGTCCAGGTAGTGAAGTACACATCCTAAGGGCTTTACCAACATGTAACTTTAAGACAGTATAAAGAAACAAGTATATATGTTAAGATAAAGAGCACCATATAGCATACTATCATATTGAGCAAGAAAGTCATCTCTATATATGTCCAAGCATCCAATATAATATACATCATCTGTACAATACTGGCCTCTAGGGCATAAATACAACTAACATCACACTCACTAAGTGTAGTGAGTAGGTATCTAGCTGATCCTGGAGAGAGTCACAGGAAAGCTGTGAAGAGGATTCTCAAGTACTTACGAAGGACTAAAGAGATGCTCTTGGTGTATAGTAACGGTGAACTCCTAATGGAGTCCTTTACCGATTCGAGCTTCCAGAGTGATAAGGACGACTCTAAGTCACACTCGGGATATGTCTTCACCCTTTATGGAGGGGCGGTAAGCTGGAAGAGTTCCAAACAGGAAACCGTGGCAGACTCGACGATGGAGGCTGAATACATCGCTGCCAACGATGCTGCCAAAGAGGCTGTCTGGAACAAGAAGTTCATTACTGAACTTGGAGTGGTTCCATCCATTGAGCATCCAATACCTTTGTATTATGATAACAATGGAGCGGCGGCTTTAGCCAAGGAACCCTGGTCCCATCAGTGATCCAGGCAGATTCTGAGGCAGTATCACCTGATCCGGGTGATAGTTGATCGTCGGGAGATCGAGGTCAGGATGGTTGACACGAATAACAACACAGAGGATCCACTCATGAAGGCCATTCCCCAGATACAGTTTGAGAGACTCTTCGGGATGCTTGGTATGCGATACTACAGCAGCTGGCCCTAGTGCAAGTGGGAGATTGTTAGTTGTATGTATGCCCTAGAGGCTAGTATTGTGCAGATGATATATATTATATTGGATGCTTGGACATATATAGAGAGGACTTTCTAGCTCGATATGATAGTATGCTATCTGGTTGCACTTTATCTTAACATGTTTACTAGTCTCTTGATACTGCCTTATGGTTACATATTGGTAAAGCCCTTAGGATGTGTACTTGACTACCAGGACTATGATACAGATCATACTAGTGGGGCAGTGGTAGTCCATAAGTACATCCTTTAAGGTCCCTAGTCATGGGTATATCGAGACGGGGCATCGATATACCAGAGTAGTCTAGCGTATACGCTTCTCGACCCATGAGATGGGGGATGGATGTTCCCATATCCATTGGTGTTTGACATCAGAGATGGTATACGAGTGCTCAGTGGATACTGGGTACACTGGACGGACTCGCCGAGAACTCCCAGATGGTATTATATCTCACGTCAGGTGGTAGTTCTCTGGTGACACTTGTATAGGTTAGTCTGTAGACCCGAGATCGTTATAGAGTCTTGTGTGATTCCCACTGTGCTTTGATTTCCACCTTACCACATCCAAGAGGGCGTGCAAAATGGTTGTTTTTGGGTAGAGTCCCGAGTCACATGGGGGCAATGAGCGATAGGAGGGGTTTCGTCTCTCCCGGTATTGGGGGTTGATGTTGCGCTGTGCTCGATTGGCCATAACAGGGAAGTCCCTGGCCAGGGCTGTTTTAGAGATTTACTGGTAAGTGTTACCAGTAATTTCTCGACCTGTTATGAGCCTTACATCGCCATGACTTTTTGGTTATTGGGGTCTGACGTTTACCACCCTTAGACTTGATATGCGACATATCAGACGAGGAGACCGGACTGTACGGCAAGTGTTACCGTTAGGCTTTTGCTGGAGTTGGAGCGGGCTTGCTTGCTGATCTTCTGATCGCTCAATACCCGGATAGCCGTTACTGTAGGGTTGCTAGGCACGAGCACAAGGGTCTACGAGGCATCAACCATCCCCGATTGAAATTTTAGCCGTGCCGAACAACCCGAAGCCGGATCTTTAAACAAGGGTTTAGGCGAACACTAACATGTTAAACTCTTTAACACTAAGTGAGAGGGATTACAACCTTTGTAGATCCGGTCCTTCACTTCTTAAGCTCCGTGTTGAGGTCCATTCGCTGCGATCATCGTGTTCCGGACTCTCGAGAGGGTTCACGAAGAGAATGATGCAACCTTGCTTCCGATCTTCGATAACATAGATGATCTACCTCGAAGTTTCGTTAACACAAGCTAACACTCATAATATGAAGTGAACACCCTCATCTAAATTGCAAGGATAGATGAGGATGATGAAGTAGGATTTTTGCTCTCATTTATAATCTTTTTCTCACTCACTTTTCATCACAAAAGCAAAACTAGAAAGCTTTTCAAGAAGAAACTCAAGCAAGAAGAAGAATGAATATCATTAGTGATGAATAATGAATTATTGTAGTGGTTACAAATCTAACCAAGGGTTAAGCATGAAGGAGTTAACCCTTGTAGAGAGTTAACTAGAGTTAATGGTTTGGATTGGGTTAACAAAATATCAACACAAAATATCAAGCAACCACAAAGTCAAAGCTTCATGAAGCTTCATGGAAGCTTCATGCAAAAGCTAACCCTAATCCAAACCCTAACCTAGTTTAAACCCTAAACCATTGTTAAATTTGTAACCCTAACATGTTACAATATTATATATCACATATACAATATATTTTGTTACAATAGAAAATAATACAATTAACATATATCGCATATATATCAATATATTATCCCGTGAGAAAATGAATCTTTTAGTGAGCTAATATTAGTTAATGTAATTTTATATATCATATATATTATTATACATTAAATTATCGAATCAACACTTGATCCGACAATCCGGCTATATCACATATAACCGACTAATACAATGACCCGGCTATATCACATATACCCGGCCGATATCTCATATCGCGAGAATCAAATACGGTATCACATACCGCATTATCCTCGGTTCTGCACATATCACATATGTGCTCCTACTCCGTTTTGCCTGAGCCAAGAAACCTCTGTGTAGGACTCTAAAGAATCGTCAATACGCTGGCAGTAGGTGATGATCATATCAAACACCCATAAGCTGCAAACGGTCAGCTAAACGTAACAGCCACCCGGGTATTGAGTGCTCAGAAGATAAACAAGAAAGCCTGTACATTCTCCTGTGAATCCAATCAGTAACACTCCCGTACAGTCCGGTCTCGTCGTCTGATATATCGCATATCTCGCCTACGGGTGGTAAACGTCAGACCCCAGTAGCTCGATAAGTCGTGTCGCTATGAGGTCTATAGCAGTTCGAGAAACTACTGATAACACTTACCAGTAAATCTCAGCAACCCTGGCCAGGGATTTCCGGTTATGGCCAATCAAATACAGCACAACATCAACTCCCTATACCGGGAGAGACGAATCCCCTCCTATCACTCATTGCCTCCATGTGATTCGGGACTGTACCTAAAAGCCACCTTTTTGCACGCCCTCTTGGACGTGGTATGATGGAAATCAAAGCACAGTAGGAATCACACAAGACTCTATGACGATCTCGGGTCAACAGACTACTCTGTACCAGTGTCACCGGAGTACTGCCATCTGACGTGATGTATAATACCATCTGGGAGTTCTCGGTGAGTCCGTCCAGTGTACCCAGTCTCCACTGAGCACCCGTACACCATCCTTGATGTCAAACACCGATGGATATGGGATCATCCATCGCCCATCATATGGGTCAAGATGCGTATACGCTAGTCTACTCTTGTGTATCGATGCCCTGTCTCGATACACCCTCGACTAGGAACAGTTATAGGATGTACTCATCGACTACCGTGGTCCCACGGGTATGATCTCATCATAGTCCCAGTAGTCGAGTACATATCCTAAGGGCTTTATCAATATGTAACATAGAGACAATCAGAGTACATGTTAAGATAAAGTACTACCAGATAGCATACTATCATGTCGAGCAAGAAAGTCCTCCCTATATATGTCCAAGCATCCTTTACAATATACATCGTATGTACAGTAATAGCCTCTAGGGAATACATATAACCACAATCTCCCACATGCACTAGGGCCATCTGTTGTGGTATCACATACCCAACAATTAGCAGCGGTTGAAGTATCTCATACTCAACCATCCCATAAAAGTCTCTACTGGGAAAAAGGCCTTTGTGAGTGGATCCGCGCTGTTGTCCTCTGTGTATACTCTCCTAACCTCGATCTCCCTGGAGATCAACCATCTCCATGATCAGGTGATACTGCCTAAGAATTATATCTGGATTTCTGATGGGGCGGGGGTTCCTTGGCAAAAGCAACAACTCCATTGTCACACAATGGTAGGAACGAAGTTCATCTTATGAACTTATATGTATCCAAACTGCCTCTTTGGTAGCATCCTTGGTAACGATGTATCTTGCCTTTAATCGTCTAGTATGTCACGGTATCTAGCTTGGAACTCTTCCAACATACCGTCCCTCCAATGAGGGTAAAGACAATGCCTGCGACTGACATTCAGTCGTCCTTATCACCCTGGAACCTTTCCAGTGATTCTCCCCAGGATCAATTGATACCATCTCACTACATCTAGTGAGTATCCTAACATCCAATTAGATCTATCTTATAGATCCAAAACACAGGATTTAGGAGGTATCATTTTGATCCTATATGGAGAATCCTTGTGATAAGCGGAGATTGACCGAGCGTAGCATAGGAAACTCCGTCTCTATCAAGAATATGTCATCCACGTACTCTACGAGGATCACCACCATACTCTCTACTTCCTTTTTGTATATACAAGGTTCATCTACCATTTTGATGAAGTCAAACTCTTTGACTACCACATCAAAACAGATGTTCCAACTCCGCGATGCCTGCTTTATCACATAAAACATCTTGCACACGTTTCCGCTGCTCCCACTGTCTACAAAGCCTTCTGGCTGTGTACTTATAGACACACTTTTCTAAAACATCATTTAGAAAAGCAGTCATGACACCCAACCGCCAGATATCGTAGTCATGGTATGTAGCTGTGGCAAGTAGTATCTGGATGGACTTAAGCATAGTTTTAAAAGTCTCAACTTTTCCATGTACACCTAATAATCTTCTCAAGATATACTTTCTCCTTATGGGGATTTAACCCTTCAGATAGAGCAACCAAAGTCCATACTTTGTTGGTGTATAAGGATTCCATCTCAGATCGATAAGCATCCAGCCATTCTTACAGAGTCCCACTCCTGATGGCCAGCTCGAAACTAGTTGGGTCATCATCTCATGATGCAATCCTCGCTCCCACTATCATAGAGAAACCGAAGTATCTCTCAGGTAGGTGAGGAACCCTACTAGATCGGCGGAGAGGCTGAGGTTCGTTGGAAACTATTGAATCCTTTGGTTCTACCAAATCATCAACTGCAGTTTGTATAGCTGGAACATTTCCAGTTTTACATAACAGACCTTGCCTCGAGCTTGTCTGGATTTTGCTTTTATACATAGGCCGGACAACCCCAAATCTTAACAAACTTAAGATATGGGCTCTTCCCTTTCCATATCACATATGAAGTGGTAGGCATCTGATTTGATTTGAACCCTATTCAATAGGTATGCAGCTTCTCAAGTGCATAACTCCCAAAAGGAAATAGGAAACTCAGTAGTACTCATCATAGAGCACACCATATCACATAGGGTGCTATTGCTCCGCCCCGATATACCATCGTGCTATATTGTATTCGGAGGAGTAATGCCGAGAGAGAATCTCATTCTCCTTTAGAATAGTCCAGGAATTCCGTGCTCAAGTATTCTCCTCCTTAATCTTATCAAAGGACATAATACTTATACCCATATTTTGGTTCTCTACTTCTAACTTATATTCTGTGAATATCTCAAAAGCTTCGGACTTGTGTTTCAACAGGAACATATGCCTGAATCTTGAGAGATCATCAGAGAATGTAATGAAGTACAAAGAACCGGTCTTGGCATGCGTAGACAGGGGACCTTCATACATCAGCATGTATCAATCCCAAGAGTTCACTAACTCTTTCTCTGTTTCCAATAAACAGAGCTGTGGTCATCTTATCTTTGTGACATGACCGGCAAGTTTCACAAGATGTAAATTCAAACAAATTTAAATATGCATCTTAATTTAACTTCAGCTAGTCGGGTCGCATTGATATGACCTAGTCTATAATGCCTCAAGAAGGATTCGTTCATTTTTGAACTCTTTCTCTTGTGTGTGTTTCATATACTAAGAACTGTAGTTTGATTTAGAACATCAATACTTTTAGATAGCGTGCCTGAACCGATCAACTCTTGATATAGGAAATGTTAAAAAGATTATCCAACAATACAAAATTATATCCTTCTTTACTAATAAAGAGATTGATATGATGTTGTAAATCAGGTTCGGTATCTAATAACATTCGTTCAGAATCAATGTATTCTGGTAATACAAGGTGACAGTGACCAACAGACTTGGCTGCAACACTTGCACCGTTTTCTGTCTCATGAAACTTATCACCTGTTCTCAGTTCTTTACCTTTCTGTAGCCCATGTAACTTATTACATATGCGGGATCCTAATCCGGTATCTCATACCCAGGACGTAAAAGATACTGAGAAACAGTTCTCTGTAATGAACACACCCGAAGATGATGCATCAACATGCACTTTCTTCGTTTGGGCGGCACGGACAATCTGGTATTCCCCAATTTCCTGCTCTGTCTTATAACAATTATAAGTTGGAGCGGGACCAACGTTTCCCAGCTCAGTATAATAAGATGGTTCGGTCAATACATCCGTATTATTATCTGGATTAAGACGTGATATGGTTGCTACCTGGAGAGAGAGAGAGAGAGAAAAACACTCAGCGTATGCTCTTGCAAGATTAGATTGGTTATTTAATATATCTAATCAAGATGTCTCCCACTGTTTTAATCAAATCTTCCTTCAAACCCTAAATGGAAAGACTAGCCGGGATTATTTACACGCTACAAGTTCGCCAATCTTTCAGCCAGGCCAGTGCCGGTACTCTGAGGGAGGTCCCTCGTGCTTTCGCACGAACCTAATTAATGTAAACCTCGTTTTCCCAGAGACGTAACCCCGTTGACACTTTTCTAGACACCTACTTGATCGGCTAATTGTAATGGGTAAAACTTTCCCAGGAGTAACTCTAACTCGCAGCGGGTATCGGGATCCAACTATCTCATAGAAGGTATGCAATCTTATTGCAAATTTCAACACTTGAAAATTCCCAATAATATTTTACCCCTAGCGTCCTATGACCTTGACGGAGGCCAAACTACCCATAGTCCGCTAGTCAAGTTCAACCCGTCATTTCCTGATTGAATTAAACCCACCCGCACGACCCTTGACGGAGGCCAAACAACGCCGTACGAATACCCTAATCCAATCGTATCACATGCTAACAGATAAGCATTAGTTAGCTACCGTACACTACGCCTTGACGGAGGCCAAACTACCGTAGCACGAATACTAACTAGTACTTATCTGAAATGACGGAGGGCTACGACAGATTTTTAAGAAAACCCTTTGCGTAATGAACTTGATATCGGTTTAGAATTGAGTGATTTTAAATGGAGTGTTTTTGAGGCATTTCTAATTTTGCTAAAGGGGTCACTCCCGGTGAAGGGATCGTCGGCCCTTTCCTCATCGAATAAGGTGCAGGATATTTCACAAATATCACTTTGCAAAGCAAGAACTATAAAAGCAATCAAAAGACAAACCGAGTTTGTAGCATCTGCTAGTTTCACTAAAGAGGTCACTCCCGGTGAAGGGATCTCAGCTCTTTCCTTATCGAATAAGGTGTTGGATGTTCTACAAGGAACACCGCTATGCAAAGCAAGAACTAGAGCTACCAGTTTTTAATACAAGTTTCTACAACATCTTTAGGTTTCTTTTAGTTTCATTAATTTCATTAATGAAGTCCCATTTTATTATGCTTCGCAAGCATCACATTTGAAATGAAATCTGCAATATAACATATATCTCATATATATAATATAAACATTCATCTCAGGCAGTAATATGATCTCATCACAGAACATTGCAGTAGAAGAACCTATATGAAATATTAGATATACTAGGACGTCCGTGTTTTCCATACGAGCCCGTATAAAACACGGATTCCACGGTCGCGATGAATAGCCAAACCCACATCCCTAGACCCCTATAAGAGCGGCAAATAACACTGCCAATTCTAGGGTTAGGAGACTTGGTCTCGACTTCTCGAGATGGTTTCCCACTGGACCCTAGAACCCGGTTACTTGTGCTCCCCGCCTTGGGTCTACCTAATGTGGAAAAGTAAATAATATACAATGGTGACATCATCCTCAGCCCGGAAGTGCCCCAATAAAAGAATATTACATACAAATGAATTTTACATTAATGAAAATGAAAAACTCTCATCTCACATAAAACCCCCGGCTATTCAAACACGACGATCCAATATAATATATCACAGAACACATAATATCTCATATCATCAACGTAAGTAAGTATGCATACACCGATTGTCGTCGATGTATAGCAACGAAAACCGGCAATACAACTACATACTACACTTACGGTCACAGAAAAGAAGTGTAAAACTACAACGGTTGGAATCCGCAACCTCCTTAGACATCGCATGCCTAACCAAATGAATTCCTTAGACATCGCATGCCTAACAATTATAAACCCCGTATTTTAGTCTCATTATCGAAAACACTTTTCAATATCCAATCGGGCAATTCAACAAGATTCCCGACATCCAGATCGAATGTTCGTCGTAAACTTCAGTAGACGGCCGCACCCCCGGTGCCGTCGACGAAGTGCACTAAGGAGGAACACCGCTGCCGCGAGCACCCGAACGGATGCTTTTGGCGACGGGGTTCTCTTACAGTCACTTGGTCGGGGCTATGGGGCATGGCTATCTATTAAGTTTACCCGGCGAGTATCCGCGTACGCTACGTGATTGCGACGGACTTTTGATCACATCAAAATTCTGTGGCAACCGATTATTTGAGACTGAAGTGCTAAATTTATAACATTCAAATTAGTTATCTCATAACTACCTGAGGATTCAAAATATTGTATCACATTCCAGATAAATAGACAATGTTAAACTTTTCGATCGAATAATCAAACACCCAAGATTTCCCCAATATATCTCAACACTTGAAATAAGTTTAAAAACATCCATCACATGCCACAGTACCGATGGTCCAGCCATAGAAGGGTCAAGCCAATGCCTCACATGTGGCACGCCGTACTGCCCCAAACCCTAAGGTTTAGAGGCAGTTCAAGACGGTCACATAATCGAGTTAAGGTTTGTTGTCTTCTAGAGGGTCCACCGTGTTACTTGCACGACTTAGAACGTTATTAAACCCAAGAAAAAATCCAACTTTTGAAAAATTTTCCGACAGGGGAAAAAGTGAGTTATTGATATCCGTTCGAACTTTTTAACAGTTTCTAAAATTATCAGGAAAAACATAAACGAAGTTAAATTATCCGATCGAATCAACGAGTCCCCAATACAACCCTAGAAAACTCAACACTTGAGTGGAATTAAAAAATTCCCAGAAAAAGTGCCAAAAAATGACCTAAGAATAAATATGTGAAATTCCAGGAACTAAGTCCAAATTTGGGCCGCGGAACCGCCGCCAAACCCTTGGTTTGGCCCCAGTTCCACGGTCAAATAATTGACTTAGTGGACCATACTTCACAGTAATTTTTAGTTTTTCCTGCTTGTTTTTCTGAGCATTTTTAATTCATAAAATATCACAGTTTTCAAAAATGTACAGAGAAGGGTAAACATCGGGGTTTCCGTGTTCGATCGGACATTAAACTTCGTCTAGACCTCGCCTAAAGCTCTAGCTTGGCTCTGATACTACTGTAGGGTTGCAAGGCACGCGCACAAGGGTCTATGAGGCATCAACCATGCCCGATTAAAATTTTAGCCGTGCCGAACAACCCAAAGCCGGATCTTTAAACTAGGGTTTAGGCGAAAACTAACATGTTAAACTCTTTAACACTAAGTGATAGGGATTAAAACCTTTGTCGATTCGGTCCTTCACTTCCTAAGCTCCGTGTTGACATCCCTTCGCTGCGATCATCGTGTTCCGGACTCTCGAGAGGGTTCACGAAGAGAATGATGCAACCTTGCTGCCGATCTTCGATAACATAGATGATCTACCTCGAAGTTTCGTTAACACAAGCTAACACTCATAATATGAAGTGAACACCCTCACCTAAATGGCAAGGATAGATAAGGATGATGAAGTAGGATTTTTGCTCTCATTTATAATCTTTTTCTCACTCACTTTTCATCACAAAAGCAAAACTAGAAAGCTTTTCAAGAAGAAACTCAAGCAAGAAAAAGAATGAATATCATTTGTGATGAATAATGAATTATTGTAGTGGTTACAAATCTAACCAAGGGTTAAACATGAAGGAGTTAACCCTTATAGTGAGTTAACTAGAGTTAATGGTTTGGATTGGGTTAACAAAATATCAACACAAAATATCAAGCAACCACAAAGTCAAAGCTTCATGAAGCTTCATGGAAGCTTCATGCAAATGCTAACCCTAATCCAAACCCTAACCAAGTTTAAACCCTAAACCATTGTTAAATTTGTAACCCTAACATGTTACAATATTATATATCACATATACAATATATTTTGTAACAATAGAAAATAATACAATTAACATATATCGCATATATATCAATGTATTATCCCGTGAGAAAATGAATCTTTTAGTGAGCTAATATTAGTTAATGTAATTCAATATATCATATATTTTATTATACATTAAATTATCGAATCAACACTTGATCCGACAATCCGGCTATATCGCATATAACCGACTAATACAATGACCCGGCTATATCACATATACCGGGCCGATATCTCATATCGCGAGAATCCAATACGGTATCACATACCGCATTATCCTCGGTTCCGTACATATCACATATGTGCTCCTACATATCACATATGTGCTCCTACTCCGTTTTGCCTGAGCCAAGAAACCTCTGTGTAGGACTCTAAAGAATCGTCAATACGCTGGCAGTAGGTGATGATCATATCAAACACCCATAAGCTGCAAGCGGTCAGCTAAACGTAACAGCCACCCAGCTATTGAGTGCTCAGAAGATAAACAAGCAAGCCTGTACATTCTCCTGTGAATCCAATCAGTAACACTCCCGTACAGTCCGGTCTTGTCGTCTGATATGTCGCATATTTCGCCTAGGGGTGGTAAACGTCAGACCCCAGTAGCTCGATCAGTCGTGTCGCTATGAGGTCTATAGCAGTTCGAGAAACTACTGATAACACTTACCAGTAAATCTCAGCAACCCTGGCCAGGGATTTCCGGTTATTGCCAATCAAACACAGCACAACATCAACTCCCTATACCGGGAGAGACGAATCCCCTCCTATTGCTCATTGCCTCCATGTGATTCGGGACTGTACCCAAAAGCCACCTTTTTGCACGCCCTCTTGGACATGGTATGATGGAAATCAAAGCACAGTGGGAATCACACAAGACTCTATCACGATCTTGGATCAACAGACTACTCTGTACCAGTGTAACCGGAGAACTGCCATCTGACGTGATGTATAATACCATTTGGGAGTTCTCGCTGAGTCCGTCCAGTGTACCCAGTCTCCACTGAGCACCCGTACACCATCCTTGATGTCAAACACCGATGGATATGGGATCATCCATCGCCCATCATATGGGTCAAGATGCGTATACGCTAGTCTACTCTGGTGTATCGATGCCCTGTCTTGATACACCCTCGACTAGGAACAGTTATAAGATGTACTCATCGACTACCGTGGCCCCACTAGTATGATCTCATCATAGTCCCAGTAGTCGAGTACATATCCTAAGGGCTTTATCAACATGTAACATAGAGACAATCAGAGTACATGTTAAGATGAAGTACAACCAGATAGCATACTATCATGTCGAGCAAGAAAGTCCTCCCTATATATGTCCAAGCATCCATTATAATATTCATCGTATGTACAGTAATGGCCTCTAGGGTATACATATAACTAACAGTTACGTCCAGCTAGTACCGCTGACGGCTTGTAGGTGTGCTTTATATGATCATCACCTACTGCCTGCGTATTGACGAGTCTTTAGAGTCCTACATAGAGGTTTTACTGGCTCAAGAAAAACGAAATAGGAGCACATATGTGATATGTGCGGAACCGAGAAAAATCCGTGTATGTGATACCGTATTTTATTCTCGCGACTTTTTGTATCGGTCGGTTATATGTGATATAGCCGGGTTATCGAATCAAGGGTTGATTCGATAAGTCGATATATTGGATGTTAGTCGTTTATATGAGATATAGCCGGATTATTAAATCAAGTGTTGATTTGATAATTTAGTAAATAATTGTATATATGATATACTAATTTACATTAACTAACATTGGTTCACTTACGTATTTGTTTTTCTCACATGTGCACAACTTTAATATATATGTGATATATATTAAATTGTGTTTTTCTTTTTGTATCATGGTTGTTGATGCATATTACATGGGTGTATGAGACACACACCATTCTATTTATAATGGTTGGCTATAATTATTTAAGGTAATTACAAAATTAGTGGATTTTTGAAAAGAACATGAGGCTTGTAGAAGCTTGTTTTGCTTTGACAAAGTCCACTAACTTTGTTTTTATCTTAGATATTTGTTAACCTAACCATTTGCACTAGCCTTGGTTATGTCTCTACATGAGTTAGTATATGATACTCACTCACCATGGTTCATTCTCTCACTTGATCATTTTCATTCTCATCTGTTTGTTCATCTCCTTCCTCTAAAGACAAAAGCTTTCTAGGGTTTGATCTAAAGTGAGAATTATTGTGAGAAAACAAATTCTAAAGTGAACCCACTTCCTATTTTCTCATCCTCTACTTGACTAGCACTTTAGTTTAGGGTATTTGCTTCACTAATTTTCAAGTTAGTGAGGTAGTAGCTTGAGTTAGCATCCCCTCGACGTAGATCATTTTCGGCCTCGAAGACTTCAAGCAAGGACGCTCCTTTAGCCTCGTGAAGCCATGCAAGAGTCCGGGAGAACCATGATCGCAGTGAAGGGACTACAACAAGGAGCTTTTGAAGTGAAGGACCGATCTACAAAGGTTGTATTTCGTTTTCACTTAGATAGTAAATGGTTAACTTAGTTTCCGTATTATATTTCTAGCTAACGATTCTAGTTTAGAGTTCCCTTTAACGGCAAAATTTTAAAAATGTCATGGACGATGCCTTCAAAAACCTTTCTGCCGTCGACGGGATCCCTACAATATGTCGCATATCCAGTCTACGGATGGTAAACGTCAGATCCTAGTAACCGATAAGTCGTGTCGATGTGAGGCTCATAATGGGTCGAGAAACTACTGATAACACTTACTAGAAAAACTAGCAAGACCAAAACTATAATGAGACCACTAGTAGACTTTACTCAAAGCCCGAGCCCCTAATTAAATGATTGGTCCGGCGACATTCCCAGAAATTCCGGCGACGTCGGCCCCCCTAGGCTTTTGTTGTTGATTTTTCTTCTGTGACTTCGTTTGGATATTTTATGATCTGTAGTATTGTTTGATTTGTTCCAATATGTATACAGTAAAATCTGAGAATGATTAGTAAATGTTTTATCAAAATTCCGATATTACGATATGTGTTTTCGTATTTTGAACTGCCTCTGAACCGTTAACGTTTGTATGTTAACAACAGGGGTATATTGTCGTTTTTGGGTTATGTATGCTGTAGGTTCAAACCTATGGGTGCCTATCTCATTGTTTTGAGTTTTGATATGATATTTACGTCGATATGCTATAACTAAGATTATAAGTACGATTGCGAAGATTTCCAAGACGGAGTTGGCGGACATAGCAGCATAGATTTTAGCAAGCTCATCAAGTTGGTGAGTAGATTTACATCTACGGGGGAAGTCGGGTGGATGGCGTATAGCGCTCCCGCAACCTTATATATATATATATGAAACTATGATATATAGTTAGTTCTTTTTGTTAATTAAGTTTATGATAGTAGAATGATGTTGCATCTAGTAAGTTTTCCATGTGCATATAGTATATTCTTGGGTTAGTATAGTTGTATGAGGGATCATACCATATTTGAGATAATGTGGGTTTTGTACTTAGAATCGTACCGTACTTGTAATGACTAGATTAGTATGCTGAATAACGGTCAAGTTTCCTTTAGACTAATAGTGTTATATTTTATTTCGTGTTAGCATGTAATACTTGAATGAGCTATATTCTTTTCAAAGCTAACGATTCGTTTCCCTTTTTAATGATAAAAGAAAAGGATGCGATGCCAATTTCTAAAACGAATATTTTGACCTAAAGCAGCTTCCTTATTTCAAAACAAACGTTTTGTTTCATTTCCAAAGATAATGGTATAGTTCATAGCAAGTAATTGCAATTAACTGTTATGCTTAGATTACTTTACATGTTCGTGTTATACTATTGATGTTATACGTTTCCATAATACGAACACTCTGATAGAACACTGCACAATTACCAATGAGTACTATGCTGCACAAGCATGTATATATATGCTATACTACACCTCATTGGTACTGCCATGTCACTGTAGAATCGCTATATTATGTAATGCGTATATAGAGATGTTGATATGCGTAGGTTATTACACCTTTAGAACACTTGCACAAATACTAATGATTGCTATGCTGCACGAGCACAGACACGTATGTTACACTACACATCATTAGTAGTGCCATGACACAGTAGAATTAATATCTTTGTGCCTGTATGATTTATTTACGCAGTCTTACTTTATTTCCTGTTTCTCATTGCGAATACCAGTACTATAGATGTTGATATTTGATTCTTATGGATTTGCTGGATGTTTTACTCCTGATGATATATATCACTGGTATGGGACGCTGTTATATATGTATATATATAATATATCATCAGAATGATTTATGAAAGTATTCTCATTCTTTACTTGATATTTTTGGATATGATGAGTTGGTGTCCACCATGAGCTTGATGTTTTCTGATTGTTTTATTCCGAACGAGTGGGGGAGCTATACGGTTTCAGACTTGTTACTTATCCGGACTGAGTGAGGGAGATGTACAGTCGGATACATGGTGGACCCGAATCGAGAACGAGGGGAAGGATAGCCACAGTTGAGGCGGGGAGCTTAGCAAGGATATTCGATACCGGAGATAGAGATGAGCACGGCAGATATCCAGGGGATACTGACCGGGGTTCGACTTGGGCACGGCGGATATCCAGAGGATACCGACCGGGGCTAGGGATATCGGGTGGCGATCATCTATTGAGATGGTGTCGACGATATCTTCATTTGCATGTTGATGATGGACACGAGAGATTTGAGGATTTACGTGTCGGTGATGGGCATGAGAGATTTCTGATTTCGGGTGTCGATGCTGGACACCCATATATATTGATATGTTGATATCATGAGATACACAGTTAGATTACAGTTGTTGTAGCCAACCAGGACTGATCCGGGGGACAGTACCTGCATATCTCGTTACTGGTAATTGCATACATTAAAAAGGAATTCAAATCGAGCTATAGTCTTATTATTTTGACATGTCTGATATGACATTGAAATCTTTTAAACTGTAAATCTCTTAACACTATTCATTAAAACAACAGGACATATATCTAAAATAAGATACCTATTATATTTTATACTATCACGTCTGCTTTTATGCCGTGACATATCTATTCCACAGCTATTTTAAATAAAGGGTTTATATACATATATTTTTAGCTACCGTTGGGCTTATACCTAGAAACAGGTCATTTAGATTGATATGTCTACTTGGGATTGCATGATAGTTAGTGTTGCATTATAATACATATGCATATCATATTATATTAGTACAGATTATGATAGTACTATACTTATGACCTAGGTTGTAGGGTTGCTATGCACGCGCACAAGGGTCTACGAGGCATCAACCATGCCCGATTTAAAAATTAGCCGTGCCGAACAACCCGAATACGGATCTTTAAAATAGAGATTAGGCGAAAACTAACATGTTAACAACATTAACATTAAGTGAGAGGGATTACAACCTTTGTAGATCCTGTCCTTCACTTCATATGCTCCGTGTTGTGGTCCCTTCGCTGCGATCATCGGGTTCCGGACTCTCGAGAGATTCCACGAAGAGAAAGATGCAACATTTGCTTCCGATCTTCGATACTAAGATGATCTACCTTGAAGTTTCGTTAACACAAGCTAACACTCATGAAATGATGTGAACACCCTCATCTAAATGGCAAGGGAAGATGAGGATGATGAAGTAGGATTTTTGCTCTCTTTATTTATCTTTTTCTCATATTTATTCATCACTTTAGAAAAACTAGTAAGCTTTTTCATGAAGAGAATGAAGGAAGAAGATGAACAATAATAGAATTCCTTTTCTGATGAATAATGCAAAGAAGATAATGATGAATTATGCAACCATGGTTAACCAAACCATTGTAGAGATTTAACCAAGGGTGTAGGGTTTGGGTTAGGTTAAGGATGAGTCATAACAAATATCTTTATCATGACAAAATGAAAAGCTTCTAGAATCAACTAGAAGACTTAACCCTAATCCAAACCCTAATCATGTTTAAACTCCACTAAACATGTTGGATTAGTTATCATATCATGTTACAATATTATATATCACATATATAATATTTATTGTAACCAAATAAAATAATACAATTAACATATATCGCATATATATCAATGTATTATCCGAGTGAGAAAAAGAATCTTTTAGTGAGCTAATATTAGTTAATGTAATTTAATATATCATATATATTATTATACATTAAATAATCGAATCAACACTTGATCCGATAATCCGGCTATATCGCATATAACCGACTAATATTTATCCGTACCCATTCATTGAATCAACACTTGATCCGATGACCCGGCTGATATCAAATATCGCGAGAATAGAATACGGTATCTCATATCGTATTATCCTCGGTCCCGCACATATCACATATGTGCTCCTACTCCGTTTTGCCTGAGCCAAGAAACCTCTGTGTAGGACTCTAAAGAATCGTCAATACGCCGGCAGTAGGTGATGATCATATCAAACACCCACAAGCTATAAGCGGTCAGCTAAACGTAACAGCCACCCAGCTATTGAGTGCTCAGAAGATAAACAAGCAAGCCTGTACATTCTCCTGTGAATCCAAACAGTAACACTCCTGTACAGTCCGGTCTCGTCGTCTGATATGTCGCATATCTCGCCTAGGGGTGGTAAACGTCAGACCCCAATAGCTCGATAAGTCGTGTCGATATGAGGTCTATAACAGTTCGAAAAACTACTGATAACACTTACCAGAAAATCTCAGCAACCCTGACCAGGGATTTCCGGTTATAGCCAATCGAACACAGCACAACATCAACTCCCTATATCGGGAGAGACGAATCCCCTCCTATCGCTCATTGCCTCCATGTGATTCGGGACTGTACCCAAAAGCCACCTTTTTGCACGCCTTCTTGGACGTGGTATGATGGAAATCAAAGCACAGTGGGAATCACACAAGACTCTATGACGATCTCGGGTCAACAGACTACTCTGTACCAGTGTCACCGGAGAACTGCCATCTGACGTGAGGTATAATACCATCTGGGAGTTCTCGGCGAGTCCGTCCAGTGTACCCAGTCTCCACTGAGCACCCGTACACCATCCTTGATGTCAAACACCGATGGATATGGGATCATCCATCGCCCATCATATGGGTCAAGATGCGTATACGCTAGTCTACTCTGGTGTATCGATGCCCTGTCTCGATACACCCTCGACTAGGAACAGTTATAGGATGTACTCATCGACTACCGTGGCCCCACTAGTATGATCTCATCATAGTCCAAGTAGTCGAGTACATATCCTAAGGGCTTTATCAACATATAACATAGAGACAATCTGAGTACATGTTAAGATAAAGTACAACCAGATAGCATACTATCATGTCGAGCAAGAAAGTCCTCCCTATATATGTCCTAGCATCCACTACAATATACATCGTATGTACAGTAATAGCCTCTAGGGCATACATATAACTAACATAGGTATCGTCGTGCATTTCGATTTCTACCTTGTGATGTACTTTTATTCACTGAGTTGGCAACTCATCCCCGTTGTGCCACCATTTCTTGCAGGTGTTACCGCTTGGATTATCAGCGGATTTGGGCACACACTTCTTCCGGTGATTGCTTTAGTAAGTGAGTTACTATTGTATCGTACTCACACATGGTTATTCATATATTCTTGTATCTAGCCAAAAACTCCATCAACGTAGAAATGGTATATTGTGAACTTAGAAGCGAGACTTAGAATTTGTTTGTTGTGATGTCGCACTCATTGGAATCGACATTTCATATCTTTTGCTAGGTTGCTCTACCGTTTGGGAATAGAAGCTAGCTCCCGTTGGGATGCTATTTTATTATTGTATTTGTATTGGGGTTTATGCAAAATTTATAAAGGAGGTGCTGTCGAATTTCAAATTGTCATAGATGCTCTTTAAACATAGTTAAATTTAAATGGTTATTTTAAAATGATTTCATTTGATGATTATTAAAACTTCACCTCCAATGTTTTCAAAAGAAAACGGTTTAGATTCTGGGTTTTGGCTTACCTGGACCGCGTCGACATCTTTAGATGCCACGTGATTTAAGTGCCGGTCACGTACCACATTTGGGTCGTGACAGAAGAGATCAATGATCAGGAACCCACAATTTTTGTATCACCTATTGATATTGTTTCAGATGAAACGTTAGTGTGGAACCTACTTTTTTGGATATCATATACCTACCCATTTGTGAATGTGATGAGAGAGAACTCGTATTGGGAAGGGAGGAAGGCAATATTGAAAAACATTCTTTCATGCAGAGTTTTGCGGAGATTTTTGCTGATGAACTTAATATTCTAGCTGAGTTTGAGTCACGATCAATTTGGGAACATCCTAGGAACCTTTCTTTTGCCGAACTTTTTGCGGATGAACTCCAGTTTTTAAACGAACCTGGCTTCGGAACTCAACATGTACTTTATGAACATTCAATTCATCCAGGAAACAATTCTTTGATCTCTTCAAAACTTTATCTTTAGCGTCTTCTGATCCCTACTTTTACATGCTCATGCCCTTCACTAACATCTAACATATACCTTTTCTTTTTCTTTTGTATATACATATTCTTTTACCAGCCATTGCATTATATAGACAAAATCTTTAAATGGATGGTATTAATTTCTGTACTAACCCAATCTTTTAATATGTAAATGTTGTAATTAGTCTTAGGTTTTTTCTTGAATAAAATTCTCACCCTGATGTCTATGTCTAGCTACCGGAGATAGGGGCAACGATGAGGATATCGTAAAACTCAGGTTTGGGGGCGAGCACTGTGTTTATTTTGCTGCATCATGTGTATATTCTGCAATGCATACATATTAAAAAACCCATAAAAATTGAAAAAAATTTCCCAAAAATATAAAAACTTTTTCTTGTTAGCTAGTGGGGAAACTTAGATTCGAAGTCTGACGGATCGGTTGATAAGTTAGAAATAACTCAACCCTTTTTGTGAGACTGACGACCCGAAAAATAACCCTGCTTTATATGTAACCATAGCTGATATACGTCTTTTATAACACTTTACACGTGTCATTTGTTTTTGAGAATTTGATGAAAAGTCTGACGTGTCTGTAAAACTTTTAAAATCGATAAACATCTTTAGAATCAAACATGTTTGCTCTGAGTTAAATAATATCAAGACTAGTTCATAAAATAAGGTGAATATGAAGGATATTATTGAGGTTTTAACAGAAGCTATAAATCTGAAAAATAACCCATTTGAAACCTTGTTGGAGTAATTACACACCTTATCTACATGTAACGTCTTCGGATTTAAAAGAAAAGCTAGCTATATCTCCATTTTCACTAAGTTCAGAATATTTTAAAATAAAATGAGTCTTTTGTTTTGTAGCCTAGGTAACTTGGGTAATTAAGTCCTTAGGGTATCTCCACACCTAATGCCCTAAACCCATTTGGTTTGGGAGTCATTGACCCAAAGCTCACGAAATTTCCAATTGCCAAATAAAACAAGCTAAGCAAGTATTCTCTCCGAGTTAAATGTCCTTATGGTTCTTTGTGGGAGAATAATGTTGGCGGAGACAAGTTTTCTTATAAAATAGTTTTTTTACGGAGATATGAAAGTTTATATTTAAAGACGTTTTGTACGATAACGAAGGGTAGGTATGACCAACAACAGGTAAAAGGTAGGAGTGAAAAATAAGACTTAGGTTCTCTGTTAAAAATGATATATATTCTGACTTGAAACCTAACTGGAGAACAAAACTTGAGAAATTCTTAACTCCTTTCAAACTTGTGTGATCCTTCAGAAGTCTATCCTGGTCTGTAATTATGACATGATGACCCTAATCATGTTCTTAAAAGCTTATAGACACTATCCGCACAATCACATAAAGTCGCGTATACATTTATGTTAAACAAATTGTGAGGAGTGAAAAATAGGGTCTAACGTTTCTAACTTGGGTGATAGAACTTCCATCTTTGATCTCTAACTTAAGATTAGAATCAACAGTTTCTCCACGATGCTAACTTGACTGGATTTTGTGGGTGTAATCCGCTGAAAACCCTCAGGAGACAACACTCCTCTTACTAGGGACACCTTGAGGTTTAACGGCTTGTTGCACATGCTAAGTGGAATTGCGTTCCCTGTGAAAGTGAGGCTAGGATTTTTTGTTTTGCTCGGGAGGAGCAATAGGTAAGTTTGGGGGTATTTGTTCATCACAGAAAAATGCATTTTAATACCCTCATTCATGATCAATTTTGTTATTTATCGGTACTTTTAACCAGTGTCTGCTCATTAATTACAGATTATAGGTGTTCGTGATAAAATACTGGAAACACATTCAAAATCACGGATATAACGTTTGGGAGCCGACACTGCAAGCAGACCAGGAAACGGACCGATGTCCAAAGAATTTTTGCAAATAAACAAGTATACACACATTTTGGTCCAACACATAGCAAGTGTGCACTAGCTCTTTGATGCATGGACCTAGAGAGGGGGCTGCCCAAAGCACAAATGAGGGTGATGTGCATTAAATGCAAAAAGTTTTGATGTGATATATGGCATCATGTTCCCTCCAAATGTCTGAATGCAAACTAGGCTTAAACAGAGAAAACAAACAGAACCAGGATGATATTAGAGTTGACAAGAGGCCACCACATCAATACGAGCCTCTATGCTCGGATTTTGGCGGCCACACACCCAATAAAACCGAGCTCGCCGGCCCCCCTTGCCCCATTTGTCCCCATCTTTTCACTGTCCCTTCCTTGCAGTCACATCACCTTATTTTTATTACTTATTTAATCGTTTTTGGTGTCTATAAAAGCCAGATCAGTGAGCAAAGGAATGGGTATCACATAATGTATACATATATTGTTTGTTTTCTTTTATTTTTGGTTTAGGTTTGAGAGTGAGTGGGCTATCACTTGGTTTCTTCTTCTTCTTCTTCCCTCTTAAATCTTTCTCTTGAGAGCTTCATTATGGAGGTTGAACACATTACCAATATCTTGTACCTTTTCTTCAAGAGTTAATAATATTGTTGTTTCCTTTATTACTTGCGTCTTGTTCTTGCTTCACTTTTCTTTTTATCATGGTTAACTAAGTCTTGGTTGTGGTAATGGTGAGGAAATGAGATGAAGGCTTTGCCTCCTCCTCCTCTTGTGAATGTTTAATGTTTTTTAGTGTCACGACCCGAAATTGGCACGTGACGGCCCTTAAACTACGCAACGTCTACAGGCGTAACGCAATTTAAGTAAGACGAAAACCCAGCAATCTAAACCATCAAAAGTAGTAAGTGATAATAGAAATTTTTATAACTTTTGAAATCTCAACCCAAATTCTTTAAAGTCCAACTTTTTTTCCTTTAAAATTTTGGCAGCATCTCCTTTGTAAAAACTAGCCCCAAAAATGGGTATAACATAATTATAAGTAAAGCATCCCCAAACGGGATCAAATACACGCCCAAAGGCGGAAAACAACCACCACAACAGATATACGACGCCATAGCGAAGAAAATAAAAGACGATATAAATAAAATTGCATAAAAGACTACCAAGTCATAAAATAATACACAATATCGTCCTCACATCAAGTCTCTAAGTCATTCAAGATAATGGTAGATAGAGAGTACAGAATACAATGAATATACAATAACCAATATCGGATAACCGCAAAACCCACCTAAGCAAAACTGCACACTATGAGCCGAAGCGGTATCCGCTGCAAAAGATGATATGATGGATGAATAGCCTGCCTCGACTACTCTGGGGAACAACCAGCAAAACACTGTGGCACAACGGGGGTGAGTTGCCAACTCGTGAATAGTAAATAACATATGCAGGTAATCGCAAGTATGCACGTACAGCGCGAATCTAACATATGCAACTAATAGCAATAAATGGTCATATGTATGCAACGGTCATGAAAGGTACACTAGCAGGCACAACTAATACATGAAGCAATAATATGACCATCTGTATCCAACAATCATGTAAGGTACTCTATCAGGTACCACTAATACATGAAGCAATGATATGACAATGTATATATGCAGCAGTCATGAAAGGTACTCTAGCAGGTACAAGTAATACATGAAGCAACGCATATAAAATAAGAGTATGCAAATGCAACAGTCATGGATGGTACTCTATCAGGTACTATTAATACATGAAGCAGTGCATAAACAATAAATGCGGAGTATGGGATAAAACATGTTATTCCCACGGAATCCTGACCTCGTGGTAGGACCAAAGTCCATCAAGACAATCCAAATCCCAATTTCCTCAAATCAGCCCCCAAATTGGCTCTCATATCATGTAAGTCTTATAAATCCTGAATGTACAATATCAAGTAAATCTCATATATCCTGAATGTACAAAATCAAGTGACTCTTATATATCCTGAATCCAATATCAAGTGAATCCCATATATCCTGAATCCAATATCAAGTGAGTCTCCTATATCCTAAGTATATTTGCAAGAATAATTATGATGATGTATATAAATTGATATGTATACATATATATTAGCGTCCCATTCCACACACACACACACACACACACACACACACACACACACATATATATATATAAAACAACGTCCCATTCCACTGTTATATATACTTAGGAGTAAAATATCATGAAACCAATGTGTCAAGTATCGACACAAAAATACTGATCTATCAGGTGCTGTCACCACGACTGGCCCCCTGATAGGTACGTTTCATATGCTATTCCGAAAACTCGAGTGCCCAGCTTCGACCCTCGCCTTTCGATGTATCCATACGTACATGACTCCCGTCGGTATCCCCACGATAACCGCCGAGTCATATGTACTATCACCGGTAGGTATGGTTCCCCTGTCAGGCTCATCGGCATGTTACATCGACATCCCTTTCTCGCCCCGGGGTACCTCCGGGCCCCACCATGTACCCTCACATGGCCCACTACGCCACCTCGCATGGGGTATATATATCAGAACCGATAAAACTCATGGTGGCTGCTGAAATATCATATCAAGAGAAACCGGGTTTTTCAAATAATGCATAATTTCATGAAACTACCACAGTCCTCAAATCCAGAAAACATCATGAAAAATCCATATCTCAAAGCGAAAATCCATGAATATAATATATGCAACATAAAACTGTAATGTGAGCATATAAAGGAAAAACCGCTAATTAACTGCAACAAGTTTTTATATTTATGTATATATATATATATATATATATATATATATATATCATGCAGTTCCTAATTTCTCTAAGTCTAATATAATATCAAATAAAGATGAACATGTAGCTATAGCCAGATATATGTGTAAACATGTAGGTATGCAAAGTATATGTGTCTACCTATCAGCAATGATGTAATAATTTCCAGGTATATATATAAGTATGTATGCAAGATGTACATGTAGCTATGTCTCATGTGAGTATATACCTATCACTAATGGTACAATACCATATAGGTATATGGGTAACTAGCATGAAAGTATGTCAAGGTATATGTGTAAGCATGTAGGTATACAGGTATGCTATATGTCATATGCAACATGGAATATGAATCAATTCACCAATGTACCTAACCAAACAATATCATATATGTATGTGTGTTTTGTATATCATGGAAATTATTGACGGGGGGTGTGGCATACACTTAGTGCCCGTGCATGTCACGACCCAAAGTTTGGCCCGAGACCGGCAATTAACCCACGTAACGTCTACAGGCGTAACACGACTAAGTGAACCGAAAACCCAGAAACCAAACCAGTAAAAAGTATAGGGTGTTATATGTTTTAAATGAAAGCACTTACTAGCATGTTAAGAAATCTAAGTAAATAATCACCAAGATAGCAATATACGACGCCAGAGCGAAGATCAAGATCCACAAGTGGGAACATCACAGATGGAATAAACTGCAAAGTACAGTCGGCTCACTGTAAGTCCACGTTGCCCACCCCGGTGCTTACGGGGAGGCGGAAAACGGAATAAAAATCAATTTTTTATCAAATATAGGCAACATGGACTAGACAAAGAAGGATCTTTTCTAAACAAAAACAAGCTAAAGCTAACTAGAAACTAGCTAAGTGTTAGAATGGTTATACCTTGGGCTTTATGTCTTTCTCTCTTTGCTCCTTGGAGTAGTGGAAAGGGATCTCCTTTGTCGTCTTCTCACGTCGAAGAAAGATCCACCCGAAAGCCTCAACCTTTGGCTTCAACTCCAAGCTAGAAGTAACTAGGGTGCTAGAAGTGCTAATCCTAGAACCCTAGATGAGAGTAGAGATTATCAAGAAGAGGTTTTCTCAAGATCAAGTGTTTCTCAACACATGAGAGGGGAGAGCTTGAGGGAGAGGAAGAACAAGAGAGAGAAAGTAAATGATAGAATAAGAGAAAAATGAACCATTCTCACATATATGTGTGAATTATTATAAATTGATAATTAGCTAGATAATTGTCATGGTTAATCAAGACATGACCATTATCATTTCATAATTAATGCTTATTGCAAGGATCAAACAGCATCTTTTGTATGGAATGATGATGGTCAACATGTCAACTAAGGTCAACAAGTCAAGATAGTCAAAGGGTCAACAACCATAACCATGCACAATTATATTAAACTAATATCAATTAACTATAATACACACATAAGCATTAGGGTTAATAAAATGACAATGGTTATTAACCCTAATCAAAGTCCTCTCCCTTTGTCTCAAGCAACTTTGCATACGCACCCGTATTCGTGATCCGAGGAACATGAATACAAAGAGATAAAACCAATCCCAAATCATATACTAGGATCCGGCTTAAACCAAATCCCGCTAGTATAAGCTGTCCGGACAGCAAACGTGCACAAGTGCGTGGATGTGAACGAACCCTGTCGCAAAACCATGCGACCTCTACTCATTTTGCCTAAAGGCGAATAGCTCTCTGTGTGCGACTCTAAAGACACGACACTACGCTGGCAGTGGGTTTAACCACAGACCGCAAGCGGCACTAGCTGTACGTAACGGTCCCCAGGTAGATGCCGATAAGAAGACTGACGGGGTGAACCCCATCTGAACTCCTACTGAGCCTGTATGTGACAGTCTCCGTACAGTCCGGTCTGTTCGTCTGATACATCGCATGGCGGGCCTGGGGGGCGGTGAACGTCAGTCCCCTAATAGCGGTACAAGTCGTGTCGGAGTGTAGCCCAGAACACCCTGAGATAACACTGGAAACCTACCAGTATATCTCGCTTGCCCTGGCCAGGGACTACTTTTGTAATGGCTCTCCTGGACACAGCGCGATGTCAACCCCCAATACCGAGAGAGACGAATCCTGTCTAATCGTCACTGCCTCCAAATTCTTTGGGACTGCACCCAAAAACTACCTGTTTGCACGACTCCTTTGAGCCGTGGTAGGTTAGTAATCAAAGTGCAGTGGGAACACACTCGAGGCGAAGTGACAGTGTCAAGTCAGCGGACTAAGCTGTACTCATGTCACCTGGGAACTGATAACAGACGATAGGTATAATACCAACCAACAGTCCCCGACGAGTCCTGTCCAGTGTACTCGTAATCTAACGGGCACCCGTATACTATCTCAAGTACGACGTACTGACGGCTGTGGGACAGACCGTCTCTCACGCTGGGATGAGAAGCGCATACGCTAGTCTACTCCGGAGTATCGATGCCCTGTCTCGATAGTCCAACGACCAGGGACCTGTATAAGGATGTGCTTATGGATTACCCAGCTCCCACGAGTGTGAGCGCCATCACAACGCTGGTAATCAAGCAAAGATCCTAAGGGCTCTACTAATATGTATATCAGCGATATGCTAAAAGAAACACATGCACAAATTAAAGCAGAGACAAACCAAGTAGCATACTACCATTTCGAGCAAGATTGTATATACAACTATGAATATCCCAAGCTTCCATCAAGTAATATACAAACTAGTATGATACAGTAATGGCCTCTAGGGCATATACACTAACAATCTCCCACTTGCACTAAGGCCATGTACTGGCGTATCGAAGACCTATCATCTCGATCAGCTGCTCGAACTGAGTCTGGGGCAAGGCCCTGGTGAATGAATCTGCTATGTTATCTTCTGAAGCAACCCTCCGAACCTCGATCTCCTGGCGATCCATGATCTCCCTGATCAGGTGATACCGCCTTAAGATGTGTCTGGATTTCTGATGGGACCTGGGTTCCTTCGCTAAAGATATAGCCCCGTTGTTGTCGCAATACAGAGGTATTGGGTCAACAATGGACGGAACCACCTGAAGCTTTCTCAAGAACTTCCCCATCAGACAGCTTCTTTTGTGGCATCAGATGCAGCGATGTATTCCGCTTCCACAGTCGAGTCAGCAACGGTTTCCTGTTTGGAACTCTTCCAACACACCGCCCCTCCATTGAGGGTAAAGACAAAACCCGACATGGACTTGGAATCATCCTTGTCACTCTGGAAGCTGGAGTCAGCAAATGCCTCAATCTGGAGGTCTTTTCCGCCATACACCAAGAACATCTCTTTAGTCCTTCTCAGGTACTTGAGAATTTTCTTTACTGCTATCCAATGTTTCTCCCTAGGGTTTGACTGATACCTGCTTACCACACTCAGTGCATAAGCCACATCCGGTCTGGTACACAACATCGCATACATTATAGAGCCTACCGCAGAAGCGTAGGGTATAATAGACATACGATCCATCTCCAAATCAGTCTTGGGAGACATCTCTTTGGAAAGGGTGATCCCGTGATAAGCCGGTAGATTACCGCACTTGGAATCTTCCATACTGAATCTCTTCAGTATGGTGTCGATGTACCTGGACTGTAAAAGTCCTAATATCCTCTTAGATCTGTCATGGTAGATCCGGATACCCAGAATGTATGAGGCATTACCCAGGTCTTTCATGGAGAACCTGTGTGACAAGAACCCCTTGACAGATTGTAGCATAGGAATGTCATTTCCTATTAAAAGAATGTCATCCACGTATAAAACGAGGAATACCACAGTTCTCGCTACAAATCTACAATAGATACATGGTTCATCTGGATTTTTGATAAAGCCAAATTCCTTGACCGTCTCATCAAAACAGATGTTCCAACTCCGCGATGCCTGCTTTAGTCCATAAATGGACTTAAGCAACTTGCACACCTTTCCGCTGCTCCCACTTTGAATGAAACCCTCTGGCTGGTCCATATAGACACACTCCTCTAAATGTCCATTTAGAAAAGCTGTCTTTACGTCCATCTGCCAAATCTCATAATCGTGGAAGGAAGCAATGGCAAGAAGGATCCGAATGGATTTCAGCATAGCTACTGGAGAAAAGGTTTCGTCATAGTCCAAACTAGGTCGCAGACGAAAACCCTTTGCTACCAGTCTAGCTTTATAGGTCTCATCCTGTCCATCTACACCAATCTTCCTTTTGAAGATCCACTTGCATCCTACGGGTTTTAACCCATCTGGAGCAATGTCCAACGTCCATACTTTGCTAGTGTACATGGACTCCATTTCGGTCCGCATTGCATCCAGCCATTTTACCGAGTCGACGCTCTGAATGGCTTGCTGGAAGCTAGTAGGCTCATCACAATCTATGATGCAATCTTCTCTATCCCCGTCAATGAGAAAACCGTAGTATCTCTCGGGCGGATGAGACTGCCTACTACTCCTGCGGAGTGGCGTGAGAATGTCCTGATCTTTCGAACCCTCTGGTTCTACTAAGCTTTCAGTAATAGCTCGTGGTTCTGGAATTTCTTCCAGTTCTATTGCGCTCCCACTTAGTTCTTTTTCTATGAACTGGTGTTCTAGAAAGTGGGCATGGCGAGAAACAAAAACCTTTTGTTCCTCTTCGCAATAGAAGAAATATCCCTTGGAATTCTTTGGATATCCCACAAACTTATACTGTACTGAGCGTGCCTCGAGCTTGTCCGCATGCTGCTTTTTTACAAAAGCTGGACATCCCCATGCCTTAATATGATTAAGATAGGGTCTCTTCCCACACCACATCTGATATGGTGTAGTAGGCACAGTCTTAGTTGGAAATCGGTTCAAAAGGTATGCAGCTGATTCTAGCGCATATCCCCAGAACGATCGCGGCAACTCAGCGTTACTCATCATGGACCGTACCATATCCAATAGGGTTCGGTTCCGTCTCTCCGATACACCATTATGTTGCGGAGTGTATGGAGGAGTAAGCTGAGAGAGAATTCCATTCTCTTTTAAGTAACCCAGGAACTCGGCACTCAAGTATTCACCACCTCGATCAGATCTTAGTGCCTTGATACTTTTTCCTGTTTGTTTTTCTACTTCATTCTTCTATTCCTGGAATTTTTCAAAAGTCTCGGATTTATGTTTCATTAAGAAGACATAACCGTACCTTGAAAAGTCATCCGTAAAAGTAATGAAGTAAGAATAACCGCTTCGTGCATGTATAGACATTGGACCGCACACGTCGCTGTGTACGAGTCCCAAGAGCTCGCTCGCTCTTTCTCCGTGTCCAGTGAATGGAGTCTTTGTCATCTTTCCATTGAGACAGGATTGACAAGTTGCATACGATTGATATTCGAACGGATCCAAATATCCTTCTGCATGTAACTTAGTCAACCTTCTCTCATTTATGTGACCCAGTCTATAATGCCATAAGAAAGTTTTATTGATTTCTGGAGACTTTCTTTTGTGTGTATTCTGGACATTTGAAAATCTGTGGTTGGTTTAATACGTATATACCGTTGTTCAATGTACCTGACCCAATCAAAACTTGATTAAGGTGAATGTTCACTACATTACTTACAAATGCAAATTCATAACCATCTTTAGATAATAAAGATACAGAAATGATATTACAGGTTGTATTTGGTACATAATAGCAACTACGCAAAACCAAAAAATGTCCATCCGACAATCCCAGGTGATAGTCCCCCACGACCTCAGCATCCATGCTAGCACCGTTTGCAACTCTGAGGGTCATGTCACCTGCCTTCAAAACTCTACGCTTTCTCAACGCCTGCAAAGAATTACAGATATGAGATCCTGATCCGGTATCCAATACCCAGGATGTAGAGTTTATTGATAGACAGTTTTCAATAACATACACACCTGAAGCTGAAGCTGCAACTCGCTTCAAATCCTGTGTTCTGGCCTTCCAAGCCTTGCAATCCTGTTTCCAGTGACCACTTTTATGACAATAGAAGCATTCTTCCTTTCCTACCAGCTTTCCCGCTATCTTTGTTGCTTTTCCTTTTCCCTTCGTATCCACTTTACTGACACCGCCTCTTGGTATGGCGGGGGCTTTCTTCTTCTTACCCTTGGCTTTCGCCCTGGATCTAGAAGAGGAAGATCCTCCTACAAACAAAGTGGATGTCTCCCTACCTTTCTGTAGGGTGCCCTCAGCATTCCTCAACATGTTCAGAAGTTCGGAAAGTTTAACCTCCTTTCCTTGCATGTTGAAGTTAAGGATAAACTGGGCGTAAGTGGAAGGAAGGGACTGGAGAATCAAATCAGTATAGAGTTCATTCTCTAACGTGGTCCCAAGGTCTGCGAGCTCCTCTATGTAGCAAATCATCTTAAGCACGTGTTCCGCTACCGATGATCGGACGGCCGACCTTGCCGAAAATAGCTTCTTTGACACTTCGTATCTTGCTATACGAGACTGCTCTCCATACAGTTCTTTTGTATGGAGAAATATGGACTCTAGGTCTATATTCTCGTGCCTCCTCTGATGTTCGTTGTCCATCGAGGCAAGTACGAGGCATTTGGCCTTCGCGTAATTTATTTCCCAGGTCTTGTAGATTTCCCTATCTACGACACTGGTTTTGGGACCTGGGACAGGAGGAGCTTTGGTGGTAAGGACATACCCCAACTTGTCGTAAGTGATTGCCATCTTGACATTCCTGAGCCAATCTTTGTAGTTTGGCCCTGTCAATATGTTTTTATCTAGTAATAACTTAAGTCCGGTCATGTTGAATGGTCGCTGCAATTAGGAGAGAGAAAAGAAACACTTTAGCATGATGCTCTTGCAAGTTTAGAGTGGTTTTTAGTTTGTCTAAACTGGACGGCTCCCACTGTCTCTGAATCCCTTCTCAAACCGTAAAGAAAGGATTAGTCAAGATCAATCTCACCGTACAATACTTGCTTAACCGTTCAGCCAGGCCAGTGTCGGTACTTCGAGGGAGGTTTTCCAACGCTTTCGCGAAGTTCCTTAACTTAAGAACCTCTTTTCCCTGGGGGCGTAGCCCCGCTAACACCTTTCTAGACACCTACTAAGTTTATAGCATTGACCGTTAAGTGAGAGTTTTCCCGAGGAGTAGCATATACTCACAGTAGGATCGGTATCCAAATATCATCGCGTGATAAAACAAAAGGAATCCTACCAGAATTATCACACTCCAAATGGTATGCAGCGCTAGCAAGTTTTAGTACTCATGAAACTCCCGATGTGGATTTTTGCCCCATGCTCTTATGACCTTGGCGTGAGGTCAAAATGTCATAAGTCACATGTCAAGTTCTTCCCATCATTATCCCGGTTAATTTGAACCCACCCGTACCTACCCTTAATGTAGGCCAAAATGGCAGTACGACTGTCTCAAACCAACGCATTCTATCTATGCAACAGATAAATATCCGGCAGCTACCAATCACTATGCCTTTGCGTGAGGTCAAAATACATAGCTTGAATACTACCGAATATTTAACTGAAATGATGGATGGCTACAGATGGTTTTGGCGAAACCGTGAACGTAGTGAACTTGATATAATCGATGGAACGAGATAGCTTTTAAAAGGAGTGGTTCAAGCTCCGCGTTTAAAAGTTTAGTTTTGAAAAGAACCGAGTGGTTTTCAAAGTGTTCCAATCGACTTTTACTTGGTTTATTTTCTTGCATTAGTTCTTTTAATGCGTCCTATCATTTAATCCTACCATTGCAGAAAACAACCAAAATATGACGTACGCTTATGCCATTCGCATTCGCCACGGGGCCTCGTCATCACCCGTTAGGTTACTTAACTAACGACAGAGCGGGGGCTGGGCTAGCGCGGCTGTAAAACATAAGCAACGCCTAAATAGTTATCATATATAAATATATAGCAATGATAGACATTACAGATCACAGATGAATACATTGGATATACTAGGAATCCACAATCCGTTCGAGCCTGCAACGAAAAGCGGATTACACGGTCGCGGTGAATAGCCAATACCCCACCCAAGTCCCCAACGGGTGCGGCAAACTACCCGCCAAGTACTCGTAGCGAAGCAACCTCCCTCAACACCGTGAGTAGGCCACTCGGCACTTCGAGATACCCGGTAGTTTGTGCACCCCCTCCATGGGTCTATCCTAGGAGAAAAAACAGTAAAAAGAATTATACAATGACGGCTACAACCCCGACCCGGTTGTGCGGCCATACATATAACAATATTACATCAATTTATATGTTACAATGAATGAAAGAAAAAGAAACACTCATCTCACATCCACCCCGTCTATTCACCCGCGACAATCCAACACATTCATATACACATACCATCATCAAACACAGATCACAGATATGTATAACCCCGACTAATCGACATATAGCGATTAGCTGACGTTCAATACATATAAACATCACAGATATAACCTTTAAGTCAAAGTGTAGTGAAGTTCGATAAAAATACGGATTTATAGGCACCCAAAAATAAATTTCTTTTCTGGAAAACCTGGGCACATATAAACCATCTTAAAAATCCCAAAACCAAGCCAGAAGAACACTGCACCAAACTCGACCCAGAGCCGAGCAAAAACGGCCGCGGTTGAGCGGCAATAGCTTGCTATTGCCGCGGAACCGCGGCGGTTTGATCGATTCACTGGACCGGGTTTGGTGGCTTTCTCCACAAAACCCTGAGATGATTTTTGGAGTATGATTTATTTTATTTTGAACAGAAAAAATTTTAACAGAAAGTTAGGGTTTTGAAAACTTGGTTTTTCGATTTTTCCGATTCGAACTTCCATACACTTTATTACCTAGCTAGTTTATGTTTAGTTTGGCTCTGATACCACTGTAAGGCAACATGGATTAGACAAAGAAGGATCTTTGCTAAACAAAAACAAGCTAAAGCTAACTAGAAACTAGCTAAGTGTTAGAATGGTTATACTTTGGGCTTTATGTCCTTCTCTCCTTGCTCCTTGGAGTAGTGGAAAGGGATCACCTTTGTCGTCTTCTCACGTCGAAGAAAGATCCACCCGAAAGCCTCAACCTTTGGCTTCAACTCCAAGATAAAAGTAACTAGGGTGCTAGAAGTGCTAATCCTAGAACCCTAGATGAGATTAGAGATTATCAAGAAGATGTTTTTCTCAAGCTCAAGTGTTTCTCAACACATGAGAGGGGAGAGCTTGAGGGAGAGGAAGAACAAGAGAGAGAAAGTAAATGATAGAATGAGAGAAAAATGAACCATTCTCACATATATGTGTGAATTATTATAAATTGATAATTAGCTAGATAATTGTCATGGTTAATCAAGACATGACCATTATCATTTCATATTTAATGCTAATTGCAAGGATCAAAGAGCATCTTTTGTATGGAATGATGATGGTCAACATGTCAACTAAGGTCAACAAGTCAAGATAGTCAAAGGGTCAACAACCATAACCATGCACAATTATATTAAACTAATATCAATTAACTATAATACACACATAAGCATTAAGGTTAATAAAACGACAATGGTTATTAACCCTAATCAAAGTCCTCTCCCTCTGTCTCAAGCAACTGTGCATACGCACCCGTATTCGTGATCCGAGGAATACGAATACAAAGAGATATAACCAATCCCAAATCATATACTAGGATCTGGCTTAAACCAAAGCCCGCTAGTATAAGCTGCCGGACAGCAAACGTGCACAAGTGCGCGGATGTGAACGAACCCTGTCGCAAAACTATGCGACCTCTACTCATTTTGCCTAAAGGCGAATAGCTCTCTGTGTGGGACTCTAAAGACTCGACACTACGCTGGCAGTGGGTTTAACCACAGACCGCAAGTGGCACTAGCTGTACGTAACGGTCCCCAGGTAGATGCCGATAAGAAGACTGACGGGGTGAACCCCATCTGAACTCCTACTGAGCCTGTATGTGACAGTCTCCGTACAGTCCGGTCTGTTCGTCTGATACATTGCATGGCGGGCCTGGGGGGCGGTGAACGTCAGTCTCCTAATAGCGGTACAAGTCGTGTCGGAGTGTAGCCCAGAACACCCTGAGATAACACTGAAAACCTACCAGTATATCTCGCTTGCCCTATCCAGGGACTACTTGTGTAATGGCTCTCCTGGACACAGCGCGATGTCAACCCCCGATACCGAGTGAGACGAATCTTGTCTAACCGTCACTGCCTCCAAGTGCTTCGGGACTGCACCCAAAAACTACCTGTTTGCACGACTCCTTTGAGCCGTGGTAGGGTAGTAATCAAAGTGCAGTGGGAACACACTCGAGGCGAAGTGACAGTGTCAAGTCAGCGGACTAAGCTGTACTCATGTCACCTGGGAACTGATAACTGACGATAGGTATAATACCAACCAACAGTCCCCGACGAGTCCTGTCCAGTGTACTCGTAACCTAACGAGCACCCGTATACTATCTCAAGTACGACGTACTGACGGCTGTGGGACAGACCGTCTCCCACGCTGGGATGAGAAGCGCATATGCTAGTCTACTCCGGAGTATCGATGCCCTGTCTCGATAGTCCAACGACCAGGGACCTGTATAAGGATGTGCTTATGGATTACCCAGCTCCCACGAGTGTGAGCGCCATCACAACGCTGGTAATCCAGCAAAGATCCTAAGGGCTCTACTAATATGTATATCAGCGATATGCTAAAAGAAACACATGCACATATTAAAGCAGAGACAAACCAAGTAGCATACTACCATTTCGAGCAAGATTGTATATACAACTGTGAATATCCCAAGCTTCCATCAAGCAATATACAAACTAGTATGATACAGTAATGGCCTCTAAGGCATATACACTAACACTCACAACAAGCACGACCCCAGAAAACAAATAATAAACATCATCGTCCTCACACTGTCTCTTAGTCAAATACATACATGGTAGATGGAGAATACTAGATAAAACAATATACATAACTGAAAGATAAACAGATACCGCGCAAAACCCACCTATCAGCAAAAGAGCTAGTACACCAACTATGGGGGTATCTGTGTCAAAAGATGCAAACGCAGCCTGCCGCGACTACTCCGAAGGGCAATCTACAAATACCGTGGCACAACGGGGGTGAGTTGCCAACTCGTGAATAGAGATAACACATAAGGGCAATCGCGAGCATGCACGTACTGCGCTATTCTAACATATGCCAATAGATGATATCAATGCGTGATAAGCAGTATGTGCAATAATCATGCTAGTGCTCCATCAGGTGATATAACTACAGGATGAGATGCAATAATGAATGCAGAGCATGGGAATATAACATTTACACGGAATGTCAATGTGGAATAAATATGTATATGCACCGTAATCCCAACAACCCAGACGCCGGCACCCCCATCGGCCCTCAAATCTTGTACATCCCTGAGAATCACGAGTGCCCAACATCGGCACCTAAATATCATAAATACTCGTGTGTAGCATCGACATGCAAATCCTCCTTTATCGGGTATCCGTCAGTCCGGGTCAGCCCTCTCTCTCATATATATCGGGTATCCGTCAGTCCGAATCAGCCCTCTCTCAATATATCAGGCATCCGTCAGTCCGGGTCAACCCTCTCTCAATATATTGGGCATCCGTCAGTCCGGGTCAGCCCTCTCTCAATATATCGGGCATCTGTCAGTCTGGGTCAGCCTTTTCTCAATATATCGGGCATCCGTCAGTCCAGGTCAGCCCCACTCTCATATATCCCTCTAGCACCGAGAAAACATAGGGTGCAGGCACCGAAATATCATATCAAGGGAACCGGTTTTTAAATGATTGCATATTTGAAATAGCCACGGTTCCCAAATCCAGAAATCACATGTAATCCAAACCAATAAGCAAGTCAATGATCCGATGTGATATATGCATCCAGTATGAATATCATGTTAAGTCACATAAAGATGAGCTACAACATAATGATCCGATGTGATATATACATCGAGTATGAATATCATGTCAAGTCACATAAAGATGAGCTACAACATAATGATCATGGAAATTCCACAGTGCGAGTGTCATGGCAATTACTAACGGCGTGTGTGTAACATGCAGGATAGTGCTCGTGCAACATGAACCGTTAGTAAGGGTGCGGTGTTCTATCAATTCTATTTTATATACTTACATCAGGGATTGTGGTATGCACTAAATAGTAGTCATGAACAGTAAATGTAGGGAAATGTAGCTATAAGATCCTATCAGCCCTGATGTAGAACGCCATGCGGGCGATATCCCCGTAGAAGTTAAATCTACTCTCCGTAGTCTCTCGCTAGGTATAGCCGACGACTTGTTCCCCTCCTTCGCGGCGCCCGTCGCACTCGCCTGCGAATCCTACAATTTCACAATATATCACACATAAGCTCCAAATCGTACAAACTCGACATTTAAAGTCAACTAGAAACCCGTGTCATAAACTAAGCGCGCGTGTGCGCGATACGCTAAAACATGCGATTACGCGTCTGAAGCTACCCCAACGCGTCGCGATACGTAGAACCCCAAACCCATACACACGTATCACACGTGTCGCGAAAGATTAAAAAATACGGAAAATAGGGTATTCACCTCCAGATTTTGATACAGAACAGATATTACAAATATATATATATACCAAAATAACCCACATAGCAGCAGACTCCAGTGGACCAAACCCCAACCCCCATCTCACCCATCTGGCCGCAAATTGCGGCAATAACGATTATTCCGGCGGCCTCACTTGGGAATTGGGCCCCCAGGTTTGGTGTGTGCACTCTATACCCCCCATACATGCTACAGAAAAATCTAGTTTCACTCTGAAATATCTCGGGTAGTAGCAGATCCTACAGAGCCTTATTTCTAGCTAAAATCCACCCTTTTGCACAATAATGAAACTTTAGGGTATTTTTGTGGAACCTGAAACAAACCCAGGTCTAAACCCACACTAATAACTCATTAACAAGCTAATCAAGCCACAACAACATAAATTTTAACATATCCTTACTAAATCCCTTCAATAACACTAAAGTTGCACAAAAAGGTGACATTTTGAAGCTAAACATCCAAGTTATGGAGATAGGGTGCTAGGAGTGATTTATACCTTCAAAAGACCCTATGAAACACCAAAAATTCCAGCTCCTCCTTCAAGTATGCAGATTTGCCTCCAAACACCTCAAAAGCTCATTTTTCCCAAGGTTTTGTGAAGGAAAAGGTTAGATTTGTGTAGGGTTTTGTGTAGGTTCAAATGGGAAGTGAAAAGAGAAGAAGAGATGAAGAAAATATTATTGTTGCCGTTGCTTTCTCTGCTGAACTCAGAAATGAGGGGAAAGAGAATGAAGTGAGAGAGAAAACAAGGGTCAACCAAGTCAAAATTGCTCACCTAACCACCATACCACCCATTTCTGTTTAAATTGAATTATAAAAAGGGGTTTGACTTGATTAAAAATGGGTGGGGAATAAAATGAACCATGCAAAAAGAGAAATGGTTAACATGCTAACACTTTTTACCTAGGTCACAAAAATTGTGCTAAGTTTGCATGTGTGCACTTAACACGAAAATTCCCAATTAGGGTAAACACGACTAGATTATAACTAATAATCCTATGTACACATATAAAATAACACGCTCAATTGCTAATTAACACGAAAAACATTCTAACGAAATTTCAAAGTGTTACAATCTACCCCCCCCCCTTAAAGAAATTCTGTCCCCGAATTTCAAAATCTAACTACACTTACCTTCAAAAAGGTGGGGATATCTCTTCCTCATCTCACTCTCGGTCTCCCAAGTGACCTCCTCTCTGCTTGGACCACGCCAAAGTACCTTTACGGATGGTATCTCCTTCGATCTTAATTTCTTCACTTGTCGATCCAAGATCATCACCGGCTGCTTTGCGTAGGAAAGGTCACGCTCAAGCTGGATCGTCGGGTGCTGAATCGCATGCGAAGGATCATGAAAATATCTGCGGAGCATCGAAACGTGAAATACGGGGTGCACGTCTGGGAAACTGGGTGGAAGGGCTAATCGATACGGAACCGTACCAACACGTTCGAGGATCTTGAAGGGCCCCACATATCTGAGACTAAGCTTTCCCTTCTTCCCAAACCTCATCACACCTTTCATTAGGGAGACCCTCAAGAAAACATGATCACCAACAGAAAACTCAAGTCTGCGCCGATGACGATCCGCATAAGATCTCTGCCTGCTCTGGGCTGCTCTCATCCTATCGCGAATCAACTGGATCTTCGCGGACGTCTCGTCCACAATCTGCGGCCCTAGGATACTGCCCTCACTGAGCTCTGTCCAATAAGCGGGCAATCTGCGTCTCCTCCCATAAAGAGCCTCAAACGATGCCATCTGAACGGTCTCCTGGTAGCTGTTGTTGTAGGAGAACTCTACTAAGGGTAAATGATGATCCCAGCTACCTCCGAAGTCTAATACGCATGCTCTGAGCATGTCCTCGAGAGTCTAAATAGTCCGCTCTGACTATCCGTCGGTCTGCGGATTGAATGCTGTACTGAAACTCAAGCGAGTGCCCAAAGCCTCCAGAAGCCTCTGCCATAGTCGGCTGGTAAACTGGGTGCCTCTGTCGTACACGATACATGTCGGAACCCCGTGCAGTCATACAATCTCGTCAATGTAAATCTGGGCATACTGAGCAAACCCGAAAGTCGTCTTCACCGGTAGGAAGTGAGCCGCTTTCGTCAAACGATCCACGATCACCCAGATGGAGTCATACCCTCGACTAGTCCCGGGTAGACCCACAATAAAGTCCATAGAAATTTGCTCCCAATTCCACTCCGGAATGGGTAACGGCTGTAGCTCTCCCGCGGGACTCTGGTGCTCAGCCTTGACTTTCTGACAAGTCAGGCATCTCGACACAAAATCTGCGATGTCTCTCTTCATTCCGTCCCAACAGTAAACACCTCTCATGTCATGGTACATCTTGGTGGAACCGGGATGAACACTGTATACCGATCGATGTGCCTCCTCAAGTATCTCGCGCCGCAGTCCCTCAGCATTTGGTACGCACAGCCTACCCCCAAACCGTAGTATCCCCTGATCATCGATCACGAACTCGGGAAATCTGCCTTGTCCAATATCTGTCCTAATCTCTGAACATCGGTCGTCACTGTGCTGTGCCTCATGTATACGGTCGAGCAACTGTCGGCGTGCATGAACATGCGCAATCTGTCCTCCGATCGGCGTAAACTCAAACTGCACCCGGCTGTCGCACAATATCTACCAATCTGCCGACGACTACCTCTGTACTGTGCTCAAACATGATAGACTACCCCCGGGTCTCCTTTTCAAAGCATCCGCTACTACGTTCGCCCTGCCCGGGTGATACAAGATCTCACAATCGTAGTACTTCACTAACTCCATCCATCGGCGCTGTCTAAGGTTCAGGTCTCACTGCTGGAATATATACTTTAAGCTCTTGTGATCAGTGAATATCTGGCACGACTCGCCAAATAGGTAATGTCGCCAGATCTTAAGGGCAAAGACCATTGCAGCCATCTCCAAATCGTGAGTGGGGTAGTTCTGTTCATGTTTCTTTAATTGCCGCGAAGCATACGCTATCACCCTGTCATGCTGCATCAATACGCACCCTAGCCCCACTCATGAAGTATCACAGTAGACCACAAATCCGCCCTGATCCTGAAGGCAATGATAATACTAGTGTCGTAGTCAGTAGAGCCCGTAGCTGCTGAAAACTGTGCTCACACTCCTCTGTCCAATCAAAATGAACTCACTTCCAGGTTAACCCGTCAAAGGTGTAGCAATGCGAGAGAAGTCCTGCACGAATCGCCTATAGTAGCCTGCCAGCCCTAGAAAGCTGCGAACCTCCGTCACTGACGTGGGTCTAGGCCAACTCCGAACGGCCTCAATCTTCCTCAGGTCTACACATATACCATCTCGTGTAATCACGTGCCCCAAGAAGTTTACGCTGTCCAGCCAGAAAGCACATTTTGAGAATTTGGCGAAAAGCCGATGCTCCCTCAATGTCTGCAGTGAAATCCGCAGGTGCTGCTCGTGCTACTCTCTACTCTGAGAATACACCAGAATATCGTCAATGAACACTATGATGAACAGATCAAGATACGGCCGGAAAATACGGTTCATCAATCCATGAATGCTGCTGGCGCGTTGGTGAGCCCGAACGACATCACCAAAAACTCATAATGGCCGTAACGCGTGCGGAAAGCTGTCCTAGGAATCTCCTCCTGTCGAACCCGTAGCTGATGGTAGCCTAATCGCAAATCGATCCTCAAAAAGTATCCTGCCCCCTGAAGCTGGTCGAATAAATCGTCGATGCGTGGCAAAGGATACCTGTTCCGCACTGTCACCCTGTTCAGCTAGCAGTAGTCGATACACAAATGCATACTGCCGTCCTTCTCTTGACAAACAGACTGGAGCACCCCAAGGAGAAACACTAGGTCGAAAAAGTCCCCTATCTAGCAAATCCTGCAACTGACCCTTCAATTCTCTAAGTTCCGTTGGGGCCATCCGATAAGGCGGTACAGAAATAGGCCCCGTGCCAGGAACCAAATCAATACAGAAGGAAATATCACGCTCGGGAGGTAGCCCAGGAAGCTCGTCTGGAAACACATCAGGGAACTCGCTAACAACCGGAACCTGATCCAACGGAACTTTATAGCTATAGTATCACAAGCATAGGCGAGAAATCCCTGGCATCTCTTCCGCAAAAGCTGTCCCGCGCGAAAGGAAGAAATCACACTGTGAGGGGTGGCACCACGGCCCCCCAACACAACAAAAACCGACTCGCCGGGAAAACAAAATCTAACTGTCTTCTCACGGCAGTCAACAGAAGCATAGCACGTGGCTAACCAATCCATGCCCAACAAAACATCGAGGTCCAACATCTCAGGAAGGATCAAATCGACAGGCAACTCTCCCTCGCCAATACGGACGGTACAGGATCGGAACACGTGCCCAGCAACAAACGACTCTCCCACAGGAGTAGTCACAACAAGCGGCTGATCAAGCAAACCGGACTCTCTACCCAAACTCGGTACAAAGTGTGTGGATACGTACGAGTACGTGGAAACATACGAGCACAAGGATCCGGATCAGACAATACGTGTGCAACAAAGGACATACTAAAAGAGTACCTGAAAGCTCTGCGTTGGACGCCCTCATGTCCCGATAAGTCGAAGCGAAAGCTTGTGCCTGTCCTTCATCTGCGGCTGACCGAACTCCTCCTCTACTAACCTGACCCCTCTGCACGAACCCTCCACATCCACGACGTCTCAGAATACGACCTTGACGTGGTGTGAAGGAACACTGCCTGATGAGGTGTTGAAGGCTCCCACATCGTAAACATCTACGCGCTGGCTGCCGTCCTCCCTGGGGATGAGAGCCAAACAACTGTCCACGTCCTAAGCCTCTGCTCTGGGCTGGTACACCAGTATGATTCCTCAACTGTTCCGAAACTCTCACGGTCTCTGGAAGACGTGTCTTGTACACTGGGGCTGCCTCCATCGGTGCTATGTAGGGGACGGAATACTGCATGATGATCGCAAGGAAAAACTGGGTAACAGGGGTGACAACCACCTGTCGCTACGCTCGAACGACCTCCACCAACGAGCTCATCGTCTGGCGCAAGCCCTGTATCTCTACCACTAGTCTAGCGATCTGAGCTGTCGTAGGAGGAACAATCTGTCCTGGTACAACAGGAGTTCTACTCGGATCAGTCCTCATCTTGGATGAATCAACTCGAACCTCGGCTCTCACGGCCGCTCTCTGCACCCTCGTAGTCCTTGGCGGCATAATGGCTGAAAAGAAGGTAGGCTTCGATAAGGATACAGAAATTGAATCGGAAGGATGTATACAATCATGAGGGAATTTCAATCAATAAGTCCTAAGGTCGCTTAGGCGGACTACCGTGTTGTGAGTATGCCGCGGAACATACGCACGCTACGCCACTCTGCTGCAGCTACCTACTCCATCATACCAGGGTCATCCTACACTCTGAAGGTAAAACCTACGCTCTGATACCAACTTTGTCATGACCCAAAGTTTGGCCCGTGACCGGCACTTAACCACGTAACGTCTACAGGTGTAACGCGACTAAGTGAACCGAAAACCCAGAAACCAAACCAGTAAAAAGTATAGGGTGTTATAAGTTTTAAATGAAAGCACTTACAAACATGTTAAGAAATCTAAGTAAATAATCACCAAGATAGCAATATATGACGCCAGAGCGAAGATCAAGATCCACAAGTGGGAATATCACAGATGGAATAAACTACAACGTACAGTCGGCTCACAACAAGCACGACCCCAGAAAACAAATAATATACATCATCGTCCTCACACAGTTTCTAAGTCAAATACATACATGGTAGATGGAGAATACTAGATACAACAATATACATAACTGAAAGATAAACAGATACCGTGCAAAGCCCACCTATCTGCAAAAGAGCTAGTATACCAACTATGGGGGTATCTGTGTCAAAAGATGCAAACGCAGCCTGCCGCGACAACTCCGAAGGGCAACCTGCGAACACTGTGGCACAACGGGGGTGAGTTGACAACTCGTGAATAGAGATAACATATAAGGGTAATCGCGAGCATGCACGTACTGCGCTACTTTAACATATGCCAACAGATGATATCAATGTGTGATAAGCAGTATGTGCAATAATCATGCTAGTGCTCCATCAGGTGATATAACTACAGGATGAGATGCAATAATGAATGCTGAGCATGGGAATATAACATTTACACGGAATGTCAATGTGGAATAAATATATATAAGCACCGTAATTCCAACAACCCAGACGCCGGCACCCCCATCGGCCCTCAAATCCTGTACATCCCTGAGAATCACTAGTGCCCAACATCGGCACCCAAATATCATAAATACTCGTGTCTAGTATCGACACGCAAATCCTCCTTTATCGGGCATCCGTCAGTCCGGGTCAGCCCTCTCTCATACATATCGGGAATCCGTCAGTCCGGGTCAGCCCTCTCTCAATATATCGGGCATCCGTCAGTCCGGGTCAGCCCTCTCTCAATATATCGGGCATCCGTCAGTCCGGGTCAGCGCTCCTTCAATATATCGGGCATCTTTCAGTCCGGGTCAGCCCCACTCTCATATATCCCTCTAGCACAGAGAAAGCATAGGGTGCACGCACCGAAATATCATATCAAGGGAACCGGGTTTTTAAATGATTATATATTTGAAATAGCCACGGTTCCCAAATCCAGAAATCACATGTAATCCAAACCAATATGCAAGTCAATGATCCGATGTGATATATGCATCAAGTATGAATATCAAGTCAAGTCACATAAAGATGAGCTACAACATAATGATCCGATGTGATATATGCATCAAGTATGAATATCATGTCAAGTCACATAAAAATGAGCTACAACATAATGATCATGGAAATTCTACAGTGTGAGTGTTATGGCAATTACTAACGGCGTGTGTGTAACATGCAGGATAGTGCTCGTACAACATGAACCGTTAGTAAGGGTGCGGTGTTCTATCAATTCTATTTTATATACTTACATCAGGGAATGTGGTATGCACTAAATAGTAGCCATGAACAGTCAATGTATGGAAATGTAGCTATAAGATCCTATCAGCCCTGACGTAGAACGCCATGCGGACGATATCCCCGTAGATGTTAAATCTACTCACCGTAGTCTCTCGCTAGGTATAGCCGACGACTTGTTCCCCTCCTTCGCGGCGCCCGTCGCACTCGCCTACGAATCCTAGAATTTCACAATATATCACACATAAGCTCCAAACCGTACAAACACGACATTTAAGGTCAAATAGAAACCCGTGTCGCAAATCAAGCGCGCGTGTGCGCGATACGCTAAAACGTGCGATTACGCGTCTGAAGCTACCCCGACGCGTCGCGATATGCAGAACCCCAAACCCACACACACGTATCACGCATGTCGCGAAAGATAAAAAAATACGGAAAATAGGGTATTCACCTCCAGATTTTTATACAGAACAGATATTACAAATATATATATACCAAAATAACACACATAGCAGCAGACTCCAGTGGACCAAACCCCAACCCCATCTCACCCATCTGGCCGCAAATTACGGCCAGAACGATTATTCCGGCGGCCTCACTTGGGAATTGGGCCCCCAGGTTTGGTGTGTGCACTCTATACCGCCCATACATGCTACAGAAAAATCTAGTTTCACTCTGAAATATCTCGGGTAGTAGCAGATCCTACAGAGCCTTATTTCTAGCTAAAATCCACCCTTTTGCACAATAATGAAACTTTATGGTATTTTTGTGGAACTTGAAACAAACCCAGGTCTAAACCCACACTAATAACTCATTAACAAGCTAATCAAGCCACAGCAACATAAATTTTAACATATCCTCACTAAATCCCTTCAATAGCACTAAAGTTGCATAAAAATGTGACATTTTGAAACTAAACATGCAAGTTATGGAGATAGGGTGCTAGGAGTGAGATTTATACCTTCAAAAGACCCTATGAAACACCAAAAATTCCAGCTCCTCCTTCAAGTATGCAGATTTTCCTCCAAACACCTCAAAAGCTCATTTTTCCCAAGGTTTTGTGAAGGAAAAGGTTAGATTTGTGTAGGGTTTTGTGTAGGTTCAAATGGGAAGTGAAAAGAGAAGAAGAGATGAAGAAAATATTATTGTTGCTGCTGCTTTCTCTGCTGAACTCAGAAATGAGGGGAAAGAGAATGAAGTGAGAGAGAAAACAAGGGTCAACCAAGTCAAAATTGCTGACCTAACCACCATACCTCCCATTTTCAATTTAAATTGAATTATAAAATGGGGTTTGACTTCATTAAAAATGGGTGGGGAATAAAATGAACCATGCAAAAAGAGAAATGGTTAACATGCTAACACTTTTTACCTAGGTCACAAAAATTGTGCTAAGTGTGCATGTGTGTACTTAACACGAAAATTCCCAATTAGGGTAAACACGACTAGATTATAACTAATAATCCTATGTACACATATAAAATAACACGCTCAATTGCTAATTAACATGAAAAACATTCTAACCAAATTTCAAAGTGTTACAGTGCAACATGAGTCGTCAATAATAGTGCAGTATCCTAAGGGTACAAGTCCAAGCACAACAAGTAACTAAGCAATAAGGTGTATGCGCAACTCTAAATATGCAATAGAATATGCGACAAAATCATGTCATCTCTAGCCCAGACGCATAACGTCATGCAAGCGATTCCCCTGTAGATGTTAAATCTACTCACTGACGCTCCTGGCTAAGTAAAGCCTACCACCTGTTTCCCTTTCTTTGCAGCGTCCGTAGTCCCCGCCTGCAAACCTAAAACATAAAACAATATAACAAGTATATATTAGCAATAGACCCAAAACGCGTACAAACTACGTTTGACCTACTCAACAACACAAAACTTACTCTCAAGTGTTCGTATTATGGCTAACATGCATAGTGACACAACGAAACCAACTCAGAGCAATAGCAACACAGAACACGAACCGTATCGGATAATGTAACGCGTGAAATGAAACACAAGAAAACAAGCAAGTGATCCCAGATTTTGCGATACCAACAATCTATAAAAGTTGCAAGTACCATAAGACCACATACAACCCCAGAGACCCCTACACCAAAACTCACCACCTCAGTCCCCACTCTGGCCGCAAATTGCATCCAGAACCATTAAATCTGCGGCCGTCCAAGAAGGGAATGGGCTCGTATTTTGATGGTAGGTTCTAGGTCACTACACTAGGTCACTGTGATGAGAACTTTTGCAACAAATACCTGGTTTGATAGAAGATCATCTAAGACCCAAAACTACACTAAAAATGCGATATTTACCCTAAACGAAACTATACGTATTCTAAACTAAAACTAATAAGCTACGCTACACAATAAAAACTTAACTAACAGAAAGAAATCATTACTTAACCAAAAGAACTCAAAGATCCTAGCTTCCCAAGCTCCAAGGCATCCAAGAGGCAAATTAAGGCAAAAGATGTGATTTTTGTGAGTTTTGATGAAGTTTTGAGATGGATTTGTGAAGGGAAAGATGAGTGTTCAGTTTGAGGTGAAGAGAGATGAAGAAAATAAAAGAGAGAGTATGAGGATAATGAGAGAGTGAGGTGAGTGTAGGGTGAGAGTGAGGTGAGTACACCCCTTTGCATTAACTCACCATTAATGCATTCACACTACCACCATGCCACCTCTTCATCAAACAAAACCCGTAGAAGAAATATCTTCTCTCTCAGCAAAATATCTAGGATTAGGGTTGAGGATAAGATTAAAGCAAAGATTAGATTAGGTTAAGTTGTCATGGTCACTAATCTAGATTAGCACAAACAAACCCCCCACATTAACATGCACACGTGCATGCAAGCCATAACAAAAAAATAACAAATTATTAATTAAATGTTATAAAATGTGAGGAACCCAAATTGGTAAACTTTTTACCAAAAGCCCGCATTACCGCTTAAACTAACACTAATCGAAATCTAATGCGTTACATTTAATTTGATTATAACTTAGTATTGTAACTTGGATGGGTTGATATAGTATGTTGATTCCATGGTTACTTTATAACCTCATCACATACCATATTCTCCCCACAAACCCTATCTTGCAAGCTTAAAGTTAGAATCAATTTGGTGTTAAGTTTGCTAAGTTTGGATGTGGTATTTTGTGATTAAGTGACTTGACAAATCTCTTGGTTTCATATACTATATACCATCACAACCCTTAGCAAGGTCAACACTAAAACTATTTGCTCTCACTCGCTACTTTATGTTTTTGATGTTTTCGTATGCTTGCTAACTCTTGTGTTTAGTGTTGATACTTCAATCTTGGACATATAAATGGTAAGTGAGAAAATGGGACTCGATTCGTGTTTTGCGGCGATATCGGAATTTGATGATTTGTGTTTCGCTACTGCCTTGACAAATCATGCTTCATGCCGGGATCAACGTAAGGATGGACAACTCATGATCAAGGGAACATCGAAGGAATCGTCGCGATTCGACCTTCCGAGCCAAATCCACAACCACTTCTTTCTTATCTTCTTTCTTTCTTTTCTTTGTGTCGTATTCTTTCATTTTTTTTGTGACAAACCAACCCATTCGTTATTTGTTGAACCTTAAAAAACAAGACCTAATACACAATTCCATGAGGATCGACCCGTACCTACTGGCTTGCTATAACGCACCGTGCATTTGCGGTTTATAAATTTTAAAACGAGAACGATCCCGCGTGCGCATTCCGTTTCCTTAAAGTCATATCTGTTTCCATAACATACGCTTTTGCGTGCGCGGGTGAATTCCCAACAAGAAGTGAGCGATTGTTGGGGATTCATCTCTCCTGGTATTAGTGTTGGGTTATGCCAGCGCCCTGGCCATCAAATTATAGCCAATTGCGGAACAAAAATTTTACAAACTAGCGCTAGAACAATCCGATACTACGGATCTATCATTAACCCTAATCTTACAAACAATAAAAGAGTTAGGATTGGTTATACCGAATGATCCGTGTCCTTCGGTCTTTAACCTTCTTCCCACGCTCCTAGTTGCCACCATGATCAAGCTTGATCTCCGGTCTCCATCCTTTAAAGATGATCCACCTAAGCATTTGTATTCCGGGCTCCCACTCATAGCCGAGATAACTAGGGTACCTAGTTCGTTAAACTAGATAGCTTTGAAGATGTAGAGTCTAATGATGGATTGATTTGTCTTTAAACACCCTAGGTTTCTCAACACATGTGACTAATATGGTGGAGGTAGAAGAAGAATCCATGAGAGGATGAGAGTGTGATGCTAAGCTCAACTCATGAAAAATGGCTAAGTGTTGTGAGAAAGAATAATGAATCATCTAGTGAAAAATATCTCACAACACAAACTAATACCAAGCACGCCACAATAGTGATTCATGAGTCACACCATGAGTCACCTTATGAGTCACCACATGAGTCACCAAGTGTGCCATGCTTCATAAATGCCAATGCACACTCATCCCTCCACCTCATTAAATCATTTAACTAAATGATTAAAACTAAAATGAGGTGTTAACTTCTAGAATCTATCTTGTAATAAATTACAAGAATACCCATCATCCGTATATACATACCTGTATCCGTATTCCGAAAAATAAAAATACAAAGAGACGAAAATAATCCAACAATCAAATACTAGAATCCGGTTTAAACCAAAGTTACTAGTAAAAACTGTCTGAAGCAGGGAAACCCTCTTTGTGGGACTCTAAAGACTCGTCAATACGCTGGCAGTGGGTTAAACCATAAGCACGTCAGTGGCACTAGCAGTACATAGCGACAACCTAAGTATTGAACGAAAGAAAGGCCGCTGACAAACTCATCCTGACCCCTACTAAGCATATCCGTGACAATCACCATACAGTCAGGTTCGTTCGTCTAAGATCAATACATATCAAGTCTAGAGGGGCGGATAAAGTCAGACCCCTAATAACACAACATTTTGTGTCGGTATGAAGCCCATCACAACCTGAGAAACTACCGATTCAAATCAGTAATTCTCGACTAGCTTGATCAAGGATATCTGGTGATGACTACCAGTGCATAATGCGACATCAACACCAAATACCGGGAAAGACGAATCACCGACGATCCGCTCGCTGCCTCTATGTGGCTCGGGACTGTACCCAAATAAAACCTGTTTGCACGACTCCTTTGAGACGTATTAGGGTAGTAATCAAAGCACAATAGGATCTCATACGAGACAAATGACGATCTCAGATCGACAGACTAACCTGTACACATGTCACTTGGGAACTGCTTTCTGACAATAGGTATAATACCAACTAGCAGATTCCCGGCGAGTCCGTCCAGTGTACTTATAATCCAATGAGCACCTGTATACTATCTTAGGTGAACAAATTAACACCAATGGCTTGTGAGACCTGGCCACTGCCCCTCGTCGGGGTCTCGATTAGTATACACTAGTCTACTCTGGAGTATCGATACCCAGTCTCGATACTCTCACGACTAGGGATATTTAAGGATGTTCTTATAGACTACCCAGCTTTCACATATATGATCGCCATCATAATGCTGGAAGTCAAGCAAGAATCCTATGAGCTCTATCATCATGTAATATTGATCTGTAGTACCACATAAAGCATGTACATGATGATCAAGATAAACCAGATTGCATACTATCATTTTGAGTAAGATTGTTCTATCCGTCTAGGCCCTGTAACGTTTTAGAAATCGTTTAGGTTGATCATATGCTAATTAGTGGTATAATACGTGTTTTTCCATAAAACCTAGTTATAATTATTTTCCTAATATACATAAATGTACCCATTTTACTTATGTGATTGATTATTTTATTGGTATTTATTAATTATTTATTTAATTACTTGTTTACTTAACTATTTTCTTTATTTATTAATTATTAAATATTATTTTAGCATGCACTCACACACTAATCAAGTGTTAATCCTAGGTTAGTATAGACTAATACATGTTTATGCACCAAGGCAACCTAAACCTTTTTTTTAACCTAGACTAATTCAAGATGGTTCTAGATATTTGTAGATAAATAAAAATAAAAAAAGAAAATGAAAATAAAAAGATATGGGCATGGTGCATTAAATGAAGCATGGTGTGTGCCGTGACCTTGTGTTCTCTCTCTCTCCCCCCTCACTTGGCTGCCTCCCCTCCTTCTCTCCCTTTCTCTCATGCTAATATCTCTACCTCATCTCTAAAACCCTACTCAAAATCAACACTAATCCCCCACTAATAATTTCCTCAATCCGAATCCAAGCCTCTTTAAGAGTTTGTTCAAGCAAGTCTTCATCTTTGGAGGCAATTTTATCTAGTGGGTTTCTTACAAACCCTTTGAGGTATGAAAATGAAGTTTTACTTATTGCTTTGCTAACCTTTGTGTTACGACCTGAAGGTACGGAATGTGACTGGCACTTAAATTATGAAACGTCTAGAGGCGTAACGTAATCTAAGTAAGCCAAAGCCCAGAAATCTAAACCATTTAAAAAAAGGAGTGAAGGAAAACTTATTAAAAAAGTTAACCTATAAAATCACTTTGAAAGTCGTAGTAAGTATTTTTAAAAGCATCAAGTTTTTCCCAAAAATTTGGCAGAGTTTCTTTTGTAAATGATGGCCCGAAACGGGTACAAGTATGCAAATGCATAAGTAATGAATATAGGCATCCCCAAGCGGGAGCTAGCACTTCGCCAATTGGAGGAAACAACCATGCAAGCAATATAATATACAACGCCGAAGGGCGAGGATCAAAACTCAGAAGAAAACCAACATCCTCAGGAAAACCAGAGAAGAACCATAATAATACAAGTGCGCGACTCTAAGGTCGAAAGAATATACAACTGGTTTTCTAAGTCTATCAAATAATACAAGTCTGGTTGATGGAGTATACTAGATACAACTGAAATAAATAAAAGTACAACGGTGGTCACGATGCAAGTGAACCCACCTACCCAAGCAATCACCCGAAAGGAAGTAGTGTGCCAACGAAGCCGTCATGGAACCTGTACGGTTAAACCTGCAAGAAACTGTGACACAATAGGGGTGAGTTGTTAACTCGTGAGTAGAAGATATCGCCGAGATGAAATCGCATGTATGATTCTCTACTAGGTCTTACAATAAAATATACAATACTACAACAAGAGTGACAAAATATCATAAGTGTGATATCAAAGTACTCGTGTCCATGTCAAGAATAATAATATATCGATGTGTGACATGTAAGAATGCACCATCCATGCGTGTCCAACAACGACACACAAATCATGATAAAACCCGAGTGCCCAGCACCGACACTCAAAACATCATGAAGACCGTGTCCGACAGCGACACAAAATACTCAAATCTCATGCTCCGTCAGTCAGGATCAGCCCATCACATCAATCCTCTCGACTACGTCGGTTTCCTACGGATATCCGCCGCGCCCGACATCACCGGTAGGTAGTCCTCCCCTGCCAGGCTCATTGTCATCCCACAAAAACTCTCTCGCCCCGGGATACCATACCGGGTCCACCATGTACCCGAGACGGTTTATCGTCCTCCTCGAATCGGGTCTCGACGACCAACAACAATCAGGAAAACTCATGATGGATGACACATGCATCATATCACGAGAAAACCGCAACTTGCATTTTAAAATGATAACGAGTTTATAAAATCCCTGCGGTTTTCCCCAAATCCAGAAACCTTATGGAAAATCCGAAATCCCAAAGTCAAGAGTCAATAAACAGTGAATACCGGCATAAAGCCCCACGATATTGCATAACAGAATGAATGTATAAATGCATGAAGTATCTAAGTAAGAAATGCAATATCTAAACTAGCATATGGAAGCGAGCATACTGGTGCTATGATGAAACTACCGTTAGCAAATTATACCAATGAAGTAATGTTTTTCTAATGTTTACGTGACACGGAAATTACCGATGATGATGTGTGTGAGCCGGCAAGCAAGTGTACGTGGAGCATATGCATCATCGGTAATGGTGTTGGTGTCCTGACAATAGGGGTTCATAATAACTAAAGAAAGCCCAGATATAAGCATGCAATGCGATGAGAAAAACATGAATATATGGAAAATGATGTAGTAATCGAAACATTGAAGAATATACCTTCTATATATACGAGTTATACAGTTTTAGGTGTTTGAAATAGCACGAATCGTGGTTTTAGAAAAATAGGGCTATGAGGTCATTGAGAAAAGATACGTCTTTTGAAAAATCCGTAGTATCCCTCGGACTGTCTTTCAAAATACATACGATTCGTTAGTTTTGAAAATAAGTATGACTCGAGCCCAGTCGAAAGGGTAAGGAAATCCACCTAAAGTCCGAGTCGATATATCTAATAGTCGGTGATCCCACCTCAATAGCGTCACGTACGGTAAAATACATAGTACGATATTCTCGAGTAAAAAAGTGCGGATCAATCATTATATCTCTACCTCGTACGGTAAAATCCATCGTACGGCTTCCCAAAATTGGGGTACGGGTCAAATATCACATATACCTCATTATTCATATGGTATCATTATCGTAAAATCATAAATTAAGGGTACCGTTTTAATGTCTAGTACATTCCAATATCATCAAACATATATCCTCGTGTGTATGAAAACCCATCAACGATCGATCCACTATAATATCATGTCGTATCATATCACGACCCAATCACATATCATAATCTTATGGCATCATGCCCGATCATATCAGCTCATTTCCAAGTATCATATACTGGGCCCATCATCCGTGTATACGTATATGTATCTATACACACACACACACACACACCAATACATTCATACACACACACATAAACATATTGACCCAAACATATCACGTGTGTGCATCTGTTTGTGTGTGTCAACCTTTACTCTAGGGTTTCGCGACTAAGAACTAAACTAAAAGCACTTTCTTCCAATTACACTAAATCCAACCCATAGTCTCCTAAAGCTTTTCTTGCTAAGTATTCACATCTCACAATAACATATATGTATATATATCATAAACGCATCATACCCTACGAAACTGCGGGGGTGTTATACGCCATCCACCCAACTTCCCCCGTAGATATACATCTACTCATCTTGATCCTTACTTGTTGAAGTAGATTACGCCACGCTCTTCCTTGTTGTTCAAAGTCCACATGAGGGTGCCTACATATATAAACACATAGTATCGTAAACAGAATCGCGTTCGAAAACCAAAACGGCACACGAATCACACATAAGTTAAAACCTATGGTCTACGCAAGCAAGAATAACCAAACAACTCCCGATATCGACGTACAAACGTCAAGTGACCGAGACAAAACACAAGTATCAAAAGTTCAAGTCATTGAAGGTTACAAAACCAAACAGCAACACAAGAAAAAGGATCCAGATTTTTGGTCAGGTGAAATGGGGATAAAGAAGCAGTAGAGTGGGGTAGTATATGGGGTATGTGAGCTACAGAACCAACCTTAACACCAATACGCACAGATGACCCGGCGACAATTACCCAAAATCCGGCCTGCCGGTTTAACTTGCTTGGTTTGGGTTCGTCTTCTTAGGGTGGTCTCCTAATGTTTAATCTAGGTCAATAGAGTTGCTTGTTTTTACTGTAAAGCTCCCAGGTCACTCCAGATTTCCTGTAGGCATCACAATCCACAAAAATCGACACGGAAAGTTTCTAACTCAAGTTTTAGGGTTTAGTCACTAAAGGGGGTTGTAGTCACCAATTACACCTCAATTGCACCAACACAACTCAAGAATCCCCTAAACTTCATCTTGGAATTTTCCAAGATCACTAAACATCACTAAATCAATTCTAAACTAAAATAGAAGTTAAAGGAACTCAATTACTACATTAATGGTGAAAGAAATACCTTATTTGGCAACTCAAGAAAATTCTTTAGTTGCCCCTAGTGCTCAAAATTCTAACTTGCTTGGTCCACCATGCTTGTAGTGAGCTTGTGCATAATTTTAATGAAGGGGATATAAGGTTTTGATGTGGATTTGGGGGTGTTGTGAGGAGGTATAGGAGGTGGAGGGAGAGGGCATCCCTGATGAGGGGAAGGAGAAGAAAAATGAAGAAAGTGAAGTGAAGATAAAATGAGCCAAGGTCAAGAGGACCCCTCACCCTCTCTTTCTCTCCTCACCCAAGACCATACCTTCATGTCACAAAATATCTTCCTATTTCTTTTCTTTTCCTTTCTTTTTTTCTATAACAAATACAAGACCATGCACAATTAAGGATTTAAGCCAAGTTTCCAAAAATGTAACAAGTGTTAGCAATATGACATGGTGCATGTCATATGCATAATCAAACTTAATGCAATACTTAATTAATTATTAATTAAGTTTAGACGTAAACTTGTATGTAATTAATTCTAAAATATCCAAATTGACTTAATACACTCAAAATCAATAATCATGTAGAGTTTTCAAATACCTCCCGAATTATCGGTATATAGTTATACCATATCATTAAACTAATCTCCATACTTTAAAATATTTTTATTACTTAAATTGTTTAACTTTCCAAAAATAATATTTTATTTTTCTGAAATGTTACAGTCTTCCCCCCTTAAATAAATTCGGTCCCCGAATTTAAATTAAAACTCCCATAAATACTAAAATATTTCAGCAAAACCCTCAAATCGGCGAGGCTCCAAAATATTAAATACTTAAGACACATCTTAGTGCAATGCATGAGCATGAAAAACGAGTATATAACTCAAAATCAAAACTCCGTCAAGCATCACACAATCATCAGAGTTATGGTGAAGATACCAATGTCAAAGTCCAATACGAAAACCAACATGATATACATCAAAACTATAACATATACATAGTACGCATCGTTGTAAACTTGTCAAAACATCTGAAAGGAAAGGGATGCCAACCTTTTTTCAAGTCGCTGTGCGATGCGCGTATCACGACACAAGTAGCAGACGTTTATTATAAGAAAGATAACTATATATATATATATATTTATCTTTTGTTTAATATATACATCCTGCCAATTTGAAAATAATTTAGAAGGGTTTCCTTTGTAAAATATTTCGTGTCATCTCGGACACATAGGAAAAATATTGAGACAGTAGCTCCTTTTTGGAAATCCTTTCGATAACTATCGATGCATGCAAAAACACCTAGGTACTGTTCTCAGAACAGTCCTGCTCGATTGGTAAACCAAATAGTAAAAATCATATAAACGCACTGCTCAAAAGAAATCATACTCAATAGTGTATGTAATAATGCCACGTGCGTCTGGTGCGCACAGAAATTGAAATCAATGAATGTGCCATACATATGCACAGCAACAAAATCTAAGTGCAACGGGTATGCACGAAAACACCTATCAAGGGCAACGGGTGTGCCTGACAACAATATCAGGTGCATCTGATATGCATAAAGAATCCCGATTTAGTGCATCTGGTATGCACAAAATCGCATCAAGCATGCCAAGTATGCGCAAGAATCCAAATCTACAAATATCGAATATCACAATCGAAATTGATGGTATACAACATACCTCAATCCAAATCAGGTATACCGTAGTATATAATCTCACAAGCACGTGGATCAACGTGTACAAAATTGATTCAAAGTACTAAAAGTGCATGAAAAGTACACCGAAGGCACAAGTCAAATTAAATACATACCATAGGCATGAAATCAAAATCAAACATCTCGAACGACATGAAATCGAAATCGAGTGCAACTGTGTTGCACGAAAAATCAATTATGCAAATAAATCGTCCAAAAATACCGAAATCCAAAATGATGGACACGTGATATTCGAATCTCCAAATCGCAAATTGTAAACATTGTCGTCGATATGTCTGTCCTTCAAAGTCAGGAAAGTGTTGGTCCATCCAAAGCTACCAGAGCAAGATATCTACTTGCCTCATGTTCATGGTCAGGCGTCTTATGCCCTTAGGCTCTCGTCTCTCACTGTGGAATGCCCGTTACATAATTTCTCGGCTCAACGGCCCAATATGGAATGATAACCGAAACAGTTCCTCTCTGGTATATCCTCTAAAGATTCTCTGGCCAACTGTCATGGTCACTCATAACATGTCACGTCGAACTCTGTCCTACTGGGCGTGCATGATATGACCGATCCTGGGTCCAAATCTTCTCGTGTAGTATTCCAGAAAGATTCTGTCGGGGTCTCTCCCAAATCTCGTTTCTGCCGAACTGCTCGAAAGTTATCACCGTTTACTAAATCCATTTCTTGTTCCGGAACAGCTTCATACTCATCATGACTTCTTCTAAAAGATAAAAGATATATCCATATTCAATGCCTCTGCATGCGTATCACATCTCTGATGCCAATGGAGTGGAACGTCATCTCGTCAAAATCTCGTATGAACCTCTTGTTGGCTATAGTGCCCTCAAGGCAATTATCATAGTCGCGGACTTATGATTATGATTGATTGAGCACCTATATCGATAAAGCAGTCTTACTCAAGATGATAGTATGCTATTTGGTTTGTCTTTATCATCATATACCTGTTGATAGAGCCCATAGGATTCTTTCTTGACTGCCAGCATTGTGATGGCGATCACATACGTGGGAGCTGGTGGTCTATAAGTACATCCTTAAATGTCCCTAGTCGTGGGAGTATCGAGACCGGGCATCGATACTCCAGTGTAGACTAGTGTGTACTGATCGAGACCCCGACGAGGGGCGGTGGCCAGGTCTCACAAGCCATTGGTGTTAGTTTTATCACCTAAGATAGTATACAGATGCTCATTGGGTTATGAGTACACTGGACGGACTCTCCGGGAACCTGCTAGTTGGTATTATACTTATTGTCAGATAGCAGTTCCCAGGTGACATGTGTACGGGTTAGTCTGTCGACCTGAGATCGTCATTCGTCTCGTGTGAGTTCCCACTGTGTTTTGATTACTACCCTACCACGGCTCAAAGGAGTCGTACAAACAGGTTTTAGTTGGGTACAGTCCCGAGCCACATAGAGGCAGTGATCGGATCGTCGGGAATTCGTCTCTCCCGGTATTGGGGGTTGTTGTCGCGTTGTGTACGGATGGCCATCACCATAAATCCATGGCCATGGTGGACGAGAACTACCGATCCAGGATCGATAGTTTCTCAGGTGATGATGGGTTTCATACCGACACTAAATGTCGCGTTGTTGGGGGTCTGACTTTATCCATCCCCCTAGACTCGATATGCGATACTCTTAGACGAACAGACCGGACTGTGCGAATATTGTCAATGACAGGCTCAGTAGGGGTTCAGGATGAGTTTGCTCGTCGGCCTTCCTTTCGCCCAATACCTGGGTAGCCGTTACGTACAGCTAGTGCCGCTGACGTGCTTGTGGTTAAACCTACTGCTAGCGTATTAACGAGTCTTTAGAGTCCCACATAGAGGGTTTTCACGGTTCAGGCGATATGGTGTACATGAGGTATGTTGATACATACAGGTGTTCGATTTAAATATGTGCAAGTGCTGCGCAGACTTTAATTGGACGGTTGATAATACTAGAGGCTTAGGATTAAGCCAGTTTATTAAATCAGGTTTTGATTTAATAATTTATATATGTATTTGTATATACGTATTCTAGTATTATTGTTCACTATTCATTTTCTCTCTTGGCTATTCGTATTTTGGTATGAATACACGTATATGTATTTCGATACATGTACCGGGAAGTATTCCGTATTTTATACGGAATGGATTCTAGAAGATGTGCCACCTCATTATTGATTTTTCCTTTTTAGGAAATTCATTTTCTTTATGATGAGGTGGAGGGTGTTGATTAGTCAAAAATATTGCATCTTTTAACCGGCAATTTCCCTATCATTTGCATTCATATAGAAGTGTTCGGCATTCATATAGCACATATTAGCAAAACAGTCGTAAAATATCAGATTACATGTGCTAGACCTTAAAACCGGCATTTCTAGGGAAATTGACTTCATTTCATAGTATGGCATCATTCCTATATATCGCAACTTGTGTTTCGAAATCCGTGCAGTAAAATCAGACGATCAGTCAATTTACAAAACAAAGACTGCTAAAGAATACACCAACTCAAGGATTTTGAATCTGGTATTGATCTAAAAAGAATTCAGAGATTCAACATAGCAGGAAATACATCAAAAGACAACACAAACCAACAGAAGAAGGTTTACGCCCTAAGGAAGCCAAGTGGCCGCGGAACCGCGGCCGGAGCCGACTTGCGCCGCGGTTCCGCGGCTCTCCTGCCACATCACCTGCTCTGCTCTGTACTGCACCAGTACTCTTCCCACAGTTCCTACAGCTCTTCAAGCCACTACATTTTCCAGAAGACCCTAGAAGCTTCTGCCAGTTCAGCAAAGTTACGGTTTCTAAGCTTAAAAAATCCTTGCTTAAAGCCTAAGCAAAGCTCCTAACTAACTTACAACAAAATTTTGGAGGGAATTGCAATTTCAAAACCTAGACCTAGGGTTTGGAAAACCTATAAATAGATCCCTAGGCTCACTTATAAAATCATCTATGATCTTAGATATCATCTCATATCTTTAGATCAATTCTTCATCTCTCCCAAATTCCACCCACAAGTCTAGTGACAAGGCTTGTGTCAAAACCCTAACCCTAATGCAATCTAGAAATACCCAATTCAAGATCCATGGAGTTCAAGCAAAGCAAGTCTTCAAAGATCCTTTAGAAGCAGAGCCGGTATTCAACGGAGCACGAGATCAAAGCGATCCAAGACTCAAGAAGCCGAGCGATGCAAGATTTGACAAGCGAAGTTCCTACCTCTTGTAATTCATGAGAGTTATAACTACTTGTTGATGTAATAAAGTTAAAGATTCTTTAAAATTGTTTACATTTCAATTCAAGCATCATGATTTCATTTCGATTCTTGAAATGTATTCTTTGTGATGATGTGTGAATAAACTCCGCTCGTGGAGGAATCGAGATGATTGTAGAATGATGTTGATAAATCTTTAAACGTTTTCTTAAGTCCTATAGCAATTGTAAATTCTTGAAAAAAGAACAATCGATGATCTAGATCGATGTGAAATGTGTTCTTGATTCGTTTCGCACGATCAAATCAACAATCGATCCTTGGATTTTCAAGAAGCTATCTAGTGAATGTGATTCATCGAAAGGATAAAGGATAGGACGAAGAACCCTAATTCTTCGCAAGATCGTGAAACCTCGATCAATCGACATCGAGTTAGCATCAATTCGTTAATGGATAAGAAACGTTATTCTTTAGTCTTCATCACATCTACAATCTAATCGATTCCTATGAGCTTTACTTCAAATCATGAAACCCAAATCAATTGGGATTATATCACATCTTGATTCTTGATGTTTATCGTTTTCTTGATTCTTGATTTGAATAGTGACACTTGAAACACATCGATAAAATCTTGAATAATGTTTTCTTTTCTTTTCTATTAACTTTTCAATTCAAACAAATCAAAATTACAAATGAATCGCACAATCCATGTGGACGATCCGCACTTACTAACGCGCTACATTCGACACCGTTATTGATTGCGGTCAAAATATTTTTGGTTGTGATTCTATATTCATTTTCTAAACCGACAATGGAAAATAAGATCAATCAAATGGCGCCGTTGCCGGGGATCATTTGAGTTGACACTACACATCAAGAATTTCAATTCAATCAAATGGCGTCGTTACCGGGGATCATTTGAGTTGACACTACACATCAAGAATTTCAATTCAATCAAATGGCGCCGTTGCCGGGGATCGCGCACTAATTCGTTCTTTATTTGAAATTTGAATTAAAAGATTTATTCCATTACATTTTTGAGATCAATATTCGCACAAACCCTAAACGATTTGTTGTGGTTTATTGCAAGGAAATCTGGAGCTTGCTGTGAAATTGGAAATTTATTTGGAGAATTCCAGAGGATTAGGGAAGTGATCAGGAGTGTTCTGCAAACTTTTTGTCAAGAGATCCAACTAAGTCATCGCGGAAGCGCGGTCTAAGGCAACAATTGCCGCGGAACCGCGGCTTGCTAGAGGCTTCTCTGTGCAAATTTTTCTCAGGTACTTTCTATCTTTCTTATCTTCTTCTCTCTCTGCTCCAACTAATAAATTTCTGCAGGCTTCTTTGCAAAAATCGCAGCGCCGCAAAAAGCAAATTAAATTTGTGCGTGTTTTTGTTTCTTGGTTGTTTGCATTATAAATACGGATATTGAGGGGCACGGCCAAATCCAAATTTAGTGGGGAGTTCATTACCCTTCTTAAGTCCCAAAAATCGCAAAACATGCATCCGCATTGACCCACATTAACTAAAAAATATCTAGAGATGACTCTAAGGACCGTCGCGCTCACTTAGGACAGAAGAAGGCCGTGGGTAATTCATTGCTTATCCGCGTTTTCTTGTGGTGTCTAAGTCAAGTGTGTCGAAGGCTAGTGGTTATTAATTAGGCCCACTACTTACGTAGTGGAGTACCTTCCCACTTACCTGGCACTTACCTGGCCATAGGGGGACAAAGTGGCAATGGAGGATTCTATCCTGCGACTTGTCTTCTGGCAGTTAGGAGCGGTCTAGAGACGGACCTAGGTGACCACTAGATTCTAGGGTTTTGCTTGTTGCATTTTGTTGTGCTTGCATCATTTTTTTAAAAATCCGTCCCTTTTTCAAAGTAAACACCGCATTCATTCATTCATTACCCCTAATTATAAGCCACGCTGCCACTTGTACTAACCCTTTTTAGTACAAGATAGGCTGGACATGAGATTCTAGTACCTGTTTAGTCCGCGTACCCTTTATCGACTCCGAAGTCGGTATTTCTCCATTTACTTGTTTTTCTTTACCCACCACCACACCCACATCGATGGATCCACCTCCATCGAACTTCTTTAACCCTAATCTGCCGCCGTCCGTTGGTGCGCAAAATCCACCCCGCATCTCTCAATAAGAGAGGTGCTATCCTTTGCGAGATCCTCTTTCGACCTGCTTATCCATTCCACCAGCCAACGGGGATAATTTTGAAATTAAACCCCAATACATCAACCTTTTACCCAAATTCCACGGACTCGAGACTGAGGACGCTTACGTTTTCATTACCAAATTTGAAAACGTATGCGCAATGATGGGTACGTCACAACTTTCAGTGGATGCCATGCGTATACGACTTCTTCCATTTACTTTGTGCGATATAGCCGAGAAGTGGCTATATAACACTCCCGCACACTCTATTACGAATTGGGAAGAATTCTTCGCGGCATTCCTTAAGAAATTTTACCCAATGCAAAAGACAGCTCGAATCCGTAGGCGAACTGAATCAATTTATCCAGCTCCCTACTGAACCATTCTTTAAATGCTTTGAACGTTTCAAGGATCTATTGGTTCAATGTCCTCATCATGGTATCCTGAGATGGGATCTTTGCCGAATCATTTAAGAGGGCATTAACCCAAACACTAAACAGAACCTTGAAAACATGTGTCAAGGCACTTTTATGACCAAGGATGATGGGGAGGCATGGAAATTTTTAGAAGAGTTCGCTGAAAAGTCACTACAGTGGGAGAGTAGAACCCAACCATTAAATAGGGGTGGCGTACACCAAATAGATGTGTCGATAGGTGTTCGAGCTGAGATGGCAGCAATGCAAAAGAAGCTCGAGGCTATGGAACACAAATTTGCAGCAGCCTCCCTAAACCCAGTGTCGCTCCCCAAAACTGTTTGTTGGTGCTGTTCTGATCCGTCTCATTTAACGGAAGAATGTCCATTAAACTCACCGTTTCAAGGTCACGAGCATTCTAATACTGCATTTCAAAGACCTAGAAACAATCCATATTCTTCCACGTACAATCAGGGTTGGAGGAATCACCTAAATTTTGCTTTGAACCAAAACCAGTCTCAAAACACGGTTCCATACACAAATCAATTCCAAAGGGCTCTTCCTCCACCACAACAACCCCTTCAACTCACTCAGCACCCCTACCAGTCACAAAACTTCCAAAACCAGGTCAACGCTCCAGCATAGTCTAATCCTATGCAGTTGTCCTGTCCTGACGAGTTCTCTCAATTCACTCAAAACATGAAATCACTTTTGTCAAATTTCATAGAGGTTTCGGCTGAGGTTAGATCTTCCGTCAGTGAGATAAAGAAAAACTCCGCGTCCTAAGCTGAGAGTATCAGATCGATGGAAGCTGAAATCGCACGACTTAAAGCCGAAATGAGTGCGAGAGAAAAAGGGAAACTTCCTTATCAACCCCTACAGAATCCTGGGCATTACAATGTAAATGCCGTCACAACGTTGAGATCAGGAAGAGTGCTGAACAACTATGTTGGGGAAGAAGTTGATGATATTGGAAATCATATCAATGCCCCGGCTGAGACCTTTCCACACACACACACACTTCTACTTCTGATCCTTGTTCTTCTACCCTACCACCTTCTCGCGAGCCTATTCTCCATTTCCCTCTAGGCTCGACACCTCAGCCCAACCCTTATAGTTCTCCATAGACGGTCCCCACTCTTCTTTTGGGATCTCGTCTACCCCCTCTTCCTTCTCCTATGACGGACCCAGCGCTTATTGCGAAAGCTCCTTACCCGAATCGGTTAAGGGGTAATAGAACGAGTCCTCATATGGAGAAAATTATAGAAATGTTCAAACAGGTTAACATCAACATCCCTTTCCTAGATGCGATTCAACAAGTCCCCGCTTATGCGAAAATTCTTAAGGACTTGTGCACTAGGAAAAGGTAGACTCAAGTGCCGAAGAAGGTCTTTATGTCTAATAATATTAGCACTGCTTTTATCCCCCAGCTACCAAAGAAACGTAAGGACCCTGCATGTCCTACAATATCGATTTCTATTGGGGGTAAAAACATAAATCGTGCTCTTTTAGACCTTGGCGCAAGTGTTAACCTACTTCCATATTCTGTATATGAACAACTAGGGATTGGAGAGTTAAAACCTGCTCACTGCACTCTCCAAATGGCAGACCGTTCAATCACCAAACTAAGGGATGAACTAGAGAATGTGTTGATAAAGGTCGGGGATTTTTTTTCCCTATACACTTCATTGTACTCGACACACAACCTGTAGCGAACCCCCGAGGCCAAATTCCGGTGATTCTGGGTCGTCCTTTCCTTGCCACTTCCAACGCTGTTATAAACTGTAGAAATGGTTCAATGAACTTATCATTTGGAAATATGACCATTGAACTAAACATCTACAAAGTTGAAAAACAGCCATCAGAACCCTCTGCTCATATTCTTGATGTGTGCTCTGTCCACGCGATCGCTCACGATAGTTGCGGAGCTGAGGAACTTTGCTTTACAGATCTCGATGACATTACCACATCTCTGTTTGACTTTACACATGATCTTAGTGAGGACACTTTTCCTACACTTGAGTCCTACACTCCTGACTTTTCTCCACCCGAGTCTGTATCTTTCATAGGCTCTGAGCTTCTTTGTAAATCTAAAAATCACTCGATGATCCCACCTTCTATCATTTCTTCGCCCGTATTAGATCTCAAAATTTTACCTTCTCATCTTAAATATGCTTATTTAGGTGAGGAGTCTTTACCGGTTATAATATCCGCTTCTCTAGGTTCAGAGCAAGAGAATGCACTTTTATCGGTATTGAGATCTAACAATGAGGCGTTTGGTTGGACTATGGCGGACATCAAAAGGATTAGTCCCTTGATAGTAGAACATCATATACATGTGATGGATGATGCCAGACCAACCCGAGAACCACAGAGACGGTTAAATCCCGTCATGAAGGAAGCGGTAATGAAAGAGATCGTCAAATGCCTAGATAATGGTATTATATACCCAATCTCCGATAGCCAATAGGTGAGTCCTATACATGTCGTCCCTAAAAAATCCGGCATCACTGTTATAACCAATGAGGCAAATGAGTTGATTCAGACACGTGACCAAACTGGGTGGCGTGTATGTATTGATTATAGAAAACTCAATGCTGCCACGAGGAAAGACCACTTTTCTCTTCCCTTCATTGATCAAATGCTGGAACTCTTAGCAGGACGAGAATATTATTGTTTTATGGACGGATACTCAGGATATAATCAGGTCCCCATCGCCAAAAAGGATCAAGATAAAACCACTTTTACTTGTCCTTTTGGTACCTTGCTTACAGTCGCATGTCCTTTGGGTTATGCAATGCTCCCGCTACTTTTCAGCGGTGTATGATGGGGATATTCTCTGATATGGTAGAGAATTTCTTGGAGATTTTTATGGACGACTTCTCGATTTTTGGAGACTCCTTTTCTGATTGCCTATCGAATCTTGACGCTGTTCTTACTCGTTGCAAAGAGAAGAACTTAACCTTGAACTGGGAAAAATGCCACTTCATGGTCCAAGAGGGAATTGTGTTTGGACATGTTATTTCACGAAAAGGCATTGAGGTTGACAGAGCTAAGATAGATGTCATTCAAAACCTCCCTCATCCCAAAAGCGTCAAAGATATTCGATCTTTTCTTGGCCATGCGGGCTTTTATTGGAGATTCATTAAGGATTTCAACAAAATTGCTAGACCTTTAACTCTTTTCCTGGCTAAGGTTACGACCTTCCACTTTGACTCGGACTGTGAGACGGCTTTTGACTCACTTAAACACTCCCTCACTACAGCCCCCGTTCTATCATCTCCAAATTGGGACTACCCCTTTGAGCTGATGTGTGATGCATCCGACTTTGCAGTTGGTGCAGTCTTAGGACAACACATTGAAAAGATGCCACACGTGATCTACTATGCGAGTAAGACTCTGAATGATGCGCAAATCAATTATTCAACTACTGAAAAAGATCTTTTGGCAGTTGTATTTGCATTAGAAAAATTCAGGCCTTATTTGATTGGCTCACCTATAGTTGTGTACACTGACCATTCTGCCTTAAAACATCTTCTGGCTAAGAAAGATGCAAAAGGTCGGCTAATACGTTGGATCCTTCTCTTACAAGAATTTGTTCTTGTTATCAAAGATAAGAAAGGATATGAAAACGTTGTAGCCGACCATCTTTCACGCATCTCTTCTTCCCCTATGACCCTGCCGATCAATGATTCGTTTCCTGACGAACAACTCTTGAGTATATCCAAAGAACCATGGTTCAGGGATATTGTGAACTATCATGCCACGGGACTGATACCCAGCGATTGGTCAAAACAGGACAAATACCGTTTTCTATCCCAAGTAAAACATTTTTACTAGGACGAGCCCTATCTGTTTAAATATTGTCCTGATCAGATCATTCGCCGGTGTGTCCCGAATGAAGAGTTCAAGAGTGTTCTTTCATTTTGTCATGATCAGGCCTGTGGGGGTCACTTCGGTCCTAGAAAGACGGCGGAGAAGGTTTTGCAATGTGGATTTTATTGGCCGACCTTATTGAAGGACGCATTTGAGCATTGCAAAACCTATACACAATGTCAGTACACTGGTAGAATCTCCTAGAGAAATGAAATGCCTCAGCAACCCATCTTGGTTGTTGAAATTTTTGATGTTTGGGGCATTGATTTTATGGGTCCATTTCCCAACTCCTTTGGGAATTTGTACATACTGCTGGCAGTTGATTATGTCTTAAAGTCGGTTGAAACCATTCCATGTCGCACTAATGACAGGAAAGTTGTCATTAAGTTCTTGAAAGAGAATATCTTTTCGCGATTTGGACACCTACGCGCTATTATTAGCGATAATGGGACACATTTCTGCAACAGGTCTTTCGAGACTCTGATGCGGAAATATGCAATCAACCACCGACTTTCTACACCCTATCATCCCCAAACGATTGGGCAGGCTAAGATCTCAAACAGACAGATCAAACTAATCCTGGAGAAGACTGTTGCTAAGAATAGAAAAGACTGGTCGACCAAACTGACGGATGCTCTTTGGGCATTCCGAACTGCATATAAAACCGACCAAGGGATGTCTCCATATAGGACAGTTTTTGGGAAGGCATGTCACTTACCCGTCGAGGTTGAGCATAAAGCATTGTGGGCTATTAAGGAAATTAATTTTGACATCAACCAAGCCTGCAACTTTCGGAAGATGCAACTTAATGAGCTAAGCGAACTCCGCGATGAAGCTTATGATAACGCTGTAATTGTAAAGAATAGGACTAAGGTTTTTCACGATAAAAATATTTTGAGGAATACATTTTCTCCTGGTCAACAAGTCCTTCTTTAAGATTCACGATTACACCTTCACACGGGTAATCTCCGATCTCGGTGGAAGGGACCTTTGGTTGTGCGGTCTGTATACCCGCACGGGGAAATAGAAGTAGAAAATGTTAAAAACGGCACATTTTTCAAAGTGAATTGACATAGACTAAAGCCGTATATTTCCACTGACCCCATGGAGGAGCTCCTGTTCTTACAGGAGCCAGTTTATTTGGATTAAAATTCCTCCGTCTCACCTTCATGTCCTGTATATTACTGCATCATCTTTTTAATGAAGATGAGTGAAAAGAATAAGTTTGGGGGAAGTTCTTCACTTATATATTTTTCCCCCACTAATAATTCCCCCCAGGCTTACAGTCTTTGTAGGTATAGCGGTTGGAAATAGTGAGGACACTGTTGAAAACAAGTTTGGGGGGGTTTGTGCTTATTTTTGCATCATTCGCATATCATTTGCATAAGCATAAAACATTTGTTTTAAAAAAAAAACTATAAAAATTTAAAATTTTTCAAAACCCAAGAAAATTTAAAAATTTTCAAATATAAAAATAATTTTAGTATTTACACTTTTTTGTATATAAATAAGATAATAAAAGTTTAGATAGTGAACAATTACATCCATAAGATTAGAAAAATTTAAGAAAACTAAGAAAATTAGAAGTTTTCTTATACGAACTAGTAATAACTAGTTATGAGCCGTTGTCCCAAGGGTTAGTAAGATGAAGGACGTCACTAATCTAAGGATAAAAATAAGTCTGAAAAATAGTTTCTATTCTGGAAGCCAAATATTTTGAACGTTGATACCCTGCTATTCGCACTTACACACGTCTTGAAGCCTGGGATAGTAGAAGATACCTTGAAATGCTCTTGTCTTAAAGACGATGTATGAAGGAAATAAAATAAAAAAATGAGGAAAATATAAAGTGGTGAGAAAAATGGACGCTGGTTTTGTTAACGCCAAGGCAGCAATAAAAAAAATATAGCGAGGGTGCCTCTTCACCTAGTGCCCTAAGGCCAACTGGTCTGGGAGTCATTGCTAAGCTTTTGGTGGTGCAAGACGAGGAAAATACACCAAATAAGCAAGCACATGAGTAATCGGTCGGTTAGTACCTCCAGAAGTATTAACGGTCGCATGAAAGTGTGTGAGCATTCTCATCTAAATATTCATTAATTAAAAAGTACTGAGGCTGATGGGCAAGAGTATGATAGCTTGAATTGAATTCTCCGGGTGTAGGGATGTCTTTACACACACGCAGGGTTATATGATCGATGTTTGGAAGAAAGATAGGAATGAAGAATAATACATGTTTTATTGAGGGAAGACGTGATTTCTGACATTTTTTCATGACCATTAAGATAGGGCTCATGACAACCGAAAAACCAGCTTAGTTGGAAATCCTAATTTTCAAGGCTTTTCTTCTACGATTCTTTTATTTAAATGTAATATTCATGATCTTTCTTTTATTATTGGATTTTGTTGGTGCAATCCGCTGAAAACCCTCAGGAGACAACACTCCTCCTACTAGGGACACCTAGAGGTTTAAAGGCTTGTTGCACGTGCTCAGTGCAATCGTGTTGCCTACGAAAGTGTGCTAGTCAGTTTTTCTCTTTCTTTATTTTCTCCTTCTCTTTTTAATAAAAAGTTCGCTCGAGACGATCGAAATTAATTTTGGGGGAATTTGATTAGTCGAAAATATTGCATCTTTTAACCGGCAATTTCCCTATCATTTGCATTCATATAGAAGTGTTCGGCATTCATATAGCATATATTAGAAAAACAGTCGTAAAATATCAGATTACATGTGTTAGACCTTAAAACCGGCATTTCTAGGGAAATTGACTGCATTTCATAACATGGCATCATTCCTATATATCGCAACTTGTGTTTCGAAGTTCGTGCAGGAAAATCAGAAGATCGGTCAATTTACGAAACAAAGACTGCTAAAGAATACGCCAACTCAAGGATTTTGAATCTGGTATTGATCTAAAACGAATTCAGAGATTCAACATAGCAGGAAATACATCAAATGACAACACAAACCAACAGAAGAAGGTTTAAGCCCTAAGGAAGCGAAGTGGCCGCGGAAACGCGGCCGGAGCCGACTTGCGCCGCGGTTCCGCGGCTCTCCTGCCACATCACCTTCTCTGCTCTGCACCAGTACTCTTTCCTCAGTTCCTACAACTCTTCAAGCCACTACATTTTCCAGAAGACCCTAGAAGCTTCTGCCAGTTCAGCAAACTTAGGGTTTCTAAGCTTAAACAATCCTAGCTTAAAGCCTAAGCTAAGCTCCTAACTAACTTACAACAAACTTTTGGAGGGAATTGCAATTTCAAAACCTAGACCTAGAGTTTGAAAAACCTATAAATAGACCCCTAGGCTCACTTATAAAATCATCTATGATCTTAGATATCATCTCATATCCTTAGATCAATTCTTCATCTCTCCCAAATTCCACCGACAAGTCTAGTGACAAGGCTTGTGTCAAAACCTTAACCCTAATTCAATCTAGAAATACCCAATTCAAGATCCATGGAGTTCAAGCAAAGCAAGTCATCAAAGATCCTTTAAAAGCAGAGCCGGTATTCAACGGAGCACGAGATTAAAGCGATCCAAGACTCAAGAAGCCGAGCGATGCAAGATTCGACGAGCGAAGTTCCCACCTCTTGTATTTCTTGAGAGTTATAAGTACTTGTTGATGTAAAAAGGTGAAGATTCTTTAAACTTGTTTACATTTCAATTCAAGCATCATGATTTCATTTCGATTCTTGAAATGTATTCTTTGTGATGATGTGTGAATAAACTCCGCTCGTGGACGAATCGAGATGATTGTAGAATGATGATGTTGATAAATCTCTAAACGTTTTCTTAAATCCTATAGCAATTGTAAATTCTTGAAAATAGAATGATCGATGATCTAGATCGATGTGAAATGTGTTCTTGATTCATTTTGCACGATCTAGAAAATTAACGATCGATCATTGGATTTTCAAGAAGCTATCTAGTGAATGTGATTCATCGAAAGGACAAAGGATAGGACGAAGAACCCTAATTCTTCACAAGATCCTTAAACCTCGATCAATAGACATCGAGTTAGCATCAATTCGTTAATGGATTAGAAACGTTAATCTTTAGCCTTCGTCACATCTACAATCTAATCGATTCCTACGAGCTTTACTTCAAATCTTGAAACCCAAATCGATTGGAATTATATCACATCTTGATTCTTGATGTTTATCGTTTTCTTGATTCTTGATTAGAATAGTGACACTTGAAACACATCGATAAAATTTTGAATCATGTTTTCTTTTCTTTTTTATCAACTTTTCAATTCAAACATATCAAAATTACAAATGAATCGCACAATCCCTGTGGACGATCCGCACTTACTAACGCACTACATTCGACACCGTTATTGATTGCGGTCAAAATATTTTTGGTTGTGATTCTATATTCATTTTCTAAACCGACAACGGAAAATAAGATCAATCAAATGGCGCCGTTGCTAGGGATCATTTGAGTTGGCACTGCACATCAAGAATTTCAATTCAATCAAATGGCGCCGTTGCCGGGGATCATTTGAGTTGACACTACACATTAAGAATTTCAATTCAATCAGGTGTGAGGTGGCATGGACAATGACATGGCATGCAGCAAAGTATGGGTTCAAAGCATGGTTTGAATTGTTTATTGTTTTAATTGGAAAAATAAATGGGACATTTTTGGGTGAATGGGAAGGGGGGCCGGCCATAATTTTTTGGGGGATTCATTTTCATTTGATGGTTCGCATACTCCCACTCTCTCATTACACAAGAGATACTTAGCCAAATTTCTTTTGCTCATGCCAAGTTTCATCACCTCTTTCATCTTCTTCTTGCATTGCTTATTTGAGCTTTGAGGTAGAGAGAAAAATATAATGACACACTACTACACCTCGTCTTTCCACCGTTAGCAACTTTGGAGCGTCGGTAGCCTCGTTCGTCGAGCTGGAGCTTGCGCCGTTTCCCTCGGGTGGATCATCGGAGACGAAGGAAGACCGGCAACCAAACCACATCAAAGAGCCGCTAGGAGCTTGGAATGAAGACCGAAGGACACGGATCAACTCGGTATAATGATTATAACTCTTAGTTAGTTAGCTAGTTTAGGGTTTAAGGTCGATCCGGGATTCGGGTAGCGGTAGCGCCGGTTTAGAAAATTTTTGTTCCGTATTTTGGCCTCTTTTCGACGGCCGGGGCGCTGTCGGTACCCTTCATGGTATCAAAGCCACCCTTTAAACCCCTTAATAGCTTGTTTAGACATGCTTAAAAGATCGATTGACGGATTTTACCGAAATCACGATTCCATTTTTATACTTTCTGCCGATTTTCAAAAGTGGTCAGAAAATTATTTGCAGTAGCTTAAAAATCCATGCAGGCAAATATAAGGATACACAAAAAATTTGAGCACGTGATACCACTAAAGTGCCGCAGATCCGCCACACTAACCCCCTATTGGCGGCGGTTCCGCAGCCATTTATTGGTGACGGGCCTTCAAATTTTACTGTAGCCCCCTGATGTGAAATTGTGATTTTTGTGATGTTCTGTTTTGGCCCAGGATTCAGTGAAGTAATGTTTTTATATTGGGTCCAATTTAGAACTTAGTCGATCGATATTTTAAGCGTGCTTTTGACAGTACATACATTATATTCTGCGACCGTGAATGTCATTTGATCGGTAAACTCGTCTAATTGCTATATGTCATTTATACGGGTTTGCGAACGTGTGCTGTGATGTTGGTTGGATTGTTGTGGTGGATAGCTGTGGTGCATTGTTAGTACAGTTTTCATTTTATTTGTACATTTGATATTGCGGGGCGAGCGTCCGACATGTGGACTGCCATCACTGCCAGTTTGTATATTATTCTTTTGGGGCACGACCGGGCTGAGGTCGATGTCACCCTTGTATATTATTTTATTTCCTATACAAGGATTACCCCGCGGTGGGGTGCACGAATAGTCGGATTCTAGAGGGCAACTGGTCCGCATCTCATGGCGTTGGGGCGGAGGGGACCTTACTCTAGAATTGGTGGGCTATTCGCCGCACTCGTAGGGGGTATAGCTGACCCAGGAGGGGTGCTCAAGTTACCGGATTCCGTGAAGTGCTGGGTGGTCCACTCACATTGCTGAAGGGGGCTGCCTCACTTCTGGTTTTGGCGAGTAACCTGCCGTGCTCGTAGGGGTGTAGGTTTCATTGCACAGGCTATCCACACGACATGGAACATCGGGTCTCACTTGCGGCTCAAGTGAAACCCGGGGCTCCAGATTATCCACCATTCTGTGTTGCTTCTGTGATATTTCTGTGATGTTGCTTTATATCATGCTTGGGACGATTTTTATATATATATATTTATATATACTAGTAGATGTTGCCTATATTTTGCACCCGCGCTAGCCCAGTCCCCGCAATGTCGTTAGTTAAGTAACCTAACGGGTGATGATGGGACCCAGTGGCGAATGCGGATGGCATATACGTACATTTTATTTTCGTTCTTTTCTGGTGTGATTAATTGATGGGACTGCATTGATTCTTATCGATGCAAGGATAAAACAAACCTATTTATGATGTTGTTGGAACCAAAATTTTAAAAAACTGACATTAAAGACGTTTTCTTTTGCTTTGCATCGTGGTATTCATTTGGAATATCCTGCACCTCATTCGACGAGGCAAGGGCCGAGATCCCTTCATCGGGAGTGACCCCTTGAGTAAAAGTTTGCGTCAACGTAATAACTTTACTATAGTTGATTGGTTTTTCTTTGCATCGTGGTGTTCAGTTTGGAAAATCCAGCACCTCATTCTACGGGGATAGAGCCGAGATCCCTTCACCGAGAGTGACCTCTTTAGCAAAAGTTTTCGCCACGATATTTTTATAAAACCACTTGGATTCCTTCAACGATATCAAGTTCATTACGTTAAAGGTTTTTCGCCAAAAACCTGCCGTAGCCCTCCGTCATTTCGAATAAGTAGCGCATAGTATTCGTGCGGTGTTTGTTGGCCAAAGTCAAGGCATCGTGTGCGGTAGCTGTGTGTTCCTTGTCCGTTGCATGGATATGCATTGGTTTAGGACAGTCGTACCACTTTGTTGGCCAAAGTCAAGGGTGTGTGCGGGTGGGTCTAAATCAATCAGGACAATGACGGGTAGAACTTGACTTGCGAGTTATGATTTGTTGGCCAAAGTCAAGGTCATAAACCGCTTGGGATAAAAATCATATCCGGGTTTTAAACATACAGGAAATTTTCCAGGTTTGCGCATACCTTCTGGAGTGTGGTGTCTTGAGTGGCTTCCATCAAGTCATCATGCGATGATAGTTGGATCCCGATTCCCACTGATGAGTAGGACTACTCCTCGGGTGATTCCGACTAATTCTCCTTTTGGGTTTGGAGGAGAATTCGAGGAAACAGTGGGAGCCGTCCAGATTAGATAAAATGATTAACCATTCTGATCTAGGTTAGAGTGCACGCTGAGTGTTTCTTCTCTCTCTCTTTGTGGCTGCGACTATGACCCGATTTTTGACTAAAACTCATGACCCAAACTGACCGAACTTTCTTAAAACACTTTGGCTTTTGGAATGTCGCGGTGTCGCATACATCATTTCCATTTCAATATCACCTTTTGCTTTTCTCCAGAACACCCCGTATTATTACGAACATCCACTTCCATTAGATAAATCCATCGTATGGTTATATACGAACTCGGAGGAACTTTTTCGAGGATGGATTCTGGTTCTAGAGAGATTGAATAGGATTATTCGGTTGTCTTTTCCGTTTACCTTCTCTCAGGTTGTGAGGGCTCCTAGGATTAGGAGAGGGTACACCTATTGAGCTTATTGGATAGTCTTCTTCCAAACCATAGGCAGGTGCCGAACGGTAGGGAAGGAAGAAAACCAATTAAGCGTAAGTGTGGTGTACAGAAGGTAATAAGTAAAGACATAAAAAGGGATTAGAATAATGGCAAAGGAATTTGTGACAACCATCATTCACGAAAAAAACCGTGTATACCCCTGCCACTCCTACATCCACTTTGCTTTTCTCTAGGACACTCCGTATCACTACGGATATCCACTTCCATTGGATAAATCCTTCGTATGGTTATATACGAACTCGGAGGAACTTTTTCGAGGATGGATTCTGGTTCTGGAGAGATTGGATAGGATTATTCATATGTCTTTTCCCATTACCTTCTCTCAGGTTGCGAGGGCTCCTAGGATTAGGAGAGTACACCTATTATGCTTATTGGATAGTCTTCTTCCAAACCTTAGGCTGGTGCCGAAGGGTAGGGAATGAAGAAAACCAATTAGCGTAAAGGAGGTGTACAGAAGGTAGTAAGTAAAGACACAATAAAGAGATTGCTGTGAGGGCATGTAAGTATATGGTTACTGTCGTGAATCAGGATAGTGGAAGAGGCGTTACTAGGAATACCAGTAAACCCTTTCGAAACATTTTCATGTTTCAGTTTCACTGTGCGATGTTAATTGATAACTGTTTTCCCAGTTGGAATCTAACTCCAGGGTATGTATTTACCAGATTAGTTTCTCACATCTATATGTTATTACAGATGGTGAGTGGGAGTAAGATATTGGGAATTGGGTGATTAGATCCTCATTATATCGGAATTCGTTGCAATTGGTGATATTTGAGAAAATCATCTGGATTTTTCCGGATGGCAAATATTTGGTTTTGAATATCCGTTGTTATGCACCAATTTCAAACTGATATATCTATACATTTATTTTATAAAGTGAGATAGATCTTTTTTTTGATATTATGTCTGTGACATTTACCTATATCGGTTGGTGATTAGGTAAGGTGCATTCAACAGCAGCGTAATTCTTCTTAACCATACTACAGTTTTTCAACCTACGATGCACAGAGTTTGAGTTATTAGACTCAGGGCACTTATACAAAGTATTGTGTATTGTCCAGTGTCCGTTAGGACAATGGGGTTGGTACTCATACTATATTCTGTTTACTTGTGACTTCTCCAGTTCTGGATAAGTATTTCGTTGAAATGCAAAGTCCAGATATTGAGAAGTTATAGGTATAAGAATAAAGTAGAGAACCATTTGTTGGAAGTATCAGGATTCTTCGATGAAGTCGAAGATGTAGATACCTGTGTTTGGTATTCAGTTAATAGTAATGGTTTTGAGAACTTGCTTCTCTTTCGGGTTACTCATATATGGATGCACTCCTAGATGAGTAATGCTGATTGTCCTTTTTCTATTTGGTTGATATGCACTGGAGACAGCTGCATGATTTTGAATCTGGTTCCAATTAAATTAGTACTTTTGTTTCTATATCAGATATATATAGAATCAATTTATATCTTAACGATGTTAAGGTATAGGGAGTTGTTCGGCTGATGCTTAAAACCAGAATCCGGATAAACTCGATGCACGTTTCAGTAATGGAAGTTTGTGGGTTATCCCGGGCTTTGACGAGGGATAGCTTTTTACCACCAGGAAGATCAATATTTATATTTTTCTGACTCGCCACAGTTTTAGTAAAATGGATTTTTCCAGAAAAACACAAGTGGGAATATGGTAGAATTGGAAGTGATTCCAGAACCACAAACGATCACTTATGATTTAATAGAACCTAAGGATTCAATTGTTTTCAACGTTCCATTAGCCACTTCGCAGATTTGGTGGGTAACCTCAGGCACCCGAGAGGTACTTCGGTCTTCTCAGAGACGGTGACAAGGAGGTTCATGTTTACCCAGACTTTCCATTGCTGCTGCTCTAGACTATAAGACCCGGCAGGAGGATAAGTATAGCGTCATTCTAAACTAGCTTTGGAAGTGCACGTGTATATGACTCTGCCAGAGGGTTGTTGTAGTCAGTGGGAGCAGAGGAAGCATAGTAGACAAGTAGCTTATGTCTATTTATAGACTAAAGCAGGTATAGCGGAAATAGATATCTATTTTTGATGTAACAGTCATAGGCTTTGACTTCATCAGAATAGGAGATGGATCTGCTAAGAAGGTAGTAGAGAGTGATGTCCAGGTATTGGGATGACATGCACTTGATAGGAAGAGACATTCCTATAATACGATCGGTTGTACTATGGTTGTCACAAAGTTGTTTCTCCACATAGGATATGGATGTAATATCAGGTTTTCTAGTTACTAGATCTATGGCTTTTGGATCTAGATTTGGGAAGTATCCTAATCTGGGTACTTTGACATTAAATGGACGACTCCTGGCATGGTGGTGAACCTGCAGGTGATGGAGTCAACCTCTCTAAAGGTGTCTTACAGACTAAAGGGGAGAGGGATCTACATGATTAATATATCACTTGCTTAGGCAATTGAGTTAATCATAAAATGTCAAGTACCACACCAGATGTTGTTTTTGCACTAGCTGCAATAAGCAGATATATCAATCCGATCGTGGAGAAACATTGGGAAGAAGTTTATGAGCATAAGTGAATGTTCTTAGGATATGGTAACGGCAGCCTCCTTCAGGAGACGGTTATCATTTCAGGCTTTCATAGTGACCTAGATGACAGAGTGACTGTCAGAGTTATAGTTTTCCCTCTTCTGAGGGACAGTATGTTGGACAGGTTGTCCAAGCTGATACCGAGGAAGGCATAGCGCATGTTACTGATTAAATTCAGTGGATGATATAGTCTAAGTAGTTTGCTGGATTTGGAGTTCATTTGAGAACTGGGTCCCATCAGATATCCAGACAAATTCTAAGACAGGCATTGCTCATTTCGGGAGATAGCTTTCTCTGTGAAGTTGAGATTAAGAGAGATACAGAAAGAAACATTAGAGCGGATACACTCACTGAGGCTATTTCTCGAACGCGATCATTTTCGCAAACAGGCTTTGCGAAACTGATTAGTAGAGAAGTTGGATGTTCGGTATCACACGGGCTATGAGTATGCGACATCGCAATAATTGGCCTTAAGTGCAAGTGGGAGATTGTTGGCTATAGTGCCCTCAAGCCAATTATCATAGTCGCGGACTTGTGATTATGATTGATTGAGGACCTATATTGATAAAGCGGTCCTACTCAAGAGGATAGTATGCTATCTGGTTTGTCTTTATCATCATATACATGTTGATAGGGCCCATAGGATTCTTGCTTGACTGCCAGCATTGTGTTGGCGATCACATACGTGGGAGTTGGGGGTCTATAAGCACATCCTTAAATGTCCCTAGTCATGGGAGTATCGAGACTGGGCATCGATACTCCAGTGTAGACTAGTGTATACTGATCGAGACCCCGACGAGGGGTGGTGGCCAGGTCTCACAAGCCATTGGTGTTAGTTTGTTCACCTAAGATAGTATACAGGTGCTCATTGGGTTATGAGTACACTGGACGGACTCGCCGGGAACCTGCTAGATGGTATTATACCTATTGTCAGATAGCAGTTCCCAGGTGACATGTGTACGGGTTAGTCTGTCGACCTGAGATCGTTATTTTTCTCGTGTAAGTTCCCACTGTGCTTTGATTACTACCCTACCACGGCTCAAAAGAGTCGAGTAAACAGGTTTTAGTTGGGTACAGTCCCGAGCTACATGGAGGCAGTGATCGGATCGTCGGGTATTCGTCTCTCCCAGTATTGGGGGTTGATGTCGCGTTGTGTACGGATGGCCATCACCATAAATCTGTGGCCATGGTAGACGAGAACTACCGATCCAGGATCGATAGTTTATCATGTGATGATGGGTTTCATACCGACACTAAATATCGCATTGTTGGGAGTTTGACTTTATCCATCCCCCTAGACTCGATATGTGATACTCTTAGACGAACAGACCAGACTATGCGGATATTGTCACTGACAGGCTCTGTAGGGGTTCAGGATGAGTTTGCTCGTCGGCCCCCCTTTCGCTCAATACCTGGGTAGCCGTTACGTACAGCTAGTGCCGCTGACGTGTTTGTAGTTAAACCCACTGCCAGCGTATTGACAAGTCTTTAGAGTCCCATATAGAGGGTTTTCACGGTTCAGGCGATATGGTGTACATGAGGTATGTTGATACATACAGGTGTCCGATTAAATATGTGCAAGTGTTGCGCAGACTTTAATTGGACGGTTGATAATACTAGCGGCTTAGGATTAAGCCTGTTTATTAAATCAGGTTTTGATTTAATAATTTATATATGTATTTGTATATACGTATTCTAGTATTATTGTTCACCATTCGTTTTCTCTCTTGGCTTTTCGTATTTTGGTACGAATACGCGTATATGTATTTCGATACATGTACCGGGAAGTATTCCGTATTTTATACGGAATGGCTTTTAGAAGATGTGCCACCTCATTATTGATTTTTCCTTTTTAGGAAATTCATTTGCTTTATTATGAGGTGGAGGGTGTGAGGTGGCATAGACAATGACATGGCATGCAGCAAAGTATGGGTTCAAAGCATGGTTTGAATTGTTTATTGTTTTAATTGGAAAAAGAAATGGGACATTTTTTGGTGAATGGGAAGGGGGACCGGCCACAATTTTTTGGGGGATTCATTTTCATTTGTTGGTTCACATACTCCCACTCTCTCATTACACAAGAGATACTTAGCCAAATTTCTTTTGGTCATGCCAAGTTTCATCACCTCCTTCATCTTCTTCTTGCATTGCTTATTTGAGCTTTGAGGTAGAGAGAAAAATATAGTGACACACTACTACACATCGAATCTCCACCGTTAGCAACTTTAGAGCGTCGGTAGCCTCGTTCGTCGAGCTGGAGCTTGGGCCGTTTCCCTCGGGTGGATCATCGGAGATGAAGGAAGACCGACAACCAAACCACATCAAGGAGCCGCTAGGAGCTTGGAATGAAGACCGAAGGACACGGATCAACTCTGTATAATGATTCTAACTCTTAGTTAGTTAGCTAGTTTAGGGTTTAAGGTCAATCCGCGATTCGGTTAGCGGTAGCGCCGGTTTAGAAAAATTTTGTTCCGCATTTTGGACGCGTTTCGACGGCCGGGGCGCTGCCGGGACCCTTCACCTCATACTCCACTTTTCTCCAACATGGAATGATTCGGACTCGTCTCTTCATAGCTGTATGGGCTGTGCTACAAATGGCTATACTTCTATCTAGAGTCTCCCTTCCGAAACTACGAACTCGACATCTCAATATCTTGTGGTAGGTATCTGGTTAACTAAGCCCTTAGAAATTCTTCCTAATCGTCGGAGGAATACTCTTTGTTCGTCCGTTTTATATCGACTCTCAACGTGCCTGTGTGAAGTCTTCTCTAGCTGAAATTAATCAATTTGATGACCTCACATCGGGGTATGCAAACGAACCACATGTCATAGTCGTTCATCCATGGGTGACTAGCGATCTTCTATCATATCCCAAAGTAAAAACTCGTACTGCAATAGCTTCAAACATCTGGGACGATATCTTGTCAGTCACAGCAACAACTAGTTCATTCGTCCGCACGCTAAACAATGCCCCAATCCTCAAGAATAGACGATACATTAATAGTCATCACATTCTAGCCGGCCTCTAGCAGTGGTCCAATCCTCTAGTGCTGATCTGAACGTTCAAGAAATCTTAGTAAAAACAATCCATCAAAATGCTCATGTCACGAAAACACATAAAACGACATATCCATGCAATCGTTGTTAGAAATGTATGCCCTAGAGGCCTGTATTGTATAGGATGCTAGGCATGTATATGTACAGAAACAATCTTTGCTCGAAATGATAGTATGCTATCTGGTTTATCTCCATCTTAACGTGTAATGAGTTGTATTTCATATCTTTATATACATATTGATGAAGCCCTTAGGATTATGCTTGACTACCGGGATTATGATGTAGATCATACTAGTGGGGCCTGGGTAGTCTATAAGCATATCCTTTAATTGTTCCTAGTCGATGGTATATCGAGACAGGGCATTGATATTACCAGAGTAGACTAAGGTGTACGTTTCATGACCCTGGGGTTGATGGTTGATCCCACAACCATTGGTGTTTGACATCAAAGATTATACACAGGTGCTCAATAGAGAATGGGTACACCGAACAGGACTCGCCGAGAACTCCTAGATTGTATATATACCTATTGTCAGAAAGCAGTTCTCTGGTGACACTTGTACAGGTTAGTCTGTAGAACCGAGATCGTCATAGTTTCTTGTGTGATTCCCACTGTGCTTTGATTTCTTCCCTACCACGGCTCTACCGAGTCATGCAAACAGGTGGATTTTGGGTACAATCCCGAATCGCATGGAAGCAGTGAGCGACAGGAGGGGTTTCGTCTCTCCCGGTATAGGGAGTTGATGTCACGCTATGCTTGATCGGCCATAACAGCAAATCCCTGGCCAGGGTTCTCGAGATTGTCTCATAAGTGTTATCAGTAGTTTCTCGAACCGTTATGGGCCATAAATTAGCATGACTTATAAAGTTACTGGGATCTGAAATTTACCACCCCTAGACTTCATATGCGACGTATCAGACGAAGAGACCGGACTGTACAGTAAGTGTTGCTTACAGACTCGTTAGGGTTGTGATGAGTTCGCTCGTCGACCACCTTTTCGTCATGTACCTGGGTAGCCGTTACCCACAGCTAGTGCTGCTGACGTGCTTGTGGTTAAACCCACTGCCAGCGTACTGTCGAGTCTTTAGAGTCCCACACAGAGAGTTCCCTGGTTCAGGAAAAAGATGTAGAGGACGTAAGTTGTTACGGCACGGTTTCGATCAAGTTCGTGTAAGTGTTACAAGAATAATGATCGGAAGGATAATAATGGTAGGCTTTGGTTTAAGCCGGATACCGGTATTACATTATTGGATTATTTGTATTCGCATTCGTATTTTTCGGAATTCGAATATGGGTATACTTATACGGTGTACGGTGAGGAGTATTCTTGTAATTGTACAAGAATACATTCTAGAAGGAGATACCTCATAAATGGATTTTCATTTTGAGAAAATAAAAATGATGAGGTGGAATTTTGAGAAAGTCCTAGCATGGTTGAAGGCATGGCTCAAATCATTTTATATTCATTTGGGTTTACTATTGAGGCATGGTCCATTATTTTTGTGAAAAAATAATGCATGCTTCAATTATTGTTTTGAGCCATATCTTTTGTTGTGCTTCATTTTTCATTCATTAATCACATACACCTTCTCTTTCCTAATTCTCTCCTTCCTCTACCACTTGACCTACACCTTCACATGAGTTGTGAATCATAGGTCAAGGGACAAATATAATCCATTACTTGATCTCTACATCATCTAAGTGATCACTTCTGGCAATATTGATCTCTTAGTTAAACTCTTGTGAAGAGTTTGTAGCTTGTTCGATAGCTCTCGGGTGGATTGTCTTGGATTTTGAGGTGGCCGGAGATTGAGCTCTTTGCAACCATCAAGGAGCCTAGGAGTCGCATCTAAACAAAGACCCGAAGGACCGATTCTCAAGGTATAACCCATATCATAGTAGTTTAGAACTCTAGATAGGGTTTGCTAGTTAAGGTTTAAGCACTAATCTTGGATTATATGGGTGTTGCATGCAAGAAAATTATTGTTTATCGCTTCCGCCTCCTCACAAGTGTTTTGAGAGTGTGCAACATCCACTAACAATCGTTTGTCACCAAAATTACGCCTTGGTTAGTCTTCGTCCAAGACGAACTCATGCTGACCGCAACTCTAGCCGCAGCTCTCTCTGCCCATGCAACCGTGGTAACAGAAACCACCATCCGGCCTCGATGAGGATAGATCAAAGGAACGAATAGAATACGGTGCAAAGAAATGTACATCCTAAGGCTTCTTAAGCGGAGTAGCGTATCGTAAGCATGCCACGGAACATACACACGGTACGCCACTCTACTTAAGTCACCTACTCCATCAACCAAAGTTAACCTACATGGCGAAAGTTCGAGTTTAATACCCCCTTGACCAAGTCTAAGTTCCGTAAGGTCAAGCCTAGGTTTCGAATACACACACACACACACACACACACACACACATGCCCTAGACTCCATATAGTCAAACCTAGACTCGAACCAAGGTTAAACCCAGCGCTCTGATACCAACTTTGTCACGACCCGAAGGTACGGAACGTGACTGGCACTTAAATTACGAAACGTCTAGAGGCGTAACGCAATCTAAGTAAGACAAAGCCCAGAAATCTAAACCATTTAAAAGAAGGAGTGATGGAAAACTTATTTAAAAAGTTAACATATAAAATCACTTTGAAAGTTGTAGTAAGCATTTTTAAAAGCATCAAGTTTTTCCCAAAAATTTCGGCAGAGTTTCCTTTGTAAATGCTGGCCCCAAACGGGTACAAACATGCAAATGCATAAGTAATGAATAAAGACATCCCTAAGCGGGAGCCAGCTCTTCGCCAATTGGTGGAAACAACCACGTAAGCAATATAATATACAACGCCGAAAGGCGAGGATCAAAACTCAGAAGAAAACCAACATCCTCAAGAAAACCAGAGAAGAACAATAATAATACAAGCGCGCGACTCTAAGGTCGAAAGAATATACAACTGGTCTTCTAAGTTTATCAAATAATACAAGTCTGGTTAATGGATTTTACAAGATTCAACTGAAATAAATAAAAGTACAATGGTGCTCATGATGCAAGTGAACCCACCTATTGGATATGTATGCCTTAGAAGCCATTATTGTATAGTACTAGTTTGTATAATAAATTTTGGAAGCTTGGGATATATACACGGATTTATGACAGTCTTGCTCGATATAGTAGTATGCTACTTGGTTTGTATCTATCTTAATATGTGTATATGTTTCTTTTAACATATCGCTAATACATATTGATGGAGCCCCCAGGATCTTTGTTTGACTACAGGCGTTGTGATAGCGATCACACTAGAGGGGGCCGGGTAGTCTATAAGTACATCCTTATACAGGTCCATAGTCATAGGATTATCGAGACAGGATATCGATACTCCAGAGTAGACTGGTGCATACGCTTCTCATCCCAGCAGGGGAGATGGTCTGTCCCACAGCCATCAGTACGTCGTACTGGAGATAGTATGCAGGTGCTCGTTGGGTTACGAGTACACTGGACAAGACTCGTTGGGAACTGTTGGTTGGTATTATACCTATCGTCATGTAGCAGTTCCCAGGTGACATGAGCACAGCTTAGTCCGTTAACTTGACACTTCTACTTCGCCTCAAGTGTGTTCCCACCGTTCTTTGATTGCTACCCTACCACGGCTCTATTGAGTCGTGCAAACAGGTACTAGTTGGTGTTAGTTATATCTATGCCCTAGAGGCCATTACTGTACATAAAATGTATATTGTAGTGGATGCTGGGACATATATAGGTATGACATTCTTGCTCGACATGATATTAGGCTATCTGGTTGCTCTTTATCTTAACATGTATACTTTCTGTCTCTCTGTTACATGTTGATAAAGCCCTTAGGATGTGTACTCGACATGCAGGACTATCATGTAGATCATACTAGTGGGGCCTGGGTAGTCTATGAGTACATCCTTCAATGTTCCTAGTCGTGGAAATATCTAGACGGGGCATCGATATTCCAGAGTAGACTAGCGTATATCTTCTCGACCCATGTGATGGGCGATGGATGACCCCATACCCATTTGGTGTTTGACATCAAAGATGGTATGAGGTGTTAGTTGTATGTATGCCCTAGAGGCCAGTATTGTACAGATGATGTATATTATATTGGATGCTTGGACATATATATAGATGACTTTCTTGCTCGATATGATAGTATGCTATCTGGTTGCTCTTTATCTTAACATGTACACTTGTCTCTTTAAACTGTGTTATAGTTACATGTTGGTAAAGCCCTTAGGATGTGTACTTGACTACCTGGATTATGATGCAGATCATACTAGTGGGGACATGGTAGTCCATAAGTACATCCTTCAAGGTCCCTAGTCGTGGGTGTATCGAGACGGGGCATCGATATACCAGTGTAGACTAGCGTATACGCTTCTCGACCCATGAGATGGGCGATGGATGATCCCATATCCATTTGTGTTTGACATCAGAGATGGTATACGGGTGCTCAGTGGAGACTGGGTACACTGGACGGACTCGCCGAGAACTCCCAGATGGTATTATACCTCACGTCAGATGGCAGTTCTCAGGTGACACTTATGCAGGTTAGTCTGTAGACCCGAGATCGTCATAGAGTCTTGCGTGATTCCCACTGTGCTTTGATCTCTACCTTACCATGTCCATGAGGGCGTGCAAAACGGTGGTCTTTGGGTACAGTCCCGAGTCACATGGAGGTAATGAGCGATAGGAGGGGTTTCGTCTCTCCCGGTATTGGGGGTTGATGTTGCGCAGTGCTCGATTGGCCGTAACAGGGAAGTCCCTGGCCAGGGCTGATCAGAGATTTGCTGGTAAGTGTTACCAGTAGTTTCTCGACCCGTTATGAGCCTCACATCGGCACGACTTATCGGTTATTGGGGTCTGACGTTTACCACCCCTAGACTTGATATGCGACATATCACACGAACATACCGGACTGTATGGTAAGTGTTACTGGTTGGATTCACAGGAGTGTGAGCGGGCTTGCTCGTCGATCTTCTGATCGCTCAATACCCGGGTGGCCGTTACGTTTAGCAGACCTCTTGCGGCTTGTGGGTGCTTGATATGATCATCATCTGCTGCCAGCGTATTGACGAGTCTTTAGAGTCCTACACAGAGGTTTCCTGGATCAAGCGAAATGAAATAGGGGGCACATATAAGATATGTGCGGGACCGAGAATGATGCGTGTATGTGATACCGTATTTCATTCTCGCGATGAATGTATCGACTGGTTATATGCGATATAGCCTAGATATCGAATCAAGGATTGATTCGATAAGCCGATATATTGGATACTAGTCGGTTATGTGCGACATGACCGGGTCATTGAATCAAGTGTTGATTTAATGATTTAATGTATAATTATATATTTGATATATTACTTTGCATTAACTAGTATTGGTTCACCTTAAAAGGATTTTCTCACTTGTAGTTCACAAGTTGTATATGTGATATATTTTTGTTCACTACTTTGTGTCATGTTTGATGATGCATCTAAGTTGGTTTTTTGTTAAGACTTAAACCATGGTTATGATAATAGTTAGGGTTTTGATTTACTTACTTATTTATTTATCTATTCTTTCTTGATAAATAAATAAAAGAAAACAAAATGGTTTCATTCTAACATGAAGCTTGTTGAAGCTTCAAGAAAGTTTGACTAATGTGACCATTTTGTCTTCATGTTTAACCCTAACCATTCCAAAATAACTATGGTCTATTCTCTATACTTAACCAAGGTTAGAAGATGATAAGTATTCATTTTTATTATTCTTTTGACAAGACTTATCATATTCTAGCTTCATCTTCTTCTTCATCTTCAAAGAAAAAGCTTAAGTCCATTAATGGCAACTTGAGCTAAAGTGTGAGAAATCCAATTATAAAGTGAACCCACCTCCTATTTCTTCACCCTCTACCTCTTGCCAAGTAGTATAGGGTGTTTTGTTCACAAGTTTTACAACTTGATGGAGTTGGAGCTTGAACTTGTGATGCCTCGACGTAGATCATCTTCGGCACGAAGCCGACGACCTAGCCCGCCCATTTCTCCGATCAAGCTGATGATTGAGTCCGGGATTCGATATGGACAGCGAGAGGATGCCTACGTGGAGCTAAGGAAGTGAAGAACCGGATCTACAAAGGTTGTAGCCTCTCTCCTTTAGTTAAGATGTTAACTAGTTTCGTTTTTCGCCTAGAATTCTAGTCGACGATCCGTATTAGGGTTTCTCGGCACCCATAAAATTTGAAATTGGCATGGTTGATACCTTGTGAGATCTCTATAGTGTGCCTAGGAACCCTACAGTGGTATCAGAGCCTAGCTAGAGCCTTAGGCGAAGTCTAGACGACGTTTGAAACCCGAATACACATCGAAACCCTAACACATCATGCTCTCTGGACTTTTTCCAAAAACTGGGATTTTTCCAGATTAAAAATTCTTAAAAAATTCAGCAGGGAATTATAAGAACTACGATGCAAAATTTACCTCATGAACAGTAAATAGTGCGGCGGAACCGCGGCAGAAGCTTGGCTGCTGCGGCGGTTCCGCGGCCAACTAATGGGTTTTTCCTGTAATTTTTGCACAGTAATTCATCATTTCAGCAGCTGAGTTTTCTGGGAATTTTTTATATGCACTCAACAGTTGAGTTTTCTGAGGTGTTTTAGAGCTTCGATGATTCGACCGGTAATTTTAAATGTCGTCTATGTATTTTCCGGGTATTTGGAATATGTTAAAAAGTTCGACCGGATGTAAATACCCAAATTTTCCCCTGCCAGGAAATTTCCAAGTGTTGGATTTTTCCGTGGTTTAAAGACGTTCTAAGTAGTGCAAGTAACATGATGGACCCTCTAGAAGACAACAAACCTTAACTTGATTATGTGACCGTCTTGAACTGCCCTTTGAACCTTCGGGTTTGGGGAAGTACGGCGTGCCACATGTGAGGCGTTGGCTTGACCCTTCTACGGCTGGACCGTTGGTACTGAGGCACGAACTGAATGTTTTTAGACTTGTTTCATGTGTTGATCTGTATCGGGAAAACTTGGGTGTTTGAATGTTCGATCGGAAAGTTTAACATTTTCTAATTATCTGGAATGTGATACAATAATTGGAATTCACAAGTAGTTATGAGATAACTGAATGAATGTTATAAATCTAGCCGTTTAGTCTCACTTGATATTGAAAAGAGTTTTCGATAATGAGACTAAAATGCGGGGTTTATAATTGTTAGTCATGCAATGTCTAAGGAATTCATTTGATTAGGCATGTGATGTCTAAAGAGGTTGCGGATTCCAACTATTGTAGTTTTACACTTTCTTTTCTGTGACCGTAAGTGTAATATGTGATATCGCCGGTTTCGTTGCTATATGTCAACGACAATTAGGATGCGCATATTTACTTACGTTGATGACATGTGATGTTATGTGTTGCTGGATATGTTATATTGGATTGTCGTGTTCGAATAGCCGGGGGGGTTTTATGTGAGATGAGTGTTTTTCATTTTCATTCATGTAAAAACTTGTATGTAATATTCTTTTATTGGGACACTTCCAGGTAGCGGAAGTTGTCACCTTTTGTATATTATTTACTTTTCCGCATTAGGATAGACCCAAGGAGGGGAGCACAAGTAACCGGGTTCTGGGGTCCAGTAGGGGACCAACTCGAGGAGTCGAGTCCGGGTCTCCTAACCCACGAATTGGTAGGGTTGCTTGCCGCTCTCGTAGGGGTCTAGGGGTGTGGGATTGGCTATTCATCACGACCGTGGAATCCGTGTTTTATACTGGCTCGTATTGAAAACACGGACCTCCTAGTATATCCAATGTTTCATATGTTTCTTCTGCTGCGATATCTGTGATGCGATCATGTGATGTTCTGTGATAGATACAGTATATAGTATATATGATATATTATATAGACGTTACTTATGTTTTGCATCCGCACCAGCCCTGCCCTGCTCTGTCGTTAGTTACCTAACCTAACGGTGCACGAGGGGACATCGAGGCGAATGCGGATGGCATAAGTGTACGTCGTATTTATCTGTGATGTTTAGGTACATAAATGATGGAACTTCATTAATGCGATTAATGAAAGAAAAGAAACCTAAGATGTTGTGGAATCAAATTTTAAATAAAAAGGGTAGCTACAGTTCTTGCTTTGCACAGCGATATATATGATATATCCCGCACCTTATTCGATAAGGAAAGGACCGAGATCCCTTCACCGGGAGTGACTCCTTTAGCAATAACTGGCAGATGCTACAAACTCGGTTTGTTTTTTGATTGCTTTTAAGAGTTTTTGCTTTGCATAGAGATATATATGATATATCCCGCACCTCATTTGACGAGGAAAGGGCAGACGATCCCTTCACCGGGAGTGACCCCTTTAGCAAAACTAGAAAAGCCTCAAAATCACTCCATTTCAAAACTTCATTTGATTCTACAACGATATCAAGTTCATTACGCTCATGGTTTTCTGAAAACCTGCGTAGCCCTCCGTCATTTCAGATAAGTACTACTTAGTATTCGTGCTACGGTAGTTTGGCATTCGTCAAGGCGTAGTGTACGGTAGCTAACTAGTATTTATCTGCTTATGCATATGATGCAGATTGGATTAGGGTATTCATACGGCGTTTTTTGGCATTCGTCAAGGGTCGTGCGGGTGGGTTTAATTCAATCAAGAAATGTACGGGTTGAACTTGACTAGTGGACTATGGGTTGTTTGGCATTCGTCAAGGTCATAGAACACTAGGGGTAAAATATTATTGGGAATTTCAAGTGTTGAAATTTTCACTGAGATTGCATACCTTCTATGAGATAGTTGGATCCCGATACCCGCTGCGAGTAAGAGTTACTCCTGGGAGAGTTTTACACATTACAATTAGCTGATCAAGTAGGTGTCTAGAAAGGTGTTAACGAGGTTACGCCTCTGGGAAAACGAGGTTTACATTAATTAGGTTCGTGCGAAAGCACGGGGGACCTCCCTCAAAGTACCGACACTGGCCTGGCTGAAAGATTGGCGAACTTGTAGTATGTAATTAATCCCGGCTAGTCTTTCCTTTTAGGGTTTGAAGGATGATTTGATAAAAACCAGTGGGAGCCATCCTGATTAGATAAGATAATAACCAATCTGATCTTGCACGAGCATACGCTAAAGTGTCTTCTTCTCTCTCTCTCCAGGTAGCGACCTTGTCATGCCCTAATAAAGATAATAATATGGATGTATTGACCGAACCCGCATGTTATACTGTGCAGGGGAACGTTGAACCCGTTCTATCTTATAAGTGTTATAAGAATGAACAGGAAACAGGAGAATATCTGGATTCTCAAGCCGCCCTAAAGAACATGCATGTTGATGCATCTTCTACAGGTGTGTTAGTTATTGAGAACTGTTTCTCAGTTCACCCTACGTCCTGGGTATTAGATACCGGATCAGGATCCCACATATGTAAACAGTTACATGGGCTACGAAAAGGTAGAGAACTGGGAAAAGGTGATCATTCCGTTCAAGTTGGGAACGGTGCAAATGTTGCAGCCAAAGCAGTTGGCGAATATCACCTAGTATTACCAAGTAGTGATACAATGATTCTGAATGAGTGCTATTATATACCGAACATGATGTGCAACATTATATCAGTTTCTTTATTGAGTAAAGAAGGATATAATTTTGTAGTAAAGGATAATGCTATGAATATATTCCTAGATCAAAAGTTGATTGCATCAGGCTCGCTACATAATGGCATATTCATTCTAAATCAAAATACAGTCCTCAATATACAAAACACACACAAGAGGAAAAGTTCAGAAATGAACGAATCCTGCTTGTGGGATTGTAGACTTGGTCATATCAATGAGACACGACTGGCTAAGTTGCATAAGGATGGTTATTTGAATCCGTTCGAATTATCATCTTATGATACTTGCCATTCATGTCTCAAAGGAAAAATGACCAAAGCTCCGTTTAGTGGACACGGAGAAAGAGTTGCTGAACTCTTAGGACTGGTACATAGTGATGTATGCGGTCCCATGTCTATCCTTGCCAGGAACGGTTCTTCCTACTTCATTACATTCACTGATGATCTCTCTAGATACGGGCGTGTGTTCATATTGAAACACAAGTCTGAAGCTTTTGAGAAATTCAGAGAATATAAGCACGAAGTAGAGAACCAAACGGGCAAAAGTATTAAGATCCTTCGATCTGATCGAGAAGGAGAATACTTGAGCAATGAGTTCCAAGATTATCTAAAAGAGAATGGGATTCTCTCTCAGCTTACTCCACCTTATACACCACAGCACAACGGTGTATCGGAACGAAGGAATCGCACCCTATTAGATATGGTGCGTTCAATGATGAGTACAACTGAGTTACCTATTTCCTTCTGAGGGTATGCGCTTGAGACAACCATACACCTATTGAATATGGTTCCTACCAAATCAGTGCCTACCACTCCATATGAGATATAGAAAGGGAAGAGACCATCTCTTAAGTATGTTAAGATATGGGGTTGTCCAGCCTATGTCAAAAGACAAAATCCGGACAAACTCGAGGCAAGATCAGTCTTATGTAAGTTTGTAGGATATCCCAAAAATTCACAAGGGTATATCTTCTACCACCCCGAGGAACAAAAGGTGTTTGTTTCTCGACATGCCACTTTCTTAGAAAAAGGTTTTCTTATGAAACAGATTAGTGGCATTGAGGTAGAACTGGAAGAGGTTCCAGCAACACAAACTATAACAGAAGACTTTGTAGAACCAGAGGATTCAGTAGTACCCGATGAACCCCAGCCTCTCCGCCGATCTAGTAGGGTTTCTCGTCCACCTGAGAGATACTACGGTTTTCTCATTGACGGTGGAAGCGAGGATTGCATCATGGAGGATGATGACCCAACTAGCTTCGAGCAGGCCATCACGAGTAAGGACTCAGTGAAATGGCTGGATGCTATGCGGTCCGAGATGGAATCCATGTACACCAACAAAGTATGGACTTTGGAAGTTGCTCCTGAAGGGGTAAAACCCGTTGGGAGCAAGTGGATCTTCAAGAAAAAACTTGGTGTAGATGGGAAAGTGGAGACTTTCAAAGCTAGACTTGTTGCAAAAGGCTTTCGTCAAAGACCAGGTGTGGACTATGGCGAAACCTTTTCTCCAGTGGCTATGCTTAAATCCATCCGGATCATGCTTGCCATCGCTGCATATCATGATTACGAAATCTGGAAAATGGATGTTAAGACCGCCTTTCTAGACGGTGATTTAGAAGAGTGCGTGTACATGACTCAGCCAGAGGGCTTCGTAGACAGTGGGAGCAGCGGAAAGGTGTGCAAGCTGCTTAAATCCATTAATGGATTAAAGCAAGCATCGCGGAGTTGGAACATCTGCTTTGACGTCGTTATCAAAGAGTTTGATTTCGTTAAAAATCCAGATGAACCTTGTATCTACAAGAAGGTGGCAGAGAGTAAGGTTGTCTTCCTCGTATTGTATGTAGACCACATACTCTTGATAGGAAATGATATTCCTATGCTGCAATCAGTCAAGCACTTCTTATCACAAAGATTCTCAATGAAAGATCTTGGTGATGCCTCCTGCATATTGGGGATTAGGATCTATAGAGATAGATCCAAACGGATATTGGGATTGTCCCAATCCAGGTACATTGACACTATACTAAAGAGGTTTAGTATGGAAGAATCCAAGCATGGGAACTTGCCCACGATCTCTAGAGTCACTCTTTCCAAAGAGATGTCTCCCAAGACTGATTTGGAGAGAGCTCGCATGCAAGGGATACCCTATGCTTCGGCTGTAGGCTCTATCATGTATGCGATGCTATGTACCAGACCCGATGTAGCATACTCACTAAGTGTAGTGAGCAGGTATCAAGCTGATCCTGGAGAAAGTCACTGTACAGCTGTGAAGAGCATTCTCAAGTACTTGTGAAGGACTAAAGAGATGCTCTTGGTGTATGGTAACGGAGAACTCCAAGTGGAGTCCTTTACCGATTCGAGCTTCCAGAGTGATAAGGACGACTCTAAGTCGCAGTCGGGATTTGTCTTTACCCTTTACGGAGGGGCGGTTAGCTGGAAGAGTTCCAAGCAGGAAACCAAGGCAGACTCGACGATGGAGGCTGAATACATCGCTGCCAACGATGCTGCTAAAGAGGCTGTCTGGATCAAGAAGTTCATTACTGAACTTGGAGTGGTTCCATCCATTGAGCATCCAATACCTTTGTATTGCGATAACAATGGGGCGGTGGCTTTGGCCAAGGAACCCAGGTCCCATCAGCGATCTAGGCATATTCTGAGGCGGTATCACCTGATCCGGGAGATAGTAGATCGCCGGGAGATCGAGGTCAGGAGGGTTGACACGAAGAACAACACGGCAGATCCACTCACGAAGGCCATTCCCCAGATACAGTTTGAGAGACTCTTCGGGATGCTCGGTATGCGATACTACAGCAGCTGGCCCTAGTGCAAGTGGGAGATTGTTAGTTGTATGTATGCCCTAGAGGCCAGTATTGTACAGATGATGTATATTATATTGGATGCTTGGACATATATAGAGATGACTTTCTTGCTCGATATGATAGTATGCTATCTGGTTGCTCTTTATCTTAACATGTACACTTGTTTCTTTAAACTGTCTTATAGTTACATGTTGGTAAAGCCCTTAGGATGTGTACTTGACTACCTAGATTATGATGCAGATCATACTAGTGGGGACATGGTAGTCCATAAGTACATCCTTCAAGGTCCCTTGTCGTGGGTGTATCGAGACGGGGCATCGATATACCAGTGTAGACTAGCGTATACGCTTCTCGACCCATGAGATGGGCGATGGATGATCCCATATCCATTGGTGTTTGACATCAGAGATGGTATACGGGTGCTCAGTGGAGACTGGGTACACTGGACGGACTCGCCGAGAACTCCCAGATGGTATTATACCTCACGTCAGATGGCAGTTCTCAGGTGACACTTGTGCAGGTTAGTCTGTAGACCCAAGAACGTCATAGAGTCTTGTGTGATTCCCACTGTGCTTTGATCTCCACCTTACCATGTCCACGAGGGCGTGCAAAACGGTGGTCTTTGGGTACAGTCCCGAGTCACATGGAGGCAACGAGCAATAGGAGGGGTTTCGTCTCTCCCGGTATTGGGGGTTGATGTTGCGCAGTGCTCGATTGGCCGTAACAGGGAAGTCCCTGGCCAGGGCTGATCAGAGATTTGCTGGTAAGTGTTACCAGTAGTTTCTCGACCCGTTATGAGCCTCACATCGGCACGACTTATCGGTTATTGGGGTCTGACGTTTACCACCCCTAGACTTGATATGCGACATATTACACGAATAGACCGGACTGTACGATAAGTGTTACTGGTTGGATTCACAAGAGTGTGAGCGGGCTTGCTCGTCGATCTTCTGATCGCTCAATACCCGGGTGGCCGTTACGTTTAGCAGACCGCTTGCGGCTTGTGGGTGCTTGATATGATCATCATCTGCTGCCGGCGTATTGACGAGTCTTTAGAGTCCTACACAGAGGTTTCCTGGCTCAAGCGAAACGAAATAGGGGGCACATATGAGATATGTGCGGGACCAAGAATGATGCGTGTATGTGATACCGTATTTCATTCTCGCGATGAATGTATCGACTGGTTATATGCGATATAACCTAGATATCGAATCAAGGATTGATTCGATAAGCCGATACATTGGATACTAGTCGGTTATGTGCGACATGACCGGATCATTGAATCAAGTGTTGATTTAATGATTTAATGTGTAATTATATATTTGATATATTACTTTGCATTAACTAGTATTGGTTCACTTTAAAAGGATTTTCTCACTTGTAGTTCACAAGTTGTATATGTGATATACTTTTGTGCACTACTTTGTGTCATGTTTGATGATGCATCTAAGTTGGTTTTTGTGTTAAGACTTAAACCATGGTTATGATAATAGTTAGGGTTTTGATTTATTTACTTATTTATTTATCTATTCTTTCTTGATAAATAAATAAAAGAAAACAAAATGGTTTCATTCTAACATGTAGCTTGTTGAAGCTTCAAGAAAGTTTGACTAATGTGACCATTTTGTCTTCATGCTTAACCCTAACCATTCTAAAATAACTATGGTCTATTCTCTACACTTAACCAAGGTAAGATGATGATAAGTATTCATTTTTATTATTCTTTTAACAAGACTTATCATATTATAGCTTCATCTTCTTCTTCATCTTCAAAGAAAAAGCTTAAGTCCATTAATGGCAACTTGAGCTAAAGTGTGAGAAATCCAATTCTAAAGTGAACCCACCTCCTATTTCTTCACCCTCTACCTCTTGCCAAGTATTATAGGGTGTTTTCTTCACAAGTTTTACAACTTGATGGAGTTGGAGCTTGAACTTGTGATGCCTCGACGTAGATCATCTTCGGCACGAAGCCGACGACCTAGCCCGCCCATTTCTCCGATCAAGCCGATGATTGAGTCCGGGATTCGAGATGGACAGCGAGAGGATGCCTACGTGGAGCTAAGGAAGTGGAGAACCGGATCTACAAAGGTTGTAGCCTCTCTCCTTTAGTTAAGATGCTAACTAGTTTCGTTTTTCGCCTAGAATTCTAGTCGACGATCCGTATTAGGGTTTCTCGGCACCCATAAAATTTGAAAATGGCATGGTTGATGCCTTGTGAGATCTCTATAGTGTGCCTAGGAACCCTACATGAGGTTGCTCAGTGGTGACTGGGTACACTAAACGGACTCGCCGAGAACTCCCAGATGGTATTATACCTCACGTCAGATGGCAGTTCTCTGGTGACACTGGTACAGCTTAGTCTGTTGACCCGAGATCGTCATAGAGTCTTGTGTGTCTCCCACTGTGCTTTGATTTCCACCCTACCATGGCTTTACTGAGTCGTGCAAACAGGTGGTTTTTGGGTACAGTCCCGATTCACATGGAGGCAATGAGTGATAGGAGGGGATTCTTCTCTCCTGGTATTGGGGGTTGATGTTGCGCTATGCTCTACTGGTCATAACTGGAAATCCCTGGCCAGGGTTGTAATGATTTACTGGTAAGTGTTATCAGTAGTTTCATGCTTGTTATAGACCTTACATCAGCATGACTTATCAAGCTGCTGGGGTCTGACGTTTACCATCCCTAGTGTTGGAGATAGTGCCCTCAGAGTCAATTATTACATCACAGGCACGTGATTACAATGATTGAGGGAGGACCTATCCCGGTAGGACAGTCTTACTCAAGATGATAATTTGCTATCTGGTTTATCTTTATCATCGTGTACTGTTTTAGGTGACCTTACAAGTCGCTATTACACGTTGATAGAGCCCCTAAGATTCTTGCTTGACTTCTGGCAGTATGAGGGCGATCATATACGTGGGAGCTGGGGTCTATAAGCACATCCTTAAAAGGCCCCTAGTCATGGGAGTTTCGAGACTGGGCATCGATACTCCATTAGTAGACTAGTGTATACAGTCGAGACCACGACGAGGGGCGGTGGCCGGTCTCACAAGCCACTGGTGTCAGTTGGTTCACCTAAGATGTATACAGGTGCTCATTGGGTTATGAGTACACCGGACAGGACTCACCGGGACAATGCTAGTTGGTCTAATACCAGACGTCAGATGGCAGTTCCCTGGTGACATGTGTACAGGTTAGTTCATCGATCTGAGATCGTCATTTGTCTCGTGTGAGTTCCTACTGTGCTTTGATTACTACCTTACCACGGCTCAAAGGAGTCGTGCAAACAGGTTTTAGTTGGGTACAGTCCCGAGCCACATGGATGCAGTGAGCGGATCTGCAGGGGTTCGTCTTTCCCGGTATTAGGGGTAAGGTTGCGCTGTGTCTAGGAGAGCCATTACACAAAGCCCTCGGCCGAGGAAGGAGATTTACTGGTAGGTATTCCAGTAGTATCTCAGGGTGTTGTGTGCTACATTCCTACACGACTTGTACCGCTTTTGGGAGTCTAACTTTTACCAACCCCCTAGGCCCGCCATGCGATACTCATAGACGAACGGACCGGACTGTACGGATATTGTCACTGACAGGCTCAGTAGGATGTCAGGATGAGTTCGCTCATCGACGTCCCTTTTGGTCAGTACCTGGTAGCCCGTTACATATTGGCTGATACCTCTGACGTGCTAGTGGTTAAATCCACAACCATAGTATTGACGAGTCTTTAGAGTCCACCACACACAGTTACTCAAGATTCGGGCAAAACGCTGTGGAGGCCGTATGGAGATATGGCAGGGTTCGATCAGATACGTGCGGTATTGCACGGATCGTGATCGGACGGTTTTTACTAGCCGGCTTTAGCTTAAGCCGGATACTAGTTTTTGACAGTGTAGTTTTGTCTCTTTGCATTTGTGTTCAGTGGGAATACAAATGCGGGCATGTATATGCAATAGTGGGGTTTTCCTGTAATTTATTACGGGATCAGTTTTCTGTAGTTGCCAGTTTGCATTCCGTTCCAGCCGGTTTTCTTTTGTTCCTTCACGGCCGGACTTTTCGATGGAAGGGGGTTATTTGCAAGTTTGCAAACAACTAATTGTGGAGGGGTTTCTTGCATGTGTGAGGCATCATGATAGTTTATTCATGATGAGATTCTATATTGGTCTTTTCCATTGCTTTTTGAGAAAGGATTGATAAGTGAGTTTGGTGTGACCTTTTATCTTGGATTTATCTTTTCTTTACTCCTTGGATTACTTCATTCCATTATCTCCACCATGGAGGAGGGGGACGGCCACACAAGAAGAGGTGAGAGGGGAAAGTTCATTATGTGAGGAATTGGTTCATCTCATGTATTTTTGCTTGCTACCAAAAATCATTCATCTACAAAGTTATTCTTCCCTCCAGATCAAAGGCAACTAAACCCCAAAGATACAAGCTACTACACTACACCTACAGTATATCTTGGACGCGTCGGCTAGCCAACTTCGCGCCCGAGTTGCCTCGGTCCAGAGGTGGGAGCCCGTAAAAGAATCCGGCTACGTGGTGCCCTTTTCCGACGAGGACGTCATGAACGGAGATTCCGCGGGAGATCGGAGTGGAGACGAAGACCGAAGGACACGGATCGCTTGGTATATCTCTTCCCTTCTCTTGTTAGCTAGGATTGGGTTAATGGTCACGATCCGGGTATATTGTTCGCGGTATCGCCGGTTAAAGTTAAGAAAAAAATTTTGATTCCGCATTTTGGCCTCGGATAGACGGCTGGGGCGCTGCCGTGGCGCAACATGGTATCAGAGACACCCCTTTAACCTAGTCTAGCTTTATCTACTGTGTTTACATCTTCGATCGAACAAAATTCCAAAACCCGCGTTTTCAAAATTCACGTTTCCTGTCGAAATTTTTTTGACTCCAAAATTTTTTCAGGTTGTTTCAGAATACTGTGCATGGAAATATAAGCAATATGTGAAAATTTGCTCGCGAGATCTCACCATACCGCCGCGGAACCGCGGCCAAACCCATCCTTGGGCCGCGGTTCCGCCGCGCTTTTGACTTGTCAACGCACCAAATTTTTGCAGTGGACTTTTGGGCTGGAAATAGGGGTGTTGGTATATTCTTTTTGGGCCCAGAATTTCTTTATATGCTACAGTAATGCTTGGGGCCCACTTGGTAAAATTTGATCGATCGAATATTTTAAACACATTAGTTCACAGTATTTACATTATATCTGCGACCGTGAATGTCACTTCATCGGTAAATCCTGTCTAACTGCTATAGCCCTGTTAGACGGATTTGCGAACGTGACATTCACGTTGATGTTCTGTGTATTGCTGTGATATTGCGGATCGGTCGTGGGGGATAGCCTGGTTGCAATGTTAGCACAGTTTTGTTTTATATGTACATTTGATATTGCGGGGTGAGCTTCCGACATGTGGACTGCCGTCACTGCCTGTTTGTATTATTCTTTTGGGGCACGACCAGGTCGAGGTCCATGTACCCGTTGTATGTATATTTTACTTTCTGTACTAGGATTACCCCAAGGAGGGGTGCACGGATAGACGGGTTCTAGAGGGCAACGGGCTCGCATCTCATGGCATTGAGACGGAGGGGGCTTTACTTTAGAATTGGTGGGTTATTCGCCGCACTCGTAGGGGGTATAGGTTGACCCAGGTGGGATGCCCAAGTTACCGGATTCCGTGAAGTGCTGGGTGGTCCATTCGCGTTGCTGAAGGGGGCTGCCTCGCTTCAGGTTTTGGCGGGTAACTTGCCGCGCCCGAAGGGGTCTAGGATTTTCATTGCATAGGCTATCCACACGACCAGGAGAACGTCGGGTTTCAGTAGCGGCTCTATGAAACCCGGGGATCCCAGATATCTGTATTGTTCTGTGATGCTGTACATTTCTGTGATGTTGCACTTTTATCACGCCTTGAGCGAAATATTATATATTGATATATATACTAGTAGATGTTGTATATGTTTTGCATCCGCGCTAGTCCAGTCCCCGCTCTGTCGTTAGTTAAGTAACCTAACGGGTGATGACGGGACCCAGTGGTGAATGCGGATGACATATACGTACATCATTATTTTCGTTCTTTATTGGTGTGATCAATTGATGGGACTGCATTGATTCGGATCAATGCAAGCTAAACAAACATATTCTGATGTTGTTGGAACAATTTTTCAAAAAGATGTTATTGCAAGGACGTTCTCTTTTATTTTGCACAGTGGTATTCGGTTATGAAAATCCAGCACCTCAGTCGATGAGGCGAGGGCCGAGATCCCTTCACCGGGAGTGACCCCTTGGACAGAATTTTGCGTCAGGGCAATAACTTCACTATAGCCGATTACTTTTGCTTTGCATCGTGGTATTCAGTTGGAATATCCTGCACCTCATTCTACGGGGAAAGAGCCGAGATCACTTCACCGGGAGTGACCTCTTTAGCAAAGGTTTTCGTCACTATATTTTTATAAAAGTTATCCGGTTCCTTCAACGATATCAAGTTCATTACGTTAAAGGTTTTTCGCCAAAAACCAGCCGTAGCCCTCCGTCATTTCAGATTAGTATTGCTTAGTATCCGTGCTACGTATGTCGTGCTCAGCCGTGACGTAGTGTGCGGTAGCTCTGTAATGATTTTCTGTCTTATGGATATGTGATTGGTTAGGACAGTCGTACGGTCATTTTAGCTCAGTCAAGGACTCGTGCGGGTGGGTCTAATGCAATCAAGATAATGACGGGTTGAACTTGACTAGGATCCTTTGATATGTTGGTTCAGTCAAGGTCACTTGGGTCCTAGGGGTAAAAATCACATCGGGAGTTTCTAAAGAAACTGAAACATGCCAGGCATGCGCATACCTTCTGGAGCGTGGTGACTTGAGTGGATTCCGTCAAGTTATCATGCGATGATAGTTGGATCCCGATTCCCACTGACGAGTTGGTTTACTCCTCGGGTGATCCCGACTAATTCTTCTTTCAGGTTTGGAGAAGAATTTGAGGTTACAGTGGGAGGTTTCCAGATTAGATAAAGTGATAACCATTCTGATCTAGGTTAGAGTGCATGCTGAGTGTTTCTTTTCTCTCTCTCTCTTTGGCAGCGACCATTGACCCGACCCTTGAATATGACTCAGTGACCAAGTTGACCAAACCTTCTAAAACACTGGCTTTTGGATTGTCAGAGTTGCAGACCTCATTGCCACTCCTACTTTTACCCTTTTCTCTAGAACACCCCGTATCACTACGAACGTCCACTTCCATTGGACAAAACCATCGTATGGTTAGATACGAACTCGAAGGAATTCGAGAATGGTTTCCGGTTCTGGAGAAAATGAATAGGACTATTCAGTTGTCTTTTCCTTTTTACCTTCTCTCAGATTGCGAGTACTCCTTGGTTTAGGAGTAGTACACCTATTACGCAAATTGGATAGTTTTCTTCCAAACCATAGGCAGGTGCCGACCGGTAGGGAATGAAGAAAGCCAATTAGCCTAAACGGTGTACAGAAGGTATTAAGTTAAGACAAAGAAAGGGATTAGTAAGAGGGCAAAGTAAATTGCGACTGCTATTCACGACCGAACCAAGTATTTCTTCGCCAATCCTAAATCAACTTTGTATTTCTCCAGGACACTCCGTATCACTATGAAGATCCACAGTTTATTTGGATATTCCATCGTATGGTTATATACGAACTCGAAAGGAACTTGTTCCAGTTCGGGGATGGATTCTGGTTCAGGAGAAATAGGAATAAGGTTTATTCGGTTGTCTTTTATCTTTACCTTCTCTCTCATTGCGAGTGCTCCTAGGATTAGGACAGTACACCCATTAAGTTCATTGGATAGTCTTCTTCCAAACCTTAGGCTGGTGCCGAACGGTAGGGAAGGAAGAAAACAATTTGGCCTAAAGGGGTGTACAGAAGGTAATGAGTAAAGACATATAAAGGGATTTGGAGAGATGTGATTGTTAGGGATTCTGCGTGTTCAAGTTTAGTTAATTACCGCAATCAAGACAGTTTCGCTTGTAGCTAGCCGGTTGAGTACGGGTCGTCCGCTGGGAGATGGGAATCTTTTTCTATGTGTTTTAACGAGTTAAGTCCGAAGGTCCAGATTTTGTTTGTGATTATCTAAGTGGTAAAATGATATGTAATGAGAGCTTGTTAGGGTTAGGATTAGGTTAGTTTGAGTTAGGAGTCTCCCACTTCTTTCGTTTCCCCTCTTAATATCGGTGTTACGGTAATCGGCAACAACGGGGATTAGCACGACTAGGAAGGAACTTGCGAGTATAAGCTAGGCTTTCCAATTCATAAGTTCTTCCTTTTAGTGCTTGTCCGTCCGTTCTTGGCTCTTAGCCATAACCTCCGGTTAATTCAACCACAACCGGTCTCACTACGGAATCACCGCTATCATGTAGGATAGGGTGCCGTAAGGAGCGGATTGTGGTTCAATTAACGGGAGTCGATTTTAAGATGTTGGGCAAGGAAAGAGTGAGAGAGATTTCCTTCTCTCAAACTTCCCTTATCCTACCCTAACAAGTATGAAACTACTCACACATCATAATGAAAAGAAAAGAAAACAAAAGACGAAGATAGAAAGAAGGAGATTAGAAGATAACAACTAGCTATTTGCGACCACACCTTGGCAAGGATCAAGTGTAAGCATCATGATTGTTTTAATGATAAAGGAAAAGAGAAAAGAAAGAAACAACAAGAAATAACAATAACTATGTTAACAAATTAAAATTACAAGCAATTATAATTTAACTAAAGAACAAGACAAGCATGATAAGTAAAAGGATCTTCTTTATTCATCATTCTTCACTCACAAAAGCTCACTACAAGATTTTCAATAGAGAAGAGATGAGAAGAGGAAGAAGAAACAAGTATTCTAAACCTAGAAAAATACAAGATTATGCCCTCTTTCCGTCACAAGGTTCTGGGCTATTTATAGGCAGGGAAATGGAAATTTAGGGAAAAATTCTGCCTGTACATAGAAAGACCAAAATACCCCTGAAGTCCCACCTTCTGCCGCTACTGTACGGCCACGGTTCAGCGGCCTAAACCTGCTATTGCCGCGGAACCGCGGCACTTTAGAGGAATTGGGTCTTCAATTTTTGGTGGCTTCTCCTGGTTTTGTGTGCCCTTTATTCTGGTATATGTATTTTCTCAGATTTTCTTCACGATTTTTCCAGAATTTCTGTTGAACAAAAGGTGATTTGATGTGTATCTTTTTGTCATGATTTCCGCGAGCTCCGTGTAGATTTCTTGGATCTTGTGCTGCCATTGAGCCTTGTGCATGAAAACGACATTGATTTGCCATTTTGTCTCTTAAACTGGTGTGTGGCAACAGACGGATAAAGAGCGGAGATCCGTGTTTTATCTGTGGTTGGCAGGAACCCGGGTTTTGTCGTGTTTTTCCATGAATTTCACCGTTTTAGAGCCGAGAACCTGTATCCTGCAATTGACTAGCAAACACGGCTCAAGAGTACCTACCGATATGCAATGTGATAAAAATTGGGCGGTATGAAAATGCAAATATCTGATATGAACAAATACCCCCAAACTAATCATTTGATCGTGCCGAGCAAAGCCAATTTATTCACAAAAAATTTCCTAACCTCACTTTCGTAGGGAACGCGATTGCACTGAGCATGTGCAACAAGCCGTTAAACCTCTAGGTGTCCATAGTAGGAGGAGTGTTGTCTCCTGAGGGTTTTCAGCGGATACTACCCACAAAATCCGGTCAATCTAGTTTTGTAAAATAACTAAGATTCAAACCCTTAAAGTTTTGTTTCAGAAAATAACAATTCTATGATCCTAAGTCTAGACTATCGAACCTTTATTTTTCACACCTCGCTTCTTATTTAACTATAGATTTTATATGTCCTTACGTGCAGTGCAAATAGTGTCGTTAAGTTCCAGAAAGGTCGAATAAAGTCCTCATAATTAAGCCCGGATAAGAATTTTGAAAGGATCACTTATGTTTTATAAAAAGTTAAGCATTTTTCAAGTTTTGTTTTCCAGTAAGGTTTCAACTTCAGAATTTCTATCTTCCTTAACAGGAAAGTAGGTCTTATTTTTCACTCCACCTTTTTCTTGTTTTCATTTCATACACACCTCTATGAACGTGCAATAGTCTTTATCAAAGAGTAAAACCTTCATATCTCCGCTAATTTTTTTTTATTTTTTTATAAAAGCCTGTCTTTTATCAAGATTATTCTCACACAAAGAACCGTTAGGAATTTTAACTCGGAGAGAACACTTTCTTGACTTTGTTTTAATCTGGACTTTCTAGGTTTCTTAGCGAGTTTTGGGCCAATGCTCCCAAACCAGTTGGTTTTAGGGCATTAGGTGTAGAAACACCCCAGCGGACTTAATTACTCAAGTTACCTAGGTCCAAAGACAAAAGACAGTTTGGCGTGAAAATCAAGATGATTCATTACGAACGGAGATATAACCGGCAGTTCAATTATTTTTTTGGATAAAAGACGTGTTTAGTGGGTTTGGTGTGTAATCATTCCAATCAAGTTCCAGATGGGTTATTTTTCAGACTTAGTTCCAATTACGGCATCAATAACATTCCTTCATATTCTCTTTACTTCATAAACTATTCTTGACATTACTTATTTCAGAACAAACCTATTTGATCCTCATAAAATCATTCATCTGTTAAAAGTTTTTAAACATAAAAGACTTGTCATCTAATTTCCAAAAACTCACGACACGTGTAGTGTGATGTAAAGACGTATATCAGTTATAGTTATCTTCAAAGGAGAGTTATCTTTCAGGTTTTCAAAATCTAAATATAAGATTTAGTTATTCTTATTTTATCAAACAAAACCGTCGAAATGTTGAATCAGAGTTCTTCCACAAGCTAACTTGACAGAAGAGTTTTTATATTTTTAGAAAATTTTCAGATTTTTATGGATTTTAAATATGCAGATGCAAAATATACATATGAATGCGAAGGTTAGAAATACGTACCGAGCGTACCCCTAAACTTAAACTGGACAGTGTCCTCACTGTCATTGGATGAAGAGATCATTTGAAGGGTCAAAATTGTCGGTTAGCGATACACAAATTTTTTTTTGTTTTGTTTTTGTTTTTAAAGAAAAGAGAAAGAAAAAGAATGGAAAAGAATATCCACAAATATATACAAAATGGTTTATACATACCCCCAAACTTATTTGGAACAGCGTCCACTGTTCTTGGCTGGATAACCGAAGTTTGGAGGTAGGCAGAGGAAGATCATGCAGGGTAAACCGGCTCCTGTAAGACCAGGAGCTCCTCTGTTGGTTCGGCGCAAAGGTACAGTTTGAGTCGGTGTCCATTCACTTTGAAAAATGAACCGTCCTTCAGATTTTCCAAATCCACAACACCCTGCGGATATACATTCCGCACAAAATACGGCCCTTTCTAGCGAGATCTGAGCTTTCCTGGATGGAAGTGAAGTCGGGTTTCGTAAAGCAGTACCTGCTGACCAGGTACGAAGGTTTTGCGCAAAAGGTGTTTATCGTGAAACACCTTCGTTCGATTCTTAACGACAACCGCGTTATCGTAAGCCTCATCCCTAAGCTCGCTCAGTTCGTTCAACTGCAGCTTCCGATGGCTGCCCGCATCTTCGAGAGACAGATTCAACTCCTTTATCGCACAAAATGCGCGATGCACTATTTGGACAGGTAGGTAGCAGGCTTTTCCGTATACAAGCCGATAGGGAGACATGCCAAGGTCGGTCTTATAAGCGGTTCGAAATGCCCAAAGGGCATCAGTGAGTTTCAGCGACCAATCCTTACGGTTCATGGAAACCGTCTTCTCCAGTATCTGCTTGATTTGCCGATTTGAAACTTCGGCCTGCCCGCAGGTTTGGGGGTGGTAGGGCGTGGATAGCTTATGATTAATGGAGTATTTCCGCATCAAGGCTTCGAAAGTTTTGTTGCAGAAATGACTTCTATTGTCGCTAATGATCGCTCGGGGGTGCCCAAACCGGGAGAAAATGTTTTCTTTAAGGAACCTAACGACAACCTTGTTGTCGTTAGTCCGGCTGGGCACAGCCTCAACCCTTTTAGAGATGTAATCAACAGCAAGAAGGATGTACAAGTTCCCAAAAGAGCTGGGAAATGGCCCCATGAAATCTATCCCCCAAACGTCGAAAATCTCCACAACCAAGATTGGTTGGAGCTGCATCTCGTTCCTCCGGGATATCCGGCCCATGTGTTGGCACCGGGAGCAAGTCTTGCAATAGTCATGAGCGTCTTTGAAGAGTTGTGGCCAGTAGAAACCACATTGCAAGATCTTCTCAGCTGTCTTTCTAGGGCCAAAATGTCCGCTACATGCTTGATCGTGGCAAAACGACAGCACGCTCTTGAATTCCTCGTCAGGGACACACCGACGAATAATCTGGTCGGGACAGTACTTGAACAGATAGGGTTCGTCCCAGTAAAAGTGTTTTACTTAGGATAAGAAGCGAAGTCTGTCCTGACTTGACCATTCAGTCGGTAGTAATCTCGTGGCCAAATAGTTCACAATATCTGCGAACCAGGGTTCGCAAGATACTGTCAAGAGCTGTTCATCCGGGAAAACGTCGTTGATCGGAATTGGAAGCGAAGGCGAAGAAGGAAGTCGTGAGAGATGGTCGGCAACTACGTTTTCACATCCTCGTTTATCCTTAATGACAAGGTCAAACTTTTGCAGCAAGAGGATCCAACGTATTAGCCGAGATTTTGCATCTTTCTTCGCAAAAAGATGGCGCAGAGCAGAATGGTCAGTGTAGACAATGACTGCAGAGCCGATGAGGTAGGGCCTGAACTTTTCTAAAGCAAATACAACAGCTAAGAATTATTTCTCAGTTGTTGTATAATTGAGTTGGGCATCGTTCAGGGTTCGGCTAGCATAATAGATTACGTGCGGCATCTTGTTGATGTATTGTCCAAGGACAGCACCAATGGCAAAGTCGGATGCATCGCACATAATCTCAAATGGGTGCGTCCAGTCAGGTGAAGAAAGAACGGGAGCAGAAGTGAGTAAGCGTTTTAGTGACTCGAATGCAGTCACACAGCTCGAGTTGAAGTCGAATGGCGTGTCCTTGGCCAGCAAAAGAGTCAAGGGCCTAGCAATCTTGCTAAAGTTCTTGATGAACCGTCTATAGAAACCGGCATGGCCAAGGAAAGCTCGGATGTCTCGGACTCATCTGGGAGGAGGTAGATTGGAAATGACCTCAATATTTGCTTTGTCAACCTCTATGCCATTGTGCGAGATGATATGTCCTAAGACAATACCTTCGCGCACCATGAAGTGGAACTTCTCCCAATTCAAAGTGAGATTCTTGTCCTTACATCGGGTAAGGACAGAGTCGAGATGCAGCAAACACTCGTTGAAGGAATCGCCGAAGATGTAGAAATCATCCATGAAAATCACCAGAAATTTTTCCACCATGTCAGAGAAGATTCCCATCATACACCGCTGGAAGGTAGCGGGCGCATTGCATAACCCAAAGGGCATGCGACGATATGCGAACGTGCCGAAGGGACAAGTGAATATGGTCTTGTCCTGGTCTTTTTCGGCGATGGGAATTTGATTATAGCCGGAGTAGCCATCAAGAAAGCAGTAGTACTCGTGTCCGGCCAATCGTTCAAGCATTTGGTCAATGAAAGGTAGCGGAAAGTAGTCTTTCCGCGTTGCGGCGTTGAGTTTTCTGTAATCAATGCACACTCGCCACCCAGTTTGGGTGCAAGTAGGGATTAACTCGTTCGCCTCGTTGGTTATGACCGTGATACCTGATTTCTTGGGGACAATGTGTATGGGGCTAACCCACTGGCTATCAGAGATAGGGTAAATGATACCACTATCTAGACATTTTACGATCTCCTTCTTCACAGCCTCTTTCATGACTGGATTGAGACGTCTTTGTGGATCCCGGGCTGGTTTGGCATCATCCATCAGATGAATGTGATGCTCAACGATCAGGGGACTAATCCCCTTGATGTCCGCCATGGACCAGCCAAAAGCTTGCCTGTTGCTGTGCAAGACCGCGAGAAGGGCTTTCTCTTGCTCTGGAGCTAGAGAAGCCGAGATGATGACAGGAAGGGTCTCGTTTTCACCTAAGTAAGCATACATAAGGTGAGACGGCAAAGGCTTGAGTTCGAGCGATGGAGGTGAAACGATGGAAGACAAGATTGGTGCAGAGGACTCGAACTCAAAGGACTCCAGCAAAGGTTCAAAACGAGTGTAAGAGACTGAGTCGGATGGTTCAGGTAACTCATCCGGAAATTCGAAAGATTCAAACTCGGGTTGTGCGCGGCTAAGATCGTTCGAGAACGTGAAACACTCGTAGTCGTTGCCGGGCGCAGAAACAGCAGCAGGTTCGAGGAGGAACGCACTAGTGGCGTTAAGATTATCATGATCAAACAGAAACTCCTCGAATTCACATTCTTCTGGGGTGATCTCCTGGATCGAGTAGACGTATAATATATAAGCATTAGGTTCGGCGGGCTGATTCCCCAACCTAAAAATGTTGAGTTCAATCGTCATGTTTCCAAAAGAGAGGTTCATCGAACCATTGCGACAATTGATCACAGCATTTGAGGTTGCAAGGAATGGGCGGCCGAGTATCACCGGAATTTAATTCCGGGGGTTAGCTACAGGCTGTGTGTCTAATACAATGAAGTCAACGGGGAATATGAAGTCCCTAACTTTTATTAACACATCCTCTAGCTCACCCCTAGGATGGGTGATCGATCGGTCGGCCATTTGGAGAGTGCAGTGCGTGGGTTTCAGCTCTCCGACGCCTAATTGCTTGTATACTGAGTACGGAAGCTGGTTAACACTGGCACCAAGATCTAATAGTGCGCGGTTGATGTTCTTATCCCCAATAGTAATAGAAATCGTAGGACAACCAGGATCCTTCCGTTTTTGTGGTAAAGATTGGGTAAGGGCATCACTCACAGCACTAGCCAAGAAAACTTTCTTGGGTACCTGAGACTTCCTCTTTTTCGTGCACAAGTCCTTCAAGATTTTCGCGTAGGACGGGACTTGTTGGACAGCATCTAAAAGAGGAATGTTAATGTTAACCTGCTTAAATAACTCCAGAATCTTCTCCATTTATGGATTTTGTTTATTGGACTTCAACCGGTTTGGAAATGGAACGTTTTTAAAATTGGTTGAGTCCAATGCTGGAGGAGGAGATTGTGGAGTTGGAACGGATCCCAGAACAGGTGTTTTCGTGGAGTGAGTAGCGGGTCCGTTCAGAGCAGAAGAAGAAGGAGAGCCTTTTGAAGAATGGAGAATAGGCTTAGAAGACGAAGAAGCAGGAGAAGAAGAAGAAGAAGAAGTAGAAGAAGAAGAAGCGGCCGGGGTGTCATCGTTGATCCGTGTGCCAATGTTGTTTTGCAGCATCCTTCCCGATCTCAATGTGGTCACGGCACTCACATTATGGTTCTGTTGTTCAAGAGCAACATGTACATTATGTGGGTGGCCGGGATTTGGGAGTGGCTGGGACGGGAGCTTCCCCTTCTTTCGCTCGCTTAAGGCAGCATTCATCTGTGCAATCTGGGCCTCGATGGTCTTGATACTTTGCCCGTGAGCGGCAGTGTGTTGCACTGAGGACTGAATGGAAGACTGGATATTGGCGGTGGACTGAGTCGATTGTTTAACGAACGCCTCCAGACTTCGTTCGAGCGAGGAAACCTTATCGTTGTTTGACGGAACAAAGTTGTTTGGTGGAAAAGAATTGTTGGTTGCAAAGTTGTTCGTCTGATTTTGGAAAGGTTGGGGTTGGAAGGGCTGCTGAAACTGAGTTTGTTGTTGCGCTTGTTGTTGCGGCGGAGGGGCCCTCTGGAAATTGTTGCCTTGGAATTGATTCTGATTCTGATTCCAGGCGAAATTGGGGTGGTTCCTCCAACCAGGATTGTAGGTGGAAGAGTATGGATTATTCCTCGGTCTTTGCTGGAATGCAGCATTAACCTGATCCTGTCCTTGCGATGGTGGATTGTAAGGACACTCTTCGGTCAAGTGAGAAGGATCGGAACAACAAGCGCAAATGGTACGAAGGGGGAGAACAGGGGCAGGAGCAGGAGAAGAGAATTTGCTCTCTATGGCTTCAAGCTTTCTTGTTATTACAGCCATTTCAGCTTTCATCGCAATAGAGACATCAAGTTGGTGAATTCCTACCCTAGACTGACCGGTAGAAGTGGAGGTAGAAGAAGAAGAAGTCGGTCTGGTGCTCTCCCATTGTAGCGTTTGCTCCGCAAGGTCGTCAAAGAATTGCAACGCTTCCTCGTCAGATTTCAATAGGAAGTGGCCCTGACAGATGGTTTCCAACAACTGCTTCGTTGCTGGGTTCAGGCCTTCGTATAAGGTTTGGCAAAGTTGCCATTTCTCTATACCGTGGTGAGGACACTGAACAAGAAGGTCTTTGTACCAGTCAAAGCACTTCCAGAAGGGTTCAGAAGGAAGCTGAGAGAATTGGTTGATTTCATTTCGAATCCTTGCGGTTTTATGATTCGGATAAAGTTTCTTTAGAAACGCTTTTACAAACTCGTCCCAACTGGTTATGGAGTGGGAAGCGGTGCTATACAGCCATTTTTCAGCAAGATCGCATAAAGTGAATGGAATGACCCGTAGACGTATAGCATCGTCCGACAGTTGGGTGGTTTTCATCATGGCACAAATGTTTTGAAATTTATTGATGAAGATACAGGCATCTTCAGATTCAAGCCCATGAAACCGTGGAAGCATGTTTATGAAGTGGGGCTTAATTTCAAAATTATCCCCGTTGGCCGGTGGAAGAGAAAGGCAGGTGGGAAGTGCAGAACGGGTGGGATAGAAACGATCCTGGAGCGCGATTCGCTGCGGCGCTACAACAGGCGGTGGTGGTGGGTTATTGGTCTCCGTAGGAGGTGGAGCCAATCCAGGGGTAGTCAAAGAGATGTTCGGCTTAAATCCTGACATCGTAGAAGAATAGGTTGGTGAAGGTGAAGAAGTATGAACAGAATTCCGGTCAACGTCGGAGTTGGCCGGCAAAGGAAGGGGTGAAAGAGGAGTGGACGGAGTTTCGACGTCTGAGTCGATCGCATAGTCGGTAGCGACTAACGTAACGCGGACTAGTCGGGCGCTAGTGTCCCGAGTCCAAGCGGACATACACTAAACGAGTTTAGTATAGTCAAAGCGGAGAAGATGAGGGTAAGAAAACGTCAATGGAGAAATACGATGGGTGGTGGGTGAAAAATGGATTTGGCGACAAATGGCAAGATTTTATAAAAGATTTTGATTTTTTTTTAGAAAGATCTTTTCAGAAATATGTATGGACTTACGGTTTTAAGCAATCATAAATAAGATATGCACAATCTCACCTAGATCTAGGGTCACCTAGGTCAACTAGACCTGCTCCTAACTGTTCCAGAGGGATAGAAAAAGGACCTCAAACCGCCTCTTCTCCATCTAATGCGGCCAGATAAGTGCCAGGTAAGTGGAAGGTTGTCTAACGCTTTCGCGAAATTCCTTAATTAAATAACCACTTTCCTTCGTCACACTTGCCTAGGCACCGCAAAAGTCGGATAGGATAAACGGCCGATGCCTGTAACTAGTCCTCTATCCTATTGAGCGTGAAGTCCTTAGGGCTGAGTCTAGTATTTTTTAATTTTTAACAATGGTCAATGCATATGCTTTTTGTTATTTTTGGGGTCCTGGGAAGGGTGATGAAATCCCCACCCAATCTGAATTGGTTTCAAGCCCCTTAAGTCCGTATTAATGAATGCAAAGCGATAACAAATCAACTGCAAACAATTTTTATTTTTAGCGCGGCGCAAAGAATCCTGCACAAAAACAGTTTATTGGAAGGGGGAAGAGAGTTTGCGCAAAGAATGCTGCAGAAAACACAGTTTATTGGAGTCCAGAGGAGTGGGAGAGAGATGAGGAACACTTACAGAGATTTTGGCAGCCCGAAGGCACCAAACGGCCGCGGTTCCGCGGCCTAAGCCTCCTTATGCCGCGGTTCCGCGGCGGTTTGTTGGAGTTGGGCTGCGAAAATTTTTGGGTGTCCTCTGCTTGTCTGGATGTGCTGAATTTTCAGTTGCTTACTGTATCTGCTCCAGATTTTTACAGTAGACCGGTTGCTTCGTTTGTCCGTCGCGGTGTAGCCGCGAAATGTGGGTCTATCTTCCCACGTCTTTGGCACTGAACTCGAACTCCGTATTATCCTGCACACTTGCACAAAAACTAATCAAAAATAACAAGATGATTTTTTTTACAAAGTATATTTTTTTGTTTTGTTTTTCGGTTGTTTTTATATTCACAAGTTAACCCGAAATTACACAAAGAAATAAACTACCGTCTCCCCGGCAACGGTGCCATTTGATTGTTAGGGATTCTGCGTGTTCAAGTTTAGTTAATTACCGCAATCAAGACGGTTTCGCTTGTAGCTAGCCGGTTGAGTACGGGTCGTCCGCAGGGAGATGGGAATCTTTTTCTATGTGTTTTAACGAGTTAAGTCCGAAGGTCCAGATTTTGTTTGTGATTATCTAAGTGGTAAAATGATATGTAAAGAGAGCTTGTTAGGGTTAGGATTAGGTTAGTTTGAGTTAGGAGTCTCCCACTTCTTTCGTTGCCCCTCTTAATATCGGTGTTACGGTAATTGGCAACAACGGGGATTAGCACGACTAGGAAGGAACTTGCGAGTATAAGCTAGGCTTTCCAACGCATAAGTTCTTCCTTTTGGTGCTTGTCCGTCCGTTCTTGGCTCTTAGCCATAACCTCCGGTTAATTCAACCACAGCCGGTCTCACTACGGAATCACCGCTATCATATAGGATAGGGTGCCGTAAGGAGCGGATTGTGGTTCAATTAACGGGAGTCGATTTTAAGATGTTGGGCAAGGAAAGAGTGAGAGAGATTTCCTTCTCTCAAACTTCCCTTATCCTACCCTAACAAGTAAGAAACTACTCACACATCATAATGAAAAGAAAACAAAACAAAAGAGGAAGATAGAAAGAAGGAGATTAGAAGATAACAACTAGCTATTTGCGACCTCACCTTGGCAAGGATCAAGCGTAAGCATCATGGTTGTTTTAATGATAAAGGAAAAGAGAAAAGAAAGAAACAACAAGAAATAACAACAACTAAGTTAACAAATTAAAATTACAAGCAATTATAATTTAACTAAAGAACAAGACAAGCATGATAAGTAAAAGGATCTTCTTTATTCATCATTCTTCACTCACAAAAGATCACTACAAGATTTTCAATGCAGAAGAGATGAGAAGAGGAAGAAGAAACAAGTATTCTAAACCTAGAAAAATACAAGATTATGCCCCATTTCCTTCACAAGGTTCTGGGCTATTTATAGGCAGGGAAATGGAAATCTAGGGCAAAATTCTGCCTGTACATAGAAAGACCAAAATACCCCTAAAGTCCCACCTTCTGCCGCTACTGTACGGCCGCGGTTCTGCGGCCTAAGCCTGCTATTGCCGCGGAACCGCGGCACTTTAGAGGAATTGGGTCTTCAATTTTTGGTGGCTTCTCCTGGTTTTGTGTGCTCTTTATTCTGGTATATGTATTTTCTCAGATTTTCATCACGATTTTTCCAGAATTTCTGTTGAGCAAAAGGTGATTTGATGTGTATCTTTTTGTCATGATTTCCTCGAGCTCCATGTAGATTTCTTGGATCTTGTGCTGCCATTGAGCCTTGTGCATGAAAACGACATTGATTTGCCATTTTGTCTTTTAAACTGGTGTGTGGCAACAGACGGATAAAGAGAGGAGATCCGTGCTTTATTTGTGGTTGGCAGGAACCCGGGTTTTGTCGCGTTTTTCCATGAATTTCACCGTTTTAGAGCCGAGAACCTGTATCCTGCAATTGACTAGCGAACACGGCTCAAGAGTACCTACTGATATGCAATGTGATAAAAATTGGGCGGTATGAAAATGCAAAAATCTGATACGAACAGGTAGCGAGGGGTGAGGCTGACGGCGAGGCTAGGGCGCCGACGGGTGCAGCGACGAGGCGTGGGTTCTTAAAGTCGGAGGTGAAGGCGGCAGAGGAAAAATGTGAGGGAGAGAGAGAGGGTGAACGGGAAGGAGGACGAGGAGGTGGAGACGAGGCCGACTAGATGAATCGGCTGCGAGGTCGGGTTTTGCAGTCTGGGACGTAGGTTCTCGTGGCCGCTGGTTCGTAGGGGAGGTGACGGAGGTGGTGTCAGAGAGAGGGAAGTGAACGAAGGAGATGAGGAGGCGAAGGAGAAGAGACGGAGTCGAGGGTGGAGGCGGCGACGGCAGCACTGCGCGGGTAGGGTTCTCATGACGAGGAAGGAAAATTTTTAAAGAGATGATGAAGAAGAAGAACGTGGAGGAAACACTGAAAGGGTTTTTGAGAGAGTAAATAATTATAATATAAAATTTATATATATATGCAGAAAGAGGCAGAGTGGAGAGAGATGGAGAGAGAAAGAGAGAGACGTGAGGCTTGAAAAAAATTTAAGAGAATTAAAAAAATATATAGAGAGAAAGAGAGGCACAGAGAGAGAGAGTCACGGGAGGGAGAGAGAGAGATCGAGATGAGAGAGGGAGGGAGAGAGAAAGAAAGAATGAGATGGAGAGGAGAGATAGTTTTGTTGTGTTAGGAATTTTAATTTTAAAAAAAAGATTTTTTAGTTAATCTATTTTAACTGTTAGGATTTGGACACTAAAAAATAATAATTTAGTTATAAAATTAATTATGTATAATAGTTTAATAGTTTTGTTAAGGAATATAATATTCGTCCATTTTGAGATTTTGGCGAATACAAAGTTACTCCAAAATACGCCCGGGTCGGGTCCAAAAATTCAGATTTAAAATAATAAAAATATATGCGATGTCCAAATTTCAAAATGAATGCTTAGGTAACGAAAATGCATACCCCCAAGAACGGATGCACGTACGTGCGCGTAGCTATCTAAACACGTCTGTTTCACTGAACGGGACGAGAAGAAGATGCGCGGACGCTACCACGGGGTTAGGGGTATCATGCAGGCTATGAAATGCAATTTTAATTTATTTTACATGACCTAACATGTTATATAATAAAACATGCGATTTCAGATGAAATGCCAGCATGTACTAAACATGAAAATGCACCAGTCTACGTAACAAATCAGGATAATCCATAAATATAAATCAAACAAACTCAAGAAAGCGGGTCGGGTCGAATGCAAAGTAAAATGTAAAATACCATTCGTACCCAAAACACTATAAATCAACAAAATACCACAATTAAGAAAATACGGGAACTGGAACTGGTATAAATGAACTAGGGTGTTACATTATAACCAACTACAAACGAATTTCGTCCTCGAAATTCCAAGAACAAGATAGAATAAACAATCAACAAACTACAAGAATAGATGTCGAAACATCTGTCGGATTTCATCTCCTCATTCCCAAGTTGATTTTCCATGCGAGCGATTACCCCAAGAAACATGTACAAGAGGGATAACTTTATTCTTAGAACCTTTTCTCTTCGATCCACAATTGACATCGGTCGCTCCTCCTAGGTTAAATCTTCACGTACAGTCAGCTCCGAATGATCCAACACATATGCTTCATCTCGAACATACTTACGGAGTTGAGATACATGAAACACGTCATGAACATTTGCCAAAGATTGCGGTAAAGCCAAACGATGCGCCACTTCTCCAACACGCTCCAAAATTTCAAAAGGTCCAACGAATCGAGGACTAAGCTTTCCTCGACATCCGAAACGAATCACCCCTCTAGTCGGTGATGTCTTCAAGAATACCAAATCACCAACAGTGAACTCTAGAGGTCTTCTCGATATATTTGCCTAACTCTTTTGTCGGTCTTGAGCTTCTTTCATATGATTCCAGGTAGTGTTAACCTTATCAACTGTTCGCAAGATCAAATCCTGTCCCAAAAATCATCATTCTCCAACACCGTCCCAACAAACAGGTGAACGACACATGCGACCATACAATGCTTCGAATGGAGCCATCTGAATAGTCGACCGAAAGTTGTTGTTGTACGAAAACTCCACCAAATGTAGATGATCCTCCCAAGAACCCTTGAAGTCCAACATGCAAGCTCTCAACATATCTTCAAGAGTTTGGATCGTTCTCTCCGACTGGCCATCTGTCTGAGGATGATAAGCAGTGCTAAACTTCAATCGCGTCCCCAAACTTTCCTGTAAGCTTCTCCAGATGTGCGATAAGAATCGGTATCATGATTGGAAACGATGCTCATGGGTACTCCATGCAATCTCACAATCTCCTGCATATACCGTTCTGCCAAAGCTTCCATTGATTAACCAACTCGAAATGGTATGAAATGAGCTGCCTTGGTCAATCGATTAACAATCACCCAAACTGCATTGTTGCCCTTTGGACTTCGCGGTAAAGCTGTCACGAAGTCCATGGTTATATGTTCCCACTTTCATTGATGAATCGAAAGTGGTTGCAATAAACCGGCAACCCTTTGATGTTCAGCCTTAACTTGCTGACACACCAAGCACTTCGATTCAAAGCGGGAAATCTCCCGTTTCATGCCTTCCCACCAGAAATGATGTCGTAGATCACGGTACATCTTCGTGCCTCCTGGATGTACAGAATATGCTAAACTGTGCGCCCCTTCATAACTTCTTCGCGAATATCTCCTTTGGCACACACAAACGGCTACCATAACGCAACGAACCATCTTCATGAATAAATAAGTCCGTTCGAAGTCCAGCTTCAACCTGTTCTCGAAACTTTTGCGATCTAGGGTCCTGCAATTGCGCTGCTTTAATATTCTCGATCAACGGCGACTGTACTTGCAGCTACATCAACTGTCCCGAAGAATACGGTAGCATGATCTCCAACTCGAATCTCTGAAAGTCTTCGATAAGCTCCTTCTGTGTGAACACATACTTCAGGCTTTAGTGATCGTTGAATACTTCGACCCTTTGGCCCAATAAGTAGTGTCTCCAAATCTTCAAAGAGAAAATCACAGCTGCTAGCTCCAAATCATGAGTTGGGTAATTCTTCTCATGGGTCTTCAACTGTCTCGATGCGTAAGCTACAATCTTCCCATGCTGCATCAAAACACATCCCCAAACCTTTTTCCAGATGCGTCGCTGTGAATCACCAATTCTCCGGAACCGTCTGGTACGGTTAAAACAGGTGTGGTTATCAACCTATGCTTCAACGCCTCAAAAGCAGACGCACATTTATCCGTCCATACTAATGGTACTTCCTTGCGCGTAAGCTTGGGTTAAAGGATCAACCAGACGAGCAAAATTCGCCACGAACTTTCTGTAATACCCGGCAAGTCTAAGAAAGCTTCTGATCTCTGCAACATTCTTCGGAATCAGCCAATCTTGAACTGCTACAATCCTTTCGGGATCAACGGCAATTCCATCTCCAGACACAACATACCCCAAAAACTTCACTTCTTCGAGCCAAAACTCGCACTTGCTCATCTTTGCATACAATTTTTCTGCCTCAATGTCTGCAGTGCGATCTTTAAGTGTTCGGCATGCTCTTCAATGCTCTTCGAGTAAACTAGAATATCATCAATGACCACCATTATAAACTGGTCCAAGAATGGTGAAAAGATTCGGTTCATCAAGTCCATAAATATCGCCGGTGCATTCGTGACTCCAAATGGCATCACTAAATACTTGTAATATCCATATTGAGTTCGGAACGCAGTCTTGCAAATATCCTCTAATTTAACTCGGACCTGATGATATCCAGACCGCAAATCCATCTTCGAGAATACCCTCGCGCCACTAAGCTGCTCAAATAATTCGCCAATGCGAGGGATCGGGTACTTGTTCTTAATATTCACCCGGTTTAATTCTTGATAGTCGATGCACATCCTCCATGTGCCATCTTTCTTCTTGACTAGAAGAACAAGAGCTCCCCAAGGTGAATCGCTGCTGCGAATTCAACCCTTCACTAGCAATTCGGTAACCTGCTTCTTTACTTCTTCTGACTCCACTGGTGCCGTCGGATAGTACGCCTTTAAGATTGGCACTGCACCAGGAACAAGATCAATCGCAAACTCCACATCTCGTTTTGGCGATAAACCCGAGATGTTCTCGAACACGTCCATGAACTCTCGAACTATAGCTGGCGCTTCCTCCATATCAACTTCCATCGACAAAAGAACACTGTTTGTCGGCCTAGCCCTAAACTCGACTGGCCCGACAGAACTGCTTCCTCCAGCAAAAAAAACTCCGTATGTCCGGGAATCTGGAAAATCACTTTCCTTGCCCTACAATCAATGTGTGCGTGGAAGGTGCTGAGAAAATCCATTCCCAAGACAACTTCAAACAAAGGGATGCACCAGGATTGAATAATTCTAATGCGGGGAAAACATGAACAAGTAAGATGCCGAGATGACTTCATCCGAAGTCAAGATACTGAAGAGGATTAAGCACGGTAAACATGATTCAAGCTGGCGATAAAACAAGAACTGGTAAGCAATGAAACAGAGAGAAACACGGTAATATAACGATCATAAAACAAGGAAATGAATTAAAACTAGAATTCCATGTTACATAAATAGAGTACCGCATTATAACCATGCTTCAATTCATAGTTACAATCACATAACTCCACTCAAGTCGCCAAAATCCTAGTATCAGAATCAAGAAACATGGAGAAACAATAGAGAACCAAAAGGTTTCAAGTCGAGATGCAAAGTGGTTTTCATATCATCAAGGAAAAGGATAAGAGAAAGATATGATTCAAGAATCACGATAAAAAGGTGGCAGGACATGTTCCTAATCACGAGTATTCTGATTCGTATATTGGGTCCAATACCCAACTACAAAAGAATCAAACTTGATTAACCTATATCATATGGCTCTGATACCAAATAAACCATGTCACGCCCCGCTTCCCATAGTACGCTAAGATAGGCACGTGACATAGCCAACCATGTAACCCGTGGATAGGAAAAATCCTTCTACAGTCACATTACGGCTGTAGAGATATCAAGAACAGGAAAGTAAACGAGACTATCAAGTACATGTCCATAATCCAGAATAAATGAGTCAAGAAATAATATAATATGCGGAAGCAAAAAATCCAATAAATAAAACACCCGGAAAGTAAAACTGGATACCCACAGGATCCTCACCGCTCGGTCTAACAGCGGCAGTACTCCTGATCAGTCTGCAACAAAAGTAGAGGATCTGAGACATGCAAAACCCAGACGTCAGTGCGTCATAATATCAAGCAGTAAAATAAACAGGGGTAGTAAGACATATAGGTATGTGCATGAACAGTAAAATAGGTATAACGGTAATATAAATGAGGACAGTGAGGGTAATGGGTAGTGAGTAATCTAAACTGGTCTATTGGGTTAACTACTCTCAAGTCTTTTGAAATCAATTTGATGAATCATCGATGTAACTCAATAGTATCCCGTGCATGCCCGGGACCACGGTGATGATTCTCGGGCAGAAGCCGAGACATGCCACTAGGCACTAAGAAAAAGGGGTAACGATGAATGATGTCAACAGTATCATCCCAAGGCTGGCCTAGCCTCTAAAAGGTAGTGGGTAACGATGGATGATGTCAGCATCATCATCCCAAGGCTGGCCTAGCCTCTAAAACTGATCAGTAAAGGTATCGAACTGTCGAGTTACAAGTCAGGTTTCATCATTGACTTCCCCATACCCCGAAGTTGTGTATTCAAGTCAAGTATTGATAAATCTAGAGCTGATGCCAACACAGGATCAGCAGGTAAAGGTTTGTCTGGATAGACAACAGGGAATGTCCGTAGGGAGAACATGTCAAACCTGTTGGCATTAGTAACAAGATCAGGTAACACGTAAAGCCATGGTACGTCAGGTCAAGTCAGGTGGTATATAGGTATCATGTTATGTCAAGACATGTATGGTATCACGTCGTGTTAAGTAATAGTGTATCAAGTCGTGTCAGGGGTGCACAAGTAACAAGTGGGTGCTCATATCAAACTATAATAAGCATAGGAATACAAAACAAGTATGGGGTACTAATGGAACAATAAAATGGAACATTGTGATGTTATATGCAAGTAAGTACAGATTAAAGCATGTGGATGCACAGTTAACGATTTGGGTTAAGGGAATAGTTCCAACATTAATTAAATACAATTTATCGATTATGGAATGTTAAAATCACATTAATATGTATTAAATGATCTAGGGATGCAATTGAATATATATTAGGCTAGATGTATGTAAACGAGTGTTCAATAGGGTATAAACTATTAAAAGAGTACTATGGGCTGTGCAAATAATTATAATGTGATTTAAATATGGATGTGGGTACCATGTATTGTAAATTAACATGCAACATGATATGTTTCAAGTTCTAGATATAAAAATAATATAAACGGAACATCGAAATGAAATATAGAACACTAGATTTAAACAACAGATTTAATATGGAATTAAATACGTATAAAATAATACGAGTAGAATGTAGCAAGTTTTACTTCTCTCGGGGATTCACAGATGCACGGCAGGCAGCGAGAATGCGAGAAAACGACGGAAATCTCCATTGGGGCATTTCATCGAATACTTTGCGCGCACACTTACAGAACAGAACAAAGTAATGCAAGAATGTAACTGCGTAGGTAGGGAACGTCCACTGGGTTTCTCGGTTCGTCGGCAGTGACACGGCTCCGGCGGGCGACCGGAAAACGGAATCAAGAATCAAGAGAACAAGAAGAGAAGGAAAGGCAAGAAGAAGAAGAAAGAAAAGAAGGGGTGTCTCTAGGGTTGTCTCCGGTTAGAAAAGAAGGCGAGGGGGTGTCGTCGATGATGAGCCATCGACTGTAAGGTGCAGGCGGGTTTTCCGGCGATGGTCGGAAAAACAATAAGGAAGGAGAAGAATAAGTAGAAGAAGAAGAATGAAGAAGAAGAAGAAGGAGATAGAGGGAAAGGGTTGGCTTCTGGTGTCAGGGGGTTTGCAGGGAGGAGAGGAGAAGGAGAAACGACGAGGTGGTTGCCGGCGGTGGGGTTTGCCGGCAAAGGGTTAGGGTTGAAGGCTGGGGTTAGGGTTTCGGATGTGCAAGGTAGTGGGTGCAGGCGAGGTGTTGGGGAGAAGAAGAGAGGAGAGAGGAGGAATGGTGGTGGCGAGGGGTGAGGACGAAGACAAGTCTAAGGCGGCGACGGGTGCAGCGACGAGGCGTGGGTTCTTGAAGTCGGAAGTGAAGGCGTCAGAGGAAAATGTGAGGGAGAGTGAGAAGAGGAACAGGAAGGAGGACGAGGAGGTGGAGATGAGGCCGATGAGATGAATCGGCGGCGAGGTCGGGTTGTGCAATCGGGGACGTGGGTTTTCGTAGCCGCGGGTTCGCAGGGGAGGTGACGGAGGTGGTGTCAGAGAGAGGGAAGTGATCGAAAGAGATGAGGAGGCGAAGGAGGAGAGACGGGGTCGAGGGTGGAGGTGGCGACGGTAGCACGGTGCGGGTAGGGTTCTCGTGACGAGGCGGGAAAAATTTTAAATAGAAGATGAAGAAGAAGATCGTGGAGGAAACAGTGAAAGGGTTTTTGAGAGAGGAAATAATTATAATATAAAATTTATATATATATGCAGAGAAAGGCAGAGTGGAGACAGAGGGAGAGAGAAAGAGAGAGACGTGAGGCTTTAAAAAAATTTAAGAGAATTAAAAAAATATATAGAGAGAAAGAGAGGCAGAGACAGAGAGAGTCACGGGAGGGAGGGAGAGAGATCGAGATGAGAGAGAGGGAGAGAGAAAGAAAGAAAGAGATCGAGAAGAGAGATAGTTTTGTTGTGTTAGGATTTTTAATTTAAAAAAAAAGATTTGTTAGTTAATCTATTATAACTGTTAGGATTTGAACACTAAAAAATAATAATTTGGTTATAAAATTAATTATGTATAATAATTTAATAGTTTAGTTAAGGAATATAATATTCGTCCGTTTTGAGATTTTGGCAAATACAAACCTACTTCAAAATACGTCCGGGTCGGGGCCAAAAATTCAGATTTAATATAATAAAAATATATGCGATGTCCAAATTTCGAAATGAATGCTTAGGTAACGAAAATGCATACCCCCAAGAACGGATGCATGTACGTGCGCGTAGCTTTCTAAACACGTCCGTTTCACTGAACGAGACGAGAACAAGATGCGCGGACGGTACCACGGGGTTAGGGGTATCTTGCAAGCTATGAAATGCATTTTTAATTTATTTTACATGACCTAACATGTTATATGATTAAACATGAGATGTCAGATGAAATGCCCGTATGTACTAAACATGAAAATGCACCAGTCTACGTAACAAATCAGGACAATCCAAAAATATAAATCAAACAAACTCAAGAAAGCGGGTCGGGTCGAATCCAAAGTAAAATGTAAAATACCATTCGTACCCAAAACACTATAAATCAAGAAAATACCACAATTAAGAAAATACGAGAACTGGAACTGGTATAAATGAACAAGGGTGTTACACATAAGCTACATCTGGGCGAGTACATAACATCGCTTACATTATAGATCTCACCGCCGAAGCGCAGGGTATGATGCTCATGCGAGCACTCTCCTCATCAGTCTTTAGAGACATCTCTTTGGAGAGGGTGATCCCATGACTTGCGGGTAAATTACCCCTCTTGGAATCTTCCATTCTAAACCTCTTTAGTATGGTGTCAATGTATCTCGATTGGGACAATCCCAATAATTTCTTAGATCTATCTCTATAGATCTTAATCCCCAGAATGTACAAGGCATCGCCTAGGTGTTTCATGGAGAACTTCTGCGATAAGAATAGTTTGACCGATTGTAGCATAGGAATATTATTTCCTATCAAGAGTATGTCATCTACGTACAATACGAGGAATGTGACAGTACTCTCTACAATCATTTTATAAATACATGGTTCATCCACATTTTTGATAAAACCAAACTCTTTGATTGTATCATCAAAGCAGATGTTCCAACTCTGTGATGCCTGCTTTAATCCATAGATGGATTTAAGCAGCCTGCATGCCATTCCGCTGCTCCCACTATTAATGAAGCCTTTTGGCTGATCCATAAAAACTCATTCTTCTAAATCACCATTTAAGAATGCCGTTTTAACATCCATCTGCTAGATCTCATAATCATAGTGAGCAGCTATAGCAAGCAGGATCCGAATGGATTTGAGCATCGCGACTGGTGAAAAGGTTTCATCATAGTCCAGTCCTGGTATTTGACGAAATCCTTTTGCTACCAGCCTAGCTTTATAGGTCTCCATCTGACCATCCACACCGATCTTTCTTTTAAAGATCCATTTGCACCCTTTGGGTTTTACTCCAGAAGGTGCAACCTCCAAAGTCCATACTTTGTTGGTGTGCATGGATTCCATTTCAGATCTCATGGCATCCAGCCACTTCACCGAGTCACTACTCGTGATAGCTTGCTGAAAACTAATATGGTCATCATCATCCATGATGCAATCTTCTCTATCACCATAAATTAGAAAACCGTAGTATCTATCAGGTGGGCGAGAAGTCCTACTAGATCTACGGAGTGGATGAGGTTCGTCAGGTTCTATTGAAATCTCAGGTTCAACCAAATCATCAGTAATTGTTTGTGTATCTAGAATTTCTTTCAGTTCTACCGCATTGCCACTAGTATCATTTGCAAAAAAATCATTTTCTAAAAATGTGTCATACTGAGAAACAAACACCCTTTATTCCTCCTTGTGGTAGAAGAGATATCCATACGAGTGTTTTGGATATCCCACAAATCTACACAAAACCGATCGTGTCTCGAGTTTGTCCGGATTCTGCATTTTCACATAAGCCGGACAATCCTATATCCTAAATCTTTTAAGAGATGGTCTCTTCCTATACCATATCTTGTATGGAGTGGTAGACACGGTTTTAGTTGGCACCCTGTTCAAAAGATGAATCGTAGTCTTTAATGCGTGCCCCCAAAATGATATTGGTAACTCAGCATCACTCATCATAGATCGTACCATATCTAATAGGGTGCGATTCCTCCTTTCCGATACTCCATTGTGCTGTGGTGTGTACGGAGGAGTGAGCTGAGAGAGAATCCCATTCTCTTTTAGGAAATCTAGAAACTCTGAGCTTAGATACTCACCTCCTCGATGTGATCGAAGTATCTTGATACATAGGCCTATTTGTTTTTCTACTTCAGATTTATATTCCTTAAACTTTTCGAAGGCTTCAGACTTGTGTTTCATCAAGAACACATGTCCAAATCTTGAGAAGTCATCAGTAAAGGTTATGATGTATGAAAAACCATCTCTTGCATGTGTAGACATTGGTCCACATACATCACTATGTATGAGGCCTAAGAGTTCAGTAGCTCTCTCTCCGTGTCCAGTAAACAGAGTTTTGGTCATTTTACCCTTGATGCCATACTGGCAAGTCGTATAAGATTTATATTCAAACGAGTTTAAATATCCATCTTTATGTATCTTGGTTAGTCTTGTTTCGTTAATATGACCAAGTCTACAATGCCAAATGAAGGCTTCATTTATGTCTGAAACCTTTCTTTTGTTTGCGTATTGTATATGAAAAACTGTATGCTGATTTAGGACGTATATCCCGTTATTTAATGTACCATACCCAATCAACTCTTCATTACGGTTAATGTTCATAACATTAGATTGCAATACAAAATTATATCCAGCATTGTCCAACAACGATACATATATAATATTACATAACATCGAAGGTACAAAATAACACGGGTTCAAAACCAATATACAACCAGACGGCAAACCAAGATGATACTCTCCCACTGCAGTAGCATGTATCGAGGAACCATTTCCAACCCGGAGAGTGTGATCACCTTTCTTCAAAAACCTGCTATTTCTCAGCCCCTGCACACAATTGCAGATGTGAGATCCTGACCCGGTATCTAATACCCAGGAAGCAGAGTTAATTGAAAAACAGTTTTCTGTTACAAACGCACCTGAAGTGGAAGCATCACCATGCTTCTTCTTCTTGAGGTCGGCCAGGTATCCAACGCAGTTTCTCTTCCAGTGCCCAGTCTGGTGGCAGTGGAAACATTCCCCTCGTCCTGTCGCAGTAGCCCCTTTCTTGTCCCTTCCTAGTGCCTTTTTCACTCCGCCTCTCTGCTTGATGGGATTCTTCTTCTTCTTTTCCTTTCCCTTGGATTTGGCTTTTGGGACGGAGGAAGAAGATAGCACAGCAATTCGAGCAGGATTTTTCGCTACCTTTAGTGTGCTCTCTGCACTCCTCAACATATTGAGGAGTTCAGGCAAAGACTTCTTCATGTTGGGCATGTTGAATTTTACAATGAATTGAGCAAAGGCAGGGGAAAGGGACTGTAGAACAATATCAACATACTGCTCGTTCTCCATGGTCCAACCCAGGTCCTCAAGTTCTTCGATAAGTCTAATCATCTTCAATACATGGTCACTTACAGACGTGCCAGCAGCTATTCGCATCTGAAACAACTTTCGAGATGCCTCGTATCGGAGAGTACGAGATTGCTCACCATACAACTCTTTTGTATGGAGAAAGATGGATTGAACATCCATCTTCTCGTGCTGCTTCTGATGTTCATTGTTCATAGAAGCAAGCGCGAGGCACTTGGCTGTGGCGCAGTCTATATCCCATGCCTTACGGATTTCTTTATCCGCAACTGAAGAATCAGGGCCTGGGATAAGAGGGGCTGGAGTAGTCAGGACGTATCCGACCTTATCATAGGTCAGGGCAATATCCACGTTTCTTAGCCAATCTTTATAATTCGGTCCCGTGAGTTTATTTTTATCTAATAAAAGCTTAAGACCCATCATAGGTATCTGCCATTAGGAGAGAGAAAAGAAGACACTCAGCGATTGTTCTTGTATAATTAGATAGGTTATTAATCTTATCTCACTGATGTCTCCCACTGCTTTTTATCAAATTTTCCTTCAAACCTCTTAAAAGGAAAACTAGCCAGGATTAATTACAATCTACAAGTTCGCTAACCGGTCGGCCAGGCCAGTGTCGGTACTCCGAGGGAGGTTCCCCGTGCTTTCGCACAGACCTAATTAAAGTAAACCTCGTTTTCCTAGAGGCGTAACCCCGTTCACACCTTTCTAGACACAAACTAGATTGGCTAATTGTAAAGTGCAAAACTTTCCCGGGAGTAACCTTTACTCACAGTGGGATCGAGATCCAACTATCATATAGAAGGTATGCAATCTCATTGCAAATTTCAACTCTTGAAATTCCTGATATGATTTTTACCCCTAGTGTCTTATGACCTTAACTATGGTCAATAAATCATAAGCACTAGTCACGTTCTACCCGTCATTTCGGGATTGATTTAGACCCACCCGCAAGACCCTTAACTATGGTCAACAAAGTCATGTGGTTGTCCTAATCTATCGCATCAAATGCTTTGTAGGAAGACATCACATAGCTACCATAAAGCACGCCTTAACTATAGTCAACAAATGTGGCACGAATACTAAGTACTCTTCTTCCTAAAATGGCGGAGGGCAACGGATGGTTTTCGTGAAAACCTTTGACGTTTTGAACTTGATATCGGTATAGAATCGAGTGAATAGAGTGGTTTAAGCTCAAGTTTAAAAATCGAATGGTTTTGTAGTATCTTTCTAATTTTTCTAAAGAGGTCACTCCTGGTGAAGGGATCTCGGCTCTTTCCTTATCGAATAAGTTGCTGGATATGTAAATACCACGATGCAAAGAAAAATTTAGATAAACTATAAAAACAATCGAGTTCTTTATAACATTTACTAGTTTTGCTAAAGGGGTCACTCCCGGTGAAGGGATCTTGGCCCTTTCCTCATCGAATGAGGTGCAAGATATTCAAGAATACCACTATGCAAAGCAAAAGCTAGAGTTACCCATTTTAAAAATTTTGATTCTACAACATGTTTAGGTTTCTTTTTCTTGACATTAATCACATTAATGTTGTCCCATCATTTACGTTTCCTAAACATCACAGAAAAGAAATGAAAATAGAACGTACGCTTATGCCATCCGCATTCGCCACGGGGCCCCGTCATGCACCGTTAGGTTACTTAACTAACGGCAGAGCGGGGGCTGGACTAGCGCGGGTGCAAAACATAAGCAACGTTTATTATATATCTCATATATAAATATAGCCATTTCATATCACAGATGAATACATTGGATATACTAGGAATTCCGCATTTCATTCAAGCCTTAATGAAAGACAGGTTCCACGGTCGTGATGAATAACCAAACCCCACCCTAGACCCCTACGGGTGCGGCAAACTACCCACCAAATTCCCGAAGTGAAGCAACCTCCCTCAACAAAGTGAGTAGGCCACCCGGCACTTCGAGAACCTGCTAGTTTGTGCACCCCTCCTTGGGTCTATCCTAGGAGCAAAAACAGTAAAAAGAAATTATAAAACGGTGGCTACAATCTCATCCCGGATGTGCCCCGCAAAATAATATTACATTGCTTTTTACAAATTACATTGAATGAAAGAAAAGAAAAACACTCTTTTCACATCCCCCGGCCATTCATCACGACGATCCAACATATTCCTATACATATACCATCAAAGAAGTGTGCAACCCCGACTAATTTATTTATAGCAATTAGTCGACATTTCAAACACACATCGAAAAACAAGAAACCCGATTAGCTAATCACTTAGAATTTCGATCGATAATTTTAAACCATGACAACACTTGACATGTTCCAGCAAACAAACAACTTAGTGAAAATTCCAGATATCCCAGAAACACTATTTCCTTAATCTAAGCAAACTGCTGAAAAACGAGTCAACTCGGCCACGACTCGGCAGTGGATCGGCAGCCAAACACTGAGTTTGGCCGCGGATCCGCGGCGCCTGGCGAGTTAGTGTCTCGTTTTTATACAGTGTGCTTAGAAAACCCTGCATGTATTTTTAAGGCCACATTAATAATTTTTTGAACACTTAAAAAATCGACAGAAAACGGGGACAGAAAATGTGTTTTTCGAGAAAAAATGCGTCGATCGAAGTTCTAACTTTTGGCTAACAATCTAATTATGGTTTAGTTAGGCTCTGATACCATGTTAGTTCATGTTGCATGCTCCCACAACTCTTGTAAGGCGGCGGAAGCGGTAAACGAAAATTTTCTTTGCATACAACAAGCACTTTTCCAAAGATCTTGTCTAAAGCATAACTAGAAAACCCTAACTAGGGATCTTATCTACTATGTTAGGAATTATACCTTGATGATATGGTCCTTCCGGTCTTCTCTTTGGTGCAACTCCTCTGCTCCTTGCCTTCCCTTTCGATGAACTCCTTAGCACCTTTGGATGTTGCCGATGACCTCGATCTCCGGCCATCTCAAGACCTAGATGATCCACGCGAGAGTTGTCGTGCAAGCTAAAACCCTTCTCAAGAGCTAAACCTAGAGATCAAGTTTGCTAAAAATGGTCACTAGGATGATGTAGAGATTAGTGTATTGGATTATCTTTGATCCTTGGCTTTTGATTCGTATCTCATGTGAGTGTTAAAGCAAGGAAGAAGAAGGAGGAGAGAAGAAGGAGAGAGAAAGAGTTTGTGATAATATGAAAATTCAAGCATGGAAATTAGATATGGTTCAAATGGCTCAAATGAAATAATTGAAGCATGCATTATAAAATTAGCACCATGCTTCAATAGTAACTCCAAAACAATATAAAATAAAATAACCCATTCTTTCAACCATACTTGGACTTTCTAATTTCCACCTCATTTATTAATTTTCATAAAATAAATAATGTATTATGAGGTAGCATCTTCTAGAAGGTATTCTTGTAACAATTACAAAAATACCCCTCCTCCGTATACCGTATACCCGTATCCGAATTTCGAAAAATACGAATACCAATGATCCAATAATATAATACCGGTATTCGGCTTAAACCAAAACCTACCAATATTATCGTTCCGATTATTATTCCTGTAAAAATTACACGAACATAATCGAAACCCTGCCACAACACCTTACGGCTGCCGTAACAACTTACGGCCTCTACATCTTTCGCCTGAACGAGGGAACCCTCTGTGTGGGACTCTAAAGACTCGACAGTGCGATGGCAGTGGGTTTAACCACACGCATGTCAGCGGCACAAGCTTTGCGTAACGGCTACCCAGGTACATGACGAAAAGGTGGACGACGAGCGAACTCATCACAATCCCAACGAGCCTGCAAACAACATTTACCGTACATTCCGGTCTTTTCGTCTGATACGTCGCATATGAAGTCTAGGGGTGGTAAATGTCACACCCCAGCAACTTTATAAGTCATGCTGATTTACGGCTCATAATAGTTCGAGGAACTACTGATAACACTTATCAGTAAACCTCGAGAACCCTGGCCAGGGATTTAGGTGTTATAGCCGATCAAACATAGCACGACATCAACTCCTTATAACGGGAAAGATGAAACCCCTCCTATCACTCACTGTCTCCATGTGATTCGGGACTATACCCAATGTCCACCTGTTTGCACTACTCAATAGAGCCGTGGTAGGGTGGAAATCAAAGTACAGTGGGGACCACACAAGACTCCATGACGATCTCGGCTCTACAGACTAACCTGTACAAGTGTCACCAGAGAACTTCTATCTGACAATAGGTATATATACCATCTAGGAGTTCTCGGCGAGTCCTGTTCGGTGTACCCATTCTCCAATGAGCACCTATGTACAATCTTTGATGTCAAACACCAATGGTTGTGGAATCAACCATCGCCCCACAGGGTAAGGAAACGTACACACTAGTCTTACTTGGAAATACCGATGCCTTGTCTCGATATACCACAGACTAGGAACTATTAAAGGATATGCTTATAGACTATCCAGGCCCCACTAGTATGATCTCATCATAATCCTGGTAGTCAAGTATAATCCTAAGAGCTTCATCAACATGCATATAAAGATATGAAATATAATACAAGATGAAGATAAACCAGATAGCATACTATCATTTCGAGCAAAGATTGTTTCTGCACATATACATGCCTAGCATCCTATACAATACAGGCCTCTGGGCATACATATCTAACAATTTCTTGCACTCCGTACATTTGATTTGGACTTTGCGCATGTTCGACGCTTGATATTGGATTTCATGATTTCGTGCATGTTTGATGCGCATGATTTATATTTTATTCGTGCATGATGGATGCACCTGATTTGGAGTTTCGCGCGTGTTGAGTGCATGTTTTGAGATGCAATTTTGGTGCACACCCGATGCACTAAATAGGGATTCTTCGTGCATGTCAGGTGCACCTGATGTTGCTGTCATGCACGCCCATTGCCCTTGGCAGATGTTTCGTGCACACCCGTTGCACCTAGATGTTGTTTCTGTGCACATGTATGGCACATATATGTGATTTTGATTTCCGTGCGCACCAGACGCATAGGGTATTCTTATATACATTTTGGGATTGATTTCTTATGGAGCAGTACATTTTTATGATATTTGCTAATTGTTTTCATACTGGGCAGGGCTAGTCAGAGGATAGTACCTGGATATATTTTGCATGCATTGATAGTTATCGAAGGGTTTTCTAAAAAGAGAGCTATAGTCTCAGTATTTACCTACGTGTCTGATATGACACGACACGTTTAAAATAAGGAAACCCTTCTAAATTGTTCATGCGCGTGCATTACGTTATGATGCGTTTTATGTATTGATGATTTCGGAGCCCCGATAACTTGGACTTTTTAGTGAAATGTTTCAGTATTGAGGGGTTTAAATTTAAATTCGGGTATCGAATTTCGTAAAGGGAGGAAGATTGTAACATTTTAAAAAAACATAAAATATTGTTTTGGGAATTTTTATAATTAAATAATAAAATATTGAATATTTTAATAAGGCGGTATAATTAAATACCGATAAATTGGGGAAAAAATTTGGAAAATTATGGAAATTACTAAAAAGATGGTGTTTTATGTGAATTATACAATTTCAAGTTTTTATGATTAATTATACGCTAATTTAGTGCTAATCGCGATTAAAAATTGCTAATCGTGCTTTAAGCTAGTTTTGTGCAAAACATGCACCATGTTTTTTTTTACTTGTTACATTTTCCTACATGATTTTAGGTGAAGGGTTAAATGTTTTGGGTTTACTATTGAGGAGAGAAGAAAAGAAAAGAAAATAGAAAAGGAAAAGATTAAAGAATTAGGTATGGGTGAGAGAGAGAAAGGTGAGGGTTGCTTTGACTTGGCTATTCCCTCTTCATTCTTCACCCATTTCCTCTCCCCTCAACTCCCATGCTACTGCTGCTGCTACCCCCTCTCTTCCTCCTCCACTACAACCCACAAAACTCCATTAAAAACAATACAAAATCCCATTCCCTTTTCACAAAAGTTGTGCACAACCTCACAAGCTACTCATTGAACCAAGAAAAATTTGATTTTGGCGCTGTAGGGGATTCATGGGAGCTAAATGAGGTAACCCTTTCACAATTATTGTAGTGTTTCAAGTGCTTAAGCCTCATTTCAAGTTTAAAATCGTTTTGGCGAAGTTTAGCGATGGTTGAAAACTCAAGTTGGGAATTAGGGTTTGATTTGAATAGAGATGGTGTAATTGGGCCTTACAGATGACCTTAGACCCCCTATAATGATAAAAACCCAGACCAAACACCATACAAAAACCTGCAACTGAAAACAGAAATAGTCCATGTCGGTTTTGTGAGTGTTTAAGGCATGCAGGGAAATCTGGAGTGATCCGAGGCCAATACTAGAAAAGTAAACAATTCCAGTAGCCGAGATGGACTACCACGAGGCCACCCTACAAGAACGAGCCCCTAACTCCTTACCAGAACCGGCCTGGCCGGAATTTCCCTTTGTGTGGCCGGTCACCTTGGTGGGTTGGGTGCCCAGGTTGCCTCCATAGCTCACATAGACCCTATACTGCACCTTAGACTTGTTTGCTTACCTAGTTTTCACCTTATACAAAATCTGGGACTAAAAAATTAATTTTCTATTTTGATTTGAGTTATAGTTTCCGTATTTTAAATCCTGAATTTTGGTGTTTGCGTTTGTACTCGGTCATTTGACGTTGTACGTCTATCCAGAGTGTTATTGGGTTGAGTTGCGAGATGCAAACTATAGGTTCTAACCTATAAGCTATTAAGCATGTCGTTTTGGTTTTCGTGTGTCGTTTTGGGTTCGATTTTGTTTTAATGCGATGCGATACATGTGACATGTAGGTACCCCCACGATGATTCGAGATGATGAAGAAGATGATAGCGACATCAACATCGGCAAGCAAGACGCAAGGTGAGTAGATTATATCTACGGGGGAAGTCGGGTGGATGGCGTATAGCACCCCCGCAGTTTGATATTTAGTATACTATATATATACTATATATATTTGTATGATAGCGTTAGGTGTGACATGGATATTCAAGATGTGATTAGGTGTACTATGGTTAGATTAGGGTTTAGAAGTAAACTAGTATAGTTTCCTAGTTGCGAACCCTAGAATAGGTTTACACCCACACGCGCACACATGCTTATTTGTTATACTTATACCTGGATGATGAGGATAGTGGATGATATTTGGAGATGAGTCGATGAGATTGGGTATAGTGCCATGAGATCGGTGATATGATGTGGTTCGTATTTGGGATACGACATGAGATTTTAGCGGGCCTTTGGGCGTGTTTTCATACACGCACATATATCTATATAGATGGTATCAGTTGTACTAGACTTAGATCAGTACCCCAGTTCATGAGATATGATGATAAGGATACCAGATAATTGATGAGATGAATGTGATATTTGACCCGTACCCAGATTTGGGATGTCGTATGATGATTTACTGTACGAGCTTTAATTGATGATAAGATCCGCACTTATGACTCGAGGATGTCATATGATATTGTATCATACGCGGTACCAATGAGGCGGGATCACCGACTATTATATATATATATATATATATATATATATATATATATCGACTAAGATTTAGGTGGTTTCCATAACCCTCCCGATTAGCTTGTTAGTTAGATCTGTAGTTTGCATAATAGATGTTAGGTTAAACCCGAGTGATACCTGCCATTCAAATGGCAAAACTGTATGACATTTTTTATATGGATGTAGATTCTTCACTGTTGTGTTTATTAGTCGATTTCTGCATATTCTTGTCATTCGCACCGCATTGCATGTGTAAATGTATTTATTGTTATATGAAAACCATGCTGTCAGGACACCAGCACCATTATCGATGATGCGTATGTTCCACGTACACCTGCTTGCCGGCTCACACACTTCATCATCGATAATTGCCATGTCACTACACAGTAGGATTGTTGGATCAGGATATGACTACTTGCATGACATGCTTGTGCACATACCTATTGTACACTCAAACTTGTGCACATACCTATTGTACACTCATACTTGTGCACATACCTATTGTACACTCATACTTGCATACATACATATTGTACACTCATACTTGTACATATACCTATTGTACACGCATATTTGCGTACATACATATTGTACACCCATACAAGCATACATGCGTATTTGCACATACATAGATGATTCTATCTTGATTTGGAGATTTGGGAATCGTAAGATACATTTTAAAACTGATTCATATAAAAGAGCGGTTTTCCCTCAATATATGCATATTACTATTCCATGTTGCATGATATACTGATATGCTTACATTTCTTTTATATGTCGCATACATCATGCTTTATGATTATACGCATTGAGATATGTTGTTTCCATGATATTTCTGGATTTAGGGACCGTAGGTATTTCAAAAGAGAGTATGTATTGTTTTATAAACCCGGTTACCCTTGATATGATATTTCAGTGCGTCCACCATGTGTTTTCTCGGTTCTGAGAGCGACAAGTGAAACCCGATCGAGGAGATGGATGAGGCCGATTGCGGGTACATAGTGGACCCGGTATGGTACCCCGGGGCGAGAACGGATCGCTGTGTTGCAGACGGTGAGCATGGCAGAGGGACTACTACCTACCATTGATTGTATTTGGGCTCGGCGGATATCCGGAGGATACCGACCAGAGTCGAGAGATGATATGGGCCGATCCGGACTGACGGAGCCCATGGGTCGATCCAGACTGACGAAGCCCGATATTTGAGGATTTACGTGCCGTTGCTGGGCACAGGTTTCATGATGTGTTCGAGTGTCGATACTGGACACTCTGGTTCCATGATTTTGATGTGTCGCGGGGGACACACGCTGATTTATATCCTCATACTTCCTTGCATATGCTTAATGATATTTACATGCATGATGCTTTATGTCATTGGGTGACACGTGGACGGGATCCATATACATATAGTCGACATTGATGACCTTGATCACATAGTTGGATGATATCCACATACTCAGAGACTTCCTGATGTAGTTGACATTGATTACATTGATCATACCTCATAGTTATGATATGTTGCTACCTGTGGCACTGACACGAGCACTTGGTACAACACTTCTGTATAGTTGTTTACCCTTGCCACCTTATCATGCTTCAGACTTATTCATATTGAGGATATATTATTATTGATCGTATTGACCTAGGATTGTGTCATACATACGATTTCTGCTCTGTGATGTTTTCAATTAACGAGTTGGCAACTCACCCCCGTTGTGCCACAGCTCTTGCAGGTTTTGCCGTACAGGTTTCATTGCGGCTTTTTGGCACACTGCTTCCCTTACGGGTGATTTGCTTTGGTAGGTGGGTTCTTTTGCATCAAAACCACCATTGTATATGTATTATTCAGTTGTATATAGTAATTCCATATACCAAACTTGTATATTATTTCAGACTTAGAAAACCAGTTGTGTATTATTTCGACCTTAGACTCGCGCGTTGTAGTATTATGATTTTCATGCTGATTTTGAGTTTCCTTTTGAGTTTTGATCCTCGCCCTTCGGCGTTATATATTATACTGCTTGCGTGGTTGTGACCGTCGATTGATGAAGAGCTAGCTCCCCCCTTGGGGATGCCTTTTATCATTGTGCATATATTATTCTTGTTGTATCCCGTTCAGGGTCAGTATTTACAAAGGAAACACTGCTGAAATTTTCAGAAAAGACTAGAGATTTTAAAAATGCATATTCGGCTTGCTTATTTAAAAACCTTGCTTTTAAACATGTTTTCTTTACTTCTTAAAAACTAGTTTTCTTTATTTACTCCTTAAAATGGTTTCAGATTTCTGCGCTTTTGGCTTACTTGAATTAGATGGGGTGTTCTAGATTTCATATGATTCAAGGGCCAGTCACGTGCTATTTCGGGTCGTGACAGTAATGATCTTGTTAGTCTAACTTAGCACCAAATATAATTTAACATTTGGCATGCTTGATGCCTCTAGAACCTCATGGTGGTGCTAAGGTCGACTTTCATGGTATCAGAGATAAGCTAGAACGTTAGGGTAACTTGTAGCGACATTAGAAATCCGCCGTTTTTGTCGCGCAAAAACTGCCGATAAAATTTTTTTCAAAAATAATGTTTTGAGTTGTTTGCACACCCTGCGGGCTCACGGTTTGAACCAAGAAGCCATGCGGTGGAGCGTTCTTACCGCAGGGACACCTCGAGGAGGGAGGCAAATGGCTGGGCCCACTCCCCAATACCACCACAAGGTGGTCTTGGCGGTGGGGACCTAAAACTGCCCCACCTTAGGTAGTTTCGGGTCTGCTTCACCCCCTGTCCACCTCATGGTGGCCTTAGGTGTGGGGTACCCTTTCTAGGCTGCCCATTCGATAGTTAATTTTGGGATCTTCGCCCCCACGAAGATTCGGACGGGTTTCGAGTTCGTTTTGACTCCCGGATTGGCTTAAAATGATCGGTTTTGGAACTTTAGCTCACTGGATATTTCATGTCTTGGAAAAATTGGTAAAGTTTGCTAATTGCGTGCGGAATTCTAATGTCGCGGTTACTTTACAAGATGTTTGATGTGTGTGATACAGTTATTAGAATCCGGATTAATTATTTTTATGAAAACTAGTTAGTATATTGTAAAGCAAGCTGTTTACTCTCAATTGATCGAATTCCACGAAATTTTGATTCGGATCAAAACTCTGTCGCAATTGTGTATTGTACGCGATCACTAAGTCGGGAATATTGTTGAATTATCTGACAATCAATTGAAAAGAGTTTTCAATTTGAGACTAAAATTCAAGTTTTATAAACTAGGTATGAAATCCAGAATATGTGATATTCCGGGTTTATGATGTCTAAGGTAATTGCGGATTCTAATTATTGTAGTTTTCTATTTCTTTTTCTGCGACCGTAAGTGTAATATGTGAGGTATCCCAATCTCGTTGCTATATGTCAACGGGTTTTAGAGATACACATATTTTCTTACGTTGATGATATGTGATATCATGTATTGCTGTTGATATAATTTGTTGGATCGTCGTGAAAGAATAGCCAGCGGGGTTTTATGTGAGATGAGGGTTTTTATTTTCATTCATGTAAAATCTGTATGTAATATTCTTTTATTGGGGCACTTTCGGGTTGAGGATGATGTCACCATTGTTTTATATTATTTACTTTTCCGCATGAGGATAGACCCAAGGCGGGGAGCACAAGTAACCGGGTTCTATAGTCCAGTGGGAGACCATCTCAAGGAGTTGAGACCGGGTCTCCTAACACTAGAATTGGTAGGGTTACTTGCCGCTCTCGTAGGGGTCTAGGGATGTGGGTTTGACTATTCATCATGACCGTAGAATCCGTGTTTTATATTACTGGCTAAATTTAAAACATGGACATCCTAGTATGTCCAATATTTCATATGTTTCTTCTGCTGCTTTATTCTGTGATTTTGATCATATAACTGCGTGAGATGAATGTGATATTATATATATGATATATAATAAATGTTGTTTATGTTTTGTACCCGCGCTAGTCCAGCCCCCGCTCTGCCAGTAGTTAAGTAACCTAACGGTGCATGACGGGGCCTCGTGGCGAATGCTGATGGCATAAGCGTACGTTCTATTTTCGTTTCATTTTTTTGTAATGTTTAGGAAACATTAATTGATGGGACTTCATTAATGAGATTAATGAAAAGAAAGAAACCAAAAGATGTTGTAAAATCAAATTTTCAAAAAGGGTAGCTTTAGTTTTTGCTTTGCATAGTGGTATTCCTTCATGAATATCCAGCATCTCATTCGATGAGGAAAAAGCCGAGATCCCTTCACCGGGAGTGAACTCTTTAGCAAAACTAGAAAATTCTACAACTCACTCGGTTTGTTATTGATTGCTTCTCTAGTTCTTGCTTTGCATAGTGGTATTGCTGAATATCCTGCACCTCATTCGATGAGGAAAGAGCCGAGATCTCTTCACCGGGAGTGACCTCTTTAGTGAAGCTAGAAAAGCCTCAAAAACACTCCTTTTCAAAATCACTAGTGTAACATTTCAGAAAATAAAATATTATATTCAGAAATTTAAAAACATCAAATAATGAATATTATGAATATTATGAAGTATGGAGACTAGTTTTAAATGATATGGTATAACTATATAGCGATAAATTGGGAAATATTTGGAAATTTTTATTAATTATTGATTTTAAAAGAATTTATGAAGATTAGGAATTTTACAATTTGGTATACAATTAATTGTATATAAGTTAGTATTTCTAAACTCGATTAGTACTTAATTATGCATTAAGCTTAGTTAGGCATATGACATACACCATGTCATGTTTCAAAACATATTTTTTTATCATTCTATGAACCATGACATCTTTGTTTTTCTTTTATATATATGGGGTTTTTGTTTTAATTGAAAAAGGAGAAAAGAATAAAGAATAGATGTATGGGCAAGAGAGAGGGTGAGGGGTCTCTTTGACCTTGGCTCATTGTCTTCATATTCACCATTCTTCTTATCTTTCCCCATGGCTACCATCTCCCTCCACCTCATCTACCTCCTCACCACACCCCCAAATCCACACCAAAACCTTGCTTTCCCTTCATTAAAATTGTGCACAAGCTCACTACAAGCATGGTGGACTAAGTAAGTTAGGATTTTAAGCACTTGGAGCAACTCAAGAAAATTCTTAAGTTGCCAAATGAGGTATTTATTTCACCATTAGTGTAGTAATTCATTTCCTTTAGCATCTATTTTAGTTTAGAAGTGATTTTGTGAGGTTTAGTGATCTTGGAAAATTCTAAGATGAAATTAGGGGATTCTTGAGTTGTAATGGTGCAAGTGAGTGTAATTAGTGACTACAAACCCCTTTAGTGTTAAGATCCTGCACCAAGTGAATTTTAGAACCAAAGACTTAGACTTTAGAAACTTTCCAAGTCAGTTTTTTAGCTTGTGATGCCTATAGGGAATCTGGAGTGACCTGAGAGCTGTACGAAGAAAACTAGCAACCCTATTGACCTAGATTTAACATTAGAAGACCACTGTGTAAATATGAACCCAATCCATGCATCCAAGGCCGGCCAGGCTGGAAATTTGGGTAATGTCGCCGGGTCATCTGTGGGTATTGGTGTTGGAATTGGTTCTGTAGCTTACATATTCCATATACTACCCCACTGTACTGCATGTTTATCCCCATTTTACCCTAGACTAAATCTGGAACCTTTTTTCCAGGGTTGTTGTTTTTTTTTGTGACTTTTAAATGACTTGAACTTTGGATATTGTGTTTTGTCTCGGTCACTTGACGTTTGTACGTCGATATCGGGAGTTGGTGGTTATTCTTGCATGCGTAGACTATAGGTTTTCACCTATGTGTGATTTGTGTGCCGTTTTGGATTTTCGTACGCGATTCTGTTGACGATACTATGTGTTTATATATGTAGGCACCCTCATGTGGACTTTGAACAATAAGGAAGTGCGTGGCGTAATCGACATCGACAAGCAAGGATCAAGGTGAGTAGATGTATATCTACGATGGAAGTCGGGTGGATGGCGTACCCCAGCAATTTCGTAGGATATGATGTGTTTTTGATATATATGCATATGCGTTATTGCGAGATATGAATACTTAGCAAGAAAGGCTTTAGGAGACCACGGGTTGGATTTAGTGTAATTGGAAGAAAGTGCTTTTAGTTAGTTTCTTAGTCGCGAAACCCTAGAATAAAGGTTGACACACACACACACATGAACACATGTGATTTGATTATAGGTGTATATGTTATATGTATATATATATGTGTGTGTGTGTGTGTGTGTGGATGCATTGATATATAAATATATACGTATACACGGATGATGATCCCAGTATATGATTCTTAAAGATGAGCCGATATGATCGGGCATGATGCCATGAGATTATGATATGTGATTGGGTCGTGATATGATATACAACATGACATTATAACGGATCGCTGGGCGATGTGTTTTCAAACACACGAAGATATATGTTTGATGATATTGGAATGTACTAGATTTTAGAATGGCACCCCTAATTCATGACTTTACGATAATGATACCATATGAATAATGAGGTATATGTGATATTTGACGCGTACCCCGATTTTGGGATACCGTACGATGTAGTTTACCGTGCGAGGTATAGATATGATGATTGATCTACACTCATGACTCGAGAATGTCGTACGATATATTTTACCGTACGTGACGTTATTGAGGCGGGATTGCCGACCACTAGATATATCGACTCGGACTTTAGGTGGTTTTCCTTACCCTTTCGAATGGACTCGAGTCATACTTATTTTCAAAACTAACGAATCGTGATTATTTTTAAAGACAGGCCGTGGGATACTACGGATTTTTCAAAAGACGTATATTTTCGCAAAGACCCCGTAGCCCCTATTTTTCTAAAACCATGATTCGTGCTATTTCAAACACCAAAAAACTGTATGACTCGCATATGGAAAGGTATATTCTTAAATACTACGGTTACTACATCATTTTCCGTATATTCATACTGTTCTCATCGCATTGCATGCTTATAAATGTGTTTTCTTAGTTATTATGAACCCCTGTTGTCAGGACACTAGCACCATTACCGATGATGCGTGTGCTCCACGTACACTTGCTTTCCAACCCCTGTCCTCGGCGAGTCCTGTTCATTCTACCCATTCTCTGTGGGTTAAAGCAGGCATCTCAGTGGAGGGACGGTATGTTGGAAAGGTTCCAAGCTATATACCGTAGCAGACTCGTTGATAGAGGCTAATTACATCGCTATTAATGATGCTGCCAAAGAGGTTGTCTGGATGAAAAAGTTCATATGATGAACATGGTCCATACCATTGGGAATCCAGTACCTGTGTATTGTGATGACAATGGAGCTGTGGCTTTGGCCTAGGAACCCCGGTCACGTCAGTGATCCAGACAATTCTTAGATAGTATCACCTGATTAGGGAAATAGTTGATCTCCGGGGGATCGAGGCAGGTGAGTTGACACAGAGGATAACACAGCGGATCCACTCACCGAGGCCATCCCCCAGATGCTATTTGAGAGACTTTTAGGACGTTGGGCATGAGATACTATAACAACTGGCCTTAGTGCAAGTGGGAGATTGTTAAGAATATGTATGCCCTATAGGCCATTATTGTACATGTGATGTATATTATAGTGGATTCTTGGGCATATATTTAGAGGACTTTCTTGCTCGGCATGATAGTATGCTATCTGGTAACCATTTATTTTAACATGTTGACTGGTATTCTTTACTGTCTTGCTCTCATATGTTGATAAAGCCATTAGGATATGTACTTGACTACCAAGATTATGATGAGATCATACTAGTGGGGCCAGGGTGGTCCAAAAGTACATCCTTTAATAAGTTCCTAGTCGAGAGAATATCGATACTAGGGCATCGATATTCCAGAGTAGACTAGTGTGTACGTTTCTTGTCCCTTAGAGGGCGATGGTTGATCCCACAACCATTTGTGTGTGACATCAAAGATTGTACACAGGTGCTCATTGGAGAATGGGTACACCGAACAGGACTCGCCCAGGACTCCTATGTGGTAGTATACCTATCGTCAGATAGCAGTCCTCTGGTGACACTAGTACAGGTTAGTCTGTAGACCCGAGATCGTCATAGAGTCTTATGTGGCTCCCACTGTGCTTTGATTTCCTCCCTACGATGGCTCAAAGGAGTCGTGCAAACAGGTGGATTTTGGGTACAGTCCCGAGTCACATAGAGGCAATGAGTGATAGGAGGGGTTTCGTCTCTCTCGGTATTGGATGTTAATGTTGCACTATGCTCGATTGGCTATAACTGGAAGTCCCCGGCCAGGGCTGCTGCCGAGATTTACTGATAAGTGTTATCAGTAGTTTCTCGAACCGTTATAGGCCAGACATCGGCATAACTTATCACGTTAATGGGGACTGACGTTTACCACCCCTAGACATGATATGCGACATATCAGACGTAGAGACCGGACTGTACGGTAGTGTTACTGATTGGCTTCATGAAGAGTATGGACAAGCTTGCTTGTTGATCTTCATATCGCTCAATACTCGGGTAGCCGTTACGTCCAGCTAGTACCGCTGACGGCTTGTAGGTGATTGATGTGATCATCATCTACTGTTGGCGTATTGAAGGTTCTTTAGAGTCCCTCACAGAAGTTTCTTGGTTCAAGAGAAACGAAGAAGGACACATATGTGATATGTGTGTGGGCCTGATTAAATATGTGTATGTGATACCGTATTGTAATCTGGCAGTTATATGTTATCGGTTCGGTTATATGTGATATAACTAGATTGTCGAATGAAGTGTTGATTTGATAATGTGTCATACAGATAAATGATATTAGTCGGTCATATGTGATATAACCGGATTATTAAATCAAGCATTGATTTAATGGCCCCACTCTGCGGCTTCACAGGCAATGCCGTCCGATCGAAGGATAATGTGATATATATTATATATGATATAATTATATATTAACTAATATCATTAGATCACTAATTATTCTTCATTATATATATATATATATATTAATATATATATATATAATGAAGCATGGCTTAATTTTCTATATTTTGAGAAAAATAGAAATGAGGTGTAAATTGAGAGCATGGTTGCAAGCATGGGAGTTATATTTGTTTATTCATCTTAACTCACTATTAAAGCATGGTTGCAATTTTATATTGCAAAATTCCATGCTTGAATGAGTGGGGGTCAAGTGTTGCCATTCATTCTTTGCTCATTTTCAATACTTAGCCATTTTTCTTCAGTTGCTCCCATGTTTGCTCTTTAGCTTCTTCTTCTTCCTCAATTGCTATATTTCAAGCTTCAACCCTCACATGTGATGTGAACCATGAAGCTTGAACAAAAACTTGTGAGCTTTTCAAATCCCCTACTTCACCATCCCACACCAAACGAGCAATTTGGTGGGGTGTGTTTCCTACACTAAAGGAGTTTAGTGTAGAGTGCGCGAAGATCACGAAGGAGGTTCGTTCAACTTGAAAAGGAGCCTTTTAGAGTCGCGTGGACTTCAACCCGGTGCTTTAGAAGAGAATGACTCAAACTACAAAGGCCGTATTCTCTTTTCTTCTCTTTAGTTCATCAAATCACAAAGGAATACCCTAATAATCTACTAATGATCTTGTTAGTCTAACATAGCACCTAATAAAATTTAAAATTTGGCATGCTTGATGCCTCTAAAACCTTATATCTTAACTAATATTATTAGCTCACTAATCATTTACTTAATATATATTAATATATATGTGATATATATATATATATGTTATATATATATATATATATTAAATATGGCATGGTTTTTATTTTTGTGAAAAATAGAAAATGAGGTGGAAATTGAGGAGAATGGGGTGAAGCATAGCTTGATGAATATTATATTCATCTTACTTCACTATTGAAGCATGGCTTCAATTTTATATTAGAAGAATATGTATGCTTCAATAAGTGAGGGTTTTTTCACAAGCCATTCTACACTTGATCATTTTTCATTGCTTGCTCTCTTGAGCTCATTCTTGAGTTGGTCCCATCTTCTTCTTCTTCCTCTTCATGATGCATCAAAGTTCCAACCCCTCACATGAAATGTAAACTATGGAACTTTGAACACATTAGTGAGGAAACCATCACCCCTACTTCACCATCCCACACTTGATTAGCAATCAAGTGCAGTGTGTTTCCTACACTAAAGAGTTTAGTGTAGAGGTAGCTTGGATTGGCGGACTTCGGATGGATCGTCTTCGACGCAAAGATCATGGAGGAGGCTCGTTCAAACTCGAAGAGGAGCCTAGTGGAGTCGTGTGGACACATCCCGGAGCTTTAGAAGAGAAGAAAATGAACTACAAAGGTTGTATGCTCTTTCCTTCTCTTTTGTTTTTGATATCATCATAGAAAAACCCTAATCTTCTTGTTAATATCTTAGTTTATTTAGCTTAGTACCTGAAATTTTTTGAATATAGCAATCTTGATGCTGCTAAAACCTCATGGGGATGCTGGGGTTGACTTTCATAAAGCCAATCAAACAGGTGGCAAGAAGGATGCGACTTGAACTTGAAATGGGTATCATCGCTGAAGTCAAGAAACTAATCGACTCTGGATTCATCCAAGAGGTTCAATATCCAGACTGGATCGCTAACATCGTTCCGGTGATGAAGTAAAATGAGACGGTTCATATCTGCGTAGACTTACGGGACCTCACAAAGCTTGCCCAAAGGACGACTTCCCAGTGCCTGTCACTGAGCTAATGATTAATAATATGTCCACTCAATAAGTCTTCCCCTTCATGGATGGATCTTCAGGATGCAACCAAATAAAAATGCATCCTGAAGACCAGAAGCATACAGCCTTCCAAACCCCGTTAGGCATATTATGTTATAAGTTGATGCCTTTCGGTTTGAAGAATGCCGGCGCTACCTACCAGAGGGCCATGACAAACATCTTCGATGACCTCATACACGAGATTATCGAATGCTAAATCGACGATCTTGTAGTGAAGTGTAAATCTCATGAGGAACATTAGGAACATCTAAAAATAGTGTTCCAACTCTTCAAAAGTATAATCTGAAGATAAACTCTCTAAAATGCACGTTTGGAGTTTCCTCAGGAAAATTCCTGGGATTCATCATACGTCACCAGGGTATTGAAATCGATCCCTCAATGATCAAGACGATTATGGAAATGCCCACGCCACGAACCCTCAAACAACTATGATCTCTCTAAGGAAAGCTCGCGTATATCCTGCGGTTCATAGCCAACCTCTCTGGAAAATACCGTCTCTACAGTCATTTGATGAAGAAGGGAACCCCATTAGCCTGGGATCAGAAGTATCAAAACGCACTAGATGAAATCAGCAATACCTGCAAAATCTGTCGGTATTGGCTGCTCCGGTTAAGGAAAAACCCCTTATCCTATATACAACGGCCCTTGAGGGTCCTCTAGGCGCATTATGGGCATAAGAGAATGAACAAGGAAATGAGAAAGCTCTATATTACTTAATCCAAGTTCTCCTAGGGGCAGAAAGAAACTATTCCCCCATCAAAAAGCATTGCCTAGTGCTGATCTTCATGATAACGAAGCACAGCCATTACGCCTTAGCACATGAGGTCCAACTCATATCGAAAGTGGATCCTCTCAAATATCTAATGTAAAAGTCCATACTGGCAGGAAGGCTTGCCAAATGGGTCCTCCTCCAGATGGAGTTCTCAGTAACGTATTGATCTCTCAAAGCAGTGAAAGGATAGGCCATAACTGACTTTCTGGCGGAGCATCCAACACCAGCCGACTCTCCCCTAAATTGTGAGTTGCCAGACGAAGACGCGTTCGACACAATCAAAGAAGAGAGAAAAAAATGAGTCCTAATGGGAATTCTTCTTCGATGAAGCATCCTCTATGAAGCGGCGAAAGCGAAATACCCCTATAATCAAAGCCGGGGTAGGCCTTATCTCTGTGACCCCGCAAGGAGGGATATTGCATTATTCATTTTACTTAACGGAGCCAAAAACAAGCAACGAAGCTAAATATGAAGCTTTGATGGCCGGTCTTGAGATTGCTGTCGACATAGGAATCAAACACCTCCTCATATATGGAGACTCCCAGCTGATCGTTAGTCAAGTAACCGGAGATTGTCAAATGTGTAAGCCAGAGCTGATAAGGTATGGAGAAAAGGTGCAACAATTGTTGACACGAATCTCCTCCTATACCATGGAAAGCATACCGCGAGCGGAAAATAGCAAGGCAGATGCATTGGCCTAATTGACTAAGGAATTGGCCGATGAAGATCTCGATGACATAAGGATCATTGTTAAAAGATGCAGGGTCCTCAGGCCAACAGATATATCTTCAGGAGACCTGATAAAGCCATCCGAAGAAAAAGAAATGACCGAACGGGTAGCCCTTCGAATAGAGGACAAAGAGAAGGTTAAGGACTGGTGGGAAGTCATCATAGAGTACTTCAAGTCCCAGCGAACGGCTGAAAATGCGGAATCTAGACATCAGCTCAAGAAACGAGTTTTGTCATTTGCCTTCATCAATGATACTCTATATAAGAGATCATTCGATTGCCTATGGCTAAGATGCCTAGGGCCGGACGAAGCAAAGAAAGTCGTCTAAGAAATACACGATGGACTATGCGGTTCTCATCAAGCTAGACCAAAGATGAAGCTGAAAACAAAAAGAATGGATTACTATTGGCCCACGATGATTCAAGACTGCCTCGAATATACGAAACAGTGTCACTCGTGCCAAATTCACGGGGACTTGATACACCAGCACCTAATTCCGCTGCACCCGACAGTGGCTAGCTGGTCGTTTGAAATGTGGGGACCGATATAATTGGCCCCATCGAACCGGCGTCATCTAAAAGACATCGGTTTATATTGGCAACAACCAATTACTTCAAAAAGAGGGCAGAAGCTGTAACACTAAAAGATGTGAAGACGTAGAATATCCTCCACTTCTTCAAAACCTATGTCATCTATCGGTTCGACATTCCGTGACGAATTATCTCGGATAATGGACCAGCTTACAGAAGCCATAAAATTAGCCGTTTCGCACGGCAGCATAAAATAGATTGGAGATATTCTTCGGTCTATAATTCTCGGGCCAACGGTCTAGCTGAAACCTTCAATATGACCTTGATCAAGATTTTAAAAAAGACAATGTCCAGAAACAAAAAAGACTGGCATGAAAAGGTGCATATAGGAGTTCTCGGCGAGTCCGTTCAGTGTACCCAGTCTCTATGACGATCTCGGATCTACTGACTAACCTGTATAAGTGTCACCTGAGAACTGCTATCCGACGATAAATATAATACCATATAGGAGTTCTCGGCGAGTCCGTTCAGTGTACCCAGTCTCCACTGAGAACTCGTATACAATCTTTGATGTCAAACACCAATGGATATGAGATCATCCATCGCCTATCAAATGGGTCAAGAAACGTATACGCTAGCCTACTCTGGAATATAGATGCCCCGTCTCGATACACCCACAACTAGGAACATTTAAGGATATGCTTATAAACTACACATATCCCACTAGTATGATCTTTTGGCTATAGTGCCATCAAGGTAATTATCATAGTCGTAGGCAGGTGATTATGATGATTGAGGGAGGACCTATACCGGTAGAACAATTTTACTCGAGATGAGAGTATGCTATCTGGTTTGTCTTTATCATCATGTATAGCATTAGGTGACATTACAGATCACTATTACATGTTGATAGAGCCGATAGGATTTTTTCTTGACTGCCAACAGTATGATGGAGATTATATACGTGGGAGCTGGGTAGTCTATAGGCACATCCTTAAATATCCCTAGTTGTGGGAGTTTCGAGACTGGGCATCGATACTCCAGAGTAGACTAGTGTATACTAATCGTGACCCCGTTGAGGGGCGGTGGCCGGTCTCATAAGCCATTGGTGTTTGTTTGTTCACCTAAGATGTATACAGGTGCTCATTGGGTTATGAGTACACCGGACGGACTCGCCGAGAACATGCTGGTTGGTATTATACCTATTGTCAGATAGCCGTTCCCTGGTAACATGTGTACAGGTTAGTCTATCGACCTGAGATCGTCATTTGTTTCGTATGAATTCCCACTTTACTTTGTGTTGGCTATAGTGCCCTTAAGGCAATTATCATAGTCACAGGCAGGTGATTATGATGATTGAGGGAGGACCTATACCGGTAGAACAGTCTTACTCGAGATGATAATATGCTATCTAGTTTGTCTTTATCATCATGTACATGCTTTATGTGGTATTACAAATCACAATTACATGTTGACAGAGCCCATAGGATTTATGCTTGACTACCAGCATTATGATGGCGATCATATACGTGGGAGCTGGGTGGTCTATAAGCAAATCCTTAAATGTCCCTAGTCGTGGGTGTTTCGAGACTGGGCGTCGATACTCTAGAGTAGACTAGTGTATACTGATCAAGACTCTAACGAGGGGTGGTGGCCCGATCTCACAAGCCATTGGTGTTAGTTTGTTCACCTAAGATCTAAGATAGTATACAGGTGCTCATTGTGTTATGAGTACACTGGACGGACTCGCCGGGAACCACCTAGTTGGTATTATACCTATTGTCAGATAGCAGTTCCCAGGTGACATGTGTACAGGTTAGTCTGTTGACCTGAGATCGTCGTTTGTCTCGTGTGAGTTCCCACTGCGCTTTGATTACTACCTTACTATAGCTCAAAGGAGTCGTGCAAACAGGTTTTAGTTGGGTACAGTCCCGAACCACAAGGAGGCAGTGAGCGGATCGTCGGGGATTCGCCTCTCCTAGTATTGGGGGTTGATGTCGCGTTGTGCATGGGTGGCCATCACAAAAAATCCTCGGCCGGGGTATACGAGAATTACCGATTCAGGATCGATAGTTTCTCAGGTGGTGATGGGTTACATACCGACACTAATTATCGCGTTATTAGGGGTCTGACATTATCCACCCCACTAGACTCGATATGCGATACTCTTAGACGAACATAAATGACTTTACGAATATTGTCGCTGTCAGGCTAAGTAGGGGTTCAGGATGTGTTTGCTCGTCGGCCTTCCTTTAGCTTAATACCAGGGTAGCCGTTACGTGCAGCTAGTGCCGCTGACGTGCTTGTGGTTAAACCCACTGCCAGCGTATTGACGAGTTTTTACAGTCTCACACAGAGGGTTTTCACGGTTTAGGCGATATAGTGTAGATGACGTTTATTGGTACATACAGGTATCCGATTAAATATGTGTACAGGTTGCACAGACTTTAATCGGACGGTTGATAATACTAGCGGCTTAGGATTAAGCCGAATTATTAAATCAGGTTTTGATTTAATAATTTATATGTGTATTCTAGTATTATTATTCACTATTCATTTTCTCTCTTGGCTATTTGTATTTTTGTACAAATACGCGTATATGTATTTCGATACGTGTACCGGGTTATATTCCGTATTTATACGGAATAGCTTCGAGAAGATTTGATTCATTATTTGATTTTTCTTTTTGGAAAATCCTTTAGGGAAATGAGGTGGAGGGGTAAGGTGGCATAAACATTGTTTAGCATGTAGAAAGGTATGGCATGGACTTTTTTTTGGAAAAATGAAAAGAAATATTTTGTTGCATGATTGCAAGGGGGCTGCCATCACTCTTGAGATGGCTTGCTCATTTCATTTTTCCTCACATGCTTCATCTCATTCTTACTTGGATAAAAGTTTGGTCATTCATGAGTTGCTCATGCCACTTGTTTTCCTCACCACCTCTTGGTCTTTTATAGTTGCTCTTGGAGCATTTTGATGAGAGAAAAATTATAGTGAGATAATCCTACACCTCCACTCTCCATTGCTAGCAACCTTGGAGCGTCGGTTGTCTCGCTTGGCGAGGCTGGAGCTTGCGTCGTTTCCCTTATGTGGATCATCGTAGATGGAGGAAGACCGGCAACCAAACTCGATCCGCAACCACTAGGAGCTTGGGATGAAAGTTGAAGACTGAAGGACACGGATCAACTCGATATAACCATTCCTAACTCTTTATATTCTTGCTAGTATATGGTTTAGCATAGATCCGGGCATCGGGTTATGGTAGTGCCAGTTTAGAAAATTTTTGTTCCGTATTTGGTCATGATTTGGTGGCCGAGACGTTGCCGTAACCCAACATGGTATTTGAGCCAATCCTTAAACGCTTAGCTAGCTAGTTTAGACAATATTAAAGTATCAAAACCGAAAAAACTCCGAAACAACACCCCGATGTATTCCAGTTTCTGTTGATTTTTCAGAGTATTCAAAAATTTTTTTAAGCAATTGCAGAAGGCTATTTTTGAGACAACTAGAACACCCTACAAAAATGAGCACCATTTACCGGATTTGACTCGGTGAGATTGCTTAAAAAACGGGTATCGCCAGTTTTTTGATGGAGTTGGGACTTGAGTTTTGCAGGGTTATCTAGTCTCTGGAATATTAGTGTAATAGTATTGTTTGTTCTGCCTATTTTGGATATTTTGTTATATATTGTTCAGGGGAAATTCGGGGTGTCTCGAAGTCGATAATTTAACACTGTTTAAATGTTTATCAGTACATGCATTATTATCTGGGACCGTGAATATCATTAGACGGTACAACTCATATAATTGCTATATGTTCTTTTAGATGAGTTTGCGAACGTGACATTCATGTTGATGTTCTGTGTTATGCTGTGTTGTGGTCGGATTGTCGTGGTTGATAGCTTTGGTGCAATGTTAGTACTGTTTAGATTCATTTGTACATTTGATATTGCACGGCGACCATCCGACTTGTGGACTGCCGTCACTACCAGTTTGTATATTATTTGTTTGGGACACGACCGGGTTGAGGTCGATGTCACCCTTGTACATATTATTTTCTTTTCTGTACTAGGATTACCCCGCGGTGGAGTGCACGAATAGCTGGGTTCTAGAGGGAAACGGGTCCGCATCTCATGGCGTTGAGACGGAGGGGACCTTACTCTAGAATTGGCGGGCTATTCTCCGCCCTCATAGGGGGTATAGGTTGACCCACGGAGGGGTGCCTAAGTTACCGGATTCCGTGAAGTGCTGGGTAGCCCAATCATGTTGTTTAATAGGGTTGCCTCACTTCTGGGAATGGCGGGTAACTTTCCGCAGTCGTAAGGGTCTAGTTTTTCATTGCTCAGGCTATCCACACAACAGGGGAACGCCGGGTCTCATTTGCGGCTCAAGTGAAATCTGGGGCCCCAGGATTATCCACCACCCTGTGTTGCTTGGCTGAGATTCTATGATATTGCTTTATATCATGCATGGGATGATTGTTATATATATTTATATATATACCAGTAGATGTTGTATATGATTTGCACCCGCACTAGTCCAGTCCCCGCTCTGTCGTTAGTTAAGTAACCTAACTGTGATGATGGGACCCTGTGGCGAATGCGGATGGCATATACATACATCATATATTTTCGTTCTTTTCTGGTGTGATTAATTGAAGGGACTGCATTGATTCTGATGAATGCAAGGATAAATTAAACCTATTTGATGTTGTTGGAACCAATTTTAAAATTGATATTACAGACGTTTTCTTTTGCTTTGCACAACGGTATTTGGTTATGTTAGTGTATATGCCCTAGAGGCCATTACTGTATCATACTAGTTTGTGTATTACTTAATGGAAGCTTGGGATATTCATAGTTGTATAGACAATCTTGCACAAAATGGTAGTATGCTACTTGGTTTGTTTCTACTTTAATATGTGCATGTGTTTCTTTTAGCATATCGCTTATACATATTAGTGGAGCCCTTCGGATCATTGCTTGAATACCAGCATTGTAATGGAAGGCACACTAGTAGGGGCTGGGTAATCTACAAGCACATCCTTATACAGGTCCCTAGTCGTAGGATTATCGAGACAGGGCATCGATACTCCGGAGTAGACTAGCGTATGCGCTTCTCATCCCAGCAGGAGAGATGGATAGTCCCACAGCCATCAGTACGTCATACTGGAGATAGTATGCGGGTGCTCGTTAGGTTACGAGTACACAGGACAGGACTCGTCGGGAATTGTTGGTTGGTACTATACCTATCGTCAGATAACAGTTCCCAAGTGACAGGAGTACAGCTTAGTCCGTCGACTTGACACTGCTACTTCTCCTCGAGTGTGTTCCCACTGTACTTTAATTACTACCCTACCACGGCACAAAGGAGTCGTGCAAACAGGTAGTAGTTGGGTGCAGTCCCAAAGCACTTGGAGGCAGTAGCGGTAAGATAGGATTCGTCTCTCCCAGTATTGGGGGTTGATATCGCGCTGTGTCTAGGAGAGCCATTACACAAAGTCCCTGGCCAGGGCAAGCGAGAATTACTGGTAGTGTTTCCAGTAGTTTCTCAGGGTGTTCTGGGCTACACTCCGGCATGACTTGTACCGCTATTAGGATTCTGACGTTTACCGCCCCCTAGGCCCGACATGCGATACCCATAGACGAATAGACCGGACTGTACGGAGATTGTTACATTCAGGCTCAGTAGTAGTTCGGATGGGTTCACCTCATCCTTCTTCTTATCGGCATCTACCTGGGGACCGTTACGTACAGCTTGTACCGCTTGCGGCCTGTGGTTAAACCCATTACCAGCGTAGTGTCGAGTCTTCAGAGTCCCACACAGAGGGCTGTTTGCCTTTTGGCAAAATAGAGTAGAGGTTGCGTGGTTTTGCGACGGGGTTCGTTCACATCCGCGCACTTGTGCACGTTTGGTGTCCGGGAAGTTATTACTAGCGGGCTTTGGTTTAAGCCAGATCCTAGTATTTATTTTGGGATTGGTTTTGTCTCATTGTATTCGTGTTCCTCGGAACACGGATGTGGGTGTGTATGCACAGTTGACAGAGGCAGAGGAATCTCATTAGGGTTATTGACCGTTGACTTTTTCTTAACCCTAATGAGAATGAGAAATATGATTAATGATATTAATTAAGCATAATTGTGCGATGGTTAGGTTGACCATTGGACTTTTGTTGACCTTTTGACTTTGGTTGATCGGTTGACTTTTGTTGACCTTTTGACCATCATCATTTCATTTGCAAGATGCTTCTTGTTTCTTGCAAAATGCATTTAATGTTGAAATGATAATGGTCATTCCAAACTAACCATCATATTTCCCTTAGTTGTTATTATTATTATTATTATTCTCATTTTTGGAGCATGGTTGTATATTTTCTAGTTGATTCTCACTTGCTCTTTCTTTCTCATGCTAAGCTCTCCCTCTTCCTCTCTCAAAGCTCTCTTCTTTCATGTGTTGAAAATCATGAGCTTTGTGAGATAAAACCATCAAGACATCTCTCTACTCATTCTACGGTTCTTAGTTTAGCAAGACAAGCACTTTAGTTACCTCTTGGTTGAGATAGGAGCTCAAGGTAGAGGTCTTCGGGTGGATCTTTCTTCGGCAAAGAGAAGACAGCGAGGAGGAGCCGTCTACACCACTCCAAGGAGTAAGCAAGAAGGAGGACCACAACAAGAAGAGACGGAGTTCAAGATCTAGGTATAACCATCTTACATAGTAGCTAGAGCTTGTAGTTACTTTGTTAGTTTTTGTTTAGCAAAGATCCTCTAAGTTTAGTCCATATTACCTTGTGTAAAAAATCCGTTTTTTACCTATTCCACCTCCCCGTAAGCACCGGGGTGGGTAACGTGGACTTACAGTGGTATCAGAGCCAAGCTAAACATCAACTAACATGTTAGCAAAGTGTTTAGAACTTCGATCCGAAAAAAATCGCAAAACACGTCAAAAGTTGCACTTTTTTGTCGATTTTAAAAACTGGTCTAAAAATTTTTTCCTGGGACCTTAAAAATACGTGATGGCTTTTTAAAGGACAGACAAGAAAATTGAGCCCATGATTCGGTCAAACCACCATGGAAGCGCGGCCAAACCAACGGTTTGGCCGCGGATCCGCGGCCGAGTTGACGCCGCGTCAACTCAGTTTTCCTGCAACATGTCCAGATTTCTGTTTTGTGATTTTTAAGATGATTTGTTTCTGCCCAGATTCTTCAGAGAACAGTATTGTATTTGGGGTAGTTTCAAATTGGAATATTGATCGAAATTCTACAAACTTTAGCTCAATTGGTTATATCTGTAATGTGATATATGTGCTTAACGTCGACTAATCGCTATACATCGATTAGTGGGGGTTGTACATATCTGTGATCTGTGATGTTGGATTGTGTATATGAACTTATTGGATTGTCGCGGATGAATAGCCAGGGTTTGTGAGATGAGAGTTTCTTTATCTTTCATTTGATGTAATTTGTAAATTGATGTAATATTATTTTTATGGCCGCACATCCGGGATGAGGTTGTAGCCGCCATTGTATATTATTTCTTTTACTGTTTTTGCTCCTAGGATAGACCCAAGGTGGGGTGCACAAACTACCGGGTATTTTGAAGTGCCGAGTGGCCTACTCACGTTGTTGAGGGAGGTTGCTTCACTTCGGATGCTTGGCGGGTAGTTTGCCGCACCCGTAGGGGTCTAGGGTGGGGTTTTGGCTATTCATCGCGACCGTGTAATCCGTCTTTCGTTGCAGGCTCGAACGAAACGCGGATTCCTAGCATATCCAATGTGTTCATCTATGATCTGGAATGGCTATCATTGCATCTGACGAATGTATATATCTATATATGATATCTAGTAGGTGTTGCTTATGCTTTGCATCCGCGCTAGTCCAGCCCCTGCTCTGTCGTTAGTTAAGTAACCTAACAGGTGATGATGGGGCCTAGTGGAAAATGCGGATGGCATAAGCGTACGTCATATTTTCGTTGTTTTCTGCAATGGTAGGATTAATTGATGGGACGCATTAAATTAATGCAAAGAAAACAAACCATAGTTAAATCGTTAGAACAATTTCAAAACCATTCGGTTTTTTCTAAAACAGAAAACTTTTTAAAACGCGGAGCTTAAACCACTCTTTTTAAAAGCTATCAAGGTTCCTTCGATTATATCAAGTTCACTACGTTCACGGTTTCGCCAAAACCATTCGTAGCCCTCCATCATTTCATATGAATATTCAATAGTATTCAAGCTATGTTTGTTGACCTTCGTCCAGGCATAGTGATTTGTAGTTGTAGGGTGTTCATATGTAGGATAGATAGATGTGTTGGTTTGGGACAGTTGTATTACCTTGTTGACCTTCGTCAAGGGTATATATTGATGGGTTCAAATTAACCTGGACAATGATGGGTAGAACTTAACATGCGACTTATGATTTATTAACCTTCGTCAAGGTCATAAGAGCATGGGGCAAAAATCAACATCGGGAGTTTCTAAAGAAACTAAAAAGCATACCATTTGGAGTTTGATAATGTTGGTAGGATTCCTTCAGCATTATCTCACAATGATATTTGGGTCCCGATCCTACTGTGAGTATCCGCTACTCCTCGGGAGACTTTTCACTTAACGATCAATGCTATAAACCAAGTAGGTGTCTAGAAAAGTGTTAGTGGGGTTACGCCCATAGGAAAACGATGTTATTTAATTAAGAAACTTCGTGAAAGCGTCGTAAAATCTCCCTCAAAGTACCGACACCAGCCTGGCTGAACGGTTAAGCAAGTATTGTACGGTGAGATCAATCCCAACTAATTCTTCTTTTATGGTTTAAGGAAGGGTTCGAGAAACTGTGGGAGCCATCCTCTTTAGATAAACTAAAAACCAATCTAAACTTGCAAGAGCATCATGCTAAGTGTTTTCTTCTCTCTCTCTCTTAATTGCAGCGACCCTGTGACCAGACATTGGTTACATCTAGATAATAAAATGACTGCATCTGACTGTTATGACTGGCAAAGGTCTGTCCAGATGACCATTACCCATGACAAGCTGGGACACCTCCTAACTAATCAAACCCCTGCCGTCTCAGGACCAGTTTCCCCTGTCACGGATATTGATATCCGTAAGACATCGGAAAAAGACTGTGCGAATGCCAAGTGTCTCGTGTTGGCCTCAGTTGATGGTGCATACCAGAGGCAGCACGAGAAGATGGACTTAGCTTCTATCTTCCTCCATAACAAAGATTTATATGGAGAGCAATCTCGTATCGTAAAATATGAGACCTCGAACGAATTGCTTCAAGCGAGGTTGGCTTTCGGGTCATCTGTGGGGGACAACGTCCTTATAGAGACTAGCTATTTTGATGAGCTCACGGACCTGAAGACCGCGTTGAAGAACGGGTCAAGTACTGACTTGATTCTACAGTCTCTGCCCTCTACTTATACCCTGAAGGAAACCAGGGAAGAAGAAGAAAAGGGAAGGGCAAAATTTTCAGGACTAGATATAGTGAAAGAGGGATGTTCCTATTGTTACGGGAAAGGACATTGCAAGAAGGATTGCAGGACTTTGAAAGCCAGTAGCTAGGATTCGAAGTATGTTGTGGCTTCGGCTTCCGGTGTGTTTGTAATAGAAAACTGTATGTCAATTAACCCTACTTCCTGGGTATTGGATACCGGATCAAGATCTCACATCTGTAATTCATTACAGGCTCTAAGAAACTGTAGAGTTATCTGGATAGGTGATATGACTCTCAGGGTTGCCAACGGAATGAGCGTGGACGCTGAATCCGTAGGGGAATATCATCTTGGATTGACAACTGGGCAGATATTGATTCTGCGTAACTGTTTGTATGTACCTAGTACGGCTTGTAATATCATATCTGTATCCATTCTTTCTAAGGAAGGATATGATTTTACTTTTGTAAGCGATGTGGTCCACATCCACCTAAATTAAGTTCTGATTGGGTCAGGTACATTAGAAAATGGAATATACGTACTGAATCAAGCTCAGGTTTTCAGTGTCCAGAACAAACTTAAAAGAATGTCCCCAGAAACAAATCAGGCTTTCTTACGGTATTGTAGACTGGGTCACATTAATGAGACATGGTTAACAATGTTACATAAAGAGGGATACTTGAATCCGTTCGAGTATCAGTCTTATGCTACATGTGAATCTTGTCTAATGGGAAAGATGACAAAGACTCCGTTCACTGGACACGGTGTAAGAGCGAGCGAGCTCTTGGGACTCATACACAGTGATGTGTGTGGTCCAATATCTACACATGCACGAAGTGGTTATTCATACTTCATTACTTTTACGGATGATTTCTCTAGGTATGGACATGTCTTCCTGATGAAGCATAAATCCGAGGCCTTTGGGAAATTTCGGGAATACAAGAATGAAGTTGAAAAACAAACAAGCAAAAGTATCAAGACACTGAGATCTGATCAAGGTGGTGAATACTTGAGTGCCGAGTTTCTAGGCTACTTAAAAGAGAATGGGATTCTCTCTCAACTTACTCCTCCATACACACCACAACACAACGGTGTATCGGAAAGACGGAATCAAACTTTATTGGATATGGTTCGTTCCATGATGAGTAAGGCTGAGTTACCGCGATCTTTCTGGGGTTATGCACTAGAAACAGCTGCATATCTCTCGAATAAGGTTCCAACCAAGATTGTGCCAACTACTCCATATCAGATGTGGAGTGGGAAGAAACCCTGTCTTAAGTATCTTAAGACATGGGGATGCCCGGTTTTTATAAAAAAGCAACATGCGGACAAGCGCGAGGCACGCTCAGTACTGTGTATGTTTGTAGGATACCCCAAGAACTCCAGGGGGTATCTTTTCTATTCTGCAGAGAAACAAAAGGTTTTTGTTTCTCAGCATGCCCACTTCTTGGAAACTGAATTTTTAGAAAATCAGATAAGTGGGAGTGCAATAGAACTGGAAGAAATTCCAGAACCACAAGCTATTACTGAAAGCTTGATAGAACCAGAAGTTTTAGGAGAACCGGACATCCTAGCGCCACTCCGCAGGAGTAGTAGGCAGTTTCATCCGCCCGAGAGATACTACGGTTTTCTCATAGATAGGGATCGGGAGGATTTCTTCGTTGAATATAATGAGCCCACTAGCTTCCAGCAACCCATTCAGAGTGGTGACTCAGTAAAATGGCTGGATGCAATGCGGACCGAGATGGAGTCCATGTACACCAACAAAGTTTGGACTTTGGACATTGCTCCAGAGGGGGTAAGACCCGTAGGCTACAAATGGATCATCAGAAAGAAGATTGATGTAGATGGGCAGGTTGAAACCTATAAAACTAGACTTGTTGCAAAGGGTTTTCGCCAAAGACCTGGTTTGGACAATGACGAAACTATTTCTCCAGTGGCTATGCTCAAATCCATTCGGATCCTTCTTGCCACTGCTGCCTTCCACGATTACCAGATCTGGTAGATGGACGTAAAGACGGCTTTTCTAAATGGAAATTTGGAAGAGTGCGTCTATATGGATCAGCCATAGGGTTTCATTCAGAGTGGGAGCAGCGGTAAAGTGTGCAAGTTGCTTAAGTCCATTTATGGACTGAAGCAGGCATCGCGGAGTTGGAACATCTGCTTTGATGATACTGTCAAAGAATTCGACCTTATCAAAAATCCGGATGAACCATGCATTTACAGTAAGGTTGTAGGGAGAACTGTGGTATTTCTCATCTTGTACGTGGATGACATTCTCCTAATCGAAAATGACATTCCTATGGTACGGTCAGTCAAAGGATTCTGGTCACAGAGGTTCTCCATGAAGGACCTGGGCGATGCCAACTACATTCTGGTGATCCAGATCTATCGTGATAGATCTAAATGGATGTTGGGACTTTCGAAGTCCAGGTACATCGACACCATACTGAAACGATTCGGTATGGAAGATTCAAAGTGCGGTAATCTACCATCTTGTCACGGAATCACCTTCTCCAAAGAGATGTCTCCCAAGACTGATTTGGAAAGGGCTCGCATGTCATCTATACCCTATGCATCTGCGGTAGGTTCTATAATGTATGCGATGTTATGTACCAGACCAGATGTAGCATACGCATAAAGCGTTGTAAGCCAGTATCAGTCGGACCCAGGGGAGAAACACTGGATAGTGGTAAAGAACATTCTCATGTACCTGAGAAGGACTAAGGAGATGTTCTTAGTGTATGGCGGAAAAGACCTCCAGATCGAGGCCATTGCTGACTCCAGCTTCCAGAGTGAAGGATGACTTCAAGTCCATGTCGGGTTATGTCTTTACCCTTAATGGAGGGGCGGTTTGCTGGAAGAGCTCCAAACAGGAAACCGTTGCTGACTCAACTATGGAAGCGGAGTACATAGCTGCTTGCGATGCCGCAAAGGAAGCTGTCTGGATGAAGAAGTTCCTCACGGAGCTTTAGGTGGTTCCTTCCATTGTTGATCCAATACCGCTGTATTGTGACATCAACGACGCTATAGCTTTAGCGAAGGAACCCAGGTCCCATCAGAAGTCCAGACACATTTTGAGGCGGTACCACCTGATCAGGGAGATCGTAGATCGCCGGGAGATCGAGGTGAAGAAAGTAGATTCGGAGAATAATACTGCAGATCCATTCATGAAGGCCATACCCCAGACTCAGTTCAAGCGGCTGATCGAGATGATAGATCTTACGCTAGTACATGGCCCTAGTGCAAGTGGGAGATTGTTAGTGTATATGCCCTAGAGGACATTACTGTATCATACTAGTTTGTACATTACTTAATGGAAACTTAGGATATTCACAGTTGTATAGACAATCTGGTTCAAAATGGTAGTATGCTACTTGGTTTGTTTCTACTTTAATATGTGCATGTGTTTCTTTTAGCATATCGCTTATACATATTAGTGGAGCCCTTAGGATCTTTGCTTGATTACCAGCATTGTGATGGCAGTCACACTAGTGGGGGCTGGCTAATCTACAAGCACATCCTTATACAGGTCCCTAGTCGTAGGATTATCGAGACAGGGCATCGATACTTCGGAGTAGACTAGCGTATGCGCTTCTCATCCCAGCAGGGGAGATGGTCTGTCCCACAGCCATCAGTACGTCGTACTGGAGATAGTATGCGGGTACTCATTAGGTTACGAGTACACTGGACATGACTCATCGGGAACTGTTGGTTGGTACTATACCTATCGTCAGATAACAGTTCCCAGGTGACAGGAGTACAGCTTAGTCCGTCGACTTGACACTGCTACTTTACCTCGAGTGTGTTCCCACTGTACTTTGATTACTACCCTACAACGGCTCAAAGGAGTCGTGAAAAAAGGTAGTAGTTGGGTGCAGTCCCGAAGCACTTGGAGGCAGTAGCGGTTAGATACGATTCGTCTCTCCCGGTTTGTGGGTTTATATCGCGCTGTGTCTAGGAGAGTCATTACACAAAGTCCCTGGCCAGAGCAAGCGAGAATTACTGGTAGTGTTTCCAGTAGTTTCTCAGGGTGTTCTGGGCTACACTCCGGCACGACTTGTACCGCTATTAGGGGTCTGACGTTTACCGCCCCCCTAGGCCCGATATACGATACTCATAGACGAACAAACCGGACTGTACGGAGATTGTCACATTCAGGCTCAGTAGGAGTTCGGATAGGTTCACCTCATCGGTCTTCTTATCGGCATCTACCTGGGGACCGTTACGTATAGCTAGTACCGCTTGTGGCCTATGGTTAAACCCACTGCCAGTGTAGTGTTGAGTCTTTAGAGTCCCACACAGAGGGTTGTTCTCCTTTGGGCAAAACAGAGTAGAGGTCGCATGGTTTTCCGACGGGGTTCGTTCACATTCGCGCACTTGTGCACCTTTGGTGTCCGGGAAGTTGTTACTAGTGGGCTTTGCTTTAAGCCAGATCCTAGTATTTGTTTTGGGATTGGTTTTGTCTCATTGTATTCGTGTTCCTCAGAACAAGGATGCGGGTATGTATGCACAGTTGATAGAGGTAGAGGAATCTCATTAGGGTTATTGACCGTTGACTTTTTCTTAACCCTAATGAGAATGAGAAATATGATTAATGATATTAATTAAGGATAATTGTTCCATGGTTAGGTTGACCATTTGACTTTTGTTGACCTTTTGACTTTGGTTGACCGGTTGACTTTTGTTGACCTTTTGACCATCATCATTTCATTTGCAAGATGCTTCTTGTTTCTTGCAAAATGCATTTAATGTTGAAATGATAATGGTCATTCCAAACGAACCATCACATTTTCCTTAGTTGTTGTTGTTGTTGTTGTTTTGAGAGCATGGTTGTAGATTTTCTAGTTGATTCTCACTTGCTCTTTCTCTCTCATGCTAAGCTCTCCATCTTCCTCTCTCAAAGCTCACTTCTTTCATGTGTTGAAAACCATGAGCTTTGTGAGATAAAACCATCAAGAAATCTCTCTGCTCATTCTAAGGTTCTTAGTTTAGCAAGCCAAGCACTCTAGTTATCTCTTGGTTGAGGTAGGAGCTCAAGGTAGAGGCCTTCGGGTGGATCTTTCTTCGGCAAAGAGAAGATAACGAGGAGGAGCCGTCTACACCACTCCAAGGAGCAAGCAAGAAGGAGGACCACAACAAGAAGAGAAGGAGTTCAAGATCTAGGTATAACCATCTTACATAGTAGCTAGAGCTTGTAGTTACTTTGTTAGTTTTTGTTTAGCAAAGATCCTCTAAGTTTAGTCCATGTTACCTTGTGTTAAAAATCCGTTTTTTACCTATTCCGCCTCCCCGTAAGCACCGGGGTGGGTAACGTGGACTTACAGGTTATGAATATCCATCACCTCATTCGACGAGGCAAGGGCCGAGATCCCTTCATCAGGAGTGATCGCTTGAGTAAAAGTTTACGTCAATGTACTAACTTTACTATAGTCGATTCTTTTACTTTGCATCGTGGTATTCGATTAGGAATATCCTGCACCTGTTCACACCATAATATTGTATTATTATATTCCCCATTCTTATTCGTTTTATAAATAAACAAGTGCTTTTGACGCATGTCTGCTACATATTATAGGTTACAGGTTCTTGGATCTAAAACAGTGAAAAAGAGAAAAGACGATGCAAAAGTGGAACTACGACCAGCAAACAGAAGGATTTTGATAAAGCCTACACAAAGATCAGTACAAGGCAACTCAAGGTCCAAGATTACAAAATGAAGAAACTGTTAAAGTTCACTACAAGTATTCACTAGAGATCTGGAGAAGAAATAGAAGCCAATTTGATAAAGGACCTGAAGAAACAGAAAGTACAAGACACCAGACGCCATCCCAAGAAACTACAAAGCCCAATTCATCCTTTTGGCCGCGGAACCGCGGCTAAACCAGGCCTCGGGCCGCGGTTCCACGGCCGTCCAGCGCCTGTAGAAGAAATATTTTTTACCAAAATGAAAAGCGGCGCTGACTAGTCAACCTAGGGGTATTCTTGTAAATGCAGACGTGCGAATTAATTGTAACCTAGGGTTTCCTATCCACTATAAATAGGAAATCTAAAGATTGTATTTGTTTATGCCCCCCTATGCCTCTTTCTATGAATGAAATTTAGAATTCTTTTGGAGAGCATCGGTGCCTCTTTTCATTTCATGAATTCAGATCTGACAACCCTGTGTTGATGTTTGGAGAGAGCCATCTATAATGTAGATAATTTTTCATTCTCTGCTCTAGTTTAGATTTAATTCCTTGCCGTAGATAATTGTTAGAGTTAGCTTTGGGGAAGGCTTTTGAGAGATGAGATCTCTCATCCTTTTCTTACCCATCACATATAATCAATAGGACTCCATGCATACACACACACACCGCGCCCTACGGCACCTTATCCCTCGAGGTAGCGGTGATACCTTAGTATAAAGGCCCGGTTGCGCGTGTTTTCCATAGAGGCTAGGGAAAGGATTGATAAAGGAAGGACAAGAACTTAGAGGAAGGCACATGTAACACCCGAGCCCAATGCTACTATTTCAGTGACAGTTTGAGCATAATGTGGTACTCATTTCATTTAGCTTGCTTGTTTGTTGCTTACTGTAAATTTTTACCCGGCAAAGTCATTTCTGCATATAACAATTTTTGGCATCTAAAATAAAATTAAAAATATTCATCTTGGCCTACTTGACACCCCTAACCCCGTGGTGGCGTCCGTGCATCATGTGCTCGTCCCGATCAGTGAAACGGGAGAGTTTGGATGGCTACGTGCGCGTACATGTGCCCGTTTTAGGGGTATGCTTTTTAATCATAAAACACTTAATTTTAAAATTTGGAACCCGCTTAAAATCCTATTATTTCAATTTTGAATTTTTGGACCCGACCTGGGCGCGATTTGGAAATGTTTTATTTGGCGCCAAAATCCCAAATTTTAATACTCTTTAAACCATAATATATTTCCGTAACCTATATATAAATTACTATTTCCATTAAATCATTTAAATATTTTTCCTAAACATCAAAATCATTCATCAACCAATCCAATCTCTCCATATAACCCGTGGGCCCCACCTCATTATTCTCTCCCTCCCATATTCTCTCTCCCTCCCCCCCCCTCATATCTCTGTCTCCTTCCCATATTCTCTCTCTCTCTCCCTCACCCATATTCTCTCTCTCTCTATCCCCCTCATATCTTTCTCTCTCTCTCCTTCAAATCTCTCCCTCCCTCCTACAGTTTTAAATTCTTTTCCCTCCCCCATATTTTTCCTTACGAGAACCCATCCGAGCCCGTCGTCGCTCTGGCTAGCCTCGTCGCCGTCGCCGGCACCAACACCGCCGGGCTAGTCGTCTCCATGCCCTCGTCGCAGCTAGGCCACCTCTTCCTCCTTTCCCGTGCGCCTGCACCCTCACCGTGACCTTGCCCTCGCCGCTGCAGCCACCGCCGACGACACCATCACCGGCTTCCTCCTCGTCGTCGTTCCCTCACCATCCTCGCCCTCTCTCTTATCAACTCCCGAGCGCTTGCTCACCCCAACCAGCGCTACAGCCACCTGCAACCCCCTGTGCCCCGTCGGGCCGCTGTCTGTCGCCGCCGACGAACCCGTTCCCATGTCCCCGGCCTCGCAAGCAACCCTCGGTGAGTTTCACCTCCCCTCCTCTCATCATTTCTCCTTTTATCTACTATTTTCTGATCTGTAGTCTCTTTAGTCATTACTGTAGTCCACCGCCGGAGCTCGGGTGACGTCGTCAACCTTCGCAACCTCTCTGCTGATTATCATAAGCACCCTCTCAGATCCTCCTTCCCTCTTTCTTTGTATTTTCCTTGTATTTCTTTACTTTCTTGTTGCATGCCTTGACCTTTTGTTCACTGTTCTTTCATCGGGCGGAATCCGGCCGTGCCGACGGCGTGACCCGACATTCCAGCGAGGTACCCCAACTCGTGTGGTTCCATTGTTCGTTGTTTGGGTTCAATCCGTGAACCGTGCGTCCGTCGCGAGTTTTCCCGCTGACGTTTATCGTTCCGTTTTTCCCGGTTCGCGACCCGTCAAGGCAAGTACCCCTTGCTACATGCTATACAATATATATATATATATTGTGACACCCTAAAACTGTAAATTTAGTTTTGGTACAATCATTTCTCATTTTTCGTGTACAGTATTACATTATATCATTTTACCGCTACACTTGGAACCTACAATTTGCAAATTGAACCTGATAACCATATTTACCTGTTAACGTAGCTTATGGCATTTATCCCTGTAGTTCTGCTCCATTCGGACACTTGTAAGTATTTAACCTGAAATAGCTGTACTGAACCGTTACATAAATTATTGCACCCTAAGGGTTCTTAAACCTATTAACATGACTAAAAGGCTATATTTGTCTTACTGCACTCTTGTAATCATCTCTGTAACAAATTGATATCTGTATTGCAAATTGAATGAAACTGCTTATTAATTAATTCATTGCTTAACTCATGTTGTTAATACCCATGTTTGATTATATATCTGATTGTGAGCACACCCACGATATTGTTTACATCTTGACCTGACATTGCTACACACACACACACACACACACACAAACATATATATATATATATATATTGATATACCTGACATGGTACCATATACTGTTGACTTGACCTGATGTACCATGACCCGACCCGTTACCTGATCTTGTGTCTAATGCCAACAAACCTGACATGTAGTCTTTATGGACCGTTCCTGTTGTCTATCCAGACAAACCTGCTTTTACCTGATCCTGTGTTGGCATTAGTTCTTGATTACTGAATACCTGACTCGACATACATAACTTGGGGGTATGGGGAAATCAAAGGCGAAACATGACTTGTAACTCAACAGTTCGATACCTGTTCCGATCAGTCTTACGGGCTAGGTCAGCCCCGGAGTGATGATGCTGACATCACTCGCCCATCCTGCTACCTGTTACTGCCTAGCGGCTCGTCTCGGATTCAGCCCCGAGAGTCTTGGCCGTGGTCCCGGGCATGCACGGGATACTATTGAGTTACATCGATGATTCATCAATTTGGTTTCAAAGACTTTAGAATAGAAAACCTGATAGAACAGTTTAGTTTACCAACTGCACGCTACCCTGTACTGATATGATTTATATTGTTGTTATTCTTGCTGTATTCATGTTTATTTTGCATTGCCTTTTACTCTGTTCATATTATATTACTTGATGACATGACGCGTTGACGTCTGGGTTTTGCATGGCCCAGATTCTGTACCGCTGTCGCAGTCCGAGCAGGAGTACTTCAGCCAGCAGGCCGAGCTGTGAGTTCAGTAGTAGTTAGTTTTATTTCCTGCATTTATTTCCTGATGTGAGCCCGCATTATGGGACATACATTTCAGTTACTTGTATTGGATCATTTGCTTCTGCATTTATTTATTATTGACTCCTGTTATTCTGGATTATGGACATGTTTTAGATAGTTTTATCTTGTTCTTGATATCTCTACAGCCGTAATGTGACTGTGGATGGATACTTCCTACCCACAGGTAGCATGGTTGGCTATGTCACGTGCCCAATCTAGCGTACTCTGGGAAGCGGGGCGTGGCATGGTTCTTTTAGTATCAGAGCCATAGGTTAGTTGGGTTGATTCTTTTGTAGTTGGCTATGGTACCCAATATGCGAGTCAGAATACCCGTGTTTAGGAAACATGTCCTGCCACTTTGTTGTTTACCATTCTTGAATCACATTCTTCCTGGTTATATCTTTTATGATGTGCAAACTTCCTTTGCATATCGACTCGAAAAACCTGATTCTTTGTTATCTCTAGGACTTAGGCGACTTGGGTGGAGTTAAGTAATTATGGCTATGATACCACGGCATAGTTACAATGCGGTACTCTATTTAAGTTTCTTGGAGTTCCAGCCTTGATCTATATATTGAATCTATCATCATGCTAATGTTGGGTGTTTTGATTTCAGGGATATGGCAGATAAGAATTTGAAGACGTACCAGAGGCGTGTGGATGAAGCCGCCATGCTTGGAGTGATGATGGGAATGCTGGAGAATCAAAAGAAGCAGACTGAGCTGATCAAGCAGCAAGCAGACTCGTTTCAGGAAGGTTTGCAGATCGTTCAGCAGTCTGTAAACAACGTTGGAGCTAAACCAGTTGACCGAGTAGGGACTGTGGCAGATTTCAGGCGTTTGGGTCCGTCTACATTTACTGGTTTGGAGGAGCCGTTGCCAGCCGAGGAGTGGCTAATTGACACGGAGAATTTGCTGATTGTGGCACAGATTCCAGATGACAAAAGAGTTGATGTGGTACACATTCAGTTATTGGACTACGCCCGAGAATGGTGGCTTGTTGAGGAGACCCGCTTTCCCAAGCCGATCAAGTGGGCGGATTTTTCTAAGAGTTTCCTGGAGAAGTTCTTCCCGCGGACTGCACGGGTGGAAATGGAAGAGAAGTTTATTGGGCTAAGGCAGAATGGAGCACCCGTGGATGTGCAAGCAGCAGAATGGATGAGACTCAGCAGATTCGCTGGACCTTTAGTTGCCAACAATGCAGACAGGGCACGGAGGTTCATGCGCATCTTGGATGTGGACATCCAGAGGCAGATTGTCTCCCTGGGTTTGACCACTTTCTCACAGGTTCTTACGGCGGCTCGGGAACAGCAGAGTTTATCTGGGATGAAAGGGAATTTGCAGCAGACAGCAATTGCGGCAAGGAAGCCCGCATTTGTACCTAACCGAGCTTATGGTCGCAGAGGTATTCCAGTGGACCGTCGAGGTGTAGCACCCATGAAGAAGCCTGTGATCATTGATCGAAGAAAGAGCGTGATTTGTGACTACTGCCGTTTACCTAGGCACATGCAGAAGGAGTGTCGAAGGAGGCTGGGACTCTGTTTGGTTTGTGGAGCAGCAGATTATGCCGTTGGTGCTTGTCCGTCGAAGCTTCGTACGAGGGATGATATTCATAAGCCTCTGCAGAAACCGTTCCAAGGACCGAAACAGCTGACTCAAGGACCTAATCAGGCTCGAGCTTTTACCTTGACAGCTGAGGAAGCTAAGGCATCAGGAGAAGTCGTTTCAGGTATTCTACTCGTTCATGGTTTTCCCGCATTGGCATTATTTGATTCTGGTACATCCCATTGTTTTATGTCATCCAAGTTTATAACTACACACTCGATTGCCTGCACGATCCTGTCTAGTTTCTGGGACATACACACTGGGAATGGGAAAATCATATCTAGTAGGGAATGTAAAGATTGTACAGTTATTGTGTGCGGACGGGAGCTTTTTGCAGATTTCTTGGTGATTGATACGGGCAACTACGAAGTTGTCTTGGGAATGGATTTTCTTGGCACTTTCCACGCTCACATTGACTGTAAGGCAAAGAAAGTAATTTTCCAGATTCCCGGACATCCTGAGTTTACCTTCGCTGGAGGAAGCGGTTCTGTCGGGCCAGTCGAGTTTAGGGCTAGGCCGACAAACAATACTCTTGCAGCAATGGAAATTGATAAGGGTGAAGAGGCGGCGGTTGTTCGTGATTTTATGCACGTGTTTGAAGATATATCGGGTTTACCGCCGAAGCGAGACATGGAGTTCGCAATTGATCTTATTCCTGGTGCAGCGCCGGTATCCAAATCATACTATCCAATGGCACCAATAGAGTTGGAAGAAGTCAAGAAATAGGTTGCTGAATTGCTTGAAAAGGGTTGGATTCGAAGCAGTAACTCGCCTTGGGGAGCTCCAGTTCTTCTAGTAAAGAAGAAGGATGGCCCAAGAAGAATGCACATCGACTATCGAGAATTAAACCGGGTGACTATTAAGAACAAGTACCCGATCCCTCGCATTGGAGAACTTTTTGAGCAGCTTAGTGGCGCGAGGGTATTCTCGAAGCTGGATTTGCGATCCGGATATCATCAGGTTCGAGTGAAAAGCAGAAGATATTTGCAAGACGGTGTTTCGAACTCGGTATGGACATTAGGAATACTTAGTGATGCCCTTCGGAGTAACGAATGCGCCGGCAGTATTCATGGACTTGACGAACCGAATCTTTTCACCGTTCTTGGATCAGTTCATTGTGGTATTCATTGACGATATTCTGGTTTACTCGAAGAGTTTTGAGGAGCATGCTAAGCATTTGAAGATCGCACTGCAGACGTTGAGACGGGAGAAATTGTTTGCGAAGATGAGTAAGTGCGAGTTTTGGCTGGAGGAAGTAATTTTTTTGAGGCATGTTATGTCGGGCAATGGAATTGCCGTCGATCCCGAAAAGATTGCAGCCGTTCGTGATTGGCCAATTCCAAAGAATGTTGCGGAGATAAGAAGCTTTCTTGGGCTCGCCTGATACTACAGAAGATTTGTGGAGAACTTTGCTCGTCTAGCAGAGCCGTTGACCAAGCATACGCGCAAGGAGCTACCTTTTCTATGGACGGATAAGTGTGCGCTAGCTTTCGAGACGTTGAAGCAGAAGTTGATAACCGCCCCTATTCTGATCGTGCCATATAATTCCGGAGGATTGGTGATTCACAGCGACGCATCTGGGAAAGGATTGGGATGTGTTCTGATGCAGCATGGTAAGGTTGTAGCGTACGCATCGAGACAGTTGAAGACCCATGAGAAGAATTACCCAACTCATGACTTGGAGCTTGCGGCTGTGATTTTCGCTTTGAAGATTTGGAGACACTACCTTTTAGGAAAAATGGTCAAAGTTTTTACAGATCATAAGAGCTTGAAGTATGTGTTCACACAGAAGGAGCTTAACATGAGGCAACGTAGATGGTTGGAGCTGATCGCTGACTACGATCTTGATCTTAAGTAGCATCCGGGGAAGGTTAATGTTGTGGCGGATGCGCTTAGTCGGTTACCTGCAATTCTTGTTAGTTATGTATATACCCTAGAGGCCATTGTTGTACATATGATGTATATTATAATGGATGCTTGGATATATATAGAGATGACTTTCTTGCTCGTCATGATAGTATGCTATTTGGTTTCACTTTATCTTAACATGTTGACATGTATTGGTTTACTGTTTTACTCTCACATGTTGATAAAGCCCTTAGGATCTGTACTCGACTACTGGGACTATGATGAGATCATACTAGTGGGGCCACGGTAGTCGATGAGTACATCCTATAACTGTTCCTAGTCGAGGGTATATCGAGACAGGGCATCGATACACCAGAGTAGACAAGCGTATACGCATCTTGACCCATATGATGGGCGATGGATGATCCCATATCCATCGGTGTTTGACATCAGAGATGGTGTACGGGTGCTCAGTGGAGACTGGGTAAACTGGACGGACTCGCCGAGAACTCCCAGATGGTGATATACCACACGTCAGATGGCAGTTCTCCGGTGACACTGGTACAGGGTAGTCTGTAGACCCGAGATCGTCATGGAGTCTTGTGTGATTCCCACTGTGCTTTGATTTCCACCTTACCACGTCCAAGAGGGCATGCAAAACGGTGGCTTTTGGGTACAGTCCCGAATCACATGGAGGCAATGAGCGATAGGAGGGGATTCATCTCTCCCGGTATAGGGAGTTGATGTTGTGCTGTGTTCGATTGGTTATAACTGGAAGTCCCTGGCCAGGGCTGATATAGAGATTTACTGGTAAGTTTTACTAGTAGTTTCTCGACCCGTTATGAGCCACACATCGACACGACTTATCGGCTACTGGGGTCTGACGTATACCGCCCCTAGACTTGATATGCGACATATCAGACGAACAGACCGAACTGTACGGGAGTGTTACTGATTGGATTCATAGGAGAACGCACAGGCTAGCTTGTTGATCTTCTGATCGCTCAATACCTGGGTGGCTGTTACGTTTAGCTGACCGCTTGCAGCTTGTGGGTGTTTGATATGATCATCACCTGCTACCGGCGTATTGACGATTCTTTAGAGTCCTACACAGAGGTTTCTTGGCTCAGGCGAAATGGAGTAGAGGCGCATATGTGATATGTGCAGGACCGAGGATAATGTGATATGAGATACTGTATTATATTCTCGCGATATTTAGATATGAACTGGGACATCGGATCAAGTGTTGATTCGATGAGTCGGTACATGATATATTAGTCGGTAATATTCGATATAGCCGGATCATCGAATCAAGTGTTGATTCGATGATTTAATGTATAATAATATATATGATATATTGTATTACATTATCTAATATTGGCTCGCTTTATTATTTCATTTTCTCACTTGATGATACATTGATATATATGCGATATATGTTAATTGTATTATTTTCTTTTGTTGCAAATATATAATATACATGTGATATATATTATTGTGACATGATATGATTTATTGTTAAACATGTTTAAGGATGATTAAATGAGGTTAGGGTTTGATTAGGGTTAGTTGCTTCTTGAACCTTCGAAAAGCAATTTCTTTTGTCATGGTTAAGATATTTTTGGATGACACAATTCTAAACCTAACCAAACCCTAACTCTAGTTTATTCTCTACACATTATTAGCCACTCATCCTTGACCATGGTTGATATATCAATCATATAGCTTTATTTTCTATTCATCACAAAAGGATTATTATCATTATCATTTTCCATTATCATCTTCTTCTCTCTTGAAAAAGCTCACTAGAAATTCTTTGTGTGATGAAAAAATATGAGAAAATGATTTAAAAAGAAAGCAAAAATACTACTCTCTCATCCTCATCTCATCTAGCCCATGAGATTAGTGTGTTCATCTCTTTAGAGTGAGAAAGCTTGAGTCTCTGCAACTTTGACGTAGATCATCGGAGATTTGGAACACTTCAAGCTAGCATGGATCGTTCGAGTCGTGGAGCCTCTGATGAGTCCGGGAGATCGTGGATCGCGGCGAAGGGACATCTACTCGGAGCTTGTGAAGCGAAGGAGCGGACTACAAAGGTTGTAATTCCTCACACTTAGATAAAAGTTATCATCTTGCATGTTTAACCCTAATAATCTAGCAAAGATCCCGGCTTTGGGTTGTTCGGCACGTCTAAATTTTTATTCGGGCATGTTTGATGCCTTATGAACCTTCACAAGAGTGCCTAGGAACCTTTCAGTGGTATCAGAGCCTAGCTAGAGCATTAGGCGACGTGTTTACGAAGTTAAAACTCCGATCGAACCCGAACCGACGAATTTAACCCCCTCTCTGGAAATTTTTCAAAAACTGGGTTTTTTCTGAATTAAAAATACCTGAAAAATACTGCAGGAAAATATAAGAATTACGGTGGAAAAATTATCCCCTGATCCGTACAAAGAGCCGCGGAACCGCGGCCTTAACTTGCTTGGGCCGCGGAACCGCGGCGGTATGTACAGATCATGGAATCATTTTTGCACAGTAATTAATTATTCTGTGAGATATATTTTATAGGTATTTTTATTCTGACTCAAGTGTTGAGTATTCTGGGGTTTCTATTGTAATCGTGGACTCGATCGGAAATTTTAAATTCATATTTCTTTCCGGATATTTAGTAACTGTTAAACTAGTTGAACGGATATCGTTAACCCACTTTATCCCGGTACGTAAAACTTTCAAGCGTTGAATTTTTATTGGGTATAAATCTTTCGGAAAAATTGTACAAGTTAAGCGGTGGACCCTCTAGAAGACAACAAACCTTAACTCGATTATGTGACAGTCTTGAACTGCCTTTTGAACCTTCGGGTTTGGGGCTGTACGGCGTGCCACATGTGAGGCGTTGGCTTGACCCTTCTACGGCTGGATCACTGGTACTTTGACATATTCTGGGATTATTTGAACTCCGCTCAAGAGTTGAGCACTTTGGGAAATTTTGGGTATTTGATTATCTGTTCGGAAAGTTTAATACTGTCTATTTATCTGGAATGTGATACAATATATGGAATTCATAGAGTTAGGCATGAAATGCGAAGTATGTGATATTTCGGATTTACAATGTCTAAAGTGATTGTGGATTCCAAATGTTGTAGTTTTACACTTTCTTTTCTATGACCGTAAGTGTAATATGTGATATCGCCGGTTTCGTTGCTATATGTCAACGACAATTGGGATGCGCATATTTACTTACGTTGATGATATGTGATATTATGTGTTGCTGTGATATGTTATATTTGATCGTCGCGTTCTGAATAGCCGGGGGTTTTATGTGAGATGCGGGTTTTTATTTTCATTCATGTAAAATTCATTTGTAATGTAATATTCTTTTATTTGGGGCACTTCCAGGTTGAGGTTGATGTCACCAGTGTATATTATTTACTTTTCCGTATTAGGTAGACCCAAGGAGGGGAGCACAAGTAACCGGGTTCTAGGGTCCAGTGGGAGGCCATCTCGAGGAGTCGAGACCGGGTCTCCTAACCCTAGAATTGGCAGTGTTACTTGCCGCTCTCGTAGGGGTCTTGGGATGTGGGTTTGGCTATTCGTCGCGACCGTGGAATCCGTGTTTTATACAGGCTCGTATTAAAAAACACGGACGTCCTAGTATATCCAATATTTCATATATGTTCTTCTGCTGCAAAGTTCTGTGATGAGATCATATTACTGCCTGAGACGAATGCTTATACTATATATATATGCTGATATATAAATATTACTGCTTTCGTTTCTTCTGTGATGCTTAGGAAGCATAAGCTGATGGGATTTTTATTAATGAGATTAATAAAAAGAAAAGAAACCTAAAGATGTTGTAGAATCAAAACTTTATAAAAAGGATAGCTACAGTTTTACTTTGCACAGTGATATATATGATATATCCTGCACCTTATTCGATGGGGAAAGAGCCGACGATCCCTTCACCGGGAGTGACCTCTTTAGCGAAACTGGCAGATGCTACAAAACTCAGTTTGTCTTTTGATTGCTTTTAGTGTTTTGCTTTGCACAGCGGTATATATGATATATCATGCACCTTATTCGATGAGGAAAGGGTCGACGGTCCCTTCACCGGGAGTGACCCCTTTAGCGAAACTAAGAAAAAGCCTAAAAAACACTCCTTTTCAAAAACACATGATTCTACAACGATATCAAGTTCATTACGCTCGGGGTTTTCTGAAAAACCTGCGTAGCCCTCCGTCATTTCAGATAAGTACTACTTAGTATTCGTGCTACGGTAGTTTGGCATTCGTCAAGGCGTAGTGTACGGTAGCTAACTAGTATTTATCTGCTTATGCATATGATGCAGATTGGATTAGGGTATTCGTACGGCGTTGTTTGGCATTCTTCAAGGGCCGTGCGGGTGGGTTTAATTCAATCAAGAAATGTACGGGTTGAACTTGACTAGTGGACTATGGGTTGTTTGGCATTCGTCAAGGTTATAGAACACTAGGGGCAAAATATTATCGGGAATTTCAAGTGTTGAAATTTGCAATGAGATTGCATACCTTCTTTGAGATAGTTGGATCCCGATACCCACAGCGAGTAAGAGTTACTCCTGGGAGAGTTTTACACAGGACAATTAGCCGATCAAGTAGGTGTCTAGAAAAGTGTTAACGGGGTTACGCCTCTGGGAAAACGAGGTTTACTTTAATTAGGTCCGTGCGAAAGCACGGGGGACCTCCCTCAAAGTACTGACACTGATCTGGCTGAAAGATTGACGAAATTGTAGGGTGTAATTAATCCCGGCTAATCTTACCTTTTAGGGTTTTAAGGTAGATTTGATAAAAACAGTGGGAGACATCCTGATTAAATAAGATAATAACCAATCTAATCTTACAAGAGCGTACGCTAAAGTGTTTTCTTCTCTCTCTCTCCAGGTAGCGACCATGTCAGGCCATAATCAAGATAAAAATATGGATGTATTGACTGAACCCGATTATTGTACAGTGCAGGGGAACGTTGGACCCGTTCTTTCTTATAAGAGTTATAAGACTGAACAGGAAACAGGAGAATATCTGGATTGTCACGCCGCCCAAAAGAACATGCATGTTGATGCATCTTCTTCGGGTGTGTTAGTTATTGAGAACTGTTTCTCAGTTCAACCTACGTCCTGGGTATTAGATACCGGATCAGGATCCCACATATGTAAACAGTTACATGGGCTACGTAAAGGTAGAGAACTGGGAAAAGGTGATCATTCCGTTCAAGTAGGGAACGGTGCAAATGTTGCAGCCAAAGCTGTTGGCGAATATCACCTAGTATTACCAAGTGGTAATACACTGATTCTAAATGAGTGCTATTATATACCGAACATGATGTGCAACATTATATCAGTTTATTTATTAAGTAAAGAAGGATATAATTTTGTTGTAAAGGATAATGTTATGAACATATTCCTAGATCAAAAGTTGATTACATCAGGCTTGTTACATAATGGCATATTCATTCTAAATCAGAATACAGTCCTAAATATACAAAACACACACAAGAGGAAAAGTTCAGATATGAACGAATCCTACTTGTGGCATTGTAGACTTGGTCATATCAATGCGACACAACTGGCTAAGTTACATAAATATGGTTATTTGAATCCGTTCGAATTATCATCTTATGTTACTTGCCATTCATGTCTCAAAGGAAAAATGACCAAAGCTCCGTTTAGTGGACACTGAGAAAGAGTTACTGAACTCTTAGGACTAATACATAGCGATGTATGTGGTCCCATGTCTACGCATGCCAGGAACGGTTCTTCCTACTTCATTACATTTACTGACGATCTCTCTAGATACGGACATGTGTTTCTGATGAAACACAAGTCTGAAGCTTTTGAGAAATTCAGAGAATATAAGCACGAAGTAGAGAACCAAACGGGCAAAAGTATTAAGATTCTTCGATCTGATCGAGGAGGTGAATACTTAAGCGGTGAGTTTTTAGATTATCTAAAAGAGAATGGGATTCTCTCTCAGCTCACTCCTCCTTATACACCACAGCACAACGGTGTATCGGAGCGGAGGAATCGCACCCTATTAGATATGGTGTGCTCGATGATGAGTACAACTGAGTTACCTATTTCCTTTTGGGGGTATGCACTTGAGACAGCCATACACCTATTGAATATGGTTCCTACCAAATCAGTGCCTACCACTCCATATGAGATATGGAAAGGGAAGAGACTATCTCTTAAGTATGTTAAGATATCGGGTTGTCCAGCCTATGTCAAAAGATAAAATCCGGACAAACTCGAGGCAAGATCAGTCTTATGTAAGTTTGTAGGATATCCCAAAAATTCACAAGGGTATATCTTCTACCACCCCGAGGAACAAAAGGTGTTTGTTTCTCGACATGCCACTTTCTTAGAAAAAGGTTTTCTTATAAAATAGATTAGAGGCATTGAGGTAGAACTGGAAGAGGTTCCAGCAACACAAACTATAACAGAAGATTTGGTAGAACAAGAGGATTCGGTAGTACCCGACGAACCCCAGCCTCTCCGCCGATCTAGTAGGGCTTCTCATCCACCTGAGAGATACTACGGTTTTCTCATTGATGGTTGAAGCGAGGACTGCATCATGGATGATGATGAACCGACTAGTTTCGAGCAGGCCATCACGAGTGGTGACTCTGTGAATTGGCTGGATGCAATGCGATCTGAGATGGAATCCATGTACACCAATAAATTATGGATTTTCGAAAATGCTCCTGAAGGGGTAAAACCCATTGGGAGCAAGTGGATTTTTAAAAGAAAATTTGGTGTAGATGGAAAAGTTGAGACTTTCAAAGCTAGTCTTGTAGCAAAGAGTTTTCGTCAACGACCAGGTGTGGATTATGACGAAACCTTTTCTCCAGTGGCTACGCTTAAGTCCATCCGGATCTTACTTGCCATTGCTGCATACCATGACTACGAAATCTGGCAAATGGATGTTAAGACCGCCTTTCTAAACGGTGATTTAGAAGAGTGCGTGTACATGACTCAGCCAGAGGGCTTCGTAGATAGTGAGAGCAGCGGAAAGGTGTGCAAGCTGCTTAAATCCATTTATGGGTTAAAACAAGCATCGCGGAGTTGGAACATCTGTTTTGATGTTGTAGTCAAAGAGTTTGACTTCATAAAAAATATAGATGAACCTTGTATCTATAAGAAGGTAGCAGAGGGTAAGGTTGTCTTCTTCGTATTGTACGTGGATGACATACTCTTGATAGGAAATGATATTCCTATGCTGCAATCAGTGAAGCTCTTCTTATCACAGAGATTCTCAATGAAAGATCTAGGTGATGCCTCCTGCGTATTGGGAATCATGATCTATAGAGATAGATCTAAACGGATACTGGGATTGTCCCAATCCAGGTACATTGACACCATACTAAAGAGGTTTAGTATGGAAGAATCCAAGCGTGGGAACCAACCCAGGATCTCTGGACTCACTCTCTCCAAAAAGATGTCTCCCAAGACTGATTTGGAGAGAGCTCGCATGCAAGGGATACCCTATGCTTCGGCAGTAGGCTCTATCCTGTATGCGATGCTATATACCAGACCCGATGTAGCATACTCACTAAGTGTAGTGAGTCGGTATCAAGCAGATCCTGGAGAGAGTCATTGGACAGCAGTGAAGAACATTCTCAAGTACTTATGAAGGACTAAGGAGATGTTCTTAGTGTATGGTAACGGAGAACTCCAGGTGGAGTCCTTTACCGATTCCAGCTTCCAAAGTGATAAGGACGACTCTAAGTCGCATTCGGGTTTTGTCTTTACCCTCAATGGAGGGGCGGTATGTTGGAAGAGTTCCAAACAAGATACCGTTGCAGACTCAACGATGGAGGCTGAATACATCGCTGCCAACGATGCTGCCAAGGAGGCTGTCTGGATAAAGAAGTTCATTAGTGAACTTGGTGTGGTTCCATCCATTGAGCACCCAATACCTCTGTATTGCGATAACAATGGAGCTGTGGCGTTAGCCAAGGAACCCACGTCCCATCAAAAGTCCAGACATATTCTGAGGCGGTATCACCTGATCAGGGAGATAGTTGATCGCCGGGAGATCGAGGTCAGGAGAGTAGATACGAAGGACAACACTGCGGATCCATTCACGAAGGCTATTCCCCAGATACAGTTTGAGAGATTATTCGGGATGCTAGGTATGAGATACTACAGCAGCTGGCCTTAGTGCAAGTGGGAGATTGTTAGTTATGTATATGCCCTAGAGGCCATTGTTGTACATATGATGTATATTATAATGGATGCTTGGATATATATAGAGATGGCTTTCTTGCTCGTCATGATAGTATGCTATTTGGTTTCACTTTATCTTAACATGTTGACTTGTATTGGTTTACTGTTTTACTCTCACATGTTGATAAAGCCCTTAGGATCTGTACTCGACTACTGGGACTATGATGAGATCATACTAGTGGGGCCACGGTAGTCGATGAGTACATCTTATAACTGTTCCTAGTCGAGGGTATATCGAGACAGGGCATCGATACACCAGAGTAGACTAGCGTATACGCATCTTGACCCATATGATGGGCGATGGATGATCCCATATCCATCGGTGTTTGACATCAGAGATGGTGTACGGGTGCTCAGTGGAGACTGGGTACACTGGACGGACTCGCCGAGAACTCCCAGATGGTGATATACCACACGTCAGATGGCAGTTCTCCGGTGACACTAGTACAGGGTAGTCTGTAGACCCGAGATCGTCATGGAGTCTTGTGTGATTCCCACTGTGCTTTGATTTCCACCTTACCACGTCCAAGAGGGCGTGCAAAACGGTGGCTTTTGGGTACAGTCCCGAATCACATGGAGGCAATGAGCGATAGGAGGGGATTCGTCTCTCCCGGTATAGGGAGTTGATGTTGTGCTGTGTTCGATTGGCTATAACTGGAAGTCCCTGGACAGGGCTGATATAGAGATTTACTGGTAAGTGTTACTAGTAGTTTCTCAACCCGTTATGAGCCACACATCGACACGACTTATCGGTTACTGGGGTCTGACGTATACCACCCCTAGACTTGATATGCGACATATCGGACGAACAGACCGGACTGTACGGGAGTGTTACTGATTGGATTCACAGGAGAACGCACAGGCTAGCTTGTTGATCTTCTGATTGCTCAATACCTGGGTGGCTCTTACGTTTAGCTGACCGCTTGCAGCTTGTGGGTGTTTGATATGATCATCCCCTGCTACTGGCGTATTGACGATTCTTTAGAGTCCTACACAGAGGTTTCTTGGCTCAGGAGAAACGGAGTAGAGGCGCATATGTGATATGTGCAGGACCGAGGATAATGCGATATGAGATACCGTATTATATTCTCACGATATTTAGATATGAACTGGGACTCGGATCAAGTGTTGATTCGATGAATCGGTACATGATATATTAGTCGGTAATATTCGATATAGCCGGATCATCGAATCAAGTTTTGATTCGATGATTTAATGTATAATAATATATATGATATATTGTATTACATTATCTAATATTGGCTCGCTTTATTATTTCAATTTCTCACTGGATGATACATTGATATATATGCGATATATGTTAATTGTATTATTTTCTTTTGTTGCAAATATATAATATATATGTGATATATATTATTGTGACATGATATGATTTATTGTTAAACATGTTTAAGCATGATTAAATGAGGTTAGGGTTTGATTAGGCTTAGTTGCTTCTTGAACCTTCTAGAAGCAATTTCTTTTGTCATGGTTAAGATATTTTTGGATGACACATTTCTAAACCTAACCAAACCCTAACTCTAGTTTATTCTCTATACATTATTAGCCACTCATCCTTGACCATGGTTGATATATCAATCATATAACTTTATTTTCTATTCATCACAAAAGGATTATTATCATTATCATTTTCCATTATCATCTTCTTCTCTCTTAAAAAAGCTCACTAGAAATTCTTTGTGTGATGAAAAAATATGAGAAAATGATTTAAAAAGAAAGCAAAAATACTACTCTCTCATCCTCATCTCATCCAGCCCATGAGATTAGTGTGTTCATCTCTTTAGAGTGAGAAAGCTTGAGTCTTTGCAACTTCGACGTAGATCATCGGAGATTTGGAACACTTCAAGCTAGCATGGATCGTTCGAGTCGTGGAGCCTCTCATGAGTCCCGGAGATCGTGGATCGCGGTGAAGGTACTTCTGCTCGGAGCTTGTGAAGCGAAGGAGCGGACTACAAAGGTTGTAATCCCTGACACTTAGATAAAAGTTATCATCTTGCATGTTTAACCCTAATAATCTAGCAAAGATCCCGGCTTTGGGTTGTTCGGCACGTCTAAATTTTTATTCGGGCATGTTTGATGCCTTATGAACCTTCACAAGAGTGCCTAGGAACCTTTCAATTCAGGTGTTAACTATGCAAAAGGAGATCATTGCAGATTTTCGAAGATTTGACTTGGAGGTTGTGCTACCGCGTTTTACGAAACAGTTGATGCAGCTGCAAGTACATTCGTCATTAATCGAGAATATTAAAGCAGCACAATGGCAGGATCCTAGACTGCAAAAGTTTCGAGAGCAGGTTGAGGCCGGATTACGAACAGATTTATTGATCTACGAAGATGGTTCGTTGAGGTATGGTAGCCGTTTGTGTGTGCCAAAGGGTGATGTTCGTGAAGAGCTTATGAAGGAGGCACACAGTTCAGCTTATTCTGTACGTCCAGGAGTCACAAAGATGTACCAAGATATTCGACAGCATTTCTGGTAGGAAGGCATGAAACGGGAGATTGCTCGCTTTGTGGCTAAGTGCTTGGTGTGTCAGCAAGTTAAGGCTGAACATCAAAGGGTTGCTGGTTTATTGTAACCACTTCCTATTCCTCAGTGGAAGTGGGAACATATAACCATGGATTTCGTGACGGCTTTACCGCGGAGTCCAAAAGGCAACAATGCAGTAAGGGTAATTGTTGATCGGTTGACCAAGGCAGCTCACTTTATTCTTTTCCGGGTTGGTCAATCAACAGAGACCTTGGCAGAGCGGTACATGCAGGAGATTGTAAGATTGCATGGAGTACCGGTGAGCATCGTGTCCGATCTCGACACTCGGTTCTTATCACACTTTTGGCGGAGTTTACAGGAAAGTTTGGGGACTCGATTGAAGTTTAGCATAGCTTATCATCCTCAAACTGATGGCCAGTCAGAGAGAACGATCCAAACTCTTGAGGATATGTTGAGAGCATGAATGTTGGACTTCAAGGGTTCTTGGGAGGATCATCTACACTTGGTGGAGTTTCTTACAACAACAGTTTTCAGGCAACTATCCAGATGGCTCCGTTTGAAGCTTTGTATGGTCGTAAATGCCGTTCACCTGTCGCCGCCCGACGGTGCACAGGGGGTTGCAGGTGGCTGTAGCGCTGGTTGGGGTGAGCAAGCGCTCGGGAGTTGATGACCCCGTTCCCGTGTCCCCGGCCTCGCAAGCAACCCTCGGTGAGTTTCACCTCCCCTCCTCTCTTCATTTATCCTTTTATCTACTATTTTCTGATCTGTAGTCTCTTAAGTCATTACCGTAGTCCACCGCCGGAGCTCCGGTGACATCGTCAACCTTCGCAACCTCTCTGCTGATCATCGTAAGCACCCTCTCAGATCCTCCTTCCCTCTTTCTTTGTATTTTCCTTGTATTTCTTTTCTTTCTTGTTGCATGCCTTGACCTTTTGTTCACTGTTCTTTCATCGGCCGAAATCCGGCCATGCGACGGCGTGACCCGACATTCCAGCGAGGTACCCCGACTCGTATGGTTCCATTGTTCGTTGTTTGGGTTCAATCCGTGAACCGTGCGTCCGTCGCGAGTTTCCCCGCCGACGTTTATCGTTCCGTTTTTCCCGGTTCGTGACCCGTCGAGGCAAGTACCCCTTGCTACATGCTATACAATATTTACATATATATTGTGACACCCTAAAACTGTAAATTTAGTTTTGGTACAATCATTTCTCATTTTCCGTGTACAGTATTACATTATATCATTTTACCGTTACACTTGGAATCTACAGTTTGCAAATTGAACCTGATAACCATATTTACCTGTTAACGTAGCTTATGGCATTTATCCCTGTAGTTCTGTTCCATTCGGACACATGTAAGCATTTAACCTGAAATAGCTGTACTGAACCGTTACATAAATTATTGCACCCCTAAGGGTTCTTAAACCTGTTAACATGACTAAACGGTTATATTTGTCATACTGCACTCTTGTAATCATTTCTGTAACAAATTGATATATGTATTGCAAATTGAATGAAACTGCTTATTGCTTAATTCATTGCTTATCTCATGTTGTTAATACCCATGTTTGATTATATATCTGATTGTGAGCACACCCACGATATTGTTTACATCTTGACCTGACATTGCTACACACACACACACACACACACACACACACACATATATATATATATATATTGATATACCTGACGTGGTACCGTATACTGTTGACTTGACCTGATGTACCATGACCCGACCCGTTACCTGATCTTGTGTCTAATGCCAACAAACCTGACATGTAGTCCTCATGGACCGTTCCTGTTGTCTATCCAGACAAACCTTCTTTTACCTGATCCTGTGTTGGCATTAGTTCTTGATTACTGAATACCTGACTCGACATACATAACTTGGGGGTATGAGGAAATCAAAGGTGAAACCTGACTTGTAACTCAACAGTTCGATACCTGTTTTGATCAGTCTTACGGGCTAGGCCAGCCCCGGAGTGATGATGCTGACATCACTCGCCCATCCTGCTACCTGTTACTGCCTAGCGGCACGTCTCGGATTCAGCCCCGAGAGTCTTGACCGAGGTCCCGGGCATGCACGGGTTACTATTGAGTTACATCGATGATTCATCAATTTGGTTTCAAAGACTTTTGATTAGAAAACCTGATAGAATAGTTTAGTTTACCCACTGCATGCTACCCTATACTGATATGATTCATATTACTTTTATTCTTGCTGTATTCATGTTTATTTTGCATTGCCTGTTACACTGTTTATATTATATCACTTGATGACATGACGCGCCGACGTCTGGGTTTTGCATGGCTCAGATTCTGTACCGCTGTCGCAGTCCGAGCAGGAGTACTTCAGCCAGCAGGCTGAGCTGTGAGTTCGGTAGTAGTTAGTTTTATTTCCTGCATTTATTTCCTGATGTGAGCCCGCATTATGGGACATACATTTCAATTACTTGTATTGGATCATTTGCTTCCGCATTTATTTATTATTGACTCCTGTTATTCTGGATTATGGACATGCTTTAGATAGTTTTATCTTGTTCTTGATATCTCTACAGCCGTAATGTGACTGTGGATGGATACTTCCTATCCACAGGTAGCATGGTTGGCTATGTCACGTGCCCAATCTAGCGTACTCTGGAAAGCGGGGCGTGACAGAACACCTTCCCGAATGGATCTAATCCCCTTTATTAATAATTACCATAACTCCTCCTAGAACCTAATTTGGATATAGAAAGCGTTGAGATTTATTTACATTTCCAAACCATTTTTAAACCTAACCCTACAAAGATTTAGATCTAGATAATCTTAGTATAGATAGATTTAGTTTTTAGATTTTATAATCAATCCGACCACAATTGGAATTAACTCGTTTGAACGACTAGGAAATTCACAACATCCCTATGGACCGACCCGTACTCACCGGCTAGCTACCAAGCGACGTCGTTCTTGATTGCGGTAATATATTTTTGATCGTAAAAATTCTCTCAAAATCAAATGGCGCCGTTGCCGGGGATGGCGTGTTATTTCTATTTTGCAATTTCGGGTTAATATAAACTAAAAAAATCATAAAAGCTGAAAAATCAAAAAAATATATATAAAAATATATCATATGTTATTTTTTGGAAAGGGTATTTTTGTGAATCTTTGCGGGATCGACAGATCTGGAAAAATCCAGAGTTCGAAACAGTAATCGGGAGATCAAAACAGAGGAAGATTTCATTAACAGAACAGTAGAATTTTTCCAGCGACATAAACACTCCATCCTACCGCAGAAACGCGGCCTTAACCGCCTTCTGACCGCGGAATCGCGGCAGGGACGTGGCCTCGTCTTCTGAAATTTTTTCTTGGGATCTGTGCTGTTCAACTGACCGCCTTTCCGCCGCATTAACTCGCTCAGACCGCGGAAGCACCGCGATAGGGTGACATCATCATCTGGAAAAAGCTCTGTAAGTCTCTTGTATTCTCCTCTGTAAATCCCGGTACATCTTTTGTAAATTTGCCTGCAGGATTTCGTTGCGCTTTAAAAATATTCCCCCTTCCAAATAACAAATCTTGTGCAGGATTTTTGTGACTCGCTTAAAATAGAAGTTGATTGCATGTAATATTTTTCTGTTTTGTATATCTTCTATCGAAAATCTTTTTGCAAAATTTCCAAATAAAGAGCAAGCGGAAAAAGGAAATTTTTCTTTTAACAACTTGCAAATTTTTGCCGCAAATAAATCCTTGCACCGCCCAACCTTCTTTCTTTCCCCTTTCTTCTATCATGGGTACCCCACATCATAAATCAATTTCCGAACTTTGGTATCCCGAACCTAACTTTGCCTCGTACGTCAATTGTTTCAGTCGATTTAAGGACGACACCTCCAAGCCTAAAATTTCTTTGAAAGATCAAATAGAAACGTCTAGGAGAAACAGTTCGACTTTGCAATCCACTTTGTATCAACCATCTCATCCATCACCACCTTCATATGTTGATACCACTTTTCCAAGTCCTGCTGTAGCTCCTAAACCGATGTCCATTGCTGAGCATATTACTCAATCTCGTAGCCGATCTTTCACCCCTCTCCACTCATCTAGTTCTAGTGATCCACAAGACTATTCACCTTTTTATCCGCATGTTGACCCTGTTAGGTTTACCAAGCACCCTATGAGAGGTTTGGAAGCATCACATGTCACAAAGATCAAATCTTTATGGTGCTAAGTAAGCATACAAAGGATCTATCCTAGAAAATTTGGGTTTCAAAAACTTTAACCCACATCATATGTAACAAAGGCTAGGGTTTTGAGACTACAACCTTTGTAGCTCCCTTTTGTAGACTCCTTGGCCACTTGAGAGTTGGAAAAAGATTAGCTTGAAGTTTCTAACGTCCACGACGATCCACCCGAAGCTCCTTTGTCCAAGCTAGCAACTTCACTTTAACAAGAGGATGAAATGACGCTAACACTCTAAACAAGTGAGCTAGACTTGTGTAGAATGGTGTTGTGGTTCTCTTTCTCACTTCAAAATCCAATCTTTTTGAGTATTTTGCTCACTTGAAAAGTCTAGAGAGCAAGAGATCAAGGTTGAAGAAGATGATGGCTATTTTAAGAAGAAGAGAAGATAAACTCTTGAAAAGAAAAAGAAAATATATGTATATATATTTATTTCTTCTCATCTCAAACCATGGTTAAGTGATAAAGATATTATTTAATTTGAGTTAAAACATTAAAGGAAAGTTTAATCCATGGTTAAGAGTAGGTGAGCATGGTTAGGTCAAAAAAGAGACTAGAAACAATCCATGAATTATCCTTTCCTTTTTCATTTTGTTTTAAAACAAATATAAGTAATAATCCATACAAATAACCAAGGTGTGAGTCTTATATTGCCACCATTTTCTATGTATATGTAGGGTTCCTAGGCACTCTTGTGAAGGTTCGTAAGCCATCAAACATGCCCAGATAAAAATTTAGACATGCCGAACAACTCAAAGCCGGGATCTTTGCTAGATTATTAGGCTTTAACATGCAAGATAACATCTTTAAACCTAAGTGTGAGGGATTACAACCTTTGTAGTCCGCTCCTTCGCTTCATAAGCTCCGAGTAGAAGTCCCTTCGCCGCGATCCACGATCTCCCGGACTCAAGAGAAGCTCCACGACTCGAACGATCCATGATAGCTTGTAGTATTCCTTTTCTCCGATGATCTACGTCGAAGTTGCAAAAGCTCAAGCTCTCTCACTCTCAAGAGGTGAACACCCTAATCTAATGGGCTAGATTAGATGAGGATGATGGAGTAGTATTTATGCTATCATTTTATATCATAATCTCACATAAAAACATCACAAAAGGAAAATCAAGAAAGCTTTCTCAAAACTCAAGAAAGAAGAAGAAGATGAATAATGAGATAATTCCTTTTTTCATGAATAATGAAAATGAGTATATGAATAATAATGCAACCATGGTTAATGATGTCCAGGATAACCCTTGTTGAGAGTTAACTAAGGCTAGGGTTTGGTTGGGTTAATATATGAGTCATAAGAAAATATCTATCAAAATATCTTCTTCATGACAAAAGAATAACTTCTAGAAGGTGCATGAAGCAACTAACCCAAATCAAACCCTAAACACATTTAATCAACACTAAACATGTTTCATTATTAATCATATCATGTCATAATAATATATATCACATATATATTATATATTTGCAACAAAAGAAATAATACCTTTAATATATATCGCATATATATCAATGTATTATCCGGTGAGAAAATGAAATAAAAAAAAGAGCCAATTTAGATAATGTAATACAATATATCATATATATTATTATACATTAAATCATCGAATCGACACTTGATCCGATAATCCGGCTATATCGAATATAACCGACTAATATTTCATGTACCGATTCATCGAATCGACACTTGATCCGATGTCCAAGTTCATATCTAAATATCACGAGAATATAAAACGGTATCTCATATCGCACTATCCTCGGTCCTGCACATATCACATATGTGCCTCTACTCCGTTTTGCCTGAGCCAAGAAACCTCTTTGTAAGACTCTAAAGAATCGTCAATACGCCGGTAGCAGGTGATGATCATATCAAACACCCACAAGCTGGAAGCGGTCAGCTAAACGTAACAGCCACCCAGGAATTGAGCGATCAGAAGATCAACAAGCTAGCCTGTACGTTCTCCTGTGAATACAACCAGTAACACACTCGTACAGTCCGGTCTCTTTGTCTGATATGTCGCATATCAAGTCTAGAGGTGGTATACGTCATACCCTAGTAACCGATAAGTCGTGTCGATGTGTGGCTCATAACGGGTCGAGAAACTACCAGTAACACTTACTAGTAAATCTCTATATCAGCCGTGGCCAGGGACTTCCAGTTATAGCCAATCGAACACAGCACAACATCAACTCCCTATACCGGGAGAGACGAATCCCCTCCTATCGCTCATTGCATCCATGTGATTCAGGACTGTACCCAAAAGCCACCGTTTTGCATGCCCTCTTGGACGTGGTAAGGTAGAAATCAAAGCACAGTGGGAATCATACAAGACTCTATGACGATCTCGGGTCTACAGACTACCCTGTACCAGTGTCACCGGAGAACTGCCATCTGACGTGTGGTATATCAACATCTGGGAGTTATCGGCGAGTCCGTCCAGTGTACCCAGTCTCTACTGAGCACCCGTACACCATCTCTGATGTCAAACACCAATGGATATGGGATCATCCATCGCCCATCATATGGGTCAAGATGCGTATACGCTAGTCTACTCTGGTGTATCGATGCCCTGTATCGATATACCCTTGACTAGGAACAGTTATAGAATGTACTCATCGACTACCATGGCCCCACTAGTATGATCTCATCATAGTCCCAGTAGTCGAGTACAGATCCTAAGGGCTTTATCAACATGTGAGAGAAAAACAGTAAACCAATACAACTCAACATGTTAAGATAAAGTGAAACCAAATAGCATACTATCATGACGAGCAAGAAAGTCCTCTCTATATATATCCAAGCATCCATTATAATATACATCATTTGTACAACAATGGCCTCTAGGGCATATACATAACTAACAATCTCCCACTTGCACTAAGGCCAGCCGCTGTAGTATCTCATACCTAGCATCCCGAATAATCTCTCAAACTGTATCTGGGGAATAGCCTTCGTGAATGGATCCGCAGTGTTGTCCTTCGTATCTACTCTCCTGACCTCGATCCCCCGGCGATCAACTATCTCCCTGATCAGGTGATACCCCCTAGGAATATGTCTGGAATTTTGATGGGACCTGGGTTCCTTAGCTAACGCCACAGCTCCATTGTTATCGCAATACAGAGGTATTGGTTGTTCAATGGATGGAACCACACCAAGTTCACTAATGAACTTCTTGCGCCAGACAGGCTCTTTGGCAGCATAGTTGGCAGTGATGTATTCAACCTCCATCGTCGAGTCTGCAACGGTATCCTGTTTGGAACTCTTCCAACATACCGCCCCTCCATTCAGGGTAAAGATAAATCCCGAGTGCGACTTAGAGTCGTCCTTGTCACTTTGGAAGCTGGAATCGGTAAAGGACTCCACCTGGAGTTCTCCGTTACCATACACCAAGAACATCTCCTTAGTCCTTCGTAAGTACCGGAGAATGTTCTTCACAGCTGTCCAGTGACTCTCTCCAGGATCTGCTTGATACCGACTCACTACACTTGTTGAGTATGCTACATCTGGTACATAGCATCGCATACATGATAGAGCCTACTGCCGAAGCATAGGTATCCCTTGCATTCGAGCTCTCTCCAAATCAGTCTTGGGAGACATCTCTTTGGAGAGAGTGAGTCCAGAGATCATGGGTTGGTTCCCACGCTTAGATTCTTCCATACTAAACCTCTTTAGTATGGTGTCAATGTACCTGGATTGGGACAATCCCAGTATCCGTTTAGATCTATATTTAAAGATCATGATTCCCAATATGCAGGAGGCATCACCTAGATCTTTCATTGAGAATCTCTGTGATAAGAAGAGCTTGACTGATTGCAGCATAGGAATGTCATTTCCTATCAAGAGTATGTCATCCACGTACAATACGAGGAAGACAACCTTACCCTCTGCTACCTTCTTATAGATACAAGGTTCATCTATATTTTTGATGAAGTCAAACTCTTTGACTACAACATCAAAATAGACGTTCCAACACCGCGATACTTTCTTTAACCCATAAATGGATTTAAGCAGCTTGCACACCTTTCCGATGCTCCCACTATCTACGAAGTCCTATGGTTGATTCATGTACACGCTCTCTTCTAAATCACCGTTTAGAAAGGCGGTCTTAACATCCATTTGCCAGATTTCGTAGTCATGGTATGCAGTAATGGCAAGTAAGATCCGGATGGAGTTAAGCATAGCCACTGGAGAATAGGTTTTGTCATAATCCACACCTGGTCGTTGACGAAAACCCTTTGTTACAAGTCTAGCTTCGAAAGTCTCAACCTTTCCATCTACACCAAATTTCTTTTTAAAGATCCACTTGCTCCCAATGGGTTTTACCCCTTCAGGAGCATTTTCTAAAGTCCATACTTTGTTGGTGTACATGGATTCCATCTCAGATCGCATTGCATCCAGCCATTTCACAGAGTCACCACTCGTGATGGCCTGCTCGAAACTTGTCGGTTCATCATCATCCATGATGCAATCCTCGCTTCCACCATCAATGAGAAAACTGTAGTATCTCTCAGGTGGACGAGAAACCCTACTAAATCGGTGGAGAGGCTGGGGTTCGTCGGGTACTACTGAATCCTCTAGTTCCACTAAATCATCTGTTGTATTTTGTTCTGCTGGAACTTCTTCCAGTTCTACCTCATTGCCACTAATTTCTTTTGTAAGAAATTCCTTTTCTAAAAAGTGGCTTGCCGAGAAACAAACACTTTTTGTTCTTCGGTGTGGTAGAAGATATACCCGCGCGAATGTTTGGGATATCCAATAAACTTGCACAGAATAGACCTTGCGCCGAGTTTGTCCGGATTTTGTGTTTTCACATATACCGGACAACCCCATATCCTAACATAATTAAGATATGGTCTCTTTCCTTTCCATATCTCATATGGAGTGGTTGGCACAGATTTGGTGGGAACCTTATTCAATAGGTCTGCAGCTGTTTCCAGTGCATATCCCTAGAAGGAAATAGGTAACTCAGCTGTACTCATCATAGAGCGCACCATATCTAATAGGGTGCGATTCCTCCGCTCCGATACACCGTTGTGCTGTGGTGTATAAGGAGGAGTAAGCTGAGAGAGAATCCCATTCTCTTTTAGATAATCTAGGAACTCATTGCTTAAGTATTCTCCTCCTCGATCAGATCGAAGGATCTTAATACTTTTTCCCGTTTGGTTCTCTACTTCGTGCTTATATTCCTTGAATTTCTCAAAACCTTCAGACTTGTGTTTTATTAGGAACACATGTCCGTATCTAGAGAGATCGTCAGTGAATGTAATGAAGTAGCAAGAACCGTTCCTGGCATGCGTAGACATGGGACCACATACATCACTATGTACCATTCCTAAGAGTTCCGTAACTCTTTCTCCGTGTCTACTAAACGGAGCTTTGGTCATTTTTCCTTTGAGACATGAATGGCAAGTATCATAAGTTGATAATTCGAATGGATTCAAATATCCATCCTTATGTAACTTAGCCAGTCGAGTCGCATTGATATGACCAAGTCTACAATGCCACAAGTAGGATTCGTTTATTTCTGAACTTTTCCTCTTATGTGTGTTTTGTATGTTGAGGACTGTATTTTGATTGAGAATGAAAATGCCATTATGTAACGAACCTGATGCAACCAACTTTTGATTTAGGAAGATGTTCATAACATTATCCTGTACTACAAAATTATATCCTTCTTTACTTAATAAAGAAACTGATATAATGTTTCACATCATGTTCGGTATATAATAGCACTCATTCAGAATCAGTGTATTACGACTTGGTAATACTAGGTGATATTCGCCAACTGCTTTGGCTACAATACTTGCACCGTTCCCTACTTGAACCGAATGATCACCTTTTCCCAGTTCTCTACCTTTCCGTAGCCCATGTAACAATTTACATATGTGGGATCCTGATCCGGTATCTAATACCCAGGACGTAGGGTGAACTGAGAAACAGTTCTCAATAACTAACACACCTGAAGAAGATGCATCAACATGCATGTTCTTTTTGGCGGCTTGAGAATCCAGATATTCTCCTATTCCCTGTTCAGTCTTATAACTCTTATAAGAAAAAACGGGTCCAACGTTTCCCTGCTTAGTATAATAAGCGGGTTCAGTCAATACATCCATATTATTATCTTGATTAAGTCCTGACATGGTCGCTACCTGGAGAGAGAGAGAAGGAAACACTTTAGCGTACGCTCCTGCAAGATTAGATTGGTTATTATCTTATCTAATCAGGATGTCTCCCACTGTTTTTATCAAATCTTCCTTCAAACCCTAAAAGGTAAGATTAGCCGGGATTAATTACACCCTACAATTTCATCAATCTTTCAGCCAGATCAGTGTCGGTACTTTGAGGGAGGTTCCCCGTGCTTTCGCACGGACCTAATTAAAGTAAACCTCGTTTTCCCAAAGGCGTAACCTCGTTAACACTTTTCTAGACACCTACTTGATCGGCTAATTGTCCTGTGTAAAACTCTCCCAGGAGTAACACTTACTCGCAGTGGGTATCGGGATCCAACTATCTCATAGGAGGTATGCAATCTCATTGCAAATTTCAACACTTGAAATTCCCGATAATATTTTGCCCTTAGCGTCTCATGACCTTGACGCAGGCCAACAAACCATAGTGCGCTGGTCATGTTCAACCCGTCATTTCTTGATTGAATTAAATCCACCCGCACGACCCTTGACGCAGGCCAATAATGTCGTATGACTACCCTAATCCAATCTACATCATAAGCATAAGCAGATAAATACCAGTTAGCTACCGCACACTACGCCTTGACGCGGGCCAACAAACGTAGCACGAATACTAAGTAGGACTTATCTGAAATGACGGAGGGCTACGACAGGTTTTTCTGAAAACCTATTGCGTAATGAACTTGATATCGTCGTAGAATCGAGTAGTTTTTGAAAAAGGAGTGTTTTTGAGGCTTCTAGTTTCGCTAAAGAGGTCACTCCCTGTGAAGGGATCTCGGCTCTTTCCCCATCGAATAAGGTGCAGGATATATCATATATACCGCTGTGCAAAGCAAGAACTATATAAGCTGTCAAAAACTAAACCACGAGTTTGTAGTATCTGCCAGTTTTGCTAAATAGGTCACCCCCGGTGAAGGGATCTCGGCTCTTTCCTCATCGAATAAGGTGCAGGGCATATCATATATACTGCTGTGCAAAGCAAAACTGTAGCTACCCTTTTTATAAAGTTTTGATTCTACAACATCTTTTAGTTTTCTTTTCTTTTTATTAATCTCATTAATAAATCCCATCAGCTTATGCTTCCTAAGTATCACAGAAGAAACGAAAGCAGTAATATTAATATATCATTATATATATATATATATATATATATATATAGTATAAGCATTCGTCTCAGGCAGTAATATGATCTCATCACAGAACATTGCAGCTGAAGTACATATATGAAATATTGGATATACTAGGACGTCCGTGTTTTCAATACGAGCCTGTATAAAACACGGATTCCACGGTCGTGACGAATAGCCAAACCCACATCCCAAGACCCCTACGAGAGCGGAAAGTAACACTGCCAATTCTAAGGTTAGGAGACCCGGTCTCGACTCCTCGAGATGGCCTCCCACTGGACCATGGAACCCGGTTACTTATGCTCCCCTCCTTGGGTCTACCTAATGCGGAAAAGTAAATAATATACAACACTGGTGATATCAACCTCAACCCGGAAGTGCCCCAAATAAAAGAATATTACATTACAAATGAATTTTATATGAATGAAAATAAAAACCCTCATCTCACATAAAACCCCCGGCTATTCAGAACACGATGATCCAATATAACATATCCAGCAACACATAACATCACATGTCATCAACGTAAGTAAATATGCGCATCCCAATTGTCGTTGACATATACCAACGAAACCGGCGATATCACATATTACACTTACGGTCACAGAAAAGAAATTGTAAAACTACAACATTTGGAATCCATAATCACTTTAGACATCGTAAATCCGAAATATCACATACTTCACATTTCATGCCTAACTCTATGAATTCAACATATTGTATCACATTCAAGATAAATAGACAGTATTAAACTTTTCGAACAGATAATCAAATACCCAAAATTTCCTAAATAGCTCAACACTTGAGCGGAGTTCAAATAATACTAGAAACTGTCACAGTACCGGTGATCCAGCCGTAGAAGGGTCAAGCCAACGCCTCACGTGTGGCACGCCGTACTGCCCCAAACCCTAAGGTTTAGAGGCAGTTCTAGACGACCACATAATCGAGTTAAGGTTTGTTGTCTTCTAGAGGGTCCACCGCTTAACTTGTACAATTTCCGAAAGATTAAAACCCGATAAAAATTCAACACTTGAAAGTTTTACGTGCCGGGAAAAAAGTGAGTTAATGATATCCGTTCGAACATTTTAACAGTTTCTAAATATCCGGAAATAATAACGAATTTAAATATTCCGATCGAATCTACGATTACAAAGTAAACCCCAAAAACCTCAACACTTGAGTCAGATTAAAAATACCCATAAAATATAACATACAGAAAGAAATATTGCTGTGTAAAACCGAGTCTCTAATCCTACTATACTGCCGCGGATCCGCGGCCCAAGCGTGGTACGGCCGCGGTTCCGTGGCGGATTGTATGGATTGGAACCTCATTTTTCACAGTAATTCTTAAATCTCCCTGCTGAATTTTTTAGAAATTTTTACTTCAGAAAAATCACAGTTTTTAGAAAAAGTCCAGAGAGGGGTCTAAAATCGCGTTTCGGTGTTCGATCGGAGTTTTAACTTCGTATACACGTCGCCTAATGCTCTAGCTAGGCTCTGATACCACTGTAGGGTTCTTAGGCACTCTTGTGAAGGTTCATAAGGCATCAAACATGCCCGGATAAAAATTTAGACATGCCGAACAACCCAAAGCCGGGATCTTTGCTAGATTATTAGGGTTTAACATGCAAGATAACATCTTTAAACCTAAGTGTGAGGGATTACAACCTATGTAGTCCGCTCCTTCGCTTTATACGCTCCGAGTAGAAGTCCCTTCGCCGCGATCCACGATCTCCCGGACTCAAGAGATGCTCCACGACTCGAACGATCCATGCTAGCTTGTAGTATTCCTTTTCTCCGATGATCTACGTCGAAGTTGCAAAAGCTCAAGCTCTCTCACTCTCAAGAGGTGAACACCCTAATCTAATGGGCTAGATTAGATGAGGATGATGGAGTAGTATTTATGTTATCTTTTTATATTATAATCTCACATAAAAACATAACAAAAGAAAAAATCAAGAAAGCTTTCTCAAAGCTCAAGAAAGAAGAAGAAGATGAATAATGAGATAATTCCTTTTTTCATGAATAATGAAAATGAGTATATGAATAATAATGCAACCATGGTTAATGATGTCCAGGATAACCCTTGTAGAGAGTTAACTAAGGCTAGGGTTTGGTTGGATTAATATATGAGTCAAAAGAAAATATCTATCATAATATCTTCTTCATGACAAAAGAATAACTTCTAGAAGGTGCATGAAGCAACTAACCCAAATCAAACCCTAAACTCATTTAATCAACACTAAACATGTTTCATTATTAATCATATCATGTCACAATAATATATATCACATATTTATTATATATTTGCAACAAAAGAAATAATACCTTTAATATATATCGCATATATATCAATGTATTATCCGGTGAGAAAATGAAATAATAAAGCGAGCCAATATTAGATAATATAATACAGTATATCATATATATTATTATACATTAAATCATCGAATCGACACTTGATCCGATAATCCGGCTATATCGAATATAACCGACTAATATTTCATGTACCGATTCATCGAATCGACACTTGATCGGATGTCCCGGTTCATATCTAAATATCACGAGAATATAATACGGTATCTCATATCGCATTATCCTCGGTCCTGCACATATCACATATGTGCCTCTACTCCGTTTTGCCTGAGCCAAGAAACCTCTGTGTATGACTCTAAAGAATCGTCAATACGCCGGTAGCCGGTGATGATCATATCAAACACCCACAAGCTGCAAGCGGTCAGCTAAACGTAATAGCCCCCCAGGTATTGAGCGATCAGAAGATCAACAAGCTAGCCTGTACGTTCTCCTGTTAATCCAGCCAGTAACACTCCCCTACAGTCCGGTCTCTTCGTCTGATATGTCGCATATCAAGTCTATGGGTGGTATACGTCAGACCCCAGTAACCGATAAGTCGTGTCGATGTGTGGCTCATAACGGGTCGAGAAACTACTAGTAACACTTACTAGTAAATCTCTATATCAGCCCTGGCCAGGGACTTCCAGTTATAGCCAATCGAACACAGCACAACATCAACTCCCTATACCGGGAGAGACGAATTCCCTCCTATCGCTCATTGCCTCCATGTGATTCGGGACTGTACCCAAAAGCCACCGTTTTGCACCCCCTCTTGGACGTGGTAAGGTGGAAATCAAAGCACAGTGGGAATCACACAAGACTCTATGACGATCTTGGGTCTACAAACTACTCTGTACCAGTGTCACCGGAGAACTGCCATCTGACGTGTGGTATATCACCATCTGGGAGTTCTCGGCGAGTCCGTCCAGTGTACCCAGTCTCTACTGATCACCCGTACACCATCTCTGATGTCAAACACCGATGGATATGGGATCATCCATCGCCCATCATATGGGTCAAGATGCGTATACGCTAGTCTACTCTGGTGTATCGTTGCCCTGTCTCGATATACCCTTGACTAGGAACAGTTATAGGATGTACTCATCGACTACCATGGCCCCACTAGTATGATCTCATCATAGTCCCAGTAGTCGAGTACAGATCCTAAGGGCTTTATCAACATGTGAGAGAAAAACAGTAAACCAATACAAGTCAACATGTTAAGATAAAGTGAAACCAAATAGCATACTATCATGACGAGCAAGAAAGTCATCTCTATATATATCCAAGCATCCATTATAATATACATCATATGTACAACAATGGCCACTAGGGCATATACATAACTAACAGTATAAACAACCATGATAGAATGATGCAAGTTTGCATTTGTGCATGTACATCCATATGTGCATGAACAAGAATGAATGCATACATGCATGCATACATCCAAAAGAAACAAGATAGGATTCTTAGTGAGAAGCTAATGGTTAAATGATAAATCAACACTTGATTTATCAATCCGGCCAAATCACATACGACCTAACCAAAAGCAAGCCGCCCAATTAATATACGGTATCTCATACGCGCATTTTAACCGGGTCCATGCGCAAATCGCATACGCGCACCCCAACGTTTCGCTTGGACTAGGTAACTTCGTTGTGGGACTCTAAGACTCGTCAATACGCCGGCAGTGGGTGATGATCATATCAAGCACCCCCAAGCCGCAAGCGGTCAGCTAAACGTAACGGCCACCCGGGTATTGAGCGATCAGAAGAAAACAAGCGAACCTGCTACAACTCCCGTCGAGCCAACCGGCAACACTACCATACAGTCCCGACTCTTCGTCAGATATGCTGCATATCGAGTCTAGGGATGGTAACGTCGACCCCAATAACTCAATAAGTTGTGCCGGTGAATGGTCTATAACAGATCGAGAAACTACTGATAACACTTATCAGTAAATCTCAGCAGCCCTGGCCAGGGACGTACTGATATAACCAGTCGGGCACAGCACAACATCAACTCCTAATACCGGGAGAGACGAAACCCCTCCTATCGCTCATCGCCTTCGTGTGTCTCGAGATTGTACCCAACGACCACCTGTTTGCACGACTCAGTAGAGCCGTGGTAGGGTGGTAATCAAAGTACAGTGGGAGAGCACACAAGACTCTTTGACGATCTCGGGTCTACAGACTAACCTGTATCAGTGTCACTTGAGAACTGCTATCCGACGATAGATATTATTCCATATAGGAGTTCTCGGTGAGTCCGTCCAGTGTACCCAGTCACCACTGAGCACCCGTATATGATCTCGATGTCAAACATCGATGAATGTGGGAACATCCATCGCCCATCACATGGGTCTAGTATCATATATGCTAGTCTACTCTGGTATATCGATGCCCCGTCTCGATACACCTTCCACTAGGGACGTTTCAGGATATGCTTATAAACTACAGATGTCCCACTAGTATGATCTCTATCATAATCATTGTAGTCAAGCCGATATCCTCAGGGCTTTATCAGCATGTATGAATGAATAAAAGCATGATCAAATCAACATGTCAGATAAAGTAGAACAAGATAGCATACTATCATGTCGAGCACGAATGTACACTGAATATATATATATATATATATATATATACACATGTACAGATACATCCACTATCATATAATGGCCTCTAGGGCATACATATATCCAACAATCTCCTACTTGCACTAAGGCCAGTTATTGGCGTATCTCATACCCAACATCTCAAAAAGTCGCTAATGCTGCGGCTGAGGGAGGGCCTTGGTGATTGGATCCGCGGCATTATTCTTTGTGTCTACTCTCTTAATCTCGATCTCGCGGCGATCTACAATCTCCCGGATCAAATGAAAGCGCCTCAGGATGTGTCTAGACCGCTGATGGGACCTGGGCTCCTTGGCTAACGCCATAGCCCCATTATTATCACAATACAACGGTATTGGATCAATAATGGTTGTAACTACTCCTAGCTCCGAGACGAACTTCCTCATCCAGACGACTTCCTTGGCGGCATCATTCGCAGCAATGTACTCAGCTTCCATCGTAGAGTCTGCAACGGTATCCTGTTTGGAACTCTCCCAACTTACCGACCCTCCATTGAGGGTAAATACAAACCCTGAGATAGATTTGCTGTCGTCCTTATCGCTCTGGAAGCTCGAATCGGTAAAGACCTCCATTTGGAGATCTCTATTACCATACACTAAGAACAATTCTTTAATCCTTCGTAAGTACTTAAGAATGTTCTTCACAGCTGTCCAGTGGTTCTCCCCTGGGTTGGATTGATACCTGCTTACAACACTAAGTGCATAAGCTACATCTGGGCGTGTACATAACATCGTATACATTATAGATCCTACTGCCGAAGCATAGGGTATAATGCTCATGCGAGCTCTCTCTTCATCGGTCTTTGGACAAGAATCCTTGGAGAGAGTGACTCCATGACAAGCGGGTTAGGTACCCCGCTTGGAGTCTTCCATACTAAACCTTTTTAGGATGGTGTTGATGTACCTGGTTTGGGACAATCCCATTAACTTTTTGGATCTATCCCTATAGATCCTTATGCCCAGGATGTATGTGGCATCACCCAGGTTCTTCATGGAAAACCTCAGTGATAAGAAAGATTTGACCGACTGTAGCATAGGAATATCATTTCCTATCAGAAGAATGTCATCCACGTACAATACGAGGAATGTGACAGCTCTTCCTATAGCCTTCTTATAAAAACAAGGTTCATCTGGATTTTTGATGAAATCAAACTCTTTGATAACATCATCGAAACTGATGTTCCAACTCCGAGATGCCTGCTTTAACCCATATATGGATTTAAGCAATCTATATGCTTTCCCGCTGCTCCCACTGTCAATGAAGCCCTCTAGCTGATCCATATAAACACATTCTTCTAAATCTCCATTTAGAAATGTTGTTTTAACATCCATCTGCCAGATTTCATAGTCCTAGTGAGCAGCAATAGCAAGTAGGATCCGAATGGATTTAAGCATGGCTACGGGCGAAAAAGTTTCATCATAGTCCAAACCTGGTCTTTGACGAAAACCCTTTGCCACAAGTTTTGCCTTATAGGTCTCTACCTGCCCATCTATACCAATCTTTCTTTTAAAGATCCATTTGCATCCCACAGGTTTTACCCCAGGGGGTACAATGTCCAAAGTCCATACTTTGTTAGTGTACATAGACTCCATTTCGGATCTCATGGCATCCAGCCACTTCACAAAGTCTCCACTCGGGATAGCTTGCTAAAAACTGGTAGGATCATCATCATCCATGATGCAGTCTTCTCCGTCACCATCAATGAGGAAACCGTAGTACCTCTCCGGTGGGCGAGAAGTCCTACCAGACCTACGGAGTGGCTGAGGTTCTTCAGTTTCTATTGCAACAGCTGGTTCAACCAAGTCTTCATTTGTAGTTGGTGTCTCTAGAACCTCTTTTAGATCCACCACATTGCCATCATCTTTATCTGTGAAAAACTCTTTTTCCAAGAATGTGGCATGTTGAGAAACAAACACCTTTTGTTCCTCCTTGTGGTAGAATAGATATCCATATGAATTCTTTGGATACCCCACAAAATTACACATGACTGACCGTGTCTTGAGTTTGTCTGGATTCTGCTTTTTAACATAGGCCGGGCAACCCCAAATCATAATTCTCTTAAGAGATGGTCTCTTCCCATGCCATATCTCATATGGCGTGGTAGACATGGTTTTGGTTGGAACGCTGTTCAGTAGAAACGCTGCAATCTCCAATGCATGCCCCCAAAATGAGACGGGTAACTCAGCATCACTCATCATGATTCGGACCATATCTAATAGGGTCCTATTCCATCGTTCAGACACACCGTTGTGCGGTGGTGTGTAAGGAGGAGTGAGCTGAGAGAGAATCCCATTCTCTTTTAGGAAGTTTGCAAATTCTGTACTACGGTATTCCCCACCTCGATCTGATCGAAGCATCTTGATACTCAAGCCAGTTTGTTTTTCTACTTCTTGTTTATATTCAATGAATTTCTCGAAAGCTTCGGACTTGTGCTTTAATAAAAATACATGACCGAATCTTGAGAAATCGTCAGTGAAAGTAATGAAGTATGAAAAACCGCCTCTAGCCTGTGTAGACATTGGCCCGCATACATCACTATGTATGAGGCATAGGAGTTCAGTAGCTCTTTCTCCGTGTCCGGTGAACAGAGTTTTGGTCATTTTGCCCTTGATACAAGACTGGCAAGTCGCATAAGATTTATATTCAAAAGAGTTTAAATATCCATCTTTGTGTAACTTGTTTAGTCTTGTTTCGTTAATATGACCAAGTCTACAGTGCTAAAGAAAAGCTTCATTTAATTCTGAAAGATTTCTTTTATTAGTGCGTTGTATATTGAAAACTGTGTGTTGATTTAGTACGTATATCCCATTATTAAGTGTACCATACCCAACCAACATTTGATTCAGGTGAATGTTCATAACATTGTTCTGCGATCTAAAGTTATATCCTTCATTATCTAACAATGAAACTGATATTATATTACATAGCATACTTGGTACAAAATAAAATGGGTTCAAAACCAATATACTCCCAGATGGCAACCCCAAGTGATACTCTCCCACTGCGACTGTATGTACATTGGAACCATTTCCAACGCGGGGAGTATGGTCACCTATCTTCAAAACTTTGCTATTTCTCAGTCCCTGCATAGAATTGCAAATGTGAGAACCTGAACCGGTATCTAATACCCAAGAAGCAGAGTTTATTGAAAAACAGTTTTCTGTCACAAACACACCTGAAGCGGAAGCATCCCAATGCTTCTTCTTGAGGTTCAAGTACTCTGTACAGTTGCGCTTCCAATGTCCTATCTTGTGGCAGTGAAAACATTCACCTTTCCCCGAGTCTCCAGCTTTGGACTTTTCCTTTCCCTTCACCTTTTTAACTCCACCCTTAGGATTGGTGGGCTTCTTCTTTTTCTTTCCTTTGGCCTTAGCTTTTGGGCGAGAAGAAGAAGATTGCCCAATAGTCATAACGGGAGTTTTCATTGATTTCATAGTGCTCTCTGCACTCCTTAACATATTAAGGAGTTCAGGTAGCTCCTTCTCCATGCCGTGCATGTTGAAGTTAACTATGAACTGAGCAAAGGTGGAGGGGAGGGACTGCAGAATAATATCTGTATATTGTTCATTGTCCATTGTCCATCCTAGGTCCTCAAGCTCTTCTATAAGAGCTATCATCTTCAGAACATGGTCTCCTACCGGTGTGCCAGGGGCCATTCGCATCTGAAACAATTTCTTTGATGCTTCGTATCGTAATACGCGGGATTGCTCTCCATACAACTCCTTTGTATGGAGGAATATGGTTTGAATGTCCATATTCTCGTGCGGCTTTTGATGTGTGTTGTCCATCGATGCAAGCGCGAGGCATTTGGCCGTGGCACAGTCAGCGTCCTATGTCTTGCGGACTTCAATGTCTGCAACTGTGGATTTTGGACCTGGGGTGGGCGGGGCTGAAGCCATGAGGAGATATGATACTTTATCATAAGTCAAGGCTATTTTCAGATTCCACAGCCAGTCTTTATAATTGGTCCCGTTCGGTTTGTTTTTATCTAGTAAAAGCTTGAGTCCAGTCATTGGTATCTGCCATTAAGAGAGAGAAAAGAATACACTCAGCGAAAGCTCTTGCATAGATCAGATTGGTTATTATCTTGTCTAATCGATATCTCCCTCTGCTTTAATCAAGTTTTTCTTTCAAACCTTAAAAAGAAAACTGGCCAGGATTAATTACAGTCTACAACTTCGCTAATCGTTCAGCCAGGCCAGTGTCGGTAATTGAGGGAGGTTCCCCATGCTTTCACACGGACCTAATTAAAGTAAACCTCGTTTTCCCAGAGGCGTAGCCCCGTTAACACCTTTCTAGACACCTAATGAGTTAGCTAATTGTAAACTGCAAAACTCTCCTGGGAGCAAATATTTCCCACAGTAGGATCGGGATACAACCATCATATGGAAGGTATGCAATTCCATTGCAAATCTCAACACTTGAAATTCCCGACGTGATTTTTACCCCTAGTACCTATGACCTTGGCTATGGTCAAAAAATCACAAGTGCTAGTCAAGTTCAGCCCATCATTTCTTCATTAATCAGACCCGTTTACATGACCCTTGGCTAAGGTCAACAAAGTCATATACCGTACTAATTAATCTGCATCATATGCATTGTAGGAAGACATCACTTAGCTACCGTACACTACGCCTTGGCTAAGGTCAACAAACGTAGCACGAATACTAAGTACTCTACTTCCTAAAATGACGGAGGGTTGCGAATGATTTTTAAGAAAATCTTTAACGCTTTGAACTTGATATCGTCGTAGAATCAAATGGTTTTCAAAAGGAGTAGCTTGTGCTCCGCAGTTTTTGAAATACAGCTTTTTCATAAAGAGCCGAGTAGTTTTCAAATCCGATTCTACAACATCTTTTTAGGTTTATTTTCTTTACATTAATCATATTAATGTAATCCCATCATTTAAGTCTTTAAGCCAATCACAGAAAAGAAACGAAAATAACACGTACGCATATGCCATCCGCATTCGCCGCAATGTTCCGTTATGCACCGTTAGGTTACTTAACTAACGGCATACCGGGACTGGACTAGAGCGGGTGTAAAACATAAGCAACGTCTACTGTATATCATATATATAATATGTCATTCGTCTCAGATATCTCAGAACACAGGCAGCAGAAACATATATATAATGTGGGATATACTAGGACGTCCGTATTTAGTATTTAGCCAACAATAGAAAAATACGGATTCCACAGTCGCGATGAATAGCCAAGCCCATACCCCTAGACCCCTACGAGAGCGGCAAGCGACTCTACCAATCCTGGAGTTTAGGGGACCCGGTCTCGACTCCTCGAGATGGCTTCCCACTGAACCCCAGAACCCGGTCACTTGTGCTCCCCTCCTTGGGTCTATCCTAATGCGGAAAAGTAAATAATATACAACACTGGTGACACAACCTCAACCCGGAAGTACCCCAAAAAAAGAATATTACATTACATTTGAATTTACATGAATGAAAATATAAAACTCTCATCTCACATAAAACCCCCCGGCTATTCGATCGCGACAATCCTGCACATCATATCTCAGCAACACATAATATCATATATCATCAACGTAAGTAAGTATGCGTACCCCGATTGTCCTTGATGTATAGCAACGAAACCGGCGATATCGAACATACTAAACTTACGGTCACAGAAAAAAGTGTAAAACTACAATATTTGGAATCCACATTCTCTTTGGACATCATAAATGCGAAATATCACATACTTCGTGTTTCATGCCTAAACTATATGAATTCCACATATTGTATCACATTCCAGATAAATAGACTGTATTAAAGTTTTCGACCGAATGATCAAATACCCAAAATTCCCTAAAGCTCAGCATTTGAGCGGAGTTCAAAAAATCCGGAGTGTGACACAGTAGAAGGGTCAAGCCAGCGCCTCACATGTGGCACGCCGTACTGCCCCAAACCCTAAGGTTCAAAGGGCAGTTCAAGACGGTCACATAATCAAGTTAAGATTTGTTGTCTTCTTGAGGGTCCACCGCAAAACTTGCACATATATTCGAAAGATTTAAACCCCGTGAAAAGTGAGCAAACGACACTCGTTCGAACAATTCAATACTTTCTAATTTACCCGGAAATGACACGAAATAAAAATTCCGATCGAATCATTGAACTCAAAACCATCTCCAGAATATACAGCACAAAATTCAGATTAAAAATACTCCAAAAATATATTAGCAGATAACAAAGTTACTGTACCAATTCGACACCATGATGATTTAGTACGGCCGCGGAACCGCGGCCCAAGCAGGCTATTGCCGCGGTTCCGCGCTGGATTACACTGTTCATGGCATCGTATTTTACAGTTGTCCTTATATTTACCTGCTGAATTTTTTGCATATTTTTAATTCTAAAAAATATCAGTTTTCAAAAATTGTCCAGAGAGTGTCCCGTAATTCCGTATTTCGGTTCGATCGGAGTTTTTACTTCGCTAAAGTAATGCCTAATGTTCTAGGTCGGCTCTGATACCAATGTTAGGTTTACCTAGCACCCTATGAGAGGTTTGGAAGCATCACATGTCACAAAGATCAAATCTTTATGGTGCTAAGTAAGCATACAAAGGATCTATCCTAGAAAATTAGGGTTTCAAAAACTTTAACCAACATCACATGTAACAAAGGCAAGGGTTTTGAGACTACAACCTTTGTAGCTCCCTTTTGTAGACTCCTTGGCCACTTGAGAGTTGGAAAAAGATTAGCTTGAAGTCTTCTAACGTCCAGGATGATCCACCCGAAGCTCCTTTATACAAGCTAGCAACTTCACTTTAACAAGAGGATGAAATGAAGCTAACACTCTAAACAAGTGGGCTAGACTTGTGTAGAATGGTGTTGTGGTTCTTTTTCTCACTTCAAAATCCTATCTTTTTGAGTATTTTGCTCACTTGAAAAGTCTAGAGAGCAAGAGATCAAGGATGAAGAAGATGATGGCTATTTTAAGAAGAAGAGAAGATAAACTCTTGAAAAGAAAAAGAAAATATATGTATATATATTTATTTCTTCTCATCTCAAACCATGGTTAAATGATAAAGATATTATTTAATTTGAGTTAAAACATGAAAGGAAAGTTTAATACATGGTTAAGAGTAGGTGAGCATGGTTAGGTCAAAGAAGAGACTAGAAACAAACCACGAATTATCCTTTCCTTTTTCATTTTGTTTTAAAACAAATATAAGTAATAATCTATATAAATAACCAAGGTGTGAGTCTTATATTGCCACCATTTTCTATGTATAAACAACCATGATAGAATGATGTATGTATGCATGTGAGCATGTACATCCATATGTGCATGAACAAGAATGAATGCATACATGCATGCATACATCCAAAAGAAACAAGATAGGATTCTTAGTGAGAAGCTAATAGTTAAATGATAAATCAACACTTGATTTATCAATCCAGCCAAATCACATACGACCTAACCAAAAGCAAGCCGCCCAATTAATATACGGTATCTCATACGCGCATTTTAACCGGGTCCATGCGCATATCGCATACGCGCACCACAGCATTTCGCCTGGACTAGGTAACTTCTTTGTGGGACTCTAAGACTCGTCAATACGCCGGCAGTGTGTGATGATCATATCAAGCACCCCCAAGCCGCAAGCGGTCAGCTAAACGTAACGGCCACCCGGGTATTGAGCGATCAGAAGAAAACAAGCGAACCTGTTACAACTCCCGTCGAGCCAACCGGCAACACTACCGTACAATCCGGTCTCTTCGTCAGATATGCTGCATATCGAGTCTAGGGATGGTAACGTCGACCCCAATAACTCAATAAGTAGTGCCGGTGAATGGTCTATAACAGATCGAGAAACTACTGATAACACTTATCAGTAAATCTCAGTAGCCCTGGCCAGGGACTTACTGATATAACCAGTCGAGCACAGCATAGCATCAACTCCCAATACCGGGAGAGACGAAACCCCTCCTATCGCTTATCGCCTTCGTGTGTCTCGGGACTGTAACCAACGGCCACCTGTTTGCACGACTCAGTAGAGCCGTGGTAAGGTGGTAATTAAAGTACAGTGGGAGAGCACACAAGAATCTATGACGATCTCGGGTCTACAGACTAGCTTGTATCAGTGTCACCTGAGAACTGCTATCCGACGATAGATATAATTCCATATAGGAGTTCTCGGTGAGTCCGTCCAGTGTATCCAGTCACCACTGAGCACCCGTATATGATCTCGATGTCAAACATCGATGCATGTGGGAACATCCATCGCCCATCACATGGGTCTAGTATCATATACGCTAGTCTACTCTGGTATATCGATGCCCCGTCTCGATACACCTCCGACTAGGGACGTTTCAGGATATGCTTATAAACTACAGATGTCCCACTAGTATGATCTCTATCATAATCATTGTAGTCAAGCCGATATCCTCAGGACTTTATCAGCATGTATGAATGAATAAAAGCATGATCAAATCAACATGTCAGATAAAGTAGAACCAGATAGCATACTATCATGTCGAGCAAGAATGTACACTGAATATATATATATATATATATACATGTACAGATACATCCACTATCATATAATGGCCTCTAGGGCATACATATATCCAACAGACCCTACCCCTGTCCAACTACCCACATCCTACCAGTCCTACCCGACTTTCCCACCGTCACTAGATACTGTTTCTACACAGCCTTTTGGGAGTTTCATATATCCAAACAATTTCGAATCTTTTACCGCAACCCCTCACCACCCAAGTCTTGTTTGGAAGAGTCGTTGGAGGCTTATATCTTAGCAACAAACAAAATGATTAGGAATGTGGATGCGTCCGTAGCCGCCCTTATACAACCTAGTGAACCGGTTGCTAGTTTTCCACTAGTTTCAAATTTTTCAATGTATGAGGAGGCGGTTGGACAGAGTGAGAATTTGAGAGGAGCGAGTGAGTTCTACACCTTTCCAAATCAACCCTACCCATACCCAATTGAAGCCCATAACTCCAGTTTTCCATCGATTATACCAAATAGTTCACCAGTTCAAAATAAAAACGAGTTGTGTGACTTTGTAGTGCTTGATTTGCCAGATTGTGAAGAACCCCTTTCGAGTGAAACCACACTTAATCCTTTTGAACTTTACACCTCCACTCTAGAATTGACAGTGATAAATATCCATGCTTTTGATGAGGTGTCAGAAAAAATTGATTTTCACTTGATTGAGAATATAGACGCCGGGAATATTTCGGATGATGAACCCGTAGATTTGATTGAACTCTTTTGTTCAATTCATCATCCCGAGTCATTAAATATTTCTCCCGAACCTCATATGCGTCTTGATTTTGATGATAATGGCTTGGATAGGATAAATATTGAGGAGAATTATGAGGATAGTATTGAGGATAATATTGAGGTTGAACCATTTTTGTTTGATATGTCAGATTTTCCAATTCATCCTCCTGACCCTTTAACTGTTATATCACCCTCCATTCTTTCCATCGTTCCGACCACGCACAAGATCACGCTTGAAGACTGTGAGCTTGAAAAATTTTCCTTTGAATCCGACACAGTTCTCAAAGCCGATAACACTTACGAGTGTTTCACTTTTTCGGACGATGTTGATGACTTACCGCCCGAGTTTGAGTCCTTTGAATTTTCAGATGAGTTAGTTGAACCATCAGACTCGGTTGCTTACAGTCGTTTCGAATCATTAATGGAAACTTTCAAGTTCGAAACAGTTACTACGGTGGGACTGAGACTATCCCTAATTCACTCCCTTTCGTCATTCCTATCATTCCGACCATGCAAGAGACCGTTACGCATTCCTCTCAAATACCAAGTTCGATGTACCCATGTTTTCTTCCGAATCTTGAGGAATTTGACCCCATTTCTCGACGGGTTGATAGATTAGCACAATCGCTTTTAACACATCGGTCATCGCAAATTATGCTAATTTATTCACTCGATTTACACCCTCAAGATCGTACTCCACTTCTTTCTCTTTTCCGTCATTCTTCTCCTCCACCGAGACCATATTCCACTCTTCTTCCCATACGGTCTCGTGTGCTTCTCATTTCTCTTCTTTCCACTCCCTCCTTTCACCAACTCTACCATTACCACGATAAGATTTTTGAATGGTTAGTGCTAACCTTTGGCTTGTGTAAGGCCTTGTTTAGTTTGGGGAGGACCTTGTTGTATATATGTATATATATATTTTTTGTTTTCTTTTTCTATAAAAAAAATCAAAACATTAAAAAAATATTTAAAAAAATTTATAAATAAATAAACAGGGGAGTGCCGGCATTTTGACCCTCTTGGTGTAGCATGACAGTGATGACACTGTCAAGTTTAAGTTTGGGGGTATGCTCGGTACGTCTTCTTCCTTCGCATTCATTTGTACATATTTTTGCATTTGCATATTTATTTGAAAACCCATAAAAATTGAAAAAATTTAAAATTTATAAAAATAAATGTATTCAATTTTGGCCGTATTTTATTTGAGTTTGACAAATAGGTTAACTGGCTAGGAACAACTAGATCTTAGACTTAGTAAATTAAAAACCCTAAAAATAACCTTCCTTAAAGTTTAACGGTAGAAAGTATATGTCTTTGTAGTTTATTTGAAAATAGGCAAATTTTGAGTTCACTTCTTAGGCTAAGTCAAAATAAAGGAAAAGTATGGATATTTTTATTAAAGTATGACTTTGAAAAATAATTCCTAGCTTAAGTCTAGATTCTGAAAATGTATACCCTACAAATTGTATAAACACGCACCTTGAAACTTGGAATAGTAGAAGAGACCTTGAAATGCTCTTGTCTAAAGTCCTTAGTATGAAGGGAAAAAAAATATAAGCGTGAATAAAGAAAAAAAAAATGAACACTGATTTTTGTGATTACTTAAGGCTGTAAAAATAGAAAAAATATTTAGCGAGGGTGCTTCATCGCCTAGTGCCTTAGACCAACTGGTTTGGGAGTCACTGCTAAAAAGCCTTGGGTATTGCAAGACTAGGAATTACGCTTTAATGTGCAAACATATCTTGTAATCGGTTGTTGGTATATCAAGAAGTATTAATGGTAGCACGAAGGATGTGTAAGCAAAATTCAATTAAAAATTCACCAATTAATAAGTACTTTAGACAACGGACAAGAGTATGATTGCATGATTTGAATTTTCAAGTGTAGGGGTGATTTATACACACACGTGGGAATATGTGATTGGAATTTAGATAAGAGATAGGAATGAAGAATATAATTTGTATATTTAGTAGAGATGATAAAAATTCCTAAGTGGAGATGGAACCCTAGAAGGAAAACTTAGGAAATGCCGAAAGCTAAGTAAGTCTATAGAACATATATAATCTTAAGTTAAATGATGAGGAAGTGTGAAGAATATGGGTGGATAATTTACGAGTCAACGATAATAGAATTCCTGTTAGAAACCCTAATTGGAGAATTAAAGTCAATAGGCCGAATTGATAGCATTTTGTTGGTAGTATCCGCTGAAAACCCTCAGGAGACAACACTCCTCCAACTAGGGACACCTAGAGGTTTAACGGCTTGTTGCACGAGCTCAGTGCAATCGCGTTTCCCTGCGAAAGTGCAGTTAGGTTTTTGTCAAGAATAAAAAATAAGTTTGCTCGAGGATGAGCAAAAGATAAGTTTGGGGGTATTTGTTCACACCATAATATTGTATTATTATACTTCCCATTCTTATTCGTTTTATAAATAAACAGGTGCTTTTGACGCATGTCTGCTACATATTATAGGTTACAGGTTCTTGGATCTAAAACAGTCAAAAAGAGAAAAGATGATGCAAAAGTGGAACTACGACCAGCAAACAGAAGGATTTTGATAAAGCCTACACAAAGATCAGTACAAGGCAACGCAAGGTCCAAGATTACAAAACGAAGAAACAGTTAAAGTTCACTACAAGTATTCACTGGAGATCTGGAGAAGAAATAGAAGCCAATTTGATAAAAGACATGAAGAAACAGAAAGTAGAAGACAGTAGAAGCCAGCCCAAGAAACTACAAAGCCCAATTCATCCTTTTGGCCGCGGAACCGCGGCCAAACCAGGCCTCGAGCCGCGGTTCCGCGGCCATCCAGAGCCTGTAGAAGAATTTTTTTTTACCAAAATGAAAAACGGCGCTGACTAGTCAACCTAGGGGTATTCTGGTAAATGCGGACGTGCGAATAAATTATAACTTAGGATTTCCTATCCTCTATAAATAGGAACTCTAAAGATTGTATTTGTTTATGCCTCCCTATGCTTCTTTCTATGAATAAAATTTAGAATTCTTTTGGAGAGCATCGGTGCCTCTTTTCATTTCATGAATTCAGATCTGACAACCCTGCGTTGATGTTTGGAGAGAGCCATCTATAAAGTAGGTAATTTTTCATTCTCTGCTCTAGTTTAGATTTAATTTCTTGCCCTAGAAAATTGTTAGAGTTAGATTTGGGGAAGGCTTTTGAGAGATGAGATCTCTCATCCCTTTCTTACCCATCACATATAATCAATAGGACTCCATGCATACACGCACACACCGCGCCCTACGACACCCTATCCCTCGAGGTAGCGGTGATACCGTAGTATAAAAGCCCGGTTGCGCGTGTTTTCCATGGAGGTTAGGGTAAGGATTGATAAAGGAAGGACAAGAACCTATAGGAAGGAACACCTTCCCGAATGGATCTAATCCCTTTATTAATAATTACCATAACTCCTCTTAGATCCTAATTTGGGTATAGAAAGCGTTGAGATTTATTTACATTTCCAAACCATCCTTAAACCTAACCCTACAAAGATTTAGATGTAGATAATCTTAATATAGATAGATTTAGTTTTTAGATTTAATAATCAATCCGACCACAATCGGAATTAACTCGTTTGAACGACTAGGAAATTCACAACATCCCTGTGGACCGACTCGTACTCACCGGCTAGCTACCAAGCGATGCCGTTCTTGATTGCGGTAATATATTTTTGATCGATAAAATTCTCTCAAAATCAGCACCTCATTCGACGAGGAAAGAGCCGAGATCCCTTCACAGGGAGTGACCTCTTTAGCAAAAGTTTGCGCTACTATATATTTAAAAAGCTATCAAGTTCCTTCAACGATATCAAGTTCATTATGTTAAAGGTTTTTCGCCAAAAACCATTCGTAGCCCTCCATCATTTCAGACGGGTAGCACTTAGTATTCATGCTATGTTTGTTGGCCTTCGTTAAGGCATAGTGTATGGTAGCTATTTCTTACTTTTCTGTTGCATAGATAGATGCGTTGGTTTGGGACGGTCGTACTACTTTGTTAGCCTTAGTCAAGGGTACGTACAGGTGGGTTCAAATTAACCTGGATAATGACGGGTAGAACATGACATGTGACTTATGATTTGTTGGCATTCGTCAAGGTTATAAGAGCATGGGGTAAAAATCACATCGGGAGTTTCAAACATACAGGAAACTTTCCAAGCATGTGCATACCTTCTGGAGTATGATAACTTGAGTGGATTCCATCAAGTTATCATGCGATGATAGTTGGATCCCGATTCCCACTGATGAGTAGGATTACTCCTCGGGTGATCTTACATGATCCCGACTAATTCTCCTTTTGGGTTTGGAGGAGAATTTGAGGAAACGGTGGGAGCCATCCTCATTAAATAAAATGATTAACTATTCTGATCTAGGTTAGAGTGCATGCTGGGTGTTTCTTTTCTCTCTCTTAGGCTGCGACTATATCTCGACCCTAAACTAAAACTCATGAACCAAGTTAACCGAACCTTCTTAATACACTTTGGCTTTTGGAATGTCATGATGTCGCATATTTCATTGCCACTTCTATATCACCTTTGCATTTCTCCAGAACACCCCGTATCACTACGAATATCCACTTGTATTGGATAAATCAATTATATAGTTACATACAAACTCGAAGGAACTTGTTCCAGATTCGAGGATGGGTTCTGGTTCTGGAGAGATTGAATAGGATTATTCGGTTGTCTTTTCCCTTTACCTTCTTTCGGGTTGTGAGGGATCCTAGGATTTGGAGAGCATACACCTATTGAGCTTATTGGATAGTCTTCCTCCAAACCATAGGCATGTGCTGAAAGGTGGGAAGGAAGAAAACTAATGAGCCTAAAGGTGGTGTATAGAAGGTAATAAGTAAAGACATATAAAGGGATTAGAATAACGACAAAGAAAATTGCGACTGTGTAACATTTCAAAAAAATAAAATATTATTTTTGGGAATTTTTATAATTTAATATTAATTTTTAATGAATATTTTAATATTTCTGTATAATTAAATACAGATAAATGGGAAAAATTTTGGAAAAATTATGGAAAATTCTAAAATAGGGTATTTTATGGAATTATTCCATTTTAAAGTATTTATGATAAATAATATGCTAATTTAGTGCTAATCGCGATTAAAAATCGCTAATCGGATTTTTAGCATTTTTGTGCAAAACATGCACATATCATTTTCCACACTTACTACATTTTCTTACATGTTTTGGGTGCATGGTTTGTTTTGGGTTTACTATTGCAAGGAGAAGGAAATAAAAGTAAAAGAAAAGAAAAGAAGTCAAAAAGGTATCATGATGAGAGATGGGACACAATCATGATATGAGGCATGCTTGAGAGAGAGAGAGCCATACCCCTTTGTTCCCATCATTTTCTTCATCTCTTCACCATTCTTCTACCTCTTCACCATGGCAAAACCTCATCTTCCTCCACCTCACTACCATGGAAACCATCTCCAAAACCTAATCAAAACCTCAAACTCCTTTCACAAAAATGATCCCCACCTCACCCTCTTTGGACCGATCAAACATAAATTTTGAAGACGTGGGACTTCTAGGGTTTTGCTTGGTGGCATTAATGAGGTATAATCTCTACCATTTAGTTTAGTTTTTAGTTTATTATATTCTAGTTTAGTTTAGAAGTCGTTTACTGATGGATGTGTGAACTTTGAAATCCCAAGAGAAGGGTTTGGGAAATTGGTGATGTTTTGTGGCTGTTAATGAGACTTGTGAGGTGATGCTTGACCTAGAACATAGCCTAGAAACCAAAATATGGATTTGGGAATTTAGTTCATGCCGGTTTGTGTGAAATTTGGGTGTGCAGGGAAATCTGGAGCAAATCGGGGGATTTTTGAGAGTAGCAAACAACTCTATGGGCCAAATTAGGGTATTAGGAGGCCACCATGACGAGACGGACCCAACCTGAGCAGGGGGACCTGAGGAGGCCTGTTTTTTAGAGGATGTGGCAAGCCACATGGTGACATGGGGTGTCAGGGTTGGTCCAGTAGCTCAGATACATCATATACATCACCCTGGACTTGTTTGCTTGGCTTAATTTGACCTGAGTCAAAATCTGGGAGCTGTTTAGTGTGGTTTTTGGCTATGTTTCCGTATTTTGAAATGCTAATTCTTGATATTTGGATTTTTATTGGGTTGTTTCATGTTTGTACAGCAACAACAAGGGTTGTTTAGTCGTTTTTGCACGCATGGACTATAGGTTTTCACCCATAGGCAATCCGTGTGCCGTTTTGGTTTCTGGACTTGATGTTAATAGCAATTCCGATTGTTTATTATATGTAGGTACCCTCATGAAGACTTAGAGGCGACAATTAAGCGCGTGGCGACATCGACATCGGCAAGCAAAGGTGAGTATATTTATATCTACGGGGAGAAGTCGGGTGGATGGCGTATAGCACCCCCGCAGTTCGTGGTGATGTATACGAATACGTATACACACATATATTTATTATATGCGGTTTGAGTTTATTGATGATAAAGATGGAGTTTTGGTGTTCTTCGATTGGTTTAGTATTAGTTGCGAAACCCTAGAGTAGTCGTTGCACCCACACCCACACGCACACATATACTTGCATACATTCTTTCTTTCACATATGCGTGCATGGGAATATATATATTTATGTGTTCACATGGGTATGGGACTATGTGTTCACATACTAGATTTGAGGATACTACTTGGGATTTGAGATGAGTCGATGTGATTTGATTTGAGGACGTGAGATCGGTGATATGGCAGGGTTCGTATTTGAGATACGCCATGATGTTATAGCGGATCTTTGGACGACGATATCATGTGAATAGTGATATACATAGAATAGTTGACTTGTGATCGATATTGAGATAAGATATGTTAAGATATTTATAATAGGTCACATTGGGCGATATATACTTGTTTATGATGATATGTGTTGGCGACATCGGTTTGTATGAGGCTGTAGATCAGTAGTCAGATCATGATTATTTTGATGATATCAGTATTGTACTAGACGTAGATCAGTACCCCGGATTATGATCTTTGATAAAGAGGATACCAGACTAATTCTATGATGAATGTGATATTGACCCGTACCCAGATTTGGGATGCCGTACGACGGATTTATGTACGAGCTATATATTGATGATTGATCCGCACTCTTGACTTGGGAATGTCTGATTATAGATATGGTATCGGATGTGATATTATTGAGGCATGATCACCGACTAATATATATATATATATATATATATATATATATGTATGTATGTATGTATGTATCGACTCAGATGTTAGGCGGTTTCCTTACATTCAGTTAGCCTGTTAGCTCAGCCCTATAGTTTAGTGTAGTTGTTAGACTAGATTCGATTCCTACCTATTTCAAAAACTAACGGATTGTGGGTATTTTAAGGGACAGGTCAAGGGATTCTACGGATATTTCAAAGAACGTATCTTTTCTAAAAAAACACCGTAGCCCTTATTTTCAAAACACCGCGATTTGTATTATTTCAAAAGGCACTACTGTATGGTTTATATTTATATTAAATGCAGATTAGTTATCATTGTGTTTAGCATTCATCTCCCGCGCATTATTGCTGTTCGCTCCGCATCGCATACTTATATTGTGATTTCATACACCATTATTGATATCATGCTGTTATGACACCAGCATCATTACCGATGATGCGTATGCTCCACGTACACTTACTTTCCGGCTCACACACATCATCATCGGAAATTGCCATGTCACGTACATTTAGAGAATACGATTTCCTTGACATAACTTGTTAGCTAATGGTTTTGACATGATATTAGTGTACTTGCCTTATATGCCAGTTTAGACATTGTAGTTATTACTTGCTACCTCATGCATATTGTTATTCACTGTTATGCCGCATTCATGGATTTTTATGCCTATATTCACTGTTTTACGGGCTATTGATGATTTGGATTCGGATTTTCATAAGATTTCTTGGATTTGGGGGAAAACCGCAAAAACATATATAAACTTTTTCTCTCTCTCTTTTTAAAATGAAAAGTGCGGTTTTCCCATGATGTATGAGTCGTCCACCATGAGTTTGCTGATGGATTTCGAGACCCGATTCGAGGAATTGAATGAACCGTCTCGAGTACATGGTGGACCCGGTAAGGCACCCCGGGGCGAGAAGGTCGCAGATGATGGCGTTGAGCCTGGCAGGGGAAGACTACCTACCGGTGATTTTACCCGACGCATCGGATATCCGGAGGATACCGTCGTGGTCTTGAGATTGATGGTAGGGGCCGGTCTGGACTGACGGCGCCTTAGATAGTGAGATTTATATCGAGATTTTGAGATATTGAGATACTGAGATTTGATGATACAGGCCAGTCCGGATAGCCGGAGCCTGAGATTTTGAGACATTGGGATTTATGTTTTGTGTCGATACTAGACACTGTTTATGCTGATTTCATTTATGATACCCCGTTTTAAATATACAGAAATCTCACTAAGTTATGAAAGCAGTTTCTTCAGTTTCATGTATTCTGTTTTCATGCATTCATACCTCATCTATATGATATATTGCTACCTGAGGCACAAACATGAGCACATGGGATTACACTTGGGTTAGATATTTACCCTTGCCACCTTTTCATGCTCCAGACTAGTCATATTTGAGTATTATATATATAGTGATCGTATGACCTAGGATTGCGTTGTTCATGCGATTTTTGTTCGTAGATGTTTTCTACTCACGAGTTGGCAACTCAACCCCGTTGTGCCACAGTTTCTTGCAGGTTTTGCCGTACAGGTTTCATTACGGCTTTCCTGGCACTACTTCCTTTTTCGGGTGATTTGCTAGTAGGTGGGTTCACTTGTATCGTGACCATCATTATACTTTGTATATTATTATTCTGTTGTATCTAGAAGCTCCATCAACCAAACATGTATTTATTTCATATAGAGACCGGTGTTGTTTATTCATTCGACCTTAGAGTCGCGTGTTGTATTTCTATGGATTCTTGCTGTTTTGAGTTTCCTTTTCTGTTTTGATCCTCGCCCTTCGGCGTTGTATATTATATTGCTTGCGTGGTTGTGACCGTCGATTGACGAAGAGCTAGCTCCCGCTTGGGGATGCCTTTATTCATTATATATGCTTTATGAGGTTTTGTAGCCGTTTGGGGTCAGTTTTTACAAAGGAAACTCTGCCAAAATTTTTAGAAATGACTGTGATTTTAAAATGCATATTTCGGCGTATGTTGCAAACTACTTGATTTAAATTGTTTTTCCTTCACTCTACTACTATTCTTGGTTTGGATTTCTGGGCTTTCGGCTTACTTAGATTACGTACGCCTCGAGACGTTTCGTAGTTTAAGTGCCGGTCATATTCCGTACTTTCGGTTCGTGACAAAGTTAGTATCAGAGCGTTAGGTTTTACCTTCAGAGCGTAAGATGACCCTTGGTTGATGGAGTAGGTAGCTTGAGTAGAGTGGCGTACCGTATGTATGTTCCGCGGTATATTTACGATACTCTACACCACTTAAGAAGTCTTAGGATGTACATTTCTATGCTTATTATTATATTCGTTCATGATCTAGCCTCATCGGTACCAGTTATGGTTTACTGCCATGATTACGGGCAGGGAGAGCTACGACTAGAGTTGCGGTCAGCACGAGCTCGTCATGAATGAGGACTGACCAGGGCGTGATTCCGGCGACACACGATTGCAGAGATGTGTCTTTTTATTATGTTTTTGCTCTACGAGCATTGGTTGGATCGTTGTATGAGATTACTCGGACGTGCAGATCAGCACTAGAGGATTGGGCCACTAATAGAGGACAGCCAGATTCTGATGACCGTTGAAGTACTGATTATTCATGATGTTTGAGGCACTGTTCAGCGTGCATACGAGTGAGCCAGTTGTTGCTGCGAATGATGAGATATCGCCCCAGATGTTAAAACTATTGCAATATAAGTTGTACTAAGAGATGATAGAAGGTCGCTAGCCACCGAGGATGAATGACTAGGACATGTGGTTCGTTCGCCTACCCCGATGCGAGGTCATCAGATAGATTGATTCCAGCTAGAGAAGACTTCACACGGATACGTTGAGAGTCGATAGAGGCGATCGAATATCAGAAACCTATTATTCCAAGTTTAAAATATTCGGAAAGACATGCAGGCAATTCTGTGGACCCTCTAGAAGAATGATACCCTAACTCGACATAATGACCGTGTGAAAGCCTTTGAACTTTAGGGTTTGCGGCAGTTCCGCGGCACCATTAGTGAGGCTTGGGTTTGCCCTTCTACGGCTGGACCACCGATGCTGTGGTATGTACTCGATACTATTAAACTGTACCCAAGATTTTGAGCTCTTGGGGGATTATGAGGTTTTGACAAATCAATCAAATGGTTCGACTTCATTCGGATGCTATGTGGTGAGATGCACTTCTTAGGAGACTCCAAATAAGAGAATAGCCGTTGGAACTCAGTCCATGCAGCCACGACGAGACGAGTCCGAAGCAGTCGACATTAGAGAAAAGTGGACTAAGAGGTTGGTACAAGATCTGGATAAGATGACGTTCCACTCCGCCGACGTCAGAGATGCGATACGCATGCCGAGTCATTGAACTTGGATATACATTCCAGAAGGAGTCGTGATGAGTATGCAGTCATTCAGGAACGAGAAACAGATATAGTAAAGGACGATGACTTCCGGACAGTTCGGCAGAGACGGGGTTTGGGAGAGACCTCGACAGGACCTTTCTTGAATAAATTACGAGAAGACTTGGACCCAGGAGTGGTCATGTTACGCACACGGGCAGGCCAGAGTTCATGATCGTCGATGAGACATGCTATGAGTGACCACGATAGTTGGCCAGAGATTCTTAGAGGATGTGCTTGAGCAGGACTATTCCGCCATACTTGATTTCGGTATATTGGGCGATCTATTCGCATGACTGATTTTGAAGATTGAGTTTCATGATATTTGTTTTCATGCACCATGGTTGCACCTACTGGGTATTTACGATTTTGCACAATTGTTGCACTTGATATCGTTTTCGTGCCTTGGTTTCACATGTTTATGATTTTATGGGTTTCATACAGTTGAGTTGATTTTATGCATATGTACGCCCATGATTTGGTTTTTGCACTCGGTATAGTTCACATATGCTTGCAGTGCAGTGATACGCATTTGTGCACCACAGTTACACTGGACTTCGATTTCGTTTGTGATGTTCGATATTTGTTTTGTGTGCCTTGTGCACCTGATTGGATTTTGCGCATGTTCGGTGCTTGATATTGGATTTCATGATTTCGTGCTGGATGGATGCACCTGATTTGGGTTTTCGCGCATGTTGGGCGCATGTTATGATATGCGATTTTGGTGCACACCAGATGCACTAAATCGAGATTCTTCGTGCATGTCAGATGCACTTGTTTTTGCTGTCAGGTACACCTGTTGCCCTTGACAGATGTTCGTGCACACCCGATGCACTTAGATATTGTTTCTGTGCGCTTGTATGGCACATTCATGGATTTTGATTTCCGTGCGCACCAGACGCACGTAGTATTCATATGCGCATTTTGGGATTGATTTCTTATGGAGCGGTACGTTTTTATGATCTTTATTATTGTTTTCGTACTGAGCAGGAATAGTCAGAGGACAGGACCTGAATATATTTTGCATGCATTGATAGTTATCGAAGGGATTTCCAAAAAGCAAGCTAGAGTCTTAGTATTTACCTACGTGTCTGATATGACACGAAACGTTTAAAATAAGAAAACCCTTCTAAATTGTATCCAAAACGGCGGAACGTACATATTAAACAAAAGATATATACGTATATAGTTATTTTCTTATGATAGACGTCTGCCACTGTGCAGTATTTTGCGCATTGCACAGCAATTTTAAAAGATTTGGCATGCATTTCCTTTATATACTTACATGTATAGATTTGATATTTACATGTATAGTTTTGATTTATATCACATTGGTTTGCTTTGGATTTGGCATTCGTGTATTTACCTTGACTCCGATGATTGTGGGATGCTTGACGGAGTTTCGATTTTTAGTTATCTGCACATTTCTCATGCGCATGCATTGCGCTATGATGTGTTTTGTGTATTGATGATTTCGGAGCCCCGACGACTTGGACATTCTATTGAAATGTTTTAGAATTTGGGGGTTTAAATTTAAATTCGGGGACCAAATTTCTTTAAGGGGGGAAGATTGTAACATTTCAAAAAAATAAAATATTATTTTTGGGAATTTTTATAATTTAATATTAATTTTTAATGAATATTTTAATATTTCGGTATAATTAAATATCGATAAATGGGAAAAAATTTGGAAAAATTACGGAAAATTCTAAAATAGGGTATTTTATGGAATTATGCCATTTTTAAGTTTTTATGATAAATAATATGCTAATTTAGTGCTAATCGCGATTAAAAATCGTTAATCGGATTTTTAGCATTTTTGTGCAAAACATGCACATATCATTTTCCACACCTGCTACATTTTCTTACATATTTTGGGTGCATGGTTTATTTTGGGTTTACTATTGCAAGGAGAAGGAAATAAAAGGAAAAGAAAAGAAAAGAAGTCAAAAAGGTATCATGATGAGAGAGGGGACACAATTATGATATAAGGCATGCTTGAGAGAGAGAGAGAGCCATACCCCTTTGTTTCCATCATTTTCTTCTTCTCTTCAACATTCTTCTCCCTCTTCACCATTGAAAAACCTCATCTTCCTCCACCTCACTACCATGGAAACCATCTCCAAAACCTAATCAAAACCACAAACTCCTTTTACAAAAAATGATCCCCACCTCACCCTCATCACTTTGGACAGATCAAACTTAGATTTTGAAGACGTGTGACTTCTAGGGTTTCTCTTGGTGGCATTAATGAGGTATAATCTCTACCATTTAGTTTAGTTTTTAGTTTGTTATATTCTAGTTTAGTTTAGAAGTCATTTAGTGATGGATGTGTGAACTTTGAAATCCCAAGAGAAGGGTTTGGGAAATTGGTGGTGTTTTGTGGCTCTCAATGAGACTTGTGAGGTGATGCTTGACCTGGACCATAGCCTAGAAACCAAAATATGGATTTGGGAATTTAGTTCATGTCGGTTTGTGAGAAATTTGGGTGTGCAGGGAAATCTGGAGTAAACCGGGGGATTTTTAAGAGTAGCAAACAACTCTAGGGGCCAAATTAGGGTATTAGGAGGCAACCTTGACGAGACGGACCCAACCTGAGCAGGGGGACCTGAGGAGGCCGGTTTTTTTGAGGATGTGTCCAGCCACATGGTGACATGGGGTGTCGGGGTTGGTCCAGTAGCTCAGATACATCATATACATCACCCTTGACTTGTTTGCTTGGCTTAATTTGACCTGAGTCAAAATCTGGGAGCAGTTTAGTTTGGTTTTTGGCTATGTTTCCGTATTTTGAAATGCTAATTCTTGATATTTGGATTTGTAATGGGTTGTTGCATATTTGTACAGCAACAACAAGGGTTGTTTAGTCGTTTTTGCACGCGTGGACTATAGGTTTTAACCCATAGGCAATCCGTATGCCGTTTAGGTTTCTGGACTTGATGTTAATAGCAATTCGGATTGTTTATTATATGTAGGTACCCTCATGAAGACTTAGATGCGACAAGCAAGCGTGTGACGACAGCGACATCGGCAAGCAAAGGTGAGTAGATTTATATCCACAGAGAGAAGTCGGGTGGATGGCGTATAGCACCCCCGCAGTTCGTGGTGATGTATACGAATACGTATACACACATATATTTATTATATGTGGTTTGAGTTTATTGATGATAAAGATGGATTTTTGGTGTTCTTGGATTGGTTTAGTGTTAGTTGCGAAACCCTAGAGGAGTGGTTGCACCCACACCCACACACATACATATACTTGCATACATTCTTTCTTTCATATGTGTGTGTATGGGAATATATATATATTTATGTGTTCACATGGGTATGGGACTATGTGTTCACATACTAGATTTGAGGATAGTACTTGGGATTTGAGATGAGTCGATATGATTTGATTTGAGGCCGTGAGATCAGTGATATGGCAGGGTTCGTATTTGAGATACGTCATGATGTTATAGCGGATCTTTAGACGACGATATCATGTGAATAGTGATATACATAGAATAGTTGACTTGTGATCGAGATTGAGACAAGATATGTTAAGATATTTATAATAGGTCGCATTGGGCGATTTATACTTCTTTAGATGATATGTGTTGACGACATCGGTTTGTATGAGGCTGTAGATCAGTAGTCAGATCATGATTATGTTATTTATGTATATGCCCTAGAGGACATTGTTGTACATATGATGTATATTATGATGGATGCTTGGATATATACAGAGAGGACTTTCTTTCTCGTCATGATAGTATGCTATTTGGTTTCACATTATCTTAACATGTTGACTTGGACTAGTTTACTGTCTTTCTCTCATATGTTGATAAAGCCATTAGGATCTGTACTCGACTACTCGGACTATGACGAGATCATACTAGTGGGGCCACGGTAGTCGATGAGTACATCCTATAATTTTTCCTAGTCGAGGGTATATCGAGACAGGGCATCGATACACCATAGTAGACTAGTGTATACGCATCTTGACCCATATGACGGGCGATGGATGATCCCATATCCATCGGTGTTTGACATCAAGGATGGTGTACCGGTGCTCAGTGGAGACTGGGTACACTGGACGGACTCGCCGAGAACTCCCAGATGGTGATATACCACACGTCAGATGGCAGTTCTCCGGTGACATTGGTATAGGGTAGTCTGTAGACCCGAGATTGTCATAGAATCTTGTGTGATTCCCACTGTTCTTTGATTTCCACCTTACCACGTCCAAGAGGGCGTGCAAAACGGTGGCTTTTGGGTACAGTCCCGAATCACATGGAGGCAATGAGCGATAGGAGGGGATTCGTCTCTCCCGGTATAGGGAGTTGATGTTGAGCTATATTCGATTGGCTATAACTGGAAGTCCTTGGCCAGGGCTGATATAGAGTATACTGGTAAGTGTTACCAGTAGTTTCTCGACCTGTTATGAGCCACACATCGACACGACTTATCAGTTACTGGGGTCTGACGTATACCACCCCTAGACTTGATATGCGACATATCAGACGAACTGACCGGACTGTACGGGAGTGTTACTGATTGGATTCACAGGAGAACGGACAGGCTAGCTTGTTGATCTTCTGATCACTCAATACCTAGGTGGCTGTTACGTTTAGCTGACCGCTTGCAGCTTGTGGGTGTTTGATATGATCATCACCAGCTACCGGCGTATTGACGATTCTTTAGAGTCCTACACAGAGGTTTCTTGGCTCAGGCAAAATGGAGTAGAGGCACTTATGTGATATGTGCAGGACCGAGGATAATGCGATATGTGATATCGTACTATATTCTCGTGATATTTAGATATGAACCGGGACATCGGATCAAGTGTTGATTCGATGAATCGGTACATGATATATTAGTCGGTTATATTCGATATCGCCGGATCGTCGGATCAAGTGTTGATTCGATGATTTAATGTATAATGATATATATGATATATTGTATTACATTATCTGATATTTGCTCGCTTTATTATTTCATTTTCTTGCCGGATTAATACATTGATATATATGCGATATATGTTAATTGTATTATTTTCTTTTGTTGCAAATATATAATATACATGTGATATATATTATTGTGACATGATATGATTTATTATGAAACATGTTTAGGGATGATAAAAAGAGATTAGGGTTTGATTAGGGTTAGCTCCTTCTTATTTATTCTAGAAGGATTTGCTTTTGTCTTGGTTAAGATATTATGGTTGATATTTATCCATGACTCATTCTTGACCTAACCAAACCATAGCTCTAGTTTATTCTCTACATAGGTTAAGCCTCTCATCCTTGTCCATGGTTCCATAATAAAACATATATTCTTATCTACTATTCATCACAAAAGGAATTATCTCATTATTCTTCATCTTATTCTCTCGTGAGTTTTAGAATGAGCTCAGTTGTGATTTATTTTGTGATGATTTCTTGTGAGAAAATGATATAAAAAGAAAGAATAAATACTACTCCATCATCCTCATCTAATCTAGCCTATTAGATTAGGGTGTTCACCTCATTAGAGTGAGAGAGCTTGAGCTATTGCAACTTCGACGTAGATCATCGGAGAAAAGGAATACGACAAGCTATCATGGATCGCTCGAGTCGTGGAGCCTCTCTAGAGTCCTGGTGATCATGGATCGCGGTGAAGGGACTTCTACTCGGAACTTGTGAAGCGAAGGAGCAGACTACAAAGGTTGTAATCCCTCACATTTAATAGTAAAGATGTTTACTTGCATGTTAAACCCTAATAATCTAGCAAAGATCCCGGCTTTGGGTTGTTCGGCACGTCTAAAATTTAATTCGGGTATGTTTGATGCCTTATGAACCTTCACAAGAGTGCCTAGGAACCCTACAGTGGTACGTATCAGAGCCTAGCTAGAGCATTAGGCGACGTGTATACGAAGTTAAAACTCCGATCGAACCCGAACCGACAAAATTTAACCCCTCTCTGGATATTTTTCAAAAACTGTGATTTTTCTGAATTAAAAATACCTAAAAATAACAGCAGGAAATTATAAGAATTATGGTGCAAAACGACAGTGTAAAGTGTACGGACCACCGCGGAACCGTGGCCAATCCTTGCTTGGGCCGCCGATCCGCGGCCGTACTGTTGAGTTTTGCCTGTCTGTTTGCACAGTAATTTCTAATTCTGCTAGTTATTATTTATGGTTATTTTTATAATGACTCAAGTGTTGAGTGTTCTGGGGTTTATTTTGTAATCGTTGATTCGATCGGAAAATTTAAATTCGTTTTTTTTCCGGATATTTAGAAACTGTTAAAATGTTTGAACGGATATCATTAACTCACTTTTTCCCGGCACGTAAAACTTTCAATTGTTGAATTTTTTTCGGGTTTAAATCTTTCGGAAAATTGTACAAGTTAAGCGGTGGACCCTATAGAAGACAACAAACCTTAACTCGAATATGTGACCGTCTTGAACTACCTCTAAACCTTAGGGTTTGGGGCAGTACGGCGTGCCACATGTGAGGCGTTGGCTTGACCCTTCTACGGCTGGATCACCGGTACTGTGACATATTCTGGGATTATTTGAAATCCGCTTAAGTGTTGAGCACTTTAGGAAATTTTGGGTATTTGATTATCTGTTCGGAAAGTTTAATACTGTCTATTTATCTGGAATGTGATGCAATATGTGGAATTCATAAAGTTGGGCATGAAATGCGGAATATGTGATATTTCGGATTTACGATGTCTAAAGTGATTGTGGATTCCAAATGTTATAGTTTTACACTTTCTTTTCTGTGACCGTAAGTGTAATATGTGATATCGCCAGTTTCGTTGCTATATGTCAACGACAATTGGGATGCGAATATTTACTTACGTTGATGATATGTGATATTATGTGTTGCTGTGATATGTTATATTGGATCGTCGCGTTTTGAATAGCCGGGAGTTTTATGTGAGATGAAGGTTTTTATTTTCATTCATGTAAAATTCATTTGTATGTAATATTCTTTTATTGGGTCACTTCCGGGATGAGGTTGATGTCACCCTTGTATATTATTTACTTTTCAGCATTAGGTAGACCCAAGGAGGGGAGCACAAGTAACCGGGTTCTAGGGTCCAGTGGGAGGCCATCTCGAGGAGTCGAGACCAGGTCTCCTAACCCTAGAATTGGCAATGTTACTTGCCTCTCTCGTAGGGGTCTTGGGATGTGGGTTTGGCTATTCATCGCGGCCGTGGAATCCGTGTTTTATACTGGCTCGTATTGAAAACACGGACGTCCTATTATATCCAATATTTCATATATGTTCTTCTGCTGCAATGTTCTGTGATGAGATCATATTACTGCCTGAGACGAATGCTTATACTATATATATATATGCTGATATATAAATTACTGCTTTCGTTTCTTCTGTGATGCTTAGGAAGCATAAGCTGATGGGATTTTATTAATGAGATTAATAAAAAGAAAAGAAACCTAAAAGATGTTGTAGAATCAAAACTTTATAAAAAGGGTAGCTACAGTTTTGTTTTGCATAGTGGTATATATGATATGCCCTGCACCTTATTCGATGAGGAAAGAGCCGAGATCCCTTCACCGGGAGTGACCACTTTAGCAAAACTGGCAGATGCTACAACTCTCGGTTTGTCTTTTGATTGCTTTTAAAGTTTTGCTTTGCATAGCGGTATATATGATATGCCCTGCACCTTATTCGATGAGGAAAGAGCCGAGATCCCTTCACCGGGAGTGACCTCTTTAGCAAAACTGGCAAATGCTACAACTCTCGGTTTGTCTTTTGATTGCTTTTAGAGTTTTGCTTTGCATAGCGGTATATATGATATGCCCTGCTCCTTATTCGATGGGGAAAGAGCCGAGATCCCTTCACCGGGAGTGACCTCTTTAGCAAAACTGATGAAAGCCTAGAAAACAATCCATTTTAAAATTTCACTTGATTCTACGACGATATCAAGTTCATTACGCAATAGGTTTTCAGAAAAACCTGTCGTAGCCCTCCGTCATTTCAGATAAAGACTATTTAGTATTCGTGCTGCGTTTGTTGACCTCTGTCAAGGCGTAGTGTGCGGTAGCTGACTAGTAATTATCTGTAAAGCATGTGATGTGATTGGATTAGGGTAGTCGTACGACCTTGTTGACCTCTGTCAAGGGTCGTGCGAGTGGGTTTGATTCAATCAAGAAATGACGGGTTGAACTTGACTAGTGCACTATGGTTTGTTGACCTCTGTCAAGGTCATAGCACATTAGGGGCAAAATATTATCGAGAATTTCAAGTGTTGAAATTTGCAATGAGATTGCATACCTCCTATGAGATAGTTGGATCCCAATACCCACTGCGAGTAAGTGTTACTCCTGGAAGAGTTTTACACAGGACAATTAGCCGATCAAGTAGGTGTCTAGAAAAGTTTTAACAGGGTTACGCCTCTGGGAAAACGAGGTTTACTTTAATTAGGTCCGTGCGAAAGCACGGAGAACCTGCCTGAAGTACCGACACTGATCTGGCTGAAATATTGACGAAATTGTAGGGTGTAATTAATCCCGGCTAATCTTACCTTTTAGGGTTTAAAGGAAGATTTGATAAAAACAGTGGGAGACATCCTGATTAGATATGATAATAACCCATCTAATCTTGCAAGAGCATACGCTAAAATGTTTTCTTCTCTCTCTCTCTCCAGGTAGCGACCATGTCAGGCCATAATCAAGATAATAATATGGATGTATTGACTGAACCCGCTTATTATACTGAGCAGGGGAACGTTGGACCCGTTCTTTCTTATAAGAGTTATAAGACTGAACAGGATACAGGAGATTATCTGGATTCTCACGCCGCCCAAAAGAACATGCATGTTGATGCATCTTTTTCAGGTGTGTTAGTTATTGAGAACTGTTTCTCAGTTCATCCTACGTCCTGGGTATTAGATACCGGATCAGGATCCCACATATGTAAATTGTTACATGGGCTACGTAAAGATAGAGAACTGGGAAAAGGTGATCATTCCGTTCAAGCAGGGAACGGTGGAAGTATTGCAGCCAAAGCAGTTGGCGAATATCACCTAGTATTGCCAAGTCGTAATACACTGATTCTAAATGACTGCTATTATATACCGAACATGATGTGCAAGATTTTATCAGTTTCTTTATTAAGTAAAGAAGGATATAATTTTATAGTAAAGGATAATGTTATGAACATATTCCTAGATCAAAATTTGATTGTATCAGGCTCGTTACATAATGGCATATTCATTCTAAATCAGAATACAGTCCTCAATATACAAAACACACACAAAAGGAAGAGTTCAGAAATGAACGAATCCTTCTTGTGGCATTGTAGACTTGGTCATATCAATGCGACACGACTGGCTAAGTTGCATAAGGATGGATATTTGAATTCATTCGAATTATCATCTTATGATACTTGCCATTCATGTCTCAAAGGAAAAATGATCAAAGCTCCATTTAGTGGACACGGAGAAAGAGTTACAGAACTCTTAGGACTGATACATAGTGATGTATGTGGTCCCATGTCTACGCATGCCAGGAACAGTTCTTCCTACTTCATTACATTCACTGACGATCTCTTTAGATTCGGACATGTGTTCCTGATGAAACAAAAGTCTGAAGCTTTTAAGAAATTCAGAGAATATAAGCACGAAGTAGAAAAACAAACGGGCAAAAGTATTAAGATCCTTCGATCTGATCGAGGAGGAGAATACTTAAGCAATGAGTTCCCAGATTATCTAAAAGAGAATGAGATTCTCTCTCAGCTTACTCCTCCTTATACACCACAGCACAACGGTGTATCGGAACGGAGGAATCGCACCCTATTAGATATGGTGCGCTCGATGATGAGTACAGCTGAGTTACCTATTTCCTTCTGGGGGTATGCACTTGAGACAGCAGCATACCTATTGAATCAAGTTCCAACTAAATCTGTACCTACCACACCATATGAGATATGGAGTGGGAAGAGACCATGTCTTAAACGAGTTAAGATATGGGGTTGTCTGGCCTATGTCAAAAGGCAAAATCTAGACAAACTCGAGGCACGGTCAGTTCTATGTAAGTTTGTGGGACATCCTAAACATTCAAATGGATATTTTTTCTACCACAGTGTACAACAAAAGGTGTTTATTGCTCAACATGCCACCGTTTTAGAAAAGGAATTTCTTGCAAAAGAGATTAGTGGCTCTGAGGTAGAACTGGAAGAAGTTCCAGCAACACAAACTGTAACTGAAGATTTAGTGGAACCACAGGATTCGATAGTACCTGACGAACCCCAGCCTCTCCGCCGATCTAGTAGGGTTTCTCATCCACCTGTGAGATAATACGGTTTTCTCATTGATGGTGGAAGCGAGGATTGCATCATGGAAGATGATGACCCAACTAGTTTCGAGCAGGCCATCATGAGTGGTGACTCTGTGAAATGGCTGGATGCAATGCGATCTGTGATGGAATCCATGTACACCAATAAAGTATGGGCTTTAGAAAATGCTCCTGAAGGGGTAAAACCCATTGGGAGCAAGTGGATTTTTAAAAAGAAATTTGGTGTAGATGGAAAAGTTGAGACTTTCAAAGCGACACTTGTAGCAAAGGGTTTTCGTCAACGACCAGGTGTGGATTATGACGAAACCTTTTCTCCAGTGGCTATGCTTAAGTCCATCCGGATCTTACTTGCCATTGCTGCATACCATGACTATGAAATCTGGCAAATGGATGTTAAGACCGCCTTTCTAAATGGTGATTTAGAAGAGTGCGTGTACATGACTCAGCCAGAGGACTTCATAGATAGTTGGAGTAGCGGAAAGGTGTGCAAGCTGCTTAAATCCATTTATGGATTAAAGCAAGCATCGCGGAGTTGGAACATCTGTTTTGATGTTGTAGTCAATGAGTTTGACTTCATCAAAAATATAGATGAACCTTCTATCTATAAGCAGGTAGCAGAGAGTAAGGTTGTCTTCCTCGTATTGTACGTGGATGACATACTCTTGATAAGAAATGATATTCCTATACTGCAATCAGTCAAGCTCTTCTTATCACAAAGATTCTCAATGAAAGATCTAGGTGATGCCTCCTGCATATTGGGGATTAGGATCTATAGAGATAGATCCAAAAGGATACTGGGATTGTCCCAATCCAGGAACATTGACACCATACTAAAGAGGTTTAGTATGGAAGAATCCAAGCGTGGGAACCAACCCACGATCTCTGGACTCACTCTCTCTAAAGAGATGTCTCCCAAGACTGATTTGGAGAGAGCTCGCATGTAAGGGATACCCTATGCTTCGGCAGTAGGATCTATTATGTATGCGATGCTATGTACCAGACCCGATGTAGCATACTCACTAAGTGTAGTGAGTCGGTATCAAGCAGATCCTGGAGTGAGTCACTGGACAGCTGTGAAGAACATTCTCAAGTACTTGCGAAGGACTAGAGACATGTTCTTGGTGTATGGTAACGGAGAACTCCGGGTGGAGTCCTTTACCGATTCCAGCTTCCAATGTGATAAGGACGACTCTAAGTAACACTCGGGATTTGTCTTTACCCTCAATGGAGGGGCGGTATGTTGGAAGAGTTCCAAACAGGATACCGTTGCAGACTCGACGATGGAGGCTGAATACATCGCTGCCAACGATGCTGCCAATGAGGCAGTCTGGATGAAGAAGTTCATTAGTGAACTTGGTGTTGTTCCATCCATTGAGCATCCAATATCTTTGTATTGCGATAACAATGAAGCTGTGGCTTTGGCCAAGGAACCCAGGTCCCATCAAAAGTCCAGACATATTCTGAGGCGGTATCACCTGATCATGGAGATAGTTGATCGCTGGGAGATCGAGGTCAGGAGAGTAGATACGAAGGACAACACTGCGGATCCACCCACGAAGGCTATTCTCCAGATACAGTATGAGAGATTATTCGGGATGCTAGGTATGAGATACTACAGCAGCTGGCCTTAGTGCAAGTGGGAGATTGTTAGTTATGTATTTTCCCTAGAGGCATTGTTGTACATATGATGTATATTATGATGGATGCTTGGATATATACGGAGAAGACTTTCTTGCTCGTCATGATAGTATGCTATTTGGTTTCACTTTATCTTAACATGTTGACTTGTACTGGTTTACTGTCTTTCTCTCATATGTTGATAAAGCCCTTAGGATCTGTACTCGACTACTGGGACTATGATGAAATCATACTAGTGGGCCATGGTAGTCGATGAGTACATCCTATAATTGTTCCTAGTCGAGGGTATATCGAGACAGGGCATCGATACACCAGAGTAGACTAGCGTATACGCATCTTGACCCATATGATGGGCGATGGATGATCCTATATCCATCGGTGTTTGACATCAAGGATGGTGTACGGGTACTCAGTGGAGACTGGGTACATTGGACGGACTCGCCGAGAACTCCCAGATGGTGATATACCATACGTCAGATGGCAGTTTTCCGGTGACACTGGTACAGGGTAGTCTGTAGACCCGAGATTGTCATAGAATTTTGTGTGATTCCAACTGTTCTTTGATTTCCATCTTACCACGTCTAAGAGGGCTTGCAAAACGGTGGTTTTTGGGTACAGTCCCGAATCATATGGAGGCAATGAGCGATAGGAGGGGATTCGTCTCTCCCGGTATAGGGAGTTGATGTTGTGCTGTGTTCGATTGGCTATAACTGGAAGTCCCTGGCCAGGGCTGATATAGAGATATACCGGTAAGTGTTACCAGTAGTTTCTCGATCTGTTATGAGCCTCACATCGACACGACTTATCGGTTACTGGGGTGTGACGTATACCAGCCTTAGACTTGATATGCGACATATGAGACGAACAGACCGGACTGTACGGGAGTGTTACTGATTGGATTCACAGGAGAACGGACATGCTAGCTTGTTGATCTTCTGATCGCTCAATACCTGGGTGGCCGTTACGTTTAGATGACCGCTTGTAGCTTGTGGGTGTTTGATATGATCATCACCTGCTACAGGCTTATTGACGATTCTTTAGAGTCCTACACAGTGGTTTCTTGGCTCTGGCAAAACGGAGTAAAGGCACATATGTGATATGTGCAGGACTGAGGATAATGCGATATATGAAACCGTACTATATTCTCGTGATATTTAGATATGAACCGGGACATCGGATCAAGTGTTGATTCGATGAATCGGTACATGATATATTAGTCGGTTATATTCGATATAGCCGGATCGTCGGATCCAGTGTTGATTTGATGATTTAATGTATAATGATATATATGATATATTGTATTACATTATATGATATTGGCTCGCTTTATTATTTCATTTTCTCACCGGATTAATATATTGATATATATGCGATATATGTTAATTGTATTATTTTCTTTTGTTGCAAATATATAATATATATGTAATATATATTGTTGTGACATGATATGATTTATTATGAAACATGTTTATGGATGATAAAAAGAGATTAGGGTTTGATTAGGGTTAGCTTCTTCTTGTTTATTCTAGAAGGATTTGCTTTTGTCTTGATTAAGATATTATGGTTGATATTTATTCATGACTCATTCTTGACCTAACCAAACCCTAGCTCTAGTTTATTCTCTACATAGGTTAAGCCTCTCATCCTTGGCCATGGATCCATAATAAAACATATATTCTTATCTACTATTCATCACAAAAGGAATTATCTCATTATTCTTCATCTTCTTCCCTCTTGAGTTTTAGAAAGAGCTCACTTGTGATTTCTTTTGTGATGATTTTTTGTGAGAAAATGATATAAAAAAGAAAGCATAAATACTACTCCATCATCATCATCTAATCTAGCCCATTAGATTAGGGTGTTCACCTCATTAGAGTGAGAGAGCTTGAGCTATTACAACTTCGACGTAGATCATCGGAGAAAAGGAATACGATAAGCTATCATGGATCGTTCGAGTCGTGGAGCCTCTCTTGAGTCCGGGAGATCATGGATCGCGGCGAAGGGACTTCTACTCGGAGCTTGTGATGCGAAGGAGCGGACTACAAAGGTTGTAATCCCTCACACTTAGTAGTAAAGATGTTTACTTGCATGTTAAACCCTAATAATCTAGCAAAGATCCCGGCTTTGGGTTGTTCGGCACGTCTAAAATTTAATTCGGGCATGTTTGATGCCTTATGAACCTTCACAAGAGTGCCAAGGAAACCTACAGATTATTTTGATGATATCAGTATTGTACTAGACGTAGATCAGTACCCCGGATTATGATCTTTGATAAAGAGGATACCAGACTAATACTATGATGAATGTGATATTGACCCGTACGCAGATTTGGGATGCCGTACGACGGATTTACGTACGAGCTATATATTGATGATTGATCCGCACTCTTGACTTGGGAATGTCTTATTATAGATATGGTATCGGATGTGATATTATTGAGGCATGATCACCGACTAATATATATATATATATATATGTATGTATGTATCGACTCAGATGTTAGGCGGTTTCCTTACCTTCAGTTAGCCTGTTAGCTCAGCCCTATAGTTTAGTGTAGTTGTTAGAATAGATTCGATTCCTACCTATTTCAAATACTAACGAATTGTGGGTATTTTAAGGGACAGGTCAAGGGATTCTACGGATATTTCAAAGAACGTATCTTTTCTAAAAAACACCGTAGCCCATATTTTCAAAACACCGCGATAAGTATTATTTCAAAAGGCACTACTGTATAGTTTATATTTATATTAAATGCAGATTAGTTATCATTGTGTTCAGTATTCATCTCCCGCGCATTATTGTTGTTCGCTCCGCACCGCATACTTATATTGTGATTCTATACACCATTATTGATATCATGTTGTTAGGACACCAGCACCATTACCGATGATGCGTTTACTCCACGTACACTTACTTTCCAGCTCACACATATCATCATCGGTAATTGCCATGTCACGTACACGTTAGAGAATACGATTTCCTTGACATAACTTGTTAGCTAATAGTTTTGACATGATATTAGTGTACTTGCCTTATATGCCAGTTTAGACATTGTAGTTATTACTTGCTACCTCATGCATATTGTTATTCACTGTTATGCCGTATTCATGGATTTTTATGCCTATATTCACTGTTTTACGGGCTATTGATGATTTGGATTTTGATTTTCATGAGATTTCCTGGATTTGGGGGAAAACCGCAAAAACATATATAAACTTCTTCTCTCTCTTTTTAAAATGAAAAGTGCGGTTTTCCCATGATGTATGAGTCGTCCACTATTAGTTTGCTGATGGATTTTGAGTCCCGATTCGAGGAGTTGGATGAACCGTCTCGGGTACATGGTGGACCCGGTAAGGACCCCGTGGCGAGAAGGTCGCAGATGATGGCGTTGAGCCTGGCAGGGGAAGACTACCTACCGGTGATTTTACCCGATGCGTCGGATATCCGGATGATACCGTCTTGGCCTTGGGATTGATGGTACGGGCCGGTCTGGACTGACGGCGCCCTAGATAGTGAGATTTATACCGAGATTTTGAGATATTGAGGTACTGAGATTTGATGATACAGGCCGGTCTGGATAGCCGGAGCCAGAGATTTTGAGACATTGGGATTTATGTTTTGTGTCGATGCTAGACACTGTTTATGGTCATTTCATTTATGATATCTCGTTTTAAATATACAGAAATCTCACTAAGTTATGAAAGCAGTTTCTTCAGTTTCATATATTCTGTTTTCATGCATTCATACCTCATCCATATGATATATTGCTACTTGAGGCACTGACACGAGCACATGGGATTACACTTAGGTTAGATATTTACCCTTGCCACCTTTTCACGCTCTAGACTTATCATATTTGAGGATTATATATATATAGTGATCGTATGACCTAGGATTGCGTTGTTCATGCAATTTTTGTTCGTAGATGTTTTCTACTCACGAGTTGGCAACCCACCCCCGTTGTGCCATAGTTTCTTGCAGGTTTTGCCGTACAGGTTTCATTACGGCTTTGCTGGAACTACTTCATTTTTCGGGTGATTTGCTAGTAGGTGGGTTCACTTGTATCGTGACCATCATTATACTTTGTATATTATTATTCTGTTGTATCTAGAAGCTCTATCAACCAAACATGTATTTATTTTAGATAGAGACCAGTGTTTTTTATTCATTCGACCATAGAGTCGCGTGATGTATTTCTATGGGTTCTTGCTGTTTTGAGTTTCCTTTTCTTTTGTGATCCTTGCCCTTCGGTGTTGTATATTATATTGCTTGCGTCGTTGTAACCGTCGATTGACTAAGAGCTAGCTCCCGGTTGAGGATGCCTTTATTCATTATATATGCTTTATCAGGTTTTGTACCCGTTTGGGGTCAGTTTTTACAAGGGAAACTCTGCTGAAATTTTTAGAAATGACTGTGATTTTAAAATGCATATTTCGGCGTATGTTGCAAACTAATTGATTTAAATTGGTTTTTTCTTCACTCTACTACTATTCTTGGTTTGGATTTCTAGGCTTTTGGCTTACTTAGATTACGTACGCCTCGAGACGTTTCGTAGTTTAAGTGCCGGTCATGTTCCGTACTTTCGGGTCGTGACAGACTGCTATCAATCATGACAAAACCGTGTATACCCCTGCCACTCCCACATCCAATTTGGATTTCTCCAGAACACTTCATATCACAACGAACGTCCATAATGCTTGGACATGCCATCGAATAGTTACATAGGAACTCGAAGGAATTCGTTCCAGATTCGAGAATGGTTTCCGGTTCAGGAGAAATGGAATAGGATTATTCAGATGTCTTTTCCCATTACCTTCTCTCAGGTTCCGAGGGCTCCTGGCATAGGGAGTGTACACGTGGTACTTTATTGGAGAGTCTTCATCCAAACCTTAGGCTGGTGCCGAACGGTAGGAAAGGAAGAAAACCAATTAGCCTAAAGAAGATGTACAGAAGGTAATAAGTAAAGACATAATAAAGGGATTGCAGAGAGGGCAGGTAAATATATGGTTAGTGTCATGAATCAGGATAGTGGAAGAGGCGTTAGTAGGAATACCAGATTACCCCTTCGAAACATTTTCATGTTTCAGATTTACTGTGCATTGTTAATTGAAAACTGTTTTCCCAATTAGAATCTAACTCCACGGTATGTATTTACCAGATTAGTTTCTCACATCTGTATGTTTTTACTGTAGGGTTTCCTTAGCACCTTGCTTAGGGTTTTACAAGCATCACACATGCCATGTTAAAATTTTAGGAGGTGCTAAACAAACTAACCTAGGAATCGAACTAAAAAGTTAGAGTAACATCATATAGTATCACATACTATCCAGTGTCTAGCACTAAGTAAGAAGAAATACAACCCTTGTAAACCTCCCTTGTGACTCCTTGGATCTCCTAGAGTTTGAACTGTCTTTTTGCTTAAGCTCCTTCCAAGTCCACGTTGATCCACCCGAAGTCCCTTTGCTCAAAGCTCCTTTCTTCACTTGATCAAAGATGAAGATGAAGAAAACACTCTATACTAGTGGGCTAGACTAAAGTAGAATGGTGATCTGGTTTGTTTTCTCACTTAAAAACCCTTTCTTTTTGTGTTCCTCATTCTAAAGAAAAATGAAGAGAGCATGAAGGAGGAAGTTGAAGGAGATGGCTTGCTTGAGCTCATTTCTTTTGGATAATGATAATCATAAAATGAGAAATAAAAATAGATATTTATGAGTCACACTCATATACAAACCATGGTTAATAAATATCTAGATATTTTCATATGTGAGTTAAAGAACAAATGAAATCAAACCATGGTTCAACTTAGGTAAAGTAAAGAATAGTCAACCATGATTTAATAATTTTTCTTTTTCTCAATATCAAATATATACAAAGATATTTATATACCATGTGAGTCTTGCATTGCCATCTTATAGTGTATCAACAACCATGACACACATGTATGCATGTATATATGCATTCACATCAACATGTGTATGTGCATACATGCACACATCCAAATAGAAAAAGTTTATATAAATGAGATAAAAGTCAATATTAAATCAACACTTGATTTAATAAACCGGTCATATCTCATACAGCCCGATCAATAGATAACGCCCGATTAAACACGGTATCATATACACGCATTTAATCGAGCTCCAGCGCATATCCTATATGCACACTACATCGTTTCTCCTGAGCTAGGAAACTCCTGTGTGGGACTCTAAGACTCGTCAATACACCAGCAGTAGGTGATGATCACATCAAACACTCACAAGCTGCAAGCGGTCAGCTAAACGTAACGGCCACCCGGGTATTGAGCGATCAGATAAAGAACAAGCGAACCTGTCAAAACTCCCGTCGAGCCAACTGGAAACACTTAACGTACAATCCGGTCTCTTCGTCAGATATGCTGCATATCGAGCCTAGGGATGGTATCGTCGACCCCAATAACTCAATAAGTCGTGTCGGTATATGGCTCATAACAGATTGAGAAACTACTGATAACACTTATCAGTAAATCTCAGCAGCCCTGGCCAGGGACTTCCTGTTGTAGCCAATCGAGCATGGTACAACATCAACACCCAATACCGGGAAAGACGAAACCCCTCCTATCACTCATTGCCTCCATGTGCCTCGGGACTATACCTAAAATCCACCTGTTTGCATGACTCAGTAGAGCTGTGGTAGGGTTGAGATCAAAGTACAGTGGGAGGACACACAAGACTCTATGACAATCTCGGGTCTACAGACTAATCAGTACCAGTGTCACCTGAGAACTGCTATCCGACGATAGATATAATACCATATAGGAGTTCTCAGCGAGTCCGTTCAGTGTACCCAGTCTTCACTGAGCACCCGTATATAGTATTTGGTGTCAGCACACCAGATGGATATGGGATCATCCATCGCCCAGCATATGGGACAAGAACCGTATACGCTAGTCTACTCTGGAATATCGATGCCCCGTCTCGATACACCCACGACTAGGAACATTTCACGGATATGTTTATAAACTACAGATGTCCTACTAGTATGATCCACATCATAATCCTAGTAGTCAAGCAAATATCCTAAGGGTTTTATCAACATGTACCAAATGAGTAAAATCATGATCAAATGAACATGTCAAGATAAAGAGTAACCAGATAGTATACTATCATGTCGAGCAAGACTAGCCTCTGAATACACACGCGTGCGCGCGCAGACATACCGGTACATACACTATCATATAATGGCCTCTACGACATATATATATCCAACAATCTCCTACTTGCACTAAGGCCAATTATTGGCGTATCTCATACCCAACATCTCAAAAAGTCGCTCATGCTGCGGCTGAGGGAGGGCCTTGGTGAGTGGATCTGCAGTGTTATCCTTTGTATCCACTCTCCTAATCTCGATCTCGTTGCGATCAACAATCTCCCGGATCAAATGATATCGCCTCAGGATGTGTCTGGACTTTTGATGGGACCTGGGCTCTTTGGCTAACACCATAGCCTAATTATTGTCACAATACAATGGTATTGGATCAATAATGGTTGAAACTACTCCTATCTCCGAGATGAACTTCCTCATCCAGACGGCTTCTTTGGCAGCATCATTTGCAGCTATGTACTCAACTTCCATCATAGAGTCTGCAACGGTATCCTGTTTGGAACTCTTTCAACTCACCGTCCCTTCGTTGAGGGTAAATGCAAACCCTAAGATAGACATGCTGTCATCCTTATCACTCTGGAAGCTCAAATCGGTAAAGGCCTCCATTTGGAGATCCCTGTTACCATACAACTTGAACAATTCTTTAGTCCTTCGCAAGTACTTAAGAATATTCTTCACAGCAGTCCAGTGATTTTTCCCTAGGTTTGATTGATACCTGCTTACTACACCCAGTGCATAAGCTACATCAGGATGTGTACACAACATCGTATACATTATTGATCCTACAGCTGAAGCGTAGGGAATAATGCTCATGCGAGCTCTCTCCTCATCAGACTTTGGGCAAGAGTCCTTGGAGAGAGTGACACCATGGCAAGCGGGTAAGGTACCCTGCTTGGAGTCTTCCATACTAAACATCTTTAGGATGGTGTTGATGTACGTGGTTTGGGACAATCCCAATAACCGTTTTGATCTATCCTAATAGATCCATATTCCCAATATGTACGTGGCATCACCCAGGTCCTTCATGGAGATCCTTTGTAATAAGAATGATTTGACCGACTGTAGCATAGGAATGTCATTTCCTATCAGAAGAATGTCATCCACATACAATACGAGGAATGCGACAGTTCGCCCTACAGTCTTTGGATCTCATGGCATCCAGCAACTTCACAGAGTCACCACTCGTGATAGCTTGCTAAAAACTGGCAGGGTCATCATCATCCATGATGCAATCATCTCTATCACCATCAATGAGAAAACCATAGTATCTCTCCGGTTGGTGAGAAGTCCTACCAGATCTACAGAGTGGCTGAGTTTCATAAGATTCTGTTACTACATCGGGTTCAACCAAGTTATCATTTGTAACTTGTGTCTCTAGAACCTCTTCTAGATCTACCACATTGCCATCAGCATCATTTGAAAAATCTCATTTTCTAGAAATGTGGCATACTGAGAAACAAACACCTTTTGTTCCTCCTTGTGGTAGAAAAGATACACAAACAAATTTTTCGGATTCCCACAAATATACATTTGACAGATCGTGTCTCGAGTTTGTCTGGATTCTGCTTTTTAACAAAAGCCGGACAACCCAAAATCTTAACTCGTTTAAGAGATGGTCTCTTCTCATACCATATCTCATATGGAGTGGTAGACACGGTCTTGGTTGGAACTTTGTTCAACAGAAAAGCTGTTGTCTCCAATGCATGCCCCCAAAAGGAGAGAGGTAACTCAACATCACTCATCATGGATCGTACCATATCTAATAGGGTATGATTCCGCCGCTCTGACACACCGTTGTGCTGTGCTGTGTAAAGGGGAGTGAGCTGAGAGAGAATCCCATTCTCTTTTAAGAAGTTCAAGAACTCAGTACTAAGATACTCTCCACCTCGATCTGATCAAAGTATCTTGATGCTCATTCCTGTTTGTTTTTCTACTTCAAGTTTATACTCCTTGAATTTCACGAAAGCTTCAAACTTATGCTTTAATAAAAAAACACATGACCGAATCTTGAGAAATCATCAGTAAAAGTTATAAAGTAAGAAAACCCGCCTCTTGCATATGTAGACATTGGCCCACATACATCACTATGTATGAGGCCCAAGAGCTCGGTAGCTCTTTCTCCGTGTCCAGTAAACGGAGTTTTGGTCATTTTCGCTTTTATACAAGACTGACAAGTCGCATAAGATTTATACTCAAAAGGATTTAAATATCCATCTTTATGAAACTTGTTTAGTCTTATTTCATTAATATGACCAAGTCTACAATGCCAAAGAAAAGCTTCATTTATATATGAAAATTTTCTTCTACTTGTGTGTTGTATGTTGAAAACTGTGTGATGATTAAGGACGCATATCCCGTTATTGAGTGTACCATAACCAATCAACATTTGATTTAGTTTATTGTTCATAACATTGTGTTGCACAGCAAAATGATATCCTTCATTGTCTAACAAAGAAATGGATATAATAATACAAAGCATGCTTTGTACAAAATAACATGGGTTTAAAACCAATATACAACCCGACGGCAACCCTAGGTGATACTCTCCTACTGGAACTGCATGTACATTGGAACCATTTCGAACTCGGAAAGTATGATCACCGATCTTCAAAACTCTGCTATTTCTCAGCGCCTGCACAGAATTACAGATATGAGAACCTGAACTGGTATCTATTACCCAGGAAGAAGAGTTTATAGAAAAACATGTTTCAGTCACGAACACACCTGAAGCTGAAGTATCACCATGCTTCTTTTTCTTGAGATCAAGGTACTCAGTGCAGTTCCGCTTCCAGTGTCCCGACTTCTTGCAGTAGAAACATTCGCCTTTCCCCGACTCCGCAACTTTGGATTTGTCTTTCCCCTTCGCCTTCTTGATTCCACCTCTCAGTTTGGTGGATTTCTTCTTATTCTTTCCCTTAGCCTTGGCTTTTGGGATGGAAGAGGAAGATTGTCCAATAAGCAGAGAGGGAGACTTCGCTTTAAGCATGCTCTCCATACTTCTCAACATATTGAGAAGTTTGGGTAGTGACTTCTCCATGTCGTGCATGTTGAATTTCATTATTAATGGAGTAAAGGCGGAGGGAAGAAACCATAGAACTATATTAGTAAACTGTTAGTTATCCATTGTCCATCTGAGGTCCTTAAGCTCTTCTATAAGAGCTATCATCTTCAAAACGTGATCGCCTACTGGTGTGCCAGGAGCCATCCGCATCTGAAACCACTTTCGAGATGCTTCGTATCTCAGGGTCCGAGATTGCTCCTCATACATATATTTTGTATGGAGAAAGATAGATTGTACATCCATCTACTCGTGTTGCTTTTGATGTGTATTGTCCATCGATGCAAGCGCGAGGCATTTGGCAATGGCATAGTCAATATCCCACGTTTTGCGGATCTCCCTATCCGCAACAGAAGATTCAAGTCCTGGGCTGGGCGGGGCTTTGGCAGTGAGGACATATGATACCTTATCATATGTGAGAGCAATGTTAATATTTCACAGCCAGTCCTTATAGTTTGGTCCCGTCAACTTGTTTTTATCTAATAAAAGCTTAAGGCCTGTCATTGGTATCTGCTATTAAGAGAGAGAAAACAATACACTCAGTGAAAGCTCTTGCAAAGATCATATTGGTTAATTATTTTATCTAATCGATGTCTCCCACTGCTTTTATCAAATTTCCTTTCAAACCTTAAAAATAAAACTAGCCAGGATTAATTACATTCTACAATTTCTCTAACCGTTCAGCCAGGGCAGTGCCGGTACTTTAAGGGAGGTTCGCCATGCTTTCGTACGGACCTAATTAAAATAAACCTCATTTTCCCAGATGCATAGCCCCATTGATATCTTTCTAGACGCCTAATGGGCTAGCTAATTGTAAAGTGCAAAACTCTCCTGGGAGTAACTCTTGCTCACAGTGGGATCGGGATCCTACTATCACATAGAAGGTATGCAATCTCATTACAAATTTCAAATCTTGAAACTCCCGATATGGTTTTTACCCCTAGCACTCATAATCTTAACTATAGTGAACATATCATAAGTACTTGTCAAGTTCTTCCAGTCATTTCATGATTAACTAGACCCATCCATATAACCCTGCGCTATAGTCAACATAATCATATGAATGTCCTAACTAATTGCATCATATGCGGTGTACGAAGACATCACTTAGCTACCGTACACTGCGCCTTAACTATAGTAAAAATACGCAGCACGAATATTAAGTATTCTATTTCCTAAAATGACGGAGGGCTGCGGATAGTTTTTAAAAAAACTTTTAACGCTTTGAACATGATATCGTTGTAGAATCAAATGGGTTTTAAAGGAATGGCTTATGCTCCGCACATTGAAAACTTGCTTTTTCATAAAAAGCCGAGTGGGTTTCAAATCCGATTCTACAACATATTTGAGGTTCATTTTTTTATATTAATCTCATTAATGTAGTCCCATCATTTAAGTCCTTAAGCCATCAAAGAAAAGAAACGAAAATAGAACGTACAATTATGCCATTCGCATTCACCAAAATGTCTCGTTATGCACCGTTAGGTTACTTAACTAACGGCATAGCGGGGCGGGACTAGTGCGGATGTAAAACATAAGCAAAGTTTATTATATATCATATATAATACCATTCGTCTCATCATGTAAAGTGATCACATCACAGAATATCCACAGCAGAAGCACATATGAAAATATAGGATATCTAGGAGGTCCGTATTTTGTATTTAGCTAGCAATAGAAAATACGGATTACACAGTCGCGATGAATGGCCAAGCCCACACCTCTAGACCTCTATGAGAGTGGCAAGTGACCCTATTAATTCTAGAGTTTTGGAGACCCGGTCTCGACTTCTCGAGATGGCATCCACTGAACCCTAAAACCCGGCCACTTGTGCTCCCCTCCTTGAGTCTATCCTAATACGAAAAAGTAAATAATATAGAACAATGGTAACATCAGTCTCAACCTGGAAGTGCCCCAATAAAAGAATGTTACATACAATGAATTTTACATGAATGAAAATAAAAACTCTCATCTCACATAAAATCCCCGTCCATTCATTCATGACGATCCTGTACAACATATCTCAGCAACACATAACATCACATGTCATCAATGTAAGCAAGTATGCATATCCCAATTTTTGTTGATATACAGCAACGAAACCGGCGATACACCACAGACTACACTTACGGTCGCAGAAAAGAAAGTGAAAAATAACAACACTTGCAATCATCACTATCACATATATCAAGACGATGTTAAACATTTCGATCGAATCAACAAACAACCAAAAATTACCCCGAGAGCTCAACACTTGAGCAAAGTTAAAATACCCAAAAACGTGCCACAGTGTCTATGGACCAGCCGTAGAAGGGTCAACCCTTGCCTCACCTATGGCGCCACAGGACTACGGCAAACCCTAAGGTTTGGCCGCTGTTCCATGGTCATCGGATCGAGTTAGGGTTATGTTTTTTCTAGAGGGTCCATAGGGATACTTGCACGATCTTCTGAATATCTTCAACTTGGGAAATTCTAACACTTGAAAATTTCCAATGAGAGTAATTAGGTAGTGTGTGATATTCGTTCGAACTGTTAAAAATTCTCCAAGTTACCAATACAATGTTAAAATTACGACTATGAAACACTACGAAATAGCCCCTAATCAAAATTAACATCAGATGAAATTTTGGGCTAAACAAACAACACCTGAAACCCCAAAACCTATACACCAGAGCTCAGAAGCAAAACGAGGCAATTTGCAGCAATATGGGCCGGCCTGCTTGGATTTAAACGGAATGTGCTCGGTTGAAATCCGGTGGAATGACCTCTTTTTTCTTTTGTGCTCTAGTTGTATCACATACAAGCTTCTGCAGTTGTTTAAATAATTTTTATAGATTGTTTTAAAATCGACAGAGAGCAGATTCTGGGTTTCCAGAAAACCGTATTTTTCGTAGTTGTTTCGGTTTCGTAATATTTAACATCGTCTAAGTTTCTAGCTTGGCTTTGATACCACTGTAGAGTTTCCTTATCACTTTGCCTAGGGTTTTGCAAGCATCACGCATGCCATATTAAAATTTTAGGAGGTGCTAAACAAACTAACTTTGGAATCGAATTAGAAAGTTAGAGTAACATCATATAGTATCACATACTATCTAGTGTCTAACACTAAGTGAGAAGAAATACAACCTTTGTAGACCTCCCTTATGACTCTTTGGATCTCCTAGAGTTTGAACCGGCTTGCTTAAGCTCTTTCCAAGTCCACGATGATCCACCCGAAGTCCCTTTGCTCAAATCTCTTTGCTTCACTTGATCAATGATGAAGATGAAGCAAACACTCTACACTAGTGGGCTAGACGAAAGTAGAATGGTTATGTGGTTTGTTTTCTCACTTAAAAACCCTTTCTTTTTGTGTTCCTCACTCTAAAGAAAAATCAAGAGAGCATGAATGAGGAAAAAGAAGGAGATGGCTAGCTTGAGCTCATTTCTTTTGGATAATGATAATCATTAAATGAGTAATAAAAATAGATATATATGAGTCACACTCATATACAAATCATGGTTAATAAATATCTAGGTATTTTCATATGTGAGTTAAACAACAAATGAAATCAAACCATGGTTCAACTTAGGTCAAGTAAAGAATAGTCAACCATGATTTAATCATTTTTCTTTTTCTCAATATCAAATATATACAAAGATATTTATATACCATGTGACTCTTGCATTGCCATCTTCTAGTGTATCCACAACCATGACACACATGTATGCATGTATGTATGCATCCACATCAACATGTGTATGTGCATACACACACACATCCAAATAGAAAATGTTTATATAAATGAGATAAAAGTCAATATTAAATCAACACTTGATTTAATAAACCTGTCATATCTCATACGACCCGTCCAACAGAAAACGCCCGATTAAAACACGGTATCATATACACGCATTTAATCGAGCTCCCGTGCATATCTTATATGCACACCATATCGTTTCGCCTGAGTTAGGAAACTATCACGACCCGAAAGGTACGTAACGTGACTGGCACTTAAATTACGAATGTCTCAACGATGACGTAATCTAAGTAAGCCAAAGCCCAGAAACCAAAACAAAAAAAAACAGTAGAGTGAAAGAAAACCAATTTATTGAAAGCGATTTTAATCAAATAAGTCACAACAAGCTTTTTAAAAGAAATATCCATTTTTTTCCGAAAATTTCGGCAGAATCTCCTTTGTAAATACTGTCCCCAAAATGGGTACAAAACGGGAATATATCAACAACATGAAATAAGGCATCCCCAACTGGGAGCTAGCTCTTCGCCCCAAGGCGGACACAAATCCCACGCAATATAAATCAGCAATGTACAAAATAAGCATAAAAATGCACCAGTAAGCAACATGTCGGCTCAAGTGAGCGCGACCCAAAGAAACAATATACATGCCCACAAATCTCACCGTCTCGTCTCTAAGTCAACATACAGCAATTCTGGTAGATGATACAGTAGATGGAGTACACTAGATACAATAAATATAAAAGGTGAAAACAAAATAATCATATAACCCACCTACAAGCAAAAAGCCTCAAATCCAGCAAAAGGAGGAAGCGCGTCCGCCGCTACCGGGCCGACGGATCGGACCTGCAAAAAGCTGTGGCACAACGGGGGTGAGTTGCCAACTCATGAGTAATATGTAACATCTATAAAGACTATTGTAAGCATGAACGAAAAGTGCTACAATTCTACAATATTGCTCTGGTATGATATGCTAACAGCTATGTATGCAACATAAATGCATTTTAACACGTGATCAGAGAGTATGTTTGATATGATAAGTTAGTAATTTCATCTTAGGAAAATTTCTGTGAAATATCTGAGGAAATATCATATGAAATCAACAGAAATCCGTGCCCAGCATCGGCACCTCAAATAAATATCTCAGTGTCCCAAAGTATCGGTATCCAACATTACGGCCCCAGCCGTCCGGCTGGTCCATCTCAAAATATCAATATCTCAACATCTCACGACCACAGTCGGTATCCTCTGGATATCCGCCGCGCCAACAATCACCGGTAGGTAGTCTGTCCCTGCCAGGCTCATCGTCTACTACTCGAACTTCTTCCCCTGGGGTACCTTACCGGGCCCACCATGTACCCGAGACGGTTCATCCTACTCCTCGAAATGGGTCTCGAAGACTAACAGAAAACTCATGGTGGACGACACAAGAATCATATCTCGAGAAAACCGCAACTTGCAATATTTAAAATGATATCAGTTTTATTAAATCCTTGCGGTTTCTACAAAATCTCATAAATCTCAAATGCTGAAATCCTCAAGAAATAAAGTACCACAAGTACACATGTCAATGATGATGAATGCCTATGGTATCAACAATGCGAACTGGAATATATGACTAAAAGACTATGTATGATCGAATGAGATAATGAGGTACATGCATATGAATAGCAATTCTACATGTTCATCTTACGGAATTACTATATTAGTACTGGTTTATATGTCTTATATGGTGAAATTATGCTAAATTCCGGTTTAAACAAGTTATCTAGTGTTTGTGGCATAGCAATTACCAAGGCGTGTGTGTCCGCATGAATAGTCCTCATGTTGCATAAAACCCTGATAATGGTGCAAGTGTCCTATGAGACGATGTTGCACAATTATATAAAATGAACTAAGCATGCAAAATATTTCTTGTGTCGCATATCTCATTTTAATGGTTTCTATACGATGAATTAGCACATATATGGATATAAAGGTCATGCAATGCAGTAAAATAGCTAAGTAGGAACTACATACAACAAACTAGTATTACTAGAAATTCTAAACTATCGGGTGCCTCGCGCCATCCAAACGATTTCCCCCATAGATGTATACATCTACTCACCGGAAATCCCCAGCTAGCTAGGTCCAATCACCGCTTTCCCATTTCGTGCCGCGTCCGAAGTCTCCGCGACCGATCCTGGAATTTGTACCACACAAAACATCAGATTACATATCCTGAAATGACGTCAAGTCACAAAATGAAAGGGTCGACACCAACGAGTTAGGCACATTATGCACTAGGTACGTGGAACACACACGAAAAACACTACAACCTTAACTAAAATTGTCGTTTCGGACCAACGGCCAAAACAAAACCCGATCAAACCAAGTTTCACATTCACAAACCCTAAAAGTCGTAGGATATACCAATAATATCATCAAGATATCATAAATAATTCATTACATAATTTTATAAAAACTTAGTAAGCATTAGCATTCCAAATTCGGTGCAAACATCGTCGCCTTGCGACAAAACAGACTACTATCAAGCATAATCACCCAAGTCAAACCATTAGATAGCCACTACACTAAATTTCAACACATTAGCAATGCCTCAAATCCTATTTTCCATAAACAACCCTTTCTTTATTTTTATAAACTAGCAATCTAAATCCATTCCATACTTGAAAAAAACTAAATTAACACCAATTGAAACCCACTTAAGTAAACCAACCTCTTAGATTAGGTTAGTAAAACAACTAGATAGCAAAATAGATTTAATTAACTTAGTAATGGTATGCTAAAACCCAAGTTCAAATCAAACTACTCTCTTTAAAAACCTAGAATGAGATTAGCACTAAAATTAACACTTCAAAGTTCTAATTTAGCACACTAAAAGTATAAATTAACCATAGATTGAAATTATACCTCACAAGTTCAAACCCTAGCTTACTCTAGCCTCCAAAGATGCCTCCTTTCTCCAATATTTACACCAATTTGGTCTTGAGAAGAGATAGAATAGGGTTTTGTGTTGAATTTATGAAGAAAATTGTGGATTTCGATGGATTTTTGGATGAAATTGAAGCAAAAAAAGATGGGGGAAAATGGGGAGCTGCAACAGCTGGGGTTTCGGCCAGGGGTAAGCGATGGGGAAATGTGAGGAAATGGTGTTGAAAAAACCAAAGTCAAAGCCCATACCAATCAACTAAAGCCCATACTCTAAATAATATATATTAAACCCTTTTCAAACAATTTTAAATTAGTTGAAGAGCACAAATTAGAGGGGGGAAAAATTATGGGCTACTGCCTTGGTGGTGGGGCCGGCCAATAAGAGGGGTGAGGTTGTGAGAGAGTGTACAAAAAAATTCTATGTAAAAAGACCCCCACAAGTTCCAAATTGCAAGTTTTAGTTTAATTTCTTTAATTTTTAATTTCCTTAGATTATAAACAACTAGAACTTGGATTAAAAAGCATAAAAATTTATATTACTCACCAGATTTTAGTTGTCATTGTTCTAGAGTTTATAATTAGCCCATTCAAATTTGTATTTATCGCTAATTTAATTTATTTTTTAACAACGTAAAATAATATTAAAAATAGGGAAATAGGGAAATAGGGAAAAAATTTTAAACGACCAGAAATTTATAAGTGGCTCATTAGCTACCAAAAACTAGCAATTACCTATCCAAATTAGGTATAATTAGGCCGATACTGAAAAATAATTATAATGACAATTTACGGAAAAATACCAAATATTTACCGATTTTCGGGAAAATACCAAAACGACTTTTCAAGGCGTTACAGAAACTCCTGTGTGGGACTTTAAGACTCGTCAATACGCCAGCAGTAAGTGATGATAACATCAAACACCCACCAGCCGCAAGCGGTCGGCTAAACGTAACAGCCACCCGGTTATGGAGCGATCAGAAGAAGAACAAGCGAACCTGTCAAACTCCCGTCGAGCCAACTGGCAAGACTTACCGTATAGTCCGGTCTTTTTGTCAGATATGCTGCATATCGAATCTAGGGATGGTATCGTCGACCCCAATAACTCAATAAGTCATGTCGGTATATGGCTCATAATAGATCGAGAAACTACTGACAACACTTATCAGTAAATCTCAGCAGCCCTGGCCAGGGACTTCCTGTTATAGCCAATCGAGCAAGGTGCAACATCAACTCCCAATACCGGGAGAGGCGAAATCCCTCTTATCGCTCATTGCCTCCATGTGCCTCGGTACTATTCCCAAAATCCACCTGTTTGCATGACTCAGTAGAGCTGTGGTAGGGTGGAGATCAAAGTACAGTGGGAGGACACACAAGACTCTATGACGATCTCGGGTCTACAGACTAACCTGTACCAGTGTCACCTGAGAACTGCTATCCGACGATAGATATAATACCACATAGGAGTTCTCGGCGGGTCCGTTCTGTGTACCCAGTCTCCACTGAGCACCCGTATACAGTCTTTGGTGTCAGCACACCAGATGGATATGGGATCATCCATCGCCTATTATATGGGACAAGAACCGTATGCGCTAGTCTACTCTGGAATATCGATGCCCCGTCTCGATACACCCATAACTAGGAACGCTTTAAGGATATGCTTATAAACTACAGATGTCCCACCAGTATGATCCACATCATAATCCCAGTATTCAAACAAATATCCTAAGGACTTTATCAACATGTACCTAATGAGTAAAACATGATCAAGTGAACATGTAAAGATAAAGAGTAACCAGATAGCATACTATCATGTTGAACAAGACTGTCTTCTGAATACACACACACACACACACATACCGGTACATAAACTATCATATAACGGCCTCTAGGGCATACATATATCCAACAATTACAGATGGTGAGTGGAAGTAAGATATTGGGAATTGGGTGATTAGATCCTCATTATATCGGAATTCGTTGTAATTGTTGATATTTGAGAAAATCATCTAGGTTTTTCCTGATGGCAAATATTGCTTTTGAATATCCGTTGTTATGCACAAATTTCAAACTGATATATCTGTATGTTTATTTTATAAAGTGAGATATAACTTTTTAAAATTATGTCTGTGACATTTACCTATATCAATTGATGGTTAGGTAAGGTGTATTCAACAGCGGTGTAATTCTTCTTAACCATAGTACAGTTTTCAACCTACGATGCACAATGTTTGAGTTATTGAACTCAAGGGACTTATACAAAGTATTGTATGTTGTCCAGTATCCATTAGGACAAAGGGGTTGGTACTTGTACTATATTTTGTTTACTTGTGACTTCTCTAGTTCTAGACAAGAATTTCGTTGAAATGCAAGGTCCAGATATTGAGAAGTTATAGGTATAAGAATAAAGTAGAGAACCATTTATTGGAAGTATCAGGATTTTTCGAGGTAGTCGAAGATGTAGATACTTGTGTTTGGTATTCCGTTGATAGTAATGGTTTTGAGAACTTGCTTCTCTTTCGGGATACTCATATATGGATGCACTCCTAGTTGAGTAATGTTGATTGGCCTCATTCTATTTGGTTGATTTGCACGGAAGATAGCTGCATGATTTTTAATCTGGTTCTTATTAAATTAGTGCCTTTGTTTCTATATGGTATATAGAATCAATTTGTATCATAATGATGTTAAGATATAGGGAGTTGTTCGGCTGATGCTTAAAACCAGAATCTGGACAAACTCAAGGCACGTTTCAGTATTGGCAGTTTGTGGGTTATCCTGGGCTTTGACAAGGGTTATCTTTCTACCATCAGGAAGATCAATAGTGATATTGTTCTTGACTCGCCGCAGTTTTAGTAAAATGGATTTTTTCAGAAAACAGAAGTGGGAGTATGGTAGAACTAGAAGTGATTCCAGAACCACAAACGATTACTGAAAATTTAATAGAACCTAAAGATTCAATTGGATTCGGCGTTCCATTAGCCATTCCGCAAATTTGGTGGGTAACCTCAGACACCAGAGCGGTACTTCGGTCTCCTCAAGGACGTTGACAGAGAGGTTCTTGTTTATCCAGACTTTCCATTGCTGCTGTTCTGGACCATGAGACCCGGCAGGAGGATGAGTATAGCATCGTTCTGAACTGGCTTTAGAAGTGCACGTGTATATAACTCTGCCACAGGGTTGTTGTAGTCAGTGGAAGCAGTGGAAGTGCAGTGGGCAAGTAGCTTATGTCTATTTATAGACTAAAGCAAGTATAGCGGAGATAGATCGTGTATTTTTGATATGACAGTCATAGAGCTTGACTTCATCAGAATAGGAGATGGATCTGGTAAGAAGGTAGTAGAGAGTGATGTCTACGTATTTGGGATGACATGCACTTTATAGGAAGTGAAATTCCAATACTATGATCGGTTATACTATGGTTGTCACAAAGTTGTTTCTTCATATAGGATATAAATATAATATCAGGTTTTCTGGTCATTAGATATACGGTTTAAGATCTAGATTTGGGAAGTGCTCCAATCTGGGTACTTTGACATTATTCTAAAGGTGTTTTAGAATGGTTGGCTCCTGGCATGGTGGCGTACCCGCAGGTGATAGAGTCACCCTCTCTAAAGGATGTTTTTCAGACTAAAAGGGAGAGGGATTTACATGATTGGTATATCACTTGCTTAGACAATTGAGTCAATCATGTGATGTAAAGAACCACACCAGATATTGCTTTTGCACTAGCTGCAATAAGCATATATATTAATCCAATCCTGGAGAAACGTTAGGAATCAGTAATGAACATAAGTGGATGTTCTTGTTATATGGTAACGGCAGTCTCCTTCAGGAGGCGGTTATCATTTTAGGCTTTCAAGGTGACCTAGATAACAGAGTGACTGTTAGAGTTATAGTTTTCCCTCTTTTGAAGGAGAGTATGTTGGACAGGTGGTCCAAGCGGATACTGTGGATGGCATGGCGTTGGATACTGATTAAATTGAGTGGCTGATACAGTTTATAAATTTTGTTGGATTTGGAGTTCATTTATGAACTGGGTCCCATCAGATATCTAGACAAATTCTAAGGCAGGTATTGCTCATTTCGGGAGATAGTCTTTCTCTGCAAAGATGAGATATAGAGAGATAAAGATAGAAATATTGGAGCGGATCTACTCACTGAGGCTATTTCTCAAACACAATAGTTTCACAAACGAGCTTTGTGAAACTGATTAGTAGAGAAGTTGGGTGTTCGGTATCCCACGGGCTGTAAGTATGCGACACCGCAATAATTAGCCTTAAGTGCAAGTAGGAGATTGTTGGCTATAGTGCCCTCAAGGCAATCATCGTAGTCACATGCATGTGATTATGATGATTGAGGGAGGACTTATATCGGTAGAACAGTCTTACTCGATATGATAGTATGCTATTTGGTTTGTCTTTATCATCATGTACATACTTTTTATGGTATTAAAGATCACTATTACATGTTGACAGAGCCCATATGATTTATGCTTGACTTCCAGCAATATGATGGCGATCATATACGTAGGAGCTAGGGTGGTCTATAAGCAAATCCTTAAATGTCCCTAGTCGTGGGAGTTTCGAGCCTGGGCATCGATACTCCAGAGTAGACTAGTGTATATTGATCGAGACCCCGAAGAGGGGCGGTGGCCCGGTCTCATAAGCCATTGGTGTTAGTTTGTTCACCTAAGATAGTATATAGGTGCTCATTGCATTATGAGTACACTGGACGGACTAACCAGGAACCTGCTACTTTGTATTATATCTATTGTCAAATAGCAGTTCACAGGTGACATGTGTACAGGTTAGTCTGTCGACCTGAGATCTTCATTTGTCTCGTGTGAGATCCCACTGTGCTTTGATTACTACCCTACCACGGCTCGAAGGAGTCATGCAAACATGTTTTAATTAGGTACAGTCCCAAGCCACATAGAGGCAGTGAGCAGATCGTCGAGGATTCGCCTCTCCCGGTATTGGGGGTTGATGTCGCGTTGTGCATGGATGACCATCACCAGAAATCCTTGGCCGGGGTAGATAAGAATTACAGATCCAGGATCGATAATTTCTCAGGTGGTGATGGGTTACATACCGACACTAATTATCGCATTATTAGGGGTCTGAGTTTATCCACCACCCTAAACTCGATATGCGATACTCTTAGACGAACAGACCGGACTATATGGATATTGTCACTGTCAGGCTTAGTAGGGGTTCGGGATGAGTTTTCTCGTCGGCCTCCCTTTCGCTTAATACCTGGGTAGCCGTTACGTACGGCTAGTGCCGCTGACGTTCTTGTGGTTAAACCCACTGCCAGCCTATTGACGAGTCTTTAGAGTCCCACGCAGAGAGTTTTCATGGTTCAGGCGATATGGTGTAGATGACATATATTGGTACATACAGGTGTCCGATTAAATATGTGTATAGGCTGGACAGACTTTAATCGGACGGTTGATAATACTGGTGGCTTAGGATTAAGCCGGATTATTAAATCAGGTTTTGATTTAATAATTTCTATGTGTATTCTAGTATTATTGTTCATTATTCTTTTTCTCTCTTGGCTATTCGTATTTTTGTACGAATAAGCGTATATGTATTTCGATACGTGTACCAGGTTGTATTCCGTATTTATACGGAATAGCTTTGAGAAGATTTGACACCTCATTATTTGATTTTTCTTTTTGGAATATCATTTAGGGAAATGAGGTGGAGTGGGTGAGGTAGCATGAACATTGTTTAGCATGTAGAGAGGTATGGCATTAACTTGTTTATTAGAAAAATGAAAACATATATTTTGTTTCATAATTGCAAGGGGGGCTGCCATCATTCTTGAGATGGCTTGCTCATTTCATTTTTCCTCACATGCTTCATCTCATTCTCATTCTCGTTCTCACTTGGAGAAAAAGTTTAGTTATTCTTGAGTTGCTCATGCCACTTGTTTTCCTCAACTCCTCTTGGTCTTCTATGCTTGCTCTTGGAGCATTTTGATGAGAGAAAAATTATAATGAGATAATCCTACACCTCTACTCTCCATTGCTATCAACCTTGGAGCGTCGGTTGCCTCACTTGGCGAGGCTGGAGCTTGCGCCGTTTCTTTCAGGTGGATCGTTGTAGATAGAGGAAGACTGGCAACCAAACTCGATCCGCAACCACTAGGAGCTTGGGATGAAGGTTGAAGACTGAAGGACACAGATCAACTCGGTATAACTATTCCTAACTCTTTATATTGCTTGCTAGTATAGGGTTTAGGATAGATCCGGGCATCGGGTTGTGGTAGCACCAGTTTAGAAACTTTTTGTTCCGCATTTGGTCACGATTTGATGGCCAGGGCGTTGCAGTAACCCAACACTTTGATTACTACCCTACCACGGCTCAAAGTAGTTTTACAAATAGGTTTTAGTTGGGTACTGTCCCGAGCTATATGGAGGCAGTGAGCGGATAGTCAGGAGATTCGTCTCTCCCGGTATTGGGGGTTGATGTCGCGGTGTGCACGGGTGGCCATCACTAGAAATCCTTAGCAAAGGTAGTCGAGAATTACTGATTCGGATCAGTAGTTTCTCAGATGGTGATAGGCTTCATACCGACACTAAATGTCGCGTTATTAGGGGTCTGACTTTATCCACCCTCCTAGACTCGATATGCGATACTCATAGACGAATGGACCGGACTGTACGGATATTGTCACTGTCAGGCACAGTAGGGGTTTCAGTATGAGTTTGCTCGTCGGCCACCATTTCGCTCAATACCTGGTTATCCGTTACATAAAGCTAGTGCCGCTGACGAGCTTGTGGTTATATCCACTGCCAGCGTATTGACGACTCTTTAGAGTCCCACACAGAGGGTTTCCCTGCTTTGGGCGAAACGATGTAGAGGTCGTATGGTTTTACGGCAGGGTGTAATCACATATGTGTACTTGTGCACGCATGATATTCGGATGGATAATACAAGTGGGCTTTGGTTTAAGCCAGATCCTAGTATTATATTTGCTGGATTGTTTTCTTCTCTTTGTATTTTTATTCTTCGGAATACGGATGTGGGTATTTATATACGGTTGAGGGGTATTCTTGTAATTTATTACAAGATTACTTTTAGATGATTACACCTCATCATGGTTTAGACCCTTTTGGATTAAAAGGTTATTGAGGTGTAAGATGAGGTGTTTATTGCATTTTTGGTTGCATGGCTAATTAGTGACCCATGGTTACTATTTAAGCATGCTTAGGGTTTTGTTTGTTGTGAGATTATGTTGACTTGAGAGTTTTTTGTTGACTTAGATATTTTGGAGACATTGACTTTTATTGTGATGGCTCCATTATTTCTAATCACTCTCACAACACACAAAACAATCGAGCCATAATTCATTTCTTTCTCTCTCTCTTAAGTTTGCTCTCAACACCTCATTCTCATGGCATCTTTTTCTTCCTCTAGCTCCACCCAAACCCTCTCATGAGTTGAGAGCAATCTAGGTATCTAGAGTAGCGATCTAGGTGCCCAAGTTCCCTCGGATATGAGGTTGGAGCTCGTTGCATAGACTCTCGGATGGATCGTCTTCGATGGAGGGAGACCGGAGATCAAGCTTGATCAAGGAAGCCACGAGGAGCTTGGGATGATGGTTTAAGACCAAAGAACACAGATCTATTCGGTATAACCATTCTAACTCCTTTGCATGTTTTGTTTTCTAGGGCTTATGGTTCGATCCAGGTAATTGGTTATGGTAGTATCAAGTTTTATAAAAAAAAATTCCGCATTTGTCACGGATTGATGGACGAGGCACTTGCATAACCAAACATGGTATCAGATCCACTCCATAAGCCTTAGTTAACTCTTTGCGACATTAGAAATCCGTCGTTTTTGTCGTGCAAAAACTGCCGACAAAAGCTGTTCCGAAAACTGAAAGTTTGAGATGTTTGCACACCCCGCGGGCTCATGGTTTGAAATGAGAAGCCGCGGGGTGGTTCGTGGGCACCCTAGGGAACCCTCAAAGGGGACCGAATTGTTAGGCCCACTCCTCAAGACCACTATAAGGTGTCTTGGTGGTGGGGACCAGAAACTGCCCCACCCTGGGCAGTTTCGGGTCTGCCTCACCACCTAGCCACCTAGTGGCAGCCTTAGGGGTAAGGTACCCCCTATAGGCCCCAAGACTCGAAGTTAATTTCGTGCTTTAACTCTCCATGAAGGTTCGAGCGCGTTTCGTTTTGATTCGGGCTTCCGAATTGGTTTTAAATGGTCGGTGTTTGGAACTTTAGCTCACTGTTTTTTCATGGTTTTGGAAATTGGTTTAGTTTGCTAATTTCGTGCGGAATTCTACTCTCATAGTTTTCAGTACATACATTACTATCTATGACAGTAAATGTCATTAGAGCGGTACAAACTGTCTAATTGCTATAGTTCTTTTAGACGGGTTTGCGAACGTGACATTCACTTTGATGTTCTGTGTTGTGCTGTGTTGTGGCGGAATCGTCATGGTGGATAGCTTGGATGCAATGTTAGTACAGTTTAGTTTCATTTGTACATTTGATATTGCAGGGCGAGCGTCCGACATGTGGACTTCCATCACTGCATGTTTGTATATTATTTGTTTGGGGCACGACCGGGTTGAGGTCGATGTCACCCTTGTACTTATTTTCTTTTCTGTACTAGGATTACCCCACGGTGGAGTGCATGAATAGACGGGTTCTAGAGGGCAACGGTCCCTCATCTCATGGATTTGAGAAGGAAGGACCTCACTCTAGAATTGGCGGGCTATTCGCCGCACTTGTAGGGGGCATTGGTTGACCCAAGGAGGGGGTTCTCAAGTTACCGGATTCCGTGAAGTGCCAGGTGGCCCATTCACTTTGATGAAAGGGGTTGCCTCACTTCTGGTTTTGGCGGGTAACAAGCCGCGCTCGTAGGGGTCTAGGTTTTCATTGCACAGGCTTTCCACATGACCAGGGGAACGTCGGGTTTCACTTGCGGTTCAAAGGAAATCCGGTGCTCCCAGATTATCTGTATTATTCTGTGATGCTTATTGCTTATCTGTGATATTGTGTTTATCATACCTGGAGCGATTATTATAAATTGTTATATATATACTAGTAGATGTTATATATGTTTTACACCCGCGCTAGTCCAGCCCCCGCTCTGTCGTTAGATAAGTAACCTAACAGGTGATGATAGGGCCCAGTGGTGAATGCGGATGGCATATACGTACACCATATTTTCGTTCTTTTCCGGTGTGATTAACTGATGGGACTGTGTTGATTCTGATCAATGCAAGAAAAACAAACCTATTTGATGTTGTTGGAACAAATTTTCAAAAGTTGTTATTATAAAGACGTTTTCTTTTGTTTTGCATAACGATATTCGGTTATGAATATAGAGCACCTCATTCGATGAGGCAAGAGCCGAGATCCCTTCACCGGGAGTGACCTCTTGCGCAGAAGTTTGTGTCAGGGTAATTGTTAGTGTATATGCCCTAGAGGCCATTATTGTATCATACTGGTTTGTATATTACTTAATGGAAGCTTGGGATATTCACAGTTGTATTGACAGTCTTGCTCAAAATGGTAATATGCTACTTGGTTTGTTTCTACTTCAATATGTGCATGTGTTTCTTTTAGCATAACACTTATACATATTAGTGGAGCCCTTAGGATCTTTGCTTGATTACCAGCGTTGTGATGGCAGTCACATTAGTGGGGGCTGGGTAATCTACAAGCACATCCTTAAACAGGTCCCTAGTCGTTGGATTATTGAGACGGGGCATCGATACACCAGAGTAGACTTGTGCATATGTTTCTCATCCCAGCAGGGGAGATGGTCTATCCCACAGCCATTAGTACATCATACTGGAGATAGTATGCAGGTGCTCGTTAGGTTACGAGTACACTGGACAGGACTCGTCGTGAACTGTTGGTTGGTATTATACCTATCGTCGGGTAGCAGTTCCCAGGTGACATGAGTACAGCTTAGTCTGTCGACTTGACACTGCTAATTCGCCTCGAGTGTATTCCTACTGTACTTTGATTACTACCCTACCATGGCTCAAAAGAGTCGTGCAAACAGGTAGTAGTTGGGTGGAGTCCCGAAGCACTTGGAGGCATTGACGGTTAGATAGGATTTGTCACTCCCGGTATTGGGGGTTGATATCGTGCTGTGTTCGGAGAGCCATTACACAAAGTCCCTGTCCAGGGAAACCGAGATTTACTGGTAGGTATTCCAGTAGTTTCTCAGGTTGTTTTGGGCTACACTCTAACACGACTTATTGCGCTGTTAGAGGTCTGGCGATTACCGCTCCCCCGATATGCGATTCTCTTAGACGAACAGACCGGACTGTACATAGATTGTCACATTCAGGCTCAATAGGAGTTCGGATGGCTTTTCCTCATCGGTCTTCTTATCGACATCTACCTAGGGACCATTACGTACAGCTAGTACCGCTTACAGCCTGCGGTTAAATCCACCACCAGCGTAGTGTCGAGTTTTTAAAGTCCCACATAGAGAGTATCCCTGCACTGGGAAAAAGGTGTAGATGCTGTATAGTATTATGGCAGGGTTTCGATCACTTACGTACACTTTTGCGCGTATGATTTTCGGGTGGATAATACTAGTGGGCTTTGGTTTAAACAAGATCCTAATATTATATTGATGGATCAATTTTGTTTCTTTGTATTCTTTTTTCTCGGAACACGAATACGGGAATGTATATACGGAGGAGAGGAGCACAGAAAAAGACACCTCATTAGGGTTTTGACCATTTACTTGATTAAAACAATTATGAGGTGGAGGAAAGTATTTGTTATTTTTGTAAATGATAATTGAGGCATGGCTACTAGTTTTGACTACTAGACTTTGTTTGACCTTTTGACTTGGCTTGACCACTTGACTTGGGTTGACTACTTGACTTAGATATTTTTGTGAGATAATTTGTGACCTAGATATTTTGATGAGATATTTTTCATGCCATGCTTGTGGTCATGTCAAGTTAGCCATCTCATTTTATCATATGATTAACATTTATCAAAATAATTTCTCTTTCCTCAAGTGAGCTCTCTTCTTCTTCCTCACTTCAAAACCCTAAAAGCTCTCATCTGTTAAGAATCCTAGGGTTTCAAGAGTCCAATAAATCCATCTTCATACTCTACATCACTTAGGCCATCAAGTTTAGCGATCTTGTTGCCCTAGTTACCTCGTTTTGAGGTGGAGCTCGGACTATAGACTCTCGGGTGGATCGTCTTTGACTCGAGGAGGCCGTCGAAGAAGCTACGATCCGGATCGATCCTTGGAGACTATGTAGACGAGGAGGACAGTGATGAAGACCCGAACGACATGTATCATGAGGTATAACTTCGTCTCCGAGTAGGTAAATCTCAAGTAGTTTGCTAGTTAGGGTTTATGAACGATCCTTGGTTCTAATCGGTGTTGCGAAGCTCGGAAAAATCATTTTTTGCAAATTCCGCCTCCCCGCGAACATGTGGGGTGCATGAAATCGAATTACAGTGGTATCAAAGCCTTTCATAAACCTTAGATAGCTTGTAGCGATGTTAGAATTCCGTCGTTTTTGTCGCGGATAAACTGTCGACAAAAACAGTTTTCAAAAGTGAGGTTTTGAGTTGTTTGCACACCCCGCGGGCTCACGGATTGAACTGAGAAGGCACGAGGTGAAGCGTGCGCACCCCGGGGACTCCCCGGGTGGGACCAACGGCCGGGACCACCCCCCAAGACCACCACTTGGTGGCCTTAGGGTCTTGTGACCCGAGAGCACCAGAAATTGGTGCTCTCGGGCCTGCCCTCCTTTGGGGGCAACCTCATGGTGGCCCCCAAGGGTGGGAACCCCCCAGGCCCCCCATTCGACGGTTTATCATGTGTCTTCTCCTTCTCGAAGATTTGGGTTGGTTTCGAGTTCGTTTCAACTCCCAGATTGGCTCAAAACTTTCAGTTTTGGAACTTTAGCTCACTGGATTTTCAAGTTTTGGAAAATTGTTTAAGTTTGCTAATTGCGTGCGGAATTCTAATGTCGTACTTTACAAGCTTTATGATGTATATATGTGTTTGGAAACCTTGACTAATTGCTATACGTCGATTAGTCAGGGTTGCACACATCTGTGATGTTGTTGTGATGGTTTGTGTATATGAACTTGTTGGATCATTGTGGATGAATAGCCGGGGATGTGAGATGAGGGTTTTCATTCTTTTATTCGATGAAATTTATAAAGTGATGTAATATTATTTTGCGGGGTACATCCGGGTTAAGGTTGTAACCACTGTTGTATTATTTCTTTTACTGTTTTTGCTCCTAGGATAGACCCAAGGTAGGGTGCACAACCTACCGGGTACTTTAAAGTGCCAAGTGACCTACTCACTTTGTTGAGGGAGGTTGCTTCACTTAGGGTATTTGGCGGGCAGTTTGCCGCACCTGTAGGGGTCTAGGGTGGGGTTTTGCTATTCATCACGACCGTGGAATCCGTCTTTCGTTACAGGCTCAAACAAAACATGGAATTCCTAGTATATCCAATATGTTCATCTGTGATCTGGAAAGCCTATCATTGCGTCAAACGAATGGATATTATTATCTATGTATTATATAATAGACATTGCTTATGTTTTGCATCCGCGCTAGTCCAACCCCCGCTCTGTCGTTAGTTAAGTAACCTAACGGGTGATGACGGGGCCCCGTAGCGAATGCGGATGGCATAAGCGTACGTTGTATTTTCGTTGTTTTCTGCAATGGTAGGTTAATTGATGGGACTGCATTACATTAATGCAAAGCAAACAAACCAAAGCTGAATCGTTGGAACAAATTTTAAAACCACTCGGATATTTTAAAACAGCAGACTTTAAAATGCGGAGCTTAAACCACTCCTTTTAAAGCTATCAAGTTTCTTCGATTATATCAAGTTCACTACGTTCACGGTTTCTCCAAAACCATTCGTAGCCCACTGTCATTTCATATGAATAGTCAGTAGTATTCAAGCTATGTTTGTTGCCCTTCGTCAAGGCATAGTGATTGGTAGCTGCCGGGTGTTCATATGTAGCATAGATAGATGCGTTGGTTTGGGACAGTCGTATTACCTTCATGGCCTTCTTCAAGGGTATATACGGATGGGTTCAAATTAACCTTGACAATGATGGGTAGAGCTTGACTTGTGACTTATGATTTATTGGCCTTCGTCAAGGTCATAAGAACATGGGGCAAAAATGCACATCGGGAGTTTCTAAAGAAACTGAAACTTGCTTGTGCTGCATACCATTTGGAGTGTGATAATGTTGGTAGGATTCCTTCAGGGTTATCACACAATGATATTTGGATCCCGATCCTACTATGAGTATCCGCTACTCCTCGGGACATTCTTCACTTAATGATCAATGCTATAAACCAAGTAGGTGTCTAGAACAGTGTTAGCGGGGCTACGCCTCCAGTGAAAAGAGGTTATTTAACTAAGGAACTTCGCGAAAGCATCGTAAAACCTCCCTCGAAGTAACGACACTAGCCTGGATGAACGATTAAGCAAGTATTGTACGATGACATTAATCCTGCCTAATTCTTCTTTTATGCTCTGAGAAAGGATTCGAGAAATAGTGGGAGCCATCCTGTTTATATAAATTAAAAACCAATCTAAACTTGCAAGAGCATCATGCTAAGTGTTTTCTTCTCTCTCTATCTTGCAACGAACCCGTGACCAGACATAGGTTACATCTAGATAATAAAATGACTGAATCGGACTATAATGACTGAAAAAGGTTTTTCCAGATGTCCATTGCCTATGACAAGCTGGGAAACCTCATTACTACTCCAGCCCCTGCCATCCCAGGTCCAGTTTCCACTGTCACGGATATTGATATTCATAAGATATCAGAAAAAGATTGTGCAAATGCCAAGTTCCTCATGATGGCATCAGTGGATGGTGCATACCAAAGGCAACATGAGAAGATGGACTTAGCTTCCATTTTTTTCCATAACAAATATTTGTATGGAGAGAAATCTCGTATCGCAAGATATGAGATCTCGAAGGAATTGCTTCAACCGAGTTTGGCTATCGGGTCATCTGTAGGGGACAACGTTCTTACGATGACTAGCTATATTGCTGAGCTCACGGACCTGGAGACCGCATTGGGAAACGGGTCATATACTTACTTGTTTCTACAGTCCCTACCATCTACTTTTTCCTAGGGGAAGAAAGTTATACTTCCAGTTGAGGGAACCCTGAAGGAAACTAGGGTGACACCAACTCAGCTTATTGGGGAATCTTCCTCTTCTGCATCCAAGGCGAAAGCAAAAGGTGAGAAGAAGAAGACCTCCACAAAGCCGATATCTGGTGTCAGTAAGGTAGAAGGACAGGGATGGGCAAAAGTTTCTGGGCTAACAGTAGGGAAGGAGACATGTTCCTATTATCACGGGAAAGGGCATTGGTAGAAGGATTACAGGGCTTTGAAAGCCAGAATCCAGGATCCGAAGCATGTTGTGGCTTCGACTTCAGGTGTGTTTGTAATAGAAAACTGTATGTTAATTAACACTACTTCCTGGGTACTAGATACCGTATTAGGATCTCATTTCTGTAATTCATTACAGGCTTTGAGAAACCGTAGAGTTATCAAGTTAGGTGATATGACTCTCAGGGTTGCTAATGGAATGAGCGTGGATGCTGAATCTGTAGTGGAATATCACCTTGGATTGATAAGTGGGCAGATATTGATTCTACGTAACTTTTTGTATATACCTAGTCTAGCTTGTAACATCATATCTGTATCCTTACCTTTTAAGGAAGGATATGATTTTACATTTGTAAGCGATGTGGTCCACATCCACCTAAATCAAGCTTTGATTAGGTCAGGTACATTAGATAATGGTATATACGTATTAAATTAAGCTCAGGTTTTCAGTGTTCAGAACACACTTAAAAGAAAGTCTCTGGAATTAAATCAGGCTTTCTTATGGCATTGTCGACTCGGTCACATCAATGAATCACGGTTGACGAAGCTAGATAGAAAGGGATATTTGGACCCGTTCGAATATCAGTCTTATGCGACTTGTCAATCTTGTCTCATGGGAAAAATGACAAAGACTCCGTTCACTGGACACAGAGAAAGAGCGAGCGAACCCTTGGGACTCATACACAGCGATGTGTGTGGTCCAATGTCTACACATGCACGAAGTGGTTATTCCTATTTCATTACTTTTACGGATGATTTCTCTAGGTATGGACATGTTTTATTGATGAAACATAAATCTGAGGCCTTTGAGAGATTCCGAGATTACAAGAATGAAGTGGAAAAACAAACAGGCAAAAGTATCAAGATACTAAGATTTGGTCGAGGTGGCAAATACTTAAGTGCCGAGTTCCTGCACTACTTAAAAGAGAATGGAATTCTCTCTTAGCTTACTCCTCCATACACGCCACAACACAATGGTGTATCGGAAAGGCAGAACAAAACCCTATTGGACATGGTTCGTTCAATGATGAGTAAGGCTGAGTTGTCCCGATCCTTCTGGGGATATGCACTAGAATCAGCTGCATATCTTCTGAACAAGGTTCCAACCAAGACTTTGCCTACCACACCATATCAGATGTGTAGTGGGAAGAAACCCCATCTTCAGTAACTGAACATATGGGGATGTCCAGCTTTTGTCAAAAAGTAGCATGCAGACAAGCTCGAGGCACACTCAGTACTGTATAAGTTTGTGGGATACCCAAAAAACTCCAAGGGGTATCTTTTTTATTACGTAGAGGAACAAAAGGTTTTTGTTTCTCGTTATGTCCATTTCTTGGAAGCTGAATTTTTAGAAAATCAGCAAAGTGGGAGCCCAATAGAACTGGAAGAAATTCCAGAACCACAAGCTATTACTGAAAGCTTGGTAGAACCAGATGTTTCAGAAGAATAGGACATCCCAGCACCACTCCGCAGAAGTAGTAGGCAGTCTCATCTGCCCGAGAGATACTACGGTTTTCTCATAGATGGGGATCAAGAGGATTGCATCATTGACAATGATGAGCCTACTAGCTTCCAGCAAACCATTCAGAGCGGCGACTCGGTAAAATGGCTGGATGCAATGCGGACCGAAATGGAGTCCATGTACACCAAAAAAGTTTGGACTTTGGACTTTGCTCCAGAAGGGGTAAAACTCGTAGGCTGCAAATGGATCTTCAGAAAGAAGATTGGTATAGATGGACAAGTTGAAACCTATAAGGCTAGACTTGTTGCAAAGGGTTTTCGTCAAAGACCTTGTTTGGACTATGATGAAACCTTTTCTCCAGTGGCTATGCTAAAATCCATTCGGATCCTTCTTGCCATTGCTGCTTTCCACGATTATGAGATATGGTAGATGGACGTAAAGAAGACTTTTCTAAATGGAAATTTGGAAGAGTGTGTCTATATGGACCAGCCAGAGGATTTCATTCACAGCAGGAGCAGCGGGAAAGTGTGCAGGTTGCTTAAGTCCATTTATGGACTAAAACAGGCATCGCGGAGTTGGAACATCTGTTTTGATGATACAATCAAAGAATTTGACTTTATCAAAAATCTAGATGAACCATGTATATATAGTAAGATTGTAGGGAGAAATGTGGTATTCCTCGTCTTATACGTGGATGACATTCTCTTGATACGAAATGACATTCCTATGCTACAATCAGTCAAAGGATTCTTGTCACAGAGGTTCTCCATGAAAGACCTGGGTGATGCCAACTACATTCTGGGGATCCAGATCTATCGTGATGCATCTAAGAGGATGTTGGGACTTTTATAGTCAAGGTATATAGACACCATACTGAAAAGATTCAGTATGGAAGATTCTAAGCACGGTAATCTATCGGCTTGTCACGGAATCACCCTCTCCAAAGAGATGTTTCCAAAGACCGATTTGGAAAGGGCTCACATGTCAACTATACCCTACGCATCTGCGGTAGGCTCTATAATGTATGCGATGTTATGTACCAGACCAGATGTAGCATACGTATTGAGCGTTGTAAGCCGGTATCAGTCAAACACAGGGGAGAAGCACTGGATAGCAGTAAAGAACATTCTCAAGTACCTGAGAAGGACTAAGAAGATGTTCTTGGTGTATGGCAGAAAAGACCTCCAGATCGAGGCCTTTGTTGACTCCAGCTTCAAGAGTGACAAGGATGACCCCAAGTCCATGTCGGGTTATGTCTTTACCCTCAATGGAGGGGCAGTTTGTTAAAAGAGCTCCACGCAGGACACGGTTGCAGACTCGACGATGGAAGCGGATTACATAGCTGCTTGCGATGCCATAAAAGAAGCTGTCTAGATGAAGAAGTTCCTCACAGAACTTTAGGAGGCTCCGACCATTGTTGATCCAATACCTCTGTATTGTGACAACAACGGTGTATAGCTTTAGCGAAGGAACCCATGTCCCATCAGAAGTCCAGACACATTTTGAGGCGGTACCACCTGATCAGGGAGATCGTAGACTGCCGGGAGATCGAGGTGAGGAGAGTAGATATGAAGAATAACACTGCAAAACCACTCAAGAAGGCCATCCCTCAGACACAGTTCAAGCGGCTGATCGAGATGATAGGTCTGCAATATACCAGTACATGGCCATAGTGCAAGTGGGAGATTGTTAATGTATATCCCTAGAGGCCATTATTGTATCATATTGATTTGTATATTACCAAATAGAAGCTTGGGATATTCACAGTTGTATTGACAGTCTTGCTCAAAATGGTATTATGCTACTTGGTTTGTTTCTACTTCAATATGTGGATGCGTTTCTTTTAGCATATCGCTTATACATCTTAGTGGAGCCCTTAGGATCTTTGCTTGATTACCAGCGTTGTGATGGCAGTCACACTAGTAGGGGCTGGGTAATCTACAAGCACATCCTTATACAGGTCCTTAGTCGTAGGTTTATCGAGACGGGGCATCAATACTCCGGAGTAGACTAGTGTATACGCTTCTCATCCCAGTAGGGGAGATGGTCTATCCCACAACCTTTAGTACGTCATACTGGAGATAGTATGCAAGTGCTCGTTAGGTTACGAGTACACTGGACAGGACTCATCGAGAACTGTTGGTTGGTTTTATACCTATCGTCGGGTACCAGTTCCCAGGTGACATGAGTACAGCATTGTTCGTCGACTTGACACTGCTACTTCGCCTTGAGTGTATTCGTACTGTACTTTGATTACTACCCTACGATGGATTAAAAGAGTCATGCAAACAGGTAGTAGTTAGGTGGAGTCCCGAAACACTTGGAGGCAATGGCGGTTAGATAGGATTCTTCTCTTCCGGTATTGGGGGTTGATATCGTGCTGTGTTCGGAGAGCCATTACACAAAGTCCCTTGCAAGGGAAAACGAGATTTACTGGTAGGTATTCCAATAGTTTCTCATGGTGTTTTGGGCTACACTCTAACACGACTTATTGCGCTATTAGGGTTCTAACGATTACCTCCCCCTAGGCCCGATATGTGATACTCTTAGATGAAAAGTCCGGACAATACAAAGATTGTCACATTCTGGCTCAGTAGAAGTTCGGATGGGTTTTCCTCATCGGCCTTCTTATCGACATCTACCTGGAGACCGTTACGTACAGCTAGTACCGCATGCGGCCTGTGGTTAAACCCACTGCCAGTGTAGTGTCGAGTCTTTAAAGTCCCACACAGTGAGTTTCCCTGCACTGGGAAAAAGGTGTAGAGGCCGTATGGTAATACGGCAGGGCTTCGATCACTTATGTACACTTATGTGCGTATGATGTTCAGGCGGATAATACTAGTAGGCTTTGGTTTAAGCCAGATCCTAGTATTATATTGATGGATCGGTTTCGTCTCTTTGTATTCATTTTTCTCAGAACATGAATGCGGCTATGTATATACGGAGGAGAGGATCACAGAACGAGACACCTCATTAGGGCTTTGATCGTTTACTTGATTAAAACAATTATGAGGTGGAGGAAAGTATTTTTTATTTTTGTAAATGATAATTTAGGCATGGTTACTAGTTTTGACTACATGACTTTGTTTGACCTTTTGACTTGGCTTGACCACTTGACTTGGGTTGTCTATTTGAATTAGATATTTTTGTGAGATATTTTGTGACCTACATATTTTGATGAGATATTTTTCATGCCATGCTTGTGGTCATGTCTAGTTAGCCATCGCATTTTATCATATGATTATCATTTATCAAAATAATTTCTCTTTCCTCAAGTGAGCACTCATGCTAGCTCTCCTCTTCTTCCTCACTTCAAAACCCTAAAAGCCCTTATGTGTTGAGAATCCTATGGTTTCAAGAGACCAATAAATCTTTCTTCATACTCTACATCACCTAGGCCATCAAGTTTAGCAAGCTTGTTGCCCTAGTTATCTCGGTTTTGAGGTGGAGCTCGGACTATAGACTCTCGGGTGGATCGTCTTTGACTCGAGGAGGCCGTCGAAGAAGTTATCATCCGGATCGACCTTGGAGCCTACGTAGACAAGGAGGACAGTGATGAATATTGGATATATGTATACCCTAGAGGCCATTATATGTATAGTGGATTCTTGGACATGTATATATATATAGATTACTTTCTTGCTCGACATGATAGTATGCTATCTGGTTTACTTTATCTGACATGTTGATTTGATCATGCTTTTATTCATTTGCACAGGTTGATAAAGCCCTCAGGATATTTGCTTGACTACTGTGACTATAATGCGGATCATACTAGTGGGGCACGTGTAGTTTATAAGCATATCCTTGAACTGTTCCTAGTCGTAGGTGTATGGAGACGGGGCATCGATATTCCAGAGTAGACTTGCGTATACCATTCTCGTCCCATGTGATGGGCGATGGATGATCCCTGTTCATACTAGAATATTACATTTTGTACCGCCCATTCTTACGCTCGTTTGTTTATAGGTAAGTGCTTTTAATCTGTGTTTGCTACATATTTACAGGCCACGGGTTTCTAGTCCAAAATAACGCAATTAATACAAAATCTCCACAGTTACACCAAAATACAGAACATCTGTTGACAGCAGATAAAAGCCGGGTTCCGGTCATCCATATCCTTCCAGTGCCGAGTACCGGTTCCAGAGACAAGACATATGACAGTGGTCATTCGTGTCTCGGACAAGCACAGAGCACAAGGGGGGCAGCAGAAGAATCAATGGGTGCGCGGAGCTCGAGGGAGAAAATGTCAAAAGTATTATCTTTGATGCCATTTTGCACCATTGCACATCTGAAGCAATTGTGAAAGCAATTTGAAATTTGGCATATGTATAACAGCATAAGACAGCAAACCAGGAAAGCACCCAAAACCCGAGGAGCCAACTCCTCTAAACCGCCGCGTTTCCGCGGCATAAGCCTGCTAAGACCGCGGAAACGCGGTCGTACTGGCTCCTCGGGTGATGAATTTTCAGGGGCTGTTTGGTCACTTCATTTAAGGGTAGATTGTTGCCCTAGGTTTTCCATTCCCCTCCTATAAATACCCCAGATCTGAGCCAAGCCATGGTGAAAATTCTTTAGCCTCTTTTTGTTAGGTTTTAGTCATCTTCTTCTTCTTCATTCATTCCTCCATGAAAATTGTAGTGAGAGCTTTTTGAGTGGATGATGAAATGAAGATGAGGGTTTTTGTATTATTCTTTTTGCTTAGCTTCCCCCTTGAGCTCTCTACCTTAACTTGATCTTGCAACCTCTTAAGTGAGCTTGCAAGTTTAAGCTTTGGTCATTGATCTCAAGGGGTTGTATCATTTTGTTCTCTCTTTAGTGCTTCATTTCACATGAGATTTTTACCCTTCTCTTGATCTTACAACCTCTTGATGGAGCTTGCAAGTTTAAGGGTTGGCTATTGATCCCATGCTTGTTTTGAGTTCTATGGTTCTTGTAATTACTTTCTTGCATTTTTCATTCTTGTCTTTAATTACTTGCAATTTATTATATGCACTTTAATTACTTGCTTGTAATATTTTCTTTTCTTTGTTCTTTTTGTTCTCTCTTTTTGGTTCTTTTTGTGAATGAATGTAATTATTATTGTTAAGAAGAAATACGATATTATAAGTTAACGTTTCTTTGCTAATTTCCTTTTCCCGTATTTTCCATTGAACTCCGCCCAAATGATACGCAAGCGCTCCGTTAGGCACCCTACCCTAACAAGGTAACGGTAATTCCTAACCGCGACCGGTTGCGTTCGGTTTGGCCGGAGGCGAAAGCAAGAGACAAGAACGGAAGGACAAGGGTAAATAAGCCAGATTCCACGAATACCGCGCTTAAATCCCCTAATCCACGTTGTTGCCGATTGTTCTAGCTTCAATTGGTAAAGACTCGGCTCAAAGGTTTTGAGTACGGATTTCTTTAGCTTACAATCTCGTATCTTTTTCTTAACAACTTTATACTTGCAAATAATACACACAGGTTAGATTGAACAAACATATACACATTCTTTATTGACTCGTCTAAAACAAGAACGGACATACAACCATCTCCCTATAGATCGACCCGTGCTCAACCGGCTAGCTGCATAGCGACACCGTCCTGATCGCGGTTATAACTTTAGAACTTTGAACATCCGACACGCCAAAAGCGTGCGATCAAATGGCGCCGATGCCGGGGAGACGGTAGCGTATTTTCTTTCGTGTTATTCGGGTTAATATTCTTTTTGTATATATTTAAAATAAAAATAAAAATCTTTTTGTTATTTTTGATCATTTTTGTGGGCAAGAGTGCAGATTTTTGCGGATTTGGAAACTGCGATTGTGGGGAGCAAAGTGTACATTCAAGGCTAAGGTGATTGCAAAGTACAGTGCCAAAGATCCGGGAAGTTTGACCCGCGCAAGCGAACTTTTCAAGCTTACCGGATTTGATTCAACGGGGGTTTCCTAACCCAAAACTTAACGGTACGTACTTTACTAACACCTTCTTCTCAAATCCGACGCTTCCAATATACTATTCTTTGCAGGATTCTTTGCAAGTTCACTAGAAAACGTTAAAAGTTGACTAACCCGTATTTGTTGCAGTGCCGTGCTTAAACTAAAAAAACGATTGTTTGATTCTTTATAGAATTTTTTGAATTGCGCATTACATACATTAATACGGACTTAAGGGCAAGCGAACCCCACAACATACGGTAAAGGATTTCATCACCTTTTTCGTGGCCCACAAATCACGAACTTAAGCATAACGTTTACCCGCACAAAATTTAAAAGAAATTAGACTTTAAGCCTTAAGGACTTCGCGCTCACTAGGAGAAGTTAACCGTGTTTAGAACCTCGCTTAACGGTATATTGTTTACGGGGTGTCTAGGAAAGTGTTAACGACGAAACCGCCAAAAAAGAAAGGGTTATTTAATTAAGGAACTTCGCGAAAGCGTTGGAAAACCTTCCCTTATCTCTGCACTTACCTGGCCTCGTGATCAGTGTATCTTGAGCCCGTTTCACGACACAGTTTTACTTCGACAATCAAGTTCTGGAGCAGGTCTAGTTGACCTAGGTGAACCCTAGAACGATTAGGTGTGTGGTATTTTTGTGTCGTGATTGTTTTTGTCCATATTCTTTTTTATTCTTTTGTTAATAGCTAAAATATATATATATATCACATTCTTTTTCCCCTCCTTTTCTCTGTCTTTCTTTCTTTCTCTCTTCATATCATGGGTACTCCACCTCGCAAAACTCTTGCCGAACTTTGGTACCCACAACCGGACATTACTTCTTACGGTTCTTGCTCTGGCCGAACATCGAACGACCCCTCTATGCCCAAAGTTTCACTGAAAGATCGCATAGCAGCGTCTAGGACAAACACTTGCACTCCTCATTCCACTTTGTATCAACCTTTTCAACCTCCCGCACCCGCTTATGTTGATACCCCTTTTGCAAGTCGTCCTTTGTCCATCGCTGAACGTATTGAACAATCCCGTAGCCGATCTTTCACTCCTTTCACCACTTCAAATTCTTGGGATCAACAATTCTATTCACCTTCTTATCCAAATGTTGATCCTGCTCCTGTCCAGCCATTCAATTCCTACCAATCCTACCCTACTTTTGCACCTTCCCTAGACATAGCTTCAGAACCGCCATTTGGGAGTTTTCAGTATCCAAACAACTTTGCATCTTTTACTGAAACCCCTTCACAACCCATGTCTAGTCTGGAACAGTCGTTGGAAAACTTTAGGGTAGCGTCAAGCCAACAGATGATGGATTTGAATGCGTCCATGACCGCTCTCATACAACCTACTGACCCGGTTGCTAGTTACCAGCTAGCTCCAAATTTTCCAATGTATGATGAGGCGGTAGGACAGGCTGAGAATTTGAGTGGAGAAAGTGAGCTGTACACCCTTCCAAATCAAACCTACCCGTCCCAAATTGAATCCCACAACTCTTGTTTTGAAAGTCTATCAAGTGTCCCAAATGAATTATCAGTTGAAGATAGAATGTCTAATGAGTTGTGCGACTTTGTAGTGTTTGATTTGCCAGATTGTGAAGAGACCTTGCCAAGTGAAACCACACCCAATCCTTTTGACCTCTACACCTCCATCTTAGAACCTGAATTGATTGAAATCCATGCTTTTGATGAGGTGTCTGAGAATTTTGATTTTCACTTGATTGAGGATATTGACGCTGGGAATATTTTGGATGATGAACCCATAGATTTAGCTGAATTTTTCTCTCCAACTCATCATCCCGAGTCATTAAATGTTTTTCCCGAACCCCATATGCGTCGGGACTTTGATGAAATATGCATGGATGAGCTTAACTTTGAGGAGAATTTTGAGGATATTTTTGAGGATGAACCAGTTCTAGATGATGAGTCGGATTTTCCAATTCATCATGTTCCTTTCACTGACTGTGCACACCCTCCAGAACCCCTAACCGATACCCTTCCTCAACCACTTCCCTCCATCCTTTCCATCGTTCCGACCTTGCAAGAACCCGTATCATTTTCACTTCCTGTGTCTGGTTTACCAAGTTCGGCGTACTCATGGTTTCTCACGAATCTTGAGGGATTTGATCCCATTTCTCGACGGGTTAATATATTAGCACAATTGCTTTTCACACATCGGTCATCACAAATTGTGCTAATCTATTCACTCCATTTCCTCCCTCAAGTTCGTATTCCACTTCTTTCTCCCTTCCGCCATTCTTCTTCTTATTTACCGAGACCGTATACCACTTCTATCTCCATACGGTCTCGCGTATTCTCCATTTCTTACCTCTCCGCATTCTTTCACCATCCACTGCTTTATCACGATAAGATCTTTGAATGGTTGGTGCTCACTTTTGGCCTGTGTAAGGCCTTGTATAGCTTGATACTGTTCTTTCCCCCCTAATCCTGAACTTCAACGCTTAACAGTGGAAACACTGTTTCACTTAAGTTTGGGGGGGATACCTTTTTGTATATATTTTTTGTTTTCCTTTTTGTATATAATTTATTTTTAGGGGGAGCGCCGACAATTTTGACCCTCTTGGTATAGCCTGACAGTGAGGGCACTGTCAAGTTTAAGTTTGGGGGTGTGCTCGGTAAGCTTTCTTCCTTCGCATTCATTTGTATATTTTGCATTTGCATACCTTATTAAAAACCCACAAAAATCGAAAATTTTCCAAAAATATAAAAACTTTGTCGTCAAGTTAGCTAATAGGGTAACTTTGATCTTTATTCCGAAAGATTAGTTGATATGATAGAAATAACTAAATTCTAGGTTTAGGAATTGAAAACCCTAAAAATAACCCTCATTCTGTTTAAACTTGGTAAGTATACGTCCTTACATTTTTTTTTGAGAAATATGTAATCTTGAGTTCAGTTCTTTAGTTAAGTCAAGATGAAGAGAGAGTATTGATGCTTTACTGAAGGATAAGTCTGAAAAACAGTTTCTTTTTTTGAGTTCAAATTTAGAAAGTATATACCCTATAAACTGCACATACACGCACCTTGAAACTTTGAATAGTAGAGGATACCTAGAAATACTCTTGCCTGAAAGCCTAGTATGAAAGAAAAAACGGTATTTAAAGCTAAACACCAAAAGAGCATATTGAAAAATATATCCGGTCTTGAAAAACGAAAAAAGAAAAAGAAAAAAAAGAAAAAATAGAATAAAGTCAAGACCTAGAAACTGCTATTTACGCTTTAAAGTTCACACATTCAGTAATTGGTCGTTAGTGCCTCAAGAAGCATTAATAGTCGCATGAAAGGTGTGTGAGCAAATCCGTCCATCCTTAATGAAAAGAAGTAGTATTAGGTATTAGGGCAAGAGTATTATAGCTTGAATTGAATTCTTGAGTGTAGGGGTGCAAATATACACACACGTAGGGGTATACAATCGATGTTTGAATAAAATATAGAAATGAAGAATAAGACTTATGTTTTCTGTAAAGTTGATAAAAAATCCCTGATTTAAGACCACACTTTAGAAGGAAAACTCAGGAGATACCAACATCTTTCTAAACTTTTTTGGAACGTATAGGATCCAAGGTTAAATAGATAGGAGGTGTGAAAAAATAAGGGTTGGATATTTCTAACTTAGGATGATAGAGTTTCTAACGTAAATACTAAACTGTAGGAGTAGAATCAATGTTAACTTATGACACTAGCTTGACGGGATTTTGTGGGTGTAATCCGGTGAAAACCCTCAGGAGACAACACTCCTCCTACTAAGGACACCTAGAGGTTTAACGGCTTGTTGCACGAGCTCAGTGCAATCGCGTTCCATGCGAAAGTGCGGTTAGGATTTTATTTTTGTGAATAATTGGTTTTGCTCGGGACGAGCAAAAGTTAAGTTTGGGGGTATTTGTTCATACTAGAATATTACATTTTGTACCGCCCATTCTTACGCTCGTTTGTTTATAGGTAGGTGCTTTTAATCTGTGTTTGCTACATATTTACAGGCCACAGGTTTCTAGTCCAAAATAACGCAATTAATACAAAATCTCCACAGTTACACCAAAATACAGAACATCTGTTGACAGCAGATAAAAGCCGGGTTCCGGTCATCCATATCCGTCCAGTGCCGAGTACCGGTTCCAGAGACAAGACATACGACAGTGGTCATTCGTGTCTCGGACAAGCACAGAGCACGAGGGGGGCAGCACAAGAATCAATGGGTGCACAGAGCTCGAGGGAGAAAATGTCAAAAGTATTATCTTTGATGCCATTTTGGACCATTGCACATCTGAAGCAATTGTGAATGCAATTTGAAATTTGGTATATGTATAACAGCTTAAGACAGCAAACCAGGAAAGCACCCAAAACCCGAGCAGCCAACTCCTCTAAACCGCCGCGTTTTCGCGGCATAAGCCTGCTTAGGCCGCGGAAACGCGGCCGTACTGGCTCCTCGGGTGATGAATTTTCAGGGGCTGTTTGGTCACTTCATTTAGGGGCAGATTGTTGCCCTAGGTTTCCCATTCCCCTCCTATAAATACCCCAGATCTGAGCCAAGCCATGGTGAAAATTCTTTAGCCTCTTTTTGTTAGGTTTTAGTCATCTTCTTCTTGTTCATTCTTTCCTCCATGAAAATTGTAGTGAGAGCTTTTTGAGTGGATGATGAAATGAAGATGAGGGTTTTTGTATTATTCTTTTTGCTTATCTTCCCCCTTGAGCTCTCTACCTTAACTTGATCTTGCAACCTCTTAAGTGAGCTTGCAAGTTTAAGCTTTGGTCATTGATCTCAAGGGGTTGTATCATTTTGTTCTCTCTTTAGTGCTTCATTTCACATGAGTTCTTTACCCTTCTCTTGATCTTGCAACCTCTTGATTGAGCTTGCAAGTTTAAGGGTTGGCTATTGATCCCATGCTTGTTTTGAGTTCTATGGTTCTTGTAATTACTTTCTTGCATTTTTCATTCTTGTCTTTAACTACTTGCAATTTATTATATGCACTTTAATTACTTGCTTGTAATCTTTTCTTTTCTTTGTTCTTTTTGTTCTCTCTTTTTGGTTCTTTTTGTGAATGAATGTAATTATTATTGTTAAGAAGAAATACGATATTATAAGTTAACGTTTCTTTGCTAATTTCCTTTTCCCGTATTTGTAAGTGCACGGCGGCGCCCCGGCTGTCAATCCGACGCCGGAATGCGGAAGCGGTGATAAACTTTAATTTTGCGGACTTAGCAAACCGGCACCACCGCGCACTAAACATCCGGATCGTAACCATTAACAAGTCTAAGCTACTAACAAGAAAGGGAAGAGAAGTATACCGACAGATCCGAGTCCTCCGGTCTTCTCGTCGTCGTCCCGATCTCCTGCGGAATGTCCCGTCTCCTCCTCGTCGCCGGAAGTGCACCACATCGCCTACTTCTTTTACGGGCTCCCACCTCAATGCCGAGGCAACTCGGGCACGAAGCCGGCTACTCGACGTGCCCAAGATTCACTGTAGAATATGTAGTACTCAAGTCTCATATGGGGTTTATGGAGCTTTGCCATTTGGTGGAAGAAAAGAGAGCTTGGAGAGAGGTGGGGAAAAATGTAGCATGCAAAGAATGAGAATAACATTTTTCCCTCACCAAAAGAAAAAGACCCCCTCTCCTCACAAGTGGCCAGCCATAAACAAGGAGTGGGTGAGTGGAGAGAGAAAGTCCAAGGGAGGGTTGAACATCATGCTAGAAAGAGAGTGTGGAGTTATCATGCAAAAGGAAATGATCACCAAATCAAAACCCACACTCAACCACCTACCACCAACCTCATCATCAACAACCATGATGATTTACAAAGTCAAGCAATCATGAGTTTATGAAGTCAAAAGATGGGACAAGTATCATGACATGATAATATGCAAAGACCCCCTCCACAAATGCTTATTTGCAACAATGCAAATAAGCCCTCCTCCACCAATCTTCGGCCAATGAACGGAACAAAGGAAATTGGCCGAAACGAAAAGCAAACTGGCAACTCCAGAAAACTGGTCCCGTAATAAATTACAGGAAAACCCCGATATTGTGCATACACACCCGCATTTGTATTTCGACCGAAATACAAAATGCAAAGAGACAAAATCTATACTGTACTATACTAGAATCCGGCTTATACCAAAACCGGCTAGTAATATCTGTTCGATCCTGATCCGTGCAATACCGCACGTATCTGATCGAACCCTGCCATATAACCATACGGCCTATAGTACAAACTGTCAGATCCTGATCCGTGCAATACCGCACGTATCTGATCGGACCTTGCCATATCTCCATACGGCCTCTACAACCTTTCGCCCGAAAGCTGAGTAACTGAATGTAGGGGACTCTAAAGACTCGTCAACACCTTGGTTGTGGATTTAACCACTAGCACGTCAGAGGTATAAGCCAATACGTAACGGGCTACCAGGTACTGACTAAAAAGGGATGTCTGTGAGTGAACTCAGCCTGACAACCCTACTGAGCCTGTCAGTGACAATATCCGTGCAGTCCGGTCCGTTCGTCTATGAGCATCGCATGGCGAGCCTAGGGAGTTGGTAAGAGTCAGACCCCCAAAAGCGGTACAAGTCGTGTCGGAGTGTAGCCCAGAACACCCTGAGATACTACTGGAATACCTACCAGTAAATCTCCTTGCCTTGGCCAAGGACTTCGTGTAATGGCTCTCCTAGACACAGCACGACCTCACCCCCAATACCGGGAGAGACGAACCCCTGAAGATACGCTCACTGCCTCCATGTGGCTCGGGACTGTACCCAACTAAAACCTGTTTGCACGACTCCTTTGAACCGTGGTAGGTTAGTAATCAAAGTACAGTGGGAACTCACACGAGACAAATGACGATCCCCAGGTCGATGAACTAACCTGCACACATGTCACCAGGGAACTGCCAACTGACGTCTGGTATATGACCAACTAGCATGTTCCCGGCGAGTCCTGTCCGGTGTACTCATAACCCAATGAGCACCTGTATACATCTTAGGTGATCCAACTGACACCAGTGGCTTATGAGACCGGCCACCGCCCCTCGTCGGGGTCTCGACTGTATACACTAGTCTACTCAGGAGTATCGATGCCCTGTCTCGAAACTCACACGACTAGGGACCATTTCAGGATATGCTTATAGACCCCAGCTCCCACTTATATGATCGCCCTCATACTGCTGGTGGTCAAGCAAGAATCCTAGGGGCTCTATCAACGTGTAATGGCGACTTGTCAGGTCACCTAAAGCAGTACACGATGATAAAGGTAAACCAGATAGCATACTATCATCTCGAGTAAGACTGTCCTACCGGGATAGGTCCTCCCTCAATCACCGCAATCACGTGCCTGTGATCCAATAATTGACTCTGATGGCATTATCTCCAACAATCTCCCACTTGCACTCAAGGTTAATTATTGCGATGTCGCATACTCACAGCCCGTGTGATACCGAACACCCAACTCCTCTACTAGTCAGTCTCACAAAGCTCGTTTTCAAAACTATTGCGTTCGAGGAATAGCCTTAGTGAGTGGATCCGCTTTGATGTCTCTTTCTATGTCTCTCTATATCTCAAGTTCACGGAGAAACCCATCTCCCGAATGAGCAATACCAGTCTTAGAATGTGTCTGGATGTCTGATGGGACATAGCTCATAAATGAACTCCAAATCCAAACTTCTTAGACTGTATCGTCAACTGAACTAAATCAGTATCCTGCGCCATGCCACCCTCAGTATTGCCTTGGACCACCTGTCCAAAATACTGCCCCTCGTCAGAAGGAAAAACTATAGCTCTGACAACCTCCTTGTCGTCCATGTCACCTTGGAAGCATGGAATGATAACTGTCTCCCGCATGAGGCTATCGTTATCATATCCCTAGAACATTCACTTATGTTCTAAAACTGCTTCCGACTGTTTCTCCTGGATTGGATCAATGTCAACTTATTGCATCTAGTGCAAGAACAACATCTGGTGTGGTACTTGACATCTCATGATTGACTCAATTGCCTGAGCAAGTGATCTGCCAATCATGCACGTCCCTCTCCCCTTTAGTCTGTAAGACACCTTTAGAGAGGGTGACTCCATTACCTACAGGTACACTACCGTGCCAGGAGTCGTCCATTCTAAATACTCTTAGAATGCTGTCAAAGTACCCTGATTGGGAAACCACCCAAATCTAGATCTAAAGCCATAGATCTAGTAACCAATATGTCTGATACAAAATCCATTTCCTTTGTGGAGAAACCACTGTGTGATGACCAAAGTATAACCGATAGGAATTTCACTTCCTACTCTGTGTATGTCATCCAAATACCATGACATCACACCCTTAGTACCTCCTCAACAGATCCATTCCCTATTCTGATGAAGTCAAACCCATGACTGTCACGTCAGAAATAGATGATCTATCTCCGCTACATCTGCTTTAGTCTATAAATAGACATAAGCAACCTGTCCACCAATGCTTCCGCTGCTCCCACTGTCTACGACAACCCTCTGGCAGAGTCATATACACGTACACTTCTGAAGCGAGTTCAGAACGACGCTATACTCATCCTCCCGCCGGGTCTCGCAGCCTGGAACAACAGCAATGGTAATTGTGGGTGAACAAGAACTTCCCTGTCACCGTCCTTGAGGCTACCGTAGTATCTCTCGGGTGCCTGAAGTTACCCACCTCATCTGCGGAGTGGTCAATGGAATGTCAATCCAGATTAAATCTTTAGGTTCCTTATCAAATCTTTTGTAATCGTTTGTGGTTCTGGAATCACTTCCAGTTCTACCATACTCCCACTACTGTTTTCTGAAAAAATCCATTTTTAATAAAACTGTGGCGAGTCTAGAACAATATCGCTATTGTTCATCCAGATGGTAGAAAGTCAACCCTCGTCATAGCCTGGGTCAACCCACAAACAGCCATTACAGAAACGTGCCTTGAGTTATCCAGAGTCTGGTTTTAATCATAAGCTGGACAACTCCCCGTACCTTAACAACGTCAAGATATGAACTGTTCTATATCCCATATAGGACCAGAGGCACTGATTTAACTGAACCAGATCCAAATCATGCAACTGTCTCCAGTGCATGTCAACTAAATGAAAGGAGGCCGATCAGCGTTACTCAACTTAGGAATGCTTCCAATTATGAGTAACTTGAAAGAGAAGCAAGTTCTCTTAGTCACTACTACCAACCGAATACCATACACAAGTATCTACATCTTCGATCTCTTTGAAGAATCCCGATACTTGCTACACCTGGTTCTCTACTCTATTCAAATACCTATAACTTCTCAAAATTCGGACCATGTGTTTCCACGAAACACCTGTCTAAAAACTAGAGAAGTCATAAGTAAACCGAATATAGTACGAGGACCAACCCCTCTGTCCTGATGGACCCTGGACAACATACAATACTCTGTATAAGTCCCTTGAGTTTGATAACTCATTCACTGTGTGTCGTAGGTTGAAAACTGTACTTATGGTTAAGAAGAATTACACCGCCGTTTAATGCTCCTTACCTAACCATCCACTGGTATAGGTAAATGTCATCGACATAATTTCAAAAAGGTATATCTCACTCTATGAAAATAGACGTACAGATATATCAATTTGAAATTGGTGCATAAAAGCGGATATTCAAAACCAAATATTTGCCGACAGGCAAACAGCCCAGGTGATTTCCTCAAATATCACCGATTACAACGAATCCCGATATAATGAGGATGATCACCTAATTCCCAATAACTTACTCCCACTCATCATCTGTAAAACCCATACAGATGTGAGAATCAAACCTGGTAAAAACATACCCTGGAGTAAGTATCTAATCGGGAAATCAGTTTTCCATTAACAGTACACAGTGAAGACTGAAACATTGAAATGTTTCGATGGGGTATCCTGGTATTCCTAGTAATGCCTCTACCATTATCCAGATTCACAACTATAACCGTATAATTCTTTGCCACCTCTCCAAATCCCTTCATATGTCTTTAGTCTTTACCTTCTGCATACCCCTTTAGGCCAAATGGTTTTCTTCCTTCCCTACCGTTCGGCACCAGCCTATGGTTTGGAAGAAGACTATCCAATAAGCATAATGGGTGTACTGTCCCAATCCTAGGAACACTCGCAATGCGAGAGAAGGTCAAGATAAAAGACATCTGAATAAATCTTATTCCTATTTCTCCTGAACCAGAATCCATCCCCGAACTGGAACAAGTTCCTTTCGAGTTCGTATATAACCATACGATGGAGTATCCATTAAACTGTGGATCTTCGTAGTGATACGGAGTGTCCTGGAGAAATACAAAGGTGATTTTAGGATTGGCGAAGAAATACCTAGTTTGGTCATGAATATCTGTTGCAATTTACTTTGCCCTCTTACTAATCCCTTGCTTTGTCTTAACTTAATACCTTCTGCACACCATCGTTATGCTGATTGGTTTTCTTCATTCCCTACCGGTCGGCACCAGCCTAAGGTTTGGAAGAAGAGAATCCAATTTGCGTAATAGGTGTACTACCCCTAAACCAAGGAGTACTCGTAACCTGAGAGAGGGTAAAAGGAAAAGACAACTGAATAATCCTATCCGTTTTCTCCAGAACCTGAAACCATCCTCGAATAAATTCTTTCGAGTTCGTATCTAACCATACGATGGTTTTGTCCAATGGAAGTGGACGTTCGTAGCAATACGGGGTGTCCTGGAGAAAAGGGTAAAAGTAGGAGTGGCAATGAGGTTTGCAACTCTGACAATCCAAAAGCCGGTGTTTAAGAAGGTTCGGTCAACTTGGTCACTGAGTCATAGTCTTAGGGTCGGGTCAATGGTCGCTACCAAAGAGAGAGAGAAAAGAAACACTCAGCGTGCACTCTAACCTAGATCAGAATGGTTACCAATTTATCTAATCTGGAATCCTCCCACTGTACCTCAAATTCTCCTCCAAACCTAAAAGAAGAATTAGTCGGGGTTACCCGAGGAGTAAACTAACTCATCAATGGGAATCGGGATCCAACTATCATCGCATGATAACGTGACGGAATCCGCTCACATCATCACACTCCAGAAGGTATGCGCATATCTGGCAAGTTTCAGTACTTTTGAAACTCCCGATGTGATTTCTGCCCCATGCTCTTATGACCTTGATGAAGGCCAACAAATCATAAGTCACATGTCAAGTTCTACCCGTCATTCTCCAGGTTAATTTGAATCCACCCGCACAAGCCCTTGACGAAGGCCAACAAGGCTATACGACTGTCCTAAACCAACGCATCTATCTATGCAGCAGAAAGGTAACAAGCAGCTACCATACACTATGCCTTGACGAAGGTCAACAAACATAGCATGAATACTACGTGCTACCCGTCTGAAACGACGGAGGGCTACGAATGGTTTCTGGCGAAAACCTTTAACGTAATGAACTTGATATCGTTGAAGGAACGGATAGCTTTTTGAAAATATAGTGACGAAAACCGTTGCTAAAGAGGTCACTCCCGGTGAAGGGATCTCGGCTCTTTCCCCGTAGAATGGGGTGCAGGATATTCCAAATGAATACCACGATGCAAAGCAAAAGTAATCAGCTATAGTGAAGTTAATGCCCTGACGCAAACTTCTGTCCAAGGGGTCACTCCCGGTGAAGGGATCTCGGCCCTTGCCTCGTCGACTGAGGAGCAGGATATTCCAACTGAATATCACGATGCAAAACAAAAGTGAACGTCCTTGCAATAACAGCTTTTTTGAAAAAGTGTTCCAACAACATCAGATTAGGTTTGTTTTCAACTTGCATTGATCCGAATCAATGCAGTCCCATCAATTGATCACACCACAAAGAACGAAAATATACTGATGTACGTATATGCCATCCGCATTCGCCACTGGGTCCCGTCATTACCCGTTAGGTTAGCTAACTAACGACATAGCGGGGACTGGACAAGCGCGGATGTAAAACATATACAACATCTACTAATATATATACCAATATATTATATTTCGCTCAAGGCGTGAAAGAAATGCAACATCACAGAAAATGTACAGCATCACAGAAACAATACAGATATCTGGGATCCCCGGGTTTCACAGAGCCACAACTGAAACCCGACGTTCCCCTGGTCGTGTGGATAGCCTGTGCAATGAAACCTAGACCCCTACGGGCGCGGCAAGTCACCCGCCAAAACCTGAAGCGAGGCAGCCCCCTTCAGTGCCGTGAATGGACCACCCAGCACTTCACGGAATCCGATAACTTGGGCACCCCTCCTGGGTCAACCTGTACCCCCTACGAGTGCGGCGAACAGCCCGCCAATCCTAGAGTAAAGCCCCCTCCGTCTCAATGCCATGAGATGCGGGCTTGTTGCCCTCTAGAACCCGGCTATTCGTGCACCCCTCCGCGGGGTAATCCTAGTACAGAAAATAAAATATACATACAACGGGTACAACGACCGCAACCTGGCCGTGCCCCAAAATAATAATACAATCAGGCAGTGACGGCAGTCCACATGTCGGACGCTCGCCCCGCAATATCAAATGTACATAATACAACCACAACTATACTAGCATTGCATCCAGGCTATCCCCCACGACCAATCCGCAACATCACAGCAAAAACAGAACATCAACGTGAAAGTCACGTTCGCAAATCCGTCTAACCGGGCTATAGCAGTTAGACCGGGTTTACCGATCAAGTGACATTCACGGTCGCAGATATAATGTAAATACTGTGAAAAATGTGTTTAAAATTTTCCGATTGATCAAATAATTAACAAGTGGGCCCCCAAACAAAACTGTAGCACTCACAGAAATTATGGGCCCAAATTTAACATTCCAAAACCCCTAAAATCATCCCAGAAGCCCACTGTAAAAAACCGACCCACTGTATCCTCCATACTGCGGCGGAACCGCGGCAACAAGCAGGGTTTTGCCGCGGTTCCGCGCTCCCCTGAGGAGATCAGTGTGTCGACTTTTTCCAGAACTCTTAGAATTTCATGTAGATCAATTTTATGCAACCTGAAAAATTTTTCGAGACCAAAAATTTTCAACAGAAACTGATGCGAACTAAAATGCAGTTTTGGAACTTTTTGATCGAACGGAAATGCAAACACATTACACAAAGCTAGACTAAGTTAATGGCGAGGCTCTGATACCACTGTAAGTACACGGCGGCGCCCCGGCCGTCAATCCGACGCCGGAATGCGGAAGCGGTGATAAACTTTAATTTTGCGGACTTAGCAAACCGGCACCACCGCGCACTAAACATCCGGATCGTAACCATTAACAAGTCTAAGCTACTAACAAGAAAGGGAAGAGAAGTATACCGACAGATCCGAGTCCTCCGGTCTTCTCGTCGTCGTCCCGATCTCCTGCGGAATGTCCCGTCTCCTCCTCGTCGCCGGAAGTGCACCACATCGCCTACTTCTTTTACGGGCTCCCACCTCAATGCCGAGGCAACTCGGGCATGAAGCCGGCTACTCGACGTGCCCAAGATTCACTGTAGAATATGTAGTACTCAAGTCTCATATGGGGTTTATGGAGCTTTGCCATTTGGTGGAAGAAAAGAGAGCTTGGAGAGAGGTGGGGAAAAATGTAGCATCCAAAGAATGAGAATAACATTTTTCCCTCACCAAAAGAAAAAGACCCCCTCTCCTCACAAGTGGCCGGCCATAGACAAGGAGTGGGTGAGTGGAGAGAGAAAGTCCAAGGGGAGGGTTGAACATCATGCTAGAAAGAGAGTGTGGAGTTATCATGCAAAAAGAAATGATCACCAAATCAAAACCCACACTCAACCACCTACCACCAACCTCATCATCAACAACCATGATGATTTACAAAGTCAAGCAATCATGAGTTTATGAAGTCAAAAGATGGGACAAGTATCATGACATGATAATCTGCAAAGACCCCCTCCACAAATGCTTATTTGCAACAATGCAAATAAGCCCTCCTCCACCAATCTTCGGCCAATGAACGGAACAAAGGAAATTGGCCGAAACGAAAAGCAAACTGGCAACTCCAGAAAACTGGTCCCGTAATAAATTACAGGAAAACCCCGATACTGTGCATACACACCCGCATTTGTATTTCGACCGAAATACAAAATGCAAAGAGACAAAATCTACACTGTACTATACTAGAATCCGGCTTATACCAAAACCGGCTAGTAATATCTGTTCGATCCTGATCCATGCTATACCGCACGTATCTGATCGAACCCTTCCATATAACCGTACGGCCTATAGTACAAACTGTCAGATCCTGATCCGTGCAATACCGCACGTATCTGATCGGACCTTGCCATATCTCCATACGGCCTCTACAACCTTTCGCCCGAAAGCTGAGTAACTGAATGTGGGGGACTCTAAAGACTCGTCAACACCTTGGTTGTGGATTTAACCACTAGCACGTCAAAGGTATAAGCCAATACGTAACGGGCTACCAGGTACTGACTAAAAAGGGATGTCTGTGAGTGAACTCAGCCTGACAACCCTACTGAGGCTGTCAGTGACAATATCCGTGCAGTCCGGTCCGTACGTCTATGAGCATCGCATGGCGGGCCTAGGGGGTTGGTAAGAGTCAGACCCCCAAAAGCGGTACAAGTCGTGTCGGAGTGTAGCCCAGAACACCCTGAGATACTACTGGAATACCTACCAGTAAATCTCCTTGCCTTGGCCAAGGACTTCGTGTAATGGCTCTCCTAGACACAGCACGACCTCACCCCCAATACCGGGAGAGACGAACCCATGAAGATACGCTCACTGCCTCCATGTGGCTCGGGACTGTACCCAACTAAAACCTGTTTTCACGACTCCTTTGAGCCGTGGTAGGGTAGTAATCAAAGTACAGTGGGAACTCACACGAGACAAATGACGATCCCCAGGTCGATGAACTAACCTGCACACATGTCACCAGGGAACTGCCATCTGACGTCTGGTATATGACCAACTAGCATGTTCCCGGCGAGTCCTGTCCGGTGTACTCATAACCCAATGAGCACCTGTATACATCTTAGGTGATCCAACAGACACCAGTGGCTTGTGAGACCGGCCACCGCCTCTCGTCGGGGTCTAGACTGTATACACTAGTCTACTCAGGAGTATCGATGCCCTGTCTCGAAACTCACACGACTAGGGACCATTTCAGGATATGCTTATAGACCCCAGCTCCCACTTATATGATCGCCCTCATACTGCTGGTGGTCAAGCAAGAATCCTAGGGGCTCTATCAACGTGTAATGGCGACTTGTCAGGTCACCTAAAGCAGTACACGATGATAAAGGTAAACCAGATAGCATACTATCATCTCGAGTAAGACTGTCCTACCGGGATAGGTCCTCCCTCAATCACCGCAATCACGTGCCTGTGATCCAATAATTGAATCTGAGGGCATTATCTCCAACAGTATTTTCCATTGAACTCCGCCTAAATGATACGCAAGCGCTCCGTTAGGCACCCTACCCTAACAAGGTAACGGTGATTCCTAACCGCGACCGGTTGCGTTCGGTTTGGCCGGAGGCGAAAGCAAGAGACAAGAACGGAAGGACAAGGGTAAATAAGCCGGATTCCATGAATACCGCGCTTAAATCCCCTAATCCACGTTGTTGCCGATTGCTCTAGCTTCAATTGGTCAAGACTCGGCTCAAAGGTTTTGAGTACGGATTTCTTTAGCTTACAATCTCGTATCTTTTTCTTAACAACTTTATACTTTCAAATAATACACACAGGTTAGATTGAACAAACATATACACATTCTTTATTGACTCGTCTAAAACAAGAACGGACATACAACCATCTCCCTGTGGATCGACCCGTGCTCAACCGGCTAGCAGCATAGCGACACCGTCCTGATCGTGGTTATAACTTTAAAACTTTGAACATCCGACACGCCAAAAGCGTGCGATCAATCCCATATCCGTCTGGTGTGCTTACACCAAAGAACGTATACGGGTGCTCAGTAGAGACTGGGTACACTGAACGGACTCGTCGAGAACTCCTATATGGTATTATATCTATCGTCGGATAGCAGTTCTCAGGTAACACTGGTATAGGTTAGTCTGTAGACCCAAGATTGTTATAGTGTCTTGTGTGCCCTCCCATTGTACTTTGATCTCCACCCTACCACGGCTCTACTGAGTCGTGCAAATAGGTGGACTTTGGGTACAGTCCCGAGGCACATAGAGGCAACGAGCGATAGGAGGGGTTTCGTCTCTCCCGGTATTGAGGGTTGATGTTGTGCTATGCTTGATTGGCTGTAACAGGAAGTCCCTGGCCAGGGCTATTGAGATTTACTGATAAGTGTTATCAGTAGTTTCTCGATCTGTCATCAGCTATACCCCGGCATGACTTATTGAGTTATTGGGGTCGACGATACCATCCCTAGACTCGATATGCAACATATCTGACGAGGAGACCGGACTGTACAGCAAGTGTTGCAAGTTGGCTCGACGGGAATTTTCACAGCTTTGCTGGTTTTCTTCTGATCGTTCAATACCCTGGTGGCCGTTACGTTTAGCCGACCGCTTGCGGCTTGTCGGTGTTTGATATGATCATCACCCACTGCCGGCGTATTGATGAGTCTTAGAGTCCCACACAGGAGTTTCCTATCCCAGGAGAAAAGATGTGGTGTGCATATGAGATATGCGCGGGGACCCGATTGAATACGATTATGTGATACCGTATGTTAATCGGGCATTTTTCTATTAGTCAGGTCATATGTGATATGACCGGATTGTTAAATCAATTGTTCGATTTAACATCTGACTTTTAGTTTTATTCTTTATTCAAACCCTTTTTCTTAAAGAAGATATATGCATGTATGTATGCACTTGTTGATGTGCATGTATGCACATGTTGATGTGCATGGACACATACATGCATAGTGTCATGGTTGATGATACATCACTGGTGGCAATACAAGACTTACATAGTTCAATACACACACACACACACACACACACATATTTTATTTGGATAATAAAAGGCAAATGGAAATTTAAATCATTATTGTATTTTTCTATAAAACTTCTTTGCTTTGACCTTTGTTAAACCCTTGCTTTAGTTTCCATTTGGTCTTTAACCCAAATAGAAAAATATCTAGATATTATTTGAACCATGGTTTAAATGAGAGATTGAATATATATATATATATATATATATATATATATATATATATATATACTATCTTTTCTATTTTTCATTTAAGCTTTATCTTTATCATTTAGACAAAAGCTTTTGCCATCATCTCATTCTTCCTCCAAGCTCTCTTGAGTTTTCCATAGAGTGAGGGAATAAAAAAAAAGGGTTTTGATTAAAGAAAACACACCACCTTTAGGGGCATGCATTGGAGACAGCAATGTATCTGTTAAACAGGGTTCCAACCAAGACCGTGTCTACCACTCCATATGAGATATGGAGTGGAAAGAGACCATCTCTTAAAAGAGTTAGGATATGGGGTTGTCCGGTTTTTGTCAAAAAGAAGAATCCAGACAAACTCGAGACACGATTGGTTATGTGTAAATTTATGGGATATCCAAAACATTCATATGGATATCTATTTAACCACCAGGAGGAACAAAAGGTATTTATTTCTCAACATGCCACATTTTTGGAAAATAAAATCTTTACAAATAGTACTGATAGTAATGCGGTAGAACTAGAAGAGATTCTAGAGACACAAATTACTCACGACGAATTGTTTGAAACTGATGTTGCAGTAGAACTTCAAGAACCTCAGCCGCTCCGGAGATCTAGTAGAACTTCTCGCCCACCAGAGAGATACTATGGGTTTCTCATTGATGGTGATAGAGAAGATTGCATCATGGATGATGATTACCCTACTAGTTTTTAGCAAGCTATCATGAGTGGTGACTCTGTGAAGTGGTTGGAAGCCATGAGATCCGAAATGGAGTCCATGTACACCAACAAAGTATAGACTTTGGACGTCGCACCTCCTGGGATAAAACCCGTTAGGTGCAAATGAATCTTTAAGAGAAAGATTGGTGTAGATGGATAGGTAGAGACTTTTAAAGCATGATTTAAAGCGAAAGGTTTTTGTCAAAGACCACGATTGGACTATGATGAAACTTTCTCTCCAGTAGCAATGCTTAAATCCATTCGGATCCTACTTGCTATTGCTGCTCACTACGACTATGAAATCTGGCAGATGGACGTTAAAACTGCATTTCTAAATGGTGATTTAGAAGAATGCGTTTTTATGGATTAGCCAGAGGGCTTCATTGACAGTGGGAGCAGCGGGAAAGTATGTAGGCTGCTTAAATCCATTTATGGATTAAAGCAGGTCTCTCGGAGCTGGAACATCTGCTTTGATGATACAATCAAAGAGTTTGATTTTATCAAAAATATAGATGAACCATGCATTTATAAGAAGATTGTAGGGAGTATTATCACATTCCTCGTATTGTACGTGGATGACATTCTCTTGATAGGAAATGATATTCCTATGCTACAATCGGTCAAACTATTCTTATCACAAAGGTTCTTCATGAAGGACCTGGGTGATGCCTCGTGCATTTTGGGCATAAGGATCTATAGAGATAGATCCAAGAGGTTATTGAGATTGTCCCAATCAAAGTACATTGACACCATCCTAAAAAATTTTAGTATGGAAGATTCCAAGCGTGGTGCCTTTCCCGCTTGCTAAGGAATCACTCTCTCTAAAGACTTCTGTCCGAATTCTGATGAAGAGAGGGCTCGCATGAGCATTATACCCTACACTTCAGCCGTAGGATGTATAATGTATGCGATGTTATGTACTCGCCCTGATGTAGCTTATGCACTAGCTGTAGTATGCAGGTATCAATCAAACCCAGGGGAGAAACATTGGATAGCAGTGAAGAACATTCTTAAGTACTTACGAAGGACTAAAGAATTTTTCTTGGTGTATGGTAATGGGGATCTCCAAATAGAGGCATTTACCGATTTCAGCTTCCGAAGTGATAAGGATGACAGCAAATCTATCTCAGGGTTTGTATTTTCCATCAATGGAGGGGCGGTGAGTTGGAAGAGTTCCAAACAGGATACCGTTGCAGACTCCACGATGGAAGCTAAGTATATTGCTGCAAATGATGCTACCAAGGAAGCCGTCTAGATGAGGAAGTTCGTCGCGGAACTAGGAGTAGTTCCAACCATTCTTGATCCAATACAATTGTATTGTGATAATAATGGGGCTATGGCGTTAGCCAAAGAACCAAGATCCCATCAAAAATCCAGACACATCTTCAGGCGATATCATTTGATCCGGGAGATTGTAGATCACCAAGCGATCGAGATGTTGGGTATGAGATACGCTAATAGTTGGCTTTAGTGCAAGTGGGAGATTGTTGGATATATGTATGCCATAGAGGCCATTATATGTATAGTGGATGCTTGGACATGTATATATATAGATTACTTTCTTGCTCGACATGATAGTATGCTATCTGGTTTACTTTATCTGACATGTTGATTTGATCATGCTTTCATTCATTTGCACAGGTTGATAAAGCCCTCGGGATATTTGCTTGACTACTGTGACTATGATGTGGATCATACTAGTGAGGCACGTGTAGTTTATAAGCATATCCTTGAACTGTTCCTAGTCGTAGGTGTATCGAGACGGGGCATCAATATTCCAGAGTAGACTAGCATACACCATTCTTGTCCCATGTGATGGGCGATGGATTATCCCATATCCATCTGGTGTGCTGACACCAAAGAATGTATACGGATGCTCAATGGAGACTGGGTACACTGAACGGACTCGCCGAGAACTCTTATGTGGTATTATATCTATCGTTGGATAGCAGTTCTCAGGTGACACTGGTATAGGTTAGTCAGTAGACCTAAGATCATCATAGAGTCTTGTGTGTCCTCCCACTGTACTTTGATCTCCGCCCTACCACGGCTCTACTGAGTCGTGCAAACAGGTGGACTTTGGGTACAGTACCGAGGCACATAGGGGCAATAAGCGATAGGAGGGGTTTCATCTCTCCCAGTATTAGGGGTTGTTGTTGTGCTATGCTTGATTGGCTGTAATAGGAAGTCCCTGGCCAGGGCTATTGAAATTTACTGATAAGTGTTATCAGTAGTTTCTCGATCTATTAACAGCTATACACCGGCATGACTTATTGAGTTATTGGGGTCGACGATACCATCCCTAAACTCGATATGCAACATATCTGATGAGGATACCAGACTGTACGGTAAGTGTTGCCAGTTGGCTCGACGGGATTTTTGAAAGCTTTGTTGGTTTTCTTCTGATCGTTCAATACCCGGGTGGCCGTTACGTTTCGCTCACCGCTTACTGCTTGTGGGTGTTTGATATGATCAACACCCACTGTCGGCGTATTGACAAGTCTTAGAGTCCCATACAGGAGTTTCCTAGCCTAGACGAAAAGATGTGGTGTGCATATGAGATATGCGCGGGGACCCGATTGAATACGACTATGTGATATCGTATGTTAATCGGGCGTTTTTCTATTAGTCGAGTCGTATGTGATATGACCGGATTGTTAAATCAATTGTTGATTTAACATTTGACTTTTAGTTTTATTCTTTATTCAAACCCTTGTTCTTAAAGAAGATGTATGCATGTATGTATGTACACGTTGATGTGCATGTATGCACATGTTGATGTGCATGGACACATACATGCATCGTGTCATGGTTGATGATACATCATTGGTGGCAATACAATACTTACATGGTTCTATATATATATATATACATATATTTTTATTTGGATAATAAAAAGCAAATGGACATTTAAATCATTATTGGATTTTTCTACACACTTCTTTGCTTTGACCTTGGTTAAACCCTTGGTTTACTTTCCATTTGGTCTTTAACCCAAATAGAAAAATATCTAGATATTATTTGAACCATGGTTTAAATGAGAGAGAGAGAAAATATATATACTATCTTTTCTATTTTTCATATAAGCTTTATCATTATCGTTTAGACAAAAGCTTTTGCCATCATCTTTTTCTCCTCTAAGCTCTCTTGAGTGAGTGAGGGAATAAAAAAGAAAGGGTTTTGATTAAAGAAAACACACTACCTCATCTTTCTACTCTAATCTAGCCAATTAGTTTAGAGTGTTTGGCTTCATCAGCTTCTTTGATCAAGTGAAGCTAGGAGCTTGGACGAAGTGGACTTCGAGTGGATCATCATGGACAAAGGAGCTTACTAGCAAGCCTTTCCAAACTCTCAACGATCCTAGGACAACAAGAGGACTACAAAGGTTGTATTCCTTTCACTTAGTGATTAAATATTCTTTGTATGTGATACTAGTGTTGTTACCCTAAATTTCTAGTCAATGATTCGTAGATAGTTTGCTTAGCACCTCTTTAAATTTTAAAGTGGCATGTGTGATGTTTCCATACTCTTAAGTAGGTGCTAGGGAAACCTAAAAATGAAGACCCGAAGGACATGTATCGTGAGGTATAACTTCGTATCCTAGTACTTAAGCCTCAAGTTGTTTGCTAGCTAGGGTTTATGAACGATCCTTGGCTCTAGTCGGTGTTGCGAAACTCGTAAAAATCATTGTTTGCAAATTCCGCCTCCCCGCGAACAAGTGGGGTGAGCGACATCGAATTACAGTAATAACTTCACTATAGTCGATTACCTTTTGCTTTTCATCGTCATATTCAGTTTGGAATATCCTGCACCCCATTCTACAAGGAAAAAGCCGAGATCCCTTCACCGGGAGTGACCTCTTTAGCAAAAGTTTTCGCCGCTATTTATTTTTAAAGCTATCCGGTTAAAGTTCATTTTGTTAAAGGTTTTTTGCCAAAATCCATTCATAGCCCTCCGTCATTTCAGAGGGTAGCACTTAGTATTCATGTTATGTTTGTTGGCCTTAGTCAAGGTATAGTGTATGGTAGCTATTTGTTACTTTTCTGTTGCATAGATAGATGCGTTGGTTTGGGACAGTCATACAGCCTTGTTGGCCTTAGTCAAGGGCGAGTACTGGTGGGTTTAAATTAGCCTGGACAATGACGGGTAGAACTTGACATGTGACATATAATTTGTTGGCCTTTGTCAAGGTCATAAGAGCATGGGGAAAAAATCACATCGGGGGTTTCTAAAGAAACTGAAACTTGCCAAGCATGCGCATACCTTCTGGAGTGTGATAACTTGAGTGGATTCCATCAAGTCATCATGCGATGATAGTTGGATCCCGATTCTCACGGATGAGTTGGTTTACTCCTTAGGTGATTTTAGATGATCCCGACTAATTCTCCTTTGGATTTAAGAGATGATTTGAGGAAACAGTGGGAGCCATCCGGATTAGATAAAGTGATTAACCATTCTGATCTACGTTAGAGTGCACGCTGTGTGTTTCTTTTCTCTCTCTCTTTGGTAGCTACCATGGCCCGACCCTAGACTAGAACTCATAAACCAAGTTAACCGAACCTTCTTAAAACACACTGCTTTTGGATTGTCAGAGTTGCATACTTCATTTCCACTCCTACTTTTTTCCTTTGCTTTTCTCCGGACCATTCCGTATCACTACGAAGATCCACATTTATTGGATATGACCATCGTATAGTTACATATGAACTCAAAGAAACTTTTTTCAGATTCGAGAATGGTTTCCGGTTCTGGAGAAATTGAATAAGACTATTCAGTTGTCTTTTCCTTTTACCTTCTCTCAGGTTGTGAGGGCTCCCAGGATTAGGAGAGGGTACACCTATTGCGCTTATTGGATAGTTTTCTTCCAAACCATAGGCAGGTGTTGAAAGGTGGGGAAGGAAGAAAACCAATTAGCCTAAGCATGGTGTACAGAAGGTAATAAGTAAAGACAAATAAAGGGATTAGAAAGATGGCAAAGTAAATTACGACTGCTATCATTCACGACCAAACCGCGTATATCATCGGCACTCCTACTTCACCTTTGCATTTCTCCAGAACATCCCATATCACTACGAAGATCCACATTTATTGGATAAGCCATCGTATAGTTACATACGAACTCGAAGGAACTTGTTCCAGGTCGAGAATGCATTCTGGTTCAGGAGAAATAGAATAAGGATTATTAAGTTGTCTTTTATCTTTACCTTCTCTCAGGTTACGAGGGCTCCTAGGATTAGGAGAGTACACCTATTACTCTTATTTGATAGTCTTCTTCCAAACCCTACGCTGCTGCCGAACGGTAGGGAAGGAAGAAAACCATTTAGCCTAAGGGTGGTGTAAATAAGGTAATGAGTAAAAACAAATAAAGGGATTTGGGGAGATGGCAAGGAAAAATATGGTCATAGTCATGAAGCTGGATAATAGAAGAGGCATTACTAGGAATACCCAGCTACCCTTTCGAAACATTTTCATGTTTCAGTTTAACTATGCGTTGTTAATTAAAAACTGATTTCCCAATTATATCCTTACTCCTAGGTATGTATTTACCAGGTTTGATTCTCACATCTGTATGGTATTACAGATGATGATTGGGAGTAAAATATTGGGAATTAGGTGATTATATCTTCATTATATCGGAATTCATTTTAATTCATGATATTTGTGGAAATCACCTTGGTTTTTGCCGGACGGCAAATATTTGGTTTTGAGTATCCATAGTTATGCACCAGTTTCAAACTGATATATCTGTACATTTATTTTATAAAGTGAGATATAACCTTTTGAAATTATGTCTATGAAATTAACCTATATCAGTTGATGATTGGGTAAGGAGCATTAAACAACGGTGTAATTCTTCATAACCATGGTACAGTTTTCAGCTTATGACGCACAGGGTTTGAGTTATTCAACTCAGGAGACTTATACAAATTATTGTATGTTGTCCAGTTTCCACTAGGACAAAGGGGTTGGTGCTCGTACTATATTTTGTTTACTTGTGACTCTCCAGTTTTAGACAAGTGTTTCGTAGAAATACAAGGTTTAAGTTTTGATAAGTTATAGGTACAAGAATAAAGTAGAGAACCATGTGTAGCAAGTATCAGAATTCTTCGAGGTGATTGAAGATGTAGATACTTGTGTTTGGTATTCAGTTGATAGTAATGGTTTTGAGAACTTGCTTCTCTTTCAGGTTACTCATATCTGGATGGACTCCTAAGTTGAGTAATGTTGATCGGCCTCTCTCCATTTAGTTGACATGCACTAGAAACAGCTGCATGATTTGAATCTCGTTTCAATTAAATTAGTGCATCTGTTTCTATATTGAATATAGAATGGTTCATATCTTAACGATGTTAAGGTATATGGAGTTGTCCGGCCTATGCTTAAAACTAGACTCTCGATAACTCACAGCATGTTTCTGTAATGGTAGTTTGTGGGTTATCCCGGGCTATGACGAGGGTTAACTTTCTACCATCTGGAAGATTAATAGTGATGACTCGCCACAGTTTTAGTAAAATGGACTTTTTCATAAAACAGTAGTGGGAGTATGGTAGAACTGGAAGTGATTCCAGAAGCACAAACGATTACTGAAAATTTAATAGAACCTAAAGATTCAATTGGGTTTGTATTTCATTAGCCACTCCGCCGATATGGTGGGTAACTTCAGGCGCCCGAAAGGTACTTCGGTATCCTCAAAGACGGTGACACGGAGGTTCTTATTTACCCAGACTTGCCATTACTGCTGTTCTAGACTATAAGACCCGGCAGGAGGATGAGTATAGAGTCGTTCTAAACTAGCATTAGAAGTATACGTGTATATGACCCTACAAGAGGGTTGTTATAGTCAATGGGAGCAGCGGAAGCATAGTGGACAAGTAGCTTGTGTGTATTTATAGACTAAAGCAGGTATAGCGGGGATAGATCATCTATTTTTGATGTAACAGTCATAGGCTTTGACTTCATCAGATTAGGAGATGGATCTATTAAGAAGGTAGTAGGGTGTGATGTCCTGTTATTTAGATGACATGCACTTTATAGGAAATGAAATTCCTATACTACGATCGGTTATACTGTGGTTGCCACACAGTGGTTTCTCCACATTGGATATGGATAATATATCAGGCATTCTGGTAACTAGATCTATAGTTTTAGATCTAGATTTGGGTAGTTTCCCAATCTGGGTACTTTAACAATATTCTAAAGATGTTTTAGAATGGACGACTCCTGGCATGGTGGTGTACCTGCAGGTGATAGAGTCACCCTCTCTAAAGGTGTCTTTGAGACTAAAGGGGAGAGAGATGTGCATGATTGGTATATAACATGCTTAGGCAATTGAGTCAATCAAGAGATATCAAGTACCACACCAGATGTTGTTTTTGCAATAGCTGTGATAAGTTTATATTGATCCAATCCTGGAGACATGTTGGGAAGCAATTTATGAACATAAGTGGATGTTCATGAGATATAGTAACGGCAGCCTCCTTCAGGAAACATCTATCATTCCAGGCTTCCAAGGTGACCTAGATTACAGAGAGACTATTAGAGTTTTAGTTTTCCCTCTTTTGAGGGGCAGTAGTTTGGACAAGTGGTCCAAGCGGATACTGAGGAAGGCATGGTGCAGGATACTGATTAAATTCAGTGGACAATACAGTCTAAGAAGTTTGCTGGATTTGGAGTTCATTTGTGAACTGGGTACCATCAGATATCCATACATATTCTAAAATGGGTATTGCTCATTTCGGGAGATAGCTTTCTCCGCGAAGTTGAGATATAGAGAGATACAAAATGAAACACGACAGCGGATCCACTCACTGAGGTTATTTCTCGAACTCAATAGTTTCACAAACGAGCTTTGTGAAACTGATTAGTAGAGGAGTTGGGTGTTCGGTATCACACGGCTGTAAAAGTGCGACATCACAATAATTAGCCTTAAGTGCAAATGTGAGATTGATGGCTATAGTGCTCTCAAGGCAATTATCATAGTCACGGACAGGTGATTATGATGATTGAGGGAGGACTTATACCGGAAGAACAGTCTTACTCGAGATGATAGTATGCTATCTGGTTTATCTTTATCATCATGTACAGCATTAGGTGGCATTATAGATCACTATTACATGTTGATAGAGCCCATAGGAATCTTGCTTGACTGCCGGTAGTATGATGGCAATCATATACGTGGGAGCTGGGTAGTCTATAGGCACATCCTTAAATGTCCCTAGTCGTGGGAGTTTCGAGACTGGGCATCGATACTCCAGAGTAGACTAGTGTATACTGATCGAGACCCTGACGAGGGGCGGTGGCCGGTCTCACAAGCCATTGGTGTTAGTTTGTTCACCTAAGATGTATACAGGTGCTCTGTCATGACCCGAAGGTACGGAACATGACTGACACTTAGATTACGAGACGTCTAAAGGCGTAGCGTAACCTAAGTCAGCCAAAAGCCCAGAAAATCTAAACCAAAATCAACCAGAGTGAAGGAAAACCTTTTATGAAACGATTTTAAACTAATTATGTTATAATAATCCCCTTTTTAAAAACATCAAAATTTTCCGAAAATTTCGGCAGAGTCTCCTTTGTAAATACTAGCCCCTAAAATGGGTACAACAAGATATATAAACCTGCAATAACAAAATGGCATCCCCGAGCGGGAGCTAGCTCTTCGCCCAAGGTGGATCACAACCATACGCAATATATATGCAATATCAAGCAAATAAGCATAAAGAAATGCCAAAAAATAAGAAAAAAACAACATCGGCTCAAGTGAGCTCGACCCTAAAAAAACCACATATACATAAATCTCTCAGTCTCATCACTAGGTCGCATATACAAATAAGAAGTGGTAGATGGAGAATACTAGATACAAAGATAGTACAAAAAGATAAAAGTGTCCTCGCAACCCACCTACGAGCAACGTCGCGAGTCTGAGCAAAAGAATCCAATGATAAGATAAGCCCGCCGCTACAAGGCTGACGGGTCCGACCTGCAAGACACTGTGGCACAACAGGGGTGAGTTGCCAGCTCATGAGTAGAATATAACATCTAGTAAGGCTATCGTAAGAATGCACGCAAATGCCTCCCAACATGTATGTCTAGATGTGATGTAATGCCACTAGTATGTATGCACATGTATGCAATATCAATACGAAATCTTTAAGTGTGTAAAATACTATAAGCTCTGCATTCTTAACTTAGAAAAAGAATGTTTGTACAATAGCTAAAGTACCATCAATGAAATCATCTGAAAACTGTGTCAAGCATCGACACCATATATGGAAATATATCTGTCTCAATGTCTCACTATATCAATGTCTCAATACATCGGGCTCCATCAGTCCGGATCGTCCCATATCATCAAATCTCACGACAACGGTCGGTATCCTCAGGATATCCGCCGCGCCAGACATCACCGGTAGGTAGTCTTCCCCTGCCAGGCTCATCATCTACAACTCGATCTTCTTTCCCCGAGGTACCATACCGGGCCCACCATGTACCCGAGACGGTTCATCCACTCTTTGAATCGGGTCTCGAAATTCAACAGAAAACATGAAAACTCATGGTGGATGATACATACATCACGAGAAACCGCAACTTTATTTCAAAAACGATGATAATAGGTTTTTGTTAAATTCTTGCGGTTTCCCCCCAAAATCCAGAAATCTCATCAATACTGAAATCCTCAAGAAAATCATAATACTCAACATGTTGTATATGATAAATGATTATTATATCAAAGGTATGCAATTGATTTATGACTAAGAATCTATATAAGTATGATGATGATGTAAGGTATATACATGCTATGCAATTCAATGTATCAAGTATGATGCAAATGGTGATACTAAACTAAGCAGGTTCTAAAGTGCTCGTGACATGTCAATTACCAAGGCGTGTGTGTTCACATGAATAGTGCGTGTGCAACATGAGCCAATGGTAATGGTGTAAGTGTACTAAGGGGTGATATCACACATAGGTATATAGATGTCCATGCAATACCAGCAAACGAATAACTAGACGGGTATGTATATGAATGAGATGGTTAACTAACTAACTATGCATATAATTTGCAAGTAATAAAGTGGTCCTAACTATGGGGTGCCTCGCGCCATCCAGACGATTTCCGCATAATAGATGTATACATCTACTCACCCGGACGCCTCGCTAATCTGATCCAACCACCGCTTTGCCTTTTCGCGCCGCGTCCGATGTTTCCGAAACCGATTCTAAAATTACGTAACACACAACATAAGATTAAACATCATGGAACGACGCAAGTCACAATAAGAAAAGATCAACGCTCACAAGTTAGGCACAACGTGCACTCGGTGCACGGAAAATACACGAAAATCGCTAAAACCTTAACTAAAATCGTCGTTTCGGGGTAACCGTCAAAACTAAAACCCGACTAAACCAAATTCCGCATTCACAAACCCTAAAAGTCATAGGAGATGCTATAAATATCGTCAAGATATCGCAATTACTTCACCACTTAATTTTAAGAAAAACCTAGTAATCATTAACAACTAAATTTCGATGCAACCATCGCGTTTTAACGATGTAGCGATCACAATCTAGCACAACATCCAATTTAAACTACTAGGTGGTCACAAGACAAATTATAAACCACTTACAAAGCTTCAAACCCTAATTAAAATTCCAAACCTTTACTAGAATTTCCTAAACAAGAAATTATAACCAAATTAACACTTTAAAAATCTAAATTAGCATATTTAAACCACCAATTTAACAAGTAGATTAAAATTATACCTCCCAAGTGTTTTGATCCGCTTGCACTTAGCCTCCAAGATGCCTCTTTTCTCTTTGTTTTAAACCAATTAGGGTTTGAGAAGAGGTAGAATAGGGTTTTGGTTTGAATTTTGTGAAGAAATTGTTAATTTTTGTGGATTTTTAATGGAAATTTTGAAACAAGAGAGAGAGAAAAATGGGGAGCTGCTGCTATGCTGATCTCGGCCAGAGGGAAAGGGGGAAAAAGTGAGAGAAGAATGTTGAAATTTCCATGAAGAAAGAACCCCACAAATGCAATTAATGCAAATTACATCTATTTTACAAAAAAAAACCTTTTTAATTTATTTTTGAACCATGAAACAACTAATCTTGGAAAGTCTTGATAAAATTTTTGTTACTACTATATTTTAGTTTATAATGGTCCCTAATTATGTAATTTGCCCATTTAAATTTGTATTTATCACTAATTTAATGTATTTTTAAAAGCTTAAAATAATATTAAAAATAATTAATTAAGGAAATTTTTTTAATTGACTATAAATTTTTAAGTGACAATTTAGTGACCAAATTCTAGCAATATCTTATCTAAATTTTGTATAATTATACATATATTGTAAAATACTTATTTTGACTTTTTACGGAAAAGACTGTTTATTTTACCGATTATCGAAAAACTGCCTAAACGATTTTCGAAGCGTTACAATCTTCCCCCATTAAAAAATTCGGTCCCCGAATTTAAAATTTACTACGCGTACCTATAAAGAGATAGGGATATTTCTTCCTCATCTCGTTCTCGGTCTCCCAGGTGACCTCCTCGCTGTTCGGGCCACGCCAAAGAAACTTGACGGATGGTATAACCTTCGACCTCAATTTCTTCACCTGCCGATCCAAAATGACCACCGGCTGCTCGGTGAATGAAAGATCGCGCTCCAGCTGGATCGTCTGGTGCTAAATCGCATGGGAAGGGTCATGATGGTACTTGCAGAGCATCGAAACATGAAACACTGGGTGAACATCGGGGAAGCTAGGCGAAAGAGCTAACCGATAAGCCACTGAATCGTCACGCTCTTGGATCTCGAAGGGACCAACATATCTAGGACTAAGCATCCCTTTCCGACCAAATCTCATCACGCCCTTCATTGGAGATACCCTCAGAAAAACATGATCGCCAACAGCGAACACGAGTCGGCGACGGCGCCTGTCAACATATGATTTCTACCTACTCTGGGCCGCTCTCATCCTGTCCCGAATCAGCTGTATCTTTTCGGTCGTCTCTTGTATGATCTGCGGCCCTAAAATACTGCTCTCCTTGAGCTCTGTCCAACATACAGGCGATCGACATCTCCTCCCATATAAAGCCTAGAAAGGTGCCATCTGAATCGTCTCGTGGGAGCTATTATTGTAGGAGAACTCGATCAAGGGCAAATGACGATCCCAGCTACCACCGAAATCTAAAACATAAGCTCTGAGCATGACCTTAAGAGTCTGATTAGTATGCTCTGACTGACCATCAGTCTGCGGATGAAAAGCTGTGCTAAAACTCAGTCGGGTGCCCAAAGCCTCTTGATGTTTCTGCCACAATCGGCTAGTAAACTGGGTGCCCCGGTCGGACATGATGCAAGTCGAGACGCCATGCAGTCGCACGATCTCATCAATATAAACCTGAGCGTACTGAGCAAATCCAAAAGTGGTCTTCACTGGCAGAAAGTGAGCCGCTTTCGTCAGTCGATCCACAATCACCCAAATAGAGTCATACCCTCGACTGGTCCTGGGTAGACCCACAATGAAGTCCATGGAGACATGTTCCCACTTTCACTCAGGGATGGGCAAAGGCTGTAACTCACCGGCTGGCCTCTGGTGTCCCGCCTTGACTTGCAGACAAGTCAGGCATCTCGATACAAAGTCTGTAATATCCTTCTTCATCCCGTCCCACCAGTAAACCTATCTCAAATTACGGTAGATCTTTGTGGAACCTGGATGCACACTGTACACTGATCTATGTGCCTCCTCAAGGATATCATGCCTCAGTCCCTCAGAATCTGGTACACACAGTCGAGTCCCAAATCGAAGTATCCTCTGATCATCAATCACGAACTCGGAAACTCTGCCCTGCCGAATTTGCTCGATAATCTCTAAAATACGTTCATCACCGGACTGTGCCTCGCGGATATGGTCAAGTTACTATGGGCGTGCTTTGAAATGGGCCAGCTGTCCCCCTATAGGAGTAAACTCGAACCGCACTCGGCTGTCACATAAAACCTGCCAATCCGCCGTCGACTGCATCTGTACTGCGCTCAAACAAGATAGGCTACCTCCGGGCCTCCTACTTAAACCATCTGCCACCACATTCTCCTTGCCCGGATAGTATAAAATCTCGCAGTCATAATCCTTCACCAACTCCAACCAACAGCGCTGTCTCAGTTTCAGATCACGCTGCTGAAAGATATACTTCAAGCTCCTGTGGTCAGTGAATATCTGGCACGACTCGCCGTATAGGTAATGTCTCCAGATCTTAAGTGCAAATACCACTGCAGCCATCTCTAAATCATGAGTGGGATAGTTCTGTTCATGTTTCCTCAACTTTCGAGAAGCATACGCGATAACTCTATCGTGCTGGATCAATACACAGCCCATCCCTACTCGAGAAGCATCACAATATACCACGAAACCGCCCGATCCTGAAGGCAATGAAAACACAGGTTCAGTAGTCAAACGAGTCTTCAACAGCTGGAAGCTATCCTCACATGCCTCGGTCCAATCAAAAGGAACCCCCTTCCGGGTCAACCCGGTCAACGGTGCAGCAATACGGGAGAAATCCTAGACAAAACGTCGATAATAGCCGGCCAGACCTAAAAAGCTGGTCTGGGCCAATGCTGAACTGCCTCGATCTTCTTCGGGTCCACACAAATACCATCTCCCGTCACCACATGACCCAAGAAGTCGACACTGTCTTGCCAAAATGCGTACTTGGAAAATTTGGCGAACAACTGATGCTCCCTCAAGGTCTGCAATGTGATACGTAAGTGCTGCTCATGCTCCTCTCGGCTCCGAGAATAAACCAAGATGTCGTCAATGAAAACAATGATGAACGGATCTAGATACGACCTGAATACGCGATTCATCAAGTCCATAAATGCTGCTGGGGCATTGGTGAGCCCGAACGACATCACCAAGAACTCAAAATGACCATAACGTGTACGGAAAGCGGTCTTCGGAATATCCTCCTTCCGAACCCGCAACTGGTGATAACCTGACCGTAAATCAACCTTCAAGAAATACCCTGCACCCTGGAGCTGATCGAATAAGTCGTCAATGCGGGGTGGGGGATATCTGTTCTGCATAGTTACCCGGTTCAGCTGACGATAATCAATGCATAAGCGCATACTGCCGTCCTTCTTCTTAACAAATAGGACGGGAGCACCCCAAGGTGACACACTAGGTCGGATAAACCCTTTGTCCAGCAAGTCCTGTAACTGATCCTTCAGCTCTCTAAGCTCCGCCGGGGCCATCCGATAAGGCGGTATAGAGATAGGCCTCGTGCCGGGATCAAGTCGATGCAGAACTCAATCTCGCGCTCTGGTGGCCGACCAGGCAGCTCGTCAGGGAATACATCAGGAAACTCTCTCACAATAGGGACCTGGTCCAACGGAACCTTTGTGGCGCTAGTATCACAAACATAGGCTAAGAATCCCTGACACCCTTTCCGCAAGAGCTAACCAGCGCGAAGAGAAGAAATCAAGCTGGGAAGTGTAGCGCTACGATCTCCCTGAATAACAAGAACCGGCTCACCAGGAAAGCTGAATCTGACTGTCTTTTCACGGCAATCCACAGACGCATAACAGGTGGCTAGCCAGTCCATACTAAGAAGAACGTCGAAGTCTAGCATATCGAGGAGAATCAAATCAACTGAAGAATCCCTCTTCCCGATACGAATAGGACACGATCGGTACACAAAATGAGCAACAAACGACTCGCCTACCGGAGTAATAACGACAAGCGGCTGATCTAACGAAGAAGACTCTCGGCCCAACCTCGGTGCAAAGCACGTGGATACATAGGAATGTGTGGAGCCTGGATCAAATAATACCCGTGCATCAAAAGAACATACGGGCAGAGTACTTGTCACAACGGCATTGGATGCATGTGCATCCTGAGGAGTCAACGCGAACGCTCGAGCCTATCCACCACTAATAGCTGGCTTTCCTCTGCCTCTACCTCTGCCTCTGTCTCTGTCGCCTAGTCCCCTCTGAACCGGACCGCCACGCCCATGACCTCAAGGAGCATCTGGCTGGCGTTGAGCATCATCAGGGGTAGGAAGTAGAGCTCTCTGAGGAGATGGTGAAGGTAGTAAGGTCACATGTGGCACTGTCACCATGCCCTGGCGCCACATGGTATAGTCTCTGACATGATGGTACTGACTCCCGCACCGAAAACATCCTGGCGACGACTGCTGGGTCTGCGGATATGAACCAAATAACTGACCTCGTCTTAATCCTCTGCCGCCAACATCTCCCGGAAGGAATCTATCACGGTGTCTACCCATCTACCGCTGGGCTGGCGTATCAGTACGGATCCTCTTCGGCCTAGAAATGACCGGAGTCTCAGAAATGCACTCCTCCAAAAGTAAGGCTACATCCATCGCGGCTGCGTATGTGTCAAAGTGCTGGGTGCCGATGGCAAGGAATAGCTGTGTGTCAAGCCCTCTCACAAACCTCTTTATTCTCTTCTCTTACGTGTCTACCAAGTACGGAGCATATCGGGACAACTGGGTAAACTGTATATCATACTTAGACACTGTCATCCCAGGAGTCTTGCGCAAAGACTCAAAACTACGGGCTCGAGCATCTCGGACACTCTCTAGAAAGAAACGGGCAAGAAATGCAACTGTAAACTCGTCGCAGGTCATAGGAGGTTGACCTGCAGCTCAGCCTCTCTCTACTGAATCGTACCACATCTGGGCAAGGCCCTCCAAACAAAAACTCATGAACTCCACCCATCTATCATCAGAACACCTCAACGAACGGCAAATCCTAGTCATCCTATCGAGAAATACCTGTAGGTCCTCAATCGCATCCGTACCGGCAAAAGCTGGAGGTCTCAGTCTCATAAACTACTGTAATGAAACAGGGATAGTCACAGTAATAGCAGGAGTAACCATCTGGGCAGTAGGTACAATCGTGATCAGTGCGGTGGAAGGAACGTCCTCGGATCTCTGTGCCCGACTGGACTCAACTAAAGATCCCATCATTTGTCGCAACTCCTGTATACCGGCCTCTAATCTGGCTATATGGTCTGGAGTAAGCGGATCAATCTGACCCTGAGGGGTAGGCGTATCATCCCACTTTGTCCTCGCCTCAGACGAGCCCGCTCGAAGCTCATCCCTAGCGGCAGCCAGCTGAGCTCTCGTAGTCTTTGGCGGCATCGAAGCTGGAATAAGAAACAGGAGCGATAAGAACATTGCAATTGAATCAAGGAATGTAAGGAATCAATAGGGGAAATACAAGCAATTATGTCCTAACGTCACTTAGGCGGAGTACCGTATCGTATGTATGTCGCGGAACATACCCACGCTACGCCACTCTGCTTAAGTCACCTACTCCATCTACCAAGGGTCATCCTACACTCAGAAAGGTAAAACCTACACTCTGATACCAATTTTTTCATGACCCGAAGTTACGAAACGTGACTGACACTTAGATTACGAGACGTCTAAAGACGTAGCGTAACCTAAGTCAGCCAAAAGCCCAGAAAATCTAAACCAAAATCAACCAGAGTGAAGGAAAACCTTTTATGAAAACGATTTTAAACTAATTATGTTATCATAATCCTCTTTTTAAAAACATCAAAATTTTCCGAAAATTTCGGCAGAGACTCCTTTGTAAATACTAGCCCCCAAAATGGGTACAACAAAATATATAAACCTGCAATAACAAAATGGCATCACCGAGCGGGAGCTAGCTCTTCGCCCAAGGCGGATCATAACCATACGCAATATGTATGCAATATCAAGCAAATAAGCATAAAGAAATGCAAAAAAAATAAGAAAAACACAACGTCGGCTCAAGTGAACTCGACCCTAAAGAAACCACATATACACAAATCTCTCAGTCTCATCACTTGGTCGCATATACAAATAAGAAGTGGTAGATGGAGAATACTAGATACAAAGCTAGTACAAAAAAATAAAAGTGTCTTCACAACCCACCTACAAGCAATGTCGCGAGTCTGAGCAAAAGAATCCAATGATAAGATAAGCCCGCCGCTACAAGGCTGACGGGTCCGACCTGCAAGACACTGTGGCACAACGGGGGTGAGATGCCAGCTCTTGAGTAGAATATAACATCTAGTAAGGCTATCATAAGAATGCACGCAAATGCGTCACAACATGTATGTCTAGATGTGATGTAATGCCACTAGTATCTATGTACATGTATAAAAAATCAATACGAAATATTTAAGTGTTTAAAATACTATAAACTCTGCATTCTTAACATAGAAAAAGAATGTATGTACAATAGCTAAAGTACCATCAATGAAATCATCTGAACACCGTGTCAAGCATCGACACCAAATATGGAAATATATCTGTCTCAATGTCTCACTTTATCAATGTCTCAATACATCGGGCTCCGTCAGTCCGGATCGGCCCATATCATCAAATCTTACGACAACGGTCGGTATCCTCCGGATATCCGCCGCGCCAGACATCACCGGTAGGTATTCTTCCCCTGCCAAGCTCATCGTCTACAGGTCGATCTTCTTGCCCCGGGGTATCATACCGAGCCCACCATGTACCCGAGACGGTTCATGCACTCCTCGAATCTGGTCTCAAAATCTAACAGAAAACATGAAAACTCATGGTGGACGACACATACATCACGAGAAAACCGCAACTTTATTTTAAAAAAGATGATAATAGGGTTTTGTAAATTCTTGCGGTTTTCCCCCAAAATCCAAAAATCTCATCAATACAGAAATCCTCAAGAAAAACATAATACCCAACATGTTGTATAAGATAAATGATTATGATATCAAAGGTATGCAACTGATTTGTGACTAGGAATCTATATAAGCATGATGATGATATAAGGTATATACATGCTATGCAATTCAATGTATCATGTATGATGCAAGTGGTGATACTAATCTAAGCTGGTTCTAAAGTGCTTGTGACATGTCAATTACCAAGGTGTATGTGTTCACATGAATAGTGCGTGTGCAACATGAGCCAATGGTAATGGTGTAAGTGTCCTATGAGGTGATATCATACATAGATATATAGATGTCCATCCAATGCTAGCAGACGAATAACTAGACGGGTATGTATATGAATGAGATGGTTAACTAACTAACTATGCATATAATTTGCAAGTAATAATGTGATCCTAACTATGGGGCGCCTCATGCCATCCAGACGATTTCCCCATAGATGTATACATCTAATCACTCGGACGCCTCACTAATCTGATCCAACCACCGCTTTGCCTTTGCGCGCCGCGTCTGATATTTCCGTAACGGATCCTAAAATTGCATAACACACAACATAAGATTAAACAACATGGAACGATGCAAGTCACAATATGAAAAGATCAACGCTCACAAGTTAGGCACAACATGCACTCGGTGCGCGGAAAACACACGAAAATCGCTAAAACCTTAACTAAAATCGTCGTTTCGGGGTAACCGTCAAAACTAAAACCCGACTAAACCAAATTCCGCATTAACAAATCCAAAAAGTCGTAGGAGATGCTATAAATATCGTCAAGATATCGCAATTACTTCACCACTTAATATTAAGAAAAACCTAGTAAGCATTAACAACTAAATTTCGATGCAACCATCGCGTTTTAACGATGTAGCGATCACAATCTAGCACAACATCCAATTTAAACTACTAGGTGGTCACAACACAAATTATAACCCACTTACAAAGCTTCAAACCCTAATTAAAATTCCAAACCTTTACTAGAATTTCCTAAACAAGAAATTATAACCAAATTAACACTTTAAAAATCTAAATTAGCATATTTAAACTACCAATTTAACAACTAGATTAAAATTATACCTCTCAAGTGTTTTGATCCTCTTGCACTTAGCCTCCATGATGCCTCGTTTCTCTTTGTTTTAAACCAATTAGGGTTTGAGAAGAGGTAGAATAGGGTTTTGGTTTGAATTTTGTGAAGAAATTGTTAATTTTTGTGGATTTTTAATGGAAATTTTGAAGCAAGAGAGAGAGCAAAATGGGGAGCTGCTGCTATGCTGATCTCAGCCATAGGGAAAGGAGGAAAAAGTGAGAGAAGAATGTAGAAATTTCCATGAAGAAAGAACCCCACAAACGTAATTAATGCAAATCATATTAATTTTTAAAAAAAAAACCTTTTTAATTCATTTTTGAACCATGAAACAACTAATCTTGGAAAGTCTTGATAAAATTTTTGTTACTACTATGTTTTAGTTTATAATGGTCTCTAATTATGTAATTTGCCCATTTAAATTTGTATTTATCACTAATTTAATGTATTTTTAAAACATTAAAATAATATTAAAAATAATTAATTAAGGAAAAAATTTTAAATGTCTAGAAATTTTTAAGTGACAATTTAGTGACCAAATTCTAGCAATATCTTATCTGAATTTTGTATAATTAGACCTATATTGAAAAATACATATTTTGACTTTTTACGGAAAGGACTGTTTATTTTACGGATTATCGAAAAACTGCATAAACGATTTTCGAAGCGTTACATGCTCACTGGGTTATGAGTACACCGGACGAACTCGCCGGGAACATGCTGTAGGGTTCCTAGGCACACTAATGAAGTCTCACAAGTGATCAAACATGCTCAATTCAAAAATTTCCTTGTGCCTACTGATCGCACGCTTTTGGCGTGTCGGATGTTCAAAGAATTAAAGTATAACCGCGATCAGGACGGTGTCGCTTTGCAGCTAGCCGGTTGAGCACGGGTCGGTCCACAGGGAGATGGTGGTATCTTACCTTTCTTGTTTTAGACGAGTCAATAAAGAATCTGTATGTTTGTTTGATCTATCCTAAGTGTAATATTTGCAAGTATAAAGTTGTTAAGAAAAGATACGAGATTGTAAGCTAAGAAATCCGTACTCAAAACCTTTGAGCCGAGTCTTGACCAATTGAAGCTAAGCAATCGGCAACAACGTGGATTAGGGGATTTGAGCGCGGTATTCGTGGAATCCGGCTTATTTACCCTTGTCCTTCCGTTCTTGTCTCTTGCTTTCGCCTCCGGCCAAACCGAACGCAACCGGTCGCGGTTAGGAATCACCGTTACCTTATCAGGGTACGGTGCCAAACGGAGCGCTTGCGTATGGTTTGGGCGAAGTTCAAATGGAAAATAACGGGAAAAGGAATTGGCAAAGAAATGTTAACATATGAAACCGTATTAATTCTTAACAAGAACAATAATTACAACATTCACAATATAAACAAAAGAGAACAAAAAGAAAAGAACAAAGAAAAGAAAAGATACAAGTATTAAAGAGCATGAATAAAATGCATGAAATAAAATGCAAGTAATAAAAAGACAAGTAATAAAAAGCGAGTAATAAAAAGAATACGGAACTAGGACCCAAGCCAAGCATGTGCTCAATAGCCAACCCTTAAACTTGCAAGCTCAATGAAGAACTTGCAAGATCAAGGGAAGGGTAGAGAACGCATGTGAAATGAAGTGCTAGTCCGTGAGAAAATACGACCCTTGAGATCAATAACTAACTCTTAACCATTCAACCTCAATGAAGAGATTGAATGAGCAAGAGAAAGCCGATATCTCAAGAGGGAGCAAACAAACAAGAAAGATAAAGAACCCTCATCTTCATTAATCTTCCACTCAAAAGCTCTCACTACAATGTCATGGAGAAAGAATGAAGAAGAGGAAGAAGAAGAACAAAACAACAAAAAAAGAGAACAAAGAAAAGCCCCAAAAATTGCTCTCTTGGCTCAGCCCTGATTTGCTGTATTTATAGGCAGGAGAATGGATTTCTAGGGCAACCAGCAGACTACATGTAAAAAGACCAAGATACCCACCAAAAATAATGCAGAGAGGGCCCTATCTAGCCGCGCATGCGCGGCCAATACCCCCTTTTGGCCGCGCATGCGCGGCCGTACAGTGGACTTAGGTGTTGGTCTTTTGTGGCCTGCCCTGGTTTCCTGTTTCCTCATGTTTGCCAACTTTAAACTGCGCAAAAGTCTTCAGAATATCTCCAGATTTCCAAGTCCAAGATTGCATTATCTTTGTTTACTTTTGACTTTATCTCCCTCGAGCTCCGCGCACCCATTGATTCTTGTGCAGCCCCTCTCGTGCTTTGTGCATGTCCGAGACACGAATGACCACTGTCATATGTCTTGTCCCTGGGACCGGTATGCAGCACTGGACGGATATGGATGACCAGAACCCGGCTTTTATCTGTTGTCGACAGATGTTCTGCATTTGGCGTAACTGTGGAGATTTTATCCTGATTTGCAATATTTGTACTGGAAACCTGTATTCTGTAAACATGTAACAAACACGGATTAAAAGCATCTACCTATAAACACACGAGCGTAAGAATGGGCGGTATAAAATGCATTATTCTGTGATGAACAAATACCCCCAAACTTAACTTTTGCTCGTCCCGAGCAAAACCAATTATTCACAAAAATAAAATGATAACCGCACTTTCGCAGGGAACGCGATTGCACTGAGCATGTGCAACAAGCCGTTAAACCTCTAGGTGTCCCTAGTAGGAGGAGTGTTGTCTCCGGAGGGTTTTCAGCGGATACTACCCACAAAATCCGGTCAAGCTAGTTTTGTAAAATAACTAAGATTCAAGCCCCTAAAGTTTTGTTTCAGAAAATAACAATTCTATAATCCTAAGTTTAGACTATCAAACCTTTATTTTTCACACCTCTCTTCTTTATTAACTACAGATTTTATATGTCTTTACGTGCAGTGCAAAATAGTGTCGTTAAGTTCCCGAAAGGTCGAATAAAGTCATTATGTCACACAATAAAGCCCAGATAACAATTTTAAAAGGATCACATAAGTTTTATAAAGAGTTAAGCATTTCTCAAGTTCCGTTTTCCAGTAAAGTTTCAACTTCAGAATTTCTATCTTCCCTAACAGGAAACTAGGTCTTATTCTTCACTCCACCTTTTTCTTGTTTTCATTTCATACACACCTCTGTGAACGTGCAATAGTCTTTATCATAGAGTAAAACCTTCATATCTCCGTTAAATTTTTTTTATAAAAGCTTGTCTTTTATCAAGATTATTCTCACACAAAGAACCGTTAGGAATTTTAACTCGGAGAGAACACTTGCTTGACTTTGTTTTTATCTGGACTTTCTAGGCTTCTTAGCGAGCTTTGGGCCAATGCACCCAAACCAGTTGGTTTTAGGGCATTAGGTGTAGAAACACCCCAGCGGACTTAATTACTCAAGTTACCTAGGTCCAAAAACAAAACACAGTTTGGCGTGAAAAACATGATGATTCAATACGAACGGAGATATAACCGGTGGTTCAATTATTTTTTGGATAAAAGACGTGTTTAGTGGGTTCGGTGTGTAATCATTCCAATCAAGTTTCAGATGGGTTATTTTTCAGACTTAGTTCCAATTAAGGCATCAATAACATTCCTTCATATTCACTTACTTCATAAACTATTCTTGATATATTACTTATTTCAGAACAAACCTATTTGATCCTCAGAAAATCATTTATCTATTTAAAAGTTTTTTAAACATAAAAGACTTGTCTTCTAATTTCCACAACTCACGACACGTGTAGTGTAATGTAAAGATGTATATCAGCTATAGTTAACTTCAAAGGAGAGTTATCTTTCAGGTTTTCAAAATCCAAACATAGGATTTAGTTATTCCTATTTTTTCAAACAAAAACCGTCGAATGTTGAATCAGAGTTCTTCCACAAGCTAACTTGACAAAAAAGTTTTTATGTTTTTAGAAATTTTTCTGATTTTTATGGATTTTTAATAAGGTATGCAAATGCAAAATATACAGATGAATGCGAAGGAAGAAAGCTTACCGAGCACACCCCCAAACTTAAACTTGACAGTGCCCTCACTGTCAGGCTATGCCAAGAGGGTCAAAATTGCCGGCGCTTCTTAAAAAAAATTATAGACAAAACAAAAAGGAAAACAAAAATATATACAAAAAAAATGTCCCCCCCAAACTTAAGTAAAACAGTGTTTCCACTGTTAAGCGTTGAAATTCAGGATTAGGGGGGAAAGAAAACAGTATCAAGCTATACAAGGCCTTAAACAGGCCAAAAGTGAGCACCAACCATTCAAAGATTTTATCGCTATAATGTACAGGTTGGTGGAAGAAGGCGTAGAGAAAAGAGATGGAGAATAAGCGAGACCGTATGCGGAGAGAAGCGGGATACAGTCTCGGTATATTAAAAGAAGAAGAATGGCGGAAGGGAAAAAGAAGTGGAGTACGAACTTGAGGGTGCAAATGGAGTGAATAGATTAGCACAATTTGTGATGAGCGATGTGTAAACAGCGATTGTGCTAATCTATTAACCCGTCGAGAGATTGGGTCAAATCCCTCAAGATTCGTAAGAAGCCATGGGTACGCCGAACTTGGTAAACAAAACACATGAAGTGAAAATGGTACGGGTTCTTGCAAGGTCGGAACGATGGAAAGGATGGAAGGAAGTGGTTGAGGAAGGGAATCGGTTAAGGGTTCTGGAGGGTGTACACAGTCAGTGAAAGGAACAGGATGAATTGGAAAATCCGACTCATCATCTAGAAGTGTTTCATCCTCAAAAATATCCTCAAAATTCTCCTCAAAGTTAAGCTTATCCATGCATATTTCATCAAAGTCCAGACGCATATGTTGTTCGGGAAAAACAGTTAATGACTCGGGATGATGAATTGGAGAGAAAAACTCAGTCAAATCTACGGGTTCATCATCCAAAATATTCCCAGCGTCGATATCCTCAATCAAGTGAAAATCAATATTCTCAGACACCTCTACAAAAGCATGGATTTCAATTGATTCAGGTTCTAGAGTGGAGGTGTAGAGGTCAAAAGGTTTGGGATTGGTTTCACTTGGAAGGGACCCTTCACAATCAGGTAAATCAAACACTACAAAGTCGCACAACTCATTAAGCATTCTATCTTCAATTGATAAAGCATGTGGGACACTCGATAGACTTTCAAAACAAGAGTTGTGGGATTCAACTTGGGACGGGTAGGTTTGATTTGTAAGGGGGTACATCTCACTCTCTCCACTCAAATTCACAGCCTGTCCTACCGCCTCTTCATACATTGGAAAATTTGGAGCTAGCTGGAAACTAGCTACCGAGTCAGTAGGTTGTATGAGAGCGGCCATGGACGCATTCAAATCCATCATCTGTTGGCTTGACGCTACCCTAAAGTCTTCCAACGACTGTTCCAGACTAGACATGGGTTGTGAGGGGGTTTCAGTAAAAGATTCAAAGTTGTTTGGATACTGAAAACTCCCAAATGGCGGTTCTGATGCTATGTCTAGGGAAGGTGCAAAAGTAGGGTAGGACTGGTAGGAATTGAATGGCTGGACAGGAGCAGGATCAACATTTGGATAAGAAGGTGAATGGAATTGTTGATCCCAAGAATTTGAAGTGGTGAAAGGAGTGAAAGATCGGCTACGGGATTGTTCAATACGTTCAGCAATAGACATTGGTCTTGTGGCTACAACTGGACTTTCAAAAGGGGTATCAACGCAAGAAGGGGTGAATGTTTGAAACGGTTGATACGAAGTGGATTGCGGGGTCCAGTTGTTCGTCCTAGACGCGTCTATTCGATCTTTCAAAGAAATTTTTGGCATGGATGGATCGTTCGAAGTTCTACCAAAACAAGAACCGTAGGAAGTAATGTCTGGTTGTGGTTACCAAAGTTCGGCAAGAGTTTTGCGAGGTAGAGTACCCATGATATGAAGAGAGAGAAAAAGGTAGAGAAAAGGACGGGAAAAAGAATGTGATTTTTTTTATTAACAAAAGAATGAAGTATACACACAAAAATATGGACAAAAATAATCACGACACAAAAATACCACACACCTAATCGTTCTAGGGTTCACCTAGGTCAACTAGACCTGCTCCAGAACTTGATTGTCGAAGTAAAATTGCGTCGAGAAACAGGCTCAAGATACACTGATCACGAGGCCAGGTAAGTGCAGAGATAAGGGAGGTTTTCCAACGCTTTCGCGAAGTTCCTTAATTAAATAACCCTTTCTCTTTTGGCGGTTTCGCCGTTAACACTTTCCTAGACACCCCGTAAACAATATACCGTTAAGCAAGGTTCTAAACACAATTAACTTCTCCTAGTGAGCGCGAAGTCCTTAAGGCTTAAAGTCTAGTTTCTTTTAAATTTGTGCGGGTAAACGTTATGCGCAAGTTCGTGATTTGTGGGCCACGGAAAAGGTGATGAAATCCTTTACCGTATATTGTGGGGTTCGCTTGCCCTTAAGTCCTTATTAATGTATGCAATGCGCAATTCAAAAAATTCTATAAAGAATCAAACAATCGTTTTTTAGTTTAAGCGTGGCGCTGCAACAAATACGGGTTAGTCAATTTTTAGCGTTTGCTAGCGAACTTGCAAAGAATCCTGCAAAAGAATAGTATATTGGAAGCGTTGGATTTGAGAAGAAGGTGTTAGTAAAGTACGTACCGTTTAAGTTTTGGGTTAGAAAACCCCCGTTGAATCAAATCCGGTAAGCTTGAAAGGTTCGTTTGCGCGGGTCAAACTACCCGGATCTTTGGCACTGTACTTCGTAAACACCTTAGCCTTGAATTTACACTTTGCTCCCCACAATTGCAGTTTGGAAATACGCAAAAAATCTGCACACTTGCCCACAAGAATTATAAAAAAAAAGATATTTTTTTTATATATACAAAAAGAATATTAACCCAAATAACAAGAAAGAAAATACGCTACCGTCTCCCCGGCAACGGCGCCATTTGATCGCACGCTTTTGGCGTGTCGGATGTTCAAAGAATTAAAGTATAACCGCGATCAGGACGGTGTCGCTTTGCAGCTAGCCGGTTGAGCACGGGTCGGTCCACAGGGAGATGGTGGTATCTTACCTTTCTTGTTTTAGACGAGTCAATAAAGAATCTGTATGTTTGTTTGATCTATCCTAAGTGTAATATTTGCAAGTATAAAGTTGTTAAGAAAAGATACGAGATTGTAAGCTAAGAAATCCGTACTCAAAACCTTTGAGCCGAGTCTTGACCAATTGAAACTAAGCAATCGGCAACAACGTGGATTAGGGGATTTGAGCGCGGTATTCGTGGAATCCGGCTTATTTACCCTTGTCCTTCCGTTCTTGTCTCTTGCTTTCGCCTCCGGCCAAACCGAACGCAACCGGTCGCGGTTAGGAATCACCGTTACCTTGTCAGGGTACGGTGCCTAACGGAGCGCTTGCATATGGTTTGGGCGAAGTTCAAATGGAAAATAACGGGAAAAGGAATTGGCAAAGAAATGTTAACTTATGAAACCGTATTAATTCTTAACAAGAACAACAATTACAACATTCACAATATAAACAAAAGAGAACAAAAAGAAAAGAACAAAGAAAAGAAAAGATACAAGTATTAAAGAGCATGAATAAAATGCATGAAATAAAATGCAAGTAATAAAAAGACAAGTAATAAAAAGCGAGTAATAAAAAGAATACGGAACTAGGACCCAACCCAAGCATGTGCTCAATAGCCAACCCTTAAACTTGCAAGCTCAATGAAGAACTTGCAAGATCAAGGGAAGGGTAGAGAACGCATGTGAAATGAAGTGCTAGTCCGTGAGAAAATACGACCCTTGAGATCAATAACTAACTCTTAACCATTCAACCTCAATGAAGAGATTGAATGAGCAAGAGAAAGCAGAAATCTCAAGGGGGAGCAAACTAACAAGAAAGTTAAAGAACCATCATCTTCATTAATCTTCCACTCAAAAGCTCTCACTACAATGTCATGGAGAAAGAATGAAGAAGAGGAAGAAGAAGAACAAAACAACAAAAAAGAGAACAAAGAAAAGCCCCAAAAATTGCTCTCTTGGCTCAGCCCTGATCTGCTGTATTTATAGGCAGGAGAATGGATTTCTAGGGCAACCAGCAGACTACATGTAAAAAGACCAAGATACCCACCAAAAATAATGCAGAGAGGGCCCCATCTAGCCGGGCATGCGCGGCCAATACCCCCTTTTGGCCGCGCATGCGCGGCCGTACAGTGGACTTAGGTGTTGGTCTTTTGTGGCCTTCCCTGGTTTCTTGTTTCCTCATGTTTGCCAACTTTAAACTGCGCAAAAGTCTTCAGAATATCTCCAGATTTCCAAGTCCAAGATTGCATTATCTTTGTTTACTTTTGACTTTATCTCCCTCGAGCTCCGCGCACCCAATGATTCTTGTGCAGCCCCTCTCGTGCTTTGTGCATGTCCGAGACACGAATGACCACTGTCATATGTCTTGTCCCTGGGACCGGTATGCAGCACTGGACGGATATGGATGACCGGAACCCGGCTTTTATCTGCTGTCGACAGATGTTCTGCATTTGGCGTAACTGTGGAGATTTTATCCTGATTTGCAATATTTGTACTGGAAACCTGTATTCTGTAAACATGTAACAAACACGGATTAAAAGCATCTACCTATAAACACACGAGCGTAAGAATGGGCGGTATAAAATGCATTATTCTGTGATGAACACCTACAAACCCTAATACGTATCGTTAACTAGATATATAGGTGATGTGATGCAAGTAAACGAATTTATAGCTAAAGGGAAGGGGCAACAACCTTTGTAGATCCGGTCCTCCACCTCCTAGGCTCCATGATGAAGTCCCCTTGCTGTCCATATCGGATCTCGGACTCTAGCATCGGCTTCATCGGAGAATGGGCGGGCTAGGTCATCGACTACGTTGCCGAAGATGATCTACGTCGAGGCATCACAAGATCAAGCTCCTACTTCACCAAGCCATGAAAACTTGTGAAGGAAACACCCTATACTACTTGGCAAGAGGTAGAGGATGAAGAAATAGGAGGTGGGTTAACTTTAGAATTGGATTTCTCACTCTTATTCTCAAGTTGCCATTGATGGTGGCATAGTTTCTTCATATTGAAGATGAAGAAAGAGAAGAAAAGAATATGATAGAAAATATGATAAGTCTATATAAAAAAGAAAACAATATGATACTTATCATATATTCAACCATGGTTTAGTGTAGAGATTTAACTAAGGTTAGATGAATGGTTAGGGTTAGACATGAGACAAGAATGGTGGACTTGTTCAAAGCTTCAAGAAGCTTCAACAAACAAACAAAACAAGCCACCATTCTTTTCTCTTTATCTTTTCCAAAAGAATGATAAATAAATAAATAGATAATAAGTGACTAAACAAAACCCTAACCACTCTCACAACCATGGTTTAATCTTTACACAAACCCAAGTGAGCATGTATCATTAAACATGATACAAACAAGTGCACAAAAAATATATCACATATACAATGTGCAGATGAAGTGAGAAAATCCATTTAAAGTGAACCAATACTAGTTAATGCAAAGTAATATATCAAATATATAATTATGCATTAAATCATTAAATCAACACTTGATTCAATGATCCGGTCATGTCGCATATAACCGACTAGTATCCAATGTATCGGCTTATCGAATCAATCTTCGATTCGATAACTAGGTTATATCGCATACAACCAATCGATACATTCATCGCCAGAATGGAATACGGTATCACATACACGCATTATTCTCGGTCCCGCACATATGTCATATGTGCTCCTATTTCGTTTCGCTTGAACCAGGAAACCTCTGTGTAGGACTCTAAAGACTCGTCAATACGCCGGCAGCAGGTGATGATCATATTAAACACCCACAAGCCACAAGCGGTCTGCTAAACGTAACGGCCACCCGGGTATTGAGCGATCAGAAGACCGACGAGCAAGCCCGCTCACACTCCTGTGAATCCAACCAGTAACACTTACCGTACAGTCCGGTCTGTTCGTCTGATATGTCGCATATCTCGCTTAGGGGTGGTAAACGTCAGACCCCAATAGCTTGATAAGTCATGCCGACGTAAGGTCCATAATATTCGTGAAACTACTGATAACTCTTACCAGTATATCACAGCAACCCTGGCCAGGGATTTCCTATTATGGCCAGTCGAGCATAGCGCAACATCAACCCCCAATACCGGGAGAGACGAATCCCCTCCTATCGCTCATTGCCTCCATGTGAATCGGGACTGTAACCAAAAACCACCTGTTTGCATGACTCAGTAGAGCCATGGTAGGGTGGAAATCAAAGCACAGTGGGAGACACATAAGACTCTATGACGATCTCGGGTCAACAGACTAAGCTGTACCAATGTCACCAGAGAACTGCCATCTGACGTGAGGTATAATACCATCTGGGAGTTCTCGGAGAGTCCGTTCAGTGTACCCAGTCTCCACTGAGCACCCGTATACCATCTCCGATGTCAAACACCAATGGATATGGGATCATCCATCGCCCATCTCATGGGTCGAGAAGATATACGCTAGTCTACTCTGGAATATCGATGCCCCGTCTCGATATTCCCACGACTAGGAACAATGAAGGATGTACTCATTGACTACCCAGGCCCTACTAGTATGATCTTCATCACAGTCCTAGAAGTCGAGTACACATCCTAAGGGCTTTATCAACATGTAATCAGAGAGACAGAAAGTATACATGTTAAGATAAAGAGCAACCAGTTAGCGTACTATCATGTCGACCAAGAAAGTCCTACCTATATATGTCCCAGCATCCACTACAATATACATCCTATGTACAGTAATGGCCTCTAGGGCATACATATAACTAACAATCTCCTACTTGCACTAGGGCCGTCTGTAGCAGTGGTTGCAGTATCACATACTCAACCATCCCTTAAAAGTCGCTCTTTAGGAAAATGCCTTCGTGAGTGGATCCGCTGTGTTGTCCTATGATTCTACTCTCCTTACCTCGATCATCCTGGAGATCAACTATCTCCATGATCAGGTGATGCTGCCTCAGAATATGTCTGGGTCACTGATGGGATCATGGTTCCTTGGCCAAAGCCACACTTCCATTGTCACACAATGGTGGGAACCTAGTTCATCTTATGAACCAATATACACCCAAACTTCCTCTTTGGTAGTATCTTTAATAGCGATGTTACCAGTCTTTATCGTCTAGTTTGCCACGGTATCTAGCTTGGAACTCTTTCAACATACCGCGACTGACAATGTCCGTGACTGACATTCAGTCGTCCTTATCACCCTGGAACCTTTCCAGTGATTCTCCCCAGGATCAACTGATACTATCTCACTACATCTAGTGAGAATCCTAGCATCCAATTACATCTATCTCATAGATGAAAACTCAGGATTTAGGTGGTATCACTTTGATCCTATTGGAGAATCCTTGTGATAAGCGGAGATTGACCGAGCGTAGTACAGGAAACTCTTTTCCTATCAAGAGTATGTCATCCACGTACTCTATGAGGATCATTACCATACTCCATACTAGCCTTTTGTACATACATGGTTCATCTACCATTTTGATGAAGTCAAACTCTTTGACTACCACATCAAAATAGATGTTCCAACTCCGCGATGCCTGCTTTATCCTGTAAAGCAACTTGCACATGTTTACGCTGCTCCCACTATTTACGAAGCCCTCTGGCTGTGTACTTATAGACTTTCTATTCTAAATCAGTATTTAGAAAAGCAGTCATGACACCCAACCACCAGATATCGCAGTCATGGTATGTAGCAATGGTAAGTAGGATCTGGATGGACTTAAGTATAGTCCCTGGAAAAGGTTTCTTCATTTTCCATTCTTGGTCGATGAAGAAAACCTTTAACAAGTATAGCTTTGAAAGTCTCAACTTTTCCATCTACACCAAGTAATCTTCTCAAGATATACTTGCTCCTGTTGGGGATTTAACCCTTCAGATATAGCAGCTAAAGTCCATACTTTGCTGGTGTACATGGATTCCATCTTAGATCGCTAAGTATCCAGCCATTCTTACAGAGTCCCTACTCATGATGGCCTGCTCGAAACTAGTTGGGTCATCATATCATGATGCATTTGTAACACCTTGGAATGTGTTTTGTAGCTATTTATATTTTAAAATGTGGTTTTTAATAAAAAGTTTACCAAATTAAGTTTTAAATATTTTATCTTACTTAATGTATATTTTATTAGAATTTTGTGAGGCACACACACACTTGTGCATGATAACTAGGCTTGTTTTTGGTGTTTAACCATAATTAGCAACCATGGTTAACTAACCATTTCTCTAATCTAGTGTTAAGTATTGTTTAAGTGTTATGGTTGTTATTAGTTTGGGTTTTAGTCATGATAGTTTTAATTTAAAAAGGGTTTTAAAATAGAGTTTTGAATATTTGTTTTGTGTTGACTTTGAGAGAGAGAGAGAGAGAGATGTGGGCACGGTGCATTATGGTGTTGACCATACCTCATTTATGAGGGAAGAGAAAGAGAATGGGAGGGGTTTTTGGTTCCTCACTCATTCCTCTCTCATTCCTCTCTTTTCTTTCAGCTCTCTCAAACACACAGACACACACTCACTGCACAGAAAGAGAGAGAAGCAGGATCAGCTGCAGCAGCAGCTAGCAAGGGCAACAGGAGCAGGAGACAGCAGCAGCAGCTGCCCCAGCAGCAACAACAACCCTACAACAACAGCCACAGCAACATCAACTACAACATCATCACCATCATCATCATCATATGCAGAAGCAGCAGCAGCAGTTGCAGCAACACCAGAGGCAGCAGCAATTGCAACAGCAAGCAGCAGCAGGAGGAGTCCCAGCACTTGCCCGAGCTCTCACCTCCTCCTTACACCTTGTCACCAGCTTCTAGGATCCCATAGGGTATATTTTCTTAACCCTATTGCTTGTTTGTGTAGCTTGTATGCTATTGATTCGATTAGTGCTAATTTAGCTAGTTTAGTGCTAGTTTTGGGGTTTTGTGAGATATTGTGGTAAAGTGTTGATTGTGTTAGCTACTTTAGCTTAATTGAGTGTTAGTAAGGCCACTTCTTCTGAGAAATCCCCAGATTTCACTTAAATACCATAGGTTTTCCTTATTGTGCAAATTGTCGTTTTTAAGCGATATTTGTGACTTTTGTGATCTGTTGTTGTCCCGATGCCTACAGAATAAAATTGAGAGGACTGGGACATGCTATCTAGGTCTAGAGCACACCACATGAACACGAGCCCCAAACCCCATGTTCAGGCCGCCAATTTTGGCATTCTGGCCGCAATTTGCGGCCAGGAAGAGGAGTTGGGTCTTGGGGTTTTGGGTAGGGTACTCTGCAGTGTTTTCTAGATCATTGGCATGTCTAGTTTTGTAATATTGTACCTGTAGGAAAATCTGGGACTATATGTCACTTTTGTGTTTAGTTGTGTTTGCGCGATACGCGCGATACGTGAGTGGGTTCTGTGATCCAGCGTATCGCCGCGTGTCGCGATGGGTTTTAGACGCGTACACACACGATTCAGCGTATCGTGCACACGCGCGTTTAGTTCGCGACTCGAGTTTCTCGTTTCGATTCGATATCGCGTTTCGCGAGATATTTGGCTTATATGTGATTTCTTGTCGTACTTGCAGGTTTACAGACGGACACAGCTACAGGGGAAGCAGGTGATAGGATTCACCCAGCGTGGAGTTTAGGTGAGTAGATATAACATCTACAGGGGAATCGCCCGCATGGCGTTATGCGTCTGGGCTAGGATTCAATTACCTGTCGCCATTCTACGTCATTGTAGAATTGCGCCTTACTGCATTTCCTAGATATAGCTATATACTGTGACTAGCAGCCGTAGGACACTGCACACATTATTGACGGTTCATGTTGCATGAGCACGGATTGCATGCTACACACACACCGTCAATAATTGCCATGTCACACACTACCCCTTATAGCTATCATTGCTTGCCACACTTGACATATAGCTTATCGGTATACTTATAGTGTGTCATACCTTTAGAGATAGGTATATTTTCACTTTGCGATACAGCTACAGGTATACCTCATACATACTTTACCTATACCGGGAGGGATTTCCTACATATGTTACTTATACCCAGGGGGGTATACGACATCAGTTCTTATAGGTAGATACTTATACTTTGCTACACCTGTATGTTAGACACATATTCAGTTTTTGTCGCATATTCACATTTACAGATGTTACTTAGCTGTACCTTATCATGATTTCGCATACATCTGGTTCAGCTGTATACTTGTGTTTACCTGCTCGCATTCAGATATATCGCATACATTTATTCATGTATCTATGCATTGTTTATCTGGATTTTATATGATGTTTTCGGGATTTGGGAACCGCGGGAGTTCATGAAATTATGCATACATGAACAACCCGGTTTCCTTGATATGATATTTCGAGCGTCCCCCATGAGTTTTATCGGTGCTGATTCTATGCTCCAAACGATGTGTGGTTGCCGTATGAGAGTACATGGCGGGGCCCGGTATGGTTCCCCTCGGCAAGAAGATCGATGGGTTTGCCGATTGAGCCTGGAGGCGGGCGAGTACCTACCGGTGATTGTTTGGACCTGGCAGTTGTCTGGAGGCTACTGGCCAGAGTAGAGAGGTGGATGCGGGATGACCTGTACTGTCGAGGCCGAGGGCCGACACTGCAGACGGACCCCGTAGGCTGATCCGGACTGACGGAGCCCCATATACGAGGATTTCTGTGCCGATGCTTGGCACACGGTTTCATGATATTTCTTTAACCCCTTTTTGTATATATAACAGGGGATTTAGCCGTTGTTATATATACCCTTACACCAATATTAGTGGTATGGGACGCTAATATATGTGTATTGCCCCCATCATATTTATTTCTGTACATATATATATATACATACCTTTAGGATGTTAGAAACATACTTGAGATTGGACTTGGGATACTAGGTGATTCATTGAGATTGGATATTGGATATACCTATGTGATTGGTGACTTGTACATTCGGGACATAGGAGATTACTTGACATTGTACATTGAGGAGATGTGAGACTTATTTGATGTGAGTGCCCAATGTGGGGCCCGGTTTGAGGATTTGGGATTGGAGTATCATGATGGATTGTGATCCTACCACGACGTCAGGTTTCCGTGGGAAATGACATATTCCACCCTATACCTCACCCTTACCTACCTTATGCACAGATTCATGATTGGTAGTACTAGTAGTGTACCCTTATGATAGTTGCATATTTGCTTTCTCATATCTCTATTGCATAGCTATTGCATATTTTTGTCATGTTACTATTGCTTCATATATTGATTGTACCTGCTAGTGTACTCTCCTTATTTCAGCATTGCATGACATATTATTATTGTAATCGCATATCTTAGATTCATGCTGTAGTGCATTCCTGCGATTACCTGCATATGTTTTATACTATTCACGAGTTGGCAACTCACCCCCGTTGTGCCACAGGTGTTTCAGGTTTTTCCCCAGAGTAGTCGAGGCAGGCTATTCCTTTATTCAGCTATCCAGCTACCACCTTTTGCTACAGATACCGCATCAGCTCACAGTACCCTTTTGCTTAGGTGGGTTAGACGGTTATCTGTATTTCATATTATACCTTCGTTGTATATTGTACTCTCTCTCCATCTACTAATGTATTATTGACATAGAGACTTGGTGAGGACGTTAGATGTATTATTGTGGATTTGAGGTCTTATGTATATACAGCTTCTATCTCTACTGTTATTATTTTCTGTTGTATTCATTATGGCTGGTTTCTACAAATGGGTGTTGCTAAAATTTTAAAGAAAGAAAGTAAGACTTTTAAAGAATTTTGGTTGCATTTTCAAATGTTTCAAAACTTATATTATCTTTTCCGTATTTTTATGGTTTAGATTTCTGGGTTTTGGCTTTCTTTTACTACGTTGCGTCGTTAGGCGTTGCGTAGTATTAGGGCCGTCACGGGCCATTCTTGGGTCGTGACAAAGTTGGTATCAGAGCGTTAGGTTTTACCTTTCGGAGTGTAGGATGACCTCAGTATGGTGGAGTAGGTAGCTTAAGCAGAGTAACGTAGTGTGTGTATGTCTGCAGCATACCCACAGCGCGGTACCTTGAATTAAGTGACCTAAGTACAATTTGCTTGACATTCCTTCCTTGATGATTCATATCTTTGAGATTAGATTTCCTCATTCTTATCGAATCTCATCTTATATCTATTTATAGCCTTGCCGCTGATGACAATGGGGACTCAGAGCGATGCAGCGAGGGCCGAGGTCAGAGTTAGCTCGGGTGAGACGAGTACTGACCAGGATGGCACTCTAGTTGCACAGGTGCAGATGGATCAGCCTACGACCTATACTATGGATAGACTGTTGGTAGAGATGCAGGAGTTCCGACAGACGATGAGTTCGTTAGTTGACGTCGTTCGGGAGCTACGACAGGAGGTCGTTACCCCCGTTACTCAGCTATCCCTCACGATCAGTATGCAGCAGTCCGTCACCTACATAGCACCAGTGGTTGCAGCTCCAGTTGACGAGGCACATATTCCAGGAAAGTGGAGGACTCGTACCAGCGTACCAGCCCAGAGACAGAGGTTTGGTCGTCGAGACAGATTTCATGGCCACTACGGGGGTAGCAGAGGCTTAGGACGAGGACAGTCGTTCAGCTCTCATCCCTAGGATGGTCAGCAATCAGCGCGTGGATGTTTTCGATGCGGTAGCCTTCAGCACATCGTCAGGGATTGTTCCTCAGCACCTCGTCATGATCATTTTCAGAGAGGCCGTGGACGTGGAAGATTCGCTCAGAGGGCTCAGGCTACCAGAGGAGTTCGTCCAGCTGCGAGTAGAGGGCAGACACAGGAGTTTGCTTCTACTCATCGGGACGCGCAGACGTCCAATGTGGAGTTTTCAGGTACCCTTGAGTTATATTTTCTCTTGGTGTATTTGTTTGTTTCTTGCTTGTACCGTGGTTGGGTGGATTAGTCGTAGTTGTTTTAACTTCTGTCAGCGATTCTTTTGTTGCGCGACACGTATTTCAGTTTTGTGCCAATCGGATAGGAGATAGAGATTTCGTCCGTCGTTTTGATCCTTCTAGAGACGTTGGATTTGACGTTCTCCTGGGCACGGACTGGTCAGCTACGTGTTAGGCGTCTGTGGACTACCGTGTGGAAACAAGTTAGGATTTGTTTTCCCCGGCAAGTTAGTTCTTGTTGTGTAGGTGGATAGTTGTGCCGCCTCTCACAGCTTGAATTCAGCCTTTTTCGCTAGTCGGCTACTGAGGAGATGGCGTAGATTCTTGACGTTCATTCGTGATACCGGAGCCACCGTGGGATTGTTGGACCGGGTTCTTTTCGTGCGAGAGTTTTTCCGACGTTCCTGATGAGCCGGCGAAGCTGAGGGAGCTTAAGGATTAGCTGCAGAGTTTTGGTTTGGGGAGTTTTGTGCGTTTGAGTGTTTCGCTTTTGGAAACTCCTATTTCTGTTCGTCGAGGAGGAAGACGGCAGTTCGAGGTTGTGTATCGACGGATCGTCAATTGAACCGGCTTACGGTGCGGATAGGTATCCTTCACCTTGCCGTGGCGATTTCTTCGATCAGCTCCAGAGTGCGAGACATTTTTCTAAGTGTGTTTGGGATCAGGTCATCACTATTGCGGATTCGGAGTGACGGCATTCCGAAGACTGCCTTGTGCGGGCTACGGGCTTTGTGTGTTTTGTGAGTCGTTGGATTCACTGTCGCCCTAGCAGCATTTGTAGATATGATGAACCAGATTTCTCCAGGCCGTTCCTCGACCAGTTTCTGTTGTGTTATTTACGACACTCTGGTCTAGTTAATGTGTCTTGAGGGACAGGGTTAGCACTTGAGGATTTGTTATACAGATGCTGGGAGAGCACCAGCAGTTGCTAAATTCTCGGAGTGTTTCTTCAGGCTTGTTTGTGTTGACTCCTAGGTCTTGTAGTCACGGGAGACGGTTTGTATGGTTCCGAGGGAGATCGTGGCCGTACAGCTTAGGCCCAGACTTGTGTGCAGGACGGAGATCCGCAGATTGTTGGGCTTAGCAGGTTTTTGCCGCCGTTTCATGCAGGATTGCTGGAGTAGTGCTGCACCGTCGACTGAATTGGCCAGAAGGAAGGTTTCTTTCTGTGGACTGAGGCATGTGTACGGAGTTTTCGGCAGTTGAAGATTCAGTTAACAACGGCATCAGTCTTTCTTTGCTTCTGGTTCGGGCGACTTTGTTGTTTAACTGTAATGTTTCTTGAGTGGGCTCGAGGGTGTACTGAGGTGACACTATAGAGATATCGCTTTTGCTTTCCCTACATTTGGAGGAAGTACGAGGAGGATATTCCACTCATGATCTGGAGATAGCCACGGTGGTTTTGCGTTGGAGAATTGGAGACACTACTTACTTGAGAGTCGTGTCAGATTTTCCACGGACCACTAGAGCTTAATGTACATCTTCCTGCAGCAGATTTGGATTGTTGTGATGGCCTTCTGCAGATTTACAGTTCTTGTGTGATTGTTGAGTATAGCTTAGTTCGTCTCTACGGAGGGGACAGCTTGCTCATGTCCGCGCCCGACCACTTTCCTTAAATCGTTTTCGCGAGACACTGCCTGTCGAAGCTCGTACGTCAGAGAAACTTGAGCATATTCGGCTGGGTAATGATTCGGAGACCTTGATTATGACAAGGATGTGCTAAGTTAGGGACGCGTTCGTGTACCTGGTTTCATCGGGTAGAGACGTGTAATCCTAGGGTATGCACATCTGTCAACTCTCTATATGCATTCCAGTTCCACCAGCTTTGGCGTGACTTGTGAGATAGTTACAAGTGGACAGGAATGTAAGGAGAAGTTTCGGGTTTCGTTTCAAGTGTCTGTCTTGTTGTGTGCTTTGGGTCGAGCATCTGGGGCCGGCTGGAGACTTGCAATCTTTTTACCGTTCCGAAGCAGGAATGGGAGCAGATCTCCACGAATTTCGTTATGGTTTCCACCTAATTTTGGTTAGGGTGTGACTCCATTCGGATTTTTTTCATCCGGTTTTACTCAGTTTGCTCAGTTGTTCTGTTTAAGTTGTGTGTTTGTTGTTTTGTTTGGTCGTCAGCAGCTTGGGATCGTCACTCGCCATCGTTAGGGTTCTCCTTCGATAGCTGTTATCAGGAGACACTCTAATTGGCCACCCTTAGGCTTAGGGGTTAGGTCGTGTCGATCGCCAGCCTGTTGTTTCTGACTCTGTGCAAGTAGGACTTTGGACCCCAGCTAGTCTAGAAATTTCGGAGACGGTCCAGTTGTGTTAGGTCAGGATGGGGATTGTCCATTTCGAACTGAGATCTTGTGACGACGGTGTGGTCGTAGACTCAAGTTCATAGGACAGATCATGTATTCCTATGGACTTTCCGATGAATGACGTGTTGGGTGTTGGGAAACTTATCCCAGGATTTAGGTCCTTCCGAGATCCTATAAGCGAGTTAGTTTTGTTGCCTTTAAATTTGGCACTTCCGCCCAGATTATTGGATTTTAGCCCCGTATTCCTTGTGATGATACTTTAAATTTACCTTCTTGACCTTTCTCACATGTTTTGGCACCAGACCATTTAGCTGGACGCGATCTTTCGTTCACCCACAGCCACATGTGTTAATGGCTCGACAGGTGGAAAAACGTCGGTCAAAGGTCTTGCCATCTGTGAAGGGTTTTCTTGGACGTAGCCGTATAGTGAGGTAGTCACTTGGGAGGCTGCGAGCGAGATTTGAGGATTTTAATCTTCTCTTTGAAGGTACACGTAAAGATATATTTTTTTTAAATTCGGGGACGAATTTCTTTTAAGGGGGGGGGAGATTGTAACACCTTGGAATGTGTTTTGTAGCTATTTATATTTTAAAATGTGGTTTTTAATAAAAAGTTTACCAAATTAAGTTTTAAATATTTTATCTTACTTAATGTATATTTTATTAGAATTTTGTGAGGCACACACACACTTGTGCATGATAACTAGGCTTGTTTTTGGTGTTTAACCATGATTAGCAACCATGGTTAACTAACCATTTCTCTAATCTAGTGTTAAGTATTGTTTAAGTGTTATGGTTGTTATTAGTTTGGGTTTTAGTCATGATAGTTTTAATTTAAAAAGGGTTTTAAAATAGAGTTTTGAATATTTGTTTTGTGTTGACTTTGAGAAAGAGAGAGAGATGTGGGCATGGTGCATTATGGTGTTGACCATACCTCATTTATGAGGGAAGAGAAAGAGAATGGGAGGGGGTTTTGGTTCCTCACTCATTCCTCTCTCATTTCTTCTCTTTTCTTTCAGCTCTCTCAAACACACACACACACACTCACTGCACAGAGAGAGAGAGAAGCAGGATCAGCAGCAGCAGCAGCTAGCAAGGGCAGCAGCAACAGGAGCAGGAGACAGCAGCAGCAGCTGCCCCAGCAGCAACAACAACCCAACAACAACTACAACAACAGCCACAACAACATCAACTACAACATCATCATCATCAAATGCAGAAGCAGCAGCAGCAGTTGCAGCAACACCAGAGGCAGCAGCAATTGCAACAGCAAGCAGCAGCAGCAGGAGTCCCAGCACTTGCCCGAGCTCTCACCTCCTCCTTACACCTTGTCACCAGCTTCTAGGATCCCATAGGGTATATTTTCTTAACCCTATTGCTTGTTTGTGTAGCTTGTATGCTAATTGATTCGATTAGTGCTAATTTAGCTAGTTTAGTGCTAGTTTTGGGGTTTTGTGAGATATTGTGGTAAAGTGTTGATTGTGTTAGATACTTTAGCTTAATTGAGTGTTAGTAAGGCCACTTCTTCTGAGAAATCCCCAGATTTCACTTAAATACCATAGGTTTTCCTTATTGTGCAAATTGTCGTTTTTAAGCGATATTTGTGACTTTTGTGATCTGCTGTTGTCCCGATGCCTACAGAATAAAATTGAGAGGACTGGGACATGCTATCTAGGTCTAGAGCACACCACATGAACACGAGCCCCAAACCCCATGTTCAGGCCGCCAATTTTGGCATTCTGGCCGCAATTTGCGGCCAGGAAGAGGAGTTGGGTCTTGGGGTTTTGGGTAGGGTACTCTGCAGTGTTTTCTAGATCATTGGCATGTCTAGTTTTTTAATATTGTACCTGTAGGAAAATTTGGGACTATATGTCACTTTTGTGTTTAGTTGTGTTTGCACGATACGCGCGATACGTGAGTGGGTTCTGTGATCCAGCGTATCGCCGCGTGTCGCGATGGGTTTTAGACGCGTACACACACGATTCAGCGTATCGTGCACACGCGCGTTTAGTTCGCGACTCGAGTTTCTCGTTTCAATTCGATATCGCGTTTCGCGAGATATTTGGCTTATATGTGATTTCTTGTCGTACTTGCAGGTTTGCAGACGGACACAGCTACAGGGGAAGCAGGTGATAGGATTCACCCAGCGTGGAGTTTAGGTGAGTAGATATAACATCTACAGGGGAATCGCCCGCATGGCGTTATGCGTCTGGGCTAGGATTCAATTACCTGTCGCACATTCTACGTCATTGTAGAATTGCGCCTTACTGCATTTCCTAGATATAGCTATATACTGTGACTAGCAGCCGTAGGACACTGCACACATTATTGACGTTTCATGTTGCATGAGCACGGATTGCATGCTACACACACACCGTCAATAATTGCCATGTCACACACTACCCCTTATAGCTATCATTGCTTGCCACACTTGACATATAGCTTATCGGTATACCTATAGTGTGTCATACCTTTAGTGATAGGTATATTTTCACTTTGCGATACAGCTACAGGTATACCTCATACATACTTTACCTATACCGGGAGGGATTTCCTACATATGTTACTTATACCCAGGGGGGTATACGACATCAGTTTTATAGGTAGATACCTATACTTTGCTACACCTGTATGTTAGACACATATTCAGTTGTTGTCGCATATTCACATTTACTGATGTTACTTAGCTGTACCTTATCATGATTTCGCATACATCTGGTTCAGCTGTATACTTGTGTTTACCTGCTCGCATTCAGATATATCGCATACATTTATTCCTGTATCTATGCATTGTTTATCTGGATTTTATATGATGTTTTCGGGATTTGGGAACCGCGGGAGTTCATGAAATTATGCATACATGAACAACCCGGTTTCCTTGATATGATATTTCGAGCGTCCCCCATGAGTTTTATCGGTGCTGATTCTATGCTCCATACGATGTGTGGTTGCCGTATGAGAGTACATGGCGGGGCCCGGTATGGTTCCCCTCGGCAAGAAGATCGATGGGTTTGCCGATTGAGCCTGGAGGCGGGCGAGTACCTACCGGTGATTGTTTGGACCTGGCAGTTGTCTGGAGGCTACTGGCCAGAGTAGAGAGGTGGATGCGGGATGACCTGTACTGTCGAGGCCGAGGGCTGACACTGCAGACGGACCCCGTGGGCTGATCCGGACTGACGGAGCCCCATATACGAGGATTTCTGTGCCGATGCTTGGCACACGGTTTCATGATATTTCTTTAACCCCTTTTTGTATATATAACAGGGGATTTAGCCGTTGTTATATATACCCTTACACCAATATTAGTGGTATGGGACGCTAATATATGTGTATTGCCCCCATCATATTTATTTCGGTACATATTTATATATACATACCTTTAGGATGTTAGAAACATACTTGAGATTGGACTTGGGATACTAGGTGATTCATTGAGATTGGATATTGGATTTACCTATGTGATTGGTGACTTGTACATTCGGGACATAGGAGATTACTCGACATTGTACATTGAGGAGATGTGAGACTTATTTGATGTGAGTGCCCAATGTGGGGCCCGGTTTGAGGATTTGGGATTGGAGTATCATGATGGATTGTGATCCTACCACGACGTCAGGTTTCCGTGGGAAATGACATATTCCACCATATACCTCACCCTTACCTACCTTATGCACAGATTCATGATTGGTAGTACTAGTAGTGTACCCTTATGATAGTTGCATATTTGCTTTCTCATATCTCTATTGCATAGCTATTGCATATTTTTGTCATGTTACTATTGCTTCATATATTGATTGTACCTGCTAGTGTAGTCTCCTTATTTCAGCATTGCATGACATATTATTATTGTAATCGCATATCTTAGATTCATGCTGTACGTGCATTCCTGCGATTACCTGCATATGTTTTATACTATTCACTGTTCCCCTCCGAAAGACGGCGCACAAGACCGCGATGTCCTGACGCTGAGGTTCGGGGCAGATGCTATTTGGTTTTATCCGTCCACCTCTCCGAAGATGCCAAGTTGATTTATGGCACCGTGTATCGGAGGTTTAGACGGATGCGGCCGATGTAGCAGACTTCGTCAGATTCCCCCTCGCTTGAGGGGTTTTTGATTGTGGGGATGCTCTTCCCTGCAGGCGCAAGCCCCTGCAGTTAATTACGCTACCGCATGGCGGTAACAACTTTCTCCTTCTCCAGAATTTCACTTCGTGTCGTGTGTGTTTGTTTTGTTTGTGGTTGCCCGTGGATTGTATACGGAGACTGAGTAATGCCGTCGCCCGTAGGACGTGGATTAGTCCAAATCCGTATTTACTTAGATTTGGGTTTGGTGTTTTTAGTTTAAGGATGCATTAGTCGCGTTGCGGCTAAGATCAACTTAAACGTTCGTTAAGGATACGTTAGTCCAGTTTTAGACTAAGATCAACTTAACGTAGTGATTCATTTAATATATGGCCGTCAGGACTCGTCACCTCTCTGACGTCGTTGAAGGATTACAACGACAGGTGTCAGAGGAGCTCGGAGATGTACCCTCGAACCAGAGTTGATTTGGAATTTTGTAGTCCACTTGAAAGTTTAAGGATACGTTAGCCGTGTTTGGGGCTAAGATCGACTTAAACGGGATCGTTTAGATCCGGTAAAAGAGCATTTGGAGGCTTTATTGTTCCAGTTTAGGGACGTGGTGGTCCACTCTCCAGTTTAGGGACGTGGTGGTCTATCGCCAGTTTAGGGACGTGGTGGTCCATATTCCAGTTTAGGTACGTGGTGGTCCATCGCCAGTTTAGGGATGTGGTGGTCCATATTCCAGTTTATGGACGTGGGGGTCCATGCTCCAGTTTAGGGACGTGGTGGTCCATATTCCAGTTTAGGGACATGGTGGTCCATATTCCAGTTTAGGGACGTGGTGGTCCGACATTAGTTTAAGGACGTTCCGGTCCAACATTAGTTTAAGGACGTTCCGGTCCAACATTAGTTTAAGGACGTTCCGGTCCAACGTTAGGGACGTCTCGGTCCACTATTGGTTTAGGGACGTCTCGGTCCAATATTAGTTTAAGGACGTCTCGGTCCACGAGTTTAAGGACCCCGCAGTCCATATTAATGTGTGGTCGTCGGGACCCGTCACCTCTCTGACGTCGTTGAAGGATTACAATGATAGGTGTCAGAGGAGTTCGGAGATGTACCCTCGAACCGGATGTAAATTGATTTAGGGAGCAGCCGTGCTCAGTCAATTTAATTTGAGGACTTATGGCCGTGACTGGGCTAAGTCCAGTTGAATGTTCAACATTTTTATTTGTCTTTGGCCTATTAGGCCTGAGTTAGGGCTTTGCCCCTTTTTAAATAATGCACTGCATTATTTTTGTTTTGTTTGGGCTCTGCCCTTTTATAAATGATGCAGAGCATCTATTTTGTTTGGGCTCTGCCCATTTTATTGCACTGCAATTTAATTAGGCATACTAGGTCTTTTTGATTTGGGCCTAGCCCTTTAGGAAATGCATTGCATTTGTCAGGCGCTTTGCGCCAATCAGAGAGCGCAAATGCTTGTGGTGACGACACGTGTCACGCAAGCGCAGTGCACTGCACTTGCGCTGCTGACACGTGGCGCGCTCTGGTGAGTTGCGCCAATTCCAGAGAGCAAGGCTCTATTTCAACAGCGCATAGCGCAGATGGTTCAGATGTTGACACGTTGCGCTCTCTGGTAGCTTGCGCCAATCCAGGAGCGCAACAGCGCAGTTTGCAAGTGCAAGGCACTATAATTTGAGAATCTTTTCTAGAACCAATGGTTCATGAAAAAGTGCAAAGCACTGTTTATTATGTGAAAATCATTGATCTTGTTCTTAGATCAATGATCTATTGGAAGAAATTTCTTCTATTTTATGAAGGTTTTTACCTTTTTCTTGAAATTTCTTCAGAGTTCTCTCTGTTTGAAGTTCTTGATTTCTCCCCAATCTTCATTCTTCTTCTTTTTTTTTTAATTTTAGAAAGAATGATCATTAGTCGTTGGGACCCACCACCTCTCCGACGACACTGAGAGATTACAGTGCCATATATCGAAGGTGTGGAGGGATGTACCCTTTGAACTATGTCTCAATTATTAGGGGGGAAGAACAGGTTGGAGCTTAAGCTTCTCGCTGCTGAAAAAGGCTTCTTTGTGTTCGCGCACGTGCGTCGCACGTGTTGGGCTCACGTGCGTCGCACGTGTTGGGCGCACGTGCGTCGCACGTGTTGGGCGCTCATATTTGCACGTGGTGCACATGGATCTTGCGCATATGCGCATTATGTGGGGCAAGCTCCTATGGAGAACGAGTCTCCTTTTAATTGAATATTCTCATGTGGTGCGCACGTGCGTTGCACGTGGTGCGCGCGTGGCGGGCACACGTGCGTTGCACGTGGCGCACATGCGCATTATGAGGAGAAGCAAGGCTTCTATATATGGAGAACAGGCTCCTTTTAATATTATTAAATGTTCTTATGTGGTGCGCACGTGCGTTGCACGTGGTGCGCGCCTGGCGAGCACACGTGCGTTGCACGTAGCGCACATGCGCATTATGAGGAGAAGCAGGGCTTCTATATATGGAGAACAGGCTCCTTTTAATATTATTAAATGTTCTCATGTGGTGCGCACGTGCGTTGCACGTGGTGCCGCATGGCAGGCTCACGTGCGTTGCATGTAGCGCACATGCGCATTATGAGGAGAAGCAGGGCTTCTATATATGGAGAACGGGCTCCTTTTAATATTATTAAATGTTCTCATGTGATGCGCACGTGCTTTGCACGTGATGCCGCATGGCGGGCACACGTGCGTTGCACGTAGCGCATATGGCGCTTGCGCATATGCGTATTATGGAGGAGCATGCTCCTATCTTGGAGAACTAAGCTCCTTTGGAGAACTAAGCTCCTTTGAGTATTGAATCCTTTGAGGATTTAACTCTACCTTTCTAAGAGGTATCCCCTCTTATTTATATGGGAGTGGTAGAGGAGCCATCTCTCCTTTTCCCGATGTGGGACTAAAAAATGCATTCCCCATGTAGTAGAGCATTACTTTAGGTTACACGTGCATAACACATTTGCTCATAACTTTTGATCCCGAATGAATTATGAGGCCCATAATATATCAAATCGAAGGTCTTTTCGAGATGCTTTCAATATCATCAGAATTTAGCCATTTCTCATTCCGGAGTTTGTCAAAATACAGCTCGGAAAATACTGGTTCGCATCGTCTTCCTTATATCACATGTGCATAGACATTTGCTCATAACTTTTGATCCCGGATGAATTATGAGGCCCATAATATATCAAATCGAAGGTTTTTTCGAGATGCTTTCAATAACATCATAATTTAACAGTTCTTCATTGGGGAGTTTATCAAAATACAGGCCGGAAGATACTGGTCCGCATTTTCTTAAGCGTATCGCTGCCATTTGATACCTTGGACTCTTTTGCGCAGAAATTTTTGGCGGGAACAAATGCCCCCCACTACTTTGCCCACGTAAGTATGTACGTGGGTGAAGTAGTGCAGAGTTATGCAGAGTTATGCATGGCGTATGACCAGTTTTGGGTTGATGTATCACTTTCAGAATCTTGATCTAAGAAGATAACGAGCGGACACAAGCGTCGTCATTTATCATTGACTCAAATCTCAACTCTTAAGGAATATAGTTCCAACCCTTAACTCCATGAGCCGCATCCTTCTATTTCTTTTTTTGTCTCACTCTGGCGTGGAGTAGTTCATACGCTTATGAGTAAGTTCTCCATTTCAGTGGCATGTAGCTTTGGCGAGTGTGGCCCATAGATGGTCGGCCCATCTTGACTTCTTTGCAGGGCAGTGATGGCTTAGGAGACAGGGGTAGGATCTGCCACCTAAGGCTTTTCAACTTTACGAGCCGTGAGGGTCTCATAAAGACTTTTCTCCCTACGAGTCGTGAGGATCTCGTAGGTGTATTTTCTCCTTGGGAATCGTGAGGATTCCTAAGTGTGTTTTCTCTTATAAGTCGTAAGGATCCTATAAGAGAGTTTTCCCTCTTACGAGTCGAGAGGACCCGTAAGCGGTTGTTTCCCTCCTTATCGAGATTCGACTTTGGAGAGTGTGACCCGTGGATTGTATGCAAGAGACCGTTTTGGGCCGACTTGCAGGGTCCCAGTGCTTAGGAAACAGGTTTTTTAATCCCTACTGCCTAAGGCTTTATCTCACGAGTCGAGACGCATCGAGAAAATCTCGCAAAGACATCAATTTCCTCACGAGTCGAAACGGATCGAGCAGATCTCGCAAGAACATCTTAACGTCGCATTTAACCTCTGCTCTTTACGACAGAAGCCCGTTAAGGTTGGTGGTACTTAGGGTTTTGGCCATCGTACCGTCGCATAAGCTGATATAGTCCTCGATAGGCAATCGTGCTGTTCGAGTAGCCCTGCGACTGCCGTGTCTTTGATCCCTTCGGGGGCTGGACAAGACGTCTTCAAGCAATCCTCCTTGGCAGTTTGACCGTCAGAAGAGCAAGCGCTAGGAATTTGCCATGCCGCTTTTTACTTGAGGTTAGGCTCATTTTGGAGAGCCCCGATGAGTCATAACCACTCCGCGCTGGTGTGGGGATGATCTCCGATAGTCTTTCGGGCTTTATATGAGTTGCCGTTAAGACCCTGAAGCTAGGAATTTGGCCTTTGCTTCGTTCACTGGCATTGCGTCTGCTGTATCGAGACGAATGTTGCGGTGGGAACTAGGGATTTTGCCGTGGCTCCGTTTGTTTGATGACGTTACGTCTGCTGTGTCGAGACGAACGTTGGGGTGACATCTCGTCTGCTGTGTCGAGACGGACGTCGAACTAGTGACTACTCCATGTGGGATGATCTCTGATAGTCTTTCAGGCTTTATATGACTTGCCGTTAAGACCCTGAAGCTAGGAATTTAGCCTTTGCTTCGTTTGCTGGCATTGCGTCCTCTATATCGAGACGAATGTCATGGTGGCCTCTAGGTTGCTGGTGAACCGTCGAGGTTTGGAACTAGGGATTTTGCCGTGGCTCCTTTTGGTGATGTTGCGTCTGCTGTATCGAGACGAACGTCGAGGTGGTGACCACTCCATGTGGGATGATCTCTGATTGTCTTTTAGGCTTTATATGACTTGCCGTTAAGACCCTGAAGTTAGGAATTTGGCCTTCGCTTCGTTTGCTGGCATCGCATCCTCTGTATCGAGACGAATGTCATGGTTGTCTCTAGGTTGCTGGTGAACCGTCGAGGTTTGGAACTAGGGATTTTGCCGTGGCTCCTTTTGGTGATGTTGCGTCTACTGTGTCGAGACGAACGTTGGGGTGGTGACCGCTCCATGTGGGATGATCTCCGGTTGTCTTTCTGGTTTTATATGAGTTACCGTAAAGACGTTGAAGCTAGGAATGTGGCATTCGCTTCATTTGCTTTATCATGTTTGAATCCCTGCTAGAGGGAGAACGCTGAGGTTGACATTTCGTCTACTGTATCGAGACGAACGTCAAGGAGGTGACCACTTCATGTGAGATGGTCTCCGATTGTCTTTCCGGTTTTATGTGATACCGTAAAGACGTTGAAGTTAGGAATGTGGCCTTCGCTTCATTTGCTTTATCATGTTTGAATCCCTGCTGGAGGAAGAACGTTGAGGTTGACATTTCGTCTACTATATCGAGACGAACGTCATGGAGGTGACCACTTCATGTGAGATGGTCACCGATTGTCTTTCCGGTTTTATGTGAGTTACCGTTAAGACGTCGAAGTTAGGAATGTGGCCTTCGCTTCGTTTGCTTTGGTGTGTCCAAATCCTGTTAGAGGAAGAACGCTGGGGTTGATATTTCGTCTACTGTATCGAGACGGACGTCAAGGAGGTGACCACTTTCTGTGAGATGGTCTCCGATTTTCTTTCCGGTTTTATGTGAGTTACCGTAAAGATGTTGAAGCTAGGAATGTGGCCTTCGCTTCGTTTGCTTACACTGCGTCTGGTATATTGAGACGAATGCTGAGGTGGAGCTGGGATTTTGCCATCACTCCGCTTTGTTTCGACCATGAGGTCTTTTGTTGATGTTGCTTCTGCATCCCGTTGGACTGCGAAGGAACGCCATTGTTGACATCTCGTCTACTGTATCGAGACGGATGTTGAGGTGGAGCTGGGATTTTGCCGTCACTCCGCTTTGCTGATCATGGGGTTTTTGGTTGACGTTGCATCTACATCCTGCTGGACTGCGAAGGAACGCCGTTGTTGACATTGCGTCTGCTGTAACGAGACGAACGCTGAGGTGGAGCTGGGATTTTGCCATCGCTCTGCTTGATGGTGTAACATCTGTGTCCTGCTGGAATGAGGAGGCACGCCGTTGTTGGTCTCCAGGCTGTAGATGTAGCCATTGAGACCCTGAAGCTCGGGATCTTCCTTTTGCTTTGTCTGTTGACATTATGTCTGGGATATTGCGACAAATGTCGAGATGGTCTCTAGGTTATCTATGAACCGTCGAGATTTGGCTTCGCTTTCTGGTGGAGCCTGTTAGGAAGGTATGGTTTCCTCTTTATCTGTGCCCCTGAATTGTATACAGGGATCAATGTGATTTCACCTGTAGGGCAAAAAATTTCATTCTTTCATTTTTTTTATTCTTTCCGCGATGCTTTATCGTTTCAGCTTTTATATCGCGAAGGTCGCGATTGCCCAATCATTTCGGCTATTTTTCGCGGTGCCCAATCATTTCGGCTGTTTACTTTATTTTTACTCGCTGCTTTTTATTGCGAGTTGCCCAATCATTTCGGCTGTTTATTTTATTTTTACTCGCTGTTTTTTATTGCGAGTTGCCCAATCATTTCGGCTATTTCATATGCATACATTTTTACTTGCTGATTTTGTTTGCAAGTTGCCCCATCATTTCGGCTATTTCGTATGCATTTTTTTTTTTGCTCGCTGATTTTTTTTTTCTTGAGTAGGGGATTTGGGATCTGATCCCAATCTTGGCATCAGCATCGCTGCGACTGGAATATTGCCAGGAGCGAATCATCATTTGCCGTAAAAGGACTTGGAATTTGATACCAGTCTAGGCATCAGCATCGCTGCAACTGGGATATTGCCAGGAGCGAATCATCATTTTCCTCTGTCGATCCCGAACAAAGGTGGCTTAGTAAACAGGATTAAGGGTCCTGTCGGCTAAGGCTTTTGACTTCATGAGCCGTATGGGTCTCACAAAGGTATTTCTCCTTACAAGTCGTGAGGATCTTGTAGGTGTGTTTTCTCCTTGGGAATCGTGAGGATTCCTAAGTGCGTATTCTCTTGTAAGTCGTAAGGATCTTACAAAAGGGTTTTCTCCTTATAAGTCGAGAGGACTTACAAGGGTTGTTCACCGTATGGACATATCCCCAGTCACGGGTGGGACTTGGTTAGGGAAATGTTTATTCGCGCCCGTGGATTGTATACAAGGGCCAATATCGGACCACTTGTAGGGCAATGTCGAAAGTTGTGGGGGTTGCTTAAGCACAGATTTAGGCCTCTGTAACTTAAGACTTTCAAATCTTATGAGCCGTAAGGGTCCCACAAGAGAGTTCTCCTTACGAGTCGTGAGGATCTCGCAAGTGTATTTTCTCCTTAGGAATCATGGGGATCCCTAAGTGTGCTGTTCCTTTGTGAGTCGTAAGGATCTCACGCAGGTGGTTTCTCCTTACAGGGTCGAGAGGACCCTATATGTGTTTCTCAACGAGGTTGCGTCCTTTCGGGTTTTCACAAACACTCGCCGGTAGTCCTGCTGTTTTTACTCACGGAGCCCTTTCGGGTTTTCATCCGTGCCCATTTTGCTTATGGACATACCGTTTTTTTTTATTCCTTTTATTTTTCTTTTATTATTTTTTTTTTTACAAGGTCGCGCCCTTTCGGGTTTTCACGAACACTCGCCGGTAGCCCTGCTGTTTTTACTCACGGAGCCCTTTCGGGTTTTCATCCGTGCCCATTTTGCTTGTGGACATACCGTTATTATTATTTTTTGTTAAGGAAATATTTTATACACGTCAGCCTGAAGATGCTGCGGGTTGGGAGTAGTTTAACGACATTTCGGTCATTTGCAAGTTTTAGGACATTGCGGTCCGTCGTTAGTTTAAGGACATCTCGGTCCGTTGTTAGTTTAAGGACGTTTCGGTCCGTTATCCAGTTTTAGGACGTAGTGGTCCGTTAGGCTTTCTCTATGAATGAGCATGATGCCCCCGGCGTGTCCATATTTTTCGGAGCATGCGGTTGTGGCGGGTTCACCTTCCAAATTTCGGACAACGCGAACTTGCCCTGTTGGTATTGGTCTTCAACCCAGTTTTTGAAGACGTAGCAGTCCTCGATCAGGTGACCTACTGTTTGGTGGTAAGGGAAATAATTAGGATTATTAACGTCGTCTGGCCACAACGGACGTTTTGGACTCGGCAGATTGATGAGTCTGTCACACACTGCCAGCTCGAACAGTCCCCTTGTTTTATCTTGCGGAAACGAGTAAGGACGTTTCAACTTTTCCTGGAGGGATTGCCGCTTGTTGCTTTGGCAAGCAACCGGTCTAGGGTCACCTGATTGTTGGTGAGTGCTGGCGACGAGGGCCTTTTTTCCTTTTCCTTTGTTCTTCTTGTTCGGTCCCTTGCTTACGGGGTCGGGATTTTTTCCGAGTAGCATGCGATTGCATGGCTGAACGTTCTCGCAGCTTCTCAATTCCTTTATTTTTGAAATAGGTTCCCCGAGGGAAGAGTTGGGGGTAGCTTCTTCGTCAGAGTCGCTTCCAAAGGTGATAATTTGTGATCCCTTGAAGTCGGCTAAATGACAGTCGGCGGTTGCTCTTTTGCGCTCATCTATCGCATTTTTCCGATGTCCACAAGCTTCACACTTTGTTCTGTCGGAGTGTCGCTTTTGAGCGACGTACCCTTGCCACCAACAGTTAAAGGATTCGCAGTCTTCGGTAGGATGTATGATCTTCTGATGATATAAACAGAAGTTAGGGTGCATCTCTACCTCAGAGAAAGGATTTTCTTCAGAGGGCGGTAGCTTCATTCCTACTGATAGAGCTTTGGCGAACCGTTTCCTCGTCTTGAATTTGTTTTTACCCGCAGTGTATGGCTTTTGATTTGACGGGAATACCTTGGTTATTTCCAGTATGGCCATTTCATGCTCTTGATTGGCTTTTGCTTTCAGACGAATTTCATTTTGGAAGGCATCGATCAACTTGTCTGACGGCCGCGGGATTTTTGTTTCAGGGTCCGCCATTGATTTCTCAGCGCAAGGATCCTCCTCATCATCCGTCAGTGAATGAGAAATCACTTGACAAGTCGCTACGTAGTCTTCGGATTCATCCAATAAGTTTTCTCCATCGTTTTCATCCTTGACGAAAGAACAAGTTGCCCCCGGCGTGTCCGTCTTCTTTGGAGAGTGCGGCTGTGGGGGGTTTACCTTCCAGCTTTCAGACAGCGTGAACTTGCCTTGCAGGTATTGATCCTCGATCCATCCCTTAAAGACGAAACAATCCTCAATCGGGTGACTTACCGTTTGGTGGTAAGGGCAATAATTGGGATTATTAAGATCGCCTGGCTGCAACGGACGTTTTGGATTCAGCAGATTAATGAGTCTGTTGCGCACTGCCAGCTCGAACAGTCTCCTCGTTTTATCCTGGGGAAACGAGTAAGGACGTCCCAGTCTCTCTTCGAGGGATGGGCGTGGACGCACGTTGTTTTGGCGAGCGACCGGCTTTGAGTTGCTCGACTGTTGCTGAGCGTTGGCGACGATGATCGCTTTTCCTTTCTCATTTCGGGGATCGGGTCTTGGAGGAGACGGTCTATGGCCCATCTGGTCCATTTGGGCTAATTTGTCGATCAAGGCCTGGAAGGTGGTCGGCCTGAAGAACATCATGAATTGCGAGATGGTCGCCTGCGAATCGAGAGTGCCCACAAATATGCCTACCGCAGGTGCCTCTTCTATGCGTTGTTCGCATTTCGACCATAGGTTTCGCCATCGTGTTGCGTATTGGACCCACGTTTCGCCTGGCCTTATCCTGGCATTTATCAGTGCTGTTATCGGGGTGCGTTCACTAGCACTCGCGAATCTTTGTGTAAACAGCAGTTCCATCTCTGCAAATGTTTTGACAGAGTCGTTAGGTAGCTCCGAATACCATTCAAAGGCTGTTTCTGCTAAGCTGCCGACGAATTGACGTAGCAACAATTTGTCATCGCCTCCAGTATTGCCGCATAAGGCCCTGAATTGAGCGACATGCTGATGCGGATTCCCTGTCCCTTTATATACGTGGAATTTAGGGATCGTATATCCTGGCGGGTAACTGATTTGGTCATACCAGCTCGGATTCGGTCGTCCAGTTCTAACAATTTGCCCAGCCGCTTCGTTTGCCTGATGAACCCGGATCTGCTGAGCTATATATTCGTCTAGGTCAACTTTGGAGATTGCCTCCTCCTTGGCTGTTGATAGAGCCGGCGGAGGATTTGACGTTTCTCCCCTGTCGTCTTCAAGGACGATCGGAGGATCTTCAGCAGGAGGGTCCGGCTGTAACATCATCCCTACCATATCTTTGAAGAGGAGCGCCATCTGCTTTATGTTAGCCGCCTGCTCTGCAGCTTCTTTGTCCCTCTTTTCGAGGACTCTGCGTAAAAAGTCAGTGTCAGTTTCTTGTTCTTGACGCTCATCCGAAGACCTTTCAGAGCTTTCTTTTGGCTCAGTGAGTGCAGCCATTGTAGTCATCATTTCCTGAAGCTTTTGTTGTTGCTCCTGGGCATTCGTCACGGATCGGGTGAGCGGTCGGTGGCCCGTAGAAGTGCGGCTTTCCTCCTTTCCAGAAGCCATATAAACAGTATGCACCACTATGCCCCCAGACTTGGGGCGTTTGTGTTCGGTGTCTTTGCGATTTGCCGAAGACACAGGGGCTTTTTGCGGCCTCCTTTTTTGAGTGATTGGAGTTAAGGGAACCGTTGTAGTGGGCACCCGAGTAGCTTTTGCTTCTTGTGGTTTGACAGAGTAATCCTTCCCCTGCCGAACCTTCATCTTTTTCTGTCGTCGGAGGCAGTCTCGATCGATCACCGACTCTTGGACCTGTCGCCAGACTTTGTAAATTTTAGAGGACAGTCGTTGAGGGGGCTGCTCTAACTTCTTCTCTGGAGTATTCTCCACAGGTGAAGGAGTTCGTTTCAACATCGCAGTAGGAGAGTTTCTGCGCACCTTGTTGAGCAGTTCAAAGCTGTTCTTGGTTGGAACAGCAGCATCGATCCTCACCATCGGAGTTGGAGGAGTAAGTCCAGAGGGGGAGATGCCCCCACCTTCCTCACTCGGCGCCAGTAACGACGTCGGGCATGTCGTGCTGATGGAGTTGTTTCAGCTATAGGGGTGACCTCCTCATGCCCCCTGTGTTGGTCAGAATATACTGGTACCAGCTTTTTAAAGATCGATGTCCGTTGAACGGGGACGGCCAACTTGTCAGAAGCGGACTTCTGAACATGGGAAGCAACCTTGGTGATTTTTCCAGGAACGTGAGTTGGAATGGCTATCTGCTTCGGGATAACGCTTTCTGGTATGGCAGGCTTCTTCATGGGCCCGATGGAGCACTGGCCTAATCCATTAAAACCTGAAGCAGTGGAGTTGGACGGCCTATTGAAAGGGGTCGCCGCAGTGGTAAGTCAATCGAAGACCGACTTCTTTGGAGCTTCTTGCAATGTCATTGGGGCGTTGAAGCTCATTGGTGGGAGCATGGTCCCAAAAAAATAGTCCAGTGGTGGTTTGAGCCGCCTGCTCCACCGGCATTTTGAAAAGGGAGGCCGCTTGGGGCCCATAACTCACTCCTCCAGTAATGACGGAGCGAGAGCTGTTGCTGTAGGCGATGCAGTTCGAAGCCATTGATCTTCTATTTTCTTCTGCACGGAGCAAGACACCAAATCTTAGTACCTTGAATCCACAGGAAATACAGCAAACCGCGATTTGTTCGCGAACACGACACACGAAGTGTGGAGTAGAAAGAGGAAGAAGTCCCACCGGGCGTGCCAGAATCTGTTCCCCTCCGAAAGACGGCGCACAAGACCGCGATGTCCTGACGCTGAGGTTCGGGGCAGATGCTATTTGGTTTTATCCGTCCACCTCTCCGAAGATGCCAAGTTGATTTATGGCACCGTGTATCGGAGGTTTAGACGGATGCGGCCGATGTAGCAGACTTCGTCAGATTCCCCCTCGCTTGAGGGGTTTTTGATTATGGGGACGCTCTTCCCTGCAGGCGCAAGCCCCTGCAGTTAATTACGCTACCGCATCGCGGTAACAACTTTCTCCTTCTCCAGAATTTCACTTCGTGTCGTGTGTGTTTGTTTTGTTTGTGGTTGCCCGTGGATTGTATACGGAGACTGAGTAATGCCGTCGCCCGTAGGACGTGGATTAGTCCAAATCCGTATTTACTTAGATTTGGGTTTGGTGTTTTTAGTTTAAGGATGCATTAGTCGCGTTGCGGCTAAGATCAACTTAAACGTTCGTTAAGGATACGTTAGTCCTGTTTTAGACTAAGATCAACTTAACGTAGTGATTCATTTAATATATGGCCGTCAGGACTCGTCACCTCTCTGACGTCGTTGAAGGATTACAACGACAGGTGTCAGAGGAGCTCGGAGATGTACCCTCGAACCAGAGTTGATTTAGAATTTTGTAGTCCACTTGAATGTTTAAGGATACGTTAGCCGTGTTTGGGGCTAAGATCGACTTAAACGGGATCGTTTAGATCCGGTAAAAGAGCATTTGGAGGCTCTATTGTTCCAGTTTAGGGACATGGTGGTCCACTCTCCAGTTTAGGGACGTGGTGGTCTATCGCCAGTTTAGGGACGTGGTGGTCCATATTCCAGTTTAGGTACGTGGTGGTCCATCGCCAGTTTAGGGACGTGGTGGTCCATATTCCAGTTTAGGGACGTGGGGGTCCATATTCCAGTTTAGGGACATGGTGGTCCATATTCCAGTTTAGGGACGTGGTGGTCCGACATTAGTTTAAGGACGTTCCGGTCCAACATTAGTTTAAGGACGTTCCGGTCCAACATTAGTTTAAGGACGTTCCGGTCCAATATTAGTTTAGGGACGTCTCGGTCCACTATTGGTTTAGGGACGTCTCGGTCCAATATTAGTTTAAGGACGTCTCGGTCCACGAGTTTAAGGACCCCGCAGTCCGTATTAATGTGTGGTCGTCGGGACCCGTCACCTCTCTGACGTCGTTGAAGGATTACAACGATAGGTGTCAGAGGAGTTCGGAGATGTACCCTCGAACCGGATGTAAATTGATTTAGGGAGCAGCCGTGCTCAGTCAATTTAATTTGAGGACTTATGGCCGTGACTGGGCTAAGTCCAGTTGAATGTTCAACATTTTTATTTGTCTTTGGCCTATTAGGCCTGAGTTAGGGCTTTGCCCCTTTTTAAATAATGCACTGCATTATTTTTGTTTTGTTTGGGCTCTGCCCTTTTATAAATGATGCAGAGCATCTATTTTGTTTGGGCTCTGCCCCTTTTATTGCACTGCAATTTAATTAGGCATACTAGGTCTTTTTGATTTGGGCCTAGCCCTTTAGGAAATGCATTGCATTTGTCAGGCGCTTTGCGCCAATCAGAGAGCGCAAATGCTTGTGGTGACGACACGTGTCACGCAAGCGCAGTGCACTGCACTTGCGCTGCTGACACGTGGCGCGCTCTGGTGAGTTGCGCCAATTCCAGAGAGCAAGGCTCTATTTCAACAGCGCATAGCGCAGATGGTTCAGATGTTGACACGTTGCGCTCTCTGGTAGCTTGCGCCAATCCAGGAGCGCAACAGCGCAGTTTGCAAGTGCAAGGCACTATAATTTGAGAATCTTTTCTAGAACCAATGGTTCATGAAAAAGTGCAAAGCACTGTTTATTATGTGAAAATCATTGATCTTGTTCTTAGATCAATGATCTATTGGAAGAAATTTCTTCTATTTTATGAAGGTTTTTACCTTTTTCTTGAAATTTCTTCAGAGTTCTCTCTGTTTGAAGTTCTTGATTTCTCCCCAATCTTCATTCTTCTTTTTTTTTTTTTAATTTTAGAAAGAATGATCATTAGTCGTTGGGACCCACCACCTCTCCGACGACACTGAGAGATTACAGTGCCATATATCGAAGGTGTGGAGGGATGTACCCTTTGAACTATGTCTCAATTATTAGGGGGGAAGAACAGGTTGGAGCTTAAGCTTCTCGCTGCTGAAAAAGGCTTCTTTGTGTTCGCGCACGTGCGTCGCACGTGTTGGGCGCACGTGCGTCGCACGTGTTGGGCGCTCATATTTGCACGTGGTGCACATGGATCTTGCGCATATGCGCATTATGTGGGGCAAGCTCCTATGGAGAACGAGTCTCCTTTTAATTGAATATTCTCATGTGGTGCGCACGTGCGTTGCACGTGGTGCGCGCGTGGCGGGCACACGTGCGTTGCACGTGGCGCACATGCGCATTATGAGGAGAAGCAAGGCTTCTATATATGGAGAACAGGCTCCTTTTAATATTATTAAATGTTCTTATGTGGTGCGCACGTGCGTTGCACGTGGTGCGCGCCTGGCGAGCACACGTGCGTTGCACGTAGCGCACATGCGCATTATGAGGAGAAGCAGGGCTTCTATATATGGAGAACAGGCTCCTTTTAATATTATTAAATGTTCTCATGTGGTGCGCACGTGCGTTGCACGTGGTGCCGCATGGCAGGCTCACGTGCGTTGCATGTAGCGCACATGCGCATTATGAAGAGAAGCAGGGCTTCTATATATGGAGAACGGGCTCCTTTTAATATTATTAAATGTTCTCATGTGATGCGCACGTGCTTTGCACGTGATGCCGCATGGCGGGCACACGTGCGTTGCACGTAGCGCATATGGCGCTTGCGCATATGCGTATTATGGAGGAGCATGCTCCTATCTTGGAGAACTAAGCTCCTTTGGAGAACTAAGCTCCTTTGAGTATTGAATCCTTTGAGGATTTAACTCTACCTTTCTAAGAGGTATCCCCTCTTATTTATATGGGAGTGGTAGAGGAGCCATCTCTCCTTTTCCCGATGTGGGACTAAAAAATGCATTCCCCATGTAGTAGAGCATTACTTTAGGTTACACGTGCATAACACATTTGCTCATAACTTTTGATCCCGAATGAATTATGAGGCCCATAATATATCAAATCGAAGGTCTTTTCGAGATGCTTTCAATATCATCAGAATTTAGCCATTTCTCATTCCGGAGTTTGTCAAAATACAGCTCGGAAAATACTGGTTCGCATCGTCTTCCTTATATCACATGTGCATAGACATTTGCTCATAACTTTTGATCCCGGATGAATTATGAGGCCCATAATATATCAAATCGAAGGTTTTTTCGAGATATTTTCAATACCATCATAATTTAACAGTTCTTCATTGGGGAGTTTATCAAAATACAGGCCGGAAGATACTGGTCCGCATTTTCTTAAGCGTATCGCTGCCATTAGATACCTTGGACTCTTTTGCGCAGAAATTTTTGGCGGGAACATTCACGAGTTGGCAACTCACCCCCGTTGTGCCACAGGTGTTTCAGGTTTTTCCCCAGAGTAGTCGAGGCAGGCTATTCCTTTATTCAGCTATCCAGCTACCACCTTTTGCTACAGATACCGCATCAGCTCACAGTACCCTTTTGCTTAGGTGGGTTAGACGGTTATCTGTATTTCATATTATACCTTCGTTGTATATTGTACTCTCTCTCCTTCTACTATTGTATTATTGACATAGAGACTTGGTGAGGACGTTAGATGTATTATTGTGGATTTGAGGTCTTATGTATATACAGCTTCTATCTCTACTGTTATTATTTTCTGTTGTATTCATTATGGCTGGTTTCTACAAATGGGTGTTGCTAAAATTTTAAAGAAAGAAAGTAAGACTTTTAAAGAATTTGGGTTGCATTTTCAAATGTTTCAAAACTTATATTATCTTTTCCGTATTTTTATGGTTTAGATTTCTGGGTTTTGGCTTTCTTTTACTACGTTGCGTCTTTAGGCGTTGCGTAGTATTAGGGCCGTCACGGGCCATTCTTGGGTCGTGACAGCATTCCTCGCTCCCACTGTCATCGAGAAACCGAGGTATCTCTCAGGCGGGTGAGGAACCCTACCAGATCAGCGGAGAGGCTGAGGTTCGTCGGGGACTATAGAATCCTTTGGTTCTGTCAAATCAGCTGCAGTTTTGTATTGCTGGAATCTTTCCAGTTCTACAGAACTGAACTTACCTCGATTTTGTCCGGATTTTTCTTAAACATAGGCCGGACAACCCCAAATCTTAACTCGGTTAAGAGATGGGTTCTTCCCATACCATATCTCATATGGAGTGGTAAACACTGATTTGATTCAAACCTAATTCAATAGGTATGCAGCTTCTCAAGTGCATAACCCCAAAAGAAAATAGGTAACTCAGTAATACTCATCATAGAGCACACCATATCTAATATTGTGCGATTGCTCCGCCCCGATACACCGTTGTGCTGTGGTGTATTCAGAGGAGTAACACTGAGAGAGAATCTCATTCTCCTTTAGAATAGTCCAGGAATTCTATGCACAAGTATTCACCTCCCTGATCTTATCATAGGACATAATACTTATACCCGTATTTTGGTTCTCTACTTCTAACTTATATTTTGTGAATATCTCAAAAGGTTCGGACTTATGTTTCAACAAGAACATATGTCTGAATTTTGAGAGATTATCAGAGAATGTAATGAAATACAAAGAACCAGTCTTGGCATGTGTAGACAGGAGACCGTACATACATCATCATGTATCAGTCCTAAGAGTTCATTAACCCTTTCTCTGTTTTCAGTAAACGGAGCTATGGTCATCTAATCTTTGTGACATGAGTGGCAAGTTTCACAAGATGTAAATTCAAACTGATTTAAATATGCATATAAAATGTAGCTTCAGCCAGTCGGGTCGAATTGATATGACCTAGTCTACAATGCCTCAAGAAGGATTCGTTCATTTCTGAACTCTTCCTCTTGTGTGTGTTCTGTATACTAGGAACTGTAGTTTGATTTAGAACATCAATGCTTTTAGATAACGTGCCTGAACCGATCAACTTTTGATATAGGAAATGTTCAAAACATTATCCATCAATACAAAATTTTATCATTACTTTAATAAATAAAGATATTGATATGATTTTGTATATCAGGTTCGGTATCTAATAGCATTTGTTCAGAATCAATGTATTGGTAACACAGGGTGACAGTGACCAACAGACTTGGCTGCAACACTTGCCCCATTTTCTGTCTCATGAAACTTATCACCCGTTCTCAGTTTTTCTACCTTTTCGTAGCCCTATGTAACAGATTACATATCTGGGATCCTGATCCTGTATCAAATACCTAGGATGCAAAGGATACTGAGAAACAGTTCTGTATAATGAACACACCCGAAGGAGATGCATCATATGCACTATTTTCGTTTGGGCGGCATAAGAATTCTGGTATTCCCCTATTTCCTGCTCTGTCTTATAACAATTATAAGTTGGAGCGGGACCAACGTTCCCCAGCTCAGTATAACAAGCGGGTTCGGTCAATACATCCATATTATTATCTTGATTAAGGCGTGATATGGTCGCTACCTGGAGAGAGAGAGAAGAAAACACTCTGCGTGCGCTCTTGCAAGATCAGATTGGTTATTTATTTTATCTAATCAGGATGGCTCCCACTGTTTTTATCAAATCTTCCTTCAAACCCCAAAAGGAAAGACTAGCCGGGATTAATTACACTCTACAAGTTCGCCAATCTTTCAGCCAGGCCAGTGTCGGTACTTTGAGGGAGGTTCCCCGTGCTTTCGCACGGACCTAATTAATGTAAACCTCGTTTTCCCAGAGGCGTAACCCCGTTGACACCTTTCTAGACACCTACTTGATCAGCTAATTGTAAAGTGAAAAACTCTCCCAGGAGTAACAATTACTCGCAGTGGGTATCGGGATCCAACTATCATATAGAAGGTATGCAATCTCATTCCAAATTTCAACACTTGAAACTCCCGATAAATGTTTTTACCCCTAGCACCTATGACCTTGGCTAAGGTCAACAAATCATAAGCACTAGTCAAGTTCTACCCGTCATTTCGTGATTAATTAGACCCACCCACATGACCCTTGGCTAAGGTCAACAAAGCCACATGACTGTCCTAACTAATCGCATCATATGCGGTGTAGGAAGACATCACTTAGCTACCGTACACTGTGCCTTGACTATGGTCAACAAACACAGCACGAATACTAAGTACTCTACTTCCTAAAATGACGGAGGGTTGCGACTGGTTTTTATGAAAACCTTTAACGCTTTGAACTTGATCTCGTTGCGGAATCAAATGGTTTTTAAATGGAATGTTTTTGAAGTTTTCTAGTTTTGCTAAAGGGGTCACTCCTGATGAAGGGATCGTCGACCATTTCCTCGTCGAATGAGGTGCGGGATATATCGTATATATCACTGTGCAAAGCAGAAACTATAGAAGCAATCAAAAGACAAACCGAGAGTTGTAGCATCTGCCAGTTATTGCTAAAGGAGTCACTCCCGGTGAAGGGATCTCGGTCCTTTCCTCATCGAATAAGGTGCAGGATGTTCTACAAGGAACACCGCGATGCAAAGCAAGAACTGTAGCTACCTGTTTTATTTTGAAATTCGATTCCACAACATCAATTAGGTTTATTTTCATTCATTAAGCTCATTAATGAATATCCCATCATTTAAATTACCTAAACATCACAGATAAATATGACGTACGCTTATGCCATCCGCATTCGCCACGATGTCCCGTCTGCACCGTTAGGTTAGGTAACTAACGGCGGAGCGGGGCAGGGCTAGCGCGGGTGTAAAACATAAGCAACATCTATATAATATATCATATATACTATATATACTATCTATCTGAACAAATCACATGATCACATCACAGATAACGCAGCAGAAAATATCATATGAAATATGTTGGAGATAGTGCCCTCAGAGTCAATTATTAGATCACAGGCACATGATTGCAATGATTGAGGGATGACCTATCCCGGTAGGACAGTCTTACTCGATATGATAGTATGCTATCTGGTTTACCTTTATCATCGTGTACTGCTTCAGGTGACCTTACAGGTCGCTATTACATGCTGATAGAGCCCCTAGGATTCTTGCTTGACTGCCAGCAGTATGATGGCGATCATATAAGTGAGAGCTGGTGGTCTATAAGCACATCCTTAAAAGGTCCCTAGTCATGGGAGTTTCGAGACAGGGCATCGATTCTCCAGAGTAGACTAGTGTATACAGTCGAGACCCCGACGAGGGGCGGTGGCCGGTCTCACAAGCCAATGGTGTCAGTTGGTTCACCTAAGATGTTTACAGGTGCTCATTGGGTTATGAGTACACCGGACAGGACTCGCTGGGAACATGCTAGTTGGTCTTATACCTGACGTCAGATAGCAGTTCCCTGGTGACATGTGTACAGGTTAGTTCATCGACCTGGGGATCGTCATTTGTCTCGTGTGAGTTCCCACTGTACTTTGATTACTACCCTACCACGGCTCAAAGGAGTCGTGCAAACAGGTTTTAGTTGGGTACAGTCCCGAGCCACATGGAGGCAGTGAGCGGATCTTCAGGGGTTCGTCTCTCCCGGTATTGGGGGTGAGGTCGCGCTGTGCCTAGGAGAGCCATTACGCAAAGCCCTCGGCCGAGGCAGGAGATTTACTGGTAGGTATTCCAGTAGTATCTCAGGGCGTTCTGGGCTACACTCCGACACGACTTGTACCGCTTTTGGGGGTCTGACTTTTACCAACCCCGTAGGCCCGACATGCGATGCTCATAGACGAACGGACCGGACTGCACGGATATTGTCACTGACAGGCTCAGTAGGGTGTCAGGATGAGTTCGCTCATCGACGTCCCTTTTGGTCAATAGCAGGGGGCCCGTCACGTATTGGCTAATACCTCTGACGTGCTAGTGGTTAAATCCACAGCCATAGTATTGACGAGTCTTTAGAGTCCACCACACTTTCAGTTACTCAAGCTTTCGGGCGAAACGCTGTAGAGGCCGTATGGAGATATGGCAGGGTCCGATCAGATACGTGCGGTACTGCACGGATCAGGATCGGACAGTTTTGTACTAGTGGCCGTATAGTTATATGGCAGGGTTCGATTTGATACGTGCGGTATTGCACGGATCAGGATCGAACGGATATTACTAGCCGGCTTTGGTTTAAGCCGGATCCTGGTTTAGTACAGTGTAGATTTTGTCTCATTGCATTTGTATCCGGACGGAATACAGATGCAGGTGTGTATGCACAGTATCGGGGTTTTCCTGTAATTTAATACGGGACCAGTTTTCTGGAGTTGCCAGTTTGCATTCCGTTCCGGCCGGTTTTCCTTTGTTCTTTCCCGGCCGGACTTTTCTGATGGAGGGGGTAATTTGCAGTTTTGCAAATTACATTTGAGGAGGGGGTTTCTAGCATATGTATTTATTATGATAGCATCTTTAGATACCATTCTTTTCCTTCATCATTTCTTGCTTTATGAAGATTAGAAATGAGATGAAAGTTGATGTGAGATTGTTATGATGATGTTTAGGATGTGGTCACCTCTTGCTTTATCCTACACTCACCTCCCTTCATGAGTTTGTATTTCTTCCTCCACCATTCTCATTTTGGAAATGGTTGAAGACATTTGAGAGAAAAGAAGATGAGAGCTTCATTTTTGAGAGTGTAGTTTTTGATCTCTTTTCATGTCAAGAAAAATGCAAGCACTATTTTCTTATCTTGATTCCTCCATCATCTTCAAAGGCAACAAACCCCAAATGAGACATAGCTTCAACCCTACACATTCTACAGCAAATCTTGGACGCGTCGGCCAGCCAACTTCGCGCCCGAGTTGCCTCGGTATTGAGGTGGGAGCCCGTAAAAGACGCAGGCGATGTGGTGCCCTTCCGGCGAGGAGGCGACGATGTGGAGACAAGACTTTCCGCGGGAGACCGGGACGATGACGAGAAGACCGGAGGACTCGGATCACTCGGTATACTTCTCTTCCCATCTCTTGTTAGCTAGCATTAGGTTAATGGTTACGATCCGGGTCTTCATTGTCCGCGGTAGCGCCAGTTTCCAAGTAAGGAAAATTTTTGATTCCGCATTTTGGCCTCGGAAAGACGGCCGGGGCGCTGCCGTGGCGCAACATGGTATCAGAGCCACGCCATTAACCTTGCCTAGCTTGTTCTAGTGTGTTTTACATTTCCGATCGAACAAAATCCCAAAAACCACATTTCGTGTGCATCAGTTTTCTGTCGATTTTTTCCAAGCTCTAAAAATTTTTCAGGTTGTAAAAAACTAATGTGCTGGAAATTATAAGACATCTGTAAAAATTCGACACATTCAGTCGATCATTGTAGCACGGAACCGCGGCCAAACCCCCCTTAGGCCGCGGTTCCGCCGCACATTGGTGTCTTCACTGTGTCCAATTTTTCTAGTGGGCTTGTGGGCTGATTTTGGGGGTTTTGGGATATTATATTTGGGCCCAGATTTTCTGTGAGTGCTACAGTATTGCTTGGGGGCCCACTTGTTAATTGTTTGATCGATCGGATATTTTAAACACATTATTTCACAGTATTTACATTATATCTGCGACCGTGAATGTCACTTGATCGGTAAATCCCGTCTAACTGCTATAGCCCGGTTAGACGGATTTGCGAACGTGACTTTCACGTTGATGTTCTATGTTTATGCTGTGTTGTTGCGGATCGGTCGTGGGGGATAGCCTGGATGCAATGCTAGTACAGTTTTGTTGTATTATGTACATTTGATATTGCGGGGCGAGCGTCCGACATGTGGACTGCCGTCACTGCCTGTTTGTATTATTCTTTTGGGGCACGACCTGGTTGCGGTCGATGTACCCGGTGTATGTATATTTTTCTTTCTGTACTAGGATTACCCCGCGGAGGGGTGCACGGATAGCCGGGTTCTAGAGGGCAACGGGCCCGCATCTCATGGCATTGAGACGGAGGGGGCTTCACTCTAGGATTGGCAGGCTATTCGCCGCACTCGTAGGGGGTACAGGTTGACCCGGGAGAGGTTCCCAAGTTACCGGATTCCATGAAGTGCTGGGTGGTCCATTCACGGTGCTGAAGGGGGCTGCCTCGCTTCAGGTTTTGGCGGGTGACTTGCCGCGCCCATAGGGGTCTAGGATTTCATTGCTCAGGCTATCCACACGACCAGGGAAACGTCGGGTTTCAGCAGCGGCTCTGTGAAACCCGGGGATCCCAGATATCTGTGTTGTTCTGTGATGCTGTACATTTCTGTGATGTTGCATTCTTATCATGCCTTGAGCGAATATAATATATTGGTATATATATTAGTAGATGTTGTATATGTTTTGCATCCGCGCTAGTCCAGTCCCCGCTCTGTCGTTAGTTAAGTAACCTAACGGGTGATGACGGGACCCAGTGGCGAATGCGGATGGCATATACGTACATCATTATTTTCGTTCTTTATTGGTGTGATCAATTGATGGGATTGCGTTGATTCGGATCAATGCAAGATAAACAAACCTATTCTGATGTTGTTGGAACAATTTTTCAAAAAGCTGTTATTGCAAGAACGTTCACTTTTGTTTTGCATCGTGGTATTCATTTGGAATATCCTGCTCCTCAGTCGACGAGGCAAAGGCCGAGATCCTTTCACCGGGAGTGACCCCTTAGACAGAAGTTTGCGTCAGGGCATTAATTTCACTATAGCCGATTACTTTTGCTTTGCATCGTGGTATTCAGTTGGAATATCCTGCACCTCATTCTACAGGGATAGAGCCGAGATCCCTTCACCGGGAGTGACCTCTTTAGTAAAGGTTTTCGTCACTATATTTTCTAAAAAGTTATCCAGTTCCTTCAACGATATAAAGTTTATTACGGTAAAAGGTTTTTCGCCAAAAACCATTCGTAGCCCTCCGTCATTTTAGATTAGTATTACTTAGTATTCGTGCTGGGTATGTCGTGCTTAGCCGAGGCGTAGTGTTCGGTAGCTATGTAGTGCTTTTCTGTTGCATGGATATGAGATTGGTTAGGACAGTCGTGCGGTCATTTTGGCTCAGTCAAGGATTCGTGCGGGTGGGTCTAATGCAATCAAGATAATGACGGGTTGAACTTGACTAGGATCCTTTGATATGTTGGCTCAGTCAAGGCTACTTGGGTCCTAGGGGTAAAAATCACATCGGGAGTTTCAAAAGAACTGAAACTTGCCAGGCATGCGCATACCTTCAGGAGTGTGGTGACTTGAGTGGATTCCGTCAAGTTATCATGCGATGATAGTTGGATCCCGATCCCCACTGATGAGTTGGTTTACTCCTCGGGTGATCCCGACTAATTCTTCTTTCAGGTTTGGGTAAGAATTTGAGGTTACAGTGGGAGGTTTCCAGATTAGATAAATTGGTAACCATTCTGATCTAGGTTAGAGTGCACGTTGAGTGTTTCTTTTCTCTCTCTCTTTGGCAGCGACCATTGACCCGACCCTGGACTATGACTCAGTGACCAAGATGACCGAACCTTCTTAACACTGGCTTTTGGATTGTCAGAGTTGTAAACCTCATTGCCACTCCTACTTTTACCCTTTTCTCCAGAACACCCCGTATTACTACGAACGTCCACTTCCATTGGACAAAACCATCGTATGGTTATATACGAACTCGAAGGACTTCGAGGATGGTTTCTGGTTCAGGAGAAAACGAATAGGATTATTCAGTTGTCTTTTCTTTTCACCTTCTCTCATTGCGAGTACTCTTTGGTTTAGGAGATAATACACCTATTACGCAAATTGGATAGTCTTCTTCCAAACCTTAGGCTGGTGCCGAACGGTGGGGAATGAAGAAAACCAATTAGCATAACGATGGTGTGCAGAAGGTATTAAGTTAAGACAAAGCAAGGGATTAGTAGGAGGGAAAAGTAAAATGCGACTGATATTCACGACCAAACCAAGTATTTCTTCGCCAATCCTAAATCACCTTTGTATTTCTCCAGGACACTCCGTATCACTACGAAGATCCACAGTTTATTGGATACTCCATCGTATGGTTATATACGAACTCGAAAGGAACTTGTTCTAGTTCGGGGATGAATTCTGGTCCGGGAGAAATAGGAATAAGGTTTATTCAGTTGTCTTTTATCTTCACCTTCTCTCGCTTTGCGAGTGCTCCTAGGATTAGGACAGTACACCCTTTATGCTTATTGGATAGTCTTCTTCCAAACCATAGGCTGGTGCCGAACGGTAGGGAAGGAAGAAAACCATTTGGCCTAAGGGGTGTGCAGAAGGTAATGACTAAAGACATATAAAGGGATTTGGAGAGGTGGCAAAAAATTATACGGTTATAGTTGTGAATCTGGATAATGGTAGAGGCATTACTAGGAATACCAGGATACCCCATCGAAACATTTCAATGTTTCAGTTCAACTGTGTACTGTTAAAAGAAAACTGATTTCCTGATTAGACACTTGCTCCAGGGTATGTATTTACCAGGTTTGATTCTCACATCTGTATGGTTTTACAGATGATGAGTGGGAGTAAGTTATTGGGAATAGGGTGATCATCCTTATTATATCGGGATTCGTTGTAATCGGTGATATTTGAGGAGATCATCTGGGCTGTTTGCCGGTCGGCAAATATTTGGTTTTGAATATCCGCTGTTGTGCACCAATTTCAAATTGATATATCTGTACGTCTATTTTCATAGAGTGAGATTTACCTTTTGATATTATGTCGATGACATTTACCTATATCAGTGGATGGTTAGGTAAGGAGCATTAAACAGCGGTGTAATTCTTCTTAACCATAAGTACAGTTTTCAACCTACGACGCACAGTGAAAGAGTTGTTAGACTCAGCGGACTTATACAGAGTATTGTATGTTGTCCAGTGTCCATTAGGACAGAGGGGTTGGTCCTCATACTATATTCTGTTTACTTTTAACTTCTCTAGTTCTTAGACATGTGTTTCGTAGGAACACAGGGTCTAAGTTTTGAGGAGTTATAGGTATTTGAATAGAGTAGAGAACCAGGTGTAGCAAGTAACGGGATTCTTCAAAATGATCGAAGATGTAGATACTTGTGTATGGTGTTCAGTTGATAGTAATGATTAAGAGAACTAGCTTCTCTTTCAGGTTACTCATAATTGGAAGCATTCCTAAGTTGAGTAACGCTGATCGGCCTCCTTCCATTTAGTTGACATGCACTGGAGACAGCTGCATGATTTGAATCTGGTTCAATTAAATCAGTGCCTCTGGTTCTATATTGGATATAGAACAGTTCATATCTTAACGATGTTAAGGTACGGGGAGTTGTCCGGCTTATGCTTAAAACCAGACACTGGACAACTCAAGGCACGTTTCTGTAATGGCTGTTTGCGGGTTGGCCCAGGCTATGACGAGGGTTGACTTTCTACCATCTGGAAGATCAATAGAGATATTGTTCTTGACTCGCCACATTTTTAAAAGAAATGGATTTTTAGAAAACAGTAGTGGGAGTATGGTAGAACTGGAAGTGATTCCAGAACCGCAAACGATTACTGAAGATTTGATAAGGAACCTAAAGATTCAATCTGGTTTGACATTCCATTGGCCACTCCGCAGATACGGTGGGTAACCTCAGGCACCCGAGAGGTACTCTGGTAGCCTCAAGGACGGTGACAGGGAAGTTCTTGTTTACCCACACTTGCCATTGCTGTTGTTCCAGGCCGCGAGACCCGGCAGGAGGATGAGTATAGCGTCATTCTGAACTAGCTTCAGAAGTGTACGTGTAAATGACTCTGCCAGAGGGTTGTCGTAGTCAGTGGGAGCAGCGGAAGCATTGGTGTACAGGTGGCTTATGTCTATTTGTAGACTAAAGCAGATATAGCGAAGATAGATCATCTATTTCTGACATGACAGTCATAGGTTTGACGTCATCAGAATAGGGGATGGATCTGTTGAGAAGGTAGTAGGGTGTGATGTCATGGTATTTGGATGACATACACAGAGTAGGAAGTGATATTCCTATACTACGATCGGTTATACTTTGGTTGTCACACAGTTGTTTCTCCACACAGGACTTGAATATTATATCAGACATTTTGGTTACTAGATCTATGGTTTTAGATCTAGATTTGGGTAGTTTCCCAATCTGGGTACCTTGACAGCATTCTATGAGTATTTAGAATGGACGACTCCTGGCACGGTAGTGTACCTGTAGGTGATGGAGTCACCCTATCTAAAGGTGTCTTACAGACTAAAGGGGAGAGGGATACGCATGATTGACAGATCACTTGCTTAGGCAATTGAGTCAATCATGAGATGTCAAGTACCACACCAGATGTTGTTCTTGCAGTAGATGCAATAAGTTGATATTGATCCAATCCTGGAGAAACAGTCGGAAGCAGTTTTAGAACATAAGTTGATGTTCTAGGGATATGATAACGGCAGCCTCCTTTAGGAGACGGTTATCATTCCAGGCTTCCAAGGTGACCTGGATGGCAGAGTGGCTGTCAGAGTTATAGTTTCTCCTTCTGACGAGGGGAAGTATTTTGGACAGGTGGTCCAAGGCAATACTGAGGGAGGCATGGCGCTGGGTACTGATTAAGTTCAGTTATCGATACAGTCTAAGAAGTTTGGATTTGGAGTTCATTTATGAGCTAGGTCCCATCAGATATCCAGACATACTCTAAGACATGTATTGCTCATTTCGGGAGATGACTTTCTCTGCGAACTTGAGATATAGAGAGACATAGAAAGAAACATCACAGCGGATCCACTCACTGAGGCTATTCCTCGAACGCAATAGTTTCGCAAACAAGCTTTGTGAGACTGACTAGTAGAGGAGTTGGGTGTTCGGTATCACACGGGCTGTGAGTATGCGACATCGCAATAATTAGCCTTGAGTGCAAGTGGGAGATTGTTGGAGATAGTGCCCTCAGAGTCAATTATTGGATCACATGCACGTGATTGCAATGATTGAGGGAGGACCTATCCTGGTAGGACAGTCTTACTCGATATGATAGTATGCTATCTGGTTTACCTTTATCATCGTGTACTGCTTCAGGTGACCTTACAGGTCGCTATTACATGCTGATAGAGCCCCTAGGATTCTTGCTTGACTGCCAGCAGTATGATGGCGATCATATACGTGAGAGCTGGTGGTCTATAAGCACATCCTTAAAGGTCCCTAGTCGTGGGAGTTTCGAGACAGGGCATCGATTCTCCAGAGTAGACTAGTGTATACAGTCGAGACCCCGACGAGGGGCGGTGGCCGGTCTCACAAGCCACTGGTGTCAGTTGGTTCACCTAAGATGTATACAGGTGCTCATTGGGTTATGAGTACACCGGAAAGGACTCGCCGGGAACATGCTAGTTGGTCTTATACCTGACGTCAGATAGCAGTTCCCTGGTGACATGTGTACAGGTTAGTTCATCGACCTGGGGATCGTCATTTGTCTCGTGTGAGTTCCCACTGTACTTTGATTACTAACCTACCACGGCTCAAAGGAGTCGTGCAAACAGGTTTTAGTTGGGTACAGTCCCGAGCCACATGGAGGCAGTGAGCGGATCTTCAGGGGTTCGTCTCTCCCGGTATTGGGGGTGAGGTCGCGCTGTGTCTAGGAGAGCCATTACGCAAAGCCCTCGGCCGAGGCAGGAGATTTACTGGTAGGTATTCCAGTAGTATCTCAGGGCGTTCTGGGCTACACTCCGACACGACTTGTACCGCTTTTGGAGGTCTGACTTTTACCAACCCCCTAGGCCCGACATGCGATGCTCATAGACGAACGGACCGGACTGTACGGATATTGTCACTGACAGGCTCAGTAGGGTGTCAGGATGAGTTCGCTCATCGACGTCCCTTTTGGTCAATAGCTGGTGGCCCGTCACGTATTGGCTAATAACTCTGACGTGCTAGTGGTTAAATCCACAGCCATAGTATTGACGAGTCTTTAGAGTCCACCACACTTTCAGTTACTCAAGCTTTCGGGTGAAACGCTGTAGAGGCCGTATGGAGATATGGCAGGGTCCGATCAGATACGTGCGGTATTGCACGGATCAGGATCAGACAGTTTTGTACTAGTGGCCGTATAGTTATATGGCAGGGTTCGATCTGATACGTGCGGTATTGCACGGATCAGGATCGAACGGATATTACTAGCCGGCTTTGGTTTAAGCCGGATCCTAGTTTAGTACAGTGTAGATTTTGTCTCATTGCATTTGTATCCGGACGGAATACAGATGCAGGTGTGTATGCACAGTATCGGGGTTTTCCTGTAATTTATTACGGGACCAATTTTCTGGAGTTGCCAGTTTGCATTCCGTTCCGGCTGGTTTTCCTTTGTTCTTTCCCGGCCGGACTTTTCTGATGGAGGGGGTAATTTGCAGTTTTGCAAATTACATTTGAGGAGGGGGTTTCTTGCATATGTATTTATTATGATAGCATCTTTAGATACCATTCTTTTCCTTCATCATTTCTTGCTTTATGAAGATTAGAAATGAGATGAAAGTTGATGTGAGATTGTTATGATGATGTTTAGGATGTGGTCACCTCTTGCTTTATCCTACACTCACCTCCCTTCATGAGTTTGTATTTCTTCCTCCACCATTCTCATTTTGGAAATGGTTGAAGACATTTGAGAGAAAAGAAGATGAGAGCTTCATTTTTGAGAGTGTAGTTTTTGATCCCTTTTCATGTCAAGAAAAATGCAAGCACCTTTTTTCTTATCTTGATTCCTCCATCATCTTCAAAGGCAACAAACCCCAAATGAGACATAGCTTCAACCCTACACATTCTACAGCAAATCTTGGACGCGTCGGCCAGCCAACTTCACGCCCGAGTTGCCTCGGTATTGAGATGGGAGCCCGTAAAAGACGCAGGCGATGTGGTGCCCTTCCGGCGAGGATGCGACGATGTGGAGACAAGACTTTCCGCGGGAGATCGGGACGATGGCGAGATGACCGGAGGACTCGGATCACTCGGTATACTTCTCTTCCCATCTCTTGTTAGCTAGCATTAGGTTAATGGTTACGATCCGGGTTTTCATTGTCCGCGGTAGCGCCAGTTTCCTAGTAAGGAAAATTTTTGATTCCGCATTTTGGCCTCGGAAAGACGACCGGGGCGCTGCCGTGGCACAACAAAATATTGGATATACTAGGACGTCCGTATTTTCAATACGAGCCAGTATAAAACACGGATTCCACGGTCGCGATGAATAGCTAAACCCACACCCCAAGACCCCTACGAGAGCGGCAAGCAACCCTACCAATTCTAGAGTTAGGAGACCCGAACTCGACTCCTCGAGTTGGTCTCCCACTGGACTCCAGAACCCGGTTACTTGTGCCCTCCTCCTTGGGTCTATCCTAGTGCGGAAAAGTAAATAATATACAAATGGTGACATCATCCGCAACCTGGAAGTGCCCCAATAAAAGAATATTACATACAAGTTTTTACATGAATGAAAATGAAAAACACTCATCTCACATAAAAAACCCCGGCTATTCAAACACGATGATCCAATATAACATATCCAGCAACACATAACATCACATGTCATCAACGTAAGTAAACATGCGTATCCCAATTGTCGTTGACATATAGCAACGAAACCGGCGATATCACATATTACACTTACGGTCACAGAAAAGAATGTGTAAAACTACAACAGTTGGAATCCGCAATCTCTTTAGACATCACATGCCTAATCAAATGAATTCCTTAGACATCGCATGCCTAACAATTATAAACCCCGCATTTTAGTCTCATTATCGAAAACTCTTTTCAATATCAATTCGGGCAATTCAACAAGATTCCCGACATTTTGATCGAATGCTCGTCGCAAACTTTAGTAGGCGGCCGCACCCCCGATACCGTCGACGAAGTGCACTAAGGCGGAACACTGCTACCGCGAGCACCCGAACGGATGCTTTCGGCGACGGGGTTCTCCTACAGTCACTTGGTCGGGGCTATGGAGTGAGGCTGTCTATTAAGTTTACCCGGCGAGTATTCACGTACACTACGTGATTGCGACGGACTTTTGATCACATCAAAATTCCGTGGCAACCGATCAAGTGAGACTAAACAGCTATGTTTATAACATTCATCCAGTCATCTCATAACTATTTGCGAATTCCAAGTATTGTATCACATTTCGGATAAATAGAAAATGTTAAACTTTCCGATCGAACAATCGAACACCCAAGTTTTCCCGATACAGTCCAACACATGAAATAAGTCTAAAAACATTCAGTTCGTGCCTCAGTACCAACGGTCCAGCCGTAGAAGGGTCAAGCCAACGCCTTACATGTGGCACGCCGTACTGCCCCAAACCCTAAGGTTCAAAGGGCAGCTCAAGACGGTCACATAATCGAGTTAAGGTTTGTTGTCTTCTAGAGGGACCATCGCGTTACATGCACTGCTTAGAACGTCGTTAAACTACGGAAAAGTCCAACAATTGGAAATTTCCCTGCAGGGGAAAAAGTAGGTATTTATATCCGGTCGAACTTTTTAACATATTCTAAAATTACCCGGAAATCACACAGACAAAATTAGACAATCCGATCGAAACACCGAGTCCCCAATACAACCCAGAAAATTCAACTCTTGAATAAATATTAAAAATTCCCAGAAAAACCAGAAACAAAATATAAGAATTACTGTGCAGAAAAAAATGTCTGAAGAGACCAAGTTGCCGCGGAACCGCCGCATTAGGCATGCCAATGCTGCGGTTCCGCCGCACTATAATCGATTCATGGGTCCCGTTTTATACAGTAATTCTTAGAATCTTCTACTGAGTTTTCTGCATATTTTTAATTCTCAAAAAACCACGATTTCAGAAAATGTCCAGAGAGCCGTTTTGAGTTAGGGTTTCGGGTCGATCGGACTTCTAACTCCGTCTACGCATCGCCTAAGGCTCTAGCTAGGCTCTGATACCACTGTAGGTCAGGCAGCCACCCCATCCAATGGGGTCGCCGTAGCACCAACGGGTCCCTCAGCCGCTACTTTTTACGCATGCCCCCTCGCGAGGACTACAACCCGCCGGAACACCTTCCGGTCTCGGGACACCCTGGGGGTAAGAGCCTATGCTTCGTCACACTGTCACACAGTGAGAACCACCCATAGGTCGACATCCAATGTCTAGTAGCTCTGATACCACTGTAGGGTTCCTAGGCACACTAATGAAGTCTCACAAGTGATCAAACATGCTCAATTCAAAATTTCCTTGTGCCTACAAACCCTAATACAGATCGTTAACTAGATATATAGGTGATGCGATGCAAGTAAATGAATTTATAGCTAAAGGGAAGGGGCTACAACCTTTGTAGATCCGGTCCTCCACCTCCTAGGCTCCGTGATGAAGTCCCCTCACTGTCCATATCGGATCCCGGACTCTAGCATCGGCTTCATCGGAGAATGGGCGGGCTAGGTCATCGACTACGATGCCGAAGATGATCTACGTCGAGGCATCACAAGATCAACCTCCTACTTCACCATGCCATGAAAACTTGTGAAGGAAACACCCTATACTACTTGGCAAGAGGTAGAGGATGAAGAAATTGTTGGAGATAGTGCCCTCAGAGTCAATTATTAGGTCACAGGTACGTGATTGCAATGATTGATGGAGGACCTATCCCGGTAGGACAGTCTTACTCGAGACGATAGTATGCTATCTGGTTCACCTTTATCATCGTGTACTGTTTTAGGTGACCTGACAATTTGCTATTACACGTTGATAGACCCCCTAGGATTCTTGCTTGACCACCAGCAGTATGAGGGCGATCATATAAGTGGGAGCTGGGGTCTATAAGCATATCCTTAAATGGTCCCTAGTCGTGTGAGTTTCGAGACAGGGCATCGATACTCCATAGTAGACTAGTGTATACAGTCGAGACCCCGACGAGGGGCGGTGGCCGGTCTCACAAGCCACTGGTGTCAGTTGGATCACCTAAGATGTATACAGGTGCTCATTGGGTTATGAGTACACCGGACAGGACTCGCCGGGAACATGCTAGTTGGTCATATACCAGACGTCAGATGGCAGTTCCCTGGTGACATGTGTGCAGGTTAGTTCATCGACCTGGGGATCGTCATTTGTCTCGTGTGAGTTCCCACTGTACTTTGATTACTACCCTACCACGGCTCAAAGGAGTCGTGCAAACAGGTTTTAGTTGGGTACAGTCCCGAGCCACATGGAGGCAGTGAGCGTATCTTTAGGGGTTCGTCTCTCCCGGTATTGGGGGTGAGGTCGTGCTGTGTCTAGGAGAGCCATTACACGAAGCCCTCGGCCGAGGCAAGGAGATTTACTGGTAGGTATTCCAGTAGTATCTCAGGGTGTTCTGGGCTACACTCCGACACGACTTGTACCGCTTTTGGGGGTCTGACTTTTACCAACCCCCTAGGCCCGCCATGCGATGCTCATAGACGAACGGACCGGACTGTACGGATATTGTCACTGACAGGCTCAGTAGGGTTGTCAGGCTGAGTTCGCTCACAGACGTCCCTTTTAGTCAATACCTAGTAGCCCGTTACGTATTGGCTTATACCTCTGACGTGCTAGTGGTTAAATCCACAACCAAGGTGTTGACGAGTCTTTAGAGTCCCCCACATTCAGTTACTCAGCTTCGGGCGAAAGGTTGTAGAGGCCGTATGGAGATATGGCAAGGTCCGATCAGATACGTGCGGTATTGCACGGATCAGGATCGGACAGTTTGTACTATAGGCCGTATAGTTATATGGCAGGGTTCGATCAGATACGTTCGGTATTGCACGGATCAGGATCGAACAGATATTACTAGCCGGTTTTGGTATAAGCCGGATCCTAGTATAGTACAGTGTAGACTTTGTCTCATTGCATTTGTATTTCGGTCGAAATACAGATGCGGGTGTGTATGCACAGTATTAGGGTTTTCCTGTAATTTATTACGGGACCAGTTTTCTGGAGTTGCCATTATGCTTTCCGTTTCGGCCGATTTCCATTGTTTCGTTCATTGGCCGAAGTTTGGGGGAGGAGGGCTTATTTGCATTGTTGCAAATAAGAAATTGTGGAGGGGGTCTTTACATGTTTCTTTTTGTCATGATGGTGAACCATTCCTCCACCATTTGACATGTACACTCCATCATTGCTTGACTTCCATCTTCATCATTACTTGACTTTTGGAAATGATGAGGTTGGTGGAGTGAGGTTCTCCTTGTGTGATCATTGTTCATCATTGAAACCTTCTCTCTCTCTCTTGGAAATTGGTGGGCTTATTTTCTTTGATTGATACACACTCTCTCTCACTCTCTTGCATTTGACCATGGACGGCCACTCAAATGGGGGGGCTGTCCAAATATTTTGAGGTGGGATTTTGCTTCATTTGATGTTGCAAAAATCCCACAAGTTCCATCTCAAAAGCTCCAAGTTCAATCCCTCTACAAAAGGCAATTCCACAAACCCCAAAATGATACACAAGCCTCTACATTATATTCTACAGTAAATCTTGGGCACGTCGAGTAGCCGGCTTCGTGCCCGAGTTGCCTCGGCATTGAGGTGGGAGCCCGTAAAAGAAGTAGGCGATGTGGTGCACTTCCGGCGACGAGGAGGAGACGGGGCATTCCGCAGGAGATTGGGACGACGACGAGAAGACCGGAGGACTCGGATCTGTCGGTATATCTCTCTTCCCTTTCTTGTAGATAGCTAGGACTAGTTAGTGGTTCGATCCGGGTATTAGTGCGCGGCGGTTTGCTAAGTCCGCAAAATTAAAGTTTATCACCGCTTCCGCATTTGGCCGTCGGATTAACGGCCGGGGCGCCGCCGTGCACTTACAGAAATATGAGGTGGGTTCACATTAGAATTGGATTTCTCACTCTTATTCTCAAGTTGCCATTGATGGTGGCATAGTTTCTTCATGTTGAAGATGAAGAAGAAGAAGAAAAGAATATGATAGAAAATATGATAAGTCTATTTAAAAAAGAAAACAATATGATACTTATCATATATTCAACCATGGTTTAGTGTAGAGATTTAACTAAGGTTAGATGAATGGTTAGGGTTAGACATGAGACAAGAATGGTGGACTTGTTCAAAGCTTCAAGAAGCTTCAACAAACAAACAAAACAAGCCACCATTCTTTTCTCTTTATCTTTTCCAAAAGAATGATAAATAAATAAATAGATAATAAGTGAATAAACAAAACCCTAACCACTCTCACAACCATGGTTTAATCTTTACACAAACCCAAGTGAGCATGTATCATTAAACATGATACAAACAAGTGCACAAAAAATATATCACATATACAATGCGCAGATGAAGTGAGAAAATCCATTTAAAGTGAACCAATACTAGTTAATGCAAAGTAATATATCAAATATATAATTATGCATTAAATCATTAAATCAACACTTGATTCAATGATCCGGTCATGTCGCATATAACCGACTAGTATCCAATGTATCGGCTTATCGAATCAATATTCGATTCGATAACTAGGTTATATCGCATACAACCAATCAATACATTCATCGCGAGAATGGAATACGGTATCACATACACGCATTATTCTCTGTCCCGCACATACCTCATATGCACTCCTATTTCGTTTCGCTTGAGCCAGGAAACCTCTGTGTAGGACTCTAAAGACTCGTCAATACGCCGGCAGCAGGTGATGATCATATCAAACACCCACAAGCCGCAAGCGGTCTGCTAAACGTAACGGCCACCCGGGTATTGAGCGATCAGAAGATCGACGAGCAAGCCCGCTCACACTCCTGTGAATCCAACCAGTAACACTTACCGTATAGTCCGGTCTGTTCGTCTGATATGTCGCATATCTCGCCTAGGGGAGGTAAACGTCAGACCCCAATAGCTTGATAAGTCATGCCGACGTAAGGTCCATAACATTCATGAAACTACTGATAACTCTTACCAGTATATCACAACAACCCTGGCCAGGGATTTCCTGTTATGGCCAGTCGAGCATAGCGCAACATCAACCCCCAATACCGGGAGAGACGAATCCCCTACCATCGCTCATTGCCTCCATGTGAATCAGGACTGTACCCAAAAACCACCTGTTTGCATGACTCAGTAGAGCCGTGGTAGGGTGGAAATCAAAGCACAGTGGGTCTAAGAGCGCAACATCAAACCACCTGTTTGCATCGAATTTTTTGGTCTCGGAAAATTTTTCAGGTTGTAAAATATTGATGTACTGGAAAATCTAAGAGCTCTGTAAAAATTCGATTAAGTGACTGCACAGTGGGAGCGCGGAACCGCCGCAAAAACCCCCTTCCCGCCGCTGTTCCGCCGCACACTGTAGGGATCCCTGCACCAATTTTTTACAGAGGCTTTCTGGGCTTAAAATATGGGTTTTGGAATATTAATTTTGGGCCCATAATTTCTGTGAGTGCTACAGTATTGTTTGGGGGCCCACTTGTTAATATTTGATTGATCGGATATTTTAAACACGTTATTTCACAGTATTTATATTATATCTGCGACCGTGAATGTCACTTGATCGGTAAATCCGGTCTAACTGCTATAGCCCGGTTAGACGGATTTGCGAACGTGACTTTCACGTTGATGTTCTGTTTTTGCTGTGATGTTGCGGATCGGTCGTGGGGGATAGCCTGGATGCAATGCTAGTACAGTTGTGGTTGTAATATGTACATTTGATATTGCGGGGCGAGCGTCCGACATGTGGACTGCCGTCACTGGCTGATTGTATTATTATTTTGGGGCACGACCAGGTTGCGGTCGATGTACCCGTTGTATGTATATTTTACTTTCTGTACTAGGATTACCCCAGGAGGAGTGCACGGATAGCCGGGTTCTAGAGGGCAACAAGCCCGCATCTCATGGCATTGAGATGGAGGGGGCTTCACTCTAGGATTGGCAGGCTATTCGCCGCACTCGTAGGGTGTACAGGTTGACCCAGGAGGGGTGCCCAAGTTGCCGGATTCCGTGAAGTGCTGGGTGGTCCATTCACGGTACTGAAGGGGGCTGCCTCGCTTCAGGTTTTGGCGGGTGACTTGCCGTGCCCGTAGGGGTCTAGGATTTCATTGCACAGGCTATCCACACGACCAGGGGAACGTCGGGTTTCAGTAGTGGCTCCGTGAAACCCGGGGATCCCAGATATCTGTATTGTTTCTGTGATGCTGTACATTTCTGTGATGTTGCATTTCTTATCACGCCTTGAGCGAAATATAATATATTGGTATTTATATTAGTAGATGTTGTATATGTTTTGCATCCGCGCTAGTCCAGTCCCCGCTCTGTCGTTAGTTAGCTAACCTAACGGGTAATGACGGGACCCAGTGTCGAATGCGGATGGCATATACGTACATCAGTATATTTTCGTTCTTTTTGGTGTGATCAATTGATGGGACTGTGTTGACTCGGATCAATGCAAGTTGAAAAACAAACCTAAACTGATGTTGTTGGAACACTTTTCAAAAAGCTGTTATTGCAAGGACGTTCACTTTTGTTTTGCATCGTGGTATTAGTTGGAATATCCTGCTCCTCAGTCGACGAGGCAAGGGCCGAGATCCCTTCACCGGGAGTGACCCCTTGGACAGATGTTTGCGTCAGGGCATTAACTTCACTATAGCCGATTACTTTTGCTTTGCATCGCGGTATTCATTTGGAATATCCTGCACCCCATTCTACGGGGAAAGAGCCGAGATCCCATCACCGGGAGTGACCTCTTTAGCAACGGTTTTCGTCACTATATTTTTAAAAGCTATCCGTTCCTTCGACGATATCAAGTTCTTTACGTTAAAGGTTTTCGCCAGAAACCATTCGTTGCCCTCCATCATTGCAGTTAAATATTCGGTAGTATTCAAGCTATGTATTTTGACCTCACGCCAAGGCATAGTGATTGGTAGCTGCCGGGTATTTATCTGTTGCATAGATAGATGCGTTGGTTTGGGACAGTCGTACTACTATTTTGGCCTACGTCAAGGGTATGTACGGGTGGATTCAAATTAACCTGGATAATGATGGGTAGAACTTGACATGTGACTTATGATATTTTGACCTCACGCCAAGGTCATAAGAGCATGGGGCAGAAAACACATCGGGAGTTTCAAAAGAACTGAAACTTGCCATATATGCGCATACCTTCTGGAGTGTGATACCGTGAGCGGATTCCGTCACGTTGTCATGCGATGAGAGTTGGATCCCGATTCCCACTGATGAGTTAGTTTACTCCTCGGGTGATCCCGACTAATTCTTCTTTTTGGTTTGGAGGAGAATTTGACGGTACAGTGGGAGGTTTCCAGATTAGATAAATTGGTAACCATTCTGATCTAGGTTAGAGTGCACGCTGAGTGATTCTTTTCTCTCTCTCTTTGGCAGCGACCATTGACCCGACCCTTAGACTATGACTCAGTGACCAAGTTGACCGAACCTTCTCTAACACTGGCTTTTGGATTGTCAGAGTTGCAGACCTCATTGCCACTCCTACTTTTACCCTTTTCTCCAGGACACCCCGTATTACTACGAACGTCCACTTCCATTGGACAAAACCATCGTATGGTTAGATACGAACTCGAAAGAATTTATTCGAGGATGGTTTCAGGTTCTGGAGAAAACGGATAGGATTATTCAGTTGTCTTTTCCTTTTACCCTCTCTCAGGTTACGAGTACTCCTTGGTTTAGGGGTAGTACACCTATTACGCAAATTGGATTGTCTTCTTCCAAACCTTAGGCTGGTGTCGACCGGTAGGGAATGAAGAAAACCAATTAGCATAACGATAGTGTGCAGAAGGTATTAAGTTAAGACAAAGCAAGGGATTCGTAAGAGGGCAAAGTAAATTGCAACAGATATTCACGACCAAACCAAGTATTCCTTCGCCAATCCTAAATCACCTTTGTATTTCTCCAGGACACTCCGTATCACTACGAAGATCCACAGTTTATTGGATACTCCATCGTATGGTTATATACGAACTCGAATGGAACTTGTTCCAGTTCGGGGATGGATTCTGGTTCAGGAGAAATAGGAATAAGATTTATTCGGTTGTCTTTTATCTTCACCCTCTCTCATTGCGAGTGTTCCTAGGATTGGGACAGTACACCCATTATGCTTATTGGATAGTCTTCTTCCAAACCATAGGCTGGTGCCAAACTGTAGGGAAGGAAGAAAACCATTTGGCCTAAAGGGGTGTGCAGAAGGTAATGACTGAAGACATATGAAGGGATTTGGAGAGGTGGCAAATAACTATACGGTTACAGTCGTGAATCTGGAAGAGGCATTACTAGGAATACCAGGATACCCCATCGAGACATTTCAATGTTTCAGTTTCACTGTGTACTGTTAAAGGAAAACTGATTTCCCGATTAGACACTTGCTCCAGGGTATGTATTTACCAGGTATGATTCTCACATCTGTATGGTTTTACAGATGATGAGTGGGAGTAGGTTATTGGGATTTGGGTGATCATCCTCATTATATCGGGATTCGTTGTAATCGGTGATATTTGAGGAAATCACCTGGGCTGTTTGCCGGTCGGCAAATATTTGGTTTTGAATATCCGCTGTTATGCACCAATTTCAAATTGATATATCTGTACGTCTATTTTCATAGAGTGAGATATACCTTTCTGAAATTATGTCTACGACATTTACCTATATCAGTGGATGGTTAAGTAAGGAGCATTAAACATCGGTGTAATTCTTCTTAACCATAATTACAGTTTTCAACCTACGACACACAGTGAATGAGTTATCAGACTCAAGGGACTTATACAGGGTATTGTATGTTGTCCAGGGTCCATCAGGACAGAGGGGTTGGTCCTCGTACTATATTCGGTTTACTTATGACTTCTCTAGTTTTTAGACAAGTGTTTCGTGGAAACACAGGGTCTGAATTTTGAGAAGTTATAGGTATTTGAATAGAGTAGAGAACCAGGTATTGCAAGTATCAGGATTCTTCAAAGTGATCGAAGATATAGATACTTGTGTATGGTATTCAGTTGATAGTAATGATTAAGAGATTTTGCTTCTCTTTCAGGTTATTCATAATTAGGAAGCATTCCTAAGTTGAGTAACGCTGATCAGGCCTCCTTCCATTTAGTTGACATGCACTGGAGACAGCTGCATGATTTGAATCTGGTTCAATTAAATCAGTGCCTCTGGTTCTATATTGGATATAGAACAGTTCATATCTTAACGATGTTAAGGTACGGGGAGTTGTCCGGCTTATGATTAAAACCAGACACTGGACAACTCAAGGCACGTTTCTGTAATGGCTGTTTGTGGGTTGACCCAGGCTATGACGAGGGTTGACTTTCTACCATCTGGATGAACAATAGAGATATTGTTCTAGACTCGCCACAGTTTTATTAAAAATGGATTTTTTCAGAAAACAGTAGTGGGAGTATGGTAGAACTGGAAGTGATTCTAGAACCACAAACAATTATTGAAGATTTGATAAGGAACCTAAAGATTCAATCTGGATTGACATTCCATTGTCCACTCCGCAGATAAGGTGGGTAACTTCAGGCACCCGAGAGGTACTACGGTAGCCTCAAGGACGGTGACAGGGAAGTTCTTGTTTACCCACAATTACCATTGCTGCTGTTCCAGGCTGCGAAACCCGGCAGGAGGATGAGTATAGCGTCGTTCTGAACTAGTTTTAGAAGTGTACGTCTATATGACTCTGCCAGAGGGTTGTCGTAGTCAGTGGGAGCAGCGGAAGCATTGGTGGACAAGTAGCTTATGTCTATTTATAGACTAAAGCAGATGTAGCGGAGAAAGATCATCTATTTCTGACGTGACAGTCATGGGTTTGACTTCATCAGAATAGGGGATGGATCTGTTGAGAAGGTAGTAGGGTGTGATATCCTGGTATTTGGATAACATACACATAGTAGGAAAGGAAACTCCTATACTACGATCGGTTATACTTTAGTCGTCACACAGTGGTTTCTCCACAAAGGACTTGGATTTTATATCTGACATACTGGTTACTAGATCTATAGTTTTAGATCTAGATTTGGGTGGTTTCCCAATCAGGGTACTTTGACAGCATTCTAAGAGTATTTAGAATGGACGACTCCTGGCACGGTAGTGTACTTGCAGGTAATGGAGTCACCCTCTCTAAAGGTGTCTTACAGACTAAAGGGGAGAAGGACATGCATGATTGGCAGATCACTTACTCAGGCAATTGAGTCAATCATGAGATGTCAAGTACCACACCAGATGTTGTTCTTGCACCAGATGCAATAAGTTGACATTTGATCCAATCTTGGAGAAACAGTCGGAAGCAGTTTTAGAACATAAGTGGATGTTCTAGGGATATGATAACGACAGCCTCATTCGGGAAACAGTTATCATTCCAGGCTTCCAAGGTGACATGGACGACAAGGAGGTTGTCAGAGCTATAGTTTTTCGTTCTGACGAGGGGCAGTATTTTGGACAGGTGGTCCAAGGCAATACTGAGGGAGGCATGGCGCAGGATATTGATTGAGTTTAGTTGACGATACAGTCTAAGAAGTTTGGATTTGGAGTTCATTTATGAGCTATGTCCCATCAGACATCCAGACACATTCTAAGACAGGTATTGCTCATTTTGGGAGATGGGTTTCTCCGCGAACCTGAGATATAGAGAGACATAGAAAGAAAAAACAAAGCGGATCCACTCACTAAGGCTATTCCTTGAACGCAATAGTTTCGCAAACGAGCTTTGTGAGACTGACTAGTAGAGGAGTTGGGTGTTCGGTATCACACGGGCTGTGAATATGCGACATCGCAATAATTAGCCTTGAGTGCAAGTGGGAGATTGTTGGAGATAGTGCCCTCAGAGTCAATTATTAGGTCACAGGTACGTGATTGCAATGATTGATGGAGGACCTATCCCGGTAGGACAGTCTTACTCGAGACGATAGTATGCTATCTGGTTCACCTTTATCATCGTGTACTGTTTTAGGTGACCTGACAAGTTACTATTACACGTTGATAGACCCCTTAGGATTCTTGCTTGACCACCAGCAGTATGAGGGCGATCATATAAGTGGGAGCTGGGGTCTATAAGCATATCCTTAAATGGTCCCTAGTCGTGTGAGTTTCGAGACAGGGCATCGATACTCCATAGTAGACTAGTGTAAACAGTCGAGACCCCGACGAGGGGCGGTGGCCGGTCTCACAAGCCACTGGTGTCAGTTGGATCACCTAAGATGTATACAGGTGCTCATTGGGTTATGAGTACACCGGACAGGACTCGCCGGGAACATGCTAGTTGGTCATATACCAGACGTCAGATGGCAGTTCCCTGGTGACATGTGTGCAGGTTAGTTCATCGACCTGGGGATCGTCATTTGTCTCGTGTGAGTTCCCACTGTACTTTGATTACTACCCTACCACGGCTCAAAGGAGTCGTGCAAACAGGTTTTAGTTGGGTACAGTCCCGAGCCACATGGAGGCAGTGAGCGTATCTTTAGGGGTTCGTCTCTCCCGGTATTGGGGGTGAGGTCGTGCTGTGTCTAGGAGAGCCATTACACGAAGCCCTCGGCCGAGGCAAGGAGATTTACTGGTAGGTATTCCAGTAGTATCTCAGGGTGTTCTGGGCTACACTCCGACACGACTTGTACCGCTTTTGGGGGTCTGACTTTTACCAACCCCCTAGGCCCGCCATGCGATGCTCATAGACGAACGGACCGGACTGTACGGATATTGTCACTGACAGGCTCAGTAGGGTTGTCTGGCTGAGTTCGCTCACAGACGTCCCTTTTAGTCAATACCTAGTAGCCCGTTACGTATTGGCTTATACCTCTGACGTGCTAGTGGTTAAATCCACAACCAAGGTGTTGACGAGTCTTTAGAGTCCCCCAAATTCAGTTACTCAGCTTTCGGGCGAAAGGTTGTAGAGGCCGTATGGAGATATGGCAAGGTCCGATCAGATACGTGCGGTATTGCACGGATCAGGATCGGACAGTTTGTACTATAGGCCGTATGGTTATATGGCAGGGTTCGATCAGATACGTTCGGTATTGCACGGATCAGGATCGAACAGATATTACTAGCCGGTTTTGGTATAAGCCGGATCCTAGTATAGTACAGTGTAGACTTTGTCTCATTGCATTTGTATTTCGGTCGAAATACAGATGCGGGTGTGTATGCACAGTATTGGGGTTTTCCTGTAATTTATTACGGGACCAGTTTTCTGGAGTTGCCATTATGCTTTCCGTTTCGGCCGATTTCCATTGTTTCGTTCATTGGCCGAAGTTTGGTGGAGGAGGGCTTATTTGCATTGTTGCAAATAAGAAATTGTGGAGGGGGTCTTTACATGTTTCTTTTTGTCATGATGGTGAACCATTCCTCCACCATTTGACTTGTACACTCCATCATTGCTTGACTTCCATCTTCATCATTACTTGACTTTTGGAAATGATGAGGTTGGTGGAGTGAGGTTCTCCTTGTGTGATCATTGTTCATCATTGCAACCTTCTCTCTCTCTCTTGGAAATTGGTGGGCTTATTTTCTTTGATTGATACACACTCTCTCTCACTCTCTTGCATTTGACCATGGCCGGCCACTCCAATGGGGGGGCTGTCCAAATATTTTGAGGTGGGATTTTGCTTCATTTGATGTTGCAAAAATCCCACAAGTTCCATCTCAAAAGCTCCAAGTTCAATCCCTCCACAAAAGGCAATTCCACAAACCCCAAAATGAGACACAAGCCTCTACATTATATTCTACAGTAAATCTTGGGCACGTCGAGTAGCCGGCTTCGTGCCCGAGTTGCCTCGGCATTGAGGTGGGAGCCCGTAAAAGAAGTAGGCGATGTGGTGCACTTCCGGCGATGAGGAGGAGACGGGGCATTCCGCAGGAGATTGGGACGACGACGAGAAGTCCGGAGGACTCGGATCTGTCGGTATATCTCTCTTCCCTTTCTTGTAGATAGCTAGGACTAGTTAGTGGTTCGATCCGGGTATTAGTGCGCGGCGGTTTGCTAAGTCCGCAAAATTAAAGTTTATCACCGCTTCCGCATTTGGCCGTCGGATTGACGGCCGGGGCGCCGCCGTGCACTTACAGAAATATGAGGTGGGTTCACTTTAGAATTCGATTTCTCACTCTTATTCTCAAGTTGCCATTGATGGTGGCATAGTTTCTTCATGTTGAAGATGAAGAAGAAGAAGAAAAGAATATGATAGAAAATATGATAAGTCTATTTAAAAAAGAAAACAATATGATACTTATCATATATTCAACCATGGTTTAGTGTAGAGATTTAACTAAGGTTAGATGAATGGTTAGGGTTAGACATGAGACAAGAATGGTGGACTTGTTCAAAGCTTCAAGAAGCTTCAACAAACAAACAAAACAAGCCACCATTCTTTTCTCTTTATCTTTTCCAAAAGAATGATAGATAAATAAATAGATAATAAGTGAATAAACAAAACCCTAACCACTCTCACAACCATGGTTTAATCTTTACACAAACCCAAGTGAGCATGTATCATTAAACATGATACAAACAAGTGCACAAAAAATATATCACATATACAATGCGCAGATGAAGTGAGAAAATCCATTTAAAGTGAACCAATACTAGTTAATGCAAAGTAATATATCAAATATATAATTATGCATTAAATCATTAAATCAACACTTGATTCAATGATCCGGTCATGTCGCATATAACCGACTAGTATCCAATGTATCGGCTTATCGAATCAATCTTCGATTCGATAACTAGGTTATATCGCATACAACCAATCAATACATTCATCGCGAGAATGGAATACGGTATCACATACACGCATTATTCTCTGTCCCGCACATACCTCATATGCACTCCTATTTCGTTTCGCTTGAGCAAGGAAACCTCTGTGTAGGACTCTAAAGACTCGTCAATACGCCGGCAGCAGGTGATGATCATGTCAAACACCCACAAGCCGCAAGCGGTCTGCTAAACGTAACGGCCACCCGGGTATTGAGCGATCAGAAGATCGACGAGCAAGCCCGCTCACACTCCTGTGAATCCAACCAGTAACACTTACCGTACAGTCCGGTCTGTTCGTCTGATATGTCGCATATCTCGCCTAGGGGTGGTAAACGTCAGACCCCAATAGCTTGATAAGTCATGCCGACGTAAGGTCCATAACATTCATGAAGCTACTGATAACTCTTACCAGTATATCACAACAACCCTGGCCAGGGATTTCCTGTTATGGCCAGTCGAGCATAGCGCAACATCAACCCCCAATACCGGGAGAGACGAATCCCCTCCCATCGCTCATTACCTCCATGTGAATCGGGACTGTACCTAAAAACCACCTGTTTGCATGACTCAGTAGAGCCGCGGTAGGGTGGAAATCAAAGCACAGTGGGAGACACACAAGACTCTATGACGATCTCGGGTCAACAGACTAAGCTGTACCAGTGTCACCAGAGAACTGCCATCTGACGTTAGGTATAATACCATCTGGGAGTTCTCGGCGAGTCCGTTCAGTGTACCCAGTCTCCACTGAGCACCCGTATACCATCTCCGATGTCAAACACCAATGGATATGGGATCATCCATCGCCCATCTCATGGGTCGAGAAGATATACGCTAGTCTACTCTGGAATATCGATGCCCCGTCTCGATATTCCCACGACTAGGAACAATGAAGGATGTACTCATTGACTACCCAGGCCCCACTAGTATGATCTTCATCACAGTCCTGGAAGTCGAGTACACATCCTAAGGGCTTTATCAACATGTATTCAGAGAGACAGAAAGTATACATGTTAAGATAAAGAGCAACCAGATAGCGTACTATGATGTTGAGCAAGAAAGTCCTACCTATATATGTCCCAGCATCCACTATAATATACATCCTATGTACAGTAATGGCCTCTAGGGCATACATATAACTAACATATGCTAGTTGGCATTATACCTATTGTTAGATAGCAGTTCCCTGGTGACATGTGTACAGGTTAGTCTATCGACTTGAGATTGTCATTTGTCTCGTTTGAGTTCCTACTGTGCTTTGATTATTACCCTACCACGGCTTAAAGGAGTCATGCAAACAGATTTTAGTTGGGTACTGTCCCGAGCCATGTGGAGACAGTGAGCGGATCGTCAGCTGATTTGTCTCTCCCGGTATTGGGGGTTGATGTCGCCGTGTGCACGGGTGGCCATCACCAGAAATCCTTGGCCAAGGTAGTCGAGAATTACTGATTCAGATCATTAGTTTCTCAGGCGGTGATAGGCTTCATACCGACACTAAATGCCGCGTTATTAGGGATCTAACTTTATCCACCCCCTAGACTCGATATGCGATACTTATAGACGAATGGACCGGACTGTATGGATATTATCACTGTCAGGCCCAGTAGGGGTTTCAGGATGAGTTTGCTTGTCGGCCTCCCTTTCGCACAACCCCTGGATAGCCATTACATACAACTAGTGCCGCTGACGTGCTTTTGGTTAAATCCACTGCCAGCGTATTTCGGGCGAAACGATGTAGAGGCCGTATGGTCTTTCGGCAGGGTTCGATCACATACGTGTACTTGTGCACGCATGATGTTAGGACGGATAATACTAGTTTGGATTAAAAGGTTGTTAAGGTGTAGGATGAGGTGTTTATTGCATTTTTGGTGGCATGGATAATTAGTGACCCATAGTTACAATTTAAGCATGCTTAGGGGTTTGTTTGTTGTGAGATTATGTTGACTTGAGATATTTTTTGTTGACTTAGATATTTTGGAGATATGGACATTTATTGTGATGGCTCCATTATTTCTAATCACTCTCACAACACACAAAACAATCAAGCCATAATTCATTTCTTTTTCTCTTTCTTGAGTTTGCTCTCAACACCTCATTCTCATTGCTTCTTCTTCTTCCTCTAGCTCCACCCAAACCCTCTCATGAGTTGAGAATCCTTCAGTGTCTTAAGACAAATTAATCCTTCATCACTCTCTACTTCATCTACGGTATCTAGAGTAGCGATCTAAGTGCCCTAGTTGCCTCAGATATGAGGTTGGAGCTCGTTGCATAGACTCTCGGGTGGATCGTCTTCGATAGAGGGAGACCGGAGATCAAGCTTGATCAAGGAAGCCATAAGGAGCTTGGGATGATGGTTGAAAACCAAAGGACACAGATCTATTCGGTATAACCATTCTAACTCCTTTGCATGTTTTGTTATCTAGGGATTATGGGTAGATCCAGGTAATTGGTTGTGGTAGCGCCAAGTTTTATAAATTTTTGTTCCCCATTTGGTCACGGATTGATGGCCGGAGCGCTTGCATAACCCAACATGATCTGCATCATAATCACAGTAGTCAAGAAAATATCCTAAGGGCTTTATCAACATGTATCAAATGAACGGTATACACAATCAAGTGAACATGTTAAGATAAAGAGTAACCAGATAGCATACTATCATGTCGAGCAAGAAAGTCCTCTGAATATATATATATATATATATATACATACATACATACATACATACATACATGTCAATACATCTGATTGGTAAGGTTTTTGCTTGCTTAGTTAATTACCGCAATCAAGATGGTTTCGCTTGTAGCTAGCCGGTTGAGTACGGGTCGTCCGTAGGGAGATGTGAATCTTTTTCTATGTGCTTTAACGAGTTGAGTCCAAATGTCCAGGTTTGTTATGAGATTAACTATGTGCTAAAATGATATGTAACGAGAGCTTGTTAGGGTTAGGATTAGGTTAGTTTGAGTTAGGAGTCGCTCACTTCTTTCATTGCCACTCTTAATATCGGTGTTACGATAATCGGCAACAACGGGGATTAGCACGGCTAGGAAGGAACTTGGGAGTATAAGCTAGAAATTCCAACGCTTAAGTTCTTCCTTTTGGTGCTTGTCCGTCCGTTCTTGGCTCTTAGCCTTAACCTCCGGTTAATTCAACCACAACCGGTCTCACTAAGGAATCACCGCTATCTTATAGGATAGGGTGTCGTAAGGAGCGGATTGTGGTTCAATTAACGGGAGTACGAATCATGATGTTGGGCAAAGAAAGAGTGAGAGAGATTTCCTTCTCTCAAACTTCCCATATCCTACCCTAACAAGTTAAGAAAACTACTAACCCATTATAAGAAAAAGAAAATACAACAAAGGAGGAAGATAGAAAGAATGAGGTTAGAAGATTACAACTAGCTATTTGAGACCTCACCTTGACAAGGATCAAGCTTAAGCATCATTGTTGTTTAAAGATAAAGAAAAAGAGAACAAGAAAGAAACAAACAACAAATAACAACAACTAGATTAGCAAATTAAAAATACAAGCAATTATAATTAACAAAATAACAAGACAAGCATGGTAACAAAAAGAACTCTTTAATTCATCCTTCACTCACAAAAGCTCACTACAAGTTTTTAATGGAGAAGAGATGAGAAGAGGAAGAAGAAAAACAACATGTATTCTAAACCTAATACAAGAATAAGCACCCTTGGCTATGGCAAGTTCTGGACTATTTATAGGCAGGCAACAGAAATTCTAGGGCAATATTCAGAATAAACATGGAATGACCAAAATACCCCTAAAAAGTCTTCAGCCGACAAGACTATACGGCCGCGGATCCGCGGCCTAAGCGTGCTTATGCCGCGGTTCCGCGGCCCTATTGGGGACTTTGGTCTTCAATTTTGGTGGCTTCCCCTGGTTTGCAGTACCCTTCAGTATGGTATATGTTTTTTCTCAGAATTTCTTCACGATTTTTCCAGAATTCCTGCTGATCAAAAAGGTGATGTGATGTGGATCTTTTACCATGATTTTTCTTGAGCTCCGCTTAGATATGTTGGATCTTGTGTTGACATTGAGCTTTGTGCATAAAAATGACATCGATTTGCCATTTTGTCCTTTAGACTGGTGTGCGGCAACATACGGATAGAGAGCGGAGACCCGTGTTTTATCTGTGGTTGGCAGTAATCCGGAATTTGTCGTGCTTTTCCATGAATTTCACCGTTTAGAGCCGAGAACCTGTATCCTGCAATTGACTAGCAAACACGGCTCAAGAGTACCTACCGATAAGCAATATGATAAAAATTGGGCGGTATAAAAATGCAAAAATCTGATATGAACAAATACCTCCAAACTTATCATTTGCTCGTCCCGAGCAAAGCCAATTTATTCACAAAAATTCCTAACTTCACTTTCGCAGGGAATGCGATTGCACTGAGCATGTGCAACAAGCCGTTAAACCTCTAGGTGTCCCTTGTAGGAGTGTTGTCTCCTTAGGGTTTTCAGCGGATACTACCCACAAAATCCGGTCAAGCTAGTTTTGCAAAATAACTATGATCCAAACCCAAGGGTTTTGTTTCAGAAAATAACAATTCTATTATCGTAAGTCTAGACTATCGAACCTTTATTTTTCACACCTCGCTTCTTATTTAACTTAAGATTTTATATGTCTTTACGTGCAGTGCAAATAGTGTCGTTATGTTCCAGAAGGATCGGTTAAAGTCATCATGTCACACAATAAAGCCCAGATAACAATTTTTAAAAGGATCACATAAGTTTTTTAAATAGTTAAGTATTTTTAAAGTTTCGTTTTCCAGTAAGATTTCAATTTCAGAATTTCTATCTTCCTTAACAGGAAACTAGGTCTTATTTTTCACTCCACCTTTTTCTTGTTTTCATTTCATACACACCTCTGTGAATGTGCAATAGTCTTTATCATAGAATAAAACCTTCATATCTCCGCTAGAAATATTTTTTTTTATAAAAACCTGTCTTTTGTCAAGATTATTCTCACACAAAAAACCGTTAGGAATTTTAACTCGGAGAGAACACTTGCTTGACTTTGTTTTAATCTGGACTATCTAGGCTTCTTAACAAGCTTTGGGTCAATGCACCCAAACCAGTTAGCTTTAGGGCATTAGGTGTAGAGACACCCCAGCGGACTTAATTACTCAAGTTACCTAGGCCCAAAAACAAAAGACAATTTAGCGTGAAAATCATGATGATTCAATGCGAACGGAGATATAACCGGCTGTTCAGATTTTTTTTCTCGATAAAAGACGTGTTTAGTGGGTTAGGTGTGTAATCATTTCAATCAAGTTTCAGATGGGTTATTTTTCAGAATTAGTTCCAATTAAGGCATCAATAACATTCCTTCATATTCGCTTCACTTCATAAACTATTCTTGATATTACTTATTTCAGAACAAACCTATTTGATCCTTAGAAAATCATTTATCCATTTAAAAGTTTTTAGACACAAAAGACTTGTCATCTAATTTCCAAAACTCACGACATGTGTAGTGTGCTGTAAAGACGTATATCAGCTATAGTTAACTTCAAAGAAGAGTTATCTTTCAGGTTTTCAAAATCTAAAAATAAGATTTAGTTATTCTTATCTTATCAAACAAAACAGTCGAAATGTTGAATTAGAGTTCTCCCACTAGCTAACTTGACAGAAAAGTTTTTATGTTTTTAGAAAATTTTCTGATTTTTATGGATTTTAGTATGCAGATGCAAAATATACATAAGAATGCGAAGGTTAGAAATGCATACCGAGCATACCCCCAAACTTAAACTGGACAGTGTCCTTACTGTCATTGTATGAAGAGATCATTGAAAGGTCAAAATTGTCGGTTAGATATACACACATTCTTTTTGTTTTTGTTTTTAAAGAAAAGAAAAATAGCAAAAATGGAAAAGAATATCCACAAATATATACAAAATGGTATATATATACCCCCAAACTTATTTGGAACAGTGTCCACTGTTCTTGGCTGGATAACTGAAGTTTGGTGGTAGGTAGAGGAAGATTATGCAGGGTAAACCGGCTCCAGTAAGACCAGGAGCTCCTCTGTTGGTTCGGTGCTAAGGTACGATTTAAGTCGGTTTCCATTTACTTTGAAAAATGAACCGTCCTTTGGATTCTCCAAATCCACAGCGCTATGCGGATACACATTCCGCACAAAGTATGGCCCTTTCCAGCGAGATCTGAGCTTTCCTTGATGGAAGTGTAGCCGGGTGTCGTAAAGCAGTACCTGTTGACCAGGTACGAAAGTTTTGCACAAAAGGTGTTTATCGTGAAACACCTTCATTCGGTTCTTAACGACAACCGCGTTATCATAAGCCTCATCCCTAAGCTCGCTTAATTCGTTCAACTGCAGCTTCCGCTGGCTGCCCGCATCTTCGAGAGACAGATTCAGTTCTTTTATCGCCCAAAATACGCGATGCTCTATTTTTACAGCGAGGTGGCAAGCCGTTCCGTACACAAGCCGATAGGGAGACATGCCAAGATTGGTTATATAAGCGGTTCGAAATGCACAAAGGTCATCAGTGAGTTTCAGCGACCAATCCTTACGGTCCTTGGAAACCGTCTTCTCCAGTATCTGCTTGATTTTCCGATTTGAAACTTCGGCTTGCCCACAGGTTTGGGGATGGTAGGGCGTAGATAGCTTATGATTAATGGAATATTTCCGCATCAAGGCCTCGAAAGTCTTATTGCAGAAATGAGTTCCATTGTCGCTAATGATTGCTCGTGGGTGCCCAAAACGGGAGAAAATGTTTTCTTTAAGAAACCTAACGATAACCTTGTTGTCGTTAGTCCGGCTGGGCACAGCCTCGACCCACTTAGAGACGTAATCAACAGCGAGAAGGATGTACTAGTTCCTGAAAGAGCTGGGAAACGGTCCCATGAAATCTATCCCCCAAACGTCGAAAATCTCCACAACCAAGATTGGTTGGAGTGGCATCTCATTCCTCCTGGATACCCGGCCCAAGTGTTGGCACCGGGAGCAAGTCTTGCAGTAGTCATGAGTGTCTTTGAAGTGTTGTGGCTAGTAGAAACCACACTGCAAGATCTTCTCGGCTGTCTTTCTGGGGCCAAAATGCCCGCCACATGCTTGATCGTGGCAAAATGATAGCACGCTCTTGACTTCATTGTCAGGGACACACCGACGAATAATCTGGTCGGGACAGTACTTGAACAGATAGGGTTCGTCCCAGTAAAAGTGTTTTACTTGGTATAAGAATCGAAGTCTGCCCTGACTTGACCATTCAGCCAGTAGTAATCCTGTGGCCAAATAGTTCAAAAAATCTGCGAACCAGGGTTCGCAAGATACTGTCAAGAACTGTTCATCCAGGAAAACGTCGTTGATCGGAATTTGAAGCGACGGCGAAGAAGGAAGTCGTGAGAGATGGTCGGCGACTACATTTTCACATCCTCTTTTGTCCTTGATGACAAGTTCAAACTCTTGAAACAAGAGGATCCAACGTATTACCCGAGATTTTGCATCTTTCTTCGCAAAAAGATAGCGCAGAGCAGAATGGTCTGTGTAGACAATGACCGGAGAGCCGATGAGGTAGGGCCTGAACTTTTCTAAAGCAAATACAACAGCCAAGAATTCCTTCTCGGTTGTTGTATAATTAGGTTGGGAGTCGTTCAGGGTTCGGCTAGCATAATAGATCACGTGTGGAATCTTGTTGATGTGTTGTCCAACGACAGCACCAATGGTAAAGTCGGATGCATCGCACATAATCTCAAATGGGTGCGTCCAGTCAGGTGAAGAAAGAACGGGAGCAGAAGTGAGTGAGCTGTTTAATGACTCGAACGCAGTCACACAGCTCGAGTTGAAGTCAAATGGCATGTCCTTGGCCAGCAAAAGAGTCATGGGCCTAGCAATCTTGCTAAAGTCCTTGATGAACCGTCTATAGAAACCGGCATGGCCAAAGAAGGCTCGGATGTCTCTGACGCATCTGGGAGGAGGGAGATTAGAACTAACCTCAATCTTCTCTTTGTCAACCTCTATGCCATTTTGCGAAATGATATGTCCTAAGACAATACCTTCGCGCATCATGAAGTGACACTTCTCCCAATTCAAAGTGAGGTTCTTGTCTTTACATCGGTTAAGGACAGCGTCGAGATGCAGCAAACACTCATTAAAGGAATCGCCGAAGATGGAGAAATCGTCCATGAAGATTTCCAGGAATTTTTCCACCATGTCTGAGAAGATTCACATCATACACCGCTGGAAGGTAGCGGGCGCATTGCATAACCCAAAGGGCATGCGACGATATGCAAACGTGCCGAAAGAACAAGTGAATGTGGTCTTGTCCTGGTCTTTTTCGGTGATGGGAATCTGATTATAGCCGGAGTAGCCATCAATAAAGCAGTAGTACTCGTGTCCGGCCAATCGTTTAAGCATTTGGTCAATGAAAGGTAGCGGAAAGTGGTCCTTCCGCATTGCGGCGTTGAGTTTTCTGTAATCGATGCATACTCGCCACCGAGTTTGGGTGCGAGTATGGATTAACTCGTTCGTCTCGTTAGTGATGACCATTATGCTTGATTTCTTGGGGACGACGTGAATGGGGCTAACCCACTGGCTATCAGAGATAGGGTAAATGATACCACTATCCAGACACTTTACGATTTCCTTTTTCACAGCCTCTTTCATGTCTGGATTGAGTCGCCTTTGCGGATCCCTGGCTAGTTTGGCATCATCCATCAGATGAATATGATGTTCAACGATCAGGGGACTAATCCCCTTGATGTCCGCCATGGACCAGCCAAAAGCTTGCTTATTGCTGTGCAAGACCGCAAGAAGGGCTTTCTCTTGCTCTGGAGCTAGAGAAACCGAGATGATAACAGGGAGGGTCTCATTCTCACCCAAGTAAGCGTACTTAAGGTAAGACGGCAAAGGCTTGAGTTCGAGCGTTGGAGGTGAAACGATTGAAGGCAAGATTGGTGAAAAGGTCTCGAACTCAAAGGATTCCAGCAAAGGTTCAAAACGAGTGTAAGCGACCGAGTTGGATGGTTCAGGTAACTCATCCGGAAATTCGAAGGATTCAAACTCGGGTGGTGAGTGGCTATGATCGTTCGAGAAAGTGAAACACTCGTAGTCATTGTCGGGTGCAGAAACAGCAGCAGGTTCGAAGAGGAACGCACTAGTAGCGTTAAGGTTATCGTGATCGAACAAAAACTCTTCGAATTCACACTCTTCTGGGGTGATCTCCTGGCTAGTATATGAGCATTAGGTTCGGCGGGATGATTCCTCAACCTAAAAATGTTGAGTTCAATTGTCATGTTTCCAAAAGATAGGTTCATCGAACCATTGCGACAATTGATCACAGCATCTGAGGTTATAAGGAATGGGTGACCGAGTATCACCGGAATTTGATTCCGGGGGTTAGGTACAGGCTGTGTGTCTAAAACAATGAAATCAACGGGGAATATGAAGTCCCCAACCTTGATTAACACATCCTCAAGCTCACCCGTAGGATGGGTGATTGATCGGTCGGCCATTTGGAGAGTACAGTGTGTGGGTTTCAGCTCTCCTATACCTAGTTGCTCATATATTGAGTACGGAAGCAGGTTAACTCTGGCACCAAGATCTAATAGTGCGTGGTTGATGTTCTTATCCCTAATGGTAATAGAAATTGTAGGACAGCCAGGGTCCTTTCGTTTTTTAGGTAAAGGGTAAGAGCATCACTCACAGCACTAGCCAAGAAAACTTTGTTGGGTACCTGAGATTTCCTCTTTTTCGTGCATAAGTCCTTTAAGATTTTCGCGTAGGACGGGACTTGTTGGATAGCATCTAAAAGGGGAATGTTGATATTAACCTGCTTAAACAACTCCAGAATCTTCTCCATTTATGGATTTTATTTATTGGACCTCAACCGGTTTGGAAATGGAACGTTTTTAAAATTGGTTGAGTCCAATGCTTGTGGAGGAGATTGTGGAGTTAGAACGGATCCCAGAGCTGGTGTTTTCGTGGAGTGAGAAGTGGGTCCGTTCAGAGCAGCAGAAGAAGAAGAGCCTTTTGACGAATGGAGAATAGGCTCAGATGAAGAAGAAGAAGAAGCGGCCGGGGTGTCATTATCCTCAATTGTTGTGCCGATGTTGTTGTGCAGCATCCTTCCCGATCTCAATGTAGTCACGGCACTCACATTATGGTTCTGTTGTTCAAGAGCAACATGTACATTATGTGGGTGACCGGGATTTAGGAGTGGTTGAGATGGAAGCTTCCCCTTTTCTCGCTCGCTTAACGCCGCATTCAGCTGTGCAATCTGGGCTTCGATGGTCTTGATGCTTTGCCCGTGTGCAGCAGTGTGTTGCACCAAAGACTGAATAGACGACTGGATGTTGGCGGTGAATTGTGTCGATTGTTTAACGAACGCCCCCAGACTTCGTTCTAGCGAGGAAACCTTATCGTTGTTTGATGGAACAAATTTGTTTTGCGAAAAAAGAATTGTTGGGTGCAAAGTTGTTCGTCTGATTTTGAAAAGGTTGGGGTTGGAAGGGCTGCTGAAACTGATGTTGAGTTTGTTGTTGCACTTGTTGTTGCGGAGGAGGGGGCCCCTGGAAATTGTTTCCTTGGAATTGATGCTGATTCTGATTCCAGGCGAAATTGGGGTGGTTCCTCCAACCGGGATTGTAGGTGGAAGAGTATGGATCATTCCTCGGTCTTTGCTGAAATGCAGCATTAACCTGATCCTGTCCTTGAGATGGTGGATTGTAAGGACACTCTTCGGTTAAGTAAGAAGGATCGGAACAAGAAGAACAAATGGTATGAAGGGGAAGAACAGGGGCAGGAGCAGGAGATGAAAATTTGCACTCTATCGCTTCGAGTTTTCTCATTATTGCAGCCATTTCAGCTTTCATCGCAATAGAGACATCAAGTTGGTGAATTCCTACCCTAGACTGACCAGTAGAAGTGGAGGAAGAAGAAGAAGAATTTGGTCTGGTGCTCTCCCATTGAAGCGTTTTTTCCGCAAGGTCGTCGAAGAATTGCCACGCTTCCTCGTCAGATTTTGATAAGAAGTGGCCCTGACAAATGGTTTCCAACAACTGCTTGGTTGCTGGGTTCAGGCCCTCGTATAAGGTTTGGCAAAGTTGCCATTTCTCGATACCATGGTGAGGGCACTGAACAAGAAGGTCTTTATACCGGTCAAAGCACTTTCAGAAGGGTTCAGTAGGAAGCCGAGAGAATTGGTTGATTTCGTTACGGATCCTTGCGGTTTTATGGTTCGGATAGAATTTCTTGAGAAACGCTTTCACAAACTCGTCCCAGCTGGTTATGGAGTGGGAAGCAGTGCTATGCAGCCACTTTCTAGCAAGATCGCATAAAGTGAACGGAATGACCCGTAGCCGTATAGCACCGTCCGACAGCTGGGTAGTTTTCATCACGGCACAAACATTTTGGAACTTGTTGATGAAGATATAGGCATCTTCAGATTCAAGCCCATGAAATTTAGGAAGCATGTTAATGAAGTAGGGCTTAATTTCAAAATTATCCCCATTGGCCGGTGAAAGGGAAAGACAGGTGGGGAGTGCAGAGCGGGTGGGATAGAAACGATCCTGGAGCGCGATTCGCTGTGGCGCTACGACAGGTGGTGGTGGTGGATTATTTGCATCCATAGGAGGTCGAATCAATCCTGGGGGAGTTGTAGGGATGTTTGGATTAAATCCTGACATCGCGGCAGAAGAGGTTGGTGATGGTGAAGATGTATGAACAGAATTCCGGTCAACGTCGGAGTTGGCCGGCAAAGGTAAGGGTGAAAGAGGCGTGGACGGAGTTTCGACGTCTGAGTCGATCGCGTAGTCGGTAGCGACTAACGTAACGCGGACTAGGCGGGTGCTAATGTCCCAAGTTCTAGCGGACATATACTAAACGAGTTTAGTATAGTCAAAGTGGATAAGGTGAGGGTAAGAAAACGTCAATGGAGAAATACGATGGGTGGTGGGTGAAAAAATGGGATTTTGGCGACAAAGGGCAAGTTTTTATAAAAGTTTTTGGTTTTTTGTGTTTTTTTTCTTTTTTTTTAGAAAGAGCTTTACAGAAATATGTACGGACTTACGGCTTCAAACAATCACAAACAAGATATGCACAATCACACCTAGATCTAGGGTCACCTAGGTCAGATAGACAACTCCTAATTGTTCCAAAGGGCTAGAAATAGGATCTCAAACCGCCTCTTCTCCGCCAATTGTGGCTAGGTAAGTGCCAGGTAAGTGGGAGGCTCCCCACTACATAAGTAGTGGTCCTAATTAAGTAACCACTTGCCTTAGACATACTTGCCTAGACACCGCAAAGTCAGGATAGGATAAACGGCCGATGCCTGTAACTAGTCCTCTGTCCTATTGAGTGCGAAGTCCTTAGGGCCGAGTCTAGTATTTTTTAATTTAAGCAATGGTCAATGCATATGCTTTTTGTGATTTCTGGGGTCCTACGAAGGGTGATGAAATCCCCACCAATTCTTGATTGGTTTGAAGCCCCTTAAAGTCCGTATTAATATATGCAAAGCAGTAACAACCAACTGCAATAAATTTTTATTTTCTTTAGCGCGGCGAAAAGAATCCTGCACAAAAACAATTTATTGGAAGGGGGAAGAGAATTTGCGCAAAGAATGCTGCAGAAAACACAGTTCAGTGGAGTTCAGAAGAGTAGGGGGGAGAGGAGAGAGAGACTTACAGAAAATTTGGCACCCTGAAGGCACCAAACGGCCGCGGTTCCGCGGCCAAAGCTTGCTAATGCCGCGGTTCTGCGGTCGGTAAGCGGAGTTGGCCCTTCAGCTTCCTGGACTGTGCTGCCTTGTGTGTCCTCTTCTTTTCTCGAGCTCCTGAATATTTATTTGCTCACTGGATCTGCTCCAGAATTTTATAGTAGACCGTTAGCTCCGTCTTGATCCGTCGCGGTATAGCCGCGAGATATGGGTCTAACTTCCCACGTCTTTGGCACTGAACTCGACCGTCTTTTTATCCTGCACAATTGCACAAAAACTAATCAAAAATAACAAGATGATTTTTTTTACAATGTATTTTTTTTGTTTTGTTTTTCGGTTAGATTTATATTCACAAATTAACCCGAAATTACACAAAGAAATAAACTACCGTCTCCCTGGCAACGGCGCTATTTGATTGGTAAGGGTTTTGCGTGCTTAGTTAATTACCGCAATCAAGACGGTTTCGCTTGTAACTAGCCGGTTGAGTACGGGTCGTCCGCAGGAAGATGTGAATCTTTTTCTATGTGCTTTAACGAGTTAAGTCCAAATGTCCAGGTTTGTTTTGAGATTAACTATGTGCTAAAATGATATGTAAAGAGTGCTTGTTAGGGTTAGGATTAGGTTAGTTTGAGTTAGGAGTCGCTCACTTCTTTCATTGCCACTCTTAATATCGGTGTTACGGTAATCGGCAACAACGGGGATTAGCACAACTAAGAAGGAACTTGCGAGTATAAGCTAGGCTTTCCAACGCTTAAGTTCTTCCTTTTGGTGCTTCTCCGTCCTTTCTTAGCTCTTAGCCTTAACCTCCGGTTAATTCAACCACAACCGGTCTCACTAAGGAATCATCGCTATCATGTAGGGTAGGGTGCCGTAGGGAGCGGATTGTGGTTCAATTAACGGGAGTCCGGATAAAGATGTTGGGAAAGGAAAGAGCGAGAGAGATTTCCTTCTCTTAAACTTCTCTTATCCTACCCTAACAAGTTAAGAAAACTACTCACCCATTATAAGAAAAACAAAATACAACAAATGAGGAAGATAGAAAGAAGGAGGTTAGAAGATTACAACTAGCTATTTGAGACCTCACCTTGGCAAGGATCAAGCTTAAGCATCATTGTTGTTTATGGATAAAGAAAAAGAGAACAAGAAAGAAACAAACAACAAATAACAACAACTAGATTAGCAAATGAAAAATACAAGCAATTATAATTAACAAAATAACAAGACAACCATGGTAACAAAAAGAACTCCTTTATTCATCCTTCACTCACAAAAGCTCACCACAAGTTTTTAATGGAGAAGAGATGAGAAGAGAAAGAAGAAAAACAACATGTATTCTAAACCTAATACAAGAATAAGCACCCTTGGCTTTGGCAAGTTCTGGACTATTTATAGGCAGGCAACAAAAATTCTAGGGCAACATTCAGAATAAACATGGAATGACCAAAACACCCCTAAAAAGTCTTCAGCCGACAAGACTATACGGCCACGGATCCGCGGCCTAAGCGTGCTTATGCCACGGTTCCGCGACCCTCTTGGGGATTTAGGTCTTCAATTTTGGTGGCTTCCCCTGGTTTGCAGTACCCTTCAGTATGGTTTATGTTTTTTTCTCAGAATTTCTTCACGATTTTTCCAGAATTTCTGCTGATCAAAAAGGTGATGTGATGTGGATCTTTTGCCATGATTTTTCTTGAGCTCCGTGTAGATATATTGGATCTTGTGTTGACAATGAGCTTTGTGCATGAAAATGACATCGATTTGCCATTTTGTCCCTTAGACTGGTGTGCGGCAACATACGGATAGAGAGCGGAGACCCGTGTTTTATCTGTGGTTGGCAGTAATCCGGAATTTATCATGCTTTTCCATGAATTTCACCGTTTAGAGCCGAGAACCTGTATCCTGCAATTGACTAGCAAACACGGCTCAAGAGTACCTACCGATAAGCAATATGATAAAAATTGGGCGGTATAAAAATGCAAAAATCTTATATGAACAACATCCACTATCAAATAATGGCCTCTAGGGCATACATATATCCAACAATCTCCCACTTGCACTAAGGCCAATTATTGGCGTATCTCATACCCAACATCTCAAAAAGTCGCACATGCTGCGGCTGTGGGAGGCCGTTACGTTTAGCTGACCGCTTGCGGCTTGGGGATGCTTGATTTGATCATCACCCACTGCCGGCGTATTGACGAGTCTTAGAGTCCCACAATTGAGTTGCCTAGTCCAGGCGAAACGATGTGGTGCTCATATGAGATATGCGCGTTGACCCGATTAAAATGCGTGTATGAGATACCGTATATTAATCGGGCGGTTTGCTTTTGGTCGGGTCGTATGTGATATGACCGGGTTGCTAAATCAAGTGTTGATTTATCATTTGACCATTAGTTTCTCACTTGAAATCCTTTCTTGTCCTTTTTGTTGTATGCATGCATGTATGCATTCATTCTTATTCATGCACATATGGATGTGCATGCACACATACATGCATACATCATTCTATCATGGTTGTTGATATAATAGATGAAGGAAATATAAGACTCACACCCTTTATAAAATATATGGATATTATTTTTTGAAAAGAAAAATGAAAATGGAAATTGTTTCATGGTTGAATATTTTATTCTTTCATTAACTCTTTTGTTTAACCATGATTTAATTTCTATGGTCATTTTTGTTCCAAACTAAAATATCTAGATATTTTATAACCTTGGTTAAGAATGAGAGATAGAAAATATATATATTCTCTTTTCTCATTTTTATTTGACAAGCTTATCATTATCTTGAGTTTTATAAGCCATCATCTACTTCCTACTTTCTCTCTTGCTCTCTAGTTTTCTTATGTGAGCAAAAGAGTTACCATGTTAGGATTTTGAAGTGAGAAAACCAACCACAACACCATTCTAAACTAGTCTTTCCCATTAGTGTAGAGTGTTAGCTTCCATTTCTTCTCTTGATCTTGTGATGCTTCAAGCTTGGACAAAGAGGACTCCGGGTGGATCGTCGTGGACCTAGAGGATCTCAAGCGGACTTTTTTCCAACCCTCAAGTAGCCAAGGAGTCTAGCGTAGGGAGCTACAAAGGTTATACTCTCAAAACCCTAGCTTGTACTACTTATGTTTGTGTTTAAGTTTAGTTGCCCTAAATTTTCTAGCATGATCCTTTAGAATGTTTCTTTAGCACCATAAAAATTTAAAATATGGCATGTGTGTTGCATCCAAACCCTTGTAGTGGTGCTGTAGGAAACCCTTCAAATGGATCTGCGGTGTTATTCTATTAGTTATTTGTATGCCTTAGAGACCATTACTGTAAATGCGACGTATATTGTAGTAGATGCTTGGACATATATAGGGAGGACTTTCTTGTTCGACATGATGGTATGCTATTTGGTTGCACTTTATCATAACATGTTAACAAGTACTATTTTGTGATCACATGTTGATAAAGCCCTTAGGATGATTACTTGACTACCAGGATTATGATGTAGATCATACTAGTGGGGACAGGGTAGTCGATAAGTACATCCTTCAAAGGTTCCTAGTCGTGGGAGTATCGAGACATGGATTCGATACTCCAGAGTAGACTAGCGTATGCACTTCTTCAGCCATATTATGGGCGATGGATGATCCCACATCCATTAGTGTTTGATATCAGAGAAGGTATACGGGTGCTCAGTAGAGACTGGGTACACTGGATGGACTCGCCGAGAACTCCTAGATGGTATTATACCTATCGTCGGATAGCAGTTCTCAGGTGACATTGGTACAGGTTAGTCTGTAGACCCGAGATCATCATAGTGTCTTGTGTGATTCCCACTGTGCTTTGATTTCTACCATACTGTTAGTTGTATGTATGCCCTAGAGGCCAGTATTGTACAGATGATGTATATTATATTGGACGCTTGGACATATATAAAGATAACTTTCTTGCTCGATTTGATAGTATGCTATCTGGTTGCTCTTTATCTTAGCATGTATACTAGTCTCTTTAAACTGTCTTATAATTACATGTTGGTAAAGCCATTAGGATGTGTACTTGACTACCTGGACTATGATGCAGATCATACTAGTGGGGACATGGTAGTCCATAAGTACATCCTTCAAGGTCCCTAGTCGTAGGTGTATCGAGACGGGGTATCGATATACCAGTGTAGACTAGCATATACGCTTCTCGACCCATGAGATGGGCGATGGATGATCCCATATCCATTGGTGTTTGACATCAGAGATGGTATACGGGTGCTCGGTAGAGACTGGGTAAACTAGACGGACTCTCCGAGAACTCCCAGATGGTATTATACCTCACGTCAGATGGCAGTTCTCAGGTGACACTTGTACGGGTTAGTCTGTAGACCCGAGATCGTCATAGAGTCTTATGTGATTCCCACTGTGCTTTGATCTCCACCTTACAATGTCTATGAGGGCGTGCAAAACGGTGGTTTTTGGGTACAGTCCCGAGTCACATGGAAGCAATGAGCGATAGGAGGGGTTTCGTCTCTCCCGGTATTGGGGGTTGATGTTGTACTGTGCTCGATTGGCCGTAACAGGGAAGTCCTTGGCCAGGGCTGTTTCAGAGATTTGCTGGTAAGTGTTACCAGTAGTTTCTAGACCCGTTATGAGCCTCACATCGGCACGACTTATCGGTTATTGGGGTCTGACGTTTACCACTCCTAGACTTGATATGCGACATATCAGACGAGGAGACCGGACTGTACGGGAAGTGTTGCCGATCGGCTCGACGGGAGTTGTAGCAGGTTCGCTTGTTCTCTTCTGATCGTTCAATACTCTGGTGGCCGTTACGTTTAGCAGACCGCTTGAGGCTTGGGGGTGCTTGATATGATCATCACCCACTGCCGGCGTATTGACGAGTCTCAGAGTCCCACGATGGAGTTTCCTAGTCCAGGAGAAACGTTGTGGTGCGCGTATGCGATATGCGTATGGACTCGATTAAAATGCGCGTATAGGATACCGTATATTGATCGGACGGCTTGCTTTTGGTAGGGGTCATATGTGATATGGCCGGATTGATAAATCAAGTGTTGATTTATCATTTAACCATTAGCTTCTCACTTGAAATCCTTTCTTGAGTTAGTTGGATGTATGCATGCATGTATCCCTTCTTTTTGATTCATGCACATATGGATGTACATATACACATACATACATACATACATACATCTTTCATGGTTGAATATACAAGGAAATGGTGGCAATATAAGACTCACACCATGGGTTTTTTATATGGAATATTATTGTATTTAAGCTAAAAACAGAAGGAAAAAGAAATGGGCTTGTTTTGGATTGTTTCTACACTCTTCTTGACCTAACCTCACTCACCCACCTTTTAACCATGGTTTACTCTTCCTTTTAGTTTTTAACTCAAGTAGAATAATGATTCAACCATGGTTTGAGATGAGAGATAGAAAATATATATTGATAGAGTTTTTCTATTTTCTTGAAGAGTTGAACTTATCAACTTCTAAAAAGGCCATCATCTTCATCAACATCTCTCAATTTGCTCTCTAGTTCTTTCTAGTGAGCAATATACTCATCAAGATTGGATTTTGAAGTGAGAAAGAGAACCACAACACCATTCTACACAAGTCTAGCCCACTTGTTTAGAGTGTTAGCTTGATTTCGTTCACTTGATCGGATAAAGTTGCAAGCTTGGACAAAGCGGACTACGGGTGGATCATCGGTGACCTCGAGGAGTTCAAGCGCAGCTTTTTCAAACCCTAAGTTGCCGAGGAGTCTAGCGTAGGGAGATACAAAGGTTGTACTCTCTAAACCCTAGCTTTTCTTTTCATATGTTGATATGAAAATTTTTGAAACCCTAATTTTTCAAGGAACGATCCGATGCTTGTTAGCTTAGCACCCTAAAAATGCATTCTTTGGTTCATGTGATGCTTCCGAACCCTTCATGAGGTGCTAGGCTAACCCAACACATACCACGGTCAAGAGATCGTGTAAAACGGTGGCTTTTAGGTACAATCCTGAATCGTATGGAGGCAATGAGCAATAGCGTCATGACCCGAATTATTAGCTCGTGACCAGCACTTGAATCACGCAACGTCTAAAGGCGTAACGGAACTCAAGTAAGCTGAAACCCAGAAATCTATACCTTTTAAGAAAAATAAAGGAGGTGAAGTTTTGAAATAAAGGTATAATGAAATCAAGTTTTCTTAATGCGTAGAAAAAGAACATGAATGATGCAAGTGAAATTTACTAGTTTGAAAACATGTTTCGTCTTTTAAAAAAATTTGGCAGCACCTCCTTTGTATATTTTGGTCCAAAACCACAAATACATAATAAGAATAATGGCATCCCCAAGCGGGAGCTAGCTCTTAGCCAAACGACGTATCACAACCACACAATACAGTATAAATAAGTATACGACGCCTAACAGCAAAGTTCACCAGAAAAGATAAAGAAATGAGCAAGACATAACCCTAAAAATGAATATAAAACCCATCGCTCAAATCTCGCAACTACAAGTCTCACTAGGTCTCATTACTTATACAATTACAAATTTTGATTGATTGATGGAGTTAACTAGATACAGTATGAAATATAATACAAGAGTGGGTACGATACAAATGTCCTACCTACCACTGCAAAACACCTAAATGAAGCTGGGTGCCAGCGATGCCGTTACTGATCCAAGCGGTCAACCTGCAAGAACTGTGGCATAACGGAGGTGGGTTGCCAACTCTTGAGTAGATAAATATCTACAAGTAGAAATCGAATAAACAACGACTCATAGGTCAACTATATCAAAAAGGTAATACTATGATATCTAGGATGACCGGGTCTGTATATGTGTTAATAAGGTAGTCAATACCTATATGCAATGTGGATAACATCCAACAGTAATAATCAATGCATGAATGCATGTGGATTTCGTCCACCCATATCAATGTATCTATGCTTGTAGATCTCGTCGACCCATATAATCAATGTATGTATGCTTATGGATCTCGTCCACCCATATAATCAATGTCTGTATGCACGTAAATATCATAAAAGAGTGTGCATGGAAGTATGAGGATATATATATATATATATATATATATATATATATATATATATATATATCAACGGTGTCCCTCACGACACATCAAAATCATGGAACCTGAGTGCCTAGTATCGACACTCGAAAACATCAAGAAAACCGTGTCTAGCATCGACACGTATCCTCAGATCGGCCCTAAGACACCGCACACCCTGGTCGGCGCTCATATCCATCTCGCTACTCCGGTCGGTATCCTCCGGATAATCGCCGAGTCAAAATACTATTACCGGTAGGTACTGCTCCCCTGCCGGGCTCAACGTCTAACATATACGGGTCTTCTTGCCCCAGGGTACCTCACCGGGTCTACCATATACCCGCAGACGGTGCCTACAACTCCTCAAATCTGGTATACTCACATAAGCTCTCATGAACCGAGAAAACTCATGGTTGACGCACTGAAATATCTTATGAAGAGAAGCTGAATTTTTAAAACAACACACAATCTCTTTTGAAATTTCCACGGTTCTCAAATCCAGAAATCTCATGAAAACAGCATATCTCAATGCGTAAAATAATATAGCATGATGTATGCGACATATAAGAGAAATGCGAGCATATTCGTTTATCATGCAATATAGAACAGTGATATGACATATTAAGGGGAAACCGCTCTTTTAACATGATTCCAGTTTTTAAAATATAACATGTGGTTCCCAATCTACCAATAAAACCAGTGATCTATGCAGGTACAATATGTATATGCGCAAGTATAGATGTACCAATGTATGTGTGCATCAATGTGGATATACAATGTGTATGTGCGCAAGTATGAATATATCAATGTATATGTGTACCAATATGGATATACGATGTGTATGTGCGCAAGTATGAATATATCAATGTATATGTGCACCAATGTGGATATACGATATGTATGTGCGCAAGTATGAATATATCAATGTATATGTGCACCAATATGGATATACCATATGTATGTGCGCAAGTAGGAATATATCAATGTATATGTGCACCAATGTGGATACACAATGTGTATGTGCGCAAGTATGAATATATCAAGGTATATGTGCACCAATGTGGATACACAATGTGTATGTGCGCAAGTAGGAATATATCAATGTATATGTGCACCAATATGGATATACATTGTGTATGTGCACACGTATGAATATGTCAATGTATATGTGCACCAATATGGATATACAATGTGTATGTGCGCAAGTATGAATATATCAATGTATATGTGCACCAATGTGGATAAACAATGTGTATGTGCGCAAGTATGAATATATCGTATGTGCGCAAGTATGAATATATTAATGTATATCTGCACAAATATGGGTACACAAATGTGTATGCGCATGCAGGTTATGCGAAGAGTCATATCATGATGCAGCAATCCTACTGTGTAGTGACATGGCAATTATCGATGATGAAGTGTGTGAGCCTATAGTCTGTGTGCGTGTAACATACGCATCATCTGTTGGCTATAGTGCCCTCAAGGCAATTATCATAGTCGCAGACAGGTGATTATGATTATTGAGTGAGGACCTATACCGATAGAACAGTCTTACTCAAGATGATAGTATGCTATCTGGTTTGTCTTTATCATCATGTTGATAGAGCCCATAGGATTCTTACTTGACTGCCAGCATTATGATGGCGATCATATATGTGGGAGCTGGGGTCTATAAGCACATCCTTAAATGTCCCTAGTTGTAGGAGTATCAAGACCGGACATCGATACTCCAGTGTAAATTGATCGAGACCCCGACGAGGGGCGGTGGCCAGGTCTCACAAGCCATTGGTGTTATTATGTCCACCTAAGATAGTATACAGGTGCTCATTGGGTTATGAGTACACTGGACGGACTCGCCGGGAACCTGCTAGTTGGTATTATACATATTGTTAGATAGCAGTTCCCAGGTGACATGTATACAGGTTAGTCTGTCGACCTGAGATCGTCATTTGACTCGTGTGAGTTCCCACTGTGCTTTGATTACTACCCTACCACGGCTCAAAGGAGTCGCACAAACAGGTTTAGTTGGGTACAGTCTCGAGCTATATGGAGGCAGTGATCGGATCTTCGGGGATTCGTCTCTCCCGGTATAGGGGGTTGATGTCGTATTGTGTACGGGTGGCCATCACCACAAATCCATGGCCATGGTAGATGAGGATTACCGATCCAGGACCGATAGTTTCTCAGGAGGTAATGGGTATCATGCCGACACTATATATCGCGTTGTTAGGGGTCTGGCTTTATCCACCACCCTAGACTCGAAATGCAATACTCTTAGACGAACAGACCGGACTGTACGGATATTGTCACTGACAGGCTCAGTAGGGGTTCAGGTTGAGTTTGCTTGTCGGCCTCCCTTTCGCTCAATACCTGGGTAGCCGTTACGTACAGCTAGTGCCGCTGACGTGCTTGTGGTTAAACCCACTGCCAGCGTATTGACGAGTCTTTAGAGTCCCGCACAGAGGGTTTTCACTGTTCAGGCGATTTGGTGTACATGACGTATGTTGATACATACAGGTGTTCGATTAAATATGTGCATTTGCTGCACAGACTATAATCGGACGGTTGATAATACTAGCGGCTTAGGATTAAGCCGGATTATTAAATCGGATTTTGATTTAATAATTTATATATGTATTTGTATAAACGTATTCTAGTATTATTGTTCGCTATTCGTTTTCTCTCTTGGTTATTCGTATTTTTGGTACGAATACACGTATATGTATTTCGATACATGTACCGGGAAGTATTCCATATTTTATACGGAATATCTTCCAGAAGGTGCCACCTCATTAATGATTTTCTTTATTGAAAATCATTTGAGAAATGAGGTGGAAAGGGAGGCATGGGTCAAAGCATGGACCTAGGTATGGGTTTTGTGTGTGGTCATATTTGTTTAATGGTTAATTGGAAATGTTTTTTTGTGGTGGGAATGAGAGAAAGGGGAGGGGCCGGCCACTTATTTTAGTGGTGGGGTTCATTTGATTGGGATATAACATTTTTGCCTCCTCACTCTCTCAATCTCACATACACGAAAAATTACATAGCCAATTTCCTTTGTTCATGACAAAGGCTTTCACCTCCTTCATCTTCTTCTTGAGTTTCTCATTGAGCTCATAGGTAGAGAGGAAAATTGTAGTGACACTTTCATACAGCCCCACTCTCCTTCGCTAGCAACTTTGGAGGGTCGGTTATCTCGTTCGACGAGGTTGGATCTTGCGTCGTTTCCCTCGGGTGGATCATCGGAGAAGGAGGAAGACCGGCAACCAAAATTCGTCAAAGTACCGCTAGGAGCTTGGAATGAAGACCGAAGGACTCGGATCAACTCGGTATAACAATTCTAACCACTTTTAATGCTTGTTAGTTTAGGGTTTAAGGTCGATCCGTTAATCGGGTAACGGTAGCGCCGGTTTTAGAAATTTTTGTTCCGCAGTTTGGCCGCGTTTCGATGGCCGGGGCGCTGCCGGAACCCTTCATGGTATCAGAGCCACCCTTTAAACCCCTTACTAGCTTGTTTAAACGTGCTTAAAAGATCTATCAACGGAATTTACAAAAATCACGATTTCATTTTTGAGTTTGTTGTCGATTTTCGAAAGTGGTCAAAAAATTATTTCGGCCATCTTAAAAATCCATACAGGCAATTTTATGGGTACACAAAAAGTTTGGGCTCATGATTCCTCTAAAGCGCCACGGATCCGCCGCATTTAGCCCATATTGGCGGCGGTTCCGCGGCTATTTAGTGGCAACGGGCGTCCAAAATTTTTCTGTAGCTCATTTACTTGGAATTATGATTTTTTTGATGTTCTGTCTTGGCCCAGGTTTCAGTGAAGTGTTGTTTTGCTATTGGGGCCAATTTGGAACTTAGTTGATCGATATTTTAAGTGCGCGTTTATCAGTACATACATTTCTATCTGCGACCGTGAATGTCATTTGATCTGTAAACCCGTCTAACTGCTATATGTTCTTTTAGACGAGTTTGCGAACGTGAGATTCACGTTGATATTCTGAGTTGTACTCTAATGTTGGTTGGATCGTCGTGGTGGATAGCTGTGGTGCAATGTTAGTACAGTTTAATTTCATTTGTACATTTGATATTGCGGGGCGAGCGTCCGACATTTGGACTGCCGTCACTGCATGTTTGTATATTATTCTTTTTGGGGCACGACCGGGTTGAGGTCGATGTCACCCGTGTATATTATTTTCTTTTCTGTACTAAGATTACCCCACGGTGGAGTGCACGAATAGCCGGATTCTAGACGGCAACGAGTCCGCATCTCAAGGCATTGAGACGGAGGGGATCTTACTCTAGAATTGGCGGGTTATTCGCCGCACTCGTAGGGGGTCTAGGTTTTCATTGCACAGGCTATCTACTCGACAGGGAACATCGGGTCTCACTTGCGGCTTAAGTGAAACCCGGGGCTCCAGATTATCCACCATTCTGTGTTGCAATCTATGATGTTTCTGTGATGTTGCTTATATCATGCCTGGGACGATTGTTATATATTTATATATATACTAGTCGATGTTGTATATGTTTTGCACCCACACTACTCTAGTCCCCGCTCTGTCGTTAGTTAAGTAACCTAACGGGTGATGACGGGACCCAGTGGCGAATGCGGTTGGCATATACGTACATCATATATTTTCGTTCTTTTCTGGTGTGATTAATTAATAGGACTGCATTGATTCTTATTAATGCAAGGGTAAAAGAAACCTATATATGATGTTGTTAGAACCAAGATTTTAAAAACTGACATTACAGACGTTCTTTTTTGCTTTGCACTGTGGTATTTATTTTGGAATATCCTGCACCTCATTCGACGGGGCAAGGGCCGAGATCCCTTCATCGGGAGTGACCCCTTGGGTAAAAGTTTGCGTCAACGTAATAACTTCACTATAGTCGTTTCATTTTGTTTTGCATCGTGGTATTCAGTTTCGAATATCCTGCACCTCATTCGACGAGGAAAGAGCCGAGATCCCTTCAACGGGAGTGACCTCTTTAGCAAAACTTTTCGCCACTATATATTTGTAAAACAACTCGGTTCCTAAAATGATATCATTACGTTAAAGGTTTTTCGCCAAAAACCAGTCGTAACCCTCCGTCATTTCTTACAAGTATTGCTTAGTATTCGTGCTGCGTTTGTTAACTGTGTCAAGGCGTAATGTGCGGTAGCTAAGTAGTGCTTGTTTGTGGCATATTAATGCGATTGGTTAGGACAGTCGTGCAGCCTTGTTGACTGTGTCAAGGGCTCGTACGGGTGGGTTTAATTCAATCCAGGATAATGACGTGTTGAACTTGACTAGGACTCTTTAATTTGTTGACTGTGTCAAGGTCACTTGGGTCCTAGGGGTAAAAATCATATCGGGAGTTTCAAACATACAGGAAACTTGCCAGGCTTGCGCATACCTTCTGGAGTGTGGTGACTTGAGTGGCTTCCATCAAGTTATCATGCAATGATAGTTGGATCCCGATTCCCACAGATGAGTAAGATTACTCGTAGGGTGATTCCGACTAATTGTCCTTTTAGGTTTGGAGGAGAATTCGACGAAACAATGGGATCCATCCAGATTAGATAAAATGATTAACTATTCTGATATATGTTAGAGTGCACGCTGAGTGTTTCTTCTCTCTCTCTCTGTGGCTGCGACTATGACCCGACCTTTGACTAAAACTCATGAAACCAAGTTAACCGAACCTTCTAAAAACATTTTTGGAATGTCACGGTGTCGCATACATCATTGCCACTTCTATATCACCTTTACATTTCTCCAGAACACCTCATATTACTATGAACATCCACTTCCATTGGATAAATCCATCGTATAATTACATACGAACTCGAAGGAATTTTTTCGAGGATGGACTCTAGTTCTGGAGAGATTGAATAGGATTATTCGATTGTTTTTTCTCTTTACCTTCTCTCAGGTTGTGAGGGTTCCTAGGATTAGGAGAGAGTACACCTATTGAGCTTATTGGATAGTCTTCCTCCAGACCATAGGCAGGTGCCGAACGGTAGGGAAGGAAGAAAACCAACAAGCTTAATTGTGGTGTATAGAAGGTAATAAGTAAAGATATATAAAGGGATTAGAATAATGGCAAAGTAAATTGCGATCACCATCATTCACGACAAAGACCGTGTATACCCCTGCCACTCTTACATCCACTTTGCTTTTCTCTAGAACACTCCGTATCACTACGGATATTCACTTCCATTGGATAAATCCATCGTATAGTTACATACGAACTCGAAGGAACTTTTTCGAGGATGGATTCTGGTTCAGGAGAAAAAGAATAGGATTATTCAGATGTCTTTTCCCATTACCTTCTCTCAGGTTGCGAGGGCTCCTAGGATTAGGAGAGTACACCTATTACGTTTATTGAATAGTCTTCTTCCAAACCTTAAGCTGGTGCCGAAGGGTAGGGAAGGAAGAAAACGAATTAGCCTAAAGAAGATGTACATGAGGTAATAAGTAAAGACATAATAAAGGGATTGGAGTGAGGGCAAGTATAGTATATGGTTACTGTCATGAATCAGGGTAATGGAAGAGGCGTTACTAAGAATGCCAGTTAACCCTTTTGAAACATTTTCATGTTTCAGTTTTACTGTGCGATATTAATTGAAAACTATTTTCCCAATAAGAATCTAACTCCAGGGTATGTATTTACCAGATCAGTTTCTCACATCTGTATGTTATTACAGATGGTGAGTGGGAGTAAGATATTGGGAATTGGGTGATTAGATCCTCATTATACCGAAATTCTTAGTAATTGGTGATATTTGATGAAATCATCTGGATTTTACTGGATGGAAAATATTTGGTTTTGAATATCCGTTGTTATCCACCAATTTCAAACTGATATATCTGTACATTTATTTTATAAAGTGAGATATAACTTTTTGATATTGTGTCTATGACATTTACCTATATCAGTTGGTGATTAGGTAAGGTGCATTCAACAGCGGTGTAACTCTTCTTAACCAAAGTACAGTTTTTCAACCTACGAAGCAAAGAGTTTGGGTTATTGAACTCAGGGGACTTATACAAACTATTGTATGTTGTCCAGTGTCCATTAGGAGGATGGGGTTGGTACTCGCACTGTATTCTGTTTACTCATAACTTCTCTGACTCTAGACATGTATTTCGTTGAAGTGCATGGTTCAGTTTTTGAGAAGTTATAGGTATAAGAATAAAGTAGAGAACCATTTATTAGAAGTATCAGGATTCTTCGAAGTAGTCGAAGATGTAGATACTTGTGTTTGGTATTCCGTTGATAGTAATGTTTTTGAAACTTGCTTCTCTTTCGGGTTACTCATATATAGATGCACTCCGAGATGAGTAATGCTGATTGTCCTCTTTCCATTTGGTTGATATGCACTGGAGACAGATGCATGTTTTTGAATCTGGTTCAAATTAGATTAGTTCTTTTGTTTCTATATTAGATTTATATAGATTCAATTTATATCTTAACGATGTTAAGGTATAGGGAGTTGTCCGGCTGATGCTTAAAATAAGAATCCGGATAAACTCTAGGCACGTTTCAGTAATGGCATTTTGTGGGTTATCCCGAGCTTTGACGAGGGTTAACTTTCTACCATTAGGAAGATCAGTATTTATATTGTTCTAGACTCTCTATAGTGTTAGTAAAATGCATTTTTTCAGAAAAACAATAGCAGTATGGTAGAACTGGAAGTGATTCCAGAACCACAAACGATCACTGATGATTTAATAGAACCTAACGATTCAATTAGTTTCGACGTTCCATTGGACACTCCACAGATTTGGTGGGTAACCTCAGGCACCCGAGCGGTACTTCGGTCTTCTCAGAAACGGTGACAGGGAGGTTCTTGTTTACCCAGACTTGCTATTGCTGCTGTTCTAGACTATAAGACCTGGCAGGAGGATGAGTATAGCGTCGTTCTAAACTAGCTTTAAAAGTGCACGTATATATGACTCTGCCAGAGGGTTGTTATAGTCAGTGGGAGCAGCGGAAAAAGTAGCTTATGTCTATTTACATACTAAAGCAGGTATAGCAGAAATAAATCATCTATTTTTTGATGTAACAGTGATAAGCTTTGACTTCATCAGAATAAGAGATGGATCTGCTAAGAAGGTAGTAGAGAGTGATGTCCAGGTATTGGGATGACATGCACTTGATAGGAAGGGATATTCCTATACTACGATTGGTTATACTTTGGTTGTCACAAAGTTGTTTTCTCCACATAGGATATGGATATAATATCAGGTTTTTTGGTTACTAGATCTATGGTTTTAGATCTAGATTTAAGAAGTATCCTAATCTGGGTTCTTTGACATTAAATGGACGACTCCTGGCATGGTGGTGTACATGCAGGTGATGGAGTGACCCTCTCTAAAGGTGTCTTACAGACTTAAGGGGAGAGGGATTTGCATGATTAGCATATTACTTGCTTAGGCAATTGAGTTAATCATGAAATGTCAAGTACCACACCAGATATTGCTTTTGCACTAGATGGAATAAGCAGATATATTAATCCAATCCTGGAGAAACATTAGGAAGCAGTTTATGAACATGAATTGATGTTCTATGGATATGGTAAAGGCAGCCTCCTTTGGGAGACGATTATCATTTCAGGCTTCCAAGATGACCTGGATGACAGAGTGACTGTCAGAATTATAGTTTTTCCCTCTTTTAAGGGACAGTATGTTGGACAGGTGGTCCAAGCAGATACTAAGGAAAGGCATGGCGCAGTATACTGATTAAATTGTGTGGACTATACAGTCTAGGAAGTTTGCTGGAATTGGAGTTCTTTTATGAACTGGGTCCCATCTGATATCCAGACAAATTCTAAGACAAGTATTGCTCATTTCGGAAGATAGTTTTCTCCGCGCAGTTGAGATTAAGAGAGATATAGAAAGAAACATTGGAGCGGATCCACTCACTAGGCTGTTTCTCGAACGCAATCATTTTCACAAATGGGCTTTGCGAAACTGATTAGCAGAGAAGTTGGGTGTTCGGTATCACACGGGCTGTAAGTATGCGACATCGCAATAATTGGCCTTAAGTGCAAGTGGGAGATTGTTGGCTATAGTGCCCTCAAGGCAATTATTAAGTTGCGGACAGGTGATTATGATGATTGAGTGAGGACCTATACCGATAGAACAGTCTTACTCGAGATAATAGTATTCTATCTGGTTTGTCTTTATCATCATGTTGACAGAGCCCATAGGATTCTTGCTTAACTGCCAGCATTATGATGGCGATCATATATGTGGGAGCTGGGGTCTATAAGCACATTTTTAAATGTCCCTAGTCGTAGGAGTATCGAGACCGAGCATCGATACTCCAGTGTAGACTAGTGTATACTGATCGAGACCCCGATGAGGGGCAGTGGCCAGGTCTCACAAGCCATTGGTGTTAGTATGTCCACCTAAGATAGTATACAGGTGCTCATTGGGTTATGAGTACACTAGACGGACTCGCCGGGAACCTGCTAGTTGTTATTATACCTATTGTCAGATAGCAGTTCCCAGGTGACATGTGTACAGGTTAGTCTATCAACATGAGATCGTCATTTGTCTTGTGTGAGTTCCCATTTTGCTTTGATTACTACCCTACCACGGCTCAAAGGAGTCGTGCAAATAGGTTTTAGTTGGGTACAGTCCCGAGCCATATGGAGGCATTGATCGGATCGTCGGGGATTCGTCTCTCCCGGTATTGGGGGTTGATGTCGCATTATGTACGGGTGGCCATCACCATAAATCCATGGTCATGGTAGACGAGGATTACCGATCCAGGATCGATAGTTTCTCAGGAGGTGATGGGTATCATGCCTACACTATATATCGCGTTGTTAGGGGTCTGACTTTATCCCCCCCCCAAGACTCGATATGCGATACTCTTAGACGAACAGACCGGACTGTACGGATATTTTCACTGACAGGCTCAGTAGGGGTTCAGGATGAGTTTGCTCGTCGGCCTCCCTTTCGCTCAATCCCTGGGCAGCCGATATGTACAGCTAGTGCCGCTGACGTACTTGTGGTTAAACCCACTGCCAGCGTATTGACGAGTCTTTAGAGTCCCGCACAGAGGGTTTTCACGGTTCAGGCAATATAGTGTACATGACGTATGTTAATACATACAGGTGTCCGATTAAATATGTGCATTTGCTGCGCAGACTTTGATCGGACGGTTGATAATACTAGCGGCTTAGAATTAAGCCGGATTATTAAATCGGATTTTGATTTAATAATTTATATATGTATTTGTATATACGTATTCTAGTATTATTGTTCTCTATTCATTTTCTCTCTTGGCTATTCGTATTTTTGGTACGAATACGCGTATATGTATTTTGATACATGTACCGGGACGTAGTCCGTATTTATACGGAATAGCTTCCAAAAGGTGCCACCTCATTAATGATTTTCTTTATTGAAAATCATTTGAGAAGTGAGGTGGAAAGGGAGACATGGGTCAAAGCATGGACCTAGGTATGGGTTTTGCGTATGGTCACATTTGTTTAATGGTTAATTGGAAATGTTCTTTTTGTGGTGGGAATGAGAGAAAGGGGAGGAGCCGGCCACTTAATCTAGTGGTGGGGTTCATTTGATTGGGATATAACATTTTTGCCTCCTCACTCTCTCAATCTCACACACTAAAAATTACATAGCCAATTTCCTTTGTTCATGCCAAAGGCTTTCACCTCCTTCATCTTCTTCTTGAGTTTCTCATTGAGCTCATGGGTAGATAGGAAAATTGTAGTGACACTTTCATACATCCCCACTCTCCATCGCTAGAAACTTTGGAGTGTCGGTTACCTCGTTTGACGTGGTTGGAGCTTGCGCCATTTCCCTCGGGTGGATCATCGGAGATTGAATAAGACCGGCAACCACTCTTCGTCAAAGTACTGCTAGGAGCTTGGAATGAAGACCGAAGGACTCGGATCAACTCGGTATAAAAATTCTAACCTCTTTTAATGCTTGTTAGTTTAGGGTTTAAGGTCGATCCGTTAATCGGGTAACGGTAGCGCCGGTTTTAGAAATTTTTGTTCCGCATTTTGGCCGCGTTTCGATGGCCGGGGCGCTGCAGGAACCCTTCATCATCGATAATGGTGCAGGTGTACTATCACAGGTATAAGTAGTATACTGTGAATAACATGAATGCATCATAAGGTAAATCATATGCAAATGCTGACGGGTATACGTATTTAATATGACCGAGTCGGGGAATTTATCAATCAGCATCCAGCCTAACAACATCACGTACGGTATGATCCATCATACGGCAATCTCTAGTCAAGGGTAAGGATCAATCATCAAGTCAAACTCATCACGCACGGAAAATCATCGTACGGCGGCATTAAGCTAATAGGGATCCTATCATCCTATAAGACAAATGAGGGTACGGCCTAATATCACGTACGGCCTATCATCCATGATTCACAACATTCTATATATATATATATATATCTCTATATACCTATGTCCCAGGTCAGATCCCCAATAATCTCATATCAGGGGACCAACAGGGTATAAATCATCTCGATCGACTCGCATCCGTATACCAACATATCATCATATCATCATATCATTATATTCGTCTTATATTCTTTCATCGCATTTATATCACACATCAAATCGAATTTACATCAACATTCTATCTCTACTAAGTATAAGTATCTAATCTAACACACACACCCGAACCATACAATTAGATTTTTAAAGAAGTGAATCGTAGTTTTGAAAATAGGGGTTACGGTGTTTTTAAGAGAAAGATATCATTTGAAAATCCATAACATCCCTCAAGGTATATGTTTAAAAGATACAAACGATTCTTCAGTTTACAAAAAAGTATGGTTCGGATGACGCCTCTACATTGACTATCCAGTCCTACAGCACCCTAAACGGTAATATCGCTAAACGTCATCCTATGATAGTAGTAACATATCACTTCTAACTATCCTCTAGTTTCTAATATAGTTTCATCGCTATCTCATTCTAACCTTAGTTTCCTAATCTAGGTTTCCTAACCATATTCTATAAATCAGTTTTCCATCAAAACTTTGCGGTGGTGCTATACGCCATCCACCTGACTTCCCCCGTGGATATAGATCCACTCACCTTAGTTTGCCGATGTCGATGTCGCCACGCGCTTGCTTGTCGTCCCGAAGACTTCACGGGGGTACCTACACATCATAACGTATCGCGCCGTATTCAAATTGAATTCAAAATCAGAACGACACACGAAAACCAAAATGTCACACGAATCATCCAGAGGTCAAAACCTATGGTCTACATCTCGTAATTCAACCAAATATCAAACGATATAGACGTACAAACGTCAAATAATCGAATACAATACCAAATATCAAAACTTAAATCCATAAACATCATGAAAAACAAGGCAACAATCCAGAAAAGTGGTCCCAGATTTCTGTTCAGGTCAAAACTATGTAAGCATACAACACTGGGGTTATGTAAAGGGGTCCTATGAACAACAGAAACAACCTGGGCACTAACCCACACTACATAGCCGGCCACACAAGCCCAAATTCTGCCAGGCCGGTTTTCCAGGGGGATTAGGGTCTCGTTTTGGTAGGGTGGTCTCGTATTGGTTCAATTTGTCCTCTAGAGTTGTTTGTTTGCCTCAGAAATTCCCCGGATCATCCCAGATTTCCATGCACACTCAATTTCCTCTCAAACTGACATGGAAAGTTTTTTGTTTTGGTTTTCAGGTGTTTGCTTCAGTATGGTTTGGGTTTCTAAGATCATAGGGGGGTTTAAGGTCACTACTAGGGCCTACTAGCACTAACCCAACTCAAATTTAACCTTAACCGTTTCTTGAAATTTTCAAAGTCTACTAAACCGATCTAAATCACTTCTAAACATGCATGAAAGGTAAAGTGAATGAAATACTATGCTAAGGGTGATGAAATTACCCCACATGGGCAACTCAAGAAAAACCCTAGCTCCTCAAGGTTGTCAAAATCTCAATTTTCTTGGTTCATTGCGATGAGGGTGAGGAGGTGATCATTTTTTTGTGAAGGGGTATAGGGTTTTGGCAAGGTTTTTGCGGTGGCTCAAGAGGGTAGAAGATGGAGGGAGATAAGGAAGAGGAAGAAGAAGAAAATGGTGGAGGGACAAATGGGCAGCACTATCTCCCTCTCTCTCACTTTCTCACTCTCATTCTCTCTCCTAGCATGCTTATCTCATCATTATGTCCCCTTTTGATTTTCTCCTCAATCATTTCTCTTTTCTTTTCTTTTCTCACCCAAAAGCCCAACCCTAACATAAAACACACAAATGAAATAACATGTAACATGTCATGATGCACTAACCATGAAAACTATAGAAACACGGATTTGGCTTAATGGCGATTAGCAGTGCACTAATCGGGTTTTTAATGAAACTGCATATTATAAATTTTAAAAATGCGAAATTCTTAAAATATATTTTTAAATGAATAAATCATTTTAATTTCTATTTATTTCATAAGTATTGGTATATATTTATACCCTTTTTCGAAAACCCCAATTTCTCAAATCGGGCAGTTTTCGGGAAATATATTATTTTAATATTAAATTCCAAAAATAATATTTTATATTTTCTGAAATGTTACAATCTTCACCCCTTAAATAAATTCGGTCTCCGAATTTAAATTTAAACCCCCAAAATCTAAAACATTTCAATAATCGGCTGAAAACAACGGGGCTCGAAAATCATGGAAAACGCAGAAATAACACAGCGTGTCACGTGCGCATAAAACGAGTACCAAACTCAAAAATCCAACTCTGTCAGGCGTCACGCAAATCATCGGATTTGCACGCATATCCTCGGAGTTACAATAGAGATACAGATCTCAAAATCCACTACTGAAATCTAATATACACTAGTCAAATACTATAATACGTGTATATTACTCACCTTTGAAAACTCCAAAATCTGAATAAAATACATGCAAAATACTTTCTAAATCGCCGCGGGAATGCATAACTCACGGCATAACTGACGGACGCTCATTTTGAAATAATAATATATGTCCATATATGTTTTCTTAAATACACGTTCCGTCGTTTTCAAAATATTCCAAAAGGTTTTCTTTCATAAACGTTCATGTCGCTCACGGATACGTAGGAAAATAGCGAGACTATAACTCCTCTTGAAAACCCTTTTGGTAATCTTTTAATGCATGCAGAGTACTCAGGTACTGTCCTCAGATCAGTCCTGTTTGGCTACTACACAATATAGTGCCCAACATGAAAACAATGTGCTCAAAAGCAAAATCAGCCTCAAAAGGCGTATCCAATAATCACATGCGTATGGTGCGCATGGAAGTCAAATCAAATACAGGTGTCTCAATATGCACAAAAGCCCAAAACTACGTGCAACGGGTGTGCACGAAAGCATCTGTCCACTGCAACGGTGTGCATGACAACAATATCTGGTGCACCTATTGTGCACGAAAACAACATCTAGTGTATCAAATGCACGAAATACACTCAATAACTCAATGCATAAAAAGCAACACCGAGTACACCAAGGGTATAAATCAAAATCATGTGCAACTGTGTGCACAAAACACATATCAATGCACTACAAGCACATATAAGCTATACCGAGTGCAAAAATCAAATTATCCATATGAAATCCACGAAATCATAAACACCTGATACGAAGGTACAAAATCAACATCAAATTCAATAGATATGCACAAATATCAAATCAACACAATGGTGTATAAAATATATATATCATGTGCGAAACTATGCGCAAACATGAAAATACCCAGTAGGTGCAGCCATAGTGCACGAAATCAATATCAGGAAACTGATCATCAAAACTCAAATCCAAGCGATATAAGCGTGATACTCGGATCACAACTCAAATCTCAACAAAGGACATCGAGATACACCTCCTACAATGTCGGAAGAATAAATCGATGCGCCTAAAAACCGGCAGAACAAGAACATCCGCTTACCTCCTGCTCACGGTCTGGCATCCTTGGTCTCTGGGTCCTTATCTTCTCTGTGGATTTACCAATCTCGCAATCCATCAGCTCATCGGCCCAGTCAGGTGTGCTAATGGGACGATTCCGCTCTAGCACTTCTCTGATCATCTCTCGGTCAATCATCATGACCACTCATAAAGCAGCACGTTGCTGGCGTCAGCCTCTGGTCCTCTGAATACACGTGACACATCTGATCCTAGGTTCAAATCTCATTGCAGCAGTGTCCTGGAAGGAATCCTGCTCAGGGTATCTTCCGATCTTGCCTATGCCGAACTGTACGGAGGCTGGTATTCTTACATAATCTTTCCTCGTTTTCTGGACATCAGCGTGTGCCGCACACAATTCTTCGGAACCTGGACGTATCCCAACGCCTCTGTAAGCATATCAGGTCTCTGATCTCAACGGGGAGTAGCAACAGCTCGTCAGCATCGTGCATGAACCTCTGGCTCCACTCTCCTTTATCATCGTCTGCTTCGACGTCGTATTGTACTGTCTGCGTGCTGCCACAGTTCTCGGCCACGGTCAATCCGAAGTCTCTCACACGGACTCGAAATCACATACTCTGTATCTTCATCGCTCTGTAGAAGATATCTGGCCGAACGCGTCCTCAGGAACTCACCCCAACCATCGGAGGAATATTCTATACACGCCCGCTCTCGATCAACTCACAACGCATCTGGGTGAGGTCCTCTATCCGAAACTGATCAACTTGCTGATCTCTTATCACATGATATCTGGACGAAGTCAAACTTTTCGATTGAGTCATCGAAGTCCCAAAATTTCCCGAAGGCTCAACACCTGAGCGCGGTCTAAAAATATCTGGTACATACCACAGCACCTCTGGACCAGCCGTAGAAGAGCAAACCCAAGCCTCACTGATGGCACCGCTAAACTGCCACAAACCCTAAGGTTCAAAGCGGTTCTATGGTCATCATGTCGAGTTTGGGTTTCATTCTTTTAGAGGGTCCACAGAATTACCTGCATGTTCCTCCGAACACTTTAAACATGGGAAAAATGGTTTCATGACACTCGTTCGAACCTTTTCAACTTCGCCTATACAACATGTGAATACCCTTCGCCGCACGCTAAACAATGCCTCAATCCTTCAGGAAAGGCGATACATCTACGGTCATCTCTGGATCGGTCTGCTCTAGATCCGAGTAAGACTCTCCACACTGAAAATCTTCAACTCAACTGGGCCTATGTCGGCGCATCAATCTGACGAATCACCTTCGTCTCTCAACTCGGGGTAGGCTAGCTATCATCTGTCGCATTTCTGCCTGGGAGCTTCGGCATCTCAGCTCGTAAGCTCTGGAAGCGACATCTTATCAATCTCAGCAACAGCTGGGTCATCTGTCTGCACGGTAGGCGACCTCAATATCTCTGGGGTATGCTGTACATCAACAGTCCCCTCGCAACTGGCAGCTCTATCAAAGGCCCAATCATCTGGTGCAAAACCAAGCACTCGCCTCAACAAGAGGTCATACACAAAACTACATCGAGACGTCCCCATGTCACCAGAAAACACAATAGTCGGCCCTCGTACCAGACGAACTCACCATGACCGCAATACTAGCAGCAGCTCAATTTGTGCTCAAACATGGTGACCGGAACCTCAATCGAATATCGAAGAAAGCAGACCAGCGACATGAAAGGAAACGACAGTTCCGGAATGGATACATGACATAAGAAGGAACAGCATCAATGAAAGTATGATCATGGAACAAATAAAATCAAGGATCCCAAATGGATGTATAATAAAGGATACGAAGAGAATCACAGATCTCAAAATATGTACATCCTAAGGTTTCTTAAGTGGAGTATCGTTCGTAAATATGCCGCGGAACATACGTACGGTACGTCACTCTACTCAAGCTACCTACTCCATCAATCAGGGTCAGCCTATGTAATGAAAATTCGTGTCTAATACCCCCCTCCCCCGTTTAAGTCTAAGTTCCGTAAGGTCAAGCCTAGGTTCTGAAATACATACCCGCCCTAGACTCCACATAGTCAAACATAGACTCGAACAAAGGTTAAACATAACGCTTTGATACCAACTTTGTCACGTCCCGAAATATCAGCTCGTGACCAGCACTTGAATCACGCAACGTCTAAAAGCGTAACGGAATTCAAGTAAGCTGAAACCCAGAAATCTAAACCTTTTAAGAAAAATAAAGGAGGTAAGGTTTTGAAATAAAGGTATAATGAAATCAAGTTTTCTTAATGCATAGAAAAGGAACATGAATGATGCAAGTGAAATTTACTAGTTTGAAAACATGTTTCGTCTTTTAAAAAAAATTGGCAGCACCTCCTTTGTATATTTTGGTCCAAAACCACAAATACATAATAAGAATAATGGCATCCCCAAGCGGGAGCTAGCTCTTCGCCAAACACCGGATCACAACCATGTAATACAGTATAAATAAGTATATATACGACGCCCAACGGCGAAGTTCACCACAAAACATAAAGAAATGAGCAAGACATAACCCCAAAAATGAATATAAAACCCATCACTCAAATCTCGAAACTACAAGTCTCATTAGGTCTCATTACTTATACAATTACAAATTTTGACTGATTGATGGAGTTAACTAGATATAATATGAAATATAATATAAGAGTGGGTACGATACAAATGTCCCACCTACCACTGCAAAACACCCAAATGAATATGTATGCCAGCGATGCCGCTACTTATCCAAGCGGTCAACCTGTAAGAATTGTGGCACAACGTGGGTGAGTTGCCAACTCGTGAGTAGAAAAATATCTACAAGTAGAAATCGAATAAACAACGACTCCTAGGTCAACTATATCAAAAAGATAATACTATGATATCTAGGATGACCGGGTCTGTATATGTGCCAACAAGGTAGTCAATACCTATATGCAATGTGGATAACATCCAACAGTAATAATCAATGCATGAATGCATGCGGATCTCGTCCACCCATATAATCAATGTATTTATGCATGTGGATATCATCCACCCATATTAATGTATGTATGCATGTGGATCTCGTACACCCATATAATCAATGTATGTATGCATGTGAATCTCGTCCACCCATATAATCAAAGTCTGTATGCATGTAAATATCATAAAAGAGTGTGCATGAAAGTATGAGTATATATATATATATATATATATATATATATATATATATATATATATATATTAACGGAGTCCCCCACGACACATCAAAATCATGGAACCTGAGTGCCTAGCAACGACACTTAAAAACATCATGAAAACCGTGTCTAGCATCGACACGTAAATCCTTATATATCTGAGGTGCCGTATCCTCAGATCGGCCAACAGGCGCCGCACACCCTGGTCGGCCCTCATATCCATCTCGCTACTTCGGTCGGTATCCTCCGGATAACCGCCGAGTCTAAATACAATCACCGGTTGGTAGTGCTCCCCTGCCGGGCTCACCGTCTAACATATATGAGTCTTCTTGCCCCGGGGTACCTCACCGAGTCCACCATTTACCCGCAGACGGTGCCTACCACTTCTCGAATCGGGTATACTCACACAAGCTCTCATGAACCGAGAAAACTCATGGTGGACGCACTGAAATATCATATCAAGAGAAACTGGGTTTTTAAAACAACACACAATCTCTTTTGAAATGTCCACGGTTCTCAAATCCAGAAATCTCATGAACACAACATATCTCAATGCGTAAAATAATAGAGCATGATGTATGCGACATATAAGAGAAATGAGAGCATATCCGTGTATCATGCAACATGGAATAGTGATATGATATATTAAGGGGAAACCGCTCTTTTAACATGATTCAAGTTTTTAAAATATAACATGCGGTTCCCAATGTCCCAATAAAACCAGTGATCTATGTAAGTACAATATGTATATGTGCATGTATAGATGTACCAATATATGTGTGCACCAATGTGGATATTGTAAGTGCACGGCGGTGCCCCGGCCGTCAATCCGAGGCCAAAATGCGGAAACGAGAATCTTCTTTAACTTTTGAACCGGCACCACCGCGCACAAAAATTCCGGATCGGGCCATTAATCTAATTCTAGCTAACTAAAGAATGGGGTAGAGAGATATACCGAGCGATCCGTATCCTTCGGTCTTCTCGTCGTCGTCCCGATCTTCCCGCGGAATCTCCGGTCATTACCTCCTCGCCGGAAGGGTACCACATCGCCGGCTTCTTTTACGGGCTCCCACCTCTGGACCGAGGCAACTCGGGCACGAAGTTGGCGAGCCGACGTGCCCAAGAATTGCTGTAGAATGAAGTGTAGGAAGCTATGTGTCTCATGGGGTTTATGGAAGTTGCCCTTTTGTGGAGGAATAAGATATGAACCTTTTTGCAATGAACTAGGGAATTTATGCAAAGCCAAAAGAACAATTTTTCCTTCCCAAAAATTAGGACAGCCCCTCCCCTTCAATGGCCGGCCTTGGCTCATTAGGAAAATGAAAAGAGTGGAGAGAATACAAGGGGGGAAGGAGGCTATCAAGCAAGAGAGAGAAAAAGTGATGATGTGAAGAAAAATGATCACAAGCAAAACCAACACTCCAACAACCTAATCATTACTCCAAAAGGTCAAGCCATCATGAACAATCTTGAACCAAGAAGTCAAGTGATGGTGGAATCATCATGACACAACAATATGCAAAGACCACCCTCCACAATGCTAATTTGCACATTTGCAAATAAGCCCTCCTCCACCATTTTTCGGCCAAAGAAAGATACACAGGAAAATGGCCGAAACCGGAAAGCAAACTGGCAACTCAAAAAAATCTGATCCCGTAATATATTACAGGAAAACCCCGGTACTGTATATACATACCTGCATTTGTATTCTGACCGAATACAAATGCAATGAGACAAAATCTACACTGTACAATACTAGGATCCGGATTAAACCAAATCCCGCTAGTATTATCCGTCCGATCATGATCCGTGCAATACCGCACGTATAAGATCGAACCCTGCCATATCTCCATACGGCCTCTACAGCGTTTCGCCCGAAACTTGAGCAACTGGTCTGTGGGGGACTCTAAAGACTCGTCAATACTTTGGTTATGGATTTAACCACTGGCACGTCAGAGGTGTTAGCCATACTTAACGGGCTACCAGGTATTGACCAAAAGGGACGTCGATGAGCGAACTCATCCTGACACACTACTGAGCCTGTAAGTGATAATATCCGTACAATTCGGTCTGTTCGTCTATGAGCATTGCGTGGCGGGCCTAGGGGGTTGGTAAAAGTCAGACCCCCAAAAGCGGAACAAGTCGTGTCGGAGTGTAGCCCAGAACACCCTGAGATACTACTGGAATACCTACCAGTAAATCTCCAGCCTTGGCCAAGGACTTCGTGTAAGGGCTTTCCTAGACACAGCGTGACCTCACCCCCAATACCGGGAGAGACGAACCCCTGAAGATTTGCTCACTGCCTCCATGTGGCTCGGGAATGTACACAACTAAAACCAGTTTGCACGTCTACTTTGAGCGTGGTAGGGTAGTAATCAAAGTACAGTGGGAACTCACACGAGACAAATGACGATCCTCAGGTCGATGAACTAACATGTACACATGTCACCAGGGAACTACTATCTGACGTCCGGTATAAGACCAACTAGCATGTTTCCGGCGAGTCCTGTCCAGTGTACTTATAACCTAATGAGCACATGTATACATCTTAAGTGAACCAACTGACACCAGTGGCTTGCGAGACCGGCCACCGCCCCTCGTCGGGGTCTCAACTGTATACACTAGTCTACTCTGGAGTATCGATGCCCTGTCTCGAAACTCCGACGACTAGGGACCTTTTAAGGATGTTCTTATAGACTACCAGCTCCAACGTATATGATCGCCCTCATAAGAATCCTAGGGGCTCTATCAACGTGCAATAGTAACTTGTAAGGTCACCTGAAGCAGTACACGATGATAAAGGTAAACCAGATAGCATACTATCATCTTGAGTAAGACAGTCCTACGGGAATTGGTCCTCCCTCAATCATTGCAATCACGTGCCTATGATCCAATAATTGACTCTGAGGGTACTATCTCCAACAATCTCCCACTTGCACTCAAGGCTAATTATTGCGATGTCGCATACTCACAGCCAGTGTGATACCGAACACCTAACTCCTCTACTAATCAGTCTCATAAAACCCGTTTGTGAAATTATCGCGTTCGAGGAATAGCCTCAGTGAGTGGATCCGCCCTGATGTTTCTTTCTATATCTCTCTAAATCTCAAGTTCGCGGAGAAACCCATCTCCCGAAATGAGCAATACCTGTCTTAGAATGTGTCTGGATGTCTGATAGGACCTAGCTCATAAATGAACTCCAAATCCAAACTTCATAGACTGTATCGTCAACAGAACTTAATTAGTATCCTGCGTCATGCCTCCCTCAATATCCCCTTGGACCACCTATCCAAAATACTGCCCCTCGTCAGAAGGAAAACTATAACTCTGACAACTTCTCTATCATTTAGGTCACCTTGGAAGCCTGGAATGATAACTGTCTCCTGAATGAGCCTGTCGTTATCATATCCCTAGAATATCCACTTATGTTCTAAAACTGCTTCCGATTGTTTCTCCAGGATTGGATCAATATCAACTTATTGCATCTCCTGCAAAAACAACATCTGGTGTGGTATTTGACATCTCATGATTGACTCAATTGCCTAAGCAAGTGATCTGCCAATCATGTACATCCCTCTCCCCTTTAGTCTATAAGACACCTTTAGAGAGGGTGACTCCATCACCTGCAGGTACTCTACCATGTCTGGAGTCGTCCATTCTAAATACTTTTAGAATGCTGTCTAAGTACCCTGATTGGGACACTTCCCAAATCTAGATCTAAAACCATAGATCTAGTAACCAGAATGTCTGATATAATATCTAAGTCCCTTTGTGGAGAAACCACTGTGTGACAACCAAAGTATAACCGATCGTAGTATAGGAATATCACTTCCTACTCTGTGTATGTCATCCAAATACCAGAACATCAGACCCTACTACCTTCTTAACAGATCAATCTCCTATTCTGATGAAGTCAAACCTATGACTGTCACGTCAGAAATAGATGATCTTTCTCCGCTATATCTGCTTTAGTCTATAAATAGACATAAGCCTGTTGTCCACCAATGCTTCCGCTGCTCCCACTGATTACGACAACCCTCTGGCGGAGTCATATAAACGTACACTTCTAAAGCTAGTTTAGAACGACGCTATACTCATCCTTCTGCCGGGTCTTACAGTCTGGAATAATAGTAATGGAATGTCTGGGTAAAGAAGAACCTCCCTGCCACCGTCCTTGAGGCTACCGGAGTACCTCTCGGGTGCCTGAGGTTACCCATCATGTCTGCGGAGTGGCCAATGGAAAATCAGATTGAATCTTTATGTTCTTATCAAATCTTCAGTAATCGTTTGCGGTTCAGGAATCACTTCCAGTTCTACCATACTCCCACTACTGTTTTATGAAAAAATCCATTTTACTTAAAACTGTGGCGAGTCTAGAACAATATCACTATTGATCTTCCAGATGGTAGAAAGTCAACCCTCGTCATAGCCTGGGTCAACCCACAAACAGCCATTACAGAAATGTGTCTTGAGTTATCCAGAGTCTGGTTTAAGCATAAGCTGGACAACTCCCCATACCTTAACATCGTTAAGATATGAACTGTTCTATATCCAATATAGAACCAGAGGCACTGATTTAATTGAACCAGATTCAAATTATACAGCTGTCTCCAGTGCATGTCAACTAAATGGATAGAGGCTGATCAGCATTACTCAACTTAGGAATACATCCAGATATGAGTAACCTGAAAGAGAAGAAAGTTCACTTAATCATTACAATTAACTGAATACTATACAAAAGTATCTACATCTTCGATCACCTTGAAGAATCCCGATACTTACAACATCTGGTTCTCTACTTTATTCATATACCTATAACTTCTCAAAACTTAGACCTTGCATTTCTACGACACACTTGTCTAAAGACTAGAGAAGTCATAAGTAAACTGAATATAGTACGAGGACCAACCCCTCTGTCCTAATGGACACTGGACAATACTTTGTACAAGTCTCTTGAGTCTAATAACTCATTCCCCGTGTGTCGTAGGTTGAAAACTGTACTTATGGTTAAGAAGAATTACACCGCTGTTTAATGCTCCTTACCTAACCATCCACCGATATAGGTAAATTGTTGGAGATAGTGCCCTCATAGTCAATTATTGGATCACAGGTACGTGATTGCAATGATTGCGGAGGACCTATACCGGTAGGACAGTCTTACTCGAGATGATAGTATGCTATCTGGTTTGCCTTTATCAGTCGTGTACATAATCAGGTGACTGATTACATGTTATACTTTGATAGAGCCCTTAGGATCTTGCTTTACCACCAACAGTATGATGGCGATCATATACGTGAGAGTTGGGTGGTTTATACGCATATCCTAAGATGTAAACAGGTGCTCATTGGGTTATGAGTACAACGGACAGGACTCGCCGGGAATCTGCTAGTTAGTATTATATCTACCGTCAGATAGCAGTTCCCTGGTGACATGTATACAGGTTAGTTCATCGACCTGAGGTCGTCATTTGTCTCGTGTGAGTTCCCACTGTGCTTTGATTTCTACCCTACCACGGCTCAAAGGAGTCGTGCAAACAGGTAGTTTTTGGGTACAGTCCCGAGCCATATGGAGGCACGTGAGCGGATCGGCAGGGGATTCGTCTCTCCCGGTATTGGGGGCGAGGTCGTGCTGTGTCTAGGAGAGCCATTACACAAAGTCCATGGCCATGACAGGAGATTTACTGGTAGGTACTCCAGTAGTATCTCAGGGTGTTATTGGGCTTCACTCCGACACGACTTATACTGCTATTGGGGGTCTGACGTTACTAGCCCCCTAGGCAGATATGCGATACTCATTGACGAACGGACCGGACTGTATATACATTGTCACAGTTTGGCTCAGTAGAGTTTCTGGATGAGTTCGCTCATCGGCCTCCCTTGAGTTCGCTCATCAGCCTCCCTTGAGGTCAGTCCATGGGCAGCCGTTACGCATAGCTAGTGCCGCTGACGGTTTATGGTTAAACCCACTGCCAGGGTACTGACGAGTCATTAGAGTCCCCCACAGACAGTTTCCCAAGTTCGGGCGAAACGTTGTGGAGGCCGTATGGTTTTATGGCAGGGTTCGGAAAATGCACGTGCGTTTACGCACGTGTTATTTTTCGGGCAGATGATACTGGTCGGCTTTGGTTTAAGCCGGATCCGAGTATTATATTGAGTAGGTATAATATCTTTGTCTCAGTTGCATTTGTATTCGGTCGTAATACAAATGCGGGTATATTTATACAGTTTCGGGGTTGTCCTGAAATTCGTTTCAGGATCACTTTTGGAAGTTGCCAGTTTCCTGTTTTCTATCAGCCGTCTTTTAACATTCGGTTAAAGACGGGTTTATCTTTTCTTGAGATGAGTGTGGATTCTTCTAGAAGATTCTAGAGAGAGTGACTTGACATGGTGAGTCATTAGTGCATTAATGGTGTCATTAATGCTTTTGGTGACTAGGTTATTAAAGGTTCAATGTATTAGTGACTCATGGTTTTTTCATTAATGTTATGATAAGTATCAATGTTTATGGTCACCTCCTTATCTCCTCCTACACTCACCCTCCTCCTTCATATTAAGTGGCCGGCCATCATTTTAGATGGAGAGAGATTGATTTCATTTTTGACATAAAAGACTATGGTTTAAAGTGTATGGAAATTTGATAGTTCATTTCTTGTTCCATTTCATTTCCCTCGGCAACTTCATTTACCGATCGTCCATGGATTTGGACGAAGTGAGACAAAGTCATCTACTCATTCTCTACATCATTCTTGGTCGTCTCTTTTAGCAAACTTGACGATCGAGTTGCCTCAAGTCAGAGGCGGGAGCCCGTTTAAAGAATCGGTGATGTGGTGCCACCTCGACGAGGATATCGGAGATCGACGAGATCGGAGCAGCCGCAACGGAGCGTGGGATGATGGTTAAAGAATGAAGGACTCGGATCGTTCGGTATAACCATTCTACACTCTTTACAGTTTGTTAGTTTAGCAATAATGGCAGATCCGGGTTAAAGTATACGATAGCGCCAGTTAAAAGTTTTTTGTTCCGTATTTGGCGTCTGTAGACTGTCGGGGCGCTAGCGTAGACTTACAGTGGTATCAGAGCCTCACCATTTTGCTATACTAACTTGTGCTAACGCGTTTAAAATATCGATCCGACCGGAAATCAAAAATCACATTTTTACAATATGACAGTTTCTGTTGATTTTAAACGGTGTCCTAAAAATATTTCACACATCTTAGAAAACTGTGCAGGGTTTTTTAAGCACACGTACAAAATTTAAGCATGTGATCTCACCAAAGCGCCGCGGATTAGCGGCCAAACCCATGGTTTGGCCGCGCATCCACGGCCATATGATGGGATCAGTGCACCAAATTTTGTATGTGTCTCCTCTGTTGGATGTTGTGGTTTTTGGTAAATATCGTTTTGGCCCTGGTTTTGTTACTGTTCACCAGTAAGTCGTGGGGCCCACTTTTTGATATTTGGTCGATCGAAATTTAAACATGTTAGTTTACAGTGCTTACATTATATCTCCGACCGGGAATGTCATTTGATCGGTAAACCGCGTCTGATTGCTATAGTTCTTTTAGACGGGTTTGCGAACGTGACATTCGCGTTGATGTTCTGTGTTGTGCTGTGATGTTGCGGATTTGTCGTGGTGGATAGCAGTGTGCAATGGTAGTACAGTTTGTGTTTATTTGTACATTTGATATTGCGGGGCGAGCGTCCAACTTGTGGACTGCCGTCACTGCCTGTTGTATAATATTCTTTTTGGGGCACGACCAGGTTGCGGTCGATGTACCTATTGTACTATTTTTCATTACTGTACTAGGTTTTGCCCCGAGACGGAGTGCACGGATAGCCGGGTTCTGGGGGGCAACGGGTCCGCATCTCATGGCTTTGAGAGGCAGAGGGGTCCCACTCTAGAATTGGCAGACTATTCGCCGCACTCGTAGGGGGTACAGGTTGACCCAAGGAGGGGTGTCTAAGATTACCGGATTCCGTGAAGTGCTGGGTGGTCCATTCACTATGCTGTAGGGGGCTGCCTCGCTTCAGGTTTTGGCGAGTAACTTGCCGTGCCCGTAGGGGTCTAGGTTTCATTGCACAGGCTATCCACGCGACAGGGGAACGTCGAGTTTCAGCAGCGGCTCTGTGAAACTCGGGGATCCCAGATTATCTGTATTGTTCTGTGATGCTTATTACTTTTCTGTAATGTTGCATACTATCACGACTGGAGCGATTATTGTATATTGGTTTATATACTATTAGATGTTGTATATGTTTTACACTCGCGCTAGTCCAGTCCCCGCTCTGTCGTTAGTTAAGTCACCTAACGGGTGATGACGGGACCCAGTGACGAATGCGGATGGCATATACGTACATTTTATTTTCGTTCTTTTCTGGTGTGATCGATTGATGGGACTGCGTTGATTCTGATCAACGCAAAGTAAAACAAACCTGTATACAGTTGTTGGAACAATTTAAAAAGTGTTATTGCAAAGACGTTTCCTTTTGTTATGCATAGCGGTATTCAGTGGAATATCCTGCACCTCATTCGACGGGACAAGGGCCGATATCCCTTCACCGGGACTGACCCCTTGGGCAGAAGTTTGCGTCAGAGTAATAACTTCACTATATTCGATTACAAGTTGCTTTGCATAGCGGTATTCAGTGGAATATCCTGCACCTCATTCCACGAGGAAAGAGCCGAGATCCCTTTACCGGGAGTGACCTCTTTAGCAAAAGGTTTTCGCCACTATATTTTAAAAAGCTATCAGGTTCCTTCAGCGATATCAAGTTCACTACGTTAAAGGTTTTTCGCCAAAAACCAGCCGTAGCCCTCCGTCGTTTCTTATGGATGGTCAGTAGTATTCAAGCTATGTTTGTTGGCATACGTCAAGGCATAGTGTTTGGTAGCTGCTGGGTATTCATTTGTTGCATAGATAGATGAGTTGGTTTGGGACAGTCGTATTACCTTGTTGGCATACGTCAAGGGTATGTACGGGTGGGTTCAAATTAACAAGATAATGACGGGCAGAACTTGACATGTGACTTATGATTTGTTGGCATACGTCAAGGTCATAAGAGCATGGGGCATAAATAATATCGGGAGTTTCTAAAGAAACTGAAACTTGCCAAATATGCGCATACCTTCTGGAGTATAAGTAACGTGGATGCATTCCATCACGTTATCATGCGATGAGAGTTGGATCCCGATTCCCACTGATGAGTTGGTTTACTCTTCGGGTGATCCTGATTGATTCTTCTTTAGGTTTGGAGGAGAATTTGACAGGACAGTGGGAGGTTTCCGGATTAGATAAAATGATGACCATTCTGATCTAGGTTAGAGTGCACGCAGAGTTTTTCTTTTCTCTCTCTCTTTGGCAGCGACCTTTGACCGACCCTAGACTATGACTCAGTGACCAGGTGGACTGAACCTTCTTAAAATACTGGCTTTTAGATTGTCTATGTTGCATAAGTCATTGCCACTCCTTCTTTTACCCTTTGCATTTCTCAGAACACCCGTATTACTATGGATATCCACTTCCATTGGATAGATCCATCGTATGGTTATATACGAACTCGAAAGGACTTCTTCGAGGATGGATCCAGGTTCAGGAGAAAAAGAATTGGTTTATTCAGTTGTCTTTTATTATCACCTTCTCTCAGGTTGCGAGAGCTCCTTGGTTTAGAAGAGTACACCTATTATGCTTATTGGATAGTCTTATTCTAAACTATAGGCTGGTGCCGAAAGGTAGGGAATGAAGAAAACCAATTAGCCTAAGTAGGGTGTGCAGAAGGTAATATGTAAAGACAAAATAAAGGGATTAGAAAGAGGGCAAAGTAAATTGCGACTGATATCATTCACGACCAAAACCGCGTACTTCATCGCCGCTCCTATTTCACCTTTAAAAGAATAAGGTATTATTCAGTTGACTTTTATCGTCACCTTCTCTTGAGATGTGAGTACTCCTTGGTTTAGGAGGGTACACCTATTATGCTTACTGGATAGTCTTCTTCCAAACCATAGGCTGGTGCCGAACGGTAGGGAAGGAAGAAAACCATTTAGCCTAACGATGGTGTACAGAAGGTAACAACTAAAGACAAATAAAGGGATTTGGAGAGATGGCAATAAAATATACGGTTGATGTCATGAATTGGATTATGGAAGAGGCATTGATATGAATACCAGGATACCCCTACGAAACATTTCCTTGTTTCACTGCATTGTTAAAGAAAAACTGTTTTCCCGATTAGACACTTACTCCAAGGGTATGTATTTACCAGGTTTCATTCTCATATCTGTATGGTTTTACAGATGATGATTGGGAGTAAGATATTGGGAATTAGGTGATCATCCTCATTATATCGGAATTCGTTGTAATTGGTGATATTTGAGGAAATCGCCAGGGTACGGTTTTCCACCTACAACGCACAGGTTTTGAGTTGTTTAACTCAGCGGACTTATACAGAGTATTGTATGTTGTCCAGTTTCCATCAGGACCAAGGGGTAGGTCCTCGTACTATGTTCTGTTTACTTATAACTTCTCTAGTATTTAGACAAGTGTTTCGTAGAAATACAAGGTCTAAGTTTTGAGAAGTTGTGGGTATAAGAATAAAGTAGAGAACCAGGTATCACAAGTATCGGGATTCTTCAAAGAGATCGAAGATGTAGATTCTTGTGATTGGTATTCAGATGATAGTGATGGTTTTGAGAAACGTGTTTCTCTTTCAGGTTACTCATAATTGGATGGATTCCTAAGTTGAGTAATGCTGATTAGCCTCCTTCCATTAAGTTGATATGCACTGGAGACAGCTGCATGGTTTGAATATGGTTCCAATTAAATTAGTGCCAAAGTTTCTATATTGGATATAGAATGGTTCGTACCTTAAAAGATATTAAGGTATGGGGAGTTGTCCAGCTTATGCTTAAAACCAGACTCTGGATAACTCAGGGCACATTTCTGTAATGGCTGTTTGTGGGTTGACCCTGGCTATGACGAGGGTTGATATTCTACCATTTGCAAGATCAATAGTGATATTGTTCTTGACTCGCCACAGTTTTAGTAAAAATGGATCTTTTTCAGAAAACAGTAGTGGGAGTATGGTAGAACTGGAAGTGATTCCAGAACCGCAAATGATTACGGAAAATTTAATAGGACCTATATATTCAATCAGGTTTGACATTCCAATAGCCACTCCGCAGATTTGGTGGGTAACCTCAGACACCCGAGAGGTACTTCGGTAGGCTCAAGGACGGTGACAGGGAGGTTCTTATCTACCAAGACTTGACACTACTGTTGTTCCAGGATATGAGACCCGGTAGGAGGGTTGTCGTAGTCAGTGGGAGCAGCGGAAGCATGGTGGGCAAGTAGCTTATGTCTATTTATAGACTAGAGCAGTTATAGCGGAGATAGATCATCTAATTTTGATATGACAGTCATGGGTTTGACTTTAATCAGAATAGGGGATGGATCTGTTAAGAAGGTAGTAGGGTGTGATGTCATGGTATCTGGATGACATACACAGAGTAGGAAGTAAAATTCCTATACTACGATCGGTTGTACTGTGGTCGTCACACAGTTGTTTCTCCTGACAGGATATGGATATAATTTTTGACATTCTGGTTTCTAGATCTATGGTTTTAGATCTGGATTTGGGAAGTTTCCCAATGTAGGTACTTTGACAGTATTCTAATGGTTTTTGGAATAGATGACTCCTAGCATGGTGGTGTACCTGCAGGTGATGGAGTCACCCTCTCTAAAGGTGTCTTACAGACTAAAGTGGAGAGGGATGTGCATGATTGGCAGATCACTTGCTTAGAAAATTGAGTCAATCATGAGATGTCAAGTACCACACCAAATGTTGGTTTTGCACTAGATGCAATAAGTTTGTATTAATCCAATCCTGGAGAAACATAAGGAAGCGGTTTTAGAACATAAGTACATGTTCTACGGATTTGATGACGGCAGCCTCCTTCGGGAGACGGTTATCATTCCAAGCTTCAAAGGTGACATGGTTGACAGAGTGATTGTCAGAGTTATAGTTTTCCCTCTGACGAAGAGGGACAGTATTGTGGACAGGTGGTCCAAGATGATACTGTGGGTGGCATGGTGCCGGATACTGATTAGGTTCAGTGATCGATATAGTCTAAGAAGTTTGGATTTGGAGTTCATTTATGAACTAGGTCCCATCAGATATCCAGACACATTCTAAGACAGGTATTACTCAATTCGGGAGATGGCTTTCTCCGCGAACTTGAGATTAAGAGAGATATAGAAAGAAACTTCTTGGCGGATCCACACACTAAGGCTATTTCTCGAACACAATAGTTTTACAAACGGGCTTTGTGATACTGATTAGTAGAGGAGTTGGATGTTCGGTTTCACACGGGCTGTGAGTAGTCGACATCGCAATAATTAGCCTTGAGTGCAAGTGGGAGATTGTTGGAGATAGTGCCCTCATAGTTAATTATTTGATCACAGGTACGTGATTGCAATGATTGCGGAGGACCTATACCGGTAGGACAGTCTTACTCGAGATGATAGTATGCTATCTGGTTTGCCTTTATCAGTCGTGTACATGATCAGGTGACTGATTACATGTTACACTTTGATAGAGCCCTTAGGATTTTGCTTTACCACCAACAGTATGATGGCGATCATATACGTGAGAGTTGGGTGGTTTATACGCATATCCTTAATTGTGGTCCCTATTCGTGGGAGTTTCGAGACAGGGCATCGATACTCCGGAGTAGACTAGTGTGTACAGTCGAGACCCCGACGAGGGGCGGTGGCCGGTCTCACAAGCCACTGGTGTCAGTTGGATCACCTAAGATGTATACAGGTGCTCATTGGGTTATGAGTACAACGGACAGTACTCGCCGGGAATCTGCTAGTTAGTATTATATCTACCGTCAGATAGCAGTTCCCTGGTGACATGTGTACAGGTTAGGTCATCGACCTGAGGTCGTCATTTGTCTCGTGTGAGTTCCCACTGTGCTTTGATTTCTACCCTACCACGGCTCAAAGGAGTCGTGCAAACAGGTAGTTTTTGGGTACAGTCCCGAGCCATATGGAGGCACGTGAGCGGATCGGCAGGGGATTCGTCTCTTCCGGTATTGGGGGCGAGGTCGTGCTGTGTCTAGGAGAGCCATTACACAAAGTCCATGGCCATGGCAGGAGATTTACTGGTAGGTACTCCAGTAGTATCTTAGGGTGTTATTGGGCTTCACTCCGACACGACTTATACTGCTATTGGGGGTCTGACGTTACTAGCCCCCTAGGCAGATATGCGATACTCATTGAAGAACGGACCGGACTGTATATACATTGTCACTGTTAGGCTCAGTAGGGTTTCTGGATGAGTTCGCTCATCGGCCTCCCTTGAGTTCGCTCATCAGCCCCCCTTGAGGTCAGTCCATGGGCAGCCATTACGCATAGCTAGTGCCGCTGACGGTTTGTGGTTAAACCCACTGCCAGGGTACTGACGAGTCATTAGAGTCCCCCACAGACAGTTTCCCAAGTTCGGGCGAAACGTTGTAGAGGCCGTATGGTCTTATGGCAGGGTTCCGAAAATGCACCTGCGTTTACGCACGTGTTATTTTTCGGGCAGATGATACTGGTCGGCTTTGGTTTAAGCCGGATCCGAGTATTATATTGAGTAGGTATAATATCTTTGTCTCAGTTGCATTTGTATTCGGTCGTAATACAAATGCGGGTATATTTATACAGTTTCGGGGTTGTCCTGAAATTCGTTTCAGGATCACTTTTGGAAGTTGCCAGTTTCCTGTTTTCTATCAGCCGTCTTTTAACATTCGGTTAAAGACGGGTTTATCTTTTCTTGAGATGATTGTGGATTCTTCTAGAAGATTCTAGAGAGAGTGACTTGACATGGTGAGTCATTAGTGCATTAATGGTGTCATTAATGCTTTTGGTGACTAGGTTATTAAAGGTTCAATGTATTAGTGACTCATGGTTTTTTCATTAATGTTATGATAAGTATCAATGTTTATGGTCACCTCCTTATCTCCTCCTACACTCACCCTCCTCCTTCATATTAAGTGGCCGGCCATCATTTTAGATGGAGAGAGATTGATTTCATTTTTGACACAAAAGACTATGGTTTAAAGTGTATGGAAATTTGATAGTTCATTTCTTGTTCCATTTCATTTCCCTCGGCAACTTCATTTACCGATCGTCCACGGATTTGGACGAAGTGAGACAAAGTCATCTACTCATTCTCTACATCATTCTTGGTCGTCTCTTTTAGCAAACTTGACGATCGAGTTGCCTCAAGTCAGAGGCGGGAGCCCGTTTAAAGAATCGGTGATGTGGTGCCACCTCGACGAGGATATCGGAGATCGACGAGATCGGAGCAGCCGCAACGGAGCGTGGGATGATGGTTAAAGAACGAAGGACTCGGATCGTTCGGTATAACCATTCTACACTCTTTACAGTTTGTTAGTTTAGCAATAATGGCAGATCCGGGTTAAAGTATACGATAGCGCCAGTTAAAAGTTTTTTGTTCCGCATTTGGCGTCTGTAGACTGCCGGGGCGCTAGCGTAGACTTACATAAATGTCATGGACATAATTTCAAAAAGGTATATCTCACTCTATAAAAATAGACGTACAGATATATCAATTTGAAATTGGTGCATAACAGCGGATATTCAAAACCAAATATTTGTCGTCCGGCAAACAACCCAAGCGATTTCCTCAAATAACACCAATTACAAAGAATTCCGATATAATGAGGATGATCACCTAATTCCCAATAACTTACTCCCACTCATCATTTGTAAAACCATACAGATGTGAGAATCAAGCCTGGTAAATACATACCCTGGAGCAAGGGATAATTGGGAAATCAGTTTTCTTTTAACACTGCAAGTGAAAATGAAACATTGAAATGTTTCGTAGGGGTATCCTGGTATTCCTAGTAATGCCTCATCCATTATCCAGATTCACAACTGTAACCGTATAATTGTTTTCCACCTCTCTAAATCTCTTTATATGCCTTTAGTCGTTACCTTCTGCACACCCCTTTAGGCCAAATGGTTTCCTTCCTTCCCTACCGTTCGACACCAGCCTATGGTTTGGAAGAAGGCTATCCAATAAGCATAATGGGTGTACTGTCCTAATCCTAGGAGCACTCTCAATGCGAGAGAAGGTGAAGATAAAAGACAACCGAATAAACCTTATTCCTATTTCTCCTGAACCAGAATCCATCCCCGAACTGGAACTAGTTCCTTTCAAGTTCGTATATAACCATACGATGGAGTATCCAATAAACTGTGGATCTTCGTAGTGATACGGAGTGTTCTGGAGAAATACAAAGGTGATTTAGGATTGGCGAAGAAATACTTGGTTTGGTCATGAAAAGCAGTCGCAATTTACTTTGTCCTCTTACTAATCCCTTGATATGTCTTTACTTAATACCTTCTGTACACCATCGTTATGCTAATTGGTTTTCTTCATTCCCCACCGTTCAGCACCAGCCTAAGGTTTGCAAGAAGACTATCCAATTTGCGTAATAGGTGTACTATCTCCTAAACCAAGGAGTACTCGCAACCTGAGAGAAGGTAAAAGGAAAAGACAACTGAATAGTCTTATCCGTTTTCTCTAGAACCAGAAACCATCCTCGAATAAATTCCTTCGAGTTCGTATATAACCATACGATGGTTTTATCCAATGGAAGTGGACGTTCATAGTAATACGGGATGTCCTGGAGAAAAGGGTAAAAGTAGGAGTGGCAATGAGGTTTGCAACTCTGACAATCCAAAAGCCAGTCTTATAAGAAGGTTCGGTTAATCTTGGTCACTGAGTCATAGTTTAGGGTCGGGTCATGGTCGCTGCCAAAGAGAGAGAGAAAAGAAACACTCAGCGTGCACTCTAGCCTAGATAAGAATGGTTACCAATTTATCTAATCTGTAAACCTCCCACTGTACCGTCAAATTTTCCTCCAAACCTGAAAGAAGAATTAGTCGGGATCACCCGAGGAGTAAACCAACTCATCAGTGGGAATCGGGATCCAACTATCATCGCATGATAATGTGACAGAATCCGCTCACGTTATCACACTCCAGAAGGTATGCGCATATCTGGCAAGTTTCAATTTCTTTAGAAACTCCCGATGTGATTTTGACCGCATGCTCTTATGACCTTGACTTTGGCCAACAAATCATAAGTCACATGTCCAGTTATACCTGTCATTCTCCAGGTTGATTTGAACCCACCCGTACCTATACTTGACTTTGGCCAACAAGGCAGTACGACTGTCCCAAACCAACGCATCTATCTATGCTGCATATGAATACCCAATAGCTACCAAACACTGTGCCTTGTCTTTGGCCAACAAACACAGCTTGAATACTATTGACTATCCATATGAAACGACGGAAGGCTACGAATGGTTTCTGGCGAAAACCTTTAACGTAATGAACTTGATATCGTTGAAGGAATTGGATAGCTTTATAAAAATATAGTGGCGAAAACCTTTGCTAAAGAGGTCACACCCGGTGAAGGGATCTCGGCTCTTTCCCCGTAGAATGAGGTGCAGGATATTCCAACTGAATACCACGATGCAAAGCAAAAGTAAACGACTATAGTGAAGTTATTGCCCTTACGAAAACTCCTGTCCAAGGGGTCACTCCCGGTGAAGGGATCTCGGCCCTTGCCTCGTCGACTGAGGTGATGGATATTCATAACCGAATACCACTTTGCAAAACAAAAGAGAACGTCCTTGCAATAACAGCTTTTTGAAAAATTGTTCCAACAACATCAGAATAGGTTTGTTTAACTTGCATTGATCCAAATCAATGCAGTCCCATCAATTGATCACACCAATAAAGAACGAAAATAATGATGTACGTATATACCATCCGCATTCGCCACGGGGTCCCGTCATTACCCGTTAGGTTAGTTAACTAACGACAAAGCGGGGACTAGACTAGCGCGGATGCAAAACATATACAATATCTACTAGTATATATATCAATATATAATATTCGCTCAAGGCGTGATAAAATGCAACATCACGGAAATGTAATAAGCATCACAGAACAATACAGATATCCGGGATCCCCGGGTTTCACAGAGCCGCTACTGAAACCCGACGTTCCCCTGGTCTTGTGGATAGCCTGTGCAATCAAATCCTAGACCCCTATGGGCGCGGCAAGTTACCCGCCAAAACCTGAAGCGAGGAAGCCCCCTTCAACAACGTGAATGGACCACCCAGCACTTCACGGAATCCGGTAACTTGGGCACCCCTCCTTGGGTCAACCTGTACGCCCTACGAGTGCGGCGAATAGCCCGCCAATTCTAGAGTGAGGCCCCCTCCATCTCAATGCCATGAGATGCGGGCCCATTGCCCTCTAGAACCCGGCTTGTTGGAGATAGTGCCCTCATAGTCAATTATTGGATCACAGGTACGTGATTGCAATGATTGCGGAGGACCTATACCAGTATGACAGTCTTACTCGAGATGATAGTATGCTATCTGGTTTGTCTTTATCAGTCGTGTACATGTTCAGGTGACTGATTACATGTTACACTTTGATAGAGCCCTTAGGATCTTGCTTTACCACCAACAGTATGATGGCGATCATATACGTGAGAGTTGGGTGGTTTATACGCATATCCTTAATTGTGGTCCCTAGTCGTGGGAGTTTCGAGACAGGGCATCGATACTCCGGAGTAGACTAGTGTATACAGTCGAGACCCCGACGAGGGGCGGTGGCCGGTCTCACAAGCCACTGGTGTCAGTTGGATAACCTAAGATGTATACAGGTGCTCATTGGGTTATGAGTACACCGGACAGGACTCGCCGGGAATCTGCTAGTTAGTATTATATCTATCGTCAGATAGCAGTTCCCTGGTGACATGTGTACAGGTTAGATCATCGACCTGAGGTCGTCATTTGTCTCGTGTGAGTTCCCACTATGCTTTGATTTCTACCCTACCACGGCTCAAAGGAGTCGTGCAAACAGGTAGCTTTTGGGTACAGTCCCGAGCCATATGGAAGCACGTGAGCGGATCGGCAGGGGATTCGTCTCTCCCGGTATTGAGGGCGAGATCGTGCTGTGTCTAGGAGAGCCATTACACAAAGCCCACGGCCATGGCAGGAGATTTACTGGTAGGTACTCCAGTAGTATCTCAGGGTGTTATTGGGCTTCACTCCGACACGACTTATACTGCTCTTGGGGGTCTGACGTTACTAGCCCCCTAGGCAGATATGCGATACTCATAGACGAACGGACCGGACTGTATATACATTGTCACTGTTAGGCTCAGTAGGGTTTTTCCGGATGAGTGCGCTCATCGGCATCCCTTGAGGTCAGTCCATGGGCAGCCGTTACGCATTGCTAGTGCCGCTGATGATTTGTGGTTAAACCCACTGCCAGGATACTGACGAGTCATTAGAGTCCCCCACAGACAGTTTCCCAAGTTCGGGCGAAACGATGTAGAGGCCGTATGGTTTTATGGCAGGGTTCGGAAAATGCACGTGCGTTTACGCACGTGTTATTTTTCGGGCAGATAATACTGGTCGGCTTTGGTTTAAGCCAGATCCGAGTATTATATTGAGTAGGTATAATATCTTTGTCTCAGTTGCATTTGTATTCGGTCGTAATACAAATGCGGGTATATTTATACGGTTTCGGGGTTATCCTGAAAGTCGTTTCAGGATCACTTTTGGAAGTTGCCAGTTTCCAGTTTGTAAGTCTACGCTAGCGCCCCGGCAGTCTACAGACGCCAAAATGCGGAACAAAACTTTTTAACTGGCGCTATCGTATACTTTAACCCGGATCTACCATTATTGCTAAACTAACAAACTGTAAAGAGTGTAGAAAGGTTATACCGAACGATCCGAGTCCTTCGTTCTTTAACCATCATCCCACGCTCCGTTGCGGCTGCTCCGATCTCGTCGATCTCCGATCTCCTCGTCGAGGTGGCACCACATGATCGGTTCTTTAAACGGGCTCCCGCCTCTGACTCGAGGCAACTCGATCGTCAAGTTTGCTAAAAGAGACGACCAAGAATGATGTAGAGAATGAGTAGATGACTTTGTCTCACTTCGTCCAAATCCGTGGACGATCGGTTAATGAAGTTGCCGTGGAAATCGGGTGATGGAATGAAATGAGCTGTGAATTCCATACACCCCAATTATCTATCATAATCTTTTCTCTCTAAAATGAAACATCAAGTGAGTGAGTGTATGAGGAGAGAGAGGGGGCCGGCCTCTTATAGCAAAGAGGGAGGTGACCGTAGGAGAGGGGGGTGACCACAAGAAAGCTTCTCACTTAAAAGATCAAGAAGAAAATATCTTAAGGAAAACAAAAAGCTTTAATCACAAAGCATGAATCATTAAGCATAGTCACCATATAATAAATGCACCATTAAAGTCAAGATGACTCATTAGCCACTTCATCACTTCTAGAAGCTTCTAGAATGATGACTCACTCATATCTGAAGAAAAGATAAATCCGTCTTTAACCGAATGTTAAAAGACGGCTGATAGAAAACTGGAAACTGGCAACTTCCAAAAGTGATCCTGAAACGAATTTCAGGACAACCCCGAAACTGTATAAATATACCCGCATTTGTATTACGACCGAATACAAATGCAACTGAGACAAAGATATTATACCTACTCAATATAATACTCGGATCCGGCTTAAACCAAAGCCGACCAGTATTATCTGCCCGAAAAATAACACGTGCGTAAACGCACGTGCATTTTCCGAACCCTGCCATAAAACCATACGGCCTCTACAACGTTTCGCCCGAACTTGGGAAACTGTCTGTGGGGGACTCTAATGACTCGTCAGCACCCTGGCAGTGGGTTTAACCACAAACCGTCAGCGGCACTAGCAATGCGTAACGGCTTCCCACGGACTGACCTCAAGGGTGGCCGATGAGCGCACTCATCTGGAAAACCCTACTGAGCCTAACAGTGACAATGTATATACAGTCCGGTCCGTTCGTCAATGAGTATCGCATATCCGCCTAGGGGGCTAGTAACGTCAGACCCCCAATAGCAGTATAAGTCGTGTCGGAGTGAAGCCCAATCACACCCTGAGATACTACTGGAGTACCTACCAGTAAATCTCCTGCCATGGCCATGGACTTTGTGTAATGGCTCTCCTAGACACAGCACGACCTCGCCCCCAATACCGGGAGAGACGAATCCCCTGCCGATCCGCTCACGTGCCTCCATATGGCTCGGGACTGTACCCAAAAGCTACCTGTTTGCACGACTCCTTTGAGCCGTGGTAGGGTAGAAATCAAAGCACAGTGGGAACTCACACGAGACAAATGACGACCTCAGGTCGATGAACTAACCTGTACACATGTCACCAGGGAACTGCTATCTGACGGTAGATATAATACTAACTAGCAGATTCCCGGCGAGTCCTGTCCGGTGTACTCATAACCCAATGAGCACCTGTATACATCTTAGGTGATCCAACTGACACCAGTAGCTTGTGAGACCGGCCACCGCCCCTCGTCGAGGTCTCGACTGTACACACTAGTCTACTCCGGAGTATCGATGCCCTGTCTCGAAACTCCCACGACTAGGGACTACAATTAAGGATATGCATATAAACTACCCAACTCTCACGTATATGATCGCCATCATACTGTTGGTAGTAAAGCAAGATCCTAAGGGCTCTATCAAAGTGTAACATGCAATCAGTCACCTGAACATGTACACGACTGATAAAGGCAAACCAGATAGCATACTATCATCTCGAGTAAGACTGTGCTACCGGGATAGTGTAAGTGCACGGCGGCGCCCCGGCCGTCACTCCGACGGCCAAACGCGGAAACGGTGGTAAACTTAAATTTTGCGGACTTTGCAAACCGGCACCACCGCGCACTAAACCCCGGATCGTGCCATTAAACTAAATCTAGCTAACTACAAAGAGAAGGGGAAGAGATATACCGACGATCCAAGTCCTCCGGTCTTCATCTCCACTCCGATCTCCTCGCGGGATCTCCGTCCGTCTCCTCCTCGTCGGAAAGGGCACCACGAAGCCGGATACTTTTACGGGCTCCCACCTCAATACCGAGGCAACTCGCGCATGAAGCCGGCAACTCGACATGCACAAGATATGCTGTAGGAAGTGTAGTGTAGAATCATAGCTCACTTTGGGGTTGGTTGCCATAGATGGAGGAATCGGATTAGGAAAAATGGTACTTTCATTTTTCCAAAACAAGAAGAAGAAGGAGATGAAGAATTCCTTCCAAAACTAAGATGAACTCTCTCATTCTTTTTCTTTCTCTCTTTTCTTTTTCTTCTTTCTTTCTTTCCTTTTTCTTCTTTCTTTCTTTCTACCATTTTTCATCAAGTGAGAAGAATAAGGTGGAGGAATGAATATGAAGCATAACCACAGAAGGAAGGTGAGTGTAGGAAAAGTAGAAAGGTGACTATATCCTAAACATCATCATAACAATCTTTCTTATCAACCTCAAATCCTTTCTAATCTCATTAATACAAATCAAGTGATGGTTGAAAAGAAAAGATGCTTTCATAATTAATCATCTTGCAAATAAGTCCTCCACAAAGTGTAATTTGCAAAACTGCAAATTACCCCCTCCATCGGAAAAGTCCGGCCGGGAAAGAACAAAGGAAAACCGGCCGGAACGGAAAGCAAAATGGCAACTCTAGAAAACTGGTCCCGTAATAAATTACAGGAAAACCCCCATACTGTGCATACACACCCGCATCTGTATTCCGTCCGGATACAAATGCAAAGAGACAGAATCTACACTGTACTAAACTAGGACCGGCTTAAACCAAAGCCGGCTAGTAAAATCCGTCCGATCCTGATCCGTGCAATACCGCACGTATCTGATCGAACGCTGCGATATATCCATACGGCCACTAGTACAAAACTGTCCGATCCTGATCCGTGCAATACCGCACGTATCTGATCGGACCCTGCCATATCTCCATACGGCCTCTACAGCGTTTCGCCCGAAAGCTTGTGTAACTGAAAGTGTGGTGGACTCTAAAGACTCGTCAATACTATGGCTGTGGATTTAACCACTAGCACGTCAGAGGTATAAGCCAATACGTGACGGGCCACCAGCTATTGACCAAAAGGGACGTCGATGAGGAAGCTCACCCCGACATCCAACTGAGCCTGTCAGTGACAATATCCGTACAGTCCGGTCCGTTCGTCTATGAGTATCGCATGGCGGGCCTAGGGGGTTGGTAAAAGTCAGACCCCCAAAAGCGGTACAAGTCGTGTCGGAGTGTAGCCCAGAACACCCTGAGATACTACTGGAATACCTACCAGTAAATCTCCTGCCTTGGCCAAGGTCTTTGTGTAATGGCTCTCCTAGACACAGCGCGACCTCACCCCCAATACCGGGAGAGACGAAACCCCCGAAGATCCGCTCACTGCCTCCATGTGGCTCGGGACTGTACCCAACTAAAACCTGTTTGCACGACTCCTTTGAGCCGTGGTAGGGTAGTAATCAAAGTACAGTGGGAACTCACACGAGACAAATGACGATCCCCAGGTCGATGAACTAACCTGTACACATGTCACCTGGGAACCGCTATCTGACGTCAGGTATAAGACCAACTAGCATGTTCCCGGCGAGTCCTGTCCGGTGTACTCATAACCCAATGAGCACCTGTATACATCTTAGGTGAACCTACTGACACCAGTGGCTTGTGAGACCGGCCACCGCCCCTCGTCGGGGTCTCGACTGTATACACTAGTCTACTCTGGAGAATCGATGCCCTGTCTCGAAACTCCCACGACTAGGGACCTTTTAAGGATGTGCTTATAGACTCCAGCTCTCACTTATATGATCGCCCTCATACTGCTGGCAGTCAAGCAAGAATCCAAGGGGCTCTATCAACGTGCAATAGCGACATGTCAGGTCACCTAAAGCAGTACACGATGATAAAGGTAAACCAGATAGCATACTATCATCTCGAGCAAGACTGTCCTACCGGGATAGGTCCTCCCTCAATCATTGCAATCATGTGCCTGTGATCCAATAATTGACTCTGAGGGCACTATCTCCAACAATCCCCCACTTGCACTCAAGGCTAATTATTGCGATGTCGCATACTCACAGCCCGTGTGATACCGAACACCCAACTCCCCTACTAGTCAGTTTCACAAAATCCGTTTGCGAAACTATTGCGTTCGAGGAATAGCCTCAGTGAGTGGATCCGCCTTGATGTTTCTTTCTATGTCTCTCTATATCTCAAATTCGCGGAGAAAGCCATCTCCCGAAATGAGAAATACCTGTCTTAGAATGTCTGGATGTGTGATGGGACTTAGCTCATAAATGAACTCCAAATCCAAACTTCTTAGACTGTATCGTCAACTGAACTTAATCAGTATCCTGCGCCATGCCACCCTCAGTATTGCCTTGGACCATCCGTCCAAAATACTGCCCCTCGTCAGAGGGAAAAACTATAACTCTGACAACCTCCTTGTCGTCCATGTCACCTTGGAAGCCTGGAATGATAACTGTCTCCTGGATAAGGCTGTCGTTATCATATCCCTAGAACATTCACTTATGTTCTAAAACTGCTTCCGACCGTTTCTCCAGGATTGGATTAAAGACAACTTATTGCATCTAGTGCAAGAACGACATCTGGTGTGGTACTTGACATCTCATGATTGACTCAATTGCCTGAGCAAGTGATCTGCCAATCATGCACGTCCCTCTCCCCTTTAGTCTGTAAGACACCTTTAGAGAGGGTGACTCCATTACCTGCAGGTACACTACCGTGCCAGGAGTCGTCCATTCTAAATACCCTTAGAATGCTGTCTAAGTACCCTGATTGGGAAACCACCCAAATCTAGATCTAAAACCATAGATCCAGTAACCAGTATGTCAGATATAATATCCAAGTCCTGTGTGGAGAAACCACTGTGTGACGACCAAAGTATAACCGATCGTAGTATAGGAATATCACTTCCTACTACCTTCTCAACAGATCCATCCCCTATTCTGATGACGTCAAACCTATGACTGTCACATCAGAAATAGATGATCTATCTCCGCTACATCTGCTTTAGTCTATAAATAGACATAAGCCTGATGTCCACCAATGCTTCCGCTGCTCCCACTGACTACGACAACCCTCTGGCAGAGTCATATAGACGTACACTTCTAAAGCTAGTTTAGAACGACGCTATACTCATCCTCCCACCGGGTCTCGCGGCCTGGAACAACAACAATGGCAAGTGTGGGTAAACAAGAACTTTCCTGTCACCGTCCTTGAGGCTACCGGAGTACCTCTCGGGTGCCTGAAGTTACCCACCTTATCTGCGGAGTGGCCAATGGAATGTCAAATCAGATTGAATCTTTAGGTTCCATATCAAATCTTCAGTAATCGTTTGCGGTTCTGGAATCACTTCCAGTTTTACCATACTCCCACTACTGTTTTCTGAAAAAATCCATTTCTTTTAAAATTGTGGCGAGTGAAGAGCAATATCACTATTGATCTTCCAGATGGTAGAAAGTCAACCCTCGTCATAGCCTGGGTCAACCCACAAACAGTCATTACAGAAACGTGCCTATGAGTTATCCAGAGTCTGGTTTTAAGCATAAGCCGGACAACTCCCCGTACCTTAACATCGTTAAGATATGAACTGTTCTATATCCAATATAGAACCAGAGGCACTGATTTAATTGAACCAGATTCAAATCATGCAGCTGTCTCCAGTGCATGTCAACAGAATGGAAGGAGGTCGATCAGCATTACTCAACTTAGGAATACTTCCAATTATGAGTAACCTGAAAGAGAAGTAATTTCTCTTTATCATTACTATTAACTGAATACCATACACAAGTATCTACATCTTCGATCACTTTGAAGAATCCCGATACTTGCTATACCTGGTTCTCTACTTTATTCAAATACCTATAACTCCTCAAAACTTAGACCCTGTGTTTCTACGAAACACATGTCTAAGAACTAGAGAAGTCAAAAGTAAACAGAATATAGTATGAGGACCAACCCCTCTGTCCTAATGGACACTGGACAACATACAATACTCTGTATAAGTCCGCTGAGTCTAACAACTCTTTCACTGTGTGTTGTAGGTTGAAAACTGTACTTATGGTTAAGAAGAATTACACCGCTGTTTAATGCTCCTTACCTAACCATCCACTGATATAGGTAAATGTCATCGACATAATATCAAAAGGTATATCTCACTCTATAAAAATAGACGTACAGATATTTCATTTTGAAATTGGTGCATAACTGCGGATATTCAAAACCAAATAATTGCCGACTGGCAAACAACCCAGGTGACTTTCTCAAAAATGAGGATGATCACCCAATTCCCAATAACTTACTCCCACTCATCATTTGTAAAACCATACAGATGTGAGAATCATACCTGGTAAATACATACCCTGGAGTAAGTGTCTAATCGGGAAATCAGTTTTCCATTAACAGTATACAGTGAAACTGAAACATTGAAATGTTTCGATGGGGTATCCCGGTATTCCTAGTAATGCCTCTTCCAGATTCACGACTGTAACCGTATAGTTCTTTGCCACCTCTCCAAATCCCTTCATATGTCTTTAGTCTTTATCTTCTGTACACCCTTTTAGGCCAAATGGTTTTCTTCCTTCCCTACCGTTCGGCACCAGCCTATGGTTTGGAAGAAGACTATCCAAAAAGCATAAAGGGTGTACTGTCCTAATCCTAGGAGCACTCGCAACGCGAGAGAAGGTGAAGATAAAAGACACCTGAATGTACTTTATTCCTATTTCTCCTGAACCAGGATCCATCCCCGAACTGGAACAAGTTCCTTTCGAGTTCGTATATAACCATACGATGGATTATCCAATAAAATGGGATCTTCGTAGTGATACGGAGTGTCCTGGAGAAATACAAAGGTGATTTAGGATTGGCGAAGAAATACTTGGTTTGGTCGTGAATAGCAGTCGCAATTTACTTTTGCCCTCTTACTAATCCCTTTCTTTGTCTTAACTTAATACCTTCTGTACACCGTTTAGGCTAATTAGTTTTCTTCATTCCCCACCGTTCGGCACCAGCCTATGGTTTGGAAGAAGACTATCCAATTTGCGTAATAGGTGTACTACTCCTAAACCAAGGAGTACTCGCAGCCTGAGAGAAGTTGAAAAGAAAAGACAACTGAATAGTCCTATCCGTTTTCTCCAGAACCGGAAACCATCCTCGAATTCCTTCGAGTTCGTATCTAACCATACGATGGTTTTGTCCAATGGAAGTGGACGTTCGTAGTAATACGGGGTGTCCTGGAGAAAAGAGTAAAAGCAGGAGTGGCAATGAGGTCTGCAACTCTGACAATCCAAAAGCCAGTGTTAAGAAGGTTCGGTCAACTTGCTCACTGAGTCATAATCTTAGGGTCGGGTCAATGGTCGCTGCCAGAGAGAGAGAAAAGAAACACTCAGCGTGCACTCTATCCTAGATCAGAATGGTTACCAATTTATTTAATCTGGAAACCTCCCACTGTACCTCAAATTCTCCTCCAAACCTGAAAGAAGAATTAGTCGGGAACACCCGAGGAGTAAACCAACTCATCAGTGGGAATCGGGATCCAACTATCATCGCATGATAACGTGACGGAATCCGCTCACGGTATTACACTCCAGAAGGTATGCGCATATCTGGCAAGTTTCAGTACTTTTGAAACTCCCGATGAGATTTCTGCCCCATGCTCTTATGACCTTGACTTTGGCCAACAAATCATAAGTCACATGTCAAGTTCTACCCGTCATTCTCCAGGTTGATTCGAATCCACCCGCACAAGCCCTTGACTTTGGCCAACAAGGCTATACGACTGTTCCAAACCAACGCATCTATCTATGCTGCATATGAATAACCAACAGCTACCAAACACTGTGCCTTGACTTTGGCCAACAAACACAGCTTGAATACTATTGACTATCCATATGAAACGACGGAGGGCTACGAATGGTTTCTGGCGAAAACCTTTAACGTAATGAACTTGATATCGTTGAAGGAACGGATAGCTTTTTAGAAAATATAGTGACGAAAACCTTTACTAAAGAGGTCACTCCCGGTGAAGGGATCTCGACTCTTTCCCCGTAGAATGGGGTGCAGGATATTCCAAATGAATACCGCGATGCAAAGCAAAAGTAATCGGCTATAGTGAAGTTAATGCCCTGACGCAAACTTTTGTCCAAGGGGTCACTCCCGGTGAAGGGATCTCGGCCCTTGCCTCGTCGACTGAGGAGCAGGATATTCCAAATGAATATCACGATGCAAAACAAAAGTGAACGTCCTTGCAATAACAGCTTTTTGAAAAGTGTTCCAACAACATCAGAATAGGTTTGTTTAACTTGCATTGATCCGAATCAACGCAGTCCCATCAATTAATCACACCACAAAGAACGAAAATATACTGATGTACGTATATGCCATCCGCATTCGCCACTGGGTCCCGTCATTACCCGTTAGGTTAGCTTACTAACGACAGAGCGGGGACTGGACTAGCGCGGATGAAAAACATATACAACATCTACTAATATATATACCAATATATTATATTTCGCTCAAGGCGTGAAAGAAATGCAACATCACAGAAATGTACAGCATCACAGAACAATACAGATATTTGGGATCCCCGGGTTTCACAGAGCCACTACTGAAACCCGACGTTCCCCAGGTCGTGTGGATAGCCTGTGCAATGAAATCCTAGACCCCTACGGGCGCGGCAAGTTACCCGCCAAAACCTGAAGCGAGGCAGCCCCCTTCAGCGCCGTGAATGGACCACCCAGCACTTCACGGAATCCGGTAACTTGGGCACCCCTCCTGGGTCAACTTGTACCCCCTACGAGTGCGGCGAATAGCCCGCCAATCCTAGAGTGAAGCCCCCTCCGTCTCAATGCCATGAGATGCGGGCTTGTTGCCCTCTAGAACCCGGCTATCCGTGCACTCCTCCGCGGGGTAATCCTAGTACAGAAAGTAAAATATACATACATCGGGTACATCGACCGCAACCAGGTCGTGCCCCAAAAGAATAATACAATCAGGCATTGACGGCAGTCCACATGTCGGACGCTCGCCCCGCAATATCAAAAGTACATAATACCACCACAACTGTACTAGCATTGCATCCAGGCTATCCCCACGACCGATCCGCAACATCACAGCATAAACATAGAACATCAACGTGAAAGTCACGTTCGCAAATCCGTCTAACCGGGCTATAGCAGTTAGACCGGATTTACCGATCGAGTGACATTCACGGTCGCAGATATAATGTAAATACTGTGAAAAAATGTGTTTAAAATATCCGATCGATCAAAAATTAACAAGTGGGCCCTCAATCAAAACTGTAGCACTCACAGAAATCCTGGGCCCAATTTTAATATTCCAAAACCCATATTTTAAGCCCAGAAGGCCTCTGAAAAAATTTGGTGAAGTGATGTGAATAGTGCGCGGCGGAAGGGCCGCGCGAGGGGGGGTTTCGCGGCGGTTCCGCGCTCCCACTGTGGAGTTACTTCGTCAAATGTTTATAGAACTCTTAGATTTTCCAGTACATCAATATTTTACAACCTGAAAAATTTTTCGAGACCAAAAATTTTCAACAGAAACTGATTCGAACTAAAATGCAGTTTTGGAACATTCGATCGATCGAAACAGAAAAACACATTACACCAAGCTAGACTATGTTAATGGCGAGGCTTTGATACCACTGTAAGTGCACGGCGGCGCCCCGGCCGTCAATCCGACGGCCAAACGCGGAAACGGTGGTAAACTTAAATTTTGCGGACTTTGCAAACTGGCACCACCGCGCACTAAACCCCGGATCGTGCCATTAAACTAAATCTAGCTAACTACAAAGAGAAGGGGAAGAGATATACCGACGATCCAAGTCCTCCGGTCTTCATCTCCACTCCGATCTCCTCGCGGGATCTCCGTCCGTCTCCTCCTCGTCGGAAAGGGCACCACGAAGCCGGATACTTTTACGGGCTCCCACCTCAATACCGAGGCAACTCGCGCATGAAGCCGGCAACTCGACATGCACAAGATATGTTGTAGGAAGTGTAGTGTAGTATCATAGCTCACTTTGGGGTTGGTTGCCATAGATGGAGGAATCGGATTAGGAAAAATGGTACTTTCATTTTTCCAAAACAAGAAGAAGAAGGAGATGAAGAATTCCTTCCAAAACTAAGATGAACTCTCTCATTCTTTTTCTTTCTCTCTTTTCTTTTTCTTCTTTCTTTCTTTCCTTTTTCTTCTTTCTTTCTTTCTACCATTTTTCATCAAGTGAGAAGAATAAGGTGGAGGAATGAATATGAAGCATAACCATAGAAGGAAGGTGAGTGTAGGAAAAGTAGAAAGGTGACTATATCCTAAACATCATCATAACAATCTTTCTTATCAACCTCAAATCCTTTCTAATCTCATTAATACAAATCAAGTGATGGTTGAAAAGAAAAGATGCTTTCATAATTAATCATCTTGCAAATAAGTCCTCCACAAAGTGTAATTTGCAAAACTGCAAATTACCCCCTCCATCGGAAAAGTCCGGCCGGGAAAGAACAAAGGAAAACCGGCCGGAACGGAAAGCAAAATGGCAACTCTAGAAAACTGGTCCCGTAATAAATTACAGGAAAACCCCCATACTGTGCATACACACCCGCATCTGTATTCCGTCCGGATACAAATGCAAAGAGACAGAATCTACACTGTACTAAACTAGGACCGGCTTAAACCAAAGCCGGCTAGTAAAATCCGTCCGATCCTGATCCGTGCAATACCGCACGTATCTGATCGAACGCTGCCATATATCCATACGGCTACTAGTACAAAACTGTCCGATCCTGATCCGTGCAATACCGCACGTATCTGATCGGACCCTGCCATATCTCCATACGGTCTCTACAGCGTTTCGCCCGAAAGCTTGAGTAACTGAAAGTGTGGTGGACTCTAAAGACTCGTCAATACTATGGCTGTGGATTTAACCACTAGCACGTCAGAGGTATAAGCCAATACGTGACGGGCCACCAGCTATTGACCAAAAGGGACGTCGATGAGGAAGCTCACCCCGACACCCAACTGAGCCTGTCAGTGACAATATCCGTACAGTCCGGTCCGTTCGTCTATGAGTATCGCATGGCGGGCCTAGGGGGTTGGTAAAAGTCAGACCCCCAAAAGCGGTACAAGTCGTGTCGGAGTGTAGCCCAGAACACCCTGAGATACTACTGGAATACCTACCAGTAAATCTCCTGCCTTGGCCAAGGTCTTTGTGTAATGGCTCTCCTAGACACAGCGCGACCTCACCCCCAATACCGGGAGAGACGAAACCCCCGAAGATCCGCTCACTGCCTCCATGTGGCTCGGGACTGTACCCAACTAAAACCTGTTTGCACGACTCCTTTGAGCCGTGGTAGGGTAGTAATCAAAGTACAGTGGGAACTCACACGAGACAAATGACGATCCCCAGGTCGATGAACTAACCTGTTCACATGTCACCTGGGAACTGCTATCTGACGTCAGGTATAAGACCAACTAGCATGTTCCCGGCGAGTCCTGTCCGGTGTACTCATAACCCAATGAGCACCTGTATACATCTTAGGTGAACCTACTGACACCAGTGGCTTGTGAGACCGGCCACCGCCCCTCGTCGGGGTCTCGACTGTATACACTAGTCTACTCTGGAGAATCGATGCCCTGTCTCGAAACTCCCACGACTAGGGACCTTTTAAGGATGTGCTTATAGACTCCAGCTCTCACTTATATGATCGCCCTCATACTGCTGGCAGTCAAGCAAGAATCCAAGGGGCTCTATCAACGTGCAATAGCGACATGTCAGGTCACCTAAAGCAGTACACGATGATAAATGTAAACCAGATAGCATACTATCATCTCGAGCAAGACTGTCCTACCGGGATAGGTCCTCCCTCAATCATTGCAATCACGTGCCTGTGATCCAATAATTGACTCTGAGGGCACTATCTCCAACAGATAGGTCCTCCGCAATCATTGCAATCACGTACCTGCGATCCAATAATTGACTATGAGGGCACTATCTCCAACAATCTCCCACTTGCACTCAAGGCTAATTATTGCGATGTTGCGTACTCACAGCCCGTGTGAAACCAACACCCAACTCCTCTACTAATCAGTATCACAAAGCCCGTTTGTAAAACTATTGTGTTCGAGTAATAGCCTCGGTGAGTGGATCCGCCTAGAAGTTTCTTTCTGAATCTCTCTTAATCTCAAATTCGCGGAGAAAGCCATCTCCCGAATAGAGTAGTACCTGTCTTAGAATATGTCTGGATATCTGATGGGACCTTAGTTCATAAATGAACTCCATATCCAAACTTCTTAGACTGTATGGATCACTGAACCTAATCAGTATCCTGCACCATACCACCCACAGTATCCTCTTGAACCACCTGTCCATAATACTGTCCCTCGTCAAAGGGAAAACTAAAACTCTGACAATCAATCTGTCATCCATGTCACCTTTGAAGCCTGGAATGATAACCGTCTCCCGAAAGAGGCTGCCGTTATCAATCCTTAGAACATGTACAAATGTTCTAAAACTGCTTCCTTATGTTTCTCCAGGATTGGATTAATACAAACTTATTGCATCTAGTGCAAAAACAACATTTGGTGCGGTACTTGACATCTCATGATTGACTCAATTGCCTAAGCAAGTGATCTGCCAATCATGCACAACCCTCTCCCCTTTAGTCTGTAAGACACCTTTAGAGAGGGTGATTCCATCACCTGCAGGTACACGACCATGCTAGGAGTCAACTATTCCAAAAACCATTAGAATATCTGTCAAAGTACCCACATTGGGAAACTACCCAAATCCAGATCTAAAACCATAGATCTAGAAACCAGAATGTCAAATATTATATCCATATCCTGTCTGGAGAAACAACTGTGTGACGACCACAGTACAACCGATCGTAGTATAGGAATTTTACTTCCTACTCTGTGTATGTCATCTAGATACCATGACATCACACCCTACTACCTTCTTAACTGATCCATCCCCTATTCTGATTGAAGTCAAACCCATGACTGTCACATCAAAATTAGATGATCTATCTCCGCTATAACTGCTCAAGTCTATAAATAGATATAAGCAACTTGCCCACTATGCTTCCGTTTCTCCCACTGACCACGACAACCCTCCTACCGGGTCTCATAACCTGGAACAACAGTAGTGTCAAGTCTGGGTAGATAAGAACCTCCCTGTCACCGTCCCTGAGCCTACCGAAGTACCTCTCGGGTGTCTGAGGTTACCTACCATACCTGCGGAGTGGCTATTGGAATGTCAAACCTGATTGAATATATAGGTCCTATTAAATTTTACGTAATCGTTCGCGGTTCTGGAATAACTTCCAGTTCTACCATACTCCCACTACTGTTTTCTGAAAAAGATCCATTTTACTAAAACTGTGGCGAGTCAAGAACAATATCACTATTGATCTTCCAAATGGTAGAATATTAACCCTCGTCATAGCCAGGGTCAACCCACAAACGGCCATTACAGAAACGTGCCCTGAGTTATCCAGTGTCTGGTTTTAATCATAAGCTGGACAACTCCCCGTACCTTAACTTCTTTTATGGTACGATCCATTCTATATCCAATATAGAAACTTTGGCACTTATTTAATTGGAACCATATTCAATCCATGCATCTGTCTCCAGTGCATATCAACTTAATGGAAAGAGGTTAATCAGCATTACTCAACTTAGGAATCCATCCAATTATGAGTAACCTGAAAGAGAAAACTCGTTTCTCAAAACCATCACTATCATCTGAATACCAATCACAAGAATCTACATCTTCGATCTCTTTGAAGAATTCCGATACTTGTGACACCTGGTTCTCCACTTTATTCTTATACCCACAACTTCTCAAAACTTAGACCTTGTATTTCTACGAAACACTTGTCTAAATACTAGAGAAGTTATAAGTAAACAGAACATAGTACGAGGACCTACCCCTTTGTCCTGAAGGACACTTGGACAACATACAATACTCTGTATAAGTCCGCTGAGTTGAACAACTCAAAACCTGTGCGTTGTAGGTGGAAAACTGTACCCTAGCGATTTCCTCAACTATCACCAATTACAACGAATTCCGATATAATGAGGATGATCACCTAATTCCCAATATCTTACTCCCACTCATCATCTGTAAAACCATACAGATATGAGAATGAAACCTGGTAAATACATACCCTTGGAGTAAGTGTCTAATTGGGAAAACAGTTTTTCTTTAACAATGCACTGAAACATGAAAATGTTTCGTAGGGGTATCCTGGTATTCATAGCAATGCCTCTTCCATAATCCAATTCATGACTTCAACCGTATATTTTATTGCCATCTCTCCAAATCCGTTTATTTGTCTTTAGTCGTTACCTTCTGTACACCATCGTTAGGCTAACTGGTTTTCTTCCTTCCCTACCGTTCGGTACCAGCCTATGGTTTGGAAGAAGACTATCCAGTAAGCATAATAGGTGTACCCTCCTAAACCAAGGAGTACTCGCATCTCGAGAGAAGGTGACGATAAAAGACAACCGAATAATACCTTATTCTTTTAAAGGTGAAATAGGAGTGGCGATGAAGTACGTGGTTTTAGTCGTGAATGATATCAGTCGCAATTTACTTTGCCCTCTTTCTAATCCCTTTATTTTGTCTTTACATATTACCTTCTGCACACCCTACTTAGGCTAATTGGTTTTCTTCATTCCCTACCTTTCGGCACCAGCCTATGGTTTGGAAGAAGACTATCCAATAAGCGTAATAGGTGTACTCTCCTAAACCAAGGAGCTCTCGCAACCTGAGAGAAGGTGATAATAAAAGACAACTGAATAAACCAATTCTATTTCTCCTGAACCTGGATCCATCCCCGAAGAAGTCCCTTCGAGTTCGTATATAACCATACGATGGATCTATCCAATGGAAGTGGATATCCGTAGTAATACGGGTGTTCTGAGAAATTCAAAGGGTAAAAGAAGGAGTGTCAATGACTTATGCAACTCAGACAATCCAAAAGCCAGTATTTTAAGAAGGTTCGGTCAACCTGGTCACTGAGTCAAAGTCTAGGGTCGGTCAAAGGTCGCTGCCAAAGAGAGAGAGTGAAAAGAAACACTCTGCGTGCACTCTAACCTAGATCAGAATGGTCATCACTTTATCTAATCCGGAAACCTCCCACTGTCCTGTCAAATTCTCCTCCAAACCTAAAGAAGAATCAATCGGGATCACCCGAAGAGTAAACCAACTCATCAGTGGGAATCGGGATCCAACTCTCATCGCATGATAACGTGATGGAATGCATCCACGTTACTCATACTACAGAAGGTATGCGCATACTTGGCAAGTTTCAGTTTCTTTAGAAACTCCCGATATAGTTTTTGCCCCATGCTCTTATAACCTTGGCGTTGGTCAAAATGTCATAAGTCACATGCCAAGTTCTACCCATCACTATCTTGTCAATTTGAACCCACCCGCACATGCCCTTGACGTTGGCCAAAATGGCAGAACGACTGTCCCAAACTAACTCATCTATCTATGCAACAATTGAATACCCAGCAGCTACCAAACACTATGCCTTGGCGTTGGTCAAAATACGTAGCTTGAATACTACTGAATATCCAAAAGAAGTGACGGAGGGATACGGCTGGTTTTTGGCGAAAAACCTTTAGCGTAGTGAACTTGATATCGCTGAAGGAACCTGATAGCTTTTTAAAATATAGTGGCGAAAACCTTTTGCTAAAGAGGTCACTCCCGGTAAAGGGATCTCGGCTCTTTCCTCGTGGAATGAGGTGCAGGATATTCCACTGAATACCGCTATGCAAAGCAACATGTAATCGACTATAGTGAAGTTATTACTCTGACGCAAACTTCTGTCCAAGGGGTCGGTCCCGGTGAAGGGATATCGGCCCTTGCCTCGTCGAATGAGGTGCTAGATATTGCACTGAATACCGCTATGCATAACAAAAGAAAACGTCTTTGCAATAACACTTTTTAAATTGTTCCAACAACTGTATACAGGTTTGTTTTTACTTTGCATTGATCAGAATCAACGCAGTCCCATCAATCAATCACACCAGAAAAGAACGAAAATAAAATGTACGTATATGCCATCCGCATTCGTCACTGGGTCCCGTCATCACTCGTTAGGTTACTTAACTAACGACAGAGCGGGGGCTGGACTAGAGTGGGTGTAAAACATATACAACATCTAATAGTATATAAACCAATATACATAATCGCTCCAGGCGTGATAGTATGCAACATTACAGAAAAGTAATAAGCATCACAGAACAATACAGATAATCTGGGATCCCCGAGTTTCACAGAGCCGCTGCTGAAACTCGACGTTCCCCTGTCGTGTGGATAGCCTGTGCAATGAAACCTAGACCCCTACGGGTGCGGCAAGTTACCCGCCAAAACCTGAAGCGAGGCAGTCCCCACAGCATAGTGAATGGAACACCCGGCACTCCACGGAATCCGGTAAGCTTGGGCACCCCTCCTTGGGTCAACCTGTACCCCCTACGAGTGCGGCGAATAGTCTGCCAATTCTGAAATGGGGCCCCTCTGCCACTCAAAGCCATGAGATGCGGACCCGTTGCTTTCCCGAACCCGGCTATCCGTGCACTCCGTCGCGGGGCAAAACCTAGTACAGTAATGAAAAATAGTACAATAGGTACATCGACCGCAACCTGGTCGTGCCCCAAAAGAATATTATACAACAGGCAGTGACGGCTGTCCACAAGTTGGACGCTCGCCCCGCAATATCAAATGTACAAATAAACTCAAACAATACTACCATTGCACACTGCCATCCACCATGACAAATCCGCAACATCACAGCACAACACAGAACATCAACGCGAATGTCACGTTCGCAAACCCGTCTAAAAGAACTATAGCAATCAGACGCAGTTTACCGATCAAATGACATTCCCGGTCGGAGATATAATGTAAGCACTGTAAACTAACGTGTTTAAATTTCGATCTACCAAAGACTAAATATCAAAAAGTGGGCCCCACTGCTTACTGGTGAACAGTAACAAAATCTGGGCCAAAATGATATATACCAAAAACCCCGAAATCCAACACAGAACCTACTGACAAAATTTGGGAGCACGTGCTCCCCACTTGGCAGCGGTTGCGCGGCCAAAACAAGGGTTTGGCCGCCCTTCCGCGGCAGCTTGGAGGGATCACGACTCCAAATTTTGTCGTGGTTCTTAAATATGCCTGCACGGATTTTTAAGATATACAGAAATGAATTTTGAGACCGTTTAAAATTAACAGAAACTGTCGGCTTGGATTTTTGCAGTTTTCGATTTTCGGTCGGATCGATGTTTTAAACGCGTTAGCACAAGTTAGTATAGCAAAATGGTGAGGCTCTGATACCACTGTAAGTCTACGCTAGCGCCCCGGCAGTCTACAGACGCCAAAATGCGGAACAAAACTTTTTAACTGGCGCTATCGTATACTTTAACCCGGATCTACCATTATTGCTAAACTAACAAACTGTAAAGAGTGTAGAAAGGTTATACCGAACGATCCGAGTCCTTCATTCTTTAACCATCATCCCACGCTCCGTTGCGGCTGCTCCGATCTCGTCGATTTCCGATCTCCTCGTCGAGGTGGCACCACATGATCGGTTCTTTAAACGGGCTCCCGCCTCTGACTCGAGGCAACTCGATCGTCAAGTTTGCTAAAAGAGACGACCAAGAATGATGTAGAGAATGAGTAGATGACTTTGTCTCACTTCGTCCAAATCCGTGGACGATCGGTTAATGAAGTTGCCGTGGAAATCGGGTGATGGAATGAAATGAGCTGTGAATTCCATACACCCCAAATATCTATCATAATCTTTTCTCTCTAAAATGAAACATCAAGTGAGTGAGTGTATGAGGAGAGAGAGGGGGCCGGCCTCTTATAGCAAAGAGGGAGGTGACCGTAGGAGAGGGGGGTGACCACAAGAAAGCTTCTCACTTAAAAGATCAAGAAGAAAATATCTTAAGGAAAACAAAAAGCTTTAATCACAAAGCATGAATCATTAAGCATAGTCACCATATAATAAATGCACCATTAAAGTCAAGATGACTCATTAGCCACTTCATCACTTCTAGAAGCTTCTAGAATGATGACTCACTCATATCTGAAGAAAAGATAAATCCGTCTTTAACCGAATGTTAAAAGACGGCTGATAGAAAACTGGAAACTGGCAACTTCCAAAAGTGATCCTGAAACGAATTTCAGGACAACCCCGAAACTGTATAAATATACCCGCATTTGTATTACGACCGAATACAAATGCAACTGAGACAAAGATATTATACCTACTCAATATAATACTCGGATCCGGCTTAAACCAAAGCCGACCAGTATTATCTGCCCGAAAAATAACACGTGCGTAAACGCACGTGCATTTTCCGAACCCTGCCATAAAACCATACGGCCTCTACAACGTTTCGCCCGAACTTGGGAAACTGTCTGTGGGGGACTCTAATGACTCGTCAGCACCCTGGCAGTGGGTTTAACCACAAACCGTCAGCGGCACTAGCAATGCGTAACAGCTGCCCACGGACTGACCTCAAGGGTGGCCGATGAGCGCACTCATCTGGAAAACCCTACTGAGCCTAACAGTGACAATGTATATACAGTCCGGTCCGTTCGTCAATGAGTATCGCATATCCGCCTAGGGGGCTAGTAACGTCAGACCCCCAATAGCAGTATAAGTCGTGTCGGAGTGAAGCCCAATCACACCCTGAGATACTACTGGAGTACCTACCAGTAAATCTCCTGCCATGGCCATGGACTTTGTGTAATGGCTCTCCTAGACACAGCACGACCTCGCCCCCAATACCGGGAGAGACGAATCCCCTGCCGATCCGCTCACGTGCCTCCATATGGCTCGGGACTGTACCCAAAAGCTACCTGTTTGCACGACTCCTTTGAGCCGTGGTAGGGTAGAAATCAAAGCAAAGTGGGAACTCACATGAGACAAATGACGACGTCAGGTCGATGAACTAACCTGTACACATGTCACCAGGGAACTGCTATCTGACGGTAGATATAATACTAACTAGCAGATTCCCGGCGAGTCCTGTCCGGTGTACTCATAACCCAATGAGCACCTGTATACATCTTAGGTGATCCAACTGACACCAGTGGCTTGTGAGACCGGCCACCTCCCCTCGTCGGGGTTTCGACTGTACACACTAGTCTACTCCGGAGTATCGATGCCCTGTCTCGAAACTCCCACGACTAGGGACTACAATTAAGGATATGCATATAAACTACCCAACTCTCACGTATATGATCGCCATCATACTGTTGGTAGTAAAGCAAGATCCTAAGGGCTCTATCAAAGTGTAACATGCAATCAGTCACCTGAACATGTACACAACTGATAAAGGCAAACCAGATAGCATACTATCATCTCGAGTAAGACTGTGCTACCGGGATAGGTCCTCCGCAATCATTGCAATCACGTACCTGCGATCCAATAATTGACTATGAGGGCACTATCTCCAACACAGTTTTCTATCAGCCGTCTTTTAACATTCGGTTAAAGACGGATTTATCTTTTCTTCAGATGGAGTGAGTCATCATTCTAGAAGGTTCTAGAAGTGATGAAGTGGCTTATGAGTCATCTTGACATTAATGGTTGCATTAATGAATTGATGAGGTGTTTATGTGAGTCATGCTTTGTTTTAATGATTCTTGTTTTGGTTAAGATATTTTGAGTGAGAAGCTTTCTCTTGTGGTCACCCCCCTCTCCTACGGTCACCTCCCTCTTGCTATATATGGCCGGCCCTCTCTCTCCTCTCTCTCTCTCTCACTTGTGGTTTCACTTGAAAAGATATGATAGTATTTGGGGTGCATGGAATTTTATAGTTCATTTCATTCCATCACCCAATTCCCTCGACAACTTCATTAACCGATCGTCCACGGATTTGGACGAAGTGAGACAAAGTCATCTACTCATTCTCTACATCATTCTTGGTCGTCTTTTTTAGCAAACTTGACGATCGAGTTGCCTCAAGTCAGAGGCGGGAGCCCGTTTAAAGAATCGTCGATGTGGTGCCACCTCGACGAGGATAACGGAGATCGACGAGATCGGAGCAGCCGCAACGGAGCGTGGGATGATGGTTGAAGAACGAAGGACTCGGATCGTTCGGTATAACCTTTCTACACTCTTTACAGTTTGTTAGTTTAGCAATAATGGCAGATCCGGGTTAAAGTATACGATAGCGCCAGTTAAAAAGTTTTTGTTCCGCATTTGGCGTCTGTAGACTGCCGGGGCGCTAGCGTAGACTTACAGTGGTATCAGAGCCTCACCATTTTGCTATACTAACTTGTGCTAACGCGTTTAAAACATCGATCCGACCGGAAATCAAAAATTGTAAAATCCAAGCCTAACAGTTTCTGTCGATTTTAAATGGTCTGATAAAATTTTTCTGCATGTCTTAAAAATCTGTGCAGGCTTTTCTAAGAACACGTACCAAATTTGGGCACGTGATCCCACCAAGCCGCCGCGGAAGCGCGGCCAAACCCATGGTTTGGCCGCGGATCCGCCGCCACTTGGTGATATCATGCTCCCAAAATTGAACAGTATGTTCTTCTCTGGATTTTGTGGTTTTTGGTATATATCATTTGAGCCCAGGTTTTGTTACTGTTCACCAGTAAGTCGTGGGGCCCACTTCTTGATATTTGGTCGATCGAAGTTTAAACATGTTAGTTTACAGTGCTTACATTATATCTCCGACCGGGAATGTCATTTGATCGGTAAACCGCGTTTGATTGCTATAGTTCTTTTAGACGGGTTTGCGAACGTGACATTCGCGTTGATGTTCTGTGTTGTGCTGTGATGTTGCGGATTTGTCGTGGTGGATAGCAGTGTGCAATGATAGTGCAGGTTGAGTTTATTTGTACATTTGATATTGCGGGGCGAGCGTCCAACTTGTGGACTGCCATCACTGCCTGTTGTATAAAATTCTTTTAGGGCACGACCAGGTTGCGGTCGATGTACCTATTGTACTATTTTTCATTACTGTACTAGGTTTTGCCCCGCGACGGAGTGCACGGATAGCCGGGTTCTGGAGGACCAACGGGTCCGCATCTCATGGCTTTGAGAGGCAAAGGGGTCCCACTCTAGAATTGGCAGACTATCCGCCGCACTCGTAGGGGGTACAGGTTGACCCAAGGAGGGGTGCCCAAGCTTACCGGATTCCGTGAAGTGCTGGGTGGTCCATTCACTATGCTGTAGGGGGCTGCCTCGCTTCAGGTTTTGGCGGGTAACTTTCCGCACCCGTAGGGGTTAGGTTTCATTGCACAGGTTATCCACACGACAGGGGAACGTCGGGTTTCAGCAGCGGCTCTGTGAAACCCGGGGATCCCAGATTATCTGTATTGTTCTGTGATACTTATTACTTTTCTGTAATGTTGCATATTATCACGCCTGGAGCGATTATTGTATATTGGTTTATATACTATTAGATGTTGTAAATGTTTTACAACCGCGCTAGTCCAGTCCCCGCTCTGTCGTTAGTTAAGTAACCTAACGAGTGATGACGGGACCCAGTGACGAATGCGGATGGCATATACGTACATTTTTATTTTCGTTCTTTTCTGGTGTGATTAAATGATGGGACTGTGTTGATTCTGATCAATGCAAAGTAAAACAAACCTGTTTGGATGTTGTTGGAACAAATTTATAAAGTGTTATTGCAAAGACGTTTTCTTTTGTTATGCATAGCGGTATTCAGTGGAATATCCTGCACCTCATTCGACGGGGCAAGGGTTGATATCCCTTCACCGGGACTGACCCCTTAGGCAGAAGTTTGCGTCAGGGTAATAACTTCACTATAGTCGATTACATGTTGCTTTGCATAGCGGTATTCAGTGGAATATCCTGCACATCATTCCACGAGGAAAGAGCCGAGATCCCTTTACCGGGAGTGACCTCTTTAGCAAAAGGTTTTCGCCACTATATTTTAAAAAGCTATCAGGTTCCTTCAACGAGATCAAGTTCATTATGTTAAAGGTTTTTCGCCAAAAACCAGCCGTAGCCCTCCGTCGTTTCTTATGGATGGTCAGTAATATTCAAGCTATGTTTGTTGGCTTTCGTCAAGGCATAGTGTTTGGTAGTTGCTGGGGTATTCATTTGTTGCATAGATAGATGTGTTGGTTTGGGACAGTCGTATTACCTTGTTGGCTTTCGTCAAGGGTATGTACGGGTTGGTTCAAAGTAACAAGATAATGACGGGCAGAACTTGACATGTGACTTATGATTTGTTGACTTTCGCCAAGGTCATAAGAACATGGGGCAAAAATCAAATCGGGAGTTTCTAAAGAAACTGAAACTTGCCAGGCATGCGCATACCTTCTGGAGTGTGATAACGCGAGTGGATTCCGTCACGTTATCATGCGATGAGAGTTGGATCCCGATTCCCACTGATGAGTTGGTTTACTCTTCGGGTGATCCCGATTGATTCTTCTTTAGGTTTGGAGGAGAATTTGACAGGACAGTGGGAGGTTTCCGGATTAGATAAAGTGATAACCATTCTGATCTAGGTTAGAGTGCACGCAGAGTGTTTCTTTTCTCTCTCTCTTTGGCAGCGACCTTTGACCGACCCTAGACTATGACTCAGTGACCAAGTTGACCGAACCTTCTTAAAATACTGGCTTTTGGATTGTCTGAGTTGCATAAGTCATTGCCACTCCTTCTTTTACCCTTTGCATTTCTCAGAACACCCGTATTGCTATGGATATCCACTTCCATTGGATAGATCCATCGTATGGTTATATACGAACTCGAAGGGACTTCTTCGAGGATGGATCCAGGTTCAGGAGAAATAGAATTGGTTTATTCAGTTGTCTTTTATTATCACCTTCTCTCAGGTTGCGAGAGCTCCTTGGTTTAGGAGAGTATACCTATTACGCTTATTGGATAGTCTTATTCCAAACCATAGGCTGGTGCCGAAAGGTAGGGAATGAAGAAAACCAATTAGCCTAAGTAGGGTGTGCAGAAGGTAATATGTAAAGACAAAATAAAGGGATTAGAAAGAGGGCAAAGTAAATTGCAACTGATATCATTCACGACCAAAACCGCGTACTTCATCGCCACTCCTATTTCACCTTTAAAAGAATAAGGTATTATTCAGATGTCTTTTATCATCACCTTCTCTCAAGATACGAGTACTCCTTGGTTTAGGAGGGTACACCTATTATGCTTACTGGATAGTCTTCTTCCAAACCATAGGCTGGTGCCGAACGGTAGGGAAGGAAGAAAACCATTTAGCCTAACGATGGTGTACAGAAGGTAACGAATAAAGACAAATAAAGGGATTTGGAGAGACGGCAATAAAATATACGGTTGAAGTCATGAATTGGATTATGGAAGAGGAATTGCTATGAATACCAGGATACCCCTACAAAACATTTTCATGTTTCAGTGCATTGTTAAAGAAAAACTGTTTTCCCGATTAGACACTTACTCCAAGGGTATGTATTTACCAGGTTTCATTCTCATATCTGTATAGTTTTACAGATGATGAGTGGGAGTAAGATATTGGGAATTAGGTGATCATCCTCATTATATCGGAATTCTTTGTAATTGGTGATATTTGAGGAAATCGCCAGGGTACAGTTTTCAACCTACGACGCACAGGTTTTGAGTTGTTCAACTCAGCGGACTTATACAGAGTATTGTATGTTGTCCAAGTGTCCATCAGGACAAAGGGGTAGGTCCTCGTACTATGTTCTGTTTACTTATAACTTTTCTAGTATTTAGACGAGTGTTTCGTAGAAATACAAGGTCTAAGTTTTGAGAAGTTGTGGGTATAAGAATAAAGTAGAGAACCAGGTATCACAAGTATCGGGATTCTTCAAAGAGATCGAAGATGTAGATTCTTGTGAATGGTATTCAGATGATAGTGATGGTTTTGAGAAACATGTTTCTCTTTCAGGTTACTCATAATTGGATGGATTCCAAAGTTGAGTAATACTGATTAGCCTCTTTCCATTAAGTTGATATGCACTGGAGACAGCTGCATGGTTTGAATATGGTTCCAATTAAATTAGTGCCAAAGTTTCTATATTGGATATAGAATAGTTCGTACCTTAAAAGATATTAAGGTACGGGGAGTTGTCCAGCTTATGCTTAAAACCAGACTCTGGATAACTCAGGGCACGTTTCTGTAATGGCTGTTTGTAGGTTGACCCTGGCTATGACGAGGGTTGATATTCTACCATTTGGAAGATCAATAGTGATATTGTTCTTGACTCGCCACAGTTTTAGTAAAATGGATCTTCTTCAGAGAACAGTAGTGGGAGTATGGTAGAACTAGAAGTTATTCCAGAACCGCGAACGATTACGGAAAATTTAATAGGACCTATATATTCAATCAGGTTTGACATTCTAATAGCCACTCCGCAGATATGGTGGGTAACCTCAGACACCCGAGAGGTACATCGGTAGGCTCAAGGACGGTGACAGCGAGGTTCTTATCTACCCAGACTTGACACTACTGTTGTTCCAGGATATGAGACCCGGTAGGAGGGTTGTCGTAGTCAGTGGGAGCAGCGGAAGCATAGTGGGCAAGATGCTTATATCTATTTATAGACTTGAGCAGTTATAGCGGAGATAGATCATCTAATTTTGATGTGACAGTCATGGGTTTGACTTCAATCAGAATAGGGGATGGATCAGTTAAGAAGGTAGTAGGGTGTGATGTCATGGTATCTGGATGACATACACAGAGTAGGAAGTAAAATTCCTATACTACGATCGGTTGTACTGTGGTCGTCACACAGTTGTTTCTCCAGACAGGATATGGATATAATATTTGACATTCTGGTTTCTGGATCTATGGTTTTAGATCTGGATTTGGGTAGTTTCCCAATGTGGGTACTTTGACAGATATTCTAATGGTTTTTGGAATAGTTGACTCCTAGCATGGTGGTGTACCTGCAGGTGATGGAGTCACCCTCTCTAAAGGTGTCTTACAGACTAAAGGGGAGAGGGATGTGCATGATTGGCAGATCACTTGCTTAGGCAATTGAGTCAATCATGAGATGTCAAGTACCACACCAAATGTTGGTTTTGCACTAGATGCAATAAGTTTGTATTAATCCAATCCTGGAGAAATATAAGGAAGCAGTTTTAGAACATAAGTACATGTTCTACGGATTTGATGACGACATCCTCTTTCGGGAGACGGTTATCATTCCAGGCTTCAAAGGTGACATGGTTGACAGAGTGATTGTCAGAGTTATAGTTTTTCCCTCTGACGAAGAGGGACAGTATTATGGACAGGTGGTTCAAGAGGATACCGTGGGTGGCATGGTGCCGGATACTGATTAGGTTCAGTGATCGATACAGTCTAAGAAGTTTGGATTTGGAGTTCATTTATTAACTAGGTCCCATCAGATATCCAGACATATTCTAAGACAGGTATTACTCAATTCGGGAGATGGCTTTCTCCGCGAACTTGAGATTTAGAGAGATATAGAAAGAAACTTCTAGGCGGATCCACTCACTAAGGCTATTTCTCGAACACAATAGTTTTACAAACGGGCTTTGTGATACTGATTAGTAGAGGAGTTGGATGTTCGGTTTCACACGGGCTGTGAGTAGTCGACATCGCAATAATTAACCTTGAGTGCAAGTGGGAGATTGTTGGAGATAGTGCCCTCATATTCAATTATTGGATCACAGGTACGTGATTACAATGATTGCGGAGGACCTATACCAGTATGACAGTCTTACTCGAGATGATAGTATGCTATCTGGTTTGCCTTTATCAGTCGTGTACATGTTCAGGTGACTGATTACATGTTACACTTTGATAGAGCCCTTAGGATCTTTCTTTACCACCAACAGTATGATGGCGATCATATACGTGAGAGTTGGGTGGTTTATACGCATATCCTTAATTGTGGTCCCTAGTCGTGGGAGTTTCGAGACAGGGCATCGATACTCCGGAGTAGACTAGTGTATACAGTCAAGACACCGACGAGGGGTGGTGGCCGGTCTCACAAGCCACTGGTGTCAGTTGGATCACCTAAGATGTATACAGGTGCTCATTGGGTTATGAGTACACCGGACAGGACTCGCCGGGAATCTGCTAGTTAGTATTATATCTATCGTCAGATAGCTGTTCCCTGGTGACATGTGTACAGGTTAGTTCATCGACCTGAGGTCGTCATTTGTCTCGTGTGAGTTCCCACTGTGCTTTGATTTCTACCCTACCACGGCTCAAAGGAGTCGTGGAAACAGGTAGCTTTTGGGTACAGTCCCGAGCCATATGGAGGCACGTGAGCGGATCGGCAGGGGATTCGTCTCTTCCGGTATTGGGGGCGAGATCGTGCTGTGTCTCGGAGAGCCATTACACAAAGCCCATGGCCGTGGCAGGAGATTTACTGGTAGGTACTCCAGTAGTATCTCAGGGTGTTATTGGGCTTCACTCCGACACGACTTACACTGCTCTTGGGGGTCTGACGTTACTAGCCCCCTAGGCAGATATGCGATACTCATAGACGAACGGACCGGACTGTATATACATTGTCACTGTTAGGCTCAGTAGGGTTTTTCCGGATGAGTGCGCTCATCGGCATCCCTTGAGGTCAGTCCATGGGCAGCCGTTACGCATTGCTAGTGCCGCTGACGGTTTGTGGTTAAATCCACTGCCGGGGTACTGACGAGTCATTAGAGTCCCCCACAGACAGTTTCCCAAGTTCGGGCGAAACGTTGTAGAGGCCGTATGGTTTTATGGCAGGGTTCGGAAAATGCACGTGCGTTTACGCACGTGTTATTTTTCGGGCAGATAAAACTGGTCGGCTTTGGTTTAAGCCGGATCCGAGTATTATATTGAGTAGGTATAATATCTTTGTCTCAGTTGCATTTGTATTCGGTCGTAATACAAATGCGGGTATATTTATACGGTTTCGGGGTTATCCTGAAAGTCGTTTCAGGATCACTTTTGGAAGTTGCCAGTTTCCAGTTTTCTATCAGCCGTCTTTTAACATTCGGTTAAAGACGGATTTATCTTTTCTTCAGATGGAGTGAGTCATCATTCTAGAAGGTTCTAGAAGTGATGAAGTGGCTTATGAGTCATCTTGACATTAATGGTTGCATTAATGAATTGATGAGGTGTTTATGTGAGTCATGCTTTGTTTTAATGATTCTTGTTTTGGTTAAGATATTTTGAGTGAGAAGCTTTCTCTTGTGGTCACCCCCCCTCTCCTACGGTCACCTCCCTCTTGCTATATATGGCCGGCCCTCTCTCTCCTCTCTCTCTCTCTCACTTGTGGTTTCACTTGAAAAGATATGATAGTATTTGGGGTGCATGGAATTTTACAGTTCATTTCATTCCATCACCCAATTCCCTCGGCAACTTCATTAACCGATCGTCCACGGATTTGGACGAAGTGAGACAAAGTCATCTACTCATTCTCTACATCATTCTTGGTCGTCTCTTTTAGCAAACTTGACGATCGAGTTGCCTCAAGTCAGAGGCAGGAGCCCGTTTAAAGAATCGTCGATATGGTGCCACCTCGACGAGGATAACGGAGATCGACGAGATCGGAGCAGCCGCAACGGAGCGTGGGATGAAGGTTGAAGAACGAAGGACTCGGATCGTTCGGTATAACCTTTCTACACTCTTTACAGTTTGTTAGTTTAGCAATACTGGCAGAGCCGGGTTAAAGTATACGATAGCGCCAGTTAAAAAGTTTTTGTTCCGCATTTGGTGTCTGTAGACTGCCGGGGCGCTAGCGTAGACTTACAGTGGTATCAGAGCCTCACCATTTTGCTATACTAACTTGTGCTAATGCGTTTAAAACATCGATCCGACCGGAAATCGAAAATTGCAAAATCCAAGCCTAACAGTTTCTGTCGATTTTAAATGGTCTGATAAAATTTTTCTACATGTCTTAAAAATTTGTGCAGGCTTTTCTAAGAACACGTACCAAATTTGGGCACGTGATCCCACCAAACCGCCGCGGAAGCGCGGCCAAACCCATGGTTTGGCCGCAGATCCGCCGCCACTTGGTGAGATCATGCTCCCAAAATTGAACGGTATGTTCTTCTCTGGATTTTGTGGTTTTTGGTATATATCATTTGCGCCCAGGTTTTGTTACTGTTCACCAGTAAGTCGTGGGGCCCACTTCTTGATATTTGGTCGATCGAAATTTAAACATGTTAGTTTACAGTGCTTACATTATATCTCCGACCGGGAATGTCATTTGATCGGTAAACCGCATTTGATTGCTATAGTTCTTTTAGACGGGTTTGCGAACGTGACACTCGCGTTGATGTTCTGTGTTGTGCAGTGATGTTGCGGATTTGTCGTGGTGGATAGCAGTGTGCAATGATAGTGCAGGTTGAGTTTATTTGTACATTTGATATTGCGGGGCGAGCGTCCAACTTGTGGACTGCCGTCACTGCCTGTTGTATAATATTCTTTTGGGGCACGACCAGGTTGCGGTCGATGTACCTATTGTACTATTTTTCATTACTGTACTAGGTTTTGCCCCGCGACGGAGTGCACGGATAGCCGGGTTCTGGAGGAGAAACGGGTCCGCATCTCATGGCTTTGAGAGGCAAAGGGGTCCCACTCTAGAATTGGCAGACTATCCGCCGCCCTCGTAGGGGATACAGGTTGACCCAAGGAGGGGTGCCCAAGCTTACCGGATTCCGTGAAGTGTTGGGTGGTCCATTCACTATGTTGTAGGGGGCTGCCTCGCTTCAGGTTTTGGCGGGTAACTTGCCGCACCCGTAGGGGTCTAGGTTTCATTGCACAGGCTATCCACACGACAGGGGAACGTCGGGTTTCAGCAGCGGCTCTGTGAAATCCGGGGATCCCAGATTATCTGTATTGTTCTGTGATGCTTATTACTTTTCTGTAATGTTGCATATTATCACGCCTGGAAAGATTATTGTATATTGGTTTATATACTATTAGATGTTGTATATGTTTTACACCCGCGCTAGTCCAGTCCCTGCTCTGTCGTTAGTTAAGTAACCTAACGAGTGATGACGGGACCCAGTGACGAATGCGGATGGCATATACGTACATTTTTATTTTCGTTCTTTTCTGGTGTGATTAAATAATGGGACTGTGTTGATTCTGATCAATGCAAAGTAAAACAAACCTGTTTGGATGTTGTTGGAACAAATTTAAAAAGTGTTATTGCAAAGACGTTTTCTTTTGTTATGCATAGCGGTATTCAGTGGAATATCCTGCACCTCATTCGACGGGGCAAGGGTTGATATCCCTTCACCGGGACTGACCCCTTGGGCAGAAGTTTGCGTCAGGGTAATAACTTCACTATAGTCGATTACATGTTGCTTTGCATAGCGGTATTCAGTGGAATATCCTGCACCTCATTCCACGAGGAAAGAGCCGAGATCCCTTTACCGGGAGTGACCTCTTTAGCAAAAGGTTTTCGCCACTATATTTTAAAAAGCTATCAGGTTCCTTCAACGAGATCAAGTTCATTACGTTAAAGGTTTTTCGACAAAAATCAGCCGTAGCCCTCCGTCGTTTCTTATGGATGGTCAGTAATATTCAAGCTATGTTTGTTGGCTTTCGTCAAGGCATAGTGTTTGGTAGTTGCTGGGGTATTCATTTGTTGCATAGATAGATGTGTTGGTTTGGGACAGTCGTATTACCTTGTTGGCTTTCGTCAAGGGTATGTACGGGTGGGTTCAAAGAAACAAGATAATGACGGGCAGAACTTGACATGTGACTTATGATTTGTTGACTTTCACCAAGGTCATAAGAACATGGGGCAAAAATCATATCGGGTGTTTCTAAAGAAACTGAAACTTGCCAGGCATGCGCATACCTTCTGGAGTGTGATAACGCGAGTGGATTCTGTCACGTTATCATGCGATGAGAGTTGGATCCCGATTCCCACTATGAGTTGGTTTACTCTTCGGGTGATCCCGATTGATTCTTCTTTAGGTTTGGAGGAGAATTTGACAGGACAGTGGGAGGTTTCCGGATTAGATAAAGTGATAACCATTCTGATCTAGGTTAGAGTGCACGCAGAGTGTTTCTTTTCTCTCTCTCTTTGGCAGCGACCTTTGACCGACCCTAGACTATGACTCAGTGACCAAGTTGACCGAACCTTCTTAAAATACTGGCTTTTAGATTGTCTGAGTTGCATAAGTCATTGCCACTCCTTCTTTTACCCTTTGCATTTCTCAGAACACCCGTATTGCTACGGATATCCACTTCCATTGGATAGATCCATCGTATGGTTATATACGAACTCGAAGGGACTTCTTCGAGGATGGATCCAGGTTCAGGAGAAATAGAATTGGTTTATTCAGTTGTCTTTTATTATCACCTTCTCTCAGGTTGCGAGAGCTCCTTGGTTTAGGAGAGTACACCTATTACGCTTATTGGATAGTCTTATTCCAAACCATAGGCTGGTGCCGAAAGGTAGGGAATGAAGAAAACCAATTAGCCTAAGTAGGGTGTGCAGAAGGTAATATGTAAAGACAAAATAAAGGGATTAGAAAGAGGGCAAAGTAAATTGCGACTGATATCATTCACGACCAAAACCGCGTACTTCATCGCCACTCCTATTTCACCTTTAAAAGAATAAGGTATTATTCAGATGTCTTTTATCATCACCTTCTCTCAAGATACGAGTACTCCTTGGTTTAGGAGGGTACACCTATTATACTTACTGGATAGTCTTCTTCCAAACCATAGGCTGGTGCCGAACCGTAGGGAAGGAAGAAAACCATTTAGCCTAACGATGGTGTACAGAAGGTAACGACTAAAGACAAATAAAGGGATTTGGAGAGACGACAATAAAATATACGGTTGAAGTCATGATTTGGATTATGGAAGAGGCATTGCTATGAATACCAGGATACCCCTACGAAACATTTTCATGTTTCAGTGCATTGTTAAAGAAAAACTGTTTTCCCGATTAGACACTTACTCCAAGGGTATGTATTTACCAGGTTTCATTCTCATATCTGTATAGTTTTACAGATGATGAGTGGGAGTAAGATATTGGGAATTAGGTGATCATCCTCATTATATCGGAATTCGTTGTAATTGGTGATATTTGAGGAAATCGCCAGGGTACAGTTTTCAACCTACGACGCACAGGTTTTGAGTTGTTCAACTCAGCGGACTTATACAGAGTATTGTATGTTGTCCAAGTGTCCATCAGGACAAAGGGGTAGGTCCTCGTACTATGTTCTGTTTACTTATAACTTCTCTAGTATTTAGACGAGTGTTTCGTAGAAATACAAGGTCTAAGTTTTGAGAAGTTGTGGGTATAAGAATAAAGTAGAGAACCAGGTATCACAAGTATCGGGATTCTTCAAAGAGATCGAAGATGTAGATTCTTGTGAATGGTATTCAGATGATAGTGATGGTTTTGAGAAACGTGTTTCTCTTTCAGGTTACTCATAATTGGATGGATTCCTAAGTTGAGTAATGCTGATTAGCCTCTTTCCATTAAGTTGATATGCACTGGAGACAGCTGCATGGTTTGAATATGGTTCCAATTAAATTAGTGCCAAAGTTTCTATATTGGATATAGAATAGTTCGTACCTTAAAAGATATTAAGGTACGGGGAGTTGTCCAGCTTATGCTTAAAACCAGACTCTGGATAACTCAGGGCACGTTTCTGTAATGGCTGTTTGTGGGTTGACCCTGGCTATGACGAGGGTTGATATTCTACCATTTGGAAGATCAATAGTGATATTGTTCTTGACTCGCCACAGTTTTAGTAAAATGGATCTTTTTCAGAAAACAGTAGTGGGAGTATGGTAGAACTGGAAGTGATTCCAGAACCGCGAACGATTACTGAAAATTTAATAGGACCTATATATTCAATCAGGTTTGACATTCCAATAGCCACTCCGCAGATATGGTGGGTAACCTCAGACACCCGAGAGGTACTTCGGTAGGCTCAAGGACGGTGACAGGGAGGTTCTTATCTACCCAGACTTGACACTACTGTTGTTCCAGGATATGAGACCCGGTAGGAGGGTTGTCGTAGTCAGTGGGAGCAGCGGAAGCATAGTGGGCAAGATACTTATATCTATTTATAGACTTGAGCAGTTATAGCGGAGATAGATCATCTAATTTTGATGTGACAGTCATGGGTTTGACTTCAATCAGAATAGGGGATGGATCGGTTAAGAAGGTAGTAGGGTGTGATGTCATGGTATCTGGATGACATACACAGAGTAGGAAGTAAAATTCCTATACTACGATCGGTTGTACTGTGGTCGTCACACAGTTGTTTCTCCAGACAGGATATGGATATAATATTTGACATTCTGGTTTCTGGATCTATGGTTTTAGATCTGGATTTGGGTAGTTTCCCAATGTGGGTACTTTGACAGATATTCTAATGGTTTTTGGAATAGTTGACTCCTAGCATGGTGGTGTACCTGCAGGTGATGGAGTCACCCTCTCTAAAGGTGTCTTACAGGCTAAAGGGGAGAGGGATGTGCATGATTGGCAGATCACTTGCTTAGGCAATTGAGTCAATCATGAGATGTCAAGTACCACACCAAATGTTGGTTTTGCACTAGATGCAATAAGTTTGTATTAATCCAATCCTGGAGAAATATAAGGAAGCAGTTTTAGAACATAAGTACATGTTCTACGGATTTGATGACGGCAGCCTCTTTCGGGAGACGGTTATCATTCCAGGTTTCAAAGGTGACATGGTTGACAGAGTGATTGTCAGAGTTATAGTTTTTCCCTCTGACGAAGAGGGACAGTATTATGGACAGGTGGTTCAAGAGGATACTGTGGGTGGCATGGTGCCGGATACTGATTAGGTTCAGTGATCGATACAGTCTAAGAAGTTTGGATTTGGAGTTCATTTATGAACTAGGTCCCATCAGATATCCAGACATATTCTAAGACAGGTATTACTCAATTCGGGAGATGGCTTTCTCCGCGAACTTGAGATTTAGAAAGATATAGAAAGAAACTTCTAGGCGGATCCACTCGCTAAGGCTATTTCTCGAACACAATAGTTTTACAAACGGGCTTTGTGATACTGATTAGTAGAGGAGTTGGATGTTCGGTTTCATACGGGCTGTGAGTAGTCGACATCGCAATAATTAGCCTTGAGTGCAAGTGGGAGATTGTTGGAGATAGTGCCCTCATAGTCAATTATTGGATCACAGGTACGTGATTGCAATGATTGCGGAGGACCTATACCAGTATGACAGTCTTACTCGAGATGATAGTTTGCTATCAGGTTTGCCTTTATCAGTCGTGTACATGTTCAGGTGACTGATTACATGTTACACTTTGATAGAGCCCTTAGGATCTTGCTTTACCACCAACAGTATGATGGCGATCATATACGTGAGAGTTGGGTGGTTTATACGCATATCCTTAATTGTGGTCCCTAGTCGTGGGAGTTTCGAGACAGGGCATCGATACTCCGGAGTAGACTAGTGTATACAGTCGAGACCCCGACGAGGGGCGGTGGCCGGTCTTACAAGCCACTGGTGTCAGTTGGATCACCTAAGATGTATACAAGTGCTCATTGGGTTATGAGTACACCGGACAGGACTCGCCGGGAATTTGCTACATAGTATTATATCTATCGTCAGATAGAAGTTCCCTGGTGACATGTGTACAGGTTAGTTCATCGACCTGAGGTCGTCATTTGTCTCGTGTGAGTTCCCACTGTGCTTTGATTTCTACCCTACCACGGCTCAAAGGAGTCGTGCAAACAGGTAGCTTTTGGGTACAGTCCCGAGCCATATGGAGGCACGTGAGCGGATCGGCAGGGGATTCGTCTCTCCCGGTATTGGGGACGAGATCGTGCTGTGTCTAGGAGAGCCATTACACAAAGCCCACGGCCGTGGCAGGAGATTTACTGGTAGGTACTCCAGTAGTATCTCAGGGTGTTATTGGGCTTCCCTCCGACACGACTTATACTACTCTTGGGGGTCTGACATTACTAGCCCCCTAGGCAGATATGCGATACTCATAGACGAACGGACCGGACTGTATATACATTGTCACTGTTAGGCTCAGTAGGGTTTTTCCGGATGAGTGCGCTCATCGGCATCCCTTGAGGTCAGTCCATGGGCAGCCGTTACGCATTGCTAGTGCCGCTGACGGTTTGTGGTTAAACCCACTGCCAGGGTATTGACGAGTCATTAGAGTCCCCCACAGACAGTTTCCTAAGTTCGGGCGAAACGTTGTAGAGGCCGTATGATTTTATGGCAGGGTTCGGAAAATGCACGTGCGTTTACGCACGTGTTATTTTTCGGGCAGATAATACTGGTCGGCTTTGGTTTAAGCCGGATCCGAGTATTATATTGAGTAGGTATAATATCTTTGTCTCAGTTGCATTTGTATTCGGTCGTAATACAAATGCGGGTATATTTATACGGTTTCGGGGTTATCCTGAAAGTCGTTTCAGGATCACTTTTGGAAGTTGCCAGTTTCCAGTTTTCTATCAGCCGTCTTTTAACATTCGGTTAAAGACGGATTTATCTTTTCTTCAGATGGAGTGAGTCATCATTCTAGAAGGTTCTAGAAGTGATGAAGTGGCTTATGAGTCATCTTGACATTAATGGTTGCATTAATGAATTGATGAGGTGTTTATGTGAGTCATGCTTTGTTTTAATGATTCTTGTTTTGGTTAAGATATTTTGAGTGAGAAGCTTTCTCTTGTGGTCACCCCCCTCTCCTACGGTCACCTCCCTCTTGCTATATATGGCCGGCCCTCTCTCTCCTCTCTCTCTCTCTCACTTGTGGTTTCACTTGAAAAGATATGATAGTATTTGGGGTGCATGGAATTTTACAGTTCATTTCATTCCATCACCCAATTCCCTCGGCAACTTCATTAACGGATCGTCCACGGATTTGGACGAAGTGAGACAAAGTCATCTACTCATTCTCTACATCATTCTTGGTCGTCTCTTTTAGCAAACTTGACGATCGAGTTGCCTCAAGTCAGAGGCGGGAGCCCGTTTAAAGAATCGTCGATGTGGTGCCACCTCGACGAGGATAACGGAGATCGACGAGATCGTAGCAGCCGCAACGGAGCGTGGGATGATGGTTGAAGAACGAAGGACTCGGATCGTTCGGTATAATCTTTCTACACTCTTTACAGTTTGTTAGTTTAGCAATAATGGCAGATCCGGGTTAATGTATACGATAGCGCCAGTTAAAAAGTTTTTGTTCCGCATTTGGCGTCTGTAGACTGCCGGGGCGCTAGCGTAGACTTACACGGCTACCCATGTACCCCTCCGCGGGGTAAACCTAGTACAGAAAGTAAAATATACATACAACGGGTACATCGACCTCAACCCGGTCGTGCCCCAAAAGAATAATATACAAACAGGCAGTGACGGCAGTCCACATGTCGGATGCTCGTCCCACAATATCAAATGTACATAATAAACCAAACTGTACCACCATTGCATCCAGGCTATCCACCATGACAATCCGCAACATCACAGCACAACACAGAACATCAACGTGAATGTCACGTTCGCAAATCCATCTAACCGGGCTATAGCAGTTGGACAGGATTTACCGATCAAATGACATTCACGGTCGTAGATATAATGTAAATACTGTGAACTAACATGTTTAAAATTTTCAATCGATTAAATTTTGTCAAGTGGGTCCCAAGCACTACTGCAGCACTTAAAGAAATTCTGGGCCCAAAAAATAATATTCCAAAAACCCCACATTCAACTCAGAAGCTCTCTGAAGAATTTTGATGCACTGAACAGTATAGGTTGCAGCGGAAGCGCGGCCCAAGCATGGGTTTGGCCACGGTTCCGCGGTGGGACAGTGTGTTCACGTGACCAAAATTTCACAGAATGCTTAGAATTCCCTGCACATATCTCCGCAATGTACTGAAAAAATTTTCGAGCAAAACAAATTTCGACAGAGAGCTTGTAGGGTTCCTAGTCACACTCAAGAGGTTCCACAAGGCATCAACCATGCCAAAATTCAAAATTTTCATGTGCCAAAGAACCCTATACTAGATCGTTAACTAGAGGTAAAGGCGAAACTACAACAAGTTAACAACTTAACTAATAAGTGAAAGCGACTACAGACTTTGTAGATCCGTTCCTCCACCTCTTTAGCTCCGTGATGATGTCCCGCTGCTGCGATCATCGGATCCCGGACTCTAGCGATGGTTTCGTTAGAGAAATGATCGGGCTAGGTCGTTGACTTCGATGCCGAAGATGATCTACGTCGAGTCAACTCAAACTCAAGCTCCATCTTCACTAGGTCATGAAACTTGTGAAGATAACACACTCTACTACATGGCAAGTGGTAGAGGATGAATAAATAGGATGTGGGTTCACTTTGGATTTGGATTTCTCACTTGGATTCGTGACTTGGAAATTTTCAAGAGAGCTTTCTTCTCTTCATGAAGAAGAAGAAGAAGAAAAGAAAATGAATAATAATTATCTCGAAAAGAAAATGAATAATAATTATCTCAAAAAGAAAATCAAGTGATGTCTATCATTTAGCAACCATGGGTGAGTAAACTCTTGTAAAGAATAAAGTAGGGTTTAGTTAAATGATTAGGTTAAGCATAAAACAAAATGGTAGACTTTTTCAAAGATGCATGAAGCATCATGAAGCTTCTTGCATAAAGACAAAGAAAGCAACCATTCTATTTTACCAAAATAAATAAATAAATAAATAAGGTAATGGAAACCCTAACCATTTACTAAACATGGTGTATAGCATACACGCACCCAAGTTTGCATGTATCATCAAACATGATACAATCAAGTGCACAAAAATATATCACATATACTACTTGTGCACATCAAGTGAGAAAATCAATCTTAAGTGAACAAATACTAGTTATTGTAAAGTAATATATCTAATATATAATTATACATTAAATCATTAAATCAACACTTGATTTAATGATCCGGTCATACTGCATATAACCGACTAATATCAAGTGCATCATCATATCGAATCAACATTTGATTCGGTAACCCGGCTATATCTTATATAACCGTACGATGATACATATCGCGAGAATAGAATTCAGTATCACATACTGGTATTATTCTCGGCCCCGCACATATCTCATATGCGCTCCTACTTCGTTTCGTTTGAGCCAGGAAACCTCTGTGTTGGACTCTAAAGACTCGTCAATACGCCGGCAGCAGGAGATGATCATATCAAACACCTACAAGCCGCAGGCGGTCTGCTAAACGTAACGGCCACCCGGGTATTGAGCGATCAGAAGATCAACGAGCAAGCCCGCTCACACACCTGTGATTCCAACCAGTAACACTTACCGTACAGTCCGGTCTGTTCGTCTGATATGTCGCATATCTCGCCTAGGGGTGGTAAACGTCAGACCCCAGTAGCTTGATAAGTCATGCCGATGTAAGTTCCATACCAAGCGTGAAACTACTGATAACTCTTACCAGTATATCACTGCAACCCTGGCTAGGGATTTCCAGTTATGGCCAGTCGAGCATAGTGCAACATCAACCCCCAATACCGGGAGAGACGAATCCCCTCCTATCGCTCATTGCCTCCTTGTGAATCGGGACTGTACCCAAAAACCACCTGTTTGCACGACTCAGTAGAGCCGTGGTAGGGTGGAAATCAAAGCACAGTAGAAGACACACAAGACTCTATGACGATCTCGGGTCAACAGACTAAGCTGTACCAGTGTCACCAGAGAACTGCCATCTGACGTGAGGTATAATACCATCTGGGAGTTCTTGGCGAGTCCGTTCAGTGTACCCAGTCTCCACTGAGCACCCGCAAACCATCTCTGATGTCAAACACCAATGGATATGGGATCATCCATCGCCCATCACATAGGTCGAGAAGATATACGCTAGTTTACTCTGGAATATCGATGCCCCGTCTCGATATTCCCACGACTAGGAACATTGAAGGATGTACTGATGGACTACCCAGGCCCCACTAGTATGATCTACATCATAGTCCTGGAAGTCGAGTACACATCTTAAGGGCTTTATCAACATGTAACAGAGAGACAGAAAGTATACATGTTAAGATAAAGAGCAACAAGATAGCGTACTATCATGTCGAGCAAGAAATTCCTACCTATATATGTCCCAGCATCCACTACAATATACATCCTATGTACAGTAATGGCCTCTAGGGCATATATATAACAAACAATCTCCTAGTTGCACCAGGGCCATCTGAAGCAGTGGTTGCAGTATCTAATACTCAACCATCCCATATAAGTCTCTCTTTGGGAATAAGCCTTTGTGAGTGGATCCGCCGTGCTGTCCTCTGAGTCTACTCTCCTAACTTCGATCACCCTGGAGATCAACTATCTCCATGATCAGGTGGTGCTGCCTCAGAATATTTCTGGGTCACTGATGGGACCAGGGTCACTGGGCCAAAGCCACACTTCCATTGTCACCCAATAGTAGGAACCTAGTTCATCTCATGAACCAATATACACCCATACTTCCTCTTTGGTAGTATCTTTAATAGCGATGTTACCAGCCTTTATCGTCTAGTCTGCCACGGTATCTAGCTTGGAACTCTTCCAACATACCGTCCCTTCACTGAGGGTAAAGACAATGCCTGCGACTGACATTCAGTCGTCCTTATCACCCTGGAACCTTTCCAGTGATTCTCCCCAGGATCGATTGATACCATCTCACTAAACCTAGTGAGAAGCCTAACATCCATTTAGATCTATCTTATAGATCCAAATCCCAGGATTTAGGAGGTATCACTTTGATCCTGTATAGAGAATCCTTGTGATAAGCGGAGATTGACCGAGCGTAGCATAGGAAACTCCTTTCCTATCAAGAGTATGCCATCCATGTACTCTACGAGGATCATCACCATACTCCATACTACCTTTTTGTACATACAAGGTTCATCTACAATTTTGATGAAGTCAAACTCTTTGACCACCACATCAAAACAGATGTTCCAACTCCGCGATGCCTGCTTTATCCTGTAAAGAAACTTGCACACGTTTCCGCTGCTCCCACTGTTTACGAAGCCCTCTGGCTGTGTACTTATAGACGTTCTCTTCTAAATCAATATTTAGAAAAGCAGTCATGACACCCAACCACCAGATATCGTAGTCATGGTATGTAGAAATGGCAAGTAGGATCCGGATGGACTTAAGCATAGCCACTAGAAAATATTTCATCATTATCCATGCCTGGTCGATAACGAAAACCTTTAACAAGTCTAGCTTTGAAAGTCTCAACTTTTCCATCTATACCAAGTAATCTTCTCAAGATATACTTTCTCCTGATGGGAATTTAACCCTTCAGATATAGCAACCAAAGTCCATACTTTGTTGGTATACATGGATTCTATCTCAGATCGCTAAGCATCCAGCCATTCTTACAGAGTCCCTACTCTCGATGGCCTGCTCGAAACTAGTTGGGTCATTATCTTATGATGCATTCTTCGCTCCCACTGTCATCGAGAAACCGAAGTATCTCTCAGGCGGATGAGGAACCCTACCAGATCGGCGGAGAGGCTGAGGTTCGTCGGGGACTATTGAATCCTTTAGTTCTGTCAAATCCCCAGCTGCAGTTTTGTATAGCTGGAACCTTTCCAGTTCTACAGAACTGACATTGCCTCGATCTTGTCCAGATTTTGCTTTTGACATGGGCCGGACAATCCCAAATCTTAAGTTACTTAAGAGATAGGCTCTTCCCATACCATATCTTATATAGAGTGGTAGGCATTGATTTGATTCGAACCTAATTCAATAGGTATGTAGCTTCTCAAGTGCACAACCCCTTAAAATAAACAGGTAACTCAGTAATACTCATCATAGAGCACACCATATCTAATATGGTGCGATTGCTCCGCCCCGATACACTGTTGTGCTGTGGTGTATTCAGAGTAGTAACACTGAGAGAGAATCCCATTCTCCTTTATAATAGTCCAAGAATTCCATGCACAAGTATTCTCCTCCCTGATCTTATCATAAGCCGAAGTACTTATACCTTTATTGGTTCTCTACTTCTCACTTATATTCTGTGAATATCTCAAAAACATCGGACTTATGTGTCAAGCCCCGCTTCCCAAAATACGGAAAACGAGGGATGACTAGGCCAGCCATGCTCCTACGGTCAAGGAATCATCCCGCCGTAGTCACACTTCGGCTTCTAGCATTACATGGTAATCAGTAAATAAAGCACAGTAGTAAAGGAATCACATCACTAATTTATTACATTAAAATTCCATTGTTCACAAATTATAGATAACAAGAACAATTACTAACCAAGTTCAATCTCATGATCACTTTATGGAAAGTAGTAAAAATAAGAAGTTCACCAGACTATATCTCCGTGAACTCGAAGACTAGATCCGTCTCCTGTGCTGGTCCTCCCGCGGAATCTGAGCATGCATAATCAGGTCGTCAGAGCGACAGAATAACAATATTATTATAATAAGATGAAACAGGTATATGATGTAATACTAGTGTAAAAACAATGCAAGTAATCACTATGTCACTGTATGATGCAGAATATGTTCTGTGTCCCTATCGGGCTCTATGTCATATTTGAAATCGCATAGTGGAAGAAGGATCATGTTTAATAGGAGTCTCGTACATACCCGAGACAACGGCCCACATGCCCGGGACATAACCCTGTCAACCGGATTGCTAGATCCTACCCTACATGTATCAGTATCACGGTTGGAATGATCATCCTCTAAAACACGGTCCCGCTAAATACGATACTCTTTCCACTTTGATTTCCCCTTTCTCCCCAGGTTTACACTATTTGCGATCTTGGTTCAGTCGTGTACAAGTATACCAATGGCACGGTTTTGTCACTGTTCACTTTATCAATCACTGTTACGAATATTCACTTTCCATTGGTGTACTCGTCGCTCCTAAACCAATATCTATCACGCACGATAATGCAATGTCCACTGATCCTAACACGCACAAACACTGGGTATATGGCAAGGGTATGATATATGTATGTATGCTACCAGTAAGCTATGAATGTTATGAATCAACATGCATGTCATCAACTTACATAAATTGCATAAATTAATATGTTAAGAATTAAGTAAAATTATACAAGTAAAATAAACAGAACACTCAGTCAGAAATTCATCAAAATTTGTTTCAGTTCAATCGGGTTTCCGGTTTTCAAGATATAGCTGTTTTATTTTAAGTGCTCGCGGCTGGAAATTCAGTTTCAAAACTGAACGTCCGTTTCGCAACACGAATTGCACCCAGTTGGGCTCAGAATTTAGCGATACTACAGCTGAATAAAATCTAGGGTTTTCAATAGAGTATTCAACTCAATAGACGGATCCTCAATCTTGTCTTTACATTGAATGTTATACATAGTTTAACCTCAGTGTGTCATTTCAGAATCTGTTCTGGACAGTTATACATTCTGTCCTTTTATTTACAGTTTAAAATAGAAACCGTCAATGAAACGGAATGGAACCACTTGTTTCGTTTAGCTAACAGAATTATCTTTAATCTAATGTAGAGTTCCGTAACATACGACTTCAGGAAACACAGTGACACACATTTTGGTACAGTACACGAAAAACAGAGTCGCTCTGGACTGCAGTCCAGAGTCGCACTCCGATCTAATTATCATCACAGTTACAGAACAGAAATCATTAGAATTTTACATGGGGTTAAATTTCGTCGAGTCGGCTTCGATTTAAGCCCTCGAACACATCATTCCAATAGGTATATAATTTACAGTGATTTTATTCATTTTCAGATACGAGAAATATTCTAGTTTTAACGGCATATTTGGGGGTGTCAATTTTAGTCACTAACAATCGTATTTTTCAGTGGGATTCATACATGATACTCATCATTATGAGGGCCAACAGAAAATATCGGTTTCCGTCAAAATAAACAATTATAATCATTGGAGATTAGCATCGAACACTCAGGTCATAATATATATTGATAATCGGTGAGTTTATAAACTATACGATTTAGATTTGTACCACTAATATATTAGCATGAAGCAAGCAAACACTTGCCTGGAAACGTCTCAGGGTCACACGGCAGCAGTGGCGTCACGAACGCGTGACGTACGCCGTGTAACGGATTCTCGCGAGCTTGGCTCGAGACACGGGTTTTGCGTCGGAGTTGTCCGGAGTCGTTTCACGGTCACCGGACGTTGAGGGGTGCTTGATGATCCTCTATGAGTGTACCGGGGTCAACGACGGTTGATGGCATCGCTCCGGCAATGGCCGCAGTGAAATGTTTGGAAAATGGGTTTTTGAGATTTTGAAGAGAAAGAGAGGTTAAGCAGTGGGCTAGGAGATTGCTGTGATGGTGATGATGCTGAGGAGGTCATAGGGAGATCGGCGATATGGTGGGGAGTTCGCCGACGTCGAGGGGTGCAAGGTGGTGGTTGGCTCGGGTGCACTGGGTTGGTGTGCAGGGGAGTGGGTGTGCAGGGGATCTCGAGTTGATGGGGGTATGAAGTCGTAGAGGGAGAAGGAGGGTGAATGAGTGGTTTTCGTCGTCGTGGGTCGAGAGAAGTGGTGGGATGATCGCCGGCGGTGGAGGTGGCAATGGGTTCGAGGGAAGTTGGGTGTTCTGTGGGTTCTTGGAGGATGGATAGAGTTAGAGATTTTAGAAACGAGGGAGAAGAGAGAGATGAGGGTGTGAGGAATGAAACGTCGGGGCAACGTCACTACGAGGGCGTAGGCTGCGGCGGGGGATGGGTGTCGTGAATTGAAGAGGAAGCGGGAAAAGAGGGAGCCGTTGAGGGAAGGAGAAGGGGTGTGAAGCGGGTCGGGTCGGGTCTTAAGGAGTGGGCTGTGTAGGGTTGCTAGGCACGCGCACAAGGGTCTACGAGGCATCAACCATGCCCGAATAAAAATTTAGCCGTGCCGAACAACCCGAATACGGAACTTTAAACTAGAGATTAAGCGATAACTTGCATGCTAAACAATTTAACACTAAGTGAGACGGATTACAACCTTTGTAGATCCGGTCTTTCACTTCATATGCTCCGTGTTGTGGTCCCTTCGCTACGATCACCGGGTTCCGGGCTCTCGAGAGGTTCCACGAAGAGAATGACGCAACCTTTGCTTCCGATCTTCGATACTACGATGATCTACCTCGAAGTTTCTTTAACACAAGCTAACACTCATGAAATGATGTGAACACCCTCATCTAAATGGCAAGGGAAGATGAGAATGATGAAGTAGGAATTTTGCTCTATTTATTTATATTTTTCTCACATTTATCCATCACAAAATCAAAGCTAGAAACCATTTCAAGCTTTTTCATGGAAGAAGATGAAGGAGGAAGAAGAAGCTCTTTTTTCATTTGTGATGAATAGGAAATAATAAATATGATAGATAAAGCAACCATGGTTCACTTAACCTATGTAGAGAATTGACTAGGGTTAGGGTTTTGGGTAAATAAAAGAATGAGTCATGAACAAATATCTTTAACATGACAAAAACAAATCCTTCTAGAAACTTCTAGAAAGATTAACCCTAATCCGAACCCTAATCAAGTTTAAACTCCACTAAACGAGTTGCATTAGTTATCATATCATGTTACAATATTATATATCACATATATAATATTTACCGTAACAAAATAAAATAATACAATTAACATATATCGCATATATATCAATGTATTACCCGAGTGAGAAAAAGAATCTTTTAGTGAGCAAATATTAGTTAATGCAATTTAATATATCACATATATTATTATACATTAAATTATCGAATCAACACTTGATCCGACAATCCGGCTATATCGCATATAACCGGCTAATATTAATCCGTACCGATTCATCGAATCAACACTTGATCCGATGACCCGGCTGATATCAAATATCGCGAGAATAGAATACGGTATGACATATCGCATTATCCTCGGTCCCGCACATATCACATATGTGCTCCTACTCCGTTTTGCCTGAGTCAAGAAACCTCTGTGTAGGACTCTAAAGAATCGTCAATACGCCGGCAGTAGGTGATGATCATATCAAACACCCACAAGCTGTAAGCGGTCAGCTAAACGTAACAGCTACCCAGGTATTGAGCGCTCAGAAGATCAACAAGCAAGCCTGTACTTTCTCCTGTGGATCCAAACAGTAACACTCCCGTACAGTCCGGTCTCGTCGTCTGATATGTTGCATATCTCGCCTAGGGGTGGTAAACGTCAGACCCCAGTAGCTCGATAAGTCGTGTCGATATGAGGTCTATAACAGTTCGAGAAACTACTGATAACACTTACCAGTAAATCTCAGCAACCCTGGCCAGGGATTTCCGGTTATAGCCAATCGAACACAGCACAACATCAACTCCCTATACCGGGAGAGACGAATCCCCTCCTATCGCTCATTGCCTCCATGTGATTCGGGACTGTACCCAAAAGCCACCTTTTTGCACGCTCTCTTGGACGTGGTATGATGGAAATCAAAGCACAGTGGGAACCACACAAGACTCTATGACGATCTCGGGTGAACAGACTACTCTGTACCAGTGTCACCGGAGAACTGCCATCTGACGTATGGTATAATACCATCTGGGAGTTCTCGGCGAGTCCGTCCAGTGTACCCAGTCTCCACTGAGCACCCGTACACCATCCTTGATGTCAAACACCGATGGATATGGGATCATCCATCGCCCATCATATGGGTCAAGATGCGTATACGCTAGTCTACTCTGGTGCATCGATGCCCTGTCTCGATACACCCTCGACTAGGAACAGTTATAGGATGTACTCGTCGACTACCGTGGCCCCATTAGTATAATCTCATCATAGTCCCAGTAGTCGAGTACATATCCTAAGGGCTTTACCAACATGTAACATAGAGACAATCAGAGTACATGTTAAGATAAAGTACAACCAGATAGCATACTATCATGTCGAGCAAGAAAGTCCTCCTTATATATGTCCTAGCATCCACTACAATATACATCGTATGTACAGTAATGGCCTCTAGGGCATACATATAACTAACAATCTCCCACTTGCACTAGGGCCATCTGTTATGGTATCGCATACCCAACAATTAGCTGCGGTTGTAGTATCTCATACTCAACCATCCCGTAAGAGTCTCTACTAGGAAAAAGGCCTTTGTGAGTGGATCCGCGCTGTTGTCCTCTGTGTCTACTCTCCTAACCTCGATATCCCTGGAGATCAACCATCTCCATGATCAGGTGATACTGCCTAAGAATTATATCTGGATTTCTGATGGGACTGAAGTTCCTTGGCTAAAGCCACAACTCCATTGTCACACAATGGTAGGAACGAAGTTCATCTTATGAACTTATAAATATCCAGACTGCCTCTTTGGTAGTATCCTTTGTAACGATGCATCTTGCCTTTAATCGTCTAGTATGTCACGGTATCTAGCTTTGAACTCTTCCAACATACCGTCCCTCCACTGAGGATATAGACAAGCCTGCGACTGACATTCAGTCGTCCTTATCACCCTGGAACCTTTCCAGTGATTCTCCCCAGGATCGATTGATACTATCTCACTACAACTAGTGAGTATCCTAACATCCAATTAGATCTATCTCATAGATCCAAGAACCCAGGATATAGGAGGTATCACTTTGATCCTATATGGAGAATCCTTGTGATAAGCGGAGATTAACCGAGCGTAGCATAGGAAACTCCTTCCCTATCAAGAGTATGTCATCCATGTACTCTACGAGGATCACCACCATACTCTCTACTACCTTTTTGTATATACAAGGTTCATCTACCATTTGATGAAGTCAAACTCTTTGACTACCACATCAAAACAGATGTTCCAACTCCGCGATGCCTGTTTTATCATATAAAACATCTTGCACACGTTTCCGCTGCTCCCACTGTCTACGAAGCCCTCTGGCTGTGTACTTATAGACACTCTCTTCTAAAACATCATTTAGAAAAGAAGTCATGACACCCAACCACCAGATATCGTAGTCATGGTATGTAGCCGTGGCAAGTAGGATCTGAATGGACTTAAGCATAGCTTTGAAAGTCTCAACTTTTCCATGCACACCAAGTAATCTTCTCAAGATTTACTCGCTCCTGATGGGGATTTAACCCTTCAGATAAAGCAAACAAAGTCCATACTTTGTTGGTGTATAAGGATTCCATCTCAGATCAATAAGCATTCAGCCATTCTTACAGAGTCCCACTCCTGATAGCCAGCCCGAAACTAGTTGGGTCATCATCTCATGATGCAATCCTCGCACCCACTGTCATAGAGAAACCGAAGTATCTTTCAGGTGGGTGAGGAACCCTACTAGATCGGCGGAGAGGCTGAAGTTCGTTGGAAACTATTGAATCCTTTGGTTCTACCAAATCATCAGCTGTAGTTTGTATAGCTGGAACATTTCCAGTTCTACATTATAGACCTTCCCTCGAGCTTGTCCGGATTTTTCTTTTAGACATAGGCCGGACAACCCCAAATCTTAACAAGCTTAAGATATGGGCTCTTCCCATTCCATATCACATATGAAGTGGTAGGTTACTGATTTGATTTGAACCCTATTCAATAGGTATGCGACTTCACAAGTGCATAACTCCCTAAAGGAAATAGGAAACTCAGTAGTACTCATCATAGAGCACACCATATCACATAGGGTGAGTTTGCTCCGCCCCGATATACCATCGTGCTATGGTGTATACGGAGGAGTAATGCTGAGAGAGAATCTCATTCTCCTTTAGAATAGTCCAGGAATTCCGTGCTCAAGTATTCTCCTCCTTGATCGCATCAAAGGACATAATACTTTTACCCGTATTTTCGGTTCTCTACTTCTAATTTATATTCTATGAATATCTCAAAAGGTTCGGACTTGTGTTTCAACAGGAATATATGTCTGAATCTTGAGAGATTATCAGAGAATGTAATGAAGTACAAAGAACCGATCTTGGTATATGTAGACAGGGGACTTTCATACATCAGCATGTATCAATCCCAAAAGTTCACTAACTCTTTCTCTGTTTCCAATAAACAGAGCTGTGGTCATCTTATCTTTGTGACATGACCGGCAAGTTTCACAAGATGTAAATTCAAACTAATTTAAATATGCATCTTTATGTAACTTCAGCCAGTCGGGTCGCATTGATATGACCTAGTCTACAATGCCTCAAGAAGGATTCGTTCATTTCTGAACTTTTCTTCTTGTGTGTGTTCCGTATACTAAGAACTGTAGTTTGATTTAGAACGTCAATGCTTTTAGATAACGTGCCTGAACCGATCAACTCTTGATATAGGAAATGTTCAAAACATTATCCAACAATAAAAAATTATATCCTTTCTTTACTAATAAAGAGACTGACATGATTTTGTATATCAGGTTCGGTATCTAATAACATTTGTTCATAATCAATGTATTCAGGTAATACAGGGTGATAGTGACCAACAGACTTGGCTGCAACACTTGCCCCGTTTTCTGCCTCATGAAACTTATCACCCGTTCTCAGTTCTCTACCTATCTGTAGCCCATGTAACAGATTACATATGTCTGGATCCTGATCCGGTATCACATACCCAGGACGTAAAGGATACTGAGAAACAGTTCTATGTAATGAACACACCCGAAGATAATGCATCAACATGTACTTTCTTCGTTTGGGCGGCACAGGAATTCTGGTATTCCCCAATTTCCTGCTCTGTTTTATAACAATTATAAGTTGGAGCGGGACCAACGTTCCCCAGCTCAGTATAACAAGCGGGTTCGGTTAATATATCCGTTTTATTATCTTGATTAAGGCGTGATATGGTCGCTATCTGGAGAGAGAGAGAAGAAAACACTCAGCGTATGCTCTTGTAAGATCAGATTGGTTATCTAATATATCTAATCAGGATGTCTCCCACTGTTTTAGTCAAATCTTCCTTCAAACCCTAAAAGGAAAGACTAGCCGGGATTAATTACACGCTACAAGTTCGCCAATCTTTCAGCCAGGCCAGTGTCGGTACTTTGAGGGAGGTCCCCCGTGCTTTCGCACGAACCTAATTACAGTAAACCTCGTTTTCCCAGAGGCGTAACCCCGTTAACACCTTTCTAGACACCTACTTGATCGGCTAATTGTAATGTGTAAAACTCTCCCAGGAGTAACTCTTACTCGCAGCGGGTATCGGGATCCAACTATCTTATAGAAGGTATGCAATCTCATTGCAAATTTCAACACTTGAAATTCCCGATAATATTTTGCCCCTAGCGTCCTATGACCTTGAAGAATGCCAAACTCTCATAGTCCGCTAGTCAAGTTCAACCCGTTCATTTCTTGATTGAATTAAACCCACCCGCACGACCCTTGACGAATGCCAAACAACGCCGTACGAATACCCTAATCCAATCGCATCGTATGCTAGCAGATAAGCACTAGTTAGCTACCGTACACTACGCCTTGACGAATGCCAAACTACCGCAGCACGAATACTAAGTAGTACTTATCTGAAATGACGGAGGGCTACGACGGGTTTTTAAGAAAACCCTTTGCGTAATGAACTTGATATCGTTGTAGAATCGAGTGATTTTAAATGGAGTGTTTTTGAGGCTTTTCTAGTTTTGCTAAAGTAGTCACTCCCGGTGAAGGGATCGTCGGTCCTTTCCTCGTCGAATGAGGTGCGGGATATATCATATATATCACTGTGCAAAGCAAGAACTATAGAAGCAATCAAAAGACAGACCGAGGGTTGTAGCATCTGCCAGTTATTGCTAAAGGAGTCACTCCCGGTGAAGGGATCTCGGTCCTTTCCTTATCGAATAAGGTGCTGGATGTTCTACAAGGAACACCGCTATGCAAAGCAAAAACTAGAGCTACCAGTTTTTAAAACAAGTTTCTACAACATCTTAGGTTTCTTTTATTTCATTAATCTCATTAATGAAGTCCCATTTTAATATGCTTCATAAGCATCTCTTTTGAAACGAAATCTGCAATATAACATATATCTCATATATATAATATATAAACATTCGTCTCAGGCAGTAATATGATCTCATCACAGAACATTGCAGCAGAACAACATATATAAAATATTGGATATACTAGGACGTCCGTGTTTTCAATACGAGCCTGTATAAAACACGGATTCCACGGTCGCGATGAATAGCCAAACCCACATCCCTAGACCCCTACGAGAGCGGCAAGTAACACAGCCACTTCTAGGGTTAGGAGACCCGGTCTCGACTTCTCGAGATGGTCTCCCACTGGACCCTAGAACCCGGTTACTTGTGCTCCCCGCCTTGGGTCAACCTAATGCGGAAAAGTAAATAATATACAACGGTGACAGCTTCCGCTACCTGGAAGTGCCCCAATAAAAGAATATTACATACAAATGAATTTTACATGAATGAAAAAGAAAAACTCTCATCCCACATAAAACCCCCGGCTATTCAAAACGCGACGATCCAATAGAACATATCACAGCAACACATAATATCTCATATCATCAACGTAAGCAAGTATGCGTATCCCGATTATCGTTGATGTATAGCAACGAAGCCGGCAATACACCACATACTACGCTTACGGTCACAGAAAAGAAAGTGTAAAACTACAACAGTTGGAATCCGCAATCTCCTTAGACATCGCATGCCTAACCAAATGAATTCCTTAGACATCACATGCCTAACAATTATAAACCCCGCATTTTAGTCTCATTTATCGAAAACTCTTTTCAATATCAAGTCGGGCAATTCAACAAGATTCCCGACGTCCTGATCGAATGCTCGTCGCAAACTTTAGTAGACGGCCGCACCCCTGATACCGTCGACGAAGTGCACCAAGGCGGAACACCGCTACCGCGAGCACCCGAACGGATGCTTTCGGCGTCGGGGTTCTCCTACAGTCACTTGGTCGGGGCTATGGGGCGTAGCTGTCTATTAAGTTTACCCGGCGAGTATCCGCGTACACTACGTGATTGCGACGGACTTTTGATCACATCAAAATTCCGTAGCAACCGATCAACTAAGACTAAACTACTATGTTTATAATATTCAAATCAGTTATCTCATAACTATTTGTGGATTCCAATTATTGTATCACATTCCAGATAAACAGAAAAAGTTAAACTTTCCGATCGAATCATCAAGCACCCAAGATTTCCCCAATATATCTCAACACTTGAAAACAGTTTAAAAACATCCATTACATGCCACAGTACCAATGATCCAGCCGTAGAAGGGTCAAGCCAACGCCTCACATGTGGCACGCCGTACTGCCCCAAACCCTAAGGTTCAAAGGGCAGTTCAAGACGGTCACATAATCGAGTTAAGGTTTGTTGTCTTCTAGAGGGTCCATCGAGTTACTTGCACGACTTAGAACATTCTTAAACACGAGGAAAAATCCAACTTTTGAAAAATTTTCCGACAGGGGAAAAAGTGAGTTATTGATATCCGTTCGAACTTTTTAACAGTTTCTAAAAGTTATCCGGAAAGCCACATAGACAAAATCTAATACTCCGATCGAAACATCGAATCCCCAAAATAACCCAGATAATTCAACAGTTGAATAAATAAAAAAAAATAAAAAATTTCCAGAAAATACAACATTATAAAATAGGAGTTACTGTGAAAAGCACGTGCGCTGAATCGATCACGTGACCGCGGAACCGCCGCACAAGCTGGGGTGGGGCCGCGGTTCCGCGGCGCTTTGAGAGAATTACGCTCACGTGCTTCACAGTAACTCTTATAATTACCTGCTGTAATTTTTGGATATTTTTAATGTGGAAAAATCCCAATTTTTAGAAATTTCCAGAGAGCATGTTTTATCGGGGTTCCGGGTTTCGATCGGACTTTAAACTTCGTTCAGACTTCGCCTAAAGCTCTAGCTTGGCTCTGATACCACTGTAGGGTTGCTAGGCACGCGCACAAGGGTCTACGAGGCATCAACCTTGCCCGAATAAAAATTTAGCCGTGCCGAACAACCCGAATACGGAACTTTAAACTAGAGATTAGGCGATAACTTGCATGCTAAACAATTTAACACTAAGTGAGACGGATTACAACCTTTGTAGATCCGGTCCTTCACTTCATATGCTCCGTGTTGTGGTCCCTTCGCTACGATCACCGGGTTCTGGGCTCTCGAGAGGTTCTACGAAGAGAATGACGCAACCTTTGCTTCCGATCTTCGATACTACGATGATCTTCCTCGAAGTTTTTTTAACACAAGCTAACACTCATGAAATGATGTGAACACCCTCATCTAAATGGCAAGGGAAGATGAGGATGATGAAGTAGGAATTTTGCTCTATTTATTTATATTTTTCTCACATTTATCCATCATAAAATCAAAGCTAGAAACCATTTCAAGCTTTTTCATGGAAGAAGATGAAGGAGGAAGAAGAAGCTCTTTTTTCATTTGTGATGAATAGGAAATAATAAATATGATAGATAAAGCAACCATGGTTCACTTAACCTATGTAGAGAATTGACTAGGGTTAGGGTTTTGGGTAAATAAAAGAATGAGTCATGAACAAATATCTTTAACATGACAAAAACAAATCCTTCTAGAAACTTCTAGAAAGATTAACCCTAATCCGTACCCTAATCAAGTTTAAACTCCACTAAACGAGTTGCATTAGTTATCATATCATGTTACAATATTATATATCACATATATAATATTTACCGTAACAAAATAAAATAATACAATTAACATATATCGCATATATATCAATGTATTACCCGAGTGAGAAAAAGAATCTTTTAGTGAGAAAATATTAGTTAATGCAATTTAATATATCACATATATTATTATACATTAAATTATCGAATCAACACTTGATCCTACAATCCGGCTATATCGCATATAACCGGCTAATATTAATCCGTACCGATTCATCGAATCAACACTTGATCCGATGACCCGGCTGATATCAAATATCACGAGAATAGAATACGGTATCACATATCGCATTATCCTCGGTCCCGCACATATCACATATGTGCTCCGACTCCGTTTTGCCTGAGTCAAGAAACCTCTGTGTAGGACTCTAAAGAATCGTCAATACGCCGGCAGTAGGTGATGATCATATCAAACACCCACAAGCTGTAAGCGGTCAGCTAAACGTAACAGCTACCCAGATATTGAGCGCTCAGAAGATCAACAAGCAAGCCTGTACTTTCTCGTGTGGATCCAAACAGTAACACTCCAGTACAGTCCGGTCTCGTCGTCTGATATGTTGCATATCTCGCCTAGGGGTGGTAAACGTCAGACCCCAGTAGCTCGATAAGTCGTGTCGATATGAGGTCTATAACAGTTCGAGAAACTACTGATAACACTTACCAGTAAATCTCAGCAACCCTGGCCAGGGATTTCCGGTTATAGCCAATCGAATACAGCACAACATCAACTCCCTATACCGGGAGAGACGAATCCCCTCCTATCGCTCATTGCCTCCATGTGATTCGGGACTGTACCCAAAAGCCACCTTTTTGCATGTTCTCTTGGACGTGGTATGATGGAAATCAAAGCACAGTGGGAACCACACAAGACTCTATGACGATCTCGGGTGAACAGACTACTCTGTACCAGTGTCACCGGAGAACTGCCATCTGACGTATGGTATAATACCATCTGGGAGTTCTCGGCGAGTCCGTCCAGTGTACCCAGTCTCCACTGAGCACCCGTACACCATCCTTGATGTCAAACACCGATGGATATGGGATCATCCATCGCCCATCATATGGGTCAAGATGCGTATACGCTAGTCTACTCTGGTGCATCGATGCCCTGTCTCGATACACCCTCGACTAGGAACAGTTACAGGATGTACTCGTCGACTACCGTGGCCCCACTAGTATAATCTCATCATAGTCCCAGTAGTCGAGTACATATCCTAAGGGCTTTACCAACATGTAAAATAGAGACAATCAGAGTACATGTTAAGATAAAGTACAACCAGATAGCATACTATCATGTCGAGCAAGAAAGTCCTCCTTATATATGTCCTAGCATCCACTACAATACACATCGTATGTACAGTAATGGCCTCTAGGGCATACATATAACTAACAATCTCCCACTTGCACTAGGGCCATCTGTTATGGTATCGCATACCCAACAATTAGCTGCGGTTGTAGTATCTCATACTCAACCATCCCGTAAGAGTCTCTACTGGGAAAAAGGCCTTTGTGAGTGGATCCGCGCTGTTGTCCTCTGTGTCTACTCTCCTAACCTCGATATCCCTGGAGATCAACCATCTCCATGATCAGGTGATACTGCCTAAGAATTATATCTGGATTTCTGATGGGACTGAAGTTCCTTGGCTAAAGCCACAACTCCATTGTCACACAATGGTAGGAACGAAGTTCATCTTATGAACTTATAAATATCCAGACTGCCTCTTTGGTAGTATCCTTTGTAACGATGCATCTTGCCTTTAATCGTCTAGTATGTCACGGTATCTAGCTTGGAACTCTTCCAACATACCGTCCCTCCACTGAGGGTATAGACAAGCCTGCGACTGACATTCAGTCGTCCTTATCACCCTGGAACCTTTCCAGTGATTCTCCCCAGGATCGATTGATACTATCTCACTACAACTAGTGAGTATCCTAACATCCAATTAGATCTATCTCATAGATCCAAGAACCCAGGATATAGGAGGTATCACTTTGATCCTATATGGAGAATCCTTGTGATAAGCGGAGATTAACCGAGCGTAGCATAGGAAACTCCTTCCCTATCAAGAGTATGTCATCCATGTACTCTACGAGGATCACCACCATACTCTCTACTACCTTTTTGTATATACAAGGTTCATCTACCATTTGATGAAGTCAAACTCTTTGACTACCACATCAAAACAGATGTTCCAACTCCGCGATGCCTGTTTTATCATATAAAACATCTTGCACACGTTTCCGCTGCTCCCACTGTCTACGAAGCCCTCTGGCTGTGTACTTATAGACACATTCTTCTAAAACATCATTTAGAAAAGAAGTCATGACACCCAACCATCAGATATCGTAGTCATGGTATGTAGCCGTGGCAAGTAGGATCTGAATGGATTTAAGCATAGCTTTGAAAGTCTCAACTTTTCCATGCACACCAAGTAATCTTCTCAAGATTTACTCGCTCCTGATGGGGATTTAACCCTTCAGATAAAGCAAACAAAGTCCATACTTTGTTGGTGTATAAGGATTCCATCTCAGATCAATAAGCATTCAGCCATTCTTACAGAGTCCCACTCCTGATAGCCAGCCCGAAACTAGTTGGGTCATCATCTCATGATGCAATCCTCGCACCCACTGTCATAGAGAAACCGAAGTATCTCTCAGGTGGGTGAGGAACCCTACTAGATCGGCGGAGAGGCTGAGGTTCGTTGGAAACTATTGAATCCTTTGGTTCTACCAAATCATCAGCTGTAGTTTGTATAGCTGGAACATTTCCAGTTCTACATTATAGACCTTGCCTCGAGCTTGTCCGGATTTTGCTTTTAGACATAGGCCGGACAACCCCAAATCTTAACAAGCTTAAGATATGGGCTCTTCCCATTCCATATCACATATGAAGTGGTAGGTTACTGATTTGATTTGAACCCTATTCAATAGGTATGCGACTTCACAAGTGCATAACTCCCTAAAGGAAATAGGAAACTCAGTAGTACTCATCATAGAGCACACCATATCACATAGGGTGAGTTTGCTCCGCCCCGATATACCATCGTGCTATGGTGTATACGGAGGAGTAATGCTGAGAGAGAATCTCATTCTCCTTTAGAATAGTCCAGGAATTCCGTGCTCAAGTATTCTCTTCCTTGATCGCATCAAAGGACATAATACTTTTACCCGTATTTTCGGTTCTCTACTTCTAATTTATATTCTATGAATATCTCAAAAGGTTCGGACTTGTGTTTCAACAGGAACATATGTCTGAATCTTGAGAGATTATCAGAGAATGTAATGAAGTACAAAGAACCGATCTTGGTATATGTAGACAGGGGACTTTCATACATCAGCATGTATCAATCCCAAAAGTTCACTAACTCTTTCTCTGTTTCCAATAAACAGAGCTGTGGTCATCTTATCTTTGTGACATGACCGGCAAGTTTCACAAGATGTAAATTCAAACTAATTTAAATATACATCTTTATGTAACTTCAGCCAGTCGGGTCGCATTGATATGACCTAGTCTACAATGCCTCAAGAAGGATTCGTTCATTTCTGAACTTTTCTTCTTGTGTGTGTTCCGTATACTAAGAACTGTAGTTTGATTTAGAACGTCAATGCTTTTAGATAACGTGCCTGAACCGATCAACTCTTGATATAGGAAATGTTCAAAACATTATCCAACAATACAAAATTATATCCTTTCTTTACTAATAAAGAGACTGACATGATTTTGTATATCAGGTTCGGTATCTAATAACATTTGTTCAGAATCAATGTATTCAGGTAATACAGGGTGATAGTGACCAACAGACTTGGCTGCAACACTTGCCCCGTTTTCTGCCTCATGAAACTTATCACCCGTTCTCAGTTCTCTACCTATCTATAGCCCATGTAACAGATTACATATGTCTGGATCCTGATCCGGTATCACATACCCAGGACGTAAAGGATACTGAGAAACAGTTCTATGTAATGAACACACCCGAAGATAATGCATCAACATGTACTTTCTTCGTTTGGGCGGCACGGGAATTCTGGTATTCCCCAATTTCCTGCTCTGTCTTATAACAATTATAAGTTGGAGCGGGACCAACGTTCCCCAGCTCAGTATAACAAGCGGGTTCGGTTAATATATCCGTTTTATTATCTTGATTAAGGCGTGATATGGTCGCTATCTGGAGAGAGAGAGAAGAAAACACTCAGCGTATGCTCTTGCAAGATCAGATTGGTTATCTAATATATCTAATCAGGATGTCTCCCACTGTTTTAGTCAAATCTTCCTTCAAACCCTAAAAGGAAAGACTAGCCGGGATTAATTACACGCTACAAGTTCGCCAATCTTTCAGCCAGGCCAGTGTCGGTACTTTGAGGGAGGTCCCCCGTGCTTTCGCACGAACCTAATTACAGTAAACCTCGTTTTCCCAGAGGCGTAACCCCGTTAACACCTTTCTAGACACCTACTTGATCGGCTAATTGTAATGTGTAAAACTCTCCCAGGAGTAACTCTTACTCGCAGCGGGTATCGGGATCCAACTATCTTATAGAAGGTATGCAATCTCATTGCAAATTTCAACACTTGAAATTCCCGATAATATTTTGCCCCTAGCGTCCTATGACCTTGACGAATGCCAAACTCTCATAGTCCGCTAGTCAAGTTCAACCCGTTCATTTCTTGATTGAATTAAACCCACCCGCACGACCCTTGACGAATGCCAAACAACGCCGTACGAATACCCTAATCCAATCGCATCGTATGCTAGCAGATAAGCACTAGTTAGCTACCGTACACTACGCCTTGACGAATGCCAAACTACCGCAGCACGAATACTAAGTAGTACTTATCTGAAATGACGGAGGGCTACGACGGGTTTTTAAGAAAACCCTTTGCGTAATGAACTTGATATCGTTGTAGAATCGAGTGATTTTAAATGGAGTGTTTTTGAGGCTTTTCTAGTTTTGCTAAAGGAGTCACTCCCGGTGAAGGGATCGTCGGTCCTTTCCTCGTCGAATGAGGTGCGGGATATATCATATATATCACTGTGCAAAGCAAGAACTATAGAAGCAATCAAAAGACAGACCGAGGGTTGTAGCATCTGCCAGTTATTGCTAAAGGAGTCACTCCCGGTGAAGGGATCTCGGTCCTTTCCTTATCGAATAAGGTGCTGGATGTTCTACAAGGAACACCGCTATGCAAAGCAAAAACTAGAGCTACCAGTTTTTAAAACAAGTTTCTACAACATCTTAGGTTTCTTTTATTTCATTAATCTCATTAATGAAGTCCCATTTTAATATGCTTCATAAGCATCTCTTTTGAAACGAAATCTGCAATATAACATATATCTCATATATATAATATATAAACATTCGTCTCAGGCAGTAATATGATCTCATCACAGAACATTGCAGCAGAAGAACATATATGAAATATTGGATATACTAGGATGTCCGTGTTTTCAATACGAGCCTGTATAAAACACGGATTCCACGGTCGCGATGAATAGCCAAACCCACATCCCTAGACCCCTACGAGAGCGGCAAGTAACACAGCCAATTCTAGGGTTAGGAGACCCGGTCTCGACTCCTCGAGATGGTCTCCCACTGGACCCTAGAACCCGGTTACTTGTGCTCCCCGCCTTGGGTCAACCTAATGCGGAAAAGTAAATAATATACAACGGTGACAGCTTCCGCTACCTGGAAGTGCCCCAATAAAAGAATATTACATACAAATGAGTTTTACATGAAGGAAAAAGAAAAACTTTCATCTCACATAAAACCCCCGGCTATTCAAAACGCGACGATCCAATAGAACATATCACAGCAACACATAATATCTCATATCATCAACGTAAGCAAGTATGTGTATCCCGATTGTCGTTGATGTATAGCAACGAAGCCGGCAATACACCACATACTACGCTTACGGTCACAGAAAAGAAAGTGTAAAACTACAACAGTTGGAATCCGCAATCTCCTTAGACATCGCATGCCTAACCAAATGAATTCCTTAGACATCACATGCCTAACAATTATAAACCCCGCATTTTAGTCTCATTTATCGAAAACTCTTTTCAATATCAAGTCGGGCAATTCAACAAGATTCCCGAAGTCCTGATCGAATGCTCGTCGCAAACTTTAGTAGACGGCCGCACCCCTGATACCGTCGACGAAGTGCACCAAGGCGGAACACCGCTACCGCGAGCACCCGAACGGATGCTTTCGGCATCGGGGTTCTCCTACAGTCACTTGGTCGGGGCTATGGGGCATAGCTGTCTATTAAGTTTACCCGGCGAGTATCCGCGTACACTACGTGATTGCGACGGACTTTTGATCACATCAAAATTCCGTAGCAACCGATCAACTGAGACTAAACTACTATGTTTATAATATTCAAATCAGTTATCTCATAACTATTTGTGGATTCCAATTATTGTATCACATTCCAGATAAACAGAAAAAGTTAAACTTTCCGATCGAATCATCAAGCACCCAAGATTTCACCAATATATCTCAACACTTGAAAACAGTTTAAAAACATCCATTACATGCCACAGTACCAATGATCCAGCCGTAGAAGGGTCAAGCCAACGCCTCACATGTGGCACGCCGTACTGCCCCAAACCCTAAGGTTCAAAGGGCAGTTCAAGACGGTCACATAATCGAGTTAAGGAGTGTTGTCTTCTAGAGGGTCCATCGAGTTACTTGCACGACTTAGAACATTCTTAAACACGAGGAAAAATCCAACTTTTGAAAAAATTTCCGACAGGGGAAAAAGTGAGTTATTGATATCCGTTCGAACTTTTTAACAGTTTCTAAAAGTTATCCGGAAAGCCACATAGACAAAATCTAATACTCCGATCGAAACATCGAATCCCCAAAATAACCGAGATAATTCAACAGTTGAATAAATAAAAAAAAATAAAATATTTCCAGAAAATACAACATTATAAAATAGGAGTTACTGTGAAAAGCACGTGCGCTGAATCGATCACGTGACCGCGGAACCGCCGCACAAGCCGGGGTGGGGCCGCGGTTCCGCGGCACTTTGAGCGAATTACGCTCACGTGCTTCACAGTAACTCTTATAATTACCTGCTGTAATTTTTGGATATTTTTAATGTGGAAAAATCCCAATTTTTAGAAATTTCCAGAGAGCATGTTTTATCGGGGTTCCGTGTTTCGATCGGACTTTAAACTTCGTTCAGACTTCGCCTAAAGCTCTAGCTTGGCTCTGATACCACTGTAGGGTTGCTAGGCATGCGCACAAGGGTCTACGAGGCATCAACCATGCCCGAATAAAAATTTAGCCGTGCCGAACAACCCGAATACGGAACTTTAAACAAGAGATTAGGCGATAACTTGCATGCTAAACAATTTAACACTAAGTGAGATGGATTACAACCTTTGTAGATCCGGTCCTTCACTTCATATGCTCCGTGTTGTGGTCCCTTCGCTACGATCACCGGGTTCCGGGCTCTCGAGAGGTTCCACGAAGAGAATGACGCAACCTTTGCTTCCGATCTTCGATACTACGATGATCTACCTCGAAGTTTCTTTAACACAAGCTAACACTCATGAAATGATTTGAACACCCTAATCTAAATGGCAATGGAAGATGAGGATGATGAAGTAGGAATTTTGCTCTATTTATTTATATTTTTCTCACATTTATCCATCACAAAATCAAAGCTAGAAACCATTTCAAGCTTTTTCATGGAAGAAGATGAAGGAGGAAGAAGAAGCTCTTTTTTCATTTGTGATGAATAGGAAATAATAAATATGATAGATAAAGCAACCATGGTTCACTTAACCTATGTAGAGAATTGACTAGGGTTAGGGTTTTGGGTAAATAAAAGAATGAGTCATGAACAAATATCTTTAACATGACAAAAACAAATCCTTCTAGAAACTTCTAGAAAGATTAACCCTAATCCGAACCCTAATCAAGTTTAAACTCCTCTAAACGAGTTGCATTAGTTATCATATCATGTTACAATATTATATATCACATATATAATATTTAACGTAACAAAATAAAATAATACAATTAACATATATCGCATATATATCAATGTATTACCCGAGTGAGAAAAAGAATCTTTTAGTGAGCAAATATTAGTTAATGCAATTTAATATATCACATATATTATTATACATTAAATTATCGAATCAACACTTGATCCGACAATCCGGCTATATCGCATATAACCGGCTAATATTAATCCGTACCGATTCATCGAATCAACACTTGATCCGATGACCAGGCTGATATCAAATATCGCGAGAATAGAATACGGTATCACATATCGCATTATCCTCGGTCCCGCACATATCACATATGTGCTCCTACTCCATTTTGCCTGAGTCAACAAACCTCTGTGTAGGACTCTAAAGAATCGTCAATACGCCGGCAGTAGGTGATGATCATATCAAACACCCACAAGCTGTAAGCGGTCAGCTAAACGTAACAGCTACCCAGGTATTGAGCGCTCAGAAGATCAACAAGCAAGCCTGTACTTTCTCCTGTGGATACAAACAGTAACACTCCCGTACAGTCCGGTCACGTCATCTGATATGTTGCATATCACGCCTAGGGGTGGTAAACGTCAGACCCCAGTAGCTCGATAAGTCGTGTCGATATGAGGTCTATAACAGTTCGAGAAACTACTGATAACACTTACCAGTAAATCTCAGCAACCCTGGCCAGGGATTTCCGGTTATAGCCAATCGAACACAGCACAACATCAACTCCCTATACCGGGAGAGACGAATCCCCTCCTATCGCTCATTGCCTCCATGTGATTCGGGACTGTACCCAAAAGCCACCTTTTTGCACGCTCTCTTGGACGTGGTATGCTGGAAATCAAAGCACAGTGGGAACCACACAAGACTCTATGACGATCTCGGGTCAACAGACTACTCTGTACCAGTGTCACCGGAGAACTGCCATCTGACGTATGGTATAATACCATCTGGGAGTTCTCGGCGAGTCCGTCCATTGTACCCAGTCTCCACTGAGCACCCGTACACCATCCTTGATGTCAAACACCGATGGATATAGGATCATCCATCGCCCATCATATGGGTCAAGATGCGTATACGCTAGTCTACTCTGGTGCATCGATGCCCTGTCTCGATACACCCTCGACTAGGAACAGTTATAGGATGTACTCGTCGACTACCGTGGCCCCACTAGTATAATCTCATCATAGTCCCAGTAGTCGAGTACATATCCTAAGGGCTTTACCAACATGTAACATAGAGACAATCAGAGTACATGTTAAGATAAAGTACAACCAGATAGCATACTATCATGTCGAGCAAGAAAGTCCTCCTTATATATGTCCTAGCATCCACTACAATATACATCGTATGTACAGTAATGGCCTCTAGGGCATACATATAACTAACAGGCTGAAGAAGTGGGCCGGCTCGCTAAAAAACTTAATCCCCTTAAAAAAAACTTGGTGGGCTGAGGGAATTTAAAGGGAACGGGCCGGGGAATTTATAAGGAATTTATTTAAAAAGTGTGTGGGCTTGGTAAAGGAAACGGGCTGAGTAAAATGAATTTAAGTTCTAAATTTTAAATGGGGATTTCCAATTGGGCTGGGATTTTAATTGGAAAAATAAATCTAGGGTTTTGATTAAGTTAAATCTTGAATCTCGAGTAACCAATTACCAACGAAAACACGAGAAAATTAGGAGACAAACGGGATTTGGAAAAATACAGGAAAATTTTATAGATGGAGAACGGGGATTTACATTATGTTTCAACTGGAACATAAGGCTGAAACTTCAGAGATCATCAGAGAATATAATGAAGTACAAAGAACCGGTCCAGGCATGTGTAGACAGGGGACCTTACATATATCATCATGTATCAGTCCCAAGAGTTTAGTAACTCTTTCTCTGTTTCCAATAAACAGAGGTATGGTCATTTAATCTTTGTGACATGACTGGCAAGTTTCACAAGATGTAAATTCAAACTGATTTAAATATGCATCTAAAATGTAACTTAAGCTAGTCGGGTCACATTTATATGACCTAGTCTACAATGCCTCAAGAAGGATTCGTTCATTTCTAAAGTCTTCCTCTTGTGTGTGTTCTGTATACTAGGAACTGTGGTTTGATTTAGAACGTCAATGCTTTTAGATAACGTGCCTGAACCGATCAACTTTTGATATAGGAAATGTGCAAAACATTATCCAACAATACAAAATTTTATCATTTCTTTAATAATAAAGAGACTGATATGATTTTGTATATGATTTTGTATATCAGGTTCGGTATCTAATAACATTCGTTCAGAATCAATGTATTTGGAATATGCATCTAAAATGTAGTTTCACAAGATGTAAATTCAAACTGATTTAAATATGCATCTAAAATGTAACTTAAGCTAGTCGGGTCACATTTATATGACCTAGTCTACAATGCCTCAAGAAGAATTCGTTCATTTCTAAACTCTTCCTCTTGTGTGTATTCAGTATACTAGGAACTGTAGTTTGATTTAGAACGTCAATGCTTTTAGATAACGTGCCTGAACCGATCAACTTTTGATATAGGAAATGTTCAAAACATTATCCAACAATAAAATTTTTTATCATTTCTTTAATAATAAAGAGACTGATATGATTTTGTATATCAGGTTCGGTATCTAATAACATTCGTTCAGAATCAATGTATTTGGAATACAGGGTGACAGTGACCAACAGACTTGGCTGCAACACTTGCCCCGTTTTCTGTCTCATGAAACTTATCATCCGTTCTCAGTTCTCTGCCTTTCTGTAGCCCATGTAACGGATTACATTAACAGGATCCTGATCCGGTATCTAATACCCAGGACGTAAAGGATACTGAGAAACAGTTCTTCATAATGAACACACCCGAAGGAGATGCATCATATGCACTTTCTTCGTTTGGACGGCATAGGAATTCTGGTATTCCCCTATTTCCTGCTCTGTCTTATAACAATTATAAGCTGGAGCGGGACCAATGTTCCCCAGCTCGGTATAACAAGCGGGTTCGGTCAATACATCCATATTATTATCTTGATTAAGGCGTGATATGGTCGCAACCTGGAGAGAGAGAGAAGAAAACACTCTGCGTGCGCTTTTGCAAGATTAGAATGGTTATTTATTTTATCTAATCAGGATGGCTCCCACTGTTTTTATCAAATCTTCCTTCAAACCCTAAAAGGAAAGACTAGCTGGGATTAATTACACTCTACAAGTTTGCCAATCTTTCAGCCAGGCCAGTGTCGGTACTTTGAGGGAGGTTCGCCGTGCTTTCTCACGGACCTAATTAAAATAAACCTCGTTTCCCAGTGGCGTAACCCCGTTGACACCTTTCTAGACACCTACTTGATCGGCTAATTGTAAAGTGCAAAACTCTCCCAGGAGTAACAATTACACGCAGTGGGTATCGGGATCCAACTATCATATAAAAGGCATGCAATCTCATTGCAAATTTCAACATTTGAAACTCCCAATAATGGTTTTTACCCCTAGCACTTATGACCTTGGCTAAGGTCAACAAATCATAAGCACTAGTCATGTTCTACCCGTCATTTCATGATTAATTAGACCCACCCACATGACCCTTGGCTAAGGTCAACAAAGCCACATGACTGTCCTAACTAATCGCATCATATGCTGTGTAGGAAGACATCACTTAGCTACCGTACACTACGCCTCGGCTATGGTCGACAAATGAAGCACGAATACTAAGTGGTCTAGTTCCTAAAATGACGGAGGGTTGCGTATGGTTTTTAAGAAAACCTTTGACGCTTTGAACTTGATCTCGTTGCGGAATCAAATGGTTTTTAAATGGAGTGTTTTTTAGGCTTTTCTAGTTTTGCTAAAGGGGTCACTCCCGGTGAAGGGATCGTTGGCCCTTTCCTCGTCGAATGACGTGCGGGATATATCATATATATCACTGTGCAAAGCAGAAACTATAGAATCAATCAAAAGACAAACCGAGAGTTGTAGCATCTGCTAGTTATTGCTAAAGGAGTCACTCCCGGTGAAGGGATCTCAGTCCTTTCCTTATCGAATAAGGTGCAGGATGTTTTATAAGGAACACCGTGATGCAAAGTAAGAACTGTAGCTACCTGTTTTTATTTTTTTGAAATTCGATTCCACAACATCTTTTAGGTTTATTTTCTTTCATTAATCACATTAATGAATGTCCCATCATTTAAATCCACCTAAACATCACAGATAAATATAACGTACGCTTATGCCATCCGCATTCGCCTCGATGTCCCGTCTGCACCGTTAGGTTAGGTAACTAACACTAGAGCGAGACAGGGCTAGCGCGGGTGTAAAACATAAACAACATCTATATAATATATCATATATACTATATACGATATCTATCTGAACATATCACATGATCACATCACAGATAACGCAGCAGAAAATATCATATGAAATATTGGATATACTAGGACGTTCGTGTTTTATTTTGAGCTTCAATAAAACACGGATTCCACGGTCGTGATGAATAGCCAATCCCATACCCCTAGACCCCTACGAGAGCGGCAAGCAACCCTACCAATTCTAGGGTTAAGAGAACCGGACTCGACTCTTCGAGATGGTCTCCCACTGGATCCTAGAACGCGGTTACTTGTGCTCCCCTCCTTGGGTCTATCCTAATGCGGAAAAGTAAATAATATACATCAACGGTGACATCTTCTGCAACCTGGAAGTGCCCCAATAAAAGAATATTACATACAAGTTTTTACATGAATGAAAATGAAAAACACTCATCTCACATAAAAAAACCCCCGGCTATTCAAACACGACAATCTAATATAACATATCCAGTAACACATAACATCACATGTCATCAACGTAAGTAAATATACGCATCCTAATTGTCATTGACATATAGCAACAAAACCGGCGATATCACATATTACACTTACGGTCGCAGAAAAGAAATTGTAAAACTATAACAGTTGGAATCCGCAAACTCTTTAGACATCGCATGCCTAATCAAATGAATCCCTTAGACATCGCATGCCTAACAATTATAAACCCCACATTTTAGTCTCATTATCGAAAACACTTTTCAATATCAAGTCGGGCAATTCAACAAGATTCCCGACATCCAGAACGAATGCTCATCGCAAACTTCAGTAGACGGCCGCACCCCCGATGCCGTCGACGAAGTGCACCAAGGAGGAACACCGCTGCCGCGAGCACTCGAACGGATGCTTTCGGCGACGGGGTTCTCCTACAGTGACTTGGTCGGGGCTATGGGGTGTAGCTGTCTAACAAGTTTACCGGCGAGTATCCGCGTACGCAACGCGATTGCGACGGACTTTTGATCACATCAAAATCCCGTGGAAACCGATCAAGTGAGACTAAAGTGCTGAATTTATAGTATTCAAATCAGTTATCTCATAACTACTTGTGAATTCCAAATATTGTATCACATTCCAGATAAATAGAAAATGTTAAACTTTCCGATCGAACAGTCAAACACCCAAGTCTTCCCGAAACAGCTCAACACATGAAATAAGATTAAAAACATTCACTTCATGCCACAGTACCAACGGTCCAGCCGTAGAAGGATCAAGCCAACGCCTCACATGTGGCACGCCGTACTGCCCCAAACCCTAAGGTTCAAAGGGCCGTTCAAGACGGTCACATAATCGAGTTAAGGTTTGTTGTCTTCTAGAGGGTCCATCGAGTTACTTGCACTACTTTGAACGTTCTTAAACCACGGAAAAATCCAACAGTTGGAAATTTCCCTGCAGGGGAAAAATTGGGTATTTATATTCGGTCAAACATTTTAACATATTCTAAAATTACCCGGAAAAACACATAGACAAAATTAGACAATCCGATCGAATCTACGAACTCCCAATACAACCCAGAAAACTCAACTCTTGAGTATATATTAAAAATTTCCAGAGAACAGAGGAAACTCCTACGGGCATAACTGTAGAAAATTGAGACCATAATCAGTACATACGGCCGCGGAACCGCCGCAAAAAGAGGTTAATGCCGCGGTTCCGCGGCGCTACAGTAGAAATAGGGTTTCTTTTTCTTCCAATATTCTTATAATTTCCTGCTCTATTTTCTGAGAATTTTTAATTGACAAAAATCCACAGTTTGAAAAATTGTACAGAGAGGGGTGAAATCGGGGGATATCTGGTTCGATCGGACTTCTAGCTTCGTCTACACATCGCCTAAAACTCTAGCTAGGCTCTGATACCACTGTAGGGTTCCTAGGTACACTCAAGAGGTTCCACAAGGCATTAACCATGCCAAAATTCAAAATTTTCATGTGCCAAAGAACCCTATACTAGATCGTTAACTAGAGGTAAAGGCGAAACTACAACAAGTTAACAACTTAACTAATAAGTGAAAGCGACTACAACCTTCGTAGATCCGATACTCCACCTCTTTAGCTCCGTGATGATGTCCCTCCGCTGCGATCATCGAATCCCGGACTCTAGCGATGGTTTCGTCGTAGAAATGATCGGGCTAGGTCGTTGACTTCGATGCCGAAGATGATCTACGTCGAGGAAACTCAAACTCAAGCTCCATCTTCACTAGGTCATGAAACTTGTGAAGATAACACACTCTACTACATGGCAAGTGGTAGAGAATGAAGAAATAGGAAGTGGGTTCACTTTGGATTTGGATTTCTCACTTGGATTCATCACTTGGAAATTTTCAAGAGAGCTTTCTTCTCTTCATGAAGAAGAAGAAGAAGAAAAGAAAATGAATAATAATTATCTCAAAAAGAAAATCAAGTGATGTCTATCATTTAGCAACCATGGGTGAGTAAACTCATGTAGAGAATAAACTAGGGTTTAGTTAAATGGTTAGGTTAAGCATAAAACAAAATGGTTGACTTTTTCAAAGATGCATGAAGCATCATGAAGCTTCTTGCATAAAGACAAAGAAAGCAACCATTCTATTTTACCAAAATAAATAAATAAATAAATAAATAAATAAGGTAATGGAAACCCTAACCATTTACTAAACATGGTGTATAGCATACACACACCCAAGTTTGCATGTATCATCAAACATGATACAATCAAGTGCACAAAAATATATCACATATACTACATGTGCACATCAAGTGAGAAAATCAATCTTAAGTGAACAAATACTAGTTATTTTAAAGTAATATATTTAATATATAATTATACATTAAACCATAAATCAACACTTGATTTAATGTTCCGGTCATACAGCATATAACCGACTAATATCAAGTGCATCATCATATCGAATCAACATTTGATTCGGTAACCCGGCTATATCTTATATAACCGTCCGATGATACAAATCGCGAGAATAGAATCCAGTATCACATACTGGTATTATTCTCGGTCCCGCACATATCTCATATGCTCTCCTATTTCATTTCGTTTGAGCCAGGAAACCTCTGTGTAGGACTCTAAAGACTTGTCAATACGCCGGCAGCAGGTGATGATCATATCAAACACCCACAAGCCGCCAGCGGTCTGCTAAACGTAACGGCCACCCGGGTATTGAGTGATCAGAAGATCAACGAGCAAGCCCGCTCACACTCCTGTGAATCCAACCAGTAACACTTACCGTACAGTCCGGTCTATTCGTCTGATATGTCGCATATCTCGCCTAGGTTTGGTAAACGTCAGACCCCAGTAGTTAGATAAGTCATGCCGATGTAAGGTCCATAACAAGCATGAAACTACTGATAACTATTACCAGTATATCACTGCAACCCTGGCCAGGGATTTCCAGTTATGGCCAGTCGAGCATAGCGCAACATCAACCCCCAATACCGGGAGAGACGAATCCCCTCCTATCGCTCATTGCCTCCATGTGAATCGGGACTGTACCCAAAAACCACCTGTTTGCATGACTCAGTTGAGCCGTGGTAAGGTGGAAATCAAAGCACAATGGGAGACATACAAGGCTCTATGACGATCTCGGGTCAACAGACTAAGCTGTACCAGTGTCACCTGAGAACTGCCATCTGACGTGAGGTATAATACCATCTGAGAGTTCTCGGCGAGTCCGTTCAGTGTACCCAGTCTCCACTGAGCACCCGTATACCATCTCTGATGTCAAACACCAATGGATATAGGATCATCCATCGTCCATCACATGGGTCGAGAAGATATACGCTAGTCTACTCTGGAATATCGATGCCAGTCTCGATATTCCCACGACTAGGAAGATTGAAGGATGTACTCATGGACTACCCAGGCCCCACTAGTATGATCTACATCATAGTCGTGGAAGTCGTGTACACATCCTAAGGGCTTTATCAACATGTAACAGAGAGACAGAAAGTATACATGTTATGATAAAGAGAAACCAGATAGCGTACTATCATGTCGAGCAAGAAAGTCCTACCTATATATGTCCCAGCATCCACTATAATATACATCCTATGTACAGTAATGGCCTCTAGGGCATACATATAACTAACAGAACTGATGCATGAAAAACTCGGTTTTGGAACATTTGTTCGATCGAAGCTTTAAACATACTAGAGCAAGCTAGAAAAGAGTAATAGCGTGGCTCTGATACCAGTGTAAGTGCACGGCGGCGCCCCGGCCGTCAATCCAAGGCCAAAATGCGGAAACGATAATTTTCTTTAAATTTTGAACCAGCACCACCGCGCTCAAAAATGCCGGATCGGGCCATTAATCTAATTCTATGTAACTAAAGAACGGGGTAGAGAGATATACCGAGCGATCCGTATCCTTCGGTCTTCTCGTCGTCGCCCCGATCTCCCCGCGGAATCTCTGGTCTTCACCTCCTCGCCGGAAGGGCACCACATCGCCGGCTTCTTTTACGGGCTCCCACCTCTGGACCGAGGCAACTCGGGCATGAAGTTGGCGAGCCGACGTGCCCAAGAATTGCTGTAGAATGAAGTGTAGGAAGCTATGTGTCTCATCGGGTTTATGGAGTTACCCTTTTCTGGAGGAATAAGATATGAACCTTTTTTCCATGAACTAGGAATTTTTGCAAAGCCAAAAGAACAATTTTTCCTTCCCAAAAATTGGAACAGCCCCTCGCCTTCAACGGCCGGCCTTGGCTCATCAAGAAAATGAAAAGAGTGGAGAGAATACAAGGGGGAGGGAGGCTATCTTGCAAGCGAGAGAAAAAGTGATGATGTGAAGAAAAACGATCACAAGCAAAACCAACACTCCAATAACCTAATCATTACTCCAAAAGGTCAAGCCATCATGAACAATCATGAACCAAGAAGTTAAGTGATGGTGGAATCATCATGACACAACAATATGCAAAGACCACCCTCCACAATGCTAATTTGCACATTTGCAAATAAGCCCTCCTCCACCATTTTTCGGCCAAAGAAAGATACAAAGGAAAATGGCCGAAACCAGAAAGCAAACTGGCAACTCCAAAAAAACTGATCCCGTAATAAATTACAGGAAAACCCCGCTACTGTATATACATACCCGCATTTGTATTCTGACCGAATACAAATACAATTAGACAAAATCTGCAATGTACAATACTAGGATCCGGCTTAAACCAAAGCCCGCTAGTATTATCCGTCCGATCATGATCCGTGCAATACCGCACGAATAAGATCGAACCCTGCCATATCTCCATACGACCTCTACAGCGTTTCGCCCGAAACATGAGCAACTGGTCTGTGGGGGACTCTAAAGACTCGTCAATACTTTGGTTGTGGATTTAACCACTAGCACGTCAAAGGTATTAGCCATACGTAACGGGCTACCAGGTATTGACCAAAAGGGACGTCGATGAGCGAACTCATCCTGACACCCTACTAAGCCTGTCAGTGACAATATCCGTACGGTCCGGTCCATTCATCTATGAGCATCGCATGGCGGGCCTAGGGGGTTTGTAAAAGTCAGACCACCAAAAGCGGTACAAGTCGTATCAGAGTGTAGCCCAGAACACCCTGAGATACTACTGGAATACCTACTAGTAAATCTCCTGCCTTGGCCAAGGACTTCGTGTAAGGGCTCTCCTAGACACAGCGCGACCTCACCCCCAATACCGGGAGATACGAACCCTTGAAGATCCGTTCACTGCCTCCATGTGGCACGGGACTGTACCCAACTAAAACCTGTTTGCACGTCTCCTTTGAGCGTGGTAGGGTAGTAATCAAAGTACAGTGGGAACTCACACGAGACAAATGACGATCCTCAGGTCGATGAACTAACCTATACACATGTCACCAGGGAACTGCTATCTGACGTCTGGTATAAGACCAACTAGCATGTTCCCGGCGAGTCCTGTCCAGTGTACTCATAACCCAATGAGCACCTGTATACATCTTCGGTGAACCAACTGACACCAGTGGCTTGCGAGACCGGCCAACGCCCCTCATCGGGGTCTCGACTGTATACACTAGTCTACTCTGGAGTATCGATGCCCTGTCTCGAAACTCCCACGACTAGGGACCTTTTAAGGATGTGCTTATAGACTACCAGCTCCCACGTATATGATCGCCCTCATACTGCTGGCAGTCAAGCAAGAATCCTAGGGGCTCTATCAACGTGCAATAGTGACTTGTAAGGTCACCTGAAGCAGTACACGATGATAAAGGTAAACCAGATAGCATACTATCATCTTGAATAAGACTGTCCTACCGGAATAGGTCCTCCCTCAATCATTGCAATCACGTGCTTGTGATCCAATAATTGACTGTGAGGGCACTATCTCTAACAGATATACAATGTGTATGTGCGCAAGTTTGAATATATCATGGTATATGTGCACCAATATGGATATATGATGTATATGTGCGCAAGTATGAATATATCAATGTATATGTAGATATACAATGTGTATGTGCGCAAGTATGAATATATCAATGTATATGTGCACCAATGTGGATATACAATATGTATGTGCGTAAGTATGAATATATCAATGTATATGTGCACCGATGTGGATATACAATGTGTATGTGCGCAAGTATGAATATATCAATGTATATGTGCACCGATGTGGATATACAATGTGTATGTGCGCAAGTATGAATATATCAATGTATATGTGCACCGATGTGGATATACAATGTGTATGTGCGCAAGTATGAATATATCAATGTATATGTGCACCAATATGGATATACAATGTGTATGTGCGCAAGTATGAATATGTCAATATATGTGTGCACCAATATGGAGATACAATGTGTATGTGCGCAATGTTAGTTATGTATATGCCCTAGAGGCCATTGTTGTACATATGATGTATATTATAATGGATGCTTGGATATATATAGAGAGGACTTTCTTGCTCGTCATGATAATATGCTATTTGGTTTCCCTTTATCTTAACATGTTGACTTATATTTGTTTATTGTCTTACTCTCACATGCTGATAAAGCCCTTATGATCTGTACTCGACTACTGGGACTATGATGATATCATACTAGTGGGGCCACGGTAGTCGATGAGTACATCCTATAACAGTTCCTTGTCGAGGGTGTGTCGAGACAGGACATCGATACACCCGAGTAGACTAGCGTATATGCATCTTGACCCATATGTAGGGATCCTAGGCACGCTAATGAGGTCTCACAAGGCATCAACCATGCCAATTTCAAATTTTACGGTGCCGAGAAACCCTAGACTAGATCGTTAACTAGAATTTTAGGCGAAAGATGCAACTAGTTAACAACTTAACTAAGTGAACGGAAATACAACCTTTGTAGATCCGGTCCTCCACCTCCATAGCTCCGTGATGAAGTCCTCTCCGCTGTCTAAATCAAATCCATGACTCTAGCATCGGCTTCATCGGAGATATGGACGGGCTAGGTCGTCGACTTCGATGCCGAAGATGATCTACGTCGAGGCATCACAAGATCAAGCTCCCACTTCACCAAGTCATGAAACTTGTGAAGAAAACACCCTATACTACTTGGCAAGAGGTAGAGGATGAAGAAATAGGAAGTGGGTTCACTTTAGAATTGGATTTCTCACTCTTTTTCTCAAGTTGCCATTGTTGGTAGCAAGCTTCTTCTTGTTGAAGAAGAAGAAGAAGATGGAATATATTATGAAAAGTTATTTGCAAATAGAAAATAAATGAATACTTATCATAATCCAACCATGGTCAAGTGTAGAGAATGAACTAGGGTTAAGTGGAATGGTTAGGGTTAAGCATGAAGACAAAATGGTCACTTGGTCAAAGCTTCATGAAGCTTCAAGAACAAACAAAGAAAGCCACCATTTTTCTTTTCTTTTGCCAAAAATAAATAAATAAATAAATAAATGAATAAATAATATGAAAACCCTAACCATTACACAACCATGGTTTAATCTTTACACAAACCCAAGTGAGCATGTATCATCAAACATGATACAAACAAGTGCACAAAAGTATATCACATATACAACTTGTTAACTTTAAGTGAGAAAATCCATTTAAAATGAACCAATACTAGTTAATGTAAATTAATATATCATATATATAATTATACATTAAATCATTAAATCAACACTTGATTTAACGATCCGGTCATATCGCATATAACCGACTAATATCTATAGTAACAACTTATCGAATCAACACTTGATCCGATAACCCGGCTCTATCGCATATAACAGATCAATGTTACATATCGCGAGAATCAAATACAGTATCACATACTGGTATTATTCTCGGTCCCTCACATATTTCATATGCGCTCCTATTTCGTTTCGCTTGAGCCAGGAAACCTCTGTGTAGGACTCTAAAGACTCGTCAATACGCCGGCAGCAGGTGATGATCATATCAAACACCCACAAGCCGCAAGCGGTTTGCTAAACGTAACGGCCACCCGGGTATTGAGCGATCAGAAGATCGACGAGCAAGCCTGCTCATACTCCTGTGAATCCAACCAGTAACACTTACCGTACAGTCCGGTCTCGTCGTCTGATATGTCGCATATCTCGCCTAGGGGTGGTAAACGTCAGACCCCAATAACTCGATAAGTCGTGTCGATATGAGGTCTATAAAAGTTCGAGAAACTACAGGTAACACTTACCAGTAAATCTCAGCAACCCTGGCCAGGGATTTCCGGTTATAGCCAATCGAACACAGCGCAACATCAACTCCCTATACCGGGAGAGACGAATCCCCTCCTATCGCTCATTGCCTCCATGTGACTCGGGACTTTACCCAAAAACCACCGTTTTGCACGCCCTCTTGAACGTGGTAAGGTGGAAATCAAAGCACAGTGGGAATCACACAAGACTCTATGACGATCTCGGGTCAACAGACTACTCTGTACCAGTGTCACCAGAGAACTGCCATCTGACGTAGGGTATAACACCATCTGGGAGTTCTCGGCGAGTCCGTCCAGTGTACTCAGTCTCCACTGAGCACCCGTATATCATCTCCGATTTCAAACACCAATGGATATGGGATCATCCATCATCCATCTGTATGGGTCGAGAAGGTATACGCTAGTCTACTCTGGTATATCGATACCCCATCTCGATACACCCACGACTAGGGACCTTGAAGGATGTACTTATGGACTACCATGTTCCCACAAGTATGATCCGCATCATAGTACAGGTAGTCAAGTACACATCCAAAGGGCATTACCAACATGTAACAGAGAGACAATCAGTATACACGTTAAGGTAAAGAGTAACCAGATAGCAAACTATCATGTCAAGCAAGAAAGTCCTCCAGATATATGTCCCAGCATCTGATTGATGTGATAAGTGCGTGTTCAAGTTCTAGTTTAAATACCGCAATCAAGACGGTTTCGCTTGTAGCTAGCCGGTTGAGTACGGGTCGTCCGCAGGGAGATGGGAGTCTTTTTCAATGTGTTTTAACGAGTTAAGTCCGAAAGTTCAGATTTTGTTTGTAACTATCTAAGTGTTAAGTTGATATTTAAAGAGCGCTTGTTAGGGTTAGGATTAGGTTAGTTTGAGTTAGGAGTTCTCCACATCTTTCGTTGCCCCTCTTAATATCGGTGTTACGGTAATCGGCAACAACGGGGATTAGCACGACTAGGAAGGAACTTGAGAGTATAAGCTAGGCTTTCCAACGCATAAGTCCTTCCCTTTGGTGCTTGTCCGTCCGTTCTTGGCTCTTATCCATAACCTCCGGTTAATTCAACCACAACCGGTCTCACTACGGAATCACCGCTATCATGTAGGATAGGGTGCCGTAAGGAGCGGATTGTGGTTTAATTAACGGGAGTCGATTTAAGTTGTTGGGCAAGGAAAGAGTGAGAGAGATTTCCTTCTCTCAAACTTCCCTTATCCTACCCTAACAAGTATAAAACTACTCACACTTCATAATACGGAAAAATAAAACAAACAAAAGAGGAAGATAGAAAGAAGGAGATTAGAAGAATACGACTAACTATTTGCGACCTCACCATGGCGAGGATCGAGCGTAAGTATCATTGTCGTATGAATGATAAAGAAAAAGAGAGAAGAAAGAAACAATCAAGCAAATAACAACAACTACTTAACAATTAAAATTACAACAAATTACAACAAGTAAAGAAAGAGACAAGCATGATAATAAAAATGGTCTTCTTTATTCATCACTCTTCACTCAAAAGCTCACTACAAGTTTAATGGAGAAGAGGTGAGAAGAGGAAAAAGAACAACACTACAACTAGGCAAAATGAAAATACAAGAAGAATGGACCCCTTCCTTCTCAAACTTCTGGGCTATTTATAAGCTGGAGAATGGAAATCTAGGGCAACCTTCAGAATACATACGAAAAGACCAAAACACCCCCCAAAAATCTGCAAGCTTGGCGCCTAAACGGCCGCGGATCCGCGGCCTGGACCCACCTTTTGCCGCGGATCCGCGGCCTTCTTGATGAATTGGAACTTGGCACTTTTGGTGGCACCCTGTTTTGATGTACTCTTCTCTCTGGTACATGTGTTTTCTCAATTTGGCTCCACGATTTCTCCAGAATTTCTGTTGAGGGAAAGGTGGACTTTTTGTCAAGATTTTGTCATGATTGCCTCGAGCTCCGCGTAGATCTCTTGGATTTTGTGCTACCATTGAGCCTTGTGCATGAAGGTGACATTGATTTGACATTTTGTCTTCCTAAACTGGTATCTGGCAACATACGGATGAAGAGCGGAGACCGTGTTTTTATCTGTGGTTGGCCGGAACCCGGATTTTGTCGTGTTTTCCATGAATTTAACCGTTTTAGAACCGAGAACCTGTATCCTGCAATTGACTAGCAAACACGGCTCAAGAGTATCTACCGATATGCAATGTGACAAAAATTGGGCGGTATGAAAATGCAAAAATCTGATATGAACAAATACCCCCAAACTTATCATTTGCTCGTCCCGAGCAAAGCCCATTTATTCACAAAAAATTTCCTAACCTCACTTTCGCAGGGAACGCGATTGCATTGAGCATGTGCAACAAGCCGTTAAACCTCTAGGTGTCCCTAGTAGGAGGAGTGTTGTCTCCTGAGGGTTTTCAGCGGATACTACCCACAAAATCCGGTCAAGTTGGTTTTGTAAAATAACTAAGCTTCAAACCCTAAAGTTTTGTTTTAGAAAATAACAATTCTATAATCCTAAGTCTAGACCATCGAACCTTTATTTTTCACACTTCGCTTCTTATTTAACTACAGATTTTATATGTCTTTACGTGCAGTGCAAATAGTGTCGTTAAGTTCCCGAAAGGTCGAATAAAGTCATCATGTCGCACAATAAAGCCCAAATAACAATTTAAATAGGATCACATAAGTTTTTTAAAGAGTTAAGCATTTTTCAAGTTTCGTTTTCTAGTAAGGTTTCAACTTCAGAATTTCTATCTTCCATAACAGGAAACTAAGTCGTATTTTTCACTCCACCTTTTTCTTGTTTTCATTTCATACACACCTCTGTGAACGTGCAATAGTCTTTATCATAGAATAAAACCTTCATATCTCCGCTAAATTTTTTTATAAAAGCCTGTCTTTTATCAAGATTATTCTCACACAAAGAACCGTTAGGAATTTTAACTCGGAGAGAACACTTGCTTGATTTTGTTTTAAAACTGGACTTTCTAGGCTTCTTAGCGAGCTTTGGGCCAATACACCCAAACCAGTTGGTTTTAGGGCATTAGGTGTAAAAACACCCCAGCGGACTTAATTACTCAAGTTACCTAGGTCCAAAAACAAAAGACAGTTTGTCGTGAAAATCAGATGATTTAATACGAACAGAGATATAACCGGCAGTTCAAATATTTTTTTGGATAAAAGACGTGTTTATTGGGTTTGGTGAGTAATCATTCTAATCAAGTTTTAGATGGGTTATTTTTCAGACTTAGCTCCAATTACGGCATCAATAACATTCCTTCATATTCGCTTTACTTCATAAACTATTCTTGACATTACTTATTTCAGAACAAACCTATTTGATCCTCAGAAAATCATTTATCTATTTTAAAAGTTTAAACATGAAGGACTTGTCATCTAATTCCCAAAATCTTACGACACATGTAGTGTGATGTAAAGACGTATATCAGCTATAGTTAACTTCAAAGGAGAGTTATCTTTCAGGTTTTCAAAATCCAAACATAAGATCTAGTTATTCCTATTTTTTCAAACAAAAACCGTCGAATGTTGAATCAGAGTTCTTCCACAAGCTAACTTGACAAAAAAGTTTTTATACATTTTTATGAAAATTTTCAAATTTTTATGGATTTTATGGATATTAATATGCAGATGCAAAATTTACATATGAATGCGAAGGTAAGAAATGCGTACCGAGCGTACCCCCAAACTTAAACTGGACAGTGTCCTCACTGTCGTAGCATGAAGAGAGCAGTTGGAAGGTTCAAAATTGTCGGTTAGTGATACACAATTTTTATTTGTTTTTGTTTTGTAAAGAAAAGAAAAAGAATATACACAAATATATACAAAATGGTTTGTACATACCCCCAAACTTATTTGGAACAGTGTCCGCTGTTCTTGGCTGGATAACCGAAGTTTGGAGGTAGGCAGAGGAAGATCATGCAGGGTAAACCGGCTCCTGTAAGAACAGGAGCTCCTCTGTTGGTTCGGCGCTAAGGTACGGTTTGCATCGGTGTCCGTTTACTTTAAAAAGTGAACCGTCCTTTGGATTTTCCAAATCCAGAGCGCCCTGCGGATACACATTCCGCACAAAATACGGTCCTTTCCAGCGAGATCTGAGCTTTCCTGGATGGAAATGAAGTCGGGTGTCGTAAAGCAGTACCTGCTGACCAGGTACGAAGGTTTTGCGCAAAAGGTGTTTATCATGAAACACCTTCGTTCGATTCTTAACGACAACCGCGTTATCGTAAGCCTCATCCCTAAGCTCGTTCAGTTCGTTCAACTGCAGCTTCCGATGGCTGCCCGCGTCCTCAAGAGACAGATTCAGCTCCTTTATCGCCCAAAATGCGCGATGCTCGATTTCGACAGGTAGGTGGCAGGCTTTTCCGTACACAAGCCGATAGGGAGACATGCCAAGGTCGGTCTTATAAGCGGTTCTAAATGCCCAAAGGGCATCAGTGAGTTTCAGAGACCAATCCTTACGGTTCTTGGAAACCGTCTTCTCCAATATCTGCTTGATTTGCCGATTTGAAACTTCGGCCTGCCCGCAAGTTTGGGGGTGGTAGGGCGTAGAAAGCTTATGATTGATGGAATACTTCCGCATCAAGGCCTCGAAAGTCCTATTGCAGAAATGACTTCCATTGTCGCTAATGATCGCTCGGGGGTGCCCAAACCGTGAGAAAATGTGTTCTTTAAGGAACCTAACGCCAACCTTGTTGCCGTTAGTTCGGCTGGGCACAGCCTCGACCCATTTAGAGACGTAATCAACAGCTAGAAGGATGTACAAGTTCCCAAAAGAGCTGGGAAACGGCCCCATGAAGTCTATCCCCCAAACATCGAAAATCTCCACAACCAAGATTGGTTGGAGCGGCATCTCGTTCCTCCGGGATATCCGGCCCATGTGTTGGCACCGGGAGCAAGTCTTGCAATAGTCGTGAGCGTCTTTGAAAAGTTGTGGCTAGTAGAAACCACATTGCAAGATCTTCTCAGCTGTCTTTCTGGGCCCAAAATGCCCGCCACACGCTTGATCGTGGCAAAATGACAGCACACTCTTGAATTCCTCATCGGGGACACACCGACGAATAATCTGGTCGGGACAGTACTTGAACAAGTAGGGTTCGTCCCAGTAAAAGTGTTTTACTTGGGATAAGAAGCGAAGTCTATCCTGACTCGACCATTCGGTCGGTAGTAATCCCGTGGCCAAATAGTTCACAATATCTGTGAACCAGGGTTCGCAAGATACTGTCAAGAGTAGTTCATCCGGGAAAACGTCGTTAATCGGAATTGGAAGCGAAGGCGAAGAAGGAAGTCGTGAGAGATGGTCGGCAACTACGTTTTCACATCCTCGTTTGTCCTTAATGACAAGGTCAAACTCTTGAAGCAAGAGGATCCAACGTATTAACCGAGACTTGGCATCTTTCTTCGCAAAAAGATGGCGCAGAGCTGAATGGTCCGTGTAGACAATGACTAGAGAGCCGATGAGGTAGGGCTTGAACTTTTTTAAAGCAAATACAACAGCTAAGAATTCCTTCTCAGTTGTTGTATAGTTAAGTTGGGCGTCGTTCAGGGTCCGGCTCGCGTAATAGATTACGTGCGGCATCTTGTTGATGTGCTTTCCAAGGACAGCACCGATGGCAAAGTCGGATGCATCGCACATAATCTCGAATGGGTGCGTCCAGTCAGGAGAAGAGAGAACGGGAGCATAAGTGAGTGAGCGTTTTAATCACTCAAATGCAGTCACACAGCTCGAGTTGAAGTTGAAAGGCGTGTCCTTAGCCAGCAAAAGCGTCAAGGGCCTAGCAATCTTGCTAAAGTCCTTGATAAACCGTCTGTAGAAACCGGCATGGCTAAGGAAGGCTCGGATATCTCTGACGCATCGGGGAGGAGGCAGATTGGAAATGACTTCAATCTTTGCTTTGTCAACCTCTATGCCATTTTGCGAGATGATATGTCCTAAGACAATACCTTCGCGCACCATGAAGTGGCATTTCTCCCAGTTCAAAGTAAGATTCTTGTCCTTACACTGGGTAAGGACAGCGTCAAGATGCAGCAAACACTCGTCAAAGGAGTCGCCGAAGATGGAGAAGTCATCCATGAAAATCTCCAGAAATTTTTCCACCATGTCAGAGAAGATACCCATCATACACCGCTGGAAGGTAGCGGGCGCATTGCATAACCCAAAGGGCATGCGTCGATATGCAAACGTGCCGAAAGGACAAGTGAAAGTGGTCTTGTCCTGGTCTTTTTCGGCGATGGGAATTTGATTATAGCCGGAGTAGCCATCAAGAAAGCAGTAGTACTCGTGTCCGGCCAATCGTTCGAGCATCTGGTCAATGAAAGGTAGCGGAAAGTGGTCTTTCCGCGTTGCGGCGTTGAGTTTTCGGTAATCAATGCAAACTCGCCACCCAGTTTGGGTGCGAGTAGGGATTAACTCGTTCGCCTCGTTGGTTATGACCTTGATGCCCGACTTCTTGGGGACAACGTGAATGGGGCTAACCCACTGGCTATCAGAGATAGGGTAAATGATACCACTATCTAGACATTTGACGATCTCCTTCTTCACAGCCTCCTTCATGACTGGATTAAGACGTCTTTGTGGATCCCGGGCTGGTTTGGCATCATCCATCAGATGAATGTGATGCTCAACGATGAGGGGACTAATCCCCTTGATGTCCGCCATGGACCAGTCAAAAGCTTGCCGGTTGCTGTGCAAGACTGCGAGAAGGGCTTTCTCTTGCTCGGGAGCTAGAGAAGCCGAGATGATGACAGGGAGGGTCTCGTTCTCACCTAAGTAAGCGTACTTAAGGTGAGACGACAACGGCTTGAGTTCGAGCGTTGGAGGTGAAATGATGGAAGGCAAGACTGGTGCAAAGGTTTTGAACTCAAAGGACTCCAGCAAAGGTTCAAAACGAGTGTAGGCAACCGAGTCGGATGGTTCAGGTAACTCATCCGGAAAGTCGAAAGATTCAAACTCGGGTTGTGCGCGGCTAAGATCGTTCGAGAATGTGAAACACTCGTATTCGTTATCGGGCGTAGAAACAGCAGCAGGTTCGAAGAGAAACGCACTAGTGGCGTCAAGATTATCGTGATCAAACAGAAACTCCTCGAATTCACACTCTTCTGGTGTGATCTCCTGGATCGAGCAGACGTCCAGTATATGAGCATTAGGTTCGGCGGGCTGATTCCCTAACCTAAAAATATTGAGTTCAATCGTCATGTTTCCAAAAGAGAGGTTCATCGAACCATTGCGACAATTGATCACAGCATTTGAGGTTGCGAGAAATGGGCGACCGAGTATCACCGGAATTTGATTCCGGGGGTTAGGTACAGGCTGTGTATCTAATACAATGAAGTCAACGGGGAATATGAAGTCCCCGACTCTTATCAACACATCCTCTAGCTCACCCCTAGGATGGGTGATCGATCGGTCGGCCATTTGGAGAGTGCGGTGTGTGGGTTTCAACTCTCCGACGCCTAATTGCTCGTATACTGAATACGGAAGCAGGTTAACACTGGCACCAAGATCTAATAGTGCGCGGTTGATGTTCTTATCCCCAATGGTAATTGAAATCGTAGGATAGCCAGGGTCCTTCCGTTTTTGTGGTAAAGATTGGGTAAGGGCATCACTCACAGCACTAGCCAAGAAAACTTTCTTGGGTACCTAAGACTTCCTCTTTTTCGTGCACAAGTCTTTTAAGATTTTCGCGTAGGACAGGACTTGTTGGACAGCATCTAAAAGAGGAATATTAATGTTAACCTGCTTGAATAACTCCAGAATCTTCTCCATTTGAGGATTTTGTTTATTAGATCTCAACCGATTTGGAAATGGAACATTTTGAAAATTGGTTGAGTCTAATGCTGGAGGAGGAGATTGTGGAGTTAGAACGGATCCCAGAATAGGCGTTTTCGTGGAGTGAGATGTGGGTCCGTTCAGAGAAGAAGAGGAAGGAGAGCCTTGTGAAGAACGGAGAATAGGCTCAGAAGACGAAGAAGAAGAAGAAGAAGAAGCGGCGGCCGGGGTGTCATCGTTGATTCGCTTGCCAATGTTGTTTTGCAGCATCCTTCCCGATCTCAGTGTAGTCACGGCACTCACATTATGGTTTTGTTGTTCAAGAGCAACATGTGCATTATGTGGGTGACCGGGATTTGGAAGTGGCTGGGACGGGAGCTTCCCCTTCTCTCGCTCGCTCAAGGCCGCGTTCAGCTGTGCAATCTGGGCCTCGATGGTTTTGATGCTTTGCCCGTGTGCGGCAGTGTGTTGCACTAAAGATTGAATCGAAGACTGGATGTTGGCGGTGGATTGAGTCGATTGTTTAACAAACGCCTCCAGACTACGCTCGAGCGAGGAAACCTTATCGTTGTTTGACGGAACAAAGTTGTTTGGTGGAAAAGAGTTGTTGGGTGCAAAGTTGTTCGTCTGGTTTTGGTAAGGTTGGGGTTGGAAGGGCTGCTGATACTGAGTTTGTTGTTGCGCTTGTTGTTGCGGCGGAGGGGCCCTTTGGAAATTGTTGCCTTGGAATTGATTCTGATTCTGATTCCAGGCGAAATTGGGGTGGTTCCTCCAACCGGGATTGTAGGTGGAAGAGTATGGATCATTCCTCGGTCTTTGCTGGAATGCATTAACCTGATCCTGTCCTTGCGATGGTGGATTGTAAGGACACTCTTCGGTCAAGTGGGAAGGATCGGAACAACAAGCGCAGATGGTACGAAGGGGGAGAACAGGGGTGGGGGCAGGAGCAGAGAATTTGCTTTCTATTGCTTTAAGCTTTTTTGTTATAGCAGCCATTTCAGCTTTCATTGCAATAGAGACGTCAAGTTGGTGGATTCCTACCCTAGACTGACCGTTCGAAGTGGAGGTAGAAGAAGAAGAAGTCGGTCTGGTGCTCTCCCACTGTAGCGTTTGCTCCGCAAGATCGTCAAAGAACTGCCACGCTTCCTCGTCAGATTTCGATAGGAAGTGGCCCTGATAGATGGTTTCCAGCAACTGCTTCGTTGCTGGGTTCAGTCCCTCGTATAAGGTTTGGCAGAGCTGCCATTTCTCTATACCGTGGTGAGGACACTGAACAAGAAGGTCTTTGTACCGGTCGAAGCACTTCCAGAAGGGTTCAGAAGGAAGCTGGGAGAATTGGTTGATTTCATTTCGAATTCTTGCGGTCTTATGATTTGGATAGAATTTTTTTAGAAACGCTTTAACAAACTCGTCCCAGCTGGTGATTGAGTGGGAAGCGTTGCTATACAGCCATTTTTCAGCGAGATCGCATAAAGTGAATGGAATGACCCGTAGACGTATAGCATCGTCCGACAGCTGGGTGGTTTTCATCATGGCACAGACGTTTTGAAATTTATTGATGAAGATATAGGCATCTTCAGATTCAAGCCCATGAAAACTTGGAAGCATGTTGATGAAATGGGGCTTAATTTCAAAGTTGTCCCCATTGGCCGGAGGAAGAGAAAGGCAGGTGGGAAGTGCAGAACGGGTGGGGTAGAAACGATCCTGGAGCGCGATTCGCTGCGGCGCTACAACAGGCGGAGGTGGTGGGAGATTGGTCTCCGTAGGAGGTGGAGCCAATCCAGCGGTGGTCAAAGAGATGTTCGGATTAAATCTCGACATCGCGGAAGAAGAGGTTGGTGAAGGTGAAGGTGAAGGTGAAGATGTATGAACAGAATTCCGGTCAACGTCGGAGTTGGCCGGCAAAGGAAGGGGTGAAAGAGGAGTGGACGGAGTATCGACTTCGGAGTCGATCGCGTAGTCGGTTGCGACTAACGTAACGCGGACTAGACGGGCGCTAGTGTCCCGAGTCCAAGCGGACATACACTAAACGAGTTTAGTATAGTCAAAACGGAGAAGGTGAGGGTAAGAAAACGTCAATGGAGAAAGGCGATGGGTGGTGGGTGAAAATGGATTTGGCGACAAAAGGCTAGTTTTTATAAAAGTTTTTAATTTTTTTTTCTTTTTTTTTTTAGAAAGATTTTTACAGAAATATGTACGGATATACGGCTTAAGTAATCACAACCAAGATATGCACAATCTCACCTAGATCTACGGTCGCCTAGGTCTACTAGACCTGCTCCTGAACTTGATTTTCGAAGTTAAACAGTGTCGAGAAACGGGCTTAACAATACACTGATCACGAGGCCAGGTAAGTGCAGAGATAAGGGGAGGTTGTCCAATGCTTTCGCGAAGTTCCTTAATTAAATAACCCTTTCCCTTTCGGCGGTTGCGCCTTTAACACTTTCCTAGACACCCCGTAAACAATATACGGTTAAGCGAGGTTCTAAACACGGTTTATCTTCTCCTAATCAGCGCGAAGTCCTTAGGGCTGAAGTCTAGTATTTTTTAATTTACAATGGACAATGCATATGCTTTAGTGCTTTTTGGGGTCCTGGGAAGGGTGATGAAATCCCCACCCAATCTGGATTGGTTTCAAGCCCCTTAAGTCCGTATTAAAGAATGCAAAACAGTAACAAATCAACAGCAAACAATTTTTATTTTGCGGCGCAAAGAATCCTGCACAAGAACAGTTTATTGGAGGGGGGAGAAGAATTTGCGCAAAGAATCCTGCAGAAAACACAATTCAGTGGAGTTCAGAGGAGAGGGGAGAGGCAGAGGGACTCACAAAAAATTTTTGGCAACCCGAAGGCACCAACTAGCCGCGTTTCCGCGGCCAAACACCAGATATGGCCGCGGTTCCGCGGCTATACAGAGAGATTGGGCTCCCAAGTTTTTTCTGGTTGCTGGTCTTGGAGTCCTCTGCTTGTCTGGATGTGTGGAATTCTGATATGCTCACTGTATATGCTCCAGATTTTTACAGTAGACCGGATGCTTCGTTTTTTTCCGTCGCGGTGTAACCGCGAAATGTGGGTCTATCTTCCCACGTCTTTGGCACTGTACTTGAACTCCGTATTTTCAACGTCCTTGGCGTCGATCTTGAACTTCGTATTTTCCTGCACACTTGCACAAAAACTAATCAAGAATAACAAGATGGTTTCTTTTACAAAGTATTTTTTTTTTATACTTACAAATTAACCCGAAATTACACAAAGAAATAAACTACCGTCTCCCCGGCAACGGCGCCATTTGATTGATGTGATAATTGCGTGTTCAAGTTCTAGTTTAAATACCGCAATCAAGACGGTTTCGCTTGTAGCTAGCCGGTTGAGTACGGGTCGTCCGCAGGGAGATGGGAGTCTTTTTCAATGTGTTTTAACGAGTTAAGTCCGAAAGTTCAGATTTTGTTTGTAACTATCTAAGTGTTAAGTTGATATTTAAAGAGTACTTGTTAGGGTTAGGATTAGGTTAGTTTGAGTTAGGAGTTCTCCACATCTTTCGTTGCCCCTCTTAATATCGGTGTTACGGTAATCGGCAACAACGGGGATTAGCACGACTAGGAAGGAACTTGCGAGTATAAGCTAGGCTTTCCAACGCATAAGTCCTTCCCTTTGGTGCTTGTCCGTCCGTTCTTGGCTCTTATCCATAACCTCCGGTTAATTCAACCACAACCGGTCTCACTACGGAATCACCGCTATCATGTAGGATAGGGTGCCGTAAGGAGCGGATTGTGGTTTAATTAACGGGAGTCGATTTAAGTTGTTGGGCAAGGAAAGAGTGAGAGAGATTTCCTTCTCTCAAACATCCCTTATCCTACCCTAACAAGTATAAAACTACTCACACTTCATAATACGGAAAAATAAAACAAACAAAAGAGGAAGATAGAAAGAAGGAGATTAGAAGAATACGACTAACTATTTGCGACCTCACCTTGGCGAGGATCGAGCGTAAGTATCATTGTCGTATGAATGATAAAGAAAAAGAGAGAAGAAAGAAACAATCAAGCAAATAACAACAACTACTTAACAATTAAAATTACAACAAATTACAACAAGTAAAGAAAGAGACAAGCATGATAATAAAAATGGTCTTCTTTATTCATCACTCTTCACTCAAAAGCTCACTACAAGTTTAATGGAGAAGAGGTGAGAAGAGGAAGAAGAACAACACTACAACTAGGCAAAATGAAAATACAAGAAGAATGGACCCCTTCCTTCTCAAACTTCTGGGCTATTTATAGGCTGGAGAATGGAAATCTAGGGCAACCTTCAGAATACATACGAAAAGACCAAAACACCCCCCAAAAATCTTCAAGCTTGGCGCCTAAACGGCCGCGGATCCGCGGCCTGGACCCACCTTTTGCCGCGGATCCGCGGCCTTCTTGATGAATTGGAACTTGGCACTTTTGGTGGCACCCTGTTTTGATGTACTCTTCTCTCTGGTACATGTGTTTTCTCAATTTGGCTCCACGATTTCTCCAGAATTTCTGTTGAGGGAAAGGTGGACTTTTTGTCAAGATTTTGTCATGATTGCCTCGAGCTCCGCGTAGATCTCTTGGATTTTGTGCTACCATTGAGCCTTGTGCATGAAGGTGACATTGATTTGACATTTTGTCTTCCTAAACTGGTATCTGGCAACATACGGATGAAGAGCGGAGACCGTGTTTTTATCTGTGGTTGGCCGGAACCCGGATTTTGTCGTGTTTTCCATGAATTTCACCGTTTTAGAACCGAGAACCTGTATCCTGCAATTGACTAGCAAACACAGCTCAAGAGTATCTACCGATATGCAATGTGACAAAAATTGGGCGGTATGAAAATGCAAAAATCTGATCTGAACAGCATCCACTACAATATACATCCTATGTACAGTAATGGCCTCTAGGGCATACATATAACTAACAATCTCCCACTTGCACTAGGGCCATCTGTAGCAGTGGTTGTAGTATCTCATACTCAACCATCCCATAAAAGTCTCTCTCTGGGAATAGGCCTTCGTGAGTGGATCCGCCGTGTTATCCTCTGAGTCTGCTTTCCTTACCTCGATCACCCTGGAGATCAACTATCTCCATGATCAGGTGATACTGACTTAGAATATGTCTGGATCACTGATGGGACGGACATTCCTGGCGCAAGCCACAACTCCATTGTCACACAATGGGAGGAACTAAGTTCATCTCATGAACTAATATACACCCAGACAGCCTCTTTGGTAGCATCGTAAGTAGCGATGTATCCAGCCTTTTTCGTCTAGTATGCCATGGTATCTAGCTTGGAACTCTTCCAACATACCGTCCCTCGATAGAGGGTAAAGACAATGCCTGTGACTGACATTCAGTCATTCTTATCACTATGGAACCTTTCCAGTGATTCTTCCCAGTACCAATTGATACCTTCTCACTACAACCAGTGAGATTCCTAAAATCCAATTAGATCTATCTCATAGATCCAAAATCCAGGATTTAGTAGGTATTACTTTGATCCTATATGGAGAATCATTGTGATAAGTGGAGATTGACCGAGCGTAGCATAGGAAACTTTTTCCCTATCAAGAGTATGCCATCCACGTACTCTACGAGGATCACAATCATACTCCCTACTACCTTTTTGTTATATACAAGGTTCATATACCATTTTGATGATGTCAAACTCTTTGACTAACACAACAAAACATACGTTCCACCTCCGCGATGCCTGCTTTATCACATAAAACATTTTGCACGCGTTTCCGCTGCTCCCACTGTCTACGAAGCCCTCTGGCTGTGTACTTATAGACGCACTCTTCTAAAACATCATTTAAGTAATCTTCTCAAGATATACTTGCTCCTGATGGGGATTTAACCCTTCAGATATAGCAACTAAAGTCCATACTTTGTTGGTGTATGAGGATTCCATCTCAGATCGCTAAGCATCCAGCCATTCTTACAGAGTCCCACTTTTGATGGCCAGCTCGAAAATAGTTGGGTCATCATCTCATGATGCATTCCTCGCTCCCATTGTCATAGAGAAACCGAAGTGTCTCTCAGGTGGGTGAGGAACCCTACTAGATCGGCGGAGAGGTTGAGGTTCGTTGGAAACTATTGAATCCTTTGGTCCTGTCAAATCATTAGCTGCAGTTTGTATAGCTGGAACATTTCCAGTTCTACATAACAGACCTTGCCTCGAGCTTGTCCGGGTTTTGCTTTTAGACATAGGCCGGACAACCCCAAATCTTAACTAGCCTAAGACATGGGCTCTTCCTTTTCCATATCACATATGAAATTGTAGGCAACTGATTTGATTGGAACCCTATTCAATAGGTATGCAACTTCATAAGTGCGAAACTCCCTAAAGGAAATAGGTAACTCAGTAGTACTCATCATAGAGCACACCTTATCATATAGGGTGTGATTGCTCCGCCCCGATATACCATCGTGCTGTGGTGTATTCAGAGGAGTAATACTGAGAGAGAATCTCATTCTTCTTAAAATAGTCCAGGAGTTCCGTGCTCAAGTATTCTCCTCCTTGATCACATCAAAGGACATAATACTTTTACTCGTATTTTGGTTCTCTACTTCTATATCATATTCTGTGAATATCTCAAAAGGCTCGGACTTGTGTTTCAACAGGAACATATGTCTGAATCTCGAGAGATTATCAGAGAATGTAATGAAGTATAAAGAACCGGTCTTGGCATGTGCAGACAGGGGACCTACATACATCAATATGTATCATCCCAAGAGTTCACTAACTCTTTCTCTGCTTCCAGTAAACAGAGCTATGGTCATTTTATCTTTGTGACATGACTGGCAAGTTTCATAAGATGTAAATTCAAACTGATTTAAATATGCATCTTTATGTAACTTCAGCTAGTCGGGTCGCATTGATATGACCTAGTCTACAATACCTCAAGAAGGATCCGTTCATTTCTGAACTCTTCCTCTTGTGTGTGTTCTATATACTAAGAACCGTAGTTTGATTTAGAACATCAATGCTTTTAGATAACGTGCCTGAACCGATCAACTTTTGATATAGGAAATGTTCAAAACATTATCCAACAATACAAAATTTTATCATTCTTTACTAATAAAGAGACTGATATGATTTTGTATACCAGTTTCGGTATCTAATAACATTCGTTCAGAATCAATGTATTGGTAATACAGTGTGACAGTGACCGACAGACTTGGCTGCAACTCTTGCCCCGTTTTCTGCCTCATGAAACTTATCACCCGTTCTCAGTTCTTTACCTATCTGCAGCCCTATGTAACAGTTTACATATCTGGGATCCTGTTCTGATATTACATACCTAGGACGTAAAGAATATTGAGAAACAGTTCTGTATAATGAATACACCCGAAGATGATGCATCAGCATGCACTCTCTTCGTTTGGGCGGCATGGGAATCTTGGCATTCCCCTATTTCCTGCTCTGTCTTATAACTATTATAAGTTGGAGCGGGACCAACGTTCCCCAGCTCAGTAAAACAAGCGGGTTCGGTCAATATTCTGTATTATTATCTTGATTAAGGCGTGATATGGTCGCTACCTGGAGAGAGAGAGAAGAATACACTCAGCGTGCGCTCTTGCAAGAATAGATTGGTTATTATTTTATCTAATTAGGATGGCTCCCACTGTTTTTATCAAATCTTCCTTCAAACCCTAAAAGGAAAGACTAGTCGGGATTAACTACACGCTACAAGTTCGCCAATCTTTCAGCCAGGCCAGTGTCGGTACTTTGAGGGAGGTCCCCCGTGCTTTCGCACGAAACTAATTAATGTAAACCTTGTTTTCCCAGAGGCGTAACCTCGTTAACACCTTTCTAGACACCTACTTGATCAGCTAATTGTAATGTGTAAAACTCTCCCAGGAGTAACTCTTACTCGCAGCTGGTATCGGGATCCAACTATCTCATAGAAGGTATGCAATCTCATTGCAAATTTCAACACTTGAAATTCCCGATAATTTTTCCCCTAGCAGCTATATGACCTTAACATAGTCAACAAATCATAAGTGCTAGTCAAGTTCAACCCGTCATTTCCCGATTGAATTAAACCCACCCGTACGACCCTTAACATAGTCAACAAAGTCGCACGACTACCCTAATCCAATCGCATCATATGCTTATACAGATAAGCACTAATTAGCTACCGCACACTACGCCTTAACATAGTCAACAAACATAGCACGAATACTAAATAGTGCTTATCTGAAATGACGGAGGGCTATGACAGGTTTTTCTGAAAACCTATTGCGTAATGAACTTGATATCGTTGTAGGATAGAATGAATTTTGAAATGGAGTGTTTTTGAGGCTTTTCTAGTTTTGCTAAAGGAGTCACTCCCGGTGAAGGGATCGTCGGTCCTTTCCTCGTCGAATGAGGTGCGGGATATATCATATATATCACTGTGCAAAGCAGAACTCTTAAAAGAAATCAAAAGACAAACCGAGTGTGTAGCATCTGCCAATTATTGCTAAAGGAGTCACTCCCGGTGAAGGGATCTCGGTCCTTTCCTCATCGAATAAGGTGCAGGATATATCACATATACCGCTGTGCAAAGCAAGAACTGTAGCTACCTGTTTTAATTTTGAAATTCAATTCTACAACATCTTTAGGTTTCTTTTATTTCATTAATCACATTAATGAAGTCCCATCATTTAAGTACCTAAACATCACAGATAAATACGACGTACACTTATGCCATCCGCATTCGCCTCGATATCCCCTCATGCACCGTTAGGTTAGGTGACTAACGGCAGAGCGGGGCAGGGCTAGCGCGGGTGTAAAACATAAGTAATGCCTATATAATATATCATATATACTATATACTGTATCTATCACAGAACATCACATGATCACATCACAGATATCGCAGCAGAAGAAACATATGAAATATTGGATATACTAGGACGTCCGTGTTTTCAATACGAGCCAGTATAAAACACGGATTCCACTGTCGCAATGAATAGCCAAACCCACACCCCTAGACCCCTACGAGAGCGGCAAGCAACCCTACCAATTCTAGAGTTAGGAGACCCGGACTCGACTCCTCGAGTTGGTCTCCCACTGGACTCAAGAACCCGGTTACTTGTGCCCTCCTCCTTGGGTCTATCGTAGTGCAGAAAAATAAATAATATACAACAACGGTGACAACTTCCGCAACCTGGAAGTGCCCCAATAAAAGAATATTACATACAAGTTTTTACATGAATGAAAATGAAAAACACTCATCTCACATAAAAAAACCCCGGCTATTCAAACACGACGATCCAATATAACATATCCAGCAACACATAACATCACATGTCATCAACGTAAGTAAACATGCGTATCCCAATTGTCGTTGACATATAGCAACGAAACCGGCGATATCATATATTACACTTACGGTCGCAGAAAAGAAAGTGTAAAACTACAACAGTTGGAATCCGCAAACTCTTTAGACATCGCATGCCTAATCAAATAAATTCCTTAGACAACGCATGCCTAACAATTATAAACCCCGCATTTTAGTCTCGTTATCGAAAACACTTTTCAATATAAAGTCGGGCAATTCAACAAGATTCCCGACATCCTGATCGAATGCTCGTCGCAAACTTTAGTAGACGGCTGCACACCCGATGCCGCCGACGAAGTGCACCAAGGCGGAACACTGTTGCCGCGAGCACCCGAACGGATGCTTTCGGCGAAGGGGTTCTCCTACAGTCACTTGGTCGGGGCTAAGGGGTGTAGACGTCTATTAAGTTTATCCGGTGAGTATCCGCGTACGCTACGTGATTGCGACGGACTTTTGATCTCATCAAATTTCCTTGGCAACCGATCAAGTGAGACTAAACCGCTAGATTTATAACATTCATTCAGTTATCTCATAACTACTTGTGAATTCCAATTATTGTATCACATTTCTGATAAATAGAAAATGTTAAACTTTTCGATCGAACATTCAAACACCCACGTTTTCCCGATACAGATCAACACATGAAACAAGTTTAAAAACATCCAGTTCATGCCTCAGTACCAATGGTCCAGCCGTAGAAGGGTCAAGCCAACGCCTCACATGTGGCACGCCGTACAGCCCCAAACCCGAAGGTTCAAAGGGCAGTTCAAGACGGTCACATAATCGAGTAAAGGTTTGTTGTCTTCTAGAGGGTCCATCGCGTTACTTGCACTACTTAGAACGTCTTTAAACCACGGAAAAATCCAACACTTGGAAATTTCCCGACAGGGGAAAAATTGGGTATTTATATCCGGTCGAACTTTTCAACAAATTCTAAAATTATCCGGAAAGCCACATAGACAAAGTTTGAAATTTCCGATCGAATCAACGAAGCTCCAAAACACCCCAGAATATTCAACTCTTGAATAAATATTAAAAATTCCCAGAAAATCCAGCACCTGAAGAGACAAATTACTGTGCAAAAATGGAGGGCTGACGTCATTATATGGCCGCGGAACCGCCGCATAAGGCATGCTTATGCCGCGGTTCCGCCGCGCTTTAGATGAATTAGCCCCTCGAATTTCACAGTAATTCAAATAAGACCCTGCAGAATTTTTTAGCAATTTTTAAGTCACAAAAATCCAAATTTTCAGAAAATTTCCAGAGAGCATTTTAGAGTTAGGGTTTCTGTTCGATCGGACTTCAAACTCCGTCTACGCATCGCCTAAGGCTCCAGCTAGGCTTTGATACCACTGTAGGGATCCTAGGCACGCTAATGAGGTCTCACAAGGCATCAACCATGCCAATTTCAAATTTTACGGTACCGAGAAACCCTAGACTAGATCGTTAACTAGAATTTTAGGCGAAAGATGCAACTAGTTAACAACTTAACTAAGTGAACGGAAATACAACCTTTGTAGATCCGGTCCTCCACCTCCATAGCTCCGTGATGAAGTCCTCTCCGCTGTCCAAATTGAATCCATGACTCTAGCATCGGCTTCATCAGAGAAATGGGTGGGCTAGGTCGTCGACTTCGATGCCGAAGAGGATTTACGTCGAGGCATCACAAGATCAAGCTCCCACTTCAACAAGTCATGAAACTTGTGAAGAAAACACCCTATACTACTTGGCAAGAGGTAGAGGATGAAGAAATAGGAAGTGGGTTCACTTTAGAATTGGATTTCTCACACTTTTTCTCAAGTTGCCATAGTTGGTAGCAAGCTTCTACTTGTTGAAGAAGAAGAAGAAGATGATGGAGTATATTATGATAAGTTATTTGCAAATAAAAAATAAATGAATACTTATCATAATCCAACCATGGTCAAGTGTAGAGAATGAACTAGGGTTAAGTGGAATGGTTAGGGTTAAGCATAAAGACAAAATGGTCACTTGGTCAAAGCTTCATGAAGCTTCAAGAACAAACAAAGAAAGCCACCATTTTTCTTTTCTTTTGCCAAAAATAAATAAATGAATAAATAAATAATATGAAAACCCTAACCATTACACAACCATGGTTTAATCATTACACAAACCCAAGTGAGCATGTATCATCAAACATGATACAAACAAGTGCACAAAAGTATATCACATATACAACTTGTGAACTTTAAGTGAGAAAATCCATTTAAAATGAACCAATACTAGTTATTGTAAATTAATATATCATATATATAATTATACATTAAATCACTAAATCAACACATGATTTAACGATCCGGTCATATAGCATATAACCGACTAATATCTACAGTAACAACTTATCGAATCAACACTTGATCCGATAACCCGGCTATATCGCATATAACCGATCAATGTTACATATCGCAAGAATCAAATACAGTATCACATACTGGTATTATTCTCGGTCCCGCACATATCTCATATGCGCTCCTATTTCGTTTCGCTTGAGCCAGGAAACCTCTGTGTAGGACTCTAAAGACTCGTCAATACGCCGGCAGCAGGTGATGATCATATCAAACACCCACAAGCCGCAAGCGTCTGCTAAACGTAACGGCCACCCGGGTATTGAGCGATCAGAAGATCGACGAGCAAGCCCGCTCATAATCATGTGAATCCAACCAGTAACACTTACCGTACAGTCCGGTCTCGTCTTCTGATATGTCGCATATCTCGCCTAGGGGTGGTAAACGTCAGACCCCATTAGCTCGATAAGTCGTGTCGATATGAGGTCTATAACAGTTTGAGAAACTATAGGTAATACCTACCAGTAAATCTCAGCAACCCTGGCCAGGGATTTCCGGTTATAGCCAATCGAACACAGCACAACATCAACTCCCTATACCGGGAGAGACGAATCCCCTCCTATCGCTCATTGCCTCCATGTGACTCGGGACTGTACCCAAAAACCACCGTTTTGCATGCCCTCTTGGACGTGGTATGGTGGAAATCAAAGCACAGTGGGAATCACACAAGACTCTATGACGATCTCGGGTCAACAGACTACTCTGTACCAGTGTCACCAGAGAACTTCCATCTGACGTAAGGTATAACACCATCTGGGAGTTCTCGGCGAGTCCGTCCAGTGTACTCAGTCTCCACTGAGCACCCGTATATCATCTCCGATGTCAAACACCAATGGATATGGGATCATCCATCGCCCATCTGTATGGGTCGAGAAGGTATACGCTAGTCAACTCTGGTATATCGATGCCCCGTCTCGATACACCCACGACTAGGGACCTTGAAGGATGTACTTATGGACTACCATGTTCCCACTAGTATGATCTGCATCATAGTCCGGGTAGTCAAGTACACATCCTAAGGGCTTTACCAACATGTAACAGAGAGACAATCAGTATACACGTTAAGGTAAAGAGTAACCACATAGCATACTATCATGTCGAGCAAGAAAGTCCTCCCTATATATGTCCCAGCATCCACTACAATATACATCCTATGTACAGTAATGGCCTCTAGGGCATACATATAACTAACACATATGATGGGCGCTGGATGATCCTGTATCCATCGGTGTTTTGACATCAGAGATGGTGTACGAGTGCTCAGTGGAGACTGGGTACACTAGACGGACTCGCCGAGAACTCCCAGATGGTGATATACCACACGTCAGATGGAAGTTCTCCGGTGACACTGGTACAGGGTAGTCTGTAGACCCAAAATCGTCATAGAGTCTTGTGTGATTCCTACTGTGCTTTGATTTCCACCTTACGACGTCCAATAGGGCATGCAAAACGGTGGCTTTTGGGTGCAGTCCCGAATCACATGGAGACAATGAGCGATAGGAGGGGATTCGTCTCTCCCGGTATTGGGAGTTGATGTTGTGCTGTGTTCGATTGTCTATAACTGGAAGTCCCTGGCCAGGGCTGATATAGAGATTTACTGGTAAGTGTTACCAGTATTTTCTCGACCCGTTATGAGCCTCACAACGACACGACTTATCGGTTACTGGAGTCTGACGTATACCACCCCTAGACTATATATACAACATATCAGACAAAGAGACCGGACTGTACAGGAGTGTTACTGATTGGATTAACAGAAGAATGTACAGGCTAGCTTGTTGATCTTCTGATCGCTCAATACCTGGGTGGCTGTTACGTTTAGTTGACCGCTTGCAGCTTGTGGGTGTTTGATATGATCATCACCTGCTACCAGCATATTGACGATTCTTTAGAATCCTACACAGAGGTTTCTTGACTCAGGAAAAACGGAGTAGGGGCACATATGTGATATGTGCACGACCGAGGATAATGCGATATGAGATACCGTATTATATTCGCGCGATATTTAGATATGATCCGGGTCATCGGATCAAGTGTTGATTCGATGAATCGGTATATGATATATTAGTCGGTTATATTCGATATAGCCGGATTGTGAGATCAAGTGTTGATTCGATAATTGAATGCATAATAATATATATGATATATTGCATTACATTATCTAATATTGGCTCGCTTTATTATTTCATTTTCTCACCGGGTAATACATTGATATATGTTAATTGTATTATTTTCTTTTGTTACAAAATATATTATATATGTGATATATAATATTGTAACATGATATGATTACTAATGCAACAAGTTTAGTGGAGATTAAACAAGGTTAGGATTTGAATTGGGTTAGTTCTTTCATGAACCTTCTAGAAGGTTTTCTTTTGTCATGAGCTAAGATATTTTGGTTGATATTTTCTAGTGACTCATTCTTAACCCAACCCAAACCCTTAGCCTTAGTTAATTCTCTACATGAGTTAGCCTTGTCATAGTTGAGCATGGTTACATTATTAATCATATATCATTTCATTATTCATCATAAAAGGAATTGATTCATTATTCTTCTTCTTCTTCAACCTTGAGCTTTGAGAAAGCTTTCTAGGTTTTCTTTATGTGATGATTTTGTGTGAGAATTTGATATAAAAAAGAAAGCATAAATACTACTCTATCATCCTCATCTAATCTAGCCATTTAGATTAGAGTGTTCACCTCATTAGAGAGAGAGCTTGAGTTATAGAAATTTCGATGTAGATCATCGGAGAAAAGGAAGACTACAAGCTAGCATGGTTCGTTCGAGTTGTGGAGCCTCTCTTGAGTCCGGGAGATCTTGGATCGCGGTGAAGGAACTTCTACTCGGAGCTTATGAAGCGAAGGAGCGGACTACAAAGGTTGTAATCCCTCACACTTAGTTGTAAAGATATTTACTTGCATGTTAAACTCTAATAATCTAGAAAAGATCCCGGCTTTGGGTTGTTCGGCACGTCTAAATTTTTATTCGGGCATGGTTGATGCCTTATAGACATTTGTAAGAGTGCTTAGGAACGCTGCAGTGGTATCAGAGCCTAGCTAGAGCATTAGGCGACGTGTATACGAAGTTAAAACTCCGATCGAACCCCGAAACACCGATTTTGACCCCCTCTCTGGACTATTTTTAAAAATATGATTTTTTCTGTATTAAAAATACTAAAAAAATTCAGCAGGGAATTATAAGTATTACTGTAGGAAACGAGCAGGTAATTCATATGGACCACCGCGGAACCGCGGCAATACCTTGCCTGCGCCGCGGATCCGCGGTCGTACAGTCGAACTGTGCTTTGGTTTTGGCACAGTAATATCTGTAGCTGTTAATGCATATTTCTGGGTATTTTTAATCTAACTCAAGTGTTGAGTGTTCTGGGGATTATTTTGAATTCGTTGTTTCGATCGGAAAATTTAATTTCGTTCTTTTTCCGGATAATTTAGAAACTATTAAAATGTTCGAACGGATATCATTAACTCATTTTTTCCCGGCATGAAAAACCTTTCAAGTGTTGAATTTTTCTTAGGTCTAAATCTTTCGGAAAAACGTGCAAGTAACGCAGTGGTCCCTCTAGAAGAACCCAAACCATAACTAGATTATGTTACCGTCTGAACCGCCTCTAAACCTTAGGGTTTGGGGCAGTACGGCGTTGCCACATGTGAGGCGTTGGCTTGACCCTTCTACGGCTGGACCATTGGTACTGTGACATATTCTAGGACTTTTTGAACTCCGCTCAAGTGTTGAGCTATTTACAAAATCTTGGGTATTTGATTATTCGATCGGAAAGTTTAATACTGTCTATTTATCAGGAATGTGATACAATATATGGAATTCATATAGTTAGGCATGAAATGCGAAGTATGTGATATTTCGGATTTACGATGTCTAAAGTGATTGTGGATTCCAAATGTATTTTTACACTTTCTTTTATGTGACCGTAAGTGTAGTATGTAGTTGTATTGCCGGATTTTGTTTCTATACATTAACGACGATCGGTGTATGGATACTTACTTACGTTGATGTTATGAGATATTATGTGTTGCTGTGATATGTTATATTGGATCGTCGTGTTCTGAATAGCCGGGGGTTTTATGTGAGATGAGGGTTTTTATTTTCATTCATGTAAAATTCATTTGTATGTAATATTCTTTTATTGGGGCACTTCCGGGATGAGGATGATGTCACTAGTGTATATTATTTACTTTTCCGCATTAGGTAGACCCAAGGAGGGGAGCACAAGTAACCGAGTTCTAGGGTCCAGTGGGAGGCCGTCTCGAGGAGTCGAGACCGGGTCTCCTAACCCTAGAATTGGCAGTGTTACTTGCCGCTCTCGTAGGGGTCTAGGGATGTGGGTTTGGCTATTCATCACGACCGTGGAATCCGTGTTTTATATGTAAGTCGATGTACAACACCCCACGACTTGCGGGGAGGCGGAAATTTGAAAAAAGATCTTGTTCTATACTTAAACATCGACTAACCGCATGAATCGAAGCTAAACGATAACTAACATGAAACATAGAAGTTCTATACTACTATGTTTAGGGATTATACCAAACGAATCGTGTCCTTCGTCTTTGTGAACTCCACCTCCTCCTCGGCCTTCTCGAAGTAGTAGACGATCCACCCGAGAGCTTTACTCCAAGCTTAGCCTCTAAACTTGAGGCAACTAACGTTCTTTAAGTGCTAATCAAAGAAGCTAGGTGAAATAGAGTGAGGGTTATGGTTTAATTAGTCTAACTAATCCTTGTACTCAACACATGAGAGGGGGGATTAGGGTTTGAAGAGGGAGAGCTTGAGGAGAGAGAAGATGAACATAATAATGAAGTGAGAATAGTGAGTTATGATAATATATATCAAGCATTTCTTTTTATCAAGAAAAGAAAATAAATCAATTTAACAACCTTGCTTGATAATATCTAGTGATGATTCATCTTCATGGATAATGACATGTATGAATCATCCATATGACTCACTAAACACATTCATTGTATATGCCACCTAAACCTCCTTAGTCACCATCTTCTAGAAGCTTCTCGCGCAATTACGAGAATGCCCCTCCTTTCCGCAAAAATACGGAAAAATTTTAGACTGTATAAATCCAATAACCGGATACCAGTAACTGGCTTAAACCAAAGTCGACTGGTAAAAACTGTCCGAAAGCCGTACGTGCGTAAACACACGTATGCGTCCGAACCCTTGTCGTAAAACCATACGACCTCTATATCGTTTCGCCCGGAGTAGGGAAACTCTCTGTGTGGGACTCTAGAGACTCGACTACAACACTGGCAGTGGGTTTAACCACAGACCGCAAGCGACACTAGCTGTACGTAACGGTCCCCAGGTAGATGTCGATAAGAAGGCCGATGAGGAAACCCATCCGAACTCCTACTGAGTCTGATGTGACAATCTCCATACAGTCCGGTCCGTTCGTCTAAGACTATCGCATATCGGGCCTAGGGGGGCGGCAAGCGTCAGTCCCCTAATAGTGGTATAAGTCGTGTCGGAGCGAAGCCTATTACACCGTGAGAAACTACTGGAACCTACCAGCAAATCTCGCTTGCCCTGGCCAGGGACTTTGCGTAATGGCTCTCTGACACAGCGCGATATCAACCCCCAATACCGGGAGAGACGAATCATGTCTAACCGCCACTGCCTCCAAGTGCTCGGGACTGCACCCAACTGCTACCTGTTTGTACGACTCCTTTGAGCCGTGGTAGGGTAGCAATCTAAGAACAGTGGGACACACTCGAGGCGAAGTAGCAGTGTCAAGTCTGCGGACTATGCTGTACTCATGTCACCTGGGAACTGTTCACTGACGACTGGTATAAAACCAACCAACAGTTCCCTGTGAGTCCTGTCCGGTGTACCAGTAACCTAACGAGCACCTGTATACTATCTCCAGTACGACGTACTGACGGCTGTGGGACAGACCATTTCCCCAACTGGGATAAGAAGCGTACACACTAGTCTACTCCGGAGTATCGATGCTCTGTCTCGATAATCCAACGACTAGGTACCTGAATAAGGATGTGCTTATAGACTACCCAGCCCCCACTAGTGTGATTGCCATCACAACGCTGGTAGTCAAGCAAGATCCTAAGAGCTCTATCAATACGTATACTCACATATTAAGATAGAAAACCCAAGTAGCATACTACCATATTTAGCAAGACTGTTATATACATGTGAATATCCCAAGCTTCCATTAAGTAATATACAAACTAGTATGATACAATAATGGCCTCTAGGGCATATACACTAACAATCTCCCACTTGCACTAGGGCCATGTACTGGCATATCGAAGACCAATGATCTTGAGTAGCCTCTCGAACTGAATGTTAGGTAGGGCCTTCGTGAATGGATCAGCAATGTTCTCTTCAGAAGCAACTCTCCGAACCTCGATCTCCTGACGATCAATGATCTCCCTGATCAGGTGATATCGCCTTAAGATGTGTCTGGACTTCTGATGGGACCTTGGTTCCTTCGTTAAAACTATAGCTCCGTTGTTGTCGCAATACAGAGGTATTGGATCAAATATGGTAGGAACCACCTGAAGTTCTGTTAGGAACTTCTTCATCCAGACTGCTTCTTTTGCGGCATCGCAAGCAGCTATATACTCCGCTTCCATCGTCGAGTCAGCAACGGTGTCCTGCTTGGAGCTCTTCCAGCACACCGCCCCTCCATTGAGGGTAAAGACATAACCCGACATGGACTTGGAATCGTCCTTATCACTCTGGAAGCCGGAATCAGCAAAGGCCTCCAACCTGAGGTCTTTTCCGCCGTAAACCAAGAACATCTCCTTAGTCCTTCTCAGGTACTTGAGAATGTTCTTTACTGCTATCCAGTGCTTCTCCCCTGGGTCTGACTGATACCGGCTTACCACGCTCAGTGCGTAAGCTACATCTGGTCTGGTGCACAACATCACATACATTATAGAGCCTACCGCAGAAGCGTAGGGTATAATAGACATGCGTTCCCTTTCCAAATCAGTCTTGGGAGACATCTCTTTGGAGAGGGTGATTCCGTGACAAGCCGGTAGATTACCGCGCTTAGAATCTTCCATACTGAATCTTTTCAGTACAGTGTCGATATATCTGGACTGCGAAAGTCCCAACATCCTCTTGGATCTATCACGATAGATCCGGATCCCCAGAATGTAAGAGGCATCACCCAGGTCTTTCATGGAGAACCTGTGTGACAAGAATCCTTTGACAGATTGTATCATAGGAATGTCATTTCCTATCAATAGAATGTCATCCACGTACAAGACGAGGAATACGACACTTCTAGCTACAACTTTACTATATATGCACGGTTCATCTGGATTTTTGATAAAGTCATATTCTTTGACTGTCTCATCAAAACAGATGTTCCAACTCCGCGATGCCTGCTTTAGTCCATAAATGGACTTAAGCAGCTTGCATACTTTCCCGCTGCTCCCACTCTGATTGAAACCCTCTGGCTGATCCATATAGACTCACTCTTCTAAATTTCCATTCAGAAAAGCCGTCTTTACGTCCATCTGCCAGATTTCATAATCATGGAAGGAAGCAATAGCAAGAAGGACCCGAATGGATTTGAGCATAGCCACTGGAGAAAAAGTTACGTCATAGTCCAAACCAGGTCTTTGACGAAAACCCTTTGCAACAAGTCTAGCCTTATAGGTTTCCACCTGTCCATCTACACCAATCTTTTTCTTAAAGATCCATTTGCATCCTATAGGTTTTACCCCATCTGGAGCAAAGTCCAAAGTCCATACTTTGTTGGTGTACATGGACTCCATTTCGGTCCGCATTGCATCTAGCTATCGTACCGAGTCGCCGCTCTGGATGGCCTGCTGGAAGTCAGTAGGTTCATCATCATCTATGATGCAATCCTCTCTATCCCCATCTATGAGAAAACCGTAGTATCTCTCAGGCGGATGAGATGGCCTACTACTCCTGCGGAGGGGTGCGGGAATGTCCTGTACTTCTTGAACCTCCGGTTCTACCAAACTTTCAGTAGCAGTTTGTGGTTCTGGAATTTCTTCCAGTTCTATTTCGCTCCCACTTATTTCCTTTTCTAAAAACTGATGTTCTAGAAAATGGGCATTACGAGAAACAAAGACCTTTTGTTCCTCTGCGTAATAGAAATAATATCCCTTGGAGTTCTTTGGATATCCCAAAAACATACATTTTACTGATCGTGCCTCGAGCTTGTCAACATGCTGCTTTTTAACAAAAGATGGACATCCCCAAATCTTCATATGCTGAAGATGGGGTTTCTTCCCAGTCCACATCTGATATGGAGTGGCAGGCACAGTCTTGGTAGGAGCCCTGTTCAGAAGATATGCTGCTGATTCTAGCACATAACCCTAGAAAGATCGCGGTAACTCAGCATTACTCATCATGGATCGTACCATATCCAATAGGGTTCGATTCCGTCTCTCCGATACACCGTTATGCTGTGGAGTGTATGGAGGAGTAAGCTGAGAGAGAATTCCTTTCTCTTTTAGGTAACCTAGGAACTCGGCACTCAAGTATTCACCACCTCGATCAGATCTAAGTGTCTTGATACTTTTGCCGGTTTGGTTTTCTACTTCATTCTTATACTCTTGGAATTTCCCAAAAGCCTCGGATTTATGTTTCATCAGATAAATGAATCCGTATCTTGAGTAATCATCCGTGAAAGTAATGAAATAGGAAAAACCACCTCTTGCATGTGTAGACATTGGACCACATACATCGCTGTGTATGAGTCCTAAGAGCTCGCTCGCTCTTACTCCTTGTCCAGTGAATGGAGTCTTTGTCATCTTTCTTTTGAGAAAAGATTGACAAGTGTCATAAGTTTGATATTCGAACGAGTCCAAATATCCTTCTCTATGAAACTTATTCAACCTTCTCTCATTGATGTGACCCAGTCTACAATGCTATAAGAAAGCTTTATTTAAATCTGGAGACTTTCTTTTTAGTTTGTTCTGGACATTGAAAATTTAAAGTTGGTTTAAAACATATATACCGTTATTCAGTATACCGGACCCAATCAAACCATGATTAAGGTGGATGTTGACAACATCTCTTACAAACGTGAAATCATAACCTTTATTTGATAACAAGGAAACTGATATGATATTACACGTTAAGCTTGGTACAAAAAAACAGTTATGTAAAACCAAAATGTGTCCACTCGTCAATCCTAGGTGATAATCCCCGACGGACGCAGCTCCCACGCTAGCTCCGTTAGCAACCTTTAGGGTCATATCACCTTCCTTCAACACTCTACGGTTTCTCAGTGCCTGCAATGAATTGCAAATATGAGATCCTGATCCGGTATACAATACCCAGGAAGTAGAGTTGATCGACAGACAATTCTCAATTACAAACACACCTGAAGTCGATGTTGGAGATAGTGCCCTCATAGTCAATTATTGGATCACAGGTACGTGATTGCAATGATTGCGGAGGACCTATACCGGTAGAACAGTCTTACTCGAGATGATAGTATGCTATCTGGTTTGCCTTTATCAGTCGTGTACATGATCAGGTGACTGATTACATGTTATACTTTGATAGAGCCCTTAGGATCTTGCTTTACTACCAACAGTATGATGGCGATCATATACGTGAGAGTTGGGTAGTTTATATGCATATCCTTAATTGTGGTCCCTAGTCGTGGGAGTTTCGAGACAGGGCATCGATACTCCGGAGTAGACTAGTGTGTACAGTCGAGACCCCGACGAGGGGCGGTGGCCGGTCTCACAAGCCACTGGTGTCAGTTGGATCACCTAAGATGTATACAGGTGCTCATTGGGTTATGAGCACACCGGACAGGACTCGCCGGGAACCTGCTAGTTGGTATTATACATATCGTCAGATAGCAGTTCCCTGGTGACATGTGTACAGGTTAGTTCATCGACCTGAGGTCGTCATTTGTCTCGTGTGAGTTCCCACTGTGCTTTGATTTCTACCCTACCACGGCTCAAAGGAGTCGTGCAAACAGGTAGCTTTTGGGTACAGTCCCGAGCCATATGGAGGCACGTGAGCGGATCGGCAGGGGATTCGTCTCTCCCGGTATTGGGGGCGAGGTCGTGCTGTGTCTAGGAGAGCCATTACACAAAGCCCACAGCCGTGGCAGGAGATTTACTGGTAGGTACTCCAGTAGTATCTCAGGGTGTTATTGGGCTACACTCCGACACGACTTATACTGCTATTGGGGGTCTGACGTTACTAGCCCCCTAGGCAGATATGCGATACTTATAGACGAACGGACCGGACTGTATATACATTGTCACTGTTTGGCTCAGTAGGGTTTCTGGATGGGTTCGCTCATCAGCCTCCCTTAAGGTCAGTCCATGGGCAGCCGTTACGCATTGCTAGTGCCGCTGACGGTTTGTGGTTAAACCCACTGCCAGGGTATTGAGGAGTCATTAGAGTCCCCCACAGACAGTTTCCCAAGTTCGGGCGAAACGTTGTAGAGGCCGTATGGTTTTATGGCAGGGTTCGGAAAATGCACGTGCGTTTTCGCACGTGTCGGTTTTCGGACAGATGATGCTCGTCGGCTTTGGTTTAAGCCGGATCCGAGTATTGTATTGAGTAGATATAATATCTTTGTCTCAGTTGCATTTGTATTCGGTCGTAATACAAATGAGGGTATATTTATATAGTTTCGGGGTTATCCTGAAAGTCGTTTCAGGATCACTTTTGGAAGTTGCCAGTTTCCAGTTTTCTATCAGCCGTCTTTTAACATTCGGTTAAAGACGGATTTATCTTTTCTTGAGATGAGATGAGTCAGTGTTCTGGAAGTTTCTAGAAGCCACTAGAAGAGGTGACTAGGTTCATGAACCTTTGCTTACATTGATTACATGATGACTAGGTGTTTATGACTCATGCTTTAACATTAAAGCATTTTGTTTTGGTTAAGATCTTTTCTTCATGATATGCTTCATGTTATGGTCACCACTTGCTCCTACCATCACCTCCCTCTTGCATATATAGTGGCCGGCCACCCTTGAGAGAAAGAGTGAGATTGATTTCATTTTTGGTAAAAAAGAATATGGTTTAAAGTGTATGGAAATTTCATAGTTCATTTCTTGTTCCATTTCATTTCCATCGGCAACTTCATTAACCGATCGTCCACGGACTTGGACGAAGTGAGACAAAGTCATCTACTCATTCTCTACATCATTCTTGGTCGTCTCTTTTAGCAAACTTGACGACCGAGTTGCCTCAAGTCAGAGGCGGGAGCCCGTTTAAAGAATCGTCGACGTGGTGCCACCTCGACGAGGAGATCGGAGATCGACGAGATCGGAGCAGCCGCAACGGAGCGTGGGATGATGGTTGAAGAACGAAGGACTCGGATCGTTCGGTATAACCTTTCTACACTCTTTACAGTTTGTTAGTTTAGCAATAATGGCAGATCCGGGTTAAAGTATACGATAGCGCCAGTTAAAAGTTTTTGTTCTGCATTTTGGCGTCTGTAGACGGCCGGGGCGCTAGCGTAGACTTACAGTGGTATCAGAGCCTAACCATTTTGCTATACTAACTTGTGCTAACGCGTTTAAAACATCGATCGAACCGGAAATCAAAAACCGCATTTTTCCAAGCTCACGGTTTCTGTCAATTTTAAATGGCTTCCTAAAATTTTTCTACATGTCTTAAAAATCTGTGCAGGCTTTTCTAAGAACCACAACCAAATTTGGGCACGTGACTCCACCAAACCGCCGCGGAAACGCGGCCAAACCCATGGTTTGGCCGCGCATCCGCTGCCACTTGGTGAGCTCATGCTCCCAAATTTGTACAGTGGGTTCTCTGTTGGATTTTGGGGTTTTTGGTATATATCTTTTGGGCCCAGGTTTTGTTACTGTTCACCAGTATGTCGTGGAGCCCACTTCTTGATATTTGGTCGATCGAAATTTAAACATGTTAGTTTACATTGCTTACATTATATCTCCGACCGGGAATGTCATTTGATCGGTAAACCGCGTTTGATTGCTATAGTTCTTTTAGACGGGTTTGCGAACGTGACATTCGCGTTGATGTTCTGTGTTGTGCTGTGATGTTGCGGATTTGTCGTGGTGGATAGCAGTGTGTAATGATAGTACAGTTTGTGTTTATTTGTACATTTGATATTGCGGGGCGAGCGTCCAACTTGTGGACTGCCGTCACTGCCTGTTGTATAATATTCTTTTGGGGCACGACCAGGTTGCGGTCGATGTACCTAGTGTACTATTTTTCATTACTGTACTAGGTTTTGCCCCGAGACGGAGTGCACGGATAGCCGGGTTCTGAGAAGCAACGGGTCCGCATCTCATGGCTTTGAGAGGAAGAGGGGCCCCACTCTAGAATTGGCAGACTATTCGCCGCACTCGTAGGGGGTACAGGTTGACCCAAGGAGGGGTGCCCAAGATTACCGGATTCCGTGGAGTTCTGGGTGGTCTATTCACTATGCTGTAGGAGGCTGCCTCGCTTCAGGTTTTGGCGGGTAACTTGCCGCACCCGTAGGGGTCTAGGTTTCATTGCACAGGCTATCCACACGATAGGGGAATGTCGGGTTTCAACAGCGGCTCTGTGAAACCCGGGGATCCCAGATTATCTGTATTGTTCTGTGATGCTTATTACTTTTCTGTAATGTTGCATATTATCACGCCTGGAGCGATTATTGTATATTAGTTTATATACTATTAGATGTTGTATATGTTTTACACCCGCGCTAGTCCAGTCCTCGCTCTGTCGTTAGTTAAGTAACCTAACGGGTGATGACGGGACCCAGTGACGAATGCGGATGGCATATACGTACATTTTATTTTCGTTCTTTTCTGGTGTGATTAAATGATGGGACTGCGTTGATTCTGATCAATGCAAAGTATAACAAACCTGTTTGCAGTTATTGGAACAATTTAAAAAGTGTTGTTACAAAGACGTTTCCTTTTGTTATGCATAGCGGTATTGAGTGGAATATCCTGCACCTCATTCGACGGGGCAAGGGTCGATATCCCTTCACCGGGACTGACCCCTTGGGCAGAAGTTTGCGTCAGAGTAATAACTTCACTATAGTCGATTACAAGTTGCTTTGCATAGCTGTATTCAGTGGAATATCCTGCACCTCATTCAACGAGGAAAGAGCCGAGATCCCTTTACCGGGAGTGACCTCTTTAGCACAAGGTTTTCGCCACTATATTTTAAAAAAGCTATCAGGTTCCTTCAGCGATATCAAGTTCACTACGTTAAAGGTTTTTCGCCAAAAACCAGCCGTAGCCCTCCGTCACTTCTTTTGGGCATTCAGTAGTATTCAAGCTATGTATTTTGACCAACGCCAAGGCATAGTGTTTGGTAGCTGCTGGGTATTCAATTGTTGCATAGATAGATGAGTTCGTTTGGGACAGTCGTTCTGCCATTTTGGCCAACGTCAAGGGCATGTGCGGGTGGGTTCAAATTGACAAGATAGTGACGGGTAGAACTTGGCATGTGACTTATGACATTTTGACCAACGCCAAGGTTATAAGAGCATGGGGCAAAAATCATATCGGGAGTTTCTAAAGAAACTGAAACTTGCCAAGTATGCGCATACCATCTGGAGTATGAGTAACGTGGATGCATTACATCACGTTATCATGCGATGAGAGTTGTATCCCGATTCCCACTGATGAGTTGGTTTACTCTTCGGGTGATCCCGATTGATTCTTCTTTAGGTTTGGAGGAGAATTTGACAGGACAGTGGGAGGTTTCCGGATTAGATAAAGTGATGACCATTCTGATCTAGGTTAGAGTGCACGCAGAGTGTTTCTTTTCTCTCTCTCTCTTTGGCAGCGACCTTTGACCGACCCTAGACTCTGACTCAGTGACCAGGTTGACCGAACCTTCTTAAAATACTGGCTTTTGGATTGTCTGAGTTCCGTAAGTCATTGCCACTCCTTCTTTTACCTTTTGAATTTCTCAGAACACCCGTATTACTACGGATATCCACTTCTATTGGATAGATCCATCGTATGGTTATATACGAACTCGAAGGGACTTCTTCGAGGATGGATCCAGGTTCAGGAGAAATAGAATTGGTTTATTCAGTTGTCTTTTATTATCACCTTCTCTCAGGTTGCGAGGGCTCCTTGGTTTAGGAGAGTACACCTATTACGCTTATTGGATAGTCTTATTCCAAACCATAGGCAGGTGCCGAAAGGTAGGGAATGAAGAAAACCAATTAGCCTAAGTAGGGTGTGCAGAAGGTAATATGTAAAGACAAAATAAAAGTATTAGAAAGAGGGCAAAGTAAATTGCGACTGATATCATTCACGACCAAAACTGCGTACTTCATCGCCACTCCTATTTCACCTTTAAAGGAATAAGGTATTATTCAGTTGTCTTTTTTCATCACTTTCTCTCAAGATACGAGTACTCCTTGGTTTAGGAGGGTACACCTATTATGCTTACTGGATAGTCTTCTTCCAAACCATAGGCTGGTGCCGAACGGTAGGGAAGGAAGAAAACCATTTAGCCTAACAATGGTGTATAGAAGGTAATGACTAAAGACAAATAAAGGGATTTGGAGAGATGGCAATAAAATATACGGTTGAAGTCATGAATTGGATTATGGAAGAGGCATTACTATGAATACCAGGATACCCCTACGAAACATTTTCATGTTTCAGTGCATTGTTAAAGCAAAACTGTTTTCCCGATTAGATACTTACTCCAAGGGTATGTATTTACCAGGTTTCATTCTCATATCTGTATAGGTTTACAGATGATGAGTGGGAGTAAGTTATTGGGAATCAGGTGGTTATCCTCATTATATCGGAATTCGTTGTAATTGGTGATATTTGAGGAAATCGCCAGGGTACAGTTTTCCACCTACAACGCACAGGTTTTGAGTTGTTTAACTCAGCGGACTTATACAGAGTATTGTATGTTGTCCAAGTGTCCATCAGGACAAAGGGGTAGGTCCTCGTACTATGTTCTGTTTACTTATAACTTCTCTAGTATTTAGACGAGTGTTTCGTAGAAATACAAGGTCTAAGTTTTGAGAAGTTGTGGGTATAAGAATAAAGTAGAGAACCAGGTGTCACAAGTATCGGGATTCTTCAAAGAGATCGAAGATGTAGATTCTTGTGATTGGTATTCAGATGATAGTGATGGTTTTGAGAAACGAGTTTTCTCTTTCAGGTTACTCATAATTGGATGGATTCCTAAGTTGAGTAATGCTGATTAGCCTCTTTCCATTAAGTTGATATGCACTGGAGACATCTGCATGATTTGAATCTGGTTCCAATTAAATAAGTGCCAAAGTTTCTGTATTGGAAATAGAATGGATCGTACCTTAAAAGATATTAAGGTACGGGGAGTTGTCCAGCTTATGCTTAAAACCAGACTCTGGATAATTCAGGGCACGTTTCTGTAATGGCTGTTTGTGGGTTGACCCTGGCTATGACGAGGGTTGATATTCTACCATTTGGAAGATCAATAGTGATATTGTTCTTGACTCGCCACAGTTTTAGTAAAATAGATCTTTTTCAGAAAACAGTAGTGGGAGTATGGTAGAACTGGAAGTGATTCCAGAACCGCGAACGATTACGGAAAATTTAATAGGACCTATACATTCAATCAGGTTTGACATTCCAATAGCCACTCCGCAGATTTGGTGGGTAACCTCAGACACCCGAGAGGTACTCCGGTAGCCTCAAGGACGGTGACAGGGAGATTCTTATCTACCCAGACTTGACACTACTGTTGTTCCAGGCTATGAGACCCGGTAGGAAGGTTGTCGTAGTCAGTGGGAGCATCGGAAGCATAGTGGGCAAGTAGCTTATGTCTATTTATAGACTAGAGCAGTTATAGCGGAGATAGATCATCTAATTTTGATATGACAGTCATGGGTTTGACTTCAATCAGAATAGGGGATGGATCTGTTAAGAAGGTAGTAGGGTGTGATGTCATGGTATCTGGATGACATACACAGAGTAGGAAGTAAAAATCCTATACTACGATCGGTTGTACTGTGGTCGTCACACAGTTGTTTCTCCAGACAGGATATGGATATAATATTTGACATTCTGGTTTCTAGATCTATGGTTTTAGATCTGGATTTGGGTAGTTTCCCAATGTAGGTACTTTGACAGTATTCTAATGGTTTTTAGAATAGATGACTCCTAGCATGGTGGTGTACCTGCAGGTGATGGAGTCACCCTCTCTAAAGATGTCTTACAGACTAAAGGGGAGAGGGATGTGCATGATTGGCAGATCACTTGCTTAGGCAATTGAGTCAATCATGAGATGTCAAGTACCACACCAAATGTTGTTTTTGCACTAGATGCAATAAGTTTGTATTAATCCAATCCTGGAGAAACATAAGAAAGCGATTTTAGAACATAAGTACATGTTCTACGGATTTGATGACGGCAGCCTCCTTCGGGAGACGGTTATCATTCCAAGCTTCAAAGGTGACATGGTTGACAGAGTGATTGTCAGAGTTATAGTTTTCCCTCTGACGAGGGACGGTATTATGGACAGGTGGTCCAAGAGAATACTGTGGGAGGCATGGTGCCGGATACTGATTAGGTTCAGTGATCGATACAGTCTAAGAAGTTTGGATTTGGAGTTCATTTATGAACAAGGTCCCATCAGATATTCAGACATATTCTAAGACAGGTATTACTCAATTCGGGAGATGGCTTTCTCCCCGAACTTGAGATTTAGAGAGATATAGAAAGAAACATCTAGGCGGATCCACTCACTGAGGCTATTTCTCGAACACAATAGTTTTACAAACGGGCTTTGTGAAACTGATTAGTAGAGGAGTTGGATGTTCGGTTTCACACGGGCTGTGAGTAGTCGACATCGCAATAATTAGCCTTGAGTGCAAGTGGGAGATTGTTGGAGATAGTGCCCTCATAGTCAATTATTGGATCACAGGTATGTGATTGCAATGATTGTGGAGGACCTATACCGGTAGGACAGTCTTACTCGAGATGATAGTATGCTATCTGGTTTGCCTTTATCAGTCGTGTACATGATCAGGGGACTGATTACATGTTACACATTGATAGAGCCCTTAGGATCTTGCTTTACTACCAACAATATGATGGCGATCATATACGTAAGAGTTGGGTAGTTTATATGCATATCCTTAATTGTGGTCCCTAGTCGTGGGAGTTTCGAGACAGGGCATCGATACTCCGGAGTAGACTAGTGTGTACAGTCGAAACCCCGACGAAGGGCGGTGGCCGGTCTCACAAGCCACTGGTGTCAGTTGGATCACCTAAGATGTATACAGGTGCTCATTGGGTTATGAGTACACCGGACAGGACTCGCCGGGAACCTGCTAGTTGGTATTATACATATCGTCAGATAGCAGTTCCTTGGTGACATGTGTACAGGTTAGTTCATCGACCTGAGGTCGTCATTTGTCTCGTGTGAGTTCCCACAGTGCTTTGATTTCTACCCTACCACGGCTCAAAGGAGTCGTGCAAACAGGTAGCTTTTGGGTACAGTCCCGAGCCATATGGAGGCATGTGAGCGGATCGGCAGGGGATTCGTCTCTCCCGGTATTGGGGGCGAGGTCGTGCTGTGTCTAGGAGAGCCATTACACAAAGCCCACGGCCGTGGCAGGAGATTTACTGGTAGGTACTCCAGTAGTATCTCAGGGTGTTATTGGGCTACAATCCGACACGACTTATACTGCTATTAGGGGTCTGACGTTACTAGCTCCCTAGGCAGATATGCGATACTCATAGATGAATGGACCGGACTGTATATACATTGTCACTGTTAGGCTCAGTAAGGTTTCTGGATGAGTTCGCTCATCAGCCTCCCTTGAGGTCAGTCCATGGGCAGCCGTTACGCATTGCTCGTGCCGCTGACGGTTTGTGGTTAAAGCCACTGCCAGGGTACTGAAGAGTCATTAGAGTCCCCCACAGACAGTTTCCCAAGTTCGGGTGAAACGTTGTAGAGGCCGTATGGTTTTATGGCAGGGTTCGGAAAATGCACGTGCGTTTATGCACGTGTCGGTTTTCGGACAGATGATGCTCGTCGACTTTGGTTTAAGCCGGATCCGAGTATTGTATTGAGTAGATATAGTATCTTTGTCTCAGTTGCATTTGTATTCGGTCGTAATACAAATGCCGGTATATTTATACAGTTTCGGGGTTATCCTGAAAGTCGTTTCAGGATCACTTTTGGAAGTTGCCAGTTTCCAGTTTTCTATCAGCCGTCTTTTAACATTCGGTTAAATACGGATTTATCTTTTCTTGAGATGAGGTGAGTCAGTGTTCTGGAAGTTTCTAGAAGCCACTAGAAGAGGTGACTAGGTTCATGAACCTTTGCTTACATTGATTACATGATGACTAGGTGTTTATGACTCATGCTTTAACGTTAAAGCATTTTGTTTTGGTTAAGATCTTTTCTACATGATATGCTTCATGTTATGGTCACCACTTGCTCCTACCATCACCTCCCTCTTGCATATATAGTGGTCGGCCACCCTTGAAAGAAAGAGTGAGATTGATTTCATTTTTGGTAAAAAAGACTATGGTTTAAAGTGTATGGAAATTTCATAGTTCATTTCTTGTTCCATTTCGTTTCCATCGGCAACTTCATTAACCGATCGTCCACGGACTTGGACGAAGTGAGACAAAGTCATCTACACATTCTCTGCATCATTCTTGGTCGTCTCTTTTAGCAAACTTGACGACCGAGTTGCCTCAAGTCAGAGGCGGGAGCCCGTTTAAAGAATCGTCGACGTGGTGCCACCTCGACGAGGAGATCGGAGATCGACGAGATCGGGGCAGCCGCAACGGAGCGTGGGATGATGGTTGAAGAACGAAGGACTCGGATCATTCGGTATAACCTTTCTACACTATTTACAGTTTGTTAGTTTAGCAATAATGGCAGATCCGGGTTAAAGTATACGATAGCGCCAGTTAAAAGTTTTTGTTCCGCATTTTGGCGTCTGTAGACGGCCGGGGCGCTAGCGTAGACTTACAGTCGAAGCCACAGCTTGCTTCGGTTCCTGGTTCTTGGCGTTCCACGCCTTGCAATTCTTCTTCCAGTGCCCTTTCCTGTGACAATGGAAGCACTCATCCTGGCCAACTACCGGTACCGCAAACTTTTTCTTTCCCTTCCCTCCCACCTTACTTACACCTCCTCTAGGTCTGGGTGCGGCCTTCTTCTTCCTTCCTTTGGCCCTAGCCTTGGACCCGGGAGAAGATGCACCGCCAACAAACGTAGCGGGTGTTTCTCTTGCCTTCTGCAAGGTGCCCTCTGCACTCCTTAACATGTTCAGGAGTTCTGGAAGTTCAACTTCTTTTCTTTGAATGTTGAAGTTCAGGATAAACTGGGCGTAGGTGGAAGGAAGGGACTGAAGAATAAGGTCTGTATAGAGCTCATTATCCAAAGTCGTCCCAAGGTTTGCGAGCTATTCTATATAGCCGATCATCTTCAGGACATGTTCTCCTACCGATGACCCAACAGCCAACCTCGCTCGAAACAAGTTCTTAGAGGTCTCGTATCTTGCTATACGAGATTGCTCTCCATAAAGTTCCTTTGTATGGAGAAATATGGCGTCAAGTTCCATATCCTCGTGCCTCCTCTGATGTTCATTGTGTAGGCTTCCTAGGCACAATATAGAGGTCTCACAAGGCATCAACCATGCCAATTTAAAATTTTATGGGTGCCGAGAAACCCTAATACGGATCGTCGGCTAGAATTCTAGGCAAAACAATAAACTAGTTAACGACTTAACTAAAGGAGAGAGGCTACAACCTTTGTAGATCCGTTTCTCTACTTCCTAAGCTCCATGTAGGCATCCTCTCGCTGTCCATCTCGAATCCCGAACTCAATCGTCGGCTTCATCGGAGAAATAGGCGAGCTAGGTCGTCGGCTTCGTGCCGAAGACGATCTACGTCGAGGCATCACAAGTTCAAGCTCCAACTTCACCAAGTTGTGAAACTAGTGAAGAAAACACCCAAAACCACTTGGCAAGAGGTAGAGGATGAAGAAATAGGAGGTGGGTTCACTTTAGAATTGGATTTCTCACTCTTTAGCTCAAGGTGCCATTAATGGTGTCAAGCTTTTTCTTTGAAGAAGAAGAAGAAGATGAAGATAGAATATGATAAGTATTAGATTAAAAAAGAGAATAATACAATTACTTATCATATACTAACCATGGTGAAGTGTAGAGAGCAAACTAAGGTTAGGTGCATGGTTAGGTTAAGAGAAGAAAACAAAAATGGTCAATTATTCAACTCTTCATGATGCTTCATGAAAGAAACAAATAAAGCCACCATTTTTCTTTTCTTTTCCAAAATGAATAATCAATATAAATAAATGAATAAGTAAATAAAATCCTAACCATTCATATAACCATGGTTTAATCTTTACACAAGCACAAGTTAACATGTATCATCAAACATGATACAAACATGTGCACAAAAGTATATCACATATACAACTTGCACAACAAGTGAGAAAATCCATTTAAAGTGAACCAATACTAGTTAATGCAAAGTAATATATCAAATATATAATTATACATTAAATCATTAAATCAACATTTGATTCAATGATCCGGTCATGTCGCACATAACCGACTAGTATCTAATGTATCGATTTATCGAATCAATGATTCGATAACTAGGTCATATCGCATACAACCAATCGAAACATTCATTGCGAGAATGAAATGCGGTATCACATACACGTATTATTCTCGGTCCCGCACATATCTCATATGCGCTCCTATTTCGTTTCGCTTGAGCCAGGAAACCTCTGTGTAGGACTCTAAAGACTCGTCAATACGCCGGTAGCAGATGATGATCATATCAAGCACCCACAGGCCGCAAGCGGTCTGCTAAACGTAACGGCCATCCGGGTATTGAGCGATCAGAAGATCGACGAGCCAGCCCGCTCACACTCCTGTGAATCCAACCAGTAACACTTACCGTACAGTCCGGTCTGTTCGTCTGATATGTCGCATATCAAGTCTAGGGGTGGTAAACGTCAGACCCCAATAACCGATAAGTCGTGCCGATGTGAGGCTCATAACGGGTCGAGAAACTACTGGTAACACTTACCAGCAAATCTCTGATCAGCCCTGGCCAGGGACTTCCCAGTTACGGCCAATCGAGCACAGCGCAACATCAACCCCCAATACCGGGAGAGACGAAACCCCTCATATCGCTCATTGCCTCCATGTGACTCGGGATTGTACCCAAAGACCACCGTTTTGCACGCCCTCATGGACGTGGTAAGGGTCGAGAAGCGTATACGCTAGTCTACTCTGGTATATCGATGCCCCGTCTCGATACACCCACAACTAGGGACCATGAAGGATGTACTTATGGACTACCATGTCCCCACTAGTATGATCTGCATCATAGTCCAGGTAGTCAAGTACACATCCTAAGGGCTTTACCAACATATAACCATAAGACAGTGTAAAGAGACTAGTATACATGTTAAGATAAAGAGTAACCAGATAGCATACTATCATATCGAGCAAGAAAGTCATCTCTATATATGTCCAAGCATCCAATATAATATACATCATCTGTACAATACTGGCCTCTATGGCATACATACAACTAACAATCTCCCACTTGCACTAGGGCCAGCTGCTATAGTATCGCATACCGAGCATCCCGAAGAGTCTCTCAAACTGTATCTGGGGAATGGCCTTCGTGAGTGGATCCGCCGTGTTGTTCTTCGTGTCAACCCTCCTGACCTCGATCTCCCGGCGATCAACTATCTCCCGGATCAGGTGATACCGCCTCAGAATATGCCTGGATCGCTGATGGGACCTGGCTTCCTTGGCCAAAGCCACCGCTCCATTGTTATCGCAATACAAAGGTATTGGATGCTCAATGGATGGAACCACTCCAAGTTCAGTAATGAACTTCTTGATCCAGACAGCCTCTTTGGCAGCATCGTTGGCAGCGTTGTATTCAGCCTCCATCGTCGAGTCTGCCACGGTTTCCTGCTTGGAACTCTTCCAGCTAACCGCCCCTCCGTAAAGGGTAAAGACAAATCCCGACTGCGACTTAGAGTCGTCCTTATCACTCTAGAAGCTCGAATCGGTAAAGGACTCCACTTGGAGTTCCCCGTTACCATACACCCAGAGCATCTCTTTAGTCCTTCGTAAGTACTTGAGAATGCTCTTCACAGCTGTCCAGTGACTCTCTCCAGGATCAGCTTGATACCTGCTCACTACACTTAGTGAGTATGCTACATCGGGTCTGGTACACAGCATCGCGTACATGATAGAGCCTACAGCCGAAGCATAGGGTATCCCTTGCATGCGAGCTCTCTCCAAATCAGTCTTGGGAGACATCTCTTTGGAGAGAGTGACTCCAGAGATCGTGGGCAAGTTCCCACGCTTGGATTCTTCCATACTAAACCTCTTTAGTACAGTGTCAATGTACCTGTATTGGGACAATCCCAATATTCGTTTGGATCTATCTCTATAGATCCCGATTCCCAATATGCAGGAGGCATCACCAAGATCATTCATTGAGAATCTTTGTGATAAGAAGAGCTTGACCGATTGCAGCATAGGAATATCATTTCCTATCAAGAGTATGTCGTCCACGTACAATACGAGGAAGACAACCTTACTCTCTGCCACCTTCTTGTAGATACAAGGTTCATCTGGATTTTTGACGAAATCAAACTCTTTGATAACGACGTCAAAGCAGATGTTCCAACTCCGCGATGCTTGCTTTAATCCATAAATGGATTTAAGCAGCTTGCATACCTTCCCGCTGCTCCCACTGTTTATGAAGCCCTCTGGCTGAGTCATGTACACGCACTCTTCTAAATCACCGTTTAGAAAGGCGGTCTTAACATCCATTTGCCAGATTTCGTAATCATGATATGCAGCGATGGCAAGCATGATCCGGATGGATTTAAGCATAGCCACTGGAGAAAAGGTTTCGTCATAATCCACACCTGGTCTTTGACAAAAACCCTTTGCAACAAGTCTAGCTTTGATAGTCTCCACTTCCCCATCTACACCAAGTTTCTTCTTGAAGATCCACTTGCTCCCAATGGGTTTTACCCCTTCAGGAGCAACGTCCAAAGTCCATACTTTGTTGGTGTACATGGATTCCATCTCGGACCGCATAGCATCCAGCCATTTCACTGAGTCCTTACTCGTGATGGCCTGCTCAAAGCTAGTTGGGTCATCATCCTCCATGATGCAATCCTCGCTCCCACCATCCATGAGAAAACCGTAGTATCTCTCAGGTGGGCGAGGAACCCTACTAGATCGGCGGAGAGGCTGAGGTTCATCGGGAGCTACTGGATCCTCTGGTTCAACCAAATCTTCTGTTGTACTCTTTATTGCTGGAACCTCTTCCAGTTCTACCTCCTTGCCACTAATCTCTTTTTCAAGAAATTCCTTTTCTAAAAAGGTGGCATGTCGAGAAACAAACACCTTTTGTTCCTCGGTGTGGTAAAAGATATACCCTCGCTAATGTTTGGGATATCCAATAAACTTACACAGAATAGACCTTGCCGCAAGTTTGTCCGGATTTTGCGTTTTTACATATGCCGGACAACCCCATATCTTAACATAATTAAGACATGGTCTCTTTCCTTTCCATATCTCATATGGAGTGGTTGGCACGGTTTTGGTGGGAACCATATTCAATAGGTCTGCAGCTCTTTCCAGTGCATATCCCCAGAAGGAAATAGTTAACTCAGCTGTGCTCATCATAGAGCGCACCATATCCAATAGGGTGCGGTTCCTCCGTTCTGATACACCGTTGTGCTGTGGTGTATATGGAGGAGTCAGCTGAGAGAGAATCCCATTCTCTTTTAGGAAGTTCAGGAATTCATTGCTTAAGTATCCTCCTCCTCGGTCAGATCGAAGGATTTTAATACTTTTTCCGGTTTGGTTCTCGACTTCTTGTTTATATTCTCTAAATTTCTCAAAAGCTTCTGATTTGTGTTTCATCAGGAACACATATCCGATTCTAGAGAGATCGTCAGTGAATGTAATGAAGTACGAAGAACCATCCCTGGCATGTGTAGACATGGGACCGTATACATCACTATGTATCAGTCCCAAGAGTTCGATAACTCTTTCTCCGTGTCCCGTAAACGGAGTTTTGGTCATCTTGCCTTTGAGACATGACTGGCAAGTGTCATAAGATGAAAATTCAAACGGATTTAAATATCCATCTTTATGCAACTTAGCTAGTCGTGTCGCATTGATGTGACCCAGTCTACAATGCCACAAGAAGGATTCGTTCAGTTCTGAACTCTTCCTCTTGTGTGTGTTTGTTATGCTCAGAACTGTTGACTGATTTAGAACATAAATGCCATTGCACAACGTGCCTGATCCAACCAACTTTTGGTTACGGAAAATGTTCATAACATTATCCTGTAATACAAAATTATATCCCTCTTTACTTAATAAAGAAACCGATATAATGTTGCATATCAGGTTCGGCATGTAATAGCATTCGTTCAGACTAATGTATTACCAGTTGGTAATACAAGGTGATATTCCCCGACAGTCTTAGCTGCAACAATTGCACCATTTCCAACTCTAATGTCTTTATCACCTTCTCCAAGTTCTTTACCTTTCCTAAGCCCATGTAACTGATTACATATATGGGATCCTGACCCAGTATCTAATACCTAGGACGTAGGGCAAATGGAGAAACAGTTCTCTGTAACGAACACACCCGAAGAAAATGCATCAACATGTACTTTCTTCAATCGGGTTGCATGGGAATCCTGGTATTCCCCTATGTCCTGTTCATTCCTATAACTCTTATAAGAAAGAACGGAACCAACGTTCCCCAGCACAGTATAACATGCGGGTTCGGTCAATACATCCATATTATTATCTTTATTAGGGCATGAAATGGTCGCTACCTGGAGAGAGAGAGAAGAAAACACTTTAGCGTATGCTCGTGCAAGATCAGATTGGTTATTATCTTATCTAATCAGGATGGCTCCCACTGTTTTTATTATCGAATCTTCCTTCAAACCCTAAAAGGAAAGACTAGCCAGGATTAATTACACCCTAAAACTTCGTCGTTCTTTCAGCCAGGCCAGTGTCGGTACTTTGAGGGAGGTCCCCCGTGCTATCGCACGAACCTAATTAATGTAAACCTCGTTTTCCCAGAGGCGTAACCTCGTTAACACCTTTCTAGACACTACTTGATCGGCTAATTGTAATGTGTAAAACTCTCCCAGGAGTAACTCTTACTCGCAGTGGGTATCGCGATCCAACTATTTCATAGAAGGTATGCAATCTCATTGCAAATTTCAACACTTGAAATTCCCGATAATATTTTGCCCCTAGCGTCCTATGACCTTGACGCAGGCCAACAAACCATAGTGCGCTAGTCAAGTTCAACCCATCATTTCCTAATTGAATTAAACCCACCCGTACGACCCTTGACGCAGGCCAACAAAGTCGCACGACTACGCTAATCTAATCTGCATCATATGCATAAGCAGATAAATAGTAGTTAGCTACCGCACACTACGCCTTGACGCAGGCCAACAAACGTAGCACGAATACTAACTACTACTCATCTGAAATGACGGAGGGCTACGACTGGTTTTTCTGAAAACCTATTGCGTAATGAACTTGATATCGTTGTAGAATCAAATGAAGTTTTGAAATGGAGTGATTTTGAGGCTTTTCTAGTTTTTGCTAAAGGGGTCACTCCCGGTGAAGGGATCGTCGGCCCTTTCCTCGTCGAATGAGGTGCGGGATATATCACATATATCACTGTGCAAAGCAGAAACTATAGAAGCAATCAAAAACAAACCGAGGGTGTAGCATCTACCAGTTATTGCTAAAGGAGTCACTCCCGGTGAAGGGATCTCGGTCCTTTCCTCATCGAATAAGGTGCAGGATATATCACATATACCGCTGTGCAAAGCAAGAACTGTAGCTACCTGTTTTATTTAAAATTTGATTCTACAACATCTTTGGTTTCTTTTCTTTCATTAATCTCATTACTGAAGTCCCATCATTTAAGTACCTAAACATCACAGATAAATACGACGTACACTTATGCCATCCACATTCGCCTGGATGTTCCCTCGTGCACCGTTAGGTTAGGTAACTAACGACAGAGCAGGGCAGGGCTAGTGCGGATGCAGAACATAAGTAACGTCTATATAATATATCATATATATTGTATACGGTATCTATCACAGAACATCACATGATCGCATCACAGATATCGCAGCAGAAGAAACATATGAAACATTAGATATACTAGGACGTCCGTGTTTTCAATACGTGCCAGTATAAAACACGGATTCCACGGTCTTGATGAATAGCCAATCCCACACCCCTAGACCCCTACGAGTGCGGCAAGCAACCCTACCAATTCTAGGGTTAGGAGACCCGGACTCTACTCCTCGAGTTGGTCTCCCACTGGATCCCAGAACCCGGTTACTTGTGCTTCCCTCCTTGGGTCTATCCTAATGCGGTAAAGTAAATAATATACAAAGGGTGACATCTTCCGCTACCTGGAAGTGCCCCAAATAGAAGAATATTACATACAAGTTTTTACATGAATGAAAATGAAAAACACTCATCTCACATAAAAAAAACCCCGGCTATTCGAACACGACGATCCAATATAACATATCCAGCAACACATAACATCACATGTCATCCAAGTAAGTAAGTATGCATACCCCAATTGTCGTTGACGTATAGCAACGAAACTGGCGATATTAACATACTACACTTACGGTCACAGAAAAGAAAGTGTAAAACTACAACAGTTGGAATCCGCAACCTCTTTAGACATCGCATGCCTAATCAAATGAAATACTTAGACATTACATGCCTAACAGTTATAAACCCGCATTTTATTCTAATTATCGAAAACTCTTTTCAATATCAAGTGAAACTAAACCGCTAGATTTATAACATTCATTCAGTTATCTCATAACTATTTGCGAATTCCAATTATTGTATCCCATTCTGGATAAATAGAAAATATTAAACTTTCCGATCAAACATTCGAACACGCAAGTTTTCCCGAGATTGGTCAACACATGAAATAGGTTCAAAGACATTCACTTCATGCCTCAGTACCAACGGTCCAGCCGTAGAAGGGTCAAGCCAACGCCTCACATGTGGCACGCCGTACTGCCCCAAACCCGAAGGTTCAAAGGGCAGTTCAAGACGGTCACATAATCGAGTTAAGGTTTGTTTTCTTCTAGAGGGACCAGCGCGTTACTTGCATTACTCAGAACGTCTTTAAACCACAGAAAAATCCAACACTTGGAAATTTTCCGGCAGGGGAAAAGTTGGGTATTTATATCCGGTCGAACTTTTTAACATATTCTTAAATTATCCGGAAAAAAACACACAGACAAAATTTGATAATCCGATCGAATCTTCGAACTCCCAAAACACCCCAGAAAATTCAACTCTTGAATAAATTTTATAAATTCCCAGAAAATCCAACACCAGAAGAAATCATTTACTGTGCAAAAATTATATGATAATTCAATAAATTTGCCGCGGAACCGCCGCACTGCAGACTCTTCATTAAGTAATTTTTGCATCGTAATTCATAGATTTCCCTGCTGAATTTTTTAGCAATTTTTAATCTGGAAAAATCCCAGTTTTTAGAAAAAGTCCAGAGAGCATGAAAAAGTTAGGGTTTCGGGTTCGATCGGGTTTCAAAGGTCGTCTAGACTTCGCCTAAGGCTCTAGCTAGGCTCTGATACCACTGTAGGCTTCCTAGGCACACTATAGAGGTCTCACAAGGCATCAACCATGCCAATTTAAAATTTTATGGGTGGCGAGAAACCCTAATGCGGATCGTCGGTTAGAATTCTTGGCGAAACATTAAACTAGTTAACGACTTAACTAAAGGAGAGAGGCTACAACCTTTGTAGATCCATTTCTCCACTTCCTTAGCTCCACGTAGGCATCCTCTCGCTGTCCATCTCGAATCCCGAACTCAATCGTCGGCTTCATCGGAGAAATGGGCAAGCTAGGTCGTCGGCTTCGTGCCGAAGACGATCTACGTCGAGGCATCACAAGTTCAAGCTCCAACTTCACCAAGTTGTGAAACTTGTGAAGAAAACACCCAAAACTACTTGGCAAGAGGTAGAGGATGAAGAAATAGGAGGTGGGTTCACTTTAGAATTGGATTTCTCACTCTTTAGCTCAAGGTGCCATTAATGGTGTCAAGCTTTTTCTTTGAAGAAGAAGAAGAAGATGAAGATAGAATATGATAAGTATTAGATTAAAAAAGAGAATAATACAATTACTTATCATAAACTAACCATGGTGAAGTGTAGAGAGCAAACTAGGGTTAGGTGCAAGGTTGGGTTAAGAGAAGAAAACAAAAATGGTCAATTATTCAACTCTTCATGAAGCTTCATGAAAGAAAAAAATAAAGCCACCATTTTTCTTTTCTTTTCCAAAATGAATAATCAATATAAATAAATGAATAAGTAAATAAAACCCTAACCATTCATATAACCATGGTTTAATCTTTACACAAGCACAAGTTAACATGTATCATCAAACATGATACAAACATGTGCACAAAAGTATATCACATATACAACTTGCACAACAAGTGAGAAAATCCATTTAAAGTGAACCAATACTAGTTAATGCAAAGTAATATATCAAATATATAATTATACATTAAATCATTAAATCAACATTTGATTCAATGATCCGGTCATGTCGCACATAACCGACTAGTATCTAATGTATCGATTTATCGAATCAATGATTCGATAACTAGGTCATATCGCATACAACCAATCGAAACATTCATCGCGAGAATGAAATGCGGTATCACATACACGCATTATTCTCGGTCCCGCACATATCTCATATGCGCTCCTATTTCGTTTCGCTTGAGCCAAGAAACCTCTGTGTAGGACTCTAAAGACTCGTCAATACGCCGGTAGCAGATGATGATCATATCAAGCACCCACAGGCCGCAAGCGGTCTGCTAAACGTAACGGCCATCCGGGTATTGAGCGATCAGAAGATTGACGAGCCAGCCCGCTCACACTCCTATGAATCCAACCAGTAACACTTACCGTACAGTCCGGCCTGTTCGTCTGATATGTCGCATATCAAGTCTAGGGGTGGTAAACGTCAGACCCTAATAACCGATAAGTCGTGCCGATGTGAGGCTCTTAACGGGTCGAGAAACTACTGGTAACACTTACCAGCAAATCTTTGATCAGCCCTGGCCAGGGACTTCCCAGTTACGGCCAATCGAGCACAGCGCAACATCAACCCCCAATACCGGGAGAGACGAAACCCCTCCTATCGCTCATTGCCTCCATGTGACTCTGGACTGTACCCAAAGACCACTGTTTTGCACGCCCTCATGGACGTGGTAAGGTGGAGATCAAAGCACAGTGGGAATCACACAAGACTCTATGACGATCTCGGGTCTACAGACTAATCTGTACAAGTGTCACCTGAGAACTGCCATCTGACGTGAGGTATAATACCATCTGGGAGTTCTCGGCGAGTCCGTCCAGTGTACCAAGTCTCCACTGAGCACCCGTATACGATCTCTGATGTCAAACACCAATGGATATGGGATCATCCATCGCCCATCTCATGGGTCGAGAAGCGTATACGCTAGTCTACTCTGGTATATCGATGCCCCGTCTCGATACACCCACGACTAGGGACCTTGAAGGATGTACTTATGGACTACCATGTCCCCACTAGTATGATCTGCATAATAGTCCAGGTAGTCAAGTACACATCCTAAGGGCTTTACCAACATGTAACCATAAGACAGTGTAAAGAGACTAGTATACATGTTAAGATAAAGAGTAACCAGATAACATACTATCATATCGAGCAAGAAAGTCATCTCTATATATGTCCAAGAATCCAATATAATATACATCATCTGTACAATACTGGCCTCTAGGGCATACATACAACTAACACATTGTTCATCGAGGCAAACACGATGCACTTAGCTTTCGCGCAATCGAAATCCCAGTTTTTGCGGATTTCCTTATCCGCATTACTGGATTTGGGACCCGGGACAGCAGGTGCCGTAGCGGTGAGGACGTACCCCAATTTGTCATAGGTCAAAGCCATTTTGACATTCCGCAGCCAATCTTTATAGTTTGGCCCTGTCAGTATATTTTTCTCTAAAAGTAACTTAAGTCCAGTCATTTTCAGGGTCGCTGCAATTAGGAGAGAGAGAAGAAAACTCTTTAGCATGATGCTCTTGCAAGTTTAGAGTGGTTTTTAGTTTATCTAAACTGGATGGCTCCCACTGTTTCTCGAATCCTTCCTCAAACCATAAAAGAAGAATTAGCCAGGACTATTCTCACTGTACAATTCTTGCTTAACCGTTCAGCCAGGCCAGTGTCGATACTTCGAAGGAGGTTTTCCAACGCTTTTGCGAAGTTCCTTAATTAAAGAACCTCTTTTCTCTGGGGGCGTAACCCCGCTGACACCTTTCTGGACACCTACTTGATTTATAGCATTGATCGTTAAGTGACGAATATCCTGATAAGTAGCATATACTCAGAGTAGGATCGGGATCCAAATATCATCGTATGATAATGTTGAAGGAATGCTACCAACATTCATCAAACTCCAAATGGTATGCATCTATTTGCAAATTTCAGTTTCTTTAGAAATTCCCGATATAAGTTTTTGCCCCATGCTCTTATGACCTTGGCTTTGGTCAAAATGTCATAAATCACATGTCAAGTTCTACCCTTCATTATCTTGTCAATTTGAACCCATCCGTATATACCCCTGACTTTGGTCAAATGATAATACGACTGTCCCAAACCAACTCATCTATCTTATGCAACAAATGAAAACCCAGCAGCTGCCAAACACTATGCCTTGACTTTGGCCAAAATGCATAGCTTGAATACTACTGAATACCCAAATGAAATGACGGAGGGCTACGAATGGTTTTGGCGAAACCGTGAACGTAGTGAACTTGATATAACCGAAGGAACCTGATAGCTTTTAAAAGGAGTGGTTAAAGCTCCGCATTTAAAAATATCTGTTTTTAAAATTAACCGAGTGGTTTCTTTTAAATTGTTCCAACGATTAAACTTTTGGTTTATTTTCTTTGCATTATAAATAATGCGTCCCATCATTAACCTATCATTGCAGAAAACAACGAAAATACAACGTCCTCTTATGCCATACGCATTCGCCACTGGGTCCCGTCATTACCCGTTAGGTTACTTAACTAACGACAGAGCGGGGGCTGGGCTAGCGTGGGTGTAAAACATAAGTGACGTCTAAATAGCTATCATATATATAGATATTTTACATTCGTCTGACGCAATGATATTCATTCCAGATCACAGATGAACTTAATTGGATTTGCAAGCAATCCGTGTTTGTTTTGAGCCTGCAATAAAAGACGGATTACACAGTTGTGATGAATAGCCATTACCCCACCCAAGACCCCAACGGGTACGGAAAACTACCCACCCTGCAGTTTGTGCACCCCACCTTGGGTCTGTCCTAGGAGCAAAAACAGTAAAATGAAATAATACAACAGTGGCTACAACCGCAACCTGGATGTGCCCCGCAAAATAATATTACAACAAATTACATTTACATCAAATGAATTAAATAATAACCCATCACATAACCCCGGCTATACATCACAACAGTCCAACATAGTTCATATGCACAAACAGATAAAATCCATTACAGAAATGTGCAACCCCCTGCTAACCGACATACTAGCAGTTAGGGGAGATTTACGAACACATTATACAAACACAAATATAATCCAACAAGCAAATACTGTATAATTTCGATCGATTAAACACTTTTAATTTTGCTCCAATACTTCTCTGTAAATCTGAAACCTGAGCAAAAATTAAAAAATTCCAGAAAATACCAAATATCCTATAGAACCAACACAGGAAAATTGGGTTCCTGAATCGCCAACTCGGCGGCGGAAGCGCGGCGGATCGGTGGGATTCGCCGCTGTTCCGCGGCGCTTTAGGCGATTCAGGGGCGGAATTTTCTTGGGTGTTCTTCTACTGTCTTTTCAAGCTTTCTGAACATCCCTGAAAAATTTTTGGACTTCATTTTAAAAACGACAGAAACTGATGATTTCGGGCTTTTCCGGTTTCGTTTCTTCCGTTCGAAATTCATACAAATTTGCAAGTAAGTTAATTATTGTTTAGCGAGGCTCTGATACCACTGTAAGCCGATGTACAACACCCCACGACTTGCGGGGAGGCGGAAATTTGAAAAACGATCTTGTTCTATACTTAAACATCGACTAACCGCATGAATCGAAGCTAAACGATAACTAACAAGAAACATAGAAGTTCTATACTACTATATTTAGGGATTATACCTAACGAATCGTGTCCTTCGTCTTTACGAACTCCACCTCCTCCTCGGCCTTCTCGAAGTAGTAGACGATCCACCCGAGAGCTTTACTCCAAGCTTAGCCTCTAAACTTGAGGCAACTAACCTTCTTTAAGTGCTAATCAAAGAAGCTAGGTGAAATAGAGTGAGGGTTATGGTTTAATTAGTCTAACTAATCCTTGTACTCAACACATGAGAGGGGAGGATTAGGGTTTGAAGAGGGAGAGCTTGAGGAGAGAGAAGATGAACATAATAATGAAGCGAGAATAGTGAGTTATGATAATATATATCAATCATTTCTTTTTATCAAGAAAAGAAAATAAATCAATTTAACAACCATGCTTGATAATATCTAGTGACGATTCATCTCCATGGATAATGACATGTATGAATCATCCATATGACTCACTAATCACATTCATTGTATATGCCACCTAAACCTCCTTAGTCACCACCTTCTAGAAGCTTCTCGCGCAATTACGAGAACGCCCCTCCTTTCCGCAAAAATACGGAAAAACTTTAGACTGTATAAATCCAATAACCGGATACCAGTAACTGGCTTAAACCAAAGCCGACTGGTAAAAACTGTCCGAAAGTCGTACGTGCGTAAACACACGTATGCGTCCGAACCCTTATCGTAAAACCTTACAACCTCTATATCGTTTCTCCCGGAGTAGGGAAACTCTCTGTGTGGGACTCTAGAGACTCGACTACTACGCTGGCAGTAGGTTTAACCACAGACCGCAAGTGGCACTAGCTGTACGTAACGGTCCCCAGGTAGATGTCGATAAGAAGGCCGATGAGGAAACCCATCCGAACTCCTACTGAGTCTGATATGACAATCTCCATACAGTCTGGTCTTCGTCTAAGACTATCGCATATCGGGCCTAGGGGGGCGGCAAGCGTCAGTCCCCTAATAGCGGTATAAGTCGTGTCGGAGCGAAGCCCATTACACCCTGAGAAACTACTGGAACCTACCAGCAAATCTCGCTTTCCCTAGCCAGGGACTTTGCGTAATGGCTCTCTGACACAGCGCGATATCAACCCCCAATACCGAGAGAGACGAATCCTGTCTAACCGCCACTGCCTCCAAGTGCTCGGGACTGCACCCAACTGCTACCTATTTGCACGACTCCTTTGAGCCGTGGTAGGGTAGCAATCTAAGAACAGTGGGACACACTTGAGGTGAAGTAGCAGTGTCAAGTCTGCGGACTATGCTGTACTCATGTCACCTGGGAACTGTTCACTGACAACTGGTATAAAACCAACCAACAGTTCCCTGTGAGTCCTGTCCGGTGTACCCGTAACCTAACGAGCACCTGTATACTATCTCCAGTACGACGTACTGACGGCTGTGGGACAAACCATCTCCCCAACTGGGATAAGAAGCGTACACACTAGTCTACTCCGGAGTATCGATGCTCTGTCTCGATAATCCAACGACTAGGGACCTGAATAAGGATGTGCTTGTAGACTACCCAGCCCCCACTAGTGTGACTGCCATCACAACGCTGATAGTCAAGCAAGATCCTAAGAGCTCTATCAATACGTATACTCACATATTAAGATAGAAAAACCAAGTAGCATACTACCATATTTAGCAAGACTGTTATATACATGTGAATATCCCAAGCTTCCATTAAGTAATATACAAACTAATATGATACAATAATGGCCCCTAGGGCATATACACTAACAATATACAGGTTCGTATTAAAAACACGGATGTCCAGGTATATTTATATATGTTCTTCTGCTGCAATGTTCTGTGATGAGATCATATTACTGCCTGAGACGAATGCTTATACTATATATATATTTGCTGATATATAAATATTACTGCTTTCGTTTCATCTGTGATGCTTAGGAAGCATAAGCTGATGGGTTTTATTAATGAGATTAATAAAAGAAAAGAAACCTAAAAGATGTTGTAGAATAAAAATTTTATAAAAAGGTAGCTACAGTTCTTGCTTTGCACCGCGGTATATATGATATACCCTGCACCTTATTCGATGAGGAAAGAGCCGAGATCCCTTAACCGGGAGTGACCTCTTTAGCAAAACCGGCAGATGCTACAAACTCGCGTTTTAGTTTTTGAGAGCTTAGATAGTTCTTGCTTTGCACAGCGGCATATATGATATACCCTGCACCTTATTCGATGGGGAAAGAGCCGAGATCCCTTCACCGGGAGTGACCTCTTTAGCGAAACTAAGAAAAGCCTAAAAAACACTCCTTTTCAAAATCACTTGTTTATACAACGATATCAAGTTCATTAAGCTCATGGTTTTCTGAAAAACCTGCGTAGCCCTCCATCATTTCAGATAAAGAATATTTAGTATTCGTGCTGCGTTTGTTGGCCTTTCTCAAGGCGTAATGTGCGGTAGTTGACTAGTACTTATCTGATTATGCATGTGATGCGATTGGATTAGGGTAGTCGTACGACCTTGTTGACCTTTGTCAAGGGTCGTGCGGGTAGGTTTATTTCAATCAAGAAATGACGGGTTGAACTTGACTAGCTTCCTATGGTTTGTTGGCCATTGTCAAGGTCATAGGGGGTTTGGGGTAAAAGTATTATCGGGAATTTCAAGTATTGAAATTTGCAATGAGATTGCATACCTTCTATGAGATAGATGGATCCTGATACCCACTACGAGTAAGAGTTACGTCTGGGAGAGTTTTACACAGGACAATTAGCCGATCAAGTAGGTGTCTAGAAAGGTGTTAACAGGGTTATGCCTCTGGGAAGACGAGGTTTATTTTAATTAGGTCCGTGCGAAAGCCCAGGGAACCTCCCTCATGTTAGTGTTTATGCCCTAGAAGGCCATTACTGTATCATACTAGCTTGTATATTACTTAATGGAAGCTTGGGATATTCACATGTATATAACAGTCTTGCTAAACATGGTAGTATGCTACTTGGTTTTTCTATCTTAATATGTGAGTATACGTATTGATAGAGCTCTTAGGATCTTGCTTGTCTACCAGCGTTGTGATGGCAGTCACACTAGTGGGGGCTGGGTAGTCTACAAGCACATCCTTATTCAGGTCCCTGGTCGTTGGATTATCGAGACAGAGCATCGATACTCCGGAGTAGACTAGTGTGTACGCTTCTCATCCCAGTTGGGGAGATGGTCTGTCCCACAGCCGTCAGTACGTCGTACTGGAGATAGTATACAGGTGCTCGTTAGGTTACGGGTACACCGGACAGGACTCACAGGGAACTGTTGGTTGGTTTGATACCAGTCGTCAGTGAACAGTTCCCAGGTGACATGAGTACAGCGTAGTCCGCAGACTTGACACTGCTACTTCGCCTCGAGTGTTTCCCACTGTTCTTAGATTGCTACCCTACCACGGCTCAAAGGAGTCGTGCAAACAGGTAGCAGTTGGGTGCAGTCCCGAGCACTTGGAGGCAGTGGCGGTTAGACAGGATTCGTCCCTCCCGGTATTGGGAGTAGATATCGTGCTGTGTCAGAGAGCCATTACGCAAAGTCCCTGGCCAGGGCAAGCGAGATTTGCTGGTAGGTTCCAGTAGTTTCTCAGGGTGTAATGGGCTTTACTCCGACACGACTTATACCGCTATTAGGGGACTGACGCTTGCCGCCCCCCTAGGCCCGATATGCGATAGTCTTGGACGAACGGACCGGACTGTATGGAGATTGTCACATCAGACTCAGTAGGAGTTCGGATGGGTTTACTCATCGGCCTTCTTATCGACAACTACCTGGGGACCGTTACGTACAGCTAGTGCCGCTTGCGGTCTGTGGTTAAACCCACTGCCAGCGTAGTGGTCGAGTCTCTAGAGTCCCACACAGAGAGTTTCCTACTCCAGGCGAAACGATATAGAGGTTGCATGGTTTTGCGACAAAGGGTTCGGACGCATACGTGCGTTTACGCGCGTACGACTTTCGGACAGTTTTTACCAGTCGGCTTTGGTTTAAGCCAGTTACTAGTATCCGGTTATTGGATTTATACAGTCTAAAGTTTTTCCGTATTTTTACGGATCGGAGGGGCGTTCTCGTAATTACTCGAGAAGCTTCTAGAAGATGTGACTAAGGAGGTTTCTTTTGGAAAGAGAGTGAGTCATAGTGGTGATTCATTCACTTCATTAATGCACATTTATTGCTTAATGACTCATGTTAATGAATCATCACAAGATATTTTGTGAAGCATGCTTATTCATTTCCTTTATTGATTATTTGATAAAAAGAATGCTTCATAATATTATGATACACTCTCTCTCTTCTCTCATTATCATATCACACATTCTCTCTCCTCAAGCTCTCATCTTCAAGATACTAATCCTTAATCCTCATGTGTTGAGATCAAAGGTTTAGTTAGACTAAACAATCCATAACCCTCACTCTATATCATCCTCTCATCTTTGATTAGCAATCAAAGTTGATTAGTTACCTCAAGTTAGAGGTTTAGCTTGGAGTTTCGCTCTCGGGTGGATCGTCTACTACCTAGAGAAGGCCGAGGAGAACAAAGGAGGACGTAAAGAAGAAGGACCGGTTTCATTAGGTATAATCCCTAATCACTTGTGAGATGAAACTTTAGAATACGGTTATTTAGAGTTTAGCTTCGATTCAAGCGGTTAGTCGATGTTCGTTGTTTAAACTTGATAAGTTTTTTTGTAAATTCCGCCTCCCCATAAGTACTGGGGTGTACTACATCGACTTACAGTGGTATCAGAGCCTCGCTAAACACTAAATAACTTAATCGCAAATTTGTACGAATTTCGAACGAAAAAACGAAGCCGGAAAACCCTAATTCTGTTTAGTTTCTGTCGAACTTAAAATAAAGTCCTAAAATTTTTCTGGTGTGTTCAGAGAGCTAGAAAGAAGTCCAGGAGAACACCCAAGAAATTCGAGCCCATGAATCGGCAACTCGGCCGCGCAAGCGCGGCGGATCGGTGGGATCCGCCGCCCTTCCGCGGCGCTTTGGCCGAGTCATGGACTCGTCTTTCTTGTGTGGGTCCCCTGTGACATTTGGGGTTTTCTGGAATATTTAATTATTGCTCAGGTTACTGTTTAACAGAGCAGATTTTAGAGCAATATTGATGTTGTTTATTCGATCGAAAAATACAGTATTTGCGTATTGGATTATATCTGTGATTGTTTAATGTGTTCGTAAACCTCCCCTAACTGCTAGTATGTCGGTTGGCAGGGGGTTGCACATTTCTGAAATGGTTATATCTGTTTGTGCATATAAACTGTATTGGACTGTTGTGGTGTATAGCCGGGGTTAGCAATGGTTTATTGATTTATTCATTTGTTGTAAATGTAATTGTTGTAATATTATTTTCGCGGGGCACTTCCAGGTTGCGGTTGTAGCCACCGTTGTATTATTTCATTTTACTGTTTTTGCTCCTAGGACTGACCCAAGGTGGGGTACACAAACTGCCGGGTGGGTAGTTTGCCGTACCCGTAGGGGTCGAGGGTGGGGTAAACGGCTATTCATCACAACTGTGTAATCTGTCTTTTCTTGCAGGCTCAAAAGAAATACAGATTGCTTGCAAATCCAATATTGTTTATCTGTGTTCTGGAATGAATATCATTGCGTCAGACGAATGTAAAATATCTATATTTATTATAGCTATTTAGACGTCACTTATGTTTTACACCCGCGCTAGCCCAGCCCCCGCTCTGTCGTTAGTTAAGTAACCTAACGGGTGATGACGGGACCCCGTGGCGAATGCGGATGGCATAAGAGGACGTTATATTTTCGTTGTTTTCTGCAATGATAGGTTAATGATGGGACGCATTATCTATAATGCAAAGTAAAACAAACCAAAGTTTAAATCGTTGGAACAATTTAAAAGAAACCACTCCGTTAATTTTAAAACAGATATTTTTAAATGCGGAGCTTTAACCACTCCTTTTAAAAGCTATCAGGTTCCTTCGGTTATATCAAGTTCACTACGTTCACGGTTTCGCCAAAACCAGTCGTAGCCCTCCGTCATTTCTTATGAATGGTCAGTAGTATTCAAGCTATGTTTGTTTGGCCCTTAGTCAAGACATAGTGTTTGGTAGCTGCTGGGGTATTCATTTGTTGCATAGATAGATGAGTTGGTTTGGGACAGTCGTATTACTTTGTTTGGCCCTTAGTCAAGAGTATACGGATGGGTTCAAATCAACAGGATAATGATGGGCAGAACTTGACATGTGACTTATGATTTGTTGGCCCTTAGTCAAGATCATAAGAGCATAGGGAAAAAACTTATATCGGGAATTTCTAAAGAAACTGAAATTTGCAAAGAGATGCATACCATTTGGAGTTTGATGAATGTTGGTAGGATTCCTTCAACATTATCATACGATGATATTTGGATCCCGATCCTACTGTGAGTATATGCTACTTATCAGGATATTCGTCGCTTAACGATCAATGCTATAAACCTAGTAGGTGTCCAGAAAAGTGTCAGCGGGGTTACGCCCCCAGAGAAAAGAGGTTATTTAATTAAGGAACTTCGCGAAAGCGTTGGAAAACCTCCCTCGAAGTATCGACACCGGCCTGGCTGAACGGTTAAGCAAGTATTGTACGGTGAGAATAGTCTTGGCTAATTCTTCTTTTATGGTTTGAGGAAGGATTTGAGAAACAGTGGGAGCCATCCAGTTTAGATAAACTAAAAACCACTCTAAACTTGCAAGAGCATCATGCTAAAGAGTTTTCTTCTCTCTCTCCTAATTGCAGCGACCCTGAAAATGACTGGACTTAAGTTACTTTTAGAGAAAAATATACTGACAGGGCCAAACTATAAAGATTGGCTGCGGAATGTCAAGATGGCTTTGACCTATGACAAACTGGGGTACGTCCTCACCGCTACAGCACCTGCTGTCCTTGGTCCTAAATCCAGCAATGCGGATAAGGAAATCCGCAAAACCTGGGATTTAGATTGCGCGAGAGCCAAGTGCATCGTGCTTGCCTCGATGAACAATGAACATCAGAGGAGGCACGAGGATATGTCCTTAGATGGCATATTTCTCCATACAAAGGAACTTTATGGAGAGCAATCTCGTATAGCAAGATACGAGACCTCTAAGAAATTATTTCGAGCGAGGTTGGCTGTCGGGTCATCGGTAGGTGAACATGTCCTACAGATGATCGGCTATATTGAAGAGCTCGCGGACCTTGGAACGACTTTGGATAATGAGCTCTATACAGACCTTGTTCTCCAGTCCCTTCCTCCCACCTACGCCCAGTTTATCCTCAACTTCAATCTTCAAGGAAAAGAAGTTGAACTTGCGGAACTCCTAAACATGTTAAGGAGTGCAGAGGGCACCTTGCAGAAGGCAAGGGAAACACCCGCTATGTTTGTTGGCGGTTCATCTTCTTCCGGGTCCAAGGCTAGGGCCAAAGGAAGGAAGAAGAAGGCCGCACCCAGACCTAGAGGAGGTGTTAGTAAGGTGGGAAAGAAGGGAAAGAAAAAGTTTACAGCACCGGTAGTTGGCCTGGATGAGTGCTTCCATTGTCACAGGAAAGGGCACTGGAAGAAGGATTGCAAGGCGTGGAACGCCAAGAACCAGGAACCGAAGCAAGCTGTGGCTTCGACTTCAGGTGTGTTTGTAATTGAGAATTGTCTGTCGATCAACTCTACTTCCTGGGTATTGGATACCGGGTCAGGATCTCATATTTGCAATTCATTGCAGGCACTGAGAAACCGTAGAGTGCTGAAGGAAGGTGATATGATCCTCAGGGTTGCTAACGGAGCTAGCGTGGGAGCTGCGTCCGTCAGGGATTATCACCTAGGATTGACGAGTGGACACATTTTGGTTTTACATAACTGTTATTTTGTACCCAGCTTAACGTGTAATATCATATCAGTTTCCTTGTTATCAAATAAAGGTTATGATTTCACGTTTGTAAGAGATGTTGTCAACATCCACCTTAATCATGGTTTGATTGGGTCCGGTACTCTAAATAACGGCATATATGTGTTAAACCAACTCCAAATTTTCAATGTCCAGAACACACTAAAAAGAAAGTCTCCAGATTTAAATAAAGCTTTCTTATGGCATTGTAGACTGGGTCACATCAATGAGAGAAGGTTGACTAAGTTGCATAGAGAAGGATATTTGGACACATTCGAATATCAAACTTATGACACTTGTCAATCTTGTCTCAAAGGAAAGATGACAAAGACTCCATTTACTGGACAAGGAGTAAGAGCAAGCGAGCTCTTAGGACTCATATACAGTGATGTATGTGGTCCAATGTCTACACATGCGAGAGGTGGTTATTCCTACTTCATTACTTTTACAGATGATTTCTCTAGGTATGGATATGTTTTCTTAATGAAGCATAAATCAGAAGCCTTTGAGAAATTCCTGGAATTCAAGAGTGAAACGGAAAACCAAACAGGCAAAAGTATTAAGACACTGAGATCTGATCGAGGAGGAGAATACTTAAGTGCCGAGTTCCTAGGTTACCTAAAAGAGAAAGGAATTCTCTCTCAGCTTACTCCTCTATACACTCCACAGCACAACGGTGTATCGGAGAGACGGAATCGAACCCTATTGGATATGGTACGATCCATGATGAGTAATACTGAGTTACCGCGATCTTTCTAGGGTTATGCGCTAGAATCAGCGGCATATCTTTTGAACCAGGTTCCAACCAAGACTGTGCCTACCACACCATATCAGATGTGGAGTGGGAAGAAACCCTGTCTGAAACATTTTAGGACATGGGGGTGTCCAGCTTTTGTAAAAAAGCAGCATGTGGACAAGCTCGAGGCACGCTCAGTACTGTGTAAGCTTGTGGGATATCCAAAGAACTCCAAGGGATATTATTTCTATTACGCAGAGGAACAAAAGGTTTTTGTTTCTCGTCATGCCCACTTCTTAGAAACTGAATTTTTAGAAAATCAGAAGAGTGGGAGCGAAGTAGAACTGGAAGAAATTCCAGAACCACAAGCTGTTACTGAAAGTTTGGTAGAACCAGAGGTTCAAGAAGAACAGAACATTCCCGCACCCCTCCGCAGGAGTAGTAGGCCGTCTCGTCCGCCTGAGAGATACTACGGTTTTCTCATAGATGGGGATAGAGAGGATTGCATCATAGATGATGATGAACCTACTGACTTCAGGCAGGCCATCCAGAGCGGCGACTCGGTACGATGGCTAGATGCAATGCGGACCGAAATGGAGTCCATGTACACCAACAAAGTATGGACTTTGGACTTTGCTCCAGATGGGGTAAAACCCATAGGATGCAAATGGATCTTCAAGAAAAAGATTGGTGTAGATGGACAGGTGGAAACCTATAAGGCTAGACTTGTTGCAAAGGGTTTTCGTCAAAGACCTGGTTTGGACTATGACGAAACCTTTTCTCCAGTGGCTATGCTCAAATCCATTAGGGTCCTTCTTGCTATTGCTGCCTTCCATGATTATGAAATCTGGCAGATGGACGTAAAGACGGCTTTTCTGAATGGAAATTTAGAAGAGAGCGTCTATATGGATCAGCCAGAGGGTTTCAATCAGAGTGGGAGCAGCGGGAAAGTATGCAAGCTGCTTAAGTCCATTTACGGACTAAAGCAGGCATCGCGGAGTTGGAACATCTGTTTTGATTAGACAGTCAAAGAATATGACTTTATCAAAAATCCAGATGAACCGTGCATATATAGTAAAGTTGTGGCCAGAAGTGTCGTATTCCTCGTCTTGTACGTGGATGACATTCTATTGATAGGAAATGACATTCCTATGCTACAATCTGTCAAAGGATTCTTGTCACACAGGTTCTCCATGAAAGACCTGGGTGATGCCTCTTACATTCTGGGGATCCGGATCTATCGTGATAGATCCAAGAGGATGTTGGGACTTTCGCAGTCCAGGTATATCGACACTATATTGAAAAGATTCAGTATGGAAGATTCTAAGCGCGGTAATCTACCGGCTTGTCACGGAATCACCCTCTCCAAAGAGATGTCTCCCAAGACTGATTTGGAAAGGGAACGCATGTCTATTATACCCTACGCTTCTGCGGTAGGCTCTATAATGTATGCGATGTTGTGTACCAGACCAGATGTAGCTTACGCACTAAGCGTGGTAAGCCGGTATCAGTCAGACCCAGGGGAGAAACACTGGATAGCAGTAAAGAACATTCTCAAGTACCTGAGGAGGACTAAGGAGATGTTCTTGGTTTACGGCGGAAAAGACCTCAGGTTGGAGGCCTTTGCTGATTCCGGCTTCCAGAGTGATAAGGACGATTCCAAGTCCATGTCGGGTTATGTCTTTACCCTCAATGGAGGGGCGGTGTGCTGGAAGAGCTCCAAGCAGGACACCGTTGCTGACTCGACGATGGAAGCGGAGTATATAGCTGCTTGCGATGCCGCAAAAGAAGCAGTCTGGATGAAGAAGTTCCTAACAGAACTTCAGGTGGTTCCTACCATAGTTGATCCAATACCTCTGTATTGCGACAACAACGGAGCTATAGCTTTAGCGAAGGAACCAAGGTCCCATCAGAAGTCCAGACACATCTTGAGGCGGTATCACCTGATCAGGGAGATCATTGATCGTCAGGAGATCGAGGTTCGGAGAGTTGCTTCAGAAGAGAACATTGCTGATCCATTCACGAAGGCCCTTCCTCAGATTCAGTTCGAGAGGCTACTCGAGATCATTGGTCTACGATATGCCAGTACATGGCCCTAGTGCAAGTGGGAGATTGTTAGTGTTTATGCCCTAGAAGGCCATTACTGTATCATACTAGCTTGTATATTACTTAATGGAAGCTTGGGATATTCACATGTATATAACAGTCTTGCTAAACATGGTAGTATGCTACTTGGTTTTTCTATCTTAATATGTGAGTATACGTATTGATAGAGCTCTTAGGATCTTGCTTGTCTACCAGCGTTGTGATGGCAGTCACACTAGTGGGGGCTGGGTAGTCTACAAGCACATCCTTATTCAGGTCCCTGGTCGTTGGATTATCGAGACAGAGAATCGATACTCCGGAGTAGACTAGTGTGTACGCTTCTCATCCCAGTTGGGGAGATGGTCTGTCCCACAGCCGTCAGTACGTCGTACTGGAGATAGTATACAGGTGCTCGTTAGGTTACGGGTACACCGGACAGGACTCACAGGGAACTGTTGGTTGGTTTGATACCAGTCGTCAGTGAACAGTTCCCAGGTGACATGAGTACAGCGTAGTCCGCAGACTTGACACTGCTACTTCGCCTCGAGTGTGTCCCACTGTTCTTAGATTGCTACCCTACCACGGCTCAAAGGAGTCGTGCAAACAGGTAGCAGTTGGGTGCAGTCCCGAGCACTTGGAGGCAGTGGCGGTTAGACAGGATTCGTCCCTCCCGGTATTGGGAGTAGATATCGTGCTGTGTCAGAGAGCCATTACGCAAAGTCCCTGGCCAGGGCAAGCGAGATTTGCTGGTAGGTTCCAGTTGTTTCTCAGGGTGTAATGGGCTTTACTCCGACACGACTTATACCGCTATTAGGGGACTGACGCTTGCCGCCCCCCTAGGCCCGATATGCGATAGTCTTGGACGAACGGACCGGACTGTATGGAGATTGTCACAGCAGACTCAGTAGGAGTTCGGATGGGTTTACTCATCGGCCTTCTTATCGACAACTACCTGGGGACCGTTACGTACAGCTAGTGCCGCTTGCGGTCTGTGGTTAAACCCACTGCCAGCGTAGTGGTCGAGTCTCTAGAGTCCCACACAGAGAGTTTCCTACTCCAGGCGAAACGATATAGAGGTTGCATGGTTTTGCGACAAAGGGTTCGGACGCATACGTGCGTTTACGCGCGTACGACTTTCGGACAGTTTTTACCAGTCGGCTTTGGTTTAAGCCAGTTACTGGTATCCGGTTATTGGATTTATACAGTCTAAAGTTTTTCCGTATTTTTACGGATCGGAGGGGCGTTCTCGTAATTACTCGAGAAGCTTCTAGAAGATGTGACTAAGGAGGTTTGTTTTGGAAAGAGAGTGAGTCATAGTGGTGATTCATTCACTTCATTAATGCACATTTATTGCTTAATGACTCATGTTAATGAATCATCACAAGATATTTTGTGAAGCATGCTTATTCATTTCCTTTATTGATTATTTGATAAAAAGAATGCTTCATAATATTATGATACACTCTCTCTCTTCTCTCATTATCATATCACACATTCTCTCTCCTCAAGCTCTCATCTTCAAGATACTAATCCTTAATCCTCATGTGTTGAGATCAAAGGTTTAGTTAGACTAAACAATCCATAACCCTCACTCTATATCATCCTCTCATCTTTGATTAGCAATCAAAGTTGATTAGTTACCTCAAGTTAGAGGTTTAGCTTGGAGTTTCGCTCTCGGGTGGATCGTCTACTACCTAGAGAAGGCCGAGGAGAACAAAGGAGGACGTAAAGAAGAAGGACCGGTTTCATTAGGTATAATCCCTAATCACTTGTGAGATGAAACTTTAGAATACGGTTATTTAGAGTTTAGCTTCGATTCAAGCGGTTAGTCGATGTTCGTTGTTTAAACTTGATAAGTTTTTTTGTAAATTCCGCCTCCCCATAAGTACTGGGGTGTACTACATCGACTTACACCTCAAGTACCAACACTGATCTGGCTGAAAGATTGACGAAATTGTAGGGTGTGATTAATCCCGGATAATCTTACCTTTTAGGGTTTGAAGGAAGATTTGATAAAAACAGTGGGAGATATCCTGATCAGATAAGATAATAACCAATCTAATCTTGCAAGAGCATACGCTAAAATCTTTCCTTCTCTCTCTCTCCAGGTAGCAACCGTGTCAGGACTTAATTTAGATAATAATATGGATGTATTGACTGAACCCGCTTATTATACTGAGCAGGCGATCGTTGGTCCCGTTCTTTCTTATAAGAGTTATAAGACTGAACAGGAAACAGGAGAATATCTGGATTCTCATACCGCCCAAACAAAGAACATATATGCTGATGCATCTTCTTCGGGTGTGTTAGTTATTGAGATCTGTTTCTCAGTTCACCCTACGTCCTAGGTATTACATACCGGATCGGGATCCCACATATGTAAATTGTTACGTGGGCTACGTAAAGGTAGAGAACTGGGAAAGGGTGATCATTCCGTTCAAGTAGGGAATGGTGCAAGTATTGCAGCCAAAGCAGTTGGCAAATATCACCTTGTATTACCAAGTAGTAATATATTGATTCTGAACGAGTGCTATTATATACCGAACATGATGTGCAACATTATATCAGTTTCCTTATTAAGTAAAGAAGGATATAATTTTGTAGTACAGGATAATGTTATGAATATATTCCTAGATCAAAAATTGATTAGATCAGGCTCGTTAAATAATGGCATATACGTTCTCAATCAAAATACAGTCCTTAATATACAAAACACAAATAAGAGGAAAAGTTCAGAAATGAACGAATCCTACTTATGGCATTGTAGACTTGGTCATATTAATGCGACACGGCTGGCTAAGTTACATAAGGATAGATATTTGAATCCGTTTGAATTATCATCTCATGATACTTGCCATTCATGTCTCAAAGAAAAATGACCAAAACTCCGTTTAGTGGACACGGAGAAAGAGTTACAGAACTCTTAGGACTGGTACATAGTGATGTATGCGGACTCATGTCTACACATGCCAGGAACGATTCTTCTTACTTTATTACATTCACTGACGATCTCTTTAGATACGGACATGTGTTCCTGATGAAATACAAGTATGAAGCTTTTGAGAAATTCAGAGAATATAAGAACGAAGTAGAGAACCAAACAAGCAAAAGTATTAAGATCCTTCGATCCGATCGAGGAGGAGAATACTTAAGCAATGAGTTTCTAGATTATCTAAAAGAGAATGAGATTCTCTCTCAGCTTACTCCTCCTTATACACCACAGCACAACGGTGTATCAGAGCGGAGGAATCGCACCCTATTAGATATGGTGCGCTCTATGATGAGCACTGCTGAGTTACCTATTTCCTTCTGGGGACATACACTAGAGACAGCTGCATATCTATTGAATCAAGTTCCATCTAAACCTGTACCTACCACACCATATGAGATATTGAGTGAGAAGAGACCATGTCTTAAACGAGTTAAGATATGGGGTTGTCCAACCTATGTTAAAAAGCAAAATTCGGAAAAACTCGAGGCACGGTCAGTTCTTTGTATGTTTGTGGGATATCCTAAACATTCACATGGATATCTATTCTACCACAGCGAGGAACAAAAGGTGTTTGTTTCTCGACATGCCACCTTTTTAGAAAAGGAATTTCTTGCAAAAGAAATTAATGGCGATGCGGTAGAGCTGGAAGATGTTCCAGCACCACAAACTATAACTGAAGATTTAGTGGAACCAGATGATTCAGTAATTACCGACGAACCCTAGCCTTTCCGCCCATCTAGCAGGGTTTCTCATCCACCTGAGAGATACTACGGTTTTCTCATTGATGGTGGGAGTGAGGATTGCATCATGGAAGATGATGACCCGACTAGTTTGGAGCAGGCCATCACGAGTGGTGACACTATGAAATGGCTGGAAGCAATGCGATCTGAGATGGAATCCATGTACACGAACAAAGTATGGACTTTGGAAAATGCTCCTGAAGGGGTAAAACCCATTGGGAGCAAGTAGATCTTTAAAAAGAAAATTGGTGTAGATGGAAAAGTTGAGACTTTCAAAGCTAGACTTGTTGTAAGGGGTTTTCATCAACAACCAGGTGTAGATTATGACGAAACCTTTTCTCTAGTGGCTATGCTTAGTCCATCCAGATCTTACTTGTCATTGCTGCATACCATAACTACGAAATCTGGAAAATGGATGTTAAGACCGTCTTTCTAAACGGTGATTTAGAAGAGTGCATGTACATGACTCAGCCAGAGGGCTTCGTAGATAGTGGGAGCAGCGGAAAGGTGTGCAAACTGCTTAAATCCATTTATGGGTTAAAACAAGCATCGTGGAGTTGGAACATCTGTTTTGATGTTGTAGTCAAAGAGTTTGACTTCATAAAAAATATTGATGAACCTTGTATTTATAAGAAGGTTGCAGAGAGTAAGATTGTATTCTGCGTATTGTACATGGATGACATACTCTTGATAGGGAATGATGTTCATATGCTGCAATCAGTCAATCTCTTCTTATCACAACGATTCTCATTGAAAGATCTAGGTGATGGCTCCTGCATATTGGGAATCATGATCTATAGAGATAGATCTAAACGGATACTGGGATTGTCCCAATCCAGGTACATTGACACTGTACTAAAGAGGTTTAGTATGGAAGAATCCAAGCGTGGGAACTAACCCACGATCTCTGGACTCGCTCTCTCCAAAGAGATGTCTCCCAAGACTGATTTGGAGAGAGCTCGCATGCAAAGGATACGTTATGCTTCGGCAATAGGCTCTATCATGTATGCGATGCTATGTACCAGACCCGATGCAGAATACTCACTAAGTGTAGTAAGTAGGTATCAAGCAGATCCTGGAGAGAGTCACTGGACAGCTGTGAAGAGCATTCTCAAGTACTTGCGAAGGACTAAAGAGATGTTCTTGGCGTATGGTAATGGAGAACTCCAGGTGGAGTCCTTTACCGATTCAAGCTTCCAAAGCGATAAGGACGACTCTAAGTCGCACTCGGGATTTGTCTTTACACTCAATGGAGGGGCGGTGTGTTGGAAGAGTTCCAAACAGGATACCATTGCAGACTCGACGATGGAGGCTGAATACATCGCTGCCAACGATGCTGACAAAGAGACTGTCTGGATAAAGAAGTTCATTAGTGAACTTGATGTGGTTCCATCAATTGAGCTTCCAATACCTTTGTATTGCGATAACAATGGAGCTGTAGCTTTGGCCAAGGAACCCAGGTTCCATCAGAAGTCCAGACATATTCTGAGGCGGTATCACCTGATCCGGGAGATAGTTGATCGCCGGGAGATCAAGGTCAGGAGAGTTGATACGAAGGACAACACTGCGGATCCACTCACGAAGGCCATTCCCCAGATACATTTTGAGAGATTATTTGGGATGCTAGGTATGAGATACTACAGCAGCCGGCCTTAGTGCAAATGGGAGATTGTTAGTTATGTATATGCCCTAGGGGCCATTGTTGTACATATGATGTATATTATAATGGATACTTGGATATATATAGAGAGGACTTTCTTGCTCGTCATGATAGTATGCAATTTGGTTTCCCTTTATCTTAACATATTGACTTATATTTGATTACTGTCTTACTCTCACATGTTGATAAAGCCTTTAGGATCTGTACTCGACTACAGGGAATAAGATGAGATCATACTGGTAGGGCCACGGTAGTCGATGAGTACATCCTATAACAGTTCCTAGTCGAGGGTGTGTCGAGACAGGGCCTCGATACACCAGAGTAGAGTAGCGTATACGCATCTTGACCCATATGATGGGCGATGGATGATCGCATAGCCATCGGTGTTTTGACATTAGAGATGGTGTACGGGTGCTCAGTGGAGACTGGGTACACTGGACGGACTCGCCAAGAACTCTCATATGGTGATATACCACACGTCAGATGGCAGTTCTCCGGTGACACTGGTACAGGGTAGTCTGTAGACCCGAGATCGTCATAGAGTCTTGTGTGATTCCCACTGTGCTTTGATTTCCACCTTACCACGTCCAAGAAGGCATGCAAAACGGTGGATTTTGGGTGCAGTCCCGAATCACATGGAGGCAATGAGCGATAGGAGGGGATTCGTCTCTCCCGGTATAGGGAGTTGATGTTGTGCTGTGTTCGATTGGCTATAACTGGAAGTCCCTTGCTAGGGCTGATATAGAGATTTACTAGTAAGTGTTACCAGTAGTTTCTCGACCCGTTATGAGCCTCACATCGACACGACTTATCGGTTACTGGGGTCTGACGTATACCACCCCTAGACTAGATATGCAACATGTCGGATGAAGAGACCAGACTGTACGGGGGTGTTACAGATTGGATTCATAGGAGAATATACAGGCTAGCTTGTTGATCTTCTGATTGCTCAATACCTGGGTGGCTGTTACGTTTAGCTGACCGCTTGCAGCTTGTGGGTGTTTGATATGATCATCACCTGCTACCGGCGTATTGACGATTCATTAGAGTCCTACACAGAGGTTTCTTGACTCAGGCAAAACAAAGAAGGGGCATGTTCACACCATTATATTGCATTATTATATTCCCCATTCTTATTCTTTTTACAAATAAACTGGTGCTTTTGACGCATGTCTGCTACATATTACAGGTTACAGGTTCTTGGATCTAAAACAGTGAAAAAGATAAAAGACGATACAAAAGTGGAACTGCAACCAATAAATAGAAGGATCTTGATCAAGCCTACATAAAGATAAGTTCACAAACTACAAGGCAACTCAAATTCCAAGACTTCGTCTTGAAGCAACGGTTAAAATCAACTACACTATTCACTAGAGATTTGGAAGAAGCCTTAAAGCCCATTTGAGAAAAGACCTGCAGAAAAAGGAAGCACAAGACACCAGGAGCCCACAACAGAATTTTCAGATCCCAAACCTTCCTTTTGGCCGCGGAACCGCGGCCAAACAATGCCTCGGGCCGCGGTTCCGCGGCGGTGTTGATGAATCATGGGCAGAAAAATTACCTAATTGTTGTGGCGGCAAGGATCTTTGACTAGGTCTTTTCTTAGAGGGCATTTTTGTAAAAGCAGACGTGCGAATCAATTGTAAACCTAGGGTTTCTATTTCATATAAATAGAACCCAAATCATTGTATTTTTCTATGCCTCCCGCATGCCTCTTTTTATGAATAAAATTTAGAAATCATTTGGAGAGCATCGATGCCTCTTTTCATTTCAGAAATTCAGATCTGACAAGTCTCGTGTTAATGTTTGGAGTGAGCCATCTGTAAAGTAAGTAGATTTATTTAATTGCCCTAGTTTAGATTTCAATTCTTGCCCTAGGTAATTTTTCATTCTTTGCCCTAGATTAAATTTAATTTCTTGCCCTAGTTATATCTTTAATTCCTTGCCCTAGTTAAATTTAATTCTTTGCCCTAGATAAATGATAGATTTAGTTTTTAGATTTAATAAGAAATCCGAACACCCATCGGAATTAACTCGTTTGAGCGATTAGGAAATTCACAACATCCCTGTGGACCGACCCGTACTCACCGGCTAGCTACAAAGCGACGCCGTTCTTGATTGCGGTTAATAGATAGTTTTTGAGATAAATCAAATGGCATCGTTGCCGGGGATGGCGTGTCATTTTCTTTTTGCAATTTCGGGTTGATAATCATAAAAACTGAAAAATCAAAAAATCTAAAAACTTCTCATCTTTGTATTTTGTGAAGGGTATTTTTTGTTTGAATTTTGCAGGACCTACAATCGAGACGGATCTGGAAAAATCCAGAGTTCGAAACAGAAAACGATACATCAGAACAGAAAGAGGTTGGAAAATCAGAACAGAAAATTTTTATTGGAGACCTGAAGCCTCCGTACCGCCGCCATTCCGCCGTGCAAGCGCGCTCCCGCCGCTCAACCGCCGCGTCATGCTGACGTCATCGTGCGAAATTTTCACTGTTTGTTTCCTTTTTCCCCCTTCTGCAACCTAAAATATATCTTTTGGAAAATCTCTTGCAGGATTCTTTGCGCTTAAAAAAATCATTCCCCTTCCAAATAACAATCTTATGCAGGATTCTTTATGCCGCGCATAAAATAAAAATATTTGATTGCAAGTGATTCACTGTTTTGCATATCTTTAATTGGACTTTAAGGGGCTTTTTAACCAATAAAGATTAGGAGGGGATTTCATCACCTTTCCCAGGACCCCAGAAATCACATAAGTCATTTGTATTGACCAATCTTAATTAAAAATTACTAGACTCAGCCCTAAGGACGTCGCGCTCAATAGGACAGAGGACTAGTTATAGGCATCGGCCGTTTATCCTAACCTGACTTTGCGGTGACTAGGCAAGTGTGTCAAGGCTAGTGGTTTTTAATTAGGCCCACTACTGTGGTTCCTTCCCACTTACCTGGCACTTACCTAGCCGCAATTGGCAGTGAAGAGGCGGTGTGAGGTCCTATCTCTAGCCCTTTGGAACAGTTAGGAGCTATCTAGCTGACCTAGGTAACCCTAGAGTTAGGCCTGATTGTGCATTTTTTGTTGATCGAAAGTGTGTCTTAGCCCTTTATCAAAAATCTTTTTTGCAAACAGTTCTAAATAAAGAGAAAAAGGAAAAGGAAATTTTAAAAAAAAAAGGCTTGCAACTTCTGTCGCTAAGAAATCCTTGCACCACCTACCTTCTTCATCTTCTCTTTCTATTATCATGGGTACCCCACATCATAAATCTCTTGCCGAACATTGGTATCCTGAACCTAATTTTGCCTCGTACGTCAATTGTTTCGGTCGATTTAAGGAAAATCCCTCCGTGCCCAAAATATCTTTGAATGATCAAATAGAAGCGTCTAGGAGAAACAGTTTGACTTTGCAACCCACTTTGTGTCAACCATGTCAACCTTCACCACCTTCGTATGTTGATACCACTTTTTAAGTCCTGCTGTAACTCCTAAACCGATGTTCATTGCTGAGCATATTGCTCAATCTCGTAGCCGATCTTTCACCCCTCTCCACACATCTAGTTCTAGGAATCAACAAGTCCATTCACCTTTTTATCCATATGTTGACCCTACTCCTGTCCAACCATCCAATTCCTACCAGTCCTACCCGACTATGCCACCTTCACTAGACACTGTTTCTACACAGCCATTAGGGAGTTTCACGTATCCAAACAACTTTGAATCCTTTACCGAAAACCCTTCACCACCCATGTCTAGTTTGGAACAGTCGTTGGCAGCTTATATTGCAGCAACAAACAAAATGACTAGGAATGTGGAAGCGTCCATGGCCGCCCTTATGCAACCTGCTGAACTGGAAGCTAGCTTCAAATTTTTCAATTTATGAGGAGGCGGTTGGACAGAGAGAGAATGTGAGAGGATTTCCAAATCAAACCTACCCATACCCAATTGAATCCAACAACTCCAATTTTTAAACATATGTCCAAAATGATGAGTTGTACGACTTTGTAGTGCTCGATTTGCCAAATTGTGAAGAACCCCTTTCAAGTGAAACCACACTTAATCCTTTCGATCTTTACACCTCTACTCTAGAACCTAAATCGATAAATATCCATGCTTTTGATGAGGTGTCAGAAAATATTGATTTTCACTTGATTGAGGATTTAGACGCCGGGAATATTTCGGATGATGAACCAGAAGATTTGATTGAAATTTTATGTCCAACTCATCATCCCGAGTCATTAGATGTTTCTCCCGAACTGCATATGCATCTTGATTTTGATGATATTGGGATGGATGAACAAAATTTTGAGGAGAATTATGAGGATAGTATTGAGGAGAGTATTGAGGATAATATTGAGGTTGAATCATTTTTGTTTGATGTGTCGGATTTTCGAATTCACCCTCCCGAACCTTTAACTGTTATATCACCCTCCCTCTATTCCATCGTTCCGACTATGCAAAAGATCACGCTTAAAGACTGTGAGCTTGAAAAATTTCTCTTTGAATCTGACACAGTTCTCACAGACGATAATGATTACGAGTGTTTCACTTTTTCAGACGATGTTGAAAACTCACCTCCCGAGTTTGAGTCCTTTACATTTTCAGATGAGTTAGTTGAACCATCAGACTCGGTTGCTTACAGTTGTTTCGAACCATTGATGGAATCTTTCAAGTTCGAGACAGATTACTTAGGTGAGAGTACGACTATCCCTAATTCACTCCCTTCCCTACCTTCCATTGTTCCGACCGTGCAAGTGACCATTACACTTTCATCTCCAATACCAAGTTCGGCGTACCCATGCGTTCTTGCGAATCTTGAGGGATTTGACCCTATTAAATGACGAGTTGATAGGTTAGCACAATCGCTTTTAACACATCGGTCATAACAAATTGTGCTAATTTATTCACTCGATTTATACCCTCAAGATCGTACCCTACCGAGACCGTATCCCGTTTCTACCTCCACACGGTCTCGTCTCATCTCTTTTCTTTCCACTCCATTCTTTCACCAACTCGACCATTACCACGATAAGGTTTTTGAATGGTTGGTGCTAACCTTTGGCTTGTGTAAGGCCAAGCTTAAGTTTGGGAAGAACCTTGTTGTATATATGTATATATATTTTTTGTTTTCTTTTTCTATAAAAAATAAATAAAATAAAATAAAATTCAAAGCATTAAAAAATATAAAATTTTTATAAACAAATAAACAGTGGAGTGCCGACATTTTGACCCTCTTGGTGTAGCATGACAGTGAAGACATTGTCAAGTTTAAGTTTAGGGGTATGCTTGGTAAGTCTTCTTCCTTCGCATTCATTTATACATAATTTTGCATTTGCATATTTATTTGAAAACCCATAAAAATTTCAAAAATTATAAAAATTATTGTATTCAATTTTGGCCTAATTGACTTGAGTTTGAAAAATAGGTTAACTGGCTAGGAACAACTAGATCTTGGACTTAGTAAATTAAAAACCCTAAAAATAACCTTTCTTAAAGTTTAACGGTAGAAAGTATATGTCTTTGTAGTTTATTTAGAAATGGGCAAATTTTGAGTTCATTTCTTGGGCTAAGTCGAAACAAAGAAAAAATTTTGATACTTTTATTAGAGTATAAGTTTGAAAAATAATTCCTAGCTTAAGTCTAAATTCTGAAAATGTATACCCTACATAATTGCTCAATCACGCACCTTGAAACTTGGAATAGTAGAGGAGACCTTGAAATGCTCTTGTCTAAAGTCCTTGGTACGAAAAAAATAAAAAATATATATATAAGTGTGAATAAATAATTAAAAAATGAATACTGGTTTTTGTGATTACATAAGGCTGCAAAAATAGAAAAATATTTAGCGAGGGTGCTTCATCACCTAGTGCCTTAGACCAACTGGTTTGGGAGTCACTGCTAAATGCCTTGGGTGTTGCAAGACTAGGAATTACGCTTTAAAGTACAAACACATTTTGTAATCGGTCGTTGGTACCTCAAGAAGTATTAACGGTCGCATGAAGGATGTGTAAGCAAAATTCAATTAAAAATTCACCAATTAATAAGTAGTTTGGACAACGGAAAAGGGTATGATTGCTTGATTTGAATTTCTAAGTGTAGGGGTGATTTATACACACACGTGGGGATATGTGATTGGTGTTTAGATAAGAGAAAGGAATGAAGAATAAAACTTGTATCTTTAGTATAGTTGATAAAAATTCCTAAGTTAAGATGGAACCCTAGAAGGTAAATTTAAGAGATGCCGAAAGCTAAGTAGGTTTGCAGAACATATATAATCTTAAGTTAAATGATGAGGAAGTCTGAAGAATACGGGTGGATAGTTTACGAGTCGAAGATAATAGAGTTCTTGTTAGAAAACCGTAATTGGAGAATAAAAGTCAATAGGCCTAATTGATAGGATTTTATGGGTAGTATCTGCTAAAAACCCTCAGGAGACAACACTCCTCCTACTAGGGACACCTAAAGATTTAACGGCTTGTTGGACGAGCTCAGTGCAATCGCGTTTCCCTGCGAAAGTGCGGTTAGATTTTTATCGAGAATAAAAAAAATAAGTTTGCTCGAGGATGAGCAAAAGATAAGTTTGGGGGTATTTGTTCACACCATTATATTGCATTATTATATTCCTCATTCTTATTCTTTTTACAAATAAACAGGTGCTTTTGACGCATGTCTGCTACATATTACAGGTTACAGGTTCTTGGATCTAAAACAGTGAAAAAGATAAAAGACGATACAAAAGTGGAACTGCAACCAATAAATAGAAGGATCTTGATCAAGCCTACATAAAGATCAATTCACAAACTACAAGGCAACTCAAGGTCCAAGATTTCGTCTCGAAGCAACGGTTAAAATCCACTACACTAATCACTAGAGATTTGGAAGAAGCCTTAAAGCCTATTTGAGAAAAGACCTGCAGAAAAAGGAAGCACAAGACACCAGGAGCCCACAACAGAATTTTCAGAGCCCAAACTTTCCTTTTGGCTGCGGAACCGCGGCCAAACCATGCCTCGGGCCGCGGTTCCACGGTGGTGTTGATGAATCATGGGCAGAAAAATTACCTAATTATTGTGGCGGCGCGGATCTTTGTCTAGGTCTTTTCTTAGAGGGCATTTTTGTAAAAGCAGACGTGCGAATTAATTATAAACCTAGGGTTTCTATCTCCTATAAATAGAACCCAAATCATTGTATTTTTCTATGCCTTCCTCATGCCTCTTTTTATGAATAAAATTTAGAAATCTTTTGGAGATAATCGATGCCTCTTTTCATTTCAGAAATTCAGATCTGACAAGTCTTGTGTTGATGTTTGGAGAGAGCCATCTGTAAAGTAAGTAGATTTATTTAATTGCCCTAGTTTAGATTTCAATTCTTGCCCTAGGTAATTTTTCATTCTCTGCCCTAGATTTAATTTAATTTCTTGCCCTAGTTAGATCTTTAATTCCTTGCCCTAGTTAAATTTAATTTTTTGCCCTAGATAAATGATAGATTTAGTTTTTAGATTTAATAAGAAATCCGAAAACCCATCGGAATTAACTCGTTTGAGCGATTAGGAAATTCACAACATCCCTGTGGACCGACCCGTACTCATCGGCTAGCTGCAAAGCGACGTCGTTCTTGATTGCGGTTAATAGATAGTTTTGGAGATAAATCAGGGCACATATGTGATATGTGCACGACCGAGGATAATGCGATATGAGATACCGTATTATATTCTCGTGATATTTAGATATGAGCCGGGTCATCGGATCAAGTGTTGATTCGATGAATCGGTACATGATATATTAGTCGGTTATATTCGATATAGCCGGATTGTCGGATCAAGTGTTGATTCGATAATTTAATGTATAATAATATATATGATATATTGCATTACATTATCTAATATTGGCTCGCTTTATTATTTCATTTTCCCACCGGGTAATACATTGATATATATGCGATATATGTTAATTGTATTATTTTCTTTTGTTACAAAATATATTATATATGTGATATACAATATTGTAATATGATATGATTACTAATGCAACAAGTTTAGTGGAGATTAAATAAGGTTAGGGTTTGAATTGGGTTAGTTCTTTCATGAACCTTCTAGAAGGTTTTCTTTTTTCATGAGCTAAGATATTATGGTTAATATTTTCTAGTGACTCATTCTTAACCCAACCCAAACCCTTAGCCCTAGCTAATTCTCTACATGAATTATCCTTGTCATAGTTGACCATGGTTACATTATTAATCATATATCATTTCATTATTCATCACAAAAGGAATTGATTCATTATTCTTGATCTTCTTCAACCTTGAGCTTTGAGAAAGCTTTCTAGGTTTTCTTTATGTGATGATTTTGTGTGAGAATTTGATATAAAAAGAAAGCATAAATACTACTTCATCATCCTCATCTAATCTAACCAATTAGATTAGGCTGTTCACCTCATTAGAGAGAGAGAGAGAGCTTGAGTTATAGAAACTTCGAGGTAGATCATCGGAGAAAAGGAAGACTACAAGCTAGCATTGATCGTTCGAGTTGTGGAGCCTTTCTTGAGTCCGGGAGATCATGGATCGCGGCGAAGGAACTTCTACTCGGAGCTTATGAAGCGAAGGAGCGGACTACAAAGGTTGTAATCTCTCACACTTAGTTGTAAAGATGTTTACTTGCATGTTAAACCCTAATAATCTAGCAAAGATCCCGGCTTTGGGTTGTTCGGCACGTCTAAATTTTTATTCGGGCATGGTTGATGCCTTATAGACCTTTGAAAGAGTGCCTAGGAACCCTACACATAAGTATGAATATATCAATGTATATGTGCACCAATATGGATATACAATGTGTATGTGCGCAAGTATGAATATATCAATGTATATGTGCAACAATGTGGATATACAATGTGTTTGTGCGCAAGTATGAATATATCAATGCATATGTGCACCAATATGGATATACAATTTGTATGTGCGCAAGTATGAATATATCAATGTATATGTGCACCAATAAGGGTATACAAATGTGTATGCGCAAGCAAGTTATGTGAAGAGTCATATCATGATGCAGCAATCCTACTGTGTAGTGACATGGCAATTATCGATGATGAAGTGTGTGAGCCTATCGTCTGTGCGCGTGTAACATACGCATCATCGATAATGGTGCAGGTGTAATATCACGGTATAAGTAGTACAATGTGAATAACATGAATGCATCATAAGGTAAATCATATGTAAGTGCTGACGGGTATACGTATCTAATATGACCGAGTCGGGGAATCTATCAATCGGCATCTAGCTTAACAACATCACGTGCGGTATGATCCATCGTACGACAACCTCTAGTCAAGGGTAAGGATCAATCATCAAGTCAAACTCATCACGCACGGAAAATCATCGTACGGCGGCATTAAGCTAATAGGGATCATATCATCCTATAAGACAAATGAGGGTATGGCCTAATATCACGTACGGCCTATCATCCGTGATTCACAACATTCTATATATATATATATATATATATATATATATATATATATATATATATATATAGCTATGTCCCAGGTCACATCCGCAATAATCTCATATCAAGGGACCGGCAGGGTATAAATCATCTCGATCGACTCGCATCCGTATACCAACATATCATCATATCCGTCTTATATTCTTTTATTGCATTTATATCACACATCTAATCGAATCTACATCAACATTCTATCTCTACTAAGTATAAGTATCTAATCTAACACACACACCCGAACCATACAATCAGATTTTTAAATAAGTGAATCGTAGTTTTGAAAATAAGGGTTACGGTGTTTTTAAGAGAAAGATATCATTTGAAAATCCGTAACATCCCTCAAAGTATATGTTTAAAGGATACATACGATTCTTCGGTTTAGAAAAGGTATGGTTCGGATGACGCCTCTACATTGACTATCCAGTCCTACAGTACCCTAAACGGCAATATCGCTAAACGACATCCTATGATAGTAGTAATATATCACTTCTAACTATCCTCTAGTTTCTAATATGGTTTCATAGCTTTCTCATTCTAACCCTAGTTTCCTAATCTAGGTTTCCTAACCATATTCTATAAATCAGTTTTCCATCAAAACTTTGCGGGGGTGATATATGCCATCCACCCGACTTCCCCCGTGGATATAGATCCACCCACCTTAGCTTGTCGATGCCGATGTCGCCACGCACTTGCTTGTCGTCCCGAAGACTTCACGGGGGTACCTACACATCATAACGTATCATGCCGCATTAAAATCGAATTCAAAATCAAAACGAAACACGAAAACCAAAATGTCGCACGAATCATCCATAGGTAAAAACCTATGGTCTACATCTCGCAATTCAACCAAATATCAATCGATATAGACGTAAAAACGTCAAATAATCGAATACAATACCAAATATCAAAACTTAAATCCATAAACATCATGAAAAATAAGACAGCAACCCAGAAAAGTGGTCCCAGATTTCTGTTCGGGTCAAAACTATGTAAGCAAACAACACTGGGGTCATGTACAGGGGTCTTATGAACTACAGAAACAACCTGGGTACTAACCCACACTACATGGCCAGCCACAGAAGCCCAAATTCCGGCCAGGCTGGATTTCTAGGGGGATTAGGGTCTCGTTTTGGTAGGGTGGTCTCGTATTGGTTCAATTTGGCCTCTAGATTTGTTTGTTTGTCTCAGAAATTCCCCGGATCATCCCAGATTTCCCTGCACACTCGATTTCCTCTCAAATCGACATAGATAGTTTTCTGTTTTGGTTTTCAGGTGTTTGCTTCAGTATGGTTTGGGTTTCTAAGATCATAGGGGGGTTTAAGGTCACCCCTAAGGCCTACTAGCACTAACCCAACTCAAATTTAACCCTAACCGTTTCTTGAAATTTTCAAAGTCTACTAAACCGATCTAAATCACTTCTAAACATGCATGAAAGGTAAAGTGAATGAAATACTATTCTAAGGGTGATGAAATTACCTCACATAGGCAACTCAAGAAAAACCCTAGCTCCTCAAGGTTGTCAAAATCTCAATTTTCTTGGTTCATTGCGATGAGGGTGAGGAGGTAATCATTTTTTTATGAAAGGGTATAGGGTTTTGGCAAGGTTTTTGGGATGTATCAAGAGGGTAGAAGATGGAGGGAGATGAGGAAGAGGAAGAAGAAGAAAACGGTGGAGGGACAAATGGGCAGCACTCTCTCCCTCTCTCTCACTTTCTCACTCTCATTCTTATTCCTAGCATGCTTATCTCATCATTATGCCCCCTTTTGACTTTCTCCTCAATCATTTCTCTTTTCTTTTCTTTTCTTTTCTTTTCTCACCAAAAAGCCCAACCCTAACATAAAACACACAAATGAAATAACATGTAACATGTCATGATGCACTAACCATGAAAACTGTAGAAACACGGATTTGGCTTAATCGCGATTAGCAGTGCACTAATCGGGTTTTTATCGAAAGTGCATATTATAAATTTTAAAAATGCCTAATCCTTAAAATATATTTTTAAATGAATAAATCATTTTAATTTCTATTTATTTCATAAGTATTGGTATATATTTATACCCTTTTTCGAAAACCCCAATTTCGCAAATCGGGCAGTTTTCGGGAAATATATTATTTTAATATTAAATTCCAAAAATAATATTTTATATTTTCTGAAATGTTATAGATAGGAGGGGTTTCGTCTCTACCGGTATTGGCGGTTGATGTTGCGCTGTGCTCGATTGACCATAAAAGGAAATCATAGGCCAAGATTGCTGAGATTTACTGGTAAGTGTTATCAGTAGTTTCTCGAAATGTTATAGACCTCACATCAGCACGACTTATCGGTTACTGGGGTCTGACGTTTACCACCCCTAGACTAGATATGCGACATATCAGATGAAGAGACCGGACTGTACGGTGGTGTTACTGATTGGATTCACAGAAGAATGAGCAGGCTTGCTTGTTGATCTTCTGATCGCTCAATACCCGGGTGGTCGTTACGTTTAGCAGACCACTTGCGGCTTGTGGGTATTTGATATGATCATCACCTACTGCCGGCGTATTGACGAGTCTTTAGAGTACTACACAGAGGTTTCCTAGTTCATGCGAAATGGAGTAGGAGCACATATGTGATATGTGCAGGACCGAGATTAATACGAGTATTTAATACCGTATTCTATTCTCGCGATATGTGATATTGGCCGGTTATATGTGATATAGCCGGGTTATCGGATCAAGTGTTGATTTGATGAAATAATATATAACATATGTGTGTGTGTGTGTATTATATGCTCACTTAAATATTTATTATTCTCACTTATAATGCATTTAACATATATGTGATATATGTTTATTGTATTGTTTTCTTTTGTTACATGAATATTATATATGTGATATGTAATATTGTGACATGCTAGGTTACACATGCAACATGTATGTATGAGACTCATACTATGCTAGGGTTTATGTTAGGGTTTCATTTATCATTAAGCAATTAAAAATTAGTGGATTTAATCAAAGCTACAAGCTTGAAGAAGCTTGTAGATAAGCTTTTACTTAGTCCACTCTTTTGTTTCTACTTAAGATATTTTGTGACCTAACCATTAACCCTTACCATGGTTAATTCTCTATATGGGTTAGTGTATGGATGATATACTCACCCAAGTGTTGCATTTTAACCATGAAGGTTATTTTCATTACTTGAGATATTTCCTTCTTTTTCTTCTTCTTCCTCATCTCATTTTTGCACTCTTGATTTTGAGATCAAGAAGAAATATAGTGAGAAATTAAATACTAAAATGAGCTAAATTCCTACTTCATCATCCTCTACCATTAGCCATTTAGTTTATGGTGTTTGCTTCACTAATCCACACAATTAGTGCAGAGATAGCATGAGCTAGTGTTTCCTCGACGTAGGATATCTTCGGCCTCGAAGACTTCGAAGCAAGCTTGTTCATTTCTTCATGGGAGCCTCTCTAGAGTCTAGAAGTTCATGATTGCAGCGAAGGGACTACTATACAGAGCTATTGAAGTGAAGGACCGGTCTACAATGGTTGTATTCCTTGTTCACATAGATGTAAAGAGTTTACATATCTTATTTAACCCTAATTCTCTAGTTAAGATCTTGGTTACGGTTTGTTTAGCACCCCAAAATTTTAAAGTAGCATGATTGATACTTGCCAAAACCTTACTAGGGTGCTAAGCTAACCCTACAGTGGTATCAGAGCCAACCTAGAGCATTAGGCATTGCGTAGGCGAAGTTTAAAGTCCGATCGAACTCCGAAAGCCCGAAACGACCCCCTTTCTGGAAATTTTACCAAAAGTTAGATTTTTCCATGTTAAAAATACTCAGAAAATCATGCAGGAAATTCTATGGTTTTGGCGGCGGATCCACGGCCAAGTGACCGTGGATCCACGGCCAAAACTTGGTTTTGGCGGCGGATCCGCGGCGCCACTTGAGAGGGTCGGGCCCTTCAGCTGTTGGTCCTAGGTACTGGGGCATGCTTCTGGAAACTTTTAATTTTTCTTAAGTGTTGAGCTATCTGGGAATTTTGGGAATTCATTGATTCGATCGAATTATTTAACTTCATGTAGCTATCTGTGATTGTGATACAATATTTGGAATCCACAAATAGTTAAGTGATAATTAGTTTGAATTTTATAAATCTTGCAGTTCAGTCTCATTTGATCGGTTGCCACGGGATTTTGATGTTGATCAAAAGTCTGTCTGAATCACGTAGTGTACGCGGATACTCGCCGGGTAACCTTACTAGATAGCCATGCCCTATAGCCCCGACCAATTGACTGTAGGAGAACCCCGTCGTCAAAAGCATCCGTTCAGGTGCTCGCGGCTGCGGTGTTCCTTCTTGATGCACTTCGTTGACGGCATCAGGGGGTACAGCCGTCTACTAAAGTTTCCGACGAGCATTCGATCAAGTTATCTGGAATCTTTTTGAATTACCCGACAGATTATTAGAAAGTGTTTTCAATATCGAGACTAAAATGCGGGGTTTATAATTGTTAGGCATGCGATGTCTAAGGAATTCATTTTGTTAGGCATGAAATCCAAAGTATGAGATACATTGGGTTTATGATATCTAAGGTTGTTGCGGATTCCAACTGTTGTAGTTTTTCACTTTCTTTTCTGCGACCGTAAGTGTAATATATGGTGTATCGCCGGTTTTGGTGCTATATGTCAACGACAATTGGGATACGCATATTTACTTACGCTGATGACATGTGATGTTATGTTTTGCTGTGATATATTATATTGGATCGTCGCATTTGAATAGCCGGTGGTTTTATGTGAGATGAGAGTTTTAATTTTCATTCATGTAAAATTCATTGTATGCAATATTCTTTTATTCGGGCACTTCCGGGTTGAGGATGATATCACCATTGTTTATTATTTAATTTTTCGCATTAGGATAGACCCAAGGTAGGAGTATAAGTAACCGGGTTTTATGGTCCAGTGGGAGACCATCTTGAGGAGTCGAGACCGGGTCTCCTAACTCTAGAATTGGTTGGGTTACTTACCGCTCTAATAGGGGTCTAGGGATGTAGGTTTGGCTATTCATCACAACCGTGGAATCTGCGTTTTTACTGGCTTAAATAAAACACAGAATTCATAGTATATCCAATATTTCATATATATTCTTCTGCTGCTGATATTCTGTGATATGATCATTTGATATGTTTTGAGACGAATGCCTATATTATATATATGAGTTATAATAAATATTGCTGCTTTCGTTTCTTATGTGATGCTTAGGAAGCATTATAATTGATGAGACTTCATTAATGAGATTAATGAAACTAAAAGAAACCTAAAGATGTTGTAGAAACTTGTTTAAAAACTGGTAGCTCTAGTTTTTGCTTTGCATAGAGGTATTCCTTGTAGAATATCCAGCACCTTATTCGATAAGGAAAGAGCCGAGATCCCTTCACCGGGAGTGATCTCTTTAGCGATACTAGCAGATGCTACAACTCACTCGGTTTTGTTTTCGATTGCTTCTATAGTTCTTGCTTTGCATAGTGATATTTGTGAAATATCCTGCACCTTATTCGATATGGAAAGAGCCGAGATCCCTTCACCGGGAGTGACCTCTTTAGCGAAACTAGTAAAAGCCTCAAAAACACTCCTTTTCAAAATCACTTGTTTCTATAACGATATCAAGTTCATTATGTTGAATATGTAAGCCCTAGAGGCCATTATTATATAGTACTAGTTTGTATAATATATTTTGGAGGCTTGGGATATATATACGGGTTTACGACAGTCTTGCTCGATATAGTAGTTAGCTACTTGGTTTGTTTCTATCTTAATATGTGTATATGTTTCTTTTAACATATCGCTAAAACATATTGATAGAGCCCTTAGGATCTTTGCTTGACTACCGGCGTTGTGATAGCGATCACACTAGTGGGGGCTGGGTAGTCTATAAGCACATCCTTATTTTGGTCCCTAGTTGTAGGATTATCGAGACAGGGCATCGATACTCCATAGTAGACTGGTGCATTCGCTTCTCGTCCCACCAGGGGAGATGGTCTGTCCCATAGCCATCAGTACGTCGTACTGGAGATAGTATGCAGGTGCTCGTTAGGTTACGAGTACACCGGACAGGACTCGTCGGGAACTAATGGTTGGTATTATATCTATCGTCAGTTAACAGTTCCCAGGTGACATGAGTACAGCTTAGTCCGTTGACTTGACACTATCACTTCGCCTTAAGTGTGTTCCCACTGTTCTTAGATTACTACCCTACCACGGCTCTGTTGAGTCGTGCAAACAGGTAGAAGTTGGGTGCAGTCCCGGAGCACTTGGAGGCAGTGACGGTTAGACAGGATTCGTCTCTCCCGGTAATGGGAGTTGATATCGTGCTGTATCTAGGAAAGCCATTACACATAGTTGTCCCTGGCCAGGGCAAGCGAGATTTGCTGGTAGTGTTACCAGTAGTTTCTCAGGGTGTTCTGGGCTACAGACCGACATGACTTATACCGCTATTAGGGGACTGACGTTTACCGCCCCTAGGCCCGCCATGCGATACTCTCAAACGAACAGACCGGACTGTACGGAGATTGTCACGTTCAGGCTCAGTAGGAGTTCGGATCGGTTCACCTCATTAGTCTTCTTATCGGCATCTACCTTGGGACCGTTACGTACAGCTAGTACCGCTTGCGGCCTGTGGTTAAACCCACTGCCAGCGTAGTGTCGAGACTTTAGAGTCCCACACAGAGGGTTATTCGCCTTTGGGCAAAACAGAGTAGAGGTCGCATGGTTTTGCGACGGGGTTCGTTCACATCCACGCACTTGTGTACGTTTGGTATCCGGGCAGTTATTACTAGTGGGCTTTGGTTTAAGCCAGATCCTAGTATTTGTTTTGGGATTGGTTTTGTCTCATTGTATTCGTGTTCCTCGGAGCACGGATGCGGGTGTGTATGCATAGTTGACAGAGGCAGAGAATTCTCATTAGGGTTGTTGACTGTTGACTTTTTTCAAACCCTAATGAAACTGAGAAATATGATTAATGATATTAATTAAAGATAATTGTGCCATGGTTAGGTTGACCATTTGACTTATGTTGATATTTTGACTTTGGTTTGTAGGGTTCCTAGGCACACTAAGGAGGTCTCACAAGGCATCAACCATGCCAATTTCAAAATTTTACGGTGCCGAGAAACCCTAGACTAGATCGTTAACTAGAATTTTAGGCGAAACTAGAAACTAGTTAACAACTTAACTATGAGTTAACGAAAAATACAACCTTTGTAGATCCGGTCCTCCACCTCCATAGCTCCATGATAAAGTCCCCTCGCTGCGATCATCGGATCCCGGGCTCTAGCGTCGGCTTCATCGGAGAAATGGGCGGGTTAGGTAGTCGACTTCGATGCCGAAAATGATCTACGTCAAGGCAACAGAAGATCAAGCTCCAACTTCACCAAGTCATGAAACTTATGAAGAAAACACCCTATACTACTTGGCAAGTGGTAGAGGATGAAGAAATAGGAAGTGGGTTCACTTTAGAATTGGATTTCTCACTCTTTTTCTCAAGTTGCCATTAAAGGTTGCAAGCTTTTCTTCTTGTTCATGAAGAAGAATAAGAAGAAAAGAATATAATAAGTATTTTCCAAATAGAAAATAAAATGAATACTTATCATATACCAACCATGGTTAAGTGTAGATACTAAACTATGGTTAGGTTAAGAGAAGCAAACAAAATGGTCAAGCTTTCAACACTTCATGAAGCTTCATGAAAGAAACAAAGAAAGCCACCATTTCTATTTATCTTCTCCGAAATAAATAAACAAAATAAATAAATGAATAAGTAAACAAAACCCTAACCATGGTTTAATCACACACACAAACTCAAGTTATCATGTATCATCAAACATGATACAAACAAGTGCACAAAAGTATATCACATATACAACTTGTGTACTTCAAGTGAGAAAATCCATTTAAAGTGAACCAATACTAGTTAATGCAAAGTAATATATCAAATATATAATTTTGCATTAAATCATTAAATCAATACTTGATTTAACGATCCGGTCATATCGCATATAACCGACTAATATCCAATGTATCGGCTTATCGAATCAATCCTTGATTCGATAACTAGGTTATATCGCATACAACCATTCGACACATTCATCGCGAGAATGGAATACGGTATCACATACATGCATTACTCTCGGTCCCGCACATATCTCATATGCGCTCCTATTTCGTTTCGCTTGAGCCAGGAAACCTCTGTCTACGACTCTAAAGACTCGTCAATACGCCGGCAGCAGGCGATGATCATATCAAACACCCACAAGCCGCAAGCGGTCTGCTAAACGTAACGGCCACCCGAGTATTGAGCGATCAGAAGATCGACGAGCAATCCCGCTCACACTCCTGTGAATCCAACCAGTAACACTTACCGTACAGTCTGGTCTGTTCGTCTGATATGTCGCATATCTTGCCTAGGGGTGGTGAACGTCTGACCCTAATAGCTCGATAAGTCGTGTCGATATGAGGTCTATAACAGTTCGAGAAACTACTGGTAACACTTACCAGTAAATCTTACCAACCCTGGCCAGGGATTTCCGGTTATAACCAATCGAACACAGTGCAACATCAACTCCCTATACCGGGAGAGACGAATCCCCTCCTATCACTCATTGCCTCCATGTGATTCGGGACTGTACCCAAAAACCACCGTTTTGCACGCCCTCTTGGACGTGGAAAGGTGGAAATGAATGCACAGTGGGAATCACACAAGACTCTATGACGATCTCGGGTCTACAGACTAACCTGTACTAGTGTCACCAGAGAACTGCCATCTGACGTAAGGTATAATACCATCTGGGAGTTCTCGGCGATTCCGTCCAGTGTACCCAGTCTCCACTGAGCACCCATATATCATCTCCGATGTCAAACACCAATGGATATGGGATCATCCATCGCCCATCTGTATGGGTCGAGAAGGTATACGCTAGTCTACTCTGGTATATCGATGCCCCGTCTCGATACACCCACGACTAGGGACTTTGAAGGATGTACTTATGGACTACCATGTCCCTACTAGTATGATCCGCATCATAGTCCAGGTAGTCAACTACACATCCTAAGGGCTTTACCAACATGTAACAGAGAGACAATTAGTGTACATGTTAAGGTAAAGTGCAACCAGATAGCATACTATCATGTCGAGAAAGAAAGTCCTCCCTATATATGTCCAAGCATCCACTACAATATACATCCTATGTATAGTAATGGCCTCTATGGCATACATATAACTAACAATCTCCCACTTGCACTAGGGCTATCTGATAGCAGTGGTTGTAGTATCTCATACTCAACCATCCCATAAAAATCTCTCTCTGGGAAAAGGCCTTTGTGAGTGGATCCGCCGTGTTGTCCTCTGAGTCTGTTTTCCTAACCTCGATCACTTTGGAGATCAACCATCTCCATGATCAGGTGATACTGCCTTAGATTATGTCTGGATCACTGATGGGACGGGCGTTCCTTGGCATAAGCAACAACTCCATTGTCACACAATGGGGGGAACTAAGTTCATCTCATGAACTAATATATACCCAGACAGCCTCTTTGGTAGCATCTTAAGTAGCGATGTATCTAGCCTTTATCGTCTAGTATGCCACGGTATTTAGCTTGGAACTCTTCCAACATACCGTCCCTTTACTGAGGGTAAAGACAATGCCTGTGACTGACATTCAGTCGTCTTTATCACCCTGGAACCCTTCCAGTGATTCTCCCCAGGATCAATTGATACCATCTCACTACAACTAGTGAGTATCCTAACATCCAATTAGATCTATCTCATAGATCCAAAACCCAGGATTTAGGAGGTATCACTTTGATCCTATATGGAGAATCGTTGTGATAAGCGGAGATTGATCGAGCGTAGCATAGGAAACTCCTTCCCTATCAAGAGTATGTCATCCACGTACTCTACGAGGATCACTACCATACTCCCTACTACCTTTTTTGTATATACAAGGTTCATCTACCATTTTGATGATGTCAAACTCTTTGACTAACACATCAAAACAGACGTTCCAACTCCGCGATGCCTGCTTTAATCTGTAAAGCAACTTGCACACGTTTCCGCTGCTCCCACTGTTTACGAAGCCCTCTGGCTGTGTACTTATAGACGTTCTCTTCTAAATCAGTATTTAGAAAAGCAGTCATGACACCCAACCACCAGATATCGTAGTCATGGTATGTAGCCATGGCAAGTAGGATCTGGATGGACTTAAGCATAGCTACTGGAAAAAGGTTTCATCATTATCCACGCCTGGTCGATGATGAAAACCTTTAACAAGTCTAGCTTTGAAAGTCTCAACTTTTCCATCTACACCAAGTAATCTTCTCAAGATATACTTTCTCCTGATGGGGATTTAACCCTTCAGATAAAGCAACTAAAGTCCATACTTTGTTGGTGTATAAGGATTCCATCTCAGATCACTAAGCATCCAGCCATTCTTATAGAGTCCCACTCCTGATGGCCAGCTCGAAACTAGTTGGGTCATCATCTCATGATGCAATCCTCGCTCCCACTATCATAGAGCAACCGAAGTATCTCTCAGGTGGGTGAGGAACCCTACTAGATCGGCGGAGAAGCTGAGTTTCGTTGGAATCTACTGAATCCTTTGGTTATATCAAATCATCAGCTGCAGTTTGTATAGCTGGAACATTTCCAGTTCTACATAACAGACCTTGCATCGAGCTTGTCCGGATTTTGCTTTTAGACATAGGCCGGACAACGCCAGATCTTAACAAACTTAAGAGATGGGCTCTTCCTTTTCCATATCATATATGAAGTGGTAGGCAACTGATTTGATCGGAACCCTATTCAATAGGTATGCAGCTTCTCAAGTGCATAACCCCCCAAAGGAAAAAGGTAACTCAGTAGTACTCATCATAGAGCACACCATATCACATAGGGTGTTATTTCTCCGCCCCGATATACCATCGTGCTATGGTGTATTCGGAGAAGTAATGCTGAGAGAGAATCTCATTCTCCTTTAGAATAATCCAGGAATTCCATGCAAAAGTATTCTCCTCCCTGATCTCATCATAGGACATAATACTTATACCCGTATTTTGGTTCTCTACTTCTAAATCATATTCTGTGAATATCTCAAAAGGTTCGGACTTGTGTTTCAACAGAAACATATGTCTGAATCTTGAGAGATTATCAGAGAATGTAATGAAGTACAAAGAACCGGTCTTGGCATGTGTAGACAGGGGACCTAACATACATCAACATGTATCATCCTAAGAGTTCACTAACTCTTTCTCTGTTTCCAGTAAACAGAGCTATGGTCATCTTATCTCTGTGACATGACTGGCAAGTTTCACAAGATGTAAATTCAAACTGATTTAAATATGCATCTACAATGTAACTTAAGCTAGTCGAGTCACATTGATATGACCTAGACTACAATACCTTAAGAAGGATCCGTTCATTTCTGAACTGTTCCTCTTGTGTGTGTTCCGTATACTAAGAACTGTAGTTTGATTTAGAATATCAATGCTTTTAGATAACGTGCCTGAACTGATCAACTTTTGATATAGGAAATGTTCAAAACATTATCTAACAATACAAAATTTTATCATTTCTTTACTAATAAAGAGACTGATATGATTTTGTATATCAGGTTCAGTATCTAATAACATTCGTTCAGAATCAATGTATTTGTAATACAGGGTGATAGTGACCAACAGACTTGGCAGCAACTCTTGCCCCGTTTTCTGCCTCATGAAACTTATCACCCGTTCTCATTTTTTCTAAATTTTTGTAGCCTTATGTAACAGATTACATATCTGGGATCCTGTTCCGGTATCAAATACCCAGGATTCAGAGGATACAGAGAAATGGTTCTTTGTAATGAACACACCCGAAGGAGATGCATCATATGCACTTTCTTCGTTTGGGCAGCACGGGAATCTGGTATTCCCCAATTTCCTGCTCTGTCTTATAACAATTATAAGTTGGAGCGGGACCAACGTTCCTCGGCTCAGTATAACAAGAGGGTTCGGTCAATATCCGTATTATTATCTTGATTAAGGCGTGATATGGTCGCTACCTGGAGAGAGAGAGAAGAAAACACTCTGCGTGCGCTCGTGCAAGAATAGATTTGTTATTATTTTATCTAATCAGGATGGCTCCCACTGTTTTTATCAAATCTTCCTTCAAACCCTAAAAGGAAAGACTAGCCGGGATTAATTACACACTACAAGTTCGCCAATCTTTCAGCCAGGCCGGTGTCGGTACTTTGAGGGAGGTCCCCCGTGCTTTCGCACGAACCTAATTAATGTAAACCTCGTTTTCCCAGAGGCGTAACCTCGTTAACACTTTTCTAGACAACTACTTGATCGGCTAATTGTAATGTGTAAAAACTCTCCCAGGAGTAACTCTTACTCGCAGCGGGTATCGGGATCCAACTATCTCATAGAAGGTATGCAATCTTATTGCAAATTTCAACATTTGAAATTCCCGATAATATTTTTCCCCTAACGTGCTATGACCTTGACGAAAGCCAACAAACCATAGCCCACTAGTCAAGTTCAACCCGTATATTTCTTGATTGAATTAAACCCACCCGCACGACCCTTGACGAAAGCCAACAAAGCCGCACGATTACCCTAATCCAATCGCATCGTATGCAGCAGATAAGCAGTATATAGCTACCGCACACTACACCTTGACGAAAGCCAACAAATGTTGCACGAATACTATATACAACTTATCTGAAATGACGGAGGGCTACGACAGGTTTTTCTGAAAACCTATTGCGTAATGAACTTGATATCGTTGTAGAATCAAATGATTTTAAAATGGAGTGTTTTTTAGGCTTTTCTAGTTTTGCTAAAGGAGTCACTCCCGGTGAAGGGATCGTCGGTCCTTTCCTCGTCGAATGAGGTGCGGGATATATTATATATATCACTGTGCAAAGCAAAAACTCTTAAAAGCAATCAAAATACAAACCGAGTGTGTATCATCTGCCAGTCATTGCTAAAGGAGTCACTCCCGGTGAAGGGATCTCGGTCCTTTCCTTATCGAATAAGGTGCAGGATGTTCTACAAGGAACACAGCAATGCAAAACAAAAACTGTAGCTACCTGTTTTATTTAGAAATTCGATTCCACAACATCTTAGGTTTCTTTTCTTTCATTAATCATATTAATGAAGTCCCATCATTTAAATCACCTAAACATCACAGATAAATATGACGTACACTTATGCCATTCGCATTCGCCTCGATGTCCTCTCGTGCACCGTTAGGTTAGGTAACTAACGGTAGAGCGAGGCAGGGCTAGCGCGGGTGTAAAACATAAGTAACGCCTATATAATATATCATATATACTATATACTGTATCTATCACAGAACATCATATGATCACATCACAGATATCGCAGCAGAAGAAACATATGAAACATTGGATATACTAGGACGTCCGTGTTTTCAATACGAGCCAGTATAAAACACGGATTCCACGGTCGTGATGAATAGCCAAACCCACACCCCTAGACCCCTACGAGAGCGGCAAGCAACCCTACCAATTCTAGAGTTAGGAGGCCCGGACTCGACTCCTCGAGTTGGTCTCTCACTGGACTCCAGAACCCGGTTACTTGTGCCCTCCTCCTTGGGTCTATCCTAGTGCGGAAAAGTAAATAATATACAAACGGTGATATCTTCCGCAACCTGGAAGTGTCCTAATAAAATAATATTACATATAAGTTTTTACATGAATGAAAATGAAAAACACTCATCTCACATAAAAACTCCCGGCTATTCAAAATACGACGATCCAATATAACATATCCAGCAACACATAACATCACATGTCATCAACGTAAGTAAATATGCGCATCCCAAATGTCGTTGACATATAGCAACGAAACCGGCGATATCACATATTACACTTACGGTCACAGAAAAGAAAGTGTAAAACTACAACAGTTGGAATCCGCAACCTCTTTAGACATCGCATGCCTAATCAAATGAATTCCTTAGACATCACATGCCTATCAATTATAAACCCTGCATTTTAGTCTCATTATCGAAATTTTTTTTCAATATCAAGTCGGGAAATTCAACAGGATTCCCGACATCCTGATCGAATGCTGGTCGCAAACTTCAGTAGACGGCCGCACCCCCGATACCGTCGACGAAGTGCACCAAGGCGGAACACCGCTGCCGCGAGCACCCAAACGGATGCTATGGGATGAGGCTGTCTATTAAGTTTACCCGGCGAGTATCCGCGTATGCTACGTGATTGCGACGGACTTTTGATCACATCAAAATTCCGTGGCAACCGATCAAGTGAGACTAAACCGCTAGATTTATAACATTCATTCAGTTATCTCATAATTACCTGTGAATTCCAATTGTTGTATCACATTCCGGATAAATAGAAAATGTTAAACTTTCCGATCGAACATTCGAACACCCAAGTTTTCCCGAAACAGCTCAACACATGAAATAAGTTTAAAAACATTCACTTCGTGCCTCAGTACCAACGGTCCAGCCGTAGAAGGATCAAGCCAACGCCTCACATGTGGCACGTCGTACTGCCCCAAACCCTAAGGTTCAAAGGGCAGTTCAAGATGGTCACATAATCGAGTTAAGGTTTGTTGACTTCTAGAGGGACCATCGTGTTACTTGCACTACTTGGAACGTCATTAAACTACGGAAAAGTCCAACAATTGGAAATTTTCCGGCAGGGGGAAAAGTGGGTATTTATATCCGGTCGAACTTTTTTACATATTCTAAAATTACCCGGAAAAACACACTGACAAAATTAGACAATCCGATCGAAACACCGAGTCCCCAATACATCCCAGAAAACTCAACTCATGAGTAAACATTAAAAATTCCCAGAAAACTCAGCAATGTATGAAAGAAGTTACTGTGCAAAAACGACTGACTAAAGACACTAAATGGCCGCGGAACCGCCGTATTAGCCGTGCTAATGCCGCGGTTCCGCCGCGCTTTGAACGAATTGGGTGATCATGTTTCACAGTAATTCTTAGAAAGTCCTGCTGATTTTTCTGCATATTTTTAATATGGAAAAAACCCAGTTTTTGAAAAATGTCCAGAGAGCATTTTGGTTTTAGGGTTTCGGTTCGATCGGACTTCAAACTCCGTCTACGCATCGCCTAAGGCTCTAGTTAGGCTCTGATACCACTGTAGGGTTCCTGGACACACTAAGGAGGTCTCACAAGGCATCAACCATGCCAATTTCAAAATTTTACGGTGCCGAGAAACCCTAGACTAGATCGTTAACTAGAATTTTAGGCGAAACTAGAAACTAGTTAACAACTTAACTATGAGTTAACGAAAAATACATCCTTTGTAGATCCGGTCCTCCACCTCCATATCTCCATGATGAAGTCCCCTCGCTGCGATCATCGGATCCCGGGCTCTAGCGTCGGCTTCATCGGAGAAATGGGCGGGCTGGGTAGTCGACTTCGATGCCGAAGATGATCTACGTCAAGGCAACAGAAGATCAAGCTCTAACTTCACCAAGTCATGAAACTTGTGAAGAAAACACCCTATACTACTTGGCAGGTGGTAGAGGATGAAGAAATAGGAAGTGGGTTCACTTTAGAATTGGATTTCTCACTCTTTTTCTCAAGTTGCCATTAAAGGTTGCAAGCTTTTCTTCTTGTTGATGAAGAAGAAGAAGAAAAGGATATAATAAGTATTTTCCAAATAGAAAATAACATGAATACTTATCATATACCAACCATGGTTAAGTGTAGATACTAAAGTAGAGTTAGGTGAATGGTTAGGTTAAGAGAAGCAAACAAAATGGTCAAGCTTTCAACACTTCATGAAGCTTCATGAAAGAAACAAAGAAAGCCACCATTTCTATTTATCTTTTCCAAAATAAATAAACATAATAAATAAATGAATAAGTAAACAAAACCGTAACCATTCATATAACCATGGTTTAATCACACACACAAACTCAAGTTATCATGTATCATCAAACATGATACAAACAAGTGCACAAAAGTATATCACATATACAACTTGTGTACTTCAAGTGAGAAAATCCGTTTAAAGTGAACCAATACTAGTTAATGCAAAGTAATATATCAAATATATAATTTTGCATTAAATCATTAAATCAATACTTGATTTAACGATCCGGTCATATCGCATATAACCGACTAATATCCAATGTATCGGCTTATCGAATCAATCCTTGATTCGATAACTAGGTTATATCGCATACAACCATTCGACACATTCATCGCGAGAATGGAATACGGTATCACATACACGCATTACTCTCGGTCCCGCACATATCTCATATGCGCTCCTATTTCGTTTTGCTTGAGCCAGGAAACCTCTGTCTACGACTCTAAAGACTCGTCAATACGCCGGCAGCAGGCGATGATCATATCAAACACCCACAAGCCGCAAGCGGTCTGCTAAACGTAACGGCCACCCGGGTATTGAGCGATCAGAAGATCGACGAGCAAGCCCGCTCACACTCCTGTGAATCCAACCAGTAACACTTACCGTACAGTCCGGTCTGCTCGTCTGATATGTCGCATATCTTGCCTAGGGGTGGTGAACGTCAGACCCTAATAGCTCGATAAGTCGTGTCGATATGAGGTCTATAACAGTTCGAGAAACTACTGGTTACACTTACCAGTAAATCTAACCAACCCTGGCCAGGGATTTCCGGTTATAACCAATCGAACACAGTGCAACATCAACTCCCTATACCGGGAGAGACGAATCCCCTCCTATCGCTCATTGACTCCATGTGATTCGGGACTGTACCCAAAAACCACCGTTTTGCACGCCCTCTTGGACGTGGTAAGGTGGAAATCAAAGCACAGTGGGAATTACACAAGACTCTATGACGATCTCGGGTCTACAGACTAACCTGTACTAGTGTCACCAGAGAACTGCAATCTGACGTAAGGTATAATACCATCTGGGAGTTTTCGGCGAGTCCGTCCAGTGTACCCAGTCTCCACTAAGCACCCGTATATCATCTCCGATGTCAAACACCAATGGATATTGGATCATCCATCACCCATCTGTATGGGTCGAGAAGCTATACGCTAGTCTACTCTGGTATATCGATGCCCCGTCTCGATACACCCATGACTAGGGACTTTGAAGGATGTACTTATGGACTACCATGTCCCCACTAGTATGATCCGCATCATAGTCCAGGTAGTCAAGTACACATCCTAAGGGCTTTACCAACATGTAACAGAGAGACAATCAGTGTACATGTTAAGGTAAAGAGCAACCAGATAGCATACTATCATGTCGAGCAAGAAAGTCCTCCCTATATATGTCCAAGCATCCACTACAATATACATCCTATGTATAGTAATGGCCTCTAGGGCTTACATATAACTAACATGGTTGACCGGTTGATTTATGTTGACAATTTGACCATCATCATTTCACATGGAAGATGCTTCTTGATTCTTGCAAAATTCATTTAATGTGAAATGATAATGGTTATTCCAAATGAACCATCACAATTTCTTTTTAATTATTATTATTAACTCATTATTCTCTCATATGAGAGTATGGTTGCAAAAAGTAGCTCATTCTCTCTTGCTCTTTCTCTCCCATGTTCTTGAGCTCTCCCCCTTCCTCTCAAAGCTTTAATCTTTCATGTGTTGAAAATCAAAAGCTCTTGTGACAAAACCGAAAAAAATCTCTCTACTCTTTCTAGGGTTCTTTGTCTAGCAAACTAAGCACTCTAGTTACCTCTTGGTTGAGGGTAGGAGCTCAAGGTAAAGGCCCTCGGGTGGATCTATCTTCGGCAAAGGGAAGACGACATGGAGGATCCGTCTACGCCACTACAAGGAGCAAGCAAGAAAATGAACCACAACAAGAAGAGAAGGAGTTCAAGATCTAGGTATAACCATTCTACATAGTAGCTAGAACTTGTAGTTAATATGTTAGTTTTTGTTTACCAAAGATCCTTCATGAATGGTCCATGTTACCATGTGAGAAAAATTTGATTTTTACCTATTCCGCCTCCCCGAAAGAACCGGGGTTGGTAACGTGGACCTAACAGTGGTATCAGAGCCTAACTAAACAACAACTAGCATGTTAGCAAAGTGTTTGGAACTTCGATCCGGAAAAAAATCGCGAAACTTGTCAAAAATTCATACTTTCTGCCGATTTTTAAAACTGCTATAAAAATAATTCCACATACTTTAAAAATCGGTGCAGGGTTTTTTAGGAACATCCAAAAAAACGAGCCCACGACTCGGTCAACGTGTCGCGGAACCGCGCCCAAACCACGAGTTTCGCCGCGGATCCGCGGCCGAGTTGACTCAGCCACGACTCGGGTTTGCTGCAGTTTCTTCAGTATGATGTTTTGGGGTTTTTGAGATATTTTGTTTCTGCCCAGATTATCCAGAGAACAATGTTGTGTTTGGGGTAGTTACAAATTGGCATTTTGATCGAAGTTCTACAAACTTTTGCTAAATGGTTATATCTGTAATGTGATATATGCACTGAACGTCGACTAATCGCTATACGTCGATTAGTGGGTGTTGTGCATATCTGTGATCTGTATTGTTTTTGGATTGTGTATATGAACTTGATGGATTGTCGCGGATGAATATCCGGGGGTTGTGAGATGAGAGTTTTCTTTATCTTTTATTTGATGTAATATGTAAATTGATGTAATATTATTTCATGGCCGCACATCCGGGATGAGCTTGCAGCCGCAATTGTATATTATTTCTTTTACTGTTTTTGTTCCAAGGATAGACCCAAGGAGGGGTGCACAAACTACCGGGTACTTTAAAGTGCCGAGTGGCCTACTCACGTTGTTGAGGGAGGTTGGTTCAATTCGGGTACTTGGCGGGTAGTTTTCCACACCCGTAGGGGTCTAGGGTGGGGTTTGGCTATTCATCGCGACCGTGTAATCCGTCTTTCGTTGCAGGCTCGAACGAAGCGCGGATTCCTAGCATATCCAATGTGTTCAGCTGTGATCTGGAATGGCTATCATTGTATCTGACGAATGTATATGTCTATGTATGATATATAGTAGGCGTTGCTTATGTTTTGCATCCGCGCTAGTCCAGCCCCCGCTCTGTCGTTAGTTAAGTAACCTAACGGATGATGATGGGGCCCCATGGCGAATTCGGATGGCATAAGCGTACGTCATATTTTCGTTGTTTTTTGCAATGGTAGGATTAACTGATGGGACGCATTAAATTATTGCAAAGAAAAACAAACCTAAAAGACGTTGTTGGAACAATTTTCAAAAAGCTGTTATTGGAAGAACGTTTTCTTTTGTTTTGCACAGAGGTATTCGGTTATGAATGCCCAGCACCTCATTCGACGAGGCAAGGGCCGAGATCCCTTCATCGGGAGTGACCCCTTGGACAAAAGTTTGCGTCAGGGTAATAACTTCACTATAGTCGATTATTCTTGCTTTGCATCGTGGTAGTCAGTTTGGAATATCCTGCACCTCATTCGACGAGGAAAGAGCAGAGATCCCTTCACAGAGCACCTCTTTAGCAAAAGTTTTCGCCACTATATTTTAAAAAAATGGTTAACAGGTTCATTCAACGATATCAAGTTTATTACGTTAACGGGTTTTTTCGCCAAAAACCCAGCCGTAGCCCTCCGTCATTTCCTACAAGTACTACCTAGTATTTGAGCTACGTATTTTGGCATTGTCAAGGCATAGTGATCGGTAGCTAAGTATTGCTTGTTTGTAGCTTTATTTTTCAGATTATTTAGGACAGTCGCATAGCTATGTTGGCATTGTCAAGAGATATGCGGGTGGGTCTAACATAATCAAGATAATGACGGGCCGAACTTGACTAGCGGTTCATGATATGTTGGCATTGTCAAGGTCATAAACCATTAGGGGCAAAAATCCACATCGGGAGTTTCTACAAAAACTGAAACTTGCAGATTTAGCATACCTTCTGGAGTGTGGTGAATAGAGTGGATTCCAACTAGGTCATCGCACAATGATAGTTGGATCCCGATCCCACTGATGAGTTGAATTACTCTCGAGAGATTATTTCACTTAACAATCAATGCTATAAACCAAGTAGGTGTCTAGAACGGTGTTAACGGGGCTACGCCTCCAGGGAAAAGAGATTATTTAATTAAGGAACTTCGCGAAATCGTCGGAAAACCTCCCTTGAAGTACCAACACTAGCCTGGCTGAAAGGTTAAGCAAGTATTGTGACGTGCGATTAATCCTGACTGGTTCTTCGTTTAGGGTTTGAAGAAGAGTTTGAGGAAACAGTGGGAGCCATCCTGGTCAGATAAATTAATAAACCAATCTAATATTGCAAGAGAACACGCCGAGTGTTTCTTTTCTCTCTCTCCAGGTAGCAACCATTTCACGCCCTAATCAAGATAATAAAATGTATCGCTTGACCGATCTGAATTCTTATTCGGGGCTGGGGAACGTCGGTTCGGCTCTAACTTATGACAACAGTCATAAGTATGAGAAAGGGAATGAGGATTGTATGGATTCCAAGGATACCCAGTTGAAGAAGAAGCATAGTTTTGCATCAACTTCAGGTGTTCTTGTAATTGAGAACTGCTTTACAGTCAGCCCTACCTCCTGGGTACTTGATACCGGATCAGGATCTCATATCTGTAATTTATTACAGGGACTGAGAAAAAGTAGGAAAGTTGCACCTGGTGATATGTCGCTCAGGGTAGTGAACGGAGCGCAAGTTAATGCTGCAGCCGTCGGTGAATATCACCTAGTATTGCCAAAAGGCAATACTATGATTTTGAACGATTGCTACTATGTACCTTCCATGGTTTGGAACATCATATCAGTTTCTGTACTCAATAAAGATGGATATAACTTTGTTCTTGATAGAAATATCATGAACATTTACCTTCATAAGGTACTGGTTGCAAAAGGTACACTGTGTAATGGTATCTACGTTCTAAATCAGAATACAGTTCTCAATGTACAAAACACACGCAAGAGGAAGAGTTCAGATATGAATGAATCCTACTTATGGCATTGTAGACTTGGTCATATCGGAGAGAAAAGACTGAGTAAATTGTATAAAGATGGACTCTTGAATACGTTCGAGTTTTCATCCTATGAAACTTGTCAGTCTTGTCTCAAAGGAAAGAAGACCATATCTCCGTTCACCGGACATGGAGAAAGGACAGCAGAGCTCTTGGGACTCATACAGTGATGTATGTGGTCCAATATCTATACATCCAAGGGGTGTGTTCTCGTACTTCATCACATTCACTGACGATCTCTCTAGGTTCGGATATGTGTATCTGATGAAACACAAATCTGAAACTTTTGAGAAATTCAAGGAATTTAGAAACGAAGCAGAGAACCAGACATGCAAAAGTATCAAGATCCTCCGATCTGATAGAGGAGGGGAGTACTTAAGCACGGAATTCCTAGATTACTTAAAAGAGAATGGTATTCTCTCTCAGCTTACTACTCCTTATACATCACAAAAAAACGGTGTATCAGAGAGGAGGAATCGTACCCTATTGGATATGGTCGCTGCATGATGAGTAATGCTGAGTTACCTCTTTCATTCTGGGGACTTGCGCTAGAAACAGCAGCATACTTACTCAATCAGGTTCCGTCTAAATCGGTGCCTAAGATTCCATATGAAATATGGAGTGGTAAAAGACCGTATCTTGAACGCTTTAAGATATGGGGTTGTCTGGCCTATGTAAAGGTACAAAATCCGGACAAGCTTAAAGCACGATCAGTTTTGTGCAAGTTTGTGGGATATCCTAGAAATTCTCTGGGATATCTGTTCTACCACACTGAGGAACAGAAGGTGTTCGTAGCTCCTCGCGCCACCTTTTAAGAGTGGCAATTTCTTGCAAAAGAAATAAGTGGGAGCACGGTAGAACTGGATGAAATATCTGATCCACAAACTCAAACTGAGGATTTAGTAGAACCAGAAAATTCAATAGTCCCAGAAGAACCTCAGCCACTCCGCAGATCTGGTAGGATTTCTTATCCGCCCGAGAGATACTATGTTTTTCTCATAGACGGGGATCGAGAGGATTGCATCTTGGAAGAAGATGACCCTACCTATTTCAGGCAGGCCATTATCAGTAGGGACTCTGATAAGTGGCTGGAAGCTATGCAATCCAAAATGGAGTCCATGTACACCAATAAAGTGTGGACCTTGGATATTGCTCCACCTGGGGTAAAACCCGTTGGATGCAAATGGATCTACAAAAGGAAACTTGGTGTAGATGGGCAGGTGGAAACCTATAAGGCTAGTCTCGTTGCAAAAGGTTTTCGTCAAAGACCTGGTGTGGACTATGACGAAACTTTTTCTCTAGTGGCTATGCTCAAATCCATTCGGATCCTACTTGCCATTTCTGCCTTCCATGACTATGAAATCTGGCAGATGGACGTAAAAACAACTTTTCTAAATGGTTGTTTGGAAGAGTGCGTTTACATGGATCAGCCAGAAGGTTTCGTTGACAGTGGGAGCAGCGGGAAGGTGTGCAAGTTGCTTAAATCCATTTATGGATTAAAGCAGGCATCGCGGAGCTGGAACATCTGTTTTGATGAGGCAATCAAGGAATTTGATTTCATCAAGAACGAAGATGAACCTTGTGTCTATAAGAAGATTGTAGGACGAACTGTCGTGTTCCTAGTCTTGTACTTGGATGACATTCTTTTGATAGGAAATGACATTCCTACGCTACAATCGGTCAAGTTATTCTTGTCACAACGGTTCTCCATGAAAGACCAGGGTGATGCCTCATACATTATGGGGATCAAGATCTACAGAGATAGATCCAAGAGATTACTGGGACTTTCGCAGTCTAGGTACATAAAGACCGTACTAAAGAGATTTAGTATGGAAGATTCCAAGCGCGGTAATATACCCGCATTGCACGGAATCACCCTCTCCAAGAAGATGTCTCCTAAGACTAACGAGAAGAGGGTTCGCATGAGCACTATACCCTACGCTTCGGCGGTAGGATCTATAATGTATGTGATGCTATGTACAAGACCAGATGTAGCTTACGCACTGAGCGTGGTGAGCCGGTATCAGTCAGACCCAGGTGAGAACCACTAGACGGCAGTGAAGAACATTCTCAAGTACCTGAGAAGGACTAAGGAGATATTCGTGGTTTACGGTAATGGAGACCTCAGGGTCGAGTCCTTTACCGATTCAAGCTTTCAGAGTGACAAAGATGACAGCAAGTCTGTCTCGGGTTTTGTGTTTACCTTCAACGGAGGGGCGGTGTGTTGGAGGAGTTCCAAACAGGATACCGTCGCAGACTCGACGATGGAGGCTGAATACATTGCTGCAAGCGATGCCGCAAAAGAGGTGGTCTGGATGAAGAAGTTCATTAGTGAACTTCAGCTGGTTCCATCCATTGTTGACCCAATGCCTTTGTATTGCGATAACAATAGGGCTATAGCTTTAGCGAAGGAACCATGGTCCGATCAGAAATCCAGACACATCTTAAGGCAGTATCACCTGATCAGGGAGATCATTGATCACCAGGAGATCGAGGTACGGAGAGTGGACACAAAAGACAACACGGCGGATCCATTCACAAAGGCCCTCCCTCAAACACAGTTCGAGGGACTTTTTGAGATATTGGGTATGCGGTACGCCAGCAGCTGGCCTTAGTGCAAACGTTGGGTATGTGGTACAGCAATTACTGGCCTTTAGTGCAAATGGGAGATTGTTGAATATGTATGCCCTAGAGACCATTATTGTATAGTACTAGTTTGAATAATACATTTTGGAGGCTTGGGATATATATACGGGTTTACGACAGACTTGCTCGATATATTAGTATTCTACTGGGTTTGTTTCTATCTTAATATGTGTATATGTTTCTTTTAACATATCGCTAAAACATATTGATAGAGCCCTTAGAATCTTTGCTTGACTACCGGCGTTGTGATGGCGATCAAACTAGTGGGGGCTGGGTAGTCTATACGCACATCCTTATTTTGGTCCCTAGTCGTAGGATTATCGAGAGTAGACTGGTGCATACGCTTCTCGTCCCAGCAGGGGAGATAGTCTGTCCCACAGCCATCAGTACGTCGTACTGGAGATAGTATGCAGGTGCTCGTTAGATTACGAGTACACTGGACAGGACTCGTCGGGAACCGTTGGTTGGTATTATACCCATCGTCAGTTAACAGTTCCCAGGTGACATGAGTACAGCTTAGTCCGTTGACTTGACACTGTCACTTTACCTCAAGTGTGATCCCACTGTTCTTAAGTTACTACCCTACCACGGCTCTATTGAGTCATGCAGACAGGTAGTAGTTGGGTGCAGTCCCGAAGCACTTGGAGGCAGTGACGGTTAGACAGGATTCGTCTCTCCCGGTATTGGGAGTTGATATCGCGCTGTGTCTAGGAGAGCCATTACACATAGTCGTCTCTGGCCAGGGCAAGCGAGATTTGCTGGTAGTCTTACCAGTAGTTTCTCAGAGTGTTCTAGGCTACACTCCGACAAGACATGTACCGCTATTACGGGATTGACATTTGCCGCCCCCTTGGCCCGCCATGCGATACTCTCAGACGAGTAGACTGGACTGTACGGAGATTGTCACATTCAGGCTCAGTAGGAGTTCGGATGGGTTCACCTCATCAGCTTCTTATCGGCATCTACCTGGGGACCGTTACGTACAGCTAGAACCGTTTGCGGCCTGTGGTTAAACCCACTGCCAGCGTAGTGTCGAGCCTTTAGAGTCCCACACAGAGGGTTATTCGCCTTTGGGAAAAACAGAGTAGAGGTCGCATGGTTTTGCGACGGGGTTCGTTCACATCTGCGCACTTGTGCACGTTTGGTGTGTGGGCAGTTATTACTAGCGGGCTTTGGATTATGCCAGATCCTAGTATTTGTTTTAGGATTGGTTTTATCTCATTGTATTCGTGTTCCTCGGAGCACGGATGCCGGTGTGTATGCACAGTTGACAGAGGCAGAAGCAGAGGATTCTCATTAGGGTTGTTGACCGTTGACTTTTTTCAAACCCTAATGAAAATGAGAAATATGATTAATGACATGAATTAAAAATAATTGTGCCATGGTTAGGTTGAACATTTGACTTATGTTGACATTTTAACTTTGATTGACCGGTTGACTTATATTGATAATTTGACCATCATCATTTCACATGGTAGATACTTCTTGATTCTAGCAAAATTCATTTAATGTGAAATGATAATGGTCATTCCAAAAGAACCATCAAAATTTCTTTTTAATTATTATTATTAACTCATTATTCTCTCATATGAGAGTATGGTTGCAAAAAGTAGCTCATTCTCTCTTGCTCTTTCTCTCTCATGTTCTTGAGCTTTCCCTCTTCCTCTCAAAGCTTTAATCTTTCATGTGTTGAAAATGAAAAGCTCTTGAGACAAAACCACAAAACATCTCTCTACTCTTTCTAGGGTTCTTTGTCTAGCAAACCAAGCACTCTAGTTACCTCTTGGTTGAGGTAGGCGCTCAAGGTAGAGGCCCTCGGGTGGATCTATCTTCGGCAAAGGGAAGACGACGAGGTGGAGCCGTCTACGCCACTACAAGGAGCAAGCAAGAAGGGGAACCATAACAAGAAGAGAAGGAGTTCAAGATCTAGGTATAACCATTCTACATAGTAGCTAGAACTTGTAGTTAGTGTGTTAGTTTTTTTTTAGCAAAGATCCTTCATGGATGGTCCATGTTACCTTGTGAGAAAATTTTGATTTTTCCCTATTCCGTCTGCCCAAAAGAACCGGGGTTGGTAACGTGGACCTAACACATTACGCTCAAGGTTTTCATAAAAACCTGCGTAGCCCTCCGTCATTTCAGATAAGTGCTACTTAGTATTCGTGCTACGTTTGTTGGCCTCCGTCCTTGTATTGTGCGGTAGCTAACTAGTGTTTATCTGCAAACAAAAGATGAGATTGGATTAGGGTAGTCGTACGACTTTGTTGGCCTCCGTAAAGGGTCGTGCGGGTGGATTTAATTCAATCATGAAATGTACGGGTTGAACTTCACTAGCAGCCTATGGTTTGTTGGCCTCCGTCAAGGTCATAGGATGCTAGGGGTAAAAGATATTATCGAGAATTTCAACTGTGTGAGTTTAACACATTACAATTAGCCAATCAAGTAGGTATCTAGAAAGATGTTAACGGGGTTACGCCCGTGGGAAAACGAGGTTTATTTTAATTAGGTCCGTACGAAAGCACGAGGAGCCTCCCTCAAAGTACCGACACTGGCCTAGCCGAAAGATTGGCGAACTTATAGGGTGTAATTAATCATGGCCAGTCTTACCTTTTGAGGTTTGAAGGTAGATTTGACTAAAACAGTAGGAGCCATCCTGATTAGATAAACTAATAACCAATCTAATCCTGCAAGAGAGCACGCAAAGTATTTTCTTCTCTCTCTCTCCTGGTAGCGACTATGTCATGCCTTAATCAAAGATAATAATATGGATGCATTGACCGAACTTGCTCATTATACTGAGCTAAGGAACGTTGGTTCTGCTCAATCTTATAATTGTTATAAGTCCGAGCAGGAAATAGGTGAATATCCGGATTCCTATGCCACCCAATCGAAGAAAGTACATGTTGATGTATCTTCTTCGGTTGTGTTCATTACAGAGAGCTGTTTCTCAGTATCCTCTATGTCCTGGGTATGTGATACCGGATCAAGATCCCGCAAATATAATATGTTACATGGGCTATAGTGAGGTAGAGAACTGGGAATAGGTGATATGTCTCTAAGTGTAAGAGAATGATGCAATTGTTGCAGCCAAGTCAGTCGGAAGATATCACCTTGTATTAATACATTGATCCTGAACAAATGTTGTTAGATACCGAACCTGATATACAACATTACATCATTTTCTATATTAAGTTAAAGAAGGATATAATTCTGTATTAGAGGATAATGTTGTGAACATTTTCATGAATCAAAAGTTGATTGTATCAGGCACGTTATATAATAGCATATACGTTCTAAATCAAATCATAGTTCAAAGTATAGAACGCACACAAGAGGAACAGTTCAGAAATGAACGAATCCTTCTTATGGCATTGTAGACTAGGTCATATCCATGCAACACGACCAGCTAAGTTACATAAAGATGAATATGAGAATCTGTTCGAATTTCATCTTATGCTACTTTCCAGTCTTGTCTCACAGGTAATATGACCAATACTCCGTTTACTGGAAATAGAGAAAGAGTTACTGAACTCTTGGAACGAATACATGATGATGTATACGGTCCTATGTATACAAATGCCAAGGTTGGTCCTTCGTACTTCATTACATTCATCGACTATCTCTCAAGATTCGGACATGTGTTCCTGTTGAAACATGAGTCTGAAACTTTTGAGAAATACAAGGAATATAAACTTGAAGTTATTGAACCAGACGGGTAGAAGTATTAAAGTCCTACGATGTGATCGAGGAGGTGAATACTTGCGCATGGAGTTCCTGGAGTTTCTAAAAGGAGAATATAATTCTCTCTCAGCTTACTCATTCGAGTACACAACAGCACAACAGTGTATCGGGACGGAGCTATCGTACCCTGTGAGATATGGTTGTTCACACCAGAATATTGAATTATTATATTCCCCATTCTTATTCGTTTTATAAATAAACAGGTACTTTTGACGCATGTCTGCTACATGTTACAGGTTACAGGTTCTTGGATCTAAAACAGTGAAAAAGATAAAAGACGATGCGAAAGTGGGACTTTAACCAATAAACAGAAGACTCTTGATCAAGCCTACATAAGGAACAGTTCACAAAGCAAGATTGAAGATATCGACTCAAAGCGAAGGGTTAAAGTTCACTACAAGTATTCACTGGAAGATCTGGAGAAGACCAGAAGCCAAACAGAGAAAAGACCTATAGAAACAGGAAGCCTAAAATTACCAGAATCTGAAGCCCAAAATTCACAGCCCAACCTTCCTTTTTGGCCGCGCAACCGCGGCCAAACCATGCCTCGGGCCGTGGTTCCGCGGCAGGGTAGTGCAGTCAGGAGAAAATCTTTGTATCATATTTTTGTGGCGGCGTTGACTGGTCTATATAGGGCTAATTTTGTAATTGTAGACATGCGAGTCATTGTAACCCTAGGGTTTCCTATTCTCTATAAATAGGAACTTTAAAGATTGTAATTTCTTATGCCTCCTTTTAATAATAAATTTGAGATCTCTTTATGGAGAGCATCGGTGTTTCTTTTCAATTCAAGAATTCAGATCTGACAAACCTGCGTTGATGATTGGAGAGATGCATCTGTAAGTAGATTTAATTCCTTGCCCTAATCTAGATTTCAATTCTTTGCCCTAGGTAGATTTAATTTCTTTCCGTAGATAAATTGCTTGGAGTTAGCTTTGGGGAAGGATTTTGAGAGATGAGATCTCTCATCCCTTTCTTACCCATAATATATTTTCAATAAGACTCCATGCATACACGCACAGACCGCGCCCTACGGCACCCTATCCCTCGAGGTAGCGGTGATATCGTAGTATAAAGGCCCGGTTGCGCGCGTTTTCCATGGAGGTTAGGGTAAGGTTCTCAAAAGGAAGGACAAGAACCTAGAGGAAGGAACACCTTCCCGAATGGATCTAATCCCCTTTATTGATAATTACCATAACTCCACATAGATCTTTATTCGGGTATAGAAAGCGTTGAGATTTACTTGCATTTCCAACCCATCCCTAAACCTAACCCTAGCAAGACTAGATTTAGATAATCATATTATAGAATAATTTAGGTTTTAGATTTAATAATCAATCCGAACACCCTTTGGAATTAACTCGTTAGCATGACTAGAAGATTCACTACATCCCTGTGGACCGACCCGTACTCACCAGCTAGCTTCAAGCGATGCCGTTCTTGATTGCGGTAATAGATAAGTTTTGAGATTCAAATCAAATGGCGCCGTTGCCGGGGATGGCGTAGAACTTTCCTTTTTGCAATTTCGGGTTAATCTTAAAAAAATCATAAAAATATAAAAAATCACAAAAAATTATAAAAATATATCAATTGTTATTTTTTGGAAAGGGTTCTTTGTTGGGTGAATCTTGCAGGAACAATCGAGACGGATATGGAAATTTCCAGAAAGCAAAACAGAAAACGGGATATCGGAACTGAAGAGATTTTAAACAACAGAAAAGCACAAAAATTTTGGAGTCTTGAACCGCCCACCTCACCGCCCTTCTGCGGCCAAGACCTACCTTAGGTCGCGGAACCGGGGCTGCCTTGTCGAATCAGAGCATAAAAAAATTTCTGGGGACTCATGCTGACTATACTGCCGCGAAAACGCGGCAGTAATGTGATTGTTAGAATACGTGCGTGTTCAAGTTTAGTTTTAAATACCGCAATCAAGACGGTTTCGATTGTAGCTAACCGGTTGAGTACGGGTCGTCCGCAGGAAGATGGGAGTCTTTTTCAATGTGCTTTAACGAGTTAAGTCCGGTTTTTCAGATTTTGTTGTGGTTATCTAAGTGTTAAGTTGATGTTTTAAAGAGAGCTTGTTAGGGTTAGGATTAGGTTAGTTTGAGTTAGGAGTCTCCACATCTTTCGTTGCCCCTCTTAATATCGGTGTTACGGTAATCGGCAACAACGGGGATTAGCACGACTAGGAAGGGACTTGCGAGTATAAGCTAGGCTTTCCAACGCATAAGTCCTTCCTTTTGGTGCTTGTCCGTCCGTTCTTGGCTCTAAGCCATAACCTCCGGTTAATTCAACCACAACCGGTCTCACTACGGAATCACCGTTATCATGTAGGATAGTGTGCCGTAAGGAGCGGATTGTGGTTCAATTAACGGGAGTTGATTTAAGCTGTTGGGCAAGGAAAGAGTGAGAGAGATTTCCTTCTCTCAAACTTTCTTTATCCTACCCTAAAAACAACTCACACATCATAATACGGAAAAACAAAACAAAACAAAAGAGGAAGATAGAAAGAAAGAGATCAGAAGAATACGACTAGCTATTTGCGACCTCACCTTGGCGAGGATCGTGCGTAAGCATCATTGACGTATTAAGGATAAAGAAAAAGAGAGAAGAAACAAACAACAAGAAAAATAACAACAACTACGTAACGAATTAAAATTGCAACAATTAACAAAATAAAGAGACAAGCATGATAATAAATGGTTCTTCTTTATTCATCACTCTTCACTCACAAGCTCACTACAAGTTTAATGGAGAAGAGGTGAGAAGAGGAAGAAGAAACACAACTACACTTAGCAAAATGAAAATACAAGAATGGACCCTTTCCTTCACAAAGTTCTGGGCTATTTATAGGCTGGAGAATGGAAATCTAGGGCAACCATCAGAACATATATACAAAGACAAAACTGTCCCTGAAAGATGACAAGGTGCGGCGCCAGTAAGGCCGCGGATCCGCGGCCTAGACCCCCTATTGGCCGCGGATCCGCGTCCTTATAGGTGAGTTAGGGCATGGTTTTTCTTGTGGTCCCCTGGTTTGCTGTCCCCTGTTCTTTGGTTCATATATTTTCTGAAAATACTTCTACATTTCTTCCAGAATTTCTGTTGAGGGAAAGGTGGACTTTTTGTCAAGATTTGGAATGATTGCCTCGAGCTCCGCGTAGATTTTCTTGGATCTTGTGCTGCCATTGAGCCTTGTGCCTGAAAATGACATTGATTTGACGTTTTTTCTTCCTAAACTGGTATCTGGCAACATACGGATGAAGAGCGGAGACCGTGTTTTATCTGTGGTTGGCAGGAACCCGGATTTTTTCGTGTTTTCCATGAATTTCACCGTTTAAGAACCGAGAACCTGTATCCTGCAATTGACTAGCAAACACGGCTCAAGAGTATCTACCGATATGCAATGTGACAAAAATTGGGCGGTATGAAAATGCAAAAATCTGATATGAACAAATACCCCCAAACTTAACATTTGCTCGTCCCGAGCAAAGCCCATTTATTCACAAAAAATTTCCTATCCTCACTTTCGCAGGGAACGCGATTGCACTGAGCATGTGCAACAAGCCATTAATCCTCTAGGTGTCCCTAGTAGGAGGAGTGTTGTCTCCTGAGGGTTTTCAGCGGATACTACCCACAAAATCCGGTCAAGTTGGTTTTGTAAAATAACTAAGCTTCAAACCCTAAAGTTTTGTTTTAGAAAATAACAATTCTATAATCCTAAGTCTAGACTATCGAACCATTATTTTTCACACCTCGCTTCATATTTAACTACAGATTTTATATGTCTTTACGTGTAGTGCAAATAGTGTCGTTAAGTTCCCGAAAGATCGATTAAAGTCATCGTGTCGCACAATAAAGCCCAGATAACAATTTTAAAAGGATCATATAAGTTTTATAACGAGTTAAGCATTTTTCAAGTTTCGTTTTCCAGTAAGGTTTCAACTTCAGAATTTCTATCTTCCTTAACAGGAAACTAAGTCGTATTTTTCACTCCACCTTTTTCTTGTTTTCATTTCATACACACCTCTGTGAACGTGCAATAGTCTTTATCATAGAATAAAACCTTCATATCTCCGCTAAAATTTTTATAAAAGCCTGTCTTTTATCAAGATTATTCTTACACAAAGAACCATTAGGAATTTTAACTCGGAGAGAACACTTGCTTGACTTTGTTTTAAAGCTGGACTTTCTAGGCTTCTTAGCGAGCTTTGGGCCAATGCACCCAAACCAGTTGGTTTCAGGGAATTAGGTGTAGAAACACCCCAGCGGACTTAATTACTCAAGTTACCTAGGTCCAAAAACAAAAAACAGTTTGGCGTGAAAATCAGATGATTTAATACGAACGGAGATATAACCGGCAGTTCAATTATTTTTTGGATAAAAGACGTGTTTAGTGGGTTTGGTGTGTAATCATTCCAATCAAGTTTCAGATGGGTTATTTTTCAGACTTAGCTCCAATTACGGCATCAATAACATTCCTTCATATTCTCTTTACTTCATAAACTATTCTTGACATTACTTATTTCAGAACAAACCTATTTGATCCTCATAAAATCATTTATCTGTTTAAAAGTTTAAACATGAAAGACTTGTCATCTAATTCCCAAAATCTTACGACACGTGTAGTGTGATGTAAAGACGTATATCAGCTATAGTTTACTTCAAAGGAGAGTTATCTTTCAGGTTTTCAAAATCCAAACATAAGATTTAGTTATTCCTATTTTTTTTTCAAACAAAAACCGTCGAATGTTGAATCAGAGTTCTTCCACAAGCTAACTTGACAAAAAAGTTTTTATATTTTTTAGAAAATTTTCAAATTTTTATGGATTTTATGGATATTAATATGCAGATGCAAAATATACATATGAATGCGAAGGTAAGAAATGCGTACCGAGCGTACCCCCAAACTTAAACTGAACAGTGTCCTCACTGTCGTTGCATGAAGAGAGCAGTTGGAAGGTTCAAAATTGTCGGTTAGTGATACACAAATTTTTATTTGTTTTTTTTTTTAAAGAAAAGAAAAAGAATATACACAAATATACATAAAATGGTTTGTACATACCCCCAAACTTATTTGGAACAGTGTCCGCTGTTCGCGGCTGGATAACCGAAGTTTGGAGGTAGGCAGAGGAAGATCATTCTGGGTAAACCGGTTCCTGTAAGAACAGGAGCTCCTCTGTTGGTTCGGCGCTAAGGTACGGTTTGCATCGGTGTCCGTTCACTTTGAAAAATGAACCGTCCTTTGGATTTTCTAAATCCACAGCGCCCTGCGGATACACATTCCTCACAAAATACGGCCCTTTCCAGCGAGATCTGAGCTTTCCTGGATGGAAATGAAGTCGGGTGTCGTAAAGCAATACCTGCTGACCAGGTACGAAGGTTTTGCGCAAAAGGTGTTTATCGTGAAACACCTTCGTTCGATTCTTAACGACAACCGCGTTATCGTAAGCCTCATCCCTAAGCTCGTTCAGTTCATTCAACTGCAGCTTCCGATGGCTGCCCGCATCCTCAAGAGACAGATTCAGCTCCTTTATCGCCCAAAATGCGCGATGCTCGATTTCGACAGGAAGGTGGCAGGCTTTTCCGTACACAAGCCGATAGGGAGACATGCCAAGGTCGGTCTTATAAGCGGTTCGAAATGCCCAAAGGGCATCAGTGAGTTTCAGCGACCAATCCTTACGGTTCTTGGAAACCGTCTTCTCCAGTATCTGCTTGATTTGCCGATTTGAAACTTCGGCCTGCCCGCAGGTTTGGGGATGGTAGGGCGTAGAAAGCTTATGATTAATGGAGTATTTCCGCATCAAGGCCTCGAAGGTTTTGTTGCAGAAATGACTTCCATTTTCACTAATGTTCGCTCGGGGTGCCCAAACCGGGAGAAAATGTTTTCTTTAAGGAACCTTCTTGTCGTTAGTCCGGCTGGGCACAGCCTCAACCCATTTAGAGACATAATCAACAGCTAGAAGGATGTACAAGTTCCCAAAAGAGCTGGGAAATGGCCCCATGAAGTCTATCCCCCAAACATCAAAAATCTCCACAACCAAGATCGGTTGGAGCGGCATCTCGTTCCTCCGGGATATCCGGCCCATGTGTTGGCACCGGGAGCAAGTCTTGCAATAGTCGTGAGCGTCTTTGAAAAGTTGTGGCAAGTAGAAACCACATTGCAAGATCTTCTCAGCTGTCTTTCTGGGCCCAAAATGCCCGCCACACGCTTGATCATGGCAAAATGACAGCACACTCTTGAATTCCTCATCAGGGACACACCGACGAATAATCTGGTCGGGACAGTACTTGAACAAGTAGGGTTCGTCCCAGTAAAAGTGTTTTACTTGGGATAAGAAGCGAAGTCTGTCCTGACTTGACCATTCGGTCGGTAGTAATCCCGTGGCCAAATAGTTCACAATATCTGCGAACCAGGGTTCACACGATACTGTCAAGAGCTGTTCATCCGGGAAAACGTCGTTGATCGGAATTGGAAGCGAAGGCGAAGAAGGAAGTCATGAGAGATGGTCGACAACTACGTTTTCACATCCTCGTTTGTCCTTAATGACAAGGTCAAACTCTTGAAGCAAGAGGATCCAACGTATTAACCGAGATTTGGCATCTTTCTTCGCAAAAAGATGGCGCAGAGCTGAATGGTCTGTGTAGACAATGACTGGAGAGCCGATGAGGTAGGGCCTGAACTTTTCTAAAGCAAATACAACAGCTAAGAATTCCTTCTCAGTTGTTGTATAATTAAGTTGGGCGTCGTTCAGGGTCCGGCTCGCGTAATAGATTACGTGCGGCATCTTGTTGATGTGCTGTCCAAGGATAGCACCAATGGCAAAGTCGGATGCATCGCACATAATCTCGAATGGGTGCGTCCAGTCAGGTGAAGAAAGAACGGGAGCAGAAGTGAGTGAGCATTTCAATGATTCGAATGCAGTGACACAGCTCGAGTTGAAGTCGAATGGTGTGTCCTTGGCCAGCAAAAGAGTCAAGGGCCTAGCAATCTTGCTAAAGTCCTTGATGAACCGTCTATAGAAACCGGCATGGCCAAGGAAGGCTCGGATATCTCTGACGCATCGGGGAGGAGGAAGATTGGAAATGACCTCAATCTTTGCTTTGTCAACCTCTATGCCATTTTGCGAGATGATATGTCCTAAGACAATACCTTCGCGCACCATGAAGTGGCATTTCTCCCAGTTCAAAGTGAGATTCTTGTCCTTACATCGGGTAAGGACAGCGTCAAGATGCAGGAAACACTCGTCGAAGGAGTCGCCGAAGATGGAGAAGTCATCCATGAAAATCTACAGAAATATTTCCACCATGTCTGAGAAAATTCCCATCATACACCGCTGGAAGGTAGCGGGCGCATTGCATAACCCAAAGGGCATGCGTCGATATGCAAACGTGCCGAAAGGACAAGTGAAAGTGGTCTTGTCCTGGTCTTTTTCGGCGATGGGAATTTGATTATATCCGGAGTAGCCATCAAGAAAGCAGTAGTACTCGTGTACGGCCAATCGTTCAAGCATCTGGTCAATGAAAGGTAGCGGAAAGTGGTCTTTCCGCATTGCGGCGTTGAGTTTTCTGTAATCAATGCAAACTCGCCACCCAGTTTGGGTGCGAGTAGGGATTAACTCGTTCGCCTCGTTGGTTATGACCGTGATGCCCGACTTCTTGGGGACAACATGAATGGGGCTAACCCACCGGCTACCAGAGATAGGGTAAATGACACCACTATCTAGACATTTGACGATCTCCTTCTTCACAGCCTCCTTCATGACTGGATCAAGACGTCTTTGTGGATCCCGGGCTGGTTTGGCATCATCCATCGGATGAATGTGATGCTCAACGATCAGGGGACTAATCCCCTTGTTGTCCGCCATGGACCAGCCAAAAGCCTGCATGTTGCTGTGCAAGACCGCGAGAAGGGCTTTCTCTTGCTCGGAAGCTAGAGAAGCCGAGATGATGACAGGGAGGGTCTCGTTCTCACCTAAGTAAGCGTACTTAAGGTGAGACGGCAAAGGCTTGAGTTCGAGCGTTGGAGGTGAAACGATGGAAGGCAAGATTGGTGCAAAGGTCTCGAACTCAAAGGACTCCAGCAAAGGTTCAAAGCGAGTGTAGGCAACCGAGTTGGATGGTTCAGGTAACTCATCCGGAAAGTCGAAGGATTCAAACTCGGGTTATGCGCAGCTAAGATCGTTCGAAAACGTGAAACACTCGTAGTCGTTGTCGGGCACAGAAACAGCAGCAGGTTCGAAGAGAAACGCACTAGTGGCGTCAAGATTATCGTGTTCAAACAGAAACTCCTCGAATTCACACTCTTCTGGGGTGATCTCCTGGATCGAGCAGACATCCAGTATATGAGCATTAGGTTCGGCGGGCTGATTCGCCAACCTAAAAATGTTGAGTTCAATCGTCATATTTCCAAAAGAGAGGTTCATCGAACCATTGCGACAATTGGTCACAGCATTTGAGGTTGCGAGAAATAGGCGACCGAGTATCACCGGAATTTGATTCCGGGGGTTAGCTACAGGCTGTGTATCTAATACAATGAAGAAAACGGGGTATATGAAATCCCCAACTCTTATCAACACATCCTCTAGCTCACCCCTAGGATGGGTGTTCGATCGGTCGGCCATTTGGAGAGTGCAGTGCGTGGGTTTCAGCTCTCCGACGCCTAATTGCTCGTATACTGAATACGGAAGCAAGTTAACACTGGCACCAAGATCTAATAGTGTGCGGTTGATGTTCTTATCCCCAATGGTAATTGAAATCGTAGGACAGCCAGGGTCCTTCCATTTTTGTGGTAAAGATTGGGTAAGGGCATCACTCACAGCACTAGCCAAGAAAACTTTCTTGGGTACCTGAGACTTCCTCTTTTTCATGCACAAGTCCTTTAAGATTTTCGCGTAAGACGGGACTTGTTGGACAGCATCTAAAATAGGAATGTTAATGTTAACTTGCTTGAATAACTCCAAAATCTTCTCCATTTGTGGATTTTGTTTGTTAGACCTCAACCGGTTTGGAAATAGAACATTTTGAAAATTGGTTGAGTCTAATGCTGGAGGAGGAGATTTTGGAGTTGGAACGGATCCCAGAATAGGTGTTTTCGTGGAGTGAGAAGTGGGTCCGTTCAGAGCAGAAGAAGAGGAAGGAGTGCCTGTTGAAGAACGGAGAATAGGCTCGGAAGACGAAGAAGAAGAAGAAGAAGAAGAAGAAGAAGCGGCGGCCGGGGTGTCATCGTTGATTTGTTTGCCAATGTTGTTCTGCAACATCCTTCCCGATCTCAGTGTAGTCACAGCACTCACATTATGGTTTTGTTGTTCAAGAGCAACATGTGCATTATGTGGGTGACCGGGATTTGGAAGTGGCTGGGACGGGAGCTTCCCCTTCTCTCGCTCGCTTAAGGCCGCGTTCAGCTGTGCAATCTGGGCCTCGATGGTCTTGATGCTTTGCCCGTGTGCGGCAGTGTGTTGCACTAAAGATTGAATGGAAGACTGGATGTTGGCGGTGGATTGAGTCGATTGTTTAACAAACGCCTCCAGACTTCGCTCGAGCGAGGAAACCTTATCGTTGTTCGACGGAACAAAGTTGTTTGGTGGAAAAGAGTTGTTGGGTGCAAAGTTATTCGTCTGATTTTGAAAAGGTTGGGGTTGGAAAGGCTGCTGATACTGAGTTTGTTGTTGCGCTTGTTGTTGCGGTGGAGGGGCCCTTTGGAAATTGTTGCCTTGGAATTGATTCTGATTCTGATTCCAGGCGAAATTGGGGTGGTTCCTCCAACCGGGATTGTAGGTGGAAGAGTATGGATCATTCCTCGGTCTTTGCTGGAAGGCAGCATTAACCTGATGCTGTCCTTGCGAGGGTGGATTGTAAGGACACTCTTCGGTCAAGTGGGAAGGATCGGAACAACAAGCGCAGATGGTACGAAGGGGGAGAACAGGGGCAGGAACAGGAGCAGAGAATTTGCTCTCTATCGCTTCAAGCTTTCTTGTTATTGCAGCCATTTCAGCTTTCATCGCAATAGAGACATCGAGTTGTTGGATTCCTACCCTAGACTGACCGGTAGAAGTGGAGGTAGAAGAAGAAGAAGTCGGTCCGGTGCTCTCCCACTGTAGCGTTTGCTCCGCAAGATCGTCAAAGAACTGCCACGCTTCCTCGTCAGATTTCGATAGGAAGTGGCCCTGACAGATGGTTTCCAGCAACTGCTTCGTTGCTGGGTTCAGTCCCTCGTATAAGGTTTGGCAAAGTTGCCATTTTCCTATACCGTGGTGAGGACACTGAACAAGAAGGTCTTTGTACTGGTCAAAGCACTTCCAGAAGGGTTCAGAAGGAAGCTGGGAGAATTGGTTGATTTCATTTCGAATTCTTGCGGTCTTATGATTCGGATAGAATTTTTTCAGAAACGCTTTAACAAACTCGTCCCAGCTGGTGATTGAGTGGGAAGTGGTGCTATACAGCCATTTTTCAGCGAGATCGCATAAAGTGAACGGAATGACCCGTAGACGTATACCATCGTCCGACAGCTGGGTGGTTCTCATCATGGCACAGACGTTTTGAAATTTATTGATGAAGATATAGGCATCTTCTGATTCAAGCCCATGAAAACGTGGAAGCATATTGATGAAATGGGGCTTAATTTCAAAGTTGTCCCCATTGGCCGGAGGAAGAGAAAGGCAGGTGGGAAGTGCAGAACGGGTGGGGTAGAAACGATCCTGGAGCGCGATTCGCTGCGGCGCTACAACAGGCGGAGGTGGTGGGTGATTGGTCTCCGTAGGAGGTGGAGCCAATCCAGCGGTGGTCAAAGAGATGTTCGGATTAAATCTTGACATTGCGGAAGAAGAGGTTGGTGAAGGTGAAGGTGAAGGTGAAGATGTATGAACAGAATTCCGGTCAACGTCGGAGTTGGCCGGCAAAGGAAGGGGTGAAAAAGGAGTGGACGGAGTATCGACGTCTGAGTCGATCGCGTAGTCAGTAGCGACTAACGTAACGCGGACAAGACGGGCGCTAGTGTCCCGAGTCCAAGCGGACATACACTAAACGAGTTTAGTATAGTCAAAACGGAGAAGGTGAGGGTAAGAAAACGTCAATGGAGAAAGGCGATGGGTGGTGGGTGAAAATGGATTTGGCGACAAAAGGGCAAGTTTTTATAAAAGTTTTTGATTTTTTTCTTTCTTTTTTTTGTTTTTAGAAAGAGATTTACAGAAATATGTACGGAAATACGGCTTAAGCAATCACAAACAAGATATGCACAATCACACCTAGATCTAGGGTAACCTAGGTCTACTAGACCTGCTCCTGAACTTGATTGTCGAAGTTAAACAGTGTCGAGAAACACGCTTAAAAATACACCGATCACGAGGCCGGTAAGTGCAGAGATAAGGGGAGGTTGTCCAACGCTTTCGCGAAGTTCCTTAATTAAATAACCCTTTTTCTTTCGGCGGTTGCGCCTTTAACACTTTCCTAGACATCCCGTAAACAATATACGGTTAAGCGAGGTTTTAAACACGGTTTATCTTCTCCTAATGAGCGCGAAGTCCTTAGGGCTGAAGTCTAGTATTTTTTAATTTACAATGGACAATGCATATGCTTTAGTGATTTTTGGGGTCCTGGGAAGGGTGATGAAATCCCCACCCAATCTGGATTGGTTTCAAGCCCCTTAAGTCCGTATTAAAGAAATGCAAAGCAGTAACAAATCAACTGCAAACAATTTTTATTTGCGGCGCAAAGAATCCTGCACAAGAACAATTTATTGGAAGGGGGAGAAGAATTTGCGCAAAGAAGGCTGCAGAAAACACAGTTTATTGGAGTTCAGAGGAGTGGGGAGAAGAAGAAAGACTCACCAAAAAAAAATGGTACCCTGAACCCTCCAAAGGGCCGCGGATCCGCAGCCTAAGCTTTCTTATGCCGCGTTTCCGCGGCTGTTTTGGGGAGTTGGGGCTTCATTTTTGTTGGGTGGGTTCTGTTGGGTGTCTTCTGCCTTTCTGGATGTGTGGAATTTTTATTTTCTCACTGTATCTGCTCCAGATTTCTACAGTAGACCGTTTGCTTCGTTTTGTCCGTCGCGGTGTAGCCGCGAAATGTGGGTCTATCTTCCCACGTCTTTGGCACTGTACTTGAACTCCGTATTTTCAACGTCTTGGCCACTGAACTCGAAACTTGTATTTTCCTGCACACTTGCACAAAAGCTAATCAAAAATAACAAGATGATTTTTTATAAAGTATAATTTTTTTTGTTTTTTGGATATATTTATATTCACAAATTAACCCGAAATTACACAAGGAAATAAACTACCGTCTCCCCGGCAACGGCGCCATTTGATTGATAGAGTATGTGCGTGTTCAAGTTTAGTTTTAAATACCGCAATCAAGACGGTTTCGCTTGTCGCTAGCCGGTTGAGTACGGGTCGTCCGCAGGGAGATGGGAGTCTTTTTCAATGTGCTTTAACGAGTTATGTCCGGTTTTTCAGATTTTGTTGTGGTTATTTAAGTGTTAAGTTGAAGTTTTAAAGAGAGCTTGTTAGGGTTAGGATTATGTTAGTTTGAGTTAGGAGTCTCCACATCTTTCGTTGCCCCTCTTAATATCGGTGTTACGGTAATCGGCAACAACGGGGATTAGCACGACTAGGAAGGGACTTGCGAGTATAAGCTAGGCTTTCCAACGCATAAGTCCTTCCTTTTGGTGCTTGTCCGTCCGTTCTTGGCTCTTAGCCATAACCTTCGGTTAATTCAACCACAACCGGTCTCACTACGGAATCACCGCTATCATGTAGGATAGGGTGCCGTAAGGAGCGGATTGTGGTTCAATTAACGGGAGTTGATTTAAGCTGTTGGGAAAGGAAAGAGTGAGAGAGATTTCCTTCTCTCAAAATTTCCTTATCCTACCCTAAAAACAACTCACACATCATAATACGGAAAAACAAAACAAAACAAAAGAGGAAGATATAAAGAAAGAGATTAGAAGAATACGACTAGCTATTTGCGACCTCACCTTGGCGAGGATCGAGCGTAAGCATCATTGACGTATTAAGGATAAAGAAAAAGAGAGAAGAAACAAACAACAAGAAAAATAACAACAACTACGTAACGAATTAAAATTGCAACAATTAACAAAATAAAGAGACAAGCATGATAATAAATGGTTCTTCTTTATTCATCACTCTTCACTCACAAGCTCACTACAAGTTTAATGGAGAAGAGGTGAGAAGAGGAAGAAGAAACACAACTACACTTAGCAAAATGAAAATACAAGAATGGACCCTTTCCTTCACAAAGTTCTGGGCTATTTATAGGCTGGAGAATGGAAATCTAGGGCAACCATCAGAACATATGTACAAAGACAAAACTGCCCCTGAAAGATGACAAGGTGCGGCGCCAGTAAGGCCGCGGATCCGCGGCCTAGACCCCCTATTGGCCGCGGATCCACGTCCTTATAGGTGAGTTAGGGCATGGTTTTTCTTGTGGTCCCCTGGTTTGCTGTCCCCTGTTCTCTGGTTCATATATTTTCTGAAAATACTTCTACATTTCTTCCAGAATTTTTGTTGAGGGAAAGGTGGACTTTTTGTCAAGATTTGGAATGATTGCCTCGAGCTCCGCGTAGATTTTATTGGATCTTGTGCTGCCATTGAGCCTTGTGCCTGAAAATGACATTGATTTGACGTTTTGTCTTCCTAAGCTGGTATCTGGCAACATACGGATGAAGAGCGGAGACCGTGTTTTATCTGTGGTTGGCAGGAACCCGGATTTTTTTCGTGTTTTCCATGAATTTCACCGTTTAAGAACCGAGAACCTGTATCCTGCAATTGACTAGCAAACACGGCTCAAGAGTATCTACCGATATGCAATGTGACAAAAATTGGGCGGTATGAAAATGCAAAAATCTGATATGAACATAACGCGTTTATACCGCGGACACGCGGCCTTTTGGTGTCCTCGGTTGGTGGAATTTTCACTGTAAGCTCCTTGTTATTTCTCCTCTGCAAATTTTGAGATATTTTCTGTGAATTGCCTGCAGAATTCCTCGCGCTTTAAAAATATATTCCCTTCCATATAACAATATTGTGCAGGATTTTTGGGCCCCGCTTAAATTCGAAATAGATTGCAAGTAATTTTTTCTGTTGTATATCTTTTATCAAAATCTTTTTGCAACAATTTTCAAATAAAAGAAAAAGGAAAAAAGACAAATCTTTTAAAGAAAACTTGCAAATTTTTGGCCGCATATAAATCCTTGCACCATCACCCATCTTTCTTTCTTTCACCCTTCCTTCTTCTAACATGGGTACCCTACATAATAAATCTCTCGCTGAACTTTGGTATCCCGAACCTAATTTTGCGTCGTACGTCAATTTGTTCGGTAAATTTAAAGACGATCCTTCCTTGCCTAAAAAATCTTTGAAAGATCAAATAGAGGCGTCTAGGAGAAACAGTTCGACATTTCAACCCACTTTGTGTCAACCAAGTCAACATTTACGACCTTCATATGTTCATACCACTTTTTCAAGTCCTTCTGTCACTCCTAAGCCGATGTCCATTGCTGAGCGTATTGCTCAATCTCGCAGTCGATCTTTCACCCCTCTCCACTCATCTAGTTCTAGGGATCCACACGATTATTCACCTTTTTATCCATATGTTGACCCTACCCCTGTCCAATCATCCACTTCCTACCAGTCATACCCGACTTTCCCACCTTCACTAGACACTGTTTCTACACAGTCTATTGGGAGTTTTGCATATCTATACAATTTCGAATCTTTTACCGAAACCCCCTTACCACCCAAGTCTAGTTTGGAAGAGGCGTTGGAGGCGTATATCGCAGCAACAAACAAAATGACTAGGAATGTGGAAGAGTCCATGGCCGCCATTATGCAACCTGCTGAACCGGTAGCTAGTTTCCCGCTAGCTTCAAATTTTTCAATGTATAAGGAGGCGGTTGGACAGAATGAGAATTTGAGAGGATTTCCAAATCAAACCTACCCTTACCCAATTGAAGCCCACAACTCCGGATTTCCATCGATTGCCCTAAATAATTCACCTATTGAAAATAAAAACGAGTTGTGTGATTTTGTAGTGTTTGATTTGCCAAATTGTGAAGAACCCCTTTCGAGTGAAACCACACCTAATCCTTTCGATCTTTACACCTCACATCTAGAACCTAAATCGATAAATATCCATGCTTTTGATGAGGTGCCTAAGGAAATTGATTTTCACTTGATTGAGGATATAGACGCCGGGAATATTTCGGATGATGAACCTGTCGATTTAATTGAAATTTTATGTTCAAATCATCATCCCGAGTTATTAAATGTTTCTCCCGAATCACATATGTGTCTTGATTTTTATGATAATGGCATGGATGAGTTGAATATTGAGGAAAATTATAAGGATAGTGTTGAGGAGAGTTTTGAGGATCATATTGAGGTTGAACCATTTTTCTTTGATGTGTCGGACTTTCCAATTCATCCTCTTGAACGTTTAACTAAATCACCCTCCCTCCTTTCCATCATTCCGACCACGCTCGAAGACTGTGAGTTTGAAAAATTTTCTTTTGAATCTGACACACTTCTCACAGACGATTACACTTACGAGTGTTTTACTTTTTCGGACGATATTGATGACTCACCGCCCGAGTTTGAGTCCTTTACATTTTCAGATGGGTTAGATGAACCATCCGACTCGGTCGCTTGCAGTAGTTTCGAACCATTAATGGAATCTTTTAAGTTCGAGACAGTTTACAACGGTGAGAATGAGACTATCCCTGATTCACTTCCCTTCGTCCTTCCTATCATTCCGACTGGGCAAAAGACCGTTTCGCTTTCATCTCCTATACCAAGTTCGGCGTACCCATGTTTTCTTGCGAATCTTGAGGGATTTGACCCCATTTCCCGACGGGTTGATAGGTTAGCGCAATCGCTTATAACATATCGGTCATCACATATTGCGCTAATTTATTCACTCGATTTACACCCTTAAGATCGCGCGACCCTTCTTTCTCCTTCCCGCCCTTCTTCTCCCCTACCGAGACCATATTCTACCATTCTTCTTTCAACACGGTCTCGCGTGTTTCTCATTTCTTTTTACCACACCCCATTCTTTCACCAACTTAGCCATTACCATGATAAGATTTTTGAATGGGTGGTGCTAACCTTTGGCTTATATAAGGCCAAGCTTAAGTTTGGGGGGAACCTTGTTGTATATATATTTTTGTTTTTCTTTTAACATAAAAATGAAAAAAATGAAAAAATGAAAAAAGAAAGAAAAAATTTATAAATAAATAAACAGGGGAGTATCGACACTTTGGCCCTCTTAGTTTAGCATGACAGTGAGGACATGTAAAGTTCAAGTTTGGGGGTATGCTCGGTACGTCTTCTTCCTTCGCATTCATTTGTACATATTTTTGCATTTGCATACTTATTTGAAAACCCATAAAAAATTGAAAATTTTCAAAAATTCTAAAAATTAATGTATTCAATTTTGGCTTATTTACTTGAGTTTGACAAATAGGTTAACTGGCTAGGAACAACTAAATCTTAGACTTAGTGAATTAAAAACCCTAAAAATAACATTCCTTAAATATTAACGGTAGAAAGTATATGCCTTGTAGTTAATTTATAAATAGGCAAATTTTGGGTTCACTTCTTGGGCTAAGTCGAAACAAGGGAAGAGTATTGATGTTCTTACTAGAGTATAAGTTTGAAAAATAGTTCCTAGCTTAAGTCTAAATTCTGAAAACGTATACCCTACAATTTGCACAATCACGCACCTTGAAACTTGGAATAGTAGAAGAGACCTTGAAATGCTCTTGTCTAAAGTCCTTAGTACAATGAAAATGAAAAATAAAATATATAAGTGTGAAAAAAGAATAAAAAAAATGGATACGGGTTTTTGTGATTACTTAAGGCTGCAAAAAATAGAAAAATATTTAGCAAGGGTGCTTCATCACCTAGTGCCTTAGACCAACCTGGTCTGGGAGTCACTGCTAAAGCCTTGGGTGTTACAAGACTAGGAAGTACGCTTTAAAGTGCAAAAGCATTTTGTAATCGGTCGTTGGTACCTCAAGAAGTATTAACGGTCGCATGAAGGATGTGTAAGCAAAATTCAATTAAAAATTCACCAACTAATAAGTACTTTGGACAACGGACAAGAGTATGATTGCTTGATTTGAATTTCCAAGTGTAGGGGTGATCTATACACACGCGTAGGGGTATGTGATTGGAGTTTAGATGAGAGAAAGGAGTGAAGAATAGAACTTGTATCTTTAGTAGAGTTGATAGAAATTCCTAAGTGGAGATGGAACCCTAGAAGGAAAACTTAAGAAATGCCGAAAGCTAGGTAAGTCTATAGAACATATATAATCTTAAGTTAAATGATGAGGAAGTGTGAAGAATATGGGTGGATAATTTGCGGGTCGATGATTTAGAATTCCTTGTTTGGAAAACATAATTGGAGAACAAAAGTCGAAAAGCCGAATTGATAGGATTTTGTGGGTAGTATCCGCTGAAAACCCTCAGGAGACAACACTCCTCCTACTAGGGACACCTAGAGGTTTAACGGCTTGTTGCACGTGCTCAGTGCAATCACGTTTCCCTGCGAAAGTGCGGTTAGGTTTTTAGAGAATAAAAAATAAGTTTGCTCGAGGACGAGCAAAAGATAAGTTTGGGGGTATTTGTTCACACCAGAAAATTGCATTATTATATTCCCCATTCTTATTCGTTTTATAAATAAACAGGTACGTTTGACGCATGTTTGCTACATGTTACAGGTTACAGGTTCTTGGATCTAAAACAGTGAAAAAGATAAAAGACGATGCGAAAGTTGGACTTTAACCAATAAACAGAAGACACTTGATCAAGCCTACATAAGGAACAGTTCACAAAGCAAGATTCAAGATATCGACTCAAAGCGAAGGGTTAAAGTTCACTACAATTATTCACTGGAAGATCTGGAGAAGACCAGAAGCCAAACAGAGAAAAGGCCTATAGAAACAGGAAGCCTAAAATTACCAGAATCTGAAGCCCAAAATTCACAGCCCAACCTTCCTTTTTGGCCAAACCATGACTCGGGCCGCGGTTCCGCCGCAGGGTAGTGCAGTCAGGAGAAAATCTTTGTATCATATTTTTGTGGCGGCGTTGACTGGTCTATATAGGGCTAATTTTGTAATTGTAGACATGTGAGCAATTGTAACCCTAGGGCTTCTTATTCTCTATAAATAGGAACTCTAATGATTGTAATTTCTTATACTTCCTTTTAATAATAAATTTCAGATCTCTTTATGGAGAGCATCGTTGTTTCTTTTCAATTCATGATTTCAGATTTGACAAACCTGCGTTGATGATTGGAGAGATGCATCTGTAAGTAGATTTAATTCCTTGCCATAGTCTAGATTTCAATTCTTTGCCCTAGGTAGATTTAATTTCTTGTCGTAGATAAATTGCTTAGAGTTTGCTTTGGGGAAAGATTTTGAGAGATGAGATCTCTCATACCTTTCTTACCCATAATATATTTTCAATAGGACTCCATGCATACACGCACACACCGCGCCCTACGGCACCCTATCCCTCGAGGTAGCGGTGATATCGTAGTATAAAGGCCTGGTTGCGCTCGTTTTCTATGGAGGTTAGGGTAAGGATCTCTAATGGAAGGACAAGAACCTAGAGGAAGGAACACCTTCCCAAATGGATCTAATCCCCTTTATTGATAATTACCATAACTTCTCATAGATCTTCATTCGGGTATAGAAAGCGTTGAGATTTACTTGCATTTCCAAACCATCCCTAAACCTAACCCTAGCAAGACTAGATCTAGATAATCGTAGTATAGAATAATTTAGGTTTTAGATTTAATAATCAATCCGAACAACCTTCGGAATTAACTCGTTAGCGCGACTAGGAGATTCACAACATCCCTGTGGACCGACAAGTACTCACCGGCTAGCTTCAAGCAACGCTGTTCTTGATTGCGGTAATAGATAAGATTTTGAGATTCAAATCAATGGTGCGCTCTATGATGAGTAATGCTGAGTTACTTGTTTCCTTTTGGGTGTTATGCACTTGAGAAGCTGCATACCTATTGAATGGGGTTCCGTCCAAATCAGTGCCTACCATTATATATGAGATATGCAATGGGAAGAGACCATGTCTTAAACGAGTTAAGCTATGGGGTTGTCCGGCCTATGGTGAAAAGCAAAATCTGGACAAGCTCGAGGCAAGGTCGTTTATGTATAAGTTTGTTAGGATATCCCAAACATTTGTGAGGGAATATCTTCTACCAATTTGAGGAGCAAAAGGTGTTTTGTTTCTCAGCATGCCACCTTTTGAGAAAAGGTATTTCTTATGAAGAAATTTGTGGTCATGAGGTAGAACTGGAAGGAGTTCCAGCTAAACAAACTAACATCAAATGATTTGGTGAATCCAAAGGATTCAATAGTCTACAACGAACCTCGGCCTCTCCATGAATCTGGTAGGGTTCCTCATCCACTAGAGAGATACTACGGTCTTCTCGGTGATAGTGGGAGAGAGGATTGTATCATGAGATGATGGCCCAACTGGGTTCAGGCAGTTGGAACATCTGTTTTGATGTGATAGTCAAAGATTTTGACTTCATCATAAATGTAGATGAACCTAGTATATACAAGAAGGTTGTAGAGAGTAAGGTTTTCTTCCACATATTGTACGTAGATAACATACTCTTGATAGGAAATGGTTATCTATGCTACACTTGGTCAAGTTCCTCTTATCATGGGGATTCTCAATAGAAGATTTGAATGATACCTACTACATCTTATGAATTATGATCTATGGTAATAGATCTATGTGGATATTGGGAGTGTCCCAAATCCAGGTAGATAAACACAATACTAAAAGGGTTTAGTATGGAAGATTCTAAGCGTGGTAGTTCGCCCACTTACTCTTGGATCACTCTCTCCAAAAATAAGTCTCCTGAGACTGATTTGAAGAGAGCTCGTGTGCAAGGGATAACCTATGCTTCGGCAGTAAGCTCTATCAGAGTGTGCGATGTTATGTACCAAACCAGATGTAGATGACTCACTAGGTGTAGTGATCAGGAATCAATCGGATCTTAGGAGAATCACTGGAAAGCTGTGGAGGGCATTCTTAAGTACTTGAGAAGCACTAAAAGAAAGTTCTTGGTTCCAGCTTCCACGGTGATAAGTTCGACAGAGAGTCAGTCACAGGGATTGTCTTTACCCTCAGTGGACGGACGTTATGTTGGAAGAGTTCAAAGCTAGATACCGTGACATACTAGACGATAAAGGCTGAATACATTGCTAGCAATGATACTACCAAAGTGGCTGTCTGGACATGTCTTGTTCATAAGATGAACAAGGTTCCTACCATTGAGCGTCCAATAACTGTTATTATGACAACAATGGAGTTGTGGCTTTGGCCTAGGAACACCCGTCCCACCAGCATTCCAGACATATTCTGAGGCTAGTATCACCTAATCTGGGAGATGATTGATCTCCAAGGGATCGAAGTTAAGAGAGTAGATCTGAAGGATAACACGGAAGATCCACTCATAAAGGCCTTACCCCTATAAATACTTCTCTACAATGGTTGAGTATGGGATACTACAACCACTTCTATATTGTTGGGTATTGGATACTACAACAGATGGCCTTAGTGCAAGTGGGAGATTGTTAGTTATGTGTATGCCTTAAAAGCCATTACTGTACATGCGATGTATATTGTAGTGGATGCTTGGATATATATTGGGAGGAATTTCTTTCTCGACATGATAGTACGCTATCTGGTTGCACTTTATCTTAACTTGTTAACAAATACTGTTTTGTGATCACATGTTGATAAAGCCCTTAGGATCATTAGTTGACTACCAGGATTATGATGTGGATCATACTAGTAGGGACATGATAGTCGATAATACATCTTTCAAATGTTCCTAGTCATGGGAGTATCGAGACAGGGCATCGATACTCCAGAGTAGACTAGCGTATGCGCTTCTTGACCCATATGATGGGCGATGGATGATCCCACATCCATCGGTGTTTGACATCAGAGAAGGTATAGGGTGCTTAGTAAAACTGGGTACACTGGACGGACTCGCCGAGAACTCCCAGTTGGTATTATACTTATTGTCGGATAGCAGTTCTCTGGTGACACTGGTACAGGTTAGTCTGTAGACCCGAGATCATCATAGAGTCTTGTGTGATTCCCACTGTGCTTTGATTTCTACCATACTACGGTCAATAGATCGTGCAAAACGGTGGCTTTTGGGTACAGTCCTGAATCATATGGAGGCAATAAGCGATAGGAGGGGTTTCGTCTCTCCCGGTATTGGGGGTTGATGTTGTGCTGTGCTGGATTGGCCATAACAGGAAATCCCTGGCCAGGGTTGCTGAGATTTACTAGTAAGTGTTATCAGCAGTATCTCGAAACGTTACAGACCTCACAACGGCATGACTTATCGGTTACTGGGGTGTGACGTTTACCACCCTAGACTAGATATGTGATATATCAGACGAAGAGACCGGACTGTACGGTAGTGTTACTGATTAGATTCGTAGGAGAATGAGCAGGCTTGCTTGTTGTTCTTCTGATCGCTCAATACCCGGGCGGCCGTTATGTTTAGCAGACCGCTTGCGGCTTGTGGGTGTTTGATTTGATCATCACCTACTACCGACATATTGACGAGTCTTTAGAGTCCTACACAGAGGTTTCCTGGTTCATGCGAAACGGAGTAGGAGCATATATGTGATATGTGCAGGACCGAGATTAATACGAGTATATGATACCGTATTCTATTCTCGCGATATGTGATATCAGCCGGTTATATGTGATATAGCCGGGTTATCGGATCAAGTGTTGATTCGATGAAATAATATATAACATTTATATATATATATATATATATATATATATATATATTATATGCTCACTTAAATATTTATTATTCTCACTTATGATGCATTTAACATATATGTGATATATGTTTATTGTATTGTTTTCTTTTCATACATGAATATTATATATATGATATATAATATTGTGACATGTTAGGTTACACATGCAACATGTATGTATGAGACTCATACCATACTGGGTTTATGTTAGGGTTTCATTTATCATAAAGTAAATACAAATTAGTGGATTTAATCATAGCTAGAAGCTTGTAGATAAGCTTTGACTTAGTCCACTCTTTTGTTTCTACTTAAGATATTTTGTGACCTAACAATTAACCCTTACCATGGTTAATTCTCTATATGGGTTAGTGTATGGATGATATACTCACCCAAGGGTTGCATTTGAACCATGAGAGATATTTTTATCACTTGAGATATTTCCTTCTTCTTCTTCCTCATCTCATATTTGCTCTCTTGATTTTGAGATCAAGAAGAAATATAGTGAGAAATTAAATACTAAAGTGAGCTAAATTCCTACTTCATCATCCTCTACTATTAGCCATTTAGTTTTGGGTGTTTACTTCACTAATCTACATAATTAGTGAAGAGATAGCATGAGCTAATGTCTCCTCGATGTAGATCATCTTCGGCCTCGAAGACTTCGAAGCAAGCTTGTTTGTTTCTTCATGGGAGCCTCTCTAGAGTCCGAAAGTTCGTGATCGTAGCAAACGGACTACTACACGGAGCTATTGAAGTGAAGGACCGATCTAAAAAAGGTTGTATTCTTTGTTCACTTAGATGTAAAGAGTTTACATATCTTGTTTAACCCTAATTATCTAGTTAAGATCTTGTTTAGGGTTTGTTTAGCACCCCAAAATTTTAAAGTAGCATGATTGATGCTTGCCAAAACCTTGCTAAGCTGCTAAGCTAACCGTACATATTCTTTTTATCTACTCTCTGAATCACGATCTCGCGGCGATTAACTATCTCCCGGATCAAATGATATCGCCTCGGGGTTCCTAGGCCAAAACCACAACTCCATTATCATCACAATACTCAGGTATTGGGTGCCCAATGGTAGGAACCAAGTTCATCATATGAACTTTTTCATCCAGACAACCTCTTTGGCAGCATCGTTGGTAGCTATGTAATTAGCCTCTATGAACGAGTCTGCTTCGGTATATAGCTTGGAACCCTTCCAACATACCGTCCCTCCACTGAGGGTGAAGACAAAATCCGAGACCGACTTTTAGTCATCTTTATCACTATAGAAGCTTGAATCGGTAAAGGACTCCATCTGGAGTTCACCGTTACCATACACTAAGAACATCTCTTTAGTCCTTCTCAAGCACTTAAGAATGTTCTTCAGCTACCCAGTGGTTTTCCCAAAGATCTTTTCGATACTTATTCACTACACCTAGTGAGTAAGCTACATCTGGTCTGGTATATAATATCGCATACATGATTGACCTATCTGCCGAAGCATAAAGTATCCCTTATATACGAGCCCTCTCCAAATCATTCTCGAGAAGTATCTCTTTGGAGAGAGTAATTCCTGAACAAGTGGGTACATATAGAATCATCCATACTAAACCCCTTTTGTATGGTGTCTATGTACCTGGATTGGGACAGTCTTAAATCCATTTAGATATATCTCTATAAATCTATATCCCCAGGATATAGGAAACATCAGTTAGATCTTTCATTGAGAACCTGTGTGAAAAGAGGTGCTTGACCGAGTGTAGCATAGGAACGCCCTTTCCTATCAAGAGAATGTCATCCGCATACAATACGAGGAAGACAACCATGAAAGGTTACGCTAGTGCCCCGGCAAACTTCCGTCGCTAAATGCGGAACAAAATATTTTCTATGAATCGAAACATGGTGCTAGAATAAACCTAAACCGGATCTTTCCATAAACCTAACTAGCATGTAAGGGTTCCATCTACTATGATAGAAAGTATACCTAAAGAAAACAAGTCCTTCGGGTCTTTGATCCTCTCTTTAAGCTCGATGATAGAAGTATGGATCATTCTTGAACTTCGGCCTCCTCGCGTCAATGATGATCCACCCGAGAGTGCCAACTAAGAGCTCCTACCTCCTAATTGAGGTAACTAGAATACTTAGCTTGCTAATCTAAGTAGACTAGAGTGTGTAGAGAGTGATTATGGAATGCTTTGTTCCACTAACCCTAGGTTTCTCAACTCATGAGACAATTAGGGTTGGTATTAGAAGAAGAGAGCAAGGAGAAGATGACAGTGTAGAGCGAGCTAGAAAAAAAAATGAAGAATGGCTAAGTGAATGAGATAATAATGCAAGCAAAAAATATCTCTACAAAATATCAACCATGGAAGAATAGTAAAGCATGAGTCATGCAATGAGTCATCAAGCTAGCCATGCTTCATTTAATGAAAATGCACACCTCATTTCTCCACCTCATTAATCCATTATCAAAAATGGTAAATCTAAATAATGAGGTATCTTCTTCTAGAAGCATCTTGTACAATTACAAGAATGCCCCTCATCGTATATACATACCCGTATTTGTGTTCCGAAAAATATGAATACAAAGAGACAAAATAATCTAAGAATATAATACTAGGATCCGGCTTAAACAAAAGCCCGCTAGTATTATCCACCCGAACATCATACGTGTAAGTCCACGTTACCCACCCCAGTGCTTATGGGGAGGCGGAATAGGAAAAAAACGGATATTTATCACAAGGTAACATAGACTAAAATTAGAGGATCTTAGCTAAACAAAAACTAACAAACTAACTATAAGTTCTAGCTACTAGGTTAGATGGTTATACCTAGTTCTTGAACTCCTTCTCTTCTTGTTGTGGTCCTCCTTCTAGCTTGCTCCTTGGAGTGGTGTAGATGGCTCCTCCTCCTCGCCTTCTCTTTGCCGAAGAAAGATCCACCCGAAAGCCTCTACCTTGAGCTCCTACCTCAACCAAGAGGTAACTAGAGTGCTTGTCTTGCTAAACTAAGAACCCTAGATTGAGTAGAAAGATGTCTTGATGGTTTTATCTCACAAAGCTCATGGTTTTCAACACATGAAAGAAGAGTGTTTTGAGAGAGGAAGAGGGAGAGCATAGCTTGAGAGAGAAAGAGCAAGAGAGAATGAGCAAGAATAACCACCATGCTCTCATATGAGAATAATAATAATAACTAAAGAAAATTTTGATGGTTAGTTGAAATGACCATTATCATTTCACATTTAATGCAATTTGCAAGAATCAAGAAGTATCTTGCAAAAGAAATGATCATGGTCAAATAGTCAACAAAAGTCAAATGGTCAACCAAAGTCAAATGGTCAACCTAACCATGGCACAATTATCCTTAATTAATATTATTAATCATATTTCTCATTCTCATTAGGGTTTAGGAAAAAGTCAACTGTCAAAAACCCAAATGAGATTCCTCTGCCTCTTTCAACTGTGCATACACACCCGCATCCGTGTTCCGAGGAACACGAATACAATGAGACAAAACCAATCCCAAAACAAATACTAGGATCTGGCTTAAACCAAAGTCCGCTAGTAATAACTGCCCGGACACCAAACATGCACAAGTGCGTGGATGTGAACGAACCCCGTCGCAAAACCATGCGACCTCTACTCTGTTTTGCCCAAAGGCGAATAACCCTATGTGTGGGACTCTAAAGAATCGACACTACGCTGGTAGTGGGTTTAAGCACAGGCCGCAAGCGGTACTAGCTGTACGTAATGGTCCCCAGGTAGATGCCGATAAGAAGACCGATAAGGCGAACCCATCCGAACTGCTATTGAGCCTGAATGTGGCAATCTCCGTACAATCCGGTCTGTTCGTCTAAGAGTATCGCATGTCAGGCCTAGGGGGCGGTAAACGTCAGTCCCCTAATAGCGGTACATGTCGTGTAGGAGTGTAGCCTAGAACACCCTGAAAAACTACTGGAAACACTACCAGCAAATCTCGCTTGCCCTGGCCAAGGACTTTGTGTAATGGCTCTCCTAGACACAGCGCGATATCAACTCCCAATACCAGGAGAGACGAATCCGGTCTAACCGTCATTGCCTCCAAGTGCTTCGGGACTGTACCCAACTACTACCTGTTTGCACAACTCATTTGAGCCGTGGTAGGGTAGTAATCTAAGAACAGTGGGAACACACTCGAGGCGAAGTGACAGTGCCAAGTCAACGGACTACGCTGTACTCATGTCACCTGAGAACTGATAACCGACGATGGGTATAATTCCAACCAATAGTTCCTAGTGAGTCCTGTCCAGTGTACTCGTAACCTAACGAGCACCCGCATACTATCTCCAGTACGACGTACTAATGGCTGTAGGACATACCATCTCCCCTGCTGGGATGACAAGCACATACGCTAGTCTACTCCGGAGTATCGATGCCATGTCTCGATAATCCTATGACTAGGGACCTGTATAAGGATGTGCTTGTAGATTACCCAGCCCCCACTAGTGTGACTGCCATCACAACGCTGGTAATCAAGCAAAGATCCTAAGGGCTCCACTAATATGTATAGGCGATATGCTAAAAGAAACACATGCACATATTAAAGTAGAAACAAACCAAGTAGCATACTACCATTTTGAGCAAGATTGTCTATACAACTATGAATATCCTAAGCTTCCATTAAGTAATATACAAATTACTATGATACATAATGGCCTCTAGGGCATATACACTAACAATCTCCTACTTGCACTAGGGCCATGTACTGGCGTATCGAAGACCTATCATCTCGATCAGCCGCTCGAACTGAGTCTGGGGTATGGCCTTCATGAATGGATCTGCAGTGTTATCTTCTGTAGCAACCCATCGAACCTCGATCTCCCGGCGATCCACGATCTCCCTGATCAGGTGATACCCCCGTAAAATGTGTCTGGACTTCTGATAGGACCTGGGTTCCTTTGCTAAAGCTATAGCCCCATTGTTGTCACAATACAGAGGTATTGGATCTACAATGGACGGAACCACCTGATGTTCTGTCAAGAACTTCTTCATCCAGACGGCTTCTTTTGCGGCATCAGATGCTGGGATATATTCCGCTTCCATCGTCGAGTCAGCAACGGTTTCCTGTGTGGAACTCTTCCAACATACCGCCCCTCCATTAAGGGTAAAGAAATAACCCGACATAGATTTGGAGTCATCCTTGTCACTCTGGAAGCTGGAGTCGGCAAAGGCCTCGATCTGGAGGTCTTTTCCGCCGTAAACCAAAAACATATCATTAGTCCTTCTCAGGTACTTCAGAATGTTCTTTACCTCTATCCAGTGCTTCTCCCCAGGGTTTGACTGATACCGGCTTACTACACTCAGTGCATAAGCTACATCTGGTATGGTACATAACATCGCATACATTATAGAGCCTACCACAGAGGCATAGGGTACAATAGACATGCGATCCCTTTCCAAATCAGTTTTGGGAGACATCTCTTTGGAGAGGGTGATCCCGTGACAAACTGGTAAATTACCGCGCCTAGAATCTTCCATACTAAATCTTTTCAGTATGGTGTCAATGTACCTGGACTGTGAAAGTCCTAATATCCTCTTGGACCTATCACGATATATCTGGATCCCCAAAATATAAGTGGCATCACCCAGGTCTTTCATGGAGAACCTGTGTGACAAGAACCCTTTGACAGATTGTAGAATAGGAATGTCATTTCCTATCAAGAGTATGTCATCCACGTATAAAACGAGGAATACGACAGTTCGTGCTACAATTTTACTATAAATACATGGTTCATCTGGATATTTGATAAAGCCAAATTCTTTGACTGTCTCATCAAAATAGATGTTACAACTCCGCGATGCCTGCTTCAGTCCATAAATGGACTTAAGCAACTTGCACACCTTCTCGCTGCTCCCACTCGGAATGAAACCCTCTGGCTGGTCCATATAGACACACTCCTCTAAATCACCATTTAGAAAAGTGGTTTTTACGTCCATCTGCCAAATCTCATAATCGTGGAAGGCGGCAATGGCAAGAAGGATCCGAATGGATTTGAGCATAGCCACTGGAGAAAAGGTTTCGTCATATTCCAAACCAGGTCTTTGACGGAAACCCTTTGCAACAAGTCTAGCCTTATAGGTCTCAACTTGTCCATCTACACTAATCTTCCTTTTGAAGATCCATTTGCAGCCTACGGGTTTTACCCCTTCTGGTGCAATGTCCAAAGTCCACACTTTGTTGGTGTACATGGACTCCATCTCGGTCCGCATTGCATCCAGCCATTTTACCGAGTCAGTGCTCCGAATGGCCTGCTGGAAGCTAGTCGGCTCATCATTATCAATGATTCAATCCTCTCTATCTCCGTCTATGAGAAAACCATAGTATCTCTCTGGCGGATGCGACTGCCTACTACTCCTGCGGAGCGGCACAGGAATTTCCTGTTCTTTCGAACCTTCTAGTTCTACTAAGCTTTCAGTGATAGTTTGTGGTTCTGGAATTTCTTCCTGTTCTATTGCGCTCCCACTTATCTGATTTTCTAAAAATTCAGTCTCTAAGAAGCAGGCATAACGAGAAACAAATAACTTTTGTTCCTCTGCGTAATAGAAGAAATATCCCTTGGAGTTCTTTGGATATCCCACAAACTCGCACTGTACATAGCCTGCCTCGAGTTTGTCCGTATGCTGGTTTTTGACAAAAGTTGGACATCCCCATGTCTTAATGTGTTTAAGATTAGGTTTCTTCCCACTCCACATCTGATATGGTGTGGTAGGCATTGACTTTGTTGGAACTCGGTTCAAAAGATATGCAGCTGATTCTAGTGCATATCCCCAGAAAGATCGCGGTAACTCAGCATTACTCATCATGGAACGTACCATATTCAATAAGGTTCGGTTCCGTTTTTCCGATAAACCGTTATGTTGTGAAGTGTATGGAGGAGTAAGCTGAGAGAGAATTCCATTCTTTGTTAAGTAATCCAGGAACTCGGCACTCAAGTATTCACCACCTCGATCAGATCCCAGTGTCTTGATACTTTTGCCTGTTTGTTTTTCTACTTCATTCTTATATTCCTGGAATTTTTCAAAGCCTTCAGATTTATGCTTCATTAAGAAGACATGTCTATTGTTCACACTATAATATTGCATTATTATATTCCCCATTCTTATTCTTTTTATAAATAAACAGATGCTTTTGACGCATGTCTGCTACATGTTACAGGTTACAGGTTCTTGGACAGAAAACAGTGAAAATGATAAAAAAAAGACGATGCAAAAGTAGACTTTGACCAACAAACAGAAGACTCTTGATCAAGCCTACATCAAAGGTAATATTACAAAGTGCAAGGCAATGCAAGGTCCAAGATCGCGAAGCCACGGTTAAAGTCCATCACAATTCTTCACTGGAAAATCTAGAAGAGAATCAGAAGCTATGTTAAAGAAATAACCAAAGAATAAGGTAGTATAAAAATCCCAGAACAAGCCCAGAAGTTTCCATCCACTGTTCCTACCATCGGGCCGCGGAACCGCGGCCCAACCCATGCCGGGGCCGCGGATCCGCGGCCATTAAGAGGCTTCAGTGGATTAAATTTTTACCATAAATCATTTAGGCGCTGAATGGGTCTTCCTAAGGGGTATTTTTGTAAATGCAGATGTGCAGATCAAAATGTAACCTAGGGTTTCCTATTCTCTATAAATAGGAACTCTAATCATTGTAATTCTTTATGCCTCCTTTTAATAATAAAATTTAGAAATTTTTTGGAGAGCATCAGTGCCTCTTTTCGCTTCATGAATTCAGATCTAACAACCCTGCTTTGATGTTTGGAGAGAGCCATCTGTAAGTAATTTAATTTCTTGCCCTAGGTAGATTTAATTTCATGCCCTAGGAACTTGTTTAGGGTTTAGCTTTGAGGAAGGAGTTTGAGAGATGAGATCTCTCATCCCTTTCTTATCCACCAAATATTTACAATAGGACTCCATGCATACACGCACATACCGCGCCCTACGGCATCCTACCCCTAGAGGTAACGATCACACCGTAGTGTAAAGGACCGGTTGCGCGTGTTTTCCATAGAGGTTAGGGTAAGGATCTCTAAAGGAAGGACAAGAACCTAGAGGAAGGAACACCTTCCCGAACGGATGTAATCCCCTTTATTGATAATTACCATAACTCCTCATAGATCTTTATTCGGGTATTAAAAGCGGTGAGATTTAATTGCATTTCCAAACCATCCCTAAACCTAGCCCTAGCAAGAATAGATCTAGATAATTGCCCAAGGCTAATTAGATTTTTAGATTTCATAATCAATCCGAACACCCTTCGGAATTAACTCGTTAGCGCGAATCGGAGATTCGCAACATCCCTGTGGACCGACCCGTACTCACCGGCTAGCTGCAAAGCGACGCCGTTCTTGATTGCGGTTACAAATATTTTTGATCTATCTTTTAGAAAGCGCAAGCACGCTAAATCACACAAATCAAATGGCGCCGCTGCCGGGGATGGCGTAGAACTTCCTTTTAGCAATTTCGGGTTAATCATAAAATTTAAAAAAATCAAAAAAATATAAAAATATATATAATCTGTTATTTTTGGAAGGGATACTTTGTTGTTTTAATTTTGCAAGATCAAATTCGGATCTAGAAATCTACAGAGATCAAAACAGGAAAAAACAGATCGGAACAACAGAAGATCACAACAACCGAGGAACAGAAGAAATTTGGAGAACCGAGTCTACAAGTTAACCGTGGTGATCTGTTCCAGCCAAAAAAAAACTTGCCGAACCGACCAACGCGCGGCGGAACCGCCGCGCCAGCCCCCTTGCGGCCGCGGAACCGCCCGTCCTGGTCGATTCAGGGCTTGGAAAAAAGGCAGAAGCGCGATTTAAAAAAAACTGTTCTGCGACTGCAAATTTCTGTTAGTTTTCTCTCTCCTCCTCTGCAAATCATGATATATCTTCTGTAAATTTGCCTGCAGGATTTCTTTACGCTCAAAAATTTATTCCCTTCCAAATAACGATTTTGTGCAGGATTTTTGGGCTCCGCTTGAAATAAAATAGATTGCAAGTAATATTTTGCTGTTGCATATCTTTTCTATAAAATATTTTGCTGTTGCATATCTTTTCTCTAAAATCTTTTTGCAACAAAATTTTTCCAAATAAAGAGAAAGAAAAAAAATCAATGAAAAATGAAAATAAAAAGGACAAATATTTTATAGAACTTGCAAAATTTTTTAGCCCCAAATAAATCCTTGCACCACCCAACCTTCCTTCTTGTCACCTTTCTTCTTCTAACATGGTTACTCCACACAATAAATCATTAGCCGAACATTGGTATCCCGAACCTAATTTTGCGTCGTATGTCAATTTGTTCGGTCAATTTATAGACGATCCCTTCGTGCCAAAAATTTCGTTGAAAGATCAAATAGAGGCGTCTAGGAGAAACAGTTTGACTTTTCAACCCACTCTGTGTCAACCGAGTCAACCTTTACCACCTACATATGTTGATACCACTTCTTCAAGTCCTTCTGTCACTCCTAGGCCGATGTCTATTGCTGAGCACATTGCTCAATCTCCCAGCCGATCTTTCACCCCTCTCCACACCTTTAGTTCTAGGGATCCACAAGATTATTCACATTTTTATTCACATGTAGACCCTACCCCTGTCCTACCACCCACTTCCTACTAGTCCTACCCGACCTTAACACCCTCACTAGACACTGTTTCCACACAGCCATTAGGGAGTTTTGCATATCCACACGATTCCGAATCTTTTACCGAAACCCTTTTACCACCCAAGTCTAGTTTGGAAGAGTCGTTGGAGGCATATATTGATGCAACAAATAAATGATGAGGAATGTGGAAGCGTCCATGGCCGCCCTTATGCAACCTTGTGAACTGGTAGCTAGTGTCCCGCTAGCTCCAAATTTTTCAATGTATGAGGCGGCAGTTGGACAGAGTGAGAATGAGAGAGGATTTTCAAATCAAACCTACCCTTACCCAATTGAAGCCCACAACTCCTGTTTTCTAACGATTGCCCTAAATAGTTCACCTGTTGAAAATACAAATGAGTTGTGTGATTTTGTAGTGTTTGATTTGCCAGATTGTGAGGAACGCCTTTCGAGTGAAACCACACCTAATACATTTGACCTTTACACCTCCACTCTAGAACCTAAATTGATAAACATTCATGCTTTTGATGAGGTGTCTAAGGAAATTGATTTTCACTTGATTGAGGATATAGACGCCGGGAATATTTCGGATGATGAACCTGTCGATTTGCTTGAAATTTTATGTTCAAATCATCATCTTGATTTATTAAATTTTTCTCCTGAATCTCATATGCGTCTAGATTTTGATGATAACGGCATGGATGAGTTAAATATTGAGGATAGTATTGAGGAGAGTCTTGAGGATAATATTGATGTTGAATCATTTTTATTTGATGTGTCTGATTTTCCAATTCAACCTCCTGAACCTTTGACTGTTATATCACCCTCCCTCCTTCCCATCGTTCCGACCCTACTTGAAGACTGTGAGCTTGAAACCTTTTCCTTTGAATCTGACACAATTCTCACAGCCGATAACACCTACGAGTGTTCCACTTTTTCGGACGATGTTGAAGACTCACCGCCCGAGTTTGAGTCCTTTATATTTTCAGATGAGCTATCAGACTCGGTTGATTATAGTAGTTTCGAACCATTAATGGAATCTTTCAAGTTCGAAATAGTTTACTACGGTGAAAAAGATACTATCCCTAATTCACTCCCTTTCGTCCGTCCTATCGTTCCGACCGGGCAAATGACCGTTACACTTTCATCTCCTATACCAAGTTCGGCATACCCATATTTTCTTGCGAATCTTAAAGGATTTGACCCCATTTCCCGACAGGTTGATAGGTTAGTGCAATCGCTTTTAACACATCGGTCATCATAAATTGCGCTAATTTATTCACTAAATTTACACCCTCAGGATCGTACTTTACTTCTTTCTTCATTCCGCTATTCTTCTCCCCCACCGAGACCAATTTCTACCATTCTTCTTTCCACACGGTCTCGCGTTCTTCTCAATTTCTTGCACCAACTATACCATTTCCACGATAAGATTTTTGAATGGTTGGTGCTAACTTTTGGCTTGTGCAAGTCCAAGCTTAAGTTTGGGGGAATCTTTGTATATATGTATATATTTTTTTTGTTTTCTTTTCTATAAAAAATTTAAAAAAAATTCAAAACATTAAAAATATAAACAAAATTATAAATAAATAAACAGGGGAGTGCCGGTATTTTGACCCTCTTGGTTTAGCATGACAGTGAGAACACTGTCAAGTTCAAGTTTGGGGGTATTTATGCTCGGTACGTCTTCTTCCTTCGCATTCATTTGTACATATTTTTGCATTTGCATATTTATTTGAAAACCCATAAAAATTTGAAAAATTTGAAAATTTATAAAAATTAATGTATTCAATTTTGGCTAATTGACATGAGTTTGATAAATAGGGTAACTGGCTAGGAACAACTAAATCTTAGACTTAGTAAATTAAAAACCCTAAAAATAACCTTCCTTAAAGTTTAACGGCAGAAAGTATATGCCTTGTAGTTTATTTAGAAATAGGCAAATTTTGGGTTCACTTCTTGGGCTAAGTCAAAATGAGGGAAGAGTATTGATGTTCTTATTAGAGTATAAGTTTGAAAAATAGTTCCTAGCTTAAGTCTAAATTCTGAAAATGTATACCCTACAATTTGAACAATCACGCACCTTGAAACTTGGAATAGTAGAAGAGACCATGAAATGCACTTGTCTAAAGTTCTTAGTACAATGAAAATAAAAGAAAAAAAGTGAATAAAGAATAAAAAAATGGACACTGGTTTTTGTGATTACTTAAGACTGCAAAAATAGAAAAATATTTAGCGAGGGTGCTTCATCACCTAGTTCCTTAGACCAACTGGTTTGGGAGTCATTGCTAAAGCCTTGGGTGTTGCAAAACTAGGAATTACGCTTTAAAGTGCTAACGCATCTTGTAATCGGTAGTTGGTACCTCAAGAAATATTAACGATCGCATGAAGGATGTGTAAGCAAATTTCATTTAAAAATTCACAAATTAATAAGTGCTTTGGACAATGGACGAGAGTACGTGTTCATATCAGATTTTTGCATTTTTATACCGCCCAAGTTTTATCACATTGCTTATCGGTAGGTACTCTTGAGCCGTGTTTCCTAGTCAATTGCAGGATACAGGTTCTCGGCTCTAAACGGTGAAATTAATGGAAAAACACGACAAAATCCGGGTTCCTGCCAACCACAGATAAAACACGGGTCTCCGCTCTTTATCCGTCTGTTGCCACACACCAGTTTAGGAGACAAAATGGCAAATCGATTGTCACCTTCATGCACAAGGCTCAATGGCAACACAAGATCCAAGAAATCTACGCGGAGCTCAAGAAAATCTTGACAAAAGATACATGTCCAATCACCTTTTGATCAATAAAAATTCTGGAAGAAATGTGGAGAGATTAACAGAAAAGACATATACCATACTGAAGTATAAAGAAAACCAGGGAAGCACAAAAAGTTGGAGGGCCCAACTCTACCATAGGGCCGCGGATCCACGGCATAAGGCGGCTTAGGCCGCGGATCCGCGGCCGTACTGGCGCCGTAGAAGGTCAAACTTCAGGGGTAGATTGGTCTTTTCATATATGTTCTGATTGTTGCCCTAGATCTCCTTTTCCCTGCCTATAAATAGCCCAGAACCTTGTGAAGCCAAGGGTGCATATTCTTGTATTTTTCTAGGTTTAGAATACTTGTTTCTTCTTTCTCTTTTCATCTCTTCTCCATTAAAACTTGTAGTGAGCTTTGTGAGTGAAGAATGATGAATAAAGAAGATTCTTTTGCTATTATATCTTGTCTTGTTCTTTTATAATTGCTTGTAATTTTAATTTGTTAACTTAGTTGTTATTTCTTGTTGTTTCTTTCTTCTCTCTTTTCTTTATCCTTAAAACAACCGTGATGCTTACGCTTGATCCTAGCCAAGGTGAGGTCGCAAATAGCTAGTTGTTATCTTCTAACCTCTTTCTTTCTATCTTCCTCTTTTGTTTTGTTTTCTTTTCATTATGATGTGTGAGTAGTTTCATACTTGTTATGGTAGGATAAGGGAAGTTTGAGAGAAGGAAATCTCTCTCACTCTTTCCTTGCCCTACAACTTAATTCGACTCCCGTTAATTGAACCACAATCCGCTCCTTACGGCACCCTATCCTACATGATAGCGGTGATTCCGTAGTGAGACCGGTTGTGGTTGAATTAACCGGAGGTTATGGCTAAGAGCCAAGAACGGACGGACAAGCACCAAAAGGAAGAACTTATGCGTTGGAAAGCCTAGCTTATACTCGCAAGTTCCTTCCTAGTCGTGCTAATCCCCGTTGTTGCCGATTACCGTAACACCGATATTAAGAGGGGCAACGAAAGATGTGGGAGACTCCTAACTCAAACTAACCTAATCCTAACCCTAACAAGCTCTCTTTACATATCATTTTACCACTTAATTAATCACAACAAATCTGGAAAACCGGACTTAACTCGTTAAAGCACATAGAAAAAGATTCCCATCTCCCTGCGGACGACCCGTACTCAACCGGCTAGCTACAAGCGAAACCGTCTTAATTGCGGTAATTAACTAAACTTGAACACGCAGAATCCCTAACAATCAAATGGCGTCGTTGCCGGGGAGACGGTAGTTTATTTCTTTATGTAATTTCGGGTTAACTTGTGAATATAAAAACAACCGAAAAACAAAACAAAAAATATACTCTGTAAAAAAATCATCTTGTTATTTTTGATTAGTTTTTGTGCAAGTGTGCAGGAAAATACGGAGTTCAAGTTCAGTGCCAAAGACGTGGGAAGTTAGACCCACATTTCGCGGCAACACCGCGGCGGATTAAAACGAAACTAACGGTCTACAGTAGAAATCTGGAGCAGATATAGTGAACAATTCAAGATTCAGGAAATCCAGAACAGAAGAGGACACCCAACAGAGCACTACCCAAAAAACTGAAGGCCCAAACCCACCATCTTGCCGCGGAACCGCGGCCGTTTGGTGGCTTCAGGGTCCCAAAAATTCTGTAAGTATCCCTCTTCTTCTCCCCACTTCTCTGGATTCCAATAAACTGTGTTTTCTGCAGCATTCTTTGCGCAAACTCTCTTCCCCCTTCCAATAAACTGTTCTTGTGCTGGATTCTTTGCGCCGCGCTAAAATAAAAATTGTTTGCAGTTGATTTGTTATCGCTTTGCATTCATTAATACGGACTTAAGGGGATTGAAACCAATTCAGATTGGGTGGGGATTTCATCACCCTTCCCAGGACCCCAAAAATCACAAAAAGCATATGCATTGACCATTGTTAAAAATTAAAAAATACTAGACTCAGCCCTAAGGACTTCGCGCTCATTAGGACATAGGACTAGTTACAGGCATCGGCCGTTTATCCTATCTGACTTTTGCGGTGCCTAGGCAAGTGTGACGAAGGAAAGTGGTTATTTAATTAAGGAACTTCGCGAAAGCGTTGGACAACCTCCCACTTACCTGGCACTTATCTGGCCGCATTAGACGGAGAAGAGGCGGTTTGAGGTCCTTTTTCTAGCCCTCTGGAACAGTTAGGAGCAGGTCTAGTTGACCTAGACGACCCTAGATCTAGGTGAGATTGTGCATATCTTATTTGTGATTGCTTAAAGCCATAAGTCCGTACATATTTCTGTAAAGCTCTTTCTAAAAAAAGGAAAAAAAGGAAAAAATCAAAAACTTTTATAAAAACTTGCCCTTTGTCACCAAATCCATTTTTCACCCACCACCCATCGTTTCCTCCATTGACGTTTTCTTACCCTCACCTTCTCCGCTTTGACTATACTAAAGTCGTTTAGTGTATGTCCGCTTGGACTCGGGACACTGGCGCCCGTCTAGTCCGCGTTACGTTAGTCGCTACCGACTACGCGATCAACTCAGACGTCGACACTCCGTCCACTCCTCTTTCACCCCTTCCTTTGCCGGCCAACTCCGACGTTGACCGGAATTCTGTTCATACATCTTCACCTTCACCATCACCAACCTCTTCTTCCGCGATGTCGGGATTTAATCCGAACATCTCTTTGACTATCCCTGGATTGGCTCCACCTCCTACGGAGACCAATAACCCACCACCACCGCCTGTTGTAGCGCCGCAGCGAATCGCGCTCCAGGATCGTTTCTATCCCACCTGCCTTTCTCGTCCACCGGCCAATGGGGATAATTTTGAAATTAAGCCCCACTTCATCAACATGCTTCCACGATTTCATGGGCTTGAATCTGAAGATTCCTATATCTTCATCAATAAATTTCAAAACGTCTGTGCCATGATGAAAACCACCCAGTTGTCGGACGATTCTATACGTCTACGGGTCATTCCGTTCACTTTATGCGATCTTGCTGAAAAATGGCTGTATAGCACCGCTTCCCACTCCATAACCAGTTGGGACGAGTTTGTAAAAGCATTTCTAAAGAAATTTTATCCGAATCATAAAACCGCAAGGATTCGAAATGAAATCAACCAATTCTCTCAGCTTCCTTCTGAACCCTTCTGGAAGTGTTTTGACCGGTACAAAGACCTTCTTGTTCAGTGTCCTCACCACGGTATAGAGAAATGGCAACTTTGCCAAACCTTATATGAGGGCCTGAACCCAGTAACGAAGCAGTTGTTGGAAACCATCTGTCAGGGCCACTTCCTATCGAAATCTGACGAGGAATCGTGGCAGTTCTTTGACGACCTTGCGGAGCAAACGCTACAATGGGAGAGCACCAGACCGACTTCTTCTTCTTCTACCTCCACTTCTACCGGTCAGTCTAGGGTAGGAATTCACCAACTTGATGTCTCTATTGCGATGAAAGCTGAAATGGCTGCAATAACAAGAAAGCTTGAAGCGATAGAGAGCAAATTTTCTTCTCCTGCTCCTGCTCCTGCCCCTGTTCTCCCCATTCGTACCATTTGCGCTTGTTGTTCCGATCCTTCTCACTTGACCGAAGAGTGTCCTTACAATCCACCATCGCAAGGACAGGATCAGGTTAATGCTGCATTTCAGCAAAGACCGAGGAATGATCCATACTCTTCCACCTACAATCCCGGTTGGAGGAACCACCCCAATTTCGCCTGGAATCAGAATCAGAATCAATTCCAAGGAAACAATTTCCAAAGGGCCCCTCCGCCGCAACAACAAGCACAACAACAAACTCAACAGCAGTTTCAGCAGCCCTTCCAACCCCAACCTTTCCAAAATCAGACGAACAACTTTGCACCCAACAATTCTTTTCCACCAAATAACTTTGTTCCGTCAAACAACGATAAGGTTTCCTCGCTCGAACGAAGTCTGGAGGCGTTCGTTAAACAATCGACTCAGTCCACCGCCAATATCCAGTCTTCCATTCAATCCTTAGTGCAACACACTGCCGCACACGGGCAAAGCATCAAGACCATCAAGGCCCAGATTGCACAGCTGAACGCGGCCTTAAGCGAGCGAGAGAAGGGGAAGCTCCCGTCTCAGCCACTCCCAAATCCCGGTCACCCACATAATGCACATGTTGCTCTTGAACAACAGAACCATAATGTGAGTGCCGTGACCACACTGAGATCGGGAAGGATGCTGCAAAACAACATTGGCAAACGGATCAACGATGACACCCCGGCCGCTTCTTCTTCTTCTTCTTCTTCTTCCTCGTCTTCTGAGCCTATTCTCCATTCTTCACAAGGCTCTCCTTCCTCTTCTTCTGCTCTGAACGGACCTACTTCTCACTCCATGAAAACACCTGTTCTGGGATCCGTTCCAACTCCACAATCTCCTCCTCCAGCAATAGACTCAACCAATTTTCAAAATGTTCCATTTCCAAACCGGTTGAGGTCTAATAAACAAAATCCTCAAATGGAGAAGATTCTGGAGTTATTTAAGCAGGTTAACATTAACATTCCTCTTTTAGATGCTGTCCAACAAGTCCCGTCCTACGCGAAAATCTTAAAGGACTTGTGCACGAAAAAGAGGAAGTCTCAGGTACCTAAGAAAGTTTTCTTGGCTAGTGCTGTGAGTGATGCCCTTACCCAATCTTTACCACAAAAACGGAAGGACCCTGGCTGTCCTACGATTTCTATTACCATTGGGGATAAGAACAGCAACCGCGCACTATTAGATCTTGGAGCCAGTGTTAACCAGCTTCCGTATTCAGTATACGAGCAATTAGGCGTAGGAGAGCTGAAACCCACGCACTGCACTCTCCAAATGGTCGACCGATCGATCACCCATCCTAGGGGTGAGCTAGAGGATGTGTTAATAAAAGTCGGGGACTTCATATTCCCCGTTGACTTCATTGTATTAGACACACAGCCTGTAGCTAACCCCCGGAATCAAATTCCGGTGATACTCGGTCGCCCATTTCTTGCAACCTCAAATGCTGTGATCAATTGTCGCAATGGTTCGATGAACCTCTCTTTTGGAAACATGACGATTGAACTCAACATTTTTGGGTTGGGGAATCAGCCCGCCGAACCTAATGCTCATATACTGGACGTCTGCTCGATCCAGGAGATCACCCCAGAAGAATGTGAATTCGAGGAGTTTCTCTTTGATCACGATAATCTTGACGCCACTAGTGCGTTTCTCTTCGAACCTGCTGCTGTTTCTGCTCCCGACAACGACTACGAGTGTTTCACGTTTTCAAACGATCTTAGCCGCGCACAACCCGAGTTTGAATCTTTCGAATTTCCGGATGAGTTACCCGAACCATCCGACTCGGTCGCTTACACTCGTTTTGAACCTTTGCTGGAGTCCTTTGAGTTCGAGACCTTTGCACCAATCTTGCCTTCCATCGTTTCACCTCCAGCACTCGAACTCAAGCCTTTGCCGTCTCACCTTAAGTACGCTTACTTAGGTGAGAACGAGACCCTCCCTATCATCATCTCGGCTTCTCTAGCTTCCGAGCAAGAGAAAGCCCTTCTCGCGGTCTTGCACAGCAACATGCAGGCTTTTGGCTGGTCCATGGCGGACATCAAGGGGATTAGTCCCCTGATCGTTGAGCATCACATTCATCTGATGGATGATGCCAAACCAGCCCGGGATCCACAGAGACGTCTCAATCCAGTCATGAACGAGGCTGTGAAGAAGGAGATCGTAAAATGTCTAGATAGTAGTATCATTTACCCTATCTCTGATAGCCAGTGGGTTAGCCCCATTCATGTTGTCCCCAAGAAGTCGGGCATCACGGTCATAACCAACGAGGCGAACGAGTTAATCCCTACTCGCACCCAAACTGGGTGGCGAGTAAGCATTGATTACAGAAAACTCAACGCCGCAACGCGGAAAGACCACTTTCCGCTACCTTTCATTGACCAGATGCTTGAACGATTGGCCGGACACGAGTACTACTGCTTTCTTGATGGCTACTCCGTCTATAATCAGATTCCCATTGCCGAAAAAGACCAGGACAAGACCACATTCACTTGTCCTTTCGGCACGTTTGCATATCGTCGCATGCCCTTTGGGTTATGCAATGCGCCCGCTACCTTCCAGCGGTGTATGATGGGAATTTTCTCAGACATGGTGGAAAAATTACTGGAGATTTTCATGGATGATTTCTCCATCTTCGGCGATTCCTTCAACGAGTGTTTGCTACATCTTGACGCTGTCCTTACCCGATGTAAGGACAAGAATCTCACTTTGAAATGGGAGAAGTGCCACTTCATGGTGCACGAAGGTATTGTCTTAGGACATATCATCTCGCAAAATGACATAGAGGTTGACAAAACAAAGATTGAGGTCATTTCCAAACTGCCTCCTCCCCGATGCATCAGAGATATCCGAGCCTTCCTTGGCCATGCCGGTTTCTATAGACGGTTCATCAAGGACTTTAGCAAGATTTCTAGGCCCTTGACTCTTTTGCTGGCCAAGGACACACCATTCGACTTCAACTCGAGCTGTGTGACTGCATTCGAGTCATTGAAAAGCTCACTCACTTCTGCTCCCATTCTTTCTTCACCTGACTTGACGCACACATTCGAGATTATGTGCGATGCATCCGACTTTGCCATTGGTGCTGTCCTTGGACAACACATCAACAAGATGCCGCACGTAATCTATTATGCAAGCCGAACCCTGAACGACGCCCAACTCAATTATACAACAACTGAGAAGGAATTCTTAGCGGTTGTATTTGCTTTAGAAAAGTTCAGGCCCTACCTCATCGGCTCTCCAGTCATTGTCTACACAGACCATTCTGCTCTGCGCCATCTTTTTGCGAAGAAGGATGCAAAATCTCGATTAATACGTTGGATCCTCTTGCTTCAAGAGTTTGACCTTGTCATTAAGGACAAACGAGGAAGTGAAAACGTAGTTGCCGACCATCTCTCACGACTTCCTTCTTCGCCTTCACTTCCAATTCCGATCAACGACGTTTTCCCGGATGAACAGCTCTTGACAGTATCTTGCGAACCCTGGTTCGCAAATATTGTGAACTATTTGGCCACGGGATTACTACCGACTGAATGGTCAAGTCAGGACAGACTTCGCTTCTTATCCCAAGTAAAACACTTTTACTGGGACGAACCCTATCTGTTCAAGTACTGTCCCGACCAGATTATTCGTCGGTGTGTCCCTGACGAGGAATTCAAGAGTGTGCTGTCATTTTGCCACGATCAAGCGTGTGGCGGGCATTTTGGTTTTGGCCCCAGAAAGACAGCTGAGAAGATCTTGCAATGTGGTTTCTACTGGCCACAACTCTTCAAAGACGCTCATGACTATTGCAAGACTTGCTCCCGGTGCCAACACATGGGCCGGATATCCCGGAGGAACGAGATGTCGCTCCAACCAATCTTGGTTGTGGAGATTTTCGATGTTTGGGGGATAGATTTCATGGGGCCATTTCCCAGCTCTTTTGGGAACTTGTACATCCTTCTCGCTGTTGATTACGTCTCTAAATGGGTCGAGGCTGTGCCCAGCCGGACTAACGACAACAAGGTTGTCGTTAGGTTCCTTAAAGAAAACATTTTCTCCCGTTTTGGGCACCCCAGAGCGATCATTAGCGACAATGGAAGTCATTTCTGCAACAAGACTTTCGAGGCCTTGATGCGGAAATACTCCATTAATCATAAGCTATCCATGCCCTACCACCCCCAAACCTGCGGGCAGGCCGAAGTTTCAAATCGGCAAATCAAGCAGATACTGGAGAAGACGGTTTCCAAGAACCGTAGGGATTGGTCGCTGAAACTCACTGATGCCCTTTGGGCATTTCGAACCGCTTATAAGACCGATCTTGGCATGTCTCCTTATCGGCTTGTGTACGGAAAAGCTTTCCACCTACCTGTCGAAATAGAGCATCGCGCATTTTGGGCGATAAAGGAGCTGAATCTGTCTCTTGAAGACGCGGGCAGCCATCGGAAGCTGCATTTGAACGAATTAAGCGAGCTTAGGGATGAGGCTTACGATAATGCGGTTGTCGTTAAGAATCGAACGAAGGTGTTTCATGATAAACACCTTTTGCGCAAAACTTTCGTACCTGGTCAGCAGGTACTGCTTTACGACACCCGACTTCACTTCCATCCAGGAAAGCTCAGATCTCACTGGAAAGGGCCGTATTTTGTGCGGAATGTATATCCGCAGGGCGCTGTGGATTTGGAAAATCCAAAGGACGGTTCATTTTTCAAAGTGAACGGACACCGACTCAAACCGTACCTCAGCGCCGAACCAACAGAGGAGCTCCTGTTCTTACAGGAGCCGGTTTACCCTGCATGATCTTCCTCTGCCTACCTCCAAACTTCGGTTATCCAGCCAAGAACAGTAGACACTGTTCCAAATAAGTTTGGGGGTATGTATAAACCATTTTGTATATACTTGTGTATATTCTTTTTCTTTTTCTTTTCTTTAAAAACAAAAACAAAAAAAAAATTTGTGTATCGCTAACCGACAATTTTGAACCTTCAAATGATCTCTTCATGCAATGACAGTGAGGACACTGTCCAGTTTAAGTTTGGGGGTACGCTCGGTACGCATTTCTTACCTTCGCATTCATATGTATATTTTGCATTTTCATATTAAAATCCATAAAATCCATAAAAATCTAAAAATTTTCTAAAAACATAAAAACTTTTCTGTCAAGTTAGCTAGTGGGAGGACTCTGATTCAACATTTCGACGGTTTTGTATGATAAAATAAGAATAACTAAATCTTATGTTTAGATTTTGAAAACCTGAAAGATAACTCTCCTTTGAAGTTAACTATAGCTGATATACGTCTTTACATCACACTACACGTGTCGTGAGTTTTTGGGAATTAGATGACAAGTCTTTTATGTTTAAAAACTTTTAAACAGATAAATGATTTTCTGAGGATCATATAGGTTTGTTCTGAAATAAGTAATGTCAAGAATAGTTTATGAAGTAAAGCGAATATGAAGGAATGTTATTGATGCCGTAATTGGAACTAAGTCTGAAAAATAACCCATCTGAAACTTGATTGGAATGATTACACACCGAACCCACTAAACACGTCTTTTATCCAAAAAATTAATTGAACTGCCGGTTATATCTCCGTTCGTATTAAATCATCTGATTTTCACGCCAAACTGTCTTTTGTTTTTGGACCTAGGTAACTTGAGTAATTAAGTCCGCTGGGTTATTTCTACACCTAATGCCCTAAAATCAACTGGTTTGGGTGCATTCGCCCAAAGCTCGCTAAGAAGCCTAGAAAGTCCAGATTAAAACAAAGTCAAGCAAGTGTTCTCTCCGAGTTAAAATTCCTAACGGTTCTTTGTGTGAGAATAATCTTGATAAAAGACAGACTTTTATAAAAAATTTTAACGGAGATATGAAGGTTTTATTCTATGATAAAGACTATTGCACGTTCACAAAGGTGTGTATGAAATGAAAACAAGAAAAAGGTGGAGTGAAAAATACGACTTAGTTTCCTGTTATGGAAGATAGAAATTCTGAAGTTGAAACCTTACTGGAAAACGAAACTTGAAAAATGCTTAACTCTTTATAAAACTTATGTGATCCTTTTAAAATTGTTATCTGGGCTTTATTGAGCGACATGATGACTTTAATCGATCCTTCTGGAACTTAACGACACTATTTGCACTGCACGTAAAGACATATAAAATCTGTAGCTAAATAAGAAGCGAGGTGTGAAAAATAAAGGTTCGATAGTCTAGACTTAGGATAATAGAATTGTTATTTTCTGAAAAAAAAAACTTTAGGGTTTGAATCTTAGTTATTTTAAAAAACTAGCTTGACCGGATTTTGTGGGTAGTATCCGCTGAAAACCCTCAGGAGACAACACTCCTCCTACTAGGGACACCTAGAGGTTTAACGGCTTGTTGCACATGCTCAGTGCAATCGCGTTCCCTGCGAAAGTGAGGTTAGGAAATTTTTTGTGAATAAATTGGCTTTGCTCGGGACGAGCAAATGATAAGTTTGGGGGTATTTGTTCATATCAGAATTTTGCATTTTTATACCGCCCAATTTTTATCACATTGCTTATCGGTAGGTACTCTTGAGCCGTGTTTGCTAGTCAATTGCAGGATACAGGTTCTCGGCTCTAAACGGTGAAAGTCATGGAAAAACACGACAAAATCCGGGTTCTTGCCAACCACAGATAAAACATGGGTCTCCGCTCTTTATCCGTCTGTTGCCACACACCAGTTTAGGAGACAAAATGGCAAATCGATTGTCACCTTCATGCACAAGGCTCAATGGCAACACAAGATCCAAGAATTCTACGCGGAGCTCAAGAAAATCTTGACAAAAGATACATGTCCAATCACCTTTTGATCAATAAAAATTCTAGAAGAAATGTGGAGAGATTATTAGAAAAGACATATACCATACTGAAGTACAAAGAAAACCAGGGAAGCACAAAAAGTTGGAGGGCCCAACTCTACCATAGGGCCGCGGATCCGCGCCATAAGGAGGCTTAGGCCGCGGATCCGCGGCCGTACTGGCGCCGTAGAAGGTCAAACTTCAGGGGTAGATTGGTCTTTTCACATATGTTCTGATTGTTGCCCTAGATCTCCTTTTCCCTGCCTATAAATAGCCCAGAACCTTGTGAAGCCAAGGGTGTATATTCTTGTATTTTTCTCGGTTTAGAATACTTGTTTCTTCTTCCGCTTCTCATCTCTTCTCCATTAAAACTTGTAGTGAGCTTTGTGAGTGAAGAATGATGAATAAAGAAGATTCTTTTGCTATTATATCTTGTCTTGTTCTTTTATAATTGCTTGTAATTTTAATTTGTTAACTTAGTTGTTATTTCTTGTTGTTTCTTTCTTCTCTCTTTTCTTTATCCTTAAAACAACCATGATGCTTACGCTTGATCCTTGCCAAGATGAGGTCGTAAATAGCTAGTTGTTATCTTCTAACCTCTTTCTTTCTATCTTCCTCTTTTGTTTTGTTTTCTTTTCATTATGATGTGTGAGTAGTTTCATACTTGTTGGGTAGGATAAGGGAAGTTTGAGAGAAGGAAATCTCTCTCACTCTTTTCTTGCCCAACAACTTAATTCGACTCCCGTTAATTGAACTACAATCCGCTCCTTACGGCACCCTATCCTACATGATAGCGGTGATTCCGTAGTGAGACCGGTTGTAGTTGATTTAACCAGAGGTTATGGCTAAGAGCCAAGAACGGACGGACAAGCACCAAAAGGAAGAACTTATGCGTTGGAAAGCCTAGCTTATACTCGCAAGTTCCTTCCTAGTCGTGCTAATCCCCGTTGTTGCCGATTACCGTAACACCGATATTAAGAGGGGCAACGAAAGTTGTGGGAGACTCCTAACTCAAACTAACCTAATCCTAACTCTAACAAGCTCTCTTTACATATCATTTTACCACTTAATTAATCACAACAAATTTGGAAAACTGGACTTAACTCGTTAAAGCACATAGAAAAAGATTCCCATCTCCCTGCGGACGACCCGTACTCAACCGGCTAGCTACAAGCGAAACCGTCTTGATTGCGGTAATTAACTAAACTTGAACACGCAGAATCCCTAACAATCAGTACGATTGCTTGATTTGAATTTCCAAGTGTAGGGGTGATATTTACACACACGTTGGAATATGTGATTAGAGTTTAGATAAGAGAAAGGATTGAAGAATAGAACTTGTATCTTTCGTAGAGTTGATAGAAATTCCTAAGTGGAGATGGAACCCTAGAAGGAAAACTTAGGAAATGCTGAAAGCTAAGTAGGTTTACATAGCATATATAATCTTAAGTTAAATAATGAGAAAGTGTGAAGAATATGGGTGGATAATTTGCGAGTCAAAAGATAATAGAATTCCTTGTTAGAAAATTTAATTGGATAACAAAAGTCGAAAAGCCGAATTGATAGGATTTTGTGGGTAGTATCCGCTGAAAACCCTCAGGAGACAACACTCCTCCTACTAGGGACACCTAGAGGTTTAAAAGCTTATTGCACGAGCTCAGTGCAATCGCGTTTCCCTGCGAAAGTGTGGTTAGGATTTTAGTGAATAAAAATAAGTTTTCTCGAGGACGAGCAAAAGATAAGTTTGGGGGTATTTGTTCACACCATAATATTGCATTATTATATTCCCCATTCTTATTCTTTTTATAAATAAATAGGTGCTTTTGACGCATGTCTGCTACATGTTACAGGTTACAGGTTCTTAGACAGAAAACAGTGAAAATGATGAAAAGACGATGCAAAAGTGGACTTTGACCAACAAACAGAAGACTCTTGATCAAGCCTGCATCAAAGGTAATGTTACAAAGTGCAAGGCAATGCAAGGTCCAAGATCGTGAAGCCACGGTTAAAGTCCACCACAATTCTTCACTGCAAAATCTGGAAGAGAATCAGAAGCTATGTTAAAGAAATAACCAAAGAATAAGGAAGTATAAAAATCCAAGAACAAGCCCAGAAGTTTTCATCCGCTGTTCCTACCATTGGGCCGCGGAACCGCGGCCCAACCCATGCTGGGTCCGCGGATCCGTGGCCATTAAGAGGCTTCAGTGGATTAAATTTTTACCATAAATCATTTAGGCGCTGAATGGATCTTCCTAAGGGGTATTTTTGTAAATGTAGATGTGCAGATCAAAATGTAACCTAGGGTTTCCTATTCTCTATAAATAAAAACTCTAATCATTGTAATTCTTTATGCCTCCTTTTAATAATAAAATTTAGAAATCTTTTGGAGAGCATCGGTGCCTCTTTTCTCTTCATGAATTCAGATCTGACAACCCTGCTTTGATGTTTGGAGAGAGCCATCTGTAAGTAATTTAATTTCTTACCCTAGGTAGATTTAATTTCATGCCCTAGGAACTTGTTTAGGGTTTAGTTTTGAGGAAGGAGTTTGAGAGATGAGATCTATCATCCCTTTCTTACCCACCAAATATTTACAATAGGACTCCATGCATGCACGCACATACCGCGCCCTACGGCATCCTACCCCTCGAGGTAACGATGACACCGTAGTGTAAAGGACCGGTTGCGCGTGTTTTCCATGGAGGTTAGGGTAAGGATCTCTAAAGGAAGGACAAGAACCTAGAGGAAGGAACACCTTCCCGAACGGATCTAATCCCCTTTATTGATAATTACCATAACTCCTCATAGATCTTCATTCGGGTATTAAAAGCGGTGAGATTTAATTGCATTTCCAAACCATCCCTAAACCTAGCCCTAGCAAGAATAGATCTAGATAATTGCCCTAGGTTAATTAGATTTTTAGATTTCATAATCAATCCGAACACCCTTCGAAATTAACTCGTTAGCGCGAATCGGAGATTCACAACATCCCTGTGGACCGACCCGTCCTCACCGGCTAGCTGCAAAGCGACGCCGTTCTTGATTGCGGTTACAAATATTTTTGATCTATCTTTTAGAAAGCGCAAGCACGCTAAATAACACAAATCATCCATACCTTGAAAAATCATCCGTAAAAGTAATGAAGTAAGAATAAACACTTCGCGCATGTGTAGACATTGGACCACATATATTGCTGTGTACGAGTCCCAAGAGCTCGCTCGCTCTTACTCCGCGTCCAGTGAATGGAGTCATTGTCATCTTTCCTTTGAGACAAGATTGACAAGTTGCATATGATTGATATTCGAATGGGTCCAAATATCCTTCTTTATAGAACTTAGTTAACATTGTCTCATTGATGTGACCCGGTCTACAATGCCATAAGAAAGCATGATTTATTTCTGGAGACTTTCTTTTGTGTGTATTCTGGATATTGAAAATCTGTGGTTGGTTCAATACGTATATACCGTTGCTTAATGTACCCGACCCAATCAAAAAATGATTAAGGTGAATGTTTACAACATTGTTTACAAATGCAAAATCATAACCTTTTTTAGACATTAAAGATACAGATATGATATTACAAGTCGCACTGGGCATAAAATAACAGTCGTGTAAAACTAAAACATGTCCATCTGTCAATCCGAAGTGATAGTCCCCCACGGACTCAGCATCCATGCCTGCTCTATTTGCAACTCTGAGGGTCATATCACCTGCCTTCAAAACTCTACACCTTCTCAGTGCCTGCAAAGAATTACAGATATGAGATCCCGATCCGGTATCCAATAACCAGGAAGTAGAGTTGATTGATAGACAGTTTTCAATAACATACACACCTGAAGCCGAAGCCACAACTTGCTTCGGGTCCTTGTTCTTGGCCTTCCAAGCCCTGCAATCTTTCTTCCCGTTTCCTTTCTTGTGACAATAATGTTAGTGTATATGCCCTAGAGGCTATTACTGTATCATACTAGTTTGTATATTACTTGATGGAAGCTTGGGATATTCACAGTTGTATAGACAATCTTGCTCGAAATGGTAGTATGCTACTTGGTTTGTCTCTGCTTTAATGCGTACATGTGTTTCTTTAAGTATATCACCTATACGCATTAGTAGAGCCCTTAGGATCTTTGCTTGATTACCAGCGTTGTGATGGCAGTCACACTCGTAGGGCTAGGTAATCTACAAGCACATCCTTATATACACGTCCCTGGTCATGGGATTATCGAGACAGGGCATCGATACTCTGGAGTTGACTAGCGTATGCGCTTCTCATCCCAGCACGGGAGACGGTCTGTCCCACAGCCGTCAGTACGTCGTACATGAGATAGTATGCGGGTGCTCGTTAGGTTACGAGTACACTGGACAGGACTCGTCGGGAACTGTTGGTTGGTATTATACCTATCATCAGTTATCAGTTCCCAGGTGACATGAGTACAGCTTAGTCCGCTGACTTGACACTGTCACTTCGCCTCGAGTGTGTTCCCACTGTACTTTGATTACTACCCTACCACGGCTCAAAGGAGTCATGTAAACAGGTAGTAGTTGGGTGCAGTCTCGAAGCACTTGGAGGCAGTGACGGTTAGAAAGGATTCGTCTCTCCCGGTATTGGGGCTTGATATCGCGCTGTGTCTAGGAGAGCCATTACACAAGTAGTCCCTGTCCAGGGCAAGCGAGATATACTGGTAGGTTTCCAGTGCTATCTCAGGGTGTTCTGGGCTACACTCCGACACGACTTTTACCGCTATTAGGGGACTGACGTTTACCACCCCCTAGGCCCGCCATGCGATGTTCTCAGATGAACAGACCGGACTGTACGGAGATTGTCACATATAGGCTCAGTAGGAGTTCAGATGGGTTTCACCTCGCCAGTCTTCTTATCGGCATCTACCTGGAGGCCATTACGCACAGCTAGTGCAGCTTGCAGTCTGTGGTTACACCCACTGCCAGCATAGTGTCGAGTCTTTAGAGTCCCACACAGAGGGTTATTCGCCTTTTGGCAGAACAGAGTAGAGGTCGCATGGTTTTGCGACGGGGTTCGTTCACATTCGCGCACTTGTGCACGTTTGGTGTCCGGACAGTCATTGCTAGCGGGCTCTGGTTTGAGCCAGATCCTAGTATATGTTTTGGTGTTAGTTTTATCTCATTGTATTCGTGTTCCTCGGAACATGAATGTGGGTGTGTATGCACAGTTGATTGAGGCGAGGGATTTTCATTTGGGTTTTGGAACGGGTGTGTATGCACTGTTGACAGTTGTCTTTTTCCAAACCCTATTGAATATGTGATATATCAATTAATAATATTAATTAAATGAAATTGTGTCATGGTTAAAGTTGTTGACTTGTTGACCTTGGTTGACTTGTTGACCATGGTTGTAACATTGACCATCATCATTACACTCTAAAGATGCTTTTTGATCTTTGCAAAAAACATTTAATGTGATATGTTAATGGTCTCATCATACCAACCATCACCTTTTTCATTTGTATTAATATTATTAATTAGATAATTCACATATACTCTTGTTATGGTTGTAAAACTATTCTCATTCTCTCATATCCATTCTCTCTCATCCTTTCTTCTTCCTCCTCCTCTAGTTCAAAAGAAAATTGATCTCATGTGTTGAGAAACATTTCCTTTGAGATAAAATACCCAAAAACACTCTCTACTCATCCTAAGGTTGAAGGTCTAGCAAGCCGGACACTTTAGTTTTCTCAAGATCAGGAAAAGAGCTCAAGGTAGAGACCCTCAGGTGGATCCATCTTCGGCAAGAGAAGGTGACGAGGAGAGAACCCTCGCACGACTACAAGGAGTCTAAGAGAAGGAGTTCAAGTTGAGGTATAACCCCTAACCGAGTAGATAAATCTCTAGTTAGGTTGCTAGTGTGTAGTTTAGCCAAGATCTGTATTTTATAGTTCATGTTACCTAAACCCTAAAAATCATTTTTCATCGTTTCCGCAAGCCCGTAAGAACCGGAAGAGGTAACGTGGACTTACAGTAGTATCAGAGCCTAGCTAAACACACCCTCGCATGTCAGCAAAGTATCTAGAATTTCGACCGGATAAAAAACCGCAAAACACCCCGAAAAAAATCAAGTTTCTGCCGATTTTTATTTCTGCTCAAAAATTAATAAATCATGTACTAAAAATTGGCTCTGGCTTTTTAAAGAACAGGAAATAAAAACTATCCAGTAAGTCGACCAACTCACCGCGGATCCGCGGCAAGAGCTTGCTCCTGCCTCGGTTCCGCGGCCGAGTTGACTCGGCCATGGATCGTTTCTCCTGCAGTTTTCTTCTGGTGGTGTTTTGTGATTTTTGAGATGGTTTGTTTCGGCCTAGAATTTCCAGAGAACAAGTTTGTTTTTGGGGTGGTGAAAAATCCGTATTTTGGTCGATTTTTTGTAGACTTTGGCTAATGGGTTGTATCTGTAATGTTATATATGTATTGAACATCTGCTAATCGCTATACGTCGATTAGTGGGGGTTATACATATCTGTGATGTTGATGGTATGTGTATATGAATTCGTTGGATTGTCGCGGATGAATAGCCGGGGGGAATTGTGAGATAAGAGTTTTGTTTATCTTTCAATTCATGTAATAAGTAAATTTGATGTAATATTATTTGTTTGGCCGCACATCCGGGATGAGCTTTTAGCCACCATTGTATAATTTCTTTTTACTGTTTTTGCTCCTAGCATAGACCCGAGGTGGGGTGCACAAACTACCGGGTATTTCGAAGTGCCAAGTGGCCTACTCACGTCGTTGAGGGAGGTTGCTTCGCTTCGGGTACTTGGCGGGTAGTTTGCCGCACCCGTAGGGGTCTAAGGTGGGGTATTGGCTATTCATCGCGATCGTGTAATCCGCTTTTCGTTACAGGCTCGAACGGAATGCGGATTCCTAGTATATCCAATGTATTCATCTGTGATGTGGAATGGTTATCATTGCATCTAACGAGTGTGTATATATCTATATATGATATCTATTTAGGCGTTGCTTATGTTTTGCATCCGCGCTAGTCCAGCCCCCGCTCTGTCGTTAGTTAAATAACCTAACGGGTGATGACAGGACCCCGTGGCGAATTCGGATGGCATAAGCGTACGTCATATTTTCGTTGTTTTCTGCAATGGTAGGATTAAATGATGGGATGCATTAAAATTAATGCAAGAAAATAAACCAAGTAAAAAGTCGTTGGAACACTTTCAAAACCACTCGGTTTCTTTCAAAAACCAACTTTTAAATGCGGAGCTTGAACTACTCCTTTTAAAAGCTATCTCGTTCCATCGATTATATCAAGTTCACTACGTTCACGGTTTTGCCAAAACCATTCGTAGCCCTCCATCATTTCAGTTAAATATTCGGTAGTATTCAAGCTATGTATTTTGACCTCACGCCAAGGCATAGTGATTGGTACCTGCCGGATATTTATCTGTTGCATAGATAGAATGCGTTGGTTTGAGACAGTCGTACTTCCATTTTGGTCTACGTCAAGGGTAGGAACGGATGGGTTCAAATTAACCTGGATAATGATGGGTAGAACTTGACATGTGACTTATGACATTTTGACCTCACGCCAAGGTCATAAGAGAATGGGGCGAAAATCCACATCGGGAGTTTCAAAAGAACTGAAACTTGCTAGCGTTGCATACCATTTGGAGTGTGATGATTCTGGTAGGATTCCTTCAGTTTTGTCACGCGATGATATTTGGATCCTGATCCTACTGTGAGTATATGCTACTCCTCAGAAAATTTCTCACTTAATAATCAATGCTATAAACCTTGTAGGTGTCTAGAAAGTTGTTAGCGAGGCTACACCCCCAGGGAAAAAAGGTTACTTAATTAAGGAACTTCGCGAAAGCGTTGGAAAACCTCCCTCAAAGTACTGACACTGGCCTGGCTGAACGGTTAAGCAAGTATTGTACGGTGAGATTGATCCCGACTAATTCTTCCTTTATGGTTTGAGGAGGAATTCGAGAGACAGTGGGAGCCATCCTGTTTAGACAAACTAAAAACCACTCTAAACTTGCAAGAGCATCATGCTAAAGTGTTTCTTTTCTCTCTCCTAATTGCAGCGACCAATCGACATGACCGGACTTAAGTTATTACTAGATAAAAACATATTGACAGGGCCAAACTACAAAGATTGTCTCAGGAATGTCAAAATGGCAATCACTTACGACAAGTTGGGGTATCTCCTTACCACCAAAGCTCCCCCTATCCCAGGTCCCACCTCCAGCGTCGCGGATATAGAAATCCGTAAGACATGGGAGATCGATTGCGCGAAGGCCAAGTGCCTCGTGCTTGCCTCTATGGACAATGAACATCAGAGGAGGCACGAGAATATGGACTTGGAATCCATATTTCTTCATACAAAAGAACAGTATGGAGAGCAGTCTCGTATCGCAAGATACGAAGTGTCGAATAAGCTGTTTTCGGCAAGATTGGCCGTCGGATCATCGGTAGCGGAACACGTGCTTAAAATGATTGGCTATATAGAAGAGCTCGCGGACCTTGGGACCACGTTAGAGAACGAGCTCTACACGGACTTGATTCTCCAGTCCCTTCCTTCCACTTAAGCCCAGTTTATCCTGAACTTCAACTTGCAAGAAAAGGAAGTTGAACGTTCAGAACTCCTCAACATGCTGAGGAGTGCAGAGGGCACCCTACAGAAAGGTAGGGAAACATCCACTTTGTTTGTAGGATGATCTTCCTCTTCTAGGTCTAAGGAGAAAGTCAAGGGAAAGAAGAAGAAAGCCCCTGCCAAAGCAAGGGGCGGTGTTAGTAAAGTGGATACGAAGGGAAAGGCAAAGGCAAAGGCAAAAAAGGTAGCGGGAAAGCTTGTGGGAAAGGAAGAATGCTTTTACTGTCACAAGAGTGGACACTGGAAAAAGGATTGCAGGGCTTGGAAGGCCATAACCCAGGATCTGAAGCAAGTTGCGGCTTCAGCTTCAGGTGTGTATGTTATTGAAAACTGTCTATCAATAAACTCTACATCTTGGATATTGGATACCGGATCAGGATCTCATATCTGTAATTCTTTGCAGGCATTGAGAAGGCGTAGGGTTTTGAAGGCAGGTGATATGACCCTCAGAGTTGCAAACGGAGCTGGCATGGATGCTGAGTCCGTGGGGGACTATCACCTGGGATTGTCAGATGGGCATGTTTTAGTTTTGCGTGATTGTTATTTTGTACCCAATGCAACCTGTAATATCATATCTGTATCTTTATTATCTAAAGAAGGTTATGAATTTGCATTTGTAAGTAATGTTGTGAACATTCAACTTAATCAAGTTTTGATTGGGTCGGGTACATTAAACAATGGTATATACGTATTAAACCAACCACAGATTTTCAATGTCCAGAATACACACAAAAGAAAATCTCCAGAAATCAATCATGCTTTCTTATGGCATTGTAGACTGGGTCACATCAATGAGAGAAGGTTGACGAAGTTACATACAGAAGGATATTTTGATTCATTCGAATATCATTCATATGCAACTTGTCAATCCTATCTTAAAGGAAAGATGACAAAGACTCCGTTCACTAGACACGGGGTAAGAGCAAGTGAGCTCTTGGGGCTCATACACAGCGATGTGTGCGGTCCAATGTCTACACATGCGCGAAGCGGTTATTCTTACTTCATTACTTTTACGAATGATTTTTCAAGGTTCGGACATGTCTTCTTAATGAAGCATAAATCTGAAGCCTTTGAAAAGTTCCAGGAATACAAGAATGAAGTAGAAAAACAAACAGGAAAAAGTATCAAGACACTAAGATCTGATCGAGGTGCTGAATACTTAAGTGTCGAGTTCCTGGATTACTTAAAAGAGAATGGAATTCTCTATCAGCTTACTCCTCCATACACTCCGCAACATAACGGTGTATCGGAGACACGGAACCGAACCCTATTGGTATGGTACGGTCCATGATGAGTAACGCTGAGTTACCGCGATCATTCTGGGGATATGCGCTAGAATCAGCCGCATACCTTTTGAACCAAGTTCCTACTAAGACAGTGCCTACTACACCATATGAGTTATGGAGTGGGAAGAAACCCTACCTTCAATTTCTGAAGATCTGGGGATGTCCAGCTTTTGTCAAAATGTAGCATGCAGACAAACTCGAGGCACGCTCAGTACTATGCAAGTTTGTGGGATACCCAAAGAACTCCAGGGGGTATCTTTTCTATCACGCAAAGGAACAAAAGGTGTTTGTTTCTCGTAATGCCCACTTTCTGGAACACCAGTTCTTAGAAAAGGAAATTAGTGGGAGCGCGATAGAACTGGAAGAAATTCCATAACCACAGACTATTACTGAAAGCTTAGCAGAACCAGAAGGTTCGACAGAACAGGACATTCCTACGCCGCTCCGCAGGAGTAGTAGGCAATCTCATCCGCCCGAGAGATACTACGGTTTTCTCATAGACGGGGATAAAGAGGATTGCATCATTGATTATAATGAGCCCACTACCTTCCAGCAGGCCATTCAGAGCGTTGACTCGGTAAAATGGCTGGATGCAATGCGGACCGAAATGGAGTCCATGTACACCAACAAAGTATGGACTTTGGACGTTGCTCCAGATGGGGTAAAACCCGTAGGATGCAAGTGGATCTTCAAGAGGAAGATTGGTGTAGATAGACAGGTCGAGACCTATAAAGCTAGACTTGTTGCAAATGGTTTTTGTCAAAGACCTGGTTTGGACTATAACGAAACCTTTTCTCCTGTGGTTATGCTGAAATCCATTCGGATCCTTCTTGCCATCGCTACCTTCCACGATTATGAAATCTGGCAGATGGACATAAAGACCGTTTTTCTAAATGGAAATTTAGAGGAGTGTGTCTATATGGAACAGCCAGAGGGTTTCATTCAGAGTGGGAGTAGCAGAAAGGTGTGCAAGTTGCTTAAGTCCATTTATGGACTGAAGCAGGAATCGCGGAGTTGGAACATCTGTTTTGATGAGACGGTCAAAGAATTTGGCTTTATCAAAAATCCAGATGAACCATGTATCTATAGTAGATTTGTAGCAAGAACTGTCGTGTTCCTCATTTTATACGTGGATGACATTCTCTTGATAGGAAATGACATTCCTATGCTACAATTTGTCAAAGTATTCTTGTCGCACAGGTTCTCCATGAAAGACCTGGGTGATGCCTCTAACATTCTGGGGATCCGGATCCATCGTGATAGATCCAAGAGGATATTGGGACTTTCGCAGTCCAGGTACATCGACACCATACTGAAAAGATTCAGTATGGAAGATTCCAAGTGCGGTAATCTACTGGCTTGTCACGGGATCACCCTCTCCAAAGAGATGTCTCCCAAGACTGATTTGGAAAGGGATCGCATGTCTATTATACCCTACGCTTCTGCGGTAGGCTCTATAATGTATGTGATGTTGTGTACCAGACCAGATGTTGCTTATGCACTGAGTGTGGTAAGCCGGTATCAGTCAAACCCTAGGGATAAGCACTGGATAGCAGTAAAGAACATTCTCAAGTACCTGAGAAGGACTAAGGAGATGTTCTTTGTGTATGACGGAAAAGACCTCCAGATTGAGGCCTTTGCTGACTCCAGCTTCCAGAGTGACAAGGATGATTCCAAGTCCATGTCGGGTTTTGTCTTTACCCTCAATGGAGGGACGGTGTGTTGGATGAGTTTCAAACAGGAAACCGTTGCTGACTCGACAATGGAAGCGGAATATATCGGTGCATCTGAAGCCGCAAAAGAAGCTGTCTGGATGAGGAAGTTCTTGAAAGAACTTCTGGTGGTTCCGTCCATTGTTGATCCAATACCTCTGTATTGCGACAACAACGGGGCTATAGCTTTAGCAAAGGAACCCACGTCCTATCAGAAATCCAGACACATCTTAAGGCGGTATCACCTGATCAGGGAGATCGTGGATCACCAGGAGATCGAGGTTCGGAGGGTTGCATCAGAAGATAACACTGCAGATCCATCCACGAAGGCTTTGCCCCAGACTCAGTTCGAGCGGCTGATCGAGATGATAGGTCTTCAATACGCCAGTACATGGCCTTAGTGCAAGTGGGAGATTGTTAGTGTATATGCCCTAGAGGCCATTACTGTATCATACTAGTTTGTATATTACTTGATGGAAGCTTGGGATATTCACAGTTGTATAGACAATCTTGCTCGAAATGGTAGTATGCTACTTGGTTTGTCTCTGCTTTAATGTGTACATGTGTTTCTTTTAGTATATCACCTATACGCATTAGTAGAGCCCTTAGGATCTTTGCTTGATTACCAGTGTTGTGATGGCAGTCACACTCGTGGGGGCTGGGTAATCTACAAGCACATTCTTATATACACGTCCCTGGTCGTGGGATTATCAAGACAGGGCATCGATACTCTGGAGTAGACTAGCGTATGCGCTGCTCATCCCAGCACGGGAGACGGTCTGTCCCACAGCCGTCAGTACGTCGTACTTGAGATAGTATGCGGGTGCTCGTTAGGTTACGAGTACACTGGACAAGACTCGTCGGGAACTGTTGGTTGGTATTATACCTATCATCAGTTATCAGTTCCCAGGTGACATGAGTACAGCTTAGTCCGCTGACTTGACACTGTCACTTCGCCCCGAGTGTGTTCCCACTGTACTTTGATTACTACCCTACCACGGCTTAAAGAAGTCGTGCAAACAGGTAGTAGTTGGGTGCAGTCCCGAAGCACTTGGAGGCAGTGACGGTTAGATAGGATTCATCTCTCCCGGTATTGGGGGTTGACATCGCGCTGTGTCTAGGAGAGCCATTACACAAGTAGTCCCTGGCCAGGGCAAGCGAGATATACTGGTAGGTTTCCAGAGTAATCTCAGGGTGTTCTGGGCTACACTCCGACACGACTTGTACCGCTATTAGGAGACTGACGTTTACCACCCCCTAGGCCCGCCATGCGATGTTCTCAGACGAACAGACCGGACTGTACGGAGATTGTCACATACAGGCTCAGTAGGAGTTCAGATGGGTTTCACCTCATCAGTCTTCCTATCGGCATCTCCCTGGGGGCCATTATGCACAGCTTGTGCCGCTTGCAGTCTGTAGTTAAACCCACTGCCAGCGTAGTGTCAACTCTTTAGAGTCCAACACAGAGGGTTATTCGCCTTTGGGCAGAACAGAGTAGATGTCGCATGGTTTTGCGACGGGGTTCGTTCACATCCGCACACTTGTGCACGTTTGGTGTCCGGACAGTCATTGCTAGCGGGCTCTGGTTTGAGCCGGATCCTAGTATATGTTTTTGGGTTAGTTTTATCTCATTGTATTCGTGTTCCTCGGAACACGAATGCAGGTGTGTATGAACAGTTGATTGAGGCGGAGGAAGAGGATTTTCATTAGGGTTTTGGAACGGGTGTGTATGCACTGTTGACAGTTGTCTTTTTCCAAACCCTAATGAATATGTGATATATCAATTAATAATATTAATTAAATGAAATTGTGTCATGGTTAGAGTTGTTTACTTGTTGACCTTGGTTGACTTGTTGACCATGGTTGAAACATTGACCATCATCATTACACTCTAAAGATGCTCTTTGATCTTTGCAAAAAACATTTAATGTGATATGATAATGGTCTCATCAAACCAACCATCACCTTTTTCATTTGGATTAATATTATTAATTAGATAATTCACATATATTCTTGTTATGGTTGTAAAACCATTCTCATTCTCTCATATCCATTCTCTCTTCCTTCCTTCTTCCTCCTCCTCTAGTTCAAAGGAAAATTGATCTCTTGTGTTGAGAAATATTTCCTTTGAGATAAATGCCCAAAACTACACTCTACTCATCCTAAGGTTGAAGGTCTAGCAAGCCGGACACTTTAGTTTTCTCAGAATCGGGAAAAGAGCTCAAGGTAGAGACCCTCCGGTGGATCCATCTTCGGCAAGAGAAGGCGACGAGGAGAGAACCATCCCACCACTACAAGGAGTCCAAAAGAAGGAGTTCAAGTTGAGGTATAACCCCTAACTGAGTAGATAAATCTCTAGTTAGGTTGCTAGTGTGTAGTTTAGCCAAGATCCGTATTTTATAGTCCATGTTACTTAAACCCTAAAAATCGTTTTTCATCGTTTCCGCAAGCCCGTAAGAACCGGGAGAGGTAACGTGGACTTACAAGTAAAAGCACTCTTCCTTTCCCATAAGCTGTCCCGCTATCTTTGCTACCTTTGCCTTTCCCTTGGCTTCCACTTTACTAACACCGCCCCTTGGTTTTGTGGGGGCCTTCTTGTTTTTTCCTTTGGCTTTCGCCTTGGACCTAGAAGAGGAAGCTCCTCCAACAGACAAAGCGGGTGCTTCCCTGACTTTCTATAGGGTGCCCTCTGCACTCCTCAACATGTTGAGGAATTCCGAAAGTTCAACTTCTTTTCCTTGCAAGTTGAAGTTCAGGATAAACTGGGCGTCAGTGGAAGGAAGGGACTGGAGAATCAAGTCAGTGTAGAGCTCGTTCTCTAACGTGGTCCCGAGGTCCGCGAGCTCCTCAATGTAGCCAATCATCTTAAGCACGTGTTCCGCTACAGATGATCCGACGGCTAACCTCGCTGAAAACAACTTTTTTGAGGTTTCGTATCTGGTGATACGGGATTGCTCTCCATATATTTCATTAGTATGGAGAAATATGGATTCAAGGTCCATATTCTCATGCCACCTCTGTGTTCATTGTCCATAGAGGCAAGCACGAGGCACTTGGCCTTCGCGCAGTCAATATCCCAGGTCTTACGGATTTCCTTATACGCGATGCTGGATTATGGACCTGGGACGGCGGGGGCTTTAGTGGTAAGGAGATACCCCAACTTGTCATAAGTGATTGCTATTTTGACATTCCTGAGCCAATCTTTGTAGTTTGGTCCTGTCAGTATATTTTTATCTAGTAGTAACTTAAGGCCGGTCATGATGTTTAGTCGCTGCAATTAGGAGAAAGAGAAGAAACATTTTAGCATTATACTCTTGCAAGTTTAGAGTGGTTTTTAGTTTGTTTAAATAGGATGGCTCCCACTGTTTCTCGAATCCTTCTTCAAACCATAAAAGAAGAATTAGTCGGGATTAATCTCACCGTACAATACTTGCTTAACCGTTCAGGCAGGCCAGTGTCGGTACTTCGAGGGAGGTTTTACAACGCTTTCGCGAAGTTCATTAATTGAATAACCTCTTTTCCCTGTGGGCGTAGCCCCGCTAACACCTTTCTAGACACCTACTTGGTTAATAGCATTGATCGTTAAGTGAGAAAGTTTCCCGAGGAGTAGCATATACTCATAGTAGGATCGGGATCCAAATATCATCGTGTGATAACGCTGAAGGAATCCTACCAAAATCATCACACTCCAAATGGTATGCAACACTAGCAAGTTTCAGTTTCTTTAGAAACTCCCGATGTGGATTTTTTCCCCATGCTCTTATGACCTTGAATTTGGCCAACAAATCATAAGTCACATGTCAAGTTCTACCCGTCATTATTCAGGTTAATTTGAACCCACCCGCACCTACCCTTGACTTTGGCCAACAAGGCAGTACGACTGTCACAAACCAACGCATCTATCTATGCTACATATGAATATCCAATAGCTACCAATCACTATGCCTTGACTTTGGCCAACAAACATAGCTTGAATACTATTGACTATCCATACAAATGACGGAGGGCTACGAATGGTTTTGGCGAAACCGTGAACGTAGTGAACTTGATATAATCGAAGGAACCTGATAGCTTTTAAAAGGAGTGGCTTAAGCTCCGCGTTTAAAAGTTTTTCTGTTTTGAAAATAAAACTGAGTGGTTTTGAAATTGTTCCAACGATTTAACCTTAGTTTGTTTTCTTTGCATTAATTTAATACATCCTATCAATTAATCCTACCATTGCAAAAAACAATGAAAATATGACGTACGCTTATGCCATCCGCATTCGCCACGGGGCCCGTCATAACCCGTTAGGTTACTTAACTAACGACAGAGCGGGGGCTGGACTAGCGCGGATGCAAAACATAAGCAACGCCTACTAGATGTCATATATAGATATATACATTTGTCAGATGCAATGACAGACATTCCAGATCACAGATGAACATATTGGATATGCTAGGAATCCACATTTCGTTCGAGCCTGCAACGAAAGACGGATTACACGGTCGCGATGAATAGCCAAACCCCACCCTAGACCCCTACAGGTGCGGCAAACTACCCACCAAGTACCCGAAGTGAAGCAACCACCCTCAACAACGTGAGTAGGCCACTCGGCACTTCAAAGTACCCGGTAGTTTGTGCACCCCACCTTGGGTCTATCCTAAGAGCAAAAACAGTAAAAGAAATAATATACAATGGCGGCTACAAGCTCAACCCGGATGTGCGGCCATAAAAATAATATTACATCAATTTACAATTTACATCAAATGAAAGATAAATAAACTCTCATTTCACAAACCCCGGCTATTCATCTGTGACAATCCAACAAGTTCATATACACAATCCAACATCACAGATCACAGATATGTACAACCCCCACTAATCGACGTATAGCGATTAGTCGACGTTCAGTACATATATCACATTACACATATAACCAATTAGCTAATTTTTATAGAATTTCGATCAATATTCCAATTTGAAACTACCCCAAATACAACATTGTTCTCTGAAAAATCTGGGCAGAAATAATGTATCTTAAAAATCATAAAACATCAAGCTGAACACACTACAAGAAAAACGAGTCGCGACCGAATCGACTCGGCCGCGGATCCGCGGCGAAACGCTTGGTTTCGCCGTGCTTCCGCGGAGGTGTGATCGATTCATGGACTCTTTTTTCTTGGTTGTTCCTAAAAAACCCTGCACGTATTTTTCAGGTGTGTGGAAATATTTTTAGGCCAGTTTTTAAAATCGGCAGAAAGTATAAGATTTTGATGTATTTTGCAATTTTTTTCCGGATCGAAGTTCTAAACAATTTGCTAACATGTTAGTTGTTGTTTAGCCAGGCTCTGATACCACTGTAAGTCCACGTTACCCACCCCGGTGCTTACGGGGAGGCGGAATAGCAAAAAAACGGATTTTTATCACAAGGTTACATGGACTAAAATTAGAGGATCTTTGCTAAACAAAAACTAACAAACTAACTACAAGTTCTAGCTACTAGGTTAGATGGTTATACCTAGTTCTTGAACTCCTTCTCTTCTTGTTGTGGTCCTCCTTCTTTCTTGCTCCTTGGAGTGGTGTAAACGGCTCCTCCTCGTCATCTTCTCTTTGCCGAAGAAAGATCCACCCGAAGGCCTCTACCTTAAGCTCCTACCTCAACCAAGAGGTAACTAGAGTGCTTGGCTTGCTAAAATAAGAACCCTAGAATCAGTAGAGAGATGTCTTGATGGTTTATCTTACAAAGCTTATGGTTTTCAACATATGAAAGAAGAGAGCTTTGATAGAGGAAGAGGGAGAGCTTAGCATGAGAGAGAAAGAGCAAGAATAACCACCATGCTCTCATATGAGAATAATAATAATAATAACTAAAGAAAATTGTGATGGTTAGTTGAAATGACCATTGTCATTTCACATTTAATGCAATTTGCAAGAATCAAGAAGCATCTTGCAAAAGAAATGATCATGGTCAAATGGTCAAAAAAAGTCAAATGGTCAACCAAAGTCAAATGGTCAACCTAACCATGGCACAATTATCCTTAATTAATATTATTAATCAAATTTCTCATTCTCATTAGGGTTTAGAAAAAGTCAACTGTCAAAAACCTTAATGAGATTCATCTGCCTCTATCAACTGTGCATACACACCCGCATCCGTGTTTCGAGGAACACGAATACAATGAGACAAAACCAATCCCAAAACAAATACTAGGATCTGGATTAAACCAAAGCCCGCTAGTAATAACTGCCCGGACACCAAACATGCACAAGTGCGCGGATGTGAACGAACCCCGTCGCAAAACCATGCGACCTCTACTCTGTTTTGCCCAAAGGCGAATAACCCTCTGTGTGTGGCTCTATAGACTCGACACTACGCTGGCAGTGGGTTTAAGCACAGGCCGCAAGCGGTACTAGATGTACGTAACGGTCCCCAGGTAGATGCCGATAAGAAGACCGATGAGGTGAACCCATCTGAAGTCCTACTGAGCCTGAATGTGACAATCTCCATACAGTCTGGTCTGTTCGTCTGAGAGTATCGCATGTCGGGCCTAGGGGGGAGGTAAACGTCATTCCCCTAATAGCGGTACAAGTCGTGTCGTAGTGTAGCCAAGAACACCCTGAGAAACTACTGGAAACACTACCAGCAAATCTCGCTTGCCCTGGCCAGAGACTTTGTGTAATAGCTCTCCTAGACACAGCGCGATATCAACTCCCAATACCGGGAAAGACGAATCCTGTCTAACCGTCACTGCATCCAAGTGCTTCGGGACTGCACCCAACTACTACTTGTTTGCTCGACTCATTTGAGCCGTGGTAGGGTAGTAATCTAAGAACAGTCGGAACACACTCAAGGAAAATTGACAGTGTCAAGTCAACGGACTAAGCTGTACTCATGTCACCTGGGAACTGATAATTGACGATAGGTATAATACCAACCAACAGTTCCCAGCGAGTCCTGTCCAGTGTACTCATAACCTAACGAGCACATGCATACTATCTCCAGTACGACGTACTAATAGCTGTGGGACAGACCATCTCCCCTGCTGGGATGAGAAGCGCATATGCTAGTCTACTCCTGAGTATCGATGCCCCATCTTGATAATCCTATGACTAAGGACCTGTATAAGTATGTGCTTGTAGATTACCCAGCCCCCACTAGTGTGACTGCTATCACAACGCTGGTAATCAAGCAAAGATTGTAAGGGCTCCACTAATATGTATAGGCGATATGCTAAAAGAAACACATGCACATATTAAAGTAGAAACAAACCAAGTAGCATACTACCATTTTGAGCAAGATTGTCTATACAACTGTGAATATCCCAAGCTTCCATTAAGTAATATACAAACTAGTATGATACAGTAATGGCCTCTAGGACATATACACCAACAATACGTGCACAAGTGTACGTATGTGATCGAACCCTGCCGTAAAACCATACGGCCCCTACATCGTTTCGCCCGAAGCAGGAAAACCCTCAGCGTGGGACTCTAAAGACTCAACAGTACGCTGGTAGTGGGTTTAACAACAAGAACGTTAGCGGCACTAGCTGTACGTAACAGCTACCAAAGTACCTGTCGAAAAGGAAGGCCGACGGGCAAACTCATCCAAACTCCTACTGAGTCTATCCGTGATAATCACCGTACAGTCCGGTCTCTTCGTCTAAGAGTGTCGCATACCGGGTTTAGAGGGTAAACATCAGACCCTAATAACATGATAAGTCATGCAGATGTGGCTCAGGACCAATCTGGGAAACTACTCATTAACCTATTAGTAAATCCTAACTGCCTTGGCCAAGATTTTATGGTCCTGACTAATCGAAAACACGGCGCGACATCGACTCCCAATACCGGGAGATATGAATCCCCAACAATCACTCACTGCCTCCATGTGGCTCGGGACTGTACCCAATCAAAACCTGTTTGCATAACTCAGTAGAGTCGTGGCAGGGTAGTGATCAAATCTCAGTGGGAACTTACACGAGACAAATGGCGATCTCAGGTCCGAAGAATAACCCGTACACATGTCACCTGAGAACTTCCATTTGACGATGGCTATAATAACATCTAGAAGTTCTCCGTGAGTCCGTCCAGTGTACTCACACCCAGTGAGCACCTGCATACGATCTTAGGTGCATCCGACCAATGGCTGTGGGACCAACCATTGCCCCTTTTTGGGGCTAGAAGCGTATACAATATTCTACTCTTGAGTATCAATGCCCAGTCTCGATACTCACGCGACTAGGGACTATTTAAGGATGTGCTTATGGACTACCCTGCTCCCACAAATATGATAGCCATCACAACGTAGGTAGTCAAGCAAGATCCTATGGGCTTTATCAACATGCAACCGCAATATGTAATAACATGTATAATATATGCCATGTTAAGATAAAGATAAATCATAATAGTATACTACTGTATTGAGTTTTTATCAATATATGCAAGCTGGATAAAACATTAATAGAAATAAATACACATATGCTGAAAAAGACCTCTCAAATAATATACTATAAACTGAGCAAGAATGTCCTTTACATACATATCCCTAGCATCCACATGTATGCATATACAATAATGGCCTTTAGGGCATACATATCCAACAATCTTCCACTTGCACTAAAGGCCAGTAATTGGTATACCGCATACCCAACGTCTGCAGTAAGGCCAGCTGCTGGTGTTCTACATACCCAATAGCTCAAAAAATCGCTCGAACTGTGCCTAAGGGAGGGCCTTTGTAAATGGATCCGCCTTGTTTTCTTTAGTGTCCACTCTCCATACCTTGATCACCTGGCAATCAACTATTTCCCTGATCCGGTAATACCGCCTGAAGATGTGTCTGGATTTTTGATGGGACCGTAGTTCCTTTGCTAAAGCAATAGCCCTATTGTTATCGCAATACAAAGGTATTGGATCAACAATGGACAGAACCGCCTGAAGTTCAGTAATGAACTTCTTCATCCAGACAGCTTCTTTTGCGAAATCGCATGCAGCAATGTATTCAGCCTCCATCGTCGAGTCTGCGACAGTGTCCTGTTTGGAACTCCTCCAACACACCACGCCTTCATTGAGGGTAAACACAAAACCCGAGACAGACCAGCTGTCGTCCTTGTCACTCTGAAAGCTTGAATCAGTAAAGGACTCGACCCTGAGGTCTCCATTACCGTAAACCAGGAACATCTCCTTAGTCCTTCTCAGGTACTTGAGAATGTTCTTCTCTGCTGTCCAGTGGTTCACACCTGGGTCTGACTAATACCCACTCACCACGCTTAGCACGTAAGCTACATCTGGTCTTGTACATAGCATCGCATACATTATAGATCCTACTGCCGAAGCGTTGAGTATAGTGCTCATGCAAACCCTCTCCTCGTCAGTCTTGGGAGACATCTCCTTGGAAATGGTGATTCCGTGCAATTCGGGTATATTACAGAGCTTGGAATCTTCCATACTAAATCTCTTTAGTAAGGTCTCTATGTACCTGGACTGTGAAAGTCCCAGTAATCTCTTAGATCTATCTCTGTAGATCTTGATCCCCAGAATGCATGAGGCATCACCCAGGTTCTTCATGGAGAGCCGTTGTGACAAGAATAGCTTGACCGATTGTAGCATAGGAATATCATTTCCTATCAAAAGAATTTCGTCCATGTACAAGACTAAGAATACGACCGTTCGTCCTACAGTCTTCTTATATATTCATGGCTCATCTTCGTTCTTGATGAAGTCAAATTCTTTGACGGTTTCATCAAAGTAGATGTTCCAGTTCCGCGATGCCTGCTCCAATCCATAAATGGATTTAAGCAACTTGCACACCTTCCCGCTGCTCCTACTGTCCACAAAACCTTCTGGCTGACCCATATAAACGCACTCTTCCAAACTACCGTTTAAAAAAGCCGTTTTTACGTCCATTTTCCAGATCTCATAGTCATGGAAGGCAGTAATGGCAAGTAGGATCCGAATGGATTTGAGCATAACCACTGGAGAAAAAGTTTCATCATAGCCCATACCTGGTATTTGACGAAAACCTTTTGCAACCAGTCTAGCCTTATAGGTTTCCACCTGCCCATCTACACCAAGTTTCTTTTTGTAGATCCATTTGCATCCAACGGGTTTTACCCCAGGTGGAGCAATATCCAAGGTCCACACATTATTGGTTTACATGGACTCCATTTCGGACCGCATAGCATCCAGCCACTTATCAGAATCCCTACTGATAATGGCCTGCCTGAAACTGGTATGATCATCTTCTTCTAAGATGCAATCATCTCGATCCTCGTCTATGAAAAAACCGTAGTATCTCTCGGGCGGATGAGAAATCCTACCAGATGTGCGGAGTGGATGAGGTTCGTCTGGGACTATAGAACTTTATGGTTCTACTAAATCTTCAGTTATAGTTTGTCCCACTGGAATTTCTTCCAGTTCTACTGTGCTCCCACATATTTCTTTTGCATGAAATTGCCACTCTAAAAAGGTAGCATGCTGAGCAACAAACACCTTCTGTTCCTCGATGTGGTAGAACAGATATCCATTTGAATGCATGGGATATCCTACATAGTTACATAAAACTGACTGTGCCTGATGTTTGTCCGGATTCTGGTTTTTCACATATACCGGATAACCCCATATCTTAACCCGTTTAAGACATGGTTTTCTACCACTCTATAATTCATATGGAGTCTTAGGAACTAATTTAGACAGAACCTGATTCAACAAGTACGCTGTTGTTTCAAGCGCAAGTCCTTAGAATGAAAAAGGTAACTCATCAATACTCATCATGGAGCGAACCTTGTCCAATAGGGTACGGTTCCTCCACTCCGATACGCCGTTGTGATGTGGTGTATACGGAGGAGTAAGCTGAGAGAGAATGCCATTCTCTTTTAGAAAGTCCCTGAATTCAGTGCTCAAGTAGTCCCCTCCTCTATCAGATCGAAGGATCTTGATACTTTTGGCAGTTTGGTTCTCTACTTCATTTCTGAATTCTTTGAATTTCTCAAAAGCTTCAGATTTATGTTTCATCAGATATACATATCCGAACCTAGAGAGATCGTCAATGAATGTGATGAAGTACGAGAACCCACCCCTTGCATGGATAAACATTAGACCACATACATCACTGTGTATGAGTCCCAAGAGCTCTCCTGCTCTTTCACTGTGTCCGGTGAACGGAGATTTGGTCAACTTTCCTCTGAGACAAGACTGATAAGTTTCATAAGATGAAAATTCGAACGTATTCAAAAGTACATCCTTATGCAACTTACTTATTCTTTTAACTCCGATATGACCAAGTCTACAATGCCACAAGTAGGATTCGTTCGTATCTGAACTCTTCCTCTTGCGTGTGTTTTGTATTCTGAAAACTGCGTTTTGATTTAGAACATAGATACCATTAAACAGTGTATCTTCTGCAACCAGTACATTATCAAGGTAAATGTTCATGATATTTCTATCAACAACAAATTTATATCTATCTTTATCAAGTAAAGAAACTGATATTATGTTGCAAACCATGGAAGGTACAAAGTAGCAATTGTTCAAAATCAAAGTATTGCCATTTGGCAACACTAGGTGATATTCACCGACGGCTGCAGCATCATCTTGTACTTCGTTCCGTACTCTGAGGGACATATCACCAGGTCCAACTATCCTACTTTTTCACAATCCCTGCAATAAATTACAGATATGAGATCTTGATCCGGTATCTAATACCCAGGAGGTAGGACTAACTGAAAAGCAGTTCTCAATTACAAGAACACCTGTAGTAGATGCATTAGTATGCTTCTTCATTAATGGGGTCTCCAAGGAATTCAGACTATCCTCTTTCCTCTGCTCATACTTACGATCGCCATCATAAGTTAGAGCCAAACCGACGTTCCCCATCCCCGAATAAGAATTTGGATCAGTCAAGCGATATATTTTATTATCTTAATTAGGGCGTGAAATGGTTGCTAACTGGAGAGAGAGAAAAGAAACACTTAGCATGCGCTATTGCAAGATTAGATTGGTTATTATTTGATCTAACCAGGATGGCTCCCTCAAATTCTTTTTCAAACCTTAAAAGAAGAACTAGTCGGGATTAATCGCACGTCAGAATTCGTGCTTAACCTTTTAGCCAAGCTAGTGTTGGTACTTCGAGAGAGGTTTTCCAATGCTTTCGCGAAGTTCCTTAATTATGTAACCTCTTTTCCCATGAGGCGTAGCCCCGCTAACACCGTTCAATCTCCCGAGAGCAATCTAACTCATCAGTGGGATCGGGATCCAACTATCATTGTATGATGACCTAGATGGAATCCACTCTAGTTACTACATTCCAGAAGGTATGCTAAATCTGCAAGTTTCCTGTATATTTGAAACTCCCGATGTGGTTTTTGCCCCAAGCGGCTTCGTGACCTTGACAGAGATCATCATGTCATAAGTCGCAAGTCAAGTTCAACCCGTCATTGTCCTAGATTGATTTAGACCCACCCGCACAAGTCCTTGACAGAGGTCAAAATGACCATGCGCCTGTCCTAAATAATCGCATCTATCTATGCAACATACGAGCATTGCTTAGCTACCATTCACTATGCCTTGACAGAGGTCAACATACACAACATGAATACTAAGTAATACTTGTAAGAAATGACGGAGGGCTACGGCTGCGTTTTTTCGGGAAAAAACCCCCGAGGTTTTTGGTGAAAAACCCGTTAACGTAATGAACTTGATATTGTTGAAGGAACCTGACAGCTTTGAAAAAGGAGTGGTTTAAGCTGCGCTTTTTAAAAATTTATGGTTTTGAAAAAACCGAGTAATCTATAGTATAGTCTTTTTCTCAAGAGGTCACTCCCCGTGAAGGGATCTTTGCTCTTGCCTCATGGAATGAGGTGCAGGATATTCATGACCGAATACCACTATGCAAAGAGAAAGAATATAACTGTAGTTTTTCGAAATTTGTACTAACAACATCTTTTAGGTTTCTTTTCTAGCATTAATCAAAATTAATTATGTCCCATCAATTAACCTATCACACCAGAAAAGAACGAAATTACGATGTACGTATATGTCATCTGCATTCGCTACTGGGCCCCGTCATCACCCGTTAGGTTACTTAATTAACTACAGAGCGGGGGGTGGACTAGCGCGGGTGCAAAACATATACAACATCTGCTAGTGTGTGTGTGTGTGTGTGTGTATAAGTATATTCAACATTCATCCCAGGCATGATAATAATCAACATCACAGAATCTCAGCCAACAATACAGAGTGATGGATAATCTTGGAGCCTCGGGTTTCAATTGAGCCACAAATGAGACCCTACGTTTCCGTTCGTGTAGATAGCCTGTGCAATGAAAACCTGGACCCCTGCGAGCGTGGCAAGTCACCCGCCAATCCCAGAAGTAAGGAAGCCCCTTTCAACAAAGTGAATGGGTCACCCAGCTTTTCACGAAATCCATTAACTTAGGCACCCTACCTTGGGTCAACCTATACCCCTACGAGTGCGGTAAATAGCCCGCCAATTCTAGAATGAAGCCCCCTCCATCTCAACGCCATGAGATGCAGGCCTGTTGCCTTCTAGAACCCGGCTATTCGTGGACTCCACCGTGGGATAATCCTAGTACAGAAAAAGAAAATAACATGTACAAATGGTGACATCAACCTCAACCCGGTCGTGTCCCAAACAAATAATATACAACCCATCAAAGACGGCAATCCACATATCGGACGCTCACCTCGCAAAATGAATATACAAATGAATCTTTAACTTTACCACTAACATTGCACCACATTCTATCCATCACGACTATCCAACCACAATCACAGCACAAACACAAAACATCAACGAGAATGCCATGTTCGCAAACCCGTCTAAAAGAATATATTGCAATTAGACGAGTTGTACCGATCGAACGACATTCACGGTCGTAGATAAAAGTGAATGTACTGTAAACTATTAAACGGTGTCAAATATAAAGACTTCGAAACACTCCGAATTTCCCCATACTCATAAACAACAGAACGTCAAACTTGGGAAAAAAACAAACAACACCTGAAACCCAAACTCCACCGGATAAGAACACGAACCAAAACTCGAGAAAATCCACCATACTAAAACCGGTGACATCAGAATTTTTTGAGGTTTCGCCATCCAAAACTTGTTAGAATCGTCTCATTTTTGGTCAGTGTTCATCCCTCTGTGAATAGAGCACTATCTAATTGTATAAAAAAAATTTGGAGCCGATGGAAAAATCGACAGAAACTTGATGTTTGGTTTCTATGTAATGATTTGTTTCGGTTTCGTTGTTTTAACATTGTTTAAAATTGCTTGTGTAGGGCTTATGGGCTGGCACTGATACCATGGAAGGTTACGCTAGCGCCCCGGCCAACTTCCGTGGCCAAATGCGGAACAATTTTTTTTCTACGATCGAAACATGGCGCTAGAATAAACTTAAACCGGATCTTTCCATAAACCTAACTAGCATGTAAGGGTTCCATCTACTATGATAGAAAGTATACCTAAAGAAACCAAGTCCTTCGGGTCTTTGATCCTCTCTTTAAGCTCCATGATAGAAGTATGGATCGTGCTTGAACTTTGGCCTCCTCGCGTCAATAATGATCCACCCGAGAGTGCCAACTAAGAGCTCTTACCTCCTAATTGAGGTAACTAGAATACTTAGCTTGCTAATGTAAGTAGACTAGAGTATGTAGAGAGTGATTATAGAATGCTTTGTCTCACTAACCCTAGGTTTCTCAACTCATGAGACAATTAGGGTTAGTATTAGAAGAAGAGACCAAGGAGAAGATGAGAGTGTAGAGTGAGCTAGAAAAAAAATGAAGAATGGCTAAGTGAATGAGATAATAATGCAGGCAAAAAATATCTCTACAAATATCAACCATGGAAGAATAGTAAACCATGAGTCATGCAATGAGTCATCAAGCTAGCCATGCTTCATTTAATGAAAACGCACACCTCATTTCTCCACCTTATTAATCCATTATCAAAAATGGTAAATCTAAATAATGAAGCGTCTTCTTCTAGAAGCATCTTGTACAATTACAAGAATACCCCTCATCGTATATACATACCCGTATTCGTATTCCAAAAAATACGAATACAAAGAGACAAAATAATCCAAGAATATAATACTAGGATCCGGATTAAACCAAAGCGCGCTAGTATTATCCGCCCGAACATCATACGTGCATAAGTGTACGTATGTGATCGAACCATGCCGTAAAACCATACGTCTTGTACATCATTTCGCCTGAAGCAGGGAAACCCTCAGTGTGGGACTCTAAAGACTCAACAGTACGCTGGCGGTGGGTTTAACCTCAAGCATGTCAGCGGCACTAGCTGTAAGTAACGGCTACATAGGTACCTGTCGAAAAGGAAGGCCGACGAGAAAACTCGTCCGAACTCCTACAAAGCCTATCCGTGACAATCTCCGTACAGTCCGGTCTCTCTGTCTAAGAGTGTCGCATACCGGGTCTACGGGGTGGGAAACGTCAGAACCTAATAACCCGATAAGTCGTGCTGATGTGGCTCAGGACCAATCCGGGAAACTACTGATCAACCTACCAGTAAATCCCAACTGCCTTGGCCAAGGTCTTACGGTCCTGACCAATCGAAAACACAGTGCGACATCGACTCCCAATACCGGGAGAGACAAATCCCTAACAATCGTTCACTGCCTCCATATGGCTCGGGACTGTACCCAATCAAAACCTGTTTGCACGACTCAGTAAAGCCGTGGTAGGGTAGTGATCAAAGCTCAGTGGGAACTCACACGAGACAAATGACGATCTCAGGTCCGAAGACTAACCCGTACACATCTCACCTGAGAACTTCCATATGACGATAAGTATAGTACCATCTAAAAGTTCTCCGCGAGTCCGTCCAATGTACTTACACCTAGTGATGTCACGACCCGAAATATTAACTCATGACCAATACTTAAATCATGCAACGTCTAAAAGCGCAACGTAATTCAAATAAGCTGAAACCCGGAAATCTAAACCTTTAAAGAGATAAAAGAGGTGCAATTTTGAAATAAGGTATAATGAAGGAAAGTATTTTCTGGAAATGAATAGAAAAGGGAACATGTAATTGCAAGTTTATCCTACTTGTTGTAAAACATGTTCGTCCTTTAACCACAAATATATGATAATATAAAAAGGCATCCCCAAGCGGGAAGAAGCTCTTCGCCAAATGGCGGATCCACAACCACGCAAAGCATAATATAAATATATGACGCCCAACGCTGAAGATCAATACAAAAGATAAGGAATAAAGCAAGACAACAACCCAATAAGCGAACATATAACCCATCGCTCAAGTCTCGCAACTACAAGTCTCACTAAGCCTTACTATATATACAAATACTAGTTTTGATTGATGGAGTTGACTAGATACAAAAGGAAAAATAAATACAATAGTGACACGATCCGATATGTACCACCTACCAAAGAAAATCACCCAAAAGCAAGCTATGTGCCAACGATGCCGCTACTGATCTATGCGGTCAACCTGTAATAACTGTGGCATAACGGGGGTGAGTTGCCAACTCGTGACTAGAAAACATCAACAGGTAGAAATCGAATAAAATAACGATTTCCTAGGTCAACTATATCATAAAGGTAATACTATGATATCTAGGGTGACCGTATGTGTAAATATGTGCCAACAATATAGTGAATGCAGTATGCAAGTGGATATCATCCAATAACATAATCAATGTCAATATACATGTGGATCTCGTCCACTCGAAACATCATAATAGCATATGCTTGTAAATATATGAGGATATCAAGAATGTGTGTGTCCATCAATGACATACCAAAATATGTAACCTGAGTGTCCAACACCGACACTCGAAATATCATGAAACCCGTGTCCAGCATCGACACGTAAATCCTCATATCTCAGGCTCCGGCTACCCGGACTGGCCTGTATCCATCTCATGACTCCGGTCTGTATCCTCCGGATAACCGCCAGGTCTAAAGTACTATCACCGGTAGGTAGTGCTCCCCTGCCAGGCTCAACTCCATCATCTGCGACCATTTTGCCCTGGGGTACCTCACCAGGTCCACCATGCATCCGTAGACGGTTCCTCCTCCTCCTCGAATTGGGTGTATGATATTTCTCACGAGGCAAGAAAACTCATAGTGGACTATACAAATATCATATCAAGAGAAACCGGGTTTTTAAAACGATACATATTTTCTTTTGAAATAACAACGGTTCTCAAATTCAGAAATCTCATGAAACAGCATATCTCAACGCGTATAATTATAAAGCATGATGTATGCGACATATAATAGAAATATAAGCATATCTGTATATAATGCAACATGGAATAGTAATATGCACATATTAAGGGAAAACCGCTCTTTTAAATGAATCCAGTTTAAAATGTATCTTGCGGTTCCCCATTTCTCCAAGGTCAAGTGCAACATCGTATAAAGGTGTATATATAACTATAGCAAGTAAATTATCCAAGGAGTCATATCATGATGTAGCAATTCTACTTTGTAGTAACATGGCAATTATCGATGTAGAAGTGTGTGAGCCGGCAAATCTGTGTAAGTGTGACATACACATCATCGATAATGGTGCAGGTATACTAGCACAGGTATATGAAATGAAATGGTAATGACATGAATGTAGCATAAAGTAAATCGACAGCTAAAAGGTATAAGGTATACGTATCTAACATGACTGAGTCGGTGAATCTATCAATCGGCCTCCTCTAGTCAAAGGTAAAGATCAATCATCAATTAACTCATCACGTAGGGTAACTCATCGTACGGCGTCACTAAACAGTTTGGGATCCTAACCACCTATATGACAAGGAGGGTATGGACCTCACGTCTCGTACGACTTATCATTCGAGATTCACAAAATTATCCATATATATACCTATCTCTCAGGTCACATCCGTATCAAACTCATATTTTGGGACCGGCAAAGGTATCAATTATCACATATCGACTCGCATCCGTATACCAACATATTATCTGGTCATCTTATCAATCTAAAGTCGTATAATATCAACCTCATGTTATACCACTATAATCTCCAATTAGTTCTCTTAACAACTACTTATTTATATCTATCATATCATATCACCTAAACCCTAAGCTATAGTTTTAAGTCATGGTATATCTTAACTCCTACTAATTCCTTAACACTATTCCTAATATTCTAATATGGTTTCTCTAGCCATAACCTATAATTTTCTAGTCTAGGGTTCCTTAACCGTATTCTATAAATCGGTTTCCATCAAAACTTACGAGGGTGCTATACGCCATCCACCCGACTTCCCCCATAGATATAGATCTACTCACCTGATCCTTGCTCGCCGAAGTCAATGACGCCATGCTCCGTCGCCTCGAAGTCTATGTGAAGGTACCAACAATACATACACAGTCGCAATAGCATTAAAATCACGTACGGAAAACCAATACGGCACACGTTGCGCTCATAGGTTAGAACCTATAGCCTACGCATGCAAAACAACCAAACACCCCTTATTGTTGACGTATAAACGCCCAACAACCAAATACAATACCAAAACCAAGAATTCAAAATACGGAAAACATAACCAAAAATCTTATAAATGTACTCCCAGATTTTGACTTAGGTCAAAAAGAGTAAAAGTAGAAAATATAGGGTGTGGTACATGAAGAATATGAGCTACTGGACCAACCTAGACACAAAATGCCACCTAGTGGCCGGCCACATTACATGAAATTCCGGCGAGCTCGGCCAGGCTAGCTTCGTTGGGTTTGTCTGTTCAGGGTGGTCTCCTAGTGTCCTAATTTGGTCGCTGGTATTGTTTGGTTACCTCAAAACGTCTCAGGTCATCCCAGATTCCCTGTAGGCCACTCAAATGTCACAAAACCGATACCGATAATTTCCCCAAGTCCGTGTTTTGGTTTCTAAACTCAATTACTGGTCAAGAATTCAATATCTAAGGTCTTAAAACACTCATTACAGATCATGGTTCCTCAAAAACACCCAAACCCTCTCTAGAAATTTCCAAGTTCCCAAATCCACCATTAAACACATTCTAAATTAAACTAATATGCTAGGAACTCAAAACTAAACTAATTGGAAGAATTTATACCTCTTTTAGGCCACTCAAGACAGCCCTAGCTTCCCAATATCATCAAAATCCCACATTGCTTGGTCTATTGTTTAGAGGATGAGGAGGAGATTAACTTTAATGAAGAGGGTGTAAGGTCTTGGTGAATAAATGGAGATGGATCTAGGGGTAGAAGTGGAAGAAATCTTGAGGAAGAAGGAGATGAGAAAAAATGGAGAAAATAAATGGGGGTGAGGTTATATGGCAGCCCTCTCTCTCACTCTCTTATTCTCACCCTCTCTCTCTCCATTATTACCTTTTTACCCTTTCTTTTCATTTTAAAACCAAAACACATAATACCCACCCCCACCCCCCAAAAAACAACAAAAGAAATAACATGTAATCAAATGCTACATGACACGGTGCGCTAATCATGGAAAACTGTAAAAACACGGATTTGGCCTAATCGCGATTAACAGTGCACTAATCGGGTTTTATCCAAACTGCATATAATAACTTTTAAAAATACCAAATCCGATAAATATATTTTTCAATGAATAAAATCATTTTAATTTCCAATTATTTTACAATTATTGGTATATATTTATACCTTTTTACAAAAACCCCAATTTCGCAAATCGGGTAATTTTTGCGAAATATATTATTTTAGTATTAAATTCCGAAAATAATATTTTATATTTTCTGAAATGTTGCAATCTTACCCCTTTAAAGAAATTCGTTCCCCGAATTTAAATTTAAACCCCCAATACTAAAACATTTCGGTAATCAACTGAAATTGACGGGGCTCCAAAATCATGGAAGATATAGAAAGCCACGGCGCATCGCGTGCGACTGAAAACGAATACAAACTCAAAATCGAACTCTGTCAGGCATCTCGCAAATCATCGGATTTGCACGCATATCATCGGAGTTACAATGGAGATCTAGATCTCAAAATCCCCAACTGAAATCCAATATGCATAGTCCAATACTATAATAAATATATATAGCACGCATCCTTAGAAAAGTCTTAAAACCGAATAAAATACATACAAAATCATTTTTGAATTGCCGTATGATGCGTAACTCACGGCACAAGGGGCGGACGCTCATTGTAAAGTAGTAAATATACTTATATATATTTTTGCTTAAATTATACGTTCCGCCGTCTTGAAATATCCTAAAAAGGCTTTCCTTTATAAACATTCGTGCCGCTCTCGGACACGTAGTAAATAGTGAGACTACAGTTTCTTTTTGAAAACCTCATGTTAAACTTTTTAATGCATGCAAAATACTCAGATATTGTCCTCAGATCAGTCCTGTTTGGCTACTACACAATATAGTGCCCAACATGAAAACAAGGTGCTCAAAAGCAAAATTAGCCTCAAAAGGCATATCCCACAATCACGTGCGTCTGGTGCGCATGAAAATCAAATCCAACACAGGTGCCACAATACACACAAAGCAAAATTAAGTGTAACGGGTGTGCACGAAAGCATCTGTCCAGTGCAACGGGTCTTCATGTCAACAATATCTGGTGCATCTATTGTGCATGAAAATCTCAATCGTGTGCATCCGGTGTGCACAAAATCCCATCCCTTATCATGCACAAATGAAATCTAAATCAAGTGCTTTCAATATATACGAAACCCAAAACCAAGCGCCTAATATGCGCAAAATCCAAATCAAACGTATCAGGTCCGTAAAAAGCATCTAGTGCAATAGTATGTACGAAAAATATAAGTCTGGTGTAACAAATGTACAAAAATACAAATCTAGTGTATCAAATGCACGAAATACAAACAATACTCCAATGCGTAAAAAGTAACACCAAGAGTACCAAGGTGTATAAAGTCATAAACGTGTGCAACTGCGTGCACAAAACACGTATCAATGCACTGCAAGCACATATAAGCTATACCGAGTGCAAAATCAAATCGAGTGCGTACCACATGCACAAAATCAATTCAACTATATGAAATCCAGGAAATCATAAACTTGTGCAACCAAGGCACAAAATCAATATCGAGTGCAATATATATGCACAAATCATAAACCAACACAACGGTGTATAAAAACATATATCAAGTGCAATAACTATGCACGAAAATGTAATGACCCAGTAGGTGCAGCAGTGGTGCACGAAATCGATACCATAAAACTCATCATAAAAACTCAAATCCAAGCGATATAAGCTTGATACTCGGATCACAACCGCAAATTGCAACTAATGACATTAAGGTATACCTCCTATAATGTCGAAAAATATAGGTGAGCCCAAAACAGGCAGAGAAAGAACATCCGCTTGCCTCCTGCTCACGGTCTGGCGTCCTCTATCTCTGGGTCCTCATTTATCTGTGGATTACCAATCTCGCAATCCATCGGCTCATTGGTTCAGTCTGGTGTGCTAACGGAAACGATTCCGCTTTGGCACTTCTCTGATTATCTCTTAGCAAATTAGTATAACCACTCGTAAAGCAACACGTCGCTGGCGTCGGCCTCTAGTCCTCTGAATATACATCACCCATCTAATCCTGGGTGCAAATCATATTGAAGCAGGGTCCTGGAAGGAACCTGCTCAGGGTCTCTTCCGATCTTGCCTATTCCGAACTATACGGAGTCTGGTACTCTTGCCTAATCTTTTCTCGCTTTCTGGACATCTGCGTTCTCAGCACAGCTTTTCCTCGAGAACTGGTCGTATCTCACGCCTTTGTATACATATCAGATCTCTAATCTCAACGGGGAGTAGCAACATCTCATTGACATCTCGCACGAACCTCCTATTCCACTCGTCTTTATAATCGTCTGCTTCGACGTCGCGTCATACTATCTGCGTACTACAATTGTCTCGGCTACAGTCAATCCGGAGTCTCTCACACGGACTTGAAATCACGAACTCGGTAACTTCATCACTCTGTAGAAGATCTTTAGCCGATCACGTCCTCGGGAACTCATCCATACCATCGGAGGAATACTCAATACTCGTCCGTTCTCGATCAGCTCACAACGCATCTGGGTGAGGTCCTCTATCTGAAGCTGGTCCACTTACTGGTCTCCTATCATATGTTATATGGACGACGTTAAACTTTTCGTTCGATTTGTCAAAGTTCCATAATTCCCCGAAAGCTCAGCACCTGAGCACAGTTTAACAATATCTAGTACATGCAACAGTACCTATGGACCAACCGTAGAAGGGCAAACCCAAGCCTCACTGATAGCACCGCTAACTGCCACAAACCCTAAGGTTCAAAAGCGGTTCCATGGTCATCATGTCGAGTTAGGGTTTCATTCTTCTAGAGGGTCCACAGAATCACTTGCATGTTCATCCGAATACTTTAAACTTAAAAAAATGGGTTTCTGACATTCATTTTGAACTTTTAACTTTGCCTAGACAACATGTGAATAACCTTCATCTCTCAACTCAAGATAGACTAGCTATCATCTGTCGTATCTCTTCCTGAAAGCTCCAGCGATCTCAGCTCGTAAGCTCTGGAAGCGACATAACATCAATCTCAACAACAGCTGGGTCATCTGTCCACACGGTAAACGACATCAAAATCTCTGAGGTATGCTGTACATCAACAGTCCTCGCACAACTGGCAACCTCTATCAACTACACGATCATACGGTGCAAAACTGAACACTCGCCTCAAACGAGAAGTCATAACACCAATACAAAATCGAGACGTTCTCGTGTCACCAGAAAACACGATGGTTAGTCCTCGTCCATGAAACAATATACAAGTTTTAGTTGATGGAATTACTAGATACGACAGAATAAAATAATACAAGGGTGGTCACGATGCGAGTGAACCCACCTACCAAATGCAATCACCCAGAAAGGGAGCAGTGTGCCAGAAAAGCCGCAATGAAACTTGTACGACAAAACCTGCAAGAACTGTGGCACAACGGGGGTGAGTTGCCAACTCCTGAATAGAAAACATCACAGAGCAGAAATCGTATGCATGACACAATTCTAGGTCAATACGATCAGTAATAATATATCCTCAAATGAATAAGTCCGAAGCATGATAAGATGCCAATGTATCATCTATACATGAGTGCAGTGCTAAGTGCTCGTGCCAGTGCCTCAGGTAATAACATATCATGAATATGAGGCATGATCAATGTAATTAATATGAATCAATGTCTGTATGAATGTGGATCTCGTCCATGTGTCACCCAATGACAATAAGCATCATGCATGTAAATATCATAAAGCATATGCATGGAAGTATGTGGATGTAAATCCACATGTGTCGCTCGCGACATATCAAAATCATGGAACCTGAGTGTCAAGCATCGACACTCGAAAACATCATGAACCTGTGCCTAGGATCGGCACGTAAATCCTCAGATATCGGGTTCCGTCAGTACGGATCGGCCCACATCATCTCTCGGCTCCGGTCGGTATCCTTCGGATATCCGCCAAGCCCAAATACAATCACTGGTAGGTACTCACCACCCTGCCAGGCTCATCATCTGCTCCACGAAAAACATTTCTCGCCCCGGGGAACCATACCGGGCCCACCATGAACCCGCAAACGGATCATCCAACTCCTCGAATCGGGTTTCAAGCACACGTCTCAGAACCGAGAAAACGCATGGTGGACGCACTGAAATATCATATCAAGGGTAACCGGGTTCTTAAAACAATACATACTCTCTTTTGAAATACCTACGGTTCCCAAATCCAGAAATATCATGATAACAACATATCTTAATGCGTATAATCAAAAGCATGATGTATGCGGCATGTAAAAGAAATGTAAGCATATCAGTATATCATGCAATATGGAACAGTAATATCCACATATTGAGGGAAAACCTCTCTTTTAAAATGAATCAGTTTTAAAGAGTATCTTGCGGTTACTAAATCACTAATCAAGCTAGAATCATCTAGGTATGTGCAAATACTTATGTATGTAAATATGTGTGTACAATGGGTATGTACACAAATATGGCATGCAAGAGATCATATCCTGAATGCAACAGTACTACAGTGTAGTGACATGGCAATTATCGATGATGAAGTGTGTAAGCCGGCAAGCAAATATACGTGGAACATATGCATCATCGATAATGGTGCAGGTGTCCTAAGATCATGAGTTTAATATAACAATAAACATATTTAACATGCAATGCGATGCAAAGAGTAAGGATATGCATCAATGAATAATAACACAACAGTGCAGAATCTACTTCAATGTAACTATGTCATACAATTTTGCCATTTGAAATAAGACGAATCGGGGTTCTTAGTAAAATAAGGGCTACGGTGTTTTTAAGAAACGATGCGCCTTTTGAAAATATCCGTAGAATCCCTTTGCCTATCTTTAAAGTACTACCGATCCGTTAGTTTTAGAAATAGGTATGACATCGGCCTAGCGTAACATCTACTAGCAAAACTACAGCTCTAACTAACAAGTCAGTCAGGAGGGGTATGGAAACCACCTAAATCTGAGTCGATATATATATATATATATATATATATATATATAATAGTCGGTGATCCCGCCTCAAAGGTACCGCGTACGATACCATGCCAAATGACATCCTCGAGTCATGCGTGTGGATCTATCATCAATATAAAGCTCGTACGGTAAATCATCGTACGGCATCCCAAAAGCTGGGTACGGGTCAATATCACAATCCTCTTATCAAATATCAGGTATCATTATCATCATATCACATAATCTAGGGTACTGATCTAAGTCTAGTACAATCGATACTATCTATATAAATATGAATGAGTATGTGGAACACACGTCGAAAGGCCCGCTAAAATCACATGTCGTATCCCAAATACGAATCACAATATATCACCGATCTCACGGCACTATACCCAATATCATCGAATCATCTCCAATTATCATCCACTATCCTCATCAGCATAGTATAAGTATACAAGCAAGCATGTGTGTGCGTGTAGGTGTAAACCTATTCTAGGGTTCGCAACTAGGTACTATACTAGTTTACTTCTACGCCCTAATCTAATCATAGTACACCTAATCTTATCTCAAATATCCACGACACACAAAAAGCTATCATAAATAGTATATATATACAATACTAAATATCAAACTGCGGGGGTGCCACACGCCAACCACCCGACTTCCTCCGTAGATATAATCTACTCACCTTGCATCCTGCATGTCGGTGTCGATGTCGCCACCATCTTCTTCGTCGTCTCATATTACCGTGGGGGAAACTACATGTCACACGTATCGCATCGCATTAAAACCAAATCGAAACCAAAACGACACACGAAAACAAAAACGGTACGCTTAAAAGCCTATAGGTCAGAACCTATGGTTAGCCTTCGCAAAAAAACCCGAAATCACTCAATATCGACGTACAAACGCCACGCGATCGAGATAACGCACAAATATCAAAATCTGGAAATCGAAATACGGAAAACCATAACTAAATTCAAAGCAGCAACTTATAAAAATGTTCCCAGATTTTGTCTAAGGTGAAACTAAGGTTCCAAAACAACACTAGGGTGATATATACGGTACATATGACCTACAGAAGAAACCAGGACCCTACCCCACACCAAGTGGCCGAGCCCCCTAAAGGGAAAATACGGCCAGGCTGGCCTTGCATGATCCTATGGGGTTCGTATTTCTACAGGAGGTTCCTAGGGTCAATTCTAGTCCTATGGTGTTGTTTAATTTTCTAGAAAATTCCCCAGTTCATTACAGATCTCCCTGCACACTAAAATACCTCACAAACCGACATGAAATTCCTGAAATTCCGTATTTTTGGGTTTCATGTTTTGTTAGGTCAGGGTTTTAGACAATAGGGGGGTCTAAGGTCATCATTAAAGTCCAATTGCACAGCCACAACTCAAATTGACCCTAACCCTCCCTAGGGTTTTCTAAAGTTCGCCAAACTTCGCCAAATCGATACTAAACATTACAAAAGGCTTAAGAACAAGAAATACTACACTAATTGTGAAGGGATTACTTCAATAGACACTCATGAATCCTCCTGCAGCACCAAAACATAAACTTTCTTGGTCCATAGGGTTGCTTGTGAGCTTGTGCACCTTTTTTGTGAAATGGGATTGGGGTTTTGAGATGTTTATTGAGGTGTTTTGGGGGATATTGTGAAGAGGGAGAGAGGGGCAGCACCAACAGCAGCAATGGAGGATGAAGAGGAGAGAGATGTGTGAATAATTGGAGAGGGATGGCTCAAGACCAAGTCAACATAACCCTTACCTTTCTCTCTCTTCACTATACGTAATTCTTATCCTTTTCTTTTCTTTTCTTTTCTTTTCCTTTCCAAATAAATCAACAACCATGCCATAATCATGAAGAATGCCATGATAAAGAAAATGTAACTCATGAAAAAAAGACTTGTGCATGTTTTGCACAAAACGAGCTTAAAACGCGATTAGCGATTTTTAATCGCGATTAGCACTAAATTAGTGTCAAACTAAACATAAAAACTGAAAAATTTTCATAATTTACATAAAACACCCTCTTTTAAATAATTTCCATAATTTTCAAAAAAATTCCCCATTTTATCGGTATTTAATTATAACGAAATATTAAAATATTCCTTAAAAATAATATTAAATTATTAAAAATTCCCAAAAATAATATTTTATTTTTTTGAAATGTTACAATCTTCCCCCTTAAAGAAATTCGGTCCCCGAATTTAATTTAAAACCCATCAAATACTTAAACATTTCAGTAAAAGTCCAAGTCGTCGGGGCTCCGAAATCGCCAATACACAAAACGCATCATAGCGTAATGCATGAGCATGAGAAATGAGCAGATAACTCAAAATCAAAAACTCCGTCATGTTGGATATATGTATGCCCTAGAGGCCATTATGTGATAGTGGATGTATCTATACATGTATATATATTCAGTTTGCATTCTTGCTCGACATGAGAGTATGCTATCTGGTTCTTCTTTATCTGACATGTTTATTTGATCATGCTTCTATTCATTCATACATGCTGATAAAGCCCTGAGGATATCGGCTTGATTACTCTGATTATAATGGAGATCATACTAGTGGGACATCTGTAGTCTATAAGTATATCCTGGAACGTCCCTAGTCGTAGGTATATCGAGACGGGGCATTGATATACCAGAGTAGACTAGCGTATATGATACTAGACCCATACGATGGGCGATGAATGTTCCCACATTCATCGATGTTTGACATCAAGATCATATACGGGTGCTCAGTGGTGACTGGGTACACTGGACGAACTCACCGAGAACTCCTATATGGAATTATATCTATCGTCGGATAGCAGTTCTTAGGTGACACTGGTACAGGTTAGTCTGTAGACCCGAGATCGTCAAAGAGCCTTGGGTGTTCTCCCACTGTACTTTGATTACCACCCTACCACGGCTCTACTGAGTCGTGCAAGCAGGTGGCCATTTGGTACAGTCCCGAGACACATGAAGGCAATGAGCGATAGGAGGGGTTTCGTCTCTCCCGATATTGGGAGTTGATGCTGTACTGTGCCCGACTGGTTATATCAGTAAGTCCCTGGCCAGGGCTGCTGAGATTTGCTGATAAGTGTGATCAGTAGTTTCTCGATCTGCTATAGACCATTCACCGGCACGACTTATTGAGTTATTGGGGTCGACGTGACCATCCCTAGGCTCGATATGCAGCATATCTGACGAAGAGACCGGACTGTACGGTAGTGTTGCCAGTTGGCTCGACGGGAGTTATAGCAGGTTCGCTTGTTGTCTTCTGATCGCTCAATACCCGGGTGGCCGTTACGTTTAGCTGACCGCTTGCGGCTTGGGGGTGCTTGATATGATCATCACCCACTGCCGGCGTATTGACGAGTCTTAGAGTCCCACATAGAAGTGTTGTGGCACGGCAGCGCCCCGGCCGTCTATCCGAGGCCAAAATGCGGAATCAAAATTTTCTTATCTTTTAAACTGGCGCTACCGCGGACAATATACCCGGATCGTGACCATTAACCGATACTAGCAAACAAGAGAAAGGGTGAGAGATATACCGAGTGATCCGAGTCCTCCGGTCTTCTCGTCGTCGTCCCGATCTCCCGCGGAAACTCCGGTCGTCGCATCCTTGCCGGAAGGGCACCACATCGTCTGCATCTTTTACGGGCTCCCACCTCAATACCGAGGCAACTCGGGCACGAAGCTGGCTAGTCGACGTGCCCAAGGTATGCTGTAGAATGTGTAGTGCTTTGTCTCACTTGGGTTTTGGTTGCCATGGTGATGGAGGGATAGAATGGAAATCAACTTATCAAGTGGAGCTAGAATGTTTTGTAGCAAGAAGAATGAGATAAGAATTCTTCTCATATGAAAATGATCCTCTCATTTTTTCTTCCCTCTTCCAAAGAAATGTGGCCGGCCATCTATTTGTGAGAATGGTGGAGGGAATCAACTAAGGGAGGTGAGTGTAGGAACTCAAGTGGTGACCATATCAAAAGAAAGCCTCACATCAACCCTCACCTCATATCTAATCTCATCCAATCACAATAAAGCAAAAGAAAAGACTAAGAAAGCATCTCATCATGAGAAACTATCATGATGCCACCAATATGCAAGATACCCCCTCCACAAATGTTATTTGCAAACTTGCAAATAACCCCCTCCATCGGAAAAGTCCGGCCGGGAAAGAACAAAGGAAAACCGGCCGGAAAGGAATGCAACCTGGCAACTCCAGAAAACTGGTCCCGTAATAAATTACAGGAAAACCCCGATACTGTGCATACACACCCGCATCTGTATTCCGTCCGGATACAAATGCAATGAGACAAAATCTACACTGTACTAAACTAGGACCGGCTTAAGCCAAAGCCGGCTAGTAATATCCGTTCGATCCTGATCCGTGCAATACCGCACGTATCAGATCGAACCCTGCCATATAACTATACGGCCACTAGTACAAAACTGTCCGATCCTGATCCGTGCAATACCGCACGTATCTGATCGGATCCAGCCATATCTCCATACGGCCTCTACAGCGTTTCGCCCGAAAGCTTGAGTAACTGAAAGTGTGGTGGACTCTAAAGACTCGTCAATACTATGGCTGTGGATTTAACCACTAGCACGTCAGAGGTATTAGCCAATACGTGACGGGCCACCAGCTATTGACCAAAAGGGACGTCGATGAGCGAACTCATCCTGACACCCTACTGAGCCTGTCAGTGACAATATCCGTACAGTCCGGTCCGTTCGTCTATGAGCATCGCATGTCGGGCCTAAGGGGTTGGTAAAAGTCAGACCCCCAAAAGCGGTACAAGTCGTGTCGGAGTGTAGCCCAGAACACCCTGAGATACTACTGGAATACCTACCAGTAAATCTCCTGCCTCGGCCGAGGGCTTTGTGTAATGGCTCTCCTAGACACAGCGCGACCTCACCCCCAATACCGGGAGAGACGAACCCCTGAAGATCCGCTCACTGCCTCCATGTGGCTCGGGACTGTACCCAACTAAAACCTGTTTGCACGACTCCTTTGAGCCGTGGTAGGGTAGTAATCAAAGTACAGTGGGAACTCACACGAGACAAATGACGATCCCCAGGTCGATGAACTAACCTGTACACATGTCACCAGGGAACTGCTATCTGACGTCAGGTATAAGACCAACTAGCATGTTCCCGGCGAGTCCTGTCCGGTGTACTCATAACCCAATGAGCACCTGTATACATCTTAGGTGAACCAACTGACACCAGTGGCTTATGAGACCGGCCACCGCCCCTCGTCGGGTTCTCGACTGTATACACTAGTCTACTCTGGAGAATCGATGCCCTGTCTCGAAACTCCCATGACTAGGGACCTTTTAAGGATGTGCTTATGGACCACCAGCTCTCACGTATATGATCGCCATCATACTGCCGGCAGTCAAGCAAGAATCCTAGGGGCTCTATCAACGTGTAATAGCGACATGTCAGGTCACCTAAAGCAGTACACGATGATAAAGATAAACCAGATAGCATACTATCATCTCGAGTAAGACTGTGCTACCGGGATAGGTCCTCCCTCAATCATTGCAATCACGTGCCTGTGATCCAATAATTGACTCTGAGGGCACTATCTCCAACAATCTCCCACTTGCACTCAAGGCTAATTATTGCGATGCCGCATACTCACAGCCCGTGTGATACCGAACACCCAACTCCTCTACTAGTCAGTCTCACAAAGCTCGTTTGCGAAACTATTGTGTTCGAGGAATAGCCTCAGTGAGTGGATCCGCTGTGATGTTTCTCTCTATGTCTCTCTATATCTCAAGTTCGCGGAGAAAGCCATCTCCCGAAATGAGCAATACCTGTCTTGGAACGTCTGGATGTCTGATGGGACCTAGTTCATAAATGAACTCCAAATCCAGACTTCTTAGACTGTATCGTCAACTGAACTTAATCAGTATCCTGCGCCATGCCTTTCCCTCAGTATCCACCTGGACCACATGTCCAATATACTGCCCCTCGTCAGAGGGAAAAACTATAACTCTGACAACCTCCTTGTCGTCCATGTCACCTTGGAAGCCTGGAATGATAACTGTCTCCCAAATGTGGCTGTCGTTATCATATCCCTAGAACATCCACTTATATTCTAAAACTGCTTCCGACTGTTTCTCCAGGATTGGATCAATGTCAACTTATTGCATCTAGTGCAAGAACAACATCTGGTGTGGTACTTGACATCTCATGATTGACTCAATTGCCTAAGCAAGTGATCTGCCAATCATGCACATCCCTCTCCCCTTTAGTCTGTAAGACACCTTTAGAGAGGGTGACTCCATTACCTGCAGGTACACTACCATACCAGGAGTCGTCCATTCTAAATACTCTTAGAATGCTGTCTAAGTACCCAGATTGGGAAACCACCCAAATCTAGATCTAGAAAACAGTATGTCAGATATTATGTCCAAGTCCCATGTGGAGAAACCACTGTGTGATGACCAAAGTATAACCGATCGTAGTATAGGAGTTTCTTTTCCTACTATGTGTATGTCATCCAAATACCAGGATATCACACCCTACTACCTTCTCAACAGATCCATCCCCTATTCTGATGAAGTCAAACCTATGACTGTCACGTCAGAAATAGATGATCTATTTCCGCTACATCTGCTTTAGTCTATAAGTAGACATAAGCCTGATGTCCACCAATGCTTCCGCTGCTCCCACTGACTACGACAACCCTCTGGCAGAGTCATATAGACGTGCACTTCCAAAGCTAGTTTAGAACGACACTATACTCATCCTCCTGCCGGGTCTTGCAGCCTGGAACAACAACAATGGCAAGTGTGGGTAAACAAGAACTTCCCTGTCACCGTCCTTGAGGCTACCGGAGTACCTCTCGGGTGCCTGAAGTTACCCACCGTATCTGCGGAGTGGCCAATGGAATGTCAAACCAGATTGAATCTTTAGGTTCCTTATCAAATCTTCAGTAATCGTTTGTGGTTCTGGAATTACTTCCAGTTCTACCATACTCCCACTACTGTTTTCTGAAAATCTATTTCTTTTAAAAATGTGGCGAGTCAAGAACAATATCTCTATTGATCTTCCAGATGGTAGAAAGTCAACCCTCGTCATAGCCTGGGTCAACCCGCAAACAGCCATTACAGAAACGTGCCTTGAGTTGTCCAGTGTCTGGTTTTAAGCATAAGCCGGACAACTCCCCGTACCTTAACATCGTTAAGATATGAACTGTTCTATATCCAATATAGAACCAGAGGCACTGATTCAATTGAACCAGATTCAAATCATGCAGTTCTCTCCAGTGCATGTAAACTAAATGGAAGGAGGCCGATCAGCGTTACTCAACTTAGGAATGCTTCCAATTATGAGTAACCTGAAAGAGAAGCAATTTCTCTTTATCATTACTATCAACTGAATACCATACACAAGTATCTACATCTTCGATCACTTTGAAGAATCCCGATACTTACTACACCTGGTCCTCTACTCCATTCAAATACCTATAACTCCTCAAAACTTAGACCCTGTGTTTCTACGAAACACATGTCTAAGAACTAGAGAAGTTAAAAGTAAACAGAATATAGTATGAGGACCAACCCCTCTGTCCTAATGGACACTGGACAACATACAATACTCTGTATAAGTCCGCTGAGTCTAACAACTCTTTCACTGTGCGTCGTAGGTTGAAAACTGTACTTATGGTTAAGAAGAATTACACCGCTGTTTAATGCTCCTTACCTAACCATCCACTGATATAGGTAAATGTCATCGACATAATATCAAAAGGTATATCTCACTCTATGAAAATAGACATACAGATATATCAATTTGAAATTGGTGCACAACAGCGGATATTCAAAACCAAATATTTGCCGACCGGCAAACAGCCCAGATGATCTCCTCAAATATCACCGATTACAACGAATCCTGATATAATGAGGATGATCACCCTATTCCCAATAACTTACTCCCACTCATCATCTGTAAAACCATACAGATGTGATAATCATACCTTGTAAATACATACCCTGGAGTAAGTATCTAATCGGGTTATCAGTTTTCTTTTAACATTACACAGTGAAACTGAAACATTGAAATGTTTTGGTGGGGTATTCCGGTATTCTTAGTAATGCCTCTTCCATTATCCAGATTCACAATTGTAACCGTATATCTCTTTGCCACCTCTCCAAATCCCTTTATATGTCTTTAGTCATTACCTTCTGCACACCCCTTAGGCCAAATGGTTTTCTTCCTTCCCTACCGTTCGGCACCAGCCTATAGTTTGGAAGAAGACTATCCAATAAGCATAGAAGGTGTACTGTCCTAATCTTAGGAGCACTCGCAAAGCGAGAGAAGGTGAAGATAAAAGACAACCGAATAAACCTTATTCCTATTTCTCCTGAACCTGAATCCATCCCCGAACTGGAACAAGTTCCTTTCGAGTTCGTATATAACCATACGATGGAGTATCCAATAAACTGTGGATCTTCGTAGTGATACGGAGTGTCCTGGAGAAATACAAAGGTGATTTAGGATTGGCGAAGAAATACTTGGTTTGATCGTGAATAGCAGTCACAATTTACTTTGCCCTTTTACTAATCCCTTGCTTTGTCTTAATCTTAATACCTTCTGCACACCGTTTAGGCTAATTGGTTTTCTTCATTCCCTACCAGTCGGCACCAGCCTAAGGTTTGGAAGAAGACTATCCAATTTACGTAATAGGTGTGCTATCTCCTAAACCAAGGAGTACTCACAACTTGAGAGAAGGTAAAAGGGAAAAGACAACTGAATAATCCTATCCGTTTTCTCCAGAACCGGAAACCATCCTCGAATTCCTTCGAGTTCTTATCTAACCATACGATGGTTTTGTCCAATGGAAGTGGACGTTCGTAGTAATACGGGGTGTCCTGGAGAAAAGGGTAAAAGTAGGAGTGGCAATGAGGTCTGCAACTCTGACAATCCAAAAGCCAGTGTTAAGAAGGTTCGGTCAACTTGGTCACTGAGTCATAGTCCAGCGTCGGGTCAATGGTCGCTGCCAGAGAGAGAGAGAAAAGAAACACTCAGCGTGCACTCTAACCTAGATCAGAATGGTTATCACTTTGTCTAATCTGGAAACCTCCCACTGTACCGTCAAATTCTCCTCCAAACCTGAAAGAAGAATTAGTCGGGATCACCCGAGGAGTAAACCAACTCATCAGTGGGAATCGGGATCCAACTATCATCGCATGATAACTTGACGGAATCCACTCAAGTCACCACACTCCAGAAGGTATGCGCATGCCTGGCAAGTTTCAGTTCTTTTGAAACTCCCGATGTGTGTTTTTACCCCTAGGACCCAAGTGACCTTGACAATGCCAACATATCAAAGAGTCCTAGTCAAGTTCAACCCGTCATTATCTTGATTGCGTTAAACCCACCCGTACGAGTCCTTGACAATGCCAACATAACCGTACGACTGTCCTAACCAATCCACTTATCCAAGCGACAGAAAAATATTACACAGCTACCGAACACTACGCCTCGGCAATGCACGGCTTACGTAGCACGAATACTAAGCAATACTAATCTGAAATGACGGAGGGCTACGGATGGTTTTTGGCGAAAAACCTTTTACCGTAATGAACTTGATATCGTTGAAGGAACTGGATATCTTTTTATAAAAATATAGTGACGAAAACCCTTTGCTAAAGAGGTCACTCCCGGTGAAGGGATCTCGGCTCTTTCCCCATAGAATGAGGTGCAGGATATTCCAACTGAATACCACGATACAAAGCAAAAAGTAATCGGCTATAGTGAAGTTATTTCCCTGACGCAAACTTCTGTCCAAGGGGTCACTCCCGGTGAAGGGATCTCAGCCCTTGCCTCGTCGACTGAGGAGCAGGATATTCTAACTGAATACCACTATGCAAAACAAAAGAGAACATCCTTGCAATAACAGCTTTTTGAAAAAGTGTTCCAACAACATCAGAATAGGTTTGTTTATCTTGCATTGATCCGAATCAACGCAGTCCCATCATATGATCACACCAATAAAGAACGAAAATATACTGATGTACGTATATGCCATCCGGATTCGCCACTGGGTCCCGTCATCACCCGTTAGTTTACTTAACTAACGACAGAGCGGGGACTGGACTAGCGCGGATGCAAAACATATACAACATCTACTAATATATATACCAATATATTATATTCGCTCAAGGCGTGATACGAATGCAACATCACAGAAATGTACAGCATCATAGAACAATACAGATATCTGGGATCCCCGGGTTTCACAGAGCCGCTGCTGAAACCCGACGTTCCCCTGGTCATGTGGATAGCCTGTGCAATGAAATCCTAGACCCCTACGGGCGCGGCAAGTCACCCGCCAAAACCTGAAGCGAGGCAGCCCCCTTCAGCACCGTGAATGGACCACCCAGCACTTCATGGAATCCGGTAACTTGGGCACCCCTCCTGGGTCAACCTGTTCCCCCTACGAGTGCGGCGAATAGCCCGCCAATCCTAGAGTGAAGCCCCCTCCGTCTCAATGCCATGAGATGCGGGCCCGTTGCCCTCTAGAACCCGGCTATCCGTGCACCCCTCCGCGGGGTAATCCTAGTACAGAAAGTAAAATATACATACAACGGGTACATCGACCGCAACCAGGTCGTGCCCCAAAAGAATAATACAAACAGGCAGTGACGGCAGTCCACATGTCGGACGCTCGCCCCGCAATATCAAATGTACATATAAAACAAAACTGTACTAACATTGCATCCAGGCTATCCCCGACGACCGATCCGCAACAACACAGCATAAACATAGAACATCAACGTGAAAGTCACGTTCGCAAATCCGTCTAACCGGGCTATAGCAGTTAGACAGGATTTACCGATCGAGTGACATTCACGGTCGCAGATATAATGTAAATACTGTGAAATAATGTGTTTAAAATATCCGATCGATCAAACAATTAACAAGTGGGCCTCCAAGCAATACTGTAGCAGTCACAGAAAATCTGGGCCCAAATTTAATATTCCAAAACCCCTATCTTAAGCCCAAAAGCCAACTACAAAAATTTGGCAAAACGAAGCCAACATGATGCGGCGGAACCGCGGCAAAAGTGGGGTCTTTGCCGCGGTTCCGCGGTCCTCTGAAGGGATCAACTTACCAAATTTTTGCAGTTTGCTTTTAATTCTATGTACATCAGTTTTCTACAACCTGAAAAAATTTTCGAGCCCGGAAAAAATCGACAGAAAACTGATGCATGCAAAAATGCGGTTTTTGGAATTTTGGTCGATCGGATAAGTAAAACACATTAGAACAAGCTAGGCAAGGTTAATGGCGTGGCTCTGATACCATGTTGCGCCACGGCAGCGCCCCGGCCGTCTATCCGAGGCCAAAATGCGGAATCAAAATTTTCTTATCTTTTAAACTGGCGCTACCGCGGACAATATACCTGGATCGTGACCATTAACCGATACTAGCAAACAAGAGAAAGGGTGAGAGATATACCGAGTGATCCGAGTCCTCCGGTCTTCTCGTCGTCGTCCCGATGTCCCGCGGAAACTCCGGTCGTCGCATCCTTGCCGGAAGGGCACCACATCGTCTGCATCTTTTACGGGCTCCCACCTCAATACCGAGGCAACTCGGGCACGAAGCTGGCTAGTCGACGTGCCCAAGGTATGCTGTAGAATGTGTAGTGCTTTGTCTCACTTGGGTTTTGGTTGCCATGGTGATGGAGGGATAGAATGGAAATCAACTTATCAAGTGGAGCTAGAATGTTTTGTAGCAAGAAGAATGAGATAAGAATTCTTCTTCTCATATGAAAATGAACCTCTCATTTTTTCTTCCCTCTTCCAAAGAAATGTGGCCGGCCATCTATTTGTGAGAATGGTGGAGGGAATCAACTAAGGGAGGTGAGTGTAGGAACTCAAGTGGTGACCATATCAAAAGAAAGCCTCACATCAACCCTCACCTCATATCTAATCTCATCCAATCACAATAAAGCAAAAGAAAAGACTAAGAAAGCATCTCATCATGAGAAACTATCATGATGCCACCAATATGCAAGATACCCCCTCCACATTGCAAACTTGCAAATAACCCCCTCCATCGGAAAAGTCCGGCCGGGAAAGAACAAAGGAAAACCGGCCGGAACGGAATGCAAACTGGCAACTCCAGAAAACTGGTCCCGTAATAAATTATAGGAAAACCCCGATACTGTGCATACACACCCGCATCTGTATTCCGCCCGGATACAAATGCAATGAGACAAAATCTACACTGTACTAAACTAGGACCGGCTTAAGCCAAAGCCGGCTAGTAATATCCGTTCGATCCTGATCCGTGCAATACCGCACGTATCAGATCAAACCCTGCCATATAACTATACGGCCACTAGTACAAAACTGTCCGATCCTGATCCGTGCAATACCGCACGTATCTGATCGGACCCTGCCATAACTCCATACGGCCTCTACAGCGTTTCGTCCGAAAGATTGAGTAACTGAAAGTGTGGTGGACTCTAAAGACTCGTCAATACTATGGCTGTGGATTTAACCACTAGCACGTCAAAGGTATTAGCCAATACGTGACGGGCCACCAGCTATTGACCAAAAGGGACGTCGATGAGCGAACTCATCCTGACACCCTACTGAGCCTGTCAGTGACAATATCCGTACAGTCCGGTCCGTTCTTCTATGAGCATCGCATGTCGGGCCTAGGGGGTAGGTAAAAGTCAGACCCCCAAAAGCGGTACAAGTCGTGTCGGAGTGTAGCCCAGAACACCCTGAGATACTACTGGAATACCTACCAGTAAATCTCCTGCCTCGGCCGAGGGCTTTGTGTAATGGCTCTCCTAGACACAGCGCGACCTCACCCTCAATACCGGCAGAGACGAACCCCTGAAGATCCGCTCACTGCCTCCATGTGGCTCGGGACTGTACCCAACTAAAACCTGTTTGCACGACTCCTTTGAGCCGTGGTAGGGTAGTAATCAAAGTACAGTGGGAACTCACATGAGACAAAAGACGATCCCCAGGTCGATGAAATAACCTGTACACATGTCACCAGGGAACTGCTATCTGACGTCAGGTATAAGACCAACTAGCATATTCCCGGCGAGTCCTGTCCGGTGTACTCATAACCCAATGAGCACCTGTATACATCTTAGGTGAACCAACTGACACCAGTGGCTTATGAGACCGGCCACCGCCCCTCATCGGGGTCTCGACTGTATACACTAGTCTACTCTGGAGAATCGATGCCCTGTCTCGAAACTCCCACGACTAGGGACCTTTTAAGGATGTGCTTATGGACCACCAGCTCTCACGTATATGATCGCCATCATACTGCCGGCAGTCAAGCAAGAATCCTAGGGGCTCTATCAACGTGTAATAGCGACATGTCAGGTCACCTAAAGCAGTATACGATGATAAAGATAAACCAGATAGCATAGTATCATCTCGAGTAAGACTGTCCTACCGGGATAGGTCCTCCCTCAATCATTGCAATCACGTGCCTGTGATCCAATTATTGACTCTGAGGGCACTATCTCCAACAAGAAGTTACCTAGTCCAGGCGAAACGTTGTGGTGCGCGTATGCGATATGCGCTTGGACCCGATTAAAATACGTGTATAGGATACCGTATATTAATTGGGCGGCTTGCTAATGGTCGGGTCGTATGTGATATGACCGGATTAGTGAATCAAGTGTTGATTTATCATTAGCTTCTCACTACAAATCCTATCTTGTTTATTTTGGATGTATGCATGCATGTATGCATTCATTCTTGTTCATGTACATATGGATGTGCATGCACACATGCATACATACATCACTTTATCATGGTTGCTTATACAATGAGAATGGTGGCAATATAAGAATCACACCATGGTTAATTTTATGGATTATTATTGGTTTTTAAATTAAAGCAAAAGGAAATGAAAATGGGTTAAATCATAAAAGGTTTCTACACTCTTCCTAACATTACCATGCTCACCTACCTTTTAACCCATGGTTTATTTTCTTTTTGTGCTTTTAACTTTAATCCAATAATATCTTTAGAGTTAACCATGGTTGGATATGAGAAAGAGAAAATATATATGCTTATTTTTCTTTTTCTCTTTCAAGGGTTCCATTATTCTCTTCTTCACAAAAAGACCACCATCCTCATCAACCTTGATGCTTTGCTCTCTACTTCTTTCAAGAGAGCAAAATACTCATAAAAATAGGATTTTGAAGTGAGATCATTAGCCACAACATCATTCTACTCAAGTTTAGCTAACTTGATTAGAGTGTTCTCTTTGTTTTTCAAAGTTGCAAGCTTGGGCGGGAAACTCCGGGTGGATCGTCGTGGACGTGAGAGGAGTACAAGCGGACCTTCTTCCAACACCTAAGACTCTAAGGAGTCAAGCAAAAAAGGGGAGCTACAAAGGTTGTAGTCTCTAAACCCTAACTTCTATTAGCTTAAAGCTTTGTAACCTTAATTTTCTAGGATCGATTCCTTTGCGTGTTTGTTTAGCACAATAAAAACTTAAACTTTTGGACATGTGATGTTTCAAAACTCTTCATAGGGTGCTAAACAAACCCTTCATTGGTACCAGAGCCGACCTAGAACATTAGGCGACGTTTTTACGAAGTGAAAACCCCGATCGGACAAAAATACGGTTTTTTTGGGTGCTCTCTGGAAATTTTTTAAAAACTGACTTTTTTCAGAATTAAAAATTCTCAAAAAATAGAGCAGGTAAAGATAAGACAAACTGGAAAATTCGTGGCCATGAACAGTACTTTTGACCGCGGAACCGCGGCCTAAGCAGGCTTAGGCCGCGGATCCGCGGCCATAAGAAGGGATCTTTTACTCCATTTTGCACAGTATTTTTCCTTACCTGCTACAGTATATTTTGAGTATGTTTAATCTGATCTGCTGTTGAAAATTTCTGGAGATGGTTTTGGACTCGTCGTTTCGATCGGAATATTCATTTCGTTTTCTTTTCCGGGTAAACTAGAAAGTATTGAAGTGTTTGAACGAATATCATTTGCTCGCTATTCACGGGGTTTAAATACTTTGGAGATAAGTGCAAGTCTTTTTGCGGTGGTCCCTCTAGAAGACAACAAACCTTAACTCGATTATGTGACCGTCTCGAACTGCCCTTTGAACCTTAGGGTTTGGGGCAGTACGGCGTGCCACATGTGAGGCGTTGGCTTGACCTTTCTACGGCTGGACCGCTACTACTGTGTCACACTCCGGATTTTTGAACCCTGCTCAAGTGTTGAGCTTTAGTGAATCTTGGGTGCTTGATCGTTCGTTCGAAAACTTTAATACTGTCTGTTTGTCTTGAATGTGATACAATATGTGGAATTCATGTAGTTGAGGCATGAAATACGAAATATGTGATATTTCGCATTTATGATGTCTAAAGAGAATCTGGATTCCAAATATTGTAGTTTTACACTTTCTTTTCTGTGACCGTAAGTGTAGTATGTACGATATCGCTGGTTTCGTTGCTATACATCAACGACAATCGGGGTACGCATACTTACTTACGTTGATGATATGTGATATTATGTGTTGCTGAGGTATGATGTGTAGGATTGTCGCGATCGAATAGCCGGGGTTTTTTTTGTGAGATGAGAGTTTTATATTTTCATTCATGTAAATTCAAATGTAATGTAATATTCTTTTATTTGGGCACTTCCAGGTTGCGGTTGTGTCACCAGTGTGGTATATTATTTACTTTTCCGCATTAGGATGGACCCAAGGAGGGGAGCACAGGTGACCGGGTTCTGGGGTTCAGTGGGAGGCCATCTCGAGGAGTCGAGACCGGGTCTCCTAAACTCCAGGATTGGTAGGGTCACTTGCCGCTCTCGTAGGGGTCCAGGGTGTGGGCTTGGCTATTCATCGCGACTGTGGAATCCGTATTATCTATTTTGGCTAAATACTAAATACGGACGTCCTAAGATATCCCACGTTATATCTATGTTTCTGCTGCCTGTGTTCTGTGATATCTGAGACGAATGACATATTATATATATGATATATAGTAGACGTTGCTTATGTTTTACACCCGCGCTAGTCCCGTCCCGGTATGACGTTAGTTAAGTAACCTAACGGTGCATAACGGAACATTGCGGCGAATGCGGATGGCATAAGCGTACGTGTTATTTTCGTTTCTTTTCTGTGATTGGCTTAAGGACTTAAATGATGGGATTACATTAATGTGATTAATGTAAAGAAAATAAACCTAAAAAGATGTTGTAGAATCGGATTTAAAAACTACTCGGCTATTTATGAAAAATCTACATTTCAGAACTGCGGAGCTTAAGCCACTCCTTTTGAAAACTGTTTGATTCTACAACGATATCAAGTTCAAAGCGTTAAAGATTTTCTTAAAAATCATTCGCAACCCTCCATCATTTTAGGAAGTAGAGTACTTAGTATTCGTGCTACGTTTGTTGACTTTAGTTAAGGCGTAGTGTACGGTAGCTAAGTGATGTCTTCCTACACTGCATATGATGCAGATTAATTAGGACAATCATGCGACTTTGTAGACCATAGTTAAGGGTCATATGGGTGGGTCTAATTGATCAAGAAATGACGGGTAAAACTTGACTGGTACTTATGATTTGTTGACCATAGTTAAGGTCATAAGTACTAGGGGTAAAAATTACATCGGGAATTTCAAGTGTTGAAATTTGCAATGAGATTGCATACCATCCATGTGATGGTTGGATCCCGATCCCACTGTGGGCAATAGTTGCTCCTAGGAGAGTTTTACAGTTTACAATTAGCTAACTCATTAGGTGTCTAGAAAGGTGTTAATGGGGCTCCGCCTCTGGGAAAACGAGGTTTACTCTAATTAGGTCCGTGCGAAAGCACGGGGAACCTCCCTCAAAGTACCGACACTGGCCTGGCTGAACGGTTAGCGAAGTTATAGACTGTAATTAATCCTGGCTAGTTTTTCTTTTTATGGTTTGAAAGAAAACTTGATAAAAAGCAGTGGGAAACATCGATTAGACAAGATAATAAACCAATCTAATCTGTGCAAGAGCTTTCGCTGAGTGTATTCTTTTCTCTCTCTTAATGGCAGATACCAATGACTGGACTTAAGCTTCTACTAGATAAAAACAAACTGAATGGGACCAACTATAAAGACTGGCTGAGGAATCTAAAGATCGCCTTGACTTATGATAAAGTATCATATGTCCTCACGGCTTCAGCCCCGCCCGTCCCAGGCCCAAAGTCCTCAGTTGCGGACATTGAAGTCCGCAAGACATGGGACGCTGACTGTGCCACGGCAAAATGCCTCGCGCTTGCATCGATGGACAACACACATCAAAAGCAGCACGAGGACATGGACATTCACGGGATATTACTCCATACAAAAGAGTTCTATGGGGAGCAGTCCCGCGTATTACGATACGAAGCATCAAAGAAACTGTTTCAGATGCGGATGACCCCTGGCACACCAGTAGGAGACTATGTTTTAAAGATGATAGCTCTTATAGAAGAGCTTGAGGGACTCGGATGGACAATGGACAATGAACAATATATAGATATCATTCTGCAGTCCCTCCCCTCCACCTTTGCTCAGTTCATAGTGAACTTTAACATGCATAACATAGAGAAGGAACTCCCTGAACTCCTTAATATGTTAAGGAGTGCAGAGAGCACTATGAAGTCAGCAAAGACTCCCGTTATGACTATTGGACAGTCTTCTTCTTCTCGCCCGAAAGCTAAGGCCAAGGGAAAGAAAAAGAAGAAACCCACTAATCCTAAGGGCGGAGTCAAAAAGGTGAAGGGAAAGGGAAAGTCCACAGCTGGAGACCCGGGGAAAGGCGAATGTTTTCACTGTAGGGTTCCTAGGCACCCTAATGAGGTCTCACAAGTCATCAACCATGCCAATTTCAAATTTTAACGGTGCCGAGAAACCCTAGAACGGATCGTCGGCTAGATGTTTAGGCGAAAATGAAATCTAGTTAACAACTTAACAAAAAGGAAACGGAAATACAACCTTTGTAGATCCGGTGCTCCACCTCCATAGCTCCGCAACGAAGTCCCCTCGCTGTCCTAGTGAATTCCCGGGCTCTAGCGTCGGCTTCATCGGAGAATAGGCGAGCTAGGTCGTCGATGTCCATGCCGAAGATGATCTACGTCGAGGCATCGCTAGATCAAGCTCCAACTTCACCAAGTCAAGAAACTTATGAAGAAAACACACTCTACTACTTGGCAAGAGGTAGAGGATAAAGAAATAGGAAGTGGGTAGACTTTAGAATTGGATTTCTCACTTGTTTTCATCAATCACCATTGATGAAGAATGGTTTTCTTCAAGTGAAGAAGATGAAGAAGAAGAAGATAATGATATGATAAGTTAATTAGAATAATAAAGAAAAAGAATACTTATCATAACATTAACTATAGTTAGGTGTAGAGAATTGACTAAGGTTAAAAGAATGGTTAGGGTTAAGCTTGAAGACAAAATGGTCATATGGTCAAAGCTTCATGAAGCTTCATGAAAGAAAGAAAGAAAGAACAAAACCATTTTGTTTTCTTTTGTCATTTCATTTTCTTCCAAAATAAAAAGATAAATGAATGGACAAATAAATAGAAACCTTAACCATTTACTTAACCTAGGTTTAATTCTTTACACAAACCAATTTTGTATGCATCATCAAACATGATAAAATCGAGTGCACAAAAGTATATCACATATACAATGTGTACACCCGAGTGAGAAAATCCATCTTAAGTAAACCGATACTAGTTAATGCAAACTTATATATCAAATATATAATTATGCATTAAATCATTAAATCAACACTTGATTTAATGATCCGGTCATGTCGCATATAACCTGCTAATATCATCAGTAACAACTTATCGAATCAACACTTGATCCGATAACCCGGCTATATCGTATATAACCGATCAATGTCACATATCGCGAGAATTGAATACAGTATCACATACTGGTATCATTCTCGGTCCCGCACACATCTCATATGTGCTCCTATTTCGTTTCGCTTGAGCCAGGAAACCTCTGTGTAGGACTCTAAAGACTCGTCAATACGCCGGCAGCATGTAGGGTTGCTAGGCACGCGCACAAGGGTCTACGAGGCATCAATCATGCCCGAATAAAAATTTAGCCGTGCCGAACAACCCGAATACGGAACTTTAAACTAGAGATTAGGCGAAAACAACATTCTAAACATTTTAACACTAAGTGAGAGGGATTACAACCTTTGTAGATCCGGTCCTTCACTTCATATGCTCCGTGTTGTAGTCCCTTCGCTGCGATCATCGGGATCCGGACTCTCGAGAGGTTCCACGAAGAGAAAGACGCAACCTTTGCTTCCGATCTTCGATACTACGATGATCTACGTTGAAGTTTCTTTAACACAAGCTAACACTCATGAAATGATGTGAACACCCTCATCTAAATGGCAAGGGAAGATGAGGATGATGAAGTAGGAATTTTGCTCTATTTATTTATCTTTTTCTCATATTTATTCATCACCTTTGAAAAATCAAGCAAGGTTTTTCATGGAAGAATGAAGGAGGAAGAAGATGAATAATCATTTGTGATGAATAATAAAAAGGTTATCATAATTATTTATGCAAGCATGGTTGTAGTATCCAATGTAGAGAGTTTACTAGGGTTAGGGTTTGGGTTGGGTTAAGTGTGAGTCATGGATAAAGATCAACACAAATATCTTTATCATGACAAAGTAAAACCATCTAGAAACATCTAGAAGCCATTAACCCAAATCAAACCCTAATCTTGTTTAAACTCCTCTAATCATGTTGCATTAATAATTATAACATGTTACAATATTATATATCACATATACAATATTTATTGCAACAAAGTAAAATAATACAATTAACATATATCGCATATATATCAATGTATTACCCGAATGAGAAAAAGAATCTTTTAGTGAGCAAATATTAGTTAATGTCATTTAATATATCATATATATTATTATACATTAAATTATCGAATCAACACTTGATCCGACAATCCGGTTATATCGCATATAACCGACTAATATTTATCCGTACCGATTCATCGAATCAACACTTGATCCGATGACCCGGCTGATATCAAATATCGCGAGAATATAATACGGTATCACATATCGCATTATCCTCGGTCCCGCACATATCACATATGTGCTCCTACTCCGTTTTGCCTGAGTCAAGAAACCTCTGTGTAGGACTCTAAAGAATCATCAATACGCCGGCAGTAGGTGATGATCATATCAAACACCCACAAGCTGCAAGCGGTCAGCTAAACGTAACAGCTACCCAGGTATTGAGCGCTCAGAAGATCAACAAGCAAGCCTGCAACTTCTCCTGTGAATCCAAACAGTAACACTCCCGTACAGTCCGGTCTCGTCGTCTGATATGTCGCATATCTCGCCTAGGGGTGGTAAATGTCAGACCCCAGTAGCTTGATAAGTCGTGTCGATTTGAGATCTATAACATTTCGAGAAACTACTGATAACACTTACCAGTAAATCTCAGCAACCCTGGCCAGGGATTTCCGGTTATAGCCAATCGAACACAGCACAACATCAACTCCCTATACCGGGAGAGACGAATCCCCTCCTATCGCTCATTGCCTCCATGTGATTCGGGACTGTACCCAAAAGCCACCTTTTTGACCGCCCTCTTGGACGTGGTATGATGGAAATCAAAGCACAGTGGGAACCACACAAGACTCTATGACGATCTCGGGTCAACAGACTACTTTGTACCAGTGTCACCGGAGAACTGCCATCTGACGTATGGTATAATACCATCTGGGAGTTCTCGGCGAGTCCGTCCAGTGTACCCTGTCTCCACTGAGCACCCGTACACCATCCTTGATGTCAAACACCGATGGATATGGGATCATCCATCGCCCATCATATGGGTCAAGATGCGTATACGCTAGTCTACTCTGGTGCATCGATGCCCTGTCTCGATACACCCTCGACTAGGAACAGTTATAGGATATACTCGTCGACTACCGTGGCCCCACTAGTATGATCTCATCATAGTCCCAGTAGTCGAGTACATATCCTAAGGGCTTTATCAACATGTAATATAGAGACAATCAGAGTACATGTTAAGATAAAGTACAACCAGATAGCATACTATCATGTCGAGCAAGAAAGTCCTCCCTATATATGTCCTAGCATCCACTACAATATACATCGTATGTACGGTAATGGCCTCTAGGTCATACATATAACTAACAATCTCCCACTTGCACTAGGGCCATCTGTTATGGTATCGCATACCCAACAATTAGCTGCGGTTGAAGTATATCATACTCAACCATCCCATAAAAGTCTCTACTGGGAAAAAAGGCCTTTGTGAGTGGATCCACGCTGCGTCCTCTGTGTCTACTCTCCTAACCTCGATCTCCCTGGAGATCAACCATCTCCATGATCAGGCGATACTGCCTAAGAATTATATCTTGATTTCTGATGGGACGGTAGTTCCTTGGCTAAAGCCACAACCCCATTGTCACACAATGGTAGGAACGAAGTTCATCTTATGAACTTATATATATCCAGACTGCCTCTTTGGTAGCATCCTTGGTAACGATGTATCTTGCCTTTAATCGTCTAGTATGTCACAGTATCTAGCTTGGAACTCTTCCAACATACCGTCCCTCCACTGAGGGTATAGACAAGCCTGCGACTGACATTCAGTCATCCTTATCAGCCTGGAACCCATCCAGTGATTCTCCCTAGGATCGATTGATACCATCTCACTACTACTAGTGTGTTTCCTAACATCCAATTAGATCTATCTCATAGATCCAAAACCCAGGATTTAGGAGGTATCACTTTGATCCTATATGGAGAATCCTTGTGATAAGCGGAGATTGACCGAGCGTAGCATAGGAAACTCCTTCCCTATCAAGAGTATGTCATCCACGTACTCTACGAGGATCACCACCATACTCTCTACTACCTTTTCGTATATACAAGGTTCATCTACCATTTTGATGAAGTCAAACTCTTTGACTACCATATCAAAACAGATGTTCCAACTCCGCGATGCCTGTTTTATCATATAAAACATCTTGCACACGTTTCCGCTGCTCCCACTGTCTACGAAGCCCTCTGGCTGTGTACTTATAGACGTTCTCTTCTAAAACATCACTTAGAAAAGCAGTCATGACACTCAACCACCAGATATCGTAGTCATGGTATGTAGCCGTGGCAAGTAGGATCAGGATGGACTTAAGCATAGATCCTTAGAAAAGGTTTCAACATAATCCATACCTGGTCTACGATGCAAACCTTTAACAAGTCTAGCTTTGAAAGTCTCAACTTTTCCATGTACACCAAGTAATCTTCTTAAGATATACTTGCTCCTGATGGGGATTTAACCCTTCAGATAAAGCAACCAAAGTCCATACTTTGTTGGTGTATAAGGATTCCATCTCAGATCGATAAGCATCCAGCCATTCTTACAGAGTCCCACTCCTGATGGCCTGCACGAAACTAGTTGGGTCATCATCTTATGATGCAATCCTCGCTCCCACTGTCATAGAGAAACCGAAGTATCTCTCAGGTGGGTGAGGAACCCTACTAGATTGGCGGAGAGGCTGAGGTTCGTTGGAAACTATTGAATCCTTTGGTTCTACCAAATCATCAGCTGCATTTTGTATAACTGGAACATTTCCAGTTCTACATAACAGGCCATGCCTCGAGCTTGTCCGGATTTTGCTTTTAGACATAGGCCGGACAACCCCAAATCTTAACAAACTTAAGATATGGGCTCTTCCCATTCCATATCACATATGAAGTGGTAGGTTACTGATTTGATTTGAACCCTATTCAATAGGTATGCAGCTTCTCAAGTGCATAACTCCCAAAAGGAAATAGGAAACTCAGTAGTACTCATCATAGAGCACACCATATCACATAGGGTGCTATTGCTCCGCCCCGATATACCATCGTGCTATGGTGTATTCGGAGGAGTAATGCTGAGAGAGAATCTCATTCTCCTTTAGAATAGTCCAGGAATCCCGTGCTCAAGTATTCTCCTCCTTGATCTCATCAAAGGACATAATACTTATACCCGTATTTTGGTTCTCTACTTCTAACTTATATTCTGTGAATATCTCAAAAGGTTCATACTTGTGTTTCAGCAGGAACATATGTCTGAATCTTAAGAGATCATCAGAGAATGTAATGAAGTATAAAGAACCAGTCTTGGCATGTGTAGACAGGAGACTTTCATACATCAGCATGTATCAATCCCAAAAGTTCACTAACTCTTTCTCTGTTTCCAACAAACAGAGCTGTGGTCATCTTATCTTTGTGACATGACAGGCAAGTTTCACAAGATGTAAATTCAAACTAATTTGAATATGCATCTATATGTAACTTCAGCCAGTCGGGTCGCATTTATATGACCTAGTCTACAATGCCTCAAGAAGGATTCGTTCATTTCTGAACTCTTCCTCTTGTGTGTGTCCCTTATACTAAGAACTGTAGTTTGTTTTAGAACGTCAATGCTTTTAGATAACGTGCCTGAACCGATCAACTTTTGATATAGGAAATGTTCAAAACATTATCCAACAATACAAAATTATATCTTTCTTTACTAATAAAGAGACTGATATGATTTTGTATATCAGGTTCGGTATCTAATAACATTTGTTCAGAATCAATGTATTCTAGTAATACAGGGTGATAGTGACCAACAGACTTGGCTGCAACACTTGCACCGTTTTCTGTCTCATGAAACTTATCACCCGTTCTCAGTTCTCTACCTATCTGTAGCCCATGTAACAGATTACATATACGGGATCCTGATCCGGTATCACATACCCAGGACGTAAAGGATACTGAGAAACAGTTCTGTGTAATGAACACACCCGAAGATGATGCATCAACATGCACTTTCTTCGTTTGGGCGGCACGGGAAATCTGGTATTCCCCAATTTCCTGCTCTGTCTTATAACAATTATAAGTTGGAGCGGGACCAATGTTCCCCAGCTCAGTATAACAAGCGGGTTCGGTCAATATATCCGTTTTATTATCTTGATTAAGGCGTGATATGGTCGCTACCTAGAGAGAGAGAGAAGAAAACACTCAGCGTATGCTCTTGCAAGATTAGATTGGTTATCTAATATATCTAATCAGGATGTCTCCCACTGTTTTAGTCAAATCTTCCTTCAAACCCTAAAAGGAAAGACTAGCCGGGATTAATTACACGCTACAAGTTCGCCAATCTTTCAGCCAGGCCAGTGTCGGTACTTTGAGGGAGGTCCCCCGTGCTTTCGCACGAACCTAATTAAAGTAAACCTCGTTTTCCCAGGGGCGTAACCCCGTTAACACCTTTCTAGACACCTACTTGATCGGCTAATTGTAATGTATAAAACTCTCCTAGGAGTAACTTTTACTCGCAGTGGGTATCGGGATCCAACTATCTCATAGAAGGTATGCAATCTCATTGCAAATTTCAACACTTGAAATTCCCAATAATATTTCGCCCCAAGCGTCCTATGACCTTGACAAAGGCCAACAAACCATAGGCTGCTAGTCAAGTTCAACCCGTCATTTCTTGATTGTATTAAACCCACCCGCACGGCCCTTGACAAAGGCCAACAAGGTCGCACGACTACCCTAATCCAATCTGCATCATATGCATAAGCAGATAAGTACTATTCAGCTACCGCACACTACGCCTTGACAAAGGCCAACAAACGCAGCACGAATACTAAACAGTCCTTATCTGAAATGACGGAGGGCTACGACGGGTTTTTCAGAAAACCCTTTGCGTAATGAACTTGATATCGTTGTAGAATCGAGTGATTTTAAATGGAATGCTTTTGAGGCTTTTCTAGTTTTGCTAAAGGGGTCACTCCCGGTGAAGGGATCGTCGGCCCTTTCCTCATCGAATAAGGTGCAGGATATATCATATATACCGCTGTGCAAAGCAGAAACTATAGAAGCAATCAAAAGACAAACCGAGGGTTGTAGCATCTGCCAGTTATCGCTAAAGGAGTCACTCCCGGTGAAGGGATCTCGGTCCTTTCCTTATCGAATAAGGTGCTGGATGTTCTACAAGGAACACCGCGATGCAAAGCAAGAACTGTAGCTACCTGTTTTTTGAAAATTCGATTCCACAACATCTTAGGTTTCTTTTATTTCATTAATCTCATTAATGAAGTCCCATTTTAATTATGCTTCAAAAGCATCTCTTTTGAAACGAAATCTGCAATATAACATATATCTCATATATATAATATAAACATTCGTCTCAGGCAGTAATATGATCTCATCACAGAACATTGCAGCAGAAGAACATATATGAAATATTGGATATACTAGGACGTCCGTGTTTTCAATATGAGCCTGTATAAAACACGGATTCCACGGTCGCGATGAATAGCCAAACCCACATCCCTAGACCCCTACGAGAGCAGCAAGCAACACTGCCAATTCTAGGGTTAGGGGACCCGGTCTCGACTCCTCGAGATGGTCTCCCACTGGACCCTAGAACCCGGTTACTTGTGCTCCCCGCCTTGGGTCTACCTAATGCGGAAAAGTAAATAATATACAACGGTGACATCTTCCGCTACCTGGAAGTGCCCCAATAAAAGAATATTACATACAAATGAATTTTACATGAATGAAAAAGAAAAACTCTCATCTCACATAAAACCCCCGGCTATTCAAACGCGACGATCCAATAGAACATATCACAGCAACACATAATATCACATATCATCAACGTAAGCAAGTATGCGTATCCCGATTGTCGTTGATGTATAGCAACGAAGCCGGCGATACACCACATACTACGCTTACGGTCACAGAAAAGAAAGTGTAAAACTACAACAGTTGGAATCCGCAACCTTCTTAGACATCACATGCCTAACCAAATGAATTCCTTTAGACATCGCATGCCTAATAATTATAAACCCCGCATTTTAGTCTCATTTATCGAAAACTCTTTTCAATACCAAGTTGGCCAATTCAACAAGATTCCCGACGTCCTGATCGAATGCTCGTCGCAAACTTTAGTAGACGGCCGCACCCCTGATACCGTCGACGAAGTGCACCAAGGCGGAACACCGCTACCGGGAGCACCCGAACGGATGCTTTCGGCGACGGGGTTCTCCTACAGTCACTTGGTCGGGGCTATGGAGTGAGGCTTTCTATTAAGTTTACCCGGCGAGTATCCGCGTACGCTACGTGATTGCGACGGACTTTTGATCACATCAAAATTCCGTGGCAACCGATCATCTGAGACTAAACTGCTATGTTTATAATATTCAAATTAGTTATCACATAACTACCTGTGGATTCCAATTATTGTATCACATTCCAGATAAATAGAAAAAATTAAACTTTCCGATCGAATTGTCAAGTACCCAAGATTTCCCCAATATATCTCAACACTTGAAATCAGTTTAAAAACGTCCATCACATGCTACAGTACCAATGGTCCAGCCGTAGAAAGGTCAAGCCAACGCCTCACATGTGGCACGCCGTACTGCCCCAAACCCTAAGGTTCAAAGGGCAGTTCAAGACGGTCACATAATCGAGTTAAGGTTTGTTGTCTTCTAGAGGGTCCATCGAGTTACTTGCACGACTTAGAACATTCTTAAACACTAGAAAGAAAAATCCAACTTTTGAAAAATTTTCCGACAGGGGAAAAAGTGAGTTATTGATATCCGTTCGAACTTTTTAACAGTTTCTAAAATTTATCCGGAAAACCACATAGACAAAATCTGATATTCCGATCGAAACACCGAAACCCCAAAACAACCCCAGAAAATTCAACTCTTGAATAAATATTAAAAATTCCCAGAAAATCCAGAATAATAAAATAGGAGTTACTGTGCAAACAGGAGTTGATGACATCACCATTTAGCCGCGGAACCGCCGCAGAAGGCAAGCTTCTGCCGCGGTTACGCCGCGGATTTTACTGTTCACCAAAAAATTTTTGCACCGTAATTCTTAGAATTCCCTGCTGAATTTTTTACGCATTTTTAATTTGGAAAATTCCCACTTTTTAGAAAAAGTCCAGAGAGCATGTTTCGGGTTATCTTTTTGGTTCGATCGGACTTCAAACTCCGTCTAGACTTCGCCTAAAGCTCTAGCTTGGCTCTGATACCACTGTAGGGTTGCTAGGCACGCGCACATGGGTCTACGAGGCATCAATCATGCCCGAATAAAAATTTAGCCGTGCCGAACAACCCGAATACAGAACTTTAAACTAGAGATTAGGCGAAAACAACATGCTAAACATTTTAATACTAAGTGAGAGGGATTACAACCTTTGTAGATCCGGTCCTTCACTTCATATGCTCCGTGTTGTGATCCCTTCGCTACGATCATCGGGATCCGGACTCTCGAGAGGTTCCACGAAGAGAAAGACGCAACCTTTGCTTCCGATCTTCGATACTACGATGATCTACCTTGAAGTTTCTTTAACACAAGCTAACACTCATGAAATGATGTGAACACCCTCATCTAAATGGCAAGGGAAGATGAGGATGATGAAGTAGGAATTTTGCTCTATTTATTTATCTTTTTCCCATATTTATTCATCACCTTTGAAAAATCAAGCAAGGTTTTTCATGGAAGAATGAAGGAGGAAGAAGATGAATAATCATTTGTGATGAATAATAAAAAGGTTATCATAATTATTTATGCAACCATGGTTGTAGTAACCAATGTAGAGAGTTTACTAGGGTTAGGGTTTGGGTTGGGTTAAGTGTGAGTCATGGATAAAGATCAACAAAAATATCTTTATCATGACAAAGTAAAACCATCTAGAAACATCTAGAAGCCATTAACCCAAATCAAACCCTAATCTTGTTTAAACTCCTCTAATCATGTTTCATTAATAATTATAACATGTTACAATATTATATATCACATATACAATATTTATTGCAACAAAGTAAAATAATACAATTAACATATATCGCATATATATCAATGTATTACCCGAATGAGAAAATGAATCTTTTAGTGAGTAAATATTAGTTAATGTCATTTAATAAATCATATATATTATTATACATTAAATTATCGAATCAACACTTGATCCGACAATCCGGTTATATCGCATATAACCGACTAATATTTATCCGTACCGATTCATCGAATCAACACTTGATCCGATGACCCGGCTGATATCAAATATCGCGAGAATATAATACGGTATCACATATCGCATTATCCTCAGTCCCGCACATATCATATATGTGCTCCTACTCCGTTTTGCCTGAGTCAAGAAACCTCTGTGTAGGACTCTAAAGAATCGTCAATACGCCGGCAGTAGGTGATGATCATATCAAACACCCACAAGCCGCAAACGGTCAGCTAAACGTAACAGCTACCCAGGTATTGAGCGCTCAGAAGATCAACAAGCAAGCCTGCAACTTCTCCTGTGAATCCAAACAGTAACACTCCCGTACAGTCCGGTCTCGTCGTCTGATATGTCGCATATCTCGCCTAGGGGAGGTAAACGTCAGACCCCAGTAGCTTGATAAGTCGTGTCGATTTGAGGTCTATAACAGTTCGAGAAACTACTGATAACACTTACCAGTAAATCTCAGCAACCCTGGCCAAGGATTTCCGGTTATAGCCAATCGAACACAGCACAACATCAACTCCCTATACCGGGAGAGACGAATCCCCTCCTATCGCTCATTGCCTCCATGTGATTCGGGACTGTACCTAAAAGCCACCATTTTGCACGCCCTCTTGGACGTGGTATGATGGAAATCAAAGCACAGTGGGAACCACACAAGACTCTATGACGATCTCGGGTCAACAGACTACTTTGTACCAGTGTCACCGGAGAACTGCCATCTGACGTATGGTATAATACCATCTGGGAGTTCTCGGCGAGTCCGTCCAGTGTACCCAGTCTCCACTGAGCACCCGTACACCATCCTTGATGTCAAACACCGATGGATATGGGATCATCCATCGCCCATCATATGGGTCAAGATGCGTATACGCTAGTCTACTCTGGTGCATCGATGCCCTGTCTCGATACACCCTCGACTAGGAACAGTTATAGGATATACTCGTCGACTACCGTGGCCCCACTAGTATGATCTCATCATAGTCCCAGTAGTCGAGTACATATCCTAAGGGCTTTATCAACATGTAATATAGAGACAATCGGAGTACATGTTAAGATAAAGTACAACTAGATAGCATACTATCATGTCGAGCAAGAAAGTCCTCCCTATATATGTCCTAGCATCCACTACAATATACATCGTATGTACGGTAATGGCCTCTAGGGCATACATATAACTAACACAGCAGATGATGATCATATCAAGCACCAACAAGCCGCAAGCGGTCTGCTAAACGTAACGGCCACCCGGGTATTGAGAGATCTGAAGATCGACGAGCAAGCCCGCTCACACTCCAGTGAATCCAACTAGTAACACTACCGTACAGTCCGGTCTGATCGTCTGATATGTCGCATATCTTGCCTAGGGGTGGTAAACGTCAGACCCCAATAGCTCGATAAGTCGTGTCGATATGAGGCTCATAACGGGTCGAGAAACTACTGGTAACACTTACCAGCAATTCTCTGATCAGCCCTGGCCAGGGACTTCCTGTTATAGCCAATCGAACACAGTGCAACATCAACTCCCTATACCGGGAGAGACGAATCCCCTCCTATCGCTCATTGCCTCCATGTGACTCGGGACTGTACCCAAAAACCACCGTTTTGCACGCCCTCTTGGACGTGGTAAGATTGAAATCAAAGCACAGTGCGAACCACACAAGACTCTATGACGATCTCGGGTCAACAGACTACTCTGTACCAGTGTCACCAGAGAACTGCCATCTGACGTAAGGTATAATACCATCTGGGAGTTCTCGGCGAGTCCGTCCAGTGTACCCAGTCTCTACTGAGCACCCGTATATCTCCTCTGATGTCAAACACCAATGGATATGGGATCATCCATCGCCCATCTGTATGGGTCGAGAAGGTATACGCTAGTCTACTCTGGTATATCGATGCCCCATCTCGATACACCCACGACTAGGGACTTTCAAGGATGTACTTATGGACTACCATGTCCCAACTAGTATGATCCGCATCATAGTCCAGGTAGTCAAGTACACATCCTAAGGGCTTTACCAACATGTAACAGAGAGACAATCAGTGCACACGTTAAGGTAAAGAGTAACCAGATAGCATACTATCATGTCGAGCAAAAAAGTCCTCCCTATATATGTCCCAGCATCCACTACAATATACATCCTATGTACAGTAATGGCCTCTAGGGCATACATATAACTAACATTCATTGCCACAAGACAGGACATTGGAAGCGCAATTGCACGGAGTACTTAAGTCTCAAGAAGAAGCATGGTGATGCTTCCGCTTCAGGTGCGTTTGTGACTGAAAACTGTTTTTCTATAAACTCTGCTTCCTGGGTATTGGATACCGGTTCAGGTTCTCACATTTGCAATTCTATGCAGGGGCTGAGAAATAGCAAGGTTTTGAAGACAGGTGACCATACTCTCCGCGTTGGAAATGGTTCCAATGTACATACAGTCGCAGTGGGAGAGTATCACTTGGGGTTGCCATCTGGATGTATTTTGATTTTGAATCCATGTTATTTTGTACCAAGTATGCTATGTAATATAATATCCGTTTCTTTGTTGGACAATGAAGGATATAATTTTGTGTTGCAGAACAATGTTATGAACATTCACCTAAATCAAATGTTGGTTGGGTATGGTACGCTTAATAACGGAATATATGTCCTAAATCAACACACAGTTTTCAGTGTACAACACACTAATAAAAGAAAATTTTCAGAATTAAATGAAGCTTTTCTTTGGCACTGTAGACTTGGTCATATTAACGAAACAAGACTAAACAAGTTACATAAAAATGGATATTTAAACTCTTTTGAATATAAATCTTATGCGACTTGCCAGTCTTGTATCAAGGGTAAAATGACCAAAACTCCGTTTACCGGACACGGAGAAAGAGCTACTCAGCTCCTTGGCCTCATACATAGTGATGTATGTGGGCCAATGTCTGCACAGGCTAGAGGCGGTTTTTCCTACTTCATTACATTCACCGACGATTTCTCAAGATTCGGTCATGTATTCTTATTAAAGCACAAGTCCGAAGCTTTCGAGAAATTCATTGAATATAAACAATAAGTAGAAAAACAAACCGGCTTGAGTATTAAGATGCTTCGATCAGATCGAGGTGGTGAGTATCTCAGTACAGAATTTGCAAACTTCCTAAAAGAGAATGGGATTCTCTCTCAGCTCACTCCTCCTTACACACCACAGCACAACGGTGTGTCAGAACGACGGAATAGGACCCTATTAGATATGGTCCGGTCCATGATGAGTGACGCTGAGTTACCAGTCTCGTTTTGGGGGCATGCATTGGAGACTGCAGCGTTTCTGCTAAACAGGGTTCCAACCAAAACCGTGTCAACCACGCCATATGAGATATGGAATGGGAAGAGACCATCTCTTAAAAGAATTAAGATTTGGGGTTGCCCGACCTATGTTAAAAAGCAGAATCCGGACAAACTCGAGACACGGTCAGTCATGTGTAACTTTGTGGGATATCCAAAGAATTCTTATGGATATCTGTTCTACCACAAAGAGGAACAAAAAGTGTATGTTTCTCAGTATGCCACATTCTTGGAAAAAGAGTTTTTCACAGATAGAGATGATGGAAAGGTGGTAGATCTAGAAGAGGTTCTGGAGACACAAACTACAAATGACGATTTGGTTGAACCGGCTGTTGCAACAGAAACTGAAGAACCTCGGCCACTCCGTAGGTCTGGTAGGACTTCTCGCCCACCGGAGAGGTACTACGGTTTCCTCATTGATGGTGACAGAGAAGATTGCATCATGGATGATGATGATCCTACCAGTTTTCAGCAAGCTATCACGAGTGGTGAATCTGTGAAGTGGATGGATGCTATGAGATCCGAAATGGAGTCTATGTACACCAACAAAGTATGGACTTTGGACGTTGTACCCCCTGGGGTAAAACCTGTAGGTTGCAAATGGATCTTTAAAAGAAAGATTGGTGTGGATGGGCAGGTAGAGACCTATAAGGCAAGACTTGTGGCGAAAGGTTTTCGTCAAAGACCAGGTTTGGACTATGACGAAACTTTTTCGCCTGTAGACATGCTTAAATCCATTCGGATCCTACTTGCTATTGCTTCTCATAACGACTATGAAATCTGGCAGATGGACGTTAAAACAGCATTTCTAAATGGAGATTTAGAAGAATGCGTTTATATGGATCAGCCAGAGGGCTTCATTGACAGTGGGAGCAGCGAGAAAGCATGTAGATTACTTAAATCCATATATGGGTTAAAGCAGGCATCTCGGAGTTGGAACATCTGTTTCGATGATGTCATCAAAGAGTTTGATTTCATCAAAAATCCAGATGAACCTTGTGTTTATAAGAAGGCTGTAGGAAGAGCTGTCACATTCCTCATATTGTACGTGGATGATATTCTTCTGATAGGAAATGATATTCCTATGCTACAGTCGGTCAAATCATTCTTATCACTAAGGTTCTCCATGAAGGACCTGGGTGATGCCACATACATCCTGGACATAAGGATCTATAGGGATAAATCCAAAAAGTTATTGGGATTGTCCCAAACCAGGTACATCAACACCATCCTAAAAAGGTTTAGTATGGAAGACTCTAAGCAGGGTGCCTTACCCGCTTGCCATGGAGTCACTCTCTCAAAGGATTCTTGTCCAAAGACCGATGAAGAGAGAGCTCGCATGAGCATTATACCTTATGCTTCGGCAGTAGGATCTATAATGTATGCGATGTTATGTACACGCCCAGATGTAGCTTATGCACTTAGTGTTGTAAGCAGGTATCAATCCAACCCAGGGGAGAACCACTGGACAGCTGTGAAGAACATTCTTAAGTATTTACGAAGGACTAAAGAATTGTTCTTGGTGTATGGTAATACAGATCTCCAAATGGAGGCCTTTACCGATTCGAGCTTCCAGAGCGATAAGGATGACAGCAAATCTATCTCAGGGTTTGTATTTACCCTCAATGGAGGGGCGGTAAGTTGGAAGAGTTCCAAACAAGATACCGTTGCAGACTCTACGATGGAAGCTGAGTACATTGCTGCAAATGATGCCACGAAGGAAGCCGTCTGGATGAAGAAGTTCGTCTCGGAGCTAGGAGTAATTCCAACCATTATTGATCCAATACCTTTGTATTGTGACAATAATGGGGCGATGGCGTTAGCCAAGGAGCCCAGATCCCATCAGCGGTCCAGACATATCCTGAGGCGCTTTCATTTGATCCGGGAGATTGTAGATCGCCGCGAGATCGAGATTAAGAGAGTAGACACAAAGAACAACGCCGCGGATCCACTCACCAAGGTCCTCCCTCAGCCACAGCATGAGCGACTTTTTGAGATGTTGGGTATGAGATACGCCAATAACTGGCCTTAGTGTAAGTGGGAGATTGTTGGATATATGTATGCCCTAGAGGCCATTATGTGATAGTGGATGTATCTATACATGTATATATATTCAGTTTACATTCTAGCTCGACATGATAGTATGCTATCTGGTTCTTCTTTATCTGACATGTTTATTTGATCATGCTTCTATTCATTCATACATGCTGATAAAGCCCTGAGGATATCGGCTTGACTACTCTGATTATGATGGAGATCATACTAGTGGGACATCTGTAGTCTATAAGCATATCCTAGAACGTCCCTAGTCATAGGTATATCGAGACGGGGCATTGATATACCAGAGTAGACTAGCGTATATGATACTAGACCCATACGATGGGCGATGAATGTTCCCACATTCATCGATGTTTGACATCAAGATCATATACGGGTGCTCAGTGGTGACTGGGTACACTGGACGGACTCACCGAGAACTCCTATATGGAATTATATCTATCGTCGGATAGCAGTTCTCAGGTGACACTGGTACAGGTTAGTCTGTAGACCCGAGATCGTCATAGAGCCTTGTGTGTTCTCCCACTGTACTTTGATTACCACCCTACCACGGCTCTACTGAGTCGTGAAAGCAGGTGGCCGTTGGGTACAGTCCCAAGACACACGAAGGCAATGAGCGATAGGAGGGGTTTCGTCTCTCCCGATATTGGGAGTTGATGCTGTACTGTGCCCGACTGGTTATATCAGTAAGTCCCTGGCCAGGGCTGCTGAGATTTGCCGATAAGTGTTATCAGTGGTTTCTCGATCTGCTATAGACCATTCATAGGCACGACTTATTGAGTTATTGGGGTCGACGTGACCATCCCTAGGCTCGATATGCAACATATCTGACGAAGAGACCGGACTGTACGGTAGTGTTGCCAGTTGGCTCGACGGGAGTTGTAGCAGGTTCGCTTGTTGTCTTCTGATCGCTCAATACCCGTGTGGCCGTTACGTTTAGCTGACCGCTTGCGGGTTGGGGGTGCTTGATATGATCATCACCCACTGCCGGCGTATTGACGAGTCTTAGAGTCCCACATAGAAGTTACCTAGTCCAGGCGAAACGTTGTGGTGCGCGTATGCGATATGCGCTTGGACCCGATTAAAATACGTGTATAGGATACCGTATATTAATTGGGCGGCTTGCTAATGGTCGGGTCGTATGTGATATGACCGGATTAGTGAATCAAGTGTTGATTTATCATTAGCTTCTCACTACAAATCCTATCTTGTTTATTTTGGATGTATGCATGCATGTATGCATTCATTCTTGTTCATGCACATATGGATGTGCATGCACACATGCATACATACATCACTTTATCATGGTTGCTTATACAATGAGAATGGTGGCAATATAAGAATCACACCATGGTTAATTTTATGGATTATTATTGGTTTTTAAATTAAAGCAAAAGGAAATGAAAATGGGTTAAATCATAAAAGGTTTCTACACTCTTCCTAACCTTACCATGCTCACCTACCTTTTAACCCATGGTTTATTTTCTTTTTGTGCTTTTAACATTAATCCAATAATATCTTTAGAGTTAACCATGGTTGGATATGAGAAAGAGAAAATATATATGCTCATTTATCTTTTTCTCTTTCAAGGGTTCCATTATTCTCTTCTTCACAAAAAGACCACCATCCTCATCAACCTTGATGCTTTGCTCTCTACTTCTTTCAAGAGAGCAAAATACTCATAAAAATAGGATTTTGAAGTGAGACCATTAGCCACAACATCATTCTACTCAAGTTTAGCTAACTTGATTAGAGTGTTCTCTTTGTTTTCAAAATTGCAAGCTTGGGCGGGAAACTCCGGGTGGATCATCGTGGACGTGAGAGGAGTACAAGCGGACCTTCTTCCAACACCTAAGAGTCTAAGGAGTCAAGCAAAAAAGAGGAGCTACAAAGGTTGTAGTCTCTAAACCCTAACTTTTATTAGCTTAAAGTTTTGTAACCTTAATTTTCTAGGATCGATTCCTTTGCGTGTTTGTTTAGCACAATAAAAACATAAACTTTTGGACATGTGATGCTTCAAAACTCTTCATAGGGTGCTAAACAAACCCTTCACGTCATGCATCCCGCAATCATCGGAGTCATGGTAAAGACACAATGTCAAAGCCAATATAAAACCAATATGATATAAATCAGAAGTATACAAGTAAAATAGCTGAAATAAATGCATGCCAATTCTTTTAAGTCGTTGTGCGATGCGCATAGCACTGCACAGTGGCGGACGTCTATTTTAATAAAATAACCTTATATGCATATATCCTTTTTTTAATATGTACGCTCCGCCGTTTTGAAAACAATTTAGAAGGGTTTCCTTGTTTTAAACGTTTCGTGTTATATCAAACACGTAGGTAAATACTGAGACTATAGCTCTATTTTGGAAATCCCTTCGATAAATAACAATGCATGCAAAAGTATATCCAGGCACTGTCCTCTGACTAGTTCTTCTCAGTACGAAAATAAGTAGCAAATATCATAAAAACGTATGGGTCCATATGGAATAAATCCCAAAAATGTATATAAGAATACCATGTACGTCTGGTGCGCACGGAATTCAAAATCAATATATGTATCATACAGGTGCATAGAAACATCATCTAGGTGCAACAGGTGTGCATGAAACATCTATCATAGGCAACGTGTGTGCCTGACAGCAAAATCAGGTGCATCTATCATGCACGAAAAATCTCGATTTAGCGCATCTGGTGTGCACCAAAATCGTATCTCAAAACATGCGCTCAACATGCGCGAAAACTCAAATCAAATGCACGGAGTGCAAGAAATCGACATCAATGTCAGAATCAAAACCGACGGTATGCATTATGGCGCAATCCAAATCAAGTATACCGCGGTATATAGCTCACAACCATGTGCATCAGCGTGCACAAATCAAATAAAAACACTAAAAGTGCATGAAAACTATGCTGGAAGCGTAAATCAAATCACCAGCATAAAATAGGCATGAAATCACAATCAATACCTCAAGCGTAATAAATATAAGCAAAATATGAATACCAGTAGGTGCAACCATGGTGCACAAAAACAGAAATCATGGAACTCAACTATCAAGACCAAATCATGCGAATAGATCGCTCCAAATACCGAAATCCAAGGTGACGGATACATGATAATCGAATCCCAAATCATAAATACCGTCGTCGGTATATCCTCCTTCAAGGTCGAGAAGGTGTCAGTGCATCCAACGCTAGCAGCACAAGATATCTACTTGCCTCATGCTCACGGTATGGCGTCCTCTGTTTCTGGGTCCTTATCTTCTCTGCGGATTAACAATCTCGCAATCTATCGGTTCATCGGCCCTGTCAGGTTTGCTAATAGGGACGATTCCGTTCTGGTACTTCTCTGGTTAATCTGCGTCCTCAGCACAGCATTTCCTCGGAACCCGGTCGCATCCCAACGCCTCTGTAGACATATCCGACCTTTAACCTTAACGGGGAGTAACAACAGCTCGCCAGCATCTCGCATCAACCTCTTGTCCCACTTGTCTACATCATCATGTACTCTGACGTCACGTCTCTGTCCGCGCACTGCAATTGTTCTCGCTACGTCCATCCAAAGTCTCTCACACGGACTCGAAATCACGAACTCAGTATCTTCATCACTCTATAGAAGATAGCTGGCCGAACACGTTCTCGTGAACTTGTCCCAACCTGCGGAGGTATACTCTATATACAACGCCTCAGCATGCGTATCGCATCTCTGATGTCAGTGGAGTGGAACGTCATCTCGTCGAAATCTCGTGCGAACTTTTTACTCCATTTTGTTCCAATATCGACTGATTTGGACTCGTCTTCTCGTGGCCGCATGGACCGCGCTCCAACAGCTATACTCGTATCTGGAGTCTCCCAAGCAGTGTATCCCATCACATGATATCCAAAAGATGTCGAACCATCCGATCGATTAATCAAAACCTCATAATCCCCCAAGAGATCAAAATCTTGGGTATAGTTTAATAGTATCGAGTACATACCACAGCATCAGTGATCCAGCCGTAGAAGGGCAAACCCAAGCCTTACTAATGGCGCCGTGGAACTGCCGCAAACCCTAATGTTCAAATGCTTTCACACGGTCATTATGTCGAGTTAAGGTTTCATTCTTCTAGAGGGTCCATAGAATCGCTTGCACGTTCTTCCGAATACTTTAAACTTGGAATATGGGTTTCTGACATTCGATCGTCTCTATCGACTCTCAACGAATCTGCATGAAGTCGTCTCTAGCTGGAATCAATTTATTTGATGACCTCGTATCGGGGTAAGCGAACGAACCACATGTCCTAGTCATTCATCCTCGGGTGACTAACGACCTTCCATCATATCTCTAAGTATATACTTATGCTGCAGTAGTTCCAATCATCTGGGCGATATCTCATCATTTGCAGCAGCAACTGGCTCATTCGTCTGTATGCTGAACAGCGCCTCTATCATCATGAATACGCGATATATTAATGGTCATCACATCCTGGTTAGCCTCTAGCAGTAGCCTGACCCTCTGGTGCCGATCAGCACATCTGAGAAATCTCGTAAAAGCGATCTGTCAAATGCTCATGGCACGAAAACACAATAAAACGACGCCTCTCAATGCAATCGTATGCCTCTGGAATCATGCCCTGGTCAGTCCTCGTCCGTGACAAGCTCAAGCTGATGCAACTCTAGCCGTATCTCTCTCTGCCCGTGTAATCATGGCAGAAAAATCATAACCAGTATCGATGAGGATAGATCATAGGAATGAATATAATACTGTACAAGGAAATGTACATCCTAAGGCTCCTTAAGCGGAGTGGTGTGTCGTAAGTATGCCGCGGAACATACACACGGTACGTCACTCTAGTAAAGTCACCTACTCCATCAACCAAGGGTCATCCTACGCGATGAAAGTTTGGGTATAATACCCCCTCGACTAAGTCTATGTTCCGTAAGGTCAAGCCTAAGTTCCGTATATATATAAATGCTCTAGGCTCCACATAGTCAAACTTAGACTCGAACCAAGGTTAACCTAGCGCTTTGATACCAACTTTGTCACGACCCGAAATAGCCCATGACTGGCATTTGAATCATACGAGGTCTATAGGACCCCATCTAACCCAGGTAAGCCAAAAAGCCCAGAAATTTAAAGCCATTTTAAGGAGTAAATAAGAACTAGTTTTTAAGAAATAAGGAAAACATGTTTTAAAAACAAGGTTTTTAAATAAGTAAGCCGAATATGCATTTTAAAAATCTATAGTCTTCTCTGAAAATTTCGTCAGAGTTTCCTTTGTAAATACTGACCCCGAACGGGGTACAACAAGAATAACATGTATACAATGATAAAAGGCATCCCAAGGCGGGAGCTAGCTCTTCGTCAATCGACGGTCACAACCATGCAAGCAGTATAATATACAACGCCGAAGGGCAAGGATCAAAACTCAAAAAGAAACTCAAAATCAACATGAAAACCCATAATACCACAACGCGCGACTCTAAGGTCGAAATAATACATAACTGGTTTCTAAGTCTGAAACAATATACAAGTTTTGGTTGATGGAATTACTAGATACAACTGAATAAAATAATATAAGGGTGGTCACGATGCGAGTAAACCCACCTACCAAATGCAATCACCCAGAAAGGGAGCAGTGTGCCAGAAAAGGCGCAATGAAACCTGTATGACAAAACCTGCAAGAACTGTAGCACAACGGGGGTGAGTTGTCAACTCGTGAATAGAAAACATCACAGAGCAGAAATCGTATGCATGACACAATCCTAGGTCAATACGATCAATAATAATATAGCCTCAAATGAATAAGTCTGAAGCATGATAAGGTGGCAATGTAACATCTATACATGAGTGCAGTACCAAGTGCTCGTGCGTCAGGTAATAACATATCATGAATATGAGGTATGATCAATGTAATCAATATGAATCAATGTCTGTATGAATGTGGATCTTGTCCACGTGTCATCCGATGACAATAAGCATCATGCATGTAAATATCATAAAGCATATGCATAGAAGTATGAGGATGTAAATCCACATGTGTCACTCGCGACATATCAAAATCATGGAACCTTAGTGTCAAGCATCGACACTCGAAAACATCATGAACCTGTGCCTAGCATCGGCACGTAAATCCTCATATATCGGGCTCCGTCAGTGCGGATCGGCCCACAACATCTCTCTGCTCCGATCGGTATCCTCCAGATATCCGTCGAGCTCAAATACAATCACCGGTAGGTATTCGCCACCCTGCCAGGCTCATCGTCTGCTCCACGAAAAACATTTCTCGCCCCGGGGAACCATACCGGGCCCACCATGAACCCGCAAACGGATCATCCAACTCCTCGAATCGGGTTTCAAGCACACGTCTCAGAACCGAGAAAATGTATGGTGGATGCACTGAAATATCATATCAAGGGTAACCGGGTTTTTAAAACAATACATACTCTCTTTTGAAATACCCACGGTTCCCAAATCCAGAAATATCATGAAAACAACATATCTCAATGCGTATAATCAAAAGCATGATGTATGCGACATGTAAAAGAAATGTAAGCATATCAGTATATCATGCAATATGGAATAGTAATATGCACATATTGAGGGAAAACCTCTCTTTTAAAATGAATCAGTTTTAAAGAGTATCTTGCGGTTCCCAAATCTCTAATCAAGCCAGAATTATCCAGGTATGTGCAAATACTTATGTATGTAAATATAGGTGTACAATGGGTATGTACACAAGTATGCCATGCAAGAGATCATATCCTGAATGCAACAGTACTACAGTGTAGTGACATGGCAATTATCGATGATGAAGTGTGTGAGCCGGCAAGCAAGAGTACGTGGAACATATGCATCATCGATAATGGTGCTGGTGTCCTAATATCATGAGTTTAATATAAGAATAAACATATTTAACATGCAATGCGATGCAAACAGTAAGGATATGCGGCAATGAATAATAACACAACAGTGCAGAATCTACATCAATGTAACTATGTCATAAAATTTTGCCATTTGAAATAAGACGAATCGGGGTTTTTAGTAAAATAAAGGCTATGGTGTTTTTAAGAAAAGATGCGCCTTTTGAAAATATCTGTAGAATCCCTTTGCCTATCTTTAAAATGCTCCTGATCCGTTAGTTTTAGAAATAGGTATGACATCGGCCTAGCCTAACATCTACTAGCAAAACTACAGCTCCAACTAACAAGTCAGTCGGGAGGGGTATGGAAACCACCTAAATATGAGTCGATAAATATATATATATATATATATAATAGTCGGTGATCCCGCCTCAAAGGTACCGTGTACGATACCATGGCATATGGCATCCTCGAGTCATGCGTGCGGATCTATCATCAATATAAATCTCGTACGGTAAATCATCGTACGACATCCCAAAAGCTGGGTACCGGTCAATATCACATTCTTCTTATCAAATATAAGGTATCATTATCATCATATCACATAATCTGGGGTAGTGATCTAAATCTAGTAAAATCGATACCATCTATATAAATATGAATGCATGTGTGGAACACACGTCGAAAAGCCCACTAGAATCACATGTCATATCCTAAACACGAATCACTATATATCACCGATCTCATGGCACTATGCCCAATATCATCGACTCATCTCCAATTATCATCCACTATCCTCATCATCACAGTATAAGTATACAAGCAAGCATGTGTGTGCGTGTAGGTGTAAACCTATTCTGGGGTTCGCAACTAGGAACTATACTAGTTTACTTCTACGCCCTAATCTAATCATAGTACACCTAATCTCATCTCAAATATCCACGATACACAAAAAGCTATCATAAATAGTATATATATACAATACTAAATATCAAACTGCGGGGGTGCTACACGCAATCCACCCGACTTCCCTCGTAGATATAATCTACTCACCTTGCATCCTACGTATCGGTGTTGATGTCGCCACCATCTTCTTCGTCGGCTCGGATCACCGTGGAGGTACCTACATGTCACACGTATCGCATCGCATTAAAACAAAATCGAAACCAAAATGACACAAGAAAACCAAAACGGTACGCTTAAAAGCCTATAGGTTAGAACCTATGGTTAGCTTTCGCAAAACAACCCGAAATCACTCGATATCGTTGTACAAACGTCACGCGATCGAGATAACGTACAAATATCAAAATCTGGAAATCGAAATACGGAAAACCATAACTAAATTCAAAGCAGCAACTTATAAAAATGTTCCTAGATTTTGTCTCAGGTGAAACTAAGGTTCCAAAACAACACTAGGGTGATATATAGGGCACATATGACCTACAGAAGCAACCTGGACCCTACCCCACACCAAGTGGCCGAGCCCCCTAAAGGGAAAATACGGCCAGGCCGGCCCTGCATGATCCTATGGGGTTCGTATTTCTATAGGGGGTTCCTAGGGTCAATTCTAGTCCTATGGTGTTGTTTACTTTTCTAGAAAATTCCTCAGTTCATTCCAGATCTCCCTGCAGACTAAAATACCTCACAAACCGACATGAAAATCCCGAAATTCCGTATTTTTGGGTTTCTAGTTTTGTTAGATCAGGGTTTTAGACAATAGGGGGGTCTAAGGTCATCATTAAAGTCCAATTGCACAGCTACAACTCAAATTGACCCTAACCCTCTCTAGGGCTTTCTAAAGTTCGCCAAACTTCTCCAAATCGATACTAAACTTTACAAGAGGCTTAAGTACAAGAAATACTATAAAAATTGTGAAGGGATTACCTCAATAGACACTCATGAATCCTCCTACAGCACCAAAACACAAACTTTCTTGGTCCATAGGGTTGCTTGTGAGCTTGTGCACCTTTTTTGTGAAATGGGGGTGGGTTTTGAGATGTTTATTGAGGTGTTTTGGGGGATTTTGTGGAGAAGTAGAGAGGGGCAGCAGTAATAGCATCAATGAAGGATGAAGAGGAGAGAGATGTGTGAATAATTGGAGAGGGATGGCTCAAGACCAAGTCAACATAACCCTTACCTTTCTCTCTCTTCACCACACCTAATTCTTATCCTTTTTCTTTTCTTTTCTTTTCTTTTCCTTTCCAAATAAATCAACAACCATGCCATAAACATGAAGAATGCCATGATAAAGAAAATGTAACTCATGAAAAAAAGACGTGTGCATGTTTTGCACAAAACGAGCTTAAAACGCGATTAGCGATTTTTAATCGCGATTAGCATTAAATTAGTGTTAAACTAAACATAAAAACTTAAAATTTGCATAATTTACATAAAACACCCTCTTTTAAATAATTTCCAGAATTTTCAAAATTTTTCCCCATTTTATCGGTAATTAATTATACCGAAATATTAAAATATTCCTTAAAAATAATATTAAATTATTAAAAATTCCCAAAAATAATATTTTACTTTTTTGAAATGTTACACTCCACATAGTCAAACATAAACTCGAACAAAAGTTAAACCTAGCGCTCTGATACCAAATTTGTCACGACCTGAAATATTAGCTTGTGACCAGCACTTAAATCACGCAACGTCTAAAGGCGTAACGTGATTCAAATAAGCTAAAACTCAGAAATCTGAACCTTTAAAGAAATAAAAGAGGTGCAATTTTGAAATAAGGTATAATGAAGGAAAGTGTTTTCTAGAAATGCATAGAAAAGGGAACATGAAAATGCAAGTTTATCTTACATGTTGTAAAACATGTTCGTCTTTTAAAAATTTGGGCAGCACCTCCCTTGTATATTTTGATCCAAAACCACAAATACATGATAATATTAAAAGGCATCCCCATGCTGGAGCTAGCTCTTCGCCTAATGGCGGATCCAAAACCACGCAAATCATAATATAAGTATACGACGCCGAACGGCGAAGATCAACAAAAAATATAAAGAATAAAGGAAGACAACAACCGAATAAGCGAACATATAACCCATCGCTCAAGTCTCGCAACTACAAGTCACACTAAGTCTTACTATATATACAAATACTAGTTTTGATTGATGGAGTTGACTAGATGCAATAGGAAATATAAATACAATAGTGGCACGATCCGATATGTACCACCTACCAAAGCAAATCACCTAAAAGCAAGCTGTGTGCCAACGATGCCGCTACCGATCCATGCGGTCAACCTGCAATAATTGTGGCACAACGGTGGTGAGTTGCCGACTCGTGAGTAGAAAACATCAACAGGTAGAAATCGAATAAAATAACGATTTCCTAGGTCAACTATATCATGAAGGTAATACTATGATATCTAGGATGACCGTATGTACAAATATGTGTCAACAATATAGTGAATGCAGTATGCAAGTGGATATCATCCAATAACATAATCAATGTCAATATACATGTGGATCTCGTCCACTCGAAACATCGTAATAGCATATGCATGTAAATATATGAGGATATCAAGAATGTGTGTGTCCATCATTGACATACCGAAATATGTAACCTGAGTGTCCAACATCGACACTCGAAATATCATGAAACCCGTGTCCAGTATCGACACGTAAATCCTCATATCTAAAGCTCCAGCTATCCGGACTGGCCTGTGTCCATCTCATGACTCTGGTCGGTATCCTCCGGATAACCGCCATGTCCAAAGTACTATCACCGGTGGGTAGTGCTCCCCTGCCAGGCTCAACGCCATCATCTGCGACTATCTTGCCCCGGGGTACCTCACCCGGTCCACCATGCACCCGCAGATGGTTCCTCCTCCTTGTCGAATAGGGTGTATGATATCGCTCACGAGCCGAGAAAACTCATGGTGGACTATACAAATATCATATCAAGAGAAACCGGGTTTTTAAAACAATACATACATTCTTTTGAAATAACCACGGTTCTCAAATTCAGAAATCTCATGAAACCGCATATCTCAATACGTATAATTATAAATCATGATGTATGCGATATATAATAGAAATATAAGCATATCTGTATCTAATGCAACATGGAACAATAATATGCATATATCAAGGGAAAACCACTCTTTTAAATGAATCCAGTTTAAAAATGTATCTTGTGGTTCCTCATTTCTCCAAGGTCAAATGCAACATCGTATAAAGGTGTATATGTAACTATTGCAAGTAAATTATGCAAGGAGTCATATCATGATGCAGAAATTCTACTGTGTAGTGACATGGCAATTATCGATGAAGAAGTGTGTGAGCCGGAAAATTTGTGTATGTGTGACATACGCATCATCGATAATGGTGCAGGTGTACTAGCACAGGTATATGAAATGCAATGGTAATGATATGAATGTAGCATAAAGTAAATTGGCAGCTAAAAGGTATAAGGTATATGTATCTAACATGACTGAGCCAGTGAATCTATTAATCGGCCTCCTCTAGTCAAGGGTAAGGATCAATCATCAATTAACTCATCACGTACAGTTACTCATCGTACGGCATCACTAAACAGTTTGGGATCCAAACAACCTATATGACTAGGAGGGTATGGACCTCACGTCTCGTATGGCTTATCATTCGAGATACACAACATTATCCATATATATACATATCTCTCAGGTCACATCCGTAACAAACTCATATCATGGGACAACAAAGGTATCAATTATCACATTTCGACTCGCATCCGTATATGTTCATATCAGAATATTGCATTTTATACCGCCCATTCTTACGCTCGTGTGTTTATAGGTAGGTGCTTTTAATCCATGTTTGTTACATGTTTACAGATTACAGGTTTCCAGTCCAAATATTATAAATCAAGACAAAATCTCCACAGTTACGTCAAAATACAGAACATCTGTCACAACAGATAAAAGCCGGGTTCCGGTCATCCATATCCGTCCAGTGCCGAGTACCGGTTCCAGATACAAGACATGTGACAGTGGTCATTCGTGTCTGGGACAAGCACAGAGCACGAGGGAGGCTGCACAAGAATCAATGGGTGCGCGGAGCTCGAGGGAGAGAGAAGTCAAAAGTGAAAAAGATAACAATCTTGGACTATGAATTCTGCTGATATTCTGGAAGAAATTATCAGAAAATACATGTACCAGACAAGAGGGGACAGAAGACCAGGGAGGTACACAAAAGACCACACCCTAACACCACTATAGGGGCGCGGATCCGCGGCCAAAGTGGGGTCCAGGCCGCGGATCCGCGGCCGTACTGTGGCCTCATGTTGTCGTCTTTTGGTGGTATTTTGGGTACTCCATTCCTGGTCTGGTGGTTGCCCTAGAACTCCATTCTCCTGCCTATAAATACAGCAGATCTGAGCCCAACCTTGGTGTTCATTCTTGTAGCCTCTTTTGTAGTTTTTTTTGTATAGTTCTTCTTCTTCTTCTTCATTCTTTTTCCATGAAATTGTAGTGAGAGCTTTTGAGTGGGAGATTAATGAAGATGAGGGTTTTGTATCATTCTCTTGTGTTTCTTCTTCCCCTTGAGATTTTTGCTTTCTCTTGCTCATTCAACCTCTTCATTGAGCTTGAATGGTTAAGGGTTAGTTATTGATCTCAAGGGTCGTATTTTCTCACGGGACTAGCACTTCATTTCACATTCGTTCTCTACCCTTCCCTTGATCTTGCAACCTCTTCATTGAGCTTGAAAGTTTAAGGGTTGGCTATTGATCACATGCTTTTCTTGAGTCCTAGTTTCGTATTCTTTTTATCGCTTTTTATTATTCGCAATTTATTACCTTGTCTTTTATTACTTGGAATTTACTTACTTGCAATTTTATTCCTTGTACTTTAATTACTTGTATCTTTTCTTTTCTTTGTTCTTTTCTTTTTGTCCTCTCTTTTTGGTTCTCTTTTGTGAATGTATGTAATTATTGTTGTTAAGATAAAATACGGTATTATAAGTTAACATTTCTTTGCCAATTCCTTTTCCCGTTATTTTCCATTTGAACTTCGCCCAAACCATACGCAAGCGCTTCGTTAGGCACCGTACCCTGACAAGGTAACGGTGATTCCTAACCGCGACCGGTTGCGTTCGGTTTGACCGGAGGCGAAAGCAAGAGACAAGAACGGAAGGACAAGGGTAAATAAGCCGGATTCCACGAATACCGCGCTTAAATCCCCTAATCCACGTTGTTGCCGATTGCTCTAGCTTCAATTGGTCAAGACTCAGCTCAAAGGTTTTGAGTACGGATTTCTTAGCTTACAATCTCGTATCTTTTCTTAAAAACTTTATACTTGCAAATAAACACATAGGTTAGAATCAAACTCATACAGATTCTTTATTGACTCGTCTAAGACAAGGAAGGACATACAACCATCTCCCTGTGGACCGACCCGTGCTCAACCGGCTAGCTGCATAGCGACACCGTCCTGATCGCGGTAAACTTTAGAACTCTTTGAACATTCGACACGCCAAAAGCGTGCGATCAAATGGCGCCGTTGCCGGGGAGACGGTAGCGTATTTTCTTTCTTGTTATTCGGGTTAATATTCATTTTGTATATATTTATAAAAAAAAAATTTTGTTTTTTTTTGATCATTTTTGTGGGCAAGAGTGCAGATTTTTGCAAGTTTGCAAACTGCGATTGTGGGGAGCAAAGTGTACATTCAAGGTTAAGGTGATTACGAAGTACAGTGCCAAAGATCCGGGTAGTTTGACCCGCGCAAGCGAACTTTTCAAGCTTACCGGATTTGATTCAACGGGGGTTTCCTAACCCAAAACTTAACGGTACGTATTTTACTAACACCTTCTTCTCAAATCCGACGCTTCCAATATACTATTCTTTGCAGGATTCTTTGCAAGTTCGCTAGCAAACGCTAAAAATTGACTAACCCGTATTTGTTGCAGCGCCGCGCTTAAACTAAAAAACGATTGTTTGATTCTTTAAAGAATTTTTGAATTGCGCATTGCATACATTAATACGGACTTAAGGGCAAGCGAACCCCACAACATACGGTAAAGGATTTCATCACCTTTTCCGTGGCCCACAAATCACGAACTTGAGCATAACGTTTACCCACACAAATTTTAAAAGAAACTAGACTTTAAGCCTTAAGGACTTCGCGCTCACTAGAAGAAGTTAATTGTGTTTAGAACCTTGCTTAACGGTATTTTGTTTACGGGGTGTCTAGGAAAGTGTTAACGGCAAAACCGCCAAAAGAGAAAGGGTTATTTAATTAAGGAACTTCGCGAAAGCGTTGGAAAACCTCCCCTTATCTCTGCACTTACCTGGCCTCGTGATCAGTGTATCTTGAGCCTGTTTCTCGACACAGTTTTACTTCGACAATCAAGTTCTGGAGCAGGTCTAGTTGACCTAGGTAAACCCTAGAACGATTAGGTGTGTGGTATTTTTTTGTCGTGATTGTTTTTGTCAATATTCTTTTTGTATGTATATTTCATTCTTCTGTTAATATATAAACAAAAAAAAATTTTAAAAAATAAAAAAAAATCCAAATTCTTTTTCCTTCCTTTTCACTTCCCTTCTTTCTTTCTCTCTTCATATCATGGGTACTCCACCTCGAAAAACTCTTGCCGAACTTTGGTACCCACAACCAGACATTACTTCATACGGTTCTTGCTTTGGCCGAACATCAAACGACCCATCCATGCCCAAAATTTCGTTGAGAGATCGAATAGACGCGTCTAGGACAAACAACTGGACCCCGCAATCCACTTCATATCAACCATTTCAAACATTCACACCTTCTTGCGTTGATACCCCTTTTGAAAATCCAGTTGTAACCCCGAGACCTATGTCTATTGCTGAACGTATTGAACAATCTCGTAGCCGATCTTTCACTCCTTTCACCACTACAAATTCTTGGGATCAACAATTCCATTCACCTTCTTATCCCAATGTTGATGGTCCTACCCAACTTTTACACCTTCCCTAGACATTGTTTCTACACAGCCTTTTGGGAGTTTTCAGTATCCAAACAACTTTGAATGTTTTACTGAAACCCCTTCACAACCTATGTCTAGTCTGGAACAGTCGTTGGAAGATTTTAGGGTAGCGTCAAGCCAACAGATGATGGATTTGAATGCGTCCATGGCCGCTCTCATACAACCTAGTGACCCGGTAGCTAGTTTTCAACTAGCTCCAAATTTTTCAATGTATGATGAGGCGGCAGGACAGGCTGTGAATTTGAGTGGAGAGAGTGAGATGTACCCCCTTCCAAATCAAACCTACCCGTCCCAAATTGAATCCCACAACTCCTGTTTTGAAAGTCTATCGAGTATCCCACATGATTTATCAATTGAAGATAGAATGAAGAATGAGTTGTGTGACTTCGTAGTGTTTGATTTGCCCGATTGTGAAGGGTCTCTTCCAAGTGAAACCGATCCCAAACCTTCTGACCTCTACACCTCCACTCTAGAACCTGAATTGATTGAAATCCATGCTTTTGATGAGGTGTCTGAGAATATTGATTTTCACTTGATCGAGAATATTGACGCTGGGAACATTTCGGATGATGAACCAGTAGATTTGGCTAAGGTTGTCTCTTCAAATCATCATCCCGAGTCTTTAACTGTTTTTCCCGAACTTCATATGCGTCTTGATATTAATGATAAAGGCATGGATGAGATAATTTTTGAGGAGAATATTGAGGATAGTTTTGAGGATGAAACAGTTTTAATTGATGAGTCGGATTTTCCAATTCATCCTGTTCCTTTCATTGACTGTGTGCACCCTCCCGAAACCCTAACCGATGCCCCTCCTCGATCACTTCCCTCCATCCTTTCCATCGTTCCGACCTTGCAAGAACCCGTCTTACTTACATTTCATATGTCTGGTTTACCAAGTTCGGCGTACCCATGGTTTCTTACGAATCTTGAGGGATTCGACCCAATTTCTCGAGGAGTAAATATATTAGCACAATCACTTTTCACACATCGCTCATCACAAATTGTGCTAATCTATTTACTCCATTTGCACCCTCAAGTTCGTATTCCACTTCTTTTTCCCTTCCGCCATTCTTCTTCCTCTCATATACCGAGACCATATCCCGCTTCTCTCCGCATATGGTCTCGCGTATTCTCCATCTCTTTTCTCTACGCCTTCTTCCACCAACCGGTACATTATAGCGATAAAATCTTTGAATGGTTGGTGTTAACTTTTGGCCTGTGTAAGGCCTTGTATAGATGGATACTGTTCTCTTTCCCCCCTAATCCTGAATTTCAACGCTTAACAGTGGAAACACTGTTTTACTTAAGTTTGGGGGGGACACCTTTTTTGTATATATTTTTTGTTTTCTTTGTTGTATATAATTTGTTTTTAGGGAGCGCCGGCAATTTTGACCCTCTTGGTATTGCCTGACAGTGAGGGCACTGTCAAGTTTAAGTTTGGGGGTGTGCTCGGTAAGCACTCTTCCTTCGCATTCATTTGTATATTTTGCATTTGCATACCTTATTAAAAACCCACAAAAATCGAAAAATTTCCAAAAATTATAAAAACTTTTTGTCAAGTTAGATTGTGGAAGAACTCTGATTCAACATTCGACGGTTTTTGTTTGAAAAAATAGGAATAACTAAATCTTATGTTTAGATTTTGAAAACCTAAAAGATAACTCTCCTTTGAAGTTAACTATGGCTGATATACGTCTTTACATCACACTACACGTGTCGTGAATTGTGGGAATTAGATGACAAGTCTTTCATGTTTAAACTTTTAAACAGATAAATGATTTTCTGAGGATCAAATAGGTTTGTTCTGAAATAAGTAATGTCAAGAATAGTTTATGAAGTAAAGCGAATATGAAGGAATGTTATTGATGCCGTAATTGGAGCTAAGTCTGAAAAATAACCCATCTAAAACTTGATTGGAATGATTACACACCAAACCCACTAAACACGTCTTTTATCCAAAAAAAATATTTGAACTGCCGGTTATATCTCCGTTCGTATTAAATCATCTGATTTTCACGACAAACTGTCTTTTGTTTTTGGACCTAGGTAACTTGAGTAATTAAGTCCGCTGGGGTGTTTTCTACACCTAATGCCCTAAAACCAACTGGTTTAGGTGCATTGGCCCAAAGCTCGCTAAGAAGCCTAGAAAGTCCAGTTTTAAAACAAAGTCAAGCAAGTGTTCTCTCCGAGTTAAAATTCCTAACGGTTCTTTGTGTGAGAATAATCTGGATAAAAGACAGGCTTTTATAAAAAATTTAACGGAGATATGAAGGTTTTATTCTATGATAAAGACTATTGCACGTTCACAGAGGTGTGTATGAAATGAAAACAAGAAAAAGGTGGAGTGAAAAATACGACTTAGTTTCCGTTAAGGAAGATAGAAATTCTGAAGTTGAAACCTTACTGGAAAACGAAACTTGAAAAATGCTTAACTCTTTATAAAACTTATGTGATCCTTTTAAAATTGTTATCTGGGCTTTATTGTGCGACATGATGACTTTAATCGACCTTTCTGGAACTTAACGGCACTATTTGCACTACACGTAAAGACATATAAAACCTGTAGTTAAATAAGAAGCGAGGTGTGAAAACTAAAGGTTCGATAGTCTAGACTTAGGATAATAGATTTGTTATTTTCTGAAACAAAACTTTAGGGTTTGAATCATAGTTATTTTGCAAAACTAGCTTGACCGGATTTTGTGGGTGTAATCCGCTGAAAACCCTCAGGAGACAACACTCCTCCTACTAGGGACACCTAGAGGTTTAACGGCTTGTTGCACACGCTCAGTGCAATTGCGTTCCCTGCGAAAGTGCGGTTATCATTTTATTTTTGTGAATAATTGGTTTTGCTCGGGACGAGCAAAGGTTAAGTTTGGGGGTATTTGTTCATATCAGAATATTGCATTTTATACCGCCCATTCTTACGCTCGTATGTTTATAGGTAGGTGCTTTTAATCCATGTTTGTTACATGTTTACAGATTACAGGTTTTCAGTCCAAATATTGTAAATCAAGACAAAATCTCCACAGTTACGTCAAAATACAGAACATCTGTCACAACAGATAAAGCCGGGTTCCGGTCATCCATATCCGTCCAGTGCCGAGTACCGGTTCCAGATACAAGACATGTGACAGTGGTCATTCGTGTCTGGGACAAGCACAGAGCACGAGGGAGGCTGCACAAGAATCAATGGGTGCGCGGAGCTCGAGGGAGAGAGAAGTCAAAAGTGAAAAAGATAACAATCTTGGACGATGAATTCTGCTGATATTCTGGAAGAAATTATCAGAAAATACATGTACCAGACAAGAGGGGACAGAAGACCAGGGAGGTACACAAAAGACCACACCCTAACACCACTATAGGGGCGCGGATCCGCGGCCAAAGTGGGGTCCAGGCCGCGGATCCGCGGCCGTACTGTGGCCTCATGTTGTCGTCTTTTGGGGGTATTTTGGGTACTCCATTTCTGGTCTGGTGGTTGCCCTAGAACTCCATTCTCCTGCCTATAAATACAGCAGATCTGAGCCCAACCTTGGTGTTCATTCTTGTAGCCTCTTTTGTAGTTTTTTTGTATAGTTCTTCTTCTCCTTCTTCATTCTTTTTCCATGAAATTGTAGTGAGAGCTTTTGAGTGGGAGATTAATGAAGATGAGGGTTTTGTATCATTCTCTTGTGTTTCTTCCTCCCCTTGAGATTTTTGCTTTCTCTTGCTCATTCAACCTCTTCATTGAGCTTGAATGGTTAAGGGTTAGTTATTGATCTCAAGGGTCGTATTTTCTCACGGGACTAGCACTTCATTTCACATGCGTTCTCTACCCTTCCCTTGATCTTGCAACCTCTTCATTGAGCTTGCAAGTTTAAGGGTTGGCTATTGATCACATGCTTGTCTTGAGTCCTAGTTTCATATTCTTTTTATCGCTTTTTATTATTCGCAATTTATTACCTTGTCTTTTATTACTTGGAATTTACTTACTTGCAATTTTATTCCTTGTACTTTAATTACTTGTATCTTTTCTTTTCTTTGTTCTTTTCTTTTTGTCCTCTCTTTTTGGTTCTCTTTTGTGAATGTATGTAATTATTGTTGTTAAGATAAAATACGGTATTATAAGTAAACATTTCTTTGCCAATTCCTTTTCCCGTTATTTTCCATTTGAACTTCGCCCAAACCATACGCAAGCGCTCCGTTAGGCACCGTACCCTGACAAGGTAACGGTGATTCCTAACCGCGACCGGTTGCGTTCGGTTTGGCCGGAGGCGAAAGCAAGAGACAAGAACGGAAGGACAATGGTAAATAAGCCGGATTCCACGAATACCGCGCTTAAATCCCCTAATCCACGTTGTTGCCGATTGCTCTAGCTTCAATTGGTCAAGACTCGGCTCAAAGGTTTTGAGTACGGATTTCTTAGCTTACAATCTCATATCTTTTCTTAACAACTTTATACTTGCAAATAAACACATAGGTTAGAATCAAACTCATACAGATTCTTTATTGACTCGTCTAAGACAAGGAAGGACATACAACCATCTCCCTGTGGACCGACCCGTGCTCAACCGGCTAGCTGCATAGCGACACCGTCCTGATCGCGGTAAACTTTAGAACTCTTTGAACATTCGACACTCCAAAAGCTGCGATCAGTATACCAACATATCATCAGGTCATCTTATCAATCTAAAGTCGTATATTATCAACCTCATGTTATACCACTATAATCTCCTATTGGTTCTCTTTACAACTACTTATTTATATCTATCATATCATGTCACCTAAACCCTAAGCTATAGTTTTAAGTCATGGTATCTTATCTCTTACTAATTCCTTAACCCTATTCCTAAATTTCTAATATGGTTTCTCTAGACCTATCCTATAGTTTTCTAGTTTAGGGTTCCTTAACCATACTCTATAAATCGGTTTCCATCAAAACTTGCGGGGGTGCTATATGCCATCCACCCGACTTTCCCTGTAGATATAGATCTACTCACCTGATCCTTACTCGCCGAAGTCGATGTCGCCACGATCCGTCGCATCAAAATCCACACGAAGGTACCTACAATATATACACAGTCGCAATAGCATTAAAATCAAGTACGGAAAACCAATACGACACACGTTGCGCTCATAGGTTAGAACCTATAGCCTACGCATGCAAAAAAACCAAACACCCCTTGTTCTTGACGTACAAACGCCCAAAAACCAAATACAATACCAAATACCAAAACCAAGCATTCAAAATACGGAAAAAATAACCAAAAGTCACACAAATGTGATTTTTACTTAGGTCAAAAAGAGTAAAACTAGCAAGTATAGGGTGTTGTACATGAAGTATATGAGCTACTGGACCAACCTAGACACCCAATGCAACCAAGTGGCCGGCCACATTACATGAAATTCCGGCGAGCTCGGCCAGGTTAGTTCTGTTGGGGTTCGTCTGGTCAGGGTGGTCTCCTAGTGTCCTAATTTGGTCCCTGGTATTGTTTGGTTAACTCAAAACTGTCTCAGGTCATCCCAGATTCCCTGTACGCCACTAAAATGTCATAAAACCGATACAGATAATTTCTGTGAGTCCGTGTTTTGCTTTCTAAACTCAATTCCAGGTGTAGAATTCATTACGTAAGGTCTTAAAACACTCACTACAGATCATGGTTCCACAAAAACACCCAAACCCTCTCTAGAAATTTCCAAGTTCCCAAATCCACCATTAAACACATTCTAAACTAAACTAATAAGATAGGAACTCAAAAATAAACTAATTTGAAGAATTTATACCTCGTTTAGGACATTCAAGACAGCCTTAGCTTCCCAATGTCATCAAAATCCCACTTTGCTTGGTCCATTGTGTAGAGGATGAGGAGGAGATTAACTTTAATGAAGAGGGTGTAAGGTCTTGGTGAATAAATGGAGATAGATCTAGGGGTAGAAGTGGAAAGAAGCTTGAGGAAGAAGGAGATGAGGAAAAATGGAGAAAACAAATGGGGGTAAGGATATATAGCAGACCTCTCTCTCACACACACTCTCTTATTCTCACCCCCCCTCTCTCTCCATTATTACCCTTTTACCATTTCTTTTCATTTTAAAACCAAAACACAAAATACCCCCTAAAACGACATAAGAAATAACATGTAATCAAATGCTACATGACACAGTGCACTAATCATGGAAAACTGTAAAAACACGGATTTGGCCTAATCGCGGTTAGCAGTGTACTAATCGGGTTTTATCCAAACTGCATATAATAACTTTTAAAAATGCCATATCCGATAAATATATTTTTAAATGAATAAAATAATTTTAATTTCCAATTATTTTAAAATTATTGGTATATATTTATACCTGTTTACGAAAACCCCAATTTCGCAAATCGGGTAATTTTTGAGAAATATATTATTTTAATATTAAATTCCAAAAATAATATTTTATATTTTCTGAAATGTTACAAGTGAGCACCTGCATACGATCTTAAGTACATCCGACAAATGGTCGCGGGACCAACCATTGCCCCTTGTTGTGGCCAGAAGTGTATACACTAGTCTACTCTGGAGTATCAATGCCCAGTCTCGATACTCACGCGACTATGGACTATTTAAGGATGTTCTTATGAACTACCCTGCTCCCATAAGTATGATCGCCATCACAACGCAGGTAGTCAAGCAAGATCCTATGGGCTTTATCTGTTACTGTATATGCCCTAGAGAACATTACTGTATCATACTAGTTTGTATATTACTTAATGGAAGCTTGGGATTTCACAGTTGTATTGACAGTATTGCTCAAAATAATAGTATGCTACTTGGTTTCTTTCTACTTCAATATGTGTGTTTCTTTTAGCATATTACTTATACATATTACTAGAGCCCTTTGGATCTATGCTTGATTTCCAGTGTTGTGATGGTAGTCACACTAGTGGGGGCTGGGTAATCTACAAGCACATCCTTATACAGGTCCCTAGTCGTAGGATTATCGATATAGGGCATCGATACTCCAGAGTAGACTAGTATATACTCTTCTCTTCCCAGCAGTGGAGATGGTCTGTCCCACAACCATCTGTATGTCATACTGGAGATAGTATGCAGGTGCTCATTAGGTTGTGAGTTACAATGGACGGACTCATTGGGAATTGCTGGTTGATAATATACCCATCTTCAGATAGCAGTTCCCAGATGACATAAGTACAGCTTAATCCGTTGACTTGACACTGCTGCTTCGCCTCAAGTGTGTTCCCACTGTTCTTAGATTACTACCCTACCATGGCTCTACCGAGTCGTGCAAACAGGTAGTAGTTAGGTGCAGTTCCGAAGCACTTGGAGGCAGTGGCGGTTAGATAGGATTGTCTCTCCCGGAATTGGGGGTTGATATCTCGCTGTGTTCGAAACGCCATTACACATAGTCCATGGCTAGGGCTAGCGAGATTTACTGGTAGGCACTCCAGTAGTTTCTCAGGGTGTATTGGACCGTACTCCGATACGACTTATACCGCTATTAGGGGTCTGACGTTTACCGCCCCTAAGGCCCGATATGCGATACTCTTAGACGGACAGACCGGACTGTACGGAGATTGTCATATACAGACTCAGTAGGAGTTCGGATGAGTTATGATCATCAGCTTTCTTATCGACAATACCTGGGGACCGTTACGTACAGCTAGTACCGCTTGCAGCCTTTGGTTAAACCCACTGCCAGCGTAGAGTCGAGACTTTAGAGTCCCACACAAAGCATTTCCTTCCATCGGGAAAAACGTGTAGATATCGTATGGTTTTACGAATGGGTTCGATCACGTGCGTACACTTGTGCACGCATGATGATTCGGACGGACAATACTGGTGGAATTTAGTTTAAGCCGGATCCTAGTATTGTACTGATGGATTGTCTTCGTCTTCGGCATTCGTATTTTTCGGAATACGAATACAGGTATGTATATACAGACGAGGGGAGTTTTTGTAATTTGTATAAAATGTATTTGTAGATGGCAAGACCTAATTGTATCAATCATTTTAGTTTTAAATAATTAATACATTTTAGGTAATTAGGAAATGATGTGTATTATGCATGAATAAGGACTTAGATTTTAAGGACACATATTGGTCATTTGACCCATGAGTCATTTGTTTGATTATTGAACCTCATATATATTATTGAAATAGTTTTTCTATGAGATAAGGGAAGGGAGTTCAGTTTAGACAAGAGAGAGAAAACCCTATCCTTCTTCAACCTTGAGTTCATACCATTTCCTTTTAGCCATCTCCAATTCCCTCAAGCTCAAGAACACTCATGAGTTGAGTAACCTTGTGCTAAATTAGACTCCTCAATCCATCTACATCATCTACACACCCTAGGTCATTTAGTTTAGCAAACTACTTGATCTAGTTCCTTTGGTATAGAAGAAATAAGTTGGTGCACAAACGTTCGAATGGATCATCTAGGATTCGAGCAAGACGACGAGGAGACGACATCCGTACCACTCCGAAGAGTTCGTGCAGGTGAGGAGGACAGCGAGATAAAGAGAAGAAGGACCAGATTTCTTGAGGTATAACTTCTACACTTTGATTTATACTTCATTTGTTATTTCTAGATACAAATTAGATTACGATCATGGTTATTTTCTCGATGTTATGATGCTAGAATAATCGTTTTTTACATCTTCCGCCTCCCCGCGATTCCGCGGGGTGCATAGCATCGACTTACAGTGGTATCAGAGCCAACTAAACCTAATCTAGCATATTAGCAAGTAGTAGAATTTCGATCGTCGGAAAAACCGGAAAACTAAATACGGAAAACCCTACATTCTGTCGATAAAATTATTTCAGTACCATGGAAAATACGTGCAGGGTTTTCTAAGATGACACAAGAAATTCGAGCTATTGAATCGCCAAGAAAACCACGAATCCGTGGAAAAATCGTTATTCCGCGGCGGAAGCACAGCCGAGTCATGGCCGATTCAAATCATATTTATTCTATTATATCTTAATTTTGGTATTTTGGTTTCTGGAATATTTGGTTTCTACCCAGTAAGTTTCTGAGTGCTGGTTTGCATTTGGGTTAGATACGGAAAATATGTTTCGATCGTACTTCTATTGTACTTAGCTAATTGGTTCTTCTGTATTGTTATATGTGTTTTAAACGTCGACTAATTGCTATACGTCGGTTAGTCGAGGTTGCACAAATCTGTTGGTTTGTGTATATAAACATTTTTTGATCATCATTGATGAATAGCTGGGGATGTGAGATGAGCGGTTTTCTCTCTCTTTCATTCATGTAAATTGTAAAATTGATGAAATATTATTGTCACGACCCGAAAGTACGGAACGTGACCGGTACTTAGATTATGAAGTGTCTAGAGGCGCAACGTAACCTAAGTAAGCCGAAGCCCAGAAATCTAAACCATAAAAAGAAGAAAATGTAAAGGAACACATATAGAAAACAAGTTTAAAAGCAACATCCAATTTTCTCAAAAATTTCGGCAGAGTCTCCTTTATAAAAACTGGCCCCAAACGGGTACAAACAAGAATAATATACATAAACAATAAAAAGCATCCCCAAACGGGAGCTAGCTCAACGCCAATAGGAGGAAACAACTACAACAAGCACAATAATATACAACACCAAAGGGCGAGGCTCAAAACTCAAAAGAAAACAAATCCACCAAATAATAATAATACACGTGACTCTAAGGTCGAAATAAATAAATGGTGCAGTAATCTATCAAATAATACAAGTTTGGTTGATGGAGCTTTCTAGATACAAATGAAATAATAAAAATACAACGGCGGTTCAGATACAAATGAACCAACCTACCGTGCAAATCACCCGGAATAAAAATGATGTGTGAGCAACTGCCAAGGGACCCTGTACATCAACCTGTAATAAAATTTGGCACAACGGGGGTGAGTTGCCAACTCGTGAGTAGAAGACATCTACGAAAAGAAATCGAATGCACGACGCTATCCTTGGTCATAATAATGTACTAATATACTATTATTCATCAAGTAAAGACAGGATAATAAGCTACGTGTAAGTGCAAATGCTCCGTGCTCGTATCAGTGCCTCATATAGAACTATGTCATGTGAATGAGTATACATGCACCATGAATGTGAAATAAACAATCCTGAAATCTAGATATATCTGTATAAGAAATCTTTAACTTTTATCAAAGTAAAATGCGTATAGAAATCTGAAATATCAACGATGAAATCCCTGGAAATCCGTGTCAAGCATCGACACAAAACATGTAAATCTCAAGTCTCAATACCTCATAATCTCAATGTGTCATAGTCTCAATATCTCGGGCTCCGTCAGTCCGGATCGGCCCATATCATCAAATCTTACGACAACGGTTGGTATCCTCCGGATATCCGCCGCGCCAGACATCACCGGTAGGTAGTCCTCCCCTGCCAGGCTCATCGTCTACAACTCGATCTTCTTGCCCCGGGGTACTATACCGGGCCCACCATGTACCCGAGACGGTTCATCCACTCCTCGAATCGGGTCTCGAAATCCGACAGAAAACATGAAATCTCATGGTGAACGACACATACATCACGAGAAAACCGCATCTTATGTATTAAAAAGAGAGGAGGAGAGAGAGAGAAGTTTTTATATATTCTTGCGGTTTTCCCCAAAAATCCAGAAATCTCATAGAAATCCAAAATCCCAAAATCATGAGTAAGTATATGATAAGTGTCGGCATATGCCCCATAATACTGCATGATTACATGAAAATGCGAATGCATGAAATGTCTAAGTAATAAATACCATGTCTATACCAACACCAGAGAGTAATCACAATATTATATCGATCTAGCTGTTAGCTGATTGTATCAATAAAAGATAATATGATCTAAAGTGTACGTGACATAGCAATTACCGATGATGATGTGTGTGAGCCGGCAAATAAGTGTGCGTGGAATATGCGCATCATCGGTAATGGTGCTGGTGTCCTAACAGGCAAAGTTTTATTATGATTATATAAACAAATGAATGAACATGCACCATTATGATTACGGTATGAATGTAAAGACGGATGTGTAATAACCACTCATCTGTGATATACAAGTATAACTACAACTATATGACTCGAGCCTAAACTAGTGTCCATCTAACCTCCTAAGGAACTAAACCTAAGAAACTAGTCAATAAGAAATAAGATTCCACCTAAGGTCTGAATCCATATCTCTGATAGTCGGCGATCCAGCCTCAATAGCGTCACGTACGTAGTACGGCTTCCTCGAATCAAGAGTGCGGATCAATCATCATATCTATACCTCGTACGGTAAAATCCATCGTACGGCATCCCATTATCGCGGTACGGGTCAAGTATCACCTACGTGTCTCATCATTCGTATAATATCATCATCAACACATGTCAAGATCAAGGTGCTATACTGTAATCGCATACATCAATCATATATTATTGTCAGCATAAATATACATCTTTAATTTATCCTCAGAAATATCATGTCATATATATCATATCTTGATCAAGTCATATATGTCAAGTCGTGATTAAGTCACGCCTATAAGATATCGAAATCAAGTTACACCTTTATGATATCGCAATCAAGTTACATCTATATGATGTCGTAATCAAGTCACACATATAACATATCAGAATATCAATCACATGTTACGGTTCGGGTGCTATTTTAGAGTCCCATGTACCTCTATATCATCACCACCCTTTATTATCTATGTATACCTACTCATTATATCATTTTTTAATGATCCGCTAACATCATAATACGACCGTATAGTCAAGAATCACGGCATCAAGCCCAGCTATACTGTTTCATTCCCGTGTATCATATCACATCATTGTATCCCATATACGTGTTGTGTATATATATACCTACACCTAGTCCTATATATATATACAGATACACGTATACACCACGCCGAGTTTCAGTGTGCGTGTGTGTATCTACCTGAAATCTACGAATCTCTTCCAAGGTATTCATCCTCTGGTATGGTCTTCCTAAATAAGTCAAGTCCAGCCTAGGGTCATTACTAGGGACCTACTTATAAAGAATCTAGGGTCACATCTGGCTTTCTAATGTCAATAAGTACCATTCCTATTCTACGTGCGGGGGTGCTAAACGCCATCCACCCGACTTCCCCCCGTAGATATACATCTACTCACCTGGTCCATGTCTGCCGAAGACGGTGTCGCCATCCTCTTCTTCATCGCCCGCAGTTCACGTGAGGGGTACCTATATGTAAACATATATAGTATCGTAAACTAAATCACGGACAAAAGTCAAAACGACACACGCAACGCGCGTAGGTTAAAACCTATGTCCCGTTCACGCAAAAGAACCAAATATCGCTCGATATCGGCGTACAAACTCCGATTAATCGAGATAAACATCAACAACCAACTCATAGTTTTTAAAACTCATTACTTATAATATAAAACATTATTTAATTCATCGAAACCCTAAAATCCATCAAATCGCCCGATTTCTTAAAACCCGAAAATGCCAATTTACCGTTTTTCTTCAAAACATGACATTTAAATGAAACCAATGGTCATAAAACTCATTAAATAGAATAACTAGACTATACAACCCATTACTATATTTTTATTACATAAATTTGTATTAATACAAAATTCCTAGTTTGCAACCTTTATAAATTTTCAACATCTTACAAGCATTATTCCACAATTCCACAACAAACTTGATTTTTTATGAATTAATGTATTAAACTACAATTTATAATGATAATGATATAATGAAACCATAAATTATATTTTAAATCTCATTTATTTAAGAATTTCCAAAAACTAGTTAGCAAAAATTGCATTTTTATTAGTATTTTTTTCAATTATCAAAAGAAACTAGTGACCAAATTAAGTTTTTCATTCCTTAAACATGTCAATATCCTCATTTAAACAATAATCTAATGTTACAAACATTAATTGGAATTTATCTCACCAATATATATAATATATAGAAATCTAGTTTGCAAAAATGGTTTAATTTAAACAATTTTGGATAACAATTTACAATATAACAACCATGCATGATTTTCCATTTTCCAAAAGTGTTAAACTAGTTATAATAACCCTAATGAATTAATAAAACCACAACTTGAATTTACAAATCCTAACTTGAATTTTATAACTTGCAAATAGAATTAATTAAATAAATCTAATTATGCTTAAAAGAAACATCTAATAAAAATAATTCAAAAGAAAACGATTTATACCTCCACAACATGAAATCCAAACATGAAAATGAGCCTCCAAAATGAGTGCTTTCCATCTCCAAAATCCATGTAAATATGAGCAAAGAATAAAGGGTAGGAATTTATTCGGATTTTTATTTGGATTTTTTATGAATTTTGGTGGATTTTTGCAACAAAATCAAGTGAGAAAAATGGGGGGCTGACAAGAGGATGTGGCCGGCCAAAAATTAGGAGGTGAGGGAGAGAAAGAAAAGAGTGAAGAATGATGTAGAAACTTCCACCAAAGTATCACCTCTTTATGTCTTTTCAACATTTTCTTTAATATCTTTCATTTCTAATGTAAATAAACCAAAGAAATGTCTAGAATCATGGAAAAATTTGTAAATAAATTTTGCATGATACATACTAGATTCTAATATGCAATGGTTCATTTTTGCAAATTAAACCCCTTCAAATTTGAAATTTACACTAATTTAGTGCATAAATAAAACTTTTGTTAATATTTAAAATAATTAATTTAGGAAAAATATTTAATTAAATTAAAAATTTATAAGTGACTATGTAAACACCATTTACTAGTAATAACATAATTAAAATAGGTATTTTTAAATTTATAGTGAAAAATAATTACGGTTTTGTTTTATGAAAAATACGTTTTACTTTACCGAAAATCATAAAATTCACTTAAACGATTTTATTTATTTAATTATTTATTTAATTATTTTTAAAACGTTACAATCTTCCCCCCTTTAAGAAATTCGGTCCTCGAATTTAAGTCAAAACTCCCCTTCCAAATACTAAAACATTTAGCAAAACACTCAAATCGTCGGGTCTCCGAAATCATCAATACATAACTAAAATCAACTATGTCAAGCATAACGCAATCATCAGAGTTATGGTAAAGATAAAATATCAAAACCAAATATGAAAACCAACATAATATATATCAAAACTATAACTTATATATATAGTGCGCATCGTAGTAAAATCGCCTTAACATCTTAATAAAGAAGCATACAAAAACCCCTCTTGAAAATCGCCGTGCGATGCACGTGTCACGGTGTAAGTAGCGGACGTTTATTTTAAAAAAAATAGCTATATATATATATATATATCTTTTATTTAGCATACACGTACTGCCTGGTTACTAAATCAATAGTAATGATTATAAAAACATACTGATCAAACTTAAATCAATCGCAATCACATCATAAAAATATCATGTACGTCCGGTGCGCACTGAAATCGAAACCAAATACAGATGCCGCAAATTCACACAAAAAAAAAACTGAGTGCAAAAGGTGTGCACCCAAAAACATCTGTCAAGTGCAACGGGCGTGCACGACTTTAATATCATGTGCATCTAATCTGCACAAACCCCGATTTAGTACATCTGGTGTGCACAAAATCGCATCAAGTGCACCGAAGGTGCGGAAGAATCTCAATCAGGTGCACATGATGCACGAAAACATTCACCGAATATCAAAATCGAAATCACAATACGAAAATGCATGAAAACCAGGTCGAAGCATATGTCAAAATCATGTGTAACCAATATGCACGAAATCAAATCAAAAATCTCAAAATGTATAAAACCAAATCGAGTGTACTGGGTGTGTACTAAACAACATCAATACAACTGATATATGAAACACAAATAGAATGTAATGAAGGTATACATAAGAAATACCAATCGTAGATCAAAGTCCTCAAAATACCAAAATCCAATCAACGAAAATATGAAATTCAAATCACCAAATCACAATCGTAAACACTATCGTCAATGTGTGCCTCTTTCCTCTGATGTTGATTGCTTCGAACTCGTCTCTTCGTAGCTGTGCTGATTGCGCTATCAACGGAAATACTCATATCTAGAGTATCCCATGTAGTCGATCCCTTCACCTGATATCCGGACTACATTAAACTTTTCGATCGATCCATCAAAATCCCATAATTCCCCGAGAGCTCAACACTCAAGTACAGCTTAAAAATATCCGGTACATACCCCAGCATCGATGGTCCAGCCGTAGAAGGGCAAACCCAAGCCTCACTAATGGCACCGCGGAACTGCCGTAAACTCTAAGGTTCAAGGGCGTTCTCGTGGTCATTATGTCGAGTTAGGGTTTCATTCTTCTAGAGGGTCCATAGAAATACCTGCATGTTCTTCCGAATACTTTAAACTTGGGAAAATGGGTTTTTTGATAATCATTCGAATCCTTTAACTTCGTCTGGACGGCATGTGAATACCCTTCATCCGCATACTAAACAATACTTCAATCCTCAAGAATAACCAATACCCTAATGGTTATCGCATTCAAGACATAGCTCCTTCTGCCCGTGTGCCCGTGGTAACAGAAACCACCCTCCGACATCGACGAAGATCGATCAAAGGAACGAAAGAAATACGGTGCAAAGAAATGTACATCCTAAGGCTCCTTAAGCAGAGTAGCGTATCGTAAGTATGCCGCGGACCATACCCACGGTACGTTACTCTACCTAAATCGCCTACTCCATCAACCAAGGGTCACCTAGACTTATACAAGGTTAAACCTAGCGCCCTGATACCAAGTTTGTCACGACCCGAAAGTACAGAACGTGACCGGCACTTAGATTACAAAGCGTCTAGAGGCGCAACGTAACATAAGTAAGCCGAAGCCCAGAAATCTAAACCATAAAAAGAAGAAGAAGTAAAGGAAAACATGTAGAAAACAAGTTTAAAAGCAACATCCAATTTTCTCAAAAATTTCGGCAGAGTCTCCTTTGTAAAAACTGGCCCCAAACGGGTACAAACAAGAATAATATACATAAACAATAAAAAGCATCCCCAAACGGAAGCTAGCTCAACGCCAATAGGCGGAAACAACCACAACAAGCACAATAATATACAACGCCAAAGGGCGAGGCTCAAAACTCAAAAGAAAACAAATCCACCAAATCAGAATAATACACGCGACTCTAAGGTCGAAATAAATAAATGGTCCAGTAATCTATCAAATAATACAAGTTTGGTTGATGGAGCTTTCTAGATACAAATGAAATAATAAAAATACAACGGCGATTCAGATACAAATGAACCAACCAACCGTGCAAATCATCCGGAATGAAAATGATGTGGCAGCAACTGCCAATGGACCCTGTACATCAACCTGTAATAAAATTTGGCACAACGGGGGTGAGTTGCCAACTCGTGAGTAGAAGACATCTACGAAAAGAAATCGAATGCACGACGCTATCCTAGGTCTTAATAATATACTAATATACTACAAGTCATCAAGTAAATACATGATAATAAGCTACGTGTAAGTGCAAATGCTCCGTGCTCGTATCAGTGCCTCATATAGAACTATGTCATGTGAATGAGTATGCATGCACCATGAATGTGAAATAACCAATCCTGAAATCTAGATATATCTGTATAAGAAATCTTTAACTTTTATCATGGTAAAATGTGTATAGAAATCTGAAATGTCAACGATGAAATCCCTGGAAATCCGTGTCAAGCATCGACACAAAAAATGTAAATCTAAAGTCTCAATACCTCATAATCTCAATGTCTCATATTCTCAATATCTCGGGCTCCGTCAGTCCTGATCGGCGCATATCATCAAATCTCACGACAATGGTCGGTATACTCCGGATATCCGTCGCGCCAGACATCACCGGTAGGTAGTCCTCCCCTGCCAGGCTCATCGTCTACAACTCGATCTTCTTGCCCCGGGGTACCATACCGGGCCCACCATGTACCCGAGACGGTTCATCCACTCCTCGAATCGGGTCTCGAAATCCGACAGAAAACATGAAATCTAATGGTGGACGACACATACATCACGAGAAAACCGCATCTTATGTTTTAAAAAGAGAGGAGGAGAGAGAGAGAAGTTTTTATATATTCTTGCGGTTTTCCCCAAAAATCCAGAAATCTCATAGAAATCCAAAACCCCAAAATCATAAGTAAGTATATGATAAGTATCGGCATATGCCCCATAATACTGCATGATAACATGAAAATGCGAATGCATGAAATGTCTAAGTAATAAATACCATGTCTATACCTACACCAGAGAGTAATCACAATATTATATTGATCTAGCTGTTAGCTGATTGTATCAATAAAAGATAATATGATCTAAAGTGTACGTGACATAGCAATTACCGATGATGATGTGTGTGAGCCGGTAAATAAGTGTGCGTGGAATATGCGCATCATCGGTAATAGTGCTGGTGTCCTAACAGGCAAAATTTTATTATGATTATAGAAACATATGAATGAACATCCACCATTATGATTACGGTATGAATATAAAGACGGATGTGTAATAAGCACTCATCTGTGATATACAAGTATAACTACAACTATATGACTCGAGCCTAAACTAGTGTCCATCTAACCTCCTAAGGAACTAAACCTAAGAAACTAGTCAATAAGAAATAAGTGTCCACCTAAGGTCTGAATCCATATCTCCAATAGTCGGCGATCCAGCCACAATAGCGTCACGTACGTAGTACGGCTTCCTCGAATCAAGAGTGCGGATCAATCATCATATCTATGACTCGTACGGTAAAATCCATCGTACGGCATCCCAATATCGGGGTGCGGGTCAAGTATCACCTACGTGTCTCATCATTCGTATAATATCATCATCAACACATGTCAAGATCAAGGTTCTATACTGTAATCGCATACATCAATCATATATCATTGTCAACATAAATATACATCGTTAATTTTTTCTCAGAAATATTATGTCATATATATCATTTCTTGATCAAGTCACATATATCAAGTCGTGATTAAGTCACGCCTATAAGATATCGAAATCAAGTTACACCTTTATGATATCGCAATCAAGTTACATATATATGATGTCGTAATCAAGTCACACATATAACAAATCAGAATATCAATCAAATGTTACGGTTCGGGTGCTATTTTAGAGTCCCATGTACCTCTATATCATCACCACCCTTTATAATCTATGTATACCTATTCATTATATCATTTTTTTTAATGATCCGCTAACATCATAATACGACCGTATAGTCAAGAATCACGGCATCAAGCCCAGCTATACTGTTTCATTCCCGTGTATCATATCACATCATTGTATCCCATATACGTGTTGTGTGTGTATATATATATATATATATATATACCTACACCTAGTCCTATATATATACACACATACACGTATACACCACGTCGAGTTTCAGTGTGCGTGTGTGTGTATCTACCTGAAACCTACGAATCTCTTCCAAGGTATTGATCCTCTGGTATGGTCTTCCTAAATCAGTCTAGTCCAGCCTAGGGTCATTACTAGGGTCCTACTTATAAAGAATCTAGGGTCACATCTGGCTTCCTAATGTCAATAAGTACCGTTCCTATTCTACGTGCGGGGGTGCTAAACACCATCCACCCGACTTCCCCCCGTAGATATACATCTACTCACCTGGTCCATGTCTGCCGAAGACGGTGTCGCCATCCTCTTCTTCATCGCCCGCAGTTCACGTGAGGGGTACCTATACGTAAACATATATAGTATCGTAAACTAAATCACGGACAAAAGTCAAAACGACACACGGAACGCGCATAGGTTAAAACCTATGTCCCGTTCACGCAAAAGAACCAAATATCGCTCGATATCGGCGTACAAACTCCGATTAATCGAGATAAACATCAACAACCAACTCATAGTTTTTAAAACTCATTACTTATAATATAAAACATTATTTAATTCTTCGAAACACTAAAATCCATCAAATCGCCCGATTTCTTAAAACCCGAAAATGCCAATTTACCGTTTTTCTTCAAAACTTGACATTTAAATGAAACCAATGGTCATAAAACTCATTAAATAGCATAACTAGACTATACAACCCATTACTATATTTTTATTACATAAATTTGTATTAATACAAAATTCCTAGTTTGCAACCTTTATAAATTTTCAACATCTTACAAGCAATATTCCACAATTCCACAACAAACTTGATTTTGCATGAATTAATGTATTAAACTACAATTTATAATGATAATGATATAATGAAACCATAAATTCTATTTTAAATCTCATTTATTTAAGAATTTCCAAAAACTAGTTAGCAAAAATTGCATTTTTATTAGTAATTTTTTCAATTATCAAAAGAAACTAGTGACCAAATTAAGTTTTTCATTCCTTAAACATGTCAATATCCTCATTTAAACAACAATCTAATGTTACAAACATTAATTGGAATTTATCTCACCAATATATATAATATATAGAAATCTAGTTTGCAAAAATGGTTTAATTTAAACAATTTTGGATAACAATTTACAATATAACAACCATACATGATTTTCCTTTTTCAAAAAGTGTTAAACTAGTTATTATAACCCTAATGAATTAATAAAACCACAACTTGAATTTACAAATCCTAACTTGAATTTTAAAACTTGCAAATAGAATTAATTAAATAAATCTAATTATGCTTAAAAGAAACATCTAATAAAAATAATTCAAAAGAAAACGATTTATACCTCCACAACATGAAATCCAAACATGAAAATGAGCCTCCAAAATGAGTGCTTTCCATCTCCAAAATTCATGTAAAGATGAGCAAAGAATAAAGGGTAGGAATTTATTAGGATTGTGTGGATTTTTATTTGGATTTTTAATGAATTTTGGTGGATTTTTGCAACAAAATCAAGTGAGAAAAATGGGGGGCTTCTAAGAGGATGAGGCCGGCCAAAAATTATGAGGTGAGAGAGAGAAAGAAAAGAGTGAAGAATGATGTAGAAACTTCCACCAAAATATCTCCTCTTTATGTCTTTTCAACATTTTCTTTAATTTCTTTCATTTCTAATGTAAATTAACCAAAGAAATGTCTAGAATCATGGAAAAATTTGTAAATAAATTTTGCATGATACACACTAGATTCTAATATGCAATGGTTCATTTTTGTAAATTAAACCCCTTCAAATTTGAAATTTACACTAATTTAGTGCATAAATAAAGTTTATGTTAATATTTAAAATAATTAATTTAGGAAAATATTTAATTAAACTAAAAATTAATAAGTGACTAAATAAATACCATTTACTAGTAATAACATAATTAAAATAGGTATTTTTAAATTTATAGTGAAAAATAATTACAGTTTTGTTTTATGAAAAATACATTTTACTTTACCGAAAATCATAAAATTCACTTAACCGATTTTATTTATTTAATTATTTTTAAAACGTTACAATTTTGCGGGTCGCATCCGGGTTGAGGTTGTAGCCACCGTTGTATTATTTTCTTTTTACTGTTTTCTGCTCCTAGGATAGACCCAAGGTGGGGTAAACAAACTACCGGATTCTTTGAAGTGCCAAGTGGCCCACTCACTTTGTTGAGGGAGGTTGGTTCACTTCTGGAACTTGGCGGGTAGTTTGCCGTACCCGCAGTGGTCTGGGGTGGGGTTTGGCTATTCATCGCGACCGTGGGATCCGTTTTTCATTATAGGCTTAGACGAAATGCGGCATTCCTAGCACATCTGAAATTTTATCTGAGACTGGAATGATTATTATTGCATGAGATGATTGTAAAATATCTATATATTGTATATAATAGGCATCACATATGTTTTGCATCTGCGCTAGCCCAGCATCCGCTCTGTCGTTAGTTATGTAACCTAATGGGTGATGACGTGGCCCCGTGGTGAATGCGGATGGTATAAGAGGACGTGATATTTTTTCAATTCTCTCTGTAATGATAGGAGTAAATGATGGGGTTGCATTAAATTAATGCAAAGCAAATTAACCAAAGTTGAATCGTTGGAACAAATTTGAAAACTACTCGATTTTTTTCAAAACAGCAAACTTTTTAAATGTGGAGCTTAAACCACTCCTTTTAAAAGCTATCAAGTTCCTCCGATTATATCAAGTTTACTACGTTCACAGTTTTACCAAAACCATTCGTAGCCCTCCGTCATTTCATATGAATAGTCAATAGTATTCAAGCTATGTTTGTTGGCCAATGTCATGGCAAAGTGATTGGTAGCTGCTGGATATTCATATGAAGCATAGTTAGATGCATTGGTTTGGGACGGTCGTACTGCTTTGTTGAAAAAAGTCAAGGGTATGTACGAGTGGGTTCAAATTAACCTAGAGAATGATGGGTAGAACTTGACATGTGACTTATGGTTTGTTGGCCAAAGTCAAGGTAATAAGAGCATGGGGCAAAAATCAACTTCGGGAGTTTCTAAAGAAACTGAAACTTACTAGTGTTGCTTACCATTTGGAGTGTGATAATTTTGGTAGGATTCCTTCAGCTTTATTACACAATGATATTTGGATCCCGATCCTACCGTGAGTATATACTACTCCCCAGGAGATTTTTTTACTAAACAATCAATGTTATAAACCAAGTAGGTGTCTAGAACGGTGTTAGCGGGGTTATGCCTCCAAGGAAAAGAGATTTTGTAATTAAGGAACTTCGCGAAAGCGTTTGAAAACCTCCCTCGAAGTACCAACACTAGCCTGGCTGAACGGTTAAGCAAGAATTGTACGTGAGATTAATCCTGACTAATTCCTCTTTTCTGGTTTGAGGAGAGATTCGAGAAACAGTGGGAGCCATCCTGTTTAGATAAAATAAAAACCATTCTAAACTTGCAAGAGCATCATACTAAAGTGTTTCTTCTCTCTCTCCTAATTGCAACGACCAAAAATGACGGGCCTTATGTTGATATTAGATAAAAACATATTGACAGGGCCAAACTATAAAGATTTGTTCAGGAATGTCAAAATGGTAATCACTTATGACAAACTGGGTTATCTGCTTACTTCTAAAGCCCCCGCCATCCCAGGTTCAGAATCCAGTGTCACGGATAGGGAGTTCCGTAAGACCTGGGAGATTGACTGCGAGAAGGCCAAGTGCCTCGTGCTTGTCTCTATGGACAATGAAAATCAGAGGAGGCACGAGAATATGGATCTTGAATCCATATTCCTCCATACCAAGGAATTATATGGAGAGCAATCCCGTATCGTAAAATACGAGACCTCGAAGAAGCTATTTCAAGCGAGCTTGGCCGTCGGATCATCTGTAGGGGAACACGTCCTTAAGATGATTGGCTACATTGAGGAGCTTGCGGACCTTGGGACCACGTTAGAGAAAGAGTATACAGACTTGATTCTCCAGTCCCTTCCTTGCACTTATGCCCCGTTTATCATGAATTTTAATATTCAAGGTAAAGAAGTTGAACTTCCAGAACTTCTCAACATGTTGAGGAGTGCTGAGGGCACCATGCAGAAAGAAAGGGAAACACCTGCTCTGTTTGTTGGTGGAGCTTCTTCTTCTAGATCCAAGGCGAAAGCCAAAGGAAAAGAAGAAAGCCCCCACCAAACCGAGATGCGGTGTTAGTAAGGTGGAAGCAAAGGGAAAAGCAAAAGTTGGGGGAAAACAGTAGGGAAAGAAGAATGCTTTTATTGTCACAAGAAAGGCCATTGGAAGAAGGATTGCAAGGCCTGGAAAGCCCAGAACCAGGGTCCGAAGCAGGTTGTGGCTTCGGCTTCTGGTGAGTATGTAATTGAAAACTGTCTGCTAATCAACTCTACTTCCTAGGTATTGGATACCGGATCAGGATCTCATATCTGTAATTCTTTGCAGGCACTGAAAAGCCATAGAGTTTTGAAAGCGGGTGATATGACCCTCAGAGTTACAAACGAAGCAAGCATGGATGCTGTGTCCGTGGTAGAATATAACTTAGGATTGACTAATGGACATGTTTTGGTTTTGCGCAACTGTTATTATGTACCTAGTTTGACTTGTAATATCATATCTGTATCTTTAATGTCTAAAGAAGGTTATGATTTTACATTTGTAAGCGATGTGGTAAACATCCACCTTAATCATGGTTTGATTGGGTCGGGTACATTAAGCACCGGTATATACGTATTAAACCAACCACAGATTTTCAATGTCCAGAATACACACAAAAGAAAGTCTCCAGAATTAAATCATGCTTTCTTATGGCATTGTAGACTAGGTCACATCAATGAAATAAAGTTGACCAAATTACATAAAGAAGGATATTTGGATCCGTTCGAATATCAATCTTATGCAACTTGTCAATCATGTCTCAAAGGAAAAGATGACAAAGACTCCGTTCACTGGACACGGAGTAAAACCCAGTGAGCTCTTAGGACTAATACACAGCGATGTGTGTGGTCCAATGTCTACACATGTAAGAAGTGGTTACTCCTATTTCATTACTTTTACAGATGATTTCTCTAGGTATGGACATGTCTTCTTGATGAAAAAAATAAATCCGAGGCCTTTGAGAAATTCCGAGAATATAAGAATGAAGTGGAAAACCAAAGCAGCAAAAGTATCAAGCCACTACGATCTGATCGAGGTGGTGAATACTTGAGTGTCGAATTCCTGGATTACCTAAAAGAGAAAGGAATTCTCTCTTAGCTTACTCCTCCATACACACAACAACACAATGGTGTATCGGAGAGGAGGAACAGAACCCTATTGGATATGGTTCGTTCCATGATAAGTAATGCTGAGTTTCCGCGATCTTTCTAGGGTTATGCACTAGAATCAGATGCATATCTTTTGAACCGGGTTGCTACTAAGTCAGTGCCTACCACACCATATCAGATATGGAGTGGGAAGAAACCCTATCATAAACACTTTAAGACATGTGGATGTCCAGCTTTTATGAAAAAGCAGCATACGGACAAACTCGAGGCACGCTCAGTACAGTGCAAGTTTGTGGGATACCCAAAGAACACTAAGGGGTATTTTTTTCTATTTCGCACAGAAACAAAAGGTGTTTGTTTCTCGTTATGCCTACTTCTTGGAAACTGAATTTTTAGAAAATCGGATAAGTGGGAGCGCAATAGAACTGGAAGAAATTCTAGAACCACAAGCTATTACTGAAAGCATAATAGAACCAAGAAATTCAAAAGAACAGGACATTCCCGCACCACTCTGCATGGGTAGTAGGCTATCTCATCCGCCCAAGAGATACTATGGTTTTCTCATAGATGGGGATAGAGAGGATTGCATCATTGACAATGATGAGCCAACTAGCTTCCAGCAAGCCATTCAGAGCGGCGACTCGGTAAAATGGCTGGATGCAATGCGGACGGAAATGGAGTCCATGTACACTAACTAAGTATGGACTTTGGACCTTGCTCCAGAAGGGGTAAAACCCGTTGGCAGCAAATGGATCTTCAAAAAGAAGATTGGTGTAGATGGACCGGTCGAAACCTATAAGGCTAGACTTGTTGCAAAAGGTTTTCGTCAAAGACCTGGTTTGGACTATGATGAAACCTTTTCTCCAGTGGCTTTGCTCAAATCCATTCGGATTATTCTTGCCATTGCTGCCTTCTATGATTATAAGATTTACCAGATGGACGTAAAGACGGCTTTCCTAAATGGACATTTAGGAGAGTGCGTCTATATGGATCGGCCAGAAGGTTTTAATCAGAGCGGGAGCAGCGAGAAAGTGTGCAAACTTCTAAAGTCCATTTATGGACTAAAGCAGGCATCGCGGAGTAGGAACATCTGTTTTGATGAAACAGTCAAAGACTTCGATTTTATCAAATATCCAGATGAACCGTGCTTATATAGTAAGATTGTAGGGAGATCTGTAGTGTTCCTCGTACTATACGTGGATAACATTCTCTTGATAGGAAATGAGTTTCCTACCCTACAATCTGTCAAAAGATTTTTATCACAAAGGTTCTCTATGAAAGACCTGGGTGATGCCTCTTACATTCTGAGGATCCGGATCTATCGTGATAGATCAAAAAGGATGTTGGGACTTTCACAGTCCAGGTATATCGACACCATACTGAAAAGATTCAGTATGGAAGATTCCAAACGTGGTAACCTGCCGGTTTGTCATGGAGTCACCCTTTCCAAAGATATGTCTCCCAAGACTGATTTGGAAAGGGATCGCATGTCTATTATACCCTATGCTTCTGCAGTAGGCTTTATTACGTATGCGTTGTTGTGTACCAGACCAGATGTATCTTACGCACTAAGCGTGGTAAGCCGGTAACAGTCAGAGACCCAGGAACCACTGGATAGCGGTAAAGATCATTCTCAAGTACCTTAGAAGGACTAAAGAAATGTTCTTGTTTTACGGAGGAAAAGACCTCTAGATCGAGGATTTTGCTGACTCCAGCTTCCATAGTGATAAGGATAACTTCAAGTCCATGTCGGATTATGTCTTTACCCACAACGAAGGGGCGGTGTGCTGGAAGAGTTCCAAACAGGATATCGTTGCCGACTCAACGATGGAAGAGGAGTATATTGCTGCTTCTAACGCCGCAAAAGAAGCAGTCTGGATAAGGAAGTTCTTAATAGATCTTCTAGTGGTTCCATCCATTGTTGGTCCAATACCTCTGTATCATGACAACAACGGGGCTATAGCTATAGCAAAGGAACCCAGGTCCCATCAGAAGTCCAGACACATCTTGAGGCGGTATCACCTGATCAGGGAGATCGTGGATCGCCGGGAGATCGAGGTTCGGAGAGTTTCTACAGAGGACAACACTGCAGATCCATTCACAAAGGCCATCTCTTAGACACAGTTCGAGAGGCTATTTGAGATGATAGGTCTGCGATATGCCAGTACATAGCCTTAGTGCAAGTGGGAGATTGTTTGTGTATATGCCCTAGAGGCCATTACTGTATCATACTAGTTTGTATATTACTTAATGGAATCTTAGGATATTCACAGTTGTATTGACAGTCTTGCTCAAAATAGTAGTATGCTACATGGTTTGTTTCTACTTCAATATGTGCATGTGTTTCTTTTAGCACATTGCTTATATATATTAGTAGAGCCCTTAGGATCTATGCTTGATTACCCGCGTTGTGATGGAAGTCACACTAGTGGGGGCTGGGTAATCTACAAGCACATCCTTATACAGGTCCCTAGTCGTGGGATTATCGATATAGGGCATCAATACTCCAGAGTAGACTAGTGTATACGCTTCTCTTCCCAGCATGGGAGATGGTATATCCTACAGCCATCGGTACGTCGTACTGGAGATAGTATGAAGGTGCTCATTAGGTTGTGAGTTACACTGGACAGATTCATCGGGAACTGCTGGTCAGTAATATACCTGTCGTCAAATAGCAGTTCTTAGGTGACATGAGTACAGCATAGTCCGTTGACTTGACACTGCTGCTTCGCCTCAAGTGTGTTCCCACTGTTCTTAGATTACTACCCTACCACGGCTCTACTGAGTCATGCAAACAGGTAGTAGTTGGGTGCAGTCCCGAAGCACTTGGAGGCAGTGGCGGTTAGATAGGATTCGTCTCTCCCGGTATTGGGGGTTGATATCGCGCTGTGTTCGGAACGCCATTACACATATTCCCTGGCTAGGGCAAGCGAGATTTACTGGTAGGCACTCCAGTAGTTTCTCAGGGTGTATTGGACCGTACTCCGACACGACTTATACCGCTATTAGGGGTCTGACGTTTACCGCCCCCTTAGGCCCGATATGCGATACTCTTAAACGGACAGACCGGACTGTACGCAGATTGCCACATAAAGACTCAGTAGTAGTTCGAATGAGTTATGCTCATCGGCTTTCTTATCGACAATACATGGGGACCGCTACGTACAGCTAGTACCGCTTGCGGCCTATGGTTAAACCCACTGCCAGCGTAGAGTCGAGTCTTTAGAGTCCCACACAGAGCGTTTTCCTGCATCAGGCAAAACGTGTAGATATCGTATGGTTTTACGAAAGGGTTCGATCACGTGCGTACACTTGTGCACGCACGATGATTCGGACGGACAATACTAGTGGGCTTTGGTTTAAGCCGGATCCTAGTATTGTACTGATGGATTGTCTTCGTCTTTGGCATTCGTATTTTTCGTAATATGAATACATGTATGTATATACAGACGAGGGGCATTTTTGTAATTTGTACAAAATGTATTTTTAGATGGCATGACCTAATTGTATTAATCATTTTAGTTTTAAATAATTAATACATTTTAGGTAATTAGGAAATGATGTGTATTATGCATGAATAAGGACTTGGGTTTTAAGGACACATGTTGGTCATTTGACCCATGAGTCATTTGTTTGATTATTGAACCTCATATATATTATTGAAATAGTTTTTCTATAAGATAAGGGAAGGGAGTTCTGTTTAGACAAGAGAGAGAAAACCATATCCTTCTTCATCCTTGAGTTCACACCATTTCCTTTTAGCCATCTCCAATTCCCTCAAGCTCAAGAACACTCATGAGTTGAGTAACCATGGGCTAAATTAGACTCCTCAATCCATCTACATCATCTACACACCCTACGTCATTTAGTTTAGCAAACTACTTGATCTAGTTTCTTTGGTATAGAAGAAATAGCTTGGTGCATAAACGTTCGGGTGGATCATCTAGGTTTCGAGCAAGCCGACGAGGAGACGACATCCGTACCGCTCCGAAGAGTTCGTGCAGATGAGGAGGACAGCAAGATAAGGAGAAGAAGGACCAGATTTCATGAGGTATAACTTCTGCACTTTGATTTATACTTCATTTGTTATTGCTAGATACGGTTTAGATTACGATCATGGCTATTTTATCGATGTTATAATGCTACAATAATCGTTTTTTACACCTTCCGGCTCCCCGCGATTCCACGGGGTGCATAGCATCGACTTACATTATCAACATGTAACCGCAATATGTAATAACATTTATAACATATACCAAGTTAAGATAAAGACAAACCATAATAGTTTACTACTGTATTGAGTCTTTATCAATATGTGCAAGCTGGATAAAACATCAAAAGAAATAAATACACATGCTGAAAAAAACCGCTCAAATAATATATTATATAACCGAGCAAGAATGTCATGTACATACATATCCCTAGTATCCTACAATAATGGCATCTAGGGCATACATATCAAACAACCCATACTCTTTACAACCTTCTTATTTATAAATGGTTCATCTACCTTTTTGATGAAGTCAAACTCTTTGACAGATTCATCAAAACAGATGTTCCATCTCTGCGATTCCTGCATTAACCCGTATATTGATTTAAGCAGCTTGCACATGTTTCCGCTGCTCCCACTGTCTACGAAGACCTCTGGCAGTGTCATATACACGCTCTATTCTAAATCACCATTTAGAAAAGCGGTTTTGACGTGCAATATGTCAGATATCGTAGTCATAGTATGAAGCATTGGAAAGTAGGATCCTGATAGACTTAAGCATAGCGACAAGTCTAGCTTCGAAAGTCTCAACTTTTCCATCTACACCAATTTATCTTTCTCAAACATCCACTTGCTCCCGATGGGTTTTACCCCTTCAGGAGCAACATGCAAAGCCAACACTTTGCTGGTGTATTTGGATTCCATCTCAGATCGCATAGCATCCAGCCATTTCACAAAGTCTCCACTTATGATGGCCTGCTAGAAACTAGTTGGGTCATCATCCCCATGATGCAATCCTCGTTCCCACTGTCTATGAGAAAATCGTAGTATCTTTCTGGTGGATGAGGAACCCTACTAGATTTGTGGAGCGGCTGCAGTTCGTCGGGGACTATTGAATCCTCCGGTTCCACCAAATTGTCAGTTATAGTTTGCTTTGCTGGAACTTCATCCAGTTCTACCCCATCGCCACTAATTTCTTCGACAAGAAATTCCTTTTCTAAAACGGTGGCATGTCGAGAAACAAAACATCTTTTGTTCCTCGGTATGGTAGAAGATATTCCCTCGTGAGTGTTTTGGATATCCTACAAACTTGCACAAAACTGACCTTGCCTCGAGCTTTTCTGGATTTCTCTTTTCAACATAGGCCGGACAACCCCATATCTTAACTCGTTTAAGAGATGGTCTCTTCCCATTCCATATCTCATATGGTGTGGTAGGCAACGGATTTGATCGGAACTCTATTCAATAGGTATGCATCTTCTCAAGTGCATGTCCCTAAAAGAAAATAGGCAACTCAGCAGTACTCATCATAGAGCGCACCATGTCTCATAGGGTGAGATTTCTCCATCTCGATATACCGTTGTGCTGTGGCGTATACGGAGGAGTAAACTGAGAGAGAATCTTATTCTTTTTTAAATAGTGTCGGAATTCTGTGCTCCAGTATTCTTCTTTCCGATCATATCGATGGATTTGAATACCTTTACCAATCTGGTTCTCAATTTCGTACTTATATTCCTTGAAATTCTCAAAAGATTCAGTTTTTTGTTTCAACAAGAACACATCTCCGTATCTTGAGAGACATCGGTGAATGTAATAAAGTACGCGGAACCATCCCTGGCATATGTAGACATAGGACTACATACATCACCATGTATCTGTCCAAGAGTTCTGTAGCACTTTCTCCGTTTCCAGTAAATGGAGATTTGGTCATCTAGTCTTTGAGCCATGACTGGCAAGTTTCATAAGATATAAATTTGAACGGATTCAAATATGCATCCTTATGGAAATTTAGCTAGTCTTGTTTCATCGATATGACCCAGTCTACAATGCCACAAGAAGACTTTGTTCATTTCTGAATTGTTCCTCTTGTGTTTGTTCTGCACATTAGAACCGTGTTTTGATTCAGAACGTTCATACTGTTATACAACGTACCTTATCCAATTTTTAGTTATATGTATGCCCTAAAGGCCATTACTGTACATGAGATGTATATTTTAGTGGATGCTTGGACATATATAGGGAGGACTTTCTTGATCGACAAGATAGTATGCTATCTGGTTACTCTTTATCTTAACATGTACACTGGTTGTCTCTCTGCTACATGTTGGTAAAGCCCTTAAGATGTGTACTTGACTACCTGGATTATGATGCGGATCATACTAGTGGGACAATGGTAGTCTGTGAGTACATCTTTTAATGTCTCTAGTCGTGGGTGTTTCGAGACGGGGCATCGATATACCGGAGTAGACAAGAGTGTAGATTCTCGACCCATGTAGATTGGCGATGGATGATCCCATATCCATTGGTGTTTGACATCAGAGATGATATACGGGTGCTCAGTGGAGACTGGGTGTAAGTCCACATTGCCCACCCCGGTGCTTACGGGGAAGCGGAAAACGGAATAAAAATCAAATTTTTATCAACTATAGGCAACATGGACTAGATAAAGAAGGATCTTTGCTAAACAAAAACAAGCTAAAGCTAACTAGAAACTAGCTAAGTGTTAAATGGTTATACCTTGGGCTTTATGTCCTTCTCTCCTTGCTCCTTGGAGTAGTGGAAAGGGATCACCTTTGTCGTCTTCTCACGTCGAAGAAAGATCCACCCGAAAGCCTCAACCTTTGGCTTCAACTCCAAGCTAGAAGTAACTTGGGTGCTAGAAGTGCTAATCCAAGAACCCTAGATGAGAGTAGAGATTATCAAGAAGAGGTTTTTCTCAAGGTCAAGTGTTTCTCAACACATGAGAGGGGAGAGCTTGAGGGAGAGGAAGAACAAGAGAGAGAAAGTAAATGATAGAATGAGAGAAAAATAAACCATTCTCACATATATGTGTGAATTATTATAAATTGATAATTAGCTAGATAATTGTCATGGTTAATCAAGACATGACCATTATCGTTTCATTTTTAATGCAAATTGCAAGGATCAAAGAGCATCTTCCAAATGAAATGATGATGGTCAAAGTGTCAACCTAGGTCAACAAGTCAAGAAGGTCAAATGATCAACAACCATAACCATGCACAATTATTAAACTAGTATCAATTAACCATAATACACACATAAGCATTAGGGTTAATAAAATGACAATGGTCATTAACCCTAATCAAAGTCCTCTCCCTCTGTCTCAAGAAACTGTGCATACGCACCCGTATTCGTGATCCGAGGAACACGAATACAAAGAGATAAAACCAATCCCAAATCATATACTAGGATCCGGCTTAAACCAAAGCCCGCTAGTATAAGCTGTCCGGACAATAAACGTGCACAAGTGCGCGGATGTGAACGAACCCTGTCGCAAAACCATGCGACCTCTACTCATTTTGCCTAAAGGCGAATAGATCTCTGTGTGGGACTCTAAAGACTCGACACTACGCTGGCTGTGGGTTTAACCACAGACCGCAAGCGGCACAAGCTGTACGTAACGGTCCCCAGGTAGATGCCGATAAGAAGACTGACGAGGTGAACCCCATCTGAACTCCTACTGAGCCTGTATGTGACAGTTTCCGTACAGTCCGGTCTGTTCGTCTGATACATCGCATGGCGGGCCTACGGGGGCGGTGAACGTCAGTCCCCTAATAGCGGTACAAGTCGTGTCGGAGTGTAGCCCAGAACACCCTGAGATAACACTGGAAACCTACCAGTATATCTCGCTTGCCCTGGCCAGGGACTACTTGTGTAATGGCTCTCCTGGACACAGCGCGATGTCAACCCCCAATACCGGGAGAGACAAATCCTGTCTAACCGTCACTGCCTCCAAGTGCTTCGGGACTGCACCCAAAAACTACCTGTTTACACAACTCCTTTGAGCCGTGGTAGGGTAGTAATCAAAGTGCAGTGGGAACACACTCGAGGCGAAGTGACATTGTCAAGTCTGCGGACTAAGCTGTACTCATGTCACCTGGGAACCGATAACCGACGATAGGCATAAAACCAACCAACAGTTCCCGACGAGTCCTGTCCAGTGTACTCGTAACCTAACGAGCACCCGCATTCTATCTCAAGTACGACGTACTGACGGCTGTAGGACAGACCGTCTCCCACACTGGGATGAGAAGTGCATACGCTAGTCTACTCCGGAGTATCGATGCCCTTTCTCGATAGTCCAACGACTAGGGACCTGTATAAGGATGTGCTATAAATCACCCAGCTCCCACGAGTGTGAGCGCCATCACAACGCTGGTAATCAAGCAAAGATCTTAAGGGCTCTACTAATATGTATATCAGCAATATGCTAAAAGAAACACATGCACATATTAAAGCAGAGACAAACCAAGTAGCATACTACCATTTCGAGCAAGATTGTATATACAACTGTGAATATCCCAAGCTTCCATCAAGTAATATACAAACTAGTATGATACAGTAATGGCCTCTAGGACATATACACTAACAATCTCCCACTTGCACTAAGGCCATGTACTGGCGTATCGAAGACCTATCATCTCGATCAGCCGCTCGAACTGAGTCTGGGGCAAGGCCTTGGTGAATGGATCTGCTGTGTTATCTTCTGAAGCAACCTTCCGAACCTCGATCTCCTGGCGATCCACGATCCCCCTGATCAGGTGATACCGCCTCAAGATGTGTCTGGATTTCTGATGGGACTTGGGTTCCTTCTCTAAAGCTATAGCCCCGTTGTTGTCGCAATACAGAGGTATTGGGTCAACAATGGATGGAACCACCTGAAGTTCTTTCAAGAACTTCCTCATCCAGACAGCTTCTTTTGCGGCATTAGATGCAACGATGTATTCCGCTTCCATAGTCGAGTCAGCAACGGTTTCCTGTTTGGAGCTCTTCCAACACACCGCCCTTCCATTGAGGGTAAAGACAAAACCCGACATAGACTTGGAATCATTCTTGTCACTCTGGAAGCTGGAGTCAGTAGAGGCCTCAATCTGGAGGTCTTTTCCGCCATACACCAAGAGCATCTCCTTAGTCCTTCTCTGGTACTTGAGAATGTTCTTTACTGCTATCCAATGTTTCTGTCATGACCCGAAGTACGGAACATGACCGGCACTTAAACTACGAACGTCTCAAGGCGTACGTAATCTAAGTAAACCGAAAACCCAGAAATCCAAACCAAGAAAAGTAGTAGAGTGAAGGAAAACCAATTTAAAACAAGTAGCTTTTAATAGCATAAGCCGAATTATGCAGTTTTTAAAACATCATACCGAAAATTTCGGCAGAGTCTCCTTTGTAAATACTGGCCCCCAAACGGGATACAACATGAATAGTATACGAAATCAAGAAAAGGGCATCCCCAAGCGGGAGCTAGCTCTTCGTCAATCGAGGGTCACAACCACACAAACAATATAATATACAACGCCAACGGCGAGGATCAAAACTCAAAAGGAAACTCAAAACCACCAGAAATATAACGAGCGACTCTAAGGTCGAAAGAATAAACAACACCGGTCTCTATCTCAAAAAAAAACATGTTTGGTTGATGGAATTTACTAGATACAACGGAATAATATTATACAAGGTAATATGAAGGGTATGATACAAGAAAAACCCACCTACTAGCAAGTCACACGAATGAAACTGAGCCCGCAAGCCGTAATGAAACCTGTACGGCAAACCTGCAAGAAACTGGGGCACAACGGGGATGAGTTGCCAACTCGTGAATAGAAAAACATCTACGCACAGAAATCGCATAAATAACGCAACCTAGGTCAATGATCATAATATATCCTCAAATATATAACCAGCAGCCTATAACAAGGCTAGGGTAAATATCTAACCCGAGTGTAATCTCATGTGCACGTGTCAGTGCCTCAGGTAGCAATATATCATATGAATGAGGTATGAATGCATGAAAACAGAATACATGTAAATGAAGAAACTGTTTTCATAAATTAGTGAGATTTCCTTCGTATTTTTAAACTGAGGTATCATAATGAAATCAGTATCAACAGTGTCTAGCATCGACACAAAACATAAATCTCATTGTCTCGAAATATCAATGTCTCAATCTCAATATCTAGGGCGCCGTCAGTCCAGACCGGCCCCTACCATCCATCTCAAGACTACGACGGTATCCTCCGGATATCCGACGCGTCGGGTAATATCACCGGTAGGTAATCTGTCCCCTGCCAGGCTCAACGTCAACACCATATTCATCTTGACCCGGGGTACCATACCGGGCCCACCATGTACCCGTGACGGTTACTCCACTCCTCGACACGGATCTCGAAAACCACAGCAAAATCATGGTGGACGACACTTACATCACTAGAAACCGCAATTTACAGATTTTAAAAGGTTAATAAGTTTAGAAATTTTGCGGCTTTCCCCCGAAATCCAGAAATACCATAAATCTCAAGAAGTCATCACAAGTGCATATGTCAATGCTAATGAATGTATATGGTGTCAATAACCAAGTTGCAATGTATGATTAATAACTAGGCATGAACAATGGAATAACAGTATACATGAAGTGACAAGTAATAACTACAATGTCTAAACTGGCATATAACCCAGATACACTAATATCGTATCAACTACTAACTAACAAGCTAAGCCAAGCAATAGTATTTTCTAAGTGTACGTGACATGGCAATTACCGATGAAGATGTGTGTGAGCCGGCAAGTAAGTGTATGTGGTATATACGCATCATCGGTAATGGTGCTGGTGTCCTAACAGCATGATATCAATAATGGAGTATGCAGCAAAATAAGTATGCGGGGCAGAGCGAACAGCAATAATGTGCGGAAGCAGAATACTAGACACAACGATAACTAATCCGTATTAAACTAATATAAGTCCTACAAATGGTGCCTTTTGAAATAACACGAATCATGGGGTTTTGAAAATAGGGGCTACGGTGTTTTTATGAAGATAAGTCTTTTGAAATATCCGTAGGATCCCTTGGGCTGTCTTTTAAAATACCCACGATTCGTTAGTTTTTGAAATAGGTAGGAGTCTAATCTAATCTAACAACTACACTAAATTATACGGCAGAACTAACAAGCTGAACTACAGATAAGGAAACCGCCTATTATCTGAGTCGATACATATACCTACCTGTATATGTATAGTCGGTGATCCCGCCTCAATAATATCATATCCGATACCATATCTATAATCAGACATCCCAAGTCAAGAGTGCGGATCAAACATCAAAATATAGCTCGTACGTAAATCCGTCGTACGGCATCCCAAATCTGGGTACGGGTCAATATCACATTCATCATACTATTCACCTGGTATCCTCTTTATAAATTATCATGATCGGGGTACTGATCTACGTCTAGTACCATACTGATACCGCCTAAGTATGCATGGACGTGTGAAACACTACGTCAAGGACCCGCTACAACGTCATGTCGTATCTCAAATACGAGTCCTGCTATATCACCGATCTCACGGCCTCAATCAAATCTCATCGACTCAGCTCAACCCCAAGTATCATCCTCAATCCGTATGTGAACACATAGTCCCATACCCATGTGAACACATAACTATAAAGAATCCCATGAGCACATATCAATAGGAATGTATGCAAGTATGTATGTGTGTATGTGTAGTGCAACACTACCCTAGGGTTCGCAACACTAAAGTAATCCAACACACCAATATCCATCCTAAGCATCGTTATTAATCCCAAATAACATATAATAATTGTTGGTGTGTATACGCATCCGTATACACCACCACGGACTGCGGGGGTGCTATACGCCATCCACCCGACTTCTCCCCGTAGATATAAATCTACTCACCTGGTCCTCGCTAGCCGGTGCCGACGTCGCCACGCGCTTGCTTATCGTCTCGAAGTCCACATGGGGGTACCTACATATCATAACGCACCATATCTCATTAAAACTAAATTCGAGATCGAAACGGCATACGAAAATCAAATCGCCACGCGTATCACGCATAGGTCCAAACCTATCGCCTACGCATGCAAGAATAGTCAAACCAACCCTCGATGTCGATGTACAAACGTCAAACCATCGAGAAAAATCCAATCACACTCATTTGCACATTCACGAACACTAATTTTAATATAAACTAGGTTAAAACTCACAAAAACCCCAATTTCACTTAAAAGGTCATTTTTCCGAAAATCTAGCAAGCACATTTCGCCGTTTTTGTACAAAACATGATGTTTAAATGAATGTAGCGGCCAATATATTTATTAAATATCTTAATTAAGTCATATAAACAATTTCCGGAATTTAATCTCATTAAATTCCTAAAACCCTAATATTCTAGTTTACAAAAATACCCTTTTTAACAATTTCAAAGCAAAAATGCACAAACTACAATCTAGGTTAGATTTGCATGATCTAAAGCATTAAACCACACTTAATAAAGTTAATGAAGTCATGAAAAACCTAAACACATTTTTAATCCCAAGTATTTAACCAATTCAAAAATCTAGTAGGCAAATTAGCACATTAACACAATTTTTTTTTACTAACCATTAGCACTAGCTACTAATCTTGTATTAACATGACAAAAAGCCTAAATATAACACACAACCATACACCAATTTTATGAACCCTAACTTGCATTCAAATTCATAACTTGAATTCCAAAACTTGCAATTAAACTCACAATCCAAATTAACACTTAATTAAATTAGCTTAAGAAATTAGTAACAAATTAAGCAAAAGGTTTAGAAATTATACCCAAAAACATTTGATGATCCACAAGCACCCATAGCCTCCCAAATTGAAATCTTATTCCCTAGATCCATGCTAGATAGGCAAATGAAAAATGGGTAGGAGTTGGAATTTGATTTTTTTTTGATTTTGGGTGGAATTTGATGAATTTTTGAAGGTAAAAAGGGTGGGATTTTTGGAGAAGAGATGAGATGAGGTAAAGAGAGAGGAGGGCTGCAGGAAATCAGCAAGGGCTCGGCTAATGAGGGGAGAGAAGAGAGAGTGAGGTGATTGGAGAAAGAATTTGGTCAAAAAGTCAACATTTTACTTCTATCATTCTCTTTTCTTTTCTTTCTTTTCTTTTGCAACACAAGTGGGGACAATTGAGAGGGGGACTGCTGAATCAGCCATAAGAAAGGAAAAATGGGGGTGTGTGAGTGTGGGTATGGGTGTGGGGTGATGAAAAATGATAAATATAATACCCCAAACATCCATTTACGCTAAAAAAAAGCCTTTTTTCTTCAATAATTTCTAAACCGTTTTGGCAAATGATTTCGTTCCAAAAACCACATGATAAAATTTTATTTAATGTTTTATGATGCACAAAATTTGTTTCAACTCATTCCAATTTGTAATTTTCCCTAATTAAATGTATTAGTGACGGCTTAAAATAATAATAAAATAATATTTTTTCAGAAAATTTGAAATTTCACCAGCTGCTCAATAAACACTAAATAATAGCAATTACATAGCTAGAATATGTATATTTAATTTTTATAATAAGATATTTGTATTTTGACTTTTTACAGAAAACCCCCGTATTTTACCGATTTTTTCGAAATTTCACCGAAACGATTTTCAAAACGTTACAATCTTCCCCCCTTAAAGAAATTCGGTCCCCGAATTTAAATTCAAACTCCCCCAAATACTCAAACATCTAAGAAAAACTATCAAGTCGTCGGGGCTCCAAAATTGTAACTACATAAAATAAATCGTTGCGCAGCGCATGCGCTTGAAAAATGAGCATATAACTCAAATCGAAACTCCGTCAAGCATCCCGCAATCATCGGAGTCATGGGGAAGACATCAATGCCAAATCCAAAGCAAAACCAATATGATATAACTTGAAACTATACATGTAAATATCGAATCTATATATATAAGTATCTGAAGGAAATGCGTGCCAAATCTCTTTAAGTCGCTGTGCACGCATATAACACTGCACAGTGGCGGGCGTCTATCATAAGAAAATAACTATATACATATATACCTTTGTTTGAAATGTACGTTCCGCCGTTTTGGAAACAATTTAGAAGGGTCTCCTTGTTTTAAACATTTCGTGTCGTATCAGACACGTAGGTAAATACTGAGGCTATTGCTCGCTTTTTGGAAATCCCTTCAATAACTATCAATGCATGCAAAAATATATTCAGGTACTATCCTCTGACTAGTCCTGCTCAGTACGAAAACACATAGCAATATCATAAAAACGTACTGCTCTATACGAAATCAATCCCAAAATATGCACATGAATGCTACGTGCGTCTGGTGCGCACGGAAATCAAAATCCATGAATGTGCAATACATGCGCACAGAAACAATATCTAAGTGCATCGGGTATGCACGAAACATCTGTCGTAGGCAACGTGTGTGCCTGACAGCAAAATCAGGTGCATCTGACATGCACGAAAAATCTCGAATTAGTGCATCTGGTGTGCACCAAATCGCATCTCGTAACAGGTGCCCAACAGGCGCTAAAAATCCAATCCGGTGCATAAAATGCACAAAACAAATGTCGAGCATCACCCTCGAATTCGAAATCCAGTGTATCCAAGTGCACAAAATACATGTCACTGCACTGCCAGCATATATAAACTATACAGAGTGCAGGAACCAAATCGCGTGCGTGCATACGCACAAAATCAACTCAACTGTTTAAAACCGTAAAATCACAAACATGTGAAACTAAAGCACGAAAACGATATCAAGTGCAACTCTGTGCAAAGATCGTAAATCCTCAATTATCAAAATCAAATTATACGAATAAATCACCCAAAACATCGAAATCAATAATGGCGGAACAGTACCGCTCAAGCGCATCCTCTAAGAATCTCGGCCAACTGCCACGGTCACTAGTGGGACGTCTCGTCGATGATCATGAACTCTGTCCTGCTGGCGTGCGTAACCATGACCACTCCTGGGTCAAGGTCTTCACTGTGAATTACCAATCTTTCGGTCCATCGGCTCATCGGCCCTGTCGGGTGTGCTAACGGGGACGATTCCGTTCTGGCACTTCTCTGGTCATCTCTTGGTCAATCATCGCGACCACTCGTAAGACAGCATATCACTGGCGTCGGCCTCTGGCTTTCTGAATATACGTGACACATCTGATCTTGGGTGCAAGTATCATTGCAGCAGTGTCCTGGAAGGAATCCTGCTCACGGTCTCGTCCATGTCTCGTCTCTGCCAACTGTCCGGAAGTCATTGTCCTTTCCTATATCTGCATCTTGGTCTGGAACGACTGCATACTCATCGCGACTCCTTCTGGAAGGTAAGTCCAAGTACCATGCCTCCGCATGCGCATCGCATCTCTAATGTCGGCGGAGTGGAACGTCATCTCATCTAGATCTGGTGCGAACCTCTTACTCCACTTTTTTCTAACGTCGTCTGCTTTGGACTCGTCTCGTCGCGGCTGCATGGACTGAGCTCCAACGACTATCCTCGTATCTAGAGTCTCTCAAGAATGCGTCTCACCACCTAGCATCCGATTGAAGTCGAACCATCCGATCGATTCGTCGAAACCTCATAATCCCTCAAGAGCTCAACATCTTGGTACCGTTTAATAGTATCGAATATATATACCACAGCATCGGTGGTCCAGCCGTAGAAGGGCAAACCCAAGCCTTACTAATGGCGCCGCAGAACTGCCGCAAACCCTAAGGTTCAAAGGCTTTCATACGGTCATTAAGTCGAGTTAGGGTTTCATTCTTCTAGAGGGACCATAGAATTGCCTGCATGTCTTTCCGAATACTTTAAACTTGGAATAATAGGTTTCCGACATTCGATCGTCTCTGTCGACCCTCACGTCTCTGCGTGAAGTCGTCTCTAGCTGGAAGCAATCTATCTGATGACCTCGCATCGGGGTAAGCGAACGAACCACCTGTCCTAGTCATTCATCATCGGGTGACTAGCGACCTTCTATCATCTATTCGTACAACTCGCCCCGTAATAGCTCCAACATATGGGGCGATATCTCGTCGCTCGCAGCAACCACTGGCTTGCTCGTCTGCATGCTGAACAGTGCCTCAATCATCAGGAGTAAGCAACACACCAACGGTCATCAAAATCTGGCTGGCCTCTATCATTGGCTCAATTCTCTAGTGTCGATCAGCGCCTCCGAGTAACCTCATACAGCGATCCATCCAACGCTCGTGGTGCAAAAACACAATCCAAAAGACACATCTCTACAATCGTGTGTCGCCCGAATCACGCCATGGTCAGTCCTCGTTCGTAACGAGCTCATGCTGACCGCAACTCTAGCCGTAGCTCTCCCTACCGTAACTGTAGCAGCAAAACCAAACTGATACCGATGAGGCTAGATCAGGAGGAATATAATACTGAACAAGGAAATGTACATCCTAAGGCTTCATAAGTGGAGTGGCGTGTCGTAAATATGCCGCGGAACATACCAACGGTACGTCACTCTAATTTAGTCACCTGTTCCATCAACCAAGGGTCATCCTACGCTCCGAAGGTAAAACCTAATGCTCTGATACCAACTTTGTCACGACCCGAAGTACGGAACATGACCGGCACTTAAACTACGAACGTCTCAAGGCGTACGTAATCTAAGTAAACCGAAAACCCAGAAATCCAAACCAAGAAAAGTAGTAGAGTGAAGGAAAACCAATTTAAAACAAGTAGTTTTTAATAGCATAAGCCGAATTATGCAGTTTTTAAAACATCAAAAATTTACCGAAAATTTCGGCAGAGTCTCCTTTGTAAATACTGGCCCCCAAACGGGATACAACATGAATAGTATACGAAATCAAGAAAAGGGCATCTCCAAGCGGGAGCTAGCTCTTCGTCAATCGACGGTCACAACCACACAAACAATATAATATACAACGCCAACGGCGAGGATCAAAACTCAAAAGAAAACTCAAAACCACCAGAAATATAACGAGCGACTCTAAGGTCGAAAGAATAAACAACACTGGTCTCTATCTCAAAAAAAACATGTTTGGTTGATGGAATTTACTAGATACAACGGAATAGTATTATACAAGGTAATATGAAGGGTATGATACAAGAAAAACCCACCTACTAGCAAGTCACCCGAATGAAACTGAACCCGCAAAGCCGTAATGAAACCTGTATGGCAAACCTGCAAGAAACTGGGGCACAACGGGGGTGAGTTGCCAACTCGTGAATAGAAAAACATCTATGCACAGAAATCGCATAAATAACGCAACCTAGGTCAATGATCATAATATATCCTCAAATATATAACCAGCAGCCTATAACAAGGCTAGGGTAAATATCTAACCCGAGTGTAATCTCATGTGCCCGTGTCAGTGCCTCAGGTAGCAATATATCATATGAATGAGGTATGAATGCATGAAAACAGAATACATGTAAATGAAGAAACTGTTTTCATAAATTAGTGAGATTTCCTTCGTATTTTTAAACTGAGGTATCATAATGAAATCAGTATCAACAGTGTCTAGCATCGACACAAAACATAAATCTCACTGTCTTGAAATATCAATGTCTCGATCTCAATATCTAGGGCGCCGTCAGTCCAGACCGGCCCCTACCATCCATCTCAAGACCACGACGGTATCCTCCGGATATCCGACGCGTCGGGTAATATCACCGGTAGGTAATCTGTCCCCTGCCAGGCTCAACGTCAACACCACATTCATCTTGCCCCGGGGTACCATACCGGGCCCACCATGTACCCGTGACGGTTCCTCCACTCCTCGACACGGATCTCGAAAACCACAGCAAAATCATGGTGGACGACACTTACATCACTAGAAAACTGCAATTTACATATTTTAAAAGGTTAATAAGTTTAGAAATTTTGCGGCTTTCCCCCGAAATCCAGAAATATCATAAATATCAAGAAGTCATCACAAGTGCATATGTCAATGCTAATGAATGTATATGGTGTTAATAACCAAGTTGCAATGTATGATTAATAACTAGGCATGAACAATGGAATAACAGTATGAATGAAGTGACAAGTAATAACTACAATGTCTAAACTGGCATATAACCCAGATACACTAATATCGTATCAACTACTAACTAACAAGCTAAGCCAAGCAATAGTATTTTCTAAGTGTACGTGACATGGCAATTACCGATGAAGATGTGTGTGAGCCGGCAAGTAAGTGTATGTGGTACATACGCATCATCGGTAATGGTGCTGGTGTCCTAACAGCATGATATCAATAATGGAGTATGCAGCAAAATAAGTATGCGGGGCAGAGCGAACAGCAATAATGTGCGGAAGCAGAATACTAGACACAACGATAACTAATCCGTATTAAACTAATATAAGTCCTACAAATGGTGCCTTTTGAAATAACACGAATCATGGGGTTTTGAAAATAGGGGCTACGGTGTTTTTATGAAAAGATATGTCTTTTGAAATATCCGTAGGATCCCTTGGGCTGTCTTTTAAAATACCCACGATTCGTTAGTTTTTGAAATAGGTAGGTGTCTAATCTAATCTAACAACTACACTAAACTATACGGCTGAACTAACAAGATGAACTACAGGTAAGGAAACCGCCTATTATCTGAGTCGATACATATACCTACCTGTATATGTATAGTCGGTGATCCCGCCTCAGTAATATCATATCCGATACCATATCTATAATCAGACATCCCAAGTCAAGTGTGCGGATCAAACATCAAAATATAGCTCGTACGTAAATCCGTCGTATGGCATCCCAAATCTGGGTATGGGTCAATATCACATTCATCATACTATTCACCTGGTATCCTCTTTATAAATTATCATGATCGGGGTACTGATCTACGTCTAGTACCATACTGATACCGCCTAAGTATGCATGGACGTGTGAAACACTACGTCAAGGACCCGCTACAACGTCATGTCGTATCTCAAATACGAGTCCTGCTATATCACCGATCTCACGGCCTCAATCAAATCTCATCGACTCAGCTCAACCCCAAGTATCATCCTCAATCCGTATGTGAACACATAGTCCCATACCCATGTGAACACATAACTATAAAGAATCCCATGAGCACATATCAATAGGAATGTATGCAAGTATGTATGTGTGTATGTGTAGTGCAACACTACCCTAGGGTTCGCAACACAAAAGTAATCCAACACACCAATATCCATCCTAAGCATCGTTATTAATCCCAAATAACATATAATAATTGTTGGTGTGTATACGCATCCGTATACACCACCACGGACTGCGGGGGTGCTATACGCCATCCACCCGACTTCTCCCCGTAGATATAAATCTACTCACCTGGTCCTCGCTAGCCGGTGCCGACGTTGCCACGCGCTTGCTTATCGTCTCGAAGTCCACATGGGGGTACCTACATATCATAACGCACCATATCTCATTAAAACTAAATTCGAGATCGAAACGGCATACGAAAATCAAATCGCCACGCGTATCACGCATAGGTCCAAACCTATCGCCTACGCATGCAAGAATAGTCAAACCAACCCTCGATGTCGATGTACAAACGTCAAACCATCGAGAAAAATCCAATCACACTCATTTGCACATTCACGAACACTAATTTTAATATAAACTAGGTTAAAACTCACAAAAACCCCAATTTCACTTAAAAGGTCATTTTTCCGAAAATCTAGCAAGCACATTTCGCCGTTTTTGTACAAAACATGATTTTTAAATGAATGTAGCGGCCAATATATTTATTAAATATCTTAAGTAAGTCATATAAACAATTTCCGGAATTTAATCTCATTAAATTCCAAAAACCCTAATATTCTAGTTTACAAAAATACCCTTTTTAACAATTTCAAAGCAAAAATGCACAAACTACAATCTAGGTTAGATTTGCATGATCTAAAGCATTAAACCACACTTAATAAAGTTAATGAAGTCATGAAAAACCTAAACACATTTTTAATCCCAAGTATTTAACCAATTCAAAAATCTAGTAGGCAAATTAGCACATTAACACAATTTTTTTTTACTAACCATTAGCACTAGATACTAATCTTGTATTAACATGAAAAAAAGCCTAAATATAACACACAACCATACACCAATTTTACAAACCCTAACTTGCATTCAAATTCATAACTTGAATTCCAAAACTTGCAATTAAACTCACAATCCAAATTAACACTTAATTAAATTAGCTTAAGAAATTAGTAACAAATTAAGCAAAAGGTTTAGAAATTATACCCAAAAACATTTGAAGATCCACAAGCACCCATAGCCTCCCAAATTGAAATCTTATTCCCTAGATCCATGCTAGATAGGCAAATGAAAAATGGGTAGGAGTTGGAATTTGATTTTGTTTTGATTTTGGGTGGAATTTGATGAATTTTTGAAGGTAAAAAGGGTGGGATTTTTGGAGAAGAGATGAGATGAGGTAAAGAGAGAGGAGGGCTGCAGGAAATCAGCAAGGGCTCGGCTAATGAGGGGACAGAAGAGAGAGTGAGGTGATTGGAGAGAGAATTTGGTCAAAAAGTCAACATTTTACTTCTATCATTCTCTTTTCTTTTCTTTCTTTTCTTTTGCAACACAAGTGGGGACAATTGAGAGGGGGACTGCTGAAATCAGCCATAGGAAAGGAAAAATGGGGGTGTGTGAGTGTGGGTATGGGTGTGGGGTGATGAAAAATGATAAATATAATACCCCAAACATCCATTTACGCTAAAAAAAGCCTTTTTTCTTCAATAATTTCTAAACCGTTTTGGCAAATGATTTCGTTCCAAAAACCACACGATAAAATTTTATTTAATGTTTTATGATGCACAAAATTTGTTTCAACTCATTCCAATTTGTAATTTTCCCTAATTAAATGTATTAGTGACGGCTTAAAATAATAATAAAATAATATTTTTTCAGAAAATTTGAAATTTCACCAGCGGCTCAATAAACACCAAATAATAGCAATTATATAGCTAGAATATGTATATTTAATTTTTATAATAAGATATTTGTATTTTGACTTTTTACAGAAAACCCCCGTATTTTACCGATTTTTTCGAAATTTCACCGAAACGATTTTCAAAACGTTACAGTTTCTCCCCAGGGTTTGACTGATACCAGCTTACCACACTCAGTGCATAAGCCACATCCGGTCTGGTACACAACATCGCATACATTATAGAGCCTACCGCAAAAGCGTAGGGTATAATAGACATGCGATCCCTCTCCAAATCAGTCTTGGGAGACATTTCTTTGGAGAGGGTGATCCCGTGACAAGCCGGTAGATTACCGCGCTTGGAATCTTCCATACTGAATCTCTTCAGTATGGCGTTGATGTACCTGGACTGCGAAAGTCCTAATATCCTCTTGGATCTGTCACGGTAGATCTGGATACCCAGAATGTATGAGGCATCACCCAGGTCTTTCATGGAGAACCTGTATGACAAGAACCCCTTAACAGATTGTAGCATAGGAATGTCATTTCCTATTAAGAGAATGTCATCCACGTATAAAACGAGGAATACCACAGTTCTCGCTACAAATCTACAATTGATACATGGTTCATCTGGATTTTTAATAAAGCCAAATTCCTTGACCGTCTCATCAAAACAGATGTTCCAACTCCGAGATGCCTGCTTTAGTCCATAAATGGACTTAAGCAACTTGCACACCTTTCCGCTGCCCCTACTCTGAATGAAACCCTCTGGCTGGTCCATATAGACACACTCCTCTAAATGACCATTTAGAAAAGCTGTCTTTACGTCCATCTGCCAAATCTCATAATCGTGGAAGGCAGCAATGGCAAGAAAGATCCGAATGGATTTCAGCATAGCTACTGGAGAAAAGGTTTCGTCATAGTCCAAACCAGGTCGCTGACGAAAACCCTTTGCTACCAGTCTAGCTTTATAGGTCTCAACCTGTCCATCTACACCAATCTTCCTTTTGAAGATCCACTTGCATCCTACGGGTTTTACCCCATCTGGAGTAATGTCCAACGTCCATGCTTTGTTGGTGTACATGGACTCCATTTCGGTCCGCATTGCATCCATCCATTTTACCGAGTCGACGCTCTGAATGGCTTGCTGGAAGCTAGTAGGCTCATCACAATCTATGATGCAATCCTCTCTATCCCCGTCAATGAGAAAACCGTAGTATCTCTCGGGTAGATGAGACTGCCTACTACTCCTGCGGAGTGGCGTGGGAATGTCCTGATCTTTCGAACCCTCTAGTTCTACTAAGCTTTCAGTAATAGCTCGTGGTTCTGGAATTTCTTCCAGTTCTATTGTGCTCCCACTTAGTTCTTTTTCTATGAACTGGTGTTCTAGAAAGTGGGCATGGCGAGAAACAAAGACCTTTTGTTCCTCTTCGCAATAGAAGAAATATCCCTTGGAGTTCCTTGGATATCCCACAAACTTGCACTGTACTGAGCGTGCCTCGAGCTTGTCCGCATGCTGCTTTTTTACAAAAGCTGGACATCCCTATGTCTTAATGTGATTAAGATAGGGTCTCTTCCCACACCACATCTGATATGGTGTAGTAGGCACAGTCTTAGTTGGAACTCGGTTCAAAAGGTATGCAGCTGATTCTAGCGCATATCCCCAGAACGATCACGGCAACTCAGCGTTACTCATCATGGACCGTACCATATCCAATAGGGTTCTGTTCCGTCTTTCCGATACACCGTTGTGTTGTGGAGTGTATGGAGGAGTAAGCTGAGAGAGAATTCCATTCTCTTTTAAGTAACCCAGGAACTCGGCACTCAAGTATTCACCACCTCGATCAGATCTCAATACCTTGATAATTTTGCCTGTTTATTTTTCTACTTCATTCTTATATTCCTGGAATTTTTCAAAAGCCTCGGATTTATGTTTCATTAAGAAGACATAACCGTACCTTGAAAAGTCATCCGTAAAAGTAATGAAGTAAAAATAACCGCTTCGTGCATGTATAGACATTGGACCGCACACGTCGCTGTGTACGAGTCCCAAGAGCGAGCTCGCTCTTTCTCCGTATCCAGTGAACAGAGTCTTTGTCATCTTTCCTTTGAGACATGATTGACAAGTTGCATACGATTGATATTCGAACGGATCCAAATATCCTTCTGCATGTAACTTAGTCAACCTTCTCTCATTGATGTGACCCAGTCTACAATGCCATAAGAAAGTTCTATTGATTTCTGGAGACTTTCTTTTGTGTGTATTCTGGACATTGAAAATCTGTGGTTGGTTTAAAACGTATATACCATTGTTCAATGTACCTGACCCAATCAAAACTTGATTAAGGTGAATGTTCACTACATTACTTACAAATGCAAATTCATAACCTTCTTTAGATAATAAAGATACAGAAATGATATTACAGGTTGCATTTGGTACATAATAACAACTACGCAAAACCAAAAAATGTCCATCCGACAATCCCAGGTGATAGTCCCCCACGGCCTCAGCATCCATGCTAGCACTGTTTGCAACTCTGAGGGTCATGTCACCTGCCTTCAAAACTCTACGCTTTCTCAACTCCTGCAAAGAATTACAGATATGAGATCCTGATCCGGTATCCAATACCCAGGATGTAGAGTTTATTAATAGACAGTTTTCAATAACATACACACCTGAAGCTGAAGCCGCAACTCGCTTCAAATCCTGTGTTCTGGCCTTCCAAGCCTTGCAATCCTGTTTCCAGTGACCACTTTGGTGACAATAGAAGCATTCTTCCTTCCCCACCAGCTTTCCTGCTACCTTTGTTGCTTTTCCTTTTCCCTTCGTATCCACTTTACCGACACCGCCTCTTGGTTTGGTGGGGGCTTTCTTCTTCTTACCCTTGGCTTTCGCCCTGGATCTAGAAGAGGAAGATCCTCTTACAAACAAAGTGGATGTCTCCCTACCCTTCTGTAAGGTGCCCTCAGCACTCATCAACATGTTCAGAAGTTCGGAAAGTTCAACCTCCTTTCCTTGCATGTTGAAGTTAAGAATAAACTGGGCGTAAGTGGAAGGAAGGGACTGGAGAATTAAATCAGTATAGAGTTCATTCTCCAACGTGGTCCCAAGGTCCGCGAGCTCCTCTATGTAGCCAATCATCTTAAGCACGTGTTCCACTACCGATGATCTGACGGCCAACCTTGCCGAAAATAGCTTCTTCGACACTTCGTATCTTGCGATACAAGACTGCTCTCCATACAGTTCTTTTGTATGGAGAAATATAGACTCTAGGTCCATATTCTCGTGCCTCCTCTGATGTTCGTTGTCCATCGAGGCAAGTACGAGGCATTTGGCCTTCGCGCAATCTATCTCCCATGTCTTACGGATTTCTACATCCGCGACGCTGGAGGTGTGACCTGGGACAGGGGGAGCTTTGGTGGTAAGGACATATCCCAACTTGTCGTAAGTGATTGCCATCTTGACATTCCTGAGCCAATCTTTGTAGTTTGGCCCTGTCAATATGTTTTTATCTAGTAATAACTTAAGTCCGGTCATGTTGAATGGTCGCTGCAATTAGGAGAGAGAAAAGAAATACTTTAGCATGACGCTCTTGCAAGTTTAGAGTGGTTTTTAGTTTGTCTAAACTGGATGGCTCCCACTGTCTCTCGAATCCCTTCTCAAACCGTAAAGAAAGGATTAGTCAGGATCAATCTCACCGTACAATTCTTGCTTAACCATTCAGCCAGGCCAGTGTCGGTACTTCGAGGGAGGTTTTCCAACGCTTTCGTGAAGTTCCTTAATTTAAGAACATCTTTTCCCTGGGGGCGTAGCCCCGCTAACACCTTTCTAGACACCTACTAAGTTTATAGCATTGATCGTTAAGTGAGAGTTTTCCCGAGGAGTAGCATATACTCACAGTAGGATCGGGATTCAAATATCATCGCGTGATAAAACCGAAGGAATCCTACCAGAATTATCACACTCCAAATGGTATGCAGCGCTAGAAAATTTCAGTGCTTATGAAACTCCCGATGTGGATTTTTGCCCCATGCTCTTATGACCTTGACTTTGGCCAAAATATCATAAGTCACATGTCAAGTTCTACCCGTCATTCTCCTCGTTAATTTGGACCCACCCGTACCTACCCTTGACTTTGGACAAAATGGCAGCACGACTGTCCCAAACCAACGCATCTATCTATGCTGCACATGAATACCCAATAGCTACCAATCACTATGCCTTGACTTTGGCCAAAATACATAGCATGAATACTTTTTGACCATTCTTGTGGAATGACGGAGGGCTACGAATGGTTTTGGCCAAACCGTGAACGTAGTGAACTTGATATAATCGATGGAACGAGATAGCTTTTAAAAGGAGCGGTTCAAGCTCCGCGTTTGAATGTTTAGTTTTGAAAAGAACCGAGTGGTTTTCAAAGTGTTCCAATCGACTTTTACTTGGTTTATTTTCTTGCATTAGTTCTTTTAATGCGTCCCATCATTTAATCCTACCATTGCAGAAAACAACCAAATATGACGTACGCTTATGCCATTCGCATTCGCCACGGGGCCCCGTCATCAACCGTTAGGTTACTTAACTAACGACAGAGCGGGGGCTGGGCTAGCGCGGCTGTAAAACATAAGCAACGCCTAAATAGTTATCATATATAAATATATAGCAATGATAGACATTACAGATCACAGATTAATACATTGGATATACTAGGAATCCGCAATCCGTTCGAGCCTGCAACGAAAAGAGGATTACACGGTCACGGTGAATAGCCAAATACCCTACCCAAGACCCCTACGGGTGCGGCAAACTACCCGCCAAGTACCCGAAGCGAAGCAACCTCTCTCAACACCGTGAGTAGGCCACTCGACACTTCGAGATACCCGGTAGTTTTGCACCCCCTCCATGGGTCTATCTTAGGAGCAAAAACAGTAAAAAGATTTATACAATGACGGCTACAACCCCGACCCGGTTGTGCGGCCAAACAAATAATAATATTACATCAATTTTCATGTTACAATGAATGAAAGAAAAAGAAACACTCATCTCACATCCACCCCGGCTATTCACCTGCGACAATCCAACACATTCATATACACATACCATCATCAAACACAGATCACAGATATGTATAACCCCGACTAATCGACATATAACGATTAGCCGATGTTCAATACATATAAACATTACAAATATAACCTTTTAGTCAAAGTGTAGTGAAGTTTGATAAAAAATACGGATTTATAGGCCCCCAAAAATAAATTTCTTTTCTGGAAAACCTGGGCACATATAAACCATCTTTAAAATCCCAAAACCAAGCCAGAAGAACACTGCACCAAACTCGACCCAGAACCGAGTCAACTCGGCCGCGGTTGCACGGCAATAGCTTGCTATTGCCGCGGAACCGCGGCGGTTTGATCGATTCACTGGACCGGGTTTAGTGGCTTTCTTCACAAAACCTTGAGATGATTTTTGGAGTAAGATTTATTTTATTTTGAACAGAAAAAATTTTAACAAAAAGTTAGGGTTCTGAAAACTTGGTTTTTCGATTTTTCCGATTCGAACTTCCATACACATTACTACCTAGCTAGTTTATGTTTAGTTAGGCTCTGATACCACTGTAAGTCCACGTTGCCCACCCCGGTACTTACGGGGTGGCGGAAAACGGAATAAAAATCAAATTTTTATCAACTATAGGCAACATGGACTAGACAAAGAAGGATCTTTGCTAAACAAAAACAAGCTAAAGCTAACTAGAAACTAGCTAAGTGTTAGAATGGTTATACCTTGGGCTTTATGTCCTTCTCTCCTTGCTCCTTGGAGTAGTGGAAAGGGATCACCTTTGTCGTCTTCTCACGTCGAAGAAAGATCCACCCGAAAGCCTCAACCTTTGGCTTCAACTCCAAGCTAGAAGTAACTAGGGTGCTACAAGTGCTAATCCTAGAACCCTAGATGAGAGTAGAGATTATCAAGAAGAGGTTTTTCTTAAGCTCATATGTTTCTCAACACATGAGAGGGGAGAGCTTGAGGGAGAGGAAGAACAAGAGAGAGAAAGTAAATGATAGAATGAGAGAAAAATAAACCATTCTCACATATATGTGTGAATTATTATAAATTGATAATTATCTAGATAATTGTCATGATTAATCAAGACATGACCATTATCATTTCATTTTTAATGCAAATTGCAAGGATCAAAGAGCATCTTCCAAATGAAATGATGATGGTCAAAGTGTCAACCTAGGTCAACAGGTCAAGAAGGTCAAATGGTCAACAACCATAACCATGCACAATTATTAAACTAATATCAATTAACCATAATACACACATAAGCATTAGGGTTAATAAAATGACAATGGTCATTAACCCTAATCAAAGTCCTCTCCCTCTGTCTCAAGCAACTGTGCATACGCACCCGTATTCGTGATCCGAGGAACACGAATACAAAGAGATAAAACCTATCCCAAATCATATACTAGGATCCGGCTTAAACCAAAGCCCGCTAGTATAAGCTGTCTGGACAACAAACGTGCACAAGTGCGCGGATGTGAACGAACCCTGTCGCAAAACCATGCGACCTCTACTCATTTTGCCTAAAGGCGAATAGCTCTCTATGTGGGACTCTAAAGACTCGACACTACACTGGCAGTGGGTTTAACCACAGACCGCAAGTGGCACTAGCTGTACGTAACGGTCCCCAGGTAGATGCCGATAAGAAGACTGACGAGGTGAACCCCATCTGAACCCCTACTGAGCCTGTATGTGATAGTCTCCGTACAGTCCGGTCTGTTCGTCTGATACATCGCATGGAGGGCCTAGGGGGCGGTGAACGTCAGTCCCCTAATAGCGGTACAAGTCGTGTCGGAGTGTAGCCCAGAATACCCTGAGATAACACTGGAAACCTACCAGTATATCTCGCTTGCCCTGGCCAGGGACTACTTGTGTAATGGCTCTCCTGGACACAGCGCTATGTCAACCCCCAATACCGGGAGAGACAAATCCTGTCTAACCATCACTGCCTCCAAGTGCTTCGGGACTGCACCTAAAAACTACCTGTTTGCACGACTCCTTTGAGCCGTGGTAGGGTAGTAATCAAAGTGCAGTGGGAACACACTCGAGGCGAAGTGACAGTGTTAAGTCTGCGGACTAAGCTGTACTCATGTCACCTGGGAACTGATAACCGACGATAGGTATAATACCAACCAACAGTTCCCGACGAGTCCTGTCCAGTGTACTCGTAACCTAACGAGCACCCGCATACTATCTCAAGTACGACGTACTGACGGCTGTGGGACAGACCGTCTCCCACACTGGGATGAGAAGCGCATACGCTAGTCTACTCCGGAGTATCGATGCCCTGTCTCGATAGTCCAACGACTAGGGACCTGTATAAGGATGTGCTTATAAATCACCCAGCTCCCACGAGTGTGAGCGCCATCACAACGCTGGTAATCAAGCAAAGATCCTAAGGGCTCTACTAATATATATATCAGCAATATGCTAAAAGAAACATATGCACATATTAAAGCAGAGACAAACCAAGTAGCATACTACCATTTCGAGCAAGATTGTATATACAACTGTGAATATCCCAAGCTTCCATCAAGTAATATACAAACTAGTATGATACAGTAATGGCCTCTAGGGCATATACACCAACACTGGGCATACTGGACGGACTCGCCGAGAACTCCTAGATGGTATTATACCTCACGTCAGATAGCAGTTCTCTGGTGACACTGGTACAGGTTAGTTTGTTGACCCGATATCGTCATAGAGTCTTGTATGATTCCCATTGTGCTTTGATTTCCACCATACCACGTTCAAGAGGACGTGCTAAACGGTGGTTTTTGGGTGCAGTCCCGAGACACATGGAGGCAATGAGCGATAGGAGGGGATTCATCTCTCCCCGTATTGGGGGTTGATGTTGCGCTGCCATAACATGAAGTCCCTAGCCAGGGCTGTTTATGAGATTTACTGGTAAGTGTTATCAGTAGTTTTTTGACCCGTTATGAGCCTCATATAGGCACGACTTATCAAGCTATTGGGGTATGACGTTTACCACCCCCATGCGCGATATGCGACATATCAGACGAAGAGACCGGTCTGTACGGTTGTGTTACTGATTGGATTCGCAGGAGTATGAACAGGAATGCTTGTTGATCTTCTGATCGCTCAATACCAGGGTGGCCGTTACGTTTAGCAGATCGCTTGCAGCTTGTGGGTGTTTGATATGATCATCGCCTACTGCCGGCGTATTGACGAGTCTTTAGAGACCTACGCAGAGGTTTCCTGGTTCATGCGAAATGAAGTAGGAACACATATGATATGTGCAGGACCGATATTAATGCGCGTATGTGATACCACATTCTATTCTCGCGATATATGACATCGATCGGTAATATGTGATATAGCCGGGTTATCGGATCAAGTGTCGATTCGATAATTTGTTACATTTGGTATTAGTCGGTTATATGAGATATAGCTGGATTATTAAATCAAGTGTTGATTTAATAATTTAATGTATAATTATATATTTGATATATTAATTTACATTAACTAGTATTGACTCACTTAAGTTTTCTTTTCACACTTGATTTTGTGCACATAATATATATGTGATATATATTAATATACATTATTTGTGTCATGCTTGATGATACACACTACATGGTTGTATGAGACTTACACCATACTAATTATAATGTAGGGTTTAAATATTTAAAGTAAATCCAAATTAGTTTGAAATTAGTCACATGCATGAAGCTTGTAGAAGCTTGTGGATGCATTGACTTAGTCCACAAATTTTGTTTTACTTAAGATATTTATTAACCTAACCATTATCATTTAGCCATGGTTATGTCTCTACATGTGTTAGTGTATGACACTAACTCACCCATGCTTTGCTATTCTCACCTCATTAGTTCATTCTCACTTCTTTTCTTCATCTTCTTCATCCTTGAGAAAAAGCTTTCTAGCTTTTGGAAAAGTGAGAAAATATTGTGAGAAAAATAAAACTAAAGTGAGCCCATTTCTTACTTCATCATCCTCTACTACTTGCCAATTAGTATAGGTTGTTTGCTTCAGTAATTTCACAATTAGTGAAGAGGTAGCATGAGCTTGAGTCTTCTCGACGTAGATCATCTTCGGAATCGAAGACATTGAGCAAGCACGTTCATTTCTTCATGTGGATCTTTTCTAGAGTTCGGGTGATCACTACTTGGAGCGAAGGGGCTACTACACGGAGCTTTAGAAGTGAAGGACCGGTCTGCAAAGGTTGTATTCCTCATGCACTTAGTGAAATGTTTGATTACATGCTTACTTTACTCCTAATTTTCTAGTTAGATCCTTGGCATGGGTTGCATAGCTCTCTAGGTTTTGTGAAATTGTATACTTGATGCCCTAAAAATCCTAGTTAGGGTGCTATGGAACCTATCAGTGGTATCAGAACCAAGCTAGAGCATTAGGCTTTGTCTAGGCGAAATTAAAAGTCCGATCGAACCCCGAAAACTCAAGTTTGCACCCCTCTCTGGAATTTTCCAAAAAGTTGGATTTTTCCATGTTAAAAATTCTCAGAAAATCATGCAGGTAATTATATCGACCCACCTGAAGAACGAGTCCCTAACTCGCTTTAGTGACAACGGAACCGCGGACAAAACATGCTTTTGGCGGCGGTTCCAAGGCGCCACTATACAGGCTTGGGACGGGCCTTCAGCTGCTGGTCCATATGTACTGGGGTATGTTTCTGGGTATTTCTAACACTGCTCAAGTGTTGAGCTCTGTGGGAAAATTTGAGAATTCGTTGATTCGATCGAATTGTTTAACATCGTCTATCTATCTATGATTGTGATACAATACTTGGAATCCACACTAATTTGAATTTTATAAATCTAGCAATTTGGTCTCATTTGATCGGTTGCCACGGGATTTTGATATGATCAAAAGTCTGTCGCAATCTCGTAGCGTATGCAGATACTCGCCGGGTAACATTATTACATAGCCACGCCCCATAGCCCCGACCAAGTGACTGTAGGAGAACCCTATTGCCTAAAGCATCCGTACGGGTGCTCGCGGCCGCAGTGTTCCTCCTAAGTGCACTTCGTTGATGGTATCGGGGGGTGCGGCCGTCTACTCAAATTTCCGACGAGCATTCGATCAGGTTATCGGGAATCTTGTTGAATTACCCGACTTGTTATTGGAAATTGTTTTCAATATTGAGACTAAAATGCGAGATTTATAATTGTTAGGCATGTGATGTCTAAGAAATTCATTTGGTTGGGCATGAAATCTAAGTATGTGATACATTGGGTTTATGATGTCTAAGGTGGTCGCGGATTCCAATTGTTGTAGTTTTTCACTTTCTTTTCTGCGACCGTAAGTGAATATGTGGTGTATCGCCGGCTTCGTTGCTATACGTCAACGACAATTAGGATAAGCATATTTACTTACGTTGATGACATGTGATGTTATGTGTTACTAGGATATGTTACATTTGATCGTCGTGTTTGAATAGCCGGGGGATTTTTATGTGAGATAAGAGTTTTTCATTTTCATTCATGTAAAAGCTTGTACGTAATATTCTTTTATTGGGGCACTTCCTGGTTGAGGAAGATGTCACCGTTGATGTATATTATTTGTTAGTTATATGTATGCTCTAGAGGTCATTACTGTACATACGATGTATATTGTAGTGGATGCTTAGACATATATAGTGAGGACTTTCTTGCTCGACATGATAGTATGCTATCAGGTTGCTCTTTATCTTAACATGTACTCTGATTGTTTCTATGTCACATATTGATAAAGCCCTCAGGATGACTACTTGACAACCAGGACTATGATTCAGATTATACTAGTGAGGACAGTGAAGTCTCTAAGTACATCCTTCAAATGTTCCTAGTCCTAGGTGTATCAAGACAGGGCATCGATATACCAGAGTAGACTAGCGTATGCTTCTCGACCCATGTAGATAGGCGATGGATGATCCCATATCCATTGGTGTTTGACATCAGAGATAGTATGCGGGTGCTCAGTAGAGACAGGGTACACTGGACGGACTTGCCGAGAACTCCCAGATGGTATTATACCTTACGTCAGATGGCAGTTCTCTGGTGACACTGGTACAGGTTAGTCTGTAGACCCGAGATCGTTATAGAGTCCTGTGTGATTCCCACTGTACTTTGATTTCCACCTTACCACGTCCAAGAGTGCGTGCAAAACGGTGCCTTTTGGGTACAGTCCCGAATCACATGGAAGCAATGAGCGATAGGAGGGGCTTCGTCTCTCCCGGTATAGGGAGTTGATGTTGCGCTGTGTTCGATTGGCTATAACTGGAAATTCCTGGCCAGGGTTGCTGAGATTTTCTGGTAAGAGTTATCAGTAGTTTCTCGAACTGTTATGGACCTCATATCGACACGACTTATCGGTTACTGGGGTCTGACGTTTACCACCCCTAGACTGGATATGCGACATTTTAGACGAAGAGACCGGACTGTACGGGAGTGTTACTGGTTAGATTCACAGAAGAATGTACATGCTTGCTTGTTGATCTTCTGATCGCTCAATACCTGGGTGGCTGTTACGTTTAGCTGACCGCTTGCAGCTTGTGGGTGTTTGATATGATCATCACCTACTGCCGGCATATTGACGACTCTTTAGAGTCCTAAACAGAGGTTTCCTGGTTCAGGCAAAATGGAGTAGGAGCATATATATGATATGTGCAGGATCGAGAACAATACGTGTATAAGCTCACTTAAAGATTCTTTTTCTCACATGGATAATACACTGATGTATATGCGATATATATTAATTGTATTAATTTATTTTGTTACAATAGATATTGTATATGTGATATATAATATTGTAACATGTTAAGGTTACAAATGCAACATGCTTTGTAGAGTTTAAACATGGTTAGGGTTTGGATTAGGGTTAAGCTTGGATGAAGCTTTCATGAAGCTTCATGATGCTTTGCCTTTTTTGTCATCTAGCTTGATATTTTTGAGTAGATATTTTCTTAACCCAACCCAACCCCTTAACCCTAGTTGATTCTCTACAAGGGTTAAGCCTTCATGATTAACTTATGGTTGATTTGTAACCATAAAAAATTATTCATTATTCATCACAAAAAGACTTGCTTCATCTTCTTCTTCTTTCTTCTTTGATGAAAACCTTCACTAGGTTTTTGATATGTGATAATAATTAGTGAGAAATTGAAAACAAAAGAGAGCTAAATTCCTACTTCATCATCCTTATCTATTCTAGCCACTTAGATTTGCTTTACTAATACTTGATTACTGAAGCAAGAGCTTGGGTTTGAGACTCTTCAAGGTAGATCATCTTAGTAGTTGAAGATTGGAAGCAAGCTTACATCTTTCTCTTCATGGAGCCTCTCTAGAGTCCGGGTACTTGATGATCGCAGCGAAGGGACCTCAACATGGAGCTTATGAAGCGAAGGAACGGACTATAAAGTTTGTAATCCCTAACTCTTAGATGTTAAAGTGTTTAACATGCTTGTTTGGTTTGATTCTCTAGTTAAAGTTCCTGGGTTTAGGGTTATCTTCAATGGAAAAATTTGAACTTGGCATGGATGATGCCTCCCGAAACCTTGCTGCCGTTGTAGGTAACCCAACAGTGGTATCAAAGCCTGGCTAGAGAATCAGACAGATAAGTGTAGGATTACGAAATCGAAACAACTCCGAAACACCTGATGCGAAACCCCATTTTCTGTCGAATTATTTCTGGAGTCAAATTTTTTTTCAAACAGTTGCAGAATGTTGTACGTGATGCAATATGAACATAGCACAAAACCTACCCCCCTTGCTCGGACCTGGGCCGACGACCAAGGCCAAAATTCCGGCGACCCCGGTTTTTCCATGGGCTTAGGGCTTAGGTTTTTTGGTATGCTCAAGGTTCTGGGGTTTGGTATTTTTAGTGTTGTTTATTTTGGCTAAATTTGTATGAGATGTTTATTTACTCAAAAGGTCATTCAGAGTGTTTCGTATTCGCAATTCTAGCTTGATTTCATGATTATTTAGACAGTGTTAAAAAGTTCGAATGGATATTAATAACTCACTTTTTCCCCTATCGGAAAATTTCCAAGTGTTGGATTTTTCCTCAGTTAAAGAACGTTCAAAGTCGTGCATGTAACGCGGTAGACTCTCTAGAAGAACACAAACCTTAACTTGATTATGTGACTGTCAGAACCGCCTCTAAACCTTAGGGTTTGTGTGTCAGTTATATGTATGCCCTAGAGGCCATTACTGTACATATGATGTATATTGTAATGGATGCTTGGACATATATAGGGAGGACTTTCTTGCTCGACATGATAGTATGCTATCTGGTTGTACTTTATCTTAACATGTACTCTGATTGTCTCTATGTTACATGTTGATAAAGCCCTTAGGATATATACTCGACTACTGGGACTATGATGAGATCATACTAGTGGGGCCACGGTAGTCGACGAGTACATCCTATAACTGTTCCTAGTCGAGAGTGTATTGAGACAGGGCATCGATACACCAGAGTAGACTAGCGTATACGCATCTTGACCCATATGATGGGCGATGGATGATCCTATATCCATCGGTGTTTGACATCAAGGATGGTGTACGGGTGCTCAGTGGAGACTGAGTACACTGGACGGACTCGCCGAGAACTCCTAGATGGTATTATACCTCACGTCAGATGGCAGTTCTCCGGTGACACTGGTACAGAGTAGTCTGTTGACCTGAGATCGTCATAGAGTCTTGTGTGATTCCCACTGTGCTTTGATTTCCATCATAACACGTCCAAGAGGGCGTGCAAAAAGGTGGCTTTTGGGTACAGTCCCGAATCACATGGAGGCAATGAGCGATTGGAGGGGATTCATCTCTCCCGGTATAGGGAGTTGATGTTATGCTATGTTCGATTGGCTATAACCGGAAATCCCTGGCCAAGGTTGCTGAGATTTACTGGTTAGTGTTATGAGTAGTTTCTCGAACTGTTATAGACCTCAAATTGACATGACTTATCGAGCTACTGGGGTCTGACGTTTACCACCCTTAGGCGAGATATGCAACAAATCAGACGACGAGACCGGACTGTACGGGAGTGTCACTGATTAGATTCACAGGAGAATGTACAGGCTTGTTTGTTGATCTTCTGAGCGCTCAATACCTGGGTAGCTGTTACGTTTAGCTAACCGCTTGCAGCTTGTGGGTGTTTGATTTGATCATCACCTACTGCCGGCGTATTGACGATTCTTTAGAGTCCTACACAGAGGTTTCTTGGCTCAGGAAAAACGGAGTAGGAGCACATATGTGATATGTCCGAGACCGAGGAAAATGCGGTATGTGATGCCGTATTGGATTCTCGCGATATGAGATATTGACCAGGTATATGTGATATAGCCGGGTCATCGTATTAGTCGGTTATATGCGATATAACCGGATTGTCGGATCAAGTGTTGATTCGATAATTTAATGTATAATAATAAATATGATATATTAAAATACATTAACTAATATTAGCTCACTAAAAGATTCTTTTTCTCACTCGGGTAATACATTGATATATATACTATATATGTTAAATGTATTATTTTATTTTGTTATAATAAATATTATATATGTGATATATAATATTGTAACAAGATATGATTACGAATGCAACATGTTTAGTAGAGATTAAAAAAGATTAGGGTTTGATTTGGGTTAGTGCATTCATGAATTTTCAAGAAGGATTTTCTTTTGTCATGAATGAGATATTATGCTTGATATTTTTGTGTGACTCACTCTTAACCCAACCTAAACCCTAGCCCTAGTTAAATTTCTACATGAGTCACCCTTGACAATGGTTGCATTATTCATCATGTTTATCTTTTCATTATTCATCACAAATGGAAATGGATCATTCTTCTTCTTTTTCCATCAAAAAAGCTTTCTAGCTTTTTTCCATGTGATGAAAATGAGTGAGAATAAGAAAATAAAAGAGAGCAAAAATCCTACTTCATCATTCTCATCTATCCTTGCCCTTTAGATGAGAGTGTTCACTTCATTTAGTGAGTGTTAGCTTGTGTTAATGAAACTTCAAGGTAGATCATCTTTGTTATCGAAGATCGGAAGCAAGACTGCATCTTTCTCTTCGTGAAGCCTCTCGAGAGTCCGGAACACGATGATTGCAGCGAAGGGACCTCAACACGGAGCTTAAGAAGTGAAGGACCAGATCTACAAAGGTTGTAATCCCTCTCACTTAGTGTTAAAGTGTTTAACATGCTAGTTTTCGCATAAACTCTAATTTAAAGATCCGGGTTTGGGTTGTTCGGCACGGCTAAATTTTAAATCGGGCATGGTTGATGCCTCGTATTCCCTTGGGCGCATCCCTAGCAACCCTACAGTGGTATCAGAGACAAGCTAGAGTTTTAGGCGAAGTCTAGACGAAGTTTAAACTCCGATCGAACCCGAGAACCCCGATAAAACCCCTTCTCTGCAAATTTTTCAAAAACTGTGATTTTTTCGTTTTAAAAATACTTAAAAAATCAGCAGGGAATTCTATGGACACATGTGCAAAACGACACTTTGAATCGTTCAAAGCGCTGCGGAACCGCGGCCAAACTAGGGCATTGGCGGCGGTTCCGCGGCAGAACTTTGGGATTAAAAGTTAGTTTTTGCTACAGTTGATCCGTCTGTACTTCCTGATTCTTCTGAGTATTTTTATTTTTACTCAAGTGTTGAGTTTTCTAGGGTTGTATTGGGGACTCGTTGATTCGATTGGATATTATAACTTTTTTTAGTTTGTCTGGGTAATTTTTAGAACGTGTTAAAAAGTTCGAACGGATATCGATAACTCACTTTTTTCCCTGCCGTAAAATTTCCAAGCGTTGGATTTTTTCGTAGTTTATGAACGTTCTAAGTCGTGCAAGTAACGCGGTGGACCCTCTAGAAGACAACAAACCTTAACTCGATTATATGACCGTCTTGAACTGCCTCTAAGCCTTAGGGTTTGGGGAAGTACGGCGTGCCACATGTGAGGCGTTGGCTTGACCCTTCTACGGCTGGACCCTTGGTACTGTAGCATGTGATGGATGTTTTTAAACTAATTTCAAGAGTTGAGAACTATTTGGGAAAACTTGGGTGTTTGATTATTCGATCGGAAAGTTTAACATTGTCTATTTATCTGGAATGTGATACAATATTTGGAGTCCACAAGTAGTTATGAGATAACTAATTTGAATGTTATAAATCTAGCAGTTTAGTCTCAATTGATAGGTTGCTACGGAATTTTGATGTGATCAAAAGTCCGTCGCAATCACGTAGCGTACGCGGATACTCAACGGGTAAACATAATTGACAGCCATGCTCCATAGCCCCGACTAAGTGACTGTGGGAGAACCCTGTCGCCAAAAGCATCCGTTCGGGTGCTCGCGGCAGCGGTGTTCCGCCTTTGTGCACTTTGTCGACGGCATCCGGGGGTGCGGCCGTCTACTAAAGTTTGCGACGAGCATTCGATCAAAATGCCGGGAATCTTGTTGAATTGCCCGACTTAATATTGAAAAGAGTTTTCGATAATGAGACTAAAATGCGGGGTTTATAATTGTAAGGTATGCGATGTCTAAGGAATTCATTTGGTTAGGCATGTGATGTCTAAGGTGGTTGCGGATTCCAACTGTTGTAGTTTTACACTTTCTTTTCTGTGACCGTAAGTATAGTATGTAGTTGTATTGCCAGTTTTCGTTGCTATACATCAACGACGATCGGTGTATGCATGCCTACTTACGTTGATGATATGAGATATTATGTGTTGCTGTGATATGTTATATTGGATCGTCGAGTTTTGAATAGCCGGGGGTTTTATGTGAGATGAGATTTTTTCTTTTTCATTCATGTAAAATTCATTTGTATGTAATATTCTTTTATTGGGGCACTTCCAGGATGAGGATGATGTCACCATTGTATATTATTTACTTTTCCGCATTAGGTAGACCCAAGGAGGGGAGCACAAGTAACCGGGTTCTAGGGTCCAGTGGGAGACCATCTCGAGGAGTCGAGACCGGGTCTCCTAACCCTAGAATTGGCAGAGTTGCTTGCCGCTCTTGTAGGGGTCTTGGGATGTGGGTTTGGCTATTCATTGCGACCGTGGAATCCGTGTTTTATACAGGCTCGTATTAAAACACGGACGTCCTAGTATATCCAATATTTCATATATGTTCTTCTGCTGCTATGTTCCGTGATGAGATCATATTACTGCCTGAGACGAATGTTTAAATTATATATATGAGATATATGTTATATTGCAGATTTCGTTTCAAAAGAGATGCTTGTGAAGCATAACAAAAATGGAACTTCATTAATGAGATTAATGAAATAAAAGAAACCAAGATGTTGTAGAAACTTGTTTAAAAACTGGTAGCTCTAGTTCTTGCTTTGCATAGCGGTGTTCCTTGTAGAACATCCAGCACCTTATTCGATAAGGAAAGAGCCGAGATCCCTTCACTGGGAGTGACCTCTTTAGTGAAACTAGCAGATGCTACAAACTCGGTTTGTTTTTTGATTGTTTCTATAGTTTTTGCTTTGTATAGTGATATTTATGAAATATCCTGCACCTTATTCGATAAGGAAAGGGCCGACGATCTCTTCACCGGGAGTGACACCTTTAGCAAAACTAGAAAAGCCTCAAAAACACTCAATTTAAAAAATCACTCGATTATACAACGATATCAAGTTCATTACGCAAAAGGTTTTCTTAAAAACCTGTCGCAGCCCTCCGTCATTTTAGATAAGTCCTACTTAGTATTCGTGCTACATTTGTTGATCTCCGTCAAGGCGTAGTGTGCGGTAGCTGACTAGGATTTATCTGCTTATGCATATGATGCAGATTGTTTTAGGGTAGTCGTACGGCCTTGTTGACCTCCGTCAAGGGTCGTGCGGGTGGGTTTAATTCAATCAGGAAATGACGGGTAGAACTTGACTAGCAGCCTATGGTTTGTTGACCTCCGTCAAGGTCATAGGATGCTAGGGGTAAAATATTATTGGGAATTTCAAGTGTTGAAATTAGCAATGAGATTGCATACCTTCTATGAGATAGTTGGATCCCGATACCCGCTGCGAGTAAGAGTTACTACTGAGAGAGTTTTACACATTACAATTAGCCGATCAAGTAGGTGTCCAGAAAGGTGTTAACGGGGTTACGCCCCTGGGAAAACGCGGTTTACTTTAATTAGGTCCGTGCGAATGTATGGGGAACCCCCTCAAAGTACCGAAACTGGCCTGGCTGAAAGATTGGCGAACTTGTAACGTGTAATTAATCCCGGCTAGTCTTTCCTTTTAGGGTTTGAAGGAAGATTTGACTAAAACAGTGGGAGACATCCTGATTAGATATATTAGATAACCAATTTAATCTTGCAAGAGTATACGCTGAGTGTTTTCTTCTCTCTCTCTCCAGGTAGCGACCATATCACGCCTTAATCAGGATAATAAAACGGATGAATTGACCGAACCCGCTTGTTATACTGAGATGGAGTACGTTGGTCCTGCTCCAACTTATAATTGTTATAAGACAGAGCAGGAAATTGGGGAACACCAGATTTCTCGTGCCACCCAAACGAAGAAAGTGCATGCTGATGCATTTTCTTCGGGTGTGTTCATTACAGAGAACTGTTTGGTTACCTTATCTTCTTTCTTGGACAGCCTTTCCACCCTATATGAGTAGAGGTTATTATTACGAGACTCATTCATTCTTTCGAGTTGACTTTCTCAGTATCCTTTATGTCCTGGGTATGAGATACCGGATCAGGATCCCGTATATGTAATCTGCTACATAGGCTACAGAAAGGCAGAGAACCGAGAACGGGTGATAAGTTTCATAAGATAGAAAACGGTGCAAGTGTTGCAGCCAAGTCTGTTGGTCACTATCACCCTGTATTAGCAGAATACATTGATTCTGAACAAATGTTATTAGATACCGAACCTGATATACAACATCATATCAGTCTCTTTATTAGTAAAGAAGGATATAATTTTGTATTGTTGGATAATGTTTTGAACATTTCCTATATCAAGAGTTGATCGGTTCAGAAACGTTATCTAAAAGCATTGATGTTCTAAATCAAAATGCAGTTCTTAGTATATAGAACACATATAAGAGGAAGAGTTCAGAAATGAACGAATCTTTCTTGAGGCATTGTAGACTAGGTCATATCAATGCGACCCGACTAGCTAAGTTACATTTAGATGCATATTTAAATCTGTTTGAATTTACATCTTATGAAACTTGCCGGTTATGTCACAAAGATAAGATGACTATAGCTCTGTTTATTGGAAACAGAAAAAAAGTTGGTGAAATCTTGGGATTGATACATGCTGATGTATGAAAGTCTTCTGTCTACACATGCCTAGACCGGTTCTTTGAACTTCATTACATTCTCTGATGATCTATCAAGATTCAGACATATGTTCCTGTTGAAACACAAGTCCTAAGCTTTTGAGATATTCACAGAATATAAGTTAGAAGTAGAGAACCAAAAACGGGTATAAGTATTATGTCCTTTGATGAGATTAGGGAGGAGAATACTTGAGCACGGAATTCCTGGACTATTCTAAAGAAGAATGAGATTCTCTCTCAGCATTACTCCTCCGTATACACCATAGCACGATGGTATATCGGGGCGGAGCAATAACACCCTATGTGATATGGTGTGCTCTATGATGAGTACTACTGAGTTTCATATTTCCTTTTGGTAGTTATGCACTTGAGAAGCTGCATACCTATTGAATAGGATTTAAATCAAATCAGTTGCCTACCACTTCATATATGATATGGAAAGGGAAGAACCCATATCTTAAGTTTGTTAAGATTTGGGGTTGTCCGGCCTATATTTAAAAAGCATAATTCGGACAAGCTCGAGGAAAAGTCAGTTCTGTAGAACTGGAAAGAGTTCCAGCTATACAAACTACAGCAGATGATTTGGTAGAACCAAAAGATTCAGAAGTTTCTAACGAACCTCAGCCTCTCCGCCGATCTAGTAAGGTTTCTCACCCACCTGAAAGATACTTCGGTTTTCTCTATGACAGTGGGAGCGAGGATTGCATCATGAGATGATGACCCAACTTGTTTCGAGCTGGCCATCAGGAGTGGGACTCTGTAAGAATGGCTGGATGCTTAGTAATCTGAGATGGAATCCTTATACACAAACAAAGTATGGACTTTGGTTGCTTTATCTGAAGGGTTAAATCCCCATCAGGAGCAAGCATATCTTGAGAAGATTATTTGGTGTACATGGAAAAGTTGAGACTTTCAAAGCTATGCTTAAGTCCATCCAGATCCTACTTGCCACGGCTACAAACCATGATTACGATATCTGGTGGTTGGGTGTCATGACTGCTTTTCTAAATGATGTTTTAGAAGAGAGCGTCTATAAGTACACAGCCAGAGGGCTTTGTAGACAGTAGGAGCAGCAGAAACGTGAGCAAGATGTTTTATGTGATAAATCAGGCATCGCGGAGTTGGAACATCTTTTTTGATGTGGTAGTCAAAGAGTTTGACTTTATCAAAATGGTAGATGAACCTTGTATATACAAAAAGGTAGTAGAGAGTATGGTGGTGATCCTCGTAGAGTACGTGGATGACATACACTTGATAGGGAAGGAGTTTCCTATGGTACGCTCAGTCAATCTCCGCTTATCACAAGGATTCTCCATATAGGATCAAAGTGATACCTCCTAAATCCTGGGTTTTGGATCTATGAGATAGATCTAATTGGAAGTTAGGATACTCACTAGTTGTAGTGAGATGGTATCAATCGATCCTGGGGAGAATCACTGGAAAGGTTCCAGGGTGATAAGGACGACTGAATGTCAGTCGCAGGCATTGTCTTTACCCTCAGTGGAGGGACGGTATGTTGGAAGAGTTCCAAGCTAGATACCGTGAATTACTAGAAGATTAAAGGCAAGATACATCGTTACCAAGGATGCTACCAAAGAGGAAGTCTGGATAGATATAAGTTCATGAGATGAACTTCGTTCATACCATTGTGTGACAATGGAGTTGTGGCTTGTGCTAAGGAACCCCCGTCCCATCAGTATTCCAGATATAATTCTTAGGCAGTATCACCTGATCATGGAGATGGTTGATCTCCAGGGAGATCAAGGTTAGGAGAGTAGACACAGAGGACAACAGCGCGGATCCACTCATAAAGGCTTTTTTCCCTGTAGAGACTCTTACGGGATGGTTGAGTATGAGATACTTCAACCGCAGCTAATTGTTGGGTATGCGATACCACAACAGATGGACCTAGTGTAAGTGGGAGATTGTTAGTTATATGTATGTCATAGAGGCCATTACTGTGCATATGATGTATATTGTAATGGATGCTTGGACATATATAGGGAGGACTTTCTTGCACGGCATGATAGTATGCTATCTGGTTGTACTTTATCTTAACATGTACTCTGATTGTCTCTATGTTACATGTTGATAAAGACCTTAGGATATATACTCGACTACTGGAACTATGATGAGATCATACTAGTGGGGCCACGGTAGTCGACGAGTACATTCTATAACTGTTCCTATTCGAGGGTGTATCGAGACAGGGCATCGATACACCAGAGCAGACTAGCGTATACGCATCTTGACCCATATGATGGGCGATGGATGATCCCATATCCATCGGTGTTTGACATCAAGGATGGTGTACGGGTGCTCAATGGAGACTTGGTACACTGGACGGACTCACCAAGAACTCCCAGATGGTATTATACCTCACGTCAGATGGAAATTCTCCGGTGACACTGGTACAGAGTAGTCTGTTGACCCGAGATCGTCATAGAGTCTTGTGTGATTCCCACTGTGCTTTGATTTCCATCATACCACGTCCAAGAGGGCGTGCAAAAAGGTGGCTTTTGGGTACAGTCCCGAATCACTTGGAGACAATGAGCGACAGGAGGGGATTCGTCTCTCCCGGTATAGGGAGTTGATGTTGTGCTGTGTTCGATTGGCTATAACCGGAAATTCCGGGCCAGGGTTGCTGAGATTTACTGGTAAGTGTTATCAGTATTTTCTTGAACTGTTATAGACCTCAAATCGACACGACTTATCGAGCTACTGGGGTCTGACGTTTACCAACCCTTGGCGAGATATGCAACAAATCAGACGACGAGACAGGACTGTACGGGAGTGTCACTGATTGGATTTACAGGAGAATGTACATGCCTGTTTGTTGATCTTCTGAGCGCTCAATACCTGGGTAGCTGTTACGTTTAGCTGACCGCTTGCAGCTTGTAGGTGTTTGATATGATCATCACCTACTGTCGGCGTATTGACGATTCTTTAGAGTTCTACACAGAGGTTTCTTGGCTCAGGCAAAACGGAGTAGGAGCACATATGTGATATGTTCGGGACCGAGGAAAATGCGGTATGTGATGCCGTATTGGATTCTCGCGATATGAGATATCGGCCGGGTATATGTGATTTAGCCGGATCATCGTATTAGTCGGTTATATGCGATATAACTGGATTGTCGGATCAAGTGTTGATTCGATAATTTAATGTATAATAATATATATGATATATTAAATTACATTAACTAATATTAGCTCACTAAAAGATTCTTTTTCTCACTCGGGTAATACATTGATATATATACTATATATGTTAAATGTATTATTTTATTTTGTTATAATAAATATTATATATGTGATATATAATATTGTAATAAGATATGATTAATAATGCAACATGTTTAGTAGAGATTAAACACGATTAGGGTTTGATTTGGGTTAGTGCATTCATGAACTTTCTAGAAGGATTTTCTTTTGTCATGAATGAGATATTATGCTTGATATTTTTGTGTGACTCACTCTTAACCCAACCTAAACCCTAGCCCTTGTTAAATTTCTACATGAGTCACCCTTGACCATGGTTGCATTATTCATCATGTTTATCTTTTCATTATTTATCACAAATGGAATTGGATCATTCTTCTTCTTCTATGGAAAAAGCTTTCTAGCTTTTTTCCAAGTGATGAAAATGAGTGAGAATAAGAAAATAAAAGAGAGAAAAAATCATACTTCATCATTCTCATCCGTCCTTGCCCTTTATATGAGAGTGTTCACTTCATTTAGTGAGTGTTAGCTTGTGTTAATGAAACTTCAAGGTAGATCATCTTTGTTATCGAAGATCGGAAGCAAGACTGCATCTTTCTCTTCGTGAAGCCTCTCAAGAGTCCGGAACACGATGATCGCAGCGAAGGGACCTCAACACGGAGCTTAAGAAGCGAAGTACCGGATCTACAAAGGTTGTAATCCCTCTCACTTAGTGTTAAAGTATTTAACATGCTAGTTTTCGCATAAACTGTAGTTTAAAGATCCGGCTGTGGGTTGTTCGGCACGGCTAAATTTTAAATCGGGCATGGTTGATGCCTCGTAGACCCTTGTGCACGTGCCTAGCAACCCTACATTATGGAAGTTCGGCGTTGCCACATGTGAGGCGCTGGTTTGACCCTTCTACGGCTGGACCATTGGTACTGTGGCATGTGATGGATGCTTTTAAACCAAGTTCAAGAGTTGAGCAAATAGGGAAATTTTGGGTGTTTGTTGATTCGATCAGAATGTTTAACATCGTCTAACTTTTTCTGTAATGTGATACAATATTTGGAATCCACATGTAGTTATGAGATAACTAATTTGAATATTATAAATCTAGCAGTTTACTCTCATTTGATCGGTTGCCACGTGATTTTGATGTGATCAAAAGTCCGTCGCAATCACGTAGCGTACGCGGATACTCGCCGGGTAAACATAATAGATAGCCACGCCCCATATCCCCGACCAAGTGACTGTAGGAGAACCTCGTCGCCAAAAGCATCCATTCGGGTGCTCGCGGCAGTGGTGTTCCGCCTTAGTGCACTTCATCGACGGCATCGGGGGCTGCGGCCTTCTACTAAATTTTTCGATGAGCATTCGATCAGGATGTCGGGAATCTTGTTGAATTTTCCGACTTGATATTGAAAAATGTTTTCGATATTGAAACTAAAATGCGGGGTTTATAATTGTTAGGCATGCGATGTCTAAGGAATTCATTAGGTTAGGCATGTGATGTCTAAGCAGCTTGCGGATTCCAACTGTTGTAGTTTTACACTTTCTTTTCTGCGACCGTAAGTGTAATATGTGGTGTATCGCCGGTTTCGTTGCTATATATCAACGACAATTGGGATAGGCAAATTTACTTACGTTGATGACTTGTGTTGCTGTGATATGTTATATTGGATCGTCGTGTTTTGACTAGCCGGGGTTTTTATGTGAGATGAGAGTTTTTTTATATTCATTCATGTAAAATTCATTGTATGTAATATTCTTTTATTGGGGCACTTCCGGGTTGAGGATGATGTCACCATTGTATATTATTTACTTTCGCGCATTAGGATAGACCCAAGGCGGGGAGCACAAGTAACCGGGTTCTAGGGTCCAGTGGGAGACCATCTCGAGGAGTCGAGACCGGGTCTCCTAACTCTAGAATTGGTAGGGTTGCTTGCCGCTCTCGTAGGGGTCTAGAGGTGTGGGATTGGCTATTCATCGTGACCGTGGAATCCGTGTTTTATACAGGCTCGCAATAAAACACGGAAATCCTAGTATATCCAATATTTCATATATGTTCTTCTGCTGCAATGTTCTGTGATGAGATCATATTACTGCCTAAGACGAATGTTTATATTATATATATGAGATATATATTGTATATTGTTAATTTCGTTTCAAATGTGATGCTTGTGAAGCAAAACAAAAATGGGACTTCATTAATGAGATTAATGAAATAAAAGAAACCTAAAGATGTTGTGGAATTGAATTTTCAAAAACAGGTAGCTCTAGTTCTTGCTTTGCATGGCGGTGTTCCTTATTGAACATCCAGCACCTTATTCGATAAAGAAAGAGCCGAGATCCTTTCATCGGGAATGACCTCTTTAGCAATAACTGGAAGATGCTATACACTCGGTTTGTCTTTTGATTACTTCTATAGTTTTTGCTTTGCATAGCGGTATTTGTGAAATATCCTGCACCTTATTCGATAAGAAAAGAGTCGATAATCCATTCACCGGGAGTGACCTCTTTAGCAAAACGAGTAAAAGCTTCAAAAACACTCCATTTTAAATCATTTGATTCTACAACGAGATCAAGTTCATTACGCTCATGGTTTTCTTAAAAACATGCGTAGTCCTCCGTCATTTCAGATAAGTACCTCATAGTATTCATGCTTCGTTTGTTGGCTTTCATCAAGGCGTAGTGTGTGGTAGCTATTTATGCTTATCTGCATAAGTATATGATGCGATTGAGTTAAGGCAGTCGTGCGACTTTGTTGTCTTTCATCAAGGGTCGTGCGGGTAGGTTTAATTCAATTGGAAAATGATGGGTTGAACTTGACTAGTACCCTATGGTTTGTTGGCTTTCATCAAGGTCATAGGATGCTAGGGGCAAAATATTATTGGGAATTTCAAGTGTTGAAATTTGCAATGAAATTGCATACTTCCTATGAGATAGTTGGATCCCGATACTCGCTGTGAGTAAGAGTTACTCCTAGGAGAGTTTTATACATTACGATTAGCCGATCAAGTAGGTGTCTAAAATGTGTCAACGGGGTTATGCCTCTAGGAAAACGAGTTATAGATTAATTAGGTCCGTGCGAAAGCACGGGAAACACCCCTCAAAGTACCGGCACTGGCCTGGCTGAAAAATTGGCGAACTTGTAGGGTGTAATTAATCCCGGCTAGTCTTTCCTTTTAGGGTTTAAAGGAAGATTTGACTAAAACAGTAGGAGACATCCTGATTAGATATATTAATAACCAATCTAATCTTGCAAGAGTATATGCTGAGTGTTTTCTTCTCTCTCTCTCTCTCCAGGTAGCGACCATGTCACGCCTTAATCAAGATAATATTATGGATGTATTGACCGAACCCACTTGTTATACTGCGCTAGGGAACGTTGGTCATGCTCCAACTTATAATTGTTATAAGACCGAGAAAGAAATAGGGGATCGCCAGAATTCCCGTGCCGCCCAAACGAAGAAAGTGCATGCTGATGCATCTTCTTCGGGTGTGTTCATTACCGAGAACTGTTTCTCAGTATCCTTTACCACCTGGGTAAGAGATACCGGATCAGGATCCCGCAAATGTAATCTGTTACATGGGCTACAGATATGTAGAGAACTGAGAACGGGTGATAAGTTTCAAGAGTTGGAAACGGTGCAAGAGTTGCAGCCAAATATGTTGGCAGTTTTCACCCTGTATTACCAAATACATTGATTTTGAACGAATGTTATTAGATACCGAACCTGATATACAACATCATATCAGTCTTTTTATTAGTAAAGAAGGATATAATTTTATATTGTTGGATAATATTTTGAACATTTCCTATATCAAGAGATGATCGGTTCAGGTACGTTATCTAAAAGTATAGACATTCTAAATCAAACTACAGTTCTTAATATACAAAACACACACAAGAGAAAGAGTTCAGAAATGAACAAATCCTTCTTAAGGTATTGTAGACTAGGTTATATCAATGCGACCCGACTAGCAGAAATGACATAAAGATGCATATTTAAATAAGTTTGGATTTACATCTTGTGAAACTTGCCAGTTATGTCACAAAGATAAGATGACCACAACTCCGTTTATTGGAAACAAATAAAGAGTTAATGAACTCTTGGGATTGATACATGATGATGTATGTAAGGTCCCCTGTCTACACACGCCAGGACCGGTTCTTCTTACTTCATTACATTCACTGATTATCTCTCGATATTCGGACATATGTTCCTTTTGAAATACAAGTCTGAACTTTTTGAGAAATTCAATGAATATAAGTCAGAAGTAGAGAACAAAAATGGGTATAAGTATTATTTCCTTTGATGTGATCTGGGAGGAGAATACTTGAGCACGGAATTCCTGGACTATTCTAAAGGAGAATGAGATTCTCTCTCAGCATTACTCTTTCGTATACACCACAGTACGTTGGTATATCGGGGTGGAGCAATCGGACCCTATGTGATAAGGTGTGCTCTATGATGAGTACTACTGAGTTGCCAATTTCCTTTTAGGGGTTATCCACTTGTGAAGCTGCATACCTATTGAATAGGGTTCAAATCAAATCAGGTGCCTACCACTTCATATATGATATGGTATGTGAAGAGCCCATCTCTTAATGATGTTATGATTTGGGGTTGTCCGGCCTATGTCAAAAGCAAAATCCAGACAAACTCGAGGCAAGGTCAGTTCTGTGGAAGTTTGTTGGATATCCCAAGCATTCGCAAGGGAATATCTTCTACTGAACTGAGAAACAAAAGGTGTTTTGTTTCTCAGCATGCTACCTTTTGGAAAGGAAATTTTTTGTGAAGGAATTTATGGTCATGAGGTAGAACTGGAAGGAGTTCCAGCTATACAAATTGCATCTGATGATTTGGTAGAACCGGAGGATTCAATAGATCCCAACGAACTTCAGCCTCTCCGTCGATCTAGTTGTAGGGTTCCTAGGAACTCTAACAAGATTCTACAAGGCATCAACCATGCCCGATTCAAAAAAAATAGCCGTGCCGAGCAACCCTAACCAAGATCGTATACTAAAGATTATGCGAAAACTTGCAAGTTAAACATTTTAACCACAAGTGAAAGGGATAACAACCTTTGTAGATCCGGTCCTTCACTTCTAAAGCTCCATGATGACGTCACTTCGCTGCGATCATCCGGATCCCGGACTCTAGCGATGGTTTCTTCGGAGAAATGAGCGGGCTAGGTCGTTGACTTCGAGGCCGAAGATGATCTACGTCGAGGAGACTCAAACTCAAGCTCCATCTTTACTAGGTAAAGAACTTTGTGAAGAGAAAACCATAAACTAAATGGCAAGTAGAAGAGGATGATGAAATAGGAAGCGAGTTCACTTTAGATTTAGATTTCTTACTCTAAATCTTCACTTGAACATTTTTCTAGCAAGCTTTCTTCTTCTTGAAGAAGAAGAAGAAAAGATTAATAATGAATAATGAATTATCACAAAAGAATAATCAAGTGAAGTCTATCATCTTGCAACCATGGGTGAGTTTACCTTTGTAGAGACTAAACCATAGTTTGAGGTAATGGTTAGGTTAATGAAAATCTTTTGCAAAACAAAATTAGTGGACTTTATCAAAGATGCTTGAAAGCTTCATGAAGCTTCAAGCAAAGACAAAGAAAACCACCATTTTGTTTTACCAAAATAAATAAAAACCTAAACCATTATCTTAAATATGGTGTAAGTCATACAAACATTCAAGTTTGCATGTATCATCAAACATGATACAATCTAGTGCACAAAAAATATATCACATATACAACTTGTGCACATCAAGTGAGAAAATCAATCTTAAGTGAACCAATACTAGTTAATATAAAGTAATATATCAAATATATAATTATACATTAAATCATTAAATCAACACTTGTTTTAACGATCCGGTCATATCGCATATAACCGACTAATATCTAGTGTATCAATATATCGAATCATCACTTGATTCGGTAACCCGGCTATATCTCATATAACCGTCCAATGATACAAATCACGAGAATAGAATACAGTATCACATAATGGTATTATTCTCGGTCCCACACATATCTCATATGCGCTCCTATTTCGTTTTTCTTGAGCCAGGAAACCTCTGTATAGGACTCTAAAGACTCGTCAATACGCCGGCAGTATGTGGTGATCATATCAATCACCCACAAGCCGTAAGCGTTCTGCTAAACGGAATGGCCACCCGGGTATTGAGCGATCAAAAGATCAACGAGCAAGCCTGCTCACACTCCTGCGAATCAAATCAGTAACACTTACCGCACTGTCTGGTCTGTTCGTTTAATATGTCGCATATCCCGCCTAGGGGTGGTAAACGTTAGACCCCAGCAGCTTGATAAGTCATGCTAATGTAAGGTCCATAACAAGCATGAAACTACTGATAACACTTACTAGTAAATCAGTGCAACCCTAGCAAGGGATTTCCAGTTATGGCCAGTCGAGCATAGCGCAACATCGACCCCCAATACCGGGAGAGACAAATTCCCTCCTATCGCTCATTGCCTCCATGTAAATCGGGAGTGTACCTAAAAACCACATGTTTGCATGACTCAGTAGAGCTGTGGTAGGATGGAAATCAAAGCACAGTAGGAGACACACAAGCTTCTATGACGATCTCGGGTCAACAGACTAAGCTGTACTAGTGTCACCAGAGAACTGCCATCTGACGTAAGGTATAGTACCATCTGGGAGATCTCGGCGAGTCCGTTCAGTGTACCCAGTCACCACAGAGCACCCGCATAACATCTCTGATGTCAAACACCAATGGATATGGGATCATTCATCGCCCATCACATGGGTCGAGAGGATATACGCTACTCTACTCTGGAATATCGATGCCCCGTCTCGATATTCCCACGACTAGGAACAATGAAGGATGTACTCATGGACTACCCAGGCCCCACTAGTATGATCTGCATCATAGTCCTGCAAGTCGAGTACACATCCTAAGGGCTTTATCAACATGTAACAGAGAGACAGTGAGTATACATGTTAAGATAAAGAGCAACCAGATAGCCTACTATCATGTCGAGCAAGAAAGTCCTACCTATATATGTCCCAGCATCCACTACAATATACATCTCATGTACAGTAATGGCCTCTAGGGCATACATATCTGACAATCTCCCACTTGCACTAGGTCCATCTGTAGCAGTAGTTGTAGTATCTCATACTCAACCATCCCATAAAAGTCTCTCTCTAGGAAAAAGCCTTTGTGAGTGGATCCGCCGTGTTGTCCTCTGAGTCTACTCTCCTAATCTCGATCACCCTGGAGATCAACTATCTCCATGATCAGGTGATACTGCCTCAGAATATGTCTGGGTCACTGATGAGACTGGGGTTCCTAGGCCAAAGCCACACTTCCATTGTCACACAATGGTAGGAACCTAGTTCATCTCATGAACTAATATACACCCAAACTGCCTCTTTGGTAGTATCTTTGATAGCGATGTCACCAGCCTTTATCGTCTAGTTTGCCACGGTATCTAGCTTGGAACTCGTCCAACATACCGTCCCTCCACAGAGGGTAAAGACAATGCCCGTGACTAACATTCAGTCAACCTTACCACCCTGGAAGATGTCCAGTGATTCTCCCCAGGATCGATTGATACCATCTCACTACACCTAGTGAGAATCCTAATATCCATTTAGATCTATCTCATAGATCTAAAACCAAGGATTTAGGAGGTATCACCTTTATCCTATTTGGAGAATCCTTGTGATAAGAGGAGATTGACTGTGCGTAGCATAGGAAACTCTTTTCCCATCAAGGGTATGTTGTCCACGTACAATACGAGGATGACCACCTACTCTCTACTACCTTTTTGTATGTACAAGGTTCATGTACTATTTTGATGAAGTCAAACTCTTTGACTACCACATCAAAACAGACGTTCCAACTCCACGATGCCTGCTTTATTCTGTAAAGCAACTTGCACACGTTTTCGCTGCTCCCACTGTCTATGAAGCCCTCTGGCTGTGTACTTATAGACGCTCTCTTCTAAATCAATATTTAGAAAAACAGTCATGACACCCAACCACCAGATATCGTAATCATAGTATGTAGCAATGGCAAGTAGGATCCGGATGGACTTAAGCACAGGCACTGGAAAAGGTTTCATCATTATCCACGCCTGGTCGATGATGAAAACCTTTAACAAGTCTAGCTTTCAAAGTCTCAACTTTTCCATCTACACCAAGTAATCTTCTCAAGATATACTTGCTCCTGATGGGGATTTAACCCTTCAGATATAGCATCCAAAGTCCAAACTTTGTTGGTGTACTTGGATTCTATCTCAGATCGCTAAGCATCCAGCCATTCTTACAGAGTCCCCACTCTTAATGGCCTGCTCGAAACTAGTTGGGTTATCATCTCATGATGCAATCCTCGTTCCCGCTGTCATCGAGAAACCGAAGTATGTCTTAGGCGAATGAGGAACCCTGCTAGATCGGCGGAGAGGCTGAGGTTCGTCGGAGACTATTGAATCCTTTGGTTCTATCAAATCATCAGCTGTAATTTGTATAGCTGGAAATCCTTCCAGTTCTACAAAACTGACCTTGCCTCGATCTTGTCCGGATTTTGCTTTTGACATAGGCCAGACAATCCCAAATCTTAACTTACTTAAGAGATAGGCTCTTCCCATACCATATCTCATATGGAGTGGTAGGCACTGATTTGATTGGAATCCATTTCAATAGGTATGCAGCTTCTCAAGTGCACAACCCCAAACGGAAATAGGTAACTCCGTAGTACTCATCATAGAGAACACCATATCTCATAGGGTGCGATTGCTCCGCCCCGATACACCGTTGTGCTGTGGTGTATTCAGAGGAGTAACACCGAGAGAGAATCTCATTCACCTTTAGAATAGTCTAAGAATTCTATGCACAAGTATTCTCCTCCCTGATCTTATCATAGGACATAATACTTCTACCCGGTTTTGGTTATCTACTTCTAACTTATATTCATTGAATTTCTCAAAAGCTTCAGACATGTGTTTCAACAGGAACATGTGTCCGAATCTTGAGAGATTAACAGTGAATATAAGGAAGTACAAAGGACCGGTCCTGGCATATGTAGACTGGGGACCTTCATACATCACTATCTATCAGTCCTAAGAGTTCACTAACTCTTTCTCTGTTTCGAGTAAACAGAGCTATGGTCATCTTATCTTTGTGACATGACTGGAAAGTTTCACAAGATGTAAATTCAAACTGATTTAAATATGCATCTAATATATAACTTAAGCTAGTCGGGTCACATTGATATGACCTAGTCTACAATACCTCAAGAAGGAATCGTTCATTTCTGAACTCTTTCTCTTGTGTGTGTTCTGTACGTTAAGAACTGTGGTCTGATTTAGAATGTATATGCTTTTAGATAACATGCCTGAACCGATCAACTCTTGATATAGGAAATGTGCAAAACATTATCCAACAATACAAAATTATATCATTCTTTAGTAAATAAAGAGACTCATATGATGTTGTATATCAGGTTCGGTATCTAATAACATTCGTTCAGAATCAGTGTATTCTGGTAATACAGAGTGATAACTGCCAACACTTTGGCTGCAACAATTGCACTGTTTCCAATTCTTGAAATTTATCACCCGTTCTCAGTTCTCTACCTATCTGTAGCCCATGTAACAGATTACATATGCGGGATCCTGATCCGGTATCTCATACCCAGGACATAAAGGATACTGAGAAACAGTTCTATATAATGAACACACCTGAAGAAGATGCATCATCATGCACTTTCTTCGTTTGGGCGGCACGGGAATTCTTGTAATCCCCAATTTCCTGCTCTATCTTATAACAATTATAAGTTGGAGCGGGACCAACGTTCCCCAGCTCAGTATAACAAGCGGGTTCGGACAATACATCCATATTATTATCTTGATTAAGGCATGACATGGTCGCTACCAGGAGAGAGAGAGAAGAAAACACTCTGCGTGCGCTCTTGCAAGATTAGATTGGTTATATATTTTATCTAATCAGGATGGCTCCCACTGTTTTTATCAATTCCTCCTTCAAACCTTAAAAGGAAAGACTAGCCGGGATTAATTACACTCTACAAGTTCGCCAATCTTTCAGCCAGGCCAGTGCCGGTACTTTGAGGGAGGTTCCCCATGCTTTCGCACGGACCTAATTAAAATAAAGCTCACTTTCCCAGGGGCGTAACCCCGTTGACACCTTTCTAGACACCTACTTGATCGGCTAATTGTAAAGTGCAAAACTCTCCCAGGAGTAACAGTTACTCGCAATAGGCATAGGGATCCAACTATCTCATAGAAGGTATGCAATCTCATTGCAAATTTCAACACTTGAAACTCCCGATAAAGGTTTTTACCCATAGCACCTATGACCTTGGCTATGGTCAACAAATCATAAGCACTAGTCAAGTTCTACCCGACATTTCGTGATTAATTAGACCCACCCACATGACCCTTGGCTAAGGTCAACAAAGTCACATGACTGTCCTAACTAATCACATCATATGCTGTGTAGGAAGACATCACTTAGCTACCGTACATTGTGCCTTGATTATGGTCAACAAACACAGCACAAATACTAAGTGCTCTACTTCCTAAAATGACGGAGGGTTGCTGATGGTTTTTAAGAAAACTTTTAACGCTTTGAACTTGATCTCGTTGCAGAATCAAATGGTTTTAAATGGAATGTTTTTAAGGCTTCTTCTAGTTTTGCTAAAGAGGTCACAACCGGTGAAGGGATCTCGGCTCTTTCCTCGTCGAATGAGGTGAAGGATATTCACAATACCACTATGCAAAGCAAGAACTAGAAAAGCAATCAAAAGACAAACCGAAGGTTGTAGCATCTGCTAATTATTGCTAAAGAGGTCAGTCCCGGTGAAGGGATCTCGGCTCATTCCATATCGAATAAGGTGCTGGATGTTCTACAAGGAACACCGCTATGCAAAGCAACAACTAGATTTACCTAATTTTTGAAATTCGATTCCACAACATCATTTAGGTTTATTTTCTTTCATTAATATCATTAATGAATGTCCTATCATTTAAGTCCACCTAAACATCACAGATAAATACAACGTACACTTATGCCATCCGCATTCGCCTCGATATCCCGTCTGCACCGTTAGGTTAGGTAACTAACGACAGAGCGGGGCAGGGCTAGCGCGGGTGTAAAACATAAGCAACGTCTATACAATATATCATATATACTATATACAGTATCTATCTGAACATATCACATGATCACATCACAGACAACGCAGCAGAAAATATCATATGAAAATATTGGATATACCAGGACGTCCGTGTTTTATTTTGATCCTATATAAAACACGGATTCCACGGTCGTGATGAATAGCTAATCCCACACCCCTAGACCCCTACGAGAGCGGCAAGCAACCCTACCAATTCTAGAGTTAGGAGACCCGGACTCGACTCCTCGAGATGGTCTCCCACTGGACCCTAGAACCCGGTTACTTGTGCTCCCCTCCTTGGGTCTATCCTAATGCGGAAAAGTAAATAATATACATCAACGGTGACATCTTCCTCAGCCCGGAAGTGCCCCAATAAAATAATATTACATACAAGTTTTTACATGAATGAAAATGATAAAACACTCATCTCACATAAAAAAAACCCCGGCTATTCAAACACGACGATCCAATATATCATATCCAGCAACACATAACATCACATGTCATCAACGTAAGTAAATATGCTTATCCCAATTGTCATTGATGAATAGCAACGAAACCGGTGATACTCTACATATTACACTTACGGTCGCAGAAAAGAAAGTGTAAAACTACAACAGTTGGAATCCGCAACCTCCTTAAACATCGCATGCCTAACCAAATGAATTCCTTAGACATCGCATGCCTAACAATTATAAACCCCGCATTTTAGTCTGATTATCGAAAAATCTTTTCAATATCAAGTCGGGCAATTCAACAAAATTCCCGACATCCTGATCGAATGCTCATCACAAACTTTAGTAGACGGCCGCACCCTCGGATGCCATCGACGAAGTGCACTAAGGCGGAACACCGCTGCCGTTAGCACCCTAACGGATGCTTTTGGCGACGGGGTTCTCCTACAGTCACTTGGTCGGGGCTATGGGGTGTGGCTGTCTATTAAGTTTGCCGGCGAGTATCCGCGTACGCTACGTGATTGCGACGGACTTTTGATCACATCAAAATCCCATGGCAACCGATCAAATGAGACTAAAGTGCTAGATTTATAACATTCAAATCAGTTATCTCATAACAATTTGTGGATTCCAAATATTGTATCACATTCCAGATAAATAGACAATGTTAAACTTTCTGATCGAATAATCAAACACCCAAGTTTTCCTAAATAGCTCAACACTTGAAATAAGTTTAAAAACATCCATTTCATGCCACAGTACCAACGGTCCAGCCGTAGAAGGGTCAACACCTCACATGTGGCACGCCGTACAACCCCAAACCCTAAGGTTCAAAAGGCAGTTCAAGATGGTCACATAATCGAGTTAAGATTTGTTGTCTTCTAGATGGTCCATCAAGTAACTTGCACGATTTAGAACGTTCTTAAACTACGGAAAAATCCAACACTTGGAAATTTTCCGGCAGGGAAAAAAGTGAGTTATTGATATCCGGTCGAACATTTTAACACGATCTATAAATTACTCGGACAAACTAAACAAAGTTAAATTATCCGATCGAATCAACGAGTCCCCAATATAACCCTAAGAAAACTCAATACTTGAGTGGAATTAAAAAATTCCCAGAAAAAATTGACAAGAAAGGACCTAAGAATAAATATATGAAGTATTAGGGACTAAGTCATAATTTGGGCCGCGAAACCGCCGCCAAAACCTTGGTTTGGCCGCGGTTCCGCGGTCATATAGACGAATCAGTGGGCCGTACTTCATAGTAATTCTTAGTTTTTCCTGCTTAATTTTTTCAGCATTTTTAATTCATAAAAATCACAGTTTTGAAAATTGTCCAGAGAAGGGTATTCGTCGGGGTTTACGGCTTCGATCGGACTTTAAACTTCGCCTAGACTTCGCGTAAAGATCTAGCTTGGCTCTGATACCACTGTAGGGTTCCTAGGCACTCTAACAAGGTTCTACAAGGCATCAACCATGCCCGATTCAAAAAAAAATAGCCGTGCCGAACAACCCTAACCAAGATCGTATACTAGAGATTATGCGAAAACTAGCAAGTTAAACATTTTAACTACAAGTGAAAGGGATTACAACCTTTGTAGATCCGGTCCTTCAATTCTAAAGCTCCGTGATGACGTCCCTTCGCTGCGATCATCGGGATCCCGGACTCTAGCGATGGTTTCTTCGGAGAAATGAGCTGGCTAGGTCGTTGACTTCGAGGCCGAAGATGATCTACGTCGAGAAGACTCAAACTCAAGCTCCATCTTCACTAGGTCAAGAACTTTATGAAGAGAACAACCTAAACTAAATGGCAAGTAGTAGAGGATGATGAAATAGGAAGTGGGTTCACTTTAGATTTGGATTTCTCACTCTAAATCTTCACTTGAAAATTTTTCTAGCAAGATTTCTTCTTCTTGAAGAAGAAGAAGAAGAAAAGAAGAATAATGAATAATGAATTATCACAAAAGAATAATCAACTGAAGTCTATCATCTTGCAACCATGGGTGAGTTTACCTTCGTAGAGACTAAACTAGAGTTTGAGGTAATGGTTATGTTAATGAAAATCATATGCAAAACAAAATTAATGGACTTTGTCAAAGATGCTTGAAAGCTTCATGAAGCTTCAAGCAAAGACAAAGAAAGCCACCATTTTGTTTTACCAAAATAAATAAAAACCTAAACCATTATCTTAAATATGGTGTAAGTCATACACACACCCAAGTTTGCATGTATCATCAAATATGATACAATCTAGTGCACAAAAAATATATCACATATACAACTTATGCACATCAAGTGAGAAAATCAATCTTAAATGAACCAATACTAGTTAATGTAAAGTAATATATCAAATATATAATTATACATTAAATCATTAAATCAACACTTGATTTAACGATCCGGTCATATCGCATATAACCGACTAATATCTAGTGTATCAATATATCGAATCAACACTTGATTCGGTAACCCGGCTATATCTCATATAACCGTCCGATAATACAAATCACGAGAATAGAATACAGTATCACATACTGGTATTATTCTCGGTCCCACACATATCTCATATGCGCTCCTATTTCGTTTCACTTGAGGCAGGAAACCTCTGTGTAGGACTCTAAAGACTCGTCAATACGCCGGCAATATGTGGTGATCATATCAATCACCCACAAACCGCAAGCGGTCTGTTAAACGTAACGGCCACCCGGGTATTGAGCGATCAAAAGATCAACGAGCAAGCCTGCTCACACTCCTGCGAATCCAATTAGTATCACTTACCGTACAGTCCGGTCTGTTCGTCTGATATGTCACATATCTCGCCTAGGGTGGTAAACGTTTGACCCCAGCAGCTTGATAAGTCATGCCGATGTAAGGTCCATAACAAGCATGAAACTACTGATAACATTTACCGGTAAATCAGTGCAACCCTGGCCAGGGATTTCCAGTTATGGCCAGTCGAGCATAGCTCAACATCAACCCCCAATACCGGGAGAGACGAATCCCCTCCTATCGCTCATTGCCTCCATATGAATCGGGACTGTACCCAAAAACCACCTGTTTACACGACTCAGTAGAGCCGTGGTAGGGTGGAAATCAGAGCACAGTGGGAGACACACAAGACTCTATGACGATATCGGGTCAACAGACTAAGCTGTTCCAGTGTCACTAAAGAACTGCTATCTGACGTAAGGTATAATACCATCTGGGTGTTCTCGGCGAGTCCGTTCAGTTTACCCAGTCACCACTGAGCACCCGCATACCATCTCTGATGTCAAACACCAATGGATATGGGATCATCCATCGCCCATAACATGGGTCGAGAAGATATACGCTAGTCTACTCTGGAATATCGATGCCCCGTCTCGATATTCCCACGACTAGGAACAATGAAGGATGTACTCATGGACTACCCAGGCCCCACTAGTATGATCTGCATCATAGTCCTGCAAGTCGAGTACACATCCTAAGGGCTTTATCAACATGGAACAGAGAGACAGTAAGTATACATGTTAAGATAAAGAGCAACCACATAGCCTACTATCATGTCGAGCAAGAAAGTCCTCCCTAGATATGTCCCAGCATCCTCTACAATATACATCTCATGTACAGTAATGGCCTCTAGGTCATACATATAACTAAAACTAGTAGGGTTCCTCACCCACCTGAGAGATACTTCGGTTTTCTCTATGACAGTAAGAGCGAGGAGTGCATCATGAGATGATGACCCAACTAGATTCGAGCAGGCCATCAAGAGTAGGGACTCTGTGAGAATGGCTGGATGCGTAGCGATCTAAGATGGATTCTGTAAGTCGAAGTGCAACACCGCACGAGTTGCGGGGAGGCGGAAATTTGAAAAATGATCTTGTTCTATAAGCATACATCGACTAACCGAAGATATTTGCTAAACGATAATTAATAACAACCATAGAAGTTCTTAGCTACTATGTAAAGAGATTATACCTAGTGAATCGTGTCCTTCGTCTTTTCGATCTCTACGTCCTCCTCGGCCTCCTTCCCATGATAGATGATCCACCCGAGAACCCTAATTCAAGCTTCACCTCCAAACTTGAGGTAACTAAGTTTCTCTAGTTGCTAATCAAAGGAACTTAGATCATATAGAGTTAGGTTATGGAGTGTTTAGTCTATTATAATCCTTGATCTCAACTCATGAGTGGTAGGATTAGAGTTTGAAGAGAGAGTGAGCTTGAGGAGAGAGAAGGTGAACATGATAATGATGATGATATTGTTTCTCACTTGAATATATGAAGCATAATGAATAATCATATAAATTGTAACGATCTAGAAATCGTTTTGTGTTTGTTTCTGTTTTTGGGTGAAATTCGTCGGTATTTTCAGTTTTATACCGATTGCGATCAAACGGCCATATCGAGTTACCAGCACCTAGTTTTGAGAAAATAAAGCTTGTGCGCATACTTTGAGAGTATATGGGACGTTTTGGTGCAATTTGAATTTTTCCCATTTTTAATGTTATTTTAATCCGGCTTGCACTTTTTTAGAATCTTCTCTTCTCAACTTTTCTTAAAAATTCTCCTTAGTTAACTAAACCTTTTGGCATGGTTGTGTGGCCTAGGTTTAAATGGAATTAGAAAAGAAAAGAATTGAGAAGAAAAGAGAAGAAGATGCATGCATTTGAATTTAGGTTTGACTTTGCATTAATTAGCTTTTAATGCAAGGAATTGCTTGGAAATTCCCTTTTCTCTCTCTCCTTTCTCACATGGCCGAGCCCTCTCTTTCCCTCATCTGCACTTAGTCTTTTTCTTCTCTCTTTTCATCATAATTCCTTCACAAATCCATCAAAGTTCATAAAAATCATATTTTGTGCATGATTTCTCACTTGGATGCTTTGGAGTGTTCTTGAGCTTGGATTCTTGGTGTTCTTTGGCTAGGTAAATTCTTTTACTGTTATTTAGATGCTTTTTAGTGTAACTTAGCAGTTTAGAATGATAAATTAGGGTTTGATACGAAATATCGTATTTTGATGTCGGTTTGTGACTTTTAGGACCTGCTGTGATCTGGGTTGTTTACTGCAAAATTAAACATAGTGAGTGTGTTGTACTAGAGGACCTGGAGCACCACCATCAACACGACACCCATCCCACCGGCCTGGGCCGGCGACAGCAAGAGGAGGGGCCGGCGACGCCGGCCATCTTGTGGAGTTAGGGTTTGGGGTTTTGTCCATAGGTGTCTGCTATGTTTAGGGTTCCTCTGGTCTTGTTGAAATTGTTTAGTTTTCACAGTAGGAAAATCTGGGATCAAATGTGCAGTTTCTAGTGTTTCGTGTTCGTGCGATACGTGTTACGACACGCGTCGTGCCGTTTTCGTAGTTTCGCTCTTAAGTCGTTTTCGTCGTGTTGCTACTCTCGTTAGCCACGATACGGACACTTAAGAGGTGTTTGTGTGTTGTTGAGTCGGTTAGTTATAGCTAGTTTGTATTTCGTAGCTATTATTGATATATGTATATTGTTGTTGTTTATATGTTGCAGGTTCGCAGACGAGGACTACGGACACTGCCACAGGGGGATTCAGGTGGTAGACTTCATCTAGCTTGGAGTGTGGGTGAGTAGATTTAACATCTACAGGGGAATCGCCCGCATGGCGTTATGCGTCTGGGCTAGAAACCTTTACCTTTATCGCATATTCTATATCATGTTTAGAATTGCGCATATACCTGACTGCTTAGTGATAGTTGTGATTGGATTAGTATCCTTAGGACACTGCACTATTATTGACGGCTCAGATTGCGAGAGCACTGATTGGATGCCACACACACCGTCAATAATTGCCATGTCATACACGACCATATTTTAGAAATGTTATTGTATGGTTAGGGACATTGTGACTTTGATACATATTTCTTATTGTTATACTTAGACTTGACATGCTAGTTCCTGTTTACCTATAGGATGCTGTACCTTTAGTGCTAGGTACATATACACCTAGGGACATGGATACAGGTGTACTTACATTCCATACTTTACCTATACTTGATAGATATATCACATCATGACATTGATATTTCCATACATATTTATACCTGATAGGTATACTACATCATCACAGAGATCCAGGTGTACTTGTATTTCTTACTTATACCTGATAGGTATATCATATCATCATATAGGTAGATACCTATATTACTGCTTTACGATTCATGTATTCATTTATTATCTGGTGAATGCTATGCTTTGCATTTATACGCTTTCATTACAGCTTCATATTGCGTATACATTATTCATGGATTCTCGCATTGTTATATGGATTTTTCATGATGTTTTCTGGATTTGGGAACCGTGGTGGGTCATGAAATTATGCATACATTGAACACCCGGTTTTCCTTGAGATGATATTATAGCATCCACCATGAGATTTATCGATGCGGATATATATATATCCTATGCGAGGAGGCGTCGAGAGCCGCATGAGGATACATGGTGGGGCCCGGAGGTACCCCGAAGCTAGAATGTTGTCGGAGTGAGCCGATGTCGCACTGAGGCGATGAGGCCTAGGGGAGCCATACTTTCCGGTGACATTACCAGAGACTCGGCGGATATCAGGGGGATACCGTTGGGAGTCATGTGCGTATCGATACGTCGAGAGGCGAGGGGCAGAGCGAGGCACTCGGGCTCTCGTGATAGCGTATGATACGTACATATCAGTTTTCTGTGTCGATGCTTGACACATTGGTTTTTATGATATTCCTAAATACTCTTGTATATATAACAGGGGATTGAGCCGCTGTTATATATGCCTTTACACCAATATTAGTGGAATGGGACGCTAATATATGTGTACTGCCCTCATCATATTTATATATGTCATTATATCTAGGATGTTAGAACTGTGCTGGAGATTGATTTGAGATTCATGAGATTCATTGGGATTGGATGATGATATCGTACACACTAGAGATGTGAGATCCACTTAGTGTGGTACATATGATATATTGTGATATATACTGAGATTGTACAGACGAGATATGTGGGATCCACTAGCTGTTGTACATGTGATATAGGTGAGAGATACCTGATATTGTACAGACGAGATATGTGGGATCCACTAGCTGTTGTACATGAGATATATGTGAGACATACCAGATATTGTACATACGAGAGATGTGAGATTCACTTGTGTTGTACATTTGATATGATAGATATACTTGACTTGTACATTCGACACTTATGTGAGATACATTTGATATAGTGTAGTTTGAGGAGATGTGACACTTAGACGATATGAGAGCGGATTTGGTGATTGATTGAGGATTGGGATATTGATTTGTCTAGATGGATTTTGATCCTACCACGATGTCAGGATGCCGTAGATTTGACATATTTCACTCCATACCTCATCTTTATATACTTGTGCACTGTGTTATGTATTAGGAGTACCTGTGAGCGTACCTTCCTGAGAATTGCACATTTACTTTCTCATATCCCCAGAGCATGATTATTGCATACTGTTGTCATATCATTATTGCAGGACATATTGGTGGTACTTGATAGTGTACTTTCCATTATTTCGTACTCATGACTATTATCACTGAAATGGACATATATTAGATTCATGCTGTACGTTCATTCTCGCGATTACCTGCATATGTTATTTTCTATTCACGAGTTGGCAACTCACCCCCGTTGTGCCACAGGTTTTGCTGGAGTTTCCCAAAATAGTCAAGGCAAGCTATTCAGCTTTTCAGCTTCACACTCATCTATCATCTTTTGGGTTGCGGATACCACTTCGCCTGCTAGTGTGCAGTTTTGCCAGGTGGGTTTTGTGGGTATTCAGAGAGTGTATTGTATATTCGTTGTATATTGTACTCTCCATCTACTAGCAGTTATTTGTGACTTAGAGACTTGGTGAGGACGGATTTGTATATTATTTGGGATTTGTGGATTTTATACAGTTCCTTTTCTTTTGTCTCTTATTTCTTCGCTACGGCGTCGTATATCTGTTGTGGTATTGTTTTCCGCCGTTGGGCGTGGATTTTGCTCCCGTTTGGGATGCTTTATATTATATCTATGTTGTACCCTTTTTAGGGGCTGGTTTTATAAAGGAGGTGCTGCCAAAATTTTACAGAAAATGTGGACTATTTTAAAGAATTTGGGTTGTGATTTCAAATGTTTACGAAACTTTATATTATCTTTTCCGTATTTTTATGGTTTAGATTTCTGGGTTTTGGTTTTCTTTTACTGCGTTACGTCTGGAGGCGTTGCGTAGTATTAGGGCCATCACGTACCATTTTTGGGTCGTGACAAAGTTGGTATCAGAGCGTGGTTTTACCTTTCGGAGTGTAGGATGACCTGGTATGATGGAGTAGGTAACCTAAGCGGAGTAACGTACTGTGGGTATGTCTGCAGCATACTTACGATGCAGTATTTCGCCTAAAGTGCCTAAGTACAATTTCTTGAGATTCCTTCCTTGATGATTCATATCCTTGAGATTCGATTTCCTTGTTCTTATCGAATCCTATCTTTATTTATAGTCTTGCCATTGATGACTACGGGGACTCAGAGTGATGCAGCGAGAGCCGAGGTCAGGGTTAGCTCGGGTGAGACGAGCACTGACCAGGAGGGCACTCGTGTTGCACAGTTGCAGATGGATCAGCCTTCGACTGATCAGCTAGCTAAACTTGTGACAGAGATGCAGGATTTGCGCCAGACGATGAGATCATTAGTTGATGCCATTCGAGCGCAGCGACAGGAGGTTGTCACCCCAGTTGGACAGTTGTTCCTTGGGATCAGCGTGCAGCAGTCTGTTACTTATGTAGTACCAGCGGATGTAGCTCCAGTTGACGAGACATGTATTCCAGAGACTTTGCGAGTTCCAGGACAGTGGAGGACCCATATAGGTGTGCCAGTCCAGGGACAGAGGTTCAGTCGTCGTGACAGGTTTCGTGCACGGCATGGGAGTACAAGAGGTGTGAGACGAGGACAGTCGTCTAGCTCTTATCCCCAGGATGGTCAGCAGTTTTCTTCCGGATGTTATCGGTGCGGGAGTTTGGATCATCGGGTTAGAGTTTGTACTGAGCCACGTAGATGCGAGACAGCTTTACCGCAGAGTGGAGGATTTCAGCCAGTTGTGGGTAGGAGGCAGACCCGAGGGTTTGTTTCTACTCATCCGGACGCGCGTACGTCCAGTGCAGATGTGTCAGGTATCCTTGTTCCTATTCTTTGATGTACTTGTTGGTTTTTCGCACTTTGTGCCGTGGTTGGGACGAGGATCTTGTTAGATAGATCAGCCGTTTTGTTGTGTTTAGTTCTGTCAGCGATTCTTTTGTTGCGCGACACGTATTTCAGTCGTATGCCAGTCGGTGAGGAGATTTTGCCGTCATTGGATCCTTCTAGAGATGTTGGACTTGACGTTCTCCTGGGCATAGATTGGTTAGCTACGTGTTAGGCGTCTGTGGACTACCGTGTGGAAACAATCAGGATTTGTTTTCCCGGCGAGTCAGTTCTTGTTGTACAGGTGGATAGTTGTGCCGCCTTTCACAGCTTGAATTCAGCCTTCTTCGCTAGTCAGCTTTGGAGGAGATGTCGTGGATTCTTGGCGTTCATTCGGGATACCGGAGCCACATTGGGATTGTTGGACTGGGTAGTTATCGTGCAAGAGTTCTTCGACGATGTTCCAGGGAAGCTAGCGAAATTCAAGGAGCTTAAGAATCTGCTGCAGAGTTGTTTGTTGGGAGGTTTGTGTGTCCGAGTGTTTCGCTGTTGGGAGCCCTTAATTCTGTTCGTTCTGGAGGATGACGACAGTTTGCGGTTGTGGATTGATGGATCGTCAATTGAACCGGCTTGTGGTGCGGTTAGGTATCTGTTACTTCGTTTTGACGATTTCTTCGATCAGCTCCAGAGTGCGAGACTTTTTCTAAGTTTGTTTGGGATCTGGTCATCATTGTTGCGGGTTCGGAGTGATGGCATTCCGAATTTTGCTTTTGTGCGTGCTACGGGCAGTTTGTGTGTTGGTAGTGTCGTTGGACTTGCCAATGCCCTAGCAGCATTTGTGGGAGATGATGTACCAGATTTCTTCAGGCCGTTCCTCGACCAGCTATTGTTGTGTTTTGACGACATTCTGGTAATTTTCTTTGTGTCTTGAGGAACAGGAGCAGCATTTGAGAATTTGTTTTGCAGACATTGGTAGAGCTCAGTGGTTTGCTAGATTCTCGGAGTGTTCCTTCAGGCTTGTTTGTGTTGACTCCTAGGTCTTGTAGTTACGGGAGACGGTTTTGTATGGTTCCGAGGGGGATCGTGACCGTACAGCTTAGGCCCAGACTTGTGTTCGGACAGAGTTCCTTTGATGTTGGGTTTAGCAGGTTTTTACCGCCGTTTCGTGCAGGATTAATAGGGTATTGTTGCACCGTTAACTGTGAAGACCTAGAAAGGAGGTTCTTTTCTTGAACTGAGGCATGTGTGCAGAGTTCTCAGCAGTTGGAGATTCGGCTGGCAATTGCATCAGTTCTTTACTTTTGATTCGGAGACCTTGATTTGTGACAAGGTTGTGCTAAGTTAGGGATGCGTTTGTGTACCTGATGTTATCGGGTAGAGACATGAAATCCTAGAGTAAGCACATCGGTCAATTCTCTATGTTCATTCAGGTTCCGCCAGCTTTGACGTGACTTGTGAGATAGTTACGGGCGGACAGGAATGTGAAGAGAAATTTCAGGTTTCGTTTCAAGGTGTTTGTTTGGTTTGTTGTTTTCGGCAGTTGGGATCGTCACTCGCCATTGTAGGATACTTCTGGATAGTTGTTATCAGGAGACATTTCAATTGGCAACCTTTAGGTGTAGTCAGGTAGTGTCGATCACCAGTCTGTTTTTCTGACTCTACGTAGTAGGATTTTGGACCTCAGCTTGTCTAGAGACTTCGGAGATATTCAAGTTGGTCTTTTGAGATCCTTTATATGAGTTGGTTTTCGTTGCTTTAATTGGCACTTCCGCCCAGATTATAGATTATTCACCCCGTTTTCATGGTGTTGATTTTTGGCAAATACCTTCATGACTTTTTCACATGATTCAGCACAGGCCATTAGAGTGGACTCGATCTTTTCGTTCACCGGCAGCCATTGGTGTAATGGTTCGGCAGGTGAAGAAACTTCGGTCAAAGGTCTTGCCATCTGTGAAGAGTTTCCTTGGACGTAGCAGTATAGTGAAGGGATCACTTGGGAAGCTGCGAGTGAGATTTGGGAGTTTTGTACTCTTCTCTTTGAAGGTATGCTTGGTGAAATTTTAAATTCGGGGACGAATTTTTATAAGGGGGGGAGATTGTAACGATCTAGAAATCGTTTTGTGTTTGTTTCTGTTTTTGGGTGAAATTCGTCGGTATTGTCAGTTTTATACCGATTGCGATCAAATGGCCATATCGAGTTACCAGCACCTAGTTTTGAGAAAATAAAGCTTGTGCGCATACTTTGAGAGTATATGGGACGTTTTGGTGCAATTTGAATTTTTCCCATTTTTAATGTTATTTTAATCCGGCTTGCACTTTTTTAGAATCTTCTCTTCTCAACTTTTCTTAAAAATTCTCCTTAGTTAACTAAACCTTTTGGCATGGTTGTGTGGCCTAGGTTTAAATGGAATTAGAAAAGAAAAGAATTGAGAAGAAAAGAGAAGAAGATGCATGCATTTGAATTTAGGTTTGACTTTGCATTAATTAGCTTTTAATGCAAGGAATTGCTTGGAAATTCCCTTTTCTCTCTCTCCTTTCTCACATGGCCGAGCCCTCTCTTTCCCTCATCTGCACTTAGTCTTTTTCTTCTCTCTTTTCATCATAATTCCTTCACAAATCCATCAAAGTTCATAAAAATCATATTTTGTGCATGATTTCTCACTTGGATGCTTTGGAGTGTTCTTGAGCTTGGATTCTTGGTGTTCTTTGGCTAGGTAAATTCTTTTACTGTTATTTAGATGCTTTTTAGTGTAACTTAGCAGTTTAGAATGATAAATTAGGGTTTGATACGAAATATCGTATTTTGATGTCGGTTTGTGACTTTTAGGACCTGCTGTGATCTGGGTTGTTTACTGCAAAATTAAACATAGTGAGTGTGTTGTACTAGAGGACCTGGAGCACCACCATCAACACGACACCCATCCCACCGGCCTGGGCCGGCGACAGCAAGAGGAGGGGCCGGCGACGCCGGCCATCTTGTGGAGTTAGGGTTTGGGGTTTTGTCCATAGGTGTCTGCTATGTTTAGGGTTCCTCTGGTCTTGTTGAAATTGTTTAGTTTTCACAGTAGGAAAATCTGGGATCAAATGTGCAGTTTCTAGTGTTTCGTGTTCGTGCGATACGTATTACGACACGCGTCGTGCCGTTTTCGTAGTTTCGCTCTTAAGTCGTTTTCGTCGTGTTGCTACTCTCGTTAGCCACGATACGGACACTTAAGAGGTGTTTGTGTGTTGTTGAGTCGGTTAGTTATAGCTAGTTTGTATTTCGTAGCTATTATTGATATATGTATATTGTTGTTGTTTATATGTTGCAGGTTCGCAGACGAGGACTACGGACACTGCCACAGGGGGATTCAGGTGGTAGACTTCATCTAGCTTGGAGTGTGGGTGAGTAGATTTAACATCTACAGGGGAATCGCCCGCATGGTGTTATGCGTCTGGGCTAGAAACCTTTACCTTTATCGCATATTCTATATCATGTTTAGAATTGCGCATATACCTGACTGCTTAGTGATAGTTGTGATTGGATTAGTATCCTTAGGACACTGCACTATTATTGACGGCTCAGATTGCGAGAGCACTGATTGGATGCCACACACACCGTCAATAATTGCCATGTCATACACGACCATATTTTAGAAATGCTATTGTATGGTTAGGGACATTGTGACTTTGATACATATTTCTTATTGTTATACTTAGACTTGACATGCTAGTTCCTGTTTACCTATAGGATGCTGTACCTTTAGTGCTAGGTACATATACACCTAGGGACATGGATACAGGTGTACTTACATTCCATACTTTACCTATACTTGATAGATATATCACATCATGACATTGATATTTCCATACATATTTATACCTGATAGGTATACTACATCATCACAGAGATCCAGGTGTACTTGTATTTCTTACTTATACCTGATAGGTATATCATATCATCATATAGGTAGATACCTATATTACTGCTTTACGATTCATGTATTCATTTATTATCTGGTGAATGCTATGCTTTGCATTTATACGCTTTCATTACAGCTTCATATTGCGTATACATTATTCATGGATTCTCGCATTGTTATATGGATTTTTCATGATGTTTTCTGGATTTGGGAACCGTGGTGGTTCATGAAATTATGCATACATTGAACACCCGGTTTTCCTTGAGATGATATTATAGCATCCACCATGAGATTTATCGGTGCGGATATATATATATCCTATGCGAGGAGGCGTCGAGAGCCGCATGAGGATACATGGTGGGGCCCGGAGGTACCCCGAAGCTAGAATGTTGTCGGAGTGAGCCGATGTCGCACTGAGGCGATGAGGCCTAGGGGAGCCATACTTTCCGGTGACATTACCAGAGACTCGGCGGATATCAGGGGCATACCGTTGGGAGTCATGTGCGTATCGATACGTCGAGAGGCGAGGGGCAGAGCGAGGCACTCGGGCTCTCGTGATAACGTATGATACGTACATATCAGTTTTCTGTGTCGATGCTTGACACATTGGTTTTTATGATATTCCTAAATACTCTTGTATATATAACAGGGGATTGAGCCGCTGTTATATATGCCTTTACACCAATATTAGTGGAATGGGACGCTAATATATGTGTACTGCCCTCATCATATTTATATATGTCATTATATCTAGGATGTTAGAACTGTGCTGGAGATTGATTTGAGATTCATTGGGATTGGATGATGATATCGTACACACTAGAGATGTGAGATCCACTTAGTGTGGTACATATGATATATTGTGATATATACTGAGATTGTACAGACGAGATATGTGGGATCCACTAGCTGTTGTACATGTGATATAGGTGAGAGATACCTGATATTGTACAGACGAGATATGTGGGATCCACTAGCTGTTGTACATGAGATATATGTGAGACATACCAGATATTGTACATACGAGAGATGTGAGATTCACTTGTGTTGTACATTTGATATGATAGATATACTTGACTTGTACATTCGACACTTATGTGAGATACATTTGATATAGTGTAGTTTGAGGAGATGTGACACTTAGACGATATGAGAGCGGATTTGGTGATTGATTGAGGATTGGGATATTGATTTGTCTAGATGGATTTTGATCCTACCACGATGTCAGGATGCCGTGGATTTGACATATTTCACTCCATACCTCATCTTTATATACTTGTGCACTGTGTTATGTATTAGGAGTACCTGTGAGCGTACCTTCCTGAGAATTGCACATTTACTTTCTCATATCCCCAGAGCATGATTATTGCATACTGTTGTCATATCATTATTGCAGGACATATTGGTGGTACTTGATAGTGTACTTTCCATTATTTCGTACTCATGACTATTATCACTGAAATGGACATATATTAGATTCATGCTGTACGTTCATTCTCGCGATTACCTGCATATGTTATTTTCTATTCACGAGTTGGCAACTCACCCCCGTTGTGCCATAGGTTTTGCTGGAGTTTCCCAAAATAGTCAAGGCAAGCTATTCAGCTTTTCAGCTTCACACTCATCTATCATCTTTTGGGTTGCGGATACCACTTCGCCTGCTAGTGTGCAGTTTTGCCAGGTGGGTTTTGTGGGTATTCAGAGAGTGTATTGTATATTCGTTGTATATTGTACTCTCCATCTACTAGCAGTTATTTGTGACTTAGAGACTTGGTGAGGACGGATTTGTATATTATTTGGGATTTGTGGATTTTATACAGTTCCTTTTCTTTTATCTCTTATTTCTTCGCTACGGCGTCGTATATCTGTTGTGGTATTGTTTTCCGCCGTTGGGCGTGGATTTTGCTCCCGTTTGGGATGCTTTATATTATATCTATGTTGTACCCTTTTTAGGGGCTGGTTTTATAAAGGAGGTGCTGCCAAAATTTTACAGAAAATGTGGACTATTTTAAAGAATTTGGGTTGTGATTTCAAATGTTTACGAAACTTTATATTATCTTTTCCGTATTTTTATGGTTTAGATTTCTGGGTTTTGGCTTTCTTTTACTGCGTTACGTCTGGAGGCGTTGCGTAGTATTAGGGCCATCACGTACCATTTTTGGGTCGTGACATAAATGAATAAATGTGATTATTCATCATGCTACATTAATTCAATATGAGTGATTCACTATGTGAGGCATTAAACATTTAATAATGCATTAATGACATGATGAATCACACAAAATGAGTCACAATTGCATTTAATGATAATGCCACCTAAACCCTCAAGTCACCATGCTTCTAGAAGCTTACCGTAAAATTACGAGAACGCCCCTCCTATCCGTGAAAACACGGAAAAACTTTAGACTGTATAAATCCAATAACCTGATACTAGAATCTGGCTTAAAGCAAAGCCAGCTAGTAAAAACTATCCGAACGTCGTACGTGCGTTTAAACACTTATGCGTCCGAACCCTTGTCGTAAAACCGTACGACCTCTATATCGTTTCAACTGGAGTAGGGAAATCTCTGTGTGGGACTCTAAAGACTCGACTACTACGCTGGCAGTGGGTTTAACCACAGACCGCAAGCGGCACTAGCTGTACGGAACGGTCCCCAGGTAGATGTCGATAAGAAGGCCGATGAGGAAACCCATCCGAACTCTTACTGAGCCTGTCCGTGACAATATTCGCGCAGTCCGGTCTGTTCGTCTAAGAGTATCGCATGTATGGTATAGGGAGGTGGTAAACGTCAGACCCCTAATAACCGTACAAGTCTTGTCAGCATGGCTCAAGACCATCAGAGAATCTACTAATCAGTCCATCAGTAATTCTCAATCAGCCCTGGCCAGGGACTTATGATAATGACCAACCGATCACCGTGCGATATCAACTCCCTATACCAGGGTAGACGAATCCCTAACAGTCGCTCACTGCTTCCACGTGGCTCGGGACTGTGCCCAACGAAAACCTGTTTGCACGACTCCTTTGAACCGTGGTAGGGTAGTAATCAAAGCATAGTGGGAACTCACACGAGACAAATGACGACCTTAAGTCAACGGACTATCTGCACACATGTCACCTGAGAACTGCTATCTGATGTTAGGTATAAATACCATCCAGTCAGTTCTCGGCGAGTCCTGTCCGGTGTACTCACACCCAGTGAGCATCTGTATACAATCTTAGGTGCACATCACCAATGGCTGCGAGACCAATCCATCGCCCCTCGTCAGGGTCTAGATATGTATACACTAGTCTACTCTGGAGCATCGATGCCCTGTCTCGATACTCCTGCGACCAGGGACATTTAAGGATGTGCCTATTAACTATCCAGCTCCCACAAGTATGACTGCCATCATAATGCCGGTAGTCAGGCAAACACCCTATGGGCTTTATCAACATGTTTATAAATACAGAGTAAAATATATCACATGTTAAGATAAAGACAAACCAAATAGCGTACTATCATATTAAGCAGGATTGTCGTGTACATACATATCCCTAGCATCCTATACAATGATGGTCTCTAGGGCATATGTATCCAACAATCCAAATACACTAACAAAGTATGGACTTTGGTTGCTTTATCTGAAGGGTTAAATCCCCATCAGGAGCAAGTATATCTTGAGAAGATTACTTGGTGTATATGGAAAAGTTCAGACTTTCAAAGTTATGTGTAAGTCCATCCAGATCCTACTTGCCACTGCTACATACCATAACTACGATATCTGGCGGTTGGATGTCATGACTGCTTTTCTAAATGATGATTTAGAAGAGAGTGTCTATAAGTACACAGCCAGAGGGCTTCGTAGACAGTGGGAGTAGCAGAAAGGTGTGCAAGTTGTTTATGGGATAAATCAGGCATCGCAGAGTTGGAACGTCTATTTTGATGTGGTAGTCAAAGAGTTTGACTTCATCAAAATGGTAGATGAACCTACTCTATACAAAAAGGTAGTAGGGAGTATGGTGATGATCCTCGTAAAGTACGTAGATGACATACTCTTGATAGGAAAGGAGTTTCCTATGCTACGCTCGGTCAATCTCCTCTTATCACAAGGATTAACCGTATAGGATCAAATTGATACCTCCTAACTCCTGGGTTTTGGATCTATGAGATAGATCTAATTGGATGTTAGGATTCTCACAGCTGTAGTGAGATAGTATCAATTGATCTTAGGGAGAATCATTAGAATGGTTCCAGGGTGGTAAGGTTGACTGAATGTCAGTCAAAGGCATTGTCTTTAGCCTCAGTGGAGGGACGGCATGTCAGAAGAGTTCCAAGCTAGATACCGTGATATACTAGACGATAAAGGCAAGACACATCGTTACCAAGGATGCAACAAAAGAGGAATTCTGGATATATATAAGTTCATAAGATGAACTTCGTTCCTACCATTGTGTGACAATGGAGTTGTGGCTTATGCCTAGGAATCCCCGTCCCATTAGAGATCCAGACATATTCTTAGGCAGTATCACCTGATCAGTGGAGATGGTTGATCTCCGCGGAGATCTAGATTTAAAAGAGTAAACAAAGAGGACAACACGGCGGATCCACTCACAAAGGCCTATTTCCTAGTAGAGACTTTTATGGGATGGTTGAGTATGAGATACTTCAACCATAGCTGATTGTTGGGTATGAGATACAACAACAGATGGCCCTAGTGCAAGTGGGAGATTGTTAGTTATATGTAAGCCCTAGAGACCATTATTGTACATATGATGTATATTGTAGTGGATGCTTTGATATATATAGTGAGGACTTTCTTGCTCGACATGATAGTATGCTATCTGGTTGCTCTTTATCTTAACATGTACTCTGATTTTCTCTATGTCACATGTTGATAAAGCTCTTAGGATGAGTACTTGACTACTAGGACTATGATGCAGATCATACTGGTGGGGACAGTGTAGTCGCTAAGTACATTGATCAGTCAAAACTATTGCAATTTTAACACATCAATTTCCCTATTATTTGCAATCATCTAAAGGTGTTTGGTATAAATATAGCACATATTAGCAATTTGTCTATAAAATACCAAATAACATGTGTTATACATTATAACCGACATTTTGAGGGAAATTGAGTGTTTATTACTACACGCATGATTATTTATGTATCAACACTTGTCTCGAGATTTTGTGAAGAAAATTCTCCAAGTAAAAGAGCCGGAACTGCTAAAAGTGCTGATAAAATACGTCAAGTCAAAGACTTGAAATCTGGCAGTAAACAAGAAAGTATAAAAATATTCCAGACATCAGAAAAGTGCCATAAAGCCAATAGAAGAATTACCTGGAAATTGCATGCAGTAATTCACTAACATGGCCGGGGATCAGCGGCCGAGTCGGCCAAGTTGCTGCGGCCTTGTTAACTAATCAGTGCATCAAATTTCTCTACGTAGCTTCTTGTAACGGCCTCAGCTTCCAGAAGACTCTCAGAGACCACGTGGCTTCTTCCAGAAGGCTCTACATAATAAACTCACTCTAGAATATTCCTTGTAACAACCTCATTCTAGAATATTCCCTCTAACAAACTCATTCTAGAAGGCTTTCTCAAACAACCTAGATTTGGAGGGAAGATTCAAATGAGGTGGTTATAAAAAGAGATCTAGATCTAGGGTTTTGGAGAGATTAGAAAATTAGAGGTGAGTTAGTTACACATTTGGAGCTAAAATTCAAATTCAAGTTGAGTGACACAACCTGATACCAAAACCTTAGAACAAATTCAAAATCAAAGCCAAATCAAGATCATTTTGAGAAGCAAATCAAGCAAGCAACCATCGATCCTTTATCCGCGAAGGCAATCTTCATCCGAGAAAGAGATCCACGACGATCCGCGAATCACGGAGATTGAGCGGAGCGAAATTCGACGGATTTAGTTACCTCTTCAAAAGGAGCGATCGAGAGCAATATCTTGTAATCTTAAATTGAGGGAATGTGTAATTAGTCGTCGATTGAATAAAGGTGATAATTGTAATTCTTGCTTTCTTTACATTCTTGCGTTATGAAATTTCTTGATTCTTGATTCATTAATTTTCAAGATGTGTGAGTGAAATCTCCACTTGTGGAGGATTCGAGAGAATCGGTAGATCTTGTGATGATAAGATCCTTTTACTAATCTTAAGTCTTATGAGATTTATGAACTTTAGGAAAAAGAAACATTAATGACCTAATTTGGAGCGAGATCACATTCTTGATAATTTCGTTGCAAACTAAGGATTAAATAATTGAAGATTCTTTTTGCTAAAGGCTGGATCCAAATGATGATCAATGAAAAGATAATGGATAGAGAAGGAGAAACCCTAGTTTCTTCAATAGATCCCTAATCTTCATTCGTCACCATCGTTCTAGCTACAAATTATCAATATATAAGATTAGTCATCTCTAGATTCATCAATACTACTAATTTGATCGAATCCTACAAGCTATTCTACAAATCTTGATAACTAAATTGATTGGGAAATTTCTTGATTCTAGATCTATTTTCTTGATGTTTCTTGAGATCAAATCTTACAAATCTTGAATCAACTTTCTTGCATTTTCTTTTATCTTTTCATTTCGACTCATAAAACAAGATCGATCAAAACACATATCTCAGTGGACGATCCGTATTCATTAACGCGCTACATCGACACCGTTAATTGATTGCGGTATAAATTTCTTTGGTTGTGAAATATTTCTAAATACACACGAAGAATGATCAATCAAATGGTGCCGTTGCCGGGGATGTGTGCTATTTTTTTCGTTTTTGTTATTTGAGTTGAAAATTTATTATTCCATAAGAATTTTTAGATCAAAGTTCGCAACAAGCGCTGAACGATTTGTTGTGATTTTTGCGAGGGAATCTCGAATCATTGGAGCAAAGGGAAAAATATTCAGATCACTTCAGGAAGTCCAGTGGAGTAAAAGGAGCATCTGTACAAAATTTTGTGCAGAGATCTCGTCAACTCACCGCGGAACCGCGGCCATAGAAAGCATTTTGCGGCGGATCCGCGGTGATATTGAAGCTTCAGAATTTCATTTCTCTGTGGTAACTTCTATACTTTCTTATCTCCTCCCTGCACTTTCCATTAACCAATTTCTGCAGGATTCTTTGCAAAAATTTGCAGCGCCGCAAAAAAAAAATTGTTGCATGTTTGTTCTTGGTTGTTTGCATATTTTAATACAGAAATTAAGGGGCAAAGACCAAATTCAGATTAGGTGGGGAGTTCATTGCCCTTCCTAAGCCCCGAAAATCACAAACTTGCATCCGCATCACACTCATTAACTAAAAAAGATCTAGACATGACTCTAAGGACCGTCGCGCTCACTTAGGAAAGTAGGAGGTCGTGGGTAATCTATTACTTATCCGCGTTTCTTTTGCGGTATCTAAGGCAAGTGTGTCTATGGCAAGTGGTTACTTAATTTGGCCCACTACTTTCATAGTAGAGAACCTCCCACTTACCTGGTACTTACCTGGCCACAGAAGGGACAAAGAGGCAGTAGAGGATTTATCTTGTAACTTGTCTTCTGGAAGTCTAGGACCGGTCTAGAGCCTTCACCTTGGTGACCACTAGATCTAGGGTAGTGTGTGCATCTTTTGTGATTTGATTTTTCAAAAATCGTATTTTTCAAAACAAACACCGACCAACTTTCCCCCTAATTATCACAACGCTGCCACTTATGCCAAACCCTTTAGTGCAAGCTCGGCTGGACACGGGATTCTAGTCCCCGTCTTGTCTGCGTTACCCCCATCGACCCCAAAGTCGGTATTTCTACATTTTCTTTTTCCCACCACCCACCACGACCGCGATGGACGGATTTCCATCAAACTTTAACACCACTCTGCCACCGCCCGCAGGTGCGCAGAATCCTCCACGCATTTCTCTCCAAGAGAGATGCTATCCAACACGTGTTCCCCTTCCCACCTGTCTTTCTATACCACCTGGCAACGGGGAAAATTTTGAAATCAACCCCTAATTTATCAAACTGTTACCTAAATTTCACGGCCTTGTGTCTGAAGACGCATACGTTTTTATATCCAAATTTGAAAATGTATGCGCAATGATTGGAACGTCACAACTGTCTTTTGACGCTCTGCGTTTACGTTTTCTCCCATTCACTTTGTGCTATTTAGGCGAGAAGTGGCTTTATAATACAACCGCACGTTCTATTTCAAAATGGGATGAATTTGTTGCAGCATTCCTTAAGAAATTTTATCCCAATCACAAGACCAACCGTGTTCGGAGCGAAATCTTCAAATTCACCCAACTTCCCAATGAACCATTCTGAAAATGCTTTGAACGGTTCAAGGATCTTCTTTTACAACGCCCTCATCACGGAATCCCCAGATGGGATTTGTGTCGAGTTATCTATGAGGGTATTGATCTCACGACTAAACAGATGCTTGAAACCATGTGTTATTGCCAATTCCTATCTAAAGATGATGGTGAAGCTTGGAAATACCTAGAAGATTTAGCTCAAAACATATTACAATGGGAAAGTGTTAGACCACCATCGTTTAGGGATGATATCAATCAGCTCGATGTTTCCATCATAATGAGAACCGAAATGGCCATAATACGAAGGAAACTCGACGCTATAGAAAATAGAATTTCTTCAGCCCCCCTAAACCATTACACACTTCCCAAAACCGTGTGTGGCTGCTGTTCAAATCCATCACATTTGACGGAAGAATGTCCTTTGAATGTACTGTTTCAAGGTCACACTAATGCTGCATTTTAGCAAAGACCTGGAAACGATCCTTCTTCTTCCTCATATAATCAAGATTGGAGGAATCACCCTGATCATTCTTGGATCCAACACCAAACTCAATACACGGATCTAAACCAGAATAACTTTCAATGGGTCCCTCCACCACAACACCAACCACCACAACTGAGTCAGCACCTCTTTCAATCGCAACCTTTTCAAAACCCGGTCAACAATTTTGATCCTTTTTCTGCCGGTACCAATAACACCTCTGCACTTGAACAAACCATGAGTTTGCTTCTGACAGATTCTATTCAAATGTCGGCTGATATTAAGTCTTCTATCGATGATATAAAGAAAACCACCGCCTCCTAAGGTGAGATTATTAAATCGATGGAAGCACAAATTGCACAGTTAACAGCAGAAATATGTGGTAGAGAGAAAGGGAATATTCCATCTCAACCTCTACCTGATCCTGGACCTTCACATTACACTAATGTGAATGCACTTACCACGTTGAGATCTGGAAGAGTGCTAGACAATCATGTGGGTGAATAGATTGATGTTGAGGAATCAATTGAACCCCGGGCTTCCACTTCCACTCCCACTTCTACTTCTTACCCTATTTCGTCTAATTTACCTTCTTCTTCCGAGCCTATTCTCCGTTTTCCAAAAGGCTCGAACCCTCCACCCACTTCATCCTTTCCACCCCCACAACCTTCTCCACAAATGTGGGACACAATACTTATTGATAGAGCTCCATTTCCGGAAAGGTTGAGGCCCAACAAACCCAATGCCCAAATGGAGAAGCTTGTGGAAATGTTTAACCAAGTTAACATCAACATCCTTTTCCTAGATGCTATATAACAAGTTCCGTCCTATGCGAAAATTCTTAAGAACTTGTGCACTAGGAAGAGGAAGTCTCAAGTGCCTAAAAAAGTTTTCATGTCAATTACTGTAGACACGGCTTTTCCCTAACAATTACCAAGGAAACGTAATGACCCTGGCTGTCCTACTATTTCTATTTCTATTGGGGATAAACACATTAACCATTCTTTACTTGACCATGGTGCTAGTGTTAACTTGCTTCCATATTTAGTCTATGCGCAACTAAATATCAGAGTGTTAAAGCCCTCGAACATAACTCTCCAGATAGCCGACCGATCAATTACCAAACCTAGGGGTGAACTTGAAGATGTGTTGATAAAAATCGGGGAATTTGTATTCCCTGTGGACTCTATTGTTCTTGATACACAGCCTGTAGCGAACCCACGGAACCAAATTCCGGTGATTCTAGGTCGTCCCTTTTTGGCTACTTCCAACGCTGTAATCAACTGTAGAAACTGCTCTATGAACCTATCTTTTTGGGAATAAGTCAATTGAGCTCAACATTTACAAGTTAGGAAGTCAACCCTCTGATCCTCATGCTTGAGTATGTTCTGTCGAATTAATGGATGTCGACGGCAGCGAATTTGATCGGCCTCATGATACTGATCTAGACTCTTTTCATATGTTATTGTTTGACCCAACTATGTATCATACACATACGGACTCTTCCACTGAGCTATCCGGGTCAACATCTAACACTGATTATGAACTGTTTTTGGAGTCTGAAGATCACCCCGCGCTTTTTGATGACATTATTCTTCAGGGTATCGATGAAAGTTTTGAGGAAATCTTCGCTGATGAACTCGCATTTTTAAAAGACATTGTTGTTGAGATGAATCACCCTCAATACAAAGAAATTGAACCTCTACCCCTTCTTCTGGGCTATAAAGAGAATGTGAATAATCCATCACAATCATTGTGTCGTCTCTCCAAAACGAGACGCAAACACATTCTATCCCACCACTTATCTTTTCCCTACTTTTTCCTGGCTCCTTATAACATGTTCTTCCACCAACCGATGCACTACACCGATAAAATCATCGAATGGTTGGTGTTGACGTTCGGTCTTTGCAAAGCTTGGCATTGACCAATAATTTTGACCCCCTCTTGTGATTTTCAAAGCTTAACATTGTTTAACTCAAGTTTGTGGGGGGGGTATATTGTTGGTTCTTGAAAATAAAAGTTGTCCTCAAAATTGTGAGTCAAAAATAAGTTTGGGGGAGATTTTCACGTCCGTGTTTCTTGTCCCCGCTAATAAATTTTCCTCCCAAGCTTACAGGTTTTTGAGCTTTAGCAGAAGACAACAGTGAGGATACTGTTGAAAACAAGTTTGGTGGAGGTTTGTTCTTATTTACGCATCACTTTGCATCATACTTTGCATAAGCACAAAACATATAAAACACATAATAATTTTTTTTTAAATAAATAAGATAATAAAAGATTAGATAGTGAAAAATTACATCCAAAAGATTGGAAAAATTTAAGAAAACCTAGAAAATTAGAAGTTTTCTTAAACGTACTAGTCATAAGTTGTTATGAGCCGTTGTCCCAAGGGTTAGTAAGATAACATAAGCCACTAATCTGAGGATAAAAATAAGTCTGAAAAATAGTTCCTATTCTGGAAGCCAAACATTTGAACGTTGATACCTTACTATATGCACTTACACACGTCTTGAAACTCGGGATAGTAGAGGATACCTTGAAATTCTCTTTTCTAAAAGCCAAAGTATGATGGAAATTATAAAAGAATAAAATATAAAATGGTGTAGAAAAATGAACACTGGTTTTGTTATCACCAAGGCAGCAATAAAAAAATATAGCGAGGGTGCTTCATCACCTAGTGCCTTAGACCGACTGGTTTGGGAGTCAGTGCTAAGCCATAGGTGTTGCAAGACGAGGAAAATACTAATACACCTAATCAGCAAGCACATGAGTAATCGGTCGGTTAGTACCTCAAGAAGTATTAACGGTCGCATTAAAAATGTGTGAGTAATCTCATCTAAATATTCATCGATTAAAAAGTACTGAGGTAGATGGACAAGAGTATGATATCTTGAATTGAATTCTCCGAGTGTAGGGATGTTCTTTACCCACACGTATGGGTATATTATCAATGTTTGGAAGAAAGATAGGAATGAAGAATAAAGACGATGTTTTATTGAGGGATGATGTGATTTCTAACATCTTTTCATGATTATTAAGATAGGGTTCATGACAACTGAAAATCTAATGTAGTTGGAAACTCTAATTTTCAAAATCTTTCTTTTATAATTCTTATCTTTACATGTAACTTTCACGGTCTTCCTTTTATTATGGGATTTTGTGGGTGCAATCCGCTAAAAACCCTCAGGAGACAACACTCCTCCTACTAGGGACACCTAGAGGTTTAAAGGCTTGTTGCACGTGCTCAGTGCAATCGTGTTGCCTACGAAAGTGTGCTAGTTAGTTTTTCTTTTTCTTTATTTTCTTCTTCTCTTGAATAAAAGATGTTTGCTCGAGATGACCAAAATTAAGTTTGGGGGTATTTGATCAGTCGAAAATATTGCATTTTTAACACATCAATTCCCTATCTTTTGCAATCATCTAAAGGTGGTTGGTATAAATATAGCTCATATTAGCAATTTGTGTGCAAAATACCAAATAACATGTGTTATACATTATAACCGGCATTTTAAAGGAAATTGAGTGTTTATTACTACACGCATGATCTTTTGTGTATCAACACTTGTCTCGAGATTGTGTGCAGGAAATTCTCCAGGTAAAAGAGCCAGAACTTCTAAAAGTGCTGATAAAATACGTCAAGTCAAAGACTTGAAATCTGGCAGTAAATAAGAAAGTATAAAAATATTCCAGACATCAGGAAAGTGCCATAAAGCCAACAGAAGAATTACATGGAAATTGCATGCAGTAATTCACCAACATGGCCGCGGATCTGCGGCCGAGTCGGCCTAGTTGCCGCGGTTCCGCGGCCGAGTCGTCCGAGTTACCGCTGTTCCGCGGCCTTGTTAACTCATCAGCGCATCAAATTTCTCCACATGGCTTCTTGTAACGGCCTCAGATTCCAGAAGACTCTCAAAAAGCACGTGGCTTCTTCCAGAAGGCTCTGCATAACAAACTCACTCTAGAATATTCCTTGTAACAACCTCATTCTAGAATATTCTCTCTAACAAACTCATTCTAGAAGGCTCTCTCTAACAACCTAGCCTTGGAGGGAAGATTCGAATGAGGTGGTTATAAAAAGAGATCTAGATCTAGGGTTTTGGAGAGGTTAGACAATTAGTGGTGAGTTAGTTACACATTTGGAGCCAAAATTCAAATTCAAGTTGAGTGACACAACTTGATACCAAAACCTAGCCCAAATTCAAAATTAAAGCCAAATCAAGATCATTTTGAAAAGAAAATCAAGCAAGTAACCATCGATCCTTTATCCGCAAAGCCAATCTTCATCCGAGCAAGAGATCCACGACGATCCACAACTCACGGAGATCGAGCGGAGCGAAATTTGACGGATCTAGTTACCTCTTCAAAAGGAGCGATCGAGAGCAACATCTTGTAACCTCGAATTGAGGGAATGTGTAATTAGTCGTCGATTGAATAGAGGTGATAATTGTAATTCAAGCTTTCTTTACATTCTTGCGTTATGAAATTTCTTGATTCTTGATTCATTAATTTTCATGAAGTGTGAGTGAAATCTCCGCTTGTGGAGGATTCGAGAGAATTGGTAGATCTAGTGATGATAAGATTTATTTACTAATCATAAGTCTTATAAGATTTGTGAACTTTAGGAAAAAAAAAACATCAATGACCTAATTTGGAGCGAGATCATATTCTTGATAATTTCGTTGCAAACTATGGATTAAATAATTGATGATTCTCTTTGCTAAAAGCTAGATCCAAATGATGATCAATGAAAAGACAAGGGATAGAGAAGGAGAAACCCTAATTTCTTCAATAGATCCCTAATCTTCATTCGTCATCATCATTCTAGCTACAAATTATCAATAGATAAGATTAGCCATCTCTAGATTCATCACTACTACTAATTTGATCGAATTCTATAAGCTATTCTACAAATCTTGATAACTAAATTGATTGGGACATTTCATGAATCTAGATCTATTTTCTTGATGTTTCTTGAGATCAAATCTCGGGCAGTTCTCTGGTGACACTGGTACAGGTTAGTCTGTAGACCCGAGATCGTCATAGAGTCTTGTGTGATTCCTACTGTACTTTTATTTCCACCTTACTACGTCCAAGTGGGCGTGCAAAACGGTGGCTTTTGGGATCAGTCCCGAATCACATGGAGGCAATGGGCGATAGGAGGGGTTTCGTCTCTCCCGGTATAGGGAGTTGATGTTGCGCTGTGTTTGATTGGTTATAACCGGAAATTCCTGGTCAGGGTTGCTGAGATTTACTGGTAAGAGTTATCAGTAGTTTCTCGAACTGTTATGGACCTCATATCGACACGACTTATCGGTTACTGGGGTCTGACGTTTACCACCCCTATGCTGGATATGCGACATATCAGACGAAGAGACCGGACTGTACGGGAGTGTTACTGGTTGGATTCACAAGAGAATGTACAGGCTTGCTTGTTGATCTTCTGATCGCTCAATAATTGGGTGGCTGTTACGTTTAGCTCACCGCTTGCAGCTTGTGGGTGTTTGATATGATCATCATCTACTGCCGGCGTATTGACGACTCTTTAGAGTCCTACACAGAGGTTTCCTAGCTCAGGTAAAATGGAGTAGGAGCATATATGTGATATGTGCGGGACCGAGAAAAATACATGTATGTGATACCGTATTAGATTCTCGCGATATGTGATTCGGCCGAGTATATGTGATATAGCAGGGTCATCGGATCAAGTGTTGATTTGATGAACTGATACAGATTATATTAGTCGGTTATTTATGAAATAGCCGGATTATCGGATCAAGTTTTGATTCGATAATTTAATGTATAATTATATATGTGATATATTACATTACATTAACTAATATAAGCTCACTTAAAGATTCTTTTTCTCACATGGATAATACGTTGATGTATATGCGATATATGTTAATTGTATTATTTTATTTTGTTACAATAAATATTGTATATGTGATATATAATATTGTAACATGTTAGGGTTACAAATGCAACATGCTTTGTAGAGTTTAAACATGGTTAGGGTTTGGATTAGGGTTAAGCTTGGATGAAGCTTTCATGAAGCTTTGCCTTTTTTGTCATCTAGCTTGATATTTTTGAGTAGATATTTTCTTAACCCAACCGAAACCCTTTACCCTAGTTGATTCTCTACAAGGGTTAAGCCTTCATGCTTAACTCATGGTTGATTTGTAACCATAAAAAATGATTCATTATTCATCACAAAAGGACTTGCTTCATCTTCTTCTTGTTCCTTCTTTGATGAAAACCTTCACTAGGTTTTTGATATGTGATGATAATGAGTGAGAAATTGAAAAAAAAGAGCTAAATTCCTACTTCATCATCCTCATCTATTCTAGCCACTTTGATTAGGGTGTTTGCTTTACTAATACTTGATTAGTGAAGCAAGAGCTTAGGTTTGAGATTCTTCAAGGTAGATCATCTTAGTGGTTGAAGGTTGGAAGCAAGCTTACATCTTCTCTTCATAGAGCCTCTCTAGAGTCCGGGTACTTGATGATCACAGCGAAGGGACCTCAACACGGAGCTTATGAAGCGAAGGAACGGACTACAAAGGTTGTAATCCCTAACTCTTAGATATTAAAGTGTTTAACATTCTTGTTTGGTTTGATTCTTTAGTTAAAGTTCCTAGGTTTAGGGTTATCTTCAATGGAAAAATTTGAACTTGGCATGGATGATGCCTCCCAAAACCTTGCTGTCGTTGTAGGTAACCCAACATTATTTACTTTTCTGCATTAGAATAGACCCATGAAGGGGAGCACAAGTAACCGGGTTCTAGAGTCCAGTGGGAGACCATCTCGAGGCGTCGAGACCGAGTCTCCAAACTCTTGAATTGATAGGGTTTCTTGCCGCTCTTGTAGAGGTTTAGGGATGTGGGTTTGGCTATTCATCACGACCGTGGAATCCGTGTTTTATACAGGCTTAATATAAAACCCGGAAATCCTAGTATATCCACTATTTCATATATTGTTTTCTACTGCAATATCTGTGATGTGATCATTTTATATGTTAAGATAGATACTGTATATAGTATATCTGATATATTATATAGCTATTGCTTATGTTTTACACCCACGCTAGCCCTGCCCCGCTCTGCCATTAGTTACCTAATATAACGGTGCATGACGGGACATCAAGGCGAATGCGTATGGCATAAGCGTACGTTGTATTTATCTGTGATGCTTAGGTAACTTAAATGATGGGACTTCATTAATGAGATTGATGAAAGAAAATAAAACTAAAAATGTTGTGGAATTGAATTTTCAAAAACAGGTAGCTCTGGTTGTTGCTTTGCATAGCGGTATTCCTTATAGAATATCCAGCAGCTTATTCGATAAGGAAAGAGCCGAGATCCCTTCATCGGGAGTGACCTCTTTAGCAATAACCGGCAAATGCTACAACCCTCGGTTTCGTCTTGTGATTTTTTTTCCAGTTCTTGCTTTGCATAGTGGTATTGTGAATATCCTGCACCTTATTCGACGAGGAAAGAGCCGAGATCCCTTCACCGGGAGTGACCTCTTTAGCGAATCTAGCAAAAGCCTCAAAAACAATCCATTTAAAATCATTAGATTCTACAACAATATCAAGTTCATTATGCAAAAGGTTTTCTTAAAAACCTATCGTGTCCCTCCGTCATTTCAGATAAGTACTTCATAGTATTCGTGCTACGTTTGTTGGCTTTCGTCAAGGCGTAGTGTGCGGTAGCTATTTATGCTTATCTTCATAAGCATATGATGCGATTGAGTTAGGGTAGTCGTTCGACTTTGTTAGCTTTCGTCAAGGGTTGTGCGGGTGGGTTTAATTCAATCAAGAAATATACGGGTTGAACTTGACTAGCAACCTACGGTTTGTTGGCTTTCGTCAAGGTCATAGGATGCTAGGGGAAAAATTATCGGGAATTTCAAGTATTGAAATTTGCAACGAGATTGCATACCTTCTATAAGATAGTTGGATCCCGATATCCACTGCGAGTAAGAGTTACTCCTGAGAGAGTTTAACACATTACAATTAGCCGATCAAGTTGGTGTCTAGAAAGGTGTTAACGGGGTTACGCCCTTAGGAAAATGAGGTTTATTTTAATTAAGTCTGTGCAAAAGCACGGGGAACCTCCCTCAAAAGTACCGGCACTGACCTGGCTGAAAGATTGGCGAACTTGTAGGGTGTAATTTATCCCGGCTAGTCTTTCCTTTTAGGGTTTGAAGGAAAATTTGATAAAAACAATGGGAGCCATCCTGATTAGATAAAATAATAACCAATCTGATCTTGCAAGAGCATACGCTGAGTGTTTTCTTCTCTCTCTCTCCTGGTAGCAACCATGTCATGCCTTAATCAAGATAATAATATGGATGTATTGACCGAACCCGCTTGTTATACTGCGCTGGGGAACGTTGGTCCCGCTCCAACTTATAATTGTTATAAGACCGAGCAAGAAACAAGGGATTACCAGGATTCCCGTGCAGCCCAAACGAAGAAAGTGTATGATGATGCATCTTCTTCGGGTGCGTTCATTACCGAGAACTGTTTCTCTGTATCCTCTACTTCCTGGGTATGAGATACCTGCTCAGGATCTCACATATGTAATCTGTTACAAGGACTACAGATAGGTAGATAACTGAGAACGGGTGATAAAGTTTCAAGAGTTGGAAACGGTGCAATTGTTGGAGCCTAGATGTTGGTAGTTATCACCCTGTATTACCAAATACATTGATTCTGAAGGAATGCTATTAGATACCGAACTTGATATACAACATCATATCAGTCTCTTTATTTACTAAAGAAGGATATAATTTTGTATTGTTCGATAATGTTTTGAACAATTCTTATATCAAGAGTTGATCAGTTCAATTCTTATATCTAAAAGCATGTACGTTCTAAATCAAACTGCAGTTCTCAACGTAACGAACACACACAAGAGGAAAAGTTCAGAAATGAACGAATCCTTCTTGAGGCATTGTAAACTAGGTCATATCAATGCGACCCGACTAGCCAAGTTACATGAAGATGCATATTTAAATCAGTTTGAATTTACATCTTGTGAAACTTTCTAGTCATGTCAAAAAAATAAAATGACCATAGCTCCATTTACTGGAAACAGAGAAAGAGTTAGTGAACTCTTAGGATTGATACATGATGATGTATATGTAAGTCCCCTGTCTACACTTGCCTGGACCGGTTCTTTGTACTTCATTACATTCACTGATGATCTCTCAAGATTCGGACATATGTTCTTGTTAAAACACAGGTCTGAAGCTTTTGAGAAATTTAATGAATATAAGTCAGAAGTAGAGAACCAAAACGGGTATAAGTATTATGTCCTATGATGAGATCGGAGAGGAGAATACTTGAGAACGGAGATCCTGGACTATTCTAAAGGAGAATGAGATTCTCTCTCAGCATTACTCCTCCGTACACACCACAGCACGTTGGTGTATCGGGGCGGATAAATCGCACCCTATTCGATATGGTGCGCTCTACGATGAGTACTACTGAGTTGCCAATTTCCCTTTGGGAGTTATGCACTTGAGAAGCTGCATACCTAATGAATTGGGTTCCAACCAAATCAGGTGCCTACCACTCCATATGCGATATGGTATGGGAAGAGCCCATCTCTTAAGTAAGTTAAGATTTGGGGTTGTCCGGCCTATGTCAAAAGCAAAATCCGGACAAGCTCGAGGTAAGGTCAGTTCTGTGGAACATTGTTGGATATCCCAAGCATTCGCAAGGGAATATCTTCTTCCGCACCGAGGAACAAAAGGTGTTTTATTTCTCGGCATGACCACCTTTATAGAAAAGGAATTTATTTTGGAAACAAATTTATGGTCATGAGGTAGAACTGGAAGGAGTTCCAGCTATACAAACTACAGCTGATGTTTTGGTAGAACCGGAGGATTCAATAGTTTCCGATGAACCTCAGCCTCTCCGCCGATCTGGTAGGATTCTACATCCACCTGAGAGATACTTCGGTTTTCTCTATGATAGTGGGAGCGAGGATTGCATCATGAGATGATGACCCAACTAGTTTCGAGCTGGCCATCAAGAGTGGGGACTCTGTAAGAATGGCTGGATGCTAAGCGGTATGAGATAGAATCCATATACACCAACAAAGTATGGACTTTGATTGCTATAACTGAAGGGTTAAATCCCCATCAGGAGCAAGTATATCTTGAAAATATTACTTGGTATACATGGAAATGTTGAGACTTTCAAAGCTAAGACTTGTTGTAAAAGGTTTTGGTCATCGACCAGGTGTGGATAATGATGAAACCTATTCTCCAGTGGCTATGCTTAAGTCCATACGGATCCTACTTGCCATTGCTACATACCATGACTACGATAACTGGCGGTTGGGTGTCAAGACTGCTTTTCTAAATGGTGATTTAGAACAGAGCGTCTATAAGTACACAGCCAGAGGGCTTCGTAGTCAGTGGGAGCAGCGAAAACATGTGCAAGTTGCTTTATGAATTAAAGCAAGCATCGCGGAGTTGGAACATCTATCTTGATGTGGTAGTCAAAGTGTTTGACTTCATCAAAATAGTATATGAACCTTTTATATACAAAAAGGTTGTATAGAGTAAGGTGGACTTCCTCGTAAGGTACATGGATGACATACTCTTGATAGAAAAGGTGTTTCCTAGGCTACACTCGGTTAATCTCCTCTTATCACATTGATTCTCCATATAGGATCAAGGTGATACCTCCTAAATCCTGGGTTTTGGATCTTTGAGATAAATCTATATGGATGTTGGTGTTCTCGCTAGGTGTAGTGAGATGGTATCAATCGATCCTTGGGAGAATCACTAGATAGCTTCCAGGGTGGTAAGGTCGACTGAATGTCAGTCATAGACATTGTCTTTACCCTCAGTTGAGGAACGGTATATTGGAAGAGTTCCAAACAAGATACCGTGAAAACTAGACGATAAAGGATGGATATATCGCTACGAAAGATGCTACCAAAGAGGAAGACTGGGTGTGTATTAGTTCATGAGATGAACTTCATTCTTACCATTGTGTGACAATGGAGTTGTGGTTTGGGCCTAGGAACCCCCGTCCCATTTATGATCCAGACATATTCTATGGCAGTATCACTTGACCATGGAGATGGTTGATCTCCAGGGGATCGAGGTTAGGAGAGTAGACTCAGAGGACAATATGGCGGATCTACTCACAAAGGCCTTTTCCCAGAGAGACACTTTATGGGATGGTTGAGTATGAGATACTACAACCGCTGCTATATGATGGCCCTAGTGCAAGTGGGAGATTGTTAGTTATATGTATGCCCTAGAGGCCATTACTGTACATGAGATGTATATTGTAGTGGATGCTTGGACATATATAGGAAGGAATTTCTTGCTCGACATGATAATATGCTATCTGGTTACTCTTTATCTTAACATGTACACTGATTGTCTCTCTGTTACATGTTGGTAAAGCCCTTAGGATGTGTACTTGACTATCTGGATTATGATGCGTATCATACTAGTAGGACAATGGTAGTCTGTGAGTACATCCTTTAATGTCCCTAGTCGTGGGTGTATCGAGACGGGCCATCGATATACTGGAGTAGACTTGCGTGTAGCTTCTTGACCTATGTAGATGGGCGATGGATGATCCCATATCCATTGGTGTTTGACATCAGAGATGATCTGCAGGTGCTCAGTGGAGACCGGGTACACTGGACGGACTCGCCGAGAACTCCTATATGGTATTATACCTCACGTCAGATGGCAGTTCTCTAGTGACACTGGTACTGGTTAGTCTGTCGACCCGAGATCGTCATAGAGTCTTGTGTGATTCCCACTGTGCTTTTGTTTCCACCTTACCATGTTCAAGAGGACGTGCAAAATGGTGGTTTTTGGGTGCAGTCCCGAGTCACCTGGAGGCAATGAGCGACAGGAGGGGATTCGTCTCTCCCGGTATTAGGGGTTGATGTTGCGCTGTGCTCGATTGGCCATAACAGGAAGTTCCTAGCCAGGGCTGTTTATGAGATTTACTGGTAAGTGTTATCAGTAGTTTCTCGACCCGTTATAAGCCTCATATCGGCATGACTTATCAATCTATTGGGGTTTGACGTTTACTACCCCAGGTGCGATATGCGACATATCAGACGAAGAGACCGGACTGTGCGGTAGTGTTACTGATTGGATTCATAGGAGTATGAGTAAGCATGCTTGTTGTTCTTCTGATCGCCCAATACCCGGATGGCCGTTATGTTTAGCAGACCGCTTGTGGCTTGTGGGTGTTTGATATGATCATTGCCTACTGCCAGTGTATTGACGAGTCTTTAGAGTCCTACATAGAGGTTTCCTGGTTCATGCGAAACGAAGTAGGAGCACATATATGATAAGTATGGGACCGAGATTAATGCGCGTATGTGATACCACATTCTATTCTCGCGATATATGACATCGGTCGGTTATTTGTGATATAGCCGGGTTATCGGATCTAGTGTTGACTCGATAATTTATTACATTTGATATTAGTCGGTTATATGAGATATAGCCGGATTATTAAATCGGGTGTTGGTTGAATAATTTAATGTATAATTATATATTTGATATATTAATTTACATTAACTAGTATTGGCTCACTGAAGTTTTCTTTTCTTACTTGATTTTGTGCACATAATATATATGTGATATATATTAATGTATATTATTTGTGTCATGCTTGATGATACACACTACAAGGGTGTATGAGACTTACACCATACTAATTATAATGTAGGGTTTAAATATTTAAAGTAAATCCAAATTAGTTGGAAATTATTCACATGCATGAAGCTTGTAGAAGTTTGTGGATACATTGATTTAGTCCACTAATTTTGTTTTACTTAAGATATTTATTAACCTAACCATTATCACTTAGCCATGGTTATTTCTCTACATGAGTTAGTGTATGACACTGACTCACCCATGGTTTGCTATTCTCACCTCATTAGTTCATTCTCACTTCTTTTCTTCATCTTCTTCATCCTTGAGAAAAAGCTTTCTAGCTTTTGGAAAAGTGAGAAAATATTATGAGAAAAATAAAAATAAAGTGAGCCCATTTCCTACTTCATCATCCTTTACTACTTGCCATTTAGTATAAGGTGTTTGCTTCATTAATTTCAGAATTAGTGAAGAGGTAGCATGAGCTTGAGTCTCCTCGACATAGATCATCTTCGGCCTCGAAGACATTGAGCAAGCTCGTTCATTTCTTCATGTGGATCTTTTCTAGAGTTCGGGTGATCACTACTTGGAGCGAAGGGACTACTACACAGTGCTTTAGAAGTGAAGGACCGGTCTATAAAGGTTGTATTCCTCATTCACTTAGTGTAATGTTTGATTACATGCTTTCTTTACTCCTAATTTTCTAGTTAGATCCTTGGCATGGGTTGCATAGCTCTCTAGTTTTATGAAATTGTATACTTGATTCCCCAAAAATCCTAGTTAGGGTGCTATGGAACCCATCACCAATCAACACTTGATTCAGGAAAATATTCATAATATTTATTGGTACGAAAAAACAGTCGCTATGAATCAATGTATTAGGTGATATCTGCCACCTACTTTGGCTGTAACAATCGCACCATTCTCTTCTACTAGAGACATATCACCCTTTCCTAGTTCTCTACCTGTCTATAGCCCATGTAACAAATTACATGTGTGGGTACCTGATCCGGTATCCAATACCCAGGACATAGAGGTAACTGAGAAACAGTTCTTGGTTACGAACACACCCGAAGACAATACATCAACATGCTTATTCTTCATTTGGGTGGCGTGAATATCCGTATATTCCCCTATTCCTTCCTCAGACTTATGACAATCATAAGGTAGAGCGGAACCTAGCCCAGTATAATAAGTAGGTTCGGTCAATACATCCATATTATTATCTTGATTAAGGCATTTCATTGGTCACTACTAGGAGAGAGGGAAGGGTAATCACTTTGAGTGCGATCTTTGCAAGATTAGATTGGTCATTTTATCTAATCAGGATGGCTCCCACTGTTTTTATCAAATCTTCCTTCAAACCCTAAAAGGTAAGATTAGCCGGGATTAATTACACCCTACAGGTTTGCCAATCGTTTGGCCTGGCAGGTATCGGTACTCCGAGGGAGGTTCCGCATGCTTACGCATGGACCTAATTAAAATAAACCTCGTTTCCCTAGAGGCATAACCCCGTTAACACCTTTTTAGACACCTACTGGATTAGCTAATTGTGATGTGCAAAACTCTTCCAGGAGTAACTCTTACTCCCAGAAGGTATGCAATCTCATTGCAAATTTCAATACTTGAAATTCCTGATAATGGTTTTTACCCCTAGCAACTAATGACCTTGGCTATGGTCAACAAATCATATGTGCTAGCCAAGTTCAACTCGTCATTTCTTAATTGAATCAAACCCACCCGTGCGACCCTTGTCTAAGGTCAACAAAGCCGCACAACTACCCTAATCCAATCGCAACATATGCTGCAGACAAGCAATAATTAGCTACCACAAACTAGGCCTTGGCTATGGTCAACAAACGCAGCACGAATACTAAATAGTACTTATCTGAAATGACGGAGGGCTACGCAGGTTTTTAAGAAAACCATGAGAGTAATGAACTTGATACGTCGTAGAATCTAATGATTTTGAAAAGGAGTGTTTTTGATGCTTTTGCTAGTCTCGCTAAAGAGGTCACTCCCGGTGAAGGGATCTCGGCTCTTTCTTCATCGAATGAGGTGTAGGATATTCAGAAATACCACTATGCAAAGAAAGAACTAGAGAATCTATCAAAAACAAAACCGAGTTGGTTGTAGCATTTGCTAGTTTCGCTAAAGAGGTCACTCCCGGTGAAGGGATCTCGGCTCTTTCCTCATCGAATGAGGTGCTGGAAATTCATCAAGGAATACCACTATGCAAAGCAAGAACTAGAGCTACCCTTTTTGAAAATTTGATTCTACAATATCTTTAAGTTTCTTGCTTTTCATTAATCTCATTAATGAAGTCCTATCATTTAATATTTCCTAAACATTAGAGAAAAGTGAAACGAAAATAGAACGTACGCTTATGCCATCCGCATTCGCCACGGGCCCCGTCATGCACCGTTAGGTTATTTAACTACAAGCAAAGCGGGGGCTGGACTAGCGTGGGTGCAAAAAATAAGCAACGTTTATTATATATCATATATATAATAGTACATTCGTCTCACGCAGTTATATGATCAACATCATAGAATCAAGCAGCATAAGCAACATATGAAATATTGGATATACTAGGATGTGTGTGTTTTAAATTTAGCTAATAATGTAAAACACGGATTCCATAGTCTTGATGATTAGCTAAACCCACATCCCTAGACCCCTACAAGAGTGACAAGGAATACTGCCAATTCTAGAGTTAGGAGACCCGGTCTCAACTCCTTGAGATGGTCTCCCGCTGGACTCTAGAACCCGATTACTTATGCTCCCCGCCTTGGGTCTATCGTAATGCGGAAAAGTAAATAATATACAACAGTGGTGACAACATCCTCAACCCGAAAGTGCCCCAATAAAAGAATATTATAACCAGATTTTACATGAATGAAAATGAAAAACCCTCATCCCACATAAAAAAACCCGGCTATTCTTTCACGACGATCCAATAAATCATATCAACAGCAATACATGATATCACATATCATCAACGTAAGCAAATATGCGTATCTCTAAAACTCGTTGACATATAGCAACGAGATTGGGATACCCGACATATTAATCCTACGGTCGCAAAAAAAGAAACAGAAAACTACAATAATTATAATCTGCAATTTCCATAGACATCATAAACCCGGAATATCTCATATTCCGGATTTCATGCCTAACTTATAAAACTTGCATTTTAGTCTCAAATTAAAAACTCTTTTCAATTAGTTGTCGGATAATTCAACAAGATTCTCTACTTAGTGATCGCGTACAATAAGCAATTGCGACGGAGTTTTGATCTGAATTAAAACTTCGTGGCAATCGATCAATTGAGACTAAACAGCTAGCTTTACAATATACTGACTAGTTTTCATAAAACTAATTAATCCGGATTCTAATAACTATATCACACACATAACAAAGCTTGTAAAGTAACAGCGACATTAGAATTCCGCACGCAATTAGCCAACATAACCAATTTTTCCAAGACATGAAAAACCAGTGAGCTAAAGTTCCGAAACCGATCGTTTTAAGCAAATCCGGGAGTCGAAACGAACTCGAAACCCACCCGAAAATTCACGGGGGCAAAGATCCCTAAATAAATATTGAATAAGGGGACTAGAGGGGGTACCCTACCCGCGAGGGCACCACGAGGTGGCCAGGGGGTGATGCAGACCCGAAAATGCCTAAGGTGGGGTAGTTTCGGGTCCCCACCGCCAAAACCACCTTGTGGTAGTCTTTGGGAGTGGGCCCAGCTATTCAGTCCCCCATCGGAGTGTCCCGGGATGTGCATGCTCCACCCCGCGGCTTCTCGGTTCAAACCGTGAGCTGACGGGGTGTGCAAACAACTTAAAACATCATTTTTGAAACTGTTTTTATCGGCAGTTTTTGCACGACACAAACGGTGGATTTCTAACGTCGCTACAAGTTACCCTAATATTATAGCTTGGCTCTGATACCATGAAAGTCTATGTTAGCACCACCATTAGGTTCTAGAGGCATCAAGCATGCCAAATTTTAATTTTATTAGGTGCTAAGTTAGACTAGCAAGATCTTTACTAGATTATTAGGGTTTGCCTTTATGATGAGATGAAGTTAAAGAGAAGAAAAGAGCATGCAACCTTTGTAGTTTGAGTCCTTCTCTTCTAAAGCTCCGGGTTGAATTCCATGCGACTCTACAAGGCTCCTCTCAGAATTGAACGATCCTCCTTCGTGATCTTCGCGCCAAAGACGATCCACCCGAAGTACCTCTAGCTCAAGCTAACTTTACTCTAAACTCCTTAGTGTAGGAAACACACCACATGAAATTGCTAGTTTGGTGTGGGATGGTTGTTAGTAATATGTCTGCCCTACAGGCCATTATTTCACATATGATGTATATTATAGTGGATGCTTGGACATATATAGGGAGGACTTTCTTGCTCGACATGATAGTATACTATCTGGTTACTCTTTGTCTTAACATATACACTTGAACTGTCTCTCTGTTACATGTTGATAAAGCCCTTAGGATGTTGACTTGACTATCAGGACAATAATGGAGATGATACTAGTTGGGCCAGTGTAGTCAACAAGTACATCCTTTAACTATTCCTAGTCGGGAGAGTATCGAGATGGCGCATCGTTATTCCACTGTAGACTAGTGTGTACGATTCTTAACCCTGTATGGGGCAATGGTTAATCCCACAACCATTGGTGTTTGACATAAGAGAATGTGCACAGGTGCTCATTATAGAATAGGTACACCGAACAAAACTTGTCGAGAACTCCTAGATGGTATTGTACCTGACGTCAGATAACAGTTCTCTGGTGACGCTGGTACAGGTTAGTCTGTAGACCTGAGATCGTCATAGAGTCTTGTGTGATTCCCACTGTGCTTTGATTTCCATCATACCACGTTCAAGAGAACGTCAAACCGGTGGCTTTTGGGTACAGTCCTGAATCACATGGAGGCAATGAGCGATAAGAGGGGTTTCGTATCTCACGGTATTGGGGGTTGATGTTGCGCTATGCACGATTGGCTATAACAGGAAGTCCCTTGCCAGGACTGATGATGAGATTTACTGGTAAGTGTTATCAGTAGTTTCTCGACCCGTTATGAGCCTCACATCAGCATTACTTATCAAGTTACTGGGATCTGATGTTTACCACCCCTAGACTCGATATGCGACAAATCAGACGAAGAGACCTGACTGTACGGTAGTGTTACTGATTGGATTTGCAGGAGTCTTCTGACTCTCGGTCTTCTGCTGTAAAAGAACACTCGTCTAATTCAATTGTTTCAGCTCGAGCATTGCTTGTTGATCTTCTGATTGCTCAATACCTGGGTGGCCGTTATGTTTAGCAGACCGCTTGCAGCTTGTGGGTGTTTGATATGATCATCACCTACTGCCGGAGTATTGACGACTCTTTAGAGTCATACACAGAGGTTTCCTGGTTCATGCGAAACAAAGTAGGAGCACATATGTGATATGTGCGGACCCAAGATTAATACGCGTTTATCATACCGCAGTCTATTCTTGCGATATATGATATCGGTCGGTTATATGTGATATAACCAGGTTATCGGATCAAGTGTTGATTCGATAGATTGTTACATTTGATATTAGTCGTATGTGATATAGCCGGATTATTAAATCAAGTGTTGATTTAATAATTTAATGTATAATTATATATTTGATATATTAAATTACATTAACTAATATTAGCTCACATAAGCATTTCTTTTTCTCACTTATGATACATTAATATATATGTGGTATATGTTAATTGTATTGTTTTCGTTTTACACACAAAATATACATTTGGTATATATTAGTGTGTCATTCTAGGTTACACATGAAACATGGATGTATGAGACTCACACCATGCTAGGTTTAATGTGGGTTTATATTTATATTTAAGTAATTCAAAATTAGTGGAGATTTTGTCAGGGCTTGAAGCTTGTAGAAGCTTGTAGGTTTCATTGACATAGTCCACTCCTTTGTCTTACTTAAGATATTTATTAACCTAACCATTAACCTTACACCATGGTTTATTCTCTACATGAGTTTGTGTATGACTTAAACTCACTCATGGTTGAATTTCCAACCTCATCTCATTATTAATCATCTTCTTCTTCATCTCCCTCAAGATCTTTAGGTTTTGAGGAAGTGAAGAAATATTGTGAGAAATATAAATCTAAAGAGAGCCCAATTCCTACTTCATCATCCTCTACTAAGTTAGCCATTTAGTTTAGTGTGTTTGCTTCACTAATCTACCATTAGTGAAGAGATAGCAAGAGCTTGAGTCTCCTCAACGTAGATCATCTTCGGCCTCGAAGATTTCGAGCAAGCTTGTTCATTTCTTCATGTGAACCCTTACTAGAGTTCGGGCGTTCACTACTTAGGGCAAAACGACTACTACACGGATCTTTTGAAGTGAAGGACCGGTCTACAAATGTTGTATTCCATATTCACTTAGTGTAATGTTTGATTACTTTCTACAAAACCCTAATTCTCTAGTTCGATTCTAAGTTTGAGTTCATTAGCACACTTAATTTTTAAAATTGTATACTTGATGCACCTTTAAACCCTACTGAGAGTGCTCATAAACCCCAACATGGTATCAGAGCCAAGCTAGAGCATTAGGCATCGTCTAGGCGAAGTTAGAAGTCTGAACGAACACTAAAACCCTATTTTTTCCTTGCACTCTAGAAATTTTTCCAAACGTTGGAATTGTTGAGACTAAAAATATTCTAAAAATCTTGTAGGTAATTCTATGGACCCTCTTGAAGAATGAAACCCTAACTCGATTACATTACCACGGAACCGTAGCCAAATAGTGGTATTTGCGGCGGTTCCGCGGTGCCAAGTGTGAGGCTTAGGTTGGCATTTCAACGGCTGGTCCATAGGTACTGTGACATGTTCTGGGTATTTTTTAACTGTGCTTAAGTGTTGAGTTTTCTGGGAATTTTAGGAATTCGTTGATTTGATCGAAATGTTTAACGTCGCGTAGCTATATGTGATTTGTGATACAATATTTAGAATCCACAAAAATTAGTTTTGTGAAAACTGATTTGAATTTTATAAATCTAGCAATTTAGTCTCGAATCATCAGTTGCCATGAAATTTCGATTTGGATAAAAACTTAGTCGCAATCGCGTAGTTTACGCGAATACTCGTCGGGTAACATCACTAGATAGCCACACCCCATAGCCCCGACCAAGTGACTGTAGGAGAACACCGTAGCCAAAAGCATCCGCTCGGGTGCTCGCGGACACGGTGTTCAGCCTAAGTGCACTTCGTTGACGGCATCGGGGGTGCGGCCGTCTACTAATGTTTCTGACGCGCATTAAATTATGTCATCGGGAATCCTGTTGAATTACCTGACTAATTATTGAAAACTGTTTTCAAGACGAGACTAAAATGTGGGGTCTGTAAAGTTAGGCATGAAATTCGGAATATGTGATATTCCGGGTTTATGATGTCTAAGGGATTTGATGAATTAGTCATGAAATCCGAAGTATGTGATATTTCGGGTTTATGATGTCTAAGAATTATTGTGGAGTCTAATTATTGTAGTTCACATTTCTATTCCGCGACCGTAAGTGTAATATGTAGAGTATCGCCGGTTTCGTTGCTATACGACAACGATAATTGAGATACACATATTTACTTACGTTGATGACATCTGATGTTATGTGTTGCTGATTAATCCAAAAAATTGTATTTACCGTAATCAGAAACAGCGTCGCTTTGCAGCTAGCCGGTGAGTACGGGTCGATCCGCAGAGATGTGTAAATTTCTGTTTTTGTGTTATCACGAGTTGATTCCGTTGGTTGTTTGGTTTTTGTCGATTGATTTAAAAACTAATTTATATGATATGAAAGAACTCGTTAGGGTTAGGTCTAAGGTAGGGTTGATGAGGTTAATATTGTCACCTCTTTCAATGCCGTTGATCAAAGCTTTTTAGAAAATTATAACAATTATTAGCAAAGGGGATTAGGATGATTGGGAAGAAACGAAGTTTCTTCCTCTAGATCCTTGTCCGTTCTTTCCTATTAATTGCTACAATCTTCATGGACGTCATGTATGTCTGGCCTTTTATACTACGGTTCACCGTTACCTCGTAGGTAGGGTGCCGTAGGGGGCGGATCGTACATGCGTGCATGAAGTTCTTATTTTGAAAATGTGTTGGCATTGAAGGAGGTGAGAGATATTCATCTCCCACTCCCTCCTTTGTTCCTAACCCTAACGGGCGAGGATTTTACTCGCTCATTAGGGTGTCTTTTAACAGTGACATTTTAAAAACACTTACCGATTGCATTTGAAAGACTACACTAATTAACTAGGGCAATGTGATGACTTGTCTACTACAAGATTTAAATGAGAGAACTAGGGCAACAGTTTAATTAACACTACGGCAGAATTTAAAGAAATAAAAACTTACTAAATGATGCTCTTGATCTTCCCGATAATTCTGAATTTTATTGATTCAAAAGAGGCATCCCTTTTTACAGATTCGAGATTACAATTTATAAGAAAACAGGGAAGCTAGGGTTACAGATTTTCGAACACATGATTTTACAGATATGCCCACTGAAAATCCTAACACCTGCACCGACGCACCGACACGCCAAATTTGCACCGACACGGGCAACAAACGGCCGCGGAACGGCGGCATGGGGTGGTCTGGGCCGCGGTTCCGCGGCCCTTTGGTGAGATCAGCTCACCAATTTTTCTGGGCCTGTTTGACTTTATCTATGCTTGTTATTTCCATATATTTTTTCTCTGTTTGGCTTCTTGTTCTTCTCCAGATCTTCAGTGAAACTTTGTATTGGTCTTTTAACCGTTTCACTTCGACACGCTGCGTTGCCTTGAACTGTTATTAGTCTGGGCTTGTCTAGGATCCGTTTACTTGTTGGTCAAAAGTCCCTTTCCTGTATCAACTTTCGTCTTTTTCACTGTATTCGCTCCAAGAACCTGTAACCTGTAACATGTAACAGACATGGGTCAAAAGTACCTGTTTTTATTCTTAAATGCATAAGAATGGGGAATATAAAATGCAATAATATGTTATGAACAAATACCCCCAAACTTAACTTTTGCTCGTCCCCGAGCAACTTATTATTTTATTTATTCTTGATAAATATCTAACCTAACCGCACTTTCGCAGGGAAACACGATTGCACTGAGCACGTGCAACAAGCCGTTAAACCTCTAGGTGTCCCTAGTAGGAGGAGTGTTGTCTCCTGAGGGTTTTCAGCGGATTACACCCACAAAATCCTATCAATTTGGTTTCTCGACTTATGTTCTCCAATTAGGTTTTCTAACAAGGAATTCTATTATCGTTGACCTGCAAATTATCCACTCATATTCTTCATACTTCCTTATCATTTAACTTAAGGTTATATATGTTCTATAGAATTACCTAGCTTTCGGCATCTCTTAAGTTTTCCTTCTAGGGTTTTATCTCCGCTTAGGAATTTCTATCAACTCAATTAAAGATACAAGTTCTATTCTTCTTTCCTTTCCCTTATCTAAATTCTAATCACATATCCCCACGTGTGTGTAAATATCACCCCTATACTTGGAAATTCAAATCAAGCAATCGTACTCTCGTCCATTGTCCAAAGCACTTATTAATTGGTGAATTTCGCTTACACATCCTTCATGCGACCGTTAATACTTCTTGAGGTACCAACAACCGATTACAAGATGCGTTAGCACTTTAAAGCGTACTTCCTAGTTTTGCAACACCCAAGGCTTTTAGCAGTGACTCCCAAACCAGTTGGTTTAAGGCACTAGGTGATGAAGCACCCTCGCTAAATATTTTTTTTAAAAATATTTTAGCCTTAAGTAATCACAAAACCAGTGTCCATTTTTTTTTCTTTCTTTCACCTTTTTTTTCTTTTATTTTCTTCGTACTAAGGACTTTAGACAAGAGTAATTCAATGTCTCTTCTACTATTCCAAATTTCAAGGTGCGTGATTGTGCAAATTGTAGGGTATATGTTTTCAGACTCTAGACTTAAGCTAGGAATTATTTTTCAAACTTATACTCTAATAAATATTTCAATACTCTTCCTTCGTTTCGACTTAGCCCAAGAAGTGAACCCAAATTTTACCTATTTCTAAATAACCTATAAAGACATATACTTTCTACCGTTAAACTCTAAGGATGGTTATTTTAAGGGTTTTTAATTTGCTAAGTCTAAGATCTAGTTTTTCCTAGCCAGTTAACCTATTTATCAAACTCAAGTCAATTAACCAGAATTGAATACATTAATTTTTATAATTTTTTGAAATTTTTCAATTTTTATGGTTTTTTCTTTTTCTAAAATTTTTATATTTTCAAATTTTTCAAATTTTTATGATTTTTATATAAAGATGCAATACAGAAATTAAATATGCAAAAAGAATATATACAATATGAAAATATGCAATGCAAAAGATAACTATATAAACTACCTTCTCCCCCAAACTTGAGCAAAGCAGTGCCCTCACTGCCCGGCCCCACGTCGCGCTCGTGAGCGTGAACGTAATCGTTCCCCTCTAGCCAAAAGTGTTTGGATTCCCCTCTTAATTTTCGTCAACCGACGGTCATGATCTCGTGCAGTCGCCCGAAACTCATCCCTCAAAGAATCGATTCTTCTCACTGTTCTCCGCATCAATTGCGCATGCTCCTGAGGAGTTAGTTCTTCCCCGCTCGAAGTCGAGCTCGAGCTAGGGGTGTGTGCGGGTATATTTTCTGCCGGTTCCGTTCGTGTCCAAATATCAGTGAGTCTAGAGTAGGACGACGTGACGCCCTCTACGAGTGGTCGAATCGGAACACTGTCTATCATGTGTGAGTCAAATTCCTCGACGGGGAGGAAATAACGGCAGAGTTGGGTAACAAGCATGGGACATGGGTATACGGTACCTCGTTTCCCCGTACCTATAGATTGGAGCAAAACCGTGCACATGTCGAACCTTGGATTTTTCATCATCAGTGTGTGTACGACATGTAATGAAGGGGTGAAAAAAGTCGTGTTGTGGGAACTACCAAAGATATTGTTTTGTGCCCACCGGCACACAGTTAAAACGTTCGCGAAAAGGGTTCGTGCTTGGATACCCTTACGCGGCTCTCGTGCACAGTCATTCCCCATCAAGGGTATATAATCTTCGAAGCGCAATGGGTGTTCACGTGGTATGAGTGTAACCTCGTGTATCATGTCCCTATCGATGTGAATTTCACGATTTCCCCAATTTAGTTTAATGTAACCTAAGTTGTCAAGGCTACTATCCTCCATTGATTCATAGAATAGAGCAACTAGGTTAGGTAGAGCAAACGCAGATGAGTGATTATAGAGCAGGAAATTCCAGCCCCTTTGTTCGATTTCATGTGCGAAATATCTACCGTATACTTTGTGTGTGAAGACCGGGGAAAAATCCCTCTCAAATTGCATTTTATGTGCCATTACGATTTTTCAGTAAAAATATATGCAGGAACAGAGAGGAATTAGACAGAGTTACCTCCCCTGAAATTTTCAGGGGGTGACGACACCAGATGGCGGCGGATCAGCGGAGGGAGGCGGCAGATGCGGCGGAATCGCGGTCTTTTGGCTGCGGCACGGCGGAATTTCTCTGGAGCAAATTGGTGGCGGCACCTATGGTTTTTTAGAGAGGAAAAATTTAGGTTTAAGAAAACAGGGGCTCGGGTTCCTTTAAATAGAGGGGGAAATTAGAATATTTGTATAGAACACCTTATAAAACAAGGGTTTTATTTGTAAAATCAGCTCTAAATCTGCAAATTTGCAATTAGGTCCAAAAATTATTTTTTTTTTATTAAATTTTTTTTTTATTATTATTTTATGGTATTGTGGAAATATATATACAAATATATACACACCCCCAAACTTATTTGAAATAATGTTTTGTGAAAAGAAATTTGGTGGTGAAAGTGGAGGAATATCACTCAGTGTAGATCGGCTCCTGCAAGAGCAGGAGCTCCTCCGAAGGGTCCGCTGTGAAGAACGGTTTCAGTCGATGCCCATTCACCTTGAATATGGTACCGCCTTCAGGATTCTCAAGATCAACCGCACCGTTCGGATAAACGGTGCGGACTACAAAAGGTCCTCTCCATCTGGACCGGAGCTTGCCGGGATGAAAATGTAACCGAGTGTCATAAAATAGAACCTGTTGACCAGGTTCAAAAGTTTTTCGCAAAAGGTGTTTATCGTGGAACACCTTAGCTCGGTTTTTAGCAATTATGGCATTATCATATGCCTCATCCCTCAGCTCCTCCAATTCGTTCAATTGCAGCTTTCGATTGCTGCCCGCATCTCCTAAAGATAGATTCAGCTCTTTGATAGCCCAGAATGCTTTATGCTCAATCTCCACTGGGAGGTGGCAAGCCTTCCCGTACACAAGCCGGTATGGAGACATACCAAGATCGGTTTTGTATGCAGTACGGAAAGCCCATAGTGCATCGATCAGTTTAAGTGACCAATCTTTACGGTTTTTGGAAACCGTTTTCTCCAAGATTTGCTTTATTTGCCGATTTGAAACCTCGGCTTGCCCACATGTTTGCGGGTGATATGGCGTTGACAACGTGTGGGTGATAGAGTATTTGCGCATTAAGGACTCGAAAGTCCTATTGCAGAAGTGAGAACCATTATCACTTATTATCGCCCGAGGGTGCCCAAATCGAGAAAATATGTGTTCTTTAAGAAACCGAATGACAACTTTATTATCGTTCGTTCGGCTGGGCATAGCCTCGACCCACTTAGAAACATAGTCAACCGCCAACAGAATATACACATTTCTAAAAGAGTTAGGAAATGGTCCCATGAAATCTATACCCCAAACATCAAAAATGTCCACAATCAAAATAGGTTGGAGCGGCATTTCATTTCTCCGCGAAATCCGGCCCATGTGTTGGCACCGGGAGCAAGTTTTGCAGTATTCAAATGCATCCTTGAAGAGTCGTGGCCAATAGAAACCACATTGCAAAACTTTTTCGGCTGTCTTCTTTTGGCCAAAGTGCCCGCCACATGCTTGATCGTGGCAAAAAGACAGCACGCTCTTGACTTCACTTTCAGGTACACACCGACGGATGATTTGGTCGGAACAGTATTTAAAAAGATAGGGTTCATCCCAGTAAAAATGCTTTACTTGGGATAAAAATCGAAGTTTATCTTGTTTCGACCAATCATTAGGAATCAGGCCGGTGGCTAAATAGTTCACAATATCGGCGAACCATGGTTCGCAAGAAACGGTCAAGAGTTGCTCGTCGGGAAAAACATCAGTGATTGGGAGATCGAGCGTGGGCGAAGAAGGAAGTCGTGATAGGTGATCAGCTACTACGTTTTCACATCCTTTTTTGTCGTTAATGAAAAGGTCAAACTCTTATAATAAAAGGATCCAACGTATTAGCCTTGACTTAGCATCCTTCTTCATGAAAAGGTGGCGAAGAGCTGAATGATCTGTATATACAACGACTGGAGAGCCGATTAAATAAGGTCGAAATTTTTCGAGTGCAAACACAACAGCTAAAAACTCTTTCTCTGTTGTTGTGTAGTTGAGTTGGGCCTCATTTAGTGTTCGGCTAGAATAATAAATCACGTGCGGCATCTTATTAATGTGCTGTCCAAGAACAGCGCCAATAGCAAAGTCTGATGCGTCGCACATGATTTCAAAAGGGTGCGTCCAGTCGGGAGATGAGAGGATGGGCGCAGTGATGAGTGAATGTTTCAAAGACTCGAATGCTTCAATGCAAGTGGAGTCGAAAGCAAAAATTGTGTCCTTGGCCAGTAATAGAGTCAAGGGTCTAGCGATCTTGCTAAAGTCCTTGATGAACCGTCTGTAGAAACCGGCGTGGCCAAGGAAGGCTCTAATGTCTTTGATGCATTTTGGGGGAGGGAGGTTAGAAATCACTTCGATTTTAGCTCTGTCAACCTCGATGCCGTTTTGTGAGATGACATGTCCTAAGACAATGCCCTCTCGCACCATGAAATGGCATTTCTCCCAATTCAATGTGAGGTTCTTATCTCTGCAGCGGGTAAGAACAGCGTCAAGATGCCGTAAACACTCGTCGAAGGAGTCGCCAAAGATGGAGAAATCATCCATAAAGATCTCCAAGAACTTTTCAACCATGTCTAAAGAGATTCCCATCATACACCGCTGAAATGTCGCGGGTGCATTGCATAACCCAAAGGGCATGCGACGATAAGCAAAAGTGCCAAAGGGACAAGTGAATGTTGTCTTGTCTTGATCCTCCTTGGCAATGGGGACTTGGTTATAACCGGAATAACCATCGAGAAAGCAATAGAACTCGTGCCCTGCCAATCGCTCGAGCATTTGGTCAATGAAAGGTAAAGGAAAGTGGTCTTTCCTTGTTGCGGCATTGAGTTTCCTATAGTCTATGCAGACTCGCCACCCAGTTTGGGTGCGAGTGGGAATTAACTCATTTGACTCATTGGTAATGACCGTAATGCCCGATTTCTTTGGCACAACGTGGATTGGGCTAACCCATTGGCTATCCGAGATAGGGTAAATGATACCGCTATCCAGACACTTGACAATTACCTTCTTAACAGCCTCTTTCATGATAGGGTTGAGGCGTCTTTGTGGATCCCGTGCTGGCTTGGCATCATCCATCAAGTGTATATGATGTTCGACTATGAGGGGACTAATCCCCTTAATGTCCGCCATAGACCAGCCGAAAGCTTGCCGATTATTATGTAAGACCATCAAAAGAGCCTTCTCTTGCTCAAGGGCTAGAGAGGCTGATATAATGACATGTAAGGTATCATTATCACCTAAATATGCATATTTTAGGTGTGTCGGAAAAAGCTTTAATTCGATTTTAGGAGGTGAAACAATAGATGGTAATAATGCGGTAGTTGTTTCAAACTCGAAGGATTCCATCAAAGGTTCGAACCGAGTGTACGCAACAGTGTCGGATGGTTCAACTAACTCATCCGAAAAAGCAAAAGACTCCAATTCAGGTGATGAGTCTTCAACGTCATCAACGAAGGTAAACCACTCAAAATCATTATCCGCTGTGAAAGCTGCGTCGGATTCTAGGAGGAACGTGCTAGTGGCGTTAACATTGCTGTGATCAAACAAAAAATTCTCGAATTCACAGTCCTCCTCCGCGATCTCATTGATCGAGCAAACATCGAGTATGCTAGCATTAGGCTCAGCAGGCTGACTTCCCATCTTGAAAATATTGAGCTCAATTGTCATATTGCCGAAAGATAGGTTCATTGAACCATTACGACAATTGATCACTGCGTTGGAAGTAGCCAAAAATGGTCGACCAAGTATTACCGGAATTTGGTTCCGGGGGTTAGCAACAGGTTGTGTATCCATCACAATAATGTCAACGGGGAAAATGAAATCCCCTACTCTAATTAACACATCCTCCAGCTCTCCCCTAGGATGGGTTATTGACCGGTCGGCCATTTGGAGAGTACAGTGAGTGGGCTTAAGCTCTCCAACGCCCAATTGCTCGTACAAAGAATAGGGTAGCAAATTGACACTCGCGCCAAGATCTAATAGTGCTCTATTGATGTTCTTGTCCCCAATTGTTATCGAAATCGTAGGACACCCGGGGTCCTTTTGTTTTGGGGGTAAGAAATTTACAAGAGCATCACTAATATCACTAGCCACAAAAACTTTCTTTGGCACTTGCGACTTCCTCTTTTTGGTGCATAAGTCCTTTAAAATTTTTGCATATGAAGGAACTTGTTGGATTGCATCCAAGAGAGGGATATTTATGCTAACCTGTTTGAACAACTCTACAATCTTTTCCATCTGTGGAGTTGGTTTATTGGATCTCAACCGATTAGGAAAAGGAACATTTTGAAAAGTGGTTGAGTCCAATTTTTGCGGATCAGATTGTCGAGTTGGAACGGCACCCCGTGTAGATGTGTTCGTGTTGTGAGAAATGGGTCCGTTCGAGCTAGAAGATGTAGAGCCGTGTGAAGAGTGGAGAATAGGCTCTAAAGAAGATGGTGAAGAAGATGAAGAAGGGACACCGGCAGGGGTGTCATTGTCAATGCCCATATTGTTTTGCAACACTTTTCCCGATCTCAACGTGGTCACCGCATTTACATTATGATTCTGCTGTTGAATTGCAGCATGTGCGTGACCGGGGTTGGGCAGTGGTTGAGATGGGAGTTTTCCTTTTTCGCGCTCGCTCAAAGCTGCATTGAGTTGTGCAATTTGTGACTCAATAGATTTGATGCTTTGATCGTGTGTGGCACTATTTTGCACTAAAGATTGAATAGAAGTCTTAAGTCTTGCTGTAGACTGTGTAGATTGCTTAAGGAATGCATCTAGACTTCTTTCGAGCGAGCTAACCTTATCATTATTAGGTTGAACATAATTATTTGGCTGGTAACCACTGTTAGGCACAAAATTGTTCACCTGATTAGGATAAGGTTGTTGTTGAAATTGTTGCGGTTGAAATTGAGTTTGCGACGGTGCTTGTTGTTGTTGTGGAGGAGGAGGTCTTTGAAAATTGTTATTTCCTTGGAATTGTTGATTTTGGTTCCAAGCGAAATTTGGATGATTCCTCCACCCCGGATTGTATGTCGAAGAGTAAGGATCGTTTCTTTGTCGTTGCTGAAATGCAGCGTTGACTTGATCCTGTCCTTGAGTAGTTGCATTATAAGGACACTCTTCGGTTAGGTGCGAAGGATCCGCACAACAAGCACAAACAGTTCTCGGAGGCATAACAGGGGCAGGAGAAGACGACGAGATTTTGGTCTCAATCGCTTCTAGCTTTTTCGTAAGAGCGGCCATCTCGGCCTTCATAGCAATCGACATTTCTACTTGATGTACGCCTGCCCTAGATTGACCACTAGAGGAAGATGATGTGGTCTTGGTACTCTCCCACTGAATTGTTTGCTCACTAAGATCCTCAAGAAACTTCCATGCTTCATCACTAGACTTGGAGAGAAAATGATCTTGACTTATGGTTTCTAGCAACTGCTTCGTTGCCGAGTTCAATCCCTCGTATAATGTTTGGCAAAGTTGCCAACTTTCTATCCCATGATGAGGGCATTGAACTAGTAGGTCCTTAAATCTCTCGAAGCACTTCCAAAATGGTTCGGAAGGAAGTTTTGAGAATTGAATTGTTTCATTGCGGATTCTAGCAGTTTTGTGGTGAGGATAGAACTTTTTCAGAAAAGCTTTCACAAACTCGTCCCAATTTCTTATGGAATGTGATGCGGTGCTGTATAGCCATTTCTCGGCTAGGTCACATAAGGTGAAAGGAATGACCCTTAGCCTTATAGCGTCATCACTTAATTGGGTTGTTTTCATCATAGCGCACACATTTTGGAATTTATTAATAAAGATATATGCATCTTCAGATTCCAAACCATGAAATTTTGGCAGCATATTGATGAAATGTGGTTTTATTTCAAAATTGTCCCCATTTGCCGGTGGGGGTGAAAGACAAGTAGGTAAAGAAGTACGGATGGGGTAAAAGAGATCTTGGAGCGCAACTCGTGCGGGCGCTTCAACTGGTGGTTGAATCGGGTTATTCGCACCTGGCGGAGGTGGAATCATTCCCGTCGGTAAGGTATTGTTGGGGTTGATTCCCGACATGCCTTCGGTGGAAGAATATGAAGGTGTAGGTAAGAAAGTGGACGGAATGTCGACTTCGGTGTCGAAGGGTTCGTCGGTCGGTACCAACGAAACACGGACTAATCGGGCGTTAGTATCCCTAGTCCAAAGTGGCATACACTAAAAGGGGTAGTGTAGTCAGAAAAAGAAAAAAGAAAGACAGAATGTGGGGGTAAGATAACGTCAGTGAGGGAAACTGGTGGAAGTGAGTTGCAAGTTTTTCTTAGCGGCAAATTGCAAGTTTTGAAAAGATTTTCTCTCTCTTTTTTTTAATTTGAGAGTTTTGCAAAAAGGTTTTCGAAAAGGGACTCGTAACACAAATGTATCAACCACACATGCACAAACAGGCCTAAATCTAGGGTCGCCTAGGTCTAGTAGACAGCTCCTAACTAGGGCTAGAAATAGGACCTCAAACCGCCTCTTCACGGACAAGTACGGCCAGGTAAGTGGGAAGGAACCACCACTACAGTGGGCCTAATTAATAACCACTAGCCTAGACACCGCAATGTCGGTTAGGATAAACGGTCGATGCCTATACTAGTCCTTTTCCTATTGAGCTCGATGTCCTTAGGTCTGAGTCTAATATTTTTTAATTACTTGTGGTCAATGCACGTGCTTTAGGTGTTTTCTGGGGTCCTGGGAAGGGTGATGAAATCCTCACCCAATCTGAGTTTGGTCAATTAGCCCCTTAGAGTCCGATTAAATTCTGCAAAACAGTAAAATTCACTTGCAATAAAAAAAATTTTAAGCGCGGCGGAAAGAAACCTGCAGAAAATCTGTTATTTAGAAGGGGAGAGAAGATTTTTAGCGCAAAAAATTCCTGCAGAAAGGTTTTACAGAGAGATATATGGGAGCTTGCAGAGGGAAGAAGGAGAAAGCAAACATTGCAAAATTGATGTGCTGACGTGGCAGGCAGAGCGCGGAACCGCGGTCGTGATGCCCTATATGCGGCGGAAACGCGACCATGCAGTGGGATCAGGTTGTGGAAAATTTTGTGCAGCTCCTGTTCACCAATTCTACTCTGTTCTGATGTTCCCTTTTCTGTTTTGCTCTCTGTAAAATTCCAGATTCACAATCCCTTGCTGTTCCTGCAAGATTCAAAACATAGAACCCTTCAAACAGATAAAAATCGCTAAAATGTTTTTGTATTTTGTATTTTTTGATTTTTATGATTTTTCAAAATTTATATCAACCCGAAATCATACAAAACAAAAAAATTACGCCATCCCCGGTAACGGCGCAATTTGATTAATCCAAAAAAATGTATTTACCGTAATCAGAAACGGCGTCGCTTTGCACCTAGCCGGTGAGTACGGGTCGATCCGCAGAGATGTGTAAATTTCTGTTTTTGTGTTATCACGAGTTGATTCCGTTGGTTGTTTGGTTTTTGTCGATTGATTTAAAAACTAATTTATATGATATGAAAGAACTCGTTAGGGTTAGGTCTACGGTAGGGTTGATGAGATCAATATTGTCACCTCTTTCAATGCCGTTGATCAAAGCCTTTTAGAAAATTATAACAATTAATAGCAAAGGGGATTAGGATCATTGGGAAGAAACGAAGTTTCTTCCTCTAGATCCTTGTCCGTCCTTTCCTATTAATTGCTACAATCTTCATGGACGTCATGTATGTCCGGCCTTTTATACTACGGTTCACCGTTACCTCGTAGGTAGGGTGCCGTAGGGGGCGGATCGTACATGCGTGCATGAAGTTCTTATTTTGAAAATGTGTTGGCATTGAAGGAGGTGAGAGATATTCATCTCTCACTCCCTCCTTTGTTCCTAACCCTAACAAGCGAGGATTTTACTCGCTCATTAGGGTGTCTTTTAACAGTGACATTTTAAAAACACTTACCGATTGCATTTGAAAGAATACACTAATTAACTAGGGCAATGAGATGACTTGTCCACTGCAAGATTTAAATGAGAGAACTAGGCAACAGTTTAATTAACACTACGACTGAATTTAAAGAAATACAAACTTACTAAATGATGCTCTTGATCTTCCTGATAATTCTGAATTTTATTGATTCAAAAGAGGCATCCCTTTTTACAGATTCGAGATTACAATTTATAAGAAAACAGGGAACCTAGGGTTACAGATTCTCGAACACATGATTTTACAGATATGCCCACTGAAAATCCTAACACCTGCACCGACGCACCGACACGCCAAATTTGCACCGACACGGGCAACAAACGGCCGCGGAACCGCGGCATGGGGGGGTCTGGGCCGCGGTTCCGCGGCCCTTTGTTGAAATCAGCTCACCAATTTTTCTGGGCCTGTTTGACTTTATCTGTGCTTGTTATTTCCATATCTTTTTTCTCTGTTTGGCTTCTTGTTCTTCTCCAGATCTTCAGTGAAACTTTGTATTGGTCTTTTAACCGTTTCGCTTCGACACGCTGCGTTGCCTTGAACTGTTATTAGTCTGGGCTTGTCTAGGATCCGTTTACTTGTTGGTCAAAAGTCCCTTTCCTGAATCAATTTTCGTCTTTTTCACTGTATTCGCTCCAAGAACCTGTAACCTGTAACATGTAACAGACATGGGTCAAAAGCACCTGTTTTTATTCTTAAATGCATAAGAATGGGGAATATAAAATGCAATAATATGTTATGAACAGTTGCTGTGATATGATATATTGGATCATCATGATAGAATGGATGACGGTTTTATGTGAGATGAGAGTTTTTCTTTTATTCACGTAAAATTCATTGTATGTAATATTCTTTTATTGGGGCACTTCCGGGTTGAGGATGATGTCACCATTGATGTATATTGTTTACTTTTCCGCATTAGGATAGACCCAAGGTAGGGAGCACAAGTAACCGGGGTCTAGGGTCCAGTGGGAGACCATCTCGAGGAGTCGAGACTGGGTCTCCTAACCCTAGAATTGGCAGGGTTGTTTGCTGCTCTCGTAGGGGTCTAGGGATGTGGGTTTGGCTATTCATCACGACTGTGGAATCCGTGTTTTTCATTGGCTTGATTTAAAACACGGAAATCCTAATATATCCAATATTTCATATGTTGACTTCTGTTGCAATGCTCTGTGATGAGATCATATTACCGCCTGAGACGAATGTTTTATTATTATATATATGTTATATAATAGACGTTGCTTATGTTTTGCATCCGCGCTAGTCCCGCCCCGCTATGCCGTTAGTTAAGTAACCTAACGGTGCATAAACGGGACAAAGTGGCGAATGCGAATGACATAAGCGTACGTTGTATTTTCGTTTCTTTATCTATGATGCTTAAGAAGCATAGATGATAGGACTTCATTAATATGATTAATGAAAAACAAAGAAACCTAAAGATGTTGTGGAATCAATTTTTTTTTTTAAAAAAAGGGTAGCTCTAGTTTTTGCTTTGCATAGTGATATTCGTTGTAGAATATCCAGCACCTTATTCGATAAGGAAAGAGTCCAGATCCCTTCACCGGGAGTGGCCTATTTTTAGCAGATGCTACAACCAATACGGTTTTTTTTGATTACCTTTTTTTAATTTTTGCTTTGCATAGTGATATTCCTTGTAGAATATTCAGCACCTTATTCGATAAGGAAAGAGCCAAGTTCCCTTCACCGGGAGTGACCTCTTTAGCAAAACTAGTAAAAGCCTAAAAACACTCCTTTTCAAAATCACTTGATTCTGCAACGATATCAAGTTCATTACGCAAAAGGTTTTCTTAAAAACCTGTCATAGTCCTCTGTCATTTTATTTAGGTTCTATTTAGTATTCGTGCTGCATTTGTTGGCCTGCGTCAAGGCTTAGTGTGCGGTAGCTGATTAGTACTTATTTGCAAGCATGTGATACGATTGGATTAGGGCATTCATACGACTTTGTTGGCCTGCGTCAAGGTCGTGCGGGTGGATTTAATTCAATCAAGAAATGTACGGATTCAACTTGACTAGTGTCCTATGGTTTGTTGGCTGCATCAAAGTCATAGGACGCTAGGGGCAAAATAATATCGAGAATTTCAAGTGTTGAAATTTGCAATGAGATTGCATACCTTCTATGAGATAGTTGGATCCCGATACCTGCTGCGCGTAAGAGTTACTCCTAGGAGAGTTTTGCACTATACAATTAGCTAACCCATTAGGTATCTAGAAAGGTGTCAATGGGGTTATGCCTCTGGGAAAATGAGGTTTATTTTAATTAGGTCAATGCGAAAGCACAGAGAACCTCCCTCAAAGTACCGACACTGGCCTGGCTGACTAGTTAGCGAACTTGTAAGGTGTAATTAATCACGGGTAGTCTTACCTTTTTGGGTTTGAAGGATGATTTGATAAAAAGCAATGGGAGCCATCCTAATTAGATAAAATAATAACCAATCTAATCTTGCAAGAGCGCACACAGAGTATTTTCTTCTCTCTCTCTCTCTAGGTTGCGACCATGACATGCCTTAATCAAGATAATAATATGGATGTATTGACCAAACCTGCTTATTATACTGAGTTAGGGAACGTTGGTTCCGCTCTTCCTTATAACTGTTATAAGACTGAGCAGGAAATAGGGAAATATCCGGATTCCTATGCCACCCAATCGAGTAATGAGCATGTTGATGCATATTCTTCGGGTGTGTTCGATTACCAAGAACTGTTTCTCAGTTTCCTCTACATCCCAGGTATGAGATACCGGATTAGGATCCCACATATGTAATCTGTTACATGGGCTACAGACATGTAGAGAACTGGAATGGGTGATATTTCTCTAAGTGTTAGAGAATGGTGCAATTGTTGCAGCCAAGTTAGTTGGCAAATATCACCTTGTATTAATACATTGATTCTGAACGAATGTTATTAAATACCGAACCTGATATACAACATTACTTCAGTTTCTTTAATAAGCTAAAGAAGAATATAATTGTATTGGAGGATAATGTTGTGAACATTTTCCTGAATCAAGAGTTGATTGGGTCAGGAACGTTATATAATAGCATATACGTTCTAAATCAAAGCATAGTTCAATGTATCTAGAACACATAGAAGAGGAGTAGTTCAGAAATGAATGAATTCTTATTGTGGCATTGTAGACTAGGTCATATCAATGCTATACGACTAGATAAGTTAGATAAGGATGAATATAAGAATCTATTCGAATTTTCATCTTATGATACTTGCCAGTCTTGTCTCAAAGGTAAAATGACCAATACTCCATTTATTGGAAACAGAGAAAGAGTTACTGAACTCTTGGGACGGATACATGATGATGTATGTGGTCCTATGTCTACAAATGCCAAGGTTGGTTCTTTGTACTTCATTATATTCACTAATCATCTCTCAGGATTCGGACATATGTTCCTTTTGAAACACAAGTTTAAAACTTTTGAGAAATTCAAGGAATATAAGCTTGAAGTTAAAGAACCAGACGTGTAGAAGTATTAAGTCCTTCGATGTGATCGAGGAGGAGAATGCTTGCGCATGGAGTTCTTGGAGTTTCTAAAAGGAGAATGTGATTCTCTCTCAGCTTACTCCTTCAAGTACACCACAGCACAACGATGAATCGGGGCGGAGGTATCGCACACTATCAGTTATAGTGTGCTCTATGATGAGTACTACTGAGTTACCTATTTCCTTTTTGGTGTTATGCACATGAAATGCTACATACCTATTGAATAGGGTTCCATCCAAATCAGTGCCTACCACTACATATGAGATATGGAATGGGAAGAGACCATCTCTTAAACGGGATAAGATATGGGGTTGTCTGGCCTATGTTGAAAGGCAGAATTCGGACAAGCTCGTGGCAAGGTCAGTTATGTAAGTTTGTTGGACATCCTAAACATTTGCGAGGGTATATCTTCTACCATACTGAGGAGAAAAAGGTGTTTTGTTTCTCAGCAAGCCACCTGTTTAGAGAAGGATGTTCTTGTGAAGAAATTAGTGGTCATGAGATAGAACTGGAAGAGTTCCGGCTGGATAAACTATCAGTTGATGATTTGGTGAAACCAAAGGATTCAGTAGTCTCCAACGAGCCTCAGTTTCTCCGTAAATCTGGTAGGGTTCCTCATCCACCTGAGAGATACTGCAGTTTCCTCGGTGACGGTGGGAGAGAGGACTGCATCATGGTTCATGATGACCCAACCAGGTTTAGGCAGGCCATCACGAGTGTGGACTCTGTGAAAAGGCTGGATGCTATGCGATCAAAGATGGAATCCATGTACGCCAACAAAGTATAACTTTGCATGTTGCACCTGAACGGGTAAAACCCATTGGGAGCAAATGGATCTTGAGAAGATTCTTGGTGTAGATGGAAAAGTTGAGACTTTCAAAGCTATGCTTAAGTCCATCAGGATCAATGCGCGCATCGCGGAGTTAGAACATCTGTTTTGATGTAGCAGTCAAAGAGTTTAACTTCATCAAAAAGATAGATGAACCTTGTATATACAAGAAGGTTGTAGAGAGTGAGGTTGTCTTACACGTAATGTACGTAGATGACATACTTTTGATAGGAAATGATTTTTTATGCTACACTCGGTCAAGCTCCTCTTATCATGAGAATTCTCCATGGAAGATCTGGATGATACCTACTACATCCTGTGGATTATGATCTATGGTGATAGATCTAAGTGAATGTTGGGAGTGTCCCAAATTCAGGTAGATTAACACCATACTAAAGGGGTTTAGTATGGAGGATTCTAAACATGGTGGTTCACCCAATGCCTCAGAAATCACTCTCTCCAAAAAGATATCTTCCAAGACTAATTTGAAGAGAGATTGCGGGCAAGGGATACTCTATGCTTCGGCAGTTTGCTCTATTATGTATGCGATGTTATGCACCAGACTAGATGTAGATGACTCACTAGGAGTAGTGATAAAGAATCAATCAGATTTTGGGAGAATCAATGAAAAGATGTGAAGGAAATTCTTAAGTACTTGAAAAGCACTAAAGAAGTGTTCTTGGTGTATGGTAACGGTGAACTCCAGTGGGAGTCATTTACCGATTCGAGTTTCCATAGTGATAAGGTCGACTAAAAGTCAGTCTTAGGATTTGTCTTTACCCTCAATGGAGGGGTGGTATGTTGGAAGAGTTCCAAGCTAGATACCGTGACATATTAGACGATAAAGGCTGAATACATTGCTACCAACGATGATACCAAAGAGGTTGTCTGGATATTTCTTGTTCATGAGATGAACATAGTTCCTACAATTGAGCGTCCAATAATTGTTATTGTGACAACAATGAAGTTGTGGCTTTGTCCTAGGAACTCAGGTCCCATCAGCATTTCAGACATATTCTGAGGACAGTATCGCCTCATCAGGGAGATGGTTAATCTTCAAGGGATCGAGGTAAGGAGAATTGGTGTAAAGAATAACACAGCGGATCCACTCACAGAGGCCTTTCCTTAGAGAGACTTTTCTGGGATGTTGGGTATGAGATACTACAACAACCGGCCTTAGTGCAAGTGGAAGATTGTTAGTAATATGTATGTACATATGATGTATATTATAGTGGATGCTTGGACATATATAGGGAGTACTTTCTTGCTCGACATGATAGTATGCTATCCGGTTACTCTTTGTCTTAACCTGTACACTTGAACTGTCTCTCTGTTACATTCTGCTAAAGCCCTTAGGATGTGGACTTGACAACCAGGATTATGATGGAGATAACACTAGTGGGACAAGGATAGTCCACAAGTACATCCTTTAACTTTTCCTAGTCGAGTGAGTATCGAGACGGGGTATCGTTATTCCAGTGTAGACTAGTCTGTACGATTCTTGACCCTGTATGGGGCGATGGTTGATCCCACAACCATTGGTCTTTGACATTAGAGAATGTGCACATGTGCTCATTATAGAATGGGTATACCAAACAGGACTTGTCGAGAACTCCTAGATGCTATTGTACCTGACGTCAGATAGCAGTTCTCTAATGACACTGCTACAGGTTAGTCTGTAGACCCGAGATCGTCATAGAGTCTTGTGTGATTCCCACTGTGCTTTGATTTCCATTATACCACGTTCAAGAGAACGTGCAAACCGGTGGCTTTTGGATACAGTCCCGAATCGCATGGAGGCAATGAGCAATAGGAGGGTTTTTGCTTCTCCCGGTATTAGGGGTTGATGTTGCACTATGCACGATTGGCTATAACAGGAAGTCCCTGGCCAGGGCTGATGATGAGATTTACTGGTAGGTGTTATCAGTAGTTTCTCGACCCGTTATGAGTCTCACATCGGCATGACTTATCAAGTTACTGGGGTCTGACGTTTACCACCCATAGACTTGATATGCGACATATCAGACGAAGAGACCGGACTGTACGGTAGTGTTACTGATTGGATTCGCATGAGTATGAGCATACTTGCTTGTTGATCTTCTGATCGCTCAATACCTGGGTAACCGTTACGTTTAGCAGACCGCTTGCAGCTTATGGGTGTTTGATATAATCATAACCTACTGCCGGAGTATTGATGAGTCTTTAAAGTCCTACACTGCCATGACCCGAAATATTAGCTCGTGACCAGCACTTAAATCACGCAACGTCTAAAGGCGTAACGTAATCCAAGTAAGCTGAAACCCAGAAATCTAAACCTTTTAAAGAAACAAAATAGGTGCAGTTTTGAAATAAGGTATAATGAAGAAAAGTTTTTTCTTAAATGCATAGAAAAGGGAACATGAAAAATGCAATTTTATCCTACTTGTTGTAAAACATGTTGGTCTTTTGAAAATTTGGGCAGCACCTCCTTTGTATATTTTGATCCAAAACCACAAATACATGATTATATAAAAGGCATCACCAAGCGGGAGCTAGCTCTTCGCCAATCGGCGGATCCACAACCACGCAAAACATAAAACAAGTATATGACGCCCAACGGCGAAGATCAACACAAAAGATAATGAATAAAGCAGGACATCTACCTAATAAGCGAACATAAAACCCATCGCTCAAATCTCACAACTACAAGTCTTGCTAAGTCTCATTACTTATACAAATACTAGTTTGATTGATGGAGTTGACTAGATACAACAGGAATAATAAATACAATAGTGGTACGATCCGATGTGTACCACCTAACAAAGCAAATCACCCGAAAGCAATTGTGCGCCAAAGATGCCGCTATCGATCCATGCGGTCAACCTGCAATAACTGTTGCACAACGGGGCTGAGTTGCCAACTCGTCAGTAGAAAACATCAACAGGTAGAAATCGAATAAAATAATGATTTCCTAGGTCAACTATATCATAAAGGTAATACTATGATATCTAGGGTGACCGTAAGTAAAAAATATGCCAACAATAAATAAATGCAAGTATGCAAGTGGATATCATCCAATAATATAATGAATGCCTGTATGCATGTGGATCTCATCCATTCGAAACAGTATAAAAGCATATGCATGTAAATATATAAGGATATCAAGAATGCGTATATCCATCAATGACATACCAAATCATGGAACCAGAGTGTCCAACACCGATACTCGAAATATCATAAAACCCGTGTCCAGCATCGACACGTAAATCCTCATATCTCAGGATCTGGCTATCCGGACTGGCCTGTATACATCTCGTGACTCCGGTCAGTATCCTCCAGATAACCGCCAGGTCCAAAATACTATCACCGGTAAGTAGTGCTCCCCTGCAAGGCTCAACGCCATTATCTGCGACCATCTTGCCCCGGGGTACCTCACCGGGTCCACCATGCAGCCGAAGACGGTTCCTTCTCCTCCTCGAATCGGGTGTATGATATCGCTCAAGAGCCGAGAAAACTCATGGTGGACTATACAAATATCATATTAAGAGAATCTGGGTTTTTAAAACAATACATACTTTCTTTTTAAATAACCTCGGTTCTCAAATTCAGAAATCTCATGAAAACAGGATATCTCGATGCGTATAATTATAAAGCATGATGTATGCGACATATAATAGAAATATAAGCATATATGTATATAACGCAACATGGAACAGTAATATGCACATATCAAGGGAAACCGCTCGTTTAAATGAATCCAGTTTTAAAAATGTAGCTTGCGGTTCCCAATTTCTCCAAAGTCAAATGCAACATCGTATAAAGGTGTATATGTAACTATAGCAAGTAAATTATGCAAGGAGTCATATCATGATGCATCAATTCTACTGTGTAGTGACATGGCAATTATCGATGAAGAAGTGTGTGAGCCGGCAAATCTATGTAAGTGTGACATACGCATCATCGATAATGGTGCAGGTGTACTAGTACAGGTAAATGAAATGCAATGGTAATGACATGAATGTAGCATAAAGTAAATCGGCGGCTAAAAGGTATAAGGTATACGTATCTAACATGACCGAGTCGGTGAATCTATCAAACGACATCCTCTAGTCAAGGGTATGGATCACGCATCTATGAAACTCGTCACGTACGGTAAATCGTCGTACGGCGTCATTAATCAATTTGGAATCCTAACAACGTATAAGACAAAGAGGGTACGGACCTAACGTCTCGTACCGCATAACTCCCAAGATTCACAACATTATATATATATATATATATATATATATACACACACACACACACACACCCACACACACCTATCTCTCAGGTCCCACCCGTATCAATCTCACATCATGGGACCGGCAAAGGTGTCAATTATCACATATCGACTCGTATCCGTATACCAACATATAATCAAGTTATCATATCACATCATATTTTCTTTTCATCACATTAAGTCAAATAATATATATACATTCTACTTTATTAATCTAGTTTCATGTTATGCAAAACTCAATGCTTATTCTAGTGTAATTACCTATCGATAAGTCGTAATTCGCCTTCACTTTTCATATCTCTAAAGCTTTATCAATATATATATATATATATATATATATATATATATTCAATCACTAATATTATCACTAACCATCTTTTAAACTATATCCATAGTTTCCTAATCTAGGTTTCTACGACTGTATCCTATAGATCGATTTCCATTTAATATTTACGGGGGTGCTATACGCCATCCACCCGACTTTCCCCGTAGATATAGATCTACTCATCTGGTCCTTGCTCCCCGAAGTCGATGATGCCACGCTCCGTCACCTCTGAATCTATGCGAAGGTAACTACAATAATACACAATCAAAATTGCTATTAACATCAAGTTCCGAAATCCAATACGGCACACGAATTGCTTATAGGTTAGAACCTATATCTTACGCATACAAAATCAACCAAACAACCCTTGTTGTTGATGTACAAACGCCAAACAACCCAAAACAATATCAAATACCAAAACCCAAGTTTCAGAATCGTAAAACACGAAACAACAAGCTATGAAAACCACTTCCAGATTCCACCCTAGGCTAAATAAAGGGATTTTGCACATAGGGTTAGTCTAGATATCACAAAGCAAGGCCACACACTAAAAATCACAATATTTACTCCAGATGTGGCCACAATTTGCAGCCACCATGAATATATTATGTGTCCAGAAAGTGAAGGTAGGGGCTCAGGTTTCCAGGGTTCATTCATGGTTGCCTTCAGGTCTCACTGTCAAGGGAACTTTCTTTACAAAGGCCTCGGGTCATCCCAGATCTCTAAATACCATCGCTAAATCCACAAAAAACCGATATCGACAAATCTAAAGTTCATATTTTGGGGTTTGGTCACTGGTCCAGGTCAAGAATTGATCTCTAGGATCTTGTAAACAGCCACTAGGTATCACCCAATCCACACAACACTCAAACCCTTCTCTAGGAATTTTCTAACATCACTAATCAATACCAATTTAACTCTAAACTATTATAGGGAGCTATTAGACTTTAACTAAACTAGATGGAAGAATTCATAACTCATTTGGGCAACTCAAGAAAAACCCTAGCTGCCCCAAATCATCAAAATCCACCTTTTCATGTTCCAAAGTGTAGAGGATGAATAGGGGATCAATTTTATTGAAAGGGGTTTAGGGTTTGGATGAAGGATTTGAGATGGTTTCTTGGGGTGAAGGTGGAGGGAATGTGAAGATGAATAAGGAGAAGAAGAAAAGAAATGGGGAGAAAAAGAAATAGTTGCTCTCTTTCTCTCTCTCTTCCTCTTATTCTCATCCCCCTCTCTCAATTATTACCCTTTTACCCTTTTCTCTTTTTCTTATATTTTTTCTTTTCTTTCCCCTCTCACAAATAACATCAAACATAATTAAAACAACACATAACTAAAATGCAACATGACATGGTGCACTAGCCATGGAAAACTGTAGAAACACGGATTTGGCCTAATCGCGATTAGCAGTGCACTAATCAGGTTTTATCCAAACTGCATATAATAAATTTTAAAAATATCAAATCCGATAAATATATTTTTAAAAGAATAAAATCATTTTAATTTCCAATTATTTCACAATTATTGGTATATATTTATACCTTTTTACGAAAACCGCAATTTCGCAAATCGGGTAGTTTTCGCGAAATATATTATTTTAATATTAAATTCCAAAAATAATATTTTATATTTTCTGAAATGTTACAATCTTCCCCCCTTAAAGAAATTCGGTCCCCAAATTTAAATCTAAACCCCCAAATACTTAAACATTTCAGTAATCAGCCCAAATCAACGGGGTTCCGAAATCATGGATGATATAGAAAAGTCGCAGCGCTTCGTGTGCGACTGAAAACGAATACAAACTCAAAATCAAACTCCGTCAAGCATCTCGCAAATCATCGGATTTGCACGCATATGATCAGAGTTAATATGGAGGTACAAATCTCGAAATCCCCTACTGAAATCTAATATTCATAGTCAAATACTATAATACATATATATAGCACGCATTCTTGGAAAAATCTTAAAACCGAATAAAACACATGCAAAATCTTTTCTAAATTGTCATGTGATGCATAACTCCCGGCAAAAGTGACGGACGATCATTTTTAAAATAATGAATATACATTCATATATGTTTTGATAAATATACGTTCCGTCGTTCTAAAATATCCAAAAGGTTTTACTTTATAACATTCGTGCCGCTCGCGGACACGTAAGAAATAGCGAGACTATAGCTCCTTTTTGAAAATATCTTGTTAAACTTTTAATGCAAGCAAATTACTCAGGTACTGTCCTCAGATCAGTCCTATTTTGCTACTATATAAAATAGTGCGCATCATGAAAACAAGGTGCTCAAGAGCAAAATCAGCCCCAAAAAGCGTATCCAACATCACGTGCGTCTGGTGCTCACGGAAATCAAATCCAAACACAGGTGGCACCATATGCACAAGGAAAAACTAAGTGCAACGGGCGTGCACGAAAGCATCTGTTCAGTGCAAGGGTGTGCACGACAACAACATTTGGTGCATCTATTGTGCACGAAAATCTCAATCGAGTGCATCCGGTATGCACAAAATCACATCTCATATCATGCACGAATCTAAATCAAGTGCATTCAATATGCACGAAACCCAAAACCAAGCGCCTAATATGCGCAAAATCCAAATCAAACGTGTCAGGTCCGTAAAAAGCATATAGTGCAATAGCAAGTACGAAAAATATAAGTCTGGTGTAACAATTGTACAAAATAATACAAATCTGGTACATCAAATGCACGGAATACAAAGGATACTCCAATGCGTAAAAAGCAACGTGTATAAAGTCCTAAATGTGTGCAACTGCGTGCACAAAACACATATCAATGCACTGCAAGCACATATAAGTTATATCGAGTGCAAAATCAAATCGAGTGCGTACCACATGCACAAAATGAAATCAACTGTATGAAATCCAGGAAATCATAAGCATGTGCAGCCAAGGCACAAAATCAATATCAAATGCAATAGATATGCACAAATCATAAACCAATTCAACAGTGTATAAATCGTATATCAAGTGCGATAACTATGCACGAAAATATAAATATCCAGTAGGTGCAGCAATGGTGCACGCAATCAATATCATAAAACTCAAATCTAAGCGATATAAGCGTGATACTCGGATCACAATGCAAATCGAAGAAAATGACATTGAGGTATATTTCCTACAATGTCGAAAAATATTGGTGCGCCCAAAACTGGCAGAGCAAGAACATCCGTTTGCCTCCTGCTCACGGTCTGGCGTCCTCTGTCTCTGGGTTCTCATTTCTCTTGTGAATTACCAATCTCGCAATCTATCAGCTCATCGGTCCGTCCGGTGTGCTAACGGAAACGATTCCGCTCTGGCACTTCTCTGGTCATCTCTTGGCCAATTTGTATGACCACTCATAAGCAGTACGTCACTGGCGTCGGCCTTTGGTCCTCTGAATACACGTCACACATCTGATCATCGGTGCAATCTTATTGCAGCATTGTCCATGAAGGAACCTCCTCAGGGTCTCTTCCGATCTTGCCTATGCTGAACTATACGGAGGCGGGTACTCTTACAAAATCTTTTCTCACCTTCTGGACATCTGCGTTCTCAGCACAGCTTTTCCTCGGGAACTGGTCATATTTCATGCCTCTGTATACATATCAGATCTCTAATCTCAATGGGGAGTAACAACAGCTCGTTGACATCTTGTTCGAACCTCTTGTTCCACTCATCTTTATTATCGTCTGCTTCGATGTCACGTCATGTTATCTGCGTACTGCAATTGTCTCGGCTGCCATCAATCCGGAGTCTCTCACACGGACTCAAAATCACAAACTCGGTATCTTCATCACTCTGTAGAAGATCTCTAGCCGAACACGTCCTCGGGAACTCGTCCGTACCATCGGAGGAATACTCAATACCCATCCATTCTCGATCAACTCACAACGCATCTGGGTGAGGTCCTCTATCTGAAGCTGATCCACTTACTCGTCTCCTATCATATGATATCCAGATGACGTTAAACTTTTCGTTCGATTTGTCAAAGTCCCATAATTCCCCGAAAGCTCAACTTTGAGCAAATTTTAGTAATATCTAGTACACGTCACAGTACCTATGGACCAACCGTAAAAGGGCAAACCCAAGCCACACTGATGGCACCGCTAAACTGCCAGAAACCCTAAGGTTCAAAAGCGGTTCCATGGTCATCATGTCGAGTTAGGGTTTCATTCTTCTAGAGGGTCCACAGAATTACTTGCATGTTCCTCCGAATACTTTAAACTTGGAAAAATGGGTTTCTGACATTCGTTCGAACTTTCAACATTGCCTAGACAACATGTGAATACCCTTATTCTCTCAACTCAAGATAGACTAGCTATCATCTATCTTATCTCTGCCTGAAACTTCAGCGATCTCAGCTCATAAAGTATGGAGGCGACATCCTATTAATCTCAGCAACAGCTGGGTCATCTGTCTGCACGGTAGACGACATCAAAATCTCTAAGGTATGTTGTACATCAACGTTCCTCTCACAACTGGCAGCCTCTATCAACGTCCCGATCATACGGTGCAACACCGAACACTCGCCTCAAACGATAAGTCACAACACCAATACAAAATCGAGACGTTCTCGTGTCACCAAAAAACACAATGGTCAGTCCTCGTCCATGACGAGCTCGTCCTGACCGCAACACTATGTCACGACCCAAAATATTAGCTCGCGACCAGCATATAAATCACGCGACGTCTACAGGCATAACGTAATTCAAGTAAGCTGAAACCCAGAAATCTAAACCTTTTTAAGAAATAAAGAGATGAAGCTTTGAAATAAAGGCATAGTAAATAATGTTTTGTCTTTTGAAAAAAATTGGGCAGCACCTCCTTTGTAAAAACTAACCCCGAAAACGGGTACAACACAGAAAATATGAAGCATCCCCAAACGGGAGCAAATCACGCCCAAAGGCGGAAACAACCAGCACAAGTATAAATAACAAGTATACGACGCCCAACGGCGAAGATCCACACAAGGAAATAAACTAAAGCGAGACATCATAAAACCCATCGCTCAAGTCTCGCAACTACAAGTCTTCTATGTTAGCAACATATATAATTACTAGTTTCTGATTTGATGGAGTTACTAGACACAATATGAATACTGAATACAAGAGGGGCACGATCCAACATGTACCACCTACCATAAGCAAGTCATCCAAAAATAGCTGTGTGCCAGCGATGCCGCAACTGATCCATGCGGTCAACCTGCAAAAACTGTGGCACAACAGGGGTGAGTTGACAGCTTTTGAATAGAAAAACATTACCAGGTAGAAATCAAAATAAACAACGATTCCTAGGTCAACTATATCATAAAGGTAATAATATAATATTTAGGGTGACCGTATCTGCATATGTGCCAACACATAATAAATGCCTATCAGCAAGTGGATATCATCCAATAATAAAATCAATGCATGTATGCAGGTGGATCTCGTCCAACAATATAATCAATGCATGTATGTAATGGATCTCGTCCATGTGTCAACCACCGACACAACAACTCCTGCATGTAAATATCATAAAATCATATGCATGTAAAATGAGGATATAAATCAACGTGTGTCCCTCGCTATACAACAAATCATATAAACCTGAGTGTCTAACCTCGACACTCGAAACATCATGAAACCCGTGTCTAGTATCGACACGTAAATCCTCATCTGTCAGGCGCCGTCACCATGACTGGACCTGATGTCAGTACATCTCATGGAACATGAGTGTCCACATCGACACCCGCAATCCATGTAACATGTCTGAACATGACTCCGGTCGGTATTACCCAGATATACGCCGAGTCCAAATACTGTCACCGATAGGTAGTGGTCCCTCTGCCAGGCTCATCGCCTACACCACGAAATCATCTCTCGCCCCGGGGTACTATACCGGGTCCACCATGTACCCGCAGACGGTGCCTCCCGCTCCGCGAATCGGGTTTCACATGCCAATCTCAGAATCGAGAAATCACATGGTGGACGCACTGAAATATCATATCAAGAAAAACCGGGTTTTCTAACAACACATAATTTCTTGAAATAGCCCCACTGTCCACACATCCATAAATCACATGAAATCCATATCTCAATGCGTAAATCCATGAAAACTGATATATGCAACATAAAACAACAATATGAGCATATTAAGGGAAAGCCGCTCTTTTAAATGAATCCAGCTTTAAAATATATCAAGCGGTTCCTAAATTCTCCGAAAAACAAGTGCAGCATCATATGAGATGTACATGTAACTGTAGCAAGGTATAAGTATCTACATGTAAGCAAGTATGTATGATGCATTTCATAAGAGCAATAGCACAATAATCAACGTCCCAATATTACATGTCAATACAATACCACTTAAGGGTATATGCAACTATAGCAAGATATGTGGGTGTATATGTCAGTATGTAGGCATGATGTACATGTAGCTGTAGAAAAGTATGTGGGTGTACATGTCAGTATATCATGCAACCTAGCATAGTGATGTGAATATGGCAGTATATCATAGCATGATGTAGAAATTCTACTGTGTAAGTGACATAGTAATTATCGATGATGAAGTGTGTGAGCCGGCAATCTGTGTAAGTGTAACATACGCATCATCGATAATAGTGTGGGTGTAGTAGCATAGGCATAAGTAATACAATAAGAATAGCACGAATGCAGCACAATGCATATAGTGAATCAAATGCAATAAGGTATACATATCAACAAGACAGAGTTGGTGAATCTATCAATTGGCATCCAGCCTCACAACATCACATACGGTACAATCCATCGTACGACATCCTCTAATCAGGGGTATGGATAACTCAACAAGTAAAACTCATCGCGTATGGTAATCTAACGTACGGCGGCATTAACTAAATCGGAATTCTATCAACCTATACAACATCGGGGGTACGGATCTAAGTCTCGTACGGCATATCACTCATTATGCAATCATTATCCATAAAAATATATACACCTATCTCTCAGGTCACATCCATGTCAAACTCGTATCAGGGGACCTACAAAGGTATCAACAATCTCATATCGACTCGATTCCATAAAATGACATATCACACTAAGTCTTCAAATCACATCGTAAACTCGTTCATCACATTAATATCTCGCATCACATTAAATAAACCTCACACTTGTTCTCTTTTAAATCGTACTTATCATGATTCACTTATCATTTCATTTTCTCCTAAGTCAATTGTTCATTAGCATCAACTTCGAACTTATTATCGTTTGCAAATCCTACAATCATGTCCGTCGCATATCATTATCAAGATATAATAATCAAACGATAATCCATATCAATGGTTGCAGGGTGATATACGCCATCCACCCGACTTCCCCCCGTAGATATAAATCTACTCACCTGCTAAACTCCTCTCTTAGCCGTAGTCGATGTACTTCGTCGTCTCGGAATCCACACGAATGTACCTACAATCAATATGAATTCGCAAAGCAATTAACATCAAGTTCCGAAATCCAAAAACGGCACGCAGTGCGCTCGTAGGTTAGAACCTATTGCCTACACATGCAAAACAATCAACTACCCTTGTCGTTGACGTACAAACATCTAACGACCAAATACAACATCAAAAAATCAAAACCAAGAATCCAAATAACGGAAAACATAGCCGAAACCCTAAATAGGGTCGCTATACATGGAAACTTCCTCGCCAAAACCCAATTGTACCAATACTCATTCACAACACATTAAATATCGCAGACAATAATATATACACCATCTCCATGTCCATTAAATCCCATTCCTAATTTTTACCAAAAATCTAGTAAGCAGTTTATATCATTTTAGCACAAAGCTATATGTTTAAACAATTATAGTGATCGCAATCATCATAAAGTGGCTTAATTAAGCCATCCAAACCATTTCTACCATTTTATCTCATCCAAAACATGTTTTAGTGAAACCTAGTTTGCTAATTATCTCAATTAGACAAATAGGAACTTAACAAATATCATTTCCCACTAGGTTAAGTGTTCCAAATCTACACTTCATGATTAACCATTTAACACATCAAAACCCTAACTAGTAAACTGTAAAGTGGTATAAGAAATTATACCGATCGACGTGTCCTTCGGTCTTTAGCTATCATTCCATGCTCCTCGCGGCCTCTCCGATCTCCTCGACGAAGTAGCACCACGTCAACGAATCTTAATACGGGCTCCCGCTACAAATTGAAGCAACTCGGACATGAAGTTTGCTAACCGACATGTCCAAGATTAAAGTAGAGAGAGTGTACAATATTTGGTCTCAAGGCACCCAAGGATTTGGGTGGAGGTAAATTGAAGTAGCCAAAGAAATGTGATGAAGTGAGCATAGGATTTTGAGCTTGGAGGAAAAACCAAAATGAGATCACACTCAAAGGGGCTCGGCCAGAATTTGTGCTCGGCAAAAAGTGATGGAAAATGTTCACTGGCTTTTCAAATTGGCCCTTAAAAATGGTGAGAGGTGGAGTGTGTACATTAATTTACTCAATAAATTAAAACACTTCAATCAATTCACAGCCACAACAAAACCCTCACCAAAATATTCACTGCTACCTCAAGAAAAATGCTCACAACAAGTGGGGCAGGCCACTTGATCCTTCACTGTGAAAAATGAATTGAAGATGAGTGCTCTGGGATTTTTACTTGCTATGAATTGAAGAGATGAGCAAATAAATTTTGCAAAGAAAATCAATTCCACAATCAAGTGGGGGGGCCGGCCAATGGTGGGAGGGGTGAGCACAAAGAAATGAAATGGTGACCATAAGAAAGATATCTTCACAACATATCCAAAGCATGACAAGAATAATTCAATGCACGAATGAGTCACAAATTTCCACACCATTCTAGAATGAACCAAAACAATGACTCACCCAAACAAATCAAGCCCACCTCCAAATATGATTTCGGCCAAAGCAAAAAAATGGAGAAGGAAAATGTGGCCAAAAACAATTCATAAACTTTAACTTTTAATTAAGTGCATAAATAACACATTAAAATAATATTTTAATTACGGAAAAATTCTATGTGAACCAAAACTTCCAATCGACCCCCAAAGCCCATGCACTAGCACTATTCTAGTCAATTTCGGCGCAGTCAAGTCTGTACAGAGGTTTGATCACAATCGGGTTAAAACGGAAATACCGACTCTTTTACCCTAAAACGGAAAAATTCATATAACGATTTCAGAAACGTTACAATCTTCCCCCCTTAAAGAAATTCGGTCCCCGAATTTAAATTTAAACCCCCTAATACTAAAACATTGCAATAAACAGCAAAATCAACGGGGCTCCGAAATCACGGAAGAAACAGAAAACTACAACGCATCATGTACGCCGGAAAAATGAGTACGAAACTCAAAACCGATCTCCGTCAAGCGTCACGCAAATCATCAGACTTGCACACATATCATCGGAGTCACAATGGAGACACAGAATCTCGAAATCCACTACTGAAATCTAATATACACTAAGCAAATGCTATAATATTTATATAGTATACATCTTTTTTTTTGGAAAACATCTCCAAAACTAAAATAACATATGCAGAATCTTTTTCTGAATTGCCGTGTATCACGTAACTCACGGCACAAGTAGCGAACGCTCATTTGTAAAATAATAATATACTAGCATATACGTTTTGCCAAAATATGCGTTCTGCCTTTTCTAAAATATCCCAAAAGGTTTTCTTTTGTAAATGCTCGTGTCACTCGCAGACACGTAAAAAATAGCAAGACTATAGCTCCTTTTTGAAAAACCTCTTGGTAACTTTTTATGCATGCAAAGTATACAGGTACTATCTTCGGATCAGTCCTGCTAGAGTACTACAAAGTATATGGCCTCATCATGAAGACAAAGTGCTCAAAAGCAAAATCAGTCTCAAAAAGCGAATCCAACAATCACGTGTGTCTGGTGCGCACGGAAATCAAATCCAAGTACAAGTGCTACAATATGCGCAAAAGTTAGACTAAGTGCAACGGGTGTGCACGAAAGCATCTATCCAATACAACTGGCGTGCACAACAATAACAAATAGTGCATCAAAAGTGCCCGAAAATCTCAATCCAGTGCAACTAACACGCATGAACGAAAACCCCAATCGAGTGCATCAGGTGTGCACAAAATCATATCACGCGCCCAACGTGCGTGGAAGTCCAAATCAAGTGCATCCGTCATACACAAACGAAATCGAAATCAAGTGCATCCTATATGCACGAATAAAAATCGAAATCAAGTGCATCCAATATGCACGAAATATCAATCCTGTGCATCTAGTGCACGAAATATCAAATTCTGTGCATCCACTACACGAAATATCAAATTATGTGCATCCACTGCATGAAATATCAAATTATGTGCATCTAGTGCACGAAATATCAAATCCTGTGTATCCAGTGCACGAAATATCACATCCTGTAGATCTACTGCACGAAACATCAAACCCTGTGCATCCACTGCACGAAACATCAAATCCTGTGCAGGAAATCCAGGAAATCAATAACATGTGCAGCTAAGGCACAAAATCGACAACAACACCACAGTGTATAAAATATATCAAGTGCAATAACTATGTACAAATATGTATATGCCCAATAGGTGCAGCCATGGTGCACGAAAACTATATCCTGAAACTCGATCATCAAAACTAAAATCTAAGCGATATAAGCATGATACTCGGATCACAAACGCAAATCGCAACAAATGACATTGAGGTACACTTCTGAAAAATTTCAAAAAAATATATTATTTTTGGGAATTTTTATAATTAAATAATATTATATTGAATATTTTAATAAGGCGGTATAATTAAATACCGATAAATTGGGGAAAATTTTTGAAAATTTTGGAAATTACTAAAAATGAAGGTGCTTTATGTGATTTATGCAAATTATGAAATTTTATGATTTATTTGACACTATTTTAGTGCTAATCGCGATTAAAAATCGCTAATCCTGGATTAAGCGTGTTTTGTGCAAAACATGCACCATATCTTTTCACAGTTGTGTTACATTTTCCTACATGGCTTTATCATCATTTTTCATTCTTTGCTTTAGGTTCACTATTGAGGAGAGAAGGAAAATAGAAAAGAATAGAATATAGAAGTATGGGCAAGAGAGAGAAAGAGAGGGTGAGGGGTCAACCTTGGTCTTGAGCCATTCCCTCTTCATTCTTTCACTCACTTCCTCTCCCCTCCCTCTCTTTGCTACTACTACTGCTGCCCTAACTCCCTCCCCCTCTTCACCTCCTCAAAACACCATGAAAAACTCCACAAAAGTCCATCTCCCTTTCACAAAAAAGATCCACAAGCCCACAAACTATAATATAGACCAAGAAAGTTTTCATTTTGGCGCTGTGGAGGATTCATGGGGGCTAAATGAGGTAATCCCTTCACACTTAGTATAGTTTTTCCTTCACTTTAAACCACATTTGTGTTTAGTTGTGATTTGGTGAGATTTGGTGAGCTTTGGGAAACCCTAGAGAGGGTTAAGGTTATTTTGAGTTGTGGTTGTGTAAGTGGACTTTAGTAGTGACCTTAAACTCCCCAATTGTCCAAAACCCAGATCTAACCAAACCTTAAACCCAAAAATACGAATTTACAGAACTTTGCAATTTCGGTTTGTGAACTTTGAGTGTGCAGGCAAATCTTGAATGAACTGGGATTTTTACTGGAAAAAATAAACAACTTCAGGAGCTTAGAATTGACCCTAGGAAGACACCCTGAGAGCACAAACCCCAGAGGAGTCCCCAGGGCCAGCGAGATCGGTTTGGCATGAGAGAGGGCTCGGCCACTTGGTGAGGGTGTGGGTCCAGGTTTCTTCTGTAGGTCACATATAACCTATATATCACCCTAGTGTTGTTTGCTCACATGGTTTTCACCATCATCCAAATCTGGGACCAATTCCTCCAATTTAGTTCTATGACATTACCATGACTTAAACTTTAGATACCAAATCTTGGTTTTGTGTTATAATTGTGGCCTACAGGGAATCTGGAGTGACCCTAGATACTTACTGGAAAAACTAGCAAGACCATTACCCTATATTGACTACCAGGAGACTACCCTACAAACATGACACCCTGATTCCCTACCAGGGCCGAGGTCGCCGGAATTGTAGGGTAGGGGACCAGCCACCTTGTCGAGTCTGGGGTCCTGGTTGCTTCCATAGCTCATTTACACTTTATAAATCACTCCAGTATTGTTTTGGAACATTGTTTGCACCTTAATAAAAATCTGGGACTGAGTACATGTGTTGCTGTTTTGATTCAAGTTATAGTTTTGCGTATTTTAAATTATGGATTTTGTATTTGTGCTTTATCTCGATCACGTGATGTTTGTACGTCTATATCGAGTGATATCGGGTTGATTTGCGGGAGTAGACCATAGGTTTTGACCTATGCGAGTTCCGCGTGTCGTTTTGGTTTCAACTTGGTTTTTAATGCGATACTATACGCTATGATGTGTAGGTACCCTCGTGAAGACTTCGAGACGACAAGCAAGCATGTGGCGACGTCAGCATCGGCAAGCGAAGGTCAAGGTGAGTAGATTATATCTATGGGGGAAGTCGGGTGGATGGCGTATAACACCCCCGTAATTCGATGTTTACTATACTATATATATATGATAGCTTTATACGTGACATGTATATTCAAGATGTGATTAGGTGTTCAATGGTTAGATTAGGGTTTTAGAAGTAAACTAGTATAGCTTCTTAGTTGCGAACCTTAGAATAGGTTTACACCCACACACATACACACATGCTAACTTTGTATACTTGTGCGTAAATGGGGATACGTATATATATATATATATATATACAAACCTAGGTATGGGACGACGTATATATATACACATATACCTACACTTGGATGATGAGGATAGTGGATGATATTTGGAGATGAGTCGATGGGTTTGGACATGGTGCCATGAGATCGGTGATATGCTGTGGTTCGTACGATGAGGTACGACATGAGATTTTAGCGGGCCTTTGGGCGTGTGTTTTACACACGCATATATATTTATATAGATGGTATCGGTTTGTACTAGACTTAGATCAGTACCCCAGTTCATGAGATATGATGATATGGATGCCAGTTAATTGATGAGATAAATGTGAGATTCGACCCGTACCCTGATTTGGGGATGCCGTACGACGGATTTACGTACGAGCCATATATTGATGATTGATCCGCACTCGTGACTTGAGGATGTCATATTGTATACCGTATCGTATGTGATACTATTGAGGCGGGATCACCGACTATTATAAATACACACACACACACACACACACACATATTTATATATATCGACTCAGATTTAGGTGGTTTCCATACCCTTCGATCAGCTTGTTAGTTAGATCTGTAGTTTACTTGTAGATGTTAGACTAGACCCGAGTCATACCTATTTTCAAAACTAACGAATCATGAGTATTTTAAAGACAGGCTATAGGATTCTACGGATATTTTCAAAATACGCATCTTTTCTTAAAACACCGTAGCCCTTATTTTTCTAAAAACCCCGATTCGTCTTATTTCAAATAGCAAAACTGTATGACATTTATATATTGATGTAGATTCTTTACTGTTGCGTTTATTATTCGATTTCTGCATATTCTTTCTATTCGCATCGCATTTCATGTGTAAATGTGTTTAGTGTTATATTATGTTGGAGATAGTGCCCTCAGAGTCAATTATTGGATCACAGGCACGTGATTGCAATGATTAAGGGATGACCTATTCCAGTAGGACAGTCTTACTCAAGATGATAGTATACTATCTGGTTTATCTTTATCATCGTGTACTGCTTTAGGTGACCTTACAAGTCACTATTGCACGTTGATATAGCCCTTAGGATTCTTGCTTGACTGCCAGCAGTATGAGGGCGATCATATACGTGGGAGCTGGGGTCTATAAGCACATCCTTAAAAGGTCCATAGTAGTAGGAGTTTCGAGACAGGACATCGATACTCTAGAGTAGACTAGTGTATACAGTCGAGATCCCGACGAGGGGCGGTGGCCGGTCTCACAAGCCACTGGTGTCAGTTGGTTCACCTAAGATGTATACAGGTGCTCATTGGATTATGAGTACACTGGACAGGACTCACCGGGAACATGCTAGTTGGTCTTATACCAGACGTCAGATAGCAGTTCCCTGGTGACATGTGTACAGGTTAGTTCATCTACCTGAGGATCGTCATTTGTCTCGTGTGAGATCCCACTGTACTTTGATTACTACCCTACCACGCTCAAAGGAGACGTGCAAACCGGTTTTAGTTGGGTAGAGTCCCGAACCACATGGAGGCAGTGAGCGGATCATCAGGGGTTCGTCTCTCCCGGTATTGGGGGTGAGGTCGCGCTGTGTCTAGGAGAGCCCTTACACGAAGTCCTTGGCCAAGGCAGGAGATTTACTGGTAGGTATTCCAGTAGTATCTCATGGTGTTCTGGGCTACACTCCGACACGACTTGTACCGCTTTTGGGGGTCTGACTTTTACCAACCCCCTAGGCCCGCTATGCGATGCTCATAGACGAACGGACCGGACAGTACGGATATTGTCTCTGACAGGCTCAGTAGGGTGTCAGGATGAGTTCGCTCATCGACGTCCCTTTTGGTCAATACCAGGTAGCCCGTTACGTATGGATAATACCTCTGACGTGCTAGTGGTTAAATCCACAACCAAGGTGTTGATGAGTCTTTAGAGTCCCCCACAGACAGTTGCTCAAGTTTCGGGCGAAACGCTGTGAAGGCCGTATGGAGATATGGCAGGGTTCGATCAGATACGTGCGGCATTGTACGGACCATGATCGGACGGATAATACTAGCGGGCTTTGGTTTAAGCCGGATCCTTGTATTGAACAGTGTAGATTTTGTCTCATTGCATTTGTATTCTGTCGGAATACAAATACGGGTATGTATATACAGTAGCGGGGTTTTCCTGTAATTTATTACGGGATCAGTTTTTTGAAGTTGCCAGTTTGTTTTCCGTTTCGGCCATTTTCCTTTGTATCTTTCCTTGGCTGAAAGTTTGTGGAAGAGGGCTTATTTGCAATTGTGCAAATTAGCATTTTGGAGGGTTGTTTTTGCAAGTAGTTGCATCATGATGGTTTCATGATGGTTGCACCATCCCTTGACTTTCTTGACTTCATCATAACTTGAGTTTTGTCTTGACATGGTTTTCATGATAGGTTTATGAGTGTTGGACTTAGTTTGTGATCATGATTCATCATGATGACCTTTTCTCTCTCTCTTGCATTATTGTGTAGCTCCCTCATTCTTTTCACTTGACTCTCATTTTTTTTCCTCTCTATTGATTCATGGCCGGCCAAGGGAAGAGGGGGGCTGTCCAAATATTTAGGGTGGGGTTTTTCTTCATTTTGGCTTGCTAGAAACCCTTTAGCTCATCTCCAATTGATATATCATTCCTCCACCAAAAAGGGCAACTTCCATCAACCCCATGAGACATATAGCTTTCTACACTTATTCTACAGCAATTCTTGGGTATGTCGAATCGACAACTTTGTGCCCGAGTTGCCTCGGTCCAGAGGTGGGAGCCCGTAAAAGAAGCCGGCGATGTGGTGCCCTTCCGGCGAGGAGGTGAAGACCGGAGATTCCGCGGGAGATCGGGACGACGACGAGAAGACCGAAGGACACGGATCGCTCCGTATATCTCTCTACCCCTTCTCAAGTTAGCTATAATTATTTTAATAGCCCGATCCAGGATTTTAGTGCGCGGTGGTGCCGGTTCAAAAGTTAAAGTAAAATATCGTTTCCGCATTTTGGCCTCGTTTAGACGGCCGGGGCGCCGCCGTGCACTTACACTGGTATCAGAGCCACGCCATTAACCTAGTCTAGCTCGGTCTAATGTGTTTACATCTTCGATCGAACAAAATTCCAAAACCCGCGATTTCAATGCATCAGTTCTCTGTTGAAATTTTTTGGGCTCGAAAAATTTTTGCAGTACATTGAAGAAACACTTGCAGGGAATTATAAGCACTCTGTTAAAATTTGGTCGCATGAACGCACTCTTCCACCGCGGAACTGCGGCCAAACCCATGTTTGGGCCACAGTTCCGCCGCCATCTTTACTGTTCAGTGCATCAAATTTTTACAGATGGTCTCTGTGTTGAAAATAGGGGTTCTGGTATATTCTGTTTGGGCCCAGATTTTCTTTGAGTGCTACGTAGTGCTTGGGGCCCACTTTGGGTAAATTTGATCGATCGAAAATTTTAAACAAGTTTGTTCATATTATTTACATTATATCTGCGACCGTGAATGTCACTTGATCGGTAAATCCTGTCTAACTGCTATAGCCCGGTTAGATGGATTTGCGAACCTGACATTCACGTTGATGTTCTGTGTTGTACTGTGATGTTGCGGATTGTCGTGGGGATAGCCTGGATGCAATGGTAGTACAGTTTTGGTTTTATTATGTACATTTGATATTGCGGGGCGAGCGTCCGACATGTGGACTGCCGTCACTGCCTGTTTGTATATTATTCTTTTGGGGCACGACCGGGATGAGGTCGATGTACCCGTTTTATGTATATTTTACTTTCTGTACTAGCATTACCCCGCGGTGGGGTGCACGGATAGCCGGGTTCTAGAGGGCAACGGGCCCGCATCTCATGGCATTGAGACGGAGGGGGCTTTACTCTAGAATTGGCGGGCTATTCACCGCACTTGTAGGGGGTACAGGTTGACCCAAGGAGGGGTGCCCAAGTTACCGGATTCCATGAAGTGCTGGGTGGTCCATTCACGTTGCTGAAGGGGGCTGCCTCGCTTCAGGTTTTGGCGGGTAACTTGCCGTGCCCGCAAGGGTCTAGGATTTCATTGCACAGGCTATCCACACGACCAGGGGAACGTCGGGTTTCAGTAGCGGCTCTATGAAACCCGGGGATCCCAAATATCTATATTTTTCTGTGATGCTTATTACATTTCTGTGATGTTGCATTTTATCACGCCTTGAGCGAAATATTATATATTGATATATATACTTGTAGATGTTGTATATGTTTTGCATCCGCGCTAGTCCAGTCCCCGCTTTGTCGTTAGCTAAGTAACCTAACGGGTAATGACGGGACCCAGTGGCGAATGCGGATAGCATATACGTACATCATTATTTTCGTTCTTTATTGGTGTGATCAATTGATAGGACTGCGTTGATTCGGATCAATGCAAGCTAAACAAACCTATTTGATGTTGTTGGAACAATTTTTCAAAAAGCTGTTATTGCAAGGGCGTTTTCTTTTGTTTTGCACAGTGGTATTCGGTTATGAATATCCAGCACCTCAGTCGACGAGGCAAGGGCCGAGATCCCTTCACCGGGAGTGACCCCATGGACAGAAGTTTGCGTAAGGGCAATAACATCACTATAGTCGTTTACTTTTGCTTTGCATCGTGGTATTCAGTTGGAATATCCTGCACCTTATTCCACGAGGAAAGAGCCGAGATCCCTTCACCGGGAGTGACCTCTTTAGCAAAGGTTTTCTCCACTATATTTTTATAAAGATATCCACTTCCTTCAACGATATCAAGTTCATTACATTAAAGGTTTTCGCCAGAAACCATTTGTAGCCCTCCATCATTTCAGTTAAATATTCGGTAGTATTCAAGCTATGTATTTTGACCTCACGCCAAGGCATAGTGATTGGTAGCTGCCGGATATTTATCTGTTGCATAGATAGATGCGTTGGTTTGGGACAGTCGTACTACTATTTTGGACTACGTTAAGGGTATATACGGGTGGGTTCAAATTAACCTGGATAATGATGGGTAGAACTTGACATGTGACTTATGATATTTTGACCTCACGCCAAGGTCATAAAAGCATGGGGCAAAAATCACATCGGGAGTTTCTAAAGAAAATGAAACTTTCCAGATATGCAGATACCTTCTGGAGTGTGATAACGTGAGCGGATTCCGTCACGTCATTATGCCATGATAGTTGGATCCCGATTCCCACTGATCAGTTGGTTTACTCCTCGGGTGATCCTGACGAATTCTTCTTTCAGGTTTGGAGGAGAATTTGACGGTACAGTGGGAGGTTTCCAGATTAGATAAATTGGTAACAATTCTGATCTAGATTAGAGTGAAAGCTGAGTGTTTCTTTTCTCTCTATCTTTGGCAGCGACCATGACCCAACCCTATACTATGACTCAGTGATCAAAATTAACCGAACCTTCTTAAATACTGGCTTTTGGATTGTCAGAGTTGCAAACCTCATTGCCACTCCTACTTTTACCCTTTTCTCCAGGACACCCCGTATTACTAAGAACGTCCACTTCCGTTGAATAAAACCATCGTATAGTTATATACGAACTCGAAGGAATTTATTCGAGGATGCTTTCCGGTTTTGGAGAAAACGAATAGGACTATTCAATTGTCTTTTCCTTTTACCTTCTCTCAGGTTGCGAGTACTCCTTGGTTTAGGAGATAGTACACCTATTACGCAAATTGGATAGTCTTCTTCCAAACCTTAGGCTGGTGCCGAACGGTGGGGAATGAAGAAAACCAATTAGCATAACGATGGTGTACAGAAGGTATTAAGTAAAGACACATCAAGGGATTAGTAAGAGGGCAAAGTAAATTGCGACTTCTATTCACAACCAAACCAAGTATTTCTTCGCCAATCCTAAATCACCTTTGTATTTCTCCAGATCTCCAGATCACTCAGTATCACTACGAAGATCCACAGTTTATTGGATACTCAATCGTATGGTTATATACGAACTCGAAGGAACTTGTTCCAGTTCGGGGATGGATTCTGGTTTGGGAGAAATAGGAATAAGGTTTATTCGGTTGTCTTTTATCTTCACCTTCTCTCGCATTGCGGGTGCTACTAGGATTAGGACAGTACACCCATTATGCTTATTAGATAGTCTTCTTCCAAACCATAGGCTGGTGCCGAACGGTAGGGAAGGAAGAAAACCATTTGGCCTAAAGAGGTGTACAGAAGGTAATGACTACAGACATATGAAAGGTATTGGGAGATGGAAAAGAAATATACGGTTACAGTTGTGAATCTGGATAATGAAAGAGGCATTACTAGGAATACCCGGATATCCCTACGAAACATTTCAATGTTTCAGTTTCACTGTGTACTGTTAAAGGAAAACTGATTTCCCAATTAGATACTTACTCTAGGGTATGTATTTACCAGGTTTGATTCTCACATCTGTATGGTTTTACAGATGATGAGTGGGAGTAAGTTATTGGAGTTGGGTGATCATCCTCATTATATCGGGATTCGTTGTAATCGGTGATATTTGAGGAAATCGCCTGGGTTGTTTGCCGGACGGCAAATATTTGGTTTTGAATATCCGCTGTTATGCACCAATTTCAAATTGATACATTTGTACGTCTATTTTTATAGAGTGAGATATACCTTTTGAAATTATGTCCATGACATTTACCTATATCAGTGGATGGTTAGGTAAGGAGCATTAAACAGCGATGTAATTCTTTTTAATCATAGGTACAATTTTCAGCCTACGACACACAGGGATTGAGTTATCAGACTCAAGGAACTTATACAGAGTATTGTATGGTGTCCAGCGTCCATCAGGACAGAGGGGTTGGTTCTCGCACTATATTAGGTTTACTTATGACTTATCTAGTTTTTAGAAAGGTGTTTCGTAGAAACACAGGGTCCGAATTTTGAGAAGTTATAGGTATATGAATAAAGTAGAGAACCAGGTATTGCGAGTATCGTGATTCTTCAAAGTGATCGAAGATGTAGATACTTGTGTATGGTATTCAGTTGATAGTAATGATTAAGAGAACTTGCTTCTCTTTCAGCTTACTCATAATTGGAAGCATTCCTAAGTTGAGTAACGCTGATCGGCCTCTTTCCATTTAGTTGACATGCACTGGAGACAGCTGCATGATTTGAATCTGGTTCAATTAAATCAGTGCCTCTGGTCCTATATTGGATATAGAACAGTTTGTATCTTAACGATGTTAAGGTACGGGGAGTTGTCCGGCTTATGCTTAAAACCAGAATCTGGATAACTCAAGGCACGTTTCTGTAATGGCTGTTTGTGGGTTGACCCAGGCTATGACGAGGATTGATTTTCTACCATCTGGAAGATCAATAGTGATATTGTTCTAGACTCTTCACAGTTTTAAGTAAAATGGATTTTTCAGAAAACAGTAGTGGGAGTATGGTAGAACTTGAAGTGATTCCAGAACAGCAAACGATTACTGAAGATTTGATAGGAACCTAAAGATTCAATCTGGCTTGACATTCCATTGGCCACTCCGCAGATACGGTGGGTAACCTCAGGCACCCGAGGGGTACTTCGGTAGCCTCAAGGACGGTGAAAGGGAAGTTCTTGTTTACCCAGACTTGCCATTGCTGTTGTTCTAGACTATGAGACCCGGCAGGAGGATGAGTATAGCGTCGTTCTGAACTAGCTTTAGAAGTGTACGTTTATATGACTCTGCCAGAGGGTTGTCGTAGTCAGTGGGAGCAACGGAAGCATTGGTAGACAAGTGGCTTATGTCAATTTATAGACTAAAGCAGATATAGCGGAGATAGATCATCTATTTCTGATGTGACAGTCATAGGTTTGACTTCATCAGAATAGGGGATGGATCTGTTAAGAAGGTAGTAGGGTGCGATGTCCTGGTATTTGGATGACATACACAGAGTAGGAAGTGATATTCCTATACTACGGTCGGTTATACTTAGGTTGTCACACAGTTGTTTCTCCACAAAGGGACTTGGACATTATATCAAACATTCTGGTTACTAGATCTGAAGATCTAGATTTGGGTGGTTTCCCAATCAGGGTACTTAGACAGCATTCTAGGAGTTTTTAGAATGGACGACTCCTGGCACGGTAGTATACTTGCAGGTGATGGAGCCACCCTCTTTAAAGGTGTCTTACAGACTAAAGGGGTGAGGGATGTGCATGATTGACAGATCACTTGCTTAGGCAATTGAGTCAATCATGAGATGTCAAGTACTACACCAGATATTGTTTTTGCACGAGATGCAATATGTTGATATTGATCCAATCCTGGAGAAACGATCGGAAGCAGTTTTAGAACATAAGTGGATGTTCTATGGATATGATAACGACAGCCACATTCGGGTGACAGTTATCAATCCAGGCTTCCAAGATGACCTGGACGGCAGAGTGGCTGTCAGAGTTGTAGTTTTCCTTCTGATGAGGGGCGGTATTATGGACAGGTCGTTGAAGCGGATACTGAGGGAGGCATGGCTCAGGATACTGATTAAGTTCAGTTGACGATACAGTCTCAGAAGTTTGGATTTGGAGTTCATTTATGAGCTAGGTCCCATTAGATATCCAGACACATTCTATGACAGGTATTGCTCATTTTGGGAGATGGTTTTCTCCGCGAACTTGAGATATAGAGAGACATAGAAAGAAACATCAAGGCGGATCCACTCACTGAGGCTATTCCTCGAATGCAATAGTTTCGCAAACAGGTTTTTGTGAGACTGATTAGTAGAGGAGTTGGGTGTTTGGTATCACAAGGGCTGTGAGTATGCGACATCACAATAATTAGCCTTGAGTGCAAGTGGGAGATTGTTGGAGATAGTGCCCTCAGAGTCAATTATTGGATCACAGGCACGTGATTGCAATGATTGAGGGAGGACCTATCTCAGTAGGACAGTCTTACTCAAGATGATAGTATGCTATCTGGTTTATCTTTATCATCGTGTACTGCTTTAGGTGACCTTACAAGTCACTATTGCACGTTGATAGAGCCCTTAGGATTCTTGCTTGACTGCCTGCAGTATGAGGGCGATCATATACGTGGGAGCTGGGGTCTATAAGCACATCCTTAAAAGGTCCCTAGTCGTGGGAGTTTCGAGACAGGGCATCGATACTCCAGAGTAGACTAGTGTATACAGTCGAGACCCCGACGAGGGGCGGTGTCCGGTCTCATAAGCCACTGGTGTCAGTTGGTTCACCTAAGATGTATACAGGTGCTCATTGGGTTATGAGTACACTGGACTGGACTCGCCGGGAACATGCTAGTTGGTCATATACCAGACGTTAGATAGCAGTTCCCTGGTGACATGTGTACATGTTATTTCATCGACCTGAGGATCGTCATTTGTCTCGTGTGAGTTCCCACTGTACTTTGATTACTACCCTACCACGCTCAAAGGAGACGTGCTAACAGGTTTTAGTTGGGTATAGTCCCGAGCCACATGGAGGCAGTGAGCAGATCTTCAGGGGTTCGGCTCTCCCGGTATTGGGGGTGAGGTCGCGCTGTGTCTAGGAGAGCCCTTACACAAAGTCCTTGGTCAAGGCAGGAGATTTACTGGTAGGTATTCCAGTAGTATCTCAGGATATTCTGGGCTACACTCCGATACGACTTGTACCGCTTTTGGGGATATGACTTTTACCAACCCCCTAGGCCCGCCATGCGATGCTTATAGACGAACGGACCGGACAGTACGGATATTGTCACTGATAGGCTCAGTAGGGTGTCGGGATGAGTTCGCTCATCGACGTCCCTTTTGGTCAATACCAGGTAGCCCGTTACGTATGGCTAATACCTCTGACGTGCTAGTGGTAAAATACACAACCAAGGTGTTGACGAGTCTTTAGTGTCCCCCACAGACAGTTTGCTCAAGTTTCGGGCGAAACGCTGTAGAGGCCGTATGGAGATATGACAGGGTTCGATCAGATACGTGCGGCATTGCACGGACTTTGATCGGACGGATAATACTAGCGGGCTTTGGTTTAAGCCGGATCCTAGTATTGTACATTGTAGATTTTGTCTCATTGCATTTGTATTCGATCGGTATACAAATACGGGTATGTATATACAGTAGCGGGGTTTTCCTGTAATTTATTACGGGATCGGTTTTTTGAAGTTGCCAGTTTGTTTTCCGTTTCAGCCATTTTCCTTTGTATCTTTCCTTGGCTGAAAGTTGGTGGAGGAGGGCTTATTTGCAATTGTGCAAATTAGCATTTTGGAGGGTTGTTTTTGCAAGTAGTTGCATCATGATGGTTGCTTGATGGTTGCACCATCGCTTGACTTTCTTGACTTCATCATGGCTTGACTTTTGTGGTGACATGGTTTTCATGATAGGTTTATGAGTGTTGGACTTAGTTTGTGATCATGATTCATCATGATGACCTTTTCTCTCTCTCTTGCATTATTGTGTGGCTCCCTCATTCTTTTCACTTGACTCTCATTTTTTCTCCTCTCTACTGATTCATAGCCGGCCAAGGGAAGAGGGGAGCTGTCCAAATATTTGGGGTAGGGTTTTTCATCTTTTTGGCTTGCTAAAAACCCTTTAGCTCATCTCCAATTAATATATCATTTCTCCACCAAAAAGGGCAACTTCCATAAACCCCATGAGATACATAGCTTTCTACACTTATTCTGCAGCAATTCTTGCACACGTCGACTCGCCAACTTCGTGCCCGAGTTGCCTCGGTCCAGAGGTGGGAGCCCGTAAAAGAAGCCGGCGATGTGGTACCCTTCCGGTGAGGAGGTGAAGACCGGAGATTCCGCGGGAGATCGGGACGACGACGAGAAGACCGAAGGACACGGATAGCTTGGTATATCTCTCTACCCCTCCTCTAGTTAGCTATAATTAGTTTAATGGCCCGATCTGGGATTTTAGAGCGCGGTGGTGCCGGTTCAAAAGTTAAAGTAAAATATCGTTTGCGCATTTTGGCCTCGTTTAGACGGCCGGGGCGCCGCCGTGCACTTACACATTAAACCCATGCTATTAGATCACCGGCACTATTATCGATGATGCGTATATTCCACGTACACTTGTTTTCCGTCTCACACACTTCATCATCGATAATTGCCATGTCACGACACAGTAGGATTGTTGCATCATGATATGACTCCTTGTATGACATATTGGCGCACAGACATATTGTACACTCATTCTTGCGTATATACCTAGTTGTGCATCTATATTGGCGCACAGACATATTATACACTCATACTTGTGTACACATATTGTACACTCATACTTGCATAGATACGTATTTGCATATACATAGATGATTCTGGCTTTATTTTGGAGATTTGGGAACCGCAAGATATATTTTAAAAAACTGGATTCATTTAAAAGAACTGTTTTTTTATGTGCATATTACTATTTTATGTTTCATGATATACGGATATGCTTACATTTCTATCATATGTCGCATATATCCTGCTTTATGATTTTACGCATTGAGATATGTTGTTTCCATGATATTTCTGGATTTGGGAATCGTGGGTATTTCAAAAGAAAGTATGTATTGTTTTAAAAAACCTGGTTACTCTTAATATAATATTTCAGTGCGCCCACCATGAGTTTTATTGGTTCTGATGTATATATATACCCCATGCGAGGAGGAGTCGTGAGCCGTATGCGGGTACATAGTGGGGACCTGTATGGTACCCCGGGGCAAGAAAGGGTTGCTGTGTATACAGACGGTGAGCCTGGCAGAGGGACTACTACCTACCGGTGATTGTATTTGGGCTCGGCGGATATCCGGATGATACCGACCGGAGTCAAGAGATGATATGGGCCGATCCGGACTGACGGAGCTCGATATATGAGGATTTAAGTGCCGATGCTGGGCACGGGTTTCATGATGTTTTCGAGTGTCGATGCCGGACACTCCGGTTCCATGATTTTGATGTGTCGCGAGGGACACACGTTGATTTACATCCTCATACTTCCATGCATATGCTTTATTATATTTACATGCATGATATTTTGTATCATTGGTTGACACGTGGATGAGATCCACATACATACAGACATTGATCACATAGTTAGATGATACCAACATATTTTAGACTTCATGATATAGTTGACACTAATTTCATGATAATTACATTGATGATACCTCATATTTATGATATGCTGCTACCTGAGGCACTGACACGAGCACTTGGTACTACACTTATGTATAGATGTTTATCCTTGCTACCTTATCATGCTTCAGACTTATTCATATTGAGGATATATTATTATCTGATCATATTGACCTAGGATTGAGTCATACATAAGATTTCTGCTCTGTGATATTTTCTATTCACAAGTTGGCAACTCACCCCCGTTGTGCCACAGTTCTTGCAGGTTTTTACCGTACAGGTTTCATTGCAGCTTTTCTGGCACACTGCTTCCTTTCTGGGTGATTGCTTTGGTAGGTGGGTTCACTCGCATTGTGACCACCATTGTGCTTATTTATTTTCAGTTGTAACTAGTAAATTCCATCAACCAAACTTGTATATTGTTTCAGACTTAGAAAACCAGTTGTGTATAATTCTGACCTTAGAGTCACGCGTTGTAGTATTATGGTTTTCTTTTTGATTTTGAGTTTCCTTTTGAGATTTGATCCTCGCCCTTCGACGTTATATATTATATTGATTGCGTGGTTATGATCGTCGATTGACGAAGAGCTAGCTCCTGCTTGGGGATGCCTTTTATCATTATGCATATGTTATTCTTGTTGTACCCCGTTTGGGGCCAGTATTTAAAAAAGAAACTCTGCCGAAATTTTCAGAAAAGACTTGTGGTTTTAAAAATGCATATTCAGCTTACTTACTTAAAAACCTTGTTTTAAAAACATGTTTTCTTCACTTCTTTAAAACTAGTTTTCCTTCATTTATTATTTAAAATGGTTTTAGATTTCTGGGCTTTTGGCTTACTTGAATTAGGTGAGGTCCAATAGACTTCATATGATTCAAGGGCCAGCCATGTGCTATTTCGAGTCGCGATAAGTTCCTATAATATCGAAAAAGTCGGTGCGCCCAAACTGGTAGAGCAAGAACATCCGCTTGCCTCCTGCTCACAGTCTGGCGTCTTCTGTCTCTGGGTCCTCAAAATACACGTGACACATCTGATCCTCTATGCAATCTCATCGCAGCAATGTCCTGGAAGGAGCCTTCTCAGGGTCTCTTCCGATCTCGTCTATACCGAACTGTATTGAGGCTGGTACTCTCACATAATCTTTTTTCGTTCTCTGGACATCTGCGTTCTCAGCACAACATTATTCTTGGGAAACTGGTCGTATCTCAATGCTTCTGCATACATATCAGATATCTAATCTCGACGGTGAGTAACAACAGCTCGTCGGTATCACGCACGAACCTCTTGTTCCACTCGTCTTTATTATCGTCCACTTGACATCATGTCATGCTATTTGCGTACTGTAAATGTTCTCGGCACCAATCAATGCGGAATCTCTCGCACGGACTCGAAATCATAAACTCGGCATCTTCATCACTCTGTAGAAGATTTTTAGCCGAACATGTCCTCGGGAACTCGTCCCAACCATCTGAAGAATACTCAATGCTCATCCGTTTCTCGATCAACTCACAACACATCTGGGTGAGGTCCTTCCATCTGAAACTGTTCAGCTTACCGATCTCACATCGGAACATCCGACGAACAACGTCGTCTCTGGAACGATCTACTCTAGATCTGAGTAAGACTCTCCACACTGGAAATCTTCAACTCAAATGGGCCTGCGTCGGCGCATCAAATATGACGAATCACATCCGTCTCTCAACTCAAGATAGACTACCTATCACCTATCGCATCTCTGCCTGGAAGCTTCAGCGATCTCAGCTCGTAAGCTATGGATGTGACATCACATCAATCTCAGCAACAGCTGGGTCATCTGTCTGCACGGTCGATGCCATCACAATTTCCGAGGTATGTTGTACATCAACAGTCATCTCACAGCAGGTAGCCTCTAACAATAGCCTGATCATCCGGTACAAAACCGTACACTCGTCTCAAATGAGAGATCTCGACACCACACTACATCGATACGTTCCCATGTCACCAGAAAACACGATGGTCAGTCCTCATCCATGACGAGCTCGCCCTGACCGCATCACAAGCAGGAGCTCAAACAGCACTCAAACCATGGTGACAAGAACGTCAAAAAAGTATCGAGGAAAAAGATCAAAGTGATGAAATGAATCAACAGATCCAGAAAGAATATATGATCATATGGATGAACGGAATCAGTGAGAGTATGATGATGTAAACGAATAGAATCAAGGATCTCAAATGGAAGTATAATCAATGAAAACAAAGAGAATCACAAGTCTCAAAATATGAACATCCTAAGGTTTCTTAAGTGGAGTATCGTATCGTAAATATGCCGCGGAACATACGTACGGTACGTCACTCTACTCAAGCCACCTACTCCATCAACCAGGGTCAGCCTATGAAACGAAAGTTCGGGTCTAATACCCCCTTGTTCAGGTCTAAGTTCCGTAAGGTCAAGCCCAGGGTCCAAAATTTATACGCCCTAGACCCCATATAGTCAAATCTAGACTCGAACTACGGTTAAACCTAGCTCTCTGATACCAACTTTGTCACGACCCAAAATATTAGCTCGTGACCAGCACTTAAATCATGCGACGTCTACAGGCGTAACGTAATTCAAGTAAGCTGAAACCTAGAAATCTAAACTTTTTTAAGAAATAAAGAGGTGAAGCTTTGAAATAAAGGTATAGTAAATCATGTTTTTTCTTTTGAAAAAAATTGGGCAGCACCTCCTTTGTAAAAACTAACCCCAAAAGTGGGTACAACACAGAAAATATAAAGCATCCCCAAACGGGAGAAAATCATGCCCAAGGACGGAAACAACCACCACAAGTATAAATAACAAGTATACGTCGCCCAACGGCGAAGATCGACACAAGAAATAAAGTAAAGCAAGACATCAACCCCAAAAGCGAACATAAAACCCATCGCTCAAGTCTCGCAACTACAAGTCTTCTATGTCTGCAACATATACAATTACTAGTTTCTGATTTGATGGAGTGACTAGATACAATATGAATACTGAATACAAGAGGGGCACGATCCAACATGTACCACTGATTGTTAGACTTTTTGCGTGCTTAGTTACTTACCGCAATCAAGACGGTTTCGCTTGGTAGATAGCCGGTTGAGTACGGGTCGTCCGCAGGGAGATGAGAATCTTTTTCTATATGCTTTAACGAGTTAAGTCCAAATGTCCAGGTTTGTGTGAGATTAACTATGTGCTAAAATGTATAAAAAGATAGCTTGTTAGGGTTAAGATTAGGTTAGTTTGAGATAGGAGTCGCTCACTTCTTTCATTGCCACTCTTAATATCGGTGTTACGGTAATCGGCAACAATGGGGATTAGCACGACTAGGAAGGAACTTGCGAGTATAAGCTAGGCTTTCCAACGCTTAGTTTCTTCCTTTTGGTCCTTGTCCGTCCGTTCTTGGCTCTTAGCCTTAACCTCCGGTTAATTCAACCACAACCGGTCTCGCTAAGGAATCACAGCTATCATGTAGGATAGGGTGCCGTAGGGAGCGGATTATGGTTCAATTAACCGGAGTCCGAATTAAGATGTTGGACAAGAAAAGAGTGAGAGAGATTTCCTTCTCTCAAACTTTCCTTATCCTACCCTAACAAGTGAGAAACTACTCACCCATTACAAAAAAGGGAAAATAAAACAAAAGGAGGAAGATAGAAAGAAAGAGGTTGGAAGATTACAACTGGCTATTTGAGAGCTCACTTTGGCAAGGATCAAGCTTAAGCATCATTGTTGTTAAGGATAAAGAAAACTAGAAGAAGAAAGAAATAAAAAACAAATAACAACAACTAGATTAGCAAATGAAAATTAGAAGCAATTATAATTAACAAAAGTACAAGACAAGCATGATAAAGAAAAGAAATCTTTTATTCATCACTTCACTCATACAAGTTCACTACAAGGTTTTAATGGAGAAAAGATGAAAAGAAGAAGAAGAACAACAAAATATATCCTAGAATTTAAGACAAGAATTAAGCACCCTTCACTTGGTCTTGTTCTGGGCTATTTATAGGCAGGAAACTGAAACCCTAGGGCAACATTCTGGCTCTGAGTGATATTACAAGACTGCCCCAAAAATATATTTCATTGCCGAGTTAACTCGGCCGCGGATCCGCGGCTGGGTCACCATGTTGGCCGCGGATCCGTGGCCATTTAGGTGAGTTGGATCCTCAATTTTGGTGGGTTTCCCTGTGTAGCTGTTCTCTTCAGTGTGGTATACTTGGTTTCTCAGAAGCTCTTTACATTTCTTCCAGAATTTCAGCAGATCAAAAGGTGATATGATGTGGATCTTTTGCCATGATTTTCTTGAGCTCCGTGTAGATATCTTGGATCTTATGTTGACATTGTGCTTTGTGCATGAAAATGACCATTGATTTGCCATTGTGTCCTTTAAACTGGTGTGCCGCAACATACGGATAGAGAGCGGAGACACGTATTTTATCTGTGGTTGGCAGTAATCCAGAATTTGTCGTGCTTTTCCATGAATTTCACTGTTTAGAGCTGAGAACCTGTAACCTGCATTTATCTAGCAAACACGGCTCAATAGTACCTACCTACAAGAAATGTGATAAAAAACGGGCGGTATAAAAAATGCAAAAATCTGATATGAACAAATACCACCAAACTTATCATTTGCTCGTCCCAAGCAAAGCCAATTTATTCACAAAAAATTCCTAACCTCACTTTCGCAGGGAACACGATTGCACTGAGCTTGTGCAACAAGCCGTTAAACCTCTAGGTGTCCCTAGTAGGAGGAGTGTTGTCTCCTGAGGGTTTTCAGTGCATACTTCCCAAAAAATCCCGTCAAGCTAGTTTTGCGAAATAACTATGATTCAAAACCTAAGGTTTTGTTTAAAAAAAATAACAATTCTATTATCCTAATTCTAGCCTATCGAACCTTTATTTTTCACACCTCGCTTCTTATTTAACTTAAGATTTTATATGCCTTTACGTGCAGTGCAAATAGTGTCGTTAAGTTTCAGAAGGATTGATTAAAGTCATCATGTCACAAAATAAAGCCCGGATAAATTTTTTAAAAAGGATCACATAAGTTTTATAAAGAGTTAAGCATTTTTCAAGCTTTGTTTTCCAGTAAGGTTTCAATTTCAGAATTTCTATCTTCCTTAACAGGAAACTAGGTCTTATTTTTCACTCCATCTTTTTCTTGTTTTCATTTCATACACACCTTTGTGAACGTGCAATAGTCTTTATCATAGAATAAAACCTTCATATCTCCGCTAGATATATTTTTTTTATAAAAACCTGTCTTTTGTCAAGATTATTCTCACACAAACAACCGTTAGGAATTTTAACTCGGAGAGAACAATTGCTTGACTTTGTTTTAATCTGGACTTTCTAGGCTTCTTAACGAACTTTAGGCCAATGCACCCAAACCAGTTGGCTTTAGGGCATTAGATGTAGAGACACCCCAGCGGGCTTAATTACTCAAGTTACCTAGGCCCAAAAACAAAAGACAATTTAGCGTGAAAATCATGACGATTTAATGCGAACAGAGATATAACCGGTAGTTCAATTATTTTTTGGATAAAAGACGTGTTTAGTGGGTTAGGTGTGTAATCATTCCAATCAAGTTTCAGATGGGTTATTTTTCATAATTAGTTCCAATTAAGGTATCAATAACGTCCCTTCATATCCGCTTTACTTCATAAACTATTCTTGATATTACTTATTTCAGAACAAGCCTATTTGATCCTTAGAAAATAATTTATCCATTTAAAAGTTTTTCAGACATAATAGACTTGTCATCAAATTTTCAAAACTCACGACACGTGTAGTGTGATGTAAAGACGTATATCAGCTATAGTTAACTTCAAAGGAGAGTAATATTTCAGGTTTTCAAAATCTAAAAATAAGATTTAGTTATTCTTATTTTATCAAACAAAACCGTCGAATTGTTGAATCCGAGTTCTCCCACTAGCTAACTTGATGAAAAAGTTTTTTTTTAAAGAAAATTTTCTGATTTTTATGGATTTTAGTATGCAGATGCAAAATATACATATGAATGCGAAGGTTAGAAATGCGTACCGAGCGTACCTCCAAACTTAAACTGCACAGTGTCCCCACTGTCATTGCATGGAAAAATTATTGAAGGGTCAAAATTGTCGGTTAGATATACACATTATATTTTTTTAAATTTTTTTTTTGGTTTTAAAAGAAAATAGTTAAAAATGGATATGCACCGGACAAGAATATCCACATATATATATACAAAATGATATATACATAACCCCAAACTTATTTGTAACAGTGTCCACTGTTTTGGCTGGATAATCGAAGTTTGGTGGTAGGTAGAGGAAGATTATGCAGGGTAAACTGGCTACTGTAAGACCAGGAGCTCCTCTGTTGGTTCAGCGCTAAGGTACAGTTTCAGTCGGTGTCCGTTTATTTTAAAAAATGAAACGTCCTTTGGATCCTCCAAATCCACAGCGCCTTGCAGATACACATTCCGCACAAAAAATGTCCCTTTCCAGCGAGATCTGAGCTTTCCTGGATTGAAATGTTGCCGGGTGTCGTAAAGCAGTACATGTTGACCAGGTGCGAAGGTTTTGCGCAAATGGTGTTTATCGTGAAACACCTTCGTTCGGTTCTTAACGACAACCGCGTTCTCGTAAGCCTCATTTCGAAGCTCGTTCAATTCGTTCAACTGCAGCTTCCGATGGCTTCCCGCATCTTCGAGAGATAGATTCAGCTCCTTTATCGCCCAAAATGCGCGATGCTCTATTTCCACAGGAAGGTGGCAAGCCTTTCCGTAAACAAGCCGATAGGGAGACATGGCAAGATCGGTCTTATAAGCAGTTCGAAATGCCCAAAGGGCATCAGTGAGTTTTAACGACCAATCCTTACGGTTCTTGGAAACCATCTTCTCCAGTATTTTCTTGATTTGCCGATTCGAAACTTCGGCTTTCCCACAGGTTTGGGGGTGGTAGGGCGTAGATAGGTTATGATTAATGGAATATTTCCGCATCAAGGCCTCGAAAGTCTTATTACAGAAATGAGTTCCATTGTCTCTAATGATTGCTCGGGGGTGCCCAAACTGGGAGAAAATATTTTCCTTAAGAAATCTAACGACAACCTTATTGTCGTTAGTCCAGCTGGGTACAGCCTCGACCCACTTAGAGACGCAATCAACAGCGACAAGGATGTATAAGCTCCCAAAAGAGCTGGGAAACCGCCCCATAAAATCAATCCCCCAAACATCGAAAATCTCCACAACCAAGATTGGTTGGAGAGGCATCTCGTTTCTCCTGGATATCCGGCCCAAGTGTTGGCACCGGGAGCAAGTCTTGCGGTAGTCATGAGCGTCCTTAAAGAGTTGTAGCCAGTAGAAACCACACTGCAAGATCTTCTCGGCTGTCTTTTTGGGGCCAAAATGCCCGCCACGTGCTTGATCGTGGCAAAAAGACAACACACTCTTGAATTCATCGTCAGGGACACACTGACGAATAATCTGGTTGAGACAGTACATGAACAGATAGGGTTTGTCCCAGTAAAAGTGTTTTACTTGGGATAAGAATCGAAGTCTGTCCTGACATGACCATTCAGTCGGTAGCAATCCTGTGGCCAAATAGTTCACAATATCTGCGAACCAGGGTTCGCAAGATACTGTCAAGAGCTGTTCATCCGGAAAAATGGCGTTGATCGGAATGTGAAGCGACAACGAAGAAGGAAGTCGTGAGAGATGGTCGGTGACTACGTTTTCACATCCACTTTTGTCCTTGATGACAAGGTCAAACTCTTGAAGCAAGAGGATCCAACGTTTCAGCCGAGATTTTGCATCTTTCTTCGTAAAAAGATGGCGCAGAGCAGAATGGTCCGTATAAACGATGACTGGAGAGCCGATGGGGTAGGGCCTGAACTTTTCTAAAGCAAATACAACATCCAAGAATTCCTTCTCAGTTGTTGTATAGTTCATTTGGGCGTCGTTCAGGGTTCGGCTAGCGTAATAGATTACGTGCGGCATCTTGTTGATGTGTTGTCCAAGGACAGCACCAATGGCAAAGTCGGATGCATCGCACATAATCTCAAATGGGTGCATCCAGTTAGGAGAAGAAAGAACGGGAGTAGAAGTGAGTGAGCTTTTTATTGACTCGAACGCAGTCACACAGCTCGAGTTGAAGTCGAATGTCATGTCCTTGGCTAGCAAAAGAGTCAAGGGCCTAGCAATCTTGCTAAAGTCCTTGATGAACCGTCTATAGAAACCGGCATGGCCAAGGAAGGCTCGGATGTCTCTGACGCATCTGGAAGGAGGGAGATTGGAAATGACTTCAATCTTTGCTTTATCTGCCTCAATTCCATTTTGCGAGATGATATATCCTAAGACAATACCTTCAAGTACCATGAAGTGGCACTTCTCCCAGTTCAAAGTGAGGTTCTTGTCCTTACACCGGGTTTGGACAGCGTCGAGATGCAGCAAACACCGATCAAAGGAATCGCCGAAAATGGAGAAATCATCCAAGAATTTTTCCATCATGTCTGAGAAGATTCCTATCATACACCGCTGGAAGGTAGCGGGTGCATTGTATAGCCTAAAGGGCATGCGACGATATGCAAACATGCCGAAAGGACAGGTGAATGTGGTCTTGTCCTGGTATTTTTCGGCGATGGGAATCTGATTATAGCCGGAGTAGCCATCAAGAAAGCAGTAGTACTCGTGTCCAGCCAATCTTTCAAGCATCTGGTCAATGAAAGGTAGCGGAAAGTGGTCTTTCCGCGTTGCGGCGTTGAGTTTTCTATAATCGATGCATACTCGCCACCCAGTCTGGGTGCGAGTAGGAATTAACTCGTTCGCCTCATTGGTTATGACTGTTATGCCTGATTTCTTAGGGACAACGTGAATGGGGCTAACCCACTGGCTATCAGATATAGGGTAAATGATACCATTATCTAGACACTTTACGATCTCCTTTTTTACTGCCTCCTTCATGACTGGGTTGAGTCGCCTTTGTGGATCCCTGGCTGGTTTGGCATCATCCATCAGATGAATGTGATGTTCAACGATCAGGGGACTAATCCCCTTGATGTCCGCCATTGACCAGCCAAAAGCTTGCCTATTGTTGTGCAAGACCGTAAGAATGGCTCTCTCTTGCTTTGGAGCTAGAGAAGCCGAGATGATAACGGGGAGGGTCTTGTTCTCACCCAAGTAAGCATACTTAAGGTGAGACGGCAATGGCTTGAGTTTGAGCGCTGGAGGTGAAACGATTGAAGGCAAGATTGGTGAAATGGTCTCGAACTCAAAGGACTCCAGTAAAGGTTCAAAATGAGTGTAAGCGTCCGAGTGGGATGGTTCAGGTAACTCATCCGGAAATTCGAAGGATTCAAACTCGGGTGGTGACTGACTAAGATCGTTCGAGAAAGTGAAACAATCGTAGTCAATGTCAGGTGCAGAAGCAGTAGCAGGTTCGAAGAGGAACGCACTAGTGGCGTTAAGGTTGTTGTGATCGAACAAAAACTCCTCGAATTCACACTCCTCCGGGGTGATCTCCTGGATTGAACAAACGTCTAGTATATGAGCATTAGGTTCATCGAACCATCCTAGGTTTACAGGCTGTGTGTCTAAAACAATGAAGTCAACGGGGAATATGAAGTCTCCAACCTTGATTAACACATCCTCAAGCTCACCCCTAGGATGGGTGATCGATCGGTCGGCCATTTGGAGAGTACAGTGTGTGGGTTTCAGCTCCCCTACACCTAATTACTCATATACTGAGTACGGAAGAAGGTTAACACTGGCACCAAATCCAAAAGTGCGTGGTTGATGTCCTTATCCTCAATGGTAATAGAAATCATAGGACAGCCAGGGTCCTTCCGTTTTTGAGGTAAAGATTGGGTAAGAGCATCACTCACAGCACTAGCTAAGAAAACTTTCTTGGGTACCTGAGATTTTCTCTTTTTCGTGCACAAGTCCTTTAAGATTTTTGTGTAGGAAGGGACTTGTTGGACAACATCTAAAAGGAGAATGTTGATGTTAACCTGCTTAAACAACTCCAAAATCTTCTCCATTTGTGGATTTTGTTTATTGGACATCAACCGGTTTGGAAATAGAACGTTTTTGAAATTGGTTGAGTTCAATGTTTGTGGAGGAGATTGTGGAGTTGGAATGGATCCCAGAGCCGGAGTTTTCATGGAGTGAGATGTGGGTCCGTTCAGAGCAGAAGAAGAAGAAGAGCCTTTTAAAGAATGAAGAATAGGCTCAGAAGATGAGGAAGAAGAAGAAGAAGCGGCCGGGGTGTCATTATCCTCAATTGTTGTGCAGCATCCTTCCAGATCTCAATGTAGTCACGGCACTCACATTATAGTTCTGTTGTTCAAGAGCAACATGCACATTATGTAGGTGACCAGGATTTGGGAGTGGTTGAGATGGAAGCTTCCCCTTTTCTCGCTCGCTTAACGCCGCATTCAGCTGTGCAATCTGGGCTTCGATGGTCTTGATGCTTTGCCCGTGTGCAGCAGTGTGTTGCACCAAAGACTGAATAGACGACCGGATGTTTGCGGTGGATTGTGTCAATTGTTTAACGAACGCCTCCAGACTTCGTTCTAGCGAGGAAACCTTATCGTTGTTTGACGGAACAAAGTTATTTTGAGGAAAAGAATTGTTGGGTGCAAAGTTGTTCGTCTGATTTTGAAAAGGTTGGGGTTGGAAGGGCTGCTGAAATTGATGTTGAGTTTGTTGCTGAGCTTGTTGTTGCGGCGGAGGGGGCCTCTGGAAATTGTTTCCTTGGAATTGATGCTGGTTCTGATTCCAGGCGAAGTTGGGGTGGTTCCTCCAACCGGGATTGTAGGTGGAAGAGTATGGATCGTTTCTTGGTCTTTGCTGAAATGCAGCATTAACCTGATCCTGTCCTTGAGATGGTGGATTGTATGGACACTCTTCGGTTAGGTGAGATGGATCGAAACAACAAGCACAAATGGTATGAAGGGGAAGAACAGGGGAAGGAGTAGGAGATGAAAATTTGCTCTCTATCGCTTCAAGTTTTCTCGTTATTGCAGCCATTTCGGCTTTCATTGCAATAGAGACATCGAGTTGGTGAATGCCTATCCTAGACTGACCAGTAGAAGTAGAGGAAGAAGAAGAAGTACTTGGTCGTGTGCTCTCCCATTGAAGCGTTTTTTCCGCAAGGTTGTCGAAGAATTGACATGCTTCCTCATCAGATTTCGATAGGAAGTGGCCTTGACAAATGGTTTCCAATAACTGCTTGGTTGCTGGATTCAGGCCCTCGTATAAAGTTTGGCAAAGTTGCCATTTCTCAATACCGTGGTGAGGGCACTGAACAAGAAGGTCTTTATACCGGTCAAAGCACTTCCAAAAAGGTTCAGTAGGAAGCTGGGCAAATTGGTTGATTTCGTTACGGATCCTCGCGGTTTTATGATTTGGATAGAATTTCTTAAGAAATGCTTTCATAAACTCGTTCCAACTGGTTATAGAGTGGGAAGCAGTGCTATACAGCCATTTTTCAGCAAGATCGCACAAAGTGAATAGAATGACCCGTAGCCGTATAGCATCGTCTGACAGCTAGGTCGTTTTCATCATGGCACAAACATTCTGGAACTTGTTGATGATGATATAGGCATCTTCAGATTCAAGCCCATGAAATTTCGGAAGCATGTTAATGAAGTGGAGCTTAATTTCAAAATTATCCCCATTGACTGGTGGAAGGGAAAGACAGGTAGGAAGTGTGGAGCGGGTGGGATAGAAACGATCCTGGAGCGTGATTCGCTGTGGCGCTACAACAGGCGGTGGTTGTGGGTTATTCGCATCCATAGGAGGTGGAATCAATCCTGGGGGAGTCAAAGGGATGTTTGGATTAAATCCTGACATTGCGGAAGAAGAGGTTGGTGATAGTGAAGGTGAGGATGTACGAACAGAATCCCGGTCAACGTCGGAGTTGGCCGGCAAAGGTAAGGGTGAAAGAGGCGTGGAAGGAGTTTCGAGGCCTGAGTCAATCGCGTAGTCGGTAGCGACTAACGTAATGCGGACTAGGCGGGCACTAGTGTCCTGAGTCCAACCGGACATACACTAAACAAGTTTAGTGTAGTCAAAGCGGAGAAGGTGAGGGTAAGAAAACATCAATGGAGAAATACGATGCGAGGTGGGTGAAAAAATGGGATTCTGGCGACAAAGGGCATGTTTTTATAAAAGTTTTTGTTTTATGTTTTTTTTCCTTTTTTTTTTGAAAGAGCTTTGTAGAAATATGTACGGACTTACGGCTTCAAACAATCATAGACAAAATATGGACAATCACACCTAGATCTAGGGTCACCTAGGTCAGCTAGACAGCTCCTAACTGTTCCAAATGGCTAGAAATAGGACCTCGAACTGTCTCTTCACCGCCAATTATGGCCAGGTAAGTGCCAGGTAAGTGTGAGGCTCTCTACTACAAGTAGTGGACCTAATTAAGTAACCACCTGCCTTAGACACACTTGCCTAGACACCGCAAAGTCAGGTCAGGATAAACAGTCGATGCCTACAACTAGTCCTCTGTCCTATTGAGCGCGACGTCCTTAGGGCTGAGTCTAGCATTTTTTAATTAAATAATGGTCAATGCATATGCCTTTTGTGATTTCTGGGGTCCTGGGAAGGGTGATGAAATCCCCACCCAATCTGGATTGGTTTCAAGCCCATTAAAGTCCGATAAAAAATATGCACAGCAGTAACAATCAATTGCAATCAATTTTTTTTATTTTTTAGCGCAGCGCAAAGAATCCTGCACAAAAACAATTTATTGGAAGGGGGAAGAGTGTTTGCGCAAAAAATGCTGCAGAAAAAAACAGTTCAGTGGACTTCAGAGGAGTGGGGAAGAGGCTAGAAATAATCACAGGAGATTTTGGTTGCTGATGTCAGCAAACGGCCGCGGTTCTGCGGACAGACACGTGCTTATGCTGCGGTTCCACGGCAAGAAAGTTGAATTGGGCCTTCAAATTGCTGGACTGTGCTAGGTTGGGTGTCATCTTCTTGTTTGGAGCTCCTGAATCTTGATTTGCTTACTGAGTCTGCTCCAGAATTTTACAGTAGACTGTTGGTTCCGTCTTGATCACCCACAGTGTAGCCGCGAGTTATGGGTCTAACTTCCCACGTCTTTGGCACTAAACTCGACCTTCTTTTTATCCTGCACACTTGCACAAAAAAAAATCAAAAATAACAAGATGATTTGTACAATATATTTTTTTGTTTTGTTTTTCGTTTATATTTATATTCACAAATTAACCCGAAATTACACAAAGAAATAAACTACCGTCTCCCCGGTAACGGCGCCATTTGATTGTTAGACTTTTTGCGTGCTTAGTTAATTACCGCAATCAAGACGGTTTCGCTTGGTAGCTAGCCGGTTGAGTACGGGTTGTCCGCAGGGAGATGAGAATCTTTTTCTCTATGCTTTAACGAGTTAAGTCCAAATGTCCAGGTTTGTTTGAGATTAACTATGTGCAAAAATGTATATAAAGATAGCTTGTTAGGGTTAGGATTAGGTTAGTTTGAGATAGGAGTCGCTCACTTCTTTCATTGCCACTCTTAATATCGGTGTTACGGTAATCGGCAACAACAGGGATTAACACGACTAGGAAGGAACTTGCGAGTATAAACTAGGCTTTCCAACGCTTAGTTTCTTCCTTTTAGTCCTTGTCCATCCGTTCTTGGCTCTTAGCCTTAACCTCCAGTTAATTCAACCACAACTGGTCTCGCTAAGGAATCACCGCTATCATGTAGGATAGGGTGCCGTAGGGAGCGGATTGTGGTTCAATTAACGGGAGTCTGAATTAAGATGTTGGGCAAGAAAAGAGTGAGAGAGATTTCCTTCTCTCAAACTTTCCTTATCCTATCCTAACAAGTGAGAAACTACTCACCCATTACAAAAAAGGGAAAATAAAACAAAATAAGGAAGATAGAATGAAAGAGGTTAGAAAATTACAACTAGCTATTTGAGACCTCACATTGGCAAGGATCAAGCTTAAGCATCATTGTTGTTAAGGATAAAGAAAACTAGAAGAAGAAAGAAACAAACAACAAATAACAACAACTAGATTAGCAAATGAAAATTACAAGCAATTATAATTAACAAAAGAACAAGACAAGAATGATAAAGAAAAGAACTCTTTTTTTCATCACTTCACTCATGCAAGCTCACTACAAGGTTTTAATGGAGAAAAGATGAGAAGAAGAAGAACAACAACAAAATATATCCTAGAATTTAACACAAGAATTAAGCACACTTCACTTGGCCTTGTTCTAGGCTATTTATAGGCAGGAAACTGAAACCCCAGGGCAACATTCTGGCTCTGAGTGATATTACAAGACTGCCCCCAAAATATATTTCATTGCCGAGTTAACTCGGCCGCGGATCCGCGGCCGAATTGCCATGTTGGCCGCGGATCCGCGGCCGAATTGCCATGTTGGCCGCGGATCCGCGGCCATTTAGGTGAGTTGGATCCTCAATTTTGGTGGGTTCCCCTGTATTGATGTTCTCTTCAGTGCGGTATACTTGGTTTCTCGGAAGCTCTTTACATTTCTTCCAGAATTTTAGCAGATCAAAAGGTGATTTGATGTGGATCTTTTGCAATGATTTTCTTGAGCTTCGCGTAGATATCTTGGATCTTGTGTTGACATTGTGCTTTGTTCTTAAAAATGACCATTGATTTGCCATTTTGTCCTTTAAACTGGTGTACGGCAATATACGGATAGAGAGCGGAGACCCGTATTTTATCTGTGGTTGGCAGTAATCCAGAATTTGTTTCGCTTTTCCATGAATTTTACTGTTTAGAGCTGAGAACCTGTAACCTGCAATTATCTAGCAAACACGGCTCAAGAGTACCTACCTACAGGCAATGTGATCAAAAGCGGGCGGTATAAAAATGCAAAAATCTGATATGAACAACCACCTACCACAAGCAACTCACCTGAAAACAGCTGTATGCCAGCGATGCTGCGACTGATCCATGCGGTAAACCTGCAAGAACTGTGTCACAACGGGGGTGAGTTGCCAACTCGTGAATAGAAAAACATCACCAGGTAGAATTCAAAATAAACAACGATTCCTAGGTTAATTATATCATAAAGGTAATACTATGATATCTAGGGTGACCGTATCTGCATATGTGCCAACACATAATAAATGCATATCAGCAAGTAGATATCATCCAACAATATAATCAATGCATGTTTGCAGGTGGATCTTGTCCAACAATATAATCAATGCATGTATGCAGTGGATCTCGTCCAATAATATAATCAGGTAAAGCCCTTAGGATGTGTACTTGACTACCTGGACTATGATGCGGATCATACTAGTGGGGACATGGTAGTCCATAAGTACATCCTTCAAAGTCCCTAGTCGTTGGTGTATCGAGACGGGGCATCGATATACCAGAGTAGACTAGCGTATACCTTCTCGACCCATACAGATGGGCGATGGATGATCACATATCCATTGGTGTTTGACATCAGAGATGATATACGGGTGCTCAGTGGAGACTGGGTACACTGGACGGACTCTCCGAGAACTCCCAGATTGTATTATACCTTACGTCAGATGGTAGTTCTCTGGTGACACTGGTACATGTTAGTCTGTAGACCCGAGATCGTCATAGAGTCTTGTGTGATTCCCACTGTGCTTTGATTTCCACCTTACCACATCCAAGAGAGCATGCAAAACGGTGGCTTTTGGGTACAGTCCCGAATCACATGGTGGCAATGAGCGATAGGAGGGGATTCGTCTCTCCCGGTATAGGGAGTTCATGTTGCGCTGTGTTCGATTGGCTATAACCGGAAATCCCTGGCCAGGGTTTCTGAGATTTACTGGTAAGTGTTATCAGTAGTTTCTCGAACTATTATAGACCTCATATCGACACGACTTATCGAGTTATTGGGGTCTGACGTTTACCATCCCTAGACGAGATATGCGACATATCAGACGATCAGACCAGACTGTACGGTGAGTGTAACTGGTTGGATTCACAGGAGTGTGAGAGGGCTTGCTCATCGATCTTCTGATCGCTCAATACCCGGGTGGCCGTTACGTTTAGAAGACCGCTTGCAGCTTGTGGGTGCTTGATATGATCATCACCTGCTGCCGGCGTATTGACGAGTCTTTAGAGTTCTACACAGAGGTTTCCTGGCTCAAGAGAAACGAAATAGGAGCGCATATGAGATATGTGCGGGACCGAGAATTATACCAGTATGTGATACTGTATTCTATTCTCGTGATTGGTATCATTGGTCGGTTATATGTGATATAGCTGGGTTACCGAATCACGTGTTGATTCGATACATTGACACACTTGATATTAGTCGGTTATATGCGATATGACCGGATCGTTAAATCAAGTGTTGATTTAATGATTTAATGTATAATTATATATTTGATATATTACTTTACATTAACTAATATTGGTTCACTTTAAATGGATTTTCTCACTTGAAGTGCACATTGTATATGTGATATACTTTTGTACACTAGTTTGTATCATGTTAGATGATATATGCTAACTTGAGTATGTGTAAAGATTAAACCATGGTTGTGTAATGGTTAGGGTTTTCATTTTATTATCTATTTATTTATTATTCTTTTTGAAATGATAAAGAGAAAATGGTGGCTTTCTTTGTTTGTTGTTGAAGCTTCATGAAGCTTTGAGTAAGTGACCATTTTGTCTTCATGCTTAACCCTAACCATTCAAACTAACCATGATTTATTCTTTACACCTAACTATGGTTGCTATATGATAAGTATTCATTTATTTTCTTTTTTGAGATAAGACTTATCATATTATCTTCTTCTTCTTCTCCTTCTTCAACATGAAGAAAACCTTGCCTCCATCAATGGCAACTTGAGAATAAGAGTGAGAAATCCAATTCTAAAGTGAACCCACTTCGTATTTCTTCATCCTCTACCACTTGCCAAGTAGTATAGGGTGTTTTCTTCACAAGTTTCATGACTTGGTGAAGTTGGAGCTTGATCTTGTGATGCCTCGACGTAGATCATCTTCGGCATCGAAGTCGACGACCTAGCCCGCCCATTTCTCCGATGAAGCCGACGCTAGAGTCCGGGATCCGATGATCGCAGCGAGGGGACTTCATCACGGAGCTATGGAGGTGGAGGACTGGATCTACAAAGGTTGTATTTTCCGTTAACTCATAGTTAAGTTGTTAACTAGTTATCGTTTTCGCCTAAAATCTAGTTAACGATCCGTATTAGGGTATCTCGGCACTTGTAAAGTTTAAAATTGGAATGGTTGATGCCTTGTGAGACCTCATTAGTGTGCCTAGGAACCCTACAGTGGTATCAAAGCCTAGCTAGAGCCTTAGGCGAAGTGTAGACGACGTTTGAAATCCGAACGAACATCGAAACCCTAATCCAAAATGCTCTCTGGACATTTTTTAAAAACTGGGTTTTTTCCAGATTAAAAATTCTTAAAAAATTCAGCAGGAAGTTCTAAGAATTACGGTGCAAAAATTACCAAAAGATACGTCTAAACCGCGGCGGAACCGCGACAGATGCCTGGCTTCTGCGGCGGTTCCGCGGCTATCTGATGACGTCAGCCTTCGAATTTTGCACAGTAATTTGTTTCTTGAGGTGCTGAGTTTTCTGGGATTTTTTAATCTGAACTCAAGAGTTGAGTTTTCTGGGTTGTATTGGATGTTCGTAGATTCAATCGGATTATCAGACTTTGTCTATGTGTCTTTCCAGGCAATTTTTGAATATGTTAAAAAGTTCGACCGGATAGAAATACCCACTTTTTCCTCTGCCGGGAAATTTCCAAGTGTTGGATCTTTCCGTAGTTTAATGACGTTCTAAGTAGTGCAAGTAACGCGATGGTCCCTCTAGAAGACAACAAACCTTAACTCGATTATTTGACTGTCTTGAACTTCCCTTTGAACCTTAGGGTTTGGGGCAGTACGGTGTGCCACATGTGAGGCGTTGGCTTGACCCTTCTACAGCTGGACCGTTGGTACTGAGGCATGAAGTGAATGTTTTTGAACTTATTTCATTTGTTGATCTGTTTCGGGAAAACATGGGTGTTTGGTTGTTCGATCGGAAAGTTTGACATTTTCTATTTATCAGGAATGTGATACAATAATTGGAATTCACAAGTAGTTATGAGATAACTGAATGAATGTTATAAATCTAGCGGTTTAGTCTCACTTGATCGGTTGCCATGGAATTTTGATGTGATCAAAAGTCCGTCGCAATCTCGTAGCGTACGCGGATACTCGCCGGTAGACTTAATAGACAGCCTCACCCCATAGCCCCGACCAAGTGACTGTAGGAGAACCCCGTCGCCGAAAGCATCCGTTCGGGTGCTCGTGGCAGTGGTATTCCGCCTCGGTGCACTTCGTCGACGGCGTCGGGGGTGCGGCCGCCTACTGAAGTTTGCGAAGAGCATTCGATCAGGATGTCAGAAATCTTATTGAATTTCCCGACTTTATATTGAAAAGAGTTTTCGATAATGAGACTAAAATGCGGGGTTTATAATTGTTAGGCATGCGATGTCTAAGGAATTTCATTTGATTAGGCATGCGATGTCTAAAGAGGTTGCGGATTCCAACTGTTGTAGTTTTACACTTTCTTTTCTGTGACCGTAAGTGTAATATGCGATATCGCCGGTTTCGTTGCTATATGTCAACGACAAATGGGATGCGCAAATTTACTTACGTTGATGACATATGATGTTATGTGTTGCTGGATATGTTATATTGGATCGTCGTGTTTGAATAGCCGGGGGTTTTTATGTGAGATGAGTGTTTTTCATTTTCATTCATGTAAAAACTTGTATGTAATATTCTTTTATTGGAGCACTTCCATGTTGCGGAAGTTGTCACCTTTGTATATTATTTACTTTTCCGCACAAGGATAGACCCAAGGAGGAGGGCACAAGTAACCGGGTTCTGGAGTCCAGTGGGTGACCAACTCGAGGAGTCGAGTCCGGGTCTCCTAATTCTAGAATTGGTAGGGTTGCTTTCCGCTCTCATAGGGGTCTAGGGTTGTGGGTTTGGCAATTCATCGCGACCGTAGAATCCGTGTTTTATACTGGCTCGTATTGAAAACACGGACGTCCTAGTATATGCAATATTTCATATGTCTCTTCTGCCGCGATATCTGTGATGCGATCATATGATGTTCTGTGATAGATACAGTATATAGTATATATGATATATTATATATATGTTACTTATGTTTTACACCCGCGCTAGCCCTGCCCTGCTCTGCCGTTAGTTACCTAACCTAACGGTGCACGAGGGGACATCGAGGCGAATGCGGATGGCATAAGTGTACATCGTATTTATCTGTGATGTTTAGGTGATTAAATGATGGGACTTCATTAATGTGATTAATGAAATAAAAGAAACCTAAGATGTTGTGGAATCGAATTTCAAAAATAAAACAAGTAGCTCAGTTCTTGCTTTGCATCACGGTGTTCCTTGTAGAACATCCTGCACCTTATTCGATAAGGAAAGGACCGAGATCCCTTCACCGGGAGTGACTCCTTTAGCAGTAACTAGCAGATGCTACAACTCTCGGTTTGTCTTTTGATTGGTTCTATAGTTTATGCTTTGCACAGTGATATATATGATATATCCCGCACCTCATTCAACGAGGAAAGGACCGACGATCCCTTCACCGGGAGTGATTCCTTTAGCAAAACTAGAAAAGCCTCAAAAACACTCCATTTTAAAATCTTTTAATTCTACAACGATACCAAGTTCATTACGCAATAGGTTTTCAGAAAAACCTGTTGTAGCCCTCCGTCATTTCAGATAAGTAGTAGTTAGTATTCGTGCTGCGTTTGTTGGCCTTTGTCAAGGCGTAGTGTGCGGTAGCTGACTGGTGCTTTTCTGCTTATGCATATGATGCAGATTGGATTAGGGTAGTCGTGCAACCTTGTTGGCCTTTGCCAAGGGTCGTGCGGGCGGGTTTAATTCAATCAGGAAATGATGGGTTGAACTTGACTAGCATCCTATGGTTTGTTGGCCTTTGTCAAGGCCATAGGAGGTTAGGGGAAAAATTATCAGGAATTTCAAGTGTTGAAATTTGCAATGAGATTGCATACCTTCTATAAGATAGTTGGATCCCGATACCCGCTGCGTGTAAGAGTTACTCCTGGGAGAGTTTTACACATTACAATTAGCCGAACAAGTAGGTGTCTAGAAAGGTGTTAACAAGGTTATGCCTCTGGGAAAACGAGGTTTACATTAATTAGGTTCGTGCGAAAGCACGGGGGACCTCCCTCAAAGTACCGACACTGGCCTGGCTGAAAGATTGGCGAACTTGTAGTGTGTAATTAATCCCGGCTAGTCTTTCCTTTTAGGGTTTGAAGGAAGATTTGATAAAAACAGTGGGAGCCATCCTGATTAGATAAAATAATAACCAATATATTCTTGCAAGAGCGCACGCTGAGTGTTTTCTTCTCTCTCTCTCCAGGTAGCGACCATATCACACCTTAATCAAGATAATAATACGGATATTGACCGAACTCGCTTGTTATACTGAGCTGGGGAACGTTGGTCCCGCTCCAACTTATAAATGTTATAAGACAGAGCAGGAAATTGGGGATTACCAGAATTCCCGTGCCGCCCAAACGAAGAAAGTGCTTCTGATGCATCTCCTTCGGGTGTGTTCATTATACAGAACTGTTTCTCAGTATCCTTTACGTCCTGGGTATATGATACCGCATCAGGATCCCAGATATGTAATCAGTTACATAGGGCTACAGAAAGGTAGAGAACTGACAACGGGTGATAAGTTTCATGAGACAGAAAACGGTGCAGGTGTTGCAGCCAGGTCTGTTGGTCACTGTCACCCTGTGTCCCAAATACATTGATTCTGAACAAATGCTATTGGATACTGAACCTGATATACAAAATCATATCTGTCTCTTTATTAGTAAAGAAATTATATAATTTTGTATTGTTGGATAATGTTTTGAACATTTCCTATATCAAAAGTTGATCGGTTCAGGCACGTTATCTAAAAGCATTGATGTTCTAAATCAAACTACAGTTCTTAGTATACGGAACACACAAAAGAGGAAGAGTTCAGAAATGAACGAATCTTTCTTGGGGTATTGTAGACTAGGTCATATCAATGCGACCCGACTAGCTGAAGTTACATTTAGATGCATATTTAAATCTGTTTGAATTTACATCTTATGAAACTTGCCGGTCATGTCACAAAGATAAGATGACCAAAGCTATGTTTATTAGAAGCAGAGAAAGAGTTAGTGTACTCTTGGGATTGATACATGTTGATGTACGTAAGGTCCCCTGTCTACATATGCCAAGACCGGTTCTTTGTACTTCATTACATTCTCTGATGATCTCTCAAGATTCAGTCATATGTTCCTGTTGAAACACATGTTCGAACCTTTTGAGATATTCACAGAATATAAGTTAGAAGTAGAGAACCAATACGGGTATAAGTATTATGTCCTTTGATGTAATCAAGGAGGAGAATACTTGAGCACGGAATTCCTGGACTATTCTAAAGGAGAATGAGATTCTCTCTCAGCATTACTCCTCCGTATACACCATAGCACGATGGTATATCGAGGTGGAGCAATCACACCCTATATGATAAGGTGTGCTCTATGATGAGTACTACTGAGTTACCTTTTTTCCTATTGGGTGTTATGCACTTGAGAAGTTGCATACCTATTGAATTGGGTTCTAATCAAATCAGTTGCCTACCGCTTCATATGTGATATGGTATGGGAAGAGCCCATATCTTAAGTTTGTTAAGATTTGGGGTTGTCCGGCCTATGTCTAAAAGCAAAGTCCGGACAAGCTCGAGGGAAGATCTGTTATGTAGAACTGGAAATGTTCCAGTTATACAAACTGCAGCTGATGATTTGGTAGAACCGGAGGATTCAATAGTAACCAACGAACCTCAGCCTCGCCGCCGATCTAGTAGGGTTCCTCACCCACCTGAGAGATACTTCGGTTGCTCTATGACAGTGGGAGCGAGGATTGCATCATGAGATGATGACCCAACTAGTTTCGAGCTGGCCATCAGGACTGGGACTCTATAAGAATGGCTGGATGTTTAGTGATCTGAGATGGAATCCTTATACACCAACAAAGTATGGACTTTAGTTGCTTTAACTGAAGGGTTAAATCCCCATCAGGAGAAAGTATATCTTGAGAAGATTACTTGGTGTAGATGGAAAAGTTGAGACTTTCAAAGCTAGACTTGTTAAAGGTTTTCGTCATCGACCAGGCGTGGATAATGATGAAACCTTTTTTCCAGTGGCTATGCTTAAGTCCATCCAGATCCTACTTGCCACGGCTACATACTATGACTACGATATCTTGTGTTTGGGTGCCATGAATGTTTTTCTAAATAATGATTTAGAAGAGAATGTCTATAAGAACACAGCCAGAGGGCTTCGTAAACAGTGGGAGCAGCGGAAACGCGTGCAAGATGTTTTATGTGATAAAGCAGGCATCGCGGAGTTGGAACGTCTGTTTTGATGTATTAGTCAAAGAGTTTGACATCATCAAAATGGTAGATGAACCTTGTATAAACAAAAAGGTAGTAGGGAGTATGGTGGTGATCCTCGGAGAGTACGTGGATGACAGACTCCTGATAGGGAAGGAGTTTCCTATGCTACGCTCGGTCAATCTCCACTTATCATAAGGATTCTCCATATAGGATCAAAGTGATACCTCCTAAATTCTTAGTTTTCATCTATGAGATAGATGTAATTGGATGTTAGGATTCTCACTAGCAGTAGTGAGATGGTATCAATTGATCCTGGGAAGAATCACTGGAAGTGTTCCAGGGTCATAAGGACGACTGAAAGTCAGTCACAGGCATTGTCTTTACCCTCAGTAAAGGGACGGTATGTTGGAAGAGTTCCAAGCTAGATACCGTGTCATACTAGACGATAAAGGCTGGATCCATCGCTACTTAAGATACTACCAAAGAGGCAGTCTTGATGTATATCTGTTCATGAGATGAACTTAGTTCCTCCCATTGTGTGACAATGGAGTTGTGGCTTATGCCAAGGAACGTCCGTCCCATCAGTGATCCAGACATATTCTAAGGCAGTGTCACCTGATCGTGGAGATGGTTGATCTCCATGGTGATCGAGGTTAGGAGAGTACACTCAGAGGAAAACGCGGCGGATCCACTCACAAAGGCCTTTTCCTAGAGAGAGACTTTTATGGGATGGTTGAGTATGAGATACTGTAACCACTGCTACAGATGGCCCAAGTGCAAGTGGGAGATTGTTAGTTATATGTATGCCCTAGAGGCCATTACTATACATAGGATGTATATTGTAGTGGATGCTTGGACATATATAGGGTGGACTTTCTTGCTCGACGTGATAGTATGCTATCTGGTTACTCTTTACCTTAACGTGTACACTGATTGTCTCTCTGTTACATGTTGGTAAAGCCTTTAGGACGTGTACTTGACTACCTGGACTATGATGCGGATCATACTAGTAGGGACATGGTAGTCCATAAGTACATCCTTCAAAGTCCCTAGTCGTGGGTGTATCGAGACGGGGCGTCGATATACCAGGGTAGACTAGCATATACCTTCTCGACCCATACAGATGGGCGATGGATGATCCCATATCCATTGGTGTTTGAGATCAGAGATGATATACGGGTGCTCAGTGGAGACTGGGTATACTGGACAGACTCGCCGAGAACTCCCAGATGGTATTATACCTTACGTCAGATGGCAGTTCTCTGGTGACACTAGTACAGGTTAGTCTGTAGACCCGAGATCGTCATAGAGTCTTGTGTGATTCCCACTGTGCTTTGATTTCCACCTTACCACGTCCAAGAGGGCGTGCAAAACGGTGGCTTTTGGGTACAGTCCCGAATCACATGGAGGCAATGAGCGATAGGAGGGGATTCCTCTCTCCCGGTATAGGGAGTTGATGTTGCGCTGTGTTCGATTGGCTATAACCGGAAATCCCTGGTCAGGGTTGCTGAGATTTACTGGTAAGTGTTATCAGTAGTTTCTCGAACTATTATAGACCTCATATCGACACGACTTATCGAGTTATTGGGGTCTGACGTTTACCACCCCTAGACGAGATATGCGACATATCAGACGATCAGACCGGACTGTACGGTGAGTGTTACTGGTTGGATTCACAGGAGTGTGAGCGGGCTTGCTCGTCGATCTTCTGATCGCTCAATACCCGGGTGGCCGTTACGTTTAGCAGACCGCTTGCGGCTTGTGGGTGCTTGATATGATCATCATCTGCTGCCGGCGTATTGACGAGTCTTTAGAGTCCTACACAGAGGTTTTTTGGCTCAAGCGAAACGAAATAGGAGCGCATATGAGATATGTGCGGGACCGTTATACCAGTATGTGATACTGTATTCTATTCTCGCGATTTGTATCATTGGTCGGTTATATGTGATATAGCCGGGTTACCGAATCAAGTGTTGATTCGATACATTGACACACTTGATATTAGTCGGTTATATGAGATATGACCGGATCGTTAAATCAAGTGTTGATTTAATTATTTAATGTATAATTATATATTTGATATATTACTTTATATTAACTAATATTGGTTCACTTTAAATGGATTTTCTCACTTGAAGTGCACGTTGTATATGTGATATACTTTTGTACATTAGTTTGTATCATGTTTGATGATACATGCTAACTTGAGTATGTGTAAAGATTAAACCATGGTTGTGTAATTGTTAGGTTTTTCATTTTATTATCTATTTATTTATTTATTATTCTTCTTGAAATGATAAAGAGAAAATGGTGGCTTTCTTTGTTTGTTGTTGAAGCTTCATGAAGCTTTGACTAAGTGACCATTTTGTCTTCATGCTTAACCCTAACCATTAAAACGAACCATGATTTATTCTTTACGCCTAACTATGGTTGCTATATGATAAGTATTCATTTATTTTCTTTTTTGAGATAAGACTTATCATATTATCTTCTTCTTCTTCTCCTTCTTCAACATGAAGAAAACCTTGCCTCCATCATGGCAACTTGAGAAAAAGAGTGAGAAATCCAATTCTAAATTGAACCCACTTCCTATTTCTTCATCCTCTACCACTTGCCAAGTAGTATAGGGTGTTTTCTTCACAAGTTTCATGACTTGGTGAAGTTGGAGCTTGATCTTGTGATGCCTCGACGTAGATCATCTTCGGCATCGAAGTCGACGACCTAGCCCGCCCATTTCTCCGATGAAGCCGACGCTAGAGTCCGGGATCCGATGATCGCAGCGAGGGGACTTCATCACGGAGCTATGGAGGTGGAGTACCGGATCTACAAAGGTTGTATTTTCCGTTAACTTATAGTTAAGTTGTTAACTAGTTATCGTTTTCGCCTAAAATCTAGTTAACGATCCGTATTAGGGTTTCTCGGCACTTGTAAAGTTTGAAATTGGAATGGTTGATGCCTTGTGAGACCTCATTAGTGTGCCTAGGAATCCTACAAATGCAACCATTTTGTTTTTCCTTTTTACTTTAACTAAAATAAATTGATAAATAAATAAAGCAATGGAAACCCTAACCATTAACTAAACATATTGTATAACATACACACACCCAAGGTTGCATGTATCATCAAACATGATACAAACAAGTGTACAAAAATATATCACATATACGATATGCACTTCAAGTGAGAAAATCCATTTAAAGTGAACAATATTAGTCAATGTAAAGTAATATATCTAATATATAATTATACATTAAATCATTAAATCAATACTTGATTTAACGATCCGGTTATATCGCATATAACCGACTAATACCAATAGTAACAACTTATCGAATCAACACTTGATCTGATAACCCGGCTATAACGCATATAACCGATCAATGCTACAAATCACGAGAATCGAATACAGTATCACATACTGGTATAATTCTCGGTCCCGCACATATCTCATATGCGCTCCTATTTCATTTCGCTTGAGCCAGGAAACCTCTGTGTAGGACTCTAAAGACTCGTCAATACGCCGGCAGCAGGTGATGATCATATCAAACACCCACAAGCCGCAAGTGGACTGCTAAACGTAACGGCCACCCGGGTATTGAGCGATCAGAAGATCGACAAGCAAGCCCGCTCACACTCCTGTGAATCCAACCAGTAACACTTACTATACAGTCCGGTTTGTTCGTCTGATATGTCGCATATCTCGCCTAGGGGTGGTAAACGTCAGACCCCAGTAGCTCGATAAGTCGTGTCGATATGAGGTCTATAACAGTTCGAGAAACTACTGGTAACACTTACCAGTATATCTCAGCAACCCTGGCCTGGGATTTCCGGTTATAGCCAATCGATCGCAGTGCAACATCAATTCCCTATACCGGGAGAAATGAATCCCCTCCTATCGCTCATTGCCTCCATGTGATTCGGGACTGTACCCAAAAACCACCGTTTTGCACGCCCTCTTGGACGTGGTAAGGTGGAAATTAAAGCACAGTGGGAATCACACAAGACTCTATGACGATCTCGGGTCTACAGACTAACCTGTACCAGTGTCACCAGAGAATTGCCATCAGACGTAAGGTATAATACCATCTGGGAGTTCTCGGCGAGTCCGTCCAGTGTACCAAGTCTCTACTGAGCACCCGTATATCATCTCTGATGTCAAACACCAATGGATATGGGATCATCCATCGCCCATCTGTATGGGTCGAGAAGGTATACGCTAGTTAACTCTAGTATATCGATACCCCGTCTCGATACACCCAAAACTAGGGACCTTGAAGGATGTACTTATAGACTACCATGTCCCCACTAGTATGAACCGCATCATAGTCCAGGTAGTCAAGTACACATCCTAAGGTCTTTACCAACATGTAACAGAGAGACAATCAGTATACACGTTAAGGTAAAGAGCAACCAGATAGCATATTATCATGTCGAGCAAGAAAGTCCTCCCTATTTATGTCCCAGCATCCACTACAATATACATCCTATGTACAGTAATGGCCTCTAGGGCATACATATAACTAACAATCTCCCACTTGCACTAGGGCCATCTATAGCAGTGGTTGTAGCATCTCATACTCAACCATCCCATAAAAGTCTCTCTCTAGGAATAGGCCTTCGTGAGCGGATCCGCCGTGTTATCCTCTGAGTCTGCTTTCCTAACCTTGATCACCCTGGAGATCAACTATCTCCATGATCAGGTGATGCTGCCTCAGAATATGTCTGGGTCACTGATAGGACCAGGGTTCCTGGGCCAAAGCCACACTTCCTTTGTCACACAATGGTAGGAACCTAGTTCATCTCATGAACCAATATACACCCAAACTGCCTCTTTGGTAGTATCTTTAATAGTGATGTTACCAGCCTTTATCGTCTAGTTTGCCACGGTATCTAGCTTGGAACTCGTCCAACATACCGTCCCTTTACTGAGGGTAAAGACAATGCCTGTGACTGACATTCAGTCGTCTTTATCACCCTAGAACCCTTCCAGTGATTCTCCCCAGGATCAACTGATACCATCTCACTACAACTAGTGAGAATCCTAACATCCATTTAGATCTATCTCATAGATCCAAAACCCAGGATTTAGGAGGTATCACTTTGATCCTATATGGAGAATCTATGTGATAAGAGGAGATCGACCGATCGTAGCATAGGAAACTTCTTCCCTATCAAGAGTATGTCATCTACGTACTCTACGAGGATCACCACCATACTCCCTACTATCTTTTTGTATATACAAGGCTCATCTACCATTTTGATGAAGTCAAACACTTTGACTATCACATCAAAACAGACGTTCCAACTCCGCGATGCCTGCTTTATTATGTAAAGCAACTTGCATACGTTTCCGCTGCTCCCACTGTTTACGAAGCCCTCTGGCTATGTTCTTATTGACGTTCTCTTCTAAATCATTATTTAGAAAAGTAGTCATGGCACCCAACCACCAGATATTGTAGTCATGGTATGTAGCAGTGGCAAGTAGGATCTGGATAGACTTACGCATAGTGCCTGGAAAAAATTTCATCATTATCCATGCCTGGCTGATGACGAAAACATTTAACAAGTCTAGCTTTGAAAGTCTCAACCTTTCCATCTACACCAAGTAATCTTCTCAAGATATACTTTCTCCTGATGGGGATTTAACCCTTCAGACATAGCAGCTAAAGTCCATACATTGCTGGTGTACATGGATTCCATTTCAGATTGCTAAGCATCCAGCCATTCTTACAGAGCCCCCACTCTCGATGGCCTGCTCGAAACTAGTTGGGTCATCATCTCATGATGCATTCCTCGCTCCCACTGTCATCGAGAAACCGAAGTATCTCTGAAGCAGGTGAGGAACCCTGCTAGATCGGCGGAGAGGCTGAGGTTCGTTGGGGACTATTGAATCCTTTGCTTCTGTCAAATCATTAGCTGCAGTTTTGTACAGCTGGAACCTTTCCAGTTCTACAGAACTGACCTTGGTTCGATCTTGTCAAGATTTTGCTTTAGACATAGGCCGGACAATCCTAAATCTTAACTTACTTAAGAGATAGGCTCTTCCCATACCATATCTTATATAGAGTGGTAGGCACTGATTTGATTCGAACCTAATTCAATAGGTATGCAGCTTCTCAAGTGCACAACCCCAAATGGAAATAGGTAACTCAGTAATACTCATCATAGAGCACACCATATCTAATATTGTGCGATTGCTCCGCCCCGATATACCGTTGTGTTGTGGTGTATTCAGAGGAGTAATACTGAGAGAGAATCTCATTTTCTTTTAGAATAGTCCAGGAATGCCATGCACAAGTATTCTCCTCCCTGATCTTGTCATAGGACATAATACTTATACCCGTATTTTGGTTCTCTACTTCTAACTTATATTCTGTGAATATCTCAAAAGGTTCGGACTTATGTTTCAACAGGAACATATGACTACAACTTGAGAGATCATCAGAGAACGTAATGAAGTATAAAGAACCGGTCCTGGCATGTGTAGACAGGAGACCTTACATACATCATCATGTATCAGTCCCAAGAGTTCACTAACTCTTTCTCTGTTTCCAATAAACAGAGCTATGGTCATCTTATCTTTGTGACATGACTGGCAAGTTTCACAAGATGTAAAATCAAACTGATTTAAATATGCATCTAAAATGTAACTTCAGCCAGTCGGGTCGCATTGATATGACCTAGTCTACAATACCTCAAGATGCATTCGTTCATTTCTGAACTCTTCCTCTTATGTGTGTTCTGTATACTAGGAACTGTAGTTTGATTTAGAACGTCAATGCTTTTAGATAACGTGCCTGAACCGATCAAGTTTTGAAATAGGAAATGTTCAAAACATTATCCAACAATACAAAATTATATCCTTTCTTTACTAATAAAGAGACTGATATGATTTTGTATATCAGGTTCGGTATTTAATAGCATTTGTTCAGAATCAATGTATGTGTAATACAGGGTGACAGTGACCAACAGACCTGGCTGCAACACTTGCACCGTTTTCTGTCTCATGAAACTTATCACCCGTTCTCAGTTCTCTACCTTTCTATAGCCCTATGTAACAGATTACATATCTGGGATCCTGATCCGGTATCAAATACCCAGGATGCAGAGGATACTGAGAAACAGTTTTGTGTAAAGAACACACCCGAAGGAGATGCATCATATGTACTTTCTTCGTTTGGGCGGCATAGGAATTCTGGTGTTCCCCTATTTCCTGCTCGGTCTTATAACAATTATAAGTTGGAGCGGGAACAACGTTCACCAGCTTAGTATAACAAGCGGGTTCGGTCAATACATCCATATTATTATCTTGATTAAGGCGTGATATGGTCGCTACCTGGAGAGAGAGAGAGAAGAAAACACTCTGCGTGCGCTCTTGCAAGATTAGATTGGTTATATATTTTATCTAATCAGGATGGCTCCCACTGTTTTTATCAAATCTTCCTTCAAACCCTAAAAGGAAAGACTAGCCGGGATTAATTACACTCTACAAGTTCGCCAATCTTTCAGCCAGACCAGTGTCGGTACTTTGAGGGAGGTTCCCCGTGCTTTTGCACGGACCAAATTACAATAAACCTCGTTTTCCCAGAGGCATAACCCCGTTGACACCTTTCTAGACACCTACTTGATCGGCTAATTGTAAAGTGCAAAACTCTCCCGGGAGTAACAATTACTCGCAGTGGGCATCGGGATCCAACTATCATATAGAAGGTATGCAATCTCATTGCAAGTTTCAACACTTGAAACTCCCGATAATGGTTTTTACCCCTAGCACCTATGACCTTGGCTAAGGTCAACAAATCATAGGTACTAGTCAAGTTCTACCCGTCATTTCATGATTAATCAGACCCACCCACATGACCCTTGGCTAAGGTCAACAAAGCCACATGACTGTCCTAACTAATTGCATCATATGCGATGTAGGAAGACATCACTTAGTTACCGTATACTACGCCTCGGCTATGGTCGACAAACGTAGCACGAATACTAAGTACTCTACTTCCTAAAATGACGGAGGGTTGCGGATAGTTTTTAAGAAAACCTTTAACGCTTTGAACTTGATTTCATTGCGGAATCAAATGGTTTTTAAATGGAATGTTTTTTAGGCTTTTCTAGTTTTGCTAAAGGAGTCACTCCCGGTGAAGGGATCGTCGGCCCTTTCCTCGTCGAATGAGGTGCGGGATATATCATATATATCACTGTGCAAAGCAGAAACTATAGAAGGGATCAAAAGACAAACCGAGGGTTGTAGCATCTGCCAGTTATTGCTAAAGGAGTCACTCTCGGTGAAGGGATCTCGGTTCTTTCCTTATCGAATAAGGTGCAGGATGTTCTACAAGGAACACCGCGATGCAAAGCAAGAACTATAGCTACCCGTTTTATTTTTGAAATTCGATTCCACAACATCAATTAGGTTTATTTTCTTTCATTAATCTCATTAATGAATATCCCATCATTTAAGTCCACTTAAACATCACAGATAAATATAACGTACGCTTATGCCATCCGCATTCGCCTCGATGTCCCGTCTGCACCGTTAGGTTAGGCAACTAACGCCAGAGCGAGGCAGGGCTAGCGCGGGTGTAAAACATAAGTAACGTCTATATAATATATCATATATACTATATACAGTATTTATCACATAACATATCAAATGATCACATCACATATATCGCAGCAGAAGAAATATATGAAACATTGGATATACTAGGACGTCCATGTTTTCTATACGAGCCAGTATAAAACACGGATTCCACGGTCGCGATGAATAGCCAAACCCATACCCCTAGACCCCTATGAGAGCGGAAAGCAACCCTACCAATTCTAGAGTTAGGAGATCCGGACTCGACTCCTCGAGTTGGTCTCCCACTGGACTCCAGAACCCGGTTACTTGTGCTCCCCTCCTTGGGTCTATCCTAGTGCGGAAAAGTAAATAATATACAAATGTGACATCTTCCGCAACTTGGAAGTGCCCCAATAAAAGAATATTACATACAAGTTTTTACATGAATGAAAATGAAAAACACTCATCTCACATAAAACCCCCCGGCTATTCAAACCCGACTATCCAATATAACATATCCAGCAACACATAACATCACATGTCATCAACGTAAGTAAAGATGCGTATCCCAATTGTCGTTGACATATAGCAACGAAACCGGCGATATCATATATTACACTTACGGTCGCAGAAAAGAAAGTGTAAAACTACAACAGTTGGAATCCGCAACCTCTTTAGACATCGCATGCCTAATCAAATGAATTACTTAGACATCGCATTCCTAACAATTATAAACCCCGCATTTTAGTCTCTTTATCGAAAACTCTTTTCAAAATCAAGTCGGGCATTTCAACAGGATTCCCGACAATTTGATCGAATGCTCGTCGCAAACTTTAGTAAGCGGCCGCACCCCCGATATCGTCGACGAAGTGCACCAAGGCAGAACACCACTGCTGCGAGCACCCGGATGGATGCTTTCGGCGACGGGGTTCTGCTACAGTCACTTGGTCGGGGCTATGGGGTGTAGCTGTCTATTAAGTTTACCGGTGAATATCCGCGTACGTTACGTGATTGCGACGGACTTTTGATCGCATCAAAATTCTGTGGCAACCGATCAAGTGAGACTAAAGTGCTTTGTTTATAACATTCATATCTGTTATCTCATAACTACTTGTGGATTCCAAGTATCGTATCCCATTCCAGATAAATAGAAAATGTTAAACTTTCCGATCGAACATTCAAACACCCAAGTTTTCCCAAAACAGCTCAACACATGAAACAAGTTTAAAAACATCCAGTTCATGCCTCAGTACCAACGGTCCAGCCGTAGAAGGGTCAAGACAACGCATCACATGTGGCACGCCGTACTGCCCCAAACCCGAAGGTTCAAAGGGCAGTTCAAGACGGTCACATAATCGAGTTAAGGTTTGTTGTCTTCTAGAGGGTCCATCGCGTTACTTGCACTACTTAGAACGTTATTAAACCACGGAAAGATCCAACACTTGGTAATTTCCCGACAGGGGAAAAAGTGGGTATTTATATCCGGTCGAACTTTTTAACATATTCAAAACTTACCCGGAAAAGCACAGACGAAGTTAAACGATCCGATTGAATCATCGAGTCCCCAATACAACCCAAAAAACTCAACTGCTGAGTATACATTAAAATTACCCAGAAAACACAGGAGTCAATTATAAACATTACTGTGCAAAGTGGGGTCAAAGAATCAACAGTATGGCCGCGGAACCGTCGCTCCACGTGGGCTACGGCCGCGGTTCCACGGCAGTTTGACGGAGTTAGGACCCCGTTTTGCACTGTAATTCATAAAAAACCCTGCTTATTTTTCTGCATATTTTTAATATGAAAAATTCCCAGTTTTGGAAAAATGTACAGAGAAGGCTTAGAATTAGGGTTTCGAGGTTTGATCGGGTTTCTAACATCGTCTACGCATCGCCTAAGGCTCTAGCTACGCTCTGATACCAATGTAGGGTTCCTAGGCACACTCAAGAGGTCTCACAAGGCATCAACCATGCCAAATTCAAATTTTACAAGTGCCGAGAAACCCTAATACGGATCGTTGACTAGAGTTTAAGGCGAAACATGCAACTAGTTAACAACTTAACTAAGAGTGAACGGAAAATACAACCTTTGTAGATCCGGTCCTCCACGTCCATAACTCCGTGATGATGTCCCCTCGCTGCGATCATCGGATCTCAGGATCTAGCATCGGCTTCATCGGAGAAATGGGCGGGCTAGGTCGTCGACTTTGATGCCGAAGATGATCTACGTCGAGGCACCACATGATCAAGCTCCAACTTCATCAAGCCATGAAACTTGTCAAGAAAACACCATATACTACTTGGCAAGTGGTAGAGGATGAAGAAATAGGAAGTGGGTTCACTTTGGATTTGGATTTCTCACTCTTTTTCTCATTTCACCATTGAAGCTAGCAAGCTTTTTGAAGCTTGATGAAGATGTAAGAATAAAAAGGATTAAGTTAAAAAGAAAATCCCATTCATTCTTATCATAATGCAACCTTGGTTAAGTGTAGAAAATGAACTAGGGTTAGTTGAATGGTTAGGTCTAGGAGATGAAGACAAAATGGTCACTTAGTCAAAAACGCATGAAGCATCAAGAAAGTTCTAGTATAAAAGCAACCATTTTGATTTTCCTTTTTCCTTTAACTAAAATAAATAGATAAATAAATAAAGCAATAGAAACCCTAACCATTAACTAAACATAGTGTATAGCATACACACACCCAAGGTTGCATATATCATCAAACATGATACAAACAAGTGTAAAAAAATATATCACATATACAATGTGCACTTCAAGTGAGAAAATCCATTTAAAGTGAACAATATTAGTCAATGTAAAGTAATATATCTAATATATAATTATACATTAAATCATTAAATCAATACTTGATTTAACGATCCGGTCATATCGCATATAATCGACTAATACCAATAGTAACAACTTATCGAATCAACACTTGATCCGATAACCCGGCTATAACGCATATAACCGATCAATGTTACAAATCACGAGAATCAAATACAGTATCACATAATGTTATAATTCTCGGTCCCACACATATCTCATATGCGCTCCTATTTCGTTTCGCTTGAGCCAGGAAGCCTCTGTGTAGGACTTTAAAGACTCGTCAATACGCCGGCAGCAGGTGATGATCATATCAAACATCCACAAGCCGCAAGCGGTCTGCTAAACGTAACGGCCACCCGGGTATTGAGCGATCAGAAGATCGAAGAGCAAGCCCGCTCACACTCCTGTGAATCCAACCAGTAACACTTACCGTACAGTCCGGTCTGTTCGTCTAATATGTCGCATATCCTGCCTAGGGGTGGTAAACGTCAGACCCCAGTAGCTCGATAAGTCGTGTCGATATGAGGTCTATAACAGTTCGAGTAACTACTGGTAACACTTACCGGTAAATCTCAGCAACCCTGGCCAGGGATTTCGGGTTATAGCCAATCGAACACAGTGCAACATCAACTCCCTATACCGGGAAAGACGAATCCCCTCCTATCGCTCATTGCCTCCATGTGATTCGGGACTGTACCCAAAAACCACCGTTTTGCACGCCCTCTTAGACGTGGTAAGGTGGAAATCAAAGCACAGTGGAAATCACAAAAGACTCTATGACGATCTCGGGTCTACAGACTAACCTGTACCAGTGTCACCAGAGAACTGCCATCTGACGTAAGGTATAATACCATCTGGGAGTTCTCGGCGAGTCCGACAGTGTACCCAGTCTCTACTGAGCACCCGTATATCATCTCTGATGTCAAACACCAACGGATATGGGATCATCCATCGCCCACCTGTATGGGTCGAGAAGGTATACGCTAGTCTACTCTGGTATATCGATGCCTCGTCTCGATACACCCACGACTAGGAACCTTGAAGGATGTACTTATGGACTGCCATGTCCCCACTAGTATGATCCGTATCATAGTCCAGGTAGTCAGGTACACATCCTAAGGACTTTACCAACATGTAACAGAGAGACAATCAGTATACACGTTAAGGTAAAGAGCAACCAGATAGCATACTATCATGTCGAGCAAGAAAGTCCTCCCTATATATATCCCAGCATCCACTACAATATACATCCTATGTACAGTAATGGCCTCTGGGGCATACATATAACTAACAGAAGATAAAGGCTGGATACATTGCTACCAAAGAGGCAGTCTGGGTGTATATAAGTTCATGAGATGAACTTCGTTCCTCCCATTGTGTGACAATGGAGTTGTGGTTTATGCCAAGGAACGCCCGTTCCATCAGTGATCCAGACATATTCTTAGGCAGTATCACCTAATCGTGGAGATGGTTGATCTCCAGGGGATCGAGGTTAGGAGAGTAGACTCAGAGGACAACACGGCGGATCGACTCACGAAAGGCCTTTTCCCAAAGAGAGACTTTTATGGGATGGTTGAGTATGAGATACTACAACCACTGCTATCAGATGGCCCTAGTGCAAGTGGGAGATTGTTAATTATATGTATGCCCTAGAGGCCATTACTATACATAGGATGTATATTGTAGTGGATGCTTGGACATATATAGGGATGACTTTCTTGCTCGATATGATAGTATACTATCTGGTTACTCTTTAGTTTAACGTGTACACTGATTGTCTCTCTGTTACATGTTGGTAAAGCCCTTAAGATGTGTACTTGACTACCTGGACTATGATGCAGATCATACTAGTGGGGATATGGTAGTCCATAAGTAATCCTTCAAAGTCCCTAGTCGTGGGTGTATCGAGATGGGGCATCGATATACCGGAGTAGACTAGCGTGTATCTTCTCGACCCATACAGATGGGCGATGGATGATCCCATATCCATTGGTGTTTGACATCAGAGATGATATACGGGTGCTCAGTGGAGACTGGGTACACTGGACGGACTCGCCGAGAACTCTCAGATGGTATTATACCTTACGTCAGATGGCAGTTCTCTGGTGACACTGGTACAGGTTAGTCTGTAGACCCGAGATCGTCATAGAGTCTTGTGTGATTCCCACTGTGCTTTGATTTCCATCATACCATGTCCATGAGGGCATGCAAAAAGGTGGCTTTTGGGTACAGTCCTGAATCACATGGAGGCAATGAGCGATAGGAGGGGTTTTGTCTCTCCCGGTATAGGGAGTTGATGTTGCGCAGTGCTCGATTGGCTATAACAGGAAGTCCTTGGCCAAGGCTGCTTTTGGGATTTACTGGTAATTGTTACCAGTAGTTTCTCAACGCGTTATGAGCCTCATATCGACACGACTTATCGAGTTATTGGGGTCCGACGTTTACCACCCCTAGACGAGATATGCGACATATCAGACGAACAAACCGGACTGTACGGTAGTGTTACTCGTTGGATTCACAGGAGTGTGAGCGGGCTTGCACGTTGATCTTCTGATCGCTCAATACCCGGGTGGCCGTTACGTTTAGCAGACCGCTTGCGGCTTGTGGGTGTTTGATATGATCATCACCTGCTGCCGGCGTATTGACGAGACTTTAGAGTCCTACACAGGGGTTTCCTGGCTCAAGCGAAACGAAATAGGAGCGCATATGAGATATGTGAGGGACCGAGAATAATACGAGTATGTGATACTATATTCTATTCTCGCGAGTTGTATCATTAGACGGTTATATGAGATATAGCCGGGTTACCGAATCAAGTGTTGATTCGATACATTGATACACTTGATATTAGTCGGTTATTTGCAGTATGACCGGATCATTAAATCAAGTGTTGATTTAGTGATTTAATGTATAATTATATATTTGATATATTACTTTACATTAACTAGTATTGGTTCACTTAAGATTATTTTCTCACTAGAATGTGCACATTGTGTATATGATATATATTTGTGCACTTGATTGTATCATGTTTGATGATACATGCAAACTTGGGTGTATGTTTGATTTAAACCATGTTTAGTTAATGGTTGGGATTTCTTTTGCCTTATTTATTTATTTATTTCTTTTGGCAAGAAACAAATATGGTGGTTTTCTTTGTTTTTATTCTTGAAGTTTTATGAAGCTTCACCATTTTGTTTCTTCTTAAACCTAACCATTATCTAAACCCTAGTTTATTCTCTACATGAGTTAAAACTAACCCATGGTTGCTAAATGATATCTATCACTTGATTTTCTATTATGATGATTGATTTTTCATTATTCTTTTTCTTTCTTCTTTTTCATCTTCTTCATGAACAAAGAAAAAGGTTGCAAGAAAATTCTAAGTGATGATTCCAAGTGAGAAATCCAAATCCAAAGTGAACCCATTTCCTATTTCTTCATCCTCTATCACTTGCCATGTAGTAGAGGGTGTTTTCTTCACAAGTTCCTTGACCAAGTGAAGATGGAGCTTGAGTTTGAGTCGTCTCGACATAGATCATCTTCGGCCTCGAAGTCAATGACCTAGCACGATCATTTCTCCGACGAAACCATTGCTAGAGTCCGGGATCACGATGATCGCAGCGGAGAGACGTCAACACGGAGCTAAAGAAATGGTGGAGCGGATCTATAAAGGTTGTAATCCCTTTCACTTAGCAATAAAGTTGTTTACTTGCTTGCTTTTCGCCTTAACTTCTAGTTAACGATCTAGTTTAGGGTTTCTCGGCACCCGAAAATTTTTGTTTGGCAAGGTTGATGCCTTGTGGAACCTCTTGAGTGTGCCTAGGAACCCTACACCAAATTCTCCGAAAAACAAGTGCAACATCATATGAGGTGTACATGTAGCTGAAGCAAGGTATAAATATCTACATGTAAGCAAGTATGTATGATGCATTTCGTAAGCGCAATAGCACAATAATCAACGTCCCAATATCATATGTCAATAGAATACCACTTAGGGGTATATGCAACTATATCAAGATATGTGGGTGTATATGTCAGAATGTAGGCATGATGTACATGTAGCTGTAGCAAAGTATGTGGGTGTACATGTCAGTATATCATGCAACCTACCATAGTGATGTGAACATGGTAGTATATCCTAGCATGATGTAGCAATTCTGCTGTGTAAGTGACATAGCAATTATCGATGATGAAGTGTGTGAGCCGGCAATCTGTGTAAATGTAACATACGCATCATCGATAATGGTGTAGGTGTACAAGCACAGGCATAAGAAATGCAATGAGAATAGCATGAATGCAGCACAATGCATATAGTGAATCAAATGCTATAAGGTATACATATCAACAATACTGAGTCGGTGAATCTATCAATCGGCATCCAGCCTCACAACATCACGTACGGTACAATCCATCGTACGACATCCTCTAATCAGGGGTATGGATTACTCAACAAGTAAAACTTATCGCGTACGGTAATCTAACGTACGGCGGCATTAACCAAATAGGGATTTTATCAATCTATACAATATCGGGGGTACGGATCTAAGTCTCTTACAGTATATCATTCATTATGCAATCATTATCCATAAAAATATATATACCTATCTCTCAGGTCACATCTATGTCAAACTCATATCAGGGGACCTATAAAGGTATAAACAATCTCATATCGACTCGAATCCATTAAATGACATATCATACTAAGTCAGCATATCACATCGTATACTCGTTCATCACATTAATATCTCGCATCACATTAAATAAACGTCACACTTGTTCTCTTTTAAATCGGACCTATCATGATTCACTTATCATTTCATTTTCTCCTAAGTCAATTGTTCATTAGCATCAACTTCAAACTTATTATCGTTTGCAAATCCTACAGTCACGTCCGTCGCATATCATTATGAAGATATAATAAACAAACGATAATCCATATCAATGGTTGTGGGGGTGCTAAACGCCATCCACCTGACTTCACCCCGTAAATATAAATCTACTCAACTGCTAAACTCCTCGCTTAGCCATAGTCGATGTGCTTCGTTGTCTCGGAATCCACGCGAATTTACCTACAATCAATATGAATTCGCAAAGCAATTAACATCAAGTTCTGAAATCCAAAAACGGCACGCGGTGTGCTCGTCGGTTAGAACCTATAGCCTACATATGCAAAACAATCAACTACCCTTGTCGTTGATGTACAAACATCCAACGACCATATACAACATCAAAAACTCAAAACCAAGAATCCAAATACCGGAAAACATAGCCGAAACCTTAAATAGGGTCGCTATACATGAAAACTGCCTTGCCGAAATCCAAACGTATCAATACTCATTCACAACACATTAAATATCGCAGAGAATAATATATGCGTCATCTTCATGTCCATTAAATCCCACGTCTAATTATTACCAAAAACTTAGTAAGCAGTTTATATCATTTTAGCACAAAGCTATAAGTTTAAACAATTCTAGTTATCGCAATCATCATAAAGCAGCTTAATTAAGTCATCCAAACTATTTATACCATTTTATCTCGTCCAAAACATGTTTTAGTGAAACCTAGTTTGCAAATTATCTCAATTAGACAAATATGAACTTAACAAATATCATTTCGCACTAGGTTAAGTGTTCCAAATCTACACTTCATGATTAACCATTTAACACATCAAAACCCTAACTAGTAAACTGTAAAGTGGTATAAGAAATTATACCGATCGACGTGTCCTTCGGTCTTTAGCTATCATTCCACGCTCCTCGCGGCCTCTCCGATCTGCTCGTTGAAGTAGCACCACGTCAATGAATATTTATATGGGCTCCCGCTTCAAATTGAAGCAACTCGGACATGAAATTTGCTAACCGATATGTCCAAGATTAAAGTAGAGAGAGTGTAGAATATTTGGTCTCAAGGCACCCAAGGATTTGGGTGGAGGTAAATTGAAGTAGCCAAAGAGATGTGATGAAGTGAGCATAGGATTTTGAGCTTGGAGGAAAAACCAAAATGAGCTCACACTTAAAGGGGCTCGGCCAGAATTTGTGCTCAGCCAAAAGTGATGGAAAATTTTCACTGGCTTTTGAAATTGGCCCTTAAAAATGGTGAGAGGTGGAGTGTGTACATTAATTTACTCAATAAATTAAAACCCTTCAATCAATTCACAGCCACAACAAAACCCTCACCAAAATATTCACTGCTACCTCAAGAAAAATGCTCACAACAAGTGGGGCAGGCCACTTGATCCTTCACTGTGAAAAATGAATTGAAGATGAGTGCTCTGGGATTTTTACTTGCTATGAATTGAAGAGACGAGCTAATAAATTTTGCAAAGAAAATCAATTCCACAATCAAGTGGGGGGGCCTGCCAATGGTGGGAGGGGGTGAGCAAAAAGAAAAGAAATGGTGAGCATAAGAAAGATATCTTCACAAAATATCCAAAGCATGACTAGAATAATTCAATGCACAAATGAGTCACAAATTTCCACACCATTCTAGAATGAACCAAAACAATGACTTAGCCAAATAAATCAAGCCCACCTCCAAATATGATTTCGGCCAAAGCAAAAAAATGGAGAAGGAAAATGTGGCCAAAAACAATGCACAAACTTTAATCTTTAATTAAGTGTATAAATAACGCATTAAAATAATATTTTAATTAGGGAAAATTCTATGTGAACCAAAACTTCCAATCGACCCCCAAAGCCCGCGCACTAGTACTATTCTAGTTAAACTAGCCGCAGTAGTCTGTACAGAGGTTTGATCACAATCGGATTAAAACGGAAATACCGACTATTTTACCCTAAAACGGAAAAATTCATATAACGATTTCAGAAACGTTACACACTAGCAGCAGATCAATCTGCGCTCAAACCATGGTGACAGGAACCTCAAGCATGTATCGATGAAACCATATCAATGGAATGAAAGGAATCAATAGATCCCGAATTGGATACATGATCATAAGGAGGAATGGAATCAATAAAAGTATGATCCTAGAAATAAATAGAATCAGAGATCTCAATATATATACATCCTAAGGTTTCTTAAGTGAAGTATCGTATCATAAATATACCGCAGAATATACATACGGTACGTTACTCTACTCAAGCTACCTACTCCATCAATCAGGGTTAGCCTATGTAACGAAAGTTAGGGTTTAATACCCCCCTGTCCAAGTCTATGTTCCGTAAGGTCAAGCCTAGGTTCTGAAATATTTACGCCCCAGGCTCCACATAGTCAAAACTAAACTCGAACAAAAGTTAAACATAGCGCTTTGATACCAACTTTTTCACGACCTGAAATATTAGCTCGTGACCAGCACTTAAATTATGCAATGTCTAAAGGCGTAAAGTAATCCTAGTAAGCTGAAACCCAGAAATCTAAACCTTTTAAAGAAACAAAAGAGTTGCAGTTTTGAAATAAGGTATAATGAAGAAAAGTGTTTTCTTAAATGCATAGAAAAGAGAACATAAAAAATGCAAGTTTATCTTATTTGTTGTAAAACATGTTCGTCTTTTGAAAATTTGGGCAGCACCTCCTTTGTATATTTTGATCAAAAACCACAAATAAATGATAATATAAAAGGAATCCGTAAGCGGGAGCCAATCAGTGGATCCACAACCATGCAAAGCATAAAATAAGTATACAACGCCCAACGGCGAAGATCAGCACAAAAGATAATGAATAAAGCAAGACATCAACCCAATAAGCGAACATGGAACCCATCGCTCAAATCTCGCAACTACAAGTCTTGCTAAGTCTCATTACTTATACAAATACTAATTTGATTGATGGAGTTGACTAGATACAACAAGAATAATAAATACAATAGTGGCATGATCCGATGTGTACCGCCGACTAAAGAAAATCACCCGAATGCAACTGTGCGCCAAAGATGCCGCTACCGATCCATGCGGTCAACCTGCAATAACTGTGGCACAACGGTGGTGAGTTTCCAACTCGTGAGTAGAAAACATCAACAGGTAGAAATCGAATAAAATAACGATTTTCTAGGTCAATTATATCATAAAGGTAATACTATGATACCTAGGATGACCGTAAGTAAAAATATGCCAACAATAAATAAATGCAAGTATGCAAGTGGATATCATCCAATAATATAATGAATGCATGTATGCATGTGGATCTCGTCCACTCGAAACATCATAAAAGCATAAGCATGTAAATATATGAGGATATCAAGAATGTGCATGTCCATCAATGACTACCAAATCATGGAACCTGAGTTTCCAACACCGACACTCAAAATATTATGAAACCCGTGTCCAGCATCAACAGGTAAATCCTCATATCTAAGGCTCTGGCTATCCGGACTGGCCTGTATCCATCTCATGACTCCGGTCGGTATCCTCCGGATAACTGCCAGGTCCAAAATACTATCACCGGTAGGTAGTGCTCCCCTGTCAGGCTCAACACCATCATCTGCGACCATCTTGCCCCGTGGTACCTCACCGGGTCCACTATGCACCCGTATACGGTTCCTCCTCTTCCTCGAATCGGGTGTATGATATCGCTCAAGAGCCGAGAAAATTCATGGTGGACTATACAAATATCATATCAAGAGAATCCGGGTTTTTAAAACAATACATATTTTCTTTTGAAATAACCACGGTTCTCAAATTCAGAAATCTCATGAAAATAACATATCTTAATGCGTATAATTATAAAGCATGATGTATGCGACATATAATAGAAATATAAGCATATCTGTATATAATGCAACATGGAACAGTAATATGCACATATCAAGGGAAACCACTCGTTTAAATGAATCCAGTTTTAAAAATGTATCTTGCGGTTCCCCATTTCTCCAAGGTCAATTGCAACATCGTATAAAGGTGTATATGTAACTATAGAAAGTAAATTATGCAAGGAGTCATATCATGATGCAGCAATTCTACTGTGCAGTGACATGGCAATTATCGATGAAGAAGTGTGTGAGCCGGCAAATCTATGTAAGTGTAACATACGCATCATCGATAATGATGCAGGTGTACTAGCACAGGTATATGAAATGCAAAGGTAATGACATGAATGTAGCATAAAGTAAATCGGCAGCTAAAAGGTATAAGGTATACGTATCTAATATGACCGAGTCGGTGAATCTATCAATCGGCATCCTCTAGTCAATGGTATGGATCACTCATCTCTTAAACTCATTACGTACGGTAAATCGTCTTACGGCGTCATTAATCAATTTGGGATCCTAACAACCTATAAGACAAAGAGGGTACGGACCTAACGTCTCGTACGGCATAACTCCCAAGATTCATAACATTATCCATATATATATATATATATATATATATATATAGCTATATATATATAGCTATATATATATATATACCTATCACTCAAGTCCCACCCATATCAATCTCAGATCATGGGACCGGCAAAGGTATCAATTATCACATATCGACTCGTATCCGTATACCAACATATCATCAAGTTATCTTATCACATCGTATTTTCTTTTCATCACATTAAGTCAAATAATATATATACATTCAAGTTTATTAATCTAGTTTCAAGTTACGCTAAACTCAATGCTTATTCTAGTGTAATTACCTATCTATAAGTCGTAATTCGCCTTCACTTTTCATATCCCTAAATCTTTCTATATATATATATATATATATATTCAATCACTAATATTATCACTAACCATCTTCTGAACTATATCCCTAGTTACCTAATCCAGGTTTCTACGACTGTATCTTATAGATCAGTTTCCTTTTAATATTTATGTTGGTGTTATACGCCATCCACCCGACCTCCCCCGTAGATATACATCTACTCACCTGGTCCTTGCTCGCCGAAGTCGATGATGGCACGCTCCGTTGCCTCGAAATCCACGCGAAGGTATCTACAATAATACACAATCGAAATCACTATTAACATCAAGTTCCGAAATCCAATACGGCACACGCATTGCTTATAGGTTAGAACTTATAGCTTACGCATACAAAATCAACCAAACAACCCAAAACAATATCAAATACCAAAACCCTAGTTTTAGAATCGTAAAACACGAAAACAGCAATCTAGGAAAACCACTTCCAAATTCCACCCTAGGCCAAACTAAAGGATTTTGCACATGGGGTTAGTCTAGATATCACAAAGCAAGGCCACACACCAAAAATCACAACATTTTCTCCATATGTGGCCGCAATTTTCGGCCACCATGAATATATCTATGGCCAGAAACTGAAAGGAGGGGCTCCGGTTTCCAGGGTTGATTCATGGTTGCCTGCACGTCTCACTGTCAAGGGAACTTTCATTACAAAGGTCTCGGGTCATTCCGGATCTCTAAATACCATCGCTAAATCCACAAAAACCCGATATCACCAAATATAAAGTTCATATTTTACGGTTTGGTCACTGGTCCAGGTCAAGAATCGATCTCTAGGGTCTTGTAAACAGCCACTAGGCATCACCTAATCCACACAACACTCAAACCCTTCTCTAGGAATTTTCTAACATCACTAATCCGTACCAATTTAACTTTAAACTACTATAGCGTGTTATTAGACTTTCACTAAACTAGATGGAAGAATTCATACCTCATTTGGGCAACTCAAGAAAAACCCTAGCTGCCTCAAGTCATCAAAATCCACCTTTTCTTGGTCCAAAGTGTAGAAGATGAAGAGGGGATCAACTTTAATGAAAGGGGTTTAGGGTTTGGATGAAGGATTTGAGATGGTTTCTTAGGTTGAATGTGAAGGGAAGGTGAAGATGAAGAAGGAGAAGAAGAAAAGAAATGGGGAGGAAAAGATATGGCTGCCCTCTCTCTCTGCCTCTTATTCTCACCCCTCTCTCTCAATTATTACCCTTTTACCCTTTTCTCTTTTTCTTATATTTTTTCTTCTCTTTCCCCTCTCACAAATAACATCAAACATAATTAAAACAACATGTAACTAAAATGCAACATGACATGGTGCACTATCCATGGAAAACTGTAGAAACACGGATTTGGCCTAATCTCGATTAGCAGTGCACTAATCGGGTTTTATCCAAACTGCATATAATAAATTTTAAAAATGCCAAATCCGATAAATATATTTTTAAATGAATAAAATCATTTTAATTTTCAATTATTTCACAATTATTGGTATATATTTATACCTTTTTACGAAAACCCCAATTTCGCAAATTGGGTAGCTTTCGCGAAATATATTATTTTAATATTAAATTCCAAAAATAATATTTTATATTTTCTGAAATGTTACATACACAGAGGTTTCCTGGTTCATGCGAAACGAAGTAGGAGCACATATGTGATATGTGCGGGACCGAGATTAATGCGCGTATGTGAAACCACATTTTATTCTTGCGATATGTGATATAGGTCGGTTATATGTGATATTGCCGGGTTATCGGATCAAGTGTTGATTCGATGGATTGTTACATTTGATATTAGTCTCTTATATGTGATATAGCCGGATTATTAAATCAAGTGTTGATTTAATAATTTAATGTATAATTATATATTTGATATATTAAATTACATTAACCAATATTAGCTCACTTAAGTATTTCTTTTTCTCACTTATGATATATTAATATATATGTGATATATGTTAATTGTATTGTTTTCTTTTTACACAAAATATATATGTGATATATATTAGTGTGTCATGCTAGATTAAACATGCAACATGGATGTATGAGACTCACACCATGCTAGGTTTAATATGGGTTTATATTTATATTTAAGTAATTCAAAATTAGTGGAGATTTTGTCATGGCTTGAAGCTTGTAGAAGCTTGTATGTTTCATTAACTTAGTCTACTCTTTTGTCTTGCTTAAGATAGTTTTTAACCTAACCATTAACCTTACACCATGGTTTATTCTCTACATGAGTTTGTGTATGACATAAACTCACCCATGGTTGCATTTCTAACCTCATTTCATTATTCATCATCTTCTTCTTCATCTCCCTCAAGCTCTCTAGGTTTTGAGGAAGTGAAGAAATATTGTGAGAAAAATAAATCTAATGAGGGCCCACTTCCTACTTCATCATCCTCTACTAAGTTAGCCATTTAGTTTAGGGTGTTTGCTTCACTAATCTCCCATCAGGGAAGAGGTAGCATGAGCTTGAGTCTCCTCGACGTAGATCATCTTCGGCCTCGAAGATTTCAAGCAAGCTTGTTCATTTCTTCATGTGAACCCTTACTAGAGTTCAGGTGTTCACTATTTTGAGTGAAGGGACTACTACACGGAGCTTTTGAAATGAAGGACCGGTCTACAAAGGTTGTATTCCATATTCACTTAGTGTAATGTTTGATTACTTGCTACAAAACCTTAATTCCCTAGTTCGATTCTAAGTTTGGGTTCATTAGCACTCTTAATTTTTAAAATTGTATACTTGATGCTCCTTTAAACCCCAGTGAGAGTGTTAATAAACCCCAACATGGAATCAAAGCCAAACTAGTGCATTAGGCGTCGTCTAGGCGAAGTTAGAAGTCCGAACGAACACCAAAACACTATTTTTTCCTTGCTCTCTAGAAATTTTTCCAAACGTTGGAAATTTTGAGATTAAAAATATTCAAAAAATAATGCAGGTAATTCTATGGACCTTCTTAAAGAACGAAACCCTAACTCGATTACCTGACCGCCGAACCGCGGCCATATAGTGGTATTTGCGGCGGTTCCGCGGCGCCAAGTGTGAGGCTTGGGTTGGCATTTCAACGGCTGGTCCATAGATACTGTGGCATGTTCTGGTATTTTTTAATTGTACTCAAGTGTTGAGTTTTCTGGGAATCTTGGGAATTCGTTAATTCGATCGAAATGTTTTTTAAAAACAACTTGGAACCAAGTTTTCTTTTGCTTTGCACAGTGGTATTCAATTGGGAATATCCTGCACCTCATTCGACGAGTCAAGGGACGAAATCCCTTCATCAGGAGTGACCCTTGGGAAATAGTTTGTGTCATCGTAATAACTTCACTATAGTCGATTCTTTTGCTTCGCATTGTGGTATTAAGTTTGGAATATCCTGCACCTCATTCGATGAGGAAAGAGCCGAGATCCCTTCACAGGGAGTGACATCTTTAGTAAAAGTTTTCACCGCTATATATTTGTAAAACCACTTGGATTCCTTCAAGAGATCAAGTTCATTACGTTAAAGGTTTTTCTTAAAAAACCAGTCGTAGCCCTCCGTCATTTCGTATTGATAGTATTTAGAATTCTTGCTGCACATTTCGATTTTTAGTTGAGGCGTAGTGTTCGGTAGCTATGTAGTTCTTTTCCGTCGCATGAATATGTTGATTGGTTAGGATAGTCATGCGATCATTTAGATCTTTAGTCAAGGCTCGCACGAGTGGGTCTAATGCAATCAAGAAAATGATGGGTAGAACTTGACTAGGACCTTTTGACATTTTGATCTTTAGTTATGGTCACTTAGGTCCTAGGGGTAAAAATCACATCGGGAGTTTTAAACATACAGGAAACTCGCCAGGCATGTGCATACCTTCTGGAGTGTGGTGACTTGAATGGATTCTACTAGGTTATCATGCGATGATAGTTTGATCCCGATTCTCACTGATGAGTAGGTGTTACTCCTCGGGTGATTTTAGATGATCCCGACTAATTCTCCTTTTGGGTTTGATGGAGAATTCGAGAAAACTGTCACGATCCGAAAAGGTACAGAACATGATTGGCACTTAAATTACGAAACGTCTCAAGGCGTACGTAATCTAAGTAAGACAAAGCCCAGAAATCAAAACCCATGTAAGCAATAGAGTGAAGGAAAACCATATAAGTTGCATCAAAATCTTTTAAAAACAACTTCACCATATTCCCAAAATTTTTGGCAGAGCCTCCTTTGTAAAAACTGGCCCCAAACAGGTACAAAACAAGAATATACATATAATCATGAATAAGGCATCACCAAGAGGGAGCTAGATCTTCGCCGAAGCGGACTCAAATCCCACGCAATGTAAATCATCAATGTGCAAAAACATAAGCATAAAAGGCACAAGTAATAAGCATCATGTCGGCTCAAGTGAGCTCGACCCAGAGAAACAACATAAATGTCCACAAATCTCACTGTCTTGTCTCTAGGTCAATATACATCAATAAAAGTAGCAGGTACAGTAGATACAGTAGACGGAGTACACTAGATACAATGAATATACAAGGTGGAAGCAAAATAATCTCACAACCCACCTACGAGCAAAAGTCTCAAATCCAAGCAAAAGGTGCAAAAGGATGAAGTGTGTCCGCCGCTATAGTGCTAATGGATCGGACTTGCAGAAAGGCTGTGGCACAACGGGGGTGAGATGCCAACTCGTGAGTAATAAGTAACATCTATAGAGGCTAACGTAAGCACGCACGCAAAGTGTCATAACTCAACAATACTGATATGGCATGATATACTAGCAGATATGTATGCAACATGAATCAATTTTACAATACTAATCTGGCATGATGTACTAATAGGTATGTGTGCAACATGCATCAAGTTCAACCCGTGATCTGAATATGTTGATATAAGAAAATCATTATTTTCATCTTATAAAACTCTTTTAAAATATCAGCATAATATCAATAGAATCAACAGAAATCCATGTCCAGCATCGACACCTCAAACGACTATCTCAAAATCTCAAGTATCGGTATCACAATATCTCGGGCCCCAGCCGTCCGGCTGGCCCATCTCAAAGTATTAATATCTCAATATCTCATGACCACGGTCGGTACCCCTTGGATATCCGCCGCGCCAACAATCACCGGTAGATAGTCTGCCCCTGCCAGGCTCATCGTCTACAACTCGAACTTCTTGCCCCGGGGTACCTTACCGGGCCCACCATGTACCCAAGACGGTTCATCCAACTCCTCGAAACAGGTCTCGAATACTAACAAAAACCCCATGGTGGACGACACACGTATCATATCACGAGAAAAACCGCAACTCTCAATGTTTAAAATAATATCAGGTTTATTAAATCCTTGCGGCTTTTCCCCAAAATCTCATAAATCTCAAGTGCTGAAATCCTCATGAAAATCATCTTAAGTGCACATGTCAATGATAATGAATGCCTATAGTATCAACAAGCCGAACTGTAATGTGTGACTAATAGGTTAGGCATGAACGAATGATATAATGAGGTACATGCATATGACTATCAATCCTACATGTTCATCTTGAGGAATTTAAATGCATTAGCACAGGTTTAAGCATCATATATGGAGAAATTTTTCTAGATTTAAGGTTATACAAGTTATCTAGTGTTTGTGGCATAGCAATTACCAAGGCATGTGTGTCCGCGTGAATAATGCTCGTGTTGCATAAAACCATGGTAATGGTGCAAGTGTCCTATAAGATGAGTTCGCACATGTATGTAAATATATAGGATCGTGAATGCAGCAAGATGATTAACTAGGCACTATACTCATAGATGCTAGTACCACTAGAAGTTTTTAAACTATCTAAACCATCGAGCGTCTTGCGCCATCCAAACGATTTCCCCCCGTAGATGTTACATCTACTCACCTATGATCTCATGCTAGCCGGGTCCAACCACCGCTTTTCCCTTCCGTGTCGTGTCCGACGTCTCCGCGATCGATCCTAAAAACTCACAAGCAACCCACATAAGGCTAATATACTGCAAAATGCGATATCAAGATCAAAGGAGAAACTCGCGTTGGAAGCTAAACGCGTGTGCACTCGATACGCCAAAACGTGTGAAAACACCCCGACTCGCTGTGACGCGCAGTGAACAATGAACCCAACTCACATAACGCACGTATCGCGCAAGTTAAAAAGTATTGAAAAAGGGGTTTTAGGTTCCGGATTTTGACTCGAGTGGAAAAAAGCAAAAGTTGTATATACTAAACACCTTAAATATACAGCAGACTCCCATAGCTCAAACCCCGACACCTGACACCACCATCTGGCCGCAAATTGCGTCCAGAACGAATAAAATTGCGGCATAAAAGTGGGCTGAGGGTCTCGTGTTCTGTGTGTGTGATCTAGGTCTAGTGAGAATGCTCCAGTAAACTCAAATTTTACCTAAAGCATCCAGGTCAAAAGCAGATCTCAAAATGGCTAAAAATCTAAACTAAAATGCTAAATAACACTAATTTGAAACAATATGGTATTTTAGTGAAATCAGGTGCAGAAACTTGGTATTAACAGCACAATTAACACCTAATTAAGCTAATTAAGCCATAAAATCCTTAACTTGGCCTAAACTCCACTTAAATCACAAAACTAGCACCAAAACCACATTAATTACTAAATTAAGCTAAATAACTACATGTTTAGCAAAATGGAAGTTGAGTTTAAGATTATACCTCAAGTTGGTCCTAGGATGCAAGAAGAAGAAGAAGAAGAAGAAGAAAAAGAGAAGGGGGTGGGGTGTGTGCTTCTACTGCTGTTGCTGCTTACTGCTGCTGCTGTTGGTGCTGCTGCTGCTGTTTTTTGCTGCTGCTACTGCTGCTTGCTGCTGCTGCTTGTGTGTGTGTGAAAGAATGAGAGGGAGAGAGATGTGATGAGTGAAATAAACGAGAGTGTGGAAATGAGTGGGAGTGTTAGGGTGTTAGAGAGTGAGGGTTTAGAAACGAGGGTGAGGTTAGTGGAGCCATGCCTCATGCCATCACCCCCCCTCTCTCTCCTCACCTCACAAGTCAACCCCAAAACAAAAAAAAATTAATTTAATTATGAAACTAATACCCTTAATTAACTTCATATTAACCTAATGAAATGTTTTTGTTTACCATAGCTACTTAAACATGGCTTAACCCCAAACTTAGCCCTATTTAACATGCACAAGTGTGTGTAATCCAAATTAAATTCTAGTAAAATGTTCATAAATTCTGATAAAATATTTGAAAACCGTTTTGATAAACTTTTTACTAAAAACCCCACATTAAAGAATAACTAACCACTAATCACATTCTAAGGTGTTACAATCATCCCCCTTAAAGAAATTCGTCCCCGAATTAAAAAATATAGCTACGCGTACCTTCAAAGCGATGAGTGAATTTCTTCCGCATCACGCCCTTGGCCTCCCAAGTGATCTCTTCACCATTCGGGATGCGCCAAAGTACCTTCAAAGATGGCAAGACCTTTGATCGAAGTTTCTTTACCTGCCGATCCAATGTCACTATTGGCTGCTAGGTGAACGAAAGATCGCGCTCAAGCTGAACGGTCTGATGCTAAATCATATGAGAAGGGTCATGAAGATATTTGAGAAGCATCGACACGTGGAATACGGGGTGAACATCCGGAAAGCTGGGTGGAAGAGCCAAACGATATGCAACTGCACCGACACGCTCGAGGATCTCGAAGGGACCCACAAATCTGGGACTAAGCTTTCCTTTTCGCCCAAATCTCATCACGCCCTTCATCGGAGAGACCCTCAGAAAAACATGATCACCAATCGCGAACTCTAGCCTACGACGGCGTCTGTCCGCATACGATTTCTGCCTGCTCTGAGCCGCTCTCATCCGATCTCGAATCAACTGTACTTTCTCGGTCGTCTCCTCAACAATCTGCGGCCCTAAAATGCTGCTCTCGCTGAGCTCTGTCCAACAGACGGGCGATCTGCATCTTCTCCTATATAGAGCCTCGAAAGGTGCCATCTGAATAGTATCCTGGAAGCTGTTGTTGTAGGAGAACACCACTAAGGGTAAATGATGATCCCAGCTACCACCAAAGTCTAAAACGCACGCTCGGAACATGTCCTCGAGAGTCTGAATCGTCCGCTCTGACTGGCCATCGGTCTGCGGATGAAATGCTGTTCTGAAACTCAAACGGGTGCCCAACGCCTCCTGAAGTCTCTGCCATAGTCGGCTGGTAAACTGGGTGCCTCAGTCTAACATGATACAAGTCAGAACGCCATGCAACCGTACGATCTCCTCGATGTAAATCCGGGCATACTGAGCAAAACCGAAAGTGGTCTTCACTGGCAGGAAGTGAGCCGCTTTCGTCAATCTATCCATGATCACTCAGATGGAGTCATACCCTCGACGGGTCCTGGGTAGACCCGCAATGAAGTCCATAGAAATCTGCTCCCATTTCCACTCCGGAATGGGCAAAGGCTGCAACTCTCCCGCGAGCCTCTGGTGCTCTGCCTTTACTTGCTGACAAGTCAGGAATCTCGACACGAAGTCTGTGACGTCCCTCTTCATTCCGTCCCACAAATAAACATCTCTCAGATCGTCGTACATCTTGGTGGAACATAGATGAATGCTAAAAATCGATCTATGTGCCTCCTCAAGAATCTCACGCCGCAGTCCCTCAGAATCTGGTACCCATAATCGAGTCCCAAAGCGTAGTACCCCCTGATCATCAACCATGAACTCGGAATCTCTGCCATGCCTAATCTTCTCCATGATCTCTGAAATACGGTCATCACTGGGCTGTGCCTCTCGAATACGGTCAACCAACTATGGACGTGCACGAATATGCACAAGCTGTCCCCCGGTCGGAGTGAACTCGAACTGCACTCGGCTATCGCATAGAATCTTCCAATCTGCAGACGACTACCTCTGCGTGCTGCTCAAACAAGATAAACTACCTCCGGGCCTCTGACTCAAAGCATCTGCCACAACATTCGTCTTGCCCGGATGGTAAAGGATCTCGCAATCATAGTCTTTCACCAGCTCTATCCAACGGCGCTATCTTAGATTCAGGTCTCGCTGCTGAAATATGTACTTCAAGCTCTTGTGGTCCATAAATATCTGGCATGACTCTCCATATAGGTAATGTCCCCAGATCTTGAATGCAAACACCACTGCAGCCATCTCTAAATCATGGGAGGATAGTTCTGTTCATGTGTCTTCAGCTACCGAAAAGCATGCGCGATAACCCTGTCGTGCTGTATCAACATGCAACCTAGTCCTACTCGAGAAGCGTCGCAATAAACTATAAATCTGCCCGATCCCGAAGGAAATGACAACACTGGTGTACTAGCCAGACGAGTCCACAACTACTGGAAGCTATGCTTGCAATCCTCGGTCCACTCAAAAGGAACTCCCTTCCGGGTCATCCCGGTCAATGGTGCAGCAATACGGGAGAAGTCCTGAACAAATCCTCGGTAGTAGCCAGCCAGGCCTAGGAAGCTGCGGATCTCTGTAACTGATACTGGTCTGGTTCAATGCTGAACGGCCTCAATCATATTCGAGTTTACACATATGCCATCTCTCGTAATCACGTGACCCAAGAAATCAACGCTGTCAAACCAAAACGCGCACTTGGAGAATTTCACGAACAGCTGGTGCTCCCTCAAAGTCTGCAATATGATCCACAGGTGCTGCTCGTGCTCCTCTTGGCTCCGGGAATACACCAAAATGTTGTCAATAAACACGATGATGAACAGATCTAGATATGGCCTGAAAATGCGGTTCATCAAATCCATAATCGCGGCTGGTGAATTAGTGAGTCCGAACGACATCACCAAAAACTCATAGTGTCCGTAACGCGTGCGAAAAGCCGCCCTCGGAATATCCTCCTGCCGCACCCGCAACTAATAGTAACCCGATTGCAAGTCAATCCTCAAAAAGTATCCCACACCCTGAAGCTGGTCGAAACAATCATCGATACGTGGTAAGGGATATATTTTCCGTATGGTAACCCTATTCAACTGGCGGTAATCAATGCACAAGCGCAAACTGACGTCTTTCTTCTTGACGAACAGGACAGGAGCACCCCACAGAGATACACTAGGTCGAATAAGCCCCTTATCTAATAAATCCTGCAACTGATCCTTCAGCTCTCTAAGCTCCGCCGGGGCCATCCGATAAGGCTGTATGGAAATAGGCCCCATGCCGGGAATCAAGTCAATGCAGAACTCAGCATCGCGCTCAGGCGGTAGCCCAGGAAGCTCGTCAGGGAAAACATCAGGCAACTCACACACAATCGGGACCAGATCCAACGGAATCTCTGCATCTCGAGTATCACAAACAGATGCTAAGAACCCTTGACATCCCTTCCGCAAGAGCAGACCGGCGTGAAGAGACGAAATCAAGCTGGGAAGGGTGACGCTGCGGTCTCCCTAAATAACAAGGACTGGCTCTCCCCGAAAACTAAATCTGACAGCCTTCTCACGGCAGTCCACAAATACATAACAAGTTGCTAGCCAGTCTATGCCCAGAAGAACATCAAAGTCCAACATATCGAGGAGAAACAAATCAACCGATGAATCCCTCTCCCCGATACGAAGGAACACAAACGAAACACAAAACGAGCGACAAACGACTCGCCTACCGGAGTAATAACAACAAGTGGCCGATCTAACGATGATGACTCACGGCTCAACATCGGTGCAAAGTGTGTAGATACATAGGAATGTGTGGAACCTGGGTAGAATAATACCCATGCGTCGAAAGAACATACTGGAAAGGTACCTATCACAACGGCATTGGATTCCTGCGCATCTTGCAGAGTCAAAGCGAATACTCGGGCATGTCACCCACCAATAGCTGGCTATCCTTTGCCTCGGCCTCTGCCTCCTTGTCCTCTTTGAACAGAACTGTCGCGTCCACGGGCTCTAAGGGCGTCTAACTGACATGGAGCATCACCGGGGGTAGGAAGTAGAGCACTCTGAGGAGGTGGGGATAGTGGTAATGTCACATGTGGAACTGTCGCCGCTCCCTGTCGTCTCACCATACAGTCTCTGATACGATGGTATAGACTCCCGCACCTAAAACATCATGGCGACGCATGCTGGCCCTGCGGATAAGAACCAAATAGCTGACCCCGTCTATCTCCTCTGCCGCCACTATCTCTCGGAAAGAATCTGTCATGATGCCTCTGAGCTGGCATATTGGTACGAATACTCTTCGGCCCAGAAACGACCGAAGTCCCTGAAATGCGCGCCTCCATCCGTAAGGCCGTGTCCATAGCAGCTGCATAAGTGTCGAAGTGCTGGGCGCCGATGGCAAGGAATAACTGGGTGTTAAGTCTCTACATAAACCTTTTTATCCTCTTCTCTTCGGTGTCTACCAAGTACGGAGCATATCGGGACAACTGAGTAAACTGGACATCATACTCGGACACTGTCATCCCTGGAGTCTTGCACAAATCCTCAAAATTATGAGCTCTAGTATTACGAACGCTCTCTGGAAGGAAACGGGCTAGAAATACTGCTGTGAACTCATCCCAAGTCATAGGAGGTAGGCCTGCAGCTTGACCTCACTCGACCGACTCACACCACGTCTGCGTAAGGCCCTATAGACGGAAACTCGTAAGCTCTACCCATCTATCGTCGGAACATCTGAGCGAACGACAAATCCTATCTAATCTGTTGAGGAATGTCTGCGAATCCTCCGCTGCATCTATGCCGGTGAAGACTGGGGGTCTCAGCCTCATGAAATCCTGTAGTGATACTGGAATAGCCACGGTAGTGGTAGGAGCAACTGTCTGGGCAGCAGGTACTATCATAGTCTGTGCTGCGGTAGGTACGTCCTCCGATCTCGGTGCACGACTGTCTCGACTAAGGATCCCACCATCTGTCGTAACTCCTGCATACCTCCCACCATCTGTCGTAGATTCTGCAGACCAGACTCTAGCCTATCCATACGGCCTGGGGATGGCGGATCAGTGTGTCCCTGAGGGGTAGGTACACCGTCATGCTCGGTCCTTGTCTCGGACGAGCCTGCTCGGATCTCATCTCGGGCGGCAGCCCTCTGCGCTCTCGTAGCCTTCGGCGGCATAGTGGCTGGTACAGGAAACTGGATAATAAGAACGGTGCAATAGGATCATAGGATACACGGAATTAAAGAAGGAATTTCAACCAAGTATATCCTAAAGTCACCTAGGCGGTGTACCGTATCGCATGTATGCCGCGGACATACACACGCTACGTTACCCTGCTCAAGTCACTTATTCCATCTACCAAGGGTCTTCCTACATTCAGAAAGGTAAAACCTATCGCTCTGATACCAACTTTGTCATGACCCGAAAAGGTACGGAACGTGACTGGCACTTAAATTACGAAATGTCTCGAGACGTACGTAATCTAAGTAAGCCAAAGCCCAGAAATCAAAACCCGTTTAAGCAATAGAGTGAAGGAAAACCATATAAGTCGCATCAAAATCTTTTTAAAACAACTTCACCTTTTTCCCAAAATTTTCGGCAGAGTCTCCTTTGTAAAAACTAGCCCCAAACGGGTACAAAACAAGAATATACATATAATCATGAATAAGGCATCCCCAAGCGGGAGCTAGCTCTTCGCCGAAGCGCACTCAAATCCAACGCAATGTAAATCATCAATGTGCAAAAACATAAGCATAAAAGGCACAAGTAAAAAGCATCATATCGGTTCAAGTGAGCTCGACCCAGAGAAACAACATAAATGTCCACAAATCTCACTGTCACATCTCTAGGTCAATATACATCAATACAAGTAGCAGGTATAGTAGATACAGTAGATGGAGTACACTAGATACAATGAATATACAAGGTGGAAACAGAATAATCTTATAACTCACCTACGAGCAAAAGTCTCAAATCCAAGCAAAAGGAGCAAAAGGATGAAGTGTGTCCACCGCTACAGTGCTGACGGATCGGACCTGCAGAAAGGCTGTGGCACAACGGGGTGAGTTGCCAACTCGTGAGTAATAAGTAACATCTATAGAGGCTATCGTAAGCATGCACGCAAAGTGTCATAACTCAATAATACTGTTATGGCATGATATACTAGCAGATATGTATGCAACATGAATCAATTTTACAATACTAATCTGGCATGATGTACTAATAGGTATGTGTGCAACATGCATCAAGTTCAACCTGTGATCTGAATATGTTGATATAAGAAAATCATTATTTTCTTCTCAGAAAACTCTTTTAAAATATCAACATAAAATCAATAGAATCAACAGAAATCCGTGTCCAGCATCGACACCTCAAACGACTATCTTAAAATCTCAAGTATCGGTATCACAATATCTCGGGCCCCAGCCGTCCGGCTGGCCCATCTCAAAGTATCAATATCTCAATATGTCAGGACCACAGTCGGTACCTTCTGGATATCCACCGCGCCAACAATCACCGGTAGGTAGTCTGCCCCTGCCAAGCTCATCGTCTACAACTCGAACTTCTTGCCCGGGGGTACCTTACTGGGGTACCTGAGACGGTTCATCCAACTCCTCGAAACGGGTCTTGAATACTAACAGAAACCCCATGGTGGACGACACACGTATCATATCACGAGAAAAACCGCAACTCTCAATGTTTAAAATAATATCAGGTTTATTAAATCCTTGCGGCTTTTCCCCAAAATCTCATAAATCTCAAGTGCTGAAATTCTCAAGAAAATCATCATAAGTGCACATGTCAATGATAATGAATGCCTATAGTATCAACAAGTCGAACTGCAATGTATGACTAATTGGCTAGGCATGAACGAATGATGTAATAAGGTATATGCATATGACTAGTAATCCTACATGTTCATCCTGAGGAATTTAAATGCATTAGCACAGGTTTAAGCATCATATATGGTGAAATTGTTCTAGATTTCAGGTTATACAAGTTATCTAGTGTTTGTGGCATAGCAATTACCCAGGCATGTGTGTCCGCATGAATAGTGCTCGTGCTGCATAAAACCATGGTAATGGTGCAAGTGTCTTATAAGATGAGTTCGCACATGTATGTAAATATATAGGATCGTGAATGCAACAAGATGATTAACTAGGCACTATACTCATAGATGCTAGTACTACTAGAAGTTTTTGAACTATCTAACCCATCGAGCGTCTTGCGCTATCCAAACGATTTTCCCCCGTAGATGTTACATCGACTCACCCGTGATCTCGTGATAGCCGGGTCCAACCACTGCTTTTCCCTTCCGTGCCGCGTCCGACATCTCCACGATCGATCGATCCTAGAAACACACAAGCAACACACATAAGGCTATTATTCCGCCAAAATGCGATATCAAGATCAAAGGAGAAACCCGCGTTTGAAGCTAAACGCGTGTGCACTCGGTACGCCAAAACGTGTGTAACCTCACGTGAAACCACCCCGACTCGCTGTGACGTGCAGTGAACAACAAACCTAACTCACATAACGCACGTATCGCGCAAGTTAAAAAGTATTAAAAAGGGGGTTTTAGGTTCCAGATTTTGACTTGAGTGGAAAAAGCAAAAGTTGTATATACCAAAAACCTTAAATATACAGCAGACTCCTATAGCCCAAACCCCGACACCTGACACCACCATCAAGCCGCAAATTGCGTCCAGAACGAATAAAATTGCGGCCTAAAAGTGGGCTGGGGGTCTCGTGTTCTGTGTGAGTGATCTAGGTCTAGTGAGCATGCTCCAGTAACTCAAATTTTACCTGAAGCACTTAGGTCAAAAGCAGGTCTCAAAATGGCTAAAAATCTAAACTTAAACGCTAAATAACACTAATTTGAAACAATAAGGTATTTTAGTGAATCGGGTGCAGAAACTTGGTTTTAACAGCATAATTAACACCTAATTAAGCTAATTAAGCTATAAAATCCTTAACTTGGCTTAAACTCCACTTAAATCACAAAACTATCACCGAAACCACATTAATTACTAAATTATGCTAAATAACTACATGTTTAGCAAAATGGAAGTTGAGTTTAACATTATACCTCAAGTTGGTCCCAGGATGCAAGAAGAAGAAGAAGAAGAAGAGAAGGGGGTGGGGTGTGTGCTGCTGCTGCTGCTACTGCTTGCTGTTGCTGCTGCTTGCTGCTGCTGCTTGTGTGTGTGTGAAAGAATGAGCGGGAGATAGATGTGATGAGTGAAAGAAATGAGAGTGAGGGAATGAGTGGGAGTGTGAGGGTGTTAGAGAGTGAGGGTTTAGAAATGAGGGTGAGATTAGTGGAGCCATGCCTTATGCCATCACTCCCTCTCTCTCTCCTCACCTCACACGTCAACCCCAAAACAAACAAAATTTAATTTAATTATGAAACTAATACCCTTAATTAACTTCACATTAACCTAATGAAATGTTTTAGTTTACCATGGCTACTTAAACATGTCTTAACCCCAAACTTAGCCCTAGTTAACATGCACAAGTGTCTGTAATCCAAATTAAATTCTAGTAAATGTTCATAAATTCTGATAAAATATTTGAAAACCGTTTTGGTAAACTCTTTACTAAAACCCCCACATTAAAGCATAACTAACCACTAATCACATTCTAAGGTGTTACCGAAACAGTGGGAGATATACTAATTAGATAAATAAATAACCAATCTAATCTACGTTAGAATGCACGCTGTGTGATTCTTTTCTCTCTCTCTCTCTCTCTCTCTCTCTCTCTCTCTCTCTCTCTGGCAGCTACCTTTACCCGACCCTAAACTAAAACTCATGAATCAAGTTAATCGAACTTTCTTAAAACACTTTGGTTTTTGGATTGTCATAGTCGCATATATCTTTTCCACTCCTATATTGACCTTTGCATTTCTTCGGAACATTCCGTATCACTACGAAAATCCACGTTTATTGGATATGACCATCATATAGTTATATACGAACTCGAAGAAACTTGTTTCAGATTCGATGATGGTTTTCGGTTCTGGAGAAACTGAATAGAACTATTCAGTTGCCTTTTCTCTTTACCTTCTCTCAGGTTGTGAGGGCTCCTGGTATTTAGGAGAGTACACCTATTGCGCTTATTGGATAGTCTTCTTCCAAAGCTCAGGCTGGTGCCGAAAGGTAGGGAATGAAGAAAACCAATTATCTTGAGTGTGGTGTACAGAAGGTAATAAGTAAAGACATATATGTTAGTTGTATGTATGCCCTAGAGGCCAGTATTGTACATATGATGTATATTATATTGGAGGCTTGGACATATATAGAGAGGGTTTTCTTGCTCGATATGATAGTATGCTATCTGGTTGCTCTTTATCTTAACATGTATACTTGTCTCTTGATACCGTCTTATGGTTACATGTTGGCAAAGCCCTCAGGATGTGTACTTGACTACCAAGACTATGATGTAGATCATACTTGTGGGGCCATGTTAGTCCATAAGTACACCCTTTAATGTCCCTAGTCGTGGGTGTATCGAGACGGGGCATCGATATACCAGAGTAGACTAGCGTATACGCTTCTCGACCCATGAGATGGGCGATGGATGATCCCATATTCATTGGTGTTTGACATCAGAGATGGTATACGGGTGCTCAATGGAGACTGGGTACACTGAACGGACTCGCCGAGAACTCCCAGATGGTATTATATCTCACGTCAGATGGCAGTTCTCTAGTGACACTTCTACAGGTTAGTCTGTAGACCCGAGATCGTCATAGAGACTTGTATGATTCCCACTGTACTTTGATTTTCACCTTACCACGTCCAAGAGGGCATGCAAAATGGTGGTTTTTGGGTACAGTCCCGAGTCGCATGGAGGCAATGAGTGATAGGAGGGGTTTCGTCTCTCCCGGTATTGGGAGTTGATGTTGCGCTGTGCTCGATTGGCCATAACAGGGAAGTACCTGGCCAGGGCTGATTTAGAGATTTACTGGTAAGTGTTACCAGTAGTTTCTCGACCAGTTATGAGCCTCACATCGGCTTGACTTATCGGTTATTGGGGTCTGACGTTTACCACCCCTAGACTTGATATGCGACATATCAGACGAGGAGACCGGACTGTACGGCAAGCGTTACTGTTAGGCTTTTTGCAGGAGTTGGAGCGGGCTTGCTTGCTGATCTTCTGATCACTCAATACCCGGGTAGCCATTACGTCCAGCTAGTACCGCTGACGGCTTGTGGGTGCTTGATGTGATCATCACCTACTGCCGGGATATTGAAGAGTCTTTAGAGTCCTACACAGAGGTTTTACTGGCTCAGGAAAAATGAAATAGGAGCACATATGTGATATGTGTGGGACCGAGAATAATACGTGTATGTGAAACCGTATTCTATTTTCGCGACTTTTGTATCAGTCGGTTATATGTGAGATAGCCGGGTTATCGAATCAAGTGTTGATTCGATAAGTCGATACATTGGATGTTAGTCGGTTATATGTGATATAGCCGGATTATTAAATCAAGTGTTGATTTGTTAATTTAGTGTATAACTGTATATTTGACATACTTATTTACATTAACTAACATTTGCTCACTTAAGCATTTTTTCTCACATGTGCATACTTAATATATATGTGATATATATTAATTTGTGTTTTATTTTTGTATCATGGTTGTCGATACAACATACATGGGTGTATAAGACTTACACCATGCTAATTATGATGTTGGGTTTAATATTTAAATTAATTACAAAATTAGTGGATTATTGGAAAAATGCATGAAGCTTATGGAAGCTTGTGGATGCATTGACTAAGTCCACTAGGTTTGTTTTATTTTAGATATTTGTTAACCTAACCTTTTTAATTAGCCATGGTCATGTCTCTACATGAGTTAGTATATGATACACACTCACTCATGGTTCACTGTCTCACTTGATCATTATCTCATTCTCTTCTTCTTTCTTCATTTTCTTCCTCCAAAAGAAAAAGCATTCTAGGGTTTGAAAAAGTGAGAAAGTATTGTGAGAATAATAATTCAAAAGTGAGCCCACTTCCTATTTCATCATCCTCTACTAGATTAGCACTTTAATATAGGGTGTTAGCTTCACTAATCCTTTAGTTAGTGAAGTAGAAGTTTGAGCTAGTATTCCCTCGACGTAGATCATCTTCGTCTTCGAAGATTTCAAGCAAGATCACTCTTTTCCCCTCGTGAAGCCATGCAAGAGTCCGGGAGTTCAACGATCACAGCGAAGGGACTACTACAAGGAGCTTTAGAAGTGATGGACCGATCTACAAAGGTTGTACTTCTATTTCACTTAGAAGTAAAAAGGTTTACTTTAGTTTCCGTATGAATTTCTAGTTAACGATTCTAGTTTACAGTTCCATGAAATGGCAATTTTTTGAAAATGGCATGGACGATGCCTCCCGAGACCTTGCTGTCATTGATAGGAACCCTACAATATAAAGGGATTAGAAAGAGGGAAAAGGAAATTGAGACTACTATCATTCACGACGAAGCCGCGTATATCATCGCCACTCCTGCTTCACCTTTGCATTTCTCTGGAACATTCCGTATCACTATGATGATCCACAGTTATTAGATACGCCATCGTATAGTTACATACGAACTCGAAGGAACTTGTTCCAGTTCGAGGATGGTTTCCGGTTCAGGAGAAATTGAATAGGATTATTCAGGTTGTCTTTTCCTCTTTACCTTCTCTTAGGTTGATTGAGCTCCTAGTATTAGTAGAGTACACCTATTACGCTTATTGGATAGTCTTCTTCTAAACTATAGGCTGGTGCCGAAAGGTATGGAAGGAAGAAAACCAATTAGCCTAAGTGCGGTGTACAGAAGGTAATAAGTAATGAAATATAAAGGGATTGGAGTGAGGGCAAGGAAATATACAGTTACAGTCATGAATCTGGATAGTGGAAGAGGTTACTAGGAATACCCAGATACCCCTTCGAAACATTTTCATATTTCGGTTTCACTGTGCGGTGTTAAATGAAAACTGTTTTCCCGATTAGATTCTGACTCCAGGGTATGTATTTACCATAATTGATTCTTACATCTGTATAGCGTTATAGATGCTGAGTGAGAGTGAGATATTGGGAATTAGGTGATAATACCCTCATTATATCGGAATTCTTTGTAATTGGTGATATTTGAGGAAATCGCCTGGGTTTCTGCTTAATGGCAAATATTCGGTTTTGAATATCCATTGTTATGCACCAAATTCAAACTGATATATCTGTACGTTTATTTTATAAAGTGAGATATAACTTTTTGAAATTATGTCTGTGACATTTACCTATATCAGTTGATGGTTAGGTAAGGAGCATTCAACGGCGGTGTAATTCTTCTTAACCATGGTACAGTTTTCAACCTACAACGCACAGGATTTGAGTTGTTAAACTCAGAGGACTTATACAGAGTATTGTATGTTGTCCAGTATCCATTAGGACAAAGGGGTTGGTACTCGTACAATATTCTATATACTTGTTGTTGGGGTAAAAATTTACACCCCGGTTGACCAAGTCAAAATCAAAGTCAACCCCAAGCCAAGTGGGCCCAAGCCCAGATCCAGTGGGCCCATGCCTGGGTCGAGCCAGAACATGAAGCGGCCGGCCTCCCCCATGCCAAGATAAAAATTTTGTATTAAATAATTTTGTTGCATTTCTTTTATTTTATGTATAAATGTAAGAAAAATAGGCATAAAGCCAAATTCTTGTAAAGCCCATGGCTTATGTGCAAAAAGAAATGGCACATGAGCCATGGGATAGGCAAAATGCCATTTTGTGAAGCCCAAGGGGCTATGTGTAAAGTGTATGACCTATAAAGGCAAAGATAGTGAAATATCTCAAAAAAAAACTTTTTCTCTCTCCAAAAAAAGTTTCAGATCTGAGATCTTTCTTCCTTCTTCAAGATTCCAAGACCTTCTTCTTTCTTTTGAATTAAATCAAGAGTTTTACTCTTCCTTTTCAAAAACGAAATAGTTTTTCACCACAAAACCCACAAAGGGGAACTTGGATCTGTCGTCAGATCCCCAAAAGGAGAGATTTTGAGATCTCACATCTATTGATCTTCAAGATCCAGCAAACAGAGGAGGAAGAAGAAGAACCCCTTTCACTTAACCTAAAACAAAAAGAAGAAAAGAATACACTCAGGAGTCTAACTCCTCTCTGATTTCTCTTCAGAGAAATCTTTTTAGGCTAAAAGCCTCTTTTTCTCGCCGGCGCTCAAGCGCAGAGCGCCCACGTGCCGACACGTGGCACGCTTGCGCTCAAGCGCAAGCGCTCGAGCGCAAGTTGCCCTCGTGCCGACACGTGGCGCTCTTGTGCTCTAGCGCAAGCGCTCGAGCGCAAGTCATCCCGGTGCCGACACGTGGCGCGATTGCGCTCAAGCTCAAGCGCTCGAGCGCAAGTCGCCCACGTGCCGACACATGGCGCGCTTGCACCCGAGCGCTCAGCGTCCGAGCGCAAAGCGCCCATGTGCCGACACGTGGCGCGTTGCGCTCCAGCACTCTGCGCTCGAGCGCAAAGCGCCCACGTGCCGACACGTGGAGCGTTGTGCTCCAGCACTTTGCTAGCCCTCTTGACCCCAGCCCGCTATCCGGGTAGCGGGACCCCCGTAAAAACTCTGCGTGGCTCGCGATATATTCAAACACCCTCTCCAAAACAACACACACGTACACTGTACATTGAGTTCGCATGACCAGTTTAACCCGTCAATCGGAGGTTCCCTCGCTCCAAAGGCGAGGGGTAATTAACGGCAGCTTAGTCCGCGGCTGCCGGAGATTCGGATCCCCACAATCATTAAATCCCGGCCTACCCTAGGCAGGGAGAATCTGTAGTACGCCTGACAAGCGCACGCGTATTCCCATCTCAATGGGGTGACGAAAAATACCCTACACTTGTGACTTCTCTATTTTTAGACAAGTATTTCTTTGAAATACAAGGTCCGATTTTTGAGAAGTTATAGGTATAAGAATAAAGTAGAGAACCATATGCGCGTAGTATAAGGATTCTTTAAGGTGATCGAAGATGTAGATACTTGTGTTAGGTATTCTGTTGATAGTAATGGTTTTGAGAACTTGCTTCTCTTTCAGGTTACTCATATATGGATGCATTCCGTGATGAGTAATGCCGATTGGCATCTTTCCATTTAGTTGATATGCACTGGAGACAGCTGCATGATTTTTTGAATCTGGTTCCAATTAAATTAGTGCCCTTATTTCTGTTAGTTATATGTATGCCTTAGATGCCATTACTGTACATGAGATGTTTATTGTAGTAGATTCTTGGACATATATAGGGAGGACTTTCTTGCTCGACATGATAGTATGCTATCCGGTTACACTTTATCTTAATATGTACACTGATTGTCTCTTTGTTACATGTTGATAAAGCCCTTAGGATGTGTACTTGACTACCTGGATTATGATGCGGATCATACTAGTAGAACAAAGGTAGTCGGTAAGTACATCCTTTAATGTCCCTAGTCATGGGTGTATCGAGACGGGGCATCGATATACGAGAGTAGACTAGCGTATAGCTTCTCGACACAAGTAGATGGGCGATGGATGATCCCATATCAATTGGTGTTTGACATCAGAGATGGTATACGGGTGCTCAGTGGAGACTGGGTACACTGGACGGACTCGCCGAGAACTCCTAGATGGTATTATAGCCGACGTCAGATAGCAGTTCTCTGGTGACACTGGTACAGGTTAGTCTGTAGACCCGAGATCGTCATAGGGTCTTGTGTGATTCCTACCGTGCTTTGATTTTCACATTACCACGTTCAAGAGGACGTGCAAAACGATGGTTTTTGGGTACAGTCTCGAGTCACATGGAGGTAATGAGCGATAGGAGGGGATTTCGTCTCTCCCGGTATTGGGGGTAGATATTGTGCTGTGCTCGATTGGCTATAACTAGAAGTCCCTGACCAGGGATGATTTAGAGATTTACTGGTAAGTGTTATCAGTAGTTTCTCGACCCATTGTGAGCCTAGTATCGGCATGACTTATCGAGTTATTGGGGTCTGACGTTTACCACCCCTAGACTGGATATGCGACATCTCATACAAAGAGACCAGACTGCACGGTAGTGTTACTGATTGGATTTGCAGGAGTATGAGTAGGCTTTCTTGTTGATCTTCTGATCGCTCAATACCCGGGTGGCCCTTACGTTTAGCAGACCGCTTGCGACTTATAGGTGTTTGATATGATCATCACCTACTGTCAGCGTATTGACGAGTCTTTTGAGTCCTACACAAGGGTTTCCTGGTTCATGCGAAATGAATTAGGAGCACATATATGATATGTGCAGGACCGAGATTAATGCGTGTATGTGATACCGCATTCCATTCTCTTGATATGTGATATCGGTCGGTTATATGTGATATAGCTGGGTTATCGGATCAAGTGTTGATTCGATAAGTTGTTGCATTTGATATTAGTCGGTTGTATGTGATATAGCCGGATTATTAAATCAAGTGTTGATTTAATAATTTATTGTATAATTGTATATTTGATATACTAGATTGCATTAACTAACAGTAGCTCACTTAAACTTTTCTTTTTCTCACAAGTGTGCTTTAGTATATATGTGATATATATTAATGTGCAACTTTTGTGTCATACCAGATGCAACATGTGACATGAGTGTATGGGACTTACACCATGCTTCTAATAATGGAGGGTTTATATTTATTTATGTAAATCAAAATTAGTGTTAATTAGTCACATGCTTGGAAGCTTGTAGCATCTTTGACTAAGTTCACTCCTTTTGTTGTAATTATAGATATTTATTAACCTAACCATTATTGTTAGCCATGGTTTAATCTCTACATGGGTTAGTGTATGACACTAACTCACCCATGGTTGTTATTCTCACCTCATGAGTTCATTCTCCTCAATTTTTCTCTTCAATTTCTTCATCCTTGAGAAAAAGCTTTCAAGCATTTAGAAAAGTGAGAAAATATTGTGAGAAAAATAAATCTAAAGTGAGCTCATTTCCTACTTAATCATCCTCTACTACTTTCCATTTAGTTTAGGGTGTTTGCTTCACTAATTTCACAATTAGTGAAGAGGTAGCATGAGCTTGAGTCTCCTCGACGGCGTAGATCAGCTTCGGCCATGAAGACTTCGAGCAAGCTTGTTCATTTCTACGGGAGAACCCTTTCTAGAGTTCGAAAGATCACAACTCACAGCGAAGGGACTACTACACGGAGCTTTTGAAGCAAAGGACCGGTCTACAAAGGTTGTATTCCTCATTCACTTAGATGTAATGTTGTTTGCATTTTGTTTTGTCTAAATCTCTAGTAAAGATTCTTGAGTTAGGATTTCTTAGCAAGGCAAAATTTTCAAAATGGCATGGACGATACCTCCTAAAACCTTGCTGCCGTGCTAGCGAACCCTACAGTGGTATCAGAGCCTAGCTAGAGCTTTAGGCGATGTCTAGACGAAATTAGATGTCCGATCAAACCCCGAAAACCCAATTTTTGGCCCCTCTCTAGAAAATTTTCAAAAAGTTGGAATTTTATTTGTTAAAAATACTCTAAAAATCATGTAGGTATGTCATGTCCCGAAAGTATGGAATATGACCGGCACTTAAACTACGAACGTCTCAGAGCGTACGTATTCTAAGTAAGCCGAAAACCCAGAAATCGAAACCAAGAAAAGTAGTAGAGTGTAGGAAAAACCATTTTAAATCAAACAGTTTGCAACATATGCCGAAATATGCATTTTAAAATCATAAGTCTTTTCTAAAAATTTCGGCAGAGTTTCCTTTGTAAAAACTGACCCCATACGGGTACAAAACCTGATAAAGCATATATAATGAGAAAAATGCATCCCCAAGCGGGAGCTAGCTCTTCGTCAATCGACGGTCACAACCACACAAGCAATATAATATACAATGCCTAAAGGCGAGGATCACAACAGAAAAGGAAACTCAGACATCATGGAATCCATAGAAATACAACGCGCGACTCAAAGGTCGAAAGAACAAACAACACTGGTCTCTGTCTGAAATAAATACATGTATGGTTGATGGAACTTCTAGATACAACTAAAATATAATATACAATGTATAATGATGGGTACGATACAAATAAACCCACCTACTAGCAAGTCACCCGAAAAGAAGCAGTGCCAGCTAGCTGTAATGATACCTGTACGGCAAACACCTGCAAGAAACTGGGGCACAACGGGGGTGAGTTGCCAACACGTGAGTAGAAAAACATCTACGAACAGAAATTGCATGTATGACGCAATTCTAGGTCATACGATCATAATATATCCTCAAATATAACCAACAGCCTATAACAATGGCTGGGGTAAATATCTAACCCATGTATAATCTCATGTGTCCGTGTCAGTGCCTCATGGAGCAATATATATATATGTATTGTTTATGAATGCATGAACAAAATGCATGTACTGAAGGAATCTGCTTTCATAAATTAGTGAGATTTCTGTATTTTAAAAATGAGGTACCACAAATGAAATCAGCATAAACAGTGCCAAACATCGACACAAAACATAAATCCCAATATCTCGATGTCTCTGTGTCGCAATCTTTGTACCTCAATATCTCACATCTCAATGTCCCAATATCACTATATAGGGCGCCGTCGGTCCAGACCGGCCCCTAGCATCCATCTCAAGAACACGACGGTATCCTCCGGATATCCGACGCGTCGGGTAAAATCACCGGTCGGTAGTGCTCCCCTGCCAGGCTCAACGCCATCTCCTGCGATCTTCTTGCCCCAGGGTACCGCACTGGGCCCACCATGTACCCAAAACGGTTCATCCGCCTCCTCGAATTGGGTCACGAAATCCATCAGCAAACTCATGGTGGACGACTCATACGTCATGGGAAAACCGCACTTTTTATTTAAAAAGAGAGAAAACAAGCTTATATAAGTTTTACGGTTTTCCCCCAAATCCAGAAAATCTCATGGAAATCCGAATCCAAATCATCAATAGCTTGTAAAACCATGAATATAGGCATGAAAATCCATGAATGCGGCATAACAATGAATAACAGTATGCATGAAGTGACAAGTAATAACTACAATGTCTAAACTGGCATATAAGGCAAGTACACTAATATTATGTCAAACTACTAGCTAACAAGCTAAATCAAGCAATAATATTCTCGAAGTGTACGTGACATGCCAATTACCGATGAAGATGTGTGTGCGCCGGCAAATAAGTGTGCGTGGTACATACGCATCATCGGTAATGGTGCGGGTGTCATAACAACATAATATCAACAATAGAATATGAATCATAATATAAGCATACGATGCAGAGCGAACAACAATAATGAGCGGGAGCTAAATACTAGACACAATGATAACAAATCTGCATTTAATGTAATATGAGTCATACAGCTACACTAAACTATACGGCCGAGCTAACAAACTAAACTAAAGGTAAGGATGGCGCCTAACATCTGAGCCGATAGATATATATAAATATATATTAGTCGGCTATCCCACCTCGATAATATCATATCCGATACCATATCTCTATAATCAGTTATTCCCAAGTCAAGAGTGCGGGTTAATCATCAATATAGCTCGTACGTAAATACGTCGTACGGCATCCCAAATCTGGGTACGGGTCAATATAATACTCATCACACTGTTCATCTGGTATCCTCTTTATCAAGATCATCATCTGGGGTACTGACCTACGTCTCGTACACTACTAATATGATCAATATAATCATGATCTGAGTACTGATCAACAGTCTCGTACAAACCGATATCATCATCATATATCGTCATAAAGAGGTATACATCGCCTAATGTGACCTATCATAAATATCTTATCATATCATATAATATCTCATATCACGATCACATTTCAACCATTTTATATATATATATATATCACTATTCACATGGCATCGTCATCCAATGATTCTTTATAACATCAGGACGTATCTCAAGTACGAATCCTGCCATATCACCGATATCATAATCTCAGATCAAATATCATCGACTCATCTCAATCCTAAGTATCATCCTCAATCCGTATGTCAACACATAGTCCCATACCCATGTGAACACATAACTATATAGAATCCCATATAAGCACATATGAAAGAAGAATGAATGCAAGTATGGGTGTGTGTGTGCATGTATGGTGCGACCACTACAATAAGGTTTCGCGACACTAAATCAATCCCAACACACCAAATATCCATCTTTAACATCAATAATTTTCAAACAACATTTAATAAAGGTATGCGTGTATGCGCATCCGTATACATCACCACGAACTGAGGGGTTCTATACGCCATCCACCCGACTTCTCCCCGTAGATATAAATCTACTCACCTTGCTTTATGCGTGCCGATGCCGACGTCGCCATTTGCATCTTGTTCAGTTGATAAAACTGCACATTTGTATTACATTTTTCCTACCATTTTCATATTAAAAAGGGACTTTATTATAATATATTATACATTTGAGGGTTTATGTGTAAAAACACCATTTTCCATGTGTTAATATATTTTAATTAGTATTTGGTAGGAAAATGTATGCAAATAATATTATTGACCTAATCCTAGTAGAACAAAGTCTACTAAAATCTTATTTGAGTTGTTGTGCAGAATATTTCCAAGTTGTGCAGAATTTTCAAGGTTAGAATCAAGCAAATCAAGTTGTTGAAGAAATCTTGCAAAATTAAGAAGCAAAACTTGGAGACCAAGTCTGGAAGCAACCGAGAGAAGATTTCTTAATTCTAAAGGTGCCTTGGATTGCCATATGTCACAATCAGAAAGCCCAAGAAAATTGATGAAGTGATCGTCACCATTGAGTGCGGATCCGCGGCCAAACCCACCCTTGGGCCGCGGATCCGCCGCATGTTTAGGGAGTTAGAGCGCAATATTTTTTGGCATAAATCATTGCTAAATTTTAGCAAGTTTTCAACAATAATATTCTGGCTTTGCATTATAAAAGGGCACCGAGAGCCTCTTGGAAAAGCTATCAAGCCGACGCGATCACGAAGCTCCCGACGCTCACGCATCCAGGCTGATCATCGATTGTTCGACTACCTCCTTAGGAAAGATCGAGAAGCAACTAGTTGTAATCATTTTCTAAGGATTAAAAGTGTAGTTTGAAGAAGTCGATTAATAAAGGTAGTTGTTTTATTTAATTGTTTTTTTTTTACATTATGTTTTCCCTCTCTTTCTTTTCATCTTCTTCTCCCAACATGCGCGAGTAATTCCCCGCTTTTTAGGGTTCGTAGGATTAGGGTAGGCTAATGGGCGATGAAAATAATTAAACCCTTTTTAAGTCCTATAAAGTTTAGGAACTTTATCAAAAGAATCATTAACATCCTAATCGGGCGCGCTAGCAATTCTTTGCTAGTTCCGACCGCGATTAGAGATTAGATCAATGATTGTTTTGGTAAAGGCTATATATGAACGGAGTTCCGGGTCGAGATAAGGGTTACGAGTGGGATTCCTTTTCCCTCCAGAAACCCTAATCTACACGCATCACCGTCGTTCTAGTTCTAAATCTATTAATGGATAAAAAGGGTAACTTTTAATTAATTGTCCATAACTACTAAATCCTAACGAACCCTACAAGCCCTCTTATTATATTAATTACATCTTTAAAATAATCTAGATCTATATTTTACATTCTTGTTTAACGTAGATCTAGAAACCATTCTATTAAATTCTTTATCCCTCCTCTCTTTCTCAACACAACTAAAGTAAAAGTAAAAGGTTCCACGTTTCCCAGAGGACGACCCGTACTCATCTCGGTCTAGCTACACGCGACACCGTTCTGATTGCAGTTAAAATACAAACAACAAACACTTTTTCGAACCAATCAAATGGCGCCGTTGCCGGGGATACGTGCGTAATTTTTTATTTTTACTATTTGTGTTGAATTCTTAGACGAGCCATATCATTATTAAAACAAAACTGCGAATTGCATATTTAACGATTTGTGCGTGGATTTTTGCAAGGAGATCTGGAGTCACAAACTTGTGGAAACAGGAAACAGAGACATTTTTAGAGATCCAGAGGAGCACAAAAGGCCATACAAAAAATTTCATCAGCTGTTCCTTCTGCCACGCGGCGGAACCGCGGCAAAAGCACCCATTCTGCGGCGGAACCGCGGCAAGTTGGAGGAATTAGGGAATAAATCTTCTCTGGTATCTTTCTTAACTCCTTCTCTCACTCCTCAATCTTGAATTAAGGATTCTTTGCAAAATTGCGCCGCTCAAAAATCTTTTTGCAAAAGTTTTGTGATTGGTTTTGTTTTGCATATTTTAATACGGACCTTAAGGGGCAAAGACCGAATCAAGATTAGGTGGGGATTTCATCACCCTTCCTAAGCCCTACAAATCACAAACCGAGCATATAGATCAACCCTTCATTAATTTAAAAAATATCTAGACCAGACTCTAAGGACTGTCGCGTTCAATAAGGACAGAGGAAGGTCGTGGGTAATCTATCGTTTATCCGCATTACTTTTGTAGTGCCTAGGCAAGTGTGACAAAGGCTAGTGGTTTTTAATTAGGCCCACGACGTGGTTCCTTCCCACTTACCTGGCACTTATCTGGCTACACAGGTAGTACGGAGGCGGTAGAGGATTGATCCTGCTGCTTGTCCTTTGGAAGTCTAGGAGCGGTCTAGAGACTGACTAAGTAACCTTAGTTCTAGGGTTGCTTGTGCATCTTAGGGAGATTTGTTTTGAGTCCCACTTTTTCAAAACAAGCCAATTTTAAATCACACACACGCTGCCACTTGCACTAAACCTGCTTAGAGCATGCTCGGCTGGACACGGGATCCTAGTGCCCGTCTTGTCCGCGTTCCTGCTATCGACGCCGAAGACGGTACTTCTTCATCTTCTTTTCCCCCACCACACACCACATCGACCGTGATGGACGGCACTCCATCTAATTATAACACCACGCTGCCACCGCCCGCAGGTGAGCAGAATCCACCGCGCATCTCTCTCCAAGAGAGATGTTATCCTATTCGTGGTCCTCTTCCTACTTGTCTATCTCTTCCACCACCTAATGGGGATAATTTCGAAATTAAACCCCACTACATCAATCTGCTGCCCAAATATCACGGGCTTGAGTCGGAAGACGCGTATGTTTTCATCACCAAATTCGAAAACGTATGCGCAATGATGGGTACTTCACAATTGACTTTAGATGCTATGCGCTTGCGTCTTCTCCCATTCACACTGTGCGACTTGGCAGAAAAATGGCTTTACAATACTGCCGCACACTCTATCACTAATTGGGATGAATTCGTCGTAGCATTTCTTAAGAAGTTTTACCCAAATCATCAGACTGCACATGTTAGGAGCGAGATCAACCAGTTCACCCAGCTTCCCAATGAACCATTTCGGAAGTGCTTTGAACGTTTCAAAGATCTGCTTGTCCAATGCCCCCATCACGGAATACAAAGATGGGATTTATGTCGGATTATATATGAGGGCATTAATCCAGCGACAAAGCAGATGCTTGAAACAATGTGTCAATGCAATTTCATGTCTAAAGATGATGGTGAAGCTTGGAAATATCAGGAAGACCTTGCTGAACACACGTTGCAGCGGGAAAGCATAAGACCACCTTCAACTAAGGGAGGTATTCACCAGCTCGATGTTTCTATCGCAGTAAAAGCCGAAATGGCAGCGATTCAGAAGAAACTCGATGCTATTGAAAACAAGTTCTCAACATTCTCCCTAAATCAGGTCACGCTTCCTAAGACCGTCTGTGGTTGCTGTTCGGATCATTCACACTTAACGGAAGAATGTCCTATGAATGCATCGTTTCAAGCTAATGCTGCTTTTCAGCAGCGACCTAGAAACGATCCTTATTCTTCCACATATAATCAAGGATGGAGGAATCATCCTAATTTTGCTTGGAATCAAAACCAACAAAGTAATTATCAAAGACCTCCTCCACAGCAACCACAACCATAGAATCAGCCCCCCTTTCAGTCACAAAATTTCCAAAATCCGGCCAACATTTCTACACCACAAGTGGCCGGTACTGACAACTCACTTGCACAAACTTTGGATATGTTCATGAAACAATCCATGCAAAATTCGGCTGAGATAAGGTCTTCTATTGATACCCTAACGAAAAACTCCTCCTCCCATGGTGAGAGTATTAAATCAATAGAAAACCAAATCGCACAGTTAAACGCCGCAATGAGTGCGAGAGAGAAAGGGAAGCTCCCATCTCAACCCTTACCGAATCCTGGCCATTCACAAAGTCATAATGTGAATGCCATTACTACGTTGAGTTCGGGGAGAGTGCTGAATAACCAAGTGGGTGAGCAATTTGATGATAGTGACACATTTGATACCCCTTCTTCTTCTTCTTCCCCTAATTCGTCTAGTCTCCCACTTTCGTCCGAGCCTATTCTCCGTTTTCCCCAAGGCTCAAACATTTCGCCAAATCTATCTAAGTCGATTCCCACTCCAGTTTTGGGATCGAATCCATCCCCACAGTCTTCTCCACAAACGTTGGACCCAAAACTTATTGATCAAGTACCTTATCCAAACAGGTTGAGGGGCAACAGACCAAATCCACAAATGGAGAAGATTGTGGAAATTTTAAAGCAAGTTAACATAAACATTCCTCTCCTAGATGCTATTCAACAAGTTCCGTCATATGCGAAAATCCTAAAGGACTTGTGCACTAGGAAGAGAAAAGTTCAAGTACCTAAAAAAGTTTTCCTTGCGAGTAATGTGAGTACAGCTTTTACACAACAACTTCCCAAGAAACGAAAGGACCCCGGAAGTCCTACAATTTCAATTTCTATTGGGGGTAAAAATATCAATCGTGCTCTACTCGATTTAGGTGCTAGTGTTAACTTGCTTCCGTATTCTGTTTATGAGCAATTAGGGATCGAAGAGTTAAAACCTGCGCACTGCACTCTTCAGTTAGCCGATCGATCTATCACCCAACCAAAAGGTGAGCTAGAGGATGTGTTAATCAAAGTCGAGGAATTCATATTCCCTGTGGACTTTATCGTTATAGATACACAACTTGTGGCAAACCCACGCAATCAAATCCCGGTGATACTCGGTCGACCCTTTTTGGCCACTTCCAACGCAGTAATTAATTGTAGAAACGGCTCTATGACCCTATCCTTTGGAAAGAAGTAAATTGAGCTTAACATTTACAAGTTGGGAAGTGAACCCTCCGAACCCTATGCTCATGTGTGTTCTGTCGAATTAATGGATGTCGACAGCAGCGAATTTGATCAACCTCATGATACAGACTCTTTTCATATGTTGTTGTTTAACCTAACCATTTACTCTTCCACCGAGTTGTCCGGGTCAACATTTAATGAGGAACTTTATATTGAGTCTGACGATCAACCCATTTTTTCTGATGACATTATTTTTCGGGGTATCGATGAAAGCTTTGAGGAAATTTTCGCTGATGAACTCGCATTTTTACAAGACACGGGTGTTGAGATGAATCAATTCCAAGATGAAGAAATTGGACCTCCACCCCCTCTTTTGGACAATCATGATAATGCGAGTAATCCATCATTACTATCACTGTGTCGTCTCTCCAAATTGAGACGCAATCCTTTTCCAATACACCTCTTGTCACCTCCCCACTTCTTCTTGTCGAAAGGTGACATGTTCTTCCACCAACCTTGGTGCTTCATCGATAAAATTTTTGAATGGTTGGTGTTGACCTTCGGTCTTTGCAAAGCTTGGCATTGACCAATAACCTTGACCCCCTCATGTGATTTTAAAAGATTAAAATTGTTTAAAGTTTGGGGGGTGTGGTATATTTTGGCTCTTGAAAAGAAAATGATTTTTACAAATTTGTGAGCCTAAAATAAGTTTGGGGGAGGATTTTCATTTTCATATATTCTTGCCCCCATTAATAATTTTCTCCCAAGTCTACAGGTTTTTGAGCTTAACGGATGACATCAGTGAGGACACTGCTGTAAACAGGTTTGGGGGAGGTTTGTGCTTATTTACACATCAATTTGCATCATATTTTGCATAAGCACAATATTTTCAAAAAAAATTTCAAAAATTTTCTTTTATAACAAAAGAGTAGAAAGTGAAAAATTACATCCAAAAGATAGGAATAGTTTAAGAAAACCAAGAAAATTAGAAGTTTTCTTAAACAAACTAGTAATAAGTAGTTATGCGCTGTTGTCCCAAGGGTTAGTAAGATGAAGGAAGTCACTAATCTGAGGATAAAAATAAGTCTGAAAAATAGTTTCTATTGTGGAAGCCAGACATTTGAATGTTGATACCCTACAATATGCACCTACACACGTCTTGAAACTCGGGATAGTAGAGGATACCTTGAAATGCTCTTGTCTAAAAGCCAAAGTATGAAGGAAATAAAAAAAATGATGAAGAAAATATAAAAATGGTGAAAAGAAAAATGAACACTGGTTTTGTTATCGCCAAGGCAGCAATAAAAAAATATAGAGAGGGTGCCTCTTCACCTAGTGCCCTAAGGCCAACAGGTCTGGGAGTCACTGCTAAGCCTTAGGTGGTACAAGACGAGGAAAATATTATCATCGAATCAGCAAGCACTTGAGTAATCGGTCGGTTAGTACCTCAAGAAGTATTAACGGTCGCATGAAAATGTGTGAGCAAATCTTTAATATTCATCAAATTAAAAAGTACTAAGGTAGATGGACAAGAGTATGATAGCTTGAATTGAATTCTCCGAGTATAGGGATGTTCTTTACACACACGTGGGGTTATATGATCAATGTTTGGATGAAAGGTAGGAATGAAGAATAAAGACGATGTTTTATTGAGGGATGATGTGATTTCTAACATTTTTTCATGACTATTAAGATAGGGCTCATGACAACTGAAAAGCTAGTATAGTTGGAAACTCTTATTTTCAAAGTCTTTCTTTTATGGTTCTTTTCTTTATATGTAAATTTCACCATCTTTCTTCTGTTATTGGATTTTGTGGGTGTAATCCGCTGAAAACCCTCAGGACACAACACTCCTCCTACTAGGGACACCTAGAGGTTTAACGGCTTGTTGCACGTGCTCAGTGCAATCGTGTCTACCGACGAAAGTGTGCTTAGTTTTCTCCTTTCTTTTTCTCCTCTTAAATAAACTAGTTTGCTCGGGACAATCAAAGATAAGTTTGGGGGTATTTGTTCAGTTGATAAAACTGCATATTTGTATTACATTTTTCCTACCATTTTCATATTAAAAAGGGACTTTATTATAATATATTATACATATGAGGGTTTATGTGTAAAAACACCATTTTCCATGTGTTAATATATTTTAATTAGTATTTGGTAGGAAAATGTATGCAAATAATATTATTGTCCTAATCCTAGTAGAACAAAGTCTACTAAAATCTTATTTGAGTTGTTGTGCAGAATATTTCCAAGTTGTGCAGAATTTTCAAGGTTAGAATCAAGCAAATCAAGTTGTTGAAGAAATCTTGCCAAATTAAGAAGCAAAACTTGGAGACCAAGTCTTGAAGCAACCGAGAGAAGATTTCTTAATTCTAAAGGTGTCTTGGATTGCCAAATGTCACAATCAGAAAGCCCAAGAAAATTGACGAAGTGATCTTCACCATTAAGCGCGGATCCGCGGCCAAACCCACCCTTGGGCCGCGGATCCGCCGCAAGTTTAGGGAGTTAGAGCGCAATATTTTTTGGCATAAATCATTGCTAAATTTTAGCAAGTTTTCAACAATAAGATTCTGGCTTTGCATTATAAAAGGGCACCGAGAGCCTCTTGGAAAAGCTATCAAGCCGACGCGATCACGAAGCTCCCGACGCTCACGCATCCAGGCTGATCATCGACTGTTCGACTACCTCATTAAGAAAGATCGAGAAGCAACTCGTTGTAATCATTTTCTATGGATTAAAAGTGTAGTTTGAAGAAGTCGATTAATAAAGGTAGTTGTTTTATTTAATTGTTTTTTTTACATTATGTTTTCCCTCTCTTTCTTTTCATCTTCTTCTCCCAACATGCGTGAGTAATTCTCCGCTTGTTAGGGTTCGTAGGATTAGGGTAGGCTAATGGGCGATGAAAATAATTAAACCCTTTTTAAGTCCTATAAAGTTTAGGAAATTTATCAAAAGAATCATTAACATCCTAATCGGGCGCGCTAGCAATTCTTTGCTAGCTCCGACCGCGATTAGAGATTAGATCAATGATTGTTTTGGTAAAGGCTAGATATGAACGGAGTTCCGTGTCGAGATAAGAGTTACGAGTGGGATTCCTTTTCCTTCCAGAAACCATAATCTACATGCATCACCGTCGTTCTAGTTCTAAATCTATTAATGGATAAAAACGGTAACTTTTAGTTAATTGTCTATAACTACTAAATCCTAACGAACCCTACAAGCCCTCTTATTATATTAATTACATCTTTAAAATAATCTAGATCTATATTTTACATTCTTGTTTAACGTAGATCTAGAAACCATTCTATAAAAATTTTTATCCCTCCTCTCTTTCCCAACACAACTAAAGTAAAAGTAAAAGGTTCCACGTTTCCCAGAGGACGACCCGTACTCATCTCGGTCTAGCTACACGCGACATCGTTCTGATTGCGGTTAAACTACAAACAACAAACACTTTTTCGAACCAATCACATCTCCAATGCCTCGACGTCACATGGGGTACCTACAAGGATATCATAAATGCTAAAGCACATGAAAACCATGTTGGAAACCAAAATGGTACACGCTACGCCCATAGGTAAAAACCAATAGCCTCGTGCGCAAACACGATCAATATCCACTTGTCGTTGGCGTTCAAACACCACCCGACAGAAACGAATCACCAAATACCAAAATACATGCTAAAACAAGTCGTAAATCATGCGCCAACTCAAGAAAATCAACCCAAATTCTACCCTGATTGGAATCCGACAAAACTGCACATACCAGGGGTCAAGTAAACTGGAAATAGGGCCATGCACCAAAAACGAGCAAATTCCCTCCTGCTCTGGACACAAATTGTGGCCAGGGTGTTTAAATCTGTGGCCAGAATAATGAGGTGGGGGCTAGGGTTTTGTGGAGTGGTTCCAGGGTGCCTGCACAGCATACTGCCAAGTCAATTTTATTTTAGGGGTCTCGGGTTGAAAGCAGATTCTAGAAAGGTTAAAAAGTCGACAAAAATGCTAAATTACACCAAATCGAACAAATATGGTATTTTGGTGAAATCTAGGACAAATCTTGGGTTAACTGGTCTCAAACACACTTAATAAGGCTACACTAACAATCAAAACCATCACTTGGTCAAGTCTCACTCAAATTTACCTAAAACTAGCACTAACTCACATAATAACGTTAAATTTCAGCTTTAACGACCGTAATCAAGCAAGAAAGAAGTTAGGTTGCAAGATTATACCTCAAGGAATCCTAGGATGTAAGAGAAGAGAGGAAGAAGACGGAGAAAGGGGCTGCTGCTGCTGCTGAGCTGCTGCTTTTGCGGCTATTTTGTGTAGCTGCTGCTGTTGTTTTGGCTGCTGCTGCTGCTTGCAATATGTTCTCTGTTTTTTTTGCTGTTGCTGCTGCTACTGCTGTGGCTGTTGTTTCTGTGTTGTTTGTGGTGAAGTGTGAGCGAGAGGGGAAAGATATGAGTGATCAAGCAAAAGTTTTGAAGTGAAATGGAGTTAACCCCCATCATCATCTCTCTTCATTAAATACTAGACATGGCACATCCATCATGCCCTCTCTCTCTCTCCTCTACACAAGTAAACCCTCACCCTAATCACCTTTAAACAAAACTAAAAACCCTTAATTAACCCAATTAACTTAACCAAATGGGTTAGACCACCATGGTTGTCTAAACATGGCTTAACCCTAGCTAACATGCACATGTGTGTGCAGTCGAGATAAAATTCCAGTAAAATATTCATAAAACCAGATAAAATATTTAAAAGCTGTTTTGGTAAAATTTTTACCAAAAACCCCACATTAAACACAATTACCACTAAACACAAACTCAAGTGTTACAATCTTTCCCCCTTAAAAAAAATTCGTCTCCGAATTTAAATTTAAACCCCTAAATTCTAAAACATTTGAATAAAATGTCCAAGTCAACGGTGCTCCGAAATCATCAATAAATAAAACGCATCGTAGCACAATACATGCGCATGAGTAATGAGCAGATAACTCGAAATCAAAACTCCGTCAAGCATCCCGCAATCATCGGAGTCAAGGTGAAAACACGAATGCCAAATCCAAAGCAAAACCGATATGCTATAAATCAGAACTATACATGTAAATATCAAATCTGTACATGTAAATATCTGAAGGAAGTGCATGCCAAATTCTTTAAAATCGATGTGCAATGCGCATAACACAGCACAGTGGCGGACGTCTCTATAAGAAAATAGACATATACGTATATATCTTTTGTTTAATATGTACGTTCCGCCGTTTTGAAAACAATTTAGAAGGGTTCCCTGTTTTAAACGTCTCGTGTCATATCAGGAATGTAGGTAAATACTGAGACTATAGCTTGCTTTTTGGAAATCCCTTTGAAATCTATCAATGCATGCAAAATATGTTAAGGTACTGTCCTTTGACTAGTCCTGCTCAGTACAAAAACACATAGAAAATATCATAAAAACGTACTGCTCTATAAGAATATATCCCAAATAGTGCATATGGGTACTACGTGCGTCTGGTGCGCACAGAAGTCAAATCCATAAATGCGCCATACATGCGCACAGAAACAACATCTGAGTGTATCGGGTGTGCACGAAGCATCTGTCATGGGCCACGTGTATGCCTGACAGCAAAAACAGGTGCATCTGACATGCACGAAGAATCTCGATTTAGTGCATCTGGTGTGCACCAAAATCGTACCACATAACATATGTCCAACATGCGCGAAAATCCAAATCAGGTGCATCTATCATGCACGAAATCATGAAATCCAATATCAAGCGCCGAACATGCGCAAAAATCCAATCAGGTGCACAAGGCGCACAAAACCAATATCGAGCATCACAATCGAAATCAAAGTCCAGTGCATCTAAGTGCACAGAATACGAATCACTGCACTGCAAGCATATGTGAACTATACCGAGTGCAAGAACCATATCGTGTGCGTACATACGCACGAAATCAACTCAACAGTATGAAACCCATAAAATCATAAACATGTGAAACCAAGGCACGAAAACGATGTCAAGTGCAACAACTGTGCGAAAATCGTAAATACTCAATAGGTGCAATCATGGTGCATGAAAACAAATATCATGGAACCCAATCATTAAAATCAGTCATGCGAATAGATCATCCAAAACATCAAAATCAAGTATGGCGGAATAGTCCCGCTCAAGCACATCCTTTAAGAATCTCTGGCCAACAGTCGTGGTCACTCATAGCATATCTCGTCGACGATCCTGAACTCTGGCCTGCTGGTGTGCGTAACATGACCGCTCCTGGGTTCAAGTCTTCTCTGTGGATTACCAATCTCATGATCCATCGGCTCATCGGCCCTGTCAGGTGTGCTAATGGGGACGATTCCGTTTTGGCACTTTTCTGGTCATCTCTCGGTCAATCATCGTGACCACTCGTAAAGTAGCATGTCACTGGCGTCGGCCTCTGGCTCTCTGAATGCACGAGACACATCTGATCCTTGGTGCAAATATCATTGCAGCAGTGTCCTAGAAGGAATCCTGCTCAAGGTCTCTTCCAAGTCTCATCTCTGCCAACTTTCCGGAAGTCATCGTCCTTTACTATATCTGCTTCTTGCTTCGGAATGGCTGCATACTCATCGCGACTCCTTAAGGAAGGTATATCCAAGTACTATGGCTCGGCATGCGTATCGCATCTCTGACGTCGGCGGAGTGGAACGTCATCTATCCAGATCTTGCGTGAACATCTTACTCCACTTTTCTCTAATGTCGACTGCTTCGAACTCGTCTCGTCGTGGCTGCAACGGCCATCCTCGTATCTGGAGTCTCCCAAGAAGTTCATCTCACCACCAAGCATCCGAATGAAGTCGAGCCATCCGATCGATTTGTCAAAACCTCATAATCCCCCAAGAGCTCAACATCTTGGGTATTGTTTAATAGTATCGAGTACATACCACAGCATCGATGGTCCAGTCGTAGAAGGGCAAACCTAAGCCTCACTAATGGCGCCGCGGAACTGCCGTAAACCCTAAGGTTCAAAGGCTTTCACATGTTCATTAAGTCGAGTTAGGGTTTCATTCTTCTAGAGGGTCCATAGAATTGCCTGCATGTCTTTTCGAATACTTTAAACTTGGAATAATAGGTTTCTGACATTCGATCGTTTCTGCCGACTCTCAACGTCTTCGTGTGAAGTCATCTCTAGCTGGAATCAATCTATCTGATGACCTCGCATCGGGGTAGGCGAACGAATCACATGTCCTAGTCCTTCATCCTTAGTGACTAGCGACCTTCTATCATCTCTTAGTACAACTCGTACTGCAATAGCTCCAACATTTGGGGCGATATCTCTCGTTCGCAGCAACAACTAGCTCACTCGTCTGCTCGCTGAACAGTGCCTCAATCATCATGAATAAGCAATACATCAACGGTCATCAAAATCTGGCTGGCCTCAATCAGTCGGTCAATCCTCTGGTACGGATCTGCACGTCCGAGTAATCTCATACAGCGATCCCTCCAATGCTCGTGACGCTAAAACCTCATAAAAAGACACATCCCTACAATCGTGTGTCGCCGGAATTACGCCCTGGTCAGTCCTCGTTCATGACGAGCTCGTGCTGACCGCAACTCTAGCCGTTGCTCTCTTTGTCCGTAATCGTGGCAGCAAAACCATAACTAGTACCAATGAGGCTAGATCAGGAATGAATATAATACTGAACAAAGAAATGAACATCCTAAGGCTCCTTAAGTGGAGTAGCGTATCGTACGTATGCCGCGGAAAATACCCACGGTACGTCACTCTATTTTAGTCACCTATTCTATCAACCAAGGGTCATCCTACGCTCCGAAGGTAAAACCTAACGCTCTGATACCAACTTTGTCATGTCCCGAAAGTACGGAATTTGACAGGCACTTAAACTAAGAACGTCTCAAGGCGTACGTAATCTAAGTAAGCCGAAAACCCTGAAATCCAAACCAAGAAAAGTAGTAGAGTGTAGGAAAAACCATTTTAAATCAAACAGTTTGCAACATATGCCGAAATATGCATTCCATGAAGTCTTTTCTAAAAATTTCGGCAGAGTTTCCTTTATAAAATCTAACCCCATACGGGTACAAAACCTGATAAAGCATATATAATGAGAAAAATGCATCCCCAAGCGGGAGCTAACTCTTCGTCAATCGACGGTAACAACCACGCAAGCAATATAATATACAACGCCTAAAGGCGAGGATCACAACAGAAAAGGAAACTCAGACAGCATGGAATCCATAGAAATACAACGCGCGACTCTAAGGTCGAAAGAACAAACAACACTGGTCTCTGCCTGAAATAAATACATGTTTGGTTGATGGAACTTCTAGATACAACTGAAATATAATATACAATGTATAATGATGGGTACGATACAAATAAACCCACCTACTAGCAAGTCACCCGAAAAGAAGCAGTGCCAGCAAGCCGTAATGAAACCAGTACGGCAAAACCTGCAAGAAACTGGGGCACAATGGGGGTGAGTTGCCAACTCGTGAGTACAAAAACATCTATGAACAGAAATCGCATGTATGACGCAATCCATGGTCATACGATCATAATATATCCACAAATATAACCAGCAGCCTATAACAATGGCTAGGGTAAATATCCAACCCAAGTATAATCTCATGTGTCCATGTTAGTTCCTCATGGAGCAATATATATACATATATATATATATATGGATGATGTATGAATGCATGAAACAAAATGCATGTACTGAAGGAATCTGCTTTCATAAATTAGTGAGATTTCAGTATTTTAAAAATGAGGTATCACAAATGAAATCAGCATAAACAGTGCCTAGCATCAATACAAAACATAAATCCCAATATCTCGATATCTCTGTGTCGCAATCTCTGTACCTCAATATCTCAAATTTCAATGTCCTAATCTCACTATCTAGGGCGCCGTCAGTCCAGACTGGCCCCTACCATCCATCTCAAGACTACGACGGTATCCTCCGGGTATCCGACTCGTCGGGTAAAATCACCGGTCGGTAGTGTTCCCTTGCCAGGCTCAACGCCATCTCCTGCGATCTTCTTGCCACGGGGTACCGCACCGGGCCCACCATGCACCCGAAACGGTTTATCCGCCTCCTCGAATCGGGTCTCGAAATCCATCAGCAAACCCATGGCGGACGACTTTGTAAGTGCACGGCGGCGCCCCGGCCGTCAATCCGAGACCAAAATGCGGAAACGATACTTTACTTTTACTTTTGAAACCGGCACCACCGCGCAAAAAAATCCCGGATCGGGCCATTAATCTAATCCTAGATATCTAGAGAAGGGGTAGAGAGATATACCGAGTGATCCGTGTCCTTCGGTCTTCTCGTTGTCGTCCCGATCTCCCCGCGGAATCTCCGGTCTTCACCTCCTCGCCGGAAGGGCACCACATCACCGGCTTCTTTTACGGGCTCCCACCTCTGGACCGAGGCAACTCGGGCACGAATTTGGCGAGCCGACGTGCCTAAGAATTGCTGTAGAATGTAGTGTAGAAAGCTATGTGTCTCATGGGCTTTGAGGAAGTTGCCTTTTTGGTAGAGAAAGAGATGTAGTGAACTTTTGTGATGGCTATGTGAATTTTCAAGCAAATGAAATACAAAATCCCCACCCCAAAAATTGGGACAGCCCCCTCCTTAGCTTGGCTGGCCATATGCATGAGGAAAAAAGAGAATGGAGTGAATTAGAATGAAAAAGAAGTGAGCCCCAACATCATGCAAGAGAGAGAAAGGGTGATGATAATAAGCAATGATCACAATCAAAGTCCAACACTCCATCAACCATCATAACTTCCAAAAGTCAAGCAATCATGAAGTGAAGAAGTCAAATGATGGTGCAACCATCATGAAGCAACAACTTGCAAATAACACCTTCCACAATGCTAATTTGCACAACTGCAAATAAGCCCTCCTCCACCAAAATTCAGCCAACGAAAGGAAGAAAGGAAAACTGGCTGAAACGGAAAGCAAACTGGCTACTTCAAAAAACTGATCCCGTAATAAATTACAGGAAACTCTGCTACTGTATATACATACCCGCATTTGTATTCCGAGCGAAATACAAATGCAATGAGACAAAAATCTACACTGTACAATACTAAGATCCGGCTTAAACCAAAGCCCGCTAGTAATATCCGTCCGATCATGATCCATGCAATACCGCACGTACATGATCGAACCCTGCTATATCTCCATACGGACTCTACAGCATTTCGCCCGAAACATGAGCAACTGTCTGTGGGGGACTCTAAAGACTCGTCAACACCTTGGTTGTGGATTTAACCACTAGCACGTCAGAGGTATAAGCCATACGTAACGGGCTACCAGGTATTGACCAGAAGGGACGTCAATGAGCGAACTCATCATGACACCCCACTGAGCCTGTCAGTGACAATATCCGTATAGTCCGGTCCGTTCGTCTATGAGCATCGCATGGTGGGCCTAGGGGGTTGGTAAAAGTCAGACCCCCAAAAGCGGTACAAGTCGTGTCGGAGTGTAGCCCAGAACACCCTGAGATACTACTGGAATACCTACCAATAAATCTCCTGCCTTGGCCAAGGACTTTGTGTAAGGGCTCTCCTAGACCCAGCGCGACCTCACCCCCAATACCGGGAGAGACGAACCCTTGAAGATCCGCTCACTGCCTCCATGTGGCTCGGGACTATAACCAACTAAAATCTGTTTGTACGTCTCTTTTGAGCGTGGTAGGGTAGTAATCAAAGTACAGTGGGAACTCACACGAGACAAATGACGATCCTCAGGTCGATGAACTAACCTGTACACATGTCTTCAGGGAACTGCTATCTGACGTCTGGTATAAGACCAACTAGCATGTTCCCGGCGAGTCCTGTCCAGAGTACTTATAACCCAATGAGCACCTGTATACATCTTAGGTGAACCAACTGACACCATTGGCTTGTGAGACCGGCCACCGCCCCTCGTCGGGGTCTCGACTGTATACACTAGTCTACTCTAGAGTATCGATTCCCTGTCTCGAAAACTCCCACGATTAAGGACCTTTTAAGGATGTGCTTATAGACCCCAGCTCCCATGTATATGTAACGTTTTGAAAATCGTTTCGGTGAAATTTCGAAAAAAATCGGTAAAATAAGAGGGTTTTCTGTAAAAAATCAAAATACAAATATCTTATTATAAAAATTAAATATACATATTCTAGCTATGTAATTGCTATTATTTGGTGTTTATTGAGCCGTTGGTGAAATTTCAAATTTTCTGAAAAAAATATTATTTTATTATTATTTTAAGCCGTCACTAATACATTTAATTAAGGAAAATTACAAATTGGAATGAGTTGAAACAAATTTTATGCAATATAAAACATTAAATAAAATTTTATCATGTGGTTTTTGGAACGAAATTATTTGCCAAAACGGTTTAGAAATTATTGAAGAAAAAAAGGCTTTTTTTTAGCGTAAATGGATGTTTGGGGTATTGTATTTATCATTTTTCATCATCCCACACCCGTACCCACACCCACACACCCCCATTCACTTCTCCCCTTGGCTGAATTCAGCAGCCCCCATCTTTGTCCCCACTTGAATTTCAAAGGAAAAGAAATGAAAGAAAAGAAAAGAAAAGAAAATGGATAAATTAGTTAGACTTTTGACTTTGGTTGGACTTTGACTTTCTTCCCCCACTTTCTCTACCTCCCTCTCTCTCCTCTCCCCCTCCCATTCCAGCCAAACCCCTCTCCTACAGCAGCAGCAGCCCCCCCATTTCCCTTCTCTTTTCTCTTCAAAACTTCATGAAAAATTTCCTCAAAATCCATCAAAAAAAATCCCAAAACGCAAATCCGACTCCTACCCATTTTAGCTTAGCCCGTATAGCATGGATCTTTGTGAAAAGAGAGCATTTTGGGAGGCCATGGGTGCTTGTGGATCTTCTAATGTTTTTGGGTATAATTCTTAACATTTTTGCTTAATTTGTTACTAATTTCTTAAAGCTAATTTAATTAAGTGTTAATTTGGTTTATATGAGTTTAATTGCATGATTAAAGATTTCAAGTTAGGGTTTGTTGTGGAAATGAGTTGTGTTTGATTGTGCATGGGTTAGTGATGTGGATTAACATATTTAGTTTTGTAGAAAACTAATCTAGTTGTTAATTACAAATTGTTAATTGAAAAATGTCCAAATTAAGCTTTTTGTAGCAAACTAGGTTTTTTGATTTAATTCGAAATATGAGATTAAAAATATGGTTAGGGTTTTTATCGTATTATTAACTTTATTAAGTTTAGTTTAATTCTTTAGAGCATGGAAATCCAACCTAAATTGTAGTTTGTGCATTTTTGCTATGAAATTGTTAAAAAGGGTATTTTGTAAACTAGAATATTAGGGTTTTTGGAATTTAATGAGATTAAATTCCGGAAATTGTTTCTACGAATTATTTAAGATATTTAATATGTATATTGGCCGCTACATTCATTTAAACATCATGTTTTGTACAAAAACGGCGAATTGTGCTTGCTAGATTTACGGAAAAATGACTTTTTAAGTGAAATTGGAGTTTTTGTGAGTATTAACCTAGTTTATATTAAAATTAGTGTTCGTGAATGTGCAAATGAGTGTGATTGGATTTTTCTCGATGGTTTGGCGTTTGTACGCCGACATCGAGGGTTTTTGGGTCGATTTGTGAAGTAACCATAGGTTTTGACCTATGTGGGATTCGTGCGTCGTTTTGGTCAAGAGTCGGATTTTAATGCGATACGGTGCGTTATAATATGTAGGTACCCCATGTGGACTTCGAGACGACAAGCAAGCGCGTGGCGGCGTCGACACCGGCAAGCGAGGACCAGGTGAGTAGATTTATATCTACGGGGAGAAGTCGGGTGGATGGCGTATAGCACCCCCGCAGTTCGTGGTGATGTATACGAATACGTATGCACACATATATATATTGTTTATATATTGTTTCAGTATATTGATGATAATATGGATATTTGGTGTTCTTGGATGATTTAGTGTCCCGAAACCCTAGAGTAGTGGTCGCACTACACATGCACACACCAACCCATACTTGCATACTTTCTTCTTTCATTTATGCTTATACGGGATATATAGTTATGTGTTCACATGGGTATGGGAATATGGGTTCACATACGAATTTGAGGCTTGGGTTTGAGATGAGTCGATGAGATTTGTATTGAGGTTGTGACTTCGGTGATATGGCAGGATTCGTATTTGAGATACGACATGACGTTGTAGCGGGTCCTTGACGTAGTGTTTCACACACGTCCATGCATACTTAGGCGGTATCAGTATGGTACTAGACGTAGATCAGTACCCCGATCATGATATTTGATAAAGAGGATACCAGGTGAATAGTATGATGAATGTGATATTGACCCGTACCCAGATTTGGGGATGCCGTACGACGGATTTACGTACGAGCTATATTTTGATGATTGATCCGCACTCTTGACTTGGGATGTCTGGTTATGGATATGATATTATTGAGGCGGGATCACCGACTATACATATACAGGTAGGTATATGTATCGACTCAGATGATAGGCGGTTTCCTTACCTGTAGTTCAGTTTGTTAGTTCAGCCGTATAGTTTGGTGTAGTTGTTAGATTAGATTAGACTCCTACCTATTTCAAAACTAACGAATCGTGGGTATTTTAAAAGACAGCCCAAGGGATCCTACGGATATTTCAAACGACGTATCTTTTCATAAAAACACCGTGGCCCCTATTTTCAAAACCCTAGGATTCGTGTTATTTCAAAAGGCACCATTTGTAGGACTTATATTAGATTAATGCAGATTAGTTATAGTTGCGTCTAGTATTCAGCTCCCGCTCTTTATTGTGGTTCGCTTCGCAACGCATGCTTATATTATGTTTCATACTCCATTATTGATATCATGCTGTTAGGACACCTGCACCATTACCGATGATGCGTATGTACCATGTACACTTACTTGCCGGCTCACACACATCTTCATCGGTAATTACCATGTCACGTACACTTTAGAAAATATTATTGCTTGACATAGCTTGTTAACTAATAGTTTAGACATTGTAGTTATTACCTGCTACTTCATGCATACTGTTATTCATTGCTATGCCGCATTCATGGATTCTCATGCATATATTCACTATTTTACGTGTTATTGAGGTTTCGGATTCGGATTTCCATGAGATTTTCTGGATTTGGAGGAAAACAGCAAAACATTAATAAACCTTTTTCTCTCTTTTAAAATAGAAAGTGCGGTTTTTCCATGATGTATGAGTCGTCCACCATGAGTTTGCTGATGGATTTCGAGACCCGATTCGAGGAGACGGATGAACCGTTTCGGGTACATGGTGGACCCGGTAAGGTACCCCGGGGCAAGAAGCGCGTGATGATGACGATGTGAGCCTGGCGGGGGAGCACTACCTACCGGTGATATTACCCGACGCGTCGGATATCCGGAGGATACCGTCGTGGTCTTGAGATGGATGGTAGGGGCCGGTCAGGACTGACGGCGCCCTAGATATTGTGATTGAGACTTGAGGTACATAGATTGTGACACAGAGATATCGAGGTATTTGGACACTTGTTTTTGTGTCGATACTGGGCACTGTTTTTTGCTGATTTCATATATGGTACCTCGTTTCTTTTAAAATACAGAAATCTCACTGGTTTATGAAACCAGTTTTATTCAGTACATGCATTCTGTTTCATGCATTCATACATCATCCATTTGATATATTGCTACCTGAGGCACTGACACGGGCACATGAGATCACACTAGGTTAGATATTACTCTAGCCATTGTTATAGGCTGCATGTTTTACATATATTTGAGGTTATATTATGATCATTGACCCAGGTTGCGTTATTTATGCGATTTCCTTCCGTAGATGTTTTTCTAATCACGAGTTGGCAACTCACCCCCGTTGTGCCCCAGTTTCTTGCAGGTTTGCCGTACAGGTTTCTTTACGGCTTTGCGGGCATAGTTTCCATTTCCGGGTGGCTTGCTAGTAGGTAGGTTATTTGTATCTTACCCATCATTATATCTTATATTATTGTTCAGTTGTATCTAGAAGTTCCATCAACCAAACATGTATTTATTGAGATAGAGACCAGTGTTGTTTATTCTTTCGACCTTAGAGTCGCTCGTTATATTTCTGGTGGTTTTGAGTTTCCTTTTGAGTTTTGATCCTCGCCGTGGGCGTTGTATATTATATTGCTTGTGTGGTTGTGACCGTCGATTGACGAAGAGCTAGCTCCCGCTTGGGGATGCCTTTTTTCTTGATTTCGTATACCATTCATGTTGTATCCCGTTTGGGGGCCAGTATTTACAAAGGAGACTCTGCCGAAATTTTCAGTAATTTTTTTATGTTTTAAAAACCGCATAATTTGGCTTATGCTATTGAAACTACTTGCTTTAAGTTGGTTTTTCCTGCACTCTACTACTTTTCTTGGTTTGGATTTCTGGGTTTTCGGTTTACTTAGATTACGTACGCCTCGAGACGTTCGCAGTTTAAGTGCCGGTCATGTTCCGTACTTTCGGGTCGTGACAAAGTTGGTATCAGAGCGTTAGGTTTTACCTTCGGAGCGTAGGATGACCCTTGGTTGATGGAATAGGTGACTAAAGTAGAGTGACGTACCGTGGGTATGTTCCGCGGCATACTTACGATACGCCACTCCACTTAAGAAACCTTAGGATGTACATTTCTTTGTTCAGTATTATATTCATTCCTGATCTAGCCTCATCGGTACCAGTTATGGTTTTGCTGCCACGATTACGGGCAGGGAGAGCTACGGCTAGAGTTGCGGTCAGCATAAGCTCGTTACGAACGAGGACAGACCAGGGCGTAATTCCGGCGACACACGATTGCAGAGATGTGTCTTTTTGTTGTGTTTTCACGCCACGAGCATTTGGATAGATCGATGTACGAGATTTCTCGGACGTGCCGATCAGTACCAGAGGATCGAGCCAATGATAGAGGCCAACCAGATTTTGATGACCGTTGGTGTATTGCTTATTCATGATGTTTGAGGCACTGTTCAGCGTGCAGACGAGTGAGCTAGTTATTGCTGCGAACGACGAGATATCGCCCAAGATGTTGGAGCTATTACAGTACGAGTTGTACTAAGAGATGATAGAAGGTCGCTAGTCACCCGATGATGAATGACTAGGACAGGTGGTTCGTTCGTTACCCCGATGCGAGGTCATCAGATAGATTGATTCCAGCTAGAGACGACTTCACGCGGAGACGTTGGGAGTCGACAGAGACGATCGAATGTCAGAAACCTACTATTCCAAGTTTAATGTATTCGGAAAGACATGCAGGAAATTCTCTGGTCCCTCTAGAAGAATGAAACCCTAACTCGACTTAATGACCGTATGAAAGCCTTTGAACCTTAGGGTTTGCGGCAGTTCTGCGGCACCATTAGTGAGGCTTGGGTTTGCCCTTCTACGGCTGGACCACCGATGCTGTGGTATGTACTCGATACTATTAAACTGTGCCCAAGATGTTGAGCCCTTGGGGGATTATGAGGTTTTGACAATCGATCGGATGGTTCGAATTAATTCGGATGTTAGGTGGTGAGATGCATTTCTTGGGAGACTCCCGATACGAGGATAACCGTTGGAGCTCAGTCCATGCAGCCACGATGAGACGAGTCCGAAGCAGTCGACATTAGAGAAAATGGAGTAAGTGGATCGTACAAGATCTGGATATGATGACGTTTCCCTCCGCCGACATCAGAGATGCGATGCGCATGCCGTGGCAGAGTACTGGATATACCTTCCAGAAGGAGTCGCGATGGGTGTGCAGCCGTTCCAGAGCAAGATGCAGATATAGGAAAGGACGATGACTTCCGAACAGTTGGCAGAGACGAGACATGGAAGAGACCGTGAGCAGGATTCTTTCCAGGACTCTGCTGCAATGATACTTGCACCCAGGATCAGATGTGTCATGTACATTCAGAGAGCCAGAGGCCGACGCCAGTGATATGCTATCTTACGAGTGGTCGTGATGATTGACCGGGGGATGACAAGAGACGTGCCAGAACTGGATCATCCCCGTTAGCACACCAGACAGGGCCGATGAGCCGATAGACCGAAAGATTGGTAATTCACAGTGAAGACCTTGACCCAGGAGTGGTCATGGTTACGCACACCAGCAGGACAGAGTTCATGATCATCGACGAGGCGTCCCACTAGTGACCGCGACAGTTGGCCGAGATTCTTAGAGGATGCGCTTGAGCGGTACTGTTCCGCCATTATTGATTACGATGTTTTGGGTGATTTATTCGTATGATTTGATTTTGATGATTGAGGATTTACGATCTTTGCACGGTGTTGCACTTGATATCGTTTTCGTGCTTTAGTTTCACATGTTTGTGATTTTACGGTTTTAAACAGTTGAGTTGGTTTTATGCGTATGCATGCACGCAATTTCGTTCCTGCACTCTGTATAGTTTATATATGCTTGCAGTGCAGTGATACACCTTTTGTGCACTTAGATGCGTTGGACTTCGATTTCGATTGTGATACTCGATATTTGTTTTGTGCACCTTGTGCACCTGATTGATTTTGCGCACGTTCGGCGCTTGATATTGGATTTCATGATTTCGTGCACGATGGATGCCCCTGGTTTTGGGTTTTCGCGCATGTTGAGCGCATGTCTTGAGATGCGATTTTGGTGCACACCAGATGCACTAAATCGAGATTTTTTTTTCTTTCGTGCATGTCAGATGCACCTGATTTTGCTGTCAGGCACACACGTTGCCTACGACAGATGTTTCGTGCACACCCGATGCACTTAGATGTTGTTTCTGTGCGCATGTATGGCACATTCATGGATTTTGATTTCCGTGCGCACCGGACGCACGTAGCACTCATGTGCATATTTTGGGATTGATTTCGTATAGAGCAGTACGTTTTTATGATATTGCTATGTGTTTTCGTACAGAGCAGGACTAGTCAGAGGACAGTACCTGAATATATTTTTGCATGCATTGATAGTTATTGAAGGGATTTCTAAAAAGCGAGCTATAGCCTCAGTATTTACCTACGTGTCTGATATGACACGAAATGTTTAAAACAAGGAGACCCTTCTAAATTGTTTCCAAAACGGCGGAACGTACATTTCATACAAAGGTATATATGTATATAATTATTTTCTTATGATAGACGTCCGCCACTGTGCAGTGTTATACGCGTTGCACAGCGACTTAAAGAGATTTGGCATCTATTTCCTTCAGATACTTACAGATATAGATTCGATGTTTACATGTATAGTTTCGAGTTATATCATATTAGTTTGATTTGGATTTGGCATTGATGTCTTCTCCATGACTCCGATGATTGCGGGATGCTTGACGGAGTTTTGATTTGAGTTATATGCTCATTTTTCAAGCGCATGCGCTGCGCTACGATTTGTTTTATGTATTTACAATTTCGGAGCCCCGACAACTTGATGGTTTTCTTAGATGTTTTAGTATTTGGAGGAGTTTGAATTTAAATTCGGGGACCGAATTTCTTTAAGGGGGGAAGATTGTAACGTTTTGAAAATCGTTTCGGTGAAATTTCGAAAAAAATCGGTAAAATAAGGGGGTTTTCTGTAAAAAGTCAAAATACAAATATCTTATTATAAAAATTAAATATACATATTCTAGCTGTGTAATTGCTATTATTTGGTGTTTATTGAGCCGCTGGTGAAATTTCAAATTTTCTGAAAAAAATATTATTTTATTATTATTTTAAGCCGTCACTAATACATTTAATTAAGGAAAATTACAAATTGGAATGAGTTGAAACAAATTTTGTGCATCATAAAACATTAAATAAAATTTTATCATATGATTTTTCGAACGAAATTATTTGCCAAAACGGTTTAGAAATTATTGAAGAAAAAAGGCTTTTTTTTAGCGTAAATGGATGTTTGGGGTATTGTATTTATCATTTTTCATCACCCCACACCAGTACCCACACCCACACACCCCCATTCACTTCTCCCCTTGGCTGAATTCAGCAGCCCCCATCTTTGTCCCAATTTGAATTTCAAAGGAAAAGAAATGAAAGAAAAGAAAAGAAAATGGATAAATTAGTTAGACTTTTGACTTTGGTTGGACTTTGACTTTCTCCCCCCACTTTCTCCACCTCCCATTCCAGCCGAATCCCTCTCCTACAGCAGCAGCAGCCCCCCCCCCCCATTTCCCTTATCTTTTCTCTTCAAAACTTCATGAAAAATTTCCTCAAAATCCATCAAAAAAAATCCCAAAACCCAAATCCGACTCCTACCCATTTTAGCTTAGCCCGTATAGCATGGATCTTTATGAAAAGAGAGCATTTTGGGAGGCCATGGGTACTTGTGGATCTTCAAATGTTTTTGGGTATAATTCTAAACATTTTTGCTTAATTTGTTACTAATTTCTTAAAGCTAATTTAATTAAGTGTTAATTTGGTTTATGTGAGTTTAATTGCATGATTAAAGATTTCAAGTTAGGGTTTGTTGTGGAAATGAGTTGTGTTTGATTGTGCATGGGTTAGTGATGTGGATTAACATATTTAGTTTTGTAGAAAACTAATCTAGTTGTTAATTACAAGTTGTTACTTGAAAAATGTCCAAATTAAGCTTTTTGTTGCAAACTAGGTTTTTTGATTTAATTCGAAATATGAGATTAAAAATATGGTTAGGCTTTTTATCGTATTATTAACTTTATTTAGTGTAGTTTAATGCTTTAGAGCATGGAAATCCTACCTAAATTGTAGTTTGTGCATTTTTGCTATGAAATTGTTAAAAAGGCTATTTTGTAAACTAGAATATTAGGGTATTTGGAATTTAATGAGATTAATTTCCGGAAATTGTTTCTATGACTTATTTAAGATATTTAATAAGTATATTGGCCGCTACATTCATTTAAACATCATGTTTTGTACAAAAACGGCGAATTGTGCTTGGTAGATTTACGGAAAAATGACTTTTTAAGTGAAATTGGGGTTTTTTTTTGAGTTTTAACCTAGTTTATATTAAAATTAGTGTTCGTGAATGTGCAAATGAGTGTGATTGGATTTTTCTCGATGGTTTGGCGTTTGTACGCCGACATCGAGGGTTTTTGGGTCGATTTGTGAAGCAACCATAGGTTTTGACCCATGTGGGATTCGTGCGTCGTTTTGGTCATGAGTCGGATTTTAATGCGATACGGTGCGTTATGATATGTAGGTACCCCATATGGACTTCGAGATGACAAGCAAGCGCCTGGCGGCGTCGGCACCGGCAAGCGAGGACCAGGTGAGTAGATTTATATCTACGGGGAGAAGTCGGGTGGATGGCGTATAGCACCCCCGCAGTTCGTGGTGATGTATACGAATACGTATGCACACATTTATATATTGTTTATATATTGTTTCAGTATATTGATGATAATATGGATATTTGGTGTTCTTGGATGATTTAGTGTCCTGAAACCCTAGAGTAGTGGTCGCACTACACATGCACACACCAACCCATACTTGCATACTTTCTTCTTTCATTTATGCTTATACGGGATATATAGTTATGTATTCACATGGGTATGGGAATATGGGTTCATATACGAATTTGAGGCTTGGGTTTGAGATGAGTCGATGAGATTTGTATTGAGGTTGTGACTTCGGTGATATGGCAGGATTCGTATTTGAGATACGACATGACGTTGTAGCGGGTCCTCAACGTAGTGTTTCACACACGTCCATGCATACTTAGGCGGTATCAGTATGGTACTAGTCGTAGATCAGTACCCCGATCATGATATTTGATAAAGAGGATACCAGGTGAATAGTATGATGAATGTGATATTGACCCGTACCCAGATTTGGGGATGCCGTACGACGGATTTACGTACGAGCTATATTTTGATGATTGATCCGCACTCTTGACTTGGGATGTCTGGTTATGGATATGATATTACTGAGGCGGGATCACCGACTACACATATACAGGTAGGTATATGTATCGACTCAGATGATAGGCGGTTTCCTTACCTGTAGTTCAGTTTGTTAGTTCAGCCGTATAGTTTAGTGTAGTTGTTAGATTAGATTAGACTCCTACCTATTTCAAAACTAACGAATCGTGGGTATTTTAAAAGACAGCCCAAGGGATCCTACGGATATTTCAAACGACGTATCTTTTCATAAAAACACCGTGGCCCCTATTTTCAAAACCCCATGATTCGTGTTATTTCAAAAGGCACCATTTGTAGGACTTATATTAGATTAATGCAGATTAGTTATAGTTGCGTCTAGTATTCAGCTCCCGCTCCTTATTGTGGTTCGCTTCGCATCGCATGCTTATATTATGTTTCATACTCCATTATTGATATCATGTTGTTAGGACACCAGCACCATTACCGATGATGCGTATGTACCACATACACTTACTTGCCGGCTCACATACATCTTCATCGGTAATTTCCATGTCACGTACACCTTAGAAAATATTATTGCTTGACATAGCATGTTAACTAATAGTTTAGACATTGTAGTTATTACCTGCTACTTCATGCATACTGTTATTCATTGTTATGCCGCATTCATGGATTCTCATGCATATATTCATTATTTTACGTGTTATTGAGGTTTCGGATTCGGATTTCCATGAGATTTTCTGGATTTGGAGAGAAACCGCAAAATATAAATAAACCTTTTCTCTCTTTTAAAATAAAAAGTGCGGTTTTCCCATGATGTATGAGTCGTCCACCATGAGTTTGCTGATGGATTTCGAGACCCGATTCGAGGAGACGGATGAACCGTTTCGGGTAGATGGTGGACCCGGTAAGGTGCCCCGGGGCAAGAAGCGCGTGATGATGATGATGCGAGCCTGGCAGGGGAGCACTACCTACCGGTGATATTACCCGACGCGTCGGATATCCGGAGGATACCACCGTGGTCTTGAGATGGATGGTAGGGGCCGGTCTGGACTGACGGCGCCCTAGATATTGTGATTGAGACTTGAGGTACATAGATTGTGACACAGAGATATCGAGGTATTTGGACACTTATTTTTGTGTCGATGCTGGGCACTGTTTTATGCTGATTTCATATATGGTACCTCATTTCTTTTAAAATACAGAAATCTCACTGATTTATGAAACCAGTTTTATTCAGTACATGCATTCTGTTTCATGCATTCATACATCATCCATATGATATATTGCTACCTGAGGCACTGACATGGGCACATGAGATCACACTCGGTTAGATATTACCCTAGCCATTGTTATAGGCTGCATGTTTTACATATATTTGAGGTTATATTATGATCATTGACCCAGGTTGCGTTATTTATGCGATTTCCTTCCGTAGATGTTTTTCTATTCATGAGTTGGCAACTCACCCCCGTTGTGCCCCAGTTTCTTGCAGGTTTGCCGTACAGGTTTCTTTACGGCTTTGCGGGCATAGTTTCCATTTCCGGGTGGCTTGCTAGTAGGTGGGTTATTTTTATCTTACCCATCCTTATATCTTGTATATTATTGTTCAGTTGTATCTAGAAGTTCCATCAACCAAACATGTATTTATTGAGATAGAGACCAGTGTTGTTTATTCTTTCGACCTTAAAGTCGCTCGTTATATTTCTGGTGGTTTTGAGTTTCCTTTTGAGTTTTGATCCTCGTTGTGGGCGTTGTATATTATATTGCTTGTGTGGTTGTGACCGTCGATTGACGAAGAGCTAGCTCCCGCTTGGGGATGCCTTTTTTCTTGATTTCGTATACCATTCATTTTGTATCCCGTTTGGGGGCCAGTATTTATAAAGGAGACTCTGTGGAAATTTTCAGTAAATTTTTTATGTTTTAAAAACCGCATAATTTGGCTTATGCTATTGAAACTACTTGCTTTAAGTTGGTTTTTCCTGCACTCTACTACCTTTCTTGGTTTGGATTTCTGGATTTTCGGTTTACTTAGATTACGTACGCCTCGAGACGTTCGTAGTTTAAGTGCCGGTCATGTTCCGTACTTTCGGGTCGTGACAGTATATGATCGCCCTCATACTGCTGGTAGTCAAGCAAGAATCCTAGGGGCTCTATCAACGTGTAATAGCAACCTGTAAGGTCACCTAAAGCAGTATACGATGATAAAGATAAACCAGATAGCATACTATCATCTTGAGTAAGACTGTCCTACCGGAATAGGTCCTCCCTCAATCATTGCAATCACGTGTCTGCGATCCAATAATTGACTTTGAGGGCACTATCTCCAACAATCTCCCACTTGCACTCAAGGCTAATTATTGTGATGCCGCATACTCACAGCCCGTGTGATACCGAACACCCAACTCCTCTACTAGTCAGTCTCACAAAACCCGTTTGCAAAACTATTGTGTTTGAGGAATAGCCTCATTGAGTGGATCCGCCTTGATGTTTCTTTCTATGTCTCTCTATATCTCAAGTTCACGGAGAAAACCATCTCCCGAAATGAGCAATACCTTTCTTAGAATGTGTCTGGATATCTGATGGGACCTAGCTCATAAATGAACTCCAAATCCAAACTTCTTAGACTGTATCGTCAACTGAACTTAATCAGTATCCCGCGTCATGCCTCCCTCAGTATCCCCTTGGACCACCTGTCCAGAATACTGCCCCTCGTCAGAAGGAAAAATATAACTCTGACAACCTCTTTGTCATCCATGTCACCTTGGAGGCCTAGAATGATAATTGTCTCCTAAAAGAGGCTGATGTTATCATATCCCTAGAACATCCACTTATGTTCAAAAACTTCTTCCGATCGTTTCTTCAGGATTGGATTAATATCAATTTATTGCATCCACTGCAAAAACAACATCTGGTGTGGTACTTAACATCTCATGATTGACTCAATTGCCTAAGAAAGTGATCTGCCAATCATGCACATCCCTTTCTCCTTTAGTCTGTAAGACACCTTGAGAGAGGGTGACTCCATCACCTGCAGGTACACCACCATGCCACGAGTCGTCCATTCTAAAGCACCTCTAGAATGCTGCCTAAGTACCCTGATTGGGAAACTACCCAAATCTAGATCTAAAACCATAGATCCAGTAACCAGAATGTCTGATATGAAATCCATTTCCTTTGTGGAGAAACTACTGTGTGACGACCAAAGTATAACCAATCGTAGTATAGGAATATCACTTCCTACTCTGTGTATGTCATCCAAATACCAGGACATCACACCCTACTATCTTCTTAACAGATCCATCCCCTATTCTGATGAAGTCAAACCTATGACTGTCACATCAGAAATTGATGATCTATCTCCGCTATTTCTGCTTTAGTCTATAAATAGACATAAGTCACTTGTCCACCAATGCTTCCGCTGCTCCCACTGACTATGACAACGCTCTGGCAGAGTCATATATACGTACACTTCTAAAGCTAGTTTAGAAGGACGCTATACTCATCCTCCTGCCGGCTCTCGCAGCCTGGAACAACAACAATGGCAAGTCTGGGTGAACAAGAACCTCCCTATCACCGTCCTTGAGGCTACCGGAGTACGTCTTGGGTGCTTGAGGTTACCCAACGTATCTGCGGAGTGGCCAATGGAATGTCAAACCAAATTGAATCTTTAGGTTCTTATCAAATTTTCAGTAATCGTTTGCGGTTCTGAAATCACTTCCAGTTCTACCGTACTCCCACTACTGTTTTCTGAAAAATTCCATTTTTTATCAAAACTGTGGTGAGTCTAGAACAATATCACTACTGATCTTCCTGATGGTAGAAAGTCAACCCTCATCATAGTCTGGGTCAACCCACAAACAGCCATTACAGAAACAAGCCTTGAGTTATCCGGAGTTTGGTTTTAAGCATAAGCCGGACAACTCCCCATACCTTAACATAGTTAATATATAAACTGTTCTATATCCAATATAGAAACAGAGGCACTGATTTAATTGAACCAGATTCAAATCATGCAGCTGTCTCCAGTGCATGTTAACTGAATGGAGAGAGTTCTATCAGCGTTACTCAACTTAGGAATGCTTCCAATTATGAGTGACCTAAAAGAGAAACTAGTTTCTCTCAATATCCATTACTATCAACTGAATACCATACACAAGTATCTATATCTTTGATCACCTTGAAGAATCTTGATACTTGCAATACCTGGTTCTCTACTTTATTTATATACCTACAACTTCTCAAAACTTCGGACCTTGCGTTTCTACGAATCACTTGCCTAAAACTAGAGAAGTCATAAGTAAACCGAATATAGTACGAGGACTAACCTCTCTGTTCTCATGGATGCTGGACAACATACAATACTCTGTATAAGTCCTTTGAGTCTAATAACTCAATCCCTGTGTGTCGTAGGTTGAAAACTGTACTGTGGTTATGAAGAATTACACCGTTGTTTAATGCTCCTTACCTAACCATCCACTGATATAGGTAAATGTCATAGACATAATTTCAAAAACATATATCTCACTCTATAAAAATAGACGTACAGATATATCAATTTGAAATTGGTGCATAACAGCGGATATTCAAAACAAAATATTTGCCGTCCGGCAATCAACCCAGGTGACTTTCTCAAATATCACCGATTACTACGAATCCCGATATAATGAGGATGATCACTCAATTCCCAATAACTTACTCCCACTCATCATCTGTAAAACCATACAGATGTGAGAATCATACCTGGTAAATACATACACTGGAGTAAGTATCTAATCGGGAAATCGGTTTTCCTTTAACAGTACACAGTGAAACTGAAACATTGAAATGTTTCGATGGGGTATCCCGGTATTCCTATTAATGCCTCTTCCATTATCCAGATTCACAACTGTAACCGTATAATTCTTTGTCATCTCTCCAAATCCCTTTATATGTCTTTAGTCATTACCTTCTGTACACCTTCTTAGGCTAAGTGGTTTTTTTCCTTGCCTACCGTTCGGCACCAGCCTATGGTTTGGAAGAAGACTATCCAATAAGCATAATAGGTGTACTGTCCTAATCCTAGGAGCAATCGCAATGAGAGAGAAGGTGAAGATAAAAGACAACCGAATAAACCTTATTTTATTTCTCCTGAACCAGAATCCATCCACGAACTGGAACAAGTTCCTTTCGAGTTCGTATATAACCATACGATGGAGTATCCAATAAACTGTGGATCTTCGTAGTGATACGGAGTGTTCTGGAGAAATACAAAGGTGATTTAGGATTGGCGAAGAAATACTTGGTTTGGTCGTGAATAGCAGCCGCAATTTACTTTGCCCTCTTACTAATCCCTTGATATGTCTTTACTTAATACCTTCTGTACACCATCATTAGGCTAATTGGTTTTCTTCAATCCCTACCGGTCGGCACCTGCCTATAGTTTGGACGAAGACTATCCAATTTGCGTAATAGGTGTACTATCCCCTAATCTAAGGGGCACTCGTAACCTGAGAGAAGGTAAAAGGAAAAGACAACTGAATAGTCCTATTCGTTTTCTCCAGAACCGGAAACCATCCTCGAATAAATTCATTCGAGTTCGTATATAACCATACGATGGTTTTATCCAATGGAAGTGGACATTCGTAGTAATACGGGGTGTCCTGGAGAAAAGGGTAAAAGTAGGAGTGGCAATGAGGTTTGCAACTCTGACAATCCAAAAGCCAGTGTTTAAGAAGGTTCAGTTAATTTTGGTCACTGAGTCATAGTCAAGGGTCGGGTTATGGTCCCTGCCAAAGAGAGAGAGAGAAAAGAAACACTCAGCGTGCACTCTAACCTAGATCAGAATGGTTACCAATTTATCTAATATGGAAACCTCCTACTGTACCAGCAAATTCTCCTCCAAACCTGAAAGAAGAATTAGTCGGGATCACCCGAGGAGTAAACCAACTCATCAGTGGGAATCGGGATCCAACTATCATCGCATGATAACGTGACGGAATCCGCTCACGTTATCACACTCCAGAAGGTATGCGCATATCTGGCAAGTTTCAGTTTCTTTAGAAACTTCCGATGTGATTTTTGCCCCATGCTCTTATGACCTTGGCGTGAGGTCAAAATATCATAAGTCACATGTCAAGTTCTAGCCATCATTTTCCTGGTTAATTTGAACCCACCCGTACAGACCCTTGGCGTATGCCAAAATAGTAGTACGACTGTCCCAAACCAACGCATCTATCTATGCAACAGATAAATACCTGGCAGCTACCAATCACTTTGCCTTGGCATGAGGTCAAAATACATAGCTTGAATACAACCGAATATTTAACTGAAATGACGGAGGGCTATGAATGGTTTCTGGCGAAAACCTTTTACGTAATGAACTTGATATCGTTGAAGGAACCGGATAGCTTTATAAAAATATAGTAGCGAAAACCTTTGCTAAAGAGGTCACTCCCGGTGAAGGGATCTCGGCACTTTTCCCGTAGAATGAGGTGCAGGATATTCCAACTGAATACCACGATGCAAAGCAAAAGTAAATGACTATAGTGAAGTAATTGCCCTGACGCAATCTTCTATCCAAGGGGTCACTCCCGGTGAAGGGATCTTGGCCCTTGCCTCGTCGACTGAGGTGCTGGATATTCATAACCGAATACCACTGTGCAAAACAAAAGAGAACGCCCTTGGAATAACTGCTTTTTGAAAAATGTTCCAAAAACATCAGAATAGGTTTGTTTAGCTTGCATTGATTCGAATCAACCCAGTCCCATCAATTGATCACACCAATAAAGAACGAAAATAATGATGTATGTATATGCCATCCGCATTCGCCACTGGGTCCCGTCATTACCCATTAGGTTACTTAACTAACGACAGAGCGAGGACTGGACTAGCGCGGATGCAAAACATATACAACATCTACTAGTATATATATCAATATATAATATTCGCTCAAGACATGATAAAATGCAACATCACAGAAATCTAATAAGCATCACAGAACAATACAGATATCTGGGATCCCTGGGCTTCACAGAGCCGCTACTAAAACCCGACGTTCCCCTGGTCGTGTGGATAGCCTGTGAAATGAAATCCTAGACCCCTACGGGCGCGGAAAGTTACCCGCCAAAACCTGAAGCGAGGCAGCCCCCTTCAGCAACGTGAATGGACCACCAGCACTTCACGGAATCCGGTAACTTGGGCACCTTTCCTAGGCCAACCTGTACCCTCTACGAGTGTGGTGAATAGCCCGCCGATTCTAGAGTAAAGCCCCCTCCATCTTAATGCCATGATATGCGGGCCCATTTATAGGGTTCCTTGGCACACTAGTAAAGGTTCATAAAGCATCAAACATGCCCGAATAAAATTTTACATGTGCCGAACAACCCAAAGACGAGATCTTTGCTAGATTATTAGGGTTTAGCATGCAAGATAACATCTTTAAAGCTAAGTGTGAGGGATTACAACGTTTGTAGTCCGCTCCTTTGCTTCACAAGCTCCGAGTAGAAGTCCCTTTGCCGCGATCCATGATCTCCCGGACTCAAGAGAGGCTCCACGACTCGAACGATCCATGCTAGCTTGAAGTGTTGCGATTCTCCGATGATCTACGTCGAAGTTGCTATAACCCAAGATTTCTCACTCTAAAGAGATGAACACCCTAATCTAATGGGCTAGATTAGATGGGGATGATGGAGTAGTATTTATGCTATCTTTTTATTTCACTTTCTCACAATAAATCATCACAAAAGGAATAAGTAGTGAGCTCTCTCTCAAAAACCAAAGAGAGAAGAAGAAGAAGAATGAAAGATAGAATAATCCTTTTGTGATGAATAGTAGTCAAGAGTATATGATTGATATCAAACCATGGTCAAGGATGAGAGTCTTAAACTTTGTAGAGAATAAATTAGGGTTAGGTTAAGGATAGGGATCAACCATAATATCTTTACCAAGACAAAAGATAATCCTTCTAGAATGTGCAAGAAAGAGCTAACCCTAATCAAACCCTAATCCCTCATTATCATCGTTAAACATGTTTTATAATAAATCATATCATGTCACAATAATATATATCACATATATATTATATATTTGCAACAAAAGAAAATAATACAATTAACATATATCGCATATATATCAATGTATTAATCCGGTGAGAAAATGAAATAATAAAGTGAGCCAATATTAGATAATGTAATATAATATATCATATATATCATTATACATTAAATCATCGAATCAACACTTGATCCAACGATCCGGCTATATCGAATATAACCGACTAATATTTCATGTACCGATTCATCGAATCAACACTTGATCCGATGTCCCGATTCATATCTAAATATCGCGAGAATATAATATGGTATCTCATATCGCATTATCCTCGGTCCTGCACATATCACATATGTGCCTCTACTCTGTTTTTCCTGAGCCAAGAAACCTCTGTGTAGGACTCTAAAGAATCGTCAATACGCCGGTAGCAGGTGATGATCATATCAAACACCCACAAGCTGCAAGCGGTCAGCTAAACGTAACAGCCATCCAGGTATTGAGCGATCAGAAGATCAACAAGCTAGCCTGTCCGTTCTCCTGTGAATCCAATCAGTAACACTCCCGTACAGTCCGGTCTGTTCGTCTGATATGTCGCATATCAAGTCTAGGGGTGGTATACGTCAGACCCCAGTAACCGATAAGTCGTGTCGATGTGAGGCTCATAACAGGTCGAGATACTACTGGTAACACTTACCAGTATATCTCTATATCAGCCCTGGCCAGGGACTTCCAGTTATAGCCAATCGAACACAGCACGACATCAACTCCCTATACCAGGAGAAACGAATCCCCTCCTATCGCTCATTGCCTCCATGTGATTCGGGACTGCACCCAAAAGCCACCGTTTTGCACGCCCTCTTGGATGTGGTAAGGTGGAAATCAAAGCACAGTGGGAATCACACAAGTCTCTATGACGATCTCGGGTCTACAGACTACCCTGTACCAGTGTCACCAGAAAACTGCCATCTGACATGTGGTATATCACCAACTGGGAGTTCTCGGCGAGTCCGTCCAGTGTACCCAGTCTTCACTGAGCACCCGTACACCATCCTTGATGTCAAACACCGATGGATATGGGATCATCCATCGCCCATCATATGGGTCAAGATGTGTATACGCTAGTCTACTATGGTGTATCGATGCCCTGTCTCGATATACCCTCGACTAGGAACATTTATAGGATATACTCATCGACTACCGTGGCCCCACTAGTATGATCTCATCATAATCCCAGTAGTCGAGTACAGATCCTAAGAGCTTTATCAACATGTGAGAGAAAGACAGCAAACCAATACAAGTCAACATGTTAAGATAAAGTGAAACCAAATAGCATACTATCATGACGAGCAAGAAAGTCCTCTGTATATATCTAAGCATCCATTATAATGTACAACAATGGCCTCTAGGGCATATACATAACTAACAATCTCCCACTTGCACTAAGGCCAGCTGCTGTAGTATCGCATACCTAGCATCCCGAATAATCTCTCAAACTGTATCTAGGGAATAGCCTTCGTGAATGGATCCGCAGTGTTGTCCTTCGTATCTACTCTCCTGACCTCGATCTCCCGGCGATCAACTATCTCCCTGATCAGGTGATACCGCCTCAGAATATGTCTGGACTTCTGATGGGACCTGGGTTCCTTGGCCAAAGCCACAGCTCCATTGTTATCGCAATACAGAGGTATTGGATGCTCAATGGATGGAACCACACCAAGTTCACTAATGAACTTCTTGATCCAGACAACCTCTTTGGCAGCATCGTTGGCAGCAATGTATTCAGCCTCCATCGTCGAGTCTGCAACGGTATCCTGTTTGGAACTCTTCCAACATACCGCCCCTCCATTGAGGGTAAAGACAAATCCCGAGTGCGACTTAGAGTCGTCCTTATCACTTTGGAAGCTGCAATCGGTAAAGGACTCCACCTGGAGTTCTCCGTTACCATACACCAAGAACATCTCCTTAGTCCTTCGTAAGTACTTGAGAATGTTCTTTACAGCTGTCCAGTGACTCTCTCCAGGATCTGCGTGATACCGACTCACTACACTTAGTGAGTATGCTACATCGGGTCTGGTACATAGCATCACATACATGATAGAGCCTACTGCCGAAGCATATGGTATCCATTGCATGCGAGCTCTCTCCAAATCAGTCTTGGGAGACATCTCTTTGGAGAGAGTGAGTCCAGAGATCGTGGGTTAGTTCCCACGCTTGGATTCTTCCATACTAAACCTCTTTAGTATGGTGTCAATGTACCTGGATTGGGACAATCCCAATATCCGTTTAGATCTATCTCTATAGATCATGATTCCCAATATGCAGGAGGCATCACCTAGATCTTTCATTGAGAATCTTTGTGATAAGAAGAGCTTGACTGATTGCAGCATAGAAATATCATTTCCTATCAAGAGTATGTCATCCACGTACAATACGAGGAAGACTACCTTACCCTCTGCTACCTTCTTATAGATACAAGGTTCATCTATATTTTTGATGAAGTCAAACTCTTTGACTACAACATCAAAACATATGTTCCAACTCCGTGATGCTTGCTTTAACCCATAAATGGATTTAAGCAGCTTGCACACCTTTCCGCTGCTCCCACTATCTACGAAGCCCTCTGGCTGAGTCATGTACACGCTCTCTTCTAAATCACCGTTTAGAAAGGCGGTCTTAACATCCATTTGCCAGATTTCGTAGTCATGGTATGCAGCAATGGCAAGTAAGATCCGGATGGACTTAAGCATAGCCACTGGAGAAAAGGTTTCGTCATAATCCACACCTGGTCGTTGACGAAAACCTTTTGCTACAAGTCTAGCTTTGAAAGTCTCAACTTTTCCATCTACACCAAATTTCTTCTTAAAGATCCACTTGCTCCCAATGGGTTTTACCCCTTCAGGAGTATTTTCCAAAATCCATACTTTATTGGTGTACATGGATTCCATCTCAGATCGCATTGCATCCAGCCATTTCACAGAGTCACTACTCGTGATGGCCTGCTCGAAACTAGTTGGATCATCATCTTCCACGATGCAATCCTCGCTTCCACCATCAATGAGAAAACCGTAGTATCTCTCAGGCGGATGAGAAACCCTGCTAGATCGGCGGAGAGGCTGGGGTTCGTCGGGTACTACTGAATCCTCTGTTTTTACCAAGTCTTCTGTTCTAGTTTGTGTCGCTGGAATCTCTTCCAGTTCTACCTCAATGCCACTAATCGGTTTCATAAGAAAACCTTTTTCTAAGAAAGTGGCATGTCGAGAAACAAACACCTTTTGTTCCTCGGGGTGGTAGAAGATATACCCTTGTGAATTTTTAGGATATCCTACAAACTTACATAAGACTGATCTTGCCTCTAGTTTGTCCGGATTTTGTCTTTTGACATAGGCTGGACAACCCCATATCTTAACATACTTAAGAGATGGTCTCTTCCCTTTCCATATCTCATATGGAGTGGTAGGCACTGATTTGGTAAGAACCATATTCAATAGGTGTATGGCTGTCTCAAGCGCATACCCCCAGAAGGAAATAGGTAACTCAGTTGTACTCATCATTGAACGCACCATATCTAATAGGTGCGATTCCTTCGTTCCGATACACCGTTGTGCTGTGGTGTATAAGGTGGAGTGAGCTGAGAGAGAATCCCATTCTCTTTTAGATAATCTTAGAACTCATTGCTCAAGTATTCTCCTCCTCGATCAGATCGAAGGACCTTAATACTTTTGCCCGTTTGGTTCTCTACTTCGTGCTTATATTCACTGAATTTCTCAAAAGCTTCAGACTTGTGTTTCAATAGGAACACATGCCCGTATCTAGAGAGATCGTCAGTGAATGTAATGAAGTAGGAAGAACTTTTCCTGGCATGCGTAGACACAGGACCGCATACATCACTATGTACCAGTCCTAAGAGTTCCGTAACTCTTTCTCCGTGTCCACTAAACGGAGCTTTGGTCATTTTTCCTTTGAGACATGAATGCCAAGTATCATAAGATGATAATTCGAACGGATTCAAATAACCATCCTTATGTAACTTAGCCAGTCGTGTCGCATTGATATGACCAAGTCTACAATGCCACCAGAAGGATTCATTCATTTCTGAACTCTTTCTCTTGTGCGTATTTTGTATATTGAGGACTGTATTTTGATTTAGAATGAATATGCCATTATGTAACGAGCCTGATGCAATCAACTTTTGATATAGGAATATGTTCATAACATTATCCTATACTACAAAATTATATCCTTCTTTACTCAATAAAGAAACTGATATAATGTTGCACATCATGTTCAGTATATAATAGCACTCATTCAGAATCAGTGTATCACCACTTGGTAATACTAGGTGATATTCGCCAACTGCTTTGGCTGCAACATTTGCACCGTTCCCTACTTGAACGGAATGATCACCTTTTCCCAGTTCTATACCTTTACGCAGCCCATGTAACTGTTTACATATGTGGGATCCTGATCCGGTATCTAATACCCAGGACGTAGGGTGAACTGAGAAACAGTTCTCAATAACTAACACACCTAAAGAAGATGCATCAACATGCATGTTCTTTTGGGCGGCGTGAGAATCCAGATATTCTCCTGTTTCCTGTTCAGTCTTATAACTCTTATAAGAAAGAACGGATCTAACGTTCCCCTGCTCAGTATAATAAGCGGGTTCAGTCAATACATCCATATTATTATCTTGATTATGGCCTGACATGGTCGCTACCTGGAGAGAGAGAGAGAAGAAAACACTTTAGCGTATGCTCTTGCAAGATTAGATTGGTTATTATCTTATCTAATCAGGATGTCTCCCACTGTTTTTATCAAATCTACCTTTCAAACCCTAAAAGGTAAGATTAGCCGGGATTAATTACACCCTACAATTTCGTCAATCTTTCAGCCAGATCGGTGTCGGTAATTTGAGGAAGGTTCCCCGTGCTTTCGCTTGGACCTAATTAAAGTAAACCTCGTTTTCCCAGAGGCGTAACCCCGTTAACACTTTTCTAGACACCTACTTGATCGACTAATTGTCCTGTGTAAAACTCTCCCAAGAGTAACTCTTACTCGCAGCGGGTATCGGGATCCAACTATCTCATAGAAGGTATGCAATCTCATTGAAAATTTCAACACTTGAAATTCCCAATAATATTTTACCCCTAGTGTTCTATGACCTTGACGAATGCCAAACAACCCATAGTCCACTAGTCATGTTCAACCCGTACATTTCTTGATTGAATTAAACCCACCCGCACGACCCTTGACGAATGCCAAACAACGCCGTACGAATACCCTAATCCAATCTGCATCATATGCATAAGCAGATAAATACTAGTTAGCTACCGTACAATGCGCCTTGACGAATGCCAAACTACCATAGCACGAATACTAAGTAGTACTTATCTGAAATGACGGAGGGCTATGCAGGTTTTTCAGAAAACCATGAGCGTAATGAACTTGATATCGTCGTAGAATCATGTGAAATTTTGAAATGGAGTGTTTTTGACGCTTTCATTGGTTTTGCTAAAGAGGTCACTCCCGGTGAATGGATCTCGGCTCTTTCCTCATCGAATAAGGTGCAGGACATATCATATATATCACTGTGCAAAGCAAAACCCTAAAAGCAATCAAAAGACAAACCGAGTTTTGTAGCATCTGCCAGTTTCGCTAAAGAGGTCACTCCCGGTGAAGGGATCTCGGCTCTTTCCTCATCGAATAAGGTGCAGGGTATATCATATATACCACTATGCAAAGCAAAACTGTAGCTACCCTTTTTATAAAGTTTTGATTCTACAACATCTTTTAGGTTTCTTTTCTTTTTATTAATCTTATTAATAAAAAATCCTATCTGCTTATGCTTCCTAAGCATCACAGATAAATACGACGTACACTTATGACATCCGCATTCGCCTCGATGTCCCCAAGTGCACCGTTAGGTTAGGTAACTAACGACAGAGCAGGGCAGGGCTAGTGCTGGTGTAAAACATAAGTAACGTCTATATAATATATCATATATACTATATACTTTATCCATCACAACATATCAAATGATCACATCACAGATATCGCAGCAGAAACATAGATATAATGTGGGATATACTAGGACGTCCGTATTTAGTATTTAGCCAACGATAGAAAATACGGATTCCACGGTCGTGATGAATAGCCAAGCCCACACCCTGGACCCCTACGAGAGCGGCAAGCGACCCTACCAATTGTGGAGTTTAGGAGACCCGGTCTCGACTCCTCGAGATGGCCTCCCACTGAACCCCAGAACTCGGTCACCTGTGCTCCCCTCCTTGGGTCCATCCTAATGCGGAAAAGTAAATAATATACAACACTGGTGGCATCAACCTCAACCTGGAAGTGCCCCAAATAAAAGAATATTACATTACATTTGAATTTACATGAATGAAAATTTAAAACTCTCATCTCACATAAAACCCCCAGCTATTCAATCGCGACAATCCTGCACATCATATCTCAGCAACATATAATATCTCATATCATCAACATAAGTAAGTATGCATACACCGATCGTCGTCGATGTATAGCAACGACAATCGGCAATACAACTACATACTACACTTACGGTCACAGAAAAGAATGTGTAAAACTACAATATTTGGAATCCACAATCACTTTAGACATTGTAAATCCGAAATATCACATACTTCGCATTTCATGCCTAACATAATGAATTCCATATATTGTATCACATTCCAGATAAATAGACAGTATTAAACTTTTCGAACAGATAATCAAATACCCAAAATTTCCTAAAGTGCTCAACACTTGAGCGGAGTTCAAATAATCCGGAATGTGTCACAGAAGTAGCGGTCTAGCCGTAGAAGGGTCAAGCCAACGCCTCACATGTGGCACGCCGTACTGCCCCAAACCCGAAGGTTGAAAAGGCAGTTCAAGACGGTCACATAATCGAGTTTAGGTTTGTTGTCTTCTAGAGGGTCCACCACAAAACTTGCACGCATTTGCGAAAGATTTAAACTCGAGAAAAGATTCAACACTTGAAAATTTTTTTTTGTCGGGAAAAAGTGAGTTAATGATATCCGTTCGAACTTTTTAACAGTTTCTAAATATCCGGAAAAACAATAACAAATTTAAAATTCCCGATCGAATAGACGATTACAAAATAAACCCCAGAATACTTAACACTTGAGTCAGATTAAAAATACCCATAAAATATTAACTACAAAGACAAGAATTACTGTGCAAATATCCGTACCTAATACCCTTATACTGCCGCGGAACCGCCGCCAAAGGTGGGTACTTGCCGCGGTTCCGCGGCTATATAGACGAGTTGGGGGCACGTGTTTCACTATAATTCTTATATTTCCCTTCTGATTTTTTTAGGTATTTTTAATTCAGAAAAATCCCAGATTTTGAAAAATATCCAGAGAGGGGGTTAACTTTGTCGGTTCGGGTTCGATCGGAATTTTAACTTCGTAAACACGTCGCCTAATGCTCTAGATAGCCTCTGATACCACTGTAGGGTTCCTAGGCACACTAGTGAAGGTTCATAAAGCATCAAACATGCCCGAATAAAATTTTACATGTGCCGAACAACCCAAAGACGGGATCTTTGCTAGATTATTAGGGTTTAGCATACAAGATAACATCTTTAAAGCTAAGTGTGAGGGATTACAACCTTTGTAGTCCGCTCCTTCGCTTCACAAGCTCCGAGTAGAAGTCCATTTACCGCGATCCACTATCTCCCGGACTCAAGAGAGGCTCCACGACTCGAACGATCCATGCTAGCTTGAAGTGTTGCGATTCTCCGATGATCTACGTCGAAGTTGCTATAACCCAAGCTTTCTCACTCTAAAGAGATGAACACCCTAATCTAATGGGCTAGATTAGATGAGGATCATGGAGTAGTATTTATGCTAACTTTTTTATTTCACTTTCTCAAAATAAATCATCAAAAAAGGAATAAATAGTGAGCTCTCTCTCAAAAACCAAAGAGAGAAGAAGAAGAAGAATGAAAGATAGAATAATCCTTTTGTGATGAATAGTAGTCAAGAGTATATAATTGATATCAAACCATGGTCAAGGATGAGAGTCTTAAACTTTGTAGAGAATAAACTAGGGTTAGGGTCTGGTTAGGTTAAGGATAAGGATCAACCATAATATCTTTACCAAGACAAAAGATAATCCTTCTAGAATGTGCAAGAAAGAGCTAACCCTAATCAAACCCTAATCCCTCATTATCATCCTTAAACATGTTTTATAATAAATCATATCATGTCACAATAATATATATCACATATATATAATATATTTGCTACAAAAGAAAATAATACAATTAACATATATCGCATATATATCAATGTATTAATCCGGTGAGAAAATGAAATAATAAAGTGAGCCAATATTAGATAATGTAATACAATATATCATATATATCATTATACATTAAATCATCGAATCAACACTTGATCCAACGATCCGGCTATATCGAATATAACCGACTAATATTTCATGTACCGATTCATCGAATCAACACTTGATCCGATGTCCCGATTCATATCTAAATATTGCGAGACTACAATACGGTATCTCATATCGCATTATCCTCGGTCCTGCACATATCATATATGTGACTCTACTCCATTTTTCCTGAGCCAAGAAACCTCTGTGTAGGACTCTAAAGAATCGTCAATACGCCGGTAGCAGGTGATGATCATATCAAACAACCACAAGCTGCAAGCGGTCAGCTAAACGTAACAGCCACCCAGGTATTGAGCGATCAGAAGATCAACAAGCTAGCCTGTCTGTTCTCCTGTGAATCCAATCCGTAACACTCCCGTACAGTCCGGTTTGTTCGTCTTATATGTCGCATATCAAGTCTAGGGGTGGTATACGTCAGACCCCAGTAACAAATAAGTCGTGTCGATGTGAGGCTCATAACAGGTCGAGATACTACTGGTAACACTTACCAGTATATCTCTATATCAGCCCTGGCCAGGGACTTCCAGTTATAGCCAATCGAACACAGCACGACATCAACTCCCTATACCGGGAGAGATGAATCCCCTCCTATCGCTCATTGCCTCCATGTTATTCGGGACTGTACCCAAAAGCCACCGTTTTGCATGCCCTCTTGGACGTGGTAAGGTGGAAATCAAAGCGCAGTGGGAATCACACAAGACTCTATGACGATCTCGGGTCTACAGACTACCCTGTACCAGTGTCACCGGAGAACTGCCATCTGACGTGTGGTATATCACCAACTGGGAGTTCTCGGCGAGTCCGTCCAGTGTACCCAGTCTCCACTGAGCACCCGTACACCATCCTTGATGTCAAACACCGATGGATATGGGATCATCCATCGCCCATCATATGGGTCAAGATGCGTATACGCTAGTCTACTCTGGTGTATCGATGCCCTGTCTCGATATACCCTCGACTAGGAACATTTATAAGATGTACTCATCGACTACCGTGGCCCCACTAGTATGATCTCATCATAATCCCAGTAGTCGAGTATAGATCCTAAGGGCTTTATCAACAGGTGAGAGAAAGATAATAAACCAATACAAGTCAACATGTTAAGATAAAGTGAAACCAAATAGCATGCTATCAAGACGAGCAAGAAAGTCCTCTCTTTATATATCTAAGCATCCATCATAATATACATCATATGTACAACAATGGCCTCTAGGGCATATACATAACTAACACCGTTGCCCTCTAGAACCCGGCTATCCGTGCACCCCTCCGCGGGGTAATCCTAGTACATAAAGTAAAATATACATACAACGGGTACATCGACCTCACCCCGGTCGTGGCCTAAAAGAATAATATACAAACAGGCAGTGACGGCAGTGCACATGTCGGACGCTCGCCCCGCAATATCAAATGTACATTTAAAACGAAACTGTACTACCATTGCATCCAGGCTATCCCCCACGACCAATCCGCAACATCACAGCACAACACAGAACATCAACGTGAATGTCACATTCGCAAATTATTCTAACCGGGCTATAGCAGTTAGACAGGATTTACTGATCAAGTGACATTCATGGTCACAGATATAAAGTAAATACTGTGAACTAACATGTTTAAAATTTTCGATCGATCAAATTTACCGAAGTGGGCCCCAAGCACTACAACAGCACTAAAAGAAAATCTGGGCCCAAACAGAACATTCCAAAAACCCCCATTTTCAACCCAGGAGCTCTCTGTGAAATTTTGATGCATTGAACAGTACAGGTGGCGGCGGAACCGCGGCCCAAGTATGGGTTTGGCCGCTGTTCCGCTGTGGGATAGTGTGAACATGCGACCAAAATTTCACAGAATGCTTATAATTTCCTGAATGTGTTTCTGCAACAACCTGAAAAACTTTTGGAGCCAAAAAAAAAATTCGACAGAGAATTGATGCATTCAAATCGTGGGTTTTGGAATTTTGTTCGATCGAAAATGTAAACACATTAGACCAAGCTAGACTAGGTTAATGGCGTGGCTCTGATACCAGTGTAAGTGCACGGCGGTGCCCCGGTTGTCAATCCGAGGCCAAAATGCGGAAACGATAGTTACTTTAACTTTTAAAACTGGCACCACCGCGCACAAAAATCCCGGATCGGGCCATTAATCTAATCCTACCAATATAGAGAAGGGGTAGAGAGATAAACCGAGCAATCCGTGTCCTTCGGTCTTCTCGTCGTCGTCCCGATCTCCCCGCGGAATCTCCGGTCTTCACCTTCTCACCGGAACGGCACCACATCGCCGGCTTCTTTTACGGGCTCCCACCTCTGGACTGAGGCAACTCGGGCATGAAGTTGGCGAGTCGACGTGCCCAAGAATTGCAGTAGAACGTAGTGTAGAAAGTTATATGTCTCATGGGGTTTGAGGAAGTTGCCTTTTTGGTGGTGAAAGAGATGTAGTGAACTTTTGTGATGGCTATGTGATTTTTCAAGCAAATGAAATACAAAATCCCTACCCCAAAAATTGGGACAGCCCCCTCCTTAGCTTGGCCGGCCATATGCATGAGGAAAAAAGAGAATGGAGTGAATTAGAATGAAAAAGAAGTGAGCCCCAACATCATGCAAGAGAGAGAAAGGGTGATGATAATAAGCAATGATCACAATCAAAGTCCAACACTCCATCAACCATCATAACTTCCAAAAGTTAAGCAATCATGAAGTGAAGAAGTCAAATGATGGTGCAACCATCATGAAGCAACAACTTGCACATAACACCCTACACAATGCTAATTTTCACAACTGCAAATAAGCCCTCCTCCACCAAAATTCAGCCAACGAAAGGACGAAAGGAAAACTGGCTGAAACGGAAAGCAAACTGGCAAATTCAAAAAACCGATCCCGTAATAAATTACCGGAAACCCCGCTACTGTATATACATACCCGCATTTGTATTCCGAGCGAAATACAAATGCAATGAGACAAAAATCTACACTGTACAATACTAGGATCCGGCTTAAACCAAAGCCCGCTAGTAATATCCGTCCGATCATGATCCGTGCAATACCGTGTTGGAGATAGTGCCCTCAGAGTCAATTATTGGATCACAGGCACGTGATTGCAATGATTGAGGGAGGACCTATCCCGGTAGGACAGTCTTACTCGAGATGATAGTATGCTATCTGGTTTATCTTTATCATCGTGTACTGCTTTAAGTGACCTGACATGTCGCTATTACACGTTGATAGAGCCCCTAGGATTCTTGCTTGACTGCCGGCAGTATGATGGCGATCATATATGTGAGAGCTGGTAGTCTATAAGCACATCCTTAAAAGGTCCCTAGTCGTAGGAGTTTCGAGACAGGGCATCGATACTCCATTAGTAGACTAGTGTATACAGTCGAGACCCTGACGAGGGGCGGTGGCCGGTCTCACAAGCCACTGGTGTCAGTTGGTTCACCTAAGATGTATACAGGTGCTCATTGGGTTATGAGTACACCGGACAGGACTCGCCGGGAACCTGCTAGTTGGTCATATACCAGATGTCAGATAGCAGTTCCCTGGTGACATGTGTACCGGTTAGTTCATCGACCTGAGATCGTCATTTGTCTCGTGTGAGTTCCCACTGTGCTTTGATTACTACCCTACCACGGCTCAAAGGAGTCGTGCAAACAGGTTTTAGTTGGGTACAGTCCCGAGCCACATGGAGGCAGTGAGCGGATCTGCAGGGGTTCGTCTCTCCCGGTATTGGGGGTGAGGTCGCGCTGTGTCTAGGAGAGCCATTACACGAAGCCCTCGGCCGAGGCAAGGAGATTTACTGGTAGGTATTCCAGTAGTATCTCAGGGTGTTCTGGGCTACGCTCCGACACGACTTGTACCGCTTTTGGGGGTCTGACTTTTACCAACCCCCTAGGCCCGCCATGCGATACTCATAGACGAACGGACCGGACTGTACGGATATTGTCACTGACAGGCTCAGTAGGGTGTCGGGGTGAGCTTCCTCATCGACGTCCCTTTTGGTCAATAGCTGGTGGCCCGTCACGTACTGGCTTATACCTCTGACGTGCTAGTGGTTAAATCCACAGCCATAGTATTGACGAGTCTTTAGAGTCCACCACAGTTACAGCTACTCAAGTTTCGGGCGAAACGCTGTAGAGGCCGTATGGAGATATGGCAGGGTCCGATCAGATACGTGCGGTATTGCACAGATCAGGATCGGACAGTATTGTACTAGTAGCCGTATAGTTATATGGCAGAGTTAGATCAGATACGTGCGGTATTGTACGGATCAGGATCGGACGGATATTACTAGCCGGCTTTGGTTTAAGCCGGTCCTAGTTTAGTACAGTGTAGATTTTGTCTCTTTGCATTTGTATCCGGACGGAATACAGATGCGGGTGTGTATGCACAGTATGGGGTTTTCCTGTAATTTATTACGGGACCAGTTTTCTGGAGTTTCCAGTTTGCATTCCGTTCCGGCCGGTTTTCCTTTGTTCTTTCCCGGCCGGACTTTTCCGATGGAGGGGGTTATTTGCAGTTTTGCAAATAACACTTTATGGAGGTTTTTCTTGCAAAAGTATTTATCATGATAACTTATTTAGATACCATTCCTTTCATTCTTCTTTTCATGCTTTATGAAGATTAGAAGTGATGAGATAGGATTTGATCTTTGATTAGAGTTGTGATGATGAGGTTTGGATATGGTCACCTTTCTTTTGCTCCTACACTCACCTCCCTTTGCATTATGTTTCATTCCTCCACCATTCTTCTCACTTGATGGAAAATGGTAGAAAGAAAGAAAGAAAGAAAAAGGAGAGAGTTCTTCATTCTTGAGAGTTTCATCTTCTTGATCTCATTCATGCTAGAAAAATGCAAGCACCATTTTTCTTATCTCATTTCCTCCATCAAGGCAACCAAAACCCAAGTGAGACACTACACTACACATTCTACAGCATATCTTGAGCATGTCGAGTTGCCGGCTTCATGCGCGAGTTGCCTCGGTATTGAGGCGGGAGCCCGTAAAAGAAGAAGGCGATGTGGTGCCTTTTCCGGCGAGGAGGCGACGATGTGGAGGCAACACTTTCCGCGGGAGATCGGGATGACGACGAGAAGACCGGAGGACTCGGATCACTCGGTATACTTCTTACCCTATCTCTTGATTGCTAGCTTTAGGTTAATGGTAAACGATCCGGGGTTTTCATTATCCGCGGTAGCGCCGGTTTCCGAGTAAGGAAAATTTTTTATTCCGCATTTTGGCCTCGAGCAAGAGGCCGGGGCGCTGCCGTGGCGCAACATGGTATCAGAGCCACGCCATTAACCTTACCTAGCTTGTTCTAATGTGTTTTTCAGTTCCGATCGACCGAAATTCCAAAAACTGTATTTTTCCTTCACATCAGTTTCTGTCGAAATTTTTTGGAGTCTAAAAATTTTTCAGGTGGTCTCAGAATGATGTGCAGGGAGTTCTAAGAATACTGGAAAAATTTGGTGACACAATTCCTCCGTACGACCGCGGAAGGGCGGCCAAAACCCCCTTTTGGCCGCGCTTCCGCCGCAGGAGTATGGGTTCGTGTGATTAATTTTTTGCAGTGGGCTTGTGGGCTTAAATTAGGGGTTTTGGAATATTAAAAATGGGCCCAGGTTTTCTGTGAGTGCTACAGTTTTGTTTGGGGCCCACTTGTTAAGGTTTGATCAATCGGAAAATTTTAAACACATTATTTCACAGTATTTACATTATATCTGCGACCATGAATGTCACTTGATCGGTAAATCCGGTCTAACTGCTATAGCCCGGTTAGACGGATTTGCGAACGTGACTTTCACGTTGATGTTCTTTGTTTATGCTGTGATGCTGCGGATCGGTCGTGGGGATAGCCTGGTTGCAATGCTAGTACAGTTGTGGTGGTATTATGTATATTTGATATTGCGGGGCGAGCGTCCGACATGTGGACTGCCGTCACTGCCTGTTTGTATTATTATTTTGGGGCACGACCTGGTTGCGGTCGATGTACCCGTTGTATGTATATTTTACTTTCTGTACTAGGATTACCCCGCGGTGGGGAGCACGGATAGCCGGGTTCTAGAGGGCAACGAGCCCGCATCTCATGGCATTGAGACGGAGGGGGCTTCACTCTAGGATTGGCGGGCTATTCGCCGCACTCGTAGGGGGTACAGGTTGACCCAGGTGGGGTGCCCAAGTTACCGGATTCCGTGAAGTGCTGGGTGGTCCATTCACGGTGCTGGAGGGGGCTGCCTCGCTTCAGGTTTTGGCGGGTGACTTGCCGCGCCCGTAGGGGTCTAGGATTTCATTGCACAGGCTATCCACACGACCAGGGGAACGTCGGGTTTCAGCAGCGGCTCTGTGAAACCCGGGGCTTCCAGATATCTGTATTGTTCTGTGATGGTGTACATTTCTGTGATGTTGCATTTTATCACGCCTTGAGCGAAATATAATATATTGGTATATATATTAGTAGATGTTGTATATGTTTTACATCCGCGCTAGTCCAGTCTCCGCTCTGCCGTTAGTTAGCTAACCTAACGGGTGATGACGGGACCCAGTGGCGAATGCGGTTGGCATATACGTACGTCAGTATATTTTCGTTCTTTGTGGTGTGATCCATTGATGGGACTGCGTTGATTCGGATCAATGCAAGATAAACAAACCTATTCTGATGTTGTCGGAACAATTTTTCAAAAAGCTGTTATTGCAAGGACGTTCACTTTTGTTTTGCATCGCGGTATTCATTTGGAATATCCTGCTCCTCAGTCGACGAGGCAAGGGCCGAGATCCCTTCACCGGGAGTGACCCCTTGGACAGAAGTTTGCGTCAGGGCATTAACTTCACTATAGCCGATTACTTTTGCTTTGCATCGTGGAATTCAGTTGGAATATCCTGCACCTCATTCTACGGGGAAAGAGCCGAGATCCCTTCACCGGGAGTGACCTCTTTAGTAAAGGTTTTCGTCACTATATTTTCATAAAAGACTATGCAGTTCCTTCAACGATATCAAGTTCATTACGTTAAAGGTTTTTCGCCAAAAACCAGCCGTAGCCCTCCGTCATTTCCTACAGGTATTATTTGGTATTCGTGCTGCGTTTGTTGACCTAGTCAAGACGTAGTGTTCAGTAGCTAAGTGGTACTTGTTTGTTGCATAAGTGGGATTGGTTAGGACAGTCGTGCGGCCTTGTTGACCTAGTCAAGGGCACGTACGGGTGGGTTTAATGCAATCCAGAATAATGACGGGTTGAACTTGACTGGCGGTTTATGGTTTGTTGACCTAGTCAAGGTCATAAACCGCTTGGGGTAAAAATCACATCGGGAGATTTCAAAAGAACTGAAACTTGCCAGGCATGCGCGTACCTTCTGGAGTGTGGTGATGTGAGTGGATTCCGTCACGTTATCATGCGATGAGAGTTGGATCCCGATTCCCACTGATGAGTTGGTTTACTCCTCGGGTGATCCCGACTAATTCTTCTTTCAGGTTTGGAGGAGAATTTGAGGTACAGTGGGAGGTTTCCTGATTAGATAAAGTGATAACCATTCTGATCTAGGTTAGAGTGCACGCTGAGTGTTTCTTTTCTCTCTCTCTGGCAGCGACCATTGACCCGACCCTGGACTATGACTCAGTGACCAAATTGACCGAACCTTCTTAACACTGGCTTTTGGATTGTCAGAGTTGCAGACCTTATTGCCACTCCTACTTTTACCCTTTTCTCCAGGACACCCCGTATTACTGCGAACGTCCACTTCCATTGGACAAAACCATCGTATGGTTATATACGAACTCGAAGGACTTCGAGGATGGTTTCTGGTTCTGGAGAAAACGGATAGGATTATTCAGTTGTCTTTTCTTTTCACCTTCTCTCATTGCGAGTACTCCTTGGTTTAGGAGATAGTACACCTATTACGCAAATTGGATAGTCTTCTTCCAAACCTTAGGTTGGTGCCGAACGGTGGGGAATGAAGAAAACCAATTAGCATAACGATGGTGTGCAGAAGGTATTAAGATTAAGACAAAGCAAGGGATTAGTAGGAGGGCAAAGTAAATTGCGACTGATATTCACGACCAAACCGAGTATTTATTCGCCAATCCTAAATCACCTTTGTATTTCTCCAGGACACTCCGTATCACTACGAAGATCCACAGTTTATTGGATACTCCATCGTATGGTTATATACGAACTCGAAAGGAACTTGTTCCAGTTCGGGGATGGATTCTGGTTCAGGAGAAATAGGAATAAAGTACATTCAGGTGTCTTCTATCTTCACCTTCTCTCGCATTGCGAGTGTTCCTAGGATTAGGACAGTACACCTTTTATGCTTATTGGATAGTCTTCTTCCAAACCATAGGCTGGTGCCGAACGGTAGGGAAGGAAGAAAACTATTTGGCCTAATGGGGTGTACAGAAGGTAATGACTAAAGACATACAAAGGGATTTGGAGAAGTGGCAAAGAATTATACGATTACAGTTGTGAATCTGGATAATGGAAGAGGCATTACTAGGAATACCAGGATACCCCAACGAAACATTTCAATGTTTCAGTTTCACCGTGTACTGTTAATGGAAAACTGATTTCCCAGTTAGACACTTGCTCCAGGGTATGTATTTACCAGGTATGATTCTCACATCTGTATGGTTTTACAGATGATGAGTGGGAGTAAGTTATTGGGAATTAGGTGACCATCCTCATTATATCGGGATTCGTTGTAATCGGTGATATTTGAGGAGATCATCTGGGCTGTTTGCCGGTCGGCAATTATTTGGTTTTGAATATCCGCGGTTATGCACCAATTTCAAATTGATATATCTGTACGTCTATTTTTATAGAGTGAGATATACCTTTTGAAGTTATGTCGATGACATTTACCTATATCAGTGAATGGTTAGGTAAGGAGCATTAAACAGCGGTGTAATTCTTCTTAACCATAAGTACAGTTTTCAACCTACGACACACAGTGAATGAGTTATCAGACTCAAGGGACTTATACAGAGCATTGTATGTTGTCCAGTGTCCATTAGGACAGAGGGGTTGGTCCTCATACTATATTCTGTTTACTATTAACTTCTCTAGTTCTTAGACATGTGTTTCGTAGAAACACAGGGTCTAAGTTTTGAGGAGTTATAGGTATTTGAATAAAGTAGAGAACCAGGTGTAGCAAGTATCGGGATTCTTCAAAGAGATCGAAGATGTAGATACTTGTGTATGGTATTCAGTTGATAGTAATGATTAAGAGAAATTGCTTCTCTTTCAGGTTACTCATAATTGGAAGCATTCCTAAGTTGAGTAACGCTGATAGGCCTCCTTCCATTTACTTTACATGCACTGGAGATAGCTGCATGATTTGAATCTGGTTCAATTAAATCAGTGCCTCTGTTTCTATATTGGATATAGAACAGTTCATATCTTGACATTGTTAAGGTACGGGGAGTTGTCCGGCTTATGCTTAAAACCAGACACTGGACAACTCAAGGCACGTTTCTGTAATGGCTGTTTGTGGGTTGACCCAGGCTATGACGAGGGTTGACTTTCTACCATCTGGATGAACAATAGCAATATTGTTCTAGACTCGCCACAGTTTTTATTAAAAATGGATTTTTTCAGAAAAAGTAGTGGGAGTATGGTAGAACTGGAAGTGATTCCAAAACCGCAAACGATTACTGAAGATTTGATAAGCAACCTAAAGATTCAATCTGGTTTGACATTCCATTGGCCACTCTGCAGACACGGTGGGTAACTTCAGGCACCCGAGAGGTACTCCGGTAGCCTCAAGGACGGTGACAGGGAAGTTCTTGTTTACCCACAATTACCATTGCTGTTGTTCCAGGCTGCGAGACCCGGCAGGAGGATGAGTATAGCGTCGTTCTAAACTAGCTTTGGAAGTGCACGTCTATATGACTCTGCCAGAGGGTTGTCGTAGTCAGTGGGAGAAGCGGAAGCATTGGTGGACATCAGGCTCATGTCTATTTATAGACTAAAGCAGATGTAGCGGAGATAGATCATCTATTTCTGATGTGACAGTCATAGGTTTGACGTCATCAGAATAAAGGGGTGGATCTGTTGAGAAGGTAGTAGAAAGTGATATTCCTATACTACGATCGGTTATACTTTGGTCGTCACACAGCGTTTTCTCCGTATGGGATTTGGACATTATGTCAGACATACTGGTTACTAGATCTATGGTTTTAGATCTAGATTTGGGTGGTTTCCCAATCTGGGTACCTTGACAGCATTCTATGAGTATTTAGAATGGACGACTCCTGGCACGGTAGTGTACCTGCAGGTGATGGAGTCACCCTCTCTAAAGGTGTCTTACAGACTACAGGGGAGAGGGATACGCATGATTGACAGATCACTTGCTTAGGCAATTGAGTCAATCATGAGATGTCAAGTACCACACCAGATGTTGTTCTTGCAGTAGATGCAATAAGTTGACATTGATCCAATCCTGGAGAAACAGTCGGAAGCAGTTTTAGAACATAAGTGGATGTTCTAGGGATATGATAACGACGGCCTCATTTGGGAGACAGTTATCATTCCAGGCTTCCAAGGTGACATGGACAACAAGGAGGTTGTCAGAGTTATAGTTTTCCTTCTGACGAGGGGCAGTATTTTGGACAGGTGGTCCAAGGCAATATTGAGGGTGGGCTGGTGCAGGATACTGATTAAATTCAGTTGACGATACGGTCTAAGAAGTTTGGATTTGGAGTTCATTTATGAGCTAGGTCCCATCAGACATCCAGACGTTCTAAGACAGGTATTGCTCATTTCGGGAGATGGCTTTCTCCGCGAACTTGAGATATAGAGAGACATAGAAAGAAACTTCTCTGCGGATCCACTCACTGAGGCTATTCCTCGAACGCAATAGTTTCGCAAACGGGTTTTGTGAGACTGACTGGTAGAGGAGTTGGGTGTTCGGTATCACACGGGCTGTGAGTATGCGACATCGCAATAATTAGCCTTGAGTGCAAGTGGGAGATTGTTGGAGATAGTGCCCTCAGAGTCAATTATTGGATCACAGGCACGTGATTGCAATGATTGAGGGAGGACCTATCCCGGTAGGACAGTCTTACTCGAGATGATAGTATGCTATCTGGTTTATCTTTATCATCGTGTACTGCTTTAAGTGACCTGACATGTCACTATTACACATTGATAGAGCCCCTAGGATTCTTGCTTGACTGCCGGCAGTATGATGGCGATCATATATGTGAGAGCTGGTAGTCTATAAGCACATCCTTAAAAGGTCCCTAGTCGTAGGAGTTTCGAGACAGGGCATCGATACTCCATTAGTAGACTAGTGTATACAGTCGAGACCCCGACGAGGGGCGGTGGTCGGTCTCACAAGCCACTGGTGTCAGTTGGTTCACCTAAGATGTATACAGGTGCTCATTGGGTTATGAGTACACCGGACAGGACTCGCCGGGAACCTGCTAGTTGGTCATATACCAGATGTCAGATAGCAGTTCCCTGGTGACATGTGTACAGGTTAGTTCATCGACCTGAGATCGTCATTTGTCTCGTGTGAGTTCCCACTGTGCTTTGATTACTACCCTACCACGGCTCAAAGGAGTCGTGCAAACAGGTTTTAGTTGGGTACAGTCCCGAGCCACATGGAGGCAGTGAGCGGATCTGCAGGGGTTCGTCTCTCCCGGTGTTGGGGGTGAGGTCGCGCTGTGTCTAGGAGAGCCATTACACGAAGCCCTCGGCCGAGGCAAGGAGATTTACTGGTAGGTATTCCAGTAGTATCTCAGGGTGTTCTGGGCTACGCTCCGACACGACTTGTACCGCTTTTGGGGGTCTGACTTTTACCAACCCTCTAGGCCCGCCATGCGATACTCATAGACGAACGGACCGGACTGTACGGATATTGTCACTGACAGGCTCAGTAGGGTGTCGGGGTGAGCTTCCTCATCGACGTCCCTTTTGGTCAATAGCTGGTGGCCCGTCACATACTGGCTTATACCTCTGACGTGCTAGTGGTTAAATCCACAGCCATAGTATTGACGAGTCTTTAGAGTCCACCACAGTTACAGCTACTCAAGTTTCGGGCGAAACGCTGTAGAGGCCGTATGGAGATATGGCAGGGTCCGATCAGATACGTGCGGTATTGCACAGATCAGGATCGGACAGTATTGTACTAGTAGCCGTATAGTTATATGGCAGGGTTAGATCAGATACGTTCAGTATTGTACGGATCAGGATTGGACGGATATTACTAGCCGGCTTTGGTTTAAGCCGGTCCTAGTTTAGTACAGTGTAGATTTTGTCTCTTTGCATTTGTATCCGGACGGAATACAGATGCGGGTGTGTATGCACAGTATGGGGTTTTCCTGTAATTTATTACGGGACCAGTTTTCTGGAGTTGCCAGTTTGCATTCCGTTCCGGCCGGTTTTCCTTTGCTCTTTCCCGGCCGGACTTTTCCGATGGAGGGGGTTATTTGCAGTTTTGCAAATAACACTTTATGGAGGTTTTTCTTGCAAAAGTATTTATCATGATAACTTATTTAGATACCATTCCTTTCATTCTTCTTTTCATGCTTTATGAAGATTAGAAGTGATGAGATAGGATTTGATCTTTGATTAGAGTTGTGATGATGAGGTTTGGATATGGTCACCTTTCTTTTGCTCCTACACTCACCTCCCTTTGCATTATGTTTCATTCCTCCACCATTCTTCTCACTTGATGGAAAATGGTAGAAAGAAAGAAAGAAAGAAAAAGGAGAGAGTTCTTCATTCTTGAGAGTTTCATCTTCTTGATCTCATTCATGCTAGAAAAATGCAAGCACCATTTTTCTTATCTCATTTCCTCCATCAAGGCAACCAAAACCCAAGTGAGACACTACACTACACATTCTACAGCATATCTTGAGCATGTCGAGTTGCCGGCTTCATGCGCGAGTTGCCTCGGTATTGAGGCGGGAGCCCGTAAAAGAAGAAGGCGATGTGGTGCCCTTTCCGGCGAGGAGGCGACGATGTGGAGGCAACACTTTCCGCGGGAGATCGGGATGACGACGAGAAGACCGGAGGACTCGGATCACTCGGTATACTTCTTACCCTATCTCTTGATTGCTAGCTTTAGGTTAATGGTAAACGATCCGGGGTTTTCATTGGCCGCGGTAGCGCCGGTTTCTGAGTAAGGAAAATTTTTTATTCCGCATTTTGGCCTCGAGCAAGAGGCCGGGGCGCTGCCGTGCCGCAACATACCGCACGTACATGATTGAACCCTGCCATATCTCCATACGGCCTCTACAGCGTTTCGCCCAAAACTTGAGCAACTGTCTGTGGGGGACTCTAAAGACTCGTCAACACCTTGGTTGTGGATTTAACCACTAGCACGTCGGAGGTATTAGCCATACGTAACGGGATACCAGGTATTGACCAAAAAGGACGTCGTTGAACGAACTCTTCCTGACACCCAACTGAGCCTGTCAGTGACAATATCCGTACAGTCCGGTCCGTTCGTCTATGAGCAGCGCATGGCGGGCCTAGGGGGTTGATAAAAGTCAGACCCCCAAAAGCGGTACAAGTCGTGTCGGAGTGTAGCCCAGAACACCCTGAGATATTACTGGAATACCTACCAGTAAATCTCCTGCCTTGGCCAAGGACTTCGTATAAGGGCTCTCCTAGACACAGCGCGACCTCACCCCCAATACCGGGAAAGACGAACCCCTGAAGATCCGCTCACTGCCTCCATGTGGCTCGGGACTGTACCCAACTAAAACCTGTTTGCACGTCTCCTTTGAGCGTGGTAGGGTAGTAATCAAAGTACAGTGGGAACTCACACGAGACAAATGACGATCCTCAGGTCGATGAACTAACCTATACACATGTTACCAGGGAACTGCTATCTGACGTTTGGTATAAGACCAACTAGCATGTTCCCGGCGAGTCCTGTCCAGTGTACTCATAACCCAATGAGCACCAGCATACATCTTAGGTGAAACAACTGACACCAGTGGCTTGTGAGACCGGCCACCGCCCCTCGTCGGAGTCTCGACTGTATACACTAGTCTACTCTGGAGTATCGATGCCCTGTCTCGAAAACTCCCACAACTAGGGACCTTTTAATGATGTGCTTATAGACCCCAGCTCCCACGTATACGATCGCCCTCATACTGCTGGCAGTCAAGCAATAATCCTAGGGGCTCTATCAACGTGTAATAGTGACCTGTAAGGTCACCTAAAGCAGTACACGATGATAAAGATAAACCAGATAGCATACTATCAACTTGAGTAAGACTGTCCCACCGGAATAGGTCCTCTCTCAATCATTGCAATCACGTGCCTGCGATCCAATAATTGACTCTGAGGGCACTATCTCCAATAGACTCATACATCTTGGGAAAACCGCACTTTTTTTTAAAAAGAGAGAAAAGAAGCTTATATAAGTTTTGCGGTTTTCCCCCAAATCCAGAAAATCTCATGGAAATCTGAATCCAAATCATCAATAGCATGTAAAACCATGAATATAGGCATGAAAATCCATGAATGAGGCATAACAATGAATAACAGTATGCATGAAGTAACAAGTAATAACTACAATGCCTAAGCTGGCATATAAGGCAAGTACACTAATATCATGTCAAACTACTAGCTAACAAGCTAAATCAAGCAATAATATTCTCTAAGTGTACGTGACATGGCAATTACCGATGAAAATGTGTGTGCGCCGGCAAATAAGTGTACGTGGTAATACGCATCATCGGTAATGGTGCTGGTGTCCTAACAGCATGATATCAACAATAGAATATGAATCATAATATAAGCATGCGATGCGGAGCGAACAACAATAATGAGTGGGAGCTAAATACTAGACACAATGATAACAAATCTGCATTTAATGTAATATGAGTCATACAGCTACACTAAACTATACGGCCGAGCTAACAAACTAAACTAAAAGTAAGGAAGCCGCCTAATATCTGAGTCGATACATATATATAAATATATATTAGTCGGTGATCCCGCCTCGATAATATCATATCCGATACCATATCTCTATAATCAGTTATTCCCAAGTCAAGAGTGCGGGTCAATCATCAATATAGATCGTACGTTAATCCGTCGTACGGCATCCCAAATCTGGGTACGGGTCAATATCATACTCAGCACACTGTTCATCTGGTATCCTCTTTATCAAGATTATCATCTGGGGTACTGACCTATGTCTATTACACTACTAATATCATCAATATAATCATGATCCGACTACTGATCAACAGTCTCATACAAACCGATATCATCATCATATATCGTCATAAAGAGGTATACATCGCCTAATGCGACCTATCATAAATATCTTATCATATCATATCATATCATATCTCATATCACGATCACATGTCAACCATTTTATATATATATCACAATTCACATGGCATCGTCATCCAATGATTCACTATAACATCAGGACGTATCTCAAGTACGAATCCCGCCATATCACTGATATCATAATCTCAGATCAAATATCATCGACTCATCTCAATCCCAAGTATCATCCTCATTCCGTATGTGAACACATAGTCCCATACCCATGTGTGTAAGTCCACGGTAGCGCCCCGGCAGTCTAACAGACGCCAAATGCGGAACAAAAACTTTTAACGAAACTGGCGCTATCGTGTACCGTAACCCGGATCGGCCATTAAAGCTAAACTAACATAACTACAAATGGGTAGAAACGTTATACCGAATGATCCGAGTCCTTCGGTCTTCAACCATCATCCCACTCTTGTTGCGGCTACTCCGATCTTCTCGATATCCAATCTTGTCGTCTGGGTGGCACCACGTCGACGGATCTTTAAACGGGCTCCCGCCTCTGAACCGAGGCAACTCGATCGTCAAGTTTGCCAAAAGAGACGACCAAGATGAAGTATAGAATGAGTAGAACACTTTGTCTCATTACGTCCAAGGCTATGGACGAACGGTTAATGAAGTTGCCTTTTTGGATTGATACGAAATGAGAAATGAAGTATATCAATTTCCATGAACCAAAATCCTTAATCTTTTCAAATAACCACCATCATCTTTCATCAAGGGGTGGCCGGCCTTTTAAGGAGAGGGGGGAGGTGAGTGTAGGAGAGGGAGGGTGAGAATAAGCACTAATACAAATGAATGAGTCATAATACATCTAGTATGAACTCATTAAAAGAAACAATGATTCATAACCATAGTCATCAACTCAATTAATGCACCATTAATGAACAAAGCCACCTCACTATCCTAGTCACCATCCTAGTCACCTCTTCTAGAAGCTTCCACACAAATCCCAAGAAAAGATAAATCCGTATTTAACCAAATGTTCAATACGGCTGATAGAAAACTGGAAACTGGCAACTTCCAAAAATCATCCCGAAACGAATTTCAGGATAACCCCGTATCGGTATCAACATACCCGCATTTGTATTACGACCGAATACAAATGTAACTGAGACAAAGATATTATATCTACACAGTATAATACTGGGTTCCGGCTTAAACCAAAGCCTACCAGTATTATCTGCCCGAAAAACAACACGTGCGAAAACGCACGTGCTTTTTCCGAACCTTGCCATAACACCATACGGCCTCTACAACGTTTCGCCCGAACATGGGAAAGTGTCTGTGGGGGACTCTAATGACTCATCAACACACTGGCACTGGGTATAACCACTAGCACGTTAGAGGTACAAGCTGCACATAACGTTTTGCCTATGTATTGATTGGAAGGGAAGCTGACGAGCGAACTCATCTATAAACCCTACTGAGCCTGACAGTGACAATGTAAATACAGTCCGGTCCATTCGTCTAAAGAGTATCGCATATCGAGTCTAGGGGGGTGGATAAAGTCAGACCCCTAATAACGCGATAAATCGTGTCGGTATGAAGCCCATCACCACATGAGAAACTACTGATCCAAATCAGTAATTCTCCACTACCTCGGCCGAGGATTCCTAGTGATGGCCACCCGTGCACTGCGCGACATCAACCCACCGGGAGAGACGAATCCTTGACGATCCGCTCACTTGCCTCCAATGTGGCTCGGGACTGTACCCAAAAAAGGCCTGTTTGCACGACTCCTTTGAGCCGTGGTAGGGTAGAAATCAAAGCACAGTGGGAACTCATACGAGACAAATGACGACCTCAGGTCGATGAACTAACCTGTACACATGTCACCAGGGAATTGATATCTGACGATATGTATAATACCAACTAGCAGATTCCCGGCGAGTCCTGTCCGGTGTACTCATAACCCAATGAGCACCTGTATACATCTTAGGTGATCCAACTGACACCAGTGGCTTGTGAGACCGGCCATCGCCCCTCGTCGGGGTCTCGACTGTATACACTAGTCTACTCTGGAGCATCGATGCCCTGTCTCGAAACTCCCACGACTAGGGACACTTAAAGGATGTGCTTACAGACCCCAGCTCCCACGTATATGATCGCCATCATACTGCTGGTAGTCAAGCAAGAATCCTATGGGCTCCATCATCATGCAATAGCGAACTAAAGCATATATACGATGATAAAGTCAAACCAGATAGCATACTATCATCTTGAGCAAGACTGTCATATCGGTATAGGTCCTACCTCAATCATTGCAATCACGTACCTGCGATCCAATAATTGACTTTGAGGGCACTATCTCCAACAATCTCCCACTTGCACTCAAGGCTAATTATTGCGATGTCGTATACTCACAGCCCGTGTGATATCGAACACCCAACTCCTCTACTAATCAGTTTCACAAAGCTAGTTTGTAAAACTTTTGTGTTCGAGAAATAGCCTCAGTGAGTGCATCCGCCCTGATGTTTCTTTTTATGTCTCTCTTAATCTCAAGTTCGCGGAGAAAGCCATCTCCCGAATCGAGTAATACCTGTCTTAGAATATGTCTGGATATCTGATGGGACCTAGTTCATAAATGAACTTCAAATCCAAACTTCTTAGACTGTATCGATAACTGAACCTAATCAGTATCCAGCACCATGCCTCCCACAGTATCCTCTTGGACCACCTGTCCAAAATATTGTCCCTCGTCAGAGGAAAAACTATAACTCTGACAATCACTCTGTCATTCATGTCACCTTGGAAGCCTGGAATGATAACCGTCTCTCCAAGGAGGCTGCCGTCATCAAATCTGTAGAACAAGCACTTATGTTCTAAAACTGCTTCCTAATGTTTCTTCAGGATTGAATTAATATAAACTTATCGCATCAAGTGCAAAAACTATATCTGGTGTAGTACTTGACATCTCATGATTGACTCAATTGCCTAAGCAAGTGATCTGCCAATCATGCAATTCCCTCTCTCCTTTAATCTCTAAGACACCTTTAGAGAGGGTGACTCCATCACCTGCAGGTACACCACCATGCCAGGAGTCATCTATTCTAAAATACTATTAAAATACTGTCAAAGTACCCAAATTGGGAAACTGCCCAAATCTAGATCTAAAACCATAGATCTAGTAACCAGAATGTCAGATATTATATCCATATCCTTTGTGAAGAAACATCTGTGTGACGACCAAAGTACAACCGATCGTAGTATAGGAATTTTACTTCCTACTCTGTGTATGTCATCCAAATACCAGGACATCACACCCTACTAACTTCTTTACAGATCCATCCCCTATTTTGATGAAGTCAAACCCATGACTGTCACATCAAAATTAGATGATCTTATCTCCGCTATATTTGCTTAAGTCTATAAATAGACATAAGCTACTTGTCTACTATACTTCCGCTGCTCCCACTGACTACGATAACCCTCTGGCAGAATAATATCCACGTACACTTCTAAAGCTAGTTTAGAACGACGTTATACTTATCCTTTTACCGGGCCTCACAGTCTGGAACAACAGTAGTGTCAAGTCTGGGTAAACAAGAACCTCCCTGTCACCGTCCTTGAGGCAACCGGAGTACCTCTCGGATGTCTGAGGTTACCCACCATATCTGCGGAGTAGCTATTGGAATGTCAAAACCTGATTGAATATATAGGTCCTATTAAATTTTCCGTAATCGTTTGCGGTTCTGGAATTACTTCCAGTTCTACCATACTCCCACTACTGTTTTCTGAAAAAATCCATTTTTACTAAAACTGTGGCGAGTCAAGAACAATATCACTATTGATCTTCCAAATGGTAGAAATGTCAACCCTCGTCAAAGCCAGGGTCAACCCACAAACAGCCATTACAGAAACGTGCCTTGAGTTATCCAGTGTCTGGTTTTAAGCATAAGCTGGACAACTCCCCGTACCTTAACATCGTTAAGATATGAACCATTCTATATCCAATATAGAAACAGAGGCACTAATTTAATTGGAACCAGATTCAAATCATGCAGCTGTCTCCAGCGCATAACTACTTAATGGAGAGAGGTTAATCAGCATTACTCAACTTAGGAATCCATCCAATTATGAGTAACCCGAAAGAGAAACAAGTTTCTCAAAACCATTACTATCAACTGAATACCTATCACAAGAATCTACATCTTCGATCTCTTTGAAGAATCCCGATACTTGCGATACCTGGTTCTCTGCTTTATTCCTATACCCACAACTTCTCAAAATTTAGACATTGTATTTCTACAAAACACTTGTCAAAAAACTAGAGAAGTCACAAGTAAAAAGAACATAGTACGAGGACCTACCCCTTTGTCCTGACGGACACTGGACAACATACAGTACTCTGTATAAGTCCCCTGAGTTGAATAACTCAAAAACCTATGCATCGTAGGTTAAAAACTGTACCCAGGCGATTTCCTCAAATATCACCAATTACAACGAATTCCGATATAATGAGGATAATCACCTAATTCCCAATAACTTACTCCCACTCATCATCTGTAAAACTATACAGATATGAGAATGAAACCTGGTAAATACATACCCTGGAGTAATTATTTAATCGGGAAATCAGTTTATTATTAACAATGCACAGTTAAGCTGAAACATAAAAATGTTTCTTAGGGGTATTCTGGTATTCTTAGTAATGCCTCTTCCATAATCCTATTCATGACTGTAATCGTATATTTCTTTGCCATCACTCCTAATCCCTTTATTTGTCTTTAGTCGTTACCTTCTATACACCATCGTTAGGCTAAATGGTTTTCTTCCTTCCCTACGGTTCGGCACCAGCCTATGATTTGGAAGAAGACTATCCAGTAAGCATAATAGGTGTACCCTCCTAATCTTAGGAGTACTCGCAACTTGAGAGAAGGTGATGATAAAAGACAATCTGAATAAACTAATTCTATTTCTCCTGAACCTGGATCCATCCTCGAAGAAGTCCCTTCGAGTTCGTATATAACCATACGATGGATCTATCCAATGGAAGTGGATATCTGTAGTGATACGGGGTGTTCTGAGAAATGCAAAGGGTAAAAGAAGGAGCGGCAATGATTTATGCAACTAAGACAATCCAAAGGCCAGTATTTTAAGAAGGTTTGGTCAACTTTGGTCATTGAGTCATTGTCTAGGGTCGGTCAAAAGTCGCTGCTAAAAAGAGAGAGAGAAAAGAAACACTCTGCGTGCACTCTAACCTAGATCAGAATGGTTATCAATTTATCTAATCAGAAAACCTCCCACTGTAATCTCAAATTCTCCTCCAAACCTGAAAGAAGAATTAGTCGGGATCACCCGAAGAGTAAACCAACTCATCAGTGAGAATCGGGATCCAACTATCATCGCATGATAACTTGATGGAAGCCACTCAAATTATCACACTCCAGAAGGTATGCGTATATCTGGCAAGTTTGCTTTATGTTTGAAACTCCCGATGTAATTTTTACCTCATGCTCTTATGACCTTGACTTTGGCCAACAAATCATAAGTCACATGTCAAGTTCTACCCGTCATTGTCCAGGTTAATTTGAACCCACCCGCACATGCCCTTGACTTTGGCCAACAAGGCAGAACGACTGTCCCAAACCAACGCATCTATCTATGCTACAGATAAATATTCAGCAACTACCAAACACTATGCCTTGACTTTGGCCAACAAACATAGCTTGAATACTACTGAATACCCAAAAGAAATGACGGAGGGCTACGGCTGGTTTTTGGCGAAAAACCTTTAACGTAATGAACTTGATATCGCTGAAGGAACCTGATAGCTTTTTATAAAAACATAGTTACGAAAACGATTTGCTAAAGAGGTCACTCCCGGTGAAGGGATCTCGGCTCTTTCCTCGTGGAATGAGGTGCAGGATATTCCATCTGAATACCGCGATGCAAAGCAACTTGTAATCGACTATATTGAAGTTATTACCCTGACGTAAACTTCTGCCCAAGGGGTCACTCCCGGTGAAGGGATCTCGGCCCTTGCCTCGTCGAATGAGGTGCGGGATATTCTAACTGAATATCACAATGCAAAACAAAATGAAACATCTTTGTAATAACACCTTTTTAAAATTTGTTCCAACAACATCAAATATAGGTTTGTTTTTATCTTGCATTGATAAGAATCAACACAGTCCCATCAATCAATCACACCAGAAAAGAACGAAAATAAAATATACGTATATGCCATCCGCATTCGCCACTGGGTCCCGTCATCACCCGTTAGGTTACTTAACTAACGACAGAGCGGGGACTGGACTAGCGCGGGTGTAAAACATATACAACATCTAATAGTATATATACCAATATACAATAATCGCTCCAGGCGTGATAATATGCAACATTACAGAAAAGTAATAAGCATCACAGAACAATATAGATAATCTGGGATCCCCGGGTTTCACAGAGCCGCTGCTGAAACCTGACGTTCCCCTGGTCGTGTGGATAGCCTGTGCAATGAAACCTAGACCCCTACAGGTGCGGCAAGTTACCCGCCAAAACCTGAAGCGAGGTGGTCCCCACAGCATAGTGAATGGAACACCCGGCACTTCACGGAATCCGGTAAATTGAGCACCCCTCCTTGGGTCAACCTGTACCCCCTACGAGTGCGGCGAATAGTCTGCCAATTCTAGAGTGAGGTCCCTTTGCCTCTCAATGCCATGAGATACGGACCCGTTGCCCTCCAGAACCCGGCTATCCGTGCACTCCTTCGCGGGATAAACCTAGTACAGAAATAAAAATAGTACAACAGGTACATCGACCGCAACCAGGTCGTGCCCCAAAAGAATATTATACAAACAGGCAGTAACGGCTGTCCACATGTTGGACGCTCGCCCCGCAATATCAAATGTACAAACAAACACAAACTGTACTACCATTGCACACTGCTATCCACCACGACAAATCCGCAACATCACAGCACAAAACAGAACATCAACGCGAATGTCACGTTCGCAAACCCGTCTAAAAGAACTATAGCAATCAGACGCAGTTTACCGATCAAATGACATTCCCGGTCGGAGATATAATGTAAGCACTGTAAACTAACGTGTTTAAATTTCGATCGACCAAATATTAAAAGGCGGGCCCCACGACTTACTGGTGAACAGTAACAAAATCTGGGCCAAAACGATATTTACCAAAAACCCCAAAATCCCACAGAGAACCTACTGACCAAATTTGGGAGCACGAGCTCACCACGTGGCCGCGGATGCGCGGCCAAACCATGGGTTTGGCCGCGTTTCCGCGGCTCTTTGGTGGAGACACGTGCCTAAATTTGGTCATGGTTCTTAGAAAAGCCTGCACAGATTTTTAAGATATGCAGAAAAATTTTAGGAGACCATTTAAAATCAACAGAAACTGTCAAGCTTGGATTTTGCAATTTTCGATTTCCGGTCGGATCGATGTTTTAAACACGTTAGCACAAGTTAGTATAGCTTAATAGTGAGGCTCTGATACCACTGTAAGTCCACGGTAGCGCCCCGGCAGTCTAACAGATGCCAAATGCGGAACAAAAACTTTTAACGAAACTGGCGCTATCGTGTACCGTAACCCGGATCGGCCATTAAAGCTAAACTAACATAACTACAAATGGGTAGAAACGTTATACCGAATGATCCGAGTCCTTCGGTCTTCAACCATCATCCCACGCTTGTTGCGACTACTCCGATCTTCTCGATATCCAATCTTGTCGTCTGGGTGGCACCACGTCGACGGATCTTTAAACGGGCTCCAGCCTCTGAACCGAGGAAACTCGATCATCAAGTTTGCCAAAAGAGACGACCAAGATGAAGTATAGAATGAGTAGAACACTTTGTCTCGTTACGTCCAAGGCTATGGACGAACGGTTAATGAAGTTGCCTTTTTGGATTGATACGAAATGAGAAATGAAGTATATCAATTTCCATGAACCAAAATCCTTAATCTTTTCAAATAACCACCATCATCTTTCATCAAGGGGTGGCCGGCCTTTTAAGGAGAGGGGGGAGGTGAGTGTAGGAGAGGGAGGGTGAGAATAAGCACTAATACAAATGAATGAGTCATAATACACCTAGTTTGAACTCATTAAAAGAAACAATGATTCATAACCATAGTCATCAACTCAATTAATGCACCATTAATGAACAAAGCCACCTCACTATCCTAGTCACCATCCTAGTCATCTCTTCTAGAAGCTTCCACACAAATCCCAAGAAAAGATAAATCCGTATTTAACCAAATGTTCAATACGACTGATAGAAAACTGGAAACTGGCAACTTCCAAAAATCATCCCGAAACGAATTTCAGGATAACCCCGTATCGGTATAAACATACCCGCATTTGTATTACGACCGAATACAAATGTAACTGAGACAAAGATATTATATCTACACAGTATAATACTGGGTTCCGGCTTAAACCAAAGCCTACCAGTATTATCTGCCCGAAAAACAACACGTGCGAAAACGCACGTGCTTTTTCTGAACCTTGCCATAACACCATACGGCATCTACAACGTTTCGCCCGAACTTGGGAAAGTGTCTGTGGGGGACTCTAATGACTCATCAACACACTGGCACTGGGTATAACCACTAGCACGTTAGAGGTACAAGCTGCACGTAACGTTTTGCCTATGTATTGATAGGAAGGGAAGCTGACGAGCGAACTCATCTATAAACCCTACTGAGCCTGACAGTGACAATGTAAATACAGTCCGGTCCATTCCTCTAAAGAGTATCGCATATCGAGTCTAGGGGGGTGGATAAAGTCAGACCCCTAATAACGCGATAAATCGTGTCGGTATGAAGCCCATCACCACCTGAGAAACTACTGATCCTAATCAGTAATTCTCCACTACCTCGGCCGAGGATTCCTAGTGATGGCCACCCGTGCACTGCGCGACATAACCCCCAATACCGGGAGAGACGAATCCCCGACGATCCGCTCACTTGCCTCCAATGTGGCTCGGGACTGTACCCAAAAAAGACCTGTTTGCACGACTCCTTTGAGCCGTGGTAGGGTAGAAATCAAAGCACAGTGGGAACTCATACGAGACAAATGACGACCTCAGGTCGATGAACTAACCTGTACACATGTCACCAGGGAATTGCTATCTGACGATATGTATAATACCAACTAGCAGATTCCCGGCGAGTCCTGTCCGGTGTACTCATAACCCAATGAGCACCTGTATACATCTTAGGTGATCCAACTGACACCAGTGGCTTGTGAGACCGGCCACCGCCCCTCGTCGGGGTCTCGACTGTATACACTAGTCTACTCTGGAGCATCGATGCCCTGTCTCGAAACTCCCACGACTAGGGACACTTAAAGGATGTGCTTACAGACCCCAGCTCCCACGTATATGATCGCCATCATACTGCTGGTAGTCAAGCAAGAATCCTATGGGCTCCATCATCATACAATAGCGAACTAAAGCATATATACGATGATAAAATCAAACCAGATAGCATACTATCATCTTGAGCAAGACTGTCATATCGGTATAGGTCCTACCTCAATCATTGCAATCACGCACCTGCGATCCAATAATTGACTTTGAGGGCACTATCTCCAACAATGTGAACACATAACTATATAGAATCCCATATAAGCATATATGAAAGAAGAATGAATGCAAGTATGGGTGTGTGTGTGTGTGTGCATGTATGGTGCGACCACTACTCTAGGGTTTCACGACACTAAATCAATCCCAGCACACCAAATATCCATCTTTAACATCAATAATTTCCAAACAACATATAATAAAGGTATGTGTGTATACGCATCCGTATACATCACCACGAACTGCGGGGGTGCTGTACGCCATCCACCCGACTTCTCCCCGTAGATATAAATCTACTCACTTTGCTTTATGCGTGCCGATGCCGACGTCGCCATTTGCATCTCCAACACCTCGACGTCACATGGGGTACCTACAAGGATATCACAAATGCTAAAACACTTGAAAACCATGTCAGAAACCAAAACGGTACACGCTACGCCCATAGGTAAAAACCTATAGCCCCGCACGCAAACACGATCAATATCGACTTGTCGTTGGCGTTCAAATGCCACCCGACAGAAACGAATCACCAAATACCAAAATCCATGATAAAACAAGTCGTAAATCTTGAGCCAACTTAAGAAAATCAACCCATATTCTACCCTGATTGGAATCAGACAAAACTGCACATACCAGGGGTCAAGTTAACTGGAAATAGGGCCATGCACCAAAAATGAGGCAATTCCCTCCTGCTCTGGCCTCAAATTGTGGCCAGGGGGATTAAATCTGTGGTCAAAATAATGAGGTGGGGGCTAGGGTTTTGTGGGGTGGTTCCAGGGTGCCTGCACAGCATACTGCTAAGTCAATTTTATTTTAGGGGTCTCGGGTTGAAAGCAGATTCTAGAAAGGTTAAAAAGTCGACAAAAACGGTAAATTACACAAAATCGAACAAATCTGGTATTTTGGTGAAATCTGGGACAAATCTTGGGTTAACTGGTCTCAAACACACTTAATAAGACTACACTAACAATCAAAACCATCACTTAGTCATGTCTCACTCAAATTTACCTAAAACCAGCACTAACTCACATAATAACGCTAAATTTCAGCTTTAACGACCATAATCAACCAAGAATGACGTTAGGTTGCAAGATTATACCTCAAGGAATCCTAGGATGTTAGAGAAGAGAGGAAGAAGAAGGAGAAAGGGGCTGTTGCTGCTGCTGAGCTGCTGCTTTTGTGGCTGTTTTGTGTTGCTGTTGCTGTTGTTTTGGCTGCTGCTGCTTCTTGCAATATGTTCTCTGTTTTTTGTTGCTGTTGCAGCTGCTACTGCTGTGGCTGTTGTTTGTGTGTTGTTTGTGGTGAAGTGTGAGTGAGAGGGAAAATATATGAGTGATCAAGCAAAAGTTTTGAAGTGAAATGGAGTTAACCCCCATCATCCTCTCTCTTCATTAAATGCTAGACATGGCACACCCATCATGCCCTCTCTCTCTCTCCTCTACATAAGTCAACCCTCACTCTAATCACCTTTAAACAAAACTAAAAATCCTTAATTAACCCAATTAACTTAACCAAATGGGTTAGACCACTAAACATAGCTGTCTAAACATGGCTTAACCCTAGCTAACATGCACATGTGTGTGCAGTCGAGATAAAATTCCAGTAAAATATTCATAAAACTAGATAAAATATTTAAAAGCCATTTTGGTAAACTTTTTACCAAAAACCCCACATTAAACACAATTACCACTAAACACAAACTCAGGTGTTACAAGGTAATTCTATGGACCCACCTGAAGAACGAGTCCCTAACTCGTCTAAGTGACCGCGGAACCGCGGCCAAAACATAGTTTTGGCGGCGGTTCCACGGCGCCACTTGAGAGGCTTGGGACGGGCCTTCAGCTGCTAGTCCATGGGCACCGTGGTATGGTTCTGGGTACTTCTAACACTGCTCAAGTGTTGAGCACTCTGGGAAATTTTGGGAATTTGTTGATTCGATCGAAACGTTTAATATCGTCTAGATATCTATGATTGTGATACAATATTTAGAATCCCCATAATTAGTTATGAGATAACTAGTTTGATTTTTATAAATCTAGCAGTTTAGTCCGATTTGATCGGTTGCATGGAATTTTGATGTGGATCAAAATTCCGTCGCAATTACGTAGTGTACGCGGATACTCGCCGGGCAACTATAATAGATAACCACGCCCCATAGTCCCGACCAAGTGACTGTAGGAGAACCCCATTGCCTAAAGCATCCGTTCGGATGCTCGCGGCTGCGGTGTTCCGCCTTAGTGCACTTCGTCGGGGGTGCGGCCGTGTACTAAAGTTTCCGACGAGCATTCGATCAGGTTATCGGGAATCTTTTTGAATTACCCGACAGGATATTGAAACGTGTTTTCAACATCAAGACTAATTGCGGGTGTTTCCCCCAATCAGAGCAAAGCACTGTTTAAATTTTGAAATTTAAACTGAGGCAGTGCCTCACGTGCAAAGCACGAGAGCGCTAGCACCGAGAGCGCCGGCGGTAAAAGTCAAAGACGAGAGTGCTGGCGCCTCACGTGCAAAGTACGAGAGCGCTGGCGCCAGAAACGCCAGCGCTATGAGTCAAAGACTCTGAGGCAGCGCCTCACGTGCAAAGCATAAGAGCACTGGCGGTAGGAGTGCCAGCGCTAAGAGTCAAAGACTGTAAGGCAGCACCTCACGTGCAAAGCACGAGAGCGCTGGCGCCAGGAGCACAAGCGCTAAGATTCAAAGACTCTGAGGCAGCGCCTCACATGCAAAGCACGAGAGCGCCAAGCACTAGAACTAAATGTTCTCCACCATTAGATCAAAGATCCAACTGAGATGAATAAATCATCAAATTACAGAATAAAATTATGTTGAGAAAATACTCCTCAAGTCTTTCCAAACAGGAAAGATTGTGCTCTGTAAATCAGAGCGCCGATGGATAAAAGATCTAATGGCGATTAAAAACCACCAAGATACAAAATAAGTTCTGTATGGGAAAATATTTTCCTAATCTTGTTAAAAACAAGGAAACTGTCTTCTGTAAAACAGAAGCCCTTGGATCAAAGATCCAACGGTGGAAACATTCCCCAAATCAATCAAAAATCTCTCAATGAGAGATTTCCCTAACTGATTCAACAAATCAGCCACCCCTATATAAAGGAACCAAGAATTCAAGTCTTGGAGAGAGAGAGAGAGAGATCTCCCCATAAGTTCTCAAATCGAAAGAAGAAGAACATAGAGGAACCCCCCATATAAACTTCAAGTTCTCAAACTAGAAAAAGAGAAGAGCAAGCACTAAGAAGAAGAAATTTTCTTCAAGGTAAATGATAATAAGTGTGATCATGACATCTCCTCGATTTTTGAGAGCTTAACCCTCACATCAAAAGAACTTAGTTCTTTTTTTTAGATCACAGATCTACAAGACCAAGTCTTTCACAGAAAACAGAAGAGATCAAAGCATCTCTTTATAAAAAATTAAGAACTTAGTTCTTCGATCCATGAGACAAAGTCTCCCATAAAGAAAAAAAATGATCACAGTACCTCTTCATAAAGCAGAACTTAGATATGTGAGACAAAGTCTCTTATAAACGAGAATTTAATTCTCAGAGCATAGAAATGAGCAGTGTTAGTTGTATGTATGCCCTAGAGGCCAGTATTGTACAGATGATGTATATTATATTGGATGCTTGGACATAAATAGAGATGACTTTCTTGCTCGATATGATAGTATGCTATCTGGTTACTCTTTATCTTAACATGTATACTAGTCTCTTTATACTGTCTTATAGTTACATGTTGGTAAAGCCCTTAGGATGTGTACTTGACTACCTGGACTATGATGCAGATCATACTAGTGGGGACATGGTAGTCCATAGGTACATCCTTCAAGGTCCCTAGTCGTAGGTGTATCGAGACGGGGCATCGATATACCAGTGTAGACTAGCGTATACGCTTCTCGACCCATGAGATGGGCGATGGATGATCCCATATCCATTGGTGTTTGACATCAGAGATGTTATACGGGTGCTCAGTGGAAACTGGGTACACTGGACGGACTCGCCGAGAACTCCCAGATGGTATTATACCTCACGTCAGATGGCAGTTCTCAGGTGACACTTATACAGGTTAGTCTGTAGACCCGAGATCGTCATAGAGTCTTGTGTGATTCCCACTGTACTTTGATCTCCACCTTACCACGTCCATGAGGGCGTGCAAAACGGTGGTCTTTAGGTTTAGTCCCGAGTCACATGGAGGCAATGAGCGATAGGAGGGGTTTCGTCTCTCCCGGTATTGGGGGTTGATGTTGCGCTGTTCTCGATTGGCCGTAACAGGGAAGTCCCTGGCCAGGGCTGATCAGAGATTTGCTGGCAAGTGTTACCAGTAGTTTCTCGACCCGTTATGAGCCTCACATCGGCACGACTTATTGGGGTCTGACGTTTACCACCCCTAGACTTGATATGCGACATATCAGACGAACAGACCGGACTGTACGGTAAGTGTTACTGGTTGGATTCACAGGAGTGTGAGCGGGCTAGCTCGTCGATCTTCTGATCGCTCAATACCCGGATGGCCGTTACGTTTAGCAGACCGCTTGTGGCTTGTGGATGTTTGATATGATCATCATCTGCTACCGGCGTATTGACGAGTCTTTAGAGTCCTTCACAGAGGTTTCCTGGCTCAAGCGAAACGAAATAGGAGCGCATATGAGATATGTGCAGGACCGAGAATAATGCCTGTATGTGATAGCGTATTCAATTCTCGCGATGAATGTATCGATTGGTTATATACGATATAACCTAGATTTCGAATCAAGGATTGATTCGATAAGACGATACATAGGATACTAGTCGGTTATATGCGATATGACCGGATCGTTAAATCAAGTGTTGATTTAATAATTTAATGTATAATTATATATTTGATATATTACTTTGCATTAACTAGTATCGGTTCACTTTAAATGGATTTTCTCACTTGATGTGCAAGTTGTATATGTGATATACTTTTGTGCACATGTTTGTATCATGTTTGATGATACTTGCTCATTTGGTTAAGTGTATAGAATTATACCATGGTTAAGTTGATGTTTAGGGTTTTGATTTTTCATTTATTTATTTATTTGTTTATTTATTTATTTGGAAAAGAAAAAGATGAGAATGGTGGCTTTCTTTGTTTCTTATTGAAGCTTCATGAAGCTTTGACTTAATCCACCATTCTTATCTCATCCTTAACCCTAACCATTCCAACTAACCCTAGTTTACTCTCTACACTTGACTATGGTTAGGATATGATAAGTATTCATATTAGTTCCTTTTTTAAATAAGAAACTTATCATATTCTTTATCTTCTCCTTCTTCTTCTTCAAGAAAAACCTTTACTTCATCAATGGTAACTTGAGCAAACAAGTGAGAAATCCAATTCTAAAGTGAACCCACCTCCTATTTCTTCACCCTCTACCTCTTGGCAAGTTTTTTGGGTGTTTTCTTCATAAGTTTCACAACTTGGTGAAGTTGGAGCTTGAACTTGTGATGCCTCGACGTAGATCATCTTCGGCACGAAGCCGACGACCTAGTCCGCCCATTTTCCCGATGAAGCCGACGATTGAGTTCGGGATTCAAGATGGACAGCGAGAGGATGCCTACGTGGAGCTAAGGAACTGGAGAAACGGATCTACAAAGGTTGTAGCCTCTCTCCTTTAGTTAAGATGTTAACTAGTTTAATGTTTCGCCTAGAATTCTAGCCGACGATCCGTATTAGGCTTTCTGGGCACCCATAAAATTTTAAATTGGCATGGTTGATGCCTTGTGAGACCTCTATAGTGTGCCTAGGAACCTTTCATTGGTATCAGAGCCTAGCTAGAGCCTTAGGCGAAGTCTAGACGATGTTTGAAACCCGATCGAACCCGAAAACCTAACTTTTTGATGCTCTCTGGACTTTTTCTAAAAACTAGGATTTTTCCAGATTAAAAATTCCTAAAAAATTCAGCAGGAAATTGTAAGAATTACTGTGCAAATACGACACTGTTTGGAGCTTAAACAGCCGCGGAACCGCGGCAAGAGCTGGCTCATGCGGCGGTTCCGCCGCCACTTGATGACGTCAGCCCTATCAATTTGCACAGTAATTCCTATTTAATAGTGCTGAGTTCTATGGGTATTTTTAATATTTATTCAAGAGTTGAATTTTCTGGGGTTGTTTTGGGGATTCGATGTTTCGATCGGAGTATCAGATTTTGTCTATGTGGCTTTCCTGATATTTTAGAATATGTTAAAAAGTTCGACCGGATGTAAATACCCAATCTTTCCCCTGCCGGGAAATTTCCAAGTGTTGGATTTTTCCGTGGTTTAAGGACGTTCTAAGTAGTGCAAGTAACGCGATGGACCCTCTAGAAGACAACAAACCTTAACTTGATTATGTGACCGTCTTGAATTGCCCTTTGAACCTTCTGGTTTGGGGCAGTACGGCGTGCCACATGTGAGGCGTTGGCTTGACCCTTCTACGGCTGGACCATTGCTACTGAGGCACGAACTGAATGTTTTTAGACTTGTTTCATGTGTTGATCTGTATCGGGAAAACTTGGGTGTTCGACTGTTCGATCGGAAAGTTTAAAATTTTCTATTTATCCGTAATGTGATACAATAATTGGAATTCACAAGTAGTTATGAGATAACTGAATGAATGTTATAAACATAGAACTTTAGTCTCACTTGATCGATTGCCACGGAATTTTGATGTGATCAAAAGTCCGTCGCAATCACATAGCGTACGCGGATACTCGCCGGATAAACTTAATAGACAGCCTCACCCCATAGCCCCGACCAAGTGACTGTAGGAGAACCCCATCGCCGAAAGCATCCGTTCGGGTGCTCGCGGCAGCGGTGTTCCGCCTTGGTGCACTTCGTCGACGGCGTCGGGGGTGCGGCCACCTACTAAAGTTTGCGACGAGCATTCGATCAAATAGTCGGGAATCTTGTTGAATTGCCCAACTTGATATTGAAAAGAGTTTTCGATTTTGAGACTAAAATGCGGGGTTTATAATTGTTAGGCATGTGATGTCTAAGGAATTCATTTGATTAGGCATGCGATGTCTATAGAGGTTGCGGATTCCAACTGTTGTAGTTTTACACTTTCTTTTATATGACCGTAAGTGTAATATATGATATCGCCGGTTTCGTTGTTATATGTCAACGACAATTGGGATGCGCATATTTACTTACGTTGATGACATGTGATGTTATGTGTTGCTGGATATGTTATATTGGATCGTCATGTTCGAATAGCCGGGGGTTTTTATGTGAGATGAGTGTTTTTCATTTTCATTCATGTAAAAACTTGTATGTAATATTCTTTTATTTGGGACACTTCCAGGTAGCGGAAGTTGTCACCTTTTGTATATTATTTACTTTTCCGCATTAGGATAGACCCAAGGAGGGGAGCACAAGTAACCGGGTTCTGGGGTCTAGTGGGAGACCAACTCGAGGAGTCGTGTCCGGGTCTCCTAACCCTAGAATTGGTAGGGTTGCTTGCCGCTCTCATAGGGGTCTAGGGGTATGGGACTGGCTATTCATCACGACCGTGGAATCCGTGTTTTATACTGGCTCGTATTGAAAACACGGACGTCCTAGTATATCTAATGTTTCATATGTTTCTTCTGCTGCGATATCTGTGATGTGATCATGTGATGTTCTGTGATAAATACAGTATATAGTATATATGATATAGTATATAGACGTTACTTATGTTTTGCATCCGCAGTAGCCCTGCCCTGCTCTGTCGTTAGTTACCTAACCTAACGGTGCACGAGGGGACATCCAGGCGAATGCGGATGGCATAAGTGTACGTCGTATTTATCTGTGATGTTTAGGTGACTTAAATGATGGGACTTCATTAATGTGATTAATGGAAGAAAAGAAACCTAAGATGTTGTAGAATCAAATTTTAAACAAAACATTTAGCTACAGTTCTTGCTTTGCATAGCGATATATATGATATACCCCGCACCTTATTCAATGAGGAAAGGACCGAGATCCCTTCACCGGGAGTGACTCCTTTAGCAATAACTGGTAAATGCTATACCATCGGTTTGTTTTTGATTGCTTCTACAGTTTCTGCTTTGCACAGTGATATATATGATATATCCCGCACTTCATTCGACGAGTAAAGGGCCGACGATCCCTTCACCGGGAGTGACCCCTTTAGCAAAAACTAGAAAAGCCTCAAAATCACTCCATTTCAAAACTTCATTTGATTCTACAACGATATCAAGTTCATTACGCAATAGGTTTTCAGAAAAACCTGTCGTGGCTCTCCGTCATTTCAGATGAGTAGTAGTTAGTATTCGTGCTACGTTTGTTGGCCTGTGTCAAGGCGTAGTGTGCGGTAGCTAACTAGTATTTATCTGCTTATGCATATGATGCAGATTGGATTATGGTAGTCGTGCGACTTTGTTTGCCTGCGTCAAGGGTCGTATGGGTGGATTTAATTCAATCAGGAAATGACGGGTTGAACTTGACTAGCGCACTATGTTTTGTTGGCCTGCGTCAAGGTCATAGCACGCTAGGGGCAAAATATTATCGGGAATTTCAAGTGTTGAAATTTGCAATGAGATTGCATACCTTCTATGAGATAGTTGGATCTCGATTCCCACTGCGAGTAAGAGTTACTCCTGGGAGAGTTTTACACATTACAATTAGCCGATCAAGTAGGTGTTTAGAAAGGTGTTAACGAGGTTACGCCTCTGGGAAAATGAGGTTTACATTAATTAGGTTCGTGCGAAAGCACGGGGGACCTCCCTCAAAGTACCGACACTGGCCTGGCTGAAAGATCGACGAACTTGTAATGTGTAATTAATCCCGGCTAGTCTTTCCTTTTAGGGTTTGAAGGAAGATTTGATAAAAAACAGTGGGAGCCATCCTGATTAGATAAGATAATAACCAATCTGATCTTGCACGAGCATACGCTAAAGTGTTTTCTTCTCTCTCTCTCCAGGTAGCGACCATTTCATGCCCTAATAAAGATAATAATATGGATGTATTGACCGAACCCGCATGTTATACTGTGCTGGGGAACGTTGGTTCCGTTCTTTCTTATAAGAGTTATAGGAATGAACAGGACATAGGGGAATACCAGGATTCCCATGCCACCCGATTGAAGAAAGTACATGTTGATGCATTTTCTTCGGGTGTGTTCGTTACAGAGAATTGTTTCTCCATTTGCCCTACGTCCTGGGTATTAGATACCGGGTCAGGATCCCATATATGTAATCAGTTACATGGGCTCAGGAAAGGTAGAGAACTTGGAGAAGGTGATAAAGACATTAGAGTTCGAAATGGTGCAATTGTTGCAGCTAAGACTGTCGGGGAATATCACCTTGTATTACCAAATGGTAATACATTGTTTCTGAACGAATGCTATTACATGCCGAACCTGATATGCAACATTATATCGGTTTCTTTATTAAGTAAAGAGGGATATAATTTTTTATTACAGGATGATGTTATGAACATTTTCTGTAACCAAAAGTTGGTTGGATCAAGCACGTTGTGCAATGGCATTTATGTTCTAAATCAATCAACAGTTCTGAGCATAACAAACACACACAAGAGGAAGAGTTCAGAACTGAACGAATCCTTCTTGTGGCATTGTAGACTGGGTCACATCAATACGACACGACTAGCTAAGTTGCATAAAGATGGATATTTAAATCCGTTTGAATTTTCATCTTTTGACACTTGCCAGTCATGTCTCAAAGGCAAGATGACCAAAACTCCGTTTACGGGACACGGAGAAAGAGTTACCGAACTCTTGGGACTGATACATAGTGATGTATGTGGTCCCATGTCTACACATGCCAGGGATGGTTTTTCGTACTTCATTACATTCACTGACGATCTCTCTAGATTCGGATATGTGTTCCTGATGAAACACAAATCAGAAGCTTTTGAGAAATTTAGAGAATATAAACAAGAAGTCGAGAACCAAACCGGAAAAAGTATTAAAATCCTTCGATCTGATCGAGGGGGAGAATACTTAAGCAATGAATTCCTGAACTTCCTAAAAGAGAATTGGATTCTCTCTCAGCTGACTCCTCCATATACACCACAGCACAACGGTGTATCAGAACGGAGGAACCGCACCCTATTGGATATGGTGCGCTCTATGATGAGCACAGCTGAGTTACCTATTTCCTTCTCGGGATATGCACTGGAAACAGCTGCAGACCTATTGAATATGGTTCCCACCAAAACCGTGCCAACCACTCCATATGAGATATGGAAAGGAAAGAGACCATGTCTTAATTATGTTAAGATATGGGGTTGTCCGGCATATATAAAAACGCAAAATCCGGACAAACTCGCGGCAAGGTCTATTCTGTGTAAGTTTATTGGATATCCCAAACATTCGCGAGGGTATATCTTTTATCACACCGAGGAACAAAAAGTGTTTGTTTCTCGACATGCCACCTTTTTAGAAAAGGAATTTCTTGAAAAAGAGATTAGTGGTAAGGAGGTAGAACTGGAAGAGGTTCCAGCAATAAAGAGTACAGCAGAAGATTTGGTTGAACCAGAGGATTCGGTAGCTCCCGATGAACCTCAGCCTCTCTGCCGATCTAGTAGGGTTCCTCACCCACCTGAGAGATACTACGGTTTTCTCATGGATGGTGGGAGCGAGGATTGCATCATGGAGGATGATGACCCAACTAGCTTCGAGCAGGCCATCACGAGTAGAGACTCAGTGAAATGGCTGGATGCTATGCGGTCCGAGATGGAATCCATGTACACCAACAAAGTATGGACTTTGGACATTGCTCCTGAAGGGGTAAAACCCATTGGGAGCAAGTGGATCTTCAAGAAGAAACTTGGTGTAGATGGGAAAGTGGAGACTTTCAAAGCTAGGCTTGTTGCAAAAGGTTTTCGTCAAAGACCAGGAGTGGACTATGACGAAACCTTTTCTCCAGTGGCTATGCTTAAATCCATCCGGATCATGCTTGCCATCGCTGCATATCATGATTACGAAATCTGGCAAATGGATGTTAAGACCGCCTTTCTAAATGGTGATTTGGAAGAGTGTGTGTACATGACTCAGCCAGAGGGCTTCGTAGACAGTGGGAGCAGCGGGAAGGTGTGCAAGCTGCTTAAATCCATTTATGGATTAAAGCAAGCATCGCGGAGTTGGAACATCTTCTTTGACGTCGTTATCAAAGAGTTTGATTTTGTCAAAAACCCAGATGAACCTTGTATCTACAAGAAGGTGTCAGAGTGTAAAGTTGTCTTCCTCGTATTGTACGTGGACGACATACTCTTGATAGGAAATGATATTCCTATGCTGCAATCGGTCAAGCTCTTCTTATCACAAAGATTCTTAATGAAAGATCTTGGTGATGCCTCCTGCATATTGGGAATCAGGATCTATAGAGATAGATCCAAAAGGATATTGGGATTGTCCCAATCCGGGTACATTGACACCGTACTAAAGAGGTTTAGTATGGAAGAATCCAAGCATGGGAACTTGCCCACGATCTCTGGAGTCACTCTCTCCAAAGAGATGTCTCCCAAGACTGATTTGGAGAGAGCTCGCATGCAAGGGATACCCTATGCTTCGGCTGTAGGCTCTATCATGTATGCGATGTTATGTACCAGACCCGATGTAGCATACTCACTGAGTGTAGTGAGCAGGTATCAAGCTGATCCTGGAGAGAGTCACTGGACAGCTGTGAAGAGCATTCTCAAGTACTTACGAAGGACTAAAGAGATGCTCTTGGTGTATGGTAACGGAGAACTCCAAGTGGAGTCCATTACCGATTCGAGCTTCCAGAGTGATAAGGACGACTCTAAGTCGCAGTCGGGATTTGTCTTTACCCTTTACGGAGGGGCGGTTAGCTGGAAGAGTTCCAAGCAGGAAACCGTGGCAGACTCGACGATGGAGGCTGAATACATCGCTGCCAACGATGCTGCCAAAGAGGCTGTCTGGATCAAGAAGTTCATTACTGAACTTGGAGTGGTTCCATCAATTGAGCATCCAATACCTTTGTATTGCGATAATAATGGAGCGGTGGCTTTGGCCAAGGAACCCAGGTCCCATCAGCGATCCAGGCATATTCTGAGGCGGTATCACCTGATCCGGGAGATAGTTGATCGCCGGGAGATCGAGGTCAGGAGGGTTGACACGAAGAACAACACGGCGGATCCACTCACGAAGGCCATTCCCCAGATACAGTTTGAGAGACTCTTCGGGATGCTCGGTATGCGATACTACAGCAGCTGGCCCTAGTGCAAGTGGGAGATTGTTAGTTGTATGTATGCCCTAGAGGCCAGTATTGTACAGATGATGTATATTATATTGGATGCTTGGACATATATAGAGATGACTTTCTTGCTAGATATGATAGTATGCTATCTGGTTACTCTTTATCTTAACATGTATACTAGTCTCTTTATACTGTCTTATAGTTACATGTTGGTAAAGCCCTTAGGATGTGTACTTGACTACCTGGACTATGATGCAGATCATACTAGTGGGGACATGGTAGTCCAAAGGTACATCCTTCAAGGTCCCTAGTCATAGGTGTATCGAGACGGGGCATCGATATACCAGTGTAGACTAGCGTATACGCTTCTCGACCCATGAGATGGGCGATGGATGATCCCATATCCATTGGTGTTTGACATCAGAGAGGGTATACGGGTGCTCAGTGGAGACTGGGTACACTGGACGGACTCGCCGAGAACTCCCAGATGGTATAATACCTCACGTCAGATGGCAGTTCTCAGGTGACACTTGTACAGGTTAGTCTGTAGACCCGAGATCGTCATAGAGTCTTGTGTGATTCCCACTGTACTTTGATCTCCACCTTACCACGTCGATGAGGGCGTGCAAAACGGTGGCCTTTGGGTACAGTCACGAGTCACATGGAGGCAATGAGCGATAGGAGGGGTTTCGTCTCTCCCGGTATTGGGGGTTGATGTTGCGCTGTGCTCGATTGGCCGTAACAGGGAAGTCCCTGGCCAGGGCTGATCAGAGATTTGCTGGTAAGTTTTACCAGTAGTTTCTCGACCCGTTATGAGCCTCACATCGGCACGACTTATCGGTTATTGGGGTCTGACGTTTACCACCCCTAGACTAGATATGCGACATATCAGACGAACAGCCCGGACTGTACGGTAAGTGTTACGGTTGGATTCACAGGAGTGTGAGCGGGCTAGCTTGTCGATCTTCTGATCGCTCAATACCCGGATGGCCGTTACGTTTAGCATACCGCTTGCGGCTTGTGGATGTTTGATATGATCATCATCTGCTACCGGCGTATTGACGAGTCTTTAGAGTCCTACACAGAGGTTTGCTGGCTCAAGCGAAACGAAATATGAGCGCATATGAGATATGTGCTGGACCGAGAATAACGCGTGTATGTGATACCGCATTCAATTCTCGCGATGAATGTATCGATTGGTTATATACGATATAACCTAGATATCGAATCAAGGATTTATTCGATAATACGATACATAGGATACTAGTCGGTTATATGCGATATGACCGGATCGTTAAATCAAGTGTTGATTTAATGATTTAATGTATAATTATATATTTGATATATTACTTTGCATTAACTAGTATTGGTTCACTTTAAATGGATTTTCTCACTTGATGTGCAAGTTGTATATATGATATACTTTTGTGCACATGTTTGTATCATGTTTGATGATACTTGCTCATTTGGTTAAGTGTATAGAATTATACCATGGTTAAGTTGATGTTTAGGGTTTTGCTTTTTCATTTGTTTATTTATTTATTTGGAAAAGAAAAAGATGAGAATGGTGGCTTTCTTTGTTTCTTATTGAAGCTTAATGAAGCTTTGACTTAGTCCACCATTCTTATCTCATCCTTAACCCTAACCATTCCAACTAACCCTAGTTTACTCTCTACACTTGACTATGGTTAGGATATGATAAGTATTCATATTAGTTCCTTTTTTAAATAAGAAACTGATCATATTCTTTATCTTCTCCTTCTTCTTCTTCAAGAAAAACCTTGACTTCATCAATGGTAACTTGAGCAAACAAGTGAGAAATCCAATTCTAAAGTAAACACACCTTCTATTTCTTCACCCTCTACCTCTTGCCAAGTTGTTTTGGGTGTTTTCTTAACAAGTTTCACAACTTGGTGAAGTTGGAGCTTGAACTTGTGATGCCTCGACGTAGATCATCTTCGGCACGAAGCCGACGACCTAGTCCGCCCATTATCCCGATGAAGCCGACGATTGAGTTCGGGATTCAAGATGGACAGCGAGAGGACGCCTACGTAGAGCTAAGGAAGTGGAGAAACGGATCTACATAGGTTGTAGCCTCTCTCCTTTAGTTAAGATGTTAACTAGTTTAATGTTTCGCCTAGAATTCTAGCCGATGATCCGTATTAGGGTTCTCGGCACCCATAAAATTTTAAATTGGCATGGTTGATGTCTTGTGAGACCTCTATAGTGTGCCTAGGAACCTTTCAAGCAGAACTGCCAAAGAAGAGCTTCAACGCTCCAAGTCTGACGCTAAGCGCCAAGCACACCACGTGCTCCTTACGTGTGCGCTATTTCATAAGAAGCGCTTCAGCGCTTCGAGTGTAGCGCTCAGCGACAAGTGCACCACGTGCTCCTCACGTGTGCGCTATTTCAAAAGAAGCTCTTCAGCGCTCTAAGTCTGGCGCTAAGCGCCAAGCATACCACGTGCTCCTTACGTGTGCGCTATTTCATAAGAAGCGCTTCAGCGCTCCAAGTCTTGTGCTCAGCACCAAGCGCATCACGTGCTCCTTACGTGTGCGCTATTTCAAAAGAAGTGCCTTAGCGCTCCAGGTCTGATGCTCAGCTCCAAGCGCACCACGTGCTCCTTACTTGTGCGCTGAGGGAATACAAAGTGTTCTTTAAATAAAGCCCAGCACCATAAAAAGTGTTCCACACACAGTATAAGACAAAAGTAAAAAGGGTGTCATAACCCAATTTAATGCTCAGCGTTATTGAACCAAAAGGGACTGAGCCCAAACAAATGTTCAACATTTTATTCAAATCTAAGTGGACTGAGCCCAAGTTGTCCATAAGTCCTCAATTCAGATTAACTGAGCCCATGTACTTATAATCTTTTTAATTGGCCTTGGTCTCAAACCTGACTATAGATCTCTCAACCAATATTGGTTCAAGGGTACATCTCTTCATACCTCTGATACATGTCATTGTAATTCTTCAACGTCTTCAGAGAGATGGAGGGTCCCAATAACCAAAAAACTTTTGGCGCGTCCTTAAATTGTGAAACCAAAATACCGGACTATGACGTCTTCAAACTACACTATGATGTCTTTAAACCGGACTATGAGGTCCTTAAACTCATAGACTATGATGTCCTTAAAACTTTACGGACTATGAGGTCCTTAAACTCATGGACTATGACGCCCTTAAACTTTACGGACTTTGAGGACCTTAAACTCATAGACTATGATGTCCTTAAACGGTGGACCGCAATGTCCCTAAACTAAAACGATAGAGTCCAAATACTCTTTCGTTGGATCTAAATGATCCTAAAATCCTGTTGAGTAGATCTTAGTCTAAAAATAGACTAACGTTCCTCAACAAACGTTTAAGTTAATCTTAATCTCAATTTGATTAACGATCCTTAAACCCAAATCAAACCCAAATCTAAGAAAATACGATTTGGACTAATCCACGCCCTACAGGAGACCACATAAATTAGTCTCCGTATACAATCCACAAGAAACCAAAAAAAAAACACACACACGACACGAAGTGACCATCTGGAGAAGGAGAAAGTGGTTACCGCTACGCGGTAGCGTAATTTACTGTAGGGGCTTGCGCTTGCAGAGGAGAGCTTTCCCACAATCAAAAACCCCTCGCAAACGAGGGGGAATCTGATAAAGTCTGCTACAACGGCCGCATCCATCTAAACCTCTGATACATGGTGCCATAAATCAACTTGGCATCTTCTGAGAGGTGGACGGATAAAACCAAATAGCATCTGCCCCCAAATTCAAGCAAGGCGACCTACGCGGTTTCGTCTCTGTTTTCGGCGGCGAACAGATTCCGGCACGCCCGGTGGGACCTTTTCCTCTTTCCACTCCACACTTCGTGTGTCATGTTTCGCGAACAAATCGCGGTCTGCTATGGTTGCATGTGGATTCGAGGTACTAAGATTTGGTGTCTTGCTCTGTGCAGAAGAGAAAATGGCTTCCAACTGTACCTGCTGCAACAACAACTCTCACTCCATCCTCGCCAGAGGAGTGACCTATGGGCCCATGCGGCCTCCATCTTCACCATACCAGTGGAGCAGGTGACTTAGGCCACCACTGGACTTTTCTTCGGGACCATGCTCCTACTAATGAGCTTCAACGCCCCAGTGCCATTGCATGAAGCTCCAAAGAAGTCGGTCTTTGATCGCTTGCAACTACCGCGGCCCCTCTCAACGGGTCGCCAAAATCCAACGCCTCGGTCTTTAACAGACTGGGCCAAAGCTCCAATGGGCCCGTGAAGAAGCCATCCCGAAACGGATAGCCATCCCTGCTCCAGTAAATGAAGTCATCAGAGAGACTTCTCCTACTAAGGGGTCGGTCTTCACAAGACTGGCCGTTCCAACTCCCGCTCCAGGCGAAGTCACTAAAGCTGCTACCCCTGCTCGAAAGTCTGCCTTCGACAGGTTGGCCATCCCCTCTCTACGGACGTCGGTCTTTGACAGGCTAACACCAACAACAGTTTCTCATCAAAGCATGAAGCACGATGCAGCTACGCCGACAATGGAGGTGATCCCATCTGCATGACACGCTCGACGTCGCCACTGGCACTATGTGACGAAAGCTGGGAATAGTTCCCTTTTTGGATTGACTCCACCAGCTTCGATGGTAGAAATCGACACCGCTGTTCTAACTGGGAACAACTTTCAACCACTCAGGAGGGTACGCAAGAACTCTCCGACCACCGTACTTAAAAGATCTCCTCCGTCTGTGGAGAATGTTATTACAATAAAGCCAGAGCGGCCCCCTCAGCGGCTGTCCTCTAAAATCCACAGGGGCCGGCGAAGAGTCCAAGACTCTATGATCGACCAAGACTACTCCCGCCGAAAGAAGAGAATGAAGATCTGGAAAGAAGAGAATCTCACCACCGTCGTACCACGGAAAGCATCGGCTACAATAGCCCCCGCAACTTCCGCTGCCTATAAATGGAGAGGGCGGGAGAAGATCCCTGTGTCTGCGACAAATCTCAAGGGTGCTGAATCCAAACGCCCAAAGTCTGGAGGCATGATAGTGCACACCATTTACATGGTTTCCGGAAAAGAGGATAGCCGTATCTTCACGGGCCATCGACCACCCACCCAATCAATAATAAAGGCTCGGGAGCAATAACAACAAATACTCCAGGAAATGCTGACAACCATGGCCGCACTCACTGGGCCAAACGTAAGCCCCGAGAAATCATCGGAGCAGCGCTAAGAACAGGAAACTGATGCCGAATTCCTCCGAAGAAAGCTCGAGAGGAAAGACAAAGAGGCCGTGGAACAAGCGGCCAACATAAAACAAATGGCTCTATTGTTCCAAGATATGTTGGGCATGATGATCCAGCCAGACCCTCCAGCCGAATATCCGCCAATAATAATCAAAGACGATAGAGGGGACACATCAATCCCTCTTTCGGCCTTTTCAGCTGCAAAGGAGGAAACGATCTCGAAAGCTGCGCTAGATGATTATATAACTCAACAGATACGAGCTCATCAAGCGAATGAAACCGCTAGCCAAGTCGTCAGAATTGGGCGGCCATATCCAAGCTGGTACGATCAGATTAAGTACCCGCTAGGATACACGATTCCTAAGTTTCACGTATACAAGGGGACAGGCAATCCCCATCAACATGTCGCTCAATTTAGGGCTCGGTGTAGCAACACTGGAGGTGATGATAAGCTACTGCTTCGCCAATTCGTCGGCAGCTTGGTGGAGACGGCGTTCGAATGGTATTCAGAGTTTTCCAACGATTCCGTGAAAACTTTTACGGAGATGGAATTGCTATTCACCCAGCGTTTCGCAAGCGCTAGCGAACGCACCCCAATCACGACATTGATCAATGCCAGGGTGAAGCTGGGAGAAACATGAATTCAGTATGCAATCCGGTGGCGGAACCTATGGCCGAAATGCGAACAACACATCGAAGAAGCTCCTGCAGTAGGCATGTTCGTGCGAACCCTCGATCCGCAGGTGACCATATCTCAATTCATGATGTTTTTCAAGCCGACTACCTTCCAGGCTTTGATCGATAAGCTGACCCAAATGGATCAGATGGGCCATAGACCGTCCTCTTCAAAAACGGAGCCGTGAAATGAAAAGGGCAAAGGGAAAGCATCCTTCGTCGCCAACACTCAACAACAACCGAGTGGCCGAGACCAGTTGTTCGCCAAAGCAACAATTGGCGATCCCTTGATGAGAAGTTGAGACGTCTTTACTCGTTTCCCCGAAATAAAACAAGGAGATTGTTCGAACTAGCAGTGCACAATAGGCTCATTACTCTACCAGAGCCATGACACCCACCGCAACCGAACGATGTCAACGATCCCAATTACTGCCCCTACAACCGAGTATTGGGCCATCCGATCGAAGACTGCTACGTCTTCAAAAACTGGGTTGAAGACCAGTACCAACATGGAAAGTTCACGCTGTCCGAAAACTGGAATATAAATCCGCCACAATATCACACTCCTAAAAGGGTAGACACGCCGGAGGCATCATGCTCATTCATAGAGGAAGCTCCATGGGAAGTAGTTCTTTCGGAATAAATGAAAAGAATGCTGAAGGATCTTCAAGCATGCCCCGCAACCAAGTGGAAAAGCCTGCTAGAGCCCGAGATCATTGAGGAAATGCTGAAACAGCGCCCGACGCCGGGAGTTGGTAGCAATGGGTAAAATACCTAGGTCCAGCCGTCAAAGTCTTCGAAGAAGAAGAAGACCAAGAAGCCCGCGCAGCCTGATGACAAGTGCACGGACCTTCAAAAGCATATTGACGCGCTGGAGGAATACAACCAGAAGGTGCGGACCACAGTGACACTCCAAGAGTTTCTCAACCATATCCTTGAGAACGGAGGCAATTACAATGACGAGGGAGACGACGCGTCAGAAGAACCCGAGGATTATGTGGCAAGTTGTTACATGATCTCTCATTCGTCACTAAATGATGAAGAAGCTCACTCAGCGTTAGAAGATGACATAGAAGATCTAAGGGCAGAATCGACACCAAAATCCTTGGAAACGTCCGATGAGCTGATTGACGTGCTGCTAACCGAATCCCATCAGAAGAGAAAAGTTAATCGAGAACGCAAAATGGCCATAATCGAAAAAGCCAGGCTTCGACGTCAAGGGGAAGAAGTCGCGGTGGGGATGGATCACAAAACACCCCAACCAAACCAAACCACACCCTAAATGGGTGTATCCCACTTTATCGTTATGTATCCCGTCACGTGATAAATACAGGTGCATACAGGATGAACGACGAACCGAAACATCGTTAAACTACTACAAACCCCCGACATCCCCAGGCCGACATAGCAAAAAAAATAAAAATATTTAAAATATTTATAAAAAACAAAAAAACGGTATGTCCACAAACAAAATGGGCACAGATGAAAACCCGAAAGGGCTCCGTGATTAAAAACAGCAAGGCTACTAGCGATGTTTGTGAAAACCCGAAAGGACGCAGACTCGCAAAAAAAAAGTGGTACTTCCACAAGCAAAATGAGCACGGATGAAAACCTAAAAAGGCTCCGTGAATAAAAACAACAGGGCTACCGACGGGTTTGTGAAAACCCGAGAGAGCGCAGGCTCGTAAAAAAATTCGTGCACACTTGCGAAGTTCTCTCGACCTTGTAAGGAGAAAACACCTGCGTGAGATCCTTAAGACTCCCAAGTGAGCAACACACTTAGGGATCCCCACGATTCTAAAGGAGAAATTACACTTACGAGATCCTCATGACTCTTAAGGAGAAGCCACTTATGAGAACCTCAATGCTCATAAGATTCAAAAGCCTTAAGCTACAAGGATCTGAACCTGTTCTTAAGCCATCACATCTCCCAGACTGCCATACAAACGGTTCGATATTGGCCCTTGTATACAACCCACGGGCGCAAATAAACATTCCCCCACTAAATTCCACCAATAGTGCGAAATGTCCTCATGTGGTGAATGACACTTATAAGTCCTCTCGACTTATAAGGAGAAAACACTCTTGTAAGATCCTTACGACTTATAAGAGACCATACACTTAAGAATCCTCACGATTCTTAAGGAGAAACGCACTTACGAGATCCTCAGGACTCGTAAGGAGAAATATCATTATGAGACCCTTATGGCTCATGAAGTCAAAAGTCTTAGTCGACATGATCCTAACCCAGTTTGCTAAGCCATCTTTGTTCGAATCGACAGAGGCAAATGATGCTTCGCTCCTGGCAATGTCCCAGTGGTAGCGATGCTGATGCCCAAATCGGTATCAAATTCCATGTCCTTTCATTGCAAATAATGATTCGCTCCTGGCAATATTCCAGTCACAGCGATGCTGATGCTAAGATTGGTATCAGATCCTAGGTTCCAAACTCGCGGCGAAAAGTCTGCGAGCCAAAAATGCATATGAAATAGCCGAAATGATGGGGCAACTTGCAACAAAATCATCAAGTAAAATATATGCATACAAAAATAGCCTAAATGATTGGGCAACTCGCAATAAAAAGCTGTGAGTAAAAGGAAAAATCAGCCGAAATGATTAGGCACCACGAAAAATAGCCGAAATGATTGGGCAATCGCGACTTTCGCGATACAAAAAGCTGAAATGATAAAGCATCACGGAAAGAAAAAAATATGTAAAATGGCACTTTTGCCCTGCAGGTATGTCCATACTGACCCCTGTGCACAATCCATGGGCATAAACGAAAGGGAACCACATGTCCGGACAAACTCTATCAAAGGGAAAAGTCAGATCTCGACAGCAACATCTGCATCCCAGAAGACCAATAACGGCGTTCCTTCTTATGCCAGTAGGGCACGGACGCGACACAACGAAATGAAGCCATGGCAAAGTCCTTAGTTCTAAATCTTAACGACAGCATCTACAGCCTAAAAATTAGCAACGGTGATCATCCTCATTCCTGCAGGATTCAGACGCAACATCACCAAACGGAGCCAGGGAAAAGTCCCCAGTTTTAACACTCTACGGTTCACGGACAACCTAGAGTCAGCCAATGATTCCATCTCGGAAATACATCATCCAATGACTCCGTCTCGAAAACAAGTCAACCGACCTCCAGGGAAATCAGTGTCCTTGGCAAAACCTCGATTCAGGGAAATCAGCGTCCTTGGCAAGAATCTCAATAAGCGTCAACCCACAAATAAATCAGTGTCATTGCAGGAATCTCTCGATTCGTTTCGACCTCGAGGGAAATCTGTGTCCTCGGCAAGACCTCTCGATTCAGGGAAATCAGCGTCCTTGGCAAGAACCTCTCGATTCGCGTCGACCCGCAAGGAAATTAGTCTCTTTACAGGAATCTCTCGATTCATCTCGACTCCAGGGAAATTAGTGTCCTTAGCAGGACCTCTCGATTCAGGGAAATCAGCGTCCTTGGCGAGAATCTCTCGATTTGCGTCGACCCGCAAGGAAATCAGTGTCTTTGCAAGAATCTTTCGATTCGTCTTGACCCCCGGGAAATCAGTGTCCTTGGAAAAACCTCGATTCAGGGAAATCAGCATCCTTGGTGAGAACCTCGATTCGCGTCGACCCGCAAAGAAATCAGTGTCTTTGTAGAAATACCTCGATTCGTCTCGACCTCCAGGGAAATCAGCGTCCTTGGCAAGAACCTCGATTCGCGTCAACCCGCGAGGAAATCAATGTCTTTACAGGAATCTATTGATTCGTCTTGACCTACAGGGAAATCAGCGTCCTTGGAAAAAACCTCGATTCAAGGAAATCAGCGTCCTTGGTGAGAACCTCTCGATTCGATTCGACCCGCAAGGAAATCAGTGTCTTTGCGGGAATTTCTCGATTCGTATTGACCTTAGGGAAATTAGTGTCCCTGCGCATGAAAAGAAAATTCTCTTGTGAGATCCTTATGACTCTCAAGAGAAAACACAATTAGGAGTCCTCACGACCCTTAAGGAGAAAATACACCTACGGGATCTTCTCGACCTGTAGGGAGAAAAATCATTATGAGACCCTCATGGCTCATAAAGTTGGAAAGTCATAGGTGGCAGATCCTAACCCTGTCTCCTAAGCCATCGCCGCCCTGCAAGAAGGTCAAGATGGTCTATCCATGGGCCATAATCTCCCAAGTTGAATATCGACAAGGAGGGAAACAACCACTTACGGGTCCTCTCGACTTATAAGCAAAACAATTCTCTTGTGAGATCCTTACGACTCTCAAAAGAAAACGCACTTAGGAATCCTCACGATTCCTAAGGAGAAATTCCACCTATGGGATCCTTTCGACTCGTAGGGAGAAAAGTCTTTATGAGACCCTCCTGATTCATAAAGTTGAAAAGACTTAGGCAGCAGACTTGAACCTATTTCCTAAGCCATCGCTGTAGGGTTGCTAGGAACTCACATAAGGTTCTATGAGGCATCAACCATGCCCGATTAAAAATTTAGCCGTGCCGAACAACCCGAAGCCGGATCTTTAAACTAGGGTTTAGGCGAAAACTAACATGTTAAACACATTAAAACTAAGTGAGAGGGATTACAACCTTTGTAGATCCGGTCCTTCACTTCTTAAGCTCCGTGTTGAGGTCCCTTCGCTGCGATCATCGTGTTCTGAACTCTCGAGAGGCTTCACGAAGAGAATGATGCAACCTTGCTTTCGATCTTTGATAACATAGATGATCTACCTTGAAGTTTCGTTAACACAAGCTATCACTCATGAAATGATGTGAACAACCTCATCTAAATGGCAAGGATAGATGAGGATGATGAAGTAGGATTTTTGCTCTTATTTATAATCTTTTTCTCACTCACTTTCATCACAAATGAAAAATTAGAAAGCTTTTCAAGAAGGAACTCAAGCAAGAAGAAGAATGAATATCATAATCCTTTTGTGATGAATAATGAATTATTGTAGTGGTTACAAATCTAACCAAGGGTTAAGCATGAAAGAGTTAACCCTTGTAGAGAGTTAACTAGAGTTAATGGTTTGGATTGGATTAACATAATATCTTCAAAAAATATCAAGCAACCTCAAAGTCAAAGCTACATGAAGCATCATGCAAAAGCTAAACCTAATCCAAACCCTAACCAAGTTTACCATGTTTAAATTTGTAATCCTAACATGTTACAATATTATATATCACATACACAATATATTTTGTAACAATAGAAAATAATACAATTAACATATATCGCATATATATCAATGTATTATCCCGTGAGAAAATGAATCGTTTAGTGAGCTAATATTAGTTAATGTAATTTAATATATCATATATATTATTATACATTAAATCATCGAATCAACACTTGATCCGACAATCCGGCTATATCGCATATAACCGACTAATACGATGACCCGGCTATATCACATATACCAGGTCGATATCTCATATCGCGAGAATCCTATACGGTATCACATACCGTATTATCCTCGGTCCCGAACATATCACATATATGCTCCTGCTCCGTTTTTCCTGAGTCAAGAAATCTCTGTGTAGGACTCTAAAGAATCGTCAATACGCCGGCAGTAGGTGATGATCATATCAAACACCCATAAGCTGCAAGCGGTCAGCTAAACGTAACATCCACCCAGGTATTGAGCGCTCAGAAGATCAACAAGCAAGCCTATACATTTTCCTGTGAATCAAATCAGTAACACTCCCTTACAGTCCGGTCTCGTCGTCTGATATGTCGCATATCTCGCCTAGGGGTGGTAAACGTCAGACCCAATAGCTCGATAAGTCGTGTCGATATCAGGTCTATAAAAGTTTGAGAAACTACTGATAACACTTATCAATAGATCTCAGCAAACCTGGCCAGGGATTTCCGGTTATAGCCAATCGAACACAGCACAACATCAACTCCCTATACCGGGAGAGACGAATCCCCTCCTATTCCTCATTGCCTCCATGTGATTCGGGACTGTACCCAAAAGCCACCATTTTGCACGCCCTCTTGGATGTGGTATGATGGAAATAAAAGCACAGTGGGAATCACACAAGACTCTATGACGATCTCGGGTCAACAGACTACTCTGTACCAGTGTCACCGGAGAACTGCCATCTGACGTGATGTATAATACCATCTGGGAGTTCTCGGCGAGTCCGTCCAGTGTACCCAGTCTCCACTGAGCACCCGTACACAATCCTTGATGTCAAACACCGATGGATATGGGATCATCCATCGCCCATCATATGGGTCAAGATGCGTATACGCTAGTCTACTCTGGTGCATCGATGCCCTGTCTCGATACACCCTCGACTAGGAACAATTATAGGATGTACTCGTCGGCTACCGTGGCCCCACTTGTATGATCTCATCATAGTCCCAGTAGTCGAGTACACATCCTAAGGGCTTTATCAACATGTAACATAGTGACAATCAGAGTACATGTTAAGATAAAGTACAACCAGATAGTATACTATCATGTCGAGCAAGAATGTCCTCCCTATATATGTCCAAGCATCCATTACAATATACATCGTATGTATAGTAATGGCCTCTAGGGCATACATAACAACAACAACAACAACAACAACTGAGCCTTTTATCCCAAGCATAAGGGGTAGGCTACATGAACCAACATGAGAATCACGCCGGGTCCAACACATGAATCCTCTGTCTCCACTCACTTCTATCGAACAATATACTTTCATTGAGTCCTTTGGCAACCATATCATTTCGTATCACCTCCATCCATGTTTTCTTCGGTCTCCCTTTTGCCCTTTTGCCATTACCCATATCGAGAGTATCTATTCGTCGAACCGGTGCTTCCATAGGTCTGCGTCGCACATGACCAAACCATCTAAGCCGGTTTTCCCGCATCTTCTCCTCCACGGGTGCTACACCAACTTTTGCACGGATATCCTCATTTCGTACCTTGTCTTTTCTAGTGTTACCGCACATCCAACGAAGCATGCGCATCTCCGCTACGTGCATCTTCTGTGTATGATGCTTCTTAGGAGCCCAGCATTCTGTACCATATAATAAGGCAGGCCGAATAGCGCTCCGATAAAACTTCCCTTTCAATTTTAACGGAAAGTTACGATCACACAAAATCCCTGTTGCACTCCTCCATTTCAACCAACCAGCTTGGATCCTTTGATTAACATCACTATCGATCTCCCCATTCCTTTGGATGATGGAACCTAGATATCTAAACTGGTCGCTCGGTGATATCTCTTGCCCTTCCAATGTTATACCAATATGGTTTTGATTTCTCTGGCTACTAAATTTGCAGTGCATATATGCTGTCTTGGACCTGCTCAGTCTGAATCCCCGAGATTCCAATGTTTGTCTCCATAATTCCAATTTGGCATTAACCCCTGCTTTCGTCTCATTTACTAGAACAATATCATCAGCGAATAGCATGCACCAAGGGACTTCATCTTGGATAGTTCTAGTAAGCTCATCCATCACGATGGTAAACATGAAAGGACTTAATGCAGATCCTTGATGTAAACCAATAGTAATCGGAAAATCACTTGTTAAGCCACCGCAAGTTCTGACATTTGCCACTACTCCGTCGTACATATCCTTGATTATGTCAATATACTTGACGGGGACCCCCTTTTTCATCATTGTCCCCCATAATACCTCTCTAGGTACCTTGTCGTACGCTTTTTCTAAATCAATAAATATCATATGCAAATCTCTTCTCCTCTCTCGAAAGCGCTCGACAAGTTGACGAAGCAAATGAATCGCCTCCGTCGTCGATCGTCCAGGCATGAACCCAAATTGGTTCTCTGTTATCTTAATATCCTTCCTTAGCCTGTGTTCAATCATCCTCTCCCAAAGTTTCATGGTGTGACACATTAGTTTTATTCCACGGTAGTTTGAGCAACTTTGAATGTCACCCTTATTCTTGTAGATAGGTACAAGGATACTTTTCCTCCATTCATTTGGCATCTTTTTTGTCTGCCAAATCTTATTAAACAGATCTGTCAGCCATTTAACGCCTATTTCGCCTAAGCATCTCCAAATCTCGATAGGAATCCCGTCAGGACCAACCGCTTTTCTTAAACCCATTCTGTTCAAAGCTTCTTTAACCTCAGTAAGTCTTATTTTACGCATGAAATCACGATTTATATCTTGAGATTGAATGACAAGTCCATCCAAATTCTTAGTAAAGCTCTCATTGAACAATTTGTCAAAATAATCTCTCCATCTTTCCTTGATATCCTCATCTCGAACTAAAACCTTCTGATTTTCATTTTTGACACACTTCACCGCACATAAGTCTCTGGTCTTCCTTTCCCGCATTCGAGCAATCCGGTATATATCATTTGCAGCCTCTTTAGTGTCTAATTTCTCGTACACCTCCTTGTAGACCTTAGATTTAGCTTCCCGAACAGCTTTCTTAACTTCCTTTTTAGCCATTTTGTACTTCTCAAATCTCTCCACATCTCTACTTTTCTTCAAATCTTTATAAGAATCCCTTTTAATTTTAATAGCAGCCTTTACATCTTCATTCCACCATGATATGTCCTTAGATGGTGGAGCACCACCTCTCGACTCACCAAGTAGATCTCTAGCTACTTTCTTGATACAACTAGCCATTTTGTTCCATGTTTTGTCCGGATCATCTTCCGACTGCCAATCCGCTTCTTGTACTACATGATCTATAAAAGCCTTTTGATTACCTTCTTTCAATCGCCACCATTTAATTTTAGGCTCTACCTTACGTCTAATCTTCCTAGGTTCTCTTCTAAATCGAAAATCTAGAACTAAAAGTCTATGTTGGGTAGTTACACTCTCACCTGGCACTACCTTACAGTCGATACAACAACCTCTATCTATTCTTCTCGTCAGAAAAAAGTCTATTTGACTAGCATTTGATCCGCTCCTAAAAGTGATAAGGTGGGACTCTCTTTTCCTAAACCAGGTGTTTGCTAAGATCAAGTCATAAGATAAAGCGAAATCTAGAATCGAGTCACCCACTTCATTCCTTTGTCCGAAACCAAAACCTCCATGGATAGTATCAAACCCACTACGACTAGTACCTACATGTCCATTAAGATCACCACCAATAAATAACTTCTCTCCACTAGGTATACTTTGCACCACCTCGTCTAAATCCTCCCAGAATAGACGCTTACTAGCGTCATCAAGACCTATCTGTGGTGCATAAGCACTAATAACATTAAAGATCTCTCCACCTAGAATAAGCTTAACCAGTAAAATTCTATCACCTTTTCTCCTAATCTCAACTACATCCTCAAGCAACCGTCTATCTATGATTATACCTACCCCATTACGATTTTTATCTCTACCCGTATACCAAAGCTTATAACCCCAAGGCTCTATGACTCTACTCTTTTTACCTACCCACTTAGTTTCTTGCAAACACATAATACCAACTCTCCTCCTAATCATCACCTCCACTAATTCTATTAGTCTACCCGTAAGGGAACCTATGTTCCAGGAAGCTAGACGGATCCTATGAAACCCTTGCTTATTTGTCACTACACCCGGGGTCCGATGTAGCGCGCCGTCTCTGGACGACGACCCTTGCTTATTTGTCACTACACCCGGGGTCCGATGTAGCGCGCCGTCTGTAGACGACGACCCTTGCTTATTTTTCACTACACCCGGGGTCCGATGTAGCGCGCCGTCTGTAGACGACAACCCTTGCTTATTTGTCACTACAACCGGGGTCCGATGTAGCGCGCCGTATCTGGACGACGACCAAGCCCTTGCATATTTAACACTACACCCGGGATCCGATGTAGCGCGTCGCTGAGTAGGGGACGCCCCAACGATATTCTTGTATTGGTTCATGTCATAGAATGTGACAAAGTTTTCCGTTGGCTGTCACAAGCCTACCACAACCCTCACCTTTTCTCATCCGGACTTGGGACCGGCCACGGTGGGTTTCCTCTAGGGCATACATATAACTAACAATCTCCCACTTGCACTAAGGCCATCTGTTGTGGTATCACATACCCAACAATTAGTTGCGGTTGAAGTATCTCATACTCAACCATCCCATAAAAGTCTCTGCTGGGAAAAAGGCCTTTGTGAGTGGATCCGTGATGTTTTCCTCTTGTGTCTACTCTCCTAACCTCGATCTGCCTGTAGATCAACCATCTCCATGATCAGGTGATACTGCCTAAGAATTATATCTGGATTTCTGATGGGACGGTAGTTCCTCCGCTAAAGCCACAACTCCATTGTCACACAATGGTAGGAAAGAAGTTCATCTCATGAACTTATGAACTTATATATATCTTGACTGCCTCTTTGGTAGCATCCTTGGTAACAATGTATCTTGACTTTAATCGTCTAGTAAGTCATAGTATCTAGCTTGGAACTCTTCCAGCAAACCGTCCCTCCACTGAGGGTAAAGACAATGCCTGGGACTGACATTCAGTCGTCCTTATCACCCTGCAACCTTTCCAGTGATTTTCCCAGGATCGATTGATACCATCTCACTACAACTAGTGAGTATCCTAGCATCTAATTAGATCTATCTCATAGATCCAAAAACCCAGAATTTAGGAGGTATCACTTTGATCCTATATGGAGAATTGTTGTGATAAGTGGAGATTGACCGAGCATAGCATAGGAAACTCCTTCTCTATCAAGAGTATGTCATCCACGTACTCTACGAGGATCACCACCATACTCCCTACTACCTTTTTGTATATACAAAGTTCATCTACCATTTTGATGAAGTCAAACTCTTTGACTACCACATCAAAACAGATGTTCCAACTCCGTGATGCCTGTTTTATCATATAAAACATTTTGCACACGTTTCCGCTGCTCCCACTATCTACGAAGCCCTCTGGCTGTGTACTTATAGTCGCCATCTTCTAAAACATCATTTAGAAAAGCAGTCATGACACCCGACCACCCGATATCGTAGTCATGGTATGTAGTCGTGGCAAGTAGGATCTGGATGGACTTAAGCATAGCTTTGAAAGTCTCAACATTTCCATGTACACAAAGTAATCTTCTCAAGATATACTTGCTCCTGATGGGGATTTAACCTTTCAGATAAAGCAACCAAAGTCCATACTTTGTTGGTGTATAAGGATTCCTTCTCAGATCGATAAGCATCCAGCCATTCTTATAGAGTTCCACTCCTGATGGCCAGCTCAAAACTAGTTGGGTCATCATCTCATGATGTAATCCTCACTCCCATTGTCATAGAGAAACCGAAGTATCTCTTAGGTGGGTGAGGAACCCTACTAGATCGGCGGAGAGGCTGAGGTTCGTTGGAAACTATTGAATCCTTTGGTTCTAGCAAATCATCTGTTGTAGTTTGTATAGCTGGAACATTTCCAGTTCTACATAACAGACCTTGCCTCGAGCTTGTCCGGATTTTGCTTTTAGACATAGGCCGGACAACCCCAAATCATAACTAACTTAAGATATGGGCTCTTCCCTTTCTATATCACATATGAAGTAGTAGGCAACTGATTTGATTTGAACCCTATTCAATAGGTATGCAGCTTCTCAAGCGCATAACTCCCAAAAGGAAATAAGAAACTCAGTAGTACTCATCAGAGAGCACACCATATCACACAGGGTGTTATTGCTCCGCCTCGATACACCGACATGCTGTGGTGTATACAAAGGAGTAATGCTGAGAGAGAATCTCATTCTCCTTTAGAATAGTCCAGGAATTCCGTGCTCAAGTATTCTCCTCCTTGATCTCATCAAAGGACATAATACTTATACCCGTTTTTGGTTATCTACTTCTAACTTATATTCTGTGAATATCTTAAAAGCTTCGGACTTGTGTTTCAATAGGAACATATGTCTGAATCTTGAGAGATCATCAGAGAATGTAATGAAGTACAAAGAACCGGTCTTGGCATGTGTGGACAGGAGACTTTCATACATCAGCATGTATCAATCCCAAGAGTTCACTAACACATTCTCTATTTCCAATAAACAGAGCTGTGGTCATCTTATCTCTGTGACATGACCGGCAAGTTTCACAAGATGTAAATTCAAATTAATTTAAATATGCATCTATATGTAACTTCAGCTAGTCGGGTCGCATTGATATGACTCAGTCTACAATGCTTCAAGAAGGATTTGTTCAGTTCTGAACTCTTCCTCTCGTGTGTGTTTTGCATACTAAGAACTGTAGTTTGATTTAGAACGTCAATAGTTTTAGATAACGTGCCTGAACGAATCAACTCTTGATATAGGAAATGTTTAAAACATTATCCAACAATACAAAATTATATCCTTTCTTTACTACTAAAGAAAAAGATATGATGTTGTATATCAGGTTCGGTATCTAATAACATTCGTTCAGAATCAATGTATTCTTGTAATACAGGGTGATAGTGACCAACAGACTTGGCTGCAACACTTGCACCGTTTTCTATCTCATGAAACTTATCACCCGTTCTCAGTTCTCTACCATTCTGTAACCCATGTAACAGATTACATATGCGGGATCCTGATCCGGTATCTCATACCCAGGACGTAAAGGATACTGAGAAATAGTTCTCTGTAATGAACACACCCGAAGATGATGCATCAACATGCACTTTCTTCGTTTGGGCGGCACGGGAAATCTTGTATTCCCCAATTTCCTGCTCTGTCTTATAACAATTATAAGTTGGAGCGGGACCAACGTTCCCCAGCTCAGTATAACAAGCGGGTTCAGTCAATACATCTGTATTATTATCTTGATTAAGGCGTGATATGGTCGCTACTTGGAGAGAGAGAGAAGAAAACACTCAGCGTATGCTCTTGCAAGATTAGATTGGTTATCTAATATATCTAATCAGGATGTCTCCCACCGTTTTAATCAAATCTTCCTTCAAACCCTAAAAGGAAATACTAGCCGAGATTAATTACACGCTACAAGCTCGCCATTCTTTCAGCCAGGCCAGTGTCGGTACTTTGAGGGAGGTCCCCCGTGCTTTCGCACGAACCTAATTACACTAAACCTCGTTTTCCTAGGGGCATAACCGCGTTAACACCTTTCTAGACACCTACTTGATCGGCTAATTGTAATGTGTAAAACTCTCCCAGGAGTAACTCTTACTCGCAGCGGGTATCGGGATCCAACTATATCATAGAAGGTATGCAATCTTATTGCAAATTTCAACACTTGAAATTCCCAATAATATTTTACCCCTAGCGTCCTATGACCTTGACGGAGGCCAAACTACCCATAGTCCGCTAGTCAAGTTCAACCCGTCATTTCCTGATTGAATTAAACCCACCCGCACGACCCTTGACGGAGGCCAAACAACGCCGTACGAATACCCTAATCCAATCGCATCTTATGCTAGCAGATAAAAATTAGTTAGCTACCGTACACTACGCTTGACGGAGGCCAAACTACCGCAGCACGAATACTAACTAGTACTTATCTGAAATGACGGAAGGCTACGACAGGTTTTTAAGAAAACCCTTTGCGTAATGAACTTGATATCGTTGTAGAATCGAGTGATTTTAAATGGAATGTTTTTTAGGCTTTTCTAGTTTTGCTAAAGGGGTCACTCCCGGTGAAGGGATCGTCGGCCCTTTCCTAATCGAATAAGGTGCAGGATATTTCACAAATATCATTATGCAAAGCAAGAACTATAGAAGCAATCAAAAGACAAACCGAGTTTGTAGCATCTGCTAGTTTCACTAATGAGGTCACTCCCGGTGAAGGGATCTCGGCTCTTTCCTTATCGAATAAGGTGCTGGATGTTCTACAAGGAACACCGCTATGCAAAGCAAGAACTAGAGCTACCAGTTTTTAAACAAGTTTCTACAACATCTTAGGTTTCTTTTATTTCATTAATCTCATTAATGAAGTCTCATTTTAATTATGCTTCACAAGCATGAGATATGAAACGAAATCAACAATATATAATATATATCTCATATATATAATATAAACATTCGTCTCAGGCAGTAATATGATCTCATCACAGAATATTGCAGCAGAAGAACATATATGAAATATTGGATATACTAGGACGTCCGTGTTTTTGATACGAGCATGTATAAAACACGGATTCCACGGCCGCGGTGAATAGCCAAACCCACATTCCTAGACCCCTACGAGAGCGGAAAGTAATACTGCCAATTCTAGGGTTAGTAGACCCGGTCTCGACTCCTCGAGATGGTCTCCCACTGGACCCCAGAACCCGGTTACTTGTGCTCCCCACCTTGGGTCTACCTAATGCGGAAAAGTAAATAATATACAATGGTGACATCATCCTCAGCCCGGAAGTGCCCCAATAAAAGAATATTACATACAAATGAATTTACATGAATGAAAAAGAAAAACTCTCATCTCACATAAAAACCCCCGGCTATTCAGAACGCGACGATCCAATATAATATATCACAGCAACACATAATATCTCATATCATCAACGTAAGCAAGTATGCGTATCCCGATTGTCGTTGATGTATAGCAACGTAGCCGGCGATACACCACATACTATGCTTACGGTCACAGAAAAGAAAGTGTAAAACTACAACAGTTGGAAACCGCAACCTCTTTAGACATCGCAAGCCTAACCAAATGAATTTCTTAGGCATCGCATGCCTAAAATTATAAACCCCGCATTTTAGTCAAATTATCGAAAACACTTTTCAATATCAAGTCGGGCAATTCAACAAGATTCCCGACATCCTAATCGAATGCTCGTCTCAAACCTTAGTAGACGGCCACACCCCCGGATGCCCTCGACAAAGTGCACTAAGGCAGAACACCGCTACCGCGAGCACCCGAACGGATGCTTTTGGCAATAGGGTTCTCCTACAGTCACTTGGTCGGAGATATGGGGCATGGCTGTCTATTAAGTTTATCCGGCAAGTATCCGCGTACGCTACGTGATTGCGACGGACTTTTGATCACATCAAAATTCCGTGGAAACCGTTCATTTGAGACTGAACTGCTAGATTTATAACATTCAAATTAGTTATCTCATAACTATATGTGGATTCCAAATATTGTATCACATTCCAGATAAATAGACAATGTTAAACTTTCTGATCGAATAATCAAACACCCAAGATTTCCCCAATATATCTCAACACTTGAAATCAGTTTAAAAACATCCATCACATACCACAGTACCAATAGTCCAACCGTAGAAAGGTCAAGCCAACACCTCACATGTGGCACGCCGTACTGCCCCAAACACTAAGGTTTAGAGGCAGTTCAAGACGGTCACATAATCGAGTTAAGATTTGTTGTCTTCTAGAGGGTCCACCGTGTTACTTGCATGACTTTACGAAAGTTTTTAAACCACGGAAAAATCCAACTTTTGAAAAAATTTCCGACTGGGGAAAAAGTGAGTTATTGATATCCGTTCGAACTTTTTAACAGTTTCTAAAATTATCTGGAAAAACTAAACAAACTTAAATTATCCGATCGAATCAGTAAGTCCCCAATACAACCCAGAAAACTCAACTCTTGAGTATAATTAAAAAATTCCCAGAAGAATCAGCAAGTACCAACGGTTATTACTGTGCAAAAACTAACCATTAATCCCCAAGTACGGCCGCGGAACCGCCGCCAACACCCTAGTTTGGACGCGGTTCCACGGCTCTTTGAGCGATTCAGAGTGTCGTTTTGCACACGTGTCCATAGAATTCCTTGCTGAGTTTTTTAAGGATTTTTAATTCAGAAAAATCAACATATTTAGAAATTGTACAGAGAAGGGTTCGTGTCGGGGTTTTCGGGTTCGATCGGACTTTAAACTTCGTCTAGACATCGCCTAAAGCTCTAGCTTGGCTCTGATACCACTGTAGGGCTGCTAGGCACGCGCATAAGATTCTACGAGGCATCAACCATGCCCGATTAAAAATTTAGCCGTGCCGAACAACCCGAAGCCGGATCTTTAAACTATGGTTTAGGTGAAAACTAACATGCTAAACACTTTAACACTAAGTGAGAGGGATTGCAACCTTTGTAGATCCGGTCCTTCACTTCTTAAGCTCCGTGTTGAGGTCCCTTCGCTGCGATCATCGTGTTCTGGACTCTCGAGAGGCTTCACGAAGAGAATGATGCAACCTTGCTTTCGATCTTCGATAACATAGATGATCTACCTTGAAGTTTCGTTAACACAAGCTATCACTCATGAAATGATGTGAACACCCTCATCTAAATGGCAAAGATAGATGAGGATGATAAAATAGGATTTTTGCTCTCATTTATAATCTTTTTCTCATTCACTTTCATCACAAAAGAAAAACTAGAAAGCTTTTCAACAAGGAACTCAAGCAAGAAGAAGAATGAATATCATAATCCTTTTGTGATGAATAATGAATTATTGTAGTGGTTACAAATCTAACCAAGGGTTAATCATGAAAGAGTTAACCCTTTTAGAGAGTTAACTAGAGTTAATGGTTTGAATTGGGTTAACATAATATCTACACAAAATATCAAGCAACCACAAAGTCAAATCTTCATGAAGCTTCATGGAAGCTTCATGCAAAAGCTAACCCTAATCCAAACCCTAACCAACTTTAAACCCTAAACCATGTTTAAATTTGTAACCCAAACATGTTACAATATTATATATCACATATACAATATATTTTGTAACAATAGAAAATAATACAATTAACAAATATCGCATATATATCAATGTATTATCCCATGCGAAAATGAATCTTTTAGTGAGCTAATATTAGTTAGTGTAATTTAATATATCATATACATTATTATACATTAAATCATCGAATCAACACTTGATCCGACAATCCGGCTATATCGCATATAACCGACTAATACGATGACCCGGCTATATCACATATACCCGGTCGATATCTCATATCGCGAGAATCCTATACGGTATCACATACTGCATTATCCTCGGTCCCGCACATATCACATATGTGCTCCTACTCCATTTTGCCTGAGTCAAGAAACTTCTGTGTAGGACTCTAAAGAATCGTCAATACGCCGGCAGTAGGTGATGATCATATCAAACACCTACAAGCTGCAAGTGCTCAGCTAAACGTAATAGCCACCCAGGTATTAAGTGCTCAGAAGATCAACAAGCAAGCCTGTACATTCTCCTGTGAATCCAATCAGTAACACACCAGTACAGTCCGGTCTCGTCGTCTGATATGTCGCATATCTCGCCTAGGGGTGGTAAACGTCAGACCCCAGTAGCTCGATAAGTCGTGTCGATATGAGATCTATAACAGTTCGATAAACTACTGATAACACTTACCAGTAGATCTCAGCAACCCTGTCCAGGGATTTCCAGTTATAGCCAATCGAACACAGCACAACATCAACTCCATATACCGGGAGTGACGAATCCCCTTCTATCACTCATTGCCTCCATATGATTCGGGACTGTACCCAAAAGCCACCTTTTTGCACGCCCTCTTGGACGTGGTATGATGGAAATCAAAGCACAGTGGGAATTACACAAGACACTATGATGATCTCGCGTCAACAGACTACTCTGTACCAGTGTCATCGGAGAACTGCCATCTGACCTGAGGTATAATACCATCTGGGAGTTCTCGGCGAGTCCGTCCAGTGTACCCAGTCTCCACTGAGCACCCGTACACCATCCTTGATGTCAAACACCGATGGATATGGGATCATCCATCGCCCATCATATAGGTCAAGATGCGTATACGCTAGTCTACTCTGGTGCATCGATGCCCTGTCTCGATACACCCTCGACTAGGAACAATTATAGGACGCACTCGTCGACTACAGTGGCCCCACTAGTATGATCTCATCATAGTCCCAGTAGTCGAGTACACATCTTAAGGGCTTTATCAACATGTAACTTAGACACAATCATAGTACATGTTAAGATAAAGTACAACCAGATAACATACTATCATGTCGAGCGAGAATGTCCTCCCTATATATGTCCAAGCATCCACTACAATATACATCGTATGTATAGTAATGGCCTCTAGGGCATACATATAACTAACAATCGCTACCCTACAAAGGGTTCGAGATGAAATGTTATCTATTATCTGCAGGCTACACTTACTAGAGTAATATGCCACGACATAGCAAAGAGAAGAAAGCGATAATAAAAAAAATGTGTCTTTTATTCATGAATTCAATTGTGTGCAAGATACATCATGCAAAAGAATAAAAAGTGAATAAAGGCATGCTACAAATTTTTGATCGATACAAAGATGGCTACTGAGAAAGAGGCGTTTTTAGCAAATCAGCAAGCCGCTCGTACATTCCTCTCAGCTCCTTTTCATGAGCAGCCGTCGCGGCCATCTCCGCTTCTACTCGGGCCTGTTGCTGCAAACAGGATGAAACCTTCTCATCGATTTCCCGCTGGGCAGCTTCACGACTCCGTGTAAGCCGCTCATTGAAGTCGAGATTCTGCCTCAGTGCCAGCCCGTCCGAAATGCATCGCTGCAGATTATCAAAGACGGTTCTCAGTTGCGCAGCATTAGCTTTGACCTCAGCATGCAGCCGGGCAGATTCGCCTGAAGCCTCCACACGTTCCTTCAGCCTCAAGGCCGCCTCTTGTTCAAAATGGCGAAGGAAAGAAACGCTCTGCTCAACCAATGCAGCCCGCTGGGAATTCAAAGCCAACACTTCCGGAGCGGGACGCCCAAGCCCAATCTCATACAGACAGGTCTCAATCTTTCTGCAATGATTAACCCATGACCCAACGATGCCTTCGCTATGGAAGTGCACGAGCGTCGCCAGCATGGGATTAACCTCAGCAGTAAAATCTTCAGCGAGTGCAGGGGCTTCCGCATCAAGCTCCTTGATGGATTCATTCAGCATACGCAGGTTGGTCACGGCGCCCTTAGAAGATGGAAATCTAGAAAAGGCCCTGTCAGCATCAGGATGTGAGACTCGAAGGGAGCTGGAGCTGGTGTGATTGCTGCAAGACAAGTTATGGTCAAAGGTAGGCTCAAGAGATAAAGAAAATGCATGAACAATGGAGTCTACTATACTGGCTGCGATAGGTGGCAAAGTTGGGAGTATCGGTGGCGCGACTATTCTCTCGTCCCCTCCTTCAATTTGTAACGCTGTAATCAATTCAAAGAAGAATTAAAAACGACATGGTCGCCTGTAAAGGTAAAGAAAGGATGTCGGTTAAAAAATTATACTCACCGACACCAGCAGGAAGATTGACTTCCGACTGGAAGGAGAAATGCGGGATCAACACCTGATACAGATGATCAAAGAGAACCCCTGCAAGGTTGCGATGATGCATGGTCAGTACAAGGAAGATGGTACCCACAATTTAAATTAGAAAATTGCAAACCCATACCTTCCAGCATTTGAGAGGACACAAGAGAAGGCGAAGTGCCGACGACCGTCAGAGCAGCAACTTGTGACGCTTCTTCGGGTGGCACAACCTCAGCGCTCACCACACCTACATTCGAAACAAACAAAATGTCATCAGAAGGGACTGAAAGGGATTGTAAAACAAAAAGTAAACAGCGACTCGAGACCTACCTGATGGGTCATCAGCCAAAACTACGATGGAAGCATCACCGGGCGGTGCGGCTTCTTTGCTCTCATTCAGTGGAATGGTTTCGACGCCGGTGGCTTCATCCCCTGATTCTACAAGGGCCGTCGTGACACTCGCAATGCCCGCCGATGGCAGGGAACCACAAGAGGAAAGAGTGGCAATTATGGCAGTCCCAGACTCCTAAGAAAGAGTAGCCGCTTCGGGCTCGGTGATTGCGGTCATCTCACCTGCCACCTCATCGCCAGGACTTGGCCCTGCAGGATATGATATATAAGAATTTGAAGATCAAATTCTAATAAAAAGACCCAGTATTACGTTACCTTAGGGCGGCTTTTCGGTTTCTTACCGAGCCGCGTGCAAAACCTGTCTATGAGCGGTAGACAGGGCAGCTGGAGTATCCTCTGAAGAAATAGCGACAGAGGGGGTAGTACTTGAACCTGCACCCACAGCCAAGCTGGCATCATTTTCCCTCGCCATACGCTTCCTATGCTTCCTTTCAGTCTGAGCGGTGAGAAGCGATCTCCGCAAGACCTCCGTCAAAGGGACATCATCGTTCGAACCAAGTTCTGCCTCTGGAGCCACTACGGCATCCATCATCGGCTGTTTAACTGAAGCCTCTTGCAATACTGATGGGGGAGCTGGGGCCACGATAGCCGGCTCTGAAAGCAAAACCGAATCACCACTCGGGATCGGCACCGCGCTTGGGATAACCCGCGTCAAAGTAGTCCCTACAACTAAATGAAAGAGGGGGTCAGACTAGAAATAAAGAAAAAGGGAATGAAGGTATAATAAGCCGAATTATACCAAGGCCTAGAGAAGCACAGAGCCTCTCTTCCTCTTCAAAGGTTTTGAAGGAAGCAGCGAGAGCCTCTTCGGCAGAGATACCTGTTGAAGAAGAAAGCGTCAGTTAAAGTATAATAAAAGAGATAACAGCGGAAAGTTGCGACTGAAGTCTACCTGACTGTGCAATGGTGATTAGTGCTGCTTCATCGCGAGCTAGTTGCTCGGAAACCGTGATAGTAGCCTTTAAATTGGTATCATCCGGCACAATGAATAGACCCTCATTAGTTCCGTACTCGGATAAGCTTTCACTGTAAGGAGCATGGGGCTCCTGACCAAGTACAACGTCCATAGAGAAGAGCAATTTCTTCTTTTTCTGTGAGCGATTGCCGATAGCCAATAACACGAGCTTGCGCTTGGCATGCAACTTTGGACGATGGGTCCCGATCTCCATACCGATGCCAGAATAAGAAGACGCTTGGCATGCAACTTGGTTTTGGTATTCGTGTCTTTACCTTGACTCCGATGATTGCGGGATGCTTGACGGAGTTTTGATTTTGAGTTATCTTCTCATTACTCATGCGCATGCATTGCGCTATGATGCGTTTTCTGTATTGATGATTTCGGAGCCCCGACGACTTGGACATTTTATTGAAATGTTTTAGAATTTGGGGGTTTAATTTAAATTCAGGGACTGAATTTCTTTAAGTGGGGAAGATTGTAAAATTTCAAAAAACTAAAATATTATTTTTGGGAATTTTTATAATTTAATATTTTTTTAATGAATATTTTAATATTTCGGTATAATTAAATACCGATAAATGGAGAAAATTTTGGAAAAATTTTGGAAAATTCTAAAATAGGGTATTTTATGGAATTTTGCCATTTTAAAGGTTTTTATGATTAATTATATGCTAATTTAGTGCTAATCGCAATTAAAAATCGCTAATCGGATTTTTAGCATTTTTGGTGCAAAATATGCACATATCAATTTTCCACACTTGTTACATTTTCTTACATGTTGTGGGTATATGGTTGCTTAGGGTTGACCATTGAGTGAGAGGAATAAAACAAAAAGGAAAAGAAAAAGTAAAGAATGATTAGGAGAGAGAAAGGTAGGTATGGGGTTTACTTTTTGACTTGTAGAACCATTCCCCGTCATTTCTTCACACCATTTTCTCTCCCCTACTTTTCCTTGTGCTGCTGCTGCCTTCTCCCTCTTCTTCCTCCTCCCTCTTCAAACTTAGATCTATCATGAATACAACCCCGAAACCCCATTCCGACTTCACAAAACTTGCTCCCAAGCTCACTAGCTACACATTGGACTAAGAAAGAATGGATTTGGAGGAATTTGAGCAACTCAAGAATTTTCTTGAGTTGCCAAAGGAGGTAATTTCAGCACCCTTAGCGTAGTATTTCGATTTCTTGTGCACCTATACTAGTTTCATGTCGATATAGCGTGTTTTGATGAACTTGGAAATTTCAAGTCAGGGTTTAGGGTTTGATCTGAAATCAAAGATGAATTAAGGTGTAGTTAGAGATTACAACCCCTGTTGGGATGTTACAAGGGACTAAACCTGAGACAAAAACCCAGAATACGGATTTAGTGAATCGATATCGGGAAAAACTGTAAATCTGTCATTGTTTTTGGAAATCTGCTATCACCCGAGCTACCTGAAAATAATTCTGGGTTGACTGAGAGATGTGCAGGCACCCTGGAACCACCATACAAAGCCCCATCCCCTAACCCTTTATCCTGGCCGCAGATTTAATCCCTCTGTCCACAATTTGCGGCCAGAGCAGGTTGGAACCCCCTCGTTTTTGTTCTGTAGCCTTTTACCCCATAAACTTGACCTTTGGTATATGCAACTTTGACTGATTCCATCTAGGGTAGAATCTGGGGTAGTTTTATTCTGTTGGGGCATGGTTTACGACTTGTTTTAGAATGGATTTTGGTATTTGGTGATTTGTTTCTGTCGGGTGGTGTTTGAACGTCAACGGCAAAAAGTTATTGATCGTGTTTGCATGCGAGACTATAGGTTTTTACCTATGTGAGTAGCATGTGCCGTTTTGGTTTCCGATGTGATTTTCAAGTGCTTTAACGTTTGTGATATCCTTGTAGGTACCCCACGTGATGTCGAGGCGTTGAAAATAAAGATGGCGACATCGGCATCGGCACACAAGAAGCAAGATGAGTAGATTTATATCTACAGGGAGAAGTCGGGTGGATGGCGTATAGCACCCCTGTAGTTTGTGGTGATATATACGAATACGTATACACACATATATTGATTATATATTGTTTGAGATTATTGATAATAAAGATGGATTCTGGATGTGATTGGATTGGTTTAGTGTTGTGAAACGCTAGAGTAGTGGTTGCACCATACATACACACACACACCCATACTTGCATACATTCTTCTTTCATATGTGCGTATATGGGATTATACATTTATGTGTTCATATACTGGATTTGAGGATAGTATTTGGGGTTTGACGTGAGTCGATGAGATGTGATTTGAGACCGTGAGATCGGTGATATGGCAGAATTCGTATTTGAGATAGGTCATGATGTTATAGCGGATCTTTGGACGACGCTATCATGTAAAAGGTGATATAAATAAAATGGTCGACAGGTGATCGTGATATGAGTTATGATATGTTAAGATAATTATAATAGGTCGCATTGGGCGATGTATACTTGTTTATGATGATATGTGCTGATGATATCGGTTTGTACGAGACAGTCGATCAGTAGTCAGATCATGATTATATTGATGGTATTAGTATTACACTAGACGTAGATCAGTAACCCGGATTATGATCTTTGATAAAGTGGATACCAGATGAATAATGTGATAAATGTGATATTGACCCGTACCTAGATTTGGGATAACGTACGACGGATTTACGTACGAGCTATATATTGATGACCGATCCGCACTCTCGACTTGGGATGCCTGATTATAGATATTGTATCGGATGTGATACTATTGAGGCGGAATCACCGACTAATATATATATGTCTATATATCGACTCAGATGTTAGGCGGTTTCCTTACCTTTAGTTAGCCAGTTAGCTCAGCCCTATAATTTAGTGTAGTTGTTAGACTAGATTTATATTAATTGCAGATAAACTATTGTTGTGTCTAGTATTCAGCTACCGCTCATTGTTACTGTTCGCTCCACATCGCATACTTATATTGTGATTCATATACCATTATTGATATCATGTTGTTAGGACACCAGCACCATTACCGATGATGCGTATGTTCCACGTACACTTACTTGCCGGCTCACACACATACTCATTGGTAATTGACATGTCACGTACACTTAGAAAATACTATTGCATTGACATAGCTTGTTAGCTAATAGTTTCGACAAGATATTAGTGTACTTTCCTTATATGCTAGTTTAGACATTGTAGTTTTTACCTGCTACTTCATGCATGTCATTATTCACTGTTATGCCACATTCATGGATTTTCATGCCGATATTCACTGTTTACATGCTATTGATGATTTGGATACGGATTTTCATGAGATTTCCTGGATTTGGGGGAAAAACCGCAAAAACATTTATAAACTTCTTTTCTCTCTCTTTTTAAATTAAAAATGCGGTTTTCCCATGATGTATGAGTCGTGCACCATGAGTTTGCTGATGGATTTCGAGACCCGATTCGAGGAGTTGGATGAACCGTTTTAGGTACATGGTGGGCCCGGTGCGGTACCCCGGGGCGAGAAGGTCGCAGAGGATGGCGTTGAGCCTGGCAGGGAGCACTACTGACCGGTGATTTTACCCGACGTGTAGGATATCCGAAGGATACCGTCGTGGTCTTGAGACTGATGTTAGGGGCCGGACTGGACTGACAGCGCCCTAGATAGTCAGATTAAGATTTTGAGATATCGAGGTACTGAGATTTGATGATCCAGGTCAGTCCGGGTAGCCGGAGCCTGAGATATTGAGATATTTGGATTTATGTTTTGTGTCGATGCTAGACACGGTTTATACTGATTTCATTTATGATACCTCGTTTTTAAAATACAGAAATCTCACTAAAGTATGAAAGCAGTTTCTTCTTTTACATGTACTCTGTTTTCGTGCATTCATACCTTATCCATATGATATATTGCTAGCTGAGGCTCCGACACGAGCACTTGGTATTATAGTTGTTTTGAGGTATACCCTAACCATTGTTATAGGCTGCAGATTATATATTTGAGGATATATTATGATTGTATTGTTAGTTATATGTATGCCCTAGAGGCCATTACTATACATAGGATGTATATTGTAGTGGATGCTGGGACGTATATAGGGAGGACTTTCTTGTTCGACATGATAGTATGCTATCTGGTTACTCTTTACCTTAACGTGTATACTGATTGTCTCTCTGTTACATGTTGGTAAACTCCTTAGGATGTGTACTTGACTACCTGGACTTTGATGCGGATCATACTAGTGGGGACATGGTAGTTCATAAGTACATCCTTCAAGGTCCATAGTCGTGGGTGTATCGAGACGGGGCATCGATATACCAGAGTAGACTAGCGTATACCTTCTCGACCCATACAGATGGGCGATGGATGATCCCATATCCATTGGTGTTTGACATTAGAGATGATATACGGGTGCTCAGTGGAGACTGGGTACACTGGACGGACTCGCCGAGAACTCCCAGATGGTATTATACCTTACGTCAGATGGCAGTTCTCTGGTGACACTGGTACAGGTTAGTCTGTAGACCCGAGATCGTCATAGAGCATTGTGTGATTCCCACTGTGCTTTGATTTCCACCTTACCACGTCCAAGAGGGCGTGCAAAACGGTGGTTTTTGGGTACAGTCCTGAGTCACATAGAGGCAATGAGCGATATGAGGGGATTCGTCTCTCCCGGTATAGGGAGTTGATGTTGCGCAGTGTTCGATTGGCTATAACCGGAAATCCCTGGCCAGGTTTGCTGAAATTTACCGGTAAGTGTTACCTGTAGTTTCTCAAATAGTTATAGACCTCATATCGACACGACTTATCGAGCTATTGGGGTCTGACGTTTACCACCCCTAGGCGAGATATGCGACATATCAGACGACGAGACCGGACTGTACGGTAAGTGTTACTGGTTGGATTCACAGGAGTGCGAGCGGGCTTACTCGTCGATCTTCTGATCGCTCAATACCCGGCTGGCTGTTACGTTTGGCAGACCGCTTGCGGCTTGTGGGTGTTTGATATGATCATCACCTGCTGCAGGCGTATTGACGAGTCTTTAGAGTCCTACACAGAGGTTTCCTGGCTCAAGCGAAACGAAATAGGAGCGCATATGAGATATGTGCGGGACCGAGAATAATGCGTGTATGCGATACCATATTCTATTCTTGCGATGAATGTATCGATTGGTTGTATGCGATATAACCTAGTTATCGAATCGAGGATTGATTCGATAAGCCGATATATTGGATACTAGTCGATTATATGCGACATGACCGGATCATTGAATCAAGTGTTGATTTAATGATTTAATGTATAATTATATATTTGATATATTACTTTGCATTAACTAGTATTGGTTCACTTTAAATGGATTTTCTCACTTGAAATGCACATTGTATATGTGATATATTTTTGTGCACTTATTTGTATCATGTTTGATGATACAAGCTCACTTGGGTTTGTGTAAAGAATTAAACCATGGTTATATGAATGGTTAGGGTTTTGATTATTTACTTACTTACTTATTTATTTATTTTGGAAAAGAAAATGATATGGTGGCTTTCTTTGTTTGCTTGTTGAAGCTTCATGAAGCTTTGAACAAGTCCACCATATTTGTCTCATGCTTAACCCTAAACATTCCCACTAACCATAGTCTATTCTCTACACCTAATCATGGTTGCCATATGATAAGTATTGATATTATTTTCTTTTTTGTGAATAACTTATCATATTATCTTCTTCTTCTTCTCTTTCTTCAACATGAAGAAAGCTTGCCTCCATCAATGGCAACTAGTGAAAAAGAGTGAGAAATCCAATTCTAAAGTGAACCCACCTCCTATTTCTTCATCCTCTACCACTTGACAAGTAGTATAGGGTGTTTTCTTCACAAGTTTCATGGCTTGGTGAAGTTGGAGTTTGATCTAGTGTTGCCTCGACGTAGTTCATCTTCGGCATCGAAGTCGACGACCTAGCCCACCCATTTCTCCGATGAAGCCGACGCTAGAGCCCGGGATCCGATGATCGCAGCGAGGGGACTTCATCACGGAGCTATGGAGGTGGAGGACCGGATCTATAAAGGTTGTATTTCTTTTTACTCATAGTTAAGTTGTTAACTAGTTTTATGTTTCGCCTAAATTCTAGTTAACGATCCGTATTAGGGTTTCTCGGCACTTGTAAAATTTGAAATTAGCATGGTTGATGCCATGTAAGACCTCATTAGTGTGCCTAGGAACCCTACAGTGGTATCAGAGCCTAGCTAGAGCCTTAGGCGATGCGTAGACGGAGTTAGAAGTCCGATCGAACCGAAACCCTAACTCCAATATGCTCTCTGTACATTTCTGAAATTCGTGGAATTTTGTAAATTAAAATTGCTTAAAAAATTAAGCAGGAAATTATAAGAATTACGGTGCAAAAATTACCTAATGATGTTTCTAAAGAGCGGCAGAGCCGCGGCATTAGCCAGCTATTGCGGCGGTTCCGCGCCCATTTAGTCTCTTCAGTCAACCATTTTTGCACAGTAACTTCTTTATTTAAATGCTGAGTTTTATGGAAATTTTTAATATTTACTCAAGAGTTGAGTTTTCTGGGTTGTATTGGGGACTCGGTGTTTCGATCGGATTGTCTAATTTTGTCTGTGTGCTTTTACGGATAATTTTAGAATATGTTAAAAAAGTTCGACCGGATATAAATACCCACTTTTTCCCCTGCCTGGAAATTTCCAATTGTTGCATTTTTTCCATAGTTTAATGACGTTCTAAGTAGTGCAAGTAATGCGATGGTCCCTCTAGAAGACAACAAACCTTAACTCGATTATGTGACCGTCTTGAACTGCCCTTTGAACCTTCGGGTTTGGGGCAGTACGGCGTGCCACATGTGAGGCGTTGGCTTGACCCTTCTACGGCTGGACCGTTGGTACTGAGGCATGAACTGGATGTTTTTAAACTTGTTTCATGTGTTGAGATGTTTCGGGAAAACTTGGGTGTTCGATTGTTCGATCGGAAAGTTTGACATTTTCTATTTATCCGGAATTTGATACAATAATTGGAATTCACAAGTTGTTATGAGATAACTAAATGAATGTTATAAACATAGCAGTTTAGTCTCACTTGATCGGTTGCCACGGAATTTTGATGTGATCAAAAGTCCGTCGCAATCACGTAGCGTACGCGGATATTCGCCGATAAACTTAATAGACAGCTACACCCCTTAGCCCCGACCAAGTGACTGTAGGAGAACCCCGCAGCCAAAAGCATCCGTTCGGGTGCTCGCGGCAGCGGTGTTCCGCCTTGGTGCACTTTGTCGACGGCATCGGGGGTGCGGCCGTCTACTAAAGTTTGCGACGAGCATTCGATCAGGATGTCGAGAATCTTTTTGAATTGCCCGACTTGATATTGAAAAGAGTTTTCAATAATGAGACTAGAATGCGGGGTTTATAATCGTTAGGCATGTGATGTCTAAGGAATTCATTTGATTAGGCATGCGAAGTCTATGCAGGTTGCGGATTCCAACTGTTGTAGTTTTACACTTTCTTTTCTGTGACCGTAAGTGTAATATGTGATATCGCCGGTTTCGTTGCTATATGTCAACGACAATTGGGATACGCATGTTCACTTACGTTGATGACATGTGATGTATGTGTTGCTGGATATGTTATATTGGATCGTCGTGTTTGAATAGCCGGGTTTTTTTTTATGTGAGATGAGTGTTTTTCATTTTCATTCATGTGAAAACTTGTATGTAATATTCTTTTATTGGGGCACTTCCAGGTTGCGGAAGTTGTCACCGTTGATGTATATTATTTACTTTTTTGCACTAGGATAGACCCACGGAGGAGGGCACAAGTAACCGGGTTCTAGAGTCCAGTGGGAGACCAACTCGAGGAGTCAAGTCAGGGTCTCCTAACTCTAGAATTGGTAGGGTTGCTTGCCGCTCTCGTAGGGGTCTAGGGGTATGGGTTTGGCTATTCATCGCGACCGTGGAATCCGTGTTTTATACTGGCTCGTATTAAAAACACGGACGTCCTAGTATATCCAATACTTCATATATGTTTCTTCTGCTGTGATATCTGTGATGTGATCATGTGATGTTCTATGATAGATATAGTATATAGTATATATGATATATTATATAGACGTTACTTATGTTTTACACCCGCGCTAGCCCTGCCCTGCTCTGCCGTTAGTTACCTAACCTAACGGTGCATGAGAGGACATCGTGGCGAATGCGGATGGCATAAGTGTACGTCGTATTTATCTGTGATGTTTAGGTACATAAATGATGGGACTTCATTAATATGACTAATGAAAGAAAAGAAACCTAAGATGTTGTAGAATCAAATTTCAAAAATAAAACAGGTAGCTACAGTTCTTGCTTTCCACAGCGGTATATATGATATATCCTGCACCTTATTCGATGAGGAAAGGACCGAGATCCCTTCACCGGGAGTGACTCCTTTAGCAATAACTGGCAGATGCTACACACTCGGTTTGACTTTTGATAGCTTCTATAGTTTCTGCTTTGCACAGTGATATATATGATATATCTCGCACCTCATTCGACGAGGAAAGGACCGACGATCCCTTCACCGGGAGTGACTCCTTTAGCAAAACTAGAAAAGCCTAAAAAACACTACATTTCAAAATTCATTCGATCCTACAACGATATCAAGTTCATTACCCAATAGGTTTTCAAAAAAACCTGTCGTAGCCCTCCGTCATTACAGATAAGTGGTAGTTAGTATTCGTGCTACGTTTGTTGGCCTGCGTCAAGGCGTAGTGTGCGGTAGCTAACTAGCATTTATCTGCTTATGCATATGATGTAGATTGGATTAGGGTAGTCGTGCGACTTTGTTGTCCTGCGTTAAGGGTCGTGCGGGTGGGTTTAATTCAATCAGGAAATGACGGGTTGAACTTGACTAGCGCGCTATGGTTTGTTGGCCCGCGTCATGGTCATAGGACGCTAGGGGCAAAATTATCGTGAATTTCATGTGTTGAAATTTGCAATGAGATTGCATACCTTCTATGAGATAGTTGGATCCCGATACCTGCTGCGAGAAAGAGTTAATCCTGGGAGAGTTTTACACATTACAATTAGCCGATCAAGTAGGTGTCTAGAAAGGTGTTAACGGGGTTACGCCTATGGGAAAACGAGGTTTACTGTAATTAGGTTCGTGCGAAAGCATGGGGGACCTCCCTCAAAGTACCAGCACCGGCCTGGCTGAAAGATTGGCGAACTTGTAGCGTATAATTAATCCCGGCTAGTCTTTCCTTTTAGGGTTTGAAGGAAGATTTGATAAAAACAGTGGGAGCCATCCTGATTAGATAAATAATAACCAATCTATTCTTGCAAGAGCGCACGCTGAGTGTTTTCTTCTCTCTCTCTCCAGGTAGCGACCATGTCACGCCTTAATCAAGATAATAAAACGGATATATTGATCGAACCCGCTTGTTATAATGAGCTGGGAACGTTGGTCCCACTCCAACCTATAATTGTTATAAGACAGAGCAGGAAATTGGGGAATACCAGATTTCCCGTGCTGCCCAAACGAAGAAAGTGCATATGATGCATCTTCTTTGGGTGTGTTCATTACAAAGAACTGTTTCTTAATATCCTCTGCGTCCTGGGTATTTGATACCGGATCAGGATCCCTGATATGTAATCTGTTACATAGGGCTGCAGATAGGTAGAGAACTGAGAACGGGTAATAAGTTTCATGAGACAGAAAACGAGGCAAGTGTTGCAGCCAAGTCTGTTGGTCACTGTCACCCTGTATTGCAAATACATTGATTCTAAACGAATGTTATTAGATACCGAACCTGATATATAAAATCATATCAGTCTCTTTATTAATAAAGAAAGGATATAATTTTGTATTGTTGGATTATGTTTTGAACATTTCCTATATCAAAAGTTGATCCGTTCAGGCACGTTATCTAAAAGTATTGATGTTCTAAATCAAACTACAGTTCTTAGTATATGAAACACACACACAAGAGGAAGAGTTCAGAAATGAACGAATCCTTCTTGAGTCATTGTAGACTAGGTCATATCAATGCGACCCGACTAGCTGAAGTTACATTTAGATGCATATTTAAATCAGTTTGAATTTACATCATATGAAACTTGCCAGTCATGTCACAGATATAAAATGACCACAGCTCTATATATTGGAAACAGAGAAAGAGTTATTAAGCTCTTGGGATTGATACATGTTGATGTATGTAAGGTCTCCTATCTACACATGTCAGGACTGGTTCTTTATACTTCATTACGTTCTCTGATAATCTCTCAAGATTCAGACATATGTTCCTGTTGAAACAAAAGTCCGAACCTTTTAAGATATTCACAGAATATAAGCTAGAAGTAGAGAACCAATACGGGTATAAGTATTATGTCCTTTGATGTGATCAGGGAGGAGAATACTTGTGCACGGAATTCTTGGACTTTTCTAAAGGAGAATGAGATTCTCTCTCAGCATTACTCCTCCGAATACACCATAGCACGATGGTATATCGGGTTGGAGCAGATACACCCTATTTGATATGGTGTGCTCTATGATGAGTACTATTGAGTTACCTATTTCATTTCGGGAGTAATGCGCTTGAGAAGCTGCATACCTATTGAATACGGTTCCAATCAAATCAATTTCCTACAACTTCATATGTGATATGGAAAGGGAAGAGCCCAAATCTTAAGTTTGTTAAGATTTAGGGTTATCCGGCCTATGTCTAAAAGCAAAATCCGGACAAGCTCGAGGCATGGTCTGTTATGTAGAACTGGAAAGGTTCCAGCTATGCAAACTACAGCAGATGATTTGGTACAACCAAAGGATTCAGTAGATACCAACGAACCTCAGCCTCTCCGCCGATCTAGTAGGGTTCTTTACCCACCTGAGAGATACTTCCGTTTCTCTATAACAGTAGGAGCGAGGATTGCATCATGTGATGATGACCCAACTAGCTTCGAGCTGGCCATCAGGAGTAAGACTCTGTAAGAATGGCTGGATGCTCAGTGATCTGAGATGGAATCCATGTACACCAACAAAGTATGGACTTTGGTTGCTATATCTGAAGGGTTAAATCCCCATCAGGAGCAAGTATATCTTGAGAAGATTATTTGGTGTAGATGGAAAGGTTAAGGCTTTCAAAACTAGACTTGTTAAAGGTTTTCGTCATCGACCAGGCTTGGATAATGATGAAACCTTTTTCCAAATGGCTATGCTTAAGTCCATCCAGATCCTACTTGCCACGGCTACATACCATGACTACGATATCTGGTGGTGGGGTGTCATGACAGCTTTTCTAAATGATGTTTTAGAAGAGGGAGTCTATAAGTACACAGTCAGAGGGCCTCGTAGACAGTGGGAGCAGCGGAAACGTGTGCAAGATGTTTTATGTGATAAAGCAAGCATCGCGGAGTTGGAACATCTGTTTTGATGGATTAGTTAAAGAGTTTGACATCATCAAAATGGTAGATGAACCTTGTATAAACAAAAAGGTAGTAGGAAGTATGGTGGCAATTCTCGTAGAGTACATGGATGACATACTCCTGATAGGGAAAGAGTTTCCTATGCTACGCTCGATCAATCTCCGCTTATCACAATGATTCTCTACATAGGATCAAAGTGATACCTACTAAATCCGGGATTTTGGATCTATGAGATAGATCTAAATGGATGTTAGGATACTCAATGGTTGTAGTGAGACGGTATCAATTGATCCTGGGGAAAATCACTGGAAAGGTTCCAGGGTGATAGGAACGACTGAATGTCAGTCACAGGCATTGTCTTTACCCTTAGTAAAGGGACGGTATGTTGGAAGAGTTCCAAGCTAGATACCGTGGCATACTAGACGATAAAAGATGGATACATCGCTACTTAAGATGCTACCAAAGAGGCAGTCTGGATGTATATTTGCTCATGAGATGAACTTAGTTCCTCCCATTGTGTGACAATGGAGTTGTGGCTTATGCCAAGGAATGCCTGTCCCATCAGTGATCCAGACATATTCTAAGGCAGTATCACCTGATCATGGAGATAGTTGATCTCCAGGGTGATCGAGGTTAGGAGACCAGACTCAGAGGATAACACGGCGGATCCACTCACGAAGGCCTATTCCCAGAGAGAGACTTTTATGGGATGGTTGAGTATGAGATACTACAACCACTGCTACAGATGGCCCTAGTGCAAGTGGGAGATTGTTAGTTATATGTATGCCCTAGAGGCCATTACTATACATAGGATGTATATTGTAGTGGATGCTGGGACGTATATAGGGAGGACTTTCTTGTTCGACAAGCTAGTATGCTATCTGGTTACTCTTTACCTTAACGTGTATACTGATTGTCTCTCTGTTACATGTTGGTAAACTCCTTAGGATGTGTACTTGACTACCTGGACTTTGATGCGGATCATACTAGTGGGGACATGGTAGTTCATAAGTACATCCTTCAAGGTCCATAGTCGTGGGTGTATCGAGACGGGGCATCGATATACCAGAGTAGACTAGCGTATACCTTCTCGACCCATACAGATGGGCGATGGATGATCCCATATCCATTGGTGTTTGACATTAGAGATGATATACGGGTGCTCAGTGGAGACTGGGTACACTGGACGGACTCGCCGAGAACTCCCAGATGGTATTATACCTTACGTCAGATGGCAGTTCTCTGGTGACACTGGTACAGGTTAGTCTGTAGACCCGAGATCGTCATAGAGTCTTGTGTGATTCCCACTGTGCTTTGATTTCCACCTTACCACGTCCAAGAGGGCGTGCAAAACGGTGGTTTTTCGGTACAGTCCCGAGTCACATGGAGGCAATGAGCGATAGGAGGGGATTCGTCTCTCCCGGTATAGGGAGTTGATGTTGCGCAGTGTTCGATTGACTATAACCGGAAATTCCCGGCCAGGATTGCTGAGATTTACTGGTAAGTGTTACCTGTAGTTTCTCGAATAGTTATAGACCTCATATTGACATGACTTATCGAGCTATTGGGGTCTGACGTTTACCACCCCTAGGCGAGATATGCGACATATCAGACGACGAGACCGGACTGTACGGTAAGTGTTACTGGTTGGATTCACAGGAGTGTGAGCGGGCTTGCTCGTCGATCTTCTGATCGCTCAATACCCGGGTGGCCGTTACGTTTGGCAGACCGCTTGCGGCTTGTGGGTGTTTGATATGATCATCACCTGCTGCCGGCGTATTGACGAGTCTTTAGAGTCCTACACAGAGGTTTCCTGGCTCAAGCGAAATGAAATAGGAGCGCATATGAGATATGTGCGGGACCGAGAATAATGCGTGTATGTGATACCGTATTCTATTCTTGCGATGAATGTATCGATTGGTTGTATGCGATATAACCTAGTTATCGAATCGAGGATTGATTCGATAAGCCGATACATTGGATACTAGTCGGTTATATGCGACATGACCGGATCATTGAATCAAGTGTTGATTTAATGATTTAATGTATAATTATATATTTGATATATTACTTTGCATTAACTAGTATTGGTTCACTTTAAATTGATTTTCTCACTTGAAATGCATATTGTATATGTGATATATTTTTGTGCACTTGTTTGTATCATGTTTGATGATACAAGCTCACTTGGGTTTGTGTAAAGAATTAAACCATGGTTATATGAATGGTTAGGGTTTTGATTATTTACTTACTTATTTATTTATTTATTTTGGAAAAGAAAATGATATGGTGGCTTTCTTTGTTTGCTTGTTGAAGCTTCATGAAGCTTTGAACAAGTCCACCATATTTGTCTCATGCTTAACCCTAACCATTCCCACTAACCATAGTCTATTCTCTACACCAAATCATGGTTGGCATATGATAAGTATTGATATTATTTTCTTTTTTGTGAATAACTTATCATATTTTCTGCTTCTTCTTCTCTTTCTTCAACATGAAGAAAGCTTGTCTCCATCAATGGCAACTAGTGAAAAAGAGTGAGAAATCCAATTCTAAAGTGAACCCACCTCCTATTTCTTCATCCTCTACCACTTGCCAAGTAGTATAGGGTGTTTTATTCACAAGTTTCATGGCTTGGTGAAGTTGGAGCTTAATCTAGTGTTGCCTCGACGTTGATCATCTTCGCCATCGAAGTCGACGACCTAGCCCACCCATTTCTCCGATGAAGCCGACGCTAGAGCCCGGGATCCGATGATCGCAGCGAGGGGAATTCATCACGGAGCAATGGAGGTGGAGGACCGGATCTACAAAGGTTGTATTTCCGTTTACTCATAGTTAAGTTGTTAACTAGTTTTATGTTTCGCCTAAATTCTAGTTAACGATCTGTATTAGGGTTTCTCGGCACTTGTAAAATTTGAAATTGGCATGGTTGATGCCATGTAAGACCTCATTAGTGTGCCTAGGAACCCTACACGTATGACCTAGGATTGCGTCATACATGCGATTCATGTTCGTAGATATATTCTATTCACGAGTTGGCAACTCACCCCCGTTGTGCCCCAGTTTCTTGCAGGTTTTGCCGTACATGTTTCATTATGGCTTTTCTGGCACTGCATCTTTTTCGGGTGATTTTCTAGTAGGTGGGTTTATTTGTATCGTACCCATCATTATACCTTGTATATTATTATTCTGTTGTATCTAGAAGTTCCATCAACCAAACATGTATTTATTTCAGATAGAGACCAGTGTTGCTTATTCTTTCGACCTTAGAGTCGCGCGTTGTATTCTATGGTTTTCATGATGTTTGAGTTTCCTTTTCTGTTGTGATCCTCGCCCTTCGGCGTTGTATATTATATTGCTTGCGTGGTTGTGATCGTCGATTGACGAAGAGCTAGCTCCCGCTTGGGGATGCTTTTATCCATTATATATGCTTATCAGGCTTTTGTACCCGTTTGGGGTCATTTTTTACAAAGGAAACTCTGCCGAAATTTTTAGAAAAGACTGGTGATTTTAAAAATGCATATTTCAGCTTATGTTGCAAACTATTTGATTTAAAAATGGTTTTCCTCCACTCTACTACTTTTCTTGGTTTGGATTTCTGGGTTTTCGGCTTGCTTAGATTACGTACACCTCGAGACATTTCGTAGTTTAAGTGCCGGTCATGTTCCGTACTTTCGGGTCGTGACAAAGTTGGTATCAGAGCGTTAGGTTTTACTTTCTGAGCGTAGGATGACCCTTGGTTGATGGAATAGGTGACTAAACTAGAGTGACGTACCGTGGGTATGTTCCGCGGCATACTTACGATATTCTACTCCACTTAAGAAGCCTTAGGATGTACATTTCTTTGTTCAGTATTATATTCATTCCAGATCTAGCATCATCGGTACCAGCTATGGCTTTGCTGCCACGATTATGGGCAGGGAGAGCTACGGCTAGAGTTGTGGTCAGCACGAGCTCGTCCCGAACGTGGACTGACCAGGGCGTAAATTCCGGCGACACACGATTGCAGATATGTGTCTTTTTATGGTGTTTTCGCGCCACGAGCGTTTGATGGATCACTGTATGAGATTACTTGGACGTGTAGATCAGCACCAAAGGATTGGGCCACTGATAGATGCCAACCATATTTTGATGACCGTTGATGTATTGCTTATTCATGATGACTGAGGCACTGTTCAGCGTGCAGACGAGTGAGCCAGTTGCTGCTGCGAATGACGAGATATCACCCCAGATGTTGGAGCTATTGCGGTACGAGTTGTACTAAGAGATGATAGAAGGTCGCTAGTCACCGAGGATAAATGACTAGGACATGTGATTCGTTCGCCTACCCTGATGCGAGGTCATCAGATAAATTGATTCCAGCTAGATACGACTCCACGCGGATACGTTGCGAGTCGATAGAGGCGATCAAATGTCAGAAACCTGTTATTCCAAGTTTAAAGTATTCGGAAAGCCATGCAGGCAATTCTATGGACCCTCTAGAAGAATGAAACCCTAACTCGACATAATGACCGTGTGAAAGCCTTTGAACCTTAGGGTTTGCGGAAGTTCCGCGGCGCCATTAGTGAGGCTTGGGTTTGCCCTTCTACGGCTGGACCACCGATGCTGTGGTGTGTACTCGATGCTATTAACCTGTACCCAAGATGTTGAGCTCTTGGGGGATTATGAGGTTTTGACGAATCGATCAAATGGTTCGACTTCATTCGGATACTATGTGGTGAGATGCACTTCTTGGGAGACTCCAGATACGAGGATAGCCATGGGAGCTCATCCATGCAGCCACGACGAGACGAGTCCGAAGAAGTCGACATTAAAGAAAAGTGGAGTAAGAATTCATACAAGATCTGGATAAGATGACGTTCCACTCCGCCGACATCAGAGATGCGTGTCGAGGCATTGTACTTGGATATACCTTCCAAAAGGAGTCGCGATATGTATGCAGCCATTCCGGAACAAGAAACAGATATAGTAAAGGACGATGACTTCCAGATAGTTAGGTAGAGACGAGATTTGGGAGAGACCTCGACAGGACCTTTCTGGAATAAATTACAAGAAGGCTTGAACCCAGGAGTGGTCATGTTACGCACACCAGCAGGCCAGATTTCAGGATCGTCGACGAGACATGTTATGAGTGACCACGACAGTTGGCCAGAGATTCTTGGAGGATGTGCTTGAGCGGGACTATTCCACCATACTTGATTTAAGTATTTTGGGCGATCTATTCGCATGATTGATTTTGATGATTGAGTTTCATAATATTTGTTTTCATGCACCATGGTTGCACCTACTGAGTATTTACGATTTTGCACAGTTGTTGCACTTGATATCGTTTTCGTGCCTTGGGTTCTCATGTTTATGATTTTATGGGTTTCATACAGTGAGTTAGTTTTGTGCATATGTACGCACACGATTTGGTTTTTGCTCTCGGTATAGTTCACATATGCTTGCAGTGCAGCGATACGCATTTTGTGCACTTAGATGCACTGGACTTCGATTTCGATGGTGATGCTCGATATTTGTTTTTTGCACCTTGTGCACTGATTGGATTTTGTGCAGGTTCGGCGCTTGATATTGGATTTCATGACTTCATGCAGGATGGATGCACCCGATTTGGGTTTTCGCGCATGTTGGGCGAATGTGATGAGATACGATTTTGGTGCACGCCAGATGCACTAAATCGAGATTCTTCGTGCATGTCAGATGTACCTGATTTTGCTGTCAGGCATACACGTTGCCTATGACAAATGTTGTGTGCACACCCATTGCACCTAGATATTATTTCTGTGCACATGTATAGAACATATATGGATTTTGATTTCCGTGCGCACCAGACGCACGTAGTATTCATACACATATTTTGGGATTGATTTTTTATGGAGCAGTACATTTTTATGATATTTGCCATGTGTTTTCATACTGGGCAGGACTGGTCAGAGGACAGTACCTGGATATTTTTTGCATGCATTGATAGTTATTGAAAGGGATTTCCAAAAGCGAGCTATAGTTTCAGTATTTACCTACGTGTCTGATATGACACGAAACGTTTAAAACAAAGAAGCCCTTCTAAAGTGTTTCCAAAACGGCGGAACGTACATATTAAACAAAAGATATATACGTATATGGCTTTTTTCTTATAGAGACGTCCACCACTGTGCAGTGTTATGCACATTGCACATCGACTTAAAAAGATTTGGTATGCATTTCCTCCAGATATTTACCTGTATAGATTTGGTACTTACATGTATAGTTCCGATTTATATCATATTGGTTTTGCTTGGTTTTGGTATTCGTGTCTTTACCATGACTCCGATGATTGCGGGATGCTTGACGGAGTGTTGATTTTGAGTTATCTACTCATTACTCATGCGCATGCATTGCGCTATGATGCGTTTTATGTATTGATGATTTCGGAGCCCCGACGACTTGGACATTTTATTGAAATATTTTAGAATTTGGGGGTTTAAATTTAAATTCAGGGACCAAATTTCTTTAAGGGGGGAAGATTGTAACATTTCAAAAAAATAAAATATTATTTTTGGGAATCTTTTGAATTTAATATTTTTTTAATGAATATTTTAATATTTCAGTATAATTAAATACCGATAAATGGGTAAAATTTTGGAAAAATTATGGAAAATTCTAAAATAGGGTATTTTATGGAATTTTGTTATTTTTAAGGTTTTTATGATTAATTATATGCTAATTTAGTGCTAATCGCGATTAAAAATCGCTAATCGGATTTTTAGCATTTTTGTTGCAAAACATGCACATATCATTTATCCACACTTGTTACATTTTCTTACATGTTGTCGGTATATGGTTGCTTAGAGTTGACCATTAAGTGAGAAGGAATAAAAGAAAAAGGAAAAGAAAAAGTAAAGAAAGATTAGGAGAGAGAAATGTAGGTATGGGGTTTACTTTTTGACTTGTAGAACCATTCCCCATCATTTCTTCACACCATTTTCTCTCCCCTCCTTTTCCTTGTGCTGCTGCTTCCCTCTCCCTCTTCTTCCTCGTCCCTCTTCAAGCATAGATCTATCATGAATACAACCCCGAAACCCCATTCCCACTTCACAAAACTTGCTCCCAAGCTCACTAGCTACACATTGGACTAAGAAAGAATGGATTTGGAGGACTTTGAGCAACTCAAGAATTTTCTTGAGTTGCCAAAGGAGGTAATTTCTGCACCCTTAGCATAGTATTTCGATTTCTTGTGCATCTATACTAGTTTCATGTCGATATAGCGTGTTTTGATGAACTTGGAAATTTCAAGTTAGGGTTTAGGGTTTGATCTGAAATCAAAGATGAATTAAGGTGTAGTTAGAGATTACAACCCCTGTTGGGATGTTACAAGGGACTAAACAAGAGAAAAAAAACCCAAAATACGGATTTAGTGAATCGATATCGGGAAAAACTGTAAATCTGTCACTGTTTTTGGAGATCTGCTATCACCCGAGCTACCTGAAAATAATTCTGGGTTGACTGAGAGATGTGCAGGCACCCTGGAACCACCACACAAAGCCCTAGCCCCTAACCCTTTAACATGGCCGCAGATTTAATCCCTCTGGCCGCAATTTGCGGCCAGAGCTGGTTGGAACCCCCTCGTTTTTGTTCTGTAGCCTTTTACCCTATAAACTTGACCTTTGGTAGATGCAACTTTGACTGATTCCATCTACGGTAGAATCTGGGGTAGTTTTCTTGTGTTGGCGCATGGTTTACGACTTGTTTTAGCATGGATTTTGGTATTTGGTGATTCGTTTCTGTCAGGTGGCGTTTGAACGTCAACGGCAAAGAGTTATTGATCGTGTTTGCATGCGAGACTATAGGTTTTTACCTATGTGAGTAGCGTGTGCCGTTTTGGTTTCCGATATGATTTTCATGTGCTTTAGGGTTTGTGATATCCTTGTAGGTTCCCCATGTGATGTCGAGGCGTTGATGATAAAGATGACAACATCAGCATCGGCACACAAGAAGCAAGGTGAGTAGATTTATATCTACGGGGAGAAGTCGGGTGGATGGCATATAGCACCCTCGCAGTTTGTGGTGATGTATACGAATACGTATACATACATATATTGATTATATATTGTTTGAGATTATTGATGATAAAGATGGATTCTAAATGTGATTGGATTGGTTTAATGTTGCGAAACCCTAGAGTAGTGGTTGCACCACACATACACAAACACCCATACTTGCATACATTCTTCTTTCATATGTGCGTATATGGGATTATACATTTATGTGTTCACATGGGTATGGGACTATGTGTTCATATACTGGATTTGAGGATAGTATTTGGATTTGAGGTGAGTCGATGAGATATGATTTGAGACCGTAAGATCGGTGATATGGCAGAATTCGTATTTGAGATACGTCATAATGTTATAGCGGATCTTTGGACGACGATATCATGTGAATGGTGATATAAATAAAATGGCCGACATGTGATCATGATATGAGTTATGATATGTTTAGATAATTATAATGGGTCGCATTGGGCGATGTATACTTCTTTATGATGATATGTGCTGATGATATCGGTTTGTAAGAGACTGTCGATCAATAGTCAGATCATAATTATATTGATGGTATTAGTATTGTACTAGACGTAGATCAGTACCCCGGATTATGATCTTTGATAAAGTGGATACCAGATGAATAATGTGATGAATGTGATATTGACCCGTACCCAGATTTGGGATGCCGTACGACGGATTTACATACGAGCTATATATTGATGACCGATCCGCACTCTCGACTTGGGATGCCTGATTATAGATATTGTATCGGATGTGATACTATTGAGGCGGAATCACCGACTAATATATATATGTCTATATATCGACTCAGATGTTAGGCGGTTTCCTTACCTTTAGTTAGCCAGTTAGCTCAACCCTATAATTTAGTGTAGTTGTTAGACTAGATTTATATTAATTGCAGATAAACTATTGTTGTGTCTAGTATTCAGCTACCGCTCATTGTTACTGTTCGCTCCACATCGCATACTTATATTGTGATTCATATACCATTATTGATATCATGTTGTTAGGACACCAGCACCATTACCGATGATGCGTATGTTCCACGTACACTTACTTGCCGGCTCACACACATACTCATTGGTAATTGACATGTCACGTACACTTAGAAAATACTATTGCATTGACATAGCTTGTTAGCTAATAGTTTCGACAAGATATTAGTGTACTTTCCTTATATGCTAGTTTAGACATTGTAGTTTTTACCTGCTACTTCATGCATGTCATTATTCACTGTTATGCCACATTCATGGATTTTCATGCCGATATTCACTGTTTACATGCTATTGATGATTTGGATACGGATTTTCATGAGATTTCCTGGATTTGGGGGAAAAACCGCAAAAACATTTATAAACTTCATTTCTTTCTCTTTTTAAATGAAAAGTGCGCTTTTCCCATTATGTATGAGTTGTCCACCATGAGTTTGCTGATGAATTTCGAGACCCGATTTGAGGAGTTGGAAGAACCATTTCGGGTACATGGTGGGCTCGGTGCGGTACCCCGGGGCGAGAAGGTCGCAGAGTCTGGCGTTGAGCCTGGCAGGGGAGCACTACCGACCGGTGATTTTACCTGACGCATCGGGTATCCGGAGGATACCGTCATGGTCTTGAGACTGATGTTAGGGGCTGGACTGGACTAACGGCGTCCTAGATAGTGAGATTGAGACATTGAGATTTTGAGATATTGAGGTACTGAGATTTGATGATCCAGGTCAGTCCGAGTAGCCGGAGCCTGAGATATTGAGATATTTGGATTTATGTTTTGTGTTGATGCTAGACACGGTTTATACTGATTTCATTTATGATACCTCGTTTTGAAAATACAGAAATCTCACTAAATTATGAAAGCTGTTTCTTCGTTTACATGTACTCTGTTTACGTGCATTCATGCCTCATCCATATGATATATTGCTACCTGAGGCTCTGACACGAGCACTTGGTATTAAAGTTGTTTTGAGGTATACCCTAACCATTGTTATAGGCTGCAGATTATATATTTGAAGATATATTATGATCGTATGACCTAGGATTGCGTCATACATGCGATTCCTGTTCGTAGATGTATTCTATTCACGAGTTGGCAACTCATCCCCGTTGTGCCCCAGTTTCTTGCAGGTTTTGCCGTACAGGTTTCATTATGGCTTTGCTGGCACTGCATCTTTTTCGGGTGATTTTCTAGTAGGTGGGTTTATTTGTATCGTACCGATCATTATACCTTGTATATTATTATTCTGTTGTATCTAGAAGTTCCATCAACCAAACATGTATTTATTTCAGATAGAGACCAGTGTTGCTTATTCTTTCGACTTTAGAGTCGCGTGTTGTATTCTATGGATTTCATGTTGTTTGAGTTTCCTTTTCTGTTGTGATCCTCGCCCTTCGGCGTTGTATATTATATTGCTTGCGTCGTTGTGACCGCCGATTGATGAAGAGCTAGCTCCCTCTTGGGGATACATTTATCCATTATATATGATTATCAGGTTTTTGTACCCGTTTGGGGTCAGTTTTTACAAAGGAAACTCTGCCGAAATTTTTAGAAAAGACTTGTGATTTTAAAAATGCATATTTCGGCTTATGTCGCAAACTATTTGATTTAAAAATGGTTTTCCTCCACTCTACTACTTTTCTTGGTTTGGATTTCTGGGTTTTCATCTTGCTTAGATTACATACGCCTCGAGACGTTTCGTAGTTTAAGTGTCGGTCATGTTCCGTACTTTCGGGTCGTGACAGATCCCGACAGCCACTCGGGTTCCCGCAACTATACGATGGGCTGGGTAAAAGACTGATGGCCTCATATAACGAGGGTGCATCGGAAGCATGAACCAGTTTAGCCATAGGCCAATAAATCCCAGCAAGAATGTCTCTTCATCGACGTCTGAAGCAGCAAGCTCTGCGAAAGGAACGACAGGGGCATCCGGAATAAAGATGTTTTTAAAATCCGCCTCTACCGTCGGTTGGTTATCCAAACCAAAACCAAAGGGATCGTCAAGCTTGGCGAACAACGCAGCTTGCTTCGATAAGACTTCCGGACGAAGAAAGCGAGTGATGAAGTCTGCATAGGTGACTCCGTGCCCTCCGGACTCTAGAAATAGACTTTCGTAAATATTCAACACCTTGATCAAGCTCGGGAATCGGTGTTGAATGGTGTTCTCCGGGGTAAGGCCCATTACCACTGATTTGGTGGCAATGATGTATTCGTCTGTAGGATGTAGCTCCTCGTAGTGTTCTCCACTGACGAGTAAGCCGGAGATCTCCGCGAACTACTCAAAAGAAATTGAAACTTCCCGATCCGATAGAAGGAAGGTGTGGGTCGGAATATTCTATTGCTCCAGAAAAGCTTTGACCCACCATACAGGAGGCGTAGAATATTGGAAGAGAGACACATAAACTGCGGGGAACAACCCAAGCTTCAGTAGCTGCGATTTCTTGGCGGACAAAATGTACCGGGCCCACGACAAATATTTGGCTGGATGGTGAGTAGTCAAGCCTATCATATACGGCTGTCCCTAAGGGCGCGACTCGCCTTAACAGATACGCCGTCCCGGAGTATCCAACACCATCGGCGGATGTACGGGTATCGCGGCCATAGAGGGCTGAAGGCAACCCTCCAAAGTCCAATTGACCTCCTCTACGGCAAAGTTCACTGGGGGTGAGTCGGCAAAGTGGATCGCTGGAATAGGCTCCGAAGGAACCGAACATGAGAAGCTATAAGTGCACGGCGGCGGCCCGGCCGTCGATCCGACGCCGGATACGCGGAAACGAAAAACTTTGCAAACTAGCAAACCGGCACCACCGCGCACTTTTAACCCGGATCGGGCCATTAACCTAGCTACTAGAAAACTAAAAGAGGGGTAGAGAGTTATACCAAGCGATCCTTGTCCTTCGGTCTTCGTCTCCACTCCGATCTCCCGCCGAATCTCTGTCCGTCACCTCCTCGTCGGAAAGGGCACCACGTAGCCGAATTCTTTTACGGGCTCCCACCTCTTGACCGAGGCAACTCGGGCGCGAAGTTGGCTAGCCGACGCGTCCAAGAGTTTCTGTAGGCAAGTGTAGTAGGCTATGTCTCTTTTGAAGTTTATGTTGCCATGGATGTGGAGGAATGAAGATAAGGAAAAATGGTGCTTTCATTTTTCCTAGCATGAAAAATGAGATGAAGAAAAATGCTACCACTCCAAAATGAATCTCTCTCAGTTTCCTCTCTCTAATGTGGCCGGCCCAAACATAGAACAAATGGTGGAGAGAAAAAACTCAAGCATGAAGGGAGGTGAGTGTAGGAAAAGTAGAAAGGTGACCACATCAAAAAGGCAATGATAACATCATCAAATCAATATCAAATCCTTTCTAATCTAATAATGATAAGAATATCCTAATGAAGCTACAAAAGCAAGAAACCCCTCCACAATAAGTTATTTGCACTCTTGCAAATAACCCCCTTCCATCGGAAAGTCCGGCCGCGAAGGAACAAAGGAAAACTAGCCGGAACGGAATGCAAACTGGCAACTTCAGAAAAATGATCCCGTAATAAATTACAGGAAGACCCCGCGACTGCATATACATGCCCGCATTTGTATTCCCACTGAACACAAATGCAAAGAGACAAAACTACACTGTCTAATACTAGGATCAGGCTTAAACCAAAGCCGGCTAGTAAAAACCGTCCGATCACGATCCGTGCAATACCGCACGTATCTGATCGAGCCCTGCCATATCTCCATACGGCCTCTACAGAGTTTGGCCCGAAACTTGAGTAACTGTGTGTGGTGGACTTTAAAGACTCGTCAATACTATGGCTGTGGATTTAACCACTAGCACATCAGAGGTATCAGCCATACGTGACGGACCACCAGCTATTGACCAAAAGGGACGTCGATGAGTGTTCATCACAGAATATTGCATTTTATACCGCCCATTCTTACGCTCATGTGTTTATAGGTAGGTGCTTTTAATCCGTGTTTGTTACATGTTTACAGAATACAGGTTTCCGGTACAAATACTGCAATTCAACACTAATCTCCACAGTTACGCCAAAATACAGAACATCTGTCACAGACAGATAAAAGCCGGGTTTCTGTCATCCGCATCCGTCTAGTACCGCTTACCAGTTAAAAAGGGCAGGACGAAAACAGTCGTCATTTCTGGTCAAGCGTGGGGCCCACTGAAGATATTCAAAGATGTGTGGGACCCGAGGGAGTAGAATGTCAAAAGTGTTGAAAAGTGAAAGCCATCAATGTTGACTCTGGAAACTGAGGAAATCGTGGAAAGATATTGAAATTCTGTACATATGTAACAACAAAGGACAAACAACCAGAGAACCACCCAAAAGCCCACTGCCCAATTCAACTGTACGGCCGCGCATGCGCGGCCAATAGGAGGTATTGGCCGCGCATGCGCGGCAAGGTGGGGCCCACTCTCTGCCGAATTTCAGGGGTAGTTTGGGTGTTTCATTTCTGGTCTGGTGGATGCCCTAGAATTCCATTCTCCAGCCTATAAATACAGCAGATCAGGGCTGAGCCAAGAGAGCATTTTTTTTAGAGCTTTTCTTTAGCCTCTTTTTTGTAGTTTTGTTCTTCTTTCTTCTTCTTTTTCATTCTTCTTCCATGAAATTGTAGTGAGAGCTTTTGAGTGGATGTTAATGAAGATGAGGGTTTTTTATCTTTCTTGTTAGTTTGCTCCCCCTTGAGATTTTTGCTTTCTCTTGCTCATTCAACCTCTTCATTGAGCTTGAATGGGTAAGGGTTAGTTATTGCTCTCAAGGGTCGTATTTTCTCACGGGACTAGTTCTTCACTTCACATGCGTTCTCTACCCTTCCCTTGATCTTGCAAGTTCTTCATTGAGCTTGCAAGTTTAAGGGTTGGCTATTGAGCACATGCTTGGCTTGGGTTCTACTTCCGTGTTCTTTTTATTTGCTTATTTATTACTTGCATTTTTCATTCTTGCTTTTATTACTTGCAATTTTATTCCATGCACTTTAATTACTTGTATCTTTTCTTTTCTTTGTTCTTTTCTTTTTGTTCTCTGTTTTTGGTTCTTTTTTGTGAATGTTGTAATTATTGTTGTTGTTAAGAATTAATACGGTATTGTAAGTTAACGTTTCTTTGCCAATTCCTTTTCCCGTTATTTTCCATTTGAACTTTCGCCCAAACCATACGCAAGCGCTCCGTTAGGCTCCGTACCCTGACAAGGTAACGGTGATTCCTAACCGCGACCGGTTGCGTTCGGTTTGGCCGGAGGCGAAAGCAAGAGACAAGAACGGAAGGACAAGGGTAAATAAGCCGGATTCCACGAATACCGCGCTTAAACCCCCTAATCCACGTTGTTGCCGATTGCTTAGCTTCAATTGGTCAAGACTCGGCTCAAAGGTTTTGAGTACGGATTTCTTAGCTTACAATCTCGTATTTTCTTAACAACTTTATACTTGCAAATAAACACATAGGTTAGACCAAACAAACATACAGATTCTTTAATTGACTCGTCTAAGACAAGAAGGTAAGATACCACCATCTCCCTGTGGACCGACCCGTGCTCAACCGGCTAGCTGCAAAGCGACACCGTCCTGATCGCGGTTACACTTAAATTCTTTGAACATCCGACACGCCAAAAGCGTGCGATCAAATGGCGCCGTTGCCGGGGAGACGGTAGCGTATTTTCTTTCTTGTTATTCGGGTTAATATTCTTTTTGTATATATTTATAAAAAAAAATTCTTTTTGTTTTTTTTTGATCATTTTTGTGGGCAAGAGTGCAGATTTTTGCGTATTTGCAAACTGCAATTGTGGGGAGCAAAGTGCACATTCAAAGTTAAGGTGATTACGGAGTACAGTGCCAAAGATCCGGGTAGTTTGACCCGCGCAAGCGAACCTTTCAAGCTTACCGGACTCGATTCAACGGGGGTTTCTTAACCCAAAACTTAAACGGTACGTACTTTACTAACACCTTCTTCTCAAATCCGACGCTTCCAATATACTATTCTTTTGCAGGATTCTTTGCAAGTTCGCTAGCAAACGCCAAAATTGACTAACCCGTATTTGTTGCAGCGCCGCGCTTAAAATAAAAAACGATTGTTTGATTCTTTATAGAATTTTTTTGAATTGCGCATTGCATCAATTAATACGGACTTAAGGGCAAGCGAACCCCACAACATACGGTAAAGGATTTCATCACCTTTTCCGTGGCCCACAAATCACGAACTTGAGCATAACGATAACCCGCACAAATTTTAAAAGAAGCTAGACTTTAAGCCTTAAGGACTTCGCGCTCACTAGGAGAAGTTAACTGTATTTAGAAGCTTGCTTAACGGTATATTGTTTACGGGGTGTCTAGGAAAGTGTTAACGGCGAACCGCCAAAAGAGAAAGGGTTATTTAATTAAGGAACTTCGCGAAAGCGTTGGAAAACCTCCCCTTATCTCTGCACTTACCTGGCCTCGTGATCAGTGTATTTTTAAGCCTGTTTCTCGACACAGTTGTACTTCGACAATCAAGTTCTTGAGCAGGTCTAGTTGACCTAGGTGAACCCTAGAACGATTAGGTGTGTGGTATTTTTGTGTCGTGATTATTTTTGTCCATTTTTTTGTGTATATTTCATTCTTTTGCTAACAACTAACTAAAAAATATATATATATATATATATATCACATTCTTTTTCCCTCCTTTTTCTCTACCTTTCTCCTTCTCTCTTCATATCATGGGTACTCTACCTCGCAAAACTCTTGCCGAACTTTGGTACCCACAACCAGACATTACTTCATACGGTTCTTGTTTTGGCCGAACTTCGAACGATCCATCCATGCCAAAAATTTCTTTGAAAGATCGGATAGACGCGTCTAGGACGAACAATTTGACTCCGCAATTCACTTCGTATCAACCATTTCAAACAGTCACCCCTTCTTACGTTGATACCCCTTCTTCGAGTCATGTTGCAATTCCAAGACCTATGTCTATTGCAGAACGTATTGAACAATCTCGTAGCCGATCTTTCACTCCTTTCACCACTTCAAATTCTTGGGATCAACAATGCCATTCACCTTCTTATCCCAATGTTGATCCCACTCCTGTCCAGCCATTCAATTCCTACCAGTCCTACCCAACTTTTACACCTTCCCTAGACATTGCTTCTACACAGGCTTTTGGGAGTTTTCAGTATCCAAACAACTTTGAATCTTTTACTGAAACCCCTTCACAACCAATGTCTAGGTTAGAACAGTCCTTGGAAGACTTTAGGGTAGCGTCAAGCCAACAGATGATGGATTTGAATGCGTCCATGGCCGCCCTCATGCAACCTAGTGACCCGGTAGCTAGTTTTCAACTAGCTCCAAATTTTTCAATGTATGATGCGGTGGCAGGACAGGCTGTGAATTTGAGTGGAGAGAGTGAGATATACCCCCTTCCAAATCAAACCTACCCATCCCAAATTGAATCCGACAACTCCTGTTTTGAAAGTCTATCGAGTATCCCAAATGAATTATCAATTGAAGATAGAATGTTTAATGAGTTGTGCGACTTTGTAGTGTTTGATTTGCCCGATTGTGAAGGGTCCCTTTTGAGTGAAACCATACCCAATCCTCTTGACCTCTACACCTCCACTCTAGAACCTGAATTAATTGATATCCATGCTTTTGTTGAGGTGTCGGAGAATTTTGATTTTCACTTGATTGAGGATATCGACGCTGGGAATATTTTGGATGATGAAACCGTAGATTTGGCTGAGTTTATCTCTTCAAGTCATCATCCCGAGTCGTTAAATGTTTTTCCCGAACTTCATATGCGTCTGGATTTTGAAGAAATGTGCATGGATGTGCTAAATTTTGAGGAGAATATTGAGGATAGTTTTGAGGATGAACCAGTTTTAATTGATGAGTCGGATTTTCCAATTCATCCTGTCCCTTCCACTGACTGTGTATACCCTCCTGAACCTTTAACCGATAACCTTCCTCAACCACTTCCCTGCATCCGTTCCATCGTTCCGACCTTGCAAGAACCCGTCTCGCTCTCATTTCATATGTCTGGTTTACCAGGTTCGGCGTACCCATGGTTTCTTACGAATCTTGAGGGATTTGACCCCATTTCTCGACGGGTAAATATATTAGCACAATCAATTTTCACAAATCGGTCATCACAAATTGTGCTAATCTATTTACTCCATTTGCACCCTCAAGTTCGTACTCTACTTCTTTTTCCCTTCCGCCTTTCTTCTTCTTCTCATCTACCGAGACCGCATTCCACTTCTCTCCACAAGCGGTCTCGCGTAGTCTCCATTTCTTACCTCTCCGCATTCTTCCACCAGCCACTGCTTTATGACGATAAAATCTTTGAATGGTTGGTGCTAACCTTTGGCCTGTGTAAGGCCTTGTATAGATGGATACTGTTTTCTTTCCCCCCTAATCCTGAATTTCAACGCTTAACAGTGGAAACACTGTTTTACTTAAGTTTGGGGGGGCTCTTTTTTGTATATATTTTTTGTTTTCTCTTTTTTTTTTGTTTTGTATATAATTTGTTTTTAGGGAGCGCCGACAATTTTGACCCTCTTGGTATAGCCTGACAGTGAGGGCACTGTCAAGTTTAAGTTTGGGGGTGTGCTCGGTAAGCTTTCTTCCTTCGCATTCATCTGTATATTTTTGCATTTGCATACCTTATTAAAAAAAAAAACCCATAAAAATCAAAATTCTAAAAATATAAAAACTTTGTCGTCAAGTTAGCTAATAGGGTAACTTAGATCTTTATTCCGAAAGTTTAGTTGATATGATAGAAATAACTAAATTCTAGGCTTAGGAATTGAAAGCCCTAAAAATAACCCTCATTCCGTTTAAACTTGGTAAGTATACGTCCTTACAATTTTTGAGAAATAGGTAATCTTGAGTTCAGTTTTTTGAGTTAAGTCAAGAAGAGGGGAAAGTATTGAAGCTTTACCGGAGGATAACTCTGAAAAATAGTTTTTTTTTCTTGAGTTCAAATTTAGAGAGTATATACCCTACAAACTGCACATACACGCACCTTGAAACTTGGGATAGTAGAGGATACCTAGAAGTACTCTTGCCTGAAAACCTAGTATGAAAGAAAAAACGGTATTTGAAGCTAAACACCAAAAGAGCATGTGAAAAATATATCCGGTCTTGAAAAAGAAAAAGAAAAAGAAAAAAAAATAGAATAAAGTCAAGACCCGGAGACTGCTATTTACGCTTTAAGCTCACACATTCATTAATCGGCTGTTAGTGCCTCAAGAAGCATTAATAGTCGCATGAAAGGTGTGTGAGCAAATCCGTCCATCCTTAATGAAAAGAAGTAGTATTAGGTATTAGGGCAAGGGTATTATAGCTTGAATTGAATTCTCAAGTGTAGGGGTGCAAATATACACACACGTAGGGGTGTACAATCGATGTTTGAATAAAAGATTGAAATGAAGAATAAGACTTGTGTTTTCAGTAAAGTTGATAAAAATTCCTGATTTGAGGCCGCGCTTTAGAAGGAAAACTCAGGTGAACCGACATCTTTCTAAACTTTTTTGGAACGTATATGATCTAAAGTTAAAATAGATAAGAGGTGTGAAGAATAAGGGTTGGATATTTCTAACTTAGGATGATAGAGTTTCTAATGTAAATACTAAACTGTAGGAGTAGAATCTATGTTAACTTATGACACTAGTTTGACGGGATTTTGTGGGTAGTATCCGCTGAAAACCCTCAGGAGACAACACTCCTCCTACTAGGGACACCTAGAGGTTTAACGACTTGTTGCACACGCTCAGTGCAATCGCGTTCCCTGCGAAAGTGCGGTTATCATTTTATTTTTGTGAATAATTGGTTTTGCTCGGGACGAGCAAAAGTTAAGTTTGGGGGTATTTGTTCATCACAGAATATTGCATTTTATACCGCCCATTCTTACGCTCATGTGTTTATAGGTAGGTGCTTTTAATCCATGTTTGTTACATGTTTACAGAATACAGGTTTCCGGTACAAATACTGCAATTCAACACTAATCTCCACAGTTACGCCAAAATACAGAACATCTGTCACAGACAGATAAAAGCCGGGTTTCTGTCATCCGCATCCGTCTAGTACCGCTTACCAGTTAAAAAGGGCAGGACGAAAACAGTCGTCATTTCTGGTCAAGCGAGAGGCCCACTGAAGATATTCAAAGATGTGTGGGACCCGAGGGAGTAGAATGTCAAAAGTGTTGAAAAGTAAAAGCCATCAATGTTGACTCTGGAAACTGAGGAAATCGTGGAAAGATATTGAAATTCTGTACATATGTAACAACAAAGGACAAACAACCAGAGAACCACCCAAAAGCCCACTGCCCAATTCAACTGTACGGCCGCGCATGCACGGCCAATAGGGGGTATTGGCCGTGCATGCGCGGCAAGGTGGGGCCCACTCTCTGCCGAATTTCAGGGGTAGTTTGGGTGTTTCATTTCTGGTCTGGTGGATGCCCTAGAATTCCATTCTCCAGCCTATAAATACAGCAGATCAGGGCTGAGCCAAGAGAGCATTTTTTTAGAGCTTTTCTTTAGCCTCTTTTTTGTAGTTTTGTTCTTCTTTCTTCTTCTTCTTCATTCTTCTTCCATGAAATTGTAGTGAGAGCTTTTGAGTGGATGTTAATGAAGATGAGGGTTTTTTATCTTTCTTGTTAGTTTGCTCCCCTTTGAGATTTTTGCTTTCTCTTGCTCATTCAACCTCTTCATTGAGCTTGAATGAGTAAGGGTTAGTTATTGATCTCAAGGGTCGTATTTTCTCACGGGACTAGTTCTTCACTTCACATGCGTTCTCTACCCTTCCCTTGATCTTGCAAGTTCTTCATTGAGCTTGCAAGTTTAAGGGTTGGCTATTGAGCACATGCTTGGCTTGGGTTCTACTTCCGTGTTCTTTTTATTTGCTTATTTATTACTTGCATTTTTCATTCTTGCTTTTATTACTTGCAATTTTATTCCATGCACTTTAATTACTTGTATCTTTTCTTTTCTTTGTTCTTTTCTTTTTGGTTCTCTTTTGTGAATGTTGTAATTATTGTTGTTGTTAAGAATTAATACGGTATTGTAAGTTAACGTTTCTTTGCCAATTCCTTTTCCCGTTATTTTCCATTTGAACTTTCGCCCAAACCATACGCAAGCGCTCCGTTAGGCTCCGTACCCTGACAAGGTAACGGTGATTCCTAACCGCGACCGGTTGCGTTCGGTTTGGCCGGAGGCGAAAGCAAGAGACAAGAACGGAAGGACAAGGGTAAATAAGCCGGATTCCAAGAATACCGCGCTTAAACCCCCTAATCCACGTTGTTGCCGATTGCTTAGCTTCAATTGGTCAAGACTCGGCTCAAAGGTTTTGAGTACGGATTTCTTAGCTTACAATCTCGTATTTTCTTAACAACTTTATACTTGCAAATAAACACATAGGTTAGACCAAACAAACATACAGATTCTTTAATTGACTCGTCTAAGACAAGAAGGTAAGATACCACCATCTCCCTGTGGAGCGACCCGTGCTCAACCAGCTAGCTGCAAAGCGACACCGTCCTGATCGCGGTTACACTTAAATTCTTTGAACATCCGACACGCCAAAAGCGTGCGATCAATGAGCGAACTCATCCTGACACCCTACTGAGCCTGTCAGTGACAATATCCGTACAGTCCGGTCCATTCGTATATGAGCATCATATGGCGGACCTAGGGGGTTGGTAAAAGTCAGACCCCCAAAAGCGGTACAAGTCGTGTCGGAGTGTAGCCCAGAACACCCTTAGATACTACTGGAATACCTACCAGCAAATCTCCTGCCTTGGCCAAGGTCTTTCCATTTTCTGGCTCTCCTAGACACAGCGCGACCTCACCCCCAATACCGGGAGAGACGAACCCCTGCAGATCCGCTCACTGCCTCCATGTGGCTCGGGACTGTACCCAACTAAAACCTGTTTGCACGTCTCCTTTGAGCGTGGTAGGGTAGTAATCAAAGCACAGTGGGAAGTCACACGAAACAAATGACGAACTCAGGTCAATGAACTAACCTGTACACATGTCACCAGGGAACTGCTATCTGACGTCCGGTATGATCCCAACTAGCAGGTTCCCGGCGAGTCCTGTCCGGTGTACTCATAACCCAATGAGCACCTCTATACATCTTAGGTGAACCAACTAACACCAGTGGCTTGTGAGACCAGCCACCGCCCCTCGTCGGGGTCTCGATTGTATACACTAGTCTACTCCGAAGTATCGATGCCCTGTCTCGAAACTCCCACGACCAGGGACCTTTTAAGGATGTGCTTATAGACTCCAGCTCTCACGTATATGATCGCCTTCATACTGCTGGTAGCCAACCAAGGATCCTAGGGGCTCTATCAACGTGCAATAGCGACTCCTAAGGTCACCTAAAGCAGTACACGATTATAAAGATAAACTAGATAGCATACTATCATCTTGAGTAAGACTGTCCTACCGGGATAGGTCCTCCCTCAATCATTGCAATCACGTTCCTGTGATCCAATAATTGGCTCTGAGGGCACTATCTCCAACAATCTCCTACTTGCACTCAAGGCTAATTATTGCGATGGCGCATACTCACAGCCCGTGTGATACCGAACACCCAACTCCTCTACTAGTCAGTCTCACAAAGCTCGTTTGCGAAACTATTGCGTTCGAGGAATAGCCTCAGTGACTGGATCCGCTATGGTGTTTCTTTCTATGTCTCTCTATATCTCAAGTTCGCGGAGAAAGCCATCTCCCGAAATGAGCAATACCTGTCTTAGAATGTCTGGATGTCTGATTGGACCTAGCTCAAAAATGAACTGCAAATCCAAACTTCTTAGATTGTATCGTCAACTGAGCTTAATCAGTACCCTGCGCCATGCCTTCCCTCAGTATCCACCTGGACCACCTGTCCAAAATACTGCCCCTCGTCAGAGGGAATACTATAACTCTGACAGCCACTCTGCCATCTAGGTCACCTTGGAAGCCTGGAATGATAACCGTCTCCTAAAAGAGGCCGCCGTTATCAAATCCCTAGAACATTCACTTATGTTCTAAAACTTCTTCCGATTGTTTCTCCAGTATTGGATTAATATCAACTTATTGCACCTACTGCAAGAACAACATCTGGTGTGGTACTTGACATATCATGATCGACTTAATTGCCTAAGCAAGTGATCTTCCAATCATGCACATCCCTCTCCCCTTTAGTCTGTAAGACACCTTTAGAGAGGGTGACTCCATCACCTGCAGGTATACTACCATGCCAGGAGTCGTCCATTCTAAATACTCATAGATAGCTGCCTAAGTACCCAGATTGGGAAACCACCCAAATCTAGATCTAAAACCATAGATCTAGTGACCAGAATGTCTGATATAAGATCCAAGTCCTATGTGGAGAAACCACTGTGTGACGACCAAAGTATAACCGATCGTAGTATAGGAATATTACATCCTACTCTGTGTATGTCATCCAAATACCAGGATATCACACCCTACAACCTTCTTAACAGATCCATCCCCTATTCTGATGAAGTCAAACCTTTGACTGTCACATCAGAAATAGATGGTCTATCTCCGCTATATCTGCTTTAGTCTATAAATAGACATAAGCCTGATGTCCCCCAATGCTTCCGCTGCTCCCACTGACTATGACAACCCTCTGGCAGAGTCATATAGATGTGCACTTCTAAAACTAGTTTAGAACGACGCTATGCTCATCCTCCTGCCGGGTCTCACAGTCTGGAACAACAGCAATGGAAAGTCTGGGTAAACAAGAACCTCCTTGCCACCGTCCTTGAGCATACCGAAGTACCTCTCGGGTGCCTGAGGTTACCCACCATATCTTCGGAGTGGCTAATGGAATGTCAAACTAGATTGAATCTTTAGGTTCTTCTCAAATATTCAGTAATCGTTTGCAGTTCTGGAATCACTTCCAGTTCTACCATACTCCCACAACTGTTTTCTGAAAAAAAAATTCCATTTTTTTGTTAAAACTGTGGCGAGTCTAGAACAATATCACTATTGAGCTTCCAGATGGTAGAAAGTCAACCCTCGTCATAGCCCGGGTTAACCCACAAACAGCCATTACAGAAACATTCCTTGAGTTATCCGGAGTCTGATTTTAAGCATAAGCCGGACAACTTCCCGTATCTTAAAATCGTTAAGATATGAACTGTTCTATATCCAATACAGAAACAGAGGCACTGATTTAATTGAACCAGATTCAAATCATGCAGCTGTCTCCAGTGCATGTCAACTGAATGGAAGGAGGCCGATCAGCGTTACTCAACTTAGGAATGCTTCCAATTATGAGTAACCTGAAAAAGAAGCAAGTTCTCTTAATCATTACTATCAACTGAATACCATCCACAAGTATCTACATCTTCGATCACCTTGAAGAATCCCGATACTTGCAATACCTGGTTCTCTACTTTACTCTTATACTTATAACTTCTCAAAACTTCGACCTTGTGTTTCTACGAAACACTTGTCTAAGAACTAGAGAAGTCACAAGTAAACAGAATATAGTACGAGTACCTACCCCTCTGTCCTAATGGACACTGGACAACATACAATACTCTGTATAAGTCCGCTGATTCTAATAACTCATTCACTGTGTGTTGTAGGTTGAAAACTGTACTTATGGTTAAGAAGAAATACACTGCTGTTCAATGCTCCTTACCTAACCATCCACTGAAATAGGTAAATGTCATAGACATAATTTCAAAAGGTTTATCTCACTCTATAAAAATAGACGTATAGATATATCAATTTGAAATTGATGCATAACAACGGATATTCAAAACAAAATATTTACCGTCCGGCAAACAACCCAGGTGACTTCCTCAAATATCACTAATTACAACGAATTCCGATATAATGAGGATGATCACCTAATTCCCAATAACTTACTCCCACTGATCATCTGTAAAACCATACAGATGTGAGAATTAAACCTGGTAAAAACATACCGTGGAGCAAGTGTCTAATTGGGAAATCAGTTTTCTTTTAACAGTACAAAGTGAAACTGAAACATTAAAATGTTTCGATGGGGTATCCTGGTATTCCTAGTAATGCCTCTTCCATTATCTAGATTCACAACTGTAACCGTATATTTCTTTGCCACTTCTCCAAATCCCTTTTTATGTCTTTAGTCATTACCTTCTACACACCCCTTTAGGCCAAATGGTTTTCTTCATTCCCTACCGTTCGGCACCAGCCTATGGTTTGGAAGAAGACTATCCAATAATCATAATGGGTGTACTGTCCTAATCCTAGGAACACTCGCAATGCGAGAGAAGGTGAAGCTAAAAGACAATCAAATAAACCTTATTCCTATTTCTCCTGAACCATGATCCATCCCCGAACTGGAACAAGTTCCTTTTGAGTTCGTATATAACCATACGATGGAATATCCAATAAACTTGGGATCTTCGTAGTGATACGGAGTGTCCTGGAGAAATATAAAGGTGATTTAGGATTGGCGAAGAAATACTTGGTTTGGTCGTGAATAGCAGTCGCAATTTACTTTGCCCTCTTACTAATCCCTTTCTTTGTCTTAACTTAATACCTTCTGTACACCATAATTATGCTAATTGGTTTTCTTCATTCCCCACCGTTCGACACCGCCTAAGGTTTGGAAGAAGACTATCCAATTTGCGTAATAGGTGTACTATCTCCTAAACCAAGGAGTACTCGCAACCTGAGAGAAGGTAAAAGGAAAAGGCAACTGAATAATCCTATTCGTTTTCTCCAGAACCAGAAACCATCGTCGAATTCCTTCGAGTTCGTATATAACCATACGATGGTTTTGTCCAATGGAAGTGGACGTTCGTAGTAATACGGGGTGTCCCGGAGAAAAGGGTAAAAGTAGGAGTGGCAATGAGGTTTGCAACTCTTACAATCCAAAAGCCAGTGTTAAGAAGGTTCGGTTAACTTGGTCACTGAGTTATAGTCTAGGGTCGGGTAAATGGTCGCTGCCAAAGAGAGAGAGAAAAGAAACACTCAGCGTGCACTCTAACCTAGATCAGAATGGTTATCACTTTATCTAATCTGGAATCCTCCTACTATAACGTCAAATTCTTCGCCAAACTTAATAGAAGAATTAGCCGGGATCACCCGAGGAGTAAACCAACTTATAAGTGATAATCGGGATCCAACTATCATCGCATGATAACGTGACGGAATCCGCTCACGTTATCACACTCCAGAAGGTATGCGCATATCTGGCAAGTTACAGTTTCTTTAGAAACTCCCGATATGGATTTTTGCCCCATGCTCTTATGACCTTGACGAAGGCCAACATATCATAAGTCACATGTCAAGTTCTACCCGTCATTGTCCAGGTTAATTTGAACCCACCCGTACATACCCTTGACGAAGGCCAAAATAGTAGTACGACTGTCCTAAACCAACGCATCTATCTATGCTGCAGAAAAGTAACAAATAGCTACCATACACTATGCCTTGACGAAGGTCAACATACATAGCATGAATACTAAGTGCTACCTTCCTGAAATGACGGAGGGCTACGAATGGTTTCTGGCGAAAAACTTTAACGTAATGAACTTGATATCGTTGAAGCAACGGATAGCTTTTTAGAAAAATATAGTGACGAAAACCTTTGCTAAAGAGATCTCTCCCAGTGAAGGGATCTCGGCTCTTTCCCCGTGGAATGAGGTGCAGGATATTCCAACTGAATACCACGATGTAAAGCAAAAGTAATCGGCTATAGTGAAGTTATTGCCCTGACGCAAACTTTTGTCCAAGGGGTCACTCCCGGTGATGGGATCTCGGCCCTTGCCCCGTCGACTGAGGAGCAGGATATTCCAACTGAATACCACGATGCAAAACAAAAGAGAACGCCCTTGCAATAACAGCTTTTTGAAAAATATTCCAACAACATCAGAATAGGTTTGTTTATCTTGCATTGATCCGAATCAACGCAGTCCCATCAATTGATCACACCACAAAAGAACGAAAATAATGACGTACGTATACGCTATCCGCATTCGCCACTGGGTCCCGTCATCACCCGTTAGGTTAGTTAACTAACGACAGAGCGGGGACTGGACTAGCGCGGATACAAAACATATACAACGTCTACTAGTATATATATCAATATATAATATTTCGCTTAAGGCGTGATAAAATGCAGCATCACAGAAATGTACAGCATCACAGAACAATACAGATATCTGGGATCCCCGGGTTTCATAGAGCCGCTACTGAAACCCGACGTTCCCCTGGTCGTGTGGATAGCCTGTGCAATGAAATCCTAGACCCCTACGGGCGCGGCAAGTTACCCGCCAAAACCTGAAGCGAGGCAGCCCCATTCAGCAACGTGAATGGACCACCCAGCACTTCACGGAATCCGGTAACTTGGGCACCCCTCTTGGGCCAACCTGTACCCCCTACGAGTGCGGCGAACAGCCCGCCAATTCTAGAGTAAAGCCCCCTCCGTCTCAACGCCATGAGATGCGGGCTCGTTGCCCTCTAGAACCCGGCTATCCGTGCACCCCTCCGCGGGGTAAACCTAGTACAGAAAGTAAAATATACATACAATGGGTACATCGACCGCAACATGGTCGTGCCCCAAAAGAATAATACAAACAGGCAGTGACGGCAGTCCACATGTCGGACGCTCACCCCGAAATATCAAATGTACATATAAAACAAAACAGTACTAACATTGCATCCAGGCTATCCCCACCGACCGGTCCGCAACATCACAGCACAACACAGAACATCAACGTGAATGTCACGTTCGCAAATCCGTCTAAAAGGGCTATAACAGTTAGACAGGATTTACCGATCAAATGACATTCACGGTCGCAGATATAATGTAAATACTGTGAACTAGCATGTTTAAAATATCCGAACGAACAAATTTACCGAAGTGGGCCCCAAGCAGTACTGTAGCACTTACAGAAAATCTGGGCCCAAAAAATAATATCCCAAAACCCCTATTTCCAAGTTTAAAGCCCTCTGGAAAAATTTGGCATGCTGAACAGTTAAAAGCGCGGCGGAACCGTGGCCCAAGCAAGGGTTTGGCCGCGGTTCCGCGGTGATATGGTGAGATCTCGCGACCAAATTTTCACAGAGTGCTTAGATTTCCATGCACAGTATTCTGCAACAACCTGAAAAAATTTTGGAGCTAAAAAAATTTCGACAGAAACATGAAGCATTGGAAAATACGGTTTTTGGGGATTTTTGTTCGATCGAGTTTTAAACATAATAGAGCAAGCTAGGCAAGGTTAATGGCGTGGCTCTGATACCATTGTAAGTGCACGGTGGCGCCACGGCCGTCGATCCGACGACGGAAATGCGGAAACGAAAAACTTTGCAAACTAGCAAACCGGCACCACCGCACACTTTTAACCCGGATCGGGCCATTAACCTAGCTACTAGCAAACTAAAAGATTGGTAGAGAGTTATACCAAGCGATCCGTGTCCTTCGGTCTTCGTCTCCACTCCGATCTCCCGCGGAATCTCCGTCCGTCACCTCCTCGTCGGAAAAGGCACCACTTAGCCGAATTCTTTTACGGGCTCCCACCTCTCGACCGAGGCAACTCGGGCGTGAAGTTGGCTAGGCGACGCGTCCAAGATTTGCTGTAGGCAAGTGTAGTAGGCTATGTCTCTTTTGGGGTTTATGTTGCCATGGATGTGGAGGAATGAAGATAAGGAAAATGGTGCTTTCATTTTTCCTAGCATGAAAAATGAGATGAAGAAAAATGCTACCACTCCAAAATGAATCTCTCTCATTTTCCTCTCTCTAATGTGGCCGGCCCCAACATAGAATAAATGGTGGAGAGAAAAAACTCAAGCATGAAGGGAGGTGAGTGTAGGAAAAGTAGAAAGGTGACCACATCAAAAAGGCAATGATAACATTATCAAACCAATATCAAATCCTTTCTAATCTCATGATGATAAGAATATCATAATGAAGCTACAAAAGCAAGAAACCCCTCCACAATAAGTTATTTGCACTCTTGCAAATAACCCCCTTCCATCGGAAAGTCCGGCCGCGAAGGAACAAAGGAAAACTGGCCGGAACGAAATGCAAACTGGCAACTTCAGAAAACTGATCCCGTAATAAATTACAGGAAGACCCCGCGACTGCATATACATGCCCGCATTTGTATTCCGACTGAACACAAATGCAAAGAGACAAAACTACACTATCTAATACTAGTATCCGGCTTAAACCAAAGCCGGCTAGTAAAAACCGTCCGATCACGATCCGTGCAATACCGCACGTATCTGATCGAACCCTGCCATATCTCCATACGGCCTCTACAGCGTTTCGCCCGAAACTTGAGTAACTGTGTATGGTGGACTCTAAAGACTCATCAATACTATGGCTGTGGATTTAACCACTACACGTCAGAGCCGTACGTGACGGGCCACCAGTTATTGACCAAAAGCGACGTCGATGAGCGAACTCATCCTGACACCCTACGGAGCCGTCAGTGACAATATCCGTACAGTCCGGTCCGTTCGTCTTTGAGCATCGCATGGCGGGCCTAGGGGGTTGGTAAAAGTCAGACCCCCAAAAGCGATACAAGTCGTGTCGGAGTGTAGCCCAGAACACCCTGAGATACTACTGGAATACCTACCAGAAAATCTCCTGCCTTGGCCAAGGACTTTCCATATTCTGGCTCTCCTAGACACAGCGTGACCTCACCCCCAATACCGGGAGAGACGAACCCCTGCAGATCCGCTCACTGCCTCCATGTGGCTCGGGACTGTACCGAACTAAAACCTGTTTGCACGTCTCCTTTGAACGTGGTAGGGTAGTAATCAAAGCATAGTACGAACTCACACTAGACAAATGACGATCTCAGGTCGATGAACTAACCTGTACACATGTCAATAGGGAACTGCTATCTGACGTCTGGTATAATCCCAACTAGCAAGTTCCCGACGAGTCCTGTCCGGTGTACCCATAACCCAATGAGCAACTGTATACATCTTAGGTGAACCAACTAACACCAGTGGCTTATGAGACCGGCCACCGCCCCTCGTCGGGGTCTCGACTGTATACACTAGTCTACTCTGGAGTATCGATGCCCTGTCTCGAAATTCCCATGACTAGGGACCTTTTAAGGATGTGCTTATAGACTCCATCTCTCACGTATATGATCGCCCTCATACTGCTGGTAGTCAAGCAAGGATCCTAGGGGCTCTATCAACGTGCAATAGCGACTCGTAAGGTCACCTAAAGCAGTACACGATGATAAAGATAAACCAGATAGTATACTATCATCTTGAGTAAGACTGTCCTACCGGGATAGGTCCTCCCTCAATCATTGCAATCACGTGCCTGTGATCCAATAATTGACTCTGAGGGCACTATCTCCAACTGAAGCTGCGTCGACCCCGTATGATTTGATTGCACTATGTTCCTCATAAATGAAGGTTCTTTTGCTCCGGGTCATGATCTTTGATCAATGCGATGACATCCCTACCCAAAGACGCTTCAGGGAATCCGGTTTCCGAACAAATAAATAGGAACGAAGTGTCGAAAGACATAGTACCTGCGTGAAAAAGAACAAGAATTAGCCGTTAATGCTACAAGTCAAGTTTGGTACTTGGTACTTTAAATTTGTACCGCACTGCAATAGAGTGGAAGGGGACTAAAAGAGACCTACAAAATCTAGATGACGTCTTATCATTGATAAGTCGGTCATTCATTAAATAGGAAATTCGAAAAGGATTCTCATTTTATGAGAGGCCCCTTGGGCCAAGGAGTTAATTTCCCTTGAGCAGCGCTCTACAACAGAAATGACATCTGTCAGAATTAATGATAAAGGGAATAAAATTTCCCCCAAAAATTCTAAAGAGCCATGATCTGCGAAAAAGATGGAATAATCCATCAAAAACCCTAAAAGCAAAGCTTTTAATGAATTAAAAATTCCATGATTTTCAAGATCTATGAACAAACTCTAAGAGTTCTTCATGGAAGATGAACAATGTTCCAGTTTATGGGTTAAAATCACCCTAAAAAGATTATATCTTGAAGATCTATGATCTAAAGATGAGCGAGGATCTGTTAATGGGTAAAACCGTAAAACATTTTTTTAAGATCTATGATTTGAGAAGAGCAAAACTCTGTTAATAAGTATAATTCTTACCAAAGATTGGGAAAACTTTTGACTCTTAAGAAGTTTCTTAAGGCAGAGAGCTTGTCTTTGAAGGAGAATTAATTCTCAAGAAAAACAAGAAGATGAACAAACAGTCGTCTCAAGGGCCAAAGACCCTATTCATAGGAACTGAGAGTCGATCCAACTTCCAAGTTGATCCAATGGTGGAAAAGTTGCCACCGCTGCACTCACGTGTGAGCCACGTGAGCACAACAGTGGGGGGCATTTGTTTCCCTTAAATAGAGCAAAGCTCTGTTCAAAATTTGAAATTTAAACTGAGGCAGCACCTCACTTGCAAAGCACGAGAGTGCTCGCACCGAGAGCGCTAGCGCTAAGAGTCAAAGACTCTGAGGCAGCGCCTCACGTGCAATGTACGAGAGTGCTCGTGCCAGAAGCGCCGGCGCTAAGAGTCAAAGACTCTGAGGCAGCGCCTTATGTGCAAAGCACGAGAACGCTAGCGCCAGGAGCGCCAGCGCTAAGAGTCAAAGATTCTGAGGCAGCGTCTCACGTGTAAAGAACGAGTGCGCTGGCGCTAGGAGCGCCTGCGCTAAGAGTCAAAGACTCTGAGGCAGCGCCTTACGTGCAAAGCACGAGAGCGCCATGCGCTAGAACTAAATGTTCTCCACCATTGGATCAAAGATCCAACTGAGATGAATAAATCATCAAATTACAGAATAAAATTATGTTGAGGAAATACTCTTCAAATCTTTCCAAACAGGAAAGATTGTGCTCTGTAAATCAGAGCACCGATGGATCAAAGATCCAATGGTGATTAAAAATCACCAATATACAGAATAAGTTCTCTATGGAAAAATATTTTTCCTATCTTGTTAAAAAAAAGGAGATTGTCTTCTGTAAAACAGAAGCCCTTGGATCAAAGATCCAACGGTGGGAATCATTCCCCAAATCAATCAGAAATCTCTCGGTGAGAGTTTTCCCTAACTGATTCAATAAATCAGCCTCCCCTATATAAAGGAACCAAGACTTCAAGTCTTGGAGAGAGAGAGAGAGAGAGAGAGAGAGAGAGAGAGAGAGAGAGAGAGAGAGAGACTTCCCCATAAATTCTCAAATCGAAAGAAGAAGAACAGAGAGGAAACCCACATAAACTTCAAGTTCTCAAAAAAGAAAAAGAGAAGAGCAAGCTCTAAGAAGAAGAAATTTTCTTCAAGATAAATGATAATAAGTGAGATAATAACATCTCCTCGATTTTTGAGAGTTTAACCCTAACATCAAAACAACATAGTTCTTTTTTTTAGATCACAGATCTACAAGACCAAGTCTTTCACAGAAAATAAAAAAGATTAAAGCTTCTCTTCACAAAAAAGGAAGAACTTAGTTCTTCGATTAATGAGACAAAGTTTCCCATAAAGAAAAACAAAAGAGATCATAGTACCTCTTTATAAAGAAGAACTTAAATCTGTGAGACAAAGTCTCTTATAAACGAGAATTTAATTCTTAGAGCACAAAACTAACCAGAAATGCTAAAGAAGCGCTTCAGCGCTCCAAGTCTGGCGCTCAGCGCCAAGCACACCACGTGCTCCTCACGTGTGCGCTATTTCATAAGAAGTGCTTCAGTGCTCCAAGTCTAGCACTCAGCGCCAAGTGCACCACGTGCTCCTCACGTGTACGCTATTTCAAAAAAAATGCTTCAGCGCTCTATGTCTAGCGCTCAGCGCCAAGCGTACAACATGCTCCTCACGTGTGTGCTATTTCATAAGAAGCGCTTCAGCGCTCCAAGTCTAGCGCTCAGCGCCAAGCGCATTACGTGCTCCTCACTTTTGCGCTATTTCAAAAGAAGCGCTTTAGCGCTCCAGGTCTGGCGCTCAGCGCCAAGCGCACCATGTGCTCCCCACGTATGTGCTGAGGGAACATAAAGTTTTCTTTAAATAAAGCCCAGCGCCATAAAAAGTGTTCGACACTCAGTATAAGAAAAAAGAGAAAGGGGTGTCAGAACCCAATTTAATTCTCAGCATTATTGAACCAAAAGGGATTGAGCCCAAACAAATGTTCAACATTTTATTCAAATCCGAGTGGACTGAGCCCAAGTTGTCCATAAGTTATCAATTCAGATTAACTGAGCCTATGTGCTCATAATCTTTTTAATTGGTCTTGGTCCCAAACCTGACTATAGATCTCTCAACCAATATTTGTTCAAGGGTACATCTCTTCATACCTCAGATACATGTCGTTGTAATTCTTTAACGTCTTCAGAGAGATGGAAGGTCCCAATAACCAAAAAACTTTTGGCGCATCCTTAAATTGTGAAACCAAAATACCAGACTATGACGTCTTTAAACCAGACTATGATGTCCTTAAACCGGACTATGAGGTCTTTAAACTCATGGACTATGATGTCCTTAAAATTTACGGACTATGATGTCCTTAAACCCAATAGACCATGACGTCCCTAAACTCTTGGACTATGACGTCCTTAAACATTATGGACTATAAGGTTTTTAAACTCATAGACTATGATGTCCTTAAACGGTGGACCGAAATGTCCCTAAATTAAAACGATAGAGTTCAAATACTATTTCGTTGGATCTAAATAATCCCAAAATCCTGTTGAGTAGATCTTAGTCTAAAATTAGACTAACGTATACTCAATAAACATTTAAGTTGATCTTGATCTCAATGAGATTAATGATGCTTAAATCCAAATCAAACCCAAATCTAAGAAAATACGGATTTGGACTAATCCACGCTCTGCGGGTGACAACACAAATTAGTTTCCGTATACAATCCATGGGCAACCAAAAATAAAACAAACACACACGACATGAAGTGACCATCTAGAGAAGGAGAAAGTGGTTACCGCTATGCGGTAGCGTAATTAACTGCAGGGGCTTGTTCCTGCAGGGAAGAGCATCCCCACAATCAAAAACCCCTCGCATACGAGGGGAAAACTGACGAAGTCTGCTATAACGGCCGCATCTATCTAAACCTCCGATATACGGTGCCATAAATCAACTTGGCATCTTCGGAGAGGTGGACGGATAAAACCAAATAGCATCTGCCCCTAAATTCAAGCAAGACGACCTACGCGGTTTCGTTTCTGTTTTCAGCGGTGAACAGCGGGGTTTATAAATGTTAGGCAAGTGATGTCCAAGGAATTCAATTGGTTAGGCATGAAATCCAAAGTATGTGATACATTAGGTTTATGATGTTTAAGGTGGTTGTGGATTCCAATTGTTGTAGTTTTTCACTTTCTTTTCTGCGCCCGTAAGTGTAATATGTGGGGTATCGCCGGTTTCGTTGCTATATGTCAACGACAATTGGGATACGCATATTTACTTACGTTGATGACATGTGTTATTATGTGTTGCTGTGATATGTTATATTGGATCATCGTGTTTGAATAGCCGGGCTTTTTTATGTGAGATGAAAGTTTTTCATTTTCATTCATGTAAGAACTTGAATGTAATATTCTTTTATTGGGACACTTCCAGGTTGAGGAAGATGTCACCGTTGATGTATATTATTTACTTTTCTGTATTAGGATAGACCCAAGGAGAGGAGCACAAGTAACCGGGTTCTAGAGTCCAGTGGGAGACCATTTCGAGGCGTCGAGTCCGGGTCTCCTAACTCTAGAATTTGTAGGGTTGCTTGCCTCTCTCGTAGGGGTCTAGGGATATGGGTTTGGCTATTCATCACGACTGTGGAATCCGTGTTTTATACAGGCTTAATATAAGACCCAGAAATCCTAGTATATCCAATATTTCATATGTTGATTTTTGCTGCGATATTCTGTGATGTGATCACTTGATATGATGAGATAGAAACTGTATATAGTATATGTGATATATTATATAGACGTTGCTTATTTTTTACACCCGTGCTAGCCCTGCCCCGCTCCGCCGTTAGTTACCTAACCTAACGTTGCATGACGGGACATCGAGGCGAATGCGGATGGCATAAGCGTACGTTGTATTTATCTGTGATGCTTAGGTAACTTAAATGATAGGACTTCATTAATGAGATTAATGAATGAAAATGAACCTAAAGATGTTGTGGAATCAAATTTTCAAAAACAGGTAGCTCTAGTTGTTGCTTTGCATAGCGGTATTCCTTGTAGAATATCCAGCACCTTATTCGAAAAGGAAAGAGCCAAGATCCCATCACCGGGAGTGACCTCTTTAGCGATAACTGGCAGATGCTACAACCCTCGGTTTCGTCTTTTGATTTCTTTTCTAGTAATTCCTTTGCATAGTGGTATTGTGAATATCCTGCACCTCATTCGATGAGTAAAGAGCCGAGATCCCTTCACCGGGAGTGACCTCTTTAGCGAAACAAGCGAAAGCCTCTAAAACACTCCATTTTAAATCATTTGATTCTACAACGATATCAAGTTCATTACGCAAAAGGTTTTCTTAAAACCTGTCGTAGCCTTCCGTCATTTCAGATAAGGACTAGTTAGTATTCGTGCTGCGTTTGTTAGCCTTTGTCAAGGCGTAGTGTGCGGTAGCTGATTAATGCTTATCTGCTTGAGCATATGATGCGATTGAGTTTGGGTAGTCGTGCGACCTTGTTGACATTTGTTGACATTTGGTTTGTTGGCTTTTGTCAAGGTTATAGAAGGTTAGGGGAAAAATTATCGGGAATTTCAAGTGTTGAAATTTGCAATAAGATTGCATACCTTCTATGAGATAGTTGGATCCCGATACCCACTGCAAGTAAGAGTTACTCATGGGAGAGTTTTGCATTTTACAATTAGCCGATCAAGTAGGTGTCTAGAAAGTTGTCAACGGGGTTACGCCCTCGGATAAAAGATGTTTATTTTAATTAGGTCCGTGCGAAAGCACGGGGAACCTCCCTCAAAGTACAGGAACTGGCCTGGCTGAAAGATTGGCGAATTTGTAGGGTATAATTAATCCTGGCTAGTCTTTCCTTTTAGGGTTTGAAGGAAGATTTGATAAAAACAGTGGGAGCCATCCTGATTAGATAAAATAATAACTAATCTAATCTTGCAAGAGCATACATTGAGTGTTTTCTTCTCTCTCTCTCTAGGTAGCGTCCATGTCACGCCTTAATCAAGATAATAATATGGATGTATTGACCCAACCCGCTTGTTGTACTGGGCTAGAGAACGTTGGTCCCGCTCCAACTTATAATTGTTATAAGACCGAGCAGGAAATAGGGGATTACCAGGATTCCCGTGCCGCCCAAATGAAGAAAGTGCATGTTGATGCATCTTCTTCGTGTGTGTTCGTTACAAAGAACTGTTTCTTAATATCCTCTACGTCCTGGGTATGAGATACCGGATCAGAATCCTACATATGTAATCTGTTACATGGGCTACAGATAGGTAGAGAACTGAGATTGGGTGATAAGTTTCAAGAGTTGGAAATGGTGCAATTGTTGCAGCCAAGATGTTGGCAGTTATCACCCTGTATTACCAAATACATTGATTCTGAACGAATGTTTTTAGATACCGAACCTGATATACAACATAATATCAGTCTCTTTATTAAGTAAAAAAGGATATAATTTTGTATTGTTGGATAATGTTTTGAACATTTCGTATATCAAGATTTGATCGGTTCAGGCACATTATCTAAAAGCATATACGTTCTAAATCAAACTACAGTTCTTAACATACAAGAACACACAAGAAGAAGAGTTTAGAAATGAACGAATCCTTCTTAAAGCCTTGTAGACTAGGTCATATCAATGCGATACGACTAGCTAAGTTATATTAAGATGCATATTTAAATCAGTTTGAATTTACATCTTGTGAAACTTACCAGTCATGTCACAAAGATAAGATGACCAAAGCTCCGTTTATTGGAAACAGAGAAAGATTTAGTGAACTCTTGGGATTGATACATGATTATGTATGTAGGTCCTCTGTCTATACATACCAGGACTGGTTCTTTATACATCATTACATTCACTGACGATTTCTCAAGATTTGGACATATGTTCCTGTTGAAACACAAGTCTGAAGCTTTTGAGAAATTCATAGAATATAAATCAAAAGTAGAGAACCAAAAAGGGTATAAGTATTATGTCCTTTGATGTGATCAGGGAGGAGAATACTTGAGAACGGAATTCCTGGTGTCACGTCCTGAAAGTACGGAACATGACCGGCACTTAAACTACGAAACGTCTCGAGGCATACGTAATCTAAGTAAACCGAAAACCCAGAAATCCAAACCAAGAAAAGTAGTAGAGTGAAGGAAAACCAATTTAAATCAAGTAGTTTTAATAGCATAAGCCGAATTATGCGGTTTTTAAGAACATCAAAATTTACTGAAAATTTCGGCAGAGTCTCCTTTGTAAATACTAGCCCCCAAACGGGATACAACATGAATAGTATACGAAATCAATAAAAAGGCATCTCCAAGCGGGAGCTAGCTCTTCGTCAATCGACGGTCACAACCACACAAGCAATATAATATACAACGCCAACGGCGAGGATCAAAATTCAAAAGGAAACTCAAAACCACAAGAAAACCACAGAAATATAACACGCGACTCTAAGGTCGAAGGAATAACATCACTGGCCTCTATCTCAAATAAATACATGTTTTGGTTGATGGAACTTCTAGATACAACAGAAGAACAATATACAAGATATAATGATGGGTGCGATACAAATAACCTACCTACTAGCAAATCACCCGGAAATGGAAAGAGTGCCAGCAAGCCGTAATGAGACCTGTACGGCGAAACCTGCAAGAACTGTGGCACAACGGGGGTGAGTTGCCAACTCGTGAGTAGAAAACATCTACGCACAGAAATCGCATAAATAACGCAACCTAGGTCAATGATCATAATATATCCCCAAATACAAGCATAACATGCAGCCTATAACAATGGCTATGGTAAATATCTAACCTGAGTGTAATCTCATGCGCCTGTGTCAGTGTCTCAGGTAGCAATATATCATATGAATGAGGTACGAATGCATGAAAACCGAATACATGTAAATGAAGGAACTGTTTTCATAATTTAGTGAGATTTCCTTGTATTTTTAAAATGTGGTATCCTAATGAAATCAGCATAAAACAGTGCTTAGCATCGGCACAAAACGTAATCCCAAAGTCTCGATATCTCTGTATAACAGTCTCTGTACCTCAATATCTCGAAATCTCAATGTCCTAATCACAATATCTAGGGCGCCGTCAGTCCAGACCGGCCCTTACCATCCATCTCAAGACCACGACGGTATCCTCTGGATATCCGACGCGTCGGGTAAAATCACCGGTAGGTAGTGCTCCCCTGCCAGGCTCACATCGTCATCATCACGCGCTTCTTGCCCCGGGGTACCTTACCGGGTCCACCATGTACCCGAAACGGTTCATCCGTATCCTCGAATCGGGTCTCGAAATCCATCAGCAAACTCATGGTGGACGACTCATACATCATGGAAAAACCGCACTTTTTATTTTAAAAGAGAGAAAAGGTTTATTTATGTTTTTGCGGTTTTCCTCCAAATCCAGAAAATCTCATGGAAATCCGAATCCAAAACCTCAATAACACGTAAAATAGTGAATATATGCTTGAGAATCCATGAATGCGGCATAACAATGAATAACAGTATGCATGAAGTAGCAGGTAATAACTACAATGTCTAAACTAACATATAAGGCAAGTACGCTATGACAAGCAATAATATTTTCTAAGGTGTACGTGACATGTCAATTACCGATGAAGATGTGTGTGAGCCGGCAAGTAAGTGTACGTGGTACATACGCATCATCGGTAATGGTGCTGGTGTCCTAACAATATGATATCAACATTGCAATAAGAAATTATAACATAAATATGCGATGCGAAGCGAACCACAATAATACGGGGGAGCTGAATACTAGACGCAACTGAAACTAACCTGCATTAATCTAATATAAGTCCTACAAATGGTGCCTTTTGAAATAACACGAATCATAGGGTTTTGAAAATAGGGGCTACGGTGTTTTTATGAAAAGCTACGTCTTTTGAAATATCCGTAGGATCCCTTGGGCTGTCCTTTAAAATACCCACGATTCGTTAGTTTTTGAAATAGGTAAGAATCAAATCTAATCTAACAACTAAACTAAACTAAAGGGCTAAGCTAACAAGCTGGACTACAGGTAAGGAAACCGCCTAACATCTGAGTCGATCCATATACATTCCTGTATATATATTAGTCGGTGATCCCGCCTGAATAATATCATATCCGATACCATATCTACAATCAGACATCCCAAGTCAAGAGTGCGGATCGATCATCAAGATATAGCTCGTACGTAAATCCGTCGTACGGCATCCCCAAATCTGGGTACGGGTCAAAATCATATTCATCACACTATTCATCTGGTATCCTCTTTATCAAAGATCATGGTCTAAGGTACAGACCTGTGTCTAATACAATACTAATATCATCAATATAGTCATGATCTGACTACAGATCGACAATCTCGTACAAACCGATACCGTCAGCACATAGCATCATCAAGGGGTATACATCGCCCAAAGCTGCCTAGGATCAATATCCTAGCATATCATATCTTATATCACGATCACATGTCGACCATTTTATTTATAACACTATTCACCCGTATCGCCGCCCCAAGATCCGCTATAACCCCAGGACGTACCTCAAGTACGAATCCTGCCATATCACTGATATCACAACCACAAACAAATCTCATCGACTCGGCTCAATCCCAATATCCTCCTCAAATCCGTATGTGAACACATAGTCTCATACCCATGTGGACACATAACTATAAAGAATCCCATGAGCACATATAAATAGGAATGTATGTGTGTATGTGTAGAGCAACACTACCCTAGGGTTCGCAACACTAAAATAATCCAACACACCAATATCCATCCTAAACATCGTTATTAATCCCAAATAACAAATAATAATTGTTGGTGTGTATACACATCCGTATACACCACCACGGACTGCGGGGGTGCTATACACCATCCACCCGACTTCTCCCCGTAGATATAAATCTACTCACCTGGTCCTCGCTCGCCGGTGCCGACGTCGCCACGCACTTGCTTGTCGTCTCGAAGTCCACATGGGGTACCTACATATCATAACGCACCGTATCGCATTAAAATCCGACTCATGACCAAAACGACTCACGAATCCCAAATAGGTGAAAACCTATGGTTCGCTCTCTCAAAACAACCCAAAACCCTCGACATCGGCGTACAAATGCCGAGTGATCGTGAAAAACACAAACGCGCCATTCGTGGTTTCACAACCCACAAAATATATATATAAAATAGGGTTTACTTCATCAAAACTTCAAATTCGCTTTAAAAGCTATTTTCCCCAAACTCTAGTAACCAAAATTTAACCGTTTTAGTACAAATATTGTTATTTAAACAAATCTAGCGGCGGCAATGTTCACTAATTAGCTTAATTAGGCTACTTAAACATTAACTAGATTTTATCACACTAAACTGTATTAAACCAAAATTTTTAGTTAGCACAACAACCCAATTTTAACTATTTCGAAGCAACAATCCATAACTCCATAACTAGACTAGGTCTTGTATGCTCTAAAATGTTGATCTACACATTATTTAGCTAATAATGTGATAAAAACTCTAACCATATTTTAATCTCATATTTTCGAATTAAATCTAAAAACCTAGTTTGCAACAATTAAGCAATTTGGACAATTTAGTTGTAACAATTCGAAATTTAGCAATTAGGTTAGGTTTTAGCATACTAAAGATGTAAAACCAAACATCATAACCAATCTCAAGTGATCAAACCCTAGCTCCAAATCAAAACTCTCACTTGAATTTCAAAACCCTCTCTTTAGATTTCAACTTTCAATTAAACCTATAATAAAACACGTAATTAGCTTGGATTACAACAATTATTAACAAGGTAACAATTAGAGTAAGATTGTACCTCACAAAACTAGAGAGCTAGCATGAAATCTTGGTCTCCAAAATGGCTTCTTGCTTCATGAATCCAAGCTAGATGGGTCAAGGAATAATGGGTAGGATTTAAATTAGGAGATTAATGAGATTTTATATGGATTTTTGAGGTGAGCAGTGATGAAGTTAATGTTTTATGATGCACAAAATTTGTTTCAACTCATTCCAATTTGTAATTTTCTCTAATTAAATATATTAGTGTCGGCTTAAAATAATATTAAAATAATTAATTTCGGAAAAATTTTCAGAAAATTTGAAATTTCACCAGTGGCTCAATAAACACCAAATACTAGCAATTACATAGCTAGAATATGTATATTTAATTTTATAATAAAGATATTTGCATTTTGACTTTTTACAGAAAACCCCCTTATTTTACCGTTTTTTTCGATATTTCACCGAAACGATTTTCAAAACGTTACAATCTTCCCCCCTTAAAGAAATTCGGTCCCTGAATTTAAATTAAAACTTCCCCCAAATACTAAAATATTTCAGCCAAAACCATCGAATCGTCGGGGCTCCGAAATCATAAATACATAAAACAAATCGTAGCGCAACGCATGCACATGAAAAATGAGCATATAACTCTAATCAGAACTCCGTCAAGCATCCCGCAATCATCGGAGTCATGGGGAAGTCATCAATACCAAATCCAAAGCAAAACCAATATGATATAACTCGAAACTATACATGTAAAATATATTCAGGTACTGTCCTCTGACTAGTCCTGCTCAGTACGAAAACACATAGCAATATCATAAAAACGTACTGCTCTATAAGAAAAATCAATCCCAAAATACGCGTATGAATACTACGTGCGTCTTGTGCACATGGAAATCAAAATCCAATATGTGCCATACATATGCACAGATACAACATCTAAGTGCATCGGGTGTGCACGAAACATCTGTCGTAGGCAACATGTGTGCCTGACAGCAAAATCAGGTGCATCTGACATGCACAAAAATCTCGATTTAGTGCATCTGTCGTGCTCCAAAACCACACTTCAAAACATGCGCCCAACATGCGCGAAAATCCAAATCAGGTGCATCCATCGTGCACGAAATCATGAAATCCAATATCAAGTGCCGAACATGCGCAAAATCAAATCAGGTGCACAAGGTGCACAAAACAAATATCGAACATCACCATCGAAATCAAAGTCCAGGGTATCTAAATGCACAACATACGTAACACTGCAATGCAAGCATATATGAACTATACCGCGTGCAAAAACCAAATCGTGTGCGTATACACGCACAAAATCAACTCAAATGTCTACAACCGTAAAATCACAAACATGTGAAACCAAGCACGAAAACGATATCAAGTGCAACACTGTGCAAAGATCGTATATCCTCAATCAACAAAATCAAATCATGCGAATAAATCACCCAAAACATCGCAATCAATAATGGTGGAATAGTACCGCTCAAGCGCATCCTCTAAGAATCTCGGGCCAACTGTCGCGGTCACTAGTGGAACGTCTCGTCGATGATCATGAACTCTGGCCTGCTGGTGTGCGTAACAACGACCACTCCTGGGTTAAGGTCTTCACTGTGAATTACCAATCTCTCGGTCCATCGGCTCATCGGCCCTGTCAGGTGTGCTAACGGGGATGATCCCGTTCTGGCACGTCTCTTGTCATCTCCCGGTCAATCATCGCGACCACTCGTAAGACAGCATATCACTGGCGTCGGCCTCTGGCTCTCTGAATGTACGTGACACATCTGATCCTGGGTGCAAGTATCATTGCAGCAGTATCCTGGAAGGAATCCTGCTCACGGTCTCTTCCATGTCTTGTCTCTGCCAACTGTCCGGAAATCATCGTCCTTTCCTACATCTGCATCTTATTCTAGAATGACTGCATACTCATTGCGACTCCTTCTGGAAGGTAAATCCAAGTACCATGCCTCGGCATGCGCATCGCATCTCTGATGTCGGCGGAGTGGAACATCGTCTTATCCAGATCTTGTACGGACCTCTTTACTCCACTTTCTCTAATGTCGACTGCTTCGGACTCGTCTCATCGTGGCTACATGGACCGAGCTCCAACGGATATCCTCGTATCGGGAGTCTCCCAAGAAATGCATCTCACCACCTAGCATCTGAATTAAGTCGAGCCATCCGATCGAGTCGTCAAAACCACATAATCCCCCAAGAGCTCACCCTCTTGGACACAGTTTAATAGTATCGAGTACATACCATAGCATCGGTGGTCCAGCCGTAGAAGGGTAAACCCAAGCCTCACTAATGGCGCCGTAGAACTGCCGCAAACCCGAAGGTTCAAAAGCTTTCACACGGTCATTAAGTCGAGTTAGGTTTCATTCTTCTAGAGGGACCATAGAATTGCCAGCACGTCTTTCCGACTACTTTAAACTTGGAATAATAGGTTTCTGACATTCGATTGTCTCTGTCGACTCTCAACGTCTCCGCGTGAAGTCGTCTCTAGCTGGAATCAATCTATCTGATGACCTCGCATCGGGGTAGGCGAACGATCCACATGTCCTAGTCATTCATCCTCGTTGACTAGCGACCTTCTATCATCTCTTAGTACAACTCGTTCTGCACTAATTCCAGCATCTGAGGCAATAGCTCGTCGTTCGCGGCAATAACTGGCTCGCTCGTCTGCACGCTGAACAGTGCCTCGATCATCATGAATAAGCAACACACCAACGGTCATCAAGATCTGGCTGGCCTCTATCATTGGCTCAATCCTCTAGTGTCGATCAGCACATCCGAGTAACCTCATAAAGGCGATCTGCCAAACGCTCGTGGCGTGGAAACACAGTAAAAAGACACATCTCTGCATTCGTGTGTTGCCGAAATTTCGCCCTGGTCAGTCCTCGTTCGTAACGAGTTCGTGTTGACCGCAATTCTAGCCGAAGCTCTCCCTGCCCGTAATCATGGCAGCAAAACCATAACTGGTACCGATGAGGCTAGATCAGAATGAATATAATACTGAGCAAAGAAATGTACATCCTAAGGCTCCTTAAGTGGAGTGGCGTGTCGTAAGTATGCCGCGGAACATACCCACGGTACGCCACTCTACTTTAGTCACCTATTCCATCAACCAAGGGTCACCCTACGCTCCGAAGACAAAACCTCGCTCTGATACCAACTTTGTCACGTCCCGAAAGTACGGAACATGACCGGCACTTAAACTACGAAACGTCTCGAGGCGTACGTAATCTAAGTAAACCGAAAACCCAGAAATCCAAACCAAGAAAAGTAGCAGAGTGAAGGAAAACCAATTTAAAACAAGTAGTTTTAATAGCATAAGCCGAGTTATGCGGTTTTTAAGAACATCAAAATTTACTGAAAATTTCGGCAAGGTCTCCTTTGTAAATACTGGCCCCCAAACGGGATACAACATGAATAGTATACGAAATCAATAAAAAGGCATCCCCAAGCGGGAGCTAGCTCTTCGTCAATCGACGGTCACAACCACACAAGCAATATAATATACAACACCAACGGCGATGATCAAAATTCAAAAGGAAACTTAAAACCACAAGAAAACCACAGAAATATAACGCGCGACTCTAAGGTCGAAGGAATAACATCACTGGCCTCTATCTCAAATAAATACATGTTTTGGTTGATGGAACTTCTAGATACAACAGAAGAACAATATACAAGATATAATGATGGGTTCGATACAAATAACCCACCTACTAGCAAATCACCCGGAAATGGAAAGAGTGCCAGCAAGCCGTAATGAGACCTGTACGGCGAAACCTGCAAGAACTGTGGCACAACGGGGGTGAGTTGCCAACTCGTGAGTAGAAAACATCTACGCACAGAAATCGCATAAATAACACAACCTAGGTCAATGATCATAATATATCCTCAAATACAAGCATAACATGCAGCCTATAATAATGGCTAGGGTAAATATCTAACCTGAGTGTAATCCCATGTGCCTGTGTCAGTGTCTCAGGTAGCAATATATCATATGAATGAGGTATGAATGCATGAAAACCGAATACATGTAAATGAAGGAACTGTTTTCATAATTTAGTGAGATTTCCTTGTATTTTTAAAATGAGGTATCCTAATGAAATCAGCATAAAACAGTGCCTAGCATCGGCACAAAACGTAATCCCAAAGTCTCGATATCTCTGTATCACAGTCTCTATATCTCAATATCTCGAAATCTCAATGTCCCAATCACAATATCTAGGGCGCCGTCAGTCCAGACCGGCTCCTACCATCCATCTCAAGACCACGACGGTATCCTCCGGATATCCGACGCATCGGGTAAAATCACCGGTAGGTAGTGCTCCCCTGCCAGGCTCACATCGTCATCATCACGCACTTCTTGCCCCGGGATACCTTACCGGGTCCACCATGTACCCAAAACGGTTCATCTGTCTCCTCGAATCGGGTCTCGAAATCCATCAGCAAACTCATGGTGGACGACTCATACATCATGGGAAAAAACCGCACTTTTTATTTTAAAAGAGAGAAAAGGTTTATTTATGTTTTTGCGGTTTTCCTCCAAATCCAGAAAATCTCATGGAAATCCGAATCCAAAACCTCAATAACACGTAAAATAGTGAATATATGCATGAGAATCCATGAATGCGGCATAACAATGAATAACAGTACGCATGAAGTAGCAGGTAATAACTATAATGTCTAAACTAACATATAAGGCAAGTACGCTATGACAAGCAATAATATTTTCTAAGGTGTACGTGACATGGCAATTACCGATGAAGATGTGTGTGAGCCGGCAAGTAAGTGTACGTGGTACAAACACATCATCGGTAATGGTGCTGGTGTCCTAACAATATAATATCAACATTGCAATACGAAATTATAACATAAGTATGCGATGCGAAGCGAACCATAATAATACGCGGGAGCAGAATACTAGACGCAACTGCAACTAACCTGCATTAATCTAATAAAAGTCCTACAAATGGTGCATTTTGAAATAACACGAATCATGGGGTTTTTATGAAAAGATACGTCTTTTGAAATATCCGTAGGATCCCTTGGGCTGTCCTTTAAAATACACACGATTCGTTAGTTTTTGAAATAGGTAAGAATCAAATCTAATCTAACAACTAAACTAAACTAAGGGCTAAGCTAACAAGCTGGACTACAGGTAAGGAAACCGCCTAACATCTGAGTCGATCCATATACATACCTGTATATATATTAGTCGGTGATCCCGCCTCGGTAATATCATATCCGATACCATATCTACAATCAGACATCCTAAGTCAAGAGTGCGGATCGATCATCAAGATATAGCTCGTACGTAAATCCGTCGTATGGCATCCCCAAATCTGGGTACGGGTCAAAATCATATTCATCACACTATTCATCCGGTATCCTCTTTATCAAAGATCATGGTCTAAGGTATAGACCTATGTCTAATACAATACTAATATCATCAATATAGTCATAATCTGACTACAGATCGACAATCTCATACAAACCGATACCGTCAGCACATAGCATCATCAAGAGATATACATCGCCCAAAGCTGCCTAGGATCAATATCCTAGCATATCATATCTTATATCACGATCACATGTCGACCATTTTATTTATAACACTATTCACCCGTATCGCCGCCCCAAGATCCGCTATAACCCCAGGACGTACCTCAAGTACGAATCCTGCCATATCAATGATATCACAACCACAAACAAATCTTATCGACTCGGCTCAATCCCGATATCCTCCTCAAATCCATATGTGAACGCATAGTCCCATACCCATGTGAATACATAACTATAAAGAATCCCATGAGCACATATAAATAGGAATGTATGCAAGTATGTATGTGTGTGTGTGTAGTGCAACACTACCCTAGGGTTCGCAACACTAAAATAATCCAACACACCAATATCCATCCTAAATATCGTTATTAATCCCAAATAACAAATAATAATTGTTAGTGTGTATACACATCCGTATACACCACCACGGACTGCGGGGGTGCTATACGCCATCCACCCGACTTCTCCCCGTAGATATAAATCTACTCACCTGGTCCTCGCTCGCCGGTGCCGACGTCGCCACGCGCTTGCTTGTCGTCTCGAAGTCCACATGGGGTACCTACATATCATAACGCACCGTATCGCATTAAAATCCGACTCATGACCAAAACGACTCACGAATCCCACATAGGTCAAAACCTATGGTTCGCTCTCTCAAAACAACCCAAAACCCTCGACATCGGCGTACAAATGCCGAGTGATCGAGAAAAACACAAACACGCCATTCGTGGTTTCACAACCCACAAAATATATATATAAAATAGGGGTTACTTCATCAAAACTTCAAATTCGCTTTAAAAGCTATTTTCTCGAAACTCTAGTAAGCAAAATTTAACCGTTTTAGTACAAAACTTGCTATCTAAACAAATCTAGCGGCCACAATGCTCACTAATTAGCTTAATTAGTCTACATAAACTTTAACTAGATTTTATCACACTAAACTGTATTAAACCAAAATTTTTAGTTAGCACAACAACCCAATTTTAACTATTTCGAAGCAACAATCCACAAATCCATAACTAGACTAGGTTTTGCATGCTCTAAAATGTTGATCTACACATTATTTAGCTAATAATGTGATAAAAACTCTAACCATATTTTAATCTCATATTTTCGAATTAAATCTATAAACCTAGTTTGCAACAATTAAGCAATTTGGACAATTTAGTTGTAACAATTCGAAATTTAGCAATTAGGTTAGGTTTTAGCATACTAAAGATGTGAAACCAAACATCACAACCAACCTCAAGTGATCAAACCCTAGCTCCAAATCAAAACTCTCACTTGAATTTCAAAACCCTCTCTTTAGATTTCAACTTTCAATTAAACCCATAATAAAACACCTAATTAGCTTGGATTACAACAATTATTAACAAGGTAACAATTAGAGTAAGATTGTACCTCACAAAACTAGAGAGCTAGCATGAAATCTTGGTCTCTAAAATGGCTTCTTGCTTCATGAATCCAAGCTAGATGGGTCAAGGAATAATGGGTAGGATTTAAATTAGGAGATTAATGAGGTTTTATATGGATTTTTGAGGTATTTAGTGATGAATTTTGTAGTGAAATGAGAAGGAGAAGATGAGGGGGGCTGCAGCCATTGGCTCGGCTAAAATGGGAGTGGGGATGGGTGAGGAGAGAGAGAGGATGGGGTTTTGTGACAAAAGTCAAACAAAACCCATACCCAAAGTCAACACTTCTACACTTTATTCTTTATTCATTCTTCTCTTTTGTTGTTTGCTTGGACTTTTCTTTCACAAGTGGGGAATTGGGCAGCAAGGGTTCGGCCACAAAGGAAGTGGGGGTGGGTGAGTGTGTGTGTGTGTGTGGGGTGATGGAAAATGATAAATACTATACCCCAAACATCCATTTACACTAAAAAAAGCTTTTTTTTTCTTCAATAATTTCTAAACCGTTTTGGCAAACGATTTAGTTTCAAAAACCATATGATAAAATTTTATTTAATGTTTTATGATGCACAAAATTTGTTTCAACTCATTCCAATTTGTAATTTTCCCTAATTAAATATATTAGTGACGGCTTAAAATACTATTAAAATAATTAATTTCGGAAAAATTTTCAGAAAATTTGAAATTTCACCAGTGGCTCAATAAACACCAAATACTAGCAATTACATAGCTAGAATATGTATATTTAATTTTATAATAAAGATATTTGCATTTTGAATTTTTACAGAAAACCCCCTTATTTTACCGTTTTTTTTTCGAAATTTCACCGAAACGATTTTCAAAACATTACACCTGGACTGTTCTAAAGGAGAATGTGATTCTTTTTCAACATTACTCCTCCGTATACACCACAGCACAACGGTGTATCGGGGCGGAGCAATCACACCCTATTAGATATGGTGCGCTCTATGATTAGTACTGCTGAGTTGCCTATTTCTTTTTGGGGTTATGCACTTGAGAAGCCACATACCTATTGAATTGGGTTCCAACCAAATCAGGTGCCTACCACTCCATATGAGATATGGTATGGGAAGAGCCCATGTCTTAAGTAAGTTAAGATTTGGGGTTGTCTGGCCTATGTCTAAAAGCAAAATCCGGACATGCTCGAGGCAAGGTCAGTTCTGTGGAAGTTTGATGGATATCCCAAGCATTCGCAAGGGAATATCTTCTACCACGCCGAGGAACAAAATGTGTTTTATTTCTTGGCATGCCACCTTTTTAGAAAAGGAATTTCTTATGAAGAAATTAGTTGTCATAAGGTAGAACTGGAAGGAGTTCCAGCTATACAAACTACAGCTGACAATTTGGTAGATCCGGACGATTCAATAGTTCCTGACGGACCTCAGCCACTCCGCCGATCTAGTAATGTTCCTCATCCACCTGAGAGATACTTCGGTTTTCTCTATGACAGTGGGAGCGAGGATTGCATCATGAGATGATGACCCAACTAGTTTCGAACAGGACATCAAGAGTGGGGACTCTGTAAGAATGGCTGGTTGCTAAGTGATCTGAGATGGAATCTATGTACACCAACAAAGTTTGGATTTTGGTTGCTCTATCTGAAGGGTTAAATCCCTATCAGGAGCAAGTATATCTTGAGAAGATTACTTGGTGTAGTTTGAAAAGTTGAGACTTTCAAAGCTAGACTTGTTGTAAAAGATTTTCGTCATCGACCAGGTGTGTATTATGATGAAATCTTTTCTCCAATGGCTATGCTTAAGTCCATCCGGATCCTACTTGCCATTGCTACATACTATGACTATGATATATGGCGGTTGGGTGTCATGACTGCTTTTCTAAATAGTGATTAAGAAGAGAGCGTCTATAAGTGCACAGCCAGAGGGCTTCGAAAACAGTGGGAGCAGCGGAAACTTGTGCAAGTTGCTTTACGGGTTAAAGCAGGCATCGCGGAGTTGGAACATCCATTTTGATGTGGTAGTCAAAGTGTTTGACGTCATCAAAATGGTAGAAGAACCTTGTATATACAAAAAGGTAGTAGAGAGTAAGGTGGTCTTCCTCGTATTGTACGTAGATGACATACTCTTGATAGGGAAGGTGTTTCCTATGCTACACTCGGTCAATCTCATCTTATCACAAGGATTCTCTATAAAGGATCAAGGTGATACATCCTAAATCCTGGGTTTTGGATCTATGAGATAGATCTAAGTGGATGTTAGGATTCTCACTAGGTGTAGTGAGATGGTATCAATCGATCCTGGGGAGAATCACTGAAAAGCTTCCAGGGTGGTAAGGTCGACTGAATGTCAGTCACAAGCATTGTCTTTACCCTCAGTGGAGGGACGGTATAATGGAAGAGTTCCAAGCAACATACCATGGAAAACTAGACGATAAAGGCTGGATACATCGCTGCCAAAGATGCTGTTAGTGTATATGCCCTAGAGGCCATTATTGTATCATACTAGTTTGTATATTACTTGATCGAAGCTTGGGATATTCACAGTTGTATAGACAATCTTGCTCAAAATAGTAGTATGCTAGTTAGTTTGTTTCTACTTTAATTTGTGCATGTGTTTCTTTTAGCATATCGCCTATACACATTAGTGGAGCCCTTAGGATCTTTGCTTGATTACCAGCGTTGTGATGGCAGTCACAATAGTGGGGGCTGGGTAATCTACAAGCACATCCTTATACAGGTCCCTAGTTGTAGGATTATTGAGATGGGGCATCGATACTCCGGAGTAGACTAGAGTATGCGCTTCTCATTCCAGCAGGGGAGATAGTCTGTCCCACAGCCATTAGTACGTCGTACTTGAGATAGTATGCGGGTGCTCGTTAGGTTACGAGTACACTGGACAGGACTCGTTGGGAACTGTTGGTTGGTACTATACCTATCGTCAGTTATTAGTTCCCAGGTGACATGAGTACAGCTTAGTCCGCTGACTTGACACTGTCACTTCGCCTCGAGTGTGTTCCCTCTGTTCTTAGATTGTTACCCTAATACGGCTCAAATGAGTCGTGCAAACAGGTAGAAGTTGGGTGAAGTCTCGAAGCACTTAGAGGCAGTGACGGTTAGACAGGATTCATCTTTCCCGGTATTAGGGGTTGATATCGCGTTGTGTCTAGGAGAGCTATTACACATAGTCGTCCCTGGCCAGGGCAAGCAAGATATACTGGTAGCGTTTCCAGTGTTATCTCACGGTGTTCTGGGCTACACTCCGACATGACTTGTACCGCTATTAAAGGACTGACATTTACCGCCCCCTAGGCCCGCCATGCGATACTCTCAGACGAACAGACCGGACTGTACGGGAGATTGTCACATTCAGGCTCAGTAGGAGTTCGGATGGGTTCACCTCATCGGTCTTCTTATCGGCATCTACCTGGGGACCGTTACGTACAGCTAGTACCGCTTGCGGCCTATGGTTAAACCCACTGCCAGTGTAGTGTCGAGTCATTAGAGTCCCACACAGAGAGCTTTTTGCCTTTGGGCAAAACAGAGTAGAGGTCGCATGGTTTTGCGACAGGGTTCGTTCACATCCGCGCACTTGTGCACGTTTGGTGTCCAGACAGTTATTACTAGCGGGATTTGGTTTAAGCCAGATCCTAGTATATGTTTTAGGATTTGTTTTATCTCATTGTATTCGTGTTCCTCGGAATACGGGTGCGGGTGTGTATGCACAGTTGGCAGAGGGAGAGGCAGAGGATTCTAGTTAGGGTTGTTGACTGTTGACTTTTTCAAACCCTAATGAGAATAAGAAATATGATTAATATTATTAATTATGTATTATTGTGCCATGGTTGAGTTGAACATTTGACTTTTATTGACTTGTTGACTTTGTTGACCGGTTGACCATTGTGAACTTGTTGACCATCATCATTTCATTTCTATGACTTTTGTTTACTTGATGTTCTTTACAAAATGCATTAAATGCATGAAATGATAATGGTCATTGAAACTAACCATCTCAATTCTTAATTATTATTATTATCATGATTATTCTTTCTTTTGTGAGCATGGTTGTAAAAAGTCAAGCATTATTCTATCATTCTCATTCTCTCTCATCCAAAGCTCATCCTCTTCCGCTCTCTCAAGGCTCTCATGTCTCATGTGTTGAGAAGCATGAGCCATTGAGATAAAACCCTCAAAAACTCTTGTCTACTCACTATAGAGTATAAGGTCTAGCAAGCCAAGCACTTTAGTTTCCTCTCGGTTGAGGTAAGAGCTCAAGGTAGAGGCTTTCGGGTGGATCCTTCTTCGACAACAAGGGGACTACGAGGTGGAGCCGATCCAACCACTCCAAGGAGCAAGAAGAGAAGGAGTTCAAGACCTAGGTATAACCCTCTAACATAATAGTTAAACTTCTAGTTAGTTTGCTATGTTTTTGTTGAGCAAAGATCCTCATTTCTAGTCTATGTTGCCTTGAGTTAAAAAATCGTTTTTTACCGTTTCCGCCTCCCCGTAAGGACCGGGGTGGGCAACGTGGACTTACAGTGGTATCAGAGCCTAGCTAAACAATAACTAGCATGTTAGCAAAATATTTAGAAATTCGATCGGAGAAAAAAATCGCAAAACACGTCCAAGAACTGAACTTTCTGCCGATTTTAAAACTGTTCAAAAATTAATTCCACACATCTTAAATTCGGCTCAGGGTTTTGTAAGAACACACAGCAAAAATGAGCCGCTGACTCGGTCAACGCGCCGCGGAACCGCGGCGGGAACATGCTTCAAGCCGCGGATCCGCGGCCGAGTTGACTCGGCCGTGACTCGTCTTTGCTGCAGTTTCATTAGTGTTCTGTTTTGGGATTTTTAGCATATGTTGTTTCTGCCCATATTTTCCAGAGAACAAAGTTGTGTTTGGAGTAGTTACAAATCCGTATTTTGATCGAAGTTCTGTAGACTTTAGCTAATGGGTTATATCTGTGATGTGATATATGCACTGAACGTCAACTAATCGCTATACGTCGATTAGTGGGGGTTGTGCATATCTGTGATCTGTAATGTTGATGGTTTGTGTATATGAACTCGTTGGATTGTCGCGGATGAATAGCCGGGGGGTTGTGAGATGAGAGTTTTCTTTATCTTTCATTTGATGTAATATGTAAATTGATGTAATATTATTTGTTTGGCCGCACATCCGGGATGAGGTTGTAGCCGCCATTGTATATTATTTCTTTTACTGTTTTCGCTCCTAGGATAGAACCAAGGTGGGGTGCATAAACTACCGGGTACCTGTTCATATCAGATTTTTGCATTTTCATACCGCCCAATTTTTATCACTTTGCATATCGGTAGATACTCTTGAGCCGTGTTTGCTAGTCAATTGCAGGTTACAGGTTCTCGGTTCTAAAAACGGTGAAATTCATGGAAAATACGAAAAAAGTCCGGGTTCCTGCCGACCACAGATAAAACACGGTCTCCGCCCTTCATCCGTATGTTGCCAGATATCAGTAGGAAGACAAAATGTCAACTCAATGCACAAGGCTCAATGGTAGCACAAAATCCAAGAGATCTACGCGAAGCTCGAGGCAATCATGACAAAATCTTGACAAAAAGTCCACCTTTCCCTCAACAGAAATTCTGGAAAAATCTTGGAGCCAAATTGAGAAAATACATACACCAGAATGCAGTACACACCAAACCAGGCCAGCACCAAAAAACCCAAAGTCCAACTCGACCATATGGCCGCGGAACCACGGCCAAAGGTGGGTCCAGGCCGCAGTTCCGCGGCCATCTTGGCGCCAACTGCGCAGTGTTTTGGGGGGTAGTTTGGTATTTTTATATGGGCCTGTATGGTTGCCCTAGTTTCTCATTTTCCAGCCTATAAATACCCCAGAATTCTGTGAAGGAGGGGGTCCAATTCTTGTATTTCTTTTTGCTAGGTTTTAGTTACATGTTCTTCTTCCTCTTCTCACCTCTTCTCCATTAAACTTGTAAGTGAGCTTTTGAGTGAAGAGTGATGAATAAAGAAGACCATTTTTATTATCATGCTTGTCTCTTTCTTTACTAGTTGTAATTGTTGCAATTTTAATTGTTAAGTAGTTGTTGTTATTTGTTTGATTGTTTCTTTCTTCTCTCTTTTCCTTTATCCTTCATATGACAATGATACTTACGCTTGATCCTCGCCAAGGTGAGGTCGCAAATAGTTAGTCGTATTCTTCTAATCTCCTTCTTTCTATCTTCCTCTTTGTTTTGTTTTGTTTTTCCTTATCATGAAGTGTGAGTAGTTTTATACTTGTTAGGGTAGGATAAGGGAAGTTTGAGAGAAGGAAATCTCTCTCACTCTTTCCTTGCCCAACAACTTAAATCAACTCCCGTTAATTGAACCACAATCCGCTCCTTACGGCACCCTATCCTACATGATAGCGGTGATTCCGTAGTGAGACCGGTTGTGGTTGAATTCACCGGTGGTTATGGATAAGAGCCAAGAACGGACGGACAAGCACCAAAAGGAAGGACTATGCGTTGGAAAGCCTAGCTTATACTCGCAAGTTCCTTCCTAGTCGTGCTAATCCCCGTTGTTGCCGATTACCGTAACACCGATATTAAGCAGGGCAACTAAAGATGTGGAGACTCCTAACTCAAACTAACCTAATCCTAACCCTAACAAGCTCTCTTTAAATATCAACTTACACTTAGATAACCACAAAAAAATCTGAAACAGGACTTAACTCGTTAAAACACTTTGAAAAAGACTCCCATCTCCCTGCGGACGACCCGTACTCAACCGGCTAGCTACAAGCGAAACCGTCTTGATTGCGGTATTTAAACGAGAACTTGAACACGCACTTATCCTAACAATCAGTACCTCGAAGTGCCGAGTGGCCTACTCATGTTGTTGAGGGAGGTTGCTTCACGTTGGGTATTTGGCTGGTAGTTTACCGCACCCATAGTGGTCTAAGGTGGGGTCTTGGCTTTTCATCGCGACCGTGTAATCCGCTTTTCGTTGCAAGCTCGAACGAAACGCGGATTCCTAGTATATCCAATGTGTTCATCTGTGATCTGGAATGGATATCATTGCATCTGACGAATGTATATATCTATATATGATATCTAGTAGACGTTGCTTATGTTTTGCATCCGCGCTAGTCCAGCCCCCGCTCTGTCGTTAGTTAAGTAACCTAACGGGTAATGACGGGGCCCCATGGCGAATGCGGATGGCACAAGCGTACGTCATATTTTCGTTGTTTTCTGCAATGGTAGGATTAAATGATGGGACATATTAAATTAATGCAAGAAAATAAACCAAAGTTAAAATCGTTGGAACAATTTCAAAACCACTCGGTTTCTTTTCAAAACAACTTTTAAACACGGAGCTTAAACCACTCCTTTTAAAAGCTACCAGGTTCCTTCGATTATATCAAGTTTACTACGTTCACGATTTCGCCAAAACCATTCGTAGCACTCCATCATTTTATTTAAATATTCGGTAGTATTCAAGCTATGTATTTTGACCTACGCCAAGGCATAGTGATTGGTAGCTGCCGAATATTTATCTGTTGCATAGATAGATGCGTTGGTTTGAGACAGTCGTACTGCCATTTTGGACTACGTCAAGGGTATGTACGGGTGGGTTCAAATTAACCTGGTAAATGATGGGTAGAACTTGACATGTGACTTATGATATTTTGGCCCACGTCAAGGTCATAAGAGCATGGGGCAAAAATCCACATCGGGAGTTTCTAAAGAAACTAAAACTTGCTAGTGCTGCATACCATTTGGAGTGTGATGATTCTGGTAGGATTCCTTCAGTTTTGCTACACGATGATATTTGGATCCCAATCCTACTGTGAGTATATGCTACTCCTCGGGAAATTTCTCACTTAACGATCAATACTATAAACCAAGTAGGTGTCTAGAAAGGTGTTAGCGGGGCTACGCCCACAGGGAAAAGAGGTTACTTAATTAAGGAACTTCACGAAAGCGTTGGAAAACCTCCCTCGAAGTACCAACACTGGCTTCGCTGAACGGTTAAGCAAGTATTGTACAGTGAGATTGATCCCGACTAATTTTTCCTTTTTGATTTGAAGGAGAACTCGAGAAACGGTGGGAGCCATCCTGTTTAGACAAACTAAAAACCACTCTAAACTTGCAAGAGTATCATGCTAAAGTGTTTCTTCTCTCTCTCCTAATTGCAACGACCAAATATCATGACCGGACTTAAGTTACTACTAGATAAAAATATATTGACAGGGTCAAACTACAAAGATTGGCTCAGGAATGTCATAATGGCAATCACTTATGACAGGTTGGGGTATCTTCTTACCACCAAAGCTCCCCCTGTCCCAGGACCTCAATCCAGCGTCGCGGATAAGGAAATCCGTAAGACCTGGGAGATTGATTGCTCGAGGGCCAAGTGCATCGTGCTTGCGTCTATGGATAACGAACATCAGAGGAGGCACGAGGATATGGACCTTGGATCCATATTTCTTCATACAAAAGATCTGTATGGAGAGCAATCCCGTATCGCCAGATACGAAGTCTCGAAAAAGTTATTTTCGGCGGGATTGGCCGTCGGATCATCTGTAGCGGAACACGTGCTTCAGATGATTGGCTACATTGAAGATCCCGCGGACCTCTGGACCACGTTAGAGAACGAGCTCTACACTGACTTGATTCTCCAGTCCCTTCCTTCCACTTACGCCCAGTTTATCCTGAACTACAACATTCAAGGAAAGGAAGTCGAACTTCCGGAACTCCTTAACATGTTGAGGAGTGCAGAGGGCACCCTGAAGAAAGTAAGTGAAACATCCACTTTGTTTGTTGGAGGATCTTCCTTTTCTAGGTCCAAGGCGAAAGCCAAGGGAAAGAAGAAGAAAACCCCCACCAAACCAAGGGGCGGTGTTAGTAAAGTGGAAACCAAGGGAAAGGCAAAAGTAGCAAAAGTAGCGGGACAGCTTGTGGGAAAGGAATAGTGCTTCTATTGTCATAAGAAAGGACACTAGAAAAGGGATTGCAGGGCTTGGAAGGCCAGAAACCAGGACCCGAAGCAAGTTGTGGCTTCGGCTTCAGGTGTGTATGTTATTGAAAACTGTCTATCAATAAACTCTACTTCCTGGGTATTGGATACCGGATCAGGATCTCAAATCTGTAATTCTTTGCAGGCACTGAGAAAGCGTAGGGTTTTGAAGGCGGGTGATATTGCCCTCAGAGTTGCAAACGGAGCTGGCATGGATGCTGAGTCCGTGGGGGACTATCACTTAGGATTGTCAGACTGACATGTTTTGGTTTTGCGTGATTGTTATTTTGTACCCAGTGCGACTTGTAATATCATATCTGTATCTTTAATGTCTAAAGAAGGTTATGATTTTGCATTTGCAAGCAATGTTGTAAACATTGACCTTAATCATTTTCTGATTGGGTCGGGTACATTAAGCAACGTTATATACGTATTAAACCAACCACAGATTTTCAATGTCCAGAATACACACAAGAGAAAGTCTCCAGAAATAAATCATGCTTTCTTATGGCATTGAAGACTGGGTCACATGAATGAGAGAATGTTGACGAAGTTACATACAGAAGGATATTTGGATCCGTTCGAATATCAATCATATGCAACTTGTCAATCCTGTCTCAAAGGAAAGATAATAAAGACTCCATTTACTGGACATGGATTAAGAGCGAGCGAGCTCTTGGGACTCGTACACAGCGATGTATGCGGTCCAATGTGTACACATGCGCGAAGTGGTTATTCTTACTTCATTACTTTTACGGATGATTTTTCAAGGTTCAGGCATGTCTTCTTAATGAAGCATAAATCTGATGCCTTTGAAAAATTCCAGGAATACAAGAATGAAGTAGAAAAACAAACAGGTAAAAGTATCAAGATACTAAGATCTGATTGAGGTGGTGAATACTTGAGTGCCGAGTTCCTGGATTACCTAAAAGAGAATGGAATTCTCTCTCAGCTTACTCCTCCATACACTCCACAACATAACGGTGTATCAAAGAGACGGAACCGAACCCTATTGGATATGGTATGTTCCATGATGAGTAATGCTGAGTTGCCACGATCATTCTGGGGATATACACTAGAATCAGCTGCATATCTTTTGAACCGAGTTCCGACTAAGACTGTGCCTACCACACCATATCAGATATGGAGTGGAAGAAACCCTATTTTCAATATCTGAAGATTTGGGGATGTCCATCTTTTGTCAAAAAACAGCATGTGGACAAACTCGAGGCACGCTCAGCAAAGTGCAAGTTTGTGGGATACCCAAAGAACTCCGGGGGGTATCTTTTCTATTAGGCAGAAGAACAAAAAGTTTTTGTCTCTCGCAATGCCCACTTTCTGGAACATCGGTTCTTAGAAAAAGAAATAAGTGGGAGCGCAATAGAACAGGAAGAAATTCCAGAACCACAAACTATTACTGAAAGTTTAGTAGAACCAGAGGGTTTGAAAGAATAGGACATTCCTTCGCCACTCCGCAGGAGTAGTAGGCAGTCTCATCCGCCCGAGAGATACTACGGTTTTCTCATAGACGGGGATAGAGAAGATTGCATCATTGATAATGATGAGCCGACTAGCTTCCAGCAGGCCATTCAGAGTGTTAACTCGGTAAAATGGCTGGATGCAATGCGGACCGAAATGGAGTCCATGTACACCAACAAAGTGTGGACTTTGGACGTTGCTCCAGAAGGGGTAAAACCGATAGGATGCAAATGGATCTTCAAGAGGAAGATTGGTGTGGATGGACAGGTTGAGACCTACAAGGCTAGACTTGTTGTAAAGGGTTTTCGTCAAAGACCTGGTTTAGACTATGCCGAAACCTTTTCTCCAGTGGCTATGCTCAAATCCATTCGGATCCTTCTTGCCATTGCTGCCTTCCACGATTATGAGATTTGGCAGTTGGACGTAAAGACCACTTTTCTAAATGGAAATTTAGAGGAGTGTGTCTATATGGACCAGCCAGAAGGTTTCATTCAGAGTGGGAGCAACGGAAAAGTGTGCAAGTTGCTTAAGTCCATTTATGGACTAAAGCAGGCATCACAGAGTTGGAACATCTGTTTTGTTGAGCAGTGAAAGATTTTGGCTTTATCAAGAATCCAGATGAACCATGCATCTATAGTAAAATTGTAGCACGAACTGTCGTATTCCTCGTTTTATACGTGGATGACATTCTCTTGATAGGAAATGACATTCCTATGCTACAATCTGTCAAAGGGTTCTTGTCACACAGGTTCTCCATGAAAGACCTAGGTGATGCCTCTTACATTCTGCGGATCCGGATCAATCGTGATAGGTCCAAGAGGATATTAGGACTTTCACAGTCTAGGTACATCGACACCATACTGAAAAGATTCAGTATGGAAGATTCCAAGCACGGTAATCTACCGGCTTGTCATGGGATCACCCTCTCCAAAGAGATGTCTCCCAAGACTGATTTGGAAAGGGATCGCATGTCTATTATACCCTACGCATCTGCGGTAGGCTCTATAATGTATGCGATGTTGTGTACCAGATCAGATGTGGCTTATGCACTGAGTGTGGTAAGCCGGTATCAGTCAAACCCTTGGGAGAAGCACTGGATAGCGGTAAAGAACATTCTGAAGTATCTGAGAAGGACTAAGGACATGTTTTTGGTTTATGTCGGAAAAGACCGCCAGATAGAGGCCTTTGCTGACTCCAGCTTCCAGAGTGACAAGGATGACTCTAAGTCCATGTCGGATTATGTCTTTACCCTCAATGGAGGGGCGGTGTGTTGGAAGAGTTCCAAACAGGAAACCGTTGCTGACTCAACGATGGAAGCGGAATATATCGCTGCATCTGATGCCGCAAAAGAAGCCGTCTGGATGAGGAAGTTCTTGACAGAACTTCAGGTGGTTCCGTCTATTGTTGATCCAATACCTCTGTATTGTGACAACAACAGGGCTATAGCTTTAGCGAAGGAACCCAGGTCCCATCAGAACTCCAGACACATCTTGAGGCGGTATCACCAGATCAGGGAGATCGTGGATCGCCGGGAGATCGAGGTTCGGAGGGTTGCTTCAGAAGATAACACTGCAAATCCATTCACGAAGGCCTTACCCCATACTCAGTTCGAGCGGCTGATCGAGATGATTGGTCTTCGATACGCTAGTACATGGCCTTAGTGCAAGTGGGTGATTGTTAGTGTATATGCCCTAGAGGCCATTTCTGTATCATACTAGTTTGTATATTACTTGATGGAAGCTTGGGATATTCACAGTTGTATAGGAAATCTTGCTAAAAATAGTAGTATGCTGCTTGGTTTATCTATACTTTAATGTGTGCATGTGTTTCTTTTAGCATATCGCCTATACACATTAGTGGAGCCCTAAGGATCTTTGCTTGATTACCAGCGTTGTGATGGCAGTCACACTAGTGGGGGCTGGGTAATCTATAAGCACATACTTATACAGGTCCCTAGTCATAGGATTATCGAGACGGGGCATCGATACTCCGGAGTAGACTAGCGTATACGCTTCTCATCCCAGCAGGGGAGATGGTCTGTCCCACAGCCATTAGTACGTCGTACTTGAGATAGTATGCGGGTGCTCGTTAGGTTACGAGTACACTGGACAGGACTCGTCGGGAACTGTTGGTTGGTACTATACCTATCGTCAGTTATCAGTTCCCAGGTGACATGAGTACAGCTTAGTCCGCTGACTTGACACTGTCACTTCGCCTCGAGTGTGTTCCCACTTTTCTTAGATTGCTACCCTACTACGGCTCAAATGAGTCGTGCAAACAGGTAGCAGTTGGGTGCAGTCTCGAAGCACTTGGAGGCAGTGACGGTTAGACAGGATTCGCCTCTCCTAGTATTGGGGGTTGATATCGCGATGTGTCTAGGAAAGCCATTACACATAGTCGTCCCTGGCCAGGGCAAGCGAGATATACTGGTAGCGTTTCCAGTGTTATCTCAGGGTGTTATGGGCTACACTCCGACACGACTTGTACCGCTATTAGGGGACTGACATTTACCGCCCTCCTAGGCCTGCCATGCGATACTCCCAGACGAACAGACCGGACTGTACGGGAGATTGTCACATTCAGGCTCGGTAGGAGTTCGGATCGGTTCACCTCATCAGTCTTCTTATCGGTATCTACCTGGGGACCGTTACGTACAGCTAGTACCGCTTGCAGCTGCGGTTAAATCCACTGCCAGCATAGTGTCGAGTCTTTAGAGTCCCACACATAGAGCTATTCGCCTTTAGGCAAAACAGAGTAGAGGTCGCAAGGTTTTGCGACAGGGTTCGTTCGCATCCGCGCACTTGTGCACGTTTGGTGTCCGGGCAGTTATTACTAGTGAGCTTTGGTTTAAGCCAGATCCTAGTATATGTTTTGGGATTGGTTTTATCTCATTTTATTCGTGTTCCTCGGAACAAGGGTTCGGGTGTGTATGCACAGTTGGCAGAGGGAGAGGCAAAGGATTCTCGTTAGGGTAGTTGACCGTTGACTTTTTCTAAACCCTAATGAGAATAAGAAATATGATTAATAATATTAATTAAGTATTATTATGCCATGGTTGAGTTGAACATTTGACTTTTGTGGACTTGTTGACTTTGTTGACCGGTTGACCATTGTGGACTTGTTGACCATCATCATTTCATTTCTATGATTTTTGTTTACTTGTTGTTCTTTACAAAAAGCATTAAATGTATGAAATGATAATGGTCATTGAAACTAACCATCACAATTCTTAATTATTATTATTATCATGATTATTCTTTCTTTTGTGAGCATTGTTGTAAAAAGTCAAGCATTATTCTATTATTCTCATTCTCTCTCATCCAAAGCTCACCCTCTTCCTCTCTCTTAAGGCTCTCATGTCTCATGTGTTGAGAATCATGAGCCAGTGAGATAAAACCCTCAAAAAGTCTTCTCTACTCACTTTAGAGTACAAGGTCTAGCAAGCCAAGCACTTTAGTTTCCTCTCGGTTGAGGTAGGAGCTTAAGGTAGAGGCTTTCGGGTGGATCGTTCTTCGACAACAAGGGGACTATGAGGTGGAGCCGGTCTAACCACTCCAAGGAGCAAGAAGAGAAGGAGTTCAAGACCTAGGTATAACCCTCTAACATAGTAGTTAAACTTCTAGTTAGTTTTCTAGTTTTTGTTTAGCAAAGATCCTCATTTCTAGTCCATGTTGCCTTGAGTTTAAAAATCGTTTTTTACCGTTTCCGCCTCCCCATAAGGACCGGGGTGGGCAACGTGGACTTACAGATGCTACCAGAGAGGTAGTCTGGGTGTATATTAGTTTATGAGATGAACTTCGTTCCTACCATTTTATGACAACGGAGTTGTGGCTTATGCCTAGGAACCCCCGTCCCATCAATGACCCATACATATTCTAAGGCAGTATCACCTGATCATGGAGATCGTTGATCTCCAGGGAGATCGAGGTTAGGAGAGTAGACTTTGAGGACAACACGACAGATCCACTCACAAAGGCCTTTTTCCCAGAGAGATACTTTTATGGGATGGTTGAGTATGAGATACTACAACCACTGCTATATGATGGCCCTAGTGCAAGTAGGAGATTGCTAGTTATATGTATACCCTAGAAGCCAGTACTGTACATAGGATGTATATTGTAGTGGATTCTTGGAAATATATAAGGAGGACTTTCTTGCTCGACATGATAATATGCAATCTGGTTACCCTTTATCTTAACATGTACACTGATTGTCTCTCTCTTTCATGTTGATAAAGCCCTCAGGATGTGTACTTCACTACCTGGATTATGATGCGGATCATACTAGTAGGACAAAGGTAGTCGGTAAGTACATCCTTTAATGTCCCTAGTTGTGGGTGTATCGAGACGGGTCATCGATATACCAGAGTAGACTAGCGTATAGCTTCTCGACCCATGTAGATGGGCGATGGATGATCCCATATCCATTGGTGTTTGACATCAGAGATGGTATACGGGGGCTCAGTAGAGATTGGGTACACTGGACGGACTCGCCGAGAACTCCTAGATGGTATCATACCTGACGTCAGATAGCGGTTCTCTGGTGACACTGGTACAGGTTCGTTTGTAGACCCGAGATCGTCATAGAGTCTTATGTGATTCCCACTATACTTTGATTTCCACCTTACCACGTTCAAGATGATGTGCAAAACGGTGGTTTTTTGGGTATAGACCCGAGTCACATGGAGGCAATGAGAGATAGGAGGGGGTTTCGTCTCTCCCGGTATTGGGGTAGATGTTGTGCTATGCTCGATTGGATATAACTGGAAGTCCCTATCTAGGGATGATTTAGAGATTTACTGGTAAGTGTTATCAGTAGTTTCTCGACCCGTTATGAGCCTAGTATCGGCATGACTTATCGAGTTATTGGGGTCTGACGTTTACCATCCCTAGACTAGATATGCGACATCTCAGACGAAGAGACCGGACTGCACGGTAGTGTTACTGATTGGATTCACAGGAGTATGAGCAGGTTTGCTTGTTGATCTTCTGATCGCTCAATACCTGGGTTGCCGTTATGTTTACAGACCGCTTGCGGCTTGTTGGTGTTTGATAAGATCATCACCTACTGCCGGCGTATTGACGAGTCTTTAGAGTCCTACACAGAGCTTTCCTGGTTCATGCGAAACGAAGTAGGATCACATATGTGATATGTGCGGGACCGAGATTAATGTGTATATGTGATACTGCATTCTATTCTCCCGATATGTGATATCGTTCGGTTATATGTGATATAGCCGGGTTATCGGATCAAGTGTTGATTCGATAAGTTGTTGCATTTGATATTAGTCGGTTGTATGTGATATAGCAGGATTAATAAATCAAGTGTTGAGTTAATAATTTAATGTATAATTATATATTTGATATACTAGATTGCATTAACTAATATTAGCTCACTTAAACTTTTCTTTTTCTCACAAGTGTGATTTAGTATATATGTGATATATATTAATGTACAACTTTTGTGTTATGCTAGATGCCATATGTGACATGGGTGTATGAGACTTACACCATGCTTATAATAATGGAGGGTTTATATTTATTTAAGTAAATAAAAATTAGTGTTAATTAGTCACATGCTTGGAAGCTTGGAGAAGCTTGTAGCATCTTTGACTAAGTCCACTCCTTTTGTTTTACTTGTAGATATTTATTAACCTAACCATTATTGTTAGCCATGGTTTAATCTCCACATGGGTTAGTGTATGACACTAACTCACCTATGGTTGCTATTCTCACCTCATGAATTCATTCTCCTCAATTTTTCTCTTCATCTTCTTCATCCTTGAGAAAAAGCTTTCTAACTTTTGGAAAAGTAAGAAAATATTGTAAGAAAAATAAATCTAAAGTGAGCCCAATACATACTCATCATACTCTACCCCTTGCCATTTAGTTTAGCATGTTTGCTTCACTAATTTCACAATTAGTGAAGAGATAGCATGAGCTTGAGTCTCCTAGACGTAGATCATCTTCGGCCTCGAAGACTTCGAGCATGCTTGTTCATTTCTCCGGGAGAACCCATTCTAGAGTTCGGGAGATCACAACTCTCAGCGAAGAGACTACTACATGGAGCTTTTGAAGCGAAGGACCGGTCTACAAAGGTTATATTCCTCATTCACATAGATGTAAAGTTGTTTACACTTTATTTTGTCTAAATCTAAAGATTCTTGGGTTAGGATTGCTTAGCATGGCAAAATTTTCAAAATGGCATGGACGATGCCTCCCGAAACCATGCTGCCGTGCTAGGAAACCCTAGAGTTTCTATAATAGATATTGAATGGGTCATATCTTAACGATGTTAAGGTATATGGAGCTGTCTAGCTTATGCTTAAAACCAGAATCAAGATAAACTCAAGGCACGTTTCAGTAATGGAAGTTTGTGGGTTATCCCAGGCTTTGTCGAGGGTTAACTTTCTACCATCAGGAAGATCAACAGTTATATTTGTCACGACCCAAAATATTAGCTCGCGACCAGCACTTAAATCACTCGACGTCTACAGGCTTAACGTAATTCAAGTAAGCTGGAACCCAGAAATCTAAACCGTTTTAAGAAATAAAGAGGTGATGCTTTGAAATAAAGGTATAGTAAAATATGTTTTGTCTTTTGAAAATTTAGCCAGCACCTCCCTTGTAAAAACTAACCCCGAAAACGGGTACAACACAGAATATATATAAAGCATCCCAAACGGGAGCAAATCACGCCCAACGGTGGAATCAACCACTACAAGTATAAATAACAAGTATACGACGCCCAATAGCGAAGATCCGCATAAGGAAAAGTAAAGCAAGATATTAACTCCAAAAGCGAACATAAAACCCATCGCTCAAGTCTCACAACTACAAGTCCTCTAAGTCTACAACATATACAATTTGCTAGTTTCTGAATTGATGGAGTTTACTAGATATAATAGGAATAATGAATACAAGAGGGGCACGATCCAACATGTACCACCTACCACAAGCAAGTCACCCGAAAACAGCTGTGTGCCAGCGATGCCGCAACTGATCTCTGCGGTCTACCTGCAAGAACTGTGGCACAACGGGGGTGAGTTGCCAACTCGTGAATAGAAAAACATTATCAGGTAGAAATCGAAATAAACAACGATTCCTAGGTCAACTATATCATAAAAGTAATACTATGATATCTAGGGTGATCATATCTGCATATGTGCTAACATATAAATAACCGCCTATCAGCAAATGGATATCATCCAACAATATAATCAATACATGTATGCAGTGGATCTCGTCCACAATAAAATCAATGCATGTATGCAGTGGATCTCGTCCACGTGTCAACCACTGACACAAAAACTCCTGCATGTAAATATGTGGATATCAAAGAATGTGTGTCCAGGTTTTCAAACAATACATAGTTTCTTAAAAATACCCCCACGGTCCTCAAATCCATAAATCACATGAAATCCATATCAAACTGATATATGCAACATAAAACATCAATATGAGCATATAAAGAGACAACCGCTCTTTTAAATGAATCCGGCTTTTTTTTAAAAATATATCTTGCGGTTCATAAATTCTCCGAAATCAAGTGCAGCATCATATGAAGCGTACATATAACTGTAGCAAGGCATAAGTAACTACATTTAATCAAGTATGTATGATACATTTCATAAGTGCAATGGCGCAATAGTCAACGTCTCAATATCATATGCCAAAGCAATACCACCTAGGGGTATATGCAACTGTAGCGAGATATGTGGGTGTACATGTCAGTATGTATGCATGTTGTACATTTAACTGTAGCAAAATATGTGGGTGTACATGTCAATATATCGTGCAGCCTACCATAGTGATATGAACATGGCAGTATATCATAGCATGATATAGCAATTCTACTGTGTAAGTGACATGGCAATTATCGATGAAGAAGTGTGTGAGCCGGCAAATCTGTGTATGTGTAACATACGCATCATCGATAATGGTGTAGGTGTACTTGCAAAGGTACAAGAAATGCAATGAGAATAGTATGAATGCAGCACAATACATATAGTGAATCAAACGCTATAAGGTATAAATGTCAACAAGACCGAGTCGGTGGGTCTATCAATCAGCATCCAGCCTCACAACTATACGTATGGTACAATCCATCATATGGCATCCTCTAATCAGGGGTATGGATAAATCAACAGGTAAAAGTCATCGCGTACGGAAATCTAACGTACAGCGGCATTAACAAATAGGGATTCTATCAACCTATACAACATCGGGGTAAGGATCTAAGTCTCGTACGGCATATCATTCATTATGCAATCATTATCAGTATAAAAATATATACCAATCTCTCAGGTCACATCTATGTCAAACTCGTATCAGGGGACCTACAAAGGTATCAATAATCTCATATCGACTTGAATCTATAAAATGACATATCACACTAAGTCCTAATATCACATTGTATACTCGTTCATCACATTAATATCTCGCATCAATTTAAATAAACGTCACACTTGTTCTCTTTTAAAATCGTACTTATCATGATTCACTTATCATATCATTTTCTCCTAAGTCAAATGTTCATTAGCATCAACTTCAATCATATTATCGTTTGTGAATCCTACAATCATGTCCGTAGCATATCATTCATTAGGATAATATAAACAAATGACATTCCATATCAATGGCTACGGGGGTGCTATACGCCATCCACCCGACTTCCCCCGTAGATATAAATCTACTCACCTGCTAAAATCCTCGTTTAGCAATAGTCGATGCACTTCGTCGTCCCGGAATCCACGCGAAAGTACCTACAATATCAAAACGTATCGCAATACAATTAACAACGAGTTCCGAAATCCAAAACGGCACGCGGTGCGCTCATAGGTTAGAACCTATAGCCTACGCATGCAAAAACAACCAAACAACTCGCATCGTTGATGTACAAACGAACAACAACCAAATACAACTCCAATTACAAAAACCAAGAATTCCAAAATATGGAAAACATAACTAAATACCACTCACAATAGCTCCCAGATTTTGGTTCAGGTAAACTGGAACTACACAAACAAGTATAGGCTGTAGTATATGAAGTACATGAGCTACTGGTCCATATCAAGCACCTACCACCACCAAGTGACCGGCCACCTATATCGAAATTCCGACGAGGCCGGCCCCCTCTTCTCCATTGGGGTTCGTTCTTGCAGGGTGGTCTCCTAGTTCTTTAATTTAGTCTCTAGTATTGTTTGCTTATCTCAAAAACATTCTTTGTCATCCCAGATTCCCTGTAGGCCTTAAGGTTACACAAAACACATAAACAGAGCAAAATCTCAGAAATCGACCAAAATAACGTAAAACTACGTTTTAAACGACACCCCAACTCCAAACTAACTCACACGTGTCCGTCTAGTGGCTAACGTGCGTGGCGATATTACGAAACCAACTCAAGTGTAGCAGCTGCACAAGATCACGATACGTGTCGGATAACGTAACACGCGGACTCAAAATACTAGATTATAGGAAAACGATCCCAGATTTTGCATACTATAATTACTCAAAAACTAAACAGTACCAAACACCCCTAAACCACAGCAGACAACTACCCATCAAAACCAAACCCCAACACCCCTCTACAAATCCGAGGTCGCCGGATTTCATGCTTGGGTCGTCGGCCAAAACCGGTGGGGTGGGTCTCGTGTCTCAGGTGGAATCCTAGGGTCACTAGTACAACACTACTATCTTGTTTAGTCAATCAGTAAAAATCCCAGATTGCAGCAGATCACAGAGTCTCTAAAAAAGACACTAAAATACGATATTTAACACTAAACTAAACTAGAGTGTAAGGATTACCTTAATCAACCATGAAACTTTCTTGAGATGCCCCAGTCTTCAAAAATCCAAACTTGATTGGTTCAAGGGGTTTAGAATGGGTGTGTGCATGTTTTTAATGAAGAAGGGATAGGATTTTGGTGAAGGATTAGAGAGGATGCATGGAGGTAGTGAAGGTTGAGGAAGAAGAAGATAAGAGATGAAGAATAATGGGGAAAAGAAAGAATGGAAGCCCCTCTCTCTCTCCTACCCTCACTCTCTCTTATTCTCACTCTTGCATACAAATATCCCTTTTGTTTCTTGCATAAATATCTCAAGGCATAAATTTTTATTCCTTTCACTCTCTTTCTTTTCTTTTCTTTTTCTTTGTTCCCCTTTTTCTTTCTCATCCTTTAACTCACAAGTCACTAAAACTCAAAAATCAACATGCACATGACACGGTGCACAAGTCACGAAAAATATAAAAACACGGATTTTACCAAAAATCCGTTAACTATCAATAAAATAAATAAATCACTTTATTCTTCGATAAATTCCAGAATATTGGTATACACTTATACCACTTTACGAAAATCCCAATTTCCACAAATCGGATAGTTTTCGTGAAATATATTATTTTAATATTAAATTCCAAAAAAATAATATTTTATTCGGGAAAAATCTGTTGGAGATAGTGCCCTCATAGTCAATTATTGGATCGCAGGTATGTGATTCCAATGATTGCGGATGACCTATACCGGTAGGACAGTCTTACTCAAGATGATAGTATGCTATCTGGTTTACCTTTATCAGTCGTGTACATGTTCAAGTGATTGATTACATGTTACACTTTGATAGAGCCCTTAGGATCTTGCTTTACTGCCAACAGTATGATAGTGATCATATACGTGAGAGTTGGGTAGTTTATATGCATATCCTTAATTGTGGTCCCTAGTCGTGGGAGTTTCGAGACAGGGCATCGATACTCCGGAGTAGACTAGTGTGTACAGTCGAGACCCCGACGAGGGGCGGTGGCCGGTCTCACAAGCCACTGGTGTCAGTTGGATCACCTAAGATGTATACAGGTGCTCATTGGGTTATGAGTACACCGGACAGGACTCGCCGGGAACCTGCTAGTTGGTATTATACATATCATCAGATAGCAGTTCCCTGGTGACATGTGTACAGGTTAGTTCATCGACCTGAGGTCGTCATTTGTCTCGTGTGAGTTCCTACTGTGCTTTGATTTCTACCCTACCACGGCTCAAAGGAGTCGTGCAAACAGGTAGTTTTTGGGTACAGTCCCGAGCCATATGGAGGCACGTGAGCGGATCGGCAGGGGATTCGTCTCTCCCGGTATTGGGGGCGAGGTCGTGCTGTGTCTAGGAGAGCCATTACACAAAGTCCATGGCCATGGTAGGAGATTTACTGGTAGGTACTCCAGTAGTATCTCAGGGTGTTATTGGGCTTCACTCCGACACGACTTATACTGCTATTGGGGGTCTGACGTTACTAGCCCCCTAGGCAGATATGCGATACTCATAGACGAACGGACCGGACTGTATATACATTATCACTGTTAGGGTCAGTAGGGTTTCCGGATGAGTTCGCTCATCGGCCTCCCTTGAGGTCAGTCCATGGGCAGCCGTTACGCATAGCTAGTGCCGCTGACGGTTTGTGGTTAAACCCACTGCCAGGGTGCTGACGAGTCATTAGAGTCCCCCACAGACAGTTTCCCAAGTTCGGGCGAAACGTTGTAGAGGCCGTATGGTTTTATGGCAGGGTTCGGAAAATGCACGTGCGTTTACGCACGTGTTATTTTTCGGGCAGATGATACTGGTCGGCTTTGCTTTAAGCCGGATCCGAGTATTATATTGAGTAGGTATAATATCTTTGTCTCAGTTGCATTTGTATTCGGTCGTAATACAAATTCGAGTATATTTATACCGTTTCGGGGTTATCCTGAAAGTTGTTTCAGGATCACTTTTGGAAGTTGCCAGTTTCCAGTTTTCTATCAGCCGTCTTTTAACATTCGGTTAAAGACGGATTTTTCTTTTCTTGGATGAGGGTGAGTCATGCTTCTAGAAGGTTCTAGAAGTTTCTAGAAAGCGGTGACAAGGATTGTGACTCATGCTTTGATTTCAATGTATTCTTGTTTTCCTTAAGATTTTTGTGCTTGATATTTTCATGTGTTCACACATGATATTTTCCTTGTGGTCACCCTCTTTGCTCCTACGATCACCTCCTCCTCCATATAAGAGGCCGGCCCCCTCTCTCTCCTCACACACTCTCTCACTTGTAAAAGATGGTTGAAAAAGATATGATAGATTTTGGGGTGTATGGAATTTCACAGCTCATTTCATTCCATCACCCGATTCCCTCGGCAACTTCATTAACCGATCGTCGACGGACTTGGACGAAGTGAGACAAAGTCATCTACTCATTCTCTACATCATTCTTGGTCGTCTCTTTTAGCAAACTTGACGACCGAGTTGCCTCAAGTCAGAGGCGGGAGCCCGTTTAAAGAATCGTCGACGTGGTGCCACCTCGACGAGGATATCGGAGATCGACGAGATCGGAGCAGCCGCAACGGAGCGTGGGATGATGGTTAAAGAACGAAGGACTCTGATCGTTCGGTATAACCTTTCTACACTCTTTACAGTTTGTTAGTTTAGCAATAATGGCAGATCCGGGTTAAAGTATACGATAGTGCCAGTTAAAAAGTTTTTGTTCCGCATTTGGCGTCTGTAGACGGCCGGGGCGCTAGCGTAGACTTACAGTGGTATCAGAGCCTCACCATTTTGCTATACTAACTTGTGCTAACGCGTTTAAAACATCGATCGAACCGGAAATCAAAAACTGCAAAATCCAAGTTTGACAGTTTCTGTCGATTTTAAAAGGGTTCCAAAATTAATTTTACATATCACAGAAAATTCAGCAGGGTTTTAGTAGAACACTGACCAAATTTGGGCACGCGATTCCACCAAACCGCCGCGGAATCGCGGCCAAACCCATGGTTTGGCCGCGCATCCGCGGCCACTTGGTGAGATCATGCTCCCAAATTTTAACAGTATGTTCTCCTCTGGAAATTGGGGTTTTTGGTATATATCTTTTAGGCCCAGATTTTGTTACTGTTCACCAGTTGTTCGTGGGGCCCACTTTGTGATATTTTGTCGATCGAAATTTAAACACGTTAGTTTACAGTGCTTACATTATATCTCCGACCGGGAATGTCATTTGATCGGTAAACCGCGTCTGATTGCTATAGTTCTTTTAGACGGGTTTGCGAACGTGGCATTCGCGTTGATGTTCTGTGTTGTGCTGTGTTGTTGCGGATTTGTCGTGGTGGATAGCAGTGTGCAATGGTAGTACAGTTTGAGTTTATTTGTACATTTGATATTGCGGGGCGAGCATCCAACTTGTGGACTGCCGTCACTGCCTGTTGTATAATATTCTTTTGGGGCACGACCAGGTTGCGGTCGATGTACCTATTGTACTATTTTTCATTACTGTACTAGGTTTTGCCCCGCGACGGAGTGCAAGGAGAGCCGGGTTCTGGGGGGCAACGGGTCCGCATCTCATGGCTTTGAGAGGCAGAGGGGTCCCACTCTAGAGTTGGCAGACTATTCGCCGCACTCGTAGGGGGTACAGGTTGACCCAAGGAGGGGTGCCCAAGGTTACCGGATTCCGTGAAGTGCAGGATGGTCCATTCACTATGCTGTAGGGGGCTGCCTCGCTTTAGGTTTTGGCGGGTAACTTGACGCACCCGTAGGGGTCTAAGTTTCATTGCACAGGCTATCCACACGACAAGGGGAACGTCGGGTTTCAGCAGCGGCTCTGTGAAACCCGGGGATCCCAGATTATCTGTATTGTTCTGTGTTGCTTATTACTTTTCTGTAATGTTGCATACTATCACGCCTGGAGCGATTGTTGTATATTGGTTTATATACTATTAGATGTTGCATATGTTTTACACCCGCGCTAGTCCAGTCCCTGCTCTGTCGTTAGTTATGTAACCTAACGAGTGATGACGGGACCCAGTGACGAATGCGGATGGCATATACGTACAATATATTTTCGTTCTTTTCTGGTGTGATTAATTGATGGGACTGCGTTGATTCTGATCAATGCAAAGGATAACAAACCTGTTTACAGTTGTTGGAACAAATTTTAAAAATGTTATTGCAAAGACGTTTTCTTCTCTTATGCATAGCGGATTCAGTGGAATATCCTGCACCTTATTCGACGGGGCAAGGGCCGATATCCCTTCACCGGGACTGACCCCTTGGGCAGAAGTTTGCGTCAGCGTAATAACTTCACTATAGTCGATTACAAGTTGCTTTGCATAGAGGTATTCAGTGGAATATCCTGCACCTCATTCCACGAGGAAAGAGCCGAGATCCCTTTACCGGGAGTGACCTCTTTAGCAAAAGGTTTTCGCCACTATATTTTAAAAAGCTATCAGGTTCCTTCAGCGATATCAAGTTCACTACGTTAAAGGTTTTTCGCCAAAAACCAGCCGTAGCCCTCCGTCACTTCTTTTGAGTATTCGGTAGTATTCAAGCTATGTATTTTAGCCAAAGTTAAGGCATAGTGTTTGGTAGCTGCTGGGTATTCAATTGTTGCATAGATAGATGAGTTAGTTTGGGACAGTCGTTCTTCCGATTGGCCAAAGTCAGGGGCATGTGCGGGTGGGTTCAAATTGACAAGATAGTGACGGGTCGAACTTGGCATGTGACTTATGACATTTTGACCAAAGCCAAGGTTATAAGAGCATGGGGCAAAAACTGTATCGGGAGTTTCTAAAGAAACTGAAACTTGCCAAGTATGCGCATACCTTCTGGAGTATGAGTAACGTGGATGCATTCCATCACGTTATCATGCGATGAGAGTTGGATCCCGATTCCCACTAATGAGTTAGTTTACTCTTCGGGTGATCCCGATTGATTCTTCTTTAGGTTTGGAGGAGAATTTGACAGGACAGTGGGAGGTTTCCGGATTAGATAAAGTAATAACCATTCTGATCTAGGTTAGAGTGCACGCAGAGTGTTTCTTTTCTCTCTCTCTTTGACAGCGACTTTTGACCGACCCTAGACTATGACTCAGTGACCAGTTTGACCGAACCTTCTTAAAATACTGACTTTTGGATTGTCTATGTTGCATAAGTCATTGCCACTCCTTCTTTTACCCTTTGAATTTCTCAGAACACCCGTATTACTACGGATATCCACTTCCATTGGATAGATCCATCGTATGGTTATATACGAACTCGAAGGGACTTCTTCGAGGATGGATCCAGGTTCAAGAGAAATAGAATTGGTTTATTCAGTTGTCTTTTATTATCACCTTCTCTCAGGTTGCGGGGGCTCCTTGGTTTAGGAGAGTACACCTATTACGCTTATTGGATAGTCTTATTCCAAACCATAGGCTGGTGCCGAAAGGTAGGAAATGAAGAAAACCAATTAGCCTAAGTAGGGTATGCAGAAGGTAATATGTAAAGACAAAATAAAGGGATTAGAAAGAGGGCAAAGTAAATTGCGACTGATATCATTCACGACCAAAACCGCGTACTTCATCGACACTCTTATTTCACCTTTAAAGGAATAAGGTATTATTCAGTTGTCTTTTATCATCACCTTCTCTCAAGATACGAGTACTCCTTGGTTTAGGAGGGTACACCTATTATGCTTACTGGATAGTCTTCTTCCAAACCATAGGCTGGTGCCGAACGGTAGGGAAGGAAGAAAACCATTTAGCCTAACGATGGTGTACAGAAGGTAACGACTAAAGAAAAATAAAGGGATTTGGAGAGATGGCAATAAAATATACGGTTGAAGTCATGAATTGGATTATGGAAGAGGCATTGCTATGAATACCAAGATACCCCTACGAAACATTTTTATGTTTCAGTGCATTGTTAAAGAAAAACTATTTTCCCGATTAGACACTTACTCCAAGGGTATGTATTTACCAGGTTTCATTCTCATATCTGTATGGTTTTACAGATGATGAGTGGGAGTAAGTTATTGGGAATTAGGTGATTATCCTCATTATATCGGAATTCGTTGTAATTGGTGATATTTGAGGAAATCGCCAGGGTACAGTTTTCAACCTACGACGCACAGGTTTTGAGTTGTTTAAACTCAGCGGACTTATACAGAGTATTGTATGTTGTCCAAGTGTCCATCAGGACAAAGGGGTAGGTCCTCGTACTATGTTCAGTTTACTTATAACTTCTCTAGTATTTAGATGAGTGTTTCGTAGAAATACAAGGTCTAAGTTTTGAGAAGTTGTGGGTATAAGAATAAAGTAGAGAACCAGGTGTCACAAGTATCGGGATTCTTCAAAGAGATCGAAGATGTAGATTCTTGTGATTGGTATTCAGATGATAGTGATGGTTTTGAGAAACGAGTTTTCTCTTTCAGGTTACTCATAATTGGATGGATTCCTAGGTTGAGTAATGCTAATTAGCCTCTTTCCATTAAGTTGATATGCACTGGAGTCAGCTGCATGATTTGAATCTGGTTCCAATTAAATAAGTGCCAAAGTTTCTGTATTGGATATAGAATGGATCGTACCTTAAAAGATATTAAGGTACGGGGGGTTGTCCAGCTTATGCTTAAAACCAGACTCTGGATAACTCAGGGCACTTTTCTGTAATGGCTGTTTGTGGGTTGACCCTGGCTATGATGAGGGTTGATATTCTACCATTTGGAAGATCAATAGTGATATTGTTCTTGACTCGCCACAGTTTTAGTAAAATGGATCTTTTTCAGAAAACAGTAGTGAGAGTATGGTAGAACTGGAAGTGATTCCAGAACCGCAAACGATTACGGAAAATTTAATAGGACCTATATATTCAATCAGGTTTGACATTCCAATAGCCACTCCGCAGATATGGTGGGGAACCTCAGACACCCGAGAGGTACTTCGGTAGCCTCAGGGACGGTGACAGGGAGGTTCTTATCTACCCAGACTTGACACTACTGATGTTCCAGGCTATGAGACCCGGTAGGAGGGTTGTCATAGTCAGTGGGAGCAGCAGAAGCATAGTGGGCAAGTAGCTTATGTCTATTAATAGACTTGAGCAGTTATAGCGGAGAAAGATCATCTAATTTTGATGTGACAGTCATAGGTATTGACTTCAATCAGAATAAGGGATGGATCTGTTAAGACGGTAGTAGGGTGTGATGTCATGGTATTTGATGACATACACAGAGTAGGAAGTAAAATTCCTATACTACGATCTGTTGTACTGTGGTAGTCACACAGTTGTTTCTCCAGACAGGATATGGATATAATATTTGACATTCTGGTTTCTAGATCTATGGTTTTAGATCTGGATTTGGGTAGTTTCCCAATGTAGGTACTTTGACAGTATTCTAATGATTTTTAGAATAGTTGACTCCTAGCATGGTAGTTGACTCCTAGCATGGTGGTATACCTGCAGGTGATGGAGTCACCCTCTCTAAAGGTGTCGTATAGACTAAAGGGGAGAAGGATGGGCATGATTGGCAGATCACTTGCTTAGGCAATTGAGTCAATCATGAGATGTCAAGTACCACACCAGATGTTGTTTTTGCACTAGATGCAATAATTTTGTATTAATCCAATCCTGGAGAAACATAAGGAAGCAATTTTAGAACATAAGTACATGTTCTACGGATTTGATGACGGCAGCCTCCTTCGGGAGACGGTTATCATTCCAAGCTTCAAAGGTGACATGGTTGACAGAGTGATTGTCAGAGTTATAGTTTTTCCCTCTGACGAAGAGGGACAGTATTATGGACAGGTGGTTCAAGAGGATACTGTGGGTGGCATGGTGCCGGATACTGATTAGGTTCAGTGATCGATACAGTCTAAGAAGTTTGGATTTGGAGTTCATTTATGAACAAGGTCCCATCAGATATCCAGACATATTCTATGACAGGTATTACTCAATTTGGGAGATAGCTTTCTCCGCGAACTTGAGATTTAGAGAGATATAGAAAGAAACTTCTAGGCGGATCCACTCACTGAGGCTATTTCTCGAACACAATAGTTTTACAAACGGGCTTTGTGAAACTGATTAGTAGAGGAGTTGGATGTTCGGTTTCACACGGGCTGTGAGTAGTCGACATCGCAATAATTAGCCTTGAGTGCAAGTGGGAGATTGTTGGAGATAGTGCCCTCATAGTCAATTATTGGATCACAGGTATGTGATTGCAATGATTGCGAAGGACCTATACCGGTAGGACAGTCTTACTCAAGATGATAGTATGCTATCTGGTTTGCCTTTATCAGTCGTGTACATGTTCAGGTGATTGATTACATGTTACACTTTGATAGAGCCCTTAGGATCTTGCTTTACTGCCAACAGTATGATGGCGATCATATACGTGAGAGTTGGGTAGTTTATATGCATATCCTTAATTGTGGTCCCTAGTCGTGGGAGTTTCGAGACAGGGCATCGATACTCCGGAGTACACTAGTGTGTACAGTCGAGACCCCGACGAGGGGCGGTGGCCGGTCTCACAAGCCACTGGTGTCAGTTGGATCACCAAAGATGTATACAGGTGCTCATTGGGTTATGAGTACACCGGACAGGACTCGCCGGGAACCTGCTAGTTGGTATTATACATATCGTCAGATAGCAGTTCCCTGGTGACATGTGTACAGGTTAGTTCATCGACCTGAGGTCGTCATTTGTCTCGTGTGAGTTCCCACTGTGCTTTGATTTCTACCCTACCACGGCTCAAAGGAGTCGTGCAAACAGGTAGTTTTTGGGTACAGTCCCGAGCCATATGGAGGCACGTAAGCGGATCGGCAGGGGATTCGTCTCTCCCGGTATTGGGGGCGAGGTTGTGCTGTGTCTAGGGGAGCCATTACACAAAGTCCATGGCCATGGCAGGAGATTTACTGGTAGGTACTCCAGTAGTATCTCAGGGTGTTATTAGGCTTCACTCCGACACGACTTACACTGCTATTGGGGGTCTGACGTTACTAGCCCCCTAGGCAGATATGCGATACTCATAGACGAACGGACCGGACTGTATATACATTGTCACTGTTAGGCTCAGTAGGGTTTCCGGATGAGTTCGCTCATCGGCCTCCCTTGAGGTCAGTCCATGGGCAGCCGTTACGCATAGCTAGTGCCGCTGACGGTTTGTGGTTAAACCCACTGCCAGGGTACTGACGAGTCATTAGAGTCCCCCACAGACAGTTTCCCAAGTTCTGGCAAAACGTTGTAGAGGCCGTATGGTTTTATGGCAGGGTTCGGAAAATGCACGTGCGTTTACGCACGTGTTATTTTTCGGGCAGATGATACTGGTCGGCTTTGGTTTAAGCCGGATCCGAGTATTATATTGAGTAGGTATGATATCTTTGTCTCAGTTGCATTTGTATTCGGTCGTAATACAAATGCGAGTATATTTATACAGTTTCGGGGTTATCCTGAGAGTCGTTTCAGGATCACTTTTGGAAGTTGCCAGTTTCCAGTTTTCTATCAGCAGTCTTTTAACATTCGGTTAAAGACGGATTTATCTTTTCTTGGATGAGGGTGAGTCATGCTTCTAGAAGGTTCTAGAAGTTTCTAGAAAGCGGTGACAAGGATTGTGACTCATGCTTTGATTTCAATGTATTCTTGTTTTCCTTAAGATTTTTGTGCTTGATATTTTCATGTGTTCACACATGATATTTTCTTTGTGGTCACCCTCTTTGCTCCTACGATCACCTCCTCCTCCATATAAGAGCCCGGCCCCCTCTCTCTCCTCACACACTCTCTCACTTGTAAAAGATGGTTGAAAAAGATATGATAGATTTTGGGGTGTATGGAATTTCACAGCTCATTTCATTCCATCACCCGATTCCCTCGGCAACTTCATTAACCGATCGTCCATGGACTTGTACGAAGTGAGACAAAGTTATTTACTCATTCTCTACATCATTCTTGGTCGTCTCTTTTAGCAAACTTGACGACCGAGTTGCCTCAAGTCAGAGGCGGGAGCCCGTTTAAAGAATCGTCGACGTGGTGCCACCTCGACGAGGATATCGGAGATCGACGAGATCGGAGCAGCCGCAATGGAGCGTGGGATGATGGTTAAAGAACGAAGGACTCGAATCGTTCGGTATAACCTTTCTACACTCTTTACAGTTTGTTAGTTTAGCAATAATGGCAGATCCGGGTTAAAGTATACGATAGCGCCAGTTAAAAAGTTTTTGTTCCGCATTTGGCGTCTGTAGACGGCCGGGGCGCTAGCGTAGACTTACAAAATCCTATTTGAACCAAAACATTCCATATACCCCCAAAGCTCGCGCACTAGCTTTATTTTAGCTAAATTAGGTGCTGGCAAGCTTAAACGGACGTTTGTTCACAATCGGTTAAAACGGAAAATACCGACTATTTTACCCTAAAACGGAAAAATTCATATAACGATTTCAAAAACGTTACAATCTTCCCCCCTTAAAGAAATTCGGTCCCCGAATTTAAATTTAAACCCCCAAATGCTAAAACATTGCAATAACAACTAAATCAACGGGGCTCCGAAACAACGGAAGAAACAGAAAACTACAGCGCATCCTGCGCGCCGGAAAAATGAGTACTAAACTCAAAACCGATCTCCGTCAAGCGTCACACAAATCAACAGACATGCATGCATATCATCAGAGTCACAAAGGAGATTCAAATCTCAAATCCACTACCGAAATTTCATATGCACTTATCAAATACTATAATGCACACATATAGTACGCATCCTGTTTGAGAAATCTCCAAAACTGACATAATATATGCAGAATCTTTTTCTAAATCGTCGTGTGATGTGTAACTCGTGGAACAAATGACGGACGCTCATTTGTAAAGTAATAAGTTTCTAGCATATATGTTTTGCTCAAAATATTCGTTCCGTCCATTTATTTTTAAAATATCCTAAAAGGTTTTCTTTTGTAAATGCTTGTGTCACTCGAAGACACGTAAGAAATAGCGAGACTATAGATCCTTTTTAAAACCTCTTGGTAATCTTTTTATGCATGCAAAAGTACACAGGTACCATCTTCGGATCAGTCCTGTTAAGGCACTACAAAGTATAGGACCTCATCATGAAAACAAAGTGATCAAAAGCAAAATCAGCCTCAAAAGGCGTATCCAACAATCACGTACGCCAGGTGCGCACGGAATTCAAACCCAAATACAAGTGCCAATATGCACGAAAGCAACTAAGTGCAACGGTTGTGCACGAAAGTATCTGTCCAGTGCAACAGATGTGCACGACAACAACATCTAGTACATCTATAGTGCACGAAAATCTCAATCCAGTGCAACTATCAAGCACGAACGAAAATCCCAATAGAGTGCATCCGGTGTGCACAAATCACATCTCATATCATGTGCTCAACATGCGCGAAAATCCAACTCAAGTGCATCCGTCATGCACAAATAAAATCTGAATCATGTGCATCCCACATGCATGAATAAAAATCTAAATCAAGCGCCTAATATGCGCAAAATCCGACCTAAGCGCGTCAGGTCCGCAATAAGCATCAATTGCAGTAGCATGCACGAAAATGAACATCCAGTATACACGCGTACTAAAACACAAATCCGATAAAATTAATGCTCAAAGGCATAAATCGAGTGCAACCAATGCACGAAATACCAATCATGTGCATCCAGTGCACGAAATATCATCAATAACTCAAATGCATATGAAAACCACACGAGCATACCAATGTGTATAAAAATCATAAAAGTGTGCAACTGCGTGCACAAAATACATATCAATGCACTGCAAGCACATATGAGCTATACCGAGTGCTAAAATCAAATCGAGTGCGTACCACACACGCATATCAAACCAACTATATGAAATCCACGAAATCATAAACATGCGCATCTAAGGCACAAAATCATTATCAAGCGCAAATAGATAAGCACAAAATGTAAATACCCAGTTAGTGCAGCTATGGTGCACAAAAATATCCTGAAACATAAAATCCAAGCGATATAAGCGTGATACTCGGATTACAACGCAAATCGCAACAACTGACATTTAGGTACGCCTCCTACAATGTCGAAGAAAAAGTCGGTGCGCCCAAACTGGCAGAGCAAGAACATCCGCTTGCCTCCTGCTCACGGTCTGGCATCCTCTGTCTCTGGGTCCTCATTTCTCTGTGGATTACCAATCTCGCAATCTATCGGCTCATCTGTCCGGTCAGGTGTGCTAATGGAAACGATTCCGCTCTGGCACTCCTTAGGTCTCTAATCTCGACGGGGAGTAACGACAGCTCGTCAACATCACGCACGAACCTCTTGTTCCACTCGTTTTTATTATCGTCCATTTTGACGTCGCATCATGCTATCTTCATACCGTAATTTTTTTCTCGGCTACAGTCAATCCGGAATCTCTCATACGGACTCGAACTACGAACACGGTATCTTCATCACTCTGTCGAAGATATCTAGCCATACACGTCCTCGGGAACTCGTCCCAACCACCGGAGGTATACTCAATACCCATCCGTTTCTCGATCAACTCACAACACATCTGGGTGAGGTCCTCTATCCGAAGCTGGTCTTATTGCTAATCTCCTATCACAGGATATCCGGACGGCGTTAAACATTTTGATCGAGTCATCAAAGTCCCAAAATTTTCCGAGAGCTCAACACCTGAGCACAGTTTAATAATATTCGGTATATGCCACAGTACCTATGGACCAGCCGTAGAAGGGAAGACCTAAGCCTCACTGATGACACCGCTAAACTGCCGCAAACCCTAAGGTTCAAAAGCGGTTCCATGGTCATCACGTCGAGTTAGGGTTTCATTCTTCAGGAGGGTCCATAGAATCACTTGCATGTTCTTTCGAATACTTTAAACTTGGAAGAATGGGTTTTCTGACATTCGTTTGAACCTTTCAACTTCGCCTAGATGACATATGAACACCCTCCGTCAGCATGCTAAACAATGGCCTCAATCCTCAAGGATAGACAATACATCATCGGTCATCTCTGGGTCGATCTTCATTAGACCAGAGTAAGATTCTCCGTACCGGCAATCTTCAACTCAACTGGGCCTGCGTCGGCGCATCAAATCTGACGAATCACCTCGTCTCTCAACTCAAGATAGACAAGCTATATCCTGTCGCATCTCTTCCTTGAAGCTCCAGCGATCTCAGCTCGTAAGCTCTGGAAGCGACATTACATCAATCTCAGAAACAGCTGGGTCATCTGTCTGCACGGTAGATGACATCACAATCTCTGGGGTATGCTGTACACCAACAGTCCTCTCCGAACAAGCAGCCTCTAACAATGGCCCGATCTTCCGGTACCAAACCGCACACTCGTCTTAAACGAGAGGTACACACACAATACTCTATTGATGCGTTCCCACGTCACCAAAAAACACGATGGTCAGTCCTCGTCCATGACGAGCTCGCCCTAACCGCATCATCAGCAGCAGCCTAAATAGCGCTCAAACTGTTATTTATATGTATGCCCTAGAGGCCATTACTGTACATAGGATGTATATTGTAGTGGATGCTGGGACATATATAGGTAGGATTTTCTTGCTCGACATGATAGTACGCTATCTGGTTGCTCTTTATCTTAACATGTATACTTTCTGTCTCTCTGATTACATGTTGATAAAGCCCTTAGGATGTGTACTCGACTTCTAGGACTATGATGAAGATCATACTAGTGGGGCCTGGATAGTCAATGAGTACTTCCTTCATTGTTCCTAGTCGTGGGAATATCGAGACGGGGCATCGATATTCCAGAGTAGACTAGCGTATATCTTCTCGACCCATGTGATGGGCGATGGATGATCCCATATCCATTGGTGTTTGACATCAGAGATGGTATGCGGGTGCTCAGTGGAGACTGGGTACACTGAACGGACTCGCCGAGAACTCCCAGATTATATTATACCTCACGTCAGATGGCAGTTCTATGGTGACACTGGTACAGCTTAGTCTGTTAATCCGAGATCGTCATAGAGTCTTGTGTGTCTCCCACTGTGCTTTGATTTCCACCCTACCACGGCTCTACTGAGTCGTGCAAACAGGTGGTTTTTGGGTACAGCCCCGATTCACATGGAGGCAATGAGCGATAGGAGGGGATTCGTCTCTCCCGGTATAGGGGGTTGATGTTGCGCTATGCTCGACTGGCCATAACAGGAAATCCCTGGCCAGGGTTGAAGTGATCTACTGGTAAGTGTTATCAGTAATTTCACGATTGTTATGGACCTTACGTCGGCATGACTTATTAAGCTATTGGAATCTGACGTTTACCACCCCTAGGCGAGATATGCGACATATCAGACGAACTGACCGGACTGTACGGTAAGTGTTACTGGTTGGATTCACAGGAGTGTGAGCGGGCTTGCTCGTCGATCTTCTGATGGCTCAATACCCGGGTGGCCGTTACATTTAGCAAACCGCTTGCAGCTTGTGGGTGTTTGATATGATCATCCCCTGCTGCCGGCGTATTGACGAGTCTTTAGAGTCCTACACAGAGGTTTCCTGGCTCAAGCGAAACGAAATAGGAGCGCATATGAGATATGTGCGGGGCCGAGAATAATACGTGTATGTGATACCATATTCTATTCTCGCGATGTATGTATCGATTGGTTGTATGCGATATAACCTAGTTATTGAATCAAGGATTGATTCGATAAGTCGATACATTGCATACTAGTCGGTTATATGCGACATGACCGGATCATTGAATCAAGTGTTGATTTAATGATTTAATGTATAATTATATATTTGATATATTACTTTGCATTAACTAGTATTGGTTCACTTTAAAAGGATTTTCTCACTTGATGTGCACATTATATATGTGATATATTTTTGTGTGCACTTGTTTGTATCATGTTTGATGATACAAGCTAACTTGAGTTTGTGTAAAGATTAAACCATGGTTGTGTAATGGTTAGGGTTTTCATTTTCTTATCTATTTATTTATTTATTATTCTTTTTGAAAAGATAATGAGAAAATGGTGGTTTTCTTTGTTTGTAGTTGAAGTTTCATGAAGCTTTGACTAAGTGACCATTTTGTCTTCATGCTTAACCCTAACCATTCAAAATAACCATAGTTTATTCTCTACACCTAACTATGGTTGGTATATGATAATTATTCATATTATTTTCTTTTTAGATAATACTTATCATATTCTTTTCTTCTTCATCTTCAACAAGAAGAAAAGCTTGCAACCTTTAATGGCAACTTGAGAAAAAGAGTGAGAAATCCAATTCTAATGTGAACCCACTTCCTATTTCTTCATCCTCTACCTCTTACCAAGTAGTATAGGGTGTTTTCTTCACAAGTTTCATGGGTTGGTGAAGTTGGAGTTTGATCTTGAGTTGCCTCGACGTAGATTATCTTCGGCATAGAAGTCGATGACCTAGCCCGCCCTTTTCTCCGATGAAGCCGATGCTAGAGTCCAAGATCCGATTTGGACAGCGAGGGGACTTCATCACGGAGCCTAGGAGGTGGAGGACCGAATCTACAATGGTTGTAGCCCCTTCCCTTTAGCTATAAATTCGTTTATTTGCATTGCATCGCCTATACATCTAGTTAACGGTCCGTATTAGGGTTTCTCGGCACTTGTAAAATTTTAATTGGCCATATTTGATCACTTGTGAGACCTCATTAGTGTGCCTAGTAACCCTACAGTGGTATCAGAGCCTAGCTAGAGCCTTAGGCGATGCGTAGACGGAGTTAGAAGTCCGATCGAACCGAAACCCTAACACAAATTTGCTTTCTGGACTTTTTTTTAAAAACTGGGTTTTTTCCAAATTAAAAATGCTTAAAAAATTCAGCAGGAAATTCTAAGAATTACGGTGCAAAAATTACCTAATGATGTCTCTAAAGCGCGGCGGAACTGCGACATTAGCATGCTAATGCGGCGGTTCCGCGCCCATTTAGTCTCTTCAGTCAACCATTTTTGCACAGTAACTTCTTTATTTAAATACTGAGTTTTATGGGAATTTTTAATATCACTCAAGAGTTGAGTTTTCTGGGTTGTATTGGGGACTCGGTGTTTCAATCGGATTGTCTAATTTTGTCTGTGTGTTTTTCCGTGTAATTTTAGAATATGTTAAAAAGTTTGACCGGATATAAATACCCAATTTTTCCCCTGCCGGGAAATTTCCAACTGTTGGATTTTTCCGTAGTTTAACGACGTTCTAAGTAGTGCAAGTAACGCGATGGTCCCTCTAAAAGACAACAAACCTTAACTCGATTATGTGACCGTCTTGAACCGCCCTTTGAACCTTAGGGTTTGGGGCAGTACGGCGTGCCACATGTGAGGCGTTGGCTTGACCCTTCTACGGCTGGACCGTTGGTACTGAGGCACGAAGTGAATATTTTTAAACTTATTTCATGTGTTGAGCTGTATCGGGAAAACTTGGGTGTTCGATTGTTCGATCGGAAAGTTTAACATTTCTTCCTATTTATCCGGAATGTGATACAACAATTAGTTATGATATAACTGAATGAATGTTATAAATCTAGCGGTTTAATCTCACTTGATCGGTTGCCACGGAATTTTGATTCGATCAAAAGTCTGTCGCAATCACGTAGCGTACGCGGATACTCGCCGGATAAACTTAATAGACTGCTACACCCCATAGCCCCGGCCAAGTGACTGTAGGAGAACCCCGTCGCCGAAAGCATCCGTTTGGGTGCTTACGGCAGCGGTGTTCCGCCTTAGTGCACTTCGTCGACGGCATCAGGGGTGCGGCCGTCTATTGAAGTTTGCGATGAGCATTCGATCAAAATGTCGGGAATCTTGTTGAATTGCCCGACTTGATATTGAAAAGTGTTTTCGATAATGAGACTAAAATGCGGGGTTTATAATTTTTAGGCATGCGATGTCTAAGGAATTCATTTGGCTAGGCATGCGATGTCTAAAGAGTTTGCGGATTCCAACTGTTGTAGTTTTACACTTTCTTTTCTGTGACCGTAAGTGTAATATGTGATATCGCCGGTTTCGTTGCTATATGTCAACGATAATTGGGATGCACATATTTACTTACGTTGATGACATGTGATGTTATGTGTTGCTGGATAGGTTATATTGGATTGTCGTGTTTGAATGGCCAGGGTTTTTATGTGAGATGAGTGTTTTTCATTTTCATTCATGTAAAAACTTGTATGTAATATTCTTTTATTGGGGCACTTCCAGGTTGCGGATGTTGTCACCATTTGTATATTATTTACTTTTCTGCACTAGGATAGACCTAAGGAGGAGAGCACAAGTAACCGGGTTCTAGGGTCCAGTGGGAGACCATCTCGAGGAGTCGAGTTCGGGTCTCCTAAACCTAGAATTTGTAGGGTTGCTTGCCGCTCTCGTAGGGGTCTAGGGGTGTGGGATTGGCTATTCATCACGACCGTTGAATCCGTGTTTTATACCGGCTCGTATTAAAAACACGGACGTCCTAGTATATCCAATATTTCATATGATATTTTCTGCTGCGTTATCTGTGATGTGATCATGTGATTTGTTCAGATAGATATTGTATATAGTATATATGATATATTATATAGATGTTGCTTATGTTTTACACCCGCGCTAGCCCTGCCCCGCTCTGGCGTTAGTTACCTAACCTTACGGTGCAGACGGGACATCGAGGCGAATGCGGATGGCATAAGCGTACGTTATATTTATCTGTGATGTTTAGGTAGACTTAAATGATGGGACATTCATTAATGAGATTAAGGAAAGAAAATAAACCTAAAAGATATTGTGTAATCGAATTTCAAAAATAAAACATGTAGCTACAGTTCTTGCTTTGCATCGTGGTGTTCCTTGTAGGACATCCTGCACCTTATTCGATGAGGAAAGGACCGAGATCCCTTCACCGGGAGTGACTCCTTTAGCAATAACTGGAAGATGCTACAACCCTCGGTTTGTCTTTTGATTGCTTCTATAGTTTCTGCTTTGCACAGTGATATATATGATATATCCCCCACCTCATTTGACGAGGAAAGGGCCGACGATCCTTTTACCGGGAGTGACCCCTTTAGCAAAACTAGAAAAGCCTAAAAAACATTCCATTTAAAAACCATTTGATTCCGCAACGAGATCAAGTTCAAAGCGTTAAAGGTTTTCATAAAAACCATTCGCAACCCTCCGTCATTTTAGGAAGTAGAGTACTTAGTATTCGTGTTGTGTTTGTTGACCTTAGTTAAGGCACAGTGTATGGTAGCTAAGTGATGTCTTCCTACACCGCATATGATGCGATTAGTTAGGACAGTCGCGTGACTTTGTTGACCTTAGTTAAGGGTCTTATGGGTGGGTCTAATTAATCATGAAATGACGGGTAGAACTTGACTAGTGCTTATGATTTGTTGAACATAGTTAAGGTCATAAGTACTAGGGGTAAAAACCATTATCGGGAGTTTCAAGTGTTGAAATTTGCAATGAGATTGCATACCTTCTATATGATAGTTGGATCCCGATACCCACTGCGAGTAATTGTTACTCCTGGGAGAGTTTTACACTTTACAATTAGCTGATCAAGTAGGTGTCTAGAAAAGTGTCAACGAGGTTACGCCTCTGGGAAAACGAGGTTTACAGTAATTAGGTCCGTGCGAAAGCACGGGGAACCTCCCTCAAAGTACCGACACTGGCCTGGCTGAAAGATTGGCGAACTTGTAGAGTGTAATTAATCCCGGCTAGTCTTTCCTTTTAAGGTTTGAAGGAAGATTTGATAAAAACAGTGGGAGCCATCCTGATTAGATAAAATAAATAACCAATCTAATCTTGCAAGAGCGCACGCAGAGTGTTTTCTTTTCTCTCTCTCTAAGTAGTGACCATATCACGCCTTAATCAAGATAATAATATGGATGTATTGACCGAACCCGCTTGTTATACTGAGCTGGGGAACGTTGGTCCCGCTCCAACTTATAATTGTTATAAGACAGAGCAGGAGATAGGGGAATACCAGAATTCCTATGCCGCCCAAACGAAGAAAGTGCATATGATGTATCTGCTTCGGGTGTGTTCATTACAAAGAACTGTTTCTCAGTATCCTCTGCATCCTGGGTATTTGATACCGGATCAGGATCCCAGATATGTAATCTGTTACATAGGGCTACAAAAAGGTAGAAAACTGAGAACGGGTGATAAGTTTCATGAGACAGAAAACGGTGCAAGTGTTGCAGCCAAGTCTGTTGGTCACTGTCACCCTGTATTACCAATACATTGATTCTGAACAAATGTTATTAGATACCGAACCTGATATACAAAATCATATCAGTCTCTTTATTAGTAAAGAAAGGATATAATTTTGTATTGTTGGATAATGTTTTGAACATTTCCTATATCAAAAGTTGATCGGTTCAGGCACGTTATCTAAAAGCATTGACGTTCTAAATCAAACTACAGTTCCTAGTATACAGAACATACACAAGAGGAAGAGTTCAGAAATGAACGAATCCTTCTTGAGGCATTGTAGACTAGGTCATATCAATGCGACCCGACTGGCTGAAGTTACATTTTAGATGCATAATAAAATCAGTTTGAATTTACATCTTGTGAAACTTTCCAGTCATGTCACAAAGATTAGATGACCATAGCCCTGTTTATTGGAAACAGAGAAAGAGTTAATGAACTCTTGGGACTGATACATGATGATGTATGTAAGGTCTCCTGTCTACACATGCCAGGACTGGATTTTTATACTTCATTACGTTCTCTGATAATCACTCTAGATTCGGCCATATATTCCTGTTGAAACATAGGTCCGAAGCTTTTGAGATGTTCACAGAATATAAGCTAGAAGTAGAGAACCAATACAGGTTTAAGTATTATGTCCTATGATAAGATCAGGGAGGAGAATACTTGTGCATGGCATTCCTGGACTATTCTAAAGGAAAATGAAATTCTCTCTCCGTATTACTCCTCTGAATACACCACAGCACAACGGTGTATCAGGGCGGAGCAATCGCACCGTATTAGATATGGTGTGCTCTATGATGAGTACTACTAAGTTTCCTATTTCCTTTTCGGAGTTATGCGCTTGAGAAGCTGCACACCTATTGAATTAGGTTCGAATCAGATCACTGCCGACCATTCCATATGAGATATGGTATGGGAAGAGCCTATCTCTTAAGTAAGTTAAGATTTGGGATTGTCCAGCCTATGTCAAAAGCAAAATCCGGACAAGATCGAGGCAAGGTCAGTTCTGTAGAACTGGAAAGGTTCCAGCTATACAAAACTGCAGTTAATGATTTGATAGAACCAAAGGATTCTATAGTCCACGACGAACTTCAGCCTCTCCGCCGATCCGGTAGGGTTCCTCATCTGCCTGATAGATACCTCGGTTTCTCGATGATAGTGGGAGCGAGGAATGCATCATGAGATGATGACCCAACTAGTTTCGAGCAGGCCATCAAGAGTAGGGACTCTGTAAGAATGGTTGGATGCTTAGAGATCTGAGATGGAATCCATGTACACCAGCAAAGTATGGACTTTGGTTGCAATATCTGAAGGGTTAAACCCCATCAGGAGCAAGTATATCTTGAGAAGATTACTTGGTGTAAATGGAAAGGTTGTGACTTTCAAAAGCTAGACTTGTTAAAGGTTTTCGTCATCAACCAAGCGTGGATAATGATGAAACCTTTTCCAGGGACTATACTTAAGTCCATCCAGATCCTACTTGCCATTGCTACATACCATGGCTATGATATCTGGTGGTTGGGAGCCATGACTACTTTTCTAAATAATGATTTAGAAGAGAACGTCTATAAGAACACAGCCAGAGGGTTTCGTAAACAGTGGGAGCAGCGGAAACGTGTGCAGGTTTCTTTACAGGATAAAGCAGGCATCGCGGAGTTGGAACATCTGTTTTGATGTAGTAGTCAAAGCGTTTGACTTCATCAAAATGGTAGATGAACCTTGTGTATACAAAACGGTAGTAGAGAATAAGGTGGTCATCCTCATATTGTACGTGGATAACATACTCTTGATAGGAAAAGATTTTCCTATACTACGCTCGGTCAATCTCCTCTTATCATGAGGATTCTCCAAATAGGATCAAGAAGATACCTCCTAAATCCTTGGATTTGGGTCTATGAGATAGATCTAAATGGATGTTAGGATTCTCACTAGCTGTAGTAAGATTGTATCAATCGATCCTGGGGAGAATCACTAGAAGTGTTTCAGGGTGATAAAGACGACTGAATGTCAGTCACGAGCATTGTCTTTACCCTCCGTGGTGGGACGGTATGTTGGAAGAGTTCCAAGCAAGATACCGTGGCAAACTAGACGATAAAGGCTGGTAACATTGCTATTATAGATACTACCAAAGAGGCAGTTTGGGTGTATATTGGTTCATAAAATGAACTAGGTTCCTACCATTGTATGACAATGGAAGTGTGGCTTTGGCCCAGGAACCCCGATCCCATCAGTGACCCAGGCATATGCTGAGGAAGCATCACCTGATCATGGAGATAGTTGATCTCCAGGGTGATCGAGGTTAGGAGAGTAGACTCAGAGGACAACACGGCGGATCCACTCACGGAGGCCTTTTCCCAGAGAGAGAGACTCATATGGGATGGTTGAGTATTAGATACTGCAACCACTGCTACAGATGGCCCTAGTGCAAGTGGGAGATTGTTAGTTATATGTATGCCCTAGAGGCCATTACTGTACATAGGATGTATATTGTAGTGGATGCTGGGACATATATAGGTTGGACTTTCTTGCTCGACATGATAGTACGCTATCTGGTTGCTCTTTATCTTAACATGTATACTTTCTGTCTCTCTGATTACATGTTGATAAAGCCCTTAGGATGTGTACTCGACTTCTAGGACTATGATGAAGATCATACTAGTGGGGCCTGGGTAGTCAATGAGTACATCCTTCATTGTTCCTAGTCGTGGGAATATCGAGACGGGGCATCGATATTCCAGAGTAGACTAGCGTATATCTTCTCGACCCATGTGATGGGCGATGGATGATCCCATATCCATTGGTGTTTGACATCAGAGATGGTATGCGGGTGCTCAGTGGAGACTGGGTACACTGAACGGACTCGCCGAGAACTCCCAGATTGTATTATACCTCACGTCAGATGGCAGTTCTATGGTGACACTGGTACAGCTTAGTCTGTTAACCCGAGATCGTCATAGAGTCTTGTGTGTCTCCCACTATGCTTTTGGTTTCCACCCTACCACGGCTCTACTGAGTCGTGCAAACAGGTGGTTTTTGGGTACAGTCCCGATTCACATGGAGGCAATGAGCGATAGGAGGGGATTCGTCTCTCCCGGTATTGGGGGTTGATGTTGCGCTATGCTCGACTGACCATAACAGGAAATCCCTGGCCAGGGTTGCAGTGATCTACTGGTAAGTCTTATCAGTAATTTCACGATTGTTATGTACCTTACGTCGGCATGACTTATTAAGCTATTGGGATCTGACGTTTACCACTCCTAGGCGAGATATGCGACATATCAGACGAACAGACCGGACTATACGGTAAGTGTTACTGGTTGGATTCACAGGAGTGTGAGTGGGCTTGCTCATTGATCTTCTGATCGCTCAATACCCGGGTGGCCGTTACGTTTAGCAAACCGCTTGCGGCTTGTGGGTGTTTGATATGATCATCACCTGCTGCCGGCGTATTGACGAGTCTTTAGAGTCCTACACAGAGGTTTCCTGGCTCAAGCGAAACGAAATAGGAGCGCATATGAGATATGTGCGGGACCGAGAATAATACATGTATGTGATACCGTATTCTATTCTCGCGTTGTCGCGTTGTATGTATCGATTGGTTGTATGCGATATAACCTAGTTATCGAATCAAGGATTGATTCGATAAGTCGATACATTGCATACTAGTCGGTTATATGCGACATGACCGGATCATTGAATCAAGTGTTGATTTAATGATTTAATGTGTAATTATATATTTGATATATTACTTTGCATTAACTAGTATTGGTTCACTTTAAAAGGATTTTCTTACTTGATGTGCACATTATATATGTGATATATTTTTGTGTGCACTTGTTTGTATCATGTTTGATGATACAAACTAACTTGAGTTTGTGTAAAGATTAAACCATGGTTGTGTAATGGTTAGGGTTTTCATTTTCTTATCTATTTATTTATTTATTATTCTTTTTGAAAAGATAATGAGAAAATGGTGGCTTTCTTTGTTTGTAGTTGAAGCTTCATGAAGCTTTGACTAAGTGACCATTTTGTCTTCATGCTTAACCCTAACCATTCAAAATAACCATAGTTTATTCTCTACACCTGACTATGGTTGGTATATGATAAGTATTCATATTATTTTCTTTTTAGATAATACTTATCATATTCTTTTCTTCTTCTTCTTCATCTTCAACAAGAAGAAAAGCTTGCAACTTTTAATGGCAACTTGAGAAAAAGAGTGAGAAATCCAATTCTAAAGTGAACCCACTTCCTATTTCTTCATCCTCTACCTCTTGCCAAGTAGTATAGGGTGTTTTCTTCACAAGTTTCATGGCTTGGTGAAGTTGGAGTTTGATCTTGAGTTGTCTCGACGTAGATCATCTTCGGCATCGAAGTCGACGTCCTAGCCCGCCCTTTTCTCCGATGAAGCCGATGCTCGAGTCCAAGATCCGATTTGGACAGCGAGGGGACTTCATCACGGAGCCTAGGAGGTGGAGGACCAGATCTACAAAGGTTGTAGCCCCTTCCCTTTAGCTATAAATTCGTTTATTTGCATTGCATCGCCTATATATCTAGTTAACGGTCCGTATTAGGATTTCTCGGCACTTGTAAAATTTTAATTGGCCATGTTTGATCACTTATGAGACCTCATTAGTGTGCCTAGGAACCCTATGTTGGAGATAGTGCCCTCAGAGTGAATTATTGGATCACAGGCACGTGATTGCAATGATTGAGGGAGGACCAATCCCGGTATGACAGTCTTACTCGAGATGATAGTATGCTCTCTGGTTTACCTTTATCATCGTGTACTGCTTCAGGTGACCTTACAGGTCGCTATTACACGCTGATAGAGCCCCTAGGATTCTTGCTTGACTGCCAGCAGTGTGATGGCGATCATATACGTGAGAGCTGGTGGTCTATAAGCACATCCGTAAAAGGTCCCTAGTCGTGGGAGTTTCGAGACAGGGCATCGATTCTCCAGAGTAGACTAGTGTATACAGTCGAGACCCCGACGAGGGGCGGTGGCCAGTCTCACAAGCCAATGGTGTCAGTTGGTTCACCTAAGATGTATACAGGTGCTCATTGGGTTATGAGTACACCGGACAGGACTTACCGGGAACATGCTAGTTGGTCTTATACTTGACGTCAGATAGCAGTTCCCTGGTGACATGTGTACATGTTAGTTCATCGACCTGAGATCGTCATCTGTCTCGTGTGAGTTCCTACTGTACTTTGATTACTACCCTACCACGGCTCAAAGGAGTCGTGCAAACAGGTTTTAGTTGGGTGCAGTCCCGAGCCACATGGAGGCAGTGAGCGGATCTGCAGGGGTTCATCTCTCCCGGTATTGGGGGTGAGGTCGCGCTGTGTCTAGGAGTGCCATTACACAAAGCCCTCGGCCGAGGCAGGAGATTTACTGGTAGGTATTCCAGTAGTATCTCAGGGTGTTCTGGGCTTCGCTCCGACACGACTTGTACCGTTTTTGGGGGTCAGACTTTTACCAACCCCCTAGGCCCGCCATGCGATACTCATAGACGAACGGACCGTACTGTACGGATATTGTCACTGACAGGCTCAGTAGGGTGTCAGGATGAGTTCGCTCATCAACGTCCCTTTTAGTCAATAGCTGGTGGCCCGTCATGTATGGCTAATACTTCTGACGTGCTAGTGGTTAAATCCACAGCCATAGTATTGACGAGTCTTTAGAGTCCACCACACAGACAGTTACTCAAGTTTCGGGCGAAACGCTGTAGAGGCCGTATGGAGATATGGCAGGGTCCGATCAGATACGTGCAGTATTGCACAGATCAGGATCGGACGGTTTGTACTTGAGGCTGTATAGATATATGGCAAGGTTCGATCAGATACGTGCGGTATTGCACGGATCAGAATCGAACGGATATTACTAGCCGGCTTTGGTTTAAGCCGGATCCTAGTTTAGTACAGTGTAGATTTTGTCTCATTGCATTTGTATCCGGTAGAAATACAGATGCGGGTGTGTATGCACAGTATCGGGGTTTTCCTGTAATTTATTACAGGACCAGTTTTCTGGAGTTGCCAGTTTGCATTCCGTTCCGGCCGGTTTTCCTTTGTTCTTTTCCGGCCGGACTTTTCCGATGGAGGGGGTTATTTGCAAGTTTGCAAATAACATTTGTGGAGGGGGTTTCTTGCATATGGATTGATTATGATGGCTTCATGATTTGACAAGTATCATGAGATCCTTTTTCTTTCTTATCCTTTGCTTTTTGAGATTAGAAAGGGATGTGAGGTTTGCTTTTGATATGGTCACCATTTTCTATCTCCTACACTCACCTCCCTCTTGTATTATGTTTTGCCCTCCACCCATTTCCATTTTAAAAGAGGCCGGCCACACATTGGTGAGGGAGAAAAAAAAATGAGAGGTTCATTTGTATGAATATTTGATCATCTCATTTCCTTGCTAAAAAAAATTGAAAGCACCAATTTTTTTTAAACTCTTCATCCATCCTCCATGGCAACTAAAACCCCAAATGAGATATAGCCTCTACACTACATTCTAAAGCAAATCTTGGACGCGTCGGCTAGCCAACTTCACGCCCGAGTTGCCTCGGTATTGAGGTGGGAGCCCGTAAAAGATGAAGACGATGTGGTGCCCTTCCGGCAAGGACGCGACGATCGGAGTTTCCGCGGGAGATCGGGACGATGACGAGAAAACCGGAGGACTCGGATCACTCGGTATATCTCTCACCCCATCTCTAGTTAGCTAGTATCGGTTAATGGTTACGATCCGGGTTTTATTGTCCGCGGTAGCGCCAGTTTAAAAGTTAAGAAAATTTTTGATTCCGCATTTTGGCCTCGGATAGACGGTCGGGGCACTGCCGTGGCGCAACATGGTATCAGAGCCACGCCATTAACCTAGTCTATTTTTGTCTAATGTGTTTTACATTTCCGATCGAACAAAAATTCCAAAACCGCGTTTTTCTTCACATCAGTTTCTGTCAAAATTTTTTGAAGTCCAAAAATTTTTCAGGTTGTAGAAAAGTGATGTACTGAAAGTTCTAAGAACACTGGAAAAATTTGGTGCCCTGATCCTTCCGTACGACCGCGGAACCGCGGCCATAACCCCTATTTGGCTGCGGTTCCGCCGCAGGAATGTGGATTCACGTCATCATTTTTTTGTAGTGGGCTTGTTGGCTGAAAATAGGGGTTTTGGTATACTTTGTTTGGGCCTAGAATTTCTGTGAGTGCTACAGTATTGTTTGGGGGCCCACTTGGTAAAATTTGATCGATCGGATATTTTAAACACATTGGTTCACAGTATTTACATTATATCTGCGACCGTGAATGTCACTAGATCGGTAAATCCTGTCTAACTGCTATAGCCCGGTTAGACGGATTTGCGAACGCGACATTCACGTTGATGTCTTGTGATTTTGCTGTGATATTGCGGATTGGTCGTGGAGGATAGCCTGGATGCAATGCTAGTACAGTTTTTGTTGTATCATGTACATTTGATGTTGCGGGGCAAGTGTCCGACATGTGGACTGCCGTCACTGCCTGTTTGTATTATTCTTTTGGGGCATGACCAGGTCGCGGTCGATGTACCCGTTGTATGTATATTTTACTTTCTGTACTAGGATTACCCCGCGGAGGGGTGCACGGATAGCCGGGTTCTAGAGGGCAACAAGCCCGCATCTCAGGGTGTTGAGACGAAGGGGGCTTCACTCTAGAATTGGCGGGCTATTCGCCGCACTCGTAGGGGGTACAGGTTGACCCAGGAGGGGTGCCCAAGTTACAGGATTCCGTGAAGTGCTGGGTGGTCCATTCATGTTGCTGAAGGGGGCTGCCTCGCTTCAGGTTTTGATGGGTAACTTGCCGCGCCCGTAGGGGTCTAGGATTTCATTGCACAGGCTATCCACACGACCAGGGGAACGTCGGGTTTCAGCAGCGGCTCTGTGAAACCCGGGGCTTCCAGATATCTATATTGTTCTGTGATGCTGTATATTTCTGTGATGTTGCATTTTATCACGCCTTGAGCGAAATATAATATATTGGTATATATATTAGTAGATGTTGTATATGTTTTGCATCCGCGCTAGTCCAGTCCCCGCTCTGTCGTTAGTTAGCTAACCTAACGGGTAATGACGAGACCCAGTGGCGAATGCGGATGTCATATACGTACATCAGTATATTTTCGTTCTTTATGGTGTGATCAATTGATGGGACTGCGTTGATTCGGATCAATGCAAGCTAAACAAACCTACTCTGATGTTGTTGGAACATTTTTCAAAAAGCTGTTATTGCAAGGGTGTTCTCTTTTGTTTTGCATCGTGGTATTCAGTTGGAATGTCCTTCTCCTCAGTCGACGAGGCAAGGGCCGAGATCCCTTCACCGGGAGTGACCCCTTAGACAGAAGTTTGCGTTAGGGCAATAACTTCACTATAGCCGATTGCCTTTTGCTTTGCATCGTGGTATTCAGTTGGAATATCTTGCACCTCATTCTACGGGGAAAGTGCCGAGATCCCTTCACCGGGAGTGACCTCTTTAGCAAAGGTTTTCGTCACTATATTTTTATAAAAGGCTATGCAGTTCCTTCAACGATATCAAGTTCATTACGTTAAAGGTTTTTCGCCAAAAACCAGTCGTATCCCTCCGTCATTTCTTATGGGTATTATTTAGTATTCGTGCTGCGTTTGTTAACTCCGTCAAGGCGTAGTGTACGGTAGCTAAGTGGTTCTTGTTTGTTGCATAAATGGGATTGGTTAGGACAGTCGTGCGGCCTTGTTGACTCCGTCAAGGGCACGTACGGGTGGGTTTAAAGCAATCCAGATAATGACGGGTTGAACTTGACTAAGACACTTTGATTTGTTGACTCCGTCAAGGTCACTTGAGTCCTAGGGGTAAAAATCACATCGGGAGTTTCTAAAGAAACTGAAACTTGCCAGACATGCGCATACCTTCTGGAGTGTGATAATGTGAGTGGATTCCGTCACGTTGTCATGCGATGATAGTTGGATCCTGATTCCCACTGATGAGTTGGTTTACTCCTCGGGTGATCCCGACTAATTCTTCTTTCAGGTTTGGAGAAGAATTTGACGGTACAGTGGGAGGTTTCCTGATTAGATAAATTGGTTACCATTCTGATCTAGGTTTGAGTGCACGCTGAGTGTTTCTTTTCTCTCTCTCTTTGGCAGCGACCTTTGACCCGACCCTAGACTATGACTCAGTGACCAAGTTGACCGAACCTTCCTAACATTGGCTTTTGGATTGTCAGAGTTGCAAACCTCATTGCCACTCCTACTTTTACTCTTTTCTCCAGGACACCCCGTATTACTACGAACGTTCACTTCCATTGGACAAAACCATCGTATGGTTATATACGAACTCGAAGGAATTCGAGGATGGTTTCCGGTTCTGAAGAAAACGAATAGGACTATTGAGTTTTCTTTTCCTTTCACCTTCTCTCAGGTCGTAAGTGCACGGCGGCGCCCCGGCCGTCAAACCGACGGTCAAATGCGGAAGCGGTGATAAACTTTAATTTTGCGGACTTTGCAAACCGACACCACCGCGCACTAAATACCCGGATCGGGCCATTAAACTTGTCCTAGCTAACTAACAAGATAGGGAAGAGATGTACCGACTGATCCGAGTCCTCCGGTCTTCATCTCCACTCCGATCTCCTCGCGGAATCTCCGTCCGTCTCCTCTTCGCCGGAAGGGCACCACGTCGCCTGCATCTTTTACGGGCTCCCGCCTCTATACCGAGGCAACTCGGGCATGAAGCCGGCAACTCGACATGCTCAAGATATGCTGTAGAATGTAGTGTAGATGATGCTAGTCTCATTTGGGGTTTGTTGTTGCCTTGATGGAGGAATGGAGAATAGAAAAATGGTGCTTGCATTTTTCTAGCAAAAAAATGAGATCATGAATGAAACTCTCAAGATGAAGCTCTCTTCTTCTTCTTCTCTCTTTCATTTTCTCTCTTGAAAAACTTATTATTCCTTATCAAATGAATGGTGGAGGAAAGAATGTATATGAAGCATGAAGGGAGGTGAGTGTAGGAAGTGTAAAGAGGTGACCACATCCTAGACAAAGAAACATCAACCATACTTCACTCCATACCCTTTCCAATCTCATTAATACAAGAATGGTGCAACAAAAGAAAAGATGCTATCATATCAAATCTTATGCAATAAAGCCCCTCCACAAAAGTTATTTGCACAATTGCAAATAACCCCCTCCATCGGAAAAGTCCGGCCGGGAAAGAACAAAAGAAAACCGGCCGGAACGGAAAGCAAACTGGCAACTCCAGAAAACTGGTCCCGTAATAAATTACAGGAAAACCCCATACTGTGCATACACACGCGCATCTGTATTCCGTCCGGATACAAATGCAATGAGACAAAATCTACACTGTACTATACTAGGATCCGGCTTAAACCAAAGCCGGCTAGTAATATCCGTCCGATCCTGATCCGTGCAATACCGCACGTATCTGATCGAACGCTGCCATATAACCATACGGCCACTAGTACAAAACTGTCTGATCCTGATCCATGCAATACCGCACGTATCTGATCGGACCCTGCCATATCTCCATACGGCCTCTACAGCGTTTCGCCCGAAAGCTTGAGTAACTGAAAGTGTGGTGGACTCTAAAGACTCGTCAATACTATGGCTGTGGATTTAACCACTAGCACGTCAGAGGTATAAGCCAATACGTGACGGGCCACCAGCTATTGACTAAAAGGGACGTCGATGAGGAAGCTCACCCCGACACCCAACTGAGCCTGTCAGCGACAATATCCGTACAGTCCGGTCCGTTCGTCTATGAGCATCGCATGTCGGGCCTAGGGGGTTGGTAAATGTCAGACCCCCCAAAAGCGGTACAAGTCGTGTCGGAGTGTAGCCCAGAACACCCTGAGATACTACTGGAATACCTACCAGTAAATCTCCTGCCTTGGCCAAGGTCTTCGTGTAATGGCTCTCCTAGACACAGCGCGACCTCACCCCCAATACCGGGAGAGACGAACCCCCGAAGATCCGCTCACTGCCTCCATGTGGCTCGGGACTGTACCCAACTAAAACCTGTTTGCATGACTCCTTTGAGCCGTGGTAAGGTAGTAATCAAAGTACAGTGGGAACTCACACGAGACAAATGACGATCCCCAGGTCGATGAACTAACTTGTACACATGTCAGCTGGGAACTGCTATCTGACGTCAGGTATAAGACCAACTAGCATGTTCCCGGCGAGTCCTGTCCGGTGTACTCATAACCCAATGAGCACCTGTATACATCTTAGGTGAACCAACTGACACCAGTGGCTTGTGAGACCGGCCACCGCCCCTCGTCGGGGTCTCGACTGTATACACTAGTCTACTCTGGAGAATCGATGCCCTGTCTCGAAACTCCTACGACTAGGGACCTTTTAAGGATGCGCTTATAGACTCCAGCTCTCACTTATATGATCGCCCTCATACTGCTGGCAGTCAAGCAAGAATCCTAGGGGCTCTATCAACGTGCAATAGCGACATGTCATGTCACCTAAAGCAGTACACGATGATAAAGGTAAACCAGATAGCATACTATCATCTCGAGTAAGACTGTCCTACCGGGATAGGTCCTCCCTCAATCATTGCAATCACGTGCCTGTGATCCAATAATTGACTCTGAGGGCACTATCTCCAACAATCTCCCACTTGCACTCAAGGCTAATTATTGCGATGTCGCATACTCACAGCCTGTGTGATACCGAACACCCAACTCCCCTACTAGTCAGTCTCACAAAATCCGTTTGCGAAACTATTGCGTTCGAGGAATAGCCTCAGTGAGTGGATCCGCCTTGATGTTTCTTTCTATGTCTCTCTATATCTCAAGTTCGCGGAGAAAGCCATCTCCCGAAATGAGCAATACCTGTCTTAGAATGTCTGGATGTCTGATGGGACCTAGCTCATAAATGAACTCCAAATCCAAACTTCTTAGACTGTATCGTCAACTGAACTTAATCAGTATCCTGCGCCATGCCATCCTCAGTATTGCCTTGGACCACCTGTCCAAAATACTGCCCCTCGTCAGAAGGAAAACTATAACTCTGACAACCTCCTTGTCGTCCATGTCACCTTGGAAGCCTGGAATGATAACCGTCTCCTAAAAGAGGCAGCCGTTATCATATCCTTAGAACATTCACTTATGTTCTAAAACTGCTTCCGACTGTTTCCCCAGGATTGGATCAATATCAACTTATTGCACTTACTGCAAGAACAACATCTGGTGTGGTACTTGACATCTCATGATTGACTCAATTGCCTAAGCAAGTGATCTGCCAATCATGCACATCCCTCTCCCCTTTAGTCTGTAAGACACCTTTAGAGAGGGTGACTCCATCACCTGCAGGTACACTACCGTGCCAGGAGTCGTCCATTCTAAATACTCTTAGAATGCTGTCAAGGTACCCTGATTGGGAAACCACCCAAATCTTCTACTAATAACCAGTATGTCTGATATAATGTTCAAGTCCTATGTGGAGAAACCACTGTGTGACGACCAAAGTATAACCGATCGTAGTATAGGAATATCATTTCCAACTACCTTCTCAACAGATCCATCCCCTATTCTGATGACATCAAACCTATGACTGTCACATCAGAAATAGATGATCTATCTCCGCTACATCTGCTTTAGACATGAGCCCGATGTCCACCAATGCTTCCGCTGCTCCCACTGACTACGACAACCCTCTGCCAGAGTCATATAGACGTGCACTTCTAAAACTAGTTTAGAACGACGCTATACTCATCCTCCTGCCGGGTCTCGCAGCCTGGAACAACAACAATGGCGAGTGTGGGTAAACAAGAACTTCCCTGTCACCGTCCTTGAGGCTACCGGAGTACCTCTCGGGTGCCTGAAGTTACCCACCTTATCTGCGGAGTGGCCAATGGAATGTCAAACCAGATTGAATCTTTAGGTTCCTTATCAAATATTCAGTAATCGTTTGTGGTTCTGGAATCACTTCCAGTTCTACCATACTCCCACTACTGTTTTCTGAAAAAATCCATTTTTAATAAAACTGTGGCGAGTCTAGAACAATATTGCTATTGTTCATCCAGATGGTAGAAAATCAACCCTCGTCATAGCCTGGGTCAACCCACAAACAGCCATTACAGAAACGTGCCTTGAGTTGTCCAGTGTCTGGTTTTAATCATAAGCCGGACAACTCCCCGTACCTTAACAATGTTAAGATACGAACTGTACTATATCCAATATAGAACCAGAGGCACTGATTTAATTGAACCAGATTCAAATCATGCAGCTATCTCCAGTGCATGTCAACTAAATGGAAGGAGGCCGATCAGCGTTACTCAACTTAGGAATGCTTCCAATTATGAGTAACCTGAAAGAGAAGCAATTTCTCTTTATCATTACTATCAACTGAATACCATACACAAGTATCTACATCTTCGATCACTTTGAAGAATCCCGATACTTGCTACACTTGGTTCTCTACTCTATTCAAATACCTATAACTCCTCAAAATTTAGACCCTGTGTTTCTACGAAACACATGTCTAAGAACTAGAGAAGTTAAAAGTAAACAGAATATAGTATGAGGACCAACCCCTCTGTCCTAATAGACACTGGACAACATACAATACTCTGTATGAGTCCGCTGAGTCTAACAACTCTTTCACTATGTGTCGTAGGTTGAAAACTGTACTTATGGTTAAGAAGAATTACACCGCTGTTTAATGCTCCTTACCTAACCATCCACTGATATAGGTAAATGTCATCGACATAATATCAAAAGGTATATCTCACTTTATGAAAATAGACGTACAGATATATCAATTTGAAATTGGTGCACAACAGCGGATATTCAAAACCAAATATTTGCCGACCGGCAAACAGCCCAGGTGATCTCCTCAAATATCACCGATTCCAACGAATCCCGATATAATGAGGATGATCACCTAATTCCCAATAACTTACTCCCACTCATCATCTGTAAAACCATACAGATGTGAGAATCATACCTGGTAAATACATACCCTGGAGTAAGTGTCTAATCGGGAAATCAGTTTTCCATTAACAGTACACTGTGAAACTGAAACATCGAAATGTTTCGTTGGGGTATCCCGGTATTCTTAGTAATGCCTCTTCCATTATCCAGATTCACAACTATAACCGTATAATTCTTTGCCACCTCTCTAAATCCCATCATATGTCTTTAGTCATTACCTTCTGCACACCCCTTTAGGCCAATTGGTTTTCTTCCTTCCCTACCGTTCGGCACCAGCCTATGGTTTGGAAGAAGACTATCCAATAAGCATAAAGGGTGTACTGTCCTAATCCTAGGAGCACTCGCAACGCAAGAGAAGGTGAAGATAAAAGACAACTGAATGTACTTTATTCCTATTTCTCCTGGACCAGAATCCATCCCCGAACTGGAACAAGTTCCTTTCGAGTTCGTATATAACCATACGATGGAATATCCAATAAAATGGGATCTTCGTAGTGATACGCAGTGTCCTAGAGAAAAACAAAGGTGATTTAGGATTGGCGAAGAAATACTTGGTTTGGTCGTGAATAGCAGTCGCATTTTACTTTGCCCTCTTACTAATCCCTTGCTTTGTCTTAATCTTAATACCTTCTGTACACCGTTTAGGCTAACTGGTTTTCTTCATTCCCTACCGGTCTGCACCAGCCTATGGTTTGGAAGAAGACTATCCAATTTGCGTAATAGGTGTACTACTCCTAAACCAAGGAGTACTCGCAACCTGAGAGAAGGTGAAAAGAAAAGACAACTGAATAGTCCTATCCGTTTTCTCCAGAACCGGAAACCATCCTCGAATTCCTTCGAGTTCGTATCTAACCATACGATGGTTTTGTCCAATGGAAGTGGACGTTCGCAGTAATACGGGGTGTCCTGGAGAAAAGGGTAAAAGTAGGAGTGGCAATGAGGTCTGCAACTCTGACAATCCAAAAGCCAGTGTTAAGAAGGTTCGGTCAACTAGGTCACTGAGTCATAGTCTTAGGGTCGGGTCAAAGGTCGCTGCCAAAGAGAGAGAGAAAAGAAACACTCAGCGTGCACTCTATCCTAGATCAGAATGGTTACCAATTTATCTAATCTGGAAAACCTCCCACTGTACCTCAAAATCTCCTCCAAACCTGAAAGAAGAATTAGTCGGGGTCACCCGAGGAGTAAACCAACTCATCAGTGGGAATCGGGATCCAACTGTCATTGCATGATAACGTGACGGAATCCGCTCACGGTGTCACACTCCAGAAGGTATGCGCATATCTGGCAAGTTTCAGTACTTTTGAAACTCCCGATGTGATTTCTGCCCCATGCTCTTATGACCTTGACTTTGGCCAACATATCATAAGTCACATGTCAAGTTCAACCCGTCATTCTCCAGGTTAATTTGAATCCACCCGTACATACCCTTGACTTTGGCCAAAATGGCAGTACGACTGTCCCAAACCAACGCATCTATCTATGCTGCATATGAATAGCCAACAGCTACCAAACACTGTGCCTTGACTTTGGCCAACATACACAGCTTGAATACTATTGACTATCCATATGAAACGACGGAGGGCTACGAATGGTTTCTGGCGAAAACCTTTAACGTAATGAACTTGATCTCGTTGAAGGAACGGATAGCTTTTTAGAAAATATAGTGACGAAAACCTTTACTAAAGAGGTCACTCCCGGTGAAGGGATCTCGGCTCTTTCCCCGTAGAATGGGGTGCAGGATATTCCAACTGAATACCACGGTGCAAAGCAAAAGTAATCGGCTATAGTGAAGTTAATGCCCTGACGCAAACTTCTGTCCAAGGGGTCACTCCCGGTAAAGGGATCTCGGCCCTTGCCTCGTCGACTGAGGAGCAGGATATTCCAAATGAATACCACGATGCAAAACAAAAGTAAACGTCCTTGCAATAACAGCTTTTTGAAAAGTGTTCCAACAACATCAGAATAGGTTTGTTTAACTTGCATTGATCCGAATCAACACAGTCCCATCAATGATCACACCACAAAGAACGAAAATATACTGACGTACGTATATGCCATCCGCATTCGCCACTGGGTCCCGTCATCACCCGTTAGGTTAGCTTACTAACGGCAGAGCGGGGACTGGACTAGCGCGGATGAAAAACATATACAACATCTACTAATATATATACCAATATATTATATTTCGCTCAAGGCGTGAAAAGAAATGCAACATCACAGAAATGTACAGCATCACAGAACAATACAGATTTCTGGGATCCCCGGGTTTCACAGAGCCACTACTGAAACCCGACGTTCCCCTGGTCGTGTGGATAGCCTGTGCAATGAAATCCTAGACCCCTACGGGCGCGGCAAGTCACCCGCCAAAACCTGAAGCGAGGCAGCCCCCTTCAGCTCCGTGAATGGACCACCCAGCACTCCACGGAATCCGGCAACTTGGGCACCCCTCCTGGGTCAACCTGTACCCCCTACGAGTGCGGCGAATAGCCCGCCAATCCCAGAGTGAAGCCCCCTCCGTCTCAATGCCATGAGATGCAGGCTTGTTGCCCTATAGAACCCGGCTATCCGTGCACCCCACCGCGGGGTAATCCTAGTGCAGAAAGTAAAATATACATACACCGGGTACATCGACCGCAACCAGGTCGTGCCCCAAAAGAATAATACAATCAGGCAGTGACGGCAGTCCACATGTCGGACGCTCGCCCCGCAATATCAAATGTACATAATACAACAGCACAGTACTAGCATTGCATCCAGGCTATCCCCCACGACCGATCCGCAACATCACAGCATAAACATAGAACATCAACGTGAAAATCACGTTCGCAAATCCGTCTAACCGGGCTATAGCAGTTAGACCGGATTTACCGATCAAGTGACATTCACGGTCGCAGATATAATGTAAATACTGTGAAATATGTGTTTAAAATTTTCCGATTGACCAAAAATTAACAAGTGGGCCTCCAATCAAAACTGTAGCACTCACAGAAAACCTGGGCCCAATTTTAATATTCCAAAACCCATATTTTAAGCACAGAAGGCCTCTGAAAAAAAATGGTGAAGTGATCTCCACAGTGTGCGGCGGAAGGGCGGCGGAAATGGGGTTTTCGCGGCGCTTTCGCGCTCCCACTGTGGAGTTACTTTGTCGAATTTTTACAGAGTTCTTAGATTTTCCAGTACATCAATATTTTACAACCTGAAAAATTTTTAGACTTCAAAAAATTTCAACAGAAACTGATGTGAAGGAAAAAATACGGTTTTGGAATTTTGGTCGATCGGAACTGAAAAACACATCAAACGAAGCTAGACGAAGTTAATGGCGAGGCTCTGATACCACTGTAAGTGCACGGCGGCGCCCCGGCCGTCAAACCGACGGTCAAATGCGGAAGCGGTGATAAACTTTAATTTTGCGGACTTTGCAAACCGACACCACCGCGCACTAAACACCCGGATCGGGCCATTAAACTTGTCCTAGCTAACTAACAAGATAGGGAAGAGATGTACCGACTGATCCGAGTCCTCCGGTCTTCATCTCCACTCCGATCTCCTCGCGGAATCTCCGTCCGTCTCCTCTTCGCCAGAAGGGCACCACGTCGCCTGCATCTTTTACGGGCTCCCGCCTCTATACCGAGGCAACTCGGGCATGAAGCCGGCAACTCGACATGCTCAAGATATGCTGTAGAATGTAGTGTAGATGATGCTAGTCTCATTTGGGGTTTGTTGTTGCCTTGATGGAGGAATGGAGAATAGAAAAATGGTGCTTGCATTTTTCTAGCAAGAAAATGAGATCATGAATGAAACTCTCAAGATGAAGCTCTCTTCTTCTTCTTCTCTCTTTCATTTTCTCTCTTGAAAAACTTATTATTCCTTATCAAATGAATGGTGGAGGAAAGAATGTATATGAAGCATGAAGGGAGGTGAGTGTAGGAAGTGTAAAGAGGTGACCACATCCTAGACAAAGAAACATCAACCATACTTCACTCCATACCCTTTCCAATCTCATTAATACAAGAATGGTGCAACAAAAGAAAAGATGCTATCATATCAAATCTTATGCAATAAAGCCCCTCCACAAAAGTTATTTGCACAATTGCAAATAACCCCCTCCATCGGAAAAGTCCGGCCGGGAAAGAACAAAGGAAAACCGGCCGGAACGGAAAGCAAACTGGCAACTCCAGAAAACTGGTCCCGTAATAAATTACAGGAAAACCCCATACTGTGCATACACACGCGCATCTGTATTCCGTCCGGATACAAATGCAATGAGACAAAATCTACACTGTACTATACTAGGATCCGGCTTAAACCAAAGCCGGCTAGTAATATCCGTCCGATCCTGATCCGTGCAATACCGCACGTATCTGATCGAACGCTGCCATATAACCATACGGCCACTAGTACAAAACTGTCCGATCCTGATCCATGCAATAACGCACGTATCTGATCGGACCCTGCCATATCTCCATACGGTCTCTACAGCGTTTCGCCCGAAAGCTTGAGTAACTGAAAGTGTGGTGGACTCTAAAGACTCGTCAATACTATGGCTGTGGATTTAACCACTAGCACGTCAGAGGTATAAGCCAATACGTGACGGGCCACCAGCTATTGACTAAAAGGGACGTCGATGAGGAAGCTCACCCCGACACCCAACTGAGCCTGTCAGTGACAATATCCGTACAGTCCGGTCCGTTCGTCTATGAGCATCGCATGTCGGGCCTAGGGGGTTGGTAAAAGTCAGACCCCCCAAAAGCGGTACAAGTCGTGTCGGAGTGTAGCCTAGAACACCCTGAGATACTACTGGAATACCTACCAGTAAATCTCCTGCCTTGGCCAAGGTCTTCGTGTAATGGCTCTCCTAGACACAGCGCGACCTCACCCCCAATACCGGGAGAGACGAACCCCCGAAGATCCGCTCACTGCCTCCATGTGGCTCGGGACTGTACCCAACTAAAACCTGTTTGCACGACTCCTTTGAGCCGTGGTAGGGTAGTAATCAAAGTACAATGGGAACTCACACGAGACAAATGACGATCCCCTGGTCGATGAACTAACCTGTACACATGTCACCTGGGAACTGCTATCTGACGTCTGGTATAAGACCAACTAGCATGTTCCCGGCGAGTCCTGTCCGGTGTACTCATAACCCAATGAGCACCTGTATACATCTTAGGTGAACCAACTGACACCAGTGGCTTGTGAGACCGGCCACCGCCCCTCGTCGGGGTCTCGACTGTATACACTAGTCTACTCTGGAGAATCGATGCCCTGTCTCGAAACTCCTACGACTAGGGACCTTTTAAGGATGCGCTTATAGACTCCAGCTCTCACTTATATGATCGCCCTCATACTGCTGGCAGTTAAGCAAGAATCCTAGGGGCTCTATCAACGTGCAATAGCGACATGTCATGTCACCTAAAGCAGTACACGATGATAAAGGTAAACCAGATAGCATACTATCATCTCGAGTAAGACTGTCCTACCGGGATAGGTCCTCCCTCAATCATTGCAATCACGTGCCTGTGATCCAATAATTGACTCTGAGGGCACTATCTCCAACAGATAGTACACCTATTACGCAAATTGGATAGTCTTCTTCCAAACCTTAGGCTAGTGCCGAACGGTGGGGAATGAAGAAAACCAATTAGCATAACGATGGTGTACAGAAGGTGATAAGTTAAGACAAAGAAAGGGATTAGTAAGAGGGCAAAGTAAATTGCGACTGTTATTCACGACCAAACCGAGTATTTCTTCGCCAATCCTAAATCACCTTTGTATTTCTCCAGGACACTCCGTATCACTACGAAGATCCACAGTTTATTGGATACTCCATCGTATGGTTATATGCGAACTCGAAAGGAACTTGTTCAAGTTCGGGGATGGATTCTGGTTGAGGAGAAATAGGAATAAGGTTTATTCGGTTGTCTTTTATCTTCACCTTCTCTCACATTGCGAGTGCTCCTAAGATTAGGACAGGTTACCCATTATGCTTATTGGATAGTCTTCTTCCAAACCATAGGCTGGTGCCGAACGGTAGGGAAGGAAGAAAATCATTTGGCCTAAAGGGGTGTGCAGACGGTAATGACTAAAGACATATAAAGGGATTTGGACAGATGGAAAAGTGATATACGGTTACAGTTGTGAATCTGGATAATGGTAGAGGCATTACTAGGAATACCAGGATACCCCATCGAAACATTTCAATGTTTCAGTTCAACTGTGTACTGTTAAAAGAAAACTGATTTCCCGATTAGACACTTGCTCCAGGGTATGTATTTACCAGGTTGGATTCTCACATCTGTATGGTTTTACAGATGATGAGTGGGAGTAAATTATTGGGAATTAGCTGACCATCCTCATTATATCGGGATTCGTTGTAATTGGTGATATTTGAGGAAGCCACCTGGGTTGTTTGCCGGTCTGCAAATATTTGGTTTTGAATATCCGTTGCTATGCACCAATTTCAAATTGATATATCTGTACGTCTATTTTCATAGAGTGAGATATACCTTTTTGAAATTATGTCTATGACATTTGCCTATATCAGTGGATGGTTAGGTAAGGAGTATTGAACAGCGGTGTAATTCTTCTTAACCATAAGTACAGTTTTCAACCTACGACGCATAGTGAATGAGTTTTCAGACTCAAGGGACTTGTACAGAGTATTGTATGTTGTCCAGCGTCCATCAGGACAGAGGAGTTGGTCCACGTACTATATTCGGTTTACTTATGACTTCTCTAGTTTTTAGACAGCTGTTTCGTGGAAACACAAGGTCCGAATTTTGAGAAGTTATAGGTATTTGAATAAAGTAGAGAACCAAGTATTGCAAGTATCGGGATTCTTCAAAGTGATCGAAGATATAGATACTTGTGTATGGTGTTCAGTTGATAGTAATGATTAAGAGAACTTGCTTCTCTTTCAAGTTACTCATAATTGGAAGCATTCCTAAGTTGAATAACGCTGATCGACCTCCTTCCATTTAGTTGACATGCACTGGAGACAGCTGCATGATTTGAATCTGGTTCAATTAAATCAGTGCCTCTGGTTCTATATTGGATATAGAACAGTTCATATCTTAACGATGTTAAGGTACGGGGAGTTGTCCGGCTTATGCTTAAAACCAGACACTGGACAACTCAAGGCACGTTTCTGTAATGGCTGTTTGTGGGTTAACCCAGGCTATGACGAGGGTTGACTTTCTACCATCTAGAAGATCAATAGTGATATTGTTCTTCACTCGCCACAATTTTAAAAGAAATGGATTTTTCAGAAAACAGTAGTGGGAGTATGGTAGAACTGGAAGCGATTCCAGAACCGCAAACGATTACTAAAGATTTGATAAGAACCTGAAGATTCAATCTGGTCTGACATTCCATTAGCCATTCCGCAGATATGGTAGGTAACCTCATGCACTCGAGAGATACTTCGGTATGCTCAAGGACGGTGGCAGGGAGGTTCTTGTTTACCCAGACTTTCCATTGCTGTTGTTCCAGACTGTGAGACCCGGCATGAGGATGAGTTTAGCGTCATTCTAAACTGGCTTTAGAAGTGTATGTCTATATGACTCTGCCAGAGGGTTGTCGTAGTCAGTGGGAGCAGCGGAACCATTGGTGGAAAGTTGGCTTATGTCTATTTATAGACTGAAGCAGATATAGCGGAGATAGATCATCTATTTTTGATGTGAAGTCATAGGTTTGACTTCATCAGAATAGGGGATGGATCTGCTAAGGAGGTAGTAGAGTGTAATGTCCTGGTATTTGGATGACATACACAGAGTAGGAAGTGATATTTCTATACTACGATCGGTAATACTTTGGTTGTCACACAGTGGTTTCTCCACACAGGACTTGGATATTATATCAAACATTCTGGTTACTAGATCTATGGTTTTAGATCTAGATTTGGGTGGTTTCCTAATCTGGGTACCTTGACAGCATTCTATGAGTATTTAGAATGGACGACTCCTGGCACGGTAGTATACCTGCAGGTAATGGAGTCACCCTCTCCAAAGGTGACTTACAGACTAAAGGGGAGAGGGATACGCATGATTGACAGATCACTTGCTTAGGCAATTGAGTCAATCATGAGATGTGAAGTACCACACCAGATGTTATTCTTGCAGTAGGTGCAATAAGTTGATATTAATCCAATCCTGGAGAAACAGTCGGAAGCAGTTTTAGAACATAAGTTGATGTTCTAGGGATGTGATAACGACAGCCTCTTTTAGGAGACGGTTATCATTCCAGGCTTCCAAGGTGACATGGATGGCAGGGTGGCTGTCAGAGTTATAGTTTCTCCTTCTGACGAGGGGCAGTATTTTGGACAGGTGGTCCAAGGCAATACTGAGGGAGGCATGGCGCTGGGTACTGATTAAGTTCAGTTATCGATACAGTCTAAGAAGTTTGGATTTGGAGTTCATTTATGAGCTAGGTCCCATCAGATATCCAGACATACTCTAAGACAGGTATTGCTCATTTCGGGAGATGGTTTTCTCCGCGAACTTGAGATATAGAGAGACATAGAAAGAAACATCACAGCGGATCCACTCACTGAGGCTATTCCTCGAACGCAATAGTTTCGCAAAACGAGCTTTGTGAGTCTGACCAGTAGAGGAGTTGGGCGTTCGGTATCACACGGGCTGTGAGTATGCGACATCGCAATAATTAGCCTTGAGTGCAAGTGGGAGATTGTTGGAGATAGTGCCCTCAGAGTCAATTATTGGATCACAGGCACGTGATTGCAATGATTGAGGGAGGACCTATCCCGGTATGACAGTCTTACTCGAGATGATAGTATGCAATCTGGTTTACCTTTATCATTGTTTACTGCTTCAGGTGATCTTACAGGTCGCTATTACACGCTGATAGAGCCCCTAGGATTCTTGCTTGACTGCCAGCAGTGTGATGGCGATCATATACGTAAGAGCTGGTGGTCTATAAGCACATCCTTAAAAGGTCCCTAGTCTTGGGAGTTTCGAGACAGGGCATCGATTCTCCAGAGTAGACTAGTGTATACAGTCGAGACCCCGACGAGGGGCGATGGCCGGTCTCACAAGCCAATGGTGTCAGTTGGTTCACCTAAGATGTATACAGGTGCTCATTGGGTTATGAGTACACCGGACAGGACTCGCCGGGAACATGCTAGTTGGTCTTATACTTGACGTCAGGTAGCAGTTCCCTGGTGACATGTGTACAGGTGAGTTCATCGACCTGAGATCGTCATCTGTCTCGTGTGAGTTCCCACTGTACTTTGATTACTACCCTACCACGGGCTCAAAGGAGTCGTGCAAACAGGTTTTAGTTGGGTGCAGTCCCGAGCCACATGGAGGCAGTGAGCGGATCTGCAGGGGTTCGTCTCTCCCGGTATTGGGGGTGAGGTCGCGCTGTGTCTAGGAGAGCCATTACACAAAGCCCTCGGCCGAGGCAGGAGATTTACTGGTAGGTATTCCAGTAGTATCTCAAGGTGTTCTGGGCTTCGCTCCGACACGACTTGTACATCTTTTGGGGGTCTGACTTTTACCAACCCCCTAGGCCCGCCATGCGATACTCATAGACGAACGGACCGGACTGTACGGATATTGTCACTGACAGGCTCAGTAGGGTGTCAGGATGAGTTCGCTCATCGACGTCCCTTTTAGTCAATAGCTGGTGGCCCGTCATGTATGGCTAATATCTCTGACGTGCTAGTGGTTAAATCCACAGCCATAGTATTGACGAGTCTTTAGAGTCCACCACACACAGTTACTCAAGTTTCGGGTGAAAAGCTGTAGAGGCCGTATGGAGATATGGCAGGGTCCGATCAGATACGTGCGGTATTGCACGGATCAGGATCGGACGGTTTGTACTTGAGGCCGTATAGATATATGACAAGGTTCGATCAGATACGTGCGGTATTGCACGGATCAAAATCGAACAGATATTACTAGCCGGCTTTGGTTTAAGCCGGATCCTAGTTTAGTACAGTGTAGATTTTGTCTCAATGCATTTGTTTCCGGTAGGAATACAGATGCGGGTGTGTATGCACAGTATCGGGGTTTTCCTGTAATTTATTACAGGACCAGTTTTCTAGAGTTGCCAGTTTGAATTCCGTTCCGGCCGGTTTTCCTTTGTTCTTTCCCGGCCGGACTTTTCCGATGGAGGGGGTTATTTGCAAGTTTGCAATTAACATTTGTGGAAGGGGTTTCTTGCATATGGATTGATTATGACGGCTTCATGATTTGACAAGTATCATGAGATCCTTTTTCTTTCTTATCCTTTGCTTTTTGAGATTAGAACGGGATGTGAGGTTTGCTTTTGATATGGTCACCATTTTCTATCTCCTACACTCACCTCCCTCTTGTATTATGTTTTGCCCTCCATCCATTTCCATTTTAAAAGAGGCCGGCCACACAATGGTGAGGGAGAAAAAAAAATGTGAGGTTCATTTGTATGAATATTTGATCATCTCATTTCCTTGCTAAAAAAATTTGAAAGCACCAATTTTTCTTAAACTCTTCATCCATCCTCCATGGAAACTAAAACCCCAAATGAGATATAGCCTCTACACTACATTCTACAGCAAATCTTGGAGCGTCGGCTAGCCAACTTCGCGCCCGAGTTGCCTCGGTATTGAGATGGGAGCCCGTAAAAGATGAAGATGATGTGGTGCCCTTCCGGCAAGGACGCGACGACCGGAGCTTCCGCGGGAGATCGGGACGATGACGAGATGACAGGAGGACTCGGATCACTCGGTATATCTCTCACCCCATCTCTAGTTAGCTAGTATCGGTTAATGGTTACGATCCGGGTTTTATTGTCCGCGGTAGCGCCAGTTTAAAAGTTAAGAAAATTTTTGATTCCGCATTTTGGCCTCAGATAGACGGCCGGAGCACTGCCGTGGCGCAACACCCTACACAAACCATGGTGACAGGAACCTCAATCAAGTATCGACGAAAAAGATCAAAGGGATGAAAGAGTCAACAGATCCCCATACTCATTTCTCTCCCTCTTCTACTTCATTTCCTGCGGCCGCCCCTTCCTCCACCTTCAAGCCTTCATTTCACCTCTAAAACATCACTAAAACCCCACACTCATTTCACAAAAAATGTGCACAAGCTTGCAACCTATAGGATGGACCAAGAAAGTTTTCATTTTGGCGCTGTTGAGGATTCATGTGGGTCTTATGAGGTAATTCCTCCACAATTAGAGTGGTATTTCTTGTGCTTAAGTTTCGATTCAAGTTTCATATCGATATTGTGTGTTTTTGTGGAATTGTGGATAACCTAGTTAGGGTTTGAGGAAATATTGAGCAGTGTACGTGGAACATATGCATCATCGATAATGGTGCTGGTGTCCTAACAGCATGATGGTAATATAGCAATAAACACATGCAAAGCGATGTGAATAGCATGAATATGCTGAAATCGAATAATCAACGCAACAGTAAAGAATCTACAGATCTAAGTATCAAGTAAACCGGGAGGGGTATGGAAACCATCTAAATCTGAGTCGATATGTATATATATATAGTAGTCGGTGATCCCGCCTCAGTAGTATCGCGTACGATACAGTAAATCATATGATATTCTCAAGTCATGAGTGCGGATCTATCATCAATATAAAGCTCGTACGGTAAATCGTCGTACGGCATCCCAATAGCCGGGTACGGGTCAGTATCACATTGCTCTAATCAAATATCAGGTATCATTATCATCATATCACATAATCTGGGGTACTGATATAAGTCTAGTACAAATCGATACCATCTATAAAGTACGAATGCGGGGGTAAACACACATCCAAGGATGCAAGAAATCACATGTCATATCCCAAATACGAATCATATCAAATCACCGATCTCACGGCACAAAGCCCAAAACCATCGACTCATCTCCAATGTCATCCAATATCATCAAACATAATGCAAGTATAATGAATATGCAGGGGTGTGCGTGTAGGTGTAAAGCTATTCTAGGGTTCGCGACTATGAACTACACTAGTTACTTTTAACCCTAAACTATCCATAATACACCTAACTATCATATATAATATAACAACTACGGACTGCGGGGGTGCTATACGCCATCCACCCGACTTCCCCCTATAGATATAACCTACTCACATTGCGTCTTCATTTTTAGACATCGCCACGCGCTTCCTTGTCGTCCCGAAGTCTTCATGGGTACCTACATATCAAAACATCGCATATGCGCATTAAAACCAAATCAAAGCTAAAACGGCACGCGAAACCCAAAACGATACGATAAGGGGCATATAGGTTAGAACCTATGGCACGTCTTCAAAACCATCAACCAATCCTCGATATCGTCGTATAAACGCCAATTAGTCGAGGTAAAACACGATACACAATTTCAGAATTAAAAAATACGGAATACGGAAACACGAATCCAAAACAGCAACTAAGAAAATATGCTCCAGATTTCACCCTATGTCAAATTAGACAAATCTATATATACCAGGGGTCTAATCTATGGATGTAGGGGCTACAGAACCAAAACGAGCAAGTTTAGTGCAGATATGGCCGCAAATTGCGGCCAATGGGAATAAATTGGCGGCCTGGAAATAGAAGTGGGGGCTGGGGTCTTGTGTGGTGGTTCCTAGGTGCCTGCACATCTCACTGTCCAATCAGTTTTATTTTAGGATGTCTCGGGTGATAGCAGATTCCCAAATACAATCCGAGAATTGCAGTTTTTCCCGACATCGTCTCATAAATCCGTATTCTGGGTTAAAGCTTTAGGTTAGGGTCCAATATAACATCACACCAAGATTCTAAGGTCACAACAAGTCTTAGTTTCACTTCACAACTCAATATTTCCTCAAACCCTAACTAGGTTATCCTCAAATCCACAAAAACACACAATATCGATATGAAACTTGAATCGAAGCTTAAGCACAAGAAATACCACTCTAATTGTGGAGGAATTACCTCATAAGACCCACATGAATTCTCAACAGTGCCAAAATGAAAACTTTCTTGGTCCATCCTATAGCTTGCAAGCTTGTGCACATTTTTTGTGAAATGAGAGTGGGGTTTTAGTGAAGTTTTAGAGGTGAAATGAGGGCTTGAAGGTGGAGGTGTACGGTTCCTAGGCACTCTCAAGAGGTCTCACAAGGCATCAACCATGCCAATTTCAAAAATACGGGGTGCCGAGAAACCCTAATACGGATCATCGGCTAGATTTCTAGGCGATAAAAGAACTAGTTTACAACTAAACTATAAAATAACGGAAATACAACCTTTGTAGATCCGGTCCTCCACCTCCACGACTCCGTGATGAAGTCCTCTCCGCAGTCCATATCAAATCCCGGGCTCTAGCGTCGGCTTCGTCGGAGAAATGGCGAGCTAGGTCGTCGATGTCCATGCCGAAGATGATCTACGTCGAGGCATCACTAAATCAAGCTCCAACTTCACCAAGTCATGAAAACTTGTGAAGGAAACACACTCTACTACTTGGCAAGAGGTAGAGGATGAAGAAATAGGAAGTGGGTAGACTTTAGAATTGGATTTCTCACTCTAATTCATCAATCACCATTGATGAAGTAAGCTTCTTCATGTGAAGAAGAAGAAGATGATGAAGCAGGAATTGTATTAAGTTAATTAGAATTGAAAAGAAAAAAGAATCCTTATCATCAATCCAACCATAGTTAGGTGTAGAGAATAGACTAGGGTTAGTGAATGGTTAGGTTAAGGAGATGAAGACAAAATGGTCAAAGTTGCATGAATCTTCAAGAAACTTCATGAATTAAAGCAACCATTTTGTTTTGTTCTCTCTTTATTAATCCAAAACGAAATAGATAAATGAATGGATAAATAAAAACCTAACCATATACTTAACCAAGGTTTAATTCTTTACACTTAACCAATCAAGCATGTATCATCAAACATGATACAATCAAGTGCACACAAGTATATCGCATATACAATGCGCACATCCGAGTGAGAAAATCCATCTTAAGTGAACCGATACTAGTTAATGCAAAGTAATATATCAGATATATAATTATGCATTAAATCATTAAATCAACACTTGATTTAATGATCCGGTCATATCGCATATAACCGACTAATATCATTAGTAACATCTGATCGAATCAACACTTGATCCGATAACCCGGCTATATCGCATATAACCGATCAATGTCACAAATCGCGAGAATCGAATACAGTATCACATACTGGTATCATTCTCGGTCCCGCGCATATCTCATATGCTCTCCTATTTCGTTTCGCTTGAGCCAGGAAACCTCTGTGTAGGACTCTAAAGACTCGTCAATACGCCGGCAGCAGGTGATGATCATATCAAACACCCACAAGCCGCAAGCGGTCTGGTAAACGTAACGGCCACCCGGGTATTGAGCGATCAGAAGATCGACGAGCAAGCCCGCTCACACTCCAGTGAATCCAACCAGTAACACTACCGTACAGTCCGGTCTGATCGTCTGATATGTCGCATATCTTGCCTAGGGGTGGTAAACGTCAGACCCCAATAGCTCGATAAGTCGTGTCGATATGAGGCTCATAACGGGTCGAGAAACTACCGGTAACACTTACCAGCAATTCTCTGATCAGCCCTGCCCAGGGACTTCCTGTTATAGCCAATCGAACACAGTGCAACATCAACTCCCTATACCGGGAGAGACGAATCTCCTCCTATCGCTCATTGCCTCCATGTGACTCGGGACTGTACCCAAAAACCACCGTTTTGCACGCCCTCTTGGACGTGGTAAGATGGAAATCAAAGCACAGTGGGAACCATACAAGACTCTATGACGATCTCGGGTCAACAGACTACTCTGTACCAGTGTCACCAGAGAACTGCCATCTGACGTAAGGTATAATACCATCTGGGAGTTCTCGGCGAGTCCGTCCAGTGTACCCTGTCTCTACTGAGCAACCGTATATCATCTCTGATGTCAAACACCAATGGTTATGGGATCATCCATCACCCATCTGTATGGGTCGAGTAGGTACACGCTAGTCTACTCTGGTATATCGATGCCCCGTCTCGATACACCCACGACTAGGGACTTTGAAGGATGTACTTATGGACTACCATGTCCCCACTAGTATGATCCACATCATAGTCCAGGTAGTCAAGTACACATCCTAAGGGCTTTACCAAAATGTAACAGAGAGACAATCAGTGTACACGTTAAGGTAAAGTATAACTAGATAGCATACTATCATGTCGAGCAAGAAAGTCCTCCCTATATATGTCCCAGCATCCACTACAATATACATCCTATGTATAGTAATGGCCTCTAGGGCATACATATAACTAACAATCTCCCACTTGCACTAGGGCCATCTGTAGCAGTGGTTGTAGTATCTCATACTCAACTATCCCATAAAAAGTCTCTCTCTGGGAATAGGCCTTCGTGAGTGGATCCGCCGTGTTAACCTCTGGGTCTGCTCTCCTAACCTCGATCATCCTGGAGATCAACTATCTCCATGATCAGGCGATACTGCCTTAGAATAAGTCTGAATCACTGATGGGACCGTCGTTCCTTGGCATAAGCCACAACTCCATTGTCACACAATGGGAGGAACATAGTTCATCTCATGAACCAATATACACCCAAACATCCTCTTTGGTAGCATCTTAAGTAGCGATGTATCGTGCCTTTATCGTCTAGTATGCCACGGTATTTAGCTTGGAACTCTTCCAACATACCGTCCCTTTACTGAGGGTAAAGATAATGCCTGCGACTGACATTCAGTCGTCTTTATCACTCTGGAACACTTCCAGTGATTCTCCCCAGGATCGATTGATACCATCTCACTACAGCTAGTGAGAATCCTAACATCCAATTAAATCTATCTCATAGATCCAAAACTCAGGATTTAGGAGGTATCACTTTGATCCTTTATGGAGAATCATTGTGATAAGCAGAGATTGATCGAGCGTAGCATAAGAAACTCCTTTCTTATCAAAAGTATGTCATCCACGTACTCTACGAGAATCACCACCATACTCCCTACTACCTTTTTCTTTATACAAAGTTCATCTACCATTTTGATGATGTCAAACTCTTTGACTAACACATCAAAACAGACGTTCCAACTCCGCGATGCCTGCTTTATCGTATAAAGCATCTTGCACACGTTTCCACTGCTCCCACTGTCTACGAAGCTCTCTGGCTGTGTACTTATAGATGCACTCTTCTAAATCAGTATTTAGAAAAGCAGTCATGACACCCAACCGTCACATATCGTAGTCATGGTATGTAGCCGTGGCAAGTAGTATCTGGATGGACTTAAGCATAGGTACTGGAAAAGGTTTCATCATTATCCACGCCTGGTCAATGACGAAAACCTTTAACAAGTCTAGCTTTGAAAGCCTCAACTTTTTCATGTACACCAAGTAATCTTCTCATGATATACTTGCTCCTGATGGGAATTTAACCCTTCAGATATAGCAACCAAAGTCCAAACTTTGTTGGTGTATAAGGATTCCATCTCAAATCGATAAACATCCAGCCATTCTCACAGAGTCCTACTCCTGATAGCCAGGTCGAAACTAGTTGGGTCATCATCTCATGATGCAATCCTCTCTCCCACTGTCATCGAGAAACCAAAGTATCTCTCAGGTGGGTGAGGAACCCTACTAGATCGGCGGAGAGGCTGAGGTTCGTTGGTTACTACTGAATCCTTTGGTTTTATCAAATCATCAGCTGCAGTCTGTATAGCTGGAACATTTCCAGTTCTACATAATAGATCTTGCCTCGAGCTTGTCCGGATTTTGTTTTTCAGACATAGGCCGGACAACCCCAAATCTTAACTAACTTAAGATATTGGCTCTTCCCTTTCCATATCACATATGAAGTGGTAGGCAACTGATTTGATCGGAACCCTATTCAATAGGTATGCAACTTCTCAAGTGCATAACACCCAAAAGGAAACAGGTAACTCAGTAGTACTCATCATAGAGCACACCATATCAAATAGGGTGTATCTGCTCCGCCCTGATATACCATCGTGCTATGGTGTATACAGAGGAGTAATTCTGAGAGAGAATCTCATTCTTAGAATAGTCCAGGAATCCCGTGCTTTAGTATTCTCCTCCTTGATCACATCAAAGGACATAATACTAATACCCGTATTTTGGTTCTCTACTTCTAACTTATATTCTGTGAATATCTCAAAAGGTTCGGACTTGTGTTTCAACAGAAACATATGTCTGAATCTTGAGAGATTATCAGAGAATGTAATGAAGTACAAAGAACCGGTCTTGGTATGTGTAGACAGGGGACCTACATACATCAACATGTATTATCCCAAAAGTTTACCAACTCTTTCTCTGTTTCCAATAAACAGAGCTATGGACATCTTATCTTTGTGACATGACTAGCGAGTTCCACAAGATGTAAATTCAAATTAATTTAAATATGCATCTTTATGTAACTCTAGCTAGTCGGGTCGCATTGATATGACCTAGTCTACAATACCTCAAGAAGGAACCGTTCATTTCTGAACTCTTCCTCTTGTGTGTGTTCCATATATTAAGAACTGTAGTTTGATTTAGAACATTAATGGTTTTAGATAACGTGCCTGAACCGATCAACTTTTGATATAGGAAATGTTCAAAACATTATCCAACAATACAAAATTTTATCATTTCTTTACTAATAAAGAGAGTGATATGATTTTGTATATCAGGTTCGGTATCTAATAACATTCGTTCAGAATCAATGTATTACAATACAGGGTGACAGTGACCGACAGACTTGGCTGCAACATTTGCCCCGTTTTCTGCCTCATGAAACTTATCACCCGTTCTCAGTTTTTCTACCCTTTTGTAGCCCTATGTAACATCTTACATATCTGGGATCCTGATCCGGTATCAAATACCCAGGATACGGAGGATACTGAGAAACAGTTCTTTGTAATGAACACACCCGAAGATGACGCATCATATGCACTTTCTTCGTTTGGGCGGCACGGGAAATCTGGTATTCCCCAATTACCTGCTCTGTCTTATAACAATTATAAGTTGGAGCGGGACCAACGTTCCCCAGCTCAGTATAACAAGCGGGTTCGGTCAATAATCCGTTTTATTATCTTGATTAAGGCGTGATATGGTCGCTACCTGGAGAGAGAGAGAAGAAAACACTCAGCGTGCGCTCTTGCAAGAATAGATTGGTTATTATTTTATCTAATCAGGATGGCTCCCACTGCTTTTTATCAAATCTTCCTTCAAACCCTAAAAGGATAGACTAGCCGGGATTAATTACACACTACAAGTTTGCCAATCTTTCAGCCAGGCCAGTGTCGGTACTTTGAGGGAGGTCCCCCGTGCTTTCGCACGAACCTAATTAATGTAAACCTCGTTTTCCCAGAGGCGTAACCCCGTTAACACCTTTCTAGACACCTACTTGATCGGCTAATTGTAATGTATAAAACTCTCCCAGGAGTAACAATTACTCGCAGCGGGTATCGGGATCCAACTATCTCATAGAAGGTATGCAATCTCATTGCAAATTTCAACACTTGAAATTCCCGATAATATTTTGCCCCAAGCGTGCTATGAACTTGACGAAAGCCAACAAACCATAGCCTGCTAGTCAAGTTCAACCCGCACATTTCTTGATCGAATTAAACCCACCCGCACGACCCTTGACGAAAGCCAACAATGCCGCACGACTACCCTAATCCAATCGCATCTTATGCTAGCAGATAAGCAGCATATAGCTACCGCACACTGCACCTTGACGAAAGCCAACAAATGCAACGCGAATACTATATACAACTTATCTAAAATGACGGAGGGCTACGACAAGTTTTTCTGAAAACCTATTGCGTAATGAACTTGATATCGTTGTAGAATCAAATGATTTTGAAATGGAGTGTTTTTTAGGCTTTTCTAGTTTTGCTAAAGGAGTCACTCCCGGTGAAGGGATCGTCGGTCCTTTCCTCGTCGAATGAGGTGCGGGATATATCAAATATATCACTGTGCAAAGCAAAAACACTTAAAAGCTATCAAAAGACAAACCGAGTGTGTAGCATCTGCCAGTTATTGCTAAAGGAGTCACTCCCGGTGAAGGGATATCGGTCCTTTCCTTATCGAATAAGGTGCAGGATATATCATATATACCGCTGTGCAAAGCAAGAACTGTAGCTACCTGTTTTATTTTGAAATTCGATTCTACAACATCTTAGGTTTCTTTTATTTCATTAATCATATTAATGAAGTCCCATCATTTAAGTACCTAAACATCACAGATAAATACGACGTACACTTATGCCATTCGCATTCGCCTCGATGTCCCCTCGTGCACCGTTAGGTTAGGTAACTAACGGCAGAGCAGGGCAGGGCTAGCACGGGTGTAAAACATAAGTAACGTCTATATAATATATCATATATATTATATACTGTATCTATCACAGAACATCACATGATCACATCACAGATATCGCAGCAGAAGAAACATATGAAATATTGGATATACTAGGACGTCCGTGTTTTTAATACGAGCCAGTATAAAACAAGGATTCCACGGTCGTGATGAATAGCTAAACCCACACCCCAAGACCCCTACGAGAGCGGCAAGCAACCCTACCAATTCTGGAGTTAGGAGACCCGGACTCGACTCCTCGAGTTGGTCTCCCACTGGACTCCAGAACCCGGTTACTTGTGCTCCCCTCCTTGGGTCTATCCTAGTGCAGAAAAGAAGATAATATACAACGGGTGACAACTTCCGCAACCTGGAAGTGCCCCAATAAAAAGAATATTACATATAAGTTTTTACATGAATGAAAATGAAAAACACTCATCTCACATAAAACCCCCCGGCTATTCAAACACGACGATCCAATATAACATATCCAGCAACACATAACATCACATGTCATCAACGTAAGTAAATATGCGCATCCCAATTGTCGTTGACATATAGCAACGAAACCGGCGATATCACATATTACACTTACGGTCACAGAAAAGAAAGTGTAAAACTACAACAGTTGGAATCCGCAACCTCTTTAGACATCGCATGCCTAACCAAATGAATTCCTTAGACATCGCATGCCTAACAATTATAAACCCCGCATTTTAGTCTCAAAATCGAAAACACTTTTCAATACCAAGTCGGGCAATTCAACAAGATTCCCGACATCCTGATCGAATACTCGTCGCAAACTTTAGTAGACGGCCGCACCCCCGATACCGTCGACGAAGTGCACCAAGGCGGAACACCGCTGCCGCGAGCACCCGAACGGATGCTTTCGGCGACGGGGTTCTCCTACAGTCACTTGGTCGGGGCTATGGAGTGAGGCTGTCTATTAAGTTTATCGGCGAGTATCCGCGTACGCTACGTGATTGCGACGGACTTTTGATCACATCAAAATTCCGTGGCAACCGAAAGTGAGACTAAACTGCTATGTTTATAATATTCATTCAGTTATCACATAACTTTTGTGAATTCCAATTGTTGTATCACATTCCGGATAAACAGAAAATGTTAAACTTTCCGATCGAACAATCGAACACCCAAGTTTTCTCGATACAGATCAACACATGAAACAAGTCTAAAAACATTCAGTTCGTGCCTCAGTACCAACGGTCCAGCCGTAGAAGGGTCAAGCCAACGCCTCACATGTGGCACGCCGTACTGCCCCAAACCCGAAGGTTCAAAGGGCAGTTCAAGACGGTCACATAATCGAGTTAAGGTTTGTTGTCTTCTAGAGGGTCCATCGAGTTACTTGCACTACTTAGAACGTCTTTAAACTACGGAAAAATCTAACACTTGGAAATTTCCCGACATGGGAAAAATTGGGTATTTATATCCGGTCGAACTTTTTAACATATTCTAAAATTTATCCGAAAAACACATAGACACAGTTTGATAATCCGATCGAATATACGAAGTCCCAACAATACCCCAGAAAACTCAACTGTTGAGTAAATATTAAAAAATTCCAGAAGACTCAGCAGCTCAGGACAAGAATTACTGTGCAAGCCACGTGATGTAATTCAAAAAATTGGCCGCGGAACCGCCGCGAATCCCATGGTGGGGGCCGCGGTTCCGCGCCTCTATAGTCGAATTAGCATCACATGCTTCACAGTAACTCATACAATTTCCTGCTGAAATTTTTGGCAATTTTTAATCTGGAAAAAGCCCAGTTTTTAGAAAAAGTCCAGAGAGCAATTTATATTAGGATTTCGGATTCGTACGGATTTCAAACGTCGTCTAGACTTCGCCTAAGGCTTTAGCTAGGCTCTGATACCACTGTAGGGTTCCTAGGCACTCTCAAGCGGTCTCACAAGGCATAAACCATGCCAATTTCAAAAATACGGGGTGCCGAGAAACCCTAATACGGATCGTCGGCTAGATTTCTAGGCGATAAAAGAACTAGTTTACAACTAAACTATAAGATAACGGAAATACAACCTTTGTAGATCCGGTCCTCCACCTCCACGGCTCTGTGATGAAGTCCTCTCCGCTGTCCATATCAAATCCCGGGATCTAGCGTCGGCTTCGTCGGAGAAATGGCGAGCTAGGTCGTCGATGTCCATGCCGAAGATGATCTACGTCGAGACATCACTAAATCAAGCTCCAACTTCACCAAGTCATGAAAACTTGTGAAGGAAACACACTCTACTACTTGGCAAGAGGTAGAGGATGAAGAAATAGGAAGTGGGTAGACTTTAGAATTGGATTTCTCACTCTAATTCATCAATCACCATTGATGAAGTAAGATTCTTCATGTGAAGAAGAAGAAGATGATGAAGAAGGAATTGTATTAAGTTAATTAGAATTGAAAAGAAAAAAGAATCCTTATCATCAATCCAACCATAGTTAGGTGTAGAGAATAGACTAGGGTTAGTGAATGGTTAGGTTAAGGAGATGAAGAAAAAATGGTCAAAGTTGCATGAAGCTTCAAGAAACTTCATGAATTAAAGCAACCATTTTGTTTTCTTCTCTCTTTATTAATCCAAAATGAAATAGATAAATGAATGGATAAATAAAAACCTAACCATATACTTAACCAAGGTTTAATTCTTTACACTTAACCAATCAAGCATGTATCATCAAACATGATACAATCAAGTGCACACAAGTATATCGCATATACAATGCGCACATCCGAGTGAGAAAATCCATCTTAAGTGAACCGATACTAGTTAATGCAAAGTAATATATCAGATATATAATTATGCATTAAATCATTAAATCAACACTTGATTTAATGATCCGGTCATATCGCATATAACCGACTAATATCAACAGTAACATCTGATCGAATCAACACTTGATCCGATAACCCGGCTATATCGCATATAACCGATCAATGTCACAAATCGTGAGAATCGAATACAGTATCACATACTGGTATCATTCTCGGTCCCGCACATATCTCATATGCGCTCCTATTTCGTTTCGCTTGAGCCAGGAAACCTCTGTGTAGGACTCTAAAGACTCGTCAATACGCCGGCAGCAGGTGATGATCATATCAAACACCCACAAGCCGCAAGCGGTCTGCTAAACGTAACGGCCACCCGGGTATTGAGCGATCAGAAGATTGACGAGCAATCCCGCTCACACTCCAGTGAATCCAACCAGTAACACTACCGTACAGTCCGGTCTGATCGTCTGATATGTCGCATATCTTGCCTAGGGGTGGTAAACGTCAGACCCCAATAGCTCGATAAGTCGTGTCGATATGAGGCTCATAACGGGTCGAGAAACTACTGGTAACACTTACCAGCAATTCTCTGATCAGCCCTGCCCAGGGACTTCCTGTTATAGCCAATCGAACACAGTGCAACATCAACTACCTATACCGGGAGAGACGAATCTCCTCCTATCGCTCATTGCCTCCATGTGACTCGGGACTGTACCCAAAAACCACCGTTTTGCACGCCCTCTTGGACGTGGTAAGATGGAAATCAAAGCACAGTGGGAACCACACAAGACTCTATGACGATCTCGGGTCAACAGACTACTCTGTATCAGTGTCACCAGAGAACTGCCATCTGACGTAAGGTATAATACTATCTGGGAGTTCTCGGCGAGTCCCTCCAGTGTACCCAGTCTCTACTGAGCACCCGTATATCATCTCTGATGTCAAACACCAATGGATATGGGATCATCCATCGCCCATCTGTATGGGTCGAGAAGGTACACGCTAGTCTACTCTGGTATATCGATGCCCCGTCTCGATACACCCACGACTAGGGACTTTGAAGGATGTACTTATGGACTACCATGTCCCCACTAGTATGATCCGCATCATAGTCCAGGTAGTCAAGTACACATCCTAAGGGCTTTACCAACATGTAACAGAGAGACAATCAGTGTACACGTTAAGGTAAAGTACAACCAGATAGCATACTATCATGTCGAGCAAGAAAGTCCTCCCTATATATGTCCCAGCATCCACTACAATATACATCCTATGTATAGTAATGGCCTCTAGTGCATACATATAACTAACAGGAGGAAGGGGCGGCCGCAGGAAATGAAGTAGAAGAGGGAGAGAAATGAGTATGGGGATCTTGGAAATGGGCTAAGTCATTGGTCAAAAGGGACCATACCTCTCTCTCTCATCCATACCTCATTATCTTATTCCTTTTCCATTTTCTTTTTCTTTTCTTTTTTCCCTTTTCTCCAAAACCTTCTCACTAGAATAGTAACCCCAAATAACATGATCGAAAATGCACAAGTGTGAAAAAGTGATATGTGCATGTTTTGCACAAAATTGTTAAAAACCCGATTAGCGATTTTTAATCACGATTAGCACTAAATTAGCATATAACTAATTATAAAAGATTAAAAATGGCATAATTCCATAAAATAATCTATTTTAGAATTTTCCATAATTTTTCCCAATTTTTCTGTATTTAATTATACCTAAATTTTAAAATATTCAATAAAATAATATTAAATTATAAAAATTCCCAAAAATAATATTTTAGTTTTTTGAAATGTTACAATCTACCCCCCTTAAATAAATTCGGTCCCCGAATTTAAATTTAAATGCCCAAATACCAAAACATCTCAGTAAAAATCCAAATGTCGGGGTTCCGAAAACATCAATACGTAGCGAATATCATAAAATGTACTGCTCTACTAGAAATCAATTCCCAAAATGTATATATAAGAATATCCTGTGCGTCTGGTGCGCAAGAAAATCAAAATCGATATATGTGTCCTACAGGTGTACAAAACAACATCTAGGTGCAACTGGTGTGCACGAAACATTTGTCATAGGCAACGTGTGTGCCTGACAGCAAAATCAGGTGCATATAATATGCACGAAGAGTCCTGATTTAGTGCATCTGGCGTGCACCAAAATCGTATATCAAATCACTAAAGGTACATGAAAGCTATGCTGGAAGTGTAAATCAAATCACTGCATAAGATAGGCGTGAAATCAAAATCAATACCTCAAATGTAATAACTATGCGCAAAATATAAATACCCAGTGGGTGCATAAAAAAAATGTCATAAAACTCAGTCATCAAAACTAAATCATGCAATAGAACGCCCAAAATACCAAAATCCAAGATGACGGATACGTGATAATCGAATCACAAAATCACAAATCATAAATACCGTCGTCGGTAGTTCTTCCTTCAAAGTCGAGAAGGAGTAGGTGCATCCAATGCTAGCAGCACAAGATATCCACTTGCCTCTTGCTCACGGTTTGGCGTCCTCTGCCTCTGGGTCCTTATCTTCTCTGCGGATTACCTATCTCGCAATCAATCGGCCCTTCGGCCCTGTTAGGTGTGCTAACGGGGACAATTCCGTTTCTGGAACTTCTCTGGTCATCTCTTAATCAATCATCACGACCACTCATAAAGCAGCATATCACTAACGCCGGCCTCTGGCTTTCCGAATGCACATCACACATCTGATCCTGGGTGCAAACATCTTTGCAGCAATGTCCTGGAAGGAATCCTGTTCAAGGTCTCTGCCGATCTTGCCTATGCCGATCTTTACGGAAGCTGGTACTCTTGCATAATCTCTTCTCGCTCAATGGACATCTGCGCCCTCAGCACAGCATTTCTCGAAAATTGGTCGCATCCTAACGCCTCTGTAAGCATATCAGGACTCTGGTCTCGACGGAAAGTAATGATAGCTCGTCAGCGTCCTGCACGAACCTCTGGTTCCACTTGTCTGTATCTCCGTCCACTTCGACGTCACGTCTCAATCTGCGCACTGCAATGCTCTCGGCTACGGTCGATCCGAAGTCTCTCGCATATCTCTTTTCTGCCGAATCACCAGGAAGTCATCATCCTTTACTGAAGCTAATTCTTGTTCCGGAATGGCTGCATACTCATCGTGCCTCTTTCTGGAAGCTATATCCTTAACAATGCCTATGCGTGCGTATCGCATCTCTGATGTCGGCGGAGCGGGACGTCATCTCGTCGAAATCTCTAGCGAACTCTTTACTTCACTCTGCTTCAATGTCGACTGATTCGGACTCGTCTCATCGTGGCTGCATGGACTGTGCTCCAACGGCTATACTCATATCTGGAGTCTCCCAAGCAAAGCATCCCATCACAAGATATCCGAATGATGTCGAAACATTCGATCGACTCGTCAGAACCTCATAATCCCCCAAGAGATCAACATCTTGAGTACAGTTTAATAGTATCGAGTACATGCCACAGCATCGGTAGTCCAGCCGTAGAAGGGCAAACCCAAGCCTCTCTAAGGGCGCCGCGGAACTGCCGCAAACCCTAAGGTTCAAAGGCTTTCACACGGTCATTAAGTCGAGTTAGGGTTTCATTCTTCTAGAGGGTCCATAGAATCGCCTGCATGTCTTTCCGTATACTTTAAACTTGGAAAATGGGCTCCTGACATTCGATCGTCTATGTCGACTCTCAACGTCTCGGCGTGAAGTCGTCTCTAGATGGAAGCAATCTATCTGATGACCTCACCTCGGTAAGCGAACGAACCACATGCCCTAGTCATCCACCCTCGGTGACTAGCGACTGTCTATCATATCTCCAAGTATGTACTCATGCTGCAGTAGCTCCAATCGTCTGGGCAATATCTAGTTATTAGCAGCAACAACCTGACTCTGATACCTATGTTTTGATATGTAGGTACCCATGAAGACTTCGGGACGACAAGGAAGCGCGTGGCGACGTCTACAAATGAAGACGCAATGTGAGTAGATTATATCAATAGGGGGAAGTCGGATGGATGGCGTATAGCACACCCGCAGTCCGTAGTTGTTATATTATATATGATAGTTAGGTGTATTATGGATAGTTTAGGGTTAAAAGTAACTAGTGTAGTTCATAGTCGCGAACCCTAGAATAGCTTTACACCTACACGCACACCCATGCATATTCATTATATTTGCACTATGTTTGATGATATTGGATGACATTGGAGATGAGTCGATGGTTTTGGGCTTTGTGCCGTGAGATCGGTGATTTGATATGATTCGTATTTGGGATACGTCATGTGATTTCTTGCGGGCTTGGATGTGTGTTTACCCCCGCATTCGTACTTTATAGATGGTATCGATTTGTACTAGACTTAGATCAGTACCTCAGATTATGTGATATGATGATAATGATACCTGATATTTGATGAGAGGAATGTGATACTGATCCATACCAGGCTATCGGGATGCCGTACGACGATTTACCGTACGAGCTTTATATTGATGATAGATCCGCACTCATGACTTGAGGATGTCATATGATTTACTGTATCGTATGCGATACTACTGAGGCGGGATCACCGACTACTATATATATATACATATCGACTCAGATTTAGATGGTTTCCATACCCCTCCCGGTTTACTTGATACTTAGATTTGTAGATTCTTTACTGTTGCGTTGATTATTCGATTTCCGCATATTCATGCTATTCACATCGCTTTGCATGTGTTTATTGCTATATTACCATCATGCTGTTAGGACACCAGCACCATTATCGATGATGCATATGTTCCACGTACACTGCTCGCCGGCTCACACACTTCATCATCGATAATTGTCATGTCACTACACAGTAGAATTATCGCATCGGGATATGACCTAGTATGTGCATACTATTATTCCATGTTGTAGGATATGTTGTTACTTGCATTTCATTTATATGTCACATACATCATGCTTTCTGATTTGCGCATTGAGATATGTTGTTTCTATGATATTTTTGGTTTTGAGAGAGGGCTGAACCGAACTGACGGATGCCCGATATATTGAGATAGGGCTGACCCGGACTGATGGATGCCCGATATATTGAGAGAGGGCTGACCCGGACTGACGGATGCCCGATATATTGAGAGAGGGCTGACCCGGACTGACGGATGCCCGATATATTGAGAGAGGGCTGACCCGGACTGACGGATGCCCGATATATGAGAGAGTGGGCTGACCCGGACTGACGGATGCCCGATATATGAGGGTTTACGTTTCGATGCTAGGCACAGGTTCTCATGATGTTTTCGAGTGTCGATGCTAGGCACTCAGGTTCCATGCTTTTGGTTATATCCTCATATTTTCCATGCATATGCTTTATGACATTTACATGCATAGCGCTTATTGTCATTGGGTGATGGGTGGACGGGTTCCACGTTTATACAGACTTGATCACATACAGACTGGATTTACATTGATCATATTTCATTTGTATATATAACAGGGTATGAGGACGCTGTTATATATACCCTTACACAAATATTAGTGGAATGGGACGCTAATATATGTATATTGATATCCATTTGATACTTCTTCATATTTACTTCATGCAGACATACCTTATACTTATGACATGTTATTTCCTGAGTACTTGGCACTACATACATGTTTAGATGTTACATTGCCACCTTATCATGCTTCAAACGTACTCTTGTGGTTTATATTATACTGATCGTTTTGACCTAGGATTATGTATTGCATTTGGTTTCTGCTTGTTGATATTTCTATTCACGAGTTGGCAACTCACCCCCGTTGTGCCACAGTTCTTGCAGGTTTTGCCGTACAGGTTCCATTGCGGCATTTCTGGCACACTGCTTCCTTGCGGGTGAATTGCATTTGGTAGGTGGGTTCTTTTGCATCAATAACCACCATTGTACTTGTATTATTCGTTGTATCTAGAATTCCATCAACCAAAACTTGTATATTATTTCAGACTTAGATACTAGTGATGTATTATTTGACCTTAGAGTCGCGCTTAGCAGTATTACGGTTTTCATGCTTATTGGGTTTCTGTTGAGTTTTGATCCTCGCCATTTGGCGTTGTATATTATATTGCTTGCGTGGTTGTGACCGTCGATTGACGAAGAGCTAGCTCCCGCTTGGGGATGCCTTTTTTCATTGATATATATATTGTTCTTGTTGTACCCCGTTCGGGGCCAGTATTTACAAAAGAAACTCTGCCGAAATTTTTAGAAAAGACCATACTTTTTTTTTTAAAATGCATATTCGTCTTAGTTATTTAAAAACCTTGACTTTCAAACATGTTTTTCTTCACCTCTTTAAACCAGTTTTCTTTATTTACTCTTAAAATGGTTTTAGATTGCTGGGCTTTTGGCTTACTTGGATCAGATGGAGTCCTATAGACTTCATATGGTTCAAGGGCCAGTCACGTGCTCTTTCAGGTCGTGACAAGACCGGTCCTTCACTTCAAAAGCTCCTTGTAGTAGTCTTTTAGCTCCCAGTAGTGGTACCCCGAACTCTTCTTAGGCTCCACTAGGCGAAAGAAACGAGCTTGCTGAAAGATCTTCGAGTCCAAAGCTGATCTACCTTAAGGAATATCTAACTCAAGATACTTCTTCACTAATTGAGCAATTAGTGAAGTAAACAACCTATACTAAATGGGTAGTTTAGTATAGATTGATGAAGTAGGAATTTTGCTCACATTAGAATTATTTTCTCTTTATCTTTCTTCACCTCATCAAAAGCTAGAGAAGAAAAATTGAGATGAAGAAGACGATCAAGTGATGAACCATGGTGAGAAAATATCTCAAATCATATTTGTAGAGACTTATCCATGACTAAAGATAATGGTTGGGTTAATAAATATCTAGAGTAAAACAAAATTAGTGGAATCGGTCAAGGCTTCTACATGCTTCCACAAGCAACTTTAGCCATTCTAATTTCCACCTAATTTTTGTTTTTCCCTTAATAATTAATCCCCTAAATTATCTTTAGTTTGGTGTGAGTCCCATACACCCATGTCCAATGAATCATCTACCATGACACAATATTAAATACATTAATATATATCTCAAATATATTTAAATGTATTTGTAGAGAAGAAATTCTTTAGCGAGCTAATATTAGTTAATATATATTAATATATCAAATATATTATTATATATCAAATTATTAAATCAACACTTGATTTAATAATCTGGCTATATCATATATAACCGACTAATATCATGTATATCAATTTATTAAATCATCACTTGATTCAATAACCTGGCTATATCTTATATAACCGATCGATATTGTTGGCTATAGTGCCCTCAAGGCAATTATTATAGTCGCGGATAGATGATTATGATGATTGAGGCAGGACCTATACCGATAAAACAATCTTACTCAAGATGATAGTATGCTATCTGGTTTGTCTTTATCATCATGCTGATAGAGCCCATAGGATTTTTGCTTGACTGCCAGCATTATGATGGCGATCATATATGTGGGAGCTGGGTTCTATAAGCACATCCATAAATGTCCCTAGTCATAGGAGTATCGAAACCGGGCATCGATACTCCATTGTAGACTAGTGTATACTGATCATGACCCCGACGAGGGGCGGTGGCCAGGCCACACAAGCCATTGGTGTTAGTTTGTTCACCTAAGATAGTATGCAGGTGCTCATTGGGTTATGAGTACACTGGACGGACTCGCCGGGAACCTGCTAGTAGGTATTATACCTATTGTCAGATAGCAGTTCCCAGATGACATGTGTACAGGTTAGTCTGTCGACCTGAGATCGTCATTTGTCTCATGTGAGTTCCCACTGTGCTTTGATTACTACCCTACCACGGCTCAAAAGAGTCGTGCAAACTGGTTTTAGTTGGGTACAGTCCCGAACCACATGGAGGCAGTGATCGGATTGTTGGTGATTCGTCTCTCCCGGTATTGGGGGTTGATGTCGCATTGTGTACGGGTGGCCATCACCAGAAATCCATGGCCATGGTGAACGAGAATTACCGATCCAGGATCGATAGTTTCTCAGGTGATGATGGGTTACATGCCGACACTAAATATCATGTTGTTAGGGGTCTGACTTTATCCATCCCCCTAGACTCGATATGCGATACTCTCAGACGAACATACCGGACTGTACAAATATTGTCACTGTCAGGATTAGTAGGGGTTCTGCATGAGTTTTCTCGTCGGCCTCTCTTTCTCTCAATACCTGGGTAGCCGTTACGTAAAGCTAGTGCCGCTGATGTGCTTGTGGTTAAACCCACTGCCAGCGTACTGACGAGTCTTTAGAGTCCCATACAGAGGGTTTTCACGGTTCAGGCGATATGGTGTACATGACGTATATTGATACATACAGGTGTCCGATTAAATATGTGCACTTGCTGCGCAGACTTTAATCGGACGGTTGATAATACTAGCAGTTTAGGATTAAGCCGGATTATTAAATCAGGTTTTTGATTTAATAATTTACATATGTATTTATATATATGTATTCTAGTATTATTGTTCACTATTCGTTTTCTCTCTCGGCTATTCGTATTTTGGTACGAATACGCGTATATGTTTTTCGATACATGTACCGGGAAGTATTCCGTGTTTTATACGAAATAGCTTCTAGAAGATTTGCCACACCATTATTGATTTTCCTTTTTAGGAAATTTTTTTTTTTAATAATGAGGTGGAGGGTGTGAGGTGGCATGAACAATGACATGGCATGGTGCATGGTATGGGTGCATTTGTTTATTGCTTTTTGACTTTGAAAAAGAAAATGATTTTTTGTGTGAATGAGAGAGACAAGGGAGGCCGGCCACATTTTTGTGGGTGGGGTTCATTTTTCATTTGGTGATTAAACTAACTCTCTCTCATTCATTCAAAAAGAAATGCTCACAAAACACTTAGCCAATTTGTAGTTCATGCCAAGTCTTCACCTCCTCATTCATCTTCTTCTTGAGTTGCTTCATGGAGCTCATGGTTGAGAGAAAATTGTAGTGCCACTTCCATATACCTCGACTCTCCATTGCTAATGACTTTGGAGCATCGGTTGCCTCGTTTGTCGAGGCTGGAGCTTGCTCCGTTTCCCTCACAAGGGGGGCCGGCCACATTTTTGTGGGTGGGGTTCATTTTTCAATTGGTGATTACACTAGCTCTCTCTCATTCATTCAAAAAAAGAAATGCTCAAAAAACACTTAGCCAATTTGTAGTTCATGCCAAGTCTTCACCTCCTCATTCATCTTCTTCTTGAGTTGCTTCACGGAGCTCATGGTTGAGAGAAAATTGTAGTGACACTTCCATACACCTCGACTCCCCATCGCTAGCGACTTTGGAGCATCGGTTGTCTCTTTTTTCGAGGCTGGAGCTTGCGCCGTTTCCCTCTGGTGGATCATCGAAGATGGAGGAAGACCGGCAACCAAACTATATCAAAGAACCGCTAGGAGCTTGGAATGAAAACCGAAGGACACGGATCAACTCGGTATAAAATTCTAACTTTTAGTTTAGTTTGCTAGTTTAGGGTTTAAGGTCGATCCGGGATTCGGGTAGCGGTAGCGCCGGTTTCAGAAATTTTTGTTCCGCATTTTGGCCGTGTTTCGACGGCCGGGGCGCTGCCGGAACCCAACAAGGTATCAGAGCCACCCTTTAAACCCCTTACTAGCTTGTTTAAACGTGCTTAAAAGATCGATCAACGGAATTTACCGAAATCATGATTTCATTTATGGGTTTGCTGTCGATTTTCAAAAGTGGTCAAAAAATTGTTTCATGCATCTTAAAAATCCATGCAGGCGATTTTAAGGGTGCTAGAAAATTTTGGGCTCCTGATGACTCTAAAGCGCCGCGGAACCGCCGCACTTACCTCTTTTTGGCAGCGGTTCCGCGACTATCTAGTGGTTACGGGCTTCAAAATTTCTCCTGTAGCCCCCTGACTTGGAAATGTGATTTTTATGATATTCTGTTTTGTCCCAGGTTTCAGTGAAGTGTTTTTTTGCTATTGGGGCCAATTTGAAACTTATTCGATCGATATTTTAAGCGTGCGTTTGACAGTACATACATTATATTCTGCGACCGTGAATGTCATTTGATCGGTAAACCCGTCTAACTGCTGTATGTCTTTTAGACGAGTTTGCGAACGTGACATTCACGTTGATGTTCTGTGTTGTGCTGTGATGTTGGTTGGATTGTCGTAGTGGATAGCTGTGGTGCAATGTTAGTACAGTTTAATCTCATTTGTACATTTGATATTGCGGGGCGAGCGTCCGACATGTAGACTGCCGTCACTGCCAGTTTGTATATTATTCTTTTAGGGAACGACCGGGCTGAGGTCGATATCACCCTTGTATTTTATTTTATTTTCTGTACAAAGATTACCCTGAGGTGGAGTGCACGAATAGCCGGGTTCTAGAGGGCAACTGGTCCGCATCTCAAGGCATTCAGACGGTGGGGACCTTACTCTAGAATTGGCGGTCTATTCGCCTCACTCATAGGGGGTATAGGTTGACCCAGGAGGGGTGCTCAAGTTACCGGATTCTGTGAAGTGCTGGGTGGTCCATTCACGTTGCTGAAGGGGGCTACCTCGCTTCTGGTTTTGTCGGTAACTTGCCGCACTCGTAGGGGTCTAGGTTTCATTGCACAGGCTATCCACACGACAGGGAACGTCGGGTCTCACTTGCGACTCAAGTGAAACCCGGGGCTCCAGATTGTCCACCATTCTGTGTTGCTTCTGTGATGTTTCTGTGATGTTGCTTTATATCATGCCTAGAACAAATGTTATATATATATTTATATAAACTAGTAGATGTATATGTTTTGCACCTGTGCTAGCCCAGTCCCCGCTCTGTCGTTAGTTAAGTAACCGAACGGGTGATGACGGGACCCAGTGGCGAATGCGGATGGCATATACGTACATTTTATTTTCATTCTTTTCTGGTGTGATTAATTGATGGGACTGCATAGATTCTTATCAATGCAAGGATAAAACAAACCTATATATATGATGTTGTTGGAACCAAGTTTTTTAAAAACTGACATTACAGACGTGCACTTTTGCTTTGCATCATGATATTCATTTTGGAATATCCTGCAGCTCATTCGACGAGGCAAGGGCCGAGATCCCTTCATCGGGAGTGACCCTTGAGTGAAAGTTTGCGTCAACATAATAACTTCACTATATTCGTTTCCTTTTGCTTTGCATCATGGTATTCAGTTTGGGATATCCTGCACCCCATTCGACGGGGAAAGAGCTGAGATCCCTTCACCGGGAGTGACCTCTTTAGCAAAAGTTTTCGCTACTATATATTTTTAAAACCACCTGGATTCCTGCAACTATATCAAGTTCATTACATTAAAGGTTTTTCGCCAAAAACCAACCGTAGCCCTCCATCATTTCAGATAGGTATCTCATAGTATTCGTGCTAAGTACGTTGGTCTCTATCAAGGCATAGTGTACGGTAGCTGCGTGATACGTGTCTGTAGCATGGATATGCGATTATCTAGGACAGCCGCATAGTCACGTTGGTCTCTATCAAGGGCTTGTGCAGGTGGGTTCAGATCAATCTTGGATAATGACGGGTTGAACTTGACTAGCGACTTATGGCACGTTGGTCTCTATCAAGGCCATGTAGTCGTTAGGGTTAAAAATCATATCGGGAGTTTCAAACATATAGGAAACTTGCCAGGCTTGTGCATACCTTCTGCAGTGTGGTGACTTGAGTGGCTTCCATCAGGTTATCATGCGATAATAGTTGGATCCCGATTCTCACTGATGAGTAGGATTACTCCTCGGGTGATTTCGACTAATTCTCCTTTTGGGTTTGGAGGAGAATTCGAGCGAACAGTGGAAGCCATCCTGATTAGATAAAATGATTAACCATTCTGATCTAGGTTAGAGTGCACGCTGAGTGTTTCTTCTCTCTCTCTCTCTCTCTGGATGCGACTATGACCCGACCTTTGACTAAAACTCATGAAACCAAGTTTACCGAACCTTCTTAAAACACATTGGCTTTTGGAATGTCACGGTGTAGTATACATCATTGACACTTCTATTTGACCTTTGCATTTCTCCAGAACACCCCGTATTACTACGAACATCCACTTCCATAGGATAAATCCATCGTATAGTTACATACAAACTCGAAGGAACTTTTTCGAGGATGGATTCTGGTTCTGGAGAATTTGAATAGGATTATTCGGTTGTCTTTTCTCTTTACCTTCTCTCAGATGTGAAGGCTCCTAGGATTAGGAGAGGGTACACCTATTGAGCTTATTGGATAGTCTTCCTCCAAACTATAGGCAGGTGCCGAACGGTAGGGAAGGAAGAAAACCAACAAGCTTAACTGTGGTGTACAGAAAGTAATAAGTAAAGACATATAAAGGGATTAGAATAATGGCAAAGAAAATTGCGATCACCATCATTCATGACAAAGACCATGTATACCCATGCCACTCCTACATCCACTTTGTATTTCATTAGGACACTCCGTATCACTACGGATATCCACTTCCATTGGATAAATACAACGTATAGTTACATACGAACTCGAAGGAACATTTTCGAGGATAGATTCTGGTTCAGGAGAAAAAGAATAGGATTATTCACATGTCTTTTCTTCTTACCTTCTCTCAGGTTACGAGGGCTCCTAAGATTAGGAGAGTACACCTATTACACTTATTGGATAGTTCTTCCAAACCTTAGGCTGGTGCCGAAAGGTAGGGAATGAAGAAAACCAATTAGCGTAAAAGTGGTGTACAGAAGGTAATAAGTAAAGACATAATAGAGGGATTGCAGAGAGGGCAGGCAAGTATATGGTTACTGTCGTGAATCAGGATAGTGGAAGAGGCGTTACTAGGAATACCAGTTAACCCTTTTTGAAACATTTTCATGTTTCAGTTTCACTGTACGATGTTAATTGAAAACTTTTTTCCCAATTGGAATCTAACTCCAGGGTATGTATTTACCAGATCAGTTTCTCACATCTGCATGTTATTACGGATGGTGAGTAGGAGTAAGATAATGGGAATTGGGTGATTAGATCCTCATTATATCGGAATTCGTTGTAATTGGTGATATTTGAGGAAATCATCTGGATTTTTTCAGATGGCAAATATTTGGTTTTGAATATCCGTTGTTATGCACCAATTCCAAACTCATATATCTATACATTTATTTTATAAATTGAGATATAACTTTTTGATATTATGTCTATGATATTTACCTATATCAGTTGGTGATTAGGTAAGGTGCATTCAACAGAAGTGTAACTCTTCTTAACCATAGTACAGTTTTTCAACTTACAACGCACAGGGTTTGAGTTATTGAACTCAGGGGACTTATACAAAGTATTGTTTGTTGCCCAGTGTCCATTAGGACAAAGGGGTTGGTACTCGTACTATATTCTGTTTACTTGTGACTTCTCCAGTTCTGGACAAGTATTTCGTTGAAATGCAAAGTCCAGATATTGAGAAGTTATAGGTATAAGAATAAAGTAGAGAACCATTTGTTGGAAGTATCAGGATTCTTCGATGAAGTCGAAGATGTAGATAATTGTGTTTGGAATTCCGCTGATAGTAACGGTTTTGAGAACTTGCTTATCTTTCGGGTTACTCATATATGGATGCACTCCTAGATGAGTAATGCTGATTGTCCTCTTTCCAGTTGGTTGATATGCACTAGAGACAGCTGCATGATTTTGAATCTGGTTCTAATCAAATTAGTGCTTTTGTTTCTATATCAGATATATATAGAATCAATTTATATCTTAACGATGTTAAGATATAGAGAGTTGTCCGGCTAATGCTTAAAACCAGAATCCGGATAAATTCGAAGCACGTTTCAGTAATGGCTGTTTGTGGGTTATCCCGGGCTTTGACGAGGGTTAATTTTCTACCATCAGGAAGATCAATATTTATATTGTTCTTGACTTGCAACATTTTTAGTAAAATGGATATTTTAGAAAAAAAGTAGTGGGAGTATGGTAGAACTGGAAGTGATTCCAGAACCACAAACGATTACTGAAGATTTAATAGAACCTGAGGATTCAATTGTTTTCAACGTTCCATTAGCCACTCCGCAGATTTGGTGGGTAACCTCAAGCACCCGAGAGGTACTTTGGTGTTCTCAGAGACGGTGACAGGGAGGTTCTTCTTTACCCAGACTTGCCATTGCTGTTGTTCTAGACTATAAGACCCGGCAGGAGGATGAGTATAACGTCGTTCTAAACTAGCTTTAGAAGTGCACGTGTATATGACTCTGCCAGAGGGTTGTTGTAGTCAGTGGGAGCAACGGAAGCATAGTGGGCAAGTAGCTTATGTCTATTTATAGACTAAAGTAGGTATAGCGGAAATAGATCATCTAATTTTAATGTGACAGTCATAGGTTTTGACCTCATCAGAATAGGAGATGGATTTGGTAAGAAGGTAGTAGAGAGTGATGTCCAGGTATTGGGATGACATGCACTTAATAGGAAGAGATATTCCTATACTACGATTGGTTATACATTGATTGTCACAAAGTTGTTTCTCCATTTAGGATATGGATATAATATCTGGTTTTCTGGTTACTAGATCTATGGTTTTAGATCTAGATTTGGGAAGTATCCTAATCTGGGAACTTTGACATTAAATGGACGACTTCTGGCATGGTGGTGTACCTGCAGGTGATGGAGTCACCCTCTCTAAAGGTGTCTTACAGACTAAAGGTTAGAGGGATCTGCATGATTAGCATATCACTTGCTTAGGCAATTGAGTTAATCATGAAATGTCAAGTACCACACCAAATATTTCTTTTGCACTAGATGCAATAAGCAAATATATTAATCCAATCCTGGAGAAATATTGGGAAGCAGTTAATGAACATCAATGGATATGGTAACGGCAGCCTCCTTCAGGAGACGGTTATCATATCAGGCTTCCAAGGTGACATAGATGACAGAGTGACTGTCAGAGTTATAGTTTTTCCCTCTTTTAAGGGACAGTATGTTGGACAGGTAGTCCAAGCGGATACTGAGGAAAGGCATGGTGCAGGATACTGATTAAATTCAGTGGATGATATAGTCTAAGTAGTTTGCTGGATTTGGAGTTCATTTGTGAACTGGGTCCTATCAGATATCCAGACAAATTCTAAGATAGGTATTGCTTATTTCGGGAGATAGTTTTCTACGCGAAGTTGGGATACAGAGAGAAACAGAAAGAAACATTGGAGCGGATCCACTCACAGAGGCTATTTCTCGAACGCAATCATTTTCGCAAACGGGCTTTGCGAAACTGATTAGTAGAGAAGTTGGGTGTTCGGTATCACACGGGCTGTGGGTATGCGACATCGCAATAATTGGCCTTAAGTGCAAGTGGGAGATTGTTGGCTATAGTGCCCTCAAGGAAATTATCATACTCGCGGACAGATGATTATGATGATTGAGGCGGGACCTATACCGATAAAACTGTCTTACTCAAGATGATAGTATGCTATCTGGTTTGTCTTTATCATCATGTTGATAGAGCCCATAAGATTTTTGCTTGACTGCCAGCATTATGAGGCCGATCATATATGTGGGAGCTGGGGTCTATAAGCACATCCTTAAATGTCCTTAGTCATAGGAGTATCGAGACCGGGCATCGATACTCCAGTATAGACTAGTGTATACTAATCGAGACCCCGACGAGGTGCGGTGGCCAGGTCTCACAAGCCATTGGTGTTAGTTTGTTCACCTAAGATAGTATGTAGGTGCTCATTAGATTATGAGTACACTGGACGGACTCGCCGGGAACCTGCTAGTTGGTATTATACCTATTGTCAGATAGCAGTTCCCAGGTGACATGTATACAGGTTAGTCTGTCGACCTGAGATCGTCATTTGTCTCGTGTGAGTTCCTACTGTGCTTTGATTACTACCCTACCACGGCTCAAAGAAGTCGTGCAAACAGGTTTTAGTTGGGTACAGTCCCGAGCCACATAGAGGAAGTGATCAGATCGTAGGGGATTCGTCTCTCCCGGTATTGGGGGTTGATGTCGCATTGTGTACGGGTGGCCATCACCCGAAATCCATGGCCATGGTGAACGATAATTACCGATCCAGGATCGATAGTTTCTCAGGTGGTGATAGGTTACATGCCGACACTAAATATCACGTTGTTAGGGGTCTGACTTTATCCACCCCCTAGACTCGATATGTGATACTCTCAGACGAACAAACCGGACTGTACAGATATTGTCACTGTCAGGCTCAGTAGGGGTTCTGCATGAGTTTGCTCGTCGGCCTCTCTTTCGCTCAATACCTGGGTAGTCGCTAAGTACAGCTGGTGCCGCTGACGTGCTTGTGGTTAAACCTACTGCCAGTGTATTGACGAGTCTTTAGAGTCCCACACAGAGGGTTTTCACGGTTCAGGCGATATGGTGTACATGACGTATGTTGATACATACAGGTGTCCGATTAAATATGTGCACTTGCTGCGCAGACTTTAATCGGACGGTTGATAATACTAGCGGCTTAGGATTAAGCCGGATTATTAAATCGGGTTTTTGATTTAATAATTTACATATGTATATATATATATATATATGTATTCTAGTATTTTTGTTCACTATTCGTTTTCTCTCTCGGCTATTATTATTATTTTGGTACGAATACGCGTATATGTATTTCGATACATGTACCGGGAAGTATTCCGTGTTTTATACAGAATAGCTTCTAAAAGATTTGCCACATCATTATTGATTTTCCTTTTTAGGAAATTCATTTGTTTTAATAATGAGGTGGAGGGTGTGAGGTTGCATGAACAATGACATGGCATAGTGCATGGTATGGGTGCATTTGTTTATTGCTTTTTGACTTTGAAAAAGAAAATGATTTTTTGTGTGAATGAGAGAGACAAGGAGGGCCGGCCACATTTTTTTGTGTGGGGTTCATTTTTCATTTGGTGATTACACTAGCTCTCTCTCATTTATTCAAAAAAAGAAATGCTCACAAAACACTTAGATAATTTGTAGTTCATGCCAAGTCTTCACCTCCTCATTCATCTTCTTCTTGAGTTGCTTCATGGAGCTCATGGTTGAGAGAAAATTGTGGTGACACTTCCATACACCTCGACTCTCCATCGCTAGCGACTTTTGAGCGTCGGTTGCCTCGTTTTTCGAGGCTGGAGCTTGCGCCGTTTTCCTCGGGTGGATCATCGGAGATGGAGGAAGACGGGCAACCAAACTACATCAAAGAACCGCTAGGAGCTTGGAATGAAGACTGAAGGACACGGATCAACTCAGCATAAAATTCTAACTCTTAGTTTAGTTTGCTAGTTTAGGGTTTAAGATCGATCCGGGATTCGGGTAGCGGTAGTGCCGATTTCAGAAATTTTTGTTTCGCATTTTTGCCACGTTTCGACTGCCGGGGCGCTGCCGGTACCCAACAGATATCATATATCGCGAGATTAGAATACGGTATCGCATACACGTATCAATCTCGGTCCGGAACATATCACATATGTTGGAGATAGTGCCCTCATAGTCAATTATTGGATCGCAGGTACTTGATTGCAATGATTGCGGAGGACCTATACCAGTAGGACAGTCTTACTCAAGATGATAGTATGCTATGTGGTTTGCCTTTATCAGTCGTGTACATGATCCGGTGACTGATTACATGTTACACTTTGATAGAGCCCTTAGGATCTTGCTTTACTACCAACAGTATGATGGCGATCATATACGTGAGAGTTGGGTAGTTTATATGCATATCCTTAATAGTGGTCCCTAGTTGTAGGAGTTTCGAGACAGGGCATCGATACTCCGGAGTAGACTAGTGTGTACAGTCGAGACCCCGACGAGGGGCGGTGGCTGGTCTCACAAGCCACTGGTGTCAGTTGGATCGCCTAAGATGTATACAGGTGCTCATTGGGTTATGAGTACACCGGACAGGACTCGCCGGGAACCTGCTAGTTGGTATTATACATATCGTCAGATAGCAATTCCCTGGTGACATATGTACAGGTTAGTTCATCGACCTGAGGTCGTCATTTGTCTCGTGTGAGTTCCCACTGTGCTTTGATTTCTACCCTACCACGGCTTAAAGGAGTCGTGCAAACAGGTAGCTTTTGGGTATAATCCCAAGCCATATGGAGGCACGTGAGCGGATCGGCAGGGGATTCGTCTCTCCCGGTATTGGGGGCGAGGTCGTGCTGTGTCTAGGAGAGCCATTACACAAAGTCCATGGCCATGGCAGGAGATTTACTGGTAGGTACTCCAGTAGTATCTCAGGGTGTTATTGGGCTTCACTCCGACACGACTTATACTGCTATTGGGGGTCTGACGTTACTAGCCCCCTAGGCAGATATGCGATACTCATAGACGAACGGACCGGACTGTATATACATTGTCACTGTTAGGCTCAGTAGGGTTTCCGGATGAGTTCGCTCATCGGCCTCCCTTGAGGTCAGTCCATGGCCAGCCGTTACGCATAGCTAGTGCCGCTGACAGTTTGTGGTTAAACCCACTGCCAGGGTACTGACGAGTCATTAGAGTCCCCCACAGATAGTTTCCCAAGTTCGGGCGAAACGTTGTAGAGGTCGTATAGTTTTATGGCAGGGTTCGGAAAATGCACGTGCGTTTACGCACGTGTTATTTTTCGGGCAGATGATACTGGTTGGCTTTGGTTTAAGCCGGATCCAAGTATTATAATGAGTAGATATAATATCTTTGTCTCAGTTGCATTTGTATTCGGTCGTAATACAAATGCGGGTATATTTATACAGTTTCGGGGTTATCCTGAAAGTCGTTTCAGGATCACTTTTGGAAGTTGCCAGTTTCCAGTTTTCTATCAGCCGTCTTTTAACATTCGGTTAAAGACGGATTTATCTTTTCTTGGATGAGGGTGAGTCATGCTTCTAGTAGGTTCTAGAAGGTGGTGACTAGGTTAATTGGTGTTGTGTTTTAATTGGTTGCTTTTAATGAAAGGATGACTAAGGATATGAGTCATTGTTTTCATTATTGTTTTTTTGTTAAGCTTAAGATATTTTCTCTTGATCTTTTATCCTATGGTTACCTCCCCCTCCTCCTACACTCACCCCCCACTCCTATAAGTGGCCGGCCCCCTCCTTTCTCTCTACTTCACTTGATGTTTCATTTGCAAAAGATTATGATAGTTTTCGGTGTATGGAATTCAACGCTCATTTCATTCCATCACCCGATTCCCTCGGCAACTTCATTAACCGATCGTCCATGGATTTGGACGAAGTGAGACAAAGTCATCTAATCATTCTCTACATCATTTTGGTCGTCTCTTTTAGCAAACTTGACGACCGAGTTGCCTTGAGTCAGAGGCGGGAGCCCGTTTAAAGAATCGTCGACGTGGTGCCACCTCGACGAGGAGATCGGAGATCGACGAGATCGGAGCAGCCGCAACGGAGCGTGGGATGATGGTTAAAGAACGAAGGACTCGGATCGTTCGGTATAACCTTTCTACACTCTTTACAGTTTGTTAGTTTAGCAATAATGGCAGATCCGTATTAAAGTATACGATAGCGCCAGTTAAAAACTTTTTGTTCCGCATTTGGCGTCTGTAGACGGCCGGGGCGTTAGCGTAGACTTACAGTGGTATCAGAGCCTCACCATTTTGCTAAACTAACTTGTGCTAACGCGTTTAAAACATCGATCGAACCGGAAATCAAAAATCGCATTTTTTCAATTTGACTGTTTCTGTTGATTTTAAATGGTGTCCTAAAAATATTCCACATATCACAGAAAGTTGTGCAGGGTTTCAGAAGTACAACGACAAAATTTGAGCACGTGAACCCACCAAACCGCCGTGGAGTCGCGGCAAAACCCATGGTTTTGCCGCGCATCCGCGGCCGTTTTATGGGATCAGTGCACCAAATTTTCTCTGTGTCTTCTCTGTTGGAATTTGGGGTTTTTGGTATATATCTTTTGGGCCCAGATTTTGTTACTGTTCACCAGTTGTTCGTGGGGCCCACTTTGTGAAATTTTGTCGATCGAAATTTAAACATGTTAGTTTACAGTGCTTACGTTATATCTCCGACCGGGAATGTCATTTGATCGGTAAACCGCGTCTGATTGCTATAGTTCTTTTAGACGGGTTTGCGAACGTGACATTCGCGTTGATGTTCTGTGTTTTGCTGTGATGTTGCGGATTTATCGTGGTGGATAGCAGTGTGCAATGGTAGTACAGTTTGAGTTTATTTGTACATTTGATATTGCGGGGCGAGCGTCCAACATGTGGACTGCCGTCACTGCCTGTTGTATAATATTCTTTTGGGGCACGACCAGGTTGCGGTCGATGTACCTGTTGTACTATTTTTCATTACTGTACTAGGTTTTGCCATGCGACGGAGTGCACGGATAGCCGGGTTCTGAGGGGCAACCGGTCCGCATCTCATGGCTTTGAGAGGCAGAGGGGTCCCACTCTAGAATTGGCAGACTATTCGCCGCACTCGTAGGGGGTACAGGATGACCCAAGGAGGGTTGCCCAAGATTACCGGATTCCGTGAAGTGCAGGGTGGTCCATTCACTCTGCTGTAGGGGCTGCCTCGCTTCAGGTTTTGGCGGGTAACTTGCCGCACCCGTAAGGGTCTAGATTTCATTGCATAGGCTATCCACACGACAGGGGAACTTCGAGTTTCAGCAGCGGCTCTGTGAAACTTGGGGATCGCAGATTATCTGTATTGTTCTGTGATGCTTATTACTTTTCTGTAATGTTGCATATTATCACGTCTGGAGCGATTATTGTATATTGGTTTATATACTATTAGATGTTGTATATGTTTTACACCCGCGCTAGTCCAGTCCCCGCTCTGTCGTTAGTTAAGTAACCTAACGGGTGATGACGGGACCCAGTGACGAATGCGAATGGCATATACGTACATTTTATTTTCGTTCTTTTCTGGTGTGATCGATTGATGGGACTGCGTTGATTCTGATCAATGCAAAGTAAAACAAACCTGTTTGCAGTTGTTGGAACAAATTTAAAAAGTGTTATTGCAAAGACGTTTCCTTTTGTTTTGCATAGAGATATTCGGTTGGAATATCCTGCACCTCATTCGACGGGGCAAGGGCCGATATCCCTTCACCGGGACTGACCCCTTGGGCAGAAGTTTGCGTTAGGGTAATAACTTCTCTATAGTCGATTACAAGTTGCTTTGCATAACGGTATTCAGTGGAATATCCTGCACCTCATTCCACGAGGAAAGAGCCGAGATCCCTTTACCTGGAGTGACCTCTTTAGCAAAAGGTTTTCGCCACTATATTTTAAAAAAGCTATCAGGTTCCTTCAGCGATATCAAGTTCACTACGTTAAAGGTTTTTTGCCAAAAACCAGCCGTAGCCCTCCGTCACTTCTTTTAGGTATTCAGTAGTATTCAAGCTATGTATTTTGACCAACGCCAAGGCATAGTGTTTGGTAGCTGCTGGGTATTCAATTGTTGCATAGATAGATGTGTTGGTTTGGGACAGTCGTTCTGCCATTTTGGCCAACGTCAAGGGCATGTGCGGGTGGGTTCAAATTGACAAGATAGTGACGGGTAGAACTTGGCATGTGACATATGACATTTTGACCAACGCTAAGGTTATAAGAGCATGGGGCAAAAATCATATCGGGAGTTTCTAAATAAACTGAAACTTGCCAAGTATGCGCATACCTTCTGGAGTATGAGTAACGTGGATGCATTCCATCACGTTATCATGCGATGAGAGTTGGATCCCGATTCCCACTGATGAGTTGGTTTACTCTTCGGGTGATCCTGATTGATTCTTCTTTAGGTTTGGAGGAGAATTTGACAGGACAGTGGAAGGTTTCCGGATTAGATAAAGTGATGACCATTCTGATCTAGGTTAGAGTGCACGCAGAGTGTTTCTTTTCTCTCTCTCTTTGGCAGCGACCTTTGACCGACCCTATACTATGACTCAGTAACCAGGTTGACCGAACCTTCTTAAAATACTGGCTTTTGGATTGTCTATGTTGCATAAGTCATTGCCACTCCTTCTTTTACCCTTTGAATTTCTCAGAACACCCGTATTACTACGGATATCCACTTCCATTGGATAGATCCATCGTATGGTTATCTACGAACTCAAAGGGACTTCTTCGAGGATGGATCCAGGTTCAGGAGAAATAGAATTGGTTTATTCAGTTGTCTTTTATTATCACCTTCTCTCAGGTTGCGAGGGCTCCTTGGTTTAGGAGAGTACACCTATTACGCTTATTGGATAGTCTTATTCCAAACCATAGGCTGGTGCCGAAAGGTAGGGAATGAAGAAAACCAATTAGCCTAAGTAGGGTGTGCAGAAGGTAATATGTAAAGACAAAATAAAGGGATTAGAAAGAGGGCAAAGTAAATTGCGACTGATATCATTCACGACCAAAACCGCGTACTTCATCGCCACTCCTATTTCACCTTTAAAGGAATAAGGTATTATTCAGTTGTCTTTTATCATCACCTTCTCTCAAGATACGAGTACTCCTTGGTTTAGGAGGGTACACCTATTATGCTTACTGGATAGTCTTCTTCCAAACCATAGGCTGGTGCCGAACGGTAGGGAAGGAAGAAAACCATTTAGCCTAACGATGGTGTACAGAAGGTAACGACTAAAGACAAATAAAGGGATTTGGAGAGATGGAAATAAAATATACGGTTGAAGTCATGAATTGGATTTTGGAATAGGCATTGCTATGAATACCAGGATACCCCTACGAAACATTTTCATGTTTCAGTGCATTGTTAAAGAAAAACTGTTTTCCCGATTAGACACTTACTCCAAGGGTATGTATTTACCAGGTTTCATTCTCATATCTGTATGGTTTTGTAGATGATGAGAGGGAGTAAGTTATTAGGAATTAGGTGATTATCCTCATTATATCGGAATTCGTTGTAATTGGTGATGTTTGAGGAAATCGCCAGGGTACAGTTTTCAACCTACGACGCACAGGTTTTGAGTTGTTTAACTCAGCGGACTTATACAGAGTATTGTATGTTGTCCAAGTGTCCATCAGGACAAAGGGGTAGGTCCTCGTACTATGTTCTGTTTAATTATAACTTCTCTAGTATTTAGACGAGTGTTTCGTAAAAATACAAGGTCTAAGTTTTGAGAAGTTGTGGGTATAAGAATAAAGTAGAGAACCAGGTGTCACAAGTATCGGGATTCTTCGAAGAGATCGAAGATGTAGATTCTTGTGATTGGCATTCATATGATAGTAATGGTTTTGAGAAACTTATTTCTCTTTCAGGTTACTCATAATTGGATGGATTCCTAAGTTGAGTAATGCTGATTAGCCTTTTTCCATTAAGTTGATATGCACTGGAGACAGCTGCATGATTTGAATATGGTTCCAATTAAATAAGTGCCAAAGTTTCTATATTGGATATAGAATAGTTCGTACCTTAAAAGATGTTAAGGTACGGGGAGTTGTCCAGCTTATGCTTAAAACCAGACTCTGGATAACTCAGGGCACGTTTCTGTAATGGCTGTTTGTGGGTTGACCCTGGCTATGACGAGGGTTGATATTCTACCATTTGGAAGATCAATAGTGATATTGTTCTTGACTCGCCACAGTTTTAGTAAAAATGGATTTTTCAGAAAACAGTAGTGGGAGTATGGTAGAACTGGAAGTGATTCCAGAACCGCGAACGATTACGAAAAAGTTTAATAGGACCTACATATTCAATCAGGTTTGACATTCCAATAGCCACTCCGCAGATATGGTGGGTAACCTCAGACACCCGAGAGGTACTTCGGTAGCCTCAAGGACGGTGACAGGGAGGTCCTTATCTACCCAGACTTGACACTACTGTTGTTCCAGGTTATGATTGTTAGTGTATATGCCCTAGAGGCCATTACTGTATCATACTAGTTTGTATATTACTTAATGGAAGCTTGGAATATTCACAGTTGTACATACAATCTTGCTCGAAATGGTAGTATGCTACTTGGTTTGTCTCTACTTTAATATGTGCATGTGTTTCTTTTAGCATATTGCTGGTATACATATTAGTAGAGCCCTTAGGATCTTTGCTTGATTACCAGCGTTGTGATGGCGCTCGCACTCGTGGGAGCTGGGTAATCTATAAGCACATCCTTATACAGGTCCCTGGTCGTTGAACTATCGAGACAGGGCATCGATACTCTGGAGTAGACTAGCGTATGCGCTTCTCATCCCAGTGTGGGAGACGGTCTGTCCCACAGCCGTTAGTACGTCGTACATGGGATAGTATGCGGGTGCTCGTTAGGTTACGAGTACACTGGACAGGACTCGTCGGGAACTGTTGGTTGGTAATATACCTATCGTCAGTTATCAGTTCCCAGGTGACATGAGTACAGCTTAGTCCGCTGACTTGACACTGTCACTTCGCCTCGAGTGTGTTCCCACTGCACTTTGATTACTACCCTACCACGGCTCAGAGGAGTCGTGCAAACAGGTAGTTTTTGGGTGCAGTCCCGAAGCACTTGGAGGCAGTGACGGTTAGACAGGATTCGTCTCTCCCGGTATTGGGGGTTGACATCGCGCTGTGTCCAGGAGAGCCATTACATGAGTAGTCCCTGGCCAGGGCAAGCGAGATATACTGGTAGGCTTCCAGTGTTATCTCAGGGTGTTCTGGGCTACACTCCGACACGACTTGTACCGCTATTAGGGGACTGACGTTCACCGCCCCCCTAGGCCCGCCATGCGATGTATCAGACGAACAGACCAGACTGTACGGAGACTGTCACATACAAGCTCAGTAGGAGTGCAGATGGGGTTCACCTCGTCAGTCTTCTTATCGATGGTAGTGAAGTGTAACGAAGTTTCGAAACCGGAAAATCCAAAAACCAAACTTTTGAAAAACCCTAGTTTCTGTTGAAATTTTTTCTGCTCTAAATGAAAACCTTTATACTTGTAAATTCGGCTCAGGGTTTTTATGAACACCCATGAAAAACGGTACAGTGATTCGTTCAAACCGCCGCCCTTCCGCGGCACGAGGTAGGCATGTGCCGCGGAAGCGCCGCGGTTTGTCGTCTTCTTTGCATCGTTTTTCGTGCAGTGTGTGTCTGTGTTGGTTTTGGGATTTTTAGGATATATTATATGTGCCCAGATTTTCCAGAACTAAAATTTACTTTTGGGGGCCTATAAATCCGTATTTTTCGGAACTTCACTACACTTTAACTACATCGGTTATATCTGTAATGCTTGCATGTATTGAACGTCGGCTAATCGCTATAAGACGATTAGTCGGGGTTATACATGATCTGTGATTGTTATTGGTTTGTGGATATGAATGGATTGGATTTTCGCGGGTGAATGGCCGGGGTGGATGTGAGATGAGCGTTGTTTTTCTTTCATTCATTTGTAACATGTAAATTGATGTAATAATATTCTTTGTATGGCCGCACAACCGGGTCGGGGTTGTAGCCGTCATTGTATAATTCTTTTTACTGTTTTTGCTCCTAGGATAGACCCATGGAGGGGGTGCACAAACTACCGGGTATCTCGAAGTGCCGAGTGGCCTACTCACGGTGGTGAGGGAGGTTGCTTCGCTTCGGGTGCTTGGCGGGTAGTTTGCCGCACCCGTAGGGGTCTTGGGTGGGGTATTGGCTATTCACCGCGACCGTGTAATCCGCTTTGCGTTGCAGGTTCGAACGCATTGCGGATTCCTAGTATATCCAATGTATTCATCTGTGATCTGTAATGTCTATCATTGCTATATATTTATATATAATAACTATTTAGGCGTTGCTTATGTTGTACAGCCGCGCTAGCCCAGCCCCCGCTCTGTCGTTAGTTAAGTAACCTAACGGGTGATGACGGGGCCCCGTGGCGAATGCGAATGGCATAAGCGTACGTCATATTTTGGTTGTTTTCTGCAATAGTAGGATTAAATGATGGGACGCATTAAAAGAACTAATGCAAGAAATAAACCAAGTAAAAGTTGATTGGAACACTTTGAAAACCACTCGGTTCTTTTCAAAACTAAACTTTTAAACGCGGAGCTTGAACCACTCCTTTTTAAAAGCTATCTCGTTCCATCGATTATATCAAGTTCACTACGTTCACGGTTTCGCCAAAACCATCCGTAGCCCTCCATCATTTCGGTTAAATATTCGGTAGTATTCAAGCTATGTATTTTGACCTCACGCCAAGGCATAGTGATTGGTAGCTGCCGGATATTTATCCGTTGCATAGATAGAATGCGTTGATTTGAGACAGTCGTCTGCCATTTTGGCCTACGTCAAGGGTAAGTACGGGTGGGTTCAAATTAACCAGGATAATGATGGGAAGAACTTGACATGTGACTTATGACATTTTGACCTCACGCCAAGGTCATAAGAGCATGGGGCAAAAATCCACATCGGGAGTTTCATAAGTACTGAAACTTGCTAGCGTTGCATACCATTTGGAGTGTGATGATTCTGGTAGGATTCCTTCGGTTTTATCACGCGATGATATTTGGATCCCGATCCTACTGTGAGTATATGCTACTCCTCGGGAAAACTCTCACTTAACGATCAATGCTATAAACCTAGTAGGTGCCTAGAAAGGTGTTAGCGGGGTTACGCCCACAGGGAAAAGAGGTTACTTAATTAAGGAACTTCGCGAAAGCGTTGGAAAACCTCCCTCGAAGTACCGACACTGGCCTGGCTGAACGGTTAAGCAAGTATTGTACGGTGAGAATGATCCCGGCTAATCCTTTTCTTTATGGTTTGAGAAGGGATTCGAGAAACAGTGGGAGCCATCCAGTTTAGACAAACTAAAAACCACTCTAAACTTGCAAGAGCATCATGCTAAAGTGTTTCTTTTCTCTCTCCTAATTGCAGCGACCATTCAACATGACCGGACTTAAGTTACTGTTAGATAAAAATATATTGACAGGGCCAAACTACAAAGATTGGCTCAGGAATGTCAAGATGGCGATCACTTATGACAAGCTGGGGTATATACTTACCACCAAAGCTCCCCCTGTCCCAGGTCCCACCTCCAGCGTCGCGGATGTAGAAATCCGTAAGACATGGGAGATAGATTGCGCGAGGGCCAGATGCCTCATACTAGCTTCGATGGACAACGAACATCAGAGGAGGCACGAGAATATGGACCTAGAGTCCATATTTCTCCATACAAAAGAACTGTATGGAGAGCAGTCTCGTATCGCTAGATACGAAGTGTCGAAGAAGCTTTTTTCGGCAAGGTTGGCCGTCGGATCATCGGTAGCGGACCACGTGCTTAAGATGATCGGCTACATAGAGGAGCTCGCGGACCTTGGGACCACGTTGGAGAATGAACTCTATACCGATTTGATTCTCCAGTCCCTTCCTTCCACTTACGCCCAGTTCGTTCTTAACTTCAACATGCAAGGAAAGGAGGTTGAACTTGCCGAACTTCTGAACATGTTGAGGACTGCTGAGGGCACCCTACAGAAGGGTAGGGAGACATCCACTTTGTTTGTAGGAGGATCTTCCTCTTCTAGGTCCAGGGCGAAAGCCAAGGGCAAGAAGAAGAAAGCCCCCGCCAAACCAAGAGGCGGTGTCGGTAAAGTGGATACGAAGGGAAAGGGTAAAGCAACAAAAGTAGCGGGGAAGATGGTGGGGAAGGAAGAATGCTTCTGTTGTCACAAAAGTGGTCACTGGAAACAAGATTGCAAGGCTTGGAAAGCCAGAACACAGGATTTGAAGCGAGTTGCAGCTTCAGCTTCAGGTGTGTATGTTATTGAAAACTGTCTGTCAATAAACTCTACATCCTGGGTATTGGATACCGGATCAGGATCTCATATCTGTAATTCTTTGCAGGCGTTGAGAAAGCGTAGAGTTTTGAAGGCAGGTGACATGACCCTCAGAGTTGCGAACGGTGCTAGCATGGATGCAGAGGCCGTGGGGGACTATCACCTGGGATTATCAGATGGACACTTTTTTGGTTTTACGTAGTTGTTATTATGTACCAAATGCAACCTGTAATATCATTTCTGTATCTTTATTATCTAAAGAAGGTTATGAATTTGCATTTGTAAGTAATGTAGTGAACATTCACCTTAATCAAGTTTTGATTGGGTCAGGTACATTGAACAACGGTATATACGTTTTAAACCAACCACAGGTTTTCAATATCCAGAATACAGACAAAAGAAAGTCTCCAGAAATTAATAAAACTTTCTTATGGCATTGTAGACTAGGTCACATCAATGAGAGAAGATTGACTAAGTTACATACTGAAGGATATTTAGATCCGTTCGAATATCAATCGTATGCAACTTGTCAATCCTGTCTCAAAGGAAAGATGACAAAGGCTCCGTTTTCTGGATACGGAGAAAGAGCGAGCGAGCTCTTGGGACTCGTACACAGCGACGTGTGCGGTCCAATGTCTACACATGCGCGAAGCGGTTTTTCATACTTCATTACTTTTACGGATGATTTCTCAAGATTCGGACACATCTTCTTAATGAAGCATAAATCCGAAGCTTTTGATAAGTTCCAGGAATATAAGAATGAAGTAGAAAAACAAACCGGCAAAAGTATCAAGATCCTAAGATCGGATCGAGGAGGAGAATACTTAAGTGCCGAATTCCTGAATTACTTAAAAGAGAATGGAATTCTCTCTCAGCTTACACCTCCATACACTCCGCAACATAACGGTGTATCGGAGAGACGGAACCGGACCCTATTGGATATGGTACGGTCGATGATGAGTAACGCTGAGTTACCGCGATCGTTCTGGGGATATGCACTAGAAACAGCTGCATATCTTTTGAACCGTGTTCCCACTAAGACTGTGCCTACCACACCATATGAGTTATGGAGTGGGAAGAAACCCTATCTTCAATACTTGAAGATTTGGGGATGTCCAGCTTATGTCAAAAAGCAGCATACGGACAAGCTCGAGGCACGCTCAGTACTGTGCAAGTTTGTGGGATACCCAAAGAACTCCAGGGGGTATCTTTTCTATTACGCAGAGGAACAAAAAGTCCTTGTTTCTCGTAATGCCCATTTTCTGGAACATCAGTTTTTAGAAAAAGAAATAAGTGGGAGCGCAATAGAACTGGAAGAAATTCCAGAACCACAAACTATTACTGAAAGCTTAGAGGAACCAGAAGGTTCGAAAGAACAGGACATTCCTATGCCACTCCGCAGGAGTAGTAGGCAGTCTCATCCGCCCGAGAGATACTACGGTTTTCTCATTTACGGGGATAGAGAAGACTGCATCCTAGATTGTGATGAGCCTACTAGCTTCCAGCAAGCCATTCAGAGCGTCGACTCGGTAAAATGGCTGGATGCAATGCGGACCGAGATGGAGTCCATGTACACCAACAAAGTATGGACGTTGGACATTGCTCCAGACGGGGTAAAACCCGTAGGATGCAAGTGGATCTTCAAAAGGAAGATTGGTGTAGATGGACAGGTTGAGACCTATAAAGCTAGACTGGTACCAAAGGGTTTTCGTCAGCGACCTGGTTTGGACTATGACGAAACCTTTTCTCCAGTAGCTATGCTGAAATCCATTCGGATCCTTCTTGCCATCGCTGCTTTCCACGATTATGAGATTTGGCAGATGGACGTAAAGACAGCTTTTCTAAATGGTCATTTAGAGGAGTGTGTCTATATGGACCAGCCAGAGGGTTTCATTCAGGGTGGGAGCAGCGGAAAGGTGTGCAAGTTGCTCAAGTCCATTTATGGACTCAAGCAGGCATCGCGGAGTTGGAACATCTGTTTTGATGAGACGGTCAAAGAATTTGGCTTTATCAAAAATCCAGATGAACCATGCATCTATTGTAGATTTGTAGCGAGAACTGTAGTATTCCTCGTTTTATACGTGGATGACATTCTCTTAATAGGAAATGACATTCCTATGCTACAATCTGTCAAGGGGTTCTTGTCACACAGGTTCTCCATGAAAGACCTGGGTGATGCCTCATACATTCTGGGTATCCGGATCTACCGTGACAGATCCAAGAGGATATTAGGACTCTCACAGTCCAGGTACATCGACACCATACTGAAGAGATTCAGTATGGAAGATTCCAAGCGCGGTAATCTACCGGCTTGTCACGGGATCACCCTCTCCAAAGAGATGTCTCCCAAGACTGATTTGGAGAGGGATCGCATGTCTATTATACCCTACGCTTCTGCGGTAGGCTCTATAATGTATGCGATGTTGTGTACCAGACCGGATGTGGCTTATGCACTGAGTGTGGTAAGCAGGTATCAGTCAAACCCTGGGGAGAAACATTGGATAGCAGTAAAGAACATTCTCAAGTACCTGAGAAGGACTAAGGAGATGTTCTTGGTGTATGGCGGAAAAGACCTGCAGATTGAGGCCTTTGCTGACTCCAGCTTCCAGAGTGACAAGGATGATTCTAAGTCCACGTCGGGTTTTGTCTTTACCCTCAATGGAGGGGCGGTGTGTTGGAAGAGCTCCAAACAGGAAACCGTTGCTGACTCGACTATGGAAGCGGAATACATCGCTGCATCTGATGCCGCAAAAGAAGCTGTCTGGATGAGGAAGTTCTTGAAAGAACTTCAGGTGGTTCCGTCCATTGTTGACCCAATACCTCTGTATTGCGACAACAACGGGGCTATAGCTTTAGCGAAGGAACCCAGGTCCCATCAGAGATCCAGACACATCTTAAGGCGGTATCACCTGATCAGGGAGATTGTGGATCGCCAGGAGATCGAGGTCCGGAGAGTTGCATCAGAGGATAACACAGCAGATCCATTCACCAAGGCCTTGCCCCAGACTCAGTTCGAGCGGCTGATCGAGATGATAGGTCTTCGATACGCCAGTACATGGCCTTAGTGCAAGTGGGAGATTGTTAGTGTATATGCCCTAGAGGCCATTACTGTATCATACTAGTTTGTATATTACTTAATGGAAGCTTGGAATATTCACAGTTGTATATACAATCTTGCTCGAAATGGTAGTATGCTACTTGGTTTGTCTCTGCTTTAATATGTGCATGTGTTTCTTTTAGCATATTGCTGGTATACATATTAGTAGAGCCCTTAGGATCTTTGCTTGATTACCAGCGTTATGATGGCGCTCGCACTCGTGGGAGCTGGGTAATCTATAAGCACATCCTTATACAGGTCCCTGGTCGTTGGACTATCGAGACAGGGCATCGATACTCCGGAGTAGACTAGCGTATGCGCTTCTCATCCCAGTATGGGAGACGGTCTGTCCCACAGCCGTTAGTACGTCGTACTTGGGATAGTATGCGGGTGCTCGTTAGGTTACGAGTACACTGGACAGGACTCGTCGGGAACTGTTGGTTGGTAATATACCTATCGTCAGTTATCAGTTCCCAGGTGACATGAGTACAGCTTAGTCCGCTGACTTGACACTGTCACTTCGCCTCGAGTGTGTTCCCACTGCACTTTGATTACTACCCTACCACGGCTCAGAGGAGTCGTGCAAACAGGTAGTTTTTGGGTGCAGTCCCGAAGCACTTGGAGGCAGTGACGGTTAGACAGGATTCGTCTCTCCCGGTATTGGGGGTTGACATCGCGCTGTGTCCAGGAGAGCCATTACACGAGTAGTCCCTGGCCAGGGCAAGCGAGATATACTGGTAGGCTTCCCGTGTTATCTCAGGGTGTTCTGGGCTACACTCCGACACGACTTGTACCGCTATTAGGGGACTGACGTTCACCGCCCCCCTAAGCCCGCCATGCGATGTATCAGACGAACAGACCGGACTGTACGGAGACTGTCACATACAGGCTCAGTAGGAGTGCAGATGGGGTTCACCTCGTCAGTCTTCTTATCGACATCTACCTGGGGACCGTTACGTACAGCTAGTGCCGCTTGCGGTCTTTGGTTAAACCCACTGCCAGCGTAGTGTCGAGTCTTTAGAGTCCCACACAGAGAGCTATTCGCCTTTAGGCAAAATAAGTAGAGGTCGCATGGTTTTGCGACAGGGTTCGTTCGCATCCGCGCACTTGTGCACGTTTGCTGTCCGGACAGTTTATACTAGCGGGCTTTGGTTTAAGCCGGATCCTAGTATATGATTTGAGATTGGTTTTTCTCATTGTGTTCGTGTTCCTCGGATCACGAATGCGGGTGCGTATGCACAGTTTCTTGAGATTGAGGGAGAGGACCTTGTTTAGTGTTAATGACTATTGTCATTTTATTAACCCCATTGCTTTTGTGTGTATTATTGTTAATTAATAATTAGCTTAATTATTGTGCATGGTTGTTGTTGTTGACCTTTTGACTTCATTGACTTGTTGACCAAGTTGACAATTTGACAATGATCATTTCATTTGGAAGATGCTCTTTGATCCTTGCAATTTGCATTAATAATGAAATGATAATGGTCACACCTTGATTTAACCATGACAATTTTCTAGCTAATTAATTAATTAAAATATCACACACATATTAGTGAGAATGGCTCACTAATAATTCATTCTCTCATATCTTTTCTCTCTCTTGCTCATCCTCTCCCTCAAGCTCTATCCCTCTCATGTGTTGAGAAACAAAAAAGCTTGAGAAAAACCTTCACTTGATCTTCTCTACTCACTTCTAGGGTTCAAGTCTTAGCATTTCTTGCACTCTAGTTACTCCTAGCTTGGAGTCGAAGCTAAAGGTCGAGGCTTTCGGGTGGATCCTTCTTTGACGGAAGAAGACAAGCAAGGTGAGGCCTTTCTACCATTCCGACGAGCAAGGAGAGAAGGAGTTCGAGCTCAAGGTATAACCTTTCTACAACTTAGTTAGTTGTTAGTTTACTTTAGCTAGTTTTCGTTTAGCAAAGATCCTCACAAGCAAGGTCCATGTTGCCTAAGTCATTAAAAATCCGTTTTTTATTATGTTTTCCGCCTCCCCGTAAGTACCGGGGTGGGCAACGTGGACTTACAATGAGACCCGGTAGGAGGGTTGTCGTAGTCAGTGGGAGCAGCAGAAGCATAGTGGGCAAGAAGCTTATGTCTATTTATAGACTTGAGCAGTATAGCGGAGATAGATCATCTAATTTTGATGTGACAGTCATATGTTTGACTTCAATCAGAATAGGGGATGGATCTGTTAAGAAGGTAGTAGGGTGTGATGTCATGGTATATTTGATGACATACACAGAGTAGGAAGTAAAATTCCTATACTACGATCGGTTGTACTGTGGTCGTCACACAGTTGTTTCTCCAGACAGGATATGGATATAATATTTGACATATTGGTTTCTGGATCTATGGTTTTAGATCTGGATTTGGGTAGTTTCCCAATGTGGGTACTTTGACAGTATTCTAATGGTTTTTAGAATAGATGACTCCTAGCATAGTGGTGTACCTGAAGGTGATGGAGTCACCCTCTCTAAAGGTGTCTTACAGACTAAAGGGGAGAGGGATGGGCATGATTGGCAGATCACTTGCTTAGGCAATTGAGTCAATCATGAGATGTCAAGTACCACACAAGATGTTGTTTTTGCACTAGATGCAATGAGTTTGTATTAATCCAATCCTGGAGAAACATAAGGAAGCAGTTTTAGAACATAAGTACATGTTCTACGGATTTGATGACGGCAGCCTCCTTCGGGAGACGGTTATCATTCCAAGCTTCAAAGGTGTCATGGTTGACAGAGAGATTGTCAGAGTTATAGTTTTTCCCTCTGATGAAGAGGGACAGTATTAAGGACAGGTGGTCCAAGAGGATGTTGGAGATAGTGCCCACAGAGTCAATTATTGGATCACAGGCACGTGATTGCAATGATTGAGGGAGGACCTATCCCGGTAGGACAGTCTTACTCGAGATGATAGTATGCTATCTGGTTTACCTTTATCATCGTGTACTGCTTCAGGTGACCTTACAGGTCACTATTACACGCTGATAGAGCCCCTAGGATTCTTGCTTGACTGCCAGCAGTATGATGGTGATCATATACGTGAGAGCTGGTGGTGTATAAGCACATCCTTAAAAGGTCCCTAGTCGTGGGAGTTTCGAGACAGGGCATCGATTCTCCAGAGTAGACTAGTGTATACAGTGAAGACCCCGACGAGGGGCGGTGGCCGGTCTCACAAGCCACTGGTGTCAGTTGGTTCACCTAAGATGTATACAGGTGCTCATTGGGTTATGAGTACACCGGACATGACTCACCGGGAACATGCTAGTTAGTCTTATACCTGACGTCAGATAGCAGTTCCCTGGTGACATGTGTACAAGTTAGTTCATCGACCTGGGGATCGTCATTTGTCTCGTGTGAGTTCCCACTGTACTTTGATTACTACCCTACCACGGCTCAAAGGAGTCGTGCAAACAGGTTTTAGTTGGGTACAGTCCCGAGCTACATGGAGGCAGTGAGCGGATCTTCGGGGGTTCGTCTCTCCCGGTATTGGGGGTGAGGTCGCGCTGTGTCTAGGAGAGCCATTACACAAAGCCTTCGGCCGAGGCAGGAGATTTACTGGTAGGTATTCCAGTAGTATCTCAGGATGTTCTGGGCTACACTCCGACACGACTTGTACCGCTTTTGGGGGTCTGACTTTTACCAACCCCCTAGGCCCGACATGCGATACTCATAGACGAACGGACCGGACTGTACGGATATGGTCACTGACAGGCTCAGTAAGGTGTCAGGATGTGTTCGCTCATCGACGTCCCTTTTGGTTAATAGCTGGTGGCCCATCACGTATTGGCTTATACCTCTGACGTGCTAATGGTTAAATCCACAGCCATTGTATTGACGAGTCTTTAGAGTCCACCACACTTTCAGTTACTCAAGTTTTCGGGCGAAACGCTGTAGAGGCCGTATGGAGATATGGCAGGGTCCGATCAGATACGTGCGGTATTCCACGGATCAGGATCGGACGGTTTGTACTAGTGGTCGTATGGTTATATGGCAGGGTTCGATCAGATACGTGCGGTATTGCACGGATCAGGATCGAACGGATATTACTAGCCGGCTTTGGTTTAAGCCTGATCCTAGTTTAGTACAGTGTAGATTTTGTCTCATTGCATTTGTATCCGGTCGGAATACAGATGTGGGTATGTATGCACAGTGTCGGGGTTTTCCTGTAATTTATTACGGGACCAGTTTTCTGGAGTTGCCAGTTTGCATTCCGTTCCAGCCGGTTTTCCTTTGTTCTTTCCCGGCCGGACCTTTTGATGGAGGGTGTTATTTGCAAGTTTGCAAATAACACATTGTGGAGGGGTTTCATGCAAATGGTTTGATTATGAAAGCATCTTTTTATTCCTTTCTTTTCTATCATCATTTCTTGCATAAAGGTGATTTGGATTGATTTGTGTTTGGATGTGAGGTTTGCTTTTGATTTGGTCACCTCTTGCTTTTCCTACACTCACCTCCCTCTTGCATTTGTTTCATATCCCTCCACCATTCTCACTTGGACAAGGCCGGCCACATTTGATGAGGGGAGAAAAAAAAAATGAGAGGATTTCTTTTGTTGAGGATAATTGGTTCATCTCATTTTTCTTGCTACACACATTCTACCTCCACTTGAAAATTCCATTCCTCCATCAAGGCAACTACAAACCCCATTGAGACAAAGCGCATTCTACACTACAATCTACAGCAAACCTTGGGCACGTTGACTTGCCAGATTCGTGCCCGAGTTGCCTCGGTATTGAGGCGGGAGCTCGTAAAAGACGCAGGCGATGTGGTGCCCTTCCGGCGAGGAGGCGACGATATGGAGACAGGACTTTCCGTGGGAGATTGGGACGATGACGAGAAGACCGGAGGACTCGGATCACTCGGTATATCTCTCACCCCCTCTCTTGTTAGCTAGTATCGGTTAATGGTTTCGATCCGAGTATATTGTCCGCGGTAGCGCCAGTTTAAAGTTAAGAAAAATTTTGATTCCGCATTTTAGCCTCGGATAAACGGCCGGGGCGCTGCCGTGGCGCAACATGGTATCAGAGCCACGCCATTAACCTAGTCTAGCTTGCTCTAGTATGTTTAAAGACCCGATCGAACCAAAATCCCAAAAACCGTATTTTCCTTCACATCAGTTTCTGTCGATTTTTTTTTGGTGTCCAAAAATTTTTCAGGTTATTGAAGAATGATGTACAGAGAATCCCAAGAACACTGGAAAAATTTGGTAACCCAATTCTTCCGTACGACCGCGGAACCGCTGCCTTAACCCCTCTTCGGTCGCGGTTCCGCCGCAGGAAGTTGGGATCATTTCGCCATATTTTTACAGTGGGCTTGTGGGCTGAAAATAAGGGTTTTGGTATATTTTGTTTGGGCCCAGATTTTCTGCAAGTGCTACAGTAATGCATTGGGGCCCACTTGGTATATTTTGTTCGAGCGGATATTTTAAACATGCTAGTTCACAGTATTTACATTATATCTGCGACCGTGAATGTCACTCGATCGGTAAATCCTGTCTAACTGCTATAGCCCGGTTAGACGGATTTGCGAATGTGACATTCACGTTGATGTTCTGTGTTTATGCTGTGTTATTGCGGATCGATCGTGGGGGATAGCCTGGATGCAATGCTAGTACAGTTTTGTTTTATATGTACATTTGATATTGCAGGGCGAGCGTCCGACATGTGGACTGCCGTCACTGCCTGTTTGTTTTATTCTTTTGGGGCACGACCTGGTTGCGGTCGATGTACCCGTTGTATGTATATTTTACTTTCTGTACTAGGATTACCCCGCGGAGGGGTGCACGGATAGCCGGGTTCTAGAGGGCAATGGGCCCGCATCTCATGGCATTGAGACGGAGGGGGCTTCACTCTAGGATTGGCGGGCTATTCGCCGCACTCGTAGGGGGTACAGGTTGACCCAGGAGGGGTGCCCAAGTTACCGGATTCCATGAAGTGCTGGGTGGTCCATTCACCGTGCTGAAGGGGGCTGCCTCGCTTCAGGTTTTGGCGGGTGACTTGCCGCGCCCGTAGGGGTCTAGGATTTCATTGCACAGGCTATCCACACGACCAGGGGAACGTCCGGTTTCAGCAGCGGCTCTGTGAAACCTGGGGCTTCCAGATATCTGTATTGTTCTGTGATGCTGTACATTTCTGTGATGTTGCATTTTATCACGCCTTGAGCGAAATATAATATATTGGTATATATATTAGTAGATGTTGTATATGTTTTGCATCCGCGCTAGTCCAGTCCCCGCTCTGTCGTTAGTTAGCTAACCTAACGGGTAATGACGGGACCCAGTGGCGAATGCGGATGGCATATACGTACATCAGTATATTTTCGTTCTTTGTGTTGTGATCAATTGATGGGACTGCGTTGATTCGGATCAATGCAAGATAAACAAACATATTCTGATGTTGTTGGAACACCTTTCAAAAAGCTGTTATTGCAAGGACGTTCACTTTTGTTTTGCACCGTGGTATTCATTTGGAATATCCTGCTCCTCAGTCGACGAGGCAAGGGCCGAGATCCCTTCACCGAGAGTGACCCCTTGGACAGAAGTTTGCGTCAGGGCATTAACTTCACTATAGCCGATTACTTTTTGCTTTGCATCGTGGTATTCAGTTGGAATATCCTGCACCTCATTCTACGGGGAGAGAGCCGAGATCCCTTCACCGGGAGTGACCTCTTTAGCAAAGGTTTTCGTCACTATATTTTTATAAAAGACTATGCAGTTCCTTCAACGATATCAAGTTCATTACGTTAAAGGTTTTTCGCCAAAAACCAGCCGTAGCCCTCCGTCATTTCCTACAGGTATTATTTAGTATTCGTGCTGCGTTTGTTGACCTAGTCAAGACGTAGTGTTCGGTAGCTAAGTGGTACTTGTTTGTTGCATAAGTGGGATTGGTTAAGACAGTCGTGCGGCCTTGTTGACCTAGTCAAGGGCACGTACGGGTGGGTTTAATGCAATCCAGAATAATGACGGGTTGATCTTGACTGGCGGTTTATGGTTTGTTGACCTAGTCAAGGTCATAAACAGCTTGGGGTAAAAATCACATCGGGAGTTTCAAAAGAACTGAAACTTGCCTGACATGCGCATACCTTCTGGAGTGTGGTGACGTGAGTGGATTCCTTCACGTTATCATGCGATGATAGTTGGATCCCGATTCCCACTGATGAGTTGGTTTACTCCTCGGGTGACCCCGACTAATTCTTCTTTAAGGTTTGGGGAAGAATTTGAGGTTACAGTGGGAAGTTTTCCAGATTAGATAAAGTGATAACCATTCTGATCTAGGTTAGAGTGCACGCTGAGTGTTTCTTTTCTCTCTCTCTTTTGCAGCGACCATTGACTCGACCCTAAGACTATGACTCAGTGACCAAGTTGACCGAACCTTCTTAACACTGGCTTTTGGATTGTCAGAGTTGCAGACCTCATTGCCACACCTACTTTTACCCTTTTCTTCAGGACATCCCGTATTACTGCGAACGTCCACTTCCATTGGACAAAACCATCGTATGGTTAGATAAGAACTCGAAGGAATTCGAGGATGGTTTCCGGTTCTGGAGAAAACGGATAGGATTATTCAGTTGTCTTTTCCCTTTTACCTTCTCTCAAGTTGTGAGTACTCCTTGGTTTAGGAGATAGTACACCTATTACGCAAATTGGATAGTCTTCTTCCAAACCTTAGGCTGGTGCCGACCGGTAGGGAATGAAGAAAACCAATTAGCCTAAATGGTGTGCAGAAGGTATTAAGATTAAGACAAAGCAAGGGATTAGTAAGAGGGCAAAGTAAATTGCGACTGATATTCACGACCAAACCAAGTATTTCTTCGCCAATCCTAAATCACCTTTGTATTTCTCCAGGACACTCCGTATCACTACGAAGATCCATAGTTTATTGGATACTCCATCGTATGGTTATATACGAACTCGAAAGGAACTTGTTCCAGTTCGGGGATGGATTCTGGTCCAGGAGAAATAGGAATAAGGTTTATTCGGTTGTCTTTTATCTTCACCTTCTCTCGAATTGCGAGTGCTCCTATTACTAGGACAGTACACCCATCATGCTTATTGGATAGTCTTCCTCCAAACCATAGGCTGGTGCCGAACGGTAGGGAAGGAAGAAAACCATTTGGCCTAAGGGATGTGCAGAAGGTAATGACTAAAGACATATAAAGGGATTTGGAGAGGTGGCAAAGAATTATACGGTTATAGTTATGAATCTGGATAATGGTAGAGGCATTACTAGGAATACCAGGATACCCTATCGAAACATTTCAATTTTTCAGTTCAACAGTGTACTGTTGAAAGAAAACTGATTTCCTGATTAGACACTTGCTCCAGGGTATGTATTTACCAGGTTTGATTCTCACATCTGCATGGTTTTACAGATGATGAGTGGGAGTAAGTTATTAGGAATTGGGTGATCATCCTCATTATATCGGGATTCGTTGTAATCGGTGATATTTGAGGAGATCATCTGGGCTGTTTGCCGGTCGGCAAATATTTGGTTTTGAATATCCGCTGTTGTGCACCAATTTCAAATTGATATATCTGTACGTCTATTTTGATAGAGTGAGATATACCTTTTGATATTATGTCGATGACATTTACCTATATCAGTGGATGGTTAGGTAAGGAGCATCAAACAGCGGTGTAATTCTTCTTAACCATAAGTACAGTTTTCAACCTACGACGCACAGTGAAAGAGTTGTTAGACTCAGCGGACTTATACAGAGTATTGTATGTTGTCCAGTGTCCATTAGGACAGAGGGGTTGGTCCTCATACTATATTCTGTTTACTTTTAACTTCTCTAGTTCTTAGACATGTGTTTCGTAGAAACACAGGGTCTAAGTTTTGAGGAGTTATAGGTATTTGAATAGAGTAGAGAACCAGGTGTAGCAAGTATCGCGATTCTTCCAAGTGATCGAAGTTGTAGATACTTGTGTATGGTATTCAGTTGATAGTAATGATAAAGAGAAATTGCTTCTCTTTCAGGTTACTCATAATTGGAAGCATTCCTATGTTGAATAACGCTGATCGGCCTCCCTCCATTTAGTTGACATGCACTGGAGACAGCTGCATGATTTGAATCTGGTTCAATTAAATCTGTGCCTCTGTTTCTATATTGGATATAGAACAGTTCATATCTTAACATTGTTAAGGTACGGGGAGTTGTCCGGCTTATGCTTAAAACCAGACTCTGGATAACTCAAGGCACGTTTTCTATAATGGCTGTTCGCGGGATGACCCAGGCTACGACGAGGGTTGATTTTCTACCATCTGGAAGATCAATAGTGATATTGTTCTTCACTCGCCACAATTTTAAAAGAAATGGTTTTTTTTTTCAGAAAACAGCAGTGGGAGTATGGTAGAACTGGAAGTGATTCCAGAACCGCAAACGATTACTGAAGATTTGATAAGGAACCTAAAGATTCAATCTGGTTTGACATTCCATTGGCCACTCCACAGATACGGTGGGTAACTTCAGGCACCCGAGAGGTACTCCGGTAGCCTCAAGGACGGTGACAGGGAAGTTCTTGATTACCCACACTTGCCATTGCTGTTGTTCCAGGCTGCGAGATCCGGTGGGAGGATGAGTATAGCGTCGTTCTAAACTAGCTTTAGAAGTGCACGTCTATATGACTCTGCCAGAGGGTTGTCGTAGTCAGTGGGAGCAGCGGAAGCATTGGTGGACATCAAGCTTATGTCTATTTATAGACTAAAACAGATATAGCGGAGATAGATCATCTATTTCTGATGTGACAGTCATAGGTTTGACGTCATCAGAATAGGGGATGGATCTGTTGAGAAGGTAGTAGGGTGTGATATCCTGGTTTTGGATGACATACACAAAGTAGGAAGTGACATTCCTATACTACGATCGGTTATACTTTGGTCGTCACACAGTGGTTTCTCCGCACAGGACTTGGATATTATATCAGACATTCTGGTTACTAGATCTATAGTTTTAGATCTAGATTTGGGTGGTTTCCCAATCTGGGTACCTTGACAGCATTCTATGAGTATTTAGAATGGACGACTCCTGGCACGGTAGTACACCTGCAGGTAATGGAGTCACCCTCTCTAAAGGTGTCTTACAGACTAAAGGGGAGAGGGATACGCATGATTGACAGATCACTTGCTTAGGCAATTGAGTCAATCATGAGATATCAAGTACCACACCAGATGTTGTTCTTGCAGTAGATGCAATAAGTTGATATTAATCCAATCCTGGAGAAACAATCGGAAGCAGTTTTAGGACATAAGTGCGTGTTCTAGGGATGTGATAACGACAGCCTCTTTTAGGAGACGGTTATCATTCCAGGCTTCAAAGGTGACATGGATGGCAGAGTGGCTGTCAGAGTTATAGTTTCTCCTTCTGACGAGGGGCAGTATTTTGGACAGGTGGTCCAAGGCAATACTGAGGGAGGCATGGCGCTGGGTACTGATTAAGTTCAGTTATCGATACAGTCTAAGAAGTTTGGATTTGGAGTTCATCTATGAGCTAGGTCCCATCAGATATCCAGATATACTCTAAGACAGGTATTGCTCATTTCGGGAGATGGTTTTCTCTGCGAACTTGAGATATAGAGAGACATAGAAAGAAACATCACAGCGGATCCACTCACTGAGGCTATTCCTCGAACGCAATAGTTTCGCAAACGAGCTTTGTGAGACTGACCAGTAGATGAGTTGGGTGTTCGGTATCACACGGGCTGTGAGTATGCGACATCGCAATAATTAGCCTTGAGTGCAAGTGGGAGATTGTTGGAGATAGTGCCCTCAGAGTCAATTAATGGATCACAGGCACGTGATTTCAATGATTAAGGGAGGACCTATCCCGGTAGGGCAGTCTTACTCGAGATGATAGTATGCTATCTGGTTTACCTTTATCATCGTGTACTGCTTCAGGTGACCTTACAGGTCGCTATTACACGCTGATAGAGCCCCTAGGATTCTTGCTTGACTGCCAGCAGTATGATGGCGATCATATACGTGAGAGCTGGTGGTCTATAAGCACATCCTTAAAAGGTCCCTAGTCGTGGGAGTTTCGAGACAGGGCATCGATTCTCCAAAGTAGACTAGTGTATACAGTCGAGACCCCGACGAGGGGCGGTAGCCGGTCTCATAAGCCACTGGTGTCAGTTGGTTCACCTAAGATGTATACAGGTGCTCATTGGGTTATGAGTACACCGGACAGGACTCGCTGGGAACATGCTAGTTAGTCTTATACCTGACGTCAGATAGCAGTTCCCTGGTGACATGTGTACAAGTTAGTTCATCGACCTGGGGATCGTCATTTTTCTCGTGTGAGTTCCCACTGTACTTTGATTACTACCCTACCACGGCTCAAAGGAGTCGTGCAAACAGGTTTTAGTTGGGTACAGTCTACAGCCACATGGAGGCAGTGAGCGGATCTTCAGGGGTTCGTCTCTCCCGGTATTGGTGGTGAGGTCGCGCTGTGTCTAGGAGAGCCATTACACAAAGCCCTCGGCCGAGGCAGGAGATTTACTGGTAGGTATTCCAGTAGTATCTCAGGGTGTTCTGGGCTACACTCCGACACGACTTGTACCGCTTTTGGGGGTCTGACTTTTACCAACCCCCTAGGCCCGACATGCGATACTCATAGACGAACGGACCGGACTGTACGGATATTGTCACTGACAGGCTCAGTAGGGTGTCAGGATGAGTTCGCTCATCGACGTCCCTTTTGGTCAATAGCTGGTGGCCCGTCACGTATTGTCTTATACCTCTGACGTGCTAATGGTTAAATCCACAGCCATTGTATTGACGAGTCTTTAGAGTCCACCACACTTTCAGTTACTCAAGCTTTCGGGCGAAACGCTGTAGAGACCGTATGGAGATATGGCAGGGTCCGATCAGATACGTGCGGTATTGCACGGATCAGGATCGGACGGTTTGTACTAGTGGTCGTATGGGTATATGGCAGGGTTCGATCAGATACGTGCGGTATTGCACGGATCAGGATCGAACGAATATTACTAGCCGGCTTTGGTTTAAGCCGGATCCTAGTTTAGTACAGTGTAGATTTTGTCTCATTGCATTTGTATCCGGTCGGAATACAGATGCGGGTGTGTATGCACAGTGTCGGGGTTTTCCTGTAATTTATTACGTGACCAGTTTTCTGGAGTTGCTAGTTTGCATTCCGTTCCGGCCGGTTTTCCTTTGTTCTTTCCCGGCCGGACCTTTTGATGGAAGGTGTTATTTGCAAGTTTGCAAATAACACATTGTGGAGGGGTTTCATGAAAATGGTTTGATTATGAAAGCATCTTTTTATTCCTTTCTTTTCTATCATCATTTCTTGCATAAAGGTGATTAGAATTGATTTGTGTTTGGATGTGAGGTTTGCTTTTGATATGGTCACCTCTTGCTTTTCCTACACTCACCTCCCTCTTGCATTTGTTTCATATCCCTCCACCATTCTCACTTGGACAAGGCCGGCCACATTTGATGAGGGGAGAAAAAAAAATGAGAGGTTTTCATTTGGTGAGGATAATTGGTTCATCTCATTTTTCTTGCTACACACATTCTAGCTACACTTGAAAATTCCATTCCTCCATCAAGGCAACTACAAACCCCATTGAGACAAAGCGCATTCTATACTACAATCTACAGCAAACCTTGGGCACGTCGACTTGCCAGCTTCGTGCCCGAGTTGCCTCGGTATTGAGGCGGGAGCCCGTAAAAGATGCAGGCGATGTGGTGCCCTTCGGGCGAGGAGGCGACAATATGGAGACAGGACTTTCCGCGGGAGATTGGGACGATGACGAGAAGACCGGAGGACTCGGATCACTCGGTATATCTCTCACCCCCTCTCTTGTTAGCTAGTATCGGTTAATGGTTTCGATCCGGGTATATTGTCCGCGGTAGCGCCAGTTTAAAGTTAAGAAAAATTTTGATTCCGCATTTTGGCCTCGGATAGACGGCCGGGGCGCTGCCGTGGCGCAACAGAGGATACTGTGGGTGGCATGGTACCGGATACTGATTAGGTTCAGTGATCGATACAGTCTAAGAAGTTTGGATTTGGAGTTCATTTATGAACTAGGTCTCATCAGATATCCAGACATATTCTAAGATAGGTATTACTCGATTCGGGATATGGCTTTCTCCGTGAACTTGAGATTAAGAGAGATATAAAAGGAAACTTCTAGGCGGATCCACTCACTGAGGCTATTTCTCGAACACAATAGTTTTACAAACGGGCTTTGTGAAACTGATTAGTAGAGGAATTGGATGTTCGGTTTCACACGGGCTGTGAGTAGTCGACATCGCAATAATTAGCCTTGAGTGCAAGTGGGAGATTGATGGAGATAGTGCCCTCATAGTCAATTGTTGGATCGCAGGTACGTGATTGCAATGATTGCGGAGGACCTATACCAGTAGGACAGTCTTACTCAAGATGATAGTATGCTATCTGATTTGCCTTTATCAGTCGTGTACATGATCAGGTGACTGATTACATGTTACACTTTGATAGAGCCCTTAAGATCTTGCTTTACTACCAACAGTATGATGGCGATCATATACGTGAGAGTTGGGTAGTTTATATGCATATCCTTAATAGTGGTCCCTAGTCGTGGGAGTTTCGAGACAGGGCATCGATACTCCGGAGTAGACTAGTGTGTACAGTCGAGACCCCGACGAGGGGCGGTGGCTGGTCTCACAAGCCACTGGTGTCAGTTGGATCACCTAAGATGTATACAGGTGCTCATTGGGTTATGAGTACACCGGACAGGACTCGCCGGGAACCTGCTAGTTGGTATTATACATATCGTCAGATAGCAGTTCCCTGGTGACATGTGTACAGGTTAGTTCATCGACCTGAGGTCGTCATTTGTCTCGTGTGAGTTCCTACTGTGATTTGATTTCTACCCTACCACGGCTCAAAGGAGTCGTGAAAACAGGTAGCTTTCGGGTACAGTCCCGAGCCATATGGAGGCACGTGAGCGGATCGGCTGTGGATTCGTCTCTCCCGGTATTGGGGGAGAGGTCGTGCTGTGTCTAGGAGAGCCATTACATAAAGTCCATGGCCATGGTAGGAGATTTACTGGTAGGTACTCCAGTAGTATCTCAGGGTGTTATTGGGCTTCATTCCGACACGACTTATACTGCTATTGGGGGTCTGACGTTACTAGCCCCCTAGGCAGATATGCGATACTCATAGACGAACGGACCGGACTATATATACATTGTCACTGTTAGGCTCAGTAGGGTTTCCGGATGAGTTCGCTCATCGGCCTCCCTTGAGGTCAGTCCATGGCCAGCCGTTACGCATAGCTAGTGCCGCTGACGGTTTGTGGTTAAACCCACTGCCAGGGTACTGACGAGTCATTAGAGTCCCCCACAGACAGTTTTCCAAGTTCGGGCGAAACGTTGTTGAGGCCGTATGGTTTTATGGCAGGGTTCGGAAAATGCACGTGTGTTTCCGCACGTGTTATTTTTCGGGAAGATGATACTGGTCGGCTTTGGTTTAAGCCGGATCCAAGTATTATAATGAGTAGATATAATATCTTTGTCTCAGTTGCATTTGTATTCGGTCGTAATACAAATGCGGGTATATTTATACTGTTTCGGGGTTATCCTGAAAGTCGTTTCAGGATCACTTTTGGAAGTTGCCAGTTTCCAGTTTTCTATCAGCCGTCTTTTAACATTCGGTTAAAGACGGATTTATCTTTTCTTGGATGAGGGTGAGTCATGCTTCTAGTAGGTTCTAGAAGGTGGTGACTAGGTTAATTGGTGTTGTGTTTTAATTGGTTGCTTTTAATGAAAGGATGACTAAGGATATGAGTCATTGTTATCATTATTGTTTTTTGTTAAGCTTAAGATATTTTCTCTTGATCTTTTATCTTATGGTTACCTCCCCCTCCTCCTACACTCACCCCCCCCACTCCAATAAGTGGCCGGCCCCCTCCTCTCTCTCTACTTCACTTGATGTTTCATTTGCAAAAGATTATGATAGTTTTCGGTGTATGGAATTCAAAGCTCATTTCATTCCATCACCCGATTCCCTCGGCAACTTCATTAACCGATCGTCCACGGATTTGGACGAAGTGAGACAAAGTCATCTACTCATTCTCTACATCATTCTTGGTCGTCTCTTTTAGCAAACTTGACGACCGAGTTGCCTCGAGTCAGAGGCGGGGGCCCGTTTAAAGAATCGTCGACGTGGTGCCACCTCGACGAGGAGATCGGAGATCGACGAGATCGGAGCAGCCGCAACGGAGCGTGGGATGATGGTTAAAGAACGAAGGACTCGGATCGTTCGGTATAACCTTTCTATACTCTTTACAGTTTGTTAGTTTAGCAATAATGGCAGATCCGGATTAAAGTATACGATAGCGCCAGTTAAAAAGTTTTTGTTCCGCATTTGGCGTCTGTGGACGGCCGGGGCGCTAGCGTAGACTTACAACATATGTGCCCTATTTCGTTTCTCTTGAGCTAAGAAATTTCTGTGTAGGACTCTGGAGATTCGTCAATATGCCAGCAGTAGGTAATGATCATATCAGTCACCCATAAGCCGTCAGCGGTACTAGCTGGACGTCATTGCCACCCAGGTATTGAGCAATCAGAAAATCAACAATCAAGCTTGTCCAAACTCCCGTAAACCATATAAGTAACACTATCGTACAGTCCGGTCTCTTCGTCTGATATATCGCATATCGAGTGTGGGGTTGTAAACGTCAGACCTTAATAACTTGATAAGTCATGCCGATGTGAAGCTCATAACGGTTCGAGAAACTACTGATAACACTTACCAGTAAATCTCAACATCAGTCTTGGCCAGGGACTTCCAGTTATGGCCAATCGAGCATAGCGCAATGTTCAGTCGAAAATAGTGCACTTTTAACATGACAATTTCCTTACTTTTCTTAATCATCTAAAAGTATTTGTTATAAATATAACACATATTAAAAGTTTATCTACAAAATATCATTTACCATGTGTTTATATATTATAATCAACATTATGAAGGAAATTATATATTTACTATTTCACGCATAATATTTTGTATCTCATATATTATTAACATTGTTCATTGAGATATTCTGCAAGATTAGCTCAGGTTAGATATTAAGAATCAAGAATCTGCCGATAAAGTAAAGAAAATCGAAGAATCAAATACTGGTAGAGATTCAGAAAAGATAAGAATATTCCAGTTATCACATAAAGACCCAAAGACCAACATGAGAAAACTCCAGAAGTCTCAACCCAAGAACCCACAAAACGACCGCGGAACCGCGGCCGAGTCAGGCCGAGTCGCTGCGGATCCGCAGTCGATTCGAGGAGTCAGGGTTCGAGAGTTCTCTGAACTCTTCGGCGCAACAAACTTAGTTTGTTGGGGGTTTCTGTTACTTGTTTCGAGGCTATAAAAAGGACCGAGGGCTATATCTACAAAGCATCCAATTTTGATTCAATCTCTTAAAATCAAATCAAGAAAAGAGCCAACAAATTTCCACATCAAATCTAAGATTAAATCCAATCTCAAAAGGGGATCTAAGATCTAAAATCAAGAATCTTCGATCTTGAGATCCAAGATCAAGAAATCCATCGAGAAATCAATCAAGCGATCAATCAATCAATTCTCCTTTACACGAAGCCGATCATCGTCAACGAGCAAGCGATCCATGACAGGTCCAAGACTCGAGGTGATCAAGCGACATGAAGATCGACTTAACATTTACTTCTTCGAGGTAGAGATCGAGAGCAATTTTTCTTCCTCTTGTAATCTAAACTCGAAGAATTGTATTGTGAAGTTGAGTAATAAAGGTAGATAATTAGTTCTATCAATTCTCGTTCTTTTAATTTCGACATTATGAATTCTTTCTCTTTTCTTTCTTTTATTTTCATGATACGCGAGTAATTCTCCACTAGATTGGATTCATAGGATTATGGTAGATCAATAGGTGAGAAAATTCTATACTCCTTTTAAGTCTTATGAAGATTATAAACTTTAACAAAAGAATCGTCAACATCCTTATCGGGCAATATCAATTCTTGATAATCTCGACCACGTTGAGGTAAGATTGACAATCTTTTTGTTAAGGGCTAGATGTGAATGGAGATCAATGCAAGGACATAGGTCAATCATGACCAAACCCTAGTTTCGTCCAAAGAACTCTAATCCGCATTCATCGCCATCGATCTAGTTTTAAATCTATCAATAGATAAGAGGAGTCATCTTTATTAGCCATCCATGGCTACTAAATCCAATCGAATCCAACAAGCCTTCTTCATATAAATTTTCTTGATAATTCAATTAGATCTTGAAACTATTTCTTGATAATTCAATCAAATCTTGAAACCATTTTCTTGAAACTAATTCTTGATTTTCTTGAAACTATTTCTTGATTTTCTTTAATTTCTCTTTTCTATTCTTTCAACCGATCTAAAGAAAGAACTAAGAAATTCCACGAATCCCAGTGGACGATCCGTACTCACTAACGCTCGCTACACGCGACACCATTATTGATTACGGTTGCTTTACAACTACTCTCTTACTTTTTGACGATCAATCAAATGGCATCGTTGCCAGGGATCCGTGCATAATTTTTTTTTCTTTCTTTCTATTTGGGTTGAAATATTATTATTCCATCAAAATATAAATCAAGAATGCATCGTGTGCTTAAAAATTAGTGTGTGAAGTATTGCAAGGGAATCTGGAATCATTATAATAGGAAGATAAAGATTCAGGGGAATTAATCAAGACCATAGGAGCAAGGGAAGCACCTACCAAAATTTGTTCAAAGAACCATCAAGTTGGCCGCGAAACCACGGCAAGAAGGCCATTCTCGTGGCAGAACCGCGGTAGGATTGGTGACATAGAGCTTTATTCTCTGGTATATTTTCTATCTTCTTCTATCTTCTTTGAAAAGTCCAATAACAATTTTTCTGCAGGATTCTTTACAAAAATTCACCGCTTAAATATCTTTGTGCGTGTTTTGTTTTTGATTGTGTTTTTTTACATATTATAATACGGAAAATTAAGGGGCAAAGACAAAATTCAGATTAGGTAAGGATTTCATTACCCTGCTTAAGCCCCAAAAATCACAAAACTAGCATCTGCATCACCCTTCATTAATTAAAAAAATATCTAGACCAAGACTCTAGGGACCGTCGCGTACAATTAGGACAGAGGAGGGTCGTGGGTAAACGACTGCTTATCCGCATTTCTTTTATGATGTCTAGGCAAGTGTGTCTAAGACATGTGGTTACTTAATTAGGCCCGCTATTTACATAGCGGATACCTCACACTTACCTGGCCATAAGAGAGATAAAGAGGCAGTAGAGGATTCATCATGCGATTTGTCTTTTGGAAGTCTATGGGCGGTCTAGTGACTTGACCTAGGTGGCCGTAAATCTAGGGTTGATTGTGAATTTTTGTTGTTTGTCTAAATCCGACTTTTTCAAAAAAACCTTTCTTTTTACGTAATTATCACTAACGCTGTCACTTGCGCTAAACCCGCTTAGTTCATGCTCGGCTGGACACAGGATTCTAGTGCCCGTCTTCTCCGCGTTTCTTCTATCGACTCCAAAGTCGGTACTTCTTCATTTTCTTTTTCCTCACCACCCACCACAGTTACCGAGATGGACAGTTGTCCAACAAATTTTAATAACACCACTCCGCCACCAACCGCTGGTGTGCAGAATCAACCGCGCATCTCTCCCCAAGAGAGATGCTACCCTATATGTGGTCTCCTTCTTACTTGTCTTTCTATTTCACCAGCCAATGGGGATAATTTTGAAATCAAACCACACTTTATCAATCTTTTATCTAAATTTCACGGGCTTGAGTCTGAAGACGCATACGTTTTTATCATCAAATTCGAAAACGTATGCGCTATGATGGGAACTTCACAACTTTCTATGGATGTTATGCGTTTACGTCTTCTCCCATTTACTTTATGCGATTTAGCCGAAAAATGGCTTTATAACATGACCGCACACTCTATTTCTAATTGGGAAGAATTCATTATGGCATTCCTTAAGAAATTTTATCCCAATTATAAGACCGCCCGAGCTCGGAGCGAAATCAACCAGCTTACCCAGCTTCCAAATGAACCATTTTGGAAATGCATTAAACGGTTTAAGAATCTGCTTGTCCAATGTTCTCATCACGGAATCCACAGATGGGATCTGTGCCGAATTATATATGAGGGCATTACACCAGCGACAAAGCAGATGCTTGAAACCATGTGTCAAGGCAATTTCATGTCGAAAGACGATGGTGAAGCTTAGAAATTCTTGGAAGATTTCGTTGAAAACACTTTACAATGGGAAAGTGTTAGTCCACCATCATCAACGGAAGGTATTTATCAGCTCGATGTTTCGGTCGCAGTAAAATCCGAAATGGCATTGATGCAAAAGAAACTCGATGCTATGGAAAACAAATTTTTATTAGCCTCTCTAAACCAAGTGACACTCCCTAAAACCGTGTGTGAATGCTGTTCTGATCCATCACATCTGACGGAAGAATGTCCTTTGAATTCTCCATTTCAAGATCAAGAACACACTAATGCTTCTTTTCAGCAGCGACCTAGAAACGATCCTTATTCTTCCACATATAATCAGGGTTGGAGGAATCACCCTGATTATTATAAGGGCTCCTCCATAACAACAGCAACCACCACAGAGTCAGCACCCCTTTCAACCACAAACTTTTCAAAATCCGGCCAACAATTCTGCACCTTATAATAATTATTTCTAAACGGCCGGAACCAAAAACTCCTATGCACTCGAACGAACCTTGGATTTGTTTGTGAAACATGCCATGCAAAAGTCGACTGATATAAGGTCTTCTATCGACACCATAAGGAAAGACTCCGCCTCCCACGGTGAGAGTATAAAATCGATGGAAGCAAAAATTGCACAATTAAATGACGCGTTGAGTGCTAGAGAGAAAGGGACACATCCATCTCAACCCTTACCGAATCCTGCCCACTCACAATATCATAATGTGAATGCCATTACCATGTTGAGATCAAGAAAAATGCTGAATAATTAAGTCGATGAAATAATGAGGAATCAGTCAATGATACCCCGGCTTCCACTTCTAACCTAAGTTCGTCTAGTCCACCATCTTCTTCCGAGCCTATTCTCCGTTTTCCTCAAGGCTCGAACCTTCCGTCCACATCCTTGAGTCAACCTAATACGATCCCAACTTTAATTCTGGGATCCGTTCTACCCCCACTATCTTCTCCAATATTTGACCCAGCTCTTATTGATAAGGCCCCTTATCCAAATAGGTTAAGGGGAAACAAACCAAGTCCACAAATGGAGAAGATTGTAGAAATGTTTAGACAGGTTAACATAAATAGCTCTCTCCTAGATGCTATACAACAAGTTCCGGCTTATACGAAAATACTTAAGGACTTGTGCACTAAGAAGAGAAAAACTCAAGTGCTGAAAAAGTGTTCATGACAAGTAATGTAAGCACAGATTTCACCTAGCAATTACCTAAAAAACGTAAGGACTCTGGCTGTCCTATAATCTCTATATCTATTGGGGGTAAAAATATCAGCCGTGCTCTACTCGACCTTGGCGCTAGTGTTAACTTGCTTCCTTACTCTGTCTACGAGTAGTTAGTATTGGAGAGTTGAAACCAGCCCACTGCACTCTCCAGATAGCAGATTGATCTATCACCCAACCTAAAGGTGAGCTTGAGGATGTGTTGATAAAAGTCGGGGAATTTATATTCCTTGTGGACTTTATTGTTCTAGATACACAGCCTGTAGCGAACCCACGGAACCAAATTCCGATGATTCTCGGTCGACCCTTCTTAGCCACTTCCAATGCTTTCATTAATTGTCTTAACGGTTCTATGAACTTATCCTTCGGGAAGATGACAATTGAGCTTAACATTTACAATCTAGGAAGTCAACCATCTGAACCTTCTGCTTATATACTTGATGTCTTTTCCATCAATGAGATAGCTTCCGACAGCTGTGAAGCTAAAGTACTTTTCTATGATGATCTCGACGACACTAGTGCGTCATTGTTTGATCTGGCAAATTATTATAGTGATGACTCCTTTGACAAGTCCACCCTTGAGTTCGAACCTTTTGACTCATCGTAAAAGTCAGTAGCGCTTTCAGAGTCAATACCCTACAAAGGTTAAGAACTTCTTAGGGAGTCCGAATATCATTCCCTTACCCCACCTTCCATTGTCTCTCTACTGACATTAGATCTCAAACTGCTACCTTCTCATCTTAAATATGCATATTTTGGTATGAGTCTTTTCCTGTGATCATATCCGCTTCTCTAGCTTTAGAGCAAGAGAACGCGCTTTTGACAGTCTTGAGATCAAATCGGCAAGCATTTGGTTGGACAATGGATGAAATAAAAGGGATTAGTCCATTGATTGTTGAACATCATATACATTTGATGGATGAATCCAAACCAACTCGAGACCCACAAAGGCGGTTAAATCCTGTCATGAGGGAAGCGGTAAAGAAAGAAATCGTCAAGTGCCTAGATAGTGGTATAATTTACCCAGTTTTTGATAGCCAATGGGTAAGACATATTCATGTAGTCCCTAAAAAGTTTGGAATCATGGTCATAACTAATGAGGCTAATGAGTTGATCAAAACACGCACCCAAACTGGGTGGCGTGTATGTATTGATTATAGGAAACTCAATGCCGCAACGAGGAAAGATCACTTCCTTTTATCTTTCATTGACCAGATGTTGGAACGATTAGCTAGACATGAATATTATTGTTTCTTGGACGGATACTCTGGCTATAACCAGGTCCCCATTGCCGAAAAGGATCAAGATAAAACAACATTTACTTGTCCTTTTGGTACCTTTGCTTATAGACACATGCCCTTTGGGTTATGCAACGCTCCAGCTACATTCCAGCGGTGTCTGATGGGGATATTCTCAGACATGGTCGAGAACTTCCCAGAGATATTTATGGACGATTTCTCTATATTTAGGGCTTCATTTGAGGATTGCCTATGTAATCTTGACGCGGTTCTTACCCACTGTAAGGATAAGAACTTAACTTTGAATTGGGAAAAAAGTCATTTCATGGTCCAAGAAGGTATCGTGCTTGGACATGTCATTTCACGAAAAGTCATTGAGGTAGACAGAGCTAAAATTGATGTTATCCATAACCTTTCTCATCCCAAATGGGTCCCAAATCCGTCAAAGATATGTGATCCTTCCTTGGTTATGCCGAATTTTATAGGAGATTCATTAAGCATTTTAGCAAAATTACTAGCCCCTTAACTCTTCTCTTAGCCAAGGATACAACATTTCACTTCGATTCAGATTGCGAGGCTGCTTTTGATTCACTTAAAAGCTCTCTCACTACAGCCTCCGTTCTATCATCTCCTGATTGAAACCACCCGTTCGAGCTAATGTGTGATGCATCAGATTTTGCTATTGGTGTAGTCTTAGGACAACACATTGATAAGATGCCACATGCAATTTATTATGCATGTAAGACCTTGAATGATGCCCAAATTAATTATACAACTACTGAGAAAGAACTCTTAGCAGTTGTATTTGCATTAGAAAAATTCAGGCCTTACTTGATTGGCTCACCAATACTGGTTTACACTGATCAGTCCACCCTAAAATATCTTTTATCAAAGAGGGATGCTAAGGCCAGGTTAATACGTTGGATCATGTTATTACAAGAATTTGATCTTGTCATACAAGATAAGAGTGGATGTGAAAACGTAGTAGCCGACCATCTTTCGCGCATCTCTTCTTCACCTACTGTGACCATGCCAATAAACGACTCTTTTCCTGACGAACAGCTCTTGACCGTATCCTGCGAACCTTGGTTCGTGGATATTGTGAATTATCTAGCAACGGGACTTATTCCTAGCGAATGGTCTAAACAAGACAATCATCGATTTCTATCCCGAGTAAAACACTTTTACTGGAATGAACCTTATTTGTTTAAGTATTGTCCTAACCAAATCATTTGCAGATATGTCCCTAATGATGATTTCAAGAGTGTATTGACTTTCTGTCATGATCAGGCATGTGGCGGTCACTTTGGTCCATGTAAAACGGAGGTGAAAGTTTTGCAATGTGGTTTTACTGGCCTGCATTAACTAAATATGCATATGATCATTGCAAAACTCGTCCACGGTGTTAACATTCGGGTCGGATTTCTCGAGAAAATGAAATGCCACTTCAACCTATCTTGGTTGTGGAAATTTTTGACATTTGGGGTATTGATTTTATGGGCCTTTTTCCCAACTCTTTTGGGAATTTATATATCTTGTTAGTGGTTGATTACGTCTTGAAATGGATGGAAGCGATACCATGTCGCACTAATGACAACAAGGTTGTTATTAGGTTCCTTAAAGAAAATATCTTTTCGCGATTCGGACACCCTCGCGCTATAATTAGCGACAACGGGACACATTTCTTTAATCGGTCTTTCAAGATATTGATGCGAAAATATTCAATCAACCATAACCTTTATACGCCCTATCATCCCCAAACGAGCGGGCAAGCTAAAGTTTCCAATAGGCAGATCAAACAAATTTTGGAGAAGAAGGTTTCTAAAAATCGTAAAGATTGGTCAACCAAATTGACGGATGCTCTTTAATCATTCCGTACCTCTTATAAGGCTGATCTTGATATGTCTCCTTACCGCCTAGTGTTTGAAAAGGCTTGCCACCTTCCTGTCGAGATCGAGCATAAAGCAATGTGGGCTATTAAAGAGCTTAACTTCGAATTAAATCAAGCCTACAACTTTCATAAGCTACAATTAAATGAGCTAAGAGAACATCGCGATGAAGCTTACGATAATGCGGTTATAGTAAAGAGCCAGACTAAAGTGTTCTACGATAAAAATATATTTAGAAAAGCTTTTACCCCGAGACAACAAGTCCTACTTTACGATCCCCGTCTCCATCTTCATGCGGGTAAGCTAAGATCTTGTTGGAAAGGAACATTTGTGGTGCGGTATGTATACCCGCATGGGGCAGTTGAAGTTGAAAATATTAAAAACAGTTATATTTTTAATGTGAATGGGCATATATTAAAACCGTATTTTTCCACTGACCGCACGGAGGAGCTCCTGTTTTTACAGGAGCAGCTTTATCATAACTAAATTTCCTCCGTCTCACCCCCATGTCTCGATAATATTGTCTCATCCTAAGAATGGAGGTGAGTGGCCAAAAATAAGTTTGGGGGAGGTTTTTCACGTTCATTTATGCCTGTACCCCGTTAATAACTTTTCCTCCCAAGTCTACAGGTTTTTAAGATTTGAAAGATGACAACAGTGAGGACACTGCTGTAATGTAAACAGGTTTAAGGATGGTTTGTGCTTATTTACGCATTATTTTACATTACACTTTGCATAAGAACAAAAAAATTTCTTTGATAATAAAAGATTAGAAAGTGAAAAATTATATTTAAAAGATTGGAAAAGTTTAAGAAAAACAAGAAAGTTAGAGGTTTTTTTAAACGAAACTAGTAATAAGTAGTTATGAGCAGTTGTCCCAAGGGTTAGTAAGATGAAGGAAGTCACTAATCCGAGGATAAAAATAAGTCTGAAAAATAGTCCTTATTCTTGAGGCCAAACATTTGAACGTTGATACCCTACTATACGCACTTACACACGTCTTGAAACTCGAGATAGTAGAGGATCCCTTGAAATGCTCTTGTCTAAAAGCCAAAGTACGAAGGAAATATAAATAAAGTATAAAATGGCGAAGAAAAATGAACACTGGTTTTATAATCACCAAGACAGCATAAAAAAATATAGCGAGGGTGCTTCATCACCTAGTGCCTTAGACCAACTGGTTTGGGAGTCACTGCTAAGCCTTAGATGGTGCAAGACGGGGAAATTGTTAATTACACATAATAATTGAGCACATGTAGTAATCGGTCGGTTATTACCTCAAGAAATATTAACGATCGCATGAAAAGTGTGTGAGCAATTCCATCCAAAATATTCACCGACTAAAAGTACTGAGGTAGATGGACAAGAGTATGATAGTTTGAATTGAATTCTCCGAGTGTAGAGATATCACACACGTAGGGGTATATGTTCGGTGTTTGGACGAAAGGTAGGGAAAAAGACTAAAAGCGATATTTTATTGAGGGGTGATGTGATTTCTAACATCTTTTCATGACCACTAAGATAGCACTCATGACAACCGAAAAGCTAGTGTAGTTAGAAACTCTTACTTTCGAGTTTTTTCTTTTATAATTCTTATCTTTATATGTAATTTTCACCGTTTTTCTTTTACTATGGGATTTTGTGGGTGTAATCCGCTGAAAAGCCTTAGGAGACAACACTCCTTCTACTAGGGACATTTAGAGGTTTAATGGCTCGTTGCACGTACTCAGGGCAATCGTGTTGCCTACGAAAGTATGCTGGTTAGTTTTTTTCTTTTTCTTTCCATTTTCTTTTCTCCTTCTTTTGAATAAATAGTTTTCTCGGGACGATCAAAGTCAAGTTTGGAGGTATTTGTTCAGTCGAAAACAGTGCACTTTTAACATGACAGTTTCCTTACATTTCTTAATCATCTAAAAGTGTTTGTTATAAATATAACACATATTAGAAGTTTATCAGTAAAATACCATTTACCATGTGTTTATATATCATAATCAACATTATGAATGAAATTGTATGTTTAATATTTCACGCATAATATTTTGTATCTCAGATATTACTAACATTGTTCATTGAGATATTCTGCAAGATTAGCTCAGGTCAGATATCAGGAATCAAGAATCTGCCGATAAAGTAAGAAAGTCGAAGAATCAAATACTGGCAGAGATTCAGAAAAGATAAGAATATTCCAGATATCACATAAAGACCCAAAGACCAACATGAGAAGACTCCAGAAGTAATAACCCAAGAACCCACCAAACGACCGCGGAACCGCGGTCGAGTCAGGCCGAGTCGCCACGGATCATCGGCCGATTCGAGGAGTCATGGTTCGAGTGTTCTCTGGACTCTTCGGCGTAACAAACTTAGTTTGTTGGGGTTTCTGTTACTGGTTTCGAGGCTATAAAATGGACTAAGGGCTACATCTACAAAGGATCCAATTTTTATTCATTCTCTTAAAATCAAATCAAGAAAAGAGCCAACAAATTTCTACATTAAATCCAATCTCAAAAGGGGATCTAAGATCAAGAATTTTCGATCTTCAGATCCAAGATCAAGAAATCCATCGAGAAATCAATCAAGCGATCAATCAATCAATTCTCCTTTACACGAAGCCGATCATCGTCAACGAGCAAGCGATCCACGACAGGTCCAAGACTCGAGATGATCAAGCGACATGAAGATCGACGGAATATTTACTTCTTCGAGGCAGAGATCGAGAGCAATTCTTCTTCCTCTTGTAATCTAAATTCAAAGAATTGTGTTGTGAAGTTGAGTAATAAAGGTATATAATTAGTTCTATAAATTTGCTTTCTTTTAATTTCCGCATTATGAATTCTTTCTCTATTCTTTCTTTTATTTTCATGATGCCTGAGTAATTCTCCGCTTGATTAGATTCGTAGGATTAGGTTAGATCAATGGGTGAGAAAATTCTATACTCCTTTTAAGTCTTATGATGTTTACAAAATTTAACAAAATAATCGTCAACGTCCTTATCAGGCGATATCAATTCTTGATAATCTCGACCACGATTTGAGGTAAGATTGACGATCTTTTTGTTAAGGACTAGATGTGAATGGAGATCAATGCAAAGCCAAGAGTCAATCATGACGAAACACTAGTTTCATCCAAAGAACCCTAATCTGCATTCATCGCCATCGATCTAGTTTTAAATCTATCAATAAATAAGAAGAGTCATCTTTATTAGTCATCTATGGCTACTAAATCCAATCGAATCCTACAAAATTTCTTCATATGAATTGTCTTGATAATTCAATTAGATCTTGAAACTATTTCTTGATAATTCAATCAAATCTTGAAACCATTTTCTTGAAACTAATTCTTGATTTTCGTGAAACTATTTCTTGATTTTCTTTAATTTCTGTTTTCTATTCTTTCAACCGATCTAAAGCAAGAACTAAGAAATTCCTGTTAGTTATATGTATGCCCTAGAGGCCATTACTGTACATTGGATGTATATTGTAGTGGATGCTGGGACATATATAGGTAGGACTTTCTTGCTCGACATGATAGTACGCTATCTGGTTGCTCTTTATCTTAACATGTATAATTTCTGTCTCTCTGTTACATGTTGATAAAGCCCTTAGGATGTGTACTCGACTTCCAGGACTATGATGCAGATCATACTAGTGGGGCCTTGGTAGTCTGTCACGACCTGAAAGTACGGAACATGACCGGCACTTAAACTACGAACGTCTCGAGGCGTACGTAATCTAAGTAAACCGAAAACCCAGAAATCCAAACCAAGAAAAGTAGTAGAGTGCAGGAAAAACCAACTTAAAGCAAGTAGTTTCAATAGCATAAAGCCGAATTATGCGGTTTTTAAAAACATCAAAAATTTATTGATAATTTCGGCAGAGTCTCCTTTGTAAATACTGGCCCCCAAGCGAGATACAACATGAATAGTATACGAAATCAAGAAAAAGGCATCCCCAAGCGGGAGCTAGCTCTTCGTCAATCGACGGTCACAACCACACAAGCAATATAATATACAACGCCAACGGCGAGGATCAAAACTCAAAAGGAAACTCAAAACCACCAGAAATATAACGAGCGACTCTAGGGTCGAAAGAATAAACACCACTGGTCTCTATCTCAATAAATACATGTTTGGCTGATGGAATTTACTAGATACAACGGAATAATATTATACAAGGTAATATGATGGGTACGATACAAGAAAAACCCACCTACTAGCAAGTCACCCGAATGAAACTGAGCCCGCCAAGCCGTAATTAAACCTGTACGGCAAAACCTGCAAGAAACTGGGGCACAACGGGGGTGAGTTGCCAACTCGTGAATAGAAAAACATCTACGCACAGAAATCGCATAAATAACGCAATCCTAGGTCAATGATCATAATATATCCTCAAAAATGTATATAACATGCAGCTTATAACAATGGCTAGGGTAAATATCTAACCCGAGTGTAAACTCATGTGCCCGTGTCAGTGCCTCAGGTAGCAATATATCATATGAATGAGGTATGAATGCATGAAAACAGAATACATGTAAATGAAGAAACTGTTTTCATAAATTAGTGAGATTTCCTTCGTATTTTAAACTGAGGTATCATAAATGAAATCAGTATCAACAGTGCCTAGCATCGACACAAAACATAAATCTCAATGTCTCGAAATATCAATGTCTCAATCTCAATATCTAGGGCGCCGTCAGTCCAGACCGGCCCCTACCATCTATCTCAAGACCACGACGGTATCCTCCGGATATCCGACGCGTCGGGTAATATCACCGGTAGGTAGTGCTCCCCGGCCAGGCTCAACGTCAACACCATATTCCTCTTGCCCCGCGGTACCATAACGGGCCCACCATGTACCCGAAACGGTTCCTCCACTCCTCGAATCGGGTCTCGAAATCCATCAGCAAACTCATGGTGGAGGACACATACATCATGGGAAAACCGTACTTTTTATTTTAAAAGGGAGAATAGGTTTATTCATGTTTTTGCGGTTTTCCTCCAAATCTAAGAAATCTCATGAAATCCGAATCCAAGTCTTCAATAGCATGTAAACAGTGAATATAGGCATGAGAATCCATGAATGCGACACAACAGTGAACAATAACATACATGAAGTAGTAGGCAATAACTACAATGTCTAACTAGCATATAAGGCAAGTACATTAATATCATGTCTAAACTATTAGCTAACAACCTATGTCAAATGAAATAGTATTTTCTAAAGTGTTCGTGACATGTCAATTACCGATGAAGATGTGTGTGAGCCGGCAAATAAGTGTACGTGGTACATACGCGTCATCGGTAATGGTGCTGGTGTCCTAACAGCATGATATTAATAATGCAATAAGAAATTATAATATAAGTATGCGATGCGGAGCGAACAGTAAAAATGAGCGGGAGCTGAATACTAGACGCAACTATAACTAATCTGCACTAATCTAATATAAATCCTACAAATGGTGCCTTTTGAAATAACACGAATCATGGGGTTTTGAAAATAGGGGCTACGGTGTTTTTAAGAAAAGATATGTTTTTGAAATATCCGTAGAATCCCTTGACCTATCTTTTAAAATACGCATGATTCGTAAGCTTTGAAATAGGTAAGAATCGAATCTAATCTAATAACTAAAGTAAACTAAAGGGCTAAGCTAACAAGCTGGACTACAGGTAAGGAAACCGCCTAACGTCTGAGTCGATACATATACATACCTGTATATATATTAGTCGGTGATCCCGCCTCAATAATATCATATCCGATACCATATCTATAATCAGACATCCCAAGTCAAGAGTGCGGATCAATCATCAAGATATAGCTCGTACGAAAATCCGTCATACGACATCCCCTAATTCTGGGTACGGGTCAAAATCACATTCATCATACTATTCACCTGGTATCCTCTTTATCAATATCATGATCTGGTACTGATCTACATCTAGTACAATACTGATATCGCCTAAGTATGCATGCACGTGTGTAAAAACTACGTCAAGGACCCGCTACAACGTCATGTCAGATCTAAGATACGAACCCTGCTATATCACCGATCTCACGGCCTCAAATCAAATCTCATCGACTCAGCTCAATCCCAAGTATCATCCTCAAATCAGTATGTGAACACATAGTGCCATACCCATGTGAACCCATAACTATAAAGAATCCCATGAGCACATATGAATAGGAATGTATGCAAGTATGTATGTGTGTATGTGTAGTGCAACACTACCCTAGGGTTCGCAACATTAAAGTAATCCAACACACCAATATCCATCCTAAGCATCGTTATTAATCCCAAATAACATATAATAATTGTTGGTGTGTATACGCATCCGTATACACCACCACGGACTGCGGGGGTGCTATACGCCATCCACCCGACTTCTCCCCGTAGATATAAATCTACTCACCTGGTCCCCGCTAGCCGGTGCCGACGTCGCCACGCGCTTGCTTGTCGTCTCGAAGTCCACATGGGGGTACCGACATATCATAACGCACCATATCTCATTAAAACTAAATTCGAAATCGAAACGGCATACGAAGATCAAATCGGCACGCGTATCACGCATAGGTCCAAACCTATCGCCTACGCATGCAAGAATAGTCAAACCAACCCTCGATGTCGATGTACAAACGTCAAACCATCGAGAAAAATCCAATCACACTCATTTGCACATTCACGAACACTAATTTTAATTTAAACTAGGTTAAAACTAACAAAAACCCCAATTTCACTTAAAAAGTCATTTTTCCGAAAATCTAGCAAGCACAATTCGCCGTTTTTGTACAAAACATGATGTTTAAATGAATGTAGCGGCCAATATACTTATTAAATAACTTAAATAAGTCATATAAACAATTTCCGGAATTTAATCTCATTAAATTCCAAAAACCCTAATATTCTAGTTTACAAAATACTTAAATTTTAACAATTTCAAAGGAAAAATGCACAAACTACAATCTAGCTTAGATTTACATGATCCAAAGCATTAAACTACACTTAATAAAGTTAATGAAGCCTTGAAAAACCTAAGTAGATTTTTAATCTAACATTTGCAATAATTTCCAAAAACCTAGTTTAGAAAAAAAAAAGCTTAATTTGGACATTTTACATCTAGCAATCTACATATCATCAAAAGATTAAGTTTTCACTTCCTTAAGATGATAGCCTATACTTGGCATCCATGATTACATGATAAGAACCCTAAATAGATTCAAACACCATCACACAATTTAAATCTTGAAATTGGAAATCACAAAATTAGCTAATTAAACTAATTTAAAGTAGCTTATCGAAATCTAAACACTTGGGTTGGGATTATACCTCCAAACCATGAGATCAAACTTAAAATCTAGCCTCCCAAAATTCTCTCTTTTCACAAGGATCCATGCTTGAAATGCTAAGGAATAATAGGTAAGTGTTGGATTTGGATTTTGAGTTGAATTTGTATGGATTTGAAGTGATTTTTGTGGAATTTTTTTGATGCAAAAATGGAGTGAGAACTTGGGGAGGGGGCTGTTGCTGTAGGGATGAATTTCGGCCAGAATTAGTGGGGGGGTGGGTGAGTGAGGAGAGAGAGTGAAGTGGGGAAGTTGCATTAAGTCAAAGTCCACTCATTTCTTATCATTTTCTACACTTTTCTTTTCTTTTCATTCTTTTGCAAACCAAGTGGGGACAAGAGAGGGGGCTGCTAAATTCAGCCAAGGGGAGAAGTGAATGGGGGTGTGTGGGTGTGGGTACGGGTGTGGGGTGATGAAAAATGATAAATACAATACCCCAAATATCCATTTACGCTAAAAAAAGCCTTTTTTTTCAATAATTTCTAAACCGTTTTGGCAAATGATTTCGTTCCAAAAACAACATTATAAAATTTTATTTAATGTTTTATGATGCACAAAATTTGTTTCAACTCATTCCAATTTGTAATTTTCCCTAATTAAATGTATTAGTGTCGGCTTAAAATAATAATAAAATAATATTTTTTTTCAGAAAATTTGAAATTTCACCAACGGCTCAATAAACACCAAATAATAGAAATTACATAGCTAGAATATGAATATTTAATTTTTATAATAAGATATTTGTATTTTGACTTTTTTACAGAAAACCCCCTTATTTTACCGATTTTTTCGAAATTTCACCGAAACGATTTTCAAAACGTTAGAATCTTCCCCCCTTAAAGAAATTCGGTCCCCGAATTTAAATTCAAACTCCCCCAAATACTAAAACATCTAAGAAAAACCATCAAGTCGTCGGGGCTCCGAAATTGTAAATACATAAGACAATTCGTAGCGCAGCGCATGCGCTTGAAAAATGAGTATATAACTCAAATAAAAACTCCGTCAAGCATCCCGCAATCATCGGAGTCATGGAGAAGACATCAATGCCAAATCCAAATCAAAACCAATATGATATAACTCGAAACTATACATGTAAATATTGAATCTATATCTGTAAGTATCTGAAGGAAATGTATGCCAAATCTCTTTAAGTCGCTGTGCAACGCGTATAACACTGCACAGTGGCGGACGTCTATCATAAGAAATTAACTATATACATATATACCTTTGTTTGAAATGTACATTCCGTCGTTTTGGAAACAATTTAGAAGGGTCTCCTTGTCTTAAACATTTCGTGTCATATCAGACACGTAGGTAAATACTGAGGCTATAACTCGCTTTTTGGAAATCTCTTCAATAACTATCAATGCATGCAAAATATATTCAGGTACTGTCCTCTGACTAGTCCTGCTCAGTACGAAAACACATAGCAATCTCATAAAAAACGTACTGCTCCATAAGAAATCAATCACAAATATATATATGAATACTACGTGCGTCAGGTGCGCACGGAAATCAAAATCTATAAATGTGCCATACATGTGCACAGAAACAACATCTAGGTGCAACGGGTGTACACACAACATCAGTCATAGGCAACGTGTATGCCTGACAGCAAAATCAGGTGCATCTGACATGCACGAAAAATCCCGATTCAGTGCATCTGGTGTGCACCAAATCGCATCTAATAACAGGCGCCCAACATGCGCTAAAAATCCAAATCTGGTGCATCCATCATGCACAAAATCAACTCAACTGTATGAAACCCATAAAATCATAAACATTAGAAATCAAGGCACGAAAATGATGTCAAGTGCAACAACTGTGCAAAACCGTAAATACTCAGTAGGTGCAACCATGGTCCATGAAAACAAATATCGTGAAACTCAATCATCAAAATCAATCATGCGAATAGATCGCCCAAAATACCCAAAATCATGTATGGCGGAATAGTCCCGCTCAAGCACATACTCAAGAATCTCTGGCCAACTGTCGTGGTCACTCATAGCATGTCTCGTCGACGATCCAGAACTCTGGCCTGCCGGTGTGCATAACATGACCACTACTGGGTCCAAGTCTTCTCGTAATTTATTCCAGAAAGGTCCTATCGAGATCTCTCCCAAATCTCGTCTCTGCCGAACTGTCCGGAACTCATCGTCCCTTACTAGATCTATTCTCGTTCCTGAACGGCTACATACTCATCGCGACTCCTTCTGGAAGGTATATCCAAGTACAATGCCTCGGCATGCGTACCGCATCTCTGATGTCGGCTGAGTGGAACGTTGTCTCATCAAGATCTCGTACGAACCTCTTACTCCACTTTTCTCTAATGTCGACTGCTCCGGACTCGTCTCGTCGAGGCTGCATGGACTGAGCTCCAACGGCTATCCTCGTATCTAGAGTCTCCCAAGAAATGCATCTCACCACCTAGCATCCGAATTAAGTCGAGCCATCCGATCAAGTCGTCAAACCTCATAATCCCCCAAGAGCTCAACCTCTTGGGCATGGTTTAATAGTATCGAGTACATACCACAGCATCGGTGGTCCAGCCGTAGAAGGGCAAACCCAAGCCTCACTAATGGCGCCGTAGAACTGCCGCAAACCCGAAGGTTCAAAGGATTTCACACGGTCATTAAGTCGAGTTAGGGTTTCATTCTTCTAGAGGGACCATAGAATTGCCTTGCATGTCTTTCCGACTACTTTAAACTTGGAATAATAGGTTTCTGACATTCGATCGTCTCTGTCGACTCCCAACGTCTCCACGTGAAGTCGTCTCTAGCTGGAATCAATCTATCTGATGACCTCGCATCGGGTTAGGCGAACGATCCACATGTCCTAGTCATTCATCTACGATGACTAGCGACCTTCTATCATCTCTTAGTACAACTCGTTCTGCACTAACTCCAGCATCTGGGGCAATACCTCGTCGTTCTCAGCAATAACTGGCTCGCTCGTCTGCACGCTGAACAGTGCCTCGATCATCATGAATAAGCAACACACCAACGGTCATCAAGATCTGGCTGGCCTCTATCATTGGCTCAATCCTCTAGTGTCGATCAACACATCCGAGTAATCTCATAAAGGCGATCCGCCAAACGCTCGTGGCGCGGAAAAACAGTCAAAAGACACCTCTCTACAATTGGGTGTCGCTGGAATCATGCCCTGGTCAGTCCTCGTTCGTGACGAGCTCGTGCTGACCGCAACTCTAGCCGTAGCTCTCCCTACCCGTAATCGTGGCAGCAAAACCAAACTGGTACCGATGAGGCTAGATCAGGAAGGAAAATAATACTGAACAAAGAAATGTACATCCTAAGGCTTCTTAAGTGGAGTGGCGTGTCGTAAATATGCCGCGGAACATACCAACGGTACGTCACTCTACTTTAGTCACCTATTCCATCAACCAAGGGTCATCCTACGCTCCGAAGGTAAAACCTAACGCTCTGATACCAACTTTGTCACGACCCGAAAGTACGGAACATGACCGGCACTTAAACTACGAACGTCTCGAGGCGTACGTAATCTAAGTAAACCGAAAACCCAGAAATCCAAACCAAGAAAAGTAGTAGAGTGCAGGAAAAACCAACTTAAAGAAAGTAGTTTCAATAGCATAAGCCGAATTATGCGGTTTTTAAAAACATCAAAAATTTACTGAAAATTTCGGCAGAGTCTCCTTTGTAAATACTGGCCCCCAAACGGGATACAACATGAATAGTATACGAAATCAAGAAAAAGGCATCCCCAAGCGGGATCTAGCTCTTCGTCAATCGACGGTCACAACCACACAAGCAATATAATATACAACGCCAACGGCGAGGATCAAAACTCAAAAGGAAACTCAAAACCACCTGAAATATAACGAGCGACTCTAGGGTCGAAAGAATAAACACCACTGGTCTCTATCTCAATAAATACATGTTTGGTTGATGGAATTTACTAGATACAACGGAATAATATTATACAAGGTAATATGATGGGTACGATACAAGAAAAACCCACCTACTAGCAAGTCACCCGAATGAAACTGAGCCCGCCAAGCCGTAATTAAACCTGTACGGTAAAACCTGCAAGAAACTGGGGCACAACGGGGGTGAGTTGCCAACTCATGAATAGAAAAACATCTACGCACAGAAATCGCATAAATAACGCAATCCTAGGTCAATGATCATAATATATCCTTAAAAATGTATATAACATGCAGCCTATAACAATGGCTAGGGTAAATATCTAACCCGAGTGTAAACTCATGTGCCCGTGTCAGTGCCTCAGGTAGCAATATATCATATGAATGACGTATGAATGCATGAAAACTGAATACATGTAAATGAAGAAACTGTTTTTATAAATTAGTGAGATTTCCTTCGTATTTTTAAACTGAGGTATCATAAATGAAATCAGTATCAACAGTGTCTAGCATCGACACAAAACATAAATCTCAATGTCTCGAAATATCAATGTCTCAATCTCAATATCTAGGGTGCCGTCAGTCCAGACCGGCCCCTACCATCCATCTCAAGACCACGACGGTATCCTCCAGATATCCGACGCGTCGGGTAATATCACCGGTAGGTAGTGCTCCCCAGCCTGGCTCAACATCAACACCACATTCCTCTTGCCCCGGGGTACCATACCGGGCCCACCATGTACCCGAAACGGTTACTCCACTCCTCGAATCGGGTCTCGAAATCCATCAGCAAACTCATGGTGGACGACTCATACATCATGGGAAAACCGCACTTTTTATTTTAAAAGGGAGAACAGGTTTATTCATGTTTTTGCGGTTTTCCTCCAAATCCAAGAAATCTCATGAAATCCGAATCCAAGTCCTCAATAGCATGTAAACAGTGAATATAGGCATAAGAATCCATGAATGCGACACAACAGTGAATAATAACATGAATGAAGTAGTAGGCAATAACTACAATGTCTAACTAGCATATAAGGCAAGTACACTAATATCATGTCTAAACTATTAGCTAACAACCTATGTCAAATGAAATAGTATTTTCTAAAGTGTTCGTGACATGTCAATTACCGATGAAGATGTGTGTGAGCCGGCAAATAAGTGTATGTGGTACATACGCGTCATCGGTAATGGTGCTGGTGTCCTAACAGCATGATATTAATAATGCAATAAGAAATTATAATATAAGTATGCGATGCGGAGCGAACAGTAAAAATGAGCGGGAGCTGAATACTAGACGCAACTATAACTAATCTGCACTAATCTAATATAAATCCTACAAATGGTGCCTTTTGAAATAACACGAATCATGGGGTTTTGAAAATAGGGGCTACGGTGTTTTTAAGAAAAGATATGTTTTTGAAATATCTGTATAATCCCTTGACCTATCTTTTAAAATACGCATGATTCGTAAGCTTTGAAATAGGTAAGAATCGAATCTAATCTAACAACTAAACTAAACTAAAGGGCTAAGCTAACAAGCTGGAATACAGGTAAGGAAACCGCCTAACGTCTGAGTCGATACATATACATACCTGTATATATATTAGTCGATGATCCCGCCTCAATAATATCATATCCGATACCATATCTATAATCAGACATCCCAAGTCAAGAGTGCTGATCAATCATCAAGATATAGCTCGTACGTAAATCCGTCGTACGGCATCCCCCAATTCTGGGTACGGGTCAAAATCACATCCATCATACTATTCACCTGGTATCCTCTTTATCAATATCATGATCTGGTACTGATCTACGTCTAGTACAATACTGATATCGCCTAAGTATACATGCACGTGTGTAAAAACTACGTAAAGGACCCGCTACAACGTCATGTTGTATCTAAGATACGAACCCTGCTATATCACCGATCTCACGGCCTCAAATCAAATCTCATCGACTCAGCTCAATCCCAAGTATCATCCTCAAATCCGTATGTGAACACATAGTCCCATACCCATGTGAACCCATAACTATAAAGAATCCCATGAGCACATATCAATAGGAATGTATGCAAGTATGTATGTGTGTATGTGTAGTGCAACACTACCCTAGGGTTCGCAACACTAAAATAATCCAACACACCAATATCCATCCTAAGCATCATTATTAATCCCAAATAACATATAATAATTGTTGGTGTGTATACGCATCCGTATACACCACCACGGACTGCGGGGGTGCTATACGCCATCCACCCGACTTCTCCCCGTAGATATAAATCTACTCACCTGGTCCCCGCTAGCCGGTGCCGACGTCGCCACGCGCTTGCTTGTCGTCTCGAAGTGCACATGGGGGTACCTACATATCATAACACACCATATCGCATTAAAACTAAATTCGAAATCGAAACGGCATACGAAGATCAAATCGGCACGCGTATCACGCATAGGTCCAAACCTATCGCCTACGCATGCAAGAATAGTCAAACCAACCCTCGATGTCGATGTACAAACGTCAAACCATCGAGAAAAATCCAATCACACTCATTTGCACATTCACGAACACTAATTTTAATATAAACTAGGTTAAAACTCACAAAAACCCCAATTTCACTTAAAAAGTCATTTTTCCGAAAATCTAGCAAGCACAATTCGCCGTTTTTATACAAAACATGATGTTTAAATGAATGTAGCGGCCAATATACTTATTAAAAAACTTAAATAAGTCATATAAACAATTTCCGGAATTTAATCTCATTAAATTCCAAAAACCCTAATATTCTAGTTTACAAAATACTTAAATTTTAACAATTTCAAAGCAAAACTGCACAAACTACAATCTAGCTTAGATTTACATGATCCAAAGCATTAAACTACACTTAATAAAGTTAATGAAGCCATGAAAAACCTAATTAGATTTTTAGTCTAACATTTGCAATAATTTCCAAAAACCTAGTTTAGAAAAAAAAAGCTTAATTTGGACATTTTACATCTAGCAATCTACATATCATCAAAAGATTAAGTTTTCACTTCCTTAAGATGATAGCCTATACTTGGCAACCATGATTACATGATAAGAACCCTAAATAGATTCAAACACCATCACACAATTTAAATCTTGAAATTGGAAATCACAAAATTAGCTAATTAAACTAATTTAAAGTAGCTTATCGAAATCTAAACACTTGGGTTGGGATTATACCTCAAAACCATGAGATCAAACTTAAAATCTAGCCTCCCAAAATGCTCTCTTTTCACAAGGATCCATGCTTGAAATGCTAAGAAATAATGGGTAAGTGTTGGATTTGGATTTAGAGTTGAATTTGTATGGATTTGAAGTGATTTTTGTGGAATTTTTTTGATGCAAAAATGGAGTGAGAACTTGGGGAGGGGGCTGCTGCTGTAGGGATGAATTTCAGCCAGAATTAGTGGGGGGGTGTGGGGATGGGTTCGTGAGGAGAGAGAGTGAAGTGGGGAAGTTGCATTAAGTCAAAGTCCACTCATTTCTTATCATTTTCTACACTTTTCTTTTCTTTTCTTTCTTTTGCAAACCAAGTGGGGACAAGAGAGGGGGCTGCTGAATTCAGCCAAGGGGAGAAGTGAATGGGGGTGTGTGGGTGTGGGTACGGGTGTGGGGTGATGAAAAATGATAAATACAATACCCCAAATATCTATTTACGCTAAAAAAAGACTTTTTTCTTCAATAATTTCTAAACCTTTTTGGCAAATGATTTCGTTCCAAAAACCATATGATAAAATTTTATTTAATGTTTTATGATGCACAAAATTTATTTCAACTTATTCCAATTTGTAATTTTCCCTAATTAAATGTATTAGTGTCGGCTTAAAATAATAATAAAATAATATTTTTTTTCAGAAAATTTGAAATTTCACCAACGGCTCAATAAACACCAAATAATAGCAATTACATAGCTAGAATATGTATATTTAATTTTTATAATAAGATATTTGTATTTTGACTTTTTTTACAGAAAACCCCCTTATTTTACCGATTTTTTCGAAATTTCACCGAAACAATTTTCAAAACGTTACATAGTCCATGAGTACATCCTTCAATGTTCCTAGTCATGGGAATATCGAGACGGGGCATCTATATTCCAGAGTAGACTAGCGTATATCTTCTCGACCCATGTGATAGGCGATGGATGATCCCATATCCATTGGTGTTTAACATCAGAGATGGTATGCGGGTGCTCAGTGGAGAATGGGTACACTGAACGGACTCGCCGAGAACTCCAAGATGGTTTTATACCTCACGTCAGATGGCAGTTCTCTGGTGACACTGGTACAGCTTAGTCTGTTAACCCGAGATCGTCATAGAGTCTTGTGTGTCTCCCACTGTGCTTTGATTTCCACCCTACCACGGCTCTACTGAGTCGTGCAAACAAGTGGTTTTTGGGTACAGTCCCGATTCACATGGAGGCAATGAGCGATAGGAGGGGATTCGTCTCTCTCGGTATTGGGGGTTGATGTTGCGCTATGCACGACTGGCCATAACAGGAAATCCCTGGCCAGGGTTTGCATGATATACTGGTTAGAGTTATCAGTAGTTTCACGAATGTTATGGACCCTACGTCGTCATGACTTATCAAGCTATTGGGGTCTGACGTTTACCACCCCTAGGCAAGATATGCGACATATCAGACGAACAGACCGGACTGTACGGTAAGTGTTACTGGTTGGATTCACAGGAGTGTGAGCGGGCTTGCTCGTCGATCTTCTGATCGCTCAATACCCGGATGGCCGTTACGTTTGGCAGACCGCTTGCGGCTTGTCGGTGCTTGATATGATCATCATCTGCTGCCGGCGTATTGACGAGTCTTTAGAGTCCTACATAGTGGTTTCCTGGCTCAAGCGAAACGAAATAGGAGCGCATATGAGATATGTGCGGGACCGAGAATAATGCGTGTATGTGATACCGTATTCCATTCTCGCGATGAATGTATCGATTGGTTGTATGCGATATAACCTAGTTATCGAATCAAGGATTGATTCGATAAGTCGATACATTGGATACTAGTCGGTTATATGCGACATGACCGGATCATTGAATCAAGTGTTGATTTAATGATTTAATGCATAATTATATATTTGATATATTACTTTGCATTAACTAGTATTGGTTCATTTTAAAAGGATTTTCTCACTTGATGTGCACATTGTATATGTAATATATTTTTGTGTGCACTTGATTGTATCATGTTTGATGATACAAGCTAACTTGAGTTTGTGTAAAGATTAAACCATGGTTATATGAATGGTCAGGGTTTTGTTTATTTACTTATTTATTTATTTATTTATTTTGAAAAGATAAAGAGAAAATGGTGGCTTTCTTTGTTTGTTGTTGAAGCTTCATGAAGCTTTGACTAAGTGACCATTTTGTCTTCATGCTTAACCCTAACCATTCAAACTAACCATAGTTTATTCTCTACACCTAACTATGGTTGGTATATGATAAGTATTCATTTTATTTCCTTTTTGAAAATACTTATCATATTCTTTCTTCATCTTCTTCTTCTTCAACATGAAGAAACCTTGCCACCATCAATGGCAACTTGTGAAAATGAGTGAGAAAACCAATTCTAAAGTGAACACACTTCCTATTTCTTCATCCTCTACCATTTGCCAAGTTGTATAGGGTGTTTTCCTCACAAGTTTCATGACTTGGTGAAGTTGGAGTTTGATCTTGAGTTGCCTCGACGTAGATCATCTTCGTTATCGAAGTCGACGACCTAGCCCGCCCTTTTCTCCGATGAAGCCGATGCTTGAGTCCAAGATCCGATTTGGACAGCGAGGGGACTTCATCACGGAGCCATGGAGGTGGAGAACCGGATCTACAAAGATTGTAGCCCTTTCCCTTTAGCTATAAATTCGTTTATTTGCATTGCATCGCCTATACATCTAGTTAACGATCCGTATTAGGGTTTCTCGGCACTTGTAAAATTTTAATTGGCCATGTTTGATCACTTGTGAGACCTAATTAGTGTGCCTAGGAACGCTACAGTGGTATCAGAGCCTGGCTAGAGCCTTAGGCGATGCGTAGACGGAGTTAGAAGTCCGATCGAACCGAAACCCTAACTCCAAAATGCCCTCTGGACATTTTTTGAAATCGGGGGTTTTTCTAATTAAAATTATGCAGAAAAATCAGCAGGATATTTTAAGAGTTACTGTGAAATTAGATAGCCTAATTCCATCAAACCGCCGCGGTTCAGCGGCACGAGCATGGCTCGTGCGGCGGTTCCGCGGCCGTTTAGTCTCTTTTTGCATTTAATTTTGCACAGTAATTCCTATTTTGCAGTGCTGGTTTTCCTGGGAATTTTTAATCTGAACTCAAGAGTTGAGTTTTCTGGGTTGTATTAGGGACTCGGTGTTTCGATCGGATTGTCTAATTTTGTCAGTGTGTTTTTCCGGGTAATTTTAGAATATGTTAAAAAGTTCGACCGGATATAAATACCCACTTTTTCCCATGCCGCAAAATTTCCAATTGTTGGACTTTTCCATAATTTAATGACGTTCCAAGTAGTGCAAGTAACACGATGGTCCCTCTAGAAGACAACAAACCTTAACTCGATTATGTGACCGTTTTGAACTGCCCTTTGAAGCTTAGGGTTTGGGGCAGTACGGCGTGCCACATATGAGGCGTTGGCTTGACCCTTCTACGGTTGGACCGTTGGTACTGAGGCACGAACTGAATATTGTTAGACTTATTTCATGTGTTAAGCTGTATCGGGAAAACTTGGGTGTTCGATTGTTCGATCGGAAAGTTTAACATTTTCTATTTATCCGGAATGTGATACAACATTTGGAATTCACAAGTAGTTATGAGATAACTGAATGAATGTTATAAATCTAGCGGTTTATTCTCACTTGATCGGTTGCCACAGAATTTTGATGTGATCAAAAGTCCGTCGCAATCACGTAGCGTATGCGGATACTCGCCGGGTAAACTTAATAGACAGCCTCACCCCATAGCCCCGACTAAGTGACTGTAGGAGAACCCCGTCGCCGAAAGCATCCGTTTGGGTGCTCGCGGTAGCGGTGTTCCGCCTTGGTGCACTTCGTCGACGGTATCAGGGGTGCAGCCGCCTATTAAAGTTTCCGACGAGCATTCGATCAAAATGTTGGGAATCTTGTTGAATTGCCCGACTTGATATTGAAAAGAGTTTTCGTTAATGAGACTAAAATGCGGGGTTTATAATTGTTAGGCATGCGATGTCTAAGTATTTCATTTGATTAGGCATGCGATGTCTAAAGAGGTTGCGGATTCCAACCGTTGTAGTTTTACACTTTCTTTTCTGTGACCGTAAGTGTAATAAGTGATATCGCCGGTTTCGTTGCTATATGTCAACGACAACTGGGATGTGCATATTTACTTACGTTGATGACATGTGATGTTATGTGTTGCTGGATATGTTATATTGGATTGTCGTGTTTGAATGGCCGGGTTTTTCTTATGTGAGATGAGTGTTTTTCATTTTCATTCATGTAAAAACTTGTATGTAATATTCTTTTATTGGGGCACTTCCAGGTTGCGGATGATGTCACCATTTGTATATTATTTACTTTTCCGCATTAGAATAGACCCAAGGAGGGGAGCACAAGTAACCGGGTTCTGGGGTCCAGTGGGAGACCATCTCGAGGAGTCGAGTTCGGGACTCCTAACCCTAGAATTGGTAGGGTTGCTTGCCGCTCTCGTAGGGGTCTAGGGGTGTGGGATTGGCTATTCATCACAACCGTGGAATCCGTGTTTTATACTGGCTCGTATTGAAAACACGGACGTCCTAGTATATCCAATATTTCATATGATATTTTTCTGCTGCGTTATCTGTGATGTGATCATGTGATTTGTTCAGATAGATATAGTATATAGTTTATATGATATATTATATAGACGTTGCTTATGTTTTACACCCGCGCTAGCCTGCCCCGCTCTGCCGTTAGTTACCTAACCTAACGGTGCAGACGGAATATCGAGGCGAATGCGGATGGCATAAGCGTACGTTATATTTATCTGTGATATTTAGGTGGACTTAAATGATGGGATATTCATTAATGAGATTAATGAAAGAAAATAAACCTAATTGATGTTGTGGAATCGAATTTCAAAATAAAACAGGTAGCTACAGTTCTTGCTTTGCATCGCGGTATTTATTATAGAACATCCTGCACCTTATTCGATGAGGAAAGGACCGAGATCCCTTCACCGGGAGTGACTCCTTTAGCAATAACTGGCAGATGGTACAACCCTCGGTTTTTCTTTTGATCGCTTCTATAGTTTTCTCTTTGCACAGTGATATATATGATATATCCCGCACCTCATTCGACGAGGAAAGGGCCGACGATCCCTTCACCGGGAGTGACCCCTTTAGCAAAACTAGAAAAGCTTCAAAAACATTCCTTTTAAAAACCATTTGATTCCGCAACGAGATCAAGTTCAAAGCGTTAAAGGTTTTCATAAAAAACATTCGCAACCCTCCGTCATTTTAGGAAGTAGAGTACTTAGTATTCGTGCTGTGTTTGTTGACCTTAGTTAAGTCACAGTGTACGGTAGCTAAGTGATGTCTTCCTACACCACATATGATGCGATTAGTTAGGACAGTCGCGTGACTTTGTTGACCTTAGTTAAGGGTCATGTGGGTGGGGCTAATTAATCACGAAATGACGGGTAGAACTTGACTAGTGCTTATGATTTGTTGACCATAGTTAATGTCATAGGTGCTTGGGGTAAAAACCTTTATCGTGAGTTTCAAGTGTTGAAATTTGCAATGAGATTGCATACCTTCTATGTGATAGTTGAATCCCGATACCCACTGCAAGTAATTGTTACCCCTGGGAGAGTTTTGCACTTTACAATTAGCCGATAAAGTAGGTGTCTAGAAAGGTGTCAACGGGGTTACGCCTCTGGGAAAACGAGGTTTACTGTAATTAGGTCCGTGCGAAAGCACGGGGAACCTCCCTCAAAGTATCGACACTGGCCTGGCTGAAAGATTGGCGATCTTGTAGAGTGTAATTAATCCCGGCTAGTCTTTCCTTTTAAGGTTTGAAGGAAGATTTGATAAAAACAGTGGGAGCCATCTTGATTATAAAAAATATATAACCAGTCTAATCTTGCAAGAGCGCACGCAGAGTGTTTTCTTCTCTCTCTCTCTCCAGGTAGCGACCATATTACGCCTTAATCAAGATAATAATATGGATGTATTGACAGAACCCGCTTGTTATACTGAGCTGGGGAACGTTGGCCCCGCTCCAACTTATAATCGTTATAAGATAGAGCAGGAAATAGGGGAATACCAGAATTCCCATGCCACCCAAACAAAGAAAGTGCATGAGATGCATCTCCTTCGGGTGTGTTCATTACAAAGAACTGTTTCTCAGTATCCTCTGCATCCTGGGTATTTGATACCGGATCAGGATCCCAGATATGTAATCTGTTACATAGGGCTACAAAAAAGGTAGAAAAACTGAGAACGGGTGATAAGTTTCATGAGACAGAAAACGGGGCAAGTGTTGCAGCCAAGTCTGTTGGTCACTGTCACCCTGTATTACCAATACATTGATTCTGAACAAATGCTATTAGATACCGAACCTGATATACAAAATCATATCAATCTCTTTATTTATTAAAGAAATGATAAAATTTTGTATCGTTGGATAATGTTTTGAACATTTCATATATCAAAATTTGATCGGTTCATGCACGTTATCTAAAAGCATTGATGTTCTAAATCAAACTACAGTTCCTAGTATACAGAACACACACAAGAGGTAGAGTTCAGAAATGAACGAATCCTTTTTGAGGCATTGTAGACTAGGTCATATCAATGCGACCCGACTGGCTGAAGTTACATTTTAGATGCATATTTAAATCAGTTTGAATTTACATCTTGTGAAACTTGCCAGTCATGTCACAAAGATTAGATGACCATAGCTCCGTTTATTGGAAACAGAGAAAGAGTAAGTAAACTCTTGGGACTGATACATGATGATGTATATAAGGTCTCCTGTCTACACATGCCAGGACTGGTTCTTTATACTTCATTACGTTCTCTGATAATCTCTCAAGATTCTGACGTATGTTCCTGTTGAAACACAAGTCCGAACCTTTTGAGATATTCGCAGAATATAAGTTAGAAGTAGAGAACCAAAATACGGGTATAAGTATTATGTCCTATGATAAGATCAGGGAGGAGAATACTTGTGCATGGCTTTCCTGGACTATTCTAAAAGAAAATGAGATTCTCTCTCAGTATTACTCCTCTGAATACACCACAGCACAACGGTGTATCGGGGCGGAGCAATCGCACAATATTAGATATGGTGTGCTCTATGATGAGTATTACCGAGTTACCTATTTCCTCTTGGGGTTGTGCACTTGAGAAGCTGTATACCTATTGAATTAGATTCGAATCAAATCAGTGTCTACCACTCCATATGAGATATGGTATGGGAAAAACCTATCTCTTAAGTTAATTAAGATTTGGGATTGTCCGGCCTATGTCAAAAGCAAAATCCGGACAAGATCGAGGAAAGGACAGTTCTGTAGAACTGGAAAGGTTCCAGCTGTACAAAACTGCTGATGATTTGTCAGAACCAAAGGATTTAATAGTCCCTGAAGAACCTCAGCCTCTCCGCCGATCTGGTAGGGTTCCTCATCCGCCTAAGAGATACTTCGGTTTCTCGATGACAGTGGGAGCGAAGAATGCATAATGAGATGATGACCAAACTAGTTTCGAGCAGGTCATCAAGAGTAGGGACTCTGTAAGAATGACTGGATGCTTAGTGATCTGAGATGGAATCCATGTACACCAGCAAAGTATGGACTTTGGCTGCTATATCTGAAGGGTTAAATCCCCATCAGGAGCAAGTATATCTTGAGAAGATTACTTAGTGTAGATGGAAAAGTTGAGACTTTCAAAGCTAGACTTTTTAAAGGTTTTAGTCATCATCCAGGTGTGGATAATGATGAAACCTTTTCTAGGGACTATGCTTAAGTCCATCCAGATCCTACTTGCCATTGCTACATACCATGACTACAATATCTGGTGGTTGAGTGTCATGACTATTTTTCTAAATACTGATTTAGAAGAGAACGTCATTAAGAACACAGCCAGAGGGCTTCGTAAACAGTGGGAGCAGCGGAAACATGTGCAAGTTGCTTTATAGAATAAAGCAGGCATCGCGGAGTTGGAACGTCTGTTTTGAAGTGATAGTCGAAGTGTTTGACTTCATCAAAAATAGTATATGAACCTTGTATATACAAAACGGTAGTAGAGAGTAAGGTTGTCATCCTTGTATTGTACGTGGACAACATACTCTTGATAGGAAAAGAGTTTTCTATACTACAATCGGTCGATCTCCTCTTATCACATAGATTTTCCATATAAGATCAAAATGATACCTCCTAAATCCTGGGAGTTAGATCCTTGAGATAGATCTAAATGGATGTTAGGATTCTTACTAACTATAGTGAGATAGTATCAGTTGATCCTGGGGAGAATCACTGGAAACGTTCCAGGGTGATAAGGACGACTGAATGTCAGTCACAGGCATTGTCTTCACCCTCAGTGGAGGGACGGTATGTTGGAAGAGTTCCAAGCTAGATACCGTGGCAAACTAGATGATAAAGGCTGGTAACATCGCTATTAAAGATACTACCAAAGAGGCAGTTTGGGTGTATATTGGTTCATAAGATGAACTAGGTTTCTGCCATTGTATGACAATGGAAGTGTGGCTTTGCCCCTGGAACCCTGGTCCCATCAGTGACCCAGACATATTCTGAGGCAGCATCACCTGATCATGGAGATAATTGATCTCCAGGGTGATCGAGGTTAGGAGAGTAGACTCAGAGGATAACACGGCGGATCCACTCACAAAGGCTTTTTCCCAGAGAGAGACTTATATGGGGATGGTTGAGTATTAGATACTACAACTACTGCTACAGATGGCCCTAGTGCAAGTGGGAGATTGTTAGTTATATGTATGCCCTTGAGGCCATTACTGTACATTGGATGTATATTGTAGCGGATGCTGGGACATATATAGGTAGGACTTTCTTGCTCGACATAATAGTACGCTATCTGGTTGCTCTTTATCTTAACACTTATAATTTCTGTCTCTCTGTTACATGTTGATAAAGCCCTTAGGATGTGTACTCGACTTCTAGGACTATGATGCCGATCATACTAGTGGGGCCGGGGTAGTCCATGAGTACATCCTTCAATGTTCCTAGTCGTGGGAATATCGAGACGGGGCATGATATTCCAGAGTAGACTAGCGTATATCTTCTCGACCCATGTGATGGGCGATGGATGATCCCATATCCATTGGTGTTTGACATCAGAGATGGTATGCGGGTACTCAATGGAGACTGGGTACACTGAACGGACTAGCTGAGAACTCCCAGATGGTATTATACCTCACGTCAGATGGCAGTTCTCTGGTGACACTGGTACAGCTTAGTCTGTTGACCCGAGATCGTCATAGAGTCTTGTGTGTCTCCCACTGTGCTTTGATTTCCACCCTACCACGGCTCTACTGAGTCGTGCAAACAGGTGGTTTTTGGGTACAGTTCCGATTCACATGGAGGCAATGAGCGATAGGAGGGGATTCGTCTCTCCCGGTATTAGGGGTTGATGTTGCGCTATGCACGACTGGCCATAACAGGAAATCCCTGGCCAGGGATGCGGTGATATACTGGTAAGAGTTATCAGTAGTTTCACGAATGTTATGGACCCTAAGTCGGCATGACTTATCAAGCTATTGGGGTCTGACGTTTACCACCCCTAGGCGAGATATGCGACATATCAGACGAACAGACCGGACTGTACGGTAAGTGTTACTGGTTGGATTCACAGGAGTGTGAGCGGGCTTGCTTGTCGATCTTCTGATCGCTCAATACCCGGGTGGCCGTTACGTTTGGCAGACCGCTTGGGGCTTGTGGGTGCTTGATATGATCATCATCTGCTGCCGGCGTATTGACGACTCTTTAGAGTCCTACACAGAGGTTTCCTGGCTCAAGCGAAACGAAATAGGAGCGCATATGAGATATGTGCGGGACCGAGAATAATGTGTGTATGTGATACCGTATTCCATTCTCGCGATGAATGTATCGATTGGTTGTATGCGATATAACCTAGTTATCGAATCAAGGATTGATTCGATAAGTCGATACATTGGATACTAGTCGGTTATATACGACATGACCGGATCATTGAATCAAGTGTTGATTTAATGATTTAATGCATAATTATATATTTGATATATTACTTTGCATTAACTAGTATTGGTTCATTTTAAAAGGATTTTCTCACTTGATGTGCACTTTGTATATGTGATATATTTTTGTGTGCACTTGATTGTATCATGTTTGATGATACAAGCTAACTTGAGTTTGTGTAAAGATTAAACCATGGTTATATGAATGGTTAGGGTTTTGTTTATTTATTTACTTATTTATTTATTTATTTTGAAAAGATAAATAGAAAATGGTGGCTTTCTTTGTTTGTTGTTGAAGCTTCATGAAGCTTTGACTAAGTGACCATTTTGTCTTCATGCTTAACCCTAACCATTCAAACTAACCATAGTTTATTCTCTACACCTAACTATGGTTGGTATATGATAAGTATTCATTTTATTTCCTTTTTGAAAATACTTATCATATTCTTTCTTCATCTTCTTCTTCTTCAACATGAAGAAACCTTGCCACCATCAATGGCAACTTGTGAAAATGAGTGAAAAATCCAATTCTAAAGTGAACACACTTCCTATTTCTTCATCCTCTACCACTTGCCAAGTAGTATAGGGTGTTTTGTTCACAAGTTTCATGACTTGGTGAAGTTGGAGTTTGATCTTGAGTTGCCTCGACGTAGATCATCTTCGGCATCGAAGCCGACGACCTAGCCCACCCTTTTCTCCGATGAAGCCGATGCTAGAGTCCAAGATCCGATTTGGACAGCGAGGGGACTTCATCACGGAGCCATGGAGGTGGAGGACCCGATCTACAAAGGTTGTAGCCCTTTCCCTTTAGCTATAAATTCGTTTATTTGCATTGCATCGCCTATACATTTAGTTAACGATCCGTATTACGGTTTCTCGGCACCTGTAAAATTTTAATTGGCCATGTTTGATCACTTGTGAGACCTAATTAGTGTGCCTAGGAACCCTACAATTCCATGAATCGCAGAGGACGACCCGTACTCACTAACGCTCACTACATACGACACCGTTATTGATTGCGGTTACTTTACAACTACTCTCTTTCTTTTTGACAATTAATCACGCAACATCAACCCCTAATATCGGGAGAAACGAAACCCCACCTATCGTTCATTGCCTCCATTTGACTCGGGACTATACCCAAAATCTACCTGTTTGCAAGCTCTCTTGAACGTGGTATGGAGGAAATCAAAGCACGGTGGGAATCACACAAGACTCTATGACGATTTCAGGTCTACAGACTAACCTGTACCAGTATCACCAGAGAACTGCTATCTGACATCAGGTATAATACCATCTAGGAGTTCTCGGTGAGTCCTGTTCAGTGTACCCATTCTGTCACGACCCAAGTTTGGATGTGACAGGCACTTAGATTGTATCATATCTTAAGATATGCACAATTCCAAGTAAGCCAAAAACCAAGATCAAAATACCTTATTTCGGAATTATTTATGAAAATTTAGTTTTAAGTAGAAATCTCGAGTTATGAAGTTAATTCATTAAACAAGTAATAAAGGTTAAGTGTGGTTGTATTCCTAGTTGGAATCAACAATATCAATAAGAATATGAATATGCATATAATGAACATCACTGAATCTCATAAAGAAAAGACTATAATACTGATCCACATTTTTCAACTGTACATATATTTACCAACTCTCTTTTCTAAGTCAAAATACAAGTCTGATGGAGTCTTTCTAGATACAAAAGTACAAAAACCAAAAAGGAGGTTACTACACATGTAACCTACCGATCAAAAGATGGAAACAACCGCAAAAGTGATCCTGCCTCGCAACTACCCGTCCACTCTATCCCTGCAAGGAACTGTGGCACAACGGGGATGAGTTGCCAACTCAGTGAATACAACTAACATATAACGGCGAATAAAGTAAATATGGTAATCATGATAATGAACATGAATCAATATGATATATGAGTATATGTGAAATCCAAAATAAATCACATCATACTTTTGAAATCACAACTCAATAGAAATCATCTCTCGGTGTCTATCAACGACACAAAACTTTCATTTCTTATAGGCATCATTCCCCGAATGATCCTATACCCATAATATCGGTCGTCATCCTCTAGATGCACGCCGCATATTTCTATAACCAATATCCGGAATCGAGTAACCTCGCTAGGCTCCCCCGTCTCAATACGGCTATCCTGCCCCTCGGTCTCGACCGGGTCCACCCTGTATCCAACTGTATAGCTCCCCCACTCAGTATGGATAACGTAAATCCGCGACCGTATATCTCCCCCACTCGGTCCGGAATAAAACCAAAAACAGAAATCAACTCAGGGTGGACATGTCACATCAATCATGAAAACGGGATTTATGTAATAGTATTTAAAAACTCAAAATCATAAATCCTCAATTCTGTATCTATCTCATATCCAACATGGAAATACGCATAAAGCGACAAAATGTAAATAAGGAATTCTACCAATATACTTAACATTTGAAAAACAATATAATCTATGTTAATAAGTATGATATTTAAGTGTATGTGACATGGCAATATCGACGAGGTGTGTGTAGCATATAAGATGTGCACGTGGCATGACTCGTCGATACTTGTGAAGTGTTCTAACAACTAAGCAACATATAAGTAATGAAATGAATGATATTCTAATTATTTAACATGATGATATGAATATCGTATTAATGTAAAACCATGGGCGAAACACGCCATCTCTACTAAATTCCCCGGTAGATGTTTAGTCTACTCACCGGAAAGTCGAATCTACTCCGGAATCGCTAATCCTTTCCCTTTCCTCGCGGCTTCCGTATTCCTTGTATCCGCGTCTAAATATACCAATATAACGTATATAAGCAAAACTGTATTTCCGACATAACGGAAATAGAAAACACGCTAACCCCCACAACTTATATACTATCTGATCTTATCAAGCTATTAAACACTTATTCTAGCTGGATTTTAACTTAAATCTGTACTGTTGCAGAGTTTGATACGCGACGTAGTTCCGTCGTGTCGTTTTTAACGTTTTACGATTCCTTTCCGACATATCATCCCAGATTTTAACTGTAGTGAAACTAATTAAAATCAACAGTACCAAAATACCCCAAATTGTATACTGCAACCACCCCAATAGACCAAACCCCCAAAACCCTCACCATGGCCGGCGACGCCGGCCAAACTCCTCATGTCGCCGGCCCAAAACCGGCGCCCCACTGTCGTTTTCTTGTGGTGTTTTCACCTTGATTCCTGCATCATTTCTACACTGTTGAATTTATTTAATTAGGTTTCAGAATACAGCAGATTCTAACAGACACAAATTCTAATTAAAATACGATATTATGCAACCTAGCTAAACTAAATTTAACTAATCTACAGAACTTAATCTCTACTAAGTTTAAGATATTTACCCTCCTAATTTGCTGTAGGAATAACCCTCCAAAGATCTATAGGCTCTTCCTAGCTTGATGGTGAATTATCTCCATGAACAAGCTCCTCATCATCTTCTTCTTCCTCTTGTTCTTCTTTTTCCTTTACTTTTCTTTTCTTTTGATTTTCTTTTCAGTTTTAATTTGAGTTTCAGAACTGAAATGGTTTATATATGTGGGAGGAGGAAGGGATAGGGTAAGGTGGAGGTGTCATGAGTTTGAGGGTGCATGTTCCATGCAAGGAGGAGGTGGAAATTGGTGGTGGCATGAAGCATGAGGTGTTCTAGCCATTATCTTCACATTTTCCTTTTAATTTGTATTTGATTTCAGAACTGAATTAATATCCCTTTTCCACTTAAACCCTTGACAATACCCAATTTTCATAAAAACTTAACTTTGCAATTTAACCCTTCACAATTAACTTATTACAAAACACATCTTTTATTAAAATGAAGCTAAAATTATCTTAAAAACCCTTATAACTTATTAAAATTACATTCTAAAATTCTAATTTAATTTGTATTACGTATATCTTATGAAGATTGACATATTAGCTTTTAACCATTTTGTGATTTATCAGCTTATTCTTATTTTAATTAAATTTATTTATTTCTATGTTTTTCCTAAATGTTACAATATTCCCCCTTAAGAAAATTCGGTCCCCGAATTTAAACTAATTACTATACATACCTAAGAAAAGATGTGGAAATTTCTTTCGCATCGCGTCCTCCGTCTCCCAAGTAATCTCCTCGCGATCCTTTCCTTGCCAGAGAACCTTTACAGATGGCAGTATCCTCGATCGTAGTTGCTTTACCTGTCTGTCCAAAATAGCAACTGGCTGCACTGTGAAGGATAGATCTGGTTCAAGCTGTAGAGTCTGATGCTGGATCGCATGAGATGGATCGTGAAGATATCTGCGAAGCATCGATACGTGGAACACTGGATGTACGTCGGGAAAACCAGGTGGAAGCGCTAACCGATAAGCTACAGCGCCCACTCTCTCTAAAACCTCATATGGTCCAACATATCTGGGGCTGAGCTTCCCTTTCTTCCCGAAGCGCATCACACCTTTCATTGGAGATACTCGAAGGAATACATGATCTCCCACATCAAACTCAAGTTTGCGTCGTCTTCGATCTGCGTATGACTTCTGTCTGCTTTGAGCCGCTTTCATTCTATCTCGTATCAAGTGAATCTTCTCTGTAGTTTCTTATACTATCTGCGGTCCCAATATACAACTCTCACTAAGTTCCGTCCAGCAAACAGGTGATCTACATTTCCTTCCATACAAGGCTTCAAAGGGTGCCATCTGGATCGTCTCTTGAAAACTGTTGTTGTATGAGAATTCTACCAAAGGTAGGTGACGATCCCAACTACCACCGAAATCTAGGCTACAAGCCCGAAGCATATCCTCTAGTATCTGAATGGTCCGCTCCGACTGACCGTCTGTCTGTGGGTGGAAAGCTGTACTAAAACTCAGTCGTGTACCAAGAGCATCTTGAAGTTTCTGCCATAGCCTGCTCGTGAACTGGGTACCTCGATCTGATACTATGCATGTCGGCACTCCATGTAGACGTACAATCTCATCGATATATATCTGTGCATACTGAGCAAATCCATATGTCGTCTTTACTGGAAGAAAATGAGCGGCCTTCGTCAGCCTGTCTACTATCACCCAAATGGAATCATACCCTCTGCTAGTCCTGGGTAGACCCACCACAAAATCCATGGAAATCTGTTCCCATTTCCATTCTGGAATGGGTAAGGGTTGCAGCTCTCCGGCTGGTCTCTGATGTTCTGCTTTGACTTGCTGACAAGTCAAGCATCGTGAAACAAAATCCGTAACATCCTTCTTCATTCCTTCCCACCAATAATTATCCTTCAAGTCACGATACATTTTGGTGGAACCAGGATGGATACTGTATACTGATCTGTGGGCATCCTCCAAAATCTCACGCCTCAATCCGTCAGAATCTGGCACACAGAGACGAGTCCTAAAACGTAACACTCCATAATCATCAATCACGAACTCCGTCTCCTTGCCCTGCCTAACATGATCCATAATCTCCATCAAGCGAGTATCGGTAGGCTGCGCATCTCGAATACGATCCAATAGCTGAGGTCTGGTGCGAACATGTGCTAACTGACCTCCTGTTGATGTAAACTCAAACTGTATACGACTATCACATAAAATCTGCCAGTCGGTAGAAGACTGTCTCTGCAAAATGCTCAAATGATATAAATTACCTCCAGGCCTCCGACTCAAGGCATCTGCTACAACATTTGCTTTGCCTGGATGGTACAAAATCTCACAGTCGTAATCTTTCACCAATTCCATCCATCTACGCTGCCTGAGATTCAGATCTTTCTGCTGAAAGATATACTTTAAACTTTTATGATCTGTGAAGATTTGACACGTTTCTCCATACAAGTAATGTCTCCAAATCTTCAATGCGAAAACTACAGCAGCCATCTCTAGATCATGAGTGGGATAATTTTGTTCATGCCTCTTCAACTGTCGAGAAGCATATGCTATAACCTTGCCGTGTTGCATCAACACACAGCCTAAGCCCACTCTAGAAGCATCGCAATACACAACGAAACCCCCTGACCCGGAAGGTAAGGATAATACAGGTGCAGTCGTCAAACGCGTCTTCAGCTGTTGGAAACTCTGCTCACAAGCATCTGTCCACTGAAATGGAACTTCTTTCCTAGTCAATCCTGTCAAAGGTGCCGCTATCCGTGAGAAATCCTGCACGAAGCGTCTGTAATAACCTGCCAGACCTAAGAAACTCCGAACCTCAGTAACTGACATAGGCCTGGGCCAGTGTTGTACCGCTTCAATCTTCTTTGGGTCTACACATATACCTTCTCTCGTAACAATATGACCCAAGAAATCCACACTATCGAGCCAAAAAGCACACTTAGAAAACTTTGCATACAACTGATGCTCTTTCAAAGTCTGCAATGTGATGCGTAAATGCTGCTCGTGCTCCGTCTGACTCCGAGAATATACAAGAATATCATCTATGAATACTATAATAAACCGATCGATAAATGGTCTAAAGATACGGTTCATCATATCCATAAAAGCTGCTGGAGCATTGGTGAGTCCGAACGACATCACCAGAAATTCATAATGCCCATATCTCGTACGAAATGCTGTCTTCGGAATATCGTCTTTCCGAACCCTCAACTGATGATATCCTGACCTTAAGTCAATCTTTGAGAAGAATCCGGCTCCTTGCAACTGATCGAACAAATCATCTATTCGCGGTAATGGATACCTGTTTCGCACCGTGACGCGATTTAGCTGTCGGTAGTCGATGCACATTCTCATACTACCGTCCTTCTTCTTTACAAATAACACAGGAGCTCCCCACGGTGAAACACTAGGACGAACAAGTCCTCTATCTAACAACTCTTGCAACTGGCCTTTGAGTTCTTTCAATTCCGTCGGTGCCATTCGATAGGGTGGTATAGAAATAGGCCCTGCACCCGGAATCAAGTCGATACAAAACTCAATATCTCGATCAGGTGGCAATCCTGGCAACTCTGCAGGAAATACCTCAGGAAATTCGCGTATGATCGGGATTTGGTCCAAAGGAACTTCAGCGACCTCTATGTCCTGAATAAAAGCCAAGAACCCAAGACAACCCTTCTTCAAAAGCCGCCCCGCACAAAAAGCAGAAATCATGTTAACAGGGGTTAACTTGCAATCCCCCTGCACAACCAACACCGGTTCACCTGGAAAACAAAATCTAACCGCTTTTCCTCTACAATCTACATAGGCATGACAAGCGGCTAACCAATCCATCCCAAGAAGTATATCAAAATCCAACATGTCCAAGAGAATCAGATCAACTAGCGAATCTCTAATACCAATACGCACCGAACACGATCTGAATACGTGTCGAGCTATAAAGGAATCTCCAACTGGAGTAATCACTACCAAAGGTAACTCTAACAATGACGACTCCTTCCCCAATAAAAGTGCGAATCGTGAAGATACATAAGAGTGTGTAGAACCGGGATCAAATAAGACATGTGCCTCTAATGAGCATACTGTAAGAGTACCTGTCACGACTGCATTTGATGCCTGGGCATCCTGTGGAGTCAGTGCAAAAACCCGTGCCTGGCCCCTGCCCGCATCCTGTCGTCCTCTACCTCTATCTCCTCTACCTCTCTGAGCACGTCCCGCATAGCCTCGACCTCTTCGTGCAACTGCCTGGCGTGTAGCGCCAACTGGGGGAGGAAGTAAAGCCATCGGTGTAGGAGAAGGAAGGGGTAAAGCAGCCTGTGGAGCAACGGTCCCGCCCTGAGATCTGCAATCTCTCGCAAAGTGCCCGGGAAGTCCACATCTATAACAAGTATATGGTGATCTCTGATCATCAGGATAAGAACTGAACATCTGGCCCTGTGTCCAATCTCGTCCAACACTGCGGCCTGGAGTATATCTGCCTGGATAAGACCCTCTACCTCGGCCAAACTGTCTATTTGTCGGCACGAATGGTCTACTCCTCTTTGGCTCCGGAACAACTCCTGACTGGCTCAAACGCTCCTCTACTCGTATCGCCGCATCCAAGGCCTGTGCATATGTATCAAAATGCTGGGAGCCTATCGCCAGATACAACTGTGTGTCCAAACTCCTTAGGAACCTCTTCACCCGAAGCTCTTCTGTAGGTACTAAGTATGGAGCATATCGCGATAGCTGGGTGAAGCGTAAGTCATAATCGGCTACTGACATACTTGCTGCTTTCTTCAACGCTTCGAAACTGCTAGCTCTAGCATCCCTCACACTCTCGGGAAGAAATCTGGCAAGAAAGACTGTAGAAAACTTGATCCACGTCATCGAAGGAAGATTCGTAGCTCGCCCTCTCTCCATCGACTCACACCACTCCTGTGCAAGTCCCTCCAAACGAAAGCTAGTCAGCTCAACTGATCTCGCATCAGAACATCGTAATGATCTGCATATCCTCGCCATTCTATCAAGAAAAGACTGAGGATCTACCGCCACATCGGTCCCTGTGAATACCGGTGGTCTCAATCTCATAAACTCCACAAGTGATACCTCCATCACTCTCGTATCTTCTGGTGCTACCGTCTGTGTAGGCTGTACCTCGGACTCTGCTACGGTCGGTGCCGGATCTGATCTCAAAGCTCGAGTGGTCTCAGCTAACTGTCCTACCACTCGCTGTAATCCCAACATACCCTCCTCGATCCTAGTCATGCGATCTGGAGGAGGAGGATCAGCATGCTCATGCACCTCCTGCACGTCCGGTGTACCAGTCCTCATCACAGGCGGACTCGCCCTAGCTGCATTCCTGGCTGCGGCTCGTCTAGCCCGCGTAGCCATAGCAACTGGAACAAGAAACGAGAGTTGATAAGGTGTGGGAACAGAAGAATTCAATAACGGAAGAATAGATCAAGATAAACATCCTAAGGTTAGTTAGGCTGAATACGATAACGTAAATATGCCGCGGAACATACGTACGGTACTGCATTCGTCCTAATTCACCTACTCCATCAAACCAAAGGTCATCCTAACTCTCAGACTTACATCAACCTATTGAAATCCCTTACTGAATTCCGTAAGGTTACTCCTAAGCTCTGATACCAACTTTGTCACGACCCAAGTTTGGATGTGACAGGCACTTAGATTGTATCATATCTTAAGATATGCACAATTCCAAGTAAGCCAAAAACCAAGATCAAAATACCTTATTTCGGAATTATTTATGAAAATTTAGTTTTAAGTAGAAATCTCGAGTTATGAAGTTAATTCATTAAACAAGTAATAAAGGTTAAGTGTGGTTGTATTCCTAGTTGGAATCAACAATATCAATAAGAATATGAATATGCATATAATGAACATCACTGAATCTCATAAAGAAAAGACTATAATACTGATCCACATTTTTCAACTGTACATATATTTACCAACTCTCTTTTCTAAGTCAAAATACAAGTCTGATGGAGTCTTTCTAGATACAAAAGTACAAAAACCAAAAAGGAGGTTACTACACATGTAACCTACCGATCAAAAGATGGAAACAACCGCAAAAGTGATCCTGCCTCGCAACTACCCGTCCACTCTATCCCTGCAAGGAACTGTGGCACAACGGGGATGAGTTGCCAACTCAGTGAATACAACTAACATATAACGGCGAATAAAGTAAATATGGTAATCATGATAATGAACATGAATCAATATGATATATGAGTATATGTGAAATCCAAAATAAATCACATCATACTTTTGAAATCACAACTCAATAGAAATCATCTCTCGGTGTCTATCAACGACACAAAACTTTCATTTCTTATAGGCATCATTCCCCGAATGATCCTATACCCATAATATCGGTCGTCATCCTCTAGATGCACGCCGCATATTTCTATAACCAATATCCGGAATCGAGTAACCTCGCTAGGCTCCCCCGTCTCAATACGGCTATCCTGCCCCTCGGTCTCGACCGGGTCCACCCTGTATCCAACTGTATAGCTCCCCCACTCAGTATGGATAACGTAAATCCGCGACCGTATATCTCCCCCACTCGGTCCGGAATAAAACCAAAAACAGAAATCAACTCAGGGTGGACATGTCACATCAATCATGAAAACGGGATTTATGTAATAGTATTTAAAAACTCAAAATCATAAATCCTCAATTCTGTATCTATCTCATATCCAACATGGAAATACGCATAAAGCGACAAAATGTAAATAAGGAATTCTACCAATATACTTAACATTTGAAAAACAATATAATCTATGTTAATAAGTATGATATTTAAGTGTATGTGACATGGCAATATCGACGAGGTGTGTGTAGCATATAAGATGTGCACGTGGCATGACTCGTCGATACTTGTGAAGTGTTCTAACAACTAAGCAACATATAAGTAATGAAATGAATGATATTCTAATTATTTAACATGATGATATGAATATCGTATTAATGTAAAACCATGGGCGAAACACGCCATCTCTACTAAATTCCCCGGTAGATGTTTAGTCTACTCACCGGAAAGTCGAATCTACTCCGGAATCGCTAATCCTTTCCCTTTCCTCGCGGCTTCCGTATTCCTTGTATCCGCGTCTAAATATACCAATATAACGTATATAAGCAAAACTGTATTTCCGACATAACGGAAATAGAAAACACGCTAACCCCCACAACTTATATACTATCTGATCTTATCAAGCTATTAAACACTTATTCTAGCTGGATTTTAACTTAAATCTGTACTGTTGCAGAGTTTGATACGCGACGTAGTTCCGTCGTGTCGTTTTTAACGTTTTACGATTCCTTTCCGACATATCATCCCAGATTTTAACTGTAGTGAAACTAATTAAAATCAACAGTACCAAAATACCCCAAATTGTATACTGCAACCACCCCAATAGACCAAACCCCCAAAACCCTCACCATGGCCGGCGACGCCGGCCAAACTCCTCATGTCGCCGGCCCAAAACCGGCGCCCCACTGTCGTTTTCTTGTGGTGTTTTCACCTTGATTCCTACATCATTTCTACACTGTTGAATTTATTTAATTAGGTTTCAGAATACAGCAGATTCTAACAGACACAAATTCTAATTAAAATACGATATTATGCAACCTAGCTAAACTAAATTTAACTAATCTACAGAACTTAATCTCTACTAAGTTTAAGATATTTACCCTCCTAATTTGCTGTAGGAATAACCCTCCAAAGATCTATAGGCTCTTCCTAGCTTGATGGTGAATTATCTCCATGAACAAGCTCCTCATCATCTTCTTCTTCCTCTTGTTCTTCTTTTTCCTTTACTTTTCTTTTCTTTTGATTTTCTTTTCAGTTTTAATTTGAGTTTCAGAACTGAAATGGTTTATATATGTGGGAGGAGGAAGGGATAGGGTAAGGTGGAGGTGTCATGAGTTTGAGGGTGCATGTTCCATGCAAGGAGGAGGTGGAAATTGGTGGTGGCATGAAGCATGAGGTGTTCTAGCCATTATCTTCACATTTTCCTTTTAATTTGTATTTGATTTCAGAACTGAATTAATATCCCTTTTCCACTTAAACCCTTGACAATACCCAATTTTCATAAAAACTTAACTTTGCAATTTAACCCTTCATAATTAACTTATTACAAAACACATCTTTTATTAAAATGAAGCTAAAATTATCTTTAAAACCCTTATAACTTATTAAAATTACATTCTAAAATTCTAATTTAATTTGTATTACGTATATCTTATGAAGATTGACATATTAGCTTTTAACCATTTTGTGATTTATCAGCTTATTCTTATTTTAATTAAATTTATTTATTTCTATGTTTTTCCTAAATGTTACACATTCTCCAATGAGCACCTGTGTACAATCTCTGATGTGAAACACCAATGGTTGTAGGATCAACCATCGCCCCATATAGGTCAAGAAACATACACACTAGTCTACTCTGGAATATCGATTCCCTATCTCGATACTCTCTCGACTAGGAACAATTAAAGGATGTACTTATGGACTACCCTGGCCCTACTAGTATGATCTCTATCATAGTCATGGTAGTCAAGTATACATCCTAAGGGATTTACCAACATGTAACAGAGAGACGGTATAATGATACATTACATGTTAAGATAAAGAGTAACCAGATAGCATACTATCATATCGGGCAAGAAAGTCCACTCTATATATGTCCAAGCATCCACTATAATATACAATCATATAAAATAATGGCCTCTAGGGCATACATACAACTAACACATACATATTCCTAACAATCTCCCACTTGCACTAAGGCCAGTTGTTGTAGTATCGCATACCCAACATCCCAAAAAGTTTCTCAAATTTCGTCTGGGGGAGGGCCTTCATGAGTGGATCCGCCGTGTTTTCCTTCATGTCAATTCTCCTGACCTCGATCTCCCGGCTATCAACTATCTCCCAGATCAAGAGATACCGCCTAAGAATATGTCTGGATCGCTGATGGGACTGGGGTTCCTTGGCCAAAGCTATGGCTCCATTATTATCGCAATACAAAGGTATTGGATGCTCAATGGATGGAACCACACCAAGTTCAGCAATGAACATCTTCATCAAGACAGACTCTTTGGTAGCATCGTTTGCAGCGATGTACTCAGCCTCCATAGTCGAGTCTGCCACGGTATCTTGCTTGGAACACTTCCAACATACCGCCTCTCCATTGAGGGTGAAGACAAAACCCGATACCGACTTACGGTCGTCTTTATCACTCTGGAAGCTTGAATCGGTAAAGGACTCCACCTGGAGTTCACCGTTACCATACACCAAGAACATTTCTTTAGTCCTTCTCAAGTACTTAAGAATGTTCTTCACAGCTGTCCAGCGATTCTTCTCAGGATCTGATTGATACCCGCTTACCACACTAAATTCGTAAGCTACATCTGGTCCGGTACATAACATCACATACATGATAGACCCAACTGCAGAAGCATAGGGTATCACGGTCATGCGATCCCTCTCCAAATCAGTCTTGGAGGACATCTCTTAGGAGAGAGTGGTTCCTGAATAAGTGGGTAAATTACCACGCTTAGAATCTTCCATACTAAACCTCTTTAGTATGGTGTCAATGTACCTGGATTAGGATAGTCCTAACATCCTTTTAGATCTATCTCTATAGATCTTGATCCCTAGGATGCAGGAGGCATCTCCCAGATCATTCATGAAGAACTTTTGTGATAAGAAGAGCTTGACCGAGTGTAGCATAGGAACATCATTTCCAATCAAGAGTATGTCATCCACGTATAATACGAGGAAGACAACCTTACTCTCTACAACCATTTTGTATATACAAGGTTCTTCTACGTTTTTTATGAAGTCAAACTCTTTGACCGCCACATCAAAAAAATAGATGTTCCATCTTTGCGATGCCTATTTTAATCCGTAGATTGATTTAAGCAGCTTGCACACCATTCCGTTGGTCCCACTGTCTACGAAGCCCTCTGGCTGTGTCATGTACACGTTCTCTTCTAAGTCATCATTTAGTAAAGCGGTCTTGACATCCATCTGCCACATTTCGTAGTCATGGTATGCAGCAATGGCAAGTAGGATCCTGATGGAATAAAGAAAAGCCACTGGAGAAAAGGTTTCATCAAAGTCTACGCCTGGTCATTAACGAAAACCTTTTGCTGCAAGTCTAGCATTGAAGGTCTCAACCTTTCCGTCTACACCAAATTTCTTCTTAAAGATCCACTTACTCCCAATGGGTTTTATCCCGAAGGAGCAACTTGCAAAGTCCATACTTTGTTGGTGTATATGGATTCCATCTCTGATTGCATAGTATCCAGCCATTTCACAGAGTCCCCACTTATGATGGCCTGCTCGAAAGTAGTTGGGTAATCATCTTCCATGATGCCATCCCCGCTCCCATCGTCTATGAGAAAAACGTAGTATTTCTCAGGTAGATAAGGAACCCTACTAGATCTATAGAGTGGTTGAGGTTTGTCAGAGATTATTGGATCCTCCGGTTCTATCAAATCATCATTTGTAGTTTGTGTAGTTGGAACTTCTTCCAGTTCTACCTCATTACCACTAATTTCTTTTGTAAGAAATTCCTTTTCTAAAATGGTGGCATATTGAGAAACAAATACTTTCTGTTCCTCACTGTGGTAGAAAAGTTATCCATATGAATTCTTAAGGTATCCTACAAACTTACAAAGAACTGATCATGCTTCAAGTTTGTCCGGATTCTGTTTTTTAAACATAGGCCGGAAAACCTAATATCTTAACTCGTTTAAGATATGGTCTCTTTCCAATCCATATCTCATATGGTGTTTTAGGCACAGATTTTGATGGAACTTGATTCAATAGGTATGCAGCTGTTTCAAGTGCATAATTCCAAAAGGAAATAGGTAACTCAGCATTACTCATCATAGAGCGCACCATATCTAATAGGGTGCGATTCCTATGCTCCGATACTCCATTGTGCTGTGGTGTATACGGAGGAGTAAGCTGAGAGAGAATCTCATTCTCTTTTAAATAGTCATGGAATTCCATGCTCAAGCATTCTCCTTCCCGATCAGATCGAAGGATTTTAATACTTTTATCCGCCTGGTTCTCTACTTCTTTCATATATTCCTTTAATTTCTCAAAAGCTTCAATTTTGTGTTTCAACAGGAACACATATCCGAATCTTGAGAGATCATCGGTGAATGTAATGAAGTATGAGGAACCATTCATAGCATATGTAGACATAGGACCACATACATCACTATGTATCAGTCCTAAGAATTCGGTAGCTCTTTCTCCGTATCCAGTAAATGGAGTTTTGGTCATCTTTCCTTTGAGACATGATTGGTAAGTTTCATAAGATGTAAATTCAAGCGGATTCAAATATCTAACTTTATGCAATTTAGCTTGTCTGGTCGCATTGATATGACCAAGTCTACAGTATCACAAGAAGGCTTCATTCATTTCTAAACTTTTCCTCTTGTGTGTGTTCTGTATGTTTAAAACTGTATTTTGATTTAGAACGTCTATACTATTACACAACGTACCAAACCTGATAAAAACTTGATTTAGGAAAATGTTCATAACATTTTTCTCTAGTGCAAAGTTGTATCCTTCTTTATCTAATAAAGAAATGGATATGATGTTGCACATCATCGACGTTACGTAATAACAGTCGTTCAAAATCAATGTATTATTATTTTGTAATACAAGATTATTTTCGCCGACAGTTTTGGCAGCAACAATTGCTCTGTTCCCTACTCTGAGGGATATATCACCCTTTCCTAATTCTTGACCTCTCTATAGCCTATGTAACAAATTACAAACGCGAGATCCTAATCCGGTATCCAATACCCAGGACGTAGAGCAAACTGAGAAACAGCTCTCGATAACGAACACACCCGAATAAGATGCATCATCATGCTCTTTCTTCGTTCGGGTTGCGTGGGAATTCTGATATTCCCCTATTCCCTGCTCAGACTTATAACAATTATAAGGTAGAACGGAACCAACATTCCCCAGCTCAGTATAATAAGCGGGTTCGGTCAATACATCTATATTATTATCTTGATTAAGGCGTATCGTGGTCGCTACATGGAGAGAGAAAGAGAAGAAAAACACTTTAGCGTGCACTCTTGCAAGATTAGACTCGTTATTATCTTATCTAATCAGGATGGCTCCCACTGTTTTTATCAAATCTTCCTTCAAACCCTAAAAGGTATAATTAGCCGGGATTAATTACACCCTACAAGTTCGCCAATCGGTCAGCCAGACAGGTATTGGTACTTCGATGGAGTTTCCCCATGCTTTTGAATGGAACTAATTAAATAATCTCGTTTCCGCAGGGGCATAACCCCGTTAACACCTTTCTTAGACACCAACTGTATCAGCTAATTGTAAAGTGGAAAACTCTCCCAGGAGTAACTTTTACTCGCAGTGGGTATCGGGATCCAACTATTTCATAGAAGGTATGCAATCTCATTGCAAATTTCAATACTTTAAATTCCCAATATCAGTTTTTACCCCTAGAAACTTATGACCGTAACAAGGTCAATAAATCATAAGCGCTAGTCAAGTTTCATCCCGTCATTTCGTGATTTAATTAAACCCACCCGTACGACCCATAACAAGGTCAAAAAAGCTGTACGACTACCCTAATCCAATCGCATCATACGCGACAGATAAGCACTAATCAGCTACCGCACACTACGCCTAGACATGGTCAACAAACGCAGCATGAATACTAAATAGTCCTTATCTGAAATGACGGAGGGCTACGACTGGTTTTAAAGAAAACCTTCAGCGTAATGAACTTGATATCATTGTAGAATCTAGTGATTTGAAAAGGAGTGCTTTAAGCTTCGCTTTTTAAAATCGAGTAGTTTTCAAAATAAACCGAGTGGGTTGTAGCATTTGCTAGTTTAGCTAAAGAGGTCACTCCCGGTGAAAGGATCTAGACTCTTTCTTCATCGAATGAGGTGCTTGACATTCATCAAGAAATACCACTATGCAAAGCAAGAACCAGAGCTACCATTTTGAAATTTTTGATTCTAAAACATCTTTAGATTTCTTTTCTTTTCATTAATCTCATTAATGATGTCATGTTATTTATGTTATCTAAACATCAAGAAGAAACGAAAATAGAACGTACGCTTATGCCATCTGCATTCGCCATGGAGCCCGTCATGCACCGTTAGGTTACTTAACTAACGGCAGAGAGGGGGCTGGACTAGCGCGGGTGCGAAACATATGAAACATTTATTATATATCACACACACACATATATATATATATATAGCATTCGTCTTACGCAGTTATATGATCACATCACAGAACTCAAGCAGCAGAAGCAAACATATGAAATATTGGATATACTAGGAGGTCCGTGTTTTAAATTTAGCCAGTAATGAAAACACGGATTCCACGGTCGTGATGAATAGCCAAACCCGCATCCGTAGAACCCTACAAGAGCGGCAAGCAACCCTTCCAATTCTAAAGTTAGGAGACCCAGTCTCGACTCCTCGAGATGGTCTTCCACTGGACTCTAAAACCCGGTTACCTGTGCTCCCCATCTTGGGTTTATCCTAATGCAGAAAAGTAAATAATATACATCAATGGCGACAACAACCTCAACCCGGAAGTGTCCCAATAAAAGAATATTACATACAATTTTACATGAATGAAAATGAATAAACTCTCATCTCACGTAAAATCCCAGCTATTCAACCACGACGATCCAATATAACATATCATAGCAACACATAAACATCACATGTCATCAACGTAAGTAAATATGCGTATCCCGAATGTCGTTGACATATAGCAACGAGATCGAGGATACCCCACATATTACACTTACGGTCACAGAAAAGAAATGAAAAACTGCAATAATTATAATCTACAATTCCTTAGACATCATAAACCCAGAATATCCTATATTCCGAATTTCATGCCTAACCCTATAAACCTTGCATTTTAGTCTCAAATCGAAAACATTTTTCAATAACTTAGTCGGGTAATTCAACAAGATCCCCGACTACCTGATCGAATGCTCGTCGGGAAATTTAGTAGATGGCCGCACCCCTGATGCCGTCGACGAAGTGCACTTAGGCGGAACACCGTGGCCGCAAGCACCCGAGTGGATGCTTTTGGCAACGGGGTTATCCTAAAGTCACTTGGTCGGGGCTATGGGACATGGCTATCTAGTAGTGTTTCCCGGCGAGTGTTCGCGTACGATATGAGATTGCGACAGAGTTTTGATCCGAATCGAAACTCTGTGGCAATCGATCAAAAGAGACTAAATTGCTAGATTTACAAAACACTAACCAGTTTTCACAAAACTAATTATTGTGAATTCCAAATAATATATAACATATCAATATCAAATCCGAAACGATGTTAAAATTGCGACAACGAAACACTCAGAATTGGCTTAACACAAAAATAACATCACATGCAATCTTGGAAAAGTCAAACAATAATCTGAAACCCTAAACCCATAACAACAGAACACCAAACCAAAAAAGAGCTCAAACTCAATTGAAAAACCGGCCAGGCTGGCCAAAAGAAGAATATCGCCGGCCATAATAATGAGTTTGGTTCTCGTTTTTCTCTGGTGTTCTAGTTACATCACATGTAACATTCTGCACTTGTTTAAAAAAATTTCAAAGGCCTTTTAAAAAATTACAGAAACTTAGATTTGGTTTTATTGTTTTCGGAGTTGTTTCGGTTTCGTAATTCTACTAACATTGTCTAATGCCCTAGCTTGGCTCTAATACCATGAATGTGTTGGCTATAGTGCCCTCAAGTCAATTATTGGATCGCAGGCACACGATTATGATGATTGAAGAAGGACCTATACAGATAGAACAGTCTTACTCGAGATGATGGTATGCTATCTAGTTTGTCTTTATCATCATGTACATACTTCAGGTGGTATTACAGATCACTATTACATGTTGATAGAGCTCATAGGATTCTTGCTTGACTACCAGCAGTATGATGGCGATCATATACGTGGGATCTGGATGGTCTATAATCACATCCTTAAATGTCCCTAGTCGTAGGAGTTTCGAGAAAGGGCATCGATACTCCAGAATAGACTAGTGTATACTGATCGAGACCCCGACGAGGGGCGTTGGCAAGGTCTCACAGGCCATTGGTGTGAGTTTATTCACCTAAAATAGTATACAGGTGGTCATTGGGTTATGAGTACACTGGACAGACTCGCCGGGAACTTGCTAGTTGGTATTATACCTATTGTCAGATAGCAGTTCCCAGGTGACATGTGTACAGGTTAGTTTGTTGACCTAAGATCGTTATTTGTCTCATGTGAGTTCCCACTGTGCTTTGATTACTACCCTACCACGGCTCAAAGGAGTCGTGTAAACAGGTTTTAGTTGGGTACAGTCCCGAGCCACTTGGAGGCAATGAGCGAAACGTCGGGGATTCGTCTCTCCCAGTATTGGGGGTTGATGTCGCGTTGTGCATGGGTGGCCATCACTAAAAATCCTCGGCCGGGGACATAGAGAATTACCGATCTAGGATCAGTAGTTTCTCAGGTAGTGATGGGTTTCATACCGACACAAAATGTCGTGTTATTAGGGGTCTGACTTTATCCACCCCCTAGACTCGATATGCGATACTCATAGACGAACGGACCGGACTGTACGGATATTGTCACTGTCAGGCTCAATAGGGCTTCATGATGAGTTTGCTCGTCGGCCTCCCTTTCTCTCAATACTTGGGTAGCCGTTACGTACAGCTAGTGCCGCTAACGTACTTGTGGTTAAACCCACTGTCAGCGTATTGACGAGTCATTAAAGTCCCACACAGAGCGTTTCTCTGCTTCAGGCGAAACGATGTTGAGGCCGTATGGTTTTACGGCAGGGTTCGATCATATACGTGCACTTATGCACGTATCGTGATTCGGACGGATTATACTAGAGGCTTTGGTTTAAGCCGAATTCTAGTATAGTATTGTTGGATTATTTTCGTTTCATTGTTTTCGTATTTTTTGGAATACGGATAGGGTATGTATATACGGATGAGGGGTATTCTTGTAATTTCATTACAAGATGTTTTTAGAAGATGCCACCTCATTATTTTTTTAACCATTTGGATAAATGGTTAATGAGGTGGAAGGGATGAGTCATTGATTGGCATTAAATGAGATATGGCTTTGTAGATGACTCATGGTGTTACTATTCTTGCATGCTTGATTTATATTTGTGTTGTGAGGATTTTCTTTGGCTGATGATTCTTCACTTAAGGACTCACTCTCTCATGCTTACAACACTTAGCCACTTTCCTTTCTTGAGTTTCTACACTCTCATCCTCATCCTCATCTTCTACCTCCACATATTATGTCTCATGTGTTGAGAAACCTTGGGTGACTAGAGACAAACTAATTCATCATTAGATTCTACTTCTTCTAGGCTATCGAATTTAGCAAACTAGATAACCTAATTACCTCAGTTATGAGGTTAGAGCTCGATTCATAGACTATCAGGTGGACCATCTTCGATGGAGGAAGATCGAAGATCAGGCTTGATCAAGGAGCCTCTAGGAGCTTGGGATGATGGTTCATGTAACATTTCAGAAATATAAAATATTATTTTTGGAAATTAAATATTAAAATAATATATTTCGCGAAAACTATTCGATTTGTGAATAGGGGTTTTTCGTAAAATGGTATAAGTATATACCAATATTTGGAAAATAAGTGGGGATTAAAATGATTTATTCATTTAAAAGATATTTATCGGATTTGGGCATTTTTATAATTTAAAATATGCAAGTTTAAGTTAAATTGATTAGTGCACTACTAATCACGATTTGGCCAAATCCGTATTTCTATATTTTTCCATGGCTAGTGCACCATGTTATGTAACATTTTGGTTGCATATTATTTTAGTGTGTTTGGTTTTATATATTTAGAAAAGAAAAGAAAGGAGATGCCATGGTTAATGAGAGAGAGGGATAAAATAAAATAGAAATTTGTGAGAGAGTGAGGTTAAGAGAGGGAGAGAGTAACCCTTGACTTCTCATTCATTATTCTTCCTTCTTCATTCTTCTTCTCTTCTTCGTAATTCTTCTTCATCTCCTTCATCCCTCATGCAACATTTCGAAATACTAAAAATATAATTTTTGGGAATTTTTATAATTTAATATTATTTCATTGAATATTTTAATATTTTGGTATTATTAAATACAAATAATTGGGAAAGAAATTCTGGAAAAATTCTGGAAAATTCCAAAATAGGGTATTCTATGGGATTATGACATTTTAAAGTTTTTGTGATTAGTTTGACACTAATTTAGTGCTAATCGCGATTAAAAATCGCCAATCGGTTTTTAGCAAATTTTGTGCAAAACATGCACATATCTTTTTCTCTACACTTGTGCATTTCTACCATGGCTTTTCTTTTGGGTTTATTATTCAAGTGAGAAGGGATTTAGAGAAGAAAAGAAAATAAGAAAAAGAAAAGATAATAGGTATGGTGAGAGAGAGAAAGAGTAGGTGAGGATTTCTTTGACTTGGCTCCTTCTCCTTTTTCCACCACCATTTCCTCTCTCCCTCTTCATGGTTGCTGCTGCTGTCCTAGCTCCTCATTCCCTCCCTCTTCACCTCCTCAAATCATCACAAAAACAAACTCAAAACCCTATCTTCATTTCACTAAAAAGGTGCACGAGCTCGAGACAAACATATCGGACCAAGAAAGCAAGGATTTTGGCCACTAGGGGCAACTCAAGAAAATTTTTGAGTTGCCAAATGAGGTATTTACTGAACCCTTAGCTTAGTTTTAGCATTACTTTCACCCCCATGTTGTGATAGAACCGACATTGTTTGATATTGTGGATTTGAGGATAACCAAGTTAGGGTTTGAGGGAAACTTGTGTTGTATTGTGAAATTGAGCTCAGTTGAGGTTATATAAACACCCTAGTGCATGAATTGAGACCTAAACTTGAGAGTTGAGACCAGAATACGGAATTATGGATACGATATCGGGGAATTTGTGAAATCTGTGAGGGTTATATTGAATCTGCTATCGCCCGAGACATCCTAAATTAAAATTGATTGGACAGTGGTATGTGCAGGCACCCAGGAAGATACCACCAAGACCCCAGTCCCTAACTCCCAACCTTGGCCGCAGATTTATCCCGTTTGGCCGCAAATTGCGGCCTGGACCCCACCAAACTTGCTCGTTTTGGTTTTGGTGTTCCCTTATCTGTAGATTAGGCCCTTGGTATGTATAGATTTGTCTAATTTGACTTAGGGTGAAATCTGGAGCATATTTCCTAAGTTGCTGTTTTGGATTCGTGTTTCCGTATTCCGTATTTTTAATTCTGAATTTGTTTCTTGTGTTTTACCTCGACTAATTGGCGTTTATATGACGATATCGAGGATTGATAGATGGTTTTGAAGGCGTGCCGTGGGTTCTAACCTATAGGTCCCTTATCGTATCGTTTTGGGGTTTCGTTTGCCGTGTTAGCTTTGATTTGGTTTTAATACGCATATACGATACTTTGATGTGTAGGTACCCCATAAAGACTTCGGGACGACAAGCAAGCGCGTGGCGACGTCCACAATTGAAGACGCAAAGTGAGTAGATTATATCTAAAGGGGGAAGTCGGGTGGATGGCGTATAGCACCCCCGCAGTCCGTAGTTGATAAATTATATATGATAGTTAGGTGTATTATGGTTAGTGTAGGGTTAGAAATGACTAGTGTAGTTCATAGTCGCAAACCCTAAATTAGATTTACACCTACACGCACACCCTTGCATATTCATTATACTTGCACTGTGTTGATGATATTGGATGACATTGGAGATGAGTCGATGATGTTGGGCTTTGTGCCGCGAGATCGGTGATTTGATGTGATTCGTATTTGGGATACGATACGTGATCTCTAGCGGGCCTTGGGACGTATGCTTGCACACGCAGTATATTGATGGTATCAGTTGTACTAAACTTAGATCAGTACCCCAGATTATGTGATATGATGATAGTGATACCTATGATGTGATGAGATAGTGTGATATTGACCCGTACCCAGCTATTGGGATGCCGTACGACGATTTACCGTACGGGACTGTATTGATGATAGATCCGCAATGATGACTTGAGGATGTCTTACGATATACTGTATCGTTCACGATATTATTGAGGCGGGATCACCGACTATTATATCTATATATGTATCGACTCAGATTTAGGTGGTTTCCATACCCCTCCAGATTGACTTGATACTTAGATCTGTAGTTTGCATAGTAGATTCTTCACTGTGGTGTAGATTATTTGATTTCCGCATATTCATGCTATTCGCATTGCTTGCATATGTTTATTGCTATATTATTATCATGCTGTTAGGACACCAGCACCATTATCGATGATGCGTATGTTCCACGTACACTATTGCCGGCTCACACACTTCATCATCGATAATTGCCATGCCACTACACTGTAGTACTGATGCATTCATGATATGATTCTTGCATGGCATATTGTACACTTTACTTGTACACAAACATAGATGATTCTGACTTGAATAGAGATTTGGGAACCGCATGATGTTCTTCAAAACTGATTCGTTTTAAAATAGCGGTTTCCCTCGACATGTGCACATTACTATTCCATGTTGCATGGCTTCTGATATGCTTACCTTTCTTTACATGTTGCATACATTATGTTTTGATTATACGCATTGAGATATGTTGTTTCCATGATATTTCTGGATTTGGGAACCGTGGGTATTTCAAAAGAGAATATATAATTGTGTTAAAAACCCGGTTACCCTTGATATGATATTTCAGTGCGTCCACCATGTGTTTTCTCGGTGCTGAGAGCGACATGTGAAACCCGATTCGAGGAGGCGAATGAGGCCGATTGCGGGTACATGGTGGACCCGGTATGGTACCCCGGGGCGAGAACGGTTTCGCTGTGTAGTAGACGGTGAGCCTGGTAGAGGGACTACTACCTACCGGTGATTGTATTTGAGCTTGGCGGATATCTAGAGGATTCCGACCGGAGTTGAGAGATTGACATGGGCTGACCCGTACTGCCGGGGCCGAGGGCCGATACCGCAGACGGAGCCCAGAGATGGACATGGGCTGACCTGTACTGCCCGGGCCGAGGGCTGATACCGCAGACGTAGCCCCATATGGACGAGGATTTTTGTGTCGATACTATGCACGGGTTTCATGATGTTTTTCCATGATTTTGTTTATATCCTCATATTTACATACATGATGCTTATTGTCATTGGGTGACAGGTGGACGGGTTCCACATTTATTGTCATTGGGTGACGGGTGGACGGGATCCACATATATGCAGGCATTGATACTTCATCATTTTTACTTCATGCAGACATACCTTACATCTATGACATGTTATTACCTGTGTACTTGGCACTACATACCTGTTTAGATGTTGCTTTGCCACCTTATCATGTATCAGGCTTATTCTTTGAGGTTTATATACTGATCGTATTGACCTAGGATTATATCTTGCATTCGGTTTCTGCTTGTAGATATTCTCTATTCACGAGTTGGCAACTCACCCCCGTTGTGCCACAGTTCTTACAGGTTTTGCCGTACAGGTTTCATTACGGCATTTCTGGCACATTGCTTCCTTGCGGGTGAATTGCATTTGGTAGGTGGGTTCTTTTGCATCAAGAATCACCATTGTACATGTATTATTCTTGTATCTAGAAATTCCATCAACCAAACTTGTATATTGTTTCAAACTTAGAAAACAGTGTTGTATTATTCGACCTTAGAGTCGTGCTTAGTAGTATTGCGGTTTTCATGTTTATGAGTTTTCTTTTGAGTTTTGATCCTTGCCCTTCGGCGTTGTATATTATATTGCTTGTGTGGTTGTGACCGTCGATTGACGAAGAGCTAGCTCCCGCTTGGGGATGCCTTTTATCATTGCATCTATATTGTTCTTGTTGTACCCCATTTGGGGCTAGTTTTTACAAAAGGAACTTTGCCAAAATTTTTAGAAAAGACTTTACTGTTTTTAAAATGCATATTCGGCTTAGTTATTTAAAAACCTTCACTTCTTTAAATCAGTTTCTTTATTTACTCTTAAAATGGTTTTAGATTTCTGAGCTTTTTGCTTACTTGGATCAGATGGGGTCCTATAGACTTCACATGGTTCAAGGGCCAGTCACGTGCTCTTTCGGGTTGTGACAAAGTTGGTATCAGAGCGCTAGGTTGACCTTGGTTCGAGTCTAAGTTTGACTATGTGGAGCCTAGGGCGTTTATATATATATACGGAGCTTAGGCTTGACCTTACGGAACGTAGACTTAGTCGAGGGGGTATTAGACCCGAACTTTCGTCGCATAGGATGACCCTTGGTTGATGGAATAGGTGACTAAAGCAGAGTAACGTACCGTGGGTATGTTCCGCGGCATACTTACGACACGCCACTCCGCTTAAGGAACCTTAGGGTGTACATATTTTCGAGATCAGTGATTCTCTTCATACCCATGATTATACATCCATTTGAGATCCCCGATTCTATTAGTTTCATGATCATACCTTCATTGATGCTGTTCCTTCTTATGATCATGTATCCACTCTGGATCTTTTGTTTTCTTTCTTGCCATTTATCTGCTCTCTTCGATACTCGATTGAGGTTCCTGTCGCCTTGTTTAAGCGCAGTTTGGGCTACTGCTAGGGTTACGGTCAGGGCGAGCTCGTCTGGTACGAGGGCCGACCATTGTGTTTTCTGGTGACATGGGAACGTCTTGAGTTACTATTGATGATTGTGACCTCTAGTGGAGGCGAGTGCTTGGTTTTGCACTGGATGATCAGGCCATTGTTAGAGCTGCCAGTTGAGAGAGGACTGTTGATTTACAGCATACCTCAGAGATTATGATGTCGCCTACCGTGCAGACAGATGGACCAGCTGTTGCTGATGTTGATAGGATGTCGCTTCCGGAGCTTACGAGCGGAGATTGTCGGAGCTTCCAGGAAGATATGAGACAGTTGGTAGCTAGTCTACCCCGATTTGAGAGACGAAGGTGATTCTTCCGATTTATGCGCCGGAGCAGGCTCGGTTGAGTTGAAGGTTTCCAGTATAGAGAGTCTTACTCAGATCTAGAGCCGACCGATTCAGAGATGGCCGCCAATGTATCGCCTTTCCTGGAGGATTGAGGCGTTGTTCAGCGTACGGATGAATGAGCCAGTTGCTACTGCAAATGATGAGATATCGCCCAGATGATTGAATCTACTGCAGCATGGGTATATACTTAGAGATATGATGGTGAGTCGCTAGTCACCGAGGATGAATGACTAGGACATATAGTTCGTTCGCTTACCCGATGCGAGGTCATCAGATAGATTGATTTCAGCTAGAGGCGACTTCACGCAGATTCGTTTAGAGTCGATTGAGACGATCGAGTGTCAGGAACCCATTTTTCCAAGTTTAATGTATTCAGAAAGACATGCAAGCGATTCTATGGACCCTCTAGAAGAATGAAACCCTAACTCGACTTAATGACCGTGTGAAAGCCTTTGAACCTTAGGGTTTGCGGCAGTTCCGCGGCGCCATTAGCGAGGCTTAGGTTTGCCCTTCTACGGCTGGACCACCGACGCTGTGGCATGTACTCGATACTATTAAACTGTACTCAAGATATTGATCTCTTGGGGGATTATAAGGTTCTGACGAGTCGATCGAATGTTTCGACATCAGTCGGATATCATGTGATGGGATGCTTTGCTTGGGAGACTCCAGATACGAGTATAGCCGTTGGAGCTCAGTCCATGCAGCCACGATGAGACGAGTCGGAATCAGTCGACATTGAAGCAGAGTGAAGAAAAGAATTCATAAGAGATTTCGATGAGATGACGTCCCACTCCGCTGACATCAGAGATGTGATACGCACCCAGAGGCATTGGATATGGATATATCTTCCAGAGAGAGGCGCGATAAGTATGCAGCCATTCCGGAACAAGAATTAGCTTCAGCATTGGACGATGACTTCCGGGCAATTCGGTAGAAAAGAGATATGCGAGAGACTTCTGATCGACCGTAGCCGAGAGCATTGCAGTGCGTAGATTGAGACATGACGTCGAAGTGGACGGAAATACAGACAAGCGGACAAGAGGTTCGTGCGAGACGCTGACGAGCTGTCATTACTTCCCGTCGAGACCAGAGGTCAGATATGCTTACAGAGGCGTTGGGATGCAACCAGATTCCGAGAAATGTTGTGCTAAGGACACAGATGTCCATTGAACGAGAAGAGATTATGCGAGAGCACCAGCCTCCGTACAGATCGGCATAGGCATGATTGGAAGTGACCCTGAGCAGGATTCCTTCCAGGATACTGCTGCAATGATGCTTGCACCCAGGATCAGATGTGTGACGTGCATTAAGAGAGCCAGAGGCCGACACCAGTAATAGGCAGCTTTATGAGTGGTTGTAAGGATTGACCGAGAGATGATCAGAGAAGTGCCATAACGGAATCGTCCCCGTTAGCACACCTGACAGGGCCGATGAGCCGATTGACTGCGAGATAGGTAATCCGCGGAGAAGATAAGGACCCAGAGTCAGAAGACGCCAGACCGTGAGCAAGAGGTAAGTAGATATCTTGCGCTGCTAGCATTGGATACACCGACACCTTCTCGACCTTGAAGTAGGAACTACCGACGACGGTATTTATGATTTGTGATTTTGTGATTCGATTATCACGTATCCGTCATCTTGGAATTTTGGTTGTTTTGGGCATTCTATTGAATGATTTAGTTTTGATGACTGAGTTTCATGATATTGTTTCATGCACCCACTGGATATTTATATTTTGCGCATAAGTTATTACATTTGAGCTATTGATTGTGATTTCACGCCTATCTTATACAGTGATTTGACTTACACTTCCAGCATAGCTTTCATGCACCTTTAGTGTTTTGATATACGATCTTGGTGCACGCCAGATGCACTAAATCGGGATTCTTCGTGCATGTCACATGCACCTGATTTTTACTGTCAGGCACACACGTTGCCTACGACAGATGTTTCGTGCACACCAGTTGCACCTAGATGTTGTTTTGTACACCTGTTTGACACATATATGGATTTTGATTCTGTGCGCACCAGACGCACTGGATGTTCTTATATATTTTTTTGGGGATTGATTTCTTATAGAGCAGTACATTTTTATGATATTCACTATGTATTGTTGTTTTAGGAGCCCCGACAATATGGATTTTTACAGAAATGTTTTAGTATTGGGGGTTTAAATTTAAATTCGGGGACCGAATTTATTTAAGGGGGGTAGATTGTAACATTTCGAATTACTAAAAATATTATTTTGGGGAATTTTTATAATTTTATATTATTTTATGGAATATTTTAATATTTTGGTATTATTAAATAGAAATAACTGGGAAAAAAATTGTGGAAAAATTATGGAAAATTCCAAAATAGGGTATTCTATAGGATTATGACATTTTAAAGTTTTTGTGATTAGTTTGACACTAATTTAGTGCTAATCGCGATTAAAAATCGCTAATCGGTTTTTAGCAAATTTTGTGCAAAACATACACATATCTTTTTCTCTACACTTGTGCATTTCTACCATGGCTTTTCTTTTGGGTTTACTATTCAAGTGAGAAGGGATTTAGTGAAGAAAAGAAAATAAGAAAAAGAAAAGATAATAGGTATGGTGAGAGAGAGAAAGAGTAGGTGGGGATTTCTTTGACTTGGCTCCTTCTCCTTTTTCCACCACCATTACCACTTTCCCTCTTCATGGTTGCTGCTGCTGCCCTAGCTCCTCATTCCCTCCCTCTTCACCTCCTCAAATCATCACAAAAACAAACTCAAAATCCTATCTTCATTTCACTAAAAAGGTGCACGAGCTCGAGACAAACATATTGGACCAAGAAAGCAAGGATTTTGGCCACTAGGGGCAACTCAAGAAAATTCTTGAGTTGCCAAATGAGGTATTTACTGAACCCTTAGCTTAGTTTTAGCATTACTTTCACCCCCATGTTGTGATAGAACCGATATTGTTTGATATTGTGGATTTGAGGATAACCAAATTAGGGTTTGAGGGAAACTTGTGTTGTATTGTGAAATTGAGCTCAGTTGAGGTTATATAAACACCATAGTGCATGAATTGAGAACTAAACTTGAGAGTTGAGACCAGAATACGGAATTTTGGATACGATATCGGAGAATTTATGAAATCTGTGAGGGTTATATTGAATCTGCTATCACCCGAGACATCCTAAATTAAAATTGATTGGACGGTGGTATGTGCAGGCACCCAGGAAGATACCACCACGACCCCAGTCCCTGACTCCCAACCTTGGCCGCAGATTTATCCCGTTTGGCCGCAAATTGCGGCCTGGACCCTACCAAACTTGCTCGTTTTGGTTTTGGTGTTCCCTTATCTGTAGATTAGGCCCTTGGTATGTATAGATTTGTCTAATTTGACCTAGGGTGAAATCTGGAGCATATTTCCTAAGTTGTTGTTTTGGATTCGTGTTTCCGTATTCCGTATTTTTAATTCTGAATTTGTGTCTTGTGTTTTACCTCGACTAATTGGCGTTTATACGACGATATCGAGGATTGATAGATGGTTTTGAAGGCGTGTCGTGGGTTCTAACCTATAGATCCCTTATCGTATCGTTTTGGGGTTTCGTGTGCCGTATTAGCTTTGATTTGGTTTTAATACGCATATACGATATTTTGATGTGTAGGTACCCCATGAAGACTTCGGGACGACAAGCAAGCGCGTTGCGACGTCCACAATTGAAGACGTAAGGTGAGTAGATTATATCTAAAGGGGGAAGTCGGGTGGATGGCGTATAGCACCGCCGCAGTCTGTAGTTGATATATTATATATGATAGTTAGGTGTATTATGGTTAGTGTAGGGTTAGAAGTGACTAGTGTAGTTCATAGTCGCGAACCCTAAAATAGATTTACACCTACACGCACACCCTTGCATATTCATTATACTTGCACTGTGTTGATAATATTGGATGACATTGGAGATGAGTCGATGATGTTGGGCTTTGTGCCGCGAGATCGGTGATTTGATGTGATTCGTATTTGGGATACGATACGTGATCTCTAGCGGGCCTTGGAACGTGTGCTTCCACACGCAGTATATTGATGGTATCAGTTGTACTAGACTTAGATCAGTACCCCAGATTATGTGATATGATGATAGTGATACCTGTGATGTGATGAGATAGTGTGATATTGACCCGTACCCAGCTATTGGGATGCCGTACGACGATTTACCGTACGAGTCTGTATTGATGATAAATCCGCACTCATGACTCGAGGATGTCTTACGATATACTGTATCGTTCACGATATTATTGAGGCGGGATCACCGACTATTATATCTATATATGTATCAACTCAGATTTAGGTGGTTTCCATACCCCTCCTGATTGACTTGATACTTAGATCTGTAGTTTGCATAGTAGATTCTTCACTGTGGTGTTGATTATTTGATTTCCGCATATTCATGCTATTCGCATTGCTTGCATATGTTTATTGATATATTATTATCATGCTGTTAGGACACCAACACCATTATCGATGATGCGTATGTTCCAAGTACACTATTGCTGGCCACACACTTCATCATCGATAATTGCCATGCCACTACACTGTAGTACTGATGCATTCATGATATGATTCTTGCATGGCATATTGTACACTTTACTTGTACACAAACATAGATGATTCTGACTTGATTAGAGATTTGGGAACTGTATGATGTTCTTCAAAACTGATTCGTTTTAAAATAGTGGTTTCCCTCGACATGTGCATATTACTATTCCATGTTGCATGGCTTCTGATATGCTTACCTTTCTTTACATGCCGCATACATTATGTTTTGATTATACGCATTGAGATATGTTGTTTCCATGATATTTCTGGATTTGGGAACCGTGGGTATTTCAGAAGAGAATATATAATTGTGTTTAAAACCCGGTTACCCTTGATATGATATTTTAGTGCGTCCACCATGTGTTTTCTCGGTGCTGAGAGCGATATGTGAAACCCGATTCGAGGAGGCGGATGAGGCCGATTGTGGGTACATGGTGGACCCGGTATGGTACCCCGGGGCGAGAACGATTTCGTTGTGTAGTAGACGTTGAGCCTGGCAGAGGGACTACTACCTACCGGTGATTGTATTTGAGCTCGGCGGATATCTGGAGGATTCCGACCGGTGTTGAGAGATGGACATGGGCTGACCCATACTTCCGGGGCCGAGGGCCGATACCGCATACGGAGCCCAGAGATGGACATGGGCTGACCCGCACTGCCGGGGCCGAGGGCCGATACCGCAGACGGAGCCCCATATGGACGAGGATTTACGTGTCGATGCTAGGAACGGGTTTCATGATGTTTTTCCATGATTTTGTTTATATCCTCATATTTACATACATGATGCTTATTGTCATTGGGTGACGGGTGGACGGGTTCCGCGTTTAGTGTCATTGGGTGACGGGTGGACGGGATCCACATATATACAGGCATTGATACTTCATCATTTTTACTTCATGCAGACATACCTTACATCTATGACATGTTATTACCTGAGTACTTGGCACTACATACCTGTTTAGATGTTGCTTTGCCACCTTATCATGTATCAGGCTTATTCTTTGAGGTTTATATACTGATCGTATTGACCTAGGATTATGTCTTGCATTCGGTTTCTACTTGTAGATATTCTCTATTCACGAGTTGGCAACTCACCCCCGTTGTGCCACAGTTCTTGTAGGTTTTGCCGTACTTGTTTCATTACGGCATTTCTGGCACATTGCTTCCTTGCGGGTGAATTGCATTTGGTAGGTGGGTTATTTTGCATCAAGAATCACCATTGTACTTGTATTATTCTTGTATCTAGAAATTCCATCAACCAAACATGTATATTGTTTCAGACTTAGAAAACAGTGTTGTATTATTCGACCTAAGAGTTGCGCTTAGTAGTATTGCGGTTTTCATGCTTATGAGTTTTCTTTTGAGTTTTGATCCTCGCCCTTTGGCGTTGTATATTATATTGCTTGTGTGGTTGTGACCGTCGATTGACGAATAGCTAGCTCCCGCTTGGGGATGCCTTTTATCATTGCTCTATATTGTTCTTGTTGTACCCTATTTGGGGCTAGTTTTTACAAAAGGAACTCTGCCGAAATTTTTAGAAAAGACTTTACTGTTTTTAAAATGCATATTCGGCTTAGTTATTTAAAAACCTTCACTTCTTTAAACCAGTTTCTTTATTTACTCTTAAAATAGTTTTATATTTCTGGGCTTTTGGCTTACTTGGATCAGATGGGGTCCTATAGACTTCACATGGTTCAAGGGCCAGTCACGTGCTCTTTCGGGTCGTGACACTTCACTACCTCCATGTATCATCTCCAATCCTTTTTCAAAACCCCATTCCACCTTCTTTAAAAAGATGCACAAGCTAATCCCAAACCCTTTGAACCATTCAAGTTTGGATTTTGAAGACTTAGGCAACTCAAGAATTTTCCTAAGTTGCCAAATGAGATAATCCCTACACTTTTTGTTAAGTATTTGTGTTTATTATATCCTAGTTAGTTTAGATTTCGTATTACTTAGGTTATGTAATCTTGGAAATTTCCAAGTTGATGTTAAGTGGTAAAGTGAGGTGTAGAAAGTGTTAGCAAGACTTGAGTGATGTTTTTACTGGCCAAGACCAGATACTAGAAACCAAAACATGAACTTAGAAATTCTCCGATATCGTATTTTGTGAGAATTGTGATGTGTTAGTGAGACCTGCTATTACCCCGAAGCTCTGAAAAGTATATAGCGAACACATAGAGATGAGCAGGTGACCTAGAGTTTTCCCCAAGACCCGAGACGCCCATTCTTTTTCTTGGCCGCAGATAAATTCCCCCAGGCTGCAAATTGCGGCTTGGTCATGGTGAAATTTTGTGATTTTGGTATAGTGGCTCCCTTATCCTATATTTAAACCAACCCTATATGCAAAATCTTCTGGTTTGACCTAGGGTAAAATCTGGGATAGATTTCCTTAGTTGCTAATTTCGGGTTTTGCGATTTCTGAAACATGGTTTTGATATTTGAGTTTGGATTCCGTCATTGGACGTTTGTACGTCAACGGACGAGGGTTATTTGGTTGATTTTGCATGCGTAGGCTATAGGTTCTAACTTATAGGCAATCCGTGTGCCGTATCAGTTTTCGGATATTGGTTTTAATAGTATTGTGATTATGTATTGATTGTAGGTACCTTCGTGTAGACTTCCGAGACGGCGAAGCACATCGAATTCGGCTAAGCGAGGAGTTTAGCAGGTGAGTAGATTTATATTTATGGGGGAAGTCGGGTGGACGGCGTATAGCACCCCCACAACCATTGATATAGAAAGATTGTTATATAAATTATACTTTTGATAAAGGATATTCTACAAACTTAAGATAACATGATTATAGGATTTAGAAAGAGATGATATGATAAAAGCTGACACTAATGGATATATTTGCTTGAGAACATGACATAGGTATATAAGATAACATGATGTGGGATATTGAGATGATAGATATAGAAGACTCGGATTGTTATGAGAATATTAAATGAGAAAGTGAATCATGATAAGTATGACTTAAAAGAGGACAAGTATGAGTTGATAGTGGTATGATATGAGATCAAGATCAATACGACTTAAGATTTATAAGATATAGCGTATATGCAAGATATCATTACATGAGATTGATACAAATACGACTTGAGATATATGTGTATATATATTTATTTATTTATGAGGCTAAAGAGTGATATGCCGTACGAGATTTTTGATTCGTACCCTTATTGATGAATAGGACGATAGAATCCCTATTATATTTGATGTCACCGTAAGATAGATTACCGTACGCGATGAGATGTAACGGATGATTGTTCGCGCTAGTGATTTGAGGATGATGATCGAGGATTATTGTCATATCGGATGTTATAAGGCGGGATCGCCGACATAAGATATTACCCCTGGTGATATACATACCACGTTCCAGTATTTAATGCTATATGATATCATTTGCTAGTACACCTGCATAATTACCGTTGATGCGCATGTTACACTTACACAGATTTGTCGGCTCACACACATTCATCATCGGTAATTACCATGCTACTTACACAGTAGAACTGTCATATCATGATATTATTCTTAACCGTAAAAGTACATTCATTGTTCAGTACTATCATTTGACTCGATATGCTCATATTACTACTCTATGTTGCATACATCGTACTTTATGGTTATATGCTCGAGATGATGTTTTCATGAGATCTTTGGATTTGAGAACCGCAGTTATATTTCAAAAGGAATTATGTATTGCTTTAAAATGCGGTTCTCTTGATATGATATTTCGAGGTGTCCACCATGAGTTTTCTTGGTTCTAAGCAGTGAGTATACCCGATTCGAGGAGCGGGAGGCACCATTTGCGGATATATGGTGGACCCGGTAAGGTACCCCAGGGCAAGAAGCTCAAGATGTAGACGATGAGCCTGGTAGGGGAGCACTACCTACCGGTGATAGCTTTGAGCTCGGCGGATATTTAGAGGATACCGATCGGAGTCGTAAGATGATATGGGCCGATTCGGACTGACGAAGCCCGAGATAGTTTGGCAAGGCGGATATCTGGAGGATACCGACCGTAGTCATGATATGGGCTGATCCGGACAGACGGAGCCTGAGATATGAGGATTTACGTGTCGATGCTGGACATGGGTTTCATGATGTTTCGAGTATCGGTGTTGGACACTCAGGTTCCATGATTTTGATGTGTCGTTGATGGACACACGTTGTTGATATCCTCATATATATATATATATATATATATATATATATATATATATATACAGGCATATGTTTTCAAGATGTTCGAGTGTCGGAGTGGGACACTCAGGTTCCATAATATTGTTTGTGTTGTTGATTGACACGGGGATGATATCCACATGTATACAGGCATATGATGTCGGATGTTTATTTATATATGTCATTGCATTGACTTGATTGTTGACATATATGCATATATGGTCACCCTAGATATCATAGTATTACCTTAAGGATATAGTGACCTAGGAAATCGTTGTTTTATTCGATTTCTAGTTGCTGATGTTTTCTACTCACGAGTTGGAAACTCACTCCCGTTGTGCCACAGTTCTTGCAGGTTTGACCGCTTGGAATCAGTTGCAGTATCGCTGGCACACAGCTTCTTCCAGGGTATTTTTCTTTGATAGGTGAGACACATATTTGATCGTGCCCACTCTTGTACTATTATATTCTTTTGTATCTAGATAAACTCGATCAAATCAAATCAGAGACTAGAATTTGTATATTGGTAGGCCTAGTCAGACTTGGGTATTGTGCGAGACTTAGAACGATGGGTTTATGTTCGCTTCTTGAGTTTTGATGTCATGATTATTTATTGCTCTTTCTGGGTTGATCTTCGCCGTTGGGCGTCGTATATATGTTTTTGCATGGTTGTGATTCCGCCAATTGGCGAAGAGGTAGCTCCCGCTCGGGGATGCCTATATATTGTTGTGTATATGGTTTTGGATCAAAATATACAAGGGAGGTGCTGCCGAAATTTTAAAATACGAAACATGTTTTCAACACTAGTATAATCCACTTGCATTTTCATATTTCATTAGCTATGCATTTAAAAAAAACTCGATTCATTATACCTTTATTTCAAAACTGCACCCCCACTATTTTCCGCAAAAAGGTTTTGATTTTCCGGGCTTCGGCGTACTTGATTTACGTCACGCCTTTAGACGTTGCATAATTTATGTGCCGGTCATGTGCTAAATTACGGCTTGTGACAAAGTTGGTATCAGAGTGTTAGGTTTAACCTTGGTTTGAGTCTGGGTTTGACTATGCGGAGTCTAGGGCGTATATATTTCGGAACCTAGGCTTGACCTTATGGAACTTAGACTTGACGGGGGGTATTAGACCAAAACTTTTGTTTCATAGGTTGACCTTGATTGATTGAGTAGGTAGCTTGAGCAGAGTGACGTACCGTACGTATGTTCCGCGGCATATTTACGATACGATACTCCACTTAAGAAACCTTAGGATGTACTTATCTTGAGATATGTGATACTATTCGTTCCTATGATCATATATCCATTTGGGATCTGTTGATTTCTTTCATTCATTTGATCTATCTTCATCGATAGCTGCTTGGGGTTCCTGTCATCATGGTTTGAGCGCAGATTGAGTTGCTGCTAGTGTTGCGGTCAGAGCGAGTTCGTCACGAACGAGGGCTGACCATGATGTTTTCTGGTGACATAGGGATATGTAGGTATAGTGTTTGTATCGTGACCTATAATTTGAGGCGAGTGTTCGGTTTTGCACCGGATGATTGGGCCATTGATAGAGGCTACCAGATTGAGAGGACTATTGATGTACAGCCTACCTCAGAGATCGTGATGTTGTCTAACGTGCAGACAGATAGCCCGGCTATTGCTGAGATTGATGGGATGTCGCTTCCAGAGTTTATGAGCAGAAACCGCTGGAGCTTTCAAGAAGATATGTGACAGGAGATAGCTAGTCTATCTTGTGTTGAGCAACTAATATGATTAATGAGAATTGATGTGCCGATGCAGGCTCAGTTGAGTTGAGAATTCCAGTTGAAGAATCTTATTTGGATTTAGAGTAAATCGAGCAAGAGAGGACGTTGTTCGTCGGATGCTCCGATGTGAGATTGGTAAGTTGATCATTTTCGGATAGAAGGACCTCACCAGATGCGTCGTGAGTTGATCGAGAATGGACGAATAAAGTGTATTCCTTCGATGATTTGGATGAGTTCCCGAAGACGTGTTCGGCTAGATATCTTCTACAGAGTGATGAAGATACCAAGTTCGTAATTTCAAATCCGTATGTGAGACTCTGGATTGACCATAGCCGAAGACGAATTGCAATATCCAGACATCAAGAGATGACGTCGATGTGGATGATAATATAGACGAGAGGAACAAGAGGTTCGTGCGAGATGTTAACGAGCGGTTGTTACTACCGTTGATGCCAGAGGATTGATATGTGTACAGAGGCATTAGATACAGCCTAATTCTATTTGAAAGCCGTGTTGAGGACGCAGCTATCCGTTTATGAGAAAAGAGCTAAGCAAGGGTGCCAACCTTCGTATAGTTCGGCATAGGTGAGATCAGAAGAAGCCATGAGCAGGTTCTTTCCTGGAAACGCAGCGATAAAGATTTGCACCCAGGATCAGTTATATCCTGCATATTCAGAGGGCCAGATGCCGCAATCAATAATGTGCCATTGAGAGTGGTCATGTTGATTGGCTAAACAGTGATCAGAGGAGTGCCATAACGGAACTGTTTCGTTAGTACACCTGACCAGGTCGACGAGCAGAAGGATCGTGAGATTGGTAATCTACAGAGAAAACGAGGACCCTGAAACCGAGGACGCCATATCGTGAGCAGGAGGCAAGTAGATGATCTTGCTCTACCAGCTTGGGCGTACCGGTATTTTTCGACATTGTAGGAGGTGTACCTCAATGTCATTTATTGCAATTGCGTTTTGTGATCCAAGTATCACACCTTTATCGCTTGGACTTGAGTTTCGATGATTGGGATTCGTGAATTATGTTTTTGTGCATCATGGCTGCACCGAATATAGATTTATATTTTGTGCACAGTTATTGCACTTGATTTATATTTTCTACACCGCTACATTGGTTTATGATTTGTGCATATCTATTGCACTAGGTATCAATTTGTGCCTTCGTTACAAGTATTTATGATTTCGTGGATTCGATATTGTTGATTTTATTTCGTGCGTGTTTGTCATGACCCGAAATTGGCACATGACGGCCCTAATACTATGCAACGTCTCCAGGCGTAACGCAGTAAAAGAAAGCCAAAACATAGAAATCTAAACCATGAAAGAAATAAGAAAGTGATAATAGTATTTTCAGAACCTTTGAAATCACAACCCAAATTCTATAAAGTCTCACTTTTATTCCTTAAAATTTTGGCAGCACCTCCTTTGTAAAACAAGCCCCCAAAATGGGTACAACATGAATATGAAGTAAAGCATCCCTAACGGGAGCAAAATCCACGCCCAACGGCGGAAAACAAACACCACAACAGATATATGACACCGTAGCGAAGAAAGAGACGATATAAATAAAACATCATAAAACCTCCAAGTCATAGAATAATATACAATATCGTCCTCACACCAAGTCACTAAGTCATACATAATACTGGTAGATGGAGAGTACATGGATACAACGAATATACAATATAACATCGGATAACCACAAAACCCACCTGGATAAAACCGCACACTGTCAGGCGAAGTGGTATCCGCAGCCAAAAGATGATACGAAGGATGAAAATAGCCTGCCTCTGACTATCGTGAGGAACACCTGCAAACACTGTGGCACAACGGGGGTGAGTTGCCAACTCATGAATAGTAAATAACATATGCAGGTAATCGCGAGTATGCACGTACAACACGAATCTAACATAAGCATTTAATATTAATAAATAGTCATATGTAATGCAATAATCATGAAAAGTACACTAGCCGGTACAATTAATACATGAAGCAATAATATGACGATATGAATAACAGTCATGTAAGGTACTCTATCAGGTACTACAAGTACATGAATAAATGATATGAATAAAGGTATGTTAATGCAACAGTCATGGAAGGTACTCTAACAGGTACACTAATGCATGAAGTAGTGCATAAACAGTAAATGTAGAGTATGGAATACAATATGTCATTTCCACGGAAATCCTAACCTCGTGGTAGGACCAAAATCCAACAAGACAGTCAAATTCCCAATTTCCACAAATCAGCCCCCAAATTGGCTCTCATATCATGTAAATCTAATGTATCCTCAATGTACAACATCAAGTAAACCCCATATATCCTGAATGCACAACATCAATATATCCCACATATACAGTGTGTACAATACCAGTATAAAGTAAGTTTCATATAAGGTGAGTGTCTAACATTGACACCCAAAACATCATGAAACAAGTGTCCAGCATCGACACCAAAATACTGATCTCTGAGGCGCCATCACTTACGACTTGCCCTCCAATGTCATGTACGTATATCCTAATAACTTGGGTAAGCACCACCAGCAATCTGCAAGGCATGTACGTACATAACCTCGATCGATATCCCCCAGATATACGTCGAGTCCAAATACTGTCACCGGATGGCAAACTCCCCCAGCCGGGCTCAACAGCATGGACCATCGATCTTCTTTCCCCGGGGAACCAACCGGGCTCCACCATGTGTTAGTTATGTATATGCCCTAAAGGCCATTGTTGTACATATGATGTATATTATAATGGATTCTTGGATATATATATAGAGATGACTTTCTTTCTCGTCATGATAGTATGCTATTTGGTTTCACTTTATCTTAACATGTTGACTTGTATTGGTTTACTGTTTTACTCTCACATGTTGATAAAGCCCTTAGGATCTGTACTCGACTACTGGAACTATGATGAGATCATACTAGTGGGGCCACGGTAGTCGATGAGTACATCCTATAACTGTTCCTAGTCGAGGGTATATCGAGACAGGGCATCGATACACCAGAGTAGACTAGCGTATACGCATCTTGACCCATATGATGGGCGATGGATGATCCCATATCCATCGGTGTTTGACATCAGAGATGGTGTACGGGTGCTCAGTGGAGACTGGGTATACTGGACGGACTCGCCGAGAACTCCCAGATGGTGATATACCATACGTCAGATGGCAGTTCTCCGGTAACACTGGTACAGGGTAGTCTGTAGACCCGAGATCGTCATGGAGTCTTGTGTGATTCCCACTGTGCTTTGATTTCCACCTTACCACGTCCAAGAGGGCGTGCAAAACGGTGGCTTTTGGATACAGTCCCGAATCACATGGAGGCAATGAGCGATAGGAAGGGATTCGTCTCTCCCGGTATAGGGAGTTGATGTTGTGCTGTGTTCGATTGGCTATAACTGGAAGTCCCTGGCCAGGGATGATATAGAGACTTACTGGTAAGTGTTACTAGTAGTTTCTCGATCCGTTATGAGCCACACATCGACACGACTTATCGGTTACTGGGGTCTGACGTATACCACCCCTAGACTTGATATGCGACATATCAGACGAACAGACCGGACTGTGCGGGATTGTTACTGATTGGATTCACAGGAGAACGCACAGGCTAGATTGTTGATCTTCTGATCACTCAATACCTGGGTGGCTGTTACGTTTAGCTGACCGCTTGCAGCTTGTGGGTGTTTGATATGATCATCACCTGCTACCAGCGTATTGACGATTCTTTAGAGTCCTACACAGAGGTTTCTTGGCTCAGGCGAAACGGAGTAGAGGCACATATGTGATATATGCTGGACCGAGAATAATGCGATATGAGATACCGTATTATATTCTCGCGATATTTAGATATGAACTGGGACATCGGATCAAATGTTGATTCGATGAATCGGTACATGATATATTAGTCTGTAATATTCGATATAGCCGGATCATCGAATCAAGTGTTGATTCGATGATTTAATGTATAATAATATATATGATATATTGTATTACATTATCTAATATTGGCTCGCTTTATTATTTCATTTTCTCACGGGATGATACATTGATATATATGTGATATATGTTAATTGTATTATTTTCTTTTGTTGCAAATATATAATATATATGTGATATATATTATTGTGACATGATATGATTTATTATTAAACATGTTTAAGGATGATTAAATGAGGTTAGGGTTTGATTAGGGTTAGTTGCTTCATGCACCTTCTAGAAGCATTTTCTTTTGTCATGGTTAAGATATTTTGTGATGACACATTTCTAACCCAACCAAACTCTAACTCTAGTTTATTCTCTACAAAATCTTAGCCACTCATCCTTGACCATGGTTGATATATCAATCATATACTTTTATTTCTATTCATCACAAAAGGAATGATTATCATTATCTTTTCCATTATCATCTTCTTCTCTCTTGAAAAAGCTCACTAGAAATTCTTTATGTGATGAATAAATATGACAAAATGATTTAAAAAGAAAGCAAAAATACTACTCTCTCATACTCATCTCATCTAGCCCATGAGATTAGTGTGTTCATCTCTTTAGAGTGAGAAAGCTTGAGTCTTTGCAACTTCGACGTAGATCATCGGAGATTTGGAATACTTCAAGCTAGCATGGATCGTTCGAGTCGTGGAGCCTCTCATGAGTCCGGGAGATCGTGGATCGCGGCAAAGGGACTTCTACTCGGAGCTTGTGAAGCGAAGGAGTGGACTACAAAGGTTGTAATCCCTCACACTTAGATAAAAGTTATCATCATGCATGTTTAACCCTAATAATCTAGCAATGATCCCGGCTTTGGGTTGTTCGGCACGTCTAAATTTTTATCCGGGCATGTTTGATGCCTTATGAACCTTCACAAGGGTGCCTAGGAACCTTTCAGTGGTATCAGAGCCTAGCTAGAGCATTAGGCGATGTGTTTACGAAGTTAAAACTCCGATCGAACCCGAACCGACGAATTTAACCCCCTCTCTGGAAATTTTTCAAAATTTGGGATTTTTCTGAATTAAAAATACCTGAAAAATACAGCAACAAAAGATAAGAATTACTGTGAAATTCGTGCCTCTAATTCGACCACGTGGCCGCGGAACCGCGGCAAAGACCCCCCATTAGCGGCGGTTCCGCGGCCGTATAAGGGAATTAGCCACGGTTTTTCACACAGTAATTCTTGTCTCTGTGTTTACTATTTTATGGATATTTTTAATCTGACTCAAGTGTTGAGTATTCTGGGGTTTATTTTGTAATCGTAGATTCGATCGGAATATTTAAATTCGTATTTCTTTCCGGATATTTAGAAATTGTTAAAAAGTTCGAACGGATATCAATAACTCACTTTTTCCCGGCACGTAAAACTTTCAAGTGTTGAATTTTTATCGGGTTTAAATCTTTCGGAAAAATTGTACAAGTTAAGCGGTGGACCCTCTAGAAGACAACAAACCTTAACTCGATTATGTGACCGTCTTGAACTGCCTTTTGAACCTTCGGGTTTGGGGCAGTACGGCATGCCACATGTGAGGCGTTGGCTTGACCCTTCTACGGCTGGATCACCGATACTGTGACATATTCTGGGATTATTTGAACTCCGCTCAAGTGTTGAGCAATTTAGGAAATTTTGGGTATTTGATTATCTGTTCAGAATGTTTAATACTGTCTATTTATCTGGAATGTGATACAATATGTGGAATTCATAGAGTTAGGCATGAAATGCGAAGTATGTGATATTTCGGATTTACGATGTCTAAAGTGATTATGGATTCCAAATGTTGTAGTTTTACACTTTCTTTTCTGTGACCGTAAGTGTAATATGTGATATCGCCGGTTTCGTTGCTATATGTCAACGACAATTGGGATGCGCATATTTACTTACGTTGATGATATGTGATATTATGTGTTGCTGTGATATGTTATATTGGATCGTCGCGTTCTGAATAGCCGGGGGTTTTATGTGAGATGAGGGTTTTTATTTTCATTCATGTAAAATTCATTTGTAATGTAATATTATTTTATTTGGGGCACTTCCAGGTTGAGGTTGATGTCACCAGTGTATATTATTTACTTTTCCGCATTAGGTAGACCCAAGGAGGGGAGCACAAGTAACCGGGTTCTAGGGTCCAGTGGGAGGCCATCTCGAGGAGTCGAGACCGGGTCTCCTAACCCTAGAATTGGCAGTGTTACTTGCCGCTCTCGTAGGGGTCTTGGGATGTGGGTTTGGCTATTCGTCGCGACCGTGGAATCCGTGTTTTATACAGGCTCGTATTGAAAACACGGACGTCCTAGTATATCCAATATTTCATATATGTTCTTCTGCTGCAATGTTCTGTGATGAGATCATATTACTGCCTGAGACGAATGCTTATACTATATATATATGCTGATATATAAATATTATTGCTTTCGTTTCTTATGTGATGCTTAGGAAGCATAAGCTGATGGGATATTTATTAATGAGATTAATAAAAAGAAAAGAAACCTAAAGATGTTGTAGAATCAAAACTTTATAAAAGGGGTAGCTACAGTTTTTCTTTGCACAGTGATATATATGATATATCCTGCACCATATTCGATGGGGAAAGGGCCGACGATCCCTTCACCGGGAGTGACCCCTTTAGCGAAACTGGCAGATGCTACAAAACGCGGTTTGTCTTTTGAATGCTTTTAGTGTTTTGTTTTGCACAGCGGTATATATGATATATCCTGCACCTTATTCGATGAGGAAAGGGCCGACGATCCCTTCACCGGGAGTGACCCCTTTAGCGAAACAAGAAAAGCCTCAAAAAACACTCATTTTCAAAAACACTCGATTCTACGACGATATCAAGTTCATTGCGCTCGGGGTTTTCTGAAAAACCTGCGTAACCCTCCGTCATTTTAAGAAAATAGAGTACTTAGTATTCGTGTTGCGTTTGTTGACCATAGTTAAGGCGCAGTGTACGGTAGCTAAGTGATGTTTTCCTATATAACATAAGATGTGATTAATTGGGACAGTCATATGACTTTGTTGACCATAGGTAAGGGTCATGTGGGTGGGTCAAAATTAATCAAGAAATGACGGGTAGAACTTGACTAGTGCTTATGATTTGTTGACCATAGTTAAGGTCATAAGACACTAGGGGTAAAAATATTATCTGGAATTTCAAGCGTTGAAATTTGCAATGAGATTGCATACCTCCTATGAGATAGTTGGATCCCGATACCCACTGCGAGTAAGAGTTACTACTGGGAGAGTTTTACACAAGACAATTAGCCGATCAAGTAGGTGTCTAGAAAAATGTTAACGGGGTTACGCCTCTGGGAAAACGAGGTTTACATTAATTAGGTCCGTCCGAAAGCACGGGGAACCTCCCTCAAAGTACCGACACTGATCTGGCTGAAAGATTGACGAAATTGTAGGGTGTAATTAATCCCGGCTAATATTACCTTTTAGGGTTTTAAGGTAGATTTGATAAAAACAGTGGGAGACATCCTGATTAGATAAGATAATAACCAATCTAATCTTGCAAGAGCGTACGCTAAAGTGTTTTCTTCTCTCTCTCTCTAGGTAGCGACCATGTCAGGCCATAATCAAGATAATAATATGGATGTATTGACTGAACCCAATTATTGTACAGTGCAGGGGAACGTTGGACCCATTCTTTCTTATAAGAGTTATAAGACTGAACAGGAAACAGGAGAATATCTAGATTCTCACGCCGCCCAAAAGAACATGCATGTTGATGCATCTTCTTCGGGTGTGTTAGTTATTGAGAACTGTTTCTCAGTTCACCCTACGTCCTGGGAATTAGATACCGGATCAGGATCCCACATATGTAAACAGTTACATGGGCTACGTAAACGTAGAGAACTGGGAAAAGGTGATCATTCCGTTCAAGTAGGGAACAGTGCAAATGTTGCAGCCAAAGCAGTTGGTGAATATCACCTAGTATTACCAAGTAGTGATACACTGATTCTAAATGAGTGCTATTATATACCGAACATGATGTGCAACATTATATCAGTTTCTTTATTAAGTAAAGAAGGATATAATTTTGTAGTAAAGGATAATGTTATGAACATATTCCTAGATCAAAAGTTGATTGCATCAGGCTCGTTACAAAATGGCATATTCATTCTAAATCAGAATACAGTCCTAAATATACAAAACACACACAAGAGGAAAAGTTCAGATATGAATGAATCCTACTTGTGGCATTGTAGACTTGGTCATATCAATGCGACACGACTGGCTAAGTTACATAAGGATGGTTATTTGAATCCGTTCGAATTATCATCTTATGATACTTGCCATTCATGTCTCAAAAGAAAATGACCAAAGCTCCGTTTAGTGGACACGGAGAAAGAGTTACCGAACTCTTAGGACTGGTACATAGTGATGTATGCGGTCCCATGTCTACGCATGCCAGGAACGGTTCTTCCTACTTCATTACATTCACTGACGATCTCTCTAGATTCGGACATGTGTTCCTGATGAAACACAAGTCTGAAGCTTTTGAGAAATTCAGAGAATATAAGCACGAGGTAGAGAATCAAACGGGCAAAAGTATTAAGATTCTTCGATCTGATCGAGGAGGTGAATACTTAAGTAATGAGTTTCGGGATTATCTAAAAGAGAATGGGATTCTCTCTCAGCTTACTCCTCCTTATACACCACAGCACAACGGTGTATCGGAGAGGAGGAATCGCATCCTATTAGATATGGTGCGCTCTATGATGAGCACTGCTGAGTTAGCTATCTCCTTTTGGGGTTATGCGCTGGAGACAGCCACATATCTATTGAGTAGAGTTCCAACTAAATCGGTGCCTACCACTCCATATGAGATATGGAATGGGAAGAGACCATCTCATAAACGAGTTAAGATATGGGGTTGTCCGGCCTATGTTAAAAAGCAAAATCCGGACAAACTCGAGGCAAGATCAGGTATATGTAAGTTTGTAGGATATCCAAAAGATTCTTATGGATATATATTCTATCACGCTGAGGAACAAAAAGTGTTTGTTTCTCAATATGCCACCTTTTTAGAAAAGGAATTTCTTGCAAAAGAAATTAGTGGCAAAGAGGTAGAGCTGGAAGAGGTTCCAGCACCACAGATTACAACTGATGATTTATTGGAACCAGAGGATTCAGTACTACCCGACGAACCCCAGCCTCTCCGCCGATCTAGTAGGGTTTCTCATCCACCTGAGAGATACTACGGTTTTCTCATTGATGGTGGAAGCGAGGATTGTATCATGGATGATGATGACCCGACTAGTTTCGAGTAGGCCATCACGAGTGGTGACTCTGTGAAATGGCTGGATGCAATGCGATCTGAGATGGAATCCATGTACACCAATAAAGTATGGATTTTGGAAAATGCTCCTGAAGGGGTAAAACCCATTGGGAGCAAGTGGATTTTTAAAAGGAAATTTGGTGTAGATGGAAAAGTTGAGACTTTCAAAGCTAGACTTGTAGCAAAGGGTTTTCGTCAACGACCAGGTGTGGATTATGACGAAACCTTTTCTCCAGTGGCTATGCTTAAGTCCATCCGGATCTTGCTTGCCATTGCTGCATACCATGACTACGAAATCTGGCAAATGGATGTTAAGACCGCCTTTCTAAACGGTCATTTAGAAGAGTGCGTGTACATGACTCAGCCAGAGGGCTTCGTAGATAGTGGGAGCAGCGGATAGGTGTGCAAGCTGCTTGAATCCATTTATGGGTTAAAGCAAGCATCGCGGAGTTGGAACATCTGTTTTGATGTTGTATTCAAAGAGTTTGACTTCATCAAAAATATAGATGAACCTTGCATCTATAAGAAGGTAGCAGAGGGTAAGGTTGTCTTCCTCGTATTATAAGTGGATGACATACTCTTGATAGGAAATGATATTCCTATGCTGCAATCAGTCAAGCTCTTCTTATCACAGAGATTCTCAATGAAAGATCTAGGTGATGCCTCCTGCGTATTGGGAATCATGATCTATAGAGATAGATCTAAACGGATACTGGGATTGTCCCAATCCAGGTACATTGACACCATACTAAAGAGGTTTAGCATGGAAGAATCCAAGCGTGGGAACCAACCCACGATCTCTGGACTCACTCTCTCCAAAGAGATGTCTCCCAGGACTGATTTGGAGAGAGCTCGCATGCAAGGGATACCCTATGCTTCGGCAGTAGGCTCTATCATGTATGCGATGCTATGTACCAGACCCGATGTAGCATACTCACTAAGTGTAGTGAGTCGGTATCAAGCAGATCCTGGAGAGAGTCATTGGACAGCAGTGAAGAACATTCTCAAGTACTTACGAAGGACTAAGGAGATGTTCTTAGTGTATGGTAACGGAGAACTTCAGGTGGAGTCCTTTACTGATTCCAGCTTCCAAAGTGATAAGGACGACTCTAAGTCGCATTCGGGTTTTGTCTTTACCTTCAATGGAGGGGCGGTATGTTGGGAGAGTTCCAAACAGGATACCGTTGCATACTCGACGATGGAGGCTGAATACATCGCTGCCAACGATGCTGCCAAAGAGGCTGTCTGGATCAAGAAGTTCATTAGTGAACTTGGTGTGGTTCCATCCATTGAGCATCCAATACCTCTGTATTGCGATAACAATGGAGCTGTGGCGTTAGCCAAGGAACCCAGGTCCCATCAAAAGTCCAGACATATTCTGAGGCGGTATCACCTGATCAGGGAGATAGTTGATCGCCGGGAGATCGAGGTCAGGAGAGTAGATACGAAGGACAACACTGCGGATCCATTCACGAAGGCTATTCCCCAGATACAGTTTGAGAGATTATTCGGGATGCTACGTATGAGATACTACAGCAGCTGGCCTTAGTGCAAGTGGGAGATAGTTAGTTATGTATATGCCCTAGAGGCCATTGCTGTACATATGATGTATATTATAATGGATGCTTGGATATATATATAGAGATGACTTTCTTGCTCGTCATGATAGCATGCTATTTGGTTTCACTTTATCTTAACATGTTGACTTGTATTGGTTTACTGTTTTACTCTCACATGTTGATAAAGCCCTTAGGATCTGTACTCGACTACTGGGACTATGATGAGATCATACTAGTAGGGCCACAGTAGTCGATGAGTACATCCTATAACTGTTCCTAGTCGAGGGTATATCGAGACAGGGCATCGATACACCAGAGTAGACTAGCGTATACGCATCTTAACCTATATGATGGGCGATGGATGATCCCATATCCATCGGTGTTTGACATCAGAGATGGTGTACGGGTGCTCAGTGGAGACTGGGTACACTGGACGGACTCGCCGAGAACTCCCAGATGGTGATATACCACACGTCAGATGGCAGTTCTCCGGTAACACTGGTACAAGGTAGTCTGTAGACCCGAGATCATCATGGAGTCTTGTGTGATTCCCACTGTGCTTTGATTTCCACCTTACCACGTCTAAGAGGGCGTGCAAAACGGTGGCTTTTGGGTACAGTCCCGAATCACATGGAGGCAATGAGCGATAGGAGGGGATTCGTCTCTCCTGGTATAGGGAGTTGATGTTGTGCTGTGTTCGATTGGCTATAACTGGAAGTCCCTGGCCAGGGCTGATATAGAGATTTACTGGTAAGTGTTACTAGTAGTTTCTCAACCCGTTATGAGCCACACATCGACACGACTTATCGGTTACTGGGGTCTGACGTATACCACCCCTAGACTTGATATGCGACTTATCAGACGAACAGACCGGACTGTGCGGGAGTGTTACTGATTGGATTCACAGGAGAACACACAGTCTAGCTTGTTGATCTTCTGATCGCTTAAAACCTGGGTGGCTGTTACGTTTAGCTGACCGCTTGCAGCTTGTGGGTGTTTGATATGATCATCACCTGCTACCGGCGTATTGACGATTCTTTAGAGTCCTACACAGAGGTTTCTTGGCTCAGGCGAAACGGAGTAGAGGCACATATGTAATATGTGCAGGACCGAGAATAATGCGATATGAGATACCGTATTATATTCTCGCGATATTTAGATATGAACTGGGACATCGGATCAAATGTTGATTCGATGAATCGGTACATGATATATTAGTCGGTAATATTCGATATAGCCGGATCATCGAATCAAGTGTTGATTCGATGATTTAATGTATAATAATATATATGATATATTGTATTACATTATCTAATATTGGCTCGCTTTATTATTTCATTTTCTCACTGGATGATACATTGATATATATGCGATATATGTTAATTGTATTATTTTCTTTTGTTGCAAATATATAATATATATGTGATATATATTATTGTGACATGATATGATTTATTATTAAACATGTTTAAGGATGATTAAATGAGGTTAGGGTTTGATTAGGGTTAGTTGCTTCATGAACCTTCTAGAAGCATTTTCTTTTGTCATGGTTAAGATATTTCGTGATGACACATTTCTAACCCAACCAAACTTTAACTCTAGTTTATTCTCTAAAAAATCTTAGCCACTCATCCTTGACCATGGTTGATATATCAATCATATACTTTTATTTCTATTCATCACAAAAGGAATGATTATCATTATCTTTTCCATTATCATCTTCTTCTCTCTTGAAAAAGCTCACTAGAAATTCTTTATGTGTTGAATAAATATGAGAAAATGATTTAAAAAGAAAGCAAAAACACTACTCTCTCATCCTCATCTCATCTAGCCCATGAGATTAGTGTGTTCATCTCTTTAGATTGAGAAAGATTGAGTCTTTGCAACTTCGACGTAGATCATCGGAGATTTGGAATACTTCAAGCTAGCATGGATCGTTCGAGTCGTGGAGCCTCTCATGTGTCCGGGAGATCGTGGATCGCGGCAAAGGGACTTCTACTTGGAGCATGTGAAGCGAAGGAGCGGACTACAAGGGTTGTAATCCCTCACACTTAGATAAAAGTTATCATCATGCATGTTTAACCCTAATAATCTAGCAAAGATCCTGGCTTTGGGTTGTTCGGCACGTCTAAATTTTTATCCGGGCATATTTGATGCCTTATGAACCTTCACAAGATTGCCTAGGAACCTTTCACCATGTACCCGCACACGGCCCACGACACCTTCTCGCATGGGGTATATATAAGCTCTGAACCGAGAAATCTCATGGTGGAAGCTGAAATATCATATGAAGAGAAAACCGGGTTTTTCAAATAATGCATAATTTCATGAAACAACCACTGTCCCCAAATCCAGAAAACATCAAGTAGTGAATATGTATGAATGCATGAATCAATACACATATATTAGCGTCTCATTCCACTAATATTGTTGTAAAGGCATATATAACAGCGTCCCACTCCACTGTTATATATACATAGTATTAAAAGTAGCAGAGAACACCATATGACATCTATGAATGTAGTATATGCAATATGAAACAGTAATAGGAGCATATAAAGGAAAAACTACTATTTAACTACAACCAGTTAAATAAATATATCACACTGTTCCTGATTTCCTCGAAATCAGATGCAACAATATAGACAGGTAAACATGTAACTATAACAAGGTATGCGCAACCATGTCGGTATAGCATGATATGTGTGTCTATATGTAAGTATGTATGATGTCAAAGTAGCTGTAGCAAGGTATGTGTCTATACCTATCCATAATACCCTCCAGGTATATGTATGTATGTATGCCAGATATACAGGTAGCTATGTCTCATATGTGTATATACCTATCACAATGATACAAAACCATATAGGTATATGGGTAACTACCATGTAAGTGTACAGGTATGCTATATGTCATGAGCACAATAAAAATATGAATCAATGTCTCAATGTCCCTAACCAGACAATATCATTTCTATATATGGGTTGTGCATGACATGGCCATTATTGACGGTGTGTGTGGCATACAATCAGTGCTCGTGTAACATGAGCCGTCAATAATAGTGCAGTGTCCTAAGGATACCAGTCCAAGCACAACAATTATTAAGCAGTAGGGTAAATGTGCAATTCTAAATCTGACATAGAATATGCGATAAAAGTAACATCTCTAGCCCAGACGCATAACGCCATGCGGGCGATTCTCCTGTAGATGTTAAATCTACTCACCAACACTCCTGGCTAAGTGTAGCCAACCACCTGTTTTCCCTTTTTAGCTGTGTCCGTAGTCCCCGCATGCGAACCTATAATATTAAGACAATAAAACAAGTGTATATTAATAATAACCCTAAAACACGTACACACTACATTAGACCGACGCAACAACACAAAACATACTCTCAAGTGTTCGTATTATGGCTAATGTGCGTAGCGACACGATGAAAACAGCTCAAGAGTAAAACCACACAAAGTGCATGATCCATGTCGTATAACGTATCGCGCGAACACAAAACACTACAACCTACCTAAGTGATCCCAGATTTTGTATACAGTGAAAACTAAACAATCAAACAGAACCAAACACAACTAAACCACAGCATAGACCTACCCTCAAAAACCCACACCCCAACTCTCCAGAAAACCCGACGTCACCGGAATTAGGCTTCTCGTCGCCGGCCCTGGCCGGTGGGGTGGTCCTCGTGACTTAGGTGGGGTCCTATGGTCTCAGGTACAACACAGCTATATTGTTTAGTTTTCTAGTAAACTTTCCGGGTCACAGCAGACCACATATATCACAAAACGACACTAAAATACGATATTATGCATCAAACAAAACTTTAACCACTCTAAACTGAAAATAACTAGCTACAAAGCACAAAAACTAATTAATGAAGAGATAGAGATCATTACCTATCCTCAAGAACGCAAAGAACCAAGCTTTCTTAGCTCCAAGAGGCAAAAGTGATCAAAGATGTGGTTTTGTGATATAAATTGGGTTTTGGAGAATTATTGAGCTAGGAGTTATTGCAAATGAAGAAAGAAATGGTTAAAGGCAGAAGAGAGAGGGAGGTCTTGGCCAAGGAGGAGAGGGTGAGGAATTGTGTGGATGATTCTAGCAAGAAAAGAAATAAATGCACAATAAATGCCTTCACACCTACATGCATGTACATGCCACCTCATTCATTTCATTTCCTTTTCTTTAAAAAACTTAATCCATATGCATAAACAAATATCTAGATGCTATGTGAAGGGTTTTATTAACTCAAAATTAATTTTTGAAAAGAAGACTAAAGAGAAAATTTCCCAAAATGTGAATACCGCATTAAAATAATATTAAAATTGGGAAAATTCAAATTGGACCAAAACGTCCCATATACCCCCAAAGCTTGCACACTAGTTTTAATTTAGCTAAACTAGGCGCTGACAAGTCTATATGGTCGTTTGATCACAGTCGGTTTAAAACAGAAAATACCGACAATTTTACCCAAAAACGGAAACATTCACATAACGATTTCTAAAACGTTACAATGTTGTATGCACTTGCCTTTATTTTTGCACTCTATATAGCTTATATGTGCTTGCAGTGCGTTGGGATGGATTTTGTGCACGCAGTTGCACCTGTTTATGATTCTATACACATTGGTATACTCGGTGTTGTTTTTGTGAGCATTGAGATATTGATGAGTTTTCGTATATTGGTTGCACCGGATTTGTATTTCATGCATTGGTTGCACCGGATTTGTATTTCGTGCATTGGTTGCACCGGATTTGTATTTCGTGATCGTCTGCACTTGGCGTTCGTTATCATGCACGCTACTGCACTAGATGTTTTGTGCGGACCTGACGCACTCAATTTGGATTTTCGCGCATATTGGCCACATGATATGAGATTTTGTGCACACCGGGTGCACTCGATTGAGATTTTTATTCGTGCCTGTGGATGCACTTGATATTGTTGTCGTGCACATCCGTTGCACTGGACAGATGCTATCGTGCACACTCGTTGTACTTAGTTTTACTTTTATACATATTGTAGCACTTGTATTGGATTTGATTTCCGTGCGCACCAGATGCACGTGATGTTGGATACGCCTTTTGAGGCTGATTTTATTAATCAGTATCGTATTTTGATGATGGATACTATATTGTATAGTAGTCGAGCAGGACTGGTCTGAGGACAGTGCCTGAGTAATTTTGCATTCATGAAAAGTTTGCCAACAGGTTTTCAAAAAGGAGTTATAGTCTCACTATTTCCTACGTGTCCGCGAGTGACATGAAATTTTACAAGGAGAACCTTCCGAGATATTTCGAAAAGGCGGGACGTATAATTTGAGAAAACATATATAAGTATATATTTACTACTTTACAAATGATCGTCCGCTATTTGTGCCGTGATCTACGTATAGCACGGCGATTTGAAAAAAAATTTGCATGTGATTTATTCAGTTTCAGATAATTTTACGAGTATGCGTACTATTTACGTATTATGATTTTTAGTATAGCATAATTGAGTATGGTATGGGATTTCAGGATTTGTATCTCTTTTATAACTCCGATGATTGCATGACGCTTGACGGAGTTCAATTTTGAGTTCGTACTTGTTTTCATGCGCATGGTATTTCTGTATCTTCCATGATTTCGGAACCCCGTTGATTTGAGCGGATTATTGAAATGTTTTAGTATTTGGGGATATAAATTTAAATTTTGGGACCGAATTTATTAAGGGAGGAAGATTGTAACATTTCAGAAATATAAAATATTATTTTTGGAAATTAAATATTAAAATAACATAATTCACGAAAACTATTCGATTTGCGAATAGGTGTTTTTCGTAAAATGGTATAAGTATATACCAATATTTGGAAAATAAGAGGAGATTAAAATGATTTATTCAATTAAAAGATATTTATCGGATTTTGGCATTTTAATAATTTATAATATGCAAGTTTAAGTTAAATTGATTAGTGCACTACTAATCACGTTTTGGCCAAATCCGTATTTCAATATTTTTCCATGGCTGATGCACCATGTCATGTGACATTTTGGTTGCATATTGTTTTATTGTGTTTGGTTTTATTTATTTAGAAAATAAAAGAAAGGAGATGCCATGGTTAATGAGAGAGGGGGATAAAACAAAATAGATATTTGTGAGAGAGTGAGCTTAAGGGAGAGAGGGGCAGAGAGAGAGAGAGAGAGAGAGAGAGAGAGTAACCCTTGACTTCTCATTCATTCTCCTTCCTTCTTCACTCTTCTTCTTTTCTTCATAATTCTTCTTCATCACCTTTATCCCTCACTACCTTCATGTATCATCTCCGATCCTTTTTCAAAACCCCATGCCACATTCATTAAAAAGATGCACAAGCTAATCCTAAACCCTTTGAACCATTCAAGTTTGGATTTTGAAGACTTGGGCAACTCAAGAATTTTCCTAAGTTGCCAAATGAGATAATCCCTACACTTTTAGTTAAGTATTTGTGTTTAGTATATCCTAGTTAGTTTAAATTTTGTATTAGTTAGGTTATGCGATCTTGGAAATTTCCAAGTTGATATTAAGTGGTAAAGTGAGGTGCAGTGAGTGTTTGCAAGACTTGAGTGATGTTTTTACTGGCCAAGACCAGATACTAGAAACAAAAACACAAACTTAGAAATTCCCCAATATCGTATTTTATGAGAATTGTGATGTGTTATTGAGACCTGCTATTACCCCGAAGCTCTGAAAAATATATAACGAACACAGAGAGATGAGAAGGTGACCTAGAGTTTTTCCTTAAGACCAGAGATACACATTCTTTTTCTTGGCGGCAGATAAATTCCACCAGGCCGCAAATTGCAGCGTATTCATGGTGAAATTTTGTGATTTTTGTACAGTGGCTCCCTTATCCTATATCTAGAACAACCCTATATGCAAAATCTTCTGGTTTGACCTAGGGTAAAATCTGGGATAGATTTCCTTAGTTGCTGATTTCGGGTTTTGCGATTTCTGAAACTTGGTTTTGATATTTGAGTTTGGATTCCGTCGTTGGACGTTTGTACGTTAAAGGACGAGGGTTATTTGGCTGATTTTGCATGCGTAGGCTATAGGTTCTAACCTATAGGCAATCCGTATGCCGTATCGATTTTCGGATATTGGTTTTAATAGTATTGCGATTGTGTATTGATTGTAGGTACCTTCGCGTAGACTTCCAAGACGACGAAGCACATCGACTTCGGCTAAGCGAGGAGTTTAGCAGGTGAGTAGATTTATATCTACGGGGAAAGTCGGGTGGACGGCGTATAGCACCCCCGCAACTATTGATACGGAAAGATTGTTATATAAATTATACTTTTGATAAAGGATATGCTACGAACTTAAGATAACATGATTATAGGATTTAGAAAGAGATGATATGATAAAAGTTGACACTAATGGATATATTTGCTTGAGAATTTGATATAGGTATATAAGATAACATGATGTGGGATATTGAGATGATAGATATAGATGACTCGGATTGTTATGAGAATATGAAATGAAAAAGTGAATCATCATAAGTATGAATTGAAAGAGGAAAAGTATGAGTTGATAGTGGTACGATATATGATCAAGATCGATATGACTTGAGATTTATAAGATATGACGGAGATGCAAGATATCATTATATAAGATTGATAAAATACGACTTGAGATATATGTGTGTGTGTGTGTCTATATATATATATATATATATATATATATATATATATATATATATATGAGGCTAAAGAGGGATATGCCGTACGAGATTTTAGATTCGTATTCTTATTGATGAATAGGACGATAGAATCCCTATTCTGTTTGATGTCACCGTACGATAGGTTACCGTACGCGATGAGATTTACCGGATGATTGATCCATGCTTGTGAATTAGGATAATGATCAAGAATTATTTTCATATCAGATATTATGAGGCGGGATCGCCGACATAGGATATTAGCCCTCGTGATGTACATACCACGTTCCCGTATTTAATGCTATATGATATCATTTGCTAGTACACCAGCACAATTACCGTTGATGCGCATGTTACACTTACACAGATTTGCCGGCTCACACACATCCATCATCGGTAATTGCCATGCTACTTACACAGTAGAACTGCCACATCATGATATTATTCTTAACCGTAAAAGTACATTCATTGTTCAGTACTATCACTTGACATGCTTTCATGATATACTCGATATGCTCATATTACTACTCTATGTTGCATTCATCGTACTTTATGGTTATATATGAAAGTCTACCCTAGCACCATCAAGGGGTTCCAAGTGGCATCAAGCATGCCAAAATCAAATTTTTCTAGGTGCTAAGCTAGACTATACAAGATCATTACTAGAATTTTAGGGTTTTAGCTATGTGATATGAACAACTTTAGAAAGTTTAAGAAGTTATACCCAACAGGATCAAGTCCTTCTCTTCTTAAGCTCCTTATAGTAGTCCTCTTGACTCCTCTAGACTCCACTTCGAGTTGAACGAACATCCTTGTAGATCTTCGCGTCGAAGATGATCCACCCGGAGCTCACTAAGTCATGCTCTTTCTTCACTAAACACTTTGGTGAAGAAAACACACTACACTTGATAGCTAGTCAAGTGTAGAATGATGAAGTAGGGGATTAGATTTTCCCACCAATGTATTCAAAAATTCATGATTCACATCATATGTGAGGGTTTGGGTTTTTAAACCAATTGAGAAAGAAAAAGAAGAGAGCAAGAGCTACTTAGGAATGAGCAAGCATGGAAAAATGGCTATGTGTTAGAATGGGCTAAGAATGAATGGCAACACTTGACCCCCAATCATTCAAGCATGGAATTTTGCAATATAAAATTGCCACCATGCTTGAATAGTGAGTCAAGATGAATAAACTATGAATAAACCCCATTCTTGCAACCATGCCCTCATTTTCCACCTCTTTTCTATTTTTCTCAAAAATAGAAAATCAAGCAATGCTTCATCATTATATATATATATATATATATATATATATATCATATATATTAATATATATATATATATATATATATATAATGAAGAATAATTAGTGAACTAATGATATTAGTTAAGATATAATTATCACATATAATATATATCACATTATTAAATCAACACTTGATTTAATAATCCGGTTATATCATATATGACCGACTAATATCATTCATCTTTATATCACATTATTAAATCAACACTTGATTCGACAATCTGTTTATCACATATCACCGAACCAATAGCAGATAACTGCTAGATTACAATATGGTATCACATACTCATATTTAATCAGGCCCACGCACATATCAACATATGTGTCCTACTTCGTTTCGCTTGAACCAGGAAATTTCTGTGTGGAACTCTAAAGACTCGTCAATGCGCTAGCAGTAGGTGATGATCACATCAATCACCTACAAGCCGTCAGCGGTACTAGCTGGACATAACGGCTACCCAGGTATTGGGCGATATGAAGATCAACAAGCAAGCTCGTCCATACTCTCCATGAAGCCTATCAATAACACTAACGTACACTCTGGTCTCTTCTTCTGATATGTCGCATATCATGTCTAGGGGTGGTAAACAACAGTCCCCAGTAATGTGATAAGTCATGCCGATGTCTGGCCTATAACGATTCGAGAAACTACTGATAACTCTTATCAGTAAATCTCAGCAGCAGCCATGGCTATGACTTCCAGTTATATCCAATCGAGCAGAGCGCAACATCAGCCCCCAATACGGGGAGAGACGAATCCCCTCCTATTACTCATTGCCTCTGACTCGGGACTGTACCTAAAATCCACCTGTTTGCACGACTCCTTTGAGCTGTGGTAGGGAGGAAATCAAAGCTATGTGGGAGCCACACAAGACTCTATGACGATCTCGGGTCTACAGACTAACGTGTACCAGTGTCAACTGATTGTTAGACGGATTCTGCGTGTTCAAGTTTAGTTAATTACCGCAATCAAGACGGTTTCGCTTGTAGCTAGCTGGTTGAGTATGGGTCGTCCGCAGGGAGATGGGAATCTTTTTCTATGTGCTTTAAAGAGTTAAGTCCAGTTTTCTAGATTTTTTTTGTGATTAACTAAGTGTTAAAATGATATGTAAAGAGAGCTTGTTAGGGTTAGGATTAGGTTAGTTTGAGTTAGGAGTCGCTCACCTCTTTCGTTGCCCCTCTTAATATCGGTGTTACGGTAATCGGCAACAACGGGGATTAGCACGACTAGGAAGGAACTTGCGAGTATAAGCTAAGCTTTCCAACGCATAAGTTCTTCCTTTTGGTGCTTGTCCGTCCGTTCTTGGCTCTTAGCCATAATCTCTGGTCAATTCAACCACAACCGGTCTCACTACGGAATCACCGCTATCATGTAGGATAGGGCGCCGTAAGGAGCGGATTGTGGTTCAATTAACGGGAGTCGATTTAAGATGTTGGGCAAGGAAAGAGTGAGAGAGATTTCCTTCTCTCAAACTTCCCTTATCCTACCCTAACAAGTATGAGACTACTCACACATCATAATGAAAAGAAAAAAAACAAAAGAGGAAGATAGAAAGAAAGAGATTAGAAGAAAACAACTAGCTATTTGCGACCTCACCTTGGCAAGGATCAAGCGTAAGCATCATGGTTGTTTTAAGGATAAAGGAAAAGAGAAAAGAAAGAAACAACAAGAAATAACAACAACTAAGTTAACAAATGAAAATTACTGTTGGAGATAGTGCCCTCAGAGTCAATTATTGGATCACAGGCACGAGATTGCGATGATTGATGGAGGACCTATCCCGGTAGGACAGTCTTACTCAAGATGATAGTATGCTATCTGGTTTATCTTTATCATCGTGTACTGCTTTAGGTGACCTGCAGGTCACTATTGCACGTTGATAGAGCCCCTAGGATCCTTGCTTGACCACCAGTAGTATGAGGGCGATCATATACGTGGGAGCTGGTAGTCTATAAGCACATCCTTAAATGGTCCCTAGTCGTGAGAGTTTCGAGATAGGGCATCGATACTCCAGAGTAGACTAGTGTATACAGTCGAGACCCCGACGAGGGACGGTGGCCGGTCTCACAAGCCACTGGTGTCAGTTGGATCACCTAAGATGTATACAGGTGCTCATTGGGTTATGAGTACACCGGACAGGACTCGCCGGGAACATGCTAGTTGGTCTTATACCAGACGTCAGATAGCAGTTCCCTGGTGACATGTGTACAGGTTAGTTCATCGACCTGGGGATCGTCATTTGTCTCGTGTGAGTTCCCACTGTACTTTGATTACTACCCTACCACGGCTCAAAGGAGTCGTGCAAACAGGTTTTAGTTGGGTACAGTCCCGAGCCACATTGAGGCAGTGAGCGTATCTTCAAGGGTTCGTCTCTCCCGGTATTGGGGGTGAGGTCGTGCTATGTCTAGGAGAGCTGGAACATAAAAAGTTCTTGGCCAAGGCAAGAGATTTGCTGGTGGGTATTCCAGTAGTATCTCAGGGTGTTCTGGGCTACACTCCGACACGACTTGTACCGCTTTTGGGGGTCTGACTTTTACCAACCACCTAGGCCCGCCATGCGATGCTCATAGACGAACGGATCGGACTGTACGGATATTGTCACTATCAGGCTCAGTAGGGTTGTCGGGCTGAGTTCGCTCACAGACGTCCCTTTTAGTCAATACCTGGTAGCCCGTTACGTATTGGCTTATACCTCTGACGTGCTAGTGGTTAAATCAACAACCATGGTGTTGACGAGTCTTTAGAGTCCCCCACATTCAGTTACTCAGCTTTCGGGCAAAAAGCTGTAGAGGCCGTATGGAGATATGACAAGGTCCGATCAGATACGTGCGGTATTGCACGGATCAGGATCGGATAGTTTGTACTACAGGCCGTATGGATATATGGCAGGGTTCGATCAGATACGTGCGGTATTGCACGGATCAGGATCGGACGGATATTACTAGCCGGCTTTGGTTTAAGCCGGACCCTATTATAGTACAGTGGAGATTTTGTCTCATTACATTTGTATTTCGGTCGGAATACAAATGCGGGAGTGTATGCAAAGTATCGGGGTTTTCCTGTAATTTATTACGGGACCGGTTTTCTGGAGTTGCCAGTTTGCTTTCCGTTTCGGCCAATTTCCTTTGTATCGTTCATTGGCCGAAGATTGGTGGAGGAGGGCTTATTTGCCTTTGTGCAAATAAGCAATTTGGAAGGGGGTCTTTGCATATTCTTGTGTCATGATGATTGCACCATCCCTTGACCTTTTGACTTGATTTGTTCATGATGGCTTGACCATTTGGAGTCATCATGGTTGATTTGGAGTGTTGGTTTTTGTTTGTGATGATATTGTTTTAATCATCACTCATTATTCATGCTTGCATGATAGCTTACCCACTCCCTTGACTATCACTCCATTCTCACCCTTCACATTTGTATTGGCCGGCCACTAGTGGGGAGAGGGGATTTTCTTCTCTTTTGGTTGTGAGAAAAATGATAATCTCATTCCTTTTTCATGCTACATTTTTCTCACCTCTCTCCAAGTTCCTTTTTCTTCGACAAAAGGCAACTCCATACAACCCCAAAATGAGACTTGAGCACTACACATTCTACAGCAAATCTTGGGCACGTCGACTAGCCAGCTTCGTGCCCGAGTTGCCTCGGTATTGAGGTGGGAGCCCGTAAAAGATGCAGACGATGTGGTGCACTTCCGGCGATGAGGTGGAGACAGGACATTCCGCAGGAGATCGGGACGACGACGAGAAGACCGGAGGACACGGATCAGTCGGTATATCTCACTTCCCTTTCTTGTAGTTAGCTAGGACTGGTTAATGGCTCGATCCAGGTATTAGTGCGCGGTGGTGCCAGTTCATGAAAAATTTAAGTATATCACCGCTTCCGCATTTTGGCCTCGGGATGGAGGCCGGGGCGCCGCCGTGCACTCATATTGGTATCAGAGCCTCGCCATTAACATAGTCTAGCTTGGTTTAATGTGTTTGCATTTCCGATCGACCAAAATTCCCAAAAAAAACCGCATTTTCGTCACATCAGTTTTCTGTTGAAATTTTTTGAAGCCCAAAAATTTTTCAGGTTGTTGAAAAGTGATGTACTGGAAATTATAAGCACTCTGTAAAAATTAGACACAGTGAATCGACCACTGAAGCGCGGAACCGCGGCCAAACCCCCCTTTGGGCCGCGGTTCCGCCGCACATTGGTGTCCTCGCTGTATCATTTTTTTCCAGTGGGCTTCTGTGCTGATTTTAGGGGTTTTGGAATAATAACATTGGGCCCAGAATTTCTTTATGTGCTACAGTAGTACTTTGGGGCCCACTTGTTAAAATTTGATTGATCGGAATATTTTAAACACATTATTTCACAGTATTTACAATATATCTGTGACCGTGAATGTCACTTGATCGGTAAATCCAGTCTAACTGCTATAGCCCAGTTAGACGGATTTGCGAACGTGACATTCACGTTGATGTTCTGTGATTTTGCTGTGATGTTGCGGATCGGTCGTGGGGATAGCCTAGATGCAATGCTAGTACAGTTTTTGTTGTATTATGTACATTTGATATTGCGGGGCGAGCATCCGACATGTGGACTGCCGTCACTGCCTGTTTGTATTATTATTTTAGGGCACGGCCAGGTTGCGGTCTGTATACCCGTTGTATGTATATTTTACTTTCTGTAGTAGGATTACCCCGCGGAGGGGTGCACGGATAGCCGGGTTCTAGAGGGCAACGAGCCCGCATCTCAATGGCATTGAGACGGAGGGGGCTTCACTCTAGAATTGGCGGGCTATTCGCCGCACTCGTAGGGGGTACAGGTTGACCCAGGAGGGGTGCCCGAGTTACCGGTTTTCGTGAAGTGCTGGGTGGTCCATTCACGTTGCTGAAGGGGGCTGCCTCGCTTCAGGTTTTGGCGGGTAACTTGCCGCGCCCGTAGGGGTCTAGGATTTCATTGCGCAGGCTATCCACACGACCAGGGGAACGTCGGGTTTCAGTAGTGGCTCTGTGAAACCCGGGGATCCCAGATATCTGTATTGTTCTGTGATGCTGTACATTTTCTACGATGTTGCATTTTTTTCACGCCTTGAGCGAAATATAATATATTGGTATATATATTAGTAGATGCTGTATATGTTTTGCATCCGCGCTAGTCCAGTCCCCGCTCTGTCGTTAGTTAGCTAACCTAACGGGTAATGACGGGACCCAGTGGCGAATGTAGATGGCATATATGTACGTCATATTATTTTCGTTCTTTGTGGTGTGATCAATTGATGGGACTGCATTGATTCGGATCAATGCAAGTTAAAAACAAACCTATTCTGATGTTGTTGGAACACTTTTCAAAAGGCTGTTATTGCAAGGACGTTCACTTTTGTTTTGCATCGTGGTATTCATTTGGAATATCCTGCTCCTCAGTCGACGAGGCAAGGGCCGAGATCCCTTCATCGGGAGTGACCCCTTGGACAAAAGTTTGCGTCAGGGAAATAACTTCACTATAGCCGATTACTTTTGCTTTGCACCGTGGTATTCGATTAGAATATCCTGCACCTCATTCTACGGGGAAAGAGCTGAGATCCCTTCACCGGGAGTGACCTCTTTAGCAACGGTTTTTGTCACTATATTTTTAAAAGCTATCCGTTCCTTCAACGATATCAAGTTCTTTACGTTAAAGGTTTTCGCCAGAAACCATTCGTAGCCCTCCGTCGTTTCATATGAGTGGTCAATAGTATTCAAGCTGTGTATGTTGGCCAAAGTCAAGGCACAGTGATTGGTAGCTATTGGGGCATTCGTATGCAGCATAGATAGATGCGTTGGTTTGGGACAGTCGTACTGCCATTTTGGCCAAAGTCAGGGGTATGTACGGGTTGGTTCAAATTAACTTGGAGAATGACGGGTAGAACTTGACATGTGACTTATGATATGTTGGCCAAAGTCAAGGTCATAAGAGCATGGGGCAGAAATCACATCGGGAGTTTCTAAAGAAACTGAAATTTGCCAGATATGTGCATACCTTCTGGAGTGTGACACCGTGAGTGGATTCCGTCACGTTATCATGCGATGATAGTTGGATCCCGATTCCCACTGATGAGTTAGTTTACTCCTCGGGTGACCCCGACTAATTCTTCTTTAAGGTTTGGAGGAGAATTTGAGGTACAGTGGGAGGTTTCCAGATTAGATAAATTGGTAACCATTCTAATCTAGGTTAGAGTGCACGCTGGGTGTTTCTTTTCTCTCTCTCTTTGGCAGCGACCATTGACCCGACCCTAAGACTATGACTCAGTGACCAAGTTGACCGAACCTTCTTAACACTGGCTTTTGGATTGTCAGAGTTGCGAACCTCATTGCCACTCCTACTTTTACCCTTTTCTCCAGGACACCCCGTATTACTACGAACGTCCACTTCCATTGGACAAAACCATCGTATGGTTAGATACGAACTCGAAAGAATTTATTCGAGAATGGTTTCCGGTTCTAGAGAAAACGGATAGGACTATTCAGTTGTCTTTTCCTTTTACCTTCTCTCAGGTTGCGAGTACTCCTTGGTTTAGGAGATAGTACACCTATTACGCAAATTGGATAGTCTTCTTCCAAACCATAGGCAGGTGCCGACTGGTAGGGAATGAAGAAAACCAATTAGCATAACGATGGTGTGCAGAAGGTATTAAGTTAAGACAAAGCAAGGGATTAGTAAGAGGGCAAAGTAAATTGCAACAGATACTCACGACCAAACCAAGTATTCCTTCGCCAATCCTAAATCACCTTTGTATTTCTCCAGGACACTCCATATCACTACAAAGATCCACAGTTTATTTGGATACTCCATCATATGGTTATATACGAACTCGAAAGGAACTTGTTCCAGTTCGGGGATGGATTCTGGTTCAGGAGAAATAGGAATAAGGTATATTCGGTTGTCTTTTATCTTCACCTGCTCTCGCATTACGAGTGCTCCTAGGATTAGGACAGTACACCCATTATATTCATTGGATAGTCTTCTTCCAAACCATAGGCTGGTGCCGAACGGTAGGGAAGGAAGAAAACCATTTGGCCTAAAGGGGTGTGCAGAAGGTAATGACTAAAGACATATAAAGGGATTTGGGGAGGTGGCAAAGAATTATACGGTTATAGTTGTGAATATGGAAGAGGCATTACTAGGAATACCGGGATACACCATCGAAACATTTCAATGTTTCAGCTTCACTGTGTACTGTTAAAGGAAAACTGATTTCTCAGTTAGACACTTGCTCCAGGGTATGTATTTACCAGGTATGATTCTCACATCTGTATAGTTTTACAGATGATGAGTGGGAGTAAGTTATTGGGAATTGGGTGATCATCCTCATTATATCGGGATTCGTTGTAATCGGTGATATTTGAGGAAGTCACCTGGGTTGTTTGCCGGACGGCAGATATTTGGTTTTGAATATCCGTTGTTATGCACCAATTTCAAATTGATATATCTGTACGTCTATTTTTATAGAGTGAGACATACCTTTTTGAAATTATGTCAGTGACATTTACCTATATCAGTGGATGGTTAGGTAAGGAGCATTAAACAGCGGTGTAATTCTTCTTAACCATAAGTACAGTTTTCAACCTACGACACACAGTGAATGAGTTATCAGACTCAAGGGACTTATACAGAGTATTGTATGTTGTCCAGAGTCCATCAGGACAGAGGGGTTGGTCCTCGTGCTATATTCGGTTTACTTATGACTTCTCTAGTTTTTAGACAGGTGTTTCGTGGAAATACAGGGTCCGAATTTTAAGAAGTTATAGGTATTTGAATAGAGTAGAGAACCAGGTGTAGCAAGTATCGGGATTCTTCAAAGCGATCGAAGATGTAGACACTTGTGTATGGTATTCAGTTGATAGTAATGATAAAGAGAACTTGCTTCTCTTTCAGGTTACTCATAATTGGAAGTGTTCCTAAGTTGAGTAACGCTGATCGGCCTCCTTCCATTTAGTTGACATGCACTGGAGACAGTTTCATGATTTGGATCTGGTTCAATTAAATCAGTTCCTCTGGTCCTATATGGGATATAGAACAGTTCGTATTTTAATGATGTTAAGGTACGGGGAGTTGTCCGGCTTATGATTAAAACCAGACTCTGGATAACTCAAGGCACGTTTCTGTAATGGCTGTTTGTGGGTTGACCCAAGCTATGAAGAGGGTTGTCGTAGTCAGTGGGAGTATGGTAGAACTGGAAGTGATTCCAGAACCATAAACGATTACTGAAGATTTGATAAGGAACCTAAGGATTCAATCTGGATTGACATTCCATTGGCCACTCCGCAGATACGGTGGGTAACTTCAGGCACCCGAGAGGTACTCCGGTAGCCTCAAGGACGGTGACAAGGAAGTTCTTGTTTACCCACACTTGCCATTGCTGTTGTTCTAGACAGTGAGACCCGGCAAGAGGTTGAGTATAGCGTCGTTCTAAACTTGCTTTAGAAGTGTATGTCTATATGACTCTACCAGAGGGTTGTCGTAGTCAGTGGGAGCAGCGGAAGCATTGGTGGACAGGTGGCTTATGTCTATTTATAGACTAAAGCAGATATAGCGGAGATAGATCATCTATTTCTGATGTGACAGTCATAGGTTTGACGTCATCAGAATAGAGGATGGATCTGTTGAGAAGGTAGTAGGATGTGATGTCCTGGTATTTGGATGACCTATACAGAGTGGGAAGTGATATTCCTATACTACGATCGGTTATACTTTGGTCGTCACACAGTGGTTTCTCCACATGGGACTTGGACATTATATCAGACAATCTGGTTACTAGATCTATGGTTTTAGATCTAGATTTGGGTAGTCTCCCAATCTGGGTACTTAGACAGCATTCTAAGGGTATTTAGAATGGACGACTCCATGCACGGTAGTGTACCTGCAGAAGATGGAGTCACCCTCTCTAAAGGTGTCTTACAGACTAAAGGGGAGAGGGATGTGCATGATTGGCAAATCACTTGCTCAGGCAATTGAGTCAATCATGAGATGTCAAGTACCACACCAGATATTGTTCTTGCTCTAGATGCAATAAGTTGATATTGATCCAATCCTGGAGAAGCAGTCGGAAGCAGTTTTAGAACATAAGTTAATGTTCTAGGGATATGATAACGACAGCCTCATGAAGGGAGACGGTTATCATTCCAGGCTTCCAAGGTGACATGGACGACAAGGAGGTTGTCAGAGTTATAGTTTTCCTTCTGACGAGGGGCAGTATTTTGGACAGGTGGTCCAAGGCAATACTGAGGGTGGCATGGCGCAGGATACTGATTAAGTTCAGTTGACGATACAGTCTAAGAACTTTGGATTTGGAGTTCATTTATGAGCTAGGTCCCATCAGACATCCAGACACATTCTAAGACAGGTATTGCTCATTTCAGGAGATGGGTTTCTCCGCGAACTTGAGATATAGAGAGATATAGAAAGAAACAACAAGGCGGATCCACTCACTGAGGCTATTCCTCGAACGCAATAGTTTCGCAAACGAGTTTTGTGAGACTGACTAGTAGAGGAGTTGGGTGTTCGGTATCACACGGGCTGTGAGTATGCGACATCGCAATAATTAGCCTTGAGTGCAAGTGGGAGATTGTTGGAGATAGTGCCCTCAGAGTCAATTATTGGATCACAGGCACGTGATTGCAATGATTGATGGAGGACCTATCCCGGTAGGACAGTCTTACTCAAGATGATAGTATGCTATATGGTTTATCTTTATCATCGTGTACTGCTTTAGGTGACCTGACAGGTCACTATTGCACGTTGATAGAGCCCCTAGGATCCTTGCTTGACCACCAGCAGTATGAGGGCGATCATATACGTGGGAGCTGGTAGTCTATAAGCACATCCTTAAATGGTCCCTAGTCGTGAAAGTTTCGAGATAGGGCATCGATACTCCAGAGTAGACTAGTGTATACAGTCGAGACCCCGACGAGGGGCAGTGGCCGGTCTCACAAGCCACTGGTGTCAGTTGGATCACCTAAGATGTATACAGGTGCTCATTGGGTTATGAGTACACCGGACAGGACTCGCCGGGAACATGCTAGTTGGTCTTATACCAGACGTCAGATAGCAGTTCCCTGGTGACATGTGTACATGTTAGTTCATCGACCTGGGGATCGTCATTTGTCTCGTGTGAGTTCCCACTGTACTTTGATTACTACCCTACCACGGCTCAAAAGAGTCGTGCAAACAGGTTTTAGTTGGGTACAGTCCCGAGCCATATGGAGGCAGTGAGCGTATCTTCAGGGGTTCGTCTCTCCCAGTATTGGGGGTGAGGTCGTGCTGTGTCTAGGAGAGCCGGAACATGAAAAGTCCTTGGCCAGGGCAAGAGATTTACTGGTACGTATTCCAGTAGTATCTCAGGTTGTTCTGGGCTACACTCCGACACGACTTGTACCGCTTTTGGGGGTCTGACTTTTACCAACCCCCTAGGCCCGCCATGCGATGCTCATAGACGAACGGACCGGACTGTACGGATATTGTCACTGTCAGGCTCAGTAGGGTTGTCAGGCTGAGTTCGCTCACAGACGTCCCTTTTAGTCAATACCTGGTAGCCCGTTACGTATTGGCTTATACCTCTAACGTGCTAGTGGTTAAATCTACAACCATGGTGTTGACGAGTCTTTAGAGTCCCCCACATTCAGTTACTCAGCTTTCGGGCGAAAAGCTGTAGAGGCCGTATGGAGATATGGCAAGGTCCGATCAGATACGTGCGGTATTGCACGGATCAGGATTGAATAGTTTGTACTACAGGCCGTATGGATATATGGCAGGGTTCGATCAGATACGTGCGGTATTGCACGGATCAGGATCAGACGGATATTACTAGCCGGTTTTGGTTTAAGCCGGATCCTAGTATAGTACAGTGGAGACTTTGTCTCATTGCATTTGTATTTCGGTCGGAATATAAATGCGGGTGTGTATGCACAGTATCGGGGTTTTCCTGTAATTTATTACGGGACCGGTTTTTTGGAGTTGCCAGTTTGCTTTCCGTTTCGGCCAATTTCCTTTGTATCGTTCATTGGCCGAAGATTGGTGGAGGAGGGCTTATTTGCATTTGTGCAAATAAGCAATTTGGAAGGGGGTCTTTGCATATTCTTGTGTCATGATGATTGCACCATCCTTTGACCTTTTGACTTGATTTGTTCATGATGGCTTGACCATTTGGAGTCATCATGGTTGATTATGAGTGTTGGTTTTTGTTTGTGATGATATTGTTTTAATCATCACTCATTATTCATGCTTGCATGATAGCTCACCCACTCCCTTGACTATCAATCCATTCTCACCCTTCACATTTGTATTGGCCGGCCACTAGTGGGGAGAGAGGGGATTTTCTTCTCTTTTGGTTGTGAGAAAAATGATAATCTCATTCCTTTTTCATGCTACATTTTTCTCACCTCTCTCCAAGTTCCTTTTTCCTCCACAAAAGGCAACTCTATACAACCCCAAAATGAGACTTGAGCACTACACATTCTACAGCAAATCTTGGGCGCATCGACTAGCCAGCTTCGTGCCCGAGTTGCCTCGGTATTGAGGTGGGAGCCCGTAAAAGATGCAGACGATGTGGTGCACTTCCGGCGATGAGGTGGAGACAGGACATTCCGCAGGAGATCGGGACGACGACGAGAAGACCGGAGGACACGGATCAGTCGGTATATCTCACTTCCCTTTCTTGTAGTTAGCTAGGACTAGTTAATGGCTCGATCCGGGTATTTGTGCGCGGTGGTGCTAGTTCATGAAAAATTTAAGTATATCACCGCTTCCGCATTTTGGCCTCGGGATGGAGGCCGGGGCGCCGCCGTGCACTCACAATTACAAGCAATAATAAGAGAACAAGACAAGTATAATAATAAAATGAACTTCTTTATTCACCATTCTTCACTCACAAAAGCTCACTACAAGTTTTAATGGAGAAGAGATGAGAAGAGGAAGAAGAACAAGTATTCTAAAACCTAGAAAAAAAAATACAAGATTATGCACCCTTTGGCTTCACAAGTTCTGGACTATTTATAGGCAGGAAACTGAAAATCTAGGGCAACCATCAGAACACAAATGAAAAGACCAATCTACCCCTGAAGTTCCATCGCGTGAGGCGCCAGTACGGCCGCGGATCCACGGCCTATACCCCCTATTGGCCGCGGATTCGCGGCCCTATGGTGGAGTCAGGGCGTGGGCTTTCCTGTACTGCCCTGGTCTGCTGTCCCCTTTTGTTTGGTACATATATTTTCTGATAATCTTTCCACATTTCTTCCAGAATTCTGGTGGATCAAAAGGTGATTGGACATAGATCTTTTGTCATGATTTTCTTGAGCTCCGCGTAGATTTTTTGGACTTGGTGTTGCCATTGTGCTTTGTGCATGAAGGTGACAATTGATTTGTCATTTTGTCTCTTAAACTGTTGTGTGGCAACAGACAGATAAAGAGCGGAGACCCGTATTTTATCTGTGGTTGGCATGAACCCGGATTTTGTCATGTTTTTCCATGAATTTCACCGTTTAGAGCCGAGAACCTGTATCCTGCAATTGACTAGCAAACACGGCTCAAGAGTACCTACCGATATGCAATGTGATAAAAATTGGGCGGTATGAAAATGCAAAAATATGATATGAACAATTACCCCCAAACTTATCGTTTGCTCGTCCCGAGCAAAGCCAATTTATTCACAAAAAATTTCCTAACCTCACTTTCGCAGGGAACGCGATTGCACTGAGCATGTGCAACAAGCCGTTAAACCTCTAGGTGTCCATAGTAGGAGGAGTGTTGTCTCCTGAGGGTTTTCAGCGGATACTACCCACAAAATCCGGTCAAGCTAGTTTTGCGAAATAACTTATGATTCAAACCCTAAAGTTTTGTTTCAGAAAATAACAATTCTATGATCCCAAGTCTAGACTATCAAACCCTTACTTTTCACACCTCGCTTCTTATTTAACTACAGCTTTTATATGTCTTTACGTGCAGTGCAAATAGTATCGTTAAGTTCCAGAAAGGTCGAATAAAGTCCTCATAATAAAGCCCAGATAATAATTTTGAAAGGATCGTATAAGTTTTATAAAGAGTTAAGCATTTTTCAAGTTTCGTTTTCCAGTAAGGTTTCAACTTCAGAATTTCTATCTTCCTTAATAGGAAACTAGGTCTTATTCTTCACTCCACCTGTTTCTTGTTTTCATTTCATACACACCTCTGTGAATGTGCAATAGTCTTTATCATAGAATAAAACCTTCATATCTCCGCTAAATTTTTTATAAAAGCCTGTCTTTTATCAAGATTATTCTCACACAAAGAACCGTTAGGAATTTTAACTCGGAGAGAACAATTGCTTGACTTTGTTTTAATCTGGACTTTCTAGGCTTCTTAGCGAGCTTAGGGCCAATGCTCCCAAACCAGTTGGTTTTAGGGCATTAGGTGTAGAAACACCCCAGCGGACTTAATTACTCAAGTTACCTAGGTCCAAAAACAAAAGACAGTTTGGCGTGAAAATCAGATGATTTAATACGAACGGAGATATAACCGGCAGTTCAATTATTTTTTTGGATAAAAGACGTGTTTAGTGGGTTCGGTGTGTAATCATTCCAATCAAGTTTCAGATGGGTTATTTTTCAGACTTAGTTCCAATTACGGCATCAATAACATTCCTTCATATTCGCTTTACTTCATAAACTATTCTTGACATTACTTATTTCAGAACAAACCTATTTGATCCTCATAAAATCATTCATCTGTTAAAAGTTTTTAAACATAAAAGACTTGTCATCTAATTTCCAAAAACTCACGACACGTGTAGTGTGATGTAAAGACGTATATCAGCTATAGTTATCTTCAAAGGAGAGTTATCTTTCAGGTTTTCAAAATCTAAACATAAGATTTAGTTATTCTTATATAATCAAACAAAACCGTCGAAATGTTGAATCAGAGTTCTTCCACAAGCTAACTTGACAGAAAAGTTTTTATATTTTTAGAAAATTTTCAGATTTTTATGGACTTTATGGATTTTAAATATGCAGATGCAAAATATACATATGAATGCGAAGGTTAGAAATGCGTACCGAGCGTACCCCCAAACTTAAACTGGACAGTGTCCTCACTGTCATTGCATGAAGAGATCATTTGAAGGGTCAAAATTGTCGGTTAGCGATACACAATTTTTTTTTTGTTTTTAAAGAAAAGAGAAAGAAAAAGAATGGAAAAGAATATCAACAAATATATACAAAATGGTTTATACATACCCCCAAACTTATTTGGAACAGCGTCCACTGTTCTTGGCTGGATAACCGAAGTTTGGAGGTAGGCAGAGGAAGATCATGCAGGGTAAACCGGCTCCTGTAAGACCAGGAGCTCCTCTGTTGGTTCGGCGCTAAGGTACGGTTTGAGTTGGTGTCCATTCACTTTGAAAAATGAACCGTCCTTCGGATTTTCCAAATCCACAGCGCCCTGCGAATATACATTCCGCACAAAATACGGCCCTTTCCAGCGAGATCTGAGCTTTCCTGGATGGAAGTGAAGTCGGGTGTCGTAAAGTAGTACCTGCTGACCAGGTACGAAGGTTTTGCGCAAAAGGTGTTTATCGTGAAACACCTTCGTTCGATTCTTAACGACAACCGCGTTATCGTAAGCCTTATCCCTAAGCTCGCTTAATTCGTTCAACTGCAGCTTCCGATGGCTGCCCGCATCTTTGAGAGACAGATTCAGCTCCTTTATCGCCCAAAATGCGCGATGCTCTATTTCGACAGGTAGGTGGCAGGCTTTTCCGTACACAAGCCGATAGGGAGACATGCCAAGGTCGGTCTTATACGCGGTTCGAAATGCCCAAAGGGCATCAGTGAGTTTCAACGACCAATCCTTAAGGTTCTTGGAAACCGTCTTCTCCAGTATCTGCTTGATTTGCCGATTTGAAACTTCGGCCTGCCCGCAGGTTTGGGGGTGGTAGGGCGTAGAGAGCTTATGATTAATGGAGTATTTTCGCATCAAGGCTTCGAAAGTTTTGTTGCAGAAATGACTTCTATTGTCGCTAATAATCGCTCGGGGGTGCCCAAAACGGGAGAAGATGTTTTCTTTAAGAAACCTAACGACAACCTTGTTGTCGATAGTCCGGCTGGGCACAGCCTCGACCCATTTAGAGACGTAATCAACAGCGAGAAGGATGTACAAGTTCCCAAAAGAGCTGGGAAACGGCCCCATGAAATCTATCCCCCAAACATCGAAAATCTCCACAACCAAGATCGGTTGGAGCGGCATCTCGTTCCTCCGGGATATCCAGCCCATGTGTTGGCACCGGGAGCAAGTCTTACAATAGTCGTGAGCGTCTTTGAAGAGTTATGGCCAGTAGAAACCACATTGCAAGATCTTCTCAGCTGTCTTTCTGGGACCAAAATGCCCGCAACACGCTTGATCGTGGCAAAATGACAGCACACTCTTGAATTCCTCGTCAGGGACACACCGACGAATAATCTGGTCGGGACAGTACTTGAACAGATAAGGTTCGTCCCAGTAAAAGTGTTTTACTTGGGATAAGAAGCGAAGTCTGTCCTGAGTTGACCATTCAGTCGGTAGTAATCCTGTGGCCAAATAGTTCACAATATCTGCAAACCAGGGTTCGCAAGATACTGTCAAGAGCTGTTCATCCGGGAAAACGTCGTTGATCGGAATTGGAAGCGAAGGCGAAGAAGGAAGTCGTGAGAGATGGTCGGCAACTACGTTTTCACATCCTCGTTTGTCCTTAATAACAAGGTCAAACTCTTGAAGCAAGAGAATCCAACGTATTAACCGAGATTTTGCATCTTTCTTCGCAAAAAGATGGCGCAGAGCAGAATGGTCAGTGTAGACAATGACTGGAGACCCGATGAGGTAGGGCCTGAACTTTTCTAAAGCAAATACAACAGCCAAGAATTCCTTCTCAGTTGTTGTATAATTGAGTTGGGCATCGTTCAGGGTTCGGCTCGCATAATAGATTACGTGCGGCATCTTGTTGATGTGTTGTCCAAGGACAGCACCAATGGCAAAGTCTAATGGATCACACATAATCTCGAATGGGTACGTCCAGTCGGGTGAAGAGAGAACGGGAGCAGAAGTGATTGAGCGTTTTAGTGACTCGAATGCAGTCACACAGCTCGAGTTGAAGTCGAATGGCGTGTCCTTGGCCAGCAAAAGAGTCAAGGGCCTAGAAATCTTGCTAAAGTCCTTGATGAACCGTCTATAGAAACCGGCATGGCCAAGGAAGGCTCGGATATCTCTGACGCATCGGGGAGGAGGGAGATTGGAAATGACCTCATTCTTCGCTTTGTCAACCTCTATGCCATTTTGCGAGATGATATGTCCTAAGACAATACCTTCGCGCACCATGAAGTGGCATTTCTCCCAATTCAAAGTGAGATTCTTATCCTTACATCGGGTAAGGACAGCGTCAAGATGCAGCAAACACTCGTTGAAGGAATCGCCGAAAATGGAGAAGTCGTCCATGAAAATCTCCAGAAATTTTTCCACCATGTCTGAGAATATTCCCATCATACACCGCTGGAAGGTAGCGGGCGCATTGCATAACCTAAAGGGCATGCGACGATATGCAAACGTGTCGAAAGGACAAGTGAATGTGGTCTTGTCCTGGTCTTTTTCGGCGATGGGAATTTGATTATAGCCGGAGTAGCCATCAAGAAAGCAGTAGTACTCGTGTCCAGCCAATCGTTCAAGCATTTGGTCAATGAAAGGTAGCGGAAAGTGGTCCTTCCGCGTTGCGGCGTTGAGTTTTCTGTAATCAATGCATACTCGCCACCCAGTTTGGGTGTGAGTAGGGATTAACTCGTTCGCCTCGTTGGTTATGACCGTTATACCTGATTTCTTGGGGACAACGTGAATGGGGCTAACCCACTGGCTATCAGAGATAGGGTAAATGATACCACTATCTAGACATTTTACGATCTCCTTCTTCACAGCCTCTTTCATGACTGGATTGAGACGTATTTGTGGATCCCGGGCTGGTTTGGCATCATCCATCAGATGAATGTGATGCTCAACGATCAGGGGACTAATCCCCTTGATGTCCGCCATGGACCAGCCGAAAGCTTGCCTGTTGTTGTGCAAGACCGCAAGAAGGGTTTTCTCTTGCTCTGGGGCTAGAGAAGCCGAAATGATAACAGGGAGGGTCTTGTTCTCACCTAAGTAAGCGTAATTAAGGTGAGACGGCAAAGGCTTGAGTTCGAGCGTTGGAGGTGAAACGATGGAAGGAAAGATTGGTGCAGAGGTCTCGAACTCAAAGGACTCCAGCAAAGGTTCAAAACGAGTGTAAGCGACCGAGTTGGATGGTTCAGGTAACTCATCCGGAAATTCGAAAGATTCAAACTCGGGTTGTGCGCGGCTAAGATCGTTCGAGAACGTGAAACACTCGTAGTCGTTGTCGGGCGCAGAAACAGCAGCAGGTTCGAGGAGGAACGCACTAGTGGCGTTGAGTTTATCGTGATCAAACAGAAACTCCTCGAATTCACATTCTTCTGGGGTGATCTCCTGGATCGAGCAGACGTCCAGTATATGAGCATTAGGTTCGGCGGGCTGATTCCCCAACCTAGAAATGTTGAGTTCAATCGTCATGTTTCCAAAAGAGAGGTTCATCGAACCATTGCGACAATTGATCACAGCATTTGAGGTTGCAAGAAATGGGCGACCGAGTATCACCGGAATTTGATTCCGGGGGTTAGCTACAGGCTGTGTGTTTAATACAATGAAGTCAATGGGGAATATGAAGTCCTCGACTTTTATTAACACATCCTCTAGCTCACCCCTAGGATGGGTGATTGATCGGTCGGCCATTTGGAGAGTGCAGTGTGTGGGTTTCAGCTCTCCGACGCCTAATTGCTCGTATACTGAGTACGGAAGCAGGTTAACACCGGCACCAAGATCTAATAGTGCGCGTTTGATGTTCTTATCCCCAATGGTAATAGAAATCGTAGGACAGCCAGGGTCCTTCAGTTTTTGTGGTAAAGATTGGGTAAGGGCATCACTCACAGCACTAGCCAAGAAAACTTTCTTGGGTACCTGAGACTTCCTCTTTTTCGTGCACAAGTCCTTTAAGATTTTCGCGTAGGACGGGACTTGTTGGACAACATCTAAAAAAGGAATGTTAATGTTAACTTGCTTAAATAACTCCAGAATCTTCTCCATTTGTGGATTTTGTTTGTTAGACCACAACCGGTTTGGAAATGGGATGTTTTTAAAAGTGGTTGAGTCTAATGCTTGTGGAGGAGATTGTGGAGTTGGAACGGATCCCAGAACAGGTGTTTTCGTGGAGTGAGAAGTGGGTCCGTTCAGAGCAGAAGAAGAGGAAGGAGAGCCTGTTGAAGAGCGGAGAATAGGCTCAGAAGACGAAGAACCAGAAGAAGAAGAAGAAGAAGAAGAAGCGGCCGGGGTGTCATCGTTGATCCGTGTGCCAATGTTGTTTTGCAGCATCCTTCACGATCTCAATGTAGTCACGGCACTCACATTATAGTTCTGTTGTTCAAGAGCAAAAAGTACATTATGTGGGTGACCGGGATTTGGGAGAGGCTGGGATGGGAGCTTCCCCTTTTCTCGCTCGCATAAGGCCGCATTCAGCTGTGCAATCTGGGCCTCGATGGTCATGATGCTTTGCCCGTGAGCGGCAGTGTGTTGCACTAAGGACTGAATGGAAGACTGGATGTTGGCAGTGGATTGGGTCGATTGTTTAATGAACGCCTCCAGACATCGTTAGAGCGAGGAAACCTTATCGTTGTTTGACGGAACAAAGTTGTTTGGTGGAAAAGAATTGTTGGGTACAAAGTTGTTCGTCTGATTTTGAAAAGGTTGGGGTTGGAAGGGCTGCTGATATTGATGTTGAGTTTGTTGTTGTGCTTGTTGTTGCGGCGGAGGGGCCCTTTGGAAATTGTTGCCTTGGAATTGATTCTGATTCTGATTCCAGGCGAAATTGGGGTGGTTCCTCCAACCGGGATTGTAGGTGGAAGAGTATGGATCATTCCTCGGTCTTTGCTGAAATGCAGCATTAACCTGATCCTGTCCTTGCGATGGCGGATTGTAAGGACACTCTTCGGTTAAGTGAGAAGGATCGGAATAACAAGCGCAGATGGTACGAAGGGGAAGAACAGGGCCAGGAGCAGGAGAAGAGAATTTGCTCTCTATTGCTTCAAGCTTTCTCATTATTGCAGCCATTTTAGCTTTCATCGCAATAGAGACATCAAGTTGGTGAATTCCTACCCTAGACTGACCGGTAGAAGTGGAGGTAAAGAAGAAGAAGTCGGTCTGGTGCTCTCCCATTGTAGCGTTTGCTCCACAAGGTCGTCAAAGAACTGCCACGCTTCCTCATCAGATTTCGATAGGAAGTGGCCCTGACAGATGGTTTCCAACAACTGCTTCGTTGCTGGGTTCATGTACTCGTATAAGGTTTGGCAAAGTTTCCATTTCTCTATACCGTGGTGAGGACACTGAACAAGAAGGTCTTTGTACCGGTCAAAGCACTTCCAGAAGGGTTCAGAAGGAAGAAGAGAGAATTGGTTGATTTCATTGCGGATCCTTGCGGTTTTATGATTCGGATAGAACTTTTTGAGAAACGCTTTAACAAACTCGTCCCAGCTGGTTATTGAGTGGGAAGCGGTGCTATACAGCCATTTTTCAGCAAGATCGCATAAAGTGAACGGAATGACCCGTAGACGTATAGCATCGTCCGACAGTTGGGTGGTTTTCATCATGGCACAAACGTTTTGAAATTTATTGATGAAAATATAGGCATCTTCAGATTCAAGCCCATGAAACCGTTGAAGCATGTTGATGAAGTGGGGCTTAATTTCAAAATTATCCCCATTGGCCGGTGGAAGAGAAAGGCAGGTGGGAAGTGCAGAACGGGTGGGATAGAAACGATCCTGGAGCGCGATTCGCTGTGGCGCTACAACAGGCGGTGGTGGTGGGTTATTGGTCTCCGTAGGAGGTGGAGCCAATCCAGGGGTAGTCAAAGAGATGTTCGGATTAAATCCTGACATCACGGAAGAAGAGGTTGGTGAATGTGAAGGTGAAGATGTGTGAACAGAATTCCAGTCAACGTCGGAGTTGGCCGGCAAAGGAAGGGGTGAAAGAGGAGTGGACGGAGTTTCGACGTCTGAGTCGATCGCGTAGTCGGTAGCGACTAACGTAACGCGGACTAGACGGGCGCTAGTGTCCCGAGTCCAAGCGGACATACACTAAACGAGTTTAGTATAGTCAAAGCGGAGAAGGTGAGAGTAAGAAAACGTCAATGGAGAAAAACGATGGGTGGTGGGTGAAAAATGGATTTGGCGACAAAGGGCAAGTTTTTATAAAAGTTTTTGATTTTTTCCTTTTTTTGTTTGTTTTTTTGTTAGAAAGATCTTTACAGAAATATGTACGGACTTACGGTTTTAAGCAATCAAAAATAAGATATGCACAATCTCACCTAGATCTAGGGTCACCTTGGTCAACTAGACCTGCTCCTAATTGTTCCAGAGGGCTAGAAAAAGGACCTCAAACCGCCTCTTCTCCGTCTAATGCGGCCAGATAAGTGCCAGGTAAGTGGGAGGTTGTCCAACCCTTTCGCGAAGTTCCTTAATTAAATAACCACTTTCCTTCGTCACACTTGCCTAGGCACCGCAAAAGTCAGATAGGATAAACGGCCGATGCCTGTAACTAGTCCTCTGTCCTATTGACCGCGAAGTCTTTAGGGCTGAGTCTAGTATTTTTTAATTTTTAACAATGGTCAATGCATATGCTTTTTGTGATTTTTGGGGTCCTGGGAAGGGTGATGAAATCCCCACCCAATCTGAATTGGTTTCAAGCCCCTTAAGTCCGTATTAATGAATGCAAAGCGATAACAAATCAACTGCCAACAATTTTTATTTTTAGCGCGGCGCAAAGAATCCTACACAAGAACAGTTTATTGGAAGGGGAAAGAGAGTTTGCGCAAAAAAATCTGCAGAAAACACAGTTTATTGGAGTCCAGAGGAGTGGTAGAGAGATGAGGAACACTTACAGAGATTTTGGCAGCCCGAAGGCACCAAACGGCCGCGGTTCCGCGGCCTATGCCTCCTTATGCCGCGGTTCCGCGGTAATTTGTTGGAGTTGGGCTGCGAAAATTTTTGGGTGTGCTCTGTTGGGTGTCCTCTGCTTGTCTAGATGTGCTGAATTTTCAGTTGCTTACTGTATCTGCTCCAGATTTTTACAGTAGACCGGTTGCTTCGTTTTGTCCGTCGCGGTGTAGCCGCGAAATGTGGGTCTATCTTCCCACATCTTTAGCACTGAACTCGAACTCCGTATTATCCTGCACACTTGCACAAAAACTAATCAAAAATAACAAGATGATTTTTTTTACAAAGTATATTTTTTGTTTTGTTTTTCGGTTGTTTTTATATTCACAAGTTAACCCGAAATTACACAAAGAAATAAACTACCGTCTCCCCGGCAACGGCGCCATTTAATTGTTAGACGGATTCTGCATGTTCAAGTTTAGTTAATTACCGCAATCAAGACGGTTTCGCTTGTAGCTAGCCGGTTGATTACGGGTCGTCCGCAGAGAGATTGGAATCTTTTTCTATGTGCTTTAACGAGTTAAGTCCAGTTTTCCAGATTTTTTTGTGATTAACTAAGTGTTAAAATGATATGTAAAGAGAGCTTGTTAGGGTTAGGATTAGGTTAGTTTGAGTTAGGAGTCGCTCACCTCTTTCGTTGCCCCTCTTAATATCGGTGTTACGATAATCGGCAACAACGGGGATTGGCACGACTAGGAAGGAACTTGCGAGTATAAGCTAAGCTTTCCAACGCATAAGTTCTTCCTTTTGGTGCTTGTCCGTCCGTTCTTGGCTCTTAGCCATAACCTCCGATCAATTCAACCACAACCGGTCTCACTACGGAATCACCGCTATCATGTAGGATAGGGTGCCGTAAGGAGCGGATTGTGGTTCAATTAACGGGAGTCGATTTAAGATGTTGGGCAAGGAAAGAGTGAGAGAGATTTCCTTCTCTCAAACATCCCTTATCCTACCCTAACAAGTATGAAACTACTCACACATCATAATGAAAAGAAAACAAAACAAAAGAGGAAGATAGAAAGAAAGAGATTAGAAGAAAACAACTAGCTATTTGCGACCTCACCTTGGCAAGGATCAAGCGTAAGCATCATGGTTATTTTAAGGATAAAGGAAAAGAGAAAAGAAAGAAACAACAAGAAATAACAACAACTAAATTAACAAATGAAAATTACAAGCAATAATAAGAGAACAAGACAAGTATAATAATAAAATGAACTTCTTTATTCACCATTCTTCACTCACAAAAGCTCACTACAAGTTTTAATGGAGAAGAGATGAGAAGAGGAAGAAGAACAAGTATTCTAAAACCTAGAAAAAAATACAAGATTATGCACCCTTTGGCTTCACAAGTTCTGGACTATTTATAGGCAGGAAACTGAAAATCTTGGGCAACCATCAGAACACAAATGAAAAGACCAATCTACCCCTGAAGTTCCATCGCGTGAGACGCCAGTACGGCCGCGGATCCGCGTCCTATACCCCCTATTGGCCGTGGATCCGCGGCCCTATGGTGGAGTCAGGGCGTGGGCTTTCCTGTACTGCCCTGGTCTGCTGTCCCCTTTTGTCTGGTACATGTATTTTCTGATAATCTTTCCACATTTATTCCAGAATTCTTGATGATCAAAAGGTGATTGGACATGGATCTTTTGTCATGATTTTCTTGAGCTCCGCGTAGATTTCTTGGACTTGGTGTTGCCATTGTGCTTTGTGCATGAAGGTGACAATTGATTTGTCATTTTGTCACCTAAACTGGTGTGTGGCAACAGACGGATAAAGAGCGGAGACCCGTATTTTATCTGTGGTTGGCAGGAACCCGGATTTTGTCGTGTTTTTCCATGGATTTCACCGTTTAGAGCCGAGAACCTGTATCCTACAATTGACTAGCAAACACGGCTTAAGAGTACCTACCGATATGCAATGTGATAAAAATTGGGCGGTATGAAAATGCAAAAATCTAATATGAACATCACCAGAGGACTGCTATTTGACGATAGGTATAATACCGCATTGGAGTCATCGGCGAGTCATGTTCGGTGTACCCATTTTCCAATGAGCACCTGTGTATAGTCTTTAATGTCGTACACCAATGGTTGTGGGATCAACCATCGCCCTCTAAAGGATAAGAAACGTACACACTAGTCTACTCTGGAATATCGATGTTGTGGTCTCGATATTCCTATGACTAGGAACTGATTAAAGGATGTATTTGTGGATCACTCTGGCCCTACTAGTATGATCTCATCATAATCCTGGTAGTCAAGTATATATCTTAAAGGCTTTATCAACATGTAAGAGCAAGACAGTAAAGAATACAATTCAACATATTAAGATAAAGTGTAACCAGATAGCATACTATCATATCGAGCAAGAAAGCCCTATATGTGTGTGTGTGTGTGTGTGTGTGTGTGTGTGTGTGTGTCCAAGCATCCACTATAATATACATCGCATGTACAATAATGGCCTCTGGGGCATACATATAACTAACAATCTCCCACTTGCACTAAGGCAATGTGTTGTAGTATCTCATACCCAACATCCCAAAAAGTCTCTCAAACTGTATCTGGGGGAGGGCCTTCGTGAGTGGATCCTCTACGTTGTCCATTGTGTTAACTCTCCTGACCTCGATCTCCCGGTGATCTACTGTCTTCCTGATCAGGTGATACCGCCTCAGAATATGTCTGGATCTCTGATGGGAGCTGGGTTCCCTGGCCAAAGCCACAGCTCCATTGTTATCACAATACACAAATGTTGGATGCTCAATGGATGGAACCACACCAAGCTCAGCAATGAAAATTTTCATCCCGACAGCTTCTTTGGCAGCATCATTGGCAGCGATATATTCAGCTCCATTGTCGAGTCTGTTATGGTGTCTTGCTTGGAACTCTTCCAACACACCGCCCCTCCGTTGAAGGTAAAGACAAAACCCGAGACCGACTTACTGTCGTCCTTATCACTCTGGAAGCTCGAATAGGTAAAAGACTCCACCTGGAGTTCATCGTTACCATACACCAAGAACATTTTTTTAATCCTTCTCAAGTACTTAAGAATGTTCTTTACAGCTGTCAAGTGGTTCTCCCTAGGATCTGATTGATACCTGCTCACTATACCTAGTGAGTAAGCTACATCCGGTCTGGTACATAACATCGCATACATGATAGAGCCTAGTATCGAAGCATAAGGTATCCCTTGCACGTGAGCCCTCTCCAAATCAGTCTTAGGAGACATCCTTTTAGAGAGAGTGATTCCTGAACAAGTGGGTACATTACCTCACTCGGAATCTTCTATACTAAACCTCTTTAGTATTATGTCTATGTCCTGGATTGGGACAATCCCAACATCCATTTAGATCTATCTCTATAGATCTTTATCCCCAGGATGTAGGAGGCATCACCAAGATCATTCATGGAGAACTTGAGTTATAAGAAGAGCTTGACCGAGTGTAGCATAGGAACATTGTTTCCTATCAAGAGTATGGCATCCATGTACAATACGAGGAAGACCACCTTACTCTCTATAGCCTTCTTATATATAAAGGGTTCATCTACATTTTTGATGAAGTCAAACTCTTTGATAGTTTCATCAAAACAGATGTTCCAACTCCGCGATGCCTACTTTAATCTGTAGATGGATTTAAGCAGCTTGTACACCTTTCCGCTGCTCTTACTATCTACGAAGCCCTCTGGCTGTGTCATGTACACGCCCTCTTTTAAATCACCATTTAAAAAAGCGGTCTTGACATCCATCTGCCAGATTTCGTAGTCATGGTATCCAGCAATGGCAAGTAGGATCCTTGTAAGTCCATGCTACCTCTCCCGGTACTTTCGGGCATGCGGAATTTGGTAAAAAACGATTTTCTTAGAGGTGGTAACATGGACTTAAAACTCGGATCTTTGTTAAATATCTAACTAACAACCAACTAGGAGTCGTTAACTACTCGGTTAGGGGGTTTATACCTTTCTTGTCTTGAACTCCTTCTTGTTCAAATCTCGATGGTGGTCCGGATCGGCTTCTTCCCGTCGTCTCCTTACGCCGAAGATAGATCCACCTGAAAGCTTCAACCTTCGGCTCCTTCTTCGAACTTTGAAGAAACTAGTTCACTCGGTTTGCTAAACCTTGTGAACTAGAGTGAGTAGAGAAGAGTTTGTATGGGATTTTATCTATGGTTCTTGGTTCTCAACTCATGAGACAAGTGAACCATAGAGTCAAGAGAGGGAGAGCAAGAGGAGGAGATGAGAGCTCAAGAACAAGAGAGAGAATGAGAATGAAAGAAATGAGAGAAGACTTTTCTCATTTTGGCTCTCATAATCCATAACCATCATAACACATCATAGCAATCAAGTATTATGTGTTGGTTTAAGCAACCATAGCCTTATCATTTCAAGCACTCATTTTGCACAAAAGAGCAAGCAAGCAAAAGTCTTTGCCATGAAATGATAGCTATGGTTATCATGATGGTCAACTAGTCAAGCCTAGTCAACCGGTCAACAAAGTCAACAAGTCAACAAAGTCAACCCCTCAACAACCATGTCACCATAATACTTAATTAATATAATTGTTAATCACATATCATATTCTCATTAGGGGTTGAGCAAAAAGTCAATAGTCAACGGTCAACTGTCAACAACCCTAATGAGAATCCTCTGCCTCTGTCTCTCCGTCAACTGTGCATACACACCCGCATCCGCGTTCCGAGGAACACGAATGCATACTGGATAAATCCAATCCCAAAAGGTACATTAGGATCTGGCTTAAACCAAAGCCCGCTAGTGTAAACTGTCCGGACACTGTACGTGCACAAGTGCACGGATGTGACCGAACCCTGTCGCAAATCCATGCGACCTGTCACAAAACCATGCGACCTCTACTCTTTTGCCTAAAGGCGAATAGCTTTCTGTGTGGGACTCTAAAGACTCGACACTACGCTGGCAGTGGGTTTAACCACAGACCGCAAGCGACACTAGCTGTGCGTAACGGTCCCCAGGTAGATGCCGACAAGAAGACGGACGAGGTGAAACCCATCTGTACTCCTACTGAGCTTGAATGTGACATTCTCCGTACAGTCTGGTCTGTTCGTCTGATACAACGCATGGCGGGCCTAGGGGGCGGTAAACGTCAGTCCCCCAATAGCGGTACAAGTCGTGTCGGAGTGAAGCCTAAAACACCCTGAGATAACACTGGAAGCCTACCAGTTTATCTCGTTTGCCCTGGCCAGGGACTACTCATGTAATGGCTCTCCCAGACACAGCGCGATGTCAACCCCCAATTCCGGGAGAGACAAATCCTGTCTAATCGTCACTGCCTCCAAGTGCTTCGGGACTGCACCCAACTACTACCTGTTTGCACGACTCCATTGAGCCGTGGTAGGGTAGTAATCAAAGTGCAGTGGGAACACACTCGAGACGAAGTAACAGTGTCAAGTCAGCGGACTAAGCTGTACTCATGTCACCTGGGAACTGATAACTGACGATAGGCATAATACCAACTAGTCAGTTCCCGACGAGTCCTGTCCAGTGTACCCGTAAACTAACGAGCACCCGCATACTATCTCAAGTACGACGCACTGACGGCAGTGGGACAGACCGTCTCCCACACTGGGATGAGAAGCGCATGCGCCAGTCTACTCCGGAGTATCGATGCCCTGTCTCGATAGTCCTGCGACTAGGGACCTGCATAAGGATGTGCTTATAGATTACCCAGCCCCACTAGTGTGACTGCCATCACATCACTGGTAATCAAGCAAAGATCCTAAGGGCTCCACTAATGTGTATAGGCGATATACTAAAATAAACACATGTACACATTGAAGTAGAAACAAACCAAGTAGCATACTACTATTTTGAGCAAGATTGTATATACAAGGTGAATATCCCAAGCTTCCATTAAGTAATATACAAACTAGTATGCTACAGTAATGGCCTCTAGGGCATATACACTAACAATCTCTCACTTGCACTAAGGCCATGTACTGGCGTATCGATGACCTATCATCTCGATCAGCCGCTCGAACTGAGTCTGGGACAGGGCCTTGGTGAATGGATCTGCAGTGTTATCTTCTGAAGCGACTCTCCGAACCTCGATCTCCTGGCGATCTACGATCTCCCTGATCAGGTGATACCGCCTCAAGATGTGTCTGGATCTCTGATGGGACCTGGGTTCCTTCGCTAAAGCTATAGCCCCATTGTTGTCGCAATACAGAGGTATTGGATCAACAATGGACGGAACCACCTGAAGTTCTTTCAAGAACTTCCTTATCCAGACAGCTTCTTTTGCGGCATCAGATGCAGCGATGTATTCCGCTTCCATCGTCGAGTCTACAACGGTTTCCTGTTTGGAACTCTTCCAACACACCGCCTCTCCATTGAGGGTAAAGACAAAACCCGACATGGACTTGGAATCATCCTTGTCACTCTGGAAGCTGGAGTCAGCAAAGGCCTTGATCTGGAGGTCTTTTCCGCCATACACCAAGAACATCTCCTTAGTCCTTCTCAGGTACTTGAGAATGTTCTTTACTGCTATCCAGTGTTTCTCCCCAGGGCTTGACTGATACCGGCTTACCACACTCAGTGCATAAGCTACATCCGGTCTGGTACACAACATCGCATACATTATAGAGCCTACCGTAGAAGCGTAGGGTATAACAAACATGCGATCCCTCTCCAAATCAGTCTTGGGAGACATCTCTTTAGAGAGGGTGATCCCGTGACAAGCCGGTAGGTTACCGCGCTTGGAATCTTCCATACTGAATCTCTTCAGTATGGTGTCGATGTACCTGGACTGTGAAAGTCCTAATATCCTATTGGATCTATCACGATGGATTCGGATCCCCAGGATGTATGAGGCATCACCCAGGTCTTTCATGGAGAACCTGTGTGACAAGAACCCCTTGACAGATTGTAACATAGGAATGTCATTTCCTATTAAGAGAATGCCAGCCACGTATAAAACGAGGAATACTACAGTTCTCGCTAAAAATCTACTATAGATACATGGTTCATCTGGATTTTTGATAAAGCCAAATTTCTTGACCTTCTCATAAAAACAGATGTTCCAACTCCGTGATGCCTGCTTTAGTCCATAGATGGACTTAAGCAACTTGCACACCTTTCCGCTGCTCCCACTCTGAATGAAACCCTCTGGTTGGTCCATATAGACACACTCCTCTAAATTTCCATTTAGAAAAGCGGTCTTTACGTCCATTTGCCAGATCTCATAATCGTGGAAGGCAGCAATGGCAAGAAGGATCCGAATGGATTTCAGCATAGCCACTGGAGAAAAGGTTTCGTCATAGTCCAAACCAGGTCTTTGACGAAAACCCTTTGCTACCAGTCTAGCTTTATAGGTCTCAACCTGTCCATCTACACCAATCTTCCTTTTGAAGATCCACTTGCATCCTACGGGTTTTACCCCGTCTGGAGCAATGTCCAACGTCCATACCTTGTTGGTGTACATGGACTCCATTTTTGTCCGCATTGCATCCAGCCATTTTACCGAGTCAACGCTCTGAACGGCCTGCTGGAAGCTAGTAGGCTCATCATAATCTATGATGCAATCCTCTCTATCCCCGTCTATGAGAAAACCGTAGTATCTCTCGGACGGATGAGTCTGCCTACTAGTCCTGCGGAGCGGTGTAGGAATGTCCTGTTCTTCCGAATCCTCTGGTTCTACTAAACTTTCGGTAATAGCCCGTGGTTCTGGAATTTCTTCCAGTTCCACTGCGCTCCTACTAATTTCCTTTTCTAAGAACTGGTGTTCTAGAAAGTGGGCATGACGAGAAACAATAACCGTTTGTTCCTCTTCGCAGTAGAAGAAATATCCCTTGGAGTTCTTTGGATATCCCACAAACTTGCACTGTACTGAGCGTTCCTCGAGCTTGTCCGCATGCTGCTTTTTGACAAAAGCTGGACTTCCCCATGTCTTAATGTGATTAAGATGGGGCCTCTTCCCATACCACATCTCAAATGGTGTGGTAGGCACAGTCTTAGTGGGAACTCGGTTCAAAAGGTATGCAGCTGATTCTAGCGCATACCCCCAGAATGATCGCGGTAACTCAGCGTTACTCATCATGGACCGTACCATATCCAATAGGGTTCGGTTCTGTCTCTCCGATACACCGTTATGTTGTGGAGTGTATGGAGGAGTAAGCTGAGAGAGAATTCCGTTCTCTTTTAAATAGTCCAGGAACTCGGCACTTAAGTATTCACCACCTCGATCCGATCTTAGGATCTTAATACTTTTGCCGGTTTGTTTTTCTACTTCATTCTTATATTCCTGGAACTTTCCAAAGGCTTCGGATTTATGTTTCATTAAGAAGACATAACCGTACATTGAATAGTCATCCGTAAAAGTAATGAAGTAAGAATAACCACTTCGCGCATGTGTAGACATTGGACCGCACACGTCACTGTGTACGAGTCCCAAGAGCTCGCTCGCTCTTACTCCGTGTCCAGTAAACAGAGTCTTTGTCATCTTTCCTTTGAGACAGGATTGACAAGTGGCATACGATTGATATTCGAACGGATTCAAATATCCTTCTGTATGTAACTTCGTCAACCTTCTCTCAATGATGTGACCTAGTCTACAATGCCATAAGAAAGTCTGATTGATTTCTGGAGACTTTCTTTTGTGTGTATTCTGGACATTGAAAATCTATGGTTGGTTTAATACGTATATACCATTACTCAATGTACCTGACCCAATCAGAACTTGATTAAGGTGAATGTTTACAACATTGTGTACAAACGCAAATTCATAACCTTCTTTAGAAACTAAAGATACAGAAATGATATTACAAGTTGCGTTGGGTACAAAAAAGCAATTACGCAAAACCAAAACATGTCCATCTGACATTCCCAGGTGATAGTCCCCCACGGCTTTAGCATCCATGCTACCTTCGTTCGCAACTCTGAGGGTTATGTCACCTTCCTTCAAAACCCTACGGTTTCTCAACGCCTGCAAAGAATTACAGATATGAGATCCTGATCCGGTATCCAATACCCAGGAAGTAGAGTTTATTGAAAGACAATTTTCAATAACATACACACCTGAAGCTGAAGCTGCAACCTGCTTCAATTCCTGTGTTCTGGCCTTCCAGGCCCTGCAATCATTCTTCCAGTGTCCTTTCTTATAACAACAGAAGCATTCTTCCTTATCCACAAGCTTCCCCGCATTCTTTGTTGCTTTTGCTTTTCCCTTCGTATCCACTTTACTAACACCGCCCCTTGGTTTGGCGGGGGCTTTCTTCTTCTTTCCCTTGGCTTTCGCCTTGGACCTAGAAGAAGATGATCCTCCTACAAACAAAGTGGATGTTTCCCTACCTTTCTGTAGGGTGCCCTCTGCGCTCCTCAGCATGTTGAGGAGTTCTGAAATTTCAACTTCTTTTTCTTTCAAGTTGAAGTTCAGTATAAACTGGGCATAAGTGGAGGGAAGGGACTGGAGAACTAAGTCCGTATAGAGCTCACTCTCCAATGTGGTCCCTAGGTCCGCGAGCTCCTCAATGTAGCCGATCATTTTAAGCACATGCTCTGCTACTGATGATTCGACGGCCATCCTTGCCGAAAATAACTTTTTCGACGCTTCGTATCTTGCGATACGAGACTGCTCTCCATACAGTTCTTTTGTATGAAGAAATATGGATTCCAGGTCCATATTCTTGTGCCTCCTCTGATGTTCATTGTCTAGAGGCAAGCACGAGGCATTTGGCCTTCGCGCTATCAATCTCCCAAGTCTTGCGGATTTCCTTATCCGCGACGCTGGAAGTGGGACCAGGGACAGGGGGAGCTTTGGTGGTAAGAAGATACCCCAGCTTGTCGTAAGTGATTGCCATTTTGACATTCCTGAGCTAATCTTTGTAGTTTGGCCCTGTCAGTATGTTTTTATCTAGAAGTAACTTAAGTCCAGTCATGTCGATTGGTCGCTGCAATTAGGAGAGAGAAGAAGAAACACTCAGCACGATGCTCTTGCAAGTTTAGAATGGTTTTTAGTTTGTCTAAACAGGATGGCTCCCACTGTTTCTCGAATCCCTCCTCAAACCATAAAGGAAGAATTAGTCGGGATCAATCCCACCGCACAATACTTGCTTAACCGTTCAGCCAGGCCAGTGTCGGTACTTCGAGGGAGGTTTTCCAACGCTTTCGTGAAGTTCCTTAATTCAAGAACCTCTTTTCCCTGGGGGCGTAGCCCCGCTAACACCTTTCTAGGCACCTACTAGGTTTATAGCATTGATCGTTTAGTGAGAAATTTCCCGAGGAGTAGCATATACTCACAGTAGGATCGGGATCCAAATATCATCGTGCGACGAAACTGAAGGAATCCTACCAGAATCATCACACTCCAAATGGTATGCAAATCTAGCAAGTTTCAGTACTTATGAAACTCCCGATGTGGATTTTTTTTGCCCCATGCTCTTATGACCTTGACTTTGGCCAAAATATCATAAGTCACATGTCAAGTTCTACCCGTCATTATCCAGGTTAATTTGGATCCATCCGTACCTACCCTTGACTTTGGCCAAAATGGCAGTACGACTGTCCCAAACCAACGCATCTATCTATGCTACACACAAACACCCAATAGCTACCAATCACTATGCCTTGACTTTGGCCAACATACATAGCTTGAATACTATTGACTATTCATGTGAAACGACGGAGGGCTACGAATGGTTTTGGTGAAACCGTGAACGTAGTGAACTTGATATAGTCGATGGAATGAGATAGCTTTTAAAAAGAGTGGCTCAAGCTCCGCATTTAAAAGTTAGTTTTGAAAATAACCGAGTGGTTTTTCGAAAGTGTTCCAACGACTTTAACTTGGTTTTTTATCTTGCATTAGTTCTTTTAATGCGTGATATTCTTGCATTAGTTCTTTTTAATGCGTCCCATCATTTAATCCTACCATTGCAGAAAACAACCAAAATATGACGTACGCTTATGCCATTCGCATTCGCCACTGGGCCCCGTCATTACCCATTAGGTTACTTAACTAACGACAGAGCGGGGGCTGGGCTAGCACGGCTGTAAAACATAAGCAACGCCTAAATAATATCATATATAGATATACTGCAATGATAGACATTTCAGATCACAGATGAACACATTGGATATACTAGGAACCTGCAATTCGTACGAGCCTGTAACGAAAAGCAGATTACACGGTCGCGGTGAATAGCCAATACCCCACCCAAGACCCCTACGGGTGCGGCAAACTACCCGCCAAGTACCCGAAGCGAAGCAACCTCCCTCAACTCCGTGAGTAGGCCAATCGGCACTTCGACATACCCGGTAGTTTGTGCACCCCCTCCATGGGTCTTGATCAGTCGAAAATATTGTATCTTTTAGCCGGCAATTTCCTTAACATTTGCATACACTTAGAGGTGTTCGGCATTCATATTCTACATATTAACAAATCTGTCACAAAATATGAGATTTCATGTATTAGACTTTTAAACCGACACTTTAAAGGAAATTAACCGCATTTCATGGCATCGCATCATTTCTGTATTTGCGCAACACTTGTCTTGAGTCTGTGCAGGAAAATACGGAGGAAAAACCAAAGAGCTGATCAATATTACGCCAGCTAAATCATTTCAGATCTGGTAGCAGTGCAGAAGGAATTAGACAATTATATATATCAAACAAAGGCCCAACAAACAGTCCAAGACCAAGCCCAAAAGCACAGGCCCCAAGGCCCCAAGAGCGCCGCCCTTCCGCGGTCCAAACCCCATATCTGCGGCGGAAGCGCCGCGGATCTGCCACGTCAGCAAATAATTTTTACAGCAAAATTCTTCTACCAGGGCCCACAGTGCTTTATGATACTCCAAACACCAGAATTCTCTCGAAGCTACTACAGATCAGCAAATGAAGATTAAGAAGGCTAATCCTAAATTAAGCTCCTAATTAATCCTATTCTAGAAGCTCCTCCTAACTAATTACATCTAGAACCTTCTCCCCTAACTAACTTTTGGAGGGAAATTTGAATTCCCTCAACAAACTTTTGGAGGGAAAGTTAGAATTTGAAATCCTAGATCTAGGGTTAGTTATCTATAAATAGAGCACTAGATCTAGGGTTAAAGGAATCATTCTTTAGTGAATGCTTCTACATCATCTTCTTCCACAAGTTTCGTGACAAAGCTTGTGCGAAACCCTAACCCTAATTCCACTCCAAATCCAACATCTTGAGTACCAAATCAAGCGAGAAGTCTTCAACCTTTTAGGAGCCGAGCCGATCTTCAATCGGGCAAGTGATCCAAGCCGATCCGCGATCCACGGAGACGAGCGAAGCCAAGTCAACGATCAAGTTCCTCCTCTTGTAGTTCTTGAGTGATTGTAACGGAATTGTTGATATAAATAAAAGGTGAAATTCGTTAATCTTGCTTTCTTTTAATTCTTGCATCATGATTAGATCTCAATTTGTTATTGTTGCTCTTGTTGTGATGTTCGAGTAAAACTCCGCTCGTTAAGGAGTCTAGACGATTGTAGAATGATGATGTAACAAATATTAATACGATTTTTAAGTCCTACGAGTATTGTAAACCCTAGCAAGTTCAAGAATCGATGACCTAGTTTCGTAGCGATGCTTTCTTGATTGTGATCGCGCGAAATTAGGGATCAACGATCGTTTCTTGAATTTACTAGAGGCTAGAATGTGAATGACATCGACGAAAGAACAAGGGATAAGATGAAACCCTAGTTTCACAAGAAATCCCTAATTCTCATCGATGATCATCGATCTAGTATCAATTCATCGAAGGATAAAAATACGTAATTGTAAGATTACTTCACATCTATAGATCCGATCGATTCCTACGAGCCTCATTTCGATTCTTGAGATTTGGTTTGGAAAAATCAACAAACTATCAATTCTTGATTCTATCTTTTAATGCTTTCTTAGATCTAGTTTTTTCTCATTCTTGAACATCAACTATAAATCTTGAATTGTTTTGTTTTGTTTTCATTAATGTTTCAATTCATCTAATTCAAAAGACGAACGATTACACTTTCCCTGTGGACGATCCGCACTCACATACTAACTACAATTCGACACCGTAGTTGATTGCGGTCAAATATTTTTGGTTGTGATTTCTTTACTATTTCATTCGATCTATTACAATCACACAAATTATCAACAATCAAATGGCGCCGTTGCCGGGGATAGTGCGCTAATAGTTCGTATTTTTGAAATTTGAGTTGAACAATTTATTCCATCATAATTTTTAGATCTAAATTCGTGCAAACACTAATACGTGTGTTGTGATTTGTTGCGAGAAAATCTGGAATCATTGGAGCTGGAGAAATTTTTTTCTGAAACAGTAAGAGAGCTGTGTAGGTGAACAGGAGCTTGTGCACAAATTTTTGTGCACTGATTCAAAAATTCCGCGGCGGAAGGGCCGCACCAGAGCATCATTTGCGGCGGAAGAGCCGCAGTTTTAGCCCTTCACTGCACCAAACTTTCTCTGGTAACTCCTCACTTTCTTATCTTCTTCTTTCTCTACTCCAACTAATATTTTGTGCAGGTTTCTTTGCAAATAAATCGCAGCGCCGCAAAGCAAAATAAATTTGTGCGTGTTTTTGATTCTTGTGGTTGTTGCATATTAATACGGAAATTTAAGGGGCACGACCAAATCTAAATTAGGTGGGGATTTCATTACCCTTCCTAGGCCCCGAAAATCGCAAAACTTGCATCCGCATTTACCCTCATTAATTAAAAGAAATCTAGAGATGACTCTAAGGACTGTCGCGCTCATTTAGGACAAGAGAAGGCCGTGGGTAATTCATTGTTTATCTGCGTTTTTCTGTGGTGCCTAAGGCGAGTGTGTCTAAGGCTAGTGGTTATTAATTAGGCCCACTGTAGTGGTGGTTCCTTCCCACTTACCTGGCACTTATCCGGCCATAGGGGGACAAAGAGGCAGTGGAGGATTGATCCTGCGACTTGTCTTTTTGCAGTTAGGAGCGGTCTAGAGTTTGACCTAGGTGACCACTAGATTCTAGGGTTTTGTGTGCTGCATTTGTTTTGTGCATCATATTTTTCAAAAATCCGTATCATTTTTTAAAACCAAACACCACATTCATATCATTCCCCTAATTATAAATTCACGCTGCCACTTGTACTAACCCTTTTTAGTGCAAGATAGGCTGGACACGGGTGTCTAGTGCCCGTTAAGTCCGCGTTTCCCTCATCGACCCTAAAGTCGGTATTTCTACACTTACCTTTTCTTTTACCCACCACCACACCCACATCGATGGATCCACCTCCATCGAATTTCTTTTCCACTACTCTGCCGCCGTCCGTTGGTGCGCAGATTCCACCTCGCATCTCTCTCCAAGAGAGATGTTATCCAACACGAGGCCCACTTTCCACCTGTCTTTCCACACCACCAGCCAACGGGGAAAATTTTCAAATAAAACCCCAATACATCAACCTTCTACCAAAATTTCACGGTCTCGAGTCTGAAGACGCATACGTGTTTATCACGAAATTTGAAAATGTATGCGCAATGATGGGTACTTCACAGCTTTCTGTGGATGCTTTCCGTCTTCGTCTTCTCCCATTCACTTTGTGCGATTTAGCCGAGAAGTGGCTATATAACACTACCGCACATTCCATTTCAAATTGGGATGAATTCGTTAAAGCATTCCTTAAGAAATTCTACCCACATCAAAAGACAGCTCGAGTCCGTAGCGAAATCTATCAATTCACCCAGCTTCCAAATGAAACATTTTCAAAATGTCTTGACCGTTTCAAGGATCTGTTAGTCCAATGTCCACATCACGGCATCCCGAGATGGGAATTGTGCCGAATCATTTATGAGGGCATTACTCCTTACACAAGACAGAACCTTGAATCCATGTGTCAAGGCAACTTTATGACTAAAGATGATAGGGAAGCCTGGAACTTTCTAGAAGATTTCGCTGAAAAATCTTTACAGTGGGAGGGTGTGAGTCAATCGTCTAGGGATGGCAATGATATTTCCATAGAAATTAGAGCTGAAATTTCAGCTATCAATAAGAAACTTGAGACTATGGAAAACAAATTTTTAGCCGCCGCCCTAAGTCAAATATCACTCTCCAAAACTGTATGTGGTTGTTGTTCTGATCCGTCTCACTTGACGGAAGAATGTCCGTTTCAAGGTCCTGAGTATACCAATGCATCATTTCAAAGACCTAGAAACGATCCATCTTCCTCCACATATGATCAAGGTTGGGGGAATCACCCAAATCTTGCTTGGAACCAATCACAATTTCAAAACACGGTTCCAACCCAAAACAATTTCCAAGGGGTCCCTCCACCACAACAGCAGCCACCACTTCAATTGAGTCAGCACCCCTTCCAAGCACAAAATTTTCAAAATCCGATCAACACTTTTGCACCACATGAAAATTTTTTGCAATTGACCGGTACAGATAACACCTTTGCACTAGCACAAACCTTGGATACTTTCATGAAACAATCCATCCAAGGGACGGCAAGTTTGCAATCTTCCGTCGAGAATGTAATGAAGATCATTATCTCTCAAAATGAAAACATCAAATCGATGGAAGAACAAATTGCACAACTAAAAGCCGAAATGAGTGCAAGAGAGAAAGGGAAACTTCCAGCTCAACCTTTACCTAATTCTGGCTATTCACATGATGTGGATGCAATCACGTTGAGATCTGGAAGAGTGCTTGACACTCACCTTGGGGAAGAGTTTGATGATACTGATAAATCAATCAATAACATCCCGGCTGAGACCTTTTCTCACACACACACTTCTTACCCCAGTTCTTCTACCCTACCATCTTCTTCCGAGCCTATTCTTCATTTCCCAAAAGGCTCGCCACTACAGCCCACCTCTTTTACCCCTCCACGGACGATTCCCACTTCTATTCCGGGATCGGTTCCACACACACTTTCTTCTCCTATGATGGACCCTGCGCTTATTGCTAAAGCACCTTATCCTAATCGGTTAAGGGCTAACACACCGAGTCCACATATGGAGAAGATTATGAACATTTTTAAGCAAGTAAACACCAACATCCCTCTCCTAGATGCCATTCAACAAGTTCCTTCCTATGCGAAAACTCTTAAGAACTTGTGCACTAGGAAGAGGAAGAATCCAGTGCCTAAGAAGATTTTCATGGAAAAAACAATAGACACGGCTTTCCCCCAACAATTACCGAGGAAACGTAAGGATCCTGGATATCCTACTATTTCCGTTTCTATTGGGGAAAAACACATCAATCGTGCTCTATTAGATCTTGGCGCTAGTGTTAACTTGCTTCCTTACTCAGTCTATGAGCAATTAGGAATCGGAGAGTTGAAGCCAACCAATTGCACTCTCCAGATGGCTGACCGATCAATCACTAAACCTAGGGGTGAACTGGAGGATGTGTTAATAAAAATCGGAGAATTTATATTCCCGGTAGATTTTATTGTAATTGATACACAACCTGTAGCGAACCCACGGAATCAAATTCCGGTGATTTTAGGTCGCCCCTTTTTGGCCACTTCCAATGCAATTATCAACTGTCGTAATGGTTCTATGACCCTATCCTTCGGGAATAGGTCAATAGAGCTGAACATTTACAAGTTGGGAAGTGTACCCTCCGAACCTATTGCTCAGGCATGTTCTGTCGACTTAATGGATGTCGACAGCAGCGAATTTGATGATCCTCCTGATATCGATCTAGACTCTTTTCATATGTTATTGTTTGACCCCACTATGTATCATACACATACGGACTCTTCCACTGAGATGTCCGGGTCAACAATTAACACGGACTATGAATTGTTTTTAGAGTCTGAAGATCACCCCGCACTTTGTGATGACATTATTCATCGGGGTATAGATGGAACTTTTGAGGAGATCTTCGCTGATGAACTCGCATTTTTGAATGACACGGGTGTTGAGATGAATCATCTCCAAATCAATGAAATTGAACCTCCACCCCTTTTTCTGAAATGTAAAAAGAATGCGAGTTATCCATCACATTCACTGCATCGTCTCTCCAATATGAGACGTACACACATTCTCTTCCACCACTTACCTTTTCCCCACTTCTTCTTCCACCAACCCGAGCACTGCATTGATAAAATTTTCGAATGGTTGGTGTTAACTTTCGGTCTTTGCAAGGCTTGGCATCGACCACTGATTTTTGACCCCCACTTGTGATTTTAAAAGATTAACATTGCATAACTCAAGTTTGGGGGGGTACATGTTTATCTGGCTCTTGAAAAGAAAATTTTTTACAAAATTGTGAGCCAAAAATAAGTTTGGGGGAGGTTCTTCACTTAAATATTTTGCCCCCACTAATAAATTCCTCCCAAGCTTACAGGTTTTTCGAGATTTAGCAGAAGGCAACAGTGAGGACCCTGTTGAAAACAAGTTTGGGGGAGGTTTGTGCTTATTTACGCATCATTTGCATATCATTTGCATAAGCACAAAACATTTTTGAAAAACCATAAAAATTTAAAAAAATTTCAAAATTATAAAAATATTTTTTGTACATAAATAAGATAATGAAAGTTTAGATAGTGAACAATTACATCCATGAGATTAGAAAAATTTAAGAAAACTAAGAAAATTAGAAGTTTTCTTATACGAACTAGTAATAAGTAGTTATGAGCCGTTGTCCCAAGGGTTAGTAAGATGAAAGACGTCACTAATCTGAGGATAAAAATAAGTCTGAAAAATAGTTTCTATTCTGGAAGCCAAACATTTTGAACGTTGCTACCCTGCTATTCGCACTTACACACATCTTAAAGCCTGGGATAGTAGAGGATACCTTGAAATGCTCTTGTCTTAAAGCCAAAAGTATGAAAAAAAGAAAAGAGTGTTTTAAAGTGGTGAGAAAAATGGACACTGGTTTTGTTATCATCAAGGGCAAGAAAAATATATAGCAAAAGGGTGCTTCTTCACCTAGTGCCCCAAGGTCAACTGGTCTGGGAGTCACTGCTATGCCTGAGGTGGTGCAAGATTAGGAAAATACACCAAGTTGGCATGCACATTAGTAATCGGTCGGTTAGTACCTCAAGAAGTATTAACGGTCGCATGAAAGTGTGTAAGCAATCTCGTTTGCCAAGAAGTACTGAGGCCGATGGGCAAGGGTATGATAGCTTGAATTGAATTCTCCGGGTGTAGGGATGTCTTTACACACACGCAGGGTGATATGATCGATGTTTGGAATAAAGATAGAAATGAAGAATAAGATGATGTTTTATTGAGGGAGGACGTGATTTCTGACATTTTTTCATGACCATTAAGATAGGGCTCATGACAACCGAAAAGCTAGCTTAGTCGGAAACCCTAATTTTCAAGGATTTTCTTTTACAATTCTTGTCTTTAAATGTAATATTCATGATCTTGCTTTTATTATTGGATTTTGTGGGTGTAATCCGCTGAAAACCCTCAGGAGACAACACTCCTCCTACTAGGGACACCTAGAGGTTTAAAGGCTTGTTGCACGTGCTCAGTGCAATCGTGTTGCCTACGAAAGTGTGCTAGTTAGTTTTTCTCTTTCTTTATTTTCTCCTTCTCTTTTTAATAAAACATTCGCTCGAGACGATCGAAATTAAGTTTGGGGGTATTTGATCAGTCGAAAATATTGTATCTTTTAGCCGGCAATTTCCTTAACATTTGCATACACTTAGAGGTGTTCGGCATTCATATTCTACATATTAACAAATCTGTCACAAAATATGAGATTTCATGTATTAGACTTTTAAACCGACACTTTAAAGGAAATTAACCGCATTTCATGGCATCGCATCATTTCTGTATTTGCGCAACACTTGTCTTGAGTCTGTGCAGGAAAATACGGAGGAAAAACCAAAGAGCTGATCAATATTACGCCAGCTAAATCATTTCAGATCTGGTAGCAGTGCAGAAGGAATTAGACAATTATATATATCAAACAAAGGCCCAACAAACAGTCCAAGACCTAGCCCAAAAGCACAGGCCCCAAGGCCCCAAGAGCGCCGCCCTTCCGCGGTCCAAACCCCATATCTGCGGCGGAAGCGCCGCGGATCTGCCACGTCAGCAAATAATTTTTACAGCAAAATTCTTCTACCAGGGCCCACAGTGCTTTATGATACTCCAAACACCAGAATTCTCTCGAAGCTACTACAGATCAGCAAATGAAGATTAAGAAGGCTAATCCTAAATTAAGCTCCTAATTAATCCTATTCTAGAAGCTCCTCCTAACTAATTACATCTAGAACCTTCTCCCCTAACTAACTTTTGGAGGGAAATTTGAATTCCCTCAACAAACTTTTGGAGGGAAAGTTAGAATTTGAAATCCTAGATCTAGGGTTAGTTATCTATAAATAGAGCACTAGATCTAGGGTTAAAGGAATCATTCTTTAGTGAATGCTTCTACATCATCTTCTTCCACAAGTTTCGTGACAAAGCTTGTGCGAAACCCTAACCCTAATTCCACTCCAAATCCAACATCTTGAGTACCAAATCAAGCGAGAAGTCTTCAACCTTTTAGGAGCCGAGCCGATCTTCAATCGGGCAAGTGATCCAAGCCGATCCGCGATCCACGGAGACGAGCGAAGCCAAGTCAACGATCAAGTTCCTCCTCTTGTAGTTCTTGAGTGATTGTAACGGAATTGTTGATATAAATAAAAGGTGAAATTCGTTAATCTTGCTTTCTTTTAATTCTTGCATCATGATTAGATCTCAATTTGTTATTGTTGCTCTTGTTGTGATGTTCGAGTAAAACTCCGCTCGTTAAGGAGTCTAGACGATTGTAGAATGATGATGTAACAAATATTAATACGATTTTTAAGTCCTACGAGTATTGTAAACCCTAGCAAGTTCAAGAATCGATGACCTAGTTTCGTAGCGATGCTTTCTTGATTGTGATCGCGCGAAATTATGGATCAACGATCGTTTCTTGAATTTACTAGAGGCTAGAATGTGAATGACATCGACGAAAGAACAAGGGATAAGATGAAACCCTAGTTTCACAAGAAATCCCTAATTCTCATCGATGATCATCGATCTAGTATCAATTCATCGAAGGATAAAAATACGTAATTGTAAGATTACTTCACATCTATAGATCCGATCGATTCCTACGAGCCTCATTTCGATTCTTGAGATTTGGTTTGGAAAAATCAACAAACTATCAATTCTTGATTCTATCTTTTAATGCTTTCTTAGATCTAGTTTTTTCTCATTCTTGAACATCAACTATAAATCTTGAATTGTTTTGTTTTGTTTTCATTAATGTTTCAATTCATCTAATTCAAAAGACGAACGATTACACTTTCCCTGTGGACGATCCGCACTCACATACTAACTACAATTCGACACCGTAGTTGATTGCGGTCAAATATTTTTGGTTGTGATTTCTTTACTATTTCATTCGATCTATTACAATCACACAAATTATCAATAATCAGGTCTATCCTAGGAGCAAAAACAGTAAAAAGAAATTATACAATGACGGCTACAACCCCGACCCGGTTGTGCGGCCATACAAATAATATTACATCAATTTACAAATTTACATGAATTGAAAGAAAAGAAAAACTCTCGTCTCACAACCCCCGGCTATTCACCCGCGACAATCCAACATATTCATATACACATTCCAGCAACATTACAGATCACAGATTTGTATAACCCCCACTAATCGACATATAGCGATTAGCAGACGTTCAATACAAATATCAAATTACAGAAAAACCCGTCAGCTAAAGTCTTTTAGAAGTTCGATCAAAAATACGGATTTTTAGGCCCCAAACACAAAATTTTCGTTCTGGAATATCTGGGCTAAAAAGACATATTCCAAAAATCCCAAAATACCCCACTGAATATACTGTAGCAAATAAAACCCAGAGAGCAGGCAATACTACCGCGGAACCGCGGCAATAGCAAGCTATTGCCGCGTTTCCGCGTCTCTTTGATGAGATCAGGGGACCAATTTTCTACAGTATACTCTAAAAACCCTGAGTCGATTTTTGGTGTATCTCAAAAAAAATTTCCAGCACTTTTAAAATCGACAGAAAGTTTAAAAAACGGGGCTCGTTTTGCGACTTTTTCTTTGATCGATCTTCTAGCTACTTTGCTAACATGTTAGATAGAGTTTAACTAGGCTCTGATACCACTGTAAGTCCATGCTACCTCTCCCGGTACTTTCGGGCATGCGGAATTTGGTAAAAAACGATTTTCTTAGAGGTGGTAACATGGACTTAAAACCCGGATCTTTGTTAAACATCTAACTAACAACCAACTAGGAGTCGTTAACTACTCGGTTAGGGGGTCTATACCTTTCTTGTCTTGAACTCCTTCGTCTTCAAATCTCGATGGTGGTCCGGATCGGCTTCTTCCCGTCGTCTCCTTACGCCGAAGATAGATCAACCTGAAATCTTCAACCTTTGGCTCCTTCTTCGAACTTTGAAGAAACTAGTTCACTCGGTTTGCTAAACCTTGTGAACTAGAGTGAGTAGAGAAGAGTTTCTATGGGATTTTATCTATGGTTCTTGGTTCTCAACTCATGAGACAAGTGAACCATAGAGTCAAGAGAGGGAGAGCAAGAGGAGGAGATGAGAGCTCAAGAACACGAGAGAGAAAGAGAATGAAAGAAATGAGAGAAGACTTTTCTCATTTTGGCTCTCATAATCCATAACCATCATAACACATCATAGCAATCAAGTATTATGTGATGGTTTAAGCAACCATAGCCTTATCATTTCATGCACTCATTTTGCACAAAAGAACAAGCAAGAAAAAGTCTTTGCCATGAAATGATAGCTATGGTTATCATGATGGTCAACTAGTCAAGCCTAGTCAACCGGTCAACAAAGTCAACAAGTCAACAAAGTCAACCCCTCAACAACCATGTCACCATAATACTTAATTAATATAATTGTTAATCACATATCATATTCTCATTAGGGTTGAGCAAAATGTCAATAGTCAACGGTCAACTGTCAACAACCCTAATGAGAATCCTCTGTCTCTGTCTCTCCGTCAACTGTGCATACACACCGCATTCCGCGTTCCGAGGAACACGAATGCATACTGGATAAATCCAATCCCAAAAGGTACACTAGGATCTGGCATAAACCAAAGCCCGCTAGTGTAAACTGTCCGGACACTGTACGTGCACAAGTGCACGGATGTGACCGAACCCTGTTGCAAAACCATGCGACCTGTCACAAAACCATGCGACCTCTACTCTTTTGCCTAAAGGCGAATAGCTTTCTGTGTGGGACTCTAAAGACTCGACACTACGCTGGCAGTGGGTTTAACCACAGACCGCAAGCGGCACTAGCTGTGCGTAACGGTCCCCAGGTAGATGCCGACAAGAAGACTGACGAGGTGAAACCCATCTGAACTCCTACTGAGCCTGAATGTGACATTCTCCGTACAGTCCGGTCTGTTCGTCTGATACATCGCATGGCGGGCCTAGGGGCGGTAAACGTCAGTCCCCTAATAGCGGTACAAGTCGTGTCGTAGTGAAGCCCAAAACACCCTGAGATAACACTGGAAGCCTACCAGTATATCTCGTTTGCCCTGGCCAGGGTCTACTCGTGTAATGGCTCTCCTAGACACAGCGCGATGTCAACCCCCAATACCGGGAGAGACGAATCCTGTCTAACCGTCACTGCCTCCAAGTGCTTCGGGACTGCACCCAACTACTACCTGTTTGCACGACTCCTTTGAGCCGTGGTAGGGTAGTAATCAAAGTGCACTGGGAACACACTCGAGGCGAAGTAATAGTGTCAAGTCAGCGGACTAAGCTGTACTCATGTCACCTGGGAACTGATAACTGACGATAGGCATAATACCAACTAGTCAGTTCCCGACGAGTCCTGTCCAGTGTACCCGTAAACTAACGAGCACCCGCATACTATCTCAAGTACGACGCACTGACGGCTGTGGGACAGACCGTCTGCCATACTGGGATGAGAAGCGCATGCGCTAGTCTACTCCGAAGTATCGATGCCCTGTCTCGATAATCCTGCGACTAGGGACCTGCATAAGGATGTGCTTATAGATTACCCAGCCCCACTAGTGTGACTGCCATCACATCGCTGGTAATCAAGTAAAGATCCTAAGGGCTCCACTAATGTGTATAGGCGATATACTAAAATAAAAACATGTACACATTGAAGTAGAAACAAACCAAGTAGCATACTACTATTTTGAGCAAGATTGTATATACAAGGTGAATATCCCAAGCTTCCATTAAGTAATATACAAACTAGTATGATACAGTAATGGCCTCTAGGGCATATACACTAACAATCCTGATGGACTTAAGCATAGCGACAGGAGAAAAGGTTTCATTATAGTCGACGCCAGGTCTTTTGTTACGACCCAAAGTTTGGCCCGTGACCGGCACTTAACCACGTAACGTCAACAGGCGTAACGCGACTAAGTAAGCCGAAAACCCAGAAATCAAACCAGTAAATGTATAGAGTGATTTAAGCAATTAATAGAACCAATTACTAAGATAACAATATACGACGCCTGTTCACACAATAATATTGCATTATTATATTCCCCATTCTTATTCTTTTTATAAATAAACAGGTACTTTTGACGCATGTCTACTACATGTTACAGGTTACAGGTTCTTGGACAGGAAACAGTGAAAACGATGTAAAGACGATGAAAATATGGACTTTTGACCAACAAATGGGAGGATCTTAGTCAAGCCTACATCGAAAGACAGTTCACAATTAACAAGGCAACTCAAGGTCCAAAAATACAAAGCGGGCGGTTAAAAATCCATTGCAAATGGTTCACTGAAGATCTGGAGCTAATGTAGAAGTCCAATTGATAAAAGAACCAAAGAACCAGAAGCCCAAAAAGACCCAAAACAAAACTATGAATTTTCAGCATCCAAGCCTGCCAAATGGCCGCGGAACCGCGACCCAAGCCCACCATTGCCGCGGTTCCGCGGCCATATGAAGACAAAAGAGAAATTGCTTTTTACCATAATTCTTGTGCGATGCTGAAAAGATTTTCTAGGGCTATTTTTGTAATTGTAGACATGAGGTTCAAGATGTAACCTAGGGTTTCTATTTCCTATAAATAGAACTCTAATCATTGTATTTCTTTATGCCTCCTTTTAATAAAAATTCCAAAATTCTTTATGGAGAGCATCGGTGCCTCTCTTCAATTCTGAAATTCAGATCTGACAACCCTGCATGGATGATTGGAGAAATGCATCTGTAAAGTAAGTAGATTTGTTTATTTTCTTGCCCTAGATAATTTCAATTCATGCCCTAGATTAAATTTATTTTCCAGCCCTAGTATAGATTTTATTTCTCTGCCCTATTATAACTTTCAATTAATTGCCCTAGGTAGAATAATTTTGGATTTTAGATTTAAAAATCAATCCGAACACCCTTAGGAATTAACTCGTAAGAACGAATCGGAAATTCACAAAATCCCTGCGGACCGACCCGTACTCACCGGCTAGCTTCATGCGAAGCCGTTCTTGATTGCGGTTACAAATATTTTTGATCTATCTTTTAGAAAGCGCAAGCACGCTAAATCATTCAAATCGAATGGCGCCGTTGCCGGGGATGGCGTGTCATTTCCCAATTTCGGGTTAATCATAAAATTTAAAAAATAATAAAAATCTGAAAAATCAAAAAAATATAAAAATATATATATTTTGTTGTTTTTGGAAGGGATACTTTGTTTTTTTGTGAATCTTTGCAGGATCAAATTCGGATCTAGAAATCTACAGAGATCAAAACAGGAAAAAACAGATCGGAACAACAGAAGATCACAACAACCGAGGAATAGAAGAAATTTGGAGGACCAAGTCTACAAATTAACCGTGGTGATCTGTTCCAAAAAAAACTTGCCGAACCGACCAACGCGCGGCGGTTCCGCCGCGCAAGCCCCATTTTGGCTGCGGAACCGCCGCGGCCTTGTCGATTCAGGGCTTGAATAAAAAAAGGCAGAGCGCGATAAAAAAAAAAGGCAGTTCTGCCACTGCATATTTCTGTGAGTTTTCTCTCTACTCCTCTGCAAATCTTGATATATCTTCTGTAAATTTTCCTGCAGGATTTCTTTACACTCAACAATTTTTTCCCTTCCAAATAACGATCTTGTGCAGGATTTTTGTGCCTTGCTTAAAATGAAATTAGATTACAAGTAATATTTTGCTGTTGCATATCTTGTGTTAAAAATCTTTTTGCAAGAAATTTTTCCTAATAAAAAGAAAAAGAATAAAAAAAAGAATAAGGAACATTTTGATAGAAACTTGCAAAGTTTTTTAGCCACAAATAAATCCTTGCACCACAATAAACTTTCCTTCTTTCCCTTTTCTTACAACATGGGTACCCCGCATAATAAATCTTTAGCCGAACTTTGGTATCCCGAACCTAATTTTGCGTCATATGTCAATTTGTTCGGTCAATTTAAAAACGACCCCTCCATGCCTAAAAAATCTTTGAAAGATCACATAAAGGCGTCTAGGAGAAACAGTTTGACTTTTCAACCCCCTTTGTGTCAACCAAGTCAACCTTCACCACCTTCGTATGTTGACAGCACTTTTTCAAGTTCAGCTGTAACCCCTAAGCCGATATCCATCGCCGAGCATATTGCTCAATCTCGCAGTCGATCTTTCACCCCTCTCCACTCATCAAGTTTTAGGGATCCGCACGACTATTCACCTATTTATCCATATGTTGACCCTACCTCTGTCCAATCACCCACTTCCTACCAGTCATACCCGACTTTCCCACCTTCACTAGACACTGTTTCGACACAGCCATTAGGGAGTTTCATATATCCAACCAATTTTGAATCTTTTACTGAAACCCCCTCACCACTTAAGTCTAGTTTGGAAGAGTCGTTGGAAGCGTACATTGCAGCAACGAATAAAATGACTAGGAATATGGAAGCGTCTTTAGCCGCCCTTATGCAACCTAGTGAACCGGTAGCTAGTGTCCCGCTAGCTCAAAATTTTTCAACGTATAAGGAGGCGGTTAGACAGAGTGAGAATGAGAGAGGATTTCCAAATCAAACCTACCCATACCCAATTGAATCCAATAACTCCAATTTTCAAACATGTGTCCAAAATGATGAGTTGTGCAAATTTGTAGTGTTTGATTTGCCAAATTGTGAGGAACCCCTTTCGAGTGAAACCGCACCTAATCCTTTCGATTTTACACCTCCCATCTAGAACCTAAATCGATACCTATCCATGCTTTTGATGAGGTGTCTAAAGAAATTGATTTTCACTTGATTGAGGATATAGACGCCGGGAATATTTCGGATGATGAACCTGTCGATTTAAGTGAAATTTTATGTTCAAATCATCGTCCTATGTTATTAAATGTTTCTCCCGAATCTCATACGCGTCTAGATTTTGATGATAATGGCATGGATGAGTTGAATATTGAGGATAATACTGAGGAGAGTCTTGAGGATAATATTGAGGTTGAATCATTTTTGTTTGATGTGTCTGATTTTCTAATTTATCCTCCCGAACCTTTGACTGTTATATCACCCTCCCTCTTTCCCATCGTTCCGACCCCGCTTGAAGACTGTGAGCCTGAAACCTTTTCCTTTGAATCTGACACAATTCTCACAGACGATAACACCTACGAGTGTTTCACTTTTTCGGACGATGCTGATGACTCACCGCCCGAGTTTGAGTCCTTTACATTTTCAGATGAGCCATCAGACTCAGTTGATTATATTAGTTTCGAACCATTAATGGAATCTTTCAAGTTCGAAACAGTTTACTACGGTGAGAAAGATATTATCTCTAATTCACTCCCTTTCGTCTTTTCCCTTGTTCCGACCGAACAAATGACCGTTACGCTTTCATCTCCTATACCAAGTTCGGCGTACCCATGTTTTCTTGCGAATCTTGAGGGATTTGACCCCATTTCCCGACAGGTTGATAGGTTAGCGCAATCGCTTATAACATATCGGTCATCACATATTGCGCTAATTTATTCACTCAAATTACACCCTCAAGATCGTACTCCACTTCCTTCTTCTTTTCGCCATTCTTCTACCCCACCGAGACCATATTCTACCATTCTTCTTTCCACACGGTCTCGCGTGCTTCTCATTTTCTTGCACCAACTATAACATTTTGACGATAAGATTTTTGAATGGTTAGTGCTAACTTTTGGCTTGTGTAAGGCCAAGCTTAAGTTTGGGGGAATCTTTGTATATATGTATATATTTTTTGTTTTCTTTTCTATAAAAAAAAATTAAAAAAATTAAAAACATTAAAAATAAAAAAATTATTAATAAATAAATAGGGGAGTGCCGATATTTTGACCCTCTTGGTTCGGCATGACAGTGAGGACACTGTCAAGTTTAAGTTTGGGGGTATGCTCGGTACGTCTTCTTCCTTCGCATTCATGTGTACATATTTTTGCATTTGCATACTTATTAGAAAACCCATAAAAATTTGAAAAATTTCAAAAATTATAAAAATAAATGTATTCAATTTTGGCTAATTGACTTGAGTTTGACAAATAGGTCAACTGGCTAGGAACAACTAGATCTTAGACTTAGTAAGTTAAAAATCCTAAAGATAACCTTCCTTAAAGTTTAACGGTAGAAAGTATATGCCTTGTATTTTATTTAGAAATAGGCAAATTTTGGGTTCACTTTTTGGGCTAAGTCGAAATAAGGGAAGAGTATTGATGTTCTTATTAGAGTATAAGTTTGAAAAATAGTTCCTAGCTTAAGTCTAGATTCTGAAAATGTATACCCTACAACTTGCACAATCACGCATCTTCAAACTTGGAATAGTAGAAGAGACCTTGAAATGCTCTTGTCTAAAGTCCTTAGTACGATGAAAATAAAAGAAAAAAATGTGAATGAAGAAAAAAAATGGACACTGGTTTTTGTGATTACTTAAAGCTGCAAAACTAGAAAAATATTTAGCGAGGGTGCTTCATCACCTAGTGCCTTAGACCAACTGGTTTGGGAATCACTGCTAAAGCCTTGGGTGTTGCAAAACTAGGAAGTACGCCTTAAAGTGCTAACGCATCTTGTAATCGGTTGTTGGTACCTCAAGAAGTATTAACGATCGCATGAAGGATGTGTAAGCAAATTTCATTTAAAATTCACTAATTAATAAGTGCTTTGGACAATGAATGAGAGTACGATTGCTTGATTTGAATTTCCGAGTGAAGGGATGATATTTACACACACGTGGGGATATGTGATTAGAGTTTAGATGAAAGAAAGGGATGAAGAATAGAACTTGTATCTTTAGTAGAATTGATAGAAAAATTCCTAAGTGGAGATGGAACCCTAAGAGGAAAACCTAAGAGATGCCGAAAGCTAAGTATGTCTACATAACATATATAATCTTAAGTAAAATAATGAGGACGTGTGAAGAATATGAGTGGATAATTTGCGAGTCAAAAGATAATAGAATTCCTTGTTAGAAAACCTAATTGGAGAATTAAAGTCAATAAGCCAAATTGATAGGATTTTGTGGGTGTAATCCGCTGAAAACCCTCAGGAGACAACACTCCTCCTACTAGGGACATCTAGAGGTTTAACGGCTTGTTGCACGAGCTCAGTACAATCGCGTTTCCCTGCGAAAGTGTGGCTAGGTTAGATTTTATCAAGAATAAAAAAATAAGTTTGCTCGAGGACGAGAAAAAGATAAGTTTGGGGGTATTTGTTCACACCATAATATTGCATTATTATATTCCCCATTCTTATTCTTTTTATAAATAAACAGGTACTTTTGACGCATGTCTGCTACATGTTACAGGTTACAGGTTCTTGGACAGGAAACGGTGAAAACGATGTAAAGACGATGAAAATATGGACTTTTGACCAACAAATGGGAGGATCTTAGTCAAGCCTACATCGAAAGACAGTTCACAATTAACAAGGCAACTCAAGGTCCAAAAATACAAAGCGGACGGTTAAAAACCATTGCAAATGGTTCACTGAAGATCTAGAGCTAATGTAGAAGTCCAATTGATAAAAGAACCAAAGAACCAGAAACCCAAAAAGACCCAAAACAAAACCATGAATTTTTAGCATCCAAGCCTGCCAAAGGGCCGCGGAACCGCGGCCCAAGCCCACCATTGCCGCGGTTCCGCGGCCATAAGAAGACAAAAGAGAAATTGCTTTTTACCATAATTCTTGTGCGATGCCGAAAAGATTTTCTAGGGCTATTTTTGTAATTGTAGACATGCGGTTCAAGATGTAACCTAGGGTTTCTATTTCCTATAAATAGAACTCTAATCATTGTAATTCTTTATGCCTCCTTTTAATAAAAATTCCAAAATTCTTTATGGAGAGCATCGGTGCCTCTCTTCAATTCTGAAATTCAGATCTGACAACCCTGCATGGATGATTGGAGAAATGCATCTGTAAAGTAAGTAGATTTGTTTATTTTCTTGCCCTAGATAATTTCAATTCATGCCCTAGATTAAATTTATTTTCCTGCCCTAGTATAGATTTTATTTCTCTGCCCTAGTTATAACTTTCAATTAATTGCCCTAGGTAGAATAATTTAGGATTTTAGATTTAAAAATCAATCCGAACACCCTTAGGAATTAACTCGTAAGACCGAATCGGAAATTCACAAAATCCCTGTGGACCGACCCGTACTCACCGGCTAGCTTCATGCGACGCCGTTCTTGATTACGGTTACAAATATTTTTGATCTATCTTTTAGAAAGCGCAAGCACGCTAAATCATTCAAATCAACGTCGTAGCAAAGAAAATGAGCAACAAGTGGGGAAACATCACAGATAGAATAAACTGCATAAGTAAAGTCGGCTCACAATGAGCTCGACGCCAGAATATAAAATAATATACATCGTCCTCACAACTGGTCTCTAAGTCAATACATAAGTGGTAGATGGAGAGTACTAGATACAACAATGTACATAACTGAAAGATAACCAGATACCGCACAAAACCGACCTATCAGCAAAAGAGCTAGTACACCAACTGCAGGGGCATCTGTGTCAAAAGATGCAAGAACGCAGCCTACCACGATTACTCCGAAGGGCAACCTGCAAACACTGTGGCACAACAGGGGTGAGTTGCCAACTCGTGAATAGAAGATAACCTATAAAGGTAATCACGAGTATGCACGTGCTACGATACTCTAACCTATATCAACAGATAACATCTATATGATGAACTGGGTGCTTAAACATGCAACAAGTGCGATCTAATGACATCTCCATGTGATGAGCAAGAAATGTGATGATCAGGTATAGCAATGCAATCTAACAACCCTATATAGAATGAACAGGGTATGCAATGATCAGGTATAGCAATGCAATCTAACAACCTTATATAGAATGAGCAGGGTATGCAATGCTCGTGCAAGCATGTGTACTATATCAGGTACAATAGATACAGGATGAGATATCAATTACTACATACTGAGCATGGAAAATATAACCTCTACACGGAATGTCATCGTGGAATGTATAATCGGTACTCATCAATGCACTCAAATCCCAATACTACTCAGGCGTCGTCATCCTCTTCGGTCCTAAAATCCTGTAAATCTCATACAATCGTGAGTGCCCAACATCGGCACCCAAAATATTAATGAATACTCGTGCCAAGCATCGACACGCAAATCCTCCCGTATAGGGCATCCATCAGTCCGGATCAGCCCACGGGCTCTGTCTGCGGTATCGGCCCTCGGCCCCGGCAGTACGAGTCGTCCCGTATCCATCCATCGACCCTGGTCGATATCCTCCGGATAACCGCCAGGTCCAACCAATCACCGGTAGGTAGAAGTCCCTCTGCCAGGCTCACCGTCTACAACACAGCAAAACCGTTCTCGCCCCGGGGTACCATACCGGGTCCACCATGTACCCGTAATCGACCTCATCCAACTCCTCGATTCGGGTTCACATATATCACTCTAGTACCGAGAAAACACATGGTGGACGCACCAAAATATCATATCAAGGGAAACCGGGTTTTTTTTAAATAATTAACTATACTTTTTGAAATATCCATGGTTCCCCAAATCCAGAATTAACATGGAAACAACATATCTCAATGTGTAATCTAAGCAAGTATGAAGTTATCAATATATGTGTGCACTGGTATGAATATACAGTGTGCATGTGCGCAGGTATGAACATATCAATATATGCGTGCACTGGTATGGATATACAGTGTGCAAGTGCGCAGGTATGAACATATCAATATATGTGTATGTAGTACCAGTAGAGGTATGTGATGCATACGTGCCTAAATATAGATATAACATATGCTGTTATGCGGCATATCATGACAACATCAATAGGGTAGAATCAGTATGATATATGATTTATAGCAATCCTATAATGTGAGTGTCATGGCAATCACTAACGGTGTGAGTGTAGCATATCAATCGTGCTCGTGCGACTTGAACCGTTAGTGACAGTGCAGTGTCCTATGCTATCATTTCTAAATGCAACAATAAGGTATGCTACTACAGTCCATATGAACATCTACAATCTAATATCCTGACTCGTCCTGATGCTTAACGACATACGGGCGATTTCCCCGTAGATGTTAAATCTACTCACCTGGTCGTTCGCTACTCGTAGCCGACCACCTGCTTCCCTTTCTTAGCTTCGTTCGACGTACCCGCCTGCGAACCTGGAATTACACAAGAACCCATATATAAGCAACAATCTCGCAAAACGCGATATCGAAGTCAAACGATACGCTCGCATCGCGAACTAAACGCGCGTGTGTACGATACGCTAAACGTGTGCACGCGTCTAAAACTAACCCCGATACGCCGCGATACGCTGAATCATGGAACCCTCTCGCGTATCGCGCGAACCAAAGGTACTAGAAATACGATATAACGTCCTAGATTCTACCCAGGCTAACAACTTACAAAACTATACATACCACTGGCCTAGAAATAACAACAGACTCCTACCCAAGCAAACATCACCCAAAAATTCCCCTATCTGGCCGCAAATTGCGGCCAGAATGAATAAATCGGCGGCTTCTCTATGGGGTGGGGGTCTCGGGCTCTGTTGGTGTGGTCTATACCTTGTATACAAGCTCCAGTTAACTCAATTTCAACCTGAACTACTCGGGCTTATAGCAGATCACAGAAATCCAAAAAGTTCACTTAAAAACACTAAATTTGCACAATTAGAAACCCTATGGTATTTTGGTGTAATCTGGGGTCTAACTAGGTTTACATGGTCTTAATAACACCTAATTAGGCTAGATTAACTAACACTAACAACATTAAACCATAAGTTCACAAAAATCACCATTTCAAGCACAAAATCTCACTTTTTACACAAACCGAAGCTAAACTACACATGCGTTAAGCAAACAAGAAGTTGGGCTCAGATTCTATACCTTACAAGGCCCTAGGTGCAAGTAGCAAGGAGGTGGAGAAGATGGGAAGTACTGCTGCAGCTGCTGGGGGCTGCTGTTGATGTTGCTGCTGCTGCTGCCTGCTGCTGCTGCTGATGTTGCTTCTGCAGCTGCTGCTTCTGCAGCTGCTGCCTCTCTCTCCCCCTTTCAGCAGAGTGTTTGTGTGTGTGAGAGTTGGGAGAATGAAAAGTGAGAGTGAGGGAATGAGGCCCCATGTCAACAACCCCCTCTCTCTATTTAATAAGCATGGCTCAAGCCATGCCCATACTCCGTCTCTCATGCACCAAGTCAACAAAAGAAAAGAAAAGAAATTCAATTTAACAAAACACACAAATAAATAAAACCCCATTAAAGCCCAAAACACTTAATACAAATAGGTTAACCCACCATGGTTGTTAATCATGGGTTTAACCCCAAATCTAAACCCTAGTTAACATGCACAAATGTGTGTGTGTCTAGAAAAATCCTAATAAAATATTCATTAATTAGAATAAAATATCAGAAACTTAATTTGGTAAACTTTTTACCAAAAAGTATCTATTAAAATATAATTAACCCCTAAACACGACCTAAGGTGTTACAATCTTCCCCTCTTAAAGAAAATTCGTCCCCGAATTTTAAAATACAAAGCTACGCATACCTTCGGAGAGATGAGGGAACTTCTTCCGCATCTCGCCCTCAGCCTCCCAAGTGATCTCTTTACCGTTTGGGATGCACCAAAATACCTTCACTGATGGCAAGACCTTCGATCGAAGTTTCTTCACCTGCCGGTCCAAAATTACAACTGGCTGATGGGTGAACGAAGGATCACGCTCGAACTAAATGGTCTGGCGCTGAATCCAATGAGAAAGGTCATGAAGGTAATCGCAAAGTATTGACATAAGGAATACGGGGTGAATACTCAATAATCTGGGTGGAAGTGCCCAACTTAAGGCAACGAACCAACTCGCCTTAGGGATCCTAAAAGGACTTACTATCCTGGAAAGCTCCCCAAAACTCAACATGTCATTTATCGGAAATTTCCGTGGGAATACATGAACTGCCATTGCGAGCTCGAATCTGCGACCCTCTTGGTCAGCATCTGATCTCTATCCGCAATATACCGTTCTCATCCTGACCCAAAACAACCGAGTCATTTCCGAAATTTCTAAACTAGCTTAGGTCCAATAATCCTATAACACGGACTCAGGAAAAACAGACTGGTGATCAACATGACCTAACCTCCAATCCTAAAGGTTACTAATTAGAGTGTCTCCTGATAACTGCTATCAAAGGAGAAACCTATCGATGGCAAACGACGATTCCCAACTGCCGACAATAATTTCTACATACGCACAACTTAACAAGAACAACTAAGTATCACCGGATGACAAACATCCGAAAGGAGTCACATTTTAACTAAACCTGGGTGGACACCATAACGAATTTCGGAAAGATCTGCTCTCGTTCCCTCTTCGGAACGGTTAAAGGTTGCAACTCTCCAGCTGGTCTCAGTTGCCCAACTCAAGCACACAACAAGACAGACACCTTGAAACGAATCCCAAGACTTCTTTTTCTATCCCTGCCCACCCGTAACTACCTTACAAGTCACGTTAACAGTTGGTGGGGCTTGAATGAGTACAGAGAGTTGACTGATGTTCCTGCCCTAGGATTCCACGTCTCTTCCCCATAACATTTGGTACACAAGTGTCTCTCTAGCGTAGCACACCCTTGCATTACCCGGCCGAGTAGGCTCCAATATCTCTGATGAACGAGTGTCGGCGGGCAGTGCCTCGCGAAAGCGATTTAAGAAGGGTGGTCCGGCGCGGACATGAGCCAGTTGTTTCCTCAGAAGAGACGAACTTATTCTATACTCAACGATCGCATAAGAACTGTGAATCTGCGGAGGACTATCACAACAATCAAATTCCGCCGCAGGAAGGTGTACCTTTAACTCTGGTGGTCCGTGAAAATCTGACACGACTCTCAAACAAGTGGTGTCTCTAATTTCCAACGCAAAACCATCGCGGCCATCTCCAGATCATGGGTGGAATATCCTTCCCGTACTTCCTCCAAATGTAAAGAAGCAAAAGCGATAACTCCATCATGTCACCTAAGTACACATTCGAGTCCTACTCATGAAACATCACAGTTAAACCACAAGGTTGCCCGAACCAAAAAGCAAGGAAAGGGCTGAAGCAGTTGTTAACTGAGTCTTCAACTGTGGAAACTCCGCACACAAGCCTCAGTCCAAGGAAAGAAACCTCCATTCCAGTCGATTTAGTCAACGGTGCAGCATTACACTAGCAATCCTGGAAGAAACGGCAGTAAAAACCTACGAAGCCCAAAACTCTACGGACCTCCGTTCTGCTCAGAAGTCTGGGTCCAAGCTGTACGGCCACGATCTTCCTCGGAACAATACAAAGTCGTCTCGGTAACTACAAAACCTAGGAGTCAACACAACAAGCTTAAAGGGAACACTCCGAGAATCTAGCAAACCGCTGGGGCTCTCCCAGTATCCATAAAACAGATCCTCGAGTGCTACTCCTATCCCTCAAGACACACTAAAAAGACCGGGATGTCGTAAATAGCACAACAATAACTGGTCGGGGAACGGCCCGAAGAAAACCAGTTCATCACACCTACGAATACTGCTAGAGCATTGGTGAGTCCAGTGACACACCCAAAACACACAAAGCCCGTAGCACGCACAAGGCAGTCTTCGGAATGTCATCACTCCGGACCCGCAACAATGATGACCTAATCCTAAACGAACATAGACAAAGTCTCGCACTCTGGTGCTGATCGAAGAATTCATCAGTGCGAGGTACAGGATACTTATCCGCACCGTAAGCCGATTCAAGTGACGATCCATCAATACACAACCTCAATCTGTCGTTTTTCTCCTTGACGAACAGAAATGGGAGCTCCCTAATGCGAAACACTCAGACGCACAAACTCCCTCAACAACAACTCTGTAGCAGATCCTTAAGCTCCATAAGCCTTGACGGCTCATCTGGAACAACGTCGGAAAACTCTCCCCACTAAAGAAAACCGGCCCAACACACCAACTGTGGCTACGGTATCACGACAAACGCCAAGAATCCCTAACATCTCCTCAGAGCTGACTAGCGAACAAGGTTGAATTCAAGCTGTAAGAGGTGGCACCACTATCCACCTGCACAACAAGATCTGACTTGCCCGGGAAAACAAAACCTAACTGTTTCATCACGGTAGCCCACAACGCCTAGCACGTAGCTAACCAGTCCGTGACCAGGAGATCGCCAAACCCAACATCTTTAGGAGGTTCAAATGACAGACGAATCTCTATCTCCAATCCGATGGGCACACGACCGAATTTACGTATCGCGCAACAAAAGGATTGCTGACAGAAGTTAACACAACAAACGACTGATCTACCTAGCACGAATCTCGTCCTAAACTCGGCACGAAGTGTGTAAACATACGAATGCATCAAAAGGACATACTGAAAGAGTACCTTTAGGCTCCGCATTGGACGTCCGCGTGTCCCGATGAGTCGAAGCGAAAACTTATGCATGTCCTTCATCTGCGACTGATCGAACTCCTCCTCCACCAGCCTGACCCCTCTGTGCAAACCCTCCGCGTCCACGACGTCTCAGAATACGAACCTGACGTGCTATGAAGGAACACTGCCAGATGAGGTGTTGAAGGCTTCCGCATCGTAAACACCTACGCGCTGAATGCTTTCCTGCCTGAGGATGGAAGCCAAACGACTGTCCTCGTCCTAAGGGGCTGATACACCAGTACAATTCCACAACTGTTCCGGAACTCTCACGGTCTCTGGAAGACGTGTCTCGTAAACTGGGGCTGCCACCACCGGGGCTATGTAGGGGACGGAATACTGCATGATGATCGCAACGAACAACTGGGTAACAGGGGTGGAAACCATCTGTCGCTGCGCTCGAACGACCTCTACCAATGAGCTCATCGTCTGGCGCAAGCTCTGCATCTCTGCCACTAGTCTAGTGATCTGACCTGTCGTAGCAGAAATAATATGTCCTGGTACAACATGGGTACTACTCGGATCAGTCATCGTCTCAGATAAATCAACTCGAACCTCGGCTCTCCCGGCCTCTCTCGGCACCCTTATAGTCCTTGGCGGCATAATGGCTGAAAAGAAGGTAGAATTCGATGAGGATACGAAAATCGAATCACAAGGATGTTGTTTCGCCCAATCAGAGCAAAGCTCTGTTTGAATTCAAAATTCAAATTTTGAAGCAACGCTTCAAATCCCGGGCGCAACGCGCCAAGTGTCCGGCGCTGATACTTCAGCGCAGCGCCCAAGAAGGCGCGCCCAATCAGAGCAAAGCTCTATTTTACTGAAGCAACGCTTCAGTTGCGCAAGCACTGCGCTGCGCGACACGTGTCAGCTAGCGCAGTTGCGCTGCGCTCTGCGCTGCGCGACACGTGTCAGCGCAGATGCGCTCGCACAGGTGCGCTGCGCTTTGCGCTGCGCGACACGTGTCAGCACAGATGCGCTTTGCGCTGCGCGACACGTGTCAGCGCAGTTGCGCTGCGCGACACGTGTCAGCGCAGATGCGCTAGCGCAGTTGCGCTGCGCTGTGCGCTGCGCGACACGTGTCAGCGCAGATGCGCTCGCGCCGTTGCGCTGCGCTGTGCGCTGCGCGACATGTGTCACGCGCGGGGGCATCTGCGCCAAACTGAATTAAGATTCTAAAGAAATCTTTCTGTTCTTGTTAAAACAAGAAGATTTTCTTGTACAAGGCAGGGGGCCTTTGGATCAAAGATCCAACGGTGGGGAAAATTCCCCAAATCACTCAGAAAAAGATTTATTTAAAAAATCTAACTAATTTATGGGCACTATAAAAAGGACCCTAGACCTCAATTCAAAGGAATGAACATTCCTTAAAAAAAAAGAGGGGGTCAAGAGCTTCAAACAGAGAGAACTCTGAGAAAATTCCAAGAAAAAGGTAAAGAACCTTCATGAAATAGAAGAAGAAATTTCTTCTAATAGATCACTGATCTAAAAATAAGATCAATGATCTTTACATAAAAAACAGTGCTTTGCACTTCTTATGAACCTTTGGTTCTTTAAAACAAGAAAACGATAAAATAAAAATAGTGCTTTGCACTTTTATAGACATCTGGTTCTTGAAACCAAAAAAAAAAGAAAAGAAAATTTTATTTTTCTTTTTCTTTTTCTTTGATCTAATTCAGATCAAGAAATCAAATAGTGCTTTGCACTTCTGTTCTTGAATCTAAAAGATTCTTAGTGCTCTGCACTTCCAAACTGCGCTGTTGCGCTCTTAAGAGGGCGCCACGTGTCAGCCACAGAACAACTTGTGCTACGCGACCTTGAAATAGAGCTTTGCTCTCCGGAATTGGCGCAACTCACTAGAGCACGCCACGTGTCAACAGCGCAACAGCGCAGCGCACTAGCGCAGCGCACTGCGCTGTTGCGCTTGCGCTCGCCAGAGCATGACACGTGTCCTCACCACAAGCGCTTGCGCTCAGTGATTGGCGAAAAGCGCCTGATAAATGCAAGGCATTTCACTTCCTGAAGGGCTAGGCCCAATTAAAAGGCTTAACAGGCCTAATAAATAAAATGCTGTGCATTGTTTGAAAGGGCAGAGCCCAATTGAAAGGTCCAATGGACCCAAACAAATGATCTGCATCATAAGAAAAAGGGCAGAGCCCAGTCAAAATAGGCATAAATGGTCTGAAGTAATGCAATACATTATTTAAGTGGGAGCAAAGCCCTAGCACATGTCTAATAGACCACAAATAAATAAGGGTGTTGAACATTTTCAACTGGACTTAGCCCAATTTTGGCCGTAAGTCCTTAAATTAAATCTGTCAAGCAAAGATTGCTCTCTTAAATCAATCTATATCCGGTTCAAGGGTACATCTCCGAGCTCCTCTGACACCTGTCGTTGTAATCCTTCAACGACGTCTGAGAGGTGACGGGTCCCGACAACCACATATATCAATATGGACTGCGGGGTCCTTAAACTCGTGGTCCGAGACGTCCTTAAACTAATATTGGACCGAGACGTCCTTAAACTAATATTGGACCGAGACGTCCTTAAACTAATATTTGGACCGAAACGTCCCTAAACTAATAACGGACCACCACGTCTTTAAACTGGAATATGGACCACCATGTCCCTAAACTGGATTGTTGGACCGAGACGTCCTTAAACTAATATCGGACCGAGACGTCCATAAACTAATATTGGACCACTGCGTCCCTAAAACTGGAACAGTAGAGCCTCCAAATGCTCTTTTGACGGATCTAAACGGTCCCGTTTAAGTTGATCTTAGCCCGAAATACGGCAAACGTATCCTTAAACATTTAAATGAATGACAAAACTCCAAATCAACCTTGGTTCAAGGGTACATCTCTGAACTCCTCTGACATACATCGTTGTAATCCTTCAACGACGTCAGAGAGGTGATGAGTCCCGAAGGCCATATATTAAATGGATCACCACGCTAAGTTGATCTTAGTCCAAAACAGGACTAACGCATCCTTGACGAACGTTTAAGTTGATCTTTGCCGCAACGCGACTTACGTATCCTTAAACTAAAAAAAACACTAAACCCAAATCTAAGTAAATACGGATTTGGATTAATCCACGTCCTACGGGCAACGGCATTACTCAGTCTCCATATACAATCCACGGGTAACCACAAACAAAACAAACACACACGACACGAAGTGAAATTCTGGAGAAGGAGAAAGTTGTTGCCGCGATGCGGTAGCGTAATTAACTGCAGGGGTTTGCGCCTGCAGGGAAGAGCGTCCCCACAATCAAAAACCCCTTACCCTGAGGGGGAATCTGACGAAGTCTGCAACATCGTATGCATCCGTCTAAACCTCCGATACACGGTGCCATAAATCAACTTGGCATCTTCGGAGAGGTAGACGGACAAAACCAAATAGCATCTGCCCCGAATCTCAGGCGAGACGCAAAGTCTAGGCTGCCATTCGGAGGGGAACAGATTCTGGCACGCCCGGTGGGACCTTTTCCTCTTTCCACTCCACACTTCGTGTGTCGTCTTCGCGAACCAATCGCTGTTTGTTAAATGGTTGCCTTTGGATTTCAAGTTACTAAGATTTGGTATTTTGCCTAGCACAGAACTCAAACATCAATGGCCTCTAACTGCACCAACTACTCGAAGTGCCACTGCAACGGACGCTCCACCTCCCCCGGAGGTATAGCATATGGGCCCCAAGCGGCTTCCTTCCTTGCTCTGCCGGTAGACCAAGTGACCCAGGCCACCACAGGCCTGTTTTTCGGGACCATGATCCCCCCTACAAGCTTCTCTATGCCAATACCTGCACCGGAAGTGAACAAGAAGTCGGTCTTCGACCGGCTCACTACCACGACGCCCCCTGTCAACGGGTCGCCCACCACCAAACCAACAGCCTCGGGTTTCGCCAGGCTGGATCAGAACTCTAAACTGGCTGTCCTAAGGAAGGCAATAACTGCTGCTCTAGAAGTCGTCAAGGCGGCTTCCCCTGTCAAAGAATCAGTCTTTTCAAGACTGACGATTCCTGCTCCTGCCCCTGCTCGAGGATCCGTCTTCGATAGGTTGAATATCACCCCTCAAAAGACAACCTCAGTCTTTAAGAGGTTAACACCAGCGGCGCCTCATTCAGACAGGGGGCAAAAAGTTGATGTCTCAATCTCCAAGCCAGTCCCAAGGGCTCGTCATGCTTGACGTCGCCATTGGCAACGAGTGAGGAAGGCAGGGGGAAGCTCCCCCTCAGGGCTAACTCCACCGGCTCCAGTAGTGGAAGTCAACGCTGCTGTTCCAACTGGGAACAGTTTTGAACTGCTGAGGAGGGTACGGAAGAATTCTCCAACCGCTATACTGAAAAGATCTCCTCCGCCTGCGGAGAGAGTCCCAGAAACAAAGCAAGAACAGCCCCCTCAACGGCTGTCCTCAAAAATTTATAAAGTTTGGCGGAGAGTTCAAGACTCCGTAATTGACCCAGATCGCTCGCGTCAATAGAAAAAGGCGAAGGTGGAAAAAGACAAGGACTGTCCCATTAAACAGCTGGGGACAGCAGCTGCTAGGGTGCCCCCTTCAACAGTTCCTTCAACCTCAACGGCCCACAAAAGAAGGAGGCCAGAGAAAACTCCCGCGTCAGCAGCAAAAGTTAAAAATGGTGAACCCAAACGCCCTAAGTCAGGGGGCATGATAGTTCATACCGTCTACGTGGCATCTGGTAAAGAAGATAGCCGCATATCTACGGGTCATCGACCGCTTACCCGATCAGTGACCAAGGCACAGGAGCAACAGCAGAAGCTCTAAGAAATGATGAATGCTATGGCTGCACTTACCGGACCAAAAGAAAGCCCTGAAACGTCCTCGGACGAACGTCAGGAGGAAGAAACCGACGCTGAATTCCTTCGTCGGATATTGGAGAAGAAGGACAAAGAGGCTGCTGAACAAGCATCCAACATATAGCGTATGGGCCTCCTCTTCCAAGACATGATAGGGATGATGATACAACAAGATCCTCCGGCTGAAGAGCCCCCGATCGTCCTTGGAGACGATAGGGGAGAGACATCAAATCCTCCACCAGCTCTATCGACAGCTAAAGAGGATACAATCTCCAAAACTGATTTGGATGAGTACATCGCCCAACAAATACGGGTTCATCATGCGACCGAAGCGGCCGGTCAAGTCATTAAAACGGGGCGGCTATATCCAAGTTGGTACAATCAAATCAAGTACCCACCCGGTTACACGATTCCTAAGTTCCATGTCTACAAAGGGACGGGCAATCCTCATCAGCATGTTTCCCAGTTCAGGGCACTCTGCGACAATACCGGTGGTGATGACAAGCTTTTACTTCGCCAGCTTGTTGGAAGTTTATCGGATACGGTGTTCGAGTGGTACTCTGAACTCCCGAACGACTCTATCAAAACCTTCGCGGAGATGGAGCTACTGTTTACTCAGCGTTTTGCAAGCGCCAGTGAACGTACCCCGATGACAGCACTGATTAACGCCAGGGTAAAACCAGGCAAAACGTGGGTCAGTATGCTATACGGTGGCGGAACTTGTGGTCGAAGTGCGAGCAGCGCATAGAAGAAGCTCCTGCGGTGGGAATGTTTGTTGGAACCCTTGATCCACAAGCAACCATCTCACAGTTTATGATGTTCTTCAAGCCGACTACCTTCCAGGCTTTGATTGACAAACTAGCGCAGATGGACCAGATGGCCTATAAACCCCCTCTCCTAAAGCCAGACTCCCGAAATGACAAAGGAAAGGGAAAAGCGATCGTTTTCGCTAATGCTCAACAACAACCGAGCGACTCGAAGCCGGTTGCTCGTCCAAACAATACGCGCCCGTACGTACCCCTTGAGGATAGGATGGGACGTCCTTATTCCTTCCCCCGCGATAAAACGAGGAGGCTATTCGAGCTGGCGTTGAGCAACAGACTCATAAATCTGCCAGATCTAAAACGTCCGTTGCAACCGAATGACGTCAACGAGCCCAACTACTGCCCTTACCATCGAGTGCTAGGCCATCCCATCGAGGACTACTACGTTTTCAAAAATTGGCTTGAGAACCAGTACCGTCAGGGCAAATTTGCGCTATCTGACAAATGGAAGGTGAATCCCTCGCAGCCCCACACCTCTAAGGGGACGAATACGCCGGGGGCAACATGCTCCGTCATTGAAGAAGCTCCTTGGGAGGTTGTACTATCAACCAAAACAAAGAGGATGCTAAACGATCTTCAAACATGTACAGCGATCAAGTGGAAGACCCCTTTGAACCACAGGTCATTGAGGGGATGTTGAAGCCACGTCCAACTCCAAAGACCGATGGTGGTGGCTCAAACACTCGCAACCAGCCGTCAAAATCTTTGAGAAAGAACAGGAAGAAATCTAAGAAACCCGTGGAGCCTAGCGACAAGCGCACGGACTTACAAAAGCAAATTGACGCGCTGGATGAATACAACCAAAAAGCACGGACTCCCATTACACTCCAAGAGTTCCTCAATCACGCATTTCAAGAAGTAGATGAGGGAGAAAGTTCATTAGATGAATCCGAGGAATATGTAGCGAGCTGTCATATGATCTCCCATTCGATCACGAACGATGAAGAGACTTCTGGCACTAAAACGCTGGGGCAGATACCGAATTAAAAATTCCGGAACTATCAGCCGAAATGATTGATGCGTTCCTTAACGAAGCTCGATTGAAAAGTAAGGCTGATCGAGAATGCGAGACGGCCATATTTGAAAGGGCCAAGCGCCAGCGACTTGATGAAAGAGCTGAGACGATCCCGCTGGACCAGAACACCTTCGCAACCGACAAAAGCCAATTCAAGATAAAGAAGAGGTTTGCTAAGGCCATATCAATGGGCATGAAGCCACCATCCTCTGAAGGAAGAATTACTGGTGAAATAGAAATGCACCCCTCCTATTGCTTATATCATCAGAAAGTCTCGCACCCCACTCAAGAATCAAAGCTTTTGATAAATGGTGGCAAGGATACGTCGCTAATCGACAACGCTTTAAGCAGGAAAAGCGCAAAACTCGTTGGGAGCAAAGAGACACGACTGAAGGGCTTGAAAGAACTACCGGCGATTGTCACATGGTTAACACTGGCGGGTCACAAGTGCCTACATTCGGGAGCGATTCTGATGAGGAGCTAGAACTTGCCCCTCTCTTTGAAGAGTCAACTTCGGGAAAAGAAGAAGAGCCAATGATTTGCGAAAATATCCATCTACGCAATCGGACGCTACCTGAAAAGAATCTCGAACCCTCAAACAGAAAAGATAAAGGGAAGGAAAAGGTCTCTGAAGAAATCGTCTTAGATGACCAAGTTCTGGAGGAGCTAAGCGCCAACAACCCGCCGAAGAAGAATAAGGTGGATTACAACGTCTTAGCGCACCTGAGGAAACTACCCTCACAGCTCAGCATTCTCGACGCCCTTTTGCTATCAAAGGAGGAGAGAGATTCGTTGATCAAGGCACTACAAGATCCGAAACAATTCCAAGCTTGCCTAGCAGAGGAAAAGATGAAGGATGAATTGGAGGAAGTGCACACGGCCGATGTCACTTTTGGCGACGAGGACCTTCTCCTTGGGACGTGTGAACACAACCGCCCCCTTTATGTCTCAGGATACTGCCACGATATTAAGATAGGAAAAATCCTAATCGACAATGGATCCTCCGTCAATCTTCTCAACGTGCGAGTGTTAAAAGAAATCTGCATGAGCGTCCAGCACCTTGCTCGTGACAAGATCACCATCTCCGGGTTCGATTCCCAGTCATCAAGAACTCTTGGGTCTGTGATACTGACGCTACGCTTCGGGCTACTCGTCACGGACATTAAGTTCCATTTCATAGACGCCAAGACGTGCTACAACGCTTTGCTCGGCCGACCATGGTTACACGAGTACAACATCATCCCTTCTACACAACATCAGTGTATGAAGTATTTTAGGGATGGTTTCGAGTATACCGTGATGGGAGAACTGAACCCGTTCTCTGTGAAAGAAGTCCGCAAATACGAAGATGCCAAATACTTCTTGCCAGATTTCGAAGATACGGAGAAGTGTCACAAACCAGAGAACAAAACTAACGCAACCATCCCTGTCTTCGGCAGTGATACCGAGGAAGAAGAGGACGTAATTTATTCGGGTCCGCCCCAATACACCAAGCCGGGACCATCCGCCCCTTCACTGATCTTTGGTAGTGATTCGGAGGACGAAGTCCATGCTGTATTCCCTGCTCGGCTTTCAATACAAGCTTCTGCTGATGAAGAGCGAAGTCTGCAGATAGCCATGGTGCCGCTTGAATATTATAAAGAACTAGATGCGCTCGCCAACGACAGCATGGAAGAATTGCAGACATTTTATATCCCTCCCGGACGAAAAGGCGAGAGGGCAATCCTATTCTACCGTTCCGAAGAAAACAAGGTGGAAAAAGAACTTTGGCACGGTGCGGATCCAACGCTGGACAGACTTCAACCCATCCGTCTACCCCGATATTATACGGAAGGCTTGATGAGGCTGCTGAAACGCCAGGGGATACCCTTCGAACAGACCGTGAGGAAGGCCAAATTCTATGACAGGGTTTGGAATGTCCCCGGAACTCAGCACAAGCTACCTAATGGGAGGTTGGAGACGATCAGGCTCGGATACATTCGCTCCAGGAAACGAGAGCTGCTCCGCGACTGTTACGTCGTGCATAATTTTGATGAAGAAGCAGACGCTCAAGGGAAAGACGCTAATCCTGAACCAGTAAAAGTTCCTGATAAAAAATCGCCTAGTCCATCATTTGAAGACCAGATGGGCAAACTTATAAGGGAAGCGGGTCAAAAAGTCCGAGATGATCACAATCGTGAAATGGCAATCTATGAGAAAGCCAAAACGCAGCGCCTCCTTCAACAGGCAGTAAAAGACGAAGATGCTGCCCCATGTCAACCTGATACAAAAAGGGCTCGACGCGGAGGCAGAAACAAGTCGAAAGGCCAAAGAGGCGCTCAACAGCAACAAAGCAGGGCTAAGAAGCCACGCAAACGGGAATCGAGCGTTATTGACCTGTCCCTCATGAAGAAAATGGGTCGAGCATACTCGTTTCCTCGGGAAAAGACGAAGAAGATACTCGATCTTGCCCTAAAGCACCAAATGCTTACATTGCCGGAGTCTAAGCACCCTGAACAAGCGGGCGAAGCCTCACTCCCAGACTATTGCTCTTACCATCGAGTGATAGGTCATTCTCTCGAAGATTGCTTCACCTTCAAGAATTGGGTCGAGGATCTGTATCAGCTTGGTAAATTCGCTCTGTCCGACAACTGGAGGGTAGCACCACCACAAAAGCACGAACCCAAGGCCACGAAAGAAAAAACAGTTCCACATTGGAACTGGAAGCAAATACGTACCTGTCACATTGTAACAATACTGAAAGGAGAACCCGAGAACATGGACAGCCTTCCTTGGTGCCTCGAAAACATCAATGATGAGGTAATCTCAGAATTTCCCCCAGCTCCGAAAGAACTGGAGGATGGAATACATACCACTGCAGATAACCTCAAGAAAATCGAGTTGGGGACGGTAAACGATCCGCGACCGACATTCGTCAGCAAGCTGCTGTCTGAAGAGAGGGTGGCTGCGTTAAAGGACGTCCTTGTGCAGCATAAAGATTGTTTCGCATGGAACTATTCCGAGATGCCAGGACTAGATCCGGAAGTTGCTGTACATAGACTAGCGATATCCCCGAATGTCAAGCCAGTTAAACAAGCGCCGAGAAGAATGCGCCTCGAGCTCGAAATGAGCATCAACGCCGAGGTCAAGAAGCATATCGACTCTGGCTTCATCCACGAGGTTCAATATCCGGAATGGATCGCTAACATCGTCCCGGTGATGAAGAAAAATGGGACGGTGCGCATATGCGTGGACTTTCGGGATCTCAATAAAGCTTGCCCGAAGGATGATTTCCCAGTGCCAGTCACCGAATTGATGATAGACAATACATCCACTCATGAGGTTTTCTCCTTCATGGACGGCTCATCGGGGTATAACTAGATAAAAATGCATCCAGAAGACCAGAAACACACCGCCTTCGGGACCCCTCTAGGTATATTCTGTTATAAAGTGATGCCCTTCGAGTTAAAGAACGCCAGTGCTACTTATCAGAGGGCCATGACAAAGATCTTCGACGACATTATACATGAAATCGTCAAATGTTATATCGACGATCTCATGGTTAAAAGCAAATCATACGAAGAACATCTCGAGCATTTGAAGACCGTATTTCAATGCCTTCGGCAATACAATTTGAAGATGAATCCTCTTAAATGTGCGTTTGGGGTTTCCTCGAGCAAATTCCTGGGATTCATCGTCCGACACCGAGGTATTGAGATAGATCCGTCTAAAATCAAGGCGATCATGGAAATGCCTCCGCCGAGAACTCTTAAACAGCTGCGATCTCTCCAGGGAAAGCTTGCATACATTCGGCGGTTTATCGCTAATATTTCAGGAAAGTGCCGTCCTTACAGTCACCTGATGAAGAAGGGAACCCCATTCGTTTGGGATCACAAATGCCAAGGCGCACTGGACGAGATCAAGCAGTATCTGCAAAACCCTCCAGTGTTGGCTGCTCCAGTTAAGGGAAAGCCTCTCATTCTTTACACGGCCACCCTTGAAGGTTCTTTAGGCGCATTATGGGCACAAGAGAATGTCCAGGGGAAAGAAAGAGCACTCTACTACTTAAGTCGGGTTCTGCTGGGGGCAGAAAGCAATTACTCCCCCATTGAAAAACACTGCATGGCGTTGATCTTCGCAATAACAAAGCTTAGACATTACGCATTAGCGCATGAAGTCCATCTCGTTTCAAAGGTGGACCCTCTCAAATATCTAATGTCAAAGGCCATATTGACGGGACGACTCGCTAAATGGGCCCTACTCTTGATGGAGTTTTCAATAACGTATCAACCTCTCAAGGCAGCGAAAGGCCAGGCCATCACCGACTTCCTCGCTGAGCATCCCATACCCGCCGATTCTCCTCTAAATTGCGATCTTCCAGACGAACATGCGTTTGATGCGATCGAAGGTGGCGATGCCCGATGGGAGCTCTATTTCGATGGAGCATCTTCCGTAAAGAAGCGCAAACAAAGTACCCCTATAATCAAATCAGGGGTAGGACTCATCTTTGTAACTCCACAAGGAGGCATAATGCGCTTCGCTTTCTCCTTAACAGAGCCTAGGACAAACAATGAAGCTGAATACGAAGCTCTGATAGCGGGCCTCGAGATCGCCATCGACATGGGAATTGAAGACCTCCTCATATACGGGGATTCTCAACTGGTCGTTAGTCAAGTAAACGGCGATTACCAAACGTGTAAACCAGAACTGGTGAAGTACGGGGAAAAGGTGCAACAACTGTTGACCCAAATTCCCTCCTATACTTTGGAAAGCATACCGCGCGCGGAAAACAGCAAAGCAGATGCATTGGCCAAACTCGCTAAAGAACTGGCTGATGAGAACCTCGACGACGTTAGAATCGTGGTACAAAGCCGTCGAGTTCTTGCCCCAGCAGAAATATCTCCGGAATCATCCGAAGAAAAGAAAACGACTGAGCCAATGGCTCTGCAAATAAAAGACCCGAAAAAGGTCGAGGATTGGAGGGAAGTCTTCATAGACTACTTTATGTCCCACCGATTGCCCGAAGAAGCATCCACAAGACATCAGCTCATGAAACGAGCTCCGTCTTTCGCCTTCGTCAATGATACTCTGTACAAAAGGTCATTTGATTCTCTGTGGCTGAGATGCTTAGGACCTGACGAAGCGAAAAGAGTCGTCCAGGAAGTTCACGACGGAATCTGCGGTTCTCATCAAGCAGGCCCTAAGATGAAGTTGAAGATAAAACGGATGGGCTACTACTGGCCCACGATGATTCAGGACTGCATCGAATATGCGAAGCAATGCCACTCATTCCAAATTCATGGGGACTTCATCCACCAGCATCCGAATCCGCTACACCCGACAGTGGCTAGCTGGCCATTCGCAATGTGGGGAACTGATACAGTTGGCCCCCATTGAACCAGCATCGTCTAGAGGACATCGTTTCATCCTGGCAACGACTGACTACTTCTCCAAATGGGCAGAGACAGTACCGTTAAGAGAGGTGAAGACAGAGAATATCCTCCATTTCTACAAGACGCATGTCATATATCGGTTTGGAACTCCGCGACGGATCATCTCCGATAACGGGCCAGCCTACAGAAGCCACAAGATCAGTCGCTTTGCGCAACATCATAATATAGAATGGAGATATTCCTCAGTTTATAATCCACGAGCTAACGGTCTAGCTGAGACCTTCAACAAAACCTTGACGAAGATCATGAAGAAAACAGTGTTACGAAATAAGAAAGATTGGCATGAAAGACTGCAAGAAGCTCTTTGGGCATATCGAACTACATTCAAGACGGCCACGAACACAACGCCATACGCGTTGGTGTTCGGTACAGAAGCAGTACTCCCCCTCGAGATAGAGTTACCCTCTCTAGGAGTGGCAGTCCACTACGAGCTGACGGACGAAGAAAATGCTCACCTTCGGCTTGAGGAGCTTGACGCCCTTGATGAAACCCGGCTCATAGCGCAGCAAAATCTAGAAGCTTATAAAGCAAAGATGACTCGCTCATACGAAAGATTGACCCGACCGAGGACATTCCGCCAAGGCGAACTCATGCTAGTGGTCAAAAGGCCTATGATCCCCAATCGCGCCAAGCGGGGAAAATTCGAGCCAAACTATGAAGGCCCGTACATCATAGACAAAGTCTACCAAGGTGGAGCCTATCTACTCATGGACATGCACGGTGAAAGGCCTTTCAGGCAGATAAACGGTCGCTTCCTAAAGAGATACTACGCTTAACGAGCCACAGCCTAGGTCAATGATAGATGACGACGACTATGTCCGCTCGCTATCTTCCTAAGCTCAAACTCTATCAGCAGTAACCAGCCTGCTCAAAGACGGACCGAAATGTCCTTAAACTAATAGCAGACCGGAACGTCTTTAAACTACGACCGCAGCATCTTTTAGGTTGACGAGATAAAAAAAACATATAAAAATAAAATAAAAAAACGGTATGTCCATAAGCAAAAAGGGCACGGATGAAAACCCGAAAGGGCTCCGTGAGTAAAAACAGCAGGGCTACCGGCGAGTGTTCGTGAAAACCCGAAAGGGCGCGACCTCGTAAAAAAAAAGTGAGAAAAAGAATAAAAAAAACGGTATGTCCATAAGCAAAATGGGCACGGATGAAAACCCGAAAGGGCTCCGTGAGTAAAAACAACAGGGCTACCGCCGAGTGTTTGTGAAAACCCGAAAGGGCGCAACCTCGTTAAAGGACACTTATAGGGTCCTATCGACCTTGTAAGGAGAAACCACCCGTGTGAGATCCTTACGACTCACAAGGGAGCAACACACTTAGGGATCCCCACGATTCCTAGGGAGAAAATACACTCGCGAGATCCTCACGACTCGCGAGGAGAAATCTCTTATGGGACCCTCACGGCTTATAGGATTTGAAAGTCTTAAGTTACAGAGACCTAAACCTGTGTTTAAGCAATCCCCACAATTTCCGATATGGCCCTACAAGTGGCTCAATATTGACCCTTGTATACAATCCACGGGCACGAATAAACATTTCCCTAACCAAGTCTCATCCGTGATTGGGGATATGTTCGCATGGTAAACAACCCTTGTAAATCCTCTCGACTTACAAGGAGAAAACCCTACTGTAGGATCCTTACGACTTACAGAGGAGAAAAACACTTAGGAACCCTCACGATTCCTAAGAAGAAAATACGCCTACAGGATCCTCACGACTTGTAGGGAGAAATACCTTTGTGAGACCCTTACGGCTCATGAAGTCAAAAGCCTTAGTCGACAGGACCTTAACCCTGGTCACTAAGCCTCCTTTGTTCGACAACGACAGAGGCAAATGATGATTCGCTCCTGGTAATATCCCAGTTGCAGCGGTGCTGATGCCGAAATCGGTGTCCAATTTCAGGTTTACGGCGAAAAGCCGATAGGCCGCACATGCATATGAAATAGCCGAAATGATGAGGCAACTTGCAATAAAAGCAGCAAGTAAAAATGTATGCATACGAAATAGCCGAAATGATTGGGCAACTCGCAATAAAAAGCAGCGAGTAAAAAATAAAATAAATAGCCGAAATGATTGGGCACCGCGAAAAATAGCCGAAATGATTGGGCAATCGCGACCTTCGCGATATAAAAGCAGAAATGATAGAGCATCACGGAAATAAAACAAAAAAAGGAAGATAATAAAACTTTGGCCCTACAGTTAAGATCACACCGATCCCTGTATACAATCCAAGGGCGCAAACACAGAGGGAACAAAAAATCCCCAGCAAAATCCTCGACTCACGGATACAAACACTCCTTGACGAGAGCCTCCTGATCCGCGTCGACCCGCAGAGCCACCAGTGCCCCCATGGGAATCCTCGACTCGTTTCAAACCCCAAGGAAACAAATAATCCTTGGCGCTTGGGAAACAAATAATCCCTAGCAAATTCCTCGACTCACGGATACAAACACTCCTTGACGAGAGCCTTCTGATTTGCGTCGACTCGCAGAGCCACCAGTGCCCCGTGGGAATCCTCGACTCGTTTCAAACCCCAAGGAAACAAATAATCCTTGGCGCTTGGGAAACAAATAATCCCTAGCAAATTCCTCGACTCACGGATACAAACACTCCTTGACGAGAGCCTTCTGATTCGCGTCGACTTGCAGAGCCACCAGAGCCTCTATGGGAAGCCTCGACTCGTTTCAAACCCCAAGGAAACAAATAATCCTTGGCGCTTGAGGAACAAATAATCCCCAGCAAATTCCTCGACTCACGGATACAAACACTCCTTGACGAGAGCCTCCTGATTCGCGTCGACTCGCATAGCCACCAGAGCCTCTACGGGAACCCTCGACTCGTTTCAAACCCCAAGGAAACAAATAATCCTTGGTGCTTGGGAAACAAATAATCCCTAGCAAACTCCTCGACTCACGGATACAAACACTCCTTGACGAGAGCCTTCTGATTCGCGTCGACTCGCAGAGCCACCAGAACCTCTATGGGAACCCTCGACTCGTTTCAAACCCCAAGGAAACAAATAATCCTTGGCGCTTGGGAAACAAATAATCCCCAGCAAACTCCTCGACTCACGGATACAAACACTCCATGACGAGAGCCTCCCGACCCGCGTCAACTCGCAGAGCCACCACTGTCTCCGCGAGAGAATTCCCGGTTCGTCCCACCTTGCAAGATGAAGTCTCAGGCAGAAGGGACTAAAAAACTTGCTTCCTGAACAATGGGACCCTGCAAGTCAATCCAAAATGGTCTCTTGCATACTATTCACGGGACTCACCCTCCAAAGTCGAATTTCGACGAGGAGGGAAACAACCGCTTGCGAGTCCTCTGGACCCGTAAGAAGGAAAAATTCTCTTTTAGGATCCTTACGACTTATAAGAGAAAACTACACTTAGGAATCTTCACGATTCCTAAGGAGAAAATCCACCTATGAGATCCTCTCGATCCGTAGGGAGAAAAGTCTCTATGGGACCCTCACGGCTCATAGAATTAGAAAGCCTTAGGCGGCAGATCTGAATCTGCGGCCTAAGCCATCGTTATTTCTTAAGAAAGTCAGGATACTCGTTCTAATCATCCGTCAACCATGTTTGCTAAAGCGATATGCTGATAGTAAAAGAACGAAAAGACGAAGAAAATGATACCATACAAAAAAAAGTGTGTCTTTTATTCATAAACTTGATTGGATACAGGATACATTATGTCAAAGAATAAAAAAAAATATGTACATTCTTTTATCTACGAGTACAAACGATACAAAGATGGATAGCTACTGAGGAGGAAGTGTCTTTAGTAAATTCACAAGCTGCGCTCGCACTCCCTTCAGCGCTTCCTCCTGAGTGACAGCCGCGGCCACCTCCGCCTCCACCTGGGCCCGCTGCCGCAAGAAAGATGAAAGTCGCTCCTCTGCCGCCTTCTGGGCTGCTTCCTGGCTGGGTGCAGCTCGCTCGACAACATCAAGGTGTTGCCTTAATTATAACCCTTCAGAGAGACATTGCAGGAGACCCTCAAAGGCAACCTTCAGCCGTGCGGCGTTGGCCTCCACCCGAGCATGCAGTTGGGCAGACTTGCTCGAAGTCTCACCTCGCTCCTTACGCCTTGAAATGACTTCTTGTTTGAGGTGGTGGAGGTAAGGAGCGCTCTGCTCAATCCACGCTGTTCTTTGATTACTGGCAGCCAAGGCCTCGGGAGCGGGACACAGCGACTCCAACTGATGCAAGCGAGCCTCGATCTCCCTGCAATGGTTAACCCAAGATGCGATGATACCCTCGTCATGAAAGTTCACGAGTATCACCAGCATCGGGTTAACCGCTATAGAAAAATCCGCAGCAGGGGTAAGGGTCTTGATGTCGAGCTCCTCAATGTAATCACTCAATGTACGTAGGCTGTTCGCGGCACCTTTCGAAGATGGACGTCTCAGGTAAGGACCTGCTGGCATTATGATGCGAGATTCGAAGGGCACTGAGACTGGAACGACAGCTGAAAAGAAACAAGATATGGTCAGATAACAGTTCAAAAAAATAAAAGGGGGGATTTATCAATGTGATAGTCGCTGTACCAGCTGAAGCAGGTGGCAGGGCCGGAAGGGTCGGCAGTGCAGCCCGTCTTTCATCCCCTCCTTCGATTGGTAACACTGCAGTCGAGGTAAAAAAGGAGGGGTTTAGAAATAATCCCATCAATGAAGAAAGAAGGATGTCACTGGAAATCATACTCACCAACACCACCAGAGGAAGAAGCGAGCTCGGATGGGAAGAAGAAGTATGGGAGCAACATCTGGTAAAGATGGTCAAAAAGTACTCCTGAAAAGGCACGACAGCGCGACTTCAGTACATAAACTATACATCTGAAAGATAAGATTAATAAATTGCAAACCCATACCTTCCAACATTTTCGAGGGTATAAGAGTTGAGAGGTGACCACCGCCAAGGCATTCGTTGAAGGCGCTCCCTCGAGCAGTGGGGCATCGGCGCTGGCTGCACCTGCGTTATAAGAAAGGTGAACTTGTCAGAAAGGATTTTAAAGAAGAAAAATGGTAACCTAAGGTTTACCTGAGGAGCTCTTGGCCGAAACAGAAGCGACTCCCTCCTCTATCGACATGAGGCCACTGCCCATAGCCTCATCACCCGACTCTATGGGGACAGTCGTCGTGCTCGCGCGGCCAGGAGAAGGTGAATGATCGTAGACGGGGAGGGCAATGATTGGAGCATTGCCGGACTCTTGGGAGAGAGTGACTAACTCTTCCCCAAGTGTCGTGCCCATCTCACCCACTACGTCTTCGGGCTCCGCCGTCTCCATCGGCTCATCCACCGTCACCACGAGATCGCCGGCCTTAAGCGCCTCGTCCGCTACCACCCTCGGTTCAGTTGTAATGATCATTTCATCTGCCGCCACTTCAGGCTGGGCATCGATGATCCTCTCAGCTGTAGACCCCTCAACCTCTATCTCGGGCCCCGAAGCCTCGACGATGTTGCCCGCCGTCGACTCGGGTTCGGCAGGCGCCACCTCCTCTGTTCCCGTGGGATCAACAGTCTCCGCCTCACCCTCGATCGGACTTGGCCCTGCAAAATAATATATGTAAGAACCGTCGGCATTATAACTTTCATAATAAAAATTCTGAAAGAAATGTTACCTGAAGTGGACTTATCATTTGCGTTTCGAGCGGCACGCGCCACTTGTCTGCGAGCAGTGGATAGGGCGACAGGGGCCTCTTCGGAAGGAGTATCTACCTGAGGGACGGTGCTTGGGCCCGCTCCCGTAGCCAAAGCAGTCCGGCGCGCCTTCGCCTCGCGCCTTAGTCGCTTTCTTTCCTCCTGGGACATTGAGACGGACCTCACCAGAGCCTCTCTCATTGAGGCGTCCTCGTCTGGATACAGAGATGCCTCCAAGCTCTTCAAGGCATCCCTCGTCGACTTGTCAAGTCGAGGCTCTTGCAGCAGCCCCAACGAGACCGGAACTCCAGTGACGGGTTCCGGAAGGATCTCTTCGTCGACTGGTATAACCCCTAGAAAGAAACAAGGGAAGAAAGTCAGGTTGATCCTCTAAAAAGAATGACGGAATTTGTTAAAAAGGGGGGTGGGACATACCGACGCCCGCTAAAGCACGTTTCACCTCCTCCTCTTGGAAGGTTTTCAAAGAGGCAGCAATAGCCTCTTCAGAAGAGACACCTGTTTAAAATGGGGAAAAGTATTAGTCAAGAATAATGATAAAAAAAATGCAATGAAGTGATAAAAAAAACAGCTAATAATTACCAGACTCAGCAAGTTTACTCAACCGCGCTTCAAGCCTCGCTGATCGTTCAGAAGCCGCAATGGCGGCCGCCAGGTCGGTGTCTGCGGGGTCTATCGCGAAACCTTTATTGCTGCCATATTCACTTATTCCTTCGGTAAGAGGGGCTTCAGGCTCTAAGCCAAGGATCGCGTCAAGGGAAAGGAGCGACTTTTTCTTCTTTTGCCCGCCAACTCTGGATGCATCCGGGATTGATTTACGCTTGGCAGACACCTTGGGGCGGCGGGTCCCGATATCCGCGCCTACACCAGACTCCGGCGATACCGCAGTCACCGTTTCCATTAGGGCACGGGGGGCTGGTCGTGCATCCACAGCATCGCGAAGCGGCAATCCGCGTGGAGGACTCAACATGCGCGGAAGTCCGCCTCCAGTACCTCTCAATGGGGGAATGACTGGACTCCTCGGCCTCAAGAGAGCCTTGCGATCACCGCCAGGAGGTGCACCATTGCGGTCAACCAGCATACGTTTCTCCATCAAAATAACGGGCCCTATTGCATGCGTATACCAAGCCACGTACGCGTTGAGGACTTTGGGGACGCTGCTCGGCTCTCTGATAAAGAAATAAGAACCCGTGTTAAGCCGCATAAAGTGGTGCATTGCATTCTTTATCCCCTCCCGGCTAACCACGGGCTTTTCTAATAAGGCTTCCATCAGGATCCCTTGATTGTAGCTTGATTGCTGAGCAAACCGGTGAGGGTTATACCTCATGAAGAGTGCTGTCTCATTTTGCCTGAACACCAGGTAGCCCGGCCGAATGGAGTAGAGATGGAGGATTTCTCGAGCCTTCAATATGGAAGCCCCATCCTTAAATTCATCGCGTAGCGACACAACTGACTTGGTAGTCTCTGAGCCTATTGTTATGACCTTGTCCAAGAAAGAAATCTTCGCCCCGACCAGGTGTGGTCGAAGGAGCAACCCCCTAGCCTCCCGCGGAGGTGCAACTACGATCGAAGCCCCGACCAGCCGTATGACCCTCGGAAGCCTGCACTTCTCAAAAAAGGGAGGAATCTTATGGGCATCGAACACCCCGTGCACGTGCATTTCCATCCAGGAGGTAAAGTAGTGCATCGGGAAGTTGGCGGGTTGCACCCCAGGCTCACTAGCGTCCGCCGCTACGCTAAGTCCATTATAAAGGTAAGCCAGCCCGGCAATTCCTACTGACAACTGTAAACGGCCACCATCCGATGCGCTGGGTAGAAAACAGTCGGCCGCATATGGCGTGGATGCATGGGAAGAGCAAAACTGCACAACCACAAGCCCAAGAACCCTACAAAGAAGGTCTCTTCATCCATGTTTAGGACGGCAATTTCTGAAAAGGGGACGGCGGCGGCACCGGGTAGATAAAAGTCTTTGTGGTTATCCTCCGATGTGGGTCGGCGATCAAAACCGAACCCAAAAGGGTCGTCAAGCTGGGCAAACTTCTCGCTCCGCTCTGATAAGAACTCTGGTTGAATGAAGCGAGCAATAAAATCTGCAAAACTGACTCCCCTGTCACCTGATTCTAGATAGAGTCCTTCATAAATCTCCAATACCTTCACTAAGCCAGGGTACTGGTGCTGAATAGCGTTCTCCGGCGTCAGGTCAAACACCAGCGGCTTGGTGGAAAAGACGTATTCATCGGGAGGAAGCAGCTCCTCGTAAGGCTCTCCCCTAATCGGCAGACCCGAGATTTCAGCAAACTCCTCCAAGGAGATAGAGGCTTCCCGGTCCGTCATCAGGAAGGTGTGCGAGGGAATATTCCATTGCTCGATAAAAGCCTTAACCCACCACGTTGGAGGAGAAGGATACTCAAAGAGCGAGACGTAAATGGCCGAGTACAAACCAATCCTCATCAGATGAGTCCTCCTCGCTGATAGGATGTACCGGGCCCATTGCAAATATCCAGCAGGCGGTCGTGGGATCAGTCCAATGTTATAAGCCTGTCCCCAAGGGCGCGCTTCACCCTGACAAATTCTCCTCCCTAAAATATCTATTGCCAGCGGCGGCTGCACGGGGATAGCACCAATCGCAGGCTGGAGGAGGTCATCCGAATTCCAATTTTTGACCTCCACGGCATACTTCACCGGGGGTTCATCTGCATAGGGGAGTGAAGATGTTGGCTCAGACGGCGTGGCGGAACTGAAACTGCGACGACCCTGGATGATTTCATTATACCACCTACCCCACAAGTGAAGGTTTTTGTGTTCGGGGTCATGATCCTTGATGAGAGCTAACACCACGCGGTCCACCGGTGCCTGGGGAAACACTCCCTCCGAGCGAACAAACGGAAAAGACGAATTGGCAGACATGTGTCCTGCAAAGAGACAAACATCAGCCGTCAGTATTATAATTCCAACGCTCAGCATGTTTAAATTTTTATACCGTACCGCAATGCAGTGTATTTGGGGACCAAAGGGGGGCCCACTAAATCTGGATGACGGCGCATCATTTAATGAGACAGTCCCATCATTGGATGAGACTGTCAGTTAATAAAATGATACCCAAGAGAAAATCCTCATTGACGGGAAATCTCCAGAAACAAGGAGAAAATCTCCTCTTTTAGAGCAAAGCTCCATCACAGAGTGACATTTGTCAGACTCTGGTCTCAAGGGAATAAAAATTCTCTTGGAAAGAGCCCAGCTCTATAATAATGATGGAAAAGCCATAAAAAAGGGAAACTTTAACTCCTAAAGATTAAAAATTTAGGATCTTAAAAGATCCACAAAAACTTTTAAGAGCTCTCCACTTTCAGATCAGAAAAGGTCTACATTTGATCCATGAGCAAAGCTCTGTTCATGGGTTAGAACCCATGAACAAGGTCTCTGTAGATCTATAGAGCAAGGCTCTGTTAATAAAACCCCAAAGGGGTTTTCTTTAGATCAAAGATCTATAAGAGCAAGGCTCTGTTAATCAAATTTAATTTAATTTAAATTTTACTTAAGTGGTTCTAAAAATCTGGACTCTGGAAATAAATGAGAGCAAGGCTCTAAAAATTTTAAATAAGGGCAAGGCTCTGAAACTTAAGTTCTTAGAAATGGTAAAAAATTTTATCAAGGACCAAGGGTCCTATCTATAGGCGCCTGCGCCCTTTCACCTGACCCCTTGGATCCAACGGTCAAGATCTTGCCACCGCTGCACTCACGTGTGCGCCACGTGAGCGCAACGGTGGGGGGGCATTTGTTTCGCCCAATCAGAGCAAATCTCTGTTTGAATTCAAAATTCAAATTTTGAAGCAACGCTTCAAATCCCGGGCGCAACGCGCCACGTGTCCGGCTCTGATACGTCAGTGCAGCGCCCAAGAAGGCGCGCCCAATCAGAGCAAAGCTCTATTTTACTGAAGCAACGCTTCAGTTGCGCAAGCACTGCGCTGCGCGACACGTGTCAGCTAGCGCAGTTGCGCTGCGCTCTGCGCTGCGCTCTGCATGTGTCAGCGCAGATGCGCTCGCACAGTTGCGCTGCGCTCTGCGCTGCGCGACACGTGTCAGCACAAATGCGCTGCACTGCGCTTTGCGTTGCACGACACGTGTCAGCGCAGGTGCGCTAGCGCAGGTGCGTTGCGCGACACGTGCCAGCGCAGGTGCGCTGCGCTGTGCGCTGCACGACACGTGTCACGCGCGGGGGCATCTGCGTCAAACTGAATTACGATTCTAAAGAAATCTTTCTGTTCTTGTTAAAACAAGAAGATTTTCTTGTACAAGGCAGGGGGCCTTTGGATCAAAGATCCAACGGTGGGGAAAATTCCCCAAATCACTCAGAAAAAGATTTATTTAACAAATCTAACTAATTTATGGGCACTATAAAAAGGACCCTAGACCTCAATTCAAAGGAATGAACATTCCTTAAAAAAAGAGGGGGTCAAGAGCTTCAAACAGAGAGAACTCTGAGAAAATTCCAAGAAAAAGGTAAAGAACCTTCATGAAATAGAAGAAGAAATTTCTTCTAATAGATCATTGATCTAAAAACAAGATCAATGATCTTTACATAAAAAAACAGTGCTTTGCACTTCTTATGAACCTTTGGTTCTTTAAAACAAGAAAACAATAAAATAAAAATAGTGCTTTGCACTTTTATGGACCTTTGGTTCTTGAAACCGAAAATAAAGAAAAGAAAAATTTATTTTTCATTTTCTTTTTCTTTGATCTAATTCAGATCAAGAAATCAAATAGTGTTTTGCACTTCTGTTCTTGAATCTAAAAGATTCTTAGTGCTCTGCACTTCCAAACTGCGCTGTTGCGCTCTTAAGAGGGCGCCACGTGTCAGCCACAGAACAACTTGCGCTACGCGCCATTGAAATAGAGCTTTGCTCTCCGGAATTGGCGCAACTCACTAGAGCGCGCCACGTGTCAACAGCACAACAGCGCAGCGCACTGCGCTGTTGCGCTTGCGCTCGCCAGAGCATGACACGTGTCCTCACCACAAGCGCTTGCGCTCAGTGATTGGCGCAAAGCGCCTGATAAATGCAAGGCATTTCACTTCCTGAAGGGCTAGGCCCAATTAAAAGGCTTAACATGCCTAATAAATAAAATGCTGTGCATTGTTTGAAAGGGTAGAGCCCAATTGAAAGGTCCAATGGACCAAAACAAACGATCTGCATCATAATAAAAAGGGCAGAGCCCAGTCAAAATAGGCATAAATGGCCTGAAGTAATGCAATACATTATTTAAGTGGGAGCAAAGCCCTAGCACAGGTCTAATAGACCACAAATAAATAAGGGTGTTGAACATTTTCAACTGGACTTAGCCCAATTTTGGCCGTAAGTCCTTAAATTAAATCGGTCAAGCAAAGATTGCTCTTATAAATCAATCTATATCCGGTTCAAGGGTACATCTCCGAGCTCCTCTGACACCTGTCGTTGTAATCCTTCAACGACGTCGGAGAGGTGACGGGTCCCGACAACCACATATATCAATATGGACTGCGGGGTCCTTAAACTCGTGGACTGAGACGTCCTTAAACTAATATTGGACCGAGACGTCCTTAAACTAATATTGGACCGAGACGTCCTTAAACTAATATTTGGACCGAAACGTCCCTAAACTAATAACGGACCACCACGTCTTTAAACTGGAATATGGACCACCACGTCCCTAAACTGGAATGTTGGACCGAGACGTCCTTAAACTAATATCGGACCGAGACATCCCTAAACTAATATTGGACCACTGCGTCCCTAAAACTGGAACAGTAGAGCCTCCAAATGCTCTTTTGACGGATCTAAAAGGTCCCGTTTAAGTTGATCTTAGCCCCAAATACGGCTAACGTTTCCTTAAACATTTAAATGAATGATAAAACTCCAAATCAACCTTGGTTCAAGGGTACATCTCTGAACTCCTCTGACATACATCGTTGTAATCCTTCAACGACGTCAGAGAGGTGATGAGTCCCGACGGCCATATATTAAATGGATCACCACGTTAAGTTGATCTTAGTCCAAAACAGGACTAACGCATCCTTGACGAACGTTTAAGTTGATCTTAGCCGCAACGCGACTTACGTATCCTTAAACTAAAAAAAACACTAAACCCAAATCTAAGTAAATACGGATTTGGATTAATCCATGTCCTACGGGCGACGGCATTACTCAGTCTCCGTATACAATCCACGGGCAACCACAAACAAAACAAACACACACGACACGAAGTGAAATTCTGGAGAAGGAGAAAGTTGTTGCCGCGATGCGGTAGCGTAATTAACTGCAGGGGCTTGCGCCTGCAGGGAAGAGCGTCCCCACAATCAAAAACCCCTCACCCTGAGGGGGAATCTGACGAAGTCTGCTACATCGGCTGCATCCGTCTAAACCTCCGATACACGGTGCCATAAATCAACTTGGCATCTTCGGAGAGGTAGACGGATAAAACCAAATAGCATCTGCCCCGAATCTCAGGCGAGACGCAAAGTCTAGGCCGCCATTCGGAGGGGAACAGATGTATACGATCATGAAGGAATTTCAATCAATAAGTCCTAAGGTCGCTTAGGCGGAGTACCGTGTCGTGAGTATGCCGCGGAACATACGCACGCTACGCCACTCTGCTGCAGCTGCCTACTCCATCATACCATGGTCATCCTACACTCCGAAGGTAAAGCCTACGCTCTGATACCAACTTTGTCACGACCCAAAGTTTGGCCCCTGACCGGCACTTAACCACATAACGTCTACAGGCGTAACGCGACTAAGTAATCCGAAAACCTAGAAATCAAACCAGTAAAAGTATAGAGTGATTTAAGCAATTAATAGAACCAATTACTAAGATAACAATATACGACGCCGTAGCGAAGAAAATGAGCAACAAGTGTGGAAACATCACAGATAGAATAAACTGCATAAGTAAAGTCGGCTCACAATGAGCTCGACGCCAGAATATAAAATAATATACATCGTCCTCACAACTGGTCTCTAACTCAATACATAAGTAGTAGATGGAGAGTACTAGATACAACAATGTACATAACTGAAAGATAACCAGATACCGCACAAAACCCACCTATCAGCAAAAGAGCTAGCACACCAACTGCAGGGGCATCTGTGTCAAAAGATGCAAGAACGCAGCCTGCCGCGACTACTCCGAAGGGCAACCTGCAAACACTGTGGCACAACGGGGGTGAGTTGCCAACTCGTGAATAGAAGATAACATATAAAGGTAATCGTGAGTATGCACGTGCTACGATACTCTAACCTATATCAACAGATAACATCTATATGATGAACTGGGTGCTTAAACATGCAACAATTGCGATCTAATGACATCTCCATGTGATGAGCAGGAAATATGATGATCAGGTATAGCAATGCAATCTAACAACCCTATATAGAATGAACAGGATATGCAATGATCAGGTATAGCAATGCAATCTAACAACCCTATATAGAATGAACAGGGTATGCAATGATCGTGCAAGCATGTGTACTATATCAGGTACAATAGATATAGGATGAGATATCAATTACTACATACTGAGCATGGGAAATATAACCTCTACACGGAATGTCATCATGGAAAGTATAATCGGTACTCATCAATGCACCCAAATCCCAATACTACTCAGACGTCGCCATCCTCCTCGGTCCTCAAATCCTGTAAATCTCATATAATCGTGAGTGCCCAACATCGGCACCCAAAATATCAATGAATACTCGTGCCAATCATCGACACGCAAATCCTCCTGTATAGGGCATCCGTCAATCCGGATCAGCCAACGGGCTCTGTCTGCGGTATCGGCCCTCGGCCCCGGCAGTACGAGTCGTCCCGTATCCATCCATCGACCCTGGTCGGTATCCTCCGGATAACCGCCAGGTCCAACCAATCACCGGTAGGTAGTAGTCCCTCTGCCAGGCTCACTGTCTACTACACACCGAAACCGTTCTCTCCCCGGGGTACCATACCGGCTCCACTATGTACCGGTAATTGGCATCATCCAACTCCTCGATTCGGGTTAACATATATCACTCTAGTACCGAGAAAAAACATGGTGGACGCACCGAAATATCATATCAAGGGAAACCGGTTTTTTTTTTAAATAATTAACTATACTCTTTGAAATATCCACGGTTCCCCATGTCCAGAAGTAACATGGAAACAACATATCTCAATGCGTAATCTAAGCAAATATGAAGATATCAATATATGTGTGCACTGGTATGAATATACAGTGTGCATGTGCGCAGGTATGAACATATCAATATATGTGTGCACTGGTATGAATATACAGTGTGCATGTGCGCAGGTATGAACATATCAATATATGTGTGCATTGGTATGAATATACAGTGTGCATGTGCGCAGGTATGAACATATCAATATATGTGTATGTAGTACCAGTAGGGGTATGTGATGCATATGTGCCTAAATATAGATATAACATATGCTGTTATGCGGCAAATCATGACAACATCAATAGGGTAGAATCAGTATGATATATGATTTATAGCAATCCTATAATATGAGTGTCATGGCAATCACTAACGGTGTGAGTGTAGCATATCAATCGTGCTCGTACGACTTGAACCGTTAGTGACAGTGCAGTGTCCTATGCTATCATTTCTATATGCAACAATAAGGTATGCTACTACAGTCCATATGAACATCTACAATCTAATATCCTGACTCGCCCTGATGCTTAACGCCATACGGGCGATTTCCCCGTAGATGTTCAATCTACTCACCTGGTCGTGCACTACTCGTAGCCGACCACCTGCTTCCCTTTCTTAGCTTCGTCCGACGTACCCGCCTGTGAACCTGGAATTACACAAGAATCCATATATAAGCAACTATCTTGCAAAATACGATATCGAAGTCAAACGATACGCTCGCGTCGCGAACTAAACGCGCGTGTGTACGATACGCTAAACGTGTGCACGCGTCTAAAACTAACCCCGATACGCCGCGATACGCTGAATCATGGAACCCTTTCGCGTATCGTGCGAACCAAACGTACTAGAAATACGATATAACATCCCAGATTCTACCGAGGCTAACAACTTACAAAACTATACATACCACTGGCCTAGAAATAACAACAGACTCCTACCCAAGCAAACATCACCCAAAAATTCCCCTATCTGGCCTCAAATTGCGGCCAGAATAAATAAACCGGCGGCCTCTCTATGGGGTGGGGGTCTCGGGCTCTGGTGGTGTGGTCTATACCTTGTATACAAGCTCCAGTTAACTCAATTTCAACCTGAACTACTCGGGCCTTTAGCAGATCACAGAAATCCAAAAAATTCACTTAAAAACACTAAATTTGCACAATTAGAAACCCTATGGTATTTTGGCGTAATCTGGGGTCTAACTAGGTTTACATGGTCTTAATAACACCTAATTAGGCTAGATTAACTAACACTAACAACACTAAACCATAAGTTCACACAAATCACCATTTCAAGCACAAAATCTCACTTTTTACACAAACCGAAGCTAAACTACACATGCTTTAAGCAAACAAGAAGTTGGGCTCAGATTCTATACCTTACAAGGCCCTAGGTGCAAGTAGCAAGGAGGTGGAGAAGATGGGAAGTGCTGCTGCAGCTGCTGGGGGCTGCTGTTGATGATGCTGCTGCGGCCACTGCCTGCTGCTGCTGTTGTTATTGCTTGCTGCTGCTGATGCTGATGCTGCTTCTGCAGCTGCTGCCTCTCTCTCTCTCTCTCTCTCTCTCTCTCTCTCTCTCTCAGTAGAGTGTGTGTGTGTGTGTGAGAGTTGGGAGAATGAAAAGTGAGAGTGAGGGAATGAGGCCCCAAGTCAACAACCCCTCTCTCTTTCTCTCTCTCTTCATTTAATGAGCATGGCTCAAGCCATGCCCATACTCCCTCTCTCATGCACCAAGTCAACAAAAGAAAAGAAAAGAAATTCAATTTAACAAAACACACAAATAACTAAAACCCCATTAAAGCCCAAAACACTTAATACAAATAGGTTAACCCACCATGGTTGTTAATCATGGTTTTAACCCCAAATCTAAACCCTAGTTAACATGCACAAGTTTGTGTTTGTCTAGAAAAATCCTAATAAAATATTAATTAATTAGAATAAAATATCAGAAAATTAATTTAGTAAACTTTTTACCAAAAACTATCTATTAAAATATAATTAACCTCTAAACACGACCTAAGGTGTTACATCTTTGACAAAAACCTTTTTCTACAAGTCTAGCTTTGAAAGTCTTGACTTTTCCATCTACACCTATCTTCTTTTTGAAGATCCACTTGCTCCCAATGGGTTTTACCCCTTAAGGAGCAACTTCCAGTGTCCATACTTTGTTGGTGTACATGGATTCTATCTCGGATCGCATAGCATCCAGCCATTTCACAGAGTCTCCACTAGTGATGGCCTGCTCGAAAGTAGTCGGGTCATCATCTTCCATGATGCAATCCTCTCTCCCACCATCTATGATAAAACCGTTGTATCTCACCGGTGGATGAAGAACCCTACAAGATCTGCAGAGTGGCTGGGGTTCGTTGGGTACTATTGGATCCTCCGGTTCCACCAAATCGTCAGTTGTAGTCTGTTCTGGTGGAACTTCTTCCAGTTCTACCTCATTGCCACTAATTTCTTTCATAAGAAAACCCTTTTCTAAAAAGGTGGCATGTCGAGAAACAAACACCTTTTGTTCCTCGGAGTGGTAGAAGATATAACCTCGCAAATGTTTGGGATATCCTATAAATTTGCACAGAACTCACATTGTCTCAAGCTTTTCCGGATTTTATGTCTTCACATAGGCCGGACAACCCCATATCTGAATAAAATTAAGATATGGCCTCATCCTATTCCATATCTCATATGGAGTGGTAGGCACTGATTTGGTCGGAACTTGATCAGTCGAAAATATTGTATATTTTAGCCGGCAATTTCCTTAACATTTGCATACACTTAGAAGTGTTCGGCATTCATATTCTACATATTAACAAATCTGTCACAAAATATGAGATTGCATGTACTAGACTTTTTAACCGACACTTTAAAGGAAATTAACCGCATTTCATGGCATCGCATCATTTCTATATTTGCGCAACACTTGTCTTGAGTATGTGCAGGAAATACGGAAGGAAAACAAAGAGCTGATCAACATTACGCCAGCTAAATCATTTCAGATCTGGTAGCATTTCAGAGGGAGAAATACAATTCTATATATCAAACAGAGGTCCAAAAGTCAGCCCAAGACTACCACAGAGAGCACAAGGCCCAAGGCCCCAAAAGCGCCGCTCTTCCGCGGCATAAGAAGGCTTGCGCCGCGCAAGCGCGGCGGTTATGCCACGTCAGCCGTCAAGTTTTGGGCACTATTCATCTATCTGGTCCCACAGTCCATTCTGATACTTAAAATTCCAGAACTCTCTCGAAGCTGCTGCCAGATCAGCATAGAAAATTAAGGAAGGCTAATCCTAATTAAGCTCCTAAACTAATCCTCTTCTAGAAGCTCCTCCTAACTAATCCTCATCTAGAACCTTCTCCCCTAACTAACTTTTGGAGGGAAATTTGAATTTCCTCAACAAACTTTTGGAGGGAAAGTTAGAATTTGAAATCCTAGATTTAGGGTTAGTTATCTATAAATAGGAGCCTAAATCTAAGGGTTGAGGTTGTTCATCATTAGTTAGTTCACCATTAGTTAAAAAATAATTCCCTCTTTCATCATCTTCTTCCACAAGTCTCGTGACAAGGCTTGTGCGAAACCCTAACCCTAATTCCACTCCAAATCCGAGATCTTGAGTACCAAATCAAGCGAGAAGTCTTCAACCTTTTAGGAGCCGAGCCGATCTTCAATCGGGCAAGTGATCCAAGCCGATCCGCGATCCACGGAGACGAGCGAAGCCAAGTCGACGATCAAGTTTTTCCTCTTGTAGTTCTTGAGCGAATGTAACTAAATTGTTGATATCAATAAAAGGTGAAATTCATTAATCTTGCTTTCTTTTAATTCTTGCATCATGATTAGATCTCAATTTGTAATTGTTGCTCTTGTTGTGATGTTCGAGTAAAACTCCGCTCGTTAAGGAGTCGAGAAGATTGTAGAATGATGATGTAACAAATTCTAATACTATTTTTAAGTCCTACGAGTTTTGTAAACCCTAGCAAGTTCAAGAATCGATGACCTAGTTTTGTAGCGATGCTTTCTTGATTATGATCGCTCGAAATTAGGGATCTACGATCGTTTCTTGAATTTACTAGAGGCTAGAATGTGAATGACATCGACGAAAGAACAAGGGATAAGATGAAACCCTAGTTTCACAAGAAATCCCTAATTCTCATCGATGATCATCGATCTAGTATCAATTCATCGAAGGATAAGAATACGTAATTGTAAGATTACATCACATCTATAGATCCGATCGATTCCTACGAGCCTCATTTCGATTCTTGAGATTTGGTTTGGAAAAATCAACAAACGATCAATTCTTGATTCTATCTTTTAATGCTTTCTTAGATCTAGTTTTTTCTCTTTCTTGAACATCAACTACAAATCATGAATTGTTTTGTTTTCTTTCATTAAAGTTTCAATTCATCTAATTCGAAAGACGAACGATTACACTTTCCCTGTGGACGATCCGCACACACATACTAACTACAATCCGACACCGTAGTTGATTGCAGTCAAATAATTTTTGGTTGTGATTTCTTTACAATTCCATACTACACATCGAGAATTCTTTTCAATCAATGGCTCCGTTGCCGGAGACTATTTGATTCGATTTACACAAACAACATTTTATTACAATCAAATGGCGCCGTTGCCGGGGACTATTTGATTCGATTTATTACAATCACAAGAAATTATCATCAATCAAATGGCGCCGTTGCCGGGGATAGTGCGCTAATAGTTCGTATTTTGAAATTTGAGTTGAACAATTTATTCCATCATATTTTTTTTAAGATCTAAATTCGTGCAAACACTAATACGTGTGTTGTGATTTGTTGCGAGAAAATCTGGAATCATTGGAGCTGGAGAAAAATTTTTCTGAAAATTCCTGAGAGCTGTAGAACTCAACAGAAAGCTACTGTTAAAAATTGGTAGAGTGAACAGTACATTGGAGCGCGGAAGAGCGACACCAGAGCCTTACCTGCGGCGGTTCCACGGCTGACCTATCTCTTCACTGCACCAAACTTCCTCTGTAACTTTCTATCTTTCTTATCTCTTACTTTCTCTGCTCCAACTAACACTTTACTGCAGGATTCTTTGCAAATAAATCGCAGCGCCGCAAAGCAAAATAAAATTTGTGCGTGTTTTTGATTCTTGTGGTTGTTGCATATTAATACGGAAATTTAAGGGGCACGACCAAATCCAAATTAGGTGGGGATTTCATTACCCTTCCTAGGCCCCGAAAATCGCAAAACTTGCATCCGCATTTGACCCTCATTAATTAAAAGAAATCTAGAGATGACTCTAAGGACTGTCGCGCTCAATTAGGACAAGAGAGGGCCGTGGGTAATTCATTGTTTATCTGCGTTTTTCTGTGGTGCCTAAGGCGAGTGTGTCTAAGGCTAGTGGTTATTAATTAGGCCCACTGTAGCGGTGGTTCCTTCCCACTTACCTGGCACTTATCCGGCCACAGGGGGACAAAGAGGCAGTGGAGGATTTATCCTGCGACTTGTCTTTTGGCAGTTAGGAGCGGTCTAGAGTTTGACCTAGGTGACCACTAGATTTTAGGGTTTTGCTTGTTGCATTTGTTTTGTTGCATCATTTTTTCAAAAAAATCCGTATCTTTTTCAAAACAAACACCACATTCATATCATTTCCCCTAATTATAAATTCACGCTGCCACTTTTATTAACCTTTTTTAGTGCAAGATAGGCTGGACACGGGTGTCTAGTGCCCGTTAGTCTGCGTTTCCCTCATCGACCCAAAAGTCGGTATTTCTACATTTACCTTTCTTTTACCCACCACCACACCCACATCGATGGATCCACCTCCATCGAACTTCTTTTCCACTACTCTGCCGCCGTCCGTTGGTGCGCAGATTCCACCTCGCATCTCTCTCCAAGAGAGATGCTATCCAACACGAAGCCCACTTTCCACCCGTCTTTCCACACCACCAGCCAACGGGGAAAATTTTCAAATAAAACCCCAATACATCAACCTTCTACCAAAATTTCACGGTCTCGAGTCTGAAGACGCATACGTGTTTATCACGAAATTTGAAAATGTATGCGCAATGATGGGTACTTCATAGCTTTCTGTGGATGCTTTCCGTCTTCGTCTTCTCCCATTCACTTTGTGCGATTTAGCCGAGAAGTGGCTATATAACACTACCGCACATTCCATTTCAAATTGGGACAAATTTGTCAAAGCATTCCTTAAGAAATTCTACCCCCATCAAAAGACAGCTCGAGTCCGTAGCGAAATCTATCAATTCACCCAGTTTCCAAATGAAACATTTTCAAAATGTCTTGAACGTTTCAAGGATCTGTTAGTCCAATGTCCACATCACGGCATCCCGAGATGGGAATTGTGCCGAATCATTTATGAGGGCATTACTCCATACACAAGACAGTCCCTTGAATCCATGTGTCAAGGCAATTTTATGACCAAAGTTGATTGGGAAGCCTGGAAATTTCTAGAAGATTTCGCTGAAAAATCTTTACAGTGGGAGGGTGTGAGTCAATCGTCTAGGGATGGCAATGATATTTCCATAGGAATTAGAGCTGAAATTTCAGCTTTACACAAGAAATTTGACGCTATGGAAAATAAATTTTTAGCTGCCGCCCTGAGTCAAATATCACTCTCCAAAACTGTATGTGGTTGTTGTTCTGATCCGTCTCACTTGACGGAAGAATGTCCGTTTCAAGGTCCTGAGCATACCAATTCATCATTTCAAAGACCTAGAAACGATCCATCTTCCTCCACATATGATCAAGGTTGGAGGAATAACCCTAACTTTGCTTGGAACCAATCACAATTTCAAAACACGGTTCCAATCCAAAACAATTTCCAAGGGGCCCCTCCACCACAACAGCACCCACAACTTCTATTGAGTCAGCACCCCTTCCAATCACAAAACTTCCAAAATCCGGCCAACACTTTTACACCGTCTAATCCTTTGCAATTGACCGGTACAGATAATATCTCTGCACTAGCACAAACCTTGGATACATTCATGAAACAATCCATTCAAGGGACGGCAAGTTTGCAATCTTCCGTCGAAAATGTAATGAAGATCATTATCTCTCAAAATGAGAACATCAAATCGATGGAAGAACAAATTGCACAACTAAAAGCCGATATGAGTGCACGAGAGAAAGGGAAACTTCCAGCTCAACCTTTACCCAATCTTGGCAATTCACATCCTGTGGATGCAATCACGTTGAGATCTGGAAGAGTGCTTGACCATCACGTTGGGGAAGAGTTTGATGATACTGATAAATCAATCAATAACACCCCGACTGAGACCTTTCCACACACTTCTGACCCCAGTTCTTTTACCCCACCATTTTCTTCCGAGCCTATTCTTCATTTCCCAAAAGGCTCGCCATTACAGCCCACCTCTTTTACCCCTCCACGGACGATTCCCACTTCTATTCCGGGATCGATTCCACACCCACTTCCTTCTCCTATGATGGACCCATCGCTTATTGCTAAAGCACCTTATCCTAATCGGTTAAGGGCTAACACACCGAGTCCACATATGGAGAAGATTATGAACATTTTTAAGCAAGTAAACACCAACATCCCTCTCCTAGATGCCATCCAACAAGTTCCTTCCTATGCGAAAACTCTTAAGAACTTGTGCACTAGGAAGAGGAAGAATCCAGTGCCTAAGAAGATTTTCATGGAAAAAACAATAGACACGGCTTTCCCCCAACAATTACCGAGGAAACGTAAGGATCCTGGATATCCTACTATTTCCGTTTCTATCGGGGAAAAACACATTAACCGTGCTCTATTAGACCTTGGCGCTAGTGTTAACTTGCTTCCATACTCAGTCTATGAGCAATTAGGGATCGGAGAGTTGAAGCCAACCAATTGCACTCTCCAGATGGCTGACCGATCAATCACCAAACCTAGGGGTGAACTGTAGGATGTGTTAATAAAAATCGGAGAATTTATATTCCCGGTAGATTTTATTGTAATTGATACACAGCCTGTAGCGAACCCACGGAATCAAATTCCGGTGATTTTAGGTCGCCCCTTTTTGGCCACTTCCAATGCTATTATCAACTGTCGTAATGGTTCTATGACCCTATCTTTCGGGAATAGGTCAATAGAGCTGAACATTTACAAGTTGGGAAGTGTACCCTCCGAACCTATTGCTCAGGTCTGTTCTGTCGACTTAATGGATGTCGACAGCAGCGAATTTGATGATCCTCCTGATATCGATCTTGACTCTTTTCATACGTTATTGTTTGACCCAACTATGTATCATACACATACGGACTCTTCCACCGAGATGTCCGGGTCAACAATTAACACGGATTATGAAATGTTCTTAGAGTCTGAAGATCACCCCGCACTTTGTGATGACATTATTCACCGGGGTATTGATGGAACTTTTGAGGAGATCTTCGCTGATGAACTCGCATTTTTGAATGACACGGGTGTTGAGATGAATCATCTCCCAATCAATGAAATTGAACCTCCACCCCTTCTTCTTAACTGTAAAAAGAATGCGAGTAATCCATCACATTCACTGCATCGTCTCTCCAAAATGAGACGCACACACATTCTCTTCCACCACTTACCTTTTACCCACTTCTTCTTCCACCAACCCGAGCACTTCATTGATAAAATTTTCGAATGGTTGGTGTTAACATTTGGTCTTTGCAAAGCTTGGCATCGACCACTGATTTTTGACCCCCACTTATGGATTTTAAAAGATTAACATTGCATAACTCAAGTTTGGGGAGGTACATTTTTTCGGGCTCCTGAAAAGAGAATTTTTACAAAATTTTGAGCCAAAAATTAGTTTGGGGGAGGTTCTTCACTTAAATATTTTGCCCCCACTAATAAATTCCTCCCAAGCTTACAGTTTTTTTTCGAGATTTAGCAGAAGACAACAGTGAGGACACTGTTGAAAACAAGTTTGGGGGAGGTTTGTGCTTATTTTCGCATCATTTGCATATCATTTGCATAAGCACAAAACATTTTTTTTTGAAAAACCATAAAAATTTAAAAATTTTCAAAACTATAAAAATATTTTTGTACATAAATAAGATAATAAAAGATTAGATAGTGAAAAATTACATCCATGAGATTAGAAAAATTTAAGAAAACTAAGAAAATTAGAAGTTTTCTTATACGAACTAGTAATAAGTAGTTATGAGCCGTTGTCCCAAGGGTTTATAAGATGAAGGACGTCACTAATCTGAGGATAAAAATAAGTCTGAAAAATAGTTTCTATTCTGGAAGCCAAACATTTTGAACGTTGCTACCCTGCTATTCGCACTTACACACATCTTAAAGCCTGGGATAGTAGAGGATACCTTGAAATGCTCTTGTCTTAAAGCCAAAAGTATGAAAAAAAGAAAAATATGTTTTAAAGTGGTGAGAAAAATGGACACTGGTTTTGTTATCACCAAGGGCAATAAAAATATATAGCAAAAGGGTGCTTCTTCACCTAGTGCTCCAAGGTCAACTGGTCTGGGAGTCACTGCTATGCCTGAGGTGGTGCAAGATTAGGAAAATACACCAAGTTAGCAAGCACATTAGTAATCGGTCGGTTAGTACCTCAAGAAGTATTAACGGTCGCATGAAAGTGTGTGAGCTCATCGGAAAAAAAAGTATACTGAGGCTGATAGGCAAGAGTATGATAGCTTGAATTGAATTCTCCGGGTGTAGGGATGTCTTTACACACACGCAGGGTGATATGATCGATGTTTGGAATAAAGATAGGAATGAAGAATAAGACGATGTTTTATTGAGGGAGGACGTGATTTCTGACATCTTTTCATGACCATTAAGATAGGGCTCATGACAACCGAAAAGCTAGCTTAGTTGGAAACCCTAATTTTCAAAGTCTTTCTTTTACAATTCTTTTCTTTAAATGTAATATTCATGATCTTTCTTTTATTATTGGATTTTGTGGGTGCAATCCGCTGAAAACCCTCAGGAGACAACACTCCTCCTACTAGGGACACCTAGAGGTTTAAAGGCTTGTTGCACGTGCTCAGTGCAATCGTGTTGCCTACGAAAGTGTGCTAGTTAGTTTTTCTCTTTCTTTATTTTCTCCTTCTCTTTTTTAATAAAACATTCGCTCGAGACGATCGAAATTAAGTTTGGGGGTATTTGATCAGTCGAAAATATTGTATATTTTAGCCGGCAATTTCCTTAACATTTGCATACACTTAGAAGTGTTCGGCATTCATATTCTACATATTAACAAATCTGTCACAAAATATGAGATTGCATGTACTAGACTTTTTAACCGACACTTTAAAGGAAATTAACCGCATTTCATGGCATCGCATCATTTCTATATTTGCGCAACACTTGTCTTGAGTATGTGCAGGAAATACGGAAGGAAAACAAAGAGCTGATCAACATTACGCCAGCTAAATCATTTCAGATCTGGTAGCATTTCAGAGGGAGAAATACAATTCTATATATCAAACAGAGGTCCAAAAGTCAGCCCAAGACTACCACAGAGAGCACAAGGCCCAAGGCCCCAAAAGCGCCGCTCTTCCGCGGCATAAGAAGGCTTGCGCCGCGTAAGCGCGGCGGTTATGCCACGTCAGCCGTCAAGTTTTGGGCACTATTCATCTATCTGGTCCCACAGTCCATTCTGATACTTAAAATTCCAGAACTCTCACGAAGCTGCTGCCAGATCAGCATAGAAAATTAAGGAAGGCTAATCCTAATTAAGCTCCTAAACTAATCCTCTTTTAGAAGCTCCTCCTAACTAATCCTCATCTAGAACCTTCTCCCCTAACTAACTTTTGGAGGGAAATTTGAATTTCCTCAACAAACTTTTGGAGGGAAAGTTAGAATTTGAAATCCTAGATCTAGGGTTAGTTATCTATAAATAGGAGCCTAAATCTAAGGGTTGAGGTTGTTCATCATTAGTTAGTTCACCATTAGTTAAAAAATAATTCCCTCTTTCATCATCTTCTTCCACAAGTCTCGTGACATGGCTTGTGCGAAACCCTAACCCTAATTCCACTCCAAATCCGAGATCTTGAGTACCAAATCAAGCGAGAAGTCTTCAACCTTTTAGGAGCCGAGCCGATCTTCAATCGGGCAAGTGATCCAAGCCGATCCGCGATCCACGGAGACGAGCGAAGCCAAGTCGACGATCAAGTTTTTCCTCTTGTAGTTCTTGAGCGAATGTAACTAAATTGTTGATATCAATAAAAGGTGAAATTCATTAATCTTGCTTTCTTTTAATTCTTGCATCATGATTAGATCTCAATTTGTAATTGTTGCTCTTGTTGTGATGTTCGAGTAAAACTCCGCTCGTTAAGGAGTCGAGAAGATTGTAGAATGATGATGTAACAAATTCTAATACTATTTTTAAGTCCTACGAGTTTTGTAAACCCTAGCAAGTTCAAGAATCGATGACCTAGTTTTGTAGCGATACTTTCTTGATTGTGATCGCTCGAAATTAGGGATCTACGATCGTTTCTTGAATTTACTAGAGGCTAGAATGTGAATGACATCGACGAAAGAACAAGGGATAAGATGAAACCCTAGTTTCACAAGAAATCCCTAATTCTCATCGATGATCATCGATCTAGTATCAATTCATCGAAGGATAAGAATACGTAATTGTAAGATTACATCACATCTATAGATCCGATCGATTCCTACGAGCCTCATTTCGATTCTTGAGATTTGGTTTGGAAAAATCAACAAACGATCAATTCTTGATTCTATCTTTTAATGCTTTCTTAGTTCTAGTTTTTTCTCTTTCTTGAACATCAACTACAAATCATGAATTGTTTTGTTTTCTTTCTTTAAAGTTTCAATTCATCTAATTCGAAAGACGAACGATTACACTTTCCCTGTGGACGATCCGCACTCACATACTATATACAATCCGACACCGTAGTTGATTGCGGTCAAATAATTTTTGGTTATGATTTCTTTACAATTCCATACTACACATCGAGAATTCTTTTCAATCAATGGCTCCGTTGCCGGAGACTATTTGATTCGATTTACACAAACAACATTTTATTACAATCAAATGGCACCGTTGCCGGGGACTATTTGATTCGATTTATTACAATCACAAGAAATTATCATCAATCAGAACTCTATTCAATAGATATATAGCTGTCTCAAGAGCATAACACCAGAAAAAAATAGGCAACTCAGCAGTACTCATCATAGAGCGCACCATATCTAATAGGGTGTGATTCCTCTGCTCGGATACACTGTTGTGTTGTGGTGTATATGGAGGAGTATGCTGGGAGAGAATCCCATTCTCTTTTAGATAATCACGGATTCCCCGCTCAAGTACTCTCATCCCCGATCATATCGTAGGATTTTAATACTTTTGCCCGTCTGGTTTTCTACTTCCCACATATATTCCTTGAATTTCTCAAAATCTTCAGACTTGTGTTTCAACAAGAACACATGCCCGAACCTTGAGGAATCATCGGTGAATATAATAAAGTATGAAAAATCATTCCTGGCATGTATAGACATAGGACCGCATACATCACTATATATCAGTCCCAAGAGTTCAGCAGCTCTTTCTCCGTGTCCAGTAATCGGAGTTTTGGTCATCTTGCCTTTGAGACATGACTGGCAAGTTTCATAAGATGAAAATTCGAACGAATTCAAATATCCATCTTTATGCAACTTAGCCAGTCTTGTCGTATTGATATGACCTAGTCTACAGTGCCACAAGAAGGCTCCGTTCATTTCTGAACTTTTCCTCTTGTTTGTGTTCTGTACGTTAAGAACTTTACTTTGATTAAGAACGTATATACTGTTACATAACGTACCATATCCAATCAACACTTGATTCTAGAAAATGATCATAACATTAACCTCTAATATGAGATTATATCCTTCTTTAGTTAGCAAAGAAACGATATAATGTTTCACATCGTCTTTGGTACGTCGTAACAGTCATTCAGAATCAATGCATTACCAGTTTGTAATACAAGGTGATAATCGCCAACTGCCTTGGCTGCAACAATTGCACCATTCCATATTGTAAGAGATTTATCACCCTTTCCCAGTTCTCTACCTTTTTTATCCCATGTAAAAAATTACATACGTGGGATCCTGATCCGGTATCCAATACCCAGTACGTAGAACAAACTGAGAAACAGATCTCTGTAACGAACACACCGGAAGAAGATGCATCAAAATGCCATTTATTCGTATGCGTGGCGCGGGAATCCTGATATTCTCCTATCCCTTGCTCAGACTTATGACACTTATAAGATGGAGCAGGACTAACGTTCCTTAGCCCTGTATAAAAGGAGGGTTCGGTTAATACATCCATATTATTATCATGATTAAGGCGTGACGTTGGTTGCTGCCTGGAGAGAGAGATAAGGAAACACGTTAGCGTGCGCTCTTTGCAAGATTAGATTGGTTATTATCTTATCTAATCAGGATGGCTCCCGCTGTTTTTATCAAATCTTCCTTCAAACCCTAAAAGATAAGATTAGCCGGGATTAATTACACCCTACAAGTTCGCTAATCGTTCGGCCAGGCTAGTGTCGGTACCTTGAGGGAGGTTCCCCGTGCTTTCGCATGGACCTAATTAAAATAAACCTCATTTCCCTAGAGTCTTAATCCTGTTGACACCTTTCTAGACACCTACTTGATCGGCTAATTCCAGCAAGGCTCGAGTATCTCTCATTGCAAAACTCTCCAAGGAGTAACTCCTACTTGCAGTGGGTATCGGGATCCAACTATCACATAGAAGGTATGCAATCTCATTGAAAATTTTAACACTTGAAATTCCCGATAATAGTTTTTACCCCTAGCGTCCTATGATCTTGATGGAGGCCAAACTACCCATAGGGCGCTAGTCAAGTTCAACCCGTTCATTTCTTGATTGAATTAGACCCACCCGCATGACCCTTGACGGAGGCCAAACAACGCCATACGAATACCCTAATCCAATCGCATCATATGCTACAGATAAGTACTAATCAGCTACCGTACACTACGCCTTGACGGAGGCCAAACTACCTAGCACGAGTATTAAAATAGCACTTTTCTGAAATAACGGAGGGCTACGCAGGTTTTTAAGAAAACCATGACCGTAATGAACTTTATATCGTTGTAGAATCTAATGTTTTTGAAAAGGAGTGTTTTTTAGGCTTTTGCTAGTTTTTCTTAAGAGGTCACTCCCGGTGTAGGGATCTCGGCTCTTTCCTTATCGAATGAGGTGCAGGATATTCAGGAATATCACTATGCAAAGCAAGAAATAGAAGCAATCAAAAATAAAACCGAGTGAGTTGTAGCATTTGCTAGTTTCGCTAAATAGTTAACTCCCGGTGAAGGGATCTCGGCTCTTTCCTCATCGAATGAGGTGTTTGATATTTATCAAGGAATACCACTATGCAATGAAAAAACTAGAGCTACCCTTTTTATTGAAAATTTGAATCTACAACATCTTTTGGTTTCTTTCTTTTCATTAATCTCATTAATGAAGTCTCATCAATTAATGTTTCCTAAACATTACAGAAAAATGAAACGAAAATAGAACGTATGCTTATGTCCTCCGCATTGGCCACGGGGCCCTATCATCCACCGTTAGGTTACTTAACTACCGGCAGAGCGGGGTCTAGACTAGCGCGGGTACAAAATATAAGAAACGTTTATTATATATCATATATATAATATTACATTCGTCTCATGCGGTTATATGATCAACATCACAGAGAAAAGCAGCAGAAGCATCATATGAAACATTAGATATACTAGGATTTACGTGTTTTAAATTTAGCCAATAATATAAAACACGGATTCCACATTCGTGATGAATAGCCAAACCCACATCCCTAGACCCATACGAGAGCGGCATGTAACCCTGTCAATTCTAGAGTTAGGAGACCCGGTCTCAACTCCTTGAGATGGTCTTCCACTGGACTCTAGAACCCGGGTACTTGTGCTCCCCGCCTTGGGTCTATCCTAATGCGGAAAAGTAAATAATATACAACAATGGTGAAATCATCCTCAACCTGGTAGTACCCCAATAAAAGAATATTACATACAGATTTTACATGAATGAAAATAAAAACCTGCATCTCACATAAAAAACCCCGGCTATTCTTTCATGACGATCCAACAAATCATATCAATAGAAACACATGATATCACATGTCATCAACGTAAGCAAATATACATATCTTTAAAACTCATTGACATATAGCAACGAGATTGGGATACTCCACATATTACACTTACGGTCGTAGAAAAAGAAACAGAAAACAACAATGATTAGAATCCGCAATACCCTTGACATCATAAACCCGGAATATATCATATTCCGGATTTCATGCCGAACATGTAAAACTTGCATTTTAGTCTCAAATTGAAAACTCTTTTCAATTGGTTGTCGGATAATTCAACAAGATTCCCAACTTAGTGATCGCGTACAATACGCAATTGCGACGAAGTTTTGATCCAAATCAAAACTTCGTGGCAATCGATCATTTGAGACTAAACGGCTAGTTTTACAATATACTAACTAGTTTTCATAAAAATAATTAATCCGGATTCTAATAATTATATCACACACATCACAAAGCATGTATAGTAACCGCGACATTAGAATTCCGCACCTAATTAGCAAACTAAACCAATTTTTCCAACACATGAAAAATCAGTGAGCTAAACTTTCAAAACCGATCATTTTAAGCCAATCCAGGAGTCGAAACGAACACAAAACACGCCCGAATCTTCGCAGGGGCGAAGACCCACAAGTAAGTATTGAATGGAGGGCCTCGGAGGGGTACAAACACCCGGGGGCTACCTCGAGGTGGCCCCCAGAAGTTGGCAGACCCGAGAGCACCGATTTGGGGTGCTCTTGGGTCACCCACCCCCAAGGCCACCAAGTGGTGGTCTTTCGGTGTAGTCCTGGACACTGGTCTCCCCCGAGGCATCCCCGGGGTGCGCACGCTCCATCCCGCGGCTTCTCGGTTCAAACCGTGATCCCGCGGGGTGTGCAAACATCTCAAAACATCATTTTCGAAATTGTTTTTATCGGCTGTTTTCACACGATAAAAACGGCGGATTTCTAACGTCGCTACAAGTTACCCTAATATTCTAGCATGGCTCTGATACCATGAAAGTCTACCCTAGCACAGTCAAGGGGTTCTGAGTGGCATCAAGCATGCCAAAATCAAATTTTTCTAGGTGCTAAGCTAGACTATACAAGATCATTACTAGAATTTTAGGGTTTTAGCTATGTGATGTGAACAACTTTAGAAAGTTTAAGAAGTTATACCCTATAGGATCAAGTCCTTCTCTTCTTAAGCTCCTTGTAGTAGTCCTCTTGAATCCTCTAGACTCCACTTCGAGTTGAATGAACCTCCTTGTAGATCTTAGCGTCGAAGATGATCCACCCGAAGCTCACTAGGTCAAGCTCTTTCTTCACTAAACACTTTAGTGAAGAAAACACACTACACTTGATAGCTAGTCAAGTGTAGAATGATGAAGTAGGGGATTAGATTTGCTCACTAATGTATTCAAAAATCCACGATTCACATCATATGTGAGGGTTTGGATTTTTGAAGCAATTGAAGAAGAAGAAGAAGAAGAGAGCAAGAGCAACTCAAGAATGAGCAAGCATGGAAAATGGCTAAGTGTTGGAATGAGCTAAGAATGAATGGCAACACTTGACCCCCACTCATTCAAGCATGGAATTTTGCAATATAAAATTGCAATCATACTTGAATAGTGAGTCAAGATGAATAAACTATGAATAAACCCTATGCTTGCAACCATGCTCTCATTTTCCACACCTTTTCTATTTTTCTCAAAAATAGAAAATCAAGCCATGCTTCACTATATATATATATATATATGTATGTATATATATATATATATATATATATGTATGTATATGTCTATGTATATCTATATATATATGTGTATGTATATATGTATATATAATGAAGAATAATTAGTGAGCTAATGATATTAGTTAAGATATAATTATATCACATATAATATATATATATATATCACATTATTAAATCAACACTTGATTTAATAATCCGGTTATATCACATATGCCCGACTAATATCATTCATCTGTATATCACATTATCAAATCAAAACTTGATTCGACAATCTGGTTATATCACATATAACCGAACCGATAAAAGATAACTGCCATATTACAATACGGTATCACATACTCATATTTAATCAGGCCTACGTATATATCAACATATGTGTCCTACTTCGTTTCGCTTGAACCAGGAAATTTCTGTGTGGGACTCTAAAGATTCATCAATACGCCAGCAGTAGGTGATGATCACATCAATCACCTACATGCCGTCAGCGGTACTAGCTGGACGTAACGGCTACCTGGGTATTGAGCGATATGAAGATCAACAAGCAAGCTCGTCCATAGTCTCCATGAAGCCTATCAGTAACACTACCGTACATTCCGGTCTCTTCGTCTGATATGTCGCATATGATATCTAGGGATGGTAAATTTCAGTGCCCAGTAACATGATAAGTCATGCCGATGTCTTACCTATAACGGTTCGAGAAACTACTGATAACTCTTATCAGTAAATCTCAGCAACAGCCCTAGTCAGGGACTTCCAGTTATAGCCAATCGAGCATAGCGCAATATCAACCCCCAATACCGGGAGAGACGAAACCCCTCCTATCGCTCATTGCCTCCATGCGACTCGGTACTGTACCCAAAATCCACCTGTTTTCACGACTCCTTTGAGCCGTGGTAGGGAGAAAATCAAAGCACAGTGAGAGCCACACAAGACTCTATGACGATCTCGGGTCTACAGACTAACCTGTACCAGTGTCACCAGAGGAATGCTATTTGACGATAGGTATACTGCCACATAGGAGCCCTCGGCGAGTCCTGTTCGGTGTACCCATTCTCCAATGAGAACCTGTGTACAATCTTTGATGTCACACACCAATGGTTGCGGGATCAACCATCACCCTCAAAGGGACAAGAAACATACATAATAGTCTACTCTGGAATATCAGTGCCTAGGTCTCGATATTCCTACAACTAGGAACTGATTGAAGGATGTACTTGTGGACCACCCTGGCCCTACTAGTATGATCTCATCATAATCCTGGTAGTCAAGTACATATCCTAAGGGCTTTAAAAACATGTGAGAGCAAGACAATAAAGAATACCAATCAACATGTGAAGATAAAGAGTAACCAGATAGCATATTATCATGTCAAGAAAGAAAGTCCTCTATATATATGTCCAATCATCCACTGTAATATACATCACATGTACAATAATGGCCTCTAGTGCATACATATAACTAACAATATGCTCAAGATGTTGTTTTCATGAGATCTCTGGATTTGAGAACCGCAGTAATATTTCAAAAGGAATTATGTATTGCTTTAAAACACGGTTCTCTTGATATGATATTTAGAGGTGTCCACCACGAGTTTTCTCGATTCTGAGCAGTGAGTATACCCTATTCGAGGAGCAGGAGGCATCGTTTGCGGCTACATGGTGTACCCGGTAAGGTATCCCGGCAAAAGAAGCTCGAGATGTAGACGATGAGCCTGGCAGGGGGAGCTCTACCTACCGGTGATAGTTTTAGGCTCGGCGGATATTTGGAGGATACCGACTGGAGTCGTGAGATGTGTTAGTTATATGTATTCCCTAGAGGCCATTATTATACATGTGATGTATATTATAGTGGATGCTTGGACATATATAGGGAGGACTTTCTTTTTCGACATGATAGTATGCCATCTGGTTGCTCTTTATCTTAACATGTACACTTATTGTCTCTCTATTACATGTTCATAATCGGATGAGTACTTGACTACCAGGATTATGATGCAGATCATACTAGTGGGGCAGTGGTATTCGGTAAGTACATCCTTCAACTGTTCCTAGTCGTGGGAGTATCGAGACGGAGCATCGATATTCTAGTGTAGACTGGCGTATACGCTTCTCAACCCATGTGATGGGCGATGGATGATCCCATATCCATTGGTGTTTGACATCATAGATGGTATATGGGTAGTCAGCGGAGACTGGGTACACTGAACGGAATCGCCGAGAACTCCTAGATGATATTATACCTATCATCAGATAGCAGTTCTCTGGTGACACTGGTACAGGTTAGTCTGTCGACCCGAGATCATCATAGAGTCTTGCAATTCCCACAGTGCTTTGATTTCCACCTTACCAAGTTCAAGAGATTGTGCAAAACGTTGGTTTTTGGGTACAGTCCCAAGTCACATAGAGGCAATGAGCGATAGGAAGGGAATTCGTCTTTCCCGGTATTGGGGGTTGATGTTGCGCTATGCTTGATTGGCCATAACAGGAAATCCTTGTCCAGGATTGCTGAGATTTACTGGTAAGTGTTATCAGTAATTTCTCGAACCGTTATGAGCCTCACATCGGCATGACTTATCAAGCTATTGGGGTCTAACGATTTCAACTCCTAGGTTGTGATATGCGACATATCAGACGAAGAGACCGGACTGTACTGTATTGTTACTGAACGGATTTGCAGGAGTATGAGCAGGCTTGCTTTTTGATCTTCTGATCGCTCAATACCCGGGTGGACGTTCTGTTTACCAGACCGCTTGCGGCCTTTGGGTGACTGATATGATCACCACCTACTGCCGGCATATTGACGAGTCTTTAGAGTCCTACACAGAGGTTTCCTGGCTCAAGCAAAATGAAGTAGGAGCATATATGTGATATGTGCAGGACCGAGATTAATATTAGTATGTGATACCGTATTCTATTCTCGCGATATGCGATATTGGTCGGTTATATGTCATATAACCGGGCTGTCGAATCAAGTGTTGATTTGACAAGTTGATACATTTGATATTAATCGGTTGTATGCGATATAACCGGATTATTAAATCAAGTGTTGATTTAATAATTTAATGTATAATTATATATTTGATATATTAACTTACATTAACTAATATTAGCTCACTTAAGATTTCTTTTTCTCACTAGTGTACACTTAGTATATATGTGATATATATTAATGTACATCTTTTGTGTCATACTTGATGCCACATGCTATACGGGTGTGTGAGATTCACACCATGATTATAATAATGTAAGGTTTTGTTTATTTAAAGAAATCAAATTAGTTAGAAATTAGTCGAATGGTTGAAGCTTGTGGAACTATTGACCAAGTCCACTAATTTTTTTTTACTTGAAGATATTTATTAACCTAACCATTATTGTTTAGCCATGGTTTAGTCTCTACATGAGTTAATATATGATATTAATTCACCCATGGTTGCTATTCTCACCACTTGATTCATTCTTCACTTGCTTCATTCCATGGTTTCATTGTTCATCTCCTTCCTCCAGCTTTCTAGCTTCATGAGAGGTGAAGGAAATTAGTGAAAAAATTATTTGTAAAGTGAGCAAAATTCCAACTTCATCATCCTCTTCTCTAGTAGCCATTTAGATTGGGTTGTTTCTTCACTAGTACATCACATAGTGAAGAGTTAGCTTGAGTTAGTGTCTCCTCGACGTAGATCATCTTTGGCATTGAAGACTTCAAGCAAGCTTGTTCATTTCACCTTGTGGAGCCTCACTAGAGTCCGGGAGATCACTACTTGGAGCGAAAGGACTACTACACGGAGCTATTGAAATGAAGGATCGGTCTACAAAGGTTTTATTCCTTGTTCACTTTGTATGTAAAGTTGTTTGCATGATAGTTCCGTCTAAATCTCTAGTTAAGATTCTAGGTTAGGGTTCTTTAGCGCGCCAAAAATTTAAAAAACGGCATGTTCGAGGCCTCCCGAAACCCAGCGGTCGCCCTAGGGAACCCAGCAGTGGTATCAGAGCCATGCTAGAGAATTAGATGATATTATTGGATTACGAAACCGAAACAACTCCGAAACACACAAAATAAAAACATAGTTTCTGTTGAATTTTTCAGGGTGTTCAAAATTTTTTTAACCAACTGCAGAATGTTACATGAATACCACAGGAAAACGAACCCCTCTCGCTGGAAAATGGCCGGCCACATCATGTTAAAAACCGGCCCCACCGGTTTTTTAAAAGCTTTCTGGGTTCGTTATTGAGTGGTGTTCCAGTCTCTGGGTTTCGGTGTTTTAGGTGTTGCTTGTTTTTACTGATATTGCATATGATGTTATATTTTTGTAAAGGCAATTCAGAGTGTTTCATAGTGGTAATTCTAACATTATTTCGGATTATTTAGACGACGTTAAAAAGTTCGAACGGATATCAATAACTCATTTTTCCCTCACTGGAAATTTTCCAAGAGTTGGATTTTTCCTAGTTTAAAATCTTCAGAAAATCATGCAGGTGTTTTCTATAAACCCTCTAGAAGAACGAAACCCTAACTCGATTCTGTGACCGTCGGAACCGCCACCAAACCCTAGGGTTTGTGTTAGTTCCGCGGTGCCATAGGTGAGGCAAGGGTTGACTCTTTTACGGTTGGTCCATAGGTGTTGTGACATGTTCTGTGTATTTTTTTAACTCCGCTCAAGTGTTGAGTTCTTTAGGAAATTTTGGGTGTTTGTTGATTCGAACGAAAAGTTTAAAATCGTTTACCTATCTGTGACTGTGATACAATACTTGGAGTCCACAATATTTAGTTTTATGAAAACTAATTTGAATTTTATAAATCTAGCAATTCAGTCTTATGTGATCGGTTGTGACGGGATTTTGATGTGGATCAAAAGTCCGTCGCAATCATGTAGTGTATGTGGATACTCGTCGGGTAACCTTACTAGATAGCCAAGCCCCATAGCCCCGACCAAGTGACTGTAGGAGAACCCCGTCACCAAAAGTATCTATTCGGGTGCTCGCGGCCATGATGTTTCGCCTAAGTGCACTTCGTCGACGGTATCGGGGGTGCGGCCGTCTACTAAAGTGTAACATTTCAAAAAAATAAAATACTATTTTTGGGAAATTCCAGAATTTAATATTAATTTTTAATGAATATTTTAATAGTTGGTATAATTACATACCGACAAATGGTTAAAATTCTGGAGAAAATTAAAGAAATTCTAAATTTGGGCATTTTGTGGAAATTTCACAGTTTTTATGAGGGATTATATGTTATTTTGGTGTTAATCGCGATTAAAAATCGCTAAGGGATTTTTGGCTTTTTGTGCAAAATGTGCACATGACATTTCCTAAGACTTGCAAACTTGTCTCATGTTTTGGACTCATGATAAGCCAAGGGTGAAGCATGCTTAGATGACCATGGTAACTTTAACCAATTGGTTAGGTGAGTGGGGTTACTTAAGAGTTTTAGCTTGGCTAAGGATGATTAGGGTTAGGTTGACTTGTGTAGGAGAGTGTGAGCCATGAATGGCTTGAGGGTGCTAACATGGTTCAAGAGTGAGAGAGAGGTGGCTAGAGTGTGCATGATCCCTCTCAACCTTCATTATCCGTTGTGTTCTTTCATACTACCTCTCACTCTCACACATTACACCACTTCAAAACAACTTCAGCCCATATACCATCACTTCAGCCCCATATCAAATATCATCAGCAGAAATTCAGCAGCCCTACATCAGCAACTGATACATCTTATCATCCCTAACAGTTGCAGCTACCACCCTAGCACCTTAGCCTAAAACCTACACCCCAAATCCCTTACATCGGCAGCTACTTCAGCCCCCGCTACACCTGTTGCTTCAGCAATCACACCAGCCTCAAAAAAATCACATCTGCAGCATCATTTCAGCTGCAACTGCAGCTGAGGCAAACTATCAGCCCAATTCCAGCATCAGCTCAGCACAAAGCAACCCAATTTCCAGCACATCAGCAGCTTCATCCCTCAAAACACACCAACACAACACCAATAAAACATTTTCAGCCACATTTCCTATCAGCCACAGCCCCATTCAAAAACAACAGCAACACAAATCAGCTTCAGTATCAGCTACTGCAGCATCTTCTGGAGCACAAGGAACAACTCCACAGCAGCAACCACCCCTCCTCCTTCCTTCATCCTCTTTTCCCCTGCATTCTAGGAGTTTCTTGAGGTATAATCTCACAACCAACTCCTATCTTGTTAAGTTTTGGGTTATTAACTGATAGTTTACTGTTATATTGAAGATTAATGCTAGTTTAGAAGAAATTGAGTGAGACTTGACCAAGTGTTGGTTTTGTTGATCGGTATGACCCTATTAGGTGTATTTGAGACAAATTTAACCCAGAAAACCCAGATCTCTAGTTAGTTACCAGAGTTATTCGACTTGACGTATTTTAGCGTTTTTGTCGATTTCGAGACCTTTCTGAGATCTGCTTTCACCCGGGACCTCCTAGGGAAAAATTGACTTGGCAGTGAGCTGTGCAGGCACCCTGGAACCACTACCCAAAGCCCTAGCCACCATCTCAAAGTCCCGGCCGAAAATTTAATCCCCCTGGCCGCAATTTGCGGCCAGAGCAGTGTAAAACTGCCTCGTTTTGCGTGCACAGCCCCTTTTTCATGTAAAATTGACCCCCGACATATCTAGTTTTGACTGGTTCCTGTAAGGGTAAAATCTGGGTTCATTTTCATGAGTTGGCATATGATTTACGACTCGTTTTCTTATGGATTTTGATATTTGATGATTCGTATCTGTCGGGTGGCGTTTGGACGTCAACGGCAGTGGTGATTGGCTGTTTTTGCACACAAGGTCACAGGTTTTTACCTATGGGCGTAGTTTGCACCATTTTGGTTTCCGACATGGTTTTCATGAGTTTTATCTTGTGATATTCTTGTAGGTACTCACGTGACGTCGAGGCGTTGGAGATGCAAACGGCGACATCGGCACCGGCACATATAACAATGTGAGTAGATTTATATCTATGGGGAGAAGTCGGGTGGATGGCGTATAGCACCCCCGTAGTCCGAGGTGATGTATACGGATGCGTATACACACCTATAAATATTATATGTTGTTGGGATTTATTATTGATGGTTTAAGATGGATATTGGTGTTGGTTTGGTGCATGGTTACGAAACTTTAGGTAGTGGGTGCACTACACTTACACATACACACATATACATACTTGCATACATCCTCATTTCTTATATGGCTATGGAATTCTTTATGGATATGTGTTCACATGGGTTTGGGTTTATGTGTTCATTACGGATTTGAGGATGATACTTGGGATTGATGTGAGTCGATGGTGATATGAGATCATGATGTCGGTGATATGATAAAATTCATAATTAAGGTACATCTTGATACCTTAGAGGATTTTGGGAATGATGATGCCATAGGAATTGTGACCTATATATATTAACGATTGACATAGGATTATGAAGCACGATAGGATATGATGCGATAAGATATGACAGGATACTTGTGATAGGCCGCCTTGGGCGATGTATACACTTGTGATGATATATGATGAAAATACCGATTTATACTAGACAGTCGATCAGTAATCAGATCTTCATTATAGTGATGATGTTAGCGTAGTACTAGACGTAGGTCAGTACCCCAGATTATGAGATTTGATAAAGAGAATACTTGGTGAATGATATGACGAATGTGATATTGACCCGTACCCAGAATTGGGGATGCCGTACGACGGATTTACGTACGAGCTATATTTTGATGTTTGATCAGCCTACTTGACTTGGGAATAACCGATTATAGAGATATGGTATCGGATGTGATACAATCGAGGCGGGATCACCGACTATATATGTGTATATATATATATATATATGTATTGGCTAAGTGGTTAGGCCGTTTCCCTTACCTACTGTTAGCCTTAGCGCTGCCTTGTAGTGGTGTAGCTTTATGACCTTTATGACATTAGATGCAGTTTAGCGATCATGGTGTTCAGCGTTTCAGCTCCCGCATAATATTATTGTTGCTCTGCATCGCATACTGTCATGATTTATATTCCATTATTGCTATCCTGCTGTTAGGACACCAGCACCATTACCGATGATGCGTATGTTCCACATACACTTATTTTCTGTCGCACACACATCTTCATCGGTAATTGCCATGTCACGAACACTTAGAAAATATTATTGCTTGATTTAGCTTGCTAGCTAGTAGTGACATGATATTGGTATGTTTGCTTTATATGTTAGCTTGACATTGTAGCTATCACTTGTCACTTCATGCATACTGTTATTCATTATATGCTGCATTCATGGATTCTCATGCTTATATTCATGATTTCACATGCTATTGATGATTTGGATTCGGGTTTCCATGAGATTTTCTGGATTTGGAGGAAAACCGCAAAACATACATATACACTGCTTTCTCTTTTTAATAAAAATGCGGTTTTTCCATGATGTTTGAGTCGTCCACCATGAGTTTTGCTGATGGATTTCGAGACCCGATTCGAGGAGGCGGATGAACCGTTTCGGGTACATGGTGGGCCCGGTGCGGTTTCCCGGGGCAAGAAGATCGCAGGAGACGGCATTGAGCCTGGCAGGGGAGCACGACCGAACGGTGATATTACCCGACACGTCGGATATCCGGAGGATACCGTCGTAGTCATGAGATGGATGGTAGGGGACGATCTGGACTGACGGCGTCCTGGATATTATGATTGAGACATTGAGATTTGAGATATTGAGGTACAGAGATTGTGATACAGAGATATCGAGACATTGAGATTTATGTTTTGTGCCGATGCTAGGCACTGTTTTATGCTGATTTCATTATGATATCTCATTTTTAAAAAATACAGAAATCTCATAAATTATGAAAGCAGTTTTCTTCAGCACATGCATTCTGTTTCATGCATTCATACATCATTCTTATGATATATTGCCACCTGATGCACTGACACAGGCACAGGGGTTTACACCTGGGTTAGATATTTATACTAGCCATGGTTAGAGATTGCTGGTTATATATTTTAGGATTATATATATTGATTGTATGACCTAGGATTGCGTCATACATGCGATTTCTATTCGTAGATCTTTTTCTACTCACGAGTTGGCAACTCACCCCCATTGTGCCCCAGTTTCTTGCAGGTGATGCCGTGCGGATTTCATTACGGCTTTGCGGGCACATCTTCTTTCAGGGGACTTGCTGGTAGGTGGGTTATTGTATCATACCCATCATTATACTTTGTATATTATATTTCAGTTGTATCTAGAAGTTCCATCAACCAAACTTGTACTTATTTGAGATAGAGACTAGTGATGTTTATGTTGGAGATAGTGCCCTCAGAGTTAATTATTGGATCACAGGCACGTGATTGCAATGATTGAGGGAGGACCTATCCCGGTAGGACAGTCTTACTCGAGATGATAGTATGCTATCTGGTATACCTTTATCATCGTGTACTGCTTCAGGTGACCTTACAGGTCGCTATTACACGCTGATAGAGCCCATAGGATTCTTGCTTGACTGCCAGCAGTATGATGGCGATCATATACGTGAGAGCTGGTGGTCTATAAGCACATCCTTAAAAGGTCCCTTGTCGTTGGAGTTTCGAGACAGGGCATCGATTCTCCAGAGTAGACTAGTGTATACAGTCGAGACCCCGACGAGGGGCGGTGGCCGGTCTCACAAGCCACTGGTGTCAGTTGGTTCACCTAAGATGTATACAGGTGCTCATTGGGTTATGAGTACACCGGACAGGACTCGCCGGGAACATGCTAGTTGGTGTTATACTTGACGTCAGATAGCAGTTCCCTGGTGACATGTGTACAGGTTAGTTCATCGACCTGAGATCTTCATTTGTCTCGTGTGAGTTCCCACTGTACTTTGATTACTACCCTACCACGGCTCAAAGGTGTCGTGCAAACAGGTTTTAGTTGGGTACAGTCCCGAGCCACATGGAGGCAGTGAGCGGATCTACAGGGGTTCGTCTCTCCCGGTATTGGGGGTGAGGTCGCGCTGTGTCTACGAGAGCCATTACACAAAGCCCTCGGCCGAGGCAGGAGATTTACTGGTTGGTATTCCAGTAGTATCTCAAGGTGTTCTGGGCTACACTCCGACATGACTTGTACCGCTTTTGGGGGTCTGACTTTTACCAACCCCCTAGGCCCGCCATGCGATACTCATAGACGAACGGACCGGACTGTACGGATATTGTCACTGACAGGCTCAGTAGGGTGTCAGGATGAGTTCGCTCATCGACGTCCCTTTTGGTCAATAGCTGGTGGCCCGTCACGTATTGTGTTATACCTCTGACGTGCTAGTGGTTAAATCCAAAGCCATAGTATTGACGAGTCTTTAGAGTCCACCACACTTTCAGTTACTCAAGCTTTCGGGCGAAACGCTGTACAGGCCGTATGGAGATATGGCAGGGTCCGATCGGATACGTGCGGTATTGCACGGATCAGGATTGGACGGTTTGTACTAGTGGCCGTATGGATATATGGCAAGGTTCGATCAGATACGTGCGGTATTGCACGGATCAGGATCGAACGGATATTACTAGCCGGTTTTGGTTTAAGCCGGATCCTAGTTTAGTACAGTGTAGATTTTGTCTCATTGCAGTTGTATCCGGTCGGAATACAGATGCGGGTGTGTATGCACAGTATCGGGGTTTTCCTGTAATTTATTACGGGACCAGTTTTCTGGAGTTGCCAGTTTGCATTCCGTTCCGGCCGGTTTTCCTTTGTTCTTTCCCGGCCGGACTTTTCCGATTGAGGGTGTTATTTGCAAGCAAATAACATATTGTGGAGGGGTTTCTTGCACTTGTGGCATTATGATTGGTTAAGCATCTTTTGCTTTTTCATTCATGATGGTGGTGCATTAATGAGATTAGAAAGGATTAAGATTGATTTGGTTTTTGATGAGAGGTTTACCTTTTTGGATGTGGTCACCCATTCTCTTTTCCTACCATCACCTTCCTTCATAGTTTGGGTTTTTCTCTCCACCATTTTGATTGATAAGGGGACGGCCACATTGGTGAGGTGGGAGAGCTTCATTTTTGTATGAGTGAAAATCTATCATCTCATTTTTAGCTTGCTTGCAAAATTCCTAACACATCTCCAAAAGCTCATTGTTTTCATTCCTCCTTCATGGCAACTTCACAACCCCAAGAGACAAAGTTTCTACACTAGTCTACAGCATTCCTTGGACGCGTCGGCTGGCCAACTTCACGCCCGAGTTGCCTCGGTCCAGTGGTGGGAGCCCGTAAAAGAATCCGGCTACGTGGTGCCCTTTTCGACGAGGAGGTGACGGACGGAGATTCCGCGGGAGATCGGAGTGGAGACGAAGACCGGAGGACACGGATCACTTGGTATAACTCTCTTCCCATCTCTTGTTAGCTAGTATAGGTTAATGGTTACGATCCGGGTTTATTGTCCGCGGTAGCGCCAGTTTAAAAGTTAAGAAAATTTTGATTCTGCATTTTGGCCTCGGATAGACGGCCGGGGCGCTGTCGTGGCGCAACATGGTATCAGAGCCACGCCATTAACCTAGTCTAGCTTTGTCTAATGTGTTTTACTTTTCCGATCGACCAAAATTCCAAAATCCGCGTTTCACATACATCAGTTTTCTGTTGAATTTTTTCTTGCTCGAAAAATTTTTCAGGTTGTAGAAAAGTGATGTACTGGAAATTGTAAGAACACTGTAGAAATTCGATGCAGTGAATCCATAGTGGGAGCGCGGAACCGCGGCCAAACACCCCTTTGGGCCGCGGTTCCGCCGCACTATGTTGAGATCACTGCATGAAATTTCTGCAGTTGCTCTCTGGGTTGATTTTAGGGTTTTTGGAATATTAATTTTGGGCCCAGAATTTCTTGATGTGCTACAGTTGTACTTGGGGGCCCACTTGTTAAAATTTGATCGATCGGATATTTTAAACACATTGGTTCACAGTATTTACATTATATCTGCGACCGTGAATGTCACTTGATCGGTAAATCATGTCTAACTGCTATAGCCCGGTTAGACGGATTTGCGAACGTGACATTCACGTTGATGTTCTATGTATTGCTGTGATGTTGCGGATCGGTCGTGGGGGATAGCCTGGATGCAATGTTAGTACAGTTTTGTTTTATATGTACATTTGATATTGCGGGGCGAGCGTCCGACATGTGGACTGCCGTCACTGCCTGTTTGTATTATTCTTTTGGGGCACGACCTGGTTGCGGTCGATGTACCCGTTGTATGTATATTTTACTTTCTGTACTAGGATTACCCCGCGGAGGGGTGCACGGATAGCCGGGTTCTAGAGGGCAACGGGCCCGCATCTCATGGTATTGAGACGGAGGGGGCTTCACTTTAGGATTGGCGGGCTATTCGCCGCACTCGTAGGGGGTACAGGTTGACCCAGGAGGGGTGCCCAAGTTACCGGATTCCATGAAGTGCTGGGTGGTCCATTCACGGTGCTGAAGGGGGCTGCCTAGCTTCAGGTTTTGGCGGGTGACTTGTCGCGCCCGTAGGGGTCTAGGATTTCATTGCACAGGCTATCCACACGACCAGGGGAACGTCGGATTTCAGCAGCGGCTCTGTGAAACCCGGGGCTTCCAGATATCTGTCTTGTTCTGTGATGCTGTACATTTCTGTGATGTTGCATTTTATCACGCCTTGAGCGAATATTATATATTGGTATATATATTAGTAGATGTTGTATATGTTTTACATCCGCGCTAGTCCAGTCCCCGCTCTGTCGTTAGTTAGCTAACCTAACGGGTAATGACGGGACCCAGTGGCGAATGCGGATGGCATATACGTACATCGGTATATTTTCGTTCTTTATGGTGTGATCAATTGATGGGACTGCGTTGATTCGGATCAATGCAAGCTAAAAAAACCTATTCTGATGTTGTTGGAACATTTTTCAAAAAGCTGTTATTGCAAGGACGTTCACTTTTGTTTTGCATCGTGGTATTCAGTTGGAATATCCTGCTCCTCAGTCGACGATGCAAGGGCCGAGATCCCTTCACCGGGAGTGACCCCTTGGACAGAAGTTTGCGTCAGGGCAATAACTTCACTATAACCGATTGCCTTTTGCTTTGCATCGTGGTATTCAGTTGGAATATCCTGCACCTCATTCTACGGGGAAAGAGCCGAGATCCCTTCACCGGGAGTGACCTCTTTAGCGAAGGTTTTCGTCACTATATTTTTATAAAAAGTTATGCAGTTCCTTCAGCGATATCAAGTTCATTACGTTAAAGGTTTTTCGCCAAAAACCAGCCGTAGCCCTCCGTCATTTCCTACAGCTATTACTTAGTATTCGTGCTGCGTTTGTTGACCTAGTCAAGACGTAGTGTTCGGTAGCTAAGTGGTACTTGTTTGTTGCATAAGTGGGATTGGTTAAGACAGTCGTGCGGCCATGTTGACCTAGTAAAGGGCACGTACGGGTGGGTTTAATGCAATCCAGAATAATGACGGGTTGAACTTGACTGGCGGTTTATGGTTTGTTGACCTAGTCAAGGACATAAACCGCTTGGGGTAAAAACACACATCGGGAGTTTCTAAAGAAACTGAAACTTGCCAGGCATGCGCATACCTTCTGGAGTATGGTGACTTGAGTGGATTCCGTCAAGTTATCATGCGATGATAGTTGGATCCCGATTCCCACTGATGAGTTGGTTTACTCCTCGGGTGATCCCGGCTAATTCTTCTTTCAGGTTTGGGGAAGAATTTGACGTTACAGTGGGAGGTTTCCTGATTAGATAAAGTGATAACCATTCTGATCTAGGCTAGAGTGCACGCTGAGTGTTTCTTTTCTCTCTCTCTTTGGCAGCGACCAATGACCCGACCCTAGACTATGACTCAGTGACCAAGTTGACCGAACCTTCTTAACACTAGCTTTTGGATTGTCAGAGTTGCAAACCTCATTGCCACTCCTACTTTTACTCTTTTCTCCAGGACACCCTGTATTACTACGAACGTCCACTTCCATTGGACAAAACCATCGTATGGTCAGATACGAACTCGAAGGAATTTATTCGAGGATGGTTTCCGGTTATGGAGAAAACGAATAGGACTATTCAGTTGTCTTTTCCTTTCACCTTCTCTCAGGTCGTGAGTACTCCTTGGTTTAGGAGATAGTACACCTATTACGCAAATTGGATAGTCTTCTTCCAAACCTTAGGCTGGTACCGAACGGTGGGGAATGAAGAAAACCGATTAGCATAATGATGGTGTACAGAAGGTATTAAGTTAAGACAAAGAAAGGGATTAGTAAGAGGGCAACGTAAATTGCGACTGCTATTCACGACCAAACCGAGTATTTCTTCGCCAATCCTAAATCACCTTTGTATTTCTCCACGACACTCCGTATCACTACGAAGATCCACAGTTTATTGGATACTCCATCGTATGGTTATATACGAACTCGAAAGGAACTTGTTCCAGTTCGGGGATGGATTCTGGTTGAGGAGAAATAGGAATAAGGTTTATTCGGTTGTCTTTTATCTTCACCTTCTCTTGCATTGCGAGTGCTCCCAGGATTAGGACAGTACACCCATTATGCTTATTGGATAGTCTTCTTCCAAACTATAGGCTGGTGCCGAACGGTAGGGAAGAAAGAAAACCATTTGGCCTAAAAGGGTGTGCAGAAGGTAATGACTAAAGACATATAAAGGGATTTGGACAGATGGCAAAGAGATATACGGTTACAGTTGTGAATCTGGATAATGGTAGAGGCATTACTAGGAATACCAGGATACCCCATCGAAACATTTCAATGTTTCAGTTCAACTGTGTACTGTTAAAAGAAAACTGATTTCCCGATTAGACACTAGCTTCAGGGTATGTATTTACCAGGTTGGATTCTCACATCTGTATGGTTTTACAGATGATGAGTGGGAGTAAGTTATTGGGAATTAGGTGACCATCCTCATTATATCGGGATTCGTTGTAATTGGTGATATTTGAGGAAGCCACCTAGGTTGTTTGCCGGTCGGAAAATATTTGGTTTTGAATATCCGTTGCTTTGCACCAATTTCAAATTGATATATCTATACGTCAATTTTCATAGAGTGAGATATACCTTTTTGAAATTATGTCTATGACATTTACCTATATCAGTGGATGGTTAGGTAAGGAGTATTGAACAGCGGTGTAATTCTTCTTAACCATAAGTACAGTTTTCAACCTACGACACACAGTGAATGAGTTATCAGACTCAAGCGACTTGTACAGAGTATTGTATGTTGTCCAGCGTCCATCAGGACAGAGGGGTTGGTCCTCGTACTATATTCGGTTTACTTATGACTTCTCTAGTTTTTAGACAGCAGTTTCGTGGAAACACAGGGTCCGAATTTTGAGAAGTTATAGGTATTTGAATAAAGTAGAGAACCAAGTATTGCAAGTATCGGGATTCTTCAAGGTGATCGAAGATGTAGATACTTGTGTATGGTGTTCAGTTGATAGTAATGATTAAGAGAACCAGCTTCTCTTCCAGGTTGCTCATAATTGGAAGTATTCTTAAGTTGAGTGACGCTGATCGGCCTTTTTCCATTTTAGTTGACATGGACTGGAGACAGCTGCATGATTTGAATCTGGTTCAATTAAATCAGTGCCTCTGGTTCTATATCGGATATAGAACAGTTCATATCTTAACGATGTTAAGGTACGGGGAGTTGTCTGGCTTATGCTTAAAACCAGACTCCGGATAACTCAAGGCACGTTTCTGTAATGGCTGTTTGTGGGTTGACCCAGGCTATGACGAGGGTTGATTTTCTACCATCTGGAAGATCAATAGTGATATTGTTCTTGACTCGCCACAGTTTTAACAAAAATGGATTTTTTCAGAAAACAGCAGTGGGAGTATGGTAGAACTGGAAGTGATTCCAGAACCGCAAACGATTACTGAAAATTTGATAGGAACCTAAAGATTCAATCTGGCTTGACATTCCATTAGCCAATCCGCAGATATGGTGGGTAACCTCAGGCACTCGAGAGGTACTTCAGTATGCTCAAGGACGGTGGCAGGGAGGTTCTTGTTTACCCAGACTTGCCATTGCTGTTGTTCCAGACTGTGAAACCCGGCATGAGGAGGAGTATAGCGTCATTATAAACTGGCTTTAGAAGTGTACGTCTATATGACTCTGCCAGAGGGTTGTCGTAGTCAGTGGGAGCAGCGGAAGCATTGGTGGACAGTTGGCTTATGTCTATTTATAGACTGAAGCAGATATAGCGGAGATAGATCATCTATTTATGATGCGAAGTCATAGGTTTGACTTCATCAGAATAGGGGATGGATCTGCTAAGGAGGTAGTAGAGTGTAATGTCCTGGTATTTGGATGACATACACACAGTAGGAAGTGATATTCCTATACTACGATCGGTTATACTTTGGTTGTCACACAGTGTTTTCTCCACACAGGACTTGGATATTATATCAGACATTCTGGTTACTAGATCTATGGTTTTAGATCTAGATTTGGGTGGTTTCCTAATCTGGGTACTTAGACAGCATTCTAAGCGTATTTAGAATGGACGACTCCTGGCACGGTAGTGTACCTGCAGGTGATGGAGTCACCCTCTCTAAAGGTGTCTCACAGACTAAAGGGGAGAGGGATACGCATGATTGACAGATCACTTGCTTAGGTAATTGAGTCAATCATGAGATGTCAAGTACCACACCAGATGTTGTTCTTGCAGTAGGTGCAATAAGTTGATATTGATCCAATCCTGGAGCAACAATCGGAAGCAGTTTTAGAACATAAGTGAATTTTCTAGGAATTTGATAACGGTAGCCTCCTTTAGGAGACGGTTATCGTTCTAGGCTTCCAAGGTGACATGGATGGCAGAGTGGCTATCAGAGTTATAGTTTCTCCTTCTGACGAAGGGTAGTATTTTGGACAGGTGGTCCAAGGCAATACTGAGGGAGGCATGGGGCTGGATACTGATTAAGTTCAGTTATCGATACAGTCTAAGAAATTTGGATTTGGAGTTCATTTATGAGCTAGGTCCCATCAGATATCCAGACATACTCTTAGACAGGTATTGCTCATTTCGGGAGATGGTTTTCTCTGCGAACTTGAGATATAGAGAGACATAGAAAGAAACATCACAGCGGATCCACTCACTGAGGCTATTCCTCGAACGCAATAGTTTCGCAAACGAGCTTTGTGAGACAGACTAGTAGAGGAGTTGGGTGTTCGATATCACACGGGCTGTGAGTATGCGACATCGCAATAATTAGCCTTGAGTGCAAGTGGGAGATTGTTGGAGATAGTGCCCTCAGAGTCAATTATTGGATCACAGGCACGTGATTGCAATGATTGAGGGAGGGCCTATCCCGGTAGGACAGTCTTACTCGAGATGATAGTATGCTATCTGGTTTACCTTTATCATCGTGTACTGCTTCAGGTGACCTTACAGGTCGCTATTACAAGCTGATAGAGCCCCTAGGATTCTTGCTTGACTTCCAGCAGTATGATGGCGATCATATACGTGAGAGCTGGTGGTCTATAAGCACATCCTTAAAAGGTCCCTAGTCGTTGGAGTTTCGAGACAGGGCATCGATTCTCCTGAGTAGACTAGTGTATACAGTCGAGACCCCGACGAGGGGCGGTGGCCGGTCTCATAAGCCACTGGTGTCAGTTGGTTCACCTAAGATGTATACAGGTGCTCATTGGGTTATGAGTACACCGGACAGGACTCGCCGGGAACATGCTAGTTGGTGTTATACTTGACGTCAGATAGCAGTTCCCTGGTGACATGTGTACAGGTTAGTTCATCGACCTGAGATCGTCATTTGTCTCGTGTGAGTTCCCACTGTACTTTGATTACTACCCTACCACGGCTCAAAGGAGTCGTGCAAACAGGTTTTAGTTGGGTACAGTCCCGAGCCACATGGAGGCAGTGAGCGGATCTGCAGGGGTTCGTCTCTCCCGGTATTGGGGGTGAGGTCACGCTGTGTCTAGGAGAGCCATTACACAAATCCCTCGGCCGAGGCAGGTGATTTACTGGTAGGTATTCCAGTAGTATCTCAGGGTGTTCTGGGCTACACTCCGACACGACTTGTACCGCTTTTGGGGGTCTGACTTTTACCAACCCCCTAGGCCCGCCATGCGATACTCATAGACGAACGGACCGGACTATACGGATATTGTCACTGACAGGCTCAGTAGGGTGTCAGGATGAGTTCGCTCATCGACGTCCCTTTTGGTCAATAGCTGGTGGCCCGTCACGTATTGGCTTATACCTCTGACGTACTAGTGGTTAAATCTACAGCCATAGTGTTGACGAGTCTTTAGAGTCCACCACACTTTTAGTTACTCAAGCTTTCGGGCGAAACGCTGTAGAGGCCGTATGGAGATATGGCAGGGTCCGATCAGATATGTGCGGTATTGCACGGATCAGGGTCGGACATTTTGTACTAGTGGCCGTATGGATATATGGCAAGGTTCGATCAGATACGTGCGGTATTGCACGGATCAGGATCGAACGGATATTACTAGCCGGTTTTGGTTTAAGCCGGATCCTAGTTTAGTACAGTGTAGATTTTGTCTCATTGCATTTGTATCCGGTCGGAATACAGATGCTGGTGTGTATGCACAGTATCGGGGTTTTCCTGTAATTTATTACGGGACCAGTTTTCTGGAGTTGCCAGTTTGCATTCCGTTCCGGCCGGTTTTCCTTTGTTCTTTCCCGGCCGGACTTTTCCGATGGAGGGGGTTATTTGCAAGTTTGGAAATAACATATTATGGAAGGGTTTCTTGCACTTGTGGCATTATGATTGATTAAGCATCTTTTGCTTTTTCATTCATGATGGTGGTGCATTAATGAGATTAGAAAGGATTAAGATTGATTTGGTTTTTGATGAGAGGTTTACCTTTTTGGATGTGGTCACCCATTCTCTTTTCCTACCATCTCCTTCCTTCATGGTTTGCGTTTTTCTCTCCACCATTTTGATTGATAAGGGGCCGGCCACATTGGTGAGGAGGGAGAGCTTCATTTTTGCATGGGTGAAAATCTATTATCTCATTTTTAGCTTGCTTGCAAAATTCCTAACACATCTCCAAAAGCTCATTGTTTTCATTCCTCCTTCATGGCAACTTCACAACCCCAAGAGACAAAGTTTCTACACTAGTCTACAGCATTCCTTGGACACGTCGGCTGGCCAACTTCGCGCCCGAGTTGCCTCGGTCCAGAGGTGGGAGCCCGTAAAAGAATCCGGCTACGTGGTGCCCTTTTCGACGAGGAGGCGACGGACGGAGATTCCGCGGGAGATCGGAGTGGAGACGAAGACCGGAGGACACGGATCACTTGGTATAACTCTCTTCCCATCTCTTGTTAGCTAGTATAGGTTAATGGTTACGATCCGGGTTTATTGTCCGCGGTAGAGCCAGTTTAAAAGTTAAGAAAATTTTGATTCCGCATTTTGGCCTCGGATAGACGGCCGGGGCGCTGCCGTGGCGTAACAGTTTACTCTTTCAACCTTAGAGTCGCGTGTTACATTTCGATGGGTTCTTGCTGGTTGAGTTTCATTTCTGTTGTGATCCTCGCCTTTAGGCGTTGTATATTGTGTTGCTTACAGGTTGTTTTGATATGGTTCTTCCTACACTCTACTACTTCTCTTTGTTTGGATTTCTGGGTTCGGCTTACTTAGCTTACGTACGCCTTGAGACGTTTGTAGTCTAAGTGCCGGTCATGCTCCGTACTTTCGGGTCGTGACAAAGTTGGTATCAGAGCGTTAGGTTTTACCTTCGGAGTATAGGATGACCTTTAGTTGATGGAATTGGTGACTAAAGTAGAGTGACGTACCGTTGGTATGTTCCGCGGCATATTTACGACACGCCACTCCACTTAAGGAGCCTTAGGATGTACATTTCTTTGTTCAGTATCATATGCATTCCTAATCTAGCCTAATCGGTACCGGTTATGGTTTTGCTGCCACGATTACGGGCAGGGAGAGCTACGGCTAGAGTTGCGGTCAGGACGAGCTCGTTACGAACGAGGACTCACCAGGGCATGATACCGGCGACACACGATTGCAGAGATGTGTTTTGATTGTGTTTCCGCACCACGAGCGTTGGATGGATCGCTGTATAAGATTACTCGGACGTGCAGATCAGCACCAGAGGATTGAGCCACTGACAGAGGCCAGCTAGATTTTGATGACTGTTGGTGTATTGTTTACACTTGATGATTGAGGCACGGCTCAGCGTGCAGACGAGCGAGCTAGTTTTGCTGCAAACGACAGGATATCGCCCGGATGTTAGAGCTATTGCAGTACGAGATTGTACTAAGAGATTATAGAAGATCACTAGTCACCGAGGATGAATGACTAGGACATGTGGATTGTTCGCTACCCCGATGCGAGCTCATCAGATAGATTGATTCCAGCTGAGACGACTTCACGTGGAGACGTTGAGAGTCGACAGAGACGATCGAATGTCAGAAACCTATTATTCCAAATTTAAAGTATTCGGAAGGACATGCAGGCAATTCTATGGTCCCTCTAGAAGAATGAAACCCTAACTCGACTTAATGACCGTGTGAAAGCCTTTGAACCTTAGGGTTTGCGGCAGTTCCTTGGCGCCATTAGTGAGGCTTGGGTTTGCCCTTCTACGGCTGGACCACCGATGCTGGGGTATGTACTCGATACTATCATACTGTACCCAAGATGTTGAGCTCTTGGGGGATTATGAGGTTTTGACGACTCGATCGGATGGCTTGACTTAATTCGGATGCTAGATAGTGAGATGCATTTCTTGGGAGACTCCAGATACGAGGATAGCCGTTGGAGCTCAGTCCATGCAGCCACGACGAGACGAGTCCGAAGCAGTCGACATTAGAGAAAAAGTGGAGTAAGAGGTTCGTACAAGATCTGGATAAGACGACGTTCCACTCCGCAGACATCATAGATGTGATGCGTATACCGAGGCATTGTAATTGGATATATCTTCCAGAAGGAGTCGTGCTGAGTATGCAGCCGTTTCGAAGCAAGAAGCAGACATGGTAAGGACGATGACTCCCGGACATTTGGCAGAGATGAGACTTGGAAGAGACCTTGAGCAGGATTCCTTTCAGGACACTGCTGCAATGATACTTGCATCCAGGATCGGATATGTCACATGCTATTCAGAGAGCCAGAGGCCGACACCAGTGATATGCTGCCTTACGAGTGGTCACGATGATTGACCGAGAGATGACCAGAGAAGTGCCAGACGGAATCGTCCCCGTTAGCACACCTGACAGGGCTGATGAGCCGATGGATCGTGAGATTGATAATTCACAGAGGAGACTTGGACCCAAGAGTGATCAATGTTACGCACACCAGTAGGCCAGATTTCAGGATTGTCGGCGAGATACGCTATGAGTGAGCACGAAAGTTGGCCAGAGATTCTTGGAGGATGCGCTTGAGCGGTACTATTCCGCCATACTTGTTTTGGTATTTGAGCAGTTATTCGCATGATTTGATTTTGATGATTGAGAATTTACGATTTTTTCATAGTTGTTGCACTTGATATCGTTTTCGTGCCTTGGTTTCATATGCTGTGATTTATGGGGTTTAGACATTTGAGTTGATGTTGTGCGTAGGCACGCACACGATTTGGTTCCTGCACTCTGTATAGTATATATATGCTTGCGGTGCAGTGATTCGTATTTTGTGCACTTGGATGCACTGGATTTCGATTTCGATGGTGATGTTCGATGGTGTTTTGTGCACTTTATGCACCTGATTGGATTTGCGCGTGTTCGGCGCTTGATGTGGATTTCATGATTTCGTGCATGATGGATGCACCAGATTTGGGTTTGTAGCGCATGTTGAGCGCAGGTTATGAGATGCGATTTGGTGCACACCAGATGCACTAAATCGGGATTTTCGTGCATGTCAGATGCACCTGATCTTGCGTTCAGGCACACACGTTGCCTATGACCGATGTTGTGTGCACAACCGTTGCACCTTGATGTGGTTTCTATGCACCTGCCTGGCACATGTATGGATTTGATTTTCGTGCGCACCAGACGCACGTGGTATTTATATGCACTTTTGGGATTGATTCTTATGGAGCAGTACGTTTTATGATATTTGCTATGTGTTTTCGTACTGAGCAGGACTGGTCAGATGACAGTGCCTGGGTATATTTTGCATGCATTGATAGATTTCAAAGGGATTTCCAAAAGCGAGCTATAGTCTCATTATTTGCATACGTGTCTGATATGATACGAACGTTTAAAAACAGGAAACCCTTCAAAATTGTTTTTCAAAACGGCGGGACGTGCATGTTAAACAAAAGATATACACTTAAATGGCTATTTTTTTATAGAGACGTCCGCCACTGTGCAATGTTATGCGCATTGCACATCGATTTTTAAGGAATTTGACATGCATTCCCTTCAGATATTTACATGTACGGATTTGATATTTACATGCGTAGTTCCGATTTATAGCATATCGGCTTTGCCTGGAATTTGGCATTCGTGTTTTACCTTGACTCCGATGATTGCGGGATGCTTGACGGAGTTTAGATTTCGAGTTATCTGCTCGTTACTCATGCGCATGTATTGCGCTACGATGCGTTCTATGGATTGATGATTTCGGAGCCCCATTGGCTGGGACATTTTATTGAAATGTTTTGGAATTTGGAGGTTTAAATTTAAATTCGGGGACCGAATTTCTTTAAGGGGGGAAGACTGTAACATTTCAAAAAAATAAAATACTATTTTTGGGAAATTCCAGAATTTAATATTAATTTTTAATGAATATTTTAATAGTCGGTATAATTAAATACCGACAAATGGTTAAAATTCTGGAGAAAATTAAAGAAATTCTAAATTTGGGCATTTTGTGGAAATTTCATAGTTTTTATGAGGGATTATATGTTATTTTGGTGTTAATCGCGATTAAAAATCGCTAAGTGGATTTTTGGCTTTTTGTGCAAAATGTGCACATGACATTTCCTAAGACTTGCACATTTGTCTCATGTTTTGGACTCATGATAAGCCTAGGATGAACCATGCTTAGATGACCTTGGTAACTTGAACCAATTGGTTAAGTGAGTGGGGTTACTTAAGGGTTTTAGCTTGGCTAAGGATGATTAGGGTTAGGTTGACTTGTGTAGGAGAGTGTGAGCCATGAATGGCTTGAGGGTGCTAACATGGTTCAAGAGTGAGAGAGAGGTGGCTAGAGTGTGCATGATCCCTCTCAACCTTCATTATCCCTTGTGTTCTTTCATACTACCTCTCACTCTCACACATTACACCACTTCAAAACAACTTCAGCCCATATACCATCACTTCAGCCCCATATCAAATATCATCAGCAGAAATTCAGCAGCCCTACATCAGCAACTGATACATCTTATCAGCCCCAACAGCTGCAGCCACCACCCTAGCACCTTAGCACAAAACCTACACCCTAAATCCCTCACATCAGCAGCTACTTCAGCCCCCCTACACCTGTTGCTTCAGCAGTCACACCATCCTCAAAAAAATCACATCTGCAGCATCATTTCAGCTGCAACTGCAGCTGAGGCAAACCATCAGCCCAATTCCAGCATCAGCTCAGCATAAAGCAACCCAATTTCCAGCACATCAGCAGCTTCATCCCTCAAAACACACCAACACAACACCAATAAAACAGTTTCAGCCACATTTCCTATCAATCACAGCCACAGCCCCATTCAAAAACAACAGCAACACAAATCAGCATCAGTATCAGCTACTGCAGCATCTTCTGGAGCACAAGGAACAACTCCACAGCAGCAACCACCCCTCCTCCTTCCTTCATCCTCTTTTCCCCTGCATTCTAGGAGTTTCTTGAGGTATAATCTCACAACCAACTCCTATCTAGTTAAGTTTTGGGTTATTAACTGATAGTTTACTGTTATATTGAAGATTGGTGCTAGTTTAGGAGAAATTGAGTGAGACTTGACCAAGTGTTGGTTTTGACGATTGGTATGACCCTATTAGGTGTATTTGAGACTAATTTAACCCAGAAAACCCCAGATCTCTAGTTAGTTACCAGAGTTATTCGACCTGGCGTATTTTAGCGTTTTTGTCGATTTTGAGACCTTTCTGAGATCTGCTTTCACCCGGGACCTCCTAGGGAAAAATTGACTTGGCAGTGAGCTGTGCAGGCACCCTGGAACCACTACCCAAAGCCCTAGCCACCATCTCAAAGTCCCGGCCGAAAATTTAATCCCCCTGGCCGCAATTTGCGGCCAGAGCAGTGTAAAACTGCCTCGTTTTGCATGCACAGCCCCTTTTTCATGTAAAATTGACCCCCGGCATGTCTAGTTTTGACTGGTTCCTGTTAGTGTAAAATCTGGGTTCATTTTCATGAGTTGGCGTATGATTTACGACTCGTTTTCGTTTGGATTTTGATATTCGATGATTCGTATCTGTCGGGTGGCGTTTGGACGTCAACGGCGGTGGTGATTGCCTGTTTTTGCACACAAGGTCACAGGTTTTTACCTATGGGCGTAGTGTGCACCATTTTGGTTTTCGACATGGTTTTCATGAGTTTTAGCTTATGATAATCTTGTAGGTACTCACATGACGTCGAGGCGTTGGAGATGCAAACGGCGACATCGGCACCGACACATATAACAATGTGAGTAGATTTATATCTATGGGGAGAAGTCGGGTGGATGGCGTATAGCACTCCCGCAGTCCGAGGTGATGTATACGGATGCGTATACACACCTATAAATATTATATGTTGTTGGGATTTATTATTGATGGTTTAAGATGGATATTGGTGTTGGTTTGGTGCATGGTTACGAAACCTTAGGTAGTGGGTGCACTACACTTTCACATACACACATATACATACTTGCATACATCCTCATTTCTTATATGGTTATGGAATTCGTTATGGATATGTGTTCACATGGGTTTGGGTCTATGTGTTCATTACGGATTTGAGGATGATACTTGGGATTGATGTGAGTCGATGGTGATATGAGATCATGATGTCGGTGATATGATAAAATTGATAATTAAGGTACATTTTGATACCTTAGAGGATTTTGGGAATGATGATGCCATAGGAATTGTGACCTATATATATTAACGATCGACATAGGATTATGATGCACGATAGGATATGATGCGATAAGATATGACAGGATACTTGTGATAGGCAGCCTTGGGCGATGTATACTCTTGTGATGATATATGATGAAAATACCGATTTATACTAGACTGTCGATCAGTAATCAGATCTTCATTATAGTGATGATGTTAGCGTAGTACTAGACGTAGGTCAGTACCCCAGATTATGAGATTTGATAAAGAGAATACTTGGTGAATGATATGACGAATGTGATATTGACCCGTACCCAGAATTGGGGATGCCGTACGACGGATTTACGTACGAGCTATATTTTGATGTTTGATCCACCTACTTGACTTGGGAATAACCGAACATAGAGATATGGTATCGGATCTGATATGATCGAGGCGGGATCACCGACTATATATGTGTGTGTGTGTGTGTGTGTGTGTGTATATATATATATATATATGTATCGACTAAGAGATTAGGCGGTTTCCCTTACCTACTGTTAGCCTTAGCGCAGCCTTGTAGTGGTGTTGCTTTATGACCTTTATAACATTAGATGCAGTTTAGCGATCATGGTGTTCAGCGTTTCAGCTCCCGCATATTATTATTTTTGCTCTGCATCGCATACTGTCATGATTTACATTCCATTATTGCTATCCTGCTGTTAGGACACCAGCACCATTACCGATGATGCGTATGTTCCACATACACTTATTTTCTGTCGCACACACATCTTCATCGGTAATTGCCATGTCATGAACACTTACTTGATTTAACTTGCTAGCTAGTAGTGACATGATATTAGTATGCTTGCTTTATATGTTAGCTTGACATTGTAGCTATCACTTGTCACTTCATGCATACTGTTATTCATTATATGCTGCATTCATGGATTCTCATGCTTATATTCATGATTTCACATGCTATTGATGATTTGGATTTGGGTTTCCATGAGATTTTCTGGATTTGGAGGAAAACCGCAAAACATACATATACACTGCTTTCTCTTTTTAATAAAAATGCGGTTTTTCCATGATGTTTGAGTCGTCCACCATGAGTTTTGCTGATGGATTTCGAGACCCGATTCGAGGAGGCGGATGAACCATTTCGGGTACATGGTAGGCCCGGTGCGGTACCCCGGGGCAAGAAGATCGCAGGAGATGGCGTTGAGCCTGGCAGGGGAGCATGACCGACCGGTGATATTGCCCGACACGTCGGATATCCGGAGGATACCGTCGTAGTCATGAGATGGATGGTAGGGGACGATCTGGACTGACGGCGCCCTAGATATTATGATTGAGACATTGAGATTTGAGATATTGAGGTACAGAGATTGTGATACAGAGATATCGAGACATTGAGATTTATGTTTTGTGCCGATGCTAGGAACTGTTTTTTGCTGATTTCATTATGATACCTCATTTTTAAAAAATACAGAAATCTCATAAATTATGAAAGCAGTTTTCTTCAGCACACGCATTCTGTTTCATGCATTCATACATCATTCATATGATATATTTCCATCTGATGCACTGACACAGGCACAGGGGTTTACACCTGGGTTAGATATTTATACTAGCCATGGTTAGAGATTGCTGGTTATATATTTGAGGATTATATATATTGATTGTATGACCTAGGATTGCGTCATACATGCGATTTCTGTTCGTAGATCTTTTTCTACTCACGAGTTGGAAACTCACCCCCGTTGTGCCCCAGTTTCTTGCAGGTGTTGCCGTACGGATTTCATTACAGCTTTGCGGGCACATCTTCTTTTAGGTGACTTGCTAGTAGGTGGGTTATTGTATCATACCCATCATTATACTTTGTATATTATATTTCAGTTGTATCTAGAAGTTCCATCAACCAAACTTGTACTTATTTGAGACAGAGACCAGTGATGTTTACTCTTTCGACCTTAGAGTCGCGTGTTACATTTCGATGGGTTCTTGCTGGTTGAGTTTCATTTCTGTTGTGATCCTCGCCTTTAGGCATTGTATATTGTGTTGCTTACAGGTTATTTTGATATGGTTCTTCCTACACTCTACTACTTCTCTTGGTTTGGATTTCTGGGTTTGGCTTACTTAGCTTACGTACGCCTTGTGGCGTTCGTAGTCTAAGTGCCGGTCATGCTCCATACTTTTGGGTCGTGACATAAAGTTTCCGACGAGTATTCGATAAGGACGTCGGGAATCTTTTTGAATTGCCAGACTTTTTATTCGAAAGTGTTTTCAATATCGAGACTAAAATGCAGGGTTTATAATTGTTAGGCATGCGATGTCTAAGAAATTCATTTGGTTAGGCATGAAATCCAAAGTATGTGATACATTGGGTGTATGATGTCTAAGGTGGTTGCGGATTCCAACTGTTGTAGTTTTTCACTTTCTTTTCTGCAACCGTAAGTGTAATATGTGGTGGATCGCCGGTTTCATTGCTATATGTCAATGATAATTGGGATACACATATTTACTTACGTTGATGACATGTGATGTTATGTGTTGCTGTGATATGTTATAGTGGATTGTCGTGCTTGGAATAGCCGGGAGTTTTTATGTGAAATGAGAGTTTTTCATTTTCATTCATGTAAAAACTTATATGTAATATTCTTTTATTGGGGCACTTCCGGGTTGAGGATGATGTAACTATTGATGTATATTATTTATTTTTCCGCATTAGGATAGACCTAAGGAGGAGAGCACAAGTAACCGGGTTCTAGGGTCTAGTGGGAAACTATCTCAAAGAGTTGAGACCGGTTCTCCTAACTCTAGAATTGGTAGGGTTGCTTGCCGCTCTCGTAGGGGTCTAGGGATGTGGGTTTGGCAATTCATCGCGACCGTGGATGTCACGACCCGAAATATTAGCTCGTGACCAGCACTTGAATCACGCAACGTCTAAAGGCGTAACGGAATTCAAGTAAGCTGAAACCCAGAAATCTAAACCTTTTAAAAAAAACAAAGGAGGTGGGGTTTTGAAATAAAGGTATAATGAAATCAAGTTTTCTTAATGCATAGAAAAGGAACATGAATGATGCAAGTGAAATTTACTAATTTGAAAACGTGTTTCGTCTGGCGGCACCTCCTTTGTATATTTTGATCCAAAACCATAAATACATAATAATGATAAAGGCATCCCCAAGTGGGAGCTAGCTCTTCGACAAACGGCGGATCACAACCACGCAATACAGTAAAAATAAGTATACGACGCCCAACGATGAAGTTCACCACAAAAGATAAACGAAAGCAAGACATAAATACCACAAGTAGCGAAAAACCCTTCGCTCTAAGTCTCGCAACCACAATCCCACTAAGTCTCATTACTTATAAAATTTACTAAATTTGATTGATGGAGTTAACTAGATACAATAATGAAATATATATACAAGAGTGGGTACGAAACAAATGTCCCACCTACTAGTGCAAAACACCCGGATGCAACTGTGTGCCAGTGAAGCCGCTACTGGCTGATCCAAGCGGGCAACCTGCAAGAACTGTGGCACAACGGGGGTGAGTTGCCAACTCGTGAATAGAAATATATCAACAAGTAGAAATCGAATAAATAACGACTCCTAGGTCAACTATATCATAAAGGTAATAATATGATATCTTAAGTGACCGGGTCCGTATGGGTGCCAACAAGGTAGTCAATGCCTATAAGCATGTGGATAACATCCAACGGTATAATCAAGGTATGTATGCATGTGGATCTCGTCCATCCATATAATCAATGCATGTATGCTTGTGGATCTCGTCCACCTTTATAATCAATGTCTGCATGCACGTAAATATCATAAAGGAGTGTGCATGAAAGTTTGAGGATGTAAATCAATGGTGTCCCTCACGACACATCAAAATCATGGAACCTGAGTGCCTAGCATCGACACTCAAAAACATCATGAAAACCGTGCCCAGCATCGGCACGTAAATCATCATGTATTGGGCTCCGTCAGTCCAGATCGGCCCACGGGCTCCTTCAGTCCAGATCGGCCCATATCATCTCTCGAATTCGGTCGGTATCCTCCGGATATCCGCCGAGCCCAAATACTATCACCGGTAGGTAGTAGTCCCTCTGCCAGGCTCATCGTCTGTATATACAGCATCCCTTTCTTGCCCCGGGGTACCATACCGGGTCCATCATGTACCCGCAATCGGCCTCATCCGCCTCCTCGAATCAAGTTTCACATGTCACACGTCTCAGAACCGAGAAAACGCATGGTGGACGCACTGAAATATCATATCAAGAGAAACCGGGTTTTTTAAAACAACACATAATCTCTTTTAAAATGTCCACGGTTCTCAAATCCAGAAATCTCATGAAAACAGCATATCTCAATGGGTAAAATCATATAGCATGACGTATGCGACATATAATAGAGATATAAGCATATCCGTATATCATGAAACATGGAACAGTGATATGACATATTAAGGGAAAACCGCACTTTTAAATTATTCCAGTTTTTAAAATATAACACGCGGTTCCCAATTTCCCAATAAAACCAGTTATCTATGTAGGCACAACATGTATATGCGCAAGTATGGATGTATCAATTTATATGTGCACCAATATGAATATACAATGTTTATGTGCGCAAGTATGGATGTATCAATGTATGTGTGCACCAATATGAATATACAATGTGTATGTGCGCAAATATGGATGTATCAATGTATATGTGCACCAATATGAATATACAATGTATGTGCGCAAATATGGAGGTATCAATGTATATGTGCACCAATATGAATATACTAATGTGTATGTGCGGAAGAAGGTTATGCGAAGAGTCATATCATGATGCAGTAATCCTACTGTGTAGTGACATGGCAATTATCGATGATGAAGTGTGTGAGCCTACAATCTGTGTACGTGTAACATACACATCATCGATAATGCTGCAGGTGTACTATCACAGGTATAAGCAAGGCAATGAGAATAATATGAATGCAGCATAAGGTAATCATATGCAAGTACTGATGGGTATACGTATCTAACAAGATCAAGTCGGTAAATCTATCAATCGGCATCCATTCTAACAACATCGCGTACGGTATAATACATCGTACGACAGCCTCTAGTTAAGGGTATTGATCAAACATCAAGTCAAACTCATCACGCACGGAAAATTATCGTACGGCGGCATTAAGCTAATAGGGATCCTATCATCCTATAAGACAAAAGTGGGTAGGCCTAATATCACGTACGGCCTATCATCTATGATTCACTACATTATATATATATTTATATATATATATATATATATATATATATGTACCTATGTCCCAGGTCACATCCGCAATAATCTCATATCAGGGGACCGGCAGGGTATAAATCATCTTGATCGACTCGCATTCGTATACCAACATATCATCATATCATCATATTCGTCTTATATTCTTTCATCGCATTTACATCTCACATTAAGTCGAGTTTACATAAACATTCTATCTCTACTATAAGTATAACTATCTAATCTAACATACGCACCCGAACTATACAAGCTGATTTTAAAGGAAGCGAATCATAGTTTTGAAAATAGGAGTTACGGTATTTTTAAGGAAAAGATATCATTTGAAAATCAGTAACGTCCCTCAAAGTATATATTTAAAAGATACATACGATTCTTCGGTTTAGAAAAGGGTATGGTTCGGATGACACATCTACATCGGCTATCTAGTCCTATAGTACCCTAAACGGCAATGTCGTCACATGTCATCCTCAAATTCCGTCGTCCTATAATAGTCGTTACATATCACTTCTAACTATCCTTTAGTTTCTAATATGGTTTCATTGCTATCTTCATTCTAACCCTAGTTTTCTAATCTAGGTTTCCTTAACCATATTCTATAAATTAGTTTTCCATCAAAAGTTTGCGGTGGTGCTATACGCCAGCCACCCGACTTCCCCCGTAGATATAGATCTACTCACCTTGGTTCTTGTTTGCCGAAGTCGATGACGCCACGCTCCGTCGCCTCGGAATCCACACGAAGGTACCTACAATAACAACCCATATCGCAACGCTATTAAAATCAAGTTCTAAAATCCAAAACGGTACGCGCCTTGCTCGTAGGTTAGAACCTATAGCATACGCCTACAAAATCAACCAAACAACCTTTGTTGTCGATGTACAAACATGCGACAACCAAAAACGAATCCAAATATCAAAACTCATCATTCAAAATACGGAAAACCATAGCCAAAATCACACACAAGTGTTCCCAGATTTTGACTTAGATCAAATAAAGCCAAACAAACAAGTTTAGGGTGATGTATATTGTGTATATGAGCTACTGGACCAACCTAGGCCCCTACCCTCACCTAGTGGCCGGCCACATAAGCAGAAATTCTGGCTAGGCTGGTTTTGCTTGCTCCTCAGGGATTCATCTCCGTAGGGCGGTCTCCTGGTGGTGTATCTAGTGTTAGTGTTTATGCCCTAGAAGGCCATTACTGTATCATACTAGTTTGTATATTACTTAATGGAAGCTTGGGATATTCACATGTATATAACAGTCTTGCTAAACATGGTAGTATGCTACTTGGTTTTTCTATCTTAATATGTGAGTGTACGTATTGATAGAGCTCTTAGGATCTTGCTTGACTACCAGCGTTGTGATGGCAGTCACACTAGTGGGGGCTGGGTAGTCTACAAGCACATCCTTATTCAGGTCCCTGGTCGTTGGATTATCGAGACAGAGCATCGATACTCCGGAGTAGACTAGTGTGTACGCTTCTCATCCCAGTTGGGGAGATGGTCTGTCCCACAGCCGTCAGTACGTCGTACTGGAGATAGTATACAGGTGCTCGTTAGGTTACGGGTACACCGGACAGGACTCACAGGGAACTGTTGGTTGGTTTTATACAGTCGTCAGTGAACAGTTCCCAGGTGACATGAGTACAGCATAGTCCGTAGACTTGACACTGCTACTTCGCCTCGAGTGTGTCCCACTGTTCTTAGATTGCTACCCTACCACGGCTCAAAGGAGTCGTGCAAACAGGTAGCAGTTGGGTGCAGTCCCGAGCACTTGGAGGCGGTGGCGGTTAGACAGGATTCGTCCCTCCCGGTATTGGGAGTAGATATCACGCTGTGTCAGAGAGCCATTACGCAAAGTCCCTGGCCAGGGCAAGCGAGATTTGCTGGTAGGTTCCAGTAGTTTCTCAGGGTGTAATGGGCTTCCCTCCGACACGACTTATACCGCTATTAGGGGACTGACGCTTGCCGCCCCCTAGGCAGGATATGCGATAGTCTTGGACGAACGGACCGGACTGTATGGAGATTGTCACATCAGACTTAGTAGGATTTCGGATGGGTTTCCTCATCGGCCTTCTTATCGACAACTACCTGGGGACCGTTACGTACAGCTAGTGCCGCTTGCGGTCTGTGGTTAAACCCACTGCAAGCGTAGTAGTCGAGTCTCTAGAGTCCCACACAGAGAGTTTCCTATTCCAGGCAAAACGATATAGAGGTCGTATGGTTTTACGACAAGGGTTCGGACGCATACGTGCGTTTACGCGCGTACGACTTTCGGACAATTTTTACCAGTCGGCTTTGGTTTCAGCCAGTTACTGGTATCCGGTTATTGGATTTTTACAGTCTAAAGTTTTTCCGTATTTTTGTGGAAAGGAGGGGCGTTCTCGTAATTATGCGAGAAGCTTTTAGAAGGTGGTGACTAAGGAGGTTAAGGTGGCATGTGAAATGATTTTGATTAGTGAGTCACCTTGATGATTCATAGAAGTATTTTGTCATTATAATGAATCATCACTAGATATTATCAAGCATGGTTGCTAAATTCATTTCTTATTCTTTTCTTGTTAAAAGAAATGCTTGATATATATCTTCTTGACTCACTATTCTCATATCATTATTATCTTCATCTTCTCTCTCCTCAAGCTCTCCCTCTTCAAAGACTAATCCTCCCCTCTCATGAGTTGAGTACAAGGGTTAGTAAGACTAAACAATCCATAACCATCACTCTATCTCAATCTATCTTCTTTGATTGGCAATCCAAGAAGGTTAGTTGCCTCAAGTTTAGAGGCTAAGCTTGGAGTTTTGCTCTCGGGTGGATCGTCTACTACTTCGAGAAGGCCAAGGAGAACAAGGAGTTCGTAAAGACGAAGGAGTTGGTTCATTAGGTATAATCCCTAAACACAGTAGTTTAGAAACACTTTGTGTTTGGTTATTTATAGTTTAGCTTCGATTCAAGCGGTTAGTCGATGTTCGTTCACTAAACAAGTTCGTTTTTGAAAATTCCGCCTCCCCACAAGTATTGGGGTGTAGTACATCGACTTACAGTGGTATCAGAGCATCGCTAAACAATAAATAACTTAATTGCAAATTTGTACGAATTTCGAATGGTAAAACGAAGCCGGAAAACCCTAAAAACATCAAGTTTCTGTCGATTTTAAAATGATGTCCAAAAATTTTTCAGGTAAGTTCAGAAAGCTTGAAAAGACACCAGAAGAACACCCAAGAAATTTGGACTCCTGAATCGACAACGCGGCCGCGGAACCGCGGCGGATCCCACCGATCCGCCGTGCTTCCGCCGCCGAGTTGCCGAGTCAGGAAGCCAAATTTCCTGTGTTGCTTCTCTGTAGAATTTGGGATTTTCTGGAATATTTAATATTTGCTCAGGTTTCAGTTTTACAGAGCAGTATTGGAGCAATATTAATGATGTTTAATCGATCGAAATTGTACAGTATTTGCATATTGGATTATATCTGTGATTGTATAATGTGTTCGTAAACCTCCCCTAACTGCTAGTATGTCGGTTGGCAAGGGGTTGCACATTTCTGAAATGGTTATATCTGTTTGTGCATATAAACTGTATTGGACTGTTGTGGTGTATAGCCGAGGTTTTGAAATGGGTTATTATTTAATTCATTTGTTGTAAATGTAATTTGTTGTAATATTATTTTGCGGGGCACATCTAGGTTGCGGTTGTAGCCACCGTTGTATTATTTCATTTTACTGTTTTTGCTCCTAGGACAGACCCAAGGTAGGGTACACAAACTGCCGGGCGGGTAGTTTGCCGTACCCGTAGGGATCTTGGGTGGGGTAACGGCTATTCATCACAACTGTGTAATCTGTCTTTTCTTGCAGGCTCAAAAGAAATACAGATTGCTTGCAAATCCAATAAAGTTTATCTGTGTTCTGGAATGTATATCATTGCGTCAGACGAATGTAAAATATCTATATATATTGTAGCTATTTTAGATGTCACTTATGTTTTACACCCGCGCTAGCCCAGTTCCCGCTCTGTCGTTAGTTAAGTAACCTAACGGGTGATGACGGGACCCAGTGGCGAATGCAGGTGGCATAAGAGGACGTCATATTTTCTTTGTTCTCTGCAATGATAGGTTAATGATGGGACGCATTATCTATAATGCAAAGAAAAATAAACCAAAGTTTTAATCGTTGGAACAATTTAAAAGAAACCACTCGGTTAATTTTAAAAAACAGATATTTTTAAATGCGGAGCTTTAACCACTCCTTTTAAAAGCTATCAGGTTCCTTCGGTTATATCAAGTTTACTACGTTCACGGTTTCGCCAAAACCATTCGTAGCCCTCCGTCATTTCATCTGGCTATTCAGTAGTATTCAAGCTATGTATTTTGACCTAACGCCAAGGCATAGTGTTTGGTAGCTGCTGGATATTCATTTGTTGCATAGATAGATGAGTTAGTTTGGGACAGTCGTATTATCATTTTGGCCGAACGTCAAGGATATATACGGATGGGTTCAAATTGACAAGATAATGATGGGTAGAACTTGACATGTGTCTTATAACATTTTGACCTAACGCCAAGGTCATAAGAGCATGGGGCAAAAAACTTATATCGGGAATTTCTAAAGAAACTGAAATTTGCAAAGAGATGCATACCATTTTGAGTTTGATGAATGTTGGTAGCATTCCTACAACATTATCAGACGATGATATTTGGATCCCGATCCTACTGTGAGTATATGTTACTTATCAGGATATTCGTCACTTAACGATCAATGCTATAAACCTAGTAGGTGTCCAGAAAAGTGTCAGCGGGGTTACGCCCCCAGAGAAAAGAGGTTATTTAATTAAGGAACTTCGCGAAAGCGTTGGAAAACCTCCCTCGAAGTATCGACACCAGCCTGGCTGAACGGTTAAGCAAGTATTGTACGGTGAGAATAGTCCTGGCTAATTCTTCTTTTATGGTTTGAGGAAGGATTCGAGAAACAGTGGGAGCCATCCAGTTTAGATAAACTAAAAACCACTCTAAACTTGCAAGAGCATCATGCTAAAGAGTTTTCTTCTCTCTCTCCTAATTGCAGCGACCCTGAAAATGACTGGACTTAAGTTACTTTTAGAGAAAAATATACTGACAGGGCCAAACTATAAAGATTGGCTGCGGAATGTCAAAATGGCTTTGACCTATGACAAACTGGGGTACGTCCTCACCGCTACGGCACCTGCTGTCCCTGGTCCCAAATCCAGCAATGCGGATAAGGAAATCCGCAAAACCTGGGATTTAGATTGCGTGAAAGCCAAGTGCATCGTGCTTGCCTCGATGAACAATGAACATCAGAGGAGGCACGAGGATATGGACCTTGATGGCATATTTCTCCATACAAAGGAACTTTATGGAGAGCAATTTCGTATAGCAAGATACGAGACCTCAAAGAACTTGTTTCGAGCGAGGTTGGCTGTCGGGTCATCGGTAGGAGAACATGTCCTAAAGATGATCGGCTATATAGAAGAGCTCGCAGACCTTGGGACGACTTTGGATAATGAGCTCTATACAGACCTTATTCTCCAGTCCCTTCCTCACACCTACGCCCAGTTTATCCTGAACTTCAACCTTCAAAGAAAAGAAGTTGAACTTCCGGAACTCCTGAACATGTTAAGGAGTGCAGAGGGCACCTTGAAGAATTCAAGGGAAACACCCGCTATGTTTGTTGGCGGTACATCTTCTTCCGGGTCCAAGGCTAGGGCCAAAGGAAGGAAGAAGAAGGCCGCACCCAGACCTAGAGGAGGTGTTAGTAAGGTGGGAGGGAAGGGAAAGAAAAAGATTGCAGTACTAATAGTTGGCCAGGATGAGTGCTTCCATTGTCACAGGAAATGGCACTGGAAGAAGGATTGCAAGGCGTGGAACGCCAAGAACCAGGAACCGAAGCAAGCTGTGGCTTCGACTTCAGGTGTGTTTGTAATTGAGAATTGTCTGTCGATCAACTCTACTTCCTGGGTATTGGATACCGGATCAGGATCTCATATTTGCAATTCATTGCAGGCACTGAGAAACCGTAGAGTGCTGAAGGAAGGTGATATGACCCTAAAGGTTGCTAACTGAGCTAGCGTGGGAGCTGCGTCCGTCGGGGATTATCACCTAGGATTGACGAGTGGAGACATTTTGGTTTTACATAACTGTTATTTTGTACAAGCTTAACGTGTAATATCATATCAGTTTCCTTGTTATCAAATAAAGGTTATGATTTCACGTTTGTAAGAGATGTTGTCAACATCCACCATAATCATGGTTTGATTGGGTCAGGTACACTAAATAACGGAATATATGTTTTAAACCAACTCCAAATTTTCAATGTCCAGAACACACTAAAAAGAAAGTCTGCAGATTTAAATAAAGCTTTCTTATGGCATTGTAGAATGGGTCACATCAATGAGAGAAGGTTGACTAAGTTGCATAGAGAAGGATATTTGGACTCGTTCGAATATCAATCTTATGACACTTGTCAATCTTGTCTCAAAGGAAAGATGACAAAGACTCCATTCACTGGACAAGGAGTAAGAGCGAGCGAGCTCTTAGGACTCATACACAGCGATGTATGTGGTTCAATGTCTACACATGCGAGAGGTGGTTTTTCCTACTTCATTACTTTCACGGATGATTACTCAAGATACGGATTCATTTATCTGATGAAACATAAATCCGAGGCTTTTGAGAAATTCCAAGAGTATAAGAATGAAGTAGAAAACCAGACCGGCAAAAGTATCAAGACACTTAGATCTGATCGAGGTTGTGAATACTTGAGTGCCGAGTTCCTAGGTTACCTAAAAGAGAAAGGAATTCTCTCTCAGCGTACTCCTCCGTACACTCCACAGCATAACGGTGTATCGGAGAGACGGAATCGAACCCTATTGGATATGGTACGATCCATGATGAGTAATGCTGAGTTACCGTGATCTTTCTGGGGTCATGCGCTAGAATCAGCGGCATATCTTTTGAGCATGGTACCTACCAACACTACTACAAAGAAGGGTTGCCCATACGGATTTATCCGTAGGGGCAACCCACTGCCCCTACGGTTATATACGTAGGGGCAAAAAAATACCCCGTAGGTGCAAAGGCCGCAGGTGTAAGTTGAGGCCCTGAACTTGCCCCTACGGTTAAATTTTTGCCCCTACGGATATATGTGTAGGTCCATTTTCCCCTACGGATTAAGCCGTAGGGTATAAGATTTTATATTATTTACGGTTTATTTTAATAAATTACTTGGCCCTACGGATATATCCGTAGGGGCATGTACTACCCCCTACGGATATATTCGTAGGTACTTTTCCGTAGGGGCACAAATTCAGGATTCCTGATATTTTTCCCCTACGGATAACGCCGTAGGGGAGAGTCAGTGGCCCCTACGGATATATCCGTAGGGGCATTCCCAACCACCTGGCACTGACATCTGGGGGAAATATCAGTTACTGCTGATATTTAGCCCCTACGGATATATCCGTTGGGGTAAAATGTGTGTCTACGGATTAATCCGTAGGTACATATTGTCTGTAATTTTTTTTTAAAAATAGGCTGCTTGATTTTTTCCCGCCCTGTGCACAATAATATATACGTCAATCAAATCATATATTGCAGTATTCATAATCACATCTCACGCATATATATAATATACAAAAGAAACACAAAAACTGAATATGATATAAATACAAACCAATATCAATATCGTTTCAAAATGTAGTACAATGTGTATGATATAAATAAATACATGTTTCAAAAAAAAAAGAACCAAAAATCTACCCTAGCTCGGTCCAGCTCCACCTCTGAATAACGATAGAATAACGCGCGCCTGCTCCTCGGTCAATAAACTCTGCAATTCGTCGCGAGCGGGAGTCTGAGTGGGCGGTGGAGCTACAGGAGCTGTCTGCCGTTCAGGGTTCGAATTCTTATCGTTATCGAGTTATTTCGAAACCCCATTTGGATATCTAGTTTGGAAAACTGTAGTTTATTTTAATTAGATATGTACATGTATGATTAATAAAACATAAGTCTACAACCAAATAAGCTCAGGCTATGTACTGATATTGGATATGTTGATATCTATAATATGACATTATATTTTACTATTAAGTAGTATACATACCAGCATCTCATTCAACTCCTGAACGGTGGCCTTCAAGCTCTCCTGTTCCTGCTGGATACGTCGCTCACTGGAGACGGAGGAAGTAACCACCGGGGTGGAGTCCAACCTCATATGGGCCCTGCTAGAGCCCAGTCCTCGGCCTCTCTCCCAACCTCCGTGGTGCCGTCCGTGTGCGGCGTCCAGGACTGGGGTCAGCAGCCTCGAATGTTGCCTTCCCCCTAGCAACTGTCAGAACATTATATTTAGCACATACTGGTCTATAAAATTGACAAGAAATACCAAAATCAACAAATTCAAAGCCTTACCTACAGAGATAGAAGATGTGCTCCTCTGGTATCTGCATGTATCAAAATTTGAATAATATTAATTAATTTCAGTACATACATACTAACAAGGTAAACTCGCATATAGCGCTGCTTACACATATGACAGGGAGTGAACAAGCTCTTGTAGATCATCAGGCGCAAATCTAATCTCATCAAGCAGCCCATGATAATGAGTTGGACGACTAAGAGCAAAAGGAATGTGTGTATATTTATGATATAGCATTCTAAATCAATATACATGCCCTATATAATATATAAACATACCTGGAGGAACGGGAGTGGCCTCTGTCCCTGATATGGACGCATCACCAACAACTAGACAATCAAACATTGACAATATAAGTAATTTTGACATAAAGAGGCATGGATATCTATAATATTACATTCAAAATGAATATTAGAGAGCGCACCTGCAATGAGAAGTGATAAAAGTATCACCCAACAAGAGTGTAATTTACAGAATCAGTTGAGACTCTTAAAAGTCATAGAAGAACCCGACCTGCACAAATCTGATGTATGCTTTCCATTGGACACTAAGAAGTCTCTAAAGGGAAAAGCCTATGTGAAAGCCATCATTAGTTCATATCAGAAGATTGATGCTGAAACAGAGAACGAGGAATGTCATTTTTTTCTTCTTCCGTCACATTACTGTCTTCTCCTTCTGCCACATTACTGTCTTCTCCTTCTTATTATGTGCGCGTGCAAATTCAATGACTATATTGAGAATATGGATTAATAGTGGGTAGGAAAAGTATTTCTCAAATGGCTTTTGCGTCTTAAAACCATAAACTACTAAGTAATGGCATACATAATTTTTTTAGTATAAAGGTTGTTATTTTAAGTTTTCCCTTATAGAGATATGATCTAACTGCATCTATAAACTATAAGTGTGCAGAAAATTATGATAAGAAACCATAAGAAAGGGTTGTAGCCATGCATAACCTTGAATCTACATACCAAAACATGCAAAAGCATGCACTTATTGTCACCTTGCCTTGGAATATAAAATATCTTGGAAGACTATAAGCGAGCATTTAAATCTTGATAGCTTTTGACTTCAACATATATTTTTCTCAAGTACCATGAAATATACTTGCTCCGTATAAACCGTTTTCAGGAAGATGGATTAATAATGACAAATTATCCATTGTGGCTCACTAGGTTAGTATTTTCTCTTCTATTGACCATCTTTCTAATCTGCTTGGTAAATTTATTCGGAACCGGCTGCGAATCATTAAAAGACATGCATAAGAAAGAAAGCTAAAATACAGATATATAGCATACCGATACATCGAAACTTCATAGTTGCGATGGCAATCCAGAGATATTTATTTCTACACACGTGGTGCGCGTGCGAATGCGTCAGGCATCATGGACAAATATTTCAGAACATGGAAAGTATTATTCGTATAAAGTAATTAAAACTTTTAAACACCTTGGGTAGATATTTTCTTAGTTGATGCAATCATATCATGAGGACTAAATTTAAGCTATTATACATATGCATATGTATTTTTCTAACCTAATATATCACACACACACACACACAGAGAGAGAGAGAGAACACCTGGTAGGTAAAGAAATCAGGTAGCAGGATCCTGAAGAAATGGAGTCCATAGCATTGCTCATCATCATCATCCATGATCCCTTTGAAAAAATATTATCAAAGGGATCACGGATGATGATGATGAGCAATGCTATGGACTCCATTTCTTCAAGATCCTGCTACCTGATTTCTCTATCTACCTGGTGTTCTCTCTCTCTCTCTCTCTGTGTGTGTGATATATTAGGTTAGAAAAATACATAAGCATATGTATAATAGCTTAAATTTTGTCCTCATGATATGATTGCATCAACTAAGAAAATATCTACCCAAGGTGTTTAAAAGTTTTAATTACTTTATACGAATAATACTTTCCATGTTCTGAAATATTTGTCCATGATGCCTGACGCATTCGCACGCGCACCACGTGTGTAGAAATAAATATCTCTGGATTGCCATCGCAACTATGAAGTTTTGATGTATCGGTATGCTATATATCTGTATTTTAGCTTTCTTTCTTATGCATGTCTTTTAATGATTCGCAGCCGGTTCCGAATAAATTTACCAAGCAGATTAGAAAGATGGTCAATAGAAGAGAAAATACTAACCTAGTGAGCCACAATGGATAATTTGTCATTATTAATCCATCTTCCTGAAAACGGTTTATACGGAGCAAGTATATTTCATGGTACTTGAGAAAAATATATGTTGAAGTCAAAAGCTATCAAGATTTAAATGCTCGCTTATAGTCTTCCAAGATATTTTATATTCCAAGGTAAGGTGACAATAAGTGCATGCTTTTGCATGATTTGGTATGTAGATTCAAGGTTATGCATGGCTACGACCCTTTCTTATGATTTCTTATCATAATTTTCTGCACACTTATAGTTGATAGATGCAGTTAGATCATATCTCTATAAGGGAAAACTTAAAATAACAACCTTTATACTAAAAAAATTATGTATGCCATTACTTAGTAGTTTATGGTTTTAAGACGCAAAAGCCATTTGAGAAATACTTTTCCTACCCACTATTAATCCATATTCTCAATATAGTCATTGAATTTGCACGCGCACATAATAAGAAGGAGAAGACAGTAATGTGGCAGAAGGAGAAGACAGTAATGTGGCGGAAGAAGAAAAAAATGACATTCCTCGTTCTCTGTTTCAACATCAATCTTCTGATATGAACTAATGATGGCTTTCACATAGGCTTTTCCCTTTAGAGACTTCTTAGTGTCCAATGGAAAGCATACATCAGATTTGTGCAGGTCGGGTTCTTCTATGACTTTTAAGAGTCTCAACTGATTCTGTAAATTACCCCCTAGTTGGGTGATACTTTTACCACTTCTTTCTGCAGGTGCGCTCTCTAATATCCATTTTGAATATCGATAATATTACATTCAAAATAGATATTAGAGAGCGCACCTGCAGTGAGAAGTGGTAAAAGTACCACCCAACTAGAGTGTAATTTACAGAATCAGTTGAGACTCTTGAAAGTCATAGAAGAACCCGACCTGCACAAATCTGATGTATGCTTTCCATTGGACACTAAGAAGTCTCTAAAGGGAAAAGCCTATGTGAAAGCCATGATTAGTTCATATCAGAAGATTGATGCTGAAACAGAGAACGAGGAATGTCATTTTTTTCTTCTTCTGCCACATTACTGTCTTCTCCTTCTTCTTCTGCCACATTATTGTCTTCTCCTTCTTATTATGTGCGCGTGCAAATTCAATGACTATATTGAGAATATGGATTAATAGTGGGTTGGAAAAGTATTTCTCAAATGGATTTTGCGTTTAGAAACCATAAACTACTAAGTAATGGCATACATAATTTTTTAGTATAAAGGTTGTTATTTTAAGTGCGCGTGCAAATTCAATGAAAGTTAGATTTGAGGATACCCATGTATGAGTTGTATTCTATATATGTGTGTTTCGATTTATGATTTCGCTTAAGTGTAGGGTTTTTTTTACTTAAATTTCAAATGTATATACATGCATACTGTCTTCTCCTTCTTCTTCTGCCACATTACTGTCTTCTCCTTCTTCTTCTGCCACATTACCGTCTTCTCCTTCTTATTATGTACAGTACTTCCACAAAATACGTGTTGTCATTTCTAAATGGAAGTTTCTCAGTGCCACCATAGTAGCAGAAGATGGAATTGTTTATCGCCACTAGATTATGCTAAGCCTCGGATAGATTAGGCAAACATGATCTAGAAGAATATAATTAGCAGAGGAAATATGCAAATAAACATGCATGCAAGCTGACATTAAAAGATTAATATAACAGAGATGTCTACTGATGATTTGTAAGATGTTATCGCAGGTAGGACAACTGCCAATTCTATGGCTTGTGGCCACCAGCGACTGCTTTCTCACCACAGTAAAAATAATGAGGGACTATAACATATCATGAATTCGATATGCACCGTGATTTCATAGCATATGTCTATTAACCTATAATGTATAAGTTCTCGGCGTTGATTTCAAAGGTGCATACAGTCTGAACTAGTAAATATACGTAAGAAGGAAAAAGAAGAAAGGATTCATAAATATGGTTGGGCCAGAAACAGACTTAGTCACTGAATGACATATAACTGATATTCCTTGATGTAGAAATCAATACACCTTTGATAACAAACTCATTCTTTTTTGGGAGATATATGAATAACCGACTCTGACCCTCAGCATTCCATTGAACACATGGAAATCCATCGTATCTCATATCCAGCCACCTCACTTCACCGATCCTATGATCCCCCTCTTGAGGACGCACAGCCCTAGCCGCAGCCCCAGCCCAAACCCTAGCCTTAGGTGGTGGTGATGAATGTGAATCCTCATATGATTTTGCATATTATTGCAAGAGCGTTAATGGGTTTTCAAGATTTGTACGTAGTCAAAAGCAATTGTGAGCAAGGAAAGTAAAAATAGTTTTGGAATTTTATCAAACGGTTGGTGAGCAAACTAGCAAAACGTTTTGAATGGAAATATAATGTAAAATAATTTCGAGAATCAAAAGTGATAAGCTTTGTTAATGATATGGGAGAGAAGCTTGCTTTTTCTTTTTTGTGAGAAATATTTTAGTTTTTTTTCCTTATTTCTGTTACATCCTGACCGAAGAACTTTCACAATTGTTAAAATTCAGCATTTTGGTCAGTCCTCTCCTTTATTGATATGCATGTGATGTGAGGGTTGGATTTAACACAGCAACCATTGTTCATCAATATATATTACCAAATAAAGCTCTTTATTATTGGTTATGTTGGTTTCATCCAATTCTTGCCTCAATTTGGTGTAATTTGAAATGGCCCACGATTCTAGGGTTTGATATGGGATGGCAATAGAAAAGAGAATTTGTTCTCAAGTTATGATCGAATACCATAATAAATTGGGAGTTGGTTAGGATTGTGAAATTGTGAAAGTAGTTGAATTTTTTTCAAGTATGATCTTGTGAAAATCGGATGAAATATTTAACATCATTTTGTTGTTATTTAGGATTAGCACCCTCTAAAGGATTTTAAGTTAAGATAATGGATATGGATCTTTTGTCAGGATAAAGAAGATCTGCACATGCATAAATACTAGTATAAGATAATTCAAAATTTGGGACAACGGATACATACCGCTAAAAGATATAAATCGAAAACCCAAACAATATTTTGTGATAAACTTAAGTGTTCTTGCAAACTAATACAAATCTTGTTAAAAATTTGATAAATTGACCTTCCCCTTCCCCAGCCCTAGCCCCAGCCCGCAGCCCCAGCCGCACCCCCAATAAAAAATTTGATAAATTGACCCTTCCCCTTCCCCGACCCCGACCCTAACCCTACCCCGACCCCGAACCCGACCCCGCAGCCCAGCCCCTGCCCCAACCCTAACCCGACCCCGACTGCGACCGCGACCCCAGCCCAACCCCAACTCGCGCGCCATGAACCTTAAGCCTAAAATAATCCAATAAATTCTTTAACTTACCTCGAGATTTACTCACCTGAACGGCTACTGGGGCAGGGGCGACGATCTGAACGGCGGTGGCGACGACCTTAACCGCGGTGGCGACGAGAACTCCAGTGGCGACGAAACCGGCGGTGGCCACGAGGAGAACAACCTTGGCGGCGACGGCGTGGCGCATTGAGGGCTTTTTTTCGCGCCCGATCGAGAGAGAGAGGGAAATGAGCGTAGGCGATCGAGATCTGGGATTTTATTAAATCGATATTTACTTGCCCCTACGGATATATCCGTAGGTCCTTTGTTTGCGGCTCCGTAGGGGCAAACACCTAATTAAGAATTAATATTTTTATTCTTGGACGTCTTTGCCCGTAGGGGCAACCTTTTAGCCCTACGGATATATCCGTAGGTCCAAGTTATTTCTGCCCCTACGGATTAAACTATCCGTAGGGGCAACCCCCTATTTTACTAGTGCAAGACTGTGCCTACCACTCCATATCAGATGTGGAGCGGGAAGAAACCCCATCTACAGTATATAAAGATTTGGGGATGTCCAGCTTTTGTTAAAAAGCAGCATGTGGACAAGCTCGAGGCACGATCAGTAAAGTGTAAGTTTGTGGGATATCCAAAGCACTCCAGGGGATATCTATTCTATTACGCAGAGGAACAAAAGGTATTTGTTTCTCGTAATGCCCATTTTCTAGAACATCAGTTTTTAGAAAAGGAATCAAGTGGGAGCGAAATAGAACTGGAAGAAATTCCAGAACCACAAACTGCTACTGAAAGTTTGGTAGAACCGGAAGTTCAAGAAGAACAGGACATTCCCGCACCCCTCCGCAGGAGTAGTAGGCTGTCTCATCCGCCTGAGAGATACTACGGTTTTCTTATAGACGGGGATAGAGAGGATTGCATCATAGATGATGGTGAACCTACTGACTTCCAGCAGGCCATCCAGAGCGGCGACTCGGTACGATGGCTAGATGCAATGCGGACCGAAATGGAGTCCATGTACACCAACAAAGTATGGACTTTGGACTTTGCTCCAGATGGGGTAAAACCCATAGGATGCAAATGGATCTTCAAGAAAAAGATTGGTGTAGATGGACAGGTGGAAACCTATAAGGCTAGACTTGTTGCAAAGGGTTTTCGTCAAAGACCTGGTTTGGACTATGACGAAAATTTTTCTCCAGTGGCTATGCTCAAATCCATTCGGGTCCTTCTTGCTATTGCTGCCTTCCATGATTATGAAATCTGGCAGATGGACGTAAAGACGGCTTTTCTCAATGGAAATTTAGAAGAGAGCGTCTATATGGATCAGCCAGAGGGTTTCAATCAGAGTGGGAGCAGCGGGAAAGTATGCAAGCTGCTTAAGTCCATTTATGGACTAAAGCAGGCATCGCGGAGTTGGAACATCTGTTTTGATGAGACAGTCAAAGAATATGACTTTATCAAAAATCCAGATGAACCGTGCATATATAGTAAAGTTGTAGCCAGAAGTGTTGTATTCCTCGTCTTGTACGTGGATGACATTCTATTGATAGGAAATGACATTCCTATGCTACAATCTGTCAAAGGATTCTTGTCACACAGGTTCTCCATGAAAGACCTGGGTGATGCCTCTTACATTCTGGGGATCCGGATCTATCGTGATAGATCCAAGAGGATGTTGGGACTTTCGCAGTCCAGGTATATCGACACTGTACTGAAAAGATTCAGTATGGAAGATTCTAAGCGCGGTATCTACCGGCTTGTCACGGAATCACCCTCTCCAAAGAGATGTCTCCCAAGACTGATTTGGAAAGGGAACGCATGTCTACTATACCCTACGCTTCTGCGGTAGGCTCTATAATGTATGCGATGTTGTGTACCAGACCAGATGTAGCTTACGCACTGTTCATATCAGAATATTGCATTTTATACCGCCCATTCTTACGCTCGTGTGTTTATAGGTAGGTGCTTTTAATCCGTGTTTGTTACATGATTACAGATTATAGGTTTCCAGTCCAAACATTGCAAATCAAGACGAAATCTCCACAGTTACGGCAAAATACGGAACATCTGTCACAACAGATAAAAGCCGGGTTCCGGTCATCCATATCCGTCCAGTGCCGAGTAGCGGTTCCCGATACAAGACATGTGACAGTGGTCATTCATGTCTGGGACAAGCACAGAGCACGAGGTGGGCTGCACAAGAATCAATGGGTGCGCGGAGCTTGAGGGAGATAAAGTCAAAAGTAAACAAAGATAATGCAATCTTGGACTTGGAAATCTGGAAATATTCTGAAGACTTTTGCGCAGTTTGAAGTTTTCAAACACGGGGAAAAAGCAAACCAGGGAAGTACACCAAAGTAGACTGCCCAACTCACCAAGATGGCCGCGCATGCGCGGCCAAAGTAGGGGTTTGGCCGCGCATGCGCGGCAGTATGGGGCCCTCTCTGCAGCATCTTTTGGGGGTACTTTGGGGATTTCATTTTATGCCAGAATTTGGCCCTAGGGTTTCAGTTTCCCTCCTATAAATACCCCGGACCAGAGCTTAACTAAGGGAGCATTTTTTGGAGCTTTTCTTTGTTCTTCTTCTTTGTGTAATTTTGTTCTTCTTCTTCCTCTTCTTCATTCTTTCTCCATGACATTGTAGTGAGAGCTTTTGAGTGGAAGATTAATGAAGATGAGGGCTTGTTATCTTTCTTGTTAGTTTGCTCCCCCTTGAGATTCTTGCTTTCTCTTGCTCATTCAACCTCTTCATTGAGCTTGAATGGGTAAGAGTTAGTTATTGATCTCAAGGGTCGTATTTTCTCACGGGACTAGTTCTTCACTTCACATGCGTTCTCTACCCTTCCCTTGATCTTGCAAGTTCTTCATTGAGCTTGCAAGTTTAAGGGTTGGCTATTGAGCACATGCTTGGCTTGGGTTCTACTTCCGTGTTCTTTTTATTTGCTTATTTATTACTTGCATTTTTCATTCTTGCTTTTATTACTTGCAATTTTATTCATGCACTTAATTACTTGTATCTTTTCTTTTCTTTGTTCTTTTCTTTTTGTCCTCTCTTTTTGGTTCTCTTTTGTGAATGTATGTAATTATTGTTGTTAAGAATTAATACGGTATTATAAGTTAATGTTTCTTTGCCAATTCCTTTTCCCGTTATTTTCCATTTGAACTTCGCCCAAACCATACGCAAGTGCTCCGTTAGGCACCGTACCCTGACAAAGTAACGGTGATTCCTAACCGCGACCGGTTGCGTTCGGTTTGGCCGGAGGCGAAAGCAAGAGACAAGAACGGAAGGACAAGGGTAAATAAGCCGGATTCCACGAATACCGCGCTTAAATCCCCTAATCCACGTTGTTGCCGATTGTCTAGCTTCAATTGGTCAAGACTCGGCTCAAAGGTTTTGAGTACGGATTTCTTAGCTTACAATCTCGTATTTTTCTTAACAACTTTATACTTGCAAATAAACACATAGGTTAGACCGAACAACTCATACAATTATTTATTGACTCGTCTAAGACAAGAGCGGAAATTCAACCATCTCCCTGTGGACCGACCCGTGCTCACCGGCTAGCTGCAAAGCGACACCGTCCTGATCGCGGTTACACTTAAATTCTTTGAACATCCGACACGCCAAAAGCGTGCGATCAAATGGCGCCGTTGCCGGGGAGACGGTAGCGTATTTTCTTTCTTGTTATTCGGGTTAATATTCTTTTTGTATATATATAAAGAAAAATATTCTTTTTGTTTTTCTTTTTTGGACAATATTTTTGTGGGCAAGTGTGCAGATTTTTGCAGATTTGCAAACTGCGATTGTGGGAGCAAAGTGTACATTCAATGTTAAGGTGATTACGGAGTACAGTGCCAAAGATCCGGGTAGTTTGACCCGCGCAAGCGAACCCTTCAAGCTTACCGGACTCGATTCAACGGGGGTTTCTTAACCCAAAAACTTAAACGGTACGTACTTTACTAACACCTTCTTCTCAAATCCGACGCTTCCAATATACTATTCTTTTGCAGGATTCTTTGCAAGTTCGCTAGCAAACGCCAAAATTGACTAACCCGTATTTGTTGCAGCGCCGCGCTTAAAATAAAAAACGATTTTTTGATTCTTTATAGAATTTTTTGAATTGCGCATTGCATCAATTAATACGGACTTAAGGGCAAGCGAACCCCACAACATACGGTAAAGGATTTCATCACCTTTTCCGTGGCCCACAAATCACGAACTTGAGCATAACGATAACCCTCACAAATTTTAAAAGAAACTAGACTTTAAGCTTTAAGGACTTCGCGCTCACTAGGAGAAGTTAACTGTATTTAGGAGCTTGCTTAACGGTATATTGTTTACGGGGTGTCTAGGAAAGTGTTAACGGCAAAACCGCCAAAAGAGAAAGGGTTATTTAATTAAGGAACTTCGCGAAAGCGTTGGAAAACCTCCCCTTATCTCTGCACTTACCTGGCCTCGTGATCAGTGTATCTTGAGCCTGTTTCTCGACACAGTTTTACTTCGACAATCAAGTTCTCGAGCAGGTCTAGTTGACCTAGGTGAACCCTAGAACGATTAGGTGTGTGGTATTTTTGTATCGTGATTATTTTTGTCCATATTTTTTTTGTGTATATTTCATTCTTCTGCTAACAACTAACTAAAAAAAAAATCACATTCTTTTTCCCCTCCTTTTCTCTACCTTTCTCTCTCTCTCTTCATATCATGGGTACTCTACCTCGCAAAACTCTTGCCGAACTTTGGTACCCACAACCAGACATAACTTCCTACGGTTCTTGTTTTGGCCGAACTTCGAACGACCCCTCCATGCCCAAAGTTTCACTGAAAGATCGCATAGCAGCGTCTAGGACAAACACTTGCACTCCTCATTCCACTTCGTATCAACGATTTCAAACATGCACCCCCGCTTATGTTGATACCCCTTCTGCAAGTCGTCCTTTGTCCATCGCTGAACGTATTGAACAATCCCGCAGCCGATCTTTCACTCCTTTCACCACTTCAAATTCTTGGGATCAACAATTCCATTCTCCGTCTTATCCACCTGTTGATCCCACTCCTGTCCAGCCATTCAATTCCTACCAATCCTACCCTACTTTTGCACCTTCCCTAGACATTGCTTCAGAACCGCCTTTTGGGAGTTTTCAGTATCCATACAACTGTGAATCTTTCACTGAAACCCCTTCACAACCAATGTCTAGTCTAGAACAGTCGTTGGAAGACTTTAGGGTAGCGTCAAGCCAACAAATGATGGATTTGAATGCGTCCATGGCCGCCCCCATACAACCTAGTGATCCGGTAGCTAGTTTTCAACTAGCTCCAACTTTTTCAATGTATGATGCGGCGGCAGGACAGGCTGTGACTTTGAGTGGAGAGAGTGAGATGTACCCCCTTCCAAATCAAACCTACCCGCCCCAAATTGAATCCCACAACTCCTGTTTTGAAAGTCTATCGAGTATCCCACATGATTTATCAATTGAAGATAGAATGATCAATGAGTTGTGCGACTTCGTAGTGTTTGATTTGCCCGCTTATGAAGGGTCTCTTCCAAGTGAAACCGATCCTAAACCTTTTAACCTCTACACCTCCATCTTAGAACCTGAATTGATTAATATCCATGCTTTGGTTGAGGTGTCTGAGAATATTGAATTCCACTTGATTGAGGATATTGACGCCGGGAATATTTTGGATGATGAACCCATAGACTTCGCTGAATTTTTCTCTCCAACTCATCATCCCGAGTCATTAAATGTTTTTCCCGAACTTCATATGCGTCTTGATTTTGATGAAATAGGCATGGATGAGCTTAACTTTGAGGAGAACTCTGAGGATAGATTTGAGGATGAACCAGTTATAATTGATGAGTCGGATTTTCCAATTCATCCTATCCCTTCCACTGACTGTGTACACCCTCCTGCACCTTTAAACGAAAACCTTCCTCAACCGCTTCCTTCCACCCTTTCCATCATTCCGACCTTGCAAGAACCCGTATCATTTTCACTTCATATGTCTGGTTTACCAAGTTCGGCATACCCATGGTTTCTTGCGAATCTTGAGGGATTCGACCCCATTTCTCGACGAGTAAATATATTAGCACAATCACTTTTCACACAGCGTTCATCACAAATTGTGCTAATCTATTTACTCCAGTTACACCCTCAAGTTCGCATTCCACTTCTTTTTCCCTTCCGCCATTCTTCTTCTTCTCATCTACCGAGACCGCATTCCACTTCTCTCCACAAGCGGTCTCGCGTAGTCTCCATTTCTTACCTCTCCGCATTCTTCCACCAGCCACTGCTTTATAGAGATAAGATCTTTGAATGGTTGGTGTTAACTTTTGGCCTGTGTAAGGCCTTGTATAGATGGATACAGATCTTTCCCCCCTAATCCTGAATTTCAACGCTTAACAGTGGAAACACTGTTTTACTTAAGTTTGGGGGGGACATTTTTTTTTGTATATATTTTTTGTTTTCCTTTTTTGTTTTGTATATAATTTGTTTTTAGGGAGCGCCGACAATTTTGACCCTCTTGGTATAGCCTGACAGTGAGGGCACTGTCAAGTTTAAGTTTGGGGGTGTGCTCGGTAAGCTTTCTTCCTTCGCATTCATATGTATATTTTGCATCTGCATATTAAATCCATAAAATCCAAAAAAATCTGAAAATTTTCTAAAAATCTGAAAATTTTCTAAAAATATAAAAACGTTTGTGTCAAGTTAGCGTGTGGAAGAACTCTGATTCAACATTCGACGGTTTTTGTTTGAAAAGATAGGAATAACTAAATCCTATGTTTGGATTTTGAAAACCTGAAAGATAACTCTCCTTTGAAGTTAACTATAGCTGATATACGTCTTTACATTACACTACACGTGTTGTGAGTCTTGGAAATTAGATGACAAGTCTTTTATGTTTAAAAAAAAAACTTTTAAATAGATAAATGATTTTCTGAGGATCAAATAGGTTTGTTCTGAAATAAGTAATATATCAAGAATAGTTTATAAAGTAAGTGAATATGAAGGAATGTTATTGATGCCTTAATTGGAACTAAGTCTGAAAAATAACCCATCTGAAACTTGATTGGAATGATTACACACCAAACCCACTAAACACGTCTTTTATTCAAAAAATAATTGAACTACCGGTTATATCTCCGTTCGTATTGAATCATCTTGTTTTTTACGCCAAACTGTCTTTTGTTTTTGGACCTAGGTAACTTGAGTAATTAAGTCCGCTGGGGTGTTTCTACACCTAATGCCCTAAAACCAACTGGTTTGGGTGCATTGGCCCAAAGCTCGCTAAGAAGCCTAGAAAGTCCAGTTTTAAAACAAAGTCAAGCAAGTGTTCTCTCCGAGTTAAAATTCCAAACGGTTCTTTGTGTGAGAATAATCTTGATAAAAGACAGGCTTTTATAAAAATTTTAACGGAGATATGAAGGTTTTATTCTATGATAAAGACTATTGCACATTCACAGAGGTGTGTATGAAATGAAAACAAGAATAAGGTGGAGTGAAAAAAAACGACTTAGTTTCCTGTTAAGGAAGATAGAAATTCTGAAGTTGAAACCTTACTGGAAAACGAAACTTGAAAAATGCTTAACTCTCTATAAAACTTATGTGATCCTTTTAAAATTGTTATCTGGGCTTTATTGTGTGACATAATGACTTTATTCGACCTTTCGGGAACTTAACGACACTATTTTTGCACTGCACGTAAAGACATATAAAATCTGTAGTTAAATAAGAAGAGAGATGTGAAAAATAAAGGTTCGATAGTCTAAACTTAGGATTATAGAATTGTTATTTTCTAAAACAAAACTTTAGGGTTTGAATCTTAGTCATTTTACAAACTAGCTTGACGGGATTTTGTGGGTGTAATCCGCTGAAAACCCTCAGGAGACAACACTCCTCCTACTAGGGACACCTAGAGGTTTAACGGCTTGTTGCACATGCTCAGTGCAATCGCGTTCCCTGCGAAAGTGCGGTTATCATTTTATTTTTGTGAATAATTGGTTTTGCTCGGGACGAGCAAAAGTTAAGTTTGGGGGTATTTGTTCATATCAGAATATTGCATTTTATACCGCCCATTCTTAAGCTCGTGTGTTTATAGGTAGGTGCTTTTAATCCGTGTTTGTTACATGATTACAGATTACAGGTTTCCAGTCCAAACATTGCAAATCAAGATGAAATCTCCACAGTTACGGCAAAATACGGAACATCTGTCACAACAGATAAAAGCCGTGTTCCGGTCATCCATATCCGTCCAGTGCCGAGTACCGGTTCGCGATACAAGACATGTGACAGTGGTCATTCATGTCTGGGACAAGCACAGAGCACGAGGTGGGCTGCACAAGAATCAATGGGTGCGCGGAGCTCGAGGGAGATAAAGTCAAAAGTAAACAAAGATAATGCAATATTGGACTTGGAAATCTGGAAATATTCTGAAGACTTTTGCGCAGTTTGAAGTTTTCAAACACGGGGAAAAAGCAAACCAGGGAAGTACACCAAAGTAGACTGCCCAACTCACCAAGATGGCCGCGCATGCGCGGCCAAAGTAGGGGTTTGGCCGCGCATGCGCGGCAGTATGGGGCCCTCTCTGCAGCATCTTTTGGGGGTACTTTGGGGATTTCATTTTATGCCAGAATTTGGCCCTAGGGTTTCAGTTTCCCTCCTATAAATACCCCGGACCTGAGCTTAACTAAGGGAGCATTTTTTAGAGCTTTTCTTTGTTCTTCTTCTTTGTGTAATTTTGTTCTTCTTCTTCCTCTTCTTCATTCTTTCTCCATGACATTGTAGTGAGAGCTTTTGAGTGGAAGATTAATGAAGATGAGGGCTTGTTATCTTTCTTGTTAGTTTGCTCCCCCTTGAGATTCTTGCTTTCTCTTGCTCATTCAACCTCTTCATTGAGCTTGAATGGGTAAGAGTTAGTTATTGATCTCAAGGGTCGTATTTTCTCACGAGACTAGTTCTTCACTTCACATGCGTTCTCTACCCTTCCCTTGATCTTGCAAGTTCTTCATTGAGCTTGCAAGTTTAAGGGTTGGCTATTGAGCACATGCTTGGCTTGGGTTCTACTTCCGTGTTCTTTTTATTTGCTTATTTATTACTTGTATTTTTCATTCTTGCTTTTATTACTTGCAATTTTATTCATGCACTTAATTACTTGTATCTTTTCTTTTCTTTGTTCTTTTCTTTTTGTCCTCTCTTTTTGGTTCTCTTTTGTGAATGTATGTAATTATTGTTGTTAAGAATTAATACGGTATTATAAGTTAATGTTTCTTTGCCAATTCATTTTCCCGTTATTTTCCATTTGAACTTCGCCCAAACCATACGCAAGCGCTCCGTTAGGCACCGTACCCTGACAAGGTAACGGTGATTCCTAACCGCGACCGGTTGCGTTCGGTTTGGCCGGAGGCGAAAGCAAGAGACAAGAACGGAAGGACAAGGGTAAATAAGCCGGATTCCACGAATACCACGCTTAAATCCCCTAATCCACGTTGTTGCCGATTGTCTAGCTTCAATTGGTCAAGACTCGGCTCAAAGGTTTTGAGTACGGATTTCTTAGCTTACAATCTCGTATTTTTCTTAACAACTTTATACTTGCAAATAAACACATAGGTTAGACCGAACAACTCATACAATTATTTATTGACTCGTCTAAGACAAGAGCGGAAATTCAACCATCTCCCTGTGGACCGACCCGTGCTCACCGGCTAGCTGCAAAGCGACACCGTCCTGATCGCGGTTACACTTAAATTCTTTGAACATCCGACACGCCAAAAGCGTGCGATCACGCACTGAGCGTGGTGAGCCGGTATCAGTCAGACCCAGGGGAGAAACACTGGATAACAGTAAAGAACATTCTCAAGTACCTGAGGAGGACTAAGGAGATGTTCTTGGTTTACGGCGGAAAAGACCTCAGGTTGGAGGCCTTTGCTGATTCCGGCTTCCAGAGTGATATGGACGATTCCAAGTCCAGGTCGGGTTATGTATTTACCCTCAATGGAGGGGCGGTGTGCTAGAAGAGCTCCAAGCAGGACACCGTTGCTGACTCGACGATGGAAGCGGAGTATATAGCTGCTTGCGATGCCGTAAAAGAAGCAGTCTGGATGAAGAAGTTCCTAACAGAACTTCAGGTGGTTCCTACCATAGTTGATCCAATACCTCTGTATTGTGACAACAACGGAGCTATAGCTTTAGCGAAGGAACCAAGGTCCCATCAGAAGTCCAGACACATCTTGAGGCGGTATCACCTGATCAGGGAGATCATTGATCGTCAGGAGATCGAGGTTCGGAGAGTTGCTTCAGAAAAGAACATTGCTCATCCATTCACGAAGGCCCTACCTCAGACGCAGTTCGAGAGGCTACTCGAGATCATTGGTCTTCGATACGCCAGTACATGGCCCTAGTGCAAGTGGGAGATTGTTAGTGTTTATGCCCTAGAAGGCCATTACTGTATCATACTAGTTTGTATATTACTTAATGGAAGCTTGGGATATTGACATGTATATAACAGTCTTGATAAACATGGTAGTATGCTACTTGGTTTTTCTATCTTAATATGTGAGTGTACGTATTGATAGAGCTCTTAGGATCTTGCTTGACTACCAGCGTTGTGATGGCAGTCACACTAGTGGGGGCTGGGTAGTCTACAAGCACATCCTTATTCAGGTCCCTGGTCGTTGGATTATCGAGACAGAGCATCGATACTCCGGAGTAGACTTGTGTGTACGCTTCTCATCCCAGTTAGGGAGATAGTCTGTCCCACAGCCGTCAGTACGTCGTACTGGAGATAGTATACAGGTGCTCGTTAGGTTACGGGTACACCGGACAGGACTCACAGGGAACTGTTGGTTGGTTTTATACCAGTCGTCAGTGAACAGTTCCCAGGTGACATGAGTACAGCGTAGTCCGCAGACTTGACACTGCTACTTCGCCTCGAGTGTGTCCCACTGTTCTTAGATTGCTACCCTACCATGGCTCAAAGGAGTCGTACAAACAGGTAACAGTTGGGTGCAGTCCCGAGAACTTGGAGGCAGTGGCGGTTAGACAGGATTCGTCCCTCCCGGTATTGGGAGTAGATATCGCGCTGTGTCAGAGAGCCATTACGCAAATTCCCTGGCCAGGGCAAGCGAGATTTGCTGGTAGGTTCCAGTAGTTTCTCAAGGTGTAATGGGCTTCCCTCCGACACGACTTATACCGCTATTAGGGGACTGACGCTTGCCGCCCCCTAGGCAAGATATGCGATAGTCTTGGACGAACGGACCGGACTGTATGGAGATTATCACATCAGACTCAGTAGGAGTTCGGATGGGTTTCCTCATCGGCCTTCTTATCGACAACTACCTGGGGACCGTTACGTACAGCTAGTGCCGCTTGCGGTCTGTGGTTAAACCCACTGCCAGCGTAGTAGTCGAGTCTCTAGAGTCCCACACAGAGAGTTTACTATTCCAGGCAAAACGATATAGAGGTCGTATGGTTTTACGACAAGGGTTCGGACGCATACGTGCGTTTACGCGCGTACGACTTTCGGACAGTTTTTACCAGTCGGCTTTGGTTTAAGCCAGTTACTGGTATCCGGTTATTGGATTTTTACAGTTTAAAGCTTTTCCGTATTTTTGCGGAAAGGAGGGGCGTTCTCGTAATTATGCGAGAAGCTTCTAGAAGGTGGTGACTAAGGAGGTTAAGGTGGCATGTGAAATGATTGTGATTAGTGAGTCACCTTGATGATTCAGAGAAGTCTTTTGTCATTATAATGAATCATCACTAGATATTATCAAGCATGGTTGCTAAATTCATTTCTTATTCTTTTCTTGTTAAAAGAAATGCTTGATATATATCTTCTTGACTCACTATTCTCATATCATTATTATCTTCATCTTCTCTCTCTCCTCAAGCTCTCCCTCTTCAAAGACTAATCCTCCCCTCTCATGAGTTGAGTACAAGGGTTAGTAAGACTAAACAATCCATAACCATCACTCTATCTCAATCTATCTTCCTTGATTGGCAATCCAAGAAGGTTAGTTGCCTCAAGTTTAGAGGCTAAGCTTGGAGTTTTGCTCTCGGGTGGATCGTCTACTACTTCGAGAAGGCCGAGGAGAACAAGGAGTTCGTAAAGACGAAGGAGTTGGTTCATTAGGTATAATCCCTAAACACAGTAGTTTAGAAACACTTTGTGTTTGGTTATTTATAGTTTAGCTTCGATTCAAGCGGTTAGTCGATGTTCGTTCACTAAACAAGTTCGTTTTTGAAAATTCCCCCTCCCCACAAGTATTGGGGTGTAGTACATCGACTTACATCTAGGCCCCTGGTATTGTTTAGTTGTCTCAGAAATTCCCCAGGTCATCCTAGATTCACAGTAGGCATACTAAAAGTCATAAAACCAATACGGAACAAATTCTAAGTTCGTGCATCGGGTTCACCTTTATGGCTCAGGTCAGGAATCGTGTCACCAAGGTCATGTAAACACTCACCAATGTTCCCAGATTCCACCTACAGTCATTACATAAAAATCTAGTAGTACCAAACATCACAAAACCACTTCAAACAGCTTCCCTAGAAAATACAACCCCCAATCCCCTACAGGGCCGATGTTGTCGGATTTGTCCCCAAAGTCGCCGGCCAAAACCGGTAGGAAAGGGTTAGGGTTTTGAGTGAACGCTCAGGGTCTCAAGTACAACACCACTACTCTGTTTGTTTTCCCAGTGAATGCTCGGGGTCACAGTAGGTCAGCAACATCACAAAACGACATCCAAAACACGATATCTCACAAAACTAATCTAAAGGGAAGAAATTATACCTCAATAAGGCCACTCAAGAAAACCCTAGCTCCCCAACGTCATCAAAATTCCACTTTTCTAGGTTCAATGTGTAGAGGAAGAGATGGGGGTTAATTTTTGTGAAAGGGTTTTAGGGTTTTGGGGATTATTTGGAGATGGATCTAGGGTTTGAAGTGGAGGGTAGTGAGCTTGAGGAAGATGAAGGAGAGAAAAAAGAAAATGATGGGGAATGTGGGCAGCAGCCCCCCTCTCTCTTTCTCTCTATTATTCTCACCCACTCACTTTCCAAGTCATCATTATGTCCCCCCTCTCTCTCTCCAACTCATCATTACACCCTTTTTCCCTTCTATTCTCACCAAAAACACATACACCCAAATGAAATAAGACAATTGAAATAACATGTAACATGTCATGGTGCACTAGCCATGAAAAACTGTAGAAACACGGATTTGGCTTAATCGCGATTAGCAGTGCGCTAATCGGGTTTTTATCGAAACTGCATAGAATAAATTTTTAAAATACCAAATCCTTTAAATATAATTTTAAATGAATAAATCATTTTAATTTACAATTATTTCTTAATTATTGGTATATATTTATACCCTTTTTCGAATACCCCAATTTCGCAAATCGGACAGTTTTCCGAAATATATTATTTTAATATTAAATTCCAAAAATAATATTTTATATTTTCTGAAATGTTACAGTGGAATCCGCGTTTTTTACTGGCTTAATTAAAACACGGAATTTCTAGTATATCCAATATTTAATATGTGTTCTTCTGCTGCTGATATTCTGTGATGTGATCACTTGATATTCTGAGACGAATGCTTATATTATATATATATGATATATAATAAATATTGCTACTTTCGTTTCTTCTGTGATGCTTAAGAAGCATAATTGATGGGACTTCATTATTGAGATTAATGAAATAAAAGAAACCTAAAGATATTGTAGAATCTTATTTTAAAACTGGTAGCTCTAGTTCTTGTTTAGCATAGTGGTATTCCTTGTAGAATATCCAGCACCTTATTCGATAAGGAAAGAGCCGAGATCCCTTCACCGGGAGTGACCTCTTTAGCGAAACTGGCAGATGCTACAACCCACTCGGTTTTGTTTTTGATTGCTTTTTTAGTTCATACTTTGCATAGTGGTATTTATGAAATATCCAGCACCTCATTCGATGAGTAAAGAGCCGAGATCCCTTCATCGGGAGTGACCACTTTAGCAAAACTAGAAAAAGCCTAAAAAACACTCCTTTTTAAAATCACTCGATTCTACAATGATATGAAGTTTATTACGCAAAGGTTTTTCTTAAAAACCTGTTGTAGCCCTCCGTCATCTCAGATAAGGACTATTTAGTATTCATACTGCATTTGTTGACCATGTCAAGACGTAGTGTGCGATAGCTGATTAGTGCTTATCTGTAAAGCATATGATGCGATTGGATTAGGGTGGTTATGCTGCCTTGTTGACCTTGTCAAGGGTTGTGTGGGTGGATTTAATTCAATCATGAAATATACGGGTTGAACTTGACTTGCGATTTATGGTTTGTTGATCTTGTCAAGGTCATAGATCGCGTGGGGCAAAATATTATCGGGAATTTCAAGTGTTGAAATTTGCAATGAGATTGCATACCTTCAATGAGATAGTTGGATCCCGATACCTACTGCGAATAAGAGTTACTCCTACGAGAGTTTTACACATTACAATTAGCTGATCAAAGTAGGTGTCTAGAAAGGTGTTAACGGGGTTACTCCCCTGGGAAAACGAGGTTTATTTTAATTAGGTCCATGCGAAAGCACGAGAAACTTCCCTCAAAGTACCGACACTAGCCTGGCCGAAAGATTGGCGAACTTGTAGGGTGTAATTAATCCCGGATAGTCTTACCTTTTAGAGTTTGAAGGAAGATTTGATAAAAAAAGTGGAAGCCATCCTGATTAGATAAAATAATAACCAATCTAATCTTGCAAGAGCATACGCTGAGTGTTTTCTGCTCTCTCTCTCTCTCTCTCTCTCTCCTGGTAGCGACCATGTCACGCCTTAATCAAGATAATAATATGGATGTTTTGATCGAACCTGCCTATTATACTGAGCTGGGGAACGTTGGTTCCGCTCTATCTTATAATTGTTATAAGTCTGAGCAGGAAATAGAGGAATATCCGGATTCCTACGCGACCCAAACGAGGAATGTGCATGTTGATGCATCTTCTTCGGGTGTATTCATTACCGAGAACTATTTCTCAGTACACTCTATGTCCTGGGTATGAGATACCGAAACAGGATCCCACATATGTAATCTATTACATGGGCTAAAAAAGGTAGACAACTGAGAAAATGTGACCATTCTCTAGAGTAGGGAATGGTGCAAGTGTTGCAACCAAATCAGTTGGCAGATATCACCTTGTATTACCAAATGGTAAATACATTGATTTTGAATAGAGGTTATTACATGCCGAACCTGATATACAACATTACATCAGTTTCTTTATTCAGTGAAAGAAGGATATAATTTTGTATTGGCGGATAATGTTGTGAATATTTTCTTTAATCAAGAGTTGATTGGATCAGGCACGTTATGTAATAGCATATACGTTCTAAATCAAACTACAGTTCAAATTATATAGAACACACACAAGAGGAGTAGTTCAGAAATGAATGAATCTGTCACGACCCGAAATGGCATGTGACTGGCACTTGAATCATATGAAGTCTATAGGACCTCACCTAATTCAAGTAAGCCAAAAGCCCAGAATACCTAAACCATTTGAAAAGAGAGTGAAGGAAAAACTTATTTAAAAGTTAACATATAAAGTCACTTTAAAAGTCATAGTAAGCATTTTTAAAACATCAAGCCCTTTCCAAAAATTTCAGCAGAGTTTCCTTTGTAAATACTGGCCCCAAACGGGTACAAACAGGAATATATATGAATATTGCATAAAGGAATCCACAAGTGGGAGCTAGCTTTTCGCCAATTGGCGGAAACAACCACGCAAGAAATATAATATACAACACCGAAAGGCGAGGATCAAAACTCAGAAAGAAATCCAACATCCACAAGAAAACCAAAGAAGACCCATAATAATACAAGCGCGTGACTCTAAGATTGAAAGGATATACATACTGGTCTTCTAAGTCTATGAAATAATACAAGTCTGGTTGATGGAGTTTTCTAGATACAACTGAAATAAATAAAGTACGACGGTGGTCATGATGCAAGTGAACCCACCTACCAAAGCAATCACCCGGAAGAAAGCAGTGTGCCAGCAAGCCGCAACGAAACCTGTACGGCAAAACCTGCAAGAAACTGTGGCACAACGGGGATGAGTTGCCAACTCGTGAGTAGAAAACATCACCGAGAAGAAATCGCATGTATGACTCTCTCCTAGGTCATACAATAATATCCTCATTAAATATAACCGGAAGCATCTAGTAATAGCAAGGGTAATCATCTAAACAAAAGTGTGATACCAAGTGCTCGTGTCAGTGCCCCTGGTAGCAACATGTCACATATATGACGTGTGAATGCATCAAGAATGAAAGCAGAATACATCTTATACAAGAAAACTGTTTTTCTTATCTCAGTGAGATTTTGTATAAAAACCGAAGTATCATCAATGAAATCAACAAAGAATCCATGTCAAGTATCGACCAAAATATATATCCCAATATCTCAATATCTCGGGCTCCGGCAATCCGGACTAGCCCATATAATCAAATCTTAATATCTCAGGCTCCGGCAATCCGGACTGGCCCATATAATCAAATCTCAATATCTCGGGCTCCAGCAATCCGGACTGGCCCCTATCATCAAATCTCAATATCTTGAGCTCCGGCAATCCGGAATGGCCCCGGGCTCTAGCAATCCGGACTGGCCCAAATCATCAAATCTCACGACTATGTCGGTATCCTCCGGATATCCGCCGCGTCACAAATAACCGGTCGGTAGTGCTTCCCTGCCGAGCTCAACGCCATCATCTGCGACCATCTTGCCTTGGGGTACCACACTGGGTCCACCATGCACCCACAGACAGTTCATCCTCCTCATCGAATCGGGTGTATGACACTGCTCAGGAGCTGAGAAAACTCATGGTGGACACATCTCACATCATATCACGAGAAAACCATAAATTTCTATCTTTTGAAATGAAAACGAGTTTATAAAATCCTTGCGGTTTCTCCAAATCTAGAAATCTCATGGAAAATTCAAAATCCAAAACTCGAGAGTAAATAAATAGTGAATTACCGGCATAAAGCCCCATTGTATTGCATGACGAATTAATAGATACACGCATGGGTATCTAAGTAAAGAATGCAATATCTAACTAGCATAGTATTAACATATTAGAACTATCAACTAGCAAGTTATATCAATAAAGCAATATTCTATAAAGTATATGTGTCATGGCAATTACCGATGATAATGTGTGTGAGCCGGCAAGCAAGTGTTTGTAGACATACGCATCATCGGTAATGGTGCTGGTGTCCTGACAACATGGGTTCATAATAACAAAAGAAAACACAAGTATGAGCATGCAATGCGATAAGAACAACATGAATATGCGGAGAAGGATGTAGTTGTTAGTATATATGCCCTAGGGGCCATTATTGTATCATACTAGGTTATATATTACTTAATGGAAGCTTGGGATATTCACAGTTGTATATACAGTCTTGCTAAAAATGGTAGTATGCTACTTGGTTTGTGTCTACTTTAATATGTTCATATGTTTCTTGTAATATATCACTTATACATATTAGTAGAGCGCATAGGTTCTTTGCTTGATTACCAGCGTTGTGATGGCAGTCACACTAGTGGGGGCTGAGTAGTCTATAAGCAACATCCTATACATGTCCCTAGTCGTAGAATTATCGAGACATGGCATCGATATTCCAGAGTAGACTGGTGTGTACGCTTCTCATCCCAGTTGGGGAGATGGTCTGTTCCACAGCCATCAGTGCGTCGTACTGGAGATAGTATACAGGTGCTCGTTAGGTTACGGGTACACTGGACAGGACTCACAGGGGAACTGTTGGTTGGTATTATACCCGTCGTCAGTTAACAGTTCCCAGGTGACATGAGTACAGCATAGTCCGCAGACTTGACACTGCTACTTCGCCTCGAGTGTGTCCCACTATTCTTAGATTGCTACCCTACCATGGCTCAAAGGAGTCATGCAAACAGGGTGCAGTTGGGTGCAGTCCCGAGCACTTGGAGGCAGTGGTGGTTAGACAGGATTCCTCTCTCCCGGTATTGGGAGTTGATATCGCACTGTGTCAGAGAGCCATTACGCAAAGTCCCTGGCCAGGGCAAGAAAGATTTACTGGTAAGTTCCAGTAGTTCCTCAGGGTGTAACGGGCTATGCTCTGACACGACTTATCCTCTATTAGGGGACTGACGCTTGCCACCCCCTAGGCTCGATATGCGATAGTCTTAGACGAACAGACCAGACTGTACAGAGATTGTCACATCAGGCTCAGTAGGAGTTCGGATGGGTTTCCTCACCGTCCTTCTTATCGAAATCTACAGGGGGACCGTTACGTACAGCTAGTGCCGCTTGCGGCCTATGGTTAAACCCACTGCCAGCGTAGTGTCGAATCTTTAGAGTCCCACACAGAGAGTTTTCCTGCTCCAGGCAAAACGATATAGAAGTCGTATGGTTTTACAACAAGGGTTCGAATGCATACGCGTTTAAATGCAGGTACGACGTTCGAACAGTTTTTACTAGCCGGCTTTGGTTTAAGCCAGATTCTAGTATCGGGTTATTGGATTTACACAGTCTAAAGTTTTTCCGTGTTTTCACGGATTAGAGGGGCGTCCTCGTAATTTTTTGGGAAGCTTCTAGAAGCATGGTGACTTGGGGGTTAAGGTTGCATAAGCATTAATTGCTTAATGACTCATTTGTGTGATTCATCCATGGTATTAAATGATGCATTAATTAGTTAATGAGTCATATCATGAATCACACAAGGTGAATGAATCAACCATGATGATTAATCATTTATATTATATATTTTGATAAATTGTTATGGTTGTTAAATTCTAATGAGCTCATTATTCATATTCATTCTTATCATCGCCTTCTCTCTCTTCAAGCTCTCTCATTCTTGAAACCCTAACCCTAACCTCTCATGTGTTGAGATCAAGGATTAGCTAGACTAATACATCTATAACCTCACTCTATATCCCCTAGGTAGCTTAGATTAGCACTTTGAGCAACCTAGTTATCTCAAGTTAGAGATCAAGCTTAGAGTAGGAGCTCTCGGGTGGATCATCTTTGACTCGAGGAGGCCGTTGAGGTGCCGTTGTTCCAAGGAGCCTAAAGGAGTGGAGGACAGCGATGAAGACCCGAAGGACATGTAACGTGAGGTATAACTTCGAATCCGAGTATTTAAACCTCTCGTAGATAGCTAGTAACGATTTAGATACGATTCGTGCGCTCAAGTCCGAGTTACGAAGCTTTGATAATTGTTTTTTATATATTCCACCTTCCCGCAAGTTCGTGGGGTGCGTGACATGGACTTACAGTGGTATCATAGCCAACAAAACCGTTACTAGCTTTTTAGCAACTAATTAGAAGTTCGATCGACGGAAAAGCGCGAAAAACGAAAACCTAACCCTAACAGTTTCTATAAATTTTAAACGTGTTGAAAAAATATTTGATATGCCTTAAAATTCACTGCAGGGAAATATAAGAATACTGGAAAAAATACGAGCTCTTAACTCGGAAAGATGGTCGCGGATCCACGGCACAATGGTGCTTTTGGCCGCGGATCCGCGGCGGAGTCAACTCCGAGTTGACTCGAGTTTTCACAGAAATTCATATTTTTTGGTTTTTGTTTTCCTGTATATTCTGTTTCTACCCAGGTTACTTCAGTACAGGTTTGCTTTAGGGGCAGACACGGATAAAGGTAGTCGATCGATGTTCTAAATTAATTGCTAATCGGGTTATTATCTGTAATGTTTAATGTGTTCGTAAACCTCCCCTAACTGCTAGTATATCGGTTGGCAGGGGGTTGCACATTTCTGTAATATTTTCTGTTTGTGTATATGGACTTGATTGGAATGTTGTGATGATTAGCCGGGGTTTGAGATGTGTTTTATATTAATTCATTCGATGTAAATGTAATATAATGTAATATTCTTTTGCGGGGCACATCCAGGTTGCGGTTGTAGCCACCGTTGTATTATTTCATTTTTACTATTTTTTCTCCTAGTATAGACCCAAGGTGGGGTGCACAAACTACCGGGTACTTTGAAGTGTTTAGTGGCCTACTCACGTTGTTAAGGGAGACCGCTTCACTTCGGGTACTTGGCGGGTAGTTTTCCGTACCCGTAGGGGTCTAGGGTAGGGTAATGGCTATTCATCACAACTGTGTAATCCGTCTTTTGTTGCAGGCTCAAAGCAAACGCGGATTGCTAGAATATCCAATAAAGTTCATCAATGATCTGAAATGCTTATTATTGCGTCTGACGAATGTACAATATCTATATATGATAGCTATTAGAGGTCACTTATGGTTTACACCCGAGCTAGCCCAGCCCCGCTCTGTTGTTAGTTAAGTAACCTAACGGGTGATGACGGGACCCCGTGGCGAATGCGGGTGGCATAAGAGGACGTGGTATTTTCATTGTTTTCTGCAATGATAGGATAAATGATGGGACACATTATTATAATGCAAAGAAAATAAACCAAAGTTAAATCGTTGGAAAAATTTAAAAGAAACCACTCGGTTATTTTAAAAGAACAGAATTTTTAATTGCGGAGCTTTAACCACTCCTTTTAAAAAGTATCGGGTTCCTTCGATTATATCAAGTTCACTACGTTGACAGTTTTGCCAAAACCATTCATAGCCCTCCGTCATTTCATTTGGGTATTCAGTAGTATTCAAGCTATATATTTTTGGCCTTTAGTCAAGACATAGTGTTTGGTAGCTGCTGGGATATTCATTTGTTGCATAGATAGATGCGTTGGTTTGGGACAGTCGTATTACTTTTCTTGGCCCTTAGTCAAGAGTATATACGGGTGGGTTCAAATTAACCTGGATAATGACGGGTAGAACTTGACATGTGACTTACGACATTTTTGGCCCTTAGTCAAAGTCATAAGAGCATGGGGCAAAAATCCATATCGGGAGTCTCTAAAGAAACTGAAATTTGCTGGTGTTGCATACCATTTTGGAGTTTGATGAATGTTGGTAGGATTCCTTCAACATTATCATACGATGATATTTTGGATCCCGATCCTACTGTGAGTATATACTACTTATCAGGAGATTCGTCACTTAACGATCAATGCTATAAACCAAGTAGGTGCCTAGAAAGGTGTCAGCGGGGTTACACCCCCTGAGAAAAGAGGTTCTTTAATTAAGGAACTTCGCGAAAGCGTTGGAAAACCTCCCTCGAAGTATCGACACTGGCCTAGCTGAACGGTTAAGAAAGTATTGTACAATGAGAATAGTCCTGGCTAGTTCTTCCTTTTTGGTTTGAGGAGGGATTCGAGAAACAGTGGGAGCCATCCAGTTTAGATAAACTTACAACCAATCTAAACTTGCAACAACATCATGCTAAGATGTTTTCTTCTCTCTCTCTTAATTACAGCGACCTTGTGACCACGACTAGGTTACATCTAGATAAAAAATTGATTGAATCTGACTTATATGACTGGCAAAGGTCTGTCCAGATGTCCATTGCCAATGACAAGCTGGACCACCCTATTACTACTCAATATCCCGCCGTCCCAGGTCTAGTTTCCACCGTCGCGGATATGGATATCCGTCAGACAAAGGAAAAGGATAAAGCGAAAGCCAAGTGCCTCGTGTTAGCTTCAGTTGATGGTGTATACCAAAAGCAGCACGAGAAGATGGACTCAGTTTCCATCTTTCTCCATAACAAAGATTTATATGGAGAGAAATCTCATATCATAAGATTTGAGACCTCGAACGATTTAATTCAAGCGAGGTTGACTTTCGGGTCATCTGTAGGGGACAACGTCCTTACAATGACTAGCTATATTGATAAGCTCAAGGACCTGATGACCACGTTGGGAAACGGGTCAGATACTGACTTGATTCTACAGTCTCTGCCTTCTACCCTGAAGGAAACCAGGGAAATAGAAGGAAAGGGAATGGAAAAAGTTTCGGGACTGGATATAGTAAAAGAGGGACGTTCCTATTGTTATGGGATTGGGCATAGGCAGAAAGATTGCAGGGCTTTAGAAGCCAGCAGCCAAGATATGAAGCATGTTGTGGCTTCAGCCTCAAATGTGTTTGTAATTAAGAACTGTTTGTCAATTAACTCTACTTCCTGAGTAATAGATACCGGAGCAGGATCTCAGATCTGTAATTCATTAAATACTTTGAGAAATAGTAGAGTTATAAAGGTAGGTGATTGGTCTCTCAGAGATGCAAACGGAAAGGCAGTGAATGCTGAATCCGTTGGAGAATATCGCCTAGGTTTGACAAGTGGGCATATATTGATCTTACGTAACTGTTTATATATACCTAGTATGACTTGTAATATCATATCAGTGTCCTCAATTTCGAGAGAGGGATATGATTTTACATTCGAAAGCGATGTAGTTAACATCTACCTAAATCAAGTTCTGATTGGGTCTGGTACATTAGATAACGGTATATACGTATTGAGTCAACCTCTGGTTTTCAATGTTCAGAATACACTTAAAAGAAAGTTTCCAGAAATAAATCAGGCTTTCTTATGGCATTGTAGACTAGATCACATCAATGAGAGAAGGTTGACTAAGTTACATAGAGAAGGATATTTGAATCCGTTCGAATATCAATCTTATGCTACTTGTGAATCTTGTCTTAAAGGAAAGATGACAAAGACTCTGTTCACTGGACACGGAGTAAGAGCAAGCGAGCTCTTGTGACTCATACATAGTGACGTGTGCGGTCCAATGTCTACACATGCGCGAGGTGGTTATTCCTACTTCATTACTTTTACGGATGATTTCTATAGGTATGGATATGTCTTCTTAATGAAACATAAATCCGAGGCCTTTGAGAAATTCCAAGAATACAAGAATGAAGTGGAAAAACAAACAGGCAAAAGTATAAAGACACTGTGATCTGATCGAGGTAGTGAATAATTAAGTGCCGAGTTCCTGGGTTACTTAAAAGATAATGGAATTCTCTCTCAGCTTACTCCTCCATACACACCCCAACACAACGGTGTTTCAGAAAGGAGGAATCGAACCCTATTGGATATGGTTCGTTCCATGATGAGTAACGCTGAGTTACCGCGATCATTCTAGGGATATGCACTAGAATCAGCTGCGTATCTTTTGAACCAGGTTCCCACTAAAACTGTGCCTACCACACCATATCAGATATGGAGTGGGAAGAAACCTTATCTTCAGTATCTGAAGATTTGGAGATGTCCGGCTTTGTTAAAAAGCAGCACGCGGACAAACTCGAGGCACGATCAGTACTATGTAAGTTTGTGGGATATCCAAAGAACTCCAGGGGGTATCTATTCTATTACGCAGAGGAACAAAAGGTTTTTGTTTCTCGTAATACCCATTTTCTAGAACATTAGTTTTTAGAAAAGGAAACAAGTTGGAGCGAAATAGAACTGGAAGAAATTCCAGAACCACAAACTACTACTGAAAGTTTGGTGGAACCAGAAGTTCAAGAAGAACAGGACATTCCCGCACCCCTCCGCAGGAGTAGTAGGCCGTCTCATCCACCTGAGAGATACTACAGTTTTCTCATAGATAGGGATAGAGAGGATTGCACTATTGACTAATATGAGCCTACTAGCTTCCAGCAAGCCATTCAGAGCGGTAACTCGGTAAAATGGCTGGATGCAATGCGAACCGAAATGGAATCCATGTACACTAACAAAGTATGGACTTTGGACTTTGCTCCAGATGGGGTAAAACCCGTTGGATGCAAATGAATCTTCAGAAAGAAGATTGGTGTAGATGGAAATGTTGAAACCTATAAAGCTAGACTTGTTACAAAGGGTTCCGTTAAAGACCTGGTTTGGACTATGACGAAACCTTTTCTCCAATAGCTATGCTAAAATCCATTAGGGTCCTTCTTGCTATTGCTGCCTTCCACGATTATGAGATCTGGCAGATGGACGTAAAGACGGCCTTTCTAAATGGAAATTTGGAAAAGAGCGTCTATATGGATCAGCCAGAGGGATTCATTCAGAGTGGGAGCAGCGGTAAAGTATGCAATTTGCTTAAGTCCATTTATGAACTAAAGCAAGCATCGCGGAGTTGGAACATCTTTTTTGATGATGCTATCAAAGAATTTGACTTTATCAAAAATCCAGATGAACCATGCATATACAGAAAGATTGTAGGGAGAGCTGTAGTATTCCTCGTATTATACGTGGATGACATTCTCCTAATAGAAAATGATATTCCTATGTTACAGTCAGTCAAAAGATTCTTGTCACAGAAATTCTCCATGAAAGACCTGGGTGATGCCACCTACATTCTGGGGATCCAGATCTATCGTGATAGATCAAAAAGGTTGTTGAGACTTTCGCAGTCTAGGTATATAGACACCATATTGAAAAGAATCAGTATGGAAGATTCTAAGCACGGTAACCTACCGTCTTGTCACAGAATCACCCTCTCCAAAGAGATGTCTCCCAAGACTGATTTGGAAAGGGATCGCATGTCGATTATACCTTACGCTTCAGCGGTAGGCTCTATAATGTATGTGATGTTATGTACCAGACCAGATGTAGCATACGCATTGAGCGTAGTAAGCCTGTATCAAGCAAACCCAGGGGAGAATCACTAGATAGCAGTAAAGAACATTCTCAAGTACCCGAGGAAAACTAAGGAGATGTTCTTGGTGTATGGCGGAAAAGACCTCCAGATTGAGGCCTTTGCCGACTCCGGCTTCCAGAGTGACAAAGATGACTCCAAATCCATGTCGGGTTATGTCTTTACCCTCAATGGAGGTGTAGGGTGTTTTTCGTCACCCCATTGAGATGGGAATACGCGCGCGCTTGTCAGGCGCACTACAGATTCCCCCTGCCTAGGGTAGGCCGGGGTTTAATGATTGTGGTGATCCGAATCTCCGGCAGCCGCGGACTAAGCTGCCGTTAATTACCCCTCGCCTTTAGGGCGAGGGAACCTCCGATTAACGGGTTAAACTGGTCATGCGAACCCAATGTGCGGTGTGCGTGTGTTCTGTTTTGAAAGGGGGGTTTTGGATATATCGGGAGCCACGCAGAGTTTTTACGGGGGTCCCGCTACCCGGATAGCGGGCTGGGGGTCAAGGGGGCTAGCAGCCCCCTTGCGGGGTTCGGGGCAGCGCCCCGGCCCGAAAATTTTTTTAGAGGGGGAGAATGTGGCGGAGTATGTATATGTGTGAATTTATATACATATGTATATGTATATGTATGTACATAAAAAGAGAGGGAAAAGGCATCCAAGGGATGCGTGGGGGCCACATGTCGGCACGCGGGCGCCTTGCGCACTTGCGCAGGTGCGCAAGCGCGTGTGCCACGTGTCGGCACGCGGGCGCCTTGCGCACTTACGCAAGTGCGCAGGTGCGCAAGCGCGCGCGCCACGTGTCGGCACGCTGGCGCCTTACGCACTTGCGCCGCGCGCCGGAGAGGCACAAGAGGCTTTTAGCCTGAAAAAATTTCTCAGAAGAGAAATCAGAGAGGAGTTGGACTCCTGAATGTGTTTTTCTTCTTTTTTTTTGAGGGTTTAGTGAAAGATGTTCTTCTTCTTCCTCCTGTTGTTTGGCCGGATCTTGAAGATCAAGGGATGTGAGATATCAAAATCTCTCCTTTTTGAGATCTGATGGCAGATCTGGGTTCCCCTTAATGGGTTTTGTGGTGGAAAACTATTTAGTTTTGAAAAAGGAAGAGTAAAACTCTTGATTTAATTCAAAAGAAAGAAGAAGGTTTTGGAACCTTGAAGATGGAAGAAAGAGCTCAGCTCTAATTTTTGTGGAGAGAATGAAAAGTATGTTCTTTTTTTTATTCATCATGTTGCCTTTTATAGGCTTACATATTTGCATATAGCCCCTTGGGCTTCACAAAAATGGCATTTTAGCCATCCAATGGCTCATGTGCTATTTCATTTTTGCACATAAGCCATGGACTTACAAAATATTGGCTTTATGCCCATTTTGCATACATTCATGTATAAAAAATTACATAAAAAAAAATATTTATTACATGATCTATATTTTAGCATGGAGGAGGCTGGCCGCGGGCTCGACTTGGGCATGGGCCCGCTTGACCTGGGCTTGGGCCCACCTGGCTTGGGGTTGACCTTGACTTTGACTCGGTCAACGGGGGTGTAAATTTTTACCCCAACAAAGTGCCCCCCATCAATAAATGCACACCGCACATTTGAGTTGTGTGCATGAAATTGATGGATCTTGAAGCTGAACTTCGAGGTGGAACATCATTCCGGAGGTGAAGCATCATCCCGGGGAGTATGATTCCCGGGGATCGGAGCATCATTCTGATTCGTGGAGCATAATTCCAGAGATCAGAGCATCGTTCCGAAGGGGGGAGCATGATTCCAGAGTTCGGAGCAACTTTTCGAAGAGCGGAGCATAATTCCAGGATTCGGAGCATCTTTCCGAAGAGCGGAGCATGATTCCAGGATTCGGAGCATCATTCCGAAGGGCGGAGCTTGATTCCAGGGGATCGGAGCATCGTTCCGATGGGCGGAGCATAATTCCAGAGATCGGAGCATCATTCCGATGAGCGGAGCATCATTCCCAGGATTGGAGCATCATTCCGGAGTTCGGAGCATCTTTCCGAAGAGCGGAGCATGATTCCAGAGTTCGGAGCATCTTTCCGAAGAGCGGAACATGATTCCAGAGTTCGGAACATCTTTCCGAAGAGCGGAGCATGATTCCAGGATTCGGAGCATCGTTCCGAAGGGCGGAGCATCATTCCAATTTGCGGAGCATAATTCCAATTGGCGGAGCATAATTCCAATTTGCGGAGCATAATTCCAAGGATCGGAGCATCATTCCGATGAGCGGAACATAATTCCAGGGGATCGGAGCATCATTCCGAAGGGTGGAGCATGATTCCAGAGTTCGGAGCATCTTTCCGAAGTTCGGAGTATCTTTCCGAAGTTCGGAGCATCTTTCCGAAGAGCGGCAGACATTCTGACCGAAGCATGATTTTGATGCAGAGGTAGATTCCTAGGCGAAGTATAATTCCGACAAGGAAGGCAGATATTCCGAGGCGAAGCATTGATTTCGACACGGGATACATTCTGAGACGGAGCATGATTCCGGCGCAGAGCTTGTTGGCTGACTTGATTCCGAGACGAAGCATAATCTCGATGGGGAAGGCAGGTACACCGAGGCGAAGCATCATTTCGACACGGGGTGCATTCTGAGACGAAGTATAATTCCGACGCAGAGCTTGCTGGTTGACTTGATTCCGAGGCGGAGCATAATTCCGACGAGGAAGTCGTTGGTTGATTCCGAGCCGAAGCATAATTCCGACAGGGAAGGCAGATACACCGAGGCGAACCATCATTTCGACATGGGGTGCACATTCTGAGACGAAGCATGATTCCGACGCAGAGCTTGCTGGTTGACTTGATTCCGAGGTGGAGCATAATTCCGACGAGGAGGTCGTTATCCCGAGCCGAGGCATGATTTCGACATGGGGTACACTCTGGGACGGAGCATGATTCCGCCGTAGAGGTTGTTGGTTTGATTTGATTTAGGTTGACATCAGCATCGCTACACTGGAATATGGTACCAGGAGCGAATCATCATTTGTCATGAGAGGATTTAAGATTTTTGGTTTTGGTCGGCATCTGCATTGCTACACTCGAATAATGCCAGGAGCAACTCATCATTTGCCCCGGGAGGATTTGGGAATTGGTTTTGTTTTGGCATCTGCATTGCTGCACTAGAATAATGCCAGGAGCAACTCATCATATGCCCCGGGAGGATTTGGGAATTTTTTTTTTGTTTTGGCATCTGCATTGCTGCACTGGAATAATGCCAGGAGCAACTCATCATTTGCCGGAGAGGATTTGGGAATTGGTTTTTGTTTGGCATCAGCATTGCTGCACTGGAATGATGCCAGGAGCAACTCATCATTTGCCCCGAGAGGATTTGGATTTGGCTTGTTTGGCATCTGCATTGCTGCACTGGAATAATGCCAGGAGCAACTCATCATGTGCCCTAAGAGGATTTGGATTTGGTTTTTTTTTTGTTTGGCATCTGCATTGCTGCACTGGAATAATGCCAGGAGCAACTCATCATTTGCCCCGGGAGGACTTGGGAGAGATTGGGATAGTTTTACGCCCGTGGATTGTATACGGTTTTGCAGGATGCATGATCCAGACCGTAGGGCCAGAAACATTTCAGGACTTTGTTGGCGTCTGCATCGCTGCACTGGAATATGGTACCAGAAGCGACTCATCATTCGCCGTTGGGGTATGGGATTTGAAATTTGGTTGGCGTCTGCATCGCTACACTGGAATATGGTACCAGGAGCGACTCATCATTCGCCATTTGGGGATTGGGGAGCGATGGCTTAGGAGACAGGTTTGGATCCCTATCACCTAAGGCTTTTCAATTTTATGGGCCGTGAGGGTCCCTTAAAGGTATTTTCTCCCTGTGAGTCGTAAGGATCCCGCAGGTGTATGTTCTCCTTAGGAGTCGTGGGGACTCATAAGTGTGTTTTTCCTTCGTGAGTCGTAAGGATCTCCCGAAGGTTTGTTCTCCCCATGCATCGTGAGGACACATGAGTGGGTCTTTCCAATGAAGCATAATTCCAAAGGCGGAGACCAGCCACGTAACTGGTGGTTACGGTGGGGCATGGGTATGCTGAGAATTATTTGAGCCCGTGGATTGTATACGGTAGTCAATTTGGGGACTAAACGTAGGGCCGGAAGAATTTTGGAAATTTGAATTTTTATTGGCGTCTGTATCGCTGCACTGGAATATGGTACCAGGAGCGACTCATCATTCGCCGCTGTTTTTTTTTTTTGTTGTTGTTTTTGTATTTTTTGTTTTACCGCGATTGCTCCATCATTTCAGCTTTTCTTATCGCGAAGGTCGCGATTGCCCCATCATTTCGGCTTTTATTCGCGGTTGCCCCATCATTTCGGCTTTATTTTCATTTTCATTTTTACTCGCTGATTTTTATTGCGAGTTGCCCCATCATTTCGGCTTTTCTTTATTTTTCTTTTATTTACACATTTTTTATTTACACATTTTTTTTTACATTCCCAGTTTAACGACTTAGAGGTCGACTGTTCCCAGTTTAATGACGTGGTGGTCGATTGTTTTCAGAGAAAGGCAGATGCCTGAGAGAATCGGTTTCACGAAGAACTTCGGTCTCCGTTTGTATGAAATTGGCGGTTGCAGCTTGACTGTTTGTTAGCACGCCTTTGGACAGTTCTATCTCTCCTGCCTTGTATTGCTTTTCGACCCAATCTTTGAAGACGAAGCAGTCCTCAATGGCATGGCCTATCACTCTGTGATAGGGGCAGTATTTGGGGTCGTCGGTCCTATTCGCTTCCTACGGTCTTTTTGACTCTGGCAGTTGTAGACCGTTCTTCAGGGCGTCTTTGAATATTTTACGGATTTTGTCCCTTCTGAAGGAATAGACCTTATCCAGCTTCTCTTTCAGTGGAGATTCTCCTCCCTCTCCGAACATTGGCTTCCGAGGCTGGTTGGCGCTAGGTCCGCTCATCCCTTGCTTATTTCGGTTAGCCGAAGTGTTGAAAGATTCAGAATCATCGGAGTTTCCGCCTTTGCGATTATCGTCCTTCCGGTTTCTCCAGGACTTATTGTTATTTTGAGAATCCGAGGAGGACTCCTGTTTTGAGCGCTCCAGCATCCGGACTTTCCTGGTCAGCTCTTGGAATGTTTTGAGACCCGCGGTGCATAAAAACGGGGCCATCCAATTGTTGAGATTTCCGACGAGGAGACTGACAGATTGGTCCTGCTCTATCGGCGGTTCGCATTTGACGGAGAGATTGCGCCATCGGGTTATAAAATCCGTGCTGCTTTCGTCGCTCTTGGGCTTGGTCCTTACGAGCTCGGCAATGGTAATCTTATCGCTGACGCTCATGAACCTCTGCCGAAACAGAGACTCCATTTGGACAAAAGTTGTGACGGAGCCATCCGGTATGCTCGCGTACCAGTCGAAAGCAACATCGGTCAAGCTATTAACGAACTGGCGGAGGAGAAGAGCATCATTGCCCCCAGTATTCCCGCATGAGGCTTTGAAGTGGGCGATATGCTGATTCGTATTTCCCGTCCCATCGAATCTTCCGAATTTGGGGATGACATAGCCGCTAGGAAATTCTACCAGATCATACTGAGCAGGATATGGTCTCCCACTACTGCTGATATCTTTTTGCGCTTCGGCTTCGGCCACCAATGTTTTGACTTTGCTGGCAACCAAATCCATGATTTGATCTTGAGTTAGCGGGCTACTGTCATCGGTAGCCAAGACATTTCCCGAGATAGGACGCGACTGGTTTTCATGTAGTTCGCCCACTTTTGGATTTGAGGGAATAGGCGTCGACTGCTTTGGGACACCACTTCCCGGTTCACGAGCAGAGCCCTCCACTTGATTGGGCGGCTGAAAGGCAAGTTGGGCCGTGAGCCGTAAGACGACATTTGTCAAGTCGTCGATCTTTGAGTAGAGCTTGGCCATCTCCTTGTCTTTGCTTCTGAGCTGCTTTCGGAGCTCTTGGAGAAGTTGTTGCTCTGCGGTCTTAGGACGGAAAGTTGGCTCATCTTCGCTTTCCGAGCCTGACTCCTCATGAATTGATGGCTCTCTTTGCCTATCAGCCTCATTGAAAGGGTTTTCATCATCCAGCGGAGGCGGCTGTTCTTGGGAAGCGGCCACCACATTCAAGCCAGATTGGGTTTGAGATGTGGTAGCCCCGTCCTTGCTCTTGTTGCGCGTGCCCACCGTGTAGACAGTGTGGACTATATACCCAGCCATTTCCTCATCTTCGGCGAGGTAACCCTGTTCTTCGAACCTCATGAGGTTCAGCCTGGCAGGAGCCCTATCCCTTTTGTTGGCTCTATATCTGAGCCTTTTCCCCCTCAGCTTCTCGATTTTGAAGGCTTGGCGGGCATCCGCTACCCGGGAAGCTATTGCGAGTTGATCAGCGGGGAGCTTAGAGAAGACACCCGATCGAGCATTTTTCAGGGGCGCCGCTGGAGCTTGCTCGGGACGCGTTGTAGCTTTGTTGGTGTTGATGGCCTTGCCCCCAGCTGGGGCCAAGGAAAGTCGTTCAGACACCGACTTGCGTTTGGGTTGGGGCGCCCTTGAGATCACCACATTTGGTCTCCTGCCTTTCGAGACCGGTTTGTCTGCCACCGAGGCTTGAGGAGCTGGGATGGCGCCAACTGGCATGAACATAATAGAGCCGAATGGTAGCAGCGGCTCCTCCCATTGTCGCCCGAGACTGGCCGGAAGGACCGTCCTAGAGTCTATCCTCATCGTGTAGGAGACGGGAGCTGAGTTCATCATCGAAGACAACGTCGGAAGGAGATTTGCTTAAAAATCTGCATGAAAAAGCATTATATTTAGTATAAATACAGGTATGTATATTGATTGAGTTCGCATGAACGCTTAACCCGAAATATGGGAGGAGAGATTGGTCCCACCGGGCGTGCCAGAATCTGTAGGGTGTTTTTCGTCACCCCATTGAGATGGGAATACGCGCGCGCTTGTCAGGCGCATTACAGATTCCCCCTGCCTAGGGTAGGCCGGGGTTTAATGATTGTGGGGATCCGAATCTCCGGCAGCCGCGGACTAAGCTGCCGTTAATTACCCCTCGCCTTTGGGGCGAGGGAACCTCCGATTAACGGGTTAAACTGGTCATGCGAACCCAATGTGCGGTGTGCGTGTGTTCTGTTTTGAAAGGGGGGTTTTGGATATATCGGGAGCCACGCAGAGTTTTTACGGGGGTCCCGCTACCCGGATAGCGGGCTGGGGGTCAAGGGGGCTAGCAGCCCCCTTGCGGGGTTCGGGGCAGCGCCCCGGCCCGAAAATTTATTTAGAGGGGGAGAATGTGGCGGAGTATGTATATGTGTGAATTTATATACATATGTATATGTATATGTATGTACATAAAAAGAGAGGGAAAAGGCATCCAAGGGATGCGTGGGGGCCACGTGTCGGCACGCGGGCGCCTTGCGCACTTGCGCAGGTGCGCAAGCCCGCGCGCCACGTGTCGGCGCGCGCCACGTGTCGGCGCGCGGGCGCCTTGCGCACTTGCGCAAGCGCGCGCGCTACGTGTCGGCGCGCGGGCGCCTTGCGCACTTGCACAGGTGCGCAAGCGCGCGCGCCACGTGTCGGCACGCGGGCGCCTTGCGCACTTGCACAGGTGCGCAACGCGCAGGTGCGCAAGCGCGCGCACCACGTGTCGGCACGCGGGCGCCTTGCGCACTTACGCAAGTGCGCAGGTGCGCAAGCGCGCGCGCCACGTGTCGGCACGCTGGCGCCTTACGCACTTGCGCCGCGCGCCGGAGAGGCACAAGAGGCTTTTAGCCTGAAAAAATTTCTCAGAAGAGAAATCAGAGAGGAGTTGGACTCCTGAATGTGTTTTTCTTCTTTTTTTTTGAGGGTTTAGTGAAAGATGTTCTTCTTCTTCCTCCTGTTGTTTGGCCGGATCTTAAAGATCAAGGGATGTGAGATATCAAAATCTCTCCTTTTTGAGATCTGATGGCAGATCTGGGTTCCCCTTAATGGGTTTTGTGGTGGAAAACTATTTAGTTTTGAAAATGGAAGAGTAAAACTCTTGATTTAATTCAAAAGAAAGAAGAAGGTTTTGGAACCTTGAAGATGGAAGAAAGAGCTCAGCTCTAATTTTTGTGGAGAGAATGAAAAGTATGTTCATTTTTTTATTCATCATGTTGCCTTTTATAGGCTTACATATTTGCATATAGCCCCTTGGGCTTCACAAAAATGGCATTTTAGTCATCCCATGGCTCATGTGCCATTTCATTTTTGCACATAAGCCATGGGCTTACAAAATATTGGCTTTATGCCCATTTTGCATACATTCATGTATAAAAAATTACATAAAAAAATATTTATTACATGATCTATATTTTAGCATGGAGGAGGCTGGCCGCGGGCTCGACTTGGGCATGGGCCCGCTTGACCTGGGCTTGGGCCCACCTGGCTTGGGGTTGACCTTGACTTTGACTCGGTCAACGGGGGTGTAAATTTTTACCCCAACAGGAGGGGCGGTCTGTTTGAAGAGTTCCAAGCAGGAGACCGTTGCTGACTCAATAATGAAAGCGGGGTACATAGCTGCTTGCGATGCCGCAAAAAAAGCTGTCTAGATGAAGAAGTTCCTCACAGAACTTCAGGTGGTTCCTACCAGTGTTGACCCAATACCTCTGTATTGTGACAACAACGGCGCTATAGCTTTATCGAAGGAACCCAGGTCCCATCAGAAGTCTAGACACATCTTAAGGCGGTATCACCTGATCAGGGAGATCGTAGATCGCCGGGAGATCGAGGTTAAAAGCGTAGAGACGGAGAATAACATTGCTGATCCATTCACAAAGGCCATTCCTCAGACGCAGTTCGAGAGGCTATTCGAGATGATAGGTCTACGATATGCCAGCTCATGGCCCTAGTGCAAGTGGGAGATTGTTAGTGTATATGCCCTAGGGGCCATTATTGTATCATACTAGGTTGTATATTACTTAATAGAAGATTGGGATATTCACAGTTGTATATACAGTCATGCTAAAAATGGTAGTATGCTACTTGGTTTGTGTCTACTTTAATATGTGCATATGTTTCTTGTAATTTATCACTTATACATATTAGTAGAGCCCATAGGTTCTTTTCTTGATTACCAGCGTTGTGATGGCAGTCACACTAGTGGGGGCTGAGTAGTCTATAAGCAACATCCTATACATGTCCCTAGTCGTAGGATTATCGAGACAGGGCATCGATACTCCAGAGTAGACTGGTGTGTACGCTTCTCATCCCAGTTGGGGAGATGGTCTGTCCCACAGCCATCAGTACGCCGTACTGGAGATAGTATACAGGTGCTCGTTAGGTTACGGGTACACCGGACAGGACTCACAGGGAAACTGTTGGTTGGTATTATACCCGTCGTCAGTTAAAAGTTCCCAGGTGACATGAGTACAGTATAGTCCGCAGACTTGACACTACTATTTCGCCTTGAATGTGTCCTACTGTTCTTAGATTGCTACCCTACCACGGCTCAAAGGAGTCGTGCAAACAGGTAGCAGTTGGGTGCAGTCCCGAGCACTTAGAGGCAGTAGTGGTTAGACAGGATTCGTCTCTCCCGGTATTGGGAGTTGATATCGCGCTGTGTCAGAGAGCCATTACGGAAAGTCCCTGGCTAGGGCAAGCGAGATTTACTGGTAGGTTCCAGTAGTTTCTCATGGTGTAATGGGCTACGCTCTGACACGACTTATACCGCTATTAGGGGACCGACGCTTGCCGCCCCCTAGGCTCGATATGCGATAGTCTTAGACGAACAGACCGGACTGTACGGAGATTGTCACATCAGGCTCAGTAGGAGTTCGGATGGGTTTCCTCATCGGCCTTCTTATCTACATCTACCTAGGGACCGTTACGTACAGCTAGTGCCGCTTGCGGCTTGTAGTTAAACCCACTGCCAGCACAGTGTCGAGTCTTTAGAGTCCCACACAGAGAGTTTTCCTGCTCCAGGCGAAACGATATAGAAGTCGTATGGTTTTACGACAAGGGTTCGAACGCATACGCGTTTAAACGCACGTACGACGTTCGAACAGTTTTTACAAGCCAGCTTTGGTTTAAGCCAGATTCTAGTATCGGGTTATTGGATTTATTCATTCTAAAGTTTTTCCGTGTTTTCACGCATTAGAGGGGCGTTCTCGTAATTTTCCGAGAAGCTTCTAGAAGCATGGTGACTTAGGGGTTAAGGTGGCATAAGCATTAATTGCTTAATGACTCATTTGTGTGATTCATCCATGGTATTAAATTATGCATTAATTAGTTAATGAGTCATATGATGAATCACACAAGGTGAATGAACCAACCATGATGATTAATCATTTATTTTATATATTTTGATAAATTTTTATGGTTGTTAAATTCTAATGAGCTCATTATTCATATTCATTCTTATCATCACCTTCTCTCTCCTCAAGCTCTCTCATTCTTGAAACCCTAACCCTAACCTCTCATGTCTTGAGATCAAGGGTTAGCTAGACTAATACATCCATAACCTCACTCTATATCCCCTAGGTAGCTTAGATTAGCACTTTTAGCAACCTAGTTATCTCAAGTTAGAGATCATGCTTGGAGTAGGAGCTCTCGGGTGGATCGTCTTTGACTCGAGGAGGCCGTTGAGGTGCCGATATTCCAAAGAGCCTACGAAGAGTGGAGGACAGCGATGAAGACTCGAAGGACATGTAACGTGAGGTATAACTTCGAATCCGAGTAGTTAAAGCTCTCGTAGATAGCTAGTAAGGGTTTAGATACGATTCATGCGCTAAAGTCCGTGTTACGAAGCTTTGATAATCGTTTTATATATATTCCGCCTCCTCGCAAGTTCGTGGGGTGCGTGACATGGACTTACAGTAGTAACCATAATATATAAGAATATACATTTATATATACTACTCATACAATTTTAGCTTTTGAAAAACCACGAATCATGGTTTTTAGAAAATAGGGGCTACGGGGTTTTGAAGAAATGATACATCCTTTGAAAAATCTATAATATCCCTCGTCCTATCATTAAAATACTCACGATTCGTTAGTTTGAAAATAAGTATGACTCGAGCCCAGTCTAACATCTACATAATAAACTACAGGAATAAACTAGGAGACTAATCAAAAGAGCAAGGAAAACCACCTAAAGTCCGAGTCGATATATCTAGTAGTCGGCGATCCCACCTCAATAGCGTCACGTATTGTAAAATATATAATACGACATCCTCGAGTCAAGAGTGGGGATCAATCATCATATCTATACCTCGTATAGTAAAATCCATCGTACGGAATCCCAAAATCGGGCTACGGGTCAAATATCACATTTACCTCATTATTCATATGGTATCATTATCATAATATCCTGAATTAGAAGTACCGTTCTAAGTCTAGTACATTCCGATACCAACAAACATATATCCTCGTGTGTCTGAAAGCACATCGTCCATCGATCCGCCATAAAATCATGCCGTATATCATAACACGACCCAATCACACAACCGATCTCACGGGATCATGCCCGATCATATCGACTCACCTCCAAATATTATTTACTATCCTCACCATCCGTGTATACGTGTATATATATATATACATACACACACACACCAACGCATCCCCCCTACATATATATATGAACATATACACCCAAACATATCACGTGTGTGCATGTGTGTGTGTGTGTGTGAACCTTTACTCTAGGGTTTCGAAACTAAGAAACTAAACCGAAAGTACTTTCCTCCAATTACACTAAATACGATCCATAGTCTCCTAAAGTCTTGCTTGCTAAGTTTGCACATCTCATAATAACACACACATATATATAAATATATCATACCTTACGAAATTGCGGGGGTGCTATACGCCATCCACCCGACTTCCCCCATAGATATATATCTACTCACCTTGATCCTTGCTTACCGAAGTCGATGTCGCCATGCTCCTCCTTGTTATCCGAAGTCTACACGAGGGTGCCTACATATATAAACATACAGTATCGTAAATAGAATCGCATACGAAAACCAAAACGGCACACGAATCGCAAATAGGTTAAAACCTATATTCCACACATGCAAAAGAACCAAACAACACCCGACATCGACGTACAAACGCCAATCGATCGAGACAACACACCAAAACCCAAGTTCAAGTCATGAACAACAAAGAAACAAAAACAGAAACTTAGAAAACTAGTCCCAGATATTTGGTCAGGTGAAATTAGGAGAAACAAGCAATGCAATAAGGTAGTTTATGGGGTATATGAGCTACAGACCCAATTTCAAGACCAATGCCCACAAACGACCCAGCGACATACCCCCAAAATCCGAGGAGGCCGGCCAAACCTTCATGGATTGGGTTCGTACTTTCAGGGTGGTCTTATGGTGTTTAATCTAAGTCAATAGAGTTGCTAGTTTTTCTCGTAATGGTTTAAGGTCACTCCAGATTTCCTGTAGGCACAATTTAAACACAAAACCGACATGGAAGTTGCTAAATAAAGTTTTAGGGTTACTCAATGGTTTGATCCAGGTTTTTAACACTAAAGGGGGTTTGTAGTCACCAATTACACTCATATGAACAATCATAACTCAAACAAAACCCTACCCTCAACTTGGAATTTTCCATGATCACTAAAATTCACTAAATCGATTCTAAACATACATAGATGCTAAAGTAAATGAAATACTACTCTAATGGTGAAAGAAATAACTCATTTGGCAACTTAATAATTTTCTTGAGTTGCCCCAAGTGCTCAAAATTCTAACTTGCTTGGTCCCCCATGCTTGTAGTGAGCTTGTGCATAATTCTAATGAAGAGAATGAAATGTTTTGATGTGGAAATGTGGTTGTAGTGAGGAGGTAGAGGAGGTGGAGGGAAGAGGGCAGCCATGAAGGAGAAGAGAAAGAAAATGATGAAGAAAATGAAATGAGGAACAAAATGAGCCATGGTCAAAGACCCCTCACCCTCTCTCTCTCTCTCTCTTGCCCATACCTCATGCCATGCCACATATAAAATATCTCTCATTTTAAAAATCCTTTTTCTTTTCTTTTCAACCTTTTTAAATTTAAAACCAAAAACCCATATATATAAAGAGAAAAGCAAAGATGGCATGGTTCATGGAATGATAAAAATGTGCTTTGAAACATGACATGGTGCATGTCTTATGCATAGGCATGATAAATGCATAATTAGTAATTATTAATCACGCTTAGCCATAAAATTGAATATAATTAATTGTATAAAATTTATAAAGTGTCTAAATCATATAATATTCTTTCAAAATCAACATTCAAATGTGATTTTCCAATATTTTCCAATCTATCGGTATATGATCATACCATAACATTAAACTAATCTCCACACATTAAAATATTCATAATATTTATTATTTTGATTATTTAACTTCCCAAAGATAATATTTTATTTTTCTGAAATGTTACAGTCTTCCCCCCTTAAATAAATTCGGTCCCCGAATTTAAATTAAAACTCCCCCGAATACTAAAACATTTCAGCAAAACACTCAAGTCGTCGGGGCTCCAAAATCATCAATACTTAAAACACATCTTAGCGCAATGCATGCACATGAAAAATGAGTATATAACTCAAAATCAAAACTCCGTCAAGCATCACGCAATCATCGGAGTTATGGTGAAAATACCAATGTCAAAGTCCAATACGAAAACCAACATGATATGCATCAAAACTATAACATGCACATAGTACGCATCGTTGTAAACTATTCAAAACATCTGAAAAGAAATGCATGCCAACCCTTTTTCAAACTGCTGTGCGATGCGCGTGTCACGGCATGAGTAGCGGACGTTTATTATAAGAAAAATAACTACATGTATATATCCTTTGTTTAACATACACGTCCCGCCATTTTGAAAGTAATTTAGAAAGGTTACCTCTGTAAAATATTTCGTATCATCTCAGACACATAGGGAAAATATTGAGACTATAGCTCCTTATTGGAAATCCCTTCGGTAACTATCGATGCATGCAAAAACATATTCAGGTACTGTCCTTGGACTAGTCCTGCTCAGCTACTATATCAAATGGTAAAAATCATAAAAATGCACTGCTCAAAGAAATTCATACTCAATATCATATGTAATAATGCCACGTGTGTCTGGTGCGCACAAAAATCGAAATCAATGAATGTGCCATACATGTGCACAGACACAAAAATCTAAGTGCAACGGGTGTGCACGAAAACACCTGTCAAAAGCAACGGGTGTGCCTGACAACAATATCAGGTGCATCTGATATGCACGAAGAATCCCAATTTAGTGCATCTGGTGTGCACCAAAATCGCATCAAGCGCGCCAAGTATGCGCAAGAATCTAAATCACGTGCATAAGATGAACGAAAACAAATATCGAATATCACAATCGAAATCGACGGTATACAACACACCTCAATCCAAAATTAGGTATAACGTGGTATATAACCTCACAACTACATGCATCAGCGTGCACAAAATCGAATCCAAGTACTAAAAAGTCATGTAAACTACATCGAAGGCACAAGTCAAATCACATACAAACCATAGGCATGAAATCAAAATCAAATATCTCGAATGACATCAAATCGAAGTCGAGTGCAACTGTGGTGCACAAAATCTCAATCATGCAATAAATCGCCCAAAATACCGAAATCCAAAATAATGGACACGTGATATTCGAATCACCAAATCGCAAATTGTAAGCACTGTCTTCGATGTGTCCTTCCTTGAAAGTCAAGAAGGTGTCGGTGCATCCAAAGCTAGCAGAGCAAGATATATCCTTGCCTCCTATTCATGGTCTGGCGCCTTGTGCCCTTAGGATCTCGTCTCTCACTGCGGATTGCCAGTTCATAACTCCTCGGCTCAATGGCCCAATATGGAAATGATGATGAAAACAGTTCCGCTCTTGCACATCCTCTAATGATCTCTGGCCAACTATCATGGTCACTCATAACATGTCTCGTCGATGATGCCGAACTCTATCCTACTGGGTGTGCGTAACACGTCCAATCCTGGGTCAAAGTCTTCTCGTGTAGTATTCCAGAAAGATTCTGTCGGGGTCTCTCCCAAATATCGTTCCTGCCGAACTGGCTGGAAGTTTTCACCCTTTACTAAATCCATTTCTTGTTCCGGAACAGCTGCAAACTCATCACGACTTCTTCTGAAAGATATATCCATATTCACGCCTCAGCATGCGTATAATATCTCTGATGTCAATGTAGTGGAACGTCATCTTATCAAAATCTCGTACGAACCTCATACTCCACTTTTTTATAACGTGGACTGATTTGGACTCGTCTCTTCGTAGCTGTATAGACTGCACTACAAACGACTATACTCACATTTGGAGTCTCCCTTCCGAAACTATGAACTCGACAGCTCGATATCTTGCAGTAGGCATCTTGTCAATTACCTTCTCGGGAACTCACTCAAATCATCGGAGTGATGCGCTTACGCTCGTCCTCTCTCATTCGACTCACAACGTGCATGTATGAAGTCTTCTCTAGCTAAAATTAATCAATCTGATGACTTCGCATCGGGGTATGCAAATGAACCACATGTCCTGGTCATTCATCCATGGGTGACTAGCGATCTTTTATCATATCCATAAGTATAAACTCGTGTTGCAATAGTTTCAAACATCTTGGGCGATATCTTTTCAGTCGTAGCAACAACTAGCTCATTCGTCCGCATGCTAAACAATGCCTCAATCCTTAAGAATAGACGATATATTAACGGTCATCACATTCTAGCCGGCATCTAGAAGTGGCCCAATCCTTTGGTGCTAATCTGAATGTTCGAGAAATCTTAGTAAAAACAGTTCATCAAGACACTCGTGTCACGAAAACAAAATAAAACGACACATCTATGCATTCGTGTGTCACCGGAATTACGCCCTGGTCTGTCCTCATCCAAGACGAGCTCATGCTGACCGCAACTCTAGTCGCATCTCTCTCTGCCCCTGCAACCGTGGTAACAAAAACCACCATCCGACATTGATGAGGATAGATCAAATGAAAGAATAGAATACTGTGCAAAGAAATGTACATCCCAAGGCTTCTTAAGCGGGATAGAGTATCGTAAGTATGCTGCGGAACATACACACGGTATGTTCTGTATAAGTACTGCTAAGTTACCTATTTCCTTTTAGGGTTATGCACTTGAGAATTTGCATACCTATTGAATAGGGTTCCATCCAGATCAGTGCCTACAACTGTATATGAGATATGGTATGGAAAGAGACCATCTCTTAAATGAGTTAAGATATGGGTTGCCTGTCCTATGTTGACAAACAAAATCTGGACAAGCTCGAGGCAAGTTCAGTTCTGTATAAGTTTGTTGGATTTCTCAAACATTTGCGAGGGATATCTTCTACCACACTGAGGAGCAAAAGGTGTTTTATTTCTCAGCATGCCACCTGTTTAGAAAAGGTATTTCTTGTGAAGAAATTAGTAGACATGAGGTAGAACTGGAAGGAGTTCCAGCTGGACAAACTAACAGCTGATGATTTGGTGAAACCAAAGGATTCAATAGTCTCCAACGAACCTCAGCCTCTCCACGAATATGGTAGGTTTCCTCATCCACCTGAGAGATACTATGGTTTCCTCGGTGATGGTGGGAGCGAGGATTGCATCATAGTAGATGATGACCCAACCAGGTTCAGACAGGCCATCATGAATAGGGACTATATGAAATGGCTGGATGCTATGCAATCAAAGATGGAATCCATGTACACCAACAAAGTATGACTTTGAATGTTGCACCTAAAGGGGTAAAACCTATTGGGAGAAAATAGATCTTGAGAAGATTCTTGGTATAGATGGAAAAGTTGAGACTTTCAAAGCTAGACTTGTAGTAAAAGGTTCTCGTCATGCAACCAAGTATGGTTTATGATGAAACATTTTCTCCAGTGGTTATGCTTAAGTCCATCAGGATTAAAGCATGCATCGTGGAGTTGGAACATCTGTTTTGATGTGGCAGTCAAAGAGTTTGACTTCATCAGAAAAGGTAGATGAACCATGTATATACAAGAAGGAAGTAGAGAATAAGGCTGTTTTCCACGTATTGTACATGGATGACATACTCTTGATATGAAATGGTTTCCTATGCTACACTCTGTCAAGCTCCTCTTATTACAAGAATTCTCCATGGAAGATCTGGATGATACCTACTACATCTTGTGGATTAAGATCTATGATGATAGATCTAAGTGGATTTTGGGAGTGTCCCAAATCCAGGTACATTAACACCATACAAAAGAGGTTTAGTATGGAAGATTCTAAGCGTGGTGGTTCACCCACTTCCTCAGGAATCACTCTCTCCAAAAGGATGTCTTTCTAGACTGATTTGGAGAGAGCTCGCGTGCAAGGGATATCCTATACATCGGTAGTAGGCTCTATCATGTATGTGATGTTATGTACCAGACCAGATGTAGCTAACTCACTAGGTGTAGTGATTAGGAATCATTCGGATCTTGGGAGAATCACTAAACAGCTGTGTAGGACATTCTTAAGTACATGAGAAGCACTAAAGAAATGTTCTTAGTGTTTGGTAATGGTGAACTCCAGTGGGAGTCCTTTACCAATTCGAGCTTCCAGAGTGATAAGGTCGACTGAAAGTCAGTCACAGGCTTTGTCTATACCCTCAATGGAGGACATTATGTTGGAAGAGTTCTAAGCTAGATTCCGTGGCAATCTAAACGATAAAAGCTTAATACATCACTACCAACGATGCTACCAAAGTGGATGTCTGGATATTTCTTGTTCATGAGATGAACATGGTTCCTACCATTGAGCGACCAATAATTGTTATTGTGACAAAAATGGAGTTGTGGCTTTGGCCTAGGAACGCCGGTTCCATCAGCGATCCTGACATATTCTGAGGACAGTATCACCTGATCAGGGAGATGGTTGATCTCCAAGGGATTGAGGTAATGAGAGTTGACGTGAAGGATAACACGACGGATCCACTCACAGAGGCCTTTCCCTAGAGAGACTTTTATAGGGCGTTGAGTATGAGATACTAAAACAAATGGCCTTAGTGCAAGTGGAAGATTGTTAGTTATATGTATGCCTTAGAGGCCATTGTTATACATGTAATGTATATTATAGTGGATGTTTGGACATATATAGAGAGGACTTTCTTGCTCAACATGATAGTATGCTATCCAGTTGCTCTTTATCTTAATATGTACACTTATAGTCTCTCTATTATATGTTGATAAAGCCCTTAGGATGAGTACTTGACTACCAGGATTATGATGCAGATCATACTAATGGGGCAGAGGTAGTCGGTAAGTACATCCTTCAACTGTTCCTAGTCATAGGAGTATCGAGACGGGGCATCGATATTCCAGTGTAGACTAGCGTATACGCTTCTTGACCCAATGTGATGGGCGATGGATGATCCCATATCCATTGGTGTTTGACATCAGAGATGGTATACGGGTGCTCAGTGGAGACTGGGTACATTGAAATGACTCGCTGAGAACTCCTAGATAGCATTATACCTATCACCAGATAGCAGTTCTCTGGTGACACTGGTACAGGTTAGTCTGTCGACCCGAGATCGTCATAGAGTCTTGTGTGATTCCTACTGTGCTTTGATTTCCACCTTACCACGTTCAAAATATCGTGCTAAACGGTGGTTTTTGGGTACAGTCTTGAGTCACATGTTGGCAATGAGCGATAGGAGGGGAATTCGTCTCTCCCAGTATTGGGGGTTGATATTGCACTATGCTTGATTGGCCATAACAGGAAATCCCTGGCCAGAGTTACTGAGATTTACTGGTAAGTTTATCAGTAGTTTCTCGAACCGTTATAAGCCTCACATCGGCATGACTTATCAGGCTATTGAGGTCTGACGATTACTACCCCCAGGCTGTGATATGCGACGTATCAGACGAAGAGACCGGACTGTACAGTAGTTGTCACGACCCGAAATATTTAGCTCATGACCAGCACTTAAATCACGCAACGTCTAAAGGCGTAACATAATTCAAGTAAGCCGAGGCCCAGAAATCTAAACCTTTTTAAGAAAATCAAAGGGGTGAAGTTTTGAAATAAAGGTATAATGAAATCAATGTTTTCTTAATGCATAGATAATGGAACATGAAAAATGCAAGTGGATTATGCTAGTTGAAAAACATTTTTCGTCTTTTAAAAATTTGGGCAGCACCTCCTTTTTATATTTTGATCCAAAATCACAAATACATGATAATAATAAAGGCATCCCCAAGCGGAAGCTAGCACTTCACCAATCAGCGAAATCACAACCACGCAAGATAGTAAATATATATACGTGCCCAACGGCAAAGATCGACACAAAGAATAATAAAAAGCGAGATATCAAACCCACCAAGCGATCATGTAATTCATCGCTCAAGTCTCGCAACTACAAGTCTTGCTAAGTCTTACTACTTATACAAATACTGGTTTTGATTGATGGAGTTGACTAGATACAATAGAAATAATAATACAATAGTTGGAATGATCCAAATGTCCCACGTAATCACCCGAAAGCAAGCTGTGTACCAGCGATGCCGCTACTGATCCATGCGGTCAACCAGCAAGAACTGTGGCACAATGGGGTTGAGTTTTCAACTCGTGAGTAGAAAACACATCAGGTAGAAATCGAATAAAACAATGATTTCCTAGGTTAACTATATCATAAAGGTAATACTATGATATCTAGGGTGACCGTATCTGCATATGTGCCAACACTATACTCAATGCCTGTATGTATATGGATATCATCTAACCATATAATCAATGCCTGTAAGCCTGTGGATCTCATCCACGTGTCAACCAATGAAACAATAACATCATGCATGTAAATATCATAAAAGCATATGCATGAAAATATGAGGATATCAATCCGTGTGTCCATCAATGACACAGCAAAATCATGGAACCTGAGTGTCCAATATTGACACTCGAAACATCATGAAACCCGTGTCCAACATCGACATGTAAATCCTCATATCTTTCGGGCTCCGTCAGTCCGGATTGGCCCAGGGGCTCCGTCTGCGGGATAGGCCCTTGGGCTCCGGCAGAACGGGTCGGCCCATATCCATCTCTCGACTCCGGTCGGTATCTTCCGGATAACCGTCAGGTCCAACCAATCACCGGTAGGTAGTAGTCCCTCTTCCAGACTCATCGTCTACTGCACGACATCCCTTTCTTGCCCCGGGGTACCATACTGGGTCCACCATGAACCCGCAAACGGATCATCCAACTGCTCGAATCAGGTTTCACATATCACGTGTCTCAGAACTGAGAAAACGCATGGTGGACGCACTGAAATATAACATCAAGAGAAACCGGGTTTTTAAAACAATACATACATTCTTTTGAAATAATCACGGTTATCAAATCCAGAAATCTTATGAAAACGGCATATCTCAATGCGTATAATCATAAAGCATGATGTATGCAACATATAACATAAATGTAAGCCTAGCCGTATATCATGCAACATAAAACAGTGATGTGAATATAGCAAATAAATCATGCAAGGAGTTATATTATGATGCAGCAAATCTACTGTGTAGTGACATAGCAATTATCGATGATGAAGTGTGTGAGCCGGCAAATATGTGTAAGTGTAATATACGCATCATCGATAATGGTGTAGGTATACTAGCACATGTATATGTAATGCAATGAGAATGACAAGAACGTAGCATAAAGTACATCGTCAGCTAATTGCTATAAGGTATACGTATCTAACATGACCGAGTCGGTGAATCAATCAATTGGCTCCGGCCGCACAATATTACGTACGGTATAATCCATCGTACGACATCCTCTAATTAAGGGTATGGATCAATCATCATAAAACTTATCATGTACGGTAAATCATCGTACGGCGGCATTAAACTGTCAAGGATCCTATCAACCTATATGACAATGAAGGTACGGACCTAACGTGTCATACGATATATCACTCTTGATTCACAACATTATCCATATATATACCTATCTCTCATGTCACATCCGTATCAATCTCAGATCATGGGAAGGGTATCAATTATCACATATCACCCAAGTCATCTATATTCTACTCATCACATTAAGTCATCTTACATCAAGTCAATTTTATATATACATTCTACCTTATACACCTAATGTCATGCTACTCTAAAACTCATACTTATTCTAGTGCAACTACATATCTATAAGTCGTGATTCACTTTCGAGACATCATTTCTATCATATCATGTCAAAGAGTCATATTCTTATAACATTCATCTCATATCTCAATATACATATTCAATCATTCATATCATCTCTAATTATCTTTTTAACCATATCCCTAGTTTTCTAATCTAGGTTTCTACGGATGTATCCTATAGATCGGTTTCCATCAAAAACTTGCGGGGGTGCTATACGCCATCCACTCGACTTCCTCCGTAGATAAAGATCTACTTACCATAATCCTTGCTTTCCGAAGTCGATGACGCCATGCTCCGTCATCTCGGAATCCACACGAAAGTACCTATAATATCAACACATATCGCAATACCATTAACATCATGTCCGGAAAACCAATACGGCACACGGATCGCCTATAGGTTAGAACTTATAGCCTATGCATGCAAAATAACCAAAAAACCCTCGTCGTTGACGTACAAACGTCAAAAGACCCAAAACAATATCCAATACTCAAAACCCAAGTTTCAGAATCGCAAAACACGAAAACAACAATCTAGGAAAACCACTCCCAGATTTCACCCTAGGACAAACTAGAACATTTTGCATATTGGGTTGCTCTAGATATCTGATAAGGAAGCTATGGTCCAAAGATCACACAAAACCACCCCGACTTAGCCGCAATTTGTGGCCAAATCCCTTAAATCTACGGCCTGGAAAGCTCATTAGGGGCTCAGGTTTCCAGGGTTGCTTCTATGTGGCCTGCACATCTTACAATGAAGGGAACTTATTTTATGGGTCTCTCGGGTCATCCCATATTCCTAATTACACTCACAAACTGTCAAATAACCGATATGGGAAATTCTAACTTCGTGTTTTTGGTTTCTATTCTCTGGTCCAGGTCAAGAATCATCTCTAAAGTCTTGTAAACAGCCACTAAACATCACCACATGTCCACACAATCACTCAACCCTTCTCTTGGAATTTCTAACTTCACAAATCCATACCTAATCAACTTCCAAACTAAACTAGGATCCTAGAAACTTGAACTAAAATAAATGGAAGAATATATACCTCATTTGGGCAACTCAAGAAAATTCCTAGCTTCTCAAAGTCTTCAAAATCTAACTTTTCTTGGTACAATGTGTTGAGGATGGGGATGGGATCATCTTTAATGAAAGGGGTTTAGGATTTTGATGAAGATTTTGAGATGATTTCATGGGGTAGAGGTGGAGGGAGATGAGGAAGAAGAAGGAGAAGAGGAAACAAATGGGGAGGGAATGAAATGGTGGATGCCCATCTCTCTCTATCTCTTTCTTATTCTAACCCTCTCAAAGCCCATGTCTCATGTCATAATGTGGTCCCCCCTCTCTCTCCCCCCTCCATAATTCACTTTTTCCTTTCTTTTTCTCTTTTCTTCTCACAATAATAAAACCAAATATCATAAATGCAAATGAAACAACATGTAACATATCATGGTGCACTAGCCATGGAAAACTGTACAAACACGGATTTGGCTTAATCGCGATTAGCAGTGCACTAATCAATTTTATCAAAACTACATATAATTAACTATAAAAAATTCCAAATCCAATAAATATATTTTTAAATGAATAAATAATTTAATCTCCAATTATTTCACAAATATTGGTATATATTTATATCATTTTACGAAAACCCCAAATTCGCAAATCGGGTAGTTTTCGAGAAATATATTATTTTAATATTAAATTCCAAAACTAATATTTTATATTTTCTGAAATGTTACAGTAGTGTTAGTGATCGGATTCGCAGGAGTATGAGCAGGCTTTCTTTTTGATCTTCCGATCGCTCAATTCCCGGGTGGCTGTTACGTTTAGCAGACTGCTTGCAGGTTATGAGTAACTGATATAATCACCACCTACTGCCGGCGTATTGACAAGTCTTCGGAGTCCTACACAGAGGTTTCCTGGCTCAAGAGAAATGAAGTAAGAGCACATATGTGATATGTGCGGGACCGAGATTAATACGAGTATGTGATACCGTATTCTATTCTCGCGATATGTGATATCGGTCGGTTATATATGATATAACCGGGCTGTCGAATCAAGTGTTGATTCGACAAGTTGATACATTTGATATTAGTCGGTTGTATGCGATATAGCCGGATTATTAAATCATGTGTTGATTTAATAATTTAATGTATAATTATATATTTGATATATTAACTTACATTAACTAATATTAGCTCACTTAAAATTTCTTTTTCTCACTAGTGTACGCTTAGTATATATGTGATATATATTAATTTACATCTTTTGTGTCATGCTTGATGCCACATGCTATATGGTTTATGAGACTCACACCATGCTTATAATAATGTAAGGTTTTGTTTATTTAAAGTAAATCAAATTAGTTGGAAATTAGTCGCATGGTTGAAGCTTGTAGAAGCTTATGGAACCATTGACTAAGTCCACTAATTTTGTTTTACTTGAAGATATTTATTAACCTAACCATTATTTTTTAGCCATGGTTTAGTCTCTACATGAGTTAATATATGATATTAAATCACCCATGGTTGTTATTCTCACCACTTGATTCATTCTTCACTTGCTTCATTCCATGGTTGCTTTCTTCATCTCCTTCCTCAAGTTTTCTAGCTTCATGAGAGGTGAAGAAAATTAGTGAGAAAATTATTTCTAAAGTGAGCAAAATTCTTACTTCATCAACCTCTTCTCTACTAGCCATTTAAATTGGGTTGTTTCTTCACTAGTTCATCACTTAGTGAAGAGGTAGCTTGAGTTAGTGTCTCCTCGACGTAGAACATCTTCCGCCTCGAAGACTTCAAGCAAGTTTGTTCATTTCATCTTGTGGAGCCTCACTAGAGTCCAGGAGATCACTACTTGGAGCGAAAGGACTACTACACGGAGCTATTGAAGTGAAGGACCGGTCTATAAAGGTTGTATTCCTTGTTCGTTTTATATGTAAAGTTGTTTGCATGCTAGATTCGTCTAAATCTCTAGTTAATATTCTACGTTAGGGTTTTTAGCGCGCCAAAAATTTAAAAAACGGCATGGTCGATGCCTCCCGAAACCCAGCGGCCGCCCTAGGGAACCCTGCAAGATGATATGGGCCAATCCGGACTGACGAAGCCCGAGACAGTTTAGCGCGGCGGATATCTGGAGGATACCGACCGTAGTCGTGATATAGGCTGATCCGGACTGACGAATCCCGATATATAAGGATTTATGTGTCGATGCTGGACACGGGTTTCGTGATGTTTCGAGTATCATTGTTGGACACTCGGGTTCCATGATTTTGATGTGTCGTTGATGGACACACGTGGTTGATATCCTCATATATATATACAGGAATATGTTTTCATGATGTTCGAGTGTCGGTGTGGGACACTCAGGTTCCATGATATTGTTTGTGTCATTGATGGACACGTGGATGATATCCACATGCATACACGCATATGATGTCGGATGTTTATTTATATATGTCATTGCATTGACTCGCTTGTTGACATATATGCATACATGGCTATCCTTGATATCATAGTATTACCTTCATGATATAGTGACCTAGGAAATCGTTGTTTTATTCGATTTCTACTTGCTGATGTTTTCTACTCACGAGTTGGCAACTCACCCCCGTTGTGCCACAGTTCTTGCAGGTTTGACCGCTTGGGATCAGTTGCGGTATCGCTGGCACACATCTTCTTCCAAGGTGTTCTGCTTTGGTAGGTGGGACACATATTTGATCATGCCCACTCTTGTACTATTATATTCTGTTGTATGTAGCTAAACTCCATCAAATCAAATCAGAGACTAGAATTTGTATATTGGTAGACCTAGTCAGACTTGGGTATTATACGAGACTTAGAGCGATGGGTTTATATTCTCTTCTTGAGTTTTGATGTCTTGCTTATTTATTGTTCTTTCTGGGTTGAACTTCACCGTTGGGCGTCGTATATATGTTTTTGCGTGGTTGTGATTATGCCAGTTAGTGAAGAGCTAGCTCCCGCTTGGGGATGCCTATATATTGTTGTGTATATAGTTTTGGATCAAAATATACAAGGGAGGTGATGCCCGAAATTTTAAAATACGAAACATGTTTTCAACTCTAGTATAATCCACTTGCATTTTCATGATTCATTAGCTATGCATTTAAAGAAAAACATGATTCATTATACCTTTATTTCAAAACTGCACCCCCACAATTTTCCACAAAAAGGTTTAGATTTTCTGGGCTTCGGCTTACTTGATTTACGACACGCCTTTAGACGTTGCATAATTTAAGTGTCGGTCACATGCTAAATTACGGGTCATGACAGTTCAAGACCGAAAGACACGGGTCAATTCGGTATAACCATCTAACTCCTCTTTTTAGTATTGCTAGTTTAGGGTTAATGGTAGATCCGGGTAGTGGGTTGTGGTAGCGCCGGTTTATAAAATTTTTGTTCTGCAATCGACGACGGTTTGATGGCTAGGGCGCTGGCATAACCCAACATGGGATCAGATCCAACCCATTAACCCCTTACTAGCTTGTTTAGATATGTTTAAAAGATCGATCGACGAAAGTTTCCGAAATCACGTTTCCATTTTGAAGTTTCTGCAGATTTTCAAAAGTGGTAAAAAATTTTTCCAGAGGCTTAAAAATGCGTGCAATCTTTTTTAGAACCTCAGAAAAATTTGGGCTCGTGATCTTCTCAAACCGCCGTGGAACCACCGCACTTGGTCCCTATTTGCGGCGGTTCCACGATCGTTTATTTCCAATGGGGCTCAAAACCTTTCCTGTAGCTCTATTACATGGAATTGTGATTTTTGACATATATTGTTTTCGCCCAGATTTCTTTAAGAGTGCTGGATTTGCATTTGGGGCCAATTTGGGAAGTTTAGTCGATCAAGATTTTAAGTGTGTGTTTACAGTACATGCATTACTATCTGTGACCGTGAATGTCATTCGAGCAGTATAACTCGTCTGATTGTTGTATGTCTTTTAGACGGGTTTGCGAACGTGGCATACACGTTGATGTTCTGTGTTGTGCTGTTGTTGTGGTTGGATCGTCGTGGTGGATAGCCAGTGGTGCAATGGTGGTACAGTTTAGATTCATTTGTACATTTAATATTGCGAAGCTAGCGTCCGACATGTGGACTGTCGTCTTTGCCCGATTGTATATTATTTGTTTAGGGCACGACCGGGTTAAGGTCGATGTCACCTTTATACATATTATTTTCTTTTCTGTACTAGGATTACCCAAGGTAAAGTGCATGAATAGTCAGGTTCTAGAGAGCAACGGTTCCGCATCTCATGGCTTTGAGATGGAGGGGACCTTACTCTAGAATTGGCGTGCTATTCGCCGCACTCGTAAGGGGTATAGTTTGACACAAGGAGGGGTACTCAAGTTACCGGATTCCGAGATGTGCTGGGTGGCCCATTCACTTTGTTGATTGGGGTTGCCTCACCTCTGGGATTGGCGAGTAACTTTCCATGCTTGTAGGGATCTAGGTTTTCATTGCATAGGCTATCAACATGACAGGGAACGTCGGGTCTCATTTGCGGCTCAAGTAAAACCCGGGGCTCCAGGATTATCCACCACTCTGTGCTGCTTGGTTGAGTTTCTGTGATGCTACTGTGATGTTGCTTTATATCATGCCTGGGATGATTGTTATATATATTTATATATATACTAATAGATGTTGTATATGTTTTGGACCCGCGCTACTCCAGCCCCCGCTCTGTCGTTAGTTAAGTAACCTAACGGGTGATGATGGGGGCCAGTGGCGAATGCGGATAGCATATACGTATATTTTATTTTCGTTCCTTTATCTGGTATGATATATTTAACTGATGGGAGTGCGTTAATTCTTATCAATGCAAGGAAAATAAACCTATATGATGTTGTTGGAACCAAATTTTTAGAGGACCTGAAAATTTTGACAGAAGGTTGGGTTATTGTTTCGAGATTTCGGAGTTGTTTCGGTTTCGTAATTCTATAAACATAGTCTAATTCTCTAGACTGGCTCTGATACCATTGCTGGGTTCCCTAGCATGGCCACTGGGTTTCAGGAAGCATCGACCATGCCGTTTTCAAAAATTTGGCATGCTAAAGAACCCTAACCATAAAATCTTAACTAGAGAATAGACGAAACTATCATGTAAACAACTTTACATCTAAGTGAAGAAGGAATAAAACCTTTGTAGACCGGTCCATCACTTCTAAAGCTCCGTGCAATAATCCCTTCACTCCAAGTAGTGATCTCCAGGACTCTATTAAGGCTCTACAAGGTGAAATGAACAAGCTTGCTTGAAGTCTTCGAGACCGAAGATGATCTACATCGAGAAGACACTAACTCAAGCTAGCTCTTCACTAATTAGGTATTAGTGAAGCAAACAACCTAAACTAAATGGCTAGTCTAGTATAGATTGATGAAGTAGGAATTTTTCTCACTGTAGAAATATTTTTCTCACTAATTTTCCTCACCTCTTTAAAAACCAAGAGAGCTCTTGGAGATGAGGAAGAAGATGAAGAATAGAATGAATCTCATGAGTGAGAATAGAAACCATGGGTGAGATAATATCTCATACCAACTCATGTATAGACTTAACCATGGATTAAGACAATAGTTGGGTTAATAAATATCTCAAATAAAACAAAATTAGTGGACTAAGTCAATGGTTCAACAAGCTTCCACTAAGCTCCAAACCATGTGACTAATTTCCAACTAATTTTGATTTACTTTAAATAATAAAACCCATCATTATGATAAGTATGGTGTGAGTCTCATACACCCATGTTGCATGTAGCAACAAGCATGAGACAATAATATATATCACATATATATATTAAGTGTACACAAGTGAGAAAAAGAAATGCTTAAGTGAGCTAATATTAGTTAATGCAAATTAATATATCAAATATATAATTAATGTATAGAAATTCAAGAAGCTACCGGAACGGTGAGGCGTCGGTCTGTCCTAGAAACGGCGGCAGCGGCGCGACATTAAATTATTAAATCAACACTTGATTTAATAATCCGGCTATATCTCATATAACCAACTAATATCATATGTATCAACTTATCGAATCAACACCTGATTCGATAACCTGGCTATATCATATATAACCGACCGATATCACATATCGTGAGAATAGAATACGGTATCACATACACGTATTAATCTAGGTCCCGTACATATCACATATGTGCTCCTACTTCGTTTCTCCTGAGCCAGGAAACCTCTTTGTAAGACTCTAAAGACTCGTCAATATACCGGCAGTAGGTGGTGATCAAATCAGTCATCCACAAGCCGTCCGCGGTACTGCATGTAACGGCCACCCGGGTATTGAGTGATCAGAAGATCAACAAGCAAGCCTGCTCATACTCCTGCGAATCTAATAAGTAACACTACCGTACAGTCCGGTCTCTTCGTCTAATATGTCACATATCTAACCTGAGGGTGGTAAACGTCAGACCCTAATAGCTTGATAAGTCATGCCGATGCGAGGCCCATAACAGTTCGAGAAACTGCTGATAACACTTACCAGTAAATCTCAGCAACCCTGGCCAGGGATTTCCTGTTATGGCCAATCGAGCATAGCGTAACATCAACCCCCAATACCGGGAGAGACGAAATACCCTCCTATCGCTCATTGCCTCCATGTAATTCGGGACTGTACCCAAAAACCACCATTTTTCATGATCTCTTGAACATGGTAAGGTGGAAATCAAAGCACAGTGGGAATTAGACAAGACTCTACGACAATCTCAAGTCTACAGACTAACCTATACCAGTGTCACCAGAGAACCGCTATATGACGTGAGATATAATACCAACTAGGAGTTCCCGGCGAGTCCTGTTCAGTGTACCCAGTCTCCACTGAGCACCCGTATACCATATTTGATGTCAAACACCAATGGATGTGGGATCATCCATCGCCCATCATATTGGTCAAGAAGCGTATACGCTAGTCTACTCCAGAATATCGATGCCCCGTCTCGATACTCCCACGACTACGAACAATTGAAGGATGTACTTACCGACTACTCTTGCCCCATTAGTATGATCTGCATCATAATCTCGGTAGTCAAGTACTCATCCTATGGGCTTTATTAACATATAACAGAGAGACAATAAGTGTACATGTTAAGATAAAGAGTAACCGGATAGCATACTATCATATCGAGCAAGAAAGTCCTCCCTATATATGTCCAAGCATCCACTATAATATACATCATATGTACAATAATGGCCTCTAGGGCAAACATATAACCAACAATCTCCCACTTGCATTAGGGCCTATTGTTGTAGTATCTCATACCCAACGTCCCATAAAAATCTCTCTAGGGAAGGGCCTCTGTGAGTGGATCCGCCGTGTTATCCGTCGCATCAACTCTCCTTACCTCGATCCCTTGGAGATTAACCATCTCTCTGATCCGGTGATACTGCATCAGAATATGTCTAGATCGCTGATGGGACCGGGGTTCCTAAACCAAAGCGACAACTCCATTGTTGTCATAATAACAGTTATTGGAAGCTCAAGGGTAGGAACCATGTTCATCTCATGAACAAGAAGCATCCAGAGAGCCACTTTGGCAGTATCGTTGACAGCGATGTATTAAGCCTTTATTGTCTAGTTTGCCACGGTATCTAGCTTGGAACTCTTCCAATATACCGTACCTCCACTGAGGGTAAAGACAAAACCTGAGACTGACTTTCAGTCGTCCTTATCACTCTGGAAGCTCGAACTGGTAAAGGACTCCGACTGGAGTTCACCATTACCAAACACCAAGAACATTTCTTCAGTGCTTCTCAAGTACTTAAGAATGTCCTTCACAGATGTCCAGTGATTCTCCCAAGATCCGATTGATTCTTGATCACTACTTTTAGTCAGTCAGCTACATCTGGTCTGGTACATAACATCGCATACATGATAGAGCCTACTGCCGAAGCATAGGGTATCCCTTGCATGCGAGCTCTCTGCAAATCAATCTCAGGAGACATCTTTTTGGAGAGAGTGATTCATGAGTAAGTGGGCAAACCACCATACTTAGAATCCTCCATACTAAACCATTTTAGTATGGTCTTAATGTACCTTGATTTAGGACACTCCCAACATCCACTTAGATCTATTTCTATAGATCTTAATCCACAAGATGTAGTAAGTATCATCCAGATCTTTCATGGAGAATCCTCATGATAAGAGGAGCTTGACCGAGTGTAGCATAGGAAACTGATTTCCTATCAAGAGTATGCCATCTATGTACAATACTAGGAAGACAACCTTACGCTCTACAACCTTCTTGTATATACAAGGTTCATCTAACTTTTTTATGAAGTCAAACTCTTTGACTGCCACATCAAAACAGATGTTCCAACTCCGTGATGCCTGCTATAATCCTGATGGACTTAAGTATAGCCACTAGAGAAAAGCTTTCATCGTAATCTACATCTGGTTATTGACGAAAACCTTTTACTACAAGTCTAGCTTCGAAAGTCTCAACTTTTCCATCTACACCAAGAATCTTCTCAAGATCCACTTTCTCCCGTTGGGCTTTACCCCTTCAAGTGCAACATTAAGAGTCATACTTTGTTGGTGTTCATGGATTCCATCTCAGATCGCATAGCATCCAGCCATTTCACAGAGTCCCCACTCATGATGGTTTGCATGAACCTAGTTGGGTCATCATCTCCTATGATGCAATCCTTGCTCCCACTGTCATCGAGAAAACTGTAGTATCTCTCAGGTGGATGAGGAATCCTACCAGATTCGCGGAGAATCTGAGGTTCGTTGGAGACTATTGAATCCTTTGGTTTCACAAAATCATCAACTGTTAGTTTTTCTAGTAGGAACTCCTTCCAGTTCTACCTCATGACCACAAATTTCTTCCATAAGAAATTTCATTTCTAAAAAGGTGGCATGCTGAGAAACAAAACACCTTTTGCTCTTCAGTTTGGTAGAAGATATACCCTCGTGAATGTTCGAGATATCCAACAAACTTACACAGAATTGAACTAGCCTTGAGTTTGTCCGGATTATGTTTTTCAACATAGGCCGGACAACCCAATATCTTAACTCGTTTAAGACATGGTCTCTTCCCATACTATATCGCATATGGAGTAGTAGGCACTTGATTTGGTAAGAACCCTATTCAATAGGTATGCAACTTCTCAAGTGCATAACCCCCTAAAGGAAACAGGCAACTCAGCAGTACTTATCATAGAGCGCACCATATCTAATAGGGTGCGATACCTCCGCCCCGATACACCGTTGTGTTGTGGTATATACGAAAGAGTAAGCTGAGAGAGAATCTCATTCTCTTTTAAACAATTCAGGAACTCCGTGCACAAGTATTCTCATCCCCGATCATATCGAAGGACTTAATACTTCTACCCGTATAGTTCTTAACTTCAAACTTATAATCCTTGAATTTCTCAAAAGTTTCAGACTTGTGTTTCAACAGGAACATAAGTCTGAATCTTGAAAGATGATCAGTGAATATAATGAAGTACGTGGAACCAGCCCTGGGATTTATAGACTTAGGACCGTATACATCACCATGTATTAGTCCCAAGAGTTCAGCAACTCTTTCTCCGTTTTCAGTAAACGGAGTTTTGGTCATTTTACCTTTGAGGCAGGACTGGCAAGTATCATAAGATGAAAATTCGAACAGATTAAAATATTCATCCTTATGTAACTTAGCTGGTCGTGTCGCACTGATATGACCTATTCTATAATGCCATAAGAAGGATTCGTTCATTTTTGAGCTACTCCTCTTGTGTGTATTCTATATAATTTGAACTTTAGTTTGATTTAGAACGTATATGCTATTACATAGCATTCCTGATCTAATCAACTTTTGATTAAGGAAAATATTCACAACATTATCCTGCAATACAAAATAATATCCTTCTTTAACTTAATAAAGAAACTGATGTAATGTTGTATATCAGGTTCGGCATGTAATTACATTTGTTCAGAATCAATATATTTGGTAATACAAGGTGATACTTGCCGACTGATTTGGCTGCAACAATTGCACCATTCTCTACACTTAGAGACATATCACCCTATCCTAGTTTTCTACCTTTCTGTAGCCCATGTAACAGATTACATATGTGGGATCCTGATCCGGTATCTCATACCTAGGACTTAGAGGATACTGAGAAATAGTTCTTAGTAACGAACGCACCCGAAGAATATGCATCAACATGCTTTTTCTTCAATTGGGTGGCATGGGAATCCTAGTATTCCCCTATTTCCTGCTCGGACTTATAACAATTATAAGATAGAGCGGAACCAATGTTCTGTTGGTGTGATATGCCATAGAGGCCATTATTGTATAGTACTAGTTTGTATACTACATTTTGGAAGCTTAGGATATATACACGGATTGACATTCTTGCTCAATATGGTAGTATGCTACTTGGTTTGTATCTATCTTAATATGTGTATGTGTTTCTTTTAACATATTGCTAATACATATTGATAGAGCCCTTAGGATCTTTGCTTGACTACCAGCATTGTGATGGCAGTCACACTAGTGGGGGGTGGGTAGTCTACAAGCACATCCTTATACAGGTCCCTGGTCATGGGATTATCGAGACAGGGCATCGATACTCCAGAGTAGACTAGTGTATATGCTTCTCATCCTAGGAGGGGAGATGGTCTTTCCCACAGCCATCGGTATGTCGGACTGGAGATAGTATGCAAGTACTCGTTAGGTTACGAGTATACTGGACAGGACTCGCTGGGAACTGTTGGTTGGTATTATACCTATCGTCGGTTATCAGTTCCCATGTGACATGAGTATAGCCTAGTCCGTTGACTTGACACTGTCAAATCGCCTCGAGTGTGTTCCCACTGTTGTTAGATTACTATCCTACCATGGCTCTATTGAGTCGTGCAAACAGGTAGTAGTTGGGTGCAGTTCCTAAGAAATTGGAGGCAGTGACGGTTAGACAGGATTCGTCTCTCCCGGTATTGGGAATTGATATCGCGCTGTGTCTAGGAGAGCCATTACACAAAGTCCCTGTTCAAGGCAAGCGAGATTTACTGGTAGTGTTTCCAGTAGTTTCTCAGGGTGTTCTGAGCTACACTCCGACACGACTTGTACCGCTATTAGGGGTCTGACGTTTACCGCCCCCGAGGCCCGACATGCGATACTTTTAGACGAACAGACCGGACTGTACGGAGATTGTCACATTCAGGCTCAGTAGGAGTTCGGATGGGTTAACCTCATAGGTCTTCTTATCAGAAACTACCTGGGGACCGTTACGTATAGCTAGTATCGCTTGCGGCCTGTGGTTAAACCCACTGCCAGTGTAGTGTCGAGTTTTTAGAGTCCCGCACAGAGGGTTGTTCACCTTTGGGCGAAACGAGATAGAGGTCGTATGGTTTTACGACAGGGTTCATTCACATATGCGTACTTGTGCATGTTTAGTGTTCGGGCAGTTGATACTAGTGGGGTTTGGTTTAAGCCAGATCCTAGTATTTGGTTTTGGGTTGGTTCAGTCTCATAGTATTTGTGTTCCTCGGAACACAGATGCAGGTGTGTATACACAGTTGACAGAGGCAGAGGAACCTCATTAGGGTTTTGACCATTGACTTGATTAAAACCATAATGAGATGGAGGAAATTGATTAATTAGTTTTAATTAGAGATAATTGTATCATGGTTAATTGGTTTGACCATTTGACTAAGTTGACCCATGTTGACTTAGATATTTTTGTGAGCATGCTTAGCATTAATTGTGACATGATAATGGTCAAATCAACATCAACCATAACAATTTATCCTAATTAAAATTATCATTATTCTTTTTGGTCATATGAGAGCTATCTCCTCATTTGATCATGACACATTCTCTCTCTTGCTAGCTCTATCCTCTTCCTCTCTCAAAGCTCTCTTATTTCATGAGTTGAAAATCAAGAGCTTTGTGAGATCAAACCACCAAAACACTTCTCTACTCACTCTAGGGTTCTTAGTGTTGCAAGCTAAGCACTCTAGTAACTTCATTGTTGAGGTAAGAGCTCAAGGTAGAGGCCTTCGGGTGGATCTTTCATTGGCAAAAAGAACACGGTGAGGAGGAGCCATCTACACCACTTCAAGGAGCTCACAAGAAAAGGAAGCAACACAAGAAGAGAAGGAGTTCAAGACCAAGGTATTATCATCTAACCTAGTAGTTAAAACTCTAAGTTAGTTTGTTAGTTTTTGTTTAGCAAAGATCCTTCATGGTTAGTCTATGTTTACTTGTGAGAAAAATTCGATTTTTACCTATTCCGCCTCCCCGAAAGTACCGGGGTGGGTAACATAGACTTACAGTGGTATCAGAGCCTAGCTAAACAACAACTAATATGTTAGCAAAGTCTTTAGAACTTCGATCCTGGAAAAATCGCAAAAAACCATCAAAAACTTGTGTTTTCTGCCGATTTTAAAATAGGTCTAAAAATATTTTCAGAGATCTGAAAAATACATGCAGGCTTTTTTAGGGACACCCCAGAAAAACGAACTCGTGTCTCGGTCAGACTGCCGCGGAAGCGCGGTGAAACCATGCGTTTCGCCGCGGACCCGCGGCCGAGTCGACTCGAAGTCAACTCATTTTTCCTGCAGATTGTCCAGCTTGAGGTTTTATGATTTTTCAGATACTTTGTTTCTGCCCAGATTCTTTTGAGTACAGTGTTGTATTTTGGGTAGTTTCAAAATAGAATATTGATCGAAATTCTATAAACATTAGCTAATTGGATTATATATGTAATGTGATATATGTACTGAACGTCTACTAATCGCTATACGTCGATTAGTGGGGGTTGTACATATATGTGATCTGTGATGTTGGATTGTGTATATGAACTTGTTGGATTGTCATGGATGAATAGCCGGGGATGTGAGATGAGTGTTTATTTATCTTTCATTTGATGTAAATTGTAAATTGATGTAATATTATTTTTGGGTCGCACATTCGGGTTGAGGATGTAGCCGCCTTTGTATATTATTTCTTTTACTATTTTCTGCTCTTAGGATAGACCCAAGGTAGGGTGCACAGACTACCGGGTACTTTGAAGTGCCGAGTGGCCTACTCACTTTGTTGAGGGAGGCTGCTCCACTTCGGGTATTTGGCGGGTAGTTTGCCGCACCCGTAGGGGTCTAGGGTGGGGTTTTGGCTATTCATCACGACCGTGTAATCCGTCTTTCGTTGCATGGCTTGAACGAAACGCAGATTCCTAGCATATCCAATGTGTTCATCTGTGATCTGGAATGACTATCATTGCGTCTGACGAATGTATATATCTATATATGATATCCAGTAGACGTTGCTTATGTTTTGCATCCGCGCTAGTCCAGCCCCCGCTCTGTCGTTAGTTAAGTAACCTAACGGGTCATGAAAGGGCCCCGTGGCGAATGCGGATGGCATAAGCATACGTTATATTTTCGTTGTTTTCTGCAATGGTAGGATTAATTGATGGGACACATTATATTAATGCAAAGAAAACAAACCAAAGTTGAATCGTTGGAATAATTTCAAAACCACTCGGTTTTTTCAAAACAGCAAAACTTTTAAAATGCGGAGCTTAAACCGCTCCTTTTAAAAGCTATCAGGTTCTTTCGATTATATCAAGTTCACTATGTTCACGGTTTCGCCAAAACCATTCGTAGCCCTCTGTCATTTAAGTTAAATATTCAGTAGTATTCAAGCTATATATTTTGACCATCGCCAAGGCATAGTGATTGGTATTTGCTGAATTTTTATTTGTTGCATAGATAGATGAGTTGGTTTGGGACAGTCGTACTGCCATTTTGGTTTTCGTCAAGGGTATGTACTGGTGGGTTCAAATTAACCTGGATAATGATGGGTAGAACTTGACATGTGACTTATGATATGTTGGCCTTCGTCAAGGTCATAAGAGCATGGGGCAAAAATCTACATCGGGAGTTTCTAAAGAAACTGAAACTTGCTAGTGTTGCATACCATTTGGAGTGTGATAATTTTGGTAGGATACCTTCAACTTTATCACACAATGATATTTGGATCCCGATCCTACTGTGAGTATATGCTACTCCTCGGGAAATTTTCACACTTAACAATCAATACTATAAACCAAGTAGGTGATTAGAAAGGTGTTAGCGGGGCTACGCCCACAGGGAAAAGAGGTTATTTAATTAAGGAACTTCGCGAAAGCGTCGTAAAACCCCCCTCGAAGTACCGACACCGGCCTGGCTGAACGGTTACGCAAGTATTGTACGGTGAGATCAATCCCGACTAGTTCTTCTTTTATGGTTTGAGGAAGGATTCGAGAAGCAGTGGGAGCCATCCTGTTTAGACAAACTAAAAACCACTCTAAACTTGCAAGAGCATCATGCTAAAGTGTTTCTTCTCTCTCTCCTAATTGCAGCAACCAAACATCATGACGGGTCTTAAGTTACTATTACATAAAAATATACTGACAGGGCCAAACTACAAAGATTGGTTCAGGAATGTCAAAATGGAAATCACTTATGACAAGTTGGGATATCTCCTTACCACTAAGGCCCCCGCCATCCCAGGTCCAGAATCCAGTGTCGCGGATAAGGAAATCCATAAGACCTGGGAGATTGACTGCGTAAAGGCCAAGTGCCTCGTGCTTGCCTCTATGGACAATGAACATTAGAGGAGGCACGAGAATATGAATTTTGAATCTATATTTCTCCATACTAAGGAACTATATGGAGAGAAATCCCGTATCGCAAGATACGAGACCTCGAAGAAGCTGTTTCTGTAGGGTTCCTAGGCACTCTCAAGGGGTCTCACAAGGCATCGAACATGCCCGTTTCAAAAATTACGGTGCCGAGAAACCCTAGACTACGGATCGTTAGCTAGATGTCTAGGCGAAAAAGAACTAGTTAACACTTAACTATAAGCTAACGGAAATACAACCTTTGTAGATCCGGTGCTCCACGTCCATAGCTCCGCAACGAAGACCCCTCACTGTCCAAATTAATTCCCGGGCTCTAGCGTCAGCTTCGTCGGAGAAATGGCGAGCTAGGTCGTCGATGTCCATGCCGAAGATGATCTACGTCGAGGCATCGCTAAATCAAGCTCCACCTTCACCAAGTCATGAAAACTTGTGAAGGAAACACACTCTACTACTTGGCAAGAGGTAGAGGATGAAGAAATAGGAAGTGGGTAGACTTTAGAATTGGATTTCTCACTCATTTCCATCAATCACCATTGATGGAGCTTGGGTTTTCTTCTTGAGTTCAAGGAAGAAGAAGAAGAAATGTTATGATAAGTTATTCTAAAAATGATAAGAATAATGAATTCTTATCATCATAGAACCATGGTTACGTGTAGAGAGTGAATCATGGTTTAGTGGGATGGTTAGGGTTAAGCATGAGACAAAATGGTCACTTGGTCAAAGTCTTCATGAAGCTTCATGAACAAAACAAAACAAGCCACCATTTTCTTATTTGTTTTTCTTTTTCCAAAAGAATAAATAAATGAATAAAATGAATAAGGAAATAGTAAACCCTAACCATTTCATTAACCAAGGTTTAATTCTTTACACTTAACCAAAAAGACATGCATCATCAAACATGATACAAACAAGTGCACAAAATCATATCGAATATGTAATGCGCACACCCGAGCGAGAAAAATCCATTTAAAGTGAACCGATACTAGTTAATGCAAAGTAAAATATCAAATATATAATTATGCATTAAATCATTATATCAACACTTGATTTAACGATCCGGTCATATCGCATATAACCGACTAGTATCATTAGTAACAACTTATCGAATCAACAGTTGATCCGATAACCCGGCTATATCGCATACAACCGATCAATGTCACATCGCGAGAATCGAATACAGTATCACATACTGGTATTATTCTCGGTCCCGCACATATCTCATATGCGCTCCTATTTCATTTTTCTTGAGCCAGGAAACCTTTGTGTAGGACTCTAAAGACTCGTCAATACGCCGGCAGCAGATGATGATCATATCAACCATCCACAAGCCGCAAGCGGTCTGCTAAATGTAACGGCCACCCGGGTATTGAGCGATCAGAAGATCGACGAGCAAGCCCGCTCACACTCCTGTGAATCCAACCAGTAACACTACCGTACAGTCCGGTCTGATCGTCTGATATGTCGCATATCTCGCCTAGGGGTGGTAAACGTCAGACCCCAATAGATCGATAAGTCATGTCGATATGAAGTCTATAACAGTTCGAGAAACTACTGGTAACACTTACCAGTAAATCTCAGCAACCCTGGCCAGGGATTTCCGGTTATAGCCAATCGAACACAGCGCAACATCAACTCCCTATACCGGGAGAGACGAATCCCCTCCTATCGCTCATTGCCTCCATGTGACTCGGGACTGTACCCAAAAACCACCGTTTTGCACGCCCTCTTGGACGTGGTAAGATGGAAATCAAAGCACAGTGGGAACCACACAAGACTCTATGACGATCTCGGGTCAACAGACTACTCTGTACCAGTGTCACCAGAGAACTGCCATCTGACGTCAGGTATAATACCATCTGGGAGTTCTCGGAGAGTCCGTCCAGTGTACCCAGTCTCTACTGAGCACCCGTATATCATCTCTGATGTCAAACACCAATGGATATGGGATCATCCATCGCCCATCTGTATGGGTCGAGAAGGTACACGCTAGTCTACTCTGGTATATCGATGCCCCGTCTCGATACACCCACGACTAGGGACTTTGAAGGATGTACTTATGGACTACCATGTCCCCACTAGTATGATCCGCATCATAGTCCAGGTAGTCAAGCACACATCCTAAGGGCTTTACCAACATGTAATAGAGAGACAGCCTGTGTACACGTTAAGGTAAAGATCAACCAGATAGCATACTATCATGTCGAGCAAGAAAGTCCTCCCTATATATGTCCCAGCATCCACTACAATATACATCCTATGTACAATAATGGCCTCTAGGGCATACATATAACTAACAATCTCCCACTTGCACTAGGGCCATCTGTAGCAGTGGTCGAAGTATCTCATACTCAACCATCCCATAAAAGTTTCTCTCTGGGAATAGGCCTTCGTGAGTGGATCCGCTGAGTTATCCTCTAAGTCTGCTCTCCTTGCCTCGATCAACCTGGAGATCAACCATCTCCATGATCAGGTGATACTGCCATAGAATAAGTCTGGATCACTGATGGGACCGGCGTTCCTTGGCATAGGCCACAACTCCATTGTCACACAATGGTAGGAACTAAGTTCATCTCATGAACTAATATACATCCAAACAGCCTCTTCGGTAGCATCTTTAGTAGCGATGTATCCTGCCTTTATCGTCTAGTATGTCACGGTATCTAGCTTGGAACTCTTCCAACATACCGTCCCTTTACTGAGGGTAAAGACAATGCATGCGACTGACATTCAGTCGTCTTTATCACCCTGGAACCCTTCCAGTGATTCTCCCCAGGATCGATTGATACCATCTCACTACAACTAGTGAGAATCCTAACATCCAATTAGATCTATCTCATAGATCCAAAATCCAGGATTTAGTAGGTATCACTTTGATCCTATATGGAGAATCATTGTGATAAGCGGAGATTGAACGAGCGTAGCATAGAAAACTCCTTCCCTATCAAGAGTATGTCATCCACGTACTCTACGAGGATCGTTACCATACTCCCTACTATCTTTTTGTTTATACAAGGTTCATCTACCATTTTGATGATGTCAAACTCTTTGACAAAGACATCAAAACAGACGTTCCATCTCCGCGATGCCTGCTTTATCCTATAAAGCATCTTGTTCACGTTTCCGCTGCTCCCACTGTTTACGAAGCCCTCTGGTTGTGTACTTATAGACGCCCTCTTCCAAAACATCATTTTAGAAGAGCTGTCATGACACCCAACCACCAGATATCGTAGTCATGGTATGTAGCCGTGGCAAGTAGGATCTGGATGGACTTAAGCATAGCTACTTGAAAAAAGGTTTCATCATAATCCACGCCTGGTACATGAAGGAAACTTTTAACAAGTCTAGCTTTGAAAGTCTCAACTTTTCCACGTACACCAAGTAATCTTCTCAGGATATACTTGCTCCTGATGGGGATTTAACCCTTCAGATATAGCAACTAAAGTCCATACTTTGTTGGTGTATAAGGATTCCATCTCTGATCGCTAAACATCTAGCCATTCTTACAGAGTCTCACTCCTGATGGCCAGCTCGAAGCTAGTTGGGTCATCATCTCATGATGCATTCCTCGCTCCCACTGTCATAGAGAAACCGAAGTATCTCTCAGGTGGGTGAGGAACCCTACTAGATCGGCGGAGAGGCTGAGCTTCATTGGAATCTACTGAATCCTTCGGTTCTACCAAATCATCAACTCCAGTTTGTATAGCTGGAACGTTTCCAGTTCTACATAACAGACGTTGCCTCGAGCTTGTCCGGATTTTGCTTTTAGACATAGGCCGGACACCCCCAAATCTTAACTAACTTAAGATATGGGCTCTTCCCTTTCCATATCACATATGAAATGGTAGGCTTTGATTTGATTCGAACCGTAATTCAATAGGTATGCAGCTTCATAAGTGCATAACTCCCAAAAGGAAATAGGTAACTCAGTAGTACTCATCATAGAGCACACCATATCGAATAGGGTGCAATTGCTCCGCCCTGACATACCATCGTGCAATGGTGTATACGGAGGAGTAATGCTGAGAGAGAATCTCATTCTCCTTTAGAATAGTCCAGAAATTCTATGCTCAAGTATTCTCTTCCTTGATCTCATCATAGGACATAATACTTATACCCGTATTTTGGTTCTCTACTTCTAACTTATATTCTGTGAATATCTCAAAAGATTCGGACTTGTGTTTCAACAGGAACATAGGTCTGAATCTCAAAAGATCATCAGAGAATGTAATGAAGTATAAAGAATCAGTCCTGGCATGTGTAGACAGGGGACCTTACATACATCAACATGTATCAATCCCAAGAGTTCATTAACTCTTTCTCTGTTTCCAATAAACAGAGCTGGTGTCATTATATATTTGTGACATGACTGGCATGTTTCAAAAGATGTAAATTCAAACTGATTTAAATATGCATCTATATGTAACTTCAGCTAGTCGGGTCGCATTGATATGACCTAGTCTACATTACCTCAAGAAGGATTCGTTCATTTCTGAACTCTTCCTCTTGTGTGTGTTCATGTATACTAAGAACTGTAGTTTGATTTAGAACATTAATGCTTTTAGATAACGTGCCTGAACCGATCAACTTTTGATATAGGAAATGTTCAAAACATTATCCAAAAATACAAAATTTTATCGTCTCTTTACAAATAAAGAGACAGATATGATTTTGTATATCAGGTTCGGTATCTAATAACATTCGTTCAGAATCAATGTATTACAATACAGGGTGACAGTGACCAACAGACTTGGATGCAACATTTGCCCCGTTTTCTGCCTCATGAAACTTATCACCCGTTCTCAGTTTTTCTACCCTTTTGTAGCCCTATGTAACATCTTACATATCTGGGATCCTGATCCGGTATCAAATACCCAGGATACGGAGGATACTGAGAAACAGCTCTTTGTAATGAACACACCCGAAGATGATGCATCAACATGCACTCTCTTCGTTTGGGCGGCACGGGAAATCTGGTATTCCCCAATTTCCTGCTCTGTCTTATAACAATTATAAGTTGGAGCGGGACCAACGTTCCCCAGCTCAGTATAACAAGCGGGTTCGGTCAATAATCCGTATTATTATCTTGATTAAGGCGTGATATGGTCGCTACCAGGAGAGAGAAAGAAGAAAACACTCAGCGTGCGCTCTTGCAAGAATAGATTGGTTATTATTTTATCTAATCAGGATGGCTCCCACTGCTTTTTATCAAATCTTCCTTCAAACCCTAAAAGGAAAGACTAGCCGGGATTAATTACACACTACAAGTTCGCCAATCTTTCAGCCAGGCCAGTGTCGGTACTTTGAGGGAGGTCCCCCGTGCTTTCGCACGAACCTAATTAATGTAAACCTCGTTTTCCCAGAGGCGTAACCCCGTTGATACCTTTCTAGACACCTACTTGATCGGCTAATTGTAATGTATAAAACTCTCCCAGGAGTAACAATTACTCGCAGCGGGTATCGGGATCCAACTATCTCATAGAAGATATGCAATCTCATTGCAAATTTCAACACTTGAAATTCCCGATAATATTTTGCCCCTAGCGTGCTATGACCTTGACGCATGCCAAACAACCCAAAGTCTGTAAGTCCACGTTGCCCACCCCGGTGCTTGCGGGGAGGCGGAAAACATAATAAAAATTGGATTTTTAATGACTTAGGCAACATGGACCTTGCTTGTGAGGATCTTTACTAAACGAAAACTAGCTAAAGTAGACTAACAACTAACTAAGTTGTAGAAAGGTTATACCTTGAGCTCGAACTCCTTCTCTCCTTGCTCGTCGGAATGGTAGAAAGGCCTCACCTTGCTTGTCTTCTTCCGTCAAAGAAGGATCCACCCGAAAGCCTCGACCTTTAGCTTCGACTCCAAGCTAGGAGTAACTAGAGTGCAAGAAATGCTAAGACTTGAACCCTAGAAGTGAGTAGAGAAGATCAAGTGAAGGTTTTTCTCAAGCTTTTTGTTTCTCAACACATGAGAGGGAGAGAGCTTGAGGGAGAGGATGAGCAAGAGAGAGAAAAGATATGAGAGAATGAATTATTAGTGAGCCATTCTCACTAATATGTGTGTGATATTTTAATTAATTAATTAGCTAGAAAATTGTCATGGTTAAATCAAGGTGTGACCATTATCATTTCATTATTAATGCAAATTGCAAGGATCAAAGAGCATCTTCCAAATGAAATGATCATGGTCAAATTGTCAACTTGGTCAACAAGTCAATGAAGTCAAAAGGTCAACAACAACAACCATGCACAATAATTAAGCTAATTATTAATTAACAATAATACACACAAAAGCAATGGGGTTAATAAAATGACAATAGTCATTAACCCTAAACAAGGTCCTCTCCCTCAATCTCAAGCAACTGTGCATACGCACCCGCATTCGTGATCCGAGGAACACGAACACAATGAGAAAAACCAATCTCAAATCATATACTAGGATCCGGCTTAAACCAAAGCCCACTAGTACAAACTGTCCGGACAGCAAACGTGCACGAGTGCGCGGATGCGAACGAACCCTGTCGCAAAACCATGCGACCTCTACTCATTTTGCCTAAAGGCGAATAGCTCTCTGTGTGGGACTCTAAAGACTCGACACTACGCTGGCAGTGGGTTTAACCACAGACCGCAAGCGGCACTAGCTGTACGTAACGGTCCCCAGGTAGATGTCGATAAGAAGACTGACGAGGTGAACCCCATCTGCACACCTACTGAGCCTGTATGTGACAGTCTCCGTACAGTCCGGTCTGTTCGTCTGATACATCGCATGGCGGGCCTAGGGGGGCGGTGAACCTCAGTCCCCTAATAGCGGTACAAGTCGTGTCGGAGTGTAGCCCAGAACACCCTGAGATAACACTGGAAGCCTACCAGTATATCTCGCTTGCCCTGGCCAGGGACTACTCGTGTAATGGCTCTCCTGGACACAGCGCGATGTCAACCCCCAATACCGGGAGAGACGAATCCTGTCTAACCGTCACTGCCTCCAAGTGCTTCGGGACTGCACCCAAAAACTACCTGTTTGCACGACTCCTCTGAGCCGTGGTAGGGTAGTAATCAAAGTGCAGTGGGAACACACTCGAGGCGAAGTGACAGTGTCAAGTCAGCGGACTAAGCTATACTCATGTCACCTGGGAACTGATAACTGACGATAGGTATATTACCAACCAACAGTTCCCGACGAGTCCTGTCCAGTGTACTCGTAACCTAACGAGCACCCGCATACTATCTCAAGTACGACGTACTAACGGCTGTGGGACAGACCGTCTCCCACACTGGGATGAGAAGTGCATACGCTAGTCTACTCCGGAGTATCGATGCCCTGTCTCGATAGTCCAACGACCAGGGACCTGTATAAGGATGTGCTTATAGATTACCCAGCTCCCACGAGTGCGAGCGCCATCACAACGCTGGTAATCAAGCAAAGATCCTAAGGGCTCTACTAATATGTATACCAGCAATATGCTAAAAGAAACACATGCACATATTAAAGCAGAGAAAAACCAAGTAGCATACTACCATTTCGAGCAAGATTGTATATACAACTGTGAATATCCCAAGCTTCCATTAAGTAATATACAAACTAGTATGATACAGTAATGGCTTCTAGGGCATATACACTAACAATCTCCCACTTGCACTAAGGCCATGTACTGGCGTATCGAAGACCTATCATCTCGATCAGCCGCTCGAACTGAGTCTGGGGCAAGGCCTTGGTGAATGGATCTGCTGTGTTATCCTCTGATGCAACTCTCCGGACCTCGATCTCCTGGCGATCCACAATCTCCCTGATCAGGTGATACCGCCTTAAGATGTGTCTGGATCTCTGATGGGACCTGGGTTCCTTTGCTAAAGCTATAGCCCCGTTGTTGTCGCAATACAGAGGTATTGGGTCAACAATGGACGGAACCACCTGTAGTTCTTTCAAGAACTTCCTCATCCAGACAGCTTCTTTTGCGGCATCAGATGCAGCGATGTATTCCGCTTCCATAGTCGAGTCAGCAACGGTTTCCTGTTTGGAGCTCTTCCAACACACCGCCCCTCCATTGAAGGTAAAGACAAAACCCGACATGGACTTGGAATCATCCTTGTCACTCTGGAAGCTGGAGTCAGCAAAGGCCTCAATCTGCAGGTCTTTTCCGCCATACACCAAGAACATCTCCTTAGTCCTTCTCAGGTACTTGAGAATGTTCTTTACTGCTATCCAATGTTTCTCCCCAGGGTTTGACTGATACCTACTTACCACACTCAGTGCATAAGCCACATCCGGTCTGGTACACAACATCGCATACATTATAGAGCCTACCGCAGAAGCGTAGGGTATAATAGACATGCGATCCCTCTCCAAATCAGTCTTGGGAGACATCTCTTTGGAGAGGGTGATCCCGTGACAAGCCAGTAGATTACCGCGCTTGGAATCTTCCATACTGAATCTCCTCAGTATGGTGTCGATGTACCTGGACTGTGAGAGTCCTAATATCCTCTTGGATCTGTCACGGTAGATCCGGATACCCAGAATGTATGAGGCATCACCCAGGTCTTCCATGGTGAACCTGTGTGACAAGAACCCCTTGACAGATTGTAGCATAGGAATGTCATTTCCTATTAAGAGAATGTCATCCACGTATAAAACGAGGAATACTACAGTTCTCGCTACAAATCTACAATAGATTCATGGTTCATCTGGATTTTTGATAAAGCCAAATTCTTTGGCCGTCTCATCAAAACAGATGTTCCAACTCCGCGATGCCTGCTTGAGTCCATAAATGGACTTGAGCAACTTGCACACCTTTCCGCTGCTCCCACCCTGAATGAAACCCTCTGGCTGGTCCATATAGACACACTCCTCTAAATGACCATTTAGAAAAGCTGTCTTTACGTCCATCTGCCAAATCTCATAATCGTGGAAAGCAGCGATGGCAAGAAGGATCCGAATGGATTTCAGCATAGCTACTGGAGAAAAGGTTTCGTCATAGTCCAAACCAGGTCGCTGACGAAAACTCTTTGCTACCAGTCTAGCTTTATAGGTCTAAACCTGTCCATCCACACCAATCTTCCTTTTGAAGATCCACTTGCATCCTACGGGTTTTACCCCGTCTGGAGCAATGTCCAACGTCCATACTTTGTTGGTGTACATGGACTCCATCTCGGTCCGCATTGCATCCAGCCATTTTACCGAGTCGACGCTCTGAATGGCTTGCTGGAAGCTAGTAGGCTCATCACAATCTATGATGCAGTCTTCTCTATCCCCGTCAATGAGAAAACCGTAGTATCTCTCGGGCGGATGAGACTGCCTACTACTTCTGCGGAGTGGCATAGGAATGTCCTGTTCTTTCGAACCTTCTGGTTCCTCTAAGCTTTCAGTAATGGTTTGTGGTTCTGGAATTTCTTCCAGTTCTACTGCGCTCCCGCTTATCTGATTTTCTAAAAACTCAGTTTCCAAGAAGCGGGCATGACGAGAAACAAGGACTTTTTGCTCCTCTGCGTAATAGAAGAGATACCCCTTGGATTTCTTTGGGTATCCCACAAACTTGCACTGTACTGAGCGTGCCTCGAGCTTGTCCGCATGCTGCTTTTTTACAAAAGCTGGACATCCCCATGTCTTAAAGGATTTAAGACAGGGTTTCTTCCCACTCCACATCTGATATGGTGTGGTAGGCACTGTTTTAGTAGGAACTTGGTTCAAGAGATGTGCAGCTGTTTCCAGTGCATAACCCCAGAAAGATCGCGGTAACTCAGCCTTACTCATCATGGACCGTACCATATCCAATAGGGTTCGGTTCCGTCTCTCCGATACACCGTTGTGTTGCGGAGTGTATGGAGGAGTAAGCTGAGAGAGAATTCCATTCTCTTTTAAATAATTCAGGAATTCGGCACTTAAGTATTCTCCACCTCGATCCGATCTTAGAATCTTGATACTTTTGCCGGTCTGTTTCTCCACTTCATTCTTATATTCCTGGAACTTTTCAAAAGCCTCGGACTTATGTTTCATTAAGAAGACATAACCGTACCTCGAAAAATCATCCGTAAAAGTAATGAAGTAAGAGTAACCGCTTCGCGCATGTGTAGACATTGGACCGCACACGTCGCTGTGTACGAGTCCCAAGAGCTCGCTCGCTCTTTCTCCTTGTCCAGTGAACGGAGCGTTTGTCATCTTTCCCATGAGACAAGATTCACAAGTGGCATAAGACTGATACTCGAAGGGATCCAAGTATCCTTCTTTATGTAACTTAGTCAACCGTGTCTCATTGATGTGACCCAGTCTACAATGCCACAAGAAAGCCTGATTAATATCTGGAGACTTTCTTTTGTGTGTATTCTGGATATTGAAAACCTGTGGTTGGTTTAAAACGTAAATACCGTTGTTTAATGTACCTGACCCAATCAAAACTTGATTAAGGTGAATGTTCACTACATTACTTAAAAATGCAAATTCATAACCTTCTTTAGATAATAAAGATACAGAAATGATATTACAGGTTGCATTTGGTACATAATAACAACTACGCAAAACCAAAAAGTGTCCATCTGATAATCCCAGGTGATAGTCCCCCACGGCCTCTGCATCCATGCTAGCACCGTTCGCAACTCTGAGGGTCATGTCACCTGCCTTCAAAACTCTACGCTTTCTCAACGCCTGCAAAGAATTACAGATATGAGATCCTGATCCGGTATCCAATACCCAGGATGTAGAGTTTATTGATAGACAGTTTTCAATAACATACACACCTGAAGCTGAAGCTGCAACTCGCTTCAAATCCTGTGTTCTGGCTTTCCAAGCCTTGCAATCTTGTTTCCAGTGACCACTTTTGTGACAATAGAAGCATTCTTCCTTCCCCACCATCTTCCCTGCTACTTTTGTTGCTTTACCCTTTCCCTTCGTATCCACTTTACCGACACCGCCTCTTGGTTTGGCGGGGGCTTTCTTCTTCTTGCCCTTGGCTTTCGCCCTGGACCTAGAAGAGGAAGATCCTCCTACAAACAAAGTGGATGTCTCCCTACCCTTCTGTAGGGTGCCCTCAGCAGTCCTCAACTTGTTCAGAAGTTCGGCAAGTTCAACCTCCTTTCCTTGCATGTTGAAGTTAAGAACGAACTGGGCGTAAGTGGAAGGAAGGGACTGGAGAATCAAATCGGTATAGAGTTCATTCTCCAACGTGGTCCCAAGGTCCGCGAGCTCCTCTATGTAGCCGATCATCTTAAGCACGTGGTCCGCTACCGATGATCCGACGGCCAACCTTGCCGAAAAAAGCTTCTTCGACACTTCGTATCTAGCGATACGAGACTGCTCTCCATACAGTTCTTTTGTATGGAGAAATATGGACTCTAGGTCCATATTCTCGTGCCTCCTCTGATGTTCGTTGTCCATCGAGGCTAGTACGAGGCATCTGGCCCTCGCGCAATCTATCTCCCATGTCTTACGGATTTCTACATCCGCGACGCTGGAGGTGGGACCTGGGACAGGGGGAGCTTTGGTGGTAAGTATATACCCCAGCTTGTCATAAGTGATAGCCATCTTGACATTCCTGAGCCAATCTTTGTAGTTTGGCCCTGTCAATATATTTTTATCTAACAGTAACTTAAGTCCGGTCATGTTGAATGGTCGCTGCAATTAGGAGAGAGAAAAGAAACACTTTAGCATGATGCTCTTGCAAGTTTAGAGTGGTTTTTAGTTTGTCTAAACTGGATGGCTCCCACTGTTTCTCGAATCCCTTCTCAAACCATAAAGAAAAGGATTAGCCGGGATCATTCTTACCGTACAATACTTGCTTAACCGTTCAGCCTGGCCAGTGTCGGTACTTCGAGGGAGGTTTTCCAACGCTTTCGCGAAGTTCCTTAATTAAATAACCTCTTTTCCCTGTGGGCGTAGCCCCGCTAACACCTTTCTAGGTGGCATTGATCGTTAAGTAAGAGTTTTCCCGAGGAGTAGCATATACTCACAGTAGGATCGGGATCCAAATATCATCGCGTGACGAAACTGAAGGAATCCTACCAGAATCACCACACTCCAAATGGTATGCAAATCTAGCAAGTTTCAGTACTTATGAAACTCCCGATGTGGATTTTTGCCCCATGCTCTTATGACCTTGACTAAGGCCAACAAATCATAAGTCACATGTCAAGTTCTACCCATCGTTATCCAGGTTAATTTGAACCCACCCGTATCCACCCTTGACTATAGCCAACAAGGCAATACGACTGTCTCAAACCAACGCATTCTATCTATGCAACATATGAATACCCACCAGCTACCAAACACTGCGCCTTGACTAAGGCCAACAAACACAGCTTGAATACCGTTGAATATTCATATGAAACGACGGAGGGCTACGGATGGTTTTGGCGAAACCGTGAACGTAGTGAACTTGATATAATCGATGGAACGAGATAGCTTTTAAAAGGAGTGGTTCAAGCTCCGCGTTTAAAAGTTTAGTTTTGAAAAGAACCGAGTGGTTTTCAAAATGTTCCAATCGACTTTTACTTGGTTTATTTCTTGCATTAGTTCTTTTAATGCGTCCCATCATTTAATCCTACCATTGTAGAAAACAACCAAAATATAACGTACGCTTATGCCATTCGCATTCGCCACGGGGCCCCGTCATCACCCGTTAGGTTACTTAACTAACGACAGAGCGGGGGCTGGGCTAGCGCGGTTGTAAAACATAAGCAACGCCTAAATAGTTATTATATATAAATATATAGCAATGATAGACATTACAGATCACAGATGAATACATTGGATATACTAGGAATCCGCAATGCGTTCGAGCCTGCAACGCAAAGCGGATTACACGGTCGCGGTGAATAGCCAATACCCCATCCAAGACCCCTACGGGTGCGGCAAACTACCCGCCAAGCACCCGAAGCGAAGCAACCTCCCTCACCACCGTGAGTAGGCCACTCGGCACTTCGAGATACCCGGTAGTTTGTGCACCCCCTCCATGGGTCTATCCTAGGAGCAAAAACAGTTAAAAGAATTATACAATGACGGCTACAACCCCGACCCGGTTGTGCGGCCATACAAAGAATATTATTACATCAATTTACATGTTACAAATGAATGAAAGAAAAACAACGCTCATCTCACATCCACCCCGGCCATTCACCCGCGACAATCCAATCCATTCATATCCACAAACCAATAACAATCACAGATCATGTATAACCCCGACTAATCGTCTTATAGCGATTAGCCGACGTTCAATACATGCAAGCATTACAGATATAACCGATGTAGTTAAAGTGTAGTGAAGTTCCGAAAAATACGGATTTATAGGCCCCCAAAAGTAAATTTTAGTTCTGGAAAATCTGGGCACATATAATATATTTCAAAAATCCCAAAACCAACACAGACACACACTGCACGAAAAACGATGCAGAGAAGACGACAAACCGCAGCGCTTCCGCGGCACATGCCTACCTCGTGCCGCGGAAGGGCGGCGGTTTGAACGAATCACTGTACCGTTTTTCATGGGTGTTCATAAAAAACCCTGAGCCGAATTTACAAGTATAAAGGTTTTCATTTAGAGCAGAAAAAATTTCAACAGAAACTAGGGTTTTTCAAAAGTTTGGTTTTTGGATTTTCCGGTTTCGAAACTTCGTTACACTTCACTACCTAGCTAGTTTGAGTTTAGTTAGGCTCTGATACCACTGTAAGTCCACGTTGCCCACCCCGGTGCTTGCGGGGAGGCGGAAAACATAATAAAAATTGGATTTTTAATGACTTAGGCAACATGGACCTTGCTTGTGAGGATTTTTACTAAACGAAAACTAGCTAAAGTAGACTAACAACTAACTAAGTTGTAGAAAGGTTATACCTTGAGCTCGAACTCCTTCTCTCCTTGCTCGTCGGAATGGTAGAAAGGCCTCACCTTGCTTGTCTTCTTCCGTCAAAGAAGGATCCACCCGAAAGCCTCGACCTTTAGCTTCGACTCCAAGCTAGGAGTAACTAGAGTGCAAGAAATGCTAAGACTTGAACCCTAGAAGTGAATAGAGAAGATCAAGTGAAGGTTTTTCTCAAGCTTTTTGTTTCTCAACACATGAGAGGGAGAGAGCTTGAGGGAGAGGATGAGCAAGAGAGAGAAAAGATATGAGAGAATGAATTATTAGTGAGCCATTCTCACTAATATGTGTGTGATATTTTAATTAATTAATTAGCTAGAAAATTGTCATGGTTAAATCAAGGTGTGACCATTATCATTTCATTATTAATGCAAATTGCAAGGATCAAAGAGCATCTTCCAAATGAAATGATCATGGTCAAATTGTCAACTTGGTCAACAAGTCAATGAAGTCAAAAGGTCAACAACAACAACCATGCACAATAATTAACCTAATTATTAATTAACAATAATACACACAAAAGCAATGGGGTTAATAAAATGACAATAGTCATTAACCCTAAACAAGGTCCTCTCCTTCAATCTCAAGCAACTGTGCATACGCACCCGCATTCGTGATCCGAGGAACACGAACACAATGAGAAAAACCAATCTCAAATCATATACTAGGATCCGGCTTAAACCAAAGCCCACTAGTACAAACTGTCCGGACAGCAAACGTGCACAAGTGCACGGATGCGAACGAACCCTGTCGCAAAACCATGCGACCTCTACTCATTTTGCCTAAAGGCGAATAGCTCTCTGTGTGGGACTCTAAAGACTCGACACTACGCTGGCAGTGGGTTTAACCACAGACCGCAAGCGGCACTAGCTGTACGTAACGGTCCCCAGGTAGATGTCGATAAGAAGACTGACGAGGTGAACCCCATCTGCACTCCTACTGAGCCTGTATGTGACAGTCTCCGTACAGTCCGGTCTGTTCGTCTGATACATCGCATGGCGGGCCTAGGGGGGCGGTGAACGTCAGTCCCCTAATAGCGGTACAAGTCGTGTCGGAGTGTAGCCCAGAACACCCTGAGATAACACTGGAAGCCTACCAGTATATCTCGCTTGCCCTGGCCAGGGACTACTCGTGTAATGGCTCTCCTGGACACAGCGCGATGTCAACCCCCAATACCGGGAGAGACGAATCCTGTCTAACCGTCACTGTCTCCAAGTGCTTCAGGACTGCACCCAAAAACTACCTGTTTGCACGACTCCTCTGAGCCGTGGTAGGGTAGTAATCAAAGTGCAGTGGGAACACACTCGAGGCGAAGTGACAGTGTCAAGTCAGCGGACTAAACTGTACTCATGTCACCTGGGAACTGATAACTGACGATAGGTATATTACCAACCAACAGTTCCCGACGAGTCCTGTCCAGTGTACTCGTAACCTAACGAGCACCCGCATACTATCTCAAGTACGACGTACTAACGGCTATGGGACAGACCGTCTCCCACACTGGGATGAGAAGCGCATACGCTAGTATACTCCGGAGTATCGATGCCCTGTCTCGATAGTCCAACGACCAGGGACCTGTATAAGGATGTGCTTATAGATTACCCAGCTCCCACGAGTGCGAGCGCCATCACAACGCTGGTAATCAAGCAAAGATCCTAAGGGCTCTACTAATATGTATACCAGCAATATGCTAAAAGAAACACATGCACATATTAAAGCAGAGAAAAACCAAGTAGCATACTACCATTTCGAGCAAGATTGTATATACAACTGTGAATATCCCAAGCTTCCATTAAGTAATATACAAACTAGTATGATACAGTAATGGCCTCTAGGGCATATACACTAACATAGTCCGCTAGTCAAGTTCAACCCGTCATTTCCTGATTGAATTAAACCCACCCGCACGACCCTTGACGCATGCCAAACAACGCCGTACGAATACCCTAATCCAATCGCATCGTATGCTAGCAGATAAGCACTAGTTAGCTGCCGTACACTACGCCTTGACGCATGCCAAACAACCGCAGCACGAATACTAACGAGTACTTATCTGAAATGACGGAGGGCTACGACAGGTTTTTCTGAAAACTTATTGCGTAATGAACTTGATATCGTTGTAGGATCGAATGAATTTTAAAATGGAGTGTTTTTTAGGCTTTTCTAGTTTTGCTAAAGGAGTCACTCCCTGTGAAGGGATCGTCGGTCCTTTCCTCGTCGAATGAGGTGCGGGATATATCATATATATCACTGTGCAAAGCAGAAACACTTAAAAGCAATCAAAAGACAAACCGAATGTGTAGCATCTGCCAGTTATTGCTAAAGGAGTCACCCCCGGTGAAGGGATCTCGGTCCTTTCCTCATCGAATAAGGTGCAGGATATATCATATATATCACTGTGCAAAGCAAGAACTGTAGCTACCTGTTTTATTTTGAAATTCGATTCTACAACATCTTCGGTTTCTTTTATTTCATTAATCACATTAATGAAGTCCCATCATTTAAATACCTAAACATCACAGATAAATACGACGTACACTTATGCCATCCGCATTCGCCTCGATGTCCCCTCGTGCACCGTTAGGTTAGGTAACTAACGACAGAGCGGGGCAGGGCTAGCGCGGGTGTAAAACATAAGTAACGGCTATATAATATATCATATATACTATATACAGTATCTATCACAGAACATCACATGTTCACATCACAGATATCGCAGCAGAAGAATTATATGAAATATTGGATATACTAGGACGTCCGTGTTTTCAATACGAGCCAGTATAAAACATGGATTCCACGGCCGCGATGAATAGCCAAACCCACACCCCTAGAACCCTACGAGAGCGGCAAGCAACCCTACCAATTCTGGAGTAAGGAGACCCGGACTCGACTCCTCGAGTTGGTCTCCCACTGGACTCCAGAACCCGGTTACTTGTGCCCTCCTCCTTGGGTCTATCCTAGTGCGGAAAAGTAAATAATATACATCAACGGTGACAACTTCCGCAACCTGGAAGCGCCCCAATAAAAGAATATTACATACAAGTTTTTACATGAATGAAAATGAAAAACACTCATCTCACATAAAAAAACCCCGGCTATTCAAACACGACGATCCAATATAACATATCCAGCAACACATAACATCACATGTCATCAACGTGCGTAAATATGCGCATTCCAATTGTCGTTGACATATAGCAACGAAACCGGCGATATCACATATTACACTTACGGTCACAGAAAAGAAAGTGTAAAACTACAACAGTTGGAATCCGCAACAACCTCAGACATCGCATGCCTGACCAAATGAATTACTTAGACATCGCATGCCTAACAATTATAAACCCCGCATTTTAGTCTCAAAATCGAAAACACTTTTCCATATCAAGTCGGGCAATTCAACAGGATTCCCGAAAAACTGATCGAATGCTTGTCGTGAACTTTATTAGGCGGCCGCACCCCTGATACCGACGACGAAGTGCACCAAGGCGGAACACCGCTACCGGGAGCACCCGAACGGATGCTTTCGGCGACGGGGTTCTCCTACAGTCACTTGGTCGAGGCTATGGAGTGTAGCTGTCTATTAAGTTTACCCGGCGAGTATTCGCGTACGCTACGTGATTGCGACAGACTTTTGATCACATCAAAATTCCGTGGCAACCGATCAAGTGAGACTAAACTGCTATGTTTATAACATTCATTCAGTTATCTCATAACTTCTTGTGAATTCCAATTATTGTATCCCATTCCGGATAAATAGAAAATGCTAAACTTTTCGATCGAACAATCGAACACCCAAGTTTTCCCGATACAGCTCAACACATGAAATAAGTCTAACAATATTCAGTTCGTGCCTCAGTACCAACGGTCCAGCCGTAGAAGGGTCAAGCCAACGCCTCACATGTGGCATGCCGTACTGCCCCAAACCCGAAGGTTCAAAGGGCAATTCAAGACGGTCACATAATCGAGTTAAGGTTTGTTGTCTTCTAGAGGGTACATCGCGTTACTTGCACTACTTAGAACGTCGTTAAACTACGGAAAAATCCAACACTTGGAAATTTCCCGACAGGGGAAAAATTGGGTATTTATATCCGGTCGAACTTTTTAACATATTCAAAAAAATAACCGGAAAAACACATAGACAAAACTCGATAATCCGATCGAATCAACGATTCCCAATACAACCCCAAAATACTCAACTGTTTACTGCATATTAAAAATTCCCAGAAAACTCAGCATATTAAAATGGGAATTACTGTGCAAAAAGGAGTCAAAGAGTCAACAGTATTGCCGCGGAACCGCCGCGCCACGTGGGCTTAGGCCGCGGTTCCGCGCCGTTATGACGGAGTTAGGTCTCCGTTTATCACAGTATTTCATAAAAAACCCTGCTTGATTTTCTGCATATTTTATATATTGAAAAATCCACAATTTTCAAAAAAGGACAGAGAGCAATTTTAGGGTTTTGGTTTTGATTCGATCGGAGTTCAAATTCCGTCTAGACTTCGCCTAAGGCTCTAGCTAGGCTCTGATACCACTGTAGGGTTCCTAGGCACTCTCAAGGGGTCTCACAAGGCATCGAACATGCCCGTTTCAAAAATTACGGTGCCGAGAAACCCTAGACTACGGATCGTTAGCTAGATGTCTAGGCGAAAAAGAACTAGTTAACACATAACTAAAAGTTAACGGAAATACAACCTTTGTAGATCCGGTGCTCCACCTCCATAGCTCCGCAACGAAACCCCTCGCTGTCCAAATTAATTCCCGGGCTCTAGCGTCGGCTTCGTCGGAGAAATGGTGAGCTAGGTCGTCGATGTCCATGCCGAAGATGATCTACGTCGAGGCATCGCTAAATCAAGCTCCACCTTCACCAAGTCATGAAAACTTATGAAGGAAACACACTCTACTACTTGGCAAGAGGTAGAGGATGAAGAAATAGGAAGTGGGTAGACTTTAGAATTGGATTTCTCACTCATTTCCATCAATCACCATTGATGGAGCTTGGGTTTTCTTCTTGAGTTCAAGGAAGAAGAAGAAGAAATGTTATGATAAGTTATTCTAAAAATGATAAGAATAATGAATTCTTATCATCATAGAACCATGGTTAGGTGTAGAGAGTGAATCATGGTTTAGTGGGATGGTTAGGGTTAAGCATGAGACAAAATGGTCACTTGGTCAAAGTCTTAATGAAGCTTCATGAACAAAACAAAACAAGCCACCATTTTCTCATTTGTTTTTCTTTTTCCAAAAGAATAAATAAATGAATAAAATGAATAAGGAAATAGTAAACCCTAACCATTTCATTAACCAAGGTTTAATTCTTTACACTTAACCAAAAAGACATGCATCATCAAACATGATACAAACAAGTGCACAAAATCATATCGAATATGTAATGCGCACACCCGAGCGAGAAAAATCCATTTAAAGTGAACCGATACTAGTTAATGCAAAGTAATATATCAAATATATAATTATGCATTAAATCATTAAATCAACACTTGATTTAACGATCCGGTCATATCGCATATAACCGACTGGTATCATTAGTAACAACTTATCGAATCAACAGTTGATCCGATAACCCGGCTATATCGCATATAACCGATCAATGTCACATCGCGAGAATCGAATACAGTATCACATACTGGTATTATTCTCGGTCCCGCACATATCTGATATGCGCTCCTATTTCGTTTTGCTTGAGCCAGGAAACCTCTGTGTAGGACTCTAAAGACTCGTCCATACGCCGGCAGCAGATGATGATCATATCAAGCATCCACAAGCCGCAAGCGGTCTGCTAAACGTAACGGCCACCCGGGTATTGAGCGATCAGAAGATCGACGAGCAAGCCCGCTCACACTCCTGTGAATCCAACCAGTAACACTACCGTACAGTCCGGTCTGATCGTCTGATATGTCGCATATCTCGCCTAGGGGTGGTAAACGTCAGACCCCAATAGCTCGATAAGTCGTGTCGATATGAGGTCTATAACAGTTCGAGAAACTACTGGTAACACTTACCAGTAAATCTCAGCAACCCTGGCCAGGGATTTCCGGTTATAGCCAATCGAACACAGCGCAACATCAACTCCCTATACCGGGAGAGACGAATCCCCTCCTATCGCTCATTGCCTCCATGTGACTCGGGACTGTACCCAAAAACTACCGTTTTGCATGCCCTCTTGGACGTGGTAAGATGGAAATCAAAGCACAGTGGGAACCACACAAGACTCTATGACGATCTCGGGTCAACAGACTACTCTGTACCAGTGTCACCAGAGAACTGCCATCTGATGTCAGGTATAATACCATCTGGGAGTTCTCGGCGAGTCCGTCCAGTGTACCCAGTCTCTACTGAGCACCCGTATATCATCTCTGATGTCAAACACCAATGGATATGGGATCATCCATCGCCCATCTGTATGGGTCGAGAAGGTACACGCCAGTCTACTCTGGTATATCGATGCCCCGTCTCGATACACCCACGACTAGGGACTTTGAAGGATGTACTTATGGACTACCATGTCCCCACTAGTATGATCCGCATCATAGTCCAGGTAGTCAAGCACACATCCTAAGGGCTTTACCAACATGTAATAGAGAGACAGCCTGTGTACACGTTAAGGTAAAGATCAATCAGATAGCATACTGTCATGTCGAGCAAGAAAGTCCTCCCTATATATGTCCCAACATCCACTACAATATACATCCTATGTACAGTAATGGCCTCTAAGGCATACATATAACTAACAGTTTCAAGCGAGGTTGGCCGTCAGATCATCTGTAGGGGAACACGTCCTTAAGATGATTGGCTACATTGAGGAGCTCGCGGACCTCGGGACCACGTTAGAGAATGAGCTGAACACTGACTTGATTCTCCAGTCCCTTCCTTCCACCTACGCCCAGTTTATCCTGAATTTCAACATGCAAGGAAAAGAAGTTGAACTTCTGGAACTCCTCAACATGTTGAGGAGTGCAGAGGGCACCCTGCAGAAAGTCAGGGAAACACCCGCTTTGTTTGTTGAAGGAGTTTCCTCTTCTAGGTCCAAGGTGAAAGCCAAAGGAAAGAAGAAGAAGGCCCCCACCAAACCAAGGGGTGGTGTTCGTAAGCTGGAAGCCAAGGGAAAAGCAAAGGTAGCGGGACAGATTGTAGGGAAGGAAGAATGCTTTTATTGTCACAAGAAAGGACACTGGAAGAAAGATTGCAGGGCTTGGAGGGCCAAGAACCAGGACCCGAAGCAAGTTGTGGCTTCGGCATCAAGTGTGTATGTAATTGAAAACTGTCTGTCAATTAACTCTACTTCCTGCGTATTGGATACCCGATCAGGATCTCATATCTGTAATTCTTTGCAGGCACTAAGAAGCTGTAGGGTTTTGAAAGCGGGTGATATGACCCTCAGAGTTGCAAAAGAAGCAAGCATGAATGCTGAGTCCGTGGGGGACTATCACTTAGGATTGACAGATGGACATGTTTTGGTTTTGCGCAACTATTATTTTGTACCCATTTCGACTTATAATATCATATTTGTATCTTTAATGTCTAAAGAAGGTTATGATTTTGCATTTGTAAGCAATGTTGTAAACATTCACCTTAATCATGTTTTGATTGGGTCGGGTATATTAAGCAACGGTATATACGTATTAAACCAACCGCAGATCTTCAATATCCAGAATACACACAAAAGAAAGTCTCCAGAATTAAATCATGCTTTCTTATGGCATTGTAGACTGGGTCACATCAATGAGACAAGGCTAACTAAGTTACATAAAGAAGGATATTTGGATCCGTTCGAATATCATTCTTATGCAACTTGTCAATCATGTCTCAAAGGAAAGATGACAAAGACTCTGTTTACTGGACACGGAGTAAGAGCGAGCAAGCTCTTAGTACTCGTACACAGCGATGTGTGTGGTCCAATGTCTACGCATGCAAGAAGTGGTTTTTCATATTTCATTACTTTTACGAACGATTTCTCCAGGTATGGACATGTCTTCTTAATGAAGCATAAATCCGAGGCCTTTGAAAAATTCCAGGAATATAAGAATGAAGTAGAAAAACAAACCGGCAAAAGTATCATGACACTAAGATCTGATCGAGGTGGTGAATACCTAAGCGCCGAGTTTCTGGATTACCTAAAAGAGAATGGAATTCTCTCTCAGCTTACTCCTCCATACACTCCACAACACAACGGTGTATCGGAGAGACGGAACCGAACCCTATTGGATATGGTACGTTCCATGATGCGTAACGCTGAGTTACCGCGATCATTCTGGGGATATGCACTAAAATAAGCTGCATATCTTTTAAACAAGGTTCCTACCAAGACTGTGCCTACCACACCATATCAGATGTGGAGTGGGAAGAAACCCTATCTTCAATATCTGAAGATATGGGGATGTCCATCTTTTGTCAAGAAGCAGTATGCGGACAAACTCAAGGCATGCTCAGTACTGTGTAAGTTTGTAGGATACCCAAAGAACTCCAGGGTGTATCTCTTCTATTACGCAGAGGAACAAAAGGTTTTTGTTTCTCGTCATTCCCACTTTCTGGAACATCAGTTCTTAGAAAAAGAAACAAGTGGCAGCGCAATAGAACTGGAAGAATTTCCAGAACCACAAGCTATTACTGAAAGCTTGGTGGAACAAGAAGTTTCCAAAGAACAGTACATTCCTGCACCGCTCCGCAGGAGTAGTAGGCTTTCTCATCCACCTGAGAGATACTACGGTTTTCTCATAGACGGGGATAGAGAGGATTGCATCATTGATAATGATGAGCCGAATAACTTCCAGCAAGCCATTCAGAGCATTGACTCAGTAAAATGGCTGGATGCAATGCGGACCGAGATGGAGTCCATGTACACCAACAAAGTATGGACTTTGGACATTGCTCCAGAAGGGGTAAAACCGGTAGGCTGCAAATGGATCTTCAAAAGGAAGATTGCTGTAGATGGACAGGTTGAAACCTATAAGGCTAGACTTGTTGCGAAGGGTTTTCGTCAAAGACCTGGCTTGGACTATGACGAAACCTTTTCTCCAGTGGCTATGCTCAAATCCATTCGGATCCTTCTTGCCATTTCTGCCTTCCACGATTATGAGATTTCGCAGATGGATGTAAAAACCGCTTTTCTAAATGGAAATTTAGAGAAGTGTGTCTATATAGATCAGCCAGAGGGTTTCATTCAGAGTGGGAGCAACGGAAAAGTGTGCAAGTTGCTTAAGTCCATTTATGGACTAAAGCAGGCATCGTGGAGTTCAAACATTTGTTTTGATGAGAGGGTTAAAGAATTTGACTTTATCAAAAATCCAGATGAACCTTGCATCTATAGTAAGAATGTAGCACGAACTGTTGTATTCCTCGTCTTGTACGTGGATGACATTTTCTTGATAGGAAATAACATTCCTATGCTACAATCTGTCAAAGGGTTCTTGTCACACAGGTTCTCAATGAAAGACTTGGGTGATGCCTCTTACATTCTGGGAATCCGGATCTATCGTGATAAATCTAAAAGGATGTTAGGACTTTCACAGTCCAGGTACATCGACACCATACTGAAAAGATTCGGTATGGAAGATTCCAACCACGGTAATTTACCGGCTTGTCACAGGATCACCCTCTCCAAAGAGATGTCTCCCAAGACTGATTTGGAAAGGGATCACATATCTATTATACCCTATGCTTCTGCAGTAGGCTCTATAATGTATGCGATGTTGTTTACCAGACCTGATGTAGCTTATGCACTAAGTGTAGTGAGCCGGTATCAGTAAAACCCTGGGGAGAAGCACTGGATAGCGGTAAAGAATATTCTGAAGTACCTGAGAAGGACTAAGGATATGTTTTTGGTTTACGGCAGAAAAGACCTCTAGATCGAGGCCTTTGCTGACTCCAGCTTCTAGAGTAACAAGGATGACTCCAAATTTTTGTCGGGTTATGTCTTTACACTCAATGGAAGGGCGGTGTGTTGGAAGAGTTCTAAACAAGAAACCGTTGCTAACTCGACGATAGGAGCGGAGTATATCGCAACATCTGATGCCGCAAAAGAAGCCGTCTGGATGAGGAAGTACTTAACAGAACTTCAGGTGGTTCCTTCCATTGTTGATCCAATACTTCTGTATTGTGACAACAACGAGGCTATATCATTAGCGAAGGAACCTAGGTCCCATCAGAAGTCCAGACCCATCTTGAGGTGGTATCACCTGATCAGGGAGATCGTGGATCGCCGGGAGATCAAGGTTCGAAGGGTTGCTACAGATGATAACACTGCAGATCCATTCACAAAGGCCATTCCTAAGACACAGTTCGAGAGGCTATTAGAGATGATAGGTCTGCGATATGCCAGCACATGGCCTTAGTGCAAGTGGGAGATTGTTGGTGTGATATGCCCTAGAGGCCATTATTGTATAGTACTAGTTTTTATATTACATTTTGGAAGCTTGGGATATATACACGGATTGACATTCTTTCTCAATATGGTAGTATGCTACTTGGTTTGTATCTATCTTAATATGTGTATGTATTTCTTTTAACATATTGCTAATACATATTGATAGAGCCCTTAGGATCTTTGCTTGGCTACCAGCGTTGTGATGGCAGTCACACTAGTGGGGGCTGGATAGTCTACAAGCACATCGTTATACAGGTCCCTGGTCATAGGATTATCGAGACAAGGCATCGATACTCCAGAGTAGACTAGTGTATACGCTTCTCATCCCAGGAGGGGAGATGGTCTGTCCCACGGCCATTGGTACGTCGTACTGGAGATAGTATGCAGGTGCTCGTTAGGTTACAAGTATACTGGACAGGACTCGCTGGGAACTGTTGGTTGGTATTATACCTATCGTCAGTTATCAGTTCCCAGGTGACATGAGTACAGCTTAGTCCGTTGACTTGACACTGTCACTTCGCCTCGAGTGTGTTCCCACTGTTCTTAGATTTCTACCCTACCGCGGCTCTATTGAGTCGTGCAAACAGGTAGTAGTTGGGTGCAGTCCCGAAGCACTTGGAGGCAGTAACGGTTAGACAGGATTCGTCTCTCCCGGTATTGGGAGTTGATATCGCGCTGTGTCTAGGAGAGCCATTACACAAAGTCCCTAGCCAGGGCAAGCGAGATTAACTGGTAGTGTTTCCAGTAGTTTCTCAGGGTGTTCTGGGATACACTCCGACACAACTTGTACCGCTATTAGGGGTCTAACATTTACCGCCCCCTAGGCCCGACATGCGATACTCTTAGACGAACAGACCGGACTTTACGGAGATTGTCACATTCAGGCTCAGTAGGAGTTCGGATGGGTTCACCTCATCGGTCTTCTTATCGGCATCTACCTGGGGACCATTACGTACAACTAGTACCTCTTGCGGCCTGTGGTTAAACCCACTGCCAGTGTAGTGTCGATTCTTTAGAGTCCCACACAGAGGGTTGATCACCTTTGGGCGAAACAAGATAGAGGATGTATGGTTTTACGACAGGGTTCATTCACATGTGTACTTGTGCATGTTCAGTGTTCGAGTACTTGATACTAGTGAGTTTTGGTTTAAGTCAGATCCTAGTATTTGGTTTTGGGTTGGTTCGGTCTCGTAGTATTTGTGTTCCTCGGAACACGGATGCGAGTGTGAATACACAGTTGACAGAGGCAGAGGAACCTCATTAGGGTTTTGACCATTGACTTGATTAAAACCATAATGAGATGGACGAAATTAATTAATAAGTTTTAATTAGAGATAATTGTTTCATGGTTAATTGGTTTGACTATTTGACTAAGTTAACCCATGTTGACTTAGATTTTTTTGTGAGCATGCTTAGCATTAATTGTGACATGATAATGGTCAAATCAACATCAACCATAACAATTTATCCTAATTAAAATTATAATTATTCTTTTTGGTCATATGAGATCTATCTCCTCATTTGATCATGACACATTCTCTCTCTTGCTAGCTCTATCCTCTTCCTCTCTCAAAGCTCTCTTGTATCATGAGTTGAAAATCAAGAGCTTTGTGAGATCAAACCACCAAAACACTTCTCTACTCACTCTAGGGTTCTTAGTCTAGCAAGCCAAGCACTCTAGTTACTTCATTGTTGAGGGAGGAGCTCAAGGTAGAGGCTTTCGGGTGGATCTTTCTTTGGCAAAGAGAACACGATAAGGAGGAGCCATCTACACCACTCCAAGGAGCTCACAAAAAGAGGAAGCAACACAAGAAGAGAAGGAGTTCAAGACCTAGGTATAATCATCTAACCTAGTAGTTAAAACTCTAAGTTAGCATGTTAGTTTTTGTTTAGCAAAGATCCTTCATGGTTAGTCTACGTTTCCTTGTGAGAAAAATTCGATTTTTACCTATTCCGCTTCCCTTAAAGTACCGGGGTGGGTAACATAAACTTACATGTTCCCCAACACAGCATAATAAGCAGGTATGGTGAATACATCCATATAATTATCTTGATTAAGGCATGTCACAGTCGCTACCAGGAGAGAGAGAGAAGAAAATACTCTGCGTATGCTCTAGCAAGATCAGATTGGTTATTATTTTATCTAATCAGGATGGCCCCCACTGTTTTTAATAAATCTTCCTTCAAACCATAAAAGGTAAGACTAGCCGGGATTAATTACACCATACAAGTTCGCCAATGTTTCGTCCAGGCCAGTGTCGGTACTTTGAGGGAGGTTCCCCGTGCTTTCGCACGGAACTAATTAAAATAAGCATCATTTTCCTAGGGGCGTAACCCAGTTAACACCTTTCTAGAAACCTACTTGATCGACTAATTGCAATGTGCAAAACTCACCCATGAGTAACTCTTACTCACAGTGGGTATCGGGATCCAATTATCTCATAGAAGGTATGCAATCTCATTGCAAATTTCATCACTTGAAATTCCCGATAATATTTTGCCTCTAGCATCCTATGACCTTGACGGAGATCAACAAACCATAGGCTGCTAGTCAAGTTCAACCTGTACATTTCATGATTGAATTAAACCCACCCTCACGACCCTTGACGGAGGTCAACAAGGCCTTACGACTCCCTAATCCAATCGCATCACATGCTTTAGCAGATAAGCACTAATCAGCTACCGCACAGTACGCCTTGACGGAGGTCAAAAAACGTTGCACGAATACTAACTAGCTCTTATCTGAAATGACGGAGGGATACGACAGGTTTTTTAAGAAAACCTTTTGCGTAATGAACTTGATATCGTTTTAGAATGAAATGATTTTGAAAAGGAGTGTTTTTTAGGCCTTTACTAGTTTCGCTAAAGAGGTCACTCCCGGTGAAGGGATCTCGGCTCTTTCTGTAAGTCGATGCCGTGCACCCCACGTATTCGCGGGGAGGCGAAAATAGCAAAAAATAATTTTTACGGGCTTCGCAACACCGACTTGAACTAAGGATCGGTCATAAACCCTAGCTAGCAAACAACTTGAGGTTTAACTACTCGGATACGAAGTTATACCTCACGATATAAGTCCTTCAGGTCTTCATCGCTGTCCTCCACTCGCCGTCAGCTCTAAGGATCGTAACGGATCATAGCAATCTCGACGGCCTCCTCGAGTCAAAGACGATCCATCCGAGAGTCTATAGTCCATGCTCCTACCTCAAATCCGAGGTAACTACGGCTTCTAGTTCGCTAAACTAGAAGTCCTAGGTTGTGTAGAGTGAGAAGATGGAGAGATTTGTCTCTTAGAACCCTAGGTTTCTCAACTCATGATAGGTCTAGGGTTTGTGATGAAGAGAAGAGGATTGAGGAAATGAGAAAGGAGAAGTGAACCTTGGACTTGAGCTTGGCTATCCACTTGGGATAGAATGAAGAAAAGGTGAAATTTTATGAGATAAATATCACAATCAAATATCTACGAACCTTCACTAATATCTTGTGGTGACTCATGACCATGAGTCACCAAGTAGCCATGCTAGGTTCAATGTCCAAAATCCACCTCATTTCCTCCACCTATTTAGTTTAATCCAAAAACAATAAACTCTAATAGGTGTCCCCTCTTCTAGAAGCTTTCCTGCACAATTACGAGAACGCCCATCATCCGTATATACAAACCTGCATCCGTATTCCAAAGAAAACGACTAAGAGACGAAACAATCCATCAATATAATATTAGGATCTGGCTTAAACCAAAGCCCACTAGTATTATCCTCCCGATCATCATACGTGCACAAGTACACGCACGTGATCGAATCCCTACCATAAAACCATACGGCCTCTACACCTTTTGCCCGGTGCAGGGAAACCCTCTATATGGGACTCTAAAGACTCAACACTATGCTGGCAGTGGGTTTAACCACAAGCCACAAGTGGTACTAGCTGTACGTAACAGCTACCTAGGTATGTGTCGATAAAAACGTCGATGAGCTAACTCATCCGAACTCCTACTGAGCCTGAATGTGACAATCTCCATACAGTCCGGTCTGTTCGTCTAAGAGTATCGCATATCAAGCCTAGGGGGCGGTAATAGTCAGACCCCTAATAGTGCAATAAGTCGTGTCGGAGAGTAGCCCAAAACACCTTGAGAATCTACTGGAGTACCTACCAGTAAATCTCGCTTGCCTTGGCCAAGGACTTTGTGTAATGGCCTTCCGAACACAGCGCGATATCAACCCCCAATACCGGGAGAGACAAATCCTATCTAACCGCCACTGCCTCCAAGTGCTTCGGGACTGCACCCAACTACTACCTGTTTACACAACTCCTTTGAGCCATGGTAGGGTAGTAATCAAAGTACAGTGGGAACACACTCGAGGCGAAGCAGCAGTGTCAAGTCGACGGACTAAGCTGTACTCATATCACCTGGGAACTGCTACCCGACAATAGGTATAATGCCCACCAACAGTCCACGACGAGTCTTGTCCAGTGTACTCATAACCTAAAGAGCAGCAGCATACTATCTCCAGTACGGCGTACTAATCGCTGTGAGACAGACCAACTCCCCTGCTGGGATGAGAAGCGTATACACTAGTCTACTGTGGAGTATCGATGCCCCGTCTCGATAATCCTATGACAAGGGACCTGTATAGGATGTGCTTATAGACTATCCAACCCCCACTAGTGTGACTTCCATCACAACACTGGTAATCAAGCAATGATCCTAAGGGCTCTGCCAATTTGTATAAGTGATATGCTAAAAGAAACACATGCACATATTGAGGTAGAAACAAACCAAGTAGCATACTACCATTTCGAGCAAAACTGTTACTATATCCATGTATATCTCAAGCTCCCATTAAGTAATATACAATCCAGTATGATACAATAATGTCCTCTAGGGAATATATCACTAACACTTTCATTATCGAATAAGGTGCTGGATATTCTACAAGGAATACCATTATGCAAAGCAAAAAAAAGCAATCCAAAAAAAAACCGAGTGGGTGTAGCATCTGCTAGCTTTTTCTAAAGAGGTCACTCCCGGTGAAGGGATCTCGGCTCTTTCCTCATCGAATGAGGTGCTGGATATTCTACAAGGAATACCGCTATGCAAAGCAAGAACTAGAGCTACCATTATTTGAAAATTCGATCCCACAACATCTTGGGTTTCTTTCTTTTCATTAATCTCATTAATGAAGTCCCATCATTTATGCTCCTAAGCATCACAGAAGAAACGAAAATAGAACGTACACTTATGACATCCGCATTCGCCACGGTGTCCCGTTATACACCATTAGGTTACTTAACTAACGACATAGCAGGGCGGGACTAGCGCAGGTGCAAAACATAAGCAACGTTTATTATATACCATATATATATTAACAACAATCGTCTCATCATAAAAAGTGATCACATCATAGAATATTAGCAGCAGAAATCCACATATGAAATATTGGATATACAAGGAATTCTGAGTTTTAAATTAAGCCGGTAAAAAACACGGATTCCACAGTCGTGATGAATAGCCAAACCTACATCCTTAGTCCCCTATGAGAGCGGCAAGCAACCCTACCAATTCTAGAGTCAGGAGACCTGGTCTCGACTCCTCGAGATGGACTCCCACTGAACCCTAGAACCCGGTTACTTGTGCTCCCCGCCTTGGGTCTATCCTAATGCTGAAAAGTAAATAATATACATCAATGGTGACATCATCCATAACCCGGAAGTGCCCCAATAAAAGAATATTACATACAAGTTTTTTACATGAATGAAAATGAAAAACTCTCATCTGACATAAAAACCCATGGATATTCAAACACGACGATCCAATATAACATATCACAGCAACACATAACAACACATGTCATCTCTAGCAACTTTGGAGCGTCGGTTGCCTCGTTCATCGAGGCTGGAGCTTGCGCCGTTTCCCTCAGGTGGGTCATCGGAGATGGAGGAAGACCGGCAACCAAAAATTATCAAAGAATCACTAGGAGATTGGAATGAAGACCGAAGAACACGGATCAACTCGGTATAACGATTCTAACTCTTAGTTTAGTTTGCTAGTTTAGGGTTTAAGGTCGATCCGTATATCGGGTAACAGTAGCGCCGGTTTTAGAAATTTTTGTTCCGCATTTTGGCCGCGTTTCGGTGGCCGGGGCGCTGCCGCAACCCTTCGTGGTATCAGAGCCACCCTTTAAACCCTTTACTAGCTTGTTTAAACGTGCTTGAAAAATCGATCGACGGAAATTTCCAAAATCACGATTTCATTTTTCAGTTCTCTGCCGATTTTCAAAAGTGTTCAAAAAATATTTTCCAGTGGCTTAAAACTCCGTTCAGGCGATTGTAGGGGTACAGAAAACATTTGGGCTTCTGATTCCTCTAAAGCGTCGAGGAACCGCCGCACTTACACCCTATTGGCGGCGGATCCGCGGCCATTTAGTGGCGACGGGCTTCAAAATTTTTCCTGTAGCCCCCTGGCTTGGAATTGTGATTTTTATGTTAGTGTATATGCCCTAGAGGCCATTACTGTATCATACTAGTTTTTATATTACTTGATGGAAGCTTGGGATATTCACCGTTGTATATACAATCTTGCTCGAAATGGTAGTGTGCTACTTGGTTTGTCTCTGCTTTAATATGTGCATGTGTTTTTTAGCATATCGCTGATATACATATTAGTAGAGCCCTTAGGATCTTTGCTTGATTACCAGCGTTGTGATGGCGCTCACACTCGTGGGAGCTGGGTAATCCATAAGCACATCCTTATACAGGTCCCTGGTTGTTGGACTATCGAGACAGGGCATCGATACTCCGGAGTAGACTAGCGTATGCGCTTCTCATCCCAGCGTGGGAGACGATCTGTCCCACAGCCGTCAGTACGTCGTACTTGAGATAGTATGCGGGTGCTCGTTAGGTTACGACTACACTGGACAGGACTCGTCGGGGACTGTTGGTTGGTATTATACCTATCGTCAGTTATCAGTTCCCAGGTGACATGAGTACAGCTTAGTCCGCTGACCTGACACTGTCACTTCACCTCGAGTGTTTTCCCACTGCACTTTGATTACTACCCTACAACGGCTCAAAGGAGTCGTGCAAACAGGTAGTTTTTGGGTGCAGTCCTGAAGCACTTGGAGGCAGTGACGGTTAGACAGGATTCGTCTCTCCCGGTATTGGGGATTGACATCGCGCTGTGTCCAGGAGAGCCATTACACGAGTAGTCCCTGGCCAGGGCAAGCGAGATATACTGGTAGGTTTCCTGTGTTATCTCAAGGTGTTCTGGGCTACACTCCGACACGACTTGTACCGCTATTAGGGGACTGACGTTCACCGCCCCTCTAGGCCCACCGTGCGATGTATCAGACGAACAGACCAGACTGTACGGAGACTATCACATACAGGCTCAGTAGGAGTTCAGATGGGGTTCACCTCGTCAGTTTTCTTATCGGCATTTACCTGGGGACCGTTACGTACAGCTAGTGCCGCTTGCAGTCTGTGGTTAAACCCACTGCCAGCGTAGTGTCGAGTCTTTAGAGTCCCACACAGAGAGCTATTCGCCTTTAGGCAAAATGAGTAGAGGTAGCATGGTTTTGCGACAGGGTTCGTTCATATCCGCGCACTTATGCACGTTTGCTGTCCGGACAGTTTATACTAGCGGGCTTTGGTTTAAGCCGGATCCTAGTATATGATTTGGGATTGGTTTTATCTTTTTGTATTCGTGTTCCTCGGATCACGAATACGGGTGCGTATGCACAGTTGCTTGAGACAGAGGGAGAGGACTTTGATTAGGGTTAATGACTATTGTCATTTTATTAACCCTAATACTTATGTGTGTATTATGGTTAATTGATATTAGTTTAGTATAATTGTGCATGGTTATGTTTGTTGACTATTTGACTATCTTGACTTGTTGACCTTAGTTGACATGTTGACCATCATCATTCTATATAAAAGATGCTCTTTGATCCTTGCAATTAGCATTAAATATTAAATGATAATGGTCATGTCTTGATTAACCATGACAATTATCTAGCTAATTATCAATTTAAAATAATTCACACATATATGTGAGAATGGTTGTTTATTCTCCCATTCTATCATTCACTTTCTCTCTCTTGTTCTTCCTCTCCCTCAAGCTCTTCCCTCTCATGTGTTGAGAAACACTTGAACTTGAGAAAAACCACTTCTTGATAATCTCTACTCTCATCTATGGTTCTAGGATTAGCACTTCTAGCACTCTAGTTACTTCTAGCTTGGAGTTGAAGCCAAAGGTTGAGGCTTTCGGGTGGATCCTTCTTCGACGTGAGAAGACGACAAAGGTGATCCCTTTCTACTACTCCAAGGAGAAAGGAGAGAAGGACATAAAGCCCTAGGTATAACCGTTCTAACCCTTAGCTAGTTTCTAGTTAGCTTTAGCTTGTTTTTGTTTAGCAAAGATCCTTCTTTGTCTAGTCCATGTTGCCTAAAGTGATAAAAATTTGATTTTTATTCCGTTTTCCGCCTCCCCGCAAGCACCGGGGTGGGCAACGTGGACTTACATTTTGTAATATCCTGTTTTTGCCCAGGTTTCTGTGAAGTGTTAGTTTTGCTATTGGCGCCAATTTGGAACTTAGTCGATCGATATTTTAAGTGTGCGTTTAATAGTACATACATTTCTATCTGCGACCGTGAATGTCATTTGATCGGTAAACCCGTCTAACTGCTATATGTTCCTTTAGACGGGTTTACGAACGTGACATTCACGTTGATGTTCTGTGTTGTGCTGTGATGTTGCTTGGATCGTCATGGTGGATAGCTATGGTGCAATATTAGTACTGTTTAATTTCATTTGTGCATTTGATATTGCAGGGCGAGCGTCCGACATGTGGACTGTCGTCACTGCCAGTTTGTATATTATTCTTTTGGGGTACGACCGGGTTGAGGTCGATGTCACCCTTTTATATTATTTTCTTTTGTACTAGGATTACCCTGCGGTGGAGTGCACGAATAGCCGGGTTATATGGGCAACTGGTCCGCATCAAATGGCGTTGGGTCGGAGGGGACCTTACTCTAGAATTGGCGGGCTATTCTCCACACTCGTAGGGGGTATAGGTGACCCAGGAGGGGTGCTCAAGTTACCGGATTCCGTGAAGTGCTGGGTGGTCCATTCACGTTGCTGAAGGGGGCTGCCTCGCTTCTGGTTTTGCGGGTAACTTGCCGCGCTCGTAGGGGTCTAGGTTTTCATTGTGCAAGCTATCCATACGACAGGGAACACCGGGTCTCACTTGCGGATCAAGTGAAACCCGGGGATCCAGATTATCCATCATTCTGTGTTGTTTCTGTGATGTTTCACTGATGTTGCCTTTATCATGCCCAGGATGAATGTTATATATATTTATATATACTAGTAGATGCTTTATATGTTTTGCACCCGCGCTAGCCCAGTCCCCGCTTTGTCGTTAGTTAAGTAACCTAACGAGTGATGACGGGACCCAGTGGCGAATGCGGATGGCATATACGTACATTTTATTTTCGTTTTATTCTGGTGTGATTAATTGATGGGACTGTATTGATTCTTATCAATGCAAGGATAAAACAAACCTATATATGATGTTGTTGGAACCAAGTTATTAAAAAATCGACATTACAGACGTTCTCTTTTGCTTTGCACAGTGGTATTCAGTTTGGAATATCCTGCACCTCATTCGACCAGGCAAGGGCCGAGATCCCTTCATCGGGAGTGACCCCTTGAGTAAAAGTTTGCATCAACGTAATAACTTCACTATAGTCGATTACTTTTGCTTTGCATCGTGGTATTCAATTTGAGACATCCTGCACCCCATTCGACGGGGAAAGAGCCGAGATCCCTTCACCGGGAGTGACCTCTTTAGCAAAAGTTTTCGCCACTACATATTTATAAAACCACTTGGATTCCTTCAACTATATCAAGTTCATTACGTTAAAGGTTTTTCGCCAAAAACCAGTTGTAGCCCTCCTTCATTTCAGATTAGTACTGCTTAGTATTCGTGCTACGTATGTCGTGCTTAGCCGAGGCGTAGTGTTCGGTAGCTATGTAGTGCTTTTCTGTTGCATGGATATGCGATTGGTTAGGACAGTCGTACTGTCATTTTGGCTCAGTCAAGGACTCGTGCGGGTGGGTCTAATGCAATCAAGATAGTGACGGGTTGAACTTGACTAGGATCCTTTGATATGTTGGCTCAGTCAAGGTCACTTGGGTCCTAGGGGTAAAAATCACATCGGGAGTTTCAAACATACAGAAAACTTGCCAGGCTTGTGCATACCATCTGGAGTGTGGTGACTTGAGTGGCTTCCATCAAGTTATCATACGATGATAGTTGGATCCCGATTCCCACTGATGAGTAGGATTACTCTTCAGGTGATTCCGACTAATTCTCCTTTTGGGTTTGGAGGAGAATTCGAGGAAATAGTGGGAGCCATCCAGATTAGATAAAATGATTAACCATTTTGATCTAGGTTAGAGTGGACGCTGAGTGTTTCTTCTCTCTCTCTCTCTCTCTCTCTCTCTGGCTGCGACTATGACCCGACTTTTGACTAAAGCTCATGAAACCAAGTTGACCGAACCTTCTTAAAACACTTTGGCTTTTGGAATGTCACGGTGTCGCATATATCATTGCCACTTCTAAATCACCTTTGCCTTTCTCCAGAACACCTCGTATCATTACGAGCATACACTTCCATTGGATAAATCCATCGTATAGTTACATACGAACTCGAAGGAACTTTTTCAAGGATGGATTCCGGTTCTGGAGAGATTGAATAGGATTATTCGGTTGTCTTTTCTCTTTACCTTCTCTCAGATTGTGAGGGCTCCAAGGATTAGGAGAGGGTACACCTATTGAGCTTATTGGATAGTCCTCCTCCAGACTATAGGAAGGTGCCGAATGGTAGGAAAGAAAGAAAACCAACAAGTTTAACTATGGTGTACAGAAGGTAATAATTAAAGACATATAAAGGGATTAGAATAATGGCAAAGGAAATTGCGATCACCATCATTCATGACAAAGACCGCGTATACCCTTGCCACTCTTACATCCACTTTGCTTTTCTCTAGAACACTCTGTATCACTAGGGATATCCACTTCCATTGGATAAATCCATCGTATAGTTACATACGAACTCGAAGGAATTTTTTCGAGGATGGATTCTGGTTCAGGAGAAATAGAATAGGATTATTCAGATGTCTTATCCCATTACCTTCTCTCAGGTTGCGAGGGCTCCTAGGATTAGGAGAGTACACCTATTACGCTTATTAGATAGTCTTCTTCCAAACTTTAGGTGTTGGATATATGTATTCCCTAGAGGCCATTATGTGATAGTGGATGTGTCTATACATGTATATATATATTCAGTTTGCATTCTTGCTCGACATGATAGTATGCTATCTGGTTATTCTTTATCTGACATGTTGATTTGATCATGCTTTTATTCATTCATACATGCTGATATAGCCCTAAGGATATCGGCTTGACTACTCTGATTATGATGGAGATCATACTAGCGGGACATCTGTAGTCTATAAGCATATCCTGAAATGTCCCTAGTCGGAGGTGTATCGAGACGGGGCATCGATATACCAGAGTAGACTAGCGTATATGATACTAGACCCATGTGATGGGCGATGGATGTTCCCACATTCATCGATGTTTGACATCAAGATCATATACGGGTGCTCAGTGGTGACTGGGTACACTGGACGGACTCGCCGAGAACTCCTATATGGAATTATATCTATCGTCGGATAGCAGTTCTCAGGTGACACTGGTACAGGTTAGTCTGTAGACCCGAGATCGTCATGGAGTCTTATGTGTTCTCCCACTGTACTTTGATTGCCACCCTACCACGGCTCTACTGAGTCGTGCAAACAGGTGGCCGTTGGGTACAGTCCCGAGACACACGAAGGCAATGAGCGATAGGAGGGGTTTCGCCTCTCCCGGTATTGGGAGTTGATGCTGTGCTGTGCTCGACTGGTTATAACAGCAAGTCCCTGGCCAGGGCTGCTGAGATTTGCTGGTAAGTGTTATCAGTAGTTTCTCGATCTGTTATAGACCATTCACCGACACGACTTATTGAGTTATTGGGGTCGACGTGACCATCCCTAGGTTCGATATGCAGCATATCTGACGAAGAGACCGGACTGTACGGTAGTGTTGCCGGATGACTCGATGGGAGTTGTAACAGGTTCGCTTGTTTTCTTCTTATCGCTCAATACCCGGGTGGCCGTTACGTTTGGCTGACCGCTTGCGGCTTGGGGGTGCTTGATATGATCATCACCCACTGCCGGCGTATTGACGAGTCTTAGAGTCCCACATAGGAGTTACCTAGTCCAGGAGAAACGTTGTGGTGCGCGTATGCGATATGCGCTTGGACCCGATTAAAATGCGTGTATGGGATACCGTATATTAATTGGGCGGCTTCCTAATGGTCGGGTCATATGTGATATGACCGGATTAGTGAATCAAGTGTTGATTCATCATTAGTTTCTCACTACAAATCCTATCTTGTTTATGTTGGATGTATGCATGCATGTGTGCATTCATTTTTGTTCATGCACATATGGATGTGCAAGCACACATGCATACATACATCATTTATTATCATGGTTGTTTATACAATGGGAATGGTGGATGTATAAGAATTACACCATGGTTATATTTGGATAATTATTGGATTTAAATTAAAGCAAAAGAAAATGAAAAATGGGTTAAATCACTTAAGAGTTTCTACGCTCTTCTAACTCAACCATGCTCACCTAACTTTTAACCCATAGTTTATTTTCTTATCATGCTTTCAATTTAAATAAAATGATATCTCTAAATCTAACCATGGTTGGTTTAGAGAAAGGAAAATATATATAGCTATTTTCCTTTTTCTCTTTCACAAGATAATTCATTCTCTTCTTCACAAAATCCACCATCTTCATCAACCTCCATGCTTATGCTCTCTAGTTCTTATAAGAGAGTGAATCACTCATAAAAATAAGATTTTGAAGTGAGATCCATAGCCACAACTTCATTCTAATCAAGTCTAGCTCACTTGATTAGAGTGTTCTCCTTGTTTTACCAAACTTGCTAGCTTGGACGGGAAGCTCCGGGTGGATCGTCGTGGACGCAAGAGGACGACGAGTGGACCTTCTTCCAACACCCCAAAGTCAAAGGAGCAAAACAAAAGGGGAGCTACAAAGGTTGTAGTCTTGAAACCCTAACTTTGTTAGCTTATAGTTTTGTAACCCTAATCTTTCTAGGATCGATTCCTTTGCTTGTTAGTTTAGCACCATAAAAATGAAAACTTTAGGTCATGTGATGCTTGAAATCTCTTCATAGGGTGCTAGAGTAACCTTACATTGGTATCAGAGCCGACCTAGAACATTAGGCGACCTTTTTGCGAAGTAAAAAGTCCGATCGAAACAAAATACGACTTTTAAAGGTGCTCTCTGGAAATTTTTTAAAAACTGACCTTTTTCAGAATTAAAAATTCTCAAAAAATAGAGCAGGTAAAAATAAGACAATCTGGAGAATTCGTACCCATGAACAGTAACTTTGGCCGCGGAAGCGCGGCATAAGCAAGCTTAGGCCGCGCATCCGCGGCCATATGAGGGGATCTTTGACCAATTTTTGCACAGTGTTTTTCTTTACCTGCTACAGTATATTTTGAGTATATTTAATCTGAATCTGCTGTTGAAACATTCTGGAGATATTTTTAGACTCGTGGTTTCGATCGGAATTTTCGCTTCGTTTTCTTTTCCGGGTAAACTAGAAAGTATTGAAGTTCTTGAACGAATATCATTTACTCAATATTTACGGGGTTTAAATAATTTGGAGATACGTGCAAGTCTTTTTGCGGTGGTCCCTCTAGAAGACAACAAACCTTAACTCGATTATGTGACCGTCTCGAACTGCCCTTTTGAACCCTAGGGTTTGGGGCAGTACGGCGTGCCACATGTGAGGAGTTGGCTTGACCCTTCTACGGCTGGACCGCCACTACTGTGTCACACTCCGGATCTTTTGAACCCTGCTCAAGTGTTGAGCTTTAGTGAGTCTTGGGTGCTTGATTGTTCGTTCGAAAACTTTAATGCTGTCTGTTTATCTGGAATGTGATACAATATGTGGAATTCATATAGTTAAGGCATGAAATACGAAATATGTGATATTTCGCATTTATGATGTCTAAAGAGAATCTGGATTCCAAATATTGTAGTTTTACACTTTCTTTTCTGTGACCGTAAGTGTAGTATGTACGTTATCGCCGGTTTCGTTGCTATACATCAACGACAATCGGGGTACGCATACTTACTTACGTTGATGATATGTGATATTATGTGTTGCTGAGATATGATGTGCAGGATTGTCGCGATCGAATAGCCGGGGGTTTTTTTGTGAGATGAGAGTTTTATATTTTCATTCATGTAAATTCAAATGTAATGTAATATTCTTTTATTTCGGGCACTTCCAGGTTGCGGTTGTGTCACCAGTGTTGTATATTATTTACTTTTCCGCATTAGGATGGACCCAAGGAGGGGAGCACAGGTGACCGGGTTCTGGGGTTCAGTGGGAGACCATCTCGAGGAGTCGAGACCGGGTCTCCTAAACTCCAGGATTGGTAGGGTCACTTGCTGCTCTCGTAGGGGTCCAGGGTGTGGTCTTGGCTATTCATCGCGACTGTGGAATCCGTATTTTCTATTCTGGCTAAATACTAAATACGGACGTCCTAGTATATCCCACGTTATATCTATATTTCTGCTTCCTGTGTTCTGTGATATCTGAGACGAATGACATATTATATATATGATATATAGTAGACGTTGCTTATGTTTTACACCCGCGCTAGTCCCGTCCCGGTATGCCGTTAGTTAAGTAACCTAACGGTGCATAACGGAACATTGCGGCGAATGCGGATGGCATAAGCGTACGTGTTATTTTCGTTTCTTTTCTGTGATTGGCTTAAGGACTTAAATGATGGAATTACATTAATGTGATTAATGTGAAGAAAATAAACCTAAAAGATGTTGTAGAATCGGATTTAAAAACTACTCGGCTATTTATGAAAAAGCTACATTTCAAAACTGCGGAGCTTAAGCCACTCCTTTTGAAAACTGTTTGATTCTACAACGATATCAAGTTCAAAGCGTTAAAGATTTTCTTAAAGATCATTCGCAACCCTCCGTCATTTTAAGAAGTAGAGTACTTAGTGTTCGTGCTACGTTTGTTGACTTTAGTTAAGGCGTAGTGTACGGTAGCTGAGTGATGTCTTCCTACACTGCATATGATGCAGATTAATTAGGACATTCATGCGACTTTATTGACCATAGTTAAGGGTCATGTGGGTGGGTCTAATTAATCAAGAAATGACGGGTAGAACTTGACTGGTACTTATGATTTGTTGACCATAGTTAAGGTCATAAGTACTAGGGGTAAAAATCACATCGGGAATTTCAAGTGTTGAAATTTGCAATGAGATTGCATACCTTCCATGTGATGGTTGGATCCCGATCCCACTGTGGGCAATAGTTGCTCCTAGGAGAGTTTTACAGTTTACAATTAGCTAACTCATTAGGTGTCTAGAAAGGTGTTAACGGGGCTCCGCCTCTGGGAAAATGAGGTTTACTCTAATTAGGTCCGTGCGAAAGCACGGGGAACCTCCCTAAAAGTACCGACACTGGCCTGGCTGAACGGTTAGCGAAGTTGTAGACTGTAATTAATCCTGGCTAGTTTTTCTTTTTGAGGTTTGAAAGAAAACTTGATAAAAAGCAGTGGGAAACATCGATTAGACAAGATAATAAACCAATCTAATCTGTGCAAGAGCTTTCGCTGAGTGTATTCTTTTCTCTCTCTTAATGGCAGATACCAATGACTGGACTTAAGCTTCTACTAGATAAGAACAAACTGAATGGGACCAACTATAAAGACTGGCTGAGGAATCTAAAGATCGCCTTGACTTATGATAAAGTATCATATGTCCTCACGGCTTCAGCCCCGCCCGTCCCAGGCCCAAAGTCCTCAGTTGCGGACATTGAAGTCCGCAAGACATGGGACGCTGACTGTGCCACGGCAAAATGCCTCGCGCTTGCATCGATGGACAACACACATCAAAAGCAGCACGAGGACATGGACATTCACGGGATATTGCTCCATACAAAGGAGTTGTATGGGGAGCGATCCCGCGTATTACGATACGAAGCATCAAAGAAACTGTTTCAGATGCGGATGGCCCCTGGCACACCAGTAGCAGACCATGTTTTGAAGATGATAGCTCTTATAGAAGAGCTTGAGGGCCTCGGATGGACAATGGACAATGAACAATATATAGATATTATTCTGCAGTCCCTCCCCTCCACCTTTGCTCAGTTCATAGTGAACTTTAACATGCATGGCATAGAGAAGGAACTCCCTGAACTCCTTAATATGTTAAGGAGTGCAGAGAGCACTATGAAGTCAGCAAAGACTTCCGTTATGACCATTGTACAGTCTTCTTCTTCTCGCCCAAAAGCTAAGGCCAAGGGAAAGAAAAAGAAGAAACCCACTAATCCTAAGGGCGGAGTCAAAAAGGCGAAGGGAAAGGGAAAGTCCACGGCTGGAGACCCAGGGAAAGGCGAGTGTTTTCATTGCTACAAGACAGGACATTGGAAGCGCAATTGCACGGAGTACTTAAGTCTCAAGAAGAAGCATGGTGATGCTTCCGCTTCAGGTGTGTTTGTGACTGAAAACTGTTTTTCTATAAACTCTGCTTCCTGGGTATTGGATACCGGTTCAGGTTCTCACATTTGCAATTCTATGCAGGGGCTGAGAAATAGCAAGGTTTTGAAGACAGGTGACCATACTCTCCGCGTTGGAAATGGTTCCAATGTACATACAGTCGCAGTGGGAGAGTATCACTTGGGGTTGCCATCTGGATGTATTTTGATTTTGAATCCATGTTATTTTGTACCAAGTATGCTATGTAATATAATATCCGTTTCTTTGTTGGACAATGAAGGATATAATTTTGTGTTGCAGAATAATGTTATGAACATTCACTTAAATCAAATATTGGTTGGGTATGGTACGCTTAATAACGGAATATATGTCCTAAATCAACACACAGTTTTCAGTGTACAACACACTAATAAAAGAAAATTTTCAGAATTAAATGAAGCTTTTCTTTGGCACTGTAAACTTGGTCATATTAACGAAACAAGACTAAACAGGTTACATAAAGATGGATATTTAAGCCCTTTTGAATATAAATCTTATGCGACTTGGCAGTCTTGTATCAAGGGTAAAATGACCAAATCTCCGTTTACCGGACACGGAGAAAGAGCTACTCAGCTCCTTGGCCTCATACATAGTGATGTATGTGGGCCAATGTCTACACAAGCTAGAGGCGGTTTTTCATACTTCATTACATTCACCGACGATTTCTCAAGATTCGGTCATGTATTTTTATTAAAGCACAAGTCCGAAGCTTTCGAGAAATTCATTGAATATAAACAAGAAGTAGAAAAACAAACCGGCTTGAGTATTGAAATGCTTCGATCAGATCGAGGTGGTGAGTATCTCAGTACAGAATTTGCAAACTTCCTAAAAGAGAATGGGATTCTCTCTCAGCTCACTCCTCCTTACACACCACAGCACAACGGTGTGTCAGAACGACGGAATAGGACCCTATTAGATATGGTCCGGTCCATGATGAGTGACGCTGAGTTACCAGTCTCGTTTTGGGGACATGCATTGGAGACTGCAGCGTTTCTGCTAAACAGGGTTCCAACTGTTAGTTATATGTATGCCCTAGAGGCCATTACTGTACATACGATGTATATTGTAGTGGATGCTAGGACATATATAGGGAGGACTTTATTGCTCGACATGATAGTATGCTATCTGGTTGTACTTTATCTTAACATGTACTCTGATTGTCTCTATGTTACATGTTGATAAAGCCCTTAGGATATGTACTCGACTACTGGGACTATGATGAGATCATACTAGTGGGGCCACGGTAGTCGACGAGTACATCCTATAACTGTTCCTAGTCGTGGGTGTATCGAGACAGGGCATCGACGCACCAGAGTAGACTAGCGTATACGCATCTTGACCCATATGATGGGCGATGGATGATCCCATATCCATCGGTGTTTGACATCAAGGATGGTGTACGGGTGCTCAGTGGAGACTGGGTACACTGAACGGACTCGCCGAGAACTCCCAGATGGTATTATACCATACATCAGATTGTAGTTCTCCGGTGACACTGGTACAAAGTAGTCTGTTGACCCGAGATCGTCATAGAGTCTTGTGTGGTTCCCACTGTTCTTTGATTTCCATCATACCACGTCCAAGAGGACGTGCAAAAAGGTGGCTTTTGGGTACAGTCCCGAATCACATGGAGGCAATGAGCGATAGGAGGGGATTCGTCTCTCCCGGTATAGGGAGTTGATGTTGTGCTGTGTTCGATTGGCTATAACCGGAAATCCCTGGCCAGGGTTGCTGAGATTTACTGGTAAGTGTTATCAGTAGTTTCTCGAACTGTTATAGACCTCAAATCGACACGACTTATCGAGCTACTGGGGTCTGACGTTTACCACCCCTAGGCGAGATATGCGACATATCAGACGACGAGACCGGACTGTACGGGAGTGTTACTGTTTGGATCCACAGGAGAATGTACAGGCTTGCTTGTTGATCTTCTGAGCGCTCAATACCTGGGTAGTTGTTACGTTTAGCTGACCGCTTGTAGCTTGTGGGTGTTTGATATGATCATCACCTACTGCCGGCGTATTGACGATTCTTTAGAGTCCTACACAGAGGTTTCTTGACTCAGGCAAAACGGAGTAGGAGCACATATGTGATATGTGCGGAACCGAGGATAATGCGATATGTGATACCGTATTCTATTCTCGCGATATTTGATATCAGCCGGGTCATCGGATCAAGTGTTGATTCGATGAATCGGTACGGATAAATATTAGCCGGTTATATGCGATATAACCGGATTGTCGGATCAAGTGTTGATTCGATAATTTAATGTATAATAATATATGTGATATATTAAATTACATTAACTAATATTTGCTCACTAAAAGATTCTTTTTCTCACTCGGATAATACATTGATATATATGCGATATATGTTAATTGTATTATTTTATTTTGTTACGATAAATATTATATATGTGATATATGATATTGTAACATGATATGATAAATAATGTAACTTGTTTAGTGGAGTTTAAACTTGATTAGGGTTTGGATTAGGGTTAAACTTTCTAGATGTTTCTAGAAGGTTTTCCTTTTGTCATTTGAAAGATATTTTGAAATGAGTCATGCTTTAACCAAACCCAAACCCTAACCCTAGTTAATTCTCTACATTGGTTAAGTGAACCATGGTTGCATAATCTATCATATTATTACTTTTCCTATTCATCACAAAAGAATAATGATATTGTTCATCTTCTTCCTCCTTGATCCTTTCATGAAAAAGCTCACTAGATTTTTCAAAGGTGATGAATAAATATGAGAAAAAGAGAAATAAATAGAGCAAAATTCCTACTTCATCATCCTCATCTTCCCTTGCCATTTAGATGAGGGTGTTCACATCATTTCATGAGTGTTAGCTAGTGTTAAAGAAACTTCGAGGTAGATCATCTTAGTATCGAAGATCGGAAGCAAAGCTTGCGACTTTCTCTTCGTGGAACCTCTCGAGAGTCCGGATCCCGATGATCGCAGCGAAGGGACCACAACACAGAGCATATGAAGTGAAGGACCGGATCTACAAAGGTTGTAATCCCTCTCACTTAGTGTTAAAGTGTTTAGCATGCAAGTTATCACCTAATCTCTAGTTTAAAGTTCCGTATTCGGGTTGTTCGGCACGGCTAAATTTTAATTCGGGCATGGTTGATGCCTCGTAGACCCTTATGCGCGTGCCTAGCAACCCTACAGTGGTATCAGAGCCAAGCTAGAGTTTTAGGCGAAGTCTAGACGACGTTTGAAGTCCGAACGAACCCGAAACCCGATCACAAATTGCTCTCTGGACTTTTTCTAAAATCTGGAGTTTTTCGAAATTAAAAATGCTTAAAAAATTCAGCAGGAAATTTTAAGAATTACGACGCAAAAATTTTTTGATGAACAGTAAATATCGCGGCGGAACCGCGGCAGAAGCATGCCTTCTGCGGCGGTTCCGCGGCGAAAATATGACGTCATCAATTCTTTTCTGCACAGTAACTCTTATTTAATTATTCTGGATTTTCTGGGAATTTTTAATATTTATTCAAGTGTTGAATTTTCTGGAGTTGTTTTGGGGATTCGGTGTTTCGATCGGGGTATCAAATTTTGTCTATATGGTTTTCCGGATAACTTTTAGAAACTGTTAAAAAGTTCGAACGGATATCAATAACTCACTTTTTCCCCTGTCGGAAAATTTTTCAAAAGTTGGATTTTTCCTCGTGTTTAAGAACGTTCTAAGTCGTGCAAGTAACTCGATGGACCCTCTAGAAGAAAACAAACCTTAACTCGATTATGTGACCGTCTTGAACTGCCTTTTGAACCTTAGGGTTTGGGGCAGTACGGCGTGCCACATGTGAGGCGTTGGCTTGACCCTTCTACGGCTGGACCATTGGTACTGTGGCATGTAATGGATGTTTTTAAACTGTTTTCAAGTGTAGAAATATATTGGGGAAATCTTGGGTGCTTGATGATTCGATCGGAAAGTTTAACTTTTTCTATTTATCTGGAATGTGATACAATATTTGGAATCCACATGTAGTTATGAGATAACTAATTTGAATATTATAAACATAGCAGTTTAGTCTCAGATGATCGGTTGCAACGGAATTTTGATGTGATCAAAAGTCCGTCGCAATCACGTTGGGTACGCGGATACTCGCCGGGTAAACTTAATAAACAGCTACGCCCCATAGCCCCGACCAAGTGACTGTAGGAGAACCCCGTCGCCGAAAGCATCCGTTCGGGTGCTCCCGGTAGCGATGTTCCGCCTTGGTGCACTTCGTCGACGGTATCGGGGGTGCGGCCGTTTACTAAAGTTTGCGACGAGCATTCGATCAGGACGTCGGGAATCTTGTTGAATTGCCCGACTTGACATTGGAAAGAGTTTTCGATAATGAGACTAAAATGCGGGGTTTATAATTGTTAGGCATGCGATGTCTAAGGAATTCATTTGGTTAGGCATGCGATGTCTAAAGAGGTTGCGGATTCCAACTGTTGTAGTTTTACACTTTCTTTTCTGTGACCGTAAGCGTAGTATGTGGTGTATCGCCGGCTTCGTTGCTATACATCAACGACAATCGGGATACGCATACTTGCTTACGTTGATGATATGAGATATTATGTATTGCTGTGATATGTTGTATTGGATCGTCGCGTTTGAATAGCCGGGGGTTTTATGTGAGATGAGAGTTTTTCTTTTTCATTCATGTAAAATTCATTTGTATGTAATATTCTTTTATTGGGGCACTTCCAGGTAGCGGAAGATGTCACCGTTGTATATTATTTACTTTTCCGCATTAGGTAGACCCAAGGCGGGGAGCACAAGTAACCGGGTTCTAGGGTCCAGTGGGAGACCATCTCGAGGAGTCGAGACCGGGTCTCCTAACCCTAGAATTGGCAGTGTTACTTGCCGCTCTCGTAGGGGTCTAGGGATGTGGGTTTGGCTATTCATCGCGACCGTGGAATCCGTGTTTTATACAGGCTCGTATTGAAAACACGGACGTCCTAATATATCCAATATTTCATATATGTTCTTCTGCTGCAATGTTCTGTGATGAGATCATATTACTGCCTGAGATGAATGTTTATATATTATATATATGAGATATATGTTATATTGCAGATTTCGTTTCAAAAGAGATGCTTGTGAAGCATAAATAAAATGGGACTTCATTAATTAGATTAATGAAATTAAAAGAAACCTAAGATGTTGTAGAAACTTGTTTATAAAACTGGTAGCTACAGTTCTTGCTTTGCATAGCGGTGTTCTTTGTAGAACATCCAGCACCTTATTCGATAAGGAAAGGACCGAGATCCCTTCACCGGGAGTGACTCCTTTAGCAATAACTGGCAGATGCTACAAACTCGGTTTGTCTTTTGATTGCTTCTATAGTTTTTGCTTTGCACAGCGGTATATGTGATATATCCTGCACCTTATTCGATGAGGAAAGGGCCGACGATCCCTTCACCGGGAGTGACCCCTTTAGCAAAACTAGAAAAGCCTCAAAAACACTCCATTTAAAATCACTCGATTCTACAACGATATCAAGTTCATTACGCAAAGGGTTTTCTGAAAAACCCGTCGTAGCCCTCCGTCATTTCAGATAAGTACTGGTTAGTATTCGTGCTACGTTTGTTGACCTTAGTCAAGGCGTAGTGTGCGGTAGCTGATTAGTGCTTATCTGTATAAGCATATGATGCGATTGAGTTAGGGTAGTCGTGCGACTTTGTTGACCTTAGCCAAGGGTCGTGCGGGTGGGTTTAATTCAATCGGGAAATGACGGGTTGATCTTGGCTAGCACTTATGATTTGTTGACCTTAGCCAAGGTCATAAGCTGCTAGGGGCAAAATATTATTGGGAATTTCAAGTGTTGAAATTTGCAATGAGATTGCATACCTTCTATGAGATAGTTGGATCCCGATACCCGCTGCGAGTAAGAGTTACTCCTGGGAGAGTTTTACACATTACAATTAGCCGATCAAGTAGGTGTCTAGAAAGGTGTTAACGGGGTTACGCCTCTAGGAAAACGAGGTTTACATTAATTAGGTTCGTGCGAAAGCACGGGGGACCTCCCTCAAAGTACCGACACTGGCCTGGCTGAAAGATTGGCGAACTTGTAGCGCGTAATTAATCCCGGCTAGTCTTTCCTTTTAGGGTTTGAAGAAAGATTTGACTAAAACAGTGGGAGACATCCTGATTAGATATATTATATAACCAATCTAATCTTGCAAGAGCATACGCTGAGTGTTTTCTTCTCTCTCTCTCCAGGTAGCGACCATATCACGCCTTAATCAAGATAATAAAACGGATATATTGACCGAACCCGCTTGTTATACTGAGCTGGGGAACGTTGGTCCCGCTCCAACTTATAATTGTTATAAGACAGAGCAGGAAATTGGGGAATACCAGATTTCCCGTGCCGCCCAAACGAAGAAAGTGCATGTTGATGCATCATCTTCGGGTGTGTTCGTTACACAGAACTGTTTCTCAGTATCCTTTACGTCCTGGGTATGTGATACCGGATCAGTATCCCGTATATGTAATCTGTTACATGGGCTACAGAAAAGTAGAGAACTGAGAACGGGTGATAAGTTTCATGAGGCAGAAAACGGTGCAAGTGTTGCAGCCAAGTCTATTGGTCACTGTCACCCTGTATTACCAGAATACATTGATTCTGAACAAATGTTATTAGATACCGAACCTGATATACAAAATCATATCAGTCTCTTTATTAGTAAAGAAAGGATATAATTTTGTATTGTTGGATAATTTTTTGAACATTTCCTATATCAAGAGTTGATCGGTTCAGGCACGTTATCTAAAAGCATTGACGTTCTAAATCAAATTACAGTTCTTAGTATACAGAACACACACAAGAAGAAAAGTTCAGAAATGAACGAATCCTTCTTAAGGTATTGTAGACTAGGTCATATCAATGCGACCCGACTGGCTGAAGTTACATATAGATGCATATTTAAATTAGTTTGAATTTACATCTTATGAAACTTGCCGGTCATGTCACAAAGATAAGATGACCACAGCTCTGTTTATTGGAAACAGAGAAAGAGTTAGTGAACTTTTGGGATTGATACATGTTGATGTATGAAAGTCTCCTGTCTACACATGCCAAGATCGGCTCTTTGTACTTCATTACATTCTCTGATAATCTCTCAAGATTCAGACATATGTTCCTGTTGAAACACAAGTCCGAACCTTTTGAGATATTCACAGAATATAAGTTAGAAGTAGAGAACCAAAATACGGGTATAAGTATTATGTCCTTTGATGTGATCAAGGAGGAGAATACTTGAGCACGGAAATCCTGGACTATTCTAAAGGAGAATGAGATTCTCTCTCGCAGCATTACTCCTCCGTATACACCATAGCACGATGGTATATCGGGGCGGAGCAATAGCACCCTATGTGATACGGTGTGCTCTATGATGAGTACTACTGAGTTTCCTATTTCCTTTTAGGAGTTATGCACTTGAGAAGCTGCATACCTATTGAATAGAGTTCAAATCAAATTAGTTGCTTACCACTTCATATGCGATATGGAGTGGGAAGAGCCCATATCTTAAGTTTGTTAAGATTTGGGGTTGTCCGGCCTATGTCTAAAAGCAAAATCCGGACAAGCTCGAGGCAAGGTCTGTTATGTAGAACTGGAAATGTTCCAGCTATACAAAATGCAGCTGATGATTTGGTAGAACCAAAGGATTCAATAGTTTCCAACGAACCTCAGCCTCTCCGCCGATCTAGTACGGTTCCTCACCCACCTGAGAGATACTTCGGTTTCTCTATGATAGTGGGAGCGAGGATTGCATCATGAGATGATGACCCAACTAGTTTCGAGCTAGCCATCAGGAGTGGGACTCTGTAAGAATGGCTGGGTGCTTATCGATCTGAGATGGAATCCTTATACACCAACAAAGTATGGACTTTGGTTGCTTTATCTGAAGGGTTAGATCCCCATCAGGAGCGAGTATATCTTGAGAAGATTACTTGGTGTACATGGAAAAGTTGAGACTTTCAAAGCTATGCTTAAGTCCATCCAGATCCTACTTGCCACGGCTACATACCATGACTACGATATCTGGTGGTTGGGTGTCATGACTGCTTTTCTAAATGATGTTTTAGAAAAGAGTGTCTATAAGTACACAGCCAGAGGGCTTCGTAGACAGTGGGAGCAGCGGAAACGTGTGCAAGATGTTTTATATGATAAAGCAGGCATCGCGGAGTTGGAACATCTGTTTTGATGTGGTAGTCAAAGAGTTTGACTTCATCAAAATGGTAGATGAACCTTGTATATACAAAAAGGTAGTAGAGAGTATGGTGGTGATCTTCGTAGAGTACGTGGATGACATACTCTTGATAGGGAAGAAGTTTCCTATGCTACGCTCGGTCAATCTCCGCTTATCACAAGGATTCTCCATATAGGATCAAAGTGATACCTCCTAAATCCTGGTTTTGGATCTATGAGATAGATCTAAATAGATGTTAGGATACTCACTAGTTGTAGTGAGATGGTATCAATCGATCCTGGGGAGAATCACTGGAAAGGTTCCAGGGTGATAAGGACGACTGAATGTCAGTCGCAGGCTTGTCTACACCCTCAGTGGAGGGACGGTATGTTAGAAGAGTTCCAAGCTAGATACCGTGACATACTAGACGATTAAAGGCAAGATGCATCGTTACCAAGGATGCTACCAAAGAGGCAGTCTGGATATTTATAAGTTCATAAGATGAACTTCGTTCCTACCATTGTGTGACAATGGAGTTGTGGCTTTAGCCAAGGAACTTCAGTCCCATCAGAAATCCAGATATAATTCTTAGGCAGTATCACCTGATCATGGAGATGGTTGATCTCCAGGGAGATCGAGGCTAGGAGAGTAGACACAGAGGACAACAGCGCGGATCCACTCACAAAGGCCTTTTTCCCAGTAGAGACTCTTATGGGATGGTTAAGTATGAGATACTACAACCGCAGCTAATTGTTGGGTATGCGATGTTGGAGATAGTGCCCTCAGAGTCAATTATTGGATCACAGGCACGTGATTGCAATGATTGAGGGAGGACCTATCCCGGTAGGACAGTCTTACTCGAGATGATAGTATGCTATCTGGTTTTCCTTTATCATCGTGTACTGCTTTAGGTGACCTGACAGGTCGCTATTGCACGTTGATAGAGCCCTAGGATTCATGCTTGACTGCCAGCAGTATGAGGGCGATCATATAAGTGAGAGCTGGAGTCTACAAGCACATCCTTAATAGGTCCCTAGTCGTGGGAGTTTCGAGACAGGGCATCGATTCTCCAGAGTAGACTAGTGTATACAGTCGAGACCCCGACGAGGGGCAGTGGCCGGTCTCACAAGCCACTGGTGTCTGTTGGTTCACCTAAGATGTATACAGGTGCTCATTGGGTTATGAGTACACCGGACAGGACTCGCCGGGAACATGCTAGTTGGTCTTATACCTGACGTCAGATAGCAGTTCCCAGGTGACATGTGTACAGGTTAGTTCATCGACCTGGGGATCGTCATTTGTCTCGTGTGAGTTCCCACTGTACTTTGATTACTACCCTACCACGGCTCAAAGGAGTCGTGCAAACAGGTTTTAGTTGGGTACAGTCCCGAGCCACATGGAGGCAGTGAGCGGATCTTCAGGGGTTCGTCTCTCCCGGTATTGGGGGTGAGGTCGCGCTGTGTCTAGGAGAGCCATTACACAAAGACCTTGGCCAAGGCAGGAGATTTACCGGTAGGTATTCCAGTAGTATCTCAGGGTGTTCTGGGCTACACTCCGACACGACTTGTACCGCTTTTGGGGGTCTGACTTTTACCAACCCCCTAGGCCCGCCATGCGATACTCAAAGACGAACGGACCGGACTGCACGGATATTGTCACTGACAGGCTCAGTAGGGTGTCGGGGTGAGCTTCCTCATCGACGTCCCTTTTAGTCAATAGCTGGTGGCCCGTCACGTATTGGCTTATACCTCTGACGTGCTAGTGGTTAAATCCACAGCCATAATATTGACGAGTCTTTAGAGTCCACCACACTTACAGTTACTCAAGTTTCGGGCGAAACGCTGTAGAGGCCGTATGGAGATATGGCAGGGTCCGATCAGATACGTGCGGTATTGCACGGATCAGGATCGGACGGTTTTGTACTAGTGGCCGTATAGTTATATGGCAGCGTTCGATCAGATACGTGCGGTATTGCACGCATCAGGATCGGACGGATATTACTAGCCGGCTTTGGCTTAAGCCGGTCCTAGTTTAGTACAGTGTAGATTTTGTCTCATTGCATTTGTATCCGGACGGAATACAAATGCGGGTGTGTATGCACAGTGTGGGGTTTTCCTGTAATTTATTACGGGACCAGTTTTCTGGAGTTGCCAGTTTGCATTCCGTTCCGGCCGGTTTTCCTTTGTTCTTTCCCGGCCGGACTTTTCTGATGGAGGGGGTAATTTGCAGTTTTGCAAATTACTTTTGTGGAGGGGTTTCATGCATTATGATAGCATCTTTTCTTTTTCCTTCATAATGGTTAGCATCTTTACTTTATGAGATTAGAATTGATTTGAGGTTGATGTAAGTTTAGTGATGATTATGTTTGGATGTGGTCACCCTCCTCCTTTTACTACACTCACCTCCCTTCTTACTTCATATTGTTATCCTCCACCTTATTCTTCTCACTTGATGCAAGAAGGTTTTCATGGTTAAGAAAAAGAAAGAGAGAAGAAGAAAAGAGAAGAAGAAAAGAAAAGAGAGAAAGATAAAGATGAGAGCTTCACCATGAGAGTTTCATTCTTGATCTTCTTTCCATGCTAGAAAAATGCAAGCACCATTTTTCTAGTCTTGATTCCTCCATCATCCACAAATGGCAACCAACCCCAAAGTGAGACATACATTCTACATTCACTCCCTACAGCATATCTTGAGCATGTCGAGTAGCCGGCTTCATGCGCGAGTTGCCTCGGTATTGAGGTGGGAGCCCGTAAAAGTACCCGGCTTCGTGGTGCCCTTTCCGGCGAGGAGGCGACGACCGGAGATCCCGCGAGGAGATCGGAGTGGAAATGAAGACCGGAGGACTCGGATCAGTCGGTACATCTCTTCCCTTTCTTGTTAGTTAGCTAGACTAGTTTAATGGTTACGATCCGGAGTTTAGTGCGCGGTGGTGCCGGTTTGCAAAGTCCGCAAAATTTAAGTTATTCACCGTTTCCGCATTCCGGCGTCGGATTGACGGCCGGGGCGCCGCCGTGCACTTACATGCGATACCATAACAGATGGCCCTAGTGCAAGTGGGAGATTGTTAGTTATATGTATGCCCTAGAGGCCATTACTGTACATACGATGTATATTGTAGTGGATGCTAGGAAATATATAGGGAGGACTTTCTTGCTCGACATGATAGTATGCTATCTGGTTGTACTTTATCTTAACATGTACTCTGATTGTCTCTATGTTACATGTTGATAAAGCCCTTAGGATATGTATTCGACTACTGGGACTATGATGAGATCATACTAGTGGAGCCACGGTAGTCGACGAGTACATCCTATAACTGTTCCTAGTCGTGGGTGTATCGAGACAGGGCATCGATGCACCAGAGTAGACTAGCGTATACGCATCTTGACCCATATGATGGGCGATGGATGATCCCATATCCATCGGTGTTTGACATCAAGGATGGTGTACGGGTGCTCAGTGGAGACTGGGTACACTGAACGGACTCGCCGAGAACTCCCAGATGGTATTATACCATACGTCAGATGGCAGTTCTCCGGTGACACTGGTACAGAGTAGTCTGTTGACCCGAGATCGTCATAGAGTCTTGTGTGGTTCCCACTGTGCTTTGATATCCATCATACCACGTCCAAGAGGGCGTGCAAAAAGGTGGCTTTTGGGTACAGTCCCGAATCACATGGAGGCAATGAGCGATAGGAGGGGATTCGTCTCTCCCGGTATAGGGAGTTGATGTTGTGCTGTGTTCGATTGGCTATAACCGGAAATCCCTGGCCAGGGTTGCTGAGATTTACTGGTAAGTGTTATCAGTAGTTTCTCGAACTGTTATAGACCTCAAATCGACACGACTTATCGAGCTACTGGGGTCTGACGTTTACCACCCCTAGGCGAGATATGCGACATATCAGACGACGAGACCGGACTGTACGGGAGTGTTACTGTTTGGATCCACAGGAGAATGTACAGGCTTGCTTGTTGATCTTCTGAGCGCTCAATACCTGGGTAGCTGTTACGTTTAGCTGACCGCTTGCAGCTTGTGGGTGTTTGATATGATCATCACCTACTGCCGGCGTATTGACGATTCTTTAGAGTCCTACACAGAGGTTTCTTGACTCAGGCAAAACGGAGTAGGAGCACATATGTGATATGTGCGGGACCGAGGATAATGCGATATGTGATACCGTATTCTATTCTCGCGATATTTGATATCAGCCGGGTCATCGGATCAAGTGTTGATTCGATGAATCGGTACGGATAAATATTAGCCGGTTATATGCGATATAGCCGGATTGTCGGATCAAGTGTTGATTCGATAATTTAATGTATAATAATATATGTGATATATTAAATTACATTAACTAATATTTGCTCACTAAAAGATTCTTTTTCTCACTCGGATAATACATTGATATATATGCGATATATGTTAATTGTATTATTTTATTTTGTTACGATAAATATTATATATGTGATATATGATATTGTAACATGATATGATAAATAATGCAACTTGTTTAGTGGAGTTTAAACTTGATTAGGGTTTGGATTAGGGTTAAACTTTCTAGATGTTTCTAGAAGGTTTTCCTTGTGTCATTTGAAAGATATTTTGAAATGAGTCATGCTTTAACCAAACCCAAACCCTAACCCTAGTTAATTCTCTACATTGGTTAAGTGAACCATGGTTGCATAATCTATCATATTATTACTTTTCCTATTCATCACAAAAGAATAATGATATTGTTCATCTTCTTCCTCCTTGATCCTTTCATGAAAAAGCTCACTAGATTTTTCAAAGGTGATGAATAAATATGAGAAAAAGAGAAATAAATAGAGCAAAATTCCTACTTCATCATCCTCATCTTCCCTTGCCATTTAGATGAGGGTGTTCACATCATTTCATGAGTGTTAGCTAGTGTTAAAGAAACTTCGAGGTAGATCATCTTAGTATCGAAGATCGGAAGCAAAGCTTGCGACTTTCTCTTCGTGGAACCTCTCGAGAGTCCGGATCCCGATGATCGCAGCGAAGGGACCACAACACGGAGCATATGAAGTGAAGGACCCGATCTACAAAGGTTGTAATCCCTCTCACTTAGTGTTAAAGTGTTTAGCATGCAAGTTATCACCTAATCTCTAGTTTAAAGTTCCGTATTCGGGTTGTTCGGCACGGCTAAATTTTAATTCGGGCATGGTTGATGCCTCGTAGACCCTTGTGCGCGTACCTAGCAACCCTACACCAACCAAAGCCGTGTCTACCACGCCATATGAGATATGGAATGGGAAGTGACCATCTCTTAAAAGAATTAAGATTTGGGGCTGCCCGGCCTATGTTAAAAAGCAGAATCCGGACAAACTCGAGACACGGTCAGTCATGTGTAACTTTGTGGGATATCCAAAGAATTCTTATGGGTATCTGTTCTACCACAAAGAGGAACAAAAAGTGTTTGTTTCTCAATATGCCACATTCTTGGAAAAAGAGTTTTTCACAGATAGAGATGATGGCAAGGTGGTAGATCTAGAAGAGGTTCTGGAGACACAAACTACAAATGACGATTTGGTTGAACCGGCTGTTGCAACAGAAACTGAAGAACCTCGGCCACTCCGTAGGTCTGGTAGGACTTCTCGCCCACCGGAGAGGTACTACGGTTTCCTCATTGATGGTGACAGAGAAGACTGTATCATGGAAGATGATGATCCTACCAGTTTTCAGCAAGCTATCATGAGTGGTGACTCTGTGAAGTGGCTGGATGCCATGAGATCCGAAATGGAGTCTATGTACACCAACAATGTATGGACTTTGGACGTTGTACCCCCTGGGGTAAAACCTGTAGGGTGCAAATGGATCTTTAAAAGAAAGATTGGTGTGGATGGGCAGGTAGAGACCTATAAGGCAAGACTTGTGGCGAAAGGTTTTCGTCAAAGACCAGGTTTGGACTATGACGAAACTTTTTCGCCCGTAGCCATGCTTAAATCTATTCGGATCCTACTTGCTATTGCTGCTCACTACGACTATGAAATCTGGCAGATGGACGTTAAAACAGCATTTCTAAATGGAGATTTAGAAGAATGTGTTTATATGGATCAGCCGGAGGGCTTCATTGACAGTGGGAGCAGCGAGAAAGCATGTAGATTGCTTAAATCCATATATGGGTTAAAGCAGGCATCTCGGAGTTGGAACATCTGTTTCGATGATGTTATCAAAGAGTTTGATTTCATCAAAAATCCGGATGAACCTTGTGTTTATAGGAAGGCTGTTGGAAGAGCTGTCACATTCCTCGTATTGTACGTGGATGACATTCTTCTGATAGGAAATGACATTCCTATGCTACAGTCGGTCAAATCATTCTTATCACTGAGGTTCTCCATGAAGGACCTGGGTGATGCCACATACATCCTGGGCATAAGGATCTATAGGGATAGATCCAAAAAGTTATTGGGACTGTTCCAAACCAGGTACATCAACACCATCCTAAAGAGGTTTAGTATGGAAGACTCCAAGCGGGGTGCCTTACCCGCTTGCCATAGAGTCACTCTCTCCAAGGATTCTTGCCCAAAGACCGATGAAGAGAGAGCTCGCATGAGCATTATACCTTATGATTCGGCAGTAGGATCTATAATGTATGCGATGTTATGTACACGCTCAGATGTAGCTTATGCACTTAGTGTTGTAAGCAGGTATCAATCCAACCCAGGGGAGAACCACTGGATAGCTGTGAAGAACATTCTTAAGTACTTGCGAAGGACTAAAGAATTGTTCTTGGTGTATGGTAATACAGATCTCCAAATGGAGGCCTTTACCGATTCGAGCTTCCAGAGCGATAAGGATGACAGCAAATCTATCTCAGGGTTTGTATTTACCCTCAATGGAGGGGCGGTGAGTTGGAAGAGTTCCAAACAAGATACCGTTGCAGACTCTACGATGGAAGCTGAGTACATTGCTGCAAATGATGCCGCCAAGGAAGCCGTCTGGATGAAGAAGTTCGTCTCGGAGCTAGGAGTAGTTCCAACCATTATTGATCCAATACCTTTGTATTGTGACAATAATGGGGCAATGGCGTTAGCCAAGGAGCCCAGATCCCATCAGCGGTCCAGACATATCCTGAGGCGCTTTCATTTGATCCAAAAGATTGTAGATCGCCACGAGATCGAGATTAAGAGAGTTGACACAAAGAACAACGCTGCGGATCCACTCACCAAGGCCCGCCCTCAGCCACAGCATGAGCGACTTTTTGAGATGTTGGGTATGAGATACGCCAATAACTGGCCTTAGTGCAAGTGGGAGATTGTTGGATATATGTATGCCCTAGAGGCCATTATGTGATAGTGGATGTGTCTATACATGTATATATATATTCAGTTTGCATTCTTGCTCGACATGATAGTATGCTATCTGGTTATTCTTTATCTGACATGTTGATTTGATCATGCTTTTATTCATTCATACATGCTGATAAAGCCCTAAGGATATCGGCTTGACTACTCTGATTATGATGGAGATCATATTAGTGGGACATCTGTAGTCTATAAGCATATCCTGAAATGTCCCTAGTCGGAGGTGTATCGAGACGGGGCATCAATATACCAGTGTAGACTAGCGTATATGATACTAGACCCATGTGATGGGCGATGGATGTTCCCACATTCATCGATGTTTGACATCAAGATCATATACGGGTCCTCAGTGGTGACTGGGTACACTGGACGGACTCGCCGAGAACTCCTATATGGAATTATATATATCGTCGGATAGCAGTTCTCAGGTGACACTAGTACAGGTTAGTCTGTAGACCCGAGATCGTCATGGAGTCTTGTGTGTTCTCCCACTATACTTTGATTGCCACCCTACCACGGCTCTACTGAGTCGTGCAAACAGGTGGCCGTTGGGTACAGTCCCGAGACACACGAAGGCAATGAGCGATAGGAGGGGTTTCGTCTCTCCTGGTATTGGGAGTTGATGCTGTGCTGTGCTCGACTGGTTATAACAGCAAGTCCCTGGCCAGGGCTGCTGAGATTTGCTGGTAAGTGTTATCAGTAGTTTCTCGATCTGTTATAGACCATTCACCGACACGACTTATTGAGTTATTGGGGTCGACGTGACCATCCCTAGGCTCGATATGCAGCATATCTGACGAAGAGACCGAACTGTACGGTAGTGTTGCCGGATGACTCGACGGGAGTTGTAACAGGTTCGCTTGTTTCCTTCTTATCGCTCAATACCCGGGTGGCCGTTACGTTTGGCTGACCGCTTGCGGCTTGGGGGTGCTTGATATGATCATCACCCACTGCCGGCGTATTGACGAGTCGTAGAGTCCCACATAGGAGTTACCTAGTCCAGGCGAAACGTTGTGGTGCGCGTATGCGATATGCGCTTGGACCCGATTAAAATGCGTGTATGGGATACCGTATATTAATTGGGCGGCTTGCTAATGGTCGGGTCATATGTGATATGACCGGATTAGTGAATCAAGTGTTGATTCATCATTAGTTTCTCACTACAAATCCTATCTTGTTTATGTTGGATGTATGCATGCATGTGTGCATTCATTTTTGTTCATGCACATATGGATGTGCAAGCACACATGCATACATACATCATTTATTATCATGGTTGTTTATACAATGGGAATGGTGGATGTATAAGAATTACACCATGGTTATATTTGGATAATTATTGGATTTAAATTAAAGCAAAAGAAAATGAAAAATGGGTTAAATCACTTAAGAGTTTCTACGCTCTTCTAACTCAACCATGCTCACCTAACTTTTAACCCATAGTTTATTTTCTTATCATGCTTTCAATTTAAATAAAATGATATCTCTAAATCTAACCATGGTTGGTTTAGAGAAAGGAAAATATATATAGCTATTTTCCTTTTTCTCTTTCACAAGATAATTCATTCTCTTCTTCACAAAATCCACCATCTTCATCAACCTCCATGCTTATGCTCTCTAGTTCTTATAAGAGAGTGAATCACTCATAAAAATAAGATTTTGAAGTGAGATCCATAGCCACAACTTCATTCTAATCAAGTCTAGCTCACTTGATTAGAGTGTTCTCCTTGTTTTACCAAACTTGCTAGCTTGGACGGGAAGCTCCAGGTGGATCGTCATGGACGCAAGAGGATGACGAGTGGACCTTCTTCCAACACCCCAAAGTCAAAGGAGCAAAACAAAAGGGGAGCTACAAAGGTTGTAGTCTTGAAACCCTAACTTTGTTAGCTTATAGTTTTGTAACCCTAATCTTTCTAGGATCGATTCCTTTGCTTGTTAGTTTAGCACCATAAAAATGAAAACTTTAGGTCATGTGATGCTTGAAATCTCTTCATAGGGTGCTAGAGTAACCTTACATTAGGCTGGTACCGAAAGGTAGGGAATGAAGAAAACCAATTAGCATAAAGGAGGTGTACAGAAGGTAATAAGTAAAGACATAATAAAGGGATTGCAGTGAGGGCAGGTAAGTATATGGTTACTGTCGTGAATCAGGATAGTGGAGGAGGAGTTACAAGGAATACCAGTTGACCCTTTTGAAATAATTTCATGTTTCAGTCTGACTGTGCGATGTTAATTGAAAACTGTTTTCCAAATTGGAATCTAACTCCAGGGTATGTATTTACCAGATCAGTTTCTCACATCTGTATGTTATTACAGATGGTGAGTGGGAGTAAGATATTGGGAATTGGGTGATTATATCCTCATTATATCGGAACTCGTTGTAATTGGTGATATTTGAGGAAATCATCTGGATTTTGCCGGATGGAAAATATTTGGTTTTGAATATCCGTTGTTATGCACCAATTTCAAACTGATATATCTGTACATTTATTTTATAAAGTGAGATATAACTTTTTGAAATTGTGTCTATGACATTTACCTATATCAGTTGGTGATTAGGTAAGGTGCATTCAACAGCGGTGTAACTCTTCATAACCATACTATAGTTTTTCAACCTACGACGCACAGGGTTTGAGTTGTTGAACTCAGGGGACTTATACAGAGTATTGTATGTTGTCCAGTGTCCATTAGGACAAAGGGGCTGGTACTCGTACTATATTCTGTTTACTCATGACTTCTCTTAATTTAGACAGGTATTTCATTGAAATACAAGGTTCAGATTTTGAGAAGTTGTAGGTATAAGGATAAAGTAGAGAACCATTTATTAGATGTATCAGGATTTTTCGAAGTTGTCGAAGATGTAGATACTTGTGTTTGGTATTCCGTTGATAGTAATGGTTTTGAAAACTTTCTTCTCTTTCGATTTACTCATATATGGATGCACTCCTAGATGAGTAATGCTGATTGTCCTATTTCCATTTGGTTGATATGCACTGGAGATAGATGCATGATTTTGAATTTGGTTCAAATTAGATTAGTGCTTTTGTTTCTATATTAGATTTATATAGAATCAATTTATATCTTAACGATGTTAAGGTATAGCGAGTTGTCCGGCTGATGCTTAAAACCAGAATCCGGATAAACTCAAGGCACGTTTCAGTAATGGCAGTTTGTGGGTTATCCCGGGCTTTGACGAGGGTTAACATTCTACCATCAGGAAGAACAGTATTTATATTGTTCTTAACTCGCCAAAATTTTAGTAAAATGGATTTTTTCAGAAAAACAAGAGTGGGAGTATGGTAGAACTGGAAGTGATTCCAGAACCACAAATGATTACTGAAGATTTAATAGAACCTGAGGATTCAAATGGTTTTTACGTTCCTTTAGCCACTCCGCAGATTTTGGTGGGTAACCTCAGGGACCCGAGAGGTACTTCGGTCTTCTCAGAGACAGCGACAGGGAGGTTCTTGTTTACCCAGACTTACCATTGTTGTTGTTCTAGACTATAAGACCCGGCAGGAGGATGAGTATAGCATCATTCTAAACTAGTTTTAGAAGTGCACGTGTATATGACTCTGCTAGAGGGTTGTTGTAGTCAGTGGGAGCAGCGGAAGCATAGTGGGCAAGAAGCTTATTTTTATTTATAGACTAAAGCAAGTAGAGCGGAAATAGATCATCTGTTTTTGATGTGACAGTCATAGGTCTTGACCTCGTCGGAATAGGAGATGGATCTGGTAAGAAGTTAGTAGGGTGTGATGTCCTGGTATTCGGATGATATGCACTTAGTAGGAATAGATATTCCTATACTACGATCGGTTATACTGTGGTTGTCACAATGTCGTCTCTCCACATTGGATATAGATATAATATCAAGTTTTCTGGTTACTAGATCTATGGTTTTAGATCTAGATTTGGGAAATATCCCAATCTGGGTACTTTGACATTATTCTAAAGAGATTTTAGGATGGACGACTCCTGGCATGGTAGTTTACCTGTAGATGATGGAGTCACCCTCTCTGAAGGTGTCTTATAGACTAAAGGGGAGAGGGGTCTACATGATTAGCATATCACTTGGTTAGGCAATTGAGTTAATCATGAAATGTCAAGTGCCACACCAGATGTTGGTTTTTGCACTAGCTGTAATAAACATATCTAATCCTGGAGAAACATTGGGAAGCAGTTATTGAACATAAATGGATGTTCTAGGGATATGATAACGGCAGCATTCTTCAGGAGACGGTTATCATTTCAGGCTTCCAAGGTGACCTGAATGACAGAGTGACTGTCAGAGTTATAGTTTTTCTTCTTTTGAGGGACAGTATGTTGGACAGGTGGTCCAAGCGGATACTGAGAAAGGCATGGCGCATGTTACTGATTAAATTCAGTGTACGATACAGTCTAAGTAGTTTGCTGGATTTGGAGTTCATTTATGAACTGGGTCCCATCAGACATCCAGACAAATTCTAAGATAAGTATTGCTCATTTCGGGAGATAGTTTTCTCCGCGAAGTTGAGATTAAGAGAGATACAGAAAGAAACATTGGAGAGGATCCACTCACTGAGGCTATTTCTCGAACGCAATTATTTTCGCAAACGTGCTTTGCAAAGCTGATTAGTAGAGAAGTTGGGTGTTCGGTATCACACGGGATGTGAGTATGCGACATCACAATAATTGGCCTTAAGTGCAAGTGGGAGATTGTTGGCTATAGTGCCCTCAAGGCATTTATCATAGTCGCAGACTTGTGATTATGATGATTGAGTGAGGACCTATACCGATAAAACAGTCTTACTCAAGATGATAGTATGCTATCTGGTTTGTTTTTATCATCATGTACGAGTTGATAGAGCCCATAGGATTCTTTCTTGACTGCCAGCATTATGATGGCGATCATATATGGCGGAGCTGGGGTCTATAAGCACATCCTTAAATGTCCCTAGTCGTAGGAGTATCGAGACCGGGCATCGATACTCCATTGTAGACTAGTGTATACTAATCGAGACCCCGACGAGAGGCAGTGGCTAGGTCTCACAAGCCATTGGTGTTAGTATGTTCACCTAAGATAGTATAAAGGTGCTCAATAGGTTATGAGTACACTGGACGGACTCGCCGGGAACCTGCTAGTTGGTATTATACCTATTGTCAGATAGCAGTTCCCAGGTGACATGTGTACAGGTTAGTCTGTCGACCTGAGATTGTCAATTATCTTGTGTGAGTTCCCACTGTGCTTTGATTACTATCCTACCACGGCTCAAAGGAGTCGTGCAAACAGGTATTAGTTGGGTACAGTCCCGAGCCACATGGAGGCAATGATCGGATCGTCGGGGATTCGTCTCTCTCGGTATTGGGGGTTGATGTCGCGTTGTGTACGGATGGCCATCACCAAAAATCCGTGGCCACGGTGGACCAGAATTATCGATCCAGGATCGATAGTTTCTCAGGTGGTGATGGGGTTTCATACCGACACTAAATATCGCATTGTTGGGGGTCTGACTTTATCCACCCCCCTAGACTCGATATGTGATACTCTTAGACGAACAGACCGGACTGTACGGATATAATCACTGTCAGGCTCAGTAGGGGTTCTGCATGAGTTTGCTCATCGGCCTCCCTTTCGCCCAATACCTGGGTAGCCGTTACGTACAGCTAGAGCCACTGACGTGCTTATGGTTAAACCCACTGCCAGCGTATTGACAAGTCTTCAGAGTCTTACACAGAGGGTTTTCACAGTTCAGACGATATGGTGTACATGGCGTATGTTGGTACATACAGGTATCCGATTAAATATGTGCATGCTGCGCGGACTTTAATCGGACGGTTGATGATACTAGCGGCTTAGGATTAAGCCAGATTATTAAATCTGGTTTTGATTTAATAATTTATATATGTATTTATATATATGTATTCTGGTATTATTGTTCGCTATTTATTTTCTCTCTTGGCTATTCGTATTTTTGTACGAATACACGTATATGTATTTTCGATACATGTACCGGGAAGTATTCCGTATTTTATACGGAATAGCTTCTAGAAAATGCCACCTCATTATTGATTTTCTATTATAAAATCAATTAGGAAATGAGGTGGAAAAGGTGACAAGGAAAAGGCATGGGCATGAGTCAAAGCATGGTGTATGGTATGGTTTGGATTTGTTTAATTTGACAAAAGAAAGTGATTTTATTTTGTGTGGAGGAGAGGGGGGCCGGCCACTCTTGGATGTGGGTTAATTTTCATTTAGTTTTTGGATGACATTTGCTTCATTGGCCCTCCACTCTCTCATTCACACAATATACTTAGCCAATTCTTTGCTCATGCCAAAAAGCTTCATCACCTCTTTCATCTTCTTCTTGAGTTGCTCCTTACAGCACATGGATGAGAGAAAAATTATAGTGACATTTTCATACACCCCCACTCTCCATCTCTAGAAACTTTGGAGCGTCGGTTGCCTCGTTCGTCGAGGCTGGAGCTTGCGCCGTTTCCCTCAGGTGGATCATCGGAGATGGAGGAAGACCGGCAACCAAACATCATCAAAGAATCACTAGGAGATTGGAATGAAGACCGAAGAACACGGATCAACTCGGTATAACGATTCTAACTCTTAGTTTAGCTTGCTAGTTTAGGGTTTAAGGTCGATCCGTATATCGGGTAACAGTAGCGCTGGTTTTAAAAATTTTTGTTCCGCATTTTGGCCGCGTATCGGTGGTCGGGGCGCTGCCGCAACATTTCATATCCTGTATTACAAAATTACAGCCTTATTTATTTAATATAGAAACTGATATAATGTTGCATATCATGTTCGGTATATAATAGCATTCATTCAGAATCAATGTATTACCACTTGGTAATACAAGGTGGTATTCTCCAACTGTTTTGGCTGCAACATTTGCACCATTCCCTACTCTTACGGAATGATCACACATTCCCAGTTCTCTACCTTCCTTTAGCCCATGCAATATATTGCATATGTGGGATCCTAATCCGGTATCTAATGCCCAGGACGTAGAGTGAACTGAGAAACAATTCTCGGTAACTAACACATCCGAAGAAGAAACATCAACATGTTTATTCTTCGTTTTGGCGGCATGTGAATTCTGGTATTCCCCTATTTCCTGTTCATTCTTATAACAATTATAAGAAAGAACGGAACCAACGTTCCCCTGCTAAGTATAACAAGCGGGTTCGGTCAATACATCCATATTATTATCTTGATTAAGGCCTGACATGGTCGCTACCTGGAGAGAGAGAGAAGGAAAACACTTTAGCGTGCGCTCTTGCAAGATTAGATTGGTTATTATCTTATCTAATCGGGATGGCTCCCACTGTTTTAATCAAAACTTCCTTCAAACCCTAAAAGGTAATATTAGCTGGGATTAATTACACCTTACAAGTTCGTCAATCTTTCAGCCAGATCAGTGTTGGTACTTTGAGGGAGGTTCCCCATGATTTCACTTGGACCTAATTAGAATAAACCTCGCTTTCCCAGAGGGATAACCCCGTTAACACATTTCTAGACACCTACTTGATTGGCTAATTGTCCTGTGTAAAACTCTCCCAGGAGTAACTCTTACTCGCAGTGGGTATCGGGATCCAACTATCTCATAGCAAGTATGCAATCTCATTGCAAATTTCAACATTTGAAATTCCCGATAATACTTTTACCCCTAGCGATCTATGACCTTGACTAAGTCAACAAACCATAAATCGCAAGTCAAGTTCAAACCGTACATTTCCCGATTGAATTAAACCCACCCGTACGACCCTTGACTAAGTCAACAAGGCCGTACGACTACCCTAATCCAATCGCATCTCATGCATTAGCAGATAAATACTATTTAGCTACCATACACTATGCTTTGACTAAGTCAACAAACGTAGCACGAATACTAAGTAGGACTTATCTGAAATGACGGAGGGCTACAAAGGTTTTTCAGAAAACCATGAGCGTAATGAACTTGATATCGTTGTAGAAACAAGTGATTTTGAAAAGGAGTGTTTTTGAGGCTTTTCTAGTTTCGCTAAAGAGGTCACTCCCGGTGAAGGGATCTCGGCTCTTTCCTCATCGAATAAGGTGCAGGATATTTCATAAATACCACTGTGCAGAGCAAGAACTATAGAAGCAATCAAAAACTAAACCGTGAGTTTGTAGCATCTGCCAGTTTTTCTAAAGAAGTCACTCCAGGTGAAGGGATCTCGGCTCTTTCTTTGTCGATTAAGGTGCTGGATATTCTTCAACGAATACCGCTATGCAAAGAAAAAACTATAGCTACCCTTTTTGAAAATTTGATTCTACAACATCTTTTAGGTTTCTTTTCTTTTATTAATCTCATTAATAAAACCCATCATTTAAGCTTCCTAAGCATCACAGAAGAAACGAAAGCAGTAATATTTATATATCATATATATAGTATAAGCATTCTTCTCAGACAGTAATATGATCTCATCACAGAACATTGCAGCCTACAAAGGTTTTTCAGAAAACCATGAGCGTAATGAACTTGATATCGTTGTAGAAACAAGTGATTTTGAAAAGGAGTGTTTTTTAGGCTTTTCTAGTTTCTCTAAAGAGGTCACTCCCGGTGAAGGGATCTCGGCTCTTTCCTCATCGAATAAGGTGCAGGATATTTCATAAATACCACTGTGCAAAGCAAGAACTATAGAAGCAATCAAAAACTAAACCGTGAGTTTGTAGCATCTGCCAGTTTTTCTAAAGAAGTCACTCCAGGTGAAGGGATCTCTGCTCTTTCTTTATCGATTAAGGTGCTGGTTATTCTTCAACGAATACCGCTATGCAAAGAAAAAACTATAGCTACCCTTTTTGAAAATTTGATTCTACAACATCTTTTAGGTTTCTTTTCTTTTATTAATCTCATTAATAAAACCCATCAATTAAGCTTCCTAAGCATCACAGAAGAAACGAAAGCAGTAATATTTATATATCATATATATAGTATAAGCATTCTTCTCAGACAGTAATATGATCTCATCACAGAACATTGCAGCAGAAGTCAACATAGGAAATATTGGATATACTAGAACGTCCGCGTTTTATTTTGAGCCTATATAAAACACGGATTCCACAATCACGATGAATAGCCAAACCCACATCCCTAGACCCCTACGAGAGCGACAAGTAACCCTGCTAATTCTAGGGTTAGGAGACCCGGTCTCGACTCCTCGAGATGTCCTCCCACTGGACCCTAGAACTCGGTTACTTGTGCTCTCCATCTTAAGTCTATCCTAATGCGGAAAAGTAAATAATATACAATGATGACATCAACCTCAACCCGGAAGTGCCCCAATAAAAGAATATTACATACAAATAAATTTTACATGAATGAAAAAGAAAACTCTTATCTCACATAAAACCCCCGGCTATTCAATACACAACGATCCAATATAACATATCACAGCAATACATAAACATCACAGATAACTAGGCAAAGTTAGATAATTCAATAGATACAAAAAATTCCCAAAATACCCTTGTGAGCTCAACACTTGAGCAGAAATAAAAATTCCCAGTAGCATGCCCCAGCACCTATGAACTGTCGCTGAAGGGCCTGTCCCAAGCCTCCACAATGGCACCGCAGAACCGCCGCCAAAACCAGGTTTTGGCCGCGGTTACGCGGTCACTATAGAGAGTTAGGGACTCGTTCTTCAGGTGGGTCCATAAAATTCCCTGCTTGATTTTCTGGGTATTTTTAATATGGAAAAATTCAACTTTTTGAAAATTTCCATAAAAGGGGTCGTTCCGGGGTTTCGGGGTTCGATCGGACTTCTAACTTCATCTAGTCAACGCCTTATGCTTTAGCTTGGCTCTGATACCACTATGGGGTTAGCATAGCACCTTGTGAAGGTTTTGGCAAGCATCAATCATGATACTTTATAATTTTTGGAGTGCTAAACAAACCCTAATCAAGATCTTAACTAGAGAATTAGAGTTAACTTGCATGTAAACAACTTTACACCTAAGAGAGAGGGATTACAACCTTTGTAGTCCGTTCCTTCGCTTCATAAGCTCCGATTAATAGTCCCTTCGCCGCGATCCATGAACTTCCGGACTCTAGAGAGGCTCCACAAGTCGAATGATCCATGCTGCTAGAAGTCTTCCTTTTCGAAGATGATCTACCTTGAAGAATCTCAAACTCAAGCTCTCACTTCTCTAATCAAGTATTAGTGATGTGAACACCCTAATCTAAGTGGCTAAAATAGATGAGGATGATGAAGTAGGAATTTTGTTCTCTTTTTTTTTCAATTTCACACTTTAAATCATCACAACACAAAAGGCTAGAAAGCTTTTTCAAGGAGGAAGAAGAAAAAGAAAGCTTTTGTGATGAATAATGAATTATTGTTATGGTTACAATTACAACCATGAGTTAATAAAATGAAGGCTTTAACTCTTGTAGAGAATAAACTAGAGTTAAGGGTTTGGGTTGGGTTAACAAATATCTACACAAAATATCAAGGTAGAAAACAAAAGGAAAGCTTCATGAAGCTTTATGAAAAAGCTAACCCAAATCCAAAACCTAACCTTGTTTAAACTTAACAACCATGTTGCATTTGTAACCCTAACTTGTTACAATATTATATATCACACATACAATATATTTTGTAACAAAAGTAAATAATACAATTAACATATATCGCATATACATCATGTTAGTTATATGTATGCCCTAGAGGCCATTACTGTACATTGGATGTATATTGTAGTGGATGCTGGGACATATATAGGTAGGACTTTCTTGCTCGACATGATAGTACGCTATCTGGTTGCTCTTTATCTTAACTTGTATACTTTCTGTCTCTCTGTTATATGTTGATAAAGCCCTTAGGATGTGTACTCGACTTCCAGGACTGTGATGCAGATCATACTAATGGGGCCTGGATAGTCCATGAGTACATCCTTGAAATGTTCCTAGTCGAGGGAATATCGAGACGGGGCATCGATATTCCAGAGTAGACTAGCGTATATCTTCTCGACCCATGCGATGGGCGATGGATGATCCCATATCCATTGGTGTTTGACATCGAAGATGGTATACGGGTGCTCGGTGGAGACTGGGTACACTGAACGGACTCGACGAGAACTCCCAGATGGTATTATACCTCACGTCAGATGGCAGTTCTCTGGTGATACTGGTACAGCTTAGTCTGTTGACCCGAGATCGTCATAGAGTCTTGTGTGTCTCCCACTGTGCTTTGATTTCCACCCTACCACGGCTCTACTGAGTCGTGCAAACAGGTGGTTTTGGGGTACAGTCCCGATTCACATGGAGGCAATAAGCGATAGGAGGGGATTCGTCTCTCCCGGTATTGGGGGTTGATGTTGCGCTATGCTCGACTGGCCATAACAGGAAATCCCTGGCCAGGGTTGCAGTGATATACTGGTAAGAGTTATCGGTAGTTTCACGAATGTTATAAACCTCACGTCGGTATGACTTATCAAGCTACTGGGGTCTGACGTTTACCACCCCTAGGCGAGATATGCGACATATCAAACGAACAGACCGGACTGTACGGTAAGTGTTACTGGTTGGATTCACAGGAGTGTGAGCGGGCTTGCTCGTAGATCTTCTGATCGCTCAATACCCGGGTGGCCGTTACGTTTAGCAGACCGCTTGCGGCTTGTGGGTGTTTGATATGATCATCATCTGCTGCCGGCGTATTGACGAGTCCTACACAGAGGTTTCCTGGCTCAAGCGAAACGAAATAGGAGCGCATATGAGATATGTGCGGGACCGAGAATAATGCGTGTATGTGATACCGTATTTCATTCTTGCGATGAATGTGTCGAATGGTTGTATGCAATATAACCTAGTTATCGAATCAAGGATTGATTCGATAAGCCGATACATTGGATACTAGCCGGTTATATGCGACATGACCGGATCATTGAATCAAGTGTTGATTTAATGATTTAATGTATAATTATATATTTGATATATTACTTTGCATTAACTAGTATTGGTTCACTTTAAATGGATTTACTCACTTGGTTTGTGCACATTGTATATGTGATATATTTTGTGCACATGATTGTATCATGTTTGATGATACATTCTAGCTTGGGTTCGTGTAAAGAATTGACCATGGTTATATGAATGGTTAGGGTTTCATTTTATTTACTTATTCATTTATTTATTCTTTTTGTTTATTTTGGCAAAAGAAAATGATAAAGATAAATGAATGGTTGCTATGTTTGTTTTTAGTTGAAGATTCATGAAGCATTGACTTAGTCACCATTCTTGTCTCATGCCTAACCCTAACCACTCATCTAACCTTAGTTAAATCTCTACACTAAACCATGGTTGAAGAAATGATAAGTATTCATTTTATTTTCCTTTTTAAAATAACTTATCATATCATCTTCTTCTTCTTCATCTTCTTCTTCCATGAAGAAAAGCTTGCTACATCATTGGCAAGTGATGAAAACAAGTGAGAAATCCAATTCTAAAGTCTACCCACTTCCTATTTCTTCATCCTCTACTACTTGCCATGTAGTAGAGTGTGTTGTCTTCACAAGTTTCTTAACTTGGCGAAGGCGGAGCTCGAGTTTGAGCTGCCTCGACGTAGATCATCTTCGGCATCGAAGCCGACGATCAAGCCCGCCCATTCTTCGATGAAGCCGATACTAGAGTCATGGGTTCAATTTGGACAGCGGAGGGAGATCATCGCGAAGCTTAGGAAGTGGTGGACCGGATCTACAAAGGTTGTATTTCCATTTCTTTTAGTTAAAGTTGTTAACTAGTTTCTTTTGTCGCCTAAACTTCTAGCCAACGATCTAGTATTAGGGTTTCTCGGCACCGTATTTTTGAAATTGTCATGGTTGATGCCTTGTGAGACCTCTTGGGAGTGCCTAGGAACCTTTCATTGGTATCAGAGCCTAGCTAGAGCCTTAGGCGAAGTCCAGACGATGTTTGAATTCCGATCGAACCAAAACCCTAACCCGAAAACGGCTCTCTGTACTTTTTTTGAAAACTTGGTTTTTTCCAAATTAAAAATATGCAGAAAACGCAGCAGGGAATTCTAAGAATTACGATGCAAAAATATTTCCATGATACCTCTAATTCGCGGAGGAACCGCGGCAGAAGCCTGGCTTCTGCGGCGGTTCCGCGGTCACTTGACTTGATTGGCCTTCAAACTTTGCACAGTAATTCATGCTTTCTGGTGCTGGTTTTCCTGGGATTTTTTAATATTTATTTCAGAGTTGTGTTTTCTGGGGTGTTTTGGAGCTTAGTTGATGAGATCGGATTATCAGATTTTGTCTATGTGGCTTTCCGGATATTTTAGAATATGTTAAAAAAGTTCGACCGGATATAAATACCCACTTTTTCCCCTGCCGGGAAATTTCCAATCGTTGGATTTTTCCCCGGTTTAATGACGTTCTAAGTAGTGCAAGTAATGTGATTGTCCCTCTAGAAGACAACAAACCTTAACTCGATTATGTGACCGTCTTGAACTATCCTTTGAACCTTAGGGTTTGGGGCAGTACGGCGTGCCACATGTGAGGCGTTGGCTTGACCCTTCTACAGCTGGACCGTTGGTACTGGGGCACGAACTGAATGTTTTTAGACTTGTTTCATGTGTTGATCTGTATCGGGAAAACTTGGGTGTTTGACTGTTCGATCGGAAAGTTGAACATTTTCTATTTATCCGGAATGTGATACAATAATTGGAATTCACAATAAGTTATGAGATAACTGAATGAATGTTATAAACATAGCAGTTTAGTCTCACTTGATCGGTTGCCATGGAATTTTGATGTGATCAAAAGTCTGTCGCAATCACGTAGCGTACGCGGATACTCGCCGATAAACTTAATAGACAGCCTCACTCCATAGCCCCGACCAAGTGACTGTAGGAGAACCCCGGCGCCGAAAGCATCCGTTCGGGTGCTCGCGGCAGCGGTGTTCCTCCTTGGTGCACTTCGTCGACGGTATCGGTGGTGCGACCGTCTACTAAAGTTTGCGACGAGCATTCGATCAAAATGTCGGGAATCCTGTTGAATTGCCCGACTTGGTATTGAAAAGTGTTTTCGATAATGAGACTAAAATGCGGGGTTTATAATTGTTAGGCATGCGATGTTTAAAGAATTCATTTGGTCAGGCATGCGATGTCTGAGGTGATTGCGGATTCCAACTGTTGTAGTTTTACACTTTCTTTTCTGTGACCGTAAGTGTAATATCTGATGTCGCCGGTTTCGTTGCTATATGTCAACGACAATTGGGATGCGCATATTTACTTACGTTGATGACATGTGATGTTATGTGTTGCTGGATATGTTATATTGGATCGTCGTGTTTGAATAGCCGGGGTTTTTTAATGTGAGATGAGTGTTTTTTCATTTTCATTCATGTAAAATACTTGTATGTAATATTGTTTTATTGGGGTACTTCCAGGTTGCGGAAGTTGTCACCCATTGTTTATTATTTACTTTTCCGCATTAGGATAGACCCAAGGAGGGGAGCACAAGTAACCGGGTTCTGGGGTCCAGAGGGAGACCATCTCGAGGAGTCGAGTCCGGGTCTCCTAACCCTAGAATTGGTAGGATTGCTTGCCGCTCTCGTAGGGGTCTAGGGGTGTGGGATTGGCTATTCATCACGACCGTGGAATCCGTGTTTTATACTGGCTCGTATTGAAAACACGAACGTCCTAGTATATCCAATACTTCATATGATGTTTTTCTGCTGCGTTATCTGTGATGTGATCATGTGATATTCTGTGATAGATATAGTATATAGTATATATGATATATTATATAGACGTTGCTTATGTTTTACACCCGCGCTAGCCCTGCCTCGCTCTGCCGTTAGTTACCTAACCTAACGGTGCAGACGTGACATCGAGGCCGAATGCGGATGGCATAAGCGTACGTTATATTTATCTGTGATGATTAGGTGGACTTAAATGATGGGATATTCATTAATGAGATTAATGAAAGAAAATAAACCTAATTGATGTTGTGGAATCGAATTTCAAAATAAAAACAGGTAGCTACAGTTCTTGCTTTGCATCGCGGTGTTCTTTGTAGAACATCCTGCACCTTATTCGATAGGGAAAGGACCGAGATCCCTTCACCGGGGGTGACTCCTTTAGCAATAACTGGCAGATGCTACATCACTCGGTTTGTCTTTTGATAGCTTCTATAGTTTCCACTTTGCACAGTGATATATATGATATATCCCGCACCTCATTCGACGAGGAAAGGGCCGACGATCCCTTCACCGGGAGTGACCCCTTTAGCAAAACTAGAAAAGCTTCAAAAACATTCCATTTAAAAACCATTTGATTCCACAACGAGATCAAGTTCAAAGTGTTAAAGGTTTTCATAAAAACCAGCCGCAACCCTCCGTCATTTTAGGAAGTAGAGTACTTAGTATTCGTGCTGTGTTTGTTGACCATAGTCAAGGCACAGTGTACGGTAGCTAAGTGATGTCTTCCTACACCGCATATGATGCGATTAGTTAGGACAGTCGCGTGACTTTGTTGACCTTAGTTAAGGGTCATGTGGGTGGGTCTAATTAATCACGAAATGATGGGTAGAACTTGACTAGTACTTATGATTTGTTGACCATAGTTAAGGTCATAGGTGCTAGGGGTAAAAATCTTTATCGGGAGTTTCAAGTGTTGAAACTTGCAATGAGATTGCATAACTTCTATATGATAGTTGGATCCCGATACCCACTGCGAGTAATTGTTACTCCTGGGAGAGTTTTGTACTTTGCAATTAGCCGATCAAGTAGGTGACTAGAAAGGTGTCAACGGGGTTACGCATCTGGGAAAACGAGGTTTACTGTAATTAGGTCCGTGCGAAAGCACGGGGAACCTCCCTCAAAGTATCGACACTAGCCTGGCTGAAAGATTGGCGAACTTGTAGAGTGTAATTAATCCCGGCTAGTCTTTCCTTTTAAGGTTTGAAGGAAGATTTGATAAAAACAGTGGGAGCCATCCTGATTAGATAAAATAAATAACCAATCTAATCTTGCAAGAGCGCACGCAGAGTGTTTTCTTCTCTCTCTCTACAGGTAGCGACCATATCATGCCTTAATCAAGATAATAATATGGATGAATTGACCGAACCCCCTTGTTATACTGAGCTGGGGAAAGTTGGTCCCGCTCCAGCTTATAATTGTTATAAGACAGAGCAGGAAATAGGGAATACCAGAATTCCTATGCCGCCCAAACGAAGAAAGTGCATATGATGCATCTCCTTCGGGTATGTTCATTACAAAGAACTGTTTCTCCGTATTCTCTGCATCCTGAGTCTTGGATACCAGATCAGGATCCCAGATATGTAATCTGTTACATAGGGCTACAAAAAGGTAGAAAAACTGAGAACGGGTGATAAGTTTCATAAGACAGAAAACGGGGCAAGTGTTGCAGCCAAGTCTGTTGGTCACTGTCACCCTGTATTGCCAATACATTGATTCTGAACAAATGCTATTAGATACCGAACCTGATATACAAAATCATATCAGTCTCTTTATTAGTAAAGAAATGATATAATTTTGTATTGTTGGATAATGTTTTGAACATTTCCTATATCAAAAGTTGATCGGTTCAGGCACGTTATCTAAAAGCATTGACGTTCTAAATCAAACTACAATTCTTTGTATACTGAACACACACAAGAGGAAGAGTTCAGAAATGAACAAATTTTTCTTGAGGTATTGTAGACTAGGTCATATCAATGTGACCCGACTAGCTGAAGTTACATTTAGATGCATATTTAAATAAGTTTGATTTTACATCTTGTGAAACTTGCCAGTCATGTCACAAAGATATAATGACACCAGCTCTGTTTACTGGAAGCAGAGAAAGAGTTAGTAAACTCTTGGGACTGATACATGATGATGTATGTAAGCTCCCCTGTCTACATATACTAAGACCGGTTCTTTCTACTTCATTACATTCTCTGATAATGTCTCAAGATTCAGTCATATGTTCCTGTTGAAACATGAGTCCGAACCTTTTGAGATATTCACAGAATATAAGTTAGAAGTAGAGAACCAAAATACGGGTATAAGTATTATGTCCTTTGATGAGATCAAGGAGGAGAATACTTGTGCATAGAATTCCTGGATTATTCTAAAGGAGAATGAGATTCTCTTTCAGCATTACTCCTCCGAATAACCATAGCACATTGGTGTATCGAGGTGGAGCAATCACACCCTATATGATAAGGTGTGCTCTATGATGAGTACTACTGAGTTACCTGTTTCCTTTTTGGGAGTTATGCGCTTGAGAAGCTGCATACCTATTGAATAGGGTTCCAATCAAATCAGTTGCCTACAGCTTCATATGTGATATAGAAAGGGAAGAGCCCATGTCTTAAGTTAGTTAAGATTTGGGGTTGACCGGCCTATGTCTAAAAGCAAAATCCGGACAAGCTCGATGCAAGGTTTGTAATGTAGAACTAGAAAGGTTCCATCTATACAAACTACAGCAGATAATTTGGTAGAACCAAAGGATTCAGTAGATTCCAACGAACTTCAGCCTCTCCGCCGATCTAGTAGGGTTCCTCACCCACCTGAGAGATACTTCGGTTTCTCGATGACAGTGGGAGCGAGGATTGCATCATGAGATGATGACCCAACTAGTTTCGAGCTGGCCATCGGGGGTAGAACTCTGTAAGAATGGCTGGATGCTTAGTGATCTGAGATGAAATCCTTATACACCAACAAAGTATGGACTTTGGTTGCTATATCTGAAGGGTTAAATCCCCATCAGGAGCAAGTATATCTTGAGAAGATTACTTGGTGTAGATGGAAAAGTTGAGACTTTCAAAGCTAGACTTGTTAAAGGTTTTCGTCATCGACCAAGAGCGGATAATGATGAAACCTTTTCCAGGGAATATGCTTAAGACCATCCAGATCCTACTTGCCACGGCTACATACCATGACTACGATATCTGGTGGTTGGGTGCCATGACTACTTTTCTAAATAATGATTTAGAAGAGAACGTCTATAAGAACACAGCCAGAGGGCTTCGTAAACAGTGGGAGCAGCGGAAACGTGTGCAAGTTGCTTTACATAATGAAGCAGGCATCGCGGAGTTGGAACGTCTGTTTTGATGTGATAGTCAAAGTGTTTGACTTCATCAAAATGGTAGACGAACCTTGTATATACAAAAGGGTAGTAGAGAGTAAGGTGGTCATCTTCATATTGTACGTAGACAACATACTCTTGATAGGAAAAGCGTTTCCTATACTACGATCGGTCAATCTCCTATTATCACAAGGATTCTCCAAATAGGATAAAGATGATACCTCCTAAATCCTGAGATTTGGACCTATGAGATAGATCTAAAGGGATATTAGGGTTCTCACTAGGTATAGTGAGATTGTATCAATCGATCCTGGGGAGAATCACTGGAAGGGTTCCAGGGTGATAAAGACGACTGAATGTCAGTCGCAGGCATTGTCTTTACCCTCAGTAAAGGGATGGTTTGTTGGAAGAGTTCCAAGCTAGATACCGTGGCAAACTAGACCATAAAGGCTGGTAATATCGCTATTAAAGATACTACCAAAGAGGAAGTTTGGGTGTATATTGGTTCATAAGATGAACTAGGTTCCTGCCATTGTATGACAATGGAAGTGTGGCTTCGGCCCTGGAACCCTTGTCCCATGAGTGACCCAGACAAATTCTGAGGCAGCATCACCAGATCATGGAGATAGTTGATCTCCAGGTTGATCGAGGTTAGGAGAGTAGATTCAGAGGACAACACGGCGGATCCACTCACGAAGGCCTTTTCCCAAAGAAAGACTATTAGGGGATGGTTGAGTATGTGATACTGCAACCACTGCTACAGATGGCCCTAGTGCAAGTGAGAGATTGTTAGTTATATGTATGCCTTAGAGGCCATTACTGTACATTGGATGTATATTGTAGTGGATGCTGGGACATATATAGGTAGGACTTTCTTGCTCGACATGATAGTACGCTATCTGGTTGCTCTTTATCTTAACGTGTATACTTTCTGTCTCTCTGTTACATGTTGATAAAGCCCTTAGGATGTGTACTCGACTTCCAGGACTGTGATGCAGATCATACTAGTGGGGCCTGGATAGTCCATGAGTACATCCTTGAAATGTTCCTAGTCGAGGGAATATCGAGACGGGGCATCGATATTCCAGAGTAGACTAGCGTATATCTTCTCGACCTATGCGATGGGCGATGGATGATCCCATATCCATTGGTGTTTGACATCGAAGATGGTATACGGGTGCTCAGTGGAGACTGGGTACACTGAACGGACTCGCCGAGAACTCCCAGATGGTATTATACCTCACGTCAGATGGCAGTTCTCTGGTGACACTGGTACAGCTTAGTCTGTTGACCCGAGATCGTCATAGAGTCTTGTGTGTCTCCCACTGTGCTTTGATTTCCACCCTACCACGGCTCTACTGAGTCGTGCAAACAGGTGGATTTTGGGTACAGTCCCGATTCACATGGAGGCAATGAGCGATTGGAGGGGATTCGTCTCTCCCGGTATTGGGGGTTGATGTTGCGCTATGCTCGACTGGCCATAACAGGAAATCCCTGGATAGGGTTGCAGTGATATACTGGTAAGAGTTATCGGTAGTTTCACGAATGTTATGGACCTCACGTCGGCATGACTTATCAAGCTACTGGGGTCTGACGTTTACCACCCCTAAGCGAGATATGCGACATATCAGACGAACAGACCGGACTGTACGGTAAGTGTTACTGGTTGGATTCACAGGAGTGTGAGCGGGCTAGCTCGTCGATCTTTTGATCGCTCAATACCCGGGTGGCCGTTACGTTTAGCAGACCGCTTGCGGCTTGTGGGTGTTTGATATGATCATCATCTGCTGCCGGCGTATTGACGAGTCTTTAGAGTCCTACACAAAGGTTTCCTGGCTCAAGCGAAACGAAATAGGAGCGCATATGAGATATGTGCGGGACCGAGAATAATGCGTGTATGTGATACCATATTTCATTCTCGCGATGAATGTGTCGAATGGTTGTATGCGATATAACCTAGTTATCGAATCAAGGATTGATTCGATAAGCCGATACATTGGATACTAGCCGGTTATATGCGACATGAACGGATCATTGAATCATGTGTTGATTTAATGATTTAATGTATAATTATATATTTGATATATTACTTTGCATTAACTAGTATTGGTTCACTTTAAATGGATTTACTCACTTAGTTTGTGCACATTGTATATGTGATATATTTTGTGCACATGATTGTATCATGTTTGATGATACATTCTAGCTTGGGTTTGTGTAAAGAATTGACCATGGTTATATGAATGGTTAGGGTTTCATTTTATTTACTTATTCATTTATTTATTCTTTTTGTTTATTTTGGCAAAAGAAAATGATAAAGATAAATGAATGGTGGCTATGTTTGTTTTTAGTTGAAGATTCATGAAGCATTGACTTAGTCACCATTCTTATCTCATGCCTAACCCTAACCACTCATCTAACCTTAGTTAAATCTCTACACTAAACCATGGTTGAAGAAATGATATGTATTCATTTTATTTTCCTTTTTAAAATAACTTATCATATCATCTTCTTCTTCTTCATCTTCTTCTTCCATGAAGAAAAGCTTGCTATATCAATGGCAAGTGATGAAAACAAGTGAGAAATCCAATTCTAAAGTCTACCCACTTCCTATTTCTTCATCCTCTACTACTTGCCATATAGTAGAGTGTGTTGTCTTCACAAGTTTCTTGACTTGGCGAAGGCGGAGCTCGAGTTTGAGCTGCCTCGACGTAGATCATCTTCGGCATCGAAGCCGACGATCAAGCCCGCCCATTCTTCGATGAAGCCGATGCTAGAGTCATGGGTTCAATTTGGACAGCGGAGGGAGATCATCGCGGAGCTTAGGAAGTGGTGGACCGGATCTACAAAGGTTGTATTTCCATTTCTTTTAGTTAAAGTTGTTAACTAGTTTCTTTTGTCGCCTAAACTTCTAGCCAACGATATAGTATTAGGGTTTCTCGGCACCGTATTTTTGAAATTGGCATGGTTGATGCCTTGTGAGACCTCTTGGGAGTGCCTAGGAACCTTTCACATCAATGTATTATCCAGTGAGAAAATGAATCAATAAAGCGAGCTTATATTAGTTAACGTAATTTAATATATCACATATATAGTTATACATTAAATTATCGAATCAGCTCTTGATCCGACAATCCGGCTATATTGCATATAACCGACTAATATAACATGTACCAATTCATCGAATCAACACTTGATCCGATGACCCGGCTGTATCACATATACCCGGCCGATATCTCATATCCCAAGAATATAATACGGTATCTTATATCGTACCATTCTCGGTCCGGCACATATCACATATATGCTCCTGCTCCGTTTTGCCTGAGCTAGGAAACCTCTGTGTAGGACTCTAAAGAATTGCCAATACACCGGCAGTTGGTGATGACCATATCAAACACCCATAAGCTGCAAGCGGTTAGCTAAACGTAACAGCCACCCAGGTATTGAGCGATCAGAAGATCAACAAGCAAGCCTGTACATTCTTCTGTGAATCCAATCAGTAAACACTACCGTACAGTCCGATCTCTTCGTCTGATATGTTGCATATCTAGTCTAGGGGTGGTAAACGTCAAACCCCAGTAACCGATAAGTCGTGTCGATGTACGGCTCATAACGGGTCGAGAAACTACTGATAACACTTACCAGTAAATCTCCAAATCAGCCCTGACCAGAGACTTCCAGTTATAGCCAATCGAACATAGCGCAATATCAACACCCAATACCGGGAGAGACTGTAACATTTCAAAAAAATAAAATATTATTTTTGGGAATTTTCATAATTTAACATTAATTTTTAATGAATATTTTAATATCTCGGTATAATTAAATACCGATAAATGGAGAAAATTCTGAAGAAAATTATGGAAATTCTAAAATAGGTTATTTTGTGGAATTATGCCATTTTTAAGTTTTTATGGTAAAGTATATGCTATTTTAATGTTAATCGCGATTAAAAATCGCTAATTGGATTTTTGGCTTTTTGTGCAAAATTGTGCATATAACATTTTCCACACTTGTCACACTTGTTTCATGTTTTGGATTCTTGGTGGCCTAGGGTTGAACCATGCCTAAATGACCATGGTGGATTGAACCATTTGGTTAAGTTAATTAGTTTTAACTAAGGGTTTTGGCCTTATTTAAGGGTGATTAGGGTTAGGCTTGACTTGTGTAGGGGAGAGTGAGCCATGATGGCTTGTGTGTGCTAACATTTATTAAGAGAGAGAGAGAGAGGTGGCTAGGGTGTGCCATGATCCATCTCATTCTTCAATACCCTTTGTGCTCTTCACACCCCCTCTCACTCATATCACTCCTTCTCATCACTCACAACCTACCTTCACATCTCCCACTCTCACACTCCACCATACTACAATACTTCACCCTACATCAGCCCCAACTGTTCAACATCAGCCACCATCAGAAGCAACAGCCCTTCCTCCTTCCTCCTCTTTCCCTTCTCCTCATCCTAGGACCCCCTTGAGGTATAATCTCACAACCCAACTTTTTTCTTGCTCAGTTATGGTTAGTTAGCTGAAATCTCATGTTATTATGTGAATTATTGCTAGTTTTAGGTAAATTGAGTGAGATTTGGCCAAGAGATGGTTTTTAATGTTAGAGTAGCCTTATTAGGGGTATTTGAGACCAGTTAACCCAAGATTGTTCCAGATTTCACCCAAATACCAGATTTATTCGACTTGGCGTAAATTAGCAATTTTTTCAATTTTGTGACCTTTCTGGAATCTGCTACAACCCGAGATACCCTAAAATAAAATTGACTTGGCGGTGAGATATGCAGGCAGATAGAAACCAACACCAAAAGACCTAGCCCCCAAAACCCATTCCAGGCCACAGATTAATTCCCCCTGGCTGCACTTTGCGGCCAGAGCAGTAGGGAACTGCCTCGTTTTTGGTGCACGGCTCTTTTACCTGTAAACTTGACCCTCGGTATGTCTAGTTTTGTCTGATTCCAATCAGGGTAGAATCTGGGTTGATTTTCTTGAGTTGGCGTATGATTTACGACTTGTTTTAGCATGGTTTTTGATATTCGATGATTCGTTTCTGTCGAGTGGCGTTTGAACGCCAACGGCAGAGGGATACTGGCTGTGTTTGCATGCGAGGCTATAGGTTTTTACCTACGGGCGTAGCGTGTACCGTTTTGGTTTCCGACGTGGTTTTCATGTGCTTTAGCATTGGTGATATCCTTGTAGGTACCCCACGTGGCGTCGAGGCGTTGGAGATGCAAATAGCGACATCGGCATCGGCACACGAGAAGAAAGGTGAGTAGATTTATATCTACGGGGAGAAGTCGGGTGGATGGCGTATAGCACCCTCGCAGTCCGATGTCTAGTGTACTATATATATATATATATATATATGATAGCTTATGTATGACTTGGTTTATAAGGATGTGTTAGGTGTACTGTGCATAGATTAGGGTTAGAAGTAACTAGTGTAGTTCCTAGTCGTGAACCTAGAATAGGCTTACACCCACATGCATACACGTGCATATTTACTATGTTTACACTGTGACGATGAGGATATTGGAGGGCATTGCAGATGAGACGATGAGTTTGGGCATAGTGTCGTGATATCGGTGATGTGATGTGATTCGTATTTGGGATACGATATATGATTTTTAGCGGGCCTTGGGACGTGTGTTTCACACACGCATTCTTACTTTTATAATGGTATCGATTTGTACTAGACTTAGATCAGTACCCCAGATTATCTGAGATGATGATAAGGATACCAAATAGTTGATGAGCTGATTGTGATATTGACCCGTACTCAGCTACTGGGATGCCGTACGAGCTATATATTGATGATTGATCCACGCTCATGACTCGAGGATGTTAGATGACATACGGTATAGTACGCGATACTATTGAGGCGGGATCACCGACTATTATATTTATATTTACATATATATCGACTCAGATTTAGGTGGTTTCCATACCCCTCCCGATTGACTTGGTAGTTAGATCAGTAGTTAGTATAGTAGATGTTAGATTAGACCCGAGTCATACCTATTTCAAAAACTTACGAATCGGGAATATCTTAAAAACAAGTAAAGGGATTCTACGGATATTTTCAAAGGACGTATCTTTCTTTAAAACTCCGTAGCCCTTATTTTACTAAAAACCTTGATTTGTCTTATTTCAAATAGCACAATTGCATGACACATACATATTGATGTAGACTCTTCACTGTTGCGTTGATTTATCCGATTCTGCATTTTCATTGCTAGTCGCATTTTATTTCATGTGCTATTGCTATATTACCATCATGCTGTTAGGACACCAGCACCATTATCGATGATGCGTATGTTCCACGTATACTTACTTGCCGGCTCGCACACTCCATCATCGATAATTGCCATGTCACTACACTGTAGTACTGTTCCATTCATGATACGATCCTTGCAGGGCATACTTGTACACATACTCATTGTACACTTATATTTGTGCACATACTTACTGTATATTCATACTGGTACACATAAATGTTGCACATACATAGATGATATTTCTAATTTTGCGAACTGCAGGATACTCTAAAAAAATTGATTCAGTTTAAAAGCGGCTTTCCCCAATATATGCATATTACTATTCCTTGTTGCATGATAGACAGATATGCTTGCATTTCTTTTACATGTCATATATATCATGCCTCTGATTATACGCATTGAGATATGTTGTTTTCATGATATTTCTGGATTTGGGAACCGTGGATATTCCAAAAGGAAATATGTAATTTTTTTTTAAAAAAAACGGTTACCCTTGATATGATATTTCAGTGCGTCCACCATGTGTTTTCTCGGTGCCAGAGTGACATGTGAAACCCAATTCGAGGAGGCGGATAAGGCCGATTTCGGGTATATGGTGGACCCGGTATGGTACCCCGGGGCGAGAACGGATCGCTATGTAGTAGACGGTGAGCCTGGCAGAGGGACTACTACATACTGGTGATTGTATTTGAGCTCGGAGGATGTCCGGAGGATACCGACCGGAGTTGAGAGATGGATATGGGCGTACTGCTGGGGCCGAGAGCCGATACCGCAGACGGAGCCCGTGGGCTGACCCGGACTGACGGATGCCGATATATGAGGATTTACGTGCCGATGCTCGGCACAGTTTTCATGATGTTTTCCATGCTTTTGATTATATCCTCATATCTACATGCATGTTGCTTATTGTCATTGGGTGACAGGTGGACGGGATCCACACATATACAGACATTGATCACATACAGACCTCGATTACATTGATCATACTTCATTTGTATATATAACAGGGTATAAGGGCGCTGTTATATATACCCTTACACCAATATTAGTGGAATGGGACGCTAATATATGTTTATTAATATCCATTGTGATACTTTATCATATTTACCCCATGCAGACATACCTTATATTTATGACATGCTTTTACCTGAGGCACTGGCACGAGTACTTGGCACTACCTACATGTTTAGATGTTACATTACCACCTTATCATGCTTCAGACTTACTCCTTGAGAATTATATTATATCTGATCGTATTGACCTAGGATTATGTCATGCATTCGATTTCTGCTTGTAGATATTTTTATATTCACGAGTTGGCAACTCACCCCCTTTGTGCCCCGGTTCTTGCAGGTTTTGCCGTACAGGTTCCATAGCGGCATTTCCGGCACATTGCTTTCCTTGCGGGTGATTTGCTTGGTAGGTGGGTTCTTGCTTCAGAACCACCCTTGTTTATGTATTATTCATTGTATCTAGAAATTCCATCAACCAAAACTTGTATATTGTTTCAGATTTAGACACTAGTGATGTATTATTTTAACCTTAGAGTCGCGCCTTGTAGTATAACGGTTTTCATTCTGTTTTGAGTTTTCTTTGAGTTTTGATCCTCGCCCTTCGGCGTTGTATATCATATTGCTTGTGTGGTTGTGACCGTCGATTGACGAAGAGCTAGCTCCCGCTTGGGGATATGTTTTATCATTTCGTACATATTATTTATGTTGCACCCCGTTCGGGGCCAGTATTTACAAAAGAAACTCTGCCGAAATTTTTTGAAAAGACTTTACATTTTAAACATGCATTTTCGGCTTAGTTATTTAAAATCCTTGACTTCAAAACATGTTCTTCACTTCTTTAATGTTGTTTTCCTTATTTATTACTTAAAAAGGTTTTATATTTCTGGTCTTTTGGCTTACTTGGATTAGATGGGGTCCTATAGACTTCATATGATTCAAGTGCCAGTCACGGGCTATTTCAGGTCGTGAAAAAGTTGGTATCAGAGCACTAGGTTAACCTTGGTTCGAGTCTAAGTTTGATTATGTGGAGCCTAAGGCGTCTATTTATATACGGAACTTTGGCTTGACCTTACGAAACTTAGACTTAGTCGAGGGGGTATTAGACCCGAACTTTCGTCGCGTAGGATGGCCCTTGGTTGATGGAATAGGTCGCTAAATTAGAGTGACGTACCGTGGGTATGTTCCGCGGCATACTCACGACACGCCACTCCGCTTAAGAAACCTTAGGATGTACATATTTTCAAGATCAGTGATTCTCTTCATATCCATAATTATACGTCCATTTGAGATCCTCGATTCTATTAGTTCCATGATCATACTTTCACTGATGATGTTCCTTTTTATGATCATGTATCCATTATGGATCAGTTGTTTCCTTTCTTGCCATTGATCTGCTCTCTTCGATACTCGATTGAGGTTCCTGTCGCCATTGTTTGAGCACAGTTTGGGCTGCTGCTAGGGTTACGGTCAAGGCGAGCTCATCTGGTACGAGGGCCAACCATTGGGTTTTCTGGTGACATGGGAATGTCTCGAGTTAGTTTTGATGATTGTGACCTCGTGTGGAGGCGAGTGCTTGGTTTTACACCGGGTGATCGGGCCATTGTTAAAGCTGCCAGTTGAGAGAGGACTGTTGATGTACCGCATACCTCAGAGATGGTGATGTCGCCTACCGTGCAGACAGACGAACCAGCTATTGCTGAGATGGATAGGATGTCGCTTCCGGAGCTTACGAGCTAAGATCGCCGGAGCTTCCAGGCAGATATGAGACAGATGATAGCTTGTCTACCCGATTTGAGAGACGAAGGAGATTCATCCGATTTATGCACCGGAGCAGGACCAGTTGAGTTGAAGATTTTCAGTGTTGAGAGTCTTACTCAGATCTAGAGCAGACCAATTTCGAGATGACCGCCAATGTATCGCCTTTCCGGGAGGATTGAGGCGCTGTTCAGCGTTCAGACGAATGAGCCAGTTATTGCTGCAAATGATGTGGTATCACCCAGATGGCTGGAGCTATTGCAGCATGAGTATATCCTTAGAGATATGATGGAAGGTCGCTAGTCACTAAGGATGAAGGACTAGGACATGTGGTTCGTTCCCTTACCCGATGCGAGGTCATCGAATAGATTGATTCCAGCTAGAGACGACTTCACGCGGAGACGTTGAGAGTCGACGGAGACGATCGAATGTCAGGAACCTACTATTCCAAGTTTAAAGTGTTCGGAAAGACATGCAGGAAATTCTATGGACCCTCTAGAAGAATGAAACCCTAACTCGACATAATGACCGTGTGAAAGCCTTTGAACCTTAGGGTTTGCGGCAGTTCCGCGGCACCATTAGTGTGGCTTGGGTTTGCCCTTCTACGGATGGACCACCTATGCTGTGATATGTACTCGATACTATTAAACTGTACCTAAGAGGTTGATCTCTTGGGGGGGTTATGAGGTTATGGCGAGTCGATCGGATGGGTCGACATCATTCGGATATCATGTGGTGGGGCACACAGCGTAGGAGACTCCAGATGCCAGCATAGCTGTTGGAGCGCGGTCCATGCAGCCATGATGAGGCGAGCCCGAATCAGTCGACATTGGAGCTGAGTGAAGTGAAGAGTTCGCACGAGAATTCGACAAGGTGACGTTCCACTCTGCCGACATCAGAGGTGCAATACGCATTCAGAGGCGTAGTATATGGATATACCTTCCAGGAGGAGTCACGAGGAGTATGCTGCCGTTCCGGAACAAGAAACATATATAGAAAAGATAATAACTTCCTGGCAATTCGGCAGAAATGAGATTTGAGGGAGATCTTGACAGAACCTTTCTGGAATACTATACGAGAAGACATGGACCCAGGAGTGTTTATATTGCGCACACCCAGCAGGCCAAAGTTCGGCATCGTCGACGAGATAGTTGACCAGATTCGGATAGAAGACCTCACCCAGATGTGTTGTGAGTTGATCAAGGACGGACGAGTATTGAGTATTCCTCTAATGGTTGGGACGCGTTCCCGAGGACCTGTTCGGCCAGATATCTTCTATAGAATGATGAAGCTACAGAGTACACGATTTCGAGTCCGTACGAGAGACTTCGGATTGACCGTGGCCAAGAACAGTGCAGTGCGTTAATGGCATGGCATGATGTCATAGTGGACGACGATAAGGACAAGTGGAACCAGAGGTTCGTGCGAGACACTGACGAGCTGTGTTTACTTCCCGTCGAGGCGAGAGACCTGATATGCTTACAGAGGCATTGGGATACGGCCAGTTTCCGAAGAAACGTGTGTGGAACACGCAGATATCCAGAAAACGATAAAGGAGTTTGTAAGAGTACAAGCCTCCGTACAGTTCGGCATAGGCAAGATCGGAAGAAACCTTAAGCAGGATTCCTTCTAGGACACTGCTTCAATGATACTTGCATCCAGGATCAGATGCGTCACGTGCATTTAAAGAGCCATTGGCCGACGCCAGTGACAATTTGCTTTACGGGTGGTCATGATGATTGACCGAGAGATGACCAGCGAAGTGCCAGAATGGAATCGTCCCCGTTAGCACACCTGACAGGGCCGATGAGCTGATTGATTGCGAGATAGGTAATCCGCAGAAAAGGTAAGGACCCAAAGACAGAGAACGCCAGACCATGAGCAAGAGGCAAGTAGATATCTTGTGCTGTTAGCATTGGATGCACCTACACCTTCCGGGCTTGAAGTAGGACATACCGACGACGGTATTTATGATTTGTGATTTTGTGATTCGATTATCACGTATCTGTCATCTTGGATTTCGGTATGTTGGGTGTTCTGTTTACATGATTTAGTCTTGATGACTGAGTTTCATGATATTTGTTTTCGTGCACCATGGCTGCACCTACTGGGTATTTATATTTTGTGCATAGTTATTGCACTTGGGATATGTTTTATACACTATTGTATTGGTTTTTGATTTATGCATATTTATTGAACTTGATATCGGTCTGTGCCTTGGTTGCTGATTGATCTCAAAAACTATCTATTAACCGCAATCAAGAACGGCGTCGCTTTGCAGCTAGCCGGTGAGTACGGGTCGGTCCACAAGGATGTTGTGAACATCCTAATCGCGCTAACGAGTTAATTCTGATGGGTGTTCGGATTTCTTATTAAATCTAAAAATTAAATCTATCATTTATCTAAGGCAAAGAATTAAATTTAACTCGGGCAAGGAATTAAAGATCTAACTATCTAACTAGGGTAAGGAATTAAAGATCTAACTATCTAACTAGGGCAAGAATTTAAATTTAATCTAGGGCAGAGAATGAAAAATTACCTAGGGCAAGAATTGAAATTACCTACTTAATTTACAGATGGCTCTCTCCAAACATCAACAAAAGACTTGTCAGATCTGAATTTCTGAAATGAAAAGAGGCATCGAGGCTCTCCAAAAGAATTCTAAATTTTATTCATAGAAAGAGGCATAGGGAGGCATGAAAAGAATACAATGATTTGGGCTTCTATTTATAAGACATAGAAACCTAAGGTTACAATTGATTCGCACGTCTGCATCTACCAAACTATCCTTAGGAAGACCTAGTCAAAGTAGACTCCAAGCTTTGGTAAAATTTTATGTCTGGAAATTTTGGAACTGATTCCGGGCTTCTTGGGCTTTTTATATCTTTGGATCTTTATTCAATTTGGCTTCTCTATTTCTTCCAGATCTCCAGTGAACAATTGCAGTGGACTTTTAACTGTTTGCTTTGTAATCTTGGACTTTGCGTTGCCTTGTACTGATCTTTTGTGTAGGCTTGATTAAGATCCTTCTATTTGTTGGTCAAAGTCCCTCTTTTGAATCATTTTCTATCTTTTTCACTGTTTTAGATCCAAGAACCTGTAACCTGTAACATGTAGCAGACATGCGTCGAAAGCACCAGTTTATTTATAAAACGAATAAGAATGGGGAATATAATAATGCAATATTATGGTATGAACAAATACCCCCAAACTTATCTTTTGCTCGTCCTCGAGCAAACTTATTTTTTATTCTCGACAAAAAACCTAACCGCACTTTCGCAGGGAATTGCGATTGCACTGAGCTCGTGCAACAAGCTGTTAAACCTCTAGGTGTCCCTAGTAGGAGGAGTGTTGTCTCCTGAGGGTTTTCAGCGGATACTACCCACAAAATCCTATCAATTCGGCCCATTGACTTTAATTCTCCAATTAGGTTTTCTAATAAGGAATTCTATTATCGTCGACTCGTAAATTATCCACTCATATTCTTCACACTTTCTCATCATTTAACTTAATATCATATATGTTCTGCAAACTTACTTAACTTTCGGCATTTCTTAAGTTTTCCTTCTACGATTCCATCTCCACTTAGGAATTTCTATCAACTCTACTAAAGATACAAGTTCTATTCTTCACCCCTATCTATCATCTAAACTCCAATCACATATCCCTACGTGTGTGTAAATATCACCCCTACACTTGGAAATTCAAATCAAGCAATCATACTCTTGTCCGTTGTCCAAAATACTTATTAATTGGTGAATTTTTAAATGAATTTTTCTTACACATCCTTCATGCGACTGTTAATACTTCTTGAGGTACCAACAACTGATTACAAGATGTGTTTGCACTTTAAAGCGTACTTCCTAGTCTTGCAACACCCAAGGCTTTTAGCAGTGACTCCCAAACCAGTTGGTCTAAGGCACTAGGTGATGAAGCACCCTCGCTAAATATTTTTCTATTTTTACAGCCTTAAGTAATCACAAAACCAGTGTTAATTTTTTTTCTTCTTTATTCACTTTTTTTTGTACTAAGGACTTAAGACAAGAGCATTTCAAGGTCTCTTCTACTATTCCAAATTTCAAGGTGCGTGATTGTACAAATTGTAGGGTATACATTTTCAGAATTTAGACTTAAGCTGGGAATTATTTTTCAAACTTACACTTTAATAAAGATATCAATAATTTTCCTTTGTTTCGACTTAGCCCAAAAAGTTAACTCAAAATTTGCCTATTTCTAAATAAACTACAAAGACATATACTTTCTACCGCTAAATTTTAAGGAAGGTTATCTTTAGGGTTTTAATTTACTATGTCTAACATCTAGTTGTTCCTAACTAGTTAACCTATCTGTCAAACTCTAGTCAAATAAGCCAAAATTGAATACAATAATTTTTATAATTTTTGAATTTTTTCAATTTTTATGGGTTTTCAAATAAATATGCAAATGCAAAAATATACATATGAATGTGAAGGAAGAAGACGTACCGAGCATACCCCCAAACTAAAACTTGACAGTGTCCTCGCTGTCATGCTGCACCAAGAGGGTCAAAATTGTCGGCACTCACTTGTTTATTTATTTATAATTTTTTTTTATTTTATTGTTTTGAAATTTTTTGTTATTTTTTATAGAAAAAGAAAACAAAAATATATATATACATATATACAACAAGGTTCCCCCAAAACTTAAGCTTGGCCTTACATAAGCCAAAGGTTAGCACCAACCATTCAAAAATCTTATCGTGGTAATGGTCGAGTTGGTGAAAGAATGGAGTGGAAAGAAAAGAGATGAGAAGCACATGAGACCGTGTGGAGGTAGAAACGGGATACGGTCTCGGTGGAGGAGAAGAATGGTGGAAAAGAAGTGGAGTACAATCTTGAGGGTGTAACTCGAGTGAGTAAATTAGCGCAATTTGTGATGACCGAAGTGTTAAAAGTGATTGTGCTCGTTGTGAAATGGGGTTAAATCCCTCAAGATTCGCAAGAAAGCATGGGTACGCCGAACTTGGTATTGGAGATGAAAGCGTAACGGTCTCTTGTACGGTCGGAACGATAGGAAGGACGAAAGGGAGTGAATTAGGGATAGTCTCATTCTCACCGTAGTAAACTATCTCGAACTTGAAGGATTCCATCCATGGTAAAAAACAACTGTAAGCAACCGAGTCTGATAGTTCGACTAACTCATCTGAAAATGTAAAGGACTCAAACTCGGGCGGTGAGTCATCAACATCGTCCGAAAAAGTGAAACACTCGTACATGTTATCGGCTGTGAGAACTGTGTCAGATTCAAAGTAAAAGTTTTCAAGCTCACAGTCGTCAAGCGTGATCTTGTGCATGGTCGGAACGATGGAAAGGAGGGAATTTAATTTAGGAAGTGTAACAGTAGGAGGATGAATTGGAAAATCCGACACATCAAACAAAAATGATTCAACCTCAATATTATCCTCAATATTATCCTCAATACTATCCTCATAATTCTCCTCAATATTTAGCTCATCCATGCCATTATCATCAAAATCAAGACGCATGTGAAGTTCGGGAGAAACAATTAATGACTCGGGATGATGAATTGGACATAAAATTTCGATCAAATCTACTGGTTCATCATCCAAAATAGTCCCGGCGTCTATATCCTCAATCAAGTGAAAATCAATTTTTTCTGACACCTCATCAAAAGCATGGATATTTATCGATTTAGGTTCTAGAGTGGAGGTGTAAAGATTGAAAAGATTAAGTGTGGTTTCACTCGAAAGAGGTTCTTCACAATCTGGCAAATCAAGCACTACAAAATCACACAACTCATCATTTTGGACACATGTTTGAAAATTGGAGTTGTTGGATTCAATTGGGTATGGGTAGGTTTGATTTGGAAATCCTCTCACATTTTCACTCTGTCCAACCGCCTCCTTATGCATTGAAAAATTAGAAGCTAGCGGGAAACTAGCTACCGGTTCACTAGATTGCATAAGGGCGGCAATGGACGCTTCCACATTTCTAGTCATTTTGTTTGTTGCTAAGATATAAGCCTCCAACGACTTTTCCAAACTAGACTTGGGTGGTAAGGGAATTTCGGTAAAAGATTCGAAACTGTTTGGATATGTGAAACTCCCAAAAGGCTGTGTAGAAACAGGGTCTAGTGAAGGTGGGAAAGTCGGGTAGGACTGGTAGGAAGGGAATGGTTGGACAGGATTAAGATCAACATGTGGATAAAAAGGTGGATGGACTTGTTGATTCCTACAACTGGATGAGGGAAGAGGGGTGAAAGATCGGCTACGAGATTGAGCGATATGCTCAGCAATGGACATCGGTTTAGGAGTTACAGCAGGACTTGAAAAAGTGGTATCAACATATGAAGGTGGTAAAGGTTTACTTGGTTGACACAAAGTGGGTTGCAAAGTCTAACTGTTTCTCCTAGACGCTTCTATTTGATCTTTCAAAGATATTTTGGGCACGGAGGGATCTTCCTTAAATCGACCGAAACAATTGACGTACGAGGCAAAATTAGGTTCGGGATACCAAAGTTCAGCAAGAGATTTATGATGTGGGGTACCCATGATAGAAAAATGAGAAAAGAAAGAAGGTAGGTGGTGCAAGTGGGGTGCAAGGATTTCTTAGCGACAAAATTTTTGCAAGTTTTCTAATAAAAATTTTCCTTTTTTTCTCTTTTTTTAATTTAGAACTGTTTGCAAAAAAGATTTTTTTTTGATAATGGGCTAAGACACGCTTTCGATCAACCAAAAATGCACAATCAGACCTAGATCTAGAGTCACCTAGGTCAGCTAGACAGCTCCTAACTGTTCTAAAGGGTTAGAGATAGGACCTCAAACCGCCTCTTCACCGCCAATTGCGGCCATGTAAGTTCTAGGTAAGTGGGAAGGAACCACAGTAGTAGGCCTAATTAAAAACCACTAGCCTTTGACACACTTGCCTAGACACCGCAAAGTCAGGTTAGGATAAACGGCCGATGCCTATAACTAGTTCTCTGTCCTATTGAGCGCGACGTCCTTAGGGCTGAGTCTAGTATTTTTTAATTAAGATTGGTCAATGCAAATGCCTTATGTGATTTCTGGGGTCCTGGGAAGGGTGATGAAATCCCTACCCAATCTGAATTGGTCAAAAGCCCCTTAAAGTCCGATTAAAGATACGCAAAACAGTAAATCACTTGCAATCAAATCATTTTTTTATTTTATGCGCGGCGCAAAGAATCCGGCACAAGATTTGTTATTAGAAGGGGGAAGATTTTAAAGCGCAAAGAATCCTGCAGGAGATTTTTCAGAGGAGATATCAGAGATTTGCAGAGGAGGAGAGAGAAAACTCACAGAGATTTGCAGTGGCGGAAATGTTTTTTTCTTTTACCGCGCTTCTGCCTTTTTTCTGGGCAATCGATCTGTCGCCTCCACCGCGGAAATGCCGTGAAGTGCCGCCTCCACCGCGAAAACGCCGTGAAGTGCCGCCTCCGACCGCGGATCATCCGCGGGTTGGTGCATTCGGCTGTTTTTTTTTTGCACCAGATCGCCGCGGTTGACTTGTTGACTCGGTCCTCCAAATTTCTTCTGTTGTCTATTGTGATATTCCTCTATTTGTTCGGATTTGATATTTGCAGTTTTGATCTATGTAGATTTCCAGATACGAATTTGTTCGTATATCCTGCAAAATTCACACAAAAATACCCTTCCCAAAAATAACAGATGATATATTTATATTTTTTTTTTTCGGATTTTTATGATTTTTTTAATTTTGATTAACCTGAAATTGTAAAAAGGAAATAAAACGCCATCCCCGGCAACGGCGCCATTTGATTTATATGTCAAAAACTAGGGCAAGGAATTAAAGATCTAACTATCTAATTAGGTCAAGAAATTAAATTTAATCTAGGGCAGAGAATGAAAAATTACCTAAGGAAAGAATTGAAATTACCTACTTACTTTACAGATGGATCTCTCCAAACATCAACACAAGACTTGTCAGATCTGAATTTCTGAAATGAAAAGAGGCATCGATGCTCTCCAAAAGAATTCTAAATTTTATTCATAGAAAGAGGCATAGGGAGGCATGAAAAGAATACAATGATTTGGGCTTCTATTTATAAGACATAGAAACCCTAGGTTACAATTGATTCGCACGTCTGCATTTACCAAAATATCCTTAGGAAGACCTAGCCAAAGTAGAATCCAAGTTTTGGTAAAATTTTCTGTCTGGAAATTTTGGAACTGATTCTAGGCTTCTTGGGGTTTTTATTTCTTTGGATCTTTATTCAATTTGGCTTCTCTATTTCTTCCAGATCTCCAGTGAACAATTACAGTGGACTTTTAACCGTTTGCTTTGTAATCTTGGACCTTGCATTGTCTTGTACTGATCTTTTGTGTAGGCTTGATTAAGATCCTTCTATTTGTTGGTCAAATTCCCTCTTTTGCATCATTTTCTATCTTTTTCACTGTTTTAGATCCAAGAACCTGTAACCTGTAACATGTAGCAGACATGCATCAAAAGCACCTGTTTATTTATAAAACGAATAAGAATGGGGAATATAATAATGCAATATTATGGTATGAACAGTTGCACATGTTTATGAATTCACGGATTTTATACGGTTGATTTGATTTTGTGTGTATGGTACGCACTCGTTTGGAAGTTTGCACTCTGTATGGCCTATATGTGCTTATAGTGCATCGATATGTGTTTTGTGTACACAGTGCACACGTTTACGATTTTATACACCTTGGTGTACTCGGTGTTGCTCTTTATGCATTTGAGTTATTGATCGGTATTTTGTGCACAGGATGCACCGTATTCGTATTTCGTGCACTGGATGCACTGTATTTGTATTTTATGCACTAGATTTCATTCTACATTGTTGCACCGGACGGTTATTTATGCATTGCCGCACTGGATTTATACCCCGTACCTAGGTTGCACCCTATCTATATCCTTGAGCATTCATTTTACCAGATTTTTATTTTCGTGCGCGTTGGCACTTGCCGTTCGTTTTCGTGCATGTTACTGCATTATATGCTTTTACGAAACCGATGCGTTTTGGTTGGGTTTGCGCATATTAGGCGCTCGATTTTGGATTTTGTGTACATCAGATGCACTTGAGTGAGATTTTACTCATGCATGTGTGGATGCTCTTGATTTGGATTTTCTTCCGTGCATATTGGATGCGATTTCATTCGTGCGGGACATACACACATGAGTTGGATTTTCGCGCATAATGGGCGCATGATATGAAATGTGATTCTATGCACACCGGATGCATGGGATTGAGGTTTTAGTGCGCTTTAGATGCACTTGGTATTGTTGTCGTGCACACCCGTTGCACTGGTCAGATGCTTTCCTGCATACCCTTTGCACATAGTTTTGGGTTTTCGTGCGTATTGTGGCACCTGTATTTGGCTTTGATTTCCATGCGCACCGGACGTATGTGATTATTAGATACACCTTTTGAGGCTGATTTTGCTTTTGAGCACTTTGTTCTTATGTTGGGTACTATATTGGGTAGTAGCCAAACAAGACTGATCAGAGGACTGTGCCTGAATACATTTTGCATGCATTGATAGTTACCGAAGGGATTTCCAAAAAGCAAGCTATAGTCTCAGTATTTTACATACGTGTACGATACGACACGAAACGTTTAAAACAGGAAACCCTTCTAAATTGTTTTCAAAACGGCGGAACGTACACCTTAAACCAAAGATATATATATATATATATATATATATATATATGGTTATTTTTCTTATAGAGTCGTCCGCCACTGTGCAGTGTTATGCGCATTGCACATCGACTTTAAAGAATTTGGCATGCATTTTCTTCAGATATTTACATGTACAGACTTGATATTTACATGTATAGTTTCGATTTAGAGCATATCGGTTTTGCTTTGGATTTGGCATTCATGTTTTCACCTTGACTCCGATGATTGCGGGATACTTGACGGAGTTTTGATTTCGAGTTTTCTGCTCGTTACGCATGCGCATGTATTGCGCTACGATGCGTTTTATGCATTGATGGTTTCAGAACCCCGTTGATTTGGACATTTTATTGAAATGTTTTAGAATTTATGGGTTTAAATCTAAATTCGGGAACCGAATTTTTTTAAGGGGGGAAGATTGTATCATTTCAAAAAAATAAAATATTATTTTTGGGAATTTTCATAATTTAACATTAATTTTTAATGAATATTTTAATATCTCGGTATAATTAAATACCGATAAATGGGGAAAATTATGAAGAAAATTATGAAAATTCTAAAATAGGTTATTTTGTGGAAATATGACATTTTAAAGCTTTTATGGTTAAGTATATGCTATTTTAATGTTAATCGCGATTAAAAATCGCTAATTGGATTTTTGGCTTTTTGTGCAAAATTGTGCACATAACATTTTCCACACTTGTCACACTTGTTTCATGTTTTGGATTCTTGGTGGCCTAGGGTTGAACCATACCTAGATGACCATGGTGGATTGAACCATTTGGTTAGGTTAATTAGTTTTAACTAAGGGTTTTGGCCTTGTTTAAGGGTGATTAGGGTTAGGCTTAACTTGTGTAGGGGGAGAGTGAGCCATGATAGCTTGTGTGTGCTAACATTTATTAAGAGAGAGAGAGAGAGGTGGCTAGGGTGTGCCATGATCCATCTCATTCTTCAATACCCTTTGTGCTCTTCACATCCCCTCTCACTCATATCACTCCCTCTCATCACTCACATCCTACCCTCACATCTCCCACTCTTACACTCCACCATACTACAATACTTCACCCTACATCAGCCCCAACTGTTCAACATCAGCCACCATCAGCAGCAACAGCCCTTCCTCCTTCCTCCTCTTTCCCTTCTCCTACATCCTAGGACCCCCTTGAGGTATAATCTCACAACCCAACTCTTTTCTTGCTCAGTTATGGTTAGTTAGCTGAAATCTCGTGTTATTATGTGAATTAGTGCTAGTTTTAGGTAAATTGAGTGAGATTTGGCCAAGAGATGGTTTTGAATGTTAGAGTAGCCTTATTAGGGGTATTTGAGACCAGTTAACCCAAGATTCACCCAAATACCAGATTTATTCGACTTGGCGTAAATTAGCAATTTTGTCGATTTTGTGACCTTTCTGGAATCTGCTACAACCCGAGATACCCTAAAATAAAATTGACTTGGCAGTGAGATATGCAGGCAGATAGAAACCAACACCCAAAGACCTAGCCCCCAAAACCCATTCCAGGCCACAGATTAATTCCCCCTGGCCGCAATTTGCGGCCAGAGCAGTAGGGAACTGCCTCGTTTTTGGTGCACGGCTCTTTTACCTGTAAACTTGACCCTGGGTATGTCTAGTTTTTTCTGATTCCAATCAGGGTAGAATCTGGGTTGATTTTCTTGTGTTGGAGCATGATTTACGACTTTTTTTAACATGGTTTTGGATATTCGATGATTCGTTTCTGTCGAGTGGCGTTTGAACGCCAACGGCAGAGAGATACTGGCTGTGTTTGCACGCGAGGCTATAGGTTTTTACCTACGGGCGTAGCGTGTACCATTTTGGTTTCCGACGCTGTTTTCATGTGCTTTAGCATTGGTGATATCCTTGTAGGTACCCCACGTGGCGTCGAGGCATTAGAGATGCAAATGGAGACATCGGCATCGGCACACGAGAAGCAAGGTGAGTAGATTTATATCTACGGAGAGAAGTCGGGTGGATGGCGTATAGCACCCCCGTAGTCCGATGTCTATTGTACTATATATATATATATATATATATATATATATATATATATATATATATATATGATAGCTTATGTGTGACTTGGTTGTCAAGGATGTGTTAGGTGTACTGTGCATAGATTAGGCTTAGAAGTAACTAGTGTAGTTCCTAGTCACGAACCTAGAATAGGCTTACACCCACATGCATACACGTGCATATTTACTATGTTTACACTGTGACGATGAGGATATTGGAGGACATTGGAGATGAGTCGATGAGTTTGGGCATAGTGCCGTGATATCGGTGATGTGATGTGATTCGTATTTGGGATACGATACATGATTTTTAGCGGGCCTTGGGACGAGTGTTTCACACACGCATTCTTAGTAATGGTATCGATTTGTACTAGACTTAGATCAGTACCCCAGATTATCTGAGATGATGATAAGGATACCAAATAGTTGATGAGCTGATTGTGATATTGACCCGTACCCAGCTACTGGGATGCCGTACGACGGTTTACCGTACGAGCTATATATTGATGATTGATCCGCGCTCATGACTCGAGGATGTTAGATGACATACGGTATAGTACGCGATACTATTGAGGCAGGATCACCGACTACTGTATTTATATTTACGTATATATCGACTCAGATTTAGGTGGTTTCCATACCCCTCCCGATTGACTTGGTAGTTAGATCAGTAGTTAGTATAGTAGATGTTAGATTAGACCCGAGTCATACCTATTTCAAAAACTTATGAATCGGGAATATCTTAAAAACAAGTAAAGAGATTCTACGGATATTTTCAAAGGACGTATCTTTCTTTAAAACTCCGTAGCCCTTATTTTACTAAAAACCCCGATTTGTCTTATTTCAAATGGCACAATTGCATGACACATACATATTGATGTAGACTCTGTTAGTTATATGTATGCCCTAGAGGCCATTACTGTACATAGGATGTATATTGTAGTGGATGCTGGGACATATATAGGGAGGACTTTCTTGCTCGACATGATAATATGCTATCTGGTTGCTCTTTACCTTAATATATATACTGATTGTCTCTCTGTTACATGTTGGTAAAGCCCTTAGGATGTGTACTTGACTACCTGGACTATGATGCAGATCATACTAGTGGGGACATGGTAGTCTATAAGTACATCCTTCAAGGTCCCTAGTCGTGGGTGTATCGAGACGGGGCATCGATATACCAGAGTAGACTAGCGTATAACTTCTCGACCCATTCTGATGGGCAATGGATGATCCCATATCCATTGGTGTTTGACATCAGAGATGATATACGGGTGCTCAGTGGAGATTGGGTACACTGGACGGACTCGCCGAGAACTCCCAGATGGTATTATACCTTACGTCCGATAGCAGTTCTCTTGTGACACTGGTATAGAGTAGTCTGTTGACCCGAGATCGTCATAGAGTCTTGTGTGATTCCAATTGTGCTTTGATTTCCACCTTACCACGTCCAAGAGGGCGTGCAAAACGGTGGTTTTTGGGTATAGTCCCAAATCACATGGAGGCAATGAGCGATAGGAGGGGATTCGTCTCTCCCGGTATAGGGAGTTGATGTTGCGCTGTGTTCGATTGGCTATAACCGGAAATCCCTGGCCAGGGTTGCTGAGATTTACTGGTAAGTGTTACCAGTAGTTTCTCAAACTGTTATAGACCTAATATCAACACGTCTTATCGAGCTATTGTGGTCTGACGTTTACCACCCCTAGGCGAGATATGCGACATATCAGACGACGAGACCGGACTGTACGGTAAGTGTTACTAGTTGGATTCACAGGAGTGTGAGCGGGCTTGCTCGTCGATCTTCTAATCGCTCAATACCCGGGTGGCTGTTACGTTTAGCAGACCGCTTGCGGCTTGTAGGTGTTTGATATGATCATCACCTGCTGCCGGCGTATTGACGAGTCTTTAGAGTCCTACATAGAGGTTTCCTGGCTCAAGCGAAACGAAATAGGAGCGCATATGAGATATGTGCGGGACCAAGAATAATACCAGTATGTGATACTGTATTCGATTCTCACGATTTATGACAGTGATCGGTTATATGCGATATAGCCGGGTTATCGGATCAAGTGTTGATTCGATAAGTTGTTACTATTGATATTAGTCGGTTATATGAGATATGACCGGATCGTTAAATCAAGTGTTGATTTAATGATTTAATGTATAATTATATATTTGATATATTACTTTACATTAACTAGTATTTGTTCACTTAAGATGGATTTTCTCACTTGATGTGCACATTGTATGTATGATATAGTTTTGTGCACTAATTTGTATCATGTTTGATGATACATGCAAACTTAGGTGTATGTTTGATTTAAACCTTGGTTAAGTAAATGGTTAGGGTTTTTATTTATTCATTTATTTATTTATTTTGGCAAAAAGAGAAATGGTGGCTTACTTTGTTTTATAGTTGAAGTTTCATGAAGCTTTGAAAAACTCTGCCATTTTTGTTTCATGCTAAACCTAACCATTCACCTAACCTTAGTTTATTCTCTACACTTAACCATGGTTGCTAATATGATAAAAATGACTTATTTTCTATTTTCCAATAATTCTTATCATATTCTTTATCATCTTCTTCTTCTTCTTCAAGAAGAACGAAGCTTGCTAGCTTCAATGGCGAAATGAGATAAAGAGTGAGAAATCCAATTCTAAAGTGAACCCACTTCCTATTTCTTCATCCTCTACCACTTGCCAAGTAGTATAGGGTGTTTTCTTCACAAGTTTCATGACTTGGTGAAGTTGGAGCTTGATCTCGTGTTGCCTCGACGTAGATCATCTTCGGCATCGAAGTCGACGACCTAGCCCGCCCATTTCTCCGATGAAGCCGACGCTAGAGTCCGGGATCCGATGATCGCAGCGAGGGGACGTCAACACGGAGATAGAGAAGTGGAGGACCGGATCTACAAAGGTTGTATTTCCGTTCACTTAGTACTAAAGAAGTTTAGTAGCTTGTAGTTTCACCTTTTCTCTAGTTAACGATCAAGTTAGGGTTTCTCGACACCGGAAATTTTTGAATTTGGCATGGTTGATGCCTTGTGTAACCTCCTTAGTGTGCCTAGGAACCCTACAGTGGTATCAGAGCCTAGCTAGAGCGTTAGGCGAAGCGTAGACGACGTTAGAAATCTGAACGAACCCCGAAACCCTAACTCAAACCATTCTCTGGAAATTTTCTGAAAATTTGGATTTTTGTGAATTAAAAATTGCCAAAAAATTTAGCAGGGAATTGTAGGAGTTACTGTGAAGCACGTGACTCTAACTCGACCAAAACGCCGCGGAACCGCGGCCCCACCCTGGCTTGCGCGGCGGTTCCTCGGCCATATTGGTGAGTTAGGCCACGTGGTTTGCACAGTAATTCTTTTCTGGTAGTGCTGTGTCTTCTGGGAATTTTTAAAACATACTCCACTGTTGAGTTTTCTGGGGTTGTTTTGGGGATTCGATTATTCGATCGGATTGTCTAATTTTGTCTATGTGTTTTCCGGATAATTATTGAATATGTTAAAAAGTTCGACCGGATATGAATACCCACTTTTTCCCCTGTCGGGAAATTTCCAAGTGTTGGATCTTTCCGCGGTTTAATAACGTTCTAAGTAGTGCAAGTAACGCGATGGTCCCTCTAGAAGACAACAAACCTTAACTCGATTATGTGACCGTCTTGAACTGCCCTTTGAACCTTAGGGTTTGGGGCCGTACGGCGTGCCACATGTGAGGCGTTGGCTTGACCCTTCTACGGCTGGACCGTTGGTACTGAGGCATGAACTGGATGTTTTTAAACTTGTTTCATGTGTTGAGCTGTTTCGGGAAAACTTGGGTGTTTGACTGTTCGATCGGAAAATTTAACATTTTCTGTTTATCTGGAATGTGATACAATATTTGGAATTCACAAGTAGTTATGAGATAACTTATTTGAATGTTATAAACATAGCACTTTAGTCTCACTTGATTGGTTGCCACGGAATTTTGATGTGATCAATAGTCCGTCGCAATCACGTAGCGTACGCGGATACTCGCCGGATAAACTTAATAAACTGCTACACCCCATAGCCCCGACCAAGTGACTGTAAGATAACCCCATCGCCGAAAGCATCCGTTCGGGTGCTCGCGGCAGCGGTGTTCCGCCTTGATGCACTTCGTCGACGGCGTCGGGGGTGCGGCCGTCTACTGAAGTTTGCGACGAGCATTCGATTAGGATGTCGGGAATCTTGTTGAATTTCCCGACTTGATATTGAAAAGAGTTTTCGATAATGAGACTAAAATGCGGGGTTTATAATTGTTAGGCATGCGATGTCTAAGGAATTCATTTGATAAAGCATGCGATGTCTATAAAGGTTGCGGATTCCAACTGTTGTAGTTTTACACTTTCTTTTCTGCGACCGTAAGTGTAATATGTGATATCGCCGGTTTCGTTGCTATATGTAAACGACAATTGGGATGCGTATATTTACTTACGTTGATGACATGTGATGTTATGTGTTGCTGGATATGTTATATTGGATCGTCGTATTTGAATAGCCGGGGGGTTTTTATGTGAGATGAGTGTTTTTTCATTTTCATTCATGTAAAAACTCGTATGTAATATTCTTGTATTGGGGCACTTCTAGGTTGCGGAAGATGTCACCTTTTGTATATTATTTACTTTTCCGCACTAGGATAGACCCAAGGAGGAGGGCACAAGTAACCGGGTTCTGGAGTTCAGTGGGAGACCAACTCGAGGAGTCGAGTCCGGGTCTCCTAACTCTAGAATTGGTAGGGTTTCTTGCTGCTCTCGTAGGGGTCTAGGGGTGTGGGTTTGGCTATTCATCACGACCGTGGAATCCGTGTTTTATACTGGCTCGTATTGAAAACACGGATGTCCTAGTATATCCAATATTTCATATGATTCTTCTGCTGCGATATCTGTGATGTGATCATTTGATACTCTGTGATAGATACTATATATAGTATATATGATATATTATATAGACGTTACTTATATTTTACACCCGTACTAGCCCTGCCCTGCTCTGCCGTTAGTTACCTAACCTAACGGTGCACGAGGGGACATCGAGGCGAATGCGGATGGCATAAGTGTACGTCGTATTTTTCCTTGATGTTTAGGTGATTTAAATGATGCGACTTCATTAATGTGATTAATGAAAGAAAAGAAACCTAAGATGTTGTGGAATCGAATTTCAAAAATAAAACAAGGTAGCTACAGTTCTTGCTTTGCATCGCGGTGTTCCTTGTAGAACATCCTGCACCTTATTCGATGAGGAAAGGGCCGAGATCCCTTCGCCAGGAGTGACCCCTTTAGCAATAACTGGCAGATGCTACACACTCAGTTTGTCTTTTGATTGCTTTTATAGTTTCTGCTTTGCACAGTGATATATATGATATATCCCGCACCTCATTCGACGAGGAAAAGGCCGACGATCCCTTCACCGGGAGTGACCCCTTTAGCAAAACTAGAAAAGCCTCAGAAACACTCCATTTTAAAATCAATCGATCCTACAACGATATCAAGTTCATTACGCAATAGGTTTTCAGAAAAACCAGTCGTAGCCCTCTGTCATTTCAGATAAGTAGTAGTTAGTATTCGTGCTGCGTTTGTTGGCCTTTGTCAAGGCGTAGTGTGCGGTAGCTAACTGGTGCTTATCTGCTTATGCATATGATGCATATTGGGTTAGGGTAGTCGTTCGACCTTGTTGTCCTTTGTCAAGGGTCGTGCAGGTGGGTTTAATTCAATCAGGAAATGACGGGTTGAACTTGACTAGCATCCTATGGTTTGTTGTCCTTTGTCAAGGTCATAGGAGGTTAGGGGCAAAATATTATCGTGAATTTCAAGTGTTGAAATTTGGAATGAGATTGCATACCTTCTATGAGATAGTTGGATCCCGATACCCACTGCGAGTAAGAGTTACTCTTGGGATAGTTTTACACATTACAATTAACCGATCAAGTAGGTGTCTAGAAAGGTGTTAACGAGGTTACGCCTCTGGGAAAATGAGGTTTACATTAATTAGGTTCGTGCGAAAGCTCGGGGGACCTCCCTCAAAGTACTGACACTGGCCTGGCTGAAAGATTGGAGAACTTGTAGCGTGTAATTAATCCCGGCTAGTCCTTCCTTTTAGGGTTTGAAGGAAGATTTGATAAAAACAGTGGGAGCCATCCTGATTAGATAAAATAATAACCAATCTGATCTTGCAAGAGTGCACGCAGAGTGTTTTCTTCTCTCTCTCTCCAGGTAGCGACCATATCACGCCTTAATCAAGATAATAATACGGAAGTATTGACCGAACCCGCTTGTTATACTGAGCTGGGGAACGTTGGTCCCGCTCCAACTTATAATTGTTATAAGACAGAGCAGGAAATTGGGGAATACCAGATTTCCCGTGCCGCCCAAACGAAGAAAGTGCATATGAAGCATCTTCTTCGGATGTGTTCATTACAAAGAACTGTTTCTCAGTATCCTCTGCGTCCTTGGTATTTGATACCGGATCAGGATCCCAGATATGTAATCTGTTACATAGGGCTACAGAAAGGTGGAGAACTGAGAACGGGTGATAAGTTTCATGAGGCAGAAAACGGTGCAAGTGTTGTAGCCAAGTCTGTTGGTCACTGTTACCCTGTATTACCAATACATTGATTTTGAACGAATGCTATTAGATACCGAACCTGATATACAAAATCATATCAGTCTCTTTATTTATTAAAGAAAGGATATAATTTTGTATTGTTGGATAATGTTTTGAACATTTCCTATATCAAAAGTTGATCGGTTCAGGCACGTTATCTAAAAGCATTGATGTTCTAAATCAAACTACAGTTCTTAGTATACTGAACACACACAAGAGGAAGGGTTCAGAAATGAACGGATCCTTCTTGAGGTATTTTAGACTAGGTCATATCAATGCGACCCGACTGGCTAAGTTGCACATAGATGCATATTTAAATCTGTTTGAATTTACATCTTGTGAAACTTGCCAGTCATGTCGCAAAGATTATATGACCATAGCTCTGTTTATTGGAAACAGCGAAAGAGTTAGTAAACTCTTGGGACTGATACATGATGATGTATGGATGGTCCCCTGTCTACACATGCCAAGACCGGTTCTTTGAACTTCATTACATTCTCTGATGATCTTTCGAGATTCAAACCTATGTTCCTGTTGAAACACAAGTCCGAACCTTTTGAGATATTCACATAATATGATTTAGAAGTAGAGAACCAAAATACGGGTTTAAGTATTACGTCCTTTGATGTGATCGAGGAGGAGAATACTTGAGCACGGAAATCCTGGACTGTTCTAAAGAAGAATAAGATTCTCTCCCAGAATTACTCCTCCGTATACACCATAGCACGATGGTATATCAGGGCGGAGCAGATACACCCTATATGATATGGTGTGCTCTATGATGAGTACTGCCGAGTTACCTATTTCCTTTAGGGAGTTATGCACTTATGAAGTTGCATACCTATTGAATAGGGTTCCGATCAAATCAGATGCCTACCATTTCATATATGATATGGAAAGGGAAGAGCTCATCTCTTAAGTCAGTTAAGATTTAGGGTTGTCCAGCCTATGTCTAAAAAGCAAAATCCGGACAAGCTCGAGGCAAGGTCTGTTATGTAGAACTGGAAATGTTCCAGCTATACAAACTGCAGCTGATGATTTGGTAAAACCGAAGGATTCAATAGTAACCAACGAACCTCAGCCTCTCCGCCGATCTAGTAGGGTTCCTCACCCACCAGAGAGTTGCTTCGGTTTCTCTATGACAGTGGGAGCGAGGATTGCATCATGAGATGATGACCCAACTAGTTTCGAGCTGGCCATCAGGAGTGAGACTCTGTAAGAATGGCTGGATGTTTATCGATCTAAGATGGAATCTTTATACACCAACAAAGTATGGACTTTGGTTGCTTTATCTGAAGGGTTAAATCCCCATCAGGAGCAAGTATATCTTGAGAAGATTACATTGTGTAGATGAAAAAGTTGAGACTTTCAAAGCTAGACTTTTAAAGGTTTTCGTCATCGACCAGGCGTGGATAATGATGAAACCTTTTTCCAGTGTCTATGCTTAAGTCCATCCAGATCCTACTTGCTACGGCTACCTACCATAACTACGATATCTGGCGGTTGGGTATCTTGACTGCTTTTCTAAATGATGATTTGGAAGAAAGCGTCTATAAGTACACAGCCAGAGGGCTTCGTAAATATTAGGATCAGCGGAAACGTGTGCAAGATGTTTTATGTGATGAAGCAGGCATCGCGGAGTTGGAACATCTGTTTTGATGAGTTAGTCAAACAGTTTTACATCATCAAAATGGTAGATGAACCTTGTATATACAAAAAGGTAGTAGGGAGTATGGTGGTGATCCTCGTAGAGTACGACGATGACATACTCTTGATAGGGAAGTAGTTTCCTATACTACGCTCGGTCAATCTCCGCTTATCACAATGATTCTCCAAATAGGGTCAAAGTTTGGGTTTTGGATCTATGAGATAGATCTAATTGGATATTAGCATACTCACTAGTTGTAGTGAGATGGTATCAATTGATCCTGGGGAGAATCACTGGAAAGGTTTCAGGATGATAATGACGACTGAATGTCAGTCACAGGCATTGCCTTTACCCTCAGTGAAGGGACGGTATGTTGGAAAAGTTCCAAGCTAGATACCGTGGCATACTAGACGATAAAGGCTGGATACATCGCTACTTAAGATGCTACCAAAGAGGCAGTTTGGGTGTATATTGGTTCATGAGATGAACTAGGTTCCTACCATTGTGTGACAATGGAAGTATGGCTTTGGCCCAGGAATCCCGGTCCCATCAGTGACCCAGACGTATTCTAAGGAAGTGTCACCCGATCATGGATATGGTTGATCTCCAGGGTGATCGAGGTTAGGAGAGTAGACTCAGAGGACGACACGGCAGATCCACTCACGAAGGCCTATTCCCAGATAGAGACTTTCATGGGATGGTTGAGTATGAGATACTGCAACCACTGCTACAGATGGCCCTAGTGCAAGTGGGAGATTGTTAGGTATATGTATGCCCTATAGGCCATTACTGTACATAGGATGTATATTGTAGTGGATGCTGGGACATATATAGGGAGGACTTTCTTGCTCGACATGATAGTATGCTATCTGGTTGCTCTTTACCTTAACGTGTATACTGATTGTCTCTCTGTTACATGTTGGTAAAGCCCTTAGGATGTGTACTTGACTACCTGGAATATGATGCAGATCATACTAGTGGGGACATGGTAGTCCATAAGTACATCCTTCAAGGTCCCTAGTCGTGGGTGTATCGAGACAGGCATTGATATACCAGAGTAGACTAGTGTATACCTTCTCGACCCATTCAGATGGGCAATGGATGATCCTATATCCATTGGTGTTTGACATCAGAGATGATATACGGGTGCTCAGTGGAGACAGGGTACACTGGACGGACTCGCCGAGAACTCCCAGATGGAATTATACCTTACGTCAGATGGCAGTTCTCTGGTGACACTGGTACAGAGTAGTCAGTTGACACGAGATCGTCATAGAGTCTTGTGTGATTCCCACTGTGCTTTGATTTCCACCTTACCACATCCAAGAGGGTGTGCAAAACGGTGGTTTTTGGGCACATTCCCGAATCACATGGAGGCAATGAGCGATAGGAAGGGATTCGTCTCTCCCGGTATAGGGAGTTGATGTTGCGCTGTGTTCGATTGGCTATAACCGGAAATCCCTGGCCAGGGTTGCTGAGATTTACTGGTAAGTGTTACCAGTAGTTTATCGAACTGTTATAGACCTAATATCGACACGACTTATCGAGCTATTGGGGTCTGACGTTTACCACCCCTAGGCGAGATATGCGACATATCAGACGACGAGACCGGACTGTATGGTAAGTGTTACTGGTTGGATTCACAGGAGTGTGAGCGGGCTTGCTCGTCGATCTTCTGATCGCTCAATACCCGGGTGGCCGTTACGTTTAGCAGACCGCTTGCGGCTTGTGGGTGTTTGATATGATCATTACCTGCTGCCGGCGTATTGACGAGTCTTTAGAGTCCTACACAGAGGTTTCCTGGCTCAAGCGAAACGAAATAGGAGAAGATATGAGATATGTGCGGGACCGAGAATAATACCAGTATATGATATTGTATTCGATTCTCGCGATTTGTGACAGTGATCGGTTATATGCGATATAGCCGGGTTATCGGATCAAGTGTAGATTCGATAAGTTGTAACTATTGATATTAGTCGGTTATATGAGATATGACCGGATCGTTAAATCAAGTGTTGATTTAATGATTTAATGTATAATTATATATTTGATATATTAATTTACATTAACTAGTATTTGTTCACTTAAGATGGATTTTCTCACTTGATGTGCACATTGTATATATGATATAGTTTTGTGCACTGGTTTGTATCATGTTTGACGATACATGCAAACTTGGGTGTATGTTTGATTTAAACCTTGGTTAAGTAAATGGTTAGGGTTTTTATTTATTCATTTATTTTTTTATTTTGTCAAAAAGAGAAATGGTGGCTTGCTTTGTTTTATAGTTGAAGCTTCATGAAGCTTTGAAAAAGTCTACCATTTTTGTTTCATGCTAAACCTAACCATTCACCTAACCTTAGTTTATTCTCTACACTTAACCATGGTTGCTAATATGATAAGAATGACTTATTTTCTATTTTCCAATAATTCTTATCATATTCTTTATCATCTTCATCTTCTTCTTCAAGAAGAAAGAAGCTTGCTAGCTTCAATGGTGAAATGAGAAAAAGAGTAAGAAATCCAATTCTAAAGTAAACCCACTTCCTATTTCTTCATCCTCTACCACTTGCCAAGTAGTATAGGGTGTTTTCTTCACAAGTTTCATGACTTGGTGAAGTTGGAGCTTCAACTTGTGTTGCCTCGACGTAGATCATCTTCGCCATCGAAGTCGACGACCTAGCCCGCCCATTTCTCCGATGAAGCCGATGCTAGAGTCCGGGATCCGATGATCGCAGCGAGAAGACGTCAACACGGAGCTAGAGAAGTGGAGGACCGGATCTACAAAGGTTGTATTTCCGTTCACTTAGTACTAAAGCAGTTTAGTAGCTTGTAGTTTCGCCTTTTCTCTAGTTAAAGATCTAGTTAGGGTTTCTCGGCACCGGAAATTTTTGAATTTGGCATGGTTGATGCCTTGTGGAACCTCCTTAGTGTGCCTAGGAACCCTACAGACTCTTCACTGTTGCGTTGATTTATCTGATTCCTCATTTTCATTGCTATTCGCATTTCATTTCTTGTGCTATAGTTATATTACCATCATGCTGTTAGGACACCAGCACCATTATCGATGATGCGTATGTTCCACGTACACTTGCTTGCCGGCTCACACACTCCATCAGCGATAATTGCCATGTCACTACACTGTAGTACTGTTGCATTCAGGATACGATCCTTGCATGGCATACTTGTACACATACTCATTGTACAGTTATATTTGTGCACATACTTACTGTATATTCATACTGGTACACATACATGTTGCACATACATAGATGATATTTCTAATTTTGGGAACTGCAGGATACTCTAAAAAAATTGATTCAGTTTAAAAGCGGCTTTCCCCAATATGTGCATATTACTATTCCTTGTTGCATGATAGACAGATATGCTTGCATTTCTTTTACATGTCACATATATCATGCCTCTGATTATACGCATTGAGATATGTTGTTTTCATGATATTTCTGGATTTGGGAACCGTGGATATTCCAAAAGGAAATATGTAATTGTTTTAAAAAAAACCCGGTTACCCTTGATATGATATTTCAGTGCGTCCACCATGTGTTTTCTCGGTGCTAGAGTGATATGTGAAACCCGATTAGAGGAGGAAGATGAGGCCGATTGCGGGTACATGGTGAACCCGGTATGGTACCCCGGGGCGAGAACGGATCGCTGTGTAGTAGACGGTGAGCCTGGCAGAGGGAATACTACCTACCGGTGATTGTATTTGAGCTCGGCAGATGTCCGGAGGATACCGACCGGAGTTGAGAGATGGATATGGGCGTACTGCTGGGGCCGAGGGCCGATACCGCAGACGAAGCCCGTGGGCAGACCCGGACTGACGGATGCCGATATATGAGGATTTACGTGCCGATGCTAGGCACAGTTTTCATGATGTTTTCCATTCTTTTGATTATATCCTCAAATCTACATGCATGTTGCTTATTGTTATTGGGTGACTGGTGGACGGGATCCACACATATACAGACATTGATCACAAACAGACCTCGATTATATTGATCATACTTCATTTGGTATATATAACAGGGTATAAGGGCGCTGTTATATATACCCTTACACCAATATTAATGGAATGAGACGCTAATATATGTGTATTGATATCCATTGTGATACTTTATCATATTTACCCCATGTAGACATACCTTGTATTTATGACATGCTTTCACCTGAGGCACTGGCACGAGTACTTGGCACTACCTACATGTTTAGATGTTACATTGCCACCTTATCATGCTTCAGACTTACGCCTTGAGGATTATATTATATCTGCTTGTAGATATTTTTCTATTCACGAGTTGGCAACTCACCCCCGTTGTGCCACAGTTCTTGCAGGTTTTGCCGTACAGGTTCCATAGCGGCATTTCCGGCACATTGCTTTCCTTGCGGGTGATTTGCTTGGTAGGTGGGTTCTTGCATCAGAACCACCCTTGTTTATATATTATTCATTGTATTTAGAAATTCCATCAACCAAAACATGTATATTGTTTCAGACTTAGACACTAGTGATGTATTATTTTGACTTTAGAGTCGCGCCTTGTAGTATAACGGTTTTCATGCTGTTTTGAGTTTTCTTTGAGTTTTGATCCTCGCCTTTCGGCGTTGTATATCATATTGCGTGTGTGGTTGTGACCGTCGATTGACGAAGAGCTAGCTCCCGCTTGGGGATGCGTTTTATCATTTCGTACATATTATTTATGTTGCACCCCGTTAAGGGCCAGTATTTACAAAAGAAACTCTGCCGAAATTTTTAGAAAAGACTTTACATTTTAAACACACATTTTCGGCTTAGTTATTTAAAAACCTTGACTTCAAAACATGTTCTTCACTTCTTTAAAGTAGTTTTCTTTGTTTATTACTTAAAAAGGTTTTAGATTTCTGGGCGTTTGGCTTACTTGGATTAGATGAGGTCCTATAGACTTCATATGATTCAAGTGCCAGTCACGGGCTATTTCGGGTCGTGACAGAGACGAAACCCCTCCTATCGCTCATTGCCTCTATGTGATTCGGGACTGTACCCAAAAGCCACCATTTTGCATGCCCTTCTGGACGTGGTAAGGTGGAAATCAAAGCACAGTGGGAATCACACAAGACTCTATGACGATCTCGGGTCTACAGACTAACCTGTACCAGTGTCACCGAAGAACTGCTATTTGACAATAGGTATAATACCATCCAGGAGTTCTCGGCGAGTCCGTTCAGTGTACCCAGTCTCCACTGAGCACCCGTACACCATCTTTAATGTCCAACACCAATGGATATGGGATCATCCATCACCCATCATATCGGTCAAGATGCGTATACGCTAGTCAACTCTGGAGTATCGATGCCCTGTCTCGATACACTCTCGACTAGGAACAATTATAGGATGTACTCATGACTACCCTGGCCCCACTAATATGATCTATATCATAGTCCTAGTAGTCGAGTACATATCCTAAGAGCTTTATTAACACGTGATCACAAAACAGTATTTGTTAACATGATAAGATAAAATGAAACCAGATAGCATACTATCATATCGAGCAAGAAAGTCCTCTCTATATATATCCAAGCATCCACTAGAATATACATCATATGTACAACAATGGCCTCTAGGGCATGTATATAAATAACAGATATCTATGTATATGTATATATACATATATGTATATGTAGATACATATATGTATGTATACATACATATATGTATGTATATACATATAATATATACATATGAATATACATATAATATATATATATATATATATATATATGTGTATATGTAAGCCCGCGGCGGCACCCCGGCCGTCGATCCGACGCCGGAAACGCGGAAACACAAAAACTTTACAAAACTTGCAACCGGCACCACCACGCACTTTTCACCCGGATCGGGCCATTAACCTAGCAACTAGAAAAGTAAAATACGGGTAGAGAAGTATACCAAGCGATCCGTGTCCTTCGGTCTTCGTCTCCACTCCGATCTCCCGCGGATACTCCGTCCGTCACCTCCTCGTCGAAACGGGCACCACATCGCCAAAGTCTTTTACGGGCTCCCACCTCTTGACCGAGGCAACTCGGGCGCGAAGTTGGCTAGCCGACGCGTCCAAAGAGTGCTGTAGATGAAGTGTAGTTGCCATGTCTCTTTAGGGTTTATGAAGTTGCCATGGTATGTGGAGAAATCAACCTTTTTGGAGTGGTGAGGAATTTGTAGCAAGCTAGGAAAAATGTGATGAAGAAAAAAGGCCACACCAAAATGAACCTCTCTCTCCTCACCCCTCAAAAGTGGCCGGCCTCTTTTCATGGTGGAGATTGGAGAGAGAAAAAGGCAAGAGCAAAAAAACATGTGTAGAAAAATGGTGTGTATATAAAAAGGAATATCTTTCACAACCATTTTCCAAACTCATCAAATCAAAGCACCATCAAATGAAAAGCAATGGAAATGACCATAATAGAATCTTATGATTATGAAGCCACATATATGCATGAAACCCCTCAACAAATAAGTTAATTGCAAACCTGCAATTAACCCCCTCCATCAGAAAGTCCGGCCGTGAAGGAATAAAAGAAAACCGGCCGGAACGGAATGCAAACTGGCAACTCCAGAAAATCGATCCCGTAATAAATTACAGGAAAACCCCGCTACTGCAAATACATGCCCGCATTTGTATTCCCACTGAACACAAATGCAAAGAGACAAAACTACACTATCAAATAATAGGATCCGGCTTAAGCCAAAGCCGGCTAGTAAAAACCGTCCGATCACGATCTGTGCAATACCGCACGTATCTGATCGAACCCTGCCATATCTCCATACGGCCTCTACAGCGTTTCGTCCGAAACCTGAGTAACTGTGTGTGTGGTGGACTCTAAAGACTCGTCAATACTATGGCTGTGGATTTAACCACCAGCACGTCCGAGGTATCAACCATACGTGACGGGCTACCAGCTATTGACCAAAAGGGACGTCAATGAGCGAACTCATCCTGACACCCTACTGAGCCTGTCAGTGACAATATCCGTACAGTCCGGTCCGTTCGTCTATGAGCATCGCATGGCGGGCCTAGGGGGTTGGTAAAAGTCAGACCCCCAAAAGCGGTACAAGTCGTGTCGGAGTGCAGCCTAGAATACCCTGAGATACTACTGGAATACCTACCAGCAAATCTCCTGCCTTGGCCAAGGAATTTTTATGTTCTAGCTCTCCTCGACACAGCGCGACCTCACCCCTAATACCGGGAGAGACGAACCCCTGCAGATCCGCTCACCGCCTCCATGTGGCTCGGGACTGTACCCAACTAAAACCTGTTTGCACGACTTCTTTGAGCCGTGGTAGGGTAGTAATCAAAGCACAGTGGGAACTCACACGAGACAAATGATGATCTCAGGTCGATGAACTAACCTGTACACATGTCACCAGGGAACTGCTATCTGACGTCTGGTATAATCCCAACTAGCAGGTTCCCGGCGAGTCATGTCTGGTGTACTCATAACCCAATGAGCACCTGTATACATCTTAGGTGAACCAACTGACACCAGTGGTATGTGAGACCGGCCACCGCCCCTCGTTGGGGTCTCGACTGTAGACACTAGTCTACTCTGGAGAATCGATGCCCTGTCTCGAAACTCCCACAACTAGGGACCTTTTAAGGATGTGCTTATAGACCCCAGCTCTCACTTATATGATCGCCCTCATACTGCTGGAAGTCAAGCAAGAATCATAGGGGCTCTATCAACGTGTAATAGCGACTCATAAGGTCACCTAAAGCAGTACACGATGATAAAGATAAACCAGATAGCATACTATCATCTTATGTAAGACTGTCCTACTGGGACAGGTCCTCCCCTCAATCATTGCAATCGCGTGCCTGTGATCCAATAATTGACTCTGAGGGCACTATCTCCAACAATCTCCCACTTGCACTCAAGGCTAATTATTGCGATGTCGCATACTCACAGCCCGTGTGATACCGAACACCCAACTCCTCTACTAGTCAGTCTCACAAAGCTCGTTTGCGAAACTATTGCGTTCGAGGAATAGCCTCAGTGAGTGGATCCGCTCTGGTGTTTCTTTCTATGTCTCTCTTTTTCTCAAGTTCGCGGAGAAAGCCATCTCCCAAAATGAGCAATACCTGTCTTAGAATGTGTCTGGATGTCTGATGGGACCTAGCTCATAAATGAACTCCAAATCAAAACTTCATAGACTGTATCGTCAACTGAACTTAATCAGTATCCTGCGCCATACCTTCCTTCAGTATCTACCTGGACCACCTGTCCAAAATACTGCCCCTCGTCAGAGGGAAAACTATAACTCTGACAGCCACTTTGCCATCCAGGTCACCTTGGAAGCCTGGAATGATGACAGTCTCTCGAAGGAGAATGTCGTTATCATATCCCTAGAACATCCACTTATGTTCTAAAACTACTTCCGATTGTTTCTCCAGGATTGGATGAATATCAACTTATTCTACCTACTGCAAGAATAATATCTGGTGTGGTACTTGACATCTCATGATTGACTCAATTGCCTAAGCAAGTGATCTGTCAATCATGCGTATCCCTCTCCTCTTTAGTCTGTAAGACACCTTTAGAGAGGGTGACTCCATCACCTGCAGGTACACTACTGTGCCAGGAGTCGTCCATTCTAAATACTCTTAGAATGCTGTATAAGTACCCTGATTGGGAAACCACCCAAATCTAGATCTAAAACCATAGATCTAGTGACCAGAATGTCTGATATAATATCCAAGTCCCATGTGGAGAAACCACTGTGTGACAACCAAAGTATAACCGATCGTAGTATAGGAATATCACTTCCTACCCTGTGCATGTCATCCAAATACCAGGACATGACACCCTACTACCTTCTTAACAGATCCATCCCCTATTCTGATGAAGTCAAACCTATGACTGTCACATCAGAAATAGATGATCTATCTCCGCTATATCTGCTTAAGTCTATAAATAGACATAAGCCTGATGTCCACCAATGCTTCCGCTGCTCCCACTGACTACGACAACCCTCTGGCAGAGTCATATAGACGTGCACTTCTAAAGCCAGTTTAGAACGACGCTATACTCATCCTCCTGCCGGGTTTCAATGTCTGGAACAACAGCAATGGCAAGTCTGGGTAAACAAGAACTTCCCTGCCACCGTCCTTGAGCATACCGAAGTACCTCTCGAGTGCCTGATGTTACCCACCATATGTGCGGAGTGGCCTAATGGAATGTCAAACCAGATTGAATCTTTAGGTTTTTATCAAATCTTCAGTAATCGTTTGCGGTTCTGGAATCACTTCCAGTTCTACCTACTCCCACCTCTGTTTTCTGAAAAAATCCATTTTTTTTAAAACTGTGGCGAGTTAAGAACAATATCACTATTGATCTTCCAGATGGTAGAATATCAACCCTCGTCATAGCTCGGATCAACCCACAAACAGCCATTACAGAAACGTGCCTTGAGTTATCCAGAGTCTGGTTTTAAGCATAAGCTGGACAACTCCCCGTACCTTAACAATGTCAAGATATGAACTGTTCTATATCCAATATAGAAACAGAGACACTGATTTAATTGAACCAGATTCAAATCATGCAGCTGTCTCCAGTGCATGTCAACTAAATGGAAGGAGGCCGATCAGCGTTACTCAACTTAGGAATACTTCCAATTATGAGTAACCTGAAAGAGAAGCAAGTTCTCTTAACCATTACTATCAACTGAATACAATATACAAGTATCTACATCTTCGATCACTTTGAAGAATCCCGATACTTGCAATATCTGCTTCTCTACTTTATTCTTATACCTATAACTTCTCAAAACTTCGACCCTGTGTTTCTACGAAACACTTGTCTAAGAACTAGAGAAGTCATAAGTAAACAGAATATAGTACGAGGACCAACCCCTCTGTCCTTATGGACACTGGACAATATACAATACTCTGTATAAGTCCCCTGAATCTAGTGACTCATTCACTGTGTGTCGTAGGTTGAAAACTGTACTATGGTTATGAAGAATTACACCGTTGTTCAATGCTCCTTACCTAACCATCCACTGATATAGGTAAATGTCATAGACATAATTTCTCAAAGATATATCTCACTCTATAAAAATAGACGTACATATATATCAAATTGAAATTGGTGTATAACAACGGATATTCAAAACCAAATATATGCCGACCGGCAAACAACCCAGGTGACTTCCTCAAATATCACCAATTACAACGAATCCCGATATAATGAGGATGATCACCTAATTCCCAATAACTTACTCCCACTCATCATCTGTAAAACCATACAGATGTGAGAATCATACCTGGTAAATACATACTCCGGAGCAAGTGTCTAATTGGGAAATCAGTTTTCTTTTAACAGTACACAGTGTGTAAGCCCGCGGGGGCGCCCCGGCCGTCGATCCGACGCCGGAAACGCGGAAAACAAAAAAAAACTTTGCGAACTTTGCAAACTGGCACCACCGCGGACTTTTCACCCGGATCGGGCCATTAACCTAGCTAGCTAGCAAAATAGAAAAGAGTAGAGAAGTATACCAAATGATCCGTGTCCTTCGGTCTTCGTCTCCACTCCAATCTCCTGTGGAATCTCCGTCCATCTTCGTCTCGTCGGAAAGGGCACCACGTAGCCGGAATCTTTTACGGGCTCCCGCCTCTTGACCGAGGCAACTCGGGCGCGAAGTTGGCTAGCCGACGCGTCCAAGGGATGCTATAGAATAGTGTAGTGAACTTGTCTCTTGGGGTTATGAGGTTACCATTTATGGAGGAATTTTGCACAAGAATTTTCATGGATGCAAGAGGGAAAAAGGAGCATGCAATGGGAATGTGTGAGCTCGGCCAAGCACTTAGAGCTCACTGGAAAAGTGAAAAAAAATTAAGCTAGGTCTCTCACTTGAAAACCATATATATATATTAATCCCTCATCACAATCACAATAAAACTCCAGCACACTCATTTGGGGGTCCACTAACATTACATGAAAGAATTATTTTTCACACACAAAAATCAAACCTCACTCCACTCCTAAACAGTGGCCGGCCCAAACAAAAAATGGGTGGAGATAAATGGATTAATTAAGAAAGGAAATGAGAGATAAGAATGGAAAAATGGTCACCCTTCATTCTCATCAAAGTCCACTCATAAGATAAGCAAATGAAATGACCATAATAGAATATGATCATGAAGCTAGTCTCATCATAATCCACAAATGCAAGAAAGCCCCTCACAACTAAGTTAATTGCAAACTTGCAATTAACCCCCTCCAACGAAAAGTCCGGCCGAGAAGGAAAAAGAGAAAACCGGCCGGAACGGAATGCAAACTGGCAACCCCAGAAAACCGATCCCGTAATAAATTACAGGAAAACCCCGCTACTGCAAATACATGCCCGCATTTGTATTCCCACTGAACACAAATGCAAAGAGACAAAACTACACTATCAAATACTAGGATCCGGCTTAAGCCAAAGTCGGCTAGTAAAAACCGTCCGATCACGATTCGTGCAATACCGCACGTATCTGATCGAACCCTGCCATATCTCCATACGGCCTCTACGGCGTTTCGCCCGAAACTTGAGTAACTGTCTGTCTGGTGGACTCTAAAGACTCGTCAATACTATAGCTGTGGATTTAACCACTAGCACGTCAGAGGTATTAGCCATACGTGACGGGCCACCAGCTATTGACCAAAAGGGACGTCGATGAGCGAACTCATCCTGACACCCTACTGAGCCTGTCAGTGACAATATCCGTACAGTCCGGTCCGTTCGTCTATGAGCATCGCATGGCGGGCCTAGGGGGTTGGTAAAAGTCAGACCCCCAAAAGCGGTACAAGTCATGTCGGAGTGTAGCCTAGAACACCCTGAGATACTAATGGAATACCTACCAGCAAATCTCCTGCCTTGGCCAAGGACTTTTCATGTTCTGGCTCTCCTAGACACAGCACGACCTCACCCCCAAAATCGGGAGAGACGAACCCCTGAAGATCCGCTCACTGCCTCTATGTGGCTCGGGACTGTACCCAACTAAAACCTGTTTGCACGACTCCTTTGAGCCGTGGTAGGGTAGTAATCAAAGTACAGTGGGAACTCACACGAGACAAATGACGATCTCAGGTCGATGAACTAACCTGTACATATGTCATCAGGGAACTGCTATCTGACGTCTGGTATAATCCCAACTAGCAGGTTCCCGGCGAGTCCTGTCCGGTGTACTCATAACCCAATGAGCACCTGTATACATCTTAGGTGAACCAACTGACACCAGTGGCTTGTGAGACCGGCCACCGCCCCTCGTCGGGGTCTCGACTGTATACACTAGTCTACTGTGGAGAATCGATGCCCTGTCTCGAAACTCCCACGACTAGGGACCTTTTAAGGATGTGCTTGTAGACCCCCAGCTCCCACTTATATGATCGCCCTCATACTGCTGGTGGTCAAGCAAGAATCCAAGGGGCTCTATCAACGTGCAATAGCGACTCGAAAGGTCACCTAAAGCAGTACACGATGATAAAGATAAACCAGATAGCATACTATCATCTCGAGTAAGACTGTCCTACTGGGACAGGTCCTCCCCTCAATCATTGCAATCACGTGCCTGTGATCCAATAATTGACTCTGAGGACACTATCTCCAACAATCTCCCACTTGCACTCGAGGCTAATTATTGCGATGTCGCATACTCACAGCCCGTGTGATACCGAACACCCAACTCCTCTACTAGTCAGTCTCACAAAGCTCGTTTGCGAGACTAATGCGTTCGAGGAATAGCCTCTGTGAGTGGATCCGCTTTGATGTTTCTTTCTATGTCTCTCTGTATCTCAAGTTCGCGGAGAAAGCCATCTCCCGAAATGAGCAATACCTGTCTTAGAATGTCTGGATGTCTGATGGGACCTAGCTCATAAATGAACTCTAAATCCAAACTTCTTAGACTGTATCGTCAACTGAACTTAATCAGTATCCTGCGCCATGCCTTCCCTCAGTATCCACCTGGACCACCTGTCCAAAATACTGCCCCTCGTCAGAGGGAAAACTATAACTCTGACAGCCACCCTGCCATCCAGGTCACCTTGGAAGCCTAAAATGATAACCGTCTCCTAAAGGAGGCTGCCGTTATCAATTCCCTAGAACATCAACTTATGTTCTAAAACTGCTTCCGATTGTGACGACCAAAGTATAACCGATCGTAGTATAGGAATATTACTTCCTACTCTGTGTATGTCATAAAAAACCAGGACATCACACCCTACTACCTTCTTAACAGATCCATCCCCTATTCTGATGAAGTCAAACCAATGACTGTCACATCAGAAATAGATGATCTATCTCCGCTATATCTGCTCTAGTCTATAAATAGACATAAGCCTGATGTCCACCAATGCTTCCGCTGCTCCCACTGACTACGACAACCCTCTGGCAGAGCCATATAGACGTGCACTTCTAAAGCCAGTTTAGAACGACACTATACTCATCCTCCTGCCGGGTCTCACAGTCTGGAACAACAGCAATGGCAAGTCTGGGTAAACAAGAACCTCCCTGCCACCATCCTTGAGCATACCGAAGTACCTCTCGAGTGCCTGAGGTTACCCACCGTATCTGCGGAGTGGCCAATGGAATGTCAAACCAGATTGAATCTTTAGGTTCTTATCAAATCTTCAGTAATCGTTTGCGGTTCTGGAATCACTTCCAGTTCTACCATACTCCCACTACTGTTTTTCTGAAAAAATCCATTTTTGATAAAACTGTGGCGAGTCAAGAACAATATCGCTATTGATCTTCCAGATGGTAGAAAGTCAACCCTCGTCATAGCCCGGGTCACCCCACAAACAGCCATTACTGAAACGTGCCTTGAGTTGTCCAGAGTCTGGTTTTAAGCATAAGCCGGACAACTCCCCGTATCTTAACAATGTCAAGATATGAACTGTTCTATATCCAAGAAACAGAGGCACTGATTTAATTGAACCAGATTCAAATCATGCAGCTGTCTCCAGTGCATGTCAACTAAATGGAAGGAGGTCGATCAGCGTTACTCAACTTAGGAATGCTTCCAATTATGAGTAACCTGAAAGAGAAGCAAGTTCTCTTAACCATTACTATCAACTGAATACCATGTACAAGTATCTACATCTTCGATCACTTTGAAGAATCCCGATACTTGCAACACATGGTTCTCTACTTTATTCTTATACCTATAACTTCTCAAAACTTCGACCCTGTGTTTCTACGAAACACCTGTCTAAGAACTAGAGAAGTCATAAGTAAACAGAATACAGTACGAGGACCAACCCCTCTGTCCTCATGGACACTGGACAATATACAATACTCTGTATAAGTCCCCTGAGTCGAATGATTCATTCACTGTGTGTCGTAGGTTGAAAACTGTACTTTTGGTTAAGAAGAATCACACCGTTATTCAATGCTCCTTACCTAACCATCCACTGGTATAGGTAAATGTCATAGACATAATTTCAAAAAGGTATGTCTCACTCTATAAAAATAGACGTACAGATATATCAATTGGAAATTGGTGCACAACAACGGATATTCAAAACCAAATATTTGCCGACCGGCAAACAATCCAGGTGGCTTCCTCAAATATCACCAATTCCAACGAATCCCGATATAATGAGGATGGTCACATAATTCCCAATAACTTACTCTCACTCATCATCTATAAAACCATACAGATGTGAGACTCATATCTGGTAAATACATACCCTGGAGTAAGTATCTAATCGGGAAATCAGTTTTCTTTTAACAGTACACAGTGAAACTGAAACATTGAAATGTTTCGATGGGGTATGCTGGTATTCCTAGTAATGCCTCTTCCATTATCCAGATTCACAACTATAACCGTATAATTCTTTGCCACTTCTCCAAATCCCTTTATCTGTCTTTAGTCATTACCTTCTGTACACCCCTTTAGGCCAAATAGTTTTCTTCCTTCCCTACCGTTCGGCACCAGCCTATGGTTTGGAAGAAGACTAGCCAATAAGCATAAAGGGTGTACTGTCCTAATCCCAGGAGCACTCGCAACGCGAGAGAAGGTGAAGATAAAAGACACCTGAATGTACTTTATTCCTATTTCTCCTGAACCAGGATCCATCCTCGAACTGGAACAAGTTCCTTTCGAGTTCGTATATAACCATACGATGGATTATCCAATAACCTGGGATCTTCGTAGTGATACGGAGTGTCCAGGAGAAATACAAAGGTGATTTAGGATTGGCGAAGAAATACTTGGTTTGGTCGTGAATAGCAGTCGCACTTTACTTTGCCCTCTTACTAATCCCTTGCTTTGTCTGAACTTAATACCTTCTGTACACCGTTTAGGCTAATTGGCTTTCTTCATTCCCCACCGTTCGGCACCAGCCTAAGGTTTGGAAGAAGACTGTCCAATTTGCGTAATAGGTGTACTACTCCTAAACCAAGGAGTACTCGCAACCTGAGAGAAAGTGAAAAGAAAAGACAACTGAATAGTCCTATCCGTTTTCTCCAGAACCAGAAACCATCCTCGAAGTCCTTCGAATTCGTATATAACCATACGATGGTTTTGTCCAATGGAAGTGGACGTTCGTAGTAATACGGGGTGTCCCGGAGAAAAGGTTAAAAGTAGGAGTGGCAAAGAGGTCTGCAACTCTGACAATCCAAAAGCCAGTATTAAGTAGGTTCGGTCAACTTGGTCACTGAGTCATAGTCTAGGGTCGGGTCAATGGTCGCTGCCAAAGAGAGAGAGAAAAGAAACACTCAGCGTGCACTCTAACCTAGATCAGAATGGTTATCACTTTATCTAATCTGGAAACCTCCCACTGTAACGTCAAATTCTTCTCCAAACCTAAAAGAAGAATTAGTCGTGGTCACCCGAGGAGTAAACCAACTCATCAGTGGGAATCGGGATCCAACTATCATTGCATGATAACGTGACGGAATCCGCTCACGTCATCACACTCCAGAAGGTATGCGCATATCTGGCAAGTTTCAGTTCTTTTGAAACTCCCGATGTGATTTTTGCCCCATGCTCTTATGACCTTGGCGTGAGGTCAAAATATCATAAGTCACATGTCAAGTTATACCCGTCATTATCCTGGTTAATTTGAACCCACCCGTACATACCCTTGACGTAGGCCAAAATAGTAGTACGACTGTCCCAAATCAACGCATCTATCTATGCAACAGATAAATACCCGGCAGCTACCAAACACTATGCCTTGGCGTGAGGTCAAAATACATAGCTTGAATACTACCGAATATTTAACTGAAATGACGGAGGGCTACGAATGGTTTCTGGCGAAAACCTTTAACGTAATGAACTTGATATCGTTGAAGGAACGGATAGCTTTATAAAAATATAGTGACGACAACCTTTGCTAAAGAGGTCACTCCCGGTGAAGGGATCTCGGCTCTTTCCCCGTAGAATGAGGTGCAGGATATTCCAACTGAATACCACGATGCAAAGTAAAAGTAATCGGCTATAGTGAAGTTACTGCCCTGACGCAAACTTTTGTCCAAGGGGTCACTCCCGGTGAAGGGATTGTAAGTCCACGTTGCCACCCCCGGTTCTTACGGGGAGGCGGAAACGGTATAAAAATCAAATTTTTAGTGCGAGAGGCAACATGGACAAAGCTAGGTCGGGATCGATACCTAAACTAAAACTAGCAACCTAGCTAAAGAAGTTTAGCTACTCGGATGGAGATGGTTATACCTAGACTTGAACTCCTTCGTCTTCAAACTTTGTAGAGGTTGATGGTTCTCCTTTGTCGCCTTCTCCCGTCGAAGATGGATCCACCTCGAAGGCTCGACCTTTGGGCTCTTTCTCGTACTTGGAGTGAACTAGAATCGCCGGCTTGCTAAACCCTTGATCCTAGAGTGAGTAGAGAGTGTTTAGGGTTTGCTTTTGTTTTTCAAGAGAAGGATTCTCAACTCATGAGAAGGTTTCTCTTGACTAGAGGAAGAAGAAGATGAAGTGAAGAGAGAGAGTGAGAATGATAAAGTGAGCTCTTTTTTTCCTTTTTGCAACCATAACCAAAGAAAAAGAAAAATCAAATAATAACAATAATCAAAATGAAAAAGGTTTGATGGTTAGTTTAGAATGACTAATATCATTACATGCATTAAATGAATAAAGCAAGAATGAAAAAGCATCTTGCATTTGTAATGATGGTAGTCAAATGTTCAACCATGGTCAACAAGTCAACCATGGTCAACAAGTCAACAAAAACTAACCATGACACAATTTCATTTTATTATATATTATTAAATGATATAATACAAATCCATTAGGGTTTGGAAAAAGACGACTGTCAACTGTGCATACGCACCCGTTCCGAAACCCTAATGGAAATCATCTTCCTCCTCCTCAAAAACTGTGCATACACACCTGCATTCTTGTTCCGAGGAACATGAATACTGAGAGATAAAAGCAACCCCAAATACTATACCAGTATCCGGCTCAAACCAGAGCCCGCTGGTAATATCTGTCCGGACTCCAAACGTGCACAAGTGCGCGGATGAGAACGAACCCTGTCGCAAAGTCATGCGACCTCTACTCTGTTTTGCCCATAGGCGAATACCCTCTGTGTGGGACTCTAAAGACTCGACACTACGCTGGCAGTGGGTTTAACCACAGACCGCAAGCGGCACTAGCTGTGCGTAACGGTCCCCAGGTAGATGTCGACAAGAAGGCTGACGAGGTGAAACCCCATCTGTACTCCTACTGAGTCTGAATGTGACAGTCTCCGTACAGTCCGGTCTGTTCGTCTGATACATCGCATGGCGGGCCTAGGGGGCGGTAAACGTCAGTCCCCCAATAGCGGTACAAGTCGTGCCGGAGCGAAGCCCAAAACACCCTGAGATAACACTGGAAACCTACCAGTATATCTCGTTTGCCCTGGCCAGGGACTACTTGTGTAATGGCTCTCCTAGACACAGCGCGATGTCAACCCCCAATACCGGGAGAGACGAATCCTGTCTAACCGTCACTGCCTCCAAGTGCTTCGGGACTGCACCCAACCACCACCTGTTTGCACGACTCCTTTGAGCCGTGGTAGGGTAGTGATCAAAGTGCAGTGGGAACACACTCGAGGCGAAGTGCCAGTGTCAAGTCAGCGGACTAAGCTGTACTCATGTCACCTGGGAACTGATGACTGACGATAGGTATAATACCAACCTGTCAGTTCCCGACGAGTCCTGTCCAGTGTACTCGTAACCCAACGAGCACCCGTATACTATCTCCAGTACGACGTACTGATGGCTATGGGACAGACCATCTCCCACACTGGGATGAGAAGCGCATACGCTAGTCTACTCCGGAGTATCGATGCCCTGTCTCGATAGTCCTGCGACTAGGGACCTGTATAAGGATGTGCTTATAGATTACCCAGCCCCCACTAGTGTGACTGCCATCACAACGCTGGTAATCAAGCAAAGATCCTAAGGGCTCCACTAATGCGTATAAGTGATATAGTAAAATAAACACAAGTACACATTGAAGTAGAGACAAACCAAGTAGCATACTACTATTTTGAGCAAGATTGTATATACAAGGTGAATATCCCAAGCATCCATTAAGTAATATACAAACTAGTATGATACAGTAATGGCCTCTAGGGCATATACACTAACAATCTCCCACTTGCACTAAGGCCATGTACTGGCGTATCGAAGACCTATCATCTCGATCAGCCGCTCGAACTGAGTCTGGGGCAGGGCCTTGGTGAATGGATCTGCAGTGTTGTCTTCTGAAGCAACTCTCCGAACCTCGATCTCCTTGCGATCCACGATCTCCCTGATCAGCTGATACCGCCTCAAGATGTGCCTGGATCTCTGATGGGACCTGGGTTCCTTTGCTAAAGCTATAGCCCCATTGTTGTCGCAATACAGAGGTATTGGGTCAACAATGGACGGAACCACCTGAAGTTCTTTCAAGAACTTCCTCATCCAGACAGCTTCTTTTGCGGCATCAGATGCAGCGATGTATTCCGCTTCCATCGTCGAGTCTGCAACGGTTTCCTGTTTGGAACTCTTCCAACACACCGCCCCTCCATTGAGGGTAAAGACAAAGCCCGACATGGACTTGGAATCATCCTTGTCACTCTGGAAGCTGGAGTCAGCAAAGGCCTCGATCTGGAGGTCTTTTCCGCCATACACCAAGAACATCTCCTTAGTCCTTCTCAGGTACTTGAGAATGTTCTTTACCGCTATCCAGTGTTTCTCCCCAGGGTTTGACTGATACCGGCTTACCACACTCAGTGCATAAGCTACATCCGGTCTGGTACATAACATCGCATACATTATAGAGCCTACCGCAGAAGCGTAGGGTATAATAGACATGCGATCCCTCTCCAAATCAGTCTTGGGAGACATCTCTTTAGAGAGGGTGATCCCGTGACAAGCCGGTAGGTTACCGCGCTTGGAATCTTCCATACTGAATCTCTTCACTATGGTGTCGATGTACCTGGACTGAGAAAGTCCCAATATCCTCTTGGATCTATCACGATGGATCCGGATCCCCAGGATGTATGAGGCATCACCCAGGTCTTTCATGGAGAACCTGTGTGACAAGAACCCCTTGACAGATTGTAGCATAGGAATGTCATTTCCTATCAAGAGAATGTCATCCACGTATAAAACGAGGAATACTACAGTTCTCGCTACAAATCTACTGTAGATGCATGGTTCATCTGGATTTTTGATAAAGCCAAATTCTTTGGCCGTCTCATCAAAGCAGATGTTCCAACTCCGCGATGCCTGCTTTAGTCCATAGATGGACTTAAGCAACTTGCACACCTTTCCGCTGCTCCCACTCTGAATGAAGCCCTCTGGCTGGTCCATATAGACACACTCCTCTAAATTTCCATTTAGAAAAGCTGTCTTTACGTCCATTTGCCAGATCTCATAATCGTGGAAGGCAGCGATGGCAAGAAGGATCCGAATGGATTTCAGCATGGCTACTGGAGAAAAGGTTTCATCATAGTCCAAGCCAGGTCTTTGACGAAAACCCTTTGCTACCAGCCTAGCTTTATAGGTCTCAACCTGTCCATCTACACCAATCTTCCTTTTGAAGATCCACTTGCATCCTACGGGTTTTACCCCGTCTGGAGCAATGTCCAACGTCCATACTTTGTTGGTGTACATGGACTCCATTTCGGTCCGCATTGCATCCAGCCACTTCACTGAGTCAACGCTCTGAACGGCCTGCTGGAAGCTAGTAGGCTCATCATAATCTATGATGCAATCCTCTCTATCCCCGTCTATGAGAAAACCGCAGTATCTCTCGGGCGGATGAGACTGCCTACTACTTCTGCGGAGCGGCGTAGGAATGTCCTGTTCTGTTGAACCCTCTGGTTCCACTAAGCTTTCAGTAACAGTCTGTGGTTCTGGAACTTCTTCCAGTTCTATTGTGCTCCCACTTATCTGGGTTTCCAAAAACTCAGTTTCCAAGAAGCGGGCATGCTGAGAAACAAAAACCTTTTGTTCCTCAGCGGAATAGAAAAGATACCCCCTGGAGTTCCTTGGGTATCCCACAAACTTACACTGTACTGAACGTGCCTCAAGCTTGTCCGCATGCTGCCCTTTTACAAAGGCTGGACATCCCCATACTTTAAGATACTTGAGACAGGGTTTCTTCCCAGTCCACATCTCATAAGGGGTGGTAGGCACAGTCTTGGTGGGAGCCTTGTTCAAGAGATACGCAGCTGCTTCTATTGCATATCCCCAGAATGATCGCGGTAACTCAGCGTTACTCATCATGGACCGAACCATATCCAATAGGGTTCGGTTCCGTCTCTCTGATACACCGTTATGTTGCGGAGTGTATGGAGGAGTAAGCTGAGAGAGAATACCATTCTCTTTTAAGTAATTCAGGAATTCGGCACTTAAGTATTCTCCACCTCGATCCGATCTTAGAATCTTAATACTTTTGCCGGTCTGTTTCTCTACTTCATTCTTATACTCCTGGAATTTTTCAAAAGCCTCGGACTTATGTTTCATTAAGAAAACATAACCGTACCTTGAGAAGTCATCCGTAAAAGTAATGAAGTAAGAATGTCCGCTTCGGGCATGTGTAGACATTGGACCGCACACGTCACTGTGTACGAGTCCCAAGAGCTCGCTCGCTCTTTCTCCATGTCCAGTAAACGGAGTCTTTGTCATCTTTCCCTTGAGACAGGATTGACAAGTGGCATACGACTGATATTCGAACGCATTCAAATACCCTTCTGTATGTAACTTCGTCAACCTTCTCTCATTGATGTGACCCAATCTACAATGCCATAAGAAAGTCTGGTTTATTTCTGGAGACTTTCTTTTGTGTGTATTCTGGACATTGAAAATCTGTGGTTGGTTCAATACGTATATACCATTACTCAATGTACCTGACCCAATCAGAACTTGATTAAGGTGAATGTTTACAACATTACTTACAAACGCAAATTCATAACCTTCTTTAGAAACTAAAGATACAGAAATGATATTACAAGTTGCGTTGGGTACAAAAAAGCAATTACGCAAAACCAAAACATGTCCATCTGACATTCCCAGGTGATAGTCCCCCACGGCTTTAGCATCCATGCTAGCTCCGTTCGCAACTCTGAGGGTCATGTCACCTGCCTTCAAAACCCTACGGTTTCTCAACGCCTGCAAAGAATTACAGATATGAGATCCTGATCCGGTATCCAATACCCAGGAAGTAGAGTTTATTGAAAGACAGTTTTCAATAACATACACACCTGAAGCTGAAGCTGCAACCTGCTTCAATTCCTGTGTTCTGGCCTTCCAGGCCCTGCAATCATTCTTCCAGTGTCCTTTCTTATGACAAAAGAAGCATTCTTCCTTATCCACAAGCTTCCCCGCTATCTTTGTTGCTTTACCTTTTCCCTTCGTATCCACTTTACTAACACCGCCCCTTGGTTTGGCGGGGGCTTTCTTCTTCTTTCCCTTGGCTTTCGCCTTGGACCTAGAAGAAGATGATCCTCCTACAAACAAAGTGGATGTTTCCCTACCTTTCTGTAGGGTGCCCTCTGCGCTCCTCAGCAGGTTGAGGAGCTCTGAAAGTTCAACCTCCTTTTCTTGTAGGTTGAAATTCATTATAAACTGGGCGTAAGTGGAAGGAAGGGACTGGAGAACTATATCCGTATATAGCTCACTCTCCAATGTGATCCCTAGGTCAGCGAGCTCCTCAATGTAGCCGATCATCTTTAGCACGTGCTCGGCTACTGATGATCCGACGGCCATTCTTGTCGAAAACAACTTTTTCGATGCTTCGTATCTTGCGATACGTGATTGCTCTCCATACAGTTCTTTTGTATGAAGCAATATGGACTCCATGTCCATATTCTCATGCCTCCTCTGATGTTCGTTGTCCATCGAGGCAAGCAGGAGGCACTTGGCCTTCGCGCTATCAATCTCCCAAGTCTTGCGGATTTCCTTATCCGCGACGCTGGAAGTTGGACCAGGGACAGGGGGAGCTTTGGTGGTAAGAAGATACCCCAGCTTGTCATAAGTGATTGCTATCTTGACATTCCTGAGCCAATCTTTGTAGTTTGGCCCTGTCAACTTGTTTTTATCTAGGAGTAACTTAAGTCCAGTCATGTTGATTGGTCGCTGCAATTAGGAGAGAGAAGAAGAAACACTCAGCATGATGCTCTTGCAAGTTTAGAGTGGTTTTTAGTTTGTCTAAACAGGATGGCTCCCACTGTTTCTCGAATCCCTCCTCAAACCATAAAGGAAGAATTAGTCAGGATCAATCCCACCGTACAATACTTGCTTAACCGTTCGGCCAGGCTGGTGTCGGTACTTCGAGGGAGGTTTTCCAACGCTTTCGCGAAGTTCCTTAATTAAAGAACCTCTTTTCCCTGGGGGCGTAGCCCCGCTAACACCTTTCTAGGCACCTACTAGGTTTATAGCATTGATCGTTAAGTGAGAAATTTCCCGAGGAGTAGCATATACTCACAGTAGGATCGGGATCCAAATATCATCGCGTGACGAAACTGAAGGAATCCTACCAGAATCACCACACTCCAAAAGGTATGCAAATATAGCAAGTTTCAGTACTTATGAAACTCCCGATGTGAATTTTTGCCCCATGCTCTTATGACCTTGACGAAGGTCAACAAATCATAAGTCACATGTCAAGTTCCGCCCGTCATTATCCAGGTTAATTTGAATCCACCCGCATATACCCTTGACGAAGGTCAACAAGGTAATGTGAGTGTCCCAAACCAACGCATCTATCTATGCTACATATGAATACTTAACAGCTACCAATCACTATGCCTTGACGAAGGTCAACAAACACAGCTTGAATACTATTTGAATATTCATACGAAATGACGGAGGGCTACGAATGGTTTTGGCAAAACCGTGAACGTAGTGAACTTGATTTGGTCGATGGAACGAGATAGCTTTTAAATGGAGTGGCTCAAGCTCCGCATTTTAAAAGTTAGTTTTGAAAAGAACCGAGTGGTTTTTCGAAAGTGTTCCAACGACTTTAACTTGGTTTATTATCTTGCATTAGTTCTTTTAATGCGTGATATTCTTGCATTAGTACTTTTAATGCGTCCCATCATTTAAATCCTACCATTGCAGAAAACAACCAAAATATGACGTACGCTTATGCCATTCGCATTCGCCACTGGGCCCCGTCATTACCCGTTAGGTTACTTAACTAACGACAGAGCGGGGGCTGGGCTAGCGCGTCTGTAAAACATAAGCAACGCCTAAATAGAAAGCAATGATAAACATTTCAGATCACAGATAAATACATTGGATATACTAGTAATCTGTAATTTGTACGAGCCTGTAACAAAAAACAGATAACACGGTCGCGGTGAATAGCCAATACCCCACCCAAGACCCCTACGGGTGCGGCAAACTACCCGCCAAGTACCCGAAGCGTAGCAACCTCCCTCATCTCCATGAGTAGGCCACTCGACACTTCGGCATACCCGGTAGTTTGTGCACCCCTCCATGGGTCTATCCTAGGAGCAAAAACAGTAAAAAGAATTATACAATGACGGCTACAACCCCGACCCGGTTGTGCGGCCAAACAAATAATAATTATTACATCAATTTACATTTACAATGAATTGCAAGAAAAGAAAACTCTCGTCTCACAACCCCCGGCTATTCACCCGCGACAATCCAACATATTTATATACACATTCCAGCACATTACAGATCATGTATAACCCCGACTAATCGTCTTATAGCGATTAGTCGACGTTCAATACATGCAAACATCACAGATATAACCATCATAGTCAAAGTGCAGTGAAGTTCGGAAAAATACGGAATTATAGGCCCCCAAAAGTAAATTTTAGTTCTGGAAAATCTGGGCATATAATTTATATTCTAAAAATCCCAAAATCCCCAACTACAGATACTGCACGAAAAACGAGGCGCAGAAGACGACAAAGCGCGGCGGTTCCGCGGCACGAGCCTACCTCGTGCCGCGGATGCGCGGCGCTTTGAGCTCCTCACTGGATCGTTTTTCATGGGTGTTCTTAGAAAAGCCTGAGACGATTTTACAAATATAAAGTTTTTCATTTCGAGCCAAAAAAATTTCAACAGAAACTCAGGTTTTTGAAAATACGGTTTTTTGGGTTTTTTACGGTTCCGAACTTCGTTACACTTCACTACCTAGCTAGTTTAAGTTTAACCTGTCTCTGATACCACTGTAAGTCCACGTTGCCACCCCCGGTTCTTACGGGGAGGCGGAAACGGTATAAAAATCAAATTTTTAGTGCGAGAGGCAACATGGACAAAGCTAGGTCGGGATCGATACCTAAACTAAAACTAGCAACCTAGCTAAAGAAGTTTAGCTACTCGGATGGAGATGGTTATACCTAGACTTGAACTCCTTCGTCTTCAAACTTTGTAGAGGTTGATGGTTCTCCTTTGTCGCCTTCTCCCGTCGAAGATGGATCCACCTCGAAGGCTCGACCTTTGGGCTCTTTCTCGTACTTGGAGTGAACTAGAATCGCCGGCTTGCTAAACCCTTGATCCTAGAGTGAGTAGAGAGTGTTTAGGGTTTGCTTTTGTTTTTCAAGAGAAGGATTCTCAACTCATGAGAAGGTTTCTCTTGACTAGAGGAAGAAGAAGATGAAGTGAAGAGAGAGAGTGAGAATGATAAAGTGAGCTCTTTTTTTCCTTTTTGCAACCATAACCAAAGAAAAAGAAAAATCAAATAATAACAATAATCAAAATGAAAAAGGTTTGATGGTTAGTTTAGAATGACTAATATCATTACATGCATTAAATGAATAAAGCAAGAATGAAAAAGCATCTTGCATTTGTAATGATGGTAGTCAAATGTTCAACCATGGTCAACAAGTCAACCATGGTCAACAAGTCAACAAAAACTAACCATGACACAATTTCATTTTATTATATATTATTAAATGATATAATACAAATCCATTAGGGTTTGGAAAAAGACGACTGTCAACTGTGCATACGCACCCGTTCCGAAACCCTAATGGAAATCATCTTCCTCCTCCTCAAAAACTGTGCATACACACCTGCATTCTTGTTCCGAGGAACATGAATACTGAGAGATAAAAGCAACCCCAAATACTATACCAGTATCCGGCTCAAACCAGAGCCCGCTGGTAATATCTGTCCGGACTCCAAACGTGCACAAGTGCGCGGATGAGAACGAACCCTGTCGCAAAGTCATGCGACCTCTACTCTGTTTTGCCCATAGGCGAATACCCTCTGTGTGGGACTCTAAAGACTCGACACTACGCTGGCAGTGGGTTTAACCACAGACCGCAAGCGGCACTAGCTGTGCGTAACGGTCCCCAGGTAGATGTCGACAAGAAGGCTGACGAGGTGAAACCCCATCTGTACTCCTACTGAGTCTGAATGTGACAGTCTCCGTACAGTCCGGTCTGTTCGTCTGATACATCGCATGGCGGGCCTAGGGGGCGGTAAACGTCAGTCCCCCAATAGCGGTACAAGTCGTGCCGGAGCGAAGCCCAAAACACCCTGAGATAACACTGGAAACCTACCAGTATATCTCGTTTGCCCTGGCCAGGGACTACTTGTGTAATGGCTCTCCTAGACACAGCGCGATGTCAACCCCCAATACCGGGAGAGACGAATCCTGTCTAACCGTCACTGCCTCCAAGTGCTTCGGGACTGCACCCAACCACCACCTGTTTGCACGACTCCTTTGAGCCGTGGTAGGGTAGTGATCAAAGTGCAGTGGGAACACACTCGAGGCGAAGTGCCAGTGTCAAGTCAGCGGACTAAGCTGTACTCATGTCACCTGGGAACTGATGACTGACGATAGGTATAATACCAACCTGTCAGTTCCCGACGAGTCCTGTCCAGTGTACTCGTAACCCAACGAGCACCCGTATACTATCTCCAGTACGACGTACTGATGGCTATGGGACAGACCATCTCCCACACTGGGATGAGAAGCGCATACGCTAGTCTACTCCGGAGTATCGATGCCCTGTCTCGATAGTCCTGCGACTAGGGACCTGTATAAGGATGTGCTTATAGATTACCCAGCCCCCACTAGTGTGACTGCCATCACAACGCTGGTAATCAAGCAAAGATCCTAAGGGCTCCACTAATGCGTATAAGTGATATAGTAAAATAAACATAAGTACACATTGAAGTAGAGACAAACCAAGTAGCATACTACTATTTTGAGCAAGATTGTATATACAAGGTGAATATCCCAAGCATCCATTAAGTAATATACAAACTAGTATGATACAGTAATGGCCTCTAGGGCATATACACTAACAGGGATCTCGGCCCTTGCCTCGTCGACTGAGGAGCAGAATATTCCAACTGAATACCACGGTGCAAAACAAAAGTGAACGTCCTTACAATAACAGGTTTTTGAAAAAGTGTTCCAACAACATCAGAATAGGTTTGTTTATCTTGCATTGATCCGAATCAATGCAGTCCCATCAATTGATCACACCACAAAGAACGAAAATATACTGATGTACGTATATGCCATCCGCATTCGCCACTGGGTCCCGTCATCACCCGTTATGTTAGCTAACTAACGACAGAGCGGGGACTGGACTAGCGCGGATGCAAAACATATACAACATCTACTAGTATATATATAATATATAATTTTCGCTCAAGGCGTGATAAAAAATGCAGCAACACAGAAATGTATAGCAACACAGATCAATACAGATATCTGGGATCCCCGGGTTTCACAGAGCCGCTGAAACCCGACGTTCCCCTGGTCGTGTGGATAGCCTGTGCAATGAAATCCTAGACCCCTACGGGTGCGGCAAGTTACCCGCCAAAACCTGAAACGAGGCAGCCCCCTTCAGCAACGTGAATGGACCACCCAACACTTCACGGAATCCGGTAACTTGGGCACCCCTCCTGGGTCAACCTGTACCCCCTACGAGTGCGGCGAATAGCCCGCCAATCCTAGAGTGAAGCCCCCTCCGTCTCAAAGCCATGAGATGCGGGCTCGTTGCCCTCTAGAACCCGGCTATCCGTGCACCCTTCCGCGGGGTAATCCTAGTACAGAAAGTAAAATATACATACACCGGGTACATCGACCGCAACCTGGTCGTGCCCCAAAATAATAATACAGACAGGAAGTGACGGCGGTCCACATGTCGGACGCTCGCCCCGCAATATCAAATGTACATAATAAAACAGAACTGTACTAACATTGCATCCAGGCTATCCCCACGACCGATCCGCAACAATCACAGTACAATCACAGAACCTCAACGTGAATGTCACGTTCGCAAATCCGTCTAACCGGGCTATAGCAGCTAGACAGGATTTACCGATCAAGTGACATTCACGGTCGCAGATATAATGTAAATACTGTGAACTAGCATGTTCAAAATATCCGATCGAACAAAATTTATCAAGTGGGCCCCAAAAAGTACTGTAGCACTTACAGAAAATCTGGGCCCAAAAAGAATATCCCAAAACCCCTATTTCCAAGCCAAAAGCCCACTGGAAAAATTTCGCACAGCAAAGACTTCTTTCCACTGCTGAACCGCGGCCAAACCAGGGGTTTGGCCGCGTTTCCGCGGTCGTCCTGAAGCATCGCAAAACCAAATTTTTCCAGAGTCCTTAGAATTTCATTCTCATGTTTCTGCAATGTACTGAAAAATTTTCTGAGACAAAATAAAATCGACAGAAACCTGAAGCATGGGAAAATACGGTTTTTGGGGATTTTCGTTCGATAGAGTACTAAACATACTAGAGCAAGCTAGGTAGGTTAACGGCGTGGCTCTGATACCAATGTAAGCCCGCGGGGGCGCCCCGGCCGTCGATCCGACGCCGGAAACGCGGAAAACAAAAAAAAACTTTGTGAACTTTGTAAACTGGCACCACCGCGGACTTTTCACCCGGATCGGGCCATTAACCTAGCTAGCTAGCAAAATAGAAAAGAGTAGAGAAGTATACCAAATGATCCGTGTCCTTCGGTCTTCGTTTCCACTCCAATCTCCTGCGGAATCTCCGTCCATCTTCGTCTCGTCGGAAAGGGCACCACATAGCCGGAATCTTTTACGGGCTCCCGCCTCTTGACCGAGGCAACTCGGGCGCGATGTTGGCTAGCCGACGCGTCCAAGGGATGCTATAGAATAGTGTAGTGAACTTGTCTCTTGGGGTTATGAGGTTACCATTTATGGAGGAATTTTGCACAAGAATTTTCATGGATGCAAGAGGGAAAAATGAGCATGCAATGGGAATGTGTGAGCTCGGCCAAGCACTTAGAGCTCACTGGAAAAGTGAAAAAAAATTAAGCTAGCACTCTCACTTGAAAACCATATATATTTATTAATCCCTCATCACAATCACAATAAAACTCCAGCACACTCATTTGGGGGTCCACTAACATTACATGAAAGAATTATTTTTCACACACAAAAATCAAACCTCACTCCACTCCTAAACAGTGGCCGGCCCAAACAAAAAATGGGTGGAGATAAATGGATTAATTAAGAAAGGAAATGAGAGATAAGAATGGAAAAATGGTCACCCTTCATTCTCATCAAAGTCCACTCACAAGATAAGCAAATGAAATGACCATAATAGAATATCATCATGAAGCTAGTCTCATCATAATCCAGAAATGCAAGAAAGCCCCTCACAACTAAGTTAATTGCAAACTTGCAATTAACCCCCTCCAACGAAAAGTCCGGCCGAGAAGGAAATAGAGAAATTCGGCCGGAACGGAATGCAAACTGGCAACCCCAGAAAACCGATCCCGTAATAAATTACAGGAAAACCCCGCTACTGCAAATACATGCCCGCATTTGTATTCCCACTGAACACAAATGCAAAGAGACAAAACTACACTATCAAATACTAGGATCCGGCTTAAGCCAAAGCCGGCTAGTAAAAACCGTCCGATCACGATTCGTGCAATACCGCACGTATCTGATCGAACCCTGCCATATCTCCATACGGCCTCTACAGCGTTTCGCCCGAAACTTGAGTAACTGTCTGTGTGGTGGACTCTAAAGACTCGTCAATACTATGGCTGTGGATTTAACCACTAGCACGTCAGAGGTATTAGCCATACGTGACGGGCCACCAGCTATTGACCAAAAGGGACGTCGATGAGCGAACTCTTCCTGACACCCTACTGAGCCTGTCAGTGACAATATCCGTACAGTCCGGTCCGTTCGTCTATGAGCATCGCATGGCGGGCCTAGGGGGTTGGTAAAAGTCAGACCCCCAAAAGCGGTACAAGTCGTGTCGGAGTGTAGCCTAGAACACCCTGAGATACTACTGGAATACCTACCAGCAAATCTCCTGCCTTGGGCAAGGACTTTTCATGTTCTGGCTCTCCTAGACACAGCACGACCTCACCCCCAAAACCGGGAGAGACGAACCCCTGAAGATCCGCTTACTGCCTCCATGTGGCTCGGGACTGTACCCAACTAAAACCTGTTTGCACGACTCCTTTGAGCCGTGGTAGGGTAGTAATCAAAGTACAGTGGGAACTCACACGAGACAAATGACGATCTCAGGTCGATGAACTAACCTGTACACATGTCACCAGGGAACTGCTATCGGACGTCTGGTATAATCCCAACTAGCAGGTTCCCGGCGAGTCCTGTCCGGTGTACTCATAACCCAATGAGCACCTGTATACATCTTAGGTGAACCAACTGACACCAGTGGCTTGTGAGACCGGCGGCCGCCCCTCGTCGAGGTCTCGACTGTATACACTAGTCTACTGTGGAGAATCGATGCCCTGTCTCGAAACTCCCACGACTAGGGACCTTTTAAGGATGTTCTTGTAGACCCCCAGCTCCCACTTATATGATCGCCCTCATACTGCTGGTGGTCAAGCAAGAATCCAAGGGGCTCTATCAACGTGCAATAGCGACTCGAAAGGTCACCTAAAGCAGTACACGATGATAAAGATAAACCAGATAGCATACTATCATCTCGACTAAGACTGTCCTACTGGGACAGGTCCTACTCTCAATCATTGCTATCACGTGCCTGTGATCCAATAATTGACTCTAAGGGCACTATCTCCAACACAGTGAACCTGAAACATTGAAATGTTTCGATGGGGTTTCCTGGTATTCCTAGTAATGCAACTTCCATTATCCAGATTCACAACTGTAACCGTATAATTCTTTGCCGCTTCTCCAAATCCCTTTATATGTCTTTAGTCATCACCTTCTGTACACCCCTTTAGGCCAAATGGTTTTCTTCCTTCCCTACCGTTCGGCACCAGCCTATGGTTTGGAAGAAGATTATCCAATAAGCATAATGGGTGTACTGTCCTAATCCTAGGAGCACTCGCAACACGAGAGAAGGTGAAGATAAAAGACACCTGAATGAACCTTATTCCTATTTCTCATGAACAAGGATCCATCCCCGAACTGGAACAAGTTCCTTTCGAGTTTGTATATAACCAAACGATGGATTATCCAATAAACTGGGATCTTCGTAGTGATACAGAGTGTCCTAGAGAAATACAAAGGTGATTTGAGATTGGCGAAGAATACTTGGTTTGGTCGTGAATAGCAGTCGTAATTTACTTTACTTTCTTACTAATCTGTCACGATCCGCAGGGTACGGAACGTCACTGGCACTTAAGTTTACGAAACGTCTAAAGGCGTCCGTAAAATAAGTAAGCCAAAGCCCAGAAAACAAAACCAATGAAGCAAAAGAGTGAAGAAAACCCAATCATTTGAAAGCAAGTTTATCAAATAAGTCATGTAAAACCCTTTTTAAAACAATACAAATTTTCCCGAAAATTTCGGCAGAGTCTCCTTTGTAAATACTGGCCCCCAAAAATGGGTACAACAAGAATATATGTAAAACCAACAAATAAGGCATCCCCAAGCGGGAGCTAGCTCTTCGCCATAAGGCGGTCACAAATCCCACGCAATGTAAATGACAGCAAGCATAATAATCATAAGGAAGCATGAAAAAAGTAGCATGTCGGCTCAAGTGAGCTCGACCCCAAAATACAGCATAAAATCCACAAACCTCACAGTCTCATCTCTAGGTCAATATACAATAATCTGGTAGAAACAGTAGATGGAGTACACTAGATACAAGAAAGATACAAGGTGGTACAAAATAATAACATAACCCACCTATGAGCAAATCTCGAGCTCAGGCAAAAGAGGCAAAAGAACAAGTGCGCCCGCCGCTACTGAACTGACGGAGCGGACCTGCAAAAGACTGTGGCACAACGGGGGTGAGTTGCCAACTCGTGAGTAATAAATAGCATCTACAAAGGCTACCGTAGCATGCACACAAGCATCCTAGCATCTAAAATACAGGTGGGACTGGATGCACTAGCAGGTGTGTATATAACATCAGTGTACTAATATGTATGCAACATGAATATCTGAGGTCTCAATAGGTATATATAAGAAATATTTTATCTCTTTTTGTTTTTGAAACTCTTTTAGAATGCCAGCATAATGTCAATGAATCGACGAAAATCGGTGTCTAGCAACGACACTCAAAAGCTGTCTCAAATCTCATAAATGTATCTCTGGCCTCAGCCGTCCGGCTGACCCATCTCAAATATCAATATCTCATCATGTAGCGGCCACGGTCGGTATCCTCTGGATATTCGCCGTCCCAAACAGTCACCGGTAGGTAATCCGTCCCCTGCCAGGCTCAACGTCATCACCACATTCCTCTTGCCCCGGGGTACCTTACCGGGCCCACCATGTACCCGTGCCGGTTCCTCCACTCCTCGACACGGATTTCCAAATCCATAGCAAACTCATGGTGGACGACACTTACATCACTAGAAAACTGCAATCTACATATTTTAAAAAAATATAATAAGTTTAGAAATTTTGCGGCTTTCCCCCGAAATCCAGCAATATCATAAAATCTCAAGAAATCCTCATAAGTGCATATATCAATGATAATGAATGCGTATAATATCAATAATCAAGTTGCGATGTGTGATTAATGTATAAGCATGAACAATTAATATGATGAAGTACATGCACATGAATAGCAATACTACGGTTTCATTTTTAAGGAATTAAAGGCAATAGTACCAGTTTAAGTATCAATTAGTAAAAGGTTTCAATTTAACAGTTATCTAGTGTGGTGGCATGGCAATTACCAGGGTGTGTGTGTAAACATGAATTGTGCTCGTGCTGCATATAAAGACCTGGTAATGGTGCATGTGTCCTACAATTGAGTTTGCGTATATGGGTATAACATATTGATCTAATTGCAGCAATTATCATGCCAGTATTATTATTCTAATGTCACAAGTGATTATCCAATTTACTATTTTCCAGTTTACTAAATCTATCGGGCGACTTGCGCCATCCAAACGATCGTCCCCCGTAGATGTTAAATCTACTCACAGGAATCCCTGGCTAGCTGTGTCCAATCACCGCCTTTCCCTTTCGCGCCGCGTCTGACGTTTCCGCGACCGAACCAGGAATTTACATCAGTACCAAATATAAGGTTACATATCAAGAACGACGAAAAACTCCAACGAAACTACTAAAGTTCGCTAGCTAGGTACAACGTGCACAAAGTGCGCGGAACACACGCGAAAATCGCAAAAACTGCCAAAAAACGCCGATTTGGGTCCCCCGGCGAAACTAAAACCCGACTACCCAAAAACCGCACTCACGCATCCTAAAATTCGTAGGACAAGCCATTACAATCATCAAGATGTCGAAAATAATCCATCACATAATTTTATGACAAAACTAGTAAGCATTTGCATTCCAAAATTGGTGCAAAAATCGCCGATTTGCGACAAAACGACTACAATATAGCATGATCACCCAAGCACACTACAAGCAATCTACAAACACTAATTACAACACAATAGCAATGATTCCAATCCTATTTTCCATAAACAACCATTCTTGAATTTATAACCTAGTAAATTCCAATCAATTTCCACACTTGAAAACTTAATTTAACACAACAAAAGCCCACTTAAGAAAATTAACCTCTTAGGTTAGGTTAGCAAAATACAAGATAGCAATTTAGGTTTAAATCAACCAAATAATGTTTTCTAACCCTAATCAACTCACTAATCATGTTTCACAAACCATTTCCATACATAAACCCTCTCTTGAAAATCCTAAAAAAAGCAATTTCACACTTCTAAATTTAACCAAATTAGCATAATTGAAAACTACATCAACAAGGTAACTATATAGATTAGTTAATTAACCACTAGATTAACTATAAAACAATCTAATTAAGTATTATGGCTTCAAAACCCTAGCTAAATTTTTCAAGCATAACCTAAGAAAACTAGATTAAAACTACACTAAATTTAACACTAAACCATGCATTTAAAGGAATTTAGCAACACAAGAAAGTAACTTTGATGAGAATTATACCTCACTTGAGATCTAGAAAGAATGGATTTTGCTCCTAGTGATGGCCTCAAGCACCAAGATCCAAGCAAGAATGGCTAAGGAAAGGATAGCATAAGGATTTGTTTTGGTTTTGTGAAGAAATTTGTGGATTTGTAAGGATTTTGAGTTGGAATTTGATGAGTTTAGAAGGAAATGAGAGGGGGAAATTTGGGGGCTGTTTCCTGCAGGGATTCTCTGCTGAAAGGAGGAGTGGGGATGGTGTGGGAAAGTGGGGAGAGTCATGGGTCAAGTCCACAAAGTCAATGTATCATACTTTATCCATTTTAATTAAAAATAAATCCATAAACTATCAAAACAACTCAAGAAAGCAACCAAAGAAAATGAGGCCAGAAATTTCTGGTATTACACAAGGTGGGGCTGTCCTAGGGCTGAGGAAAAAGAGAGAGGGGTTTTACAAAAGAAATTTTATGCAAAAAGGCCCCCTACAACTCAAAAATTGCAAGTTTTAGCCCAAAATTCAATAAATTCGTTTCAATTCATAAAAATTTGTTAAAAATCAAAATAAATTACTAAAAATTCATGTTATCACTAGATTATAATTATCATAATTTTAGAGATTAAAATTAGCCCGGAAAAATTTGTATTTATCGCTTATTTAATGTATTTTCTTACCGGCTTAAAATAATATAAAAAAATTGAAAAATTGGGAAAAAATTTTAAATGACCAAAATTTCATAATTAACTCATTAGCTACTAAAAACAAGTAATTACCTATCCATTTTAGGTATAATTAGCCCCAAACTGCAAAATATCGAGAAAGACGGTTTTCGGAAAAATACCGAATTTTCACCGAATTTCAGGAAAACACCAAAACGACTTTTCAAGACGCTACAATCTTCCCCCCTTAAAGAAATTCGGTCCCCGAATTTAAAAATATAGCTACGCGTACCTTCGAAGAGATGGGGATATTTCTTCCTCATCTCGCCCTCGGTCTCCCAGGTAACCTCCTCGCTGCTCGGGCTACGCCAAAGGACCTTGACGGTTGGTATAACCTTCGACCTCAACTTCTTCACCTGCCGATCCAAGATGGCCACCGGCTGCTCTGCAAAAGAAAGGTCGCGCTCTAGCTGGACTGTCGGGTGCTGAATCGCATGCGAAGGGTCGTGAAGGTACTTGCGGAGCATCGAAACATGGAAGACGGGGTGAACATCGGGAAAGCTGGGAGGAAGAGCCAAACGATAAGCAACAGCGCCAACACGCTCGAGGATCTCGAAGGGACCTACGAATCTAGGGCTAAGCTTCCCCTTTCGCCCAAAACGCATTACGCCCTTCATCGGAGAGACTTTCAGAAAAACATGGTCGCCAACTGCGAACTCTAATCTGCGACGGCGCCTGTCTGCATAGGATTTCTGTCTTCTCTGAGCTGCCCTCATCCGGTCTCGAATCAACTGTATCTTCGATGTCGTCTCCTCAACAAGCTGCGGCCCCAAAATGCTGCTCTCGCTGAGCTCTGTCCAACAAACGGGCGATCTGCATCTCCTCCCATACAATGCCTCGAAAGGTGCCATCTGAATAGTATCCTGGAAGCTGTTGTTGTAGGAGAACTCCACTAGAGGTAAATGACGATCCCAGCTACCACCAAAGTCTAAAACGCACGCTTTGAGCATGTCCTCGAGAGTCTGAATGGTCCGCTCTGACTGTCCGTCTGTCTGCGGATGAAACGCTGTGCTGAAGCTCAAACGAGTGCCCAAAGCCTCCTGAAGTCTCTGCCAAAGTCGGCTGGTGAGCTGAGTGCCTCGATCTGACACGATACAAGTCGGTACGCCATATAGTCGCACGATCTCGTCAATATAGAGCTGAGCATACTGAGCGAAGCTGAAAGTCGTCTTCACTGGAAGGAAGTGAGCCGCTTTCGTCAATCTATCCACGATCACCCAGATGGAGTCGTACCCTCGACTGGTCCTGGGTAGACCCACAACGAAATCCATCAAAATCTGCTTCCATTTCCACTCTGGAATGGGTAACGGCTGTAGCTCTCCTGCGGGCCTCTGGTGCTCGGCCTTGACTTGCTGACAAGTCAGACATCTCGAAACGAACTCCGCAATGTCCCTCTTCATCCCGTCCCACCAGTAGGTCTCTCTCATATCATGGTACATCTTGGTGGAACCGGGGTGGACACTATACACAGATCGGTGTGCCTCCTCAAGAATGTCGCGCCGCAATCCATCAGCATCTGGTACGCACAGTCTAGATCCATATCGTAAAATCCCCTGATCGTCAACCACGAACTCGGAAAATCTGCCCTGTCCCATCTGTGCCATGATCTCTGAGCAACGGTCGTCACTGCGTTGTGCCTCATATATACGGTCAAGCAACTGTGGGCTTGCACGAACATGCGCAAGCTGTCCCCCTGTCTGAGTGAACTCGAACTCGAACTCGAACTCGGCTGTCGCATAACATCTGCCAATCTGCTGACGACTGCCTCTGAACTGCGCGCAAAAAGGATAGACTACCCCCGGGCCTCCTACTCAACGCATCTGCCACCACATTTGCCTTGCCGGGGTGATATAAGATCTCGCAGTCATAGTCTTTCACCAACTCCATCCAACTACGCTGTCTGAGGTTCAGGTCTCGCTGCTGAAATATGTACTTTAAGCTCTTATGATCGGTGAATATCTGACACGACTCGCCGTAAAGGTAATGTCGCCAAATCTTCAGTGCAAAGACCACTGCGGCCATCTCCAAATCATGAGTGGGGTAGTTCTGTTCATGCTTCTTCAACTGCCGAGAAGCATAAGCGATCACCCGGCCATGCTGCATCAATACGCATCCTAATCCCACTCGCGAAGCATCACAGTAGACAACAAATCCGCCTGACCCCGAAGGAAAAGATAATACCGGCGCCGTAGTCAAACATGTCCGCAGCTGCTGAAAACTGCGCTCGCACTCCTCTGTCCAGACGAAAGGAACTCCCTTCCGGGTCAAACTGGTCAACGGTGCAGCTATACGGGAGAAGTCCTGAACAAAACGCCTGTAGTAGCCCGCCAGGCCTAGAAAACTACGGATCTCAGTAACCGATGTAGGTCGGGGCCACTGCTGAACAGCCTCAATCTTCTTCGGGTCCACACAAATGCCGTCTCTCGTAACCACGTGACCCAAGAATCCGACGCTGTCCAGCCAGAATGCACACTTGGAGAACTTCGCGAACAGCTGGTGCTCCCTCAGAGTCTGTAACGTAATCCGCAAGTGCTGCTCGTGCTCCTCTCTGCTCCGGGAGTACACCAAGATATCGTCGATAAACACGATGATGAACAAGTCAAGATACGGCCTGAATGTACGGTTCATCAAATCCATAAATGCTGCTGGGGAGTTGGTGAGTCCGAACGACATCACCAAAAACTCGTAGTGGCCGTAGCGCGTACGGAAAGCTGTCCTCGGTATATCCTCCTGTCGAACTCGCAGCTGATGGTATCCTGATCGCAAGTCGATCCTCGAAAAATACCCCGCACCTTGAAGCTGGTCGAACAAATCATCAATGCACGGCAACGGATATCTGTTCCGAACGGTAACTTTGTTCAGCTGGCGGTAGTCGATACATAAGCGCAAACTTCCATCCTTCTTCTTGACAAACAGGACCGGAGCACCCCACGGAGAAACACTCGGTCGAATAAGCCCCTTATCTAACAAATCCTGCAACTGATCCTTCAGCTCTCGAAGCTCTGCCGGGGCCATCCGATAAGGCGGTATAGAAATAGGCCCCGAACCGGGAATCAAATCAATGCAGAACTCAACATCGCGCTCAGGCGGTAGCCCAGGTAGCTCATCAGGGAAAACATCAGGGAACTCACAAACTACCAGGACCCGGTCCAACGGAACCTCTGCAGCTCGAGTATCATAAACAAACTCTAAGAATCCCTGACATCCCTTCCGCAAGAGCTGACCAGCGCGAAGAGAAGAAATTAAGCTGGGAAGGGTGACACTGCGGTCTCCCTGAATAACAAGGACTGGCTCTCCCGGAAAGCTAAATCTGACTGCCTTCTCACGGCAGTCCACCGAAGCATAACAAGTGGCTAGCCAATCCATGCCCAGAAGCACATCAAAGTCCAACATATCGAGGAGTATCAAATCAACTGATGAATCCCTCTCCCCGATACGAACGGAACACAAACGAAATACAAAACGAGTGACAAACGACTCGCCTACCGGAGTAACAACAACAAGCGGCTGATCTAACGACGACGACTCACGGCCCAACATCGGTGCAAAGTGTGTAGAGACGTACGAATGTGTGGAACCTGGGTCGAATAATACCCGTGCGTCGAAAGAACAAACTGGCAAGGTACCTGTCACAACGGCATTGGATGCCTGCGCATCCTGCGGTGTCAAAGCAAAAACTCGGGCCTGTCCTCCACCGATAGCGGGCTGACCTCGACCTCGGCCTCTGCCTCCTCGTCCTCTCTGAACAGGACCGCCGCGTCCACGGCCTCTCGGTGCACCTAACTGGCGTGGAGCATCGCCTGGGGTAGGAAGTAGGGCTCTCTGAGGAGGGGGTGGTGATGGTGGTAGGGTCACGTGCGGAACTGTCGCTGCTCCCTGTCATCTCACCGGACAGTCTCTGACAAGATGGTGCAGACTCCCGCACCCAAAACATCCTGGCGACGGCTGCTGCCCCTGGGGATAAGAACCATATAACTGTCCCGGTCCAAATCCTCTGCTAGGCCTATCTCTCGGAAAGAATCTGGCGCGCTGTCTCTGAGACGGTACATCGGTGCGCATCCTCTTCGGCCCAGAAACGGCCGAAGTCCGTGATATGCGTGCCTCCATCCGCAATGCCGTATCCATAGCAGCTGAATAAGTGTCGTAGTGCTGGGCGCCAATGGCAAGATATAGCTGGGCATCAAGTCCCTGTACAAACCTCTTCACCATCTTCTCCTCGGTATCCACCAAATACTGAGCATATCGGGATAACTGTGTAAACTGGATGTCATACTCAGACACCGTCATCCCAGGTGTCTTGACTAAGGCCTCGAAGCTGCGAGCTCTGGCATCACGAACGCTCTCTGGAAGGAAACGGGCTAGAAAGACCGCTGTAAACTCGGCCCAAGTCATAGGCGGTAGACCTGCAGCTCGACCTCTCAAGACTGACTCCCACCATGTCTGCGCGAGACCCTCTAGTCGGAAACTCGCAAGCTCTACCCATCGATCATCCGAACATCTCAGCGAATGGCAGATCTTGGCTAAACTGTCAAGGAACGTCTGTGGGTCCTCCGCTGCCTCGGTGCCGGTGAATACGGGAGGTCTCAGCCTCTTGAAATCCTGTAGTGAAACCAGAATGGCCACGGTGGTAGTAGTAGGAGAAGGTATCATGGTCGTCTGTGATGTAGTAGGTACGTCATCCGGCCTCGGTGTACGACTGGCTGCAACTAGGGATCCTACCATCTGACGCAGCTCCTGCATGCCTCCCATCATCGGTCGCAACTCCTCCATACCGGTCTCGAGCCTATCCATACGGCCTGGGGAAGGTGGATCGGTTTGTCCCTGCGGCGTAGGCATACCACCCTGCTCAGTCCTAGTCTCGGACGAGCCAGCTCGAATCTCGTCTCTGGCGGCAGCCCTCTGTGCCCTCGTAGCCTTCGGCGGCATAGTGGCTGTTACAGGAAAACGGATAGTAAGAATAGTGCAATAGGATCATAGGATACACGGAATTGAAGAAGGAATTTTCCAAGCATTCGGGGGTGCTGCCGTCTACTAAAGTTTGCGACGAGCATTCGATCAAAATGTCGGGAATCCTGTTGAATTGCCCGACTTGATATTGAAAAGAGTTTTCGATAATGAGACTAAAATGCGGGGTTTATAATTGTTAGGCATGTGATGTCTAAGGAATTCATTTGATTAGGCATGCGATGTCTATGCAGGTTGCGGATTCCAACTGTTGTAGTTTTACACTTTCTTTTCTGTGACCGTAAGTGTAATGTGTGATATTGCCGGTTTCATTGCTATATGTCAACGACAATTGGGATGCGCATATTTACTTACGTTGATGACATGTGATGTTATGTCTTGCTGGATATGTTATATTGGATCGTCCTGTTTGAATAGCCTGGGGGTTTTTATGTGAGATGAGTGTTTTTCATTTTCATTCATGTAAAAAACTTGTATGTAATATTCTTTTATTGGTGAAAGGTTCCTAGGCACCCTAGTGAGGTCTCACAAGGCATCGATCATGCCAATTTCAAATTTTAACGGTGCCTACAAACCCTAACAAGATCGTTGGCTAGAAAACTAGGCGAAACATTTAAACTAGTTAACAATTAACTAAGGGAATACGGAAATACAACCTTTGTAGATCCGTTTGTCCACCTCCATAGCTCCGCAATGAAGTCTCCTCGCTGTCCATAACAAGCCCCGGGCTCTAGCGTCGGCTTCGTCAGAGAATGGGCAAGCTAGGTCGTCGATGTCCATGCCGAAGATGATCTACGTCGAGGCATCGCTAAATCAAGCTCCGACTTCATCAAGTCAAGAAACTTGTGAAGTAAACACACTCTACTACTTGGCAAGAGGTAGAGGATGAAAAAATAGGAAGTGGGTAGACTTTAGATTTGGATTTCTTACTCATTTCCATCAATCACCATTGATGGACCTTGCTTTCTTCACTTGAAGAAAGGAAGAAGATGATGAATATTGTTATGATAAGTTATTCAAAAATGAAAAGAAAAATCAAAACTTATCATAATCTAACCATGGTAAAGTGTAGAGAGTTAATCATGGTTGAATGGAATGGTTAGGGTTAAGCATGAGACAAAATGGTCACATGGTCAAAGTCTTCAAGAAGCTTCAACAAGAATACAAAGAAAGCCACCATTTTGCATTATGCTTATCATTTTCTAAAAATGAATAAATAAACAAATAAATGAATAAGTCAAAACCCTAATCATCCACTTAACCATAGTTTAATACTTTACACTTAACCAAAAAGCATGTATCATCAAACATGATACAATCATGTGCACAAAATCATATCGCATATGCAATGCGCACACTCGAGTGAGAAAATCCATCTTAAGTGAACCAATACTAGTTAATGCAAAGTAATATATCAAATATATAATTATACATTAAATCATTAAATCAACACTTGATTTAACGATCCGGTCATATCACATATAACCGACTAGTATCCAATGTATCGGTTTATCGAATCAATCCTTGATTCGATAACTAGGGTATATCGCATATAACCTAATCGATACATTCATCGCGAGAATGGAATACGGTATCACATACACGCATTATTCTCGGTCCCGCACATATCTCATATGCGCTCCTATTTCGTTTCGCTTGAGCCAGGAAACCTCTGTATAGGACTCTAAAGACTCGTCAATACGCCGGCAGCAGATGATGATCATATCAAGCACCCACAAGCCGCAAGCGGTCTGCTAAACGTAACGGCCACCCGGGTATTGAGCGATCAGAAGATCGACGAGCAAGCCCGCTCACACTCCAGTGAATCCAACCAGTAACACTACCGTATAGTCCGGTCTGATCGTCTGATATGTCGCATATCTTGCCTAGGGGTGGTAAACGTCAGACCCCAATAGCTCAATAAGTCGTGTCGATATGAGGCTCATAACGGGTCGAGAAACTACTAGTAACACTTACCAGCAGTTCTCTGATCAGCCCTGGCCAGGGACTTCCTGTTATAGCCAATCGAACACAGTGCAATATCAACCCCCTATACCGGGAAAGACGAATCCCCTCCTATCGCTCATTGCCTCCATGTGACTCGGGACTGTACCCAAAAACCACTGTTTTGCACGCCCTCTTGGACGTGGTAAGATGGAAATCAAAGCACAGTGGGAACCACACAAGACTCTATGAGGATCTCGGGTCAACACACTACTCTGTACCAGTGTCACCAGAGAACTGCCATCTGACGTAAGGTATATTACCATCTGGGAGTTCTCGGCGAGTCCGTCCAGTGTACCCAGTCTCTACTGAGCACCCGTATATCATCTCTGATGTCAAACACCAATGGATATGGGATCATCCATCGCCCATCTGTATGGGTCGAGAAGGTATACGCTAGTCTACTCTGGTATATCGATGCCCCGTCTCGATACACCCACGACTAGGGACTTTGAAGGATGTACTTATGGACTACCATGTCCCCACTAGTATGATCCGCATCATAGTCCAGGTAGTCAAGTACACATCCTAAGGGCTTTACCAACATGTAATAGAGAGACAATCATTGTACATGTTAAGGTAAAGGGTAACCAGATAGCATACTATCATGTCGAGCAAGAAAGTCCTCCCTATATATGTCCCAGCATCCACTACAATATACATCCTATGTACAGTAATGGCCTCTAGGGCATACATATAACTAACAATCTCCTACTTGCACTAGGGCCATCTGTAGCAGTGGTTGTAGTATCTCATACTCAACCATCCCATAAAAGTCTCTCTCTGGGAATAGGCCTTCGTGAGTGGATCCGCCGTGTTATCCTCTGAGTCTGCTCTCCTTACCTCGATCACCCAGGAGATCAACTATCTCCATGATCAGGTGATACTGCCTTAGAATAAGTCTGGATCACTGATGGGACCTGCGTTCCTTGGCATAAGCCACAACTCCATTGTCACACAATGGGAGGAACATAGTTCATCTCATGAACCAATATACACCCAAACAGCCTCTTTGGTAGCATCTTAAGTAGCGATGTATCCTGCCTTTATCGTCTAGTATGTCACGGTATCTAGCTTGGAACTCTTCCAACATACCGTCCCTTTACTGAGGGTAAAGACAATGCCTGTGACTGACACTCAGTCGGAACACTTCCAGTGATTCTCCCCAGGATCAATTGATACCATCTCACTACTACTAGTGAGATTTTTAACATCCAATTAGATCTATCTCATAGATCCTAAATTCAGGATTTAGGAGGTATCATTTTGATCCTACACGGAGAATCTTTGTGATAAACGGAGATCGATCGAGGGTAGCATAAGAAACTCCTTTCTTATCAAGAGTATGTCATCCACGTACTCTACGAGGATCACTCCCATACTCCCTACTACCTTTTTGTTTATACAAGGTTCATCTACCATTTTGATGATGTCAACTTCTTTGACTAACACATCAAAACAGACGTTCTAACTCCGGGATGCCTGCTTTATCTTATAAAACATCTTGCACACGTTTCCGTTGCTCCCACTGTCTACGAGGCCCTCTGGCTGTGTACTTATAGACGCACTCTTCTAAAACAACATTTTAGAAAAGCAGTCATGACACCCAACAACCAGATATCGTAGTCATGGTATGTAGCCGTGGCAAGTAGGATCTGGATGGACTTAAGCATAGCTACTGGAAAAGGTTTCATCATTATCCACGCCTGGTCAATGATGAAAACCTTTAACAAGTCTAGCTTTGAAAGTCTCAACTTTTCCATCTACACCAAGTAATCTTCTCAAGATATACTTGCTCCTGATGGGGATTTAACCCTTCAGATATAGCAACTAAAGTCCATACTTTGTTGGTGTATAAGGATTCCATCTCAGATCTCTAAGCATCCAGCCATTCTTACAGAGTCTCACTCCTGATGGCCAGCTCGAAACTAGTTGGGTCATCATCTCATGATGCATTCCTCGCTCCCACTGTCATAGAGAAACCGAAGTATCTCTCAGATGGGTGAGGAACCCTGCTAGATCGGCGGAGAGGCTGAGGTTCGTTGGTTACTACTGAATCCTTTTGTTCTACCAAATTATCTGCTGTATTTTGTATAGCTGGAACCTTTCCAGTTCTACATTACAGACCTTGCTTCGAGCTTATCCGTATATTGCTTTTAGACATAGGCCGGACAACCCCAAATCTTAACTGACTTAAGAGATGGGTTCTTCCCTTTCCATATCACATATGAAGAGGTAGGCTCCTGATTTGATTGGAACCCTATTCAATAGGTATGCATCTTCTCAAGTGCATAACTCCCAAAAGGAAATAGGTAACTCAGTAGTACTCATCATAGAGCACACCATATCAAATAGGGTGTATTTGCTCCGCCCCGATATACCATCGTGCTATGGTGTATACGGAGGAGTAATGCTGAGAGAGAATCTCATTCTCCTTTAGAATAGTCCAGGATTTCCGTGCTCAAGTATTCTCCTCCTTATCACATCAAAGGACATAATACTTATACCCGTATTTTGGTTCTCTACTTCTCGCTTATATTCTGTGAATATCTCAAAAGGTTCGGACTCAATTTTTCAACAGGAACATATGACTGAATCTTGAAAGATTATCAGAGAATATAACGAAGTATAAAGAATCAGTCCTGGCATGTGTAGACAGGAGACCTTACATACATCATCATGTATCAGTCCCAAGAGTTCACTAACTCTTTCTCTGTTTTCAATAAACAGAGCTATGGTCATCTTATCTTTGTGACATGACTGGCGAGTTTCACAAGATGTAAATTCAAACTAATTTAAATATGCATCTTTATGTAACTCTAGCTAGTCGGGTCACATTGATCTGACCTAGTCTACAATACCTCAAGATGGATTCGTTCATTTCTGAACTATTCCTCTTGTGTGTGTTCCGTATACTAAGAACTGTAGTTTGATTTAGAACATTAATGCTTTTAGATAACGTGCCTGAACCGATCAACTTTTGATATAGGAAATGTTCAAAACATTATCCAACAATACAAAATTTTATCGTTTCTTTACTAATAAAGAGACAGATATGATTTTGTATATCAGGTTCGGTATCTAATAACATTCGTTCAGAATCAATGTATTACAATACAGGGTGACAGTGACCAACAGACTTGGCTGCAACACTTGCCCCGTTTTCTGCCTCATGAAACTTATCACCCGTTCTCAGTTTTTCTACCCTTTTGTAGCCCTATGTAACAGATTACATATCTGGGATCCTGATCCGGTATCATATACCAAGGATGCGGAGGATACTGAGAAACAGTTCTGTATAATGAACACACCCGAAGATGATGCATCAATATGCACTCTCTTCGTTTGGGCGGCACGGGAAATCTGGTATTCCCCAATTTCCTGCTCTGTCTTATAACAATTATAAGGTGGAGCGGGACCAACGTTCCCCAGCTCAGTATAACAAGCGGGTTCAGTCAATAATCCGTATTATTATCTTGATTAAGGCGTGATATGGTCGCTACCAGGAAAGAGAGAGAAGAAAACACTCAGCGTGCGCTCTTTCAAGAATAGATTGGTTTTTATTTTATCTAATCAGGATGGCTCCCACTGCTTTTTATCAAATCTTCCTTCAAACCCTAAAAGGAAAGACTAGCCGGGATTAATTACACACTACAAGTTCGCCATCATTCAGCCAGGCCAGTGTCGGTACTTTGAGGAAGGTCCCCCGTGCTTTCGCACGAACCTAATTAATGTAAACCTCGTTTTCCCAGAGGCGTAACCTCGTTGACACCTTTCTAGACACCTACTTGATCAGCTAATTGCAATGTGTAAAACTCTCCCAAGAGTAACTCTTACTCGCAGCGGGTATCGGGATCCAACTATCTCATAGAAGGTATGCAATCTCATTGCAAATTTCAACACTTGAAATTCCCGATAACATTTTGCCCCTAGCAGCTATATGACCTTAACATAGTCAACAAATCATAAGTGCTAGTCAAGTTCAACCCGTCATTTCCCGATTGAATTAAACCCACCCGCACGACCCTTAACATAGTCAACAAAGTCGCAGGACTACCCTAATCCAATCACATCATATGCTTATGCAGATAAGCACTAATTAGCTACCGCACACTACGCCTTAACATAGTCAACAAACGTAGCACGAATACTAACTAGTACTTATCTGAAATGACGGAGGGCTACGACAGGTTTTTCTGAAAACCTATTGCGTAATGAACTTGATATCGTTGTAGAATTGAATGAATTTTGAAATGGAGTGTTTTTGAGGCTTTTCTAGTTTTGCTAAAGGAGTCACTCCCGGTGAAGGAATCGTCGGTCCTTTCCTCGTCGAATGAGGTGCGGGATATATCATATATATCACTGTGCAAAGCAAAATCTCTTAAAAGCAATCAAAAGACAAACCAAATGTGTAGCATCTGCCAGTTATTGCTAAAGGAGTCACTCCCGGTGAAGGGATCTCGGTCCTTTCCTCATCGAATAAGGTGCAGGATATATCATATATACCGATGTGCAAAGCAAGAACTGTAGCTACCTGTTTTATTTTGAAATTCGATTCTACAACATCTTAGGTTTCTTTTATTTCATTAATCATATTAATGAATTCCCATCATTTAATGTACCTAAACATCACAGATAAATACGACGTACACTTATGCCATCCGCATTCGCCTCGATGTCCCCTCGTGCACCGTTAGGTTAGGTAACTAACGGCAGAGCGGGGCAGGGCTAGCGCGGGTGTAAAACATAAGTAACGGCTATATAATATATCATATATACTATATACTGTATCTATCACAGAACATCTCATGATCACATCACAGATATCGCAGCAGAAGAAACATATGAAATATTGGATATACTAGGACGTCCGTGTTTTCAATACGAGCCAGTATAAAACACGGATTCCACGGTCGTGATGAATAGCCAAACCCACACCCCTAGACCCCTACGAGAGCGGCAAGCAACCCTACCAATTCTAGAGTTAGGAGACCCGACCTCGACTCCTCGAGTTGGTCTCCCACTGGACTCCAGAACCCGGTTACTTGTGCCCTCCCCCTTGGGTCTAACCTAGTGCAGAAAAGTAAATAATATACAACGGGTGACAACTTCCGCAACCTGGAAGCGCCCCAATAAAAGAATATTACATACAAGTTTTTACATGAATGAAAATGAAAAACACTCATCTCACATAAAAACCCCCGGCTATTCAAACACGACGATCCAATATAACATATCCAGCAACACATAACATCACATGTCATCAACATAAGTAAATATGCGCATCCCAATTGTCGTTGACATATAGCAACGAAACCGGCGATATCACATATTACACTTACGGTCACAGAAAAGAAAGTGTAAAACTACAACAGTTGGAATCCGCAATCTCCTCAGACATCGCATGCCTGACCAAATGAATTACTTAGACATCGCATGCCTAACAATTATAAACCCCGCATTTTAGTCTCAAAATCGAAAACTCTTTTCAATATCAAGTCGGGCAATTCAACAAGATTCCCGACATCCTGATCGAATGCTCGTCGCAAACTTTAGTAGGCGGCTGCACCCCCGACGCCGTCGACGAAGTGCACCAAGGCGGAACACCGCTACCGCGAGCACCCGAACGGATGCTTTCGGCGACGGGGTTCTCCTACAGTCACTTGGTCGGGGCTATGGGGTGTAGCTGTCTATTAAGTTTACCCGGCGAGTATCCGCGTACGCTACGTGATTGCGACGGACTTTTGATCACATCAAAATTCCGTGGCAACCGATCAAGTGAGACTAAACTGCTATGTTTATAACATTCATTTAGTTATCTCATAACTTATTATGAATTCCAATTATTGTATCCCATTCCGGATAAATAGAAAATGCTAAACTTTTCGATCGAACAATCGAACACCCAACTTTTCCCGATACAGATCAACACATGAAATAAGTCTAACAACATTCCGTTCGTGCCTCAGTACCAACGGTCCAGCCGTAGAAGGGTCAAGCCAACGCCTCACATGTGGCACGCCGTACTGCCCCAAACCCGAAGGTTCAAAGGGCAGTTCAAGACGGTCACATAATCGAGTTAAGGTTTGTTGTCTTCTAGAGGGTCCATCGCGTTACTTGCACTACTCAGAACGTCGTTAAACTACGGAAAAATCCAACACTTGGAAATTTCCCGACAGGGGAAAAATTGGGTATTTATATCCGGTCGAACATCTTAACATATTCTAAAATTTATCCGGAAAGCCACACAGACAAAATTTGATAATCCGATCGAACATTCGAATCCCCAAAACAACCCAGAAAAATTCAACTCTTGAAAAAATATTTAAAATACCCAGGAAAACCAGCACAGCATTTTATGAATTACTGTATAAATTTGGATGCCGCAAAAGACAAAACGGCCGCGTTTCCGCCGCACGAGCCATGCTCGTGCCGCGGAAACGCGGTGCACTGTTGGAATTAGGGAACCGAATTTTACAGTATGCCTTAGAATTACCTGCTGATTTTACTGCATATTTTTAATATGGAAAAATCCCAGTTTTTGAAAAAAGGACAGAGAGCAATTTTGTGATCGGGTTTCGGGTTCGTTCGGACTTCAAACTCCGTCTAGACTTCGCCTAAGGCTCTAGCTAGGCTCTGATACCAGTGAAAGGATCCTAGGCACCCTAGTGAGGTCTCACAAGGCATCGATCATGCCAATTTCAAATTTTAACGGTGCCTACAAACCCTAACAAGATCGTTGGCTAGAAAACCAGGCAAAACATTTAAACTAGTTAACAATTAACTAAGGGAATACGGAAATACAACCTTTGTAGATCCGTTTGTCCACTTCCATAGCTCCGCAATGAAGTCTCCTCGCTGTCCATAACAAGTCCCGGGCTCTAGCGTCGGCTTCGTCAGAGAATGGGCAAGCTAGGTCGTCGATGTCCATGCCGAAGATGATCTACGTCGAGGCATCGCTAAATCAAGCTCCGACTTCATCAAGTCAAGAAACTTGTGAAGTAAACACACTCTACTACTTGGCAAGAGGTAGAGGACGAAAAAATAGGAAGTTGGTAGACTTTAGATTTGGATTTCTTACTCATTTCCATCAATCACCATTGATGGACCTTGCTTTCTTCACTTGAAGAAAGGAAGAAGATGATGAATATTGTTATGATAAGTTATTCAAAAATGAAAAGAAAAATCAAAACTTATCATAATCTAACCATGGTAAAGTGTAGAGAGTTAATCATGGTTGAATGGAATGGTTAGGGTTAAGCATGAGACAAAATGGTCACATGGTCAAAGTCTTCAAGAAGCTTCAACAAGAATACAAAGAAAGCCACCATTTTGCATTATGCTTATCATTTTCTAAAAATGAATAAATAAACAAATAAATGAATAAGTCAAAACCCTAATCATCCACTTAACCATAGTTTAATACTTTACACTTAACCAAAAAGCATGTATCATCAAACATAATACAATCATGTGCACAAAATCATATCGCATATGCAATGCGCACACTCGAGTGAGAAAATCCATCTTAAGTGAACCAATACTAGTTAATGCAAAGTAATATATCAAATATATAATTATACATTAAATCATTAAATCAACACTTGATTTAACGATCCGGTCATATCACATATAACCGACTAGTATCCAATGTATCGGTTTATCGAATCAATCCTTGATTCGATAACTAGGGTATATCGCATATAACCTAATCGATACATTCATCGCGAGAATGGAATACGGTATCACATACACGCATTATTCTCGGTCCCGCACATATCTCATATGCGCTCCTATTTCGTTTCGCTTGAGCCAGGAAACCTCTGTGTAGGACTCTAAAGACTCGTCAATACGCCGGCAGCAGATGATGATCATATCAAGCACCCACAAACCGCAAGCGGTCTGCTAAACGTAACGGCCACCCGGGTATTGAGCGATCAGAAGATCGACGAGCAAGCCCGCTCACACTCCAGTGAATCCAACCAGTAACACTACCGTACAGTCCGGTCTGATCGTCTGATATGTCGCATATCTTGCCTAGGGGTGGTAAACGTCAGACCCCAATAGCTCGATAAGTTGTGTCGATATGAGGCTCATAACGGGTCGAGAAACTACTGGTAACACTTACCAGCAGTTCTCTGATCAGCCCTGGCCAGGGACTTCCTGTTATAGCCAATCGAACACAGTGCAACATCAACCCCCTATACCGGGAGAGATGAATCCCCTCCTATCGCTCATTGCCTCCATGTGACTCGGGACTGTACCCAAAAACCACCGTTTTGCACGCCCTCTTGGACGTGGTAAGATGGAAATCAAAGCACAGTGGGAACCACACAAGACTCTATGACGATCTCGGGTCAACAGACTAATCTGTACTAGTGTCACCAGAGAACTGCCATCTGACGTAAGGTATATTACCATCTGGGAGTTCTCGGCGAGTCCGTCCAGTGTACCCAGTCTCTACTGAGCACCCGTATATCATCTCTGATGTCAAACACCAATGGATATGGGATCATCCATCGCCCATCTGTATGGGTCGAGAAGGTATACGCTAGTCTACTCTGGTATATCGATGCCCCGTCTCGATACACCCACGACTAGGGACTTTGAAGGATGTACTTATGGACTACCATGTCCCCACTAGTATGATCCGCATCATAGTCCAAGTAGTCAAGTACACATCCTAAGGGCTTTACCAACATGTAATAGAGAGACAATCATTGTACACGTTAAGGTAAAGGGTAACCAGATAGCATACTATCATGTCGAGCAAGAAAGTCCTCCCTATATATGTCCCAGCATCCACTACAATATACATCCTATGTACAGTAATGGCCTCTAGGGCATACATATAACTAACAATTGGGGCACTTCCAGGTTGCGGAAGATGTCACCATTTGTATATTATTTATTTTTCCGCATTAGGATAGACCCAAGGAGGGGAGCACAGGTAACCGGGTTCTGGGGTCCAGTGGGAGACCAACTCGAGGAGTCGAGTCCGGGTCTCCTAACCCTAGAATTGGTAGGGTTGCTTGCCGCTCTCGTAGAGGTCTAGGGGTGTGGGATTGGCTATTCATCACGACCGTGGAATCCGTGTTTTATACTGGCTCGTATTGAAAACACGGACATCCTAGTATATCCAATATTTCATATGTTTCTTCTGTTGTGATATCTGTGATGTGATCATGTGATGTTCTGTGATAGATACAGTATATAGTATATATGATATATTATATAGGCGTTACTTATGTTTTACACCCGCGCTAGCCCTGCCCCGCTCTGCCGTTAGTTACCTAACCTAACGGTGCACGAGGGGACATCGAGGCGAATGCGGATGGCATAAGTATACGTCGTATTTATCTGTGATGTTTAGGTACTTAAATGATGGGATATTCATTAATGTGATTAATGAAAGAAAATAAACCTAATTGATGTTGTGGAATCGAATTTCAAAATAAAAACAGGTAGCTACAGTTCTTGCTTTGCATCGTGGTGTTCCTTGTAGAACATCCTGCACCTTATTCGATAGGGAAAGGACCGAGATCCCTTCACCGGGAGTGACTCCTTTAGCAATAATTGGCAGATGCTACATCACTCGGTTTGTCTTTTGATAGCTTCTATAGTTTCCGCTTTGCACAGCGGTATATGTGATATATCCCGCACCTCATTCGACGAGAAAAGGGCCGACGATCCTTTCACCGGGAGTGACCCCTTTAGCAAAACTAGAAAAGCTTCAAAAACATTCCATTTAAAAACCATTTGATTCCGCAACGAGATCAAGTTCAAAGCGTTAAAGGTTTTCATAAAAACCAGCCGCAACCCTCCGTCATTTTATGAAGTAGAGTACTTAGTATTCGTGCTGTGTTTGTTGACCATAGTCAAGGCACAGTGTACGGTAGCTAAGTGATGTCTTCCTACACCGCATATGATGCGATTAGTTAGGACAGTCGCGTGACTTTGTTGACCTTAGTTAAGGGTCATGTGGGTGGGTCTAATTAATCATGAAATGACGGGTAGAACTTGACTAGTACTTATGATTTGTTGACCATAGTTAAGGTCATATGTGCTAGGGGTAAAACCTTTATCGGGAGTTTCAAGTGTTGAAATTTGCAATGAGATTGCAAACCTTCTATATGATAGTTGGATCCCGATACCCGCTGCGAGTAAGAGTTACTCCTGGGAGAGTTTTATACATTACAATTAGCCGATCAAGTAGATGTCTAGAAAGGTGTTAACGAGGTTACGCCTCTGGGAAAATGAGGTTTACATTAATTAGGTTCGTGCGAAAGCACGGGGGACCTCCCTCAAAGTACCGACACTGGCCTGGCTGAAAGATTGGCGAACTTGTAGAGTGTAATTAATCCCGGCTAGTCTTTCCTTTTAAGGTTTGAAGGAAGATTTGATAAAAACAGTGGGAGCCATCTTGATTAGATAAAATATATAACCAATCTGATCTTGCAAGAGCGCACGCTGAGTGTTTTCTTCTCTCTCTCTCCAGGTAGCGACCATATCATGCCTTAATCAAGATAATAATACGGATATATTGACCGAACCCGCTTGTTATACTGAGCTGGGGAACGTTGGTCCCGCTCCAACTTATAATTGTTATAAGACAGAGCAAGAAATTGGGGATTACCAGAATTCTCGTGCCGCCCAAACGAAGAGAGTGCATGTTGATGCATCATCTTCGGGTGTGTCATTACACAGAACTGTTTCTCAGTATCCTCTGAATCCTGGGTATATGATACCGGATCAGGATCCCAGATATGTAATATGTTACATAGAGCTACAAAAAGGTAGAAAAACTGAGAACGGGTGATAAGTTTCATGAGGCAGAAAACGGGGCAAGTGTTTCAGCCAAGTCTGTTGGTCACTGTCACCCTGTATTACCAATACATTGATTCTGAACAAATGCTATTAGATACCGAACCAGATATACAAAATCATATCAGTCTCTTTATTAGTAAAGAAATGATATAATTTTGTATTGTTGGATAATGTTTTGAACATTTCCTATATCAAAAGTTGATCGGTTCAGGCACGTTATCTAAAAGCGTTGACGTTCTAAATCAAACTACAGTTCCTTGTATACTGAACACACACAAGAGGAAAAGTTCAGAAATGAACAAATTCTTCTTGAGGTATTGTAGACTAGGTCATATCAATGCGACCCGACTAGCTGAAGTAACATTTAGATGCATATTTAAATCAGTTTGAATTTACATCTTGTGAAACTTGCCAGTCATGTCACAAAGATATAATGACACCAGCTCTGTTTACTAGAAGCAGAGAAAGAGTTAATGAACTCTTGGGACTGATACATGCTGATGTATGTAAAGTCTCCTGTCTTCACATGCCAGGACTGGTTCTTTATATTTCATTGTATTCTCTGATAATCTTTCAAGATTCAGTCATATGTTCCTGTTGAAACATAAGTCTGAAGCTTTTGAGGTATTCACAGAATATAAGTTAGAAGTAGAGAACCAAAATACGGGTATAAGTATTATGTCCTATGATAAGATCAGGGAGGAGAATACTTGTGCATGGCATTCCTGGACTATTCTAAAAGAAAATGAGATTCTCTCTCAGCATTACTCCTCCGTATAAACCATAGCACGATGGTATATCGGGGCGGAGCAATCACACCCTATATGATAAGGTGTGCTCTATGATGAGTACTACTGAGTTACTTATTTCCTTTTGGGGTTATGCGCTTGAGAAGCTGCGTATCTATTGAATTAGGTTCGAATCAAATCAGTTGCCTACCGCTTCATATGTGATATGGAAAGGGAAGAGCCCATGTCTTAAGCTAGTTAAGATTTGGGGTTGACCGGCCTGTGTCTAAAAGCAAAATACGGACAAGCTCAAGGCAAGGTCTGTAATGTAGAACTGGAAATGTTCCAGCTATACAAACTGCAGCTGATGATTTGACAGAACCAAAGGATTCAATAGTTCCCGACGAACCTCAGCCTCTCCGCTGATCTAGCAGGGCTCCTCACCTGCTTGAGAGATACTTCAGTTTCTCGATGACAGTAGGAGCGAGGATTGCATCATAAGATGATGACCCAACTAGTTTCGAGCTGGCCATCGGGGGTAGAACTCTGTAAGAATGGCTGGATGCTTAGTGATGTGAGATGGAATCCTTATACACCAACAAAGTATGGACTATGGTTGCTATATCTGAAGGGTTAAATCCTCATCAGGAGCAAGTATATCTTGAGAAGATTACTTGGTGTAGATGGAAAAGTTGAGACTTTGAAAGCAAGACTTGTTAAAGGTTTTCGTCATCGACCAGGCGTGGATAATGATGAAACCTTTTCCAGTACCTATGCTTAAGTCCATCCATATCCTACTTATCACGGCTACATACCATGACTACGATATCTGGTGGTTGGGTGTCATGACTACTTTTCTAAATGATGTTTTAGAAGAGTGCGTTTAAAAGTACACAGCCAGAGGGCCTCGTAGACAGTGGGAGCAGCGGAAATGTGTGCAAGATGCTTTATAGGATAAAGCAGGCATCGCGGAGTTGGAACATCTGTTTTGATGTGGTAGTCAAAGTATTAGACTTCATCAAAATAGAAGATGAACCTTGTATATACAAAACGGTAGTAGAGAGTAAGGTGGTCATCCTCGTATTGTACGTGGACAACATACTCTTGATAGGAAAGGAATTTCCTATGCTACGATCGGTCGATCTCCTCTTATCACATAGATTCTCCATAAAGGATCAAAGTGATACCTCCTAAATTCTGGGATTTGGATCTATGAGATAGATCTAAATAGATTTTAGGATTCTCACTAGCTATAGTGAGATGGTATCAATCGATCCTGGGAAGAATCACTGGAAGTGTTCCAGGGTGATAAAGAGGACTGAATGTCAGTCACAGGCATTATCTTTACCCTCAGTAAAGGGACGGTATGTTGGAAGAGTTAGAAGCTAGATACCGTGGCATACTAGACGATAAAGGCTGGATACATTGCTACTTAAGATGCTACCAAAGAGGCTGTTTGGGTGTATATTGGTTCATGAGATGAACTACGTTCCTCCCATTATGAGACAATGGAGTTGTGGCTTATGCCAAGGAACGCCGGTCCCATCAGTGATCCAGACATATTCTAAGGCAGTATCACCTGATCATGGAGATAGTTGATCTCCAAGGTGATCAAGGTTGGGAGACCGGACTCAGAGGATAACACGGCGGATCCACTCACGAAGGCCTTTTCCCAAAGAGAGACTTTTAGGGGATGGTTGAGTATGTGATACTGCAACGACTGCTACAGATGGCCCTAGTGCAAGTGGGAGATTGTTAGTTATATGTATGCCCTAGAGGCCATTACTGTACATTGGATGTATATTGTAGTGGATGCTGGGACATATATAGGTAGGACTTTCTTGCTCGACATGATAGTACGCTATCTGGTTGCTCTTTATCTTAACGTGTATACTGATTGTCTCTCTGTTACATGTTGGTAAAGCCCTTAGGATGTGTACTTGACTATCTGGACTATGATGCGGATCATACTAGTGGGGACATGGTAGTCCATAAGTACATCCTTCAAAGTCCCTAATCGTGGGTGTATCGAAATGGGGCATCGATATACCAGAGTAGACTAGCGTGTACCTTCTCGACCCATACAGATGGGCGATGGATGATCCCATATCCATCGGTGTTTGACATCAGAGATGATATACGGGTGCTCAGTAGAGACTGGGTACACTGAACGGACTCGCCGAGAACTCAAAGATGGTATTATACCTCACGTCAGATGGCAGTTCTCTGGTGACACTGGTACAGCTTAGTCTGTTGACCCGAGATCGTCATAGAGTCTTGTGTGTCTCCCACTGTGCTTTGATTTCCACCCTACCACGGCTCTACTGAGTTGTGCAAATAGGTGGTTTTTGGGTACAGTCCCGATTCACATGGAGGCAATGAGCGATAAGAGGGGTTTCGTCTCTCCCGGTATTGGGGGTTGATGTTGTGCTATACTCGACTGGCCATAACAGGAAATCCCTGGCCAGAGTTGCAGTGATATACTGGTAAGAGTTATCAGTAGTTTCACGAATGTTATGGACCTCACGTCGGCATGACTTATCAAGCTAATGGGGTCTGACGTTTACCACCCCTAGGCGAGATATGCGACATATCAGACGAAAAGACCGGACTATACGGTAAGTGTTACTGGTTGGATTCACAGGAGTGTGAGCGGGCTTGCTCGTCGATCTTCTGATCGCTCAATACCCGGGTGGCCGTTACGTTTAGCAGACCGCTTGCGGCTTGTGGGTATTTGATATGATCATCACCTGCTGCCGGCGTATTGACGAATCTTTAGAGTCCTACACAGAGGTTTCCTGGCTCAAGCGAAACGAAATAGGAGCACATATGAGATATGTGCGGGATCGAGAATAATGCGTGTATGTGATACCATATTTCATTCTCGCGATGAATGTGTCGAATGGTTGTATGCGATATAACCTAGTTATCGAATCAAGGATTGATTCGATAAAACGATACATTGTATACTAGTCGGTTGTGTGCGACATGACCGGATCATTGAATCAAGTGTTGATTTAATGATTTAATGCATAATTATATATTTTATATATTACTTTGCATTAACTAGTATCGGTTCACTTTTAAAAGGATTTTCTCACTTAATGTGCACATTGTATATATGATATACTTTTGTGCATTTCATTGTATCATGTTTGATGATACATGATAGTTTGGTGTATGGTTTAAACCATGGTTGGTCAATGGTTAGGATTACTTTTGCTTCATTTACTTATTTATTCATTCATTTATTTATCCATTTTGTTTATTTTAGCAAAAGAAAATGATGAAGAGAAAATGGTGGCTTTCTTTGTTTGTTTTTGAAGCTTCTTGAAGCATTGACCTAGTGACCATTTTGTCTTCATGTTTAACCCTAACCCTTCCAATTAACCATGGTCTATTCTCTACACCAAATCATGGTTGCCATATGATAAGTATTGATTTTATTATTCATTTTGAAAAGAATTATCATAATATATCTTCTTTTTCTTCTTCATCTTCAAGATGAAGAAGCTTGCTTCATCAATGGTGATTGATGAAAAAGAGTGAGAAATCCAATTCTAAAGTGAACCCACATCCTATTTCTTCATCCTCTACCTCTTGCCAAGTAGTATAGGGTGTTTCCTTTACAAGTTTTCATGGCTTGGTGAAGTTGGAGCTTGATCTAGTGATGCCTCGACGTAGATCATCTTCGGCATCGTCGTCGATGACCTAGCCCGCTTTTTCTCCGATGAAGCCGATGCAAGAGTCATGGTTCGATTTGGACAGCGGAGAGGACTTCATCATGGAGCTATGGAGGTGGAGAAATGGATCTACAAAGGTTGTATTTCCGTTCTTTTAGTTTAGTTGTTAACTAGTTGCTTGATTCGCCTAAACTTCTAGCCAACGGTCCGTATTAGGGTTTCTCGGCACCTCTAATTTTTGAAATTGGCATGGTTGATGCCTTGTGAGACCTCCTTGGTGTGCCTAGGAACCTTTCAAATACAAGCTTCTATAAAGAAAACAAACAGCACCAGGATGATATTGGAGTTGACAAGAGACAACCATATCAATACGAGCCCATGTACTCGGATTTAAACCGGCCACACCCTCATACAATCCGAGCTCGCCGGCCCCCTTACCCAATTTGTCCCCATCTTTTCCCTGTCCCTTCCTTGCAGTCACATCACCTCATTCTTATTACTTGTTTAATCTTTTTTGGTGCCTATAGAAATCAGATCGGTGAGCAAGGGAAGGGTCCTCTCTCATGTTCTCTAATATTCATAATAGATGGTTTTGTTTTAGTTTATATCTGGTTTAAGCTTGAGAGTGAGTGGGCTATCACTTGGTTTCTTCTTCTTCTTCCCTCTTGAAGCTTTCTCTTGAGAGCTTCATTATGGAGGTTGAACAAGTTACCAATATCTTGTACCTCTTTTTCAAGTGTTAATAATATTGTTGTTTCTTTTATTACTTGCTTCTTGTTCTTGCTTTGCTTTTATTTTTATCATGCTTAACTAATCTCTTTGGTTGTGATAATGGTAAGGAAGTGAGATGAAAGGCTTTGCCTCCTCCTCCTCCTGTTAATATTTAATGTGCTTATATCACCACTATAAATAAGGGTTGCCCCTACGGATTTATCCGTAGGGGCAAATCCCTGCCCCTACGGCTATAGTCGTAGGGACAAGAAAATACTCTATAGGTACAAACGCCATAGGTGCAAGTTGAAGCCCTGAACTTGCCCCTATGGACAAAAACTTGCCCCTACGGAGTTCTATGTAGGTCCCGTTTACCCTACGGAGTAGGCCGAAGGGGAAATTTTTTTTTTATTTACGGTTTTTTAAAATAGATTACTTGTATCTACGGATGAATCCGTTGGGCCAAGTAATAGCCCCTACGGATACATGCATAGGTACATATCCGTAGAAGCAAAATATCAGAATTCCTGATATTTTGCCCCTACGTATAACTCCGTAGAGGGATTTGTGTGCCCCCTATCCGTAGGGGCAAGCTCAACCCCCCGATACTGAGATCACAGGGGAAAATATGAGTTATCCTGATATTTTTCCCCTACGGTTTAATCCGTAGGGGCAACGTGTGTACCTACGGATTAATCCGTAGGTACATATTATCTTTTTTTTTCTTAAAAAAAGGGCTGCGTATTTTTTTCTCGCCCTGTGCACAATAATATATACATCGATCAAATAAAAAATTAATCATCACACAACATATATCACAATATTCATAATCACATCTCACGCATATAATATACAAAAGAAACCAAAAAACAGAATATGATATAAATATAAACACCATAAGACCACCAATATCAATATCCTTCAAAATGTAGTACAATATGTGTCATGATCCGAAAGTACGGAACATGACCGGCACTTAAACTACGAAAGCCTCGAGGCATACATAATCTAAGTAAGCCGAAAACCCAGAAATCCAAACCAAGAGAAGTAGTGGAATATAGGAAAAACCAATTTAAATCAAGCAGTTTGTAACATACGCCGAAATAAGCATTTTAAAATCACAAGTCTTTTCTAAAAATTTCGGCAGAGTTTCCTTTGTAAAAACTGACCCGAAACGGGTACAAAACCTGATAAAGCATATATATGAATAAAGGCATCCCCAAGCGGGAGCTAGCTCTTCGTCAATCAATGGTCACAACCACGCAAACAATATAATATACAACGCCGAAGGGCGAGGATCACAACAGAAAAGGAAACTCAAAACAGCATGAAATCCATAGAAATACAATGCGTGACTCTAAGGTCGAAAGAATAAACATCATTGGTCTCTATCTCTGAAATGAATACATGTTTGGTTGATGGACTTCTAGATACAACAGAATAATAATATACAAGGTATAAAGATGGTCATGATGCAAGTGAACCCACCTACTAGCAAATCACCCGAAAAAGATGCAGTGCCAGCAAAGCCGTAATGAAACCTGTACGGCAAAACCAGCAAGAAACTGTGGCACAACGGGGGTGAGTTGCCAACTCGTCAATAGAATACATCTACAAACAGAAACCGCATGTAAGACGCAATCCTAGGTCATACGACCATAATATATCCTCAAATATATAACCTGCTGCCTATAACAATGGCTAGGGTAATACCTCTAAACAACTGTAATACTAAGTGCTCGTGTCAGTGCCTCAGGTAGCAATATATCATATGGATGAGGTATGAATGCATGAAAACAGAATACATGTACTGAAGAAACTGCTTTCATAACTTAGTGAGATTTCGGTATTTTTAAAATGAGGTAACATAAATGAAATCAGCATAAACCGTGTCTAGCATCGACACAAAACATAAATCCCAATATCTCAATATCTCAGGCTCCGGCTACCCGAACTGACCTGGATCATCAAATCTCAGTACCTTAATATCTCAAAATCTCAATGTCTCAATCGCACTATCTAGGGCGCCGTCAGTCCAGACCGGCCCTTAATATCCATCACAAGACCACGACGGTATGCTCCGGATATCCGACGCGTCGAGTAAAATCACCGGTCGGTAGTGCTCCCCTGCCAGGCTCAACGCCATCCTCTGCGACTTTCTCGCCCCGGGGTACCGCACCGGGCCCACCATGTACCCGAAACGGTTCATCCAACTCCTCGAATCGGGTCTCGAAATCCATCAGCAAACTCATGGTGGAAGATTCATACATCATGGGAAAACCGCACTTTTCATTTAAAAAGAGAGAGAAAAGAAGTTTATAAATGTTTTTGCGGTTTTCCCACAAATCCAGGAAATCTCATGAAAATCCGAATCCAAATCATCGATGGCATGTAAAACAATGAATATAGGCATAAAAATCCATGAATGCGGCATAACAGTGAAAAACAATATGCATGAAGTAGCAAGTAGTAACTGCAATGTCTAAACCGGCATATAAGGCAAGTACACTAATATCATGTCGAAGCTATAAGCTAACAAGCTATTTCAATGCAATAGTATTTTCTAAAGTGTACGTGATATGGCGATTACCGATGAAGATGTGTGTGAGCTGGCAAGTAAGTGTACGTAGTACATACGCATCATCGGTAATGGTGCTGGATTCCTAACAGCATGATATCAATAATAGTATATGAATCACAATATAAGTATTCGATACGGAGCGAACAACAATAATGAGCGAGAGCTAAATACTAGACACAACAATAGCTAATCTGCATTTAATATAAATCTAGTCTAACAACTACACTAAACTATAGGGCTGAGCTAACAGGCTAACTGAAGGTAAGGAAACCGCCTAACATCTGAGTCGATACATATATACATATATACATTAGTCGGTGATCCAGCCTCGATAATATCATATCCGATACCAAATCTATAATCAGATATTCCCAAGTCAAGAGTGCAGATCAATCATCAATATATAGCTCGTACGTAAATCCGTCGTACGGCATCCCAAATCTGGGTACGGGTCAATATCACATTCATCATATTATTCATCTGGTATCTTCTTTATCAAGATCATAATCCGGCGTACAGATCTACGTCTAGTACAATGCTAATATCATCAATATAATTATGATCCGACTACTAATCGATAATCTCATACAAACCGGTATCATCAGCACATATCATAATAAAGAGGTATACATCGCCCAATGCGACCTATTATAAATATCCTAGCATATCATATCTCATATCATGATCACATGTCGATCATTTTATTTATATCACTATTCACATGGTAACGTCGTCCAAAAATCCGCTATAACATCATGACGTATCTTAAATACGAATTCTACCATATCACCGATCTTACAGTCTCAAATCATATCTCATCGACTCACCTCAAATCCTAAGTACTATCCTCAAATCCAGTATGTGAACACATAGTCCTATACCGATGTGAACACATAAATATATATATAATCATTTAAGCACATATGAAAGAAGAATGAATGCAAGTATGGGTGTGTGTATGTGTGGTGCAACCACTACTCTAGGGTTTCGCAACACTAATTCACACCTAGAACTCATTTTTATCATCAATAACATCAAATAATATATAATCAATATGTGTGTATACGTATTCGTATACATCACCACGAACTGCGGGGGTGCTATACGCCATCCACCCGACTTTTCCCCGTAGATATAAATCTACTCACCATGCTTCGTGTATGCCGATGTCGATGTCACCATCTTTGTCTTCAACGCCTCGTCGCCACGTGGGGTACCTACAAGGATATCACAAACGCTAAAGCACTTGAAAATCACATCGAAAAACCAAAACGGCACAAGCTACTCTCATTGGTAAAAACCTATAGTCTCGCATGCAAACACGATCAAAAATCCTATGCCGTTAACGTTCAAACGCCACCCGACAGAAACGAATCATCAAATACTAAAGTCCTTGCTAAAACAAGTCATAAAACAACGCACCAACATAAGAAAACTACCCCAGATTCCATCTAGATGGAATCAGTCAAAATTGTATATGCCATGGGTCAAATTTACTGGAGATAGGGCCCTGAACCAAAAACGAGGGGGTTCCAACCTGATCTAGCCGCAAATTACGGCCAGAAAAAGGAATTAGGGGCTAGGGCTTTGGGTGGTGGTTCCTAGGTGCCTGCACATCTTACTGTCAAACCAATTTAATTTTCAGGTGGCTCGGGTGATAGCAGATCTCCAAAAACACATGCAGAATTACAGTTTTTCCCGATATCGTCTCTCTAAATCCATATTCTGGGTTTTAATCTTAGGTTTGGTCCAATGTAACATCACACCAGGGGTTGTAATATCTAATTACACCTTAATTCACCTTTGATTTCAGATCAAACCCTAAACCCTAACATGAATTTTCCAAAGTCCTCAAAACGACACAATATCGACATGAAACAAGTATGGATACATAAAGAATCGAAATACTACTCTAAGGGTGCAGAAATTACCTCCTTTGGCAACTCAAGAATTTTCTTGAGTTGCTCAAAGTCCTCAAAACCATCTCTTTCTAGGTCCAATGTGTAGCTAGTGAGCATGGGAGCAATTTTTGTGAAGTGGGAATGGGGTTTCGGGGTTGTATTCATGGTGGATCTAGGTTGAAGAGGGAGGAGGAAGACGAGCGAGAGGGCAACAGCAGCAGCACAAGGAGAGGGGAGAGGGAAAATGAGAAGAGAAATGATGGGAATGGGTTCAAACAAAAGGGTTGACCTATACTTTCTCTCTCTTCATCATACCATACCTTTTCTTTTCTTTTCTTTTTCCTTCTCACTCAAAGGTAACCTTAGGCAACCATACACCCACAACATGCAAGAAAATGTGACAAGTGTGGAAAAAATGATATGTGCATGTTTTGCACCAAAAATGCTAAAAAACCGATTAGCGATTTTTAATCGCGAGCACTAAATTAGCATATAACTAATCATAAAAACTTTAAAATGGCATAATACAATAAAATACCCTATTTTAGAATTTTCCATAATTTTTCCAAAATTTTTCCTATTTATCGGTATTTAATTATACTGAAATATTAAAATATTCATTAAAATAATATTAAATTATAAAAATTCCCAAAAATAATATTATTTTTTTAAAAATATTACAATCTTCCCCCCTTAAAGAAATTCGGTCTCCGAATTTAAATTTAAACCCCCAAATTCTAAAACATTTCAATAAAATGTCCATGTCGTCGGGTTCCGAAATCATCAATACATAAAACGCATCATAGCACAATGCATGCGCATGAGAAATGAGCAGATAACTCAAAATCAAAACTCCGTCAAGCGTCCCGCAATCATCAGAGTCAAGGTAAAGACACGAATGCCAAATCCAAAGCAAAACCAATATGATATAAATCGGAACTATACATGTAAATATCAAATCTATACATGTAAATATCTGGAGGAAATGCATGCCAAATCTTTTAAAGTCGCTGTGCAATGCGCATAACACTGCACAGGAGCGGACGTCTATCGTAAGAAAATAACCATATACATATATACCTTTTGTTTAATGTGTACGTTCCGCCGTTTTGAAAACAATTTAGAAGGGTTCCTTGTTTTAAACGTTTCGTGTCATATCAGACTCGCAGGTAAATACTGAGACAACAGCTCGCTTTATAGAAATCCCTTCAATAACTATCAATGCATGCAAAATATATCCAGGTACTGTCCTCTGACTAGTCCTGCTCAGTATAAAAACATATAGCAATCATCATAAAAACGTACTGCTCCATATGAAATCAATCCCTAAATATGCATATGAATACTATGTGCGTCTGGTGCGCACGGAAATCAAAATCCATGAATGTGCTATACATGTGCACAGAAAAAATATCTAGGTGCAACGGGTGTGCACTCAACCTCTGTCATAGGCAACGTGTGTTCCTGACAGCAAAATCAGGTACATCTGACATGCACGAAGAATCTCGATTTGGTGCATCTGGTGTGCGCCCAAATCGCATCTCATAACATGCGCCCAATGCACAAAAATCCGAATCAGGTGCATCCATCGTGCACGAAATCATGAAATCCAATATCAAGCACCGAACATGCACAAAATCCCATCAGGTGCCAAGGTGTACAAAACAAATATCGAGCATCGCCATTGAAATCGAAGTCCAGTGCATCTAAGTGCACAAAATGCGTACCACTACACTGCAAGCACATGTGAACTATACCGAGTGCAAAAACCAAATCGTGTGCGTACATATGCACAAAATCAACTCAACTATATGAAACCCATAAAATCATAAATATGTGAAACCAAGGCACGAAAACGATATCAAGTGCAACAACTGTGCAAAATCGTAAATACTTAGTAGGTGCAACCATGGTGCATGAAAACAAATATCATGAAACTCAACCTTCAAAATCAATCATGCAAATAGATCGCCCAAAATACCGAAATCCAAGGTAACGGATACATGATAATCGAATCACCAAATCACAATTCATAAATACTGTCGTCGATAGTTCCTCCTTTGAAGTTGAGAAGGTGTCGGTGCATCCAATGCTTAGCGAAGCAGATATCTACTTGCCTCCCGATCATGGCCCGTCGTCTGGTGCCCTTAGGCTCTCGTCTCTCACTGTGAATTGCTAAGTACATAGCTCCCCGGCTCAATGGTCCAATATGGAAACAATAATGGAAGTAGTCCGCTCTGGCACATCCTCTACAGATCTCTGGCCAACTATCTCGCCGACGATGCTGAACTCTAGCCTGCTGGGTGTGCACAATGTAACCGCTCCTGGGTCCAAGTCTTCTCGTATAGTATTCCAGAAAGGTCCTGTCGAGGTCTCTCCAAAATCCCGTCTCTGCCTAATTGCCCGGAAGTTATCATCCTTTACTATATATGTTTCTTGTTCCGGAATGGCTGCATACTCATCGCGACTACTTCTGGAAGGTATATCCAAGTATAATGCCTCGGCATGCGTATCGCATCCCTGATGTCGGCGGAGTGGAACGTCGTCTCATCAAGATCTCGTACGAACCTCTTACTCCACTTTTCTCTAATGTTGACTTCTTCGGACTCGTCTCGTCGTGGCTGCATGGACTGAGCTCCAACGGCTATCCTCGTATCTGGAGTCTCCCAAGAAGTGCATCTCACCACTTAGTATCCGAATGAAGTTGAACCATCCGATCGATTCGTCAAAACCTCATAATCCCCCAAGAGCTCAACATCTTGGGTACAGTTTTATAGTATCGAGTACATACCACAGCATCGGTGGTCCAGCCGTAGAAGGGCAAACCCAAGCCTCACTAATGGCGCTGTGGAACTGCCATAAACCCTATGGTTCAAAGGCTTTCACACGGTCATTATGTAGAGTTAGGGTTTCATTCTTCTAGAGGGTTCATAGAATTGCCTGGATGTCTTTCCGAATACTTTAAACTTGGAATAATAGGTTTCTGACATTCGATCTTCTATGTCAACTCGCAACGTCTCCGCGTGAAGTCGTCTCTAGCTGGAATCAATCTATCTGATGACCTCGCATCGTGGTATCGAACGAACCACATGTCCTAGTCATTCATCCTCGGTGAATAGCGACATTCTATCATCTCTTAGAACAACTCGTACTGCAATAGCTCCAACATCTGGGGCGATATCTCGTCGTTCGCTGCAACAACTAGCTCACTCGTCTGCACGCTGAACCGTGCCTCAAACATCATGAATAAGCAATACTTCAACGGTCATCAAAATATGGCTGGCCTCTGTCCATGGCCCAATCCTCTGGTGCTGATCTGCACGTCTGAGTAATCTCATACATCGGTCCATCAAACGCTCATGGCGCGAAAACACAGTAAAAGACACATCTCTGCAATCGTGTGTCGCCGGAATTACGCCTTGGTCAGTCCTCGTTCGTGACGAGCTCGTGCTGACCGCAACTCTAGCCATAGCTCTCCCTGCCCATAATCATGGCCGCAAAACCATAACTGGTACCGATGAGGCTAGATCAGGAATGAATATATAATACTGAACAAAGAAATGTACATCCTAAGGCTTCTTAAGTGGAGTAGCGTATCGTAAATATGCCGCAGAACATACGTACAGTACGTCACTCCACTCAAGCTACCTATTCCATCAACCAAGGGTCATCCAACGCTCCGAAGGTAAAACCTAACGCTCTGATACCAACTTTGTCACGATCCGAAAGTACGGAACATGACCGATACTTAAACTACGAACGTCTCGAGGCGTACGTAATCTAAGTAAGCCGAAAACCCAGAAATCCAAACCAAGAGAAGTAGTGGAATGTAGGAAAAACTAATTTAAATCAATTAGTTTGCAACATACGCCGAAATATGCATTTTAAAATCACATGTTTTTTCTAAAATTTTGGCAGAGTTTCCTTTGTAAAAACTGACCCCAAACGGGTACAAAACCTGATAAAGCATATATATGAATAAAGGAATCCCCAAGCGCGAGCTAGCTCTTCGTCAATCGATGGTCACAACCACGAAAACAATATAATATACAACGCCGAAGGGCGAGGATCACAACAGAAAAGGAAACTCAAAACAGCATGAAATCCATAGAAATACAACGCGCGACTCTAAGGTCGAAAGAATAAACATCACTGGTCTCTATCTCTGAAATAACTACATGTTTGGTTGATGGGCTTCTAGATACAACAGAATAATAATATACAAGGTATAATGATGGTCACGATGCAAGTGAACCCACGTACTAGCAAATCACCCGAAAAAGATGCAGTGCCAGCAAAGCCGTAATGAAACCTGTACGGCAAAACCTGCAAGAAACTGTGGCACAACGGGGGTGAGTTGCCAACTCGTGAATAGAATACATCTACGAACAGAAACCGCATGTATGACGCAATCCTAGGTCATACGATCATAATATATCCTCAAATATATAACCTGCAGCCTATAACAATGGCTAGGGTAATACCTCTAAACAACTGTAATACTAAGTGCTCGTATCAGTGCCTCAGGTAGCAATATATCATATGGATGAGGTATGAATGCATGAAAACAGAATACATGTACTGAAGAAACTGCTTTCATAACTTAGTGAGATTTCTGTATTTTTAAAATGAGGTAACATAAATGAAATCAGCATAAACCGTGTCTAGTATCGACACAAAACATAAATCCCAATATCTCAATATCTCAAGCTCCGGCTCCCGGAATGACCTGGATCAGCAAATCTCAGTACCTCAATATCTCAAAATCTCAATGTCTCAATCTCACTATCTAGGGCGCCGTCAGTCCAGACCAGCCCCTAATATCCATCACAAGACCACGACGGTATCCTCCGGATATCCGACGCGTCGGGTAAAATCACCGGTCGGTAGTGCTCCTCTACCAGGCTCAACGCCATCCTCTGCGATCTTCTCGCCCCGAGGTACCGCACCGGGCCCACTATGTACCCGAAACGGTTCATCCAACTCCTCGAATCGGGTCTCGAAATCCATCAGCAAACTCATGGTGGACAACTCATGCATCATGGGAAAACCGCACTTTTCATTTAAAAAGAGAGAGAAAAGAAGTTTATAAATGTTTTTGCGGTTTTCCCCCAAATCCAGGAAATCTCATGAAAATCCGAATCCAAATCATCGATGGCATGTAAGACAATGAATATAGGCATAAAAATCCATGAATGCGGCATAACAGTGAATAACTGTAGCACCTTAGAATGTATTTTGTAGCTAATTATATTTTAATGTATGGATTTTTATAAAAAGTTTACCAAATTAAGTTTTAAATATTTTACCCTATTTTAAGAGTATTTTATTAGAATTTTTCTAGGCGCACACACACTTGTGCATGATAACTAGGGTTGTAATTTGGAGGTTAACCATGATTAGCAATCATGGTTAGCTAACCATTTGTCTTAATTTAGTTTTATGTTTTGTTTAAGTGTTATGGTTGTTTTTAAACAAAATGGAAAATGAATTTGGAAAAGGTTTTAATATTGGTTTTATTATTCATGGTTGACTTTGTGTAAGGGAGAGAGCATGGGGTGCATGGTGTGAACCATGCCTCTTTAATGAGGAGAGAGAAGGTGAGAGGGAGGGGTCTTTTGCCTTGCACTCTTTTCTCAACTTCTCACTCTCATTCTCTCTCTCAAACACATACACACACTCACCTGCAGAGAGAAGCAACAGCAGCAGAGAGAAGCAGCAGCAGCAGCAGAGGCAAGCAGCGGCAACAGCAAAACAGCATCAGCAGCAAATTCTAGAGCAGCAGTAGGAGCTCCAGCAACTGCAGCAGCCATCATCTCCTCCATACACTTCTTCTCTTGCTTCCTTGGGTTCCTTATGGTATAATTCTGAGCTCTTTTCCTAGTTTTCCTAGCTTGTGTGTGGATTAGCTTCGATTATTATTAAATAGTTAATTTAGTGCTAGATTTTGGTGATTTGTGAGATGTTGTGGCAAAGTGAAGATTGTGTTGGTTAATCCTACTTATTTAAATGTTATTAGGGTCACTTGAACTGAGTTTAACCCAGATTTCACTAAAATACCATAGGGTTTGTGTTTTGTGCAAAATTAGCGTTTTAAGCGATATATTAGCATTTTGTAATCTGCTTTTGACCCGGACCCCTTCAGAATAAATTTGAGAATACTGGAGCATGCTCACTAGGTTTAGACAACACCAGCAGAACACGAACCCCTCTTTCCCAAACCAGGCCGCAGATTTAATCATATTGGACGCAATTTGCGGCCAGGTTAGGGTGTTGGGTCTTAGGGTTTTGGGTAGGGTTGTCTGCAGTGTATTGTAGTGTTTTGGCATGTCTAGTTTTGTAAGATTTGACCTGTAGGAAAATCTGGGACTATATATCGTTTTTGTGTCCGTTGGGTTTGCGCGATACGTGAGTGGGTTCTGTGATCCAGCGTGTCGCGTTGGTTTTAGACGCGTATACACACGGTTTAGCGTATCGTGCACGCGCGTTTAGTTCGCGACGCGAGTTTCTCGTTTGGGTTCGATATCGCGTTTGGCAAGATATTTGGCTTATATATGATTTCCATGTTTTATTTTCAGTTTTGCAGGCAGGGACTACGGACACTGCTATAGGGGGAGAGCAGATGGTAGGATTCACCTAGCGTGGAGTGTAGGTGAGTAGATTTAACATCTACAAGGGAATCGCCCGCATGGCGTTATGCGTCTGGGCTAGGATTCAATACTTGTCGCATATTCTACGTCATTGTTAGAATTGCGCCTTTACCTATTTACTTAGATATAGTTGTACTGTGACTAGTAGCCTAGGGCCTGCACACGTTATTGACGGTTCATGTCGCACGAGCACGGATTGTATGCTACACACACACCGTCAATAATTACCATGTCACACACTAACCATTATAGATACTATTGCTTATCACACATGACATCTAGATTATCGGTATACCTATAGTGTATCATACCTTTAGTGATAGGTACAGATACACCTTGCGATATAGCTACAGGTATACCTTGCACATATTTTACTTATACCGGGGGGATATCCTATATATTTTACTTATACCCAGGGGGGTATACGACATCAGTTCTTATAGGTAGATACCTATACATTGCTACACCTGTATGTTACCCGCATATTCAGTTGCGGTTACATATTTACCTTTACTGATGTTACTTAGCTGTACCTTATTGGTTTCGCATACATCTGGTTTCAGCTACATATTCTCTGTTATATGCTCGCATTTCAGATATATCGTATATATTTATTCCTGGATTGCGCATTATTATTTGGATTTTACATGATGTTTTCTGGATTTGGGAACCGCGGGAGTTCATGAAATTATGCATATATTGAAAAACCCGGTTTCCTTGATATGATATTTGCGCATCCACCATGGGTTTTATCGGTGCTGATTATATATACCCGTACGAGGAGGCGTCGAGACCGTAGAGGGTATATGGTGGGGCCCGGTATGGTTCCCCTCGGCAAGAAGATCGATGGATTTTGCCGATTGAGCCAGGAGGCTGGCTAGTACCTACCGGTGACAATACTGATGACTCGGCGGGGGTCATGGAGACACCGTTGGGAGTCATGCACGTATGCATACGTCGAAAGGCGAGGGTCAGAGCTAGGCAGTCGTGCTCTCGAGACAGCGTATGATACGTTTCTATCAGGATTTCTGTGTCGATGCTTGGCACATTGTTTTCATGATATTTCTTTTAATACCTTTGTATATATAACAGGGGATTTAGCCGTTGTTATATATACGCTTACACCAATATTAGTGGAATGGGACGCTAATATATGTGTATTGACCCCATCATATTTATTTCTACATATACATATTTATTTAGGATGTTAGAAATTTACTCGAGATTCGACTTGGGATATAAGGGATTCATTGAGATTGGATATTGGATATGAAAGAGATTGTTGATTTGTACATTCGAGATATAGGAGAGCTATTCGATATTATACATTGAGGTGATGTGAGACTTATATAATGTGAGAGCCCAGTTTGGGGGCTGATTTGAGGAATTGTGGATTTGAGTGTCTTGATGGATTGTGATCCTACCACGATGACAGGATTCCGTGGATGACATATTTCACTCTATACCTCATACCTTTTCGCTTATGCACTGTTCCATGTATTAGGAGTACATGTTAGTGTACCCTTCATGATAGCTGCATATTTGCATTCTCATATCCCTATTGCATAGTTATTGCACACTTTTGTCATGTTATTATTGTTTCATATATTTATTGTACCTGCTAGTGTACTTTCCATTATTCAGTATTTGCATGACCTGTTATTACTGTAATCGCATATCTTAGATTCATGCTTTACGTACATTCCTGCGATTACCTACATATGTTATCTACTATTCACGAGTTGACAACTCACCTCCGTTGTGCCACTGATGTTTCAGGTTGTTCTCCAGAGTAGTCGAGGCAGGCTATTCCGTTATTCAGCTATCATCTTTTGCTACAGATACCGCATCAGCTCACAGTACTATTTTGCTTAGGTGGGTCTTAGAGGTTATCTGTATTTTGTATTGTACATTCGTTGTATCTTGTACTCTCCATCTACTATTATGTTGTTAAATTAGAGACTTGGTGAGGACGATATTGTATATTATTGTGGATTTGTTGTCTTTTATATACAGCTTTCTCTCTATTGTCTTTACTTCTTCACTACGGCATCATATTTTTATGTTGTATTCATCTTGGGTTAGTTTTTACAAAAAAGGGTGTTGCCAAAATTTTAAAGAAATAAAGTTGGACTTTTAAAGAATTTGGGTTGCGATTTCAAATGTTTTAAAAACTTATGTTATCTTTTTCGTATTTTTATGGTTTAGATTTCTAGGTTTTGGCTTTCTTTTACTACGTTACGTCTTAAGGCGTTGCGTAGTACTAGGGCCGTCACGGGCTAATTTTGGGTCATGATAAAGTTGGTATCAGAGCGCTAGGTTTTACCTTTCGGACTGTAGGATGACCTTAATATGATGTGTAGGGTTCTTAGGCACACGAATGAGGTCTCACAAGGCATCAACCATGCCAATTTCAAATTTTACAAGTGCCGAGAAACCCTAATACGGATCGTTAACTAGAATTTTAGGCGAAACTTGAAGCTAGTTAACAACTTAACTAAAGGGTAAACGGAAAAACAACCTTTGTAGATCCGGTCCTCCACCTCCAAAGCTCCATGACGGTGTACCCTCACTGCGATCATCGGATCACGGACTCTAGCGTCGGCTTCATCGGAGAAATGGGCGGGCTAGGTCATCGACTTCGATGCCGAAGATGATCTACGTCGAGGCAACACAAGATCAAGCTCCCACTTCACCAAGTCATGAAACTTTTGAAGAAAACACCCTATACTACTTGGCAAGAGGTAGAGGATGAAGAAATAGGAAGTGGGTTCACTTTAGAATTGGATTTCTCACTCTTTTTCTCAAGCTGCCATTGTTGGTAGCAAGCTTCTTCATCTTGAAGAAGAAGAAGATGATATGATAAGTATTATTTCAAATAGAAAATAAAAATGATAATTATCATATAGCAACCATGGTTAAATGTAGAGACTAAACTAGGGTTAGGTGAATGGTTAGGTTAGGCATGAAACAAAAATGGTAGACTTTTTCAAAGCTTCATGAAGCTTCAACAAAGAAACAAAATTAGCCACCATTTTTCCTTTTGCCAAAATGAATGAATAAATAAATAAATAAGCAAATAAATCAAATGAAAACCTAACCATTAACTAACCATGGTTTAATACAAACATACACCCAAGTTTGCATGTATCATCAAACATGATACAAACTAGTGTACAAAAGTATATCACATATACAATATGCACTTAAAGTGAGAAAATCCATTTAAAGTGAACAAATACTAGTTAATGTAAAGTAATATATCAAATATATAATTATACATTAAATCATTAAATCAACACTTGATTTAACGATCCGGTCATATCGCATATGACCGACTAATATCCAATGTATCAGCTTATCGAATCAAGCTTATCGAATCAATCCTTGATTCGATAACTAGGTTATATCGCATACAACCAATCGATACATTCATCACGAGAATAGAATACGGTATCACATACACGAATTATTCTCGGTCCCGCACATATCTCATATACGCTCCTATTTCGTTTCGCTTGAGCCAGGAAACCTCTGTGTAGGACTCTAAAGACTGGTCAATACGCCGGAAGTATGTGATGATCATATCAAACACCCACAAGCCGCAAGCGGTCTTCTAAACGTAACGGCCACCCGGGTATTGAGCGATCAGAAGATCGACGAGCAAGCCCGCACATACTCCTGTGAATCCAACCAGTAACACTTACCGTACAGTCCGGTCTCGTCGTCTGATATGTCGCATATCTCGCCTAGGGGTGGTAAACGTCAGACCCCAGTAGCTCGATAAGTCGTGTCGATATGAGGTCTATAACAGTCCGAGAAACTACTCGTAACACTTACCAGTATATCTCAACAACCCTGGCCAGGGATTTCCGGTTATAGCCAATCGAACACAGCGCAACATCAACTCCCTATACCGGGAGAGACGAATCCCCTCCTATCGCTCATTGCCTCCATGTGATTCGGGACTGTACCCAAAAGCCACCGTTTTGCACGCCCTCTTGGATGTGGTAAGGTGGAAATCAAAGCACGGTGGGAACCACACAAGACTCTATGACGATCTCGGGTCAACAGACTACTCTGTACCAGTGTCACCAGAGAACTGCCATCTGACGTAAGGTATAATACCATCTGGAAGTTCTCGGCGAGTCCGTCCAGTGTACCCAGTCTCCACTGAGCACCCGTATATCATCTCTGATGTCAAACACCAATGGATATGGGATCATCCATCGCCCATCTGTATGGGTCGAGAAGGTATACGCTAGTCTACTCTGGTATATCGATGCCCCGTCTCGATACACCCATGACTAGGGACCTTGAAGGATGTACTTATGGACTACCATGTCCCCATTAGTATGATCTGCATCATAGTCTAGGTAGTCAAGTACACATCCTAAGGGCTTTACCAACATGTAACAGAGAGACAATCAGTGTACACGTTAAGGTAAAGAGTAACCAGATAGCATACTATCATGTCGAACAAGAAAGTCCTCCCTATATATGTCCAAGCATCCACTACAATATACATCCTATGTATAGTAATGGCCTCTAGGGCATACATATAACTAACATGATGGAGTAGGTAGCTTATGCAGAGTAACGTAGTGTGTGTATGTCTGCAGCATACCCACGATGCTGTACTTTGCATTAAGTGACCTAAGTACAAATTGTTTGAAATTCCTTCCTTGATGATTCATATCCTTGAGATTCGATTCCTTATTCTTATCGAATCTTATATCAATTTATAGCCTTGCCGCCAATGACTATGGGGACTCAGAGTGATGCAGCGAGGGCCGGGGTCAGAGTTGGCTCGGGTGAGACGGGTACTGACCAGGATGGCACTCTAGTTGCACAGGTGCAGACGGATCAGCCTACGACATATACTATTGATAGACTTTTGGCAGAGATGCAGGACTTCCGCCAGACTATGAGTTCATTGGTTGATGTCGTTCGGGAGCTACGACAGGAGGTTGTAACCCCTGTTACTCAGTTGTCACTTGCGATCAGCATGCAGCAGTCCGTCGCCTACATAGCACCAGTGGTTGCAGCTCTAGTTGACGAGGCACATATTCCAGGACAGTGGAGGACTCGTACCAGCGTACCAGCCCAGAGACAGAGGTTTGGTCATCGAGACAGATTTTGTAGCCGTCGCGAGAGTAGCAGAGGCTTAGGACGAGGACAGTCATTCAGCTCTCATCCCAAGGATGGTCAGCAGTCAGTGCGTGGATGTTTTCGATGCGGAAGCCTTCAGCACTTCGTCAGGGATTGTTCCTTAGCACCTCATCATGATCGTTTTCAGAGAGGTCATGGACGTAGAAGATTTGCTCAGAGGGCTCAGTCTACCAGAGGAGTTCATCCAGCTGCGAGTAGAGGGCAGACACAGGAGTTTGCTTCTACTCATCGGGACGCACAGACGTCCAATGTGGATTTTTCAGGTACCCTTGATTTATATGTTCTTTGATATATTCGTTTGTTTTTCATGCTTGTACCGTGGTTGGGTAGATTAGTCGTAGTTTGTGCTAACTTCTGTCAGCGATTCTTTTGTTGCGCGACACGTATTTCAGTTGTGTGCCAATCGGATAGGAGATAGAGATTTGTCCGTCGTTTTGATCCTTCTAGAGATGTTGGATTTGACGTTCTCCTGGGCATGGACTGGTTAACTACGTGCTAGGCCTTGTGGACTGCCGTGAGGAAACGGTCAGGAATTGTTTTCCCGGCGAGTCAGTTCTTGTTGTGCAGGTGGATAGTTGTGCCGCCTCTCACAGCTTGAATTCAGCCTTTTTCGCTAGTCGGCTTCTGAGGAGATGTCGTGAATTATTGGCGTTCATTCATGATACCGTAGCCACAGGGGGTTTGTTAGGCCGGTGTTCCTTTCGTGCGAGAGTTTTTCCGACGTTGTTCCGGATGAGCCGGCGAAGCTTGGGAGCTAAAGGATCAGCTGCAGAGTTTTGGTTTGGGGAGTTTTGTGCGTCTGAGTGTTTCGCTTTTAGAAGCTCCTATTTCTGTTCGTCAAGGAGAAAGATGGCAGTTTAGGGTTGTGTATCGACGGATCGTTAATTGAACCGGCTTACGGTGTGGATAGGTATCCCTTACCTCGCATAGACGATTTCTTCGATCATCTCCAGAGTGCGAGACATTTTCTAAGTTTTTTTGGGATCGGGTCATCATTATTGCGGTTCGGAGTGATGGCATTCCGAAGACTGTCTTATGCGTGCTACGGGCTTTGTGTGTTTTTGTGAGTCGTTGAATTCACTTGTGCCCTAGAAGCATTCGTTAATGTGATGAACCAGATTTCTTCAGGCCGTTCCTCGACTAGTTACTGTTGTGTTATTTACGACATTCTAGTCTATTTAATGTGTCTTGAGGAACAGGAGCAGCACTTGAGGATTTGTTATGCAGATACTGGGAGAGCACCAGCAGTTTGCTAAATTCTCGGAATGTTTCTTCTGGCTTATTTTGTGTGAACTCCTAGGTCTTGTAGCCACGGGAGATGGTTTCGTATGGTTCCGAGGGAGATCGTGGCCGTACAGCTTAGGTCCAGACATGTGTGCAGGACGGAGATCCGCAGATTTTTAGGCTTAGCAGGTTTTTACCGCCGTTTCATGCAGGATTGCTAGAGTAGTGTTGCACCGTCGACTAAATGGACAGGAAGGGATGTTTCTTTTCTGTGGACTGAGGCATGTGTACGGAGTTTTCGGCAGTTGGAGATTCGGTTAACAACTGCATCAATTCTTTCTTTGCTTTTGGTTCGGGCGACTTTGTTGTTTAACTGTAATGTTTCTTGAGTGGGCTCGAGTGTGTACTGAGGTGACGCTACAGAGTCATCGCTTTTGCTTCCCTATATTTGGAGGAAGTACGAGAAGGATATTCCACTCATGATCTGGAGATGGCCGCGGTGGTTTTGCGTTGGAGATTTGGGGACACTACTTATTCGAGAGTCGTGTCAGATTTTCCACGGACCACTAGAGCTTAATAAACATCTTCCTGCAGTGGATTTTGATTGTTGTGATAGTCTTCTGCAGATTTACAGTTCTTGTGTGATCGTTGAGTACAGCTTAAGTTCGTCTCTACGGAGGGGACAGCTTGCTCATGTCCGCACCCGACCACTCTCCTTAAATCGTTTTCGCGAGACACTGCCCACCGATGCTCGTTCTTCAGTGATACTTGAGCATACTCGGCTGGGTAATGATTCGGAGACCTTGATTTGTGACAATGGTGTGCTAAGTTAGAGACGCGTTTGTGTACCTGGTATCATCGGGTAAAGACGTGTAATCCTAGAACATGCACATATGTCAACTCTCTGTATGCATTCAAACTCCACCAACATTTAGCGTGACTTGTGAGATAGTTACGGGTGGACAGGGATGTAAAGAGAAGTTTCAGGTTTCGTTTTAAGGTTTCTGTCTTGTTGTGTGTTTGGGTTGAGCATCTGAGGCCGGCTGGAGAGTTGCAATCTTTTACCGTTCCGAAGTAGGAGTGGGAGCAGATCTCCACAAATTTTGTTATGGTTTCTACCCAAGTTTAATCGAGGTGTGACTCCAATCGGATTCTTGTCATCCGATTATAGTCAATGTGCTCAGTTGTTTCTTGTTAAGTTGTGTGTTTGTTTGATTGTTGTCGGCAGTTGGGGATCGTCACTCGTCATCATTAGGGTTCTCCTTCGATAGCTGTTATCAGGAGATACTCCAATTGGCCACCTTTAGGCTTAGGGGTTAGGTCGTGTCGATCACCAGTCTGTTGTCTTTCTGACTCTGCGTAAGTAGGACCTTGGACCCCAGCTAGTCTAGAGACTTCGGAGATGGTCCAGTTGTGTTAGGTCAGGATGGGAATTGTCCATTGCGAACTGAGGTCTTATGTCGACTGTGTTGGTCATAGACTCGAGTTCGCAGGGATAGATCATGTATTCCTACGGACTTTCCGATGAATGACGTGTTGGATTTTAGGAAGCTTGTCCCAGGATTTAGGTCCTTCTGAGATCCTATAAGCGAGTTAGTTTCGTTGCCTTTAATTTGGCACTTCCGCCCAGATTATTGAATTTTCACCCCGTATTCCTTGTGATGATACTTTACAATTACCTTCTTGACCTTTCTCACATGATTTGGCACCAAACCATTTAGCTTGGACGCGATCTTTCGTTCACCAGCAGCCAATTGTGTTAATGGCTCAGCAGGTGGAGGAACATCGGTCAAGGGTCTTGCTATCTGTGGACGGTTTTCTTGGGCGTAGCCGTATAGTGAGGTAATCACTTGGGAGGCTGCGAGCAAGATTTGAGATTTGTAATCTTCCCTTTGAAGGTACGCGTATCGGTATATTTTTAAATTCGGGGACGAATTTCTTTTAAGGGGGGAGATTGTAACACCTTAGAATGTGTTTTGTAGTTAATTATATTTTAATGTATGCATTTTTTTAAAAAGTTTACCAAATTAAGTTTTAAATATTTTACCCTATTTTATGAGTATTTTATTAGAATTTTTCTAGGCACACACACTTGTGCATGATAACTAGGGTTGTAATTTGGAGGTTAACCATGATTAGCAATCATGGTTAGCTAACCATTTGTCTTAAGTTAGTTTTATGTTTTGTTTAAGTGTTATGGTTGTTTTTAAACAAAATGGAAAATGAATTTGGAAAAGGTTTTAATATTGGTTTTATTATTCATGGTTGACTTTGTGTAAGGGAGAGAGCATGGGGTGCATGATGTGAACCATGCCTCTTTAATGAGGAGAGAGAAGGTGAGAGGGAGGGGTCTTTTGTTAGTTATATGTATGCCCTAGAGGCCATTACTGTACATTGGATGTATATTGTAGTGGATGCTGGGATATATATAGGTAGGACTTTCTTACTCGACATGATAGTACGCTATCTGGTTAATCTTTATCTTAACATGTATACTTTCTGTCTCTCTGTTACATGTTGATAAAGCCCTTAGGATGTGTACTCGACTTCCAGGACTATGATGTAGATCATACTAGTGGGGCCTGGGTAGTCCATGAGTACATCCTTTAATGTTCCTAGTCGTGGGAATATCGAGACGGGGCATTGATATTCCAGAGTAGACTAGCGTATATCTTCTCGACCCATGTGATGTGCGATGGATGATCCCATATCCATTGGTGTTTGATATCAGAGATGGTATGCGGGTGCTCAGTGGAGACTGGGTACACTGAACGGACTCGCCGAGAACTCCCAGATGGTATTATACCTCACGTCAGATGGCAGTTCTCTGGTGACACTGGTACAGCTTAGTCTGTTGACCCGAGATCGTCATAGAGTCTTGTGTGTCTCCCACTGTGCTTTGATTTCCACCCTACCACGGCTCTACCGAGTCGTGCAAACAGGTGGTTTTTAGGTACAGTCCCGAATCACATGGAGGCAATGAGCGATAGGAGGGGATTCGTCTCTCCCGGTATAGGGAGATGATGTTGCACTGTGTTCGATTGGCTATAACCGGAAATCCCTGGCCAGGGTTGCTGAGATTTACTGGTAAGTGTTACCAGTAGTTTCTCAAACTGTTATAGACCTCATATCGACACGACTTATCGTGCTACTGGGGTCTGACGTTTACCATCCCTAGGCGAGATATGCGACATATCAGACGAACAGACCGGACTGTATGGTAAGTGTTACTGGTTGGATTCACAGGAGTGTGAGCGGGCTTGCTCGTCGATCTTCTAATCGCTCAATACCCGGGTGGTCGTTACGTTTAGCAGACCGCTTGCGGCTTGTGGGTGTTTGATATGATCATCACCTGCTACCGGCGTATTGACGAGTCTTTAGAGTCCTACATAGAGGTTTCCTGGCTCAAGCGAAACGAAATAGGAGCGCATATGAGATATGTGCGGGACCGAGAATAATGCGTGTATGTGATACCATATTCTATTCTCGCGATGAATGTATCGATTGGTCGTATGCGATATAACCTAGTTATCGAATCGAGGATTGATTCGATAAGTCGATACATCAGATATTAGTCGGTCATATGCGATATGACCGGATCGTTAAATCAAGTGTTGATTTAATGATTTAATGTATAATTATATATTTGATATATTACTTTGCATTAACTAGTATTTGTTCACTTTAGATGGATTTTCTCACTTGTAATGCACATTGTATATATGATATAGTTTTGTGCACTAGTTTGTATCATGTTTGATGATACATGCAAACTTGGGTATGTGTATGCCTTAAACCTTGTTTAGGTTAATGGTTAGGGTTTTGTGATCTTTACTTATTTATTTATTCTTTTATTCATTTATTTTGGCAAGAATAAAATGGTGGCTAACTTTGTTTCTTTCTTGAAACTTCATGAAGCTTTGAAGCTTTGACCATTTTGTTTCTTAGCCTTAACCTAACCATTAAACCTAACCCTGGTTTATTCTCTACACTTAACCATGGTTGCTATATGATAAGAATCACTTTGTTTTCTATTTTAATTATTCTTATCATATTCTTTTCTTCTTCTTCTTCTTCTTCTTCAAGATGAAGAAAACCTTTGCTACCTTCAACGGTGAAATGAGAAAAAGAGTGAGAAATCCAATTATAAAGTGAACCCACTTCCTATTTCTTCATCCTCTACCTCTTGCCAAGTAGTATAGGGTGTTTTCTTCACAAGTTTCATGACTTGGTGAAGTGGGAGCTTGATCTTGTGTTGCCTCGACGTAGATCATCTTCGGCATCGAAGTCGACGACCTAGCCCGATCATTTCTTCGACGAAACCATCGCTTGAGTCCGGGATCCGATGATCGCAGCGGAGGGACGTCAACGCAGAGCTAAGGAAGTGGAGGACCGGATCTACAAAGGTTGTAATCACTTTCCTTTAGCAATAAAATTGTTTACTTGCTTGCATCGCCTTACCTCTAGTTAATGATCTAGCGTTAGGGTTTCTTTGGCACATGAAAATTTTGAATTGGCCATGTTTGATCACTTGCAGAACCTCATGGGTGTGCCTAGGAACCCTACATCTTTTGCCTTGCACTCTTTTCTAAACTTCTCACTCTCATTCTCTCTCTCAAACACACACACACACACTCACCTGCAGAGAGAAGCAGGAGCAGCAGAGAGAAGCAGCAGCAGCAGAGGCAAGAAGCAGCAACAGCAACAAACTCTGGAGCAACAGTAGGAGCTCCAGCAACTGCAGCAGCCATCATCTCCTCCATACACTTCTTCTCTTGCTTCATTGGGTTCCTTAGGGTATAATTCTGAGCTCTTTTCCTAGTTTTCCTAGCTTGTGTGTGGATTAGCTTCGATTATTGTTAAATAGTGAATTTAGTGCTAGATTTTGGTGATTTGTGAGATGTTGTGGAAAAGTGATGATTGTGTTGGTTAACCCCACTTATTTAAGTGTTATTAGGGTCACTTGAACCGAGTTTAACCCAGATTTCACTAAAATACCATAGGGTTTGTGTTTTGTGCAAAATTAGCGTTTTTAAGCGATATATTAGCATTTTGTAATCTTCTTTTGACCCGATAAATTTGAGAATAATGGAGCATGCTCACTAGGTTTAGACAACACCACCAGAACACGAACCCCTCTCCCCCAAACAAGGCCGCATATTTGATCATATTGGCCGTGATTTGCGGCCACGTTAGGGTGTTGGGTCTTGGGGTTTTGGGTAGGGTTGCCTGTAGTGTATGGTAGTGTTTTGGCATGTCTAGTTTTGTAAGATTTGACCTGTAGGAAAATCTGGGACTATATATCGTTTTTGTGTCCGTTGTGTTTGCGCGATACGCGCGATACGTGAGTGGGTTCTGTGATCCAGCGTATCGCGGCGTGTCGTGATGGTTTTAGATGCGTATACACACATTTTAGCGTATCGTGCACGCGCGTTTAGTTCGCGAAGCGAGTTTCTCGTCTGGGTTTGATATCGCGTTTGGCGAGATATTTGGCTTATATATGATTTCCATGTCTTATTTACAGGTTTGCAGGAAGGGACTACGGACACTGCTACATGGGGAGAGCAGATGGAAGGATTCACCTAGCGTGGAGTGTAGGTAAGTAGATTTAACTTCTACAGGGGAATCGCCCGCATGGCGTTATGCGTCTGAGCTAGGATTCAATACTTGTCGCATATTCTAAGTCATTGTTAGAATTGCGCCTTTACCTATTTACTTAGATATAGTTATACTTTGACTAGTAGCCGTTGGGCACCGCACACGTTATTGACGGTTCATGTCGCACGAGCACGGATTGTATGCTACACACACACCGTCAATAATTGCCATGTCACACACTAACCATTCTAGATACTATTTCTTATCACACATGACATCTAGCTTATCGGTATACCTATAGTGTATCATACCTTTAGTGATAGGTACAGATACACATTGCGATACAGCTACAGGTATACCTTGCACATATTTTACTTATACCGGGGGGATATCCTACATATTTTACTTATACCCAGGGGGGTATACGACATCAGTTCTTATAGGTAGATACCTATACATTGCTACACCTGTATGTTACCCGCATATTCAGTTGCGGTTACATATTTACCTTTACTGATATTACTTAGCTGTACCTTATTGGTTTCGCATACATCTGGTTTCAGCTACATATTCTCTGTTATATGCTCGCATTTCAGATATATCGTATATATTTATTCCTGGATTGCGCATTATTATTTGGATTTTACATGATGTTTTCTGGATTTGGGAATCGCGGGAGTTCATGAAATTATGCATATATTGAAAAACCCGGTTTCCTTGATATGATATTTGCGCATCCACCATGGGTTTTATCGGTGCTGATTATATATACCCCTACGAGGAGACATCGAGGCCGTAGAGGGTACATGGTGGGGCACGGTATGGTTCCCCTCGGCAAGAAGATCGATGGATTTTGCCGATTGAGCCTGGAGGCGGGCTAGTACCTACCGGTGATAGTACTAATGACTCGGCGGGGCATGGAGACACCGTTGGGAGTCATGCACGTATGCATACGTCAAAAGGCGAGGGTCAGAGCTAGGCACTCATGCTTTCGGGACAGCGTATGATACGTACCTATCAGGATTTCTGTGTCGATACTTGGCAAATTGTTTTCATGATATTTCTTTTAATACCTTTGTATATATAACAGGGGATTTAGCCGTTGTTATATATACCCTTACACCAATATTAGTGGAATGGGACGCTAATATATGTGTATTGACCCCATCATATTTATTTCTGCATATATGTTTATTTAGGATGTTAGAAATTTACTCGAGATTCGACTTGGGATATAGGTGATTCATTGAGATTGGATATTGGATATGAAAGAAATTGTTGATTTGTACATTCGAGATATAGGAGAGCTATTCGATATTGTACACTGAGGTGATGTGAGACTTATATGATATGAGAGCCCGGTTTAGGGGCTGATTTGAGGAATTGTGGATTTGAGTGTCTTGATGGATTGTGATCCTACCACGATGACAGGATTCCGTGGATGACATATTTCACTCCATACCTCATACCTTTCGCTTATGCACTGTTCCATGTATTAGGAGTACCTGTTAGTGTACCCTTCATGATAGCTGCATATTTGCATTCTCATATCCCTATTGCATAGTTATTACACACTTTGTCATGTTATTATTGCTTCATATATTGATTGTACCTGCTAGTGTACTTTCCATTATTCAGCATTGGCATGACCTGTTATTACTGTAATCGCATATCTTAGATTCATGCAGTACGTACATTACTGCGATTACCTGCATATGTTATCTACTATTCACGAGTTGGCAACTCACCCCCGTTGTGCCATAGGTGTTTCAGGTTGTTCCTCAGAGTAGTCGAGGCAGGCTATTCCGCTATTCAGCTATCATCTTTTGCTACAGATACCGCATCAGCTCACAGTACTATTTTGCTTAGGTGGGTCTTGGTGGTTATCTGTATTTTGTATTGTATATTCGTTGTATCTTGTACTCTCCATCTACTATTATGTTGTTGACTTAGAGACTTGGTGAGGACGATATTGTATATTATTGTGGATTTGTTGTCTTTTATATACAGCTTTCTCTCTATTGTCTTTACTTCTTCGCTACGGCGTCATATTTTTGTGTTGTATTCATCTTGGGTTAGTTTTTACAAAAATGGGTGTTGCCAAAATTTTAAAGAAATAAAGTAGGACTTTTAAAGAATTTGGGTTGTGATTTCAAATATTTCAAAAACTTATTTTATCTTTTCCGTATTTTTATGGTTTAGATTTCTGGGTTTTGGCTTTCTTTTACCACGTTACGTCTTAGGGCGTTGCGTTGTACTAGGGCCGTCATGGGCCAATTTCGTATCGTGAAGATAACAATATGCATGAAGTAGCAAGTAGTAACTGCAATGTCTAAACTGGCATATAAGGCAAGTACACTAATATCATGTCGAAACTATAAGCTAACAAGCTATGTCAATGCAATAGTATTTTTTAAAGTGTACGTGATATGGCAATTACCGATGAAGATGTGTGTGAGCTGGCAAGTAAGTGTACGTGGTACATACGCATCATCGGTAATGGTGCTGGTGCCCTAAAAGCATGATATCAATAATGGTATATGAATCACAATATAAGTATGCGATGCGGAGCGAACAGCAATAATGAGCAGGAGCTGAATACTAGACACAACAATAGCTAATCCATATTTAATATAAATCTAGTCTAACAACTACACTAAACTATAGGGCTGAGCTAACAGGCTAACTGAAGGTAAGGAAACTGCCTAACTTCTGAGTCGATACATATATACATATATACATTAGTCGGTGATCCCGCCTCGATAATATCACATCCGATACCATATCTATAATCAGATATTCCCAAGTCAAGAGTGTGGATCAATCATTAATATATAGCTCGTACGTAAATCCGTCGTATGGCATCCCAAATCTGTGTACGGGTCAATATCACATTCATCATATTATTCATCTGGTATCCTCTTTATCAAGATCATAATCCGGGGTACTGATCTACGTCTAGTACAATGCTAATATCATCAATATAATCATGATCCGACTACTAATCGACAATCTCGTACAAACCGGTATCATCAGCACATATCATCATAAAGAGGTATACATCGCCCAATGCGACCTATTATAAATATCCTAGCATATCATATCTCATATCACGATCACATGTCGATCATTTTATTTATATCACTATTCACATGGTATCGTCATCCAAAAATCCGCTATAATATCATGACATATCTCAAATATGAATTCTGCCATATCACCGATCTCACAGTCTCAAATCATATCTCATCGACTCACCTCAAATCCCAAGTGCTATCCTCAAATCCTGTATGTGAACACATAGTCGCATACCCATGTGAACACATAAATATATATATAATCATCAAAGCACATATGAAAGAAGAATGTATGCAAGTATGGGTGTGTGTGTATGTGTGGTGCAACCACTACTTTAGGGTTTCGCAACACTAAACCAATCCAATCACACCTAGAACTCATCTTTATCTTCAATAACATCAAACAATATATAATCAATATGTGTGTATATGTATTCGTATACATCACCACAAACTGCGGGGGTGCTATACGCCATCTACCCGACTTCTCCCCGTAGATATAAATCCACTCACCTTGCTTCTTGTGTGCCGATCCCGATGTCACCATCTTTGTCTTCAACGCCTCTTCGCCACGTTGGGTTCCTACAAGGATATCACAAACGCTAAAGCACATGAAAATCACATCGGAAAACCAAAACGGCACAAGCTACTCTTATAGGTAAAACCTATAGCCTCGTATGCAAACACGATCAAAAATCCTATGCTGTTGGCGTTCAAACGCCACCCGACAGAAACGAATCATCAAATACCAAAGTCCTTACTATAACAAGTCGTAAAACAACGCACCAACATAAGAAAACTACCCTAGATTCTATCCTAGATGGAATCTGTCAAAATTGTATATGTTATGGGTCAAATTTACTGGAGATAAGGTCCTAAACCAAAAACGAGGGGGTTCCAACCTGATCTGGCCGCAAATTGCGGCCAGAAAAAGGAATTAGGAGCTAGGGCTTTGGGTGGTGGTTCCTAGGTGCCTGCACATCTTACTGTCAAACCAATTTTATTTTCAGGTGGCTAGGGTGATAGCAGATCTACAAAAACACATGCAGAATTACAGTTTTTCCCGATATCGTCTCTCTAAATCCGTATTCTGGGTTTTAATCTCAGGTTTGGTCCAATGTAACATCACACCAGGGGTTGTAATATCTAATTACACCTCAATTCACCTTTGATTTTAGATCAAACCCTAAACCCTAACTTGAATTTTCCAAAGTCCTCAAAACGACACAATATCGACATGAAACAAGTATGGATGCATAATGAATCAAAATACTACTCTAAGGGTGTAGAAATTAGCTCCTTTGGCAACTCAAGAATTTTCTTGAGTTGCTCAAAGTCCTCAAAACCATCTCTTTCTAGGTCCAATGTGTAGCTAGTGAGCATGGGAGCAATTTTTGCGAAGTGGGAATGGGGTTTCGGGGTTGTATTCATGGTGGATCTAGGTTGAAGAGGGAGGAGGAAGAAGAGGGAGAGGGCAGCAGCAGCAGCACAAGGAGAGGGGAGAAGGAAAATGAGAAGAGAAATGATGGGGATGGGTTCAAACAAAAGGGTTGGCCTATACTTTCGCTCTCTTCATCATACCATACCTTTTCTTTTCTTTTTCCTTCTCACTCAAAGGTAACCTTAGGCAATCATACACCCACAACATGCAAGAAAATGTGACAAGTGTGGAAAAAATGATATATGCATGTTTTGCACCAAAAATGCTAAAAAACCGATTAGCGATTTTTAATCGCGATTAGCACTAAATTAGCATATAACTAATCAAAAAAACTTTAAAATGGAATAATTCCATAAAATACCCTATTTTAGAATTTTCCATAATTTTTCCAAAATTTTTCCCAATTATCGGTATTTAATTATACCGAAATATTAAAATATTCATTAAAATAATATTAAATTATAAAAATTCCTAAAAATAATATTTTATTTTTTTGAAATGTTATAATATGTATCATATAAATAAATACATGTTTCAAAAAATAAGAACCAAAAAGCTACCCTAGCTCGGTCCAGCTCCACCTCTGATAAACGCTAGAATCTGGTGCGCCTGCTCCTCGGTTAATAAATCATGCAATTCGGAGCGTGCGGGAGTCTGAGCGGGATGTGGAGCTGGCGATGTGGTCTGCGCAGCCGCCGTCAAGGTAGTGTCTTGCGGCGCCGCGGCTGCAGGATTCTGAGCGGACGGTGGAGCTATAGGAGCTGTCTGCGGAACCGCAGCCGATGTAGTGGCTTGCGGAGCCGCAGCCGAAGGAGATGCATGTGGAGGCTCGGCCGATATACCCTGTCGCATTTGGACCTAACGTGTGTAATAAGCGTGTAAGAACTGTGTATTATTCGAATTCGTATCATTATCAAGTTATTTCGAAACCCCATTTGGATATCTAGTTTGGAAAACCGTAGTTTATTTTAATTAGATATGTATGTATGATTAATCAAAGCTAAGTCTACAACCAAATAAGCTCAGGCTACGTACTAATATTGGATATGTTGATATCTATAATATGACATGATATTTTACGATTAAGTAGTATACATACCAGCATCTCCTTCAACTCCTGAACGGTGGCCTTCAAGCTCTCCAGTTCCTGCTGGACACGCCGCTCACTGGAGACGGAGGAAGTAACCGCCGGGGTGGAGTCCAACCTCATATGGGCCCTACTGGGGCCCAGTCCCCGGCCTCTCTCCCAACCTCCATGGTGCCCTCCGTATGCGACGTCCAGGACTGGGGTCAGCAGCCTCAGATCCCTCTGTCCGGTAAAATCGATCCCCGATGCCTCGGCCTGCTCAACCACCCGCTCCTACACCCACATTAAGCAGTAAAGTATAAGTATAAAATTTAAATTTGAACCTTCCAAAAATAAAATTTCAAATAGGGGTTGAATAAATATTAACACTTACGCAATACTCCTGGGTAGCGACGTCGGGATATCGAAGCTCGCCCGTGGCGGGATCTGTCGAGGTGCCGTGGACGACAAGATATGCGGACAGCACGCTCGGTGTACCACCTTGCGCCAGGGTCAGAGCTGTCTGAAATATTAGAAAATAACTCTTAATATTAGATATATTAGAAAATAACTCTTAATATTGCATTATATTACAAAGGTCGGTCTATTGTAATTTACCGATAACTCCATGGCTCGAGTAATATTCATCGAGCCACCTGTATAAGTGGGGCGACCCCTCTTCACCGACTTCCTATTCTCTATATTTTGAGCGGCCTGTTTCTGTACAACGCATTCACATTTAGTTTTATAATGAAGGAACACAAAAAAATAAATTATATCCTAAAAAATGAATTAGATTTAAAATACATACCTGTTTGCGTTGAGAGTCGAAATATTCGCACAATAGAGGCCATGTCCCTACGTCGACTCTTGCAAACGCCGGAGTAGATAGGAGGTCTGCTCTCTCTACCTCGGGGGTCGTCATCCACAGGGAGTAGCAGTCGGCCTTCAGCTCATTCCTGTTGTATCGGACCTTGGTCTGCATGTTCTTCATCAGGCCATTGTACAGAGCATGAAGGTCGAGCACCCTCCCAGGATGATCAGGATCGGGTACAGGATGAAAATCGTAATCATGCTGAAAATACAAAAAAAATTGTTATTAGATTGCAAGTGTTAATAATAAATATATTGGATAAATCAAATAAAATTATATGTTAATACCCGAGCCTGATCAAAGAAGAGGGCAAATGAGCGCCGGTGCTGCTCGCCCCACTCAACGTGAAGTGGACAGTTCTTCACGAGCCGGCTTTCATCCCCCATATACCGGCTGAACCTCTCGGCATGAGGACCGGTATAGAGATAGTCAAGGGTAAAAAAGAGGGGGACTGCTGCCTCCCCTTAGCTCTGTCAGGCCTCAGCCTATGGGACTGATTCAGGCCTCGAGTCCCCCTTTGGGGATGGGGAGGCCCTGCGTCTGCAAGAAATATCAAGACAATCAATATTAAGACAAAGTTGTATTAAGAAATCAAGGTTAAAAAAAATTTGAAGTGTGATATATACCTCCGGTGACTAAAGCACGAGCCTGGTCCCGGGCAGCAGCACGAGCGGGACGATAGTTCCTCCGGTGAGGAACAGCCGGTGTCCCGGATGCGGACGCTTCCCCTCCAACTAGAAAATAAACATTGACGCTAAATTTCCATGAAGTTCATATTTATTCTATAGAGCATATGTAAAATGAATATATGTTTTATATTTATTCATACTAACCTACAGACGATGCGGAGGGTACGGAAGTGGCAGGAGTCGCCCTGCGTCAGATGTGGACGTACCACCTATAATTAGACAATTAAAAATAGATTATATAAGTAATTGCAAAAAGATTGTGTAGATCATTAATATAACGTTCTAAATCAATATGCATGCACTATAGGATATATAAACATACCCGCAGGTGCGGTGGTGTCACCACCTACAGCTAGACAATAATAAAAATTACTATCTAAGTAAGAGCAAAAGGAATGCGTGTATATTTATGATATAGCATTCTAAATCAATATACATGCAATATATGATATATAAACATACCTGGAGGAGCGGGAGTGGCCTTTGTCCCTGATGTGGACGCATCACCAACAACTAGACAATCAAACATTGACAATATAAGTAATTTTGACATAAACAGGCATGCATATCTATAATATTACATTCAAAATGGATATGCGTGCAATATACCTGGAAGTGTGGCAAAATCCACACGGAAGGAGGCATCCGAAGGGGTCTCCGATCTGGGTGCAAGACCGGCCCTCTGAAGCTCCCTACGCAGCTGTCCGGGCAGCAGAACCGCTATGCCTCTGCCTCTGCCGCGGCTGGAGCTCCTACCGCCCCTCGCTGCTCCCGACATCGTCATCAAATCTAGATAAACGGTTCGTGGACGCATTAGACAATCATTAAAAGTATTGACTATATATGTATAGATCGTAAAATGTGAAGTAATAATATAGCATTACTGATAACCTTTTTCGTTTCGTGGGCGCATTATACATATTTACTTGGATTTCATCGTCGATGTCATTTCTAACCCACGTAACTTCATGATCGGCCGAAGACAACCCGTCCTTCGAAACAGACGGTCGGAGCACTCTAAGCCTTCTCTCTTCTTCATCCTCATCGCTGTCCTCGAATTCTGGGACATCGTAGACATCTCTGGGTTTCCATCGGCATACAACACTCCATCTCGGATGCTTCAAACACTGTGAGTAGTATACTTGGAATGCTTGGTTCGGAAAGATAAACGGATCTTCCTGACCGTAAAATCGAAGTGTGTTCACACCGGTCAATCCATATTCATCTTTTTAAGTCCCAAGATTGCTTCTCCACTTATCTGTATCGGTTCACGTATCGTACCAAGTACACTGGAATATATAAAAGGGTTCTGATCGTCCGGGATAGTGGATGCCGAGTATACAATTTAAGTACCCATAATAAATCACACCGTCCGATCCTACCGTCGTAATCCCACTATTCTGAGTGGTTCTAGATATTTCTATATCCTTAACTTCAAATTTGTATCCAAGGACACCAAATCCTTTGTAATATGCAACCTCCATACTAGGAAATTGAGCTAAACATCTTGAATCACTCTCAAATGATGCAGACAAGTTCGGATCGTGGATCTAACAAAACAAATTTTACGAAAAATACATAACGATACAAGTTTAGATTGAAACTGATAGCAATAAAATGTTATTCAAATAACTTACATGATCTGTGACCAAATCACAAAAATTATCCTGATGATATTTTTCCAATCATTCTCCGTTCCAATCAAGATGCCCCTCACATACCTCGTTAAAATTAATTCTGTTTTCGACAAATAATGGTGACATTAATATTATATCATTTTATACACACACAAACACAAATATAACAATTAATCCAAAAAACTAACTCTGTAATCTGTTCAATACATGCGCAATTAAGAAAGATAAACTGGTATATCTTGTTGATAAATATAGTGTCTACCCTCTTATACTCGGCTTTCCCATATGGCCCGTCTTGAATTCTTCGAGGACGGTTAAGTCTTGTCTCAATGTTCTCGTCTAGATAGCGGGAACAAAATGTGGTTGCTTCATCAAGAAGATAACCTTACATGATAGAACCCTCTGGTCGATTTTTATTACGTATATACTTTTTAAGAGTGTAGAGGTACCTAATGAAAATATGTTGAATAAATAAATATGGGAATACAGGACAACAATAAATTTATAAATTGCGCGAAACGAAAAATTACACGTACCTCTCGACGGGATACATCCATCGATATTGTACCGGTCCGGCTAACTCAGCCTCAGTTGCAAGATGAACCATCAAGTGTATTATGATATCGAAGAATGACGGTGGAAAAATACGCTCAAACTTGCAAAGTATCAACGCAATAGAATTTTTTAGTTTATCCAGCGTCACAACCTCCAGTGTTTTAGCACACGACTCTTTGAAAAAACAACATAGGTCGTTGATTACTAGACCAACCGAATCGGGAAGAGAAGTCCTGAGGGCTAATGGAAGAAGGTGCTCCACGATAACATGGTGATCATGACTTTTCAGCCCATCGATCTTGCCTTTCATAATTTTTATTTTCTTGCTGAATGATCCTGAGAAACCTGTGGGAACTTTCAAATCATGCAACACCTGCAGGAATCTTTTCTTCTCCGGTTGTGACATATGATAAGCGGCATTGGGAAGTACAAACTTGCCCGGTTTATCCGTTACCGGTCTAGGGTGAAATTCACTTCTTATTCCCCACTCCTGTAGATCCATCCGAGCATTCAGGTTGTCTTTCGATTTCCCGTCTTTACAAAGAAGCAAGTTGAATATGTGCTCTGATACTCCCTTCTATATATGCATGACGTCCAGACAATGATGCACTAAATTTGTTGACCAGTACGGAAGCTCAAAGAAAATGCTTAACTTGTTCCAAAATGGTGGTTTGACATGTTTCGTCGAATCCATCCCGAAGGTCACATTATTGTAACGATCCCATTGAGCAGTCATGTTCTCTCCGGACAATGGGGATGGAGGTCCAAGAAGCTCCTGATGACTATCAAAGTGAACCGTGTCTAACCTATTGGGGTGGTCTGGAGGCAGGAAACGTCGATGGCCACAATAACAAACCTTCCTACTAAAATTCAAGAATTTCGATGTGTGTGTTCATGGCAATGAGGACATGCTTTGTGGCCATGTACGGACCAACCTGATAGCATTCCATACGCAGGAAAGTCATTAATTGTCCACATAAAAGCCGCACGCAGTATAAAGGTTGTATTTGTGTTTGCATCGTATGTCTCTACACCATCAATGAACAAAGATTTCAACTCCTCGATCAGAGGTCGGAGATAGACGTCGATATTGTTTCCCGGTGAGTTTGGTCCGTCGATAAGAAGAGGCATCATAAAGTATAACTGATCCATAGCCAACCAAGGCGACAGATTATAAATTATCATTACAACGGGTCATGTGCTGTGACTTCCAGCCATATAGTTGAATGGGCAAAAGCCATCAGTAGCCAGTCCGAGCCGGACATTGCGAGGATCGCTACTGAATATTGCGTGCCTCCTATCGAAACCTTCCATGCCGGTGAATCTCTTGGATGGCTCATTTTTCCATCTTCACTTGGAGGAGCACGGTGATGCCAAATCATTGCCTCGGCTGTTTTCTTGCACCTGAATAGCCTCTGTAGCCTCTGTGTTATGGGAAAGTATCGTGCTATCTTGACAGGTATATCAGGCTTCTTGTCGGAATCTTTCGGCTTATACCTGGCCTATCCGCATGTTGGACACTCTTTCAAATCTGAATTCTTTTTCCGGTACAACACTCAATTTTTAGGACTTGCTTGAATCTTCTCGCACTTTAGACCCAAATCAGACATCATATTTTGGGCTCCGTACCAGCTGTCGGGCACGTTATTTCCCGGGAGCATAGAATCTTTCAAGAACGAAAGAAGCATTGTGAATGACTTGTTGCTCCATCCATTTAGGCACTTAATCTGGAAAAGTTGGACGAACCATGAGATGGTGGAATACTTCGCATTCTCATAAATTGGTTTTCTAGCATCATTCATGAAATTTTCATATTTATCCGCATGCGGTCCTTGACTAGAAGGAATGCCATCTTCGGTACGAATAAATTCACCTAGGGCAGCCTCTACCATATCCTACATTTCTTCTGATGCAAATAAATTACTGTCTTCTCCTTCTGCCGCATTACCGAATTCTCTTTCTTCTCCTGCCGCATTATCGTGTTCTCTTTCTTCTTCTGCCGCATTACTGCATTCTTCACCTTCCCCGTGATATTTCCAAGTTGTATAAAGTCTAGTAAACCCATATTTTACAATATGAAGCTCTGCCAATTCTACCTTCTGCCAGTACTTATTGCCACATCTATCGCACGGACAGAGAATCTTCTCTATTACGATCTTATTATGTGCGCGTACAAATTCAATGAAAGCAGCAACTCCTGCGACAAACTTAGGTTGCATACGTTGTTGCCAATCCACATACATCCAGTCCTTAACTCAGACGTACTCATGGGCCATGTTAGACTGTATAACATATAAATTGTAGGTTTTGGTGACTATATTGAGAAATATAAGAACGGGATAGTTACTGATGTTGGAGATAGTGCCCTCATAGTCAATTATTGGATCGCAGGTACGTGATTGCAATGATTGCGGAGGACCTATACCGGTAGGACAGTCTTACTCAAGATGATAGTATGCTATCTGGTTTGCCTTTATCAGTCGTGTACATGTTCAGGTGACTGATTACATGTTACACTTTGATAGAGCCCTTAGGATCTTGCTTTACCACCAACTGTATGATGGCGATCATATACGTGAGAGTTGGGTGGTTTATACGCATATCTTTAATTGTAGTCCCTAGTCGTGGGAGTTTCGAGACAGGGCATCGATACTCCAGAGTAGACTAGTGTGTACAGTCGAGACCCCGACAAGGGGCGGTGGCCGGTCTCACAAGCCACTGGTGTCAGTTGGATCACCTAAGATGTATACAGGTGCTCATTGGGTTATGAATACACCAGACAGGACTCGCCGGGAACCTGCTAGTTGGTATTATACATATCGTCAGATAGCAGTTCCCTGGTGACATGTGTACAGGTTAGTTCATCGACCTGAGGTCGTCATTTTTCTCGTGTGAGTTCCTACTGTGCTTTGATTTCTACCCTACCACGGCTCAATGGAGTCGTGCAAACAGGTAGTTTTTGGGTACAGTCCCGAGCCATATAGAGGCACGTGAGTGGATCGGCAGGGGATTCGTCTCTCCCGGTATTGGGGGAGAGGTCGTGCTGTGTCTAGGAGAGCCATTACACAAAGTCCATGGCCATGGCAGGAGATTACTGGTAGGTACTCCAGTAGTATCTCAGGGTGTTACTGGGCTACACTCCGACACGACTTATACTGCTATTGGGGGTCTGACGTTACTAGCCCCCTAGGCAGATATGCGATACTCATAGACGAACAGACCGGACTGTATATACATTGTCACTGTTAGGCTCAGTAGGGTTTCCGGCTGAGTTCGCTCATCGGCCTCCCTTGAGGTCAGTCCATGGGCAGCCGTTACGCATAGCTAGTGCCGCTGACGGTTTGTGGTTAAACCCGCTGCCAGGGTACTGACGAGTCATTAGAGTCCCCCACAGACAATTTCTAAAGTTCGGGCGAAACGTTGTAGAGGCCGTATGGTTTAATGGCAGGGTTCGGAAAATGCACGTGCGTTTACGCACGTGTTATTTTTCGGGCAGATGATACTGGTCGGCTTTGGTTTAAGCCGGATCCAAGTATTATATTGAGTAGATATAATATCTTTGTCTCAGTTGCATTTGTATTCGGTCGTAATACAAATGCGGGTATATTTATACAGTTTCGGGGTTGTCCTGAAAGTCGTTTCAGGATCACTTTTGGAAGTTGCCAGTTTCCAGTTTTCTATCAGCCGTCTTTTAACATTCGGTTAAAGACGGATTTATCTTTTCTTGGATGAGGGTGAGTCATGCTTCTAGAAGGTTCTAGAAAGTTCTAGAAGGTGGTGACTAGGTTAGAATGGTGTTGTGTTTTCATTGGTTGCTTTTGGTGTGTTCACATTTGGCGTTCACACTTGAGATATTTGTTTGTGTTCATACATGATATTTTCTTATGGTAACCTCCCCCTCCTCCTACACTCACCCCCCACTCCTATAAGTGGCCGGCCCCCTCCCCCCTCTCACATACTTGTTTTTTTCATTTTTGTGAAAAAGATATGATAGATTTTGGGGTGTATGGAATTTCACAGCTCATTTCATTCCATCACCCAATTCCCTCGGCAACTTCATTAACCGATCATCCACGGATTTGGACGAAGTGAGACAAAGTCATCTTCTCATTCTCTACATCAATCTTGGTCGCCTCTTTTAGCAAACTTGACGACCGAGTTTCCTCGAGTCAGAGGCGGGAGCCCGTTTAAAGAATCGTTGACGTGGTGCCACCTGGACGAGCAGATCAGAGATCGACGAGATCGGAGCAGCCGCAACGGAATGTGGGATGATGGTTAAAGAACGAAGGACTCGGATCGTTCGGTATAACCTTTCTACACTCTTTACAGTTTGTTAGTTTAGCAATAATGGCAGATCCGTGTTAAATTATACGATAGCGCCAGTTAAAAAGATTTTGTTCCGGATTTGGCGTCTGTAGACGGCCGGGGCGCTAGCGTGGACATACAGTGGTATCAGAGCCTCACCATTTTGCTATACTAACTTGTGCTAACGCGTTTAAAACATCGATCGAACCGAAAATCAAAAACCGCAAAATTACATTTTCACAGTTTCTGTCGATTTTAAATGGTGTCCTAAAAATATTCCACATATCTCAGAAATCTGTGCAGGGTTTTATAAGCACACCGTAGAAATTTGGTCAAGTGAATCGACAAGAGCGCCGCGGAATCGCGGTCAAACCCTAGGTTTGACCGCGCATCCGCGGCCGTTATGTTGAATCATTGACCCAAATTTGTACAGAAGCTTTATCTTTGGAAATTGGGGTTTTTGGTATATATCTTTTGGGCCCAGATTTTGTTACTGTTCACCAGTTGTTCGTGGGGCCCACTTTGTGATATTTAGTCGATCGAAATTTAAACATGTTAGTTTACAGTGCTTACATTATATCTCCGACCGGGAATGTCATTTGATCGGTAAACCGCGTCTGATTGCTATAGTTCTTTTAGACGGGTTTGCGAACGTGACATTCGCGTTGATGTTCTGTGTTGTGCTGTGATGTTGCGGATTTGTCGTGGTGGATAGCAGTGTGCAATGGCAGTGCAGTTTGGATTTATTTGTACATTTGATATTGCGGGGCGAGCGTCCAACATGTGGACTGCCGCCACTGCCTGTTGTATAATATTCTTTTGGGGCACGACCAGGTTGCGGTCGATGTACCTGTTGTACTATTTTTCATTACTGTACTAGGTTTTACCCTGCGACGGAGTGCACAGATAGCCGGGTTCTGGGGGGTAACGGGCCCGCATCTCATGGCTTTGAGAGGCAGAGGGGTCCCACTCAAGAATTGGCAGACTATTCGCCGCACTCGTAGGGGGTACAGGTTGAACCAAGGAGGGGTGCCCAAGATTACCGGATTCCGTGAAGTGCAGGGTGGTCCATTCACTTTTGCTGTAGGGGGCTGCCTCGCTTCAGGTTTTGGCGGGTAACTTGCCGCACCCATAGGGGTCTAGGTTTCATTGCACAGGCTATCCACACGACAGGGGAACGTCGGGTTTCAGCAGCGGCTCTGTGAAACCCGGGGATCCCAGATTATCTGTATTGTTCTGTGATGCTTATTACTTTTCTGTAATGTTGCATATTATCACGCCTGGAGCGATTATTGTATATTGGTTTATATACTATTAGATGTTGTATATGTTTTACACCCACGCTAGTCCAGTCCCCGCTCTGTCGTTAGTTAAGTAACCTAACGGGTGATGACGGGACCCAGTGACGAATGCGGATGGCATATACGTACATTTTATTTTCGTTCTTTTCTGGTGTGATTGATTGATGGGACTGCGTTGATTCTGATCAATGCAAGTAAAAAAAACCTGTTTGCAGTTGTTGGAACAATTTAAAAAGTGTTATTGCAAAGACGTTTCCTTTTGTTTTGCATAGAGATATTCGGTTGGAATATCCTGCACCTCATTCGACGGGGCAAGGGTCGATATCCCTTCACCGGGACTGACCCCTTGGGCAGAAGTTTGCGTCAGGGTAATAACTTCACTATAGTCGATTACATGTTGCTTTGCATAGCGGTATTCAGTGGAATATCCTGCACCTCATTCCACGAGGAAAGAGCCGAGATCCCTTTACCGGGAGTGACCTCTTTAGCAAAAGGTTTTCGCCACTATATTTTAAAAAAAAAGCTATCAGGTTCCTTCAGCGATATCAAGTTCACTACGTTAAAGGTTTTTCGCCAAAAACCAGCCGTAGCCCTCCGTCACTTCTTTTGGGTATTCAGTAGTATTCAAGCTATGTATTTTGACCAACGCCAAGGCATAGTGTTTGGTAGCTGCTGGGTATTCAATTGTTGCATAGATAGATGAGTTGGTTTGGGACAGTCATTCTGCCATTTTGGCCAACGTCAAGGGCATGTGCGGGTGGGTTCAAATTGACAAGATAGTGACGGGTAGAACTTGGCATGTGACTTATGACATTTTGACCAACGCCAAGGTTATAAGAGCATGGGGAAAAAATCATATCGGGAGTTTCTAAAGAAACTGAAACTTGCCAAGTATGCGCATACCTTCTGGAGTATGAGTAACGTGGATGCATTCCATCACGTTATCATGCGATGAGAGTTGGATCCCGATTCCCACTGATGAGTTGGTTTACTCTTCGGGTGATCCCGATTGATTCTTCTTTCAGGTTTGGAGGAGAATTTGACAGGACAGTAGGAGGTTTCCGGATTAGATAAAGTGATAACCATTCCGATCTAGGTTAGAGTGCACGCAGAGTGTTTCTTTTCTCTCTCTCTTTGGCAGCGACCATTGACCGACCCTAGACTATGACTCAGTGACTAGGTTGACCGAACCTTCTTAAAATACTGGCTTTTGGATTGTTTATGTTGCATAAGTCATTGCCACTTCTTCTTCTACCCTTTGAATTTCTCAGAACACCCGTATTACTACGGACATCCACTTCCATTGGATAGATCCATCGTATGGTTATATACGAACTCGAAGGGACATCTTCGAGGATGGATCCAGGTTCAGGAGAAATAGAATTGGTTTATTCAGTTGTCTTTTATTATCACCTTCTCTCAGGTTGCGAGAGCTCCTTGGTTTAGGAGAGTACACCTATTACGCTTATTGGATAGTCTTATTCCAAACCATAGGCAGGTGCCGAAAGGTAGGGAATGAAGAAAACCAATTAGCCTAAGCAGGGTGTGCAGAAGGTAATATGTAAAGACAAAATAAAGGGATTAGAAAGAGGGCAAAATAAATTGCGACTGATATCATTCACGACCAAAACCGCGTACTTCATCGCCACTCCTATTTCACCTTTAATGGAATAAGGTATTATTCAGTTGTCTTTTATCATCACCTTCTCTCAAGATACGAGTACTCCTTGGTTTAGGAGGGCACACCTATTATGCTTACTGGATAGTCTTCTTCCAAACCATAGGCTGGTGCCGAACGGTAGGGAAGGAAGAAAACCATTTAGCCTAACGATGGTGTACAGAAGGTAATGACTAAAGACAAATAAAGGGATTTGGAAAGATGGCAATAAAATATACGGTTGAAGTCATGAATTGGATTATGGAAGAGGCATTACTATGAATACCAGGATACCCCTACGAAACATTTTCATATTTCAGTGCATTATTAAAGGAAAACTGTTTTCCCGATTAGATACTTAGTCCAAGGGTATGTATTTACCAAGTTTCATTCTCATATCTGTATGGTTTTACAGATGATGAGTGGGAGTAAGTTATTAGGAATTAGGTGATTATCCTCATTATATCTGAATTCGTTGTAATTGGTGATATTTGAGGAAATCGCCAGGGTACAGTTTTCAACCTACAACGCACAGGTTTTGAGCTGTTTAACTCAGCGGACTTATACAGAGTATTGTATGTTTTCCAAGTTTCCATCAGGACAAAGGGGTAGGTCCTCGTACTATGTTCTGTTTACTTATAACTTCTTTAGTTTGTAGACAAGTTTTTCGTAGAAATACATGGTCTAAGTTTTGAGAAGTTGTGGGTATAAGAATAAAGTAGAGAACCAGGTATCACAAGTATCGGGATTCTTCAAAGAGATCGAAGATGTAGATTCTTGTGATTGGTATTCAGATGATAGTGATGGTTTTGAGAAACGTGTTTCTCTTTCAGGTTACTCATAATTGGATGGATGCCTAAGTTGAGTAATGCTGATTAGCCTCTTCCATTAATTTGATATGCACTGGAGACAGCTGCATGATTTGAATATGGTTCCAACTAAATAAGTGCCAAAGTTTATATATTGGATATAGAATAATTCGTACCTTAAAAGATGTAAAGGTACGGGGAGTTGTCCAGCTTATGCTTAAAACCAAACTCTGGATAACTCATGGCACGTTTCTGTAATGGCTGTTTGTGGGTTGACCCTGGCTATGACGAGGGTTGATATTCTACCATTTGGAAGATCAATAGTGATATTGTTCTTGACTCGCCACAGTTTTAGTAAAATGAATTTTTTCAGAAAACAGTAGTGGGAGTATGGTAGAACTGGAAGTGATTCCAGAACCGCGAACGATTGCGGAAAATTTAATAGGACCTATATATTCAATCAGGTTTGACATTCAAATAGCCACTCCGCAGATATGGTGGGTAACCTCAGACACCCGAGAGGTACTTCGGTAGGCTCAAGGATGGTGACAGGGAGGTTCTTATCTACCCAGACTTGACACTACTGTTGTTCCAGGCTATGAGACCCGGTAGGAGGGTTGTCATAATCAGTGGGAGCATCGGAAGCATAGTGGACAAGATGCTTATATCTATTTATAGACTAGAGCAGTTATAGCGGAGATAGATCATCTGATTTTGATGTGACAGTCATAGGTTTGACTTCATCAGAATAGGGGATGGATCTAATAAGAAGGTAGTAGGGTGTGATGTCATGGTATCTGGATGACATACACAGAGTAGGAAGTAAAATTCCTATACTACGATCGGTTGTACTGTGGTCGTCACACAGTTGTTTCTCCAGACAGGATATGGATATAATATTTGACATTCTGGTTTCTGGATCTATGGTTTTAGATCTGAATTTAGGTAGTTTCCCAATGTGGGTACTTTGACAGTATTCTAAAGTTTTTTAGAATAGATGACTCCTATCATGGTGGTGTACCTGCAGGTGATGGAGTCACCCTCTCTAAAGGTGTCTTTTAGACTAAAGGGGAGAGGGATGTGCATGATTGGCAGATCACTTGCTTAGGCAATTGAGTCAATCATGAGATGTCAAGTACCATACCAAATGTTATTTTTGCACTAGATGCAATAAGTTTGTATTAATCCAATCCTGGAGAAACATAAGGAAGCAGTTTTAGAACATAAGTACATGTTCTACGGATTTGATGACGGCAGCCTCCTTCGGGAGACGGTTATCATTCCAAGCTTCAAAGGTGACATGGATGACAGAGTGATTGTCAGAGTTATAGTTTTTCCCTCTGACGAAGAGGGACAGTATTATGGACAGGTGGTTCAAGAGGATACTGTGGGTGGCATGGTGCCGGATACTGATTAGGTTCAGTGATCGCTACAGTCTAAGAAGTTTGGATTTGGAGTTCATTTATGAACTAGGTCCCATCAGATATCCAGACATATTCTAAGACAGGTATTACTCGATTCGGGAGATGGCTTTCTCCGCGAACTTGAGATTAAGAGAGATATTGAAAGAAACATCTAGGCGGATCCACCCACTGAGGCTATTTCTCGAACACAATAGTTTTACAAACAGGCTTTGTGAAACTGATTAGTAGAGGAGTTGGATGTTCGGTTTCACACGGGCTGTGAGTAGTCGACATCGCAATAATTAGCCTTGAGTGCAAGTGGGAGATTGTTGGAGATAGTTCCCTCATAGTCAATTATTGGATCGCAGGTACGTGATTGCAATGATTGCAGAGGACCTATACCGGTAGGACAGTCTTACTCAAGATGATAGTATGCTATCTGGTTTGCCTTTATCAGTCGTGTACATGTTCAGGTGACTGATTACATGTTACACTTTGATAGAACCCTTAGGATCTTGCTTTACCACCAACTGTATGATGGCGATCATATACGTGAGAGTTGGGTGGTTTATACGCATATCTTTAATTGTAGTCCCTGGTCGTGGGAGTTTCGAGACAGGGCATCGATTCTCCGGAGTAGACTAGTGTGTACAGTCGAGACCCCGACAAGGGGCGGTGGCCGGTCTCACAAGCCACTGGTGTCAGTTGGATCACCTAAGATGTATACAGGTGCTCATTGGGTTATGAGTACACCGGACAGGACTCGCCGGGAACCTGCTAGTTGGTATTATATATATCGTCAGATAGCAGTTCCCTGGTGACATATGTATAGGTTAGTTCATCGACCTGAGGTCGTCATTTTTCTCGTGTGAGTTCCTACTGTGCTTTGATTTCTACCCTACCACGGCTCAAAGGAGTCGTGCAAACAGGTAGTTTTTGGGTACAGTCCCGAGCCATATAGAGGCACGTGAGCGGATCGGCAGGGGATTCGTCTCTTCCGGTATTGGGGGCGAGGTCGTGCTGTGTCTAGGAGAGCCATTACACAAAGTCCATGGCCATGGCAGGAGATTTACTGGTAGGTACTCCAATAGTATCTCAGGGTGTTATTGGGCTACACTCCGACACGACTTATACTAATATTGGGGGTCTGACGTTACTAGCCCCCTAGGCAGATATGCGATACTCATAGACGAACGGACCGGACTGTATATACATTGTCACTGTTAGGCTCAGTAGGGTTTCCGGATGAGTTCGCTCATCGGCCTCCCTTGAGGTCAGTTCATGGGCAGCCGTTACGCATAGCTAGTGCCGCTGACGATTTGTAGTTAAACCCACTGCCAGGGTACTGACGAGTCATTAGAGTCCCCCACAGACAGTTTCCCAAGTTCGGGCGAAACGTTGTAGAGGCCGTATGGTTTTATGGCAGGGTTCGGAAAATGCACGTGCGTTTACGCACGTGTTATTTTTCGGGCAGATGATACTGGTCGGCTTTGGTTTAAGCCGGATCCAAGTATTATATTGAGTAGATATAATATCTTTGTCTCAGTTGCATCTGTATTCGGTCGTAATACAAATGCGGGTATATTTATACAGTTTCGGGGTTGTCCTGAAAGTCGTTTCAGGATCACTTTTGGAAGTTGCCAGTTTCCAGTTTTCTATCAGCCGTCTTTTAACATTCGGTTAAAGACGGATTTATCTTTTCTTGGATGAGAGTGAGTCATGCTTCTAGAAGGTTCTAGAAGGTGGTGACTAGGTTAGAATGGTGTTGTGTTTTCATTGGTTGCTTTTGGTGTGTTCATATTTGGTGTTCACACTTGAGATATTTGTTTGTGTTCACACATGATATTTTCTTATGGTAACCTCCCCCTCCTCCTACACTCACCCCCCCACTCCTATAAGTGGCCGGCCCCCTCCCCCCTTTCACATACTTGTTTTTTTTCATTTTTGTGAAAAAGATATGATAGATTTTGGGGTGTATGGAATTTCACAGCTCATTTCATTCCATCACCCAATTCCCTCGGCAACTTCATTAACCGATCGTCCACGGATTTGGACGAAGTGAGACAAAGTCATCTACTCATTCTCTACATCATTCTTGGTCGTCTCTTTTAGCAAACTTGACGACCGAGTTGCCTCGAGTCATTGGCGGGAGCCCGTTTAAAGAATCGTCGACGTGGTGCCACCTGGACGAGCAGATCGGAGATCGAAGAGATCGGAGCAACCGCAACGGAGCGTGGGATGATGGTTGAAGAACGAAGGACTCGGATCGTTCGGTATAACCTTTCTACACTCTTTACAGTTTGTTAGTTTAGCAATAATGGCAGATCCGGGTTAAAGTATACGATAGCGCCAGTTAAAAAGATTTTGTTCCGCATTTGGCGTCTGTAGACGGCCGGGGCGCTAGCGTGGACTTACAACTGACAAAGGAGAAAATCCGTGTATATGCTTTGTGTGTGCGTTTGTCGTTGAAAAGAAGAAATTATCGAAAGTATGTTAACTGATAGAAGGGGACTAAGTGGGGCTTTTAGTTTCATATATGAGTATCGATGAGAATATGAAGGTTTCATATTATCATCGAGTAGCATATATTGGTATTAACTTGAACATCTCGAATCACTCTCTAATTATGCGTTTGTTGTGTATTCTTGTTGTATGTGTGTGTTCCGGCTGTCGGGGTTAAGGCTTCTATCCCATTAAGAATGTATAGAGCGAGCACCCATCACTTGTGCTTTCAACTGTTTCGAGTAAATTTCGGCAGCACCTCCCCAGTGTTCTCCGAGTACACTGTAATAGAATAGATAATCATTTCAAAGCTTTGAAACAACGTTGAAATGAACATCTAATCTATCTTTGTACACGGAGAACCAGCGGAAAGGTACCGACGAAATATCTCGAAACGGATGAAAACACAAGTGAATGAAGGTGTTTGCTTTATACATACCTAACTTGTCCACACTGGACAAATCTATCGGTTACCATACGATTGAGTCTTCTCGTCGCATAGACTATACGACGGTTGTTGGTATCGAGCTATACCGTCCGATATTTAACAACCTTCGTATAGTTCTATGTCACGACGAACATCGCACGTATGTTAACCGATAGACGGGGACTAAGTGGTACTTTTAGTTTCATATATGAGTATCGATGAGAATATGAAGGTTTCATATTATCATCGAGTATCATATATTGGTTTTAACTTGAACATCTCGAATCACTCTCTAATTATGCGTTTGTTGTGTATTCTTGTTGTATGTGTGTGTTCCGACTGTCGTGGGTAAGGCTTCTATCCCATTAAGAATGTATAGAGCGAACACCCATCACTTGTGCTTTCAACCGTTTCGAGTAAATTTCGGCAGCATCTCCCCGCTGTTCTCCGAGTACACTGTAATAGAATAGATAATCATTTCAAAGCTGTGAAACAATGTTGAAATGAACATCTAATCTATCTTTGTACACGGAGAACCAGCGGAAAGGTACCGACGAAATATCTCGAAACGGATGAAAACACAAGTAAATGAAGGTGTTTTGCTTTATACATTCCTAACTTATCCACACGGGACAAATCTATCGGTTACCATATGATTGAATCTTCTCGCCGCATAGACTATACGACGGTTGTTAATATCGAGCTATACCATCCGATATTTAACAACCTTCGTATAGTTCTATGTCACGATGAACATCGCACGTATGTTAACCGATAGACGGGGACTAAGTGGCGCTTTTAGTTTCATATATGAGTATCAATGAGAATATGAAGGTTTCATATTATCATCGAGTATCATATATTGGTTTTAACTTGAACATCTCGAATCACTCTCTAATTATGCGTTTGTTGTGTATTCTTGTTGTATGTGTGTGTTCCGACTGTCGGGGGTAAGGCTTCTATCCCATTAAAAATGTATAGAGCGAACACCCATCACTTATGCTTTCAACCGTTTCGAGTAAATTTCGGTAGCACCTCCCCGCTGTTCTCCGAGTACACTGTAATAGAATAGATAATCATTTCAAAGCCGTGAAACAACGCTGAAATGAACATCTAATCTATCTTTATACACGGAGAACCAGCGGAAAGGTACCGACGAAATATCTCGAAACGGATGAAAACACAAGTGAATGAAGGTGTTTGTTTTATACATTCCTAACTTGTCCACATGGGACAAATCTATCGGTTACCATACGAGTGAATCTTCTCGTCGCATAGACTATACGACGGTTGTTAGTATCGAGCTAAACCGTCCGATATTTAACAACCTTCGTATAGTTCTATGTCACGACGAACATCGCACGTATGTTAACCGATAGACGGGGACTAAGTGGTGCTTTTAGTTTCATATATGAGTATCGATGAGAATATGAAGGTTTCATATTATCATCGAGTATCATATATTGGTTTTAACTTGAACATCTTGAATCACTCTCTAATTATGCGTTTGTTGTGTATTCTTGTTGTATGTGTGTGTTCCGGCTGTTGGGGGTAAGGCTTCTATCACATTAAGAATGTATAGAGCGAACACCCATCACTTGTGCTTTCAACCGTTTCGAGTAAATTTCGGCAGCATCTCCCCACTGTTCTCCGATTACACTGTAATAGAATAGATAATCATTTCAAAGCTGTGAAACAACGTTGAAATGAACATCTAATCTATCTTTATACACGGAGAACCAGCGGAAAGGTACCGACGAAATATCTCGAAACGGATGAAAACATAAGTGAATGAAGGTGTTTGCTTTATACATTCCTAACTTGTCAGCACGGGACAAATCTATCGGTTACCATACGATTGAATCTTCTCGTAGCATAAACTATACGATGGTTGTTAGTCTCGAGCTATACCGTCCGATATTTAACAACCTTCGTATAGCTCTATGTCACGACGAACATCGCACGTATGTTAACCGATAGATGGGGACTAAGTGGTGCTTTTAGTTTCATATATGAGTATCGATGAGAATATGAAGGTTTCATATTATCATCGAGTATCGTATATTGGTTTTAACTTGAACATCTTGAATCACTCTCTAATGATGCGTTTGTTGTGCATTCGTGTTGTATGTGTAACATGATTTTAAACCATTGAGATCAAGATTGATAGAACTGATCATTCTACATTGCAATGGCATTCATCTACTAAAAACTATTATTGCAATGGCATTCATCTATAACAATCAACAATTAAAACTACAAATGTAGGATACTGATATCATAAAGCGTTATACGCAACATATGAATTCACATGACTGAAACATGCATCAAAAAAACATGTTCATCCAAAAGAAAGGCCACTGTCAACAAATATAGACAAATACGTCATGAAAACAGTTACTAATTAACAAGTTGATTAGCATCTGGATCTAGAAAATGATAGGAAAAATAATTGACTATGATCTATAATGACAAGTCTATTACCATGACTCTCGACTAACAAAGGTGGCTTTTCGTCCTCGGTAGCTTGATAATTGGGATTTCATGGCGAATAAAAATATGCATATGCCGTTTGACCGGGAACTTCAATAGGAAACTCAATGAGGTCGGGTGTACTAAAGTACGCTTTGTATTTCGCTATATCAGGTGATGAAGCCCAAGCCCTAGCTAGCCCTGGCTAGCCCCAGCCCTACCCCAACCGAATCCTATCGAAGGTAAAGAACGTCCTTACACTTTCAATGTTCACGAAAACCTATCGGCTTTCTAAGAAATTTTTTTCGAATATTGTTTCATTGTTTTCAAATTTGACAATTCCTACAGGTTTCGATTTGGTTTGAGTTGGGGTTGAGATTTCGGGTTAAATTATTACAAAAATTTAGAATTTATGGATTCAATTGAGAATTCAATTACTAGAAGATAGTTACTCCTGTTGATTGATGGCACTATAGTTGCAGCAACTTATCTATAAAGAGATATAAAGGATTATATTGAGCTATTTTTTATTGTACAACTAAAATTTTTGCTGAATTTATGAGAAAAGATAATTGTGACTCAATGTGTCAACTTGCTAACTTCATGCATGAGGGATACAAAAGAGTTATTACAGCATCCTACATTGCAATACAATTTTCATAATTAATATAATAACTCTGCAGTCTAAAGATAATATCTGTATGTAGTAATTGTTAAGCAGTAGTTTCTGATTATCATTATTTATTTTTGGTTAAAGACACCAAAAATTACAACACGAAAGACACGAATTCTTCCCATGTCTCCTCATGTCTTCGTGGAAATTGGGGCAACATCGTTATAAACTACATTGTGGACCTACATAAGATCGGCCCCGGCTCCTCCACCATCTGCCGCGGCTGTGATCCCTCAGCCCCGGTCCAGCCCCAACCCCAACCGAACCCTAGCCCCAGCCCCAGCCTCAGCCCCAGCCCCAGCCCCAGCCCAGCCCCACCCCAACCGAACCCTAGCCCCAACCCCAACCCCAACCCAGCCCCAACCCCAACCGAAGCCTAGCCCTAGCCCCAGCCCAGCCCCAGCCCCAGCCCCAACCCCAACCCCAAGCGAACCACACAACCGAACCCTAACCCTAACCCTAACCCTAACCGAACCCGATGCCGACGCTGACGCCGATGCCAAACCCTAACCCCTACCCGAACCTGGCCTGAACCTTAGACTACATCATCAAAATTAAAAATAATTTGAGATTTAATTACTAACCATGCGCACGGTGGAGGAGACGACAGAAATCGGTGGTCGACGACGATCGGCGAAGGTGGCGACGAGGCGCGGGAAGTTGACGAAGGTGTGGGAACGATCGACGAAGGTGGCGACGAGGCGCGGAGTGCGGTGGCGACGAGCCGTGGAGCGCGGTGGCGACGAGGCGCGGGAACAGGCGATGAGAGGCGCGGGAGTGAGAGAGAGAAATTTTGGGAATGATGAATAATTTTTCTGTGCTTTTTTTATTAATAACCTATTTAGATTCCCCTACGGACATAATCGTAGGTCCACCATTTGCGGCTCCGTAGGGCCAAACAAAATATTAGAACGTAAGGCACCGTAGGGACAACGATATGGCCCTACGGATAAATCCGTAGTGGCAAGAAATATTTGCCCCTACAGATTCCTAAGTCCGTAGGGGTAACCCCATATTGTAGTAGTGTATATATATGATTCTAACTTAAAGATTGTTTATGTATTGATGTGATATGGTATTTTGAAACATGGTTACTTCGTAACCTCCTCATATATCATATTCACTCCCTTTCCCCATTTCAATGTTTAAGTTAAAAATCAATTTAGTGTTAAGGTTGCTAGGTTTAGATATGGTATTTTATGATCAAGTGCTTGACAATCTCTTGGTTTCATATACGATATACCATCACAAACACTTAGCATACTTAACACTGAAATCAATTGCTCTCTTTCTAAATTATTTTTTTGATGTTGTGGTATGCTTGCTAACCCTTGTGTTTAGTGTTGATACCCCAAGCTTGGACATACAACGGTAAGTGAACAAAACGGACTCGTTTCGTGTTTTGCGGAGAATATCGGAATTTGATGATTTGTGCTTCGCAACCTCCTTGACAAATCATGCTTTATGCCAGGATCGACGTTAGGAAGGACAACTCATAATCAAGGGAGCGTCGAAAGAATTGTCGGGATTCGACTTTCCGAGCCAAAGCCACAACCACTTCTTTCTTATCTTCTTTGCTTGCTTTTCTTATTTTCATATTCTTTATTTTAGTGACAAAACTAACCCATTCGTTATTTGTTGAACCATAAATCACAAGACCTAATACACAATTCCCTGCGGATCGACCCGTACCTGCCAGCTTACTACAACGCGTCGTGCACTTGCGGTTTATAAATTTTAAAACGAGAACGATCTCGTGTACGCATTCCGTTTCCTTAAAGTCATATCCATTTCCAATATATACACATCTGCGCGCGAAGGAGAATTCCCAACAAGTTTTTGGCGCCGTTGCTGGGGAGTTGGTAGTATTGGGTATTGTTATTTCTGGTTCTTACTAACAAAACTAACTTTTAACTCGATTTTTTTCAAAACTAACAATACAAAATTCTTTTCACTTTGTTCTCTATCCTTGCAACCTGCTAGCACTCTGTGATTCAACTAAAAATTCAAGTTAGACCATTAGAATAATAATATAGTCTGGAAGACTCATACAAAATTTGAGCACAAACAAGCTTCATTTAGCCGACGACATCAAGGAAAAATCCAAGCTCGCCGACCCAATGATGGTGTTTTTTATTTTTCTTTTTTGAGTGATCTCCAGTGTGTTATCAGTACTCTAGTGGTATTGTTTGATTTTTATAATTTTGAGTGTGCAGGAATTGGGGCATATGTATCGCTTTTTTACACTAAATATCGTATTTTCCGAAATTTCAGGTTTTTCATGGAATTACGACTAACAATCGTGCGGAGCGAGGCTCAAACTCAATTTTCAAGACATTAGTGAAGTATAGTGCCAAAGATCTGGGTAGTTTGACCCGCGCAAGCGAACAATCAAAATCTCGGGATCACTTTCAAAAGGGGTTTTCTTAACCCAAATCGCATCGGTGCGTATTTTCTAACACATTCTTCTCGAATCCGACGCATTCCAATATTTCTATCTTATGCAAGATTCTTCGCACAAATTTGCCACCAATTGCACAGAGAACTAACCATATTTTTTGCGGCGCTTAAATTTAAACGAAAAAAGAATTTCTTAAATTGCTTGATGCCTTGAATTCTTTTATTGATTGCGCATTTGCATCTTAATACGGATTTAAGGGTAAAAAGACCAAACAAGATACGGTAAAGGATTTCATCACCTTTTTCCGTAGCCCAAAAATCACAAAACTGCATTCTTGCATACCCACAGTAATTTAAAATCGAATAGAACTTTGACTTTAAGGACTTCACGCTCATTAGGAGAAGTTAACTGTGTTTAGAACACCGCTTAACGGTATGTCGTTGACGGGGTGTCTCGGTAAGTGTTCAAGAGAAAAGGTTATCTAATTAAGGAACTTCGCGAAAGTGTTGGAAAACCTCCCCTTCTCTCTTGCACTTACCTGGCTTCGTGATCCGTATACATTGAGCCCGTTTCTCGACACAGTTTTACTTCAACAATCATGTTCTTGAGCAGGTCTAGCTGATTAGCATACCATAGACTGCTAGGGGTGTGATATTCTTTATCTTTATGACATTTGTGAATTCTTGTTGATATGGGTGATACACGATTTGATTCAATTTTTCACGATTCTTATTCTTTTGTTTATACTCTGTCCCAATTCGTTTGTTCAAATTGCCACGATTCTTCCCACATTCATGAAAACTGTCCTTTTTTAGGGGGAGACCAACCATCCCAAATTTTTGATAATGGTCACCCACCTAACACTCTTGAACCCAGTCCCACTTCAATTAGAGACTTAATGATTGAAGATTTAGAGAAAGAGGTCGACAGATTGGCTGCTTTAGCATCACCACCGTTACAACCCTCTCTTCCTGAAACAACTGACACATCCTTAGGGAATGATGGAGAGATAGATGCTAGGTTGACCGCCTTAGAGAAAGGTATTGAAGTGATGATTGCAGTCGAGAATCAAACAACTGCAATGCTAGCCCTGTGTATACATCAGTCTGAGCAATTGTTTCACGCTCAAGCTCAATCTTAGGCTAGAATTGAAGAGCATGTAGCTGTAGTGATTCTAAAGAGTGAACACGGTCAATTAAAACCACATAGTGTTAATATCTGTCATCTAGGAAGTCACCCAAGTAAGATAAACGATCGATTGAATTTCGATGATTTCATAGATGACGATGCAATTGAATTAACTAAGTGTTATCAGGACACACAAGAAAAACCGCCGACTGATTTTTGCATTCCAATTGTTGAGGAGGAATCTTGCGATTTTGATGGGTACGGTTTGGATAGATTGTTAGAAGAGATCAATGATCAGGAACCCACGATTTTTGTATCACCTAGTAATATTGTTTCAGAAGAAACGTTAGAGTGGGAACCTACTTTTTTAAATGACATGAACCTACCCAGATATGAATGTGATGAAAAAGAACTTGCTTTGGGAATTATGAACTATATGTAAGTCCGTGTTGCCCACCCCGGTACTTACGGGGAGGCGGAAAACATAATAAAAAACGAATTTTTAATGACTTAGGCAACATGGACCAAGCTTGTGAGGATCTTTGCTAAACTAAAGCTAGCTAACCCTAACTACAAAGTAGCTAAGTGATGGAAAGGTTATACCTTTGGTCTTTAGTCCTTCTCTCCTTGCTCGTCGGAGTGGTAGAAAGGCCTCACCTTGCTTGTCTTCTTCCGTCAAAGAAAGATCCACTTGAAAGCCACCACCTTTAGCTTCAACTCCAAGCTAGGAGTAACTAGAGTTCAAGAAATGCTAAGACTTGAACCCTAGAAGTGAGTAGAGAAGATCAAGTGAAGGTTTTTCTCAAGCTTTTTGTTTCTCAACACATGAGAGGGAGAGAGCTTGAGGGAGAGGATGAGCAAGAGAGAGAAAAGATATGATAGAATGATAAATTAGTGAGCCATTCTCACTAATATGTGTGAGTTATTTTAATTGTATAATTAGCTTGAAAATTGTCATGGTAAATCATGAGGTGACCATTATCATTTCATTATTAATGCAAATTGCAAGAATCAAAGAGCATCTTCCAAATGAAATGATCATGGTCAAATTGTCAACTTGGTCAACAAGTCAACAAAGTCAAAGTGTCAACAACAACAACCATGCACAATAATTAAGCTAATTATTAATTAACAATAACACACACAAAAACAATAGGGTTAATAAAATGACAATAGTCATTAACCCTAAACTAGGTCCTCTCCCTCAATCTCAAGCAACCGTGCATACGCACCCGCATTCGTGATCCGAGGAACACGAACACAATGAGAAAAACCAATCTCAAATCATATACTAGGATCTGGCTTAAACCAAAGCCTGCTAGCATAAACTGTCCGGACAGCAACCGTGCACAAGTGCGCGGATGCGAACGAACCCTGTCGCAAAACCATGCGACCTCTACTCGTTTTGCCTAAAGGCGAATAACTCTCTGTGTGGGACTCTAAAGACTCGACACTACGCTGGCAGTGGGTTTAACCACAGACCGCAAGCGGCACTAGCTGTACGTAACGGTCCCCAGGTAGATGTCGATAAGAAGACTGACGAGGTGAACCCCATCTGCACTCCTACTGAGCCTGTATGTGACAATCTCCGTACAGTCCGGTCTGTTCGTCTGATACATCGCATGGCGGGCCTAGGGGGGCGGTGAACGTCAGTCCCCTAATAGCGGTACAAGTCGTGTCGGAGTGTAGCCCAGAACACCCTGAGATAACACTGGATACCTACCAGTATATCTCGCTTGCCCTGGCCAGGGACTACTCGTGTAATGGCTCTCCTGGACACAGCGCGATGTCAACCCCCAATACCGGGAGAGACGAATCCTGTCTAACCGTCACTGCCTCCAAGTGCTTCGGGACTGCACCCAAAAACTACCTGTTTGCACGACTCCTCTGAGCCGTGGTAGGGTAGTAATCAAAGTGCAGTGGGAACACACTCGAGGCGAAGTGACAGTGTCAAGTCAGCGGACTAAGCTGTACTCATGTCACCTGGGAACTGATAACTGACGATAGGTATATTACCAACCAACAGTTCCCGACGAGTCCTGTCCAGTGTACTCGTAACCTAACGAGCACCCGCATACTATCCCAAGTACGACGTACTAACGGCTGTGGGACAGACCGTCTCCCACACTGGGATGAGAAGCGCATACGCTAGTCTACTCTGGAGTATCGATGCCCTGTCTCGATAGTCCAACGACTAGGGACCTGTATAAGGATGTGCTTATAGATTACCCAGCTCCCACGAGTGCGAGTGCCATCGCAACGCTGGTAATCAAGCACAGATCCTAAGGGCTCTACTAATATGTATACCTGCAATATGCTAAAAGAAACACATGCACATATTAAAGCAGAGACAAACCAAGTAGCATACTACCATTTCGAGCAAGATTGTATATACAACTGTGAATATCCCAAGCTTCCATTAAGTAATATACAAACTAGTATGATACAGTAATGGCCTCTAGGGCATATACACTAACACTATAACAGTGAGTATCGGATTGTGCAGAATTATAGGGAAGAAGACAGCCTTGAAAACCAGTCTTTCATACAGAGTTTTGAAGAATTATTTGCGGATGAACTTGATATCCTCGATGAGTTTGAGTCAGGATCAATTAGGGAGCATCCCATGAACCTTTCCTTTTCCAAATTTTTTGCGGATGAAATCTAATTTTTAAATGAGATTGACTTCGAAACTCGACATGTGCTTTTTGAACATTCAATTCATCCGGGAAATAATTCGTTGACCTCTTCAAAACTTCATTTTTACTTTCAACATCTTCTGATCCATACTCACACACACACATGCCCTTCACTAACAACTAACATATCCTTTTTCTTTTTCTTTTTTATATACATATTCTTTTACCAGCCACTACATTATATCGATAAAAAAAATTTTGTGGCTGGTATTAATTTCTGGACTAACAATGTCATTTAGCATGTGAATACTGTAATTAACTTTTTTTTTTAGTTTTTTTTTAAAAATAAGATCTCACCCGTTAGGGGGTGAGTGCTGAAGTTCGAGGACATCACTAATTTAACTTCTTGTTTGAGTAAAATTGTAATAAATGGGGTTTTCCTTTTATGGTTTTTTTTTTGTAAAATGTCCTTTATATAGTCAACATCCCTACCCGGCCCCTTTATTCTCAGATCTTAAACAGCAACATCTCCTTTCTTTTCTGTCCTCGCACCTTCCTCCAAAAACCTAGCCCTTCTCTTCCAAATTCGACCAGCGAGTCCTTGCTACAATCCGGCGACGCCGGCCGTACATTCCCGATCGTCGATTGGCTTTGACAGAGCTGTAAGATTCTCTCTTCCCCCTCTCCTACACTATTTAAAATTTCTGCAAATTTCATCAATCCACAGATCATGGCCCCTTTCGAATTAGAGCGAAATTTTGTCGATGTTTTCACCCATGAGGTGTTCGGGAGCTATTTCCATGATGTTATCCGACAGTTGGGGTGAGAATTTTTGTTGTATGGGGAAGAGGGGTTATGGCTTGCGAACACTTGGTAGATGAGTTCTATGATGCGCTTAGGAATGGTGAGATACTCCAGGATCGCATTAGATTTCACTTTCAGGGTAGACTGAGGGTATTTTCAGCTAATACGATATCCAACGTCACCAACATCCCTATCCGACCTAGTTTTCAAAGACCATTAGAACTGGCCCAGTATAGGATGATTATGGGGGATAGGTGCGAGTTACGAGATGCTGGGCTAAATGCCCAGTAGATTTATAGAAACGTCTATACGGCATGCCGCTGGACTTACCGTAACGTCGGGGGAATCGCTCGAGTTTCATCTTTTCCAGCGATTGTGGGGCACATGGTTCATTGCTTAATGACCAAGGATTACCAATTTTTCATGGCGAGCATGCTATTTGCCACAGTCAAGGAAAGTGTCGCTGCGTGAAAATCTTTACTTCCCGTCCTCGTTACCCAAATTTGTCGCTACTATATGGAGGACGATGATTTCGCGGCCTGCCTCATGATGTATGACACTGTCCCAGTAGAGATAGAGAGGATCTCACCCGGCTACACAGACCCTAGGAATGAGCAGCATATTTGGTCACCCACTGACCCCAGCGAGCATGCGGCACCGAAGACTTCCTCAGAGATCTACTTGGGAGAGGACGTTCCGACGGATCCCTATGAATTACACAGGATGGAGGTCCGCGGCATCAAGACTTTGATCAGGCAGAATAAGGAAATAAAATAACAGCTCAGCTAGATCTTAGCAAACCAAGAAGAAGCAAGCGGAAGCAGCAGAGCCAAGGGCAAATGCAAGCGACGATGAAGACATCGTCATATTCTGTTTGGGGGTGGAGCTGTTTTGGTTGTATTTTGTATTTGCATATAGTTTGCATGTGCATATTTCCTGCATTTCAGCACTTACATTATGTATTTTTCTTTTCTTTTGCAGGTAGTTGCATTTCATATCTGCTTTTGTATTGCATTGTATTGAAAAACTTATAAAAATTGAAAAATTTCTTCAAAAATATAAAAAATTTATCATGTTAGCTAGCGAGGGAACTTTGATTCGAAGTCTGACGGTTCGGTTGATAAGTTAGAAATAACTAAATCCTTGTTGTGAGACTGACAACCCAAAAAATAACCCTCCTTTGTGTTTAACCATACCTAATATAAGTCTTTTATAACACTTTACACGTGTCATATGTGTTTTGAGAATTTGATAAATGTCTGATATGTCTGAAAAACTTTTAAAATTGATAAACATCGTTAGGATCAAGCACGTTTGTTCTGAGTTAAGAAAATATCAAGAATAGTTCATACAGTGAAGTAGATATGAAGAATTTTATTGATGTTTTAACAGAAACTAAAAGTCTGAAAAATAACCCATCTAGACCCCTGTTGGAGTAATTACACACCTTATCCACATGTAACGTCTTCGGATTTAAAGAAATGCTGGCTGTATCTCCGTTTTCACTGAATTCGGAATATTGTAAAATAAAATGGGTCTTTTGTTTTGTGGCCTTGGTAACTTGGGTAATTAAGTCCTTGAGGTGTCTCTGCACCTAATACCCTAAAACCATCTGGTTTGAGAGTCATTGACCAAAAACTCGCTAAGTTTCCAATCGCCAAATAAAGCAAGCTAAGCAAGTGTTCTCTCCAAGTTAAAAGTCCTCATGGTTCTTTGTGGGAGAATAATCTTGGCGGAAACAAGTTTTCTATTAAAACAGTTTTTTCGTGGAGATATGAAGTTATATTTATAAAAGACGTTTTGCCCGATAACGAAAGGTGTGTATGAACTACAACAGGTGAATGGTTGGAGTGAAAACTAAGACTTAGGTTCTCTGTTAAAAATGATATATATTCTGACTTGATACCTAACTGGTGAATAAAAACTTGAGAAAATCTTAACTCCTTTCAAACTTGTGTGGTCCTTTAGAAGTTTATCCTGGTCCGTAATTGTGACATGATGACCCTAATCAAAGTTCTTAAAATTTTATGGAAACTATCCGCACAATCACGTAAAGATGCGTATGAGCTTATGTTAAACAAATTGTGATAAGTGAAAAATAGGGCTTAACGTTTCTGACTTGGGTAATAGAACTTCTAACTCTGATCTCTAACTTAAGATTAGAATCAACGGTTTTTTCGCAATGCTAACTTGACTGGATTTTGTGGGTGTAATCCGCTGAAAAGCCTCAGGAGACAACACTCCTCCTACTAGGGACACCTAGAGGTTTAACGGTTTATTGCACGTGCTCAGTGCAATCGCGTTCCCTGCGAAAGTGAGACTAGGAATTTTTGTTTTTCTCAGGACGAGCAAAAGATAAGTTTGGGGGTATTTGTTCATCTCAGAAAACTGCATTTTAATACCGCTCATTATTTATCTATTTTATTATATATTGGTGCTATTAGCCAGTGTCTGCTCAGTAATTACAGATTACAGGTATTCATGATAAAACACCGGAAATATACTCAGTATCACGGATATAGCGTCTGGGAGCCGACACTGTAAACAGAAAAGATAACCGACCGATATCCAAAGAGCTTGTGCAAAATAAATATGTGCACAAAATTTTGATCAAACACATACATGTGTGCACATGACTTTTTGGTAGCTTGAACCATGGTGGGGCTGCCTGGCACACACAAATGATGAATTATTCAACTAGTGGGCACATATGAGTGTAATGGATAATAAATGCAAAAAGTTGTGATATGAGTTAAAGGTTTGATTACCCTCCAAAACTACTGGGTACAATACAAGCTTCTACAAAGAAAACAAATAGCACCAGGATGATATTGGAGTTGACAAGAGACAACCACATCAATACGAGCCTATGTGCTCGGATTTAAACTGGCCACACCCTCATATTATCCGAGCTCACCGACCCCCCTTACCCAATTTTTCCCCATCTTTTCCCTGTCCCTTCCTTGTAGTCACATCACATCATTCTTATTACTTGTTTAATCTTTTTTGGTACCTATAAAAGCCAGATCAGTGAGAAAGGGAAGGGTCCTCTCTCATGCTCTCTAATATTCACAATAGATAGTTTTGTTTTAGTTTGTTTTTTGGTTTAGGCTTGAAAGTGAGTGGGCTATCACTTAGTTTCTTCTTCTTCTTCCCTCTTGAAGCTTTCTCTTGAGAGCTTCATTATGGAGGTTGAACAAGTTACCAATATCTTGTATCTCTTCTTCAAGTGTTAATAATATTGTTGTTTCTTTTATTACTTGCTTCTTGTTCTTGCTTTGCTTTTCTTTTTATCATGCTTAACTAATCTCTTTGGTTGTGGTAATGGTAAGGAAGTGAGAAGAAAGGCTTTGCCTCCTCCTCCTCTTGTTAATATTTAATGTGCTTATATATATAATTCTAAGTTAAAGATTGTTTATGTATTGATGTGATATGGTATTTTGAAACATGGTTACTTCGTAACCTCCTCATATACCATATTCACTCCCATTCCCTATTTCAATGTTTAAGTTAAAAATCAATTTAGTGTTAAGGTTGCTAGGTTTAGATATAGTATTTTATGATCAAGTGCTTCGCAATCTCTTGGTTTCATATACGATATACCATCACAAACACTTAGCACACTTAACACTAAAATCAATTGCTCTTACTCTCTAAATTGTGTTTTTGATGTTGTGGTATACTTGCTAACCCTTTTGTTTAGTGTTGATACCCCAAGCTTGGACATACAACGGTAAGTGAACAAAACGGACTCGTTTCGTGTTTTGCGGCGAATATCGGAATTTGATGATTTGTGCTTCGCAACCTCTTTGACAAATCATACTTCATACTGGGATTGACGTAAAGACGGGCAATTCATGATCAAGGAAGTGTCGAAGGAATCATCGCAATTCAACCTTCCGAGCCAAAACCACAACCAATTATTTCTTATCTTCTTTGCTTGCTTTTCTTGTTTTCATATTCTTTATTTTAGTGACAAAACAAACCCATTCGTTATTTGTTGAACCTTAAATTACAAGACCTAATACACAATTCCCTGCGAATCGACCCGTACCTGCCGGCTTGCTGCAACGAGCCGTGCACTTGCGATTTATAAATTTTAAAACGAGAACGATCTCCCGTGCGCATTCCATTTCCTTAAATTCATATCGGTTTCCAAAATATACGCATCTGCGCGCGATGGAGAATTCCTAACATATACCTATTGTCAGATAGCAGTTCCCAGGTGGCATGTGTACAGGTTAGTCTGTCAACCTGAGATCGTTATTTGTCACGTGTGAGTTTCTACTGTGCTTTGATTACTACCCTACCACGACTCAAAGGAGTCGTGCAAACAGGTTTTAGTTGGATACAGTCCCGAGCCACATGGATGCAGTGAGCGGATCATCGGGGATTCGTCTCTCCCGGTATTGGGGGTTGATGTCACGTTGTGCACGAGTGGCCATCACCAGAAATCCTTGGCCGGGGTAGTAGGGAATTACTGATGTAGGATCAGTAGTTTCTCAGGTGGTGATGGGTTTCATACCGATATGAAATGTCGCGTTATTAGGGGGTCTGACTTTATCCACCCCCATAGACTCGATTTGCGATACTCATAAACAAACGGACCGAACTGTACGGATATTGACACTTTTAGGCTCGGTAGGGGTTTAGGATGAGTTTGCTCATCGGCTTTCCTTTCGCTCAATACCTGAGTAGCCGTTACGTACAGCTAATGCCGCTGACGTGCTTGTGGTTAAATCCACTGCCATCGTATTGACTGTTAGTTGTATGCATGCCTTCGAGGCCATTAATGTACATATGATGTATATTATAGCGAATGCTTAGACATATATAGGGAGACTTTCATGCTCAACATGATAGTATGCTATATGGTTACTATTTATCTTAACGTGTACACTTATTGTCTCTCTGTTACATATTGATAAAACCCTTAGGATGAGTACTTGACTATCGGGATTATGATGCAGATTATACTAGTGGGGCCAGGGTAGTCGGTAAGTACATCCTTCAGTTGTTCCTAGTCATGGGAGTATCGAGACGGGGTATCGATATTCAAGAGTAGACTAGCGTATATACTTCTTGACCCATATGATGGGAGATGGATGATCCTACTTCCATTGGTATTTGACATCAAAGATGGTATATGGGTGCTCAGTGGAGACTTGGTACAGTGAACAGGACTTGCCGAGAACTCCTAGATGGTATTATACCTCACGTCAGATAGCAGTTCTCTGGTGACACTGGTACAGGTTAGTCTGTTGACCCGAGATCGTCATAGAGTCTTGTGTGATTCCCACAGTGCTTTGATTTCCATCTTACAACGTTCAAGAGATCGTGCAAAATGGTGGTCTTGGGGTACAGTCCCGAGTCTCATGGAGGCAATTAGCGATAGGCGGGGATTTCGTCTCTCCCAGTATTGGGGGTTGATGTTGCGCAATGCTCGATTGGCCATAATAGGAAATCCCTGGCCAGAGTTGCTGAGATTTACTGATAGGTATTATCAGTAGTTTCTTGAACCGTTATGAGCCTTACATCGGCATGACTTATCGAGCTATTAGGGTCTAACGTTTACCACCCCAAGGCATGATATGCGACATATCAGACGAAGAGACCGGACTGTACGGTAGAGTTGCTTATTGGATTCGAAAGAGTATGAGTAGGCTTGCTTGTTGATCTTCTGATCGCTCGATACCCGGATAGCCGTTACGTCCAGCTAGTACCGCTGACGGCTTGTGGGTGACAGATATGATCACCACCTACTGGCGACGTATTGACGAGTCTTTAGAGTCCTACACAGAGGTTTCCTGGCTCAGGAGAAATGAAGTAGGAGCACATATATGATATGTGTGGGACCGAGATTAATACATTTATGCGATACCATATTCTATTTTCGCGATATTTGATATCGGTCGGTTATATGTGATATAACAGGGTTATCGAATCAAGTGTTGATTCGATAAGTTGATACATATGATATTAGTCAGATATATGTGATATATCCGGATTATTAAATCATGTATTAATTTAATGTATAATTATATATTTGATATATTAACTTGCATTAACTAATATTAGCTCACTTAAGCATTTCTTTTTCTCACTTGTGTACACTTAATATATATGTGATATTTATTATTGTGTCATGCTTGTTGCTACATGCTACATGAGTGTAAGAGACTCACACCATGCTAAAGGTAACTATGCGTTTTATTATTTAAAATAAATCAAAATTAGTTGGAAATTAGTCACATGGTTTGAGCTTAGTGGAAGCTTATAGAACCATTGACTTAGTCCAGTAATTTTATTTTATTTGAGATATTTATTAACCCAACCATTACCATAAGCCATGGTTAAGTCTCTACATGAGTTAGTATGAGATATTATCTCACCCATAGTTGTTATTCTCACTAATGGATTCTCATTCCATTCTCATCTTCATCTTCTTCTTCATTCCAATTTTGTTCTTTAACTTTTTGAAAAGTGAAGAAATATAGTGAGAAAAATTATTCTAAAGTGAACCAAATTCCTATTTCATCAATCTACACTAGACTAGCCATTTAGTTTAGGTTGTTTTCTTCACTAATTCCTAATTAGTGAAGAGATAGCTTGAGTTAGTGTCTCCTCGACGTAGATCATCTTCGGCCTCGAAGACTTTAAGCAAGCTTGTTCATTTCACCTTGTGGAGCCTTACTAGAGTCCGGGTGATCACTACTTGGAGCGAAGGGATGACTACACGGAGCTTTTGAAGTAAAGGGACGGTCTACAAAGGTTGTATTCCTTGTTCACTTTGTATGTAAAGTTGTTTACATGCTAGCATAATCCTAATTCTCTAGTCATGATCTTGATGTCGGGTTCTTTAGCACGCTTAATTTTTTATTACGGCATGGTTGATGCCTCCAAAAACCTTATGGCAGTGTTAGGGAACCCAGCAGTGGTATCAAAGCCAAACTAGAGTATTAGGCGTTGTTTATGCGAAGTTAGAAGTCCGAACGAACACCGAAAACCCAAAATTCACCCTTCACTCGAAATTTTTCAAAATGTTGGAATTTTCCATGTTAAAAATATTCAAAAAATCATGCAGGTAATTCTACGGAGCCACCTGAAGAACGACTCCCTAACTCCTCTAAGTGACCATGGAACCGCGGCCAAAGCATGGCTTTGGCGGCGGTTCCGGAACACCACTAGAGAGGCTTAGGACGGGCCTTCAGCTGCTGGTCCATGGGTACTATGGTATAGTTCTGGGTATTTCTAACACTGCTCAAGTATTGAGCTCTCTGAGAAATTTGGCAATTCGTTGATTCGATTGAAATGTTTGACATCGTCTAGCTATCTATGAATGTGATACAATATTTGTAATCCATAATAATCGGTTTTGTGAAAACTGGTTTGAATTTTATAAATTTAGCAATTTAGTCTCAATTGATCGGTTGCCACGGGATTTTGGTATGGATCAAAAGTTCGTCCCAATTACATAGTGTACGCGGATACTCGCCGGATAACGTTACTAGATAGCCATGCCCCATAGCCTCGACTAAGTGACTGTACGAGAACCGCGTTACCAAAAGCATCCATCCAGGTGCTTGCGGCCGCGGTGTTCCGCCTAAGTGCACTTCGTCGACGGCATCGAGGGTGTGGTCGTCTACTAAAGTTTCCGACGAACATTCGATCAGGATGTCGGGAAAAATTTCCTGACTTTTTATTGGAAAGTGTTTTCAATAACGAGACTAAAATGTGGGATTTATAATTGTTAGACATGAAATTCGGAATATGTGATATTTCGGGTTTATGATGTCTAAGAAATTCATTTGGTTAGGCATGAAATCCAAAATATGTGATACATTGGGTTTATGATGTCTAAGATAGTTGTGGATTCCAATTGTTGTAGTTTTCACTTTCTTTTCTGCGACCGTAAGTGTAATATGTGATGTATCGCCGGTTTCGTTACTATATGTCAACGACAATTAGGATACACATATTTACTTACGTTGATGACATGTGATGTTATGTGTTGCTATGATATGTTATATTGGATTGTCGTGTTTGAATAACCGGGGGTTTTTATGTGAGATGAGAGTTTTTCATTTTCATTTATGTAAAAACTTGTATGTAATATTCTTTTATTGGGGCACTTCCGGGTTGAGGATGATGTCACCATTGATGTATATTATTTACTTTTTCGCATTAGGATAGACCCAAGGTGGGGAGCACAAGTAACCAGGTTCTAAGGTTCAGTGGGAGTCCATCTCGAGGAGTCGAGACCGGATCTCCTAACTCTAGAATTGGTTGGGTTGCTTGCCTCTCTCATAGGGATCTAGCGATGTGGGTTTGGCTATTCATCACGACCGTGGAATCCGTTTTATTTTACTGACATAATTTAAAACACGGGACTCCTAATATATCTAATATTTCATATGTTGACTTCTGATGCTGATATGTTTAATTTGAAAAAATTTAAAATTTAGTGTTAAAGAAATGTGTTTGGGAAAAATAGATGGAATAATTAAATAATATATTTATAAAAAAACAAAATATACAAAAAAATACTAAGAATAAATAAATACAATATTTTCCTAAAGAAAGAAAATACGGAGGTATATTAATATTGGGGTCGTTACATCCTGGGTATGAGATACCGGAACAGGATCCCACATATGTAAGATGATACATAGGCTACAGAAAGGTAGAGAACTGAGATAGGGTGATATGTCTCTAAGTGTAGAGGATGGTGCAATTGTTGCAGCCAAATCAGTTGGCAAGTATCACCTGGTATTACCAAATACATTGATTCTGAACAAAGGTTATTACATATCGAACCTGATATACAACATTGCATCATTTTCTTTATTAAGAAAGAAGGATATAATTTTGTATTGCAGGATAATGTTGTGAACATTTTCCTTAATCTAGAGTTGATTGGATCAGGCACGTTATGTAATGGCATATACGTTCTAAATCAAACCACAGTTCAAAGCATACAGAACACACACAAGAGGACAAGTTCAGAAATGAACGAATCCTTCTTATAGCATTGTAGACTAGATCATATCAAAGTGACACAACTAGCTAAGTTACATAAGGATGAATATTTTAATCTGTTCGAATTTTCATCTTATGATACTTGCCAGTCTTATCTCAAAGGTAAAATGACCAAAACTCCGTTTACTGGAAACAGAGAAAGAGTTACCGAACTCTTGGGACTGATACATGGTGATGTATACGGTCCAATGTCTACAAATGCCAAGGTTGGTTACTCATACTTCATTATATTCGATGACTATCTCTCAAGATTCGGACATATGTTTCTGTTGAAACACAAGTCTGAAACTTTTAAGAAATTCAAGGAATATAAGTTTGAAGTTAAGAACCAGACGGCTAGAAGTATTAAAGTCCATCGATGAGATCGGGGAGGCGAATACCTGGGCATGGAGTTCCTGGATTTTCTAAATGGAGAATGGGATTCTCTCTCAGCTTACTCTTTCGTATACACCACAGCACACCGGTGTATCGGGACGAAGGTATCACACCCTTTTATATATGGTGCACTCTATGATAAATACTGCTGAGTTGCCTGTTTCCTTTTGGAGTTATGCACTTGAGAAGCTGCATACCTATTGAATAGGATTCCAACCAAATCAAGTACCTACCACTCCATATGCGATATGGTATGGGAAGAGACCATGTCTTAAACGTGTTAAGATATGGAGTTGTCCGGCCTATGTTGAAAAACAAAATCCGGACAAACTCGAGGCAAGGTCAGTTCTGTATAAGTTTGTAAGATATCCCAAACATTTGCGAGGGAATATCTTCTACCAAACCGAGGAACAAAAGCTATTTTGTTTCTCAACATGCCACATTTTTTAGAAAAAGGAATTTCTTGAAAACCAATTTGTGGTCATGAGGTAGAATTGGAAGAAGTTCCAGCTGCACAAACTGGAACTAATGATTTAGTGGAACCAAAGGATTCAATAGTCTCCAACGAACCTCAGCCTCTCCGTGAATCTGGTAGGGTTCCTCATCCGCCTGAGAGTTACTACAATTTCTCGATAACAGTGGGAGCGAAGATTGCATGGTAGATGATGACCCATCTAGGCTCATGCAGGCCATCACGAGTAGGGACTCTGTGAAAAGGCTGGATGCAATGCGATCGAAGATGGAATCCATGTACACCAACAAAGTAAGACTTTGAAAGTTGCACCTAAAGGGGTAAAACCCATCGGGGGCAAGTGGATCTTGAGAAGATTCTTGGTGTAGATCGAAAAGTTGAGACTTTTAAAGCTAGACTTGTTGCAAAAGGTTGTCGTCAATAACTAGGTGTGGTTTATGTTGAAGCCTTTTCTCCAGTAGCTATGCTTAAGTCCATCAGGATTAAAGCAGGCATCGCGGAGTTAGAATATCTGTTTTGATGTGATAGTTACAGAGTTTGACTTCATCAAAAAGGTAGATGAACCTTGTATATACAAGAAGGTTGTAGAGAGTAAGGTTGTCTTCCACGTATTGTACGTAGATGACATACTCTTGATAGGAAATGGGTTTCATATGCTACACTCGGTCAAGCTCCTCTTATCACGAGGATTCTCCATGAAAGATCTGGATGATACCTACTACATCTTGGGGATTGAGATCTATAGAGATAGATCTAAATGGATGTTCGGAGTGTCCCAAATCCAGGTACATTAACACTATACTAAAGGGATTTAGTATGGAAGATTCTAAGCGTAGTGATTCTCCCACTTACTCAGGAATCACACTCTCCAAAAAGATGTCTTCCATGACTGATTTGCAGAGAGCTCGCATGCAAGGGATACCCTATGCTTCGGCAGTAGGCTCTATCATATATGCGATGTTATGTACCAGACCAGATATAGCTAACTCACTAGGTGTAGTGATCAGGAATCAATCGGATCTTGGGAGAATCAATGGAAAACTATGAAGGACATTCTTAAGTACTTGAGAAGCACTGAACAAATGTTCTTGGTGTTTTGGTAACGGTAAACTCCAGTGGGATTCCTTTACCTATTCGTGCTTCCAGAGTGATAAGGTCGACTGAAAGTCAGTCACAGGCCTTATTTTTACCCTCAGTGGAGGGACGGTATGTTGGAAGTGTTCCAAGCTAAATACCATGGCAAACTAGATGATAAAGGCTGAATGCATCGCTGCCAACGATGCTGCCAAAGTGGTTCTCTAGATAATTCTTTGTCACGACCCGAAGGTACGGAACGTGACTGGTCCTTAAATTACGAAACCTTTAAAGGCGTAACGTAATCTAAGTGAGCCAAAGCCCAGAAATCTAAACCAATTAAGAAATAGAGTGAACGAAAACTTATTAAAAGAAAGCGATTTAAAACAAATAAGTCACATTAAACATTTTAAAAACGTCAAAATTTTCTGAAAATTTCGGCAGAGTCTCCTTTGTAAATACTGGCCCTAAACGGGTACAACACATGAAAATACACTGAAATAAAGCATCCCAAGCGGGAGGTAGCACTTCGCCAATGGCGGAATCACAACCATATGCAATATGAATATCAAAGTGCACAACAATAAGCATCTGAAAGCAAGAAATAAGAAACACCACGTCGGGTCAAGTGAGCATCGACACCAAAAATCACAAATACAAGTCAAACAAGTCTCACCGACTAGTCCAATATACAAGGGTAGATGGAGTGTAGTAGATACAAAGTAATATACAAAGTGAAAACAAGATATCTTCGCAACCCACCTATGAGCAAGCTGCAAGCCGAAGTAAACGAAGCGGAATAGAAGGTGCACCCGCCGCTACTGTACTGACGGGTCAGACCTGCAAGATACTGTGGCACAACGGGGGTGAGTTTCCAACTCATGAGTAGTAAGTAACATCCAATAAGGCTATCGTAAGCATGCACGCAAATACGTCACAACCTACGCATATACTTATATGATGCGATGCACTGGTATGTATGCAACCTGAATGCATAATCAACATGAAACCCGAGTATGTTTGGTATAAGAAAATCTTTATTTTTAACTTAGAAACACTCCTGTGAAATAACTGAAGTAATATCAATGAAATCAACAGAAATCCGTGTCAACATCGACACAAAATCAGAATATCTCAATATCTCAAAGTCTCAATAACTCGATATCTCAACATCTCAACATCTAAATGTCTCAATGTCTCAATATCTCAATGTCTAGTGCTCCGTCAGTCCGGATCGACCCATGTCATCAAATCACACGTCGGTATCCTCCGGATATCTTCCACGTCAGACATCACCGGTAGGTAGTCTGCCCCTGCCAGGCTCATCGTCTACAACTCGAGCTTCTTGCCCCGGGGTACCGTACCGGGCCCACCATATACCCGAAACGGTTCATCCTACTCCTCGAATCGGGTCTCGAAAACCAATAGCAATCATGAAAACTCATGGTGGATAACACATGCCAGTGATGCATAACGAGAAAACAGCAACTTTCATTTTAAAATGATAATAAGTTTATAAATTATTGCGGTTTTCCCCAAAAATCCAGAAATCTCATAAATACTAAAATCTTAGAGAAGAATCACAATATATAAACATGCCATTGATGTGAAAATCCATGATACGGTAGTATATACCATGCTAAATACAGCCAGAAACTATGCATGAATCATGATGCAATGAGGTATGTATATATAAATAACAAATCCTACGTATCCATCTTAATGGAATGAAAAATACGAGTATAAGTCCATAGATTATATACGATGCTGTAACATCTTCAAAAATATAAAATATTAATTTTGGGAATTTTTATAATTTAATATTATTTTATTGATTATTTTAATATTAAATGCAAATAAATAGGAAAAATGTTAGAAAAATTATGAAAAATTATGGAAAATTCTAAAATGAGTTAATTATTGGAATTATGACATTTTTAAGTTTTTGTGATTAGTTTGACACTAATTTAGTGCTAATCGCGATTAAAATCGCTAATTGGGTTTTTTGGTAATTTTGTGCAAAACTTGCACTTATCACTTTTTTCACACTTTTGCACTTTTCTTGCCATGGTTTTCTTTTGGGATTACTATTGATGTGAGAAGGTTTGGGTTTTAAAAGAAAAAGGGAAAAAGAAAAGAAAATGCAATGATGAGGGTAGGTGAGAGAGAGAGGTGGACTTTGACCTTAACCCTTAGCCTTGTTTCCTCCTTCTCATTTCTTCCCCTCTCTCCCATAGTTGCTGCTGCTGCCCCTTCTCCATTTCCCTCCCCTCCTCAAGCCATGAATCATCTCTAAAATCACCCCAAAACCCCAATCTCCTTTCATAAAAAATGTCCAAAATCCCTAGATCTACACATGGAGCTAAAGAAGCATGGATTTGGCCACTAGAGGGCAACTCAAGAATTTTCTTGAGTTGCTAATGAAGGTAATTTCTGAACCATTTGCTTAATTATAGCCCTTCCTATAACCCCATGTCAAGATTTTATCGATATTGTGTGATATTGTGAATTTGATGAAAACCTAGTTAGGGTTTGAGAGGAACTTGGGTTGTATTGTGAAATTGAGTTCAATTGAGGATACACCAACACCCTAGTGTTTGAATTGAAACCCAAAACCTGAAGCAAACACCAGAATACGGATTTTAGAAACCGATATCGGGGAAATTGTGTAATCTGTCACTGTTAAATTGAATCTGCTATCATACGAGGTATCCTAAAATAAAATTGAGTGGACAGTAGCATGTGCAGGCACCCAGGAAACTAACCCCAAAACCCTATCCCCTATCTCATCCGTACGGCCGCCAAAACCTCCATTCTGGCCGCAAATTGCGGCCAGACCAGTGGGGAAATTCCTCGTTTTGCGTGCCTGGCCCCATTTCATCAATTCTTGGCCCTGGGTACTTCTAGTTTTGACAGATTCTTCCTAGGTAGAAATCTGGGACATATATCCTATGTTGTCGTTTTGGATTCGTGTTTCCGTATTCCGTATTTTTGGATTCTGAAATGGTGGAATGCGTTTTGCCTCGACTATTGTCGTTTATACGACGATATAGAGGATTATGGATGGTTTTGAAGGCGTGCCATAGGTTCTCACCTATAGGCCCCCTTTATCGTATCGTTTTGGAATTTATGCGCCGTTTTAGATTGGATTTGGTTTTAATGCGCATATACGATATTTTGATGTGTAGGTACCCATGAAGACTTCGGACGACAAGCAAATGCATGGTGGTGTCCGCAAATGATGATGCAAGGTGAGTAGATTATATCTACGGGGGAAAGTCGGGTGGATGGCGTATAGCACCCCCGCAGTCCGTAGATAGCTTATTATGTAGTATTGTGATATTAGGTGTATTTGGATATGTAGGGTTAGAAGTGACTAGTGTAGTTCATAGTCGCGAACCCTAGGATAGAATTACACCTATACATATACCCTTGCTTTTCACATGTACTTACACTGTGGTTGATGATATGTGACGACTTTGGAGATGAGTCGATATTGTGGGCTTGGTGCCCTGGGATCGGTGATTTGATACGATTCATATGTGGGATATGACTTGTGACTCTTGCGGGCTTGGGATGTGTGTTTACCCCCGCATGCATACTTTACCGATGTTACCGTTTGTACTAGATATAGAGTAGTACATCCAGACTAGATGATCTGATGATGGTGAGATTTGTTATGTGATGAGACAGTGAGATGTTGATTCCTACCCAGCTTTTGGGAATGCCGTACGATGATTTACCGTACGAGCTGATATTGATGATAGATCCGCACTCATAGCTAGAGGATATCTTACGATATGACATTGAGGCGGGATCACCGACTATATATCTACATATATACTTAGACTCAGTTTTAGGTGGTCTCCACACCTACCCCTCCTGATTGACAGGATACTTAGATGTAGTTTGCATAGTGGATACTTTACTGTGCTGTTGATTCCTAGATTTCCGCATATTCATGCTTTTCGCATTGCTGGCATATGTTCATTACCATGTTATTATCATGCTGTTAGGACACCAGCACCATTATCGATGATGCGTATGTTTCACGTACACTACTTGCCGGCTCACACACTTCATCATCGATAATTGCCATGTCACTACACAGTAGTACTATTACATTCGTGATATGATGCTTCCTTCGACATATGCGCATTCTTATTCCATGTTGCATGATTTCCGATATGATTACTATCTTTACATGTCGCATATAACATGGATTGATTTCATAGTACATCGCATTGGATTTACTGCTTGATGTTGGATTTTCATGTGATTTCTGGTTTTGAGGACCGGGGGATTATTTAAGAAAAGATGTTCTATTATGAAAAACCCGGTACCTCGTGATATGATATTTCGGTGCGTCCACCACGCGTTTTCTCGGTGCTGAGACGTGTGCTTGAAACCCGATTCGAGGAGGTGATGTACCGTTTGCGGGTTCGTGGTGGGCCCGGTATGGTTCCCCTCGGCGAGATGATCGATGGGTTATGCCGATTGAGCCTGGAGGCGGGCGAGTACCTACCGGTGATTTTACCTGAGCTCGGCGGATATCCGGGGGATACCGCCTGGAGCCGAGAGATGGGCATACTGCCGGGGCCGACGGGCCGATATCCGCAGACGGAGCCCAGAGATGGACATGGGTTGACTCATACTGCCGGGGCCGAGGGCCGATATCCGCAGACGGAGCCCCATATGGATGAGGATTTACGTGTCGGTGTTTGGCACGGGTTTCATGATGAGTTTTCCATGATTTTGGTTATATCCTCACATTGCATACATGATGCTTACTGTCAGTGGGTGACAGGTGGACGGGTTCCACATATATACAGACTGGGTTTACACTTATCTTACACCAATATTAGTGGTATGGGACGCTAATATATGTGTATTGATATTATTGATATTCTTCATTGATACTTCATGCAGACATACCTCGCACTGATGACATGTTGTTACCTGAGTACTTGGCACTATATACATGATTAGATATTACCTTGCCACCTTATTACACTCAGATGTACTCTTGTGGATATTTTACTGATCGTTGACTTAGGATTATGTCTTGCATTCGATTTATCCTTGTAGATGTTTCTATTCACGAGTTGGCAACTCACCCCCGTTGTGCCACAGTTCTTGCAGGTTTTGCCGTACAGGTTCTATTGCGGCATTTCTGGCACACGACCTTCTTGCGGGTGATTTGCTTTTGGTAGGTGGATTCTTTTGCATCAAGAATCCCCATTTTGTACTTATTTATTCATTGTATCTAGAAATGTCCATCAACCAAAACTTGTATATTCTTTCAGACTCAGAGACAGTGTTGTATTATTCGACCTAGAGTCGCGCTTAGTAGTATTGCGGTTTTCTTGCTACTTTTGAGCTTTCTTTTGGTTTTGATCCTCGCCACTTGGCGTTGTATATTATTATATCATTGTGTGGTTGTGACCGTCGATTGACGAGGAGCTAGCTCCCGCTTGGGGATGCCTTTATCTTGTATATGTATTGTTATCCTTGTTGTACCCCATTCGGGGCCAGTTTTACAAAGGAAACTCTGCCGAAATTTTTAGAAAAGACTTATTGTTTTCAAAACGTACCTTCGGCTTAGTTATTTAAAAACCTTGATTTCAAACCTGTATTTCTTCACTTCTTTAAACCAGTTTTCTTTATTTATTCTTCAAAATGGTTTTAGATTTCTGGGCTTTTGGCTTACTTGAATCAGATGGAGTCCTATAAGCTTCATATGGTTCAAGTGCCAGTCACGTGCTCTTTCGGGTCGTGACAGATGCATATGCACAATTATCGATCCTAAGCAAGTTCTATAGTGTTCGTGACATAGCAATTACCAATGGCGTGTGTGTTCGCATAAATAGTGCACGTGCGGCATGAACCAATGGTAATGGTGCAAGTGTCCGATGAGATGGTATCACACACACACACACACACACACACACACACATATACATACATACATACATACATACATACACACACACACACACACACACACACACACATATCGATACGAGATGATGCAATGTAATAAGATGCATAACTAGGAAACAACGCATATGATGCAATGCAATGAGATGCATAACTAGGAAACTATATATGATGCAATGCAATGCAATGCAAGTACTATAATTAATACTAAACCATCGGGCATCATGCACCATCCAGACGATCCCCCATAGATGTATACATCTATTCACTGGGACGCCTCGGCTAATCTGATCCGATCTCGGCCATGTCTCTTCCGCGCCACCTCCGACGCCTCTGCACCCGATCCTAGAATCGCACAGAAGCAATTAAGAGGATAATATATGATTAGTCACAGACACAAACGACACAAGTCAAACAACGCACGCTAATTAAACGTGCATGCACTTGGCGCACAAACACGCTCGCGACCACGCCACAAACCATAACTAGGGTCGCAATACATGAAAACCATCCATCCTAGTACCCACTCGTACCAATTGCGCATTCACAACACATTAAATATCTTAGGGATTAAGTTGTAACTCATCAAAACCTCAAACTTAATTAGAATCGATTTATTTCAAAAATCTAGTAAGCATCCATTTTTTCATTTTAGTTCAAATCTTGATGTTTTAACAATTCTAGTGGCCACAATGCTCACTAAATATCTTAATTATGTCACACAAACCATTACTAAAATTTTTCTCACCAATTTATATTAATTTTAAAAACCTAGTTTGCAAAATTATCTAATTTTAACAATTTTGAAGCAACAATTAGCAACTTAACAACTAAACTAAATTTTGCATGTAATAAAGTGTTAAACTACACATTGTAATCATGATCAATTTATAAAAACCCTAACTTGATTTAAAAACCCTTTCTTGAATTTTAAATCTTAAAATTAAAACCATAATTAAACTCCCAATTAAGTTGATTCAAAGTATTTAACCAACAATTAAACACTAGGGTAAGGATTTACCTCAACAAAATTTGAATCAAGCTTGCAACTTAGCCTCTAAATTGCTTCCTTGCTCGAAGAATTCAAGCTAGTATTGGCCAAGAAATAATGGGTATGGGTTAAATTAGGAATTAGTGATGTTTTTATGGATTTTTTTTATGGAAGTGTGAGAGTTTTTGAGATGGGAATGAGATGAGAAATGAGAGGGAAGCAGCAAGAATGGGCTCGGCCTTAAGTGGGTAGAGGGAGAGAAAGAGTGAGGTGTGTGTAGACATGTGTGGAAACTTCTCTAATTATCACCTATTTTTCTTCGTTTCTTTAATTATTTAATTTTTGTTTTCTTTTTAAACTTTGAAGTGGGAATTGAGATGAGAAGATGGGCAGCCACATGGGGGTTTCAGCCAGAAATCATAGAAGAAAGAGAGAGAGAGAGAGAAGTGTGTGGATATGTATAGAAATTTCCAATAATATCATATATTAATTCCTTTTAAATTTTCCTTTCAATTTAAACTCTTCTTTAACTTAATAGAACTCTCTTGACAAATTTTATTTTATTTCAAAACAACATGTTACATTTTGGTTTAATGTGTCATGATACACAAAACTTGTATTAATCCATTCTAATTTGTAATTTACACTAATTTAATGTATAAATGAAAGCTTATAATAATATTTAAATTAATTAATTTAGGAAAAATATTTAAGTGGACTAATAATTTATAAGTGACTAAATAATTACCAAATACTAGCAATTACATAGTTAAAATAGGCGTATTTAAGTCTATAATGAAAAATAATTATAGTTAAGTTTTACGGAAAATACAATTTATTTTACCGATTATCAAAAATTCACCTTAAGGATTTATTTATTTATTTCAAAACGTTACATTCTTGTTCATGAGATGGACAGGGTTCTTACCATTGAGCGTGTTAGCTATAGTGCCCTCAAGTCAATTATTGAATTGCAGGAACGCGATTGCGATGATTGAGGGAGGACCTATACTGGTAGAACAATCTTACTCATGATGATAGTATGTTATCTGGTTTGTCTTTATCATCATGTAAAGCATTAGGTGGCACTACAAATCACTATTACAAGTTGATAGAGCCTATAGGATTCTTGCTTGACTGCCAGTATTATGATGGCGATCATATAAGTGGGAGCTTGGTGGTCAATAATCACATCCTTAAAATGTCCCTAGTCGTGGGAGTATCGAGACAGGGCATCAGTACACCAGAGTAGACTAGTGTATACTTATCAAGACCCCGACGAGGGGCGATGGCCGGTCTCACAAGCCATTGGTGTTAGTTTGTTCATCTAAGATAGTATATAGGTGTTCATCGCGTTATGAGTACACTGGACGGACTCGCCGGGAATATGTTAATTGGTATTATACCTATTGTCAGATAGCAGTTCCCTGGTGACATGTGCACATGTTAGTCTGTCGACCTGAGATCATCATTTGTCTTGTGTGAGTTCCCACTGTGCTTTGATTAATACCCTACCACGGCTCAAAGGAGTCGTGCAAACAGGTTTTGTTGGGTATAGTCCCAAGCCACATGGAGGCAGTGAGCGGATCGTCGGAGATTCGTCTCTCCCAGTATTAGGGGTTGATGTCGCATTGTGCACGGGTGGCCATAACCGAAAATCCTCAGCCGGGGTAGTAGAGAATTACTGATTTGGATCAGTAGTTTCTCAGGTGGTGATGGGATTCATACCGACACTAAATGTCGCCTTGTTAGGGTTCTGACTTTATCCACCCTCTAGACTTGATATGCGATACTCTTATACGAACAAACCAGACTACACGGATATTATCACTGTCAGGCTCAGTAGGGGTTTAGGATGAGTTTTCTCGTCGGCCTCCCACTCAATACCTGGGTAGCTATTACGTACAGCTAGTGCCACTGACGTGCTTGTGGTTAAACTCACTGCCAGCATATTGACGAGTCTTTAGAGTCCCACACAGAGGGTTTCCCTGGTTTGGGCAAAACGTTGCAGAGGCCATATATTTTTATGGCAGGGTTTGATCATATACGTGTAAGTCAATATAGCGCACCCCACGTGTTCGCAGGGAGGTGGAATTTGCAAAAAATGATTTTTAAGAGCTTCGCAACACCGACTAGAACCAAGGATCGTCCATAAACCCTAGCTAGCAAACTACTTGAGGTTTAAATACTAGGATATGAAGTTATACCTCATGATACATGTCCTTCGGGTCTTCATCACCGTCCTTCTTGTCGTCGTAGGCTCCAAGGATCGATCCGAATCGTAGTTTCTTCGACGGCATCCTCAAGTCAAAGACAATCCACCCGAGAGTCTATAGTCCGAGCTCCACCTCAAAACCGAGGTAAATTGGGCAACAAGCTTGCTAAACTTGATTTCCTAGGTGATGTAGAGTATGATGGATTTATTTGTCTCTTGAAACCCTAGGATTCTCAACACATGAGAGCTTTTAGGGTTTTTAGTTGAGTGGAGGAAGAAGAGAGGAAGAAGGCTCACTTGAGGAAAGAAAAAATGATTTTGATAAATGATAATGATAAATGAGATGGCTACCTTAACATGACCACAAGCATAGAATGAAAAATATCTCATCAAAATATCTAGGTCACAAAATATCTCACAAAATATCTAAGTTAAATAGTCAAACCAAGTCAAGTGGTCAACCAAGTCAAGAAGTCAAAAACAAGTAGCCATGCCACAATTATCATTTATAAAAATAACAAATACTTTCCTCCGCCTCATAATTATTTTAATCATGTAAATAGTCAAAACCCTAATGAGGTGCTCCTTCTATGCTCCTCTCATCCTTATATACATACCTGCATTTGTGTTCCGAGAAACACGAATACAAAGAGACGAAACCGATCCATCAATATAATACTAGGATCCGGCTTAAACCAAAGCCCACTAGTATTATCCGCCCGAACATCATACGCGCACTAGTGCACGTAAGTTATCGAAGCCCTGCCGTAAAACCATACGGCCTCTACACCTTTTGCCCAGTGCAGGGAAACTCTCTATGCGGGACTCTAAAGACTCGACACTACACTGGCAGTGGGTTTAACCACAGGCCGCAAGCGGTAATAGCTGCACGTAACGGTCCCGGGTAGATGTCGATAAGAAGGCCGATGAGGAAAACCCATCCGAACTCCTACTGAGCCTGAATGTGACAATTTCTGTACAATCCAGTCTGTTCGTCTAAGTGTATCGCATATCAAGCCTAGGGGGCGGTAATTGTCAGACTCCTAATAGTGCAATAAGTCGTGTCAGAAAGTAGCCGAATACACCCTGAGAAACTACTGGAATACCTACCAGTAAATCTCGCTTACCTTGGCCAAGGACTTTGTGTAATGGCCTTCCGAACACAGCGCGATATCAACCCCCAATACCGGGAGAGACGAATCCTATCTAACCGCCACTGCCTCCAAGTGCTTCAGGATTGCACCCAACTACTACCTGTTTGCACGACTCCTTTGAGCCATGGTTGGATATTAATCAAAGTACAGTGGTAACATACTCGAGGCGAAGTAGCAGTGTCAAGTCGACGGACTAAGATGTACTCATGTCACCTGGGAACTGCTACTCGACGACAGGTATAATACCTACCAACAGTTCCCGACGAGTCATGTCCAGTATACTCATAACCTAAAAAGCACCTGCATACTATCTCCAGTACGACGTACTGATGGCTGTGGGACATACCATCTACCCTGCTGGGAGGAGAAGCATATACACTAGTCCACTGTGGAGAATCGATGCCCTGTCTCGATAATCATACGACTAGGGACCTGTATAGGATGTGCTTATAGACTACCCAACCCCCACTAGTATGATTGACATCACAATGCTGGTAATCAAGCAAAGATCCTAAGAGCTCTACCAATATGTATAAGCGATGTGCTAAAAGAAACACATGCACATATTAAGGTAGAAACAAACCGGGTAGCATACTACCATTTCGAGCAAGACGGTTACTTTATCCGTGTATATCCCAAGCTCATATTAAGTAAAATACAATCCAGTATGATACAATAATGGCCTCTAGCGCATATCTCACTAGCAATCTCCCACTTGCACTAAGGCCATATACTGGCATATTGTAGACCGAAGATCTCGAACAGCCTCTCGAATACTGTCTGAGGGATGGCCTCTGTGAGTGGATCTGCAGTGTTGTTCTCCGTATCTACTCTCCTTACCTCAATCCCTTGGGGATCAACGATCTTCCTGATCAGGTGGTGCCGCCTCAAGATATGTCTGGATCTCTGATGGGACCTAGGTTCCTTCCCTAATGCTATAGTGCTGTATGTAGTCACAATACAAAAGTATTGGACCAACAAATGGAAGGAACCACCTGAAGTTCAATTAAGAACTTCCTCATCCAGACTTCCTCTTTTATGGCGTTTCATGCAGGGAACTACTCCGTTTCCATCGTCGAGTCTGCAACGGTGTCCTGCTTGGAGCTCTTCCAACAAACCACCCCTCAACTGAGGGTAAAGACATAACCCAATATGGACTTGGAGTCATTCTTATCACTCAGGAAACTGGTGTCAGCAAAGGCCTCTATCTGGAGGTCGTTTTCGGCCATACACCAAGAACATCTCCTTAGTCCTTCTCATGTACTTAAGAATGTTCTTTACTGCTTCCCAGTGCTTCTCCCCTGGGTTTGACTGATACCGGCTTACCACGCTCGGTGTGTAAGCTACATCTGGTCTAGTACACAACATTGCATACATTATAGAGCCTACCGCGGAAGCATAGGGTATAGATGTGATACGAGCCCTTTCCAAATCAGTCTTTGGAGACATCTCTTTGGAAAGGGTGATTCCGTGACAAGCCGGTAGGCTACCGTGCTTTGAATCTTCCATACTAAATTTTTCAGTATGGTGCTGTTGTACCTTGACTGTGAAAGTCCCACCATCCTCTTTGATCTATCACGATAGATCTGGATCACCAGAATGTAGTTGGTATCACCCAGGTCTTTCATGGAGATCCTCTGTGACAAGAATCCTTTATCTGATTGTAGCATAGGAATGTCATTTCCTATCAAGAGAATGTCATCATGTTCTCAACGAGGAATTCAACAGTTCTTGCTACAATCTTACTATAAATGCATGGTTCATCTGGATTTTTGATAAAGTCGAATTCTTTGACCGTCTCAATAAAAACAGATGTTCCAACTCCGTGATGCCTGCTTTAGTTCATAAATGGACTTAAGCAACATGCACACTGTCCCGCTACTCCCACTCTGATTGAAACCCTTTGGCTGATCCATATAGATGAACTCTTCCAAATTATCATTTAGAAAAAAGCCGTCTCTACGTCCATCTGCCAGATCTCAAAATCTTGGAAGGCAGCAATGACAAGAGGGATCCGAATGGATTTGAGCATAGACACCAGAGAAAAGGTTTCATCATATTCCAAACCAGGTCTTTGACGAAAACCTTTTGCAACAAGTCTAGCCTTATAGGTTTCAACCTATCCATCTACACCAATCTTCTTTCTGAAGATCCATTTGCAGCCTACGGGTTTCACCCATTCGAGAGCAATGTTCAAAGTGCATACTTTGTTGGTGTACATGTACTCCATTTCGGTCCGCATTGCATCCAGCCATTTTACCGAGTCACCGCTCTGAATAGCTTATTGGAAGCTAGCTGGCTCATCATTGTTAATGATGCAATCCTCTCGATCCCCGTCTATGAGAAAACCGTAGTATCTCTCGGGCGGATGAGACTGCTTACTAGTCCTACGGATTGGCATAGGGATGCCCGGTTCTTTTAAAACCTCTGGTTCTACCATACTTTCAGTAATAGTTTGTGGTTCTAGAATTTCTTCCAGTTCTATTGCGTTCCCACTATTTCCTTTTAAAAAATTGATTTTCCAAAAAAATGGGCATAACGAGGAACAAAAACCTTTTGTTCCTCTGCGTAATAGAAAAGATACCCCTTGGAGTTCATTGGGTATCTTACAAACTTACGCAGTACTGAGCGTGCCTCGAGCTTATCCGCATACTACTTTTCAACAAAAGCTGGACATCACTATATCTTCAGATACTGAAGATAGGTTTCTTCCCACTCCACATCTGATATAGTGTGGTAGGCACAGTTTTGGTAGAAACCTTATTCAAAAGATATGCAGCTTATTCTAGTGCATAACTTCAGAAGGATCGCGACAACTCAACGTTACTCATCATGGAACGAACAATATCCAATAGGGTTCTGTTCCGCCTTTCCTATATACCGTTGTGTTGTGGTGTGTATGGAGGAGTAAGCCGAGAGAGAATTCTATTTTTTTTAGGTAATCCAAGAACTGGGCAATTTAAGTATTCACTACGTCGATCAGATCTCAGTTTCTTAATACTTTTGCATGTTTGTTTTTCCATGTCATTCTTATATTCGCGGAATTTTTCAAAGGGTTCGGATTTATGCTTCATCAAGAAGACATGTCCATACCTAGAGAAATCACCCGTAAAATTAATGAAATAGGAATAACCACTTCATGCATCTTTATATATTGGACTACACACGTCGCTGTGTATAAGTCCCAAGAGCTCGCTTGCTCTTACTCCGTATCCAGTGAACGGAGTCTTTGTCATCTTTCCTATGAGACAAGATTGACAAGTTGCATAAGACTGATATTCGAACAGATCCAAATATCCCTCTTTATGTAACTTCGTCAACCGTGTTTCATTGATGTGACCCAGTCTACAATGCCTTAAGAGAGCCTTATTTAATTCTGGAGACTTTCTTTTAAGTGTGTTCTGGAGATTTGAAAACCTGAGCTTGATTCAATATATATTGTCCTCTAGTGTATCTGACCCAATCATACTTTGATTTAGGTGGATGTGAACCACATCGCTTACATACTAGACTTGGTACACACAAACAGTTACGTAGAATCAATATCTGCCCACTTGTCAATTCTAGGTGATATACCCTACGGATACAGCGTCCACGCTCATTCCGTTAGCATCCCTGAGAGTCATATCACCTGCCCTAATAACTCTACGGTTTCTCAAAGCCTGTAATGAATTACAGATATGATATCCTGATCCAGTATCTTGTATCCAGGAAGTAGAGTTAATTGATAAATTATTTTCAATCACAAACACGCCAGAAGTCGAAGCCACAACATGTTTCGAATCTTGGATTCTGGCTTTCCAAGCCTTGTATCCCTTCTGCCAATGTCGTTTCCCATAACAATAGGAACATCCCTCCTTCCCTACATTTAACCCTCGAAACTTTTGCCCTTCCCTTTTCTTCTACCTTTCCGACACCGCCTATCCACTTTGTGGAGGTCTTCTTCTTCTCACCCTTGGCATCCGCCTTAGATCCAGAAGAGAAAGATTCCCCAATAAGAAGAGCGGGTGTCTCCCTAGTTTCCTTCAGGGTGCCCTCAACTGGAAGTATAACTTCCCGTGGGTGTAAGTAGGAGATAGGGACTATAGAAACAACTCATCATATGACTCATTCTCCGACGTGGTCTCTAGGTCCGTGAGCTTTTTAATATAGCTAATCATTATAGGGACATGGTCCCCTACAGATGATCCGACAGCCTGCCTCTCTTGAAGGAATTCCTTCGAGGTATCATATCTTGCGATACGAGATTGCTCTGCATATAAAATATTGTTTTGAAGGAAGATGAAAACTAAGTCCATCTACTCGTGCTGCCTCTAGTATACACCATCAACTGAGGCCAACACGAGGCACTTGGCATTCACACTGTCCTTTTCCCTTGTCTTACGGATATCCTTATCCGTGACGGTGGAAACTGGACCTGGGACAGCGGGGGCTTGAGTAGTAATGAGGTGGTCTAGCTTGTCATAGGTAATGGACATCTGGACAAATCTTTGCCACTCATTATAGTATATCTCAGTCATTTTATTATCTATCTGTAACCTAATCTGGTCACCTGGTCACTGCAATTAGGAGAGAGGGAAGAATACACTCAGCATAACGCTCTTGCAAGTTTAGATTGGTTTATAATTTATCTAAACAGGATAACTCCCACTGTTTCTCGAATCCTTCCTCAAACTATAAAAGAAGAATTACTCAGGATTAATCTCACCGTACAATACTTTCTTAACCGTTCAGCCAGTCTAGTGTCGGTACTTCGAGGGAGGTTTTATGACGCTTTCGTGGAGTTCCTTAATTAAATAACCTCTTTTCCCTGGAGGCGTAGTGCCGCAACACTGTTCTAGACACCTACTTGGTTTATAGCATTGATCGTTAAGTGAAGAATCTCCCGAGGAGTAGCGGATACTCACAGTAGGATCGGGACCCAAATATCATTGTGCGATAATGCTGAAGGAATCCTACCAACATTATCAAACTCCAAATGGTATGCAGCACTAGCAAGTTTCAGTTTCTTTAGAAACTCCCGATGTGGATTTTTTCCCCATACTCTTATGACCTTGACTAAGGCCAACAAATCATAAGTCATATGTCAAGTTCTACCCGTCATTGTCCAGGTTAATTTGAACCCACCCATACATACCCTTGACTAAGGCCAACAAAGTAGTACGACTGTCCCAAACCAACGCATCTATCTATGCAACATATGAATACCCAGCAGCTACCGATCACTATGCCTTGACTAAGGCCAAAAAACATAACTTGAATACTATTGAATATTCATATGTAATGACAGAGAGCTACGAATGGTTTTGGTGAAACCTTGAACGTAGTGAACTTGATATAATCGAAGGAGCGTGATAGCTTTTAAAAGAAGTGGTTTAAGCTCCGCATTTAAAAGTCTCCTGTTTAAAAATAACCGAGTTGTTTTTAAAATTTGTTCAAACGATTCAACTTTGGTTTGTTTGCTTTGCATTAATTTAATGAAATCCCATCAATTAACCTACCATTGCAGAAAACAACGAAAATACAACATGCGCTTATGCCATCCGCATTCGCCACACGGCCTCGTCATCACCCGTTAGGTTACTTAACTAACGACAGAGCGGGGGCTGGACTAGCGCGGATGCAAAACATAAGCAACGTCTATTATAATATATATATATATATATATATATATAATAATAATATCCATTCATCAGACGCAATGATAGGCATTCCAAATCACAGATGAACACATTGGATATACTAGGAATTCCGAATTTCGTTTGAGCCTGTAACGAAAGACAGATTGTAGGGTTCCTAGGCAGTCATACAAGGGTCTATAAGGCATCAACCATACCCGATTTAAATTTTAGATGTGCCGAAACAACCCAAAGCCGGGATCTTTGCTAGATTATAAGGGTTTAACATGCAAGTAAACATCTTTACAACTAAGAGTGTGGGATTACAACCTTTGTAGTCCGCTCCTTCGCTTCATAAGCTCCGAGTAGAAGTCCCTTCGCCGCGATCCACGATCTCCCGGACTCGAGAAAGGCTCCACAACTCGAACGATCCATGCTAGCTTGTAGTCTTCCTTTTCTCCGATGATCTACCCGAAGTTTCTATAACTCAAGCTATCTTTCTCTAATGAGGTGAACATCCTAATCTAATTGGCTAGATTAGATGAGGATGATGGAGTAGTATTTGTTCTCTCTTTTCTTATCAAATTCTCACTCTTAATCATCACAAAATGAAAACCTAGAAAGCTTTCTCAAAGCTCAAGGTTGAAGAAGAAGAAGAAATAATGGATAAATCTTTTTGTGATGAATAATGAAATGATATATGATTAATAATGCAACCATGGTTAACTATGACAAGGCTAACTCATGTAGAGAATTAACTAAGGATAAGGGTTTGGATTGGGTTAAGAATGAGCCACTAGAAAATATCAACCATAATATCTTAGCTCAAAACAAAATAAATCCTTCTAAAAGCATCAAGAAAGAACTAACCCAAATCAAACCCTAACCTTGTTTAATCTCCACGAAACATGTTGCATTAGTAATCATATCATGTTACTATATTATATATCACATATATAATATATATTTGCAACAAAAGAAAATAATTCAATTAACATATATCACATATATATCAATCTATTACCCGGTGAGAAAATGAAATAATAAAGCGAGCCAATATTAGATAATGTAATGCAATATATCATATATATTATTATACATTAAATTATCTAATCAACACTTGATCCGACTATCCGGCTATATCAAATATAACCGACTAATATATCATGTACCGATTCATCGAATCAACACTTGATCCGATGACCCGGCTTATATCAAAATATCGCGAGAATATAATACGGTATCTCATATCGCATTATCCTCGGTCATGCACATATCACATATGTGCTCCTACTCCGTTTTGCCTGAGTCAAGAAACCTCTGTGTAGGACTCTAAAGAATCGTCAATACGCCGGTAGCAGGTGATGGTCATATCAAACACCCACAAGCTGCAAACGGTCAGCTAAACGTAACAGCCACCCAAGTATTGAGCGATTAGAAGATCAATAAGCAAGCCTGTACATTCTCCTGTGAATCCAATCGGTAACACTCCCGTACAGTCCGGTCTCTTCGTCTGATATGTTACATATCTAGTCGAGGGGTGGTATACGTCAAACCCAAGTAACTGATTAGTCATGTCGATGTGAGGCTCATAACAGGTCGAGAAACTACAGGTAACACTTACCAGTAAATCTCTATATCAGCCCTGGCCAGCGACTTCCAGTTATGGCCAATCGAACACAGCACAGCATCAACTCCCTATACCGGGAGAGACGAATCCCCAGACGAATCCCCTCCTATCGCTCATTGCCACCATGTGATTCGGGACTGTACCCAAAAGCCACCGTTTTGCACACCCTCTTGGACGTGGTAAGGTGGAAATCAAAGCACGGTGGGAATCACACAAGACTCTATGACGATCTCGGGTCTACAGACTAACCTGTACCAGTGTCACCGGAGAACTAGCATCTGACGTGAGGTATAATACCATCTGGGAGTTCTCGACGAGTCAGTCCACTGTACCCAGTCTCCACTAAGCACCCATACACCATCTCTGATGTCAAAACACCAATGGATATGGGATCATCCATCGCCCATCATATGGGTCAAGATGCGTATACGCTAGTCTACTCTGGTGTATCGATGCCCTGTCTCGACACACTCTCGACTAGGAACAGTTATAGGATGTACTCATCGACTACCGTGGCCCCACTAGTATGATCTCATCATAGTCCCAGTAGTCGAGTACAGATCCTAAGGGCTTTATTAACATGTGAGAGTAAGACAATAAACTAATATAAGTCAACATGTTAAGATAAAGAGAAACCAAATAGCATACTATCATGACGAGCAAGAAAGTCCGCTCTATATATATCCAAGCATCCATTATAATATACATCATATGTACAACAATGGCCTCTAGTGCATATATAACTAACAATCTTTCACTTGCACTAAGGCCAGCTGTTGTAGTATCTCATACCTAGCATCCCGAATAATCTCTCAAACTGTATCTGGGGAATAGCCTTCATGAGTGGATCCACAGTGTTGTCCTTCGTGTCTACTCTCCTGACCTCGATCTCCCGGCGATCAACTATCTCCCTGATCTGGTGATACCGCCTCAGAATATGTCTGGACTTCTGATGGGACCTGGGTTCCTTGGCCAAAGCCACAGCTCTATTGTTATCGTAATACAAAGGTATTGGATGCTCAATGGACGGAACCACACCAAGTTCACTAATGAACTTCTTTATCCAGACAGCCTCTTTGGCAGCGATGTATTCAGCCTCCATCGTCGAGTCTGCAAAGGTATCCTGTTTGGAACTCTTCCAACACACCGCCCCTCCATTGAGGGTAAAGAAAAATCCCGAGTGCGACTTAGAGTCGTCCTTATCACTTTGGAATCTTGAATCGGTAAAGGACTCCACCTGGAGTTCTCCGTTACCATACACCAAGAACATCTCTTTAGTCCTTTGCAAGTACTTGAGAATGTTCTTCACAGCTATCCAGCGACTCTCTCCAGGATCTGCTTGATACCTACTCGCTACACTTAGTGAGTATTCTACATCGGGTCTGGTACATAGCATCGCATACATAATAGAGCCTACTGCCGAAGCATAGGGTATCCCTTGCATGCGAGCTCTCTCCAAATCAGTCTTCGGGGACATCTCTTTGGAGAGAGTGAGTCCAGAGATCGTGGGTAGGTTCCCACACTTGGATTATTCCATACTAAATCTCTTTAGTATGGTGTCAATGTACCTGGATTGGGACAATCCCAATATCCATTTAGATCTACCTCTATAGATCATAATCCCCAGTAAGCAGGAGGCATCACCTAGATCTTTCATTGAGAATCTTTGTGATAAGAAGAGCTTGACTGACTGCAGCATAGGAACATCATTTCCTAACAAGAGTATATCATTGACGTACAATACGAGGAAGATTACCTTACTCTCTGCAACCTTCTTATAGATACAAGGTTCATCTACGTTTTTGATGAAGTCAAACTCTTTGACTACAACATCAGAGCAGATGTTCCAACTCCGCGATACTTGCTTTAACCCATAAATGTGCTTAAGCAGTTTCCACACTGATTGAATGATATTTCCCGGTGTGTATGTAGAAAATGTATAGAAATCACAACCAAAAATATTTTGACCGCAATCAATAACGGTGTCGATTTGTAGCGCGTTAGTAAGTGTGGATCGTCCACAGGGAAAGTGTAATCGTTCGTGTTTCGAGTTTCTTGAGTCAAAAATTTAAAGAAAAGAATATAAACAATTCATGATTTGTAAAATTGAATTTCAAGAATTAGAAAATCTAGGTCTAAATCAAGAAACGATAAAATCAAGAATTGAGAATTTGTGATGATTTCCGAACCAAAAATCAAGATTCGAAGTGTGGCTCATAGGAGTAGATCGGATCTATAGATGTGATGAGATCTAATGATTTCATATTCTTATCCATTAACGAATTGATACTAGATCGATGATGATTTATCGAGGTTAAGGATCTTGCGAAGAAGCTAGGGTTTCCTTATCTTATCCTTTGTCCTTTCGATGAATCTCATTCACAAACTAGCTTCTAGTAAATCGAATGATCGATCGTTGATCTCTAGTTTCGAGCAAACACAATCAAGAAAGCATCGCATCGAAACTAGGTCATCGATCACTTGATTTTCAAGAATTTACAAACGTTATAGGATTTAAGAATTGTAAAAGAATCTAAATTATCATCATTCTATCGATCGTCTTGACTCCTTTACGAGCGGAGTTTTACTCAAACATCACAACAAGAACCACAATCACAAATTGAGATCGAATCATGATGCAAGAATTTAAAGAAAGCAAGATTAAAGAATTTCACCTTTTATTTATCAACAATTCCGTTACAATTCGCTCAAGAACTACAAGAGGAAAGAACTCGATCGTCGATTTGGCTTCGCTCGTCTCCTTGAGTCGCGGATCGGCTTGGATCACTTGCTCGATTGAAGATCGGCTCCGCTCCTAAAAGGTTGAAGGCTTCTCGCTTGATTTGGTACTCGGGATCTTGAATTTGGCTTTGGATTTTGGATTAGGGTTAGGGTTTGAAGCACAAGCCATGTCACTCAACTTGTGGGTGGAAGAGGAAGAGATGAGAGATTAACGAACAACCTTCAACCTTAGATCTAGGCTCCCTTTTATAGACCTTGTAACCCCAGATCTAGGATTCAAAATTTGAATTTCCCTCCAAAAGTTTGTTATAGGGAGAGGCTTCTAGAAGTAGTTAGTTGGAGGGAGCTTCTAGAAATGGTTTGTTAGGCCGAGCCTTCTAGATGAAGCCACTTGGAGAATCTGGAGTGATATGGAAGCTACTACCGTTACATAGGACACGTGGAGGAAATTTGAGTCATTGACGCCATCAAGACGCCGTGGATCCGCGGCTCAAGCCGGCTCCTGCCGCGGATCCGCGGCTCTTTTGAAGCCTTGGGGCTTTAGTCTTCAACTGTAGCCTTCTGATGATATTTTGGTATTTTTCTGATATTTTTAATATTGTAACTCCTTCTAGTTTATTGCCAGATCAACAATCTTAGACTTAGCGTAATTTTGATCAGCTCTTTTCTCAATTTTGGCTTTGTTCCTGCAATTTCTTGCACAATTTCTCGAGACAAGAGTTGCTCTATACAAGAATGATGTGATGCCATGATAAACAGTCAATTTCCCTAAAAATGCCAGTTTTAATATACAATATAGGTAATTCAGTATTATACAGGTGTTTTGCTAATATGTGCTATATTAATACCGAACACCTCTATATGAGTGCAAATGGTAGGGAAATTGCCGTGTTAAAAATGCAGTAGTTTCGACTGATCAAATTCCCCAAACTTATTTTCGATCATCTCGAGCGAACTGTTTTATTAAAAAGAGAAGGAGAAAATAAAGAAAGAGAAAAACTAACTAGCACACTTTCGTAGGCAATACGATTGCACAGAGCACGTGCAACAAGCCTTTAAACCTCTAGGTTTCCCTAGTAGGAGGAGTGTTATCTCCTGAGGGTTTTCAGCAGATTGCACCCACAAAATCCAATAATAAAAGGAAGACTGTGAATATTACATTTAAAGAAAAGAATTGTAAAAGAAAAGAGTTGAAAATTAGGGTTTCCAACTAAGCTAGCTTTTTGGTTGTCATGAGCCCTATCTTAATAGTCATGAAAAGATGTCAGAAATCACATCATCTCTCAATAAAACATCGTCTTTATTCTTCATTCCTATCTTTCTTCCAAACATCGATCATATAACCCTACGTGTGTGTAAAGAACATCCCTACACCCGGAGAATTCAATTCAAGCTATCATACTCTTGTCCTTCCAACTCAGTACTTTTTAATTAATGAATATTTAGCTGAATTTGCTCACACACTTTCATGAGACCGTTAATACTTCTTGAGGTACTAACTGACCGATTACTCATGTTCTTGCTTATTTGGTGTATTTCCTCGTCTTGCACCACCTAAAGCTTAGCAGTGACTCCCAGACCAGTTGGCCTTAGGGCACTGGGTGAAGAGGCACCCTTGCTATATTTTTTTATTGCTGCCTTGGCGATAATAAAACCAGTGTTCATTTTTCTCACCATTTTATATTTTTATTCAATTTTTTTTATTTCCTTCATACATCGGCTTTTAGACAAGAGCATTTCACGGTATCCTCTACTATCCCGAGTTTCAAGACGTGTGTAAGTGCGTATAGTAGGGTATCAACGTTCAAAATGTTTGGCTTCCAGAATAGAAACTATTTTTCAGACTTATTTTTATTCTCAGATTAGTGACTTCCTTCATCTTACTAACCCTTAGGACAACGGCTCATAACTACTTATTACTAGTTCGTATAAGAAAACTTCTAATTTTCTTGGTTTTCTTAAATTTTTCCAATCTCATGGATGTAATTTTTCACTATCTAATCTTTTATTATCTTATTTATGTACAAAAATATTTTTATCTTTTGAATTTTTAAAAAATTTTTATAGGTTTTCGAAAATGTTTTGTGCTTATGCAGAGTATGATGCAAATGATGCGAAAATAAGCACAAAGCTCCCCCAAACTTGTTTTCAACAGTGTCCTCACTGTTGCCATCAGCTAAATCTCCAAAAACCTATAAGCTTGGGAGGAAATTTATTAATGGGGGCAAAATATTTAAGTGAAGATCCTCCCCCAAACTTATTTTTGGCTCATCATTTTGTATAAAAATTTTCTTTTCAAGACCCAGATTACACCCCCCCAAACTTAAGTTAAGCAATGTTAATCTTTGAAAATCACAAGAGGGGTCAAAAACTATTGGTCGATGCCAAGGTTTGCAAAGACCGAAATTTAACAACAACCATTCGAAGATTTTATCAATGCAGTGCTCTGGTTGGTGGAAGAAGAAGTGGGGAAAAGGTACGTTGTGGAATAGAATGTGTTTGCGTCTCGTATTGGAGAGACGATGCAGTGAATGTGATGGATTACTCGCATTCTTTTTACCGTCCAGAAGAAGGGGTGGAGGTTCAATTTCAATGTTTTGATGTGGATTCATCTCAACACCCGTGTCTTTTAAAAATGCGAGTTCTTCAGCGAAAATTTCCTCAAAAGTTTCATCATTACCCCGAAGATTAATGTCATCACAAAGCGCGGGTTGATCTTCAGACTCTAAAGGCAGTTCATAATTAGTGTTAGTTGTTGACCCGGACATCTCGGTGGAAGAGTCCGTATGTGTATGAAACATAGTTGGGTCAAACAACAACGTATGAAAAGATTCAAGATCGGTATCATGAGGATCATCAAATTCGCTGCTGTCGACATCCATTAAGTCGAAATAACAGACCTGAGCAATAGGTTCGGAAGGTCCACTTCCCAACTTGTAAATGTTCGGCTCTATTGATCTATTCCCAAAGGATAGGGTCATAGAACCATTACGACAGTTGATTATAGCATTGGAAGTGGCCAAAAAGGGGCGACCTAAAATCACCGGAATTTGATTCCGTGGGTTCGCTACAGGCTGTGTATCCAGTACAATAAAATCCACAGGGAATACGAATTCCCCGATTTTTATTAACACATCCTCCAGTTCACCCCTAGGTTTGGTGATTGATCGGTCAGCCATCTGGAGAGTTATGCTCGAAGGCTTTAACACTCCGATACCTAGTTGCTAATAGACTGAATATGGAAGCAAGTTAACACTGGCGCCAAGGTCTAGTAGAGCACGGTTGATGTGTTTTCCCCCGATAGAAATGGAAATGGTAGGACAGCCAGGATCCTTACGTTTCCTCGGTAATTGCTGGGGAAAGGCCGTGTCTACAGTCTTTGCCATGTATATCTTCTTGGGCACTTGAGTCTTCCTCTTCCTAGTGCACAAGTTCTTAAGAGTTTTCGCATCGGACGGAACTTATTGGATAGCATCTAGGAGAGGGATGTTGATGTTAACTTGCTTAAACATGTTCATAATCTTCTCCATATGTGGACTCGATTTGTTAGCCCTTAACCGATTAGGCTAAGGTGCTTTAGCAATAAGCGCTGGGTCCATCATAAGAGAAGGTGGTGTGTGTAGACGTGATCCCAGAATAGGAGTGAGGATCGTCTGTGGAGGAGTAGAAGAGGTGGGCTGAGGTGGCGAGCCTTTGGGAAAACGAAGAATAGGCTCGCAAGAAGGCGGTGGGGTAGAAGAACTGGGGTCAGAATTAGAAGTAGAAGTGGAAGGAAAGGTCTCAGCCGGGGTATCATCGATAGATTTTTCAGTGTCATCAAACTCTTCCCCAACGTGATTATTCAGCACTCTTCCAGATCTCAACATGGTGATTGCATCCACATGATGTGAACAGCCAGGATTGGGTAAGGGTTGAGCTGGAAGTTTCCCTTTCTCTCTTGCACTCATTTCAGCTTTTAATCGTGCAATTTCTGATTCCATCGATTTAATACTCTCCGCCTGGGAGGTGGAGTTTTTCTTTATATCATTGACGGAAGTTTTTATTTCAGCCGGTACTTGCATGAGATTTGTCAGAAGCAAGTTTATGAATAAAGAGGAATCATCAGTCCCGGTCAACAGTAAAGGACTAGACGATGCAGGTGTGTTGACCGGGTTTTGGAAGTTTTGTTCTTGGAAGGGGTGCTGACTCAATGGAAGTTTTTTCTGTTGTGGTGGAGGGACCCTTTGGAAATTGTTTTGGTTTGGAACCGTGTTTTGAGATTGTGATTGGTTCTAAGCAAAATTAGGGTGATTCCTCCAACCCTGATTATAAGTGGAAGAAAATGGATCGTTTCTAGGTCGTTGTTAGAAAGCAGCATTGGTATGCTCGTGACCTTGAAACGGAGAATTTAGTGGACATTCTTCTGTGAGATGTGATGGATCGGAACAACATCCACATACAGTTTTGGAGAGTGACATTTGATTTAGGGCGGCGGCTAAAAATTTGTTTTCCATATTGTCGAATTTCTTATGTAAAGCTGAAATTTCAGCTCTAACTCCTATGGAAACATCCGATTGGTTATCGCCAGCCCTAGACCATTGACTCACACCCTCCCACTGTAAGATTTTTCAGCGAAATCTTCTAGAAATTTCCAGGCTTCCCCATCATCTTTGGTCATGAAGTTGCCTTGACACATGGATTCAAGGGTCTGTCTTGTATTAGGATTAATGCCCTCATATATGATTCTGCACAGTTCCTATCTAGGGATTCCGTGATATGGACATTGAACTAACAGATCCTTAAAATGTTTAATACATTGTGAAAATGTTTCATTTGGAAGCTGGGTAAATTGATTTATTTCGCTACGGACTCAAGCTGTCTTATGATGTGGGTAGAATTTCTTAAGGAATGCTTTGACGAATTCTTCCCAATTTGAAATAGAATGTGCGGTATTGTTATACAGCCACTTCTCGGCTATATCGCACAAGGTGAATGGGAGAAGACGTAGACGCATAGCATCCATAGAAAGCTGTGAGGTACCCATCATTGCGCATACATTTTCAAATTTGATGATAAAGGCATATGCGTCTTCAGACTCGAGACCGTGAAATTTTGGTAGAAGGTTGATGTATTGGGGTTTAATCTGAAAATTGTCCCCGTTGGCTGGTGGAATGGAGAGACAGGTTGAAAGAGGACCTCGTGTAGGATAGCACCTCTCTTGGAGAGAGATGCGGGGTGGATTCTGTGCACCAATGGACGGCGGCAGAGTAGTGGTAAAAAAATTTGATAGAGACTGATCCATCGATGTGGGTGTGGTGGTGGGTAAAGAAAAGGTAAATGTAGAAATACCGAATTTGGGGTCGATCGGAGGGACACGGACTAAACGGGCACTACAATCCCGTGTCCAGCCTATCTTGCACTAAAAAGGGTTAGTACAAGTGGCAGCGTGACTTATAATTAGGGGAAATGAATGAATGTGGTGTTTGTTTTGAAAATATACGGATTTTTGAAAAAATGATGCGATCACAACAAATGCAACAAGCAAAACCCTAAAATCTAGTGGTCACTGATCAGTCGAAAATACTGCATCTTTTAACCGGAAATTTCCGTATCATTTGCACTCATCTAGAAGTGTTCGGCATTCATATTACACATATTAGCAAATCAGTAGTAAAATATCAGATAGCATGTGTTAGACTATAAAACCGACATTTCTAAGGGAATTGTGTGTTTATCATGGCATCGCATCATCCCTATATTGCGCAACACTTGTCTTGAGAAATTGTGCAGGAAAATCCGGAAGAAAAGCCAAAATTGTCATTTTGCTGATCAAACATTACACCAACTCCAAGTTTTGAGATCTGGTAGCAATCCAAAGGGAAAAATGCAATTCAACATATCCGATAAAGGCCCATAATTCAGCCCAAACCAGCACCAGAAGTTGCAAGCCCTAAGGTCTCCAAAGCGCCGCGGATACGCGGCGGGAGCCTGCTTGAGCCGTGGATCCGCCGCGTTTCTTCCACATCATCACCTAACTTTTTGGGCATAATTCCTATTTCAGTGCACACATCTCAGAAAGACACATCAAATTCCAGAATTCTCTCGAAGATTCTGCCAGATCAGCAAAGATGATTAATTAAGCAAATCTTGATTAAGCTCCTAACAAACTTCATCTCGAAGCTTCTCCTCAACAAACTTTTGGAGGAAAATTCAAATCTCCTCTAACTAACTTTTGGAGGGAAATTCAAAATTCAAATCCTAGATCTAGGGTTTGGTAAGCCTATAAATAGAAGCCTAGACCTAAGGTTAAAGTTCTTCCATAATCTCTAATCCCTAATCTTTACTCTCCCATCTTCTTCCACAAGTTGAGTGACACGACTTGTGCGAAACCCTAACCCTAATTCGAATCCAAATTCAAGATCCTAAGTACCAAATCAAGCAAGAAGCCTTCAACCTTTTAGGAGCGGAGCCGATCTTCAATCGAGCAATTGATCCAAGCCGATCCGCGACTCACGGAGACGAGCGAAGCCAAATCGACGATCGAGTTCTTCCTCTTGTAGTTCTTGAGTGATTGTAACGAAATTGTTGATATAAATAAAAGGTGAAATTCTTTAATCTTGCTTTCTTTAAATTCTTGCATCATGATTCGATCTCAATTTGTAATTGTGGTTCTTGTTGTGATGTTTGAGTAAAACTCCGCTCGTAAAGGAGTCGAGACGATCAATAGAATGATGATGTAACAAATCTTAAAATGATTCTTAAGTCTTACGAGTTTTGTAAACTCTAGCAAATTCAAGAATCGATGACCTAGTTTCGTTGCGATGCTTTCTTGATGTCATCGCTCGAAATTAGGGATCTACGATCGTTTCATGAATTTACTAGAGGCTAGAATGTGAATGATATCGACGAAGGAACAAGGGATAAATGATGAAACCCTAGTTTCACTAGAAATCCCTAATTCTCGTCGATCATCATAGATCTAGTATCAATTCATCGAAGGATAAGAATACGTCATCATGAGATTGCATCAAATCTATAGATCCGATCGATTCCTACGAGCCTCATTTAGATTCTTGATATTTGGTTGGAAAAATCATCAAACTATCAATTCTTGATTCTATCTTTTTCTTGTTATTAGATCTAGATTTTCTAATTCTTGAACTTCAATTACAAATCATGAATTGTTTGTTTTCTTTTCCTTAAAGTTTCAATTCATCTAATTCGAAACACGAACGATTACACGTTCCCTGTGGACGATCCGCACTTACTAACGCGCTACATTCGACACCGTTATAGATTGCGGTCAAATAATTCTTTGATTGTGAATTCTATTTTCTAAACCGACACACAAAGAAATTCATTCAATCAAATGGCGCCGTTGCCGAGGATTATTTGATTTGATACACACAATCGGAAAATTCAATACAATCAAAGGGCGCCGTTGCCGGGGATCGCGCGCTAATTCGTTCTTTACTTGAAGTTTGAATTGAAAGATTTATTCCATTACGTTTTTGAGATCAAAATTCGCACAAACTCTAAACAATTTGTTGTGGTTTATTGCAAGGAAATCTGGAGCTTGCTATGAAATTGGAATAATTTTTGGAGAATTCCAGAGGACAAGGTGTAGGGTGTTTTTCGTCACCCCATTGAGATGGGAATACACGCGCGCTTATCAGGCGTACTATAGATTCCCCCTGCCTAGGGTAGGCCGGGGTTTAATGATTGTGGGGATCCGAATCTCCGGCAGCCGCGAACTAAGCTGCCGTTAATTACCCCTCGCCTTTGGAGCGAGGGAACCTCCGATTAACGGGTTAAACTGGTCATGCGAACTCAATGTGCAGTGTGCGTGTGTTGTGTTTTGAAAAAAGGGGGGTTTGGATATATCGGGAGCCACGCAGAGTTTTTACGGGGGTCCCGCTACCCGGATAGCGGGCTGGGGGTCAAGGGGGCTAGCAGCCCCCTTGCGGGGTGAGGGGCAGCGCCCCGTTAGAAATTTTTTCTAACAGGGACAGTGTCGCGAAGTATATGTGTGTGTAAATATGTATACATATGCATAGATATACATATATATATAAAAAAAAGGGGAAAAGACATCTAAAGGATGCGCGGGGCAGCACCTTGGGTACTGTGCGCCTAGGTGCTGTGCGCTCAGGAGCTAGAGTGCCACGTGTCGGCACGTGGGCGACTTGCGCTCGAGCGCTTGCGCTGGAGCGCAAGCACGCCACATGTCGGCACGGGGGCGATTTGCGCTCGAGCGCTTGCGCTTGAGCGCAAGCGCGACACGTGTCGGCACGGGGGCGACTTGCGCTCGAGCGCTTGCGCTGGAGCGCAAGCGCTCCACGTGTCGGCACGGGGGGCGACTTGCGCTGGAGCGCAAGCGTGTCACGTGTCGGCACGGGGGTGACTTGCGCTCGAGCGCTTGCGCTGGAGCGCAAGCGCGCCACGTGTCGGCATGGGAGCGACTTGCGCTTGAGCGCTTGCGCTTGAGCGCTTGCGCTTGAGCGCTTGCGCTTGAGCGTTTGCACGCCACGTGTCGGCACGGGGGCGACTTGCGCTGGAGCGCTTGCACTTGAGCACAAGCGCACCACGTGTCGGCACGGGGGCGACTTACGCTCGAGTTCTTGCGCTGGAGCGCAAGCGCGCCACGTGTCGGCACGCGGGCACTCTGCGCTAGAGCGCCGGCGAGAAAAAGAGGCTTTTAGCCTAAAAAAAGATTTCTCGAAAGAGAAATCAGAGAGGAGTTGGACTCCTGAGTGTGTTTTTGGGGTTAATGGAAGGGGTTCTTCTTCCTCCTCCTCTGTTAGCTGGATCTTGAAGATCAAGAGATGTGAGATCTCAAAATCTCTCCTTTTTGAGATCTGATGACAGATCCAAGTTCTCCTTTGTGGGTTTGGTGGTGAAAAACTATTTTGTTTTTGAAAAGGAAGAGTAAAACTCTTGATTTAATTCGAAAGAATGAAGAGGATTTGAGACCTTCAGAAAAGAGAAAGAGATACAAACCCTAGGTTTTTTTTTTGTGAGAATGAAAAGTATTACTTTATTCATCATCATGTTGGCTTTTATTGGCTTACATATTTACATATAGCCTCTTGGGCTTTACAAAAATGGCATTTTAGACATCTCATGGCTCATGTGCCATTTCATTTTTTGCACATAAGCCATGGGCTTACAAAATATTGGCTTTATGCCCCTTTTGCATACATTCATGTATAAAAAATTACATAAAAATTATTTATTACATGATCTATATTTTAGCATGGAGGAGGCTGGCCGCGGGCTCGACTTGGGCTTGGGCCCGCTTGACCTGGGCTTGGGCCCACCTAGCTTGGGGTTGACCTTGACTTTGACTCGGTCAACAGGGGTGTAAATTTTTACCCCAACACAAGGGAAGTGAACAGGGACATTCGCTGAAAATTTGGTGTGGTGATCCTGTGAATCGACCGCGGAAGAGCGGTTTAAGCCATCATTTGCCACGGAATCGCGACTAGATAGAGGGATCTCTGTGCAATTTTTCTTCAGGTAACTTCTTACCTACTTCTCTCTCCTCTTTTTGCTCCAACCAACAAAATTCTGCAGGCTTCTTTGCAAAAATCGCAGCGCCGCAAAAAGCAAATTAAAAATTTGTGCGTGTTTTTGTTCCTTGGTTGTTTGCATTATCAATACGGATATTAAGGGGCACAACCAAATCCAAATTAGGTGGGGAGTTCATTACCCTTCCTAGGCCCCAAAAATCGCAAAACTTGCATCCGCATTGACCCACATTAACTAAAAAATATGTAGAGATGACTCTAAGGACCGTCGCGCTCACTTAGGACAGAAGAAGGCCGTGGGTAATTCATTGCCTATCCGCGTTTTCTTGTGGTGTCTGAGGCAAGTGTGTCAAAGGCTAGTGGTTATTAATTAGGCCTACTACTTACGTAGTGGAGTACCTTCCCACTTACCTGGCACTTACCTGACCACAGGGGGACAAAGAGGCAGTGGAGGATTTTATCCTGCGACTTGTCTTTTGGCAGTTAGGAGCGGTCTAGAGCCGGACCAAGGTGACCACTAGATTCTAGGGTTTTGTGTGTTGCATTTGTTGTGTTGCATCATTTTTTTTCAAAAATCCGTCCAATTTTCAAAACAAACACCGCATATATTCATTCTTTCCCCTAATTATAAATCTACGCTGCCACTTGTACTAACCCTTTTTAGTGCAAGATAGACTGGACACGGGATTCTAGTTCCTGTTAAGTCCGCGTCTCCTCGATCGACCCTAAAGTTGGTATTTCTACACTTACCTTTTCTTTACCAACCACCACACCCACATCGATGGATCCGTCTCCATCGAATTTCTTTTCCACTACCCTGCCGCCGTCCGTTGGTGCGCAGAACCCACCTCGCATCTCTCTCCAAGAGAGGTGCTATCCTACACGAGGCCCCCTTTCCACATGTCTTTCCATTCCACCAGCCAACGGGGATAATTTTCAGATTAAACCCCAATACATCAACCTTCTACCAAAATTTTACGGTCTCGATTCTGAGGACGCATACGTGTTTATCACGAAATTTGAAAATGTATGCGCAATGATGGGTACCTCACAGCTTTCTATGGATGCTATGCGTCTACGTCTTCTCCCATTTACCTTGTGCGATATAGCCAAGAAGTGGCTGTATAACACTACCGCACATTCCATTTCAAATTGGGAAGAATTCGTCAAAGCATTCCTTAAAAAATTCTACCCACATCAAAAGACAGCTCGAGTCCGTAGCGAAATATATCAATTCACCCATCTTCCAAATGAAACATTTTCATAATGTCTTGAACGCTTTAAGGATCTGTTAGTTCAATGTCCTCATCACGGAATCCCCAGGTGGGAACTGTGCAGAATCATTTATGAGGGTATTAATCCTAACACAAGACAGACCTTTGAATCCATGTGTCAAGGCAACTTCATGACTAAAGATGACGGGGAAGCCTGGAATTTTCTAGAAAATTTCGCTGAAAAATCTTTACAGTGGGAGGGTGTGAGTCAATCGTCTAGGGATGGCAATGATATTTCCATAGGAGTTAGAGCTGAAATTTCAGCTATCAATAAGAAACTCGAGACTATGGAAAATAAATTTTTAGCCGCCACCGTAAATCAAATGTCACTCTCCAAAACTGTATGTGGCTGTTGTTCTGATCCTTCACATATCACGGAAGAATGTCCACGAAATTCTCTGTTTCAAGGTCACGGGCATACCAATGCCGCATTTCAAAGACCTAGAAACGATCCATTTTCTTCCACATATAATCAGGATTGGAGGAATCACCCTAACTTTGCTTGGAACCAATCACAATCTCAAAACACGGTTCCAACCCAACACAATTTCCAAAGGGTCCCTCCACCACAACAGCAACCACCACTTCAATTGAGTCAGCACCCCTTCCAATCACAAAACTTCCAAAATCCGGCCAACACTTTTGCACCACATGAAAACTCTTTGCAATTGACCGGTACAGATAATACCTCTGCACTAGCACAAACCTTGGATATTTTCATGAAACAATCCATCCAAGGGACGGCAAGTTTGCAATCTTCCATCGAGAATGTGATGAAGATCATTGTCTCTCAAAATGAGAATATCAAATCGATGGAAGCACAAATTGCACAACTAAAAGCCGAAATGAATGTAAGAGAGAAAGGGAAACTTCCAGCTCAACCTTTACCTAATCCTGGCTATTCACATCATGTGGATGCAATCACGTTGAGATCTGGAAGAGTGCTTGACAATCACGTTGGGGAAGAGTTTGATGATAATGATAAATCAATCAATAACACCCCGGCTAAAACCTTTCCTTCCACTTCTACTTCTAATTCTGACCCCAGTTCTTCTACCCTACCACCTTCTTGCGAGCCTATTCTCCGTTTCCCACAAGGCTCGCCACCTCAGCCTATCTCTTCTAGTTCACAGAAAACGAACCCCACTTCAATTTTGGGATCAGGTCCACACACACTTCCTTCTCCTATGATGGACCCAGCGCTTATTGCTAAAGCACCTTATCCTAATCGGTTAAGGGCTAACAAATCGAGTCCACATATGGAGAAGATTATGGACATTTTTAAGCAAGTTAACATCAACATCCCTCTCCTAGATGCCATCCAACAAGTTCCGTCCTATGCGAAAACTCTTCAGAACTTGTGCACTAGGAAGAGGAAGAAACAAGTGCCCAAGAAGATTTTCATGGCAAAGACGGTAGACACGGCTTTCCCCCAACAAGTACCACGGAAATGTAAGGACCCTGCCTATCCTACTATTTCTATTTCTATTGGGGGAAAACACATCAACCGTGCTCTACTAGACCTTGGCGCTAGTGTTAACTTGCTTCCATACTCAGTCTATGAGCAACTAGGTATCGGAGAGTTGAAGCCAACCCATTGCACTCTCCAGATGGCTGACCGATCAATCACCAAACCTAGGGGTGAACTGGAGGATGTGTTAATAAAAATCGGGGAATTTATATTCCCTGTAGATTTTATTGTACTTGATACACAGCCTTTAGCGAACCCACGGAATCAAATTCCGGTGATTTTAGGTCGCCCCTTTTTGGCCACTTCCAATGCTATCATTAACTGTCGTAATGGTTCTATGACCCTATCTTTCGGGAATAGGTCAATTGAGCTGAACATTTACAAGTTGGGAAGTGTACCCTTCGAACCCACTGCTCTGGTCTGTTCTGTCGACTTAATGAATGTCGACAGCAGCGAATTTGATGATCCTCATGATACTGATCTTGACTCTTTTCATACGTTATTGTTTGACCCAACTATGTATCATACACATACGGACTCTTCCACTGAGTTGTTCGGGTCAACAACTAACACTGATTATGAAATGCTTTTAGAGTCTGAAGATCACTCCACACTTTGTGATGACATTATTCATCGGGGTATTGATAGAACTTTTGAGGAAATCTTCGCTGATGAACTTGCATTTTTTAATGACACGGGTGTTGAGATGAATCATCTCCCAATCAATGAAATTGAACCTCCGCCCCTTCTTCTGAACTGTATAAAGAATGCGAGTAATCCATCACATTCATTGCATCGTCTCTCTAAAATGAGACGCACACACACTCTCTTCCACCACTTAACCTTTCCCCACTTCTTCTTCCACCAACCAGAGTACTGCATTGATAAAATTTTTGAATGGTTGGTGTTAACTTTCGGTCTTTGCAAAGCTTGGCATGGACCACTGATTTTTGACCCCCTCATGTGATTTTTAAAGATTAACATTGCATAACTCAAGTTTGGAGGGTACATTTTTCTGGCTCTTGAAAAGAAAATTTTTACAAAATTTTGAGCCAAAAATAAGTTTGGGGGAGGTTCTTCACTAAAATATTTTTCCCCCACTAATAAATTCCTCCCAGGCTTACAGGTTTTCGAGATTTAGCTGATGGCAACAGTGAGGACACTGTTGAAAACAAGTTTGGGGGAGGTTTGTGCTTATTTTTGCATCATTTGCATATCATTTGCATAAGCACAAAACATTTCTTTAAAAACCTATAAAAAATTAAAATTTTCAAAACCTATAAAAATTTCAAAAAAATAAAAATATTTTTTGTACATAAACAAGATAATAAAAGATTAGATAGTGAAAAATTACATCCATGAGATTGGAAAAAAATTTAAGAAAACCAAGAAAATTAGAAGTTTTCTTATACGAACTAGTAATAAGTAGTTATGAGCCGTTGTCCCAAGGGTTAGTAAGATGAAAGAAGTCACTAATCTGAGGATAAAAATAAGTCTGAAAAATAGTTTCTATTCTTGAAGCCAAACATTTTGAACGTTGATACCCTGCTATTCGCACTTACACACGTCTTAAAGCCTGGGATAGTAGAGGATACCTTGAAATGCTCTTGTCTTAAAGCCAAAAGTATGAAGAAAATATAAAGTGGTGAGAAAAATGGACACTGGTTTTGTTATCACCAAGGATAATAAAAAATATATAGCGAGGGTGCTTCTTCACCTAGTGCCCTAAGGCCAACTGGTCTGGGAGTCACTGCTATGCCTGAGGTGGTGCAAGACGAGGAAAATACACCAAATAAGCAAGCACATGAGTAATCGGTCGGTTAGTACCTCAAGAAGTATTAACGGTCGCATGAAAGTGTGTGAGCAATCTCATCTAAATATTCATTAATTAAAAAGTACTGAGGCTGATGGGCAAGAGTATGATGGCTTGAATTGAATTCTCCGGGTGTAGGGATGTCCTTTACACACATGCAGGGTGATATGATCGATGTTTGGAAGAAAGATAGGAATGAAAAATAAGACGATGTTTTATTGAGAGAGGACGTGATTTCTGACATCTTTTCATGACCATTAAGATAGGACTCATGACAACCGAAAAGCTAGCTTAGTTGGAAACACTAGTTTTCAAGGCTTTTCTTTTACAATTCTTTTCTTTAAATGTAATATTCATGATCTTCCTTTTATTATCGGATTTTGTGGGTGCAATCCGCTGAAAACCCTCAGGAGACAACACTCCTCCTACTAGGGACACCTAGAGGTTTAAAGGCTTGTTGCACGTGCTCAGTGCAATCGTGTTGCCTACGAAAGTGTGCTAGTTAGTTTTTCTCTTTCCTTATTTTCTCCTTCTCTTTTTAATAAAACAGTTCGCTCGAGACGATCGAAAATAAGTTTGGGGGAATTTGATCAGTCGAAAATACTGCATCTTTTAACCGGAAATTTCCCTATCATTTGCACTCATCTAGAAGTGTTCGGTATTCATATTACACATATTAGCAAATCAGTCTTAAAATATCAGATTGCATGTGTTAAACTCTAAAACCGACATTTCTAAGGGAATTGTGTGTTTATCATGGCATCGCATCATCCCTATATTGCGCAACACTTGTCTTGAGAAATTGTGCAGGAAAATCCGGAAGAAAAGCCAAAATTGCCATTTTGCTGATCAAACATTACACCAACTCCAAGTTTTGAGATCTGGTAGCAATCCAAAGGGAAAAATAAAATTCAACATATCCGATAAAGGCCCATAATTCAGCCCAAAGCAGCACCAGAAGTTGCAAGCCCTAAGGCCTCCAAAGCGCCGCGGATCCGCGGCGGGAGCCTGCTTGAGCCGCGGATCCGCCGCGTTTCTGCCACGTCATCACCTAATTTTTAGGGCATAATTCCTATTTCAGTGCACACATCTCAGAAAGACACATCAAATTCCAGAATTCTCTCGAAGATTCTGCCAGATCAGCAAAGATGATTAATTAAGCTAATCTCGATTAAGCTCCTAACAAATTTCATCTAGAAGCTTCTCCTCAACAAACTTTTGGAAGGAAATTCAAATCTCCTCTAACTAACTTTTGGAGGGAAATTCAAAATTCAAATCCTAGATCTAGGGTTTGGTAAGCCTATAAATAGAAGCCTAGACCTAGGGTTAAAGTTCTTCCATAATCTCTAATCCCTAATCTTTACTCTCCCATCTTCTTCCACAAGTTGAGTGACACGACTTGTGCGAAACCCTAACCCTAATTCCAATCCAAATTCAAGATCCCGAGTACAAAATCAAGTAAGAAGCCTTCAACCTTTTAGGAGCGGAGCCGATCTTCAATCGAGCAAGTGATCCAAGCCGATCCGCGACTCACGGAGATGAGCGAAGCCAAATCGACGATCGAGTTCTTGCTCTTGTAGTTCTTGAGCGATTGTAACGAAATTGTTGATATAAATAAAAGATGAAATTCTTTAATCTTTCTTTCTTTAAATTCTTGCATCATGATTCGATCTCAATTTGTAATTGTGGTTCTTGTTGTGATATTTGAGTAAAACTCCGCTCGTAAAGGAGTCGAGACGATCAATAGAATGATGATGTAACAAATCTTAAAATGATTCTTAAGTCATACGAGTTTTGTAAACCCTAGCAAATTCAAGAATCGATGACCTAGTTTCGTTGCGATGCTTTCTTGATTGTCATTGCGCGAAATTAAGGATCTACGATCGTTTCATGAATTTACTAGAGGCTAGAATGTGAATGATATCGACGAAGGAACAAGGGATAAATGATGAAACCCTAGTTTCACTAGAAATCCCTAATTCTCGTCGATCATCATCGATCTAGTATCAATTCATCAAAGGATAAGAATACGTCATCGTGAGATTGCATCACATCTATAGATCCGATCGATTCCTTCGGGCCTCATTTAGATTCTTGATATTTGGTTAGAAAAATCATCAAACTATCAATTCTTGATTCTATCTTTTTCTTGTTATTAGATCTAGATTTTATAATTCTTGAACTTCAATTACAAATCATGAATTTTTTGTTTTCTTTTCTTTAAATTTTCAATTCATCTAATTCGAAACACGAACGATTACACTTTCCCTGTGGACGATCCGCACTTACTAACGCACTACATTTGACACCGTTATTGATTGCGGTCAAATAATTCTTTGATTGTGAATTCTATTTTTTAAACCGACACATAAAGAAATTCATTCAATCAAATGGCGCCGTTGCCGGGGTTCATTTGATTTGATACACACAATCGGAAAATTCAATACAATCAGTCACTTAGGTCAAAGCTCTAGACCGCTTCTAACTGCCAAAAGACAAGTCGTAGGATCAATCCTCCACTGCCTCTTTGTCTCTCCTGTGGCCAGGTAAGTGGGAGGTTCTCCACTACGTATGTAGTGGGCCTAATTAAGTAACCACTAGCCTTCGACACACTTGCCTTAGACACCACAAAAGAAACACGGATAAGCAATGAATTACCCATGGCCTTCTCTTGTCCTAAGTGAGCGCGACGGTCCTTAAAAGTCATATCTAGATATTTTTTTAGTTAATGAGGGTAATGCGGATGCAAGTTTGTGATTTTTGGGCTTAGGAAGGGTAATGAACTCCCCACCTAATCTGGATTTGGTCTTTGCCCCTTAATTTCCGTATTAAAATGCAAATAACCAAAAATCAAAACCACGCACAATTTATTTTGCTTTTTGCGGCGCTGCGATTTATTTGCAAAGAAACCTGCAGAAAATTGATATTTGGAGCAAATAGGGAAGGAGATAAGAAAGCTAGAATTATACCTGCAAAAATTTTGTACAGAGAGGAAGCCACCAAGCCGCGGATGCGCGGCAATAACCTCCTTAAACCGCAGAAACGCGGTCGGTTCAATCGATCACTTCACAAAATTTTCAGGATCGGTTCCCGTTCACCTCAGGAGCTCTCTGGAATGCTCTGAAAAAATTTTCCACAGCTCCACAAGTTCCGGATTTCCTCGCAACAAATCACAACAACACGTTTAGAGTTTGCGCGAATTTTGATCTAAAAATATAAATGGAATAAACATTTCAACTCAAATTTCAATAAACGAACAATTAGCACACTGTCCCCGGCAACGGCGCCATTTGATTGAATGATATTTCCCGATGTGTATGTAGAAAATGTGTAGAAATCACAACCAAAAATATTTTGACCGCAATCAATAACGGTGTCGATTTGTAGCGCGTTAGTAAGTGTGGATCGTCCAAAGGGAAAGTGTAATCGTTCGTGTTTCGAGTTTCTTGAGTCGAAAATTTAAAGAAAAGAAAACAAACAATTCATGATTTGTAAAATTGAATTTCAAGAATTAGAAAATCTACATCTAAATCAAGAAACGATAAAATCAAGAATTGAGAATTTATGATGATTTCCAAACCAAAAATCAAGATTCGAAGTGTGGCTCGTAGGAGTAGATCGGATCTATAGATGTGATGAGATCTAATGATTTCATATTCTTATCCATTAACGAATTAATACTAGATCGATGACGATTTATCGAGGTTAAGGATCTTGCGAAGAAGCTATGGTTTCCTCATCTTATCCTTTGTCCTTTCGATGAATCTCATTCACAAACTAGCTTCTAGTAAATCGAATGATCGATCGTTGATCTCTAGTTTCGAGCGAACACAATCAAGAAAGCATCGCATCGAAACTAGGTCATCGATCACTTGATTTTCAAGAATTTACAAACGTTATAGGATTTAAGAATTATAAAAGAATCTAAATCATCATCATTCTATCGATCGTCTCGACTCCTTTACGAGCGGAGTTTACTCAAACATCACAACAAGAACAACAATCACAAATTGAGATCGAATCATGATGCAAGAATTTAAAGAAAGCAAGATTAAAAAATTTCACCTTTTATTTATCAACAATTCCATTACAATTCGCTCAAGAACTATAAGAGGAAAGAACTCGATCGTCGATTTGGCTTCGCTCGTCTCCTTGAGTCGTGGATCATCTTGGATCACTTGCTCGATTGAAGATCGGCTCCGCTCCTAAAAGGTTGAAGGCTTCTCGCTTGATTCGGTACTCGGGATCTTGAATTTGGCTTTGGATTTTGGATTAGGGTTAGGGTTTGAGGCACAAGTCTTGTCACTCAACTTGTGGGTGGAAAAGGAAGAGATGAGAGATTAATGAACAACCTTCAACCTTAGATCTAGGCTCCCTTTTATAGACCTTGTAACCCTAAATCTAGGATTCAAAATTTGAATTTCCTTCCAAAAGTTTGTTATAGGGAGAGACTTCTAGAAGTAGTTAGTTGGAGGGAGCTTCTAGAAATGGTTTGTTAGGCCGAGCCTTCTAGATGAGGCCACGTGGAGAATCTGGAGTGATCTGGAAGCTACTGCCGTTACATAGGACACATGGAGGAAATTTGAGTCGTTGATTCCATCAAGACGCCGCGGATCCGCGGCTCAAGCCGGCTCCCGCCGCGGATCCGCGGCTCTTTTGAAGCCTTGGGGCTTGAGTCTTCAACTGTGTCCTTCTGATGATATTTTGGTATTTTTCTGATATTTTTAATATTGTAACTCCTTCTAGTTTATTGCCAGATCAACAATCTTAGACTTGGCGTAATTTTGATCAGCTCTTTTACCAATTTTGGCTTTGTTCTTGCAATTTCCTGCACAATTTCTCGAGACAAGAGTTGCGCTATACAAGAATGATGCGATGCCATGATAAACAGTCAATTTTCCTAAAAATGTCGGTTTTAATATACAGTACTGGTAATTCAGTATTATATAGGTGTTTTGCTAATATGTGCTATATTAATACCGAACACCTCTAGATGAGTGCAAATGGTAGGGAAATTTCCGTGTTAAAAATGCAGTATTTTCGACTGATCACACACCTTTCTGCTGGTCCCACTATCTACGAAGCCCTCTGGCTGAGTCATGTACACGCTCTCTTCTAAATCTCCATTTAGAAAGGCGGTCTAAACATCCATTTGCCAGATTTCGTAGTCATGGTATGCAGCAATGGCAAGATCCGGATGGACTTAAGCATAGCCACTGGAGAAAAGGTTTCGTCATAATCCACACCTGGCCGTTGACGAAAGCCCTTTGCAACAAGTCTAGCTTTGAAAGTCTCAACTTTTCCATCTACACCAATTTTCTTTTTAAAGATCCATTTGCTCCCAATGGGTTTTACCCCTTTCAGGAGCAACTTCCAAAGTCCATACTTTGTTGGTGTACATGGATTCCATCTCAGATCGCATTGCATCCAGCCACATCATAGAGTCCTTACTCGTGATGTCCTGCTCGAAACTAGTCGGGTCATCATCTTCCTGGAAGGTTCCTAGGCATCCAATAGAGGTCTCACAAGGCATCGAACATGCCATTTAACAAAAATTATGGTGCCGAGAAACCCTAACACAGATCTTAGACTAGAATTCTAGGCGAAAAACTAAACTAGTTAACATATTAACTAAAGGTTAGATGCTAAAACCTTTGTAGATCCGGTTACCCTCTTCCTTGGCTCCACGAAGGCATCCTCTCGCTGTCCATCTCGATTCCCAAACTCGAACGTTGGCTTCATCGGAGAAACGGGCGAGCTAGGTCGTCGGCTTTGTGTCAAAGACGATCTACCTCGAGGCATCGCAAGTTCAAGCTCCGACTTCACAAACTTGTGAAACTTGTGAAGAAAACACCCAAAACAACTTGGCAAGAGGTAGAGGGTGAAGAAATAGGAGGTGGGTTCACTTTAGAATTGGATTTATCTCACTTTAGCTCAAGTTGCCATTGATGGACCTTAAGCTTTTCTTGAAGAAGAAGATGAAGATTAAGAAAGAATATGATAAGGGTTGTTAAAAAAAAATAATAAAATCCAACACTTATCATGTTCTAATCTAGGTTAAGTGTAGAGAATAAACCATGGTAAATGGGAATGGTTAGCGTTAAGGATGATGACAAAATAGTCACTTTAGTCAAAGCTTCATCAAGCTTCATGAAAGAAACCATTTTGTTATCATATATATTTATTTATCAAAAAAGAATAGATAAATAAATAAGTAAATAAATAAAAACCCTAACTATTATCATAACCATGGTTTAAGTCTTAACACAACACCAAACAACATGTATCATCAAACATGACACAAAGAAGTGCACAAAAGTATATCATATATACTTCTTGCACATCGAGTGAGAAAATCCATATAAAGTGAACCAATACTAGCTAATGCAAAGTAATATATCAAATATATAATTATGCATTAAATCATTAAATCAACATTTGATTCAATGATCCGGTCATGTCGCACATAACCGACTAGAATCCAATGTATCGATTTATCGAATCAATGATTCGATAACTAGGTCATATCGAATATAACCAATCGAAACATATATCGCGAGAATGAAATGCGGTATCACATACACGCATTATTCTCGGTCCTGCACATATCTCATATGCGCTCCTATTTCGTTTCGCTTGAGCCAGGAAACCTCTGTGTAGGACTCTAAAGACTCGTCAATACGCCGGTAGCAGATGATGATCATATCAAGCATCCACAAGCTGCAAGCGGTGTGCTAAACTTAACGGCCATCCGGGTATTGAGCGATCAGAAGATCGACGAGCTAGCCCGCTCATACTCCTGTGAATCCAACCAGTAACACTTACCGTACAGTCCGGTCTGTTCGTCTGATACGTCGCATATCAAGTCTACGGGTGGTAAACGTCAGACCCCAATACTCGATAAGTCATGCCGATGTGAGGCTCATAACGGGTCGAGAAACTACTGGTAACACTTACCAGCAAATCTCTGATCAGCCCTGGCCAGGGACTTCCCTGTTACGGCCAATCGAGCACAGCGCAACATCAACCCCCAATACCGGGAGAGACGAAACCCCTCCTATCGCTCATTGCTTCCATGTGACTCGGGACTGTACCCAAAGACCACCGTTTTTCACGCCCTCATGGACGTGGTAAGGTGGAGATCAAAGCACAGTGGGAATCACACAAGACTCTATGACGATCTCGGGTCTACAGACTAACCTGCACAAGTGTCACCTGAGAACTGCCATCTGACGTGAGGTATAATACCATCTGGGAGTTCTCGGCGAGTCCGTCCAGTGTACCCAGTCTCCACTGAGTACCCGTACACCATCTCTGATGTCAAACACCAATGGATATGGGATCATCCATCGCCCATCTCATGGGTCGAGAAGCGTATACGCTAGTCTACTCTGGTATATCGATGCCCCGTCTCGATACACCTACGACTAGGGACCTTGAAGGATGTACTTATGGACTACCATGTCCCCACTAGTATGATCTGCATCATAGTCCAGGTAGTCAAGTACACATCCTAAGGGCTTTACCAACATGTAACTATAAGACAGTTTAAAGAGACAAGTGTACATGTTAAGATAAAGAGTAACCAGATATCATATTATCATATCGAGCAAGAAAGTCATCTCTATATATGTCCAAACATCCAATATAATATACATCATCTGTACAATACTGGCCTCTAGGGCATACAAACAACTAACAATCTCCCACTTGCACTAGGGCCAGCTGCTGTAGTATCGCATACCGAGCATCCCGAAAAGTCTCTCAAACTGTATCTGGGGAATGGCCTTCGTGAGTGGATCCGCCGTGTTGTTCTTCGTGTCAACCCTCCAGACCTCGATCTCCCGGCGATCAACTATCTCCCGGATCAGGTGATACCGCCTCAGAATATGCCTGGATCGCTGATGGGACCTAGGTTCCTTAGCCAAAGCCACCGCTCCATTGTTATCGCAATACGAAGGTATTGGATGCTCAATGGATGGAACCACACCAAGTTCAGTAATGAACTTCTTGATCCAGACAACCTCTTTGGCAGCATCGTTGGCAGCGATGTATTCAGCCTCCATCGTCGAGTCTGCCACGGTTTCCTGCTTGGAACTCTTCCAGCTAACCGCCCCTCCGTAAAGGGTAAAGACAAAGCCCGACTGCGACTTATAGTCGTCCTTATCACTCTGGAAGCTCGAATCGGTAAAGGACTCCACTTGGAGCTCCCCGTTACCATACACCAAGAACATATCTCTAGTCCTTCGCAAGTACTTGAGAATGCTCTTCACAGCTATCCAGTGACTCTCTCCAGGATCAGCTTGATACCTGCTCACTATACTTATTGAGTATGCTACATCGGGTCTGGTACATAGCATCGCATACATGATAGAGCCTACTGCCGAAGCATAGGGTATCCCTTGCATGCGAGCTCTCTCCAAATCAGTCTTGGGAGACATCTCTTTGGAGAGAGTGACTCCAGAGATCGTGGGCAAGTTCCCACGCTTGGACTCTTCCATACTAAACCTTTTTAGTATGGTGTCAATGTATCTGGATTGGGACAATCCCAAAATCCGTTTGGATCTATCTCTATAGATCCTAATTCCCAATATGCAGGAGGCATCACCAAGATCTTTCATTGAGAATCTTTGTGATAAGAAGAGCTTGGCCGATTGCAGCATAGGAATATCATTTCCTATCAAGAGTATGTAGTCGACGTACAATACGAGGAAGACAACCTTACTCTCTGCCACCTTCTTGTAGATACAAGGTTCATCTGGATTTTTAACGAAATCAAACTCTTTGATAACGACGTCAAAGCAGATGTTCCAACTCCGCGATGCTTGCTTTAATCCATAAATGGATTTAAGCAGCTTGCACACCTTTCCGCTGCTCCCACTGTCTACGAAGCCCTCTGGCTGAGTCATGTACACGCACTTTTCTAAATCACCATTTAGAAAGGCGGTCTTAACATCGATTTGCCAGATTTCGTAATCATGATAAGCAGCGATGGCAAGCCTGATCCGGATGGATTTAAGCATAGCCACTGGAGAAAAGGTCTCGTCATAGTCCACACCTGGTCTTTGACGAAAACCCTTTGCTACAAGTCTATCTTTGAAAGTCTCCACTTTCCCATCTACACCAAGTTTCTTCTTGAAGATCCACTTGCTCCCAATGGGTTTTACCCCTTCAGGAGCAACTTCCAAAGTCCATACTTTGTTGGTGTACATGGATTCCATCTCGGACCGCATAGCATCCAGCCATTTCACTGAGTCCCCACTCGTGATGGCCTGCTCGAAGCTAGTTGGGTCATCATCCTCCATGATGCAATCCTCGCTCCCACCATCCATGAGAAAACCATAGTATCTCTCAGGTTGCCGAGGAACCCTACTAGATCGGCGGAGTGGCTGGGATTCATCGGGAACTACGGAATCCTCTGGTTCCACCAGATCTTCTGTTGTAGCTTCTGCAGCTGGAACCTCTTCCAGTTCTACCTCATGACCACTAATCTCTTTTTCAAGAAATTCCTTTTCTAAAAAGGTGGCATGCCGAGAAACAAACACTCTTTGTTCCTCAGGGTGGTAGAAGATATACCCTCGCGAATGTTTGGGATATCTAATAAACTTACACAGAATGGACCTTGCCGCGAGTTTGTCCGGATTTTGCGTTTTTACATAGGTCGGACAACCCCATATCTTAACATAATTAAGACATGGTCTCTTTCCTTTCCATATCTCATATGGAGTGGTCGGCACGGTTTTGGTGGGAACCATATTCAATAGGTCTGCAGCTGTTTCCAGTGCATATCCCCAGAAGGAAATAGGTAACTCAGCTGTGCTCATCATAGAGCGCACCATATCTAATAGGGTGCGGTTCCTCCGTTCTGATACACCGTTGTGCTGTGGTGTATATGGAGGAGTAAGCTGAGAGAGAATCCCATTCTCTTTTAGGAAGTCTAGGAATTCATTGCTTAAGTATTCTCCTCCTCGATCAGATCGTAGGATTTTAATACTTTTTCCGGTTTAGTTCTCAACTTCTTGTTTATATTCTCTAAATTTCTCAAAAGCTTCTAATTTGTGTTTCATCAGGAACACATATCCGAATCTAGAGAGATCGTCAGTGAATGTAATGAAGTATGAAGAACCTTCCCTGGCATGTGTAGACATGGGACCGCATACATCACTATGTATAAGTCCCAAGAGTTCGGTAACTCTTTCTCCGTGTCCCGTAAACGGAGTTTTGGTCATCTTGCCTTTGAGACATGACTGGCAAGTGTCATAAGATGAAAATTCAAACGGATTTAAATATCCATCTTTATGCAACTTAGCTAGTCGTGTCGCATTGATGTGGCCCAGTCTACAATGCCACAAGAAGGATTCGTTGAGTTCAGAACTCTTCCTCTTGTGTGTGTTTATTATGCTCAGAACTGTTGATTGATTTAGAACATAAATGCCATTGCACAACGTGCCTGATCCAACCAACTTTTGGTTATGGAAAATGTTCATAACATTGTCCTGTAATACAAAATTATATCCCTCTTTACTTAATAAAGAAACCGATATAATGTTGCATATCAGGTTTGGCATGTAATAGCATTCGTTCAGAACCAATGTATTACCAGTTGGTAATACAAGGTGATATTCCCCGACAGTCTTGGCTGCAACAATTGCACCATTTCCTACTCTTATGTCTTTATCACCTTCTCCAAGTTCTCTTCCTTTTCTAAGCCAATGTAACTGATTACATATATGGGATCCTGACCCGGTATCTAATACCCAGGACGTAGAGCAAATGGAGAAACAGTTCTCAGTAACGAACACACCCGAAGAAAATGCATCAACATGTACTTTCTTCATTCGGGTGGCATGGGAATCCTGGTATTCCCCTATATCCTGTTCATTCCTATAACTCTTATAAGAAAGAACGGAACCAACGTTCCCCAGCACAGTATAACATGCGGGTTCGGTCAATACATCCATATTATTATCTTGATTAAGGCATGAACTGGTCGCTACCTGGAGAGAGAGAGAAGAAAACACTTTAGCGTATGCACGTGCAAGATCAGATTGGTTATTATCTTATCTAATCGGGATGGCTCCCACTGCTTTTTATCAAATCTTCCTTCAAACCCTAAAAGGAAAGACTAGCCGGGATTAATTACACACTACAAGTTCGCCAATCTTTCAGCCAGGCCAGTGTCGGTACTTTGAGGGAGGTCCCCCGTGCTTTCGCACGAACCTAATTAATGTAAACCTCGTTTTCCCAGAGGCGTAACCCCGTTGACACCTTTCTAGACACCTACTTGATCAGCTAATTGCAATGTATAAAACTCTCCCAGGAGTAACTCTTACTCGCAGTGGGTATCGGAATCCAACTATCTCATAGAAGGTATGCAATCTCATTGCAAATTTCAACACTTGAAATTCCCGATAATACTTTTGCCCCTGGCGTCCTATGACCTTGACGCAGGCCAACAAACCATAGTGCGCTAGTCAAGTTCAACCGGTCATTTCCTGATCGAATTAAACCCACCCGTACGACCCTTGACGCAGGCCAACAAAGTCGCACGACTACCCTAATCCAATCTGCATCATATGCATAAGCAGATAAATACTAGTTAGCTACCGCACACTACGCCTTGACGCAGGCCAACAAACGTAGCACGAATACTAACTACTACTCATCTGAAATGACGGAGGGCTATGCCAGGTTTTTCTGAAAACCATGAGCGTAATGAACTTGATATCGTTGTAGAATCAAATGAAGTTTTGAAATGGAGTGATTTTGAGGCTTTTCTAGTTTTGCTAAAGGAGTCACTCCCGGTGAAGGGATCTCGGTCCTTTCCTCGTCGAATGAGGTGCGGGATATATCATATATATCGCTGTGCAAAGCAAAAACCCAAAAGCAGTCAAAAGCAAACCGAGGGTGTAGCATCTGCCAGTTATTGCTAAAGGAGTCACTCCCTGTGAAGGGATCTCGGTCCTTTCCTCATCGAATAAGGTGCAGGGTATATCATATATACCGCTGTGCAAAGCAAGAACTGTAGCTACCTGTTTTATTTTAAAATTCGATTCCACAACATCTTAGGTTTCTTATCTTTCATTAATCACATTAATGAAGTCCCATCATTTAAATACCTAAACATCACAGATAGATATGACGTACACTTATGCCATCCGCATTCGCCTCGATGTCCCCTCGTGCACCGTTAGGTTAGGTAACTAACGACAGAGCAGGGCAGGGCTAGCGCGGGTGTAAAACATAAGTAACGTCTATATAATATATCATATATACTGTATACTATATCCATCACAGAGTCACAACACAGATATCGCAGCAGAAAAACATATGAAATATTGGATATACTAGGACGTCCGTGTTTTCAATACGAGCCAGTATAAAACACGAATTCTACGGTCGTGATGAATAGCCAATCCCACACCCTTAGACCCCTACGAGAGCGGCAAGCAACCCTGCCAATTCTAGGGTTAGGAGACCCGGACTCGACTCCTCGAGTTGGTCTCCCACTGGACCCCAGAACCCGGTTACTTATGCTCCCCTCCTTGGGTCTATCCTAATGCGGAAAAGTAAATAATATACAAAAGGTGACAACTTCCGCTACCTGGAAGTGCCCCAAATAAAAGAATATTACATACAAGTTTTTACATGAATGAAAATGAAAAACACTCATCTCACATAAAACCCCCCGGCTATTCGAACACGACGATCCAATATAACATATCCAGCAACACATAACATCACATGTCATCAACGTAAGTAAATATGCGCATCCCAATTGTCGTTGACATATAGCAACGAAACCGGCGATATCACATATTACACTTACGGTCACAGAAAAGAAAGTGTAAAACTACAACAATTGGAATCCGCAACTTCTTTAGACATCACATGCCTAATCAAATGAAATACTTAGACATCACATGCCTAACAGATATAAATCCCGCATTTTAGTCCCATTATCGAAAACTCTTTTCAATATCAACTGAGACTAAACCGCTAGATTTATAACATTCATCCAGTTATCTCATAACTGTTTGTGAATTCCAATTATTGTATCACATTTCAGATAAACAGAAAATGTCAAACTTTCCGATCGAACATTCGAACACCCAAGTTTTCCCGATACATTCCAACACATGAAATAAGTCTAGCAACATTCAGTTCGTGCCTCAGTACCAACGGTCCAGCCGTAGAAGGGTCAAGCCAACGCCTCACATGTGGCACGCCGTACTGCCCCTAACCCGAAGGTTCAAAGGGCAGTTCAAGACGGTCACATAATCGAGTTAAGGTTTGTTGTCTTCTAGAGGGTCCATCGCGTTACTTGCACTACTTAGAATATCGTTAAACTACAGAAAAATCCAACACTTGGAAATTTCCCGACAGGGGAAAAGTTGGGTATTTATATCCGGTCGAACTTTTTAACATATTCTATAAATTATCCGGAAGTACACAAAGACAAGGTTCGATAATCCGATCGAAACATCGTTTCCCAATTTAACCCCAGAACACTCAACTTAAGAGCCAATTTAAATATTCCCTGAAAACTCAGAATAATTAATCAGGAATTACTGTGCAAACACTTAGGGCTGACGTCACCAAATAGCCGCGGAACCGCCGCAGAAGCTAGGCTTCTGCCGCGGTTCCGCCGCACAAAGTACTGTTCATGGGAAACTTTTTGCACCGTAATTCATAGATTTAATTGCTGAATTTTTTAAGCATTTTTAATTGACAAAAAATCACAAATTTGAAAAAAGTCCAGAGAGCATTATCGGGTTAGGGTTTCGGGTTCGTTCGGACTTCAAACTCCGTCTAGACTTCGCCTAAGGCTCTAGCTAGGCTCTGATACCACTGGAAGGTTCCTAGGCACCCAATAGAGGTCTCACAAGGCATCGAACATGCCATTTAACAAAAATTATGGTGCCGAGAAACCCTAACACGGATCTTAGACTAGAATTCTTGGCGAAAAACTAAACTAGTTAACATATTAACTAAAGGTTAGATGCTACAACCTTTGTAGATCCGGTTACCCTCTTCCTTGGCTCCACGAAGGCATCCTCTCGCTGTCCATCTCGATTCCCAAACTCGAACGTTGGCTTCATCAGAGAAACGGGCGAGCTAGGTCGTCGGCTTTGTGTCAAAGACGATCTACCTCGAGGCATCGCAAGTTCAAGCTCCGACTTCACAAACTTGTGAAACTTGTGAAGAAAACACCCAAAACAACTTGGCAAGAGGTAGAGGGTGAAGAAATAGGAGGTGGGTTCACTTTAGAATTGGATTTATCTCACTTTAGCTCAAGTTGCCATTGATGGACCTTAAGCTTTTCTTGAAGAAGAAGATGAAGATCAAGAAAGAATATGATAAGGGTTGTTAAAAAAGAATAATAAAATCCAACACTTATCATGTTCTAATCTAGGTTAAGTGTAGAGAATAAACCATGGTAAATGGGAATGGTTAGGGTTAAGGATGATGACAAAATAGTCACTTTAGTCAAAGCTTCATCAAGCTTCATGAAAGAAACCATTTTGTTATCATATATATTTATTTATCAAAAAAGAATAGATAAATAAATAAGTAAATAAATAAAAACCCTAACTATTATCATAACCATGGTTTAAGTCTTAACACAACACCAAACAACATGTATCATCAAACATGACACAAAGAAGTGCACAAAAGTATATCATATATACTTCTTGCACATCGAGTGAGAAAATCCATATAAAGTGAACCAATACTAGCTAATGCAAAGTAATATATCAAATATATAATTATGCATTAAATCATTAAATCAACATTCGATTCAATGATCCGGTCATGTCGCACATAACCGACTAGAATCCAATGTATCGATTTATCGAATCAATGATTCGATAACTAGGTCATATCGAATATAACCAATCGAAACATATATCGCGAGAATGAAATGCGGTATCACATACACGCATTATTCTCGGTCCTGCACATATCTCATATGCGCTCCTATTTCGTTTCGCTTGAGCCAGGAAACTTCTGTGTAGGTCTCTAAAGACTCTTCAATACGCCGGTAGCAGATGATGATCATATCAAGCATCCACAAGCCGCAAGCGGTCTGTTAAACGTAACGGCCATCCGGGTATTGAGCGATCAGAAGATCGACGAGCTAGCCCGCTCATACTCCTGTGAATCCAACCAGTAACACTTACCGTACAGTCCGGTCTGTTCATCTGATACGTCGCATATCAAGTCTAGGGGTGGTAAACGTCAGACCCCAATACTCGATAAGTCGTGCCGATGTGAGGCTCATAACGGGTCGAGAAACTACTGGTAACACTTACCAGCAAATCTCTGATCAGCCCTGGCCAAGGACTTCCCTGTTACGGCCAATCGAGCACAGCGCAACATCAACCCCCAATACCGGGAGAGACGAAACCCCTCCTATCGCTCATTGCCTCCATGTGACTCGGGACTGTACCCAAAGACCACCGTTTTGCACGCCCTCATGGACGTGGTAAGGTGGAGATTAAAGCACAGTGGGAATCACACAAGACTCTATGACGATCTCGGGTCTACAGACTAACCTGCACAAGTGTCACCTGAGAACTGCCATCTGACGTGAGGTATAATACCATCTGGGAGTTCTCGGCGAGTCCGTCCAGTGTACCCAGTCTCCACTGAGCACCCGTACACCATCTCTGATGTCAAACACCAATGGATATGGGATCATCCATCGCCCATCTCATGGGTCGAGAAGCGTATACGCTAGTCTACTCTGGTATATTGATGCCCCGTCTCGATACACCTACGACTAGGGACCTTGAAGGATGTACTTATGGACTACCATGTCCCCACTAGTATGATCTGCATCATAGTCCAGGTAGTCAAGTACACATCTTAAGGGCTTTACCAACATGTAACTATAAGACAGCTTAAAGAGACAAGTGTACATGTTAAGATAAAGAGTAACCAGATAGCATACTATCATATCGAGCAAGAAAGTCATCTCTATATATGTCCAAGCATCCAATATAATATACATCATCTGTACAATACTGGCCTCTAGGGCATACATACAACTAACACTTCCATGATGCAATCCTCGCTCCCACCATCAATGAGAAAACTGTAGTATCTCTCAGGTGGATGAGAAACCCTACTAGATCGTCGGAGAGGCTGGGGTTCGTCGGGAACTACTGAATCCTCTGGTTCCACCAAATCATCTGTCGTAGTTTGTGTTGCTGGAACTTCTTCCAGTTCTACCTCATTTCCACTAATTTCTTTTCTAAGAAATCCCTTTTCTAAAAAGGTGGCATGCCGAGAAACAAACACCTTTTGTTCCTCGGAGTGGTAGAAGATATACCCTCGCGAATGTTTGGGATATCCAATAAACTTACATAGGACAGACCTTGCCTCGAGCTTATCCGAATTTTTTGTTTTTACATAGGTCGGACAACCACATATCTGAATAAAATTAAGACATGGTCTCTTCCCATTCCATATCTCATATGGAGTGGTAGGCACAGATTTGGTTGGAACTCTATTCAATAGGTATGTAGCTGTCTCCAGTGCATGTCCCAGAAGGAAACAGGTAACTCAGCATTGCTCATCATAGAGCGCACCATATCTAATAGGGTACGATTTCTCTGTTCCGATACACCGTTGTGCTGTGGTGTATAAGGAGGAGTAAGCTAAGAGAGAATCCCATTCCCTTTTAGATAATCTAGGAACTCATTGCTTAAGTATTCTCCTCCTCGATCAGATCGAAGGATCTTAATACTTTTGCCTGTTTGGTTCCCTACTTCGTGCTTATATTCTCAGAATTTCTCAAAAGCTTCAGACTTGTGTTTCATTAGGAACACATGTCCGAATATTGAGAGATCGTCAGTGAATGTAATGAAGTAAGAAGAACCGTTCCTGGCATGTGTAGACATGGGACCGCATACATCACTATGTACCAGTCCTAAGAGTTCCGTAACTCTTTCTCCGTGTCCACTAAACGGAGTTTTGGTCATTTTTCCTTTGAGACATGAATGGAAAGTATCATAAGATGATAATTCGAACGAATTCAAATATCCATCCTTATGTAACTTAGCTAGCCGTGTCGCATTGATATGACCAAGACTATAATACCACAAGAAGGATTCGTTCATTTCTGAATTCTTCTTCTTGTGTGTGTTTTGTATATTAAGGACTGTATTTTGATTGAGAATGAATGTGCCATTATTCAACGAGCCTGATCCAATCAACTTTTGATTCACGAATATGTTCATAACATTATCCTTTACTAAAAAATTATATCCTTCTTTACTTAATAAAGAAACTGATATAATGTTGCACATCATGTTCGGTATATAATAGCACTCGTTCAAAATCAATGTATTACTACTTGGTAATATAAGGTGATATTCGCCAACTGCTTTGGCTGTAATACTTGCTCCATTCCCTACTTGTACGGAATGATCACCATTTCCCTGTTCTCTACCTTTTCGTAGCCCAGGTAATAATTTACATATGTAGGATCCTGATCCGATATCTAATACCCAGGACGTAGGGTGAACTGAGAAACAGTTCTCAATAACTAACACACCCGAAGAAGATGCATCAGCATGCATGTTCTTTGTTTGGGCGGCATGAGAATCCAGATATTCTCCTGTTTACTGCTCAGTCTTATAACTCTTATAAGAAAGAACGGGACCAACGATCCCCTGCTCAGTATAATAAGTAGGTTCAGTTAATACATCCATATTATTATCTTGATTAAGTCCTGACATGGTCGCTACCTGGAGAGAAAGAGAAGGAAACACTTAAGCGTATGCTCTTGCAAGATTAGATTGGTTATTATCTTATCTAATCAGGATGTCTCCCACTGTTTCTATCAAATCTTCCTTCAAACCCTAAAAGGTAAGATTAGCCGGGATTAATTACACCCTACAATTTCGTCAATATTTCAGCCAGATCAGTGTTGGTACTTGAGGGAGGTTCCCCGTGCTTTCGCATGGACCTAATTAAAATAAACCTCGTCTTCCCAGAGGCATAACCCCGTTAACACCTTTCTAGACACCTACTTGATTGGCTAATTGTCCTGTGTAAAATTCTCCCAGGAGTGACTTTTACTCGCAGTGGGCATCGGGATCCAACTATCTCATAGGAGGTATGCAATCTCATCGCAAATTTCAACACTTGAAATTCCCAATAATGCTTTTATCCCTAGCGTCCCATGACCTTGACGGAGGCCAAACTACCCATAGGGCGCTAGTCAAGTTCAACCCGTTCATTTCTTGATTGAATTAAACCCACCCGTACGACCCTTGACGAAGGCCAAACTACGTCGTACGAATACCCTAATCCAATCGCATCGTATGCTAACAGATAAGCACCAGTTAGCTACCGTACACTACGCCTTGACGGAGGCCAAACTACCGCAGCACGAATAGTAAGTAGTACTTATCTGAAATGACGGAGGGCTACGCAGGTTTTTAAGAAAACCATGAGCGTAATGAACTTGATATCGTTGTAGAAACAAGTGATTTTGAAAAGGAGTGTTTTTTAGGCTTTTGCAGTTTCGCTAAAAAGGGCACTCCCGGTGAAAGGATCTCAGCTCTTTCCCCATCGAATAAGGTGCAGGGTATATCATATATACCGATGTGCAAAGCAAGAACTATATAAGCTGTCAAAAACTAAACCGCGAGTTTGTAGCATCTGCCAGTTTTTCTAAAGAGGTCACTCCCGGCAAAGGGATCTCGGCTCTTTCCCCAATGAATAAGGTACAGGGTATATCATATATACCGCTGTTCAAAGCAAGACCGTAGCTACCTTTTTATAAAGTTTTGATTCTACAACATCTTTTAGGTTTCTTTTCTTTTATTAATCTCATTAATAAAAATCCCATCAGCTTATGCTTTCTAAGCATCACAGAAGAAACGAAAGCAGTAATATTTATATATCAGCATATATATATATATATATATATATAGTATAAGCATTCGTTTAAGGCAGTAATATGATCTCATCACAGAACATTGCAGCAGAAGAACATATATGAAATATTGGATATACTAGGATGTCCGTGTTTTTAATATGAGCCTGTATAAAACACGGATTCCACGGTCGCAATGAATAGCCAAACCCACATCTCTAGACCCCTACGAGAGCGACAAGCAACACTGCAAATTCTAGGGTTAGGAAACCCGGTCTCGACTGCTCGAGATGGCCTCCCACTGGACCCTAGAACCTGGTTACTTGTGCTCCCCTCCTTGGGTCTACCTAATGCGGAAAAGTAAATAATATACACTGGTGACATCAACCTCATCCCCGAAGTGCCCCAATAAAAGAATATTACATACAAATGAATTTTACATGAATGAAAATAAAAACCCCATCTCACATAAAACCCCTGGCTATTCAGAACACGACGATCCAATATAACATATCACAGCAATACATAATATATCATATCATCAACGTAAGTAAATATGCATACACCGATCTTCGTTGATGTATAGCAACGAAAACTGGCAATACAACTACATACTACACTTACGGTCACAAAAAAGAAATTGTAAAACTACAAAATTTGGAATCCACAATCACTTTAGACATCGTAAATCCAAAATATCACATACTTCGCATTTCATGCCTAACTATATGAATTCCACATATTGTATCACATTCCAAATAAATAGACAATATTAAACTTTCCGATCGAATAATCAAATACCCAAGATTTCCTAAATAGCTCAACACTTGAGCGGAGTTCAAAAAGTCCCAGAATACGTCACAGTACCAATGATCCAGCCGTAGAAGGTTCAAGCCAACGCCTCACATGTGGCAACACCGTACTGCTGCAAACCCTAAGGTTTAGAAGCGGTTCAGACGGGCACATAATCGAGTTAAGGTTTGTGTTCTTCTAGAGGGTCCACCGAGTTACTTGCACGTTTTTCCGAAAGATTTAAACTCAAGAAAAATTCAAAACTTGAAAGTTTTTCGTGCCAGGAAAAAGTGAGTTAATGATATCCGTTCGAACATTTTAACAGTTTCTAAAATATCCGGAAAACAAAACGAAATTAAATTTTCCGATCAAATCAACGAGTACCAAAATATCCCCAGAAAACTCAACACTTGAGTCAGATTAAAAATACTCAGAAATATGCAGGAATTGCTACGGATATTACTGTACCAACAAGTGTCCCCAATCCTCTCTTTTGGCCGCGGAATCGTCACGGCAAGCATGTTCTTGCCGCGGTTCCACGGCTCTTTGAGAGCTTTGGGGGCTCGTGTTTTAGAGTAATCCTTATAATTCCCTGCTGAATTTTTTAAGTATTTTTAATGCAGAAAAAATCACATTTTTACAAAATTTCCAGAGAAGGGGTCATTTTCGATGTTTCGGGGTTCGATCGAAGTTTTAACTTCGTATACACGTTGCCTAATGCTCTAGCTTGGCTCTGATAACACTGTAGAGTTCCTAGGCAGTCATACAAGGGTCTATAAGGCATCAACCATACCCGATTTAAAATTTAGACTTGCCGAAACAACCCAAAGCCGGGATCTTTGCTAGATTATAAAGGTTTAACATGCAAGTAAATATCTTTACAACTAAGAGTGAGGGATTACAACCTTTGTAGTCCGCTCCTTTGCTTCATAAACTCAGAGTAGAAGTCCCTTCGCCGCGATCCACGATCTCCCGGACTCAAGAGAGGCTCCACAAATCGAACGATCCATGCTAGCTTGTAGTCTTCCTTTTCTCCGATGATCTACGTCGAAATTTTTATAAATCAAGCTATCTCTCTCTAATGAGGTGAACACCCTAATATAATTGGCTAGATTAGATGAGGATGATGGAGTAGTATTTGTGCTCTCTTTTCTTATCAAATTCTCACTCTTAATCATCACAAAATGAAAACCTAGAAAGCTTTCTCAAAGCTCAAGGTTGAAGAATAAGAAGAAATAATGGATAAATCCTTTTGTGATGAATAATGAAATGAAATATGATTAATAATGCAACCATTGTTAACTATGACAAGGCTAACTCATGTAGAGAATTAACTAAGCCTAAGGGTTTGGATTGGGTTAAGAATGAGTCACTAGAAAATATCAACCATAATATCTTAGCTCAAAACAAAATAAATCATTCTAGAAGCATCAAGAAAGAACTAACCCAAATCAAACCCTAACCTTGTTTAATTTCCACTAAACATGTTGCATTAGTAATCATATCATGTTACTATATTATATATCACATATATAATATATATTTGTAACAAAAGAAAATAATACAATTAACATATATCACATATATATCAATGTATTACCCGGTGAGAAAATGAAATAATAAAGCGAGCCAATATTATATAATGTAATGCAATATATCATATATATTATTATACATTAAATTATCGAATCAACACTTGATCCGACAATCCGGCTATATCAAATATAACCGACTAATATATCATGTACCGATTCATCGAATCAACACTTGATCCGATGACCCGGCTCATATCAAAATATCACGAGAATATAATACGGTATCTCATATCGCATTATCCTCGGTCCTGCACATATCACATATGTGCTCCTACTCCGTTTTGCCTGAGTCAAGAAACCTCTGCGTAGGACTCTAAAGAATCGTCAATACGCCGGTAGCAAGTGATGATCATATCAAACACCCACAAGCTGCAAGCGGTCAGCTAAACGTAACAGCCACCCAGGTATTGAGTGATCAGAAGATCAACAAGCAAGCCTGTACATTCTCCTGTGAATCTAATCAGTAACACTCCCGTACAGTCCGGTCTCTTCGTCTGATATGTTGCATATCTAGTCTGGGGATGGTATACGTCAGACCCCAGTAACGGATAAGTCGTGTCGATGTGAGGCTCATAACAGGTCGAGAAACTACTGGTAACACTTACCAGTAAATCTCTATATCAGCCCTGGCTAGGGACTTCTAGTTATAGCCAATCGAACACAGCACAACATCAACTCCCTATACCGGGAGAGACGAATTCCCTCCTATCGCTCATTGCCTGCATGTGATTCGGGAGTTTACCCAAAAGCCACCGTTTTGCACGCCCTCTTGGACGTGATAAGGTGGAAATCAAAGCACGGTAGGAATCACACAAGACTCTATGACGATCTCAGGTCTACAGACTAACCTGTACCAGTGTCACCGGAGAACTGCCATCTGACATGAGGTATAATACCATCTGAGAGTTCTCGGTGAGTCCGTCCAGTGTACCCAGTCTCCACTGAGCACCCGTACACCATCTCTGATGTCAAAACACCAATGGATATGGGATTATCCATCGCCGATCATATGGGTCAAGATGCGTATATGCTAGTCTACTCTGGTGTATCGATGCCCTGTCTCGACACACCCTCGACTAGGAACAGTTATAGGATGTACTCATCGACTACCGTGGCCCCACTACTATGATCTCATCATAGTCCCAGTAGTCGAGTACAGATCCTAAGGTCTTTATCAACATGTGAGAGTAAGACAATAAACTAATATAAGTCAACATGTTAGGATAAAGAGAAAGCAAATAGGATACTATCATGATGAGCAAGAAAGTCCTCTCTATATATATCCAAGCATCCATTATAATATACATCATATGTACAACAATGGCCTCTAGGGCATATATATAACTAACACAGATTCCACGGTCGTGATGAATAGCCAAACCCCACACTAGACCCCTACTGTCACGACCCGGAATTTAGCCGGTGACCGGCACTTAAATCATGCAACGTCTACAGACGTAACGTAATTCAAGTAAGCCGAAGCCCAGAAATCTAAACCTTTTTAGTGAAAATAATAAAGGTGAAGTTTTGAAATAAAAGTGTAATGAAATCCATTTTTACATAAATGCATAGGTAATGAAATATGAAAATGCAAGTGGATTATACTAGTTGAAAAACATGTTTCGTCTTTTAAAAATTTGGGTAGCACCTCCCTTATATATTTTGATCCAAAACCACATATACATGATAATATAAAAGGCATCCCCAAGCGGGAGCTAGCTCTTCGCCAATCGACGGAATCACAACCACGCAAGACAGAAATATAAGTATACAACGCCCAACAGTGAAGATCAACACAAAGAATAATGAATAAAGCAAGACATCAACCCACCAAGCGAACGTATAACCCATCGCTCTAAGTCTCGCAACCACAAGTCTCTTCTAAGTCTTACTACTTATACAAATACTAGTTTCTGATTGATGGAGTTGACTAGATACAACAGGAATAATAATACAAAAGTAGGCACGAAATAATATATCCCACCTACCAAAGTAAATCACCCGAAAGCAAGCTGTGTGCCAGTGATACCGCTACTGATCCACGCGGTCAAACCTGCAAGAACTGTGGCATAACGGGGTGAGTTGCCAACTCGTGAGTAGAAAACATCAGCAGGTAGAAATCGAATAAAACAATGATTTCCTAGGTCAGCTATACCATAAAGGTAATACTATGATATCTAGGGTGACCGTGTCTGCATATATCCCAACAATATAATTAATGCCTGTATGCATGTGGATATCATCCACGTGTCCATCAAAGACACAACAACATGAAAACATATGCATGTAAATATGAGGATATTAACCAACGTGTGTCTATCAACCAAACAAACCATATCATTAAAACGTATATCTGTATGTATGAGGATATCAACTACGTGTGTCTATCAACAACACATCAAAATCATGGAACCTGAGTGTCCAACACCGATACTCGAAACATCATGAAAACCCATGTCTAGTATCAACACGTAAATCCTCCTACCTTAGGCGCCGCATCCTCAGATCGGCCGTCATATCTATCTCATTTCAGGCACCGCATACTCTGATCGGCCCTCATATCCATCTCATGACTCCGACCGGTATCATCAGGACAGTCGCCGGGTCTAACCAATCACCGGTAGGTAGTGCTCCCTCTGCCAGGCTCATCGTCTACACCACGGAAATCATTCCTTGCCCCGGGGTACCATACCGGGTCCACCATGTTCCCGCAGACGGTGCCTACCGCTCCTCGAATCGAGTTTCACATACCAATCTTAGAACCGAGAAAACTCATGGTGGACGCCTCGAAATATCATATCAAGAGAAAACGGGGTTTTAAAACAATACATACTTTCTTTTGAAATATAACCACGATTCGCAAATCCAGAATCTCATGAAAAAGCATCTCAATGCGTATAATCATAAAGCATGATGTATGCAAACATAGGATAGAAATGTGAGCATATCAGTATATCATACAACATAGTATAGTGAAGTGAGCATAGCAAGTAGATCATGCAATATAGCATAATGATGTGAGCATAGCAAGTATATCATGCCAAAGAGTCATGTGACAGTACTGAACAATTAAGAGCTATAGCATGATGTAGCAATTCTACTGTATAAGTGACATAACAATTATCGATGATGAAGTGTCTAAGCCGGCAAATCTGTGTGAGTGTAGCATACGCATCATCGATAATGGTGTAAGTGTACTAGCACGGGTATATGTAATGAAATGAGAATATCACGAACGTACCAATAAGTACATCATACGCAAATGTAATAGGGTATACGTATCTAATCTAACATCTACGTAAAGGCTAAACTAAGCGGTGTAGACAGGGATTAGATATCTATAACATCTCCGAGTCTGTGAATCTATCAATCGACATACAGCCTCACAATATCACGTACGGTATAATCCATCGTACGACATCCACTATTCAAGGGTATGGATCAATCATAAAATAAAACTCATTAAGTACGGTATCCATCATACGGCGACATTAAACCATTAGGGATCCTATCAACATATATGACAATGAGGGTACGGACCTAATGTCTCGTACAGTATATCACTCATGATTCACAACATTATATATATCTATATACCTATATCCCAGGTCACATCTGTAGGGTTCCTAGGCACACTCAAGAGGTTCCACAAGGCATCGACCATGACAAAATCAAATTTTTCTTGTGCCGAGAGACCCTAATACTAGATCGATGACTAGAGGTAAAGGCGAAACAACAACTAGTTAACAACTTAACTACTAAGTGAATGGAAATACAACCTTTGTAGATCCGGTCCTCCACTTCCTTAGCTCCATGATGATTTCCCTCCGCTGGGATCATCGGATCCCGGACTCTAGCGATGGCTTCGTCGAAGAAATGATCGGGCTAGGTCGTCGACTTCGATGCCGAAGATGATCTACGTTGAGGCAAGTCAAGATCAAGCTCCAACTTCACTAAGTCATGAAACTTGTGAAGAAAACACCCTATACTACATGGCAAGTGGTAGAGGATGAAGAAATAGGAAGTGGGTTCACTTTGGATTTAGATTTCTCACTTGTAATTTTTGTAGCAAAGGTTTTTCTTTCTTCTTGAAGAAGAAGAAGAAGAAGAAAGAAAAAGAATGAATTAATTCATAAAATAAAATCAAGTGATGCCTTATCATATTTGCAACCATGGTTGAGTGTAGAGAATAAACTATGGTTTAGGTTTAATGGTTAGGTTAAGCATAAAACAAAAATGGTAGACTTATTCAAAGCTTCATGAAGCTTCAACTATAAAACAAAGCAAGCCACCATTTCCTTTTTTGCCAAAAAATGAATTAAAGAAAATAAATAAAACATTTAAAACCCTAACCATTAACATAAACATGGTTTAAAGTAAACACACGCCCAAGTTTGCATGTATCATCAAACATGATACAAACTAGTGCACAAACATATATCACATATACAATGTGCACAATCAAGTGAGAAAATAATCTTAAGTGAACCAATACTAGTTAATGTAAAGTAATATATCAAATATATAATTATACATTAAATCATTAAATCAACACTTGATTTAACGATCCGGTCATATCGCATATGACCGACTAATATCCAATGCATCGACTTATCGAATCAATCCTCGATTCGATAACTAGGTTATATCGCATACAACCAATCGATACATTCATCGCGAGAATAGAATACGTTATCACATACATGCATTATTCTCGGTCCCGCACATATCTCATATGCTCTCCTATTTCATTTCGCTTGTGCCTGGAAATTGTTGGTTGTATGTATGCCCTAGAGGCCAGTATTGTACAGATGATGTATATTATATTGGATGCTTGGACATATATAGAGATGACTTTCTTGCTCGATATGATAGTATGCTATCTGGTTGCTCTTTATCTTAAAATGTATACTTGTCTCTTTATACTGTCTTATGGTTACATGTTGGTAAAGCCCTTAGGATGTGTACTTGACTACCTGGACTATGATGCGGATCATACTAGTGGGGACATGGTAGTCCATAAGTACATCCTTCAAGGTCCCTAGTCATGGGTGTATCGAGACAGGGCATCGATATACCAGAGTAGACTAGCGTATACTCTTCTCGACCCATGAGATGGGCGATGGATGATCCCATATCCATTGGTGTTTGACATCAGAGATGGTATACGGGTGCTCAGTGGAGACTGGGTACACTGGACGGACTCGCCGAGAACTCCCAGTTGGTATTATACCTCACGTCAGATGGCAGTTCTCAGGTGACACTTGTGCAGGTTAGTCTGTATACCCGAGATCGTCATAGAGTCTTGTGTGATTCCCACTGTGCTTTGATTTCCACCTTACCACGTCCATGAGGGCGTGCAAAACGGTGGTTTTTAGGTACAGTCCCGAGTCACATGGAGGCAATGAGCGATAGGAGGGGTTTCGTCTCTCCCGGTATTGGGGGTTGATGTTGCGCTGTGCTCGATTGGCCGTAACAGGGAAGTCCCCGGCCAGGGCTGATTCAGAGATTTGCTGGTAAGTGTTACCAGTAGTTTCTCGACCCGTTATGAGCCTCACATCGGCACGACTTATCGGTTATTGGGGTCTGACGTTTACCACCCCTAGACTTGATATGCGACATATCAGACGAGGAGACCGGACTTTACGTGAAGTGTTGCCGATTGGCTCAACGGGAGTTGTAGCAGGTTCGCTTGTTCTCTTCTGATCGCTCAATACGTGGGTGGACGTTACGTTTAGCTGACCGCTTGCGGCTTGGGGTTGCTTGATATGATCATCATCCACTGCCGGCGTATTGATGAGTCTTAGAGTCCCACAATGGAGTTTCTTAGTCCAGGCGAAACGTTGTGGTGCGCGTATGCGATATGCGCCTGGACCCGATTAAAATACGCGTATAGGATACTGTATATTGATCGGTCGGCTTGCTTTTGGTGGGGTCATATGTGATATGGACGGATTAATAAATCATGTGTTGATTTATCATTTAACCATTAGTTTCTCACTTGAAATCCTTTCTTGAGTTTGATTGATGTATGCATGCATGTATGCCTTCTTTATAGATTCATGCACATATGGATGTACATACACACATGCATACATACATACATCCTTCATGGTTGTACATACATGAAAATGGTGGCAATATAAGACTCACACCATGGCTTTATATATGGATTTTATTGCATTTGATTTAAAACAAAAAGGAAAATAGAAAATGGTTCATTGATTTGTTTCTACACTCTTCTTTTGACCTAACCATTCTCACCCACCTTTTAACCTTGGGTAAACTTTCCTTTTGTGTTTTAACTCAAGTTCAATAAGATATTCATTGTTTAACCATGGTTTGAGATGAGGACAAGAAAATATATATACATATATTTTCATTTTTCTTTAACAAGAGTTATTCTTTTCACTCTTGTTAAAGAATAGCCATCATCTTCTTCTTCCTCTCTCATTTGCTCTCTAGATTTTTGTAGTGAGCAATACACTCATCAAGTTAGGTTTTTGAAGTGAGAAAAACCACCACAATATCATTCTACACAAGTTTAGCCCACTTGTTTAGAGTGTTATCTTCCTTTCTTCTCTTGAAAAAGCGAAGTTGCAAGCTTGGACTAGGAGCTTCGGGTGGATCGTCGTGGACACTAGGGGACTTCAAGAGAACCCTCCTCCAACCCTCAAGTGGCCAAGGAGTCTAGCGTAGAGAGCTACAAAGGTTGTACTCTCAAAACCCTAGCATTTCTTTCATGAGATGATGTGTGATATTTGAAACCCTAATTTTTCTAGGAACGATCTTTTGTTTGTTAACTTAGCACCCTAAAAAACTCAATCTTTGGTACATGTGATGCTTCCAAACCCTTCATGAGGTGCTAGGCTAACCCAACATTGGTATCAGAGCTACTAGGCATTGGATGTCGACCTATGGGGAGTTCTCACTGTGTGACAGTGTGGCGAAGCATAGGCTCTTACCCCCAGGGTGTCCCGAGACCGGAAGGTGTTCCTGCGGGTTGTAGTCCTCGCGAGGGGGCATGCGTAAAAAGCACCTCCTGAGGGACCCGTTGGTGCTACAGCGACCCCATTGGATGGGGTGGCTGCCTGACTAACATTGGTATCAGAGCCGACCTAGAACATTATGCGACACTTTTACGAAGTAAAAATCCCGATCGGATCAAAATACGGCATTTCGGGACCTTCTCTGGTCAATTTTTAAAATCTGACATTTTTCAGAATTAAAAATACTTAAAAAATACAGCAGGAAAAAATAAGAAACACTGTGAATTTCGAAGCCCTGATCCGTACAAATCGCCGCGGAACCGCGGCAAATCCTTGCTTAGGCCGCGGCTCCGCGGCCGTACAGAGGCATCATTACTTCCTGTTTGCACAGTAATTCTTATAAATGCTTGTATATTGTTTTAGGTATGTTTAATCTGAATATCGTACTGTAAATTCTGGAGATGGTTATGGACTCGGCGATTCGATCGGAATTTTCATTTCGTTTCTTTTCCGGGTAAATTAGAAAGTATTGAAGTGTTCGAACGAGTCTCATTTGCTCACTTTTCACGGGGTTTAAATACTTTGGAGATACGTGCAAGTTTTGTGGTGGACCCTCTAGAAGACAACAAACCTTAACTCGATTATGTGACCGTCTTGAACTGCCCTTTGAACCTTAGGGTTTAGGGCAGTACGGCGTGCCACATGTGAGGCGTTGGCTTGACCCTTCTACGGCTGGACCGCTACTACTGTGTCACACTCCGGGTTTTTTGAACTCCGCTCAAGTGTTGTGCTTTAGCGAATCTTGGGTATTTGATCGTTCGTTCGAAAACTTTAATACTGTCTAATTATCTGGAATGTGATGCAATATGTGGAATTCATATAGTTGGACATGAAATACGAAGTATGTGATATTTCACATTTACGATATTTAAAGAGAATGTGGATTCCAAATATTGCAGTTTTACACTTTCTTTTCTGTGACCGTAAGTGTAGTATGTCGATATTGCCGATTGTCGTTGCTATACGTCGATGACAATCGGTGTATGCATACTTACTTACGTTGATGATATGAGATATTATGTGTTGCTGAGATATGATGTGCAGGATTGTCGCGATTGAATAGCCGGGGTTTTTTTTATGTGAGATGAGAGTTTTATATTTTCATTCATGTATATTCAAATGTAATGTAATATTCTTTTATTTGGGGCACTTCCGGGTTGAGGTTGATGCCACCAGTGTTGTATATTATTTACTTTTCCACGTTAGGATGGACCCAAGGAGGGGAGCACAGGTGACCGGGTTCTGGGGTTCAGTGGGAGGCCATCTCGAGGAGTCGAGACCGGGTCTCCTAAACTCCAGAATTGGTAGGGTTGCTTGCCGCTCTCGTAGGGGTCCAGGGTGTGGGCGTGGCTATTCATCGCGACTATGGAATCCGTATTTTCTATTGTTGGCTAAATACTAAATACGGACGTCCTAGTATATCCCACATTATATCTATGTTTCTGCTGCAATATCTGTGATGTGATCATTAGATATGTTCTGTGATGGATACTTTATGTAGTATATATGATATATTATATAGACGTTACTTATGTTTTGCACCCGCACTAGCCCTGCCCTGCTCTGTCGTTAGTTACCTAACCTAACGGTGCACGAGGGGACATCGAGGCGAATGCGGATGGCATAACTGTACGTCGTATTTATCTGTAATGTTTAGGTGACTTAAATGATGGGACTTCATTAATGTGATTAATGAAAGAAAAGAAACCTAAAAGATGTTGTAGAATCAAATTTTCAAATAAAAGGGTAGCTACAGTTTTGCTTTGCATAGCGGTATATATGATATACCATGCACCTTATTCGATGAGGAAAGAGCCGAGATCCTTTCACCATGAGTGACCTCTTTAGCAAAACTGGCAGATGCTACAACACTCGGTTTGACTTTTGACTGCTTTTGGAGTTTTGCTTTGCACAGTGATATATATGAAATACCCTGCACCTTATTCGATGAGGAAAGAGCCGAGATCCCTTCACCGGGAGTGACCTCTTTAGAAAAACTAAAAAAAGCCTCAAAATCACTTCATTTCAAAATTTCACTTGATTCTACAACGATATCAAGTTCATTACGCAATAGGTTTTCAGAAAAACCTGTCGTAGCCCTCCGTCATTTCAGATAAGTTGTATATAGTATTCGTGCTACATTTGTTGGCTTTCGTCAAGGTGTAGTGTGTGGTAGCTATATGCTGCTTATCTGCTGCATATGATGCGACTGGATTAGGGTAGTCGTACGGCTTTGTTGGCTTTCGTCAAGGGTCATGCGGGTGGGTTTAATTCAGTCAAGAAATGTACGAGTTGAACTTGACTAGCGGGCTGTGGTTTGTTGGCTTTCGTCAAGGTCATAGCGTGTTAGGGGCAAAATATTATCGGGAATTTCAGGTTTTGAAATTTGCAATGAGATTGCATACCTTCTATGAGATAGTTAGATCCCGATACCCACTGCGAGTAATTGTTACTCCTGGGAGAGTTTTACACAGGACAATTAGCCGATCAAGTAGGTGTCTAGAAAGGTGTCAACGGGGTTACGCCTCTGGGAAAACGAGGTTTACTTTAATTAGGTCCGTGCGAAAGCACGGGGAACCTCCCTCAAAGTACCGACACCGGCCTGGCTGAAAGATCGGCGAAGTTGTAGGGTGTAATTAATCCCGGCTAGTCTTTCCTTTTAGGGTTTGAAGGAAGATTTGATAAAAAACAGTGGGAGTCATCCTGATTAGATAAGATAATAACCAATCTGATCTTGCAAGAGCATACGCCAAAGTGTTTTCTTCTCTCTCTCTCTCCAGGTAGCGACCATGTCATGCCTTAATCAAGATAATAATATGGATGTATTGACCGAACCCGCAAGTTATATTGTGCTGGGGAACGTTGGTTCCGTTCTTTCTTATAAGAGTTAGAGGAATGAACAGGACATAGGGGAAAGTACATGATGATGCATTTTCTTCGGGTGTGTTCGTTACAGAGAACTGTTTCTCCATTTGCCCTACGTCCTGGGTATTAGATACCGGGTCAGGATCCCATATATGTAATCAGTTACATGGGCTTTGGAAAGGTAGAGAACTTGGAGAAGGTGATAAAGACATTAGAGTTGGAAATGGTGCAATTGTTGCAGCTAAGACTGTCGGGGAATATCACCTTGCATTACCAACTAGTAATACATTAGTTCTGAACGAATGCTATTACATTTCGAACCTGATATGCAACATTATATCGGTTTCTTTGTTGAGTAAAGAAGGATATAATTTTGTATTAAAGGATAATGTTATGAACATTTTCCGTAACCAAAAGTTGGTTGGATCAGGCACGTTGTGCAATGGCATTTATGTTCTAAATCAATCAACAGTTCTGAGCATAACAAACACACACAAGAGGAAGAGTTCAGAACTGAACGAATCCTTCTTATGGCATTGTAGACTGGGTCACATCAATGCGACACGACTGGCTAAGTTGCATAAGGATGGATATTTGAAACCGTTCGAATTTTCATCTTATGACACTTGCCAGTCATGTCTCAAAGGCAAGATGACCAAAACTCCGTTTACGGGACACGGAGAAAGAGTTACCGAACTCTTAGGGCTGATACATAGTGATGTATGCGGTCCCATGTCTACACATGCCAGGGATGGTTCTTCGTTCTTCATTACATTCACTGACGATCTCTCAAGATACGGACATGTGTTCTTGATAAGACACAAGTCTGAAGCTTTTGAGAAATTTAGAGAATATAAACAAGAAGTCGAGAACCAAACCGGAAAAAGTATTAAAATCCTTCGATCTGATCGAGGAGATGAATACTTGAGCAGTGAATTCCTAGACTTCCTAAAAGAGAATGGGATTCTCTCTCAGCTGACTCCTCCATATACACCATAGCACAATGGTGTATCAGAACAGAGGAACCGCACCCTATTAGATATGGTGCGCTCTATGATGAGCACAGCTGAGTTACCTATTTACTTCTGGGGGTATGCGCTTGAAACAGCCATACATCTATTGAATATGGTCCCCACCAAATCTGTGCCTACCACTTCAAATGAGATATAGAAAAGGAAGAGACCATGTCTTAACTCTGTTAAGATATGGGGTTGTCCAGCCTATGTCAAACGACAAAATCCGGAAAAACTCGAGGCACGGTCTGTTCTATGCAAATTTATAGGATATCCCAAGAATTCACAAGGGTATATCTTCTACCACCCTGAGGAACAAAGAGTGTTTGTTTCTCGGCATGCCACCTTTTTAGAAAAGGAATTTCTTGAAAAAGAGATTAGTGGTCATGAGGTAGAACTGGAAGAGGTTCCAGCTACAAAAGCTGCAACAGAAGATCTGGTGGAACCAGAGGATTCCGTAGTTCCCAATGAACCCCAGCCACTCCGCCGATCTAGTAGGGTTCCTCGCGCACCTGAGAGATACTACGGTTTTCTCATGGATGGTGGGAGCGAGGATTGCATCATGGAGGATGATGACCCAACTAGTTTCGAGAAGGCCATCACAAGTGGGGACTCAGTGAAATGGCTCGATGCAATGCGGTCTGAGATGGAATCCATGTACACCAACAAAGTATGGACTTTGGAAGATGCTCCTGAAGGGGTAAAACCCATTGGGAGCAAGTGGATCTTCAAGAAAAAACTTGGTGTAGATGGGAAAGTAGAGACTTTCAAAGCTAGACTTGTTGCAAAGGGTTTTCGTCAAAGACCAGGTGTGGACTATGACGAAACCTTTTCTCCGGTGGCTATGATTAAATCCATCCGGATCATGCTTGCCATCGCTGCATATCATGATTATGAAATCTGGCAAATGGATGTTAAGACCCCCTTTCTAAACGGTGATTTAGAAGAGTGCATGTACATGACTCAGCCAGAAGGCTTCGTAGATAGTGGGAGCGGCGGGAAGGTGTGCAAGCTGCTTAAATCCATTTATGGATTAAAGCAAGCATCGCGGAGTTGGAACATCTGCTTTGACGTCGTTATCAAAGAGTTTGATTTCGTCAAAAACGTAGATGAACCTTGTATTTACAAGAAGGTAGCAGAGAGTAAGGTTGTCTTCCTCTTATTGTACGTGGACGACATACTCTTGATAGGAAATGACATTCCTATGCTGCAATCGGTCAAGCTCTTCTTATCACAAAGATTCTCAATGAAAGATCTTGGTGATGCCTCCTGCATATTGGGAATTATGATCTATAGAGATAGATCCAAAAGGATATTGGGATTGTCCCAATCCAGGTACATTGACACCATAGTAAAGATGTTTAGTATGGAAGAATCCAAGCATGCGAATTTACCCACGATCTCTAGAGTCACTCTCTCCAAAGAGATGTCTCCCAAGACTGATTTGGAGAGAGCTCGCATGCAAGGGATACCCTATGCTTCGGCTGTAGGCTCTATCATGTTCGCGATGGTATGTACCAGACCCGATGTAGCATACTCACTAAGTGTAGTGAGCAGGTATCAAGCTGATCCTAGAGAGAGTCACTGGACAGCAGTGAAGGGCATTCTCAAGTACTTACGAAGGACTAAAAAGATTCTCTTGGTGTATGGTAACGGAGAACTCCAAGTGGAGTCCTTTAACGATTCGAGCTTCCAGAGTGATAAGGATGACTCTAAGTCGCAGTCGGGATTTGTCATTACCCTTTACGGAGGGGCAGTTAGCTGGAAGAGTTCCAAGCAGGAAAATGTGGCAGACTCGACGATGGAGGCTGAATACATCGCTGCCAACGATGCTGTCAAAGAGGCTGTCTGGATCAAAAAGTTCATTACTGAACTTGGAGTGGTTCCATCCATTGAGCATCCAATACCTTTGTATTGCGATAACAATGGAGCGGTGGCTTTGGCCAAGGAACCCAGGTCTCATCAGCGATCCAGGCATATTCTAAGGCGGTATCACCTGATCCGGGAGATAGTTGATCGTCGGGAGATCGAGGTCAGGAGGGTTGACACGAAGAATAACACAGCGGATCCACTCACGAAGGCCATTCCCCAGATACAGTTTGAGAGACTCTTCGGGATGCTCGGTAAGCGATACTACAGCAGCTTGCCCTAGTGCAAGTGGGAGATTGTTAGTTGTATGTATGCCCTAGGGGCCAGTATTGTACAGATGATGTATATTATATTGGATGCTTGGACATATATAGAGATGACTTTCTTGCTCGATATGATAGTATGCTATCTGGTTGCTCTTTATCTTAACATGTATACTTGTTTCTTTATACTGTCTTATGGTTACAGGTTGGTAAAGCCCTTAGGATGTGTACTTGACTACCTGGACTATGATGCGGATCATACTAGTGGGGACATGGTTGTCCATAAGTACATCCTTCAAGGTCCCTAGTCGTGGGTGTATCGAGACAGGGCATCGATATACCAGAGTAGACTAGCGTATACGCTTCTCGACCCATGAGATGGGCGATGGATGATCCCATATCCATTGGTGTTTGACATCAGAGATGGTATACGGGTGCTCAGTGGAGACTGGGTACACTGGACGGACACGCCGAGAACTCCCAGTTTGTATTATACCTCACGTCAGATGGCAGTTCTCAGGTGACACTTGTGCAGGTTAGTCTGTAGACCCGAGATCGTCATAGAGTCTTGTGTGATTCTTACTGTGCTTTGATTTCCACCTTACCACGTCCATGAGGGCGTGCAAAACGGTGGTTTTTGGGTACAGTCCCGAGTCACATGGAGGCAATGAGCGATAGGAGGGGTTTCGTCTCTCCCGGTATTGGGGGTTGATGTTGCGCTGTGCTCGATTGGCCGTAACAGGGAAGTCCCTGGCCAGGGCTGATTCAGAGATTTGCTGGTAAGTGCTACCAGTAGTTTCTCGACCCGTTATGAGCCTCACATCGGCACGACTTATCGGTTATTGGGGTCTGACGTTTACCACCCCTAGACTTGATATGCGACATATCAGACGAGGAGACCGGACTGTACGTGAAGTGTTGCCGGTTGGCTCGACGGGAGTTGTAGCAGGTTCACTTGTTCTCTTCTGATCGCTCAATACCCGGGTGGCCGTTACATTTAGCTGACCGCTTGCGGCTTGGGGATGCTTGATATGATCATCACCCACTGCCGGCGTATTGACGAGTCTCAGAGTCCCACAATAGAGTTTCTTAGTCCAGGCGAAACGTTGTGGTGCGCGTATGCGATATGCGCATGGACCCGTTAAAATACGCGTATAGGATACCGTATATTGATCGGGCGGCTTGCTTTTGGTGGGGTCATATGTGATATGGCCGGATTGATAAATCAAGTGTTGATTTATCATTTAACCATTAGTTTCTCACTTGAAATCCTTTCTTGAGTTTGATAGATGTATGCATGCATGTATGCCTTCTTTATAGATTCATGCACATATGGATGTACATACACACATACATACATACATACATACATCCTTCATGGTTGTACAAACATGAAAATGGTGGCAATATAAGACTCACACCATGGCTTTATATATGGATTTTATTGCATTTGATTTAAAACAAAAAGGAAAATAGAAAATGGTTATCATTGATTTGTTTCTACACTCTTCTTTTGACCTAACCATTCTCACCCACCTTTTAACCTTGGGTAAACTTTCCTTTTGTGTTTTAACTCAAGTTCAATAAGATATTCATTGCTTAACCATGGTTTGAGATGAGGACAAGAAAATATATATACATATATTTTCATTTTTCTTTAACAAGAGTTATTCTTTTCACTCTTGTTAAAGAATAGCCATCATCTTCTTCTTCCTCTCTCATTTTCTCTCTAGATTTTTGTAGTGAGCAATACACTCATCAAGTTAGGTTTTTGAAGTGAGAAAAGCCACCACAACATCATTCTATACAAGTTTAGCCCACTTGTTTAGAGTGTTATCTTCCTTTCTTCTCTTGAAAAAGCGAAGTTGCAAGCTTGGACTAGGAGCTTCGGGTGGATTGTCTTGGACACTAGGTGACTTCAAGAGAACCCTCCTCCAACCCTCAAGTGTGTAAAGAGTCTAGCGTAGGGAGCTACAAAGGTTGTACTCTCAAAACCCTAGCATTTCTTTCATGAGATGATGTGTGATATTTGAAACCCTAATTTTTCTAGGAACGATCTTTTGTTTGTTAACTTAGCACCCTAAAAAACTCAATCTTTAGTACATGTGATGCTTCCAAACCCTTCATGAGGTGCTAGGCTAACCCAATAGAAACCTCTGTGTAGGACTCTAAAGACTCGTCAATACGCCGGCAGCAGGTGATGATCATATCAAACACCCACAAGCCGCAAGCGGTCTGCTAAACATAACGGCCACCCGGGTATTGAGCGATTAGAAGATCAACGAGCAAGCCCGCTCACACTCCTATGAATCCAACCAGTAACACTTACCATACAGTCCGGTCTGATCGTCTGATATGTCGCATATCTCGCCTAGGGGTGGCAAACGTCAGACCCCAATAGCTCGATAAGTCGTGTCGATATGAGGTCTATAACAGTTTGAGAAACTACTGGTAACACTTACCGGTAAATCTCAGCAACCCTGGCTAGAGATTTCCGGTTATAGCCAATCAAACACAGCGCAACATCAACTCCCTATACCGGGAGAGACGAATCCCCTCCTATCGCTCATTGCCTTCATGTGATTCGGGACTGTACCCAAAAACAACCATTTTGCACGCCCTCTTGGACGTGGTAAGGTAGAAATCAAAGCACAGTGGTAATCACACAAGACTCTATGACTATCTCGGGTCTATAAACTAATCTGTACCAGTGTCACCAAAGAACTGCCATCTGACGTAAGGTATAATACCATCTGGGAGTTCTCGGCTAGTCCGTCCAGTATACCCAGTCTCCACTGAGCACCCGTATATCATCTCTGATGTCAAACAACAATGGATATGGGATCATCCATCGCCCATCTATATGGGTCGAGAAGCTACATGCTAGTCTACTCTGGTATATCAATGCCCCGTCTTGATATACCCACGACTAGGGACTTTGAAGGATGTACGTATGGACTACCACATCCCCACTAGTATGATCTGCATCATAGTCCAGGTAGTCAAGTACACATCCTAAAGGCTTTACCAACATGTAACAGAGAGAAAATCAGTGTACACGTTAAGGTAAAGAGTAACCAGATAGCATACTATCATATCGAGCAAGAAAGTCATCCCTATATATGTCCAAGTATCCACTACAATATGCATCCTATCTATGGTAATGGCCTCTAGGGCATACATATAACTAACAATCTCCCACTTGAACTAGGGCCATCCGATAGCAGTGGTTGTAGTATCTCATACTCAACCATCCCATAAAAGTCTCTCTCTGGGAAAAGGCCTTTCGTGAGTGGATCCGTTGTGTTGTCCTCTGAGTCTTCTCTCCTAACCTAGATCCCCTGGAGATCAACCATCTCCATGATCAGGTGATACTGCCTAAGAATATGTCTGGATCACTGATGGGACGGGCATTCCTTGGCATAAGCCACAAGTCCATTGTCACACAATGGGAGGAACGAAGTTCATCTCATGAACTAATATACATCCAGACTGCCTCTTTGGTAGCATCATAAGTAGCGATGTATCCAGCCTTTATCGTTTAGTATGCTACGGTATCTAGCTTAGAACTCTTCCAACATACCGTCCCTTTACTGAGGGTAAAGACAATGCCTGTGACTGACATTCAGTCGTCCTTAACACCCTGGAACCTTTCCAGTGATTCTCCCCAGGATCATTTGATACCTTCTCACTACAACTAGTGAGAATCCTAACATCTAATTACTTCTATCTCATAGATCAAAACTCAGGATTTAGGAGGTATCACTTTGATCCTATATGGAGAATCCTTGTGATATACAGAGATTGACCGAGCGTAGCATAGGAAACTCCTTCCCCATCAAGAGTATGTCATCCATGTACTCTACGAGGATCATCACCATACTCCTTACTACCTTTTTGTATATACAAGGTTCATCTACCATTTTGATGATGTCAAACTCTTTGACTATCTCATCAAAACAGATGTTCCAACTCCGTGATGCCTGCTTTAACCTTATAAAGCATCTTGTACACGTTTCCGCTGCTCCTACTATCTACGAAGCCCTCTGGCTGTGTACTTACAGACGCTCTCTTCTAAAACATCATTTTAGAAAAGCAGTCATGACACCCAACCGCCAGATATCGTAGTCATGGTATGTAGCCGTGGCAAGTAGGATCTGGATGGACTTAAGCATAGCCACTAAAAAAGGTTTCATCATTATCCACGCCTGGTCGATGATGAAAATCTTTAACATGTCTAGCTTTGAAAGTCTCAACTTTTCCATCTACACCAAGTAATCTTCTCAAGATATACTTGTTCCTGATGGGGATTTAACCCTTCAGATAAAGCAACCAAAGTCCATACTTTGCTGATGTATAAAGATTCCATCTCAGATCGCTAAGCATCCAGCCATTCTTATAGAGTCCCACTCCTGATGGCCTGCTTGAAACTAGTTGGGTCATCATCTCATGATGCAATCCTCGCTCCCACTGTCATAGAAAAACAGAAGTATCTCTCAGGTGGGTGAGAAACCCTACTGGATCGGCGGAGAGGCTGAGGTTCGTTGGTATCTACTGAATCTTTTGGTTCTACCAAATCATCTGCTGTAGTTTGTATAGATGGAACCTTTCCAGTTCTACACAACTGACCTTGCCTCGAGCTTGTCCGGATTTTGCTTTTTGACATAGGCCGGACAACCCGAAATCTTAACAAGCTTAAGATATGGACTCTTCCCTTTCCATATCACATATGAAGTGGTAGGCACTGATTTGATTCGAACCTAATTCAATAGGTATGCAGCTTCTCAAGCGCATAATTCCCAAAAGGAAATAGGTAATTCAGTAGTACTCATCATAAAGCACACCATATCAAATAGGGTGTAATGGCTCCGCCCCGATACACCGACATGATGTGGTGTATGCGGAGGAATAATGCTGAGAGAGAATCACATTCTCCTTTAGAATAGTCCAGGATTTCAGTGCTCAAGTATTCTCCTCCCTGATCTTATCATAGGACATAATACTTATACCCGTTTTGGTTCTCTACTTCTAACTTATATTCTGTGAATATCTCAAAAGGTTCGGACTTGTGTTTCAACAGGAACATGTGTCTGAATCTTGAGAGATCATCAGAGAATGTAATGAAGTACAAAGAACCGGTCCTGGCATGTGTAGACAGGAGACCTTACATACATCATCATGTTTCAGTCCCAAGAGTTTACTAACTCTTTCTTTGTTTCCAATAAACAGAGCTATGGTCATCTAATCTTTGTGACATGACTAGTAAGTTTCACGAGATGTAAATTCAAACTAATTTAAATATGCATCTAAATGTAACTTCAGCCAGTCGGGTCGCATTGATATGACCTAGTTTACCTCAAGAAGGATTCGTTCATATCTGAACTCTTCCTCTTGTGTGTGTTCCGTATACTAAGAACTGTAGTTTGATTTAGAACATCAATGCTTTTAGATAACGTGCCTGAACCGATCAACTTTTGATATAGGAAATGTTCAAAACATTATCCAACAATACAAAATTATATCCTTCTTTACTAATAATGAGACTGATATGATTTTGTATATCAGGTTCGGTATCTAATAACATTCGTTCAGAATCAATGTATTTGGAATACAGGGTGACAGTGACCAACAGACTTGGCTGCAACACTTGCACCGTTTTCTGTCTCATGAAACTTATCACCCGTTCTCAGTTCTCTACCTTTCTGTAGCCCTATGTAACAGATTACATATCTGGGATCCTGATCCGGTATCTCATATTCAGGACGTAAAGAATACTGAGAAAAAGTTCTGTATAATGAACACACCCGAAGATGATGCATCAGCATGCACTCTCTTCGTTTCGGCGGCATGGGAATCCTGGTATTCCCCTATTTCCTGCTCTTTCTTATAACATTTATAAGTTGGAGCGGGACCAACGTTCCCCAACTCAGTATAACAAGTGGGTTCGGTCAAATATCCGTATTATTATCTTGATTAAGGCGTGATATGGTCGCTACCTGGAGAGAGAGAGAAGAAAACACTCAGCGTATGCTCTTGCAAGATCAGATTGGTTATTATTTTATCTGATTAGGATGGCTCTCACTGTTTTAATCAAATCTTCCTTCAAACCCTAAAAGGAAAGACTAGCCGGGATTAATTACACGCTACAAGTTCGCCAATCTTTCTGCCAGGCCAGTGTCGGTACTTTGAGGGAGGTTCACCGTGCTTTCGCACGGACCTAATTACAGTAAACCTCGTTTTCCCAGAGGCGTAACCCCATTGACACATTTCTAGACACCTACTAGATCGGCTAATTGTAATGTGTAAAACTCTCCCAGGAGTAACTCTTACTCGCAGCGGGTATCGGGATCCAACTATCTCATAGAAGGTATGCAATCTCATTGCAAATTTCAACACTTGAAATTCCCGATAATATTTTGCCCCAAACGATCTATGACCTTGACAAGGTCAACAAACTATAGACCGTAAGTCAAGTTCAACCCGTCATTTCTTGATTGAATCAAACCCACCCGCACGACCCTTGACAAGGTTAACAAGGTCGTACGACTACCCTAACCCAATCTGCATCATATGCATAAGCAGATAAATACTGGTTAGCTACCGCACACTGCGCCTTGACAAGGTCAACAAACGCAGCACGAATACTAAGCAGGACTTATCTGAAATGACGGAGGGCTAGGACAGGTTTTTCTAAAAACCTATTGCGTAATGAACTTGATATCGTTGTAGAATCAAATAATTTTAAAAATGGAGTGATTTTTAGGCTTTTCTAGTTTTGCTAAAGGGGTCACTCCCGGTGAAGGGATCGTCGGCCCTTTCCTCATCGAATAAGGTGTAGGATATTCTACAAGGAACACCGCGATGCAAAGCAAGAACTATAGGAGCAATCAAAAGACAAACCGAGGGGTGTAGCATCTGCCAGTCATTGCTAAAGGAGTCACTCCCGGTGAAGGGATCTCGGTCCTTTCCTTTTCGAATAAGGTGCAGGATGTTCTACAAGGAACACTGCGATGCAAAGCAAGAACTGTAGCTACCTGGTTTTGAAAATTCGATTCCACAACATCTTTAGGTTTCTTTTTCTTTCATTAATCATATTAATGAAGTCCCATCATTTAAGTACCTAAACATCACAGATAAATACGACGTACACTTATGCCATCCGTATTCGCCTCGATGTCCTCTCGTGCACCGTTAGGTTAGGTAACTAACGGCAGAGCAGGGCAGGGCTAGCGCGGGTGTGAAACATTAGTAACTTCTATATAATATATCATATATATTGTATCTATCACAGAACATCACATTATCACATCACAGATAATGCAACAGAGAATATCATATGAAATATTGGATATACTAGGACGTCCGTGTTTTTAATACGAGCCAGTATAAAACAAGGATTCCACGGTCGCGATAATAGCCAAACCCACACCCCTAGACCCCTATGAGAGCGGCAAGCAATCCTACCAATTCTAGAGTTAGGAGACCCGGACTCGACTCCTCGAGTTGGTCTCCCACTGGACCCTAGAACCCGGTTACTTGTGCTCCCCTCCTTGGGTCTATCCTAGTGCGGAAAAGTAAATAATATACAAAAGGTGACATCTTCCGCAACCTGGAAGTGCCCCAATAAAAGAATATTACTTACAAATTTTTATATGAATGAAAATGAAAAACACTCATCTCACATAAAAAAAAACCCGGCTATTCAAACGCGACGATCCAATATAACACATCCAGCAACACATAACATCACATGTCATCAACGTAAGTAAATATGCGCATCCCAATTGTCGTTGACATATAACAACGAAACCGGCGATATCACATATTACACTTACGGTCACAGAAAAGAAAGTGTAAAACTAGAACAGTTGGAATCCGCAACCTGCTTAGACATCGCATGCCTAATCAAATGAATTCCTTAGACATCGCATGCCTAACAATTATAAACCACACATTTTAGTCTCATTTATCAAAAACTCTTTTCAATATCAAGTCGGGCAATTCAACAGGATTCCCGACATTCTGATCGAATGCTCGTCGCAAACTTTAGTGGTCGGCCGCACCTCGGTACCGTCGACGAAGTGCACCAAGGCGGAACACCGCTACCGCGAGCACCCGAACGGATGCTTTCGGCGGCGGGGTTCTCCTACAGTCACTTGATCGGGGCTTTGGGGTGTAGCTGTCTATTAATTTTACCGGCGAGTATCCGCGTACGCAACGTGATTGCGACAGACTTTTGATCACATCAAAATCCCGTGGCAACCGATCAAGTGAGACTAAACTGCTATGTTTATAACATTCATTCAGTTATCTCATAACTACTTGTGAATTCCAATTATTGTACCATATTCCAGATAAATAGAAAATGTTAAACTTTCCGATCGAACAATCAAACACCTAAGTTTTCTCGAAACAGATCAACACATGAAATAAGTTTAAAAACATTCACTTCATGCATCAGTACCAACGGTCCAGCCGTAGAAGGGTCAAGCCAACTCCTCACATGTGGCACGCCGTACTGCCCCAAACCCTAAGGTTCAAAGGGCAGTTCAAGACGGTCACATAATCGAGTTAAGCTTTGTTGTCTTCTAGAGGGACCACTGCGTTACTTGCACTACTTAGAACGTTCTTAAACGACGGAAAAATCCAACACTTGGAAATTTCCCGGCAGGAGAAAAAGTGGGTATTTATATCCGGTCAACTTTTTAACATGTTCTAAAATACCCGGAAAAACACAGACAAAGTTAAAGATTCCGATCGAATCGTCGAGTCCCCAATACACCCCAGAAAACTCAACTCTTGAATATAAATTAAAAATTCCAATAAAATACAGCAACTCCAGTTAGGGATTACTGTGCAAACAGAAGTGAAAAAGGCCACTGTATTGCCGTGGAACCGCCGCCCAACCTAGGGAACGGCCGTGGTTCCGCGGCGGTTTAATGGATTTGGGCCCACGAATATCACAGTAATTCATAGAAAACCCTACTGAATATTTTGGCTATTTTTAATTTGGAAAAATCCACATTTTCAGAAAATGTACAGAGAAAGGTTTGAATTAGGGTTTCGGGGTTCGATCGGGTTTCTAACTTCGTCTATACTTCGCCTAAGGCTCTAGCTAGGCTCTGATACCACTGTAGGTCAGGTAGCCATCCCATCCAATGGGGTCGTTGTGGCACCAACGGGTCCCTCGGCAGCTACTTTTTATGCATGCCCCCTCGCGAGGACTACAACCCGCCGGAACACCTTCCGGACTCGGGACACCCTGGGGGTAAGAGCCTATGCTTCGCCACAATGTCACACAGTGAGAACCCCCCATAGGTCGACATCCAATGCCTAATAGCTCTGATACCATTGTAGGGTTCCTAGGCACACTCAAGAGGTTCCACAAGGCATTGACCATGCCAAAATCAAATTTTTCTTGTGCCGAGAGACCCTAATACTAGATCGATGACTAGAGGTAAAGGCGAAACAACAACTAGTTAACAACTTAACTACTAAGTGAATGGAAATACAACCTTTGTAGATCCGGTCTTCCACTTCCTTAGCTCCATGATGATGTCCCTCCGCTGCGATCATCGGATCCCGGACTCTAGCGATGGCTTCGTCGAAGAAATGATCGGACTAGGTCGTCGACTTCGATGCCGAAGATGATCTACGTCGAGGCAACTCAAGATCAAGCTCCAATTTCACCAAGTCATGAAACTTGTGAAGAAAACACCCTATACTACATGGCAAGTGGTAGAGGATGAAGAAATAGGAAGTGGGTTCAGTTTGGATTTGGATTTCTCACTTGGATTCATCACTTGTAATTTTTGTAGCAAAGGTTTTTCTTTCTTCTTGAAGAAGAAGAAGAAGAAAGAAAAAGAATGAATTAATTCATAAAATAAAATCAAGTGATGCCTTATCATATTTGCAACCATGGTTGAGTGTAGAGAATAAACTATGGTTTAGGTTTAATGGTTAGGTTAAGCATAAAACACAAATGGTAGACTTATTCAAAGCTTCATGAAGCTTCAACAATAAAACAAAGCAAGCCACCATTTCCTTTTTTGCCAAAAAATGAATTAAAGAAAATAAATAAAACATCTAAAACCCTAACCATTAACATAAACATGGTTTAAAGTAAACACACACCCAAGTTTGCATGTATCGTCAAACATGATACAAACTAGTGCACAAACATATATCACATATACAATGTGGACAATCAAGTGAGAAAATAATCTTAAGTGAACCAATACTAGTTAATGTAAAGTAATTTATAAAATATATAATTATACATTAAATCATTAAATCAACACTTGATTTAACGATCCGGTCATATCGCATATGACCGACTAATATCCAATGCATCGACTTATCGAATCAATCCTCGATTCGATAAGTAAGTTATATCGCATACAACCAATCGATATATTCATCGCGAAAATAGAATACGGTATCACATACATGCATTATTCTCGGTCCTGCACGTATCTCATATGCGCTCTATTTCGTTTCGCTTCAGCCAGGAAACTGTTAGTTGTATGTATGCCCTAGAGGCCAGTATTGTACAGATGATGTATATTATATTGGATGCTTGGACATATATAGAGATGACTTTCTTACTCGATATGATAGTATGCTATCTGGTTGCTCTTTATCTTAACATGTATACTTGTCTCTTTATACAGTCTTATGGTTACATGTTGGTAAAGCCCTTAGGATGTGTACTTGACTACCTGGACTATGATGCCGATCATACTAGTGGGGACATGGTAGTCCATAAGTACATCCTTCAAGCTCCCTAGTCGTGGGTGTATCGAGACAGGGCATCGATATACCAGAGTAGACTAGCGTATACGCTTCTCGACCTATGAGATGGGCGATGGATGATCCCATATCCATTGGTGTTTGACATCAGAGATGGTAACGGGTGCTCAGTGGAGACTGGGTACACTAGACGGACTCGCCGAAAACTCCCAGTTGGTATTATACCTCACGTCAGATGGCAGTTCTCAGGTGACACTTGTGCAGGTTAGTCTGTAGACCTGAGATCGTCATAGAGTCTTGTGTGATTCCCACAGTGCTTTGATTTCCACCTTACCACGTCCATGAGGGCGTGCAAAACGGTGGTTTTTGGGTACAGTCCCGAGTCACATGGAGGCAATGAACGATAGGAGGGGTTTCGTCTCTTCCGGTATTGGGGGTTGATGTTGCGCTGTGCTCGATTGGCCCTAACAGGGAAGTCCCTGGCCAGGGCAGATTCAGATATTTGCTGGTAAGTGTTACCAGTAGTTTCTCGACCCGTTATGAGCCTCACATCGGCATGACTTATCGGTTATTGGGGTCTGACGTTTACCACCCCTAGACTTGATATGCGACATATCAGACGAGGAGACCGGACTGTACGTGAAGTGTTGCCGGTTGGCTCGATGGGAGTTGTAGTAGGTTCGCTTGTTCTCATCTGATCGCTCAATACCCGGGTGGCCGTTACGTTTAGCTGACCGCTTGCGGCTTGGGGGTGCTTGATATGATCATCACCCACTGCCGACGTATTGACGAGTCTTAGAGTCCCACAATGGAGTTTCTTAGTCCAGGCGAAACGTTGTGGTGCGCGTATGCGATATGCGCATGGACCCGATTAAAATACGCGTATAGGATACCGTATATTGATCTGGCGGCTTGCTTTTGGTGGGGTCATATGTGATATGGCCGGATTGATAAATAAAGTGTTGATTTATCATTTAACCCTTAGTTTCTCACTTGAAATCCTTTCTTGATTTTGATAGATGTATGCATGCATGTATGCCTTCTTTATAGATTCATGCACATATGAATGTACATACACACATACATACATACATACATCCTTCATGGTTGTACATACATGAAAATGGTGGCAATATAAGACTCACACCATGGCTTTATATATGGATTTTATTGCATTTGATTTAAAACAAAAAGGAAAATAGAAAATGGTTATCATTGATTTGTTTCTACACTCTTCTTTTGACCTAACCATTCTCACCCACCTTTTAACTTTGGGTAAACTTTCCTTTATTGTTTTAACTCAAGTTCAATAAGATATTCATTGTTTAACCATGGTTTGAGATGAGAACAAGAAAATATATATACATATATTTTCATTTATCTTTAACAAGAGTTATTCTTTTCACTCTTGTTAAGAATAACCATCATCTTCTTCTTCCCCTCTCATTTGCTCTCTAGATTTTTGTAATGAGAAATACACTCATCAAGTTAGGTTTTTGAATTGAGAAAAGCCACCACAATATCATTCTACACAAGTTTAGCCCACTTGTTTAGATTGTTATCTTCCTTTCTTCTCTTGAAAAAGCGAAGTTGCAAGCTTGGATTAGAAGCTTCGTGTGGATCGTCGTGGACACTAGGAGACTTCAAGAGAACCCTCCTCCAACCCTCAAGTGGCCAAGGAATCTAGCGTAGGGAGCTACAAAGGTTGTACTCTCAAAACCCTAGCATTTCTTTCATGAGATGATGTGTGATATTTGAAACCCTAATTTTTCTAGGAACGATCTTTTGTTTGTTAACTTAGCACCCTAAAAAACTCAATCTTTGGTACATGTGATGCTTCCAAACCCTTCATGAGATGCTAGGCTAACCCAACATTGGTATCAGAGCTACTAGGCATTGGATGTAAACCTATGGGGGGTTCTCACTGTGTGACAGTGTGGCGAAACATAGGCTCTTACCCCCAGGGTGTCCCGAGACCGGAAGGTGTTCCGGCGGGTTGTAGTCTTCGCGAGGGGGCATGCGTAAAAAGAAGCTGCTGAGGGACCCGTTGGTGCCACGGCGACCCCATTGGATGGGGTGGCTGCTTGACTAACATTGGTATCAGAGCCGACCTAGAATATTAGGCGACACTTTTACGAAGTAAAATTCCCGATCGGATCAAAATACGGCATTTCGGGACCTTCTCTGGTCAATTTTTAAAATCTGACATTTTTCAGAATTAAAAATACTTAAAAAATATAGCATGAAAAAATAAGAAACATTGTGAAATTTGATGCCCTGATCCGTACAAATCGCCGCGAAACCGCGGCAAATCCTTGCTTAGGCCGCGGCTCCGCGGCCATACAGAGGCATCATTACTTCCTATTTGCACAGTAATTCTTATAAATGCTTGTATATTGTTTTAGGTATGTTTAATCTGAATATAGTACTGTAAATTTGGGAGATGGTTATGGACTCGATGATTCGATCGGAATTTTAATTTCGTTTCTTTTCCGGGTAAATTAGAAAGTATTGAAGTGTTCGAACGAGTCTCATTTGCTCACTTTCACGGGGTTTAAATACTTTGGAGATACGTGCAAGTTTTGTGGTGAACCCTCTAGGAGACAACAAACCTTAACTCGATTATGTGACCGTCTCGAACTGCCCTTTGAACCTTAGGGTTTGGGGCAGTACAGCATGCCACATGTGAGGCGTTGGCTTGACCCTTCTATGGCTGGACCGCTACTACTGTGTCACACTCCGGGTTTTTTGAACTCCGTTCAAGTGTTGAGCTTTAGTGAATCTTGGGTATTTGATCGTTCGTTTGAAAACTTTAATACTGTCTAATTATCTGGAATGTGATGCAATATGTGAAATTCATATAGTTGGACATGAAATACGAAGTATGTGATATTTCGCATTTACGATGTTTAAAGAGAATGTGGATTCCAAATATTGCAGTTTTACACTTTCTTTTCTGTGACCGTAAGTGTAGTATGTCGATATTGTCCATTGTCGTTGCTATACGTCGACGACAATCGGTGTATGCATACTTACTTACATTGATGATATGAGATATTATGTGTTGCTGAGATATGATGTGCAGGATTGTCGCGATTGAATAGCCGGGGGTTTTTTATGTGAGATGAGAGTTTTATATTTTCATTCATGTATATTCAAATGTAATATAATATTCTTTTATTTGGGGCACTTCCGGGTTGAGGTTGATGCCACCAGTGTTGTATATTATTTACTTTTCCGTATTAGGATAGACCCAAGGAGGGGAGCACAGGTGACCGGGTTCTGGGGTTCAGTGGGAGGCCATCTCGAGGAGTCGAGACCGGGTCTCCTAAACTCCAGAATTGGTAGGGTCTCTTGCCGCTCTCATAGGGGTCCAGGGTGTGGGCATGGCTATTCATCGCGACTATGGAATCCGTATTTTCTATTGTTGGCTAAATACTAAATACGGACGTCCTAGTATATCCCACATTATATCTATGTTTCTGCTGCGATATCTGTGATGTGATCATTAGATATGTTCTGTGATGGATACTTTATATAGTATATATGATATATTATATAGACGTTACTTATGTTTTGCACCCGCAGTAGCCCTGCCCTGCTCTGTCGTTAGTTACCTAACCTAACGGTGCACGATGGGACATCGAGGCGAATGAGGATGGCATAAGTGTACGTCGTATTTATCTGTGATGTTTAGGTGACTTAAATGATGGGACTTCATTAATGTGATTAATGAAAGAAAAGAAACCTAAAAGATGTTGTAGGATCAAATTTTCAAATAAAAGGCTAGCTACAGTTTTGCTTTGCATAGCGGTATATATGATATACCCTGCACCTTATTCGATGAGGAAAGTGCCGAGATCCTTTCACCAGGAGTGACCTCTTTAGCAAAACTGGCAGATGCTACAACACTCGGTTTGACTTTTGACTGCTTTTAGAGTTTTTCTTTGCACAGTGATATATATGATATATCCCGCACCTTATTCGATGAGGAAAGAGCCGAGATCACTTCACCGGGAGTGACCTATTTTGCAAAACTAATAAAAGCCTCAAAATCACTCCATTTCAAAATTTCACTAGATTCTACAACGATATCAAGTTCATTACGCAATAGGTTTTCAGAAAAACCTGTCGTAGCCCTCCGTCATTTCAGATAAGTCGTATATAGTATTCGTGCTACATTTGTTGGCTTTCGTCAAGGTGTAGTGTGCGGTAGCTATATGTTGCTTATCTGCAGCATATGATGCGACTGGATTAGGGTAGTCGTACGGCTTTGTTGGCTTTCGTCAAGGGTCGTGCGGGTGGGTTTAATTCAGTTAAGAAATGTACGGGTTGAACTTGACTAGCGGGCTGTGGTTTGTTGGCTTTCGTCAAGGTCATAGCGCGTTAGGGGCAAAATATTATCGTGAATTTCAAGTGTTGAAATTTGCAATGAGATTGCATACCTTCTATGAGATAGTTGGATCCCGATACCCACTGAGAGTAATTGTTACTCCTGGGAGAGTTTTACACAGGACAATTAGCCAATCAAGTAAGTGTCTAGAAAGGTGTTAACGGGGTTACACCTCTGGGAAAACGAGGTTTACTTTAATTAGGTCCGTGCGAAAGCACGGGGAACCTTCCTCAAAGTACCGACACTGGTCTGGCTGAAAGATCGGCGAAGTTGTAGGGTGTAATTAATCCCGGCTACTCTTTCCTTTTAGGGTTTGAAGGAAGATTTGATAAAAAAACAGTGGGAGCCATCCTGATTAGATAAGATAATAACCAATCTGATCTTGCAAAAGCATACGCTATAGTGTTTTCTTCTCTCTCTCTCCAGGTAGCGACCATGTCATGCCTTAATCAAGATAATAATATGGATGTATTGACCGAACCTGTAAGTTATACTGTGCTGGGGAACGTTGGTTCCATTCTTTCTTATAAGAGTTATAGGAATGAATAGGACATAGGGGAATACCAAGATTCCCATGCCACCCGAATGAAGAAAGTACATGATGATGTATTTTCTTCGGGTGTGTTCGTTACAGAGAACTGTTTCTCCATTTGCCCTACGTCCTGGGTATTAGATACCAGGTCAGGATCCCATATATGTAATCAATTACATGGGCTTAGGAAAGGTAGAGAACTTGGAGAAGGTGATAAAGACATTAGAGTTGGAAATGGTGCAATTGTTGCAACTAAGACTGTCGGGGAATATCACCTTGCATTACCAACTGGAAATACATTGGTTCTGAACGAATGCTATTACATGCCGAACCTGATATGCAACATTATATCGGTTTCTTTGTTGAGTAAAGAAGGATATAATTTTGTATTACAGGATAATGTTATGAACATTTTCCGTAACCAAAAGTTGGATGGATCAGGAACATTGTGCAATGGCATTTATGTTCTAAATCAATCAACAGTTCTGAGCATAACAAACACACACAAAAGGAAGAGTTCAGAACTGAACGAATCCTTCTTATGGCATTGTAGACTGGGTCACATCAATGCGACACGACTGGCTAAGTTCCATAAGGATGGATATTTGAAACCGTTCGAATTTTTATCTTATGACACTTTCCAGTCATGTCTCAAAGGCAAGATGACCAAAACTCCGTTTACGGGACACGGAGAAAGAGTTACCGAACTCTTGGGGCTGATACATAGTGATGTATGCGGTCCCATGTCTACACATGCCAGGGATGGTTCTTCGTACTTCATTACATTCACTGACGATCTCTCAAGATACGAACATGTGTTCTTGATAAGACACAAGTCTGAAGCTTTTGAGAAATTTAGAGAATATAAACAAGAAGTCGAGAACCATACCGGAAAAAGTATTAAAATCCTTCGATCTGATCGAGGAGGTGAATACTTGAGCAGTGAATTCCTGGACTTCCTAAAAGAGAATAGGATTCTCTCTCAGCTGACTCCTCCATATACACCACAGCACAATGGTGTATCAGAACGGAGGAACCGCACCCTATTAGATATGGTGCGCTCTATGATGAGCACAGTTGAGTTACCTATTTCCTTCTGGGGTATGCGCTTGAAACAGCCATACATCTATTGAATATGGTCCCCACCAAATCTGTGCCTACCACTCCATATGAGATATGGAAAGGGAAGAGACCATGTCTTAACTATGTTAAGATATGGGGTTGTCCAGCTTATGTCAAACGATAAAATCCGGACAAACTCGACGCACGGTCTGTTCTATGCAAATTTATAGGATATCCCAAGAATTCACAAGGGTATATCTTCTACCACCCTGAGGAACAAAGAGTGTTTGTTTCTCGGCATGCCACCTTTTTAGAAAAGGAATTTCTTGAAAAAGAGATTAGTGGTCATGAGGTAGAACTGGAAGAGGTTCCAGCTACAAAAGCTGCAACAGAAGATCTGGTGGAACCAGAGGATTCCGTAGTTCCCAATGAACCCCAGCCACTCCGCCGATCTAGTAGGGTTCCTCGCCCACCTGGGAGATACTACGGTTTTCTCATGGATGGTGGGAGAGAGGATTGCATCATGGAGGATGATGACCCAACTAGCTTCGAGCAGGCCATCACAAGTGTGGACTCAGTGAAATGGCTGGATGCAATGCGGTCCGAGATGAAATCCATGTACACCAACAAAGTATGGACTTTGGAAGATGCTCCTGAAGGGGTAAAACCCATTGGGAGCAAGTGGATCTTCAAGAAAAAACTTAGTGTAGATGGGAAAGTAGAGACTTTCAAAGCTAGACTTATTGCAAAGGGTTTTCGTCAAAGACTAGGTGTGGACTATAACGAAACCTTTTCTCCAGTGGCTATGCTTAAATCCATCCGGATCATGCTTGCCATCGCGGCATATCATGATTAAGAAATCTGGCAAATAGATGTTAAGACCGCCTTTCTAAACGGTGATTTAGAAGAGTGCGTGTACTTGACTCAGCCAGAGGACTTCGTAGATAGTGGGAGCATCGGGAAGGTGTGCAAGCTGCTTAAATCCATTTATGGAATAAAGCAAGTATCGCGGAGTTGGAACTTCTGCTTTGACGTCGTTATCAAAGAGTTTGATTTCGTCAAAAACGTAGATAAACCTTGTATTTACAAGAAGGTAGCAGGGAGTAAGGTTGTCTTCCTCGTATTGTACGTGGACGACATATTCTTGATAGGAAATGACATTCCTATACTGCAATCGGTCAAGCTCTTCTTATCACAAAGATTCTCAATGAAAGATCTTGGTGATGCCTCCTGCATATTAGGAATTAGGATCTATAGAGATAGATCCAAAAGGATATTGGGATTGTCCCAATCCAGGTACATTGACACCATACTAAAGAGGTTTAGTATGAAAGAATCCAAGCGTGGGAATTTACCCACGATCTCTGGAGTCACTCTCTCCAAAGATATGTCTCCCAAGACTGATTTGTAGAGAGCTCGCATGCAAGGGATACCCTATGCTTCGGCTGTAGGCTCTATCATGTACGTGATGCTATGTACCAGACCCGATGTAGCATACTCACTAAGTATAGTTAGCAGGTATCAAGCTGATCCTGGAGAGAGTCACTGGACAGCTGTGAAGAACATTCTTAAGTACTTACGAAGGACTAAAGAGATGCTCTTGGTGTATGGTAACGGAGAACTCCAAGTGGAGTCCTTTACCGATTCGAACTTCCAGAGTGATAAGGACGACTCTAAGTCGCAGTCGGGATTTGTCTTTACCCTTCCAGAGTGATAAGGAAGACAATCGGAGTATGCATACTTACTTACGTTGATGATATATTATATTATGTGTTACTGAGATATGATGTGCAGGATTGTCGCGATTGAATAGCCGGGGGGTTTTATGTGAGATGGGAGTTTTATTTTTCATTCATGTAAAATTCAAATATAATGTAATATTCTTTTATTTGAGGCACTTCCGGGTTGAGGTTGCTTCCACCTGTGTTGTATATTATTTACTTTTCCGCATTAGGATAGACCCAAGGAGAGGAGCACAAGTGACCGGGTTCTGGGGTTCTGTGGGAGGCCATCTCGAGGAATCGAGACCGGGTCTCCTAAACTCCAGGATTGGTAGGGTCTCTTGCCGCTCTCGTAGGGGTCTAGGGGTGTGGGCTTGGCTATTTATCGCGACTGTGGAATCCGTATTTTCTATTATTGGCTAAATAGTAAATACGGACGTCCTAGTATATCCCACATTATATATTTGTTTCTGCTGCCTGTGTTCTGTGATATCTTAGACAAATGATATATTATATATATGATATATAGTAGACGTTGCTTATGTTTTACACCCGTGCTAGTCCTGTCCCAGTCTGCCGTTAGTTAAGTAACCTAACGGTGCATAACGGAACATTGCGGCGAATGCGGATGGCATAAGCGTACGTGTTATTTTCGTTTTTTTTCTGTGATTGGCTTAAGAACTTAAATGATGGGACTATATTAATATGATTAATGTAAAGAAAATAAACCTAAAAGGATGTTGTAGAATCAGATTTGAAAACCACTTGGCTCTTTATGAAAAAGCTATATTTCAAAACTGCGGAGCACAAGCCACTCCTTTTGAAAACCATTTGATTCTATGACGATATCAAGTTCAAAGCGTTAAAGATTTTCTTAAAAATCATCCGCAACCCTCCGTCATTTTAGGAAGTAGAGTACTTAGTATTCGTGCTATGTTTGTTGACTTTAGTTAAGGCGTAGTGTACGGTAGCTAAGTGATGTCTTCCTACACTGCATATGATGCAGATTAATTAGGACATTCATACGACTTTGTTGACCATAGTTAAGGGTCATATGGGTGGGTCTAATTGATCAAGAAATAACGGGTTGAACTTGACTGATACTTATGATTTGTTGACCATAGTTAAGGTCATAAGTACTAGGGGTAAAAATCACATCAGGAATTTCAAGTGTTGAGATTTGCAATGAGATTGCATACCTTCCATATGATGGTTGGATCCCGATCCCACTGTGGGCAATAGTTGCTCCTAGGACAGTTTTACAGTTTATAATTAGCTAACTCATTAGGTGTCTAGAAAGTTGTTAACGGGGCTATGCCTCTAAGAAAATGAGGTTTACTTTAATTAGGTCCGTGCGAAAGCACGGGGAACCTCCCTCAAGTACCGACACTGGCTTGGCTGAACGGTTAGCGAAGTTGTAGACTGTAATTAATCCTGGCTAGTTTTTCATTTTAAGGTTTGAAAGAAAAACTAGATTAAAGCAGTGATAAATATCGATTAGACAAGATAATAACCAATCTGATCTATGCAAGAGCTTATGCTGAGTGTATTCTTTTCTCTCTCTTAATGGCAGAAACCCATGACTGGACTCAAGCTTCTACTAGATAAAAACAAACTGAATGGGACCAATTATAAAGACTGGCTGAGGAATCTGAAAATAGCCTTGACTTATGATAAAGTATCATATGTCCTCACGGCTTCAGCCCCGCCCATCCCAGGCCCAAAATCCTCAGTTTTGGACGTTGAAGTCCGCAAGACATGGGACGCTGACTGTGCCACGGCCAAATGCCTCGCGCTTGCATCGATGGACAACACATATCAAAAGCAGCACGAGAATATGGACATTCATGACATATTCCTCCATACAAAGGAGTTGTATGGAGAGCAATCCCGCGTATTACGATACGAAGTATCAAAGAAATTGTTTCAGATGCGAATGGCCCCTGGCACATCAGTAGCACAACTACAAATAAGGGTTGCCCCTACGGATTTATCCGTAGGGGCAACCCACTGCCCCTACAAATATATACGTAGGGGCGAAAAATTACTCCGTAGGTGCAAAGGCCGCAGGTGCAAGTTGAAACCCTGAACTTGCCCCTACGGGCAAATTCTTGCCCCTACGGATTTATGTGTAGGTCCTGTTGCCCTTACGGACTACGCCGTAGGGTAAAAAAATTTATATTATGTACGATTTTTTTTAATATATTAAGTTTACCTACGGACATGTCCGTAGGTCCAAGTTATACCCCCTACGGATAGCTACGTAGGTACCTATCCGTAGGGGCAAAATATCAGGAATCCTGATATTTTGCCCCTACGGATAGCTCCGTAGGGGATAGGTAGTGGCCCCTACGGATATGTCCGTAGGGGCAAACCCAACCCCCCTGGTACTGAGATCGGGGGGGAAATATCAGTTACTGCTGATATTTTGCCCCTACGGATATAGCCGTAGGGGCAACATGTGTACCTACGGATTAATCCGTAGGTACATATTATCTGTATTTTTTTTTTAAAATGGGCTGCTTGATTTTTTCCCGCCCTGTGCACAATAATATATACATCAATCAAATCATATATTGCAGTATTCATAATCACATCTCACGCATATATATAATATACAAAAGAAACCCAAAAACTGAATATGATATAAATACAAACCAATATCAATATCGTTTCAAAATGTAGTACAATGTGTACGATATAAATAAATACATGTTTCAAAAAATAAGAACCAAAAATCTACCCTAGCTCGGTCCAGCTCCACCTCTGAATAACGATAGAATAACGCGCGCCTGCTCCTCGGTCAATAAACTCTGTAATTCGTCGCGAGCGGGAGTCTGAGCGGCATGTGGAGCTGGCAATGTGGTCTGCGCAGCCGCCGTCGAAGTAGTCGCTTGCGGAGCAGCGGCTGCGGGAGTCTGAGTGGGAGGTGGAGCTACAGGAGCTGTCTGCGGAACCGCAGCCGATGTAGTGGCTTGCGGAGCCGCAGCCGAAGGAGATGCGTGTGGAGGCTCGGCCGATCTACCCTGTCGCGTCTGGACATAACGTGTGTAAGAAGCGTGTAAGAACTGTGTATTATTCGAATTCGTATCATTATTAAGTTATTTCGAAACCCTGTTTGGATATCTATTTTGGAAAAACGTTGTTTATTTTAAATACATATGTATGTATGATTAATCAAACTTAAGTCTAAAGCCAAATAAGCTCAAGCTACGTACTAATTATGGATATGTTGATATGTATATAATATGAAATGATATTTTACTATAAAGTAGTATACATACCATCATCTCCTTCAACTCCTGAACGGTGACCCTCAAGCTATCCAGTTCCTGATGGACATGCCGGTCACTGGAGACGGAGGAAGTAACCGCCGGGGTGGAGTCCAACCTCATATGGGCCCGGCTAGGGCCCAATCCCCGGCCTCTCTACCAACCTCCGTGGTGCCCTCCGTGTGCAGCGTCCAGAACTGGGGTCAGCAGCCTCGGATCGTTCTGTCCGGTAAAATCGATCCCCGAGGCCTGGGCCTGCTCAACCACCCGCTCCTACACCCACATTAAGCAGTAAAGTATAAGTATAAAATTTAAACTTGAACCTTCCAAAACTAAAATTTCAAATTTGGGTAGAAAAAATATTAACACTTATGCAGTACTCCTGGGTAGCGACGTAGGGATATCGAAGCTCGCCCGTGGCGGGATCTGTCGAGGTGCCGTGGACGGCAAGATATGCGGACAGCACGCTCGGTGTACCACCTGACGCCACGGTCCGAGATGTCTGTAATATTAGAAAGTAACTCTTAATATTAGAAATATTAGAGAATCACTCTTAATATTGCAGAATATTAGAGAATAACTCTTAATTTACCGATAACTCTATGGCTCGAGTAATGTTCCTCGAGCCACCTGTGTAAATGGGGCGACCCCTCTTCGCCGACTTCCTGTTCTCCGTATTCTGAGCGGCCTGTTTCTGCACAACGCATTAACATTTAGTTTTCTAATTAAGAAACACAAAGAAATAATTATATCATAAATAATGAATTAAATTTAAAATGCATACCTGTTTGCGTTGGGAGTCGAAATAAGCGCACAATAGAGGCCATGTCTCTACGTCGACTCTCGCAAACGCCGGAGTAGATAGGAGGGCCGCTCTCTCTGCCTCGGGGGTCTCCATCCACAGGGAGTAGCAGTCGGCCTTCAGCTCATTCCTGTTGTATCGGACCTTGGCCTGCATGTTCTTCAACAGGCCATTGTACAGAGCATGAAGGTCGAGCACCCTCCCCGGGTGATCTGGGTCGGCTACAGGATGAAAATCGTAATCCAACTGAAAATACAAAAAAAACATTGTTATTAGATTGCAAGTGTTAATAATAAATATATTGGATAGATCAAATGAAAATATAAATTAATACATACCCGAGCCTGATCAAAGAAGAGGGCGAATGAGCGATGGTGCTGCTCGCCCCACTCAACGTCAAGTGGATAGTTCTTCACGATCCGGCTCTCGTCCCCCAAATACCGGCCGAACCTCTCGGCATGAGGACCGGTATAGCGATAGTCAAGGGTAAAAAATAGGGGGAATGCTGCCTCCCCCTAGCTCTATCAGGCCTCAGCCTATGGGACTGATTCGGGCCTCGAGTCCCCCTCTGGGGATGGAGAGGCCCTGCGTCAGCACGAAATATCAAGACAATCAATAATAAGACAAAGTTGTATTAAGAAATCAAGGTTAAACAAAAATTCAAGTGTGATATATACCTCCGGTGACTAGCGCACGAGCCTGGGCCCGAGCAGTGATTGAAAGAATTTAAGTTAACCGCAATCAAGACGGTGTCGCTATGCAGCTAGCCGGTTGAGCACGGGTCGATCCACAGGGAGGTGGTTGTATGTCCTTTCTTGTCTTAGACGAGTCAATAAAGAATTGTGTATATGTTTGTTCGATTCTAACCTATGTGTATTATTTGCAAGTATAAAGTTGTTAAGAAAAAGATACGAAATTGCAAGCTAAAGAAATCCGTACTCAAAACCTTTGAGCCGAGTCTTGACCAATTGAAGCTAAAGCAATCGGCAACAATGTGGATTAGGGGATTTAAGAGCGGTATTCATGGAATACGGCTTATTTACCCTTGTTCTTCTCTTCTTGTCTCTTGCTTTCGCCTCCGGCCAAACCGAACGCAACCGGTCGCGGTTAGGAATCACCGTTACCTTGTTAGGGTAGGGTGCCTAATGGAGCGCTTGCGTATGGTTTGGGCGGAGTTCAATGGAAAATAACGGGAAAAGGAAATGACAAAGAAGATATTAACTTACAATACCGTATTTCATCTTAACAACAATAATTACAACCATTCACAAAATGAAGAAAAGAGAGCAAAAGAAAAGAACAAAGAAAAGAAAAGATTACAAGTATTAAGTGCATGAATTTAAGTGCATGAAATAAATTGCAAGAAAGAAAAGCAAGAAAATAATAAGCAAGTAATAAAAAGCGATAAAAAGAACAAGAAAGTAGAACTCAAGACAAGCATGGGATCAATAGCCAACCCTTAAACTTGCAAGCTCAATCAAGAGGTTGCAAGATCAAGAGAAGGGCAGAGAACGCATGTGAATTGAAGCGCTAATTCCATAAGAAAATACGACCCTTGAGATCAATAACAAACTCTTAACCTTTCAAGCTCAATGAAGAGGTTGAAAGATTAAGAGAAAGCAAGAATCTCAAGGGGAAGAAGAAACAAAAGAGAATGATACAAAAGCCCTCATCTTCATTGATCTTCCACTCAAAAAGCTCTCACTACAATTTTCATGGAGAAAAGATGAAGAAGAAGAAGAAAAAGACTAAATCCTAACAAAAAGAAGAACAAAGAATGAACACCTTTGGTTTGATCAGAACTGGGGTATTTATAGGAAGGGAATGGGAAATCTAGGGCAAGAATATGGCTCCATATAAAAGTACAAGACTGCCCCTAAAAACCCACCACCATCTGACACAAGATGGCCGTGGATCCGCGGCCTAAGCCTGCTTAGGCCGCGGATCCGTGGCCGTATAGTGGAGGTACGTCATGTGATTTTGGGTGATTTCCTGGTTTTTCTTTTCTCTGTGTTTGAAATCTTCAAACTGCACAAAATCTTCCAGAATATCTTCAGAATTCTTAGTCCAAGATTGCTATCTTTTCTTAACTTTTGACTTTATCTCCCTCAAGCTCCGCGCACCCATTGATTCTTGTGCAGCCCCCCTCGTGCTCTATGCTTGTCCCAGACACGAATGACCACTGGCATTTGTCTTGTCTCAGGAACTGGTACTCGGCACTGGACGGATATGGATGACCGGAACCCGGCTTTTATCTACTGTCAACAGATATTCTGTATTTGGCGTAACTGTGGAGATTTTGTCTTGATTTGCAATATTTGTACTGGAAACCTGTATTCTGTAAATATGTAACAAACACAGATTAAAAGCACCTACCTATAAACATACGAGCATAAGAATGGGCGGTATAAAATGCAGTATTCTGTTATAAACAAATACCCCCAAACTTAACTTTTGCTCGTCCCGAGCAAAACCAATTATTCATAAAAATATAATGATAACCGCACTTTCGCAGGGAACGCGATTGCACTGAGCATGTGCAACAAGCCGTTAAACCTCTAGGTGTCCCTAGTAGGAGGAGTGTTGTCTCCTGAGGGTTTTCAGCGGATTACACCCATAAAATCCCGTCAAATTAGTGTCATAAGTTAACGTTGATTCTACTCCTACAGTTTAGTATTTACGTTAGAAACTCTATTATCCTAAGTCAGAAATATCCAACCCTTATTTTTCACACATCCTATCTATTTAGCCTTAGATCATATACGTTCCAAAAAAAGTTTAGAAAGATGTTGGTTCTCCTGAGTTTTCCTTCTAAAGTGAGGCCTCAAATCAGGGATTTTTATCAACTTTACAGAAAACACAAGTCTTATTCTTTATTTCTATCTTTTATCCAAACATCGATTGTATACCCCTACGTGTGTGTATATTTGCACCCCTACACTCAAGAATTCAATTCAAGCTATAATACCCTTGCCCTAATACCTAATACTACTTCTTTTCATTAAGGATGGACGGATTTGCTCACACACCTTTCATGCGACTATTAATGCTTCTTGAGGCACTAACGGCCGATTACTGAATGTGTGAACATTAAAGCGTAAATAGCAGTTTCCAGGTCTTGACTTTATTCTATTTTTTTCTTTTTCTTTTTCTTTTTCTTTTTTCTTTTTTTTCAAGACCGGATATATTTTTCAACATGCTCTTTTGGTGTTTAGCTTTAAATACCGTTTTTTCTTTCATACTAGGCTTTCAGGCAAGAGTATTTCTAGGTATCCTCTACTATCCCAAGTTTCAAGATGCGTGTATGTGCAGTTTGTAGGGTATATACTTTCTAAATTTGAACTCAAGAAAAGAAACTATTTTTCAGACTTATCCTTTAGTAAAGCATCAATACTTTCCCTTCATCTTGACTTTAACTAAAGAACTGAACTCAAGATTACCTATTTCTCAAAAAAACTGTAAGGACGTATACTTACCAAGTTTAAACAGAATGAGGGTTATTTTTAGGGTTTTCAATTCCTAAGCCTAGAATTTAGTTATTTCTATCATATCAACTAATCTTTCGGAATAAAGATCTAAGTTACCCTATTAGCTAACTTGACGACAAAGTTTTTATATTTTTGGAAAATTTTCGATTTTTGTGGGTTTTTAATAAAGTATGCAAATGCAAAATATACAAATGAATGCGAAGGAAGAAGGCTTATCGAGCACACCCCCAAACTTAAACTTGACAGTGCCCTCACTGTCAGGCTATACCAAGAGGGTCAAAATTGTCGGCACTCCCTAGAAACAAATTATATACAAAACAAAAAAGGAAAACAAAAAATATATACAAAAAAGGAGTCCCCCCCAAACTTAAGTGAAACAGTGTTTCCACTGTTAAGCGTTGAAGTTCAGGATTAGGGGGGAAAGAACAGTATCAATCTATACAAGGCCTTACACAGGCCAAAAGTTAACACCAACCATTAAAAGATCTTATCGTGATAAAGCAGTGGCTGGTGAAAGAAGGCGTAGAGAAAAGAGATGGAAAATACGCGAGACCATATACGGAGAGAAGCGGGATATGGTCTCGGTATATGAGAGGAAGAAGAATGGCGGAAGGGAAAAAGAAGTGGAATACGAACTTGAGGGTGCAAATGGAGTAAATAGATTAGCACAATTTGTGATGACCGATGTGTGAAAAGAGATTGTGCTAATATATTTACCCGTCGAGAAATGGGGTCAAATCCCTCAAGATTCGTGAGAAACCATGGGTACGCCGAACTTGGTAAACCAGACATACGAAATGAAAGTGAGACGGTTTCTTGCATGGTCGGAACGATGGAAAGGGTGGAGGGGAGTGGTTGAGGAAGGTTATCGGTTAAAGGTTCAGGAGGGTGTACACAGTCAGTGGAAGGAACAGGATGAATTGGAAAATCCGACTCATCAAGCAGAACTGGTTCATCCTCAAAACTATCCTCAATATTCTCCTCAAAATTTAGCACATCCATGCACTTCTCTTCAAAATCTAGACGCATATGGGGTTCGGGAAAAACATTTAATGACTCGGGATGATGATTTGAAGAGACAAACTCAGCCAAATCTACGGGTTCATCATCCAAAATATTCCCGGCGTCAATATCATTAATCAAATGAAAATCAAAATTCTCTGACACCTCAACAAAAGCATGGATATCAATCGATTCAGGTTCTAAAGTGGAGGTGTAGAGGTCAAAAGGTTTAGGATCGGTTTCACTTAGAAGAGACCCTTCACAATCGGGCAAATCAAATACTACGAAGTTGCACAACTCATTCATCATTCTATCTTCAATTGATAAGTCATGTGGGATACTAGATAGACTTTCAAAACAGGAGTTGTGGGATTCAATTTGGGACGGGTAGGTTTGATTTGGAAGGGGGTACATCTCACTATCTCCACTCAAATTCACAGCCTGTCCTGCCGCCTCATCATACATTGAAAAAGTTGGAGCTAGTTGAAAACTAGCTACCGGGTCACTAGGTTGCATGAGGGCGGCCATGGACGCATTCAAATCCATCATCTGTTGGCTTGACGCTACCCTAAAGTTTTCCAACGACTGTTCCAGACTAGACATGGGTTGTGAAGGGGTTTCAGTAAAAGATGCAAAGTTGTTTGGATACTGAAAACTCCCAAATGGCGGTTCTGAAGCAATGTCTAGGGAAGGTGCAAAAGTAGGGTAGGATTGGTAGGAATTGAATGGTTGGACAGGGGTAGGATCAACATTTGGATAAGAAGGTGAATGAAATTGTTGATCCCAAGAATTTGAAGTGGTGACAGGAGTGAAAGATCGGCTACGAGATTGTTCAATACGTTCAGCGATGGACAAAGGACGACTTGCAGAAGAGGTATCAACATAAGCGGGTGCGGGAGGTTGAAAAGGTTGATACAAAGTGGAATGAGGAGTGCAAGTGTTTGTCCTAGAAGCTGCTATGCGATCTTTCAGTGAAACTTTGGGCATGGAGGGGTCGTTCGATGTTCGGCCAAAGCAAGAACCGTAAGAAGTAATGTCTGGTTGTGGGTACCAAAGTTCGGCAAGAGTTTTACGAGGTGGGGTACCCATGATATAAAGAAAGAAGGAAAGAAAGGAAGAGAAAAGGAGGGAAAAAAAGAATGTGATATATATATATATATATATATTTTTATATATTAACAGAAGAATGAAACATACACACAAAAAGAATATGGACAAAAACAATCACGACACAAAAATACCACACACCTAATCGTTCTAGGGTTCACCTAGGTCAACTAGACCTGCTCCAGAACTTGATTGTCGAAGTAAAACTGTGTCGAGAAACGGGCTCAAGATACACTGATCACGAGGCCAGGTAAGTGCAGAGATAAGGGGAGGTTTTCCAACGCTTTCGCGAAGTTCCTTAATTAAATAACCCTTTCTCTTATGGCGGTTTCGCCGTTAACACTTTCCTAGGCACCCCGTAAACAATATACCGTTAAGCGAGGTTCTAAACACAGTTAACTTCTCCTAGTGAGCGCGAAGTCCTTAAGGCTTAAAGTCTAGTTTCTTTTAAATTTTGTGCGGGTAAACGTTATGCTCAAGTTCGTGATTTGTGGGCCACGGAAAAGGTGATGAAATCCTTTACCGTATATTGTGGGGTTCGCTTGCCCTTAGGTCCGTATTAATGTATGCAATGCGCAATTCAATAAAAATTCTATAAAGAATCAAACAATCGTTTTTTTAGTTTAAGCGCGGCACTGCAACAAATACGGGTTAGTCAATTTTTAGCGTTTGCTAGAGAACTTGCAAAGAATCCTGCAAAGAATAGTATATTGGAAGCGTCGGATTTGAGAAGAAGGTGTTAGTAAAGTACGTACCGTTAAGTTTTGGGTTAGGAAACCCCCGTTGAATCAAATCCGGTAAGCTTGAAAAGTTCGCTTGCGCGGGTCAAACTACCCGGATCTTTGGCGCTGTACTTTGCAATCAGCTTAGCTTTGAATGCACACTTTGCTCCCCACAATCGCAGTTTGCAAATAAGCAAAAATCTGCACTCTTGCCCACAAAAATGATCAAAAAAAACAAAAAGATTTTTTTTTAAAAAAAAAATATATACAAAAAGAATATTAACCCGAATAACAAGAAAGAAAATACGCTACCGTCTCCCCGGCAACGGCGCCATTTGATTGAAAGAATTTAAGTTAACCGCAATCAAGACGGTGTCGCTATGTAGCTAGCCGGTTGAGCACGGGTCGATCCACAGGGAGATGGTTGTATGTCCTTTCTTGTCTTAGACGAGTCAATAAAGAATTGTGTATATGTTTGTTCGATTCTAACCTATGTGTATTATTTGCAAGTATAAAGTTGTTAAGAAAAAGATACAAAATTGTAAGCTAAAGAAATCCGTACTCAAAACCTTTGAGCCGAGTCTTGACCAATTGAAGCTAAAGCAATCGGCAACAACGTGGATTAGGGGATTTAAGCGCGGTATTCGTGGAATACGGCTTATTTACCCTTGTCCTTCTATTCTTGTCTCTTGCTTTCGCCTCCGGCCAAACCGAACGCAACTGGTCGCGGTTAGGAATCACCGTTACCTTGTTAGGGTAGGGTGCCTAACGGAGCGCTTGCTTATGGTTTGGGCGAAGTTCAATGGAAAATAACGGGAAAAGGAAATGAGAAAGAAGATATTAACTTACAATACCATATTTCATCTTAACAACAATAATTACAACCATTCACAAAATGAACAAAAGAGAGCAAAAGAAAAGAAAAGATTACAAGTATTAAGTGCATGAATTTAAGTGCATGAAATAAATTGCAAGAAAGAAAAGCAAGAAAATAATAAGCAAGTAATAAAAAGCGATAAAAAGAACAAGAAAGTAGAACTCAAGACAAGCATGGGATCAATAGCCAACCCTTAAACTTGCAAGCTCAATCAAGAGATTGCAAGATCAAGAGAAGGGTAGAGAACGCATGTGAATTGAAGCGCTAATTCCATAAGAAAATACGACCCTTGAGATCAATAACAAACTCTTAACCTTTCAAGCTCAATGAAGAGGTTGAAAGATCAAGAGAAAGCAAGAATCTCAAGGGGAAGAAGAAACAAAAGAGAATGATACAAAAGCCCTCATCTTCATTGATCTTCCACTCAAAAAGCTCTCACTACAATTTTCATGGAGAAAAGATGAAGAAGAAGAAGAAAAAGACTAAATCCAAACAAAAAGAAGAACAAAGAATGAACACCTTTGGTTTGATCAGAACTGGGGTATTTATAGGAAGGGAATGGGAAATCTAGGGCAAGAATATGGCTCCATATAAAAGTACAAGACTGCCCCTAAAAACCCACCACCATCTGACACAAGATGGCCGCGGATCCGCGGCCTAAGCCTGCTTAAGCCGCGGATCCGCGGCCGTATAGTGGAGGTACGTCATGTGATTTTGGGTGATTTCCTGGTTTTTCTTTTCTCTGTGTTTGAAATCTTCAAACTCCACAAAATCTTCCAGAATATCTTCAGAATTCTTAGTCCAAGATTGTTATCTTTTCTTAACTTTTGACTTTATCTCCCTCGAGCTCCGCGCACCCATTGATTCTTGTGCAGCCCCCCTCGTGCTCTGTGCTTGTCCCAAACACGAATGACCACTGGCATTTGTCTTGTCTCAGGAACTGGTACTCGGCACTGGACGGATATGGATGACCGAAACCCGGCTTTTATCTGCTGTCAACAGATATTCTGTATTTGGCGTAATTGTGGAGATTTTGTCTTGATTTGCAATATTTGTACTGGAAACCTGTATTATGTAAATATGTAACAAACACAGATTAAAAGCACCTACCTATAAACACACGAGCATAAGAATGGGCGGTATAAAATGCACTATTCTGTTATGAACAAGCAGCAGCAAGAGCGGGACGATAGTTCCTCCGGTGAGGAACAACCGGGGTCCCAGACCCGAACGCATCCCCTCCATCTATAAAATAAACATCGACGCTAAATTTTCATGAAGTTCATATTTATTCTATAGAGAATATGTAAAATGAATAAATATTTTAAATTTATTCATACTAACCTGCAGACGATGCGGAGGGTATGGAAGCTGCAGGAGTGGCCCCTATGGAAGGTGTGGACGCACCACCTATAATTAGACAATTAAAAATAGATTATATAAGTAATTGCAAAAAGAATGTATAGATCAACAATATAACGTTCTAAATCAATATGCATTCACTATAGGATATATAAACATACCCGCAGGTGCGGTGGTGTCACCACCTACAGCTAGACAATAATAAAAATTGCTAAGTAAGAGCAAAAGGAAAGTATGTATTTATGATATAGCATTCTAAATCAATATACATACACTATATGATATATAAACATACCTGGAGGAGCGGGGGTGGCCTCTGTCCCAGATGTGGACGCATCACCAACAACTAGACAATCAAACATTGACAATATAAGTAATTTTGACATAAACATGCATGAATATCTGTAATATTACATTCAAAATGGATATGCGTGCAGTATACCTGGAGGTGTGGCCAAATCAACATGGAAGGAGGCATCCGAAGGGGTCTCCGATCTGGGTGCAAGACCGGCCCTCTGAAGCTCCCTACGGAGCTCTCCAGGCGGCAGAACCGCTCTGTCTCTGCCTCTGCCTCTGCCGCAGCTGGAGCTCCTGCCGCCCCTCGCTGCTCCCGACATCGTCATCAAATCTAGATAAACGGTTCGTGGACGCATTAGACAATCATTAAAAGTATTGACTATATATGATCTAGAGCGTAAAATGTGAAGTAATAATATAACATTACTGATAACCTTTTTTGTTTTGTGGGCGCATCATACATATCTACTTGGATTTCATCGTCGATGTCATTTCTAACCCACGTAACTTCATGATCGGTCGAAGACAACCCGTCCTTCGAAACAGACGGTCGGAGCACTTTAAGCCTTCTCTCTTCTTCGTCCTCATCGCTGTCCTCGTATTCTGGGACATTGTAGACATCTCTAGGTTTCCATCGGCATACAACACTCCACCCCGGATGCTTCAAACACTGTGAGTAGTATACTTGGAACGCTTGGTTCGGAAAGATAAACGGATCGTCCTGACCGTAAAATCGAAGTGTGTTCATACTGGTCAATCCATATTCATCTTTCCAAGTCCCAAGACTGCTTCTCCACCTGTCCGTATCGATTCGCGGATCGTACCAAGTACACTGGAATATATAAAAGGGTTCTGATCGTCCGGGATAGTGGATGCCGAGTATACAATTTAAGTACCCATAGTAAATCACACCGTCCGATCCTACCGTCGCAATCCCACTATTCTGAGTGGTTCTAGATGTTTCTATGTCCTTAACTTCGAATTTGTATCCAAGGACACCAAATCCTTTGTAATATGCAACCTCCATACTAGGAAATTGAGCTAAACATCTTGAATCACTCTCAAATGATGCAGACAAGTTCGGATCGTGGATCTAACAAAACAAATTTTACGACAAAATACATAACGATACAAGTTTAGATTAAAACTGATAGCAATAAAATGTTATTCGAATAAGTTACATGATCTGTGACCCAATCACAAAAATTATCCTGATGGTATTTTTCCAAACGTTCTTCGTTCCAATCAGGATGCCCCTCACGTACCTCGTTAAAATGAGTTCTGTTTTCGACATGTACTTGTGACATTAATATTATGTCATTTCATACACACAGAAACACAGATATAACAATTAATCCAAAAGAATTTACTCTCTAATTTGTTCAAGATATGTGCAATTAAGCAAGATAAACCGGTATATCTTGTTGATAAACATAGTGTCTACCCTCTTATACTCGGCTTTACCATATGGCCCGTCTTGAATTCTTCGTGGTCGGTTAAGCCTTGTCTCAATGTTCTCGTCCAGATAGCGGGAACAAAATGTGGTTGCTTCATCAAGAAGATAACCTTGCATGATAGAACCCTCTGGTCGATTTTTATTGCGTATATACTTCTTAAGAGTGTAGAGGTACCTAATGAGAATATGTTGAATAAATAAATACGGGCATACATGACAACAATAAATTTATAAATTGCACGAAACGAAAAATTACACGTACCTCTCGACGGGATACATCCATCGATATTGTACTGGTCCGGCTAACTTCGCCTCAGTTGCAAGATGAACCGTCAAGTGTATTATGATATCGAAAAATGACGGTGGGAAAATACGCTCAAACTTGCAAAGTATCAACGCAATAGAATTTTCTAGTTTATCCAGCGTCGCAACCTCCAGTGTTTTAGCACACAACTCCCTGAAAAAACAACATAGGTCGTTGATTACTAGACCAACCGAGTCGGGGAGAGAAGTCCTGAGGGCTAATGGAAGAAGGTGCTCCACGATAACATGGTGATCATGACTTTTCAGCCCATCGATCTTGCCCTTCACAATTTTTATTTTCTTGCTGAATGATCTTGAGAAACCTGTGGGGACTTTCAAATCATGCAACATCTACAGGAATCTTTTCTTCTCCGGTTGTGACATATGATAAGCGGCATTGGGAAGTACAAACTTGCCCGGTTTACCCGTTACCGGTCTAGGGTGCAATTCACTTCTTATTCCCCACTATTGTAAATCCATCCGAGCATTCATGTTGTCTTTCGATTTCCCGTCTTTACACAGAAGCAAGTTAAGTATGTGCTCTGACACTCCCTTCTCTATATGCATGACGTCCAGACAATGACGCACTGAATTTGTTGACCAGTACGGAAGCTCGAAGAAAATGCTTAACTTGTTCCAATATTGTGGTTTGACCTGTTTCGTCGGATCCATCCCGAAGGTCACGTTATTGTAACCATCCCATTTAGCAGTCACGTCCTCTCCGGATAATGGGGATGGAGGTCCAAGAAGCTCCTGATGACCATCAAAGTGAACCGTGTCTAACCTATAGGGGTGGTGTGGAGGCAGAAAACGTCGATGGCCGCAATAACAAACCTTCCTGCTAAAATTCAAAAATTTTGATATTTTGTCTTCATGGCAATGAGGACATGCTTTGTGACCATGTACGGACCAACCTGATAGCATTCCATACTCAGGAAAGTCATTAATTGTCCACATTAAAGCCGCACGCGGTATGAAGGTTGTATTTGTGTTTGAATCATATGTCTCTACACCATCAATGAACAAAGTTTTCAGCTCCTCGATCAGAGGTCGGAGATAGACGTCGATATTGTTCCCCGGTGAGTTTGGTCCGTCGATAAGAAGAGGCATCATAAAGTATGATTGGTCCATAGCCAACCAAGGCGACAGATTATAAATTATCATTACAACGGGCCATGTACTGTGACTTCCAGCCATATAGTTGAATGGGCAGAAGCCATCGGTAGCCAGTCCGAGCCGGACATTGCGTGGATCGCTACTGAATATTGCGTGCCTCCTATCGAAATCCTTCCATGCCGGTGAATCTCTTGGATGGCTCATTTTTCCTTTTTCGCTTGGAGGAGCACGGTGATGCCAAATCATTACCTCGGCTGTTTTCTTGCACCTGAATAGCCTCTGTAGCCTCTGTGTTATGGGAAAATATCGTGCTATCTTCACAGGTATATCAGGCTTCTTATCAGAATCTTTCGGCTTATACCTGGCATCTCCGCATGTTGGACACTCTTTCAAATCTGAATTCTCTTTCCGGTACAACACGCAATTTTTAGGACATGCTTGAATCTTCTCGCACTTTAGACCCAAATCAGACATCATTTTCTGGGCTTCGTACCAGCTTTCGGGCACATTATTTCCCGGAGGCATAGAATCTTTCAAGAACGAAAGAAGCATTGTGAATGACTTGTTGCTCCATCCATTTAGGCACTTAATCTGGAAAAGTTGGATGAACCATGAGAGGGTGGAATACTTCGCATTCTCATAAATTGGTTTCCTAGCATCATTCATGAAATTTTCATATTTATCCGCACGCGGTCCTTGACCGGAAGGAATGCCATCTTCGATACGAATAGATTCACCTAGGGAAGCTTCTACCATATCCTCCATTTCTTCTGATGGAAATAAATTTCCGTCTCCTGCCGTATTACCGAATTCTTCTTCTCCTGACGCATTATCGTGTTCTCCTTCTTCTTCTACCGCAGTACTGCATTCTTCTCCTTCCCCGTGATATTTCCAACTTGAATAAAGTCTAGTAAACCCATGTTTTACAATATGAAGCTCTGCCAATTCTACCTTCTGCCAGTACTTATTGCCACATCTATCGCACGGACAGAGAATCTTCTCTATTATGATCTTATTATGTGCGCGTGCAAATTCAAGGAAAGCAGCAACTCCTGCGACAAACTTAGGTTGCATACGTTGTTTCCAATCCACATACATCCAGTCCTTAACTCTGATGTACTCATGGGCCATGTTAGACTGAATAACATATAAATTGTAGGTTATGCTGACTATATTGAGAAATATAAGAACGGGATAGTTACTGACAAAGGAGAAAATCCGTGTATATGCTTTGTGTGTGCGTTTGTCGTTGAAAAGAATAAATTATCGCACGTTATGTTAACTGATATACGGGGACTAAGTGGCGCATTTAGTTTCATATATTTTTATCGATGGGAATATGAAGGTTTCATATTATCATATATTGGTTTTAACCCGAACATCTCGAATCGCTCTCTAATTATGCGTTTGTATGTATCTGTTCCGGCTGTCGGGGGGAGGCTTCTATCCCATTAAGAATGTATAGAGCGAACGCCCTTCACTTGTGCTTTCAACCGTTTCGAGTAAATTTCGGCAGCACCTCCCCGCTGTTCTCCGAGTACACTGTAATAGAATAGATAATCATTTCAAAGCTGTGAAACAACGTTGAAATGAACATCTAATCTATCTTTTTACACATAGAACCAGCGGAAAGGTACCGACGAAATATCTCGAAACGGATGAAAATACAAGTGAATGAACGCGTTTGCTTTATACATTCTTAACTTGTCCACACGGGACAAATCTATGGGTTACCATACGATTGAATTTTCTCGTCGCGTAGACTATACGACGGCTGTTAGTATCGAGCTATACTATCCGATATTTAACAACCTTCGTATAGTTCTAGGTCATGACGAGCATCGCACGTATGTTAACCGATAGACGGGGACTAAGTGGCGCTTTTAGTTTCATATACGAGTATCGATGGGAATATGAAGGTTTCATATTATCATCGAGTATCATATATTGGTTTTAACCCGAACATCTCGAATCGCTCTCTAATTATGTGTTTGTTGTGTATTCTTTTTGTATGTATGTGTTCCGGCTGTCGGGGGTAGGCTTCTATCCCATTAAGAATGTATAGAGCGAACGCCCATCACTTGTGCTTTCAACCGTTTCGAGTAAATTTCGGCAGCACCTCCCTGCTGTTCTCCGAGTACACTGTAATAGAATAGATAATCATTTCAAAGCTGTGAAACAACGTTGAAATGAACATCTAATCTATCTTTGTACACGGAGAACCAGCTGAAAGGTACCGACGAAATATCTCGAAACGGATGAAAACACAAGTGAATGAAGGCGTTTGCTTTATACATTCTTAACTTGTCCACACGGGACAAATCTATGGGTTACCATACGATTGAATTTTCTCGTCGCGTAGACTATACGACGGTTGTTAGTATCGAGCTATACTGTCCGATATTTAACAACCTTCGTATAGTTCTAGGTCACGACGAGCATCGCACGTATGTTAACCGATAGACGGGGACTAAGTGGCGCTTTTAGTTTCATATACGAGTATCGATGGGAATATGAAGGTTTCATATTATCATCGAGTATCATATATTGGTTTTAACCTGAATATCTCGAGTCGCTCTCTAATTATGCGTTTGTTGTGTATTCGTGTTTTATGTGTAACATGATTTTAAACCATTGAGATCAAGATTGATAGAACTGATCATCCTATATTGCAATAGCATTCATCAACCAAAAACTATTATTGCAATGGTATTCATCTATAACAATCAACAATTAAAACTACAAATGTAGGATACTGATATCATAAAGCGTTATACGCAACATTGATAGAACTGATAAATAAAAAAACGAAACACAAACCGTATCAAGATTTAACAACTTTGATTTTGTCATATACGCTGGCCGATATTTTCATATTAGTCAATAGGCAAAAATCGATTGCGGTCTGGATATGGCATATTGGCAGATGTTACCTATATGCATACATGCATGTTGTCTCCCCATTTTTTCATAAATCAAACCAACTACATACATCAAACTAGTCCATGCCACCAATCGGAAACTCCACTATGTCTTTGAATTATTATTTTTCCAAGTAGCATTGAGCTCCTATTGACATTGTCCCATCCAACAAATTTGTTGTGCTTGTCTCGACCTTCATCTAGCTTTCACATGACATACATATTATATGAGTAATATAGTTATAAATTATGGTATTTTGTTGTCATCAATCCACCTAACCCTAACCCCAAGTTGCTCTTTAAAAGCACATAGAACCATCCCCCCTAGTCAAGCATAGCTTTTTCTATGCAATTGTTCTCATTCTTAATTTCTCACATTCATTACTCTCTGATTTTCTTGTCAACAAATTTGTTGTGCAATTGTTCTCATTCTTAATTTCTCACATTCATTACTCTTTCATTTTCTTGTTTTTTTCCAACTCCCCACCACTTAACCCCAACCCAGCCCCAGCCCCAACCCCCAGCCCCAGCCCAGCCCCAACCTAACCCTAACCCCAGCGCGGCCAGCTAAACCCCAACACCAACCCTAAGGCAAACCCTAACCCCAGCCCCACCCCAGCAGCAGCCGAACCCCAACCCTAACCCTACCCCGACCCCGACCCCGACCGCGACCGCGACCCCTGCCCAACCCCAACTCGTGCGCGCAACCCCAGACCCAGCCACGAACCCTAAACTCAAAATAATCCAAAAATTCTTTAATTTACCTCGAGATTTACTCACCTCAACGGCTGCTGCTGGGGCTGGGGCGACGACCTGAACGGCGGTGGCGACGACCTGAACCGCGGTGGCGACGAGAACTGCGGTGGCGACGAAACCGGCTGTGGCGACGAGGAGAACGACGGTGGTGACGACGGCGTGGCGATTTGGGGATTTTTTCGCGCGCGATCGAGAGAGAGAGAGAAAGTGAGCGTAGGCGATCGATCTGGGGTTTTGTTAAATCGATATTTACTTGCCCCTATGGATATACCCGTAGGTCCTTTGTTTGCGGCTCCGTAGGGGCAAACACCAAATTAAGAATTAATATTTTTATTCTTGGACGTCTGTGCACGTAGGGGTAACCTTTTAGCCCTACGGATTAATCCGTAGGGCCAAGTTAAATCTGCCCCTACGGATTCCAATATCCGTAGCGGCAACCCCCTATTTTACTAGTGTAGGAGACCATGTTCTGAAGATGATAGCTCTTATAGAAGAGCTTGAGGACCTTGGATGGACGATGGACAATGAACAATATACGGATATTATTCTGCAGTCCCTCCCCTCCACCTTTGCTCAATTCATAGTTAACTTCAACATGCACAACATGGAGAAGGAACTACCTTAACTCCTTAATATGTTAAGGAGTGCAGAGAGCACACTGAAATCAATGAAAACTCCCGTTATGACTATTGGGAAATCTTCTTCTTCTCGCCCAAAGGCTAAGGCCAAGGGAAAGAAAAAGAAGAAGCCCACCAATCCTAAGGGTGGAGTTAAGAAGGTTAAGGGGAAGGAAAAGTCCAAAGCTGGAGAATCGGGGAAAGGTGAATGTTTTCATTGCCACAAGACAGGACATTAGAAGCACAACTGTACGGAGTACTTAAATTTCAAGAAGCATGGGGATGCTTCCGCTTCAGGTGTGTTTATGACAGAGAACTGTTTTTCAATAAACTCTGCTTCCTGGGTATTAGATACCGGTTCGGGTTCTCACATTTCCAATTCTATGCAGGGGCTGAGAAATAGCAAGATTTTGAAGACAGGTGACCATACTCTCCACGTTGGAAATGGTTCCAATGTACATACAGTCGCAGTGGGAGAGTATCACTTGGGGTTGCCATCTGGGTGCATATTGGTTTTGAACCCATGTTATTTTGTACCAAGTATGCTATGTAATATAATATCTGTTTCTTTGTTAGACAATGAAGGATATAATTTTGTATTGCAGAACAATGTTATGAACATTCACCTGAATCAAATGTTGGTTGGATATGGTACGCTTAATAATGGGATATATGTCCTAAATCAACACACAGTTTTCAGTATACAACACACTAATAAAAGAAAACTTTCAGAATTAAATGAAGCTTTTCTTTGGCACTGTAGACTTGGTCATATTAACGAAACAAGACTGAACAAGTTACACAAAGATGGATATTTAAACCCTTTTGAATATAAATCTTATGTGACTTGCCAGTCTTGTATCAAGGGTAAAATGACCAAAACTCCGTTTACCGGACACGGAGAAAGAGCTACTGAGCTCCTAGGCCTCATACATAGTGATGTATATGGGCCAATGTCTACACAGGCTAGAGGCGGTTTTTCATACTTCATTACATTCACTGACGATTTCTCAAGATTCGGTCATGTATTTTTATTAAAGCATAAGTCCGAAGCTTTCGAGAAATTCATTGAATATAAACAAGAAGTAGAAAAACAAACCGGCTTGAGTATCAAGATGCTTCGATCAGATCGAGGTGGAGAGTATCTCAGTATGGAATTTGCAAACTTCCTAAAAGAGAATGGGATTCTCTCTCAGCTCACTCCTCTTTACACACCACAGCACAACGGTGTGTCAGAACGACGGAATCGGACCCTATTCGATATGGTCTGTTCCATGATGAGTGATGCTGAGTTACCCGTCTCATTTTGGGGTCATGCATTGGAGACTACAGCGTTTCTTTTGAACAGGGTTCCAACCAAAACCGTGTCTGCCACGCCATATAAGATATAGCATGGGAAGAGACCATCTCTTAAGAGAATTAAGGTTTGGGGTTGCCCGGCCTATGTCAAAAAGCAAAATCCGGACAAACTCGAGACACGGTCAATCATGTGTAACTTTGTGGGATATCCAAAGAACTCTTATGGATATCTATTCTACCACAAGGAGGAACAACAGGTATTTGTTTCTCAGTATGCCACATTCTTAGAAAAAGAGTTTTTCACAGATAAAGATGATGGCAAGGTGGTGGATCTAGAAGAGGTTCTAGAGACACAAACTACAAATGACGACTTGGTTGAATCGGCTGTTGCAATAGAAACTAAGGAACCTCGGCCACTCCGTAGGTTTGGTAGGACTTCTCGCCCACCGGAGAGGTACTACGGTTTCCTCATTGATGGTGACGGAGAAGATTGCATCATGGATGATGGTGATCCTACCAGTTTCCAGCAAGCTATCACGAGTGGAGACTCTGTGAAGTGGCTGGATGCCATGAGATCCGAAATGGAGTCTATGTACACCAACAAAGTATGGACTTTGGACGTTGTACCCCTTGGGGTAAAGCCTTTGGGGTGCAAATGGATCGTTAGAAGAAAGATTGGTGTAGATGGGCAGGTAGAGACCTATAAGGCAAGACTTGTGGCAAAGGGTTTTCGTCAAAGACCAGGTTTGGACTATGACGAGACTTTTTCACCCGTAGCCATGCTTAAATCCATTCGGATCCTACTTGCTATTGCTGCTCACTACGACTATGAAATCTGGCAGATGGACGTTAAAACGGCATTTCTAAATGGAAATTTAGAAGAATGCGTTTATATGGATCAGCCAGAGGGCTTCATTGATAGTGGGAGCAGCAGGAAAGCATGTAAATTGCTTAAATCCATATATGGGTTAAAACAGGCATCACGGAGTTGGAACATCTGTTTCTATGATGTCATCAAAGAATTTGATTTCATCAAAAATCCAGATGAACCTTGTATTTATAAGAAGGCTGTAGGGAGAGTTGTCGCATTCTTCGTATTGTACGTGGACGACATTCTTCTGATATGAAATGATATTCCTATGCTACAGTCGGTCAAATCTTTCTTATCACTAAGGTTCTCCATGAAGGACCTGGGTGATGCCACATACATTCTGGGTATAAGGATCTATAGGGATAGATCCAAAAGGTTATTGGGATTGTCCCAAACCAGGTACATCAACACCATCCTAAAAAGGTTTAGTATGGAAGACTCCAAGCGGGGTGCCTTACCCGCTTGCCATGGGGTCACTCTCTCCAAGGACTCTTTCCCAAAGACCGATGAAGAGAGAGCTCGCATGAGCGTTATACCCTATGCTTCGGCAATAGGATCTATAATGTATGCGATGTTATGTACACGCCCAGATGTAGCTTATGCACTTAGTGTTGTAAACAGGTATCAATCTAACCCAGGGGAGAATCACTGGACAGCTGTGAAGAACATTCTTAAGTACTTACGAAGGACTAAAGAATTGTTCTTGGTGTATGGTAATGGAGATCTCCGAATGGAGGCCTTGTAACCCTTCGAAAATCGTTTAGGCAGTTTTTCGGTAATCGGCTAATTTTTCGGCTTTTTCCGTAAAAAGTCAAAAGTGATATTTTTCATTGTAGACCTAATTATACAAAATTTAAATAAGATATTACTATAATTTTGTCACTAAAATGTCATTTATAATTTTCTAGTTAAATAAATTTTTTTCGTAATTAATTATTTTTTTATTATTTTAAGCCTTTTTAAATACATTTAATTAGGGATAAATACAAATTTAATTAGGTAAATTTCTTAATTTGGAGTCTTTATAAGCTAAAATATGGTGTTAATAAAATTATATCATGTCTTGCAAACTTTTAGATTTTTGGTGGGAAAATTATGAAAAAATGGCTTAAAAGGGGTTTTTTTGGAAAATGGTTGATATGAAAGCATGATATGATATCATATGATGTTGTAATTAGCTAGAAACTTCCCCAAAATTTCCCCACCTCCTCCTCTTGCTACAGCCGACCTTCTTCCTGCAGAAATTCCCCACTTCCCACTTCATTCTTGCTTCATTTTCATGCTAAAAATCAATAAAAATCCACAATTTCTTTCTCCATTCAAAGCCTAACCCTAATCCCTTCTCGCTTCAACCCAAATTTGTTCAAGAACATGATGAAAGGAGGCTTCTTGGTGACTTGATCAAGCTAGGGTTCAAGCTTGAGAGGTGAAAATCCTAAACTAGTTGTTAATTTGTAGTTTAATAAAGCTAGTTTAGTATTTTAAAATGATTAATTTCATTGAAATGGTTAGTTTTGAAAATTCAAGTAAGGTTTTTGATTGTGGATTAGGGTTTGAAGCATGGGGTTAGAGTTAAATTAGGGCTTTGGGTTTCTAATTGGTTGTAGTGGTTAATGGTGTATTTATATGCTTGTTAAATCGTCAAATTTCGATGTTTGTATCAAATCGGCTAGAAATTAGCTTACTAGATTTTTGTAGAAAATAGAATGCGGTCAATTTGCGTTAGGTTAGCAATATTATTAGTTTCGTATAGGATTATTAGAATGCACGAACGCGGGGCTTCGTCTAGTCGGGTTGTAGTTTAATCGATTTCCCCGAAATGACGATTTTAGTTAAAGGATTGCGATTTTCGTGCGTTTTTCCGCGCACTGAGTGCATGCTATGATTAATTCGAGAGCGTTAATAATTGTATGTTGTGATTTGCAGTGTGTTAGGTTTTGTAATCTTATGCTTGATATTGTGCAAATATAGGATCGGTTGGAGAAACATCGGACACGGCGCGTAAAGGCAAAGCGGTGGCCGGATCAGATTAGCGGGGATTTCAGGTGAGTAGATATATTCATCTATGGGGGAATCGTCTGGGTGGCGCGAGGTGCCCCCCCCCCAAGTTAGGATTACCCTACTTTTTGCAAGATTCATATTGTTAGCTAGCTTATCCATTCATGTACACTGCATACCCTTATAGCGAACAATATATTAGATTGCATGGACATTCATCTATACTTATGCGATATTACTTCGTAGGACACGAACACCATTACCATTGGCATCCGTTGCACGCGCACTATTCATGTGACACACACGCCTTTGGTAATTGCCATGCCACGTGCACTAGAGAACCTGTTTAACTTAATATCGCCATTTGCATTCATACACGATATATGAAATTGCATAGCATGCATATACCTCGCATTATCATCATATTTACATAGATTCTATCCAAAATTCACATCATATACATTGATATCATAGACATTTATTATATATAACATGTGAACATTATGATTTTCTTAAGGATTTCAATATTGCTGCGATTTCTGGATTTTTGGGGAAAACCGCAAGAATTTAACAAAAGCTTATATTCATCATTTTTAAAACAAATTTGCGGTTTTCTCGTGATGTATGTGTCGTCCACCATGAGTTTTCATGTTTTCTATTGGATTTCGAGACCCGATTCGAGGAGTGGATGAACCGTCTCGGGTACATGGTGGGCCCGGTATGGTACCCCGGGGCAAGAAGATCGAGTTGTAGACGATGAGCCTGGCAGGGGAAGACTACCTACCGGTGATGTCTGGCGCGGCGGATATCCGGAGGATACCGACCGTTGTCGTGAGATTTATGATATGGGCCGATCCGGACTGACGGAGCCCGACATTGAGACAGATATGATTCCTATTTGGTGTCGATGCTTGACACGGGTTTTCTGAGGATTTCTTGATGATATTTAGCTATTATGCAGACATTCGTTTTCTAAAAGTTAAGAATGCAGTAACTTTATCATTTAAAACACTTAAAGAGTTAGAAAAGATATTGCATACATGTGCATGCATACTAGAGTTATTATATCACATATGGACATACATGTTGTTCCGCATTGCGTGCATTCTTACGATTGCCTTATTAGATGTTATATTTACTCACGAGCTGGCAACTCACCCCCGTTGTGCCACAGTGGCTTGCAGGTCGGACCCGTCAGTCTTGTAGCGGCGGGCTATCTTGTCATCAGTTCCTTTTGCTCAGACTCGCGACATCGCCCGTAGGTGGGTTGCGAGTATACTTTATTTCTTTTTTCTTTATCATTGTATCTAGTATTCTCCATCTACCACTTGTATTGTATATACGACCTAGTGATGAGACTGGGAGATTTGTATATTCGTGGTTTCTTTTGGGTCGAGCTCACTTGAGCCGACGTGTGTTTTCTGGTATTTGCATCTCTTTTATGCTCTTTTTCTTGATATTACTATTATATTGCATGTGGTTATGATCCGCCTTGGGCGAAGAGCTAGCTCCCGCTTGGGGATGCCATTTTTATAATTACAGGTTTATTATCTTGTTGTACCCATTTTGGGGGATAGAAAATACAGGGGAGACTCTGCCGAAATTTTCAGAAATTTTTGATGATTTAAAAAGGGATTCTTTGCAACTTAATTGATTTGAAAATCGTCTTCATTAAAGGTTTTTCCTTCACTCTCTTTTGATTTTGGTTTAGATTTTCTGGGCTTTGGCTGACTTAGGTTACGGTACACCTTTTGACGTCTCGTAATCTAAGTGCCAGTCACGTTCCGTACTTTCGGGTCGTGACAAAGTTGGTATCAGAGCGTAGGTTTTACCTTTCTGAGTGTAGGACGACCTTGGTAGATGGAGTAGGTGACTTAAGCAGAGTGGCGTAGCGTGGGTATGATCCGCGGCATACTTACGATATGGTACTCCGCCCAAGTGACCTTAGGACCTAATTGCTTGTATTTCCTTTCTTGATTCCTTGCATTCCTTGATTCAATTGCAATGTTCTTATCAGTCCCGTTTCTTATTCCAACTTCGATGCCGCCAAAGACTACGAGAGCTCAGCGAGCTGCCGCTAGGGATGAGATTCGAGCGGGCTCGTCTGAGGCGAGGATCGAGCGGGATGATACGCCTATCCCTCAGGGTCATACTGATCCGCCTTATCCCGACCGTATTGCCAGATTAGAGGCCGGCATGCAAGAGTTGCGGCAGATGATGGGATCTTTAGTTGAGTCCAGCCGGGCACAGAGATCCGAGGACGTTCCTTCCACCGCACAGACCACGATCGTACCTGCTGCACAGATGGTCACTCCTGCTGCTACTACGGAGACTATCCCTGTTTCACTACAGGAGTTCATGAGATTGAGACCTCCAGCTTTTACCGGTACAGATGCGACAGAGGACCCACAGGCATTTCTTGATAGGATGGCTCGGATTTGCCGTTCGTTGAGGTGTTCTGATGATAGATTGGTGGAGTTTGCGAGTTTTCGTCTGGAGGGTCTTGCCCAGACATGGTACGACTCAGTAGAGAGAGGCCGAGCTGCAGGTCTGCCTTCTATGACCTGGGATGAGTTTACATCTGCATTTCTTGCTCGTTTTCTTCCGGAGAGTGTCCGAGATGCTCGAGCCCGTAGTTTTGAGTCTTTGCTCAAGACTCCTGGGATGACAGTGTCGGAGTATGATATACAGTTTACCCAGTTGTCTCGATATGCTCCGTACCTAGTCGACACTGAAGAGAAGAGAATAAAGAGGTTCGTGCGAGGGCTTGATACACAGCTATTCCTTGCCATCGGCACCCAGCATTTTGACACATACGCAGCCGCGATGGATGCATCCTTACTATTGGAGGAGCGTATTGCTGAGACTCCGGTCGTTTCTGGGCCGAAGAGGATCCGTACTGATACGCCAGCTCAGCGGCAGATAGGCAGACACCGCGATAGATTATTTCCGGGAGATGGTGGAGGCAGAGGATTGAGACGAGGTCAGTTATTTGGTTCATATCCACAGACCCAGCAGTCGTCTCCAGGATGTTTTCGGTGTGGGAGTCAGTACCACCGTGTCAGAGACTGTACCATGGGACGCCAGGGTGCGGCGACAGTCCCGCATGTGACTTTACCACCTTCACCACCTTCTCAGAGAGCTTTACTCCCTACTCCTGATGATGCTCCACGCCAGTCAGATGCTTCTAGAGGCCGTGGGCATGGCGGTCCGGTTCAGAGAGGACGAGGCGACAGAGGCAGAGGCAGAGGCCGAGGTAGAGGCAGAGCACAGCCAGCTATTAGTGGTGGACAGGCCCGAGTGTTCGCATTGACTCCTCAGGATGCACAGGCATCTAATGCCGTCGTGACAGGTACTCTGCCAGTATGTTCTTTTGATGCACGGGTATTATTTGATCCAGGCTCCACACATTCCTATGTATCCACGTACTTTGCACCGAGGTTGGGCCGAGAGTCTTCTCCGTTAGATCAGCCGCTTGTCGTTATTACCCCGGTAGGCGAGTCTTTTGTTGCCCGTTTTGTGTACCGATCTTGTTCCGTTCGTATCGGGGAGAGAGATTCTTCTGTAGATTTGATTCTCCTCGATATGCTAGACTTTGACGTTCTTCTTGGTATGGACTGGCTAGCCACCTGTTATGCATCCGTGGACTGCCGTGAAAAAGCAATCAGATTCAGTTTTCCTGGTGAGCCGGTTCTTATTATTCAGGGAGATCGTAGTGCTACCCTTCCCAGCTTGATTTCTTCTCTTCGCGCTGGTCAGCTCTTAAGGAAAGGGTGTCAGGGATTCTTAGCCTATATTTGTGATACTAGCTCCACAGAGGTTCCGTTGGATCAGGTCCCTGTTGTGAGAGAGTTTCCTGATGTATTCCCTGACGAGCTGCCTGGTCTGCCACCAGAGCGCGAGATTGAGTTCTGTATTGACTTGATCCCCGGCACAGGGCCTATCTCAATACCGCCTTATCGGATGGCCCCGGCGGAGCTGAGAGGGCTAAAGGATCAGTTACAGGACTTGCTGGACAAAGGGCTTATCCGACCGAGTGTGTCACCTTGGGGTTCTCCCATCCTGTTTGTTAAGAAGAAGGACGGAAGTATGCGTTTATGCATTGATTATCGTCAGCTGAACCGGGTTACTGTGCGGAACAGATATCCCCTACCCCGCATTGATGACTTATTTGATCAGCTCCAGGGTGCAGGGTTTTTCTCGAAGGTTGATTTACGGTCAGGTTATCACCAGTTGCGAGTTCAGAAGGAGGATATTCCGAAGACCGCCTTCCGTACTCGATATGGTCATTATGAGTTCTTGGTGATGTCGTTCGGGCTCACCAATGCCCCGGCAGCATTTATGGATTTGATGAACCGTGTATTCAGGCCGTATCTCGATCAGTTCATCATTGTGTTCATTGACGACATCTTGGTTTATTCTCGGAGCCGGGAGGCGCATGAGCAGCACTTACGTATCACATTGCAGGCTTTGAGGGAGCATCAGCTGTTCGCCAAATTCTCCAAGTGCGCATTCTGGTTAGACAGTGTCGACTTCTTGGGTCATGTGGTGACGAGAGATGGTATTTGCGTGGACCCGAAGAAGATCGAGGCAGTTCAGCGTTGGCCTAGACCAGTATCAGTTACTGAGGTTCGCAGCTTTCTAGGTCTGGCCGGCTATTATCGACGTTTCGTCCAGGATTTCTCCCGCATTGCCGCACCATTGACCGGGTTGACCCGGAAGGGGATTCCTTTTGATTGGACCCAGGCATGTGAGGATAGCTTTCAGCAGTTGAAGACTCGTCTGACTACTGCACCAGTGTTAGCATTGCCTTCAGGATCAGGCGGGTTCGTGGTATATTGTGATGCTTCTCGTGTGGGGCTGGGCTGTGTATTGATGCAGCACGACCGAGTTATCGCGTATGCTTCTCGGCAGCTGAGGAAACACGAGCAGAACTACCCCACCCATGATTTAGAGATGGCTGCAGTGGTATTTGCACTCAAGATCTGGAGACATTACCTATACGGTGAGTCGTGCCAGATATTCACCGACCACAAAAGTTTGAAATATATCTTCCAGCAGCGAGATTTGAACCTGAGGCAGCGCCGTTGGATGGAGTTGGTGAAGAATTATGACTGCGAGATTTTATACCATCCGGGCAAGACGAATGTGGTGGCTGATGCTTTGAGTAGGAGGCCCGGAGGTAGCTTATCTTGTTTGAGCGCAGTACAGATGCAGTCGACGGCGGATTGGCAGGCGTTATGTGATAGCAGAGTGCAGTTCGAGTTTACTCCTACGGGGGGACAGCTGGCCCATTTCAGAGCACGCCCACAGTTACTTGACCGTATCCGCGAGGCACAGTCCGGCGATGCCCGTATCTTAGAGATTATTGAGCAGATTCGGCAGGGCAGAGTTTCTGAGTTTGTGATTGATGATCAGGGGATACTTCGATTTGGGACTCGACTGTGCGTGCCAGATTCAGAGGGACTGAGGCGTGATATTCTCGAGGAGGCACATAGATCAGTATACAGTGTTCACCCAGGTTCCACCAAGATGTACCGTGATTTGAGAGAGGTTTACTGGTGGGACGGGATGAAGAAGGATATTACAGACTTTGTGTCGAGATGCCTGACTTGTCAGCAAGTCAAGGCCGACCACCAGAGGCCAGCCGGCGAGTTACAGCCCTTGCCCATCCCTGAGTGGAAGTGGGAGCAGGTCTCCATGGACTTCGTTGTGGGTCTACCCAGGACCAGTCGAGGGTACGACTCTATTTGGGTGATTGTGGATCGACTGACGAAAGCGGCTCACTTTCTGCCAGTGAAGACCACTTTTGGATTTTCTCAGTACGCCCAGGTTTATATTGATGAGATTGTGCGACTGCATGGTGTTCCGACTTGCATCGTGTCCGACCGTGGCACCCAGTTTACCAGCCGATTGTGGCAGAAACTACATGAAGCTTTGGGCACCCGATTGAGTTTTAGCACAACCTTTCATCCTCAGACTGACGGTCAGTCGGAGCGTACTATTCAGACTCTTGAGGACATGCTCAGAGCTTGTGTTTTAGATTTCGGTGGTAGCTGGGATCGTCATTTGCCTTTGATCGAGTTTTCCTACAATAATAGCTTCCAGGAGACGGTTCAGATGGCACCTTTCGAGGCTTTATATGGGAGGAGATGTCGATCGCCAGTATGTTGGACAGAGCTCAGGGAGAGCAGTATTTTGGGGCCGCAGATTGTGCAGGAGACGACCGAGAAAATACAGCTGATTCGGGACAGGATGAGAGCGGCACAGAGCAGGCAGAAATCTTATGCTAACAGGCGTCGTCGCCGACTCGAGTTCGCTGTTGGCGATCATGTTTTCCTGAAGGTCTCTCCGATGAAGGGTGTGATGAGATTTGGGCGGAAAGGGAAACTGAGCCCTAGATATGTTGGTCCTTTCGAGATCCTAGAGCGTGTTGGTCCAGTCGCTTATCGGTTAGCTCTTCCGCCCAGCTTCCCCGATGTTCACCCCGTATTCCATGTCTCGATGCTCCGCAAGTACCTTCATGATCCTTCCCAAGAGATTCAGCACCAGACAATCCATCTAGAGCGTGATCTTTCATTCACCGAGCAGCCGGTTGTCATTTTGGATCGGCAGGTGAAGAAATTGAGGTCGAAGGTCATACCGTCCGTCAAGGTCCTTTGGCGTGGCCCGAACAGCGAGTAGGTCACCTGGGAGACTGAGGTCGAGATGAGGAAGAGATATCCCCATCTTTTTGAAGGTACGCATAGTTAAATTCTAAATTCGGGGACCGAATTTCTTTAAGGGGGGAAGATTGTAACCCTTCGAAAATCGTTTAGGCAGTTTTTCGGTAATCGGCTAATTTTTCGGCTTTTTCCGTAAAAAGTCAAAAGTGATATTTTTCATTGTAGACCTAATTATACAAAATTTAAATAAGATATTACTATAATTTTGTCACTAAAATGTCATTTATAATTTTCTAGTTAAATAAAAAAAATTCGTAATTAATTATTTTTTTATTATTTTAAGCCTTTTTAAATACATTTAATTAGGGATAAATACAAATTTAATTAGGTAAATTTCTTAATTTGGAGTCTTTATAAGCAAAAATATGGTGTTAATAAAATTATATCATGTCTTGCAAACTTTTAGATTTTTGGTGGGAAAATTATGAAAAAATAGCTTAAAAAGGGATTTTTTTGGAAAATGGTTGATATGAAAGCATGATATGATATCATATGATGTTGTAATTAGCTAGAAACTTCCCCAAAATTTCCCCACCTCCTCCTCTTGCTGCAGCCGACCCTCTTCCTGCAGAAATTCCCCACTTCCCACTTCATTCTTGCTTCATTTTCATGCTAAAAGTCAATAAAAATCCACAATTTCTTTCTCCATTCAAAGCCTAACCCTAATCCCTTCTCTCTTCAACCCAAATTTGTTCAAGAACATGATGAAAGGAGGCTTCTTGGTGACTTGATCAAGCTAGGGTTCAAGCTTGAGAGGTGAAAATCCTAAACTAGTTGTTAATTTGTAGTTTAATAAAGCTAGTTTAGTATTTTAAAATGATTAATTTCATTGAAATGGTTAGTTTTGAAAATTCAAGTAAGGGATTTGATTGTGGATTAGGGTTTGAAGCATGGGGTTAGAGTTAAATTAGGGCTTTGGGTTTCTAATTGGTTGTAGTGGTTAATGGTGTATTTATATGCTTGTTAAATCGTCAAATTTCGATGTTTGTATCAAATCGGCTAGAAATTCGCTTACTAGATTTTTATAGAAAATAGAATGCGGTCAATTTGCGTTAGGTTAGCAATATTATTAGATTCATATAGGATTATTAGAATGCGCGAACGCGGGGTTTCGTCTAGTCGGGTTGTAGTTTAATCGATTTCCCCGAAATGACGATTTTAGTTAAAGGATTGCGATTTTCGTGCATTTTTCTGCGCACTGAGTGCATGCTATGATTAATTCGAGAGCGTTAATAATTGTATGTTGTGATTTGCAGTGTGTTAGGTTTTGTAATCTTAAGCTTGATATTGTGCAAATATAGGATCGGTCGGAGAAACATCGGATACGGCGCGTAAAGGCAAAGCGGTGGCCGGATCAGATTAGCGGGGATTTCAGGTGAGTAGATATATTCATCTATGGGAGAATCGTCTGGGTGGCGTGAGGCGACCCCCCCCCCAAGTTAGGATTATCCTACTTTTTGCAAGATTCATATTGTTAGCTAGCTTATCCATTCATGTACACTGCATACCCTTATAGCGAACAGTAAATTAGATTGCATGGACATTCATCTATACTTATGCGATATTACTTCGTAGGACACGAACACCATTACCATTGGCATCCGTTGCACGCGCACTATTCATGTGACACACACGCCTTTGGTAATTGCCATGCCACGTGCACTAGAGAACCTGTTTAACTTAATATCGCCATTTGCATTCATACACGATATATGAAATTGCATAGCATGCATATACCTCGCATTATCATCATATTTACATAGATTCTATCCAAAATTCATATCATATACATTGATATCATAGACATTTATTATATATTACATGTGAACATTATGATTTTCTTGAGGATTTCAGTATTGCTGCGATTTCTGGATTTTTGGGGAAAACCGCAAGAATTTAACAAAAGCTTATATTCATCATTTTTAAAACAAAGTTGCGGTTTTCTCGTGATGTATGTGTCGTCCACCATGAGTTTTCATGTTTTCTGTTGGATTTCGAGACCCGATTCGAGGAGTGGATGAACCGTCTCGGGTACATGGTGGGCCCGGTATGGTACCCCGGGGCAAGAAGATCGAGTTGTAGATGATGAGCCTGGCAGGGGAAGACTACCTACCGATGATGTCTGGCGCGGCGGATATCCGGAGGATACCGACCGTTGTCGTGAGATTTATGATATGGGCCGATCCGGACTGACGGAGCCCGACATTGAGACATATATGATTCCTATTTGGTGTCGATGCTTGACACGGGTTTTCTGAGGATTTCTTGATGATATTTAGCTATTATGCAGACATTCGTTTTCTAAAAGTTAAGAATGCAGTAACTTTAACATTTAAAACACTTAAAGAGTTAGAAAAGATATTGCATACATGTGCATGCATACTAGAGTTATTATATCACATATGGACATACATGTTGTTCCGCATTGCGTGCATTCTTACGATTGCCTTATTAGATGTTATATTTACTCACGAGCTGGCAACTCACCCCCGTTGTGCCACAGTGTCTTGCAGGTCGGACCCATCAGTCTTGTAGCGGCGGGCTATCTTGTCATCAGTTCCTTTTGCTCTGACTCGCGACATCGCCCGTAGGTGGGTTGCGAGTATACTTTATTTCTTTTTGCTTTATCATTGTATCTAGTATTCTCCATCTACCACTTGTATTGTATATGCGACCTAGTGATGAGACTGGGAGATTTGTATATTCGTGGTTTCTTTTGGGTCGAGCTCACTTGAGCCGACGTGTGTTTTCTGGTATTTGCATCTCTTTTATGCTCTTTTTCTTGATATTACTATTATATTGCATGTAGTTGTGATCCGCCTTGGGCGAAGAGCTAGCTCCCGCTTGGGGATGCCATTTTTATAATTACAGGTTTATTATCTTGTTGTACCCATTTTGGGGGATAGAAAATACAGGGGAGACTCTGCCGAAATTTTCAGAAATTTTTGATGATTTAAAAAGGGATTCTTTGCAACTTAATTGATTTGAAAATCGTCTTCATTAAAGGTTTTTCCTTCACTCTTTTGATTTTGGTTTAGATTTTCTGGGCTTTGGCTGACTTAGGTTACGGTACGCCTTTTGACGTCTCGTAATCTAAGTGCCAGTCACGTTCCGTACTTTCGGGTCGTGACAGGCCTTTGCCGATTCGAGCTTCCAGAGCGATAAGAACGACAACAAATCTATCTCTGGGTTTGTGTTTACCCTCAATGGAGGGGCGGTAAGTTGGAAGAGTTCTAAACAGGATACCGTTGAAGACTCTACGATGGAGGCTGAGTACATTGCTGCAAATGATGCTGCCAAGGAAGCCGTCTGGATGAAGAAGTTCATCTCGGAGCTAGGAGTAGTTCCAACCATTATTGATCCAATACCATTGTATTGTGATAATAATGGGGCTATGGCGTTAGCCAAGGAGCCCAGGTCCCATCAACGGTCCAGACACATCCCGAGGAGTTTTCATTTGATCCGGGTGATTGTAGATCGCCGCAAGATCGAGATTAGAAGAGTATACACAAAGAATAACGCTGCGGATCCATTCACCAAGGCCCTCCCTCAGCCGCAACATGAGCGACATTTTGAGATGTTAGGTATGAGATACGCCAATAACTGGCCTTAGTGCAAGTGGGAGATTATTGGATATATGTATGCCCTAGAGGCCATTATATGATAGTGGATGTATCTGTACATGTATATATATATTCAGTGTACATTCTTGCTCGACATTATAGTATGCTATCTGGTTCTTCTTTATCTGACAAGTTAATTTGATCATGCTTTTATTCATTCATACATGCTGATAAAGCCCTGAGGATATCGATTTGACTACTGTGATTATGATGGAGATCATACTAGTGGGACATCTGTAGTTTATAAACATATCCTGGAATGTCCCTAGTCGTAGGTATATCGAGACGGGGCATTGATATACCATAGTAGACTAGCGTATATGATACTAGACCTATACGATGGGCGATGAATGCTCCCACATTCATCGATGTTTGACATCGAGATCATATACGGGTGCTCAGTGGTGGCTGGGTACACTGGACGGACTCACCGAGAACTCCTATATGGAATTATATCAATCGTCGGATAGCAGTTCTCAGGTGACACTGGTACAGGTTAGTCTGTAGACCCGAGATCGTCATAGAGTCTTGTGTGCTCTCCCACTGTACTTTGATTACCACCCTACCACGGCTCTACGGAGTCGTGCAAACAGGTGGCCGTTAGGTACGGTCCCGAGACACATGAAGGCGATGAGCGATAGGAGGGGTTTCGTCTCTCCCGGTATTGGGAGTTGATGCTGTGCTGTGCTCGACTGGTTATATCAGTAAGTCTCTAGCCAGGGCTGCTGAGATTTACTGACAAGTGTTATCAGTAGATTCTCAATATGTTATAGACCATTCACCGACATGACTTATTGAGTTATTGGGGACGACGTGACCATCCCTAGGCTCAATATACAGCATATCTGATGAAGAGACCGGACTGTACGGTAGTGTTGCCGGTTGGCTCGACGGGAGTTGTAGCAGGTTCGCTTATTTTCTTCTGATCGCTCAATACCCGGGTGGCCGTTACGTTTAGCTGACCGCTTACGGCTTGGGGGTGCTTGATATGATCATCACCCACTGTCGGCGTATTGACGAGTCTTAGAGTCCCACAAAGGAGTTACCTAGTCCAGGCGAAACGTTGTAGTGCGCGTATGCGATATGCGCATGGACCCGGTTAAAATGAGCGTATAAGATACTGTATATTAATCGGGCGGCTTGCTTTTGGTTGGGTCGTATGTGATATGGCCGGATTGATAAATCAAGTATTGATTTATCATTTAACCATTAGTTTCTCACTAGAAATCCTTTCTTGTATTTTTGGATGTATGCATGCATGTATGCATTCTTTCTTGATTCATGCACATATGGATGTGCATGCACACATACATACATACATCATCCTTCATGGTTGTATATACATAGAAAATGGTGGCAATATAAGACTCACACCATGGTTTTATATATATGTATTATTATTGCATTTGTTTTAAAACAAAAAGAAAAAGAAAGGATAATTCATGGTTTGTTTCTACACTCTTCTTTGACCTAACCATGCTCACCTACTTTTAACCATGGATTAACTTTCCTTTTATGTTTCAACTCAAATTCAATAATATCTTTATCATTTAACCATGGTTTGAGATGAGAAGTGGAAAATATATATACATATATTTTCCGTTTTTCCAATAGAGATTATCTTTTACTCTTGTTCAAAAAGGCCATCATCTTCCTCCTCCTTCTTCTTTTGCTCTCTAGATTTCTCTAGTGAGCAAAACACTCATCAAGTTAGGTTTTTGAAGTGAGAATAGGCACCACAACATCATTCTACACAAGTCTTGCCCACTTGTTTAGAGTGTTAGCTTCAGTCTCTTCTCTTGATAAAGTGAAGTTGCAAGCTTGGACAAAGGAGCTTCGGGTGGATCGTCGTGGACACTAGAAGACCTCAAGCGAACCCTTCTCCAACTCTCAAGTGGCCAAGGAGTTTAGCGTAGAGAGCTACAAAGGTTGTACTCTCAAAACCCTAGTCTTTGTTACATGTGATGTTGATTAAAGTTATGAAACCCTAATTTTCTAGGATTGATTCTTTGTGTGATCACTTAGCACTCTAAAAACTTAATCTTTGTGACATGTGATGCTTCCAAATCTTTCATAGGGTGCTAGGTAAACCTAACAAGTGCAATAAATATCCACAAATCATAACCCAACACAACAGTGTATAAAACATATATCAAGTGCAATAACTATGCACAAAAATGTAAATACCCAGTAGGTGCTGCCATGGTGTACGAAAACAATATCATAAAACTCAATCATCAAAACTCAAATCCAAGTGATATAAGCGTGATACTCGGATCACAAACGCAAATCGCAACAAATGATATTGAGGTACACCCCCTACAATGTCGAAAAATGTCGATGCGCCCAAATCTGGCAGAGCAAGATCATCTACTTACCTCCTGCTCACAGTCTGGCGTCCTCTGTCTTTGGGTTATCATTTTCTCTATGGATTACCAATCTTACAGTCCATCGGCTCGTCGGCTCGGTCAGGTGTACTAACGGAAACGATTCCGCTCTAACACTCCTCTGGTCATCTCTCAGCCAATTAGTATGACCACTCGTAAAGCAGCACGTCACTGGTGTTGGCATCTGGCCCTCTAAATACACGCGACACAATGGATCCCGGGTGCAATTCTCATCGCAGCAGTGTCCTGGGAGGAACCTACTCAAGGTCTCTTCCGATTCCGCCCATGCCAAACTATACGGAGGCAGGAACTCTTACATAATCGTTTCTCGTTTTCTGGACATCTGCATTCTCAGCACAGCATTTTCTCGAGAACTAGCCGTATCCCAACGCCTCTATATACATATCAGATCTCTAATCTCAACGGGGAGTAACAACAGCTCGTTAACATCTCGCACGAACCTCTTGTTCCACTCGTCTTTATTATCGTCCACTTCGACGTCACGTCTTGCTATCTGCGTACTGCAATTGTTCTCGGCTACTGTCAATCCGGAGTCTCTCAAATAAACTCAAAATTATGAACTCGGTATCTTCATCACTCTGTAGAAGATATCTAGCCGAACACGTCCTCGGGAACTCGTCCATATCATCGAAGAAATATACCTTATTCATCTGTTCTCGATCAACTCACAACGCATCTGGGTGAGGTCCTTCTATCTGAAACTGGTCAACTTATCGATATCACATCAGGGCATCCGACGAACAACGACCTCTCTTGATCGATCTACTCTAGATCTGAATAAGATTCTCCACAGTGGAAATCTTCAACTCGACTGGGCCTGTGTCGGCGCATCAAATCAGACGAATCATCTCAGTCGCTCAACTCAATATAGACTAGCTATCTCCTGTCGCATCTCTTCCTGAAAGCTCCAGCAATCTCAGCTCGTAAGCTCTGGAAGCGACATCCCATCAATCTCAGCAACAGCTAGGTCATCTGTCTGCAAGGTAGACGACATCATAAATCTCTGAGGTAGGTTGTACATCAACAGTCCTCTCACAATGGACAACCTCTATCAGTAGCCCGATCATCCGATGCAAAACCGAACACTCGCCTCAAACGAGAGGTCAACACAAACACTAAATCGATACGTTCCTATGTCACCAGAAAACATGATGGTCGGTCCTCGTCCTTGACGAGCTCGCCCTGACCGCATCACTAGAAGCAACTCAATTTGCATTCAAACCATGGTGATAGGAACCTCAAGTATGTATCAATGGAAACAGATCAAAGGAATGAAAGGAATCAACAGATCCAGAATGGATACATGATCATAAGGAGGAACGGAATTAGTGAGAGTAGGATCATGAAAACGAATAGAATCAATGATCTCAAATGGATGTATGATCATAAGAACAAAGAGAATCACAGATCTCAAGATATGTACATCCTAAGGTCACTTAAGCGGAGTATCGTATCCTAAGTATGCCGCGGAACATATGCACGGTACGTCACTCTACTTGAGTTACCTACTCCATCAATCAGGTCAACCTATGTATCTTAAGTTCGGGTCTAATACCCCCTGTTCAAGTCTAAGTTCCATAAGGTCAAGCCTAGGTTCCGAAATATTTACGCCCCAGACTCCATATAGTCAAACCTAGACTCGAACCAAGGTTAAACCTAACGCTCTGATACCAAATTTGTCACGACCCGGAATTTAGCCCATGACTGGGACTTAAATCATGTCTACAGGCATAACGTAATTCAAGTACGCCGAAACCCAGAATTCTAAACCTTCTTAGTGAAAATAATAGAGGTGAAGTTCCGAAATAAAGGTGTAATGAAATCCATTTTTACATAAATGCATAGGTAATGAAACATGAAAATGCTAGTGGATTATACTAGTTGAAAAACATGTTTCGTCTTTTAAAAATTTGGGCAGCACCTCCCTTGTATATTTTGATCCAAAACCATATATACATGATAATATAAAAGGCATCCCCAAGCGAGAGCTAGCTCTTCACCAATCGGTGGAATCGCAACCACGTAAGACAGAAATATAAGTATACGACGCCCAACAGCAAAGATCAACACAAAGAATAATGAATAAAGCAAGACATCAACCCACCAAGCGAACGTATAACCCATCGCTCTAAGTCTCGCAACCACAAGTCTCTTCTAAGTTTTACTACTTATAAAAATACCAGTTTCTGATTGATGGAGTTGACTAGATACAACAGGAAAAATAATACAAGAGTGGGCACGAAACAATATGCCCCACCTACCAAAGCAAATCACCCGAAAGCAAGCTGTGTGCCAGCAATACCGCTACTGATCCACGAGGTCAAACCTGCAAGAACTGTGGCACAATGGGGGTGAGTTGCCAAATCGTGAGTAGAAAACATCAGCAGGTAGAAATCGAATAAAACAACGATTTTCTAGGTCAACTATATTATAAAGGTAATACTATGATATCTAGGGTGACCGTGTCCGCATATATACCAACAATATAATCAATGCATGTATGCATGTGGATATCATCCACGTGTACATCAATGACACAACAACATGAAAACATATGCATGTAAATATGAGATATCAACCAACATGTGTCTATCAACGATACAAACCATATCATGAAAACGTATATCTGTATGTATGAGGATATCAACTACGTGTGTCTATCAACGACACATCAAAATCATGGAACCAGAGTGTCCAACACCGACACTCGAAACATCATGAAAACCCGTGTCCAGCATCGACACGTAAATCCTCAGACCTCAGGCGCCGCATCTTCAGATCGGCCCTCATACCTATCTCATCTCAGGCCCTCATATCCATCTCAAGACTCCGGCGCCGCATACTCTAATCGGCCCTCATATCCATCTTATGACTCCGGCCGGTATCCTCCGGACAACCGCCGGGTCTAACCAATCACCGATAAGTAGTGCACCCTCTGCCAGGCTCATTGTCTATACCACGAAAATCATTTCTTACCCCGGGGTACCATACCGGGTCCACCATATACCCACAGACGGTGCCTACCTCTTCTCGAATCAGGTTTCACATACCAATCTCAGAACCGAGAAAACTCATGTTAGACGCCTCGAAATATCATATCAAGAGAAATCGGGTTTTTAAAGCAATACATACATTCTTTTGAAATATAACCACGGTTCTCAAATCCAGAATCTCATGAAAACAGCATCTCAATGCGTATAATCATAAAGCATGATGTATGCAAACATAGGACAGAAATGTTAGCATATCAGTATATCATGCAATATAGTATAGTGATGTGAGTATAGCAAGTATATCATGCAACATAGCATAATGATGTGAGCATAGCAAGTATATTATGCCAAAGAGTCATGTGACAGTATTGAAAAATTAAGAGCAATAGCATGATGTAGCAATTCTACTATATAAGTGACATAGCAATTATCGATGATGAAATGTGTGAGCCGGCAAATCTATGTCAGTGTAACAAACGCATCATCGATAATGGTGTAAGTGTACTACCACAGGTTTATGTAATGCAATGAGAATATCATGAACTTACCAATAAGTACATCGTACGTAAATGTTATAGGGTATAAGTATCTAATCTAACATCTACGTAAAGGCTAAACTAAGCGGTGTAGAAAAAGATTAGATATCTATAACATCTCCGAGTCGGTGAATCTATCAATCAGCATCTAGCTTCACAACATCATGTACGGTATAATCCATCGTACGGCATGTTCTAGTCAAGGGTATGGATCAATCATCAAGTAAAACTCATCACGTACGGTATCCATCGTACGGCGGCATTAAACCATTAGGGATCCTATCAACCTATATGACAATGAGGGTACGGACCAAACGTATCGTACGGCATATCACTCATGATTCACAACATTATATATATCTGTATAGCTACATCCCAGGTCACATCCGTATCAATCTCATATCATGGGACCGACAAAGGTATCAATTATCTCATATCGACTCGCATCCATATAACGACATATCAAACCAAGTCATCATATCTCATCGTATACTCTTTTCATCACATCAATATCTCACATCAAGTCATCTTCTTAATCTCATATCATATTTATCAATCTCATAACATACCATTATAATCTCATACTAATTCTCTTTCATTATATATATATATCGTAATTCACATTCACGTTTCACATCCTTATATATCAATTCGAGACATCATTTCTATCATATCATGTAACACTAAACCATACGCTATAACCTTAAGTCGTGGTATATCTTTTCTCTTACTAATTCTTTAACCATATCCATAAGTTTCTAACATAATTTCCTTAACCATATTCTATATATATATCGGTTTCCCTTATAATTTGTGAGGGTGTTATACACTATCCACCCGACTTCCCCTATATATATAAATCTACTCACCTGCGGAACTCCTTGCTCAGCCGTAGTCGATGTGCTTCGTCGTCTCGGAATCCATACGAAGGTACCTACAAATCAACACATATCGCCATGTTATGAAAACCAAATCCGGAAAACCGATACGGCACACGGCGCGCTCTTAGGTTAGAACCTATAGCCTACGCATGCAAAAACAACCAAACAACCCTTGTCGTTGACGTACAAACATCCAATGACCAAATCTCAAAACAAATATCAAAACCAAGAATTCCAATATCGGAAAAAATAACCCCAAAACCACCCCAATATGCTCTCAGATTTTGGCTCAGGTAATCTGGGACAAAAAGAAAAATACAGTAGCTATGTTATATGGTATGTTATATGGCACTAGCTGTAAGTAACGGTCCCTAGGTAGATGCCGATAAGAAGACTGGTGAGGTGAACCCATCCGAACTCCTATATCTCTGGAAACCTACCAGTATATCTCGCTAGCCCTGGCCAGGGACTTTGTGTAATGGCTCTCCTGGACATAGCGCGATATCAACCCCCAATACCGGGAGAGACGAATCCTGTCTAACCATCACTGCCTCCAAGTGCTTCGGGACTGCACCCAACTACTACCTGTTTGCACGACTCAGTAGAGCCGTGGTAGGGTAGTAATCTAAGAACAGTGGGAACACACTCAAGGCGAAGTGACAGTGTTAAGTCAGCGGACTAAGCTGTACTCATGTCACCTAGGAACTGTTAACTGACGATAGGTATAATACCAACCAACAGTTCCCGACGAGTCCTATCCAGTGTACTCGTAACCTAACGAGCACCTGCATACTATCTCCAGTATGACGTACTGATGGCTGTGGGACAGACCATCTCCCCTGCTGGGAAGAGAAGCGTATGCACCAGTCTACTCTGGAGTATCGATGCCCTGTCTTGATAATCCTACGACTGGGGACCAGAATAAGGATGTGCTTATAGACTGCCCAGCCCCCACTAGTGTGATCGCCATCACAACGCCGGTAGTCAAGCAAAGATCCTAAGGGCTCCATCAATATGTTTTAGTGATATGTTAAAAGAAACATATAAACATATTAAGATAGAAACAAACCAAGTAGCATACTACTATATCGAGCAAGACTGTCGTAAAACCGTATATATATCCCAAGCTTCCAAAATGTATTATACAAACTAGTACTATACAATAATGGCCTCTAGGGCATACATATCTAACAATCTCCCACTTGCACTAAAGGCCAGTAATTGGTGTACCGCATACCCAACGTCTGCACTAGGGCCAGCTGCTGGCGTACCGCATACCCAATAGCTCAAAAAGTCGCTCGAACTGTGTTTGAGGGAGGGCCTTTATGAATGGATCCGCCGTGTTGTCTTTTGTGTCCACTCTCCGTACCTCGATCTCCTGGCGATCAATGATCTCCCTGATCAGGTGATACCGCCTTAAGATGTGTCTGGATTTCTGATGGGACCTTGGTTCCTTTACTAAAGCTATAGCCCCATTGTTATCGCAATACAAAAGTATCGGGTCAACAATAGACGGAACCACCTGAAGTTCACTAATGAACTTCTTAATCCAGACCGCCTCTTTTGCGGCATCGCTTGCAGCAATGTATTCAGCCTCCATCGTCGAGTCTGCGACGGTATCCTGTTTGGAACTCCTCCAACATACCGCCCCTCCGTTGAGGGTAAACACAAAACCCGAGACAGACTTGCTGTCATCTTTGTCACTCTGGAAGCTTGAATCGGTAAAGGACTCGACCCTGAGGTCTCCATTACCGTAAACCAGGAACATCTCATTAGTCCTTCTCAGGTACTTGAGAATGTTCTTCACTGCCGTCCAGTGGTCCTCACCTGGGTCTGACTGATACCGGCTTACCACGCTCAGCGCATAAGCTACATCTGGTCTTGTACATAGCATCGCATACATTATAGATCCTACCGCCGAAGCGTAGGGTATAGTGTTATGCGGACCCTCTCTTCGTCATTCTTAGGAGAAATCTTCTTGGAGAGGGTAATTCCGTGCAATGCGGGTATGTTACCGCGCTTGGAATCCTCCATACTAAATCTCTTTAGTACGGTCTCTATGTACCTGGACTGCGAAAGTCCCAGTAGTCTCTTGGATCTATCTCTATAGATTTTGATCCCCAGAATGTACGAGGCATCACCCAGGTCCTTCATGGAGAACCGTTGTGATAAAAACAGCTTGACCGATTGTAGCATAGGAATGTCATTTCCTATCAAAAGAATGGCGTCCACGTACAAGACTAGGAACACGACAGTTCGTCCTACAATCTTCTTATAGACACAAGGTTCATCTTCATTCTTGATGAAATCAAATTCCTTGATTGCCTCATCAAAACAGATGTTCCAGCTCCGCGATGCCTGCTTTAATCCATAAATGGATTTAAGCAACTTGCACACCTTCCTGCTGCTCCCACTGTCTACGAAACCTTCTGGCTGGTCTATGTAAACGCACTCTTCCAAACAGCCATTTAGAAAAGCTGTTTTAACGTCTATCTGCCAGATTTCATAGTCATGGAAGGCAGCAATGGCAAGTAGGATCTGAATGGATTTGAGCATAGCCACCGGAGAAAAAGTTTCGTCATAGTCCACACCAGGTCTTTGACGAAAACCGTTTTGCAACGAGTCTAGCCTTATAGGTTTCTACCTGCCCATCTACACCAAGTTTCTTTTTGTAGATCCATTTGCATCCAACGGGTTTTACCCCAGGTGGAGCAATATCCAAGGTCCACACTTTATTGGCGTACATGGACTCCATTTCGGATTGCATTGCTTCCTGCCACTTATCAGAGTCCCTACTGATAATAGCCTGCCTGAAACTGGTAGGGTCATCTTCTTCCAAGATGCAATCCTCTCGATCAACATCTATGAGAAAACCGTAGTATCTCTCGGGCGGACGAGAAATCCTACCAGATCTGCGGAGTGGCTGAGGTTCTTCTGGGGTTATTGAATCCTGAGGTTCTGTCAAATCTTCAGTTTCAGTTTGTGGTCGCTAAATTTCTTCCAATTCTACCATGCTCCCACTAATTTCTTTTGCAAGAAACTCCGTTTCTAAGAAAACGGCATGCTGAGCAACAAACACCTTCTGTTCCTCGGTGTGGTAGAATAGATATCCATAACCATTCTTTGGATATCACACAAACTTACATAAAACTGACCATGCCTCTAGTTTATCTGGTTTATGCGTTTTAACATAAGCCGGACAACCCCATATCTTAAATCTTTTAAGATATGGCCTTTTTCCATTCCATATCTCGAACAGAGTCTTAGGCACTGATTTAGACGGAACATCATTCAATAGATATGCTTCTATCAATAGCGCATGTCCCTAAAATGAAAGAGGCAACTCGGCATTACTCATAATGGAGCGAACCATATCCATTAGGGTACGATTCCTCCGCTCCGATACACCGTTGTGTTGTGGTGTATAAGGAGGAGTAAGCTAAGAGAGAATACCATTCTCTTTTAAGTAATCTAGGAATTCCGTGCTTAAGTACTCCCCTCCCCTGTCAGACCAGAGGATCTTGATACTTTTGCCAGTCTGGTTCTCTACTTCATTTCTGAATTCCTTGAATTTCTCAAAAGCTTCAGATTTGTGTATTATCAGATACACATATCCGAACCTAGAGAGATCGTCAGTGAATGTGATGAAGTACGAGAACCCACCCCTTGCATGTATAGACATTGGACCACATACATCACTATGTATGAGTCCCAAGAGCTCTGTTACTCTTTCTCCATGTCCGGTGAACGGAGATTTGGTCATCTTCCCTTTGAAACAAGACTGACAAGTTTCATAAGATGAAAACTCGAATGTATTCAAGAGTCCATCTTTATGCAACTTACTTAGTCTTTTCTCTCCGATATGACCAAGTCTACAATGCCACAAGTAGGATTCATTCGTATCTGAATTCTTCCTCTTGCGTGTGTTTTGTATATTAAGAACTGTATTCTGATTTAGAACGTAGATACCATTACACAGTGTACCTTCTGCAACCAGTACCTTATGAAGGTAAATGTTCATGATATTTCTATCAAGAACAAAGTTATATCCATCTTTATTGAGTAAAGAAACTGATATGATGTTGCAAACCATGGAAGGTACATAGTAGCAATCGTTTAAAATCATAGTCTTGCCATTTGGCAATACTAGGTGATATTCACCGACGGCTGCAGCATTAACTTGTGCTCCATTCGCTACTCTGAGCGACATATCACCAGGTGCAACTTTCCTACTTTTTCTCAGTCCCTGCAATAAATTACAGATATGAGATCCTGATCCGGTATCAAGTACCCAGAAGGTAGGGCTGACCGTAAAGCAGTTCTCAATTACAAGAACACCTGAAGTAGATGCAAAACCATGCTTCTTCTTCAACTGGGTATCCTTGGAATCCATAAAATCCTCTTTCTCTTGCTCATACTTATGACTGTTGTCACAAGTTAGAGCCGAACCAATGTTCCCCAGCCCTGAATAAGAATTCGGATCGGTCAAGCGATACATTTTATTATCTTGATTAGGGCGTGAAATGGTTGCTACCTGGAGAGAGAGAAAAGAAACACTCAGCATGCGCTCTTGCATGATTAGATTGGTTTATTAGTTTATCTAACCAGGATAGCTCCCACTGTTTCCTCGAATTCTTCTTAAAACCTTTAAAAGAAGAACTAGTCGGGATTAATTGCACGTCACAATTCTTACTTAACCTTTCATCCAGGCTAGTGTTGGTACTTCGAGGGAGGTTTTCCAACGCTTTCGCGAAGTTCCTTAATTAAGTAACCTCTTTTCCCTGGAGGCGTAGCCCCGCTAACACCGTTCTAGACACCTACTTGGTTTATAGCATTGATTGTTAAGTGAAATAATCTCCCGAGAGTAATCCAACTCATCAGTGGGATCGGGATCCAACTATCATTGTGTGATGACCTAGATGGAATCCACTCTAGTCACCACACTCCAGAAGGTATGCTAAATCTGTAAGTTTCGGTTTATTTAGAAACTCCCGATGTGGTTTTTGCCCCCAACGGTTTATGACCATGACTAGGTCAACAAACCATAAACCGTTAGTCAAGTTCTACCCGTCATTATCATGATTGCATTAGACCCACCCGTACGTTCCCTTGACTAGGTCAACAAGGCCGCACGACTATCCTAACCAATCACTTTTGCAATCCACAGAAAAATATCATCTAGCTACCGTTCACTACGTCTTGACTAGGTCAACAAACGCAGCACGAATACTAAATAATATCAATCCGAAACGACGGAGGGCTACGGCTGGGTTTTTGGTGAAAACCCCGTTAACATAATGAACTTGATATCGCTGAAGGAACACGATTGCCTTTTTTGAAAATATAGTGGCGAAAACTTTTGCTAAAGAGGTCACTCCCTGTGAAGGGATCTCGGCTCTTTTCTCGTCGAATGAGGTGCAGGATATTCTAAGCTGAATACCTCGATGCAAAGCAAGAATAATCGACAATAGTGAAGTTATTACTCTGACGCAAACTTTTTTCCCAAGGGTCCCTCCCGATGAAGGGATCTCGGCCCTTGCCTCGTCGAATGAGGTGCTGGGCATTCATAACCGAATACCTCTATGCAAAACAAAAGTGAACGTCCTTGCAATAACAGCTTTTTGAAAATTGTTCCAACAACGTCTTTTAGGTTTATTTTCTTGCATTAATCTAATGTGTCCCATCAATTAATCCTACCATTGCAGAAAACAACGAAAAAATGACGTACGCTTATGCCATCTGCATTCGCCACGGGGCCCCGTCATCACCCGTTAGGTTACTTAACTAACGACAGAGCGGTGGCTGGACTAGAGCGGATGCAAAACATAAGCAACACTTAAATAGATATCATATATAGATATATACACATTCGTCAGATGCAATGATAGCCATTCCAGATCACAGATGAATACATTGGATATACTAGGAATTCGCATTCCGTTCGAGCCTGTAACGAAAAGCGGATTACACGGTCGCGATGAATAGCCAATACCCCGCCCTAGACCCCTACGGGTGCGGCAAACTACCCGCCAAGTACCCGAAGCGAAGCAACCTCCCTCAACGACGTGAGTAGGCCACTCGGCACTTCGAGATACCCGGTAGTTTGTGCACCCCACCTTGGGTCTATCCTAGGAGCAAAACAGTAAAAAGAAATTATACAATGGTGGCTACAACCTCATCCCGGATGTGCGGCCATACAAATAATATTACATCAATTTACATATTACATGATTTGAAAGATAAAGAAAACTCTCATCTCACAACCCCCCGACTATTCATCCGCGACAATCCAACGAATTCATATACACATACCATCAACATTACAGATCACAGATATGTATAATCCCCACTAATCGACATATAGCGATTAGCAGACGTTCAATACATATATCACATCACAGATATAAAACCCGTTAGCTTAAGTCTTTAGAAATTCGATCAAAATACGGATTTTAAGCCCCAAAAACAAATTTTGCTTTCTGGAAAATCTGGGCAGAAAAATCATATTCCAAAAATCCCAAAATACCCCTGTAAGAACACTGCAGGAAAATGGGGCTAAAACCGAGTTAACTCGGCCGTGGATCCGCTGCAGGAGCAAGCTCATGCCGCGGTTCCGCGGTGCTTTAACCTAGTTAGTGTACCAATTTTCTCCAGTGTTCTAAAAAAAGAAGGAGCCGATTTTTAGTGTGAGATTTATTAATTTTTGAACAGATCTAAAAATCGGCAGAAACTTGAATTTTCCGGGGTGTTTTGCGGCTTTTTGTCTGGTCGAAATTCTAGATACTTTGCTAACATGCTAGGGTGTGTTTAGTTAGGCTCTGATACCACTGTTAGGTCAACATTACCTGTCCCGGTACTTTCGGGGTTGCGGAAACGGTAAAACGAAAATTTTTCTTGACTAGATAATATGGACCGTACAATACGGATCTTGGCTAAACTACACACTAGCAACCTAACTAGAGATTTATCTACTCGGTTAGGGTTTATACCTCAACTTGAACTCCTTCTCTTCTTTTTTTTCTTCTCCTTGCATGCTCCTTATGGTAGAACGGCTCCTCCTCCTCGTCTCCTCTTTGTCGAAGATAGATCCACCCGAGGGCCTCGAACTTGAGCTCCTACCTCAACCTAGAGGTAACTAAAGTGTTTGTTTTGCTAATCCTAGCACCTTAGAATGAGTAGAGATGTGTTATGGTGGCTATGTCTCAAAACTTATGATTTCCAACACATGGAACACTTAAGCTTGAGAGAGGAAGAAGAAGAGCTTTTGTAAAGAGAGAGAAGAAGAATGATAGAATGAGAGCTCTCTTTTTACAACCATGCTCATATGAGAGAATAATAGATTAATAATAATAATTAAAAGGGAAAATGTGATGGTGAGTATGGAATGACCATTATCATTTCATAATAAATGCAATTTGCAAAGATCAAGAAGCATCTTTGATATGAAATGATTATGGTCAAAATGTCAACAAGGGTCAAAATGTCCACCATGGTCAAATGGTCAACTTAACCATCACACAACAATCCTTAATTATCATTATTAATCATATTTATCATTCTCATTAGGGTTTGGAAAAAGTCAACGGTCAACAAGTCAACCAAAGTCAAATGGTCAACAACCCTAATGAGAATCCTCTGCCTCTGCCTCTATCAACTGTGCATACACACCCGCATCCGCGTTCCGAGGAACATGAATACAATGAGACAAAACCAATCCCAAAACAAATACTAGTATCTGGCTAAAACCAAAGCCCATTACTAATAACTGCCCGGTCACCAAACGTGCACAAGTGCGCGGGTGTGAACGAACTCTGTCGCAAAACCATGCGACCTCTACTCTGTTTTGCCCAAAGGCGAGTAACTCTCTGTGTGGGACTCTAAAGGCTCGACACTACGCTGGCAGTGGGTTTAACCACAGACCGCAAGCGGCACTAGCTGTACGTAACGGTCCCCAGGTAGATGCCGATAAGAAGACTGATGAGGTGAACCCATCCGAACTCCTACTGAGCCTGTATGTGACAATCTCCGTACAGTCCGATCTGTTCGTCTGAGAATATCGCATGGAGGGCTTAGGGGGTAGTAAACGTCAGTCCCCTAATAGCGGTACAAATCGTGCCGGAGTGTAGCCCAGAACACCCTGAGATATCACTGGAAACCTACCAGTATATCTCGCTAGCCCTGGCCAGGGACTTTGTGTAATGGCTCTCCTAGACACTGCGCGATATCAACCCCCAATACCGGGAGAGACGAATCCTGTCTAACCGTCACTGCCTCCAAGTGCTTTGGGACTGCACCCAATTACTACCTGTTTGCACAACTCAGTAGAGCCGTGGTAGGGTAGTAATCTAAGAACAGTGGGAAAACACTCGAGGCGAAGTGACAGTGTCAAGTCAGCGGACTAAGCTGTACTCATGTCACCTGGGAACTGTTAACTGACGATAGGTATAATACCAAACAACAGTTCCCGACGAGTCCTGTCTAGTGTACTCGTAACCTAACGAGCACTTGCATACTATCTCCAGTACGACGTACTGATGGCTGTGGGACAGACTATCTCCCTTGCTGGGAAGAGAAGCGTATGCACCAGTCTACTCTGGAGTATCGATGCCCTGTCTCGATAATCCTACGACTGGGGACCAGAATAAGGATGTGCTTATAGACTACCCAGCCTCCACTAGTGTGATCGCAATCACAACGCCGGTAGTCAAGCAAAGATCCTAAGGGCTCCATCAATATGTTTTAGCGATATGTTAAAAGAAATATATACACATATTAAGATAGAAAAAAACCAAGTAGCATACTACTATATCGAGCAAGACTGTCGTAAAACCGTATATATATCCCAAACTTCCAAAATGTATTATACAAACTAGTACTATACAATAATGGCCTCTAAGGCATACATATCTAACAGAGGAAGAGATGAAGAAGGAGATGAAGATGATGAAGGGAAAATAATGAGTTCAAAGTCTCTCTCTCTCTCTCTCTCTCTCTCTCTTATGTGGCATGCCATACCACATGGGTCTCCCTATCTCTCTCTCTTCAATTATACTCTCTTATCTTTTCGTTTTCTTTTGTTTTTCCCTCACTCAATAAAAACCAAACACATGATACAAATAAAATGAAACAACATGCAGCAAAATGCAACATGTCATGGTGCACTAGTCATGACTAATTAAAAATACGGATTTGGCCTAATCGTGATTAGTAGTGCACTAATCGAGTTTAGTTTAAACCAGTATATAATTAATTGTAAAAATGCTGAAATCCGATAAATATATTTTTAAATGAATAAATCATTTTAATCTCCAATTATTTCACAAATATTGGTATATATTTATACCATTTTACGAAAACCCCAAATTTCCAAATCGGGTAGTTTTCGCGAAATATATTATTTTAATATTAAATTCCAAAAATAATATTTTATATTTTCTGAAATATTACACCTACGGGTGCGGAAAACTACCCACCAAATTCCCAAAGTGAAGCAACCTCCCTCAACAAAGTGAGTAGGCCACTCGGCACTTCAAAGTACCCGGTAGTTTGTACACCCCACATTGGGTATATCCTGTTAGTTGTATGTATGTCGTAGAGGTCAGTATTGTACATATGATGTATATTATATTGGATGCTTGGACATATAGAGAGAGGAATTTCTTGCTCGACATGATAGTATGCTATCTGGTTGCTCTTTATCTTAACATGTATACTTGTCTCTTAATACTGTCTTATGGTTACATGTTGGTAAAGCCCTTAGGATGTGTACTTGACTACCAGGACTATGATGCAGATCATACTAGTTGGACCATGGTAGTCCATAAGTTCATCCTTTAATTTCCCTAGTCGTAGGTGTATCGAGACGGGGCATCGATATACCAGAGTAGACTAGCGTGTACGCTTCTCGACCCATGAGATGGGCGATGGATGATCCCATATCCATTGGTGTTTGACATCAGAGATGGTATACGGGTGCTCAGTGGAGACTGGGTACACTGGACGGACTCGTCGAGAACTCCCAGATGGTATTATACCTCACGTCAGATGGCAGTTCTCTGATGACACTTGTACAGGTTAGTCTGTAGACCCGAGATCGTCATAGAGTCTTGTATGATTCCCACTGTGCTTTGATTTCCACCTTACCACGTCCAATAGGGCGTGTAAAACGGTGGTTTTTTAGGTACAGTCCTGAGTCACATGGAGGCAATGAACAATAGGAGGGGTTTCGTCTCTCCCGGTATTGGGAGTTGATGTTGCGCTGAGCTCGATTGGCCATAACAGGGACGTCCCTGGCCAGTGCTGATTTAGAGATTTATTGGTAAGTGTTACCAGTAGTTTCTCGACCCGTTATGAGCCTCATATCGGCATGAATTATCGGTTATTGCGGTCTGACGTTTACCACCCCTAAACTTGATATGCGACATATCAGACGAGGAGACCGGACTGTACGGCAAGTGTTACCGTCAGGATTTTGCAGGAGTTGGAGCGGGCTTTCTTGTTGATCTTCTGATCGCTCAATACCCGGGTAGCCGTTACGTCCAGCTAGTACCGCTGACGGCTTATGGGTGCTTGATGTGATCATCACCTGCTGCCGGCGTATTGACGAGTCTTTAGAGTCCTACATAGAGGTTTTACTGGCTCAGGCAAAACAAAATATGTGCACATATATGATATGTGCGGGACCGAGAATAATGCGTGTATGTGATACCATATTCTATTCTCACGACTTTTGTATCGGTCGGTTATATGTGATATAGCCGGGTTATCGAATCAAGTGTTGATTCGTTAAGTTGGTACATTTTATATTAGTCGGTTATATGTGATATAGTCGGATTATTAAATCAAGTGTTGATTTGATAATTTAGTGTATAATTGTATATTTGATATACTAATTTACATAAACTAATATTAGCTCACTTAAGCATTTATTATTCTCACATGTGCACACTTAATATATATATGATATATATTAATTGTGTTTTATTTATTGTATCATGGTTGTTGATATACACTACTTGTGTGTATAAAAGTTACACCATACTAATTATAATGTAAGGTTTTAATATTTAAAGTAATTCCAAATTAGTGGATAATTAGCCACATGCATGAAGCTTTGAGAAGCTTGTGGATGCTTTGACTAAGTCCACTAGTTTTGTTTTACTTGAGATATTTATTAACCTAACCATTGTAATTAAGCCATGGTTATGTCTCTACATGAGTTAGTATATGATACAAACTCACTCATGGTTATTTCTCTCACCTCACAAGTTCACTCTCATTTTCTCTTGAGCTCATCTTCTTCTTCCATGAGAAAAGCTTGCTAGGTTTTCAAAAGAGAGAAAAATATTGTGAGAAAAATAAAACTAAAGTGAGCCCACTTCCTATTTCACCATCCTCTACTAGATTAGCACTTTAGTATAGGGTGTTAGCTTCACTAATCATACATTAGTGAAGTAGTAGCTTGAGTTGGTATCCCCTCGACGTAGATCATCTTCGGCCTCGAAGACTTCAAGCAAGATCGTTCTTTTCATCTCGTGAAGTCATGGATGAGTCCGGGAGTTTGACGATCGCAGCGAAAGGACTACAACAAGAAGCTATTAAAGTGAAGGACCGATCTACAAAGGTTGTATTTCTATTTCACTTAGAGGTAAAAAGCTTATTATCTTTTTGTTACCCTAGCTTTTCTAGTTTGATTCCTAGGATTAATTTGTTAGCACCCTCTAAAATTTTTAAATATGACATGTGTGATGCTACCAAACCCTAGTAGTGGTGCTAAGGAAACCCTTCATATCCTAGGAGCAAAAACAGTAAAAGAAATAATACAACGGTGGCTACAACCTCAACCCGGATGTGCCCCGTAAAAATAATATTACATCACTTTACAAATTTACATCGAATGAAAGAATGAAAGCCCTCATCTCACATCCACGACGATCCAACAAGTTCATATACACAAACCATCATAACAACATCACAGATATGTGCAACCCCGACTAATCGACGTATAGCAATTAGTCGACGTTTCCAAATAAATATATACTTCACAAAACTTGTAAATTAACTACGACATTAGAATTCTGCAAGCAATTAGCAAACTTAACCAATTTTCCAAGACTTGAAAATCTAGTGAGCTAATGTTCCAAAACCGATAGTTTTGAGCTAATCCGGGAGTCGAAACGAACTCGAAACCAGCCCGAACCTTCACGGGAAGTTAGAGTATGAAATTAATATCGAGTCAGGGGATAGAGGGGGTACCCTACCCCTAAGGCCACCATGAGGTAGGCAGGGGGTGAGGCAGACCCGAAACTGCCTAAGCTGGGGCAATTTCGGCTCCCCACCGCCAAGACCACCTTAAAGTGGTATTAGGGAGTCGGCCTAGCCGTTCGGTCCCCCCCCTCCGGGTGTCCCCAGGGTGCGCACACTCCACCCCGCGGCTTCTCGGTTCAAGCCGTGAGCCCGCAGGGTGTGCAAACAACTCAAAACTTCACTTTTTAAAACTGTTTCTGTCAGCAATTTTTGCGCGACAAAAATGGCAGAATTCTAACATCGCTACAAGCTATCTAGGGTTTATGGGAGACTCTGATACCAATGTAAGTCGATGTAGAGCACCCCACATGTTCGCGGGGAGGCAAAATTTGCAAAAAATGATTTTTACGAGCTTCGCAACACCGACTAGAACCAAGGATCGTCCATAAACCCTAGCTAGCAAACTACTTGAGGTTTAACTGCTCGGATACGAAGTTATACCTCAGATACATGTCCTTCGAGTCTTCATCGATGTCCTTCTCGTCGTCGTAGGCTCCAAGGAAGTCATGACCCGAAATTTAGTTCGTGACCGGCACTTAAATCACGCAATGTCTAAGGGCGTAACGCAAATTAAGTAAGCCGAAGCCCAGAAATCTAAACCTTTTAAAGAAAATAAAAGAGGTGAAGTTTCGAAATAAATGTATGATGAAATCAAACATTTTCTTAAATGCATAAATAAAGGAACATTAAAAATGCAAGTGGTTTTACTAGTTGAAAAACATGTTTCGTCTTTTAAAAATTTAGGCAGCACCGTCTTTGTATATTTTGATCCAAAACCACATATACATGATAATATAAAGGCATCCCAAGCGGGAGCTAGCTCTTCGCCAATCGGCGGAATCATAACCACGCAAGTCATAATATAAGTATACGACGCCCAATGGTGAAGATCAACACAAAGGATAGAGTAAAAAGCAAGACATCAACCCACCAAGCGAACATATAACCCATCGTTCTAAGTCTCACAACCACAAGTCTGTCTAAGTCTTACTAATTATACAAATACTAGTTTTGATTGATGGAGCTGACTAGATACAATAGGAATAATAATACAAGAGTGGCACGATCCAATATGTACCACCTACCAAAGCAAATCACCCGAATGCAAGCTGTGTGCTAACGATGCCGCTACTGATCTATGTGGTCAACCTGTAAGAACTGTGGCACGACGGGGGTGAGTTGCCAACTCGTGAGTAGAAAACATTATCAGGTAGAAAACGAATAAAACAACGATTCCTAGGTCAAATATATCATAAAGGTAATACTATGATATCTAGGGTGACCGTATCTGCATATGTGCCAACAATAAAATCAATGCCTGTAATCATGTGGATAACATCTATGTGTCCATCAATGACACAACAACATCATGCATGTAAATATCATGAAAGCAAATGCATGTAAATATAAGGATATCAATAAACGTGTGTCCATCACCGACACATCAAAATCATGGAACCTGAATGTCCAACATCGACACTCGAAACATCATGAAACCCGTATCCAATATCGACACGTAAATCCTCATATCTCAGGCGCCACATCCTCATATCGTCCCTCAGGTGCCGCATACTCTGGTCGGCCCTCATACCCATCTCACGACTTCGGTCGGTATCCTCCGGATAACCGCCGAGTCTAAATACTATCACCGATAGGTAGTGCTCCCCTGCCAGGCTCAACGCCTAACTATACGAGTCTTCTTGCCCCAGGGTACCTCACCGGGTCTACCTTGTACCCGCAGACGGTACCTACCGCTCTTCGAATCGGGTTTCACATGCCAATCTCAGAACAGAGAAAACAGATGGTGGACGTCTCGAAATATCATATCAAGAGAAACCGGATTTATAAAATAATACATGATTTCCTTTGAAATATAACCATGTTTCTCAAATCCAGAATCTCATGAAAACAGCATCTCAATGCGTAAAATCGTAAAGCATGATATATGCAAACATAGAATAGAAATTTGAGCATATCAAGTATATCATGCGACATGGTATAGTGATGTGAGCATAGCAAGTATGTCATGCAACATAGTGCAATGAGTCATATGCCAGTACTGAACAGTTAAGAGTAATAGCATGACGTAGCAATTCTACTGTGTAAGTGACATAGAAATTATCGATGATAAAAGTGTGTGAGCCGTCAAATCTGTGTAAGTGTAACATACGCATCATCGATAATTGTGCAAGTGTACTAACAAACGATATCATAACAATAATGGAAGCACAGGTGCATACCATGCAATGAGAATATCATAAATGTAGCGGAAAGTAAACCCAAAGCGCCGCATTATAAAAGATACGGATCTAATCTAATACCTACCTAGTAATTAAGATAGCTATAACATATCCGAGTCGATAAATCTATCAATCGGCAATCCAGCCTCATAACATCACGTACGGTATAATCCATCGTGCGTCATCCTCTAGTCAAGGGTATGGATCAATCATCAGGTAAAACTCATCGCGTACGGAAATCCATCGTACGGCGGTATTAAACCATTAGGGAACCTATCTACATATATGACAAGGAGAGTACGGACCTAACGTCTCATACAACATATCACTCATGATTCACTATCTATATACCTATATCCCAGGTCACATCTGTATCAATCTCATATCATGGGACCGACAAAGGAATCAATTATCTCATCGTATACTCTTTTCATCACATCAATATCTCACATCATATCATCTTCTTGATCTCATATCATATTTATCAACCTCATAACATGCCACTATAATCTCATACTGATTCTCTTTCACTATATATATATATATATATATATATATATATATATATATATATCAACCTCATAACATGCCACTATAATCTCATACTGATTCTCTTTCTATACACACACACACACACACACACACACACACACCATGATTCACATTCACGTTTCACATCCATATATATCAATTCGAGACATCATTTCTATCATATCATGTCATACTAAACCATACACTATAACCTTAAGTCGTGGTATATCGTGTCTCCTACTAATTCTTTAACCATATCCATAGGTAAGTTTCCTTAACCATATTCTATATATATCGGTTTCCATTATAATTTGCGGGGGTATTAAACGCCATCCACCCGACTTCCCCCGTAGATATAAATCTACTCACCTGCATAACTCCTTGTTCAGCCGTAGTCGATGAGCTTCGTCGTCTCGGAATCCACACGAAGGTACCTACAATCAATACACAATCGCGAAGCTATTAAAATCAAGTCTGGAAAACCAATACAGCACACGAATTGCCTATAGGTTAGAACCCATAGCCTACGCATGCAAAAACAACCAAACAACCCTCGTCGTTGGCGTACAAACATCCAACGACCCAAAACAATATCAAATACCAAAACACGAATTCAAATATCTGGAAAAACATGGCCAAAGCACTCACAACAGCTCCCAGATTTTGTTTCAGGTCAAAAGGGACTAAACAAGCAAGTGCAGAAGATAGGTTACAAGCAGTGTGAGCTACAGGCAAAAACTCAACGCCAGACACCACCAAAAATCTGGCGACACCACCTTAGAACCCGAGCTCGCCGGCCATAATAGGAGGAAATAGGCTCGTATTTGGGTTGTGGGTTTCTAGTGGTTAACCTAGGTCACTGGATTTGCTGGATTTTCTCAGAAACTCCCCAGGTTGCTCCAGATTCTCTGTAGGCCAACATACTTCACAAAACCGACACGGGAAAATTTCTAAGTTCGTATTTTGGATTCTATTCTCTGTTTTTGGCCACACAATCCACACTAAGGTCTTGTAACAGCCACTACACATCATCATAACTTAACTCAAACCCTAAACCTCATCTAGGAATTTCTAAGATCACAATCCACACTTAATCACCTTCTAAACTAAACTAGAATACACTAAACATAATAACCTAGCTACGGTGTAGAACTATAGCTCATTTGGAAACTCAAGAATTTTCTTGAGGTGCTCAAAGTCTTCAAAATCTAACTTTGAAAGGTCCAAAGTGTTGAGGATGAGGTGGGGATTATTTTTAATGAAGGGAGTATAGGGTTTTGATGAAAATTTTGTGATGAATCATGAGGGTAGAAGTGACGGGAAAGCTTGAAAATGAAGAGGTAGAAGAAAACAATGGGGAGAAATGAAAGAGGCATCCCTCTCTCTCTCTCTCTCTCTCATCCTCACTCTTTTTCTTATTCTTACCCCCTCCAAGCCCATGCCTCACTCTTTCTCTCCAATAATTCTTTTTCTTACCTTTTCGCTTTTTCTTTTAAAGCCAAATATCAACCAATCCAAATGAAACAACATGAAATAAAAATGCAACATGTCATGATGCACTAACCATGGAAAATGTAGAAACACAGATTTTGCTTAATCGCAATTAGTAGTGCACTAATCAATTTTTATTTAAACTGCATATAATTAATTATAAAAATGCCAAATCCACTAAATATATATTTAAATGAATAACTCATTTTAATATACAATTATTTCACAAATATTGGTATATATTTATACCATTTTACGAAAACCCCAAATTCGCAAATCGGGTTGTTTTTCGCGAAATATATTATTTTAATATTAAATTCCAAAAATAATATTTTATATTTTCTGAAATGTTACAATCTTCCCCGCTTAAATAAATTCGGTCCCTGAATTTAAATTTAAACCCCTAAATGCTAAAATATTTCAATAATCAGCTCAAATCAACGGGGCTCCAAAATCACGGAAGATATAAAGATACCACAGCGCATCGTGTGCGCCTGGAAACGAGTATGAAACTCAAAATTGAACTCCGTCAAGCATCACGCAAATCATCGGATTTGCACGCATATCATCGGAGTTACAATGGAGATACAGATCTCGAAATCCACTACTGCAATCTAATATGCACTAAACAAATACTATAATACGTATATAGTACGCATCCTTGAAAAAATCTCCTAAAACAGAATAAAACACATGCAAAATCTTTTCTGAATAGCCGCGTGATGCGTAACTCACGGCACAAGTGACGGACGCTCATTTGTAAAGTAATAAATATATATCCATATATGTTTTGCTCAAATATACATTCCGCCCTTTTAAAATATCCCAAAAGGTTTTCCTTTGTAAACGTTCGTGTCGCTCACGGACACGTAGGAAATAGCGAGACTATAGCTCCTTTTTGAAAACCTCTTGGAAAACTTTTTATGCATTCAAATTACTCAGGTACGGTCCTCTAATCAGTCATGTTTGGCTACTACATAATATAGTGCCCATCATAAAAACAAGGTGCTCAAGAGAAAATCAGCCTCGAAAAGCGTATCCAACAATCACGTGCGTCTGTTGCGCACAGAAATCAAAGTCAAATACAAGTGCTACAAATGTGCACAAAACCTAACTAAGCACAATGGGTGTGCACGAAAGCATCTGTCCAGTGCAACGGGTGTGCACGACAATAATATAAAGTGCATCTATAGTGCACGAAAATCTCAATCCAGTGCAACTAACATTCACGAATGAAAATCCTAATAAAGTGCATCCGGTGTACACAAAATCACATCTCATATCATGCGCCCAATATGCACGAGAATCCAAATCAAGTGCATCCGTCATGCATGAATGAAATCTAAATCAAGTGCATTCAACATGCACGAATAAAATCTAAATCAAGTGCATCCAACATACACGAATATACGAACGGTGCATCCCGTGCATGAAATACAAATCCGGTGCAACAAATGCACGGCGTAAAAATCTAGTGCAACAAATGCACAAAATACAAATCGGATGCAACAAGTGCACGGAAACGCATTAATAACTCAAATGCGTATAAAAACAACACCGAGTGTACCAAGATGTATAAAATCAAAAACGTGTGTAACTATGTGCACAAAATCCGTATCAATGCACTACAAGCACATGTGAGCTATACCGAGTGCAAAAATCAAATCGAGTGCGTACCATATGCACAAATTAAATCAACTGTATGAAATCCAGGAAATCATAAACACGTGCAGCCAAGGCACAAAACCGATCTCAAGTGCAATAAATATGCACAAATCATAAACCAACACAACGGTGTGTAAAGCATATCTCAAGTGCGATAACTATGCACAAAAGGTAAATACCCAGTAGCTGCAGCCATGGTGCACGAAAACAATATCATGAAACTCAATCATCAAAACTCAAATCCAAGCAATATAAGCATGATACTCGGATCACAAACGCAAATCGCAACAAATGACATTGAGGTACACCTCCTACAATGTCGGAAAAATGTCGGTGCGCCCAAACTTGCAGAGCATGAACATCCGCTTGCTTCCTGCTCACGGCCTAGCGTCCTCTGTCTCTGGATCCTCATTTTCTCTGTGGATTACCAATCTCACAATCCATCGACTCGTCGGCCTGGTCAGGTGTACTAACGGAAACGATTCCGCTCTGACACTCCTCTGGTCATCTCTCGGCCAATTAGCATGACCACTCGCAAAGCAGCATGTCACTGGCATCGGCCTATGGCCCTCTGAATACACATAACACAACTGATCCTCGGTACAAATCTTATCACAGCAGTGTCCTAGAAGGAACCTACTTAAGGACCCTTCCAATATCGCCTATGCAGAACTATACGGAGGTTGGTACTCTTACATAATCTTTTCTTGTTTTCTGGACATCCGCGTTCTAAGCACAGCATTTTCCTCGGGAACTGGCTGTATCCCGACGCCTCTATATACATATCAGATCTCTAATCTAAACGGGAAGTAACAACAGCTCGTTAACATCTCGCACGAACCTCTTGTTACACTTGTCTTTATTATCGTTCACTTTGACGTCACGTCATGCTATCTGCGTACTGCAATTGTTCACGGCTACAGTCAATCCGGATTCTCTCACACGGACTCGAAATTACGAACTCGGTATCTTCATCACTCTGTAGAAGATATCTAGCCGAACACATCCTCGGGAACTCGTCCCAATCATCGGAGGAATGCTCTATATTCGTCCGTTCTCAATCAACTCACAATGCATCTAGGTGGGATCCTCTATCCGAAGCTGGTCAACTTACTAATCTCCTATCGGATCATCCAAGGAACAACGACATCTCTGGATCGATCTACTCTATATCTGAGTAAGATTCTCCACACTAGAAATCTTTAACTCAACTGAGCCTGTGTCGGCGCATCGAATCTGACGAATCACCTTCGTCTCTCAACTCAAGCTAGACTAGCTATCATCTGTCCCATCACTGCCTGAAAGCTCCAACGATCTCAGCTCATAAGCTCTAGAAGCGACATCCCATCAATCTCAATAACAGCTGGGTCATCTGTCTGCAACGTAGACGACATCACGATCTCTGAGGTAGGCTATACATCAACGGTCCTCTCACAACAGGCAACCTCTAACAATGGCCCGATCACTCGGTGCAAAACCGAACACTCACCTCAAACGAGAGGTCACAACACAAACACTAAATCGATATGTTCCCTCATCACCAGCAAACACTATGGTCAGTCCTCGTGCATGACGAGCTCATCCTGACCGCATCACTAGCAGCAGCTCAATCAGCGCTCAAACCATGATGACAGGAACCTCAAGTATGTATCGATGAAGATAGATCAAACGAATGAAAGGAATCAACAGATCCAGAATGGATACAAGATCATAAGGAGGAACGGGATCAATGAGAGTATGATCATGGGAACGAATAGGATCAAGGATCTCAAATGGATCTATGATCAAGGGAACGAAGAGAATAACAAGTCTCAAGATATGTACATCCTAAGGTCACTTAAGCGGAGTATCGTATCATAAGTATGACGCGGAACATACGCACGGTACGTTACTCTACCTGAGTTACCTACTCCATCAATCAGGATCAACCTATGTAACGAAAGTTTGGGTCTAATACCCCTGTTCAAGTCTAAGTTTCGTAAGGTCAAGCCTAGGTTCCGAAATAGAATACGCCCCAGACTCCGCATAGTCAAACCTAGACTCGAACCAAAGTTAAACCTAGCGCACTGATACCAATTTTGTCACGACCCGAAATTTAGTTCATGACCGGCACTTAAATTACACAACGTCTAAGGGCGTAACGCAAATTAAGTAAGCCGAAGCCCAGAAATCTAAACCTCTCAAAGAAAATAAAAGAGTTGAAGTTTTGAAATAAAGGTATGATGAAATCAAACGTTTTCTTAAATGCATAAATAAAGGAACATGAAAAATGCAAGTGGGTTTACTAGTTGAAAAACATGTTTTGTCTTTTAAAAATTTGGGCAGCACCTTCTTTGTATATTTTGATCCAAAACCACATATACATGATAATATAAAGGCATCCCCAAGCAGGTGCTAGCTCTTCGCCAATCGGCGGAATCACAACCACGCAAGTCATAATATAAGTATACGACGCCCAACAGTGAAGATCAATACAAAGGATAGAGAATAAAGCAAGAAATCAACCCTCCAAGCGAACATATAACCCATCGCTCTAAGTCTCGTAACTACAAGTCTGTTTAAGTCTTACTAATTATATAAATACTAGGTTTGATTGATGGAGTTGACTAGATGTAATAGGAATAATAATACAAGAGTGGCACTGTTCACATCAGATTTTTGCATTTTTATATCGCCCATTTTTTATCACGTTGCATATATGTAGGTACTTTTGATCCGTGTATGCTAAATAGTTGCAGGTTACAGGTTCTCAGCTCTAAGCAGTGAAATTCATGAAAAAGCACAACAAATTCAGGACTTCCGCTAACCACAGATAAATATGGGTTTCCGCGCACTATCCGTATAATGTCGCCTACCAATTTAAGGGACAAAATTACAAATCATTGTTCATTTTCATGCACAAAGCACAAGGGCAGCACAAGATCCAAGACTTCTATTTGGAGCTCAAGAAAATCGAGGCAAAAAGTCCACATCAATTCACCTTTTTGATCTGCAGAAAATCTGGAAGAAAAATGAAGAGTTTATGAGAAACCAAGTATACCAAACAGAAGAGAACAACAACATGGAAAAGCCCTAAGAAGATGGTCCCTTAATTCAACCAAATGGCCGCGGAACCGCGGCCAAAATAGCACTTCTGCCGTGGAACCTCGGCTGCGTCATAACAGCATTGACTCGGCCCTTTTGGGGTAGTTTTGTAACCTCGTGATTGGCTCAGAATGTATACCTAGGGTTTCACTCTCTTGCCTATAAATACCATAGTTCAAAGCTAAATTAGGGGGTGCTTTTCTTTATTAGATCTAGGATTAAATTCTGTAGTTTTTCTTCCTTGTTATTTTCTTCCATTAAAAATTGTAGTAAGTTTTTGAGTGGTGATAAATAAAAAAATAGAGTTCTTTTATTATCTTACATGTCTTTTTATATATTGCTCGTAATTTTTCATTTGCTAATCTAGTTGTAATTATTTTGTTGCTTTCTTTATTTTTTTTCTTCTTCTATTTTTTTATCCTTTACAACCATGATGCTTGAGTAAGATCCTTTCCAAGGTGAGGTCTCAAATAGCTAGTTGTACTTTTTCTCAACCTCATTTCGTTTTACCTTCCTTCTTATTTTTTATCTTTTTAATGGGGAAGTAATTTCTCACTTGTTAGGGCAGAGAAGAAAAGTTTGAGAGAAGAAAATCTCTCTCACTCTTTTCTTTGCCCAATACCTTAATTCGGACTCCATTTAATTGAATCATAATTCGCTCACTACGACACCCTATCCTACATGATAGCGGTGATTCCATAGTTAGACCGGTTATGGTTGAATTAACCGGAGGTTAGGGCTAAGAGCCAAGAACGGACGGACAAGGACCAAAAGGAAGAAACTAAACATGAAAAGCCTAGCTTATACTTGCAAGTTCCTTCCTAGTCCTGCTAATCTCCGTTGTTGCCGATTACCGTAACACCGATATTAAGAATGGAAATGAAAGAAGTGAGAAATTCCTAACTCAAACTAACCTAATCCTAACCCTAACAAGTTCATTCATCATTCGTTATCTCATTAGTTGATCATAAAACAAATCTGGACATATTTGGATTTAACTCGTTAAAACATAAAGAAAAAGATTTCATCTCCCTGTGGATCGACCCGTACTCAACCGGCTAGCTACTAAGCAAAACCGTCTTGATTGCGGTAATTAAATTAAGTACGCAAAAACATAAAAATCAAATGGCGCCGTTGCCGGGGAGACGGTAGTTTATTTCTTTGTGTAATTTCGGGTTAATTAAAAATATATATATAATACAAAAAAATCATCTTTTTATTTTTTGATTAGTTTTTGTGCGAGTATGCAGGATAGGAAGAAGATCAAGTTCAGTGCCAAAGTCATGGGGAGTTAGACCCATCTCTCGCGGCTACACCGCGGCGGATCAAGACGGAACCACGGCACTGCTGTAAAATTCTGGAGCACATTCAGTGAGCAAATCAAGATTCAGGAGATCTAAACAGGAAGAGGAGAACCAAATCAGCATAGGAAAAAAATTTGAAGCCGTCAACCTTCTGAACTGCCGCGGAACCACGACAGAATCACAAGTTTGACCGCGAAACTGCGGTCAAAGGGTGACGTCAACACCCAAAACTCTCTGTGAGTATTCCATTTCTCTTCTCCGCTCCTCTGAACTGCACTGAACTATATTTTTCTGCAGCATTCTTCGCACAAATTCTCTTCCCCTTTCCAATAAATTGTTTTTGTGCAGGATTCTTTGCGCCGCCGCCAAATAAATTTTTGCAAGTGTTTTAGATTTTTGGTTGTAACTGTTTTGCATAAATAATATGGATTTTAATGGGCTATAACACCAATTCAGATTAGGTGGGGATTTCATCACCCTTCCTAAGGCCCCAAAAATCACTAAAAGCATACGCATTACCCTTGAGCTTAATTAAAAAATATCTAGACCCAGCCAACTAAGGACTGTCGTGCTCAATTGGAAATAGGAAAGTTGTGAGCATTCAATCGTTTATCTAAACTTGACATTGTGGTGCCTAGATTAGACAAGTGAAAAAGGTAATTTTAAAAGGCCCGTCTCACGGTGATTCGTGAGCGGAACCTTCCTTTCTTCATTTGTGCTTATCTGGCCACAATTGGCAGTGAAGAGACGATTTGAGGGTTATCTCACAACTTGTCACTTTAGAACAGTTAGGAGCAGTCTAGTAGACTTCGAAGACCATAGCTCTAGGTATGATTGTGCATGTTTTAACTGTGATTGTTTGAAGTTGTGCCGTAAGTCCGTACATATTTTTGCAAAACTCTTTCCAAAAAAAAACTTTTATAAAAACTTGCCCTTTGACGCCAGAATCCCATTTCACTCACCTTTCATCCACATTTCTTCATTGACGTTTTCTTACCCTCACATTCTACGTTTTGACTATACTAAACTCGTTTATTGTATGTCCGGTTGGACTCGGGACACTAGTGCCCGCCTAGTCCGCATTTCGTTAGTCACTACCGACTACGCGATCGACTCCGATGACGAAACTCCCTCCACACCTCTTTCATCCTTTCCTTTGCCGGCCAGGGATCAACAGAGGCGACTCAATCCAATCATGAAGGAGGCTGTGAAAAAAGAGATTGTCAAATGTCTTGATAGTGGTATCATTTACCCTATCTCTGATAGCCAGTGGGTCAGTCCGATACATGTTGTCCCCAAAAAGTCGAGCATAACGGTCATCACCAATCAAGCAAACGTGTTAATCCCTGCTCGCACCCAAACTGGGTGGCGAGTATGCATTGATTATAGAAAACTCAATGCCGCAACGCGGAAAGACTACTTTCCGCTACCATTTATTGACCAAATGCTCGAACGATTGGCCGGACATGAGTACTACTGCTTTCTGGATGGCTACTCCGGCTATAACCAGATTCCCATCGCCGAAAAAGACCAGGACAAAACCATGTTCACCTGTCCTTTCGGCACGTTTGCATATCGTCGCATGCCCTTTGGGTTATACAATGCACCCGCTACCTTCCAGCGGTGTATGATGGGAATTTTTTCAGACATGGTGGAGAAATTCTTGGAGATATTCATGGATGATTTCTCCTTTTTCGGCGATTCCTTTGACGAGTGTTTGCAGCATCTTGACGCTGTCCTTACCCGGTGTAAGGATAAAAACCACACTTTGAACTGGGAGAAGTGTCACTTCATGGTACGCGAAGGTATTGTCTTAGGACATATCATCTCGCAAAATGGCATTGATGTGGATAAAGCTAAGATTGAGGTCATTTCCAATCTCCCTCCTTCCAGATGCATCAAAGACATCCGAGCTTTCCTTGGCCATGCTGGTTTTTATAGACGGTTTATCAAGGATTTTAGCAAGATTGCTAGACCCTTGACTCTTCTACTAGCCAAGGACACCACATTCGATTTCAACTCGAGCTGTGTGACTGCGTTCGAATCACTAAAAAGCTCACTCACTTCTGCTCCCGTACTTTCTTCTCCTGACTGGACGTATCCCTTTGAGATTATATTCGATGCATCCGACTTTGCCATCGGTGCTGTCCTAGGACAGCACATCGATAAGATGTCGCACGTAATCTACTATGCTAGCCGAACCCTGAACGATGCCCGGCTGAATTACACAACAACCGAGAAGGAATTCTTGGCTGTTGTGTTTGCATTAGAAAAATTCAGGCCTTAGTTGATCGGCTCTCCAGTAATTCTCTATACAGACTATTCTGCTCTACGCCATCTTTTTGCAAAGAAGGACGCAAAATTTCGGCTGATACGTTGGATCCTCTTACTCCAAGAGTTTGACCTTGTCATCAAAGACAAAAGAGGATGCGAAAATGTAGTGACCGACCATCTTTCACGACTTCCTTCTTCGTCGACGCTTCCACTTCCAAAAAACGACGTTTTTTCCGAATGAACAGCTCTTGACAGTATCATGTGAACCCTGGTTCGCAGATATTATGAGCTATTTGGCAACAGGATTACTACCAAATGAATGGTCAAGTCAGGACAGATTTCGATTCTTATCCCAAGTAAAACACTTTACTGGGACGAACCCTATCTGTTCAAATATTGTCCCGACCAGATTATTCGTCGGTGTGTGCCTGATAATGAATTCAAAAGTGTGCTGTCATTTTGCCACGATCAAGCGTGTGGCGGGCATTTTAGCCCAAGAAAGACAACCGAGAAGATCTTGCAGTGTGGCTTCTACTGGCCATAACACTTCAAAGATGGTCATGATTACTGCAGGACTTGGTCCTGGTGCCAACACATGGGTCGGATATCCAGGAGAAACGAGATGACGCTCAAACCAATCTTGGTTGTCGAGATTTTCGATGTTTAGGGGATTGATTTCATGGGGCCATTTCCCAGCTCTTTTAGGAACCTATATATTCTTTTAGCTATTGTTTATATCTCTAAATGGGTCGAGGCCATGCCCAGCCGGACTCGACAACAAGGTTGTCGTTAGATTCCTTAAAGAAAATATCTTTTCCCAGTTTGGACACCCCCGCACGATCATTAGTGACAATGGAACACATTTCTGTAATAGGACTTTCGAGGCCTTAATGCGGAAATACTCCATTAATCATAAGCTATCCATGCCCTACCACCCCCAATCATGTGGGCAAGTTGAAGTGTCTAATCGGCAAATCAAATAGATTTTGGGGAAAACGGTTTCCAAGAACTGTAAGTATTGGTCTTTAAAACTAACTGATGCCCTTTGGGCATTTCGAACTGCTTATAAGACTGATCTTGGTATGTCTCCTTATCGACTTGTTTACGGAAAGGCTTTCCACTTCCAGTGGAAATCGAGCATCACGCATTTTGCGTGATTAAGGAGCTGAATCTATCTCTTGATAATACGGGCAGCCATCGGAAGCTGCAGATCAACGAACTAAACGAGCTTCGGGATGAAGCTTACGAAAATGTGGTTGTCGTTAAGAACCGAACAAAGGTGTTTCATTATAAACACCTTACACGCAAAACTTTCACACCTAGTCAACAGGTACTTCTTTACGACACCCGACTACATTTCCATCCCGGGAAGCTCAGATCTCGCTGGAAAGGACCATATTTTATGCGGACTGTATATCCGCACGGTGCGGTGGATTTGGAAAATCCAGAGGATGGTTCACTATTCAAAGTAAACGGACACAGGTTAAAACTGTTACTCACCACTGACCCATCAGAGGAGCTCCTGATGTTGCAGAAACCGGTTTACATCGACTGATCTTCCTCCACTTACCACCAAACTTCGATTATCCATCCATAAACAGTGGAAACACTGTTTCAAAAGTTTGGGGGTATGTATATACCATTTTCCCACTTGTAATTATAGAATAAAATAATTATAAAATAAAAAAATAAAAATAAAAAAAATCAAATTTTCGGGGGGTGTTTTTTTGTAAATATTCAGTTCTATTAAATAAATAAATAATAATACAATTTTTTTCTTTACAAAATAAATTCTTCTTTTTAAGGGGGCTTTTGTACATATAACCAAGCATCCCCTATAAAAACACCCCGATCCCCCTTCAGCATTCCCCGAGCTTCATTATAACTTTAAAACAAAACCCTAGCCGTCGCACCAGATTCAGCCTCTAATCTCCTTGAGGAGCCGCGCTACTGCCGCCAAAAAAGACTCCTTGCCGCGCTTCCGCCACCGCTCAGTCTCCTCTCCCTCTGAAATTTTGAGAGGAGGTTTGCTTTACTCTTATCCCCTCTGTAAAATTTTTAGCTTTCTGCAAATTATTTCCATGGCCTCAACAGTTCAGTTTGAAAAGGATTTCTCCCATTTATTTGCGCATAATGTTTACGGTAGTTATTTCGGTGACGAGATCCGAAAGCGGGGATGGAACTTTTTGTTATTTAACCATCCGAACGCATTTGCGCTTCCGGATCTTGTTGCCTGTTTTTAAGAATTTATGGAGGAGGGGTGTTTGGCACAACACGGGTACCTTAGATTACTGTGGGGGGATCGGGAAATTTTAATCGATATGGACTTCATTTATGAAGTCACCTTAATACCACGACTCCTCATTCACGACCAACCCCTCCGATTTGAGGACTACCTATCCTTAATGGGAAATGACTGTTCTAGGGAGCCCAGAAAGGGCATTCAGGCTCGCACGCTTTTTGTGAACGTTTTAACTGTGTGTTGTTGGGCACAAAACAATATTTTCAGAAGTTCACACAGCACAACATTTTTTCTACACATAGTGCACACATTGATGACTCGAAACCCTAGCTACGACATGTGCACTGTGTTGCTCCACTCGATTGGCGCCGGCAAAAGGGCTGCCAATTATCCATGCCCTTTTGGTAACACAACGGTGTCGTCATTTCCTACCTATTGAGGAATTTGACATTTACATGCATGGTGGGATTCCCATTAGACCCCTAGCTCGAGCTCCATAGCGAGCGATGAAGAGCTCACCCCCGCTGCGCAAGCGCGCTTGATACGATGAACCCATAGGGGGTAGAACGAGTGATAGGGATGATGACCAACTTTGATCAGCGACTTATGAGTCTGGAACATGGCATGTCCACCCTACTGGCCAGAGAGGAACGATCACGATCACGATCAATGGGATGGGGGACAGATAGAGGTGAGGCAGGAACAAGTGAGGCCGCATCTAGTAGACGCCGCAGGGAGCAGTGAGGACACTGCTATCAGTAAGTTTGGGGGTGAGAGTTGATTGTAAATAGTTATTTTTGCATTGCATCTGCATGTTTTTATTTCTTTGTACATATTTGTTTTTCTTTGCATATTTAATTCTGTATCTTATTTTTCTGCATTGCATCTTTATAAAAAAATATAAAAATAAAAAAATATATAAAAATTGAAAAAATTTATAAAAAAATAATTTAAAAATTGAAAATTTCAATATTGGCAATATTTGACTCAAGTTTAACATGACAGTTGACTAGTTAGGAAAAACTAGATCCTAAACTTAGTAAATTAGAAAACCCTAAAAATAACCTTTCTTAAAGTTTAACTGTAGAAAATATACGTCCTTGCAGTTTATTTAGAAATAAGCAAATTTTGAATTCAGTTCTTGGGCTAAGTCGAAATAAGGGAAGAGTATTGAAAGCTCTATTTGAAGTATAAGTCTGAAAATTAATTCTGAATCTTAAGTCCAAATTCTGAAAATATATACCCTACTATACACACTTACACACATCTTGAAACTTGGCATAGTAGAGGATACCTTGAAATGCTCTTGTCTAAAAGCCTTAGTATGAAGGAAAATAAAATAAAAGTATAAGTGGTGAAGAAAGAAAAGAAAAAATGAACACTGGTTTTGTAATTACTTAAGGCAGCATAAAAAAAAATATATGGTGAAGAAAGAAAAGAAAAAATGAACACTGGTTTTGTAATTACTTAAGGCAGCATAAAAAAATATATAGCGAGGGTGCTTTATCACCTAGTGCCTTAGACCAACTGGTTTGGAAGTCACTGCTAAGCCTTAGCTGTTGCAAGACGAGGAATTACACCTAAATGTGCAAGCACATTTTGTAATCAGTCGTTTAGTACCTCAAAAAGTATTAACGGTCGCATGAAGGATGTGTGAGCAATTTCATCTAGAATTCACCAACTAAAAAGTATTTTAGAAGATGGACAAGAGTATGATAGCTTGAACTGAATTTCCAAGTGCAGGGGTGATAATTACACACACGTAGGGGTATATGATTGGAGTTTGGAGGAGAGATAGGAATAAAAGATAGGGCTTATAACTTCAGTAGAGATGATAAAAATTCCTGAGTTAAGACCGCGCCTTAGAAGGAAAACTCAAGAGATGCTGAAAGCTTTATAAACTGGCAAAACGTATATGATCTTAAGTTAAATGAAAAGGAAGTGTGAAAAATACGGGTTGATGATTTCTATGTTGAAGATGATAGAATATCTTGCTAGAATACTGAATTGAAGAATTAGAGTCAACGGCCAATTTTATCGGATTTTGTGGGTAGTATCCGCTGAAAACCCTCAGGAGACAACACTCCTCCTACTAGGGACACCTAGAGGTTTAACGGCTTGTTGCACGAGCTCAGTGCAATCGAGTTCCCTATGAAAGTGAGGTTAGGATTTTCTAAATAAATTGGCTTTGCTCGGGACGAGCAAAAGATAAGTTTGGGGGTATTTGTTCATATCAGATTTTTGCATTTTTATATCGCCCATTCTTGATCACATTGCATATAGGTAGGTACTTTTGATCCATATTTGCTAAATAGTTGCAGGTTACAGGTTCTCACTCTAAGCAGTGAAATTCATGAAAAAGCACAACAAATTCAGTACTTCCGCCAGCCACAGATAAATATGGGTTTCAATGCACTATCCGTATAGTGTCGCCTACCAGTTCAAGGGACAAAATGGAAAATCATTGGTCATTTTCATGAACAAAGCACAAGGGCAGCACAAGATCCAACTTCTACGCAGAGCTCAAGAAAATCAATGCAAAAAATCTACATCAATTCACCTTTTTGATCTACTGAAAATCTGGAAGAAAAATGAAGAGTTTCTGAGAAACCAAGTATACCAAACAGAAGAGAACAGCAACATGGAGAAGCCCTGAGAAGATGGTCCCATAATTCAACCAAATTGCCGCAGAACCGCGGCCAAAATAAAACTTCTGCCGCGGAACCGCGGCCGCGTCATAACAGCATTGACTCGGCTCTTTTAGGGTAGTTTTGTAATCTCGTGATTGGCTCAGTATATATACCTAGGGTTTCACTCTCCTGCCTATAAATAGCAGAGCTCAAAGCCAAATTAGGGGGTTCTTTTTTTGTTAGATCTAGGATTAAATTCTGTAGTTCTTCTTCCTTGTTATTTTCTTCCATTAAAAATTGTAGTGAGTTTTTGAGTAGTGATAAATAAAAAAAAAGAGTTCTTTTATTATCTTGCATGTCTTTTTATATATTGCACGTAATTTTTCATTTGTTAATCTAGTTGTAATTATTTTGTAGCTTTCTTTATTTTTTTTTCTTCTTCTATTTTTTTATTCTTTACAACCATGATGCTTGAGTAAGATCCTTGCCAAGGTGATCTCAAATAGCTAGTTGTACTTTTTCTCAACCTCATTTCGTTCTACCTTCCTTCTTGTTTTTTTTAATCTTTTTAATGGGTGGGTAATTTCTCACTTGTTAGGGCAGGAGAAGAAAAGTTTGAGAGAAGGAAATCTCTCTCACTCTTTTCTTTGCCCAACACCTTAGTTCGGACTCCCTTTAATTGAACCATAATCCACTCACTATGGCACCCTATCCTACATGATAGCGGTGATTCCATAGTTAGACCGGTTGTGGTTGAATTAACCAGAGGTTAGGGCTAAGAGCCAAGAACGGACGGACAAGGACCAAAAGGAAGAAACTAAGCATGGAAAGCCTAGCTTATACTTGCAATTTCCTTCCTAGTCGTGCTAATCCCCGTTGTTGCCGATTACCGTAACACCGATATTAAGAATGGCAATGAAAGAAGTGAGAAATTCCTAACTCAAACTAACCTAATCCTAACCCTAGCAAGTTCATTCATCATTCGTTATCTCATTAGTTGATCTTAAAACAAATCTGGACATATTTGGATTTAACTCGTAAAAACATAAAGAAAAAGATTCCTTCAACCTGTGGATCGACCCATACTCAACCGGCTAGCTACCAAGCGAAACCGTCTTAATTGTGGTAATTAAATTAAGTACGCAAAAACATAACAATCAGGCACGATCCAATATATACCACCTAGCAAAGCAAATCACCCGAATGCAAGCTGTGTGCCAACGATACCGCTACTGATCCATGCAGTCAACCTGCAAGAACTGTGGCACAATGTGGGTGAGTTGCCAACTCATGAGTAGAAAAAACATCATCAGGTAGAAATCAAATAAAACAACGATTCTTAGGTCAACTATATCATAAAGGTAATACTATGATATTTTGGGTGACCGTATCTGCATATGTGCCAACAATATAATCAATGCCTGTAAGCATGTGGATAACATCTATGTGTTCATCAATGACACAACAACATCCTGCATGTAAATATCATGAAATCATATGCATGTAAATATAAGGATATCAATCAACGTGTGTCCATCACCGACACTTCAAAATCATGGAACCTGAGTGTCCAATATCGACACTCGAAACATCATGAAACCCATGTCCAACATCGACACGTAAATCCTCATATCAGGAGCCGCATCCTCAGATCGGCCCTCAGGCGCCGCATACTCTAGTCGGCCCTCATATCCATCTCACGACTCCGGTCGATATCCTCCGGATAACCATCGAGTCCAAATACAATCACCGGCAGGTAGTGTAGCATTTAACAAAAATAAAATATTATTTTGGGAATTTAAATAAAACAAATAATGAATATTAAGAATATTTTATAGTTTAGAGACTGGTTTTAAATGAAATGGTATAATTATATACCGATAAATTGGGAAATATTTGGAAATTTATATCAATTATTGATTTTAATAGAATTTATGAAAATTGGGAATTTTACAATTTAGTATACAATGATTTGTATATAAGTTAGTATTACTAAACACAATTAGTATCTAATCATGCATTGATTTGTTTTGTGCTTGTGACATGCACCATGTCATGTTACAAACTTGTTACATTTTTCTACCATGACTTCTTTCTTTTTTCAAACAAGGCTTTGTTTTAAAATGAGAGAAAAGGAAAAAAAAGGAAATAAAAGAAAAGATAAAGCAAAGAAAAGAATAAAGAAATGAAGTATGGGCAAGAGAGAGAAGAAAGAGAGAAGGTGACGGGTCTTGTGTTGACCATGGCATTGTCCCCCACTTCATTCATCTTCATCATTTCTTCTCCTCATCACCATGGCTGCCCTCTCCCCCTCCACCACTTATACCTCCTCAAAAACACCCCATTTCTACATCAAAACCATACATCCCCTTCATAAAAATCATGCACAAGCTCACTACAAGCATGAGAGATCAAGAAAGCTTGGATTTTGAGCACTTGGGGAAACTCAAGAAAATTCTTGAGTTGCCAAATGAGGTATTTCCTTCACCATTAGTGTAGTAATTCATTTTCTTTAACTTCTATTTTAGTTTAGAAGTTTTTAAGTAAGATTTAGTGATCTTGGAAAATTCCAAGATGAAGGTTAGGGTTTGATTTGAATTGTGTTGGTGCAAGTGAGTGTAATTACTGACTACAACCCCTGTAGTGTTAGTATTGTGAACTAAAACCAGAGATTTAAACCCAAGACTTGAACCTAGAAACCACGATATCGGAAGTTTGTGGGAATTGTGATGATATTTAGAGATCTTCTACGACCCGAGGCACCTGAAAAATATTTAGCGATTACTGAGAGGTGTGCAGGGAACCTAGAAGCTATACCCAAGACTCGAGACCCTAACTTTTCACTGTGGCCGCAAATTATCATGTTTTAGCCGCAAATTGCGGCCTTGGTATGGTGGAATCGCCTCGTGCTTGGTCCATGGCTGCATTTTAGGCAAATTAAACCTACCACATATGCAGAATTGGCAAATTTCACAAGAAACAAAATCTGGAAGTGTTTTCTTATGTTGCTGCTTTGGTTTTGCGACTATTTATGGCTTGGATTTTAGTATTTGGGTTTTGACTCGGTGGCGCGACGTTTGCACGTCAATCTCGAGGGTTGTTTGGTTATCCTTGCATGCGTAAACCATAGGTTCTAATCTATGTGTGTTTCGTATGCCGTTTTGGTTTTCATGAGCGATTTCCATTTATGATGCTATGTGTTTATATATGTAGGAACCTTCACGTGGACTTCGGACGATGAAGAAGAGAATGGAGACATCGACTTCGGCAAGCAAAAATCAAGATGAGTAGATGTATATCTACGGGGGAAGTCGGGTGGATGGCGTATAGCACCCCCACAGTTTCGTAGTGTAGTCTACGTATATGTGTATATATATATATATGTGCATTGTGAGACGTTATTAATTAGTAAGAAAGGCTTTAGGAGATCATGGGTTAGTTTTAGCGTAATTGAAAGTTAATGCTTTAGTTTAGTTCTTAGTCGCGAAACCCTAGAGTATAGTTGTTACACACGCACACATGCACACACGTGATATGTTTGGGGTGTATATGGTTATATGTGTGTATATATATATGTGTGTGTGTGTGTGTGGATGCGTTGGTGCATACACACACACACACACACACACACACACACACACACATATACGTATACACGGATGATGAGGATAGTATATGATACTTGGAGATGAGTCGATGTGATTGGGCATGATGGCGTGAGATCGGTGATGTGAATTGGGTCGTGTTATGATATACGACATGATATATGAGTGGATCGTTGGGCGATATGTTTTCATACACACGCGGATATATGTTGGTGGTATCGGAATGTACTAGACTTTAGATCAGTACTCCTAGTCCATGATATTATGATGATGATACCCGATGGATATTGAGGTATATGTGATAGTTGACCCGTACCCCGATTTTGGGATGACATACGATGGATTTATCGTACGAGATATAATTATGATGATAGATCCGCACTCTTGACTCGAGATTGTCGTATTATATGTTTTATCATACATGACGTTATTGAGGCGGGATCACCGACTACTAGAATATATATCGACTCGGACTTAGGTGGTTTTCCTTACCCTTTCGATTAGTCTCTTAGTTTAGTCCTGTAGTTATCAGGTAGATGTTAGACTGGGCTCGAGTCATACTTATTTTCAAACAAATGAATCGTGGGTATTTTAAGACAGGCCGAGGGGTATTACGAATATTTCAAAGGACGTACCTTTTCTTAAAAATATCGTAGTCCCTATTTTCTAAAAACCACGATTCGTGCTATTTCAATTGCCAAAATTGTATGACTCATATATATAAATGTTTATTCTTATATGTTGCGTTTACTATTCATTTTCTGTATATTCTTGCTGTTCGCATCGCATTGCATGCTTAAATGTGTTTTCATTAATTATTATGAACCCATACTGTCAGGACACCGGCACCATTACCAATGATGCATATGCTCCACGTACACTTACTTGCCGGCTCACACACATCATCATCATCGATAATTTTCATGTCATGTACACATTAGAAAACACTACTTCATTGGTGTAAACTACTAGCTGGTAGTTTCGACATAGTACTAATACGCTTGCTTTCATATGCTAGTTCAGATATTGCATTTATTACTGAGTTATACTTCATGCATTATACCTTCATTCTGTTATGCAATATTATGGGGCTTTATGCCAGTGTTTCACTGTTTATTGACTTTCGATTTGGGATTTCGGATTTCCATGAGATTTCTGGATTTGGAGAAACCGCAAGAATTTTATAAACTCATTTTTATTTCAAAAGATAGAAATTTGTGGTTTTCTCGTGATATGATATGAGATGTGTCCACCATGAGTTCTCTCGGCTCTTGAGCAGTATCATACACCCGATTCGAGGAGGAGGATGAACCGTCTGCGGGTGCATGGTGGATCTGGTGCGGTACCCCGGGGCAAGATGGTCGCAGATGATAGCGTTGAGCCCGGCAGGGGAGCACTACCGACCGGTTATTTATGATGCGGCGGATATCCGGAGGATACCAACGTAGTCGTAAGATATTTATGATTTGGGCCAGTCCGGATTGCTGGAGCCCGAGATATTGAGACATTGGGATATTGATATTTTATGATATGGACCAATCCGGATTGCCGGAGCCCAAGATATTGAGATATTGGGATACATATATTTTGTGTCAATGCTTGACACGGATTCTCTATTGATTTCATTGATGATACTTTGATTTTTATACAGAAATCTCACCGAGATATGAAAATAGTTTTCTCATTCAAAATGTATTCTATTTTCATGCATTCATACATCATATATGTGACATGTTGCTACCTGAGGCACTGACACAAGAACTTGGTATTACACTTATGTATAGTTGTTTACCCTTGCCATTATTAGATGCTTCAGGTTATATTATTTTGAGGATATTATTATTGTATGACCTAGGAGAGAGTCATACATGCGATTTCTTCTCAATGATGTTTTCTACTCATGAGTTAGCAACTCACCACCGTTGTGCCACAGTTTCTTGCAGGTTTGGCCGTACAGGTTTCGTTGCGACTTACTGGCACACTGCTTCCTTCCGGGTGATTGCTTTAGTAGGTGGAGTCACTTGCATCATGACCACCATTGTACTTTATTTATATTCAGTTGTATCTAGTAAACTCTATCAACCAAACTTGTATATTTATAGATTTAGAAGAACATTGTCTATTCTTTCGACCTTAGAGTCGTGCACTTGTACTATTATGGTTTTCTCCGATTTTCATGAGGATGTTGGTTTCCTTTTAGAGTTTTGATCCTCGTCCTACGGCATTGTATATTATATTGCTTTCGTGGTTGTTTCCGCCAATTGGCGAAGAGCTAGCTCCCGCTTGAGGATGCCTTTATTCATTATGTATATTATTCATGTTTGTACCCGTTTGAGGCCAGTATTTACAAAGGAAACTCTGCCGAAATTATTGGAAAAGACTTGATATTTTAAAAATGCTTACTATGGATTATTTTGATAAAACACTTGCTATAAAACTAAGTTTTTCCTTCACTCACTTTTCAAATGGTTTAGATTTTCTGGGTTTTTAGCTTACTTGAATTAGATGGGGTCCTATAAACTTCATATGATTCAAGTGCAGGTCACGTGCCATTTCGGGTCGTGACAAAGTTGGTATCAGAGCGCTAGGTTTAACCTTGGTTCGAGTCTATGTTTGACTATACGGAGTCTAGGACGTATATTTGTATTCGGAACCTAAGCTTGACCTTATGGAACTTAGACTTGGTCGAGGGGGTATTAGACCCGAACTTTCTTTGCATAGGTTGACCTTGGTTGATGGAATAGGTGACTTAAATAGAGTGACGTACTGTGTGTATGTTCCACGGCATACTTACGATACGCTACTCCACTTAAGCAGCCTTAGGATGTACATTTTCTTTTGCATTGTATTTCTATTCATTCCTATGATCTATCCTCATCGGTATCGGTTTGTGGTTTCTATTACCACGGTTGCATGGGCAGATAGAGTTGCGGTCAGCATGAGCTCGTCTTGGACGAGGATTGACCAGGGTGTAATTTCGGTGACACACGATTGCATAGATGTGTTGTTTATTGTGTTTTTCGCGACATGAGTGTTTTGATGGATTGCTTTTACTAAGATTTCTCGAACGTGCAGATCAGCACCAAAGGATTGGACCATTGCTAGAGGCCGACTAGGATGTGATGACCGTTAATGTATCGTATATTCTTGAGGATTGAGGCATTGTTTAGCGTGCGGACGAAGGGTATTCACATGTCGTCCAGGCGAAGTTAAAAAGTTCAAACGAATGTCAGGAACCCATTTTCCAAAGTGTAAGGTATTCGGAAAAACATGCAAGTAATTCTGTGAACCCTCTGGAAGAATGAAACCCTAACTCGACATAATGACCATGGAACCGCTTTTTAACCTTAAGGTTTGCGGCAATTCCGCGGTGCCATTAATGAGGCTTGGGTTTGCCTTTCTACGGCTGGTCCATAGGTACTGTGGCATGTACTGGGTATTATTAAACTGTGCTCAAGTGTTGAGCTTTCAGGGAATTAAGGGACTTTGATGAATCGATCGAAAAGTTTAACGTCATCCGGATATCATGTGATGGGATAAAATACTTGGAATCCATAAGAAAAATAATTTGAATTTTATAAATCTATCAATTTAGTCTCAGTTGATCGGTTGCCATGGGATTTTGATGAGATGACATTCCACTCCGTTGACATCAAATATGTGATACGCATGCATAGACATTGAATATAGATATATCTTTCAAAAGGAGTCGTGATGAGTATACAGCTGTTCCGGAACCAGAAATGGATTTAGTAAAGGTGATAACTTCCGGGCAGATCGGCGGAAACGAGAATTGGGAGAGATCCCGACAGAATCCTTCTGGAATACTGCACGAGAAGACTTAGACCTAGGATCGGTCGTATTACGCACACCCAGTAGGCCAGAGTTCGGCATCATCGACGAGACATGTTATGAGTGACCATGATAGTTGGCCAGAGATGTTTTATAGGATGTGTCAGAGCGGAACTGTTTCCATCATCATTTCCATATTGGGCCGTTGAGCCGAGGAGTTATGTCACGTCCCGAAAGTACGGAATAAGATCGGCACTTAAACTACGAACGTCTCGAGGCGTATGTAATCTAAGTAAAACGAAACCCCAGAAATCCAAACCAAGAAAAGTAGTAGAGTGAAGGAAAACCAATTTAAAATAATTAGTTTCAATAGCATAAGCCGAATTATGCGTGTTTCTAAAAACATCAAAAATTTCCTGAAAATTTCGGCAGAGTCTCCTTTGAAAATACTGGCCCCCAAACAGGATACAACATGAATAGTATACGAAATCAATAAAAAGGCATCCCCAAGCGGGAGCTAGCTCTTCGTCAATCGACGGCCACAACCACACAAGCAATATAATATACAACGCCAACGGCGAGGATCAAAATTCAAAAGGAAACTCAAAACCACAAGAAAACCACAGAAATATAACGCGCGACTCTAAAGTCGAAGGAATAACATCACTGGTCTCTATCTCAAAATAAATACATGTTTGGTTGATGGAACTTCTAGATACAACAGAATAATGATATACAAGATATAATGATGGGTGCGATACAAATAAACCCACCTACTAGCAAGTCACCCGGAAATGGAAAGAGTGCCAGCAAGCCGTAATGAAACCTGTACGGCGAAACCTACAAGAACTGTGGCACAACGGGGGTGAGTTGCCAACTCGTGTGTAGAAAACATCTACGCACAGAAATCGCATAAATAACGCAATCCTAGGTCAATGATCATAATATATCCTCAAATATGCATATAACATGCAGCATATAACAATGGCTAGGGTAAATATCTAACCTGAGTGTAATCTCGTGTGCCTGTGTCAGTGCCTCAGGTAGCAATATATCATATGAATGAGATATGAATGCATGAAAACAGAATACATGTAAATGAAGAAACTATTTTCATAATTTAGTGAGATTTCCTTGTATTTTTAAAATGAGGTATTATAATGAAATCAGCATAAAACAGTGCCTAGCATCGGCACAAAACGTAATCCTAAAATCACGATATCTCTGTATCACAGTCTCTGTACCTCAATATCTCGAAATCTCAATGTCTCAATCACAATATCTAGGGCGCCGTCAGTCCAGACCGGCCCCTACCATCCATCTCAAGACCACGACGGTATCCTCCGGATATCCGACGCATCGGGTAATATCACCGGTAGGTAGTCTCCCCCTGCCAGGCTCACATCGTCATCATCACGCGCTTCTTGCCCCGGGGTACCTTACCGGGCCCACCATATACCCGAAACGGTTCATCCGTCTCCTCGAATCGGGTCTCGAAATCCATCAGCAAACTCATGGTGGACGACTCATACATCATGGGAAAACCGCACTTTTTATTTAAAAAGAGAGACAAAAGGTTTATTTATGTTTTTGCGGTTTTCCTCCAAATCCAAGAAATCTCATGAAATCCGAATCCAAATCATCAATAGCATGTAAACAGTAAATATAGGCATGAAAATCCATGAATGCGGCACAACAGTGAAAAATAACATGCATGAAGTAGCAGGCAATAACTACAATGTCTAAACTATAAGCTAACAACCTATGTCAATGAAATAGTATTTCTAAAGTGTTCGTGACATGGCAATTACCGATGAAGATGTGTGTGAGCCGGCAAGTAAGTGTACGTGGTATATACGCATCATCGGTAATGGTGCTGGTGTCCAAACCACAAGATATCAACGGTAGAATATGAAGCATAATATAAGCATGTGATGCGGAGCGAACAACAATAATGAGCGGGAGCTGAATACTAGACGCAACGATAACTAAACTACATTAACCTAATATAAGTCCTACAAATGGTGCCTTTTGAAATAACACGAATCATGGGGTTTTGAAAATAGGGGCTACGGTGTTTTTATGAAAAGTTACGTCTTTTGAAATATCCGTAGGATCCCTTGGGCTGTCTTTTAAAATACCCACGATTCGTTAGTTTTTGAAATAGGTAATAATCGAATCTAATCTAACAACTAAACTAAACTAAAGGGCTAAGCTAACAAGCTGGACTACAGGTAAGGAAACCGCCTAACATCTGAGTCGATCCATATACATACCTGTATATATATTAGTCGGTGATCCCGCCTCAATAATATCATATCCGATACCATATCTATAAGCAGGCATCCCAAGTCAAGAGTACGGATCAATCATCAAAATATAGCTCGTACGTAAATCCGTCGTACGGCATCCCCAAATCTGGGTACGGGTTAATATCACATTCATCATACTATTCACCTGGTATCCTCTCTATCAAATATCATGATTGAGGTACTGATCCTAGTACAATACTGATACCGCCTAAGTATGCATGCAGGTGTAAGAATCACTACGTCAAAAGACCCGCGAAAACATCATTTCGTATCTCAATACGAATCAAATCACATCACCGACCTCCTGGCCTCAAGCCCAATCCCATCGACTCATCTCAAATCCCAAATGCTATCCTCAAATCTAGTATATGAACACATAGTCCCATACCTATGTGAACACATAAATATATATTCCCATATACGCACATATGAAAGAAAGAATATACGCAAGTATGTGTGTGCGTGCGTGTGTGAATGCGACCACTACTCTAGGGTTTCGCATCACTAACCAATCCATTCACACCTAGAATCCATCTCTTAACATCAATAATCTCAAACAATATACAATCAATATATGTGCATACGTATCCGTATACACATCACCACGAAGTGCGGGGGTGCTATACGCCATCCACCCGACTTCTCCCCGTAGATATAAATCTACTCACCTGGTCCTCGCTCGCCGGTGCCGACGTCGCCACGCACTTGCTTGTCGTCTCGTAGTCCACATGGGGTACCTACATATCATTACGCACCGTATCGTATTAAAATCCGACTCATGACCCAAAACTACTCACGAATCCTACATAGGTCAAAACCTATGGTTTGCTTTCCCAAATGAACCCAAAAACCCTCGACATCGGTGTACACACGCCGATTGATCGAGAAAAATACCAAACGTACCAATCGTTGTTTTATAAGTCATTAAAAATATATGAAGTAGGATGCAAATCATCAAAACCAATAAATTGATCAAATCGGTTTATTTCCAAAAAGCCTAGTAAAGGGGTCGTTAACCGTTTTACTACAAGTCTTGATGTTTTAGCAAACTAGTGGTCACAATACTCACTAATTATCTTAATTAAGCCACATAAACATTTACTAGATTTTTAATCTTGCTAAATTACATTAAACCAAAATCTAGTTAGCAAAAGTTACCTTTTTAGTTCAAAACTTGGTGTTTTAACCAATCTAAATATTTTAACAATTCTAGTGGCTATAATGTTCATTAAACATCTTAATTATATCATACCAATGTTAATTAGATTTTAAAATCACTCATTTCCATCAATTCTAAAAAACCTAGTTTGCAATATTTGTACAATTATTACAATTTTAAACTAACAATTTGAAAACTAGCAATTAGATTAGTTTTAACAAATTTTAAGATGCTAGCCCATATCACACAACCATGCACAATTGATCATAACCCAACTCCAAAACAAAAACCTAACTTGAATTTCAAACCCTTCTCTTGAAAGTGAAATTTTAATTAATTCCATAATTAAACATCTAATTAAAACTAGATTTAAACATACAATTAACAATTAACAAATTTGGATGAAACTTTATACCTCATGATCAAGAGATCAAACATGAAGCTTAGCCTCCCAAACTTGCTTCCATCCCCCAAGATCCATACTAAATTGGCTAAAGAATAATGGGTAAAGCTTGGATTTGGAGTTTGCTTTGAATTTGTGAGTAAAATTGTGGATTTTTGATGGAATTTTGTGATGAAATGAGAGGGGGGAAATTAGGGGGCTGCACAAATGGGGGGCTCGGCCAGATTTGGTGAGGGAGAGAGAAAGATGTGGGTCTCAAAGTCAACACAAAACCATACTCTAATTATCCAGTTCCATACTTTATTTCTTTAATGTTTTCATTTTCCTTTTCATCATTTTTCTTTCATTTGTTTTGTTTAATTGGAGAGGAGAGTGGGGAGGGGCTGCTGAATTTCAGCACTAGAGGAGAGGAAAAATGGGGGGTGTGAGTGTGGGTGGGTGTGTAGCAAGTTCCAAGTGAAGAAAATACCCCCATACCTCAAATACCTAATTTATTTCACAAAATAAGCAATTTTTCTTCAATATTTTCTAACACCGTTTGACAGTTTCATTTTATTTCAAAAACAACATGTTAAAATTTTTTTTAAAGTGTTATGATCCACAAAATTTGTTTCAACCCATTCCAGTTTGTAATTTTTCCTAATTAAATGTATTAGTGACGGCTTAAAATAATAATAAAATAATTTTTTTCGGAAAATTTTTCAGAAAATTTCAAATCTCACCAGTGGCTTAATAAACACCAAATACTAGCAATTACATAGCTAGAATATGTATATTTAATTTTATAATAAAGATATTTTCATTTTGACTTTTTACAGAAAACCCCCTTATTTTACCCTTTTTTTTTTTGAAATTTCACCGAAACGATTTTCAAAACGTTACAATCTTCCCCCCTTAAAGAAATTCGGTCCCCGAATTTAAATTCAAACTCCCCCAAATACAAAAACATCTAAGCAACACCATCAAGTCATCGGGGCTCCGAAATCATAAATATATCAAACAAATCGTAGCGCAGCTCATGCGCATGAAAAATGAGCATATAACTCCAAAATCAAAACAACGTCATGCATCCCGCAATCATTGGAGTCAAGGTAAAGACACGAATGCCAAATCCAAAGCAAAACCAATATGATATAACTCGAAACTATATATGTAAATATCAAATCTATACATGTAAATATCTGAAGGAAATGCATGCCAAATCTTTTGAAGTCGCTGTGCAATGCGCATAACACTGCACAGTGGCGGACGTCTCTTATAAGAAAATAGCCATATACGTATATATCCTTTGTTTTAATATGTACGTTCCGCCATTTTGGAAACAATTTAGAAGGGTTTCCTTGTTTTAAAATGTTTCGTGTCATATCAGACACGTAGGTAAATACTGAGACTATAGCTCGCTTTTGGAAATCCCTTCGATAACTATCAATGCATGCAAAATATACTAAGGTGCTGTCCTCTGACTAGTCCTGCTCAGTATAAAAATATATAGCAACCATCATAAAAACGTACCGCTCCATAAGAAATCAATCCCAAAATATACATATGAATACTACGTGCGTCTGGTGCGCACGGAAATCAAGATCCATAAATGTGCCATACATGTGCACAGAAACAACATCTAAGTGTATCGGGTGTGCAAGTAGCATCTGTAATGGGCTAAGTGTGTGCCTGACAGCAAAAACAGGTGCATCTCATGCACGAAGAATCTCGATTTAGGGCATCTGGTGTGCACTAAATCGCATCTCATATCATGCGCCCAACATGCGCTAAAATCCGAATCAGGTGCACAGGGTGCACAAAATAAATATCGAACATCACTATCGAAATCGAAGTTCAGTGCAACTAAGTGCACAAAATGCGAATCACTGGACTGCAAGCATATGTGAACTATACCGAGTCCAAAAACCAAATCGTGTGCGTGCATAAACGCAAAATCAACTCAACTGTATGAAACCCATGAAATCATAAATATGGGGAAACCAAGGTTCAAATACGATATCAAGTGCAACAACTGTGCAAAAATCGTAAATACTCAGCAAGTGCCACCATGGTGCATGAAAACAATTATCATGAGACCCAATCATCAAAATCAAATCAAGCGAATAAATCACCCAACAATACTGAAAACAAGCATGGCGAGATAGTCCCGCTCAAGCACATCCTCCAAGAATCTCTAGCCAACTGTCGTGGTCACTCATAGCATGTCTCATCGACGATCCTGAACTCTGGCCTGCTGGTGTGCGTAACATGACCACTCCTGTGTCCAAGTCTTCTCTGTGGATTACCAATTTCACGATCCACCGGTTCATCGGCCCTGTCAGGTGTGCTAACGGGGACGATTCCGTTTTGGCACTTCTCTGGTCATCTCTCGGTCAATCATCGCGACCACTCGTAAGGCAGCATATGACTGGCGTCGGCCTCTGGTTCTCTGAACGCACGGGTCATATCTGATCCTGGTTGCAATTATCATTGCAGCAGTGTCCTAGAAGGAATCCTGCTCAAGGTCTCTTCCAAGTCTCATCCTTGCCAACTGTCTGGAAGTCATCGTCATTTACTAGATCTGTTCTCGTTCTGGAATGGCTGCATACTCAACGCGAATCCTTCTGGAAGGTATATCCAAGTACAATGCCTCGGCATGCGTATCGCATCTCTGATGTCGGCGGAGTGGAACGTCATCTTATCCAGATCTGGTACGAACCACTTACTCCACTTTCTCCAATATCGACTGCTTCGGACTCATCTCGCCGTGGCTGGATGAACTGAGCTCCAACGGCCATCCTCGTATCTAGAGTCTCCCAAGAAAGGCATCTCACCACCTAGCATCCGAATTAAGTCAAGCCATCCGATCGATTTGTCAAAACCTCATAATCCCCCAAGAGCTCAACATCTTGGGTACAGTATAATAGTATCGAGTACATACCACAGCATCAGTGGTCCAGCCGTAGAAGGGCAAACCCAAGCCTCACTAATGGCGCCGCAGAACTGCCGCAAACCCTAAGGTTCAAAGGCCTTCATACGGTCATTAAGTCGAGTTAGGGTTTCATTCTTCTAGAGGGACCATAGAATTGCCTGCATGTCTTTCCGAATACTTTAAACTTGGAATAATAGGTTTCTGACATTCGATCGTCTCTGTCGACTCTCAATGTCTCTGCGTGAAGTCGTCTCAGCTGGAATCAATCTATCTGATGACCTCGCGTCGGGGTAGCGAACGATCTACATGTCCTAGTCATTCACCCTCGGTGACTAGCGACCTTCTAACATCTCTTAGTACAATCTCGTACTGCCATAGCTCCAATCATCTGGGGCGATATCTCGTCGTTCACAGCAACAACTGGCTCACTCGTCTGCTCGCTGAACCATGCCTCAATCATCATGAACAAGCAATACACCAACGGTCATCAAAATTTGGCTGGCCTCTGTCAGCGGCTCAATCCTCTGGTGCAAATCGGTACGTCCGAGTAATCTCATACAGCGATCCATCCAATGCTCGTGGCGCAAAACACAATCAAAAGATACATCTCTACAATCGTGTGTCGCCGGGATCACGCCCTGGTCAATCCTCGTTCGTGATGAGCTCGTGCTGACCGCAACTCTAGACGTAGCTCTCCCTGCCCGTAATCATGGCAGCAAAACCATAACTGGTACCGATGAGGCTAGATCGGGGATGAATACGATACTGAATAAGAAATGTACATCCTAAGGCTTCTTAAGTGGAGTGGCATGTCGTAAATATGCCGCGGAACATACCCATGATACGTCACTCTACTTTAGTCGCCTATTCCATCAACCAAAGGTCATCCTACGCTCCGAAGGTAAAACCTAACGCTTTGATACCAACTTTGTCACGTCCCGAAAGTACGGAACAAGACCGGCACTTAAACTACGAACGTCTCGAGGCGTATGTAATCTAAGTAAACCGAAACCCCAGAAATCCAAACCAAGAAAAGTAGTAGAGTGAAGGAAAACCAATTTAAAACAAGTAGTTTCAATAGCATAAGCCGAATTATGCGGGTTTCTAAAAACATCAAAAATTTCCTAAAAATTTCGGCAGAGTCTCCTTTGAAAATACTGGCCCCCAAACGGGATACAACATGAATAGCATACGGAATCAATAAAAAGGCATCCCCAAGCGGGAGCTAGCTCTTCGTCAATCGACGGCCACAACCACACAAGCAATATAATATACAACGCCAACGTCGAGGATCAAAATTCAAAAGGAAACTCAAAACCACAAGAAAACCACAGAAATATAACGCGTGACTCTAAGGTCGAAGGAATAACATCACTGGTCTCTATCTCAAAATAAATACATGTTTGGTTGATGGAACTTCTAGATACAACAGAATAATGATATACAAGATATAATGATGGGTGCGATACAAATAAACCCACCTACTAGCAAGTCACCCGGAAATGGAAAGAGTGCCAGCAAGCCGTAATGAAACCTGTACGGCGAAACCTGTAAGAACTGTGGCACAACAGGGGTGATTTGCCAACTCGTGAGTAGAAAACATCTACGTACAGAAATCGCATAAATAACGCAATCCTAGGTCAATGATCATAATATATCCTCAAATATGCATATAACATGCAGCCTATAACAATGGCTAGGGTAAATATCTAACCTGAGTGTAATCTCATGTGCCTGTGTCAGTGCCTCAGGTAGCAATATATCATATGAATGAGGTATGAATGCATGAAAACAGAATACATGTAAATGAAGAAACTGTTTTCATAATTTAGTGAGATTTCCTTGTATTTTTAAAATGAGGTATCATAATGAAATCAGCATAAAACAGTGCCTAGCATCGGCACAAAACGTAATCCCAAAATCTCGATATCTCTGTATCACAGTCTCTGTACCTCAATATCTCGAAATCTCAATGTCTCAATCACAATATCTAGGGCGTCGTCAGTCCAGACCGGCCCCTACCATCCATCTCAAGACCACGACGGTATCCTCCGGATATCCAACGCGTCGGGTAATATCACTGGTAGGTAGTCTCCCCCTGCCAGGCTCACATCGTCATCATCACGCGCTTCTTGCCCCGGGTACCTTACCGGGCCCACCATGTACCCGAAACGGTTCATCCGTCTCCTCGAATCGGGTCTCGAAATCCATCAGCAAACTCATGGTGGACGACTCATACATCATGGGAAAACCGTACTTTTTATTTAAAAAGAGAGACAAAAGGTTTATTTATGTTTTTGCGGTTTTTCTCAAAATCCAAGAAATCTCATGAAATCCGAATCCAAATCATCAATAGCATGTAAACTGTGAATATATGCATGAAAATCCATGAATGCGGCACAACAGTGAATAATAACATGCATGAAGTAGCAGGCAATAAATACAATGTCTAAACTATTAGCTAACAACCTATGTCAATGAAATAGTATTTCTAAAGTGTTCGTGACATGGCAATTACCGATGAAGATGTGTGTAAGCCGGCAAGTAAGTGTACGTGGTACATACGCATCATCGGTAATGGTGCTGGTGTCCAAACCACAAGATATCAACGGTAGAATATGAAGCATAATATAAGCATGTAATGCGGAGTGAACAACAATAATGAGCGGGAGCTGAATACTAGACGCAACGATAACTAAACTGCATTAACCTAAAATAAGTCCTACAAATGGTGCCTTTTGAAATAACACGAATCATGGGGTTTTGAAAATAGGGGCTACGGTGTTTTTATGAAAAGTTACGTCTTTTGAAATATCCGTAGGATCCCTTGGGCTGTCTTTTAAAATACCCACGATTCGTTAGTTTTTGAAATAGGTAATAATCGAATCTAATCTAACAACTAAACAAAACTAAAGGGCTAAGCTAACAAGCTGGACTACAGGTAAGGAAACCGCCTAACATCTGAGTCGATCCATATACATACCTGTATATATATTAGTCGGTAATCCCTCCTCAATAATGTCATATCCGATACCATATCTATAAGCAGGCATCCCAAGTCAAGAGTGTGGATCAATCATCAAAATATAGCTCGTACGTAAATCCGTCGTACGGCATCCCCAAATCTGGGTACGGGTTAATATCACATTCATCATACTATTCACCTGGTATCCTCTCTATCAAATATCATGATCGGGGTACTGATCCTAGTACAATACTGATACCGCCTAAGTATGCATGCAGGTGTAAGAATCACTACGTCAAAAGACCCTCGAAAACATCATGTCGTATCTCAATACGAATCAAATCACATCACCGACCTCCTGGCCTCAAGCCCAATCCCATCGACTCATCTCAAATCCCAAATGCTATCCTCAAATCTAGTATATGAACACATAGTCCCATACCTATGTGAACACATAAATATATATTCCCATATACGCATATATGAAAGAAAGAATGTACGCAAGTATGTGTGTGCGTGCGTGTGTGAGTGCGACCACTACTCTAGGGTTTCGCATCACTAACCAATCCATTCACACCTAGAATCCATCTCTTAACATCAATAATCTCAAACAATATACAATCAATATATGTGCATACATATCCGTATACACATCACCACGAAGTGCGGGGGTTCTATACGCCATCCACCCGACTTCTCCCTGTAGATATAAATCTACTCACCTGGTCCTCGCTCGCCGGTGCTGACGTCGCCACGCCCTTGCTTGTCGTCTCGAAGTCCTCATGGGGTACCTACATATCATAACGCACCGTGTCGTATTAAAATCCGACTAATGACCCAAAACTACTCACGAATCCCACATAGGTCAAAACCTATGGTTTGCTTTCCCAAATGAACCCAAAAACCCTCGACATCGGTGTACACACGCCGATTGATTGAGAAAAATACGAAACGTACCAATCGTTGTTTTATAAGTCACTAAAAATATATGAAGTAGGATGCAAATCATCAAAACCAATAAATTGATCAAATCGGTTTATTTCCAAAAAGCCTAGTAAAGGGGTCGTTAACCGTTTTACTACAAGTCTTGATGTTTTAGCAAACTAGTGGTCACAATACTCACTAATTATCTTAATTAAGACACATAAACATTTACTAGATTTTTAATCTTGCTAAATTACATTAAACCAAAATCTAGTTAGCAAAAGTTACCTTTTTAGTTCAAAACTTGGTGTTTTAACCAATCTAAATATTTTAACAATTCTAGTAGCTATAATGTTCATTAAACATCTTAATTATATCATACCAATGTTAATTAGATTTTAAATCACTCATTTCCATCAATTCTAAAAAACCTAGTTTGCAATATTTGTACAATTATTACAATTTTAAACAAACAATTTACAAACAAGCAATTAGATTAGTTTTAACAAGTTTTAAGATGCTAGCCCATATCACACAACCATGCACAATTGATCACAACCCAACTCCAAAACAAAAACCTAACTTGAATTTCAAACCCTTCTCTTGAAAGTGAAATTTTAATTAATTCCATAATTAAACATCTAATTAAAACTAGATTCAAACATACAATTAACAATTAACAAATTTGGATGAAACTTTATACCTCATGATCAAGAGATCAAACATGAAGCTTATCCTCCCAAACTTGCTTCCATCCCCCAAGATCCATACTAAATTGGCTAAAGAATAATGGGTAAAGCTTGGATTTGGAGTTTGCTTTGAATTTGTGAGTAAAATTGTGGATTTTTGATGGAATTTTGTGATGAAATGAGAGGGGGGAAATTGGGGTGCTGCACAAATAGAGGGCTCGGCCAGATTTGGTGAGGGAGAGAGAGAGATGTGGGTCTCAAAGTCAACACAAAACCATACTCTAATTATCTAGTTCCATACTTTATTTCTTTAATGTTTTCATTTTCCATTTCATCATTTTTCTTTCATTTGTTTTGTTTAATTGGAGGGGAGAGTGGGGATGGGCTGCTGAATTTCAGCACTAGAGGGGAGGAAAAATGGGGGGTGTGAGTATGGGTGTGTGTAGCAAGTTCCAAGTGAAGAAAATACCCCCATACCTCAAATACCTAATTTATTTCACAAAATAAGCAATTTTTCTTCAATATTTTCTAACACCGTTTGACAGTTTCATTTTATTTCAAAAACAACATGTTAAAATTTTGTTTAATGTGTTATGATGCACAAAATTTGTTTCAACCCATTCCACTTTGTAATTTTTCCTAATTAAATGTATTAGTGACGGCTTAAAATAATAATAAAATAATTTTTTTCGGAAAATTTTTCAGAAAATTTCAAATCTCACCAGTGGCTTAATAAACACCAAATACTAGCAATTACATAGCTAGAATATGTATATTTAATTTTATAATAAAGGTATTTTCATTTTGACTTTTTACAGAAAACCCCCTTATTTTACCGGTTTTTTTTTTTGAAATTTCACCGAAACGATTTTCAAAACGTTACAAGTTATGTAACTGTCAATTCTCAATGAGAGACGAGAGCCTAAGGGCACAAGGCACTAGACCATGAACAAGTGGCAAGGAGATACCTTGCTCTACTAGCTTTGGATGCACCGACACCTTCACGATTTTAAAGGAAGGACATATCGACGACAGTATTGATGATTTGTGATTTGGTGATTCGAATATCACGTATCCGTCATTTTGGATTTCGGTATTTTGGGCGATTTATATGCATGATTGAGTTTTCGTGCACCACGGTTGCACTCGATTTCGATTTAATGTCATTCGAGATGTTTAATTTTGATTTCATGCCTATGGTATGCATGTGATTTGACTTGTGCCTTTGGTGTAGTTTTCATGCACTTTTAGTACTTTGATTCAATTTTGTGCACGCTGATACACGTGGTTGTGAGATTATATACTACGGTATACCTGATTTGGATTGAGGTGTGTTGTATACCGTCGATTTCGATCGTAACTCGTTCCTATCGTAGACTTAACTCGCTATACTTGGCATGCTTGATGCGATTTTGGTGCATACCAGATGCACTAAATCGGGATTCTTCGTGCATGTCAAATGCACCTGATATTGTTGTCCGGCACACTCGTTGCCCTTGACAGGTGTTTTCATGCACACCCATTGCACTTAGATTTTGTTTTTGTGCACATGTATGGCACATTCATTGATTTTGATTTCTGTGCACACCAGACGCATGTGGCATTCATATACACATTTTGAGGTTGGTTTCTTTGGAACAGTATGTTTTATGATATTTACTTTTTTGGTATAGTAACTGAGCAGGACCAGTCAGAGGACAGTACCTGAATATGTTTTTGCATGCATCGATAGTTACCGAAGGGATTTTCAAAGAGGAGCTATAGTCTCAGTATTTACCTATGTGTCCGAGATGACACGAAACATTTTACAAAGGAAACCCGTCTAGTTTGTTTGCAGAAACGACAGGACGTGTTTGTTAAACTAAGGATATATATATAAATATATATAGTTACTTTCTTACAACAAAATGTCCGCTGCTTGTGCTGTGATACGCGCATCGCAAAGCGACTTGAAAAAAAAAGGTTTGGCATGCATTTCTTTCTGATACTTTGACAAGTTTAAAACGATGCGTACTATGTACATATTTAGTCTTGAGTAAATCATGTTGGTTTTCGTATTGGACTTTGACATTGGTATCTTTCCCATAACTTCGATTATTGTGTAATGCTTGACGGAGTTTTGATTTTGAGTTATATACTCGTTTTTCATGCGCGTGCATTGCGCTACGATATGTTTTATGTATTTATGATTTCGGAGCCCCGGCGACATGATCATTTTACAGAAATGTTTTAGAATTTGAGGGGTTTAAATTTAAATTCAGGGACCAAATTTATTTAAAGGAGGAAGACTGTAACATTTCAGAAAAATAAAATATTATTTTGGGAATTTAAATAAAACAAATAATGAATATTATGAATATTTTAAAGTTTGGAGACTGGTTTTAAATGATATGGTATAATTATATACCGATAAATTGGGAAATATTTGGAAATTTATATCAATTATTGATTTTAAAAGAATTTATGAAAATTGGGAATTTTACAATTTAGTATACAATGATTTGTATATAAGTTAGTATTACTAAATACGATTAGTATCTAATCATGCATTGATTTTTTTTATGCTTGTGACATGCACCATGTTATGTTACATACTTGTTACATTTTTCTCCCATGACTTCTTTCTTTTTTCAAACATGGCTTTGTTTTAAAATGAGAGAAAAAGGAAAAGAAAAAGGAAAGAAAAGAAAAGAAAAGAATAAACAAATGAAGTATGGGCAAGAGAGAGAGAAGAGAGGGTGAAGGTGAGGGGCCTTGTGTTGACCATGGTATTGTCCCCCACTTCATTCATCTTCATCATTTCTTCTCCTCATCACCATAGCTGCCCTCTCCCCCTCCACTACCTCTACCTCCTCAAAAACACCCCATTTCAACATCAAAACCATACATCCCCTTCACAAAAATCATGCACAAGCTCACTACAAGCATGGGAGATCAAGAAAGTTTGGATTTTAAGCACTTGGGGCAACTCAAGAAAATTCTTGAGTTGCCAAATGAAGTATTTCCTTCACCATTAGTGTAGTAATTCATTTGCTTTAACTTCTATTTTAATTTAGAAGTGTTTAAGTAAGGTTTAGTGATCTTAGAAAATTCCAAGATGAAGGTTAGGGTTTGATTTGAATTGTGATGGTGCAAGTGAGTGTAATTAGTGACTACAACCCCTGTAGTGTTAGTATTGTGAACTAAAACCAGAGATTTAAACCAAAGACTTGAACTTAGAAACACCGTTATCGGATGTTTTTAGGAATTGTGATGATATTTAGAGATCTGCTACGACCCGGGGCACCTGAAAAATATTTAGCTATTACTGAGAGATGTGCAAGCAACCTAGAAGCTATACCCAAGATCGGAGACCCTAACTCTTCACTGTGGCCATAAATTATCATGTTTTGGCCGCAAATTGCGGCCTTGGTACGGTGGAATCGCCTTCTTCCTGGTCTATGGCTCCATTTTAGGAAAATTAGACCTATCCCATATGCAGAATTGGCTAATTTCACCTGGAACAAAATTTGGAAGTGTTTTCTTATGTTGCTGCTTTGGTTTTGTGACTATTTATGACTTGGATTTTAGTATTTTGGTTTTGACTCGGCGGTGCGACGTTTACACGTCAATCTCGAGGGTTGTTTGGTTATTCTTGCATGCGTAAACCATAGGTTCTAACCTATGTGTGTTTCGTGTGCCATTTTTGTTTTTATGCGCGATTTCCGTTTACGATGCTATATGTTTATATATATAGGCACCTTCACGTGAACTTCGGACGATGAAGAAAAGAATGGCGACATCAACTTCGGCAAGCAAGAATCAAGGTGAGTAGATGTATATCTATGGGGGAAGTCGGGTAGATGGCGTATAGCACCCCCGTAGTTTTGTAGTGTAGTCTGCGTGTATGTGTATATATATGTATGTGCATTGTGAGACGTTATTAATTAGCAAGAAAGGCTTTAGGAGATCATGGGTTAGTTTTAGCATAATTGAAAGTTAATGCTTTAGTTTAGTTCTTAGTCGCGAAACCCTATAGTATAGTCGTTACACACACACGCATGCACACACGTGATATATTTGGGGTGTATATGGTTATGTGTGTGTGTGTATGGATGTGTTGGTGCGCGCGCGCACACACACATACGTATACAAGGATGATGAGGATAGTATATAATACTTGGAGATGAGTCGATGTTATTGGGCATGATGCCGTGAGATCGGTGATGTGAATTGGGTCGTGTTATGATATACGACATGATATATGAGTGGATTGTTGGGCGATGTGTTTTCATACACACGCGGATATATGTTGGTGGTATCGGAATGTACTAGAATTTAGATCAGTACTCCTAATTCATGATATTATAATGATGATACCCTATGGATATTGAGGTATATGTGATAGTTGACCCGTACCCCGATTTTAGGATGACGTACGATGGATTTACCGTACGAGATATAATTATGATAATAGATCCACACTTTTGACTCGAGAATGTCGTATTATATGTTTTATCATACGTGACGCTATTGAGGAGGGATCACCGACTACTAGATATATATATCGACTCGGACTTAAGTGGATTTCCTTACCCTTTCGATTAGTCTCTTAGTTTAGTCCTGTAGTTATCAGGTAGATGTTAGACTGGGCTCGAGTCATACTTATTTTCAAACTAACGAATCGTGGGTATTTTAAAACAGGCCGAGGGGTATTACAAATATTTCAAAGGACGTACCTTTTCTTAAAAACATCATAGTCCCTATTTTCGAAAAACCACGATTCGTGCTATTTAAAATGCCAAAATTGTATGACTCGTATATATAAATGTTTATTCTTATATGTTGCATTTACTATTCATTTTCCGTATATTCTTGCTGTTCGCATCGCATTGCATGCTTAAATATGTTTTCATTAGTTATTATGAACCCATGCTGTCAGGACACCAGCACCATTACCGATGATGCGTACGTACACTTGCTTGCCGGTTCACACACATCATCATCGGTAATTTTCATGTCACGTACACATTATAAAACACTACTTCATTGGTGTAAATTGCTAGCTGGTAGTTTCGACATAGTACTAGTACGCTTGCTTTCATATGCTGGTTTAGATATTGCATTTATTACTGAGTTATACTTCATGCATTATACCTTCATTCTGTTATGCAATATTATGGGGCTTTATGCCGGTGTTTCACTATCTATTGACTCTCGATTTAGGATTTCGGATTTCCATGAGATTTCTTGATTTGGAGAAACCGCAAGAATTTTATAAACTCATTTTTATTTCAAAAGATAGAAATTTGCGGTTTTCTCGTGATATGATGTGAGATGTGTCCCCCATGAGTTTTCTCGCCTCTTGAGAAGTATCATACACCCGATTCAAGGAGGAGGATGAACCGTCTGCGGGTGCATGGTGGACCCGGTGCGGTACCCGGGGCAAGATGGTCGCAGATGATGGCGTTGAGCCCGGCAGGGGAGCACTACCGACCGGTTATTTATGACACGGGGGATATCCGGAGGATACCGACGTAGTCGTAAGTTATTTATGATTTGGGCCAGTCCGAATTGCCGGAGCCTGGGGCCAGTCCGGATTGCCGGAGCCCGAGATGTTGAGACATTGAGATATTGATATTTTATGATATGGGCCAGTCCGGATTGCCGAACCCGAGATATTGAGATATTGGGATATATATATTTTGTGTCGATGCTTGACACAGATTCTCTGTCGATTTCATTGATGATACTTCGATTTTTATACAGAAATCTCACCGAGATATGAAAATAGTTTTCTCATTCAAAATGTATTCTGTTTTCATGCATTCATACATCATATATGTGACATGTTTCTACCTGAGGCACTGACACGAGCATTTGGTATTACACTTATGTATAGTTGTTTGCCCTTGCCATTATTAGATGCTTCAGGTTATATTATTTGAGGATATTATTATTGTATGACCTAGGAGAGAGTCATACATGCAATTTCTTCTCGGTGATGTTTTCTACTCACGAGTTGGCAACTCACCCCCGTTGTGCCACAGTTTCTTGCAGGTTTGGCCGTACAGATTTCGTTGCGACTTGCTGGCATATTGCTTCCTTCCGGGTGATTGCTTTGGTAGGTGGAGTCACTTGCATCATGGTCATCATTGTACTTTATTTATATTCAGTTGTATCTAGTAAACTCCATCGACCAGACTTGTATATTGATAGATTTAGAAGAATAGTGTCTATTCTTTCGACCTTAAAGTTGTGCTCTTGTATTATTATGGTTTTCTCCGGTTTTCATGAGGATGTTGGTTTCCTTTCAGAGTTTTGATCCTCGCCCTTCGGCGTTGTATATTATATTGCTTGCGTGGTTGTTTCTGCTAATTGGTGAAGAGCTATCTTCCGCTTGGGGATACCTTTATTCATTATATATATTATTCATGTGTTTACCCGTTTGGGGCCAGTATTTACAAAGATAACTCTGCCGAAATTTTGGAAAAGACTTATGTTTTAAAAATGCTTACTACGGCTTGTTTTGATAAAACACTTGCTTTAAAACTAAGTTTTTCCTTCACTCTCTTTTCAAATGGTTTAGATTTTCTGGGTTTTTGGCTTACTTGAATTAGATGGGGTCCTATAGACTTCATATGATTCAAGTACCAGTCACGTGTCATTTCGGGTTATGACAGGTAGTGCTCCCCTTCCAGTCTCATCGCCTAACTATACGAGTCTTCTTGACCCGGGGTACCTTACCGGGTGCACCATATACCCGCAGACAGTGCCTACCGCTCCTCGAATCGGGTTTCGCATACCAATCTCAGAACCGAGAAAACACATGGTGGACGTCTCGAAATATCATATCAAGAGAAACCAGGTTTTTAAAACAATACATGATTTCCTTTGAAATATAACCACGGTTCTCAAATCCAGAATCTCATAAAAACAGTATCTCAATGCATAAAATCGTAAAGCATGATATATGCAAACATAGAACAGAAATGTGAGCATATCATGTATATCATGCGATATGGTATAGTGATGTGAGCATAGCAAGTATGTCATGTAACATAGCATAATGATGTGAGCATTGCAAGTATGTCATGCAACGAGTCATGTGCTAGTACTGAACAGTTAAGAGTAATAGCATGATGTAGCAATTCTACTATGTAAGTGACATAGCAATTATCGATGATGAAAGTGTGTGAGCCGGCAAATCTGTGTAAGTGTAACATATGCATCATCGATAATTGTGCAAGTGTACTAGCAGACGATATCATAACAATAATGGAAGCACAGGTGCATACCATGCAATGAGAATATCATAAATGTAGCGGAAAGTAAACCCTAAGCGCCGCATTATAAAAGATACGGATCTAATCTAATACCTACCTAGTAATTAAGATAGCTATAACATATCCGAGTCGATGAATCTATCAATCGGCAATCCAGCCTCATAACATCACGTACGGCATAATCTATCGTATGTCATCCTCTAGTCAAGGGTATGGATCAATCATCAGGTAAAACTCATCGCGTACGGAAATCCATCGTACGGCGGCATTAAACCATTAGGAATCCTATCAACCTATATGACAATGAGTGTACGGACCTAACGTCTCGTACGGCATATCACTCATGATTCACAACATTATATATATATATACCTATATCTCAGGTCACATCCGTATCAATCTCATATCATGGGACCGACAAAGGTATCAATTATCTCATCGTATACTCTTTTCATCACATCAATATATCACATTAAGTCATCTTCTTAATCTCATGTTATATTTATCAACCTTACAACATGCCACTATAATCTCATACTGATTCTCTTTCACTATATATATATATATATATATATATATATATATATATCGTGATTCACATTCACGTTTCACATCCATATATATTAATTCGAGACATCATTTCTATCATATCTTGTCACACTAAACCACACACTATAACCTTAAGTCGTGGTATATCTTGTCTCCTACTAATTCTTTAACCATATCCATAAGTTTCTAACATGGTTTCCTTAACCATATTCTATATATATCGGTTTCCATTATAATTTGCGGGGGTGCTGTACGCCATCCACCCGACTTCCCCCGTAGTTATAAATCTACTCATCAACGGAACTCCTTGTTCTGCTGTAGTCGATACGTTTCGTCGTCTCGGAATCCATACGAATGTACCTACAATCAATACGCAATCGCAAAGTTATTAAAATCAAGTCCGGGAAACCAATACGGCACACGAATTGCTAATAGGTTAGAACCCATAGCTTACGTATGCAAAAACAACAAAACTGTTAGTGTATATGCCCTAAAGGCCATTACTGTATCATATTAGTTTGTATATTACTTAATAGAAGCTTGGGATATTCACCTTGTATAGACAATCTTGCTCAAAATGGTAGTATGCTACTTGGTTTGTTTCTACTTTAATATGTGCATGTGTTTCTTTTAGCATATTGCTTATACATATTAGTAGAGCCCTTAGGATCTTTGCTTGATTACCAGCATTGTGATGGCAGTCACACTCGTGGGGGATGGGTAATCCACAAGCACATCCTAATGCAGGTCCCTAGTCGCAGGACTACCGAGACAGGGCATCGATACTCCGGAGTAGACAAGCGTATACGCTTTTCATCCCAGCACGGGAGACGGTCTGTCCCACAGCCGTCAGTACGTCGTACTTGAGATAGTATGCGGGTGCTCGTTAGGTTACGAGTACACTGGACAGGACTCGTCGGGAACTGTTGGTTGGTATTATACCTTTCGTCAGTTATCAGTTCCCAGGTGACATGAGTACAGCTTAGTCCGCTGACTTGACACTGTCACTTCGCCTCGAGTGTGTTCCCACTGTACTTTGATTACTACCATACCCCGGCTCAAAGGAGTCGTGCAAACAGGTAGTTTTTGGGTGCAGTCCCGAAGCACTTGGAGGCAGTGACGGTTAGACAGGATTCATCTCTCCCGGTATTGGGGGTTGACATCTCGCTGTGTCTAGAAGAGCCATTACACGAGTAGTCCCTGGCCAGGGCAAGCGAGATATACTGGTAGGTTTCCAGTGTTATCTCAGGGTGTTCTGGGCTACACTCCGACACGACTTGTACCACTATTAGGGGACTGATGTTTACCGTCCCCTAGGCCCGCCATGCGATGTATCAGATGAACAGACCGGACTGTACGGAGACTGTCACATTCAGGCTCAGTAGGAGTTCAGATGGGTTTCACCCCGTCCGTCTTCTTATCGGCATCTACCTGGGGGCCGTTATATAAGTCTACGTTAGCGCCCCGGCAGTCTACAGACGCCAAATGCGGAACAAAAACTTTTTAACTGGCGCTATCATATACTTTAACCCGGATCTGCTATTATTGCTAAACTAACAAACTGTAAAGAGTGTAGAAAGGTTATACCGAACGATCCGAGTCCTTCGTTCTTCAACCATCATCCCACGCTCCGTTGCGGCTGCTACGATCTCGTCGATCTCCGATATCCTCGTCGAGGTGGCACCACGTCGACGATTCTTTAAACGGGCTCCCACCTCTGACTCGAGGCAACTCGATCGTCAAGTTTGCTAAAAGAGACGACCAAGAATGATGTAGAGAATGAGTAGATGACTTTGTCTCACTTCGTCCAAGTCCGTGGACGATCGGTAAATGAAGTTGCCGAGGGAATCGGGTGATGGAATGAAATGAGCTGTGAAATTCCATACACCCCAAAATCTATCATATCCTTTTTTCCAAATGAAATCAACAAGTGAGAGAGAGTGGGGAGGGGCCGGCCATATATATGGAGAGAGGGGGGTGAGTGTAGGAGGAGGGAGGTGACCATAAGACATGAAGCTTCTCACAAAATATCTTAAGCTTACAAAACTCTTTAATGAAAACAATGACTCACATAAACACCTCATCAAGTCATTAATGCAACCATTAATGTTAAGATGAGTCACTTAGCCACCTCACCATCTAGAAGCTTCTAGAAGCACGACTCAACCCTATCCAAGAAAAGATAAATCCGTCTTTAACCGAATGTTAAAAGACGGCTGATAGAAAACTGGAAACTGGCAACTTCCCAAAGTGATCCTGAAACGACTTTCAGGATAACACCGAAACTGTATAAATATACCCGCATTTGTATTACGACCGAATACAAATGCAACTGAGACAAAGATATTATACATACTCAATATAATACTCGGATCCGGCTTAAACCAAAGCCGACCAGTATCATCTGCCCGAAAAATAACACGTGCGTAAACGCACGTGCATTTTCCGAACCCTGCCATAAAACCATACGGACTCTACAACGTTTCGCCCGAATTTGGGAAACTGTCTGTGGGGGACTCTAATGACTCGTCAGTACCCTGGCAGTGGGTTTAACCACAAACCGTCAGCGGCACTAGCAATGCGTAACGGCTGCCCATGGACTGACCTCAAGGGAGGCCGATGAGCGAACTCATCCAGAAAACCCTACTGAGCCTAACAGTGACAATGTATATACAGTCCGGTCCGTTCGTCTATGAGTATCGCATATCTGTCTAGGGGGCTAGTAATGTCAGACCCCCAATAGCAGTATAAGTCGTGTCGGAGTGAAGCCCAATAACACCCTGAGATACTACTGGAGTACCTACCAGTAAATCTCCTGCCATGGCCATGGACTTTGTGTAATGGCTCTCCTAGACACAGCACGACCTCGCCCCCAATACCGGGAGAGACGAATCCCCTGCCGATCCGCTCACGTGCCTCCATATGGCTCGGGATTGTACCCAAAAGCTACCTGTTTGCACGACTCCTTTGAGCCGTGGTAGGGTAGAAATCAAAGCACAGTGGGAACTCACACGAGACAAATGACGACCTCAGGTCGATGAACTAACCTGTACACATGTCACCAGGGAACTGCTATCTGACGATATGTATAATACCAACTAGCAGGTTCCCAGCGAGTCCTGTCCGGTGTACTCATAACCCAATGAGCACCTGTATACATCTTAGGTGATCCAACTGACACCAGTGGCTTGTGAGACCGGACACCGCCCCTCGTCGAGGTCTCGACTGTACACACTAGTCTACTCCGGAGTATCGATGCCCTGTCTCGAAACTCCCACGACTAGGGACCACAATTAAGGATATGCGTATAAACCACCCAACTCTCACGTATATGATCACCATCATACTGTTGGTGGTAAAGCAAGATCCTAAGGGCTCTATCAAAGTGTAACATGTAATCAGTCACCTGAACATGTACACGACTGATAAAGGCAAACCAGATAGCATACTATCATCTTGAGTAAGACTTTCCTACCGGTATAGGTCCTCCGCAATCATTGCAATCACGTACCTGCGATCCAATAATTGACTATGAGGACACTATCTCCAACAATCTCCCACTTGCACTCAAGGCTAATTATTGCGATGTCGACTACTCACAGCCCGTGTGAAACCGAACATCCAACTCCTCTACTAATCAGTATCACAAAGCCCGTTTGTAAAACTATTGTGTTCGAGAAATAGCCTTAGTGAGTGGATCCGTCTAGAAGTTTCTTTCTATATCTCTCTTAATCTCAAGTTCGCGGAGAAAGCCATCTCCCGAATTGAGTAATACCCGTCTTAGAATATGTCTGGATATCTGATGGGACCTAGTTCATAAATGAACTCCAAATCCAAACTTCTTAGACTGTATCGATCACTGAACCTAATCAGTATCGGGCACCATGCCACCCACAGTATCCTCTTGGACCACCTGTCCATAATACTGTCCCTCTTCGTCAGAGGGAAAAGCTATAACTCTGACAATCACTCTGTCAACCATGTCACCTTTGAAGCCTGGAATGATAACCGTCTCCCGAAGGAGGCTGCCGTCATCAAATCCGTAGAACATGTACTTCTGTTCTAAAACTGCTTCCTTATGTTTCTCCAGGATTGGATTAATACAAACTTATTGCATCTAGTGCAAAAACAACATCTGGTGTGGTACTTGACATCTCATGATTGACTCAATTGCCTAAGTAAGTGATCTGCCAATCATGCCCTTCCCTCTCCCCTTTAGTCTGTAAGACACCTTTAGAGAGGGTGACTCCATCACCTGCAGGTACACCACCATGCTAGGAGTCAACTATTCCAAAAACCATTAGAATATCTGTCAAAGTACCCACATTGGGAAACTACCCAAATCCAGATCTAAAACCATAGATCTAGAAACCAGAATGACAAATATTATATCCATATCCTGTCTGGAGAAACAACTGTGTGACGACCACAGTACAACCGATCGTAGTATAGGAATTTTACTTCCTACTCTGTGTATGTCATCCAGATACCATGACATCACACCCTACTACCTTCTTAACAGATCCATCCCCTATTCTGATTGAAGTCAAACCCATGACTGTCATATCAAAATTAGATGATCTATCTCCGCTATAACTGCTCTAGTCTATAAATAGACATAAGCTACTTTCCCACTATGCTTCCGATGCTCCCACTGACTACGACAACCCTCCTACCGGGTCTCATAGCCTGGAACAACAGTAGTGTCAAGTCTGGGTAGGTAAGAACCTCCCTGTCACCGTCTTTGAGGCTACCGGAGTACCTCTCGGGTGTCTGAGGTTACCCACCATATCTGCGGAGTGGCTATTGGAATGTCAAACCTGATTGAATATATAGGTCCTATTAAATTTTCCGTAATCGTCCGCGGTTCTGGAATCACTTCCAGTTCTACCATACTCCCACTACTGTTTTTCTGAAAAAGATCCATTTTACTAAAACTGTGGCGAGTCAAGAACAATATCACTATTGATCTTCCAAATGGTAGAATATCAACCCTTGTCATAGCCAGGGTCAACCCACAAACAGCCATTACAGAAACGTGCCCTGAGTTATCCAGAGTCTGGTTTTAAGCATAAGCTGGACAACTCCCCGTACCTTAATATCTTTTAAGGTACGATCCATTCTATATCCAATACAGAAACTTTGGCACTTATTTAATTGGAACTAGATTCTTATCATGCAGCTGTCTCCAGTGCATTTCATCTTAATGGAAAGAGGCTAATCAGCATTGCTCAACTTAGGAATCCATCCAATTATGAGTAACCTGAAAGAGAAAACTTGTTTCTCAAAACCATCACTATCATCTGAATACCAATCACAAGAATCTACATCTTCGATCTCTTTGAAGAATCCCGATACTTGTGATACCTGGTTCTCTACTTTATTCTTATACCCACAACTTCTCAAAACTTAGACCTTGTATTTCTACGAAACACTTGTCTAAATACTAGAGAAGTTATAAGTAAACAGAACATAGTACGAGGACCTACCCCTTTGTCCTGATGGACACTTGGACAACATACAATACTCTGTATAAGTCCGCTGAGTTAAACAACTCAAAAACCTGTGCGTCGTAGGTTGAAAACTGTACCCTGGCGATTTCCTCAAATATCACCAATTACAACGAATTCCGATATAATAAGGATGATCACCTAATTCCCAATATCTTACTCCCACTCATCATCTGTAAAACCATACAGATATGAGAATGAAACCTGGTAAATACATACCCTTGGAGTAAGTGTCTAATCGGGAAAACAGTTTTTCTTTTAACAATGCACTGAAATATGAAAATGTTTCGTAGGGGTATCCTGGTATTCATAGCAATGCCTCTTCCATAATCCAATTCATGACTTCAACCGTATATTTTATTGCCATCTCTCTAAATCCCTTTATTTGTCTTTAGTCGTTACCTTCTGTACACCATCGTTAAGCTAAATGGTTTTCTTCCTTTCCTACCGTTCGGCACCAGCCTATGGTTTGGAAGAAGACTATCCAATAAGCATAATAGGTGTACCCTCCTAAACCAAGGAGTACTCGCATCTCGAGAGAAGGTGATGATAAAAGACAACTGAATAATACCTTATTCTTTTTAGAGGTGAATTAGGAGTGGCGATGAAGTACGCGGTTTTGGTCGTGAATGATATCAGTCGCAATTTACTTTGCCCTCCTTCTAATCCCTTTATTTTGTCTTTACATATTACCTTCTGCACACCCTACTTAGGCTATTGGTTTTCTTCATTCCCTACCTTTTGGCACCAGCCTATGGTTTGGAATAAGACTATCCAATAAGCGTAATAGGTGTACTCTCCTAAACCAAGGAGCCCTCGCAACCTGAGAGAAGGTGATAATAAAAGACAACTGAATAAACCAATTCTATTTCTCCTGAACCTGGATCCATCCTCGAAGAAGTCCCTTCGAGTTCGTATATAACCATACGATGGATCTATCCAATGGAAGTGGATATCCGTAGTAATACGGGTGTTCTGAGAAATGCAAAGGGTAAAAGAAGGAGTGGCAATGACTTATGCAACACAGACAATCCAAAAAGCCAGTATTTTAAGAAGGTTCGGTCAACCTGGTCACTGAGTCATAGTCTAGGGTCAGTCAAAGGTCGCTGCCAAAGAGAGAGAGAAAAGAAACACTCTGCGTGCACTCTAACCTAGATCAGAATGGTCATCACTTTATCTAATCCGGAAACCTCCCACTGTCCTGTCAAATTCTCCTCCAAACCTAAAGAAGAATCAATCGGAATCACCCGAAGAGTAAACCAACTCATCAGTGGGAATCGGGATCCAACTCTCATCGCATGATAACGTGATGGAATGCATCCACGTTACTCATACTCCAGAAGGTATGCGCATACTTGGCAAGTTTCAGTTTCTTTAGAAACTCCCGATATGATTTTTGCCCCATGCTCTTATAACCTTGGCGTTGGTCAAAATGTCATAAGTCACATGCCAAGTTCTACCCATCACTATCTTGTCAATTTGAACCCACCCGCACATACCCTTGACGTTGGCCAAAATGGCAGAACGACTGTCCCAAACTAACTCATCTATCTATGCAACAATTGAATACCCAGCAGCTACCAAACACTATGCCTTGGCGTTGGTCAAAATACATAGCTTGAATACTACTGAATACCCAAAAGAAGTGACGGAGGGCTACGGCTGGTTTTTGGCGAAAAACCTTTAACGTAGTGAACTTGATATCGCTGAAGGAACCTGATAGCTTTTTAAAATATAGTGGCGAAAACCTTTTGCTAAAGAGGTCACTCCCGGTAAAGGGATCTCGGCTCTTTCCTCGTGGAATGAGGTGCAGGATATTCCACTGAATACCGCTATGCAAAGCAACTTGTAATCGACTATAGTGAAGTTATTACTCTGACGCAAACCTCTGCCCAAGGGGTCAGTCCCGGTGAAGGGATATCGGCCCTTGCCCCGTCAAATGAGGTGCAGGATATTCCACTGAATACCGCTATGCATAACAAAAGAAAACGTCTTTGCAATAACACCTTTTAAATTTGTTCCAACAACTGCAAACAGGTTTGTTTTACTTTGCATTGATCAGAATCAACGCAGTCCCATCATTCAATCACACCAGAAAAGAACGAAAATAAAATGTACGTATATGCCATCCGCATTCGTCACTGGGACCCGTCATCACCCGTTAGGTTACTTAACTAACGACAGAGCGGGGACTGGACTAGCGTGGATGTAAAACATATACAACATCGAATAGTATATAAACCAATATACAATAATCGCTCCAGGCGTGATAGTATGCAACATTTTAGAAAAGTAATAAGCATCACAGAACAATACAGATAATCTGGGATCCCCGGGTTTCACAGAGCCGCTGCTGAAACCCGACGTTCCCCTGTCGTGTGGATAGCCTGTGCAATGAAACCTAGACCCCTACGGGTGCGGCAAGTTACCCGCCAAAACCTGAAGCGAGGCAGCCCCCTACAGCAAAGTGAATGGACCACCCAGCACTTCACGGAATCCGGTAATCTTGGGCACCCCTCCTTGGGTCAACCTGTACCCCCTACGAGTGCGGCGAATAGTCTGCCAATTCTAGAGTGGGACCCCTCTGCCTCTCAAAGCCATGAGATGCGGACCCGTTGCCCTCAAGAACCCGGCTATCCGTGCACTCCATCGCGGGGCATAACCTAGTACAGTAATGAAAAAATAGTACAATAGGTACATCGACCGCAACCTGGTCGTGCCCTAAAAGAATATTATACAACAGGCAGTGACGGCTGTCCACAAGTTGGACGCTCGCCCCGCAATATCAAATGTACAAATAAACTCAAACTGTACTACCATTGCACACTGCTATCCACCACGACAAATCCGCAACATCACAACACAAAACAGAACATCAACGTTAATGTCACGTTCGCAAACCCGTCTAAAAGAACTATAACAATCAGACGCGGTTTACCGATCAAATGACATTCCCGGTCGGAGATATAATGTAAGCACTGTAAACCAACATGTTTAAATTTCAATCGACCAAATATCAAGAAGTGGGCCCTACGAACATCTGTAGAACAGTAACAAAACCTGGGCCCAAACGATATATACCAAAAACCCCAATTTCCAGAGGAGAATCTACTGTAGAAATTTGAGTGAGTGATCCCACATTCCAGCGGCGGATCCGCGGCCAAACCCTGGCTTGGGCCGCGGATCCGCGGCGGAACAGTGGAGTTACTTCCTCGAATTTCTACAGTATTCTTAAAAAACCCTGCTTGATTTTCTGGTATGGTCAAAATGACATTTGGACCAGTTTAAAAATTAATAGAAACTGTCAAGTCGGAAAAATGCGATTTTTGATTTCCGGTTCGATCGATATTTTAAACAAGTTAGCATAGCAAAATGGTTAGGCTCTGATACCACTGTAAGTCTACGTTAGCGCCCCGGCAGTCTACAGACGCCAAATGCGGAACAAAAACTTTTTAACTGGCGCTATCGTATACTTTAACCCGGATCTGCCATTATTGCTAAACTAACAAACTGTAAAGAGTGTAGAAAGGTTATACCGAACGATCCGAGTCCTTCGTTCTTCAACCATCATCCCACGCTCCGTTGCGGCTGCTCCGATCTCGTCGATCTCCGATATCCTCGTCGAGGTGGCACCACGTCGACGATTCTTTAAACGGGCTCCCGCCTCTGACTCGAGGCAACTCGATCGTCAAGTTTGCTAAAAGAGACGACCAAGAATGATGTAGAGAATGAGTAGATGACTTTGTCTCACTTCGTCCAAGTCCGTGGACGATCGGTAAATGAAGTTGCCAAGAGAATCGGGTGATGGAATGAAATGAGCTGTGAAATTCCATACACCCCAAAATCTATCATATCCTTTTTTCCAAATGAAATCAACAAGTGAGAGAGAGTGGGGAGGGGCCGGCCATATATATGGAGAGGGGGGGTGAGTGTAGGAGGAGGGAGGTGACCATAAGACATGAAGCTTCTCACAAAATATCTTAAGCTTAACAAAACTCTTTAATGAAAACAATGACTCACATAAACACCTCATCAAGTCATTAATGCAACCATTAATGTCAAGATGAGTCACTTAGCCACCTCACCATCTAGAAGCTTCTAGAAGCACGACTCAACCCTATCCAAGAAAAGATAAATCCGTCTTTAACCGAATGTTAAAAGACGGCTGATAGAAAACTGGAAACTGGCAACTTCCAAAAGTGATCCTGAAACGACTTTCAGGATAACCCCGAAACTGTATAAATATACCCGCATTTGTATTACGACCGAATACAAATGCAACTGAGACAAAGATATTATACCTACTCAATATAATACTCGGATCCGGCTTAAACCAAAGCCGACCAGTATCATCTGCCCGAAAAATAACACGTGCGTAAACGCACGTGCATTTTCCGAACCCCGCCATAAAACCATACGGCCTCTACAACGTTTCGCCCGAACTTGGGAAACTGTCTGTGGGGGACTCTAATGACTCGTCAGTACCCTGGCAGTGGGTTTAACCACAAACCGTCAGCGGCACTAGCAATGCGTAACGGCTGCCCATGGACTGACCTCAAGGGAGGACGATGAGCGAACTCATCCAGAAAACCCTACTGAGCCTAACAGTGACAATGTATATACAGTCCGGTCCGTTCGTCTATGAGTATCGCATATCTGCCTAGGGGGCTAGTAACGTCAGACCCCCAATAGCAGTATAAGTCGTGTCGGAGTGAAGCCTAATAACACCCTGAGATACTACTGGAGTACCTACCAGTAAATCTCCTGCCATGGCCATGGACTTTGTGTAATGGCTCTCCTAGACACAGCACGACCTCGCCCCCAATACCGGGAGAGACGAATCCCCTGCCGATCCGCTCACGTGCCTCCATATGGCTCGGGACTGTACCCAAAAGCTACCTGTTTGCACGACTCCTTTGAGCCGTGGTAGGGTAGAAATCAAAGCACAGTGGGAACTCACACGAGAAAAATGACGACCTCAGGTCGATGAACTAACCTGTACACATGTCACTTGGGAACTGCTATCTGACGATATGTATAATACCAACTAGCAGGTTCCCGGCGAGTCCTGTCCGGTGTACTCATAACCCAATGAGCACCTGTATACATCTTAGGTGATCCAACTGACACCAGTGGCTTGTGAGACCGGCCACCGCCCCTCGTCGGGGTCTCGACTGTACACACTAGTCTACTCCGGAGTATCGATGCCCTGTCTCGAAACTCCCACGACTAGGGACCACAATTAAGGATATGCGTATAAACCACCCAACTCTCACGTATATGATCGCCATCATACTGTTGGTGGTAAAGCAAGATCCTAAGGGCTCTATCAAAGTGTAACATGTAATTAGTCACCTGAACATGTACACGACTGATAAAGGCAAACCAGATAGCATACTATCATCTTGAGTAAGACTGTCCTACCGGTATAGGTCCTCCGCAATCATTGCAATCACGTACCTGCGATCCAATAATTGACTATGAGGGCACTATCTCCAACACGTTACGCACAGCTACTGCCGCTTGCGGTCTATGGTTAAACCCACTGCCAGCGTAGTGTCGGGTCTTTAGAGTCCCACACAGAGAGCTATTCACCTTTAGGCAAAAGAGTAGAGATCGCATGGTTTTGCGACAGGTCGAATGGTTTTGCGACAGGGTTCGGTCACATCCGTGCACTTGTGCACGTTTGGTGTCCGGACAGTTAACACTAGCGGGATTTGGTTTAAGCCAGATCCTAGTGTGCGTTTTGGAATTGGTATTATCTCGTTTGTATTCATGTTCCCCGGAACGCGGATACGGGTGTGTATGCACAGTTGACAGAGACTGAGGCAGAGGATTCTCATTAGGGTTGCTGACTGTTGACTTTTGTCAAACCCTAATAAGATTAAGAGATATGATTAACAATAATATTAATTGAGTATTATAGTGACATGGTTAGGGTTGAAAGGTTGACCTAGTTGACTTGTTGACTTTTGTTGACCGGTTGACTAGGTTGGACTTGTTGACCACTATCATGACAATGGCCATCATTTGGTTGCATTGACTTATGCTTGCTTGTTTTGTTCACATTTTGCATTTAATGCAAGAAATGATAGTGTCATTTGTCATGATAATAACTTTTACAATATACTCAATTATCATTACTTGTTATCATGATGCTTTTGGATTATGAGAGGGTGTATGAGAAAAGGCTTGCTCATTCTTTCATGAGCTTTCTCTCTCTTGAGCTCTCTCATTTTCTCTAGCTCTCACCCTCTTCCTCTTGCTCTCTCTCTACCTCAAGGGCAAACCATTCTCATGTGTTGAGACTCATTGCCCTAGAGATAAAAAGACACCAAAACAATCATCTACTCATCCTAGTTCACAAGGTTTAGCAAACCGAGTGATCTAGTTTCTTCAAGTTCGAAGAAGAAGTCAAAGGTAGAAGCTTTCGGGTAGATCCGTCTTCGGCGCAAGAAGAAGACGAGGAGAGGCCGGTCCGTACACCACACGCGTTGAAGACGAAGGAGTTCAAGAAAGGTATAACCCCCTAACCGAGTAGTTAAACAACTCCAAGTTAGGTTGTTAGATAGATAGTTTAACAAAGATCCGGTTTGAGTCCATGTTACCATCTCTAGAAAAATTGTTTTTCATCATTTCCGCAAGCCCGTAAGTACCGGGAGTAGTAGCATGGACTTACAGTGGTATCAGAGCCTAGTTAAACACTATCTAACATATTAGCAAAGTTAGAAGAAATTCGATCGGAGAAAAAGTCGCGAAATACACCCGGAAATCATACTTTCTGTCGATTTTTAAAGTGCTGTAAATTTAATAAATCATATCTTAAAATTCGACTCAGGGTTTTTAGAACTCACTGTAGAAAAATGGTCAAGAGAACCGATCAAAGCGCCGCGGAAATGCGGCAGGAGCTTGCTCCTGCCGCGGAAATGCGGCAGGAGCTTGCTCCTGCCGCGGTTCCGCGGCCGAGTTGACTCGGCCGTGGACCATTTTTCTTACAGTGAGGTCTATGGGGTATTTTGGGATTTTTGGAATATATTTTTTCAGCCCAGATTTTCCAGAAAGAAAAATTTGTTTTTGGGTCTTTAAAAATCGTATTTTGATCGAGTTTCTAATGACTTAAGCTGACGGGTTTATATCTATGATGTGATATTTGTATTGAACGTCTGATAATCGCTATATGTCGATTAGTGGGGGTTATACAAATCTGTGATCTGTAATGTTGCTGGTATGTGTATATGAATTCATTGGATTGTCGTGGGTGAATAGCCGGGGGTTGTAAGATGAGAGTTTTCTTTTCTTTCAATTCATGTAAATTTGTAAATTGATGTAATATTATTTATATGGCCGCACAACCGGGTCGGAGTTGTAGCCGTCATTGTATAATTTCTTTTTACTGTTTTTGCTCCTAGGATAGACCCATGGAGAGGGTGCACAAACAACCGGGTATCCCGAAGTGCCGAGTGGCCTACTCACGGAGTTGAGGGAGGTTGCTACGCTTCAGGTACTTGGCGGGTAGTTTGCTGCACCCGTAGGGGTCTTGGGTAGGGTATTGGCTATTCACCGACCGTGTAATCTGCTTTTCGTTACAGGCTCGTACGAATTGCGGATTCCTAGTATATCCAATGTGTTCATCTGTGATCTGAAATGGCTATCATTGCAATATATCTATATATGATATTATTTAGGTGTTGCTTATGTTTTACAGCCGTGCTAGCCCAGCCCCCGCTCTGTCGTTAGTTAAGTAACCTAACAGGTAATGACGGGGCCCCGTGGCGAATGCGAATGGCATAAGCGTACATCATATTTTGGTTGTTTTCTGCAATGGTAGGATTAAATGATGGGACGCATTAAAAGAACTAATGCAAGAAAAATAAATCAAGTAAAAGTCGTTGGAACGCTTTCAAAAACCACTCGGTTATTTTCAAAACCAACTTTTAAATGTGGAGCTTGAGCCACTCCTTTTAAAAGCTATCTCGTTCCATCGATTATATCAAGTTCACTACGTTCACGGTTTTGCCAAAACCATTCGTAGCCCTCCGTCGTTTCACATGAATAGTCAATAGTATTCAAGCTATGTATGTTGGCCAAAATCAAGGCATAGTGATTGGTAGCTATTGGGTATTCATGTGCAGCATAGATAGATGTGTTGGTTTGGGGCAGTCGCTCTACCATTTTGGCCAAAGTCAAGGGTATGTACGAGTGGGCTCAAATTAACCTGGAGAATGACGGGTAGAACTTGACATGTGACTTATGATATTTTGGCCAAAGTCAAGGTCATAAGAGCATTGGGCAAAAATCAACATCGGGAGTTTCATAAGTACTGAAACTTGCTAGCGTTGCATACCATTTGGAGTGTGATGATTCTGGTAGGGTTCCTTCAGTTTTGTCACGCGATGATATTTGGATCCCGATCCTACTATGAGTATATGCTACTCCTCGGGAAATTTCTCACTTAACGATCAATGCTATAAACCAAGTAGGTGTCTAGAAAGGTGTTAGCGGGGCTACGCCCACAGGGAAAAGAGGTTATTTAATTAAGGAACTTCGCGAAAGCGTTGGAAAACCTCCCTCGAAGTACCGACACTGGCCTGGCTGAACGGTTAAGCAAGTATTGTACGGTGAGGTTGATCCTGACTAATTCTTCCTTTATGGTTTGAGGAGGGATTCGAGAGACAGTGGGAGCCATCCTGTTTAGACAAACTAAAAACCACTCTAAACTTGCAAGAGCATCATGCTGAGTGTTTCTTCTCTCTCTCCTAATTGCAGCGACCAATCAACATGACTGGACTTAAGTTACTTCTAGATAAAAACATACTGACAGGGCCAAACTACAAAGATTGGCTCAGGAATGACAAAATGGCAATCACTTACGACAAGCTGGGGAATCTTCTTACCACCAAAGCTCCCCCTGTCCCAGGTCCCACCTCTAGCGTCGTGGATAAGGAAATCTGTAAGACTTGGGAGATCGATTGCGCGAAGGCCAAGTGCCTCGTGCTTTCCTCTATGGACAACGAACATCAGAGGAGGCACGAGAATATGGACCTCGAATCCATATTTCTCTATACAAAAGAACTGTATGGAGAGCAATCTCGTATCGCAAGATACGATGTGTCGAAGAAGCTATTTTCGGCAAGGTTGGCCGTCGGATCATCGGTAGCGGAACACGTGCTTAAGATGATTGGCTACATAAAGGAGCTCGCGGACCTTGGGACCACGTTGGAGAATGAGCTCTATACGGACTTGATTCTCCAGTCCTTTCCTTCCACTTACGCCCAGTTTATCCTGAACTTCAACTTGCAAGAAAAGGAAGTTGAACTTTCAGAACTCCTCAACATACTGAGGAGCGCAGAGGGCACCCTACAGAAAGGTAGGGAAACATCCTCTTTGTTTGTAGGAGGATCTTCCTCTTCTAGGTCCAAGGCGAAAGCCAAGGTAAAGAAGAAGAAATCCCCCGCCAAACCAAGGGGCGGTGTTAGTAAAGTGGATACGAAGGGAAAGGCAAAATCAACAAAGGTAGCGGGGAAGCTTGTGGGAAAGGAAGAATGCTTCTACTGTCATAAGAGTGGACACTGGAAGAAAGATTGCAGGGCTTGGAAGGCCAGAACACAGGATCTGAAGCAGGTTGCGGCTTCAGCTTCAGGCGTGTATGTTATTGAAAACTGTCTATCAATAAACTCTATTTCCTGTGTATTGGATACCGGATTAGGATCTTATATCTGTAATTCTTTGTAGGCGTTGAGAAACCGTAGGTTTTTGAAGGAAGGTGACATGACCCTCAAAGTTGCAAACGGAGCTAGCATGGATGCTAAGGCCGTGGGGGACTATCACCTGGGAATGTCAGATGGACATGTTTTGGTTTTACGTAATTGCTTTTTTGTACCCAACGCAACTTGTAATATCATTTATGTATCTTTGACTTCTAAAGAAGGTGATGAATTTGCGTTTATAAGTAATGTTGTAAACATTCACCTTAATCAAGTTCTGATTAGGTCAGGTATATTAAGCAATGGTATTTACGTATTAAACCAACCACAAATTTTCAATGTCCAGAATACACACAAAAGAAAGTCTCCAGAAATAAATCAGACTTTCTTATGGCAATGTAGACTGGGTCACATCAATGAGAGAAGGTTGACGAAATTACATACAGAAGGGTATTTGAATCCGTTCGAATATCAATCGTATGCCACTTTTCAATCCTGTCTCAAAGGAAAGATGACAAAGACTCCATTCACTGGACACGGAGTAAGAGCGAGCGAGCTCTTAGGACTCATACACAGCGACGTGTGCGGTCCAATGTCTACACATGCGCGAAGCGGTTATTCTTACTTCATTACTTTTACGGATGACTTTTCAAAGTACGGTTATGTCTTCTTAATGAAACATAAATCCGAAGCCTTTGGAAAGTTCCAGGAATATAAGAGTGAAGTAGAAAAACAAACCGGAAAAAGTATCAAGACACTGAGATTTGATCGAGGTGGTGAATACTTAAGTGCCGAGTTCCTGGATTACCTAAAAGAGAATGGAATTCTCTCTCAGCTTACTCCTCCATACACCCCGCAACATAACGGTGTATCGGAGAGATGGAACCGCACCCTATTGGATATGGTACGGTCCATGATGAGTAACGCTGAGTTACCACGATCATTCTGGGGATATGCACTAGAATCAGCTGCATATCTTTTGAACCGAGTTCCTACTAAGACTGTGCCTACTATACCATATCAGATGTAGTGTGGGAAGAGACCCTATCTTAATCACATTAAGACATTGGGATGTCTAGCTTTTGTCAAAAAGCAGCATACGGACAAGCACGAGGCATGCTTAGTACAGTGCAAGTTTGTGGGATATCCAAAGAACTCCAAGGGATATTTCTTCTATTGCGAAGAGGAACAAAAGGTTTTTGTTTCTCGGCATGCCCACTTTCTATAACACCAGTTCTTGGAAAGGGAAAGTAGTGGGAGCGCAGTAGAACTGGAAGAAATTCCAGAACCACAAGCTATTACTGAAAGCTTAGTAGAACCAGAGGGTTCAAAAGAACAGGACATTCCTACGCCGCTCCGCAGGAGTAGTAGGTAGTCTCATCCACCCGAGAGATACTACGGTTTTCTCATAGACGGGGATAGAGAGGATTGCATCATTGATAGTGATGAGCCTACTAGCTTCCAGCAAGCTATTCAGAGCGTTGACTCGGTAAAATGGCTGGATGCAATGCGGACCGAAATGGAGTCCATGTACACCAACAAAGTGTGGACGTTGGACATTGCTCCAGATGGGGTAAAACCCGTAGGATGCAAGTGGATCTTCAAAAGGAAGATTGGTGTAGATGGACAGGTTGAGACCTATAAAGCTAGACTTGTTGCAAAGGGTTTCCGTCAAAGACCTGGCTTGGACTATGACGAAACCTTTTCTCCAGTAGCTATGCTGAAATCCATTCGGATCCTTCTTGCCATTGCTGCCTTCCACGATTATGAGATCTGGCAAAAGGACGTAAAGACCGCTTTTCTAAATGGAAATTTAGAGGAGTGTGTCTATATGGACCAGCCAAAGGGTTTCATTCAGAGTGGGAGCAGCGGAAAGGTGTGCAAGTTGCTTAAGTCCATCTATAGACTAAAGCAGGCGTCGCGGAGTTGGAACATCTGCTTTGATGAGACGGTCAAAGAATTTGGCTTTATCAAAAATCCAGACGAACCATGCATGTATAGTAGATTTGTAGCGAAAACTGTAGTATTCCTCATTTTATACGTGGATGACATTCTCTTAATAGGAAATGACATTCCCATGCTACAATCTGTCAAAGGGTTCTTGTCACACAGGTTCTCCATGAAAGACCTGGGTGATGCCTCATACATTCTGGGGATCCGGATCTATCGTGACAGATCCAAGAGGATATTAGGACGTTCACAGTCCAGGTACATCGACACCATACTGAAAAGATTCAGTATAGAAGATTCCAAGCGCGGTAATCTACCAGCTTGTCACGGGATCACCCTCTCCAAAGAGATGTCTCCCAAGACTGATTTGGAAAGGGATCGCATGTCTATTATACCCTACGCTTCTGCGGTAGGCTCTATAATGTATGCGATGTTGTGTACCAGACCGGATGTAGCTTATGCACTGAGTGTAGTAAGCCGGTATCAGTCAAACCCTGGGTAGAAACACTGGATAGCGGTAAAGAACATTCTCAAGTACCTGAGAAGGACTAAGGAGATGTTCTTGGTGTATGGCGGAAAAGACCTCCAGATCGAGGCCTTTGCTGACTCCAGCTTCCAGAGTGACAAGGATGATTTCAAGTCCATGTCGGGCTTTTTCTTTACCCTCAACGGAGGGGCGATGTGTTGGAAGAGTTCCAAATAGGAAACCGTTGCTGACTCAACTATGGAAGTGGAATATATCGCTACATCTGATGCCGCAAAAGAAGACGTCTGGATGAGGAATTTCTTGAAAGAGCTTCAGGTGGTTCCGTCCATTGTTGACCCAATACCTCTGTATTGCGACAACAATGGGGCTATAGCTTTAGCGAAGGAACCCAGGTCCCATCAGAAATCCAGACACATCTTGAGGTGGTATCACCTGATCAGGGAGATCGTGGATCGCCGGGAGATCGAGGTTCGGAAGGTTGCTTCAGAAGATAATACTGCAGATCCATTCACCAAGGCCTTGCCCCAGACTCAGTTCGAGCGGCTGATCGAGATGATAGGTCTTCGATACGCCAGTACATGGTCTTAGTGCAAGTGGGAGATTGTTAGTGTATATGCCATAGAGGCCATTACTGTATCATACTAGTTTGTATATTACTTAATGGAAGCTTGGGATATTCACCTTGTATAGACAATCTTGCTCAAAATGGTAGTATGCTACTTGGTTTGTTTCTACTTTAATATGTGCATGTGTTTCTTTTAGCATATTGCTTAAACATATTAGTAGAGCCCTTAGGATCTTTGCTTGATTACCAGCATTGTGATGGCAGTCACACTCGTGGGGGCTGGGTAATCCACAAGCACATCCTAATGCAGGTCCCTAGTCGCAGGACTATCGAGACAGGGCATCGATACTCCGGAGTAGACAAGCGTATACGCTTCTCATCCCAGCACGGGAGACGGTCTGTCCCACAGCCGTCAGTACGTCGTACTTGAGATAGTATGCGGGTGCTCGTTAGGTTACGAGTACACTGGACAGGACTCGTCAGGAACTGTTGGTTGGTATTATACCTATCGTTAGTTATCAGTTCCCAGGTGACATGAGTACAGCTTAGTCCGCTGACTTGACACTGTCACTTCGCCTCGAGTGTGTTCCCACTGTACTTTGATTACTGCCCTACCATGGCTCAAAGGAGTCGTGCAAACAGGTAGTTTTTGGGTGCAGTCCCGAAGCACTTGGAAGCAGTGACGGTTAGACAGGATTCGTCTCTCCCGGTATTGGGGGTTGACATCGCGCTGTGTCTAGGAGAGCCATTACACGAGTAGTCCCTGGCTAGGGCAAGCGAGATATACTGGTAGGTTTCCAGTGTTATCTCAGGGTGTTCTGGGCTACACTCCGACACGACTTGTACCGCTATTAGGGGACTGACGTTTACCGCCCCCTAGGCCCGCCATGCGATGTATCTGACAAACAGACCGGACTGTACGGAGACTGTCACATTCAGGCTCAGTAGGAGTTCAGATGGGTTTCACCTCGTCCGTCTTCTTATCGGCATCTACCTGGGGGCCGTTACGCACAGCTAGTACCGCTTGCGGTCTGTGGTTAAACCCACTGCCAGCGTATTATCGAGTCTTTAGAGTCCCACACAGAAAGCTAGTCACCTTTAGGCAAAAGAGTAGAGGTCGCATGGTTTTGCGACAGGTCGCATGGTTTTGTGACAGGGTTCGGTCACATCCGTGCACTTGTGCACGTTTGGTGTCCGGACAGTTAACACTAGCGGGCTTTGGTTTAAGCCAGATCCTAGTGTACGTTTTGGGATTGGTTTTATCTCGTTTGTATTCGTGTTCCCCGGAACGCGGATACGGGTGTGTATGCACAGTTGACAGAGGCAGAGGATTCTCATTAGGGTTGCTGACTGTTGACTTTTGTCAAACCCTAATGAGATTAAGACATATGATTAACAATAATATTAATTGAGTATTATAGTGACATGGTTAGGGTTGAAAGGTTGACCTAGTTGACTTGTTGACTTTTGTTGACCGGTTGACTAGGTTGGACTTGTTGACCACCATCATGACAATGGCCATCATTTGGTTGCATTGACTTATGCTTGCTTGTTTTGTTCACCATTTGCATTTAATGCAAGAAATGATAGTGTCATTTGTCATGATAATAACTTTTACAATATACTCAATTATCATTACTTGTTATCATGATGCTTTTGGATTATGAGAGGGTCTATGAGAAAAGGCTTGCTCATTCTTTAATGTGCTTTCTCTCTCTTGAGCTCTCTCATTTTCTCTAGCTCTCACCCTCTTCCTTTTGCTCTCTCTCTACCTCAAGCGCAAACCATTCACATGTGTTGAGACTCATTGCCCTAGAGATAAAAAGACACTAAAACAATCCTCTACTCATCCTTGTTCACAAGGTTTAGCAAACCGAGTGATCTAGTTTCTTCAAGTTCGAAGAAGAAGCCAAAGGTAGAAGCTTTCGGGTGGATCCGTCTTCGGCGCAAGAAGACGATGAGGAGAGGCCGGTCCGTACACCACACGAGTTGAAGACGAAGGAGTTCAAGAAAGGTATAACCCCCTAACCGAATAGTTAAACAACTCCAAGTTAGGTTGTTAGATAGATAGTTTAACAAAGATCCGGTTTGAGTCCATGTTACCATCTCTAGAAAAATTGTTTTTCATCATTTCCGCAAGCCCGTAAGTACCGAGAGCAGTAGCATGGACTTATAAAAACAACCCTCGTCATTGACGTACAAACATCCAACAACCCAAAACAATATCAAATACCAAAACACGAATTCAAATATCAGGACAAACATGGTCAAAGCACTCACAACAGCTCCCAGATTTTGTCTCAGGTCAAATGGGACTAAACAAGTAAGTGAAGGAGATAAGTTATAGGGAGTGTGAACTACAGGCAAAAACTCAATGCCTGACACCACCAAAAATCCGGCGACACCACCTTAGAACCCGAGCTCGCCGGCCATACTAGGAGGAAATGGGCTCGTATTTGGGTTGTGGGTTTCTAGTCGTTAACCTAGGTCGCTGGACTTGGTAGATTTTCTCAGAAACTCCCCAAGTTACTCCAGATTCTCTGTAGGCCAACATACTTCACAAAACCGACACGGGTAAATTTCTAAGTTCCTATTTTGGGTTCTATTCTCTGTTTTTGGCCACATAATCTACGCTAAGGTCTTGTAACAGCCACTACACATCACCACAACACAACTCAAACCCTAAACCTCATCTTGGAATTTCTAAGATAACAATCCACACTTAATCACCTTCTAAACTAAACTAGAATACACTAAATATAATAACTTAGCTAGGGTCTAGAATTATAGCTCATTTGGCAACTCAAGAATTTTCTTGAGTTGCTCAAAGTCTTCAAAATTCAACTTTGAAAGGTCCAAAGTGTTGAGAATGAGGTAGGGATCATTTTAATGAAGGGAGTATAGGGTTTTGGTGAAGATTTTGTGATGAATCATGAGGGTAGAAGTGACGGGAAAGCTTGAAGATGAAGAGGTAGAAGAAAACAATGGGGGAAATGAAAGAGGCAGCCCCCTCTCTCTCACTCTCTTATCCTCACTATTTTTCTTATTCTTACCCCCTCCAACCCCATGCCTAACTCTCTCTCCAATAATTCTCTTTCTTACCTTTTCTCTTTTTCTTTTAAAGCCAAATATCAACCAATACAAATGAAACAATATGCAACGAAAATGCAACATGTCATAGTACTAACCATGGAAAAATATAGAAAAACAGATTTGGCTTAATCGCGATTAGTAGTGCACTAATCAATTTTTATTTAAACTGTATATAATTAATTATAAAAATGCCAAGTCCAATAAATATATATTTAAATGAATAATTCATTTTAATCTCCAATTATTTCACAAATATTGGTATATATTTATACCATTTTACGAAAACCCCAAATTCCCAAATCGGGTAGTTTTTCGCGAAATATATTATTTAATATTAAATTCCAAAAATAATATTTTATATTTTCTGAAATGTTATAAATGATCGATCCGGATCGTAGCTTCTTCGACGGCCTACTCGAGTCAAAAACGATCCACCATAGAGTCTATTGTCCGAGCTCCACCTCAAAACCGAGGTAACTAGGGCAACAAGCTTGCTAAACTTGATTTCCTAGGTGATGTAGAGTATGAAGATAGATTTATTTGTCTCATGAAACTCTAGTATTCTCAACACATGAGAGCTTTTAGGGTTTTTAGTTGAGAGGAAGAAGAAGATAGTAAGAGAGCTCACTTGAGGAAAGAGAAAATGATTTTGATAAATGAGATGGCTACCTTGACATGACCACAAGCATGGCATGAAAACTATCTTATCAAAATATCTAGGTCACAAAATATCTCACAAAAATATCTAAGTCAAATAGTCAAACCAAGTCAAGTGGTCAAACCAAGTCAAGAAGTCAAAAACAAGTAGCCATGTCACAATTATCATTTATAAAAATAACAAATATTTTTTTCCACCTCATAATTGTTTTAATCATGTAAATGGTCAAAACCCTAATGAGGTGTCTCCTTCTATGCCCCTCTCATCCGTATATACATACCCGCATTCGTGTTCCGAGAAACATGAATACAAAGAAACGAAACCGATCCATCAATATAATACTAGGATCCGACTTAAACCAAAGACCACTAGTATTATCCGCCCGAACATCATACGTGCACTAGTGCACGTAAGTGATCGAAGCCCTGCCGTAAAACCATACGGCCTCTACACCTTTTGTCCGGTGCAGGAAAACTCTCTATGTGGGACTCAAGCAGTACTAGCTGCACGTAACGGTCCCCAAGTAGATGTCGATAAGAAGGACGATGAAGAAAACCCATCCGAACTCCTATTGAGCCTGAATGTGACAATCTCTGTACAGTCCGGTCTGTTCATCTAAGAGTATCGCATATCGGGCCTAGGGAGTGGTAATCGTCAGACCCCTAATAGCGCAATAATTCGTGTCAGGGAGTAGCCCAATACACCCTGAGAAACTACTGGAATACCTACCAGTAATCTTGCTTGCCTTGGCCAAGGACTTTGTGTAATGGCCTTCCGAACACAGCGCGATATCAACCCCCAATACCGGGAAAGACGAATCCTATCTAACCGCCACTGCCTCCAAGTGCTTCGGGACTGCACCCAACTACTACCTGTTTGTGCAACTCCTTTGAGCCGTGGTAGGATAGTAATCAAAGTACAGTATCAACACACTCGAGGCGAAGTATCAAGTCGACGGACTAAGCTGTACTCATGTCACCTGGGAACTGCTACCCGACGACGGGTATAATTCCCACCAACAGTTCCCGACGAGTCATGTCCAGTGTACTCATAACCTAATAAGCACCTGCATACTATCTCCAGTACAACATACTGATGGCTATGGGATAAACCATCTCCCATGCTGGGATGAAAAGCGTATACACTAGTCTACTGTGGAGTATCGATGCCCAGTCTCGATAATCCTATGACTAGGGACCTATATAGGATGTGCTTATAGACTACCCAGCCCCCACTAGTGTGACTGCCATCACAACGCTGGTAATCAAGCAAAGATCCTAAAGGCTCTACCAATATGTATAAGTGATATGCTAAAAGAAACACATGCACATATTGAGGTAGAAACAAATCATGTAGCATACTACCATTTCGAGCAAGACTGTTACTTTATCCGTGTATATCCCAAGCTCCCATTAAGTAATATACAATCCAGTATTATATAATAATGGCCTCTATGGCATATATCACTAACAATGCGTGCACTTGTGCGCGGATCATGATCGGACGGATAATACCAGAGGGCTTTGATTTAAGCTGGATTCTAGTATTATATTGTTGGGTTATTTTCATCTCATTGTATTCGTATTTTTTGGAATACGGATACGGGTATGTATATACGGGTGAGGGGCATTCTTGTAATTTCATTGCAAGATGCTTCTAGAAGATGCCACCACATTTAGTTTTTAACCATTTATTTAAAATGCTTAATGAGGTGGAGGATGATGTCGAGTTTGGCTTTAAATGAAGCATGGCTCTTTTGGTAACTCATGGGGTGAGTCATGTAGTGACTCATCCTACACTATTCTTGCATGCTTGATGTAGGGTTACTAGGCACACTAACAAGGCTCTACAAGGCATCTACCATGCCCGTTTTAAAAAATTTATGTGCCGAACAACCCTAAGCAAGATCGTATACTAGAGTTTAGGCGAATCAAAAGGCAAGTAAACAACTTTACTCTAAAAGGAATACGAAATTCAACCTTTGTAGATCGGTCCTTCACTTCATTTGCTCCTTGTTGAAGTCCATTCGCTGTGATCAAGGTTCTCCCGGGCTCTTGCATGGCTTCACGACGTGAGAGATGCGACCTTGCTTGAAGTCTCCGAGGCCGAAGATGATCTACGTCGAGGGAATTCCGACTCAAGCTCCTACTTCACTAACTAGAGAATTAGTGAAGTAAACACCCTAAACTAAAGTGCTAGTCTAGTAGAGGATGGAGAAATAGGAAGTGGGTTCTCTTTAGAATTTTGTTTCTCACAAAGTTTCACTCTTTTTCAAAAACCCTAGCAAGCTTTTTCTTTTGCTCAATGAAGAAGATGAACAAAAGAAAAAAATGAGGATAATGATCAAGTGTATAGGCTAACCATGGTGAGTGAGTATCATATACTAACTCTTGTAGAGCCATAACCATAGCTAAATGTGTGATGGTTAGGTTAAAGTCCAAAGTAAAAACAAACCTAGTGGACTTTAGTCAATGCATCCACAAGCTTCCACAAGCTTCATGCATTTTCTAATTTTCCACTAATTTTGTAATTACTTTTAAACATTAAACCCAATCATAACAAATAGGATGGTGTATGTCTCATACACACATGAGTGTTGTATCATCAACCATGATACAATATGATAACACATTTTAACATATATTATATATATGTTAAAGTAGTGTACATGTGAGAAAAAACCCTAAGTGAACAAGTGTTAGCAAGTGTAAATTAGTATATCTAATATACAATTATACACTTAATTATTAAATCAACACTTGACTTAATAATCCGGTCATATCTCATATAACCGGCTAACATCCATTGTATCGACTATTCGAATCAACACTTGATTCGATAACCCGGTCATATCATATATAACCGACCGATACAAAAAGTCACGAGAATAGAATATGGTATCACATACCCGCATTTATTCTCGGTCTCGCACATATCACATACGTGCTCCTATTTCGTTTTGCCTGAGCCAGTAAAACCTCTATGTAGGACTCTAAAGACTCGTCAATATGCCGGCAGTAGGTGATGATCACATCACACACCCACAAGCCGTCAGCGGTACTAGCTGGACGTAACGGCTACCCGGGTATTGAGCGATCAGAAGATCGGCAAGCAAGCCCACTCCAACTCCTGTAAAAGCCTGCCGGTAACACTTCCCGTACAGTCCGGTCTCCTCGTCTGATATGTCGCATATCAAGTCTAGGGGTGGTAAACGTCAGACCCCAATAACCGATAATTCGTGCCGATGTGAGGCTCATAACGGGTCGAGAAACTACTGATAACACTTACCAGTAAATCTCTAATCAGCCCTGGCCAGGGACTTCCCTATTACGGCCAATCGTACACAGCGCAATATCAACCCCCAATACCGGGAGAGACGAAACCCCTCCTATCGCTCATTGCATCCATGTGACTCGGGACTGTACCCAAAAACCACCATTTTGCACGCCCTCATGGACGTGGTAAGGTGGAAATCAAAGCACGGTGGGAATCACATAAGACTCTAGGACGATCTCGGGTCTACAAACTAACCTGCACAAGTGTCACCAGAGAACTGCCATCTGACGTGAGGTATAATACCATCTTGGAGTTCTCGGCGAGTCCGTCCAGTGTACCCAGTCTCCACTGAGCACCCGTATACTATCTCTGATGTTAAACACCAATGGATATGGGATCATCCATCGCCCATCTCATGGGTCGAGAAGCGCATACGCTAGTCTACTCTGGTATATCGATGCCCCGTTTCGATATACCCACGACTAGGGACCTTGAAGGATGTACTTATGGACTACCATGTCCCCACTAGTATGATCCGTATCATAGTCCAGGTAGTCAAGTACACATCCTAAGGGCTTTATCAACATGTAACTATAAGACAGTATAAAGAGACAAGTATACATGTTAAGATAAAGTGCAACCAGATAGCATACTATCATATCGAGCAAGAAAGTCCTCTCTATATATGTCCAAGCATCCAATATAATATACATCATATGTACAATACTGGCCTCTAGGTCATACATACAACTTACAATCTCCCACTTGCACTAGGCCAGCTGCTGTAGTATCACATACCAAGCATCCCGAAGAGTCTCTCAAACTGTATCTGGGGAATGGCCTTCATGAGTGGATCCGCAGTGTTGTTCTTCATGTCAACCCTCCTGACCTCGATCTCCCGGCGATTAACTATCTCCTGGATCAGGTGATACCGCCTCAGAATATGCCTGGATCGCTGATGGGACCGGGTTCCTTGGCCAAAGCCACCGCTCCATTGTTATCATAATACAAAGGTATTGGATGCTCAATGGATGGAACCACTCCAAGTTCAGTAATGAACTTCTTGATCCAGACAGCCTCTTTGGCAGCATCGTTGGCAGCGATGTATTCTGCCTCCATCATCGAGTCTGCCATGGTTTCCTGCTTGGAACTCTTCCAGCTAACCACCCCTCCGTAAAAGGTAAAGACAAATCCCGACTGCGACTTAGAGTCGTCCTTATCACTCTGGAAGCTCGAATCGGTGAAGGACTCCACTTGGAGTTCTCCGTTACCATACACCAAGAGCATCTCTTTAGTCCTTCGTATGTACTTGAGAATGCTCTTCACAACTGTCCAGTGACTCTCTCCAGGATCAGCTTGATACCTACTCACTATACTTAGAGAGTATGCTACATCGGGTCTGGTACATAGCATCACGTACATGATAGAGCCTACAGCCGAAGCATAGGGTATCCCTTGCATGCGAGCTCTCTCCAAATCAGTCTTGGGAGACATCTCTTTGGAAAGAGTGAGCCCTGAGATCGTGGGTAAAAACCCATGTTTGGACTCTTCCATACTAAACCTCTTTAGTATGGTGTCAATGTACCTGGACTGGGACAATCCCAATATCCTTTTAGATCTATCTCTATAGATCCTAATTCCCAATATGCAGGAGGCATCACCTAGATCTTTCATTGAGAATCTTTGTGATAAGAAGAGCTTGACCGATTGCAGCATAGGAATGTCATTTCCTATCAAGAGTATGTCATCTACGTACAATACGAGGAAGACAACCTTACTCTCTGCCACCTTCTTGTAGATACAAGGTTCATCTACGTTTTTGACGAAATCAAACTCTTTGATAACGATGTCAAAGTAGATGTTCCAACTCCGCGATACTTGCTTTAATCCATAAATGGATTTAAGCAGCTTGCACACCTTCCCGCTGCTCCCACTATCTACGAAGCCCTCTGGCTGAGTCATGTACACGCACTCTTCTAAATCACCGTTTAGAAAGGCGGTCTTAACATCCATTTTCCAGATTTCGTAATCATGATATGCAGCGATGGCAAGCATGATCCGGATGGATTTAAGCATAGCCACTGGAGAAAAGGTTTCGTCATAGTCCACACTTGGTCTTTGACGAAAACCCTTTGCAACAAGTCTAGCTTTGAAAGTCTCCACTTTCCCATCTACACCAAGTTTTTTCTTGAAGATCCACTTGCTCCCAATGGGTTTTACCCCTTCTGGAGCATCTTCCAAAGTCCATACTTTGTTGGTGTACATAGATTCCATATCGGATCGCATTGCATCCAGCCATTTCACTGAGTCCCCACTCGTGATGGCCTGCTCGAAGCTAGTTGGGTCATCATCAACCATGATGCAATCCTCGCTCCCACCATCCATGAGAAAACCGTAGTATCTCTCAGGTGGGTGAGGAACCCTACTTGATCGGTGGAGAGGCTGAGGTTCGTTGGGAACTACCGAATCCTCTGGTTCCACCAAATCTTCTGTTGCAGCTTTTGTAGCTGGAACCTCTTCCAGTTCTACCTCATGTCCACTAATCTCTTTTGCAAGAAATTCCTTTTCTAAAAAGGTGGCATGCCGAGAAACAAACACCCTTTGTTCCTCAGTGTGGTAGAAGATATACCCTTGTGAATTCTTAGGATATCCTATAAATTTGCATAGAACAGACCGTGCCTCGAGTTTGTCCGGATTTTTTCGTTTGACATAGGCTGGACAACCCCATGTCTTTATATAGTTAAGACATGGTCTCTTCCCTTTCCATATCTCATATGGAGTGGTAGGCACAGATTTGGTGGGGGCCATATTCAATAGATGTATGGCTATCTCTAGCGCATACCCCAAGAAGGAAATAGGTAACTCAGCTGTGCTCATCATAGAGCACACCATATCTAATAGGGTGCGGTTCCTTCGTTCAGATACACCATTGTGCTGTGGTGTATATGGAGGAGTCAGCTGAGAGAGAATCCCATTCTCTTTTAGGAAGTCCAGAAATTCATTGCTCAAGTATTCACCTCCTCGATCAGATCGTAGGATTTTAATACTTTTTCCTGTTTGGTTCTCGACTTCTTGTTTATATTCTCTAAATTTCTCAAAAGCTTCATACTTGTGTTTTATCAAGAACACATGTCTGTATCTTGAGAGATCGTCAGTGAATGTAATAAAGTACGAAGAACCATCCCTGGCATGTGTAGACATGGGACCGCATACATCACTATGTATCAGTCCCAAGAGTTCGGTAACTCTTTCTCCGTGTCCCGTAAACGGAGTTTTGGTCATCTTGCCTTTGAGACATGACTGGAAAGTGTCATAAGATGAAAAGTCGAACGGTTTCAAATATCCATCCTTATGCAACTTAGCTAGTCGTGTCGCATTGATGTGACCCGGTCTACAATGCCACAAGAAGGACTCGTTCAGTTCTGAACTCTTCCTCTTGTGTGTGTTTGTTATGCTCAGAACTGTTGATTATTTAGAACATAAATGCCATTGCACAACGTGCCTGATCCAACAAACTTTTGGTTAAGGAAAATGTTCATAACATTATCCTGTAATACAAAATTATATCCCTCTTTACTCAACAAAGAAACCGATATAATGTTGCATATCAGGTTCGGCATGTAATAGCATTCGTTCAGAATCAATGTATTACCCGTTGGCAATACAATGTGATATTCCCCGACGGTTTTAGCTACAACAATTGCACCATTTTCAACTCTTATTTCTTTATCACCTTCTCCAAGTTCTCTACCTTTCTTAAGCCCATGTAACTGATTACATATATGGGATCCTGACCCGGTATCTAATACCCAGGACTTAGAGCAAATGGAGAAACAGTTCTCTGTAACGAACACACCCGAAGAAAATGCATCAACATGTACTTTCTTAATTCGGGTGGCATGGGAATCCTGGTATTCCCCTATATCCTGTTCAGTCATATAAATCTTATAAGAAAGAACGGAACCAACGTTCCCTAGCACAGTATAACGTGCGGGTTCGGTCAATACATCCATATTATTATCTTGATTAAGGCATGATATGGTCGCTACCTGGAGAGAGAAAGAAGAAAACACTTTAGCGTATGCTCTTACAAGATCAGATTGGTTATTATTTTATCTAATCAGGATGGCTCCCACTGTTTTTATCAAATCTTCCTTCAAACCCTAAAAGGAAAGACTAGACGGGATTAATTACACCCTACAATTTCGCCAATCTTTCAGCCAGGCCAGTGTCGGTACTTTGAGGGAGGTTCCCCGTGCTTTCGCACGGACCTAATTAAAGTAAACCTCATTTTCCCAGAGGCGTAACCCCGTTGACACCTTTCTAGACACCTACTTGATCGGCTAATTGTCCTATGTAAAACTCTCCCGGGAGTAACAATTACTCGCAGTGGGTATCGGGATCCAACTATCTCATAGAAGGTATACAATCTCATTGCAAATTTCAACACTTGAAATTCCCGATAATATTTTGCCCCTAACGTGCTATGACCTTGACGAAAGCCAACAAACCATAGCCCGCTAGTCAAGTTCAACCCGTACATTTCTTGACTGAATTAAACCCACCCGCACGACCCTTGACGAAAGCCAACAAAGCCGTACGACTACCCTAATCTAGTCGCATCATATGCAGCAGATAAGCAGCATATAGCTACCGCACACTACACCTTGATGAAAGCCAACAAATGTAGCACGAATACTATATACAACTTATCTGAAATGACGGAGGGCTACGACAGGTTTTTCTGAAAACCTATTGCGTAATGAACTTGATATCTTTGTAGAATCATGTGAATTTTGAAATGGAGTGATTTTGAGGCTTTTATTAGTTTTGCTAAAGAGGTCACTCCCGGTGAAGGGATCTCGGCTCTTTCCTTATGGAATAAGGTGCAGCATATATCATATACATCACTATGCAAAACAAAACTCCAAAAGCAATCAAAAGCAAACCGAGTGTTGTAGCATCTTCCAGTTTTGCTAAAGAGGTCACTCCCATTGAAGAGATCTCGGCTCTTTGCCCATCGAATAAGTTGCAGGGTATATCATATATACCGCTATGCAAAGCAAAACTGTAGCTGCCCTTTTTTGAAAAATTTGATTCTACAACATCTTTTAGGTTTCTTTTCTTTCATTAATCACATTAATGAAGTCCCATCATTTAAGTCACATAAACATCACAGATAAATACGACGTACACTTATGCCATCCGCATTCGCCTCGATGTCCCCTCGTGCACCGTTAGGTTAGGTAACTAACGGCAGAGCAGGGCAGGGCTAGCATGGGTGTAAAACATAAGTAACGCCTATATAATATATCATATATACTATATACAGTATTTATCACAGCACATCAAATGATCACATCACAGATATCGCAGCAGAAGAAACATATGAAACATTGGATATACTAGGACGTCCGTGTTTTATTTTGAGCCTCTATAAAACACGGATTCCACGGTCGCGACGAATAGCCAAACCCACACCCCTAGACCCCTACGAGAGCAGCAAGCAACCCTACCAATTCTGGAGTAAGGAGACCCGGACTCGACTCCTCGAGTTGGTCTCCCTCTGGACTCCAGAACCCGGTTACTTGTGCTCTCCTCCTTGGGTCTATCCTAGTGCGGAAAAGTAAATAATATACAAGAGGTGACATCAACCTCATCCCGAAAGTGCCCCAATAAAAGAATATTACATACAATTTATTTTACATGAATGAACATAAAAACTCTCATCTCACATGAAACCCCCCGGCTATTCAGAACGCGACGATCCAATAAAACATATCCAACAACACATAACATCACATGTCATCAACGTAAGTAAATATGCGCATCCCAATTGTCGTTGACATATAGCAACGAAACCGGCGATATCACATATTACACTTACGGTCACAGAAAAGAAAGTGTAAAACTACAACATTTGGAATCCACAATCTCTTTAGACATCGTAAATCCGAAATATCACATATTTCGCATTTCATGCCTAACTTCATGAATTCCACATATTGTATCACATTCCAGATAAATAGACAGTATTAAACTTTCCGATCGAATAATCAAATACCCAAGATTTCCATAATAGCTCAACACTTGAGCGGAGTTCAAAAATTCCAGAATACGTAATGGTAGCAACGGTCCAGCCGTAGAAGGGTCAAGCCAATGCCTCACATGTGGCACGCCGTACTGCCCCAAACCCTAAGGTTCAAGGCAGTTCAAGACGGTCACATAATCGAGTTAAGGTTTGTTGCCTTCTAGAGGGTCCATCACATTCTTTGCACGTTTTTCCAAAAGATTTAAACCCGATAAAAATTCAACACTTGAATGTTTTTCGTGCCGGGAAAAATTGAGTTAATGATATCCGTTCGAACATTTTAATACTTTCTAAATTATCCGGAATAACATAAAAAAATTAAATTCTCCGATCGAATCGACGATTACAAAATAAACCCCAAAATACTCAACACTTGAGTCAAAATAAAAATACCCAGAAAATATAAATCATAGAATTAGAAATTACTGTGAAAAAAATAGTGCATGTTTCCCCTTTACTGCCGCGGATCCGCGGCCCAAGAGGGGTACGGCCGCGGTTCCGCGGCGGCTTGTACGGTTCAATGTCACGTTTTTCACTGCAATTCCTAAAAAATCCAGCTGAATTTTTTAGGTATTTTTAATTCTGAAAAAACCCAGTTTTTAAAAATTGTACAGAGAGGGTTTCATTTTGTCGTATTCGGGTTCGTTCGGAGTTTTAACTTTGTTAACACATCGCCTAATGCTTTAGCTATGCTCTGATACCACTGTAGGGCTACTAGGCACACTAACAAGGCACTACAAGGCATCTACCATGCCCGTTTTAAAAAATTTATGTGCCGAACAACCCTAAGCAAGATCGTATACTAGAGTTTAGGCGAATCAAAAGGCAAGTAAACAACTTTACTCTAAAGGGAATACGAAATACAACCTTTGTAGATCGGTCCTTCACTTCATTTGCTCCTTGTTGAAGTCCCTTCGCTGCGAGCAAGGTTCTCCCGGGCTCTTGCATGGCTTCACGACGCGAGGGATGCGACCTTGCTTGAAGTCTCCAAGGCCGAAGATGATCTACGTCGAGGGAATTCCGACTCAAGCTCCTACTTCCCTAACTAGAGAATTAGTGAAGTAAACACTCTAAACTAAAGTGCTAGTCTAGTAGAGGATGGAGAAATAGGAAGTGGGTTCTCTTTAGAATTTTTTTTCTCACAAAATTTCACTCTTTTTCAAAAACTCTAGCAAGCTTTTTCTTTTGCTCAATGAAGAAGATGAACAAAAGAAAAGAAAGAGGATAATGATCAAGTGTATAGGCTAACCATGGTGAGTGAGTATCATATACCAACTCTTGTAGAGCCAAAACCATAGCTAAATGTGTGATGGTTAGGTTAAAGTCCAAAGTAAAAACAAACCTAGTGGACTTTAGTCAATGCATCCACAAGCTTCCACAAGCTTCATGCATTTTCTAATTTTCTACTAATTTTGTAATTACTTTTAAACATTAAACCCAATCATAACAAATAGGATGGTGTATGTCTCATACACACATGAGTGTTGTATCATCAACCATGGTACAATATGATAACACATTTTAACTTATATCATATATATGTTAAAGTAGTGTACATGTGAGAAAAAACCCTAAGTGAACAAGTGTTAGCAAGTGTAAATTAGTATATCTAATATACAATTATACACTTAATTATTAAATCAACACTTGACTTAATAATCCGGTCATATCTCATATAACCGGCTAACATCCATTGTATCGACTTATCGAATCTACACTTGATTCGATAACCCGGTCATATCATATATAACCGACCGATACAAAAAGTCACGAGAATAGAATACGGTATCGCATACACGCATTTATTCTCGGTCTCTCACATATCACATACGTGCTCCTATTTCGTTTTGCCTGAGCCAGTAAAACCTCTGTGTAGGACTCTAAAGACTCGTCAATATACCGGCAGTAGGTGATGATCACATCACACACCCACAAGCCGTCAACGGTACTAGCTGGACGTAACGGCTACCAAGGTATTGAGCGATCAGAAGATCAGCAAGCAAGCCCGCTCCAACTCCTGTAAAATCCTGCCGGTAACACTTCCCGTACAGTCCGGTCTCCTCGTCTGATATGTCGCATATCAAGTCTAGGGGTGGTAAACGTCAGACCCCAATAACCAATAAGTCGTGCCGATGTGAGGCTCATAACGGGTCGAGAAACTATTGGTAACACTTACCAGTAAATCTCTAATCAGCCCTGGCCAGGGACTTCCCTGTTACGGCCAATCGTGCACAGCGCAACATCAACCCCCAATACCGGGATAGACGAAACCCCTCCTATCGCTCATTGCCTCCATGTGACTCAGGACTGTACCCAAAAACCACCATTTTGCACGCCCTCATGGACGTGGTAAGGTGGAAATCAAAGCACAGTGGGAATCACACAAGACTCTATGACGATCTCGGGTCTACAGACTAACCTGCACAAGTGTCACCAGAGAACTGCCATCTGACGTGAGGTATAATACCATCTGGGAGTTCTCAGCGAGTCCGTTCAGTGTACCCAATCTCCACCGAGCACCCGTATACTATCTCTGATGTCAAACACCAATGCATATGGGATCATCCATCGCCCATCTCATGGGTCGAGAAGCGTATACGCTAGTCTACTCTTGTATATCGATGCCTTGTTTCGATATACCCACGACTAGGGACCTTGAAAGATGTACTTATGGACTGCCATGTCCCCACTAGTATGATCCGTATCATAGTCCAGGTAGTCAAGTACACATCCTAAGGGATTTATCAACATGTAACTATAAGACAGTATAAAGAGACAAGTATACATGTTAAGATAAAGTGTAACCAGATAGAATACTATCATATCGAGCAAGAAAGTCCTCTCTATATATGTCCAAGCTTCCAATATAATATACATCATCTGTACAATACTGGCCTCTAGGGCATACATACAACTAACACTTGATTTATGATAAGTATTGTGAGATATTTTCTTGACTTGGTGATTTTTCTTTAGTTGCTAGCATTCTTGCTATTCTTCACTTGATGCTTCATGCTCACAACACTTAGCCATTTTCCTTTCTTGAGTTGCTTCACTCATCCTCCAATGGCTTCATCTTCTTCCTCCACCCATCAAGTCTCATGTGTTGAGAAACATTGGGTGTTTTGAGACAAAGTAATCCTACACACTCTCTACTTCATCTTGGCTATCTAGGCTAGCAAACTAGATACTCGAGTTGCCTCGGTTTTGAGGCGGGAGCCCGTATTACATACTCTCAAGGTGGATCGTCTTCGATAGGGGAGACCGGAGATTAAACTTGATCAAGGAGCCTCTTGGAGGTTGGGATGATGGTTGAAGACCGAAGGACACGGATCAACTTGGTATAACTATCTAACTCCTAGTTTACATACTGCTAGTTTATGGTTAAGGGTGGATCCGGGTATCGGGTTGTGATAGCGCCAGTTTATAAAATTTTTGTTCCGTATTTGGTCACGGATTGATGGCCGGGGCACTGCTGCAACCCAACATGGTATTAGATCCAACCTAACACCTTAAACAAGCTTGTTACGACATTAGAATTCTTGTTTTTTGGGGCATCGAAAACTGTCGAGAAAAGTAGTTTTCAAAAGTGAGGTTTTGAGTTGTTTGCACACCCCGCGGGCTCACAGTTTGAACCGAGAAGCCGCAGGGTGAAGCGTGCATACCCCGGGGACACCCCGGGGGGGACCAACAGCCGGGACCACCCCCTAAGACCACCACTTGGTGTCCTTGTGGGCTAGTGACCTAAGAGCACCAGAAATTGGTGCTCACGGGTCTTCCCTCCTTTGGGGGACACCTCAAGGTGGCCCCCAGGGGTGGGTACCCCCCCTGAGGCCCCCCATTCGACGGTTTATCATGTGTCTTCACCTCTGCGAAGATTCGGGCAGGTTTCGAGTTCATTTCGACTCCCGGATTGGCTCAAAACTTTAAGTTTTTTAACTTTAGCTCACAGGATTTTCTAGTCTTGGAAAATTGTTTAAGTTTCCTAATTGCGTGTGAAATTCTAATGTCGTAGTTACTTTACAAGCTTTGTGATGTATATATGTGTTTAGAAACGTCGACTAATTGCTATACATCGAATAGTCGGTGATGATGCTCGATATCGGCGATCTCCCAGATTATAACACGTGGCAGATGACGTGTACCAGAGCATGCAAGAAAAGCCTACAGCAGCCGACCAAACCACCCCTATGTTCGTCCTACCGAGTAGACGCTGGCTCGCCTCCAAGCCCCAGCACGATGGGCCTCCTCGGCCTCACAGCTCGTTCCCGAGCTACCGCAGAAACTAGATACCTCGGCTCTCCCGCTCATCCACGAGCTCTCCCGCCGAGGTCGTCTTCCTCGGTCTCATCGACCAACCAACAGCACCGCTAGCAAGCGTAACCGCCATCCCGCGAATCTCACCATGCGCGAGATCTCCGCCGGCCACATCCCACGCTCCACGCCACCACGATCCCCCATTAACAAGCCTGTCTCGCCATTAATGGAAGGTCCTGCTCTTCACGCGGGCGTGACGTCGGGAGCGTAACGGCCGACGTGATTCTTGCGCCTGCTGCACCTGCTGCTACCACTACTTTAACCCCTCTTTCAAACGGTCAAGGTAAGCTAATTCTACTCCACTATGCCGTTACTCTGCTTGGATCTCTAGACTAACTTGATCGTCGGAGGGTCCTCGGTGGTACAACCACCCCGGGACTTCCTTGCAGGTAACTCGGCAACCACAACCTCAACCTATTGAGATCCACACGCTTCAGGAGCGACAGCCTCCAAATCCAATCTCAGTCACACATCGCAACCATCCGCAAATCAACAGGAAGCAACATCTGAAGGAGATTCCACACTCCATCAGTCGGGGTTGCACATATCTGTGATGTTGTTGTGATGGTTTGTATATATGAACTTGTTGGATCGTCGTGGATGAATAGACGGGGATGTGAGATGAGGGTTTTCATTCTTTCATTCGATGTAAATTTGTAAACTAATGTAATATTATTTTTGTGGGGCATATCCGGGTTGAGATTGTAGCCACTGTTGTATTATTTCTTTTACTGTTTTTGCTCCCAGGATAGACCCGATGTGGGGTTCACAAACTACCGGGTACTTTGACGTGTCGAGTGGCCTACTCACTTTGTTGAGGGAGGTTGCTTCACTTCAGGTATTTGACGGGTAGTTTGCCGCACCCGTAGGGTCTAGGGTGGGGTTTGGCTATTCATCACGACCGTGGAATCCTTCTTTCGTTACATGCTCAAACGAAACGCAGAATTCCTAGTATATCCAATGTGTTCATCTATGATCTGGAATGCCTATCATGCCAGGGACGAATATTATATATATATATATATACTAGTAGATGTTGTATATGTTTTGCACCCGCGCTAGTCCAGTCCCCGCTCTGTCGTTAGTTAAGTAACCTAAAGGGTGATGATGGGACCCAGCTGTAAGTCTACGATAGCGCCTCGGCCGTCTGTACGATGCCAAAATGCGAAAATGAAAACTTTTTCAAACTTGAAAACCGGCGCTATCGTATGCTTAAAACCCAGATCGAACCATTAACCTACAACTAGCTAACTAGAGAAGGGATAGAAAGCTATACCGATCGATCCGTGTCCTTCGGTCTTTGGTCACCATCCCAAGCTCCCCGTGGCAACTCCAGTCTCGATCTCCTCGTCGGAAAGGGCACCACATCTACGAGTCTTTTTACGGGCTCCCGCTTCATCTGAAGCAACTCGGGCACGAAGTGTGCTAGCCGACATGTCCAAGGTGTTGTAGGGAATGTTTGTAATCACTTTGTCTCTTGCATCCATTGATTTGGATGGAGGTTAGAGATGTTTCCATTGATGAAGATAATGAGCTAGAGGAAGAAGAAGAAGAAGAGAGCTTTTCTTTTCTTTTGTTTTGCTATGATAAAATAAGAGAGAGAGAGAGTGCTCTAGCATCAAAAACACAAGACCAAAACTACTCATAAGGCAGCCCCCCCTCTCTCCTCTCATCATATCAACACAAATCCATCATATAATGTGACATTAGCACATAAAAAGAGACCATGAGTCACTAATGAACTCCATGTCACATTTAATGCATCTCATGATGAAATTCTAGCTCATTATTTCCATTTACAAACATTAATCCAAATGTTTGCAACAATAAAAAAAAAGATACGGCAACATCTAAAGTAAACTCGTGACGGATCACAAGGATACCCTTCACCTGTATATACATACCTGCACCCACATTCCGACTGAATGCGAATGCGATGAGACTAAAGTAATCCAACAAATCTAATACTAGGATCCGGCTTAAACCAAAGCCCACTAGTATGATCCGCCCGATCATGATCCGTGCACTACTGCACGTATATGATCGGACCCTGCTATATATCATACGGCCTCTACAACGTTTCGCCCGAAACTTGAGAAACTGTCTGTGGGAGACTCTAAAGACTCATCAATACTTTGGCTGTGGATTTAACCACTAGCACGTCAGAGGTATTAGCGGTACGTAACAGGCTACCAGGTATTGACCAAATGGGAGGTCGATGAGCAAACTCATCCTGACACCCTACTGAGCCTGTCAGTGACAATATCCGTACAGTCCGGTCCGTTCGTCTATAAGCATCGCATGGCGGGCCTAGGGGGTTGGTAAAAGTCAGACCCCCAAAAGCGGTACAAGTCGTGTCGGAGGGTAGCCCAGAACACCCTGAGATACTACTGGAATACCTACCAGTAAATCTCCTGCCTTGGCCAAGGACTTCGTGTAATGGCTCTCCTAGACACAGCGCGATCTCACCCCCAATACCGGAAGAGACGAACCCCTACCGATCCGCTCACTGCCTCCATGTGGCTCGGGACTGTACCCAACTAAAACCTGTTTGCACGACTCCTTTGAGCCGTGGTAGGGTAGTAATCAAAGCACAGTAGGAACTCACACGAGACAAATGATGATCTCAGGTCGATGAACTAACCTGTACACATGTCACCAGGGAACTGCTATCTGACGTCAGGTATAATACCAACTAGCATGTTCCCGGCAAGTCCTGTCCGGTGTACTCATAACCCAATTTGCACATGTATACATCTTAGGTGATCCAACTGACACCAATGGCTTATGAGACCGGCCACCGCCCCTCGTCGAGGTCTCGACTGTATACACTAGTCTACTCCAGAGTATCGATGCCCTGTCTCGAAAACTCCTACGACTAGGGACCTTTTTAAGGATGTGCTTATAGACCCCAGCTCCCACGTATATGATCGCCATCATACTGCTAGCCGTCAAGAAAGAATCCTATGGGCTCTATCAACGTGCAATAGTGACCTGTAAAGTCACTTAAAGCAGTACACGATGATAAAGATAAACCAGATAGCATACTATCATCTCGAGTAAGACTGTGCTACCGGCATAGGTCCTCCATCAATCATTGCAATCACGTTCCTGTGATCCAATAATTGACTCTGAGGGCATTATATCCAACAATCTCCCACTTGCACTCAAGGCTAATTATTGCGATGTCGCATACTCACAGCCCGTGTGATACCGAACACCTAACTCCTCTACTAATCAGTCTCACAAAGCCCGTTTGCGAAACTATTGTGTTCGAGGATTAACCTCAGTGAGTGGATCCGCCCTGATGTTTCTTTCTATGTCTCTCTTTATCTCAAGTTCGCAGAGAAAAGCCATCTCCCGAAATGAGCAATACCTTTCTTAGAATATGTCTGGATATCTGATGGGACCTAGTTCATAAATGAACTCCAAATCCAAACTTCTTAGACTGTATCGTCAACTGAACTTAATCAGTATCCTGCGCCATGCCTCCCTCATTATCCGCTTGGACCACCTGTCCAAACTACTGCCCCTCATCAGAGGGAAAACTATAACTCTGACAGTCACTCTGTCATCCACGTCACCTTGGAAGCCTGGAATGATAACCGTCTCCCGAAGAAGGCTGCCGTTATCAGATCCCTAGAACATCCTCTTATGTTCTTAAACTGCTTCCGAATGTTTCTCCAAGATTGGATCAATATCAACTTATTGCATCTACTGCAAAAACAACGTCTGGTGTGGTACTTGACATGTCATGATTGACTCAATTGCCTAAGCAAGTGATCTGCCAATCATGCACATCCCTCTCCCCTTTAGTCTGTAAGACACCTTTAGAGAGGGTGACTCCGTCACCTGCAGGTACACTATCGTGCTAAGAGTCGTCCATTCTAAAACAACTTTAGAATGCTGTCTAAGTACCCAGATTGGGAAACTACCCAAATCTAGATCTAAAACCATAGATCTAGTAACCAGAATGTCTGATATAATATCCATATCCTATATGGAGAAACCACTGTGTGACAACCAAAGTATAACCGATCGTAGTATAGGAATTTCACTTCCTACACTGTGTATGTCATCCAAATACCAGGACATCACACCCTACTACCTTCTTAACAGATCCATCCCCTATTCTGATGAAGTCAAACCTATGATTGTCACATGAGAAATAGATTATCTATCTCCGCTATATCTGCTTTAGTCCATAAATAGACATAATCCATTATGCTTCCGCTGCTCCCACTGACTACGACAACCCTCTGGCAGAGTCATATACACGTACACTTCCAAAGCTAGTTTAGAACAACGCTATACCCATCCTCCTGCCAGGTCTCACAGTCTGGAACAACAGCAATGGCAAGTTTGGGTAAACAAGAACCTCCCTGTCACCGTCCTTGAGGCTACCAGAGTACCTCTCGGGTGCCTGAGGTTACCCACCATATCTGCGGAGTGGCCAATAGAATGTCAAATCAGATTGAATCTTTAGGTTCTTATCAAATTTTTAGTAATCGTTTGCGGTTCTGGAATCACTTCCAGTTCTACCAAACTCCCACTACTGTTTTCTGAAAAAATCCATTTTACTAAAACTGTGGCGAGTCAAGAACAATATCACTATTTGTTAGTTATTTGTATACCCTAGAGGCCAGTATTGTACAGATGATGTATATTATATTGGATGCTTGGACATATAGAAAGATGACTTTCTTGCTCGACATGATAGTATGCTATATGGTTGCTCTTTATCTTAACATGTATACTTGTCTCTTTATACTGTCTTATGGTTACATGTTGGTAAAGCCCTTAAGATGTGTACTTGACTACCTGGACTATGATGCGGATCATACTAGTGGGGAAATGGTAGTCCATAAGTACATCCTAAAAGGTCCCTAGTCATGGGTGTATCGAGACGGGGCATCGATATATCAGTGTAGACTAGCGTATACGCTTCTCGACCCATGAGATGGACGATGGATGATCCCATATCCATTGGTGTTTGACATCAGAAATGGTATACGGGTGCTCAGTGGAGATTGGGTACACTGGACGGACTCGCCGAGAACTCCCAGATGGTATTATACCTCACATCAGATGGCAGTTCTTAGGTGACACTTGTGCAGGTTAGTCTGTAGACCCGAGATCGTCATAGAGTCTTGTGTGATTCCCTCTGTGCTTTGATTTCCACCTTACCACGTCCATGAGGGCGTGCAAAACGGTGGTTTTTGGGTACAGTCCTGAGTCACATGGAGGCAATGAGCGATAGGAGAGGTTTTGTCTCTCCCGGTACTGGGGGTTGATGTTGCACTGTGCTCGATTGGCCGTAACAGGGAAGTCCCTGGCCAGGGCTGATTAGAGATTTACTGGTAAGTGTTACCAGTAGTTTCTCGACCCGTTATGAGCCTCACATCGGCACGACTTATCGGTTATTGGGGTCTGACATTTACCACCCCTAGACTTGATATGCGACATATCAGACGAAGAGACCGGACTGCACGGTAGTGTTGCCGGTTGGCTCGATGGGAGTTGTAGCAGGTTCGCTTGTTTTCTTCTGATCACTCAATACCCGGGTGTCTGTTACGTTTAGCTGACCGCTTGCGGCTTGGGGGTGCTTGATATGATCATCACCCACTGTCGGCGTATTGACGAGTCTTAGAGTCCCACAAAGGAGTTACCTAGTCCAGGCGAAATGTTGTGGTGCGCGTATGCGATATGCGCATGGACCCGATTAAAATGCGCGTATAGGATACCGTATATTTATCGGGCGGCTTGCTTTTGGTGGGGTCATATGTGATATGGCTGGATTGATAAATCAAGTGTTGATTTATCATTTAACCATTAGTTTCTCACTAGAAATCATTTCTTGTGTTGGATGGATGTATGCATGATGTATGTTTTTCTTTCTTTCTAGTTTCATGCACATATGGATGTGTATACATACATACATACATACATCATCTATCATGGTTGCTTATACAAAGAAAATGGTGGCAATATAAGACTTACACCATGGTTTTGTTTATATAAATTATTATTGAATTTGATTTAAAACAAAAGAAAAGGAAAGGATAATTCATGGAAGCTTTCTACACTCTTCTTGACCTAACCATGCTCACCCACCATTTAACCATGGATTACTTTTCCTTTTGGGTTTTAACTCAAGTTCAATAATGATTCAACCATGGTTTGAGATGAGAGATAAAAAATATATAAAGATATATTTTCTATTTTTGAACTAGAGGTTTTTCTTCTCTTATTAAAAAAAGGCCACCATCTTCTTCCTCCTTCTTCCATTGCTCTCTAGATTTTTCAAGTGAGCAAAATACTCATCAAGTTAGGATTTTGAAGTGAGAAAAGCCACCACAATATCATTCTACACAAGTCTTGCCCACTTGTTTAGAGTGTTAGCTTCGATTTTCATTCTTGATCTTGCGAAGTTGCTAGCTTGGACAAAGCGGACTCCGGGTGGATCATCGGTGACCTAGAGGAGTTCAAGCAGACCTTTTACAAACCCCAAGTAGCCGAGGAGTCTAGCATAGGGAGCTACAAAGGTTGTACTTGTTGGAGATAGTGCCCTCAGAGTCAATTATTGGATCACAGGCACGTGATTGCAAAGATTGAGGGAGGACCTATCCCAGTAGGACAGTCTTACTCGAGATGATAGTATGCTATCTGGTTTACCTTTATCATCGTGTACTGCTTCAGGTGACTTTACAGGTCGCTATTACACGCTGATAGAGCCCCTAGGATTCTTGCTTGACTGCCAGTAATATGAGGGCGATCATATACGTGAGAGCTGGTGGTCTATAAGCAAATCCTTAAAAGGTCCCTAGTCGTGGGAGTTTCTAGACAGGGCATCGATTCTCCAGAGTAGACTAGTGTATACAGTCGAGACCCCGACGAGGGGCGGTGGCCGATCTCACAAGCCACCGGTGTCAGTTGGTTCACCTAAGATGTATACAGGTGCTCGTTGGGTTATGAGTACACCGGACAGGACTCGCCGGGAACATGCTAGTTGGTCTTATACTTGACGTCAGATAGCAGTTCCCTGGTGACATGTGTACAGGTTAGTTCATCGACCTGAGATCGTCATTTGTCTCGTGTGAGTTCCCACTGTACTTTGATTACTACCCTACCACGGCTCAAAGGAGTCGTGCAAACAGGTTTTAGTTGGGTACAGTCCCGAGCCACATGGAGGCAGTGAGCGGATCTGCAGGGGTTCGTCTCTCCCGGTATTGGGGGTGAGGTCGCGCTGTGTCTAGGAGAGCCATTACACAAAGCCCTCGGCCGAGGCAGGAGATTTACTGGTAGGTATTCCAGTAGTATCTCAGGGTGTTCTGGGCTACACTCCGACACGACTTGTACCGCTTTTGGGGGTCTGACTTTTACCAACCCCCTAGGCCCCGCCATGCGATACTCATAGACGAACGGACCGGACTGTATGGATATTGTCACTGACAGGCTCAGTAGGGTGTCAGGGTGAGTTCGCTCATCGACATCCCTTTTGGTCAATAGCTGGTGGCCCGTCACATATTGGCTAATACCTCTGACGTGCTAGTGGTTAAATCCACAGCCATAGTATTGACGAGTCTTTAGAGTCCACCACACAGGCAGTTACTCAAGTTTCGGGCGAAACGCTGTAGAGGCCGTATGGAGATATGGCAGGGTTCGATCAGACACGTGCGGTATTGCACGGATCAGGATCGGACGGTTAGTGCTAGAGGCCGTATGGATATATGGCAAGGTTCGATCAGATACGTGCGGTATTGCACGGATCAGGATCAAACGGATAATACTAGCCGGCTTTGGTTTAAGCCGGATCCTAGTTTAGTACAGTGTAGATTTTGTCTCATTGCATTTGTATCCGGTCGGAATACATATGTGGGTGTGTATGCACAGTATCGGGGTTTTCCTGTAATTTATTACGGGACCGGTTTTCTGGAGTTGCCAGTTTGCATTCCGTTCCGGCCGGTTTTCCTTTATTCTTTCCCGGCCGGACTTTTCTGATGGAGGGGGTTATTTGCAAGTTTGCAAATAACTTTTTGTGGAGGGGTTTATTGCATTATGAGACATTATGATTTATAAAGCATCTTTGTTTTTCTTGTTCTCATGATGGTGCAATAAATGTGATAAGAAAGGATTAGAGTTGATTTGGATTAATGATGTGAGATTTGCTTTTTAGGGTGTGATCACCCATTCTCTTTTCCTACACTCACCTTCCTTCTTGTTTTGAGATGACCTCCACCATTTTGTGAGATGAGGGGCCGGCCACACTTGGGGAGAGAAAGAGAGTGGTTCATTTTTTATGAGAAAAAATTTGTTCATATCATTTTTCATGCTTCGCAAAATTCATCAACCTCACTCCAATGTCCATTCTTGATTCCTCCATCACCATGGCAACTTCACAAACCCCATGAGGCAAAGTGATACTACACTACAACCTACAGTACCTTTAGACGCGTCGGCTAGCCAACTTCGCGCCCGAGTTGCCTCGGTCCAGAGGTGGGAGCCCGTAAAAGAATCCGGCTACGTGGTGCCCTTTCCGACGAGAAGACGACGAATGGTGATTCCGCGGGAGATCGGGACGATGACGAGAAGACCGAAGGACACGGATCGCTCGGTATATCCCTCACCCCATCTCTTGTTAGCTAGTATCGGTTAATGGTTACGATACGGGTATATTGTCCGCGGTAGCGCCAGTTTAAAAGTTAAGAAAAATTTTGATTCCGCATTTTGGCCTCGGATAGACAGCCGGGGCGCTGCCGTGGCGCAACAGTACTCTCAAAACCCTAGCTTTTCTTTCATGAGATGATGTGCAAATCATGAAACCCTAATTTTTCTAGGAACAATCCGACGTCTGTTAACTTAGCACCATAAAAATTTGAACTTTGTGACATGTGATGCTTCCAAACTCAACATAAGGTGCTAGGTAAACCTTTCATTGGTATCAGAGCCGACCTAGAACATTAGGCGACACTTTAACGAAGTAAAAACTCCGATCGAACCAAAATACGACTTTCTCAGACGCTCTCTGGACATTTTTTTAAAACTGGTTATTTTCAGAATTAAAAATATGCAAAAAATTCAGCAGGTAAATGTAAGAATTACTGTGAAAAACGAGGTCATGAACAGTTAATTCCACCATGGAACCGCGGCAATAGCCTGCTTAGGCCGCGGTTCCGCGGCCGTTCTGTTGATTCATGGTGTTGTTTTTGTACAGTAACTAATTTCTCTGCTTGTATATTGTTTTGGAGTATTTTTAATCTGAATTTAGTACTGTAAATTCTGGAGATGGTTTTGGACTCGTCGATTCGATCGGAATTTTCATTTCGTTGATTTTCTGGATAAATTAGAAAGTATTGAAGTGTTTGAACGAGTATCATTTTCTCACTTTTCACGGGGTTTAAATATTTTGGAGATACGTGCAAGTTTTGTGGTGGACCCTCTAGAAGACAACAAACCTTAACTCGATTATGTGACCGTCTTGAACTGCCCTTTGAACCTTAGGGTTTGGGGCAGTACGGCGTGCCACATGTGAGGCGTTGGCTTGACCCTTCTACGGCTGGACCGCTACTACTGTGTCACACTCCGGGTTTTTGAACTCCGCTCAAGTGTTGAGCTTTAGTGAATCTTGGGTATTTGATCGTTCGTTCGAAAACTTTAATACTGTCTAACTATCTGGAATGTGATGCAATGTGTAGAATTCATATAGCTAGATATAAAATACAAAATATGTGATATTTCGCATTTACGATGTATAAAGAGAATGTGGATTCCAGATATTGCAGTTTTACACTTTCTAATCTGTGACCGTAAGTGTAGTATGTCGATATCGCCGGTTTCGTTGCTATACATCAACGACAATTGGGGTACGCATACTTACTTACGTTGATGATATATGAGATATTATGTGTTGCTGAGATATGATGTGCAGGATTGTCGCGATTGAATAGCCGGGAGGTTTTATGTGAGATGAGAGTTTTATATTTTCATTCATGTAAATTTAAATGTAATGTAATATTCTTTTATTTGGGGCACTTCCGGGTTGAGGTCGATGCCACCAGTGTTGTATATTATTTACTTTTCCGCATTAGGATGGACCCAAGGAGGGGAGCACAGGTGACCGGGTTCTGGGGTTCAGTGGGAGGCCATCTCGAGGAGTCAAGACCGGGTCTCCTAAACTCCAGAATTGGTAGGGTCGCCTGCCGCTCTCGTAGGGGCCCAGGGTGTGGGCTTGGCTATTCATCGCGACTGTGGAATCCGTATTTTCTATTGTTGGCTAAATACTAAATACGGACGTCCTAGTATATCCCACATTATATCTATATTTCTGTTGCGATATCTGTGATGTGATCATTTGATATGTTCTGATGGATACAGTATATAGTATATATGATATATTATATAGACGTTACTTATGTTTTACACCAACACTAGCCCTGCCCTGCTCTGTCATTAGTTACCTAACCTAACGGTGCACGAAGGGACATCGAGGTGAATGCGGATGGCATAAGTGTACGTCGTATTTATCTGTGATGTTTAGGTGAGTTAAATGATGGGACTTCATTAATGTGATTAATGAAAGAAAAGAAACCTAAAAGATATTGTAGAATCAAATTTTAATAAAATGGTAGCTGCAGTTTTGCTTTGCATAGCGGTATATATGATATACTCTGCACCTTATTCGATAAGGAAAGAGCCGAGATCCATTCACCGGGAGTGACCTCTTTAGCAAAACTGGCAGATGCTACAACACTCGGTTTGACTTTTAACTGCTTTTGGAGTTTTGCTTTGCACAGTGATATATATGATATATCCCGCACCTTATTCGATGATGAAAGAGCCGAGATCCCTTCACCGGAAGTGACCTCTTTAGCAAAACTAATGAAAGCCTCAAAATCACTCCATTTCAAACTTCACTTGATTCTACAACGATATCAAGTACATTACGCTCATGGTTTTCAGAAAAACCTGCGTAGCCCTCCGTCAATTCAGATATGTAATATTTAGTATTCGTGCTACGATTGTTTGGCATGCGTCAAGGCGTAGTGTACGGTAGCTGATTATTACTTATCTGTAGCATGAGATGCTATTGGATTAGGGTATTCGTACGGCGTTGTTTGGCTTGCGTCAAGGGTCGTACGGGTGGGTTTAATTCAATCACAAATTGTACGGGTTGAACTTGACTAGCGGACTATGGGTTGTTTGGCATGCGTCAAGGTCATAGCACGCTAGGGGCAAAATATTATCAGCAATTTCAAGTGTTGAGATTTGCAATGAGATTGCATACCTTCTATGAGATAGTTGGATCCCGATACCCACTGCGAGTAATTGTTACTCCTGGGAGAGTTTTATACAGGACAATTAGCCGATCAAGTAGGTGTCTAGAAAGGTGTCAACGGGGTTACGCCTCTGGGAAAACAAGGTTTACTTTAATTAGGTCCGTGTGAAAGCACGGGGAACCTCCCTCAAAGTACCGACACTTGCCTGGCTGAAAGATCGGCGAAGTTGTAGGGTGTAATTAATCCCGGCTAGTCTTTCCTTTTAGGGTTTGAAGGAAGATTTGATAAAAACAGTGGGAGCCATCCTGATTAGATAAGATAATAACCAGTCTGATCTTGCAAGAGCATACGCTAAAGTGTTTTCTTCTCTCTCTCCCCAGGTAGCGACCATGTCATGCCTTAATCAAGATAATAACATGGATGTATTGACCGAACCCGCATGTTATACTGTGCAGGGGAATGTTGGACCCGTTCTATCTTATAAGTGTTATAAGACTGAACAGGAAACAGGAGAATGTTTGGATTCTCACGCCGCCCAAACGAAGGACATGCATGTTGATGCACCTTCTTCGGGTGTGTTTGTCACTGAGAACTGTTTTTCAGTTCACCCTACGTCCTGGGTATTAGATACCGGATCAGGATCCCACGTATGTAAACAATTACATGGGCTACGGAAAGGTAGAGAACTGGGAAAGGGTGATCATTCCGTTCAAGTAGGGAATGGTGCAAGTATTGCAGCCAAAGCAGTTGGCGAATATCACCTTGTATTACCAAGTCGTAATACACTGGTTCTGAATGAGTGCTATTATATACCGAACATGATGTGCAACATTATATCAGTTTCTTTACTGAGTAAAGAAGGATATAATTTTGTAGTACAGGATAATGTTATGAACATCTTCCTAGATCAAAAGTTGATTGCATCAGGCTCGTTACATAATGGCATATTCATTCTCAATCAAAATACAGTCCTCAATTTACAAAACACACACAAGAGGAAGAGTTCAGAACTGAACGAATCCTTCTTGTGGCATTGTAGACTAGGTCACATAAATGCGACACGACTAGCTAAGTTGCATAAAGATGGATATTTGAATCCGTTTGAATTTTCATCTTATGACACTTGCCAGTCATGTCTCAAAGGTAAAATGACCAAAACTCCGTTTACGGGACACGGAGAAAGAGTTACGGAACTCTTAAGGCTGATACATAGTGATGTATGCGGTCCCATGTCTACATATGCCAGGGACGGTTCTTCCTACTTCATTACATTCACTGACGATCTCTCTAGATACGGACATGTATTCCTGATAAAACACAAGTCTGAAGCTTTTGAGAAATTCAGAGAATATAAGCACGAAGTAGAGAACCAAACGGGCAAAAGTATTAAGATCCTTCGATCTGATCGAGGAGGAGAATACTTGAGCAATGATTTTCTAGATTATTTAAAAGAGAATGGGATTCTCTCTCAGCTCACTCCTCCTAATACACCACAGCACAATGGTGTATCGGAACGGAGAAACCTCACCCTATTAGATATGGTGCACTCAATGATGAGTACAGCTGAGTTACCTATTTCCTTCTGGGGATATGCGCTTGAGACAGCCATGGACCTATTGAATAGAGTTCCTACCAAATCAGTGCCTACCACTCCATATGAGATATGGAAAGGGAAGAGACCACATCTTAATTACATTAAGATATGGGGTTGTCCAGCCTATGTCAAAAGACAAAATCCGGACAAACTCGGGACAAGATCAGTCTTATGTAAGTTTATAGGATATCCCAAAAATTCATAAGGGTATATCTTCTACCACCCCGAGGAACAAAAGGTGTTCGTTTCTCGACATGCCACTTTCTTAGAAAAAGGTTTTCTTATGAAACAGACAAGTGGCATTGAGGTAGAACTGGAAGAGGTTCCAGCGACACAAACTATAACAGAAGACTTGGTAGAACCAGAGGATTCAGTAGTACCTGACGAACCCCAGCCGTTCCGCCGATCTAGCAGGGTTTCTCGTCCACATGAGAGATACTACGGTTTTCTCATTGACGGTGGGAGCGAGGATTGCATCATGGAGGATGATGACCCAACTAGCTTCGAGCAAGCCATCACGAGTGGGGACTCAGTGAAATGGTTGGATGCTATGCGGTCCGAGATGGAATCCATGTACACCAACAAAGTATGGACTTTGGAAGATGCTCCTGAAGGGGTAAAACCCATTGGGAGCAAGTGGATCTTCAAGAAAAAACTTGGTGTAGATGGGAAAGTAGAGACTTTCAAAGCTAGACTTGTTGCAAAAGGTTTTCATCAAAGACCAGGTGTGGACTATGACGAGACCTTTTCTCCAGTGGCTATGCTTAAATCCATCCGTATCATGCTTGCCATCGCTGCATATCATGACTACGAAATCTGGCAAATGGATGTTAAGACCGCCTTTCTAAACGGTGATTTAGAAGAGTGCGTGTACATGACTCAGCCAGAGGGCATCGTAGATAGTGGGAGCAGCGGGAAGGTGTGTAAGCTGCTTAAATCCATTTATAGATTAAAGAAAGCATCGCGGAGTTGGAACATCTGCTTTGACGTCGTTATCAAATAGTTTGATTTCTTCAAAAACGTAGATGAACCTTGTATCTACAAGAAGGTGGCAGAGAGTAAGGTTGTCTTCCTCGTATTGTACTTGGACGACATACTCTTGATAGGAAACGACATTCTTATGGTGCAATCGGTCAAGCTCTTCTTATCACAAAGATTCTCGATGAAAGATCTTGGTGATGCCTCCTGCATATTGGGGATTAGGATCTATAGAGATAGATCTAAACGGATATTGGGATTGTCCCAATCCAGGTACATTGACACCATACTAAAGAAGTTTAGTATGGAAGAATCCAAGCGTGGGAACTTACCCACGATATATGGAGTCACTCTCTCCAAAGTGATGTCTCCCAAGACTAATTTGGAGAGAGCTCGCATGCAAGGGATACCCTATGCTTCGGCTGTAGGCTCTATCATGTACGCGATGCTATGTACCAGACCCGATGTAGCATACTCGCTAAGTGTAGTGAGTAGGTATCTAGCTGATCCTGGAGATAGTCACTGGACAGCAGTGAAGAGTATTCTCAAGTACTTACGAAGGACTAAAGAGATGCTCTTGGTGTATGGTAACGGAGAACTCCAAGTGGAGTCCTTTACCGATTCAAGCTTTGTCACGACCCGCAGGGTAAGGGACGTGACTGGCACTTTGGTTACGAAACGTCTCAAGACGTCCGTAAAATAAGTAAGCCAAAGCCCAGAAACCAAAACCAAATAAGCAAAAGAGTGAAGAGAACCCAATCAATTGAAAACGAGTTATCAAATAAGTCATATAAAACCTCTTTAAAAACAATATCAATTTTTCCGAAAATTTCGGCAGAGTCTCCTTTGTAAATACTGGCCCCCAAAATGGGTACAACAAGAATATATATAAATCCAACAAATAAGGCATCCCCAAGCGGGAGCTAGCTCTTCGCCACAAGGCGGTCACAAATCCCACGCAATATAAAGCAACAACATGCGAAATAATCATAATGAAGCATAAGAAAACATCATGTCGACTCAAGTGAGCTCGACCCCAAAATACAGCATAAAAGTCCACAAACCTCACAGTCTCATCTCTAGGTCAATATACAATAATACTGGTAGAAACAGTAGATGGAGTACACTAGATACAAAGAATATACAAGGTGGTACAAAAATAATAACATAACCCACCTATGAGCAAAATCTCGAGTCCAGGCAAAAGAGGCAAAAGAAGCAAGCGCACCCGCAGCTACTGTACTGACGGAGCGGGCCTGCAAAAGGCTATGGCACAACGGAGGTGAGTTGCCAACTCGTGAGTAATAAATTACATCTACACAGGCTATCGAATGCATGCACACAAGCATCCTAGCATCTAAATACAGGTAAGGCAGGACATAATGGCAAGTATGTATGCAATATGGATATACTAGCAGGTATGAATGCAATGCGAATCAACTCGTGATCTGAATGTGTAAGTATAAGAAATCATGTTTTTCCCTTTAAGAATGTCTTTTGAAATACCATCACAATACCAATAGAATCAACAAGAACCTGTGTCCAGCATCGACACCTCAAAACTGTCTCAAATCTCATATCAATGTATCTCTGGCCTCAGCCGTCCGGCTGACCCATCTCAAATATCAATATCTCATCATCTAGCGGCCACGGTCGGTATCCTCTGGATATCCGCCGTCCCAAACAGTCACCGGTAGGTAATCCGTCCCCTGCCAGGGTCAACGTCAACACCACATTCCTCTTGCCCCGGGGTACCTTACCGGGCCCACCATGTACCCGTGACGGTTCCTCCACTCCTCGACACGGATCTCCAAAACCACAGCAAACTCATGGTGGACGACACTTACATCACTAGAAAACCGCAATTTACATATTTTAAAAATATAATAAGTTTAGAAAATTTTGCGGCTTTCCCTCGAAATCCAGAAATATCATAAAATCTCAAGAAATCCTCATAAGTGCATATATTAATGATAATGAATGCATATGGTATCAATAATCAAGTTGCGATGTGTGATTAATAGCTTAAGTATGAACAATTAATATAATGAAGTACATGCACATGAATAGCAATCCTACGGTTTCATTTTAAGGAATTAAAGGCAATAGCACAAGTTTAAGTATCAATTAGTAAAAGGTTTAAATTTAAAGGTTATCTAGTGTGGTGGCATGGCAATTACCAGGGTGTGTGTGTAAGCATGAATAGTGCTCGTGCTGCATATAAAAACCTGGCAATGGTGCAGGTGTCTTATAAAATGGTTTCGCATAGGTATGTCAATATAATGCATGGATGCTGCAAATAATCATATACGTATTTCACCCCTAATTACTAACATCACTAAGAATCTTGTAAGTTACTAAAACTATCGGGCGGCTTGCGCCATCCAACGATAGTCCCCCGTAGATATTACATCTACTCACCGGAATCCCTGGCTAGCTGTGTCCAATCACCACTTTCCCCTTTCGCGCCGCGTCTGACGTCTCCGCGACCGAACCTGGAATTTACATCAATACCAAACATAAGGTTACATATTAAGAACGATGCAAAACCCCAACGAAACTACTAATGTTCACTAGCTAGGCACAACGTGCACAAAGTGCGCGGAACACACGCGAAAATCGCAAAAACTGCCAAAAAAACGCCGATTTGGTCGCCCGGCAAAACTAAAACCCGACTACTCAAAACTCCGCACTCACGCATCCTAAACGTCATAGGAGATGCTAAAAACATCCCCAAGGTATCACAAATAATTCACCAAATAATTTTAATAAAAACCTAGTAAGCACAAAACTAGCAATTTTGGTGCAAAAATCGAAAATTAGCGATACGGTTAACACAATCCAACACAATATCCAACCACACAACTAGTTAGCCACAATCACATAAATTCAACTCATTTATCATGCTTCACAACCCATTTCCATACACAAACCCCTTTCTTGATTTTCATAAAACAACAATTACAAATCAATTTCACACATTAAAATTAACTAAATTAGCATAATTTGAAGACCACATAAACAAGGTAACTTCTTTGATTTGGTTGTGTAGGAACTAGCAAGCAAAATAAATTTAATTAACCAAATAATGGTGTGCTAAAAAACCCTAGTTTAAAACAAACTACTCTTTTATAAACTAGATTAGAAATTAGTTAAACTTTTAACACTAAAACCATATAATTAAAGGAATTTAGCCAAAAGAAATTAACTTGATGGAAATTATACCTCAATTTGAGATCTAGAAAGAATAAATTTGCTTCAAATGATGGCCTCAAGCATCAAGATCCAAGCTAGGGAGGTGAAGGAAAAGAAAGATGAAGGATGGGTTTAATTTGTAAGCTTGAAATTGCAATTTTGTTGAATTAAACATGAAGAATTTTGAAGAAATGAAAAGAAAAGAGATGAAGAGGAGGGAGTGCAGGTTTCGGCCAGATGAGGTAAGGGGCGGGTGTGGGTGTGTGGGGAAAAGTCATGAGTCAACTCTCCCAAAAGTCAATGCACCATACCTCATCAAACTATATTTAAAATAAATTCATAAACAACCCAATTCAACACAAGAAAGAAAACCAAAATGAGGCCAAAAATTTCTGGACCTGAACAAGGTGGGGCTGTCCTAGGGCTGAGGGAAGAGAGAGAGGGGTTTTACAAAAGAAATTTTATGCAAAAAGACCCCCTACAAGTCAAAAATTGCAAGTTTTAGCTTAAAAGTCAATAAATTCGTTTCCTATCATAAAAATTTGTTAAAAATCAAAGTAAAATACTAAAAATTTATGTTACAACTAGATTTTAATTATCATAATTTTAAAGATTAAAATTAGCCCGGAAAAATTTGTATTTATCGCTAATTTAATGTATTTTCTTACCGGCTTAAAATAATATTAAAAAATTGAAAAATAGGGAAAAAATTTTAAATGACCAAAATTTCATAAGTAACTCATTAGCTACTAAAAACAAGCAATTACCTATCCATTTTAGGTATAATTAGTCCTAAACTGCAAAATAACAAAAAGACGGTTTTCGGAAAAATACCGAATTTTCACCGATTTTCAGGAAAACACCAAAACGACTTTTCAAGACGCTACAATCTTCCCCCCTTAAAGAAATTCGGTCCCCGAATTTAAAAATATAGCTACGCGTACCTTCAAAGAGATGGGGATATTTCTTCCTCATCTCGCCCTCAGTCCCCCAGGTAACCTCCTCGCTGCTCGGGCTACGCCAAAGGACCTTGACGGTTGGTATAATCTTCGACCTCAACTTCTTCACCTGCCGATCCAAGATGGCTACCGGCTGCTCTGCAAAAGAAAGGTCGCGCTCTAGCTGGACTGTCGGGTGTTGAATCGCATGCGAAGGGTCGTGAAGGTACTTGCGGAGCATCGAAACATGGAAGACGGGGTGAACATCGGGAAAGCTGGGAGGAAGAGACAAACGATATGCAACAGCGCCGACACGCTCGAGGATCTCGAAGGGACCTACGAACCTAGGGCTAAGCTTCCCCTTTCGCCCAAAACGCATCACGCCCTTCATCGGAGAGACTTTCAGAAAAACATGGTCGCCAACTGCGAACTCTAATCTGCGACGGCGCCTGTCTGCATAGGATTTCTGCCTGCTCTGAGCCGCTCTCATCCGGTCTCGGATCAACTGTATCTTCGCTGTCGTCTCCTCAACAAGCTGCGGCCCCAAAATGCTGCTCTCGCTGAACTCTGTCCAACAGACGGGCGATCTGCATCTCCTCCCATACAGTGCCTCGAAAGGTGCCATCTGAATAGTATCCTGGAAGCTGTTGTTGTAGGAGAACTCCACTAGAGGTAAATGACGATCCCAGCTACCACCAAAGTATAAAACGCACGCTCTGAGCATGTCCTCGAGAGTCTGAATGGTCTGCTCTGACTGTCCGTCGGTCTGCGGATGAAACGCTGTGCTGAAGCTCAAACGAGTGCCCAAAGCCTCCTGAAGTCTCTGCCAAAGTCGGCTGGTGAACTGAGTGCCTCGATCTGACACGATACAAGTCGGTACGCCATGTAGTCGCACGATCTCGTCAATATAGAGCTGAGCATACTGAGCGAAGCTGAAAGTGGTCTTCACTGGTAGGAAGTGAGCCGCTTTCGTCAATCTATCCACGATCACCCAGATGGAGTCGTACCCTCGACTGTTCCTGGGTGGACCCACAACGAAATCCATCGAAATCTGCTCCCATTTCCACTCTGGAATGGGTAACGGCTGTAGCTCTCCTGCGGGCCTCTGGTGCTCGGCCTTGACTTGCTGACAAGTCAGGCATCTCGATACAAACTCCGCAATGTCCTTCTTCATCCCATCCCACCAGTAGGTCTCTCTCATATCATGGTACATCTTGGTGGAACCGGGGTGGACACTATACACTGATCGGTGTGCCTCCTCAAGAATGTCGCATCGCAATCCATCAGCATCTGGTACGCACAGTCTAGATCCATATCGTAAAATCCCCTGATCGTCAACCACGAACTCGGAAAATCTGCCCTGTCCCATCTGTGCCATGATCTCTGAGCAACAGTCGTCACTGCGCTGTGCCTCACATATACGGTCAAGCAACTGTGGGCGTGCACGAACATGCGCGAGCTGTCCCCCTGTCTGAGTGAACTCGAACTCAACTCGACTGTCGCATAACATCTGCCAATCTGCTGACGACTGCCTCTGCACTGCGCGCAAAAAGGATAGACTACCCCCGGGCCTCCTACTCAACGCATCTGCCACCACATTCGCCTTGCCTGGGTGATATAAGATCTCGCAGTCGTAGTCTTTCACCAACTCCATCCAACGACGCTGTCTGAGGTTCAGGTCTCGCTGCTGAAATATGTACTTTAAGCTCTTGTGATCGGTGAATATCTGACACGACTCGCCGTACCGGTAATGTCGCCAAATCTTCAGTGCAAAGACCACTGCAGCCATCTCCAAATCATGAGTGGGGTAGTTCTGTTCATGCTTCTTCAACTGCCGAGAAGCATAAGCGATCACCCGGCCATGCTGCATCAATACGCATCCTAATCCCACTCGCGAAGCATCACAGTAGACAACAAATCCGCCTGATCCCGAAGGCAAAGATAATACCGGCGCCGTAGTCAAACAAGTCCGTAGCTGCTGAAAACTGCGCTCGCACTCCTCTGTCCAGACGAAAGGAACTCCCTTCCGGGTCAAACCGGTCAACGGTGCAGCTATGCGGGAGAAGTCCTGAACAAAACGCCTGTAGTAGCCCGCCAAGCCTAGAAAACTACGGATCTCAGTAACCGATGTAGGTCGAGGCCACTGCTGAACAGCCTCAATCTTCTTCGGGTCCACACAAATGCCGTCTCTCGTAACCACGTGACCCAAGAATCCGACGCTGTCCAGCCAGAAAGCACAGTTGGAGAACTTCGCGAACAGCTGGTGCTCCCTCAGAGTCTGTAACGTAATCCGCAAGTGCTGCTCGTGCTCCTCTCTGCTCCGGGAGTACACCAAGATATCGTCGATAAACACGATGATGAACAAGTCAAGATACGGCCTGAATGTAAGGTTCATCAAATCCATGAATGCTGCTGGGGCGTTGGTGAGTCCGAACGACATCACCAAAAACTCATAGTGGCCGTAGCGCGTGCGGAAAGCTGTCCTCGGTATATCCTCCTGTCGAACTCGCAGCTGATGGTATCCTGATCGCAAGTCGATCCTCGAAAAATACCCCGCACCCTGAAGCTGGTCGAACAAATCATCAATGCGCGGCAACGGATATCTGTTCCGAACGGTAACTTTGTTCAGCTGGCGGTAGTCGATACATAAGCGCAAACTTCCATCCTTCTTCTTAACAAACAGGACCGGAGCACCCCACGGAGAAACACTCGGTCGAATAAGCCCCTTATCAAACAAATCCTGCAACTGATCCTTCAGCTCTCGAAGCTCTGCCGGGGCCATCCGATATGGCGGTATAGAAATAGGCCCCGAGCCGGGAATCAAATCAATGCAGAACTCAACATCGCGCTCAGGCGGTAGCCCAGGTAGCTCATCAGGGAAAACATCAGAGAACTCACAAACTACCGGGACCCGGTCTAACGGAACCTCTGCAGCTCGAGTATCACAAATACACGCTAAGAATCCCTGACATCCCTTCCGCAAGAGCTGACCAGCGCGAAGAGACGAAATTAAGCTGGGAAGGGTGACACTGCGGTCTCCCTGAATAACAAGGACTGGCTCTCCCGGAAAGCTAAATCTGACTGCCTTCTCACGGCAGTCCACCGAAGCATAACAAGTGGCCAGCCAGTCCATGCCCAGAAGCACATCAAAGTCCAACATATCGAGGAGAATCAAATCAACCGATGAATCCCTCTCCCCGATACGAACGGAACACAAACGAAATACAAACCGAGCGACAAACGACTCGCCTACCGGAGTAACAACAACAAGCGGATGATCTAACGACGACGACTCACGGCCCAACATCGGTGCAAAGTGTGTAGAGACGTACGAATGTGTGGAACCTGGGTCGAATAATACCCGTGCGTCGAAAGAACAAACTGGCAAGGTACCTGTCACAACGGCATTGGATGCCTGCGCATCCTGCGGTGTCAAAGCAAAAACTCGGGCCTGTCCTCCACCGATAGCGGGCTGACCTCGACCTCGGCCTCTGCCTCCTCGTCCTCTCTGAACAGGACCGCCGCGTCCACGGCCTCTGGGTGCACCTAACTGGCGGGGAGCATCGCCGGTGGTAGGAAGTAGGGCTCTCTGAGGAGGGGGTGGTGATGGTGGTAGGGTCACATGCGGAACTGTCGCTGCTCCCTGTCGTCTCACCGGACAGTCTCTGACAAGATGGTGCGGACTCCCGCACCCAAAACACCCTGGCGACGGCTGCTGCCCCTGGGGATAAGAACCATATAACTGTCCCCGCCCAAATCCTCTGCCAGGCCTATCTCTCGGAAAGAATCTGGCGCACTGCCTCTGAGACGGTACCTCGGTACGAATCCTCTTCGGCCCAGAAACGGCCGAAGTCTGTGATATGCGTGCCTCCATCCGCAATGCCGTATCCATAGCAGCTGAATAAGTATCGTAGTGCTGGGCGCCAATGGCAAGATATAGCTGGGCATCAAGTCCCTGTACGAACCTCTTCACCATCTTCTCCTCGGTATCCACCAAATACTGAGCATATCGGGATAACTGTGTAAACTGGATGTCATACTCAGACACCGTCATCTCAGGTGTCTTGACTAAGGCCTCGAAGCTACGAGCTCTGGCGTCACGAACGCTCTCTGGAAGGAAACGGGCTAGAAAGACCGCTGTAAACTCGACCCAAGTCATAGGCGGCAGACCTGCAGCTCGACCTCTCAAGACTGACTCCCACCATGTCTGCGCGAGACCCTCTAGTCGGAAACTCGTAAGCTCTACCCATCGATCATCCGAACATCTCAGCGAACGGCAGATCCTGGCTAAACTGTCAAGGAACGTCTGTGGGTCCTCCGCTGCCTCGGTGCCGGTGAATACTGGAGGTCTCAGTCTCATGAAATCCTATAGTGAAACCGGAATGGCCACGGTGGTAGTAGTAGGAGCAGGTATCATGGTCGTCTGTGATGTAGTAGGTACGTCATCCGGCCTCGGTGTACGACTGGCTGCAACTAGGGATCCTACCATCTGACGTAGTTCCTGCATGCCTCCCATCATCTGTCGCAACTCCTCCATACCGGTCTCGAGCCTATCCATACGGCCTGGGGAAGGTGGATCGGTCTGTCCCTGCGGCGTAGGCATACCACCCTGCTCAGTCCTAGTCTCGGACGAGCCAGCTCGAATCTCGTCTCTGGAGGCAGCCCTCTGTGCCCTCGTAGCCTTCGGCGGCATAGTGGCTGTTACAGGAAAACGGATAGTAAGAATAGTGTAATAGGATCATAGGATACACGGAATTGAAGAAGAATTTCAAGCAAGTATCCTAAAGTCACTTAGGCGGAGTACCGTATCGCAAGTATGCCGCGGACATACGCACGCTACGTTACCCTGCTTAAGTCACTTACTCCATTTACCAAGGGTCATCCTACACTCAAAAAGGTAAAACCTATCGCTCTGATACCAACTTTGTCACGACCCGCAGGGTACGGAACGTGACTGGCACTTAGGTTACGAAACGTCTCAAGACGTCCGTAAAATAAGTAAGCCAAAGCCCAGAAACCAAAACCAAATAAGCAAAAGAGTGAAGAGAACCCAATCAATTGAAAACAAGTTATCAAATAAGTCATATAAAACCTCTTTAAAAACAATATCAATTTTTCCGAAAATTTCGGCAGAGTCTCCTTTGTAAATACTGGCCCCCAAAATGGGTACAACAAGAATATATATAAATCCAACAAATAAGGCATCCCCAAGCGGGAGCTAGCTCTTCGCCACAAGGCGGTCACAAATCCCACGCAATATAAAGCAATAACATGCGAAATAATCATAATGAAACATAAGAAAACATCATGTCGACTCAAGTGAGCTCGACCCCAAAATACAGCATAAAAGTCCACAAACCTCACAGTCTCATCTCTGGGTCAATATACAATAATACTGGTAGAAAAAGTAGATGGAGTACACTAGATACAAAGAATATACAAGGTGGTACAAAAATAATAACATAACCCACCTATGAGCAAAATCTCGAGTCCAGGCAAAAGAGGCAAAAGAAGCAAGCGCACCCGCCGCTACTGTACTGACGGAGCGGACCTGCAAAAGGCTATGGCACAACGGAGGTGAGTTGCCAACTCGTGGGTAATAAATTACATCTACACAGGCTATCGAATGCATGCACACAAGCATCCAAGCATCTAAATATAGGTAAGGCAGGACATAATGGCAAGTATGTATGCAATATGGATATACTAGCAGGTATGAATGCAATGCGAATCAACTCGTGATCTGAATGTGTAAGTATAAGAAATCATGTTTTTCCCTTTAAGAATGTCTTTTGAAATACCATCACAATACCAATAGAATCAACAAGAACCTGTGTCCAGCATCGACACCTCAAAACTGTCTCAAATCCCATATCAATGTATCTCTGGCCTCAGCCATCCGGCTGACCCATCTCAAATATCAATATCTCATCATCTAGCGGCCACGGTCGGTATCCTCTGGATATCCGCCGTCCCAAACAGTCACCGGTAGGTAATCCGTCCCCTGCCAGGCTCAACGTCAACACCACATTCCTCTTGCCCCGGGGTACCTTACCGGGCCCACCATGTACCCGTGACGGTTCCTCCACTCCTCGACACGGATCTCCAAAACCACAGCAAACTCATGGTGGACGACACTTACATCACTAGAAAACCGCAATTTACATATTTTAAAAATATAATAAGTTTAGAAAATTTTGCGGCTTTCACCCGAAATCCAGAAATATCATAAAATCTCAAGAAATCCTCATAAGTGCATATATCAATGATAATGAATGCATATGGTATCAATAATCAAGTTGCGATGTGTGATTAATAGATTAAGCATGAACAATTAATATGATGAAGTACATGCACATGAATAGCAATCCTACGGTTTCATTTTAAGGAATTAAAGGCAATAGCACAAGTTTAAGTATCAATTAGTAAAAGGTTTAAATTTAAAGGTTATCTAGTGTGGTGGCATGGCAATTACCAGGGTGTGTGTGTAAGCATGAATAGTGCTCGTGCTGCATATAAAAACCTGGCAATGGTGCAGGTGTCCTATAAAATGGTTTCGCATAGGTATGTCAATATAATGCATGGATGCAGCAAATAATCATATACGTATTTCACCCCTAATTACTAACATCACTAAGAATCTTGTAAGTTACTAAAACTATCGGGCGGCTTGCGCCATCCAACGATAGTCCCCCGTAGATATTACATCTACTCACCGGAATCCCTGGCTAGCTGTGTCCAATCACCGCTTTCCCCTTTCGCGCCGCGTCTGACGTCTCCGCAACCGAACCTGGAATTTACATCAATACCAAACATAAGGTTACATATCAAGAACGACGCAAAACCCCAATGAAACTACTAATGTTCACTAGCTAGGCACAACGTGCACAAAGTGCGCGGAACACACGCGAAAATCGCAAAAACTGCCAAAAAAACGCCGATTTGGTCGCCCGGCAAAACTAAAACCCGACTACTCAAAACTCCGCACTCACGCATCCTAAACTTCATAGGAGATGCTAAAAACATCCCCAAGGTATCACAAATAATTCACCAAATAATTTTAATAAAAACCTAGTAAGCACAAAACTAGCAATTTTGGTGCAAAAATCGAAAATTAGCGATACGGTTAACACAATCCAACACAATATCCAACCACACAACTAGTTAGCCACAATCACATAAATTCAACTCATTTATCATGCTTCACAACCCATTTCCATACACAAACCCCTTTCTTGATTTTCATAAAACAACAATTACAAACCAATTTCACACATTAAAATTAACTAAATTAGCATAATTTGAAGACCACATAAACAAGGTAACTTCTTTGATTTGGTTGTGTAGGAACTAGCAAGCAAAATAAATTTAATTAACCAAATAATGGTGTGCTAAAAAACCCTAGTTTAAAACAAACTACTCTTTTATAAACTAGATTAGAAATTAGTTAAACTTTTAACACTAAAACCATATAATTAAAGGAATTTAGCCAAAAGAAATTAACTTGATGGAAATTATACCTCAATTTGAGATCTAGCAAGAATAAATTTGCTTCAAATGATGGCTTCAAGCATCAAGATCCAAGCTAGGGAGGTGAAGGAAAAGAAAGATGAAGGATGGGTTTAATTTGTAAGCTTGAAATTGCAATTTTGTTGAATTAAACATGAAGAATTTTGAAGAAATGAAAAGAAAAGAGATGAAGAGGAGGGAGTGCAGGTTTCGGCCAGATGAGGTAAGGGGAGGGTGTGGGTGTGTGGGGAAAAGTCATGAGTCAACTCTCCTAAAAGTCAATGTACCATACCTCATCAAACTATATTTAAAATAAATTCATAAACAACCCAATTCAACACAAGAAAGAAAACCAAAATGAGGCCAGAAATTTCTGGACCTGAACAAGGTGGGGCTATCCTAGGGCTGAGGGAAGAGAGAGAGGGGTTTTACAGAAGAAATTTTATGCAAAAAGACCCCCTACAAGTCAAAAATTGCAAGTTTTAGCTTAAAAGTCAATAAATTCGTTTCCTATCATAAAAATTTGTTAAAAATCAAAGTAAAATACTAAAAATTTATGTTACAACTAGATTTTAATTATCATAATTTTAAAGATTAAAATTAGCCCGGAAAAATTTGTATTTATCGCTAATTTAATGTATTTTCTTACCGGCTTAAAATAATATTAAAAAATTGAAAAATAGGGAAAAAATTTTAAAGGACCAAAATTTCATAAGTAACTTATTAGCTACTAAAAACAAGCAATTACCTATCCATTTTAGGTATAATTAGTCCTAAACTGCAAAATAACAAAAAGACGGTTTTCGGAAAAATACCGAATTTTCACCGATTTTCAGGAAAACACCAAAACGACTTTTCAAGACGCTACAAGCTTCCAGAGTGATAAGTACGACTCTAAGTCGCAGTCGGGTTTTGTCTTTACCCTTTACGGAGGGGCGGTTAGCTGGAAGAGTTCCAAGCAGGAAACCGTGGCAGACTCGACAATGGAGGCTGAATACATCGCTGCCAACGATGCTTCCAAAGAGGCTGTTTGGATCAAGAAGTTCATTACTGAACTTGGAGTGGTTCCAACGATTGAGCATCCAATACCTTTGTATTGCGATAACAATAGAGCGGTGGCTTTGGCCAAGGAACCCAGGTCCCATCAGCGATCCAGGCATATTCTGAGGCGGTATCACCTGATCCGGGAGATAGTTGATTGCCTGGAGATCGAGGTCAGGAGGGTTGACACGAAGAATAACACAGCGGATCCACTCACGAAGGCCATTACCCAGATACAGTTTGAGAGACTCTTCGGGATGCTCTATATGCGATACTACAGCAGCTGCCCTAGTGCAAGTAGGAGATTGTTAGTTATTTGTATGCCCTAGAAGCCAGTATTGTACAGATGATGTATATTATATTGGATGCTTGGACATATATAGAGATGACTGTAAGTGCACGGCGGCGTCCCGGCCGTCAATCCGACGGCCAAATGCGGAAGCGGTGATAAACTTTAATTTTGCGAACTTAGCAAACCGGCACCACCGCGCACTAAACATCCGGATCGGACCATTAAACTAGTTCTAGCTAACTACAAGATGGGGAAGAGATATACCGAGTGATCCGAGTCCTCCGGTCTTCTCATCGTCGTCCCGATCTCCTGCGGAAACTCCGGTCGTCGCCTCCTCGCCGGAAGGGCACCACATCGCCTGCATCTTTTACGGGCTCCCACCTAAATACCGAGGCAACTCGGGCACGAAGCTGGCAAGTCGACGTGCCCAAGATTTGCTGTAGAAAGTGTAGTGCTTTGTCTCTTTGGGGTTATGTTGCCTTGATGGAGGAATGAGGTTGAACTAAAATTCCAAGTGGAGCTAGAATTTGTGTAGCATGAAAATGAGATGAATAAATTTTCCCTCTCCAAAATGAAATGATCCTCACTCCCCTCTTCAAATGGCCGGCCCCCCTTATTTACAAATGGTGGAGGAAAAAACATCTTGTACAAGGGAGGTGGTGGTAGTAAAAGGTGGAGGGTGACCATATCCAAAGCATCATCACAAAATCAAATCAAACTCTAATCACCTTTAAAACAAATCAAAGGATGTAAAGAGAATCAAATGATGGTTGAAAAGAAAAGATGCCATCATAATCAATACATTTGCAAGAAACCCCTCAACAATGTGTTATTTGCAAACTTGCAAATAACACACTCCATCAAAAGGTCCGGCCGGAAAAGAACAAAGGAAAACCGGCCGGAACGGAATGCAAACTGGCAACTCCAGAAAACTGGTCCCGTAATAAATTACAGGAAAACCCCAATACTGTGCATACACACCCGCATCTGTATTCCGACCGGATACAAATGCAATGAGACAAAATCTACACTGTACTATACTAGGATCTGGCTTAAACCAAAGCCGGCTAGTAATATCCGTTCGATCCTGATCCGTGCAATACTGCACGTATCCGATCGAACCTTGCCATATATCTATACGGCCTCTAGTACTAACCGTCCGATCCTGATCCGTGCAATACCGCACGTATCTGATCGGACCCTTCCATATCTCCATACGACCTCTACAGCGTTTCGCCCGAAAGCTTGAGTAACTGTAAGTGTGGTGGACTCTAAAGACTCGTCAATACTATGGCTGTAGATTTAACCACTAGCACGTCAGAGGTATAAGCCAATACGTGACGGGCCACCAGCTATTAACCAAAAGGGACGTCGATGAGCGAACTCATCCTGACACCCTACTGAGCCTGTCGGTGACAATATCCGTACAGTCCGGTCCGTTCGTCTATGAGCATCGCATGTCGGGCCTAGGGGGTTGGTAAAAGTCAGACCCCCAAAAGCGGTACAAGTCGTGTCGGAGTGTAGCCCAGAACACCCTGAGATACTACTGGAATACCTACCAGTAAATCTCCTGCCTTGGCCAAGGACTTCGTGTAATGGCTCTCCTAAACACAGCGCGACCTCACCCCCAATACCGGGAGAGACGAACCCCTGAAGATCCGCTCACTGCCTCCATGTGGATCGGGACTGTACCCAACTAAAACCTGTTTGCACGACTCCTTTGAGCCGTGGTAGGGTAGTAATCAAAGCACAGTGGGAACTCACACGAGACAAATGATGATCCCCAGGTCGATGAACTAACCTGTACACATGTCACCTGGGAACTGCTATCTGACGTCAGGTATAAGACCAACTAGCATGTTCCCGGCGAGTCCTGTCCGGTGTACTCATAACCCAATGAGCACCTGTATACATCTTAGGTGAACCAACTGACACCAGTGGCTTGTGAGACCGGCTACCGCCCCTCGTCGGGGTCTCGAATGTATACACAAGTCTACTCTGGAGAATCGATGTCCTGTCTCGAAACTCCCACGACTAGGGACCTTTTAAGGATGTGCTTATAGACTCCAGCTCTCACTTATATGATCGCCCTCATACTGCTGGCAGTCAAGCAAGAATCCTAGGGGCTCTATCAACGTGTAATAGCGACCTGTCAGGTCGCCTAAAGCAGTACACGATGATAAAGGTAAACCAGATAGCATGCCATCATCTTGAGTAAGACTGTCCTACCGGGATAGGTCCTCCCTCAATCATTGCAATCACGTGCCTGTGATCCAATAATTGACTCTGAGGGCACTATCTCCAACAATCTCCCACTTGCACTCAAGGCTAATTATTGCGATGTCGCATACTCACAGCCCGTGTGATACCGAACACCCAACTCCCCTACCAGTCAGTCTCACAAAATCCGTTTGCGAAACTACTGCGTTCGAGGAATAGCCTCAGTGAGTGGATCCGCCTAGATGTTTCTTTCTATGTCTCTCTATATCTCAAGTTCGCGGAGAAAGCCATCTCCCGAAATGAGCAATACCTGTCTTAGAATGTCTGGATGTCTGATGGGACCTAGTTCATAAATGAACTCCAAATCCAAAATTCTTAGACTGTATCGTCAACTGAACTTAATCAGTATCCTGCGCCATGCCACCCTCAGTATTGCCTTGGACCACCTATCCAAACTACTGCCCCTCGTCAGAAGGAAAACTATAACTCTGACAACCTCCTTGTCGTCCATGTCACCTTGGAAGCCTGGAATGATAACTGTCTCCCAAATGAGGCTGTCGTTATCATATCCTTAGAACATCCACTTATGTTCTAAAACTGCTTCCGACTGTTCCTCCAGGATTGGATCAATATCAACTTATTGCATCTAGTGCAAGAACAACATCTGGTGTGGTACTTGACATCTTATGATTGACTCAATTGCCTAAGCAAGTGATCTGCCAATCATGCACATCCCTCTCTACTTTAGTCTATAAGATACCTTTAGAGAGGGTGACTCCATCACCTGTAGGTACACTACCGTGCCAGGAGTCGTCCATTCTAAATACTCTTAGAATGATGTCAAAATACCCTGATTGGGAAACCACCCAAATCTAGATCTAAAACCATAGATCTAGTAACCAGTATGTCTTATATAATGTCCAAGTCCCATGTGGAGAAACCACTGTGTGACGACCAAAGTATAACCGATCGTAGTATAGGAGTTTCTTTTCCTACTATGAGTATGTCATCCAAATACCAGGATATCACACCCTACTACCTTCTCAACAGATCCATCCCCTATTCTGATGAAGTCAAACCTATGACTGTCACATCAGAAATAGATGATCTATCTCCGCTACATCTGCTTTAGTCTATAAGTAGACATAAGCTACCTGCCCACCAATGCTTCCGCTGCTCCCACTGACTACGACAACCCTCTGGCAGAGTCATATACACGTACACTTCTGAAGCTAGTTCAGAACGACGCTATACTCATCCTCCTGCCGGGTCTCGCAGCCTGGAAACAACAGCAATGGCAAGTGTGGGTAAGCAAGAACTTCCCTGTCACCGTCCTTGAGGCTACCGGAGCACCTCTCGGGTGCCTGAAATTACCCACCGTATCTGTGGAGTGGCCAATGGAATGTCAAACCAGATTGAATCTTTAGGTTCCTTATCAAATCTTCAGTAATCGTTTGCGGTTCTGGAATCACTTCCAGTTCTACCATACTCCCACTGCTGTTTTTGAAAAAATCCATTTTTATTAAAACTGTGGAGAGTCTAGAACAATATTACTATTGATCTCCCAGATGGTAGAAAGTCAACCCTCGTCATAGCCTGGGTCAACCCACAAACAGCCATTACAGAAACGTGCCTTGAGTTATCCAGAGTCTGGTTTTAATCATAAGCCGGACAACTCCCCGTACCTTAACAATGTTAAGATATGAACTGTACTATATCCAATATAGAACCAGAGGCACTGATTTAATTGAACCAGATTCAGATCATGCATCTATCTCCAGTGCATGTCAACTAAATGGAAGGAGGCCGATCAGCGTTACTCAACTTAGGAATGCTTCCAATTATGAGTAACCTGAAAGAGAAGCAATTTCTCTTTATCATTACTATCAACTGAATACCATACACAAGTATCTACATCTTCGATCACTTTGAAGAATCCCGATACTTGCTACACCTGGTTCTCTACTCTATTCAAATACCGATAACTCCTCAAAACTTAGACCCTGTGTTTCTACGAAGAACATGTCTAAGAACTAGAGAAGTTAAAAGTAAACAGAATATAGTATGAGGACCAACCCCTCTGTCCTAATGGACAATGGACAACATACAATACTCTGTATAAGTCCGCTGAGTCTAACAACTCTTTCACTGTGTGTCGTAGGTTGAAAACTGTACTTATGGTTAAGAAGAATTACACCGCTGTTTAATGCTCCTTACCTAACCATCCACTGATATAGGTAAATGTCATCGACATAATATCAAAAAGTATATCTCACTCTATGAAAATAGACGTACAGATATATCAATTTGAAATTGGTGCACAACAGCGGATATTCAAAACCAAATATTTGCCGACCGGCAAACAGCCCAGATGATCTCCTCAAATATCACCGATTACAACGAATCCCGATATAATGAGGATGATTACTCTATTCCCAATAACTTACTCCCACTCATCATCTGTAAAACCATACAGATGTGAGAATCAAACCTGGTAAATACATACCCTGGAGCAAGTGTCCAATCGGGAAATCAGTTTTCTTTTAACAGTACACAGCTGAACTGAAACATTGAAATGTTTCGATGGGGTATCCTGGTATTCCTAGTAATGCCTCTACCATTATCCAGATTCACAACTATAACCGTATAATTCTTTGCCACCTCTCCAAATCCCTTTATATGTCTTTAGTCATTACCTTCTGCACACCCCTTAGGCCAAATGGTTTTCTTCCTTCCCTACCGTTCGGCACCAGCCTATGGTTTGGAAGAAGACTATCCAATAAGAATAATGGGTGTACTGTCCTAGTCCTAGGAGCACTCGCAATGCGAGAGAAGGTGAAGATAAAAGACAACTGAATAAACCTTATTCCTATTTCTCCTGGACCAGAATCCATCCCCGAACTGGAACAAGTTCCTTTCGAGTTCGTATATAACCATACAATGGAGTATCCAATAAACTGTGGATCTTCGTAGTGATACGGAGTGTCCTGGAGAAATACAAAGGTGATTTAGGATTGGCGAAGAAATACTTGGTTTGGTCGTGAATATCAGTCGCAATTTACTTTGCCATCTTACTAATCCCTTGCTTTGTCTTAATCTTAATACCTTCTGCACACCATCGTTATGCTAATTGGTTTTCTTCATTCCCCACCGTTCGGCACCAGCCTAAGGTTTGGAAGAAGACTATCCAATTTGCGTAATAGGTGTACTATCTCCTAAACCAAGGAGTAATCACAACTTGAGAGAAGGTAAAAGGAAAAGACAACTGAATAATCCTATCCGTTTTCTCCAGAACCGGAAACCATCCTCGAATTCCTTCGAGTTCGTATCTAACCATACGATGATTTTGTCCAATGGAAGTGGACGTTCGTAGTAATACGGGGTGTCCTGGAGAAAAGGGTAAAAGTAGGAGTGGCAATGAGGTTTGCAACTCTGACAATCCAAAAGCCAGTGTTAAGAAGGTTCGGTCAACTTGGTCACTGAGTCATAGTCTTAGGGTCGGGTCAATGGTCGCTGCCAGAGAGAGAGAGAAAAGAAAACACTCAGCGTGCACTCTATCCTAGATCAGAATGGTTACCAATTTATCTAATCTGGAAACCTCCCACTGTACCTCAAATTCTCCTCCAAACCTGAAAGAAGAATTAGTCGGGGTCACCCGAGGAGTAAACTAACTCATCAGTGGGAATCGGGATCCAACTATCATCGCATGATAACGTGACGGAATCCGCTCACGGTATCACACTCCAGCAGGTATGCGCATATCTAGCAAGTTTCAGTTCTTTTGAAACTCCCGATGTGGATTTTTACCCCATGCTCTTATGACCTTGACTTTGGCCAACAAATCATAAGTCACATGTCAAGTTCTGCCCGTCATTCTCCAGGTTAATTTGAGCCCACTCGTACAAGCCCTTGACTTTGGCCAACAAGGCTATACGACTGCCCCAAACCAACGCATCTATCTATGCTGCATATGAGTAACCAACAGCTACCAAACACTGTGCCTTGATTTTGGCCAACAAACACAGCTTGAATACTATTGACTACCCATATGAAACGACGGAGGGCTACGAATGGTTTCTGGCGAAAACCTTTAACGTAATGAACTTGATATCGTTGACGGAACTGATATCTTTTTAGAAAATATATTGACGAAAACCTTTACTAAAGAGGTCACTCCCGGTGAAGGGATCTCGGCTCTTTCCCCGTAAAATGAGGTGCAGGATATTCCAAATGAATACCACGATGCAAAGCAAAAGTAATCGGCTATAGTGAAGTTAATGCCCTGACGCAAACTTCTGTCCAAGGGGTCACTCCCGGTGAAGGGATCTCGGCCCTTGCCTCCTCGACTGAGGAGCAGGGTATTCCAAATGAATACCACGATGCAAAACAAAAGTGAACGTCCTTGCAATAACAGCTTTTTGAAAAGTGTTCCAACAACATCAGAATAGGTTTGTTTTAACTTGCATTGATCCGAATCAACGCAGTCCCATCAATTGATCACACCACAAAGAACGAAAATATACTGATGTACGTATATGCCATCCGCATTCGCCACTGAGTCCCGTCATTACCCGTTAGGTTAGCTAACTAACGACAGAGCGGGGACTGGACTAGAGCGGATGTAAAACATATACAACATCTACTAATATATATACCAATATATTATATTCGCTCAAGGCGTGAAAAAAATGCAACATCACAGAAATGTACAGCATCACAGAACAATACAGATATCTGGGATCCCCGGGTTTCACTGAGCCACTACTGAAACCCGACGTTCCCCTGGTCATGTGGATAGCCTGTGCAATGAAGTCCTAGACCCCTACAGGCGCGGCAAGTTACCCGCCAAAACCTGAAGCGAGGCAGCCCCCTTCAGCACCGTGAATGGACCACCCAGCACTTCACGGAATCCGGTAACTTGGGCACCCCTCCTGGGTCAACCTATACCCCCTACGAGCGGCGAATAGCCCGCCAATTCTAAAGTGAAGCCCCCTCCATCCCAATGCCATGAGATGCGGGCTTGTTGCCCTCCAGAACCCGGCTATCCGTGCACCCCACCGCGGGGCAATCCTAGTACAGAAAGTAAAATATACATACAACAGGTACATCGACCGCAACCAGGTCGTGCCCCCAAAAGAATAATACAAACGGGCAGTGACAGCAGTCCACATGTCGGACGCTCGCCCCGCAATATCAAATGTACATAATACAACAGAAACTGTACTAGCATTGCATCCAGGCTATCCCCCACGACCGATCCGCAACATCACAGCAAAATCACAGAACATCAACGTGAAAGTCACGTTCGCAAATCCGTCTAACCGGGCTATAGCAGTTAGACTGGATTTACCGATCAAGTGACATTCACGGTCGCAGATATAATGTAAATACTATGAAATAATGTGTTTAAAATATCCGATTGATCAAAAATTAACAAGTGGGCCCCCAAGCAATACTGTAGCAGATCAAGAAATTCTGGGCCCAATATTAATATTCCAAAACCCCTAAAATCAGCCCAGAAGCCCACTGGAGAAGTTTGACACATTGATCCCTCTAACCTGGGCGGAACCACGGCAACAAGCGGGGTTTTGCCGCGGTTCCGCGCTCCACCTGAAGGATCAATGTCTCGAATTTTCCCAGAACTCTTAGAACTTCCAGTACATTAGTTTTTTACAACCTGAAAAATTTTTGGACTTCAAAAAATTTCGACAGAAAACTGATGTGAGGAAAATGTGGTTTTTTTTTGGAATTTTGGTCGATCGGAAATGCAAACACATCAAACAAAGCTAGACGAAGTTAATGGCGAGGCTCTGATACCACTGTAAGTGTACGGCGGCGCCCCGGCCGTCAATCCGACGGCCAAATGCGGAAGCGGTGATAAATTTTAATTTTGCGAACTTAGCAAACCGGCACCACCGCGCACTAAACATCCGGATCGGACCATTAAACTAGTTCTAGCTAACTACAAGATGGGGAAGAGATATACCGAGTGATCCGAGTCTTCCGGTCTTCTCGTCGTCATCCCGATCTCCTGCGGAAACTTCGGTCGTCGCCTCCTCGCCGGAAGGGCACCACATCGCCAGCATCTTTTACGGGCTCCCACCTCAATACCGAGGCAACTCGGGCACGAAGCTGGTGTAACACCTTAGAATGTGTTTTGTAGCTAATTATATTTTAAAATGTGGTTTTCAATAAAAAGTTTACCAAATTAAGTTTTAAATATTTTATCTAAATTAATGTGTATTTTATTGGAATTTTATTAGGCACACACACACTTGTGCATGTTAACTAGGCTTGTTTTTGGTGTTTAACCATGATTAGCAACCATGGTTAACTAACCATTTCTTTAACTTAGGGTTAGGTGGGGTTTTAGTGTCATGGTTGTAACTAGTAATGATAGTTTTAAATGAAAATGAATTTAAAGAAAAAGGATTTTTTCTTTTGTGTGGTTGACTTGAGAGAGAGAGAGCATGGGCATTATGGCCTTGCCCATGCTTCATTTAATGAAGAGAGAGAGAGAGTGAGAAGGGGGGGTTCTTGTGTGTGCTCATTCTCCATCTCATTCTTTGCTTCTCTCATTATCTCACTCTCACACACACACACACACTCACTGCAGAGAGAGAGAGAAGAAGCAGCAGCAGCAGCTGCCCCAGCAGCAACATCAACAACAACAACACTACAACAACAGCATCAACTACAATAACAAAGACAATAGCAACAGCAATAGAAGTAGCAGCAGCCATCAGCATCACCATCATCATCTCAGCAACAACAACAAGAACAACAGCAGCAGCAGAAGCAGCAACAGGAGCAGAGGCAGCAGCAGAGCAGCATCAGGAGCCCCAGCAGCAGTAGCAGCTCCTCTCCACTTCTCCTCCTGCTTCTTGGGATCCAATAGGGTATATTTTCAGAACCCTATTGCTTGTTGTGTAGCTTGTGTGCTAATTAGCTAGTTTAGTACTAGTTTTGTGATTTGTGAGGTATTGTGGTAATTTGTTGGATGTGTTGGATACCCTAGTTTACTTAAGTGCTAATAGGGACATTGCAACTGAGAAATCCCCAGATTACACTAAAATACCATATAGTTTGTGTTTTGTGTAAAATTGGTGTTTTAAAGCGATATACTGGACATTTGTGATCTGCTATAGACCCGGACCTTGCAGAGTAAAATTGTGGAAACTAGGACATGATACCTAGGTCTAGAATACACCACCAGAAGACGAGACCCCAATTCCTTACTGTGGCCGCCAATTTCTTCAGTTTGGCCGCAAATTGCGGCCAAGTTGGGGAATTGGGTGTTGGGTTTTTGGCTGTGGGTCCCTGCTGTGTTGTTTAGGTCTTCGGCATGTATAGTTTTGCAATATCTTGCCTGTAGGAAAATCTGGGACTATATATCGCTTTTGTGCTTAGTTGTGTTTGCGCGATACGCGCGATACGTGAGTGAGTTCTGTGATTCAGCGTATCGCCGCGTGTCGCGATGGTTTTTAGACGCGTACACACACGATTCAGCGTATCGTGCACACGCGCGTTTAGTTCGCGACGCGAGTTTCTCGTTTCGTTTCGATATCGCGTTTCGAGTGATATGTGGCTTATATGTGATTTCCATGTCTTATTTGCAGGTTTGCAGACAGGGACTACAGACACCACTACAGGGGGAGCAGATGATAGGATTCACCCAGCGTGGAGTTTAGGTGAGTAGATATAACATCTACAGGGGAATCGCCCGCATGGCGTTATGCGTCTGGGCTAGGATTCAATTTCCTGTCGCACTTTCTACGTCATTGTAGAATTGCGTATTTACTGCATTTCCTAGATATAGCTATATACTGTGACTAGCAGCCGTAGGACACTGCACACATTATTGACGGTTCATGTTGCACGAGCACGGATTGCATGCTACACACACCGTCAATAATTGCCATGTCACACACTACCCTTTATAGCTACCATTGCTTACCACACTTGACATCTAGTATTCGGTATACCTATAGTGTATCATACCTTCAGTGATAGGTATATTTTCACTTGCGATACAGCTACAGGTATACCTCCTACATATTTTACCTATACCGGGAGGGATTTCCTACATATGTTACTATACCCAGGGGGGTATACGACATCAGTTCCTATAGGTAGATACCTAGCTACTTTTACTGATGTTACTTAGCTGTACCTCATCATGATTTCGCATACATCTGGTTCAGCTATATACTTGTGTTTACCTGCTCGCATTCAGATATATCGCATACGTCTATTCCTGTATTTATGCATTGTTTATCTGGATTTCATATGATGTTTTCGGGATTTGGGAACCGTGGGAGTTCATGAAATTATGCATACATGTAACAACCCGGTTTCCTTGATATGATATTTCGAGCGTCCCCCATGAGTTTTATCGGTGCTGATTACCTGCTCCATACGAGGTGTGGTTGCCGTATGAGAGTACATGGTGGGGCCCGGTATGGTTCCCCTCGGCAAGAAGATCGATGGGTTTGCCGATTGAGCCTGGAGGCGGGCGAGTACCTACCGGTGATTGTTTGGACCTGGCAGTTGTCTGGAGGCTACTGGCCAGAGTAGAGAGATGGATGCGGGATGACCTGTACTGTCGAGGCCGAGGGCCGACACTGCAGACGGACCCCGTGGGCTGTCCGGACTGACGGAGCCCTATATACGAGGATTTCTGTGCCGATGCTTGGCACACGGTTTCATGATATTTCTTTAACCCCCTTTTTGTATATATAACAGGGGACTTAGCCGTTGTTATATATACCCTTACACCAATATTAGTGGAATGGGACGCTAATATATGTGTATTGCCCCCATCATATTTATTTCTGCACATGTATATATATCTTTAGGATGTTAGATTCATATTGAGATTGGACTTGGGATACTAGGTGATTCATTGGGATTTGGACATTGGATATACCTATGTGATTGGTGACTTGTACATTCGGGATATAGGAGATTACTCGACGTTGTACATTGAGGAGATGTGAGACTTATTTGATGTGAGTGCCCAACGTGGGGCCTGGTTTGAGGATTTGGGATTGGAGTATCTTAGTGGATTGTGATCCTGCCACGACGTCAGGTTTCCGTGGAAAGCGACATATTCCACCCTACACCTCACCATTACCTATCTTATGCACAGATTCATATATTGGTAGTACTTGTGGTGTACCCTTATGATAGTTGCATATTTGCTTTCTCATATCTCTATTGCATGGTCATTGCATACTACTATCATGCCCTCATTGCTTCACTTATTGATTGTACCTGCTAGTGTACTCTCCCTATTTCAGTATTTGCATGGTATATTATTATTGTAATCGCATATCTTAGATTCATGCTGTACGTACATGCCTGCGATTACCTGCATATGTTTTATACTATTCACGAGTTGGCAACTCACCCCCGTTGTGCCACAGGTGTTTCAGGTTATTCCCCAGAGTAGTCGAGGCAGGCTATTCCCCTATCCAGTTATCCAGCTACCATCTTTTGCTACAGATACCGCATCAGCTCACAGTACCATTTTGCATAGGTGGGTTAGACGGTTATCTGTATTTTATATTGTACCTTCGTTGTATTTTGTACTCTCCATCAGCTATTGTATTATTTGACATAGAGACTTGGTGAGGACGTAGTGTGTATTATGGTGGATTTGATGTCTGTATATTTTCAGCTTTTCTCTACTGTCCTTATTCTTCTGTTGTATTCATATTGACTAGTCTTTATAAAAAATGGGGTGTTGCTAAAATTTTTAAGGAAAGAAAGTGAGACTTTTAAAGAATTTGGGTTGCGATTTCAATTGTTTCCAAAACTTATATTATCTTTTCCGTATTTCTCATGGTTTAGATTTCTGGGTTTGGCTTTCTTTTACTACGTTGCGTCTTTAGGCGTTGCGTAGTATTAGGGCCGTCACGGGCCATTTCTGGGTCGTGACAGCTGGCAAGTCGACGTGCCCAAGATTTGCTGTAGAAAGTGTAGTGCTTTGTCTCTTTGGGGTTATGTTGCCTTGATGGAGGAATGAGGTTGAACTAAAATTCCAAGTGGAGCTAGAATTTGTGTAGCATGAAAATGAGATGAACAAATTTTCCCTCTCCAAAATGAAATGATCCTCACTCCCCTCTTCAAATGGCCGACCCCCCTTATTTACAAATGGTGGAGGAAAAAACATCTTGTACAAGGGAGGTGATGGTAGTAAAAGGTGGAGGGTGACCATATCCAAAGCATCATCACAAAATCAAATCAAACTCTAATCACCTTTAAAACAAATCAAGGGATGTAAAGAGAATCAAATGATGGTTGAAAAGAAAAGATGCCATCATAATCAATACATTTGCAAGAAACCCCTCAACAATGTGTTATTTGCAAACTTGCAAATAACACCCTCCATCAAAAGGTCCGGCCGGAAAAGAACAAAGGAAAACCGGCCGGAACGGAATGCAAACTGGCAACTCCAGAAAACTGGTCCGGTAATAAATTACAGGAAAACCCCGATACTGTGCATACACACCCGCATCTGTATTCCGACCGGATACAAATGCAATGAGACAAAATCTACACTGTACTATACTAGGATCCGGCTTAAACCAAAGCCGGCTAGTAATATCCGTTCGATCCTGATCCGTGCAATACCGCACGTATCCGATCGAACCTTGCCATATATCTATACGGCCTCTAGTACTAACCGTCCGATCCTGATCCGTGCAATACCGCACGTATCTGATCGGACCCTGCCATATCACCATACGGCCTCTACAGCGTTTCGCCCGAAAGCATAAGTAACTGTAAGTGTGGTGGACTCTAAAGACTCGTCAATACTATGGCTGTGGATTTAACCACTAGCACGTCAGAGGTATAAGCCAATACGTGACGGGCCACCAGCTATTGACCAAAAGGGACGTCGATGAGCGAACTCATCCTGACACCCTACTGAGCCTATCAGTGACAATATCCGTACAGTCCGGTCCGTTCGTCTATGAGCATCGCATGTCGGGCCTAGGGGGTTGGTAAAAGTCAGACCCCCAAAAGCGGTACAAGTCGTGTCGGAGTGTAGCCCAGAACACCCTGAGATACTACTGGAATACCTACCAGTAAATCTCCTGCCTTGGCCAAGGACTTCGTGTAATGGCTCTCCTAGACACAGCGCGACCTCACCCCCAATACCGGGAGAGACGAACCCCTGAAGATCCGCTCACTGCCTCCATGTGGCTCGGGACTGTACCCAACTAAAACCTGTTTGCACGACTCCTTTGAGCCGTGGTAGGATAGTAATCAAAGCACAGTGGGAACTCACACGAGACAAATGACGATCCCCAGGTCGATGAACTAACCTGTACACATGTCACCTGGGAACTGCTATCTGACGTCAGGTATAAGACCAACTAGCATGTTCCCGGCGAGTCCTGTCCGGTGTACTCATAACCCAATGAGCACCTGTATACATCTTAGGTGAACCAACTGACACCAGTGGCTTGTGAGACCGGCCACCGCCCCTCGTCGGGGTCTCGACTGTATACACTAGTCTACTCTGGAGAATCGATGTCCTGTCTCGAAACTCCTACGACTAGGGACCTTTTAAGGATGTGCTTATAGACTCCAGCTCTCACTTATATGATCGCCCTCATACTGCTGGCAGTCAAGCAAGAATCCTAGGGGCTCTATCAACGTGTAATAGCGACCTGTCAGGTCGCCTAAAGCAGTACATGATGATAAAGGTAAACCAGATAGCATACTATCATCTTGAGTAAGACTGTCCTACCGGGATAGGTCCTCCCTCAATCATTACAATCACGTGCCTGTGATCCAATAATTGACTCTGAGGGCACTATCTCCAACAATGACTTTCTTGCTCGACATGATAGTATTCTATCTGGTTGCTCTTTATCTTAACAGGTATACTTGTCTCTTTATTCTGTCTTATGGTTACATATTGGTAAAGCCCTTAGGATGTGTACTTGACTACCTGGACTATGATGCGGATCATACTAGTGGGGACATGGTAAGTACAACCTTCAAGGTCCCTAGTCGTAGGTGTATCGAGACGGGGCATTGATATACCAGTTTAGACTAGCGTATACGCTTCTCGACCCATGAGATAGACGATGGATGATCCCATATCCATTGGTGTTTGACATCAAAGATGGTATACGGGTGCTCAGTGGAGACTGGGTACACTGGACGGACTCGCCGAGAACTCCCAGATGGTATTATACCTCACGTCAGATGGCAGTTCTCAGGTGACACTTGTGCAGGTTAGTCTGTAGACCCGAGATCGTCATAGAGTCTTATGTGATTCCCACTGTGCTTTGATTTCCACTTTACCACGTCCATGAGGGCGTGCATAACGGGGGTTTTTGGGTACAGTCCCGAGTCACATGGAGGCAATGAGCGATAGGAGGGGTTTTGCCTCTCCCGGTATCGGGGGTTGATGTTGCACTGTGCTCGATTGGACGTAACAGGGAAGTCCCTGGCCAGGGATGATTAGAGATTTACTCGTAAGTGTTACCAGTAGTTTCTCATCCCGTTATGAGCCTCACATCGGCACGACTTATCGGTTATTGGGGTCTGACGTTTACCACCCCTAGACTTGATATGCGACATATCAGACGAAGAGACCGGACTGCACGGTAGTGTTGCCGGTTGGCTCGACGGGAGTTGTAGCAGGTTCGCTTGTTTTCTTCTGATCGCTCAATACCCGGGTGGCCGTTACGTTTAGCTGACCGCTTGCGGCTTGGGGGTGCTTGATATGATCATCACCCACTGCCGACGTATTGACGAGTCTTAGAGTCCCACAAAGGAGTTACCTAGTCCAGGAAAAATGTTGTGGTGCGCGTATGCGATATGCGCATGGACCCGATTAAAATGCGCATATAGGATACCGTATATTGATCGGGCGGCTTGCTTTTGGTGGGGTCGTTTGTGATATGGCCGGATTGATAAATCAAGTGTTGATTTATCATTTAACCATTGGTTTCTCACTAGAAATCATTTCTTATGTTGGATGGATGTATGCATGCATGTATGTTTTTCTTTCTTTCTAGTTTCATGCACATATGGATGTGTATACATACATACATACATACATCATCTATCATGGTTGCTTATACAAAGAAAATGGTGGCAATATAAGAATCACACCATGCTTTTATTTATATAAATTATTATTGAATTTGATTTAAAACAAAAGAAAAGGAAAGGATAATTCATGGAAGCTTTCTACACTCTTCTTGACCTAACCATGCTCACCCACCATTTAACCATGGATTACTTTTCCTTTTGGGTTTTAACTCAAGTTCAATAATGATTCAACCATGGTTTGAGATGAGAGATAAAAAATATATAAAGATATATTTTTTATTTTTCAACTAGAGGTTTTTCTTTCTCTTATTAAAAAAAGGCCACCATCTTCTTCCTCCTTCTTCCATTGCTCTCTAGATTTTTCAAGTGAGCAAAATACTCATCAAATTAGGATTTTGAAGTGAGAAAAACCACCACAACATCATTCTACACAAGTCTTGACCACTTGTTTAGAGTGTGATTGACACGAAAGAGTGTGTTTGTAGTTTAACCGCAATCAATAACGGTGTCGCGTGTAGCTAGACCGAGATGAGTACGGGTCGTCCTCAGGAAAACGTTGAATCTTTTACTCTTACTTTAGATGTGTTGAAAGAGAGGAGGAAATAAGAATTTTTTAGAATGGTTTCTAGATCTACGTTAAACAAGATTGTAAAATATAGATCTAGATTATTTTAAAGATGTAGTAAATATAATAAGAGGGCTTGTAGGGTTCGTTAGGATTTAGTAGTTATGGACGATTAATTAAAAGTTACCCTTTTTATCCATTAATAGATTTAGAACTAGAACGACGGTGATGCGTGTAGATTAGAGTTTCTGGAGGGAAAAGGAATCCCACTCTTAACCCTTATCTCGACACGGAACTCCGTTCATTATCTAGCCTTTATCAAAACAATCATTAATCTAATCTCTAATCGCGGTCGGAACTAGCAAAGAATTGCTAGCGCGCCCGATTAGGATGTTAATGATTCTTTTGATAAAGTTCCTAAACTTTATAGGGCTTAAAAAGGGTTTAATTATTTTCATCGTCCATTAGCCTACCCTAATCCTACGAACCCTAACAAGCGGAGAATTACTCGCGCATGTTGGGAGAAGAAGATGAAAAGAAAGAGAGGGAAAACATAATGTAAAAAAAACAATTAAATAAAATAACTACCTTTATTAATCGACTTGAACAAACTACACTTTTAATCCATAGAAAATGATTACAACTAGTTGCTTCTTGATCTTTCCTAAGGAGGTAGTCGAACAGTCGATGATCAGCCTGGATGCGTGAGCGTCGGGAGCTTCGTGATCTCTTCGGCTTGATACCTTTTCCAAGAGGCTCTCGGTGCCCTTTTTGTTAGTGTATATGCCCTAGAGGCCATTACTGTATCATACTAGTATGTATATTACTTGATGGAAGCTTGGGATATTCACAGTTGTACAGACAATCTTGCTCAATATAGTAGTATGCTACTTGGTTTGTCTCTGCTTTAATGTGTACATGTGTGTTTATTTATTATATCACCTATACGCATTAGTAGAGCCCTTAGGATCTTTGCTTGATTACCGGCGTTGTGATGGCGATCACACTCGTGGGGGCTGGGTAATCTACAAGCACATCCTTATACACGTCCCTAGTCGTGGGAGTACCGAGATAGGGCATCGATACTCCGGAGTAGACTAGCGTATGCGCTTCTCATCCCAGCACGGGAGACGGTCTGTCCCACAGCCGTCAGTACGTCGTACTTGAGATAGTATGCGGGTGCTCGTTAGGTTACGAGTACACTGGACAGGACTCGTCGGGAACTGATGGTTGGTATTATACCTATCGTCAGTTATCAGTTCCCAGGTGACATGAGTACAGCTTAGTCCGCTGACTTGACACTGTCACTTCGCCTCGAGTGTGTTCCCACTGTTCTTTGATTACTACCCTACCACGGCTCTACCGAGTCGTGCAAACAGGTAGTAGTTGGGAGCAGTCCCGAAGCACTTGGAGGCAGTGACGGTTATGTAAGTCTACGCTAGCGCCCCGGCAGTCTACAGACGCCAAATGCGGAATAAAAACTTTTAAACTGGCGCTATCGTATACTTTAACCCGGATCTGCCATTATTGCTAAACTAACAAACTGTAAAGAGTGTAGAATGGTTATACCGAACGATCCGAGTCCTTCGTTCTTCAACCATCATCCCACGCTCCGTTGCGGCTGCTCCGATCTCGTCGATCTCTGATCTCCTCGTCGAGGTGGCACCACATGATCGGTTCTTTAAACGGGCTCCCGCCTCTGACTCGAGGCAACTCGATCGTCAAGTTTGCTAAAAGAGACGACCAAGATTGATGTAGAGAATGAGTAGATGACTTTGTCTCGTTCCGTCCAAAGCTATGGACGGACGGTTAATGAAGTTGCCGAAGGAATCGGGTGATGGAATGAAATGGACTGTGAAATTCCATACACCGATAAAACCTATCATAATCTTTTCTCTCTAAAAATGAAACATCAAGTGAAGTCATGAGAGAGAGAGAGAGAGGAGGCTATATAGAACAAAGGAGGGTGGTGAGTGTAGGATCTCCAAGTGGTGACCATATCCTATCATACTTATCACAACCTAACAACAAAGCATGAATCATAAGCATAGTCATCAAATCAATTAATGCATCCAATTAAAACCCTACACCAAAATAGCCTAGTCACCACATCTAGAAAATTCTAGAACACTGACTCACCTCATCAGTAGAAAAGATAAATCCGTCTTTAACAGAATGTTAAAAGACGGCTAATAGAAAACTGGAAACCGGCAACTTCCAAAAGTAATCCTGAAACGACTTTCAGGATAACCCCGAAACTGTATAAATATACCCGCATTTGTATTACGACCGAATACAAATGCAACTGAGACAAAGATATTATACCTACTCAATATAATACTCAGATCCGGCTTAAACTAAAGCCGACCAGTATCATCTGTCCGAAAATCGACACGTGCGTAAACGCACGTGCATTTTCCGAACCCTGCCATAAAACCATACGGCCTCTACAACGTTTCGCCCGAACTTGGGAAACTGCCTGTGGGGGACTCTAATGACTCGTCAGTACCCTGGCAGTGGGTTTAACCACAAACCGTCAGCGGCACTAGCTATGCATAACGGCTGCCCATGGACTGACCTCAAGGGTGGCCGAGGAGCGAACTCAAGGGAGACCGATGAGCGAACTCCTCCGAAAACCCTACTGAGCCTAACAGTGACAATGTATATACAGTCCGGTCCGTTCGTCAATGAGTATCGCATATCTGCCTAGGGGGCTAGCAACGTCAGACCCCCAATAGCAGTATAAGTCGTGTCGGAGTGAAGCCTCAATACACCCTGAGATACTACTGGAGTACTTACCAGTAAATCTCCTACCATGGCCATGGATTTGTGTAATGGCTCTCCTAGACACAGCACGATCTCGCCCCCAATACCGGGAGAGACGAATCCCCTGCCGATCCGCTCACGTGCCTCCATATGGCTCGGGACTGTACCCAAAAGCTACCTGTTTGCACGACTCCTTTGAGACGTGGTAGGGTAGAAATCAAAGCACAGTGGGAACTCACACGAGACAAATGACGACCTCAGGTCGATGAACTAACCTGTACACATGTCACCAGGGAACTGCTATCTGACGGTAGATATAATACTAACTAGCAGATTCCCGGCGAGTCCTGTCCGGTGTACTCATAACCTAATGAGCACCTGTATACATCTTAGGTGATCCAACTGACACCAATGGCTTGTGAGACCGGCCACCGCCCCTCGTCGGGGTCTCGACTGTACACACTAGTCTACTCCGGAGTATCGATGCCCTGTCTCGAAACTCCCACGACTAGGGACCATAATTAAGGATATGCATATAAACTACCCAACTCTCACGTATATGATCGCCATCATACTGTTGGTAGTAAAGCAAGATCCTAAGGGCTCTATCAAAGTGTAACATGCAATCAGTCACCTGAACATGTACACGACTGATAAAGGCAAACCAGATAGCATACTATCATCTCGAGTAAGACTGTCCTACCGGGATAGGTCCTCCGCAATCATTGCAATCACGTACCTGCGATCCAATAATTGACTATGAGGGCACTATCTCCAACAATCTCCCACTTGCACTCAAGGCTAATATTGCGATGTCGACTACTCACAGCCCGTGTGAAACCAACACCCAACTCCTCTACTAATCAGTTTCACAAAGCCCGTTTGTAAAACTATTGTGTTCGAGAAATAGCCTCAGTGAGTGGATCCGCCTAGAAGTATCTTTCTATATCTCTCTTAATCTCAAGTTCGCGGAGAAAACCATCTCCCGAATTGAGTAATACCTGTCTTAGAACATGTCTGGATATCTGATGGGACCTTAGTTCATAAATGAACTCCATATCCAAACTTCTTAGACTGAATCGATCACTGAACCTAATCAGTATCGGGCACCATGCCACCCACAGTATTCTCTTGGACCACCTGTCCATAATACTGTCCCTCTTCGTCAGAGAGAAAAACTATAACTCTGACAATCACTCTGTCATCCATGTCACCTTTGAAGCTTGGAATGATAACCGTCTCCCGAAGGAGGCTGCCGTCATCAAATCCGTAGAACATGCACTTATGTTCTATAACTGCTTCCTTATGTTTCTCCAGGATTGGATTAATACAAACTTATTGCATCTAGTGCAAAACTAACATTTGGTGTGGTACTTGACATCTCATGATTGACTCAATTGCCTAAGCAAGTGATCTGCCAATCATGCACATCCCTCTCCCCTTTAGTCTATACGACATCTTTAGAGAGGGTGACTCCATCACCTGCAGGTACACCACCATGCTAGGAGTCAACTATTCCAAAAACCATTAGAATATCTGTCAAAGTACCCACATTGGGAAACTACCCAAATCCAGATCTAAAACCATAGATCTAGAAACCAGAATGTCAAATATTATATCCATATCCTGTCTGGAGAAACAACTGTGTGACGACCACAGTACAACCGATCGTAGTATAGGAATTTTTCATCCTATTCTGTGTATGTCATCCATATACCATGACATCACAGCCTACTACCTTCTTAACTGATCCACCCCTTATTCTGATTGAAGTCAAACCCATGACTGTCATATCAAAATTAGATGATCTATCTCCGCTATAACTGCTCAAGTCTATAAATAGATATAAGCATCTTGCCCACTATTCTTCCGCTGCTCCCACTGACTACGACAACCCTCCTACCGGGTCTCATATCCTGGAACAACAGTAGTGTCAAGTCTGGGTAGATAAGAACCTCCCTGTCACCGTTCTTGAGCCTACCGAAGTACCTCTCGGGTGTCTGAGGTTACCTACCATACCGGCGGAGTGGCTATTGGAATGTCAAACTTGATTTAATATATATGTCCTATTAAATTTTCCGTAATCGTTCGCGGTTCTGGAATCACTTCCAGTTCTACCATACTCCCACTACTGTTTTCTGAAAAAGATCCATTTTTACTAAAACTGTGGCGAGTCAAGAACAATATCACTATTGATCTTCCAAATGGTAGAATATCAACCCTCGTCATAGCCAGGGTCAACCCACAAACAGCCATTACAGAACCGTGCCTTGAGTTATCCAGTGTCTGGTTTTAAGCATAAGCTGGACAACTCCCCATACCTTAGTTTCTTTTAAGGTACGATCCATTCTATATCCAATACAGAAACTTTGGCACTTATTTAATTGGAACCATATTCGAATCATGCAGCTGTCTCCAGTGCATATCAACTTTAATGGAAAGAGGCTAATCAGCATTACTCAACTTAGGAATCCATCCAATTATGAGTAACCTGAAAGAGAAACACGTTTCTCAAAACCATCACTATAATCTGAATACCAATCACAAGAGTCTACATCTTCGATCTCTTTGAAGAATCCCGATACTTGTGATACCTGGTTCTCTACTTTATTCTTATACCCACAACTTCTCAAAACTTAGACCTTGTATTTCTACGAAACACTCGTCTAAATACTAAAGAAGTTATAAGTAAACAGAACATAGCACGAGGACCTATCCCTTTGTCCTTATGGACACTGGACAACATACAATACTCTGTATAAGTCCGCTGAGTTGAACAACTCAAAACCTGTGCGTTGTAGGTGGAAAACTGTACCCTGGCGATTTCCTCAAATATCACCAATTGCAACGAATTCCGATATAATGAGGATGATCACCTAATTCCCAATATCTTACTCCCACTCATCATCTGTAAAACCATACAGATATGAGAATGAAACCTGGTAAATACATACCCTTGGAGTAAGTATCTAATCGGGAAAACAGTTTTTCCTTTAACAATGCACTGAAACATAAAAATGTTTCGCAGGGGTATTCTGGTATTCATAGCAATGCCTCTTCCATAATCCAATTCATGACGTTAACCGTATATTTTATTGCCATCTCTCCAAATCCCTTTATTTGTCTTTAGTCGTTACCTTCTGTACACCATCGTTAGGCTAAATGGTTTTCTTCCTTCCCTACCGTTCGGCACCAGCCTATGGTTTGGAAGAAGACTATCCAGTAAGCATAATAGGTGTACCCTCCTTAACCAAGGAGTACTCGCATCTCGAGAGAAGGTGATGATAAAAGACAACTGAATAATACCTTATTCTTTTAAAGGTGAAATAGGAGTGGCGATTAAGTACGCGGTTTTGGTCGTGAATGATAACAGTCGCAATTTACTTTGCCCTATTTCTAATCCCTTTATTTTGTCTTTACATATTACCTTCTGCACACCCTACTTAGGCTAATTGGTTTTCTTCATTCCCTACCTTTTGGCACCAGCCTATGGTTTGGAATAAGACTATCCAATAAGCGTAATAGGTGTACTCTCCTAAACCAAGGAGCCCTCGCAACCTGAGAGAAGGTGATAATAAAAAACAACTGAATAAGCCAATTCTATTTCTCCTGAACCTGAACCGGGATCCATCCTCGAAGAAGTCCCTTCGAGTTCGTATATAACCATACGATGGATCTATCCAATGGAAGTGGATATCCGTAGTTATACGGGTGTTCTGAGAAATACAAAGGGTAAAAGAAGGAGTGGCAATGACTTATGCAACTTAGACAATCCAAAAGCCAGTATTTTAAGAAGGTTCGGTCAACTTGGTCACTGAGTCATAGTCTAGGGTCGGTCAAAGGTCGCTGCCAAAGAGAGAGAGAGAAAAGAAACACTCTGCGTGCACTCTAACCTAGATCAGAATGGTCATCATTTTATCTAATCCGGAAACCTCCCACTGTCCTGTCAAATTCTCCTCCAAACCTAAAGAAGAATCAATCGGGATCACCCGAAGAGTAAACCAACTCATCAGTGAGAATCAGGATCCAACTCTCATCGCATGATAACGTGATGGAATGCATCCACGTTACTCATACTCCAGAAGGTATGCGCATACTCGGCAAGTTTCAGTTTCTTTAGAAACTCCTGATATAGTTTTTGCCCCATGCTCTTATAACCTTGGCTTTGGTCAAAATGTCATAAGTCACATGCCAAGTTCTACCCATCACTATCTTGTCAATTTGAACCCACCCGCACATGCCCCTGACTTTGGCCAATCGGCAGAACGACTGTCCCAAACTAACTCATCTATCTATGCAACAATTGAATACCCAGCAGCTACCAAACACTATGCCTTAACTTTGGCTAAAATGCATAGCTTGAATACTACTGAATACCCAAAAGAAGTGACGGAGGGCTACGGCTGGTTTTTGGCGAAAAAACCTTTAGCGTAGTGAACTTGATATCGCTGAAGGAACCTGATAGCTTTTTAAAATATAGTGGCGAAAACCTTTTGCTAAAGAGGTCACTCCCGGTAAAGGGATCTCGGCTCTTTCCTCGTGGAATGAGGTGCAGGATATTCCACTGAATACCGCTATGCAAAGCAACTTGTAATCGACTATAGTGAAGTTATTACGCTGACGCAAACTTCTGCCCAAGGGGTCAGTCCCGGTGAAGGGATATCAGCCCTTGCCCCGTCGAATGAGGTGCAGGATATTCCACTGAATACCGCTATGCATAACAAAAGGAAACGTCTTTGCAATAACACTTTTTAAATTGTTCCAACAACTGTAAACAGGTTTGTTTTTCTTTGCGTTGATCAGAATCAACGCAGTCCCATCAATAATCACACCATAAAAGAACGAAAATAAAATGTACGTATATGCCATCCGCATTCGTCACTGGGTCCCGTCATCACCCGTTAGGTTACTTAACTAACGACAGAGCGGGGACTGGACTAGCGCGGGTGTAAAACATATACAACATCTAATAGTATATAAACCAATATACATAATCGCTCCAGGCGTGATAATATGCAACATTACAGAAAAGTAATAAGCATCACAGAACAATACAGATAATCTGGGATCCCCGAGTTTCACAGAGCCGCTGCTGAAACTCGACGTTCCCCTGTCGTGTGGATAGCCTGTGCAATGAAACCTAGACCCCTACGGGTGCGGCAAGTTACCCGCCAAGACCTGAAGCGAGGCAGCCCCCTACAGCATAGTGAATGGACCACCCAGCACTCCACGGAATCCGGTAATCTTGGGCTCCCCTCCTTGGGTCAACCTGTACCCCCTACGAGTGCGGCGAATAGTCTGCCAATTCTGAAGTGGGGACCCTCTGCCTCTCAAATCCATGAAATGCGGACCCGTTGCCCTCCAGAACCCGGCCATCCGTGCACTCCGTCGCGGGGTAAAACCTAGTACAGTAATAAAAATAGTACAATAGGTACATCGACCGCAACCTGGTCGTGCCCTAAAAGAATATTATACAACAGGCAGTGACGGCAGTCCACAAGTTGGACGCTCGCCCCGCAATATCAAATGTACAAATAAACTCAAACTGTACTACCATTGCACACTGCTATCCACCACGACAAATCCGCAACAATACAGCACAACACAGAACATCAACGCGAATGTCACGTTCGCAAACCCGTCTAAAAGAACTATAGCAGTTAAACGCCGTTTACCGATCAAATGGCATTCCCGGTCGGAGATATAATGTAAGCACTGTAAACTAACGTGTTTAAATTTCGATCGACCAAAGACCAAATTTCAAAAAGTGGGCCCCAAAGCTTACTGGTGAACAGTAACAAAATCTGGGCCAAAAATTTATATACCAAAAACCCCAATATCCCACCAAGAACCCACTGGAAAAAAATTGGAGCACGTGCTCCTCACATGGCCGCGGAAGCGCCGCCAAACCATTGGTTTGGCCGCCCTTCCGCGGCAACTTGGAGGAGTCACGACTCCAAATTTCGTCGTGGGTCTTATAATTCTCTGCTCTGATTTTCAAGACATCCAGAAATCAATTTCGACACCGTTTAAAAACAACAGAAACTGTCAAGTAAGGAAAATGATATTTTTGGCAGTTTTCGATTTTCGGTCGGATCGATGTTTTAAACGCGTTAGCACAAGTTAGTATAGCAAAATGGTTAGGCTCTGATACCACTGTAAGTCTACGCTAGCGCCCCGGCAGTCTACAGACGCCAAATGCGGAATAAAAACTTTTAAACTGGCGCTATCGTATACTTTAACCCGGATCTGCCATTATTGCTAAACTAACAAACTGTAAAGAGTGTAGAATGGTTATACCGAACGATCCGAGTCCTTCGTTCTTCAACCATCATCCCACGCTCCGTTGCGGCTGCTCCGATCTCGTCGATCTCTGATCTCCTCGTCGAGGTGGCACCACATGATCGGTTCTTTAAACGGGCTCCCGCCTCTGACTCGAGGCAACTCGATCGTCAAGTTTGCTAAAAGAGACGACCAAGATTGATGTAGAGAATGAGTAGATGACTTTGTCTCGTTCCGTCCAAAGCTATGGACGGACGGTTAATGAAGTTGCCGAAGGAATCGGGTGATGGAATGAAATGGACTGTGAAATTCCATACACCGATAAAACCTATCATAATCTTTTCTCTCTAAAAATGAAACATCAAGTGAAGTCATGAGAGAGAGAGAGAGAGGAGGCTATATAGAACAAAGGAGGGTGGTGAGTGTAGGATCTCCAAGTGGTGACCATATCCTATCATACTTATCACAACCTAACAACAAAGCATGAATCATAAGCATAGTCATCAAATCAATTAATGCATCCAATTAAAACCCTACACCAAAATAGCCTAGTCACCACATCTAGAAAATTCTAGAACACTGACTCACCTCATCAGTAGAAAAGATAAATCCGTCTTTAACAGAATGTTAAAAGACGGCTGATAGAAAACTGGAAACCGGCAACTTCCAAAAGTAATCCTGAAACGACTTTCAGGATAACCCCGAAACTGTATAAATATACCCGCATTTGTATTACGACCGAATACAAATGCAACTGAGACAAAGATATTATACCTACTCAATATAATACTCAGATCCGGCTTAAACTAAAGCCGACCAGTATCATCTGTCCGAAAATCGACACGTGCGTAAACGCACGTGCATTTTCCGAACCCTGCCATAAAACCATACGGCCTCTACAACGTTTCGCCCGAACTTGGGAAACTGCCTGTGGGGGACTCTAATGACTCGTCAGTACCCTGGCAGTGGGTTTAACCACAAACCGTCAGCGGCACTAGCTATGCATAACGGCTGCCCATGGACTGACCTCAAGGGTGGCCGAGGAGCGAACTCAAGGGAGACCGATGAGCGAACTCCTCCGAAAACCCTACTGAGCCTAACAGTGACAATGTATATACAGTCCGGTCCGTTCGTCAATGAGTATCGCATATCTGCCTAGGGGGCTAGCAACGTCAGACCCCCAATAGCAGTATAAGTCGTGTCGGAGTGAAGCCTCAATACACCCTGAGATACTACTGGAGTACTTACCAGTAAATCTCCTACCATGGCCATGGATTTGTGTAATGGCTCTCCTAGACACAGCACGATCTCGCCCCCAATACCGGGAGAGACGAATCCCCTGCCGATCCGCTCACGTGCCTCCATATGGCTCGGGACTGTACCCAAAAGCTACCTGTTTGCACGACTCCTTTGAGACGTGGTAGGGTAGAAATCAAAGCACAGTGGGAACTCACACGAGACAAATGACGACCTCAGGTCGATGAACTAACCTGTACACATGTCACCAGGGAACTGCTATCTGACGGTAGATATAATACTAACTAGCAGATTCCCGGCGAGTCCTGTCCGGTGTACTCATAACCTAATGAGCACCTGTATACATCTTAGGTGATCCAACTGACACCAATGGCTTGTGAGACCGGCCACCGCCCCTCGTCGGGGTCTCGACTGTACACACTAGTCTACTCCGGAGTATCGATGCCCTGTCTCGAAACTCCCACGACTAGGGACCATAATTAAGGATATGCATATAAACTACCCAACTCTCACGTATATGATCGCCATCATACTGTTGGTAGTAAAGCAAGATCCTAAGGGCTCTATCAAAGTGTAACATGCAATCAGTCACCTGAACATGTACACGACTGATAAAGGCAAACCAGATAGCATACTATCATCTCGAGTAAGACTGTCCTACCGGGATAGGTCCTCCGCAATCATTGCAATCACGTACCTGCGATCCAATAATTGACTATGAGGGCACTATCTCCAACAGGTTAGACAGGATTCGTCTCTCCCGGTATTGGGGGTTGACATCACGCTGTGTCTAGGAGAGCCATTACACGAGTAGTCCCTGGCCAGGGCAAGCGAGATATACTGGTAGGTTCCAGTGTTATCTCAGGGTGTTTTGGGCTTCACTCCGGCACGACTTGTACCGCTATTGGGGGACTGACGTTTACCGCCCCCTAGGCCCGCCATGCGATGTATCAGACGAACAGACCGGACTGTACGGAGATTGTCACATACAGACTCAGTAGGAGTTCGGATGGGTTTACCTCATCGGCCTTCTTATCGACATCTACCTGGGGACCGTTACGTACAGCTAGTGCCGCTTGCGGTCTGTGGTTAAACCCACTGCCAGCGTAGTGTCGAGTCTTTAGAGTCCCACACAGAGAGTTTCCCTGCACTGAGCGAAACGTGTAGAGGCCGTATGGTTTTACGGCAGGGCTGCGATCACTTACGTACACTAGTGTGCGTATGATGTTCGGGCAGGCAGTACTAGTGGGCTTTGGTTTAAGCCAGATCCTAGTATTGCACGGATGGATGTGTTTTGTCTTCTGCGCATCCGCGTTCTACGGAATACGGATGCAGGTGTGTATGCACAGTTTTCTGGAGCGATGAAGGAGGAGGTGCCTCATTAGGGTTTTGGCAGATGGTTCGGCCAAAACCGCTATGTGGCAGGCTCATTAGGGTTTTGACAGTTGATTCGGTCAAAACCATATTGAGGCGGACTCATTAGGGTTTCGACAGTTCGTTTGGTCAAAACCATAATGAGCCGGGGACATTATTTACTAATCCTTTCATTGATAATTTTGTCATGGCTAATTACATTGACCATTTGACCATCTTGACTTTGTTGACCTTTTGACCAAAGTTGACTTGGACCTTCTTAGAAGATCTAAAGTATTCTTTGGTTTTCTTTTTTTTTAGTTATGATAATGGTCATGTCATTTGTAGCCATCACCTTTATCTTGATTGGATTTGTAATGATGATGTTTATGCATTATTGCAACCATGGTTAGCTTTTCTCTTGGTTAAAGCATTTCATTTGCTAATTCTCATTCTCTCTCTTAAAAAAATGAGAAGCTCCATGGTTGCTAGATAATCTCCTTCTTCTTCCTCCTCTTGATCTTCTCCTTTGATCTCATGTGTTGAGAGAAAAAGGATTCTACTTGACAAACACATCCATACATCCTCTCTACACAACCTAGGGCTTCTAGATTAGCAATCTCCTTGCCCTAGTTACCTCGGCTTGAGGTGGAGCTCGGCGTACATCTCTCGGGTGGATCGTCTTCGACTCAAGGAGGCCGCGGAGGTGACCGAAGTCCGGATCAACCTTTGAGCAAGCCATGAAAAGAACAACTAGAAGAGAAGAACATCAAAGAAGAACAACAACAAGAAGTGAAGGAGTTCAAGTTGAGGTATAACCACTTTGCCGAGTAGTTAATTCTTCTTTGCAAGTACGCTAGTTTAGTTTAGCAAAGATCCGGCTTTTACGGTCCATGTTAAAAAGTTTAGAAAAAAATTTTGATTTACCGTTTCCGCAACCCCGAAAGTACCGGGAGAGGTAACGTGGACCTAACAGTGGTATCAGAGCCTAACTAAACATAAACTAGCTAGGTAGCAAAGTATATCGAAGTTCGAAACGGAAAAATCGAAAAAACCAAGTTGTAAAAAATCTGAGTTTCTGTTAAAACTTTTTCTGGTCAAAACAAAATTTGTTATATCCCAAAAATTATCTCAGGGTTTTTACAAGATAACCACCAAAAACGAGACAGCAACTCCACCAAAGCGCCGCCCTTCCGCGGCAATAGCAAGCTATTGCCGCGGAAGCGCGGCCGACTTGGTGAGTTACTGTGTGGTTTTTGGTGCAGTTTGTTTCTGACATGGTTTGAGGATTTTTCAGATATATTATAAGTGCCCAGATTTTCCAGAATAGAAATTTGTTTTTGGGGGCCTATAATTCCGTATTTTTTTTTCCGAACTTCAATATACTTTGACTATGATGGTTATATCAGTGATGTTGCATGTATTGAACGTCGGCTAATCGCTATAAGACGATTGGTCGGGGTTATACATGATCTGTGATTGTTATTGGTGTGTGGATATGAATGGATTGGATTGTCGCGGGTGAATAGCCGGGGTGGATGTGAGATGAGCTTTTGTTTTTCTTTCATTCATTGTAAATGTAAATTGATGTAATAATTATTATTTGTTTGGCCGCACAACCGGGTCGGGGTTGTAGCCGTCATTGTATAATTCTTTTTACTATTTTTGCTCCTAGGATAGACCCATGGAGGGGTGCACAAACTACCGGGTAGCTCGAAGTGCCGAGTGGCCTACTCATGGCATTGAGGGAGGTTGCTTCGCTTCGGGTACTTGGCGGGTAGTTTGCCGCACCCGTAGGGGTCTTGGGTGGGGTATTTGGCTATTCACCGCGACCGTGTTATCCGCTTTTCGTTCCAGGCTCGAAAGAATTGCGGATTGCTAGTATATCCAATGTATTCATCTGTGATCTGTAATGTCTATCATTGCTTTCTATTTAGGCGTTGCTTATGTTTTACAGCCGCGCTAGCCCAGCCCCCGCTCTGTCGTTAGTTAAGTAACCTAACGGGTGATGACGGGGCCCCGTGGCGAATGCGAATGGCATAAGCGTACGTCATATTTTGGTTGTTTTCTGCAATGGTAGGTTTTAAATGATGGGACGCATTAAAAGAACTAATGCAAGAAAATAAACCTAAAAGACGTTGTTGGAACAAGTTTTTCAAAAAGCTGTTATTACAAGGACGTTCATTTTTGTTTTGCATAGCGGTATTCGGTTCTGAATGCCCAGCACCTCAGTCGACGAGGCAAGGGCCGAGATCCCCTCACCGGGAGTGACCCCTTGGACAAAAGTTTGCGTCAGGGTAATAACTTCACTATAGTCGATTATTCTTGCTTTGCATCGAGGTATTCATTTGGAATATCCTGCACCTCATTCGACGAGGAAAGAGCCGAGATCCCTTTGCAGGGAGTGACCTCTTTAGCAAAAAGTTTTCGCCACTATATTTTCAAAAACCTGTATCATGTTCCTTCAACGATATCAAGTTCATTACGTTAACGGGTTTTTCGCCAAAAACCCAGCCGTAGCCCTCCGTCGTTTCGGATAATTAATACTAAGTATTCGTGCTGCGTTTGTTGATTATTCGTCAAGACACAGTGAACGGTAGCTGAGTAATAATTCTCTGTTGCACTGATAGATGCGATTAGTTAGGACGGTCGCATGATTTTGTTGATTATTTGTCAAGGATCATGCGGGCGGGTCTAATGCAATCCTGGATAACGACGGGTTGAACTTGACTAGGACCTTTTGATTTGTTGATTATTCGTCAAGGTCACTTGGGTCCTAGGGGCAAAAACCACATCGGGAGTTTCAAAAGAACTGAAACTTGCAGATTTAGCATACCTTCTGGAGTGTGGTGACTAGAGTGGATTCCATCTAGGTTATCACACAATGACAGTTGGATCCCGATCCCACTGATGAGTTGGTTTACTCTCGGGAGATTATTTCACTTAACGATCAATGCTATAAACCTAGTAGGTGTCTAGAAAGGTGTTAGCGGGGTTACGCCCCTAGGGAAAAGAGGTTCTTTAATTAAGGAACTTCGCGAAAGCGTTGGAAAACCTCCCTCGAAGTACCGACACTAGCCTGGCTGAAAGGTTAAGCAAGTATTGTGACGTGAATTAAACCCCGGCTAGTTCTTCTTTTAAAAGGTTTTAAGAAGAATTTGAGGAAACAGTGGGAGACATCCTGGTTAGATAAATTAATAAACCAATCTAATCTTGCAAGAGCATACGCTGAGTGTTTCTTTTCTCTCTCTCCAGGCAGCAACCTTTTCACGCCCTAATCAAGATAATAAAATGTATCGCTTGACCGAACCGAATTCTTATTCGGGACTGGGGAAAGTTGGTTCAGCTCTAACTTGTGACAACAGTCATGAGTATGAGAATGGGAAAGAGGAAAGTATGGATTTCCAGGATACCCAGTTGAAGAAGAAGCATGGTTTTGCATCTACTTCAGGTGTTCTTGTAATTGAGAACTGTTTTACGGTCAGCCCTACCTCCTGGGTACTTGATACCGGATCAGGATCTCATATCTGTAATTTATTGCAAGGACTGAGAAAAAGTAGGAAAGTTGCACCGGATGATATGTCGCTCAGAGTAGCGAACGGAGCACAAGTTAATGCGGCAGCCGTCGGTGAATATCACCTAGTATTGCCGAATGGCAAAACTATGATTTTGAACGATTGCTACTATGTACCCTCCATGGTTTGCAACATCATATCAGTTTCTTTACTCGATAAAGATAGATATAAGTTTGTTCTTGAAAAGAATATCATGAACATTTACCTTGATGAGGTACTGGTTGCAGAGGGTACACTGTTTAATGGTATCTACGTTCTAAATCAGAATACAGTTCTCAATATACAAAACACACGCAAGAGGAAGAATTCAGATACGAATGAATCCTACTTGTGGCATTGTAGACTTGATCATGTCGGAGAGAAAAGACTGAGTAAGTTGCATAAAGATGGACTCTTGGATGCGTTCGAGTTTTCATCTTATGAAACTTGTCATTCTTGTCTCAAAGGAAAGATGACCAAATCTCCGTTCACCGGACATGGAGAGAGAGCAGCAGAGCTCTTGGGACTCGTACATAGTGATGTATGTGGTTCGATGTCTATACATGCAAGGGGTGGGTTCTCGTACTTCATCACATTCACTGACGATCTCTCTAGGTTCGGATATGTGTATCTGATGAAACACAAATCTGAAGCTTTTGAGAAATTCAAGGAATTCAGAAAGGAAGTGGAGAACCAGACAGGCAAAAGTATCAAGATCCTCCGGTCTGACAGGGGAGGGGAGTACTTAAGCACGGAATTCCTAGATTACTTAAAAGAGAATGGTATTCTCTCTCAGCTTACTCCTCCTTATACACCACAGCACAACGGTGTATCGGAGCGGAGGAATCGTACCCTATTAGATATGGTTCGCTCCATGATGAGTAGTGCTGAGTTACCTCTTTCATTCTGGGGACATGCGCTTCAGACAGCGGCATACCTATTGAATCAAGTTCCGTCCAAATCTGTGCCTAAAACTCCGTATGAAATATGGAGCAGTAAGAAACCATGTCTGAAGTTTATTAAGATATGGGGTTGTCCGGCCTATGTAAAAACACAGAAACCGGACAAGTTAGAGGCACGGTCAGTTCTCTGTAAATTTGTGGGATATCCTAAAGACTCACTAGGATATCTGTTCTACCACACTGAGGAACAGAAGGTGTTTGTATCTCGCCACGCCACCTTCTTAGAAGGGGAGTTTCTTGCAAAAGAAACTAGTGGGAGTTCGGTAGAACTGGAAGAAATTCAGCGACCACAAAATATAACTGAAAATTTGGAGGAACCGCTAGATTCTATAACCCCAGACGAACCTCAGCCACTCCGCAGATCTGGTAGGATTTCTCATCCGCCCGAGAGATACTACGGTTTTCTCATAGACGGGGATCGAGAGGATTGCATCTTGGAAGAAGATGACCCTACCAGTTTCAGGCAGGCCATTATCAGTAGGGACTCTGATAAGTGGCAGGAAGCAATGCAATCCGAAATGGAGTCCATGTACGCCAATAAAGTGTGGACCTTGGATATTGCTCCACCCGGGGTAAAACCCGTTGGATGCAAATGGATCTACAAAAGGAAACTTGGTGTAGATGGGCAGGTGGAAACCTATAAAGCTAGACTCGTTGCAAAAGGTTTTCGTCAAAGACCTGGTTTGGACTATGACGAGACTTTTTCTCCGGTGGCTATGCTCAAATCCATTCGGATCTTACTTGCCATTGCTGCCTTCCATGACTATGAAATCTGGCAGATGGATGTTAAGACGGCTTTCCTAAACGGTTGTTTGGAAGAGTGCGTTTACATGGATCAACCAGAAGGTTTCGTAGACAGTGGGAGCAGCGGAAAGGTGTGCAAGTTGCTTAAATCCATTTATGGATTAAAGCAGGCATCACGGAGCTGGAACATCTGTTTTGATGAGGCAATCAAGGAATTTGATTTCATCAAGAACGAAGATGAACCCTGTGTTTATAAGAAGATTGTAGGACGAACTGTCGTGTTCCTAGTCTTGTACGTGGACGACATTCTTTTGATAGGAAATGATATTCCTATGCTACAGTCGGTCAAGCTGTTTTTGTCACAAAGGTTCTCCATGAAGGACCTGGGTGATGCCTCGTACATTCTGGGGATCAAGATCTATAGAGATAGATCCAAGAAACTGTTGGGACTTTCACAGTCCAGGTACATAGAGACCGTACTAAAGAGATTTAGTATGGAGGGTTCCAAGCGCGGTAACATACCCGCATTGCACGGAATTACCCTCTCCAAGAAGATGTCTCCTAAGACTGACGAGGAGAGGGTTCGCATGAGCACTATACCCTACGCTTCGGCGGTAGGATCTATAATGTATGCGATGCTATGTACAAGACCAGATGTAGCTTACGCGTTGAGCACGGTAAGCCGGTATCAGTCAGACCTAGGGGAGGACCACTGGACAGCAGTGAAGAACATTCTCAAGTACCTAAGGAGGACTAAGGAGATGTTCCTGGTTTACGGTAATGGAGACCTCAGGGTCGAGTCCTTTACCGATTCAAGCTTCCAGAGTGACAAAGATGACAGCAAGTCTGTCTCGGGTTTTGTGTTTACCCTCAACGGAGGGGCGGTATGTTGGAGGAGTTCCAAGCAGGATACCGTCGCAGACTCGACGATGGAGGCTGAATACATTGCTGCAAGCGATGCCGCAAAAGAGGCGGTCTGGATAAAGAAGTTCATTAGTGAACTTCAGGTGGTTCCGTCCATTGTTGACCCAATACCTTTGTATTGCGATAACAATGGGGCTATAGCTTTAGCGAAGGAACCAAGGTCCCATCAGAAATCCAGGCACATCTTAAGGCGGTATCACCTGATCAGGGAGATCATTGATCGACAGGAGATCGAGGTGCGGAGAGTGGACACAAAGGACAACACTGCGGACCCATTCACGAAGGCTTTACCCCAGACTCAGTTCGAGCGGCTGATCGAGATGATAGGTCTTCGATACGCCAGTACATGGCCTTAGTGCAAGTGGGAGATTGTTAGTGTATATGCCCTAGAGGCCATTACTGTATCATACTAGTATGTATATTACTTGATGGAAGCTTGGGATATTCACAGTTGTACAGACAATCTTGCTCAATATAGTAGTATGCTACTTGGTTTGTCTCTGCTTTAATGTGTACATGTGTGTTTATTTATTATATCACCTATACGCATTAGTAGAGCCCTTAGGATCTTTGCTTGATTACCGGCGTTGTGATGGCGATCACACTCGTGGGGGCTGGGTAATCTACAAGCACATCCTTATACACGTCCCTAGTCGTGGGAGTACCGAGATAGGGCATCGATACTCCGGAGTAGACTAGCGTATGCGCTTCTCATCCCAGCACGGGAGACGGTCTGTCCCACAGCCGTCAGTACGTCGTACTTGAGATAGTATGCGGGTGCTCGTTAGGTTACGAGTACACTGGACAGGACTCGTCGGGAACTGATGGTTGGTATTATACCTATCGTCAGTTATCAGTTCCCAGGTGACATGAGTACAGCTTAGTCCGCTGACTTGACACTGTCACTTCGCCTCGAGTGTGTTCCCACTGTTCTTTGATTACTACCCTACCACGGCTCTACCGAGTCGTGCAAACAGGTAGTAGTTGGGAGCAGTCCCGAAGCACTTGGAGGCAGTGACGGTTAGACAGGATTCGTCTCTCCCGGTATTGGGGGTTGACATCGCGCTGTGTCTAGGAGAGCCATTACACGAGTAGTCCCTGGCCAGGGCAAGCGAGATATACTGGTAGGTTCCAGTGTTATCTCAGGGTGTTTTGGGCTTCACTCCGGCACGACTTGTACCGCTATTGGGGGACTGACGTTTACCGCCCCCTAGGCCCGCCATGCGATGTATCAGACGAACAGACCGGACTGTACGGAGATTGTCACATACAGACTCAGTAGGAGTTCGGATGGGTTTACCTCATCGGCCTTCTTATCGACATCTACCTGGGGACCGTTACGTACAGCTAGTGCCGCTTGCGGTCTATGGTTAAACCCACTGCCAGCGTAGTGTCGAGTCTTTAGAGTCCCACACAGAGAGTTTCCCTGCACTGAGCGAAACGTGTAGAGGCCGTATGGTTTTACGGCAGGGCTGCGATCACTTACGTACACTAGTGTGCATATGATGTTCGGGCAGGCAGTACTAGTGGGCTTTGGTTTAAGCCAGATCCTAGTATTGCACGGATGGATGTGTTTTGTCTTCTGCGCATCCGCGTTCTACGGAATACGGATGCAGGTGTGTATGCACAGTTTTCTGGAGCGATGAAGGAGGAGGTGCCTCATTAGGGTTTTGGCAGATGGTTCGGCCAAAACCGCTATGTGGCAGGCTCATTAGGGTTTTGACAGTTGATTCGGTCAAAACCATATTGAGGCGGACTCATTAGGGTTTCGACAGTTCGTTTGGTCAAAACCATAATGAGCCGGGGACATTATTTACTAATCCTTTCATTGATAATTTTGTCATGGCTAATTACATTGACCATTTGACCATCTTGACTTTGTTGACCTTTTGACCAAAGTTGACTTGGACCTTCTTAGAAGATCTAAAGTATTCTTTGGTTTTCTTTTTTTTTTAGTTATGATAATGGTCATGTCATTTGTAGCCATCACCTTTATCTTGATTGGATTTGTAATGATGATGTTTATGCATTATTGCAACCATGGTTAGCTTTTCTCTTGGTTAAAGCATTTCATTTGCTAATTCTCATTCTCTCTCTTAAAAAAATGAGAAGCTCCATGGTTGCTAGATAATCTCCTTCTTCTTCCTCCTCTTGATCTTCTCCTTTGATCTCATGTGTTGAGAGAAAAAGGATTCTACTTGACAAACACATCCATACATCCTCTCTACACAACCTAGGGCTTCTAGATTAGCAATCTCCTTGCCCTAGTTACCTCGGCTTGAGGTGGAGCTCGGCGTACATCTCTCGGGTGGATCTTCTTCGACTCAAGGAGGCCGCGGAGGTGACCGAAGTCCGGATCAACCTTTGAGCAAGCCATGAAAAGAACAACTAGAAGAGAAGAACATCAAAGAAGAACAACAACAAGAAGTGAAGGAGTTCAAGTTGAGGTATAACCACTTTGCCGAGTAGTTAATTCTTCTTTGCAAGTACGCTAGTTTAGTTTAGCAAAGATCCGGCTTTTACGGTCCATGTTAAAAAGTTTAGAAAAAAATTTTGATTTACCGTTTCCGCAACCCCGAAAGTACCGGGAGAGGTAACGTGGACCTAACACTTTTATAGTGCAAAGCCAGAATCTTATTGTTGAAAACTTGCTAAAATATAGCATATATTTACCCCAAAAATCCTCTGCCCCTAACTCCACAATATTGCGGCGGATCCGCGGCCCAAGGGTGGGTTTGGCTGTGGATCCGAGCTCAAAGGTGGGGATCTCTTTGTCAGTTTTCTTTGGCTTTCTGATTGTGACATTTGGAAATCTAAGGCACCTTTAGAATTAAGAAATCTTCTCTCTTTTGCTTCCAGACTTGGTCTCCAAGTTTTGCTTCTTAATTTGGTAAGATTTCTTCAACAACTTGATTTGCTTGATTCTAGCCTTGAAAATTCTGCACAACTTGGAAATATTCTGCACAACAACTCAAATAAGATTTTAGTAGACTTTGTTCTACTAGGATTAGATCAATAATATTATTTGCATACATTTCCTACCAAATACTAATTAAAATTATATTAACACATGGAAAATGGTGTTTTTACACATAAACCCTTATATGTATAATATATTATAATAAAGTCATTTTTTAATATGAAAATGGTAGGAAAAATGTAATACAAATGTGCAGTTTTATCAACTGAACAAATACCCCCAAACTTATCTTTGATCGTCCCGAGCAAACTAGTTTATTTAAGAGGAGAAAAAGAAAGGAGAAAACTAAGCACACTTTCGTAGGCGGACACGATTGCACTGAGCATGTGCAACAAGCCGTTAAACCTCTAGGTCTCCCTAGTAGGAGGAGTGTTGTCTCCTGAGGGTTTTCAGCAGATTACACCCACAAAATCCAATAACAAAAGAAAGATGGTGAAATTTACATATAAAGATAAGAACCATAAAAGAAAGGCCTTGAAAAGAAGAGTTTCCAACTATACTAGCTTTTCAGTTGTTATGAGCCCTATCTTAATAGTCATGAAAAAATGTTAGAAATCACATCATCCCTCAATAAAACATCGTCTTTATTCTTCATTCCTACCTTTCATCCAAACATTGATCATATAACCCCACGTGTGTGTAAAGAACATCCCTACACTCGGAGAATTCAATTCAAGCTATCATACTCTTGTCCATCTGCCTTAGTACTTTTTAATTTAATGAATATTAAGATTTGCTCACACATTTTCATGCGACCGTTAATACTTCTTGAGGTACTAACAGACCGATTACTTATGTGCTTGCTGATTAGGTGATAATATTTTCCTCGTCTTGCACCACCTAAGGCTTAGCAGTGACTCCCAGACCAGTTGGCCTTAGGGCACTAGGTGAAGAGGCACCCTCGCTATATTTTTTTATTGCTGCCTTGGCGATAACAAAACCAGTGTTCATTTTTTTTCTTTTCACCATTTTTATATTTTCTTCATATTTTTTTTTCCTTCATACTTTGGCTTTTAGACAAGAGCATTTCAAGGTATCCTCTACTATCCCGAGTTTCAAGACGTGTGTAAGTGCATATAGTAGGGTATCAACATTTAAATGTTCGGCTTCTAGAATAGAAACTATTTTTCAGACTTATTTTTATTCTCAGATTAGTGACTTCCTTCATCTTACTAACCCTTGGGACAACAGCTCATAACTACTTATTACTAGTTCGTTTAAGAAAACTTATAATTTTCTTGGTTTTCTTAAACTATTCCTATCTTTTGGATGTAATTTTTCACTTTCTACTCTTTTGTTATAATTTTTTTATTTTTTTTAATTTTTGAAAATGTTGTGCTTATGCAAAATATGATGCAAATTGATGTGTAAATAAGCACAAACCTCCCCCAAACCTGTTTACAGCAGTGTCCTCACTGATGTCATCCGTTAAGCTCAAAAAACCTGTAGACTTGGGAGGAAATTATTAATGGGGGCAAGAATATATGAAAGTGAAAATCCTCCCCCAAACTTATTTTAGGCTCACAATTTTGTAAAAATCATTTTCTTTCAAGAGCCAAAATATACCGCCCCTCTCCCAAACTTGAGTTAAACAATTTTAATCTTTTAAAATCACATGAGGGGGTCAAGGTTATTGGTCAATGCCAAGATTTGCAAAGACCGAAGGTCAACACCAACCATTCAAAAATTTTATCGATGAAGCACCAAGGCTGGTGGAAGAACATGTCACCTATTGACGTGAAGAAGTGGGGAGGTGACAAGAGGTGTATTGGAAAAGGATTGTGTCTCAATTTGGAGAGACGACATAGTGATAGTAATGATGGATTACTCGCATTGTCATGATTGTCCAAAAGAGGGGGTGGAGGTCCAATTTCTTCATCTTGGAGTTGATTCATCTCAACACCCGTGTCTTGTAAAAATGCGAGTTCATCAGCGAAAATTTCCTCAAAGCTTTCATCGATACCCCGAAAAATAATGTCATCAGAAAAAATGGGGTGATCGTCAGACTCAATATAAAGTTCCTCATTAGATGTTGACCCGGACAATTCGGTGGAAGAGTAAATGGTTGGGTCAAACAACAACATATGAAAAGAGTCTGTATCATGAGGTTGATCAAATTCGCTGCTGTCGACATCCATTAATTCGACAGAACACACATGAGCATAGCGTTCGGAGGGTTCACTTCCCAACTTGTAAATGTTAAGCTCAATTGACTTCTTTCCAAAGGATAGGGTCATAGAGCCGTTTCTACAATTAATTACTGCGTTGGAAGTGGCCAAAAAGGGTCGACCGAGTATCACCGGGATTTGATTGCGTGGGTTCGCTACAGGTTGTGTATCTATAACGATAAAGTCCACAGGGAATATGAATTCCCCGACTTTGATTAACACATCCTCTAGCTCACCCCTTGGTTGGGTGATAGATCGATCGGCCATCTGAAGAGTGCAATGCGCAGGTTTTAACTCTCCGATCCCTAATTGCTCATACACAGAATACGGAAGCAAGTTAACACTAGCACCAAGATCGAGTAGAGCACGATTGATATTTTTACCCCCAATGGAAATAGAAATTGTAGGACTTCCGGGGTCCTTTCGTTTCTTGGGTAGTTGTTGTGTAAAAGCTGTGCTCACATTACTCGCAAGGAAAACTTTTTTAGGTACTTGAACTTTTCTCTTCCTAGTGCACAAGTCCTTTAGGATTTTCGCATATGACGGAACTTGTTGAATAGCATCTAGGAGAAGAATGTTTATGTTAACTTGCTTAAAAATTTCCACAATTTTCTCCATTTGTGGACTTGGTCTGTTGCCCCTTAACCTGTTTGGATAAGGTGCTTGATCAATAAGTTTTGGGTCCAACGTTTGTGGAGAAGACTGTGGGGATGGATTCGATCCCAAAATTGGAGTAGGAATCGACTTAGATAGATTTGAGGAAATGGGCGAAGGGTTCGAGCCTTGGGAAAAACGGAGAATAGGCTCGGATGAAGGTGGGAGACTAGACGAATTAAGGGAAGAAGAAGAAGCCGGGGTATCATTGATGTCACTATCATCACACTGCTCACCCACTCGGTCATTCAGCACTTTTCCCGATCTCAACGTGGTAACAGCACTCACATTATAACTTTGTGAGTGGCCAGGATTAGGTATGGGTTGAGATGGGAGTTTCCTTTTCTCTCTTGCACTCATTGCGGCATTTAACTGTGCGATTTGGTTTTCTATTGATTTGATACTCTCACCATGGGAGGAGGAGTTTTTCGTTAGGGTATCAATAGAAGACCTTATCTCAGCCGAATTTTGCATGGATTGTTTCATGAACATATCCAAAGTTTGTGCAAGTGAGTTGTCAGTACCGGCCACTTATGGTGTAGAAATGTTGGCCGGATTTTGGAAATTTTGTGACTGAAAGGGGGGCTGATTCTGTGGTTGTGGTTGCTGTGGAGGAGGTCTTTGATAATTGCTTTGTTGGTTTTGATTCCAAGCAAAGTTAGGATGATTCCTTCATCCTTGATTGTATGTGGAAGAATAAGGATCGTTTCTAGGTCGCTGCTGAAAAGCAGCATTAGCTTGAAACGATGCATTCATAGGACATTCTTCCGTTAAGTGTGAAGGATCCGAACAGCAACCACAGACGGTCTTAGGAAGCGTGACCTGATTTAGGGAGAATGTTGAGAACTTGTTTTCAATGGCATCGAGTTTCTTCTGAATCGCTGCCATTTCGGCTTTTACTGCGATAGAAACATCGAGCTGGTGAATACCTCCCTTAGTTGAAGGTGGTCTTACGCTTTCCCACTGCAACGTGTGTTCAGCAAGGTCTTCCAGATATTTCCAAGCTTCACCGTCATCTTTAGACATGAAATTGCATTGACACATTGTTTCAAGCATCTGCTTTGTCGCTGGATTAATGCCCTCATATATAATCCGACATAAATCCCATCTATTGATTCCATGATGAGGACATTGGACAAGCAGATCTTTGAAACGTTCAAAGCACTTCCAAAATGGTTCATTAGGAAGCTGGGTGAACTGGTTGATCTCGCTTCTCACGCGGGCAGTCTTATGGTTTGAGTAAAACTTCTTAAGAAATGCTACGACGAATTCATCCCAATTAGCGATAGAGTGTGCGGCAGTATTATAAAGCCATTTTTCTGCCAAGTCGCACAGTGTGAATGGGAGAAGACGTAAGCGCATAGCATCTAAAGTCAATTGTGAGGTACCCATCATTGCGCATATGTTTTCGAATTTGGTGATGAAAACGTATGCGTCTTCCGACTCAAGCCCGTGAAATTTGGGGAGCAGGTTGATGTAGTGGGGTTTAATTTCGAAATTATCCCCGTTAGGTGGTGGAAGAGATAAACAAGTAGGAAGGGGACCACGAATAGGATAGCATCTCTCTTGGAGAGAGATGCGCGGTGGATTCTGCGCACCTACGGGCGGTGGCAGCGTGGTGTTATACTCTGATGGAGTGTCGTCCATCTCGGTCGATGTGGTGTGTGGTGGGGGAAAAGAAGATGAAGAAGTACCGACTTCGGCGTCGATAGCAGGAACGCGGACAAAATGGGCACTAGGATCCCGTGTCCAGCCGAGCATGCACTAAGCAGGTTTAGTGCAAGTGGCAGCGTGTGTGTGATTTAAAATTGGCTTGTTTTGAAAAATGTGGGACTCAAGACAAATCTCCCTAAGATGCACAAGCAACCCTAGAATTAAGGTCACCTAGGTCCTGTCTCTAGACCGCTCCTAGACTTCCAAAGGACAAGCCGCAAGATAAATCCTCTACCGCCTCTGTACTACCCTTGTAGCCAGGTAAGTGCCAGGTAAGTGGGAAGGAACCACGTCGTGGGCCTAATTAAAAACCACTAGCCTTTGTCAGACTTGCCTAGGCACTACAAAAGTAATGCAGATAAACGATAGATTACCCACGACCTTCATCTGTCCTTATTGAGCGCGACAGTCCTTAGAGTCTGGTCTAGATATTTTTTAAATTAATGAAGGGTTGATCTATATGCTCGGTTTGTGATTTGTGGGGCTTAGGAAGGGTGATGAAATCCCCACCTAATCTTGATTTGGTCTTTGCCCCTTAGAGTCCGTATTAAATATGCAAAACAAAACCAATCACAAAACTTTTGCAAAAAGATTTTTGAGCGGCGCAATTTTGCAAAGAATCCTGCAGAAGTTAGATTTTATTGGATTTGAGAGGAGAGAGAAGGAGTTGAGAATCTTACCAGAGAAGTTCGGAACCCTAGATCTCCTGTTTCCTCAAGTCCGTGACTCCAGATTCCCTCGCAAAATTCACACACAAATCGTTAAATATGCAATTTGCAGTTTTGTTTTAATAATGATATGAATCTTCTAAGAATTCAACACAAATAGTAAAAATAAAAAATTACGCACGTATCCCCGGCAACGGCGCCATTTGATTGACACGAAAGAGTGTGTTTGTAGTTTAACCGCAATCAATAACGGTGTCGCGTGTAGCTAGACCGAGATGAGTACGGGTCGTCCTCACGAAAACGTTGAATCTTTTACTCTTACTTTAGATGTGTTGAAAGAGAGGAGGAAATAAGAATTTTTTAGAATGGTTTCTAGATCTACGTTAAACAAGATTGTAAAATATAGATCTAGATTATTTTAAAGATGTAGTAAATATAATAAGAGGGCTTGTAGGGTTCGTTAGGATTTAGTAGTTATGGACGATTAATTAAAAGTTACCCTTTTTATCCATTAATAGATTTAGAACTAGAACGAAGGTGATGCGTGTAGATTAGGGTTTCTGGAGGGAAAAGGAATCCCACTCTTAACCCTTATCTCGACACGGAACTCCGTTCATTATCTAGCCTTTACCAAAACAATCATTAATCTAATCTCTAATCGCGGTCGGAACTAGCAAAGAATTGCTAGCGCGCCCGATTAGGATGTTAATGATTCTTTTGATAAAGTTCCTAAACTTTATAGGACTTAAAAAGGGTTTAATTATTTTCATCGTCCATTAGCCTACCCTAATCCTACGAACCCTAACAAGCGGAGAATTACTCGCGCATGTTGGGAGAAGAAGATGAAAAGAAAGAGAGGGAAAACATAATGTAAAAAAACAATTAAATAAAATAACTACCTTTATTAATCGACTTGAACAAACTACACTTTTAATCCATAGAAAATGATTACAACTAGTTGCTTCTTGATCTTTCCTAAGGAGGTAGTCGAACAGTCGATGATCAGCCTGGATGCGTGAGCGTCGGGAGCTTCGTGATCTCTTCGGCTTGATACCTTTTACAAGAGGCTCTCGGTGCCCTTTTATAGTGCAAAGCCAGAATCTTATTGTTGAAAACTTGCTAAAATATAGTATATATTTACCCCAAAAATCCTCTGCCCCTAACTCCACAATATTGCGGTCGATCCGCGGCCCAAGGGTGGGTTTGGCCGCGGTTCCGCGCTCAAAGGTGGGAATCTCTTTGTCAGTTTTCTTTGGCTTTCTGATTGTGACATTTGGCAATCCAAGGCACCTTTAGAATTAAGAAATCTTCTCTCGGTTGCTTCCAGACTTGGTCTCCAAGTTTTGCTTCTTAATTTGGTAAGGTTTCTTCAACAACTTGATTTGCTTGATTCTAGCCTTGAAAATTCTGCACAACTTGGAAATATTCTGCACAACAACTCAAATAAGATTTTAGTAGACTTTGTTCTACTAGGATTAGATCAATAATATTATTTGCATACATTTTCCTACCAAATACTAATTAAAATTATATTAACACATGGAAAATGGTGTTTTTACACATAAACCCTCATATGTATAATATATTATAATAAAGTCCTTTTTTAATATGAAAATGGTAGGAAAAATGTAATACAAATGTGCAGTTTTATCAACTGAACAGAGTGTTAGCTTCGATTTTCATTCTTGATCTTGCGAAGTTGCTAGCTTGGACAAAGCGGACTCCGGGTGGATCATCGGTGACCTAGAGGTGTTCAAGCGGACCTTTTACAAACCCCAAGTAGCCGAGGAGTCTAGCGTAGGGAGTTATAAAGGTTGTACTCTCAAAACCCTAGCTTTTCTTTCATGAGATGATGTGCAAATCATGAAACCGTAATTTTTCTAGGAACGATCCGATGTCTGTTAACTTAGCACCATAAAAATTTGAACTTTGTCACATGTGATGCTTCCAAACTCAACATAAGGTGCTAGGTAAACCTTTCACTATTGATCTTCCAGATGGTAGAAAGTCAACCCTCATCATAGCCCGGGTCAACCCACAAACAGCCATTACAGAAACGTGCCTTGAGTTATCCAGAGTCTGGTTTTAAGCATAAGCCGGACAACTCCCCGTACCTTAACAATGTTAAGATATGAACTATTCTATATCCAATATAGAAACAGAGGCACTGATTTAATTGGAACCAGATTGAAATCATCCAGCTGTCTCCAGTGCATGTCAACTAAATGGAGAGATGCCGATCAGCATTACTCAACTTAGGAATGCATCCAGATATGAGTAACCTGAAAGAGAAGCAAGTTCTCAAAAACATTACTATCAACTGAATACCATACACAAGTATCTACATCTTCGATCACCTTGAAGAATCTTGATACTTGCAATACCTGGTTCTCTACTTTATTCATATACCTATAACTTCTCAAAACATAGACCTTGCATTTCTACGAAACACATGTCTAAGAACTAGAGAAGTCACAAGTAAACAGAATATAGTACGAGTACCAACTCCTCTGTCCTCATGGACACTGGACAATATACAATACTCTGTATAAGTCTCCTGAGTCCAATAACCCATTCCCTGTGTGTCGTAGGTTGAAAACTGTACTTATGGTTAAGAAGAATTACACCGATGTTTAATGCCCCTTACCTAACCATCCACTGATATAGGTAAATGTCATAGACATAATTTCAAAAAGTTATATCTCACTTTATAAAAATAAACGTACAGATATATCAATTTGAAATTGGTACATAACAACGGATATTCAAAACAAAACATTTGTCGTCCGGCAAACAACCCTGGCGATTTCCTCAAATATCACCAATTACAACGAATCCCGATATAATGAGGATGATCACCCAAATTCCCAATAACTTACTCCTACTCATCATCTGTAAAACCATACAGATGTGAGAATCAAACATGGTAAATACATACCCTGGAGCAAGGACTAATTGGGAAATCAGTTTTCTTTTAACAATACACAGTGAAACTGAAACATGTAAATGTTTCGAAGGGGTATCCGGGTATTCCTTAGTAATGCCTCTTCCATTATCAGATTCACAACTATAACCGTATATTTCTTCTCCATCTCTCCAAATCCCTTTATATGTCTTTAGTCATTACCTTCTGTAAACCCCTTTAGGCCAAATGGTTTTCTTCCTTCCCTACCGTTCGGCACCAGCCTATGGTTTGGAAGAAGACTATCCAATAAGCATAATGGGTGTACTCTACTAATCCTAGGAGTACTCGTAACCTGAGAGAAGGTGAAGATAAAATACAACTGAATAAACCTTATTCCTATTTCTCCTGAACCAGAATCCATCCCCGAACTGGAACAAGTTCCTTCGAGTTCGTATATAACCATACGATGGAGTATCCAAATGACTGTGGATCTTCGTAGTGATATGGAGTGTCCTGGAGAAATACAAAGGTGAAGTAGGAGTGGCGATGAAATACTTGGTTTGGTCGTGAATAGCAGTCGCAATTTACTTTGCCCTCTTACTAATCCCTTTATTTTTCTTAACTTATTACCTCCTGTACACCTGTAAGTCTACGCTAGCGCCCCGGCAGTCTACAGACGCCAAAATGCGGAACAAAACTTTTAAACTGGCGCCATCGTATACTTTAACCCGGATCTGCCATTATTGCTAAACTAACAAACTGTAAAGAGTGTAGGAAGGTTATACCGAACGATCCGAGTCCTTCGTTCTTCAACCATCATCCCACGCTCCGTTGCGGCTGCTCCGATCTCGTCGATCTCCGATGTCCTCGTCGAGGTGGCACCACATGATCGGTTCTTTAAACGGGCTCCCGCCTCTGACTCGAGGCAACTCGATCGTCAAGTTTGCTAAAAGAGACGACCAAGAATGATGTAGAGAATGAGTAGATGACTTTGTCTCACTTCGTCCAAATCCGTGGACGATCGGTTAATGAAGTTGCCGTGGAAATCGGGTGATGGAATGAAATGAACTGTGAATTCCATACACCCCAAAACTATCATATCTTTTCTAACCGATGAATTCTACCACCATGAGAGAGAGAGAGGGGCCGGCCTCTTATAGTGAAGAGGGAGGTGACCGTAGGAGAGGGGGTGACCATATGATAAATATCATGAAGAAATATCAAGCATAAAGATCTTTAGCTAAACAAGAAAATGGTTAAAATCAAAGCATGACTCATATTAACATAGTCATCACTTAATAAATGCACCATTAAAGCCAAGATGACTCATTAGCCACTTCATCACTTCTAGAAGCTTCTAGAATGATGACTCACTCATATCAGAAGAAAAGATAAATCCGTCTTTAACCGAATGTTAAAAGACGGCTGATAGAAAACTGGAAACTGGCAACTTCCAAAAGTGATCCTGAAACGACTTTCAGGATAACCCCGAAACTGTATAAATATACCCGCATTTATATTACGACCGAATATAAATGCAACTGAGACAAAGATATTATACCTACTCAATATAATACTCGGATCCGGCTTAAACCAAAGCCGACCAGTATCATCTGTCCGAAAATCGACACGTGCGTAAACGCACGTGCATTTTCCGAACCCTGCCATAAAACCATACGGCCTCTACAACGTTTCGCCCGAACTTGGGAAACTGTCTGTGGGGGACTCTAATGACTCGTCAGCACTCTGGCAGTGGGTTTAACCACAAACCGTCAGCGGCACTAGCTATGCGTAACGGCTGCCCATGGACTGACCTCAAGGGTGGCCGAGGAGCGAACTCAAGGGAGACCGATGAGCGAACTCCTCCGAAAACCCTACTAAGCCTAACAGTGACAATGTATATACAGTCCGGTCCGTTCGTCAATGAGTATCGCATATCCGCCTAGGGGGCTAGTAACGTCAGACCCCCATTAGCAGTATAAGTCGTGTCGGAGTGTAGCCTAGAACGCCCTGAGATACTACTGGAATACCTACCAGTAAATCTCCTGCCTCGGCCGAGGGCTTTGCGTAATGGCTCTCCTAGACACAGCACGATCTCGCCCCCAATACCGGGAGAGACGAATCCCCTGCCGATCCGCTCACGTGCCTCCATATGGCTCGGGACTGTACCCAAAAGCTACCTGTTTGCACGACTCCTTTGAGCCGTGGTAGGGTAGAAATCAAAGCACAGTGGGAACTCATACGAGACAAATGACGACCTCAGGTCGATGAACTAACCTGTACACATGTCACCAGGGAACTGCTATCTGACGATAGGTAAAGTACTAACTAGCAGATTCCCGGCGAGTCCTGTCCGGTGTACTCATAACCCAATGAGCACCTGTATACATCTTAGGTGATCCAACTGACACCAGTGGCTTGTGAGACCGGCCACCGCCCCTCGTCGGGGTCTCGACTGTACACACTAGTCTACTCCGGAGTATCGATGCCCTGTCTCGAAACTCCCACGACTAGGGACCACAATTAAGGATATGCATATAAACTACCCAACTCTCACGTATATGATCGCCATCATACTGTTGGTAGTAAAGCAAGATCCTAAGGGCTCTATCAAAGTGTAACATGCAATCAGCCACCTGAACATGAACACGACTGATAAAGGCAAACCAGATAGCATACTATCATCTTGAGTAAGACTGTCCTACCGGGATAGGTCCTCCGCAATCATTGCAATCACGTACCTGCGATCCAATAATTGACTATGAGGGCACTATCTCCAACAATCTCCCACTTGCACTCAAGGCTAATATTGCGATGTCGACTACTCACAGCCCGTGTGAAACCGAACATCCAACTCCTCTACTAATCAGTTTCACAAAGCCCGTTTGTAAAACTATTGTGTTCGAGAAATAGCCTCGGTGAGTGGATCCGCCCAGAAGTTTCTTTCTGTATCTCTCTTAATCTCAAGTTCACGGAGAAAGCCATCTCCCGAATTGAGTAGTACCTGTCTTAGAACATGTTTGGATATCTGATGGGACCTTAGTTCATAAATGAACTCCATATCCAAACTTCTTAGACTGAATCGATCACTGAACCTAATCAGTATCGGGCACCTTGCTTCCCACAGTATCCTATTGGACCACCTGTCCATAATACTGTCCCTCGTCAGAGGGAAAACTAAAACTCTGACAAACACTCTGTCATCCATGTCACCTTTGAAGCCTGGAATGATAACCGTCTCCCGAAAGAGGCTGCCGTTATCAAATCCGCAGAACATGTACCAATGTTCTAAAACTGCTTCCTTATGTTTCTCCAGGATTGGATTAATACAAACTTATTGCATCTAGTGCAAAACCAACATTTGGTGTGGTACTTGACATCACATGATTGACTCAATTGCCTAAGCAAGTGATCTGCCAATCATGCACATCCCTCTCCCCTTTAGTCTATACGACACCTTTAGAGAGGGTGACTCCATCACCTGCAGGTACATTACCATGCTAGGAGTCAACTATTCTAAAAACCATTAGAATATCTGTCAAAGTACCCACATTGGGAAACTACCCAAATCCAGATCTAAAGCCATAGATCCAGAAACCAGAATGTCAAATATTATATCCATATCCTGTCTGGAGAAACAACTGTGCGACGACCACAGTCCAACCGATCGTAGTATAGGAATTTTACTTCCTACTCTGTGTATGTCATCCAGATACCATGACATCACACCCTACTACCTTCTTAACTGATCCATCCCCTATTCTGATTGAAGTCAAACCCATGACTGTCATATCAAAATTAGATGATCTATCTCCGCTATAACTGCTCAAGTCTATAAATAGACATAAGCTACTTGCCTACCATGCTTCTGTTGCTCCCACTGACCACGACAACCCTCCTACCGGGTCTCATATCCTGGAACAACAGTAGTGTCAAGTCTGGGTAGATAAGAACCTCCCTGTCACCGTCCTTGAGGCTACCGAAGTACCTCTCGGGTGTCTGAGGTTACCTACCATACCTGCGGAGTGGCTATTGGAATGTCAAACCTGATTGAATGTATAGGTCCTATTAAATTTTTCCGTAATCGTTCGCGGTTCTGGAATCACTTCCAGTTCTACCATACTCCCACTACTGTTTTCTGAAAAAGATCCATTTTACTAAAACTGTGGCGAGTCAAGAACAATATCACTATTGATCTTCCAAATGGTAGAATATCAACCCTCGTCATAGCCAGGGTCAACCCACAAACAGCCATTACAGAAACGTGCCCTGAGTTATCCAGTGTCTGGTTTTAATCATAAGCTGGACAACTTCCCGTACCTTAATTTCTTTTATGGTACGAACTATTCTATATCCAATATAGAAACTTTGGCACTAATTTAATTTGGAACCATATTCAAATCCATGCATCTGTCTCCAGTGCATATCAACTTAATGGAAAGAGGCTAATCAGCCTTACTCAACTTAGGAATCCATCCAATTATGAGTAACCTGAAAGAGAAATACGTTTCTCAAAACCATCACTATCATCTGAATACCATTCACAAGAATCTACATCTTCGATCTCTTTGAAGAATCCCGATACTTGTGATACCTGGTTCTCTACTTTATTCTTATACCCATAACTTCTCAAAACTTAGACCTTGTATTTCTACGAAACACTTGTCTAAATACTAGAGAAGTTATAAGTAAACAGAACATAGTACAAGGACCTACCCCTTTGTCCTGATGGACACTTGGACAACATACAATACTCTGTATAAGTCCGCTGAGTTAAACAACTCAAAACCTGTGCGTCGTAGGTAGAAAACTGTACCCTGGCGATTTCCTCAAATATCACCAATTGCAACGAATTCCGATATAATGAGGATGATCACCTAATTCCCAATATCTTACTCCCACTCATCATCTGTAAAACCATACAGATATGAGAATGAAACCTGGTAAATACATACCCTTGGAGTAAGTGTCTAATCGGGAAAACAGTTTTTCTATAACAATGCACTGAAACATGAAAATGTTTCGTAGGGGTATCCTGGTATTCATAGCAATGCCTCTTCCATAATCAAATTCATGACTTCAACCGTATACTTTATTGCCATCTCTCCAAATCCCTTTATTTGTCTTTAGTCGTTACCTTCTGTACACCATCGTTAGGCTAAATGGTTTTCTTCCTTCCCTACCGTTCGGCACCAGCCTATGGTTTGGAAGAAGACTATCCAGTAAGCATAATAGGTGTACCCTCCTAAACCAAGGAGTACTCGCATCTCGAGAGAAGGTGACGATAAAAGACAACTGAATAATACCTTATTCTTCTTAAAGGTGAAATAGGAGCGGCGATGAAGTACGCGGTTTTGGTCGTGAATGATATTAGTCGCAATTTACTTTGCCCTCTTTCTAATCCCTTTATTTTGTCTTTACATATTACCTTCTGCACACCCTACTTAGGCTAATTGGTTTTCTTCATTCCCTACCTTTCGGCACCAGCCTATGGTTTGGAATAAGACTATCCAATAGGCGTAATAGGTGTACTCTCCTAAACCAAGGAGCTCTCGCAACCTGAGAGAAGGTGATAATAAAAGACAACTGAATAAACCAATTCTATTTCTTCTGAACCTTGATCCATCCTCGAAGAAGTCCCTTCGAGTTCGTATATAACCATACGATGGCTCTATCCAATGGAAGTGGATATCCGTAGTAATACGGGTGTTCGGAGAAATTCAAAGGGTAAAAGAAGGAGTGGCAATGACTTATGCAACTCAGACAATCCAAAAGCCAGTATTTTAAGAAGGTTCGGTCAACCTGGTCACTGAGTCATAGTCTAGGGTCGGTCAAAGGTCGCTGCCAAAGAGAGAGAGAGAAAAGAAACACTCTGCGTGCACTCTAACCTAGATCAGAATGGTCATCAATTTATCTAATCCGGAAACCTCCCACTGTCCTGTCAAATTCTCCTCCAAACCTAAAGAAGAATCAATCGGGATCACCCGAAGAGTAAACCAACTCATCAGTGGGAATCAGGATCCAACTCTCATCGCATGATAACGTGATGGAATGCATCCATGTTACTCATACTCCAGAAGGTATGCGCATACTCGGCAAGTTTCAGTTTCTTTAGAAACTCCTGATATAGTTTTTGCCCCATGCTCTTATGATCGTGACTAAGGGCCACCAAACCATAAGTCACATGTCAAGTTCTGCCCGTCATTATCTTGTTAATTTGAACCCACCCGTACTCGCCCTTGACTAAGGGCCAACAAGGCTGTACGACTGTCCCAAACCAACTCATCTATCTATGCAACAAATGAATACCCAGCAGCTACCAAACACTATGCCTTGACTAAGGGCCAACAAGCATAGCTTGAATACTACTGACCATCCATAAGAAACGACGGAGGGCTACGGCTGGTTTTTGGCGAAAAACCTTTAGCGTAGTGAACTTGATATCGCTGAAGGAACCTGATAGCTTTTTAAAATATAGTGGCGAAAACCTTTTGCTAAAGAGGTCACTCCTGGTAAAGGGGTCTCGGCTCTTTCCTCGTGGAATGAGGTGCAGGATATTCCACTGAATACCGCTATGCAAAGCAACTTGTAATCGACTATAGTGAAGTTATTACGCTGACGCAAACTTCTGCCCAAGGGGTCAGTCCCGGTGAAGGGATATCAGCCCTTGCCCCGTCGAATGAGGTGCAGGATATTCCACTGAATACCGCTATGCATAACAAAAGGAAACGTCTTTGCAATAACACTTTTTAAATTGTTCCAACAACTGTATACAGGTTTGTTTTTACTTTGCGTTGATCAGAATCAACGCAGTCCCATCAATAATCACACCAGAAAAGAACGAAAATAAAATGTACGTATATGCCATCCGCATTCGTCACTGGGTCCCGTCATCACCCGTTAGGTTACTTAACTAACGACAGAGCGGGGACTGGACTAGCGCGGGTGTAAAACATATACAACATCTAATAGCATATAAACCAATATACAATAATCGCTCCAGGCGTGATAATATGCAACATTACAGAAAAGTAATAAGCATCACAGAACAATACAGATATCTGGGATCCCCGAGTTTCACAGAGCCGCTGCTGAAACTCGACGTTCCCCTGTCGTGTGGATAGCCTGTGCAATGAAACCTAGACCCCTACGGGTGCGGCAAGTTACCCGCCAAGACCTGAAGCGAGGCAGCCCCCTACAGCATAGTGAATGGACCACCCAGCACTCCACGGAATCCGGTAAGCTTGGGCACCCCTCCTTGGGTCAACCTGTACCCCCTACGAGTGTAGCGAATAGTCTGCCAATTCTGAAGTGGGACCCCTCTGCCTCTCAAAGCCATGAGCTGCGGACCCGTTGCCCCCCAGAACCCGGCTATCCGTGCACTCCGTCTCGGGGTAAAGCCTAGTACAGTAATGAAAAATAGTACAATAGGTACATCGACCGCAACCTGGTCGTGCCCCAAAAGAATATTATACAACAGGCAGTGACGGCTGTCCACAAGTTGGACGCTCGCCCCGCAATATCAAATGTACAAATAAACTCAAACTGTACTACCATTGCACACTGCTATCCACCACGACAAATCCGCAACATTACAGCACAACACAGAACATCAACGCGAATGTCACGTTCGCAAACCCGTCTAAAAGAACTATAGCAATCAAACGCGGTTTACCGATCAAATGACATTCCCGGTCGGAGATATAATGTAAGCACTGTAAGCTAACGTGTTTAAATTACGATCGACCAAAGACCAAATTTCAAAAAGTGGGCCCCACAGCTTACTGGTGAACAGTAACAAAATCTGGGCCAAAACTTTATATACCAAAAACCCCAAAATCCAAATTAGAACCCACTGGAAAAAATTGGGAGCACGTGCTCCTCACATGGCCGCGGAAGGGCGGCCAAACCATGGGTTTGGCCGCACTTCCGCGGTAACTTGGAGGAGTCACGACTCCAAATTTTGTCGTGGGTCTTCAAATAGCCTGCACGGATTTTTAAGATATCCAGAAATAAATTTTGACACTGTTCAAAATCAACAGAAACTGCCGTGCATGGATTTTGCAATTTTCGATTTTTCGGTTCGATCGAAGTTTTGAACACGTTAGCATAAGTTAGTATAGCAAAATGGTTAGGCTCTGATACCACTGTAAGTCTACGCTAGCGCCCCAGCAGTCTACAGACGCCAAAATGCGGAACAAAACTTTTAAACTGGCGCCATCGTATACTTTAACCCGGATCTGCCATTATTGCTAAACTAACAAACTGTAAAGAGTGTAGGAAGGTTATACCGAACGATCCGAGTCCTTCGTTCTTCAACCATCATCCCACGCTCCGTTGCGGCTGCTCCGATCTCGTCGATCTCCGATGTCCTCGTCGAGGTGGCACCACATGATCGGTTCTTTAAACGGGCTCCCGCCTCTGACTCGAGGCAACTCGATCGTCAAGTTTGCTAAAAGAGACGACCAAGAATGATGTAGAGAATGAGTAGATGACTTTGTCTCACTTCGTCCAAATCCGTGGACGATCGGTTAATGAAGTTGCCGTGGAAATCGGGTGATGGAATGAAATGAACTGTGAATTCCATACACCCCAAAACTATCATATCTTTTCTAACCGATGAATTCTACCACCATGAGAGAGAGAGAGGGGCCGGCCTCTTATAGTGAAGAGGGAGGTGACCGTAGGAGAGGGGGTGACCATATGATAAATATCATGAAGAAATATCAAGCATAAAGATCTTTAGCTAAACAAGAAAATGGTTAAAATCAAAGCATGACTCATATTAACATAGTCATCACTTAATAAATGCACCATTAAAGCCAAGATGACTCATTAGCCACTTCATCACTTCTAGAAGCTTCTAGAATGATGACTCACTCATATCAGAAGAAAAGATAAATCCGTCTTTAACCGAATGTTAAAAGACGGCTGATAGAAAACTGGAAACTGGCAACTTCCAAAAGTGATCCTGAAACGACTTTCAGGATAACCCCGAAACTGTATAAATATACCCGCATTTATATTACGACCGAATATAAATGCAACTGAGACAAAGATATTATACCTACTCAATATAATACTCGGATCCGGCTTAAACCAAAGCCGACCAGTATCATCTGTCCGAAAATCGACACGTGCGTAAACGCACGTGCATTTTCCGAACCCTGCCATAAAACCATACGGCCTCTACAACGTTTCGCCCGAACTTGGGAAACTGTCTGTGGGGGACTCTAATGACTCGTCAGCACTCTGGCAGTGGGTTTAACCACAAACCGTCAGCGGCACTAGCTATGCGTAACGGCTGCCCATGGACTGACCTCAAGGGTGGCCGAGGAGCGAACTCAAGGGAGACCGATGAGCGAACTCCTCCGAAAACCCTACTGAGCCTAACAGTGACAATGTATATACAGTCCGGTCCGTTCGTCAATGAGTATCGCATATCCGCCTAGGGGGCTAGTAACGTCAGACCCCCATTAGCAGTATAAGTCGTGTCGGAGTGTAGCCTAGAACGCCCTGAGATACTACTGGAATACCTACCAGTAAATCTCCTGCCTCGGCCGAGGGCTTTGCGTAATGGCTCTCCTAGACACAGCACGATCTCGCCCCCAATACCGGGAGAGACGAATCCCCTGCCGATCCGCTCACGTGCCTCCATATGGCTCGGGACTGTACCCAAAAGCTACCTGTTTGCACGACTCCTTTGAGCCGTGGTAGGGTAGAAATCAAAGCACAGTGGGAACTCATACGAGACAAATGACGACCTCAGGTCGATGAACTAACCTGTACACATGTCACCAGGGAACTGCTATCTGACGATAGGTAAAGTACTAACTAGCAGATTCCCGGCGAGTCCTGTCCGGTGTACTCATAACCCAATGAGCACCTGTATACATCTTAGGTGATCCAACTGACACCAGTGGCTTGTGAGACCGGCCACCGCCCCTCGTCGGGGTCTCGACTGTACACACTAGTCTACTCCGGAGTATCGATGCCCTGTCTCGAAACTCCCACGACTAGGGACCACAATTAAGGATATGCATATAAACTACCCAACTCTCACGTATATGATCGCCATCATACTGTTGGTAGTAAAGCAAGATCCTAAGGGCTCTATCAAAGTGTAACATGCAATCAGCCACCTGAACATGAACACGACTGATAAAGGCAAACCAGATAGCATACTATCATCTTGAGTAAGACTGTCCTACCGGGATAGGTCCTCCGCAATCATTGCAATCACGTACCTGCGATCCAATAATTGACTATGAGGGCACTATCTCCAACAACACCATCGTTAGGCTAATTGGTTTTCTTCATTCCCCACCGTTCGGCACCTGCCTATGGTTTGGAAGAAGACTATCCAATAAGCGTAATAGGTGTACTGTCCTAATCCAAGGAGCACTCGCAACCTGAGAGAAGGTAAAAGGAAAAGACAACTGAATAATCCTATTCATTTTCTTCAGAACCAGAAACCATCCTCGAATCTGGAACAAGTTCTTTCGAGTTCGTATATAACCATACGATGGTTTTATCCAATGGAAGTGGATGTTCGTAGTAATACGGGGTGTTCTGGAGAAAAGGGTAAAAGTAGGAGTGGCAATGAGGTATGCAACTCTAACAATCCAAAAGCCAGTATTTTAAGAAAGTTCGATTAACTTGGTTACTGAGTCATAGTCAAGGGTCGGGTCATGGTCGCTGCCAAAGAGAGAGAGAAAAGAAACACTCTGCGTGCACTCTAACCTAGATCAGAATGGTTATCAATTTATCTAATCAGGAAACCCCCACTGTATCGTCAAATTCTCCTCCAAACCTGAAAGAAGAATTAGCCGGGATCACCCGAGGAGTAAACCAACTCATCAGTGGGAATCGGGATCTAACTATCATCGCATGATAACATGATGGAATCCACTCACGTTATCACACTCCAGAAGGTATGCGCATATCTGGAAAGTTTCAGTTTCTTTAGAAACTCCCGATGTGATTTTTACCCCATGCTCTTATGACCTTGACGAAGGTCAATAAATCATAAGTCACATGTCAAGTTCTACCCGTCATTGTCCAGGTTAATTTAAACCCACCGGTACAAGCCCTTGACGAAGGTCAACAAGGCTGTACGACTGTCCCAAACCAACGCATCTATCTATGCAGCAGAAAGATAACAAGCAGCTACCATTCACTATGCCTTGACGAAGGTCAACAAACTTAGCATGAATACTAAGTGCTGCCCGTCTGAAATGACGAAGGGCTACGAATGGTTTTTGGCGAAAAACCTTTAACGTAATGAACTTGATATCATTGAAGGAACCGGATAGCTTTTTATAAAAATATAGTGGCGAAAACCTTTGCTAAAGAGGTCACTCCCGGTGAAGGGATCTCGGCTCTTTCCCCGTAGAATGAGGTGCAGGATATTCCAACTGAATACCACGATGCAAAGAAAAAATAATCGACTATAGTGAAGTTATTACCCTGACGCAAACTTTTGTCCAAGGGGTCACTCCCGGTGAAGGGATCTCGGCCCTTGCCTCGTCGACGGAGGTGCTGGATATTCATAACCGAATACCACTGTGCAAAACAAAAGAGAACGTCCTTATAATAACAGCTTTTTTAAAAATATATTCCAACAACGTCAGAATAGGTTTTTTTAGCTTGCATTGATCTAAATCAATGCAGTCCCATCAATTAATCACACCACAAAAGAACGAAAATACGATGTGCGTATATGCCATCCGCATTCGCCACTGGGTCCCGTCATCACCCGTTAGGTTACTTAACTAACGACAGAGCGGGGACTGGACTAGCGTGGGTGTAAAACATATACAACATCTACTAGTATATATATCAATATATAATATTCGCTCATGGCGTGATAAAATGCAATATTACAGAAATGTAATAATCATCACAGAACAATACAGATAATCTGGGATCCCCGGGTTTCATAGAGCCGCTACTGAAACCCGACATTTCCCTGGTCGTGTGGATAGCCTGTGCAATGAAATCCTAGACCCCTACGGGCGCGGCAAGTTACCCGCCAAAACCTGAAGCGAGGCAACCCCCTTCAATAAAGTGAATGGACCACCCAGCACTTCATGGAATCCGGTAACTTGAGCACCCCTCCTGAGGTCAACCTGTACCCCCTACGAGTGTGGCGAATAGCCCGCCAATTCTAGAGTGAAGCCCCCTACGTCTCAAAGCCATGAGATGCAGGCTCGTTTCCCTCTAGAACCCGGCTACCCGTGCACCCCTCCGCGAGGTAATCCTAGTACAAAAAGTAAAATATACACAACGGGTACATCGACCTCAGCCCGGTCGTGTCCCAAAAGAATAATATACAAACAGGAAGTGACGGCAGTCCACATGTCGGACGCTCGCCTCGCAATATCAAATGTATAAATACAACCAAACTGTACTACCATTGCATCCAGGCTATCCAGCACGACAAATCCGCAACATCATAGTACAACACAGAACATCAACGTGAATGTCACGTTCGCAAATCCGTCTAAAAGAACTATAGCAATTAGACAGGATTTACCGATCAAATGACATTCACGGTCACAGATATAAGGTAAATACTGTGAACTAACACGTTTAAAATTATCAACTGACAAAATTTCCCGAAGTGGGTGTAGGGTTGCTAGGCACGCGCACAAGGGTCTACGAGGCATCAACCATGCCCGATTTAAAATTTAGCCGTGCCGAACAACCCGAATACGGAACTTTAAACTAGAGATTAGGCGAAAACAAGCATGCTAAACACTTTAACACTAAGTGAGAGGGATTACAACCTTTGTAGATCCGGTCCTTCACTTCATATGCTCCGTGTTGTGGTCCTTTCGCTGCGATCATCGGGATCCGGACTCTCAAGAGGTTCCATGAAGAGAAAGACGCAACCTTTGCTTCCGATCTTCGATACTAAGATGATCTACCTTGAAGTTTCTTTAACACAAGCTAACACTTATGAAATGATGTGAACACCCTCATCTAAATGGCAAGGGAAGATGAGGATGATGAAGTAGGATTTTTGCTCTCTTTATTTATCTTTTTCTCATATTTATCCATCACTTTGGAAAAATCAAGCAAGCTTTTTCATGAAGAGTGAAGTAAGAAGAAGATGAATAATGTTATTTCTTTTGTGATGAATAGGAAAAGGAGATAATGATCAATTATGCAACCATGGTTCACTTAACCATTGCAGAGAATTAACCAAGGGTTAGAGTTTGGGTTGAGTTAAGAATGAGTCACTCACAAATATCTTTATCATGACAAAATGAAAACCTTCTAGAATCATCTAGAAACCATTAACCAAAATCAAACCCTAATCTTGATTAATCTCTACTAAACATGTTGCATTATTTATCATATCATGTTACAATATTATATATCACATATACAATATTTATTGTAACCAAATAAAATAATACAATTAACATATATCGCATATATATCAATGTATTATCCGAGTGAGAAAAAGAATCTTTTAGTGAGCAAATATTAGTTAATGTCTTTTAATATATCATATATATTATTATACATTAAATTATCGAATCAACACTTGATCCGACAATCCGGCTATATCGCATATAACCGACTAATATTTATCCGTACCGATTCATCGAATCAACACTTGATCCGATGATCCGGCTGATATCAAATATCGCGAGAATACAATACGGTATCACATATCGCATTATCCTCGGTCCCGCACATATCACATATGTGCTCCTACTCCGTTTTGCCTGAGTCAAGAAACCTCTGTGTAGGACTCTAAAGAATCGTCAATACGCCGGCAGTAGGTGATGATCATATCAAACACCCACAAGCTACAAGCGGTCAGCTAAACGTAACAGCTACCCAGGTATTGAGCGCTCAGAAGATCAACAAGCAAGTCTGTAACTTCTCCTGTGAATCCAAACAGTAACACTCCCGTACAGTCCGGTCTCGTCGTCTGATATGTCGCATATCTCGCCTAGGGGTGGTAAACGTCAGACCCCAGTAGCTCGATAAGTCGTGTCGATATGAGGTCTATAACAGTTCGAGAAACTACTGATAACACTTACCAGTAAATCTCAACAACCCTGGCCAGGGATTTCCGGTTATAGTCAATCGAACACAGCACAACATCAACTCCCTATACCGGGAAAGACGAATCCCCTCCTATCGCTCATTGCCTCCATGTGATTCGGGACTGTACCCAAAAGCCACCTTTTTGCACGCCCTCTTGGACGTGGTATGATGGAAATCAAAGCACAGTGGGAATCACACAAGACTCTATGACGATCTCGGGTCAACAGACTACTCTGTACCAGTGTCACCGGAGAACTGCCATCTGACGTGAGGTATAATACCATCTGGGAGTTCTCGGCGAGTCCGTCCAGTGTACCCAGTCTCCACTGAGCACCCGTACACCATCCTTGATGTCAAACACCGATGGATATGGGATCATCCATCGCCCATCATATGGGTCAAGATGCGTATACGCTAGTCTACTCTGGTGCATCGATGCCTTGTCTCGATACACCCACGACTAGGAACAGTTATAGGATGTACTCGTCGACTACCGTGGCCCCACTAGTATGATCTCATCATAGTCCCAGCAGTCGAGTACAAATCCTAAGGGCTTTATCAACATGTAATATAGAGACAATCAGAGTACATGTTAAGATAAAGTACAACCAGATAGCATACTATCATGTCGAGCAAGAAAGTCCTCCCTATATATGTCCTAGCATTCACTACAATATACATCGTATGTACAGTAATGGCCTCTAGGGCATACATATAACTAACAATCTCCCACTTGCACTAGGGCCATCTGTTATGGTATCGCATACCCAACAATTAGCTGCGGTTGACGTATCTCATACTCAACCATCCCGTAAAAGTCTCTACTGGGAAAAAGGCCTTTGTGAGTGGATCCGCGCTGTTGTCCTCTGTGTCTACTCTCCTAACCTCGATCTCCCTGGAGATCAACCATCTCCATGATCAGGTGATACTGCCAAAGAATTATATCTGGATTTCTGATGGGACGGTAGTTCCTCGGCTAAAGCCACAACTCCATTGTCACACAATGGTAGGGACGAAGTTCATCTCATGAACTTATATATATCCTGACTGCCTCTTTGGTAGTATCCTTGGTAACGATGTATCTTGCCTTTAATCGTCTAGTATGTCACGGTATCTAGCTTGGAACTCTTCCAACATACCGTCCCTCCACTGAGGGTATAGACAATGCCTGCAACTGACATTTAGTCGTCCTTATCACTCTGGAACCTTTCCAGTGATTCTCCTCAGGATTGATTGATACCTTCTCACTATAACTAGTGAGTATCCTAACATCCAATTAGAACTATCTCATAGATCCAAAACCCAGGATTTAGGAGGTATCAGTTTGATCCTATATGGAGAATCCTTGTGATAAGCGGAGATTAACCGAGCGTAGCATAGGAAACTCCTTCCCTATCAAGAGTATGTCATCCACGTACTCTACGAGGATCACCACCATACTCCCTACTACCTTTTTTGTATATAAAAGGTTCATATACCATTTTGATGAAGTCAAACTCTTTGACTACCACATCAAAACAGACGTTCCAACTCCGCGATGCCTGTTTTATCATATAAAACATCTTGCACACGTTTCCGCTGCTCCCACTGTCTACGAAGCCCTCTGGCTGTGTACTTATAGATGCTCTTTTCTAAAACATCATTTAGAAAAGCAGTCATGACACCCAACCACCAGATATCGTAGTCATGGTATGTAGCCGTGGCAAGTAGGATCTGGATGGACTTAAGCATAGATCCTTAGAAAAGGTTTCAACATAATCCATACCTGGTCAATGATGCAAACCTTTAACAAGTCTAGCTTTGAAAGTCTCAACTTTTCCATGTACACCAAGTAATCTTCTCAAGATATACTTGCTCCTGATGGGGATTTAACCCTTCAGATAAAGCAACCAAAGTCCATACTTTGTTGGTGTATAAGGATTCCATCTCAGATCGCTAAGCATCCAGCCATTCTTACAGAGTCCCACTCCTGATGGCCAGCCCGAAACTAGTTGGGCCATCATCTCATGATGCAATCCTCGCTCCCACTGTCATAGAGAAACCGAAGTATCTCTCAGGTGGGTGAGGAACCCTACTAGATCGGCGGAGAGGCTGAGGTTCGTTGGAAACTATTGAATCCTTTGGTTCTACCAAATTATCAGCTGTAGTTTGTATAGCTGGAACATTTCCAGTTCTACATAACAGACCTTGCCTCGAGCTTGTCCGGATTTTGCTTTTAGACATAGGCCGGACAACCCCAAATCTTAACAAACTTAAGATATGGGCTCTTCCCTTTCCATATCACATATGAAGTGGTAGGCAACTGATTTGATTGGAACCCTTATTCAATAGGTATGCAGCTTCTCAAGCGCATAACATCCAAAAGGAAATAAGAAACTCAGTAGTACTCATCATAGAGCACACCATATCACATAGGGTGCTATTGCTCCGCCCCGATATACCATCGTGCTATGGTGTATACGAAGGAGTAATGCTGAGAGAGAATCTCATTCTCCTTTGGAATAGTCCAGGAATTCCGTGTTCAAGTATTCTCCTCCTTGATCTCATCAAAGGACATAATACTTATACCCGTATTTGGTTCTCTACTTCTAACTTATATTCTGTGAATATCTCAAAATCTTCGGACTTGTGTTTCAGCAGGAACATATGTCTGAATCTTGAGAGATTATCAGAGAATGTAATGAAGTACAAAGAACCGATCTTGGCATATGTAGACAGGGGACTTTGATACATCAGCATGTATCAATCCCAAGAGTTCACTAACTCTTTCTCTGTTTCCAATAAACAGAGCTGTGGTCATCTTATCTTTGTGACATGACAGGCAAGTTTCACAAGATGTAAATTCAAACTAATTTGAATATGCATCTTTATGTAACTTCAGCCAGTCGGGTTGCATTGATATGACCTAGTCTACAATACCTCAAGAAGGATTCATTCATTTCTGAACTCTTCCTCTTGTGTGTGTTCCGTATACTAAGAACCGTAGTTTGATTTAGAACGTCAATGCTTTTAGATAACGTGCCTGAACCGATCAACTCTTGATATAGGAAATGTTCAAAACATTATCCAACAACACAAAATTATATCCTTTCTTTACTAATAAAGAGACTGACATGATTTTGTATATCAGGTTCGGTATCTAATAACATTTGTTCAGAATCAATGTATTCTGGTAATACAGGGTGATAGTGACCAACAGACTTGGCTGCAACACTTGCACCGTTTTCTGTCTCATGAAACTTATCACCCGTTCTCAGTTCTCTACCTATCTGTAGCCTATGTAACAGATTACATATACGGGATCCTGATCCGGTATCACATACCCAGGACGTAAAGGATACTGAGAAACAGTTCTCTGTAATGAACACACCCGAAGATGATGCATCAACATGCACTTTCTTCGTTTGGGCGGCACGGGAAATCTGGTATTCCCCAATTTTCTGCTCTGTCTTATAACAATTATAAGTTGGAGCGGGACCAACGCTCCCCAGCTCAGTATAACAAGTGGGTTCGGTCAATATATCCGTTTTATTATCTTGATTAAGGCGTGATATGGTCGCTACCTGGAGAGAGAGAGAAGAAAACACTCAGCGTATGCTCTTGCAAGATTAGATTGGTTATCTAATATATCTAATCAGGATGTCTCCCACTGTTTTAATCAAATCTTCCTTCAAACCCTAAAAGGAAAGACTAGCCGGGATTAATTACACGCTACAAGTTCGCCAATCTTTCAGCCAGGCCAGTGTCGGTACTTTGAGGGAGGTCCCCCGTGCTTTCGCACGAACCTAATTAAAGTAAACCTCATTTTCCCAGAGGCGTAACCCCGTTAACACCTTTCTAGACACCTACTTGATTGGCTAATTGTAATGTGTAAAACTCTCCCAGGAGTAACTCTTACTCGCAGCGGGTATCGGGATCCAACTATCTTATAGAAGGTATGCAATCTCATTGCAAATTTCAACACTTGAAATTCCCAATAATATTTTGCCCCTAGCAGCTATATGACCTTAACATAGTCAACAAATCATAAGTGCTAGTCAAGTTCAACCCATCATTTCCCAATTGAATTAAACCCACCCGCACGACCCTTAACATAGTCAACAAAGTCGCACGACTACCCTAATCCAATCGCATCATATGCTTATACAGATAAGCACTAATCAGCTACCGGACACTACGCCTTAACATAGTCAACAAACGTAGCACAAATACTAACTAGTACTTATCTGAAATGACGGAGGGCTACGACGGGTTTTTCAGAAAACCCTTTGCGTAATGAACTTGATATCGTCGTAGAATCGAGTGATTTTAAATGGAGTGTTTTTTAGGCTTTTCTAGTTTTGCTAAAGGGGTCACTCCCGGTGAAGGGATCGTCGGCCCTTTCCTCATCGAATAAGGTGCAGGATATTTCACAAATATCACTATGCAAAGCAAGAACTATAGAAGCAATCAAAAGACAAACCGAGTTTGTAGCATCTGCCAGTTATTGCTAAAGGAGTCACTCCCGGCGAAGGGATCTCGGTCCTTTCCTTATCGAATAAGGTGCTGGATGTTCTACAAGGAACACCGCTATGCAAAGCAAGAACTGTAGCTACCAGTTTTTATAAACAAGTTTCTACAACATCTTAGGTTTCTTTTATTTCATTAATCTCATTAATGAAGTCCCATTTTAATTATGCTTCGCAAGCATCTCTTTTGAAACGAAATCTGCAACATAACATATATCTCATATATATAATATAAACATTCGTCTCGGGCAGTAATATGATCTCATCACAGAACATTGCAGCAGAAGAACATATATGAAATATTGGATATACTAGGACGTCTGTGTTTTCAATACGAGCTTGTATAAAACACGGATTCCACAGTCGCGATGAATAGCCAAACCCACATCCCTAGACCCCTACGAGAGCGGCAAGCAACACTGCCAATTCTAGGGTTAGGAGACCCGGTCTCGACTTCTCGAGATGGTCTCCCACTGGACCCTAGAACCCGGTTACTTGTGCTCCCCGCCTTGGGTCTACCTAATGCGGAAAAGTAAATAATATACAACGGTGACAACTTCTGCTACCTGGAAGTGCCCCAATAAAAGAATATTACATACAAATGAATTTTACATGAATGAAAAAGAAAAACTCTCATCTCACATAAAACCCCGGCTATTCAAAAGCGACGATCCAATACAACATATCACAGCAACACATAATATCTCATATCATCAACATAAGCAAGTATGTGTATCCCGATTGTCATTGATGTATAGCAACGAAGCCGGCGATACACCACATACTACGCTTACGGTCACAGAAAAGAAAGTGTAAAACTACAACAGTTGGAATCCGCAACCTCCTTAGACATCGCATGCCTAACCAAATGAATTCCTTAGACATCGCATGCCTAACAATTATAAACCCCGCATTTTAGTCTCATTATCGAAAACTCTTTTCAATATCAAGTCGGGCAATTCAACAAGATTCCCGACGTCCTGATTGAATGCTCGTCGCAAACTTTAGTAGACGGCCGCACCCCCGGATGCCATCGACAAAGTGCACTAAGGCGGAACACCGCTGCCGCAAGCACCCGAACGGATGCTTTTGGCGACGGGGTTCTCCTACAGTCACTTGGTCGAGGCTATGGGACGTAGCTGTCTATTAAGTTTACCCGGCGAGTATCCGCGTACGCTACGTGATTGCGACGGACTTTTGATCACATCAAAATTCCGTGGCAACCGATCATCTGAGACTAAACTGGTATATTTATAATATTCAAATTAGTTATCTCATAACTACCTGTGGATTCCAAATATTGTATCACATTCCAGATAAATAGAAAAAGTTAAACTTTCCGATCGAATCATCAAGCACCCAAGATTTCCCCAATATATCTCAACACTTGAAATTAGTTTAAAAACGTCCATTACATGCCACAGTACCAATGGTCCAGCCATAGAAGGGTCAAGCCAACGCCTCACATGTGGCACGCCGTACTGCCCCAAACCCTAAGGTTCAAAGGGCAGTTCAAGACGGTCACATAATCGAGTTAAGGTTTGTTGTCTTCTAGAGGGTCCACCGAGTTACTTGCATGACTTAGAACATTCTTAAACACGAGAAAAAATCCAACTTTTGAAAAATTTTCCGACAGGGGAAAAAGTGAGTTATTGATATCCGTTCGAACTTTTTAACAGTTTCTAAAAGTTATCCGGACAAAACACATAGACAAAATTAGACAATCCGATCGAATAATCGAATCCCCAAAACAACCCCTGAAAAACTCAACTATTGAGTAAAAATAAAAATTTCCAGAAGACTGAGCACATAAAGTTACTAATTACTGTGCAAAGCACGTGCAGTGATTCAGCACTTTGGCCGCGGAACCGCCGCACAAGCCAGGGTGGCGCTGCGGTTCCGCGACCCTACTGTGGAATCAATGGCACGTGCTTCACAGTAATTCATCAAATTCCCTGCTGAATTTTTTGGCAATTTTTAATTCACAAAAATCCAAATTTTCAGAAAATTTCCAGAAAAGGGGTTTGTTCGGGTTTTCCGGGTTCGATCGGACTTCAAACATCGTCTAGACTTCGCCTAAAGCTCTAACTTGGCTCTGATACCACTGTAGGGTTGCTAGGCACGCGCACAAAGGTCTACGAGGCATCAACCATGCCCGATTTAAAATTTAGCCGTGCCGAACAACCCGAATACGGAACTTTAAACTAGAGATTAGGCGAAAACAAGCATGCTAAACACTTTAACACTAAGTGGGAGGGATTACAACCTTTGTAGATCCGGTCCTTCACTTCATATGCTCCGTGTTGTGGTCCTTTCGCTGCGATCATCGGGATCCGGACTCTCGAGAGGTTCCACGAAGAGAAAGACGCAACCTTTGCTTCCGATCTTCGATACTAAGATGATCTACCTTGAAGTTTCTTTAACACAAGCTAACACTCATGAAATGATGTGAACACCCTCATCTAAATGGCAAGGGAAGATGAGGATGATGAAGTAGGATTTTTGCTCTCTTTATTTATCTTTTTCTCATATTTATCCATCACTTTGGAAAAATCAAGCAAGCTTTTTCATGAAGAGTGAAGTAAGAAGAAGATGAATAATGTTATTTCTTTTGTGATGAATAGGAAAAGGAGATAATGATCAATTATGCAACCATGGTTCACTTAACCATTGTAGAGAATTAACCAAGGGTTAGGGTTTGGGTTGAGTTAAGAATGAGTCACTCACAAATATCTTTATCATGACAAAATGAAAACCTTCTAGAATCATCTAGAAACCATTAACCGAAATCAAACCCTAATCTTGATTAATCTCTACTAAACATGTTGCATTATTTATCATATCATGTTACAATATTATATATCACATATACAATATTTATTGTAACCAAATAAAATAATACAATTAACATATATCGCATATATATCAATGTATTATCCGAGTGAGAAAAAGAATCTTTTAGTGAGCAAATATTAGTTAATATCTTTTAATATATCATATATATTATTATACATTAAATTATCGAATCAACACTTGATCCGACAATCCGGCTATATCGCATATAACCGACTAATATTTATCTGTACCGATTCATCGAATCAACACTTGATCCGATGATCCGGCTGATATCATATATCGCGAGAATACAATACGGTATCACATATCGCATTATCCTCGGTCCCGCACATATCACATATGTGCTCCTACACCGTTTTGCCTGAGTCAAGAAACCTCTGTGTAGGACTCTAAAGAATCGTCAATACGCCGGCAGTAGGTGATGATCATATCAAACACCCACAAGCTGCAAGCGGTCAGCTAAACGTAACAGCTACCCAGGTATTGAGCGCTCAGAAGATCAACAAGCAAGCCTGTAACTTCTCCAGTGAATCCAAACAGTAACACTCCCGTACAGTCCGGTCTCGTCGTCTGATATGTCGCATATCTCGCCTAGGGGTGGTAAACGTCAGACCCCAGTAGCTCGATAAGTCGTGTCGATATGAGGTCTATAACAGTTCGAGAAACTACTGATAACACTTACCAGTAAATCTCAACAACCCTGGCCAGGGATTTCCGGTTATAGCCAATCGAACACAGCACAACATCAACTCCCTATACTGGGAGAGACGAATCCCCTCCTATCGCTCATTGCCTCCATGTGATTCGGGACTGTACCCAAAAGCCACCTTTTTGCACGCCCTCTTGGACGTGGTATGATGGAAATCAAAGCACAGTGGGAATCACACAAGACTCTATGACGATCTCGGGTCAACAGACTACTCTGTACCAGTGTCACCGGAGAACTGCCATCTGACGTGAGGTATAATACCATCTGGGAGTTCTCGGCGAGTCCGTCCAGTGTACCCAGTCTCCACTGAGCACCCGTACACCATCCTTGATGTCAAACACCGATGGATATGGGATCATCCATCGCCCATCATATGGGTCAAGATGGGTATACGCTAGTCTACTCTGGTGCATCGATGCCCTGTCTCGATACACCCACGACTAGGAACAGTTATAGGATGTACTCGTCGACTACCGTGGCCCCACTAGTATGATCTCATCATAGTCCCAGCAGTCGAGTACAAATCCTAAGGGCTTTATCAACATGTAATATAGAGACAATCAGAGTACATGTTAAGATAAAGTACAACCAGATAGCATACTATCATGTCGAGCAAGAAAGTCCTCCCTATATATGTCCTAGCATCCACTACAATATACATCGTATGTACAGTAATGGCCTCTAGGGCATACATATAACTAACAGTGGGCCCCAAGCACAATACCCAGTACTTAAATAAATCTGGGCCCAAAACAAAATACCAGAAACCCCATTTCCAAGACAGAGAACACTGTACAAAATTTGGTGCATTGAAGACATGGAATGGTGGCAGAACCGCGGCCAAGTATGGGTATGGCCGTGGTTCCATGGCTCAACAGTAGTATTTGGCAACCAAATTTTCACAGTAATCTTAGAAAAGCCTGCACGAATTTCTGCAATACTCCAAATAATTTTTCGAGCACAAAAAAAATTCGATAGAAAGTTCATGACTTGGAATCGCGGTTTCGGAATTTTCGTTCGATCGAAGTTCTAAACACGTTAGAGCAAGCTAGAAAAGGTTAATGGCGTGGCTCTGATACCATGTAAGTCTACGGTAGCGCCCTGGCCGTCAGTACGGGGCCAAAATGCGGAAACGAAAACTTTTACAAACTTGAAAACCGGCGCTATCGTATGCTTAAAACCCGGATCGAACCATTAATCTACAACTAGCTAACTAGAGAAGGGATAGAAAGCAATACCGATCGATCCGTGTCCTTCGGTCTTTGGCCACCATCCCAAGCTCCCCGCGGCAACTCCGGTCTCGATCTCCTCGTCGAAAAGGGCACCACATCTACGAGTCTTTTTACGGGCTCCCGCTTCATCCGAAGCAACTCGGGCACGAAGTGTGCTAGCCGACGTGTCCAAGGTGTTGTAGAGAATGTTTGTAATCACTTTGTCTCTTGCATCCATTGATTTGGATGGAGGTTAGAGATGTTGCCATTGATGAAGATAATGAGCTAGAGGAAGAAGAAGAAGAAGAGAGCTTTTTTTCCTTTTGTTTTGCTATGATAAAATGAGAGAGAGAGAGTGCTCTAGCATCAAAAATACAAGACCAAAACTACTCATAAGGCAGCCCCCTCTCTCTCCTCTCATCATATCAACACAAATCCATCATATAATGTGACATTAGCACATTAAAAGAGACCATGAGTCACTAATGAACTCCATGTCACATTTAATGCATCTCATGATGAAATTCTAGCTCATTATTTCCATTTACAAACATTAATCCAAATGTTTGCAACAATAGAAAAAGATACGGCAACATCTAAAGTAAACTCGTGACGGATCACAAGGATACCCCTCACCTGTATATACATACCTGCGCCCGCATTCCGACTGAATGCGAATACGATGAGACTAAAGTAATCCAACAAATCTAATACTAGGATCCGGTTTAAACCAAAGCCCACTAGTATGATCCGCCCGATCATGATCCGTTTACTACTGCACGTATATGATCGGACCCTGCCATATATCATACGGCCTCAACAACGTTTCACCCGAAACTTGAGAAACTGTCTGTGGGGGACTCCAAAGACTCGTCAATACTTTGGCTGTGGATTTAACCACTAGCACGTCAGAGGTATTAGCCGTACATAACGGGCTACCAGGTATTGACCAAAAGGGAGGTCGATGAGCGACTCATCCTGACACCCTACTGAGTTTGTCAGTGACAATATCCGTACAGTCCGTTCCGTTCGTCTATGAGCATCGCATGGCGGGCCTAGGGGGTTGGTAAAAGTCAGACCCCCAAAAGCGGTACAAGTCGTGTCGGTGTAGCCCAGAACACCCTGAGATACTACTGGAATACGTACCAGTAAATCTCCTGCCTTGGCTAAGGACTTCGTGTAATGGATCTCCTAGACACGGCGCGATCTCACCCCCAATACCGGAAGAGACGAACCCCTGCCGATCCGCTCACTACCTCCATGTGGCTCGGGACTGTACCCAACTAAAACCTGTTTGCACGACTCCTTTGAGCCGTGGTAGGGTAGTAATCAAAGCACAGTGGGAACTCACACGAGACAAATGATGATCTCAGGTCGATGAACTAACCTGTACACATGTCACCAGGGAACTGCTATCTGACGTCAGGTATAATACCAACTAGCATGTTCCCGGCGATTCCTGTCCGGTGTACTCATAACCCAATGAGCACCTGTATACATCTTAGGTATCCAACTGACACCAATAGCTTGTGAGACTGGCCACCGTCCCTCGTCGGGGTCTCGACTGTATACACTAGTCTACTCCGGAGTATCGATGCCCTGTCTCGAAAACTCCAACGACTAGGGACCTTTTTAAGGATGTGCTTATAGACCCCAGCTCTCACGTATATGATCGCCATCATACTGCTGGCCGTCAAGCAAGAATCCTATGGGCTCTATCAACGTACAATAGTGACCTGTAAGGTCACCTAAAGCAGTACACGATGATAAAGATAAACCAGATAGCATACTATCATCTCGAGTAAGACTGTCCTACCGGCATAGGTCCTCCCTCAATCATTGCAATCATGTGCCTGTGATCCAATAATTGACTCTGAAGGCACTATATCCAACACCAGCGGCGAATACGGATGGCATAAACATACATCATATTTTCGTTCTTTTCTGGTATGATTAATTGATGGGACTGCGTTGATTTTAATCAATACAAGGATAAAACAAACCTATATATGATATTGTTGGAACCAATTTTTTAAAAAAAACTGACATTACAGACGTTTTCTTTTGCTTTACACAGTGGTATTCGATTGAGAATATCCTACACCTCATTCCACGAGGCAAGGGCCGAAATCCCTTCATCGGGAGTGACCCCTTGATTAAAAGTTTGTGTCAACGTAATAACTTCACTATAGTCATTTCCTTTTGCTTTGCATCGTGGTATTCAGTTTGGAATATCATGCACCTCATTCGATAAGGAATGAGCCGAGATCCCTTTACCGGGAGTGACCTCTTTAGCAAAAGTTTTCGCCACTATATATTTGTAAAACCACTTAGATTCCTTTAACGATATGAAGTTCATTACTTTAAAGGTTTTTTGCCAAAAACCAGCCGTAGCCCTCCGTCATTTCAGATTAGTATTGCTTAGTATCCGTGCTACGTTTGTCGTTGCTATTCGCCGAGACATAGTGTGTGGTAGCTCTGTAATGCTTTTCTGTCGCATAGTATGTGGATTGGTTAGGACAGTTGTACAACTTTGTTGATTATTCGTCAAAGGTCATGCGGGTGGGTTTAACGCAATCAAGATAATGACGGGTTGAACTTGACTAAGACCTTTTGATTTGTTGATTATTCATCAAGGTCACTTGGGTCTTAGGGGTAAAAACACACATCGGGAGTTTCAAACATACAAGAAACTTTCCAGGCATGCGCATACCTTCTGGAGTGTGGTGACTTGAGTGGCTTCCATCAAGTTATCATGCGATGATAGGTGGATCCCGATTCCCACTGATGAGTAGGATTACTCCTCGGGTGATTTTAGATGATCCCAACTAGTTCTTCTTTTGGGCTTTAGAGGAGAATTCGAGGAAATAGTGGGAGCCATCCTGATTAGATAAAATAATTAACCATTCTGATCTAGGTTAGAGTGCACGCTGAGTGTTTCTTTTCTCTCTCTCTTTGGCAGTGACCATGACCCGACCCTAAACTAAAACTCATGAACCAAGTTAACCGAACCTTCTTAAAACACTTTGGATTTTGGAATGTCACGATGTCACATATATCATTACCACTTCTATATCACTTTTTGCATTTCTCCAGAACACCCTGTATCACTACGGACATTCACTCCTATTGAATAAATCCACCGTATAGTTACATACGAACTCGAAGGAACTTGTTCCAGATTCGAGGATGGATTCTGGTTCTATAGAAATTGAATAGGATTATTCAGTTGTCTTTTCCCTTTACCTTCTCTCAGGTTGTGAGGGCTCCTAGGATTAGGAGAGGGAACACCTATTGAGCTTATTGGATAGTCTTCCTCCAGACCATAGGCAGGTGCCGAAAGGTGGGGAAGGAAGAAAACCAATTAGCCTAAAGGTGGTGTACAGAAGGTAATAAGTAAAGACATATAAAGGGATTAGAATAACGGCAAATAAAATTGCGACTGCTATCATTCACGACAAAACCGTGTATACCCCTGCCACTCCCACATCCGCTTTGGATTTCTCCAGAACACTTCGTATCACTATGAACGTCCATAATGCTTGTGTTGGTTATATGTATGCCCTAGAGGCCATTACTGTACATATGATGTATATTGTAATGGATGCTTGGACATATATAGGGAGGACTTTCTTGCTCGACATGATAGTATGCTATCTGGTTGTACTTTATCTTAACATGTATTCTGATTGTCTCTATATTACATGTTGATAAAGCCTTTAGGATATGTACTCGACTACTGGGACTATGATGAGATCATATTAGTGGGGCCACGGTAGTCGACGAGTACATCCTATAACAGTTCCTAGTCGAGGGTGTATCGAGACAGGGCATCGATACACCAGAGTAGACTAGCGTATACGCATCTTGACCCATATGATGGGCGATGGATGATCCTATATCCATCGGTGTTTGACATCAAGGATGGTGTACGGGTGCTCAGTAGAGACTGGGTACACTGGATGGACTCGCCGAGAACTCCCAGATGGTATTATACATCACGTCAGATGGCAGTTCTCTGGTGACACTGGTACAGAGTAGTCTGTTGACCCGAGATCGCCATAGAGTCTTGTGTGATTCCCACTGTGCTTTAATTTCCATCATACCATGTCCAAGAGGGCGTGCAAAAAGGTGGCTTTTGGGTACAGTCCCGAATCACATGGAGGCAATGAGCGATAGGAGGGGATTCGTCTCTTCCGGTATAGGGAGTTGATGTTGTGCTGTGTTCGATTGGCTATAACCGGAAATCCCTGGCCAGGGTTGCTGAGATTTACTGGTAAGTGTTATCAGTAGTTTCTCGAACTATTATAGACCTCATATCGACACGACTTATCGAGCTACTGGGGTCTAACATTTACCACCCCTAGGTGAGATATGCGACATATCAGAAGACGAGACCGGACTGTACGGGAGTGTTACTGATTGGATTCACAGGAGAATGTACAGGCTTTCTTGTTGATATTCTGAGCGCTCAATACCTGGATGGCCGTTACATTTAGCTGACCGCTTGCAGCTTGTGGGTGTTTGATATGATCATCACCTACTGCCGGCGTATTGACGATTCTTTAGAGTCCTACACAGAGGTTTCTTGGCTCAGGCAAAATGGAGTAGGAGCACATATGTGATATGTGCGGGACCGAGGATAATGCGGTATGTGATACCGTATTGGATTCTCGCGATATGAGATATCGGCCGGGTATATGTGATATAGCCGGGCCATCGTATTAGTCGGTTATATGCGATATAGCCGGATTGTCGGATCAAGTGTTAATTCGATAATTTAATATATAATAATATATATGATATATTAAATTACATTAACTAATATTAGCTCACTAAAAGATTCATTTTCTCACGGGATAATACATTGATATATATGCGATATATGTTAACTGTATTATTTACTATTGTTACAAAATATATTGTATATGTGATATATAATATTGTAATATGTTAGGGTTACAAATTTAACAATGGTTTAGGGTTTAAACTTGGTTAGGGTTTGGATTAGGGTTAGCTTTTGCATGAAGCTTCATGAAGCTTTGACTTTGTGGTTGCTTGATATTTTTTGAAGATATTATGTTAACCCAGTCCAAACCATTAACTCTAGTTAACTCTCTACAAGGGTTAACTCTTTCATGCTTAACCCTGTAAGTCCACGTTGCTCATCCCGGTTCTTACGGGGAGGCAGAAACGGCGGAAAACAATAATTTTTAGCGCAAGGCAACATAGACTAAAAAGTCGGATCTTTGCTAAACTAAAAACTAGTAAACACTAAGAGGTTTTAGCTACTATGCTGTAGAAAGTATACCTCACAGAACCGGTCCTTCGGGTCTTCGTCCCGCTGTCCCACTCGTCCATCCAAGCTCCAAGCGTCGATCCGGACCTTGGGCACCTCCGCGGCCTTCTTGAGTCGAAGACGATCCACCCGAGAGTTGTACACTAAGATCGGCCTCAAGCCAAGGCAACTAGGGCAAAGTGATTGCTAGTCAAGAAGCCCTAGAATGTGTAGAGGAGATGTATGGATGTATTTGTCTATGTGGATTCTTTTTCTCTCAACACATGAGATCAAAAGAAGAGATCAAGAGGAGGAAGAAGAAGGAGAAAGTTTGCAACCATGGAGCTTTTCTTTTCTTCTCACTTCATGAGAGAGAATGAGAAGAGAATAATGAAAAAGGATTAAGCCAAATGAAAATGAACCATGGTTGCAATAATACACAATCATCGTCATTACTAATCCTATCATGAAAGACTTGATGGCATATTGAATTGACCATTATCATAACACATAAATTAAAAAGAAAATAAAAGAAGAGTGTGGATCTCTCTTGAAGGTCAATGGTCAACATGGTCAACATGGTCAACGGGTCAACAAGGTCAAGAGAGATCTAAGTGGTCAAATGGTCAATGCAATTAGCCATCACCAATCTATCATTAAAGGGATTAGTAAACAATGTCTCCCTACTCATAACGGTTTTGACCAAACGAATTGTCAAAACCCTAATGAGTGTGCCACATTACGGTTTTGGCCGAACCAACTGCCAAAACCCTAATGGGGCACCTCCTCCTTCATCACTCCTCAAAACTGTGCATACACACCCGCATCCGCATTCTATAGAATGTGAATGCACAGAAGACAAATCAAATCCATCTGTGCAATACTAGGATCTGGCTTAAACCAAAGTCCACTAGTATTGCCTGCCCGAACAGCATACGCACACAAGTGCACGTAAGTGATCGAAGCCCTGCCGTAAAACCATACGGCCTCTACACGTTTCGCCCAGTGCAGGGAAACTCTCTGTGTGGGACTCTAAACACTCGACACTATGCTGGCAGTGGGTTTAACCACAGACCGCAAGCGGCACTAGCTGTACGTAACGGTCCCCAGGTAGATGTCGATAAGAAGGCCGATGAGGTAAACCCATCCGAACTCCTACTGAGCCTGTATGTGACAATCTCCGTACAGTCCGGTATGTTCGTCTGATACATCGTATGGCGGGCCTAAGGGGCGGTGAACGTCAATCCCCTAATAGCGGTACAAGTCGTGTCGGAGTGTAGCCCAGAACACCCAGAGATAACACTGGAAACCTACCAGTATATCTCACTTTCCCTGGCCAGGGACTACTTGTGTAATGGCTCTCCTAGACACAGCGCGATGTCAACCCCCAATACCGGGAGAGACGAATCCTGTCTAACCATCACTGCCTCCAAGTGCTTCGGGACTGCACCCAACTACTACCTGTTTGCACGACTCCTTTGAGCCGTGGTAGGGTAGTAATCTAAGTACAGTGGGAACACACTCGAGGCGAAGTGACAGTGTCAAGTCGGCGGACTAAGCTGTACTCATGTCACCTGGGAACTGATAACTGACGATAGGTATAATACCAACCAACAGTTCCCGATGAGTCCTGTCCAGTGTACTCGTAACCTAACGAGCACCCGCATACTATCTCAAGTACGACGTACTGACGGCTGTGGGACAGACCGTCTCCCCCGCTGGGATGAGAAGCGCATACGCTAGTCTACTCCGGAGTATCGATGCCCTGTCTCGATAGTCCAACGACTAAGGACCTGTATAAGGATGTACTTATGGATTACCCAGCCCCCACGAGTGTGAGCGCCATCACAACGCTGGTAATCAAGCAAAGATCCTAAGGGCTCTACTAATATGTATATAAGCGATATGCTAAAAGAAACACATGCACATATTGAAGTAGAGACAAACCAAGTAGCATACTACCATTTTGAGCAAGATTGTCTATACAACTGTGAATATCCCAAGCTTCCATCAAGTAATATACAAGCTAGTATGATACAGTAATGGCCTCTAGGGCATATACACTAACAATCTCCCACTTGCACTAAGGCCATGTACTGGCGTATCGAAGACCTATCATCTCGATCAGCTGCTCGAACTGAGTCTGGGGTAGGGCCTTCGTGAGTGGATCTGCAGTGTTGTTCTCCGTATTTACTCTCTTCACCTCGATCTCTCGGCGATCAACGATCTCCCTAATCAGGTGGTACCGCCTCAAAATGTGCCTGGACTTCTGATGGGACCTGGGTTCCTTCGCTAAAGCTATAGCTCCGTTGTTGTCGCAATACAGCAGTATTGGATCAACAATGGTAGGAACCACCTGAAGCTCCGTGAGGAACTTCTTCATCCAGACAGCTTCCTTTGCGGCATCGCAAGCAGCTATGTACTCCGCTTCCATAGTTGAGTCTGCAACGGTCTCCTGCTTGGAACTCTTCCAGCAAACCGCCCCTCCATTGAGAGTAAAGACATAACCCGACATGGACTTGGAGTCATCCTTGTCACTCTGGAAGCTGGAGTCAGCAAAGGCCTCGAGCTGGAGGTCTTTTCCGCCATACACCAAGAACATCTCCTTAGTCCTTCTCAGGTACTTGAGAATGTTCTTTACCGCTATCCAGTGTTTCTTCCCTGGGTTTGACTGATACCGGCTTACAACGCTCAATGCGTATGCTACATCTGGTCTGGTACACAACATCGCATACATTATAGAGTCTACCGCAGAAGCGTAGGGTATAATAGACATGCGATCCCTTTCCAAATCAGTCTTGGGAGACATCTCTTTGGAGAGGGTGATCCCGTGACAAGCCGGTAAATTACCGCGCTTGGAATCTTCCATACTGAATCTTTTCAATATGGTGTCGATGTACCTTGACTGTGAAAGTCCCAACATCCTCTTAGATCTATCACGATAGATCTGGATCCCCAGAATGTAGTTGGCATCGCCCGGGTCCTTCATGGAGAACCTCTGTGACAAGAATCCTTTGACTGACTGTAGTATAGGAATATCATTTCCTATTAGGAGAATGTTATTCACGTACAAGACGAGGAATACTACAGTTCGCCCTACAATCTTACTGTAAATGCATGATTCATCTGGGTTTTTGATAAAGTCGAATTCTTTGACAGTATCATCAAAGCAGATGTTCCAACTCCGCGATGCCTGCTTAAGTCCATAAATGGACTTGAGCAACTTGCACACTCTACCGCTGCTCCCACTCTGATTGAATCCCTCCGGCTGATCCATATAGACGCACTCTTCCAAATTTCCATTCAGGAAAGCCGTCTTTACGTCCATCTGCCAGATTTCATAATCGTGGAAGACAGCAATGGCAAGAAGGATCCGAATGGATTTCAATATAGCCACTGGAGAAAAGGTCTCGTCATAGTCCAAACCAGGTCTTTGACGAAAACCCTTTGCTACAAGTCTAGCTTTATAGGCCTCAACCTGCCCATCTACACCAATCTTCTTTCTGAAGATCCATTTGCAGCCTACGGGTTTTACCCCTTCTGGAGCAAAGTCAAAAGTCCAAACTTTGTTGGTGTACATAGACTCCATCTCGACCCGCATTGCATCCAGCCATTTTACCGAGTCACCGCTCTGAATGGCTTGCTGGAAGCTAGTAGGCTCACCATAATCCATAGTGCAATCCTCTCTATCCCCGTCAATGAGAAAACCGTAGTATCTCTCGGGCGGATGAGACTGCCTACTACTCCTGCGGAGTGGCGCTGGGATGTCCTGTTCTTTCGAATCCTCTGGTTCTACCAAGCTTTCAGTAATAGCTTGTGGTTCTGGAATTTCTTCCAGTTCTATTGCGCTCCCACTTATCTGATTTTCCAAAAACTCAGTTTCCAAGAAGCGGGCATGGCGAGAAACAAAAACCTTTTGTTCCTCTGCGTAATAGAAAAGATACCCCTTGGAGTTCTTTGGGTATCCCACAAACTTACACTGTACCGCACGTGCCTCGAGCTTGTCCGCATGCTGCTTTTTTACAAAAGCTGGACACCCCCATGTCTTAAAGTGTTTAAGACTGGGTTTCTTCCCACTCCACATCTGATATGGTGTGATAGGCACTGACTTAGTAGGAACTTGGTTCAAAAGATATGCAGCTGTTTCTAGTACATAACTCCAGAAGGATCGCGGCAACTCAGCCTTACTCATCATGGAACGAACCATATCCAATAGGGTTCGATTCCTCCTTTCTGATACACCGTTGTGTTGTGGTATGTATGGAGGAGTAAGCTGAGAGAGAATTCCATTCTCTTTTAAGAAGCCCAGAAACTCGGCACTCAAGTATTCGCCACCTCGATCAGATCTCAGTGTCTTGATACTCTTGCCTGTTTATTTTTCAACTTCATTCTTGTATTCCTGAAATTTCTCAAAGGCCTCGGATTTGTGCTTCATCAAGAAGACATGCCCATACCTAGAGAAATCATCTGTGAAAGTAATGAAGTATGAATAACCACTCCGCGCATGTGTAGACATTGGACCACACACATCACTGTGTATGAGTCCCAAGAGCTCGTTTGCTCTCTCTCCGTGTCCAGTGAACGGAGTCTTTGTCATCTTTCCCATGAGACAAGATTCACAAGTGGCATAAGACTGGTACTCGAACGGATCCAAGTATCCTTCTTTATGTAACTTTGTCAACCGTGTCTCATTAATGTGACCCAATCTACAATGCTATAAGAAAGCCTGATTTGTTTCCGGAGACTTTCTTTTAAGTGTGTTCTGGACACTGAAGACCTGAGCTTGATTCAAAACGTATATACCGTATTTCAATGTACCTGACCCAATCAGTACTTGATTTAGGTGGATGTTTACTACATCGCTTACAAAAGTAAAATCATATCCTTCCTTAGAAAGTAAGGATATATATATGATGTTACAAGTCGCACCTGGTACATAAAAACAGTCACGCAGAATCAATATCTGCCCAGTTGTCAGTCCTAGATGATATTCCCCTACGGATTCAGCATACATGCTCATTCCGTTAGCAACCCTAAGAGTCATATCACCTTTCCTGATAACCCTACGGTTTCTCAAAGCCTGTAACGAATTACAGATATGAGATCCTGATCCGGTATCCAATACCCAGGAAGTAGGGTTAACTGACATACAGTTCTCTATCACAAACACACCCGAAGCCGAAGCCACAACATGCTTCGAATTCTGGCTACTGGTTTTACAAGCCCTGCAATCCTTCTGCCCATGTTCATTCCCGTAACAATAGGAACATCCCTCTTTTACTACATCTGTTCCTGAAACTTCTGCCTTTCCCTTTCTTACTACTTCCCTAGTTTCCTTTAGGGTAGTAGGTAGAGACTGTTGAACTGAGTCAGCATGTGACCCGTTCTTCAACGTGGTCTTCAGGTCCGAGAGCTCAAAAGAGCTGGTCTCTGTAAGGACGTTGCCCCTTACAGATGACCCGATAGCCAACCTCACTGGAAGCAATTCGTTCGAGGTCTCATATCTTGCGATACGAGATTGCTCTCCATATAAAACTTTGTTATGGAGGAAGATAGAAGCTGAGTCCATCTTCTCGTGCTGCCTCTGGTATATACCATCAACTGAGGCTAACACAAGGCACTTGGCTTTCGCACAGTCTTCTTCCGATGTCCTACGAATATCAATATCCGTGACAGGGGAAACTGGACCTGAGACGGCAGGGGTTGGATCAGTCAAGAGGTGTCCCAGCTTGTCCTGGGCAATGGACATATGGACAGACCTTTGCCAGTCATAACAGTCAGATTCAGTCATTTTATTATCTAGATGTAACCTAGGTGCGGTCACTAGGTCGCTGCAATTAAGAGAGAGAGAAGAAAACACTTAGCATGATGCTCTTGCAAGTTTAGATTGGTTTTTAATTTATCTAAACAGGATGGCTCCCACTGTCTCTCGAATCCCTCCTCAAACCACAAAGGAAGAATTAGTCGGGATCTTTCTCACCGTACAATACTTGCTTAACCGTTCATCCAGGCCAGTGTCGGTACTTCGAGGGAGGTTTTCCAACGCTTTCATGAAGTTCCTTAATTTAAGAACCTCTTTTCCCTGGGGGCGTAGCCCCGCTAACACCTTTCTAGACACCTACTTGGTTTATAGCATTGATCGTTAAGTGAGAAAGTTCCCGAGGAGTAGCATATACTCACAGTAGGATCGGGATCCAAATATCATCGCGTAATAAAACTGAAGGAATCCTACCAGAATCATCACACTCCAAATGGTATGCAGTGCTAGCAAGTTTCAGTACTTTTGAAACTCCCGATGTGGATTTTTGCCCCATGCTCTTATGATCTTGACTAAGGCCAACAAATCATAAGTCACATGTCAAGTTCTACCCGTCGTTATCCAGGTTAATTTGAACCCACCCGTATATACCCTTGACAATGGCCAACAAAGCAATACGACTGTCCCAAACCAACGCATTCTATCTATGCAACATATGAATACCCATCAGCTACCAAACACTGTGCCTTGACTAAGGCCAACAAACACAGCTTGAATACTGTTGAATATTCATATGAAACGACGGAGGGCTACGGATGGTTTTGGCGAAACCGTGAACATAGTGAACTTGATATAGTCGATGGAACGAGATAGCTTTTAAAAGGAGTGGTTCAAGCTCCGCGTTTAAAATGCTTGTTTTTGAAAAGAACCGAGTGGTTTTCAAAGTGTTCCAACGACTTTTACTTGGTTTATTTTCTTGCATTAGTTCTTTTAATGCGTCCCATCATTTAATCCTACCATTGCAGAAAACAACCAAAATATGACGTACGCTTATGCCATTCGCATTCGCCACGGGGCCCCGTCATCACCCGTTAGGTTACTTAACTAACGACAGAGCGGGGGCTGGGCTAGCGCGGCTGTAAAACATAAGTAACGCCTAAATAGTTATCATATATAAATATATAGCAATGATAGACATTACAGATCACAGATGAACACTTTGGATATACTAGGAATCCGCGATTCGTTCGAGCCTGCAACGAAAAACAGATTACACGGTCGCGATGAATAGCCAAACCCCACCCTAGACCCCTACGGGTGCGGCAAACTACCCGCCAAGTACCCGAAGCGAAGCAACCTCCCTCAACACCGTGAGTAGGCCACTCGGCACTTCGAGATACCCGGTAGTTTGTGCACCCCACCTTGGGTATATCCTAGGAGCAAAAACAGTAAAAAGAAATTATACAATGACGGCTACAACCCCGACCCGGTTGTGCGGCCAAACAAATAATATTACATCAATTTACATAATTTACAATGAATGAAAGAAAAAGAAACTCTCATCTCACACCCATTCCCGGCTATTCATCCGCGACAATCCACCGAGTTCATATACACAAACCATCAACATTACAGATCACAGATATGTATAACCCTCATTAATCGACGTATAGCGATTAGCGGACATTCAATACATATATCACATCACAGATAATATACATTAGCCAAAGAGTACGGAATATCGATCAAAATACGGACTTTTAACCACCCGAAAAGTCAATATGCTCTCTGGAAAATCTGGGTAGAAAAAACATGTATTAAAAATCCCAAAACATCCAAACTAAAACACTGCAGCAAACCCGATCCATTGCCGAGTCAGAACGGCGGCGGAACCGCGGCAATGAGCATGTCATTTCCGCGGAACCGCGGTCGTTTGATCAAATCACTGGATCGTTTTTCTGCAGTGTTTTCACAAAACCCTGAGACGATTTTTGAAGTATGATTTTTTATTTTTAGAGCAGAAAAAAAATCAACAGAAAGTTGTGGTTTTGCGGATGTGTTTTGCGACTTTTTTCCGATCGATGTTCTTAACACTTTGCTAACTTACTAGTTTATGTTTAACTAGGCTCTGATACCACTGTAAGTCCACGTTGCTCACCCCGGTTCTTACGGGGAGGCGGAAACGGCGGAAAACAATAATTTTTAGCGCAAGGCAACATGGACTAAAAAGTCGGATCTTTGCTAAACTAAAAACTAGTAAACACTAAGAGGTTTTAGCTACTATGCTGTAGAAAGTATACCTCACAGAACCGGTCCTTCGGGTCTTCGTCCCGCTGTCCCACTTGTCCATCCAAGCTCCAAGCGTCGATCCGGACCTTGGGCACCTCCGCGGCCTTCTTGAGTCAAAGACGATCCACCCGAGAGTTGTACACTAAGCTCCGCCTCAAACCAAGGCAACTAGGACAAAGTGATTGCTAGTCAAGAAGCCCTAGAATGTGTAGAGGGGATGTATGGATGTATTTGTCTATGTGGATTCTTTTTCTCTCAACACATGAGATCAAAAGAAGAGATCAAGAGGAGGAAGAAGAAGGAGAAAGTTTGCAACCATGGAGCTTTTCTTTTCTTCTCACTTCATGAGAGAGAATGAGAAGAGAATAATGAAAAAGGATTAAGCCAAATGAAAATGAACCATGGTTGCAATAATATACAATCATCATCATTACTAATCCTATCATGAAAGACTTGATGGCATATTGAATTGACCATTATCATAACACATAAATTAAAAAGAAAATAAAAGAAGAGTGTGGATCTCTCTTGAAGGTCAATGGTCAACATGGTCAACATGGTCAACGGGTCAACAAGGTCAAGAGAGATCTAAGTGGTCAAATGGTCAATGCAATTAGCCATCACCAATCTATCATTAAAGGGATTAGTAAACAATGTCTCCCTACTCATAACGGTTTTGACCAAACGAATTGTCAAAACCCTAATGAGTGTGCCACATTACGGTTTTGGCCGAACCAACTGCCAAAACCCTAATGGGGCACCTCCTCCTTCATCACTCCTCAAAACTGTGCATACACACCCGCATCCGCATTCCGTAGAATGCGAATGCACAGAAGACAAATCAAATCCATCTGTGCAATACTAGGATCTGGCTTAAACCAAAGCCCACTAGTATTGCCTGCCCGAACAGCATACGCACACAAGTGCACGTAAGTGATCGAAGCCCTGCCGTAAAACCATACGGCCTATACACGTTTCGCCCAGTGCAGGGAAACTCTCTGTATGGGACTCTAAAGACTCGACACTACGCTGGCAGTGGGTTTAACCGCAGACCGCAAGCGGCACTAGCTGTACGTAACGGTCCCCAGGTAGATGTCGATAAGAAGGCCGATGAGGTAAACCCATCCGAACTCCTACTGAGCCTGTATGTGACAATCTCTGTACAGTCCGGTCTGTTCATCTGATACATCGTATGGCGGGCCTAGGGGGCGGTAAACGTCAGTCCCCTAATAGCGGTACAAGTCGTGTCGGAGTGTAGCCCAGAACACCCTGAGATAACACTGGAAACCTACCAGTATATCTCGCTTGCCCTGGCCAGGACTACTTGTGTAATGGCTCTCCTAAACACAGCGCGATGTCAACCCCCAATACCGGGAGAGACGAATCCTGTCTAACCGTCACTGCCTCCAAGTGCTTCGGGACTGCACCCAACTACTACCTGTTTGCACGACTCCTTTGAGCCGTGGTAGGGTAGTAATCTAAGTACAGTGGGAACACACTCGAGGCGAAGTGACAGTGTCAAGTCGGCGGACTAAGCTGTACTCATGTCACCTGGGAACTGATAACTGACGATAGGTATAATACCAACCAACAGTTCCCGACGAGTCCTGTCCAGTGTACTCGTAACCTAACGAGCACCCGCATACTATCTCAAGTACGACGCACTGACGGCTGTGGGACAGATCGTCTCCCCCGCTGGGATGAGAAGCGCATACGCTAGTCTACTCCGGAGTATCGATGCCCTGTCTCAATAGTCCAACGACTAGGGACCTGTATAAGGATGTGCTTATGGATTACCCAGCCCCCACGAGTGTGAGCGCCATCACAACGCTGGTAATCAAGCAAAAATCCTAAGGGCTCTACTAATATGTATATAAGCGATATGCTAAAAGAAACACATGCACATATTGAAGTAGAGACAAACCAAGTAGCATACTACCATTTTGAGCAAGATTGTCTATACAACTGTGAATATCCCAAGCTTCCATCAAGTAATATACAAGCTAGTATGATACAGTAATGGCCTCTAGGGCATATACACTAACAAACCCTTGGTTAGATTTGTAACCACTACAATAATTCATTGTTCATCACAAAAGAAGAAAGATTATTCATTCTTCTTCTTGCTTGAGTTTCTTCTTGAAAAGCTTTCTTGTTTTGCTTTTGTGATGAAAGTGAGTGAGAAAATGATTATAAAAGAGAGCAAAAATCCTACTTCATCATTCTTATCTATCCTTGCCATTTAGATGATGGTGTTCACTTCATATTATGAGTGTTAGCTTGTGTTATCGAAACTTCAAGGTAGATCATCTTTGTATCGAAGATCGGAAGCAAGACTGCATCTTTCTCTTCGTGGAACCTCTCGAGAGTCCGGAACACGATGATCGCGGCGAAGGGACCTCAACACGGAGCTTAAGAAGTGAAGGACCGGATCTACAAAGGTTGTAATCCCTCTCACTTAGTGTTAAATTGTTTAACATGTTTGTTTTCGCCTAAACCCTAGTTTAAAAATCCGGCTTCGGGTTGTTCGGCACGGCTAAAATTTTAATCGGGCATGGTTGATGCCTCGTAGAACCTTGTGCGCGTGCCTAGCAACCCTACAGCTTAGACATGCCATCGTATAGTTACATACGAACTCGAAGGAATTCGTTCCAGATTCGAGGATGGTTTCCGGTTCAGGAGAAATAGAATAAGAATATTCAGTTGACTTTTCCTTTTACCTTCTCTCAGGTTGCGAGAGCTCCTGGTATTAGGAGAGTACACCTATTATGCTTATTGGATAGTCTTCTTCCAAATCTTAGGCTGATGCCGAAGGGTAGGGAAGGAAGAATACCAATTAGCCTAAAGAAGGTGTACAGAAGGTAATAAGTAAAGACATAATAAAGGGATTACAGTGAGGGCAGGTAAGTATATAGTTACTGTCATGAATCAGGATAGTGGAAGAGGCATTACTAGGAATACCCGGATACCCCTTCAAAACATTTTCATGTTTCAGTTTCACTGTGCGATATTAATTGAAAACTGTTTTCCCAATTAGAATCTAACTCCAGGGTATGTATTTACCAGATCAGTTTCTTACATCTGTATTATTACAGATGGTGAGTAGGAGTAAGATATTGGGAATTGGGTGATTAGATACTCATTATATCGGAATTCGTTGTAATTGGTGATATTTGAGGAAATCTTCTGGATTTTTCCTAACGACAAATATTTGGTTTTGAATATCCATTGTTATGCACCAATTTCAAACTGATATATCTGTACGTTTATTTTATAAAGCGAGATATAAATTTGAAATTATGTCTGTGATATTTACCTATATCAGTTGATGGCTAGGTAAGGTGTATTCAACGGCGGTGTAATTCTTCTTAACCATAGTACAGTTTTCAACCTATGATGCACAGGGTTTAAGTTATTGAGCTCAGGGGACTTATACAAAGTATTGTATGTTGTCCAGTGTCCATTAGGACAATGGGATTGGTACTCGTACTATATTCTGTTTACTCATGACTTCTCCAGTTCTAGACAAGCATTTCGTTGAAATACAAGGTCCAGAAATTGAGAAGTTATAGGTATAAGAATAAAGCAGAGAACCATTTGTTGGAAGTATTAGGATTCTTCGAGGTAGTCGAAGATCTAGATGCTTATGTTTGGTATTTTGTTGATAGTAATGGTTTTGACAACTTGCTTCTCTTTCGGGTTACTCATATATGGATGCGCTCCTAGTTGAGTAATGCTGATTGGCTTCATTCCATTTGGTTGATATGCACTGGAGACAGCTGCATGATTTTGAATCTGGTTCTAATTAAATTAGTGCCTTTGTTTCTATATGGTATATAGAATCAATTTGTATATTAACGATATTAAGATATAGGGAGTTGTCCGGCTGATACTTAAAACCAGAATCTGGACAAACTCATTTGTGGGTTATCACGGGCTTTGACGAGGGTTAACTTTCTACCATCAGGAAGATCAATAGTGATATTGTTCTTGACTCGCCATAGTTTTAGTAAAATGGATTTTTTCAGAAAACAGAAGTGGGAGTATGGTAGAACTGGAAGTGATTCCAGAACTACAAATGATTACTAAAAATTTAATAGAACCTAAAGATTCAATTGGATTCGACATTCCATTAGCCACTCCGCAGATTTGGTGGGTAACCTCAGGCACCCGAGAGGTACTTCGGTCTTCTCAGAGACGGTGACAGGGAGGTTCTTGTTTACCCAGACTTTCCATTGCTGTTGTTCTAGACTATGAGACCCGGCAGGAGGATGAGTATAGCGTCGTTCTGAACTAGTTTTAGAAGTGCACATATATATAACTCTGCTAGAGGGTTGTTGTAGTCAGTGGGAGCAGCGGAAGCATAGAGGGAAAGTAGCTTATGTCTATTTATAGACTAAAGCATGTATAGCGGAAACAGATCATCTATTTTTGATGTGACAGTCAAAGGTTTTTTACTTCATCAGAATAGGAGATGGATCTGGTAAGAAGGTGGTAGAGAGTGATGTCCAGGTATTTGAATGACATGCACTTAATAGGAAGAGACATTCCTATACTACGATCGGTTATACTGTGGTTGTCACAAAGTTGTTTTAGGATATGGATATAATATCAAGGTTTCTGGTTACTAGATCTATGGTTTTAGATCTAGATTTGGGAAGTGTCCCAATCTGGGTACTTTGACAATATTCTAAAGGTATTTTAGAATGGATGACTCCTGGCATGGTCGTGTACCTGCAGGTGATGGAGTCACCCTCTCTAAAGGATGTCTTTCAGACTAAAGGGGAAAGGGATTTGCATGATTGGAATATCACTTGCTTAGGCAATTGAGTCAATCATGTGATGTCAAGTACCACACCAGATGTTGATTTTGCACTAGCTGCAATAAGCATATATATTAATCCAATCCTGGAGAAACATTGGGAAGCAGTTAAGAACATAAGTGGATGTTCTTAGGATATGGTAATGGCAGCCTCCTTCAGGAGACGGTTATCATTTCAGGCTTCCAAGATGACCTCGATGACAGAGTGCTGTCAAAGTTATAGTTTTCCCTCTTCGGAGGGGCAGTATGTTGGACAGGTGGTCCAAGCAGATACTGTGGAAGGTATGGCGCGGGATACTGATTAAATTCAGTGGATGATATAGTCTAAGTTTGTTGGATTTGGAGTTCATTTGTGAACTGGGTCCCATCAGATATCCAGACAAATTCTAAGACAGGTATCGCTCATTTCGGGAGATAGTATTTCTCCGCGAAGTTGAGATATATAGAGATACAAAAAGAAACACTGGAGCGGATCCACTCACTGAGGCTATTTCTCGAACGCAATAGTTTCGCAAATGGGCTTTGCGAAACTGATTAGTAAAGAAGTTGGGTGTTCGGTATCACACAGGCTGTGAGTATACGACATCACAATAATTAGCCTTAAGTGCAAGTGGGAGATTGTTGGTTATAATGCCCTCAAGTCAATTATTGAATCGCAGGAACGCGATTGCGATGATTGAGGAAGGACCTATACCAGTAGAACAATCTTACTCAAGATGATAGTATGCTATCTGGTTTGTCTTTATCATCATGTAAAACATTAGGTGGCACTACAGATTACTATTACAAGTTAATAGAGCACATAGGATTCTTGCTTGACTACCAGTATTATGATGGCGATCATATAAGTAGGAGCTGGGTGGTCTATAAGCACATCCTTAAAATGTCCCTAGTCGTGGGAGTATCGAGACTGGGCATCAGTGCTCCAGAGTATACTAGTGTATACTTATCAAGACCCCGACGAGGGGCGATGGCCGGTCTCACAAGCCATTGGTGTTAGTTTGTTCACCTAAGATAGTATACAGGTGCTCATCGCGTTATGAGTACACTAGACGGACTCACCGGGAACATGCTAGTTGGTATTATACCTATTGTCATATAGCAGTTCCCTGGTGACATGTATACAGGTTAGTCTGTCGACCTGAGATCATAATTTGTCTCGTGTGAGTTTCTACTGTTCTTTGATTACTACTCTACCACGGCTCAAAGGAGTCGTGTAAACAGCTTTTAGTTGGGTACAGTCCCAAGCCACATGGAGGCAGTAAGCAGATCGTTGGGGATTCATCTCTCCCGGTATTGGGGGTTGATCTCGCACTGTGCACGGGTGGCCATCACCAGAAATCCTCGGCCGGGGTAGTAGAGAATTACTGATTTGGATCAGTAGTTTCTCAGGTGGTGATGGGCTTCATACCGAAACTAAATGTCGCGTTGTTAGGGGTCTGACATTATCCACCCCTCTAGACTTGATATGCGATACTCTTAGACGAACAGACCGAACTGCACGGATATTGTCACTGTCAGGCTCAGTAGGGGTTCAGGATGACTCTGCTCGTCGTCCTCCCTTTCGCTCAATACCTGGATAGCCGTTACGTACAGCTAGTGCCACTGACGTGCTTGTGGTTAAACCCACTGCCAGCGTATTGATGAGTCTTTAGAGTCTCACACAGAGAGTTTCCCTGGTTCGGGCAAAACGTTGTAGAGGTCGTATAGTTTTATGGTAGGGTTCGATCATATACGTGCACTTGTGCACGGTTAATGATCGGACGGATAATACTAGTGGACTTTGGTTTAAGCTGGATTTTAGCATTCTATTGTTGGATTATTTCCGTCTCATTGTATTCGTATTTTTTGGAATACGGATACGGGTATGTATATACGGATGAGGGGCATTCTTGTAATTTCATTACAAGATACTTCTAGAAGATGCCACCTCATTTAGTTTTTAACCATTTATTTAAAATGCTTAATGAGTTGGAGGGTGAGGTGGAGTTTGGCTTTAAATGAAACATGGCTCTTTTGGTGACTCATGGGGTGAGTCATGTAGTGACTCATCCTACACTATTCTTGCATGCTTGATTTATGATAAGTGTTGTGAGATATTTTCTTGACTTGGTGATTTTTCTTTAGTTTCTAGCATGCTTGCTATTCTTCACTTGATGCTTCATGCTCACGACACTTAGCCATTTTCCTTTCTTGAGTTGCTTCACTCATCCTCCAATGGATTCATCTTCTTCCTCCACCCATCAAGTCTCATGTGTTGAGAAACATTGGGTATTTTGAGACAAAGTAATCCTACACACTCTCTACTTCATCTTGGCTATCTAGGCTAGCAAACTAGATACTCGAGTTGCCTCGGTTTTGAGGCGGGAGCCCGTATTACATACTCTCAAGGTGGATCATCTTCGATAGGGGAGACCGGAGATCAAACTTGATCAAGGAGCCTCTTAGAGCTTAGGATGATGGTTGAAGACTGAAGGACATGGATCAACTTGGCATAACCATCTAACTCCTAGTTTACATATTGCTAGTTTAGGGTTAAGGGTAAATCCGGGCATCGGGTTGTGGTAGCGCCAGTTTATAAAAATTTTGTTTCGTATTTGGTCATGGATTGATGGCCGAAACGCTGCCGTAACCCAACAGAGCATCCAATAACTGTTATTGTGACAACAATGGAGTTGTGGCTTTGGCCTAGGAACGCCGGTCCCATCAGCGATCCAGGTATATTCTGAGGCAGTATCACCTGATCAGGGAGATGGTTGATCTTCACGGGATCGAGATTAGGAGAGTTGATACGAAGGAAAACACGGCGGATCCACTCACAAAGGCATTTCCCAAGAAAGACTTTTTTGGGACGTTGGGTATGAGATACTACAACAACTGGCCCTAGTGCAAGTGGGAGATTGCTTGTATGCTTTATAGGCCATTATTGTACATATGATGTATATTATAGTGGATTCTTGGACATATATAGGGAGGACTTTCTTGTTCGACATGATAGTATGCTATCTGGTTACTCTTTATCTTAACATGTACACTTATTGTCTCTCTGTTACATGTTGATAAAGCCCTTAGGATGAATACTTGACTACCGGGATTATGATGCAGATCATACTAGTGGGGCCAGGGTAGTCGGTAAATACATCCTTTAGTTGTTCCTAATCGTGGAAGTATCGATACGGGGCATTGATATTCCAGAGTAGACTAGCGTATACGTTTCTTGACCCATATGATGGGCGATGGATGATCCCACATCCATTGGTATTTGACATCAAAGATGGTATACGGCTACTCAGTCGAGACTGGATACACTGAACAGAACTCACTGAGAACTCCTAAATGGTATTATACCTCACGTCAGATAGCAGTTCTCTGGTGACACTGGTATAGGTTAGTCTGTTGACCTAAGATCGTCATAGAGTCTTGTGCGATTCCCACTGTGCTTTGATTTCCACTTTACCATGTTCAAGAGATCGTGCAAAACGGTGGTTTTTGGATACAGTCCCGAGTCACATGGAGGCAATGAGCGATAGGAGGGGATTTCGTCTCTACCGGTATTGGTGTTGATGTCACGACCCGAAAGAGCACGTGACTGGCCCTTGAACCCTATGAAGCCTATAGGACTCCATCTGATCCAAGTAAGCCAAAAGCCCAGAAATCTAAAACCATTTTGAAGAAAAAAGTAAAGAACCGGTTTAAAGAAGTGAAGAAATACAGGTTTGAAATCAAGGTTTTTAAATAACTAAGCCGAATGTGCATTTTAAAAACGGTACAGTCTTTTCTAGAAATTTCGGCAGAGTTTCCTTTGTAAAACTGGCCCCGAATGGGGTAAAACGATAATAACAAGATATAACATGATAAAGGCATCCCCAAGCGGGAGCTAGCTCTTCGTCAATCGACGGTCACAACCACGCAAAGATATGATAATATACAACGCCAAGTGGCGAGGATCAAAAGCAAAAGAAAGCTCAAAAGCAACAAGAAACCGCAATACTACTAAGCGCGACTCTAAGGTCGAAATATACAACACTGATATCTAGGTCTGAAAGAATATACAAGTTTTGGTTGATGGACAATTTCTAGATACAATGAAATAAATAAATACAAAGGTGATTCCTGATACGAAAGAATCCACCTACCAAAGCAAATCACCCGCAAGAAGGTAGTGTGCCAGAAATGCCGCAATAGAACCTGTACGGCAAAACCTGCAAGAACTGTGGCACAACGAGGGTGAGTTGCCAACTCGTGAATAGAAACATCTACAAGGATAAATCGAATGCAAGACATAATCCTAAGTCAACGATCAGTAAAATATCCACAAGAGTACATCTGAGTGTAATAAGATGGCAAGGTAACATCTAATCATGTATATAGTGCCAGGTACTCAGGTAACAACATGTCATCCGTGTAAGGTATGTCTGCATGAAGTATCAATGAAGAAATATCAATAATATCAATACACATATATTAGCGTCCCATACCACTAATATTGGTGTAAGATAAGTGTAAATCCAGTCTGTATATGAACCAAGTCTGTATATATGTGGAACCCGTCCACCCGTCACCCAATGACAATAAGCATCATGTATGCAATGTGAGGATATAAACAAAATCATGGAAAAACATCATGAAACCCGTGCCTAGCATCGACACGTAAATCCTCCTGTATCGGGCATCCGTCATTCCGGATCATGCCCTATATCAAAGTACATATCGGGAATCCGTCAGTCCGGGTCATCCCTCTCTCAATGCATCGGGCATCCGTCATTCCGGATCATGCCCTATATCAATCCATCGGGCATCCGTCATTCCGGAGCATGCCCTATCTCAAAGTGTATATCGGGAATCCGTCAGTCCGGGTCATCCCTCTCTCAATACATCGGGCATCCGTCATTCCGGATCATGCCCTATATCAATCCATCGGGCATCCGTCATTCCGGAGCATGCCCTATCTCAGTACATCCTCTAGCACCGAGAAAACACGGGGCAACGCCCCAAATATCATATCAAGGGAACCGGGTTTTTAAATGATTGCTATTGAAAAGGACACGGTTCCCAAATCCAGAAATCCCATGAAAATCCAACATCAAGAAGTACATCCAATGCGATGTGCTATGCATTCAATCCATGATGTATGCGACAAGTAAAGAAAGTACTCATATCGGAAATCATGCAACATGGAAAAGGAATGCGCATATGTCGAATGAAGCATCATATCACGAATGCAATAGTACTACAGTGTAGTGACATGGCAATTATCGATGATGAAGTGTGTGAGCCGGCAAATAGTGTACGTGAAACATACGCATCATCGATAATGGTGCTGGTGTCCTAACAGCATGATAATAACATGGTAATGAACATATGCCAGCAATGCGAATAGCATGAATATACGGAAATCTAGTAATCAACAGCACAATAAAGTATCTACTATGCAAACTACATCTAAGTATCCGGTCAATCAGGAGGGGTAGGTGTGGAAACCACCTAAAACTGAGTCAAAGTATATATGTAGATATATAGTCGGTGATCCCGCCTCAATGTCATATCGTAAGATATCCTCTAGCTATGAGTGCGGATCTATCATCAATATCAGCTCGTACGGTAAATCATCGTACGGCATCCCCATAGCTGGGTAGGGGTCAACATCTCACTGTCTAATCACATAACAGATATCACCATCATCAGATCATATAGTCTAGAGTACCACTCTATGTCTAGTACAAACGGTAACATCAGTAAGTATGCATGCGGGGGTAAACACATATCCCAAGCCCGCAAGAAATCACAAGTCATATCCCACATATGAATCGTATCAAAATACCGATCTCCGGGCACCAAGCCCACATCATCAACTCATCTCCAAAGTCATCACATATCATCAATCACAGTGTAAGTACATGTGAAAAGCAAGGGTATAGGTATAGGTGTAATCCTATCCTAGGGTTCGCGACTATGAACTACACTAGTCACTTCTAACCCTACATAACCAAAATACACCTAATATCACAATACTATATAATAAGCTATCTACGGACTGCGGGGGTGCTATACGCCATCCACCCGACTTTCCCCCGTAGATATAATCTACTCACCTTGCATCATCATTTGCGGACATCACCATGCATTTGCTTGTCGTCCGAAGTCTTCATGGGTACCTACACATCAAAATATCGTATATGCGCATTAAAACCAAATCCAATCTAAAACGGCGCATAAACTCCAAAACGATACGATAAGGGGGCCTATAGGTGAGAACCTATGGCACGCCTTCAAAACCATCCATAATCCTCTATATCGTCGTATAAACGACAATAGTCGAGGCAAAACACATTCCACCATTTCAGAATCCAAAAATACGGAATACGGAAACACGAATCCAAAACGACAACATAGGATATATGTCCCAGATTTCACCCTAGGAAGAATCTGTCAAAACTAGAAGTACCCAGGGCCAAGAATTGATGAAATGGGGCCAGGCACGCAAAACGAGGAGATTCCTCTCTGGTCTGGCCGCAAATTGCGGCCAGAAAGGAGGTTTTGGCGGCCGGGAAAAAGAATCAGGGGCTAGGGTTTGGGGTGTTGGTTCCATGGTGCCTGCACATGTCACTGTAAATCCAATTTTATTTTAGGGCATCTCGGGTGATAGCAGATTTCAATTAACCTACACAGATTACTCAATTTCCCCGATATCGGTTTCTAAAAATCCGTATTCTGGTTCTAGCATCAGGGTTGGGGTTCCAATTCAAACACTAGGGTGTTGGTAAGATCAATACTGAGCCCAATTTCATAATGCAACACCAATTCACTCAAACCCTAACTAGGTTTCTCTCAAATTCATAATATCACACAATATCGATAAAATCTTGACATGGGGTTATAGGAAAGGCTATAATTAAGCAAATGGTTCAGAAAATACCTCATTTGGCAACTCAAGAATTTTCTTGAGTTGCCCTCTAGTGGCCAAATCCATGCTTCTTTAGCTCCATGTGTAGATCTAGGGATTTTGGACATTTTTAATGAAAGGAGATTGGGGTTTTGGTGTAGTTTTAGAGATGTTTCATGGCTTGAGGAGGGGAGGGAGATGGAGGAAGGGGCAGCAGCAGCAAAGCAAAGGGAGAGGGAGAGAAATGATGAAAATGGCTAAGGGTTTGGTCAAAGTCCACCTCTCTCTCTCTCTCACCTACCCTCATCATTACATTTCTTTTTCTTTTCCCTTTTCTTTTAAAACCCAACCCTTCTCACACCAATAGTAAACCCAAATGAAAATCATGGCTAGAAAAATACACAAGTGTAGAAAAAGTGGTATGTGCAAGTTTTGCACAAAATTGTCAAAAAACCCAATTAGCGATTTTAATCGCGATTAGCACTAAATTAGTGTCAAACTAATCACAAAAACTTAAAAATGTCATAATTCATTAATTTACCCTATTTTAGAATTTTCCATAATTTTTCTAACATTTTTCCTATTTATTTGCATTTAATATTAAAATAATCAATAAAATAATATTAAATTATAAAAATTCCCAAAATTAATATTTTATATTTTTGAAAATGTTACAGTTGATGTTGAGCTATGCTCGATTGGCCATAACAGGAAATCCCTGGCCAGGATTGCTTAGATCTACTGGTAAATGTTATCAGTAGTTTCTCGAACCATTATGAGCCTCACATCGGCATGACTTATCGAGCTATTGGGGTCTGACATTTACCACCCCCAGGCAAGATAGGCGACCTATCAGACGAAGAGACCGGACTGTACGGTAGTATTACTTATTGGATTCGCAGGAGTATGAGCAGACTTACTTATTGATCTTCTGATTACTCAATACCCTGGTAGGCGTTACGTCCAGCTAGTACGGCTGACGGCTTGTGGGTGACTGATATGATCACCACCTACTGGCGGCGTATTAACGAGTCTTTAGAGTCCTACACAGAGGTTTCCTGGCTCAGGAAAAATGAAATAGGAGCACATTTATGATATGTGCGGGACCGAGATTAAGCATTTGATATTAGTCGGTTATATGTGATATAGCCGGATTATTAAATCAAGTGTTAATTTAATAATTTAATTTATAATTATATATTTGATATATTAACTTACATTAACTAATATTAGCCCACTTAAGCATTTCTTTTTCTCACTTGTGTACACTTAATATATATGTGATATATATTATTGTGTCATGCTTGTTGCTACATGCTACATGGGTGTAAGAGACTCACACCATGCTAAAGGTAATTATGGGTTTTATTATTTAAAGTAAATCAAAATTAGTTGGAAATTAGTCACATGGCTTTAGCTTAGTGGAAGCTTGTAGAACCACTGACTTAGTCCACTAATTTTGTTTTATTTGAGATATTTATTAACCCAACCATTACCTTAAGCCAGGGTTAAGTCTCTACATGAGTTAGTATGAGATATTATCTCACCCATGGTTGCTATTCTTACTAATGGATTCTCATTCCATTCTCGTCTTCATCTTCTTCTTCATTCCAATTTTGTTCTCTAGCTTTTTGGAAAGTGAAGAAATATAATGAAAAAATTATTCTAAAGTGAGAAAAATTCCTACTTCATCAACCTACACTAGACTAGCCATTTAGTTTAGGTTGTTTGCTTCACTAATTCCTAATTAGTGAAAAGGTTGCTTAAGTTAGTGTCTCCTCGACATAGATCATCTTCGTCTTCGAAGACTTCAAGTAAGCTTGTTCATTTCACCTTGTGGAGCCTTACTAGAGTCCGGGAGATCACTACTTGGAGCGAAGGGACGACTACACGAAGCTCTTGAAGTGAAGGAACGGTCTACAAAGGTTGTATTCGTTGTTCACTTTGTATGTAAAGTTGTTTACATGCTAGCATAATCCTAATTCTCTAGTCATGATCTTGGTGCCGGGTTCTTTAGCGTGCTCAATTTTTTATAACGGCATAGTTGATGCCTCCCGAAACCTTGTAGCGGTGCTAGGGAACCCAGCATTGACGAGTCTTTAGAGTCCCACACAGAGAGTTTCTCTGCTTCGGGCAAAACGATGTAGAGGTCATATGGTTTTACGGCAGGGTTTGATCATATACGTGCATTTGTGCACGTATCGTGATTCGGACGGATTATACTAGAGGCTTTGGTTTAAGCCGGATTCTAGTATAGTATTGTTGGATTATTTTCGTCTCATTGTATTCGTATTTTTCGGAATACGGATACGGGTATGTATATACGGATAAGGGATATTCATATAATTTCATTACAAGATGCTTCTAGATGATACCACCCCATTATTGTTTTAACCATTTGGATAAATGGTTAATGAGGTGGAGGGGATGATTCATTGATTAGCATTAAATGAGGCATGGCTTTGTAGATGACTCATGGGGTTACTCATAGTGTTACTATTCTTGCATACTTGATTTATATTTGTGTTGTGATGATTTTCTTTGGTTGATGATTCTTCACTTAAGGCCTCACTCTCTCATGCTCACAACACATAGCCATTTTCCTTTCTTGAGTTGCTACACTCCCATCCTCATCCTCATCTTCTACCTCCACCCATTATGTCTCATGTGTTGAGAAACCTTGGGTGATTACAGAAAAACTAATTCATCATTAGATTCTACATCTTCTAAGCCATCGAATTTAGCAAACTAGATACCCTAGTTATCTCGGTTATGAGGTTGGAGCTCGATTCATAGACTCTCAGGTGGATCATCTTCAATGAAGAGAGACCGGAGATCAAGCTTGATCAAGGAGCTTCTAGGAGCTTGGATGATGGTGCAAGACCGAAGGACACGGATCAATTCGGTATAACCATCTAACTCCTCTTTTTAGTATTGCTAATTTAGGGTTAATGGTATATTCGGGTAGCGGGTTGTAGTAGCGCCAATTTATAAAAATTTTGTTCCGCAATCGGCCACGGTTTAATGGCCAAGGCGCTAGCATAACCTAACAGAAAGTCAGGCAGCCACCCCATCCAATGGGGTCGCCGTGGCACCAACGACAACTACTTTTTACGCATGCCCTCTCGCGAGGACTACAACCCGCTGGAACACCTTCCGGTCTCGGGACACCCTGGGGGTAAGAGCTTATGCTTCGCCATATTGTCACACAGTGAGAACCCCCCACGGCATCGAATGCTTAGTAGCTCTGATACCATGGAAGTATGTCTTAGCACCACTACTAGATTTAAACAAGCATCAAGTATACAATTTTAAAAAATCTAGTGTACAAAAGCATGCTAACCTAGAATCGAACTAAAGAATTAGGGGTTTTAGTAAGTAAACAAGTTCTATCTCTAAGTGAAAAAGGGAATACAACCTTTGTAGACTAATCCTTCACTTCTAAAGCTCCAAGTAGTAGTCCCTAGAACTCTTCTTAGGCTCCACTTGGTGAAAGGAGCGAGCTTGCTTTGTCGTCTTCGATGCCGAAAATGATCCACCTTGAAGTTTCTCTAACTCAAGCTACCTCTTCACTAATCAAGAATTAATGAAGCAAATAACCTAATCTAATGGGCTAGATGAGAGTAGGTTGATGAAGTAGGAATTTTGCTCACTTTAAAAATTCTTTTCTCTTTTTATTTTTCCTACTCAAGAAAAACTAGAGAGGGAAGAAGATGAACTTGGGTGAAGAAATATCTCAAAAGATATATGTGAGAGTTAACCATGGGCTAAAAATAAATGGTTGGGTTATAAAATATCTAGAGTAAAACAAAAATTAGTGGAATGAGTCATGACTTCTACATGCTTCTACAAGTATCTTAAGCTATGCTCATTTTCACACATTTATTTTACTCTTAATAAATAATTACCCCAATTACTTTTAGCTTTAGTGTAAGTCTCATACACCCATGTTCTATGTATCATCAAGCATGATACAATAGAATATATATATATATATATATATATATAATCAAGAGAAGAAAATCATTAGTGAGCTAATATTAGTTAATATATATTAATATATCAAATATAAATATATATCAAATTATTAAATCAACACATGATTCAATAATCCGGCTATATCATATATAACCAACTAATATCCTTTATATGTATATCAATTTATCAAATCAACACTTGATTTAATAACCCGGCTATATCACATAAAACCGACAATATTCAATATACAATATCAAATATAAATATAAATATATACATATAACAAATCATTGAATCAACACTTGATTCAATATTCTGGTTATATTACTTATAACCTAACCGATATCAAATATCGCGAGATTAGAATACGGTATTACATACTCATATTTAATCAACCACCCGCACATATCATATATGTGCCTTACTTCGTTTCGCTTGAGCTAGGAAATCTCTGTGTAGGACTCTAAAGTCTCGTCAATACGCCAGCAGTAGCTAATGATCATATCAATTACCCACAAGCCGTCAGCGGTACTAGCTAGACGTAACGGCTACCCAGGTATTGAATGATTAGAAGATCAACAAGCAAGCTTGTCCAAACTCCCGTGAAGTCTATAAGTAACACTTACCGTACAGTCCGGTCTCTTCATCTGATATGTCGCATATCGAGTCTGGGGGTGGAAACTTCAGACTCCAGTAACTTGATAAGTCATGCCGATGTGTGGCAATAACCGTTCGAGAAACTACTGATAACACTTACCAGTAAATCTCATCAGTCCTAGCCAGGGACTTGCTGTTATAACCAATCAAGCATAGCGCAACATCAACTTCCTATACCGGAAGAGACGAAACCCCTCCTATCTGTAACATTTCAAAAATATAAAATATTATTTTTGGGAATTAATATTAAAATAATATATTTCGCGAAAACTATTCGATTTGCGAATTTGGGATTTTCGTCAAATGGTATAAATATATACCAATATTTGTGAAATAATTGGAGATTAAAATGATTTATTCATTTAAAAATATATTTATCAGATTTGGGCATTTTTATAATTAATTATATGCAAGTTTAAATTTAAACTTGATTAGTGCACTACTAATCACGATTATGCCAAATCCGTATTTTTAATTAACCATGGCTAGTGCACCATGTCATGTTACATTTTTGTTACATGTTGGCTTCATTTGCATTGTTGATTTTTTGTGTTAATTGCGAGAGGGAAAAAGAGAAAAGAGATGGCATGATTGAGGAGAAAGAGGGGGGACACAATGATGACTTGAAACATGGCATGAGAGCATGCCATGAAAGAGAGTGAGAGTGAGAAAAAGAAAGAGACCCTTGACCCTTCTGCATTTATTTCTTCATCATTTTATTTCCTCAACTCCTCCTTCATCTTCTTCATCTCCTCCATCACCTCCTCTATCCCATGAAAGCATCTCTAATCCTTCACCAAAACCCTATACTCGCTTCACTAAAAATGATCCCCACCTCATCCTACACCCTATGGACCTTTCAAAGTTGGATTTTGGAAGACTTTGAGCAACTCAAGAAAATTCTTGAGTTGCCAAATGAGGTAATCCCATATCTTTTACTTAAGTTATTATGTTTAGTTTATCCTAGTTTAGTTTAGAGTTTATTTTAGTTGGTTTAGTGATATTTGGAAATTCCAAGAGGGGGTTTAGGTGATTGTGTGGACTTGTGACATGTAGTGACTGTTTATAAGACCTTAGTGTTGATTTTCTGGACCTAAACGGAGATTAAAACCCGATACACGAACTTAGGATTTATTCCGTGTCGGTTTTGTGAAGTATTGTTGGACTACAAGGAATCTGGTGCTATCTGGGATGTTTCTAAGATAAACAAACAAGTCTATTAACCTAACTAAACCACTAGAAGACCACCACCAAAATACGAGATACCAATTCCCCTGGAAAACCGACGTCGCCGGAATTTTAAGCCATGTCGCCGGACCACTTTTGGGTTCTGGGGTTGGGTTTTTGGGTGTAGCTCCTAATCCCTATAACCTATCCCCTATACTTGCTTGTTTAGCCTTAATTAACCTGAGATAAAATCTGGAAGCTGTTTGTGAGTGCTTTGGCTATGTTTTCCCGATATTTGAATTCGTGGTTTTGGTATTTGGATTTGATTTGGTCGTTGGATATTTGTACGTCAACGATGAGGGTTGTTTGGTTGTTTTTGCATGCGTAGGCTATAGGTTCTAACCTATGAGCCATTCGTGTGCCGTATCGATTTTCGGACTTGGTTTTCATTGCGTTGGGATATGTGTTGATTTGTAGGTACCTTGCGTGGACTTCCGAGACGACGAAGCACATCGACTTCAGCTTAGCGAGGAGTATTGCAGGTGAGTAGATTTATATCTACGTGGAAGTCGGGTGGATGGCATATAGCACCTCCGCAAATTATAAATGGAAACCAATATATATAGAATATGGTTAGAGAAACCATGTGAGAAAATTATGAATATGGTTAAAAGAGTTAGTAGGCGATGAGATAAGATAATACGAGCAGATACGATTGATATAAGATATGAAACGAGATGTATAAGGATATGACATGAGATCGATGAATATGATAAGATTGAGATAGAGGTGTTATGAGATCGGTAAAATAAGATAAATGTATATAAGATTACTTGATGTGAGATATTGAGGTGATGAAAAGAGAATATGACGAAATAAGATGACTTGGCTTGATATGTTGATATACGGATGCGGGGTGATATGAGAGTATAGATACTGTTGCCAAGACATGATATGAGATTGATACGGATGTGACGTGAGATATTTATGTATTTATAAGAATAATAAGTGGTATACCCTACGAGACGGTAGATCTGTACCCTCGTTGTTATATAGGTTGATAGAATCCCTAATTGTTTAATGTCGTCGTACAATGGATTACCGTACATGATGAGTTTTACCTGATGATTGGTCCATACCCTTGACTCAAGGATGTCGTACGATGAATTATGTCGTACGTGATGCTGTGAGGCTGGATTGCCGATTGATAGTTTCATCGACTCGGATATGTTATAGATATTATAATCCCTGTCTACCCTGCTTAGTTTAGCCTTTATGTAGATGTTAGATTAGGTACGTAACATTGCGTTCACAATTACCTTCTGCTACGTTTATGATATTCTCATTGCGTTACATATACCTGTGCTAGTACACTTGCATAATTATCGATGATGCGTATGTCACACCTATACAGATTTGCCGGCTCACACACTTTCATCATCGATAATTGCTATGTCACTTACACAGTAAAGTTCTATATCATGCTATTACTCTTACTTATCCAGTACTGCCACATGACTTGTTGGCGTGATATATTTTCTATGCTCGCATCACTATACTATGTTGCATGATATACTTTCTACGTTCACATTTCTGTTCTATGTTTACATATATCATGCTTTACGATTATTCGCATTAAGATGCTGTTTTCATGAGATTCTGGATTTGAGAATCGTGGTTAATTTCAAAGGAATTGTGTACTGTTTTAAAAAAACGCGGTTTCTTATGATATGATATTTCGAGGTGTCCACCATATGTTTTCTCGGTTCTGAGTTGTGAGCATACCCGATTCGAGGAGTGGGAGGCACCGTCTACGGGTACATGGTGGACCCAGTATGGTACCCAGGTGCAAGAAATGATTTTTGTGGTATAAACGATGAGCCTAGCAGAGGGAGCACTACCTACCGGTGATTGGTTGGACCCGGCAGTTGTCCGAAGGATACCGGTCGGAGTTGTAAGATGGATATGAGGGCCGATCAGAGTATGCGGCGCCTGAGATGAGATAGATATGAGGGCCGGTATGAGGATGCGGCGCCTGAGATATGAGGATTTACGTGTCGATGCTAGATACGGGTTTTCATGATATTTCGAGTGTCTATGTTGAGCACTCAGGTTCCATGATTTTGATGTGTCGTTGATGGACACACGTTGGTTGTTATCCTCATATATACATGCTTATACTTCATGATATTTCGAGTGTCGGTGTTGGACACTCAGGTTCCATGATGTTATTTGTGCCATTGATGGACACGTGAATGATATCCACCTGCATATAGGCATATGTTTCAGATGTTTATGGTATATGTCATTGGCACTGATTATATTGTTGACATATACGCATACATGGTCACACTAGATATCATAGTATTACTTTCTTGATATAGTGACCTAGGAAATCGTTGTTTTATTCGATTTCTACCTGCTGATGTTTTCTACTCACGAGTTGGCAACTCACCCCCGTTGTGCCACAGTTCTTACAGGTTTGGCCGCTTGGGATCAGTAGCGGTATCGCTAGCACACAGCTTGCATTCAGGTGTTTTGCTATGATAGGTGGGACACAGTGGATCGTGCCCACTCTTGTATTCATTATTCCCTATTATAGATAACTCTATCAATCAGAAACTAGACTTTGTATATTTAGTAAGACTTAGAAAGACTTGAGCCTGCGAGACTTAGAGCGATGGGGTATGTTCGCTATTGGTGGTTTTGATGTCTCATTTTATTTATCATTCTTTCTGTGCCGATCTTCACCGTTGGGTATCGTATATATCTCTTGCTTACTTGCGTGGTTGTGTTTCTGCAAATTGGCGAAGAGCTAGCCCCCACTTCGGGATGCCTATATATATTGTTGTATGTGGTTTTTGGATCAAAATATATAAGGGAGGCGCTGCCCGAAATTTCAAGGACAAAAAAATGTTTTCATCTATAGTATAATCCACTTGCATTTTCATGTTTCATTACCTATGCATTTAAGGAAAAAACCGCACCTCCATTATTTTCCGCAAAAAGATTTAGATTTCTGGGCTTCGGCTTACTTGAGTTATGTTACACCTTTTGACGTTGCGCGATTTAAGTGACGGTCACGAGCTAAATTTCGGGTCGTGACGCTATCGCTCACTACCTCCATGTGACTCGGGACTGTACCCAAAATCCACCTGTTTGCACGACTTTTTTGAGCCGTGGTAGGGAGGAAATCAAAGCACAGTGGGAACCATACAAGACACTATGACGATCTTGGATCTACAGACTAACTTGTACCAGTGTCACCAGAGAACTGCTATCTGACGATAGGTTTTATATCATCTAGGAGTTCTCAGCTAGTCCTTTTCAGTGTACACATTCTTTAATGAGCACCTGTGTACAATCTTTGATGTCAAACACCAATGGTTATGAGATCAACCATCGCCCTATACAGGGTCAAGAAACGTACGCACTAATCTACTCAGTAATATCGATGCCCTGTCTCGATACTCCCTTGATTAGGAACTGTTTAAAGGATGTGCTTGCGGACTACACATGCTCTACTAGTATGATCTGCATTATAGTCCTGGTAGTCAAGCTAACATCCAAAGGGCTTTATCAACATGTATCAGAGAGACAGTATAATAAAAGGGTACATGTTAAGATAAAGAGCAGCCAGATAGCATACTATCATGTCGAGCAAGAAAGCCCTCTATATATATGTGTCCAAGCATCCACTATAATGTACAATAATGACCTCTGGGGCATACATATTCCTAACATATATAACCTACGTGTTCGACGTGAAACCCTAAACAAAAACTTAATCAAAATGGCGGGACTCATGATAAATATATTTCTTTACTGTTTATGAATATCGTTTGAAAATTTGGATGTAAAATAACGTCGTTTCACACATGAAATAACATTTCCAATAACCGATGCCAAATTTGGAATTCCCGTACATGTTATCCTATAAAACTCATAGTAAATTGTATATACTTCGGATTGTAGCATGCTTAGGCTCGTTGTGAATAGGACTAAATAATCGATGAATTTGTGGAGACTATTACTGAATATCGTGTAATTTTGATAGTGAAAACTGAAGAGATTTATGGCTCTGGACTGCAGTCCAGAGCAGAGATCTCTGCTAATATATTAAATTAAACATCTGCAACTCATTGTTCAAATGTGCAAATATGTGGAACCCTATATAGATGTGTAGGAAATTCAGTTATATTTCTTATGCCATTATTTTCACCAAATTCCATCGCAGTATGATATTTATAATGCTATTTATAATGTTGATGTGTATGGCTCAATTATGCAGCCATAGATTTTACACATCGAACTGAAGCTGAACATAACTCTAATCACACGATGGTTATTACTAATCCATTTTATGTGTTGGAAACCTAACTGATAGGGCTAGATTTTATTCAACTGTAGAGCTCCCTGAATCTGACACAAATTATAGAAAACTGTGCTTGAAGTTGGACTTCCAATTCTGAAACTGGAATTTCAGCAGCTTACACCCGTTTTAAAATGAACATAACTCTTAAACCATAATTCTTATTGATATGAAACAAATTTTAGTGCTTAGATAATCAAGTATACGTCATATGCCTTTTATATTGTTTTTCCTAATTCTGCACGTGTGATTAATTATGAATTTTGCAAGTTATATGATATTGGCTGCCCATAATTTAGCGAACATTTATTTGACGCATTTCTACTACATCTTGTGATTGCTTTACACCCTTTGCTTAGTGATCGTTTACATTTAAACCCTAGCGACTGATTGCATTATCATTTGATAAGTGCTAATGACTGGGTTGTGACAAACACGATAGTGAAACGGTGATTGAAAGTGATACTGATAAGCGAAAACATGACTGAATAACAAAAGTGATACGTACGTGTTCACAACCTATCTAATAATATCTGAACACATACTATAACCTAGGAAAATGGGGAAATTGAGGTGGAATCAAATTCGTATTTAACGAGGTACAGTGACTTAAGGGATGATCATTCGATTTTAGCGATATATATACCGATTAGGTCATGAACCTAGCGGTACGGCTACAGGGTTATGTCTCAAGAAATAGCGGACCGTAATCTCGGGCATGCACGAGACCCTTGTTAAACACAAGCATCATTTTCCACCGATCAATTTGAATTGACTTAGTGACTGATAGGTAGCGATATACATGTTGCCTTGATTATTGACATGATGCGTATACTATACTGTTCACATATAATCGATAATCGATATTCCATATTCTCATGTTACTAGTTTATGCCATTCTTTTCTGCTTATCATTATAAATATTATATATATATATTACTATATGTATCGTTCTAACGGTCTGAGTGTGCATGCTTAAAGGACGTAGTGGACCCAGCTCAGGAGCAGGACCTGCCATTCGAGATCGCAAAAATTTAGACCGCAACACCAGCGTTATCCGCTTCTGCTTGCAATAAGGACATTGTTATTTTTTTGTTAGTAGTTTCTTTCGTTCGAACAATTGTATCTTGAACTCTGTTGATTAAATATAATAAAGTTGTGAATTGTGATTTTCTTTACTTTTGTGATGTGTTTACTGATTACAATGTAATGCTAGAAAGTGAAGTGTGACTACGGCGGGATTATTCATTGACCGTAGGAGTATGGCCGGTTTAGTCAACCCCGTATTCCGTATTTTAGGAAGCGGGACATGACAAAATTAAATGAATATGGTTAGTGGTAAATTAGAATTGAGGAATTTATAAATTATACAAAATAACAAATATATATAAGAGTTTATGTATAAATCTGTAAGGCATATCTTCTTTTGGATTTTGAACATGGTAAAGAATGTGTAATGAATGGAATAGAGAAAAGGGATTGTTGGCTTTTAATTTTCTTATTTTTATCTTTTGTGATGGATGGGGTGTACATCTCCAATTATTTAATTTGGCTATTGGAATTTTTCTATTTTTTCCATTTTTTCTATTTTCTCATTAATGACACCATCTAAGGAGTTCTAGTTATAATATTATTGATAAGGCAAAAGGAAAGGGATCGTTTTATTTAGAAATTGATTGATGCGGTGGATTCTTAGTTTTTTTTAGAGAAGTCAAACAAAAACACACTATTGTTTTGCATGCAATGTACGTAATTAAATGCACGTCACTATTACTCTACAAATGCGATGCACACAATTAAATTGACACATCATAATTATTTTACAAATACTTATCGTAGTTAAATTAATAAAGAAATTTATTACAAAAGTTTTTAAAATTATGGTGCTTTCGAACGCGCCAAAAAAGCTTGTGGAGAGATGGGGAGAGTGAGAGATGGATTGAGGTGACACCAAGGAATTCGATGTATGCCCAAGAAGAAAACCTAGTCTGAAGCCCAAGAGTGGTTCAATCTCGTAAAGCTATAATGGCCTGGTAAACCTAAGTTGATTGATTGATGCCCTTATTCATAGGTTGCAGTTGTTTGCCGACAGGGGAGGGTTTTCATTAGTTTTTTAATGGTCCGCGGCCATTTATTATTATGAAGAAATTAGTATTACTTTTTCTGCCGGTACGGTAAAATTCATATAGACTACATAAATTCTTATTGGATACAAGGTATGTTATGTTATCCACTACCCGGAATCCATATAGCCTACAAGGATTCGACCGCACCGAAAGGAAAAGTGTTACTCGATAACTTAATTCAAGATGAATTTTAAATTGATTGTTTCAATATTGGTGTAGTCGAATTGTTTCCCGTGAAGAGTTGTTGACCATCGCTTCCCCGACACTCTTGACTGTTCCATTGTTATTCTAACCATTGATTCATCAACTCCTTTTGTGTTTCTTGTCTCTTGTAATTCACCTACTAAATTGAGGTAAAACAGAGAGAAAATTTAACTAAAAATAATAGAGAATCTATTTCAATAGAAATAGTTTTCCTACTTTTGCTGTGCATATGGCACATATTATTTTCATAAAAATTAAATAACAAAGAAAGAATTTTTTAAAAAACATTAAAAAAACGGACCTTAAGATTCAAGACATCATAACAAATATGATGATTAACTATTTTTTGAATTTTTTAAATTTGTTTAAAAATATTGCTATCACTTAAAGACTTGCAAAGTTTATGGTTAAAATTATTTTAGTTCATATACAATAATTTCCTTTGGCTATAACAAATTTGATTTGATTTTTAATAACAAATTTAATCTAATTTTCATTAAAATTTAAACAACAAACGCAATGATTTATTAATCTTGAAAAAATTGCCTTTTCAAAAAAAATATCGGTATAACAAGCTTTGATATGCTTTTAGAAGTGCTATAAACACACAGTCACATATACACACACACCAAAAACCATTTTACTTTAACTACCTGTATGCATTGTAAACGAAAAAACACCCTGTTGTTAAATATGTTATAAAATGACATTTCTACCATCTTATTTTTAATTGCTGAAAAACGGGAATCACTAATAACCACTGTATAATTTGATAGCTTTAGCGAAAACTATCAAACCATCATGAAGTATGCACAGCAGGATGATTTTCCGCTAATAATACATATTTCAATATGGTTTTTCGCCAACGACCAAACCACATAGTGGTTTCTGGTAACGAATCAAACTACAACGTGGTTTTTAGTAAATACTTATTTTTAGTAAATACTTAAATCCCTTAAATCATATCCAAAAAGAAGCTAGAGGTTTGGATCGGATTAGGGCCAACTCTATCGCCTAATTAGTAAAATTCTAATAATATCCTGAATCATGAATCTAAATATCATCACCAACTCAAATTATAATATTATCCTATAAATACTCCAATAATCTTCGTTTTTCTCAATAATAATAATAATAATAATAATAATAACCTTCTTTTTCTTCGCCTAGGGTTTCGTCTCTCGTTCGCAAACAATGGCCTCCAGCGATCGATCGGCGGGGAGCAAGAAGGTGACGCTGAAGAGCTCCGAAGGCGAGATCTTCGAGGTGGAGGAGGAGGTGGCGATGGAGTCGCAGACGCTGAAGCACATGATCGAGGACGGCTGCACCGAGAACATCCCTCTCCCCAACGTCAACAGCAGGATCCTTTCCAAGCTCATCGAGTACTGCAAGAAGCACGTCGAGTCCAACGACAAGTCCTCGAACCCCGAGGACAAGTCCATCGACGAGGAGATCAAGGCCTGGGATGCTGATTTCGTGAAGGTCGATCAGGCCACGCTCTTTGATCTCATCTTGGTATGATCTCGATCGACTCCTTTCCTTAATTGGTTCGATGTTCTTGTTTTATGTCGCTTCTTGGTCAAAAATTGGATCTTTGATCAATTTGATTTGATCGAGTTGATTAAGATCCAAAAATCAAGTTTTTTGATTAGTTGGATTTAGTGAAACCAATGAGATTGTTGATTATTATGAAAGATAGCTTTGAACCTGATAGGGGTTTTGATAAAAATTTGGATATTTAAGTCTTTAGATGTTGAATTTTTGTTTGTTATGTGTATGTGCTCATTACATCCATGTTAATATAGTTCTTAGTGCGTTCATAGGGAGGATGCCAATATTTGGGAAGTATATCCAATTCTATTGAAACAGACAATGGAAAGATGAGAACATAATTCCATAAATGTAATTACTTCTGCATAAGTGTATTGTTTGCTCCTTTCCATGGAATCCATTGTAAATTTGATGAAACGACGCTTATCAAATACCAAAGGAGATCAATCTAAGCACATTATCTATTGGTACCTGTGCGTACAAAAGCCGAGGAACATAATTTTACCCTAAACTTTTAGGGAAGTTGGGGGGAAAGGCTCTTATGTGTAAATTCTTGTTAACTAGAGAAACAACACCATCCAATAAACTTAGAACAATTTAGTAACATCGCAGCTGCAATTACTTTGGAACTCAAACATGACCTCCATTAAAAAAATGTTTAAAAATGACTTATTCATGATTCAAATGTTTAAAAGTTTGTTTTTAACATCCTTACATATGTTAATCTACATAAAGGCTGTTATAATATAACTTATATATGCAACATAGTTTTTATACTTAAAAATTTTCCTAGGCCCAAGTCAAGATGGAGAAGGTCTAACTGTCTGGGTTGACTAGATATTCTTACATGTATGTTGCACATTAAAAGAGCAAAAAATAACAAAATTAATTGAAGGATAATATGGAGAGAGGAGATGACCGTGCTCACATTGTAACATAAAGCTTTGGGCTACGTAAAGTTTGTGCAGTTGAAATTTTCTCCTAAAATCAAATAGGTCATCCTAACCCAAAATCAAATAAGCCACCTCAGCATGAAGAGTGTGGAATTGCTCCTCCCTCACGAGAGATAGATTTGATACAACCGTACAACAATCAGTAATGCCAACATGGACAAATGAAACGACTAAAATACTCTTGATGGATATGCAACTTCCCAATCGTGAAACAACAATAAAAAGCAGATATTTGTGCGCTTCAATTATATAATAGTTATAAGAGGTTGCGTCCCCTTGGGTTTTTAGGGTTAGAAGTAAGTTTGTCTATTGCAATCCTTGGATGCACGAGGAATCTATATTCGCTAATGGCCTAATGCTAAGTGGGATGTTGTGGACCGACAAACTTTTAGGATGCTGATGGGAGCTTAGCATGGTGTGAAACAAGTAGATTGTAATAAGGGTTGTATGCCAGGTAGCTGGAGACCTCTTTCTAATGCTCTACATCAAGGGGGCTTAGGACACTCTTGTAAAAAAAATAAAAAATAGGAAGAAACCGATGAAACCAGAGGTTCAAAGGAGCTGTAGTAGGCTTGGTAAGGGGGGAGAACATGAGTGGGTCAAAGTTGAATAAAGGAGATAACATGCTTGAGTAAATGGATTTTTAGAGGGAAATTGGGATGGAGGAAGAATGGTGATGGTAGCATACAACGAATGAGGCTAATCTATGACCTTTTTAATTATTATTACTAACCACTCACAACTATATTCAGTAATAATAATTGTTTCTTCTTGCTCTTGATTAAATGATTGTAGATTCTGTACTACTCTCTCGACATACCATTGTTTGTAGATGTCATCCCACACCCACACCCCTTTTGTATGTATTCATTTATTTAGAAAGTGTACTAATGATTTTAGGTTGTTTCACCTTTTGTATGCATCATTGGTTGTGACTTGGGGTTATAGCTGTACGAAAATTAACAGTAAGGTTATTTTGCATCTCTGTAATTAATTTCAGGAATCTAATGCTCATACCTTGTTGCTATGATTGTTCAATTATATTTATTTCATTCATTTTCCTGCTTAAAGTCCCTACTCATTTCATTTTCCTCACTCCGTATAATTATCATATAACCTCTGCACCTTTAGTTTTCATCCTATGTGTTATTGTTAACAACCTACTAATAATAACCTTGTCTTGTTTGGGTTTCAGGCAGCAAATTATCTGCACATAAAGGGACTGCTGGATCTGACATGTCAGACAGTGGCAGACATGATCAAGGGGAAGACGCCAGAGGAGATTCGCAAAACCTTCAACATCAAGAACGACTTCACTCCGGAGGAAGAGGAAGAGGTTCGAAGGGAGAATCAGTGGGCTTTTGAATAAACAACCTCTCTTTTTCCAGCAGTTTTGTCTTTGTTTTTTTTTCCTGTTAATTTATGCGAATCAAGTTGCAACTAGTTCTCTGGTTCTGGTCGTGTTTCTTACATTTCATGAAAACAGTTGTCATTAAACAGTTATCATCTTTGATCTGCATCATGAGTTCGGAGTAAATAAATTATTATGAAGATTGTGCTTTAAAATCAAGCCAGAATGAGATTGACCATAGATGTGCATATCCTCAGAGCGTGTATCTGTATCGAGCCAGCGTTAGTCGGAGGAAAAAACCTGTCTGAGCTTGGCTTAGAGCTCAAATCACGGATTCCTTTCTCAGTCATGCTGGGTTTATCAAGGAGCCCTTCGGTCCGGAACCGGGAAGCCCATGCGACTGAAGGGGCTTCGCACCAGTGGTAAGGCTTTAAAAACCATTTAAGTAACATGAGGGGGTGGCATCCAAAAAAAATCAAAGTGTTTATTAGATTTATTTTTCGTCATTAATTTGTTTTATTAGCAAAAAATGATTCGTTTCACATAATTTCACAAAATTTCTGTCTTGACATATGCTGATTGCTTTGTTCTTGTGTTCTAACTGTAAGCTGCTAATGTGTTCCTAAAATTGGTATCAAGCCACAAAGTATTTATAGTACTAAAAATCTCAACTTTATATGTATATAAACTATGAATTTCATATTTTGATATATAATTTACATACTAATCTAAGTAACATGATATTTGAGTTTTGAATGCTTACTGCAAAAGATTGAATGAGCCGATGAGGGGTTCGACTTCTTTTCATGGGATCCTCTAAATCATATAACTCATGGGATCCTCTAAATTATATAACCTCGCGTATGCAACTCTCTTAAACATTTGAGGAGGGGTAAAATGCAGACTACTTGTTCCTGGATTTTTCTTTGGTATGGGATCTATGCTTGATGTTCTTGTTGTTTAGCGCAAAAATTAGATTCTGCAACTGGGTAATGTATTCGATATGATTCCACTGCTATGACGGTTAACTGGAAACATTAGGTGTGCCCTTTTTAAGTGATTGACAGTTAACTGGAAACATTAGTTGTGCACTTTTTAAGTGAGCAAGCACTGCCGGAAGAGCTTCTCTTGATAAAAAAAATGATGGTTTTGTGCTGCTTGCTTTTGTAAGCGTCCGTTACTTCAATTTCGATAGCTACGGTTGTTCAAGATGTGATACGCTTCTGCCCGGTTAAAAGGAGAAATTTTACAAAAAAAAATAATGTCGACGTTCTAGTGAGATCCCCTTAATATATTCTTTCTACTACAAATATATACCCTGATACCATACGCCTCAACAATGAGATACCCTTAATAAATTCTTTCTACTACAAATATATACCCCGATACCATACGCCTCAACAAAACCAATTTACCTTCATCGAGCTCTTGGCCCAAAATGGCATATTGCTTGCCGGGGAAAAAAATTAAGGGACTTATCTGAGAAATGCTGAATTTACAGTACTGGATGATTTACATTTTCATGAGAATACATACCGGAACCAGATACAGACAATGCATACAATTTTAAACTGATTGGAAAGAGAGCAAGTAATACGTACACTGCTATGAATGCCCCTTGTAAAGCCCATGAGGAGTATCACTTCGCAAAATTTTAATGCAAACTTCCATCATATTTGACTAGATATTAATACAGTGGCTTCGGCCAAAAATACTAAAATGATAAAAATAAAGGAGGAAACTTTAACATTTAATGCCAAATACATAGGTAATTATGGGGAATAAAGAACCAGAAAGTTTACGAGTTTACGATCAGACAGCATTCTTGGCTCTAAATCCTACAAATACAAAAAGTACATAATCAGCAGTTGCATGCTCCAAGGCTTCGAGTTGTTGAGAGCTGCAACATTGCCATGCTATAAGAACAAACTCAGTGGCGGTGCTCTTTTATCAGCAAGATGAAACTGATGCTCGAAGTATTTGTCTTCACAACCTTTGGATAAACTTTGATCAAAACTAATCCCTGCAAGTCGAACCCACCGAGTTTTAGTTAGTATAAATATAATACCGAGTCATAAGAGCAAGAGAGGCTTCCAATGAAACCGTGAAGATGGTTAAAAAGCAGTAATGTTTATAAAATAAAGTATTATGCGGTAGTGGCTAAAGCGAAGTGTGTCTTTGTTTCTCGTCTCTAAGATTGCTTCATTCCTCTTCGTTATTATGTTCAAAATACCACTTATCTGCATTTGTTACAATAATTGGTCATAGAGAGTACCACCATTCGGTAAATCTGGTATCATGTTACACATTTAGCCTGATGTTGTTGTTGATGATGATAATTTGAGACTTTTTGCATAATACTACTCCGGTAAAGATTTAGCAAACTTAATAATTGGTTGGCAGACGGACATCAACCCTTTCTCAATTATTTCAATCAGTGTCATGTTTCTGGTCGAAGAAACTACAACAAGAAATGGGCTTTTCAAGTCGCCAAGTGACCAGTTGTCAGCACTAAATTCTTCTAGATCGGGGCGAAGTCAAGAAGAAAGGGAAAGATCATGTATAAAAGGCACGGAAAAAGCCAAGGGCAAGATATTCCCACATTCATCAGTATGACTAATGTAGTGAACTATGCTTATATTAAAAACAGTGTTGGCAGATCATAATGTATGCACGAAAAGTTCAACATGAATGGTCTGCTAAGTGGCATTGCAAAAAGAGGAATTTTAATTATGGTTTTACATTATTGGTTATATTATTGTAGTGGGAGTAATATATGCGAAATAAAGTAATCTGGTCTGTTTATTCTTAGACACACTAAGCGGCACCTTTTATTTCAAATATTCTGATGTGCCATAAATTTGGACGATTTGAGAATACTCTAAAAGTCTACACTTTCCAAGGACACTTCCACAATAAACAAAGTCATCTAAAGATGAATTTGCAGAAGTCTGAACAGTATTTCAATTTTTGACCTATTAGACACTTGGACACTTTACAAGGATAATTAAGACACTCCAAGAACACTTCCAACAAAGATAAAGAGTCATTCTAAATATGATTTCACACTGCCATGAGAAACACGGTTTTTTTCAAAGTAGTAGTTTTGATTCGTAAAGAATTTCCTATGGGTGCATACTTCCTTTCCAGCAAAATCAATGCACTCGAGAACCAATATTTAAGGAGAGAAAGTTAAGTGCTTTCCAGCAATTAAAGGCAAAGCAACACCTAAGCTATGTGTTTCCTCCAATTTTAAAAATATAGTTTATGAACTGTTAACATCAGAAATATAAACATTTAAATCATATTACTGAATAAAATTAGGCTTTGGGTTTTTAATGGTTTTCGGCTTTTGTCAAAAATCTTATGTTAAAACATAAAATTAGGCTTTGGTTTTTCAATTTATGGCTCTTTGTATGAAATAAACCTATGAATCTCACATCTAAAGTTAGAGAATATTCCTATGGGTGCATACTTCCTTTCCAGTAAAATCAATGGTTTAATATTCTAGTTAAGGAAGGTATATTCAACAAGTGTCAGCAGTTTTTCTAACACAAATAAGTGCCTACGGAGAATTGAGAACAAATGGTATAGATGTCTCGCAAACAACCAAAGGAGTATGAAACTGATATGGAAATAAGTTCCATGCTTACATAGATTGTAGCTAAATGTACAGACTACAAGTTTGAAATAGAGGTTATGTAGGCATATGAAAGAAGAATATAGAGATCTAATGCATCATCATGCAAAATGATCATGGCCCTGGACAAAAACTACACCAAATGGTTGGTGAATTTTTCTTTTCTTCTAATAATGTCTAAAAACCTTGATGTATTTGAAATTAACCAACCTAGCCTTATCCACAGATCCTCATTTTTCATGCTGTTGAGCTATTATGACATGCTCACAACTGATGGTAATACTATAGTTTCCACACTCAACGCTAATCAAAGAAATTAAACACAACGTCATGATCAGCTGTTATTATTATAGAGCATAACAACTTCGAGGCAAATATACTTCAATTAGGATCAACAGTGAATCGGAGGATAAAACCCTTCACTGGTGTGAAATTATTCTGTAGCTTACTTCTAGAAAATTTACTTTTGTTCACTCATCGTATCTTGATTATTCATCTTTTCTTTTCCTTTCCTTTTTTAAGGTATCCGACCCCTATCTTCGGACAAACTTATTTCCATACAGAAATAGAGATAATATTTAGCAGAGAAAACAATACCAAGAAGATTACTAGAATATATCAGTACAAGATTATCTCATGACTGCCCAATTACAATCACAAATTAACTAAATTAACCTAAGTGTTTTCATATAAGATTGTTATTATTAAGCCCATATAAAACACACAAACTAGAAGTGGACTAATTAAACACAATGTAACAGAAGCAAGCAAGCATAGTCAGGAGTCTCAGGACCATCTTTATAACTCAACAGGGAATATCCTTATAACTCGACAGACTGCAGTTAAAAATTATTCATGACATATAAAAGCTAAATATAATGAAATGAATCAAAAATTAAAACTTACCAGTAGTGAATCATGTCATCCCATCCCCAAGTTGCGACCTTGCTCTGCTCCAAAGGATGCCATTCACACCCAATACACACCCCTAGATGGCACCTCAAAGTCTTAAACGCCTTGCTTTTCCAATCCCAGAACCAGCATTTCCCTTCTCCATCCCCTGACATGACAAATCGCCCATCAGGCGAGAAATTCACCTGACAAGCATAGCCTGCAGCCCCGCAAACCTCTTCTTCTTGTTTAGTTGAAACCTGTCCTTCGTGCTATAGATAAGAATCTGATTGTCCAAACTCTGTGCTGCCAACCAATTAGAGTTCGGATGAAGAGAGATCGAAGGCATCGAATGCATGTGTGGCTCACTAATATATTTAATCACCACCGGGATCCCAAACTCCCACACACCAAGTGACTTATCGTGGCTCGAGGTCACGAACCGTCGATTATTATCCACAAACGTGATCGTGTTTACTGCCCCCAAATGCTGATCGTACTCCTGCATGATCTCCCTCGAGTTCATATCCCTCTGAACAATTTTCTTATCGCTCATTCCCGCCAGCAAAATATTCAGCTTATCCTCGTCTGGATTCAATTTAACAACATTCGGTACCTTTAACGTCGAAAAGGTCGAGATCACCTTCCCGGTCTCCGTATCCCACAATTTGATATTTTTATCATACCCAGCACTCAAAAACCTCGTCCCATCATTCGAGAACGAGATATCTCTCACCGCCTTCGAGTGCCACATGTAAGTCCTCATACACTTGCCCGAACTGAACACGTCCCCAATCTTCACCTTCGAATCCATCCTGGCCGACAACAACAAATGCCCATGTCTCGGGAAGAACCTAATCGCCAGATATACCTTTCGTGTGCCCGCTCCAAGTATGCACCAATCTTTTAGGGATGTAGCAATGGTCGTTAGCCGCCTTCGCATCCTTCGGCGGCTGAATCCACGACCCCCTTGGTAATCAACCTTGTCTTTCCCATGGAAGGTGTTCTTATCGACGAAATCGTTCTTGTTCTCCCCTCTCCCTTCCCTGTCCTTCTCCGCCTTCTTTTGGGCGTGCTCCTCAGCGTACTTCTTCTGCTCCTCCGTCAGCTCGCCCTGCACCACCTCCTCCTTCAAGACCCATTCTTCCGACGCCGGGTTGTTGACCTCATCGGAATCCATATGAACCTGATCATCGCCCTCGCTTTCCTTCTCCGCCGCTTTCATCTGCAGCCGGCGCCGCTTCTGTTCCTGCTGGGGGATGTTGTAGACCGAGAGGGCCTGGTTCTGGTCTAGGGTTTGGATGTCGCCGACGTAGGAGAGGCCCGAGGGGTCTGCGGCGTATCCGAACTTGTGGAAGGTGTTGTACTGCTCGTCGAAGAGGAAGGGTTGGATGGCGGCGTCCTCGACGAAGCCGAGCTTGTGGTTGCGCATGCCCTGGGCGACGCCGTCCTTGGCGAAGGGGTGGGCGGAGCCGTGGAGGGGGCCCACAGCTGGTCGTAGGTGGGGTTGAAGTCGGAGATGGAGTGCTGAGAGGGGTCGATGGGGCGACGGAGGTGGCGGTCGGAGACGGCTGCGGCGAGGGTCAGGCCGGTGTCGTCGACCTTGGGGGCCGCCGAGTTCGAGGGGAGGGAGATGTGGGGAGGCGACGAGGATGGAGATCGATCGCCGTCGCCGCTGTCGTTGCTGTATTTTTGGATCAGGTCCATGGGAGAATTTGGTGGACAAAGATCGAAGGAGAAGAGAATTAGGGTTAGGGCCTTCTTTTTCTCCGAGAAAGAAAGGGGTGAGAGAGAGAGAGAGGAGGAGGAATTACGGTTTTAAGGGTCGAAGACGGTCCCCAACAGCTTGGGCCCTGCTGGGCTGTTTGTCTTCGGAGTTGGGATATCCATGGTTTATTTTTAAGTGTAGACGGGAAGGATGCAAACTGTAGTTTGCAAGCTTCAAATTTCTTGACTCTGTATGGATATGGAGTAAAGGTAGCCGCGGTTTATTTTTACTTGGAGGTAGGGTGTGAAAACCGTGGTTTGCAAGTCTTGAATTTCGAAAATAGTTTCACCACCCGAGATATTAGCTCGTGACCAGCACTTAAATCACGCAACGTCTAGAGGCGTAACGTAATTCAAGTAAGCTGAAACCCAGAAATCTAAACCTTTTTAAGAAAATAAAGGAGGTGGAGTTTTGAAATAAAAATATAATGAAATCAAGTTTTCTTAATGCATAGAAAAGGAACATAAAAATACAAGTGAAATTTACTAGTTTGAAAACGTATTTCGTCTTTTAAAAATTTGGGCAGCACCTCCTTTGTATATTTTGATCCAAAACCACAAATACATAACAAGAATAATGGCATCCCCAAACGGGAGCTAGCTCTTCGCCAAACGGCGGATCACAACCACGCAAGACAGTATATGTAAGTATATGACGCCCAACGGCGAAATTCACCACAAAAGCTAAAGAAATAAGCAAGATATCAAAACCATAAGTAGCGGAAAACGCCTCGCTCTAAGTCTCGCAACCACAATCTCACTAAGTCTCATTACTTATACAAATTACTAGTTTTGACTGATGGAGTTGACTAGATACAATATGAAATATAAATACAAGAGTGGGTACGATACAAATGCCTCACCTACCAATGCAAAACACCCAAATGAAGTTATGTGCCAGCGATACCGCTACTGATCCATGCGGTCAACCTGCAAGAATTGTGGCAGAACGGGGATGAGTTGCCAACTCGTGAGTAGAAAAACATTTACAGATAGAAATCGAATAAACGACTCCCAGGTCAACTATATCATAAAGGTGATACTATGATATCTAGAATGACCGGTCTGTATATGTGCCAACACTAATATCAATGTCAATCAGCATGCGGATATCATCCAACAATAAAATTATTGTTTGTATGCATATGGATCTCGTCCACCCATATAATCAATGTAGGTATGCATGAAAATATGAGGATATAAATCAACTTGTGTCCCTCGCGACACGTCAAAATCATGGGACCCGAGTGCCTAGCATCGACACTCGAAAATATCATGAAAACCGTGCCCAGTATCGGCACGTAAATCCTCATATATCGGGCTCCATCAGTCCGGATCGGCCCACGGGCTCCGTCTGCGGAATCGGCCCTCGGCCCCGGCAGTACGGGTCGGCCCGTATCATCTCTCGACTCCGGTCGGTGTCCTCCGGATATCTGCCGAGCCCAACAAATCACCGGTAGGTAGTGGTCCCTCTGCCAAGCTCACCGTCTACTGCACAGCAAATCCGTTCTCGCCCTGGGTACCATACCGGGCCAACCATGTACCCGCAATCGGCCTCATCCGACTCCTCGAATCGGGTTTCACATGTTATACGTCTCAGAACCGAGAATACGCATGGTGGACGCACTGAAATATCATATCAAGAGAAACCGGGTTTTTAAAACAGTACATGCTTTCTTTTGAAATAGCCACGGTTCTCAAATCCAGAAATCTCATGGGAACAACATATCTCAATGCATGTAATCATAAAGCATGATGTATGCGATATATAACAGAAATGTAAGCATATCCGAATATCATGCAACATGGAATAATGATATGACATATTAAGGAAAAACCGCTCTTTTAAATGGATCCAGTTTTTAAAATATAACATGCGACCCCCAATTCTCCCAAAATCAATGCCGGCATCCTCTATGTATGTGAAAATGTGTATGTACGTAGGTATGAATGCACAAGATATGTATGTGCGCCAATATGGATGTACAAGTGGGTATGTACGCAAGTATGAGTGTACAATATGTATGTGCGTAAGTATGGTGTACAATATATATGTCATGATGCAGCAACCCTACTGTGTAGTGACATGGCAATTATCGATGATGAAGTGTGTGAGCCGGTGAATCTGTGTACGTGTAACATACGCATCATCGATAATGGTGTAGGTGTACTAACACAGGTATAAGTAATGCAAAGCGAATAACATGAATGCATCATAAGGTAAATCGTCAGCTAAAAGCTATAAGGTATACATATCTAATATGATCGAGTCGGTAAATCAATCAATCGGCATCCAGCCTCACAATATCGCGTACGGTATAATCCATCGTACGGCAACCTCTAGTCAAGGGTAAGGATCAATCATCAAGTCAAACTCATCACGCACGGAAAATCATCGTACAACGGTATTAAGCTATCAAGGATCCTATCAACCTATAAGACGAGGAGGGTACGGACCTAACGTCACGTACGGCTAACACTCACGATTCACAACAAATATAAATATCTTTATATACCTATGTCCCATGTCACATCCGCAACAATCTCATATCAGGGGGCCGGCAGGGTTTCAATCATCTTAATTGATTCGCATCCGTATATCAACATATCACCAAATTATCATATCGCATCATATATCCTTTTCATCGCATTTATATCTCTCATCAAGTCAATTTTACAAATACATTCTACCTTTACTATAAGCATAAGTATCTAATCTAACATACACACCCGAACCATACAAACAGTTTTTGAAAGATGCGAATCGTAGTTTTGAAAGTAGGGGCTACGGTGTTTTTAAAGAAAAGATATCGTTTGAAAATCCGTAATGTCCCTCAGAGTATCTGTTTAAAAGATGTATACGATTCTTCAGTTTAGAAATAAGTATGGTTCGGATGACGCATCTACGTCGACTATATAGTCCTATAGTACCCTAAACGACAATATCAACAAATATCATTCTCAAGTCCCGTCATCACATACTAGTCGTATCATATCGCTTCTAATTATCCTTAGTTTCGAATATGGTTTATTTAACTATCTTTTTACTCTATCTATAGTTTTCTATTAAAGGTTTCATTAACCATAATCTACATATAAATCGGTTTCCATTAAAGTGTGCGGGGGTGCTATACGTCATCCACCCGATTTCCCCCGTAGATATAGATCTACTCGCCATGGTCTTCGCTTGCCGAAGTTGATGACGCCACGCTCCGTCGCCTCAGAATCCACGCGAAGGTACCTACAATAACAACACATATCACCACGCTATTAAAATCAAGTTCTGAAATCCAATACGGCGCGCATTGCTCATAGGTTAGAACCTATAGCTTACGCATACAAAATCAACCAAACAATTCTTGTTGTTGATGTATAAACATCCAACAACCAAATACGAATCCAAATATCAAAACTAAACATTTCAAAATACGGAAAACATAGCCAAAATCACACCAAAGTGCTCCCAGATTTTGACTCAGGTGAAAAGGAGTTGCACAAACAAGTCTAGGGTGTAGTACAAGTTGTATATGAGCTACTGTATTAACCTAGACCCCTAACTCCCACACCAGGCCGGCCACATAGGCCTAAATTCCGGCCTCCTTGGCCCCCATGCTCTGAATGGGTTCGTACTTCGACAGTGGGTTCCTAGTGGTGTATCTAAGTCCTTGGTATTGTTTGCTAAATTCAGAAAGTCTCCGGGTTGCTCTAGATTTCCCTGCACACCCTATATCCTCACAAAACCGACATGAACTAAATCCTAAATCCGTATTTTGGGGTTCTAAGCTATGGTCCAGGTCAAGAATCACCTCAAAAGTCTTATTGACAGCCACAAAATATCATCAATTTCTCAAACCTTTCTCTAGAATTTCAAAGTTCACAAATCCATCACTAAACGACTCTAAACTTAAACAAAAAGCCAGAAAATCAAAACTACTCTAAATGAAAAGAGATATACCTCATGGTTACACTTAAACAAAACCCTAGAAGTCCCAATGTTGTCAAAATCCCACTTTGCTTGGTTCATTGGGATGAGGATGAGGAGGTGATTATCTTTTGTGAAGGGGGTATGGGGTTTTGATGAGATTTTGGAGATGGGTCATGATGGTAGAATGAGGGGCTTGAGGATGAAGAAAAAGGTCAAAGAAATGGTGGGGGAATGGATATGGGACAACACTCTCTCCCTCTCTCTCTTTCTCACTCTCATTCTCTCTCCTAGCACGCCCACTCTCATCATTATGTCTCCTCTCTCTCTTCTCAAGTCATCATGACATCTTTTTCTTTTTTTTTCTTTTTCTTTTCTCACCACAATAAAACCATAACACATAACACAAATGAAATGAAACAACATGTAACATGTCATGGTGCACTAGCCATGGAAAACTATAGAAACACGGATTTGGCTTAATCGCGATTAGCAGTGTACTAATCGGGTTTTTATCAAAACTGCATATAATAAATTTTAAAAATGCCAAATCCTTTAAATATATTTTTAAATGAATAAATCATTTTAATTTCCAATTATTTCACAATTATTGGTATATATTTATACCTTTTTTCGAAAACCTCAATTTCGCAAATCGGGCAGTTTTCGGGAAATATATTATTTTAATATTAAATTCCAAAAATAATATTTTATATTTTCTAAAATGTTACAAATAGAGTTTAGAAAACTTAGATCAGATTGGAGTTTAAATAACTGCAGTTTTCTCACTTCTAAAGATGAGATAATTGCAGTTATCTCAACTCCAAAATGAACCCCAAACAGGATAGAGTTCAGATTTTGGAGTTCAATCTCGCTAACTTTATGAAACTACAGTTAGGAAAACTTAACCACATTCCCAAACAGGACCCAAAATTGGAGTTCGCAAAACTTTGGTCAGATTGGAGTTGAGATGACTCCAGTTATCTAAAGTTTTAGATGTTATCTCCACTCAAAATGATTGTCAAATAAAGTAAGGTTAGCATTTTGGAGTTAAGTTTTGTTAACTTTATGAAACTGCGGTTTAGGTTTAGAAACTTAAAGGGTAAATTGCCGAAATCATTCTCATTATCACAGTGGATCCTAAAAAAAACACGGTTTGTATCGAATATCGTATATATTTCGACTTTTCTGTGCTAGAACTTGGACGCGTAAACATAAAAGTACAATACGCATTTTATTGCGAATATTAGGCTAAGGGTTATTAGAAGAATTCTTTACAAAAAAGGAATATGCTCATTCTTTCATCTTTCCCGAAGCAACTCCTGTTACTTTATATGGATCACATAGAGAATGTATTTGGTATTTAGATATTATCCGTATTAATGACTAAAATCCCCTGGTCAGTTTTCAAAATTACTCCGGAAAATTTTTATGCAGTATCTGTATAGTTGCCTACTATATCTAAATAAATCATGCATATCGCAGGCAACTGCGTAGATATCGCATAATAACTAGATAGGCAGGTTTTTTTGACAATTGGAAACTTTTTCAAGGGATTTTTGACAACCGCTTTGTGGCCAGTGATTTTTGTCGGCTGGAAAACCTGCTCAGTTATTTTTGACAATTTACCCTAAAATAAATAGAATATCTATTCTAAAAGTGAAATTAGTATCTTCTAAAAAAATACAAGAGATTTTGAGAAGCAATATACAAAAAAAACATTTTAAGATTAATTTAATTCTTAGAGCTATCTCTTTTTTCTTATTTGACTGATGAACCCACTCTAAAGAGGGAAAAGGCTAAATAAAACAATACTAATCATTTTTATTGAATAATTTTAAATCAGTTTTTATTGAATAATTTTAAATCAGTTTTTATTGAATAATTTTAAATCATCTTATTGCATGTAAGATGCATGTGTGTATATGTTAACATGAATTAGAAAAAATATGAGAAAAATTCTAAGCAATATTAGTTAAGATAATAGATATTTTCAAGGAATTTCAGTCAAGATGATCAATATTTTACAAGAATTTTAGATGAGAATTTTAAAATTTCGAAAAAATTCAAAAATTTAGTTATGATTTTAAATTATTTTTTTATCACTATTTTTTCTTAAAATTGAGAATTGATAGGGTGCACACTCTTAAAATAGAGATTTTTTTTAATTTTCTATTAATTTATATTTAAATTAAGGGACTTTTAAAAAAGCCCCTTCATATTTCGTATTTATTTAAAAGATACCTCATACATTTAAATTGCACTAAAAAGCTACCTAACAAACTAAAAAGAGAATCTTTTTGGCATATTCTATTCTTCCGTTAGGACGCTAACGGTGAGTATCGGGTTAGGGTTTTAAAACCTTCATAATCATTCTTCTTTTACCAAATTCTTAAATTTTCCTCCAAATCGGCTTTAAGATTTATGTTTCGATAAAAGCTCTCTCAAATCGATTATGAAAACTAGCCAATATTTCTCAACCTTCTCCAACAACGAACTTGTCGAGTGCCGTTGTCCCTTCAATTGCAAGTTTTGGGTTCATCTTTAGCTGAGCTAAACCCAATATTCAACTAAGCGAGAATATAAGTTCTTTATATGAGAGAAAGACCTAGCTACCTAAATACCAGAAAGATAAGAGATTAATATCTCAAACACAAGTTCCAGATTTTTTTATAACGGGACGCCAATTTTTGATAGAAAACTAATAAAGGGGGCTTTTTAGTGCAATTTAAATGTATGCAGGGCCTTTTAAGTAAATACGAAATATGGAGTTTTTTTTAGTAATCAGCGCTCTTTAGCAAACTTCCCTTAAATTAATCTAAGCTTGCCATGTGTCCCCCAGCTTTTGCAGGGATATTTTTTAAAGGCTATATAATGCGAAAATACCCTTAGCTATTGCTTTTGCAGTCTACTACCTTAAACCTGAGGCCCCACCTTACCTCAGCAAGATCAGATCTGAGACGAGCAAGTTTTCTTTCAATTTAATGAACTCCATTCACCTGTAGTTTCAAGGGAGTTCTTTACACTAAAATAATAATATATTAATATATCATTTTAAGGAGCTCGATGTAATGAAATACAATTGAGGTAGTATAGTTAAAAACAGCATCAGTTACGGAATGTATATTTAGCCTATTAAAAATTTCATGAAAACAAGAGTTAATTAAACATCTTTTTTGCTGTGGTATTCAGAAATACCAATTTTAGGGTATGTTTTTCTTCTTTTAAAAACATGAAAGTTTGATCCAGATAGTAGTGGTTCACAATGTAATGGTGCTAAGTTGAGAGAGGGCATTATCTTCAACTTCAACTCAAGAACTATAATATGCTATGAAACATTTATATGCCATAATCCTATGCTTGTTGATTGCATATTACTACAACGGTTCAAATCACGCACAACGAGCCTTTATATATAGGGTTTGCTAAAAAGCTTTGAGGATCAGTTCGTTAAAAACTTGTCCAACCTCATTCGACAGTTAAATGAGCCAAGTTTGAACATAAATCTACGCTCGATGAAATAAACAAATGAACACGAACATTTACAAGCTCGAGCTCGGCTTGTGTTTAAGCTCGGATAATTTTGGGCTCGATTTCAGTTTGGCTTAAGCTCGACTTGTTACAGGCTATGTAGATTCAATCAATAGACCTAGCTTATATAGTTTAGACCTCTATATTGAAATAAACTTATATAGTTATTTTTATCTATATTACTATCATAATAACTAGAACTCATGGGGGTATCCAAAATGTTTCCCATTTTTTTAAATAAGATAATTCCAATAAAATGAGAAAACTCTCTTATGAAACTCTTGCCCCGAAATATGCCAACTCATACACTTAAACTAATGAATTTAGCATTTTACCCTTTTAATCAAAGCCGTCCAATTATTTTTTCAAAAAGAAGCCCAATAATTAACATATGTGTAAAAAAAATAGTTTAAACAAATTAATGATGTGACAAATATTTCTATATAACTTACAAATTAACCATAATAAATTTTAGAAGTATCATAAATATCTTATATCTAACTAAATTTATGTATTTATGTAATAACATTCGTAAATAAAACGCTTTCTAAAGATATTAATTACCATCATTCTTTTTCCGTTTTACTATATTACTATATGTAATAAACCAAATTGGTGTTAATTTAGATTTGTTATCAAAATCAGAATTGGTCACAAAAATGCCAAAAACCATTTATTTCTTATGGAAATTAGATTTCATATATTTCAAGAATAAAAAAATAATTATTTAGATGTATTTTATGCTTATATTTCATATACACGTCTTAATACACACGTGAACGCACGTGCAAGAATGCTAGTATTAATTAACTCTATTATGGCTCATATCCATATGACCCATATTAAAATTAGATTAAACAAGCTTTAATCAAGCCCTACATGAGTTAGAAAATTAAGGCAAGTGAAAGATAAGGTAAATGAGCCGAGCATTTTACACGTGCCGAACGAGCCAAGCTTTTTACGAGCTTGGGCCGAAAGAGCTCAGTTTCAACTAAAGAGCTATAGCTGAGTTCGAGCTTAGTTTTAGCTAAACAAGCTCGACCCGAACAAGACAATGATCGGCTTGTTCGATTTGTTTAATAGCCCTGTTTAAATACAGTTCCCTTGATATGGTAAATAAAAAATGTACTCTAGATCAATAAATAACAAAATTACAAAAAGATCAAACATCATCGGCATTACAAGGAATTTTAACCCAAGGGGAAACCATGTACTCGATGCATGTGTAATAACCGAAAAATCCATGCACATTCCTTGTACTTTCTTTCTTTAATATAAGCCCATTTTCTTTGAAACACTTGTATATAGATTTATTTCCTATCTAATTATATGTATGGTCATTACTTGTATTCCCTTAGTTGAGATATTGTACTGCTGATTCACAGGTCTTAGATTCAAACCCCAAGCACCCCAAATCTTTTATTTCCTTTTGTTTTGATTCCTGAAAACCCTAACTTCACGCCGTGCGAGCCACACAAACTCCGTAGCCCCTTAATATAAACCAAATACATGTTGCAGATGAACATGTTGACATGAGCCTCGATCTGTCAAGGTGACCTTTATATTATGATAGAACGATCTTAAATCGTTCTGCATTATAAGTCCCCTCATCCCTTTCGTCTCTCCTCTTCTCTTATCACTCTCTCTCTCTCTTCGTGTGAACACCTTTGCTAAGTCATGGTGATATGTCTCCCAATTTAAAATTATTTATTTAAAAAAAAAAGATTCTCTTGTTAGTATGTTGATTTAAGATATATTATTTGTATGTGGTTTTGTAACACCCTAGAACGATCGTACGATAATTTAATGGAATAAAGTATGATAATTAATTTTATGGTTATTTAAATTATTTGGATATTAGATTGAGTTTTGGGCCATGGGATTTTTTTATTATTATTATGGGGTCTATTGATAAATTGACTTTGTTTGGATTATCATGGTTTTTTTTTTTATTATTGTCATTATTGGTCATGGTAAATATTTAATTGAGAAAAGATTTATAGTTATGAGATTGGAAACACTACTACAAATAAGAGTTGCCCCTACGGATATATACGTAGGGGCGAAAAATTACCCCGTAGGTGCAAAGGCCGCATGTGCAAGTTGAAGCCCTGAACTTGCCCCTACGGGCAAATTCTTGCCCCTACGGATTTATGTGTAGGTCCTGTTGCCCCTACGGACTACGCCGTAGGGTAAAATTTTTTATATTATTTACGATTTTTTTTAATATATTAAGTTTACCTACGGACATGTCTGTAGGTCCAAGTTATACCCCCTACGGATAGATACGTAGGTACCTATCCGTAGGGGTAAAATATCAGGAATCATGATATTTCGCCCCTACGGATAGCTCCGTAGGGGATAGGCAGTGGCCCCTACGGATTTGTCCGTAGGGGCAATCCCAACCCCCCTGGTACTGAGATCGGGGGGAAATATCAGTTACTGCTGATATTTTGCCCCTACGGATAGAGCCGTAGGGGCAACAGGTGTACCTACGGATTAATCCGTAAGTACATATTGTCTGTATTTTTTTTTAAAAATGGGCTGCTTGATTTTTTCCCGCCCTGTGCACAATAATATATACATCAATCAAATCATATATTGCAGTATTCATAATCACATCTCACGCATATATATAATATACAAAAGAAACCCAAAAACTGAATATAATATAAATACAAACCAATATCAATATCGTTTCAAAATGTAGTACAATATGTATGATATAAATAAATACATGTTTCAAAAAATAAGAACCAAAAATCTACCCTAGCTCGGTCCAGCTCCATCTCTGAATAACGATAGAATAACGCGCGCCTGCTCCTCGGTCAATAAACTCTGTAATTCGTCGCGAGCGGGAGTCTGAGCGGCATGTGGAGCTGGCGATGTGGTCTGCGCAGCCGCCGTCGAGGTAGTCGCTTGCAGAGCCGCGGCTGCGGGAGTCTGAGTGGGCGGTAGAGCTACAGGAGCTGTCTGTGGAACCGCAGCCGATGTAGTGGCTTGCAGAGCCGCAGCCGAAGGAGATGCATGTGGAGGCTCGGCCGATCTACCCTGTCGCGTCTGGACATAACGTGTGTAAGAAGCGTGTAAGAACTGTGTATTATTCGAATTCGTATCATTATTAAGTTATTTTGAAACCCTGTTTGGATATCTAGTTTGAAAAAGCGTTGTTTATTTTAATTACATATGAATGTATGATTAATCAAACTTAAGTCTAAAGCCAAATAAGCTCAAGCAACGTACTAATTATGGATATGTTGATATGTATATAATATGAAATGATATCTTACTATAAAGTAGTATACATACCAGCATCTCCTTCAACTCCTGAACGGTGGCCCTCAAGCTATCCAGTTCCTGATGGACATGCCGGTCACTGGAGACGGAGGAAGTAACCGCCGGGGTAGAGTCCAACCTCATATGGGCCCTGCTAGGGCCCAATCCCCGGCCTCTCTCCCAACCTCCGTGGTTCCCTCCGTGTGCGGCGTCCAGAACTGGGGTTAGCAGCCTCGGATCGTTCTGTCCGGTAAAATCGATCCCCGAGGCCTGGGCCTGCTCAACCACCCGCTCCTACACCCACATTAAGTAGTAAAGTATAAGTATAAAATTTAAACTTGAACCTTCCAAAACTAAAATTTTAAATTTGGATAGAAAAAATATTAACACTTACGCAGTACTCCTGGGTAGCGACGTCGGGATATCGAAGCTCGCCCGTGGCGGGATCTGTCGAGGTGCCGTGGACGGCAAGATATGCGGACAGCACGCTCGGTGTACCACCTGACGCCACGGTCCGAGATGTCTGCAATATTAGAAAGTAACTCTTAATATTAGAAATATTAGAGAATAACTCTTAATATTGCAGAATATTAGAGAATAACTCTTAATTTACCGATAACTCCATGGCTCGAGTAATGTTCCTCGAGCCACCTGTGTAAGTGGGGCGACCCCTCTTCGCCGACTTCCTGTTCTCCGTATTCTGAGCGGCCTGTTTCTGCACAACGCATTAACATTTAGTTTTCTAATTAAGAAACACAAGGAAATAAATTATATCATAAATAATGAATTAAATTTAAAATACATACCTGTTTGCGTTGGGAGTCGAAATAAGCGCACAATAGAGGCCATGTCTCTACGTCGACTCTCGCAAACGCCGGAGTAGATAGGAGGGCCGCTCTCTCTGCCTCGGGGGTCGCCATCCACATGGAGTAGCAGTCGGCCTTCAGCTCATTCCTGTTGTATCGGACCTTGGCCTGCATGTTCTTCATCAGGCCATTGTACAGAGCATGAAGGTCCAGCACCCTCCCCGGGTGATCAGGGTCGGCTACAGGCTGAAAATCGTAATCCAACTGAAAATACAAAAAAAAACATTGTTATTAGATTGCAAGTGTTAATAATAAATATATTGGATAGATCAAATGAAAATATATATTAATACATACCCGAGCCTGATCAAAGAAGAGGGCGAATGAGCGCTGGTGCTGCTCGCCCCACTCAACGTGAAGTGGATAGTTCTTCACGATCCGGCTCTCGTCCCCCAAATACCGGCCGAACCTCTCGGCATGAGGACCGGTATAGCGATAGTCAAGGGTAAAAAATAGGGGGAATGCTGCCTCCCCCTAGCTCTATCAGGCCTCAGCCTATGGGACCGATTCGGGCATCGAGTCCCCCTCTGGGGATGGAGAGGCCCTGCGTCTGCACGAAATATCAAGACAATCAATAATAAGACATAGTTGTATTAAGAAATCAAGGTTAAACAAAAATTCAAGTGTGATATATACCTCCGGTGACTAGCGCACGAGCCTGGGCCCGAGCAGCAGCACGAGCGGGACGATAGTTCCTCCGGTGAGGAACAACCGGGGTCCCGGACCCGGACGCATCCCCTCCAACTATAAAATAAACATCGACGCTAAATTTCCATGAAGTTCATATTTATTCTATAGAGCATATGTAAAATGAATAAATATTTTAAATTTATTCATACTAACCTGCAGACGATGCGGAGGGTATGGAAGCGGCAGGAGTGGCCCCTATGGAAGGTGTGGACGCACCACCTATAATTAGATAATTAAAAATAGATTATATAAGTAATTGCAAAAATAATGTGTAGATCAATAATATAATGTTCTAAATCAATATGCATGCACTATAGGATATATAAACATACCCGCAGGTGCGGTGGTGTCACCACCTACAGCTAGACAATAATAAAAATTGCTAAGTAAGAGCAAAAGGAATATGTGTATTTATGATATAGCATTCTAAATCAATATACATACACTATATGATATATAAACATACCTGGAGGAGCGGGGGTGGCCTCTGTCCCAGATGTGGACGAATCACCAACAACTAGACAATCAAACATTGACAATATAAGTAATTTTGACATAAATATGCATGAATATCTGTAATATTACATTCAAAATGGATATGCGTGCAGTATACCTGGAGGTGTGGCCAAATCAACACGGAAGGAGGCATCCGAAGGGGTCTCCGATCTGGGTGCAAGACCGGCCCTCTGAAGCTCCCTACGGAGCTCTCCGGGCGGCAGAACCGCTCTGCCTCTGCCGCGGCTGGAGCTCCTGCCGCCCCTCGCTGCTCCCGACATCGTCATCAAATCTAGATAAACGGTTCGTGGACGCATTAGACAATCATTAAAAGTATTGACTATATATGATCTAGAGCGTAAAATGTGAAGTAATAATATAACATTACTGATAACCTGGAAGAAGGTGCTCCACGATAATATGGTGATCATGACTTTTCAGCCCATCGATCTTGCCCTTCACAATTTTTATTTTCTTGCTGAATGATCGTGAGAAACCTGTGGGGACTTTCAAATCATGCAACACCTGCAGGAATCTTTTCTTCTCCGGTTGTGACATATGATAAGCGGCATTGGGAAGTACAAACTTGCCCGGTTTACCCGCTACCGGTCTAGGGTGCAATTCACTTCTTATTCCCCACTCTTGTAGATCCATCCGAGCATTCATGTTGTCTTTCGATTTCCCGTCTTTACACAGAAGCAAGTTAAGTATGTGCTCTGATACTCCCTTCTCTATATGCATGACGTCCAGACAATGACGCACTGAATTTGTAGACCAGTACGGAAGCTCGAAGAAAATGTTTAGCTTGTTCCAATATTGTGGTTTGACCTGTTTCGTCGGATCCATCCCGAAGGTCACGTTATTGTAACCATCCCATTTAGCAGTCACGTCCTCTCCGGATAATGGGGATGGAGGTCCAAGAAGCTCCTGATGACCATCAAAGTGAACCGTGTCTAACCTATAGGGGTGGTCTGGAGGCAGAAAACGTCGATGGCCGCAATAACAAACCTTCCTGCTAATATTCAAAAATTTTGATGTTGTGTGTTCATGGCAATGAGGACATGCTTTGTGACCATGTACGGACCAACCTGATAGCATTCCATACGCAGGAAAGTCATTAATTGTCCACATTAAAGCCGCACGCAGTATGAAGGTTGTATTTGTGTTTGAATCATATGTTTCTACACCATCAATGAACAAAGTTTTCAGCTCCTCGATCAGAGGTCGGAGATAGACGTCGATATTGTTCCCCGATGAGTTTGGTCCGTCGATAAGAAGAGGCATCATAAAGTATGATTGGTTCATAGCCAACCAAGGCGACAGATTATAAATTATCATTACAACGGGCCATGTACTGTGACTTCCAGCCATATAGTTGAATGGGCAGAAGCCATCGGTAGCCAGTCCGAGCCGGACATTGCGAGGATCGCTACTGAATATTGCGTGCCTCCTATCGAAATCTTTCCATGCCGGTGAATCTCTTGGATGGCTCATTTTTCCATTTTCGCTTGGAGGAGCACGGTGATGCCAAATCATTGCCTCGGCTGTTTTCTTGCACCTGAATAGCCTCTGTAGCCTCTGTGTTATGGGAAAATATCGTGCTATCTTCACAGGTATATCAGTATTCTTATCAGAATCTTTCGGCTTATATCTGGCCTCTCTGCATGTTGGACACTCTTTCAAATCTGAATTCTCTTTCCGGTACAACACGCAATTTTTAGGACATGCTTGAATCTTCTCGCACTTTAGACCCAAATCAGACATCATTTTCTGGGCTTTGTACCAGCTTTCGGGCACATTATTTCCTGGAGGCATAGAATCTTTCAAGAACGAAAGAAGCATTATGAATGACTTGTTGCTCCATCCATTTAGGCACTTAATCTGGAAAAGTTGGACGAACCATGAGAGGGTGGAATACTTCGCATTCTCATAAATTGGTTTCCTAGCATCATTCATGAAATTTTCATATTTATCCGCACGCGGTCCTTGACCGGAAGGAATGCCATCTTCGGTACGAATAAATTCACCTAGGGCAGCCTCTACCATATCCTCCATTTCTTCTGATGGAAATAAATTTCCGTCTCCTGCCGTATTACCGAATTCTTCTTCTCCTGCCGCATTATCGTGTTCTCCTTCTTCTTCTACCACAGTACTGCATTCTTCTCCTTCCCCGTGATATTTCCAACTTGAATAAAGTCTAGTAAACCCATGTTTTACAATATGAAGCTCTGCCAATTCTACCTTCTGCCAGTACTTATTGCCACATCTATCGCACGGACAGAGAATCTTCTCTATTATGATCTTATTATGTGCGCGTGCAAATTCAAGGAAAGCAGCAACTCCTGCGACAAACTTAGGTTGCATACGTTGTTTCCAATCCACATACATCCAGTCCTTAACTCTGACGTACTCATGGGCCATGTTAGACTGAATAACATATAAATTATAGGTTATGCTGACTATATTGAGAAATATAAGAACGGGATAGTTACTGACAAAGGAGAAAATCCGTGTATATGCTTTGTGTGTGCGTTTGTCGTTGAAAAGAATAAATTATCGCACGTTATGTTAACCGATAGACGGGGACTAAGTGGCGCTTTTAGTTTCATATATGAGTATCGATGGGAATATGAAGGTTTCATATTATCATATATTGGTTTTAACCCGAACATCTCGAATCGCTCTCTAATTATGCGTTTGTATGTATGTGTTCCGGCTGTCGAGGGTAGGCTTCTATCCCATTAAGAAGGTATAGAGCGAACGCCCATCACTTGTGCTTTCAACCGTTTCGAGTAAATTTCGGCAGCACCTCCCCGCTGTTCTCCGAGTATACTGTAATAGAATAGATAATCATTTCAAAGCTGTGAAACAACGTTGAAATGAACATCTAATCTATCTTTGTACACGGAGAACCAGCGGAAAGGTACCGACGAAATATCTCGAAACGGATGAAAACACAAGTGAATGAAGGCGTTTGCTTTATACATTCTTAATTTGTCCACACGGGATAAATCTATGGGTTACCATACGATTGAATTTTCTCATTGCGTAGACTATACGACGGTTGTTAGTATCGAGCTATACTGTACAATATTTAACAACCTTCGTATAGTTCTAGGTCACGACGAGCATCGCACGTATGTTAACCGATAGATGGGGACTAAGTGGCGCTTTTAGTTTCATATACGAGTATCGATGGGAATATGAAGGTTTCATATTATCATCGAGTATCATATATTGGTTTTAACCTGAACATCTCGAATCGCTCTCTAATTATGCGTTTGTTGTGTATTCTTGTTGTATGTATGTGTTCCGGCTGTCGGGGGTAGGCTTCTATCCCATTAAGAATGTATAGAGCGAACGCCCATCACTTGTGCTTTCAACCGTTTCGAGTAAATTTCGGCAGCACCTCCCCGTTGTTCTCCGAGTACGCTGTAATAGAATAGATAATCATTTCAAAGCTGTGAAACAACGTTGAAATGAATATCTAATCTATCTTTGTACACGGAGAACCAGCGGAAAGGTACCGACGAAATATCTTGAAACGGATGAAAACACAAGTGAATGAAGGCGTTTGCTTTATACATTCTTAACTTGTCCACACGGGACAAATCTATGGGTTACCATACGATTGAATTTTCTCGTCGCGTAGACTATACGACGGTTGTTAGTATCGAGCTATACTGTCCGATATTTAACAACCTTCGTATAGTTCTAGGTCACGACGAGCATCGCACGTATGTTAACCGATAGACGGGGACTAAGTGGCGCTTTTAGTTTCATATATGAGTATTGATGGGAATATAAAGGTTTCATATTATCATCGAGTATCATATATTGGTTTTAACCTGAATATCTCGAGTCGCTCTCTAATTATGCGTTTGTTGTGCATTCGTGTTATATGTGTAACATGATTTTAAACCATTGAGATCAAGATTGATAGAACTGATCATCCTACATTGTAATAGCATTCATCAACCAAAAACTATTATTGCAATGGTATTCATCTATAACAATCAACAATTAAAACTACAAATGTAGGATACTGATATCATAAAGCGTTATACGCAACATTGATAGAACTGATAAATAAAAAAACGAAACACAAACCGTATCAAGATTTAACAACTTTGATTATGTCATATACGCGGGCCGATATTTTCATATTAGCCAATAGGCAAAAATAAATTGCGGTCTGGATATGGCATATTGGCAGATGTTACCTATATGCATACATGCATGTTGTCTCCCCATTTTTTCATAAATCAAACCAACTACATACATCAAACTAGTCCATGCCACCAATCGGAAACTCCACTATGTCTTTGAATTATTATTTTTCCAAATAGCATTGAGCTCCTATTGACATTGTCCCATCCAACAAATTTGTTGTGCTTGCCTCGACCTTCATCTAGCTTTCACATGACATACACATTATATGAGTAATATAGTTATAAATTATGGTATTTTGTTGTCATCAATCCACCTAACCCTAACCCCAAGTTGCTCTCTGAAAACACATAGAACCATCCCCCTAGTCAAGCATAGCTTTTTCTGTGCAATTGTTCTCATTCTTAATTTCTCACATTCATTACTCTCTCATTTTCTTGTCAACAAATTTGTTGTGCAATTGTTCTCATTCTTAATTTCTCACATTCATTACTCTTTCATTTTCTTGTTTTTTTCCAACTCCCCACCACTTAACCCCAACCCAGCCCCAGCCCAGCCCCAACCTAACCCTAACCCCAGCGCGGCCAGCTAAACCCCAACACCAACCCTAAGGCAAACCCTAACCCCAGCCCCACCCCAGCAGCAGCCGAACCCCAACCCTAACCCTACCCCGACCCCGACCCCGACCCCGACCGCGACCCCTGCCCAACCCCAACTCGCGCGCAACCCCAGACCCAGCCACGAACCCTAAGCCCAAAATAATCCAAAAATTCTTTAATTTACCTCGAGATTTACTCACCTGAACGGCTGCTGCTGGGGCTGGGGCGACGACCTGAACGGCGGTGGCGACGAGAACTGCGGTGGCGACGAAACCGGCGGTGGCGATGAGGAGAACGACGGTGGCGACGACGGCGTGGCGATTTGGGGATTTTTTTCGCGCGCGATCGAGAGAGAGAGAGAAAGTGAGCGTAGGCGATCGATCTGGGGTTTTGTTAAATCGATATTTACTTGCCCCTACGGATATACCCGTAGGTCCTTTGTTTGCGGCTCCATAGGGGCAAACACCAAATTAAGAATTAATATTTTTATTCTTGGACGTCTGTGCCCGTAGGGGCAACCTTTTAGCCCTACGGATTAATCCGTAGGGCCAAGTTAAATCCTCCCCTACGGATTCCAATATCTGTAGGGGCAACCCCCTATTTTACTAGTGAAAGATATATGTCATATAATTGTATTTTGGTGTTATCTTTAATCCCTAGTCCTAGTTGGTATAAGACTAATGAATACCCAGTCCATATTAATAATTAGCCTATTCAAGCATTCATAACCCTCATACAACTCATATTTCTCATAATTCATCAAATAGAAACCCTAACCTCCATATCTCTCCAAAACCGAAAACCTTAACCCTAGCCGGTCGACCCCTCATCATCAACATCATTCCCTTCGCAATTGTCATTGCCGTGATCGTCTCATCACTGTCATCATCATCTTCCTTACGACATCGTACTCTTGGTGGTGGTTGGATCGAGATCGTCATCATCGTCGTCTTATACGTTGTGTGATTTTCATTTTCGAGACAAGTATCCAATACTTTCTTTAACATGTTAGTATGACAAGTTAATCTTACTGTACAATTTAAAAGTGTTTAGTAACACCTAGACTTGGTTAAAACGAGCATCACACATACAATTTTCAAATTTTAAAGATGCTAATGAACACTAACCTAGGATCAAACTAGATTATTAGGGTTTTATCTATGATGATATGAACTACTAGCGAAAGGAAGGAGGTTATACCCTTATAGATCGTGTCCTTCGCTTCTAAAACTCCAGGTTGAAGTCCACGCGATACTACTAGGCTCCTCTTCGAGTTGAACGAACCTCCTTCGTGATCTTCGCGCCAAAAACGGTCCATCTGAAGTCCCTCTAGCTCAAGCTACATCTATACTAAACTCCTTTAGTGTAGGAAACATGTTAATTATATGTATGCCCTAGAGGCCATTATTGTACATATGATGTATATTATAGTGGATACTTGGACATATATAGAGAGGAATTTCTTGCTCGACATGATAGTATGCTATCTGGTTGTTCTTTATCTTAACATGTAGACTTGTATTGTGATACTGTCTTGCTCTCACATGTTGATAAAGCCCTTAGGATATGTACTTGAGTACCAGGACTATGATGGAGATCATACTAGTGGGGCCAGTGTAGTCCACAAGTTCATCCTTTAATTGTTCCTAGTTGAGGGTATATCGAGACAAGGCATCGGTATTCCAGAGTAGACTAGCGTATACGCTTCTTGACCCATATGATGGGTGATGGATGATCCAACATCCATTGGTGTTTGACATCAAAGATGGTATACGGGTGCTCAGTGGAGACCGGGTACACTGAACAGGACTCGCCGATGACTCCTATATGGTAGTATACCTATCGTTAGATAGCAGTCCTCTGGTGACACGGGTACAGGTTAGTCTGTAGACCCGAGATCGTCATAGAGTCTTGTGCGGCTCCCACTATGCTTTGATTTCCTCCCTACCACGCTCAAAGGAGACGTGCAAACAGGTGGATTTTGGGTACGGTCCCGAGTCACATGGAGGTAATGAGCGATAGGAGGGGTTTTGTCTCTCCCGGTATTAGGGGTTGATATTGCGCTATGCTCGATTGGCTATAACTGGAAGTCCCTGGCCAGAGCTGCTGCTGAGATTTACTGATAAGTGTTATCAGTAGTTTCTCGAACCGTTATAGGCCAGACATCGGCATGACTTATCACGTTACTGGGGTCTGACGATTTCCACCCCTAGACTTGATATGCGACATATCAGATGAAGAGACCGGACTGTACGGTAGTGTTACTGATATGCTTCATGGAGACTGTGGACAGACTTGCTTGTTGATCTTCATATCGCTCAATACCCGGGTAGCCGTTACGTCCAGCTAGTACCGCAGACGGCTTGTATGTGATTGATGTGATCATCACCTACTGCTGGCGTATTGACGAGTCTTTAGAGTCCCACACCGAAGTTCCCTGGTTCAAGCGAAATGAAGTAGGACACATATGTGATATGTGTGTGGGTCTAATTAAATACGAGTATGTGATACCGTATTGTAATCTGGCAGTTATCTGTTATCGGTTCGGTTATATGTGATATAACCGGATTGTCGAATCAAGTGTTGATTTGATAATGTGATATACAAATAAATGATGTTAGTCGGTCATATATGTGATATAACCGGATTATTAAATCAAGTGTTGATTTAATAATGTGATATATATTATATGTGATATTGTAACAACCCTAAATTCCTATACAAATTTTTTCAAAATATTTTTTTCAAAATCCATAAAGGGGTATTTTAGCCTGAGCAAAAGATATAAGTAATTATTTTGCCTTTTAATTTCAAGTTAAAAGAATGTAACAACTCCATTTTTAGTGTACAAAAAATTGCTTTAAATTAATGTATACTTGGGGTATTTACATTTTCTTTGAATACTTTAAGTAATTAATTAGCTCTATAATTATAAGAAGGAGCTTGTAGCTCATTGGTAATACCTTGCACTGCTGAACCAACCCACCAGAGTTCAAATCCCATACCCCACATTATTTTTAATATTGATTTTTTTAAACCTTTAGAATACCAAGGGTTTACACGTGCATATCTCACAAAAACCCTATTACACCCAAAAATGTAACATTGCCAGAGATTAGATGAACCGTCGGGGGGGATTCCGGCCGCCTGACTCGGCCGGGAATTGGCCAAATCGGCCTCGACTCGGCCGACTCAGTCCTTCGACCAAGTCACGGCCGAGTCACGGCCAAGTCGGCCGATTCCGGCGACGACCCCAACACAAAAATGTGTCTTTTGGTCTCCCCTGTACACCTGCAAAATTTTATTCTCAGACCATTTCCAGAGCTTTTTTAAAACCCCATTTACTCCACTTTTATTACATTTTAATTTATTTTAATACATTTTTAAAATTAAAACCCTTCATCTACCCTAACCCTAGCCTAACCCTATAAATACTAACCCTACACACTACCCCCTCATCCCAAACTTTGAGCCAACTCTCAAGAATTTTCAAGAAATCTTGTGTACTTTGAAAACGAGCAAGAAGCGAAGCTACGACGAATTTTCCGGCGAACTTCCGACGACCATCCAAGGAGCTCCTGGCGACGAAACGACGCACCGGCGACTCTTCCCGATCCATCTCCCTCTCCTTATTGTCCTAAACCCGTAAGTACCCAAATTCTATCTCTTTATTCTTTTCTAGAAATACGGAATTACAAAACCCGACGGAATCGGAACAAAACCGATTTCCGATTCGATTTCTTTATAAAACCTCACTTTTCTTTAATACAATCATGCTTAAACCAATTCATGTTGACTATTAAACAGTAATCAACCATATTGATCAAGTTTCAAATCAAAAGTAATTGCTATTTCATTTTACCGTATTTTCATTTAAATACCACATAGTTTCAGTTCTACATATAACATCACAAAACTTGCTATGCCTTTAAGTAGATCACGAGGTAATGACCTACCTCCTCACACACTCATATGCAACATAGCACCATACCCTTGAGAACATAGAATACGGGAAAGCGACACATTTTCATTTAAATACCATTTACTTAATAAAACCGTTTTCTAAAGGATTTAGTATTTATACAAATCTTTGCAAAGCGCCGCTACAACCCATTTTGGGGAACCCGTTCAGGATGGTGCGGATTAACGCACATTCTCGGACTTAGTAGTGCGAGATTCAGACCTCCGCAAGGAGCATTCGTTCTCGAAAGATTTAAAATACGACATCTTAAGAAAATGAGATTTTTAGAATATAAAATATATATTAAAATTATTTTTGTATAAATATATGTATATTTATCATTAAAATACCTATTTTGTTATGATATAAATATTCTACCTTTTTCTAAAAATCACAAGAATCAATTTTACACTAAAATACCATGAATTCCATACAAAACCAATATTACAAATAAATACCCGTTATTATGAAAATAGGATATTTTCACTAGAAATATCACAATATAAAATCTACATTCATTACAACTCTAAAGACGATTAATAAATACTTGGGGTGTATTTTGAAAACTATACAAGAGTATTTTTACATAAAACCCCCTCAAGTTCTATAATTTACCCTAAGGACCCTATTAAATATGGGTTTAAGTGGGACCAATCTCTTGAGCTTCAGCGAGCCGGAGAAGTGGGTGCTTGCCTATCTAAGGTAGACAACTTAACAAATGGTGTTATCAATATGGTAATCGTCTTTGAAAAAGACACAAATCCTGCCGCCCATGTGCAGCGGTTACCGATAACATCAAAACAATAAGGACTTCAATTTACTTCTTTAATTGTCTGACTCAGATTGAGTCTCATTATAATCTGACTTGAATATGATTCAAGTACAATCTACAATCTACAACCTACAATCTACAATTTACAATATTACAATTCAACATTAAACCATGAATCTATTATTCCATATATTCAATCTGTATTGATCGAACCGAACCATGGATATACTTCCATTTACATGATTCTCCAGTTACATCCATTTACATGATTCTCCAGTTACATCCGTTTACTGATATCATGGTTGTTTCCCCCAATCAGAGCAAGGCTCTGTTTGAATTTCAAAAATTCAAATTTTGAAGCAACGCTTCAAATCCCGTGCGCTGCGCGCAACGCGCCACGTGTCAGAAGTTGATACGTCAGCGCAACGCCCAAGGCGGTGCGTCCAATCAGAGCAGGGCTCTTTTAAAAACTAAAAGTAAAAGAAGCAACGTTCAGTTGCGCAAGCGCTTCGCTGCGTGAGACGTGTCTGCGCAGTTGCGCAAGCACAACTGCGCAAACACAGCTGCGCAAACGCTGCACTGCGCGACACGTGTCGCGCAGCTGCGCTTCCGCAGCGCAGCACTGCGCAAGCGCAGCGCTGCGCGACACGTGTCACGCGCTGGGGGAGTTGCGCAAAACAGAATAAATCTTTTCTGTTCTTGTTAAAACAAGAAGATTTTCTTCTGTAAAGCAGGGGCCTTTGGATCAAAGATCCAACGGTGGGGAAAATTCTCCAAATCACTCAGAAAAAGATCTCTGTAACAAATTTAACTAATTTATGAGCACTATAAAAAGGACCCCAGACCTCATTTCAAGATCAACTTCTGGCTAAAAAAAACGAGAAGAAAAGAGATCTCTTGGGCACTCTTCAAGAACATAAAAAAAAGGTAAAGACCTTTAAAAGAAGAGAAAAATCTCTGATGAACAGATCATTGATCTAAGAACAAGATCATTGATCTTCAATAAATAAATAAATAAATAAAAATAGTGCCTTGCACTTGTTATGAATCTTTGGTTCTCTGAGATAAGGAAAAACAAGAGAAAAACTTATTTTTCTTTGATATGAATTTAGATAAAAAAGTGCTTTGCATTTCTGTTCTTGAATCTACTTGAAGGGCAAGGCCCAAGTCAAAAAGACCTAACAGGCCAAAATAAATTGCAAAGCAATAAAAAGGGCAGAGCCCAAATGAAATTGATGCTCTGCATCATTTATAAAGGGCAGAGCCCAAAACAAACTGATGCTCTGCATCCTTTCTGGGCAAAGCCCAAATAAAAATAAAAAAAGAAATGCAATGCAAAAGCAAGTAAAATGTTGGACATTTTCAACTGGACTTAGACCAATTTTGGCCATAAGTCCTTAAATTAAATTGACCGAGCAAGATTGCTCTCCTAAACCAATTTACCTCCGGTTCGAGGGTACATCTCCGAGTTCCTCTGACGCCAATCGTTGTAATCTTTCAACGACGTTAGAGAGGTGACGGGTCCCGACGACCACACATCAATATGGACTGCGGGGTCCTTAAACTCGTGGACCGAAACGTCCCTAAACTAATATCGGACCGAGACGTCCCTAAACTAATATCGGACCGAGACGTCCCTAAACTAATATCGGACCGAGACGTCCCTAAACTAATGATGGACCATTACGTCCTTAAACTGGCGATGGACCGAAACGTCCTTAAACTAATAATGGACCACCATGTCCCTAAACCGGAATATGGACCACTACGTCCCTAAACTGGAACAATAGAGCCTCCAAATGCTCTTCTGCCGGATCTAAATGATCCTGTTTAAGTTGATCTTAGCCCCCCAAACACGGCTAATGTATCCTTAAACATTCAAACGGACTATAAAACTCCAAATCAACCTGGGTTCCAGGGTACATCTCCGAACTCCTCTGACATCTGCCGTTGTAATCCTTCAACGACTTTAGAGAGGTGACGAGTCCCGATGGCCAGATATTAAATCGATCATCACGTCAAGTTGATCTTAGTCCAAAATAGGACTAACGTATCCTTGACGAACGTTTAAGTTGATCTTAGCCGCAACGCGACTAATGCATCCTTAAACTAAAAACACCAAACCCAAATCTAAGTAAATACGGATTTGGACTAATCCACGTCCTACGGGCGACGACATTACTCAGTCTCCGTATACAATCCATGGGCAACCACAAACAAAACAAACACATACGACACGAAGTGAAATTCTGGAGAAGGAGAAAGTTGTTACCGCGATGCGGTAGCGTAATTAACTGCAGGGGCTTGCGCCTGCAGGGAAGAGCGTCCCCACAATCAAAAACCCCTCAAGCGAGGGGGAATCTGACGAAGTCTGCTACATCGGCCGCATCCGTCTAAACCTCCGATACACGGTGCCATAAATCAACTTGGCATCTTCGGAGAGATGGACGGATAAAACCAAATAGCATCTGCCCCGAATCTCAGGCGAGACGCAAAGTCTAGGCCGTCCATTCGGAGGGGAACAGATTCTGGCACGTCCGGTGGGACATTTTCCTCTTTCCATTCCACACTTCGTGTGTCGTGATTCGCGAACCAATCGCGGTTTGTTAAATGGTTGCCTTCGGATTTCAAGTTAGTAAGATTTGGTCTTTTGCCTGGCGCAGAACTCAAGATTCAATGGCCTCTAACTGCACCAACTGCTCGAAGTGCCAATGCAATGGACGCTCCACCTCCCCCGGAGGTGTAGCATATGGGCCCCAAGCGGCTTCCTTCCTCGCTCTGCCGGTAGACCAGGTGACCCAAGCCACCACCGGCCTGTTTTTCGGGACCATGATCCCACCTACAAGCTTCTCTATGCCAATACCTGCACCGGAAGTGAACAAGAAGTCGGTCTTCGACCGGCTCACTGCTACGACGACCTCTGTCAACGGGTCACCTACTGCCAAACCAACAGCTTCGGTTTTCGCCAGGCTGGATCAGAATTCTAAACTGGCTGTCCCAAGGAGGGCAACGGCCGCTGCTCCGGAAGACGTTAAGGCGGCTTCCCCTGTCAAAGAGTCAGTCTTTTCAAGACTGATGATTCCTGCTCCTATCCCTGCTCGAGGATCTGTCTTCGATAGGTTGGATATCACACCTCAGAAGACAACCTCAGTCTTTAAGAGGTTAACACCGGCGGCGCCTCATTCAGACAGGGGGCAAAAAGAAGATGTCTCAATCTCCGAGCTAGTCCCAACGGCTCGTCATGCTCGACGTTGCCATTGGAAACGAGTAAAGAAGGCTGGGGGCAACTTCCCCTCTGGATTTACTCCTCCAGCTCCAACGGTGGGGATCAATACTGCTGTTCCAACCAGGAACAGCTTTGAATTGCTGAACACGGTGCGCAGAAACTCTTCTACTGCAATGTTGAAATGAACTCCTTCAGCTGCGAAGAGTACTCCAGAGAAAAAGCTAGAACAGCCCCCTCAACGGCTGTCCTCTAAAATTTACAGAGTCTGGCGACAGGTCCAGGAGTCAGTGATTGATGAAAACTATCTCCGCCAACGAAAAAAAATGAAGGTTCGGCAAGAGAAGGATTACTCCGTCAAGCCCCAAAAACCAATAGTTACCCGGGTGCCCATTACAACGGCCCCCTTAACTCCAATCACTCAGAAGAAAAGGAGGCCGCAAAAAGCCCCTGTGAACATGGCGAAGCATAAAAGCGCTGAACACAAACGCCCTAAATCTGGGGGCATGGTGATGCACACTGTTTATATGGCTTCTGAAAAGGAGGAAAGCCGCACTTCTACGGGCCACCGACCGCTCACCCGATCCATGACGAAAGCCCAGGAGCAACAACAAAAGCTTCAGGAAATGATGATTACAATGGCTGCACTCACTGAGCCAAAAGAAAGCTCTGAAACATCTTCGGATGAGCGTCAAGAATAAGAAACCGACGCTGACTTTTTACGTAGAGTCCTCGAAAAGAGGGACAAAGAAGCTGCAGAGCAAGCGGCTAACATAAAACAGATGGCGCTCCTCTTCCAAGATATGGTAGGGATGATGTTACAGCCGGACCCTCCTGCTGAAGATCCTCCGATCGTCTTGAAGACGACAGGGGAGAAACGTCAAATCCTCCACCGGCTCTGTCAAAAGCCAAGGAGGAGGCAATCTCCAAAGCCGACTTGGACGAATATATAGCTCAGCAGATCCGGGTTCATCAGGTGAATGAAGCGGCTGGGCAAATTGCTAGAACCGGACGACGGTATCCGAGCTGGTACGACCAAATCAGTTACCCGCCGGGATATACGATCCCCAAATTCCACGTATATAAAGGGACAGGGAATCCGCATCAGCATGTCGCTCAATTCAGGGCCTTATGCGGCAATACTGGAGGCGATGACAAGTTGTTGCTACGCCAATTCGTCGGCAGCTTAGCAGAAACAACCTTTGAATGGTATTCAGAACTACCTAACGACTCTGTCAAAACATTTGCGGAGATGGAGCTGCTGTTTACACAAAGATTCGCGAGTGCTAGTGAACGCACCCCGATAACAGCACTAATAAATGCTAGAATAAGGCCAGGCGAAACGTGGGGCCAATACGCAACACGATGGCGAAACCTATGGTCGAAATGCGAACAACGCATAGAAGAGGCACCTGCGGTAGGCATGTTTATGGGCACTCTCGATCCGCAGGCGACCATCTCACAATTCATGATGTTCTTCAGGCCGACTACCTTCCAGGCCTTGATCGACAAATTAGCCCAAATGGACCAGATGGGCCATAGACCGTCTCCTCCAAAACCAGATTCCCGAAATGAGAAAGGAAAAGGGAAAGCGATCGTCGTCGCCAATGCTCAGCAACAGTCGAACAACTCAAAGCCGGTCGTTTGCCAAAACAACGTGCGTCCACGCCCTTCCCTCGAAGAGAGGCTAGGACGTCCTTACTCGTTTTCTCAGAATAAAACGAGAAGACTGTTCGAGCTGGCAGTGCGCAACAGACTCATTAATTTGCCGAGTCCAAAGCGTCTGTCGCAGCCAGGCGATCTTAATAATCTCAATTATTGCCCTTACCACCAAACGGTAAGTCACCCGATTGAGGATTGTTTCGTCTTTAAGGGATGGATCGAGGATCAGTACCTACAAGGCAAATTCGTGCTGTCTGAAAATTGGAAGGTAAACCCACCACAGCCGCACTCTCCAAAGAAGACGGACACGCCGGGGGCAGTTTGTTCTTTAGTCAAGGATGAAAACGATGGAGAAAACTCATCAGATGAATCCGAAGACTACGTAGCGACTTGTCATGTGATTTCTCACTCACTGACAGATAATAAAGAAGCTTCTTGCGCCGAGAAACCAATGGCGAACCCCGAACCGGAAATTCTACAGCCATCAGACGAGCTGATCGATGTCTTCCTAAATGAAATTCGTCTGAAAGCAAAAGCCAATCAAGAGCGTGAAATGGCCATACTGGAAAAAGCCAAGGCATTCCCGTCAAATCAAAAGCCATCCACTGCGGATAAAAACAAATTCAAGACGAGGAAAAGGTTCGCCAAAGCTTTATCAGTAGGAATGAAGCTACCGCCCTTTGAAGAAAATACTCTCGCTGAGGTAGAGATGCACCCTAACTTCTGCTTATATCATCAGAAGATCATACATCCTACCGAAGACCGCGAATCTTTTAACTGTTGGTGGCAAGGGTATGTCGCTCAAAAGCAACACTTCGACAGGACAAAATGTGAAGCTTGTAGACGTCGAAAAAATGCGATAGATGATCGCAAAAGAGCCGCTGACGATTGTCATACGGCCGACTCTAAGGTATCGCAAATTATCACCTTTGGAAGCGACTCTGACGAAGAATCTACCCCCAACCCTTCCCTCAGGGAATCTATTTCAAAAATGAAGGAATTGAGGAGCTGCGAGAACGTTCAGCCATGCAATCGCACGCTACTCGGAAAAAATCCCCGCCCCGCAAACAACGGAGCGAACAAAAAGGATAAAGGAAAAGGAAAAACGACCTTCGTCGCCAGCGCTCAACAACAATTAAGTGACCTTAGACCGGTTGCTCGCCAAAGCAACAAGCGGCAACCCCTCCAGGATAAGTTGAAACGTCCTATTTCCGCAAGATAAAACAAGGGGACTGTTCGAGCTGGCAGTGTGCGACAGACTCATCAATCTGCCGAGTCCAAAACGTCCGTTGCGGCTAGGCGATGATAATAATCCTAATTATTGCCCTTACCATCAAACGGTAGGTCATCTGATCGAGAATTGCTACGTCTTCAAGAACTGGGTTGAAGACCAATACCAACAAGGCAAGTTCGCGCTGTCCGAAAATTGGAAGGTGAACCCGCCACAACCGCATGCTCCGAGAAAGATGGATACGCCGGGGGCATCATTGTCAGTCATAGAGAAAGACCCATAGACCGAAAAGTCAATAAACTAGATATTCGCCTCAAATACGGCGACGGCGGACCGAGATGTCCTTAAACTAATGATGGACCGCAATGTCCTAAAACTTGCAAATGACCGAAATGTCTTTAAACTACTACCGCGGCATCCTTAGGCTGACGAGATAAAAAAAAATATAAAAATATAAAATATATATATATATATATATATAAAGAATAAAAAAAAAGAAATAAAAAAAATGGTATGTCCATAAGTAAAACGGGCACGGATGAAAACCCGAAAGGGCTCCGTGAGTAAAAACAGCAGGACTACCGGCGAGTGTTCGTGAAAACCCGAAAGGGCGCGACCTCGTAAATAAAAAAAAAACAAAAACAAAAAAAAGACGGTATGTCCATAAGCGAAACGGGCACGGATGAAAACCCGAAAGGGCTCCGTGAGTAAAAACAGCAGGGCTACCGCCGAGTGTTCGTGAAAAACCGAAAGGGCACAACCTCGTTAAAAGACACTTATAAGGTCCCCTCGACCTTGTAAGGAGAAACCACCCGCGTGAGATCCTTACGACTCACAAAGGGAGCAACACACTTAAGGATCCCCACGATTCCTAAGGAGAAAATACACTTGCGAGATCCTCACGACTCGTAAGGAGAACTCTCTTATGGGACCCTCACGGCTCATAAGATTTGAAAGTCTTAAGTTACAGAGACCTAAACCTGTGCTTAAGCAACCCCCACAACTTTCGTTATGGCCCTACAAGTGGTCCAATACTGGCTCTTGTATACAATCCACGGGCGTGAATAAACATTTCCCTAACAAAGTCTCATCCATGACTAGGGATATGCTCGTACAGCAAACAACACTTGTAAGTCCTCTCGATTTACAAGGAGAAAACCCTCTTGTAGGATCCTTACGACTTACAGAGGAACATACACTTAGGAATCCTTACGACTCCTAAAGAGAAAATACACCTACAAGATCTTCACGACTTGTAGGGAGAAATACCTTTGTGAAACCCTTACGGTTCATGAAGTCAAAAGTCTTAGTCAACAGGACCTTAACCCTGTTCGCTAAGCCACCTTTGTTCGACATCGACGGAGGCAGATGATGATTCGCTCCTGGCAATATCCCAGTTGTAGCGATACTGATGCCTAAATCGGTATCAAATTCCAAGTCCTTTCATGGCAGATGATGATTCGCTCCTGGCAATATCCCAGTTGTAGCGATACTGATGCCTAAATCGGTATCAAATTCCAAGTCCTTTCATGGAAGATGATGATTCGCTCCTGGCAATATTCCGGTTGTAGCGATGCTGATGCTGAGATTGGCACCAGATTCCAAGTTCTACGCTCGCGATAAAAATCAGCGAGCTGAAAATGCATATTAAATAGCCGAAATGATGGGGCAACTTGCAACAAAAGCAGCAAGTAAAAACGTATGCACACGAAATAGCCGAAATGATTGGGCAACTCGCAATAAAAAACAGCGAGTAAAATAAAATATATAGCCGAAATGATTGGGCAACTCGCAATAAAAAACAGCGAGTAAAAATAAAATAAACAGCCGAAATGATTGGGCAACTCGCAATAAAAAGCAGCGAGTAAAAACAAAATAAACAGCCGAAACGATTGGGCACACGAAATAGCCGAAATGATTGGGCAACTCGCAATAAAAAACAGCGAGTAAAAATAAAAAAAATATAGCCGAAATGATTGGGCAACTCGCAATAAAAAACAGCGAGTAAAAATAAAAAATAGCCGAAATGATTGGGCAACTCGCAATAAAAAGCAGCGAGTAAAAAGAAAAAATAGCCGAAATGATTGGGCACCGCGAAAAATAGCCGAAATGATTGGGCAATCGCGATTTTCGCGATATAAAAAGCTGAAATGATAGAGCATCACGGAAAGAATAAAAAAAATGAAAGAATGAAACTTTTTGCCCTACAGGTGAAATCACATCGATCCCTGTATACAATCCAGGGGCACAGATAAAGAGGGAACCATACCTTCCCAACAGGCTCCATCAGAAAGCGAAGCCAAATCTCGACGGTTCATAGACAACCTAGAGACAATCTCGACATTTGTCGCAATATTACAGACACGATGTCAACAAATGAAGCAAACGAAGATCCCGAGCTTCAGGGTCTCGACGTCAACATCGACAACTTAGAGATCACTAACGGCGTTTTTCCTCACTCCAACTAGATGCAGACATGACGTCAACAACCGACCTCAGAATCGCAACGAAACGGAACCATTGCAAAGTCTCTAGTTCCAAATCTCAATGGCCACATCTGCAGCCTGGAGACCAACAACGGTGTGCCTCCTCATTCCAGCAGGACACAGATGTTACACCATCAAGCGGAGTGATGGCAAAATCCCAGCTTCACCTCAGCATTCGTCTCGATATAGTAGACGCAATGTCAACAACAGCGTTCCTCCGCAGTCCAGCTGGAGGCAGATGCAACGTCAACAAAAGACCTCACGGTCGAAACAAAGCGGAGTAACGGCAAAATCCCAACTCCACATTAGCATTCGTCTCGTTACAGCAGACGCAATGTCAACAACGGCGTTCCTTCGCAGTCCAGCAGGGTGTACATGCAAAGTTAACAAAAGACCCCATGGTCGAAACCAAGCGGAGTGACGGCAAAATCCCAGCTCCACCTCAGCATTCGTTTCAATACACCAGACGCAGTGTGAGCAAATGAAGCGAAGGCCAAATTCCTAGCTTCAAGGTCTTAACGGCAAGTCATATAAAACCTGAAAGACCACCGGAGATCATCTCACATGGAGTGGTCACCTCCTCGACGTTCATTTCGATACAACAGACGAGTTGTCACCCCAGAGTTCTTCCTCCAGCAGGGATTCGGACGTGACAAAGCAAACGAAGCGAAGGCCACATTCCTAGCTTCAACGTCTTTACGGTAACTCACATAAAACCGGAAAGACAATCGGAGATCATCTCGCACCAGCACAAAGTGGTCACCACCTTGACGTTCGTCTCGATACAGAAGACGAAATGTCAACCCCAGCGTTCTTCCTCCAACAGGATTTGGACACACCAAAGCAAACGAAGCGAATGCCACATTCCTAGCTTCGGCGTCTTGACGGTAACTCATATAAAACCGGAAAGACAATCGGAGATCATCTCGCACCAGCACAGAATGGTCACCGCCTCGACGTCCGTCTCAATACAGCAGACGAGATATCACCCCAATGTTCGTCTCGACACAGCATACGCAACGTCATTAAACGAATGGAGCCACGGCAAAATCCCTAGTTCCAAACCTCGACGGTTCACCAGCAACCTAGAGACAACCTCGACATCCGTCTCGATACAATAGATGAGATGTCACCCCAATGTTCGTCTCGACACAGCAGACGCAACGTCATTAAACGAATGGAGCCACGGCAAAATCCCTAGTTCCAAACCTCGGCGGTTCACCAGCAACCTAAAGACAACCTCGACGTCCGCTCGATACAGCAGACGAGATGTCATCCCAACGTTCGTCTCGACACAGCAGACGCAACGTCATCAAACAAATGGAGCCACGGCAAAATCCCTAGTTCCCACCGCAACATTCATCTCGATACAGCAGACGCAATGCCAGCAAACGAAGCGAAGGCCAAATTCCTAGCTTCAGGGTCTTAACGGCAAGTCATATAAAGCCTGAAAGACCACCGGAGATCATCCCACATGGAGTGGTCACCACCTCGACGTTCGTCTCGATACAGCAGACGCAACATCACCAAAAGGAGCCACGGCAAAATCCCTAGTGCCAAACTTCGACGGTTCACCAGCAACCTAGAGACAACCATGACATTCGTCTCGATACAGAGGACGCGATGCCAGCAAACGAAGTGAAGGCCAAATTCCTAGCTTCAGGGTCTTAACGGCAAGTCATATAAAGCCTGAAAGACCACCGGAGATCATCCCACATGGAATGGTCACCACCTCGACGTTCGTCTCGATACAGCGGGCGCAACATCACCAAAAGGTGCCACGGCAAAATCCCTAGTTCCAAACCTCGACGGTTCATCAGCAACCTAGAGACAACCTCGACGTCCGTCTCGATACAGCAGACGAGATGTCACCCCAACGTTCGTCTCGACACAGCAGACGCAACGTCATCAAACAAACGGAGCCACGGCAAAATCCCTAGTTCCCACCGCAACATTCGTCTCGATACAGCAGACGCAATGCTAGCAAATGAAGCAAAGGCCAAATTCCTAGCTTCAGGGTCTTGACGGCAACTCACATAAAGCCTGAAAGACTATCGGAGATCATCCCCACACCAGCGCGGAGTGGTTATGACTCATCGGGGCTCGCCAAAATAAGCCTAATCTCAAGTAAAAAGCGACATGGCAAATTCCTAACGCTTGCTCTTCCGACGGTCAAACTGCCAAGGAGGATTGCTTGAAGACGTCTTGTCCAGCCCCCGAAGGGATCAGAGACACGGCAGTCGCAGGGCTACTCGAACAGCACGATTGCCTATCGAGGACTATATCAGCTTATGCGACGGTACGATGGCCAAAACCCTAAGTACCACCAACCTTAACGGGCTTCTGTCATAAAGAGCAGATGTTAAATGCGACGTTAAGATGTTCTTGCAAGAAACGCTCGATTCGTCTCGACTTGTAAAAAAATTGTTGAGACGGCTCGACTCGTGAGATAAAGCCTTAGGCAGTGGGCATAAAAGAAGCCTATTTCCTAAGCACTGGGACCCCGCAAGTTGGCCCGAAACGATCTCTTGCGTACCATCCACGGGTCTCACTCTCTAAAGTCGAGTTTCGACGAGGAGGGAAACAACCGCTTACGGGTCCTCTCGACTCGTAAGAGGGAAAAATTCTCTTATAAGATCCTTACGACTTATAAGAGAAAACCACACTTAGGAATCCTCACGATTCCTAAGGAGAAAAACCCCCTACGAGATCCTCTCGATCCGTAGGGAGAAAAGTCTCTATGACACCCTCACGGCTTATAGAGTTGAAAAGTCTTAGGCAGCAGATCTGAACCTGCGGCCTAAGCCATCGCTATTTCTTAAGAAAGTCAGAATACTCGTTCCAATCATCCGTCAACCATGTTTGCTAAGGTGGTATGTTGATAATAAAAGAAAGAAGAAAGCGACGGAAAGAGCATCCGATCTACATTTGATCAAGCATTCGAGACACATTCATTCATGCAAAAGATTCAGAACAAAAGATAAGACAGGCTAGGAAAAACAAAATTTTTCATTAATATTGCCCGAAGTTCTTACAATCATAAAAGCAATAAATGAAAGTTACAATGGAATAACTTCAGATCCAGGGCATGGATTGAGGAACTCGAAAGCGACCCTATCTATGACTTTCCAAGCCTCGCGGACCATCTTAGTGTGCTTTCTTTCGCGAGCACAAGCGTCAGGGTCCCCCCTGATGTCTTCCACCCTCCGATAAGCAGCGAGTATGGCAGACTGTTGAAAGACCTCGTGCAAGAGATCGATAAGACTGTCTCGCCGTCTCTTTGAGATAAAGTTCAACAGGTACACCGAGTGCACCTTATCCTCAGCGGTATCCAATGCCCTAAGCGGCACACCAGAACAGAACAGGGGAAGCGCTTCCCAGATGGCTCCCACGATAAGCTTAAGGAGAGAGGAACGTCGGGGAAGCAGTGGACCATTGTATGCGTCGAAGCGGCTCATAATTTCAGCACACTCCGCGTTTGTGAACTCTCGATTCTGAGAGCGGCCAAGTCGGCGGATGTCCCCATAAGAGATGATCTCGTTAAGAGCATACATGTGGGCGTTCATTGTTCCTGTGAAAGATGATCAACAGAATTATCAGAAAGACTGATTAAGTAAAACGATATAATGCACTGAGGAATAAAATGTCATCTTCAAACTCTAAAATCAATGAAACACTCTTAAGAGTTCTTTTAGATCAAAGGGATCTATGTTTTGCCAAAAAATGCAAGTTTCTGTTCATGGGTTGAGAAACCCTGAAACAGACTCATGAGAGCAAAGCTCTATTTGGTGAAACCACAAAAGGATTTTTCTTTAGATCAAAAGATCTATGAGAGCAAGGCTCTGTTAATTAAACTTAATTTGATTTAATTTAAAATTTTACCTAAAAGGGGTGCTGGGTTCTGAACTTTGAAAGTTCTTAAACAGAAACAAGAGCAGGGCTCCAAAAGTTCTTAAAATAAGAGCAAAGCTCTGGAGTCTTTTGAAAATAAAAATCTTAAAGATGACAAGCATCTGTGGGGGACCAAAGGTCCTATTTATAGGCATCAAATGCCCTTTCAACTTCCAAGAGTTGCCGTGATGGTTGGAATTCTGCCACCGCTGTGCTCACGTTTGGAAGGCCACGTAAGCGCAACGGTAGGGGGGCATTTGTTTCCCCCAATCAGAGCAATGCTCTGTTTGAATTTCAAAAATTCAAATTTTGAAGCAACGCTTCAAATCCCGTGCGCTGCGCGCAACGCGCCACGTGTCAAAAGTTGATACGTCAGCGCAACGCCTAAGGCGGTGCGTCCAATCAGAGCAGGGCTCTTGTAAAAACTAAAAGTAAAAGAAGCAATGTTCAGTTGCGCAAGCGCTTCGCTGCGTGACACGTGTCTGCGCAGTTGCGCAAGCACAACTGCGCAAACACAGTTGCGCAAACGCTGCACTGCGCGACACGTGTCGCGCAGCAGCGCAAGCATAGTTGCGCAAGCGCTGCACTGCGCGACACGTGTCTGCGCAGCTGCGCAAGCGCTGCGCTGCGCGACACGTGTCTGCGCAGCTGCGCAAGCGCTGCGCGACACGTGTCTGCGCAGCTGCGCAAGCGCTGCGCTGCGTGACACGTGTCTGTGCAGCTGCACAAGCGCAGCTGCGCAAGCGCAGCTGCGCAAGCGCTGCGCTGCGCGACACGTGTCACGCGCTGGGGGAGTTGCGCAAAACAGAATAAATCTTTTCTGTTCTTATTAAAACAAGAAGATTTTCTTCTGTAAAGCAGGGGCCTTTGGATCAAAGATCCAACGGTGGGGAAAATTCCCCAAATCACTCAGAAAAAGATCTCTGTAACAAATTTAACTAATTTATGAGCACTATAAAAAGGACCCCTGACCTCATTTCAAGATCATCAACTTCTGGCTAAAAAAAAAGAGAAGAAAAGAGAACTCTTGGGCACTCTTCAAGAACATAAAAAAAAAGGTAAAGACCTTTAAAAGAAGAGAAAAATCTCTGATGAACAGATCATTGATCTAAGAACAAGATCATTGATCTTCAATAAATAAATAAATAAATAAAAATAGTGCCTTGCACTTGTTATGAACCTTTGGTTCTCTGAGATAAGGAAAAACAAGAGAAAAACTTATTTTTCTTTGATATGAATTTAGATAAAAAAGTGCTTTGCACTTCTGTTCTTGAATCTACTTGAAGGGCAAGGCCCAAGTCAAAAAGACCTAACATACCAAAATAAATTGCAAAGCAATAAAAAGGGCAGAGCCCAAATGAAATTGATGCTCTGCATCATTTATAAAGGGCAGAGCCCAAAACAAACTGATGCTCTGCATCCTTTCTGGGCAAAGCCCAAATAAAAATAAAAAAAGAAATGCAATGCAAAAGCAAGTAAAATGTTGGACATTTTCAACTGGACTTAGCCCAATTTTGGCCATAAGTCCTTAAATTAAATTGACCGAGCAAGATTGCTCTCCTAAACCAATTTACCTCCGGTTCGAGGGTACATCTCCGAGTTCCTCTGAAGCCTATCGTTGTAATCTTTCAACGACGTTAGAGAGGTGACGGGTCCCGACGACCACACATCAATATGGACTGCGGGGTCCTTAAACTCGTGGACCGAAACGTCCCTAAACTAATATCGGACCGAGACGTCCCTAAACTAATGATGGACCATTACGTCCTTAAACTGGCGATGGACCGAAACGTCCTTAAACTAATAATGGACCACCATGTCCCTAAACCGGAATATGGACCACTACGTCCCTAAACTGGAACAATAGAGCCTCCAAATGCTCTTCTGCCGGATCTAAATGATCCTGTTTAAGTTGATCTTAGCCCCCCAAACACGGCTAATGTATCCTTAAACATTCAAACGGACTATAAAACTCCAAATCAACCTGGGTTCCAGGGTACATCTCCGAACTCCTCTGACATCTGCCGTTGTAATTCTTCAACGACGTTAGAGAGGTGACGAGTCCCGATGGCCAGATATTAAATCGATCATCACGTCAAGTTGATCTTAGTCCAAAATAGGACTAACGTATCCTTGACGAACGTTTAAGTTGATCCTAGCCGCAACGCGATTAATGCATCCTTAAACTAAAAGCACCAAACCCAAATCTAAGTAAATACGGATTTGGACTAATCCACGTCCTACGGGCGACGACATTACTCAGTCTCCGTATACAATCCACGGGCAACCACAAACAAAACAAACACACACGACACGAAGTGAAATTCTGGAGAAGGAGAAAGTTGTTACCGCGATGCGATAGCGTAATTAACTGCAGGGGCTTGCGCCTGCAGGGAAGAGCGTCCCCACAATCAAAAACCCCTCAAGCGAGGGGGAATCTGACGAAGTCTGCTACATTGGCCGCATCCGTCTAAACCTCCGATACACGGTGCCATAAATCAACTTGGCATCTTCGGAGAGGTGGACGGATAAAACCAAATAGCATCTGCCCCGAATCTCAGGCGAGACGCAAAGTCTAGGCCGTCCATTCGGAGGGGAACAATGGTTCCGGTCAGTCATCCAATTATACAATCTATACAGTTACAATAGAAGACAAACAATACAATCAAAACATTACGGGGTTTAAGGCGTAGATTGGTACGGAAGGTGTTAAAAGTGGCACGAGACAGTAAGATTAAGACACCTAACCTATATTCCGTTGCTGTTGTACCGTGGCTTAACGGTTCATTATACAATCCGTTTGCCCTGGTCTCTAGCATATAGAGACCCCTCTCGTATACACTGGCATTCTTCTGTACCAAGTTACAAACAACAGTGTTAACACAATATTACAACAATATAATACAACTTTAAAAGATACCTCTTATTCTGTCTATTTCTCCCTTATCTTTGGGACTTACTGAGCGACCTGTTCGCTGACGACATTCTCTTTCTTTCTTCTTTGAATGTTGTCAGGTGATCTGGACACTTCAAAGATCGAGCCCACTGCTGAAGACTTGGACCATTTCAGTGATGACCCCGAGCTCTAGTCATTATACACTTTCCATTCAGTACTTTTCATTTCTGTTATGCCATTATTTAGGCATTGCTTTATTTCAGTTGTATTTACTTTCCATGCATTGTACAGAAAGAATGTGAATAAATAAAGTTGCTGTTTTTATTATATCTTGTCTCTTGTGCTTTATTTTTATATTGCTTAGATACGCTTAGCGTATTTACTTCACAGTAATTTCGTAGCGGCCCAGTCGCGCCCCTTTCGCTGTATACCGGGAGGCGGGGCGTGACAGATATAATTATATCTTAACTAATATCATTAGCTCACTAATTATTCTTCAATATATATATATATATATATATATATATATAAATAATGAAGCATGGCATATGAATTTCTATTTTGTGAAAATAGAAATGAGGTGGAAAATGAGAGCATGGTTGCAAGCATGGGATTTACTTTTGTTTATTCATCTTGACTCACTATTCAAGCATGGTTGCAATTTTATATTGCATAATTCCATGCTTGAATGTGTGAGGGGTAAAGAGTTTCCATTCATTCTAGCTCATTCTCAAAGCTTAGCCATTTTTCTTGAGTTGCTCCCATAGTTGATCTCTAGCTTCTTCATCCTCCTCACGTCATGGTTCAAGCCTCAACCCTCATATGTGATGTGAACCATGAAACTTGAACACAAACTTGTGAGCTTTTAACATCCCCTACTTCACCATCCTACACTTGACTAGCGATTGAGTGTAGCATGTTTCCTATGCTAAAGAGTTTAGTGTAAAGGTAGTTTGAGTTGGAGGGACTTCGCGTGGATCATCTTCGGCACGAAGGTCATCGGAGGAAGCTCGTTCAAAGACTCAAGAGGAGCCTAGTGAAGTCGCGGGACTACTACACGGAGCAAGTGAAGTGAAGGACCGGTCTACAAAGGTTGTATTCCTTGTTCACTTGATGTAAAGTTGTTTACACTATTGTATCGTCTAATTCTATAGTTAAGATTCCAGGGTTTGGGTTATTTAGCATGGTAAATTGTAACGTTTTGAAAATCGTTTGGTGAAATTTCGGAAAAATCGGTAAAATAAGAGGGTTTTCTGTAAAAAGTCAAAATACAAATATCTTTATTATAAAATTAAATATACATGTTCTAGCTATGGAATTGCTAGTATTTGGTGTTTATTGAGCCACTGGTAAAATTTCTAATTTTCTGAAATTTTTTCTGAAATTAATTATTTTAAGCCGTCACTAATACATTTAATTAGCGATAAATACTAATTTGAATGGGCTAATTTTAATCTATAGAACCATGACAACTAAAATCTAGTTTGTAATATAAATTTTTAGTATTTTATTTTAAGTTCTATTTAGTTATAATCAAAGGAAACTAAAATTTTAATTAATTGAACTAAAATTTGCAATTTGGAGCTTGTGGGGGGTCTTTTTGTATAGAACTTTTTTTGTCAATAACTCACAAAACCTCACTCTCATATTGGCCGGCCCCACCACTGCTGCAACAACAGCCTATTCCCCCTCCATTCTTTTGCTTCTTTGACTCATTTAAATGATTTAAATATAGGTTTTTATTATATTATTTTGGATGGGGGTATTATGGTAATTTGGGAGGGGCTTTGACTTGGATTCTTTACACACAACTCCCTCAAACTTTTCCCCATCCCTCCCCATCTCCTCTGGCCGAAAATCCTGCACCCAACAGCCCCAAAATTTTCCCCCAATTCTCCTTCTCTTTTGCTTCATTTTCATCTCAAAAATCCATCAAAATCCAAAATTTCCTTCACAATTCTAATGCAAACCCTTAATCCATCTCTTCTCACACCCCAATTGGTTTAAAACAAGGAGAAAGATGGCATCTTGAGAGGCTAGAGCAACCTAGGGTTTGAGCTTGTGAGGTATAAATTTCAATCTTTGGTTAATTTGTAGTCAAGTGTGCTAAATTAGAACTTGATGTGTTAATTTTTGTTGTTGATTTCTAGTCTAGGTTTTTAAAGTTAGTGGTTTGATTTGAGCTAGGGTTTTAGAAACAATTATTAGGTTAATTAAATTATTTTGCTATCTAGTTGTTTGCTAATCTAAGTTAATGAGGTTACTTTATTTGTGTGGGTTTCAAATTAGTGTTAATTTAGTGTTTTCATGTATAGTTTGGATTGGAATTGCTAATTATGAAAAATCAAGAAAGGGTTTGATGTTGGAAATAGGATTTGAAGCATTGCTAATGTGTTGGAAATTAGAGTAGTGGCTATCTATGGTTTAACTTGGATGATTTTGCTTGATGGTTGTCTTTTTGCCACAAAGCGACGATGTTACAACAAATTTGCATGTTTTGTACTTACTAGGTTTTAAAAATATTTATAAATTGATGAGTTTAATTTATGAAAGTGATTTGTATGACCTAATTATGTTATTTAATGAGTATTTTGGCCATTTGAATCGTTAAAATTTGTAGATTGGTTAAAACATCAAGTTTTGAACCGAAATGGGAATTTGTGCTAACTAGGTTTTTAGAAAATAAAACGATTGGTTTAATTTTATGGTTTTAACGAATTAAACCCTATTTCTTATACAGTTAGTGAGTTTTGAACCCATGATTGGTATGTGTAAGTCCATGTTGCCCACCCCGGTACTTGCGGGGAGGCGGAAAACATAATAAAAATCGGATTTTTAATGACTTAGGCAACATGGACCTTGACTTGGAGGATCTTTGCTAAACTAAAACTAACTAAAGTAAACTAACAACTAACAAAGTTGTAGAAAGGTTATACCTTGGGCTCGAACTCCTTCTCTCCTTGCTCGTCGGAATGGTAGAAAGGCCTCACCTTGCTAGTCTCCTTCCGTCAAAGAACGATCCACCCGAAAGCCTCGACCTTTAGCTTCAACTCCAAGCTAGGAGTAACTAGAGTGCAAGAAATGCTAAGACTTGAACCCTAGAAGTGAGTAGAGAAGATCAAGTGAAGGTTTTTCTCAAGCTTTTTGTTTCTCAACACATGAGAGGGAGAGAGCTTGAGGGAGAGGATGAGCAAGAGAGAGAAAAGATATGATAGAATGAAATAATAGTGAGCCATTCTCACTAATATGTGTGAGTTATTTTAATTAATTAATTAGCAAGAAAATTGTCATGGTTTTATCAAGAGGTGACCATTATCATTTCATCATTAATGCAAATTGCAAGAATCAAAGAGCATCTTCCAAATGAAATGATCATGGTCAAATTGTCAACTTGGTCAACAAGTCAACAAAGTCAAAGTGTCAACAATAACAACCATGCACAATAATTAAGCTAATTATTAATTAACAATAATACACACAAAAACAATAGGGTTAATAAAATGACAATAGTCATTAACCCTAAACAAGGTCCTCTCCCTCAATCTCAAGCAACCGTGCATACGCACCCGCATTCGTGATCCGAGGAGCACGAACACAATGAGAAAAACCAATCTCAAATCATATACTAGGATCTGGCTTAAACCAAAGCTCGCTAGTATAAACTGTCCGGACAGCAAACGTGCACAAGTGCGCGGATGCGAACGAACCCTGTCGCAAAACCATGCGACCTCTACTCGTTTTGCCTAAAGGCGAATAGCTCTCTGTGTGGGACTCTAAAGACTCGACACTACGCTGGCAGTGGGTTTAACCACAGACCGCAAGCGGCACTAGCTGTACGTAACGGTCCCCCGGTAGATGTCGATAAGAAGATTGACGAGGTGAACCCCATCTGCACTCCTACTGAGCCTGTATGTGACAATCTCCGTACAGTCCGGTCTGTTCGTCTGATACATCGCATGGCGGGCCTAGGGGGGCGGTGAACGTCAGTCCCCTAATAGCGGTACAAGTCGTGTCGGAGTGAAGCCCAGAACACCCTGAGATAACACTGGAAGCCTACCAGTATATCTCGCTTGCCCTGGCCAGGGACTACTCGTGTAATGGCTCTCCTGGACACAGCGCGATGTCAACCCCCAATACCGGGAGAGACGAATCCTGTCTAACCGTCACTGCCTCCAAGTGCTTCGGGACTGCACCCAAAAACTACCTGTTTGCACGACTCCTCTGAGCCGTGGTAGGGTAGTAATCAAAGTGCAGTGGGAACACACTCGAGGCGAAGTGACAGTGTCAAGTCAGCGGACTAAGCTGTACTCATGTCACCTGGGAACTGATAACTGACGATAGGTATATTACCAACCAACAGTTCCCGACGAGTCCTGTCCAGTGTACTCGTAACCTAACGAGCACCCGCATACTATCCCAAGTACGACGTACTAACGGCTGTGGGACAGACCGTCACCCACACTGGGATGAGAAGCGCATACGCTGGTCTACTCCGGAGTATCGATGCCCTGTCTCGATAATCCAACGACCAGGGACCTGTATAAGGATGTGCTTATAGATTACCCAGCTCCCACGAGTGCGAGCGCCATCGCAACGCTGGTAATCAAGCACAGATCCTAAGGGCTCTACTAATATGTATACCTGCAATATGCTAAAAGAAACACATGCACATATTAAAGCAGAGACAAACCAAGTAGCATACTACCATTTCGAGCAAGATTGTATATACAACTGTGAATATCCCAAGCTTCCATTAAGTAATATACAAACTAGTATGATACAGTAATGGCCTCTAGGGCATATACACTAACAATCTCCCACTTGCACTAAGGCCATGTATTGGCGTATCGAAGACCTATCATCTCGATCAGCCGCTCGAACTGAGTCTGGGGCAAGGCCTTGGTGAATGGATCTGCTGTGTTATCCTCTGATGCAACTCTCCGGACCTCGATCTCCTGGCGATCCACAATCTCCCTGATCAGGTGATACCGCCTTAAGATGTGTCTGGATTTCTGATGGGACCTGGGTTCCTTCGCTAAAGCTATAGCCCCGTTGTTGTCGCAATACAGAGGTATTGGGTCAACAATGGACGGAACCACCTGAAGTTCTTTCAAGAACTTCCTCATCCAGACAGCTTCTTTTGCGGCATCAGATGCAGCGATGTATTCCGCTTCCATAGTCGAGTCAGCAACGGTTTCCTGTTTGGAGCTCTTCCAACACACCGCCCCTCCATTGAGGGTAAAGACAAAACCCGACATGGACTTGGAATCATCCTTGTCACTCTGGAAGCTGGAGTCAGCAAAGGCCTCAATCTGCAGGTCTTTTCCGCCATACACCAAGAACATCTCCTTAGTCCTTCTCATGTACTTGAGAATGTTCTTTACTGCTATCCAATGTTTCTCCCCAGGGTTTGACTGATACCTGCTTACCACACTCAGTGCATAAGCCACATCCGGTCTGGTACACAACATCGCATACATTATAGAGCCTACCGCAGAAGCGTAGGGTATAATAGACATGCGATCCCTTTCCAAATCAGTCTTGGGAGACATCTCTTTGGAGAGGGTGATCCCGTGACAAGCCGGTAGATTACCGCGCTTGGAATCTTCCATACTGAATCTCTTCAGTATGGTGTCGATGTACCTGGACTGAGAAAGTCCCAATATCCTCTTGGATCTGTCACGGTAGATCCGGATACCCAGAATGTATGAGGCATCACCCAGGTCTTTCATGGAGAACCTGTGTGACAAGAACCCCTTGACAGATTGTAGCATAGGAATGTCATTTCCTATTAAGAGAATGTCATCCACGTATAAAACGAGGAATACTACAGTTCTCGCTACAAATCTACAATAGATGCATGGTTCATCCGGATTTTTGATGAAGCCAAATTCTTTGACCGTCTCATCAAAGCAGATGTTCCAACTCCGCGATGCCTGCTTGAGTCCATAAATGGACTTGAGCAACTTGCACACCTTTCCGCTGCTCCCACCCTGAATGAAACCCTCTGGCTGATCCATATAGACACACTCCTCTAAATGACCATTTAGAAAAGCTGTCTTTACGTCCATCTGCCAGATCTCATAATCGTGGAAAGCAGCGATGGCAAGAAGGATCCGAATGGATGTCAGCATAGCTACTGGAGAAAAGGTTTCGTCATAGTCCAAACCAGGTCGCTGACGAAAACCCTTTGCTACCAGTCTAGCTTTATAGGTCTCAACCTGTCCATCTACACCAATCTTCCTTTTGAAGATCCACTTGCATCCTACGGGTTTTACCCCGTCTGGAGCAATGTCCAACGTCCATACTTTGTTGGTGTACATGGACTCCATCTCGGTCCGCATTGCATCCAGCCATTTTACCGAGTCGACGCTCTGGATGGCTTGCTGGAAGCTAGTAGGCTCATCACAATCTAGGATGCAGTCCTCTCTATCCCCGTCAATGAGAAAACCGTAGTACCTCTCGGGCGGATGAGACTGCCTACTACTCCTGCGGAGTGGCACGGGAATGTCTTGATCTTTCGAACCCTCTGGCTCTACTAAGCTTTCAGTAATAGCTTGCGGTTCTGGAACTTCTTCCAGTTCTATCGCGCTCCCACTTAATTCTTTTTCTATGAACTGATGTTCTAGAAAGTGGGCATGGCGAGAAACAAGGACTTTTTGTTCCTCTTCGCAATAGAAGTAATATCCCTTGGAGTTCTTCGGATATCCCACAAACTTGCACTGTACTGAGCGTGCCTCGAGCTTGTCCGCATGCTGCTTTTTTACAAAAGCTGGACATCCCCATGTCTTAATGTGATTAAGATGGGGTCTCTTCCTACACCACATTTCATATGGTGTAGTAGGCACAGTCTTAGTTGGAACTCGGTTCAAAAGGTATGCTGCTGATTCTAGCGCATATCCCCAGAACGATCGCGGTAACTCAGCGTTACTCATCATGGACCGTACCATATCCAATAGGGTCCGGTTCCGTCTCTCCGATACACCATTATGTTGCGGAGTGTATGGAGGAGTAAGCTAAGAGAGAATTCCATTCTCTTTTAAGTAGTTCAGGAATTCGGCACTTAAGTATTCTCCTCCTCGATCCGATCTTAGGATCTTGATACTTTTGCCGGTTTGTTTTTCTACTTCATTCTTATATTCCTGGAATTTTTCAAAAGCCTCGGATTTATGTTTCATTAAGAAGACATAACCGTACCTTGAAAAATCATCCGTAAAGGTAATGAAGTAAGAAAAACCGCTTCGCGCATGTGTAGACATTGGACCGCACACGTCGCTGTGTACGAGTCCCAAGAGCTCGCTCGCTCTTTCTCCGTGTCCAGAAAACGGAGCCTTTGTCATCTTTCCTTTGAGACAGGATTGACAAGTTGCATACGATTGATATTCGAACGGATCCAAATATCCTTCAGTATGTAACTTAGTCAATCTTCTCTCATTGATGTGACCCAGTCTACAATGCCATAAGAAAGTTTTATTAATTTCTGGAGACTTTCTTTTGTGTGTATTCTGGATATTGAAAACCTGCGGTTGGTTTAAAACGTAAATACCGTTGTTCAATGTACCTGACCCAATCAAAACTTGATTAAGGTGAATGTTCACTACATTACTTACAAATGCAAATTCATAACCTTCTTTAGATAATAAAGATACAGAAATGATGTTACAGGTTGCATTTGGTACATAATAACAACTACGCAAAACCAAAAAGTGTCCATCAGATAATCCCAGGTGATAGTTCCCCACGGCCTCTGCATCCATGCTAGCACCGTTCGCAACTCTGAGGGTCATGTCACCTGCCTTCAAAACTCTACGCTTTCTCAACGCCTGCAAAGAATTACAGATATGAGATCCTGATCCGGTATCCAATACCCAGGATGTAGAGTTTATTGATAGACAGTTTTCAATAACATACACACCTGAAGCTGAAGCTGCAACTCGCTTCAAATCCTGTGTTCTGGCTTTCCAAGCCTTGCAATCTTGTTTCCAGTGACCACTTTTGTGACAATAGAACCATTCTTCCTTCCCCACCATCTTCCCTGCTACTTTTGTTGCTTTACCCTTTCCCTTCGTATCCACTTTACCGACACCGCCTCTTGGTTTGGCGGGGGCTTTCTTCTTCTTGCCCTTGGCTTTCGCCCTGGACCTAGAAGAGGAAGATCCTCCTACAAACAAAGTGGATGTCTCCCTACCCTTCTGTAGGGTGCCCTCAGCAGTCCTCAACATGTTCAGAAGCTCGGCAAGTTCAACCTCCTTTCCTTGCATGTTGAAGTTAAGAACGAACTGGGCGTAAGTGGAAGGAAGGGACTGGAGAATCAAATCGGTATAGAGTTCATTCTCCAACGTGGTCCCTAGGTCCGCGAGCTCCTCTATGTAGCCGATCATCTTAAGCACGTGGTCCGCTACCGATGATCCGACGGCCAACCTTGCCGAAAAAAGCTTCTTCGACACTTCGTATCTAGCGATACGAGACTGCTCTCCATACAGTTCTTTTGTATGGAGAAATATGGACTCTAGGTCCATATTCTCGTGCCTCCTCTGATGTTCGTTGTCCATCGAGGCTAGTACGAGGCATCTGGCCCTCGCGCAATCTATCTCCCATGTCTTACGGATTTCTACATCCGCGACGCTGGAGGTGGGACCTGGGACAGGGGGAGCTTTGGTGGTAAGTATATACCCCAGCTTGTCATAAGTGATCGCCATCTTGACATTCCTGAGCCAATCTTTGTAGTTTGGCCCTGTCAATATGTTTTTATCTAACAGTAACTTAAGTCCGGTCATGTTGAATGGTCGCTGCAATTAGGAGAGAGAAAAGAAACACTTTAGCATGATGCTCTTGCAAGTTTAGAGTGGTTTTTAGTTTGTCTAAACTGGATGGCTCCCACTGTTTCTCGAATCCCTTCTCAAACCATAAAGAAAAGGATTAGCCGGGATCATTCTCACCGTACAATACTTGCTTAACCGTTCAGCCAGGCCAGTGTCGGTACTTCGAGGGAGGTTTTCCAACGCTTTCGCGAAGTTCCTTAATTAAGTAACCTCTTTTCCTTGTGGGCGTAGCCCCGCTAACACCTTTCTAGGCACCTACTAGGTTTATAGCATTGATCGTTAAGTGAGAGTTTTCCCGAGGAGTAGCATATACTCACAGTAGGATCGGGATCCAAATATCATCGCGTGATAAAACCGAAGGAATCCTACCAGAATCATCACACTCCAAATGGTATGCAAATCTAGCAAGTTTCAGTACTTATGAAACTCCCGATGTGGATTTTTGCCCCATGCTCTTATGACCTTGACTTTGGCCAAAATATCATAAGTCACATGTCAAGTTCTACCCGTCATTCTCCTGGTTAATTAGGACCCACCCGTACCTACCCTTGACTTTGGCCAAAATGGCAGTACGACTGTCCCAAATCAACGCATCTATCTATGCTGCACATGAATGCCCAAACGCTACCAATCACTATGCCTTGACTTTGGCCAAAATACACAGCTTGAATACTTTTGACCATTCATGGGGAATGACGGAGGGCTACGAATGGTTTTGGCGAAACCGTGAACGTAGTGAACTTGATATGGTCGATGGAACGAGATAGCTTTTAAAAGGAGTGGTTCAAGCTCCGCGTTTAAAAGTTTAGTTTTGAAAAGAACCGAGTGGTTTTCAAAGTGTTCCAATCGACTTTTACTTGGTTTATTTCTTGCATTAGTTCTTTTAATGCGTCCCATCAATTAATCCTACCATTGCAGAAAACAACCAAAATATGACGTACGCTTATGCCATTCGCATTCGCCACGGGGCCCCGTCATCACCCGTTAGGTTACTTAACTAACGATAGAGCGGGGGCTGGGCTAGCGCGGCTGTAAAACATAAGCAACGCCTAAATAGTTATAATATACAAATATACAACAATGATAGACATTACAGATCACAGATGAATACATTGGATATACTAGGAATCCGCAATGCGTTCGAGCCTGCAACGCAAAGCGGATTACACGGTCGCGGTGAATAGCCAATACCCCACCCAAGACCCCTACGGGTGCGGCAAACTACCCGCCAAGCACCCGAAGCGAAGCAACCTCCCTCACCACCGTGAGTAGGCCACTCGGCACTTCGAGTACCCGGTAGTTTGTGCACCCCCTCCATGGGTCTATCCTAGGAGCAAAAACAGTAAAAAGAATTATACAATGACGGCTACAACCCCGACCCGGTTGTGCGGCCATACAAAGAATATTATTACATCAATTTACATGTTACAAATGAATGAAAGAAAAACAACGCTCATCTCACATCCACCCCGGCCATTCACCCGCGACAATCCAATCCATTCATATCCACAAACTAATAGCAATCACAGATCATGTATAACCCCGACTAATCGTCTTATAGCGATTAGCCGACGTTCAATACATGCAAGCATTACAGATATAACCGATATAGTTAAAGTGTAGTGAAGTTCCGAAAAATACGGATTTATAGGCCCCCAAAAGTAAATTTTAGTTATGGAAAATCTGGGCATATATTATATATCCTTAAAATCCCAAAATCAACACAGAAAGACACTGCACGAAAAACGATGCAGAGAGGACATCAAACCGCGGCGCTTCCGCGGCACGAGCCTACCTCGTGCGGCGGAAGGGCGGCGGTTTGGATGAATCTCTGTGTCGTTTTTCATGGGTGTTTTTAAAAAACCCTGAGATGAATTTACAAATATAAAGTTTTCTATTTTGAGCAGAAAAAATTTCAACAGAAACTAGGGTTTTTCAAAGTTCGGTTTTTTTTTTGGATTTTTCGGTTTCGAAACTTCGTTACACTTCACTACCTAGCTAGTTTGAGTTTAGTTAGGCTCTGATACCACTGTAAGTCCACGTTGCCCACCCCGGTACTTGCGGGGAGGCGGAAAACATAATAAAAATCGGATTTTTAATGACTTAGGCAACATGGACCTTGACTTGGAGGATCTTTGCTAAACTAAAACTAACTAAAGTAAACTAACAACTAACAAAGTTGTAGAAAGGTTATACCTTGGGCTCGAACTCCTTCTCTCCTTGCTCGTCGGAATGGTAGAAAGGCCTCACCTTGCTAGTCTCCTTCCATCAAAGAACGATCCACCCGAAAGCCTCGACCTTTAGCTTCAACTCCAAGCTAGGAGTAACTAGAGTGCAAGAAATGCTAAGACTTGAACCCTAGAAGTGAGTAGAGAAGATCAAGTGAAGGTTTTTCTCAAGCTTTTTGTTTCTCAACACATGAGAGGGAGAGAGCTTGAGGGAGAGGATGAGCAAGAGAGAGAAAAGATATGATAGAATGAAATAATAGTGAGCCATTCTCACTAATATGTGTGAGTTATTTTAATTAATTAATTAGCAAGAAAATTGTCATGGTTTTATCAAGAGGTGACCATTATCATTTCATCATTAATGCAAATTGCAAGAATCAAAGAGCATCTTCCAAATGAAATGATCATGGTCAAATTGTCAACTTGGTCAACAAGTCAACAAAGTCAAAGTGTCAACAATAACAACCATGCACAATAATTAAGCTAATTATTAATTAACAATAATACACACAAAAACAATAGGGTTAATAAAATGACAATAGTCATTAACCCTAAACAAGGTCCTCTCCCTCAATCTCAAGCAACCGTGCATACGCACCCGCATTCGTGATCCGAGGAGCACGAACACAATGAGAAAAACCAATCTCAAATCATATACTAGGATCTGGCTTAAACCAAAGCCCGCTAGTATAAACTGTCCGGACAGCAAACGTGCACAAGTGCGCGGATGCGAACGAACCCTGTCGCAAAACCATGCGACCTCTACTCGTTTTGCCTAAAGGCGAATAGCTCTCTGTGTGGGACTCTAAAGACTCGACACTACGCTGGCAGTGGGTTTAACCACAGACCGCAAGCGGCACTAGCTGTACGTAACGGTCCCCAGGTAGATGTCGATAAGAAGACTGACGAGGTGAACCCCATCTGCACTCCTACTGAGCCTGTATGTGACAATCTCCGTACAGTCCGGTCTGTTCGTCTGATACATCGCATGGCGGGCCTAGGGGGCGGTGAACGTCAGTCCCCTAATAGCGGTACAAGTCGTGTCGGAGTGAAGCCCAGAACACCCTGAGATAACACTGGAAGCCTACCAGTATATCTCGCTTGCCCTGGCCAGGGACTACTCGTGTAATGACTCTCCTGGACACAGCGCGATGTCAACCCCCAATACCGGGAGAGACGAATCCTGTCTAACCGTCACTGCCTCCAAGTGCTTCGGGACTGCACCTAAAAACTACCTGTTTGCACGACACCTCTGAGCCGTGGTAGGGTAGTAATCAAAGTGCAGTGGGAACACACTCGAGGCGAAGTGACAGTGTCAAGTCAGCGGACTAAGCTGTACTCATGTCACCTGGGAACTGATAACTGACGATAGGTATATTACCAACCAACAGTTCCCGACGAGTCCTGTCCAGTGTACTCGTAACCTAACGAGCACCCGCATACTATCCCAAGTACGACGTACTAACGGCTGTGGGACAGACCGTCTCCCACACTGGGATGAGAAGCGCATACGCTGGTCTACTCCGGAGTATCGATGCCCTGTCTCGATAGTCCAACGACCAGGGACCTGTATAAGGATGTGCTTATAGATTACCCAGCTCCCACGAGTGCGAGCGCCATCGCAACGCTGGTAATCAAGCACAGATCCTAAGGGCTCTACTAATATGTATACCTGCAATATGCTAAAAGAAACACATGCACATATTAAAGCAGAGACAAACCAAGTAGCATACTACCATTTCGAGCAAGATTGTATATACAACTGTGAATATCCCAAGCTTCCATTAAGTAATATACAAACTAGTATGATACAGTAATGGCCTCTAGGGCATATACACTAACAGTATGTTTGGTGTTTTTCTTGATCAATCGACGTTTGTACGCCGATATCGAGGGTTTTTGGGTTGATTTGTGAAAGCAAACCATAGGTTTTGACCTATGTGGGATTCGTGTGTCGTTTTGGTCATGAGTCGGATTTTAATGCGATACGGTGCGTTATAATATGTAGGTACGCCCTGTGGACTTCGAGACGACAAGCAAGCGCGTGGTGACGTCGGCACCGGCGAGCAAAGATCAGGTGAGTAGATTATATCTACGGGGGAAGTCGGGTGGATGGCGTATAGCACCCCCGCAATTCGTGGTGATGTATACGAATACGTATACACACATATATTTATTATAGGTTGAATTGAGTTTATTGATGATAAAGATGGATTCTAGGTATTCTTGGATTGATTTAAGTGTTAGTTGCGAGACCCTAGAGTAGAGGTTGCACCCACACACACGCACACACATACTTGCATACATTCTTTCTTTTACCTGTACGTATATGTGGATATGTATATTTACACATGGGTATGGGACTATGTGTTCATATACTGGATTTGAGGATAGTACTTGGGATTTGAGATGAGTCGATGAGATTCGATTTGAGGCCGTGAGATCGGTGATATGACAGGGTTCGTATTTGAGACACGACATGATGTTTTAGCGGGTCCTTTGGCGTAGTGTTTTATACACCTGCCTGCATGCATATATAGATGGTATCGGTATTGTACTAGACGTAGGTCATTATCCCGGATCATGATATTTGATAAGATGATACCAGATGAATAGTGTGATTAATGTAACTTTGACCCGTACCCAGATTTGGGATGCCGTACGACGGATTTACGTACGAGCTATATATTGATGATAGATCCGCACTCTTGACTTGAGGAGATCATATTATAGATATTGTATCGACTGTAATACTTTGAGGCGGGATCACTGACTGCTATCTATATATATATATATGTATCGACTCAGATGTTTGGCGGTTTCCTTACCTTTTGTTTAGCCTGTTAGCTCAGCCCTATAGTTAGTGTAGTTGTTAGACTAGATTCGATTCCTACCCATTTCAAACTAACGAATCATGGGTATTTTAAAAGACAGGCCAAGGGATTCAACGAATATTTCAAAGGACGCATCTTTTCTTAAAAACACCGTAGCCCTTATTTTCAAAAACACCACGATTCGTATTATTTCAAAAGGCACTACTGTATGACTTATAATTATGTTAAATGCAGATTAGTTATCATTGTGTTTATTATTCAGCTCCCGCACATTATTGCTGTTCGCTCCGCATCGCATACTTATATTGTGATTTCATATACCATTATTGATATTATGCTGTTAGGACACCAGCACCATTACCGATGATGCGTATGTTTCACGTACACTTACTTGCCGGCTCACACACCTCATCATCGGTAATTGCCATGTCACGTACACTTTAGACAATACTATTTCATCGACATAGCTTGTTAGCTGGTAGTTTCGACATAATATTAGTGTACTTGCCTTATATGCCAGTTTAGACATTGTAGTTATTACTTGCTACTTCATGCATATTATTATTCACTGTTATGCCGTATTATGAAGTTTTATACCTATATTCACTGTTTACGTGCTATTGATGATTGGATTTCGGATTTTCCTGAGATTTCCTGAATTTGGGGAAAACCGCAAGAACATTTATAAACTTCTTTCTTTCTCTTTTTTAAATGAAAAGCGCGGTTTTCCCATGATTTATGAGTCATCCACCATGAGTTTTCATGATTGCTGATGGATTTCGAGACCCGATTCGAGAAGTTGGATGAACCGTCTCGGGTACATGGTGGGCCCAGTAAGGTACCCCGGGGCGAGAAGTCCGAGTTGTATTCGGTGAGCGTGGCACGGGAGCACTACCTACCGGTGATATTATTTGGACTCGTCGGCTATCCGGAGGATACCGGCCGGAGTCATGAGATGGTTATAGGCTGATCCATTCTGCGGAGCCTGAGATATTGATATTTGAGATTTGAGACACTGAGGCATTGAGATTTGACGGTACAGGTTAGTCCGGGCAGCCGGAACCTGAGATATTGAGATATTTGGATTTATGTTTTGTGTCGATGCTTGACACGGATTTCTCTGTTGATTTCATTGAGGATACTTGTTTTATATACATACAGAAATCCCATTAAAATAAAGAAAACAGTTGTCTCACTCATTGCATTACATTACATTTATACCTCATACATATGATACATTGCTACCTGAGGCACTGACACGAGCACTGGGATTACACTTATGTTTAGATGTTTACCCTTGCCACTTTTTTATGCTTCAGACTTTATTATTTGAGGATATTACTGATCGTATGACCTAGGATTGCGTCATACATGCGTTTTCTGCTCGTAGATGTTTTCTATTCACGAGTTGGCAACTCACCCCCGTTGTGCCACCGTTTCTTGCATGTTTTGCCGTATAGGTTTCATTATGGTTTTGTTGGCACACTGCTTCCTTTCCGGATGATTTTCTTGGTAGGTGGGTTCACTTGCATCGTGACCACCATTATACCTTGTATATTATTTATTCAGTTGTATCTAGTTAAACTCCATCAACCAAACATGTATTTATTTCAGAGATAAGGACCAGTGATGTTTATTCTTTCGACCTTAGAGTCGCGCGTTGTATTTCTATAGATTTCTTGCTGTTTTGAGTTTCCTTTTCAGCTTTGGTCCTTGCCCTTTGGCGTTGTACATTATATTGCTTGCGTGGTTGTGACCGTCGATTGACGAAGAGCTATCTCCCGCTTGGGGATGCCTATTTTTTGTATTTCGTATACTATTCATGTTGTATCCCGTTTGGGGCCAGTTTTTAAAAAGGAGACTCTGCCGAAATTTTCAGAAAATGCTTGATGTTTATAAAATGCATAATTCGGCTTATGCTATTAAAACTACTTACTTTAAGTTGGTTTTTCCTTCACTCTATTGCTTCTTTGGTTTTGATTTCTGGGTTTTGGCTTACTTAGATTACGTACGCCTCGAGACGTTCGTAATTTATGTGCTGGTCATGTTCCGTACTTTTCGGGTCATGACAAAGTTGGTATCAGAGCGTTAGGTTTTACTTTCGGAGTGTAGGATGGCCCTTGGTTGATGGAGTAGGTGACTAAAGTAGAGTGACGTACCGTGGGTATGTTCCGCGGCATACTTACGATACGCTACTCCGCTTAAGAAGCCTTAGGATGTACATTTCCTTGCACAATATTATATTCCTTCCTATGATCTAGCCTCATCGGTACCAGTTATGGTTTTGTTACCATGGTTACACGGGCGTGGAGAGCTATGACTAGAGTTGCGGTCAGCACGAGCTCGTCACGAAACGAGGACTGACCAGGGCGTGATTCCAGGGACATACGATTGGATAGGGAGGCTTCGTTTTATTGCGTTTTCGAGCTACGAGCATTTGATGGATCGCTTTTATGAGATTTCTCGGACGTGCAGATTAGCACCAGAGGATAGGGCCACTGCAAGAGGCCAGCCAGAATGTGATGACCGTCGATGCATCGACTATTCTTGATGATTGAAGCACTGTTCAGCGTGCGGACGAATGAGCCAGTTGTTGCGGCGAACGACGAGATATTGCCCCAGATGTTGGAGCTATTGCAGTACGAGTTGTACTTAGAGATTTTATAGAAGGTCGCTAGTCACCCGAGGATGAAAGACTAGGACATGTGGTTCGTTCGCTTACCCGATGCGAGGTCATCAGATAGATTGATTCCAGCTAGAGACGACTTCACGCTGATACGTTGAGAGTCGACAGAGGCGATCGAATGTCAGAAACCCATATTCCAAGTTTAAAGTATTCGGAAAGACATGCAGGCAATTCTATGGACCCTCTAGAAGAATGAAACCCTAACTCGACATAATGACCGTGTGAAAGCCTTTGAACCTTAGGGTTTGCGGCAGTTCCGCGGCGCCATTAGTGAGGCTTGGGTTTGCCCTTCTACGGCTGGTCCACCAATACTGTGGTATGTACTCGATATTATTAAACTGTACCCAAGATGTTGAGCTCTTGGGGGATTATGAGGTTTTGACGAATCGGTCGAATGGTTCGATTTCATTCGGATGCTATGCGATGGGATGCATTGCTTGGGAGACTCCAGATACGAGTATAGCTGTTGGAGCACAGTCTATGCAACCACGACGAAGCGAGTCCGAAGCAGTCGACATTAGAGAAAAGTGGAGTAAGAGGTTCATACGAGATCTTGATGAGGTGACGTTCCACTCCGCCGACATCAGAGATGTGATACGCAAGCAGAAGCGTTGGCTATGAATATATCTTCCCGGAGGAGTCGCGATAAGTATGCAGCCGTTCCGGAACAAGATACAGATTTAGTAAGAGACGATAACTTCCAGGCAGTTCGGCAGGAACGATAATTGGGAGAGACCCCGACAAGACATTTCTGGAATAATTTACGAGAAGACTTGGAACCAGGAGAGGTCGTTTTACGCACACTCAGCAGTCCAGAGTTCGACATCATCGACGAGACATGTTATGAGTAACCATGATAGTTGGTCAGAGATCTTTAGAGGATGTGTCAGAGCGGATTGCTTCCGTTATCGTTTCTATATTGGACCGTTGAGCCGAGGAGCTATGTACTTATCAATCTGCAGTGAGAGACGAGAGCCTAAGGGCACTAGGCAACATGCCATGATCAGAAGGCAAGTAGATATCTTGCTCTGCTAGCATTGGATGCACCGACACCTTCTCGACTTTAAAGGACGGACATATCGACGACAACATTTATGATTTATGATTTTGTGATTGACTATCATGTATCCGTCATACTGGATTTCAGTATTTGTGGGTGATTTATTTCATGATTGAGTTTTGATGACTGAGTTTCATGATATTTGATTTCATGCCTAGGGCATGCATATGATTTGACTTATGCTTTCGGCATAGTTTTCATGCACTTTTAGTATTTGATTTGCTTTTGTGCACGCCGATGCACAGGATGGTGAGATTTTATACCACGGTATACCTGATTTGGATTTGATTTGAAATGTATCGTATACCGTCGATTTCGAGTGTGATATTCGATATTCGTTTTCATGCACATTGTGCACTTGATTTGGATTTTGCGCTTACTTAAGACGCTTGATGCGATTTAGGTGCACACTAGATGCACTAAATCGAGATTCTTCGTGCATATCGGATGCACCTGGTTTTGCTGTCAGGCACACACGTTGCCTTTGACAGGTGTTTCGTGCACACCCGTTGCACTTAGATGTTGTTTCTGTGCATATGTATGGCACATTCATGGATTTCGATTTCCGTGCGCACCAGACGCACATGTCATTCATATATATATTTGGGACTGATTTATTTTGGAGCAGTATATTTTATGATGTTTGCTATTTGGTTTAGTACTGAGCAGGACTAGTCACATGACAGTACCTGAGTATATTTTTGCATGTATTGATAGTTATCGAAGGGATTTCCAAAGAGGAGCTATAGTCTCAGTATTTACCTACATGTCCGAGATGACACGAAACATTTTATAAAGGAAACCCTTCTGAAATTGCTTTCAAAACGGCGGGACGTGCATATTAAACAAAGAATATATATATATATATATATGCATTTATTTTCTTACAATAGACGTCCGCCACTGTGCAGTGTTGCGAACATCGCACGGCGATTTGAAAAAGGTTTGGCATGCATTGCTTCTAGATGTTTTAATGATGTATATCATGTTGGTTTTCGTATTGGATCTTGACATTGATATCATCCCCATGACTCCGATGATTGCGGGATGCTTGACGGAGTTTTGATTTTGAGTTATATGCTCATTTTTCATGCGCATGCGTTGCGCTACGATTTATTTTATGTATTTATGATTTCGGAGCCTCGACGACTTGATGGTTTTGCTTAGATGTTTTAGTATTTGGGGGGAGTTTTAATTTAAATTCGGGGACCGAATTTCTTTAAGGGGGGAAGATTGTAACGTTTTGAAAATCGTTTCGGTGAAATTTCGGAAAAATCGGTAAAATAAGGGGGTTTTCTGTAAAAGGTCAAAATTCAAATATCTTTATTATAAAATTAAATATACATGTTCTAGCTATGGAATTGCTAGTATTTGGTGTTTATTGAGCCACTGGTAAAATTTCTAATTTTCTGAAATTTTTTCCGAAATTAATTATTTTAATATTATTTTAAGCCGTCACTAATACATTTAATTAGAGATAAATACAAATTTGAATGGGCTAATTTTAAACTATAGAACCATGACAACTAAAATCTAGTTTGTAATATAAATTTTTAGTATTTTATTTTAAGTTCTATTTAGTTATAATCAAAGAAAACTAAAATTTTAATTAATTGAACTAAAACTTGCAATTTGGAGCTTGTGGGGGGTCTTTTTGCATAGAACTTTTTTTGTCAATCACTCACAAAACCTCACCCTCATATTGGCCGGCCCCACCACTGCTGCAACAGCAGCCCATTCCCCCTCCATTCTTTTGCTTCTTTGACTCATTTAAATGATTTAAATATAGGTTTTTATTATATTATTTTGGATGGGGGTATTATGGTAATTTGGGAGGGGCTTTGACTTGGATTCTTTTCACACAACTCTCTCAAACTTTTCCCCATCCCTCCCCATCTCCTCTGGCCGAAAATCCTGCACCCAACAGCCCCAAAATTTTCCCCCAATTCTCCTTCTCTTTTGCTTCATTTTCATATCAAAAATCCATCAAAATCCAAAATTTCCTTCACAATTCTAATGCAAACCCTTAATCCATTTCTTCTCACACCCCAATTGGTTTAAAACAAGGAGAAAGATGGCATCTTGAGAGGCTAGAGCAACCTAGGGTTTGAGCTTGTGAGGTATAAATTTCAATCTTTGGTTAATTTGTAGTCAAGTGTGCTAAATTAGAACTTGATGTGTTAATTTTTGTTGTTGATTTCTGGTCTAGGTTTTTAAAGTTAGTGGTTTGATTTGAGCTAGGGTTTTAGAAACAATTATTAGGTTAATTAAATTATTTTGCTATCTAGTTGTTTGCTAACCTAAGTTAATGAGGTTACTTTATTTGTGTGGGCTTCAAATTAGTGTTAATTTGGTGTTTTCATGTATAGTTTGGATTGGAATTGCTAATTATGAAAAATCAAGAAAGGGTTTGATGTTGGAAATAGAATTTGAAGCATTGTTAATGTGTTGGAAATTAGAGTAGTGGCTATCTATGGTTTAACTTGGATGATTTTGCTTGATGGTTGTCTTTTTGTCGCAAAGCGATGATATTACAACAAATTTGCAAGTTTTGTACTTACTAGGTTTTAAAAATATTTATAAATTGATGAGTTTAATTTATGAAAGTAATTTGTATGACCTAATTATGTTATTTAATGATCATTTTGGCCATTTGAATCGTTAAAATTTGTAGATTGGTTAAAACATCAAGTTTTGAACCGAAATGGGAATTGTGCTAACTAGGTTTTTAGAAAATAAAACGATTGGTTTAATTTTATGGTTTTGACGAATTAAACCATATTTCTTATACAGTTAGTGAGTTTTGAACCCATGATTGGTATGTTTGGTGTTTTTCTTGATCAATCGACGTTTGTACGCCGATGTCGAGGGTTTTTGGGTTGATTTGTGAAAGCAAACCATAGGTTTTGACCTATGTGGGATTCGTGTGTCGTTTTGGTCATGAGTCGGATTTTAATACGATACGGTGCGTTATGATATGTAGGTACCCCATGTGGACTTCGAGACGACAAGCAAGCGCGTGGCGACGTCGGCACCGGCAAGCGAAGATCAGGTGAGTAGATTATATCTACGGGGGAAGTCGGGTGGATGGCGTATAGCACCCCCGCAATTCATGGTGATGTATACGAATACGTATACACACATATATTTATTATAGGTTGAATTGAGTTTATTGATGATAAAGATGGATTCTAGGTATTCTTGGATTGATTTAAGTGTTAGTTGCGAGACCCTAGAGTAGAGGTTGCACCCACACACACGCACACACATACTTGCATACATTCTTTCTTTTACCTGTACGTATATGTGGATATATATATTTACATATGGGTATGGGACTATGTGTTCATATACTGGATTTGAGTATAGTACTTGGGATTTGAGATGAGTCGATGAGATTCGATTTGAGGCCGTGAGATCGTTGATATGACAGGGTTCGTATTTGAGACACGACATGATGTTTTAGCAGGTCCTTTGGCGTAGTGTTTCATACACCTGCATGCATACATAGATGGTATCAGTATTGTACTAGACGTAGGTCATTATCCCGGATCATGATATTTGATAAGATGATACCAGATGAATAGTGTGATTGATGTGACTTTGACCCGTACCCAGATTTGGGATGCCGTACGACGGATTTACGTACGAGCTATATATTGATGATAGATCCGCACTCTTGACTTGAGGAGATCATATTATAGATATTGTATCGACTGTAATACTATGAGGCGGGATCACCGACTGCTATATATATATATGTATCGACTCAGATGTTTGGCGGTTTCCTTACCTTTTGTTTAGCCTGTTAGCTCAGCCCTATAATTAGTGTAGTTGTTAGACTAGATTCGATTCCTACCTATTTCAAACTAACGAATCGTGGGTATTTTAAAAGACAGGCCAAGGGATTCTACGAATATTTCAAAGGACGCATTTTTTCTTAAAAACACCGTAGCCCTTATTTTCAAAAACACCACGATTCGTATTATTTCAAAAGGCGCTACTGTATGAGTTATAATTATGTTAAATGCAGATTAGTTATAATTGTGTTTATTATTCATCTCCCGCACATTATTACTGTTCGCTCCGCATCGCATACTTATATTGTGATTTCATATACCATTATTGATATCATGCTGTTAGGACACCGGCACCATTACCGATGATGCGTATGTTCCACGTACACTTACTTGCCGGCTCACACACCTCATCATCGATAATTGCCATGTCACGCACACTTTAGACAATACTATTTCATCGACATAGCTTGTTAGCTGGTAGTTTCGACATAATATTAGTGTACTTGCCTTATATGCCAGTTTAGACATTGCAGTTATTACTTGCTACTTCATGCATATTATTATTCACCGTTATGCAGTATTATGGAGTTTTATACCTATATTCACTGTTTACGTGCTATTGATGATTGGATTTCGGATTTTTCTGAGATTTCCTGGATTTGGGGAAAACCGCAAGAACATTTATAAATTTCTTTCTCTCTCTTTTTTAAATGAAACGCACGGTTTTCCCATGATGTATGAGTCGTCCACCATGAGTTTTCATGATTGCTGATGGATTTCGAGACCCGATTCGAGGAGTTGGATGAACCGTCTCGGGTATATGGTGGGCCCGGTAAGGTACCCTGGGGCGAGAAGTCCGAGTTGTATTCGGTGAGCCTGGCAGGGGAGCACTACCTACCGGTGATATTATTTAGACTCGTCGGCTATCCGGAGGATACCGGCCGGAGTCATGAGATGGTTATAGGCTGATCCATTCTGCGGAGCCTGAGATATTGATATTTGAGATTTGAGACACTGAGGCATTGAGATTTGACGGTACAGGTTAGTCCGGGCAGCCGGAACCTGAGATATTGAGATATTTGGATTTATGTTTTGTGTCGATACTTGACACGGATTTATCTGTTGATTTCATTGAGGATACTCGATTTATATACATACAGAAATCCCATTAAAATAAAGAAAACAGTTGTCTCACTCATTGCATTACATTACATTTATACCTCATACATATGATACATTGCTACTTGAGGCACTGACACGAGCACTGGGATTACACTTATGTTTAGATGTTTACCTTTGCCACCTTTTTATGCTTCAGACTTTATTATTTGAGGATATTACTGATCGTATGACCTAGGATTGCGTCATACATGCGTTTTCTATTCGTAGATGTTTTCTATTCACCCCCGTTGTGCCACAGTTTCTTGCAGGTTTTGCCGTACAGGTTTCATTACGGTTTTGTTGGCACACTGCTTCCTTTCCGGGTGATTTGCTTGGTAGGTGGGTTCACTTGCATCGTGACCACTATTATACCTTGTATATTATTTATTCAGTTGTATCTAGTTAAACTCCATCAACCAAACACGTATTTATTTCAGAGATAGAGACAGTGATGTTTATTCTTTCGACCTTAGAGTCACGCGTTGTATTTCTATAGATTTCTTGCTGTTTTGAGTTTCCTTTTCAGCTTTGATCCTCGCCCTTTGGCGTTGTATATTATATTGTTTGCGTGATTGTGACCGTCGATTGACGAAGAGCTAGCTCCCGCTTAGGGATGCATTTTTTTGTATTTCGTATACTATTCATGTTGTATCCCATTTGGGGCCAGTTTTTACAAAGGAGACTCTGCTGAAATTTTCAGAAAATGCTTGATGTTTTTAAAACGCATAATTCGGCTTATGCTATTAAAACTACTTGCTTTAAATTGGTTTTTCCTTCACTCTATTGCTTCTTTGGTTTTGATTTCTGGATTTTGGCTTACTTAGATTACGTACGCCTCGAGACGTTCGTAATTTAAGTGCCGGTCATGTTCCGTACTTTTCGGGTCGTGACATAAATTTTTGAAAACGGAATGGATGATGCCTCCCGAAACCTTGCTGTCGTGCTAGACAACCCAACAGTGGTATCAGAGCCTAGCTAAAGAATTAGACGATGTTTATTAGAATCACGAAACCAAAAAACTCCGAAGCACCAAAACCAAAAATCAAGTTTCTGTCAATTTTAAAATGATCTCAGAAATTTATTTTAGTAACTGCAGAATGTTATATGTGATACAACTAGAACACTGGAGAAATTCGAGACTAAACAACTAGATTTTTGCCGGCGGCATTCACGAAAAATCCGGTCTCGCCGGTTTTTTAAGCTCCTATTTGGCTCGAAATTTTTTGGTGTTCTCAGGGCTTGATTTTGGAGTTTCTGGTATTGTTTGATTAGCCCAGTTTTCATGTGATGTTAACAGTACTATTGGGGCTAATACGGAGTTTTTCGTAGTCGTAATTCTAATAGTTTTTCGGGTTAATTTAGACGACGTTAAAAAGTTCGAACGAATATCAATAACCCATTTTCTCCCTTGCTGGAAATTTTCCAAAAGTTGGATTTTCTCTAAGTTAAAAACATTTAAATATCATGCAAGTAATTCTATGGACCCTCTAGAAGAATGAAATCCTAACTCGATTCTATGACCGTCGGAACCGCCATCAAACCCTAGGATTTGTGGTAGTTCCGCGGCGCCATAGGTGAGGCAAGGGTTGGCCTTTCTACGGTTGGTCCATAGGCACTGTGACATGTTATGAGTAATTTTAAACTGTGCTCAAGTGTTGAGCTATTGTGAAATTTTGGGTATTTGTTGATTCGATCGGAATGTTTAACATCGTCTAGCTATTTATGGAATGTCATACAATATTTGGAATTCGAATGGTTAGGCATGAAATCCGAAATATGTGATATTTCGGGTTTATGATGTCTAAGAAGGTTACGGATTCCATATATTGTAGTTTGACATTTTCTTTTCTGCGACCGTAAGTGTAATATGTGGTGTATCGCCGGTTTCGTTGCTATATGTCAACGACAATTGGGATACGCATATTTACTTACGTTGATGACATGTGATGTTATGTGTTGCTGGGATATGTTATATTGGATCATCGTATTTTGAATAGACGGGGGTTTTTGCGTGAGATGAGAGTTTTTCATTTTCATTCATGTAAAAACTTGTATATAATATTCTTTTATTAGGGCACTTCCGGGTTGAGGATGATGTCACCCTTGTTGTATATTATTTACTTTTCGACATTAGGATAGACCCAAGACGGGGAGCACAAGTAACCGGGTTCTAGAGTCCAGTGGGAGATTATCTCGAGGAGTCGGGTCCGGGTCTTCTAACTCTAGAATTGGTAGGGTTACTTATCGCTCTCGTAGGGGTCTAGGGATATGGGTTTTTCTATTCACCGCGACCGTGGAATCCATGTTTTTTACTGGCTTAATATAAAACACGAACCTCCTATTATATCTAATATTTCATATGTTGACTTCTGCTGCTGATATTCTGTGATGTGATCACTTTATATGCATGATACAAATACTTTATTATTATATATATGATATATAATAAACATTGCTTATGTTTTGCACCCGCGCTAGTCCCGCCCCGCTATGTCGTTAGTTAAGTAACCTAACGGTGCATAACGGAACACTGTGGCGAATGCGGATGGTATAAGCGTACGTTGTATTTTCGTTTCTTCTGTGATGCATAGGAAGCATAATTGATGGGACTTCATTAATGAGATTAATGAAAAGAAAAGAAGTCTAAAAATGTTGTGGAATTAAATTTTCTAAAAAGGGTAGCTTTAGTATTTGTTTTGCATAGCGGTATTCCTTGTAGAATATCCAGCATCTCATTCGATAAGGAAAGAGCCGAGATCCCTTCACCGGGAGTGACTTCTTTAGTAAAAGCTAGCAGATACTACAACCCACTCGGTTTTGTTTTTTTATTGCCTTTATAGTTCTTGTTTTGCATAGCGGTATTCCTTGTAGAATATCCAGCACCTCATTCGATGAGGAAAGAGCCGAGATCCCTTCACCGGGAGTGACCTCTTTAGCTGAAATATTAAAAGCCTCAAAAGCACTTCTTTTCAAAATCAATTGATTCCGCAACGATATCAAGTTCATTACGCAAAAGGTTTTATTAAAAATCTGTCGTAGCCCTCCGTCATTTCAGATAAGGACTATTTAGTATTCGTGCAGTATTTGTTGACCTTGTCAATGCGTTGTGTACGGTAGCTGATTTGTAACGTTTTAAAAATTCGTTGAGGAAATTATATGTTAATTAGTGATAATTCGTGTTTTTCGTAAAACCAGTTAAAATTATTTTCCCACATAGACCAATATAACTATTTTGCTTATGAAATTACTTATATGTAATTGTGTTTTGTTGGTTATTATATAATCAGATGTTCAATTAATTATTTTCTTATGTATTAATTACTTAAATATTATTTTAACGTACATATTACACATTAATCTAGTTTTAGTCAAAGGTTAGTGTAGGTTAACTTGTGTTTTATGCACCATGACAACCTAATCATTTTTTTATATGATGCAACATATTCTTCTCTTTTCTTTTTCCAAAAGGTTCTAGAATTTTCAATTAAAAGATAATGAAAAAAAGAAAAAGAAAAAGAGGTATGTGTAACATTTCAGAAAATATAAAATATTATTTTTGGAATTTAATATTAAAATAATATATTTCGCGAAAACTACCCGATTTGCGAAATTGGGGTTTTCGTAAAAGGGTATAAATATATACCAATAATTATGAAATAATTGGGGATTAAAATGATTTATTCATTAAAAATATATATTTATCGGATTTGGCATTTTTAGAATTAATTATATGCAATTTGAATAAAAATTGATTAGTGCACTACTAATCGCGATTTAGCCAAACCCGTGTTTCTACATTTTTAATCATGGCTAGTGCACCATGACATGTTGCATGTTATTTCATTTTGTTTTGTTGATATTTGGTTGTGAAAGAAAAGAAAAAGGGAAGCTAAATGTCAAAAGAAAAGGGTATTATTGAGAGGATGAGAATAAGAGAGAGTGAGGGTAGGGAAAAGAGTTAGAATGTGTGTGTGTGTGAGAGAGTGAGAGAGAGAGAGAGAGAGAGAGAGGCAACCACCATTATTTCCTCCCCATCATTTTCTTCATCTTCTTCCTCCTCATCTCCCTCCACCTTCACCCCCAAGATCTATCTCAAAATACTCAAAACCCTAAACCCCCTTTCATCAACCCTCCCCATCCTCATCAGTTTGGACCTATCAAAGTTGGATTTTGGGGACTTTGGACTTCTTGGGTTTTGCTTGGTTGCTTCCATGAGGTATAATTCCTTTCATTTAGTTTAGTTTAAGTTTTCTAGCATTCTAGTTAGTTTAGAATTGGTTTAAGGTGTGGATTTGTGAACTTGGAAATTCAAGAGAAGGGTTGGGTGTTTGTGTGGAATGATGATGTGTAGTGGCTGTCTACAGACCTTAGTGTGGAATTTTATGCCCAAAAAACAGAGAATACGGACTTAGGATATTACCCATATCGGTTTTGTGACATTTAGTGGCCTACAGGGAATCTGGAGCAACCCGGTGAGCTTCTGAGAAAAACAAATAATACCAGAGACCTAGTGGGACCAATAGGAAACCACCCTGCAAGTACGAACCCATTCCAAGCATTTAGGGCCGAGCATGCCGGATTTTTAGGGAGTGTGGCCGGCCACTTGGTGGTGTTTGGTGCTGGAATTGGTCCAGTATCTCTCACACTCCATATACCATCCCATAGTACTGTTTGTTTATCCCCATTTTACCTGAGAGAGAATCTGGGAGCTATTGTGAGTGGTTTTGGTTATGTTTTCCGTATTTTGGAATGCTTGGTTTTGGTATTTGGTATTGTATTTGGTTGTTGGACGTTTGTACGTCAACAACAAGGGTTGTTTGATTGTTTTGCATGCGTAGGCTATAGGTTCTAACCTATGAGCGCACCGTGTGCCGTATTGGTTTTCCGAACTCGATTTTAATAGCATTTGCGATTGTGTATTGATATTGTAGGTACCTTCGCGTTTATTCCGAGATGACGAAGCATGGCATTATCGATTTCGGCAAGCAAGGATCAAGGTGAGTAGATCTATATTTACGGGGGAAGTCGAGTGGATGACGTATAGCACCCTCGCAACTTTTTTGATGGAAACCGATCTATAGGATACAGTCGTAGAAACCTAGATTTGGAAACTAGGAATATGGTTAAAAAGATAGTTAGAGATGATATGAATGATGGTATCTATCTATCTATCTATATATATATATATATATATATATATATATATATATATATATATATCGAGATGTGGGATGAAAGCTAATAGGGATAGGACGCCTTGACATGATAGGATAGAATGAATGTCTCGAATTGATATATAAGAATATGAAAAGCGAATGTGAATCACGACTGATAGATATGTAATTATAAGAGGATACATAAGAGATTTAAAGTAGTATGACATGAGATTTATAAGATAGGATATAAATATGTAAATGACTTGATGATGTGATAAGATGATTTGATTGACATGTCGGTATACGGAGGTGAGTCGATATGAGAGGATTGATACCTTTACCGGTCCCCTGATATGAGATTGTTATGGATGCGAGCTGGGATATAGGTATATCGATATATATGTTGTGAATCATGAGTGATATGCCGTACGAGGCGTTTGGTCCGTACCCTCGGTGTCATATAGGTTGATAGGATCCCTGATGGTTTAATGCCGCCGTACGATGATTTACCGTACGCGATGAGTTTTATGATGATTGATCCGTACCCTTGAATAGAGGATGCCGTACGATGGATCATACCGTACGTGATGTTGTGAGGCTGGATGCCGATTGTTAGATTCACCGACTTGGTCATATTAGATACGTATACCTTATAGCAATTAGCTGACGATGTATTTTATGCTACGTTTATGTCATTCTCATTGCATTGCATATACCTGTGCTAGTACACCTACACCATTATCGATGATGCGTATGTTACACTTACACAGATTGGACGGCTCACACACTTCATCGTCGATAATTGCTATGTCACTACCAGTAGATTTGGTGCATCATGATATGACTCCTTGCATGATTTACTTGCTATATTCACATCACTGTTCCATATTGCATGAGATACGGATATGCTTACATTCCTGTCATATGTTGCATACATCATGCTTTATGATTATACGCATTGAGATATGCTGTTTTTATGAGATTTCTGGATTTGAGAACCGTGGTCATTTCAAAAGAAAGTATACATTTTAAAAAAAACCCGGTTTCTCTTGATATGATATTTCGAGACGTCCACCATGCGTTTTCTCGGTTCTGAGACGTGTGATATGTGAAACCCGATTCGAGGAGTTGGATGATCCGTTTGCGGGTTCATGGTGGACCCGGTATGGTACCCCAGGGCGAGAATGGATGGTTGTGCAGTAGACGATTAGCCTGGCAGAGAGACTACTACCTACCGGTGATTGGTCAGACTTGGCGGTTATCCGGAGGATACCGACCGGAGTCGAGAGATGGATATGGGCCGACCCGTTCTGCCGGAGCCCGAGGGCCGATCCCACAGACGGAGCCCGTGGGCCGATCCGGACTGACGGAGCCCGAGAGATATAAGGATTTACGTGTCGATGTTGGACATGGGTTTCATGATATTTTGAGTGTCGATGTTGGACACTCAGGTTCCATGATTTGATGTGTCGTTGATGGACACATGTTGATTGATATCCTCATATTCACATGCATATGCTTTTATGATATTGACACGCGCGATATTGTTGTGTCATTGGTTGACACGTGGACGAGATCCACATGGATACAGGCATTGATCATATGGTTGGATGATATCCACATGCATATAGGCGGTGAGTATAGTGTTAGCACATATGCAGATACGGTCACCCTAAATATCATAGTATTACCTTTATGATATAGTTGACCTAGAAAATCGTTATTTTATTCGATTTCTACCCGATGATGTTTTCTACTCACGAGTTGGCAACTCACTCCCGTTGTGCCACAGTTCTTGCAGGTTGACCGCATGGATCAGTAGCGGCATCGCTGACACATAGCTGCTTTTGGGTGTTTTGCTTTTGGTAGGTGGTTCATGTTGGATCGTGTCACTATTGTATTATTATTCATTTTGTATCTAGTCAACTCCATCAATCAAAACTAGTATTTGTATATTAAGTAAAGACTTAGTGAGACTTGTAGTTGCGAGACTTGAGCGATGTGTTTATGCTCGCTTGGTGGGTTGATGTCTTGCTTTATTTATCTTTTGTGGTGATTTTCGCCGTAAGGCGTCGTATATATATATTCTGTCTTGCGTGGTTGTGAATCCGCCGATTGGTGAAGAGCTAGCTCCCGCTTGGGGATGCCTTTATATTATCTCATGTATTTGTGGTTTTGGATTAAAATATACAAAGGAGGTGCTGCCCAAATTTTTAAAAGACGAAACATGTTTTCAACTAGTAAAATTTACTTGCATTTTCATATTCCATTACTTATGTATTTAAGAAAACTTATGATTTTCACCATACCTTTATTTCAAAACTTCACCTCTTTATTTTCTTAAAAGGTTTAGATTTCTGGGCTTCGGCTTACTTGAATTACGTTACGCCTTTAGACGTAGTGCATTTTAAGTGCCGGTCACGAACAATATTTTCGGGTTGTGACAAAGTTGGTATCAGATCGCTAGGTTAAACTTTGGTTCGAGTCTATGTTTTACTATGCGGAGTCTAGGGCGTATATTTATTTCAGAACCTAGGCTTGACCTTACGGAACTTAGACTTGAACAGGGGGGTATTAGACCCGAACTTTCATTATATAGGCTGACCCTGATTGATGGAGTAGGTAGCTTGAGTAGAGTGGCATACCGTACGTATGTTCCGCGGCATATTTACGATACGATACTCCACTTAAGAAACCTTAGGATGTACATATTTTTAGATTTGTGGTTCTCTTCGTTCCCTTGATCATGCATCCATTTAAGATCCTTGATTCTATTCGTTTCCATGATCATACTCTCATTGATTCCGTTCCTCCTTATGATCATGTATCCATTCTGGATCTGTTGTTTCCTTTCATCCCTTTGATCTATTTTCATCGATACTTGATTGAGGTTCCTGTCACCATGGTTTGAGCGCAGATTGAGCTGCTGCTAGTGTTGCGGTCAGGACGAGCTCGTCATGGATTAGGACTGACTATTGTGTTTTCTGGTGACATGGGGATGTCTCGAGTTAGTGTTGGTGTTGTGACCTCTTGTTTGAGGCGAGTGTTCGGTTTTGCATCGTATGACCGGGCCATTGATTGAGGCTGCCAGATTGAGAGGACTGTTGGTGTACATCATACCTCAGAGATTGTGATGTCGTCTACCGTGCAGACAGATGACCCAGCTGTTGCTGAGATTGATAGGATGTCGCTTCCAGACTTTATGAGCTGAGATCGCTGGAGCTTCCAGGCAGAGATGCGACAGGTGATAGCTAGTCTATCTTGAGTTGAGAGACGAAGGTGATTCGTCAGATTTGATGCGCCGACGCAGGCCCAGTTGAGTTGAAGATTTCCAGTGCGGAGAATCTTACTCAGATCTAGAGTAGATCGATTCAGAGATGACGTTGTTCATCGGATGATCCGATAGGAGATCAGTAAGTTGACCAGCTTCGGTTAAAGGACCTCACCCAGATGCGTTGTGAGTTGATCAAGAACGGACGAGTATTGAGTGTTCCTCTGATGGTTGGGATGAGTTCCCGAGGATGTGTTCGGCTAGATATCTTCTACAGAGTGATGAAGATACCGAGTTTGTGATTTCGAGTCCGTGTGAGAGATTCCGGATTGACTGTAGCCGAGAACATTTGCAGTATGTGTAGGGTCCCTAGGCACTCTTGTGAGGGTTCATAAGGCATCAACCATGCCCGAATAAAAATTCAGACGTGCCGAACAACCCAAAGCCGGGATCTTTGCTAGATAATTAGGGTTAAACATGCAAGTAAACATCTTTACTACTAAGTGTGAGGGATTACAACCTTTGTAGTCCGCTCCTTCACTTCATAAGCTCCGAGTAGAAGTCCCTTCGCCGCGATCCACGATCTCCCAGACTCAAGAGAGGCTCCACGACTCGAACGATCCATGCTAGCTTGTAGTGTTCCGTTTCTCCGATAATCTACGTCGAAATTGCTATAACTCAAGCTCTCTCACTCTAATGAGGTGAACACCCTAATCTAATGGGCTAGATTAGATGAGGATGATGGAGTAGTATTTATGCTATCTTTTTATATCAAATTCTCACATAAATTCATCACAAAATGAAGAACTAGCAAGCTTTCTCAAAGCTCAAGAGAGAAGAAGATGATGGAAAAAGAGTTAATCCTTTTGTGATGAATAATAAAAAAGAATATATGATTGATCATGGAACCATGGTCAAGGATGACAAGGTTAACCTTTGTAGAGAATAAACTAGGGCTAGGGTTTGGTTAGGTTAAAGAGTGAGTCATGGATAAATATCAACATAATATCTTTCTCATGACAAAAGGAATTCTTTCTAGAATGTGCAAGAAAGAGCTAACCCTAATCAAACCATAACCTTGCTTTATCTCTACTAAACATGTTCCATTATTAATCATATCATGTTACTATAATATATATCACATATATATTATATATTTGTAACAAAAGAAAATAATACAATTAACATATATCGCATATATATCAATGTATTATCCGGTGAGAAAATGAAATAATAAAGTGAGCCAATATTAGATAATGTACTATAATATATCATATATATTATTATACATTAAATCATCGAATCAACACTTGATCCGACAATCCGGCTATATCGAATATAACCGACTAATATATCATGTACCGATTCATCGAATCAACACTTGATCCGATGACCCGGTTCATATCTAAATATCGCGAGAATATAATACGGTATCTCATATCGCATTATCCTCGGTCCTGCACATATCACATATGTGCCTCTACTCCGTTTTGCCTGAGCCAAGAAACCTCTGTGTAGGACTCTAAAGAATCGTCAATACGCCGGTAGCAGGTGATGATCATATCTAACACCCACAAGCTGCAAGCGGTCAGCTAAACGTAACAGCCACCCAGGTATTAAGCGATCATAAGATCAACAAGCTAGCCTGTACGTTCTCCTGTGAATCCAATCAGTAACACTCCCGTACAGTCCGGTCTCTTCATCTGATATGTCGCATATCAAGTCTAGGGGTGGTATACGTCAGACCCCAGTAACCGATAAGTCGTGTCGATGTGAGGCTCATAACGGGTCGAGAAACTACTGGTAACACTTACCAGTAAATCTCTATATCAGCCCTGGCCAGGGACTTCCAGTTATAGCCAATCGAACACAGCACAACATCAACTCCCTATACCGGGAGAGACGATCCCCTCCTATCGCTCATTGCTTCCATGTGATTCGGGACTGTACCCAAAAGCCACCGTTTTGCACGCCCTCTTGGACGTGTTAAGGTGGAAATCAAAGCACAGTGGGAATCACACAAGACTCTATGACGATCTCGGGTCTACAGACTACCCTGTACCAGTGTCACCGGAGAACTGCCATCTGACGTGTGGTATATCACCATCTGGGAGTTCTCGGCGAGTCCGTCCAGTGTACCCAGTCTCCACTGAGCACCCGTACACCATCCTTGATGTCCAACACCGATGGATATGGGATCATCCATCGCCCATCATATGGGTCAAGATGCGTATACGCCAGTCTACTCTGGTGTATCGATGCCCTGTCTCGATATACCCTCGACTAGGAACAGTTATAGGATGTACTCATCGACTACCATGTCCCCACTAGTATGATCTCATCATAGTCCCAGTAGTCGAGTACAGATCCTAAGGGCTTTCTCAACATGTGAGAGTAAGACAGTAAACTAGTACAAGTCAACATGTTAAGATAAAGTGAAACCAAATAGCATACTATCATGACGAGCAAGAAAGTCCTCTCTATATATATCCAAGCATCCATCATAATATACATCATATGTACAACAATGGCCTCTAGGGCATATACATAACTAACAATCTCCCACTTGCACTAAAGCCAACTGCTGTAGTATCTCATACCTAGCACCCCGAATAATCTTTCAAACTGTATCTGGGGAATGGCCTTCTTGAGTGGATCCGCAGTGTTGTCCTTCGTATCTACTCTCCTGACCTCGATCTCCCGGCGATCAACTATCTCCCTGATCAGGTGATACCGCCTCAAAATATGTCTGGACTTCTGATGGGACCTGGGTTCCTTGGCCAAAGCCACAGCTCTATTGTTATCGCAATACAAAGGTATTGGATGCTCAATGGATGGAACCACACCAAGTTCACTAATGAACTTCTTTATCCAGACAGCCTCTTTGGCAGCATCGTTGGCAGCGATGTATTCAGCCTCCATCGTCGAGTCTGCAACGGTATCCTGTTTGGAACTCTTCCAACATACCGCCCTTCCATTGAGGGTAAAGACAAATCCCGAGTGCGACTTAGAGTCGTCCTTATTACTTTGGAAGCTCGAATCGGTAAAGGACTCCACCTGGAGTTCTCCGATACCATACACCAAGAACATCTCTTTAGTCCTTCGCAAGTACTTGAGAATGTTCTTCACAGCTGTCCAGTGGCTCTCTCCAGAATCTGCTTGATACCGACTCACTACACTTAGTGAGTATGCTACATCGGGTCTGGTACATAGCATCGCATACATGATAGAGCCTACTGCCGAAGCATAGGGTATCCCTTGCATGCGAGCTCTCTCCAAATCAGTCTTGGGAGACATCTCTTTGGAGAGAGTGAGTCCAGAGATCGTGGGTTGGTTCCCACGCTTGGATTCTTCCATACTAAACCTCTTTAGTATGGTGTCAATGTACCTGGATTGGGACAATCCTAGTATCCGTTTAGATCTATCTCTATAGATCATGATTCCTAATATGCAGGAGGCATCACCTAGATCTTTCATTGAGAATCTTTGTGATAAGAAGAGCTTGACTGATTGCAGCATAGGAATATCATTTCCTATCAAGAGTATGTCATCCACGTACAATACGAGGAAGACAACCTTACTCTCTGCTACCTTCTTATAGATACAAGGTTCATCTATATTTTTGATGAAGTCAAACTCTTTGATTACAACATCAAAACAGATGTTCCAACTCCGCGATGCTTGCTTTAACCCATAAATGGATTTAAGTAGCTTGCACACCTTTCCGCTGCTCCCACTATCTACGAAGCCTTCTGGCTGAGTCATGTACACGCACTCTTCTAAATCACCGTTTAGAAAGGCGGTCTTAACATCCATTTGCCAGATTTCGTAGTCATGGTATGCAGCAATGGCAAGTAAGATCCGGATGGACTTAAGCATAGCCACTGGTGAAATGGTTTCGTCATAATCCACACCTGGTCATTGACGAAAACCCATTACAACAAGTCTAGCTTTGAAAGTCTCAACTTTTCCATCTACACCAAATTTCTTTTTAAAGATCCACTTGCTCCCAATGGGTTTTACCCCTTCAGGAGCATTTTCCAAAGTCCATACTTTGTTGGTGTACATGAATTCCATCTCAGATCGCATTGCATCCAACTATTTCACAGAGTTACCACTCGTGATGGCCTGCTCGAAACTAGTTGGGTCATCATCTTCCATGATGCAATCCTCGCTCCCACCATCAATGAGAAAACCGTAGTATCTCTCAGGTGGATGAGAAACCCTGCTAGATCGGCGGAGAGGCTGGGGTTTGTCGGGTACTACTGAATCCTCTGGTTCTACTAAATCTTCAGTTGCAGTTTGTGTTGCTGGAACCACTTCCAGCTCTACCTCTTTACCACTAATTTCTTTTGCAAGAAATTCCTTTTCCAAAAAGGTGGCATATTGAGAAACAAACACTTTTTGTTCTTCAGCGTGGTAGAAAAAGTATCCTTAGGAATTCTTAGGATATCCCACAAACTTGCAAAGAACTGATCGTGCCTCGAGTTTGTCCGGATTTTGCCTTTTGACATAGGCCGGACAACCCCATATCTTAACTCGTTTAAAATATGGTCTCTTCCCACTCCATATCTCATATGGTGTGGTAGGTACAGATTTAGACGGAACTTGATTCAATAAGTATGCTGCTGTCTCAAGCGCATAACCCCAGAAGGAAATAGGCAACTCAGTAGTGCTCATTATAGAGCGCACCATATCTAATAGGGTGCGATTCCTCCATTCCGATACACCGTTGTGCTGTGGTGTATAGGGAGGAGTAAGCTGAGAGAGAATCCCATTCTCTTTTTGATAGTCAAGAAACTCATTGCTTAAGTATTCTCCTCTTCGATCAGATCGAAGGATCTTAATACTTTTGCCCGTTTGATTCTCTACTTCGTGCTTATATTCTCTGAATTTCTCAAAAGCTTCAGACTTGTGTTTCATCAGGAACACATGTCCGAATCTTGAGAGATCGTCAGTGAATGTAATGAAGTAGGAAGAACCGTTCCTGGCATGCGTAGACATGGGACCGCATACATCACTATGTACCAGTCCTAAGAGTTCCGTAACTCTTTCTCCGTGTCCACTAAATGGAGCTTTGGTCATTTTTCCTTTGAGACATGAATGTCAAGTATCATAAGATGATAATTCGAACGGATTCAAATATCCATCCTTATATAACTTAGCCAGTCGTGTCGCATTGATATGACCAAGTCTACAATGCCACAAGTAGGATTCGTTCATTTATGAACTTTTCCTCTTGTGTGTGTTTTGTATATTGAGGACTGTATTTTGATTGAGAATGAATATGCCATTATGTAACGAGCCTGATGCAATCAACTTTTGATTTAGAAAGATGTTCATAACATTATCCTGTACTACAAAATTATATCCTTCTTTATTTAATAAAGAAACCGATATAATGTTGCACATCATGTTCGGTATATAATAGCACTCATTCAGAATCAGTGTATTACGACTTGGTAATACAAGATGATATTCGCCAACTGCTTTGGCTGCAATACTTGCACCATTCCCTACTTGAATGGAATGATCAACTTTTCCCAGTTCTCTACCTTTACGTAGACCATGTAACAATTTACATATGTGGGATCCAGATCCGGTATCTAATACCCAGGACGTAGGGTGAACTGAGAAACAGTTCTCAATAACTAACACACCCGAAGAAGGTGCATCGACATGCATGTTCTTCGTTTGGGCGGCGTGAGAATCTAGATATTCTCCTATTCCCTGTTCAGTCTTATAACTCTTATAAGAAAGAACGGGTCCAACGTTCCCCTGCTCAGTATAATAAGCGGGTTCAGTCAATACATCCATATTATTATCTTGATTATGGCCTGACATGGTCGCTACCTGGAGAGAGAGAGAAGAAAACACTTTAGCATATGCTCTTGCAAGATTAGATTGGTATTATCTTATCTAATCAGGATGTCTCCCACTGTTTTTATCAAATCTTCCTTCAAACCCTAAAAGGTAAGATTAGCCGGGATTAATTACACCCTATAATTTCTTCAATCTTTCAGCCAGATCAGTGTCGGTACTTGAGGGAGGTTCCCCGTGCTTTTGCACGGACCTAATTAAAGTAAACCTCGTTTTCCCAGAGGCGTAACCCCGTTAACACTTTTCTAGACACCTACTTGATCGGCTAATTGTCCTGTGTAAAATTCTCCTAGGAGTAACTCTTACTCGCAGTGGGTATCGGGATCCAACTATCTCATAGGAGGTATGCAATCTCATTGCAAATTTCAACACTTGAAATTTCCGATAATTTTTTGCCCCTAGCAACTTATGACCTTAACATAGTTAACAAATCATAATTCCTAGCCAAGTTCAACCCGTCATTTCCCTATTGAATTAAACCTACCTGCACGACCCTTAACATAGTCAACAAAGTCGTACAGCTACCCTAATCCAATCACATCTCATGTTTTAGCAGATAAGTACTAATTAGTTACCGCACACTACACCTTAACATAGTCAACAAACGTAGCACGAATACTAACTAGTCTTTATCTGAAATGACGGAGGGCTACGCAGGTTTTTCAGAAAACCTTGAGCGTAATGAACTTGATATCGTCATAGAATCTAGTAGTTTTTTTTTGAAAAAGGAGTGTTTTTGAGGCTTTTCTAGTTTCGCTAAAGAGGTCACTCCCGGTGAAGGGATCTCGGCTCTTTCCCTATTGAATAAGGTGCAGGATATATCATATATACCGCTGTGCAAAGCAAGAACTATATAAGCTGTCAAAAACTAAACCGTGAGTTTGTAGCATCTGCCAGTTTCGCTAAAGAGGTCACTCCCGGTGAAGGGATCTCGGCTCTTTTCTTATCGAATAAGGTGCAGGGTATATCATATATACCGCTATGCAAAGCAAAACTATAGCTACCCTTTTTATAAAGATTTGATTCTACAACATCTTTTAGGTTTCTTTTCTTTTTATTAATCTCATTAATAAAATCCCATCAGCTTATGCTTCCTAAGCATCACAGAAGAAACGAAAGCAGTAACATTTATATATCAGCATATATATACAGTATAAGCATTCGTCTCAGGCAGTAATATGATCTCATCACAGAACATTGCGGCAGAAGAACATATATGAAATATTGGATATACTAGGATGTTCGTGTTTTTAATACGAGCCTGTATAAAACACGGATTCCACGGTCGCGATGAATAGCCAAACCCACATCCCTAGACCCCTACGAGAGTGGCAAGTAACACTGCCAATTCTAGGGTTAGGAGACCCGGTCTCGACTCCTCGAGATGGTCTCCCACTGGACCCTAGAACCCGGTTACTTGTGCTCCCCTCCTTGGGTCTACCTAATGCGGAAAAGTAAATAATATACACTGGTGACATCAACCTCATCCCGGAAGTGCCCCAATAAAAGAATATTACATACAAATGAATTTTACATGAATGAAAATAAAAACCCTCATCTCACATAAAACCCCCGGCTATTCAGAACACGACGATCCAATATAACATATCACAGCAACACATAATATCACATATCATCAACGTAAGTAAGTATGCATACACCGATCGTCGTTGATGTATAGTAATGAAAACCGGTAATACAACTACATACTACACTTACGGTCACAGAAAAGAAATTGTAAAACTACAACATTTGGAATCCATAATCACTTTAGACATCGTAAATCCGAAATATCACATACTTCGCATTTTATGCCTAACTATATGAATTACACATATTGTATCATATTCCAGATAAATAGACAGTATTAAACTTTCCGAACAGATAATCAAATACCCAAAATTTCCTAAATAGCTCAACTCTTGAGCGGAGTTCAAATAATCCCAGAATATGTCACAGTACCGGTGATCCAGCCGTAGAAGGGTCAAGCCAACGCCTCACATGTGGCACGCCGTACTTCCCCAAACCCTAAGGTTTAGAGGCAGTTCAAGACGGTCACATAATCGAGTTAAGGTTTGTGTTCTTCTAGAGAGTCTACCGCGTTACTTGCATATTTTTCCGGAAGATTTAAACCCGATAAAAATTCAACATTTGAAAGTTTTTCGTGCCGGGAAAAAGTGAGTTAATGATATCCGTTCGAACATTTTAACAGTTTCTAAATATCCGGAAATAATAACGAATTTAAATTTTCTGATCGAATCTTCGATTACAAAATAAACCCCAGAACACTCAATACTTGAGTCAGTTTAAAAATACCCAGAAAAAAATACAAGCATCACTAGACATTACTGTGTAAAAATAATAGCCCATATCTACAGTACGGCCGCGGATCCGCGGCCCAAGAGAGGTATGGCCGCGGTTCCGCGGTGGTATGTACGGATTGGGTGCTCGTATTTTACAGTAATGTTTATATTTACCTGCTGAATTTTTTAGGTATTTTTAATTCAGAAAAATCACAGTTTTTAAAAAATATCCAGAGAGGGGTTCGTTTCGTCGTTTCGGGGTTTGTTCGGAGTTTTAACTTCTTATACACGTCGCCTAATGCTCTAGCTAGGCTCTGATACCACTTTAGGGTTCCTAGGCACTCTTGTGAGGGTTCATAAGGTATCAACCATGCCCGAATAAAAATTCAGACGTGCCGAACAACCCAAAGCCGGGATCTTTGCTAGATAATTAGGGTTAAACATGCAAGTAAACATATTTACTACTAAGTGTGAGGGATTACAACCTTTGTAGTCCGCTCCTTCGCTTCATAAGCTCCGAGTAGAAGTCCCTTCGCCGCGATCCACGATCTCCCGGACTCAAGAGAGGCTCCACGACTCGAACGATCCATGCTAGCTTGTAGTGTTCCGTTTCTCCGATGATCTACGTCGAAGTTGCTATAACTCAAGCTCTCTCACTCTAATGAGGTGAGCACCCTAATCTAATGGGCTAGATTAGATGAGGATGATGGAGTAGTATTTATACTATTTTTTTATATCAAATTCTCACATGAATTCATCACAAAATGAAGAACTAGCAAGCTTTCTCAAAGCTCAAGAGAGAAGAAGATGATGGAAAAAGAGTTAATCCTTTTGTGATGAATAATAGAAAAGAATATATGATTGATCATGGAACCATGGTCAAGGATGACAAGGTTAACCTTTGTAGAGAATAAACTAGGGCTAGGGTTTGGTTAGGTTAAAGAGTGAGTCATGGATAAATATCAACATAATATCTTTCTCATGACAAAAGGAATTCTTTCTAGAATGTGCAAGAAAGAGCTAACCCTAATCAAACCCTAACCTTGCTTTATCTCTACTAAACATGTTCCATTATTAATCATATCATGTTACTATAATATATATCACATATATATTATATATTTGTAACAAAAGAAAATAATACAATTAACATATATCGCATATATATCAATGTATTATCCGGTGAGAAAATGAAATAATAAAGTGAGCCAATATTAGATAATGTACTACAATATATCATATATATTATTATACATTAAATCATCGAATCAACACTTGATCCGACAATCCGGCTATATCGAATATAACCGACTAATATATCATGTACCGATTCATCGAATCAACACTTGATCCGATGACCCGGTTCATATCTAAATATCGCGAGAATATAATACGGTATCTCATATCGCATTATCCTCGGTCCTGCAAATATCACATATGTGCCTCTACTCCGTTTTGCCTGAGCCAAGAAACCTCTGTGTAGGACTCTAAAGAATCGTCAATACGCCGGTAGCAGGTGATGATCATATCTAACACCCACAAGCTGCAGGCGGTCAGCTAAACGTAACAGCTACCCAGGTATTGAGCGATCATAAGATCAACAAGCTAGCCTGTACGTTCTCCTGTGAATCCAATCAGTAACACTCCCGTACAGTTCGGTCACTTCTTCTGATATGTCGCATATCAAGTCTAGGGGTGGTATACGTCAGACCCCAGTAACCGATAAGTCATGTCGATGTGAGGCTCATAACGGGTCGAGAAACTACTGGTAACACTTACCAGTAAATCTCTATATCAGCCCTGGCCAGGGACTTCCAGTTATAACCAATCGAACACAGCACAACATCAACTCTCTATACCGGGAGAGATGAATCCCCTCCTATCGCTCATTGGCTCCATGTGATTCGGGACTGTACCCAAAAGCCACCGTTTTGCACGCCCTCTTGGACGTGGTAAGGTGGAAATCAAAGCACAGTAGGAATCACACAAGACTCTATGAGGATCTCGGGTCTACAGACTACCCTGTACCAGTGTCACCGGAGAACTGCCATCTGACGTGTGGTATATCACCATTTGGGAGTTCTCGGCGAGTCCGTCCAATGTACCCAGTCTCCACTGAGTACCCATACACCATCCTTGATGTCCAACACCGATGGATATGGGATCATCCATCGCCCATCATATGGGTCAAGATGCGTATACGCTAGTCTACTCTGGTGTATCGATGCCCTGTCTCGATATACCTTCGACTAGGAACAGTTATAGGATGTACTCATCGACTACCATGGCCCCACTAGTATGATCTCATCATAGTCCCAGTAGTCGAGTACAGATCCTAAGGGCTTTATCAACATGTGAGAGTAAGACAGTAAACTAGTACAAGTCAACATATTAAGATAAAGTGAAACCAAATAGCATACTATCATGACGAGCAAGAAAGTCCTCTCTATATATATCCAAGCATCTATCATAATATACATCATATGTACAACAATGGCCTTTAGGGAATATACATAACTAACAGTACGCAGATAGCATGACGTGACGTCGAAGTGGGCGATGATAAAGACGAGTGGAACCAGAGGTTCGTGTGAGATGCTGACGAGCTGTTGTTACTCTCTATTGAGATTAGAGATCTGATGTGTATACAGAGGCGTTGGGATATGACCAGTTCCCGAGGAAATACTGTGCTGAGAACGCAGATGTCCAGAAGATGAGAAGATGATTATGTAAGAGTACCAGCCTCCGTATAGTTCTGCATAGGCGAGATCGGAAGAGACCCCGAGCAGGTTCCTTCCAGGGCACTGCTGCAATAAGATTTGCACTGAGGATCAGTTGTGTCACATGTATCCAGAGGGCCAGAAGCCGACGCCAGTGACATGCTGCTTACGAGTGGTCTTGCTAATTGGTCGAGAGATGACCAGAGGAGTGCCAGAGTGGAATCGTTCCCGTTAGCACACCTGATCGGGCCGACGAGCTGATGGGTTGCGAGATTGGTAATCCACAGAGAAATGAAGAGAGTCTGAGACTCCGTACTATGAGCAGGAGGCAAGCAGATGTTCTTGCTCTACCAGTTTTGGGCGCACCGACTTTTTTTTTCCGACATTGTAGGAGGTGTAACTTAATGTCATTTGTTGCGATTTGCGTTTGTGATCCGAGTATCACGCTTATGGCACTTGGATTTGAGTTTTGATGATTGAGTTTTATGATATTTTTTTCGTGCACCATGGCTGCACCTACTGGGTATTACATTTTTGTGCATGTGGTACGCACTCGATTTGGTTTTTTCACTCGGTATAGCTTGCATGTGCTTGCAGTGCATTGATACGGATTTTATGCACATAGTTGCACACGTTTCTGATTTTCATACACCTTGATACACTCGGTGATGCTTTTTATACGCATTTGAGTTATTTATGCATTTCCATGCACTTGTTGCACCAGATTTGTATTTTGTGCATTTGTTGCACTGCATTTGTATTTCGTGCACTGGATGCACTGTATTTTGTATTTCGTGTACTGGATGCACTGTATTTTGTATTTCGTGCACTGGATGCATTGTATTTTGTATTTCGTGCACTGGATGCACTGTATTTTGTATTTCGTGCACTGGATGCACTGGATTTATATTTCTTGCACTAGATGCACCAGATGCACCAGATTTGTATTTTGTGCAATTGTTGCACTAGATTTGCATTTCATGCATTTTATGCACCAGGTGGGTATTTTGTGCATTGGTTGCACTAGATTTATACTCCGTACGTTGGTTGCATCTGATTTATGTCGTTGAACATCTGTTTTACCAGATTTATGTTTTTGTGCGCGTCCCACTTGACATTCGTTTTTCATGTGCTTTACCGCACTGGGCATTTATTTGCATTTGACGCGCTTGGGTTGGATTTTTGCGCATATTAGGCACTTGGTATTGGATTTGTGCGCATCGGATGCACTTGATTAGATTTCATCCGTGCATGTTGGATGCGATTTTATTCGTGCATGTCGGATGCACTTGATTTAGATTTCATGTGTGCATGATGAATGCACTTAGTTTGGATTTTCGCGCATATTTGGCGCATGTTTTGAGATGTGATTTTGTGCACACTGGATGCACTCGATTGGGATTTTCATTCGTGCATGTTAGTTGCACTGGATTGAGATTTTCGTACACTATAGATGCACTTGATGTTATTGTCGTGCACACCCGTTGCACTGGACAGATGCTTTAGTTCACACCTGTTGCACTTATCTTTGCTTTGTGCATATTGTGGCACTTGTATTTAGATTTGATTTCCGTGCGCACCAGACGCATGCGATTGTTGGATACACCTTTTGAAGCTGATTTTGCTCTTGAGCACATTGTTTTCATGATGGGCACTATATTACGTAGTAGCCGAACATGACTGATCTGAGGACAGTACCTGAGTACTTTGCATGCATTAAAATTTAACAAGAGGTTTTAAAAAAGGAGCTATAGTCTCGCTATTTCCTACGTGTCCGTGAGCGACACAAACGTTTTTAAAGGAAAACCTTTTGGGATATTTCAAAAAGGCGGAACGTATATTTGAGCAAAACATATATGAACGTATATTTATTACTTTACAATGAGCGTCCGTCACTGTGCCGTGAGTTACGCATCACACGGCGATTCAGAAAAGATTTTGCATGTATTTTATTCAGTTTTAAGATTTTTTCAAGGATGCGTACTATATATGTATTATAGTATTTGACTAGTGTATATTAGATTTCAGTAGTGGATTTCAAGATCTGTATCTCCATTGTAACTCCGATGATATGCATGCAAATCCGATGATTTGCGTGATGCTTGACGGATTTGAGTTTCATACTCGTTTTCAGCCGTACGCGATGCGTTGTGTTATTTCTATATCTTCCGGGAATTCGGAGCCTCGTGATTTGAACTGATTATTGAAATGTTTTAGTATTTGGGGGTTTAAATTTAAATTCGGGGACCGAATTTATTTAAGGGGGGAAGATTGTAACATTTCAGAAAATATAAAATATTATTTTTGGAATTTAATATTAAAATAATATATTTCGCGAAAACTACCCGATTTGCGAAATTGGGGTTTTCGTAAAAGGGTATAAATATATACCAATAATTGTGAAATAATTGGGGATTAAAATGATTTATTCATTAAAAATATATATTTATCGGATTTGGCAGTTTTAGAATTAATTATATGCAATTTGAATAAAAATTGATTAGTGTACTACTAATCGCGATTTAGCCAAATCCGTGTTTCTACATTTTTAATCATGGCTAGTACACCATGACATGTTGCATGTTATTTCATTTTGTTTTGTTGATATTTGGTTATAAAAGAAAAGAAAAAGGGAAGCTAAAAGACAAAAGAAAAGGGTATTATTGAGAGGGTGAGAATAAGAGAGAGTGAGGGTAAGGAAAAGAGTTAGAATAATAGAGAGGGGGAGGGCAGCTACCATTATTTCCTCCCCATCATTTTCTTCATCTTCTTCCTCCTCATCTCCCTCCACCTTCACCCCCAAAAATCCATCTCAAAATACTCATCAAAACCCTAAACTCTTTCATTAAAGTTGATCCCCTCCTTATCCTCATCACTTTGGACCCATCAAAGTTGGATTTTGGGGACTTTGGACTTCTAGGGTTTTGCTTGGTTGCATCCATGAGGTATAATTCCTTTCATTTAGTTTATTTTAAGTTTCCTAGCATTCTAGTTAGTTTAGAATTGGTTTAAGGTGTGGATTTGTGAACTTGGAAATTCAAGAGAAAGGTTGAGTGTTTGTGTGGAATGATGATGTGTAGTGACTGTCTACAGACTTTAGTGTGGATTTTTCTGCTCCAAAAACAGAGAATACGGACTTAGGATATTACCCATGTCGGTTTTTTGACATTTATGGGCATACAGGGAATCTGGAGCAATCCGGGAAGTTTCTGAGAAAAACAAACAATACCAGAGATCTAGTGGGACCAATAGGAAACCACCATGCAAGTACGAACCCATTCCAAGCATTTAGGGCCGAGCAGGCCGGATTTTTAGGGAGTGTGGCCGGCCACTTGGTGGTGTTTGGTGCTGGAATTGGTCCAGTATCTCTCACACTCCATATACTATCCCATAGTACTGTTTGTTTATCCCCATTTTACATAAGAGAGAATCTAGGAGCTATTGTGAGTGGTTTTGGTTATGTTTTCTGTCACGACCCGAAGGTACGGAACGTGACCGGCACTTAAATTACGAAATTTCTAAAGGCGTAACGTAATCTAAGCAAGCCGAAGCCCAGAAATCTAAACCAATTAAAAGAAGAAGTGTAGGAAAACAAGTTTAAAAGCAACATCAAATTTTCTCAAAAATTTCGGCAGAGTCTCCTTTGTAAAAACTGGCCCCAAACGGGTACAAACAAGAAATATAACATAAGTAATAATAAAGGAATCCCCAAACGGGAGCTAGCTCTTCACCAATTGGTGGTCACAACCACGCAAGCAATATAATATACAACGCCGAAGGGCGAGGAGCAAAATTCAGAAGAAAACCAAAAAAATCCACCAGAAAACCATAATAATACAAGTGCGACTCTAAGGTTGAAAGAAAAAAAACTGGTTTTCTAAAACTATCAAATAATACAAGTCTGGTTGATGGAGCTTACTAGATACAACTGAAATAAATAAAAGTACAACAGCGGTCACGATACAAGTGAATCAACCTACCAAGCAATCACCCTGAATGAAGTGGTATGCCAACAAACCGCCAAGGGAACCTGTACATCTGAACCTGAAAGAAAATTTGGCACAACGGGGGTGAGTTGCCAGCTCGTGAGTAGAAAACATCTGCGGGTAGAAATCGCATGCATGACGATCTCCTAGGTCATAATAATATACTTAACATAACACTAGACATCTAGTAGTGATAGGGTAATAATCTATGCACAAGTGCAATACTCAGTGCGTGTGTCAGTGTCACTAAACAGTAATAAATCATATATCTCATGTATGAAGGCATCATGAATGAGAAAATCAACCATGAAATCTGAATAATCTGATATAAGAAAAACATCAATGAATCTTGTATAATAAAACTGAAACCTCATCAGTGAAATCGACAGAAAGCCCGTGTCAAGTATCGACACAATATCTCAATATCTCAAGTCTCAATGTCTCAATATCTCGGGCTCTGTCAGTCCGGATCGGCCCATATCATCAAATCTCATGACAACGGTCGGTATCCTCCGGATATCCACCGCACCAGACATCACCGGTAGGTAGTCTTCCCCTGCCAGTCTCATCGTCTACAACTCGAGCTTCTTGCCTTGGGGTACCTTACCGGGCCCACCATGTACCCAAAACGGTTCCTCCTACTCCTCGAATCGGGTCTCGAAATCCAAGAGCAATCATGAAAACTCATGGTGGACGACACATACATCACGAGAAAATCGCAACTGGTATTTTAAATAAGAGAGAGAGAGAGAAGTTATTATAAATTCTTGCGGTTTCCCCTCAAATCCAGAAATCTCATGAAAATCCGAAATCCAAGAATCAAGAGTAAGTAAACAGTGAATATCGGCATAAAGCTCCAGAATAGTACATGAATGAATATATGAATGCATGCAGTATCTATGTAACGAATGCAATCTCTAAGTTAACACATGAGAGCAATCACACAAATATTATGTGGTAACTAAACTTTAGCTGATTATATCAACGAGATAATATTTTCTAAAGTGTACGTGACATGGCAATTACCGATGATGATGTGTGTGAGCCGGCAAATATGTGTACGTGGAACATGCGCATTATTGGTAATGGTGCTGGTGTCCTAACAGATGGAATCATAACACTGAAGGAAACATATATATAAAGATGCAGTGAAATGAGAATAACATGAATATAACAGAGAAAGAGTAATGACCGCAATACCGAAGAATATACATTTCTACAATACGAGTCATACAGTTTTGGTGTTTGAAAAGCACGAATCGTGGTTTTTAGAAAAATAGGGGCTACGGTGTTTTGAGAAAAGATACGTCCTTTGAAAAATCCGTAGAATCCCTCAAGCCGTCTTTAAAAATGCGCACGATTCGTTAGTTTTGAAAATAAGTATGACTCGAGCCTAAACTAATATCTACCTAACCAACTATGGGACTAAACTAAAGAACTAATCGATAGGTAAGAAGAATCCACCTACAGTCCGAGTCGATATCTCCAGTAGTCGGCGATCCAGCCTCAATAGCGTCACGTACAAAGTACGACTTTCTCAAGTCAAAAGCGCGGATCAATCATCACATATATACCTCGTACGGTAAAATCCATCATACGACATCCCAAAATCGGGGTACGGGTCAACTATCAAATATATATCATCACTCATATGGTATCATCATCAAACAATATCATGATCTGGTTACTGATCTAAAGTCTCGTGCAATCCGATGTCATCAACACATATTATCATATATGAATTCACATTGCCTAAGCGATCCATTATAAATATCATAATATATCTCATATCATATGTCAACTATCATATATATATATATATATCATCAATCACATGGTATCATCGTCCAGCGATCCGCTGTAATATCATAACATATCTCAAATCATATCTCGATCACATAACAAATTCCTCACGGCATCATGCCCGATCAAATCGACTCATCTCCAAGTATCGTATAACATCCTCATGTCACGTGTATATGTTGTGTGTGTGTGTGGTTTAACCTACACCCATTCATACACACACACACACACCAAGTCAAGTGTGTGTGTGTGTGTGTGTGAACCTATACTCTAAGGTCTCGCGACTAAGAACTAGACTAAAACACTATCATCCCACTTACACAATTTTTGATCCATTGTCTCCTAAAACCTTTCTTGCTCCGTATTTGTATCTCGCAATAACATATCTATATATAACTATCTCAATACCACGTCATATCCTACGAAGTTGCGGGGGTGTTATACGCCATCCACCCGACTTCCCCCGTAGATATACACCTACTCACCTGGTCCCAGTCTGACGAAGTCAATGCCGCCATCCTCTTCTTCATCGTCCGAAGTCCACGTGAGAGGTACCTATATGCAAACATATATAATATCGTAAACTGAAATCGCGGATAAAACCCAAGAAGGCGTACGAAACGCGCATAGGTTAAAACCTATGACCTGCTCATGCAAAATAACCAAATAACCCTCGACATCGGCGTACAAACGCCGATTGATCGAGAAAAACCCAAACACACCAATCGTGGTTTCACAAATCACTAATTATAATATGAAATAGATTGTAACTCATCAAAACCTCAAAATAAATCAAATTGATTTTTTTCTGAGAACCTAGAAAGCACTTAATTACCGTTTTAATTCGAAACTTGATGTTTTAACAAAACTAATGGCCATAATATTCACTAAATATCATAACTAAGTCATACATACCATTACCATAATTTAATCTCAATCATTTAATCAATTTCCAAAAACCTAGTTTGCAAAATTAGCATAATTAGCATAATTTTAAACTAACAATTATCAACTAGTAACTAGATTAGGTTTTGCATTCCATTAACATGTTAATCTCCTCATTAAAACCATGAATAATTGATAAAATTCTCACTTGATCACAAACCCAAATCTTGAAATTTTAATTTAGCAACTAAAACCATAATTAAACACCGAAATCCATTAAATTAAAGTAATTAGCCTATAATTTACACTAGGGTTAGGATTATACCTCAACAAACATGAGATCAAACATGAAAATCATAGCTTCCAAAGTGCTAACTTTGCTCCAAGATCCATGCTAGATAGGCCAAAGAATAATGGGTAGAGATTGGATTTGGAAATTGGAGCTTTTATTTTGGATTTTTGTTGAATTTTTGGAGATTTTTGTGATGGAAATGAGGTGGGAAATTGGAGAAATGGGGGGAGGACAATTTCGGCCAGGTTTGGTGAGGGGGAGAGAGAGAGAGAAATGAGTGTCGAATTGTGTAGAAGACTTCTCCAATTATTACACCATTTTAAATCTTTTCATTATTTAATTTATTTTATTTATTTTCTAATTTTATTTGACCTAGAAAAGTCTAGAAATTTGAAGACAAATCAAGAAGAGAAGAGCATGCTACAATTTAAATTCTAGTATGTCATGGTTCACTTTTGTAAAATTAACCCATTCCAATTTATAATTTGCACTAATTTAATGTATACTTAAAATCTTATATTAATATTAGAAATAATTAATTAAGGAAAAATATTTAAGTAAACTAATAATTTATAAGTGACTAAATAAATACTAAGTACTAGCAATTACATAGTTAAAATAGGCGTATTTAAATCTATATTGAAAAATAATTATAGTTAAGTTTTACGGAAAATACGGTTTATTTTACCGATTATCAGAAAATTCACCTAAAGCATTTTATTTATCTATCTATCTATTTATTTATTTATTTTAAAACGTTACAGTCTTCCCCCCTTTAAGAAATTCGGTCTCCGAATTTAAATCAAAACTCTCCCAGATACTAAAACATTTAGCAAAGCACTCAAATCGTCGGGGCTCCGAAACCATCAATACACAAAACACATCTTAGCGCAATGCATGCGCATGAAAAACAGGTACATAACTCAAAATCAAAACTCCGTCAAGCATCACGCAATCATCGGAGTTATGGTGAAAACACAATGTCAAAGTCCAATACGAAAACCAACATGATATAGATCAAATTCCTAGGTATTGTTCTCAGAACAGTCCTGCTCGACTACTAAACCAAATAGTAAATATCATAAAAATATACTGCTCAAAATGAAATCAATCTCAAATACAGTATACAAGGTACCACGTGCGTCCGGTGCGCACGAAAATCGAAATTAAATACAGATGCCACGAATACGTACAGAAACAAAACTGAATGCAATGGGTGTGCACCAAAAATATCTGTCAAGTGCAACGGGCGTGCACGACAACAATATCAGGTGCATCTAATCTGCACAAATCCCGATTTAGTGCATCTGGTGTGCACAAAATCGCATCAAGCGCGCCAAGTGTGCGCAAGAATCTCAATCAAGTGCACATGGTGCACGAAAATATAAATCGAATATCAAAATCGAAATCAGCGGTATACGACATACACCGAATCATAATCAAGTATACCGCCATAGATAAACTTACAACCACATGTATCAGTGTGCACAAAACCAAATCGAAGTACGAAAAGTACAAGAAAACTATGCCGAAGCATACGTCAAAATCATGTGCAACCCATATGCACGAAATCAAATCAATATCTCAAAATTTATAAAATCAAAATCAAGTGCAATGGGTATGCACAAAACGAACATCAATACATCTGATACATGGAACACGAATCGAGTGAAAAGAATGAGTACATAGGAAAACCAATCATAAAACAAAATCCTCAAAATACCAAAATCCAACAATGGAAATGTGAAATTCAAATCACCAAATCGCAAATCGTAATACCGACGTCAATGTGCTCCTTTTTTCTCTGGCGTCGACTGATTCGAACTCGTCTCTTCGTAGCTGTAAGAATGGCTCTACAAACGGCTATACTCATATCTAGAGTCTCCCAAGTAATGTATCCCATCACATGATATCCGGACTACGTTAAACTTTTCAATCGATTCATCAAAGTCCCATAATTTCGCGAGAGCTCAACACTCAAGTACAGTTTAAAAATATCCAGTACATGCCACAGCACCTGCAGACCAGCCGTAGAAGGGCAAACCCAAGCCTCACTAATAGCACCTCGGAACTGCCGCAAACCCTAAGGTTCAAAGGCATTCTCATGGTCATTATGTCGAGTTAGGGTTTCATTCTTCTAGAGGGTCCATAGAATTAACTGCATGTTCTTTCGAATAACTTAAACTTTGAAAAATGGGTTTCTGACATTCGTTCGAACCTTTTAACTTCGCCTATACGACATGTGAAAACCTTTCATCCGCACGCTAAATAGTGCCTCGATCCTCAGGAATAGACGATACACCAACATCCATCACACTCTAGCCGGTCTCTAACAGTGACCCGATCACCCGATACAGATATCAACGCTCGCGTCCATAAGAAAACATAGTAAACGACATATCTAAATGCTCATGCTGACCGCAACTCTAGCCGCAGCTCTCTCTGCCCGTGCGACCGTGGTAACAAAAACCACCATCCGACATCGACGAAGATAGATCATAGGAATGAATAGAAATACGGTGCAAAGAAATATACATCCTAAGGTTTCTTAAGCGGAGTAGCGTATCATAAGTATGCCGCGGAACATACCCACGGTACGTCACTTTACTTTAGTCACCTACTCCATCAAGCAAGGGTCATCCTACACGTAGAAGGTAAAACCTAACGCTCTGATACCAACTTTGTCACGACCCGAAGGTACGGAACATGACCGATAATTAAATCACGAAACGTCTAAAGGCGTAACGTAATCTAAGCAAGCCGAAGCCCAGAAATCTAAACCAATTAAAAGAAGAAGTGTAGGAAAACAAGTTTAAAAGCAACATCAAATTTTCTCAAAAATTTCGGCAGAGTATCCTTTGTAAAAACTGGCCCCAAACGGGTACAAACAAGAAATATAACATAAGTAATAATAAAGGAATCCCCAAGCAGGAGCTAGCACTTCACCAATTGGCGGTCATAACCACGCAAGCAATATAATATACAACGCCGAAGGGCGATGATTGATAGAGTTTTTGCGTGCTTAGTTAATTACCGCAATCAAGACGGTTTCGCTTGTAGCTAGCTGGTTGAGTACGGGTAGTCCGCAGGGAGATGGGAATCTTTTTCTATGTGCTTTAACGAGTTAAGTCCAAATGTCCAGGTTTGTTTTAGATTAACTATGTGCTAAAATGATATATATAGAGAGATTGTTAGGGTTAGGATTAGGTTAGTTTGAGTTAGCAGTCGCTCACTTCTTTCGTTGCCACTCTTAATATCGGTGTTACGGTAATGGGCAACAATGGGGATTAGCACGACTAGGAAGGAACTTGCGAGTATAAGCTAGGCTTTCCAACGCATAAGTTCTTCCTTTTGGTGCTTGTCCGTCCGTTCTTGGCTCTTAGCCTTAACCTCCGGTTAATTCAACCACAACCGATCTCACTAAGAAATCACCGCTATCATGTACGATAGGGTGCCGTAGGGAGCGGATTGTGGTTCAATTAACGGGAGTCCGAATCAAGATGTTGGGCAAGAAAAGAGTGAGAGAGATTTCCTTCTCTCAAACTTTCCTTATCCTACCCTAACAAATATGAAAACTACTCACCCATTATAGGAAAAAGAAAATAAAACAAAAGGAGGAAGATAGAAGGAAAGAGGTTAGAAGATTACAACTAGCTATTTGAGACCTCACTTTGGCAAGGATCAAGCTTAAGCATCATTGTTGTTTAAGGATAAAGAAAAAGAGAACAAGAAAGAAACAAACAACAAATAACAACAACTAGATTAGCAAATGAAAAATACAAGCAATTATAATTAACAATTACAACAAGATAAGCATGGTAAGAATAAGAACTCCTTTATTCATTCTTCACTCACAAAAGCTCACTACAAGTTTTTAATGGAGAAGAGATGAGAGGAGGAAGAAGAACAACACATGTATTCTAAAATCTAAATACAAGAATGAGGACCCTTGGCTTTGGCAAGTTCTGGACTATTTATAGGCAGGGAACTGGAAACCTAGGGCAACAATCTGTCCATATATGAAATTACCAATATGCCCCCAAAATATGAACTTCTGCAGAGGCCGTACGGCCGCGGTTCCACGGCCTAAGCATGCTTATGCCGCGGTTCCGCAACCATGTAGAGGAGTTGGCTCCTCGAATTTTGTGGGGTCCCTTGGTTTGATGTTGTCTGCTGTGTGGTATATGTTTTTTCTCATAAACTCTTCACAATTTTTCCAGAATTTCAGTAGATCAAAAGGTGATTTGATGTGGATCTTTTGCCATGATTTCCTCGAGCTCCGCATAGATATGTTGGATCTTGTGTTGACATTGAGCTTTGTGCATGAAAATGACATCGATTTGCCATTTTTTCCCTTAAACTGGTGTGCGGCAACATACGGATAGAGAGCGGAGACCCGTGTTTTATCTGTGGTTGGCAGTAATCCGGAATTTGTCGTGCTTTTCCATCAATTTCACTGTTTAGAGCCGAGAACCTGTATCCTGCAATTGACTAGCAAACACGGCTCAAGAGTACCCACCGATAAGCAATGTGATCAAAATTGGGCGGTATAAAAATGCAAAAATCTGATATGAACAAATACCCCCAAACTTATCATTTGCTCGTCCCGAGCAAAGCCAATTTATTCACAAAAAATTCCTATCCTCATTTTCGCAGGGAACGCGATTGCACTGAGCATATGCAACAAGCCGTTAAACCTCTAGGTGTCCCTAGTAGGAGGAGTGTTGTCTCCTGATGATTTTCAGCGGATACTACCCACAAAATCTGGTCAAGCTAGTTTTGCAAAATAACTATGATTCAAACCCTAAAATTTTGTTTCAGAAAATAACAATTCTATTATCCTAAGTCTAGACTATCGAACCTTTATTTTTCACATCTCGCTTCTTATTTAACTTAAGATTTTATATGTCTTTACGTGTAGTGCAAATAGTGTCGTTAAGTTCCAGAAGGGTCGAATAAAGTCATCATGTCACACAATAAAGCCCAGATAAGAATTTTGAAAGGATCACATAAGTTTTATAAAGAGTTAAGCATTTTTCAAGGTTCGTTTTCCAGTAAAGTTTCAACTTCAGAATTTCTATCTTCCTTAACAGGAAACTAGGTCTTATTTTTCACTCCACCTTTTTCTTGTTTTCATTTCATACACACCTCTCTGAACGTGCAATAGTCTTTATCATAGAATAAAACCTTCATATCTCTACTAGAAATATTTTTTTTTATAAAAACCTGTCTTTTGTCAAGATTATTCTCACACAAAGAACCGTTAGGAATTTTAACTCGGAGAGAACACTTGCTTGGCTTTGTTTTAATCTGGACTTTCTAGGCTTCTTAACGAGTGATTGATTCTAAAATTCAAGACTGTGTCGTGTGTAACTCGAATGAATTTCTTTGTGTCGGTATTTATAAAATGAATAAAATCACAATCAAAGAATTATATTTGACCGCAATCAACTACGGTGACAGTTGTAGATTGTAAGTGAGTGCGGATCGTCCACAGGGATTGTGCGATTCGTTTCTATGTTTGATTTGTTTGAATTGAAAAGTTAATCGAAAAGAAAAGAAAACATGATTCAAGATTTTATCGATTGATTCAGGTGTCACTAGTCTAATCAAGAATCAAGAAAATGATAAACAATCGAGAATTGGGTTTCGATGATATTTCCAACCAAATGTCAAGAATCTAAATGAGGCTCGCAGGAATCGATCGGATCTATAGACGTGATATAATCTCAAGATATCGTATTCTTGTCCTTCGAAGAATTGATACTAGATCGATGATGATCGACGAGAGTTAGGGCTTTCTCGTGAAACTAGGATTTCATCATTTCACCCTTGTTCTTTCGTCGATATCATTCACATTCTAGCCTCTAGCAAATTCAAGAAACGATCGTAACTCCCCAATTTCGAGCGATATCAATCAAGAAAGCATCGCAATGAAACTGGGTTGTCGGTTCTTGAACTTGCTACGGTTTACAAAACTCGTAGGAATCAAGAATCGTTTTAAGATATGTTACATCATCATTCTATTGATCGTCTCGACTCCTCGACGAGCGGAGTATTACTCAAACATCACAACAAGAACTACAACTACAAATTGAGATCGAATCATGATGCAAGAATTAAAAGAAAACAAAATAAAAGAATTTCACCTTTTATTTATATCAACAATTTCATTACAGTCGCTCAAGAACTACAAGAGGAAGAACTCGATTGTTGAATTGGCTTCGCTTTTCTTCGTGAGTCGTGGATCGGCTTGGACCACTTGCTCTGTTGAAGATCGCTTCGCTCCTAAAAGGTTGAAGGGCTTCTTGCTTGATTTGATACTCTGGATCCTGGCTTTTGATTGGAACTAGGGTTAGGGTTTCACACAAGTCTTGTCACTAGACTTGTGGAAGAAGATGAAGAAAGAGGTAAAAAGATTGAATGGCTCTAGTTTGATACTAGATTGGGGATCCTCTACACCCTAGGTCTAGGCTTCTATTTATAGACTTCCCAAACCCTAGGTCTAGATTTGAAATTACAATTCCCTCCAAAAGTTTGTTGAGGAGCTTCTAGAATTAGTTTGTTAGGAGCTAGCTTAGGCTTTAAGCTAGGATTAATTATGCTTAGAAACCCTAGTTTGCTGAACTGGCAGAAGTCTCTGAGGTCTTCTGGAATTTGACATGTCTTTCTGAAGTGTAGCCACTGGGAGAAGCATTTTGCACTAAATTTTGATGGCTGACGTGGCAGCGCCGCCGCGGAACCGCGGCGCAAGCCGGCTCCGGCCGCGGTTCCGCGACCATGTTGGCTTTTTATGGCTTCAAAACTCCTGTGTTGCTTTGGGCTTCCTTTGGGGTATGTATCTGATATGTTGATTTGTGTTTTGCCTGTTGGATTGCTACCAGATCTCAAAACATGGAGTTGGTGTAATGTTTGATCAGCACTATGTAAATTTTTGGCCTTTCTTCTGGATTTTCCTGCAAATTCTTGAGACAAGTGTTGCATAATATAGGGATAATGCGATGCCATGAAATGCAGTCAATTTCCTTTATAGTGCCGGTTTTAGAGTCTAACACATGAAATCTGATATTTAATGGCTGATTTGCTAATATGTGAAATATGAATACCGTACACTTATAAATGAATGCAAATGATAGGGAAATTGCCGGTTAAAAGATGCAGTATTTTCGACTGATCAAATTCCCCCAAACTTATTTTCGATCGTCTCGAGCGAACTGTTTTATTAAAAAGAGATGGAGAAAATAAAGAAAGAGAAAAAAACTAACTAGCACACTTTCGTAGGCAACACGATTGCACTGAGCACGTGCAACAAGCCTTTAAACCTCTAGGTGTCCCTAGTAGGAGGAGTGTTGTCTCCTGAGGGTTTTCAGCGGATTGCACCCACAAAATCCAATAATAAAAGGAAGATCATGAATATTACATTTAAAGAAAAGAATTGTAAAAGAAAGACTTTGAAAATTAGGGTTTCCAACTAAGCTAGCTTTTCGGTTGTCATGAGCCCTATCTTAATGGTCATGAAAAGATGTCAGAAATCACGTCCTCCCTCAATAAAACATCGTCTTATTTTTGATTCCTATCTTTCTTCCAAACATCGATCATATAACCCTGTGTGTGTATAAAGACATCCCTACACCCGGAGAATTCAATTCAAGCTATCATACTCTTGCCCATCAGCCTCAGTACTTTTTAATTAATGAATATTTAGATGAGATTGCTCACACACTTTCATGCGACCGTTAATACTTCTTGAGGTACTAACCGACCGATTACTCCTGTGCTTGCTTACTTGGTGTATTTTCCTCGTCTTACACCACCTCAGGCATAGCAGTGACTCCCAGACCAGTTGGCCTTAGGGCACTAGGTGAAAAGGCACCCTCGCTATATATTTTTTATTGCCCTTGGTGATAACAAAACCAGTGTTCATTTTTCTCACCACTTTATATTTTATTCATTTTTTTATTTTTTTATTTCCTTCATACTTTTGGCTTTAAGACAAGAGCATTTCAAGGTATCCTCTACTATCCCAGGCTTTAAGACGTGTGTAAGTGCGAATAGCAGGGTATCAACGTTCAAAATGTTTGGCTTCCAGAATAGAAACTATTTTTCAGACTTATTTTTATCCTCAGATTAGTGATGTCCTTCATCTTACTAACCCTTGGGACAACGGCTCATAACTACTTATTACTAGTTCGTATAAGAAAACTTCTAATTTTCTTGGTTTTCTTAAATTTTTCTAATCTCATGGATGTAATTTTTCACCATCTAAACTTTCATTATCTTATTTATGTACAAAAATGTTTAAATGTTAAAATATTTTTATATTTTGAAAATTTTAAATTTTTATGGATTTTGAATTTTTTTTTAAATTTTTATAAGTTTTTAAAGAAATGTTTTGTGCTTATGCAAATGATATGCAAATGATGCAAAAATAAGCACAAACCTCCCCCAAACTTACTTTCAACAGTGTCCTCACTGTTGCCAACAGCTATATCTACAAAACCTGTAAGTCTGGGAGGAATTATTAGTGGGGGCAAAATATATAAGTGAAGAACCTCCCCCAAACTTACTCTTTGCACTCACCTCCATTCAAAAGATGATGCAATGATATACTGGACATGAAGATGAGACGGAGGAATTTTAATCAAGATAAACTGGTTCCTGTAAGAACAGGAGCTCCTCCGTGGGGTCAGTGGAAAAATACGGCTTTAGTCTATGTCCATTCACTTTGAAAAATGTGCCGTTTTTAATATTTTCTACTTCTACTGCCTCGTGCGGATAGACAGACCGCACAACAAAAGGTCCCTTCCACCGAGATCGGAGCTTACCCGCGTGAAGGTGTAATCGTGAATCATAAAGAAGGACTTGTTGACCTGGTGAAAATGTTTTCCTCAAAATGTTTTTATCATGAAAAACCTTAGTCCTATTCTTTATGATTACAGCGTTATCATAAGATTCATCGCGGAGTTCGCTTAGCTCATTTATTTGCAGCTTCCGAAAGGTGCAAGCTTGGTTTAGATCAAAATTTATTTCCTTAATAGCCCACAATGCTTTATGCTCAATCTCGACGGGTAAATGACATGCTTTCCCAAACACTATCCTATATGGAGACATCCCTAGGGCGGTTTTAAATGCAGTTCTGAATGCCCAAAGAGCATCCGTCAGTTTGGTCGACCAGTCTTTTCTATTCTTAGCAACAGTCTTCTCCAGGATAAGTTTGATTTGTCTGTTTGAGATTTCAGCCTGCCCGCTTGTTTGGGGATGATAGGGTGTAGAAAGTCGGTGGTTGATTGAGTATTTCCGCATCAAAGTCTCAAAAGACCTGTTGCAGAAATGTGTCCCATTATCGCTAATAATAGCGCGTGGGTGTCCAAATCGCGAAAAGATATTCTCTTTCAAGAACTTAATGACAACTTTCCTGTCATTAGTGCGACATGGAATGGCTTCAACCCACTTTGAGACATAATCAACTGCCAGCAGTATGTACAAATTCCCAAAGGAGTTGGGAAAAGGACCCATAAAATCAATGCCCCAAACATCGAATATTTCAACAACCAGAATGGGTTGCTGAGGCATTTCATTTCTCTGGAAGATTCTACCCGTGTACTGACATTGTGTACAGGTTTTGCAATGGTCAAATGCGTCCTTGAATAAGGTCGGCCAATAAAATCCACATTGCAAAACCTTCTCCGCCGTCTTTTTAGGACCAAAGTGACCCCCACAAGCCTGATCATGACAAAAAGAAAGAACACTCTTGAACTCTTCTTTCGGGACACACCGGCGAATGATCTGATCAGGACAATACTTAAACAAGTATGGATCATCCCAGTAAAAGTGTTTTACTTGGGATAGAAAGCGGTATTTGTCCTGTTTTGACCAATCGCTGGGTATAAGTCCCGTGACAAGATAGTTCACTATATCCCTGAACCATGGTTTATTGGATACGCTCAAGAGTTGTTCGTCAGGGAATGAATCATTGATCGGCAGGGTCACAGGGGAAGAAGAGATGCGTGAAAGATGGTCAGCTACTACGTTTTCACATCCTTTCTTTTCTTTGATAACAATATCAAATTCTTGTAACAGAAGGATCCAACGTATTAGTCGACCTTTTGCATCTTTCTTCGCCAGAAGATGTTTTAAGGCGGAATGGTCAGTATACACAACTATAGGTGAGCCAATAAGTAAGGCCTGAATTTTTCTAATACAAATACAACCGCTAAAAGTTCCTTTTCGGTGGTTGCATAATTGATTTGAGTATCATTCAGGGTCTTACTTGCATAGTATATCACGTGTGGCATCTTTTCGATGTGCTGTCCTAAGACTGCACCTACTGCAAAGTCAGATGCGTCACACATCAGCTCAAAGGGGTAGTTCCAATTTGGCGATGATAGCACGGGGGCTGAAGTGAGTGAGTGTTTAAGTGAGTCGAAAGCTGCCTCACAGTCCGAGTCAAAATGGAAGGTCGTATCCTTGGCCAGGAGAAGAGTTAAAGGTCTAGCAATTTTGCTAAAGTCCTTAATGAATCTCCTATAAAAGCCCGCATGGCCAAGAAAAGATCGAATATCTTTGACGCTTTTGGGATGAGGGAGGTTTTGAATGACATTTATCTTAGCTCTGTCAACCTCAATGCCTTTCTGTGAAATGACATGTCCAAGAACAATTCCTTCTTGGACCATGAAATGGCATTTTTCCCAGTTCAAAGTCAAGTTCTTCTCTTTGCAACGAGTAAGAACAGCGTCAGGATTCGATAGGCAATCAGAAAAAGAGTCTCCAAAAATCGAGAAATCGTCCATAAAGATCTCCAGAAAATTCTCTACCATATCAGAGAATATCCCCATCATACACCGCTGAAAGGTAGCGGGAGCATTGCATAACCCAAAGGGCATGCGACTGTAAGAAAAGGTACCAAAAGGACAAGTAAAAGTGGTTTTATCTTGATCCTTTTTGGCGATGGGGACCTGATTATAGCCTGAGTATCCGTCCATAAAACAATAATACTCTCGTCCCGCTAAGCGTTCCAGCATTTGATCAATGAATGGTAGAGGAAAGTGGTCTTTCCTTGTGGCAACATTGAGTTTTCTATAATCGATACATACACGCCACCCAGTTTGGGTGCGTGTTTGAATCAACTCATTTGCCTCATTGGTTATAACAGTGATGCCGGATTTCTTAGGAACGACATGTATAGGACTCACCCATTGGCTACCGGAGATGGGGTATATAATACCATTATCTAGGCATTTGACGATCTCTTTCATTACTTCTTCCTTCATGACGGGATTCAACCGTCTCTGTGGTTCTCGGGTTGGTCTGGCATCATCCATCACATGTATATGATGTTCTACTATCAAGGGACTAATCCCTTTGATGTCCGCCATACTCCAACCAAACGCCTCTTTGTTAGATCTCAATACCGATAAAAGTGCATTCTCTTTCTCTAAGGCTAGAGAAGCAGATATTATAACCGGTAAAGACTCCTTCTCACATAAATAAGCATATTTCAGATGAGAAGGTAACATTTTTAGATCTAATTCAGGCGGAGAAATGATAGAAGGAGGGATCATTGAGTGATTTTTGGATTTACAAAGAAGCTCAGAGCCTGTGAAAGATACAGACTCGGGTGGAGAAAAGTCAGAAGTGCAGGACTCAAGTGTAGGTAAAGTGTCCTCACTAAGATCTTGTGTGAAGTCAAACAGAGATGTGGTAATGTCGTCGAGATCAGTAAAGCAAAGTTCCTCAGCTCCGCAACTATCGGGAGCGATCTCATGGACAGAGCACACACCTAAAATATGAGCAGAGAGTTCTGATGGCTGACTTCCAACTTTGTAGATATTTAGTTCAATGGTCATATTTCCAAATGATAAGTTCATTGAACCGTTTCTACAATTTATAACAGCGTTGGAAGTGGCAAGGAAAGGACGACCCAGAATCACCGGAATTTGGCCCCGGGGGTTTGCTACAGGTTGTGTGTCAAGCACAATGAACTCTACAGGGAAAACAAATTCCTCGACCTTTATCAACACATCCTCTAATTCACCCCTTGGTTTGGTGATTGAACGGTCTGCCATCTGGAGAGTGCAGTGAGCAGGTTTCAGCTCTCCAATCCTTAATTGCTCATAGACAGAATATGGAAGTAGGTTAACACTTGCGCCAAGGTCTAAAAGAGCACGATTTATGTTTTTACCCCCAATAGAAATCGATATTGTAGGATATCCTGGGTCCTTTCGTTTCTTTGGCAGCTGGGGAATAAAAGCAGTGCTAATATTATTAGACATAAAGACTTTCTTTGGCACTTGAGTCTTCCTCTTCCTAGTGCACAAGTCCTTAAGAATTTTCGCATAAGCGGGGACATGTTGAATTGCATCTAGGAGAGGGATGTTGATGTTAACCTGTTTAAACATTTCCATAATTTTCTCCATATGAGGACTCGTTCTGTTACCCCTTAACCGATTCGGGTAAGGAGCTTTCGCAATAAGTGCCGGGTCCATCATAGGAGAAGGAATAGGGGGTAGACGAGATCCCAAAAGAAGTGTGGGGACCGTCTGTGGAGAACTATAAGGGTTGGGTTGAGGTGTTGAGCCTAGTGGGAAATGGAGAATAGGCTCGTGAGAAGATGGTGGGGTAGAAGAACAAGGATCAGAATTAGAAGTGTGTGTGTGAGGAAAGGTCTCAGCCGGGGTGTTAATGATAGGATTTTCAATATCATCAATTCCTTCCCCGACATGATTGTTCAGCACTCTTCCCGATCTCAACGTTATGACGGCATTTACATTGTAATGCCCAGGATTCTGTAGGGGTTTAGAGGGAAGTTTCCCTTTTTCTCTTGCACTCATTTCGGCTTTAAGTCGTGCGATTTCAGCTTCCATCGATCTGATACTCTCATCTTGGGACGCTGAGTTTTTCTTTATCTCACTGACGGAAGATCTGACCTCAGTCGAAACCTCTATGAAATTTGATAAAAGTGATTTCATGGTTTGAGTGAATTAAGAGAATTCGTGAGAACAGGACAACTGCATAGGATTAGACTGTGAAGGAGTGTTGACCTGGTTGTGGAAATTTTGTGACTGGTAGGGGTGCTGAGTGATTTGAAGTGGTTGCTGTTGTGGTGGTAGAGCCCTTTGAAAATTATTTTGGCTTGGAACCGTGTTTTGAGATTGTTGTTGGTTCCAAGCAAAATTCGGGTGATTCCTCCAACCCTGATTGTACGTGGAAGAATATGGATCGTTTCTCGATCTTTGAAATGCGGCATTTGTATGATCGTGACCTTGAAACGCAGAGTTTAATGGACATTCTTCCGTTAAATGAGACGGATCAGAACAGCAACCGCATACAGTTTTGGGGAGCGACATTGGGTTTAGGGAGGCTGCAGAAAATTTGTGTTCCATAGCGTCGAGCTTCTTTTGCATTGCTGCCATCTTAGCTCGAACACCTATGGACACATCTATTTGGTTTACGCCACCCCTATTCAATGGTTGGGTTCCACTCTCCTACTGCAGTGATTTTTCAGCGAACTCTTCTAAAAACTTTCAAGCTTCCCCATCATCCTTAGTCATAAAAGTACCTTGACACATGTTTTCTTGGTTCTGTTTAGTGTTTAAGTTAATGCCCTCATATATGATTCGGCAAAGATCCCATCTCGGGATGCCGTGATGAGGACATTGAACCAATAGATCCTTGAAACGTTCAAAGCATTTAGAGAATGGTTCAGTAGGGAGCTGGGTAAATTGATTCAGTTCGCTACGGATTCGAGCTGTCTTTTGCATTGGGTAAAATTTCTTAAGGAATGCCGCGACGAATTCTTCCCAATTCGTAATAGAGTGTGCGGTAGTGTTATATAGCCACTTCTCGGCTATATCGCAAAATGTGAATGGAAGAAGACGTAGACGCATAGCATCCACAGAGAGTTATGACGTACCCATCATTGCGCATACGTTTTCAAATTTGGTAATGAAAACGTAAGCGTCCTCAGTCTCGAGTCCGTGGAATTTGGGTAAAAGGTTGATTTATTGGGGTTTAATTTCAAAGTTATCCCCATTGGTTGGTGGAATGGATAAGCAGGTCGAAAGAGGACCTCGCAGTGGATAGCACCTTTCTTGGAGAGAGATGCAGGGTGGATTCTGCGCACCAACGGACGGCGGCAGATTAGGGTTAAAGAAGTTCGATAGAGGTGGATCCATCGATGTGGGTGTGGTGGTGGGTAAAGAAGAAGTAAATGGAGAAATATCGACTTCGGAGTCGATAAAATGTACGCGGACTAAACGGGCACTAGAATCCCGTGTCCAGCCTATCTTGTATTAAAAAGGGTTAGTACAAGTGGCAGCGTGACTTATAATTAGGGGAAATGAATGAATGCGGTGATTGTTTTGAAAAAGGGACGGATTTTTGAAAAAAAATGATGCGACACAACAAATGCTGCACACAAAACCCTAATTCTAGGGGTCGCCTAGGTCAGATCTCTAGATTGCTCCTAACTGCCAGAAGACAAGACGCAGGATAAATTCTCCACTGCCTCTTTGTCTCTCCTGTGGCCAGGTAAGTGCCAGGTAAGTGGGAGGTTCTCCACTACGTAAGTAGTGGGCCTAATTAAGTAACCACTAGCCTTCGACACACTTTCCTAGACACCACAAGAGAAACGCGGATAAGCAATGAATTACCCACGGCCTTCTTCTGTCCTAAGTGAGCGCGACAGTCCTTAGAGTCATCTCTAGATCTTTTTTAGTTAATTGGGGTAAATGCGGATGCAAGTTTTGTGGTTTTCGGGGCCTAGGAAGGGTAATGAACTCCCCACCTAATTTGGATTTGGCCGTGCCCCTTAATATCCGTATTTAGAATGCAAACAACCAAGAAACAAAAACACGCACAAATTTAATTTTTGCAATTTGCGCGCTGCGATTATTTGCAAAGAAGCCTGCAGAAATTTGTTAGTTGGAGCAGAGAGAGGAGAAGAGAAGAAGGTAAGAAAGTACCTGAGAGAAAAATTGCACAGAGATCCCTCAAGGATGCCGCGGTTCCGCCGTAATTGCTGGCTAATGCCGCTCTTCCGCGGTCGTTTCAAGGGAACACTGCACCAAATTTCACCAGGGAGCTTCTGTAGACTCCCTTAGCTCTCTCGTATATTCCAAAAAATTTCTTCAATTGCACAACAGCTCCAGATTTCCTTGCAATGAACCACAACAAATCGTTTAGGGTTTTGAACGAATTTTGATCTCAAAATAACAATGGAATAAATCTTTCAATTCAAATTTCAATATGAAACGAATTAGCGCGTAATCCCCGGCAACGGCGCCATTTGATTGATTCTAAAATTCAAGACCGTGTCGTGTGTAACTCGAATGAATTTCTTTGTGTCGGTATTTATAAAATGAATAAAATTCACAATCAAAGAATTATATTTTACCGCAATCAACTACGGTGTCAGTTTTAGATTGTAAGTGAGTGCGGATCGTCCACAGGGATTGTGCGATTCGTTTCTATGTTTGATTTGTTTGAATTGAAAAGTTAATCGAAAAGAAAAGAAAACATGATTCAAGATTTTATCGATTGATTCAGGTGTCACTAGTCTAATCAAGAATCAAGAAAATGATAAACAATCGAGAATTGGGTTTCGATGATATTTCCAACCAAATGTCAAGAATCTAAATGAGGCTCGCAGGAATCGATCGGATCTATAGACGTGATATAATCTTAAGATATCGTATTCTTGTCCTTCGAAGAATTGATACTAGATCGATGATGATCGACGAGAGTTAGGGCTTTCTCGTGAAACTAGGATTTCATCATTTCACCCTTATTCTTTCGTCGATATCATTCACATTCTAGCCTCTAGCAAATTCAAGAAAAGATCGTAACTCCCCAATTTCGAGCGATATCAATCAAGAAAGCATCGCAATGAAACTGGGTTGTCGGTTCTTGAACTTGCTAGGGTTTACAAAACTCGTAGGAATCAAGAATCGTTTTAAGATATGTTACATCATCATTCTATTGATCGTCTCGACTCCTCGACGAGCGGAGTATTACTCAAACATCACAACAAGAACTATAACTACAAATTGAGATCGAATCATGATGCAAGAATTAAAAGAAAACAAGATAAAAGAATTTCACCTTTTATTTATATCAACAATTTCATTACAGTCGCTCAAGAACTACAAGAGGAAGAACTCGATTGTTGAATTGGCTTCGCTTTTCTCCGTGAGTCGTGGATCGGCTTGGACCACTTGCTCTGTTGAAGATCGCTTCGCTCCTAAAAGGTTGAAGGGCTTCTTGCTTGATTTGGTACTCTGGATCTTGGCTTTTGATTGGAATTAGGGTTAGGGTTTCACACAAGTCTTGTCATTAGACTTGTGGAAGAAGATGAAGAAAGAGGTAAAAAGATTGAATGGCTCTAGTTTGATACTAGATTGGGGATCCTCTACACCCTAGGTCTAGGCTTCTATTTATAGGCTTCCCAAACCCTAGGTCTAGTTTTGAAATTACAATTCCCTCCAAAAGTTTGTTGAGGAGCTTCTAGAATTAGTTTGTTAGGAGCTAGCTTAGGCTTTAAGCTAGGATTAATTAAGCTTAGAAACCCTAGTTTGCTGAACTGGCAGAAGTCTCTGGGGTCTTCTGGAATTTGACATGTCTTTCTGAAGTGTAGCCACTGGGAAAAGCATTTTGCACTAAATTTTGATGGCTGACGTGGCAGTGCCGCCGCGGAACCGCGGCGCAAGCCGGCTCCGGCCGCGGTTCCGCGGCCATGTTGGCTCATTGTGGCTTCAAAACTCCTGTGTTGCTTTGGGCTTCCTTTGGGGGTATGTATCTGATATGTTGATTTGTGTTTTGCCTGTTGGATTGCTACCAGATCTCAAAACATGGAGTTGGTGTAATGTTTGATCAGCACCATGTAAATTTTTGGCCTTTCTTCTGGATTTTCCTGCAAATTCTTAAGACAAGTGTTGCACAATATAGGGATAATGCGATGCCATGAAATGCAGTCAATTTCCTTTATAGTGCCGGTTTTAGAGTCTAACACATGCAATCTGATATTTAACGGGTGATTTGCTAATATGTGAAATATGAATACCGTACACTTATAAATGAATGCAAATGATAGGGAAATTGCCGGTTAAAAGATGCAGTATTTTCGACTGATCAACGAGCTTTGGGCCAATGCTCCCAAACCAGTTGGCTTTAGGGCATTAGGTGTAGAGACACCCCAGCGGACTTAATTACTCAAGTTACCTAGGCCCAAAAACAAAAGACAATTTAGCGTGAAAATCGTGATGATTCAATACGAACGGAGATATAACCGGCAGTTCAGTTATTTTTTGGATAAAAGACGTGTTTAGTGGGTTAGGTGTGTAATCATTCCAATCAAGTTTCAGATGGGTTATTTTTCAGAATTAGTTCCAATTAAGGCATCAATAACATTCCTTCATATTCACTTCACTTCATAAACTATTATTGATATTACTTATTTCAGAACAAACCTATTTGATCCTCAGAAAATCATTTATCCATTTAAAAGTTTTTAGACATAATAGACTTGTCATCTAATTTCCAGAACTCACGACACGTGTAGTGTGATGTAAAGACGTATATCAGCTATAGTTAACTTCAAAGGAGAGTTATCTTTCAGGTTTTCAAAATCTAAAAATAAGATTTAGTTATTCTTATCTTATCAAACAAAACCGTTGAAATGTTGAATCAGAGTTTTTCCACTAGCTAACTTGACAGAAAAGTTTTTATGTTTTTAGAATTTTTTTTGATTTTTATGGATTTTATGGATTTTAATATGCAGATGCAAAATATACATATTAATGCGAAGGTTAGAAATGCGTACCGAGTGTACCCCCAAACTTAAACTGGACAGTGTCCTCACTGTCATTGCATGAAGAGATCATTGAAGGGTCAAAATTGTCGGTTAGATATACACATTTTTTTGTTTTTTTTTGTTTTTAAAGAAAAAGAGTAAAAAAGGAAAAGAATATCCACAAATAAATACAAAATGGTATATAAATACCCCCAAACTTATTTGGAACAGTGTCCACTGTTCTTGGCTAGATAACCGAAGTTTGGTGGTAGGCAGAGGAAGATTATGCAGGGTAAACCGGCTCCTGTAAGACCAGGAGCTCCTCTGTTGGTTCGGTGCTAAGGTACGGTTTAAGTCGGTGTCCGTTTACTTTGAAAAATGAACCGTCCTTTGGATTCTCCAAATCCACAGCGCCATGCAGATACACATTCCGCACAAAATACGGCCCTTTCCAGCGAGATCTGAACTTTCCTGGATGGAAGTGTAGCCAGGTGTCTTAAAGCAGTACCTGTTGACCAGGTACGAAAGTTTTGCGCAAAAGGTGTTTATCATGAAACACCTTCGTTCGGTTTTTAACGACAACCGCGTTATCGTAAGCCTCATCCCTAAGCTCGTTCAATTCGTTCAACTGCAGCTTCCGATGGCTGCCCGCATCTTCGAGAGACAGATTCAGTTCTTTTATCGCCCAAAATGCACGATACTCTATTTCGACAGGGAGGTGGCTAGCCTTTCCGTACACAAGCCGATAGGGAGACATGCCAAGATCGGTCTTATAAGCCGTTCGAAATGCCCAAAGGGCATCAGTTAGTTTCAATGACCAATCCTTTCGGTTCTTGGAAACCGTCTTCTCCAGTATCTGCTTGATTTGCCGATTTGAAACTTCGGCTTACCCACAGGTTTGGGGGTGGCAGGGCGTAGAGAGCTTATGATTAATGGAATATTTCCGCATCAAGGCCTCAAAAGTCTTATTGTAGAAATGAGTTCCATTGTCGCTAATGATCGCTCGGGGGTGCCCAAACCGGGAGAAATTTTTTTCTTTAAGAAACCTAACGACAACCTTGTTGTCGTTAGTCCGGCTGGGCACAGCCTCGACCGACTTAGAGACATAATCAACAGCGAGAAAGATGTACAAGTTCCCGAAAGATCTGGGAAATGGCCTCATGAAATCTATCCCCCAAACGTCGAAAATCTCCACAACCAAGATTGGTTGGAGCGGCATCTCTTTCCTCCGGGATATCCGGCCCAAGTGTTGGCACCGGGAGCAAGTCTTGCAATAGTCATGAGCGTCTTTGAAGAGTTGTGGCCAGTAGAAACCACATTGCAAGATTTTCTCAGCTGTCTTTCTGGGGCCAAAATGCCCCCCACATGCTTGATCGTGGCAAAATGACACCACACTCTTGAATTCATCGTCAGGGACACACCGACGAATAATCTGGTCGGACAGTACTTGAACAGATAGGGTTCATCCCAGTAAAAGTGTTTTACTTGGGATAAGAATCGAAGTCTGTCCTGACTTGACCATTCAGTCGGTAATAACCCTGTGGCCAAATAATTCACAATATCCGCGAACCAGGGTTCGCGAGATACCGTCAAGAGCTGTTCATCCGGAAAAACGTCGTTGATCGGAAGTTGAGGCGACGACGAAGAAGGAAGTCGTGAGAGATGGTCGGCGACTACGTTTTCATATCCTCTTTTGTCCTTGATGACAAGGTCAAACTCTTAAAGCAAGAGGATCCAACGTATTAGCCGAGATTTTGCATCTTTCTTCACAAAAAGATGGCGTAGAGCAGAATGGTCTGTGTAGACAATGACTGGAGAGCCGATGAGGTAGGGCCTGAACTTTTCTAAAGCAAATACAACAGCTAAGAATTCCTTCTCAGTTGTTGTATAATTAAGTTGGGCGTCGTTTAGGGTTCGGCTAGCATAATAGATTACGTGCGGCATCTTGTTGATGTGTTGTCCAAGGACAACACCAATGGCAAAGTCGGATGCATCGCACATAATCTCAAATGGGTGCGTCCTGTCAGCTGAAGAAAGAACGGGAGCAGAAGTGAGTGAGCTTTTTAATGACTCGAATGCAGTCACACAGCTCGAGTTGAAGTCGAATGGCGTGTCCTTGGCCAGTAGAAGAGTCAAGGGCCTAGCAATCTTGCTAAAGTCCTTGATGAACCGTCTATAGAAACCGGCATGGCCAAGGAAGGCTCGGATGTCTCGGACGCATCTGGGAGGAGGGAGATTGGAAATGACCTCAATCTTCGCTTTGTCAACCTCTATGCCATTTTGCGAAATGATATGTCCTAAGACAATACCTTCGCGCACCATGAAGTGACACTTCTCCCAATTCAAAGTGAGGTTCTTGTCCTTACATCGGGTAAGGACAGCGTCAAGATGCAGCAAACACTCGTTAAAGGAATCGCCGAAGATGGAGAAATCGTCCATGAAGATCTCCAGGAATTTTTCCACCATGTCTGAGAAGATTCCCATCATACACCGCTGGAAGGTAGCGGGCGCATTACATAACCCAAAGGGCATGCGACGATATGCGAACGTGCCTAAAGGACAAGTGAATGTATTCTTGTCCGGGTCTTTTTCGGCGATGGGAATCTGATTATAGCCGGAGTAGCCATCAAGAAAGCAGTAGTACTCGTGTCCGGCCAATCATTAAAGCATTTGGTCAATGAAAGGTAGCGGAAAGTGGTCCTTCCGCGTTGCGGGGTTGAGTTTTCTGTAATCGATGCATACTCGCCACCCAGTTTGGGTGCGAGTAGGGATTAACTTATTCGCCTAGTTAGTAATGACCGTTATGCCTGATTTCTTGGGGACAACGTGAATGGGGCTAACCCACTGGCTATCAGAGATAGGGTAAATGATACCACTATCCAGACACTTCACGATTTCCTTTTTCACAGCCTCCTTCATGACTAGGTTGAGTCGCCTTTGTGGATCCCTGGCTGGTTTGGCATCATCCATCAGATGAATGTGATGTTCAACAATCATGGGACTAATCCCCTTGATGTCCGCCATGGACCAGCCAAAAGCTTGCCTATTGCTGTGCAAGACCGCAAGAAGGGCTTTCTCTTGCTCTGGAGCTAGAGAAGCCGAGATGATAACAGGGAGGTGTTAGTGTATATGCCCTAGGGGTCATTATTGTATCATACTAGTTTGTATATTACTTAATGGAAGCTTGGGATATTCACATGTATATAACAGTCTTGCTAAACATGGTAGTATGCTACTTGGTTTTTCTATATTAATATGTGAGTATACGTATTGATAGAGCTCTTAGGATCTTGCTTGACTACGAGCGTTGTGATGGCAGTCACACTAGTGGGGGCTGGGTAGTCTATAAGCACATCCTTATTCAGGTCCCTAGTCGTAGGATTATCGAGACAGGGCATCGATACTCCGGAGTAGACTAGTGTGTACGCTTCTCATCCCAGTTAGGGAGATGGTCTGTCCCACAGCCGCCAGTACGTCGTACTGGAGATAGTATGCAGGTGCTCGTTAGGTTACGGGTACACCGGACAGGACTCACAGGGAACTGTTGGTTGGTTTTATACCGGTCGTCAGTGAACAGTTCCCAGGTGACATGAGTACAGCATAGTCCACAGACTTGACACTGCTACTTCGCCTCGAGTGTGTCCCACTGTTCTTAGATTGCTACCCTACCATGACTCAAAGGAGTCGTGCAAACAGGTAGCAGTTGGGTGCAGTCCCGAGCACTTGGAGGCAGTGGCGGTTCGTCTCTCCCGGTATTGGGGGTTGATATCGCACTGTGTCAGAGATCCATTACGCAAAGTCCCTGGCCAGGGCAAGCGAGATTTGCTGGTAGGTTCCAGTAGTTTCTCAGGGTGTAATGGGCTTCGCTCCGACACGACTTATACCGCTATTAGGGGACTGACGCTTGCCACCCCCTAGGCCCGATATGCAATAGTCTTAGACGAATAGACCGGACTGTACGGAGATTGTCACATCAGACTCAGTAGGAGTTCGGATGGGTTTTCTCATCGGCCTTCTTATCGACATCTACCTGGGGACCGTTACGTACAGCTAGTGCCGCTTGCGGTCTGTGGTTAAACCCACTGCCAGCGTAGTAGTCGAGTCTCTAGAGTTCCACACAGAGAGTTTCCCTACTCCAGGCGAAACGATATAGAGGTCGTATGGTTTTACGACAAGGGTTCGGACGCATACGTGTGTTTTCGCACGTACGACATCCGGAAAGTTTTTACTAGTCGGCTTTGGTTTAAGCCAGTTTCTAGTATCCGGTTATTGGATTTATACAGCCTAAAGTTTTTCCGTGTTTTCACGGATAGGAGGGGCGTTCTCGTAATTGCGCGAGAAGCTTCTAGAAGACGGTGACTTGGGGGTTAAGGTGGCATATGCATTAAATGAGATTAGTGAGTCATTTGAGTGATTCATCCAAGTCATTAATGCATCATAAATGCTTAATGACTCATGGAGATGAATCACCCTCTTATATTTATTAAGCATGATGATTAATCATTCATTTTCTTTTGTTGGATAAATCATAATGCTTGATATATATTATGATAGCTTATTATCTCATTTTATGCTCTTGCTCACTTTCTCTCTCCTCAAGCTCTCCCTCTTCAAACCCTAATCCTCCCCTCTCATTTGTTGAGACCAAGGATTAGAGTAGACTACTTAATCCTTAACCATTCTCTATATCACCTAGGTTACTTAGATTAGCTATTTAAGAAACCTAGTTACCTCTAGTTTGAGGTGAAGCTTGTAGTAAAGCTCTCGGGTGGATCTTCTTCTACATAGAGAAGGCCGGACAGGACGTGGAGAACGACAAGACGATGGACTCAGATCTTTAGGTATAATCACTTATCATAGTAGTTAACTCTTCTATGGTTTCTTGTTAGTTATTGTTTATGCAAAGATTCTCGGTTAGTCGATGTTTACGTTTTAAACAAGATCGTTTTTCATTATTCCGCCTCCCCGCAAGTCGTGGGGTGTTGTACATCGACTTACAGTGGTATCAGAGCCTCGCTAAACAATAATTAACTCATTAGCAAAGTCGTAAGAATTTCGAACGCAAAAAGAACCGGAAAAATCATCGTTTTAACACTGTTTCTGTCGAATTTAAAACAGGCCCTAAAAATTTTTCAGGGACCTGCAGAATAGCAAGCATGAAATTATAGGGCTACTGAAGAAATTTGGACCCCCAACTCGGCTAACTCACCGCGGAACCGCGGTGGATCCATGCGATCCGCCACGGATCCGCGGCCGAATTAGGGCCGAGTCGGCCCAAATTTTTTCAGTAACCCCTTTGTGTTAACAGTGATATTTCTGGATATTTTATTTTCTGCTAAGATCTCAGGTGCACAGAGAGGTTTTGCAGTAGAATCTAAAATGTTTTGCTCGATCGAAATTTTACGATGTTTGCTAATATGATTATATCTGTGTTTGTATAATGTGTTCGTAAACCTCCCCTAACTGCTAGTATGTCGGTTGGCAGGGGGTTGCACATTTCTGTAATGGTTTTTACTGTTTGTGGTTGTGAACTGTATTGGACTGTTGTGATGATTAGCCGGGGTTTGAGATAGGTTGTTATATTCATTCATTCAATGTAATTGTAATATGCTGTAAAATTATTTTGCGGGGCGCATCCAGGTTGCGGTTGTAGCTACCGTTGTATTATTTCATTTTACTGCTTTTGCTCCTAGGATAGACCCAAGATGGGGTGCACAAACTACCGGGTACTTTGAAGTGTTTAGTGGCCTACTCACTTTGTTGAGGGAGACCGCTTCACTTCGGGTATTTGACGGGTAGTTTGCCGTACCCGTAGGGGTCTAGGATGGGGTAATGGCTATTCATCACAACTGTGTAATCCGTCTTTTGTTGCAGGCTCTAAACAAACGCGGATTGCTTGCAAATCCAATAAAGTTCATATGAGATCTGGAATGCCTATTATTGCGTCAGACGAATGTACAATATCTATATATGATAGCTATTTAGACGTCACTTATGTTTTACACCCGCGCTAGCCCAGCCCCCGCTCTGCCGTTAGTTAAGTAACCTAACGGGTGATGACGGGACCCCGTGGCAAATGCGGATGGCATAAGAGGACGTTGTATTTTCGTTGTTTTCTGCAATGATAGGTTAATGATGGGACGCATTATTTATAATGCAAAGAAAATAAACCAAAAGATGAATCGTTGGAACAATTTAAAAGAAACCACTCGGTTTATTTAAAACAGATGATATTTTTTTAATTGCGGAGCTTTAACTACTCCTTCTAAAAAGCTATCAGGTTCCTTCTGTCATATCAAGTTCACTACGTTCACGGTTTCGCCAAAACCATTCGTAGCCCTCCGTCATTTCATTTGGGTATTCAGTAGTATTCAAGCTATGTATTTTGACCAACGCCAAGGCATAGTGTTTGGTAGCTGCTGGGTATTCATTTGTTGCATAGATAGATGAGTTGGTTTGGGACAGTCGTATTATCATTTTATCCAACGTCAAGGATATGTACGGATGGGTTCAAATTAACAAGATAATGATGGGTAGAACTTGACATGTGACTTATGACATTTTGACCAACGCCAAGGTCATAAGAGCATGGGGCAAAAATATATATCGGGAATTTCTAATGAAACTGAAATTTGCAAAGAGTTGCATACCATTTGGAGTTTGATGAATGTTGGTAGGATTCCTTCAACATTATCATACGATGATATTTGGATCCCGATCCTACTGTGAGTATATGCTACTCATCAGGATATTCGTCACTTAACGATCAATGCTATAAACCAAGTAGGTGTCAAGAAAGGTGTCAGCGGGGTTACGCCCCCAGAGAAAAGAGGTTATTTAATTAAGGAACTTCGCGAAAACGTTGGAAAACCTCCCTCGAAGTACCGACACCAGCCTGGCTGAACGGTTAAGCAAGTATTGTACAGTGAGAATAGTCCTGGCTAATTCTTCTTTTATGGTTTGAGGAAGGATTTGAGAAACAGTGGGAGCCATCCAGTTTAGATAAATTAAAAACCATTCTAAACTTGCAGGAGCATCACGCTAAAGAGTTTTCTTCTCTCTCTCCTAATTGCAGCAACCTTGAAAATGACTGGACTTAAGTTACTTTTAGAGAAAAATATACTGACAGGGCCAAACTATAAAGATTGGCTGCGGAATGTCAAAATGGCTTTGACCTATGACAAATTGGGGTACGTCCTCACCGCTAAGGCACCTGCTGTCCCTGGTCCCAAATCCAGTAATGCGGATAATGAAATCCGCAAAACCTGGGATTTCGATTGCGCGAAAGCCAAGTGCATCATGCTTGCCTCGATGAACAATGAACATCAGAGGAGGCACGGGGATATGGAACTTGATGCCATATTTCTCCATACAAAGGAACTTTATGGAGAGCAATCTCGTATAGCAAGATACGAGACCACTAAGAACTTGTTTCGAGCGAGGTTGGCTGTCGGGTCATCGGTAGGAGAACATGTCCTAAAGATGATCGGCTATATAGAAGAGCTCGCAGACCTTGGGACGACTTTGGATAATGAGCTCTATACATACCTTATTCTCCAGTCCCTTCCTTCCACCTACGCCCAGTTTATCCTGAACTTCAACATTCAAAGAAAAGAAGTTGAACTTCCGGAACTCCTGAACATGTTAAGGAGTGCAGAGGGCACCTTGCAGAAGGCAAGGGAAACACCCGCTATGTTTGTTAGCGGTGCTTCTTCTTCCGGGTCCAAGGCTAGGGCCAAAGGAAGGAAAAAGAAGGCCGCCCCCAGACCTAGAGGAGGTGTAAGTAAGGTGGGAGGGAAGGGAAAGAAAAAGTTTGCGGTACCGGTAGTGGGCCAGGATGAGTGCTTCCATTGTCATAGGAAAGGGCACTGGAAAAAGGATTGCAAGGCGTGGAACGCCAAGAACCAAGAACCGAAGCAAGCTGTGGCTTCGACTTCAGGTGTGTTTTTAATTGAGAATTGTCTGTCAATCAACTCTACTTCCTGGGTATTGGATACCGGATCAGGATCTCATATTTGCAATTCATTGCAGGCACTGAGAAACCGTAGAGTGCTAAAGGAAGGTGATATGACCCTGATGGTTGCTAACGGAGCTAGCGTGGGAGCTGTGTCTGTAGGGGATTATAACCTGGGATTGACGAGTGGACACATTTTGGTTTTACATAACTGTTTTTGTGTACCCAGCTTAACGTGTAATATCATATCTGTTTCCTTGTTATCAAATAAAGGTTATGATTTCACGTTTGGAAGTGGTGTTGTTAACATCCACCTTAATCATAGTTTGATTTGGTTCGGTACACTGGAAAACGGTATATATGTGTTAAACCAACTCTAAATTTTCAATGTCCAGAACACACCGAAAAGAAAGTCTCCAGATTTAAATAAAGCTTTCTTATGACATTGTAGACTTGGTCACATCAATGAGAGAAGGTTGATTAAGTTGCATAGAGAAGGATATTTGGACTCGTTCGAATATCAAACTTATGACACTTGTCAATCTTGTCTCAAAGGAAAGATGACAAAGACTCCATTTACTGGACATGGAATAAGAACGAGTGAGCTCTTAGGACTCATACACAGCGATGTATGTGGTCCAATGTCTACACATGCAAGAGGTGGTTTTTCCTATTTCATTACTTTCACGGATGATTACTCAAGGTACAGATTCATTTATCTGATGAAACATAAATCCGAGGCTTATGAGAAATTCCAAGAGTATAAGAATGAAGTAGAAAACCAAACCGGCAAAAGTATCAAGACACTAAGATCTGATCGAGGTGGTGAATACTTGAGTGCCGAGTTCCTAGGTTACCTAAAAGAGAAAGGAATTCTCTCTCAGCTTACTCCTCCATACACTCCACAGCATAACGGTGTATCGGAAAGACGGAATCGAACCCTATTGGATATGGTACGATCCATGATGAGTAATGCTGAGTTACCGCGATCTTTTTGGGGTTATGCGCTAGAATCAGCGGCATATCTTTTGAACATGGTACCTACCAAGACTGTGCCTACCACGCCATATCAGATGTGGAGTGGGAAGAAACCCTATCTTCAGTATCTGAAAATATGGGGATGTCCAGCTTTTGTTAAAAAGTAGCATGTGGACAAGCTCGAGGCACGATCAGTAAAGTGTAAGTTTGTGGGATATCCAAAGAACTCCAAGGGGTATCTATTCTATTACGCAGAGGAACAAAAGGTGTTTGTTTCTCGTAATGCCAATTTTCTAGAATATCAGTTTTTAGAAAAGGAAATAAATGGGAGCGAAATAGAACTGGAAGAAATTCCAGAACCACAAACTAATACTGAAAGTTTGGTAGAACAAGTAGTTCAAGAAGAACAGGACATTCCCGCACCCCTCCGTAGGAGTAGTAGGCCGTCTCATCCGCCTGAGAGATACTACGGTTTTCTCATAGATGGGGATATAGAGGATTGCATCATAGATGATGATGATGAACCTACTAGCTTCCAGCAGGCCATCCAGAGCGGCGACTCGGTACGATGGCTAGATGCAATGCGGACCGAAATGGAGTCCATGTACACCAACAAAGTATGGACATTGGACTTTGCTCCAGATGGGGTAAAACCCATATGATGCAAATGGATCTTCAAGAAAAAGATTGGTGTAGATGGACAGGTGGAAACCTATAAGGCTAGACTTGTTGCAAAGGGTTTTCGTCAAAGACCTGGTTTGGACTATGACGAAACTTTTTCTCCAGTGGCTATGCTCAAATCCATTCGGGTCCTTCTTGCTATTGCTGCCTTCCATAATTATGAAATCTGGCAGATGGACGTAAAGACGGCTTTTCTGAATGGAAATTTAGAAGAGTGCGTCTATATGGATCAGCCAGAGGGTTTCAATCAGAGTGGGAGCAGCGGGAAAGTATGCAAGTTGCTTAAGTCCATTTATGGACTAAGGCAGGCATCACGGAGTTGGAACATCTGTTTTGATGAAACAGTCAAAGAATATGACTTTATCAAAAATCCAGATGAACCGTGCATATATAGTAAAGTTGTAGCAAGAACTGTCGTATTCCTCGTCTTGTACGTGGATGACATTCTATTGATAGGAAATGACATTTCTATGATACAATCTGTCAAAGAATTCTTGTCACACAGGTTCTCCATGAAAGACCTGGGTGATGCCTCTTACATTCTGGGGATCCGGATCTATCGTGATAGATCCAAGAGGATGTTGGGACTTTCGCGGTCCAGGTATATCGACACTGTACTGAAAAGATTCAGTATGGAAGATTCTAAGCGCGGTAATCTACCGGCTTGTCACGGAATCACCCTATCCAAAGAGATGTCTCCAAAGACTGATTTGGAAAGGGAACGCATGTCTATTATACCCTACGCTTCTGCGGTAGGCTCTATAATGTATGCGATGTTGTGCACCAGACCAGATGTAGCTTACGCACTGAACGTGGTAAGCCGGTATCAGTCAGACCCAGGGGAGAAACACTGGATAGCAGTAAAGAACATTCTCAAGTACCTGAGGAGGAATAAGGAGATGTTCTTGGTTTACGGCGGAAAAGACCTCAGGATGGAGGCCTATGCTGATTCCATCTTCCAGAGTGATAAGGACGATTCCAAGTCCATGTCAGGTTATGTCTTTACCCTCAATGGAGGGGCGGTGTGCTGGAAGAGTTCCAAGCAGGACACCATTGCTGACTTGACGATGGAAGCGGAGTATATTGCTGCTTGCGATGCCGCAAAAGAAGCGGTCTGGATGAAGAAGTTCCTAACAGAACTTCAGGTGGTTCCTACCATTGTTGATCTAATACCTCTGTATTGCGACAACAACGGAGCTATAGCTTTAGCGAAGGAACCAAGGTCCCATCAGAAGTCCAGACACATCTTAAGGCGGTATCACCTGATCAGGGAGATCATTGATCGTCGGGAGATCGAGGTTCGGAGAGTTGCTACTGAAGAGAACATTGCTGATCCATTCACAAAGGCCCTACCTAAGATTCAGTTCGAGAGGCTACTCGAGATCATCGGTCTTCGATATGCCAGTACATGGCCCTAGTGCAAGTGGGAGATTGTTAGTGTATATGCCCTAGGGGCCATTATTGTATCATACTAGTTTGTATATTACTTAATGGAAGCTTGGGATATTCACATGTATATAACAGTCTTGCTAAACATGGTAGTATGCTACTTGGTTTTTCTATCTTAATATGCGAGTATACGTATTGATAGAGCTCTTAGGATCTTGCTTGACTACGAGCGTTGTGATGGCAGTCACACTAGTGGGGGCTGGGTAGTCTACAAGCACATCCTTATTCAGGTCCCTAGTCATAGGATTATCGAGACAGGGCATCGATACTCCGGAGTAGACTAGTGTGTACGCTTATCATCCCAGTTGGGGAGATAGTCTGCCCCACAGCCGTCAGTACGTCGTACTGGAGATAGTATGCAGGTGCTCGTTAGGTTACGGGTACACCGGACATGACTCACAGGGAACTGTTGGTGAGTTTTATATCAGTCGTCAGTGAACAGTTCCCAGGTGACATGAGTACAGCATAGTCCGCAGACTTGACACTGCTACTTCGCCTCGAGTGTGTCCCACTGTTCTTAGATTGCTACCCTACCACGGCTCAAAGGAGTCGTGCAAACAGGTAGCAGTTGGGTGCAGTCCCGAGCACTTGGAGGCAGTGGCGGTTAGACAAGATTCGTCTCTCCTGGTATTGGGGGTTGATATCGCGCTGTGTCAGAGAGCTGTTAGTTATATGTATGCCCTAGAGGCCATTACTGTACATAGGATGTATATTGTAGTGGATGTTCGGACATATATAGGGAGGACTTTCTTGCTCGACATGATAGTATGCTATCTGGTTACTCTTTACCTTAACGTTTATACTGATTGTCTCTCTGTTTCATGTTGGTAATGCCCTTAGGATGTGTACTTGACTACCTTGACTATGATGCAGATCATACTAGTGGGGACATGGTAGTCCATAAGTACATCCTTCAAGGTCCCTAGTCGTGGGTGTATCGAGACGGGGCATCGATATACCAGAGTAGACTAGCGTATACTTTCTCGACCCATACAGATGGGCGATGGATGATCCCATATCCATTGGTGTTTGACATCAGAGATGATATACGGGTGCTCAGTAGAGACTGGGTACACTAGACGGACTCGCCGAGAACTCCCAGATGGTATTATACCTCACGTCAGATGGCAGTTCTCTGGTGACACTCGTACAGGTTAGTCTGTAGACCCGAGATCGTCATAGAGTCTTGTGTGATTCCCACTGTGCTTTGATTTCCACCTTACCACGTCCAAGAGGGCGTGCAAAACGGTGGCTTTTGGGTACAGTCCCGAATCACATGGAGGCAATGAGCGATAGGAGGGGATTCGTCTCTCCCGGTATAGGGAGTTGATGTTGCGCTGTGTTCGATTGGCTATAACCGGAAATCCCTGGCTAGGGTTGCTGAGATTTACTAGTAAGTGTTACCAGTAGTTTCTCGAACTGTTATAGACCTCATATCGACACGACTTATCGAGCTACTGGGGTCTGACGTTTACCACCCCTAGGCGAGATATGCGACATATCAGACGAATAGACCGGACTGTACGGTAAGTGTTACTGGTTGGATTCACAGGAGTGTGAGCGGGCTTGCTCGTCGATCTTCTGATCGCTCAATACCCGGGTGGCCGTTACGTTTAGCAGACCGCTTGCGGCTTGTGGGTGTTTGATATGATCATCACCTGCTGCCGGCGTATTGACGAGTCTTTAGAGTCCTACACAGAGGTTTCCTGGCTCAAGCGAAAAGAAATAGGAGCGCATATGAGATATGTGCGGGACCGAGAGTAATGCGTGTATGTGATACCGTATTCCATTCTCGTGATGAATGTATCGAATGGTTGTATGCGATATAACCTAGTTATCGAATCAAGGATTGTTTCGATAAGCCGATACATTGGATATTAGTCGGTTATATACGATATGACCGGATCGTTAAATCAAGTGTTGATTTAATGATTTAATGTATAATTATATATTTGATATATTACTTTGCATTAACTAGTATTGGTTCACTTTAAATGGATTTTCTCACTTCATATGCACATTGTATATGTGATATATTTTTGTGCACTTGTTTGTATCATGTTTGATGATACTTGCTAACTTGAGTTTGTGTAAAGATTAAACCATGGTTATATGTAATGGTTAGGGTTTTGATCTTATTTTGTTATTCTTTTTATTTATTTATTTATTATTTTGGCAAGAAACAAAAGGGTGGTTACTTTTGTTTTTTCTTTGAAGCTTCATGAAGCTTTGAAGCATTGACCATTTGTTTCTTAGCCTTAACCCTAACCATTCACCTAACCCTAGTTTACTCTCTACACTTGACCATGGTTAGTATATGATAAGTATTCATTTATTTTCATTTGGAAAATAACTTATCATAATTCTTTTTCTTCTTCTTCTTCATCTTCAAAGATGACGAAGCTTGCTACCAACAATGGCAACTCTTGAAAATGAGTGAGAAATCCAATTCTAAAGTGAACCCACTTCCTATTTCTTTATCCTCTACCTCTTGCCAAGTAGTATAGGGTGTTTTCTTCATAAGTTTCATGACTTGGTGAAGTGGGAGCTTGATCTTGTGATGCCTCGACGTAGATCATCTTCGGTATCGAAGCCGACGACCTAGCCTGCCCATTTCTCCGATGAAACCGATGCTAGAGTCATGGATTCGATTTGGACAGCGGAGGGACGTCATCACGGAGCCTAGGAGGTGGAGGACCGGATCTACAAAGGTTGTAGCTTCTTTCCTTTAAGTTAAAGTTGTTTACTTGCATCGCATCGTCTATATATCTAGTTAACGATCCGTATTAGGGTTTCTCGGCACTTGTAAAATTTCAATTGGCCATGTTTGATCACTTGTGAGACCTCATTAGTGTGCCTAGGAACCCTACAGTGGTATCAGAGCCTAGCTAGAGCCACAGACGATGCGTAGACGGAGTTAGAAGTCCGATCGAACCAAAACCCAAACCCAAAAAATACTCTCTGTACATTTTTTAAATTCGGGGATTTTTTAATATTTAAAATATGCAGAAAAATCAGCAGGTGATTGTAAGAGTTACTGTGAAATTCGATAGCCTAATTCCATTAAAGCGCGGCGGAACCGCGGCATTATCATGGCTAATGCGGCGGTTCTGCGGCCACTTAGCCTCTTTAGTCAGTTCTTTTTGCACAGTAACTTCTATATTTCATTGCTGAGTTTCCTGGGAATTTTTAATCTGAACTCAAGAGTTGAGTTTTCTGGGTTGTATTGGGGACTCGGTGTTTCGATCGGATTGTCTAATTTTGTCTGTGTGTTTTCCGGATATTTTTGAATATGTTAAAAAGTTCGACCGGATATAAATACCCATTTTATCCCCTGCCGGGAAATTTCCAATTGTTGGATTTTTCCGTAGTTTAACGACGTTCTAAGTAGTGCAAGTAACGTGATGGTCCCTCTAGAAGACAACAAACCTTAACTCGATTATGTGACCGTCTTGAACTGCTCTTTGAACCTTCGGGTTTGGGGCAGTACGGCGTGCCACATGTGAGGCGTTGGCTTGACCCTTCTACGGCTGGACCGTTGGTACTGAGGCATGAACTGAATGTTTTTAGACTTATTTCATGTATTGAGCTGTATCGGGAAAACTTGGGTGTTCGATTGTTCGATCGAAAAGTTTAACATTTTCTATTTATCCGGAATGTGATACAATACTTGGAATTCACAACCAGTTATGAGATAACTGAATGAATGTTATAAATTCAGCGGTTTAGTCTCACTTGATCGGTTGCCATGGAATTTTGATGTGATCAAAATTCCGTCGCAATCACGCAGCGTACGCGGATACTCGCCGGGTAAACTTAATAGACAGCTACACCCCATAGCCCCGACCAAGTGACTGTAGGAGAACCCCGTCGCCGAAAGCATCCGTTCGGGTGCTCGTGGTAGCGGTGTTCCGCCTTGGTGCACTTAGTCGACGGTATCGGGGGTGCGGCCGCCTACTAAAGTTTGCGACGAGCATTCGATCAGTTTTTCGGGAATCCTGTTGAATTGCCCGACATGATATTGAAAAGTGTTTTCGATAATGAGACTAAAATGCGGGGTTTATGAATGTCAGGCATGCGATGTCTAAGTATTTCGTTTGGCTAGGCATACGATGTCTGAAGAGATTGCGGATTCCAACTGTTGTAGTTTTACATTTTTTTTTCTGTGACCGTAAGTGTAATATGTGATATCGCCGGTTTCGTTGCTATATGTCAACGACAATTGGGATACGCATGTTTACTTACGTTGATGACATGTGATGTTATGTGTTGCTGGATATGTTATATTGGATCGTCGTGTTTGAATAGCCGGGGTTTTTTTATATGAGATGAGTGTTTTTCATTTTCTTTCATGTAAAAACTTGTATGTAATATTCTTTTATTGGGGCACTTCCAGGTTGCGGATGTTGTCACCATTTGTATATTATTTACTTTTCTGCATTAGGATAGACCCAAGGAGGGGAGCACAAGTAACCGGGTTCTGGGGTCCAGTGGGAGACCAACTCGAGGAGTCGAGTCCGGGTCTCCTAACTCTAGAATTGGTAGGGTTGCTTGCCGCTCTCGTAGGGGTCTAGGGGTGTGGGTTTGGCTATTCATCGCGACCGTGGAATCCGTGTTTTATACTGGCTCGTATTGAAAACACGGACGTCCTAGTATATCCAATATTTCATATGCTTCTTCTGCTGCGATATCTGTGATGTGATCATGTGATGTTCTGTGATAGATACAGTATATAGTATATATGATATATTATATAGGCGTTACTTATGTTTTACACCCGCGCTAGCCCTGCCCTGCTCTGTCGTTAGTTACCTAACCTAACGGTGCACGAGGGGACATCGAGGCGAATGCGGATGGCATAAGTGTACGTCGTATTTATCTGTGATGTTTAGGTATATTAAATGATGGGAATTCATTAATGTGATTAATGAAAGAAAAGAAACCTAAGATGTTGTAGAATCGAATTTCAAAATAAAAAGGTAGCTACAGTTCTTGCTTTGCATCGTGGTGTTCCTTGTAGAACATCTTGCACCTTATTCGATAGGGAAAGGACTGAGATCCCTTCACCGGGAGTGACTCCTTTAGCAATAACTGGCAGATGCTACAACCTTCGGTCTGTCTTTTGATTGCTTCTATAGTTTCTGCTTTGCACAGTGATATATATAATATATCCCGCACCTCATTCGACGAGAAAAGGGCCGACGATCCCTTCACCGGGAGTGACCCCTTTAGCAAAACTAGAAAAGCCTAAAAAACACTCCATTTTAAAATCATTTGATTCTACAACGATATCAAGTTCATTACGCAATAGCTTTTCAGAAAAACCTGTCGTAGCCCTCCGTCATTTCAGATAAGTTGTATATAGTATTCGTGCTGCATTTGTTGGCTTTCGTCAAGGTGCAGTGTGCGGTAGCTATATGCTGCTTATCTGCTGCATACGATGCGATTGGATTAGGGTAGTCGTGCGGCTTTGTTGGCTTTCGTCAAGGGTCGTGCGGGTGGGTTTAATTCAATCAGGAAATAACGGGTTGAACTTGACTAGCGGGCTATGGTTTGTTGGCTTTCGTCAAGGTCATAGCACGTTAGGGGCAAAATATTATCGGGAATTTCAAGTGTTGAAATTTGCAATGAGATTGCATACCTTCTATGAGATAGTTGGATCCCGATACCCGCTGCGAGTAAGAGTTACTCCTGGGAGAGTTTTACACATTACAATTAGCCGATTAAGTAGGTGTCTAGAAAGGTGTTAACGAGGTTACGCCTCTGGGAAAACGAGGTTTACATTAATTAGGTCCGTGCGAAAGCACGGGGCACCTCCCTCAAAGTACCGACACTGGCCTAGCTGAAAGATTGACGAACTTGTAGTGTGTAATTAATCCCGGCTAGTCTTTCCTTTTAGGGTTTGAAGGAAGATTTGATAAAAACAGTGGGAGCCATCCTGATTAGATAAAATAATAACCAATCTATTCTTGCAAGAGCGCACACAGAGTGTTTTCTTCTCTCTCTCTCCAGGTTGCGACCATATCACGCCTTAATCAAGATAATAATACGGATTTTGACCGAACTCGCTTGTTATACTGTGCTGGGGAACGTTGGTCCCTCTCCAACTTATAATTGTTATAAGACAGAGCAGGAAATTGGGGATTACCAGATTTCCCATGCCGCCCAAACGAAGAAAGTGCATATGATGCATCTTCTTCGGGTGTGTTCGTTACATAGAACTGTTTCTCAGTGTCCTTTACGTCCTGGGTATATGATACCGGATCAGGATCCCGCATATGTAATATGTTACATGGGCTACAGATAGGTAAAGAACTGAGAACGGGTGATAAGTTTCATGAGGCAGAAAACGGGGCAAGAGTTGCAGCCAAGTCTGTCGGTCACTGTCACCCTGTATTACCAATACATTGATTTTGAACGAATGTTATTAGATACCGAACCTGATATACAAAATCATATCAGTCTCTTTATTAGTAAAGAAAGGATATAATTTTGTATTGTTGGATAATGTTTTGAACATTTCCTATATCAAAAGTTGATCGGTTCAGGCACGTTATCTAAAAGCATTGATGTTCTAAATCAAACTACAGTTCTTAGTATACGGAACACACACAAGAGGAAGAGTTCAGAAATGAACGGATCCTTCTTGAGGTATTGTAGACTAGGTCATATCAATGCGACCCGACTAGCAGAGTTACATAAAGATGCATATTTAAATTAGTTTGAATTTACATCTTGTGAAACTCGCCAGTCATGTCACAAAGATAAGATGACCACGGCTCTGTTTATTGGAAGCAGAGAAAGAGTTAGTGAACTTTTGGGATTGATACATGTTGATGTATGTTAGGTCCCCTGTCTACACATGCCAAGACCGGTTCTTTATACTTCATTATATTCTCTGATGATTTTTCGAGATTCAGACCTATGTTCCTGTTGAAACACAAGTCCGAACCTTTTGAGATATTCACAGAATATAAGTTAGAAGTAGAGAACCAAAAACGGGTATAAGTATTATGTCCTTTGATATGATCAAGGAGGAGAATACTTGTGCACGGGATTCTTGGACTTTTCTAAAGGAGAATGAGATTCTCTCTCAACATTACTCCTCCGTATACACCATTGCACGATGGTATATCGGGGCGGAGCAATAACACCCTATATGATATGGTGTGCTCTATGATGAGTACTACTGAGTTACCTATTTCCTTTTGGGAGTTGTGCGCTTGAGAAGCTACATACCTATTGAATAGGGTTCCAATCAAATCAGTAGCCTACCACTTCATATGTGATATGGAAAGGGAAGAGCCCATATCTTAAGTTAGTTAAGATTTGGGGTTGTCCGGCCTATGTCTAAAAGAAAAATCCGGACAAGCTCGAGGCAACGTCTGTTATGTAGAACTGTAAATGTTCCAGCTATACAAACTGCAGCTGATGATTTGATAGAACCAAAGGATTCAGTAGATTCCAACGAACTTCAGCCTCTCCGCCGATCTAGTAGGGTTCCTCACCCACCTGAGAGATACTTCGGTTTCTCTATGACAGTGGGAGCGAGGAATGCATCATGAGATGATGACCCAACTAGTTTCGAACTGGCCATCAAGAGTGGGACTCTGTAAGAATGGCTGGATGCTTAGCGATCTGAGATGGAATCCATATACACCAACAAAGTATGGACTTTAGTTGCTATATCTGAAGGGTTAAATCCCCATCAGGAGCAAGTATATCTTGAGAAGATTACTTGGTGTACATGGAAAGGTTGAGACTTTCAAAGCTAGACTTGTTAAAGGTTTGCATCATTGACCAGGTATGGATTATGTTGAAACCTTTTCTAAGGATCTATGCTTAAGTCCATCCAGATCCTTCTTGCCACGGCTACATACCATGACTACGATATCTGGCGGTTGGGTGCCATGACTGCTTTTCTAAATAATGTTTTAGAAGAGTGCGTCTATAAGTACACAGTCAGAGGGCTTCGTAGACAGTGGGAGAAGCGGAAACTTGTACAAGATGCTTTATAGGATAAAGCAGGCATCGCGGAGTTGGAACGTCTGTTTTGATGTAGTAGTCAAACAGTTTGACATCATCAAAATGGTAGATGAACCTTATATATACAAAAAGGTAGTAGGGAGTATGGTAGTGATCCTCGTAGAGTACGTGGATGACATACTCTTGATAGGGAAGGAGTTTCCTATGCTACGCTCGGTCAATCTCCGCTTATCAAAATGATTCTCCATATAGGATCAAAGTGATACCTACTAAATCCTGGGTTTTGGATCTATGAGATAGATCTAATTGGATATTAGGATACTCACTAGTTGTAGTGAGATGGTATCAATTGGCCCTGGGGAGAATCACTGGAAAGGGTTCCAGGGTGATAAAGACGACTGATTATCAGTCACAGGCATTGTCTTTACCCTCAGTAAAGGGACGGTATGTTGGAAGAGTTCCAAGCTAGATACCGTGGCACACTAGATGATAAAGGCTGGATACAACGCTACTTAAGATGCTACCAAAGAGGCAGTCTGGATGTATATTTGTTCATGAGATGAACTTTGTTCCTCCCATTGTGTGACAATGGAGTTGTGGCTTATGCCAAGGAACGAACGTCCCATCAGTGATCCAGACATATTCTAAGGTAGTATCACCTCATCATGGAGATGGTTGATCTCCAGGATGATCAAGGTTAGAAGAGCAGATTCAGAGGATAACACGGCGGATCCACTCACGAAGGCCTATTCCCAGAGAGAGACTTTTATGGAATGGTTGAGTATGAGATACTACAACCACTGCTACAGATGGCCCTAGTGCAAGTGGGAGATTGTTAGTTATATGTATGCCTTAGAGGCCATTACTGTACATAGGATGTATATTGTAGTGGATGCTCGGACATATATAGGGAGGACTTTCTTGCTCGACATGATAGTATGCTATCTGGTTACTCTTTACCTTAACGTGTATACTGATTGTCTCTCTGTTTCATGTTGGTAAAGCCCTTAGGATGTGTACTTGACTACCTGGACTATGATGCGGATCATACTAGTGGGGACATGGTAGTCTATAAGTACATCCTTCAAGGTCCCTAGTCGTGGGTGTATCGAGATGGGGCATCGATATACCAGAGTAGACTAGCGTATACCTTCTCGACCCATACAGATGGGCGATGGATGATCCCATATCCATTGGTGTTTGACATCAGAGATGATATACGGGTGGTCAGTAGAGACTGGGTACACTGGACGGACTCGCCGAGAACTCCCAGACGGTATTATACCTCACGTCAGATGGCAGTTCTCTGGTGACACTCGTACAGGTTAGTCTGTAGACCCGAGATCGTCATAGAGTCTTGTATGATTCCCACTGTGCTTTGATTTCCACCTTACCACGTCCAAGAGGGCGTGCAAAACGGTGGCTTTTGGGTACAGTCCTGAATCACATGGAGTCAATGAGCGATAGGAGGGGATTCGTCTCTCCCGGTATAGGGAGTTGATGTTGCGCTGTGTTCGATTGGCTATAACCGGAAATCACTGGCCAGGGTTGCTGAGATTTACTGGTAAGTGTTACCAGTAGTTTCTCAAACTGTTATAGACCTCATATCGACACGACTTATCGAGCTACTGGGGTCTGACGTTTACCACCCCTAGGCGAGATATGCGACATATCAGACGAACAGACCGGACAGTACGGTAAGTGTTACTGGTTGGATTCACAGGAGTGTGAGCGGGCTTGCTCGTCGATCTTCTGATCGCTCAATACCCGGGTGGCCGTTACGTTTAGCAGACCGCTTGCGGCTTGTGGGTGTTTGATATGATCATCACCTGCTGCCGGCGTATTGACGAGTCTTTAGAGTCCTACACAGAGGTTTCCTGGCTCAAGCGAAACGAAATAGGAGCGCATATGAGATATGTGCGGGACCGAGAGTAATGCGTGTATGTGATACCGTATTCCATTCTCGCGATGAATGTATCGAATGGTTGTATGCGATATAACCTAGTTATCGAATCAAGGATTGTTTCGATAAGCCGATACATTGGATATTAGTCGGTTATATACGATATGACCGGATCGTTAAATCAAGTGTTGATTTAATGATTTAATGTATAATTATATATTTGATATATTACTTTGGATTAACTAGTATTGGTTCACTTTAAATGGATTTTCTCACTTCATATGCACATTGTATATGTGATATATTTTTGTGCACTTGTTTGTATCATGTTTGATGATACTTGCTAACTTGAATTTGTGTAAAGATTAAACCATGGTTATATGTAATGGTTAGGGTTTTGATCTTATTTAGTTATTCTTTTTATTTATTTATTTATTATTTTGGCAAGAAACAAAAGGGTGGCTACTTTTGTTTTTTCTTTGAAGCTTCATGAAGCTTTGAAGCATTGACCATTTTGTTTCTTAGCCTTAACCCTAACCATTCACCTAACCCTAGTTTACTCTCTACACTTGACCATGGTTAGTATATGATAAGTATTCATTTATTTTCATTTGGAAAATAACTTATCATAATTCTTTTTCTTCTTCTTCTTCATCTTCAAAGATGAAGAAGCTTGCTACCAACAATGGCAACTCTTGAAAATGAGTGAGAAATCCAATTCTAAAGTGAACCCACTTCCTATTTCTTCATCCTCTACCTCTTGCCAAGTAGTATAGGGTGTTTTCTTCACAAGTTTCATGACTTGGTGAAGTGGGAGCTTGATCTTGTGATGCCTCGACGTAGATCATCTTCGGCAACGAAGCCGACGACCTAGCCCGCCCATTTCTCCGATGAAGCCGATGCTAGAGTCATGGATTCGATTTGGACAGCGGAGGGACGTCATCACGGAGCCTAGGAGGTGGAGGACCGGATCTACAAAGGTTGTAGCTTCTTTCCTTTAAGTTAAAGTTGTTTACTTGCATCGCATCGTCTATATATCTAGTTAACGATCCGTATTAGGGTTTCTCGGCACTTGTAAAATTTCAATTGGCCATGTTTGATCACTTGTAAGACCTCATTAGTGTGCCTAGGAACCCTACAAGAGCCATTACGCAAAGTCCCTGGCCAGGGCAAGCGAGATTTGCTGGTAGGTTCCAGTAGTTTCTCAGGGTGTAATGGGGTTCGCTCCGACACGACTTATACCGCTATTAGGGGACTGACGCTTGCCGCCCCCTAGGTCCGATATGTGATAGTCTTAGACGAACATACCGGACTGTACGGAAATTGTCACATCAGACTCAGTAGGTGTTCGGATGGGTTTCCTCATCGGCTTTCTTATCGACATCTACCTGGGGACCGTTACGTACAGCTAGTGTCGCTTGCGGTCTGTGGTTAAACCCACTGCCAGCGTAGTAGTCGAGTCTCTAGAGTCCCACACAGAGAGTTTCCCTACTCCAGGAGAAACGATATAGAGGTCGTATGGTTTTACGACCAGGGTTCGGACGCATACGTGTGTTTACGCACGCACGACATCCGGAAAGTTTTTACTAGTCGACTTTGGTTTAAGCCAGTTTCTAGTATCCGGTTATTGGATTTATACAGTCTAAAGTTTTTCCGTGTTTTCACGGATAGGAGGGGCATTCTCGTAATTGCGCGAGAAGCTTTTAGAAGATGGTGACTTGATGGTTAAGGTGACATATGCATTAAATAAGATTAGTGAGTCATTTGAGTGATTCATCCAAGTCATTAATGCATCATAAATGCTTAATGACTCATGGATATGAATCACCTTCTTATATTTATTAAGCATGATGATTAATCATTCATTTTCTTTTGTTGGATAAATCATAATGCTTGATATATATTATGATAGCTTATTATCTCATCTCATGCTCTTGCTCACTTTCTCTCTCCTCAAGCTCTCCCACTTCAAACCCTAATCCTCCCCTCTCATGTGTTGAGACCAAAGATTAGAGTAGACTACTTAATCCTTAACCATTCTCTATATCACCTAGGTTACTTAGATTAGCGATTTAAGAAACCTAGTTACCTCTAGTTTGAGGTGAAGCTTGTAGTAAAGCTCTCGGGTGGATCTTCTACTATATAGAGAAGGCCGGAGAGGACGTAGAGAACGACAAGACGAAGGACTCGGATCTTTAGGTATAATCACTTATCATAGTAGTTAACTCTTCTATGGTTTCTTATTAGTTATTGTTTATGCAAAGATTCTCGGTTAGTCGATGTTTACATTTTAAACAAGATCGTTTTTCATTATTCCGCCTCACCGCAAGTCGTGGGGTATTGTACATCGACTTACAGGAGGGTCTCGTTCTCACCCAAGTAAGCGTACTTAAGGTAAGACGGCAAAAGCTTGAGTTCGAGCGTTGGAGGTGAAACGATTGAAGGCAAGATTGGTGAAAAGGTCTCGAACTCAAAGGATTCCAGCAAAGGTTCAAAACGAGTGTAAGCGACCGAGTTGGATGGTTCAGGTAACTCATCCGGAAATTCGAAGGATTCAAACTCAGGTGGTGAGTGGCTAAGATCGTTCGAGAAAGTGAAACACTCGTAGTCATTGTCGGACGCAGAAACAGCAGCAGGTTCGAAGAGGAACGCACTAGTGGCGTTAAGGTTATCGTGATTGAACAAAAACTCCTCGAATTCACACTCTTCAGGGGTGATCTCCAGGATTGAGAAAACGTCCAGTATATGAGCATTAGGTTTGGAGGGCTGATTCCCCAACCTGAAAATGTTGAGTTCAATTGTCATGTTTCCAAAAGATAGGTTCATCGAACCATTTTGACAATTAATCACAGCATTTGAGGTTGCAAGGAATGGGCGACCGAGTATCACCGGAATTTGATTCTGGGGGTTAGCTACAGGCTGTGTGTCTAATACAATGAAGTCAATGGGGAATATGAAGTCCCCAACCTTGATTAACACATCCTCTAGCTCACCCCTGGATAGGTGATCGATCGGTTGGCCATTTGGAGAGTGCAGTGTGTGGGTTTCAGCTCTCCTACACCTAGTTGCTCATATACTGAGTACGGAAGCAGGTTAACACTGGCACCAAGATCTAATAGTGCGCGGTTGATGTTCTTATCCCCAATGGTAATAGAAATCGTAGGACAGCCAGGGTCCTTCCGTTTTTGCGGTAAAGATTGGGTAAGAGCATCACTCACAGCACTAGCCAAGAAAACTTTCTTGGGTACCTGAGATTTCCTCTTTTTCGTGCACAAGTCCTTTAAGATTTTCGCGTAGGACGGGACTTGTTGGACATCATCTAAAAGGGGAATGTTGATGTTAACCTGCTTAAACAACTCCAGAATCTTCTCCATTTGTGGATTTTGTTTATTGGACCTCAACCGGTTTGGAAATGGAACGTTTTTAAAATTGGTTGAGTCCAATGCTTGTGGAGGAGATTGTGGAGCTGGAACGGATCCCAGAGCTGGTGCTTTCGTGGAGTGAGAAGTGGGTCCGTTCAGAGCAGAAGAAGAAGAAGAAGAAGAGCCTTTTGAAGAATGGAGAATAGGCTCAGAAGACGAAGAAGAAGAAGCGGCCGGGGTGTCATTATCCTCAATTGCTGTGCCGATGTTGTTGTGCAGCATCCTTCCCGATCTCAATGTAGTCACGGCACTCACATTATGGTTCTGTTGTTCAAGAGCAACATGTACATTATGTGGGTGACCGGGATTTAGGAGTGGTTGAGATGGAAGCTTCCCCTTTTCTCGCTCGCTTAACGCCGCATTCAGCTGTGCAATCTGGGCTTCGATGGTCTTGATGCTTTGCCCGTGTGCAGCAGTGTGTTGCACCAAAGACTGAATAGACGACTGGATGTTGGCGGTGGATTGTGTCGATTGTTTAACGAACGACTCCAGACTTCGTTCTAGCGAGGAAACCTTATCGTTGTTTGACGGAACAAAGTTGTTTTGTGGAAAAGAATTGTTGGGTGCAAAGTTGTTCGTCTGATTTTGAAAAGGTTGGGGTTGGAAGGGCTGCTGAAACTGATGTTGAGTTTGTTGTTGCGCTTGTTGTTGCGGAGGAGGGGGCCTCTGGAAATTGTTGCCTTGGAATTGTTGCTGATTCTGATTCCAGGCGAAATTAGGGTGGTTCCTCCAACCGGGATTGTAGGTGGAAGAGTATGGATCATTTCTCGGTCTTTGCTGAAATGCAGCATTAACCTGATCCTGTCCTTGGGATGGTGGATTGTAAGGACACTCTTCGGTTAAGTGAGAAGGATCGGAACAACAAGCACAAATGGTACGAAGGGGAAGAACAGGGGCAGGAGCAGGAGATGAAAATTTACTCTCTATTGCTTCAAGTTTTCTCGTTATTGCAGCCATTTTAGCTTTCATCGCAATAGAGACATCGAGTTGGTGAATTCCTACCCTAGACTGACCAGTAGAAGTGGAGGAAGAAGAAGAAGTAGTTGGTCTAGTGCTCTCCCATTGAAGCGTTTGTTCCGCAAGGTCGTCGAAGAATTGCCACGCTTCCTCGTCAGATTTCGATAGGAAGTGGCCCTGACAAATGGTTTCCAACAACTGCTTGGTTGCTGGGTTCAGGCCCTCGTATAAGGTTTGACAAAGTTGCCATTTCTCAATACCGTGGTGAGGGCACTGAACAAGAAGGTCTTTATACCGGTCAAAGCACTTCCAGAATGGTTCAGTAGGAAGCTGAGAGAATTGGTTGATTTCGTTATGGATCCTTGCGGTTTTATGATTCGGATAGAATTTCTTGAGAAACGCTTTCACAAACTCGTCCCAACTGGTTATGGAGTGGGAAGCGGTGCTATACAGCCATTTTTCAGCAAGATCGCACAAAGTGAACGGAATGACCCGTAGCCGTATAGCATCGTCTGACAGCTGGGTAGTATTCATCATGGCACAAACATTTTGGAACTTGTTGATGAAGATATAGGCATCTTCAGATTCAAGCCCATGAAATTTCGGAAGCATGTTAATGAAGTGGGGCTTAATTTCAAAATTATCCCCATTGGCTGGTGGAAGAGAAAGACAAGTGGGAAGTGCAGAACGGGTGGGATAGAAACGATCCTGGAGTGCGATTCGCTGCGGCGCTACAACAGGCGGTGGTTTTGGGTTATTTGCATCCGTAGGAGGTGGCGTCAATCCTGGGGGAGTCAAAGAGATGTTTGGATTAAATCCTGACATCGCGGAAGAAGAGGTTGGTGATGGTGAAGGTGAGGATGTATGAACAGAATTTGGGTCAACGTCGGAGTTGGCCGACAAAGGTAAGGGTGAAAGAGGCGTTGACGGAGTTTCGACGTCTGAGTCGATCGCGTAGTCGGTAGCGACTAACGTAACGCGGACTAGACGGGCGCTAGTGTCCCGAGTCCAAGCGGACATACCCTAAACGAGTTTAGTATAGTCAAAGCGGAGAAGGTGAGGGTAAGAAAACGTCAATGGAGAAATACGATAGGAGGTGGGTGAAAAATGGATTCTGGCGACAAAGGACAAGTTTTTATAAAAGTTTTTGGTTTTTTTTTGTGTTTTTTTTTCTCTTTTTAGAAAGAGCTTTACAAAAATATGTACGGACTTACGGCTTCAAGCAATCACAAACAAGATATGCACAATCACACCTAGATCTAGGGTCACCTAGGTCAGCTAGACAGCTCCTAACTGTTCTAAAGGGCTAGAAATAGGACCTCAAACCGCCTCTTCTCCGCCAATTGCGGCCAGGTAAGTGCCAGGTAAGTGGGAGGCTCCCCACTACGTAAGTAGTGGTCCTAATTAAGTAACCACTTGCCTTGGACACACTTGCCTAGACACCGCAAAGTCAGGATAGGATAAACGGCCGATGCCTGTAACTAGTCCTCTATCCTATTGAGCGTGAAGTCCTTAGGGCTGAGTCTAGTATTTTTTAATTTAAGCAATGGTCAATGCATATGCTTTTTGTGATTTCTGGGGTCCTGGGAAGGGTGATGAAATCCCCACCCAATCTGGATTGGTTTCAAGCCCCTTAAAGTCCGTATTAATATATGCAAAGCAGTAACAATCAACTGCAATCAATTTTATTTTTTTAGCGCGGCGCAAAGAATCCTGCACAAAAATAATTTATTGGAAGGGAGAAGAGAGTTTGCGCAAAGAATGCTGCAGAAAATACAGTTCAATAGAGTTCAGAGGAGTGGGGGAGAGGAGAGAGATACTCATAGAAATTTTGGCACCCTGAAGGCACCAAACGGCCGCGGTTCCGCGGCCTAAGCTTGCTTATGCCGCGGTTCCGCGGCGTAGTGCTGTCCTTGGTGTTAGTTATATGTATGCCCTAGAGGCCATTACTGTACATTGGATGTATATTGTAGTGGATGCTGGGACATATATAGGGAGGACTTTCTTGCTCGACATGATAGTATGCTATCTGGTTACTCTTTACCTTAACGTGTATACTGATTGTCTCTCTGTTTCATGTTGGTAAAGCCCTTAGGATGTGTACTTGACTATCTGGACTATGATGTGGATCATACTAGTGGGGACATGGTAGTCCATAAGTACATCCTTCAAAGTCCCTAGTCGTGGGTGTATCGAGATGGGGCATCGATATACCAGAGTAGACTAGCGTGTACCTTCTCGACCCATACAGATGGGCGATGGATGATCCCATATCCATCGGTGTTTGACATCAGAGATGATATACGGGTGCTCAGTAGAGACTGGGTACACTGGACGGACTCGCCGAGAACTCCCAGATGGTATTATACCTTACGTCAGATGGCAGTTCTCTGGTGACACTGGTACAGAGTAGTCTGTTGACCCGAGATCGTCATAGAGTCTTGTGTGGTTCCCACTGTTCTTTGATTTCTATCTTACCACGTCCAAGAGGGCGTGCAAAACGGTGGTTTTTGGGTACAGTCCCGAGTCACAAGGAGGCAATGAGCGATAGGAGGGGATTCATCTCTCCCGGTATAGGGAGTTGATGTTGCGCTGTGTTCGATTGGCTATAACAGGAAATCCCTGGCCAGGGTTGCTGAGATTTACTGGTAAGTGTTACCAGTAGTTTCTCGAATTGTTATAGACCTCATATCGACACGGATTATCGAGCTATTGGGGTCTGACGTTTACCACCCCTAGGCAAGATATGCGACATATTAGACGACGAGACCGGACTGTATGGTAGTGTTACTGGTTGGATTCACTGGAGTGTGAGCGGGCTTGCTCGTCGATCTTCTGATCGCACAATACCCGGGTGGCCGTTACATTTAGCAGACCGCTTGCGGCTTGTGGGTGTTTGATATGATCATCACCTGCTGCCGGCGTATTGTCGAGTCTTTAGAGTCCTACACAGAGGTTTCCTGGCTCAAGCGAAACGAAATAGGAGCGCATATGAGATATGTGCGGGACCGAGAATATTGCGTGTATGTGATACTGTATTTCATTCTCGCGATGAATGTATCGAATGGTTGTATGCGATATAACCTAGTTATCGAATCAAGGATTGATTCGGTAAGCCGATACATAGGATACTAGTCGGTTATATGCGATATGACCGGATCGTTAAATCAAGTGTTGATTTAATGATTTAATGTATAATTATATATTTGATATATTACTTTGCATTAACTAGTATCGGTTCACTTAAGATGGATTTTCTCACTCGGATGTGCGCATTGTATATGCGATATACTTTTGTGCACTTGATTGTATCATGTTTGATGATACATGCTTATTTGGTTAAGTGTAAAGAATTAAACCTTGGTTAAGTATATGGTTAGGTTTTTATTTATTTATCCATTCATTTATCTATTTATTTTGGATTAATAAAGAGAGAAGAAAACAAAATGGTTGCTTTGATTCATGAAGTTTCTTGAAGCTTCATGCAACTTTGACCATTTTGTCTTCATCTCCTTAACCTAACCATTCACTAACCCTAGTCTATTCTCTACACCTAACTATGGTTATTATTATGATAAGTATTCTTTTTCTTTTCATTTTTAATAACTTATCATAATTCTATCTTCATCTTCTTCTTCTTCTTCTTCTTCACTTGAAGAAAACCTTTCTTCATCAATGGTGATTGATGAAAATGAGTGAGAAATCCAATTCTAAAGTCTACCCACTTCCTATTTCTTCATCCTCTACCTCTTGCCAAGTAGTAGAGTGTGTTCTCTTCACAAGTTTCATGACTTGGTGAAGTGGGAGCTTGATCTAGCGATGCCTCGACGTAGATTATCTTCGGCATCGTCGTCGATGACCTAGCCCGTCCATTCTCCGATGAAGCCGACGCTAGAGCCCGGGGTTCGACTTGGACAGCGAGGAGACTTCATTGCGGAGCTATGGAGGTGGAGGACCGGATCTACAAAGGTTGTATATCCGTTCTTATAGTTTAGTTGTAAACTAGTTTCATTTTATCGCCTAAACATCTAGCCAACGATCTAGTCTAGGGTTTCTCGGCACCGTATTTTTAGAAATTGGCATGGTTGATGCCTTGTGAGACCTCTTGAGAGTGCCTAGGAACCCTACAGTGGTATCAGAGCCTAGCTAGAGCCTTAGGTGAAGTCTAGACGGAATTTGAAGTCCGAACGAACCCGAAACCCTAACACAAACATGCTCTCTGGACTTTTTCCAAATTCTGGAGTTTTTCGATATTAAAAATATGCAGAGAAATCATCAGGAAATTCTAAGGGTTAGTGTAAAATTCGTATGCCTAATTCCATCAATGCGCCGCGGAGCCGCGACACTAGCATGGCTCGTGCGGCGGTTCCGCGGCCGTTTTGTCTTATGTGGCATCTTATTTTACACAGTAATTCATTGTTTTCAGTGCTGAGTTCTCTGGGTATTTTCAAATTTTATTCAAAAGTTGAATTTTCTGGGGTTGTTTTGGGGATTCGGTGTTTCGATCGGGGTATCAGATTTTGTCTATGTGGCTTTCCGGATAAATTTTAGAATATGTTAAAAAGTTCGACCGGATATAAATACCCAATTTTTCCCCTGTCGGGAAATTTCCAAGTGTTGGATTTTTCCGTGGTTTAAAGACGTTCTAAGTAGTGCAAGTAACTCGATGGACCCTCTAGAAGACAACAAACCTTAACTCGATTATGTGACCGTCTTGAACTGCCCTTTGAACCTTAGGGTTTGGGGCAGTACGGCGTGCCACATGTGAGGCGTTGGCTTGACCCTTCTACGGCTGGACTGTTGGTACTGAAGCACGAACTGAATGTTTTTAGACTTGTTTCATGTGTTGATCTGTATCGGGAAAACTTGGGTTTTCGATTGTTCGATCGGAAAGTTTGACATTTTCTATTTATCCGGAATGTATTACAACAATTGGAATTCACAAATAGTTATGAGATAACTGAATGAATGTTATAAACATAGCAGTTTAGTCTCACTTGATCGGTTGCCACGGAATTTTGATGTGATCAAAAGTCCGTCGCAATCACGTAGCGTACGCGGATACTCGCCGGATAAACTTAATAGACAGCCTCGCCCCATAGCCCCGACCAAGTGACTGTAGGAGAACCCCGTCGCCGAAAGCATCCGTTCGGTTGCTCGCGGCAGCGGTGTTCCGCCTTGGTGCACTTCGTCGACGGTATCGGGGGTGCGGCCGCCTACTAAAGTTTGCGACGAGCATTCGATCAGATTTTCGGGAATCTTGTTGAATTGCCCGACTTGATATTGAAAAGTGTTTTCGATTTTGAGACTAAAATGCGGGGTTTATAATTGTTAGGCATGTGATGTCTAAGTAATTCATTTGGTCAGGCATGCGATGTCTGAGGTGGTTGCGGATTCCAACTGTTGTAGTTTTACACTTTCTTTTCTATGACCGTAAGTGTAATATGTGATATCGCCGGTTTCGTTGCTATATGTCAACGACAATTGGGATGCGCATATTTACTTACGTTGATGACATGTGATGTTATGTGTTGCTGGATATGTTATATTGGATCGTCGTGTTCGAATAGCCGGGGTTTTTTATGTGAGATGAGTGTTTTTCATTTTCATTCATGTAAAAACTTGTATGTAATATTCTTTTATTGGGGCACTTCCAGCTTGCGGAAGTTGTCACCGTTTGTATATTATTTACTTTTCCGCACTAGGATAGACCCAAGGAGGAGGGCACAAGTAACCGAGTTCTGGAGTCCAGTGGGAGACCAACTCGAGGAGTCGAGTCCGGGTCTCCTAACTCTAGAATTGGTAGGGTTGCTTGCCGCTCTCGTAGGGGTCTAGGGGTGTGGGTTTGGCTATTCATCACGACCGTGGAATCCGTGTTTTATACTGGCTCGTATTGAAAACACGGACGTCCTAGTATATCCAATATTTCATATGTTTCTTCTGCTGCGATATCTGTGATGTGATCATGTGATGTTCTGTGATAGATACAGTATATAGTATATATGATATATTATATAGACGTTACTTATGTTTTACTCCCGTGCTAGCCCTGCCCTGCTCTGCCGTTAGTTACCTAACCTAACGGTGCACGAGGGGACATCGAGGCGAATGCGGATGGCATAAGTGTACGTCGTATTTATCTGTGATGTTTAGGTACTTAAATGATGGGTCTTCATTAATATGATTAATGAAATTAAAAGAAACCTAAGATGTTGTAGAATCGAATTTCAAAATAAAACAGGTAGCTACAGTTCTTGCTTTGCACAGAGGTAAATGTGATATATCCTGCACCTTATTCGATAAGGAAAGGACCGAGATCCCTTCACCGGGAGTGACTCCTTTAGCAATAACTGGCAGATGCTACACCCTCGGTTTGTCTTTTGATTGCTTTTAAGAGTTTTTTCTTTGCACAGAGATATATATGATATATCCCGCACCTCATTCGACGATGAAAGGACCGACGATCCCTTCACCGGGAGTGACTCCTTTAGCAAAACTAGAAAAGCATCAAAGACACTCCATTTCAAAATTCATTCGATCCTACAACGATATCAAGTTCATTACGCAATAGGTTTTCAGAAAAACCTGTCGTAGCCCTCCGTCATTTCAGATAAGTGGTAGTTAGTATTCGTGCTACGTTTGTTGGCCTGCGTCAAGGCGTAGTGTGCGGTAGCTAACTGGTATTTATCTGCTTATGCATATGATGCAGATTGGATTAGGGTAGTCGTGCGACTTTGTTGGCCTGCGTCAAGGGTCGTGCGGGTGGGTTTAATTCAATCAGGAAATGACGGGTTGAACTTGACTAGCGGACTATGGTTTGTTGGCCTGCGTCAAGGTCATAGGACGCTAGGGGCAAAATATTATCGGGAATTTCAAGTGTTGAAATTTGCAATGAGATTGCATACCTTCTATGAGATAGTTGGATCCCGATACCCGCTGCGAGTAATTGTTACTCCTGGGAGAATTTTACACATTACAATTAGCCGATCAAGTAGGTGTCTAGAAAGGTGTCAACGAGGTTACGCCTCTGGGAAAACGAGGTTTACATTAATTAGGTTCGTGCGAAAGCACGGGGGACCTCCCTCAAAGTACCGACACTGGCCTGGCTGAAAGATTGGCGAACTTATAGTGTGTAATTAATCCCGGCTAGTCTTTCCTTTTAGGGTTTGAAGGAAGATTTGATAAAAAGCAGTGGGAGCCATCCTGATTAGATAAAATAAAACCAATCTATTCTTGCAAGAGCGCACGCTGAGTGTTTTCTTCTCTCTCTCTCTCCTGGTAGCGACCATATCACGCCTTAATCAAGATAATAATACGGATAATTGACCGAACCCGCTTGTTATACTGAGCTGGGGAACGTTAGTCCCGCTCCAACTTATAATTGTTATAAGACAGAGCAGGAAATTGGGGAATACCAGATTTCCCGTGCCGCCCAAACGAAGAGAGTGCATGATGATGCATCATCTTCGGGTGTGTTCATTATACAGAACTGTTTCTCAGTATCCTCCACATCCTGGGTATATGATACCGGATCACGATCCCAGATATGTAATCTGTTGCATAGGGCTACAAAAGGGTAGAAAAACTGAGATCGGGTGATAAGTTTCATGAGGCAGAAAACGGGGCAAGTGTTGCAGCCAAGTCTGTTGGTCACTGTCACCCTGTATTACCAATACATTGATTCTGAATGAATGTTATTAGATACCGAACCTGATATACAAAATCATATCAGTCTCTTTATCAGTAAAGAAATGATAAAATTTTGTATTGCTGGATAATGTTTTGAACATTTCCTATATCAAAAGTTGATCGGTTCAGGCACGTTATCTAAAAGCATTGATGTTCTAAATCAAACTACAGTTCTTAGTATATAGAACACACACAAGAGGAAGAGTTCAGAAATGAACGAATTCTTCTTGAGGTATTGTAGACTAGGTCAGATCAATGTGGCCCGACTAGCTAGAGTTACATATAGATGCATATTTAAATCAGTTTGAATTTACATCTTGTGAAACTCGCCAGTCATGTCACAAAGATAAGATGACCATAGCTCTGTTTATTGGAAACAGAGAAAGAGTTAGAAAACTCTTGGGACTGATACATGATGATGTATGTAAGGTCTCCTGTCTACACATGCCAGGACTGGTTCTTTATACTTCATTACATTCTCTGATGATCTTTCGAGATTCAGACCTATGTTCCTGTTGAAACACAAGTCCAAATCTTTTGAGATATTCACAGAATATAAGTTAGAAGTAGAGAACCAAAATACGGGTATAAGTATTATGTCCTATGATGAGATCAGGGAGGAGAATACTTGTGCATGGAATTCCTAGACTATTCTAAAGGAGAATGAGATTCTCTCTCAGCATTACTCCTCCGTATACACCATAGCACGATGGTATATCGGGGCGGAGCAATCACACCCTATATGATAAGGTGTGCTCTATGATGAGTACTACTGAGTTACCTATTTCCTTTTGGGAGTTATGCGCTTGAGAAGCTGCATACCTATTGAATAGGGTTCCAATCAAATCAGTAGCCTACCGCTTCATATGTGATATGGAAAGGGAAGAGCCCATATCTTTAGTTGGTTAAGATTTGGGGTTGTCCGGCCAATGTCTAAAAGCAAAATCCAGACAAGCTCGAGGCAACGTCTGTTATGTACAACTGGAAATGTTCCAGCTATACAAACTGCAGCTGATGATTTGACAGAACCAAAGGATTCAGTAGATTCCAATGAACCTCAGCCTCTCCGCCGATCTAGTAGGGTTCCTCACCCACCTGAGAGATACTTGAGAGATACTTCGGTTTCTCTATGACAGTGGGAGCGAGGATTGCATCATGAGATGATGACCCAACTAGCTTCGAGCTGGCCATCAGGAGTAAGACTCTGTAAGAATGGCTGGATGCTTATCGATCTGAGATGGAATCCTTATACACCAACAAAGTATGGACTTTGGTTGCTATATCTGAAGGGTTAAATCCCCATCAGGAGCAAGTATATCTTGAGAAGATTACTTGGTGTAAATGGAAAAGTTGAGACTTTCAAAGCTAGACTTGTTAAAGGTTTTCGTCATTGACCAGGCGTGGATAATGATGAAACCTTTTCAGTACCTATGCTTAAGTCCATCCAGATCCTACTTGTCACGGCTACATACCATGACTACGATATCTGGCGGTTGGGTGCCATGACTCCTTTTCTAAATGATGTTTTAGAAGAGTGTGTCTATAAGTACACAGCCAGAGGGCCTCGTAGACAGTGGGAGCAGCGGAAACGTGAGCAAGATGCTTTATCTGATAAAGCAGGCATCGCGGAGTTGGAACGTCTGTTTTGATGTGTTAGTCAAAGAGGTTGACATTATCAAAATGGTAGATGAACCTTGTATAAACAAAAATGTAGTAGGGAGTATGGTAGTGATCCTCGTAGAGTACGTGGATGACATACTCTTGATATGGAAGGAGTTTCCTATGCTACGCTCAGTCAATCTCCGCTTATCACAATGATTCTCCATATAGGATCAAAATGATACCTACTAAATCCTGGATTTCGGATCTATGAGATAGATCTAATTGGATGTTAGGATACTCACTAGCAGTAGTGTGATGGTATCAATCGATCCTGGGGAGAATCACTGGAAGTGTTCCAGGGGGATAAAGACGACTGAATGTCAGTCGCAGGCATTGTCTTTACCCTCAGTAAAGGGACGGTATGTTGGAAGAGTTCCAAGCTAGATACCGTGACATACTAAACGATAAAGGCAGGATACATCGCTACTTAATATGCTACCAAAGAGGCTGTTTGGATGTATATTAGTTCATGAGATGAACTTAGTTCCTACCATTGTGTGACAATGGCGTTGTGGCTTATGCCAAGGAACGCAGGTCCCATCAGTGATCCAAACATATTCTGAGGCAGTATCACCTGATCATGGAGATAGTTGATCTCTAAGTGATCGAGGTTTGGAGAGTAGACTCAGAGGACAACACGGCGAATCCACTCACGAAGGCCTATTCCCAGAGAGAGACTTTTATGGGATGGTTGAGTATGAGATACTACAACCACTGCTACAGATGGCCCTAGTGCAAGTGGGAGATTGTTAGTTATACGTATGCCCTAGAGGCCATTACTGTACATTGGATGTATATTGTAGTGGATGCTGGGGTATATATAGGGAGGACTTTCTTGCTCGACATGATAGTATGCTATCTGGTTGCTCTTTACCTCAACGTGTATACTGATTGTCTCTCTATTACATGTTGGTAAAGCCCTTAGGATGTGTACTTGACTATCTGGACTATGATGCGGATCATACGAGTGGGGACATGGTAGTCCATAAGGACATCCTTCAAAGTCCCTAGTCGTGGGTGTATCGAGATGGGGCATCGATATACCAGAGTAGACTAGCGTGTACCTTCTTGACCCATACAGATGGGCGATGGATGATCCCATATCCATCGGTGTTTGACATTAGAGATGATATACGGGTGCTCAGTAGAGACTGGGTACACTGGACGGACTCGCCGAGAACTCCCAGATGGTATTATACCTTACGTCAGATGGCAGTTCTCTGGTGACACTGGTACAGAGTAGTCTGTTGACCCGAGATCGTCATAGAGTCTTGTGTGGTTCCCACTGTGCTTTGATTTCCATCTTACCACGTCCCAGAGGGCGTGCAAAACGGTGGTTTTTGGGTACAGTCCCGAGTCACATGGAGGCAATGAGCGATAGGAGGGGATTCGTCTCTCCCGGTATAGGGAGTTGATGTTGCGCTGTGTTCGATTGGCTATAACAGGAAATCCCTGGCCAGGGTTGCTGAGATTTACTGGTAAGTGTTACCAGTAGTTTCGCGAATTGTTATAGACCTCATATCGACACGGATTATCGAGCTATTGGGGTCTGACGTTTACCACCCCTAGGCAAGATATTCGACATATCAGACGACGAGACCGGACTGTACGGTAGTGTTACTGGTTGGATTCACTGGAGTGTGAGCGGGCTTGCTCGTCGATCTTCTGATCGCACAATACCCGGGTGGCCGTTATGTTTAGCAGACCGCTTGCGGCTTGTGGGTGTTTGATATGATCATCATCTGCTGCCGGCGTATTGACGAGTCTTTAGAGTCCTACACAGAGGTTTCCTGGCTCAAGCGAAACGAAATAGGAGCGCATATGAGATATGTGCGGGACCGAGAATATTGCGTGTATGTGATACCGTATTTCATTCTCGCGATGAATGTATCGAATGGTTGTATGCGATATAACCTAGTTATCGAATCAAGGATTGATTCGGTAAGCCGATACATAGGATACTAGTCGGTTATATGCGATATGACCGGATCGTTAAATCAAGTGTTGATTTAATGATTTAATGTATAATTATATATTTGATATATTACTTTGCATTAACTAGTATCGGTTCACTTAAGATGGATTTTCTCACTCGGATGTGCGCATTGTATATGCGATATACTTTTGTGCACTTGATTGTATCATGTTTGATGATACATGCTTATTTGGTTAAGTGTAAAGAATTAAACCTTGGTTAAGTATATGGTTAGGTTTTTATTTATTTATCCATTCATTTATCTATTTATTTTGGATTAATAAAGAGAGAAGAAAACAAAATGGTTGCTTTGATTCATGAAGTTTCTTGAAGCTTCATGCAACTTTGACCATTTTGTCTTCATTTCCTTAACCTAACCATTCACTAACCCTAGTCTATTCTCTACACCTAACTATGGTTATTATTCTGATAAGTATTCTTTTTCTTTTCATTTTTAATAACTTATCATAATTCTATCTTCATCTTCTTCTTCTTCTTCACTTGAAGAAAACCTTTCTTCATCAATGGTGATTGATGAAAATGAGTGAGAAATCCAATTCTAAAGTCTACCCACTTCCTATTTCTTCATCCTCTACCTCTTGCCAAGTAGTAGAGTGTGTTCTCTTCACAAGTTTCATGACTTGGTGAAGTGGGAGCTTGATCTAGCGATGCCTCGACGTAGATCATCTTCGGCATCGTCGTCGATGACCTAGCCCGTCCATTCTCCGATGAAGCCGACGCTAGAGCCCGGGGTTCGACTTGGACAGCGAGGAGACTTCATTGCGGAGCAATGGAGGTGGAGGACCGGATCTACAAAGGTTGTATATCCGTTCTTATAGTTTAGTTGTAAACTAGTTTCATTTTATCGCCTAAACATCTAGCCAACGATCTAGTCTAGGGTTTCTCGGCACCGTATTTTTAGAAATTGGCATGGTTGATGCCTTGTGAGACCTCTTGAGAGTGCCTAGAAACCCTACACTTGGAGCTTCAAAAATCTTGCAGGTCCTTATTTGGCTGTCCTCTTCTTGTCTGGATTTCCTGAATCTTGATATGCTCACTGTATATGCTCCAGATTTTTACAGTAGACCGTTGGTTCTTGTCTTGATCCGTCGCGGTGTAGCCGCGAGATATGGGTCTAACTTCCCACGTCTTTGGCACTGAACTCGACCGTCTTTTTATCCTACACACTTGCACAAAAACTAATCAAGAATAACAAGATGGTTTTTTACAATGTATTTTTTTGTTTGTTTTTCGGTTATATTTATATTCACAAATTAACCCGAAATTACACAAAGAAATAAACTACCGTCTCCCCGGCAACGGCACCATTTGATTGATAGAGTTTTTGCGTTCTTAGTTAATTACCGTAATCAAGACGGTTTCGCTTGTAGCTAGCCGGTTGAGTACGGGTCGTCCGCAGGGAGATGGGAATCTTTTTCTATGTGCTTTAACAAGTTAAGTCCAAATGTCCAGGTTTGTTTTAGATTAACTATGTGCTAAAATGATATATATAGAGAGCTTGTTAGGGTTAGAATTAGGTTTGTTTGAGTTAGGAGTCGCTCACTTCTTTCGTTGCCACTCTTAATATCGGTGTTACGGTAATCGGCAACAACGGGGATTAGCACGACTAGGAAGGAACTTGCGAGTATAAGCTAGGCTTTCCAACGCATAAGTTCTTCCTTTTGGTGCTTGTCCGTCCGTTCTTGGCTCTTAGCCTTAACCTCCGGTTATTTCAACCACAACCGGTCTCACTAAGGAATCACCGCTATCATGTAGGATAGGGTGTCGAAGGGAGCGGATTGTGGTTCAATTAACAGGAGTCCGAATCAAGATGTTGGGCAAGAAAAGAGTGAGAGAGATTTCCTTCTCTCAAACTTTCCTTATCCTACCCTAACAAGTATGAAAACTACTCACCCGTTATAGGAAAAAGAAAATAAAACAAAAGGAGGAAGATAGCAGGAAAGAGGTTAGAAGATTACAACTAGCTATTTGAGACCTCACTTTGGCAAGGATCAAGCTTAAGCATCATTATTGTTTAAGGATAAAGAAAAAGAGAACAAGAAAGAAACAAACAATAAATAACAACAACTAGATTAGCAAATGAAAAATACAAGCAATTATAATTAACAATTACAACAAGATAAGCATGGTAAGAACAAGAACTCCTTTATTCATTCTTCACTCACAAAAGCTCACTACAAGTTTTTAATGGAGAAGAGATGAGAGGAGGAAGAAGAACAACACATGTATTCTAAAATCTAAATACAAGAATGAGGACCCTTGGCTTTGGCAAGTTCTGGACTATTTATAGGCAGGGAACTGGAAACCTAGGGCAACAATCTGTCCATATATGAAATTACCAATATTCCCCCAAAATATGAACTTCTGCAGAGGCCGTACGGCCGTGGTTCCACGGCCTAAGCATGCTTATGCCGCGGTTCTGCGGCCATGTAGAGGAGTTGGCTCCTCGGATTTTGTGGGGTCCCTTGGTTTGATGTTGTCTGCTGTGTGGTATATGTTTTTTCTCATAAACTCTTCACAATTTTTCTAGAATTTTAGTAGATCAAAAGGTGATTTGATGTGGATCTTTTGCCATGATTTCCTCGAGCTCCGCGTAGATATGTTGGATATTGTGTTGACAATGAGCTTTGTGCATGAAAATGACATCGATTTGCCATTTTGTCCCTTAAACTGGTGTGCGGCAACATACGGATAGAGAGCAGAGACCCGTGTTTTATCTGTGGTTGGCAGTAATCCGGAATTTGTCGTGCTTTTCCATCAATTTCACTATTTAGAGCCGAGAACCTGTATCCTGCAATTGACTAGCAAACACGGCTCAAGAGTACCTACCGATAAGCAATGTGATCAAAATTGGGCTGTATAAAAATGCAAAAATCTGATATGAACAAATACCCCCAAACTTATCATTTGCTCGTCCCGAGCAAAGCCAATTTATTCACAAAAAATTCCGAACCTCATTTTCGCAGGGAACGCGATTGCACTGAGCATGCGCAACAAGCCGTTAAACCTCTAGGTGTCCTTAGTAGGAGGAGTGTTGTCTTCTGAGGGTTTTCAGCGGATACTACCCACAAAATCCGGTCAAGCTAGTTTTGGAAAATAACTATGATTCAAACCCTAAAGTTTTGTTTCAGAAAATAACAATTCTATTATCCTAAGTGTAGACTATCGAACATTTATTTTTCACATCTCGCTTCTTATTTAACTTAAGATTTTATATGTCTTTACGTGTAGTGCAAATAGTGTCGCTAAGTTCCAGAAGGGTCGAATAAAGTCATCATGTCACACAATAAAGCCCGGATAAGAATTTTGAAAGGATCACATAAGTTTTATAAAGAGTTAAGCATTTTTCAAGATTCGTTTTCCAGTAAAGTTTCAACTTCAGAATTTCTATCTTCCTTAACAGGAAACTAGGTCTTATTTTTCACTCCACCTTTTTCTTGTTTTCATTTCATACACACCTCTGTGAACGTGCAATAGTCTTTATCATAGAATAAAACCTTCATATCTCTGCTAGAAATATTTTTTTATAAAAACCTGTCTTTCGTCAAGATTATTCTCACACAAAGAACCGTTAGGAATTTTAACTCGGAGAGAACACTTGCTTGACTTTGTTTTAATCTGGACTTTCTAGGCTTCATAACGAGCTTTGGGCCAATGCTCTCAAACCAGTTGGCTTTAGGGCATTAGGTGTAGAGACACCCCAGCGGACTTAATTACTCAAGTTACCTAGGCTCAAAAACAAAAGACAATTTAGCGTGAAAATCGTGATGATTCAATACGAACGGAGATATAACCGGCAGTTCAGTTATTTTTTGGATAAAAGACGTGTTTAGTGGGTTAGGTGTGTAATCATTCAAATCAAGTTTCAGATGGGTTATTTTTCAGAATTAGTTCCAATTAAGGCATCAATAACATTCCTTCATATTCACTTCACTTCATAAACTATTCTTGATATTACTTATTTCAGAACAAACCTATTTGATCCTCAGAAAATCATTTATCTATTTAAAAGTTTTTAGACATAATAGACTTGTCATCTAATTTCCAGAACTCACGACACGTGTAGTGTGATGTAAAGACGTATATCAGCTATAGTTAACTTCAAAAGAGAGTTATCTTTCAGGTTTTCAAAATCTAAAAATAAGATTTAGTTATTCTTATCTTATCAAACAAAACCGTCGAAATGTTGAATCAGAGTTTTCCCACTAGCTAACTTGACAGAAAAGTTTTTATGTTTTTAGAAAATTTTCTGATTTTTATGGATTTTATGGATTTTAATATGCAGATGCAAAATATAAATATGAATGCGAAGGTCAGAAATGCGTACTAAGTGTACCCCCAAACTTAAACTGGACAGTGTCCTCACTGTCATTGCATGAAGAGATCATTGAAGGGTCAAAATTGTCGGTTAGATATACACATTTTTTTGTTTTTTTTTTGTTTTTAAAGAAAAAGAGTAAAAAAGGAAAAGAATATCCACAAATAAATACAAAATGGTATATAAATACCCCCAAACTTATTTGGAACAGTGTCCACTGTTCTTGGCTGGATAACCGAAGTTTGGTGGTAGGCAGAGGAAGATTATGCAAGGTAAACCGGCTCCTGTAAGACCAGGAGCTCCTCTGTTGGTTCGGTGCTAAGGTACGGTTTAAGTCGGTGTCCATTTACTTTGAAAAATGAACCGTCCTTTGGATTCTCCAAATCCACAGCGCCATGCGGATACACATTCCGCACAAAATACGGCCCTTTCCAGCGAGATCTGAACTTTCCTGGATGGAAGTGTAGCCGGGTGTCGTAAAGCAGTACCTGTTGACCAGGTACGAAAGTTTTGCGCAAAAGGTGTTTATCGTGAAACACCTTCCTTCGGTTTTTAACGACAACCGCGTTATCGTAAGCCTCATCCCTAAGCTCACTCAATTCGTTCAACTGCAGCTTCCGATGGCTGCCCGCATCTTCGAGAGACAGATTCAGTTATTTTATCGCCCAAAATGCACGATGCTCTATTTCGACAGGGAGGTGGCAAGCCTTTCCGTACACAAGCCGATAGGGAGACATGCCAAGATCGGTCTTATAAGCCGTTCGAAATGCCCAAAGGGCATCAGTTAGTTTCAACGACCAATCCTTTCGGTTCTTGGAAACCGTCTTCTCCAGCATCTGCTTGATTTGCCGATTTGAAACTTCGGCTTGCCCACAGGTTTGGGGGTGGTAGGGCGTAGAGAGCTTATGATTAATGGAATATTTCCGCATCAAGGCCTCGAAAGTCTTATTGCAGAAATGAGTTCCATTGTCGCTAATGATCGCTCGGGGGTGCCCAAACCGGGAGAAAATGTTTTCTTTAAGAAACCTAACGACAACCTTGTTGTCGTTAGTCTGGCTGGGCACAGCCTCGACCGACTTAGAGACGTAATCAACAGCGAGAAGGATGTACAAGTTCCCGAAAGAGCTGGGAAACGGCCCTATGAAATCTATCCCCCAAACGTCGAAAATCTCCACAACCAAGATTGGTTAGAGCGGCATCTCGTTTCTCCGGGATATCCGGCCTAAGTGTTGGCACCGGGAGCAAGTCTTGCAATAGTCATGAGCGTCTTTGAAGAGTTGTGGCCAGTATAAACCACATTGCAAGATCTTCTCAGCTGTCTTTCTGGGCCAAAATGCCCGCCACATGCTTGATCGTGGCAAAATGACAGCACACTCTTGAATTCATCGTCAGGGACACACCGACGAATAATCTGGTCGGGACAGTACTTGAACAGATAAGGTTCGTCCCAGTAAAAGTGTTTTACTTGGGATAAGAATCGAAGTCTGTCCTGACTTGACCATTCAGTCGGTAATAACCCTGTGGCCAAATAATTCACAATATCCGCGAACCAGGGTTCACGAGATACCGTCAAGAGCTGTTCATCCGGAAAAACGTCGTTGATCGGAAGTTGAGGCGACGACGAAGAAGGAAGTCGTGAGAGATGGTCGGCGACTACATTTTCACATCCTCTTTTGTCCTTGATGACAAGGTCAAACTCTTAAAGCAAGAGGATCCAACGTATTAGCCGAGATTTTGCATCTTTCTTCGCAAAAAGATGGCGCAGAGTAGAATGGTCTGTGTAGACAATGGCTGGAGAGCCGATGAGGTAGGGCCTGAACTTTTCTAAAGCAAATACAACAGCTAAGAATTCCTTCTCAGTTGTTGTATAATTAAGTTGGGCGTCGTTTAGGGTTCGGCTAGCATAATAGATTACGTGCGGCATCTTGTTGATGTGTTGTCCAAGGATAGCACCAATGGCAAAGTCGGATGCATCGCACATAATCTCAAATGGGTGCGTCCTGTCAGGTGAATAAAGAATGGGAGCAGAAGTGAGTGAGCTTTTTAATGACTCGAATGCAGTCACACAGCTCGAGTTGAAGTCGAATGGCGTGTCCTTGGCCAGTAGAAGAGTCAAGGGCCTAGCAATCTTGCTAAAGTCCTTGATGAACCGTCTATAGAAACCGGCATGGCCAAGGAAGGCTCGGATGTCTCGGACGCATCTGGGAGGAGGGAGATTGGAAATGACCTCAATCTTCGCTTTGTCAACCTCTATGCCATTTTGCGAAATGATATGTCCTAAGACAATACCTTCGCGCACCATGAAGTGGCATTTCTCCCAATTCAAAGTGAGGTTCTTGTCCTTACATCTGGTAAGGACAGTGTCAAGATGCAGCAAACACTCGTTAAAGGAATCGCCGAAGATGGAGAAATCGTCCATGAAGATCTCCAGGAATTTTTCCACCATGTCTGAGAAGATTCCCATCATACACCGCTGGAAGGTAGCGGGCGCATTACATAACCCAAAGGGAATGCGACGATATGCGAACGTGCCGAAAGGACAAGTGAATGTGGTCTTGTCCTGGTCTTTTTCGGCGATGGGAATCTGATTATAGCCGGAGTAGCCATCAAGAAAGCAGTAGTACTCGTGTTCGGCCAATCGTTCAAGCATTTGGTCAATGAAAGGTAGTGGAAAGTGGTCCTTCCGCGTTGCGGCGTTGAGTTTTCTGTAATCGATGCATACTCGCCACCCAGTTTGGGTGCGAGTAGGGATTAACTCATTCGCCTCGTTAGTAATGACCGTTATGCCTGATTTCTTGTGGACAACGTGAATGGGGCTAACCCACTGGCTATCAGAGATAGGGTAAATGATACCACTATCCAGACACTTCATGATTTCCTTTTTCACAGCCTCCTTCATGACTGGGTTGAGTCGCCTTTGTGGATCCCTGGCTGGTTTGGCATCATCCATCAGATGAATGTGATGTTCAACAATCAGGGGACTAATCCCCTTGATGTCCGCCATGGACCAGCCAAAAGCTTGCCTATTGCTGTGCAAGACCGCAAGAAGGGCTTTCTCTTGCTCTGGAGCTAGAGAAGCCGAGATGATAACAGGGAGGTGTTAGTGTATATGCCCTAGGGGCCATTATTGTATCATACTAGTTTGTATATTACTTAATGGAAGCTTGGGATATTCACATGTATATAACAGTCTTGCTAAACATAGTAGTATGCTACTTGGTTTTTCTATCTTAATATGCGAGTATACGTATTGATAGAGCTCTTAGGATCTTGCTTGACTACCAGCGTTTTGATGGCAGTCACACTAGTGGGGGCTTGGTAGTCTATAAGCACATCCTTATTCAGGTCCCTAGTCGTAGGATTATCGAGACAGGGCATCGATACTCCGGAGTAGACTAGTGTGTACGCTTCTCATCCCAGTTGGGGAGATGGTCTGTCCCACAGCCGTCAGTACGTCGTACTGGAGATAGTATGCAGGTGCTCGTTAGGTTACGGGTACACCGGATAGGTCTCACAGGGAACTGTTGGTTGGTTTTATACCAGTCGTCAGTGAACAGTTCCCAGGTGACATGAGTACAGCATAGTCCGCAGACTTGACACTGCTACTTCACCTCGAGTGTGTCCCACTGTTCTTAGATTGCTACCCTACCACGGCTCAAAGGAGTCGTGCAAACAGGTAGCAGTTGGGTGCAGTCCCGAGCACTTGAAGGCAGTGGCGGTTAGACAGGATTCGTCTCTCCCGGTATTGGGGGTTGATATCGCGCTGTGTCAGAGAGCCATTACGCAAAGTCCCTGGCCAGGGCAAGTGAGATTTGCTGGTAGGTTCCAGTAGTTTCTCAGGGTGTAATGGGCTTCGCTCCGACACGACTTATACCACTATTAGTGGACTGACGCTTGCCGCCCCTAGGCCCGATATGCAATAGTCTTAGACGAACAGACCGGACTGTACGGAGATTGTCACATCAGACTCAGTAGGAGTTCGGATGGGTTTCCTCATCGGCCTTCTTATCGACATCTACCTGGGGACCGTTACGTACAGATAGTGCCGCTTGCGGTCTGTGGTTAAACCCACTGCCAGCGTAGTAGTCGAGTCTCTAGAGTTCCACACAGAGAGTTTCCCTACTCCAGGCGAAACGATAATTCGTTAGTTTTGAAAATAAGTATGACTCGAGCCTAAACTAACATCTACCTAACCAACTAAGGGACTAAACTAAAGAACTAGTCAATAGGTAAGAAGAATCCACCTACAGTCCGAGTCGATATCTCTAGTAGTCGGCGATCCAGCCTCAATAGCGTCACGTACAAAGTACGACTTCCTCAAGTCAAAAGTGCGGATCAATCATCACATATATACCTCGTACGGTAAAATCCATCGTACGACATCCCAAAATCGGGGTACGAGTCAACTATCAAATATATATCATCACTCATATGGTATCATCATCAAACAATATCATGATCTGGTTACTGATCTAAAGTCTCGTGCAATCCGATGTCATCAACACATATTATCATATGTGAATTCACATTGCCCAAGCGATCCATTATAAATATCATAATATATCTCATATCATATCTCAATCATATGTCAACTATCATATATATATATCATCAATCACATAGTATCATCGTCCAACGATCCGCTGTAATATCATAACATATCTTAAATCATATCTCGATCACATAACAAATTCCTCACGGCATCATGCCCGATCAAATCGACTAATCTCCAAGTATCGTATAACATCCTCATGCCACGCGTATATGTTGTGTGTGTGTGTGTACAGAAACCTACACCCATTCATATATATATATATAGATACACACACACACACACACATATATACCAAGTCAAGTGTATGCGCGCGCGCGCGCGTGTGTGTCAACCTATACTCTAGGGTCTCGCGACTAAGAACTAGACTAAAACACTATCATCCCACTTACACAATTTTCGATCCATGGTCTCCTAAAACCTTTCTTGCTCCGTATTTGTATCTCGCAATAACATATCTATATATAATTATCTCAATACCACGTCATATCCTATGAAGTTGCGGGGGTGCTATACGCCATCTACCCTGTTAGTTATATGTATGCCCTAGAGGCCATTACTATACATGAGATGTATATTGTAGTGGATGCTTGGACATATATATGGAGGACTTTCTTGCTCGACATGATAGTATGCTATCTGGTTACTCTTTACCTTAACGTGTACACTGATTGTCTCTCTGTTACATGTTGGTAAAGCCCTTAAGATGTGTACTTGACTAACTGGACTATGATGCAGATCATACTAGTGGGGACAGAGTAGTCCATAAGTACATCCTTTAATGTCCATAGTCGTGGGTGTATCGAGATGGGGCATTGATAGACCAAAGTAGACTAGCGTATACCTTCTCGACCCATATAGATGGGCGATGGATGATCCCATTTCCATTGGTGTTTGACATCGAGACGGTATACGGGTGCTCAGTGGAGACTGGGTACACTGGACGGACTCGCCGAGAACTCCCAGATGGTATTATACCTCACGTCAGATGGCAGTTCTTTGGTGACACTGGTACAGGTTAGTCTGTAGACCCGAGATCGTCATAGAGTCTTGTGTGATTCCCACTATGCTTTGATTTCCACCTTACCACGTCTAAGAGGGTGTGCAAAACTGTGGTTTTTGGGTACAGTCCCGAGTCACATGGAGGCAATGAGCGATAGGAGGGGTCTCTCCCGGTATTGGGGGTTGATGTTGCGCTGTGCTTGATTGGCCATAACAGGGAAGTCCCTGGCCAGGGCTGGTATAGATATTTACTGGTAAGTGTTACCAATAGTTTCTTGACCCGTTATGAGCCTCATATCGGCATGACTTATCGGTTATTGGGGTCTGACGTTTACCACCCCTAGACTTGATATGCGACATATCAGACGAGGAGACCGGACTGTACGGTGGTGTCACTGTCAGGCTTTTGCAGGAGTTGGAGCGGGCTTGCTTGCTGATCTTCTGATCGCTCAATACTCGGGTAGCCGTTACGTCCAGCTAGTACCGCTGACGGCTTGTGGGTGCTTGATATGATCATTACCTACTGCCGGCGTATTGACGAGACTTTAGAGTTCTACATAGAGGTTTTACTGGCTCGGGAAAAACGAAATAGGATCGCATATGTGATATGTGCGGGATCGAGAATAATGCGTGTATATGATACCGTATTCTATTCTCACGACTTATGTATCGGTCGGTTATATGTGATATGGCCGGGTTATCGAATCAAGGGTTGATTCGATAAGTCGATGCATTGGATGTTAGTCGGTTATATGTGATATATCCGGATTATTAAGCCAAGTGTTGATTTAATAATTTAGTGTATAATTGTATATTTGATATACTAATTTACATTAACTAACATTGGCTCATTTAAGCATTCTTTTCTCACTTGTGTGTACATGTAATATATATGTGATATATATTGATGTGCATTATTTATTTGATTTTTGTATCATGGTTGTTGATACAACTTTCATGGGTGTACAAGACTTACACCATGCTAATTATCATGTTGGGTTTAGTATTTAAAGTAATTACAAAATTAGTGGAAAATTGGAAAAATGCAAGAAGCTAGTAGAAGCTTTTGGATGCATTGACTAAGTCCACTAGGTTTGTTTTACTTTAGATATTTGTTAACCTAACCATGTTAATTAGCCATGGTTATGTCTCTACATGAGTTAGTATATGATACTCACTCACCATGGTTCACTCTCTCACTTGATCATTATTCTCATCTCATTTTTGTTCATCTTCTTCCTCAAGCTCAAAAAGCTTGCTAGGGTTTGATTAAGTGAGAAAGTAAAGTGAGAAAAAAAATTCTAAAGTGAGCCCACTTCCTATTTCACCATCCTCTACTAGATTAGCACTTTAGTATAGGGTGTTTGCTTCACTTTGGTGAAGTGGTAGCTTGAGTTCGTATTCCCTCGACGTAGATCATTTTCGGCCTCGAAGACTTCAAGAAAGACCGTTGCCCTCTTCTCATGGAGCCGTCCAAGAGTCCGGGAGTTCGATGATCGCAGCGAAGGGACTACTACAAGGAGCTTATGAAGTGAAGGACCGATCTACAAAGGTTGTATTTCCTTCTCACTTAGATGTAAAATGGTTTACATTAGTTTCCGTAATAATTTCTAGTTATCGATTCTTGTTAAGAGTTCCTTGAAACGGAAATTTTTGAAAAATGGCATGGACAATGCCTCCCGAAACCTTGTTTCCGTCGACGGGAACCCTACACACCCGACTTCCCCCGTAGATATATATCTACTCACCTGGTCCCAGTCTGCCGAAGTCGATGCCGCCATCCTTTTCTTCATCGTCCGAAGTCCACGTGAGAGGTACCTATATGCAAACATATATAATATCGTAAACCGAAATCGCGGATAAAACCCAAGACGACGCACGAAATGAGCATAGGTTAAAACCTATGACCCGCTCATGCAAAATAACCAAATAACCCTTGATATCGGCGTACAAACGCCGATTGATCGAGAAAAACCCAAAAACACCAATCGTGGTTTCACAAATCACTAATTATAATATGAAATAGATTGTAACTCATCAAAACCTCAAAATAAATCAAATCGATTTATTTCCGAAAACCTAGAAAGCACTTAATTACCGTTTTAATTCGAAACTTGATGTTTTAACAAAACTAATGGCCACAATATTCACTAAATATCATAACTAAGTCATACATGTTGGAGATAGTGCCCTCAGAGTCAATTATTGGATCACAGACACGTGATTGCAATGATTGAGGGAGGACCTATACTGGTAGGACAGTCTTACTCAAGATGATAGTATGCTATCTGGTTTACCTTTATCATCGTGTACTGCTTTAGGTGACCTTACAGGTCACTATTACACGTTGATAGAGCCCCTATGATTCTTGCTTGACTACCAGCAGTATGAGGGCAATCATATACGTGGGAGCTGGGGTCTATAAGCACATCCTTAAAAGGTCCCTAGTCGTGGGAGTTTCGAGACAGGGCATCGATACTCCAGAGTAGACTAGTGTATACAGTCGAGACCCCGACGAGGGGCGGTGGCCGGTCTCACAAGCCACTGGTGTCAGTTTGTTCACCTAAGATGTATACAGGTGCTCATTGGGTTATGAGTACACCGGACAGGACTCGCCGAGAACATGCTAGTTGGTATTATACCTGACGTCCGATAGCAGTTCCGTGGTGACATGTGTACAGGTTAGTTCATCAACCTTAGATCGTCATTTTTCTCGTGTGAGTTCCCACTGTGCTTTGATTACTACCCTACCACGCTCAAAGGAGTTGTGCAAACAGGTTTTAGTTGGGTACAGTCCCGAGCCACATAGAGGCAGTGAGCGGATCTGCAGGGGTTCGTCTCTCCCGGTATTGGGGGTGAGGTCGCGCTGTGTCTAGGAGAGCCAGTACATGAAAGTCCTTGGCCAAGGCAGGAGATTTACTGGTAGGTATTCCAGTAGTATCTCAGGGTGTTCTGGACTACACTCCGACACGACTTGTATCGCTTTTGGGGGTCTGACTTTTACCAACCCCCTAGGCCCGCCATGCGATACTCATAGACGAACGTACCAGACTGTACGGATATTGTCACTGACAGGCTCAGTAGGGTGTCAGGATGAGTTCGCTCATCGACGTCCCTTTTGGTCAATACCTGGTAGCCCGTTACGTATAGGCTAATACCTCTGACGTGCTAGTGGTTAAATCCACAACCAAAGTATTGACGAGTGTTTAGAGTCCCCCACAAACTAGTTTCTCAAGTTTCGGGTGAAACGCTGTAGAGGCCGTATGGAGATATGGCAGGGTTCGATCAGATACGTGCGGTATTGCACGGATCGTGATCGGACGGATAATACTAGCGGGCTTTGGTTTAAGCCGGATCCTAGTATTATACAGTGTAGATTTTGTCTCATTTCATTTGTATTCAGTGGGAATACTGTAACGTTTTGAAAATCGTTTCGGTGAAATTTCGAAAAAATCGGTAAAATAAGGGGGTTTTCTGTAAAAAGCCAAAATACAAATATCTTATTATAAAAATTAAATATACATATTCTAGCTATGTAATTGCTATTATTTGGTGTTTATTGAGCCGCTGGTGAAATTTTAAATTTTCTGAAAAAAATATTATTTTATTATTATTTTAAGCCGTCACTAATACATTTAATTAGGGAAAATTACAAATTGTAACGAGTTGAAACAAATTTTGTGCATCATAAAATATTAAATAAAATTTTATCATGTGGTTTTTGGAACGAAATTATTTGCCAAAACGGTATAGAAATTATTGAAGAAAAAAGGCTTTTTTTAGCGTAAATGGATGTTTGGGGTATTGTATTTATCATTTTTATCACCCCACACCCGTACCCACACCCACCCCCCCATTCACTTCTCCCCTTGGCTGAATTCAGCAGCCCCCATCTTTTTCCCCACTTGAATTTCAAAGGAAAGAAATGAAAGAAAAGAAAAAGAAAATGGTTAAATGAGGTGGACTTTTGATTTTGGTTTGACCTTGACTTTCTCCCCCCACTTTCTCTACCTCCCTCTCTCTCCTCTCCCCCTCCCATTCCAGCCGACCCCCCCTCTCCTACAGCAGCAGCAGCCCCCCCATTCCCCTTCTCTTTTCTCTTCAAAACTTCATCAAAAATTGCACCAAAATCCATCAAAAAAATCCCAAAACCCAAATCCGACTCCTACCCATTTTAGCTTAGCCCGTATAGCATGGATCCTTGTGAAAAGAGAGCATTTTTGGAGGGCCATGGATGCTTGTGGATCTTCAAATGTTTTTGGGTATAATTCTAAACATTTTTGCTTAATTTGTTACTAATTTCTTAAAGCTAATTTAATTAAGTGTTAATTTGGTTTATGTGAGTTTAATTGCATGAATAAAGATTTCAAGTTAGGGTTTGTTGTGGAAATGAGTTGTGTTTGATTGTGCATGGTTTAGTGATGTGGATTAACATATTTAGTTTTGTAGAAAACTGATCTAGTTGTTAATTACAAGTTGTTACTTGAAAAATGTCCAAATTAAGCTTTTGTTGCAAACTAGGTTTTTTGATTTAATTCGAAATATGAGATTAAAAATATGGTTAGGGTTTTTATCGTATTATTAACTTTATTAAGTGTAGTTTAATGCTTTAGAGCATGGCAATCCAACCTAAATTGTAGTTTGTGCATTTTTGGCTATGAAATTGTTAAAAATGGTATTTTGTAAACTAGAATATTAGGGTTTTTGGAATTTAATGAGATTAAATTCCGGAAATTGTTTCTATGACTTATTTAAGAAATTTAATAAGTATATTGGCCGCTACATTCATTTAAACGTCATGTTTTGTACAAAAACGGCGAATTGTGCTTGCTAGATTTTCGGAAAAATGACTTTTTAAGTGAAATTGGGGTTTTTGTGAGTTTTAACCTAGTTTATATTAAAATTAGCGTTCGTGAATGTGCAAATGAGCGTGATTGGATTTTTCTCGATGGTTTGACGTTTGTACATCGACATCGAGGGTTGGTTTGACTATTCTTGCATGCGTAGGCGATAGGTTTGGACCTATGCGTGATACGCGTGCCGATTTGATTTTCGTATGCCGTTTCGATTTCGAATTTAGTTTTAATGCTATACGGTGCATTATGATATGTAGGTACCCCATGGGACTTCGAGACGACAAGCAAGCGCGTGGCGGCGTCGGCACCGGCAAGCGAGGACCAAGTGAGTAGATTTATATCTACGGGGAGAAGTCGGGTGGATGGCGTATAGCACCCCCGCAGTTCGTGGTGATGTATACGAATACGTATACACACACATATATATATTGTTTATATATTGTTTGAGTTATTGATGATAAATATGGATATTTGGTGTTTTTGGATGATTGAGTGTCGCGAAACCCTAGAGTAGCGGTCGCACCACACTTACACACACCCACCCATACTTGCATACTTTCTTCCTTCTTTTGTGCTTATACGGAAAATATAGTTATGTGTCCACATAGGTATGGGACTATGTGTTCACATACGGATTTAAGGATGATACTTGGGATTGAGATGAGTCGATGAGATTTGTGTTGAGATTGTGATATCGGTGATATGGCAGGATTTGTACTTGAGGTAAGTCCTGGTGTTATAGCGGATCTTAGGGCGACGATACAGATGAATAGTGTTATATATAAAGTGGTCGACATGTGATCGTGATATGGGATATCATATACTAGGATATGGATACTAGGCCGTATTGGGCGATGTATACCCCTTGATGATGATTGTGCTGACGATATCGGTTTGTACGAGATTGTTGATCAGTAGTCAGATCATGAGTACATTGAGGATATTAGTATTGTACTAGACATAGGTCAGTACCCTAGACGATGATCTTGAATAAAGAGGATACCTGAGGATTAGTGTGAGGAATATGATATTGACCCGTACCCAGATTTGGGGATGCCGTACGACGGATTTACGTACGAGCTATATTTTGATGATTGATCCGCACTCTTGACTTGGGATGTCTGGTTATGGATATGATATTATTGAGGCGGGATCACCGACTATACCTATACTGGTATGTATATGTATCGACTCAGATGATAGGCGGTTTCCTTACCTGTAGTCCAGCTTGTTAGCTTAGCCCTTTAGTTTAGTTTAGTTGTTAGATTAGATTCGATTCTTACCTATTTCAAAAACTAACGAATCGTAGGTATTTTAAAAAGACAGCCCAAGGGATCCTACGGATATTTCAAAAGACGTATCTTTTCATAAAAACACCGTAGCCCCTATTTTCAAAACCCCATGATTCGTGTTATTTCAAAAGGCATCATTTGTAGGACTTATATTAGATTAATGCAGATTAGTTATAGTTGCGTCTAGTTTCAGCTCCCGCTCATTTTTGTGGTCCGCTTCGCATCGCATGCTTATTTTATGTTTCATACTCCATTATTGATATCATGCTGTTAGGACACCAGCACCATTACCGATGATGCGTATGTACCACGTACACTTATTTGCCGGCTCACACACATCTTCATCGGTAATTGCCATGTCACGTACACTTAGAAAATATTATTGCTTGACATAGCCTGTTAGCTAATAGTTTAGACATTGTAGTTATTACCTGCTACTTCATGCATACTGTTATTCATTGTTATGCCGCATTCATGGATTCTCATGCATATATTCACTATTTTACGTGTTATTGAGATTTTGGATTCGGATTTCCATGAGATTTTCTGGATTTGGAGGAAAACCGCAAAAACATAAATAAACCTTTTCTCTCTTTTAAAATAAAAAGTGCGGTTTTCCCATGATGTATGAGTCGTCCACCATGAGTTTGCTGATGGATTTCGAGACCTGATTCGACGAGACGGATGAACCGTTTCGGGTACATGGTGGACCCGGTAATGTACCCCGGGGCAAGAAGCGCGTGATGATGACGATGTGAGCCTGGCAGGGGAGCACTACTTACCGGTGATTTTACCCGACGCGTCGGATATCCGGAGGATACCGTCGTGGTCTTGAGATGGATGGTAGGGGCCGGTCTGGACTGACGGCGCCCTAGATATTGTGATTGAGGTACAGAGACTGTGATACCGAGATATCGAGATATTGGGATTACGTTTTGTGCCGATGCTAGGCACTGTTTTATGCTGAATTCATTATGATACCTCATTTTGAAAATATACAAAGGAAATCTCACTAATTTATAAAAACAGTTTCTTCATTTGCATGTATTCTGTCTTCATGCATTCATACCTCATTCATATGATATATTGCTACCTGAGGCACTGACACAGGCACATGAGATTACACTCGGGTTAGATATTACCCTAGCCATTGTTATAGGCTGCCTGTTATTCATATATTTGAGGATATATTATGATCATTGACCCATGTTGCGTTATTTATGCGATTTCTGTGCGTAGATGTTTTTCTTCACGAGTTGGCAACTCACCCCCGTTGTGCCCCAGTTTCTTGCAGGTTTGCCGTACAGGTTTCATTACGGCTTTGCGGGCTCAGTTTCATTCGGGTGACTTGCTAGTAGGTGGGTTTTTCTTGTATCGTAACCATCATATTACCTTGTATAATATTATTCCGTTGTATCTAGTAAATTCCATCAACCAAACATGTATTTATTGAGATAGAGACCAGTGTTGTTTATTCTTTCGACCTTAGAGTCGCTCGTTATATTTCTGGTGGTTTTGAGTTTCCTTTTGAGTTTTGATCCTCGCCGCTGGCGTTGTATATTATATTGCTTGTGTGGTTGTGACCGTCGATTGACGAAGAGCTAGCTCCCGCTTGGGGATGCCTTTTTCTTGATTTCGTATACTATTCATGTTGTATCCCGTTTGGGGGCCAGTATTTACAAAGGAGACTCTGCCGAAATTTTCAGTAAATTTTTGATGTTTTAAAAACCGCATAATTCGGCTTATGCTATTGAATTTACTTGCTTTAAGTTGGTTTTTCCTGCACTCTTCTACTTTTCTTGGTTTGGATTTCTGGGTTTTCGGTTTACTTAGATTACGTACGTCTCGAGACGTTCGTAGTTTAGGTGCCGGTCATGTTCCGTACTTTCGGGCCGTGACAAATACAAATATGGGCATGTATATGCAGTCGCGGGATTTTCCTGTAATTTATTACGGGATCAGTTTTCTGAAGTTTCCAGTTTGCATTCCATCTCGGCCAGCCCCTCTTTATACCAATATACGTATCTCTCTTTAACTTATAAAGTTCTTTTATTATTTATGTTATTTATAAATATTGATTTATTTTTAAAACCTTTTTAGCCCAAACCCAAACTATAGATTTATCCTTCATCAAAATATATTTCCCTATATTACTATACTTCTAGTTTTCTAACTCTAGTTGTTTTATATGCTAATCTAAAACCCTAGTTCTAAATATTATCCTAAACTCCAAAGCCCATTCTTTCAAAATTCGTTTTCTTTTCTTTTATTCCAGCCCTTTGTAAATTTTCTCATTAGTTATTTTATTTTATTTAAACCCAAAACCTATTTCCCTCAGCCCACTACCCCATTTTCTTTCCCTAATATTATTACCACTTCAGCCCCCGGCCCATTTCTTTTCCCCAATTAATTTCTTTTCCCGGCGGCCCAACTCCTTAGCCCACACAAAATTAAAGGAATTCTTTTCCTTCTTAAACCGCCGGCCCGGCCTTCTTTCATTTCCTTATACACTTTTATTTTTTTTCTTTTAAAAACCCCCAGCCCGCTCCTAACCAACCAGGCCCACAACCCCTCTCTTTTCCCCAACGTTCTCCTTTTCTCCCGCTCTTTACTGTGCCTCCATGCACCACGCCGCACCCCACGCCTGCGCCCACGTCGCCGCTCGTCACGCGCCCCGCTCGCGAACGTTACCACGACGCGCGCCCGCCACCTCTCTCCTCTACCCACTACACCCTCTTTCTCTCTCGGATCTCTCCCTCTCTCTTCTTCCCTTCCCGTTTCTCCCTCGAACCCATGCTCACGCCAGCACGTCGCGCTCGCCGTCGTCGCCTCACGTCACTCGCCTCCACCTCGCCTGCCTCACCGTCGCACACCTTCACCTCGTCGTCGCCTTCTCATCTTCGCGTCGACACCCTCCTTGTCATCACCGTGACACCATCCCTACACACCCGTTCGTCGGCCAACCCCGTCGAGCCCCTCTCCTCCACTCGCTGACAAGCTTCCTCCTCCGTCGACAACCTCACCATCTCCCTCAGCAACTACCGAGAGCTCCTTCCTCCAACCGAGCTCCTCCAACCTCCTCGCTTAGGCAACCACCAAACTACGACCACTGTGCCAACTGCAGCTCCGACCACCGTCGCTGCACCCTCGCCGTTGAGGCCGTCGCCGCAACCACCTCTCTGGCCGAGGCCTCTGCCCACTGCACCGCCCCCACGCCATCGCAGCATCACCGTTGCCTTGGTGCCACCACCTTGCCCATCGTCGTGGCCAAGCAGTGCCCCCTGTCGCTGCTATCGTCCGTGCCCAAGCTATGTTCACCAGCGCCGACCACGTCACCACCAGCTGCCAAGCCGTCAAGACCGTGCCAAGTTTGAGCCGAGACTCGAGTTCGAGCCAAGTCAAGTTGCCGTGCCGCGCATGTGTCGCGATCGTGTTGTTGCCGTTGCAGTACCGTCTTCGACACGTCCCCAGGCAAGTATTTTACTTGCTTACATGCTATATACTCAAGTTACAATCTTTAATTACATAGATCATGAAGATACAATGTTAGATCAATTATGTGCCATACCTGTTCGACGTGTGTTCCCAATGAAAATACTAACCTAATTTGATGGAACTAAATGGTATAGTTTGGACCGTATGGCTGTGAATCTTGTGTGTGAATTTCGTTGGATAATATGACCGTTAACGATTAAAACGACTGCCCAAAGTTTACTCGTGAAACTGGAATTTTATTGTACCTGAAAACCGTTAAAATCACCATAAATTATATACATGCTGGAATGATGCGTTCGACAGCTCAAATAGAAGCCGACTCGACTAACTATAACTCTATGCAAGTTTCTAAATATTTCTGTACTTAAACTGTGACAATATTTGGATCGGAGTACGATTCTGGACTGCAGTCCAGAGCGACTCAGTTCACTGTGTGCTGTTCCGTAATGAGCACCATCCTGTTTCCTTAACTCGTAGACTGTGGAACTCCGCTGTTTACGAAGGGTGAATCCATTAGCTAGATAACACAAGTGGTTTCACCCTGTTTCGTCATCATTTGCTATTTAATCTGTAATTTAAAAGATGGGGACGTATAACAGTCCCAACAGAATCAGAATTTACATACTAGTATTGAACAGTGTATATCTCCTGACGTACAGACACGATTGAAGATCCGTCTGTTGCATTGAAAACCTTACTGAAAACCCTAGATTTCATTCACTGTAGCGTTGCTAAAATATGATCCCAACTGGGATTAAAATGCGTTGCGAAACAGACTTCCGATTCTGAAATCGGATTTCCATCCGTGAACGCTTAAAATGAAATGGCTATAATTAATGACCCCGGAACCCGATTGGCATGAAACTAAATTCACTGGATAGACAACTGAACATACTAGTTATTCCCCGTTCATCGTTTCACTAAACTGTGAACGTATGATTTATGATAAATTATGCAAGTGGTAGATCATTGATTCATGATACCCTAATCATGCCTTACATAATGTTTATGCATCATATCATACACATGTCACTGCATTGATAACCTAGTGATAACGTGCATTACCCAGTGTTAGGTATTAGTGATGATTGTGGCAAGTACGTTAGTGTTCGAGTATCAGTGAATAAGTGAAAGTGATACGTACTTGTACACAATCAGTGAACCTTAGGATTCTATTGCATTGTCGACGTCTGTGGGACACGTGTACGTGTAACTATAAGTGGTATGGGACACTTATGGAAACTCTTGCACGGGTGTCACAGATAAGACATCAGCCTCTGCCATTTATCTTAGGTATTAGTCGGGACGTGCTTGATGGAGGTCCTGCCTCCAATTCTCGCGCAGACTTGTCATAGACCGACTGGTATTTAGGGTTATGGTTAGCGATTGATGTAGACCACGGGGTGTGGGGTAGTTTGAGTGTGAGTTCAACAGAATCTCGTGAGTCCCTTGCCGGCTTATATATATGGAGATATATGGAGATTTACAGGGTACATGATTATTACCGTGAGTTACATGTTGGGCCCGTGGTCCCTTGCCCTTGGGTTCTACCCTTGGGTGGAGGACACTCGCGAGTGGTTGACTCTCACACTTGGACTGACGATAGGTTTAGTGACCTGTACAGTGAGACTTAGTGACTGATAGGGATGATAGCATCGATATACATACTTACTGTGTTGACATACGTGGCATATCATTCTACTGATTTTACTGTTCCGCTGCATTGATTACTGCATGTTCATACCTATACCGTCGTTGATTTACTATTATATATATCTAATACCACTGTTAGAATTGTCACATGAATTTATATATTATACTGCTATTGTGTCGCTCTGACGACCTGAGTATGCATGCTCAGTGTGAGGAGAAGATTTAGCCTGGACCAGGACTAGACGTACATCACGGACATCTTGTTTAGCTATCCAGGGTTATACCTTTTGTTTCCCATCAGGTCAGTTCTTTATACTGTTTTGTTCCAGTTACTGCATTTCTCATTACCTGCGCATTATTTACTGATTACCATGCAAAGCTAGAAGCCGAAGTGTGACTACGGCAGGATGTTTCCTTGACCGTATGAGCATGGCTGGCCTTGTCAACCCCTCGTATTCCGTATTTTGGGAAGCGCGGCGTGACATAGTTTAGTTGGTATCAAAGCCAGGTTTTGCTTCGATTGGGATTGCAGTTTTCCGTGTAGAGCTTGACAATCTAAAACATCCCTCAGTCTAGATTGTAAACTTGATATCCTTGATCCATATTCACATTGAGTGTTCTGCTATCCATTCACTAGGGTTTCAGGTGACCTGGCAAAGTTTCGTGGTTGTAATTGTGAACTACTTCACGATTACACTACCATACTCTGTTTAAGTGACTTGGAGTCATACAGTTGGTTTTTCCGCTTGTAATAAATTTCATCACATCTGATATTCTTGAATCTTTGTCCAATCCATATTATATTCTTATAGCTTGTGCCTTATATCGTCATCAAAATTATTGTTTCAGGATCATGTCTTCCAACGACTCTTCCTCTATCTCCACTCCCCAGAATCAGACCGTTAAGATTCTGAGTGTACTGCAAGGTCTGAAGAAAGCCCAGGAGCGAACGAACGACTTGTTAGCTGAAGGACTAAGAGGGCAGGTGAATCAGGTACCAGCGGGAGTCTCAAATTGTAAAGTGATCCCTGTTAGATGAGGAAAAGAGAAGAAGATGAAGAGCCAATTTGTTTCCCCTCGACAGAAGCAGCAGAAGACCCCATGTTGTGGGTACTGTAAGAGGCCAGGACATCTCCAGAGGGATTGTCGCCGCGCCCAAGGGAAATGTCTGATTTGCGGATCCAGCGAACATCTCATCAACGGCTGCCCAAAAAGGAAGGAGCTACAAGGAGGAGACTCGTCCACACTCCCCACTTCTTCCAAGTGATGATTATTGCGTAGTTCGAACTTTGAGAATAAGGTGGACCCAGCCCAGGATTCAACTCGCGTGACGAGAATGCAGCGGTCTAGCAATCAAAGAAGATTTTCATGTTTTCTAATTTCAGTAATAATGTTGTCATCCTCTTAAAAATATTTCTTTCAGTTTGAAATCTTGTATCTATAGAACTTTTAGTAGGATGCAATAAAACTTGAATCATAATATATTCTCTAGTTATTCCCCTTATTCATACTATTCATTATCACAGCATTTTAATCTTGATTTTTCAGTTCCTGCCACTGCATATCTTTCTATATTTCGTACACTTAGCTATTTTCTTGATGTATTCCACTGTCTAATCATAACTTTCCTTTTCAGGCCATGGCCCACCCTGGAGCAGCGTCGCATCTAGATGAGGATGCACAGTCATGCGTTTCCTTAGACCGCACGCTGATGAATTTCGATGATGAGATCAACGATCCCCAGGCCATTTTCGGGAACAGCGATTCCGAAGACAAAGGAGCAGTCACCCCAGAGTTTAACATGATAGACGATTCCGACGAAGAGGAAGGAGACCCTGAAGAGAACCCGATAAAGGAAGATTCCGAGGAAGACTCGATAGAAGAAAATCCGGTTGAGGAAAATCCCATGGAAGAAAATCCAAAAGAAGAGAATCACATAGAATCAGACCTCGATGAAGAAGCTCCAGCCGAGGAAGAAGGACCAGAAGGACAAGACCCTGCTGTGGAAAAACTCCCCTTGGCGATCCCTGCGAGGCGATATGGGAATGGACGCCCCTACCTGAGCGCGCGAGCCTACCGCAACCTGCTGAACCTCCACAGCCGCGACTGACGGGATTATATTTTTTGCTGTTGTCCTTGCTGGCCAAATAAATCTGTGTATAGTTTAGGGCCACCTTTCATTTTTGAGAATGCTTTGTTTAGAATCTTCTGGAATGGAATAAATTGCTGAATTCACTAATCTTTTGATCTTCTTAGTTCACTTGCTGCTCGATTATTTCTTCTATACCATTATTTTTCATACTGAGATCTGTCCACCCCTACTCCTTACATTGTCTTAACCCTCACTAAGATTAACCAGTACCGCACCCGATCTTTTATAGGTCCACCTTCATCCTTCGTCTGTGCCCCGTTTGAGATCCTTTTGGGAGGAGAACATTTCTTGTGAAACTTCCGAGTTCACTAACCCTTCAAATTCTTAATTCATATGATGTACCGAACGTTATCCTCCCCATACTTTCCCCTTGTAGTCCTTTGTTGCTCATCTCTACTTCCTGTGCTGACCCGATCCCAGCCTCCTTGATCTTCAGCCTAAAGCCGCCACACTCCGACCTTCTGAATGAGCCACACTTCCTTGTAATCCCTACCCTAGCTAGCCCTATATATAAATTTTTTGTGTTTTCCTTTTACCCTATATATTTAGGGACTTTATTATTCGAAATTTGGTTTTCACTATCTTGTATTTGTCGAAGGGTGCGTGTTATTGACTACTTAGTTTTATGTATTTTAAGTACATTACTATTATCCTCATTTTCAGTAGCGCAACCTTACACCGCGCATATTTTCGTTCCACGTTTCTTATTTCCACTATGTGAGTTTCTAAGTTATTTTTAGAACTATTTGATCGATACATTATTTTGAAATGTTTTAACCTACCGACAAATCTTTCGCTACTTTATTATCATTACTTTAAATTTCGGGTGTTGTGTTTATGGTTACTATTATAAATGATTGTGCCTTATTCTTATTATTTCTGCCGTGCTACCTTTGATATACTCATACGTGCACATATTTGAGTTTCGATATTATCGAGTATGCCTCGAATATCATTGTTCGTTATTGTTCTTATTACTATTCTCATATACATGTAGTTGCCCCTATAGTTATTCCTGCCTTACACCTATTTAGACTTATCTTTGGTATGTTGTTCTTACATGTTTATACCTTCAAGTTTCTTCGTCCACGGATTTCTAGTAAATCTTTATGTGTTAGTTTGCGATATGGTAGCTTTCGCTTATTCTTTTAGCTTGTTGTTCTTTAAATTTCGAGGACGAAATTTTTATAAGAGTGGTATGATGTAACACCCAGCCCCTCTTTATACCAATATACGTATCTCTCTTTAACTTATAAAGTTCTTTTATTATTTATGTTATTTATAACTATTGATTTATATTTAAAACCTTTTTAGCCCAAACCCAATCTATAGATTTATTCTTCATCAAAATATATTTCCCTATATTACTATACTTCTAGTTTTCTAACTCTAGTTGTTTTATATGCTAATCTAAAACCCTAGTTCTAAATATTATCCTAAACCCCAAAGCCCATTCTTTCAAAATTCGTTTTCTTTTCTTTTATTCCAGCCCTTTGTAAATTTTCTCATTAGTTATTTTATTTTATTTAAACCCAAAACCTATTTCCCTCAGCCCACTACCCAATTTTCTTTCCCTAATATTATTACCACTTCAGCCCCCGGCCCATTTCTTTTCCCCAATTAATTTCTTTATCCAGCGGCCCAACTCCTAAGCCCACACAAAATTAAAGGAATTCTTTTCCTTCTTAAACCGCCGGCCCGGCCTTCTTTCATTTCCTTATACACTTTTATTTTTTTTCTTTTAAAAACCCCCAGCCCGCTCCTACCCAACCAGGCCCACAACCCCTCTCTCTTCTCCAACGTTCTCCTTTTCTCCCGCTCTTTACTGTGCCTCCTTGCACCACGCCGCACCCCACGCCTGCGCCCACGTCGCCGCTCGTCACACGCCCCGCTCGCGAACGTTACCACGACGCGCGCCCTCCACCTTTCTCCTCTACCCACTACGCCCTCTTTCTCTCTCGGATCTCTCCCTCTCTCGGATCTCTCCCTCTCTCTTCTTCCCTTCCCGTTTCTCCCTCGAACCCACGCTCACGCCAGCACGTCGCGCTCGCCGTAGTCCCCTCACGTCACTCGCCTCCACCTCGCCTGCCTCACCGTCGCACGCCTTCACCTCGTCGTCGCCTTCTCGTCTTCGCGTCGACACCCTCCCTGTCATCGCCGTGACACCATCCCTACACACCCGTTCGTCGGCCAACCCCGTCGAGCCCCTCTCCTCCACTCGCTGACAAGCTTCCTCCTCCGTCGACAACCTCACCATCTCCCTCAGCAACTACCGTGAGCTCCTTCCTCCAACCGAGATCCTCCAACCTCCTCGCTTAGGCAACCACCAAACTACGACCACTGTGCCGACTGCAGCTCCGACCACCGTCGCTGCACGCTCGCCGTTGAGGCCATCGCCGCAACCACCTCTCTGGCCGAGGCCTCTTCCCACTGCACCGCCACCACGCCATCGCAGCATCACCGTTGCCGTGGTGCCACCACCTTGCCCATCGTCGTGGCCAAGCCGTACCCCCTGTCGCTGCTATCGTCCGTGCCCAAGCTATGTTCACCAGCGCCGACCACGTCACCACCAGCTGCCAAGCCGTCAAGACCGTGCCAAGTTTGAGCCGAGACTCGAGTTCGAGCCAAGTCAAGTTGCCGTGCCGCGTGTGTGTCGCTATCGTGCCGTTGCCGTTGCAGTACCGTCGTCGACACGTCCCCAGGCAAGTATTTTACTTGCTTACATGCTATATACTCAAGTTACAATCTTTAATTACATAGATCATAAAGTTACAATGTTAGATCAATTATGTGCCATACCTGTTCGACGTGTGTTCCCAATGAAAATACTCACCTAATTTGACGGAACTAACTGGTATAGTTTGGCCCGTATGGCTGTGAATCTAGTGTGTGAATTTCGTTGGATAATATGACCGTTAACGATTAAAACGACTACTCCCAAGTTTACTCGTGAAACTGGAATTTTATTGTACCTGAAAACCGTTAAAATCACCATAAATTATATACATGCTGGAATGATGCGTTCGAGGTCTCAAATCGAAGCCGACTCGAGTAACTATAACCCTATGTAAGTTTCTAAATATTTCTGTACTTAAACTGTGACAATATTTGGATCGGAGTGCGATTCTGGACTGCAGTCCAGAGCGACTCAGTTTACTCTGTGCTGTTCCGTAATGAGGACCATCCTGTTTCCTTTACTCATAGACTGCCGAACTCTACTGTTTACGAAGGGTGAATCCATTAGCTAGATAACACAAGTGGTTTCACCCTGTTTCGTCATCATTTGCTATTTAATCTGCAATTTAAAAGATGGGGGCGTATAACAGTCCCAACAGAATCAGAATTTACATACTAGTATTGAACAGTCTATATCTCCTGACGTACAGACACGATTGAAAATCCGTCTATTGAGTTGAAAACCTTACTGAAAACCCTAGATTTCATTCAACTGTAGCGTCACTAAAATCGGATCCCAACTAGGATTAAAATGCGTTGCGAAACAGACTTCCGATTCTGAAACCGGATTTCCATCCGTGAACGCTTAAAATGAAATGGCTATAATTAATGATCCTGGAACCCGATTGGCATGAAACTAAATTCGCTGGATAGACAACTGAACATACTAGTTATTCCCCGTTCATCGTTTCACTAAACTGTAAATGTATGATTTATGATAAATTATGCAAGTGGTAGATCATTGATTCATGATACCCTAATCATGCCTTACATACTGTTTACGCATCATTTCATACACATGTCACTGCATTGATAACCTAGTGATAACGTGCATTACCCAGTGTTAGGTATTAGTGATGATTATGGCAAGTACGTTAGTGTTCGTGTATCAGTGAATAAGTGAAAGTGATACGTACTTGTACACAATCAGTGAACCTTAGGATTCTATTGCATTGTCGACGTCTGTGGGACGCGTGTACGTGTAACTATAAGTGGTATGGGACACTTATGGAAACTCTTGCACGGGTGTCACAGATAAGACATCAGCCTCTGCCAATTATCTTAGGTATTAGTCGGGACGTGCTTGATGGAGTTCCTGCCTCCAATTCTCGCGCAGACTTGTCACAGACCGACTGGTATTTAGGGTTATGGTTAGCGATTGATGTAGACCACGGGGTGTAGGGTAGTTTGAGTGTGAGTTCAACAGAATCTCGAGAGTCCCTTGCCGGCTTATATAAATGGAGATTTACAGGGTACATGATTATTACCGTGAGTTACATGTTGGGCCCGTGGTCCCTTGCCCTTGGGTTCTACCCTTGGGTGGAGGACACTCGCGAGTGGTTGACTCTCATACTTGAACCGACGATAGGTTTAGTGACCTGTACAGTGAGACTTAGTGACTGATAGGGATAATAGCATCGATATACATACTTACTGTGTTGACATACGTGGCATATCATTCTACTGATTTTACTGTTCCGCTGCATTGATTACTGCATGTTCATACATATACCATCATTGATTTACTGTTATATATATCTATTACCACTGTTAGAATTGTCACATGAATTTATATATTATACTGCTATTGTGTCGCTCTGACTACCTGAGTATGCATGCTCAGTGTGAGGAGAAGATTTAGCCTAGACCAGGACTAGACGTACATCACGGACATCTTGTTTAGCTATCTAGGGTTATACCTTTTGCTTCCCATCTGGTCAGTTCTTTATACTATTTTGTTCCAGTTACTGCATTTCTCATTACTTGCGCATTATTTACTGATTACCATGCAAAGCTAGAAGCCGAAGTGTGACTACGGCATGATGTTTCCTTGACCGTAGGAGCATGGCTGACCTTGTCAACCCCTCGTATTCCGTATTTTGGGAAACGGGGCATGACAGTTTTCCTTTGTTCCTTCACGGCCGGACTTTCTTGGATGGGAGGGGCTAATTTGCAGTTGTGCAAATTAGCATTTGTAGAGGGGGTTATTTGTAAATGAGGGATTATTATTTGACTATCATCATTAGATTCTTTTTGAGTCTATTCCTTTGCATTTATGAGATGTGTATTAAGTTGGATTTGGATGAGAGGTTGGTGTGACTTTTATCTATGATTATCTTCACTTTTCTTCTCTTGATTATTCATTCTTTTTTTCCCCACCATGGAGAGAGATGCCGGCCACTTAGGGTGAGAAGAGAGAGGTTCATTTTATGAATGGAAATTCTTCATCTCATTTTTGCTTACACCAAAAATCCCAAAGTTCATTTCCATTGCTCATTCCTCCATCACCAAGGCAACTTCAAACCCCATGAGACAATATGTTCTGCACTAGCCTACAACACTTCTTGGGCACGTCGGCTCGCCAACTTCGTGCCCGAGTTGCCTCGGTCCAGAGGTAGGAGCCCGTAAAAGAACCCGGCGTTGTGGTGCCCGTTTCGACGAGGAGGTGACAACCGGAGATTCCGCGAGGAGATCGGAGTAGAGGCGAAGACCGAAGGACACGAATCGCTTGGTATAGCTTCTCTACTCTTATTCTAGTTTGCTAGAGTTAGGTTAATTGCCCGATCCGGGTTTTTAGTTAGCGGTGGTGCCGGTTCTAGTTTTTAGAAAAAGTTTCGTTTCCGCATTCCGGCGTCGGATTGACGGCTGGGGCGCCGCCGTGCACTTACACTAGTATCAGAGCCACGCCATTAACCTAGTCTAGCTTGCTCTAATGTGTTTACAAGTTCGATCGAACAATTATCTCAAAACCGCATTTTCATTGCATATGTTTCTGTCGAAATTGTTTTGGGCTCGAAAAATTTTTCAGGTTGTTGCAGAAACACTTGCAGGCAATTATAAGCATTCTGTGAAAATTTGGTCGCGTGACGTCATCTTTCCACCGCGGAACCGCGGCCAAACCCACGCATTGTCCGCGGTTCCGCCGCCACTTTGACTGTTCACTGTACAAAATTTTTCCAGTGGGCTTTTGACTTGGAAATAGGGGTTTTGGAATATTCTGTTTGGGCCCAGATTTTCTCTGAGTGCTACAGTAGTGCTTGGGGCCCACTTCGGTAAATTTGATCGATCGAATATTTTAAACATGTTAGTTCACAGTATTTACATTATATCTGCGACCGTGAATGTCATTCGATCGGTAAATCCATTCTATCTGCTATAGCCCTTTTAGACGGATTTGCGAACGTGACATTCACGTTGGTGTTCTGTGTTGTGCTGTGATGTTGCGGATTGGTCGTGGGGGATTGCCTGGATGCAATGGTAGTACAGTTTTGTTTTATATGTACATTTGATATTGCGGGGCGATCGTCCGACCTGTGGACTGCCGTCACTGTCTGTTTGTATATTATTCTTTTGGGGAACGACCGGGTTGAGGTCGATGTACCCGTTGTATATTTTACTTTCTTTACTAGGATTACCCCGCGGAGGGGTGCACGGATAGCCGGGTTCTAGAGGGCAACGAGCCCGCATCTCATGGCTTTGAGATGAAGGGGGCTTCACTCTAGAATTGGCGGGCTATTCGCCGCACTCGTAGGGGGTACAGGTTGACCCAGGAGGGGTGCCCAAGTTACCGGATTCCTTGAAGTGCTTGGTGGTCCATTCATGTTGTTGAAGGGGGCTGCCTCGCTTCAAGTTTTGGCGGGTAACTTTCCGTGCCCATAGGGGTCTAGGATTTCATTGCACAGGCTATCCACACGACCAGGGGAACGTCAGGTTTCAGTAACGGCTCTATGAAACCCAGGGATCCCAAATATCTGTATTGTTCTGTGATGCTTATAACATTTCTGTGATGTTGCATTTTATCACGCCTTGAGCGAATATTATATATTGATATATATACTAGTAGATGTTGTATATGTTTTGCATCCACGCTAGTCCAGTCCCCGCTCTGTCATTAGTTAAGTAACCTAACGGGTGATGATGGGACCCAGTGGCGAATGCGGATGGCATATACGTACATCATTATTTTTGTTCTTTATTGGTGTGATCAATTGATGGGACTGCGTTGATTCGGATCGATGCAAGCTAAACAATCCTATTCTGATGTTGTTGGAACACTTTTCAAAAAACTGTTATTGCAAGGGCATTCTCTTTTGTTTTGCACAGTGGTATTCAGTTGGAATATCCTGCTCCTCAGTCGACGAGGCAAGGGCCGAGATCCCTTCACCGGGAGTGACCCCTTGGACAGAATTTTGCGTCAGGGCAATAACTTCACTATAGCCGTTTACTTTTTCTTTGCACAGTGGTATTCAGTTGGAATATCCTGCACCTCATTCTACGGGGAAAGAGCCGAGATCCCTTCATCGGGAGTGACCTCTTTAGCAAAGGTTTTCGCCACTATATTTTTAAAAGCTATCCGGTTCCTTCAACGATATCAAGTTCATTACGTTAAAGGTTTTCGCCAGAAACCATTCGTAGCCCTCCGTCGTTTCATATGGATAGTCAATAAGTATTCAAGCTGTGTTTGTTGGCCAAAGTCAAGGCACAGTGATTGGTAGCTATTGGGTATTCATATGCAGCATAGATATATGCGTTGGTTTGGAGCAGTCGTATAACCTTGTTGGCCAAAGTCAAGGGCTTGTACGGATGGGTTCAAATTAACCTGGAGAATGACGGGTAGAACTTGACATGTGACTTATGATTTGTTGGCCAAAGTCAAGGTCATAAGTGCATAGGGTAAAAATCCACATCGGGAGTTTCTAAAGAAACTGAAACTTGCCAGATATGCGCATACCTTCTGGAGTGTGATAACGTGAGCGGATTCCACCACGTTATCATGCGATGATAGTTGGATCCCGATTCCCACTGATGAGTTGGTTTACTCCTCGGGTGATCCCGACTAATTCTTCTTTTAGGTTTGGAGGAGAATTTGACGGTACAGTGGGAGGTTTCCAGATTAGATAAAGTGATAACCATTCTGATCTAGGTTAGAGTGCACGCTGAATGTTTCTTTTCTCTCTCTTTGGCAGCGACCATGACCCGACCCTAGATTTTGACTCAATGACCAAGATTAACCGAACCTTCTTTAACACTGGCTTTTGGATTGTCAGAGTTGCGTACCTCATTGCCACTCCTACTTTTACCCTTTTCTCCAGGACACCCCGTATTACTACGAACGTCCACTTCCATTGGACAAAACCATCGTATGGTTATATACGAACTCGAAGGAATTTATTTGAGAATGGTTTCCGGTTCTGGAGAAAAAGAATAGGACTATTCAGTTGTCTTTTCCTTTTACCTTCTCTCAGGTTGCGAGTGTTCCTTGGATTAGGACAGCACACCTATTACGCTTATTGGATAGTCTTCTTCCAAACCATAGGCTGGTGCCGAACGGTGGGGAATGAAGAAAACCAATTAGCCTAACGATGGTGTGCAGAAGGTATTAAGTAAAGACATATCAAGGGATTAGTAAGAGGGCAAAGTAAATTGCGACTGCTATTCACGACCAAACCAAATATTTCATTACCACTCCCAATTCACCTTTGAATTTCTCCAGGACACTCTGTATCACTACGAAGATCCACAGTTTATTTGGATACTCCATCGTATGGTTATATACGAACTCGAAAGGAACTTGTTCCAGTTCGGGGATGGATTCTGGTTCAGGAGAAATAGGAATAAGGTTTATTCAGTTGTCTTTCATCCTCACCTTCTCTCGCGTTGCGAGTGCTCCTAGGATTAGGATAGTACACCCATTATGCTTATTAGATAGTCTTTTTCCAAACCATAGGCTGGTGCCGAACGGTAGGGAAGGAAGAAAACCATTTGGCCTAAGAGGGTGTACAGAAGGTAATGACTAAAGACATATAAAGGGATTTGGAGAGATGGCAAAGAATTACACGGTTACAGTTGTGAATCTGGATAATGGAAGAGGCATTACTAGGAATACCGGAATACCCCATCGAAACATTTCAATGTTTCAGTTTCACTGTGTACAGTTAAAAGAAAACTGATTTCCTAATTAGACACTTGCTCCAGGGTATGTATTTACCAGGTTTGATTATCACATCTGTATGGTTTTACAGATAATGAGTGGGAGTAAGTTATTGGGAATTAGGTGATCATCCTCATTATATCGGAATTCTTTGTAATTGGTGATATTTGAGGAAGTCACCTGGGTTGTTTGAGGAAGTCACCTGGGTTGTTTGCCGGACGGCAAATATTTGGTTTTGAATATCCGTTATGCACCAATTTCAAATTGATATATCTGTACGTATATTTTTATAGAGTGAGATATATCTTTTTGAAATTATGTTTATGACATTTACCTATATCAGTGGATGGTTAGGTAAGGAGCATTGAACAGCGGTGTAATTCTTCTTGACCATAAGTACAGTTTTCAACCTACGACACACAGGGATTGATTTATTCAACTCAGGGGACTTATACAGAGTATTATATGTTGTCCAGTGTCCATGATTACAGTGGGGTTGGTACTCATACCATATTCTGTTTACTTGTGACTTCTCTAGTTTTTAGACATGTGTTTCGTAGAAACACAAGGTCTGGGTTTTGAGAAGTTATAGGTATAAGAGTAAAGTAGAGAACCAGGTATTGCAAGTATCAGGATTCTTCAAGGTGATCGAAGATGTAGATACTTGTGCATGATATTCAGTTGATAGTAATGATTAAGAGAACTTGCTTCTTTTTCAGGTTACTCATAATTGGAAGCATTCCTAAGTTGAGTAACGCTGATCGGCTTCCTTCCATTTAGTTGACTTGCACTGGAGACAGCTGCATGATTTGAATCTGGTTCAATTAAATCAGTGCATCTGTTTCTATATTGGATATAGAACAGTTCATATCTTAACGATGTCAAGGTACGAGGAGTTGTCCGGTTTATGCTTAAAACCAGACACTGGACAACTCAAGGCACGTTTCTGTAATGGCTGTATGTGGGTTGACCCGGGCTATGACGAGGGTTGATTTTCTACCATCTGGAAGATCAATAGTGATATTGTTCTTGACTCGCCACAGTTTTAATAAAATTGGATTTTTTTAGAAAACAGTAGTGGGAGTATGGTAGAACTGGAAGTGATTCCAGAACCGTAAACGATTACTGAAAATTTGATAAGAACCTAAAGATTCAATCTGGTTTGACATTCCATTAGCCACTTCGCAGATATGGTGGGTAACCTCAGGCGCTCAAGAGGTACTTTGGTATGCTTAAGGACGGTGGCAGGGAGGTTCTTGTTTACCCAGAGTTGCCATTGCTGTTGTTCCAGACTGTGAGACCCGGCAGGAGGATGAGTATAGCGTCGTTCTAAACTAGCTTTAGAAGTGCACGTGTGTATGACTCTGCCAGAGGGTTGTCGTAGTCAGTGGGAGCAGCGGAAGCATTGGTGGACAAGTGGCTTATGTCTATTTATAGACTAAAGCAGATGTAGCGGAGATAGATCATCTATTTCTGATGTGACAGTCATAGGTTTGACTTCATCAGAATAGGGGATGGATCTGTTAAGAAGGTAGTAAGGTGTGATGTCTTGGTATTTGGATGACATACACAGTGTAGGAAGTGATATTCCTATACTACGATCGGTTATACTTTGTTGTCATACAGTAGTTTCTCCACATAGGGCTTGGATATAATATTTGACATTCTGGTTACTAGATCTATAGATCTAGATTTGGGTGGTTTCCCAATCAGGGTACTTGACAGCATTCTAAAGGTATTTAGAATGGACGACTCCTGGCATGGTAGTGTACCTGCAGGTGATGGAGTCACTGATTGATAAGAAATTCTTGTTTGTGTCATGTAACTCGAATAAAACGAATAAGTTTCTTTGTGTCAGTATTTAGAAAATTGAATAAAATTCACAATCAAAGAATTGTTTTGACCGCAATCAACTACGGTGTCGGTTGTAGATCGTTAGCGAGTGCGGATCGTCCACAGGGAAATTGTAATCGTTCGTCTTTTGAATTAGATGAGTCGAAACTTTAAAGAAAAGAAAACAAAACAATTCATGATTTATATTTGAAGTTCAAGAATTAGAAAATATAGATCTAATAACAAGAAAAAGATAGAATCAAGAATTGATAGTTTGTTGATTTTTCCAACCAAATATCAAGAATCGAAATGAGGCTCGCAGGAATCGATCGGATCTATATATGTGATGCAATCTCAAGATGACGTATTCTCATCCTTCGATGGATTGATACTAGATCGATGATGATCGACGAGAATTAGGGATTTCTAGTGAAACTAGGGTTTCATCATTTATCCCTTGTTCATTCGTCGATATCATTCACATTCTAGCCTCTAGTAAATTCAAGAAACGATCATAGATCCCTAATTTCGAGCGATCACAATCAAGAAAGCATCGCAACGAAACTAGGTCATCGATTCTTGAACTTGCTAGGGTTTACAAAACCCGTAGGACTTAAGAATTGTATTAAGATTTGTTACATCATCATTCTATTGATCGTCTCGACTCCTCGACGAGCGGAGTTTTACTCAAACATCATCACAAGAACTACAATCATAAATTGAGATCGAATCATGATGCAAGAATTTAAAGAAAACGAGATTAAAGAATTTCACCTTTTATTTATATCAACAATTTCATTACATTCGCTCAAGAACTACAAGAGGAAGAACTCGATCGTCGATTTGGCTTAGCTCGGCTCCGTGAGTCGCGGATCGGCTTGGATCTCTTGCTCGATTGGAGATCGGCTTCGCTCCTAAAAGGTTGAAGGGCTTATCGCTTGATTGGTACTCGGGATCTTGAAGTTGGATTGGAATTAGGGTTAGGGTTTCGCACAAGTCTTGTCACTAGACTTGTGGAAGAAGATGGTGTAAGAGGTTGAAGAATGATGAACTAATGAACTATTCAAGAACAACCTCAACCCTTAGATCTAGGTTCCTATTTATAGACATCAAAACCCTAAATCTAGGATTTGAATTTTAAGTTTCCCTCCAAAAGTTTGTTGAGGAGATTTGAATTTCCCTCCAAAAGTTACTTAGAGGAGAGGCTTCTAGAAGAGGTTAGTTAGGAGCTTGATTAGCTTAATCAAGATTAGGTTGCTTAATGATCTTTGCTGATCTGGAAGTAGCTTCGAGATCCTTCTGGAATTTGAAGTATCTGAAAGGAATGTGGGCCCAGAGATACGAATTGTGCACTGAAAATTGAGCGCTGAAGTGGCAATACCGCCGCGGAACCGCGGCTCAAGCCGGCTCCCGCCGCGGTTCCGCGGCGCTTTGCGGGCTTCATGGCTTGGGTTCTCTGCATATGCTTTGGGATGATGTTTAGGGCTTTTTATGATATGTTGAATATTGTAACTCCTTCTAGATTGCTACCAGATCTCACACCTTTGAGTTGGCGTAATGTTTGATCAGCAAAATGACAATTTTGGCTTTTCTTCCGGATTTTCCTGCACAATTTCTCAAGATAAGTGTTGCGCAATATAGGGATGATGCGATGCCATGAAATGCAGTCAATTTCCTTTATAGTGCCGGTTTTAGAGTCTAACACATGCAATCTGATATTTCAGAGATGTTTTGCTAAAATGTGAAATATGGATACCGAACACTTCTAGATGAGTGCAAAAGATAGGGAAATTGCCGTGTTAAAAATGCAGTATTTTCGACTGATCAGTCATCCTCTCTAAAGGAGTCTTACAGACTAAAGGGGAGAGGGATGTGCATGATTGGCAGATCACTTGCTTAGGCAATTGAGTCAATCATGAGATATCAAGTACCACACCAGATGTTGTTTTTGCATGAGATACAGTAGGTTGATATTAATCCAATCCTGGGGAAACGATCGGAAGCAGTTTTAGAACATAAGTTGATGTTCTAGGAAAATGATATCGGCTGCCTCCTTTGGGAGACAGTTATCATTCCAGGCTTCCAAGGTGATCTGGATGACAGAGTGGCTGTCAGAGTTATAGTTTTCCCTCTGACGAGGGGCGGTATTTTGGACAGGTGGTCCAGGCGGATACTGAGGGAGGCATGGTGCAAGACACTGATTAAGTTCAGTCGACGATACAGTCTAAGAAATTTTGGATTTGGAGTTCACTTGTGAACTAGGTCCCATCAGACATCCAATCATATTCTAAGACATGTATTGCTCATTTCGGGAGATGGGTTTCTCCGCGAACTTGAGATAAAGAGAGACATAGAAAGAAACATCACAGCGGATCCACTCACTGAGGCTATTCCTCGAACGCAATAGTTTCGCAAACGAGCTTTGTGAGACTGACTAGTAGAGGAGTTGGTTGTTCGGTATCACACGGGCTGTGAGTATGCGACATCGCAATAATTATCCTTGAGTGCAAGTGGGAGATTGTTGGAGATAGTGCCATCAGAGTCAATTATTGGATCACACGCACGTGATTGCAATGATTGAGGGAGGACCTATACCGGTAGGACAGTCTTACTCAAGATGATAGTATGCTATCTGGTTTACCTTTATCATCGTGTACTGCTTTAGGTCACCTTACAGGTCACTATTGCACGTTGATAGAGCCCCTAGGATTCTTGCTTGACTACCAGCAGTATGAGGGCAATCATATACGTGGGAGCTGGGGTCTATAAGCACATCCTTAAAAGGTCCCTAGTCGTGGGAGTTTCGAGACAGGGCATCGATACTCCAGAGTAGACTGGTGTATACAGTCGAGACCCCGACGAGGGGCGGTGGCCGGTCTCACAAGCCACTGGTGTCAGTTGGTTCACCTAAGATGTATATAGGTGCTCATTGGGTTATGAGTACACCGGACAGGACTCGCCGGGAACATGCTAGTTGGTATTATACCTGACGTCCGATAGCAGTTCCCTGGTGACATGTGTACAGGTTAGTTCATCGACCTGAGATCGTCATTTGTCTCGTATGAGTTCCCACTGTGCTTTGATTACTACCCTACCACACTCAAAGAAGTTGTGCAAACAGGTTTTAGTTGGGTACAGTCCCGAGCCACATGGAGGCAGTGAGCGGATCTGCAGGGGTTCGTCTCTCCCGGTATTAGGGGGTGAGGTCGCGCTGTGTCTAGGAGAGCCAGTACATGAAAGTCCTTGGCCAAGGCAGGAGATTTACTGGTAGGTATTCCAGTAGTATCTCAGGGTGTTCTGGACTACACTCCGACACGACTTGTACCGCTTTTGGGGGTCTGACTTTTACCAACCCCCTAGGCCCGCCATGCGATACTCATAGATGAATGAACCGGACTGTACAGATATTGTCACTGACAGGCTCAGTAGGGTGTCAGGATGAGTTCGCTCATCGACGTCCCTTTAGGTCAATACCTGGTAGCCCGTTACGTATAGGCTAATACCTCTGACGTGCTAGTGGTTAAATCCACAACCAAAGTATTGACGAGTCTTTAGAGTCCCCCACAGACCAGTTTCTCAAGTTTCATGCGAAACGCTGTAGAGGCCGTATGGAGATATGGCAGGGTTTGATCAGATCCTTGTAGTATTGCATGGATCGTGATCGGACGGATAATACTAGCGGGCTTTGGTTTAAGCCGGATCCTAGTATTGTACAGTGTAGATTTTGTCTCATTGCATTTGTATTCAGTGGGAATACAAATGCGGGCATGTATATGCAGTCGCAGGAATTTCCTATAATTTATTACGGGATCAGTTTTCTGAAGTTGCCAGTTTGCATTCCGTCTCGGCCAGTTTTCCTTTGTTCCTTCACGGCCGGACTTTCTTGATGGGAGGGGCTAATTTGCAGTTGTGCAAATTAGCATTTGTAGAGGGGGTTATTTGTAAATGAGGGATTATGATTTGACTATCACCATTAGATTCTTTTTAAGTCTATTCCTTTGCATTTATGAGATGTGTATTGAGTTGGATTTGGATGAGAGGTTGGTGTGACTTTTATCTATGATTATCTTCACTTTTCTTCTCTTGATTATTCATTCTTTTTTTCCCCACCATGGAGAGATAGGCCGGCCACTTAGGGTGAGAAGAGAGAGGTTCATTTTGTGAATGGAAATTCTTCATCTCATTTTTGCTTACACCAAAAATCCCAAAGCTCATTTCCATTGCTCATTCCTCCATCACCAAGGCAACTTCAAACCCCATGAGACAATATGTTCTACACTAGCCTACAACACTTCCTGGGCACGTCGGCTTGCCAACTTCGTGCCCGAGTTGCCTCGGTCCAGAGGTGGGAGCCCGTAAAAGAACCCGGCGTTGTGGTCCCCGTTTCGACGAGGAGGTGACAACCGGAGATTCCGCGAGGAGATCGGAGTGGAGGCGAAGACCGAAGGACACAGATCGCTTGGTATAGCTTCTCTACTCTTATTCTAGTTTGCTAGAGTTAGGTTACTTGCCCGATACGGGTTTTTAGTGCGCGGTGGTGCCGGTTCTAGTATTTAGAAAAAGTTTCGTTTCCGCATTCCGGCGTCGGATTGACGGCCGGGGCGCCGTCGTGAACTTACAATACATACCATTACCATAATTTAATCTCAATCATTTAATCAATTTCCAAAAACCTAGTTTGCAAAATTAGCATAATTAGTATAATTTTAAACTAACAATTAGCAACTAGTAACTAGATTAGGTTTTGCATTCCCTTAACATGTTAATCTCCTCATTAAAACCATGAATAATTGATAAAATCCTCACTTGATCACAAACCCAAATCTTGAATTTTTAATTTAGCAACTAAAACCATAATTAAACACCGAAATCCATTAAATTAAAGTAATTAGTCTATAATTAACACTAGGGTTAGGATTATACCTCAATAAACAAGAGATCAAACATGAAAGTCATAGCCTCCAAATTGCTAACTTTGCTCCAAGATCCATACTAGATAGGCCAAAGAATAATGGGTAGAGATTGGATTTGGAAATTGGAGCTTTTATTTTGGATTTTTGTTGAATTTTTGGAGATTTTTGTGATGGAAATGAGGTGGGAAATTAGAGAAATGGGGGGAGGACAATTTCGGCCAGGTTTGGTGAGGGAGAGAGAGAGAGAAATGAGTGTAGAATTGTGTAGAAGACTTCTCCAATTATTACACCATTTTAAGTCTTTTCATTATTTAATTTATTTTATTTATTTTCTAATTTTATTTGACCTAGAAAAGTCTAGAAATTTGAAGACCAATCAAGAAGAGAATAGCATGCTACAAACTAAACTCATAATGTCATGGCTCACTTTTGTAAAATTAACCCATTCCAATTTATAATTTGCACTAATTTAATGTATAATTAAAAGCTTATATTAATATTAGAAATAATTAATTAAGGAAAAATATTTAAATAAACTAATAATTTATAAGTGACTAAATAAATACCAAATACTAGCAATTACATATTTAAATATATATTGAAAAATAATTATAGTTAAGTTTTACGGAAAATACGGTTTATTTTACTGATTATCAGAAAATACACCTAAAGCATTTTATTTATCTATTTATTTTTTTTAAAACGTTACATTTTCCGTATTTTAGAATGCTTGGTTTTGGTATTTGGTATTGTATTTGGTTGTTGGACGTTTGTACGTCAACAACAAGGGTTGTTTGATTGTTTTGCATGCGTAGGCTATAGGTTCTAACCTATGAGCGCACAGTGTACCATATTGGTTTTCCGAATTCGATTTTAATAGCATTTGCGATTGTGTATTGATATTGTAGTTACCTTCGCGTGGATTCCGAGATGACGAAGCATGGCGTCATCGACTTCAGCAAGCAAGGATCAAGGTGAGTAGATCTATATCTATGGGAGAAGTTAGGTGGATGGCGTATAGCACCCCCGCAACTTTTTTGATGGAAACCGATCTATAGGATACAGTCGTAGAAACCTAGATTTGGAAACTAGGGATATGGTTAAAAAGATAGTTAAAGATGATATGGGTGATGGTATATATATATATCGAGATATGAGATGAAAGCTAATAGGGATAGGACGCCTTAATATGATAGGATAGAATGAATGTCTCAAATTGATATATAAGAATATGAAAAGCGAATGTGAATCACGATTGGTAGATATGTAATTATAAGAGGATAAGTAAGAGATTTATAGTAGTATGCCATGAGATTTATAAGATAGGATATATATATATATATATATATATATATATATATATGTAAATGACTTGATGATGTGATATGATGATTTGATTGACATGTCGGTATACGGAGGCGAGTCGTTATGAGAGGATTGATACCTTTGCCGGTCTCTTGATATAAGACTGTTATGGATGCGACCTGGGATATAGGTATATCGATATATATGTTGTGAATCATGAGTGATATGCCGTACGAGGCGTTAGGTCCGTACCCTCAGTGTCATATAGGTTGATAGGATCCCTGATGGTTTAATGCCGCCGTACGATAATTTACAATACGCGATGAGTTTTATGATGATTAATCCATGCCCTTGACTAGAGGATGTCGTACGATGGATCATACCGCACGTGATGTTGTGAGGCTGGATGCCGATTGTTAGATTTACCAACTCGGTCATGTTAGATACGTATACCTTATAGCAATTAGCTGACGATGTACTTTATGCTACGTTTTTGTCATTCTCATTGCATTACATATACCTGTGCTAGTACACCTACACCATTATCGATGATGCGTATGTTACATTTACACAGATTGGCCGGCTCACACACTTCATCATCGATAATTGCTATGTCACTACACAGTAAATTTGCTACATCATGATACGACTCATTGCATGATTTACTTGCTATATTCACATCACTGTTCCATGTTGCATGAGATACGGATATGCTTACATTCCTGTCATATGTTGCATACATCATGCTTTATGATTATACACATTGAGATTTGCTTTTTTCATGAGATTTCCGGATTTAAGAACCGTGGTTATTTTAAAAGAAAGTATATATTGTTTTAAAAACCCGGTTTCTCTTGATATGATATTTCGAGACGTCCACCATACGTTTTCTCGGTTCTGAGACATGTGATATAGAAACCCGATTCGAGGAGTTGGATGACCCATTTGCGGGTTCATGGTGGACCCGGTATGGTACACGGGGCAAGAATGGATGGTTGTGCAGTAGACGAATGTGAATCAAGCTTGGCAGAGAGACTACTACCTACCGGTGATTGGTCGGACCTGGCTGTTATCCGGAGGATACCGACCGGAGTCGAGAGATGGATATGGGCCGACCCGTTCTGCCGGAGCCCAAGGGCCAATCCCGCAGACGGAGCCCGTGGGCCGATCCGGACTGACGGAGCCCGAGAGATATGAGGATTTACGTGTCGATGTTGGACACGGGTTTCATGATGTTTCGAGTGTCGATGTTAGACACTCAAGTTCCATGATTTTGATGTGTCTTTGATGGACACATGTTGATTGATATCCTCATATTCACATGCATATGCTTTTATGATATTGACACGCGTGATATTGTTGTGTCATTGGTTGACACGTGGACGAGATCCACATGGATACAGGCATTGATCATATGGTTGGATGATATCCACATGCATATAGGCGGTGAGTATAGTGTTAGCACATATGCAGATACGGTCACCCTAAATATCATAGTATTACCTTTATGATATAGTTGACCTAGGAAATCGTTATTTTATTCGATTTCTACCTGATGATTTTTTCTACTCACGAGTTGGCAACTCACTCCCGTTGTGCCACAGTTCTTGCAGGTTGACTGCATGGATCAGTAGCGGCATCGCTGACACATAGCTGCTTTCGGGTGTTTTGCTTTGGTAGGTGGTACATGTTGGATCGTGCCACTATTGTATCATTATTCATTTTGTATCTAGTCAACTCCATCAATCAAAACTAGTATTTGTATATTAAGTAAAGACTTAGTGAGACTTGTAGTTGCGAGACTTGAGCGATGTGTTTATGCTCGCTTGGTGGGTTGATGTCTTGCTTTATTTATCTTTTGTGGTGATTTTCGCCGTAAGGCGTCGTATACATATATTCTGTCTTTCATGGTTGTGAATCCACCGATTGGTGAAGAGCTAGCTCCCGCTTGGGGATGCCTTTATATTATCTTATGTATTTGTGGTTTTGGATCAAAATATACAAAGGAAGTGCTGCCCAAATTTTTAAAAGACGAAACATGTTTTCAACTAGTAAAATTTACTTGCATTTTCATATTCCATTACTTATGTATTTAAGAAAACTTATGATTTTCACCATACCTTTATTTCAAAACTTCACCTCTTTATTTTCTTAAAAAGGTTTAGATTTCTGGGCTTCGGCTTACTTGAATTACGTTATGCCTTTAGACGTAGTGTAGTTTAAGTGCCGGTCACGAACAATATTTTCGGATCGTGACAGTATGGGAGAATTTATTATGGTAAGGCTCACTTCTCTCTCTCTACACTCTAGAACTCTCTCTCTCTTTCTCCCCATGGCAGCCACCTTTCTCCTCCTCCTTTTTCCTCTCATGGTTTAGTCTCCACCTCACACAAATCCCTCAAGCCTTCAACCAAAATCTAAATGTTCTTAGTATTCACCACTACAAGTAGGTGCACCTTGATTCTTCCAAATCTTTTCATCGCTCTTGAGGCAAGTTTTCAAATTTAGAGGCAAGAATCTCAAGTTTGAATCATTTCCATCTTCCCTTGAGGTATAATGCCTAACTTAAGTATTCCTTTACTAAACTTTGGTTTATTAATTCTTAAATTAGTGTTTGAGTGGTAATTAATGCAAGTTTTGAGATTTAAAGTGAAGATTAGGTTAAATTAGGGTTTTATGGCTTAATTAGGGTAATTAAGAGTGGTTAGTGTCTAATAATCCAATTCATTCTACAAGTTTGTGTGGGGCTGGCATAGCACCTTGTGAAGGTTTTAGCAAGCAGCAAGCATCAATCATGCCACTTTAAAAATTTGTGGTGCTAAACAAACCCTAACCAAGATCTTAACTAGAGACTTAGGGTTAACATGCATGTAAACAACTTTACATCTAAGAGTTAGGCATTACAACCTTTGTAGTCTATTGCTTCACTTCATAAGCTCCGTGTTGAGATCGCTTCGCTGCGATCATCAAGTACCCGGACTCTAAAGAGCCTCCATGAAAAGAAAGATGTAAGCTTGCTTCCAATCTTCAACAATTAAGATGATCTACCTTGAAGAATCTCAAACCGAAGCTATTGCTTCACTAATCAAGTATTAGCAATGCAAACACCCTAATCTAAGTGGCTAGAATAGATGAGGATGATAAAGTAGGAATTTAGCTTTCTTTTGTTTTCTTTATCTCACCAAAATCCATCACAAACCCAAAAGCTAGAAAGCTTTTCAAAGAGGAAGAAGAAGAAGAAGTCTATTTGTGATGAATAATGAAATCTTGTTGTGGTTACAAATCCAACCATGGGTTAAGAATGAAGGCTTAACCCTTGTAGAGAATAAACTAAGGTAAAGGGTTTTGGGTTGGGTTAAGAAATATCTTCACAAAATATCTTAGCTAAAAACAAAAGAAAACTTCATGAAGCTTCATGAAAAAGCTAACACAAAAGCTAATCCAAATCAAAACCCTAACTTGTTTAAACTCCACAAAACATGTTGCATTTGTAACCCTAACATGTTACAATATTATATATCATATATATAATATATAATGTAACAAAATAAAATAATACAATTAACATATATCTCATATACATCAATGTATTATCCATGTGAGAAAAAGAATCTTTAAGTGAGATTATATTAGTTAATGTAATATAATATATCAAATATATAATTATACATTAAATTATCGAATCAACACTTGATCCGATAATCCGGCTATTTCACAAATAACCGACTAATATAATCTGTATCAGTTCATCGAATCAACACTTGATCCGATGACTCGACTATATCACATATACCCGGCCGATATCATATATCGTGAGAATCTAATACGGTATCACATACACGTATTATTCTCGGTCCCGCACATATCACATATGTGCTCCTACTCCGTTTTGCCTGAGCCAGGAAATCTCTGTGTAGGACTCTAAAGAATCGTCAATACGCCGGCAGTAGGTGATGATCATATCAAACACCCACAAGCGGCAAGCGGTCAGCTAAACGTAACAGCCACCCAGGTATTGAGAAATCAGAAGATCAACAAGCAAGCCTGTACATTCTCCTGCGAATCCAATCAGTAACACTCCCGTACAGTCCGGTCTCTTCATATGATATGTCGCATATCCAGTCTAAGGGTGGTAAACGTCAGACCCCAGTAACCGATAAGTCGTGTCGATATGAAGTCTATAACGGATCGAGAAACTACTGATAACACTTACCAGTAAATCTCAGCAACCCTGGCCAGGGATTTCCAGTTATAGCCAATCGAACACAGCGCAACATCAACTCCCTATACCGGGAGAGACGAAACCCCTCCTATCGCTCATTGCCTCCATGTGATTCGGGACTGTACCCAAAAGACACCGTTTTGCACGCCCTCTTGGACGTGGTATGATGGAAATCAAAGCACAGTGGGAATCACACAAGACTCTATGACGATATCGGGTCTACAGACTAACCTATACCAGTGTCACCAGAGAACTGCCATCTGACGTGAGGTATAATACCATCTGGGAGTTCTCAGCGAGTTCGTCCAGTGTACCCAGTCTCCACTGAGCACCCGTATACCTTCTCTGATGTTAAACACCAATGGATATGGGATCATCCATCGCCCATCATATGGGTCAAGAAGCGCATACGCTAGTCTACTCTGGAGTATCGATGCCCTGTCTCGGTACTTCCATGACTAGTAACATTTGAAGGATGTACTTAGCGACTACACTGTCCCCACTAGTATGATCTGCATCATAGTCCCGGTAGTCAAGTACTCATCCTAAGGGCTTTATCAACATGTAACATAGAGACAATCAGAGTACATGTTAAGATAAAGGGCAACCAGATAGCATACTATCATGTCGAGCAAGAAAGTCCTCCCTATATATGTCCAAGCATCCACTACAATATACATCGTATGTACAGTAATGGCCTCTAGGGCATACATATAACTAACAGTTTGCACCAAAACACCATAATGTCGCTAATTAGTATTTTGACATGGTTTTTAATCTAGTTTTAAGATACCGTGAATCTGCTATTACTCGGGTAGTTTTTAAATTAAACAAACATATACATTAGATTATATATTGTGTTAGGAGTGTAGTGTAGAAACCCGGACCCATTTCGTGAAGATTGACCCGGTAACAACCCGATCGTCCCCGGCCCAATATTAGAGTTAGGCGTTGAAATTTTGTACGTAGTTGTCTTTAAGTATATTATGATATATGGTCTTGCTAGTTTTTCTTGTTTTTGCTCCAGATAAAATATGGGACCTATTACCTATATTTTTAGTGTTATGTTTTCTACGATACATGTGATCCGAGTCATAGTCTGGTGTATCTATGATAACAGAGAGATCGTGTTGGTTTGAGTGATGTTATGCGCGTCTTGTGCACCAAGTGTGCACGTATGCTAAATTGTAGCGTAAATTCATTGGTATCGTTTTGTCTTGGCGTATTTTCGAATGTTAGCTTTCTATATATATTAATAATTGTACGATTTTAGGATCGGTTGCGAAGACGTCAGACGCGGCAAGAAAAAGAAGGGCTGTAATTAGATCAGTTTAGCCGAGGCGTCCCGGTGAGTAGATGTATACATCTATGAGGGAATCGTCTGGATGGTGCGAGACACCCGATGGTTTAGTATTCCATATATTATTTGCATTATATGCGTAGTTTCCTAGTTAGCCATCTCATTGCATCGCATTGTTATATATATATATATATAGATATATAGATATATATGATATCATCTTATAGGACACTTGCACCATTACCATTGGTTCCTGCCGCACGTGCACTAATTATGCGAACACACATGCCATTGGTAATTGCTATGTCACGAACACTATAGAACTTGATTAGAATAGATATTTGTGCATTTGCATCGTATATGATCCGTATATTTATACCTGCATATTCATCTCATTAAATGGATATGTAGGATTGTTAATCATGTATACATACCTCATTGCATCATGATTCATGCATAGCTCCTGGCCGTATTTCATATGGTATATACTATCATAGATTTCCATCATCACTGGAATATTTATATATTGTGATTCTTCTCAAGAATTTCGGTATTTATTAGATTTCTGGATTTTGGGGAAAACCGCAAGAATTTTATAAAAACTTATTATCATTTTAAAATGCAAGTTGCGGTTTTCTCGTAATGTATGTGTCGTCCACCATGAGTTTTCATGATTGCTGTTGGTTTTCGAGACCCGATTCGAGGAGTAGGATGAACCGTTTCGGGTACACGGTGGGACCGGTACGGTACCCCGGGGTGAGAGTGTTTTTATGGGGATGACGATGAGCCTGGCAGGGGCTGACTACCTACCGGTGATATCTAACGCGGCGGATATCCGAAGGATACCGACGTGGTCATGAGATTCGATGATATGGGTCGATCTGGACTGACTGAGCCCTAGACATTGAGATATATATTGAGACATTGAGATGTTGAGACATCGAGTTATTGAGATATTGAGATATTGAGACATTGAGATATTCTGATTTTGTGTCAATGCTGGACACAGATTTCTATGGATTTCATTGATGATATTCAGTTATTTCACAGGAGTTTTACTAAGATAAGAATAAAGATTTTTCTCTTACCAAACATATTCAGATTTCGTGACTGATTATGCATTCATATTGCATACCTACTAGTGTATCGCATCATATCGGTATATGTGTAGGTTGTGGCGCATTTGCGTGCATGTTTACGATAGCCTTATTAGATGTTACTTACTACTCATGAGTTGGAAACTCACCCCGTTGTGCCACAGTATCTTGCAGGTCTGACCCGTCAGCACAGTAGCGGCGGGTGTACTCCTATTCTGCTTCCTTTTCTTTGGCTTGCAGCTTGCTCATAGGAGGGTTTTTGGAGGATTTTCTTTTGCTCCCACCGTGTATTTATTTGTATCTAGTATACTCCATCTACCCTTATATATTGGACTAGACGGTGAGATTTGTGAGACTTGTATTTGTGGTTTGGTGTCGATGCTCACTTGAGCCGACGTGATGCTTTTATGCTTATTTTGCATTATTACGATATATTCATTTAATGTGGTTGTAATTCCGTCTTTGGCGAAGAGCTATCTCCCGCTTGAGGATGCCTTTATTCTTGATTATATGTATTTTCTTGTGTTGTGTAGGGTTACTAGGCACTCTCACAAGGTTCTACAAGGCATCAATCTTGCCCGATTTAAAATTTAGACGTGCCGAACAACCCTAACCAAGATCTTAGACTGTAGATTAGGCGAAAACAATAAGTAAGTAAACAACTTTACATCTAAGAGTTTGGGATTACAACCTTTGTACTCCGGTCCTTCACTTCATAAGCTCCGAGTAGAAGTCCCTTCACTGCGATCATCATGTTCTCAGACTCTAGAGAGGCTCCACGAAGAGAAAGATGCAAGCTTGCTTCCGATCTTCGATAACAAAGATGGTCTACCTTGAAGTTTCTTTAACACAAGCTCTCACTCACAAATGAAGTGGAACACCCTTATCTAAATGGCTAGGATAGATTAGGACGATGAAGTAGGATTTTAGCTCTCATTTGTTTTCTTAATCTCATTCATTTTCATCACTTCTCAAAAAGCTAGAAAGCTTTTCAAGCAAGAAGGAAGAAGAAGAAGCTAACTCTTTTTTGATGAATAATGAATCCATAGTGAGGTTAGAAATGCAACCATGGGTTAAGTATGATAACTTAACCCATGTAGAGAATGAACCATGGTGAAGGGTTGGGTTGGGTTAACAAATATCATAACAAAAATATCTTTACAAAATATCTTTGCAAAAACAAAACAAAAGCTTCTAGAAAAATTAACCCAAATCAAACCTTAATCATGTTTAATCTCCACTAATCATGTTGCATTAATAACCCTAACATGTTACAATATTATATATCACATATACAATATTTATTGTAACAAAATAAAATAATACGATTAACATATATCGCATATATATCAATGTATTACCCGAGTGAGAAAAAGAATCTTTTAGTGAGCTTATATTAGTTAATGTAATTTAATATATCAAATATATTATTATACATTAAATTATCAAATCAACACTTGATCCGATAATTCGGCTATTTCACAAATAACCGACTAATATAATCTGTATCGGTTCATCGAATCAACAATTGATCCGATGACCCGGCTATATCACATATACCCGGCCGATATCTCATATCACGAGAATCTAAAACGGTATCACATACACGCATTGTTCTCAGTTCCGCACATATCATATATGTGCTCCTACTCCGTTTTGCCTGAGCCAAGAAACCTCTGTGTAGGACTCTAAAGAATCGTCAATACGCCGGCAGTAGGTGATGATCATATCAAACACCTACAAGCTACAAGCGGTCAGCTAAACGTAACAGCCACCCAGGTATTGAGTGATCAGAAGATCAACAAGCAAGCCTGTACATTCTCCTGTGAATCCAGTGAGTAACACTCCCATACAGTCCGGTCTCTTCGTCCGATATGTCGCATATCTCGCCTAGGGGTGGAAAACATCAGACCCCAGTAGCTTGATAAATCGTGTCGATATTAGGTCCATAACAGTTCGAGAAACTACTGATAACACTTACCAGTATATCTCAGCAACCCTGGCCAGGGATTTCCAGTTATAGCCAATCGAACACAGCGCAACATCAACTCCCTATACCGGGAGAGACGAAACCCCTCCTATCACTCATTGCCTCCATGTGATTCAGGACTGTACCCAAAAGCTACCTTTTTGCATACCCTTTTGGACGTGGTATGATGGAAATCAAAGCACAGTGGGAATCACACAAGACTCTATGACGATCTCGGGTCTACAGACTAACCTGTACCAGTGTCACCAGAGAACTGCCATCTGACATGAGGTATAATACCATCTGGGAGTTGTCGGCGAGGCCGTCCAGTGTACCCAGTCTCCACTGAGCACCCGTATACCTTCTCTGATGTCAAACACCAATGGATATGGGATCATCCATCGCCCATCATATGGGTCAAGAAGCGCATATGCTAGTCTACTCTGGAGTATCGATGCCCTGTCTCGGTACTCCCACGACTAGGAACATTTGAAGGATGTACTCCCACGACTAGGAACATTTGAAGGATCTCGGGTCTACAGACTAACCTGTACCAGTGTCACTAGAGAACTGCCATCTGACGTAAGGTATAATACCATCTGGGAGTTCTCGGCGAGTCCGTCCAGTGTACCCAGTCTCCACTGAGCACCCGTATATCATTTCTGATGTCAAATACCAATGGATATGGGATCATCCATCGCCCATCTATATGGGTCGAGAAGGTATACGCTAGTCTACTCTGGTATATCGATGCCCCGTCTCGATACACCCACGACTAGGGACCTTGAAGGATGTACTTATGGACTACCATGTCCCCACTAGTATGATCCACATCATAGTCCAGGTAGTCAAGTACACATCCTAAGGGCTTTACCAACATGTAACAGAGAGACAATCAGTGTACACGTTAAGGTAAAGAGTAACCAGATAGCATACTATCATGTCGAGCAAGAAAGTCCTCCCTATATATGTCCAAGCATCCACTACAATATACACCATATGTATAGTAATGGCCTCTAGGGCATACATATAACTAACAGTACTTGGCGACTACACCTTCCCCACTAGTATGATCTGCATCATAGTCCTGGTAGTCAAGTACTCATCCTAAGGGCTTTATCAACATGTGAAATAGAGACAATCAGAGTACATGTTAAGATAAAGTGTAACCAGATAGCATACTATCATGTCGAGCAAGAAAGTCCTCCCTATATATGTCCAAGCATCCACTACAATATACAACGTATGTACAGTAATGACCTCTAGGGCATACATATAACTAACAATCTCCCACTTGTACTAGGTCCATATGTTGTGGTATCACATACCCAACAATCAGCTGTGGTTGAAGTATCTCATACTCAACCATCCCATAAAAGTCTTTACTGGAAAATAGGCCTTTGTGAGTGGATCTGCGATGTTGTCCTCTGTGTCTACTCTCCTAACCTCGAACTCCCTAGAGATCAACCATCTCCATGATCAGGCGATACTGCCTAAGAATATGTCTGGATCTCTGATGGCACGGGGGTTCCTAGGCATAAGACACAACTCCATTGTCACACAATGGTAGGAATTAAGTTCATCTGATGAACTATTATATATATATCCAGACTGCCTCTTTGATAGCATCCTTGGTAGTGATTTATCCTGCCTTTATCGTCTAGTAAGTCACGGTATCTAGCTTGGAACTCTTCCAACATACCGTCCCTCCACTGAGGGTAAAGACAATGCCTGCGACTGACATTCAGTCGTCCTTATCACCCTGGAACCTTTCCAGTGATTCTCCCCAGGATCGATTGATACCATCTCACTACACTAGTGAGAATCCTAACATCCAATTAGATCTATCTCATAGATCCATTAACCCAGGATTTAGGAGGTATCACCTTTATCCTATATGGAGAATCCTTGTGATAAGAGGAGATTGACCGATCGTAGCATAGGAAACTCCTTCCCTATCAAGAGTATGTCATCCACGTACAATACGAGGATCACCACCATACTCCCTACTACTTTTTTGTATATACAAGGTTCATCTACCATTTTGATGAAGTCAAACTCTTTGACTACTCCATCAAAACAGACGTTCCAACTCCGCGATGCCTGATTTATCACATAAAACATCTTGCACACATTTTCGCTGCTCCCACTGTCTACGAATCCCTCTGGCTGTGTACTTATAGACGCTCTCTTCCAAATCAACATTTAGAAAAGCAGTTATGACACCCAACCGCCAGATATCGTAGTCATGGTATGTAGCCGTGGCAAGTAGGATCTGGATGGACTTAAGTATAGCTTTGAAAGTCTCAACTTTTCCATGTACACCAAGTAATCTTCTCAAGATATACTTGCTCCTGATGGGGATTTAACCCTTCAGATAAAGCAACCAAAGTCCATACTTTGTTGGTGTATAAGGATTCCATCTCAGATCGTTAAGCATCCAGCCGTTCTCACAGAGTCCCCACTCCTGATGGCCTGCTCGAAACAAGTTGGGTCATCATCTCATGATACAATCCTCGCTCCCACTGTCATAGAGAAACCGAAGTATCTCCCAGGTGGATGAGGAACCCTACTAGATCGGCGGAGAGGCTGAGGTTCGTTAGAAACTATTGAATCCTCCGGTTCTACCAAATCATCAGCTGCAGTTTGTATAGCTGGAATTCTTTCCAGTTCTACCTCATGACCACTAATTTCTTCACAAGAAATTCCCTTTCACAAAGGTGGCATGCTGAGAAACAAAACATCTTTTGTTCCTCGGTTTGGTAGAAGATATTCCCTTGCGAATGCTTGGGATATCCAACAAACTACCACAGAACTGACCTTGCCTTGAGCTTGTCTGGATTATGCTTTTAGACATAGGCCGGAAAACCCTAAATCTTAACTTACTTAAGATATGGTCTCTTCCCATACCATATCACATATGGAGTGGTAGGCAACTGATTTGATTGGAACCCTATTCAATAGGTATGCAACTTCTCAAGTGCATAAATCCTAAAAGGAAATAGGAAACTCAGTAGTACTCATCATAGAGCGCACCATATCTAATAGGGCGTGTTTGCTCTGCCCCGATACACCGACGTGCTGTGGTGTATACGGAGGAGTGATGCTGAGAGAGAATCTCATTCTCCTTTAGAATAGTCCAAGAATCCCGTGCTCAAGTATTCTCCAAAGGACATAATACTTGTACCCGTTTTTGGTTCTTTACTTCTAACTTATATTCTGTGAATATCTCAAAAGGTTCGGACTTGTGTTTCATCAGGAACATATGTCTGAATTTTTAGAGATCATCAGTGAGTGTAATGAAGTACAAAGAACCGGTCCTGGCATGTGTAGACAAGGAACTTACATACATCAGCATGTATCAATCCCAAGAGTTCACTAACTCTTTCTCTGTTTCCAATAAACAGAGCTGTGGTCATCTTATCTTTGTGACATGACCGACAAGTTTCACAAGATGTAAATTCAAACTAATTTAAATATGCATCTAAACGTAACTTCAGCTAGTCGGGTCACATTGATATGACCTAGTCTATAATACCTCAAGAAGGACCCGTTCATTTCTGAACTCTTCCTCTTGTGCGTGTTCTGTACGTTAAGAACTGTAGTTTGATTTAGAACGTCTATACTTTTAGATAACGTGCCTGAACCGATCAACTCTTGATATAGGAAATGTTCAAAACATTATCCAACAATACAAAATTATATCCTTCTTTATTAAATAAAGAGACTGATATGATGTTGTATATCAGGTTCGGTATCTAATAACATTCGTTCAGAATCAATGTATTCTGGTAATACAGGGTGATAACTGCCAACAGACTTGGCTGCAACACTTGCACTGTTTCCAACTCTTGAAACTTATCACCCGTTTTTCAGTCCTCTACCTATCTGTAGCCCATGTAACATATTACATATCTGGGATCCCGATCCGGTATCTCATACCCAGGACGTAAAGTATACTGAGAAACAGTTCTCGATAATGAACACACCCGAAGAAGATGCATCAGCATGCACTTTCTCCGTTTGGGCGGCACGGGAATTCGGGTAATCCCCTATTTCCTGCTCGGTCTTATAACAATTATAAGTTGGAGCGGGACCAACGTTCCCTAACGCAGTATAACAAGCGGGTTCGGTCAATACATCCGTATTATTATCTTGATTAAGGTGTGATATGGTCGCTATCTGGAGAGAGAGAGAGAAGAAAACACTCAGCGTGCGCTTTTACAAGATTAGATTGGTTATCAATTTATCTAATCAGGATGGCTCCCACTGTTTTAGTCAAATCTTCCTTCAAACCCTAAAAGGAAAGACTAGCCGGGATTAATTACACTCTACAAGTTCGCCAATCATTCAGCCAGGCCAGTGCCGGTACTTTGAGGGAGGTTCCCCGCGCTTTCACATGGACCTAATTAAAATAAACCTCGTTTTCCCAGAGGCATAACCCCGTTGACACCTTTCTAGACACCTACTTGATCGGCTAATTGTAATGTGTAAAACTCTCCCAGGAGTAACTCTTACTCGCAGCGGGTATCGGGATCCAACTATCTCATAGAAGGTATGCAATCTCATTGCAAATTTCAACTCTTGAAATTCCCAATAATATTTTGCCCCTAGCATCCTATGACCTTGACGAAAGCCAACAAACCATAGGCTACTAGTCAAGTTCAACCCGTCATTTCCCGATTGAATTAAACCCACCTGCACGACCCTTGACGAAAGCCAACAAAGTCGCACGACTACCCTAACTCAATCGCATCATATGCTTATACAGATAAGAATAAATAGCTACCGCACACTACGCCTTGACGAAAACCAACAAACGCAGTATGAATACTATGAAGTACTTATCTGAAATGACGGAGGGCTACGACAGGTTTTTAAGAAAACCCTTTGCGTAATGAACTTGATATCGTTGTAGAATCGAGTGATTTTAAAAGGAATGTTTTTTAGGCTTTTCTAGTTTCGCTAAAGAGGTCACTCCCGGTGAAAGGATCTCGGCTCTTTCCTTATCGAATAAGGTGCAGGATATTTCACAAACACCACTATGCAAAGCAAAAACTATAAAAACAATCAAAAGACAAACCGAGTTTGTAGCATCTGCCAGTTATTGCTAAAGAGGTCACTCCCGGTGAAGGGATCTCGGCTCTTTCCTTATCGAATAAGGTGCTGGATATTCTACAAGGAATACCGCTATGCAAAGCAAGAACTAGAGCTACCAGTTTTTAAACAAGTTTCTACAACATCTTTAGGTTTCTTTTATTTCATTAATCTCATTAATGAAGTCCCATTTTAATTATGCTTCACAAGCTTCAGATATGAAACGAAATCAACAATATATAATATATATCTCATATATATAATATAAACATTCATCTCAGGCAGTAATATTATCTCATCACAGAACAATGCAGCAGAAGAACATATATGAAATATTGGATATACTAGGAGGTCCGTGTTTTAATACGAGCCTGTATAAAAAACGGATTCCACGGTCGCGATGAATAGCCAAACCCACATCCCTAGACCCTTAAGAGAGCGGCAAGCAACACTGCCAATTTTAGGGTTAGGAGACCCGGTCTCGACTCCTCGAGATGGTCTCCCACTGGACCCTAGAACCCGGTTACTTGTGCTCCCCGCCTTGGGTCTACCTAATGCGGAAAAGTAAATAATATACAATGGTGACATCAACCTCATCCTGGAAGTGCCCCAATAAAAGAATATTGCATACAAATGAATTTTACATGAATGAAAAAGAAAAACTCTCATCTCACATAAAACCCCCGGCTATTCAAAACACGACGATCCAATATAACATATCACATCAACACATAATATCACATATCATCAACGTAAGTAAATATGCGTATCCCAATTGTCGCTAATGTATAGCAACGAAACCGGCGATACACCACATATTACACTTACGGTCGCAGAAAAGAAAGTGTAAAACTACAACAGTTGGAATCCGCAACCTCCTTAGACATCGCATGCCTAACCAAATGAATTCCTTAGACATCTCATGCCTAACAATTATAAACCCCGCATTTTAGTCTCATTATCGAAAACACTTTTCAATATCAAGTCGGGAAATTCAACAAGATTCCGGACATCCTGATCAAATGCTTGTCTCAAACTTTAGTAGATGGCCGCACCCCCGATGCCGTCGACGAAGTGCACTAAGGCGGAACACCTCTGCCGTGAGCATCCGAACGGATGCTTTTGGCGACGGGGTTCTCTTACAGTCACTTGGTTGGGGCTATGGGGGTGTGGCTGTCTATTAAGTTTACCCGGCGAGTATCCGCGTACGCTACGTGATTGCAACGGACTTTTGATCGCATCAAAATCCCGTGGCAACCGATCATCTGAGACTAAACCGCTAGATTTATAACATTCAAATTAGTTATCTTATAACTAATTGTGGATTCCAAATATTGTATCACATTCCAGATGAATAGACAATGTTAAACTTTCTGATCGAATAAACAAACACCGAAGATTTCCCAAATAGTTCTCAGCACTTGAAATTAGTTTTAAAACATCCATCACATGCTACAGTACCAATGGTCCAGCCGCAGAAGGGTCAAACCAACGCCTCACATGTGGCAACGCCGTACTGCTACAAACCCTAAGGTTTAGAGGCAGTTCAGACGGTCACATAATCGAGTTAAGGTTTGTGTTCTTCTAGAGGGTCTACCGCGTTACTTGCACAACTAAGGATGTTCTTAAACTACGGTAAAATCCAACACTTGGAAATTTTCCGGTAGGGGAAAAAGTGAGTTATTGATATCCGTTTGAACTTTTTAACACGTTCTAAATTACCCGGAAAAAACTTAAACGAAGTTAAACTTTCCGATCGAATCAACGAGTCCCCAATACATCCCAGAAAACTCAACACTTGAGTAAGAATTAAAAATTCCCAGAAATATGCAAAAGTACCTACGGATCAACTGTAGCAAAATCTAACCCCCAATCCCCAAGACTTGCCGTGGAACCGCCGCTAATACCGTGGTTTGGCCGCGGTTCCGCGGCGCTTTGATGGATTTGGGGTGTCGTTTTCCATACACATCTATAAAATTACCTGCTGAATTTTCTGAGCATTTTTAATATGAAAAATGTCAACTTTTTGAAAAATTTCCAGAAAGTAGGTTTTATCGGGTATTCGGAGTTCGATCGGACTTTAAACTTCGCCTAAAGCTCTAACCTGGCTCTGATACCACTGTAGGGTTACTAGGCACTCTCACAAGGTTCTACAAGGCATCAACCATGCCCGATTTAAAATTTAGACATGCCGAACAACCCTAACCAAGATCTTAGACTAGAGATTAGGCGAAAACAATAAGCAAGTAAACAACTTTACTTCTAAGAGTTTGGGATTACAACCTTTGTAGTCCGGTCCTTCGCTTCATAAGCTCCGAGTAGAAGTCCTTTCGCTGCGATCATCAAGTTCCCAGACTCTAGAGAGGCTCCACGAAGAGAAAGATGCAAGCTTGCTTCCGATCTTCGATAACAAAGATGATCTATATAGAAGTTTCTTTAACACAAGCTCTCACTCACAAATGAAGTGAACACCCTTATCTAAATGGTTATGATAGATTAGGATGATGAAGTAGGATTTTAGCTCTCATTTGTTTTCTTAATCTCACTCATTTTCATCACTTCTCAAAAAGCTAGAAAGCTTTTCAAGCAAGAAGGAAGAAGAAGAAGAAGCTAACTCTTTTTTGATGAATAATGAATCCATAGTGAGGTTAGAAATACAACCATGGGTTAAGTATGATAACTTAACCCATGTAGAGAATGAACCATGGTGAAGGGTTGGGTTTGGTTAACAAATATCTTAACAAAAATATCTTTACAAAATATCTTTGCAAAAACAAAACAAAAGCTTCTAGAAGCTTCTAGAAAAATTAACCCAAATAAAACCTTAATCATGTTTAATCTCCACTAATCATCTTGCATTAATAACCCTAACATGTTACAATATTATATATCACATATACAATATTTATTGTAACAAAATAAAATAATACAATTAACATATATCGCATATATATCAATGTATTACCCGAGTGAGAAAAAGAATCTTTTAGTGAGCTTATATTAGTTAATGTAATTTAATATATCAAATATATTATTTTACATTAAATTATCAAATCAACACTTGATCCGATAATTCGGCTTTTTCATAAATAACCGACTAATATAATCTGTATCAGTTCATCGAATCAACACTTGATCCGATGACCCGGCTATATAACATATACGCGGCCGATATCTCATATCGCGAGAATCTAATACGGTATCACATAGACGCATTGTTCTCGGTCCCGCACATATCATATAAGTGCTCCTACCCCATTTTGCCTGAGCCAAGAAACCTCTGTGTAGGACTCTAAAGAATAATCAATACGCCGGCAGTAGGTGATGATCATATCAAACACCCACAAGCTGCAAGCGGTCATCTAAACGTAACAGCCACCCAGGTATTGAGCGATCCGAAGATCAACAAGCAAACCTGTACATTCTCCTGTGAATCCAGTGAGTAACACTCCCGTACAGTCCGGTCTCTTTGTCTGATACTTCGCATATCTCGCCTAGGGGTGGAAAACGTCAGACCCCAGTAGCTTGATAAGTCGTGTCGATATTAGGTCCATAATAGTTTGAGAAACTACTGATAACACTTACCAGTAAATCTCAGCAACCCTGGTCAGGGATTTTCAGTTATAGCCAATCGAACACATCGCAACATCAACTCCCTATACCGGGAGAGACGAAACCCCTCCTATCGCTCATTGCCTCCATGTGATTCGGGACTGTACCCAAAAGCCACCTTTTTGCACGCCCTCTTGGACGTGGTATGATGGAAATCAAAGCACAGTGGGAATCACACAAGACTCTATGACGATTTCGGGTCTACAGACTAACCTGTACCAGTGTCACCAGAGAACTGCCATCTGACGTGAGGTATAATACCATCTGGGAGTTCTCGGCGAGTCCGTCCAGTGTACCCAGTCTCCACTGAGCACCCGTATACCTTCTCTGATGTCAAACACCAATGGATACGGGATCATCCATCGCCCATCATATGGGTCAAGAAGCGCATACGCTAGTCTACTCTGGAGTATCGATGCCCTATCTCGGTACTCCCACGACTAGGAATATTTGAAGGATGTACTTGGCGACTACACTGTCCCCACTAGTATGATCTGCATCATAGTCCTGGTAGTCAAGCACTCATCCTAAGGGCTTTATCAACAAGTGACATAGAGACAATCAGAGTACATGTTAAGATAAAGTGTAACCAGATAGCATACTATCATGTCGAACAAGAAAGTCCTCCCTATATATGTCCAAGCATCCACTACAATATACAACGTATGTACAGTAATGGCCTCTAGGGCATACATATAACTAACATGTTGTACCCGTTTGGGGGCCAGTATTTACAAAGGAGACTTTGCCGAAATTTTCGGGAAATTTGATGTATTTAAAAAGTTTTAAGGTGACTCTTACTTTACAAAAATTATCTTTTAAATTAAGGTTTTCCTTCACTCTATTTCTTTAATTGGTTTAGATTTCTGGGCTTTGGCTTATTTAGATTATGTTACGCTTTGAGACGTTTCGTAATTTAAGTTCCAGTCATGTTCCGTACCTTCGGGTTGTGACAAAGTTGGTATCAGAGCGTAGGGTTTTACCTTTCTGAGTGTAGGATGACCCTTGGTAGATGGAGTAGGTGACTTAAGCAGAGTGACGTAGCGTGTGTATGTTCCGCGGCATACTTACGATACGGTACTCCGCCTAAGTGACCTTAGGATATATATATATATATATATATATATATATATATATATATATATATATATGCTTGTATTTCCTTCCTTGATTTCGGAAATATTTTGATTCGATTGCAATATTCCTATCGATCATGTTCTTGCTCCAGCCACTATGCCGCTGGAGACTACGAGGGCCAGAGGGCTGCCGCCAGGGATGAGATTAGTGTAGGCTCATTTGAGACGAGGACCGATCGGGGCGGTACGCCTACCCCTCAGGGACAGAGTGGTCCGCCTTTTTCCAGGACGGATGGCTAGGCAGGAGTCGAGTATTCAGGACGTGTGACAGATGATTAGATTGTTAGAGGTGGTTAGTTGATTGGTCTCAAAAGAGTGTGTTTGTAGTTTAACCGCAATCAGAACGGTGTCGCGCGTAGCTAGACCGAGATGAGTACGGGTCGTCTTCTGGGAAACGTGGAACCTTTTACTTTTACCTTAGATGTGTTGAGAAAGAGAGGAGGGATAAAGAATTTTATAGATTGGTTTCTAGATCTACGTTAAATAAGAATGTAAAATATAGATCTAGATTATTTTAAAGATGTAATTAATATAATAAGAGGGCTTGTAGGGTTCGTTAGGATTTAGTAGTTATGGATGATTATTTAAAAGTTACCATTTTTATCCATTAATAGATTTAGAACTAGAACGACGGTGATGCGTGTAGATTAGGGTTTCTGGAGGGAAAAGGAATCCCATTCTTAACCCTTATCTCGACACGGAACTCCGTTCATATCTAGCCTTTACCAAAACAATCATTAATCTAATCTCTAATCGCGGTCGGAACTAGCAAAGAATTGCTAGCGTGCCCGATTAGGATGCTAATGATTCTTTTGATAAAGTTCCTAAACTTTATAGGACTTAAAAAGGGTTTAGTTATTTTCATCGTCCATTAGCCTACCCTAATCCTACGAACCCTAACAAGCGGAGAATTACTCGCGCATGTTGGGAGAAGAAGATGAAAAGAAAGAGAGGGAAAACATAATGTAAAATGCAAAAGAATTAAATAAAATAACTACCTTTATTAATCAACTTGAACAATCTACACTTTGATTCCTTAGAAAATGATTACAAAGACTAGTTTGCTTCTCGATCTCTTCCAAGGGGGTAGATGAACCGTTGATGATCAGCCTGGATGCGTGAGCCGTCTTGGACTTCGTGATCTCTTCGGCTTGATGATTTTTCCAAGAGGCTCTCGGTCCTTATTTATAGTCACAGAGCCAGAACCCTAGTTTCCTAATATGGAAACTAGTTGTTAGGATCCTAACCACCATAATCCCATATCTCAACTCTTCAAATCCGCGGCAGAACCGCGGCCATTGGATAGGTTTGGCTGCGGATCCGCCCTCTTTTGGTGAGATCATGGCCTCTAATTTTTGTAGCTTCATATCTGTAACACTTGGTAATCTTTTGAGTATCTAGACTTTGAAAATCTTTTCTACATTTCTACCAGAATTAGTTTCTTGAATATCTTTGGTAGATTTGATTTGCCAACTTTGATTTCCTTGATTTCAGCCCTGAAAATTCTGCACAATAACTCAACAAACAATATTAGTAGAGTTTGTTTTATTGAGATATTAACTTAACCATTAAGAATTGGTCAAAGGTATTAATAAGGTAAGCATATTTAAATGTTACATGGATATTATATGCTTACTTTTTCCTACAAAATGTTATTTATAACATATAAACACATGAAAATAGTATTTTTACAGATAAACCCTCATATGTATCATATATTATAATAAACACCTTTTATTATATAATAATAGTAGGAAAAATGTCATATTAAATGTACGGTTTTATCAACTGAACAAATACCCCCAAACTTATCTTTGATCGTCCCGAGCAAACTAGTTTATTCAAGAGAAGGAGAAAAAGAAAGGAGAAAACTAAGCACACTTTTGTAGGCAACACGATTGCACTGAGCACGTGCAACAAGCCGTTAAACCTCTAGGTGTCCCTAGTAGGAGGAGTATTGTCTCCTGAGGGTTTTCAGCGGATTACACCCACAAAATCCTATAATAAAAGAGAGATAGTGAAATTTACATATAAAGATAAGAACCATAAAAGAAAGACTTTGAAAATAAGAGTTTCCAACTACACTAGCTTTTCAGTTGTTATGAGCCCTATCTTAATAGCCACGAAAAGATGTTAGAAATCACATCATCCCTCAATAAAATATCGTCTTTATTCTTCATTCCTACCTTTCATCCAAACATCAATCATATACCCCTACGTGTATGAAATGGACATCCCTACACTCGGAGAATTCAATTCAAGCTATCATACTCTTGTCCATCTACCTCAGCACTTTTTAACTTGATGTATATTTAGATTTGCTCACACATTTTCATGCGACCGTTAATACTTCTTGAGGTACTAACCGACCGATTACTCATGTGCTTGCTGATTAGGTGATAATATTTTCCTCGTCTTGCACCACCTAAGGCTTAGCAGTGACTCCCAGACCAGTTGGCCTTAGGGCACTAGGTGAAGAGGCACCCTCGCTATATTTTTTTATTGCTGCCTTGGCGATAACAAAACCAGTGTTCATTTTTTTTTCTTTTCACCATTTTTATATTTTCTTCATTTATTATTTCCTTCATACTTTGGCTTTTAGACAAGAGCATTTCAAGGTATCCTCTACTATCCCGAGTTTCAAGACGTGTGTAAGTGCATATAGTAGGGTATCAACATTCAAATGTTTGGCTTCCAGAATAGAGACTATTTTTCAGACTTATTTTTATCCTCAGGTTAGTGACTTCTTTCATCTTATTAACCCTTAGGACAACGGCTCATAACTACTTATTACTAGTTCGTTTAAGAAAACTTCTAATTTTCTTGGTTTTCTTAAACTATTCCTATCTTTCATATATAATTTTTCACTTTCTATTCTTTTATTATCAAAAAATTTTTGTGCTTATATATAGTATAATGCAAAGTATGCGTAAATAAGCACAAACCTCCCCCAAACTTGTTTTCAACAGTGTCCTCACTGTTGCTATCTGCTGGATCACAAAAACCTGTAAGCTTGGAAGGACATTATTAACGGGGGTAAGAATATATGAAAGTGAAAATCCTCCCCCAAACTTATTTTTGGCTCACAAATTTGAGGACAAAAGTTATGTTCAAGAGCAAAAAATATACCCCCCCTCAAACATGAGTTAGACAATATGAAGCATTTTAAGAGGGGGTGAGTCATTTGGTCAAAGTAAGACTTTACAAAGACCAAAAGTTAACACCAACCATTCAAAGATTTTATCAGTATAGCGTATAGGTTGGTGGAAGAATGTGTTGTATCGAGTCAAGAAAAAATGGGGAAGGGATAAGAGGTGGTCTGGAAAGGGTTTGAAATTAGAGAAAAGAAAGGATGAGGATGAATGTGAATGATTAGGAAGAAGAAATGATGACGGTTCAACCTCTATAGGTGGAGATTGATCAATCACAAAATCCGTATTGTTTAAAAATTCAAGTTCGTCAGCAAAAAGTTCTTCAAATCTTTTATCAATGGAGTGATCGAACATTTTGCTGTCAAAGAGTTTTGTGCCAGAATTTATCCTACGTGATTCAAAAATTATTGAGGTAGAGGACTCGAAAAACTCATCTACCTCATTTTCAAAAATATCCAAATCAAGTTGAATTATGGTATTATTGAACTTGAATTAACGGATTGTGATTTATCAAAACTCACTGAAACTATAAGAACAGAAGAAGAACCAGAGAAAGTAGAAGGTGAAATGGGTAAACAAATTGGTATGTCGAGTGTTGCTGAACCAGATATGGAAGATGAAGGCTGTATTTCGGTCTGATCTTCGGGTATACCATTATCATCAACGTCAAGACATATTTGGGGTTCGGGAAGAATTAAAGGCTCAAGATGATGACCACAAGGAAGTGAAAGGATTTGATGAATTGGTGGGACAAAATCATCCAAAATTTCGGGTTCATCAATCAATATATCCCCAATGTCAATCACCTCATTCAAGTGAAGGTTAAAATTCTCAAACTCCTCATCAAAAGTATGGTTTTCAATCAGTTTTGGTTCAAGAGTGGAGGTGTAGAGATCACAAGGGTTGGGTATGGTTTCACTTGAAAGGGACCCTTCACAGTTGGGTAAATCAAACACTACAAAGTCACACAACTTATCAGACATTGTACTTGATGAATCTATGAAATTGGAGTTGTGGAGTTCAGTTTGGAATGGGGAGGTTTGATTAGGAAGGGTGTACAGTTCTGTCTTACTACGCAAATCCTTCATAATTTGATTCGTCAGTTCCATATATTTTTCTAATGTCTGCTCCAGACTAGTCTTGGGTTGATAAGGGGTTTCAGTATAAGATTGAAATTCCTGTGGATAATTAAAACTCCCAAATGACTGATTAGAAGAACTGTCTAGAGTAGGTGGAAAGGTCGGATTGGATTGATAGGAACAGAATGGTTGCTGAACTTGGGTGGGAGTAGGATTAATATTATGATAAGAAGAATATTGATATGGGTTGGTTGGTTGGCTATATACAAACCGCATATCAAACTCTTCTCCGGACAGTGGTGGTGATGGTTGATATTGGTCCGGGTTGAAACTTTAACCTCTAGACCTAGCTATGTGCTCAGCAATGGACATTCGTCTAGGGGCTTCCTCACTCTGGGTATGAACTGAAACATGTGTAGGATTAGGATACGGTTGATAAGACCTAGACTGAGGTGGCCAACTGTTTCTTCCTGCTTGTTCTATATGATCTCTTAAGGACATGGAAGAGCCGGACGGTATACCGAAGGGATTTCGAAAACAAGAGATATCTGGTTGTGGACAGCAAAGCTCGCCAAGTGTTCTTCTGTTTAGGTCACCCATTATAAGAAGAGAAGAAGGGGGAAGGGGTAAAAAGGAGAGAAAGTAATTGGTTTGTTTTAAAAAAAAGACGGATTTAGACAAATCACAAAAATGCACAACCCTAGAACTATGGTTACTTAGGTCCAGTCTCTAGACCGCTCCTAGACTTCCAAAGGACAAGCCGCAGGATAAATCCTCTACTGCTTCCGTACTACCCTTGTAGCCAGGTAAGTGCCAGGTAAGTAGGAAGGAACCACGTCGTGGGCCTAATTAAAAACCACTAACCTTCGACACACTTGCCTAGGCACTACAAAAATAATGCGGATAAACGATAGATTACCCACGACCTTCCTCTGTCCTTATTGAGCGCGACAGTCCTTAGAATCTGGTCTAGATATTTTTTAAATTAATGAAGGGTTGATCTATATGCTTGGTTTGTGATTTGTGGGGCTTAGGAAGGGTGATGAAATCCCCACCTAATCTTGATTTGGTCCTTTCCCCTTAAAGATCCGTATTAAAATATGCAAAAACAAACCGAAAAACAAAACTTTGCAAAATGATTTTTGAGCGGCGATATTTTGCAAAGAATCCTGCAGAAAATAGATTTTATTGGATTTTATAGGAGAAAGAAGGGAGTTAGAATCTTACCAGAGAAGTGTGAACCCTAGATCTCCTGTTTCCTCAAGTCCGTGACTCCAGATTTCCTCGCAAAAATTCACACAATAATCGTTAAATATACAATTTGCAGTTTTGTTTTAATAATGATATGACTCGTCTAAGAATTCAACACAAATAGTAAAAATAAAAAATTACGCACGTTTCCCCGGCAACGGCGCCATTTGATTGGTCTCGAAAGAGTGTGTTTGTAGTTTAACCGCAATCAGAACGGTGTCGCGCGTAGCTAGACCGAGATGAGTACGGGTCGTCCTCTGGGAAACGTGGAACCTTTTACTTTTACCTTAGATGTGTTGAGAAAGAGAGGAGGGATAAAGAATTTTATAGATTGGTTTCTAGATCTACGTTAAATAAGAATGTAAAATATAGATCTAGATTATTTTAAAGATGTAATTAATATAATAAGAGGGCTTGTAGGGTTCGTTAGGATTTAGTAGTTATGGATGATTATTTAAAAGTTACTCTTTTTATCCATTAATAGATTTAGAACTAGAACGACGGTGATGCGTGTAGATTAGGGTTTCTGGAGGGAAAAGGAATCCCACTCTTAACCTTTATCTCGACACGGAACTCCGTTCATATCTAGCCTTTACCAAAACAATCATTAATCTAATCTCTAATCGCGGTCGGAACTAGCAAAGAATTGCTAGCGTGCCCGATTAGGATGCTAATGATTCTTTTGATAAAGTTCCTAAACTTTATAGGACTTAAAAAGGGTTTAGTTATTTTCATCGTCCATTAGCCTACCCTAATCCTACGAACCCTAACAAGCGGAGAATTACTCGCGCATGTAGGGAGAAGAAGATGAAAAGAAAGAGAGGGAAAACATAATGTAAAATGCAAAAGAATTAAATAAAATAACTACCTTTATTAATCAACTTGAACAATCTACACTTTGATTCCTTAGAAAATGATTACAAAGACTAGTTTGCTTCTCGATCTCTTCCAAAGGGATAGATGAACCGTTGATGATCAGCCTGGATGCGTGAGCCGTCTTGGACTTCGTGATCTCTTCGGCTTGATGATTTTTCCAAGAGGCTCTCGATCCTTATTTATAGTCACAGAGCCAGAACCCTAGTTTCCTAATATGGAAACTAGTTGTTAGGATCCTAACCACCACAATCCCATATCTTAACTCATCAAATCCGCGGCAGAACCGCGGCCATTGGATAGGTTTGGCCGCGGATCCGCCCTCTTTTGGTGAGATCATGGCCTCTAATTTTTGTAGCTTCATATCTGTAACACTTGGTAATCTTTTGAGTATCTAGACTTTGAAAATCTTTTCTATATTTCTACCAGAATTAGTTTCTTGAATATCTTTGGTAGATTTGATTTGCCAACTTTGATTTCCTTGATTTCAGCTCTGAAAATTCTGCACAATAACTCAACAAACAATATTAGTAGAGTTTGTTTTATTGAGATATTAACTTAACCATTAAGAATTGGTCAAAGGTATTAATAAGGTAAGCATATTTAAATGGGCCAAATGTTACATGGATATTATATGCTTACTTTTTCCTACAAAATGTTATTTATAATATATAAACACATGAAAATAGTATTTTTACAGATAAACCCTCATATGTATCATATATTCTAATAAACACATTATATTATATAATAATAGTAGGAAAAATGTCATATTAAATGTGCGGTTTTATCAACTGAACATTAGTCGAGCTCCGAGAGCCGATGATGTCCCTCCTATTTCAGGGACTGTGTTTGTACCTGTTGCACAAGCAGCTATTTCTGTTATTACCAAGTTTATTTCCATATCCTTATAGGAGTTTTTTTAGGCTGAGGCCTCCAGTTTAATTTTACCGGCACAGATGCAGCGGATGATACATAGACAATCCTCAACAGGATGGCTAGGATTGGTCATTCACAGAGATGTTCTGACAAGATATGGATTGAGCTTGCGAGTTTTCGTCTAGAAGGTCTTGCTCAGACATGGTGCGAGTCAATCGAGAGAGGCCGAGCTGCAAATCTACCTCCTATGACTTGTGATAAATTTACAGCTATATTTCTTGCTCGTTTCCTTCCGATGAGCGTTCGAGATGTCCAAGCTCGTAGTTTCGAGCCTTTGCATAAGACTTCAAAGATGACAGTGTCCAAGTACGACATTTAGTTTATTCAGCGGTCCGATATGCTCCTTACCCGGTGGACACTGAAGAGAAACAGAAAGAGGTTCGTGTGGAGATTGGACATGCAGTTATTTCTTGATGTCGGCACCTAGACTTTTGACACTTACGTCGCTGCTATGAACGAGGCCTTACTGTTGGAGGAGCGCATTTCTGAGACTTCAGTCATTTCCGAACCGAAGCGGATTCGTATGGATAGGCCATCTCAAAGGCGGTTAGATAGACGCCGTTGTGACATGCTAATCTTTTGGTCGCTCGATATGTGGTTCGTTCGTGATTCGTTCGCATCGGAGATAAGGATTCTTTTGTCAATTTGATTCTTCCCGATATGTTTGACTTCGAAGTTCTTCTGAGCATGGAGTGGTTAGCCACGTGTTATATATCCGTGGATTGCCGTGAGGAGGCGGTCAGATTTAGTTGTCTGAGTGAGTCAGTTCTTGTTATGCAGGGAGACTGTAGCACCACCCTTCCCGATTTGATTTATTCTCTTCGCGCTACTCCGTTCTTGAGAGGAAAGCACGTCAGGGATTCTTAGCGTATGCTTGTGATGTTAGAGCCGCAGAGATCCCGTTGGACTAGGTCCCATTTGTGAGGGAATTTCAAGATGTCTTTCCTGACAAGTTATTTGGTTGTCGCCAGAGCGCGATGTTGGGTTCTTTTTTTGACTTGATTTCCAGCACGGAGCTTTTTTCTTACCGCCATATCGGATGGACCCGGCAGAGCAGAAAGAACTGAGGAAATAGTTGCAAGATTGTTGGATAAAGGGCTTGTTCATCCGAGTGCGTCACCTTGGGGAGCCCCTATCCTGTTCGTCAGAAGGACGACCATTGGCGTATATATATTGATTATCGTCAGTTGAATTGGGTTACTGTGTGGGACATTTCTCGAAGATTGACTTGCGGTCAGGCTACTGCCTGTTGTGGGTTCGAAAGGATGATATTCCGAAGATTACTTTTCACACAAGTTACGGGCGTTATGAGTTTTGGTGATGTCGTTCGAGCTCACCAATGCCCCAGCAGCATTTATGAATTGGATGAATCGAATATCCAGGCCGTTTCTTGATCAGTCTATCATCGTGTCCATTGAAGACGTCTTAGTGTACTTTTGGAGCCGAGTGGAGCCTGGACAGTAATTGAGGATTTCGTTGCAGACTTTGAGGGAGCGCCAGCTATTCGCTGAATTATCTAAGTGTGTTTTCTGGTTGGATGGTGTTGACGCCTTGGGTCATGTAGTTAAGAAAGATAGTATATGTATGGAACCGAATGAGATAGAGGGCGTTCAGCATTGGCCCATACCTGTATCAGTGACGGAGGTTCGCAGCATTTTGAGTTTGAACGGATACTATTGACATTTTGTACAGGATTTTTCACAAATAGCTGCAATGTTGACCGGTTTGTCCCGAAAGGGAGTTTCTTTTCGTTGGACTGAGGTATGCGAGCGGAGCTTTTAATAGTTGAAAACTCGTTTGATTTCGGCGCCAATATTATTTTGCCTTCAGGATCAGGTGGTTTTGTTGGTTATTGTAATGCTTCTCGGCAGTTGAAGAAGCGTGAGCAGAACTATTTCATGCATGACTTAAGATGGCCGCAGTGATTTTTACACTTAAAATTTGGAGACGAGTCATGCCAGATATTTACGAATCACAAGAAGCTTAAGGTATATCTTTCGGCAGCGAGATCTAATTTTAAGACAACGCCGATGGTTAGAGCTAGTGAAGACTATGACTGGGAGATTCTTTATCGTCCGGGCAAGGCGAATGTTCTGGCGGATACTTTGAGTTGGAGGCCCGGAGGTAGCTTTTGTTGTTTGAGCACAGTTTAGAGACAGACGACGGTAGAATGGTAGATTCTATGTGACTGCCGAGTACAGTTTGAGTCTACTTTGACCGGGGGACAACTTGTCCGTGTCCGTGCACATCCACTGTTATTTGATCGTATCAGTGAGGCATGGTCCGATGACTTTGTTGGTCAGAAATCATGGAGCAGGTTCGACGGGGCAAAGATTCAGAGTTCGTGATTGATGATCAAGGAATGCTAAGATCTAGGATTCGACCGTGCGTGCCAGATTCCGAGGGACTGAGACGCGTGATTTTAGAGGAAGCATATCAGTCAATATATAGTGTTTATCCGGTTTCCACCAAGATGTATCATGATGTAAGAGAGATATCACAGATTTTGTTTTGGGATGCTGACTTGTCAGCAAGTCAAGGCTGAGCATTAGGGGTCAGCAGGAGAATTACAACCTTTGCCCATTCTAGAGTGGAAATGGGAAAGAATTCTATGGATCTTATTGTGGGTCTACCTAGGACCAGTCAAGAGTGTGACTCTAGATGGAGATCGTAGACCGATTGATGGAGAGCAACTCATTTACTACCAAATAAGACCACTTTCGGACTCGTTCAGATGTGTGTTGATATGATGGTGCGACTACATGGAGTTCCGACTTGTATTGTGTCCGATAGAGGCACCCCGTTCACCAGCCGAAGATGGCAGAAACTTCAGGAGTCTTTGGATACCAATTGAGTTTCAGTGCATTTTTTCGATCCACAGACCGACTATCAGTTTGAGCGGACCATTTAGATTCTAGAGGATATTCTCTGAGTTTGCATCCTAGATTTTGTGGCAGTTGGGATCGCCACTTTCCCTTGATAGAGTTTTCCTATAAGTATAGTTTCCAGAAAGAAATTAAAATGGCACCCTTCGAGGCGTTATATGGGAGGAGACGTCGATCACCCGTATGTTGGACAAGGAGTAGTGAGAGCAGTTTTGGAGCCACGGATTGTGCGCGACACGACCGAAAAGATTCAGTTGATTAGAAATAGGATAAGAGCGGCCTAGAATAGGCAAAAGTTTAATGCTGATAGACGCCGTTGCAGACTTGAGTTCATCGTTGGCGATCGTGTTTTCTTGAAAGGTTCTTAGATGAAGGATGTGTTGAGATTCTCGAGCGTGTCGGCGCAGTTGTGTATCGTTTGACTCTTCCACCCAGCTTCTAGATGTTCACCCCGTGTTTCAGGTATCGATGCTCCGCAAGTATCTTCCGTACCCCGCTCACGCAATACAACATAAGACGATCTAGCAGGGGCGCAATCTTTCTTTAGCCAAGTAGCCGATAGTCATTCTAGGTTGGCAGGAGAAGAAACCGAGGTTTGAGGTCATACCGACCATTTTGATTCTTTGGCATGGCCCGAACAGCGAAGAGGTCACCTGGGAGACCGAGGACGAGATGAGGAAGAAATATCCCCATCTCTTAGAATGTACGCGTAGTTAAATTTTAAATTCGGAGAACGAATTACTTTAAGGGGAAGATTGTAACGTTTTAAAAATTCGTTGAGGAAATTATATGTTAATTAGTGATAATTCGTGTTTTTCGTAAAACCAGTTAAAATTATTTTCCCACATAGACCAATATAACTATTTTACTTATGAAATTACTTATATGTAATTGTGTTTTTTTTGTTATTATTTAATCATATGTTCACTTAATTATTTTCTTATGTATTAATTACTTAATTATTATTTTAACGTACACATTACACATTAATCTAGTTCTAGTCAAAAGTTAGTGTAGGTTAACTTGTGTTTTATTCATCATGACAACCTAATCATTTTTTTTAAATAATGCAACATGTTCTTCTCTTTTCTTTTTCCAAAAGATTCTAGAATTTTCAATTAAAAGATAATGAAATAAAAAAGAAAAAGAAAATGAGGTATGGGAGCATTTATTATGGTAAGGCTCACTTCTCTCTCTCTCTCTACACTCTAGAACTCTCTCTTTTTCTCCCCATGGCAGCCACCTTTCTCCTCCTCCTTTTTCCTCTCATGGTTTAGTCTCTACCTCACACAAATCCTTCAAGCCTTCAACCAAAATCTAATCAAAACATCAAAAATCAAATCTTTTCATGGCTCTTGAGGTAAGTTTTCAAATTTGGAGGCAAGAATCTCAAGTTTGAATTATTTCCATCTTCCCTTGAGGTATAATGCCTAACTTAAGTATCCCTTTACTAAAATTTGGTTTATTAATGCTTAAATTGGTGTTTAAGTGGTAATTAATGCAATTTTTGAGATTTAAAGTGAAGATTAGGTTAAGTTAGGGTTTTATGGCTTAATTAGGGTAATTAAGAGTGGTTAGTGTCTAATAATCCAATTCATTCTACAAGTTTGCACCAAAACACCATAATGTCGCTAATTAGTGTTTTGATATGGTTTTTAATCTAGTTTTAAGATACTATGAATCTGCTATTACTCGGGTAGTTTTTAAATTAAATAAACATATACATTAGACTATATATTGTGTTAGGAGTGTAGTGTAGAAACCCAGACCCATTTCGTGAAGATTGACCCGGTGACAACCCGATCGTGGCCGGCCCAATTTTAGAGTTAGGCGTTGAAATTTTGCAGGTAGTTGTCTTTAGGTATATTATGATATATGGTCTTGCTAGTTTTTCTTGTTTCTACTCCAGATAAAATCTGGGACCTATTACCTATATTTTTAGTGTTGTGTTTTGCGCGATACGTGTGATCCGAGTCATGGTCTGGTGTGTCTGTGATAACAGACAGATTGTGTTGGTTTGAGTGATATTATGCGCGTCTTGTGCACTAAGTGTGCACGTATGCTAAACCGTAGCGTAAATTCATTGGTATCGTTTTGTCTTCGCGTATTTTCGAATGTTAGCTTACTATATATATTAATAATTGTACGATTTTAAGATCGGTTGCGAAGACGTCGGACGCGGCAAGAAAAGGAACGGCTGTAATTAGATCAGTTTAGCCGAAGCATCCCGGTGAGTAGATGTATACATTTATGGGGGAATCATCTGGATGGCGCGAGGCGCCCGATGGTTTAGTATTACTTACAGTATTTGCATTATATGCGTAGTTTCCTAGTTAGCCATCTCATTGCATCGCATCGTTATATATATATGTGATATCATCTCATAAGACACTTGCACCATTACTATTGGTTCCTACCGTACATGCACTAATTATAAGAACACACACGCCATTGGTAATTGCTATGCCACGAACACTATAGAACTTGATTAGAATAAATATTTGTTCATTTGCATCGTATAAGATCCGTATATTTATACCTGCATATTCATCTCATTAAATGGATACGTAGGATTGTTAATCATGTATACATACCTCATTGTATCATGATTCATGCATAGCTTCTATCGTATTTCGTATGGTATATACTACCGTATGATAGATTTCCATCATCATTGGCATATTTATATATTGTGATTCTTCTCGAGAATTTCGGTATTTATGAGATTTCTGGATTTTGGGGAAAACCGCAAGAATTTTATAAAAACTTATTATCATTTTAAAATGCAAGTTGCAGTTTTCTCGTGATGTATGTGTCATCCACCATGAGTTTTCATGAATGCTGTTGGTTTTCAATACCCGATTTGAGGGGTATGATGAACCGTTTCGGGTACATGGTAGGCCCGGTATGGTACCCCGAGGCGAGAGTGTTTTTATGGGGATGACGATGAGCCTGGCAGGGGTAGACTACCTACCGGTGATGTTTGATGCGGCGGATATCCGGAAGATACCGACGTGGTCGTGAGATTTGATGATATGGGTCGATCTGGACTGACTGAGCCCTAGACATTGAGATATTGAGATATTGAGACATTGAGAAGTTGAGACATCGAGTTATTGAGACATTGAGATATTGAGTCATTGAGATATTTTGATTTTGTGTCGATGCTGGACACGGATTTCTATGGATTTCATTGATGATACTCAGTTATTTCACAGGAGTTTTACTAAGATAAGAATAAAGATTTTTCTCTTACCAAACATATTCAGATTTCGTGATTGATTATGCATTCATATTGCATACCTACTAGTGTATCGCATCATATCGGTATATGTATAGGTTGTGGCGCATTTGCGTGCTTGCTTACGATAGCTTTATTAGATATTATTTACTACTCACTAGTTGGCAACTCACCCCCGTTGTGCCACAGTATCTTGTAGGTCTGACCCATCAACACAGTAGCGGCGGGTGTACTCCTATTCTGTTTCTTTTGCTTCGGCTTGCAGCTTGCTCATAGGTGGGTTTTTGGTGGATTTTCTTTTGCTCCCACCGTGTATTTATTTGTATCTAGTATACTCCATCTACCCTTGTATATTGGACTAGACCGTGAGATTTGTGAGACATGTATTTGTGGTTTGGTGTCGATGCTCACTTGAGCCGACGTGATGCTTTTATGCTTATTTTGCATTATTATGATATATTCATTTCATGTGGTTGTGATTCCGCCTTTGGTGAAGAGCTAGCTCCCGCTTGGGGATGCCTTTATTCTTGATTATATGTATTTTCTTGTATTGTACGCGTTTGGGGGCCAGTATTTACAAAGGAGGCTCTGCAGAAATTTTCGGGAAATTTGATGTATTTAAAAAGTTTTAAGGTGACTCTTACTTTACAAAAATTATCTTTTAAATTAAGGTTTTCCTTCACTCTATTTTTTTAATTGGTTTAGATTTCTGGGCTTAGGCTTACTTAGATTACGTTACGCCTTGAGACATTTCGTAATTTACGTGCCAGTCACGTTCCGTACCTTCGGGTCATGACATGATTAGTGCTTATCTGCTAAAACATGAGATGTGATTGGATTAGGGTAGCCGTATGACCTTGTTGACCTTATCAAGAGTCGTGCGGTGGGTTTAATTCAATCATGAAATGTACGGGTTGAACTTGACCTGCGATTTATGGTTTGTTGACCTTGTCAAGGTCATAGATCGCTTGGGGCAAAATATTATCGGGAATTTCAAGTGTTGAAATTTGCAATGAGATTGCATACCTTCTATGAGATAGTTGGATCCCGATACCCACTGCGAGTAAGAGTTACTCCTGAGAGAGTTTTACACATCACAATTAGCCGATCAAGTAGGTGTTTAGAAAGGTGTTAACGAGGTTATGCCTCTGAGAAAATGAGGTTTATTTTAATTAGGTCCGTGCGAAAGAACGGGGAATCTCTCTCAAAGTACTGGCACTGGCCTGGCTGAAAGATTGGCGAACTTATAAGGTGTAATTAATCCCGGCTAGTCTTGCCTTTTAGGGTTTAAAGGAAGATTTGATAAAAACAGTGGGAGCCATCCTGATTAGATAAGATAATAACCAATCTAATCTTGCAAGAGTATACGCTAAGTGTTTTTCTTCTCTCTCTTTCCAGGTAGCGACCATGTCAGGCCTTAATCAAGATAATAATATGGATGTATTGACCGAACCCGCTTGTTATACTGAGCAGGGGAAAGTTGGTTCCGCTCTAACTTATAATTATTATAAGTTCGAGCAGGAAATAGGGGAATATCCGGATTACCACGCCACCCAAACGAGGAATGAGCATGTTGATGCATCTTTTTCAGGTGTGTTTGTTACCGAGAACTATTTCTCAGTACACTCTACATCCTGGGTATTAGATACCGGATCAGGATCCCACATATGTAATATGTTGCATGGGCTAAGGAAAGGTAGAGAACTGGGAATATGTGTCCATTCTCTAAAAGTAGGGAATGGTGCAAGTGTTGCAGCCAAAGCAGTTGGTGAATATCACTTAGTAGTACCTAAAGGGAATACTTTGATCTTGAACGAATGTTATTACGTGCCCTCTTGATAAAGAAGGATATAACTTTATAGTAGAGAATAATGTTATGAACATTTACCTAAATCAAGTGTTGATTGGGTTTTGTGCGTTATGTAATGGTTTATACGTTCTAAATCAAAACACAGTTCTCAACGTACAGAACACACATAAGAGGAAGAGTTTAGAAATGAACGAATCTTTCTTGTGGCATTGTAGACTAGGTCATATCAATGCGACACGACTGGCTAAGTTACATAAGGATATATATTTGAATCCGTTCGAATTTTCATCTTATGAAACTTGCCAGTCATGTCTCAAAGGCAAGATGACCAAAACTCTGTTTACGGGACATGGAGAAAGAGTTACGGAATTCTTGGGACTAATACATAGTGATGTATGCGGTCCCATGTCTACACATGCCAGGAATGGTTCCTTATACTTCATTACATTCACTGACGATTTCTCAAGATTTGGTCATGTGTTCCTGTTGAAACACAAGTCTGAAGCTTTTGAGAAATTCAAAGAATATAAACATGAAGTTGAGAACCAAGCGGGTAAATTATTAAAATACTTCGATCTGATCGAGGAGGAGAATACATGAGCACGGAATTCCGTGACTATCTAAAAGAGAATGGGATTCTCTCTCAGCTTACTCCTCCGTATACACCACAACACAATGGTATATCGGAGCGGAGGAATTGCACCCTATTGGATATGGTGCGCTCTATGATGAGCACCGCTGAGTTACCTATTTCGTTTTGGGGTTATGCGCTTGAGACAGTAGCATACCTATTGAATCAAGTTCCATCTAAATCCGTGCCTATAATCCCATATGAGATATGGAGTGGGAAGAGACTATATCTTAAACGAGTTAAGATATGGGGTTGTCCGGCCTATGTCAAAAGGCAAAATCAGGACAAACTCGAGGCATGATCAGTTCTTTGCAAGTTTGTGGGATATCCAAAGAATTCATATGGATATTTTTTTTACCGCAGTGAGGAACAAAAGGTGTTTGTTGCTCAACATGCCACCGTTTTAGAAAAGGAATTTTTTGTAAAAGAAATTAGTGGCAAAGAGCTAGAGCTGGTAGAAGTTCCAGCTACACCGACTACAACTGAAGATTTAGTGGAATCAGAGGATTCGATAGTTTCCAACGAACCTCAGCCTCTCCGCCGATCTGGTAGGGTTCCTCATCCACCCGAGAGATTCTACGGTTTTCTCATTGATGGTAGGAGCGAGGATTGCATCATGGTAGATGATGACCCAACTAGCTTCGAGCAGGCCATCACGAGTAGGGACTCTGTGAAATGGCTGGATGCAATGTGATCTGAGATGGAATCCATGTACACCAACAAAGTATAGACTTTGGAAGTTGCTCCCGAAGGGGTAAAACCTTTGGGAGAAAATGGATCTTTAAGAAGAAACTTGGTGTAGATGGAAAAGTTGAGACTTTCAAAGCTAGACTTGTTGCAAAAGGTTTTCGTCAACGACCAGGTGTGGATTATGATGAAACCTTTTTTTCCAGCAGCTATGCTTAAATCCATCCGGGTCTTACTTGCTATCGCTGAATGCCATGATTACGAAATCTGGAAAATGGATATTAAGACTGCCTTTCTAAATGGTGATTTAGAAGAGAGTGTGTACATGACTCAGCCAGAGGGCTTCGTGGATAGTGGGAGCAGCGGAAAGGTGTGCAAGTTGCTTAAATCGATCTACGGATTGAAGCAGGCATCGCGGAGTTGGAACATCTGTTTTGATGAGGTAGTTAAAGAGTTTGACTTCATCAAAAATATAGATGAACCTTGTATATACAAGAAGGTGGCAGAGAGTAAGGTCGTCTTCCTTGTATTGTACGTAGATGACATACTCTTAATAGGAAATGATGTTTCTATACTGCAATCGGTCAAGCTCTTCTTATCACAAAGATTCTCAATGAAAGATCTAGGTGACGCCTCCTACATCTTGGGGATTAAGATCTATAGAGATAGATCTAAACGGATACTGGGATTGTCCCAATCTAGGTACATTGACACCATATTAAAGAGGTTTAGTATGGAAGATTTCAAGCATGGGAATATACCCACGATCTCAGGACCCACTCTCTCCAAAGAGATGTCACCCAAGACTGATTTGAAGAGAGCTCGTATGCAAGGGATACCCTATGCTTCGGTAGTAGGCTCTATCATATACGCGATGTTATGTACCAGATCCGATGTAGCATACTCACTAAGTGTAGTGAGTAGGTATCAAGAAAATCCAGGAAAGAATCACTGGACAGCTGTGAAGAACATTCTCAAGTACTTAAGAAGGACTAAAGAGATGTTCTTGGTGTATGGTAATGGTGAACTCCAAGTGGAGTCCTTTACCGATTTGAGCTTCTAGGGTGATAAGGACGACAGTAAGTCGGTCTCGGGTTTTGTCTTTACCCTCAACGGAGGGGCGGTGTGTTGGAAGAGTTCCAAGAAAGGCACCATAGAAGACTCGACGATGGAGGCCGAATACATCGCTGCCAACGATGCTGCTAAAGAAGCTATCTGGATGAAGAAGTTCATTGCTGGGCTTGGTGTGGTTCCATCCATTGAGCATCCAATACCTGTGTATTGTGATAACAATGTAGCGGTGGCTTTGGCCAAGGAGCCCAGGTCCCATCAGAGATCCAGACATATTATGAGGCGGTATCACCTGATCCGGGAGATAGTAGATCGCCAGGAGATCGAGATCGGGAGAGTTGACACGAAAGACAACGTAGAAGATCCACTCACAAAGGCCCTCCCCCAGATACAATTTGAGAGACTTTTTGGGATGTTGGGTATGAGATACTACAACACATGGTCTTAGTGCAAGTGGTAGATTTTTAGTTATATATATGCCCTAGAGGCCATTATTGTACATATTATATATATTATAGTGGATGCTTGGACATATATAGAGAGGACTTTCTTGCTCGACATGATAGTATGTTATCTGGTTGTTCTTTGTCTTAACATGTAGACTTGTATTGTGATACTGTCTTGCTCTCACATGTTGAGCCATTAGGATATGTACTTGACTACCAGGACTATGATGGAGATCATACTAGTGGGGCCAGGGTAGTCCACAAGTTCATCCTTTAATTGTTCCTAGTCGAGGGTATATCGAGATAGGGTATCGATATTCCAGAGTAGACTAGCGTATACGCTTCTTGACCCATATGATGGGCGATGGATGATCCCACATCCATTGGTGTTTGACATCAAAGATAGTATACGGGTGCTCAGTGGATACTGGGTACACTGAACAGGACTCGCCGAGGACTCCTATGTAGTAGTATACCTATCGTCATATAGCAGTCCTCTGGTGACACTGGTACAAATTAGTCTGTAGACCCGAGATCGTCATATACACTTGTGCGGCTCCCACCGTGCTTTGATTTCCTCCCTACCACGCTCAAAGGAGACGTGCAAACAGGTGGATTTTCGGTACAATCCCGAGTCACATGGAGGCAATGAGCGATAGGAGGGGTTTCGTCTCTCCTGGTATTGGGGGTTGATGTTGCGCTATGCTCGATTGGCTATAAATGGAAGTCCCTGGCCAGGGCTGCTGCCGAGATTTACTGATAAGTGTTATCAGTAGTTTCTCGAACCGTTATAGGCCAGACATCGGCATGACTTATCACGTTACTGGTGCCTGACGATTTCCACCCCTAGACTTGATATGCGACATATCAGACGAAGAGACCGGACTGTACGGTAGTGTTACTGATAGGCTTCATGAAGACTGTGGATAGACTTGCTTGTTGTTCTTCATATCGCTCAATACCCGGATAGTCATTACGTCCAGCTAGTACCGCTGACGGCTTGTAGGTGACTGATGTGATCATCACCTACTGCTGGCGTATTGACGAGTCTTTAGAGTCCCGGACAGAAGTTCCCATGTTCAAGCGAAACGAAGTAGGACACATATGTGATATGTGTGTGGGTCTGATTAAATACGAGTATGTGATACCGTATTGTAATCTGGCATTTATCTGTTATCGGTTCGGTTATATGTGATATAACCAGATTGTCGAATCAAGTGTTGATTTGATAATGTGATATATAGATAAATGATGTTAGTCGGTCATATATGTGATATAAACGGATTATTAAATCAAGTGTTGATTTAATAATGTGATATATTGTAACATTTTAGAAATATAAAATATTATTTTTGGAATTTAATATTAAAATAATATATTTCGCGAAAACTATTCGATTTGCGAATTTGGGGTTTTCGTAAAATGGTATAAATATATATCAATATTTATGAAGTAATTGGAGATTAAAATGATTTATTCATTTAAAAATATATTTATCGGATTTGGAAATTTTTATAATTAATTATATGCAAGTTTAAATTAAACTCGATTAGTGCACTACTAATCACGATTATGCCAAATCCGTATTTTTAATTAACCATGGTTAGTGCACCATGACATATTACATTTTTGTTGCATGATTGTTTCATTTGTATTTGTTTTATTTGTAGTTTTGATTTTTATTGAGAGAAAAGAAAAGAAAAAGAAATAAAAAAGAGAAAGCATGGGAGAATAGAATAATGAGGCATGGCATGTAAGGAGAGAGAGAGATGAGAGCATGGCTCCACCTTGACCATTCCTCATTGTTTCCTCACATCACCATTTCCCTTTTTCCTTCATCACCTCATCATCTTCATCTCCTTCCTCATGCTTCCTCTACCTCCTCTACTCCATGAAAGCATCTCCAATCCTTCATGAAAACCTTATACTCCTTTCACTAAAAATGATCTCCACCTCATCCTACACTCTATCGACCAACCAAGTTTGGATTTTTCAGACTTTAGGCATCTAGGGTTTTTCTTGAGTTGCATCCATGAGGTATAACTCCACTTCCCACCTTGTAATTAGTTTCTTAGATTTCTAGTTTAGTTTAGAGTTTGATTAAGTGTGGATTTGTGATCTTAGAAATTTCCAAGTTGAGGTTTAGTGGGAAACTTGACTTGTAATTAGTAAATTGAGGTGTAGTGAGTGTTTGCAAACCCTTAGTGATGTTTTACTGGCCAAGAACAGAGAATAGAACCCGATACACGAACTTAGGATTTACCCCGTGTTGGTTTTGTGAAGTTTTGTTGGCCTACAGGGAATCTGGAGCAACCTGGGATGTGTATAAGAAAAACAAACAACTACATTAACCTAGATTAACCACTAGAAGACCACCACAAAAATACGAACCCAAATCTCCTCTGTACGGCCTGCGATGCCGGATTTTGAGGCCATCTCGCCGGATCCCCTTCTTGCTTTGGTGTTTAGGTTTTGCCTTTAGCTCAATTTCCTTATAACCTATTCCCTGTACTTTCTTCTTTAGTCCCAATTAACCCGAGTTAAAATCTGGGAGCTGTTTATGAGTGCTTTCGCTATGTTTTCCCGATATTTGAATTCGTGGTTTTGGTATTTAGATTTGATTTGGTCGTTGGACGTTTGTGCGTCAACGACGAGGGTTGTTTGGTTGTTTTTGCATGCGTAGGCTATAGGTTCTAACCTATGAGCGTATCGTGTGCCGTATCGGTTTTCGGACATTGATTTTAAAAGTATTGCGACTGTGTATTTATTGTAGGTACCTTCACGTGGGTTTCCGAGACGACGAAGCACATCGACTTCGGCATAGCGAGGAGTATTGCAGGTGAGTAGATTTATATCTACGGGGAAAGTCGGGTGGATGGCATATAACACCTACGCAATTATAAAATGGAAACCGATATATAGAATATAGTCAGAGAAACCTATACTAGGAAACTGTGGATATGATCAAAAGTTAGTTGGAGATGATATGAATGATTGAATACATATATCGAGATATGGGACGATAGCTATAAGGATATGACATGAGATCGATGAATATGATAAGATTGAGATAGATGTGTTATGGGATTGGTAAAATATGATAAATATATATAAGATTACTTGCAGTGAGATGTTGATGTGATGAAAAGAGAATATGATGAGATAAGATGTATTGGCTTTATATGTCGATATACGGATGAGAGGCGATATAAGAATATAGATACTGTTGCCAAGACATGATATGAGATTGATGCGGATGTGACTTAAGATATATATATATATATATATATATATATATATATTTATGAGGATAATGAGTGATATACCGTACGAGACGTTAGATCCGTACCCTCATTGTTATATAGGTTGATAGAATCCCTAATTGTTTAATACCGCCGTACGATAGATTACCGTATGTGATGAGCTTTACCTAATGATTGAAACATACCATTGACTTGAGGATGACGTACGATGGATTATACCGTACGTGATGTTATGAGGCTGGATTGCCGATTGACAGATTTATCGACTCGGATATGTTATAGATATTTAATCCCTTAGGTAGATGTTAGATTAGATACGTATATTTTATAATGCGGCGTTTATGGTTTACCTTTCTGCTACGTTTATGATATTCTCATTGCATTGTATATACTGGTGCTTCCATTATTTATTATGATATCGTCTACTAGTACACCTGTGTAGGAATGTCTAACACGACTGCAAGGTTTTGGGAGGCATCGTCCATGCCATTTTCAAAATTTTTCCATGCTAAACAACCCTAACCGTAGAATCTTAACTAGAGATTTAGACAATACAACATGTAAACTACTTTACATCTAAGTGAATATGGAATACAACCTTTGTAGACTGGTCCTTCACTTCAATAGCTCCGAGTGGTAGTCCCTTCGCTCCAAATAGTGATCTTGCGGACTCTAGAACGGCTCCACAAAGTGAAAGGATCAAGCTTGCACGAAGTCTTCGAGGCCGAAGATGATCTACGTCGAGGAGACACTAACCCAAGCTACCTTTTCACTAATTAGGGATTAGTGAAGCTAACACCCTAAACTAAATGACCAATCTAGTAGAGAATGATGAAGTAGGATTTTTTCTCACTATTTTTCTTTACCTCTCAAAAATCTAGAGAGCTCTCTCATGAGAAAGAAGAAGATGAAGCAAATAATAGAAGAGAGAGTGCATGGCAACCATGGGTGAGATAATATCTCATATAACTCGTGTAGAGATTTAACCATGGCTAATGAGAATGGTTGGGTTAATAAATATCTTAATTAAAACAAAACTAGTGGACTAAGTCAATGGATCTCCAAACTTCTACAAGCTTCATGTCATGTGACCAATTTCCAACTAATTTGGATTTACTTTAAATAAATAAACCTCACATTATCATGAGCTTGGTGTGAGTCTCATACACCCATGTAGTGTGTATCATCAAGCATGACACAAAAAAGAAAACACAAATAATATATATCACATATATATCAAGTGTGCACATATGAGAAAAAGAAATGCTTAAGTGAGCTAATATTAGTTAATGTAAATTAATATATGTAACAATTTGGAAAATTATAAATATTAATTTATAATATAAAAATAAGGAGTTTATAAAAGTGATATCACATACAGCTTTTGGTATCGGAATTATATCCGTAAAAATATGATTATTTTGGTAGAATGTGAATAAAGGTGTGTGATGCCATAAAAATGATATTTTAATTATTTTAACATGATATTGAATTTTACATTTAAACGAATGACATTTAAGCGATAGATTAAATCATTTCATATCTTTTGTTTTATATGGATTTAAATTGTAACATGATATAAGATTTCATATTAAGATAAGAATATTTAAGTGTCATGACAAGTATTTCATGTTAAGCATGGATGTAAATGTTATTATATGATAATGGTATTTAAGTGTAAAATTAAGTATTTCATTCTTTTGCATTTGAATTTAGATTTTTATATAAAAAGATTTTAATAGTAGTATGGTGGTTATATCTTAACCTAAGTCTAAACCCTCACCCTCAACACACCTCACCCTTATTCATATCCCTTCACCTCCTCCTTCTTCTCTTTACACCTCCTCCTTCCTCCATGCCACCTCCACCTCTCAACCTCCACCTCATGCATTCTCTACACACAAATCATAATACTTCCACTCTATCTTATCACCACACCTAGGGAGTTCTTTTAGTTATCTTAACTATACAAAACACTTCTTCAGCCCCAAACCAAAAATAATTCTAAGTGTTCATCATATCCAATGAGTGAAACCTTAACCCTCTCCTCAAAGTTGTGCCCATCATCAAGCTAGAAGCCCCTACAAAACTTGGATGCACCCACACATAATTTAGGAGCTGATGTTCTATTTTACACAATCTCCATAGGTATAATCTCTACACTCTATAGAATTCTAGTTCTGAAAAGTTAAATATTGAAATCGGATATCGGAAATATCGTATTTTGATAGATTAGGCTCTGTTTATGAATCTGCTATAGTTTAGATGTAAATTAGAAAACCCAAACAGTGCCTTAACCTTGTAAATTGGACCTAGAATAACCCATAGGAATACGAACCCTTTATCTCGGATTTTGGCCGGCGACACATAGCCAATTTCCGAGCTCGCCGGATTTGTAGGGGATTTAGGTGTTTTGGTTTTTAGGGTATCTCTCTGTAGGTGTATAGGTATGTTTGGTATTGTTTATTTAAGTTATTTTATCAGTAGGTTGAATCTGTAAGCTGATATCAGTTTTGGAGTAAAATTCTATATATGACACGTAGCATGTTTAGTTGTGCAGTATCATAAACTAGGATTTTGTGATATCTAGCTTATTTCATTTGAATCTAGAACAAATAGGTATAAGAACTAGAAAAACTAGCAACACCATAAGCATCATAGCACCACTATAAGACTTAACTAAGAGACCAAGCCCCCAAGGCATTGGTTGACCCGGCGACATTTAGGCAAATTCCGAGCTCGCCGTCCCCCTTGGGTATTTGGTGTTGGTTTTTCTTCTGTGCCTTTGTATGGGAAAATTATGATTTTTAGTATTGTTTGAATTGTCCCAATATTCATACAGAGAAATTTAAGAATGTTTAGTTGGGTTGTATTTAAAGTTTCCGACATTTCGATATGATTTTCCGTATTTCTGTACTGCAACTGAAACGTTGACGTTTGTACGTTAAGTTCAGGGGCAATTGATCATCTGTGGGGTAAGTGAGCTGTAGGTTCTAACCTATGAGTGCTTAGCTCGTTGTTTTGGTTTTCAATTGGATATTTACTTCGATGTTAATTAAATACGATTATAGGTGCGATCGCGAAGGATTCCGAGACGGAGTTGACAAACTTAGCAGCGTGGAATTCAGCAAACTCATCGAGTTGGTGAGTAGATTTACATCTACTGGGGGAAGTTGGGTGGATGGCGTATATCATCCCCACAACCTTATAAATAGTATTATGATATTTAGTTAGTTTACTATTTATTCAAGATATTGATATAGTATCGCGTCTAGCATGTCCTTCATTTGCATATAGTTTCATACATAGTTTTAAATGAGATACATACATGATGTTAGATCCGTACTATATAGATATGGTTTGATGGATTGGTACGAGGAATCATGTCGTACTTGAGATGATACAGATACGGTGGTACGATGAGGTATTAGATAAGAAGGTATATGTATTGGAAGTGATGAGATTCGTATACCGGATAACGGCCAAGTTTTTCTTTTAGACTCATAGCATTAAATTATATTCCGTTTTAGGTTGTAATACTTGTATGAGCTATATTCTTTTAAAAACTACAATTCGTTTCTCTTTTGTATGATAAAAACAAGGATGCGGAGCCAATTTCCAAAACGAATATCGATTTTAACCTAAGGAAGCTTTCTTATCTCAAAACTAACGTTTTGTTCCCTTTTCAAAGATAATGGTATAGCTCAAAGCAAGTAATTACAGTTATCAGTTACGCTTAGATTTACTTTACATGTTCGCGTTATATTTATCAGTGTTATACGTTTTCATAATACGAATACTCCGATAGAACACTGCACAACTACCAATGAGTATTATGTTGCACAAACCGTATACCTATGTTACACTACACCTCATTGGTACTGCCATGTCACTGTAGGACCGTTATGATATATTGCATATGTATATATCGATATGAGTAGGCTATTACACCTGTAGAACACTTGTACAAATACTAATGATTGCTATGCTGCACGAGCACAGACGCGTATGTTACACCACACATCATTAGTAGTGCCATGACACAGTAGGATTAATATCCTTATGCCTATATGATCTAATTTCGTAGTCCTTCTTTATTAGCTGTTGTGTATTGTAAATATTAGTACTATAGATGTTGTATTTGATTCTTATGGATTTCTGGATATTTTACTCCTGATGATATATCGGTGGTATGGGACACTGTTATATATGTATATATATAATATATCATCAGATTGATCTATGCAAGTATTCTCATTCTTTGCTTGATATTTTGTATATGATGAGTTGGCGTCCACCATAAGCTTTATGTTTTCTGAGTGTTTGTTCCGAACCGAGTGGGGGCGCTATACTGTTTCAGACTTTTTATTATCCAGACTGAGTGGGGGAGCTATACAGTCGGATACATGGTGGACCCGGTCGATACCGAGGGGCAGGATAGTCGCATTGAGGCGGGGAGCCTAGCGAGGATACTCGATACCGGAGATAGAGATGAGCACGGCAGATATCCAGAGGATACTGGCCGGGGTTCGATTGGGCACGGCGGATATCCAGGGGATACCGACCGGGGCCAGGGATATCGGGTGGCGAACATCGATTGAGATAGTGCCGACGGTATCTGCATTTACGTGTCGATGCTGGACATGAGAGATTTCTGATTTCAATGTCGATGCTGGACATCCATATATATATTGATATGATTGTTATCATGAGGTACACAGTTAGATATCATTTATTGGATTCGATTAGGACTGATCCTGGAGACAGTACCTATATGTGTATTCTACTTGGGGTTGCATGACAGTTAGTGTTAAATTATGATACATACACATATCATGTTACATTAGTACAGATTATGGTAGTACTATACTTATGACTTAGGTATCGTCGTGCATTTCGATTTCTACCTTTAGATGTACTTCTATTCACTGAGTTGGCAACTCATCTCGTTGTGCCATAGTTTCTTGCAGGTTTTACCGCTTGGATTATCTGCGGCTTGGCACACATTCCTTTCGGTGATTGATTGGTAAGTGAGTTATTATTGTATCGTACTCACTCTTGATTATTCATATATTCTTGTATCTAGTGGAAACTCCATCAACTTAGAAATGGTATATTGTGGACTTAGAACCGAGACTTAGAAATTCTGAGGTCGCACTCTTTAGAGTCGACTTCTGATATAGATTGTTTGGTTGTTCCGTCGTTTGGACGTGAAAGCTAGCTCCCGTTGGGATGCTATTTTATTGTTGTAGTTGTATCGGGTTTTATGTAAAATTTTCAAAGGAGGTGCTGTCAAATTTCAAAACGTCATAGATGGTTTACAACCATACTTAATTAAATTTAAATGTTATTAAAACTGATTCCATTTGATGAATATTTTAAACTCATCTCCAATAATTTCAAAAAAGGTTTAGATCCCGGGTTTCGGCTTACTTGAACCGCGTTGACGTCTTTAGATATCATGTGATTTAAGTGCCGGTCACGTGCCACATTTGGGTCGTGACAAAGTTGGTATCAGAGCGTTTAGTTTAACCTTTGTTCGAGTCTAAGTCTGACTATATGGAGTCTGGGCATACATTTTGTTACCTAGACTTTACCTTATAGGACTTAGACTTGACTTTGGGGGTCTTATACCCGAATTTTCGTTATGTAGGATGATTTTGGTTGATGGTGTAGGTACTAAGTAGAGTGGAGTACCGTACGTATGTTCCGCGGCATATTTATGATATGATACTCCGCCTAAATTACCTTAGGATTTATATCTTGAGATCTTCCTTCTATTCATTTCGTTGATCTATCCTCGTCAGTGCATGTTGATAGGTCCGGTCACCATGTTTATGGGGGCCGAGAGGGCTGCAGTTAGAGATAAGGTCAGAGCAGACTTGTCTGGGACAAGGACTGACCAGGGTGACATTCCGATGATATAGAGACACGTCGTTTATTGATATTGATCGAGTTCTAATATTGAAGCGAGTTTCTTCGGGATCCGCACCAGATGGTAGAGTCATTGCTAGAGATCAGCCGGACTTGAGGCATGATGTTTTCTCCTCTTCGAAGATCGTAGTGTCGCGTACTGTTCAGACAGCGGTACCAATCATTGCTGAAGTTATTGAGATGTTGCTTCCAGAGTTCATGAAGTTAAAAGTTGACGATGTTTACGAGTGTAGATGGATCAGAAGCAGTCTTAGCCGTTCAGATGTGGGATGGTTAGGACTTTTAATCCTTTGTGGCGCTCCAATGTGAAGTCAAGGAAGTTAGTTAGCTTCTTCCATTGGGTCTTGCTCAGACCAGATGCAAGTCGCTTGAGAAATAGATCGTGTGGTAAGTTTTCCTCCGTAGGATAGGAATGAATTTTCGAAGGCGAGCTTAGTCAGATTCTTCTACAGAGTATCAGAGATGCCGGATTCATGTTTTTTGAAAATCTTGCAAGGCTCTAGGCATGGTCATGATCGAGTATGACTTGTAACTCGCCGGATAGTCGAGATACTCTCTTTAAGTGGTTGATATTGGAAATTTGTGGAATAGGAGATTGATGCAGAGTTTTAGTGGACAGTTGTACTTCACCGCCGATGTTGAAGACTCAAAGCAAATGCAGAAGCGAGTACGACCATAATTTTAGGGAAAATCTTAAGGAATGACAGTCGTTACTAAAGAGGAAGTGGATTCAAAAATGAGTGTTAGTTCCGGGCAGGCTGGATAGTTGAGATCAGCAGGAGACTTGAAAGGGTTCTTTCTGAAAATTGATAATAAGTAAGATTGGACCCATGATCAGTTATTAGCACACAAGCAGAGGATAGAGATTTCCGTCATCAACATGTTGCATTACGAGAGACGGGACTACTGGCGAAGAAGATGTGATGGGATGTATCAGCACTAAGAAGAATGGTGTCGTTGCTCCTCACCGGACGATTGCATAAAGAAGCCATAGTATTAGGGATCCGCAAGGAGAACCAGAATTCAGAGACAACGAACATTAGATCGTGGCAGACGGCAAGTAGTAATCCTTGCTATGACAATTCCGGTGGTATAAACACCTTTTGACATTGAAGAGAATATGCTTCGATGTTATTTGAGTTCGATTTGCGTTTTTATAATCTAAAACATTTCGTTTTCGACGTTGGAGAAAGGAAAACTCAACTTCCGTTATTTTGATATATGTGTTTTGAGGTTTTGAGGGTCAATTTATATTTGTGCACACCAGGTGCACTTGATGAGATTTCTATGTACAGTAATTTCACTTTGATGTATGTTTTGTGCACACCAGGTGCACTTGTTGAGATTTTAGTGCGGGGTGACTGCACTCGATTGGAGTGTTATGTACACCGTATACACTATACTGATATTTCTGTGCACATCAGATGCACATGATTAAAAGATTTTATATATATACCCTAGGTATACTTGGTTTTAATTTTGTGCCCTTGATGCACTTGATTTTTATTTTTGTGCACTTCGATGCACTTGAGATTATTTGTACACCTCGATGCACTTGATATTATTCTGTATACTTTTGTTCCATGCACAGTGGATGCATTGGATATCGTTTCGTGCACGCCTGTTGCACTTAGCGCCGTTTTGTTTTCATACACCCCGTGACGTGTGGTTTGAGATTTACATGCAAACCCATTAGGTTTGATTTTGTTTTCGTGCTTCGCACTTGATAGGATATGTTATAGATCTGATTTATACATTTTCGCTTGGTCGTGTGCACCGATATTGCACTACGATTATGGTATTGATTGTGTACTTAGGATACACAACGGATTTCGTGTTTGGCAAATTGCATCATAACTGGAGTAATTCTCATAGCGTCCGCTAGAGTTACAATTATGTGTGTTTTATATATTTTGAGGTTTCACGCACACGGTTGCGTTATGATGCGTTTTAGCTCATGTGGGACGTTGGAGTTTCATTATTTGCATGGACATTGTATGTGTTAAGTTGGACCCTGGAAAATTGTTTTAAGAATGTGAATGGATTTAAATTCGGGGACCGAATTTATTTAAGGGGGAGAGACCGTAACATTTTGGAAAATTATAAATATTAATTTATAATATAAAAATAAGGAGTTTATAAAAGTGATATCACATACAACTTTTGGTATCGGAATTATATCCGTAAAAATGTGATTATTTTGGTAGAAAGTGAATAAAGGCGTGTGATGCCATAAAAATGATATTTTAATTATTTTAACATGATATTGAATTTTACATTTAAGCCAATGACATTTAAGCGATAGATTAAATCATTTCATATATTTTGTTTTATATGGATTTAAATTGTAACATGATATAAGATTTCATATTAAGATAAGAATATTTAAGTGTCATGACAAGTATTTCATGTTAAGCATGGATTTAAATGTTATTATATGATAATGGTATTTAAGTGTAAAATTAAGTATTTCATTCTTTTGCATTTGAATTTAGATTTTTATATATAAAATTTTAATTGTTGTATGGTGGTTATATCTTAACCTAAGTCTAAACCCTCACCCTTATTCATATCCCTCCACCTCCTCCTTCTTCTCTTTACACCTCCTCCTTCCTCCATGCCACCTCCACCTTTCAACCTCCACCTCATGCATTCTTTACACACAAATCATAATACTTCCACTTTATCTTATCACCACACCTAGGGAGTTCTTTTAGTTATTTTAATTGAACAAAACACTTCTTCAGCCCCAAACCAAAAATAATTCTAAGTGTTCATCATATCCAATGAGTGAAACCGTAACCCTCTCCTCAATGTTGTGCCCATCATCAAGCTAGAAGCCCCTACAAGACTTGGATGCTCCCACACACAATTTAGGAGCTGGTGTTCCATTTTACACGATCTTCATAGGTATAATCTCTACACTCTATAGAATTCTAGTTCTGAAAAGTTAAATATTGAAATCGGATATCGGAAATATCGTATTTTGATAGATTAGGCTCTGTTTATGAATCTGCTATAGTTTAGATGTAAATTAGAAAACCCAAACAGTGTTTTAACCTTGTAAATTGGACCTAGAATAACCCATAGGAATACGAACCATTTATCTCGGATTTTGGCCGGCGACATATAGCCAATTTCCGAGCTTGCCGGATTTGTAGGGGATTTAGATGTTTTGGTTTTTAGGGTATCTCTCTATAGGTGTATAGGTATGTTTGGTATTGTTTATTTAAGTTATTATAGCAGTAGGTTGAATCTGTAAGCTGGTATCAGTTTTGGAGTAAAATTCTATATACGACACGTAGCATGTTTAGTTGTGCAGTATCATAAACTAGGATTTTGTGATATCTAGCTTATTTCATTTGAATATGGAACAAATAGGTATAAGAACTAGAAAAAATAGCAACACCATAAGCATCATAGCACTACTATAAGACTTAACTTAGAGACTAAGCCCCCAAGTCATTGGTTGACCCGACGACATTTAGGCAAATTCCGAGCTCGCCGGCCCCCTTAGGTATTTGGTGTTGGCTTTTCTTCTGTGCCTTTGTGTGGGAAAATTATGATTTTTAGTATTGTTTGAATGGTCCTAATATTCATACAGAGAAATCTGAGAATGTTTAGTTGGGTTGTATTTAAAGTTTCCGACATTTCGATATGATTTTCCGTATTTCTGTACTGCAACTGAAACGTTGACGTTCGTACGTTAAGTTCAGGGGCAATTGATCATCTGTGTGGTAAGTGAGCTGTAGGTTCTAACCTATGAGTGCTTAGCTCGTTGTTTTGGTTTTCAATTGGATATTTACTTCGATGTGAATTAAATACGATTATAGGTGCGATCGCGAAAGATTCTGAGACGGAGTTGACAAACTTTGCAGCGTGGAATTCAGCAAACTCATCGAGTTGGTGAGTAGATTTACATCTACTGGGGGAAGTCGGGTGGATGGAGTATAGCACCTCCGCAACCTTATAAATAGTATTATGATATCTAGTTAGTTTAGTATTTATTCAAGATATTGATATAGTATCGCATCTAGTATGTCCTTCATTTGCATATAGTTTCATACATAGTTTTAAATGAGATACGTACGTGATGTTAGATCCGTACAATATAGATATGGTTTGATGGATTGGTACGAGGAATCATGACGTACTTGAGATGATACAGATACAGTGGTACGATGAGGTATTAGATAAGAAGGTATATGTATTGGAAGTGATGAGATTCGTATGTCGAATAACGGCCATGTTTTTCCTTTAGACTCGTAGCATTAAATTATATTACGTTTTAGGATGTAATACTTATGTGAGCTATATTCTTTTAAAAACTACGATTCGTTTTTCTTTTATATGATAAAAACAAGGATGCAGTGCCAATTTCCAAAACGAATATCGATTTTAACCTAAGGCAGCTTCCTTATCTCAAAACTAACATTTCGTTACCTTTTCAAAGATAATGGTATAGCTCATAGCAAGTAATTACAGTTATTATTTATGCTTAGATTTACTTTACATGTTCGCGTTATATTTATCAGTGTTATACGTTTCCGTAATATGAATACTCCGATAAAACACTGCACAACTACCAATGAGTATTATGTTGCACAAATACGTATACCTATGTTACACTACACCTCATTGGTACTGCCATGTCACTGTAGGACCGTTATGATATATTGCATATGTAGATATCGATATGAGTAGGCTATTACACCTGTAGAATACTTGCACAAATACTAATGATTGCCATGCTGCACGAGCACAGACGCGTATGTTACACCACACATCATTAGTTGTGCCATGACACAGTAGGATTAATATCCTTATGACTATATGATCTAATTTCGTAGTCCTTCTTTATTACCTGTTGTGTATTGTAAATATTAGTACCATAGATGTTGTATTTGATTCTTATGGATTTCTGGATATTTTACTCCTGATGATATATCGGTGGTATGGGACACTATTATATGTATATATATAATATATCATCAGAATGATCTATGCAAGTATTCTTATTCTTTGCTTGATATTTTGTATATGATGAGTTGGCGTCCACCATGAGCTTTACGTTTTCTGAGTATTTGTTCTGAACCGAGTGGGGAGCTATACGGTTTCGGACTTGTTATTATCCAGATTGAGTGGGGGAGCTATACAGTCGGATATATGGTGGACCCGGTCGAGACCGAGGGGCAGGATAGCCGCATTGAGACGGGTAGCCTAACGAGGATACTCGATATCAGAGATAGAGATGAGCATGGCAGATATCCAGAGGATACTGGCTGGGGTTCGATTGGGCACGACGGATATCCAGTGGATACCGACCGGGGCTAGGGATATCGGGTGGCGATCGTCTGTTGAGATGGTGCCGACGGTATCTGCATTTACGTGTCGATGCTGGACACGAGAGATTTCTGATTTCGATGTCGATGCTGGACATCCATATATATATTGATATGATTGTTATAATGAGGTACACAATTAGATATCATTTATTGGATTCGACTAGGACTGATCCGGGAGACAGTAGCTATATGTGTATTCTACTTGGGGTTGCATGACAGTTAGTGTAGCATTATGATACATACGCATATCATGTTACATTAGTACAGATTATGGTAGTACTATACTTATGAATTAGGTATCGTCGTGCATTTCGATTTCTACCTTTAGATGTATTTCTATTCACTGAGTTGGAAACTCATCCCTGTTGTGCCACAGTTTGTTGCAGGTTTTACCGCTTGGATTATCAGCGGCTTGGCACACATTACTTTCGGTGATTGATTGGTAAGTGGGTTATTATTATATCCTACTCACTCTTGATTATTCATATATTCTTGTATCTAGTGGAAACTCCATCAACTTAGAAATGGTATATTGTGGACTTAGAACCGAGACTTAGAAATTCTGAGGTTGCACTCTTTAGAGTCGACTTACTTGAACCGCGTCGACGTCTTTAGATGTCACGTGATTTAAGTGCCGGTCACGTGCCACATTTGGGTCGTGAAAATATATCAAATATATAATTATACATTAAATTATTAAATCAACACTTGATTTAATAATCCGGTTGTATCTCATATGACCGACTAATATTATTTGTATCAACTTATCGAATCAACACCTGATTCGATAACCCGGCTATATCTCATATAACCGACCGATATCAAAAAATCGCGAGAATAGAATACTGTATCACATACTCGTATTAATCTCGGTCCCACACATATCACATATGTGCTCCTACTTCATTTTTCCTGAGCCAGTAAACCTCTGTGTAGTACTCTAAAGACTCGTCAATACGGCGGCAGTAGGTGATGATCATATCAAGCACTCACAAGCCGTCAGCGGTACTAGCTGGACGTAACGGCTACCCGGATATTGAGTGATCAGAAGATCAACAAGCAAGCGCGCTCTAACTTCTGTAAAGCCTGTCAGTAACACTACCGTACAGTCCGGTCGTTTCGTCTGATATGTCGCATATCTAGTCTAGGGGTAGTAAACGTCAGACCCCAGTAACCGATAAGTCGTGTCGATGTGAGGCTCATAACGGGTCAAGAAACTACTGATAATACTTATCAGTAAATCTTCGTATAGGCCCTGGCCAGGGATTTCCTGTTATGGCCAATCGAGCACAGCGCAACATCAACCCCAATACCGGGAGAGACGAATCCGCTCATATCGCTCATTGCCTCTATTTGATTCAGAACCGTACCCAAAAGCCACCATTTTGCACGTTCTCTTGAACGCGGTAAGGTGGAAATCAAAGCATAGTAGGAATCGCACAAGACTCTATGACAATCTCGGGTCTACAGACTAACCTGTACCAGTGTCACCAGAGAACTGCTATCTGACGATAGGTATAATACAAACTAGGAGCGCTCGGCGAGTCCGTTCAGTGTTGTTAGTTATATGTATGCCCTACAGGCCATTACTGTACATGAGATGTATATTGTAGTGGATGTTGGGACATATATAGGGAGGACTTTCTTGCTCGACATGATAGTAGGCTATCTGGTTGCTCTTTATCTTAACATGTATACTTACTGTCTCTCTGTTACATGTTGATAAAGCCCTTAGGATGTGTACTCGACTTCCAGGACTATGATGCAGATCATACTAGTGGGGCCTGGGTAGTCCATGAGTACATCCTATAATGTTCCTAGTCGTGGGAATATCGAGACGGGGCATCGATATTCCAGAGTAGACTAGCGTATGTCTTCTCGACCCATGTGATGGGCGATGGATGATCCCATATACATTGGTGTTTGACATTAGAGATGGTATGCGGGTGCTCAGTGGAGACTGGGTACACTGAACGGACTCGCCGAGAACTCCTAGATGGTATTATACCTCACGTCAGATGGCAGTTCTCTGGTGACACTGGTACAGCTTAGTCTGTTGACCCGAGACCGTCATAGAGTCTTGTGTGTCTCCTGCTGTGCTTTGATTTACACCCTACCACGGCTCTATTGAGTCGTGCAAACATGTGGTTTTTGGGTACAGTCCCGATTCACATGGAGGCAATGAGCGATAGGAGGGGATTCGTCTCTCCCGGTATTGGGGGTTGATGTTGCGCTATGCTCGACTGGCCATAACTGGAAATCCCTGGCCAGGGTTGCTGTGATTTACTGGTAAGTGTTATCAGTAGTTTCACGATTGTTATGGACCTTACATCGGAATGACTTATCAAGCTACTGGGGTCTGACGTTTACCACCCCTAGGCAAGATATGCGACATATCAGACGAACAGACCGGACTGTGCGGTAAGTGTTACTGATTGGATTCGCAGGAGTGTGAGCAGGCTTGCTCGTTGATCTTCTGATTGCTCAATACCCAGGTGGCCGTTACATTTAGTAGACCGCTTGCGGCTTGTGGGGGCCGATATGATCACCACCTACTGCCAGCGTATTGACGAGTCTTTAGAGTCCTACACAGAGGTTTCCTGGCTCAAGCGAAACGAAATAGGAGCACATATGAGATATGTGCGGGAACGAGAATAATACGAGTATGTGATACTGTATTCTATTCTCGCGATTTGTATCATCGGTCGGTTATATGCGATATAGCCGGGTTACCGAATCAAGTGTTGATTCGATATATTGATACACTAGATATTAGTCGGTTATATGCGATATGACCGGATCATTAAATCAAGTGTTGATTTAATGATTTAATGTATAATTATATATTTGATATATTACTTTACATTAACTAGTATTGGTTCACTTAAGATTGCATTTCTCACTTGATGTACACATAATGTATATGTGATATATAATTGTGTACATGTTTGTATCATGATTGACGATTCATGCAAACTTGGATGTGGGTATGACTTACACCATACTAATTGTAATTTAGGTTTTTATTTATCTTAATTATTCAAAATGGTGGCTTATTTTTTCATGGCTCAAAGCTTCATGAAGCTTAAAGCATCTTTGAAAAAGTCCACTCACTTTGTCTTGATTAAGATATTTATTAACCAAAGGATTATAATTAACTATGGTTTAGTCTCTACAAAGGTTAACTCACCCATGGTTGCATTATGAAAATCTTCACTTATTTTTCTATTATCATTATTCATTTTCTTTCTTCTTCTTCTTCTTCATCAAGAAGAAAAAGCTTGCTAGATTTTTTAAAAGTGAAGAAATAAAGTGAGAAATCAAAATCCAAAGTGAACCCACTTCCCATTTCATCATTCTTTACTACTTTCCATTTAGTTTAGGGTGTTCTCTTCACAAAGTTCTTGACCTAGTGAAGATGGAGCTTGAGTTTGAGTCTCCTCGACGTAGATCATCTTCGGCCTCGAAGTCAACGAGCTAGCTTGATTATTTCTCCGAGGAAATCCTTTCTAGAGTTCGGGATCTCGATGATCGCAGCGAAGGGACGTCAACACGGGGCTTTAGAACTGAAGGACCGGATCTACAAAGGTTGTATTTTCATTCACTTCCTTTTGTATGTTAGATTACAAGTTATGTTACCCTAGTTTTCTAGTTCGATCTTGAGTTAGATTGCTTAGCACACCCTAAAATTTTTGTTGTGGTATGTGTGATGCTTGCAAACCCTAGGTTAGGTGCTAAGGAATCCCAACATGGTATCAAACCTAACTAGAAACTTAAACGATGTTAAGACAATCCGAAAACGAAAAACCCCGCAAAATATGATTTTGGAAACCCCATGATTTTGCTCTCTGGAATTTTTTTTAAAGGAGGTCTAAAAATTATTTAAACAACTGCAGAGTGAAGTACTGGAGATTCTAAGAACACAGAAGGAATACGAAGGGGGGGTGCTCGGCTCCTGGCCGGCGACAGAAGCCATATTTCCGGCATCGCCGACCCCTTAGGCTCCCCTCCCCCCCGTATTTCTCCTGTGATCTTTTACTCCTATTCTGGGGTTTCTGGTATTGTTTGTTTGGTCCAGATTTTCATGTGATGATAATTGTGTTATGGACTCTTTGCGGAGTATTTCATATTCGTATTTTTAGCATTGTATTGGTAACCTAGACCATATTTAACACTTCGAATGAAATTCAAACTTCACCCCGTGACCCCTTCTGAAATTTCCAAGTGTTGGAATTTTTCTAAGTTAATTATATTCAATGTTCGTGCAAGTAACTCTATGGACCCTCTAGAAGAACATATAAACTTTAACTCGATTCTGTGCCCTCGGAACCGCGGTTTGAACCTTAGGGTTTGCCGTGGTTCCGCGGTGTCATAGGTGAGGCATTGGTTTAGCCCTTCTATGGCTTGATCATAGGTACTGTGGCACGTTTTGGATACTTTAACTTCGCTCAAGTGTTGAGCTCATTGGGAGTTATGGGGATTGGTTGATTCGATTGAAATGTTTAAACATAGTCTAGTATATTGTGATACAATACTTGGAATCAACAACATTTGAATTTTATAAGTCTGGTAATTTAGTCTCATTTGATTGGTTGCCACGGGATTTTGATGCGATCAAAAATTCGTCGCAATCACTTTGTGTATTCGGATACTCGCCGGGTAACATTACTAGATAGCCACACCCCATATCCCCGACCAAGTGACTGTAGGAGAACTCCGTTGACAAAAAGCATCCGTCTGGGTGCTCGCAGCCGCGGTGTTTCGCCTAAGTGCACTTCGTCGTCGGTATCGGGGGGTGCGGCCGTCTGCTAAAGTTTCCGATGAACATTCGATCGGGATGTCGGGAATCTTGTTGAATTGCCCGACTGATTATTGGAAAGTGTTTTCAATATTGAGACTAAAATGCGGGGTTTATAATTGTTAGGCATGCGATGTCTAAGGAATTCATTTGTTAGGCATGAAATCCGCAATATGTGATATTACGGGTTTATGATGTCTAAGGTCGTTGCGGATTCCAACTGTTGTAGTTTTTCGCTTTCTTTTCTGCGACCGTAAGTGTAATTTGTGGAGTATCTCCGGTTTCGTTGCTATACGTCAACGACAATTGGGATACACATATTTACTTACGTTGATGACATGAGATGTTATGTGTTGCTGGATATGTTATATTGGATCGTCGTGTTTGAATAGCCGGTTTTTTTTATGTGAGATGAGAGTTTTTTCATTTTCATTCATGTTAAAACTTGTATGTAATATTCTTTTATTGGGGCACTTCCGGGTTGAGGAAGATGTCACCGTTGATGTATATTATTTACTTTTCCGCATTAGGATAGACCCAGGTGGGGAGCACAAGTAACCGGGTTCTAGGGTCCAATGGGAGACAATCTCGAGGAGTCGAGTCCGGGTCTCCTAACTCTAGAATTAGTAGGGTTGCTTGTCGCTCTCATAGGGGTCTAGGGATGTGGGTTTGGCTATTCATCACGACCGTGGAATCCAAGTTTTATATAGGCTCAAAATAAAACACGGACATCCTAGTATATCCAATATTTCATATGTTGTTTTCTGCTGCGTTATCTATGATGTGATCGTGTGATATGTTCAGATAGATACTGTATATAGTATATATGATATATTTTATAGACGTTGCTTATGTTTTACACTCGCACTAGCCCTGCCCCGCTATGCCGTTAGTTACTTAACCTAACGGTGCATGGCAGGACATCGAGGCGAATGCGGATGGCATAAGCGTACGTTGTATTTATCTGTGATGTTTAGGTGACTTAAATGATGGGACATTCATTAATGAGATTAATGAAACAAAATAAACCTAAAAGATGTTGTAGAATCGAATTTCAAAAATTAGGTAGCTCAAGTTGTTGCTTTGCATAGCGATGTTCCTTATAGAACATCCAGCACCTCATTCGATGAGGAAAGAGCCGAGATCCCTTCACCGGGAGTGACCTCTTTAGCAATAACTAACAGATGCTACAACCTTCGGTTTGTATTTTGACTGCTTTTCTAGTTCTTGCTTTGCACAGTGGTATTGTGAATATCCTACACCTCATTCGACGAGGAAAGATCCGAGATCCCTTCACCGGGAGTGACCTCTTTAGCGAAACTAGCAAAAGCCTAAAAAACACTCCATTTTAAACCATTTGATTCCGCAACGAGATCAAGTTCAAAGCGTTAAAGGTTTTCTTAAAAACCATTCGCAACCATCCGTCATTTTAGGAAGTAGAGCACTTAGTATTCGTGCTGTGTTTGTTGACCATAGTTAAGGCACAGTGTGCGGTAGCTAAGTGATGTCTTCCTACACAGCATATGATGCGATTAGTTAGGACAGTCATGTGACTTTGTTGACCTTAGTTAAGGGTCATGTGGGTGGGTCTAATTAATCATGAAATGACGGGTAGAGCTTGACTGATGCTTATGATTTGTTGACCATAGTTAAGGTCATAAGTACCAGGGGTAAAAACCATTATCGGGTGTTTCAAGTGTTGAAATTTGCAATGAGATTGCATACCTTCTATGAGATAGTTGGATCCTGATACCCACTGCGAGTAATTGTTACTCCTGGGAGAGTTTTGCACTTTACAATTAGCCGATCAAGTAGGTGTCTAGAAAGGTGTCAACGGGGTTATGCCCCTGGGAAAACCAGGTTTATTTTAATTAGGTCCGTGCGAAAGCACGGGGAACCTCCCTCAAAGTACCGGCACTGGCCTGGCTGAAAGATTGGCGAACTTGTAGAGTGTAATTAATCCCGGCTAGTCTTTCCTTTTAATGTTTGAAGGAAGATTTGATAAAAATAGTGGGAGCCATCCAGATTAGATAAAATTCATAACCAATCTAATCTTGCAAGAGCGCACGCAGAGTGTTTTCTTCTCTCTCTCTCTCCAGGTAGCGACCATGTCACGCCTTAATCAAGATAATAATATAGATGTATTGACCGAATCCGCTTGTTATACTGAGCTGGGGAACATTGGTCCCGCTCCAACTTATAATTGTAATAAGACCGAGCAGGAAATAAGGGGAATACCAGGATTACCATGCCGCCCAAACGAAGAAAGTGCATGATGATGCATCTTCTTCGGGTGTGTTCATTACAAAGAATTGTTTCTCAGTATCTTCTACGTCCTGGGTATTGGATACCTGATCAGGATCCCGGATATGTAATCTGTTACATGGGCTTCAGATAGGTAGAGAACTGAGAACGGGTGATAAGTTTCAAGAGTTGAAAAAGGTGCAATTGTTGCAGCCAAGGTGTTGGCTGTTATCATCCTGTATTACTAAATACATTGATTCTGAACGAATGTTATTAGATACCGAACCTGATATACAATATCATATCAATCTCTTTATTTACTAAAGAAAGGATATAATTTTGTATTGTTGGATAATGTTTTGAACATTTCCTATATCAAGAGTTGATCGGTTCAGGAACGTTATCTAAAAACATATACATTCTAAATCAAACCATAGTTCCTAACGTACAGAACACACACAAGAGGAAGAGTTCAGAAATGAACGAATCCTTCTTGAGGCATTGTAGACTAGGTCATATCAATGTGACCCGACTAGCTAAGTTACATTAAGATGCATATTTAAATCAGTTTGAATTTATATCTTGTGAAACTTGCCAGTCATGTCGCAAAGATACGATGACCATAACTCCGTTTACTGGAAACAGAGAAAGGGTTAGTGAACCCTTGGGACTAATACATAGTGATGTATGAAGGCCCCCAGTCTACATATGCCAGGACTGGTTCTTTGTACTTCCTTACATTCACTTATGATCTCTCAAGATTCGAACACATATTTCTGTTGAAACACATGTCTGAAGCTTTTGAGAAATTCAAAGAATATAAGTCAGAAGAAGATAACCAAAACGGGTATAAGTATTATGTCCTATGATGAGATCAGGGAGGAGAATACTTGTGCATGGAATTCTTGGACTATTCTGAATGAGAATGAGATTCTCTCTCAGCATTACTCCTCTGAATACACCACAGTACGTCGGTGTATCGGGGCGGAGCAATCGCACCCTATGCGATATGGTGCGCTCTATGATGAGTATTACTGAGTTACATGTTTCCTTTTGGGGGTTATGCACTTAAGAAGCTGCATACCTATTGAATTGAGTTCGAATCAAATCAGTGCCTACCACTCCATATGAGATATGGTACAGGAAGAGCCCATGCCTTAAGCAAGTTAAGATTTGGGGTTGTCCGCCCTATGTCTAAAAGAGAAATCCGGACAAGCTCGAGGCAAGGTCAGTTCTATAGTACTGGAAGGAGTTCCAGCTATACAAACTACAGCTAATGATTTGGTAGAACCAAAGGATTCAATAGTCCCCGACGAACCTTAGCCTCTCCGCCGATCTAGCAGGGTTCCTCATCCGCCTGAGAGATACTTCGGTTTCTCGATGACAGTGGGAGCGAGGATTGCATGATGAGATGATGACCCAACTAGTCTCGAGCAGGCCTGTAAGTGCACGGCGGCGCCCCGGCCGTCAATCCGACGGCCAAATGCGGAAGCGGTGATAAACTTTAATTTTTCTTGAACTGGCAAACCGCCGTGCACTAATACCCGGATCGAACCATTAACTAGTCCTAGCTAACTACAAGATGGGGAAGAGAGATATACCGACTGATCCAAGTCCTCCGGTCTTCTCGCCGTCGTCCCGATCTCCTGCGGAAGCTCCGGTCTCCACCTCGTCGCCGGAAGTGCACCACACCGCCTACTTCTTTTACGGGCTCCCACCTCAATGCCGAGGCAACTCGGGCACGGAGCTGGCTAGTCGACGTGCCCAAGAATTGCTGTAGAATGTATAGTAGAACTTGTGTCTCATTTGGGGTTCATGGAGGTGCCATTTTAGTGGAGGGATGATACAAGAATTATGTGGAGGAACTAGGGGGTTTTTGGAGCATGAAATGAACAAAATTCCACTCTCCAAAAATTTGGACAGCCTACTTCCTCAAGTGGCCGGCCATGACAATGGTGGTGGGGTGAATGAGAGAGTGTGTTCTCCAAAAGAGAGAGAGCCAACCATATCCAAGAAAAAGAGAGGAATGGTTATCATGTGAAAAGAAATGATAGCAAGGAAAGTCCAACACTCAAACACCAATGATCATCCATCATCACAACAATCCCAACACTCAACCAACAACCATGACTAAAACCATGATGATAAAGAAAGTCAAGCAATCATGAGTTTAAGAAAGGTCAAGGGATGGGCTCCATCATGAAACCATCATGATATAAAGGAAATATGCAAAGACCCCCTCCACAAATGCTTATTTGCAACAATGCAAATAAGCCCTCCTCCACCAAACTTCGGCCAATGAACGATACAAAGGAAATTGGCCGAAACGGAAAGCAAACTGGCAACTCCAGAAAACTGGTCCCGTAATAAATTACAGGAAAACCCCGATACTGTGCATACACACCCACATTTGTATTCCGACCGAAATACAAATGCAATGAGACAAAATCTACGCTGTACTATACTAGGATCCGGCTTATACCAAAGCCGGCTAGTATTATCCGTTCGATCCTGATCCGTGCAATACCGCACGTATCTGATCGAACCCTGCCATATATCCATACGGCCTATAGTACAAACTGTCCGATCCTGATCCGTGCAATAACGCACGTATCTGATCGGACCTTGCCATATCTCCATATGGCCTCTACAACCATTCGCCCGAAAGCTGAGTAACTGAATGTGGGGGACTCTAAAGACTCGTCAACACCTTAGTTGTGGATTTAACCACTAGCACGTCAGAGGTATAAGCCAATACGTAACGGGCTACCAGGTATTGACTACAAGGGACGTCTGTGAGCGAACTCAGCCGACAACCCTACTGAGCCTGTCAGTGACAATATCCGTACAGTCCGGTCCGTTCGTCTATGAGCATCGCATGGCGGGCCTAGGGGGTTGGTAAAAGTCAGACCCCTAAAAGCGGTACAAGTCGTGTCGGAGTGTAGCCCAGAACACCCTGAGATACTACTGGAATACCTACCAGTAAATCTCCTTGCCTCGGCCGAGGGCTTCGTGTAATGGCTCTCCTAGACACAGCGCGACCTCACCCCCAATACCGGGAGAGACGAACCCCTGAAGATACGCTCACTGCCTCCATGTGGCTCGGGACTGTACCCAACTAAAACCTGTTTGCACGACTCCTTTGAGCCGTGGTAGGGTAGTAATCAAAGTACAGTGGGAACTCACACGAGACAAATGACGATCCCCAGGTCGATGAACTAACCTGTACACATGTCACCAGGGAACTGCCATCTGACGTCTGGTATATGACCAACTAGCATGTTCCCGGCGAGTCCTGTCCGGTGTACTCATAACCCAATGAGCACCTGTATACATCTTAGGTGATCCAACTGACACCAGTGGCTTGTGAGACCGGCCACCGCCCCTCGTCGGGGTCTCGACTGTATACACTAGTCTACTAATGGAGTATCGATGCCCTGTCTCGAAACTCACACGACTAGAGACCATTTAAGGATATGCTTATAGACCCCAGCTCCCACTTATATGATCGCCCTCATACTGCTGGTGGTCAAGCAAGAATCCTAGGGGCTCTACCAACGTGTAATAGCGACTTGTCAGGTCACTTAAAGCAGTACACGATGATAAAGGTAAACCAGATAGCATACTATCATCTCGAGTAAGACTGTCCTACCGGGATAGGTCCTCCATCAATCATTGCAATCACGTACCTGTGACCTAATAATTGACTCTGAGGGCACTATCTCCAACAATCTCCCACTTGCACTCATGGCTAATTATTGCGATGTCGCAAACTCACAGCCCGTGTGATACCGAACACCCAACTCCTCTACTAGTCAGTCTCACAAAGCTCGTTTGCGAAACTATTGCGTTCGAGGAATAGCCTCAGTGAGTGGATCCGCTTAGTTGTTTCTTTCTATGTCTTTCTATATCTCAAGTTCGCGGAGAAAACCATCTCCCGAAAAGAGCAATACCTGTCTTAGAATATGTCTGGATGCCTGATGGGACCTAGCTCATAAATGAACTCCAAATCCAAACTTCTTAGACTGTATCGTCAACTGAACTTAATCAGTGTCCTGTGCCATGCCACCCTCAGTATTTCCTTGGACCACCTGTCCAAAATACTGCCCCTCATCAGAAGGAAAACTATAACTCTGACAACCTCCTTGTCGTCCAGGTCATCTTGGAAGCCTGGAATGATAACAGTCTCCCGAGAGAGGCTGTCGTTATCACTTCCCTAGAACATCCACTTATGTTCTAAAACTGCTTCCGACTGTTTCTCCAGGATTGGATCAATATCATCTTATTGCATCTAGTGCAAGAACAACATCTGGTGTGGTACTTGACATCTCATGATTGACTCAATTGCCTAAGCAAGTGATCTGCCAATCATGCACATCCCTCTCTACTTTAGTCTATAAGACACCTTTAGAGAGGGTGACTCCATCACCTGCAGGTACACTACCGTGCCAGGAGTCGTCCATTCTAAATACTCTTAGAATGCTGTCTAAGTACCCAGATTGGGAGACTACCCAAATCTAGATCTAAAACCATAGATCTAGTAACCAGTATGTCAGATATAAAATCCATTTCCTTTGTGGAGAAACCACTGTGTGACGACCAAAGTATAACCGATTGTAGTATAGGAGATTCTTTTCCTACTCTGTGTATGTCATCCAAATACCAGGATATCACACCATACTACCTTCTCAACAGATCCATCCCCTATTCTGATGAAGTCAAACCCATAACTGTCACGTCAGAAATAGATGATCTATCTCCGCTACATCTGCTTTAGTCTATAAATAGACATAAGCCACCTGTCCACCAATGCTTCCGCTACTCCCACTGACTACGACAACCCTCTGGCAGAGTCATATAGACGTACACTTCTAAAGCAAGTTTAGAACGACGCTATACTCATCCTCCTGCCGGGTCTCATAGTCTGGAACAACAGCAATGGCAAGTGTGGGTAAACAAGAACTTCCCTGTCACCGTCCTTGAGGCTACCGTAGTACCTCTCGGGTGCCTGAAGTTACCCACCTTATCTGCGGAGTGGCCAATAGAATGTCAATCTAGATTGAATCTTTAGGTTCCTTATCAAATCTTCAGTAATCGTTTGTGGTTCTGGAATCACTTCCAGTTCTACCATACTCCCACTTCTGTTTTTCTGAAAAAATCCATTTTTGATAAAACTGTGGTGAGTCTAGAACAATATTACTATTGTTCATCCAGATGGTAGAAAGTTAACCCTCGTCATAGCCTGGGTCAACCCACAAACAGCCATTACAGAAACGTGCCTTGAGTTATCCAGAGTCTGGTTTTAATCATAAGCTGGACAGCTCCCCGTACCTTAACAACGTTAAGATACGAACTGTTCTATATCCCATATAGAAGCAGAAGCACTGATTTAATTGAACCAGATTCAAATCATGCAGCTGTCTCCAGTGCATGTCAACTAAATGGAAGAAGGACGATCAGCGTTACTCAACTTAGGAATACTTCCAATTATGAGTAACCTGAAAGAGAAGCAAGTTCTCTTAATCATCACTATCAACTGAATACCATACTCAAGTATCTACATCTTCGATCACTTTGAAGAATCCTGATACTTGCAACACCTGGTTCTCTACTCTATTCAAATACCTATAATTTCTCAAAATTCGGACCCTGTGTTTCCACGAAACACCTGTCTAAAAACTAGAGAAGTCATAAGTAAACCGAATATAGTACGAGGACCAACCCCTTTGTCCTGATGGACCCTGGACAACATACAATACTCTGTATAAGTCCCTTGAGTCTGATAACTCATTCACTGTGTGTCGTAGGTTGAAAACTGTACTTATGGTTAAGAAGAATTACACCGCTGTTTAATGCTCCTTACCTAACCACCCACTGATATAGGTAAATGTCGTAGACATAATTTCATAAAGGTATATCTCACTCTATGAAAATAGACGTACAGATATATCAATTTGAAATTGGTGCATAACAGCGGATATTCAAAACCAAATATTTGCCGACCGGCAAACGACCCAGGTGATTTCCTCAAATATCACCGATTACAACGAATCCCGATATAATGAGGATAGTCACCCAATTCCCAACAGCTTACTCCTACTCATCATCTGTAAAACTATACTGATGTGAGAATCATACCTGGTAAATACATACCCCGGAGCAAGTGTCTAACTGGGAAATCAGTTTTCCTTTAACAGTACACAGTGAAACTGAAACATTGAAACGTTTCGATGGGGTATCCCGGTATTCCTAGTAATGCCTCTTCCAGATTCACAACTGTAACCGTATAGTTCTTTGCCACCTCTCCAAATCCCTTCATATGTCTTTAGTCTTTACCTTCTGCACACCCCTTTAGGCCAAATGGTTTTCTTCCTTCCCTACCGTTCGGCACCAGCCTATGATTTGGAAGAAGACTATCCAATAAGCATAATGGGTGTACTGTCCTAATCCTAGGAGCACTCGCAAAGCGAGAGAAGGTGAAGATAAAAGACAACTGAATGAACCTTATTCCTATTTCTCCTGAACCAGAATCCATCCCCGAACTGGAACAAGTTCCTTTCGAGTTCGTATATAACCATACGATGGAGTATCCAATAAACTGTGGATCTTCATAGTGATACGGAGTGTCCTGGAGAAATACAAAGGTGATTTTAGGATTGGCGAAGAAATTCTTGGTTTGGTCGTGAATATCTGTTGCAATTTACTTTTCCCTCTTACTAATCCCTTGCTTTGTCTTAACTTAATACCTTTTGCACACCGTTTAGGCTGACTGGTTTTCTTCATTCCCTACCGGTCGGCACCTGCCTATGGTTCGGAAGAAGACTATCCAATTTGCGTAATAGGTGTACTATCTCCTAAACCAAGGAGTACTCGCAACCTGAGAGAAGGTAAAAGGAAAAGACAACTGAATAGTCCTATTCGTTTCCTCCAGAACCGGAAACCATCCTCGAATAAATTCTTTCGAGTTCGCATCTAACCATACGATGGTTTTGTCCAATGGAGGTGGACGTTCGTAGTAATACGGGGTGTCCTGGAGAAAAGGGTAAAAGTAGGAGTGGCAATGAGGTTTGCAACTCTGACAATCCAAAAGCCAGTGTTTAAGAAGGTTCAGTTAACTTGGTCACTGAGTCATAGTCTTAGGGTCGGGTCAATGATCGCTACCAAAGAGAGAGAGAAAAGAAACACTCAGCGTGAACTCTAACCTAGATCAGAATGGTTACCAATTTATCTAATCTGGAAACCTCCCACTGTACCGTCAAATTCTTCTCCAAACCTGAAAGAAGAATTAGTCGGGGTCACCCGAGGAGTAAACTAACTCATCAGTGGGAATCGGGATCCAACTCTCATCGCATGATAACGTGACAGAATCCGCTCACGTCATCACGCTCCAGAAGGTATGCGCATATCTGGCAAGTTTCAGTTCTTTTGAAACTCCCGATGTGATTTCTGCCCCATGCTCTTGTGACCTTGATGAAGGCCAACAAATCATAAGTCACATGTCAAGTTCTACCCGTCATTCTCCAGGTTGATTTGAACCCACCCGCACAAGCCCTTGACGAAGGCCAACAAGGCTATACGACTGTCCCAAACCAACGCATCTATCTATGCTACAGAAAGGCAACAAGCAGCTACCATACACTATGCCTTGACGAAGGCCAACAAACATAGCATGAATACTACGTGCTACCCGTCTGAAACGACGGAGGGCTACGAATGGTTTCTGGCAAAAACCTTTAACGTAAAGAACTTGATATCGTTGAAGGAACTGATAGCTTTTTGAAAATATAGTGACGAAAACCTTTGCTAAAGAGGTCACTCCCGGTGAAGGGATCTCGGCTCTTTCCCCGTAGAATGAGGTGCAGGATATTCCAACTGAATACCACGGTGCAAAGCAAAAGTAATCGGCTATAGTGAAGTTAATGCCCTGACGCAAACTTCTGTCCAAGGGGTCACTCCCGGTGAAGGGATCTCGGCCCTTGCCTCGTCGACTGAGGAGCAGGATATTCCAACTGAATACCACGATGCAAAACAAAAGAGAACGTCCTTGCAATAACAACTTTTTGAAAAGTGTTCCAATAACATCAGATTAGGTTTGTTTTTAAACTTTCATTGATCCGAATCAATGCAGTCCCATCAATTGATCACACCACAAACAACGAAAATATACTGATGTACGTATATGCCATCCGCATTCGCCACTGGGTCCCGTCATTACCCGTTAGGTTAGCTAACTAACGACAGAGCGGGGACTGGACTAGCGCGGATGCAAAACATATACAACATCTACTAATATATATACCAATATATTATATTTCGCTCAAGGCGTGAAAAAAAATGCAACATCACAGAAATGAACAGCATCACAGAAACAATACAGATATCTGGGATCCCCGGGTTTCACAGAGCCACTACTGAAACCCGACGTTCCCCTGGTCGTGTGGATAGCCTGTGCAATGAAATCCTAGACCCCTACGGGCGCGGAAAGTTACCCGCCAAAACCTGAAGCGAGGCAGCCCCCTTCAGCACCGTGAATGGACCACCCAACACTTCACGGAATCCGGTAACTTGGGCACCCCTCCTGGGTCAACCTGTACCCCCTACGAGTGCGGCGAATAGCCCGCCAATTCTTGAGTGAAGCCCCCTCCGTCCCAATGCCATGAGATGCGGGCTTGTTGCCCTCCAGAACCCGGCTATCCGTGCACCCCTCCGCGGGGTAATCCTAGTACAGAAAGTAAAATATACATACAACGGGTACAACGACCGCAACCTGGCCGTGCCCCAAAATAATAATACAAACAGGCAGTGACGGCAGTCCACATGTCGGAAGCTCGCCCCGCTATATCAAATGTACATAATACAACAAAATTGTACTAGCATTGCATCCAGGCTATCCCCCACGACAGATCCGCAACATCACAGCAAAAACAGAACATCAACGTGAAAGTCACGTTCGCAAATCCGTCTAACCGGGCTATAGCAGTTAGACAGGATTTACCGATCAAGTGACATTCACGGTCGCAGATATAATGTAAATACTGTGAAATAATGTGTTTAAAATATCCGATCGATCAAATTTTAACAAGTGGGCCCCCAAGTACTTCTGTAGCACATCAAGAAATTCTGGGCCCAATGTTATTATTCCAAACCCCTATTTTCACCCCAGAAAGCCTCTGTAAAAAATTGGTGCAGCGAACCCAAAGTAGTGCGGCGGAACCGCGGCCCAAAGGGGTGTTTGGCCGCGGTTCCGCGCTCTAACAGTGGAGTCACTTCATTGAATTTTCACAGAGCTCTTAGATTTTCCAGTACATTAATTTTTTACAACCTGAAAAAATTTTGGAGACCAAAAAATTTCAACAGAAACTGATGCTAGTGAAAATGCGGATTTTGGAATTTTGCTCGATCGGAAATGTAAAACTCATTAAACCAAGCTAGACTAAGTTAATGGCGAGGCTCTGATACCACTGTAAGTGCACGGCGGCGTCCCGGCCGTCAATCCGACGGCCAAATGCGGAAGCGGTGATAAACTTTAATTTTTCTTGAACTGGCAAACCGCCGCGCACTAATACCCGGATCGAACCATTAACTAGTCCTAACTAACTACAAGATGGGGAAGAGAGATATACCGACTGATCCAAGTCCTCCGGTCTTCTCGCCGTCGTCCCGATCTCCTGCGGAAGCTCCGGTCTCCACCTCGTCGCCGGAAGTGCACCACATCGCCTACTTCTTTTACGGGCTCCCACCTCAATGCCGAGGCAACTCGGGCACGAAGCTGGCTAGTCGACGTGCCCAAGAATTGCTGTAGAATGTATAGTAGAACTTGTGTCTCATTTGGGGTTCATGGAGGTGCCATTTTAGTGGAGGGATGATACAAGAATTATGTGGAGGAACTAGGGGGTTTTTGGAGCATGAAATGAACAAAATTCCACGCTCCAAAAATTTGGACAGCCCACTTCCTCAAGTGGCCGGCCATGACAATGGTGGTGGGGTGAATGAGAGAGTGTGTTCTCCAAAAGAGAGAGAGCCAACCATATCCAAGAAAAAGAGAGGAATGGTTATCATGTGAAAAGAAATGATAGCAAGGAAAGTCCAACACTCAAACACCAATGATCATCCATCATCACAACAATCCCAACACTCAACCAACAACCATGACTAAAACCATGATGATAAAGAAAGTCAAGCAATCATGAGTTTAAGAAAGGTCAAGGGATGGGCTCCATCATGAAACCATCATGATATAAAGGAAATATGCAAAGACCCCCTCCACAAATGCTTATTTGCAACAATGCAAATAAGCCCTCCTCCACCAAACTTCGGCCAATGAACGATACAAAGGAAATTGGCCGAAACGGAAAGCAAACTGGCAACTCCAGAAAACTGGTCCCGTAATAAATTACAGGAAAACCCCGATACTGTGCATACACACCCGCATTTGTATTCCGACCGAAATACAAATGCAATGAGACAAAATCTACGCTGTACTATACTAGGATCCGGCTTATACCAAAGCCGGCTAGTATTATCCGTTCGATCCTGATCCGTGCAATACCGCACGTATCTGATCGAACCCTGCCATATATCCATACGGCCTATAGTACAAACTGTCCGATCCTGATCCGTGCAATACCGCACGTATCTGATCGGATCTTGCCATATCTCCATACGGCCTCTACAACCTTTCGCCCGAAAGCTGAGTAACTGAATGTGGGGGACTCTAAAGACTCGTCAACACCTTGGTTGTGGATTTAACCACTAGCACGTCAGAGGTATAAGCCAATACGTAATGGGCTACCAGGTATTGACTAAAAGGGACGTCTGTGAGCGAACTCAGCCAGACAACCCTACTGAGCCTGTCAGTGACAATATCCGTACAGTCCGGTCCGTTCGTCTATGAGCATCGCATGGCGGGCCTAGGGGGTTGGTAAAAGTCAGACCCCCAAAAGCGGTACAAGTCGTGTCGGAGTGTAGCCCAGAACACCCTGAGATACTACTGGAATACCTACCAGTAAATCTCCTTGCCCCGGCCGAGGGCTTCGTGTAATGGCTCTCCTAGACACAGCGCGACCTCACCCCCAATACCGGGAGAGACGAACCCCTGAAGATACGCTCACTGCCTCCATGTGGCTCGGGACTGTACCCAACTAAAACCTGTTTGCACGACTCCTTTGAGCCGTGGTAGGGTAGTAATCAAAGTACAGTGGGAACTCACACGAGACAAATGACGATCCCCAGGTCGATGAACTAACCTGTACACATGTCACCAGGGAACTGCCATCTGACGTCTGGTATATGACCAACTAGCATGTTCCCGGCGAGTCCTGTCCGGTGTACTCATAACCCAATTCGCACCTGTATACATCTTAGGTGATCCAACTGACACTAGTGGCTTGTGAGACCGGCCACCGCCCCTCGTCGGGGTCTCGACTGTATACACTAGTCTACTCTGGAGTATTGATGCCCTGTCTCGAAACTCACACGACTAGGGACCATTTAAGGATATGCTTATAGACCCCAGCTCCCACTTATATGATCGCCCTCATACTGCTGGTGGTCAAGCAAGAATCCTAGGGGCTCTACCAACGTGTAATAGCGACTTGTCAGGTCACTTAAAGCAGTATACGATGATAAAGGTAAACCAGATAGCATACTATCATCTCGAGTAAGACTGTCCTACCGGGATAGGTCCTTCATCAATCATTGCAATCACGTACCTGTGACCTAATAATTGACTCTGAGGGCACTATCTCCAACAAGGCCATCAAGAGTGGGGACTCTGTAAGAATGGCTGGATGCTAAGCGATCTGAGATGGAATTTATATACACCAACAAAGTATGGACTTTGGTTGCTATATCTGAAGGGTTAAATCCCCATCAGGAGAAAGTATATCTTGAGAAGATTACTTGGTGTAGATGGAAAAGTTGAGACTTTCAAAGCTAGACTTGTTAAAGGTTCTCTTCATTGACCAGGCGTGGATAATGATGAAACCTTTTCCAGTGGCTATGCTTAAGTCCATCCAGATCCTACTTGCCACTGCTACATACCATGACTAAGATATCTGGCGGTTTGGTGTCATGACTGCTTTTCTAAATATTGATTTAGAAGAGAGCGTCTTTAAGTACACAGCCAGAGGGCTTCGTAAACAGTGGGAGCAGCGGAAACGTGTGCAAATTGATTTACAGATTAAAGCAGGTATCGCGGAGTTGGAACATCTGTTTTGATGTGGTAGTCAAAGAGTTTGACTTCATCAAAATGGTAGACGAATCTTGTATATACAAAAAGGTAGTAGAGAGTAAGGTGGTGTTCCTCGTATTGTACGTGGATGACATACTCTTGATAGGAAAAGAGTTTCCTTTGCTACGCACGGTCAATCTCCTCTTATCACATTAATTCTCTATATAGGATCTAGGTGATACCTCCTAAATCCTGGGTTTTGGATCTATGAAATAGATCTAAATGGATGTTAGGATTCTCACTAGGTTTAGTGAGATGGTATCAATCGATCCTGGGGAGAATCACTGGAAAGCTTCCAGGGTGGTAAGGACGATTGAATGTCAGTCACAGGCATTGTCTTTACCCTCAGTATAGGGACGGTATGTTGGAAGAGTTCCAAGCTAGATATCGTGGCAGACTAGACGATAAAGGCTGGTGACACCTCTACCAAAGATACTACCAAAGAGGCAGTTTGCGTGTATATTAGTTCATGAGATGAACTAGGTTCCTACCATTGTGTGACAATGGAGGTGTGGCTTTGGCCAAGGAACCCTAGTCCCATCAGTGACCCAGACAGACTTTTATGGGATGGTTGAGTATGAGATACTGCAACCACTGCTACAGATGACCCTAGTGCAAGTGGGAGATTGTTAGTTATATATATGCCCTAAAGGCCATTACTGTACATGAGATGTATATTGTAGTGGATGCTGGGACATATATAGGGAGGACTTTCTTGCTCGACATGATAGTAGGCTATCTGGTTGCTCTTTATCTTAACATGTATACTTACTGTCTCTCTGTTACATGTTGATAAAGCCCTTAGGATGTGTACTCGACTTCCAGGACTATGATGCAGATCATACTAGTAGGGCCTGGGTAGTCCATGAGTACATCCTTCAATGTTCCTAGTCGTGGGAATATCGAGACGGAGCATCGATATTCTAGAGTAGACTAGCATATGTCTTCTCGACCTATGTGATGGCCGATGGATGATCCCATATCCATTGGTGTTTGACATCAGAGATGGTATGCGGGTGCTCAGTGGAGACTGGGTACACTGAACGGACTCGCTGAAAACTCCCAGATGGTATTATACCTCACGTCAGATGGCAGTTCTCTGGTGACACTAGTACAGCTTAGTCTGTTGACCCGAGATCGTCATAGAGTCTTGTGTGTCTCCCACTGTGCTTTGATTTCCACCCTACCACGGCTCTATTGAGTTGTGCAAACATGTGGTTTTTGGGTACAGTCCCGATTCACATGGAGGCAATGAGCGATAGGAGGGGATTCGTCTCTCCCGGTATTGGGGGTTGATGTTGCGCTATGCACGACTGGCCATAACTGGAAATCCCTGGCCAGGGTTGCTGTGATTTACTGGTAAGTGTTATCAGTAGTTTTACGATTGTTATGGATCTTACATCGTCATGAGTTATCAAGCTACTGGGGTCTGATGTTTACCACCCCTAGGCGAGATATGCGACATATCAGACGAACAGACCGGACTGTGCGGTTAGTGTTAATGATTGGATTCACAGGAGTGTGAGCAGACTTGCTCGTTGATCTTCTGATCGATCAATACCCGGGTGGCCGTTACGTTTAGGAGACCGCTTGCGTCTTGTGGGTGGCTGATATGATCACCACCTACTGCCGGCGTATTGACGAGTCTTTAGAGTCCTACTCAGAGGTTTCCTGGCTAAGGCGAAACGAAATAGGAGCGCATATGAGATATATGCGGGACCGAGAATAATACGAGTATGTGATACTATATTCTATTCTCGCGATTTGTATCATCGGTCGGTTATATGCGATATAGCCGGGTTACCGAATCAAGTGTTGATTCGATTTATTGATACACTAAATATTAGTCGGTTATATGCGATATGACCGGATCATTAAATCAAGTGTTGATTTAATGATTTAATGTATAATTATATATTTGATATATTACTTTACATTAACTAGTATTGGTTCACTTAAGATTGCATTTCTCACTTGATGTACACATAATGTATATGTGATATATAATTGTGTACATGTTTGTATCATGATTGATGATACATGCAAACTTGGGTGTGTGTATGACTTACACCATACTAATTATAATTTAGGTTTTTATTTATCTTAATTATTCAAAATGGTGGCTTCTTTTTTCATGGCTCAAAGCTTCATGAAGCTTAAAGCATCTTTGAAAAAGTCCACTCACTTTGTCTTGATTAAGATATTTATTAACCAAACTATTATAATTAACTATGGTTTAGTATCTACAAAGGTTAACTCACCCATGGTTGCATTATGATAATCTTCACTTATTTTTCTTTTATCATTATTCATTTTCTTTCTTCTTCTTCTTCTTCTTCATCAAGAAGAAAAAGCTTGCTAGATTTTTTTAAAGTGAAGAAATAAACTGAGAAATCAAAATCCAAAGTGAACCTACTTCCTATTTCATCACCCTCTACTACTTGCCATTTAGTCTAGGGTGTTCTCTTCACAAAGTTCTTGACCTAGTGAAGATGGAGCTTGAGTTTAAGTTTCCTCGACGTAGATCATTTTCGGCCTCGAAGTCAACGAGCTAGCTTGATTATTTCTCCGAGGAAATCCTTTCTAGAGTTTGGGATCTCGATGATCGCAGAGAAGGGACGTCAACACGGAGCTTTATAAGTGAAGGACCGGATCTACAAAGGTTGTATTTTCATTCACTTCCTTTTGTAATGTTAGATTACAAGTTATGTTACCCTAGTTTTCTAGTTCGATCTTGAGTTAGATTGCTTAGCACACCCTAAAATTTTTGTTGTGGCATGTGTAATGCTTTCAAACCCTAGGTTAGGTGCTAAGGAATCCCAACAAGTGTACCCAGTCTCCACTGAGCACCCGTATACCATCTTTGATGTCAAACACCAATGGATGTGGGATCATCCATCGCCCATCATATGGGTCAAGAAGCGTATACGCTAGTCTACTCTGGAATATCGATGCCCTGTCTCGATATACCCTCAACTAGGAACAATTAAAGGATGAACTTGTGGACTACCCTGGCCCCACTAGTATGATCTCCATCATAGTCCTGGTAGTCAAGTACATATCCTAAGGGCTCAACATATGAGAGCAAGACAATATCACAATACAAGTCTACATGTTAAGACAAAGAACAACCAGATAACATACTATTATGTCGAGCAAGAAAGTCGTCTCTATATATGTCCAAGCATCAACTATAATATACATAATATGTACAATAATGGCCTCTAGGGCATATATATAACTAAAAATCTACCACTTGCACTAAGACCATGTGTTGTAGTATCTCATACCCAACATCCCATAAAGTCTCTCAAATTGTATCTGGGGGAGGGCCTTTGTGAGTGGATCTGCTACGTTGTCTTTCGTGTCAACTCTCCAGATCTCGATCTCCTGGCGATCTACTATCTCCCGGATCAGGTGATACCGCCTCATAATATGTCTGGATCTCTGATGGGACCTGGGTTACTTGGCCAAAGCCACCGCTATATTGTTATCACAATACACTGGTATTGGATGCTCAATGGATGGGACTACACCAAGCTCAGCAATGAACTTCTTCATCCATAACTCGTGATGGCCTGCTCGAAACTAGTTGGGTCATCATCTTCCATGATGCAGTCCTCGCTCCCACCATCAATAAGAAAACCGTAGTATCTCTCAGGTGGATGAGGAACCCTACTAGATCGGCGGAGAGGTCGAGGTTCGTTAGGAACTATCGAATCCTCTGGTTCTACCAAATCTTCTGTAGTAGTTTGTATAGATGGAACTTCTTCCTGTTCTACCTCCTTCCCACTAATTTCTTTTTCAAGAAATTCCTTTTCTAAAAAGGTAGCATGTCGAGAAGCAAACACCTTTTATTCTTCGGTGTGGTAGAAGATATACCCTCGCGTATGTTTGTGATATCCAATAAACTTACACAGAAAAGGCCTTGCCTCGAGTTTGTCCGGATTTTGTGTTTTCACATATGCCGGACAACCCCATATCCTAACATAATTAAGATGCAGTCTCTTTCCTTTCCATATCTCATATGGAGTGGTTAGCATAGATTTGGTGGGAACCATATTCAAGAGGTTTGTAGTTGTCTCCAGTGCATAAACCCAAAAGGAAATAGGCAACTCAGCAGTGCTCATCATAGAGCGCACCATATCTAATAGGGTGCGATTCCTCCGCTCCGATACACCGTTGTGCGGAGGAGTAAGCTGAGAGAGAATCCCATTCTCTGTTAGATAGTCACGGAATTCCGTGCTCAAGTATTCTCCTCCCAGATCAGATCGTAGGATTTTAATACTTTTACCCGTTTGGTTCTCGACTTTATGCTTATATTCTTTGAATTTCTCAAAAGCTTCAGACTTGTGTTTCAACAGGAACACATGTCCGTATCTTAAGAGATCGTCAGTGAATGTAATGAAGTATGAGGAATCATTCCTGGCATGTGTAGACATGGGACCGCATACATCACTATGTATCAGTCCCAAGAGTTCCGTAACTCTTTCTCCGTGTCCAGTAAACGGAGTTTTGGTCATCTTTCCTTTGAGACATGACTGGCAAGTTTCATAAGACGATAATTCGAACGGATTCAAATATCCATCCTTATGTAACTTAGTTAGTCGTATCGCATTGATATGACCTAGTCTACAATGGCACAAGAAGGATTCGTTCATGTCTGAACTCTTCCACTTGTGTGTGTTTTGTACGTTAAGAACTGTGGTTTGATTTAGAATGTATATGCCATTACTTAGCGAGCCTGATCCAATCAACTTTTGATCCAGGAAGATGTTCATAACATTATCCTGTACTACAAAATTATATCATTCTTTACTTAATAAAGAAACTGATATAAGATTGCATATCAGGGTCGGTATGTAATAGCATTCGTTTAGAATCAATGTATTACCATTTGGTAATACAAGATGATATTCGCCAACTGCTTTGGCTGCAACATTTGCACCATTCCCTATTAGTATGGAATGATCACCTATTCCCAGTTCTCTACCTTTCCTTAGCCCATGTAACATATTACATATGTGGGATCCCGATCCAGTATCTAATACTCAGGACGTAGAGTGTATTGAGAAACAGTTCTGGGTGACTAACACACCTGAAGAAGATGGATCAACATACTCATTCTTCATTCGGGTGGCGTGGAAATCTGGATTTTTTCCTATTTCCTGCTTGGACTTATAGAAATTATAAGTTGGAGCGGAACCAACGTTCTCCTGCTCAGTATAACAAGCGGGTCCAGTCAATACATCCATTTTATTATCTTGATTAAGGCCTGACATGGTCACTACCTAGAGAGAGAGAAGAAAACACTTAACGTGTGCTCTTGCAAGATTAGATTGGTTATTATCTTATCTAATCAGGATAGCTCCCACTGTTTTTATCAAATCTTCCTTCAAACCCTAAAAGGTAAGACTAGCCGGGATTAATTACACCTAACAAATTTGCCAATCTTTCGGCCATGACAGTGTTGGTACTTTGAGAGAGGTTCCCCGTGCTTTCGCGCGAACCTAGTTAATATAAACCTCTTTTTCCCACGGGCGAAACCCCGTTAACACCTTTCTAGACACCTACTTGATCGGCTAATTGTCATGTGTAAAACTCTCAGGAGTAACTCTTACTCGCAGTGGGTATCGGGATCCAACTATCTCATAGAAGGTATGCAATCTCATTGCAAATTTCAACACTTGAAATTCCCGATATTACTTTTGCTCTTAGCGTCCTATGACCTTGACGCAGGCCAACAAACCATAGTCCGCTAGTCAAGTTCAACCCGTATATTTCTTGATTGAATTAAACCCATCCGTACGACCCTTTACGCAGGCCAACAAAGTCGCACGACTACCCTAATCCAATATCATCTATGTTGCAGATAAACACTAGTTAGCTACTGCACACTACGCCTTGACGCATGCCAACAAACGTAGCACGAATACTAAGTAGCACTTATCTGAAATGACAGAGAGCTACGACAGGTTTTCAGAAAAAAAGTTTTGCGTAAACTTGATGTCGTTATAGAATCAAGTGATTTTTGAAAAGGAGTGTTTTTTAGTCTTTTACTAGTTTCGCTAAAGAGGTCACTCCCGGTGAAGGGATCTCAGCTCTTACCTTATTGAATAAGGTGCAGGATATTTCACAAATACCACTATGCAAAGCAAGAACTATAGAAGCAATCAAAAACAAAACCGAGTGAGTTGTAGCATCTGCTAGTTTCGCTAAAGAGGTCAGTCCCGGTGAAGGGATCTCGACTCTTTCCTTATCGAATAAGGTGCTGGATATTCTACAAGGAATACCGCTATACAAAGCAAAAACTAGAGCTACCCTTTTTGAAAATTTGAATCTACAACATCTTTTTAGGTTTCTTTCTTTTTCATTAATCTTATTAATGAAGTCCCATCATTTATGCTTCCTAAGCATCACAGAAGAAATGAAAATACAACGTACGCTTATGCCATCCGCATTCTCCACAGTGTCTCGTTATGCACCGTTAGGTTACTTAACTAACGGCATAGCGGGGCGGGACTAGCAAGGGTGCAAAACATGAGCAACGTTTATTATGTACCATATATACAATAATAAAGCATTTTTCCCATGTATATAAAGTGATCACATCACAGAATATCAGCAACAGAAGATAACATATGAAATATTGGATATACTAGGAATTCCGTGTTTTAAATTAAGCCTGTATAAAACACGGATTCCACGGTCGCGATGAATAGACAAACCCACATCCCAAGACCCCTATGAGAGCGACAAGTAACCCTACCAATTCTAGAGTTAGGAGACCCGGACTCGACTCCTCGAGATGGTCTCCGACTGGACTCTAGAACCCGGTTACCTGTGCTCCCCACCTTGGGTCTATCCTAATGCGAAAAAGTAAATAATATACAACAATGGTGACATCATCCTCAACCCAGAAGTGCCCCAATAAAAGAATATTACATACAATGAATTTTACATGAATGAAAATAAAAAACTCCCATCTCATATAAAAACCCTTGGCTATTCAAAACACGATGATCAAATATAACATATCACAGCAACACATAACATCACATGTCATCAACGTAAGTAAATATGCGTATCACAATTTTCGTTGACATATAGCAACGAAAACAGTGATACACCACATATTACACTTACGGTCGCAGAAAAGAAAATGTCAAACTATAACATTTGGAATCCACAATCACCTTAGACATCATAAACCTGAAATATCACATACATCAGATTTCATGCCTATCAATATGAATTCCAAATATTATATCAAATTTCAGAAAAAGCTAGACGACGTTAAAAATTTCGATCGAATCAACAAACACCCAAAAATTCCTAAAAATCTCAACACTTGAGCGCAGTTTAAAATACTCATAACATGCCACAGTACCTATGGACCAACTGTAGAATGGTCAACCCTTGCCTCACCTATGGATCCACGGAACTACCGCAAACCCTAGGGTTTGGAGATGGTTCTTACGGTCATAGAATCGAGTTAGGGTTTCGGTCTTCTAGAGAGTCCATCACATTACTTGCATGATTTTTGAATGTTCTTTAACTTGGAAAAATCCAACTCTTGGAAAATTTCCAGCGAGGGTTAAAGTGGGTATTTGATTTCCGTTCGAACTTTTTAACGCCGTCTAAATAACCCGAAATAAAGTTAGAATTATGACTACGAAACATTCCGAATTGCCTTTATATAAAATTAACATCTCATGCAATTTTAGAAAAAACAAGCAACACCTGAAACACCAAAACCTAGAGACCAGAACACAGGACAAAATCAAACCCCATAAGTTTCAAATGGGTCGGCCAGCTCGGAAATTATGGCCATGTCACTGGGTTAAATCCAGCCAAAAGTGTTCGTTTTTGTCCAGTGTTCATGTTACATCTCATATAACATTCTGCAGTTGCTTAAATTTTTTATCGACGACTTAAAAATTTGACAGAAACTGGGTTTTAGTTTCGAGTGTTTCGGAGTTGTTTCGGTTTTTTAATTCTACAAACATCGTCTAAATCTCTAGCTTGGCTCTGATACCACTGTAGGAATGTCTAGCATGACAGCAAGGTTTCGGGAGGCGTCGTCCATGCCATTTTCAAAATTTTGCCATGCTAAATAACCCTAATCCTAAAATCTTAACTAGAGATGTAGACAATACAATATGTAAACCACTTTACATCTAAGTGAATATGGAATACAACCTATGTAGACCGGTCCTTCACTTCAATAGCTCCGAGGGGTAGTCTCTTTGGTCCAAGTAGTGATCTTGCGGACTCTAGAACGACCCCACAAAGTGAAAGGAACAAGCTTGCACGAAGTCTTCGAGGCCAAAGATGATCTACGTCGAGGAGACACTAACCCAAGCTACCTTTTCACTAATTAGGGATTAGTGAAGCTAACACCCTAAACTAAATGGCTAATCTAGTAAAGGATGACGAAGTAGGATTTTTGCTCACTTTAGAAATCTTTTTCTCAATATTTTTCTTTACCTCTCAAAAATCTAAAGAGCTCTCTCATGAGCAAGAAGAAGATGAAGCAAATAATGGATGAGAGAGTGCATGGCAACCATAGGTGAGATAATATCTCATATAATTCATGTAGAGACTTAACCATGGCTAATGAGAATGGTTGGGTTAATAAACATCTTAAGTAAAATAAAATTAGTGGACTAAGTCAATGGATCTCCAAGCTTCTACAAGCTTCATGCCATGTGACCAATTTCCAACTAATTTGGATTTACTTTAAATAAATAAACCTCACATTATCATAAGCTTGGTGTGAGTCTCATACACCCATATAGTGTGTATCATCAAGCATGACACGAAAAAGAAAACACAAATAATATATATCACATATATATCAAGTGTGGACATGTGAGAAAAAGAAATGCTTAAGTGAGGTAATATTAGTTAATGTAAATTAATAAATCAAATACATAATTATACATTAAATTATTAAATCAACACTTGATTTAATAATCCGGTTGTATCTCATATGACCGACTAATATTATTTGTATCAACTTATCGAATCAACACTTGATTCGATAACCCAGCTATATCTCATATAACCGACCGATATTAAAAAATCGTGAGAATAGAATACGGTATCACATACTCGTATTAATCTTGATCCTGCACATATCACATATGTGCTCCTACTTCGTTTTGCCTAAGCCAGTAAACCTCTGTGTAGGACTCTAAAGACTCGTCAATACGCCGGCAGTAGGTGATGATCATATCAAGCACCCACAAGCCGTCAGGGGTACTAGCTGGATGTAACGGCTACCCGGGTATTGAGCGATCAGAAGATCAACAAGCAAGCCCGCTCTAACTTCTGTAAAGCTTGTCAGTAACACTACCATACAGTCTGGTCTTTTCGTCTGATATGTTGCATACCTAGTCTAGGGGTGGTAAACGTCAGACCCCAGTAACCGATAAGTCGTGTTGATGTGAGGCTCATAACGGGTCGAGAAACTACTGATAACACTTATCAGTAAATCTCCATATCAGCCCTGGCCACGGACTTCCTGTTATGGCCAATTGAGCACAGTGCAACATCAACCCCCAATAACGGGAGAGACGAATCCCCTCCTATCGCTCATTGCCTCCATGTAATTCGGTACTATACCCAAAAGCCACCATTTTGCACGTTCTCTTGAGCATGGTAAGGTGAAAATCAAAGCACGGTGGGAATCACACAAGACTCTATGACGATCTCGGGTCTACAGACTAACATGTACCAGTGTCACCAGAGAACTGCTATCTGATGATAGGTATAATACAAACTAGGAGTTCTCGGCGAGTCCGTTCAGTGTACCCGGTCTCCACTGAGCACCCATATACCATTTTTGATGTCAAACACCAATGGATGTGGGATCATCCATCGCCCATAATATGGGTCAAGAAGCGTATACGCTTGCCTACTCTAGAATATCGATGCCCTGTCTCGATACACCCTCGACTTGGAACAATTATAAGATATACTTGTGGACTACCCTTGGCCCCACTAGTATGATCTCCATCACAGTCCTGGTAGTCAAGTACACAGTCTAAGGGCTTTATCAACATGTGATAGCAAGACAGTATCACAATACAAGTCAACATGTTAAGACAAAGTGCAACCATATAGCATACTATCATGTCGAGCAAGAAAGTCCTCTATATATACATCCAATCATCTACTATAATATACATCTCATGTACAATAATGGCCTCTAGGGCATACATATAACTAACAACCTGTACAATTATCGATGATGCGTATGTTACACTTACACAGATTTGCCGGCTCACACACAATCATCATCGGTAATTGCTATATCACTTACACAGTCAAACTTCTATATTATGCCATTACCCTTAATTGTTCAATATTACCACATGACTCGTTGGCATGACATACTGATATGCTCACATCACTATCCTATGTTGCATGATATACTGATATGCTCACATCACTATCCTATGTTGCATGATATACTGAGATGCTCGCATTTCTGTTCTATGTTTGCATACATCATGCTTTATGATTATACGCATTGAGATGCTGTTTTCATGAGATTCTGGATTTTGAGAACTGCGGTTATATTTCAAAAAAAAGAAGAAAGAAAGTATGTATTGTTTTAAAAACCTAGTTTCTCTTGATATGATATTTCGATGCGTCCACCATGAGTTTTCTCGGTTCTAAGATTGGTTTTATAAACCCCATTCGAGGAGATGGACGATCCGTTTGCGGGTACATGGTGGACCTGGTATGGTACCCCGGGGCAAGAAAGGTATGTTTTGTAGTAGACGATGAGCCTGGCAGAGGGACTACTACCTACCGGTGATTGGTTGGACCTGGCAGTTATCCGGAGGATACCGACCGGAGTCGTGAGATGGATATGGGCCGATCCGGACTGATGGAGCCCGAGATATGAGATTTACATGTCGATACTGGACACGGGTTTCATGATGTTTCGAGTGTCGGTGTTGGGTACTCAGGTTCCATGATTTTGATGTATTTTGATGGACACACGTTGGTTGATATCCTCATACATATATGCATATGCTTTCATGATGTTGCGAGTGTCGATGTTGGACACTCAGGTTCCATGATGTTGATTGTGTCATTGGTGGACACGTGGATGATATCCACCTGCATATAGGCATATGATTCAGATGTTTATTTGTATATGTTATTAGCATTGATTATATTATGGACATATATGCATACATGGTCACCATAGATATCATAGTATTACCTTCTTGATATAGTGACCTAGGAAATCGTTGTTTTATTCGATTTCTACCTGCTGATGTTTTCTACTCACGAGTTGGCAACTCACCCCCGTTGTGCCACAGTTCTTGCAGGTTCGACCGGTTGGGATCAGAAGTGGTATCGCTGGTACACAGCTTGCATTCGGGTGTTTTGCTATGGTAGGTGGGACACATTGGATCGTGCCCACTCTTGTATTTATTATTTCCTATTGTATCTAGATAAGCTCCATCAATCAGAAACTAGACTTTGTATATTTAGTGAAATTAGACGGGCTTGTGGTTGCGAGACTTAGAGCGATGGGTATATGTTCTCTATGTGTGGATTTAATGTCTTACTTTATTCATATTATTCCTTCTGGGTTGATCTTCGCCGTTGGACATCGTATACATTGCTTGTGTGGTTGTGATTCCGCCATTTGGCGAAGAGTTAGCTCCCGTTTGGGGATGCCTTTTATTATTGTCATGTATATGTGGTTTCGGTTCAAAATAACAAGGGATGTGCTGCCTAAATTTTAAAGACGAACAATGTTCTCAACTTTAGTACATTCTACTTGCGTTTTCTTATATCATTAGTTATGCATTTATAGATAAAACTTTATTTCTTTATACTTTTATTTCAAAACTGTACCCCCACTATTTTCCGTAAAAAAGTTAAGATTTTCTGGGCTTCGGCTTACTTGAATTACGTTACGTATTTGGACGTTGCGTGATTTAAGTGCCGGTCAAGTGCTAAATTTTGGGTCGTGACATATATATTATATGTGATATAATTATATCTTAACTAATATCATTAGCTCACTAATTATTCTTCATTATATATATATATATATATATATATATATATATAATAATAATAATGAAGCATAGCATATGAATTTCTATTTTGTGAAAATTGAAATGAGGTGGAAAATGAGAGCATGGTTGCAAGCATGAGATTTACTTTTGTTTATTCATCTTGACCCACTATTCAAGTATGGTTGCAATTTTATATTGCATAATTCCATGCTTGAATGTGTGAGGGGTAAAGAGTTGCCATTCGTTCTAGCTCATTCTCAACACTTAGTCATTTTTCTTAAGTTGCTCCCATGGTTGCTCTCTAGCTTCTTCTTCCTCCTCATGTCAAGATTCATGCTTCAACCCTCACATGTGATGTGAACCATGAAGCTTGAACACAAACTTGTGAGATTTTAACATCCCCTACTTCACCATCCTACACTTGACTAGCGATTGAGTGTAGCGTGTTTCGTACGCTAAAGAGTTTAGTGTAAAGGTAGCATGAGTTGGAGGGACTTCGCGTGGATCATCTTCGACACGAAGGTTATCGAAGGAAGTTCGTTCAAAGCCTCAAGAGGAGCATAGTGAAGTCGTGGGACTTCTATACGAAGCAAGTGAAGTGAAGGACCGGTCTACAAAGGTTGTATTCCTTGTTCACTTGATGTAAAGTTGTTTACACTCTTGTATCGTCTAATTCTCTAGTTAAGATTCTAGGGTTTGGGTTATTTAGCATGGCAAATTTTTGAAAATGGCATGGATGATGCCTCCCGAAACCTTGCTGTCATGCTAGGCAACCAAATAAAATACACCACACTAAATTGCTAGTTTGGTGTGGGATGGTAAAGTAATGGATTAGAAAGATCACTAGAGTTCTCACAAGTTCAATGATTCATATCACATGTGAGGGTTTGAACTTCGAGGTGAGGTGAGGGAAATGTAGAGAGCAAGAGAGAACAAGAGCTCATGGAAATGGCTAAGGCATGAACTCAAGAACAAAGAGCAAGCCTAGAAAGAAAAATGAATATCTCTCCTCACTTATTCAAGCATGAAATAAATTGCATTTCTAAATCGCAATCATGCTTGAATAGTGAGTCAAGATCAATATCATATCATAAAAATCCATGCCTTAACCATACCCAAAATATCTCCACAATTACACCTCATTTTTTCCATTTTCTTAAAATAGAAAAACAAGCCATGCTTCATTTAATAATATATATATATATATATATATTTACATATATCAAATATACATTAATATATATATATATATATTAATAAAGCTATTAGTGAGCTAATGATATTAGTAACATATAATTATATCAAATATAAATATACATCAAATTATTAAATCAACACTTGATTTAATAATCCGTTTTTATCACGTATGACCGACTAATATCATTTATCTGTTTATCACATTATCAAATCAACACTTGATTCGATAATTTAGTTATATCACATATAACCTAACCGATAACAGATAACTGCCAGATTACAATAGGGTACCACATACACGTACTTAATCAGGCCCATGCACATATCACATATATGCCCTACTTCGTTTCGCACGAACCAGGAAACTTCTGTGTGGGACTCTAAAGACTCGTTAATACGCCAGCCGTAGGTGATGATCACATTAGTCACCTACAAGCCGTCAGCAGTACTAGCTGGATGTAACGGCTACCCGGGTATTGAGCGATATGAAGATCAACAAGCAAGCTCGTCTATACTCTCCATGAAGCCTATCAGTAACACTACCGTACAGTCCGGTCTCTTCGTCTGATACGTCGCATGAAGTCTATGGGTGGTAAACGTCGGACCCCAGTAACTTTATAAGTCATGCTGATGTATGGCTCATAACGGTTTGAGAAACTACTGATAACTCTTATCAGTAAATCTCGACAACCTTGGCAAGGGATTTGCTGTTATGGCCGATCAAGCATAGCGCGACATCAACTCCCTATACCGGGAGAGACTAAACCCCTCTTATCGCTCACTGCCTCCATATGATTCGGGACTGTACCTTAAATCCACCTGTTTGCATGACTCCTTTGAGCCGTGGTAGGGAGGAAATCAAAGCACAGTGGGAATCACAAAAGACACTATGACGATCTCGGGTCTACAGAATAACCTGTACCGGTGTCACCAGAGAACTTCTATCTGACGATAGGTATATATCCATTTAGGAGTTCTCGGCGAGTCCTGTTCGGTATACCCATTCTCCAATGAGCACCTGTGTACAATCTTTGATGTCACACAGCAATGGCTGCGGGATCAACCATCGCCCTCTAAGGGACAAGAAACGTCCACACTAGTCTACTCTGGAATATCGATGCCCTGGTCTCGATATCCCTTTGACTAGGAACATATTAAAGGATGTACTTTTGAACCACCCTGGCCCCACTAGTTTGATCTCATCATAATCCTGGCAGTCAAGTACATATCTTAAGGGCTTTATCAATATGTGAGAGAAAGACAGTAAAAAATACCAGTCAACATGTTAAGATAAAGAGTAACCAGATAACATACTATCATGTCGAGCAAAAAAGTCCTCTGTATATATGTCCAAGCATCCACTATAATATACATCAATGTACAATAATGGCCTCTAGAACATACATATTCGTAACACAATTATTATATTAATTAATGTAGATTGGTTTAATTGAAATTGAATATACATCGAGATTAGAATCGTGGTGTGGCAATAAACACAATCTAGGTTTTATATGCATGGTTAACAGTAGAATTTACCATTTTTTATTATAAAACAATTTACTGTATTGCAATTGAGTAATTTACGTGATTAATACTTGTTTAGATTCATGTATTGAACAATTAAACTGAAACCCTAATTTTTATAATTCGAACGTTCAGGAAAATCCCGTACAGACGTCTGCCAATAGTGACTAGACATCTCTGGAATAGATTTATAGTAATAAAAATTGAACTATAGACGTCTGCCAACAGTGACAAGACATCTCTTTATTTATTTTCCAGAAACTAGATTTGAACTACAGAGGTCTACCATTTATTTAAATAGAAACCAGATGTCTCCTACAGACGTCTGGAATGGAACTTAAGGTAGGACAGACGTCTCCTACAAACGTCTGCTCTATATAAACTTGGTCCAGATGTCTGCCACAGACATCTGATGATTAAATTTGCTGAAACTGATATTTAAAACCTGATATGCTACATCAATTCATGAATACGTGATATATTGATTGACTTGTTACCCGACTTGTTCCACTATGTTCTATACATGTTATTGGTATAATTGTGTGATTCCTGACATGATAGTATATAGATTACTTCCATGTATTCATGTTATCGTGATTGTCATTGTTATCATGTCAACCCACTGGTATTGCGCTGTTTACCGAATTGCCAACAATTCATTGATATTGGCTTGATTGACCAAATCATCCTGACCGACATGACATGTACATGTAAATTTATTGTTCCTGTGTTGGTATTAGGTAAATATTCCATCGATAATTGACATGAACTTGGAACTTAGGGAAAGGGGAAACCAAAAATGGAACCCAACTTGTAACTCAGTGGGATTGATTGCTAGAGACCGATCAGTCGATACGAGCTACGGGCTCCGGAATGGTGATGCTGACACCATTCATCCAGATATTGACATTGTTTTACTGCCTAGGGCCATGTCTCGGATTTAACCCCGAAAGTCCTGAGACCGTGGTCCCGGACACGCACGGGATGCTATTGAGTTACAATGATAATTACATTAATTGGTTTCAAATACCTATAGGATAGATAACATAACGACATGAACCTATAGGATTCACATGATATGATTGACTGGTATATCTTGATTTCTATCTTACATGTATTTCTCATGTTTACTATTTACTAACATGACTGTTGGGGTCAAAAATTACATCTCGGTTGACCAAGTCAAGATCAAAGTCAACCCCAAACCAAGTGGGCCCAAGCCCAGGTCAAGACAGAGCATGGAAGAGACCGGACCCATGACAAAAAGAATAAAGCCATAAATTGGTTTAATGTAATTCTTTATATATATATATATATATGTATATATATATATATATGAAAAATGGGCAAAAAGCCAAAATTTTGTAAACCCCATGGCTTATGTGCAAAAAGAGATAAGCACATAAGGCACAGGGTGGCACAAGTGCCATTTGGCAAAGCTCAAGAGACTATATGTAAAATGTGTAGCCTAGAAAGGCAAACATGATGAAAATATCAAGAACCTTTTCTCTCTAAAAAAAATTAGGGTTTCTGTGCCTCCTTCTCCTTCCCCAAGGTTCTAAACCTTCTTCTCTTTTCTGAATTAAATCAAGAGTTTAACTCTTATTTTTCCAAAAAGAAACAGTTTTCCACCATAAAACCCTTGAAGGGGAGATCAAATCTCCCATCAAATCCCCACAAGGGGTGATTTTTAAGTCTCATCCCATTTTTCTCCAAAATCCAGCCAATAGAGAGGAGGAAGAAGGAGACCCATCTCCAAAAACCCCACTTTGGGAAGATCCAAGGCTCAAGAGAAGATCTAGGGCTCAAGGGAGAAGAAAGGGGTCCCCTTTCATCATCTCCGAAAATCTCTTAGGAGTTTAACTTCAAAAGTCAATTGGGAGTACAACTCCCAGTGGGCTAAGCCCCTCTGTCCTTTTTTAGGAGTTTAACTCCAAAAGTTAATCAGTATAGGGGGCTAAGCCCCTTTTCCTGCTGGCGCCCAGCGCTCACTCGCCGGGCACGCGAGGTGCCAGCTTTCAACGCCCGCATGCCAAGCACGTGAGGCGCTAGCGCCCACGCGTCCTTTGGATGCTATTTCCCTTTTTTTTTTATATATATACACACACTCCACAACACTATCCCCGTTAGAAAAAAATTTCTGATGGGGCGCTACCCCGCACCCCTCAAGGGGGCTGCTAGCCCCTTTGATCCCCAACTCGCTATCCGGGTAGCGGGACCGTCGTAAATTCTGCGTAGCCCCCGATACATCCAAGTCCCCTCGAGACACACATACGCACACTGCATATTGAGTTCGCATGACTAGTTTGACCCGTCAATCGAAGGTTCCTTCGTTTCAAAGGCGGGGGGTAATTAACGACAACTTAGTCCAAGGCTGCCGGAGATTTGGATCCCCACAATCAATAAACCCTAGCCTACCCTAGGCAGGTGGAATCTGTAGTACGCCTGACAACCAACGCGTATTTCTCATCTTAATGGGGTGACGAGAAACACCCTACAATGACATCAATTTACTTGTAAATGGTATATATTATATTGTTTCCGGTTAGATTATTATTATGTTTGTTAGTTGTATGTATACCCTAGAGGCCATTACTGTACATGGGATGTATATTGTAGTGGATACTTGGACATATATAGGGAGGAATTTCTTGATCGATATGATAGTATACTGTCTGGTTGCTCTTTGTCTTAACATGTTGACTTGTATAAGTGATGCTGTCTTGCTCTCACATGTTGATAAAGTCTTTAGGTTGTGTACTTGACTATGAAGACTATGATGGAGATCATACTAGTAGGGCTAAGGGTAGTCCACAAGTACACCCTATAATTGTTCCTAGTCGTGGGAGTATCGAGACATGGCATCGATACTCCAGAGTAGACTAGCGTATGCGCTTCTTGACCCATATGATGGGCGATGGATGATCCCACATTCATTGGTGCTTGACATCAGAGAAGGTATACGGGTGCTCAGTGAAGACTGGGTACACTGAACAGACTCACCGAAAACTCCTAGATGGTATTATACCTATCGTTGGATAGCAGTTCTCTGTTGACACTGGTATAGGTTAGTCAATAGATCCGAGATCGTCATAGAGACTTGTGTGATTCCTACTGTGCTTTGATTTCCACCATACCACGGTCAAGAGATCATGCAAAAAGGTGGTTTTTGGGTACAGTCCCGAGTCACATGGAGGCAATGAGCGATAGGAGGGGTTTCGTCTCTCCCGGTATTGGGAGTTGATGTTGTGCTATACTCGATTGGCCATAACAGGAAATCGCTGGCCAAGATTGCTGAGATTTACTGTTAAGTGTTACCAGTAGTTTCTTGAACCGTTATGGACCTTGCATCGGCATGACTTATCAGGATATTAGAGTTTGACGTTATACCAGCCCCAGGCTGTGATATGCGACATATTAGACGAAGAGACCGGACTGTACGGTAGTATTACTGATTGGATTCGCAGGAGTATGAGCATGCTTGCTTGTTGAAATTCTGATCACTCAATACCCGGGTGGCCATTACGTTTAGCAGACCACTTACGGCTTGTGGGTGTTTGATATGATCATCACCTACTGCCGGCGTATTGACGAGTCTTTAGAGTCCTACACAGAGGTTTCCTGGTTCATGCGAAACGGAGTAGGAGCACATATGTGATATGTGCGGGACCGAGATTAATGCACTTATGTGATACCGCATTCTATTATCGTGATATATGTATTGATTGGTTATATGTGATATAGCCGGGTTATCGGATCAAGTGTTGATTCGATAAAAGGATACATTTGATATTAGTCGGTTATATGTGATATAGCCGGATTATTAAATTAAGTGTTGATTTAATAATTTAATGTATAATTATATATTTGATATATTACATTACATTAACTAATATTAGCTCACTTAAGCATTATTTTTCCTCACTTATGATACATTAATATATATGTGATATATGTTAATTGTATTGTATTCTTTTTTCACAAAATATATATGATATATATTGTTGTGTCACGCTTGGTTACACATGCAACATGGGAGTATGAGACTCACACCATGCTAGGTTAATGCTAGGGTTTTATTAGTTTTAAGTAATTCAAACATTTGGAATTAGTCATGGATGAGCTTGGAGAAACTAGTAGAACATTGACTTAGTCCACTTGTTTGTCTAGCTTAAGATATTTATTAACCCAACCCTTAACCTTTAGCCTTGGTTGATTCTCTACAAGGGTTTGGCATGGCATATACCAACCATGGTTGCATTTCTAACCTCATGAGATTATTTCTCTTCATCACTTTCATTTCATCTTCTTCTTTCTCTTTGAAGCTCTCTTGATTTTCATGAAGTGATGAAATTGAGTGAGAAAATGAAATCTAAAGTGAGCAAAATTCCTACTTCATCATCTTCTACTATTAGTCATTTAGTTTAGGGTGTTTTCTTCTCTATTCTCATCATCAGTGAATAGGTAGCATGAGATTGAGTCTCTTCGACGTAGATCTTCTTCGGCATCGAAGACATTGAGCAAGATTGTTCTTTTCTTCAAGTGAACCCTCTGTAGAGTCCGGCAGTTCACCATTTATAGAACCAGAGGGACTGATTTAATTGAACCAGATTCAAATCATGCAACTTCTCCAGTGCATGTCAACTAAATGGAAAGATGCCGATCAACGTTACTCAAGTTAAAAATGCTTCCAATTATGAGTAACCTGAAAGAGAGGCAAGTTCTCTTAATCATTACTATCAGCTGAACATCATACACAAGTATCTACATCTTCGATCAACTTGAAGAATCCCGATACTTGCAACACCTGGTTCTCTACTTTATCCATATACCTATAACTTCTCAAAATTCGGACCCTGTGTTTCCACGAAACACCTATCTATAAACTAGAGAAGTCATAAGTAAACTGAATATAGTACGAGGACCATCCCCTCTGTCCTAATGGACACTGGACAACATACAATACTCTGTATAAGTCCCTTGAGTCTAATAACTCACTCCTTGTGTGTCGCAGGTTGAAAACTGTACTTATGGTTAAGAAGAATTACATCGCTGTTTAATGCTCCTTACCTAACCATCCACTGATATAGGTAAATGTCATAGACATAATTTCAAAAAGGTATATCTCACTCTATGAAAATAGATGTACAAATATATCAATTTGAAATTGGTGCATAACAGCGGATATTCAAAACCAAATATTTGCCGTCCGGCAAACCGCCCAGGTGACTTCCTCAAATATCACCGATTATAACGAATCCCGATATAATGAGGATGATCACCTAATTCCCAATAACTTACTCCCATTCATCATCTGTAAAACCATACAGATGTGAGAATCATACCTGGTAAATACATACCCTGGAGTAAGTATCTAATCGGGAAATCAGTTTTCCTTTAACAGTACACAGTGAAACTGAAACATTGAAATGTTTCGATGGGGTATCCTGGTATTCCTAGTAATGCCTCTTCCATTATCCAGATTCACAACTGTAACCGTGTAATTCTTTGCCATCTTTCTAAATCCATTTATATGTCTTTAGTCGTTACCTTCTGCACACCCTCTTAGGATAAATGGTTTTCTTCCTTCCCTACCGTTCAGCACCAGTCTATGGTTTGGAAGAAGACTATCCAATAAGCATAATGGGTGTACTGTCCTAATCCTAGCAGCACTCGCAATGCGAGAGATGGTGAAGATAAAAGACAACCGAATAAACCTTATTCCTATTTCTCCTGAACCAGAATCCATCCCCGAACTGGAACAAGTTCCTTTCGAGTTCGTATATAACCATACGATGGAGTATCCAATAAACTGTGGATCTTCGTAGTGATACAGAGTGTCCTGGAGAAATACAAAGGTGATTTAGGATTGGCGAAGAAATACTTGGTTTGGTCGTGAATAGCAGTCGCAATTTACTTTGCCCTCTGACTAATCCCTTGATATGTCTTTACTTAATACCTTCTGTACACCATCGTTAGGCTAATTGGTTTTCTTCATTCCCTACCGGTCGGCACCTGCCTATGGTTTGGAAGAAGACTATCCAATTTGCGTAATAGGTGTACTATCTCCTAAACCAAGGAGTACTCGCAACCTGAGAGAAGGTAAAAGGAAAAGACAACTGAATAGTCCTATTCGTTTTCTCCAGAACCGGAAACCATCCTCGAATAAATTCCTTCGAGTTCGTATATAACCATACGATGGTTTTATCCAATGGAAGTGGATGTTCGTAGTAATACGGGGTGTCCTGGAGAAAAGGGTAAAAGTAGGAGTGGCAATGAGGTAAGCAACTCTGACAATCCAAAAGCCAGTGTTTAAGAAGGTTCGGTTAATTTTGGTCACTGGGTCATAGTCTTAGGGTCGGGTCATGGTCGCTTCCAAAGAGAGAGAGAAAAGAAACACTCAGCGTGCACTCTAACCTAGATCAGAATGGTTACCAAATTATCTAATCTGGAAACCTCCCACTGTACCGTATCGGGATCACCCGAGGAGTAAACCAACTCATCAGTGGGAATCGGGATCCAACTATCACCGCATGATCACCTGACGGAATCCGCTCACGTCATCACACTCCACAAGGTATGCGCATATCTGGCAAGTTTCAGTTTCTTTAGAAACTCCCGATGTGATTTTTACCCCATGCTCTTATGACCTTGACTTTGGCCAACATATCATAAGTCACATGTCAAGTTCTACCCATCATTCTCCAGGTTAATTTGAGCCCACCCGTACATACCCTTGACTTTGGCCAAAATAGTAGTACGACTGCCCTAAACCAACGCATCTATCTATGCTGCACATGAATACCCAACAGCTACCAATCACTGTGCCTTGACTTTGGCCAACATACACAGGTTGAATACTATTGACTATCCATATGAAACGACGGAGGGCTACGAATGGTTTCTGGCGAAAACCTTTAACGTAATGAACTTGATATCGTTGAAGGAACCGGATAGCTTTATAAAAATATAGTGACGAAAACCTTTGCTAAAGAGGTCACTCCCGGTGAAGGGATCTCGGCTCTTTCCCCGTAGAATGAGGTGCAGGATATTCCAACTGAGTACCACGATGCAAAGCAAAAGTAATCGGCTACAGTGAAGGTATTGCCCTGATGCAAACTTTTTGTCCAAGGGGTCACTCCCGGTGAAGGGATCTCGGCCCTTGCCTCATCGACTGAGGAGCAGGATATTCCAACTGAATACCACGATGCAAAACAAAAGTGAACGTCCTTGCAATAACAGCTTTTTGAAAAGTGTTCCAACAACATCAGAATAGGTTTTTTTAACTTGCATTGATCCGAATCAACGCTGTCCCATCAATTGATCACACCAATAAAGAACGAAAATAATGATGTACGTATATGCCATCCGCATTCGCCACTGGGTCCCGTCATTACCCGTTAGGTTACTTAACTAACGACAGAGCGGGGACTGGACTAGTGCGGATGCAAAACATATATAACATCTACTAGTATATATATCAATATATAATATTTCGCTCAAGGCGTGATAAAATGCAACATCACAGAAATGTACAACATCACAGAACAATACAGATATCTGGGATCCCCGGGTTTCATAGAGCCGCTACTGAAACCCGACGTTCCCCTGGTCGTTTGGATAGCCTGTGCAATGAAATCCTAGACCCCTACGGGCGCGGCAAGTTACCCGCCAAAACCTGAAGCGAGGCAGCCCCCTTCAGCAACGTGAATGGACCACCCAACACTTCACGGAATCCGGTAACTTGGGCACCCCTCCTGGGTTAACCTGTACCCCCTACGAGTGCGGCGAATAGCCCGCCAATTCTAGAGTGAAGCCCCCTCCGTCTCAATGCCATGAGATGCAGGCCCGTTGCCCTCTAGAACCCGGCTATCCGTGCACCCCACCTTGGGGTAATCCTAGTACAGAAAGTAAAATATACATACAACGGGTACATCGACCTCGACCCGGTCGTGCCCCAAAAGAATAATACAAACAGGCAGTGACGGCAGTCCACATGTCGGACGCTCGCCCCGCAATATCAAATGTACATATTACAACCAAAACTGTACTAGCATTGCACCCAGGCTATCCCCTACGACCAATCCGCAACATCACAGCACAACACAGAACATCAACGTGAATGTCACGTTCGCAAATCCGTCTAACCGGGCTATAGCAGTTAGACATGATTTACCGATCGAGTGACATTCACAGTCGCAGATATAATGTAAATACTGTGAACTAATGTGTTTAAAATTTTCGATCGATCAAATATACCCAAGTGGGCCCCAAGCACTACTGTAGCACTCACAGAAAATCTGGGCCCAAAAAGAATGTTCCAAAAACCCTATTTTCAAGTCAGAAGCTCTATGTGAAAATTTGGTCCAATGAACAGTGAAAATGGCGGCGGAACCGCGGCCCAAGCATGGGTTTGGCCGCGGTTCCGCGGTGGGGTAATGGGTTCAGGCGACCAAATTTTACCAGAGTTCTTATACTTCCCTGCACATCATTCTGCAACTACCTGAAAAATTTTTGGACCCAAAAAAAATTCGACAGAAACTGATTCACATGAAAACGCGGTTTTTGGAATTTTGTTCGATCGGAAATGTAAACACATTAGACAAAACTAGACTAGGTTAATGGCGTGGATCTGATACCAATGTAAGTGCACGGCGGCGCCTCGGCCGTCAATCCGATACCGGAATACGGAAACGAAAACTTTTTACGAACTTGTAAACCGGCACCACCGCGCACAAAATCCTGGATCGGGCCATTAACATAGTCCTAGCAAACTAGAGAAAGGGGGTAGAGAGATATACCGAGCGATCCGTGTCCTCCGGTCTTCTCGTCGTCGTCCCGATCTCCCGCGGAATGTCCGGTCTCCACCTCCTCGCCGGAAGGGCACTACGTCGCTGGCTTCTTTTACGGGCTCCCACCTCTGGACCGAGGCAACTCGGGCACGAAGTTGGCGAGCCGACGTGCCCATGGTTTGCTGTAGAATACGTGTAGTGCTCTATGTCTCATTTTGGGGTTTGAGGAAGTTGCCTTTGGTGGAGGAAATGAACTATGGAATTTTGTGATGAACTTGGGGATTTTTGCAAGCATGAGAGAACCAAAAATCCCCACCCAAAAATCATAGGCAGCCCCACCAAAGAATTGGCCGGCCCCCTCTCTTGAGGAAATGAGGATGGAGTGAAAATCAAGAAGAGAAGATCAAAGTCCAAGGGGGGTGTATCTCAATAATGCAAGAGAGTGTGGAGTTATCATGAAGCATGATCACAAGACAAGGTCCAACACTCCACCAACTAATCATCAAACAAAAGTCAAGCAATCATGAGGATAGAAGTCAAGCAATGATGAAGTGAACAAGTCAAATGATGGTGCAACCATCATGACACATCAATATGCAAAGACAACCCTCCAAAATGCTTATTTGCACAAATGCAAATAAGCCCTCCTCCACCAAACTTCAACCAATGAAAGATACAAAGAAATATGGCCGAAAGAGAAAACAAACTGGCAACTCCAAAAACTGATCCCGTAATAAATTACAGGAAAACCCCGCTACTGTATATACATACCCGCATTTGTATTCCGACCGAAATACAAATGCAATGAGACAAATCTACACAGTACTATACTAGGATCCGGCTTAAACCAAAGCCCGCTAGTATTAACCGTCCGATCATGATCCGTGCAATGCCGCACGTATCTGATCGAACCCCGCCATATCTCCATACGGCCTCTACAGCGTTTCGCCCGAAACTTGAGAAAAGTGTCTGTGGGGGACTCTAAAGACTCGTCAATACTTTGGTTGTGGATTTAACCACTAGCACGTCAGAGGTATTAGCCATACGTGACGGGCTACCAGCTATTGACCAAAAGGGACGTCGATGAGCGAACTCATCCTGACACCCTACTGAGCCTGTCAGTGACAATATCCGTACAGTCCGTTCCGTTCGTCTATGAGCATCGCATGGCCGGCCTAGGGGGTTGGTAAAAGTCAGACCCCCAAAAGCGGTACAAGTCGTGTCGGAGTGTAACCCAGAACACCCTGAGATACTTCTGGAATCCCTACCAGTAAATCTCCTGCCTCAGCCGAGGGCTTTGTGTAATGGCTCTCCTAGACACAGCGTGACCTCACCCCCAATACCAGGAGAGACGAACCCCTGAAGATCCGCTCACTGCCTCCATGTGGCTCGGGACTGTACCCAACTAAAACCTGTTTGCCCGTCTCCTTTGAGCGTGGTAGGGTAGTAATCAAAGTACAATGGGAACTCACACAAGACAAATGACGATCCTCAGGTCGATGAACTAACCTGTACACATGTCACCAGGGAACTGCAATCTGACGTCAGGTATAAGACCAACTAGCATGTTCCCGGCGAGTCCTGTCCGGTGTACTCATAACCCAATGAGCACCTGTATACATCTTAGGTGAACCAACTGACACCAGTGGCTTGTGAGACCGGCCACCGCCCCTCGTCGGGGTCTCGACTGTATACACTAGTCTACTCTGGAGTATCGATGCCCTGTCTCGAAACTCCCACGACTAGGGACCTTTTAAGGATGTGCTTATAGACTACCAGCTCCCACGTATATGATCGCCCTCATACTGCTGGTTGTCAAGCAAGAATCCTAGGGGCTCTATCAACGTGTAATAGCGACCTGTCAGGTCACCTAAAGCAGTACACGATGATAAAGATAAACCAGATAGCATAATATCATCTTTAGTAAGACTGTCCTACCGGAATAGGTCCTCCCTCAATCATTGCAATCACGTGCCTGTGATCCAATAATTGACTCTGAGGGCACTATCTCCAACAATAAGTACACCCTATAATTGTTCCTAGTCGTGGGAGTATCAAGACAGGGCATCGATACTCCAGAGTAGACTAGCGTATGCGCTTCTTGACCCATATAATGGGCGATGGATGATCCCACATCCATTGGTGTTTGACATCAGAGAAGGTATATGGGTGCTCAGTGGAGACTGGGTACACTGAACGGACTCGTCGAGAACTCCTAGATGGTATTATACCTATCGTCGGATAGCAGTTCTCTGGTGACACTCGTACAGGTTAGTCTGTAGACCTGAGATCGTCATAGAGTCTAGTGTGATTCCCACTGTGCTTTGATTTCCACCATACCACGGTCAAGAGATCGTCCAAAATGGTGATTTTTAGGTACAGTCCTGAGTTACATGGAGGCAATGAGCGATAGAAGGGGTTTCATCTCTCCCGGTATTCGGAGTTGATGTTGCGCTATGCTCGATTGGCCATAACAGGAAATCCCTGGCCAGGGTTGCTGAGATTTATTGGTAGGTGTTATCAGTAGTTTCTCGAACCGTTATGGACATTGCATCGGCATGAATTATCAGGCTATTGGGGTCTGACATTATAACACCCCCAGGCTGTGATATGCGACATATTAAACGATGAGACCGGACTGTACGGTAGTGTTACTGATTGGATTCGCAGGAGTATGAGCAGGCTTGCTTGTTGATCTTCTGATCACTCAATACCCGGGTGGCCGTTACGTTTAGCAGACCGCTTGCGGCTTGTGGGTGTTTGATATGATCATCACCTACTGCCGGCGTATTGACGAGTCTTTAGAGTCCTACACAGAAGTTTCCTGGTTCATGCGAAATGGAGTAGGAGCACATATGTGATATGTGCGGGACCGAGATTAATGTGCGTATGTGATACGGCATTCTATTCTCGCGATATATGTATCGATCGGTTATATGTGATATAGCCGGGTTATCGGATCAAGTGTTGATTCGATAAAATAATACATTTGATATTAGTCGGTTATATGTGATATAGTCGGATTATTAAATCAAGTGTTGATTTAATAATTTAATGTATAATTATATATTTGATATATTATATTACATTAACTAATATTAGCTCACTTAAGAATTATTTTTCCTCACTTATGATACATTAATATATATGTGATATATGTTAATTGTATTGTATCCTTTTTGCACAAAATATATATGTGATATATATTGTTGTGTCATGCTTGGTTACACATGTAACATGGGAGTATGAGACTCACACCATGCTAGGTTAATGCTAGGTTTTATTAGTTTTAAGTAATTCAGACATTTGGAATTAGTCATGGATGAGCTTGAAGAAGCTAGTAAAACATTGACTTAGTCCACTTGTTTGTCTAGCTTAAGATATTTATTAACCCAACCCTTAACCTTTAGACTTGGTTTATTCTCTACAAGTGTTTAGCATGGCATATACCAACCATGGTTGCATTTCTAACCTTATAAGATTATTTCTCTTCATCACTTTCATTTTATCTTCTTTTTGCTCTTTGAAGCTCTCTTGATTTTCATGAAGTGATGAAATTGAGTGAGAAAATGAAATCTAAAGTGAGCAAAATTCCTACTTCATCATCTTCTACTATTAGTCATTTAGTTTAGGGTGTTTGCTTCACTATTCTCATCATCAGTGAATAGGTAGCATGAGATTGAGTCTCTTCGACATCGAAGACATTGAGTAAGGTTGTTCTTTTCTTCAAGTGAACCCTCTCTAGAGTCCGGGAGTTCACCATTTGCAGAGAAGGGACTATAACATGAAGCTTGAGAAGTGAAGGACCGGTCTACAAAGGTTGTATTCCGCATTCACTTAGATGTAAAGTAGTTTACATGTTTATTCGTCGGCTTTTCTAGTAACGATTCTAGGGTTATGGTTAGCTAGAAAGGCAAATTTTTGAAATTGGCATGGGCGATGTCTCGCGAAACCATGTTGCCATGCAACACAACCCTGCAATGTTATCTATGACGCACTGACGTCTGGGTTTTGCATGGCCCAGATACTTTGATTTTAGCACAAGAGGATCGTGGGTATTTTAAGAAGGCTGCAGAGCAGTGAGAAGTAATTTGTTTACATAGTTATTGATGGTTTAGGTTTCTAGTATTATTGGATTTTTTTATTATGATTGTAGGGTGTTTTTTGTCACCCCATTGAGATGGGAAATACGCGTCACTTGTCAGGCGCATTACAGATTCCCCCCGCCTAGGGTAGGCTGAGGTTTATTGATTGTGGGGATCTGAATCTCCGGCAACCGTGGATTAAGCTGCCGTTAATTACCCCTCGCCTTTGGAGCGAGCGAATCTCCGATTGACGGGTCAAACTGGTCATGCGAACTAAATGTGCAGTGTGCGTGTTATGTTTTGAAGGGGACTTGAATATATCGGAGGCCTCGCAAAGTTTACTGGGGTCCCGCTAACCGGATAGCCGGCTGGGGGTCAAGGGGGCTAGCAGCCCTCTTGTGGGGTGCAGGGCAGCGCCCTGTTAGAAAAATTTTCTAACGAGGGAGTTATTTTTAGTGTGGAATGTGTGGAAAAAGAGGGGTGAGGAGCGTCCTAAGGACGCGTGAGCCCAGCGGGCCGCATGCTCTACACACGGGAGCTGGGCGCTAGCGGTTCACGTGCTTGGCGCATGGGCGGTGGACGCTAACGGGTCACGCGCCCTGCACGTGGGCGCTGGGCGCCAACGGGTCACACGCCCTGCACGTGGGCGCTAGGCGCCAGCGGGTCACGCACCCTGGCACCTGCAGAAAAAGGGGGCTTAGCCCCTAAACTAGGAGTTGAACTCCCGAGTGACTTTTGGAGTTAAACTCCTAAAATAAGAGATCTTTTTGTGGAGTTAAACTCCTAAAAGAACTAGATTTTTGGGGTTCAACTCCTTCGAGAATTTGGATCACGGAGTTGAGCTTCTCAGAAATTAGTTTGGAGTTAAACTCCTGAAGAAGAGATTCTTGTTCGGAGTTAAACTCCCAAGATATTTTCGAAGATGATGAAAGGGGACCCCTTTCTTCTCTCTTAAGCCCTGGACATTTTCTTGAGCCTTGGATCTTCCTAAAGTGGGATTTTTGGAGATGGGTCTCCTTCCTACTCCTCTCTGTTGGCTGGATCTTGAAGAAAAGGGGTGATACTTAAAAAATCTCCCCTTTTAGAGATTTGATAGGAGATCCGAACTCCCCTTCAAGGGTTTTATGGTGAAAAACTATTTCTTTTTTGAAAAAGAAGAGTTAAACTCTTGTTTTAATTCGAAAAAAGAAGAAGAAGCTTTAGAACCTTGAGGAAGGAGAAGGAGGCACATAACCCTAATTTTTGAGGGGAATGAAAAGGTTTTTTTTAATTTCATCATAATGTTGCCTTATATAGGCTTACAAGTTTACACATAACCCCTTGGGCTTTACAAAATGGTATTTTTCCCATCTCATGCCCATGTGCTTATTTCTTTTTGCACATGAGCCATGGGCTTTACAAAAATTTGGCTTTTTGCCCAATTATTTTACATTCATGCATGGAAATTACATCAAACTTATTTATTACATAATTTTCTTCTTGGCATGGGGGAGGTCAGCCGCTTCATGTTCGGGCTTGAATTGGGCGTGGGCCCACTTGGCTTGGGCTTAGGCCCATTTGGCTTAGGGTTGACTTTGATTCTGACTTGGTCAACCGGGGTGTAATTTTTTACCCCAACAAAGTGCCCCCATCAATAAATGCACATTGCGTGTGTGTGTCGTGTGCATGAAATTGATGGATCTTCTTTCGCGTAGTGTGACTTGATTTGGTTCCTGCTTTTGGGAGGCTGGCACTGCCCTTTTTACGACATGGACGGTCGATGCTTGACGTGCCTCCGAGACGGAGTGTCGCTGGTTAACGTGTCCCCGAGGCAGAGTGTCTATTTTACGTTTCCCTAAGACGGAGTGTCGGTATATGACGTATCCTCGGCACAGGGTGTCTACTATTTGACGTTTCCCCGACACAGAGTGTCTGTTTAATGTTTCCCTGGCACGGAATGTCACTAGTTGACGTCTCCTCGAGACGGAGTGTCTGTTTGATGTTTCCCCGGTACGGAGTGTCGCTTTGATGTTTCCCCGGTACGGAGTGTCGCTTTGACGTTTTCCCGGCACAGCGTATCTATTTGACGTTTCCCTGGCACGGAATGTCGTTGGTCGACGTATCCCCGAGGCGGAGTGTCTGTTTGACATTTCCCCGGCACAGAGCGTCTGTGTGGCATTTCCCCGGCACGGAGTGTCTGTTTGACGTTTCTCCGACATGGAGTATTGCTGGTCGACGTATCCCTGGTACAGAGTGTCGCTGGCCGACGTATCCCCGAGACGGAGTGTCTGTTTGACGTTTCTCCGAGACGGAATGTCACTGTTTTTGACGTAGAGGTCGTTGTTGGAATTAGTTGGTTTGATTTATTTTGGGGAGGTTCCAATCTATCCGGCGGGACTTTCGAGCTTGGAAGTGCTTCCGAATAGGACTTTAGTTTAATTTGTTCGGTTCCTGCCTTGTTTGGCGGGACTTTTGAATTTGAAGCATTGCAGCGTAGGATTTGGAATTTGGGATTTGGATTTTTGTTTAGCACTAACATCGCTGCACTGGAACATGGTACCAGGAGCGAATCATCATTTGTCGTGAAAGGATTTGGGGATTTTGGTTTTGGTTTGGCATTAGCATCGTGATTGAGAGAGATTCAGCGTGTTCTTGTTTAATTACCGCAATCAGGACGGTTTCGCTTTGCAGCTAGCCGGATGAGTACGGGTCGATCCACAGAGAGATGGGAGTCTTTTTCTTAATGTCTTGACGAGTTAAGTCCAAATATGTTGGGTTTGTTTGAGTTTAGCTAATTGAAAAATGAATGATAAGAGAACTTGTAAAGGGTAGGATTTGGTTGGTTTGGGTCGGGAGGATCGCTCACTTGATTCTTTTGCCACTTCTTAATATTGATATTACAGTAATCGGCAACAACGGGGATTAGCATGACTAAGAGGAAACTTGCGAGTATAAGCTAGGCTTTCCAACACTTCGTTTCCTCTTTTTGGTCCTTGTCCGTCCGTTCTTGGCTCTTAGTCGCAACCTCAAGTTGATTCAACCACAACCGGTCTCACTAGGGTAACACCGCTATTATGAAGAATAGGGTGCCGTAGGGAGCGGATTGTGGATCAATTAACGGGAGTTCAAATTAAGATATTGGTCAAAGAGAAAAGTGAGGGAGGTTTCCGTCTTTCAAACTTTTCGTTTCCTACCCTAACAAGTGAGAAATTACTCACCCATCAGAAAAGTTAGATGAAATAAAACAAAGAAAGAGGGTAATAAGAATTGAGGTAGAAGATCACAACTAGCTGTTCGGGACCTCACTTAGGCAAGGATCACACTAAGCATCATGGTTGTAAGGATAACCGAAAATGGAAGAAATATCAAAACGACAATTTTAATAAATAACAACAACTACGTTTAACAATGAAAATTACAAGCAATATAAGAAACTGAATTACAAATTACACATATAGAACAAGAACACTTCTTGCATGCTTCACACTCAATAAAACCTCTCACAAGCTTTAATGGAGGAAGATGGAGGAAAATGGACTTTTATTAGAAACTAAATAAATCTAATACCAAAAATTACACATGAAATTAAGCACCCACTTTTGGTTCTGCTCTGGGCTATTTATAGGCCTGATTCTGAGATTTTAGCAATATAGTACAAACCTATACATTTATACAGAGAACACCCCAAATTTTCACCAGGAGATGACACGTGGCAGCCGCGCATCCGCGGCCAAAGTGGGGGTTTGGCCGCGGATGCGCGGCTGTTTGGTGGCCAAACTCCACTTTGTTGATTTCTCTGGTCTTGTGCTTATTTTTCCTGGTTCTTGAAAACTTTACACTGCAATAACAATTTCCAGAGGATCTCCAGATTTCTTATCTAAAATTTCTTCATTTCTTCTCTTTTGACTTTCACCTCTTTTGACTTCAAATTTTGCTTTAGTCCTAAATGACGACTATTTTCGTCCCCTCTTCTGAACTGGTACGGAACGGATACTGGAACCCGGCTTTTATCTGTTTGTGACAGATGTTCTGGATTTTGCCGTAACTGTGGAGATTTTTGTCGGATTTGTGCTCTCTTGGACTGGAAACCTGTAATCTGTAACATGCAGCAAATACGGATAAAAAGCACCTACCTGTATGCAATGTGATTAAGAATGGGCGGTACAAATATACAAAATTCTGTGATGAACACACTGCTATACTAGAATGTGGTACCAGGAGAGAACCATCACTTTCCTTTGCCTGTTGGGGATAACGATGGCTTAGGAAAAAGGTTTAGGTCTCTGTCTTCTAAGGCTTTACAATTTTATGAGATGTAAGGGTCTCATAAAAACATTTTCTTCTTATGAGTCGAAAGGATATCATAGGTGTATCTTTTCCTTAGGAGTCGTGAGGACCCCCAAGTGTGTTTTTCCTTTGTGAGCCGTAAGGATCCTACGAAGGTGTTTTCTTACGAGTCGAAGGGATCTCGTAAGCTCTGTTCTCCTTATGTATCATGATGACACATAAGTGGGTCTTCCCAAATGGAGCATAATTCCGATGGTGGAGACCAGCCGCGGGAATGGTGATTGCGGTGGTGCATAGGTGTGATGAGGATCATTTGAGGCCGTAGATTATATACGGTAGTTAATTTGGGGATTGGCCGCAGGGCTGAGAGAATTTGAGGGATTTGGATTTTGGTTGCCGTCTGCATCGCTGCACTCGAATACGTTACCAGGAGCGATTCTTCATTCTCCGTTTGGGAATTTTGGGATTTGGATTTTGGTTAGCGTCTGCATCGCTGTACTAGAATATGGTACCAGGAGTGACTCATCATTCGCCGTTTGGAAATTTAGGGATTTGGATTTTTGTTGGCGTCTGCATCGCTGCACTGGAATATTATACCAAGAGCGACTCATCATTCGCCGTTTGGGAATCTTGGGGTTTGATTTTTGGGTCAGCATCAGCACCGCTAACACTGAAGCGTAGTGCCAGGAGCGACTCATCATTTGTCGTTGCCCGTTGGGGAGCAATGGCTTAGGAGATAGGTTTAGATCCCTATCACCTAAGGCTATTCAATTTTATGAGCCGTAAGGGTCTCATAAAAGCATTGTCTCCCTACGAGCTGAGAGGAACTCGCAGGTGTATATTCTCCTTAGGAATCGTGAGGATTTCTAAATGTGTTGCTCCTTTGTGAGTCGTAAGGATCTCACGCGGGAATTTTCTTCTTAGAAATCATAAGGATACCTAAGTGTGTTGTGTTAGGAATATGTATGCCCTAGAGGCTATTTTTGATGATATAATGGATGCTTGGACATATATATAGAGGACTTTCTTGCTCGACATGATAGTATACTATCAGGTTACTTTTATCTTAGCATGTAGACTGGTATAAATACTGCATGTCTCTTACATGTTGATAAAGCCCTTAGGATATGTACTTGACTACCAGGATTATGATGAGATCATACTAGTGGGGCCAGGGTGGTCCAAAAGTACATCCTTTAATCAGTTCCTAGTCGAGGGAATATTGAGACCAGGGCATCGATATTCCAGAGTAGACTAGTGTGTATGTTTCTTGTCCCTTAGAGGGAAATGGTTGATCCCACAACCATTGGTGTATGACATCAAAAATTGTACATAGGTGCTCATTGGAGAATGGGTACACCGAACGGACTCGCAGAGGACTCCTGGTTGGTAGTATAACTATCGTCAGATAGCAGTCCTCTGGTGACACTGGTACAGGTTAGTCTGTAGACCTGAGATATTCATAGAGTCTTGTGTGGCTCCCGCTGTTCTTTGATTTCCTCCCTACCACGCTCAAGAGGAGTTGTGTAAACCGGTGGATTTTGGGTACAGTCCCAAGTCACATGGAGGCAATGAGCGATAGGAGGGGTTTCGTCTCTTCCGGTATTGGGGGTTTATGTTGCGCTATGCTCGATTGGCTATAATTGGAAGTCCCTGGTCAGGGTTGCTGCTGAGATTTACTGATAAGTGTTATCAGTAGTTTCTCGAACCGTTATAGGCCAGACATCGGCATGACTTATCACGTTACCGGGGTCTGACGTTTACCACCCCTAGACATGATATGCGACATATCAGACGAAGAGACCAGACTGTACGGTAGTGTTACTGATAGGCTTCAGGAGAGTATGGATAGGCTTGCTTGTTGATCATCATAAGCTCTGTTCTCCTTATGTATCATGATGACACATAAGTGGGTCTTCCCAAATGGAGGATAATTCCGATGGTAGAGACCAGCCGCGGGAATGGTGATTGCGGTGGTGCATAGGTGTGATGAGGATCATTTGAGGCCGTAGATTATATACGGTAGTTAATTTGGGGATTGGCCGCAGGGCTGAGAGAATTTGAGGGATTTGGATTTTGGTTGCCGTCTGCATCGCTGCACTCGAATACGTTACCAGGAGCGATTCATCATTCTCCGTTTGGGAATTTTGGGATTTGGATTTTGGTTAGCGTCTGCATCGCTGTACTAGAATATGGTACCAGGAGTGATTCATCATTCGCCGTTTGGAAATTTAGGGATTTGGATTTTGGTTGGCGTCTGCATCGCTGCACTGGAATATTATACCAAGAGCGACTCATCATTCGCCGTTTGGGAATCTTGGGGTTTGATTTTTGGGTCAGCATCAGCACCGCTAACACTGAAGCGTAGTGCCAGGAGCGACTCATCATTTGTCGTTGCCCGTTGGGGAGCAATGGCTTAGGAGATAGGTTTAGATCCCTATCACCTAAGGCTATTCAATTTTATGAGCCGTAAGGGTCTCATAAAAGCATTGTCTCCCTACGAGCTGAGAGGAACTCGCAGGTGTATATTCTCCTTAGGAATCGTGAGGATTTCTAAATGTGTTGCTCCTTTGTGAGTCGTAAGGATCTCACGCGGGAATTTTCTTCTTAGAAATCATAAGGATACCTAAGTGTGTTGTGTTAGGAATATGTATGCCCTAGAGGCTATTTTTGATGATATAATGGATGCTTGGACATATATATAGAGGACTTTCTTGCTCGACATGATAGTATACTATCAGGTTACTTTTATCTTAGCATGTAGACTGGTATAAATACTGCATGTCTCTTACATGTTGATAAAGCCCTTAGGATATGTACTTGACTACCAGGATTATGATGAGATCATACTAGTGGGGCCAGGGTGGTCCAAAAGTACATCCTTTAATCAGTTCCTAGTCGAGGGAATATTGAGACCAGGGCATCGATATTCCAGAGTAGACTAGTGTGTATGTTTCTTGTCCCTTAGAGGGAAATGGTTGATCCCACAACCATTGGTGTATGACATCAAAAATTGTACATAGGTGCTCATTGGAGAATGGGTACACCGAACGGACTCGCAGAGGACTCCTGGTTGGTAGTATAACTATCGTCAGATAGCAGTCCTCTGGTGACACTGGTACAGGTTAGTCTGTAGACCCGAGATATTCATAGAGTCTTGTGTGGCTCCCGCTGTTCTTTGATTTCCTCCCTACCACGCTCAAGAGGAGTTGTGTAAACCGGTGGATTTTGGGTACAGTCCCAAGTCACATGGAGGCAATGAGCGATAGGAGGGGTTTCGTCTCTTCCGGTATTGGGGGTTTATGTTGCGCTATGCTCGATTGGCTATAATTGGAAGTCCCTGGTCAGGGCTGCTGCTGAGATTTACTGATAAGTGTTATCAGTAGTTTCTCGAACCGTTATAGGCCAGACATCGGCATGACTTATCACGTTACCGGGGTCTGACGTTTACCACCCCTAGACATGATATGCGACATATCAGACGAAGAGACCAGACTGTACGGTAGTGTTACTGATAGGCTTCAGGAGAGTATGGATAGGCTTGCTTGTTGATCATCATATCGCTCAATACCCGGGTAGCCGTTACGTCTAGCTAGTACCGCTGATGGCTTGTAGGTGACTGATGTGATCATCACCTACTGATGGCGTATTGACGAGTCTTTAGAGTCCCACACAGAATTTCCCTGGTTCAAGCGAAACGAAGTAGGAGACATATGCGATATGTGTGTAGGCCTGATTAAATACGTGTATGTGATACCGTATTGTAATCTGGCAGTTATCTGTTATCGGTTCGGTTATATGTGATATAAAAAGATTGTCGAATCAAGTGTTGATTTGATAATGTGATATACAGATAAATGATATTAGTCGATCATATGTGATATAACCGGATTATTAAATCAAGTGTTGATTTAATAATGTGATATATATTATATTTGATATAATTATATCTTAACTAATAACATTAGCTCACTAAATAATTTATTATATGTATTAATATATATATATATATGATATATGATATATGATATATTTATAAATATATATATGTAGCATGACATAAATTTCTATTTTATGAAAATAGAAATGAGGTGGAAAATTGGAAGACTATGGAAGAATGGTTGCAAGCATGGGCTTTTATTATTGTTTATTCATCTTGACTCACTATTCAAGCATGGGTACAATTTTATATTGCAATAATTCCATTCTTGAATGAGGGAGGTCAAAGGGTTAGCCATTGACTTACTCATTCAACACTTAGCCATTTTCTTGAGTTGCTCCTATTTTGCTCTCTAGTTTCTTCTTCTTCCTTAATGTCATGGTTCAAGCTTCAACCCTCATATGTGATGTGAACTATGAAGCTTGAACACAAACTTGTGAGCTTTAACATCCCCTACTTCGAGGCCAAAACATCTAAAACGACCCGACGAGAAATAAATCCCGGCCTTACCAGTTTTTGGGTCTTGATCAGTCGAAAATATTGCATTTTTAACACGTCAATTTCCCTACCATTTGCACTCATCTAGAGGTGTTCGGTATTAATATAGCACATATTAGCAAAACAGCCGTAAAATACAAAATTACTTGTGTTATACTTTGAAACCGACACTTTGAGGGAAATTGAGTGTTTATCATGGCATCGCATCATCTTTGTGTAGGGCAACACTTGTTTCGAGAATCTGTGCAGGAAATTCCAGGGGAAAAGTAAAAACAGTTAAAAGTGCTGAGAAAAATACGCCAAGTCCAAGACTTGAAATCTGGCAGTGATCAAGAAATAATTAAAAGATTCCACACATCAGTAAACATCACTAAAGCCAACATCCAGCAGTACAGGAATTCCCACACAGAGAGGCAGCCAAACGGCCGCGGATCCGCGGCCGGAGCAGGGAATGTGCCGTGGATCCGCGGTCACGTGAGGGTGACGTCAGCAGATGTTTACTCCGGTATTCTCAGTTCGGCCTCAGAACCACATCAAGCCACTGCAAATTCCAGAATTCTCCAGAATCTTCTGCCAGAACAGCAAGGCTCCTTGGTATAAGCTAATTAATCATGTTCAAGCTTCCAAAGCAAGCTACTTAACTACCTAAGCCTAGAAGCTTCTCCCTAACCTCCAAGCTTATGAAGGAAGCTAAGCCTAACTAACCACCTCTAGAAGCTTCTACCTAACTACCTAGCTTACAAGGGAAGCTAAACTAAACCTAGCTTCTAAAGGAAGCCAAAACTAGTGAAGGCTATAAAAGGGACCCTAAGGCTTCACTTCTAAGGTTGTTCTTTAGTTCAATAATCTTCATCTCTTCCACAAGTTGAGTGACACAACTTGTAACCCTAATCCCCAATTCAAAATCCAAGCCAAAAATCAAGAACTCCGAGTACCAAATCAAGCATGAAGCCTTCGATCCTTTAGAAAGCGATGCCAGACTTCATCGGAGCAAGTGATCCAAGGAGATCCGCGACTCAAGGAGACGAGCTAAGCCGAAATCGACGATCAAGTTCTTTTCTCTTGTAGATCGAGTGAATTGTAACAAAATTGTTGATAAATAAAGGTGAAATTTCTATATCTTGCTTTCTCTACAATCTTGCATCATGATTCGATCTCAATTCTTGATTGTGTGTCTTGTTATGATGTTTGAGTAAAACTCCGCTCGTGGAGGAATCGAGACGATCAATAGACAATGATGTTACAAATCTTGAAACGATTCTTAATTCCTATAAGTTTTGTAAACTCGTGTAAATTGAAGAATCGGCAACCTAGTTTCGAGCGATGCTTTCTTGATTGTGTTCGCTCTTAATTAGGGATCGACGATCGATTCTTGAATTTACTAGAAGCTAGTTTTGTTGAATGAGATTCATCGAAAGGACAAAGGATGAGATGAAGAAACCCTAGTTTCTTTAAAAAATCCTTAAACCTCGATTAATCGTCATCGATCTAGTATCAAATCATTAATGGATAAGAAAACGTAATCAATAGATTTCATCACGTCTATAGATTCGATCGATTCCTACGAGCCTCACTTCGATTCTTGATTATTGGATTGGATATCATCACTTCTTGATTCTTGATTTTTAAATGTTTTCTTGATTTTAGATTTAGATCTAGTTAATTCTTGAACTTCAACTTTAAAATCTTGAATTGAATTGTCTTTTCTTTCTTTTCTTTAATTTTCAATTCATCTAATTCATATACGAACGGATCTCACTTTCCCTGTGGACGATCCGCACTCGCTAACGCGCTATATCCGACACCCTTATTGATTGCGGTCAAAATATTTTTGGTTGTGATTTCTATACATTTCTAACGACACGAACCGGAAATACGTATCAATCAAATGGCGCCGTTGCCGGGGATCGTGCACTAATTCGTTCGTTTTTGAAATTTGAGTTGAAAAGTTTATTCCATCATAATTTTGAGATCAAAATTCGCGCAAACACTAAACGATTCGTTGTGATTTGTTGTAAGGAAATCTGGAATCTGCTGAGCAATAGGAAATTTTTTTGGAGTATTCCAGAGAGCTCAGTGAAGCAACAGAAGCAGTGCCTGGATTTATTTGTGCAGTGATATCCTGAAATGGCCGCGTTTCCGCGGCAATAGAGGCTTCCCGCGGCTGAACCGCGGTGGGAATAGCTGTTCGCTATAGGAAAATTTCTCAGGTGACTTCTTACTTTCTTATCTTCTCCTCTGTTTGCTCCAATAACCAACTTGCTGCAGGTTTCTTTGCAAAAATTCGCAGCGCCGCAAAAAGCAATAAAATTGTGCGTGTTTTGATTTTTGGTTGTTTGCATATTAATACGGAATTTAAGGGGAACGGCCAAATCCAGATTAGGTGGGGAGTTCATTACCCTTCCTAAGCCCCGAAAATCACAAACTTGCATCCGCATTACCCTTATTAACTAAAAAATATCTAGACATGACTCTAAGGACCGTCGCGGTCACTTAGGACAGAAGAAGGCCGTGGATAATTCATTGCTTATCCGCGTTTCTTTTGTGGTGTCTAATGCAAGTGTGTCTAAGGAAAGTGGTTACTTAATTAGGACCACTACTTACGTAGTGGAGAACCTCCCACTTACCTAGCACTTACCTGGTCACAGGAGAGACAAAAAGGCAGTAGAGGATTGATCTCGTGACTTGTCTTTTGGCAGTTAGGAGCGGTCTAGAGCCTTGACCTAGGTGACCATTAAACTTAGGGTTGCTTGTTGCATTTGTTGTGATTTGCATCATTTTTTCAAAAATCCGTATATTTTTCAAAACAAACACCACTTCATCATTTCCTCTAATTATATTCACGCTGCCACTTGTACTAAACCCTTTTAGTGCAAGATAGGCTGGACACGGGATTCTAGTGCCCGTTTAGTCCGCGTTTCCCCGATCGACTCGGAAGTCGATATTTCTACATTTACTTCTTCTTTACCCACCACCACACCCACATCGATGGATCCTTATCAATCGAACTTCTTTACCACTAATCTGCCGCTGTCCGGAGGTGCGCAGAATCCACCCCGCATCTCTCTCCAAAAGAGGTGTTATCCTATGCGAGGTCCTCTTTCGACCTGCTTATCCATTCCACCAGCCAATGGGGACAATTTTGAGATTAAACCCCAATACATCAACCTTCTACCCAAATATCACGGTCTCGAGACTGAAGACGCATATGTCTTTATCACCAAATTTGAAAATGTATGCGCAATGATGGGTACCTCACAGCTTTCTGTGGATGCTATGCGTCTACGTCTTCTTCCATTTACCTTGTGCGATATAGCCGAGAAGTGGCTGTATAACACTACCGCACATTCCATTTCGAATTGGGAAGAATTCGTTGCAGCATTCCTTAAGAAATTCTACCTTAATCACAAGACAGCTCGAGTCCGTAGCGAAATAAATCAATTCACCCAGCTTCCAAATGAACCATTTTCAAAATGTCTTGACCGCTTCAAGGATCTGTTGGTTCAATGTCCACATCACGGAATCCCGAGATGGGATCTGTGCCGAATCATATATGAGGGCATTAACCCTACCACTAAACAAAGCCTTGAAGCCATGTGTCAAGGCAATTTTATGACTAAAGACGATGGGGAAGCTTGGAAATACTTAGAAGATTTTGCTGAAAAATCTTTACAGTGGGAGAGTCAATCGTTTAGGGGTGGCAATAACCAATCGGATGTTTCCATAGGAGTTAGAGCTGACATTTCAGCTATACACAAGAAACTCGAGACTATGGAAAACAAATTTTTAGCTGCCGCCCTAAATCAAATGTCACTCTCCAAAACTATATGTGGATGCTGTTATGATCCGTCTCATTTGACGGAAGAATGTCCATTTCAAGGTCATGAGCATACAAATGCTGCTTTTCAAAGACCTAGAAATGATCCATTTTCTTCCACTTATAATCAGGGTTGGAGGAATCACCCTAATTTTGCTTGGAACCAATCACACAATCAAAACACGGTTCCAAACCAAAACAATTTCCAAAGGGCTCTTCCACCACAACAGCAACCATTTCACCTGACTCGGCACCCCTACCAATCACAAAACTTTCAAGATCCAGTTAACACACATGCACCGTATAATCCTGCACAGTTGACTGGTACTGATCTCTCTGCTTCACTGGAACGGACTTTTGAAATGTACATGAAATGAATGTCGGCTGAAGTTAAGTCTTCCCTCGATAAATTTGAGAAAAACTCTGACCTCCAGGCTGAGAGTATCAGATCGATGGAAGCAGAAATTGCACGACTAAAAGCCGAAATGAGTGCGAGAGAAAAAGGGAAACTTTCGTCTCAACCCCTACCGAATCCTAGGCATTACAATGTAAATGCCATCACAACGTTGAGATCAGGAAGAGTGCTGAATAATCACGTTGGGGAAGAGTTTGATGATACTGAAAAATCTATCAATAACACCCCGGCTGAGACCCTTCCTCACACACACACTTCTACTTCTGATCCTTGTTCTTCTACCCCCACCGCCTTCTCATGAGCCTATTCTCCGTTTCCCACAAGGCTCGTTACCTCAGCAATCCTCTTCTAGTCCACAGACGATCCCCACTCCTGTTCTGGGATCACGTCTACACACACCGCCTTCTCCTATGATGGACCCAGCGCTTATTGCTAAAGCTCCTTATCCTAATCGGTTGAGGGGTAACAAATCGAGTCCACATATGGAGAAGATTATGGAAATGTTCAAACAGGTTAACATCAACATCCCTCTCCTAGATGCTATTCAACAAGTCCCCGCTTATGCGAAAATTCTTAAAGACTTGTGCACTAGGAAGAGGAAGACTCAAGTGCCAAAGAAGGTCTTCATGTCTAATAATATTAGCACTGCTTTTATCCCACAGCTACCAAAGAAACGTAAGGACCCAGGATGTCCTACGATATCGATTTCTATTAGGGGTAAAAACATCAACCGTGCTCTTCTAGACCTTGGCGCAAGTGTTAACCTACTTCCATACTCTGTTTATGAGCAGCTAGGGATTCGAGAGTTGAAACCAGCTCACTGCACTCTCCAAATGGCAGACCGTTCAATCACCAAACCTATGGGTGAACTAGAGGATGTGTTGATAAAAGTCGGGGAATTTGTATTCCCTGTGGGCTTCATTGTTCTCGATACACAACCTGTAGCAAACCCACGAAGTCAAATTCCGGTGATTTTGGGTCGACCATTCCTTGCCACTTCTAATGCTGTCATTAACTGTAGAAACGGTTCAATGAACTTATCATTTGGAAATATGACAATTGAACTGAACATCTACAAAATTGGAAGTCAGCCATCTGAACCCTCTGCTCATATACTTGATGTGTGCTCTGTCCACGAGATTGCTCCCGAAAGTTGCGGAGTTGATGAACTTTGCTTTGAAGATCTCGACGACACTACCACATCAATGTTTGATCTTGCACATCTTAGTGAGGACACGTTTTCCACGCTTGAGTCTGACACTCCTGACTCATCACCATCCGAGTCTGTTTCTTTCACAGGCTTTGAGCTTCTTTGTGACTCCGAAAATCATTCGATGATCCCACCTTCTATTATTTCTCCGCCAGCATTAGATCTCAAACTTTTACCTTCTCATCTTAAATATGCATACTTAGGTGAGAATGAGTCTTTACCGGTTATCATATCCGCTTCTCTAGCATCAGAGCAAGAGAATGCGCTTTTAATGGTATTGAGATCTAATAGGCAGGCGTTTGGTTGGACCATGGAGGACATCAAAGGGATTAGTCCCTTGATTGTAGAACATCATATACACTTGATGGATGATGCCAAACCAACCCGAGAACCACAGAGACGGTTGAACCCCGTCATGAAAGATGCGGTGAAGAAAGAGATCGTCAAATGCCTTGACAATGGTATTATTTACCTAATCACCGATAGCCAATGGGTGAGTCCAATTCATGTCGTCCCTAAGAAATCTGGCATCACTGTTATTACCAATGAGGCAAATGAGTTAATTCAGACACGCGCCCAAACTGGGTGGCGTGTATGTATTGATTATAGAAAACTCAATGCCGCTACGAGGAAAGACCACTTTCCTCTACCTTTCATTGATCAGATGCTGGAACGCTTAGCTGGACGTGAGTATTATTGCTTTATGAATGGATACTCTGGCTATAATCAGGTCCTCATTGCCAAAAAGGATCAAGATAAAACCACATTTACTTGTCCTTTTGGTACCTTTGCTTATAGACGCATGCCCTTTGGGTTATGCAATGCTCCCGTTACATTTCAGCGGTGTATGATGGGGATATTCTCGGACATGGTCGAGAATTTTTTGGAGATTTTCATGGACGATTTCTCGATTTTCGGAGACTCTTTTTCTGACTGCCTATCGAATCTTGACGCGGTTCTTACTTGTTGCAAAGAGAAGAACTTAACCTTGAATTGGGAAAAATGCCATTTCATGGTCCAAGAGGGAATTGTGCTTGGACATGTTATTTCACGAACAGGCATTGAGGTTGACAGAGCTAAGATAGATGTCATTCAAAACCTTCATCATCCCAAAAGCGTCAAGGATATCCGATCATTTCTTGGCCATGCTGGCTTTTACAGGAGATTCATAAGGATTTTAGCAAAATTGCTAGACCTTTAACTTTTCTCTTGGCCAAGAATACTACCTTCCACTTTGGCTCGGATTGTGAGGCAGCATTCGACTCACTCAAACACTCTCTCACTACAGCCCCCATTTTATCGTCTCCAGATTGGGACCACCCTTTTGAGCTTATGTATGATGCATCGTATTTTGCAGTTGGTGCAGCCTTAGGACAGCACATTGAAAAGATGCCATACGTGATCTATTATGCAAGTAAGACCCTGAACGATGCTCAAATCAACTATACAACTACCGAAAAAGAACTTTTGGCGGTTGTATTTGCATTAGAAAAATTCAGGCCTTACTTGATTGGCTCACCAATAATTGTGTACACTGACCATTCCGCCTTGAAACATCTTTTGGCTAAGAAGGATGCTAAAGGTAGGCTAATATGTTGGATCCTTCTATTACAAGAATTTTGATCTTCTTATCAAAGATAAGAAAGGATGTGAAAACGTTGTAGCCGACCATCTTTCACGCATCTCTTCTTCACCTGTGACCCTGCCGATTAATGATTCTTTTCCAGACGAACAACTCTTGAACGTATCCAATGAACCTTGGTTCAGGGATATTGTGAACTATCTTGTTATGGGACTTATACCCAGCGATTGGTCAAAACAGGACAAACATCGTTTTCTATCCCAAGTAAAACATTTTTATTGGGATGAACCTTATCTGTTTAAGTATTGTCCTGACCAGATCATTCGCCGGTGTGTCCCGAATGAGGAATTCAAGAGTATTCTATCTTTTAGTCTTGATCAGGCATGTAGGGGTCACTTCGGTCCTAAAAAGACGGCGGAGAAGGTTTTGCAATGCAGTTTTTATTGGCCGACCTTGTTCAAAGATGCATTTGATCATTGCAAAACCTGTATACAGTGTCAACACACGGGTAGGATTTCCCGGAGAAATGAGATGCCACAGCAACCCATCTTAGTGGTTGAAATTTTCGATGTTTGGGGCATTGACTTTATGGGTCCCTTTCCCAACTCCTTTGGGAATCTGTACATACTGCTTGCGGTTGATTACGTCTCAAAGTGGGTTGAATCTATTCCTTGTCGCACTAATGACAAGAAAGTTGTCATTAAGTTCTTAAAAGAAAACATCTTTTCGCGATTTGGACACCCACGCGCTATCATTAGCGATAACGGGACACATTTCTGCAACAGGTCTTTCGAGACTTTGATGTGGAAATACGCAATCAAGCACAAACTTTCCACACCCTATCATCCCTAAACGAGCGGGCAGGCTGAGATTTCGAATAGACGGATCAAACAAATCCTGGAGAAAACTTTTGCGAAGAATAGAAAAGATTGGTCGACCAAATTGACGGATGCTCTTTAGGCATTCCGAACTGCATATAAAACCGATCTAGGGATGTCTCCTTATAGGTTAGTGTTTGGGAAGGCTTGTCACTTGCCAGTCGAGATTGAGCACAAAGCAATGTGGGCTATTAAAGAAATCAACTTTGACTTGAATCAAGCCTGCAACTTTCGGAAGCTGCAATTAAACGAGCTAAGAGAACTCCGCGATGAAGCTTATGATAACGCTGTAATTGTAAAGAATCAGACTAATGTTTTTCACGATAAAAACATTTTGAGGAAAACATTTACACCTGGTCAACATGTCCTTCTTTATGATTCACGACTACACCTACACGCGGGTAAGCTACGATCTCGGTGGAAGGGACCTTTTGTTGTGCGGTCTGTATACTCGCACGGGGCAGTTGAGGTAGAAAATGTTAAAAACGGTACATTTTTCAAAGTGAATGGACATAGATTAAAGCTGTATTTTTCCACTGACCCCACGGAGGAGCTCCTGTTCTTACAGGAGCCATTTTATCTTGATTAAAATTCCTCCGTCTCACCTCCATGTCCTGTAAATTACTGTATTATCTTTCGAATGGGGCTGAGTGAAGAAAATAAGTTTAGGGGAGGATCTTCACTTAAATATTTTGCTCCCATTAATAAATTTCCTCCCAGGCTTACAGTTTTTTTATAAGATAGCAGATAGCAATAGTGAGGACACTGTTGAAAACAAGTTTGGGGGAGGTTTGTGCTTATTTGCGCATCATTTGCATATCACTTTGCATAAGCACAAAACATTTTCAAAACCCATAAAAATTTAAAATTTTCAAAAATAGAAATAAAATTTTTGTACATAAATAAGATAATAAAAGATTAGATAGTGAAAACTTACATCCAAAAGATTAGAAAAATTTAAGAAAACCAAGAAAATTAGAAGTTTTCTTATACGAACTAGTAACAAGTAGTTATGAGCCGTTGTCCCAAGGGTTAGTAAGATGGAGGAAGTCACTAATCTGAGGATAAAAATAAGTCTGAAAAACAGTTCCTATTCTGGAAGCCAAACATTTGAACGTTGATACCCTATTATTCGCACTCACAGGTCTTGAAACTCGGGATAGTAGAGGATACCTTGAAATGTTCTTGTCTAAAAGCCGATGTATGAAGGAAATGAAAAAATGAATAAAATATAAAAATGGTGAGAAAAATGAACACTGGTTTTGTTATCGCCAAGGCAGCAATAAAAAAATATAGCGAGGGTGGCTCTTCACCTAGTGCCTTAGACCAACTGGTCTGGGAGTCACTGCTAAGCCTTAGGTGGTGCAAGACGAGGAAAAACACCGTATAAGCTAGCACATGAGTAATCGGTCGGTTAGAATCTCAAGAAGTATTAACGGTCGCATGAAAGTGTGTGAGAAAATTCATCTAAATATTCAAAAGTACTGAGGCAGATGGACAAGAGTATGATAGCTTGAATTGAATTCTCCGGGTGTAGGGATGTCTATTACACACACGTAGGGTTATATGATCGATGTTTGGAAGACAGATAGGAATGAAGAATAAAGACGATGTTTTATTGAGGGGTGATGTGATTTCTAACATCTTTTCATGACTATTAAGATAGGGCTCATGACAACCGAAAAGCTAGCATAGTTGGAAACCCTAATTTTCAAAGTCTTTCTTTTACAATTCTTATCTTTATATGTAACTTTCACGATCTTCCTTTTATTATTGGATTTTGTGGGTGCAATCCGCTGAAAACCCTCAGGAGACAACACTCCTCCTACTAGGGACACCTAGAGGTTTAAAGGCTTGTTGCACATGCTCAGTGCAATCGTGTTCCCTACGAAAGTGTGCTAGTTAGTTTTTCTTTATTTTCTCCTTCTCTTTTTAATAAAACAGTTCGCTCGAGACGACCGAAAATAAATTTGGGGGAATTTGATCAGTCGAAAATATTGCATTTTTAACATGTCAATTTCCCTACCATTTGCACTCATCTAGAGGTGTTCGGTATTAATATAGCACATATTAGCAAAACAACCGTAAAATACAAAATTACTTGTGTTATACTTTGAAACCGACACTTTGAGGTAAATTGAGTGTTTATCATGGCAACACATCATCTTTGTATAGCGCAACACTTGTTTCGAGAATCTGTGCAGGAAATTCCAGGGGAAAAGTAAAAACAGTTAAAAGTGCTAAGAAAAATACGCCAAGTCCAAGACTTGAAATCTGGCAGTGATCAAGAAATAATTAAAAGATTCCACACATCAGTAAACATCACTAAAGCCAACATCCAGCAGTACAGGAATTCCCACACAGAGAGGCAGCAAAACGGTCGCGGATCCGCGGCCGGAGCAGGGAATGTGACGCGGATCCGCGGTCACGTGAGGGTGACGTCAGCAGATGTTTACTCTAGTATTCTCAGTTCAGCCTCAGAACCTCATCAAGCTACTGCAAATTCCAGAATTCTCCAGAATCTTCTGCAAGAACAGCAAGGCTCCTTGGTACAAGATAATCATGTTCAAGCTTCCAAAGTAAGCTACTTAACTACCTAAGCCTAGAAGCTTCTCCCTAACCTCCAAACTTATGAAGGAAGCTAAGCCTATCTAACCACCTCTAGAAGCTTCTACCTAACTACCTAGCTTACAAGGGAAGCTAAACTAAACCTAGCTTCTAAAAGAAGCCAAAGCTAGTGAAGGCTATAAAAGGGACCCTAAGGCTTCACTTCTAAGGTTGTTCTTTAGTTCAATAATCTTCATCTCTTCCACAAGTTGAGTGACACAACTTGTAACCCTAATCCCCAATTCAAAATCCAAGCCAAAAATCAAGAACTCCGAGTACCAAATCAAGCATGAAGCCTTCGATCCTTTAGAAAGCGATGCCAGACTTCATCGGAGCAAGTGATCCAAGGAGATCCGCGACTCAAGGAGACAAGCGAAGCCGAAATCGACGATCAAGTTCTTTTCTCTTGTAGATCAAGTGAATTGTAACAAAATTGTTGATAAATAAAGGTGAAATTTCTATATCTTGCTTTCTCTACATTCTTGCATCATGATTCGATCTCAAATCTTGATTGTGTGTCTTGTTATGATGTTTGAGTAAAACTCCGATCGTGGAGGAATCGAGACGATCAATAGACAATGATGTTACAAATCTTGAAACGATTCTTAATTCCTATAAGTTTTGTAAACTCGTGTAAATTGAAGAATCGGCAACCTAGTTTCGAGCGATGCTTTCTTGATTGTGTTCGTTCTTAATTAGGGATCCACGATCGATTCTTGAATTTACTAGAGGCTAGTTTTGTTGAATGAGATTCATTGAAAGGACAAAGGATGAGATGAAGAAACCCTAGTTTCTTTAAAAGATCCTTAAACCTCGATTAATTGTCATCGATATAGTATCAAATCTTTAATGGATAAGAATACATAATCAATAGATTTCATCACGTCTATAGATTCGATCGATTCCTACGAGCCTCATTTCGATTCTTGATTATTGGATTGGATATCATCACTTCTTGATTCTTGATTTTTAAATGTTTTCTTGATTTTAGATTTAGATCTAGTTAATTCTTGAACTTCAACTTTAAAATCTTGAATTGAATTGTCTTTTCTTTCTTTTCTTTAATTTTCAATTCATCTAATTCAAATACGAACGGATCTCACTTTCCCTGTGGACGATCCGCACTCGCTAACGCACTACATCCGACACCGTTATTGATTGCGGTAAAAATATTTTTAGTTGTGATTTCTATACATTTCTACCGACACAAACCGGAAATACGTATCAATCAGGTCTCCTTTTTGGATCGAAATTTTTTGGTGCTCTGTGGGCTTGATTTTGGGGTTTCAGGTATTGTTTGATTAGCCCAGTTTGCATGTGATGTTAAGAGTTCATTTGGGGCTAATACGGAGTGTTTCGTATTCATTATTTAACGTCGTTTCGGGTTTAGTTTGATATGGATGCAGTAGTTGGAATCCATATTTAATTAGTTTTGTGAAAACTAGTTAGTGCTTATAAATCTAGTGTTTTAGCCTCGGGAGATCGATTGCCACGAAGTTTCGATTCGGATCGAAACTCCATCGCAATCGCGTATCGTATGCGAATACTCGCCGAATAACTTTACTAGATAGACTCGCCCCATTGTCCCAACCAAGTGACTGTAAGAGAACCCTGTTGCCAATAGCACCTACTCGGGTGCTCGCGGCCACGGTGTTCCGCCTAAGTGCACTTGGTCGATGGCATCGGGGATGCAGCCATCTACTATAGTTTCTAACGCGTATTCGATCGAGAAGTCGGGAATCTTGTTAAATTACCAAACTAAATTATTGAATAGTGTTTTTGATATGAGAATAAAATGCGGGGTATATAGAGTTAGGCATGAAATTCGGAATATGAGATATTCAGGGTTTATAATGTCTAAGGATATGTTGATTCTAATTATTACAGTTTTACATTTCTTTTCTGCGACTGTAAGTGTAATACGTGGGGTATCCCAAATCTCGTTGCTATATGTCAACGGAATTTGGGATACGCGTATTTACTTACGTTGATGATATATGATATTATGTGTCGCTGATATGTTTTATTGGATCGTCGTGAATGAATAGTCAGGGTTTTATGTAAGATGAGAGTTTTTCAATTTTCATTCATTTAAATTGTTGTATGTAATATTCTTTTATTGGGGCACTTCCGTGTTGACGATGATGTTACCACTGATGTATATTATTTACTTTTACGCATTAGGATAGACCCAAGACGGGGAGCACAAGTAACCGGGTTCTAGGGTCCAGTGGGAGACCATCTCAAGGAGTTGAGACCAGGTCTCCTAACTCTACAATTGGTAGGGTTACTTGACGCTCTCGTAAGGGTCTATGGGATATGTGTTTGGTTATTCATCACGACGGTGGAATCGGTGTTTTACATTACTGGCTAAATTTAAAACACGGAAATCCTACTATATCCAATATTTCATATGTTGCTTCTGCTGCTTGGTTCTGTGATATTGTAAGTCGACGTTAGACACCCCACAAATTGCGGGGAGGCGGAATAGGTAAAATAATCATTTTGTTTAAAAGAAACATCGACTAACTTACGGATCTTTACCAAACCTTAACTAACAACATCATAGGAGGGATTAGCAACTATGAAAGAAGATTATACCTAATGAACCAAGTCCTTCTTGTTCTCTTTGACCACCTCCTCGTCGGCCTCCTCTTTGTAATAGAAGATCCACCCGAGAGCTACTACTCCAAGCTTGACCTCTAACTTGAGGTAACTAGGTTACTCAAAGTGCTAATCAAAGCAACCTAGGGAATATAGAGTAGGATTAGGGATTAATAAGTCTTGCTAACCCTTGATCTCAACACATGAGAGGTTAGGGTTAGTGTTTGAAGAGAGAGAGAGCTTGAGGAGAGAGAAGGTGAGAGTGAGAATGATATGAAATAATATCTCATCTTGAATATATGAAGCATAATGATTTATTAAATGAATAAATAAAATGGTTTATCAACCATGCTTCATTTATTCACTTTGTGTGATTCATCTCATGAGTCATTAGTCATTAAATGCATCATTAACTCTATAGATGAATCACACTAATGAGTCACTAAATCAATAAATGCAAATACCACCTTAGCCCTCAAGTCATCATCTTTCTAGAAGCTTCTCGACAATTTACGAGAACGCCCCTCCTATCCGTGAAAACACAGAAATATTTTAGACTGTATAAATCCAATAATACGATACTAGAATCTGGCTTAAACCAAAGCCCGCTAGTAAAAACTGTCCGAACATCGTACGTGCATAAATGCACGTGTGCGTCCGAACCCTTGTCGTAAAACCATACGACCTCTATATCGTTTCGCCCGGAGCATGGAAACTCTCTGTGTGGGACTCTAAAGACTCGACTACTACGCTGGCAGTGGGTTTAACCACAGACCGCAAGCGGCACTAGCTGTACATAACGGTCCCCAGGTAAATGTCGATAAGAAGACCGATGAGGAAACCAATCCGAACTCCTACTGAGCCTGATGTGACAATCTCCGTACAGTCCAGTATGTTCGTCTAGGACTATCGCATATCAGGCCTAGGGGGGCGGCAAGCGTCATTCCCCTAAAAGCGGTATAAGTCGTATCGGAGCGAAGCCCATTACACCTTGAGAAACTATTGGAAAACCTACCAGTAAATCTCGCTTGCCCTGGCCAGGGACTTTGCGTAATGGCTCTCCAGACACAGCGCGATATCAACTCCCAATACCGGGAGAGACGAATCCTGTCTAACCGCCACTGCCTCCAAGTGCTCGGGACTGCACCCAACTGCTACCTGTTTGCACGATTCCTTTGAGCCGTGGTAGGGTAGCAATCTAAGAACAGTGGGAACACACTCGAGGCAAAGCAGCAGTGTCAAGTCTGCGGACTATGCTGTACTCATGTCACCTGAGAACTGTTAACTGACGATGGGTATAATACCAACCAACAGTTCCCCGCGAGTCCTGTCCGGTATACCCGTAACCCAACGAGAACCTGTATACTATCTCCAGTACAACGTACTGATGGCTGTGGGACAGACCATCTCCCCAACTGGGATGAGAAGCGTACACACTAGTCTACTCCGGAGTATCGATGCCTTGTCTCGATAATCCTACGACTAGGGACCTGAAAAAGGATGTGCTTGTAGACTACCCAGCCCCCACTAGTGTGACTGCCATCACAACGCTGGTAGTTAAGCAAGATCCTAAGGGCTCTATCAATACGTACATACATATTAAGATAGATATAAATCAAGTAGCATACTACCATGTTTAGCAAGACTGTTAATATAACTGTGAATATCCAAGCTTCCATTAAGTAATATACAAGCCAGTATAATACAATAATGGCCCCTAGGGCATATACACTAACAGATATTGATCATATAACTGCGTGAGACGAATGTTCTATTATATATATGATATATAATAAACGTTGCTTATGTTTTGCACCTGCGCTAGTCCAGCCCCCGCTCTGCCGGTAGTTAAGTAACCTAACGGTGCATGACGGGCCCAGTGGCAAATACAGATGGCATAAGCGTATGTTCTATTTTCATTTCACTTTTCTTTAATGTTTAAGAAACATTAAATGATGGGACTTCATTAATAAGATTAATGAAAAGAAAGAAACCTAAAAATGTTGCAGAATCAAATTTTCAAAAAGGGTAGCTCTAGTTTTGCTTTGCATAGTGGTATTCCTTGATGAATATCCAGCACCTCATTCGATGAGGAAAAAGCCTAAATCCCTTCACCGGGAGTGACCTCTTTAGTGAAACTAGCAAATGCTATAACTCACTCGGTTTTGTTTTTGATTGCTTCTCTAGTTCTTGCTTTGCATAGTGGTATTCATGAATATCCATCACCTCATTCGATGAGGTAAGAGCCGAGATCCCTTCACCGGGAGTGACCTTTTTAGAGAAACTAGAAAAACCCTCAAAAACACTCATTTTCAAAATCACTAGATTCTACAACGATATCAAGTTCATTATGATCATGGTTTTCTTAAAAACCTGCATAGCCCTCCGTCATTTCAGATAAGTACTATTTAGTATTTGTGCTGCGTTAGTTGACCATAGCCAAGGCGTAGTGCGCGGTAGCAAATTAATGCTTGTCTGCAGCATGTGATGTGATTGGATTAGGGTAGTCGTGCGGCTTTGTTGACCTTAGCCAAGGGTCGCACGGGTGGGTTTGATTCAATCAAGAAATGATGGGTTGAACTTGGCTAGCACTTATGATTTGTTGACTATAACCAAGGTCATAAGTTTCTAGGGGTAAAAACCATTATCGGGAATTTCAAGTGTTGAAATTTGAAATGAGATTGCATACTTTCTATATGATAGTTGGATCCCGATACCCACTGCGAGTAAGAGTTACTCCTGGGAGAGTTTTGCACTTTACAATTAGCTAATCCAGTAGGTGTTTAGAAAGGTGTCAATGGGGTTATGCCTCTAGGTAAACAAGGTTTATTTTAATTAGGTTCGTGCGAAAGCATGGGGAACCTCTCTCGGAGTACCAATACGTGCCTGATCGAACGATTGGCGAACCTGTAGGGTGTAATTAATCCCGGTTAATTTTACCTTTTAGGGTTTGAAGGAAGATTTGATAAAAACAGTGTGAGCCATCCTGATTAGATAAAATAACCAATCTAATCTTGCAAAGAGCGCACGCAAAGTGATTACCCTTCTCTCTCTCCTGGTAGCAACTAATGAAATGCCTTAATTAAGATAAAAATATAGATGTATTGACCGAACCTACTTATTGTACTGGGCTAGGTTCTGCTCTACCTTATGATTGTCATAAGTCTGAGCAAGGAATAGAGGAATATCCGGATTCCCACACCACCCAAATGAAGAATAAACATGTTGATGCATTATCTTTGGGTGTGTTCGTAACCAAAAACTGTTTCTCAGTTATCTCTACATCCTGGGTATTGGATGTAGGGTTATTTGGAACGACCACAAGGTTTCTCAAGGTATCTATCATGCCTTATTTTAAAATTTCTAGTGTGCCAAACAACCTAACCTAGGATCTAACTAGAGTTTTAGGAGCTAAACTAAAATGTAAACAACTTTACATAGAAAGTGAATGAGGAATACAACTGTTGGGGTAAAAATTTACACCCCGGTTGACCAAGTCAAAATCAAAGTCAACCCCAAGCCAGGTGGGCCCAAGCCCAGGTCAAGCGGGCCCATGCCCAAGTCGAACCCGCAGCCAGCCTCCCCATGCCAACAACAAAATCATGTAATAAATAATTTTTATGTAATTGTTTATGCATGAATGTAAACAAAATGGGCAACTTGCCAATATTTTGTAAGCCCATGGCTTATGTGCAAAAATGAAATGGCACATGAGCCATGGGATGGCTAAAATGCCATTTTTGTAAAGCCCAAGGGGCTATATGTAAATATGTAAGCCTATATAAGGCAACATGATGATGAATAAAAAAACACTTTTCATTCTCAAAAAAAAAACCTAGGGTATGTATCTCTTTCCCTTTTCTGAAGGTCTCAAACCTTCTTCTTTCTTTTGAATTAAATCAAGAGTTTTACTCTTCCTTTTCAAAAACAAAATAGTTTTTCACCACGAAACCCACAAAGGGGAACTTGGATCTGTCATCAGATCTCAAAAAGGAGAGATTTTGAGATCTCACATCTCTTGATCTTCAAGATCCAGCTAACAGAGGAGGAGGAAGAAGAACCCCTTCCATTAACCCCAAAAACACACTTAGGAGTCCAACTCCACTCTGATTTCTCCTCCGAGAATCTTTTTAGGCTAAAAGCCTCTTTTTCTCGCCGGCGCTCAAGCGCAAAGCGCCAACGTGCCGACATGTGGCGCGCTTGCGCTCAAGCGCCCCGCGCTCAAGCGCCCCGCGCTCAAGCGCAAAGCGCCCACGTGCCGACACGTGGCGCGCTTGCGCTGAAGCGCAAGCGCTCTAGCGCAAGTCGCCCCAGTGCCGACACGTGGAGCGCTTGCGCTCGAGCGCAAGTCGCCCCGGTGACGACACGTGGCGCGCTTGCGCTCCAGCGCAAGCTCTCGAGCGCAAGTCACCCCAGTGCCGACACGTGGCGCGGTTGCGCTCAAGCGCACAGCGCTCTGGCGCAAGTTGCCTCCGTGCCGACACGTGGCGCACTTGCGCTCAGGCGCCTAGCGCTCAAGCGCAAGTCGCCCCCGTGCCGACACGTGGCGCACTTGCGCTCGAGCGTCAGGTGCTGAAGCGCAAAGCGCCCACGTGCCGACACGTGGCGCACTTGCGCTACAGCGTGCTTGCGCTACAGCGCCCTATGCTCAAGCGCAGAGAGCCCACGTGCCGACACGTGGCACGCTAGCGCCTGAGCGCACAGCACCTGGGCGCACAGCGCCCAAGGCGCTGGCCCCACGCATCCTTTGGATGCCTTTTCCCCCTCTCTCTTTTATATATATATATATATATATACATATATACATATGTATACATATGTATACATATGTGCATACACACATACTCCACGACACTGTCCCTGTTAGAAAAAATTTCTAACGGGGCGCTGCCCCGCACCGCGCAAGGGGGCTGCTAGCCCCTTTGACTCCCAGCCCGCTATCCGGGTAGCGGGACCCCCGTAAAAACTCTGCGTGGCTCCCGATATATTTAAACCCCCCCTCCAAAACAAAACACACGTACACTGCACATTGAGTTCGCATGACCAGTTTAACCCATTAATCGGAGGTTCCCTCGCCCCAAAGTAGAGGGGTAATTAACGTCAGCTTAGTCCGCGGCTGCTGGAGATTTGGATCCCCACAATCAATAAAACCCGGCCTACCCTAGGCAGGGGGAATCTGTAGTATACGCCAGACAAGCGTGCGCGTATTCCCATCTCAATGGGGTGACGAAAAACACCCTACAGGTTCTGGCACGCCCGGTGGGACCAATCTCTCCTCCCATATCTCGAGTTAAACGTTCATGCGAACTCAATCAATATACATACCTATATTAAAACTAAAATAATGCTTTGTCATGCAGGTTTTCAAGCAATCACTCTCCAACAATGTCTCCAATGACGATCTCAGCTCTCAGCAAGACTCCCGTCTCCTACACGATGAAGATGGACTCCAGGACGGTCCTTCCGGCCAGTCTCGGGTGACAATGGGAGGAGGAGCCGCTGCCATTCGGCTCTATCCTGTTCGTGTCAGCTAACGCCAATCCCGCTCCTCAAGCTGCAGCAACAGACTGGCCGGTCTCGAAAAGAAAGAGACCAAATGTGGTGATCTCGAGGGCGCCCCAACCCAAACGCAAGTCGGTGTCTGAACGACTTTCCTTGGCCCCAACTGGGGGCAAGGCCAACAACACCAACAAAGCTACAACGCGTCTTGAGCAATCTCCAGCGGCACCTCTGACAACTGCTCGATTGGGTGTCTTCTCAAGCCTCCCCGTCACTCAGCCTATGGCGGCTTCCCGAAGAGCAGAAGCCTGCCAAGCGCTTAAGGCAGAGAAGCTGAGGCAGAAGCGGCTCAGATATAGAGCCAACAAAAGGGCTAGGGCTCTGGCCATATTAAAATTTATGAATTTCCAAAGCCTGGACCGCTCCGCGAAACCAGCCGCCAAAGACAAAGAGATGGCTGGGTATGTGTTCCGCACTGTCTATATGGCCGGACATCAAGAAACGAACCCGCCTACGCTTCACAGCCATGGTGATGATATGGTTGACGCTACCCAGCATCGGCTCGATCTAAATGATGAAGAGCCCGCTCAGACTGATAAGCCAGAGGAGCCCGTGGTTCCAGCGGAATTGAGCTCAGGCAATAAAGATTACCCGGTTGTCATAGCCGGAACTACAGAACAAGCATTATTCCAATGGCTTCAAAGGCAATTTCAGGATAGGGATGAGAAGATGGCCGAGGTCTATTCCAAAGTCGACGAGCCGGCAAACGTCGTGGCAGATCTCGCGACCCAAGTCGCCCGATTGCAATTACAGCAGAATCAAATTGTGGCTCATGAGCCAGGGATTGATACCCGGGGGCAGCCAACTGATATCCCTTCCAACCTAAAAGCGGAGCGCCTTCGCGAAAAACGGCCGCAATCAGCCTCCAGTCCCTCTGATACATACGTCGGGGGGGAATCTCCTCTGAAAGAGAAGCTGGAGAAGGTATACTCCTTCAAAAGGGAAAAAGTCCACAAGATATTCAAGGACGCCCTAAGAAACGGTCTACAACTGCCGGAATCAAAGAGACCGCAAGAAGAGAATATGACCGACGACCCAGAATATTGCCCCTATCACAGGGTGATAGGTCATGCCATTGAGGACTGCGTCATCTTCAAATATTGGGTCGAAAGGCAATACAAGACGGGAGAGATAAAACTGTCTAAAGGCGTGTTAGCAAACAGTCAAGCTACGACCGCCGATTTCATGCAAATGGAGACCGGAGCCTTTCGGGAACCTGATCCTCCCAGACATGTGCCATTATCTGAAAAGGGCGAACCAAAGACCGATCGGCCTCGAGGACCAGCATCAGTAAAGGCACCTACTCCAATGGAGAGAAAGAAGAAGGTATACTCCTTCAAGAGGGATGAAGTCCGCAAAATATTCATGGACGCCTTGAACAACGGTTTGCAACTGCCTATTCCAAAGAGGCCACAGGAAATGAACTTGACCGGCAATCCCGTATACTGCCCATATCATAGAGTGGTGGGTCATACCATCGAAGACTGCTATATTTTCAAAGATTGGGCGGAGGACTAATATAAGCTTGGAAAAACCTCACAATCCTCGGATGTATCGGCAAGCAGCGGAGCTAGGTCATCATCACAGCTCCGCCAAGATCAAAGTTCAAGGAGCTGGGATAAGCAAAAAGGACCACCACGTCATTAAACTGGGAACACCTAATGACCTCTACGTCGTTAAACTGGAAACAGATGACCTCTACGTCGTTAAACTGGAAACAGATGACCTCTACGTCGTTAAACTGAAAACAGATGACCTCCAAGTTGTTAAACTGGAAACAGAGGACCACCACGTCGTTAAACTGGGAACGATCGACCACCACGTCATTAAACTGGGAACAATCGACCACCACGTCATTAAACTGGGAACAATCGACCACCACGTCATTAAACTGGGAACAATCGACCTCTAAGTCGTTAAACTGGGAATGTAAAAAGAAATATGTGAATAAACAAAAAAAAATTGTAAATAAAAGGAAAAAAAATATATAAATAAATAAAGCCGAAATGATTGGGCAACTCGCAATAAAAATCAGCGAGTGAAAATAAAAATGAGAATAAAGCCGAAATGATGGGGCAACCGCGAATAAATAGCCGAAATGATAGGGCAATCATGATCTTCGCGATAAGAAAAGCTGAAATGATAGAGCAACCGCGGTAAAACAAAAACAAAAACAAAAAAAATTCAGTTTCCCAAAATTCTTTCGGCCCTACGGTTAGTCCCCAAATTGACTACCGTATACAATCCACGGGCTCAAATAATTCTCAGCATATCCATGCCCCACCGTAATCACCAGTTACGCGGCTGGTCTCCGCCTTTGGAGTTATGCTCCATTGAGAAGACCCACTCATGTGTCCTCACGATACATGAGGAGAACAAACCTTTGTGGGATCCTTACGACTCACAAAGGAAAAACACACTTAGGAGTCCTCACGACTTCTAAGGAGAAAATACACCTGCTGGATCCTCACGACCCGTAGGGAGAAAATGCTTTTATGGGACCCTCACGGCCCATAAAATTGAAAAGCCTTAGGCGATAGGGACCTAAACCCGTCTCCTAAGCCATCGCTCCGCCAACAAGAGTAGGCAAATGATGAATTGCTCCCGGCACCTCTGCTTCAGTGTTAGCAACGCTGATGCTGGTCCCTACCCTAAAATTCTAAGCTCGCCATCAATAGACCCCTAAGTCTTTAAACTGGAAACAGATGACCTCCAAGTCGTTAAACTGGAAACAGATGACTACCAAGTCGTTAAACTGGGAACAGATGACCTCTATGTCATTAAACTGGAAACAGATGACCTCTAAGTCGTTAAACTGGAAACAGTAGACCTCTAAGTCTCTAAACTGGAAACAGATGACCACCAAGTCGTTAAACTGGAAAAAGATAGACTCCTAAGTCTTTAAACTGGAAACAGATGACCTCTAAGTCGTTAAACTGGAAACAGATGACCGCTAAGTCGTTAAACTGGAAACAGATGACCGCTAAGTCGTTAAACTGGGCACCACAGACCCCCTAAGTCTTTAAACTGGAAACAGATGACTGCTAAGTCATTAAACTGGAAACAGTTGACCTCTAAGTCGTTAAACTGGGAACGAGGGAAATCCACTCATGTGTCCTCACGATACATGAGGAGAACAAACCTTTGTGGGATCCTTACGACTCACAAAGGAAAAACACCCTTAGGAATCCTCACGACTCCTAAGGAGAAAATACACCTGCGGGATCCTTACGACTCGCAGGGAGAAAATGCTTTTATGGGACCCTCACGGCCCATAAAATTGAAAAGTCTTACGTGACAGGGATCTAAACCTGTCTCCCAAGCCATCGCTCCCCAACCCCAAAGTGGCGAATGATGAGTCGCTCCTGGTACCATATTCCAGTGTAGCGATGCAGACGCCAACCAAATTCCAAATCCCATACCCCAACGGCGAATGATGAGTCGCTCCTGGTACCATATTCCAGTGTAGCGATGCAGACGCCAACCAAATTCCAACTCCCATACCCCAACGGCGAATGATGAGTCGCTCCTGGTACCATATTCCAGTGCAGCGATGCAGACGCCAACAAAGACCCAAAGTGCTTTTGGCCCTACGGTCTAGATCATACATCCTGCAAAACCGTATACAATCCACGGGCGTAAAACAATCCCGATCTCTCCAAAAAAAGAAAAAAGAAAAAAAGAACGGTATGTCCACAAGCAAAATGGGCACGGATGAAAACCCGAAAGGGCTCCGTGAGTAAAAACAGCAGGACTGCCGGCGAGTTTGTGAAAACCCGAAAGGGCGCAAACTCGTAAAAGAAAAAAAAGAAATGAAATGCACTCGCAAAGTCCTCTCGATTTTGTGAGGAGAAAATTCCCGCGTGAGATCCCTACGACTCACCAAAGAGCAACACACTTAGGAGTCCCCACGACTCCTAAGGAGAAAATACACCTACGGGATCCTTACGACCCGTAGGGAGAAAATGCTTTGAGAGACCCTTACGGCTCACAAAATGGAAAAGCCTTAGGTGACAGGGATCTAAACCTGTCTCCTAAGCCACCAAATCCCAAATCCTCTCGGGGCACATGATGAGTTGCTCCTGGCATTATTCCAGTGCAGCAATGCAGATGCCAAACGAAAAAAACCAAATCTAAATCCTCCCGGGGCAAATGATGAGTTGCTCCTGGCATTATTCTAGTGTAGCAATGCAGATGCCAAAAAAAAAACCAAATCCAAATCCTCCCGGGGCACATGATGAGTTGCTCCTAGCATTATTCCAGTGCAGCAATGTAGATGCCGACAGAAAACCAATTCCCAAATCCTCTCAAAGACAGATGATGATTCGCTCCTGGCACCATATTCCAGTATAGCGATGCTGATGTCAACTCAAATCAAAACAAACCAACCAATTCCAACAGCGACACTCCGCGCCGGGGAAAAGTCGATCAGCGACACTCCGTGCCGGGGAAAAGTCAACCCGACACTCCGCGCCGGGGAAAAGTCCATCAGCAACACTCCGCGCCGGGAAAAAGTCAACCCGACACTCTGCGCCGGGGAAAAGTCGATCAGCGACACTCCGTGCCGGGGAAAAGTCGATCAGCGACACTCCGCGCCGGGGAAAAGTCGATCAGCGACACTCCGCGCCGAGGAAAAGTCGATCAGCGACACTCCGCGCCGGGGAAAAGTCAACCCGACACTCCATGCCGGGGAAAAGTCGATCAGCGACACTCCGTGCCGGGAAAAAGTCAACCCGAAACTCCGCGCCGGGGAAAAGTCGATCAGCGACACTCCGTGTCGGGGAAAAGTCAACCCGACACTCCGCGCCGGGGAAAAGTCCATCAGCGACACTCCGCGCCGGGGAAAAGTCAACCCGACACTCCGCGCCGGTGAAAAGTCGATCAGCGACACTCCGTGCCGGGGAAAAGTCAACCAGCGACATTCGGCGCCAAGGAAAAGTCGATCAGCGACACTCCGTCTCGGGGAAACGTCAACCAGCGACACTCCGCATTGGGGAAACGTCCAACAACAGGCACTCCGTCTCGGGGAAACGTCCAACAGCAGACACTCCGTCTCGGGGAAACGTCAACCAGCGACACTCCGCGTCGGGAAAACGTCCAACACAGACACTCTGTGCCGGGGAAACGTCAAGCAGACACTCCGTACCGGGGACACGTCAACCAGCGACACTCTGCATCGGGGAAACGTCTAACACAGACACTCCGCATCAGGGAAACGTCCAACAGCGACACTCCGTGCCGGGGAAACGTCAAGCAGACACTCCGTGCCGGGGACACGTCAACAAGCGACACTCCGTCTCGGGGATACGTCAACCAGCAGACACTCCACGCTGGGGACACGTCGACCAGCGACACTCTATCTCGGGGAAACGTCCAGCAGACACTCCGTCTCGGGGACACGTCAACCAGCCGATACTCCGCCTCGGGGAAACGTCGACCAGCGACACTCCGGGCCGGGGGCACGTCAACGAAATCACTCCGGGCTAGGGAAACGTCTACCACGGACACTCTATCTCGGAGACGCGTCAAGCGCCGACCGTCCATGTCGTAAAAAGGGCAGTGCATCCCAAAAAGTGGGAACCAAAGCAAGTCTCCTCGATGCAAAAGAAGATCCATCAATTTCGTGCACATGACCCACATATGCTGTGTGCATTTATTGATGGGGGGCAATTTGTTGGGGTAAAAATTTACACCCCGGTTGACCAAGTCAAAATCAAAGTCAACCCCAAGCCAGGTGGGCCCAAGCCCAGGTCAAGTGGGCCCATGCCCAAGTCGAACACGCAGCCAGCCTCCCCATGCCAACAACAAAATCATGTAATAAATAATTTTTATGTAATTGTTTATGCATGAATGTAAACAAAATGGGCAACTTGCCAATATTTTGTAAGCCCATGGCTTATATGCAAAAATGAAATGGCACATGAGCCATGGGATGGCTAAAATGCCATTTTTGTAAAGCCCAAGGGGCTATATGTAAATATGTAAGCCTATATAAGACAACATGATGATGAATAAAAAAACACTTTTCATTCTCACAAAAAAAACCTAGGGTTTGTATCTCTTTCCCTTTTCTGAAGGTCTCAAACCTTCTTCTTTCTTTTGAATTAAATCAAGAGTTTTACTCTTCCTTTTCAAAAACAAAATAGTTTTTCACCACGAAACCCACAAAGGGGAACTTGGATATGTCATCAGATCTCAAAAATGAGAGATTTTGAGATCTCACATCTCTTGATCTTCAAGATCCAGCTAACAGAGGAGGAAGAAGAAGAACCCCTTCCATTAACCCCAAAAACACACTTAGGAGTCCAACTCCACTCTGATTTCTCCTCCGAGAATCTTTTTAGGCTAAAAGCCTCTTTTTCTCGCCGGCGCTCAAGCGCAGAGGGCCCACGTGCCGACATGTGGCACGCTTGCGCTCAAGCGCTCCGCGCTCCAGCGCTCCGCGCTCCAGCGCTCCGCGCTCCAGCGCTCCGCGCTCCAGCGCTCCGCGCTCCAGCGCAAAGCGCCCACGTGCCGACACGTGGTGCGCTTGCACAACAGCGCCCTGCGCTCAAGCGCAAAGCGCCCACGTGCCGACACGTGGCGCGCTTGCCCTCGAGCGCAAGTCGCCCCAGTGCCGACACGTGGCGCGCTTGCGCTCAAGCGCAAGCGCTCTGGCGCAAGTCGCCTCCGTGCCGACACGTGGCACACTTGCGCTCAGGCGCCTAGCGCTCAAGCGCAAGTCGCCCCCGTGCCGACATGTGGCGCACTTGCGCTCGAGTGTCAGGCGCTGAAGCGCAAAGCGCCCACGTGCCGACACGTGGCGCGCTTGCACTACAGCGCCCTGCACTCAAGCGCAGAGAGCCCACGTACCGACACGTGGTACGCTAGTGCCTGAGCGCACAGCGCCCAAGGCGCTGGCCCCACACATCCTTTGGATGCCTTTTCCCCCTCTCTCTTTTATATATATATATACACACATACTCCACGACACTGTCCCTGTTAGAAAAAATTTCTAACGGGGCGCTGCCCCGCACCCCGCAAGGGGGCTGCTAGCCCCCTTGACTCCCAGCCCGCTATCCGGGTAGCGGGACCCCCGTAAAAACTCTGCGTGGCTCCCGATATATTTAAACCCCCCCTCCAAAACAAAACACACGTACACTGCACATTGAGTTCGCATGACCTGTTTAACCCGTTAATCGGAGGTTCCCTCGCCCCAAAGGAGAGGGGTAATTAACGTCAGCTTAGTCCGTGGCTGCCGGAGATTTGGATCCCCACAATCAATAAAACCCGGCCTATCCTAGGCAGGGGGAATCTGTAGTATACGCTTGACAAGCGCGCGCGTATTCCCATCTCAATGGGGTGATGAAAAACACCCTACAAGAACCTTTGTAGATCGGTCCTTCACTTCTAAAGCTCAGTGTAGTAGTCCCTTCGCTCCAAGTAGTGAACATCCGAACTCTAGTAAGGGTTCACATAAAGAAATGAATAAGCTTGCTTGAATTCTTCGAGGCCGAAGATGATCTACGTCGAGAAGACTCAAGCTCATGCTACCTCTTCACTAATATGTGAATTAGTGAAGCAAACACCCTAAACTAAATGGCTAATAGTAGAGAATGATGAAGTAGGAAGTGGGCTCTCTTTAGATTTTATTTTCTCACAATATTTTTCTCACTTAGAAAAGCTAGCAAGCTTTTTTCTCATGAAGAAGAAGATGAAGAATGAAGATGAGAGAATGAACTCATGAGGTGAGAATAGCAGCCATGGATGAGTTAGTGTCATACACTAACTCTTGTAGAGAATAAACCATGGCTGATTAATAATGGTTAGGTTAATAAATATCTACAAGTAAAACAAAATTAGTGGACTTGGTCAATGGTTCCACCAGCTTCAACAATGTGACTTAATTCCACTAATTTGTGATTTACTTAAATAAATAAAAACCTTACATTTTATTAAGCATGGTGTGATTCTCATACACCCATGTTGCATGTGGCATCAAGCATGACACAAAAATATGTACATTAATATATATCACATATATACTATATACACACTAGTGAGAAAAAGAAACGTTAAGTGAGCTAATATTAGTTAATGTAAGTTAATATATCAAATATATAATTATACATTAAATTATTAAATCAACACTTGATTTAATAATCCGGCTATATCGCATACAACCAACTAATATCAAATGTAACAATCTATCGAATCAACACTTGATCCGATAACCCAGCTATACCACATATAACCGACCGATATTACATATCGCGAGAATGGAATGCGGTATCACATACGCGCATTAATCTCGGTCTAGCACATATCACATATGTGCTCCTACTTCGTTTCGCATGAACCAGGAAACCCCTGTGTAGGACTCTAAAGACTCGTCAATACGCCAGCAGTAGGTGGTGATCATATCAGTCACCCATAAGCCGCAAGCAGTCTGCTAAATGTAACGGTCACCCGGGTATTGGGTGATCAGAAGATCAACAAGCAAGTTTTCTCATACTCCTTCGAATCCAATCAGTAACACTACCGTACAGTCCGGTCTCTTCGTCTGATATGTCGCATATCTCGCCAAGGGGTGGTAAACGTCAAACCCCAATAGCTTGATAAGTCATGCCGATGCAAGGTCCATAACGGGTCGAGAAACTACTGATAACACTTACCAGTAAATCTCATCTACCCTGGCCAGGGATTTTAGTTATGGCCAATCGAGCATAGAGCAACATCAACCCCCAATACTGTGAGAGATGAATCCCCTCCTATCGTTCATTGCCTCCATGTGATTCGGGACTGTACCCAAAAACCACCTGTTTGCATGACTCAGTAGAGCCATAGTAGGGTGGAAATCAAAGCACAGTGGGAGACACAGAAGACTCTATGACGATATCGGGTTGACAAACTAATCTGTACCAGTGTCACCAGAGAACTTCTATCTGACGTGAGGTATAACTTCTATTTGTACAAGTTAAGCGGTGGACCCTCTAGAAGACAACAAACCTTAACTCGATTATGTGACCGTCTTGAACTGCCTTTTGAACCTTCGGGTTTGGGGCAGTACGGCGTGCCACATGTGAGGCGTTGGCTTGGCCCTTCTACGGCTGGATCACTGGTACTGTGACATATTCTGGGATTATTTGAACTCCGCTCAAGAGTTGAGCACTTCGGGAAATTTTGGGTGTTTGATTATCTGTTCAAATAGTTTAATACCGTATATTTATCTGGAATGTGATACAATATGTGGAATTCATAGAGTTAGGCATGAAATGCGGAATATGAGATATTTCGGATTTACGATGTCTAAAGTGATTGTGGATTCCAAATATTGTAGTTTTACACTTTCTTTTCTGTGACCGTAAGCGTAGTATGTGGTGTATCGCCGGCTTCGTTGCTATACATCAACGACAATCGGGATACGCATACTTGCTTACGTTGATGATATGAGATATTATGTGTTGCTGTGATATGTTATATTGGATCGTCGCGATCAGAATAGCCGGGGGTTTTATGTGAGATGAGGGTTTTCATTTTCATTCATGTAAAATTCATTTGTAATGTAATATTCTTTTATTTGGGGCACTTCCAGGATGCGGTTGCTGTCACCAGTGTATATTATTTACTTTTCCGCATAAGGTAGACCCAAGGAGGGGAGCACAAGTAACCGGGTTCTAGGGTCCAGTGGGAGGCCATCTCGAGGAGTCGAGACCGGGTCTCCTAACCCTAGAATTGGCAGAGTTACTTGCCGCTCTCGTAGGGGTCTTGGGATGTGGGTTTGGCTATTCGTCGCGACCGTGGAATCCGTGTTTTATACAGGCTCGTATTGAAAACACGGACGTCCTAGTATATCCAATATTTCATATATGTTCTTCTGCTGCAATGTTCTGTGATGAGATCATATTACTGCCTGAGACGAATGCTTATACTATATATATATGCTGATATATAAATATTACTGCTTTCGTTTCTTCTGTGATGCTTAGGAAGCATAAGCTGATGGGATTTTTATTAATGAGATTAATAAAAGAAAAGAAACCTAAAGATGTTGTAGAATCAAAACTTAATAAAAAGGGTAGCTACAGTTTTTCTTTGCACAGCGATATATACGATATATCCTGCACCTTATTCGATGAGGAAAGGACCGAGATCCCTTCACCGGGAGTGACTCCTTTAGCGAAACTGGCAGATGCTACAAAACGCGGTTTGTCTTTTGATTGCTTTTAGTGTTTTGCTTTGCACAGCGGTATATATGATATATCCTGCACCTTATTCGATGAGGAAAGGGCCGACGATCCCTTCACCGGGAGTGACCCCTTTAGCGAAACTAAGAAAAGCCTCAAAAACACTCCTTTTTCAAAAACACATGATTCTACGACGATATCAAGTTCATTACGCTCAGGGTTTTCTGAAAAACCTGCGTAGCCCTCCGACATTTCAGATAGGTAATACTTAGTATTCGTGCTACGTTTGTTGGCTTTCGTCAAGGCGTAGTGTGCGGTAGCTAATTATTACTTATCTGTTACATATGATGAGATTGGGTTAGGGTAGTCGTGCGGCTTTGTTGGCTTTCGTCAAGGGACGTACGGCTGGGTTTAATTCAATCAAGAAATGTTCGGGTTGAACTTGACTAGCGCACTATGGTTTGTTGGCTTTCGTCAAGGTCATAGAACGTTAGGGGCAAAAGCATTATCGGGAATTTCAAGTGTTGAAATTTGCAATGAGATTGCATACCTCCTATGAGATAGTTGGATCCCGATACCCACTGCGAGTAAGAGTTACTTCTGGGAGAGTTTTACACAGGACAATTAGTCATTCAAGTAGGTGTCTAGAAAAGTGTTAACGAGGTTACGCCTCTGGGAAAACGAGGTTTACTAATTAGGTCCGTGCGAAAGCACGGGGAACCTCCCTCAAAGTACCGACACTGATCTGGCTGAAAGATTGACGAAATTGTAGGGTGTAATTAATCCCGGCTAATCTTACCTTTTAGGGTTTTAAGGTAGATTTGATAAAAACAGTGGGAGACATCCTGATTAGATAAGATAATAACCAATCTAATCTTGCAAGAGCATACGCTAAAGTGTTTTCTTCTCTCTCTCTCCAGGTAGCGACCATTTCAGGCCATAATCAAGATAATAATATGGATGTATTGACTGAACCCAATTATTGTACTGAGCTAGGAATTGTTGGACCCGTTCTTTCTTATAAGAGTTATAAGACTGAACAGGAAACAGGAGAATATCTAGATTCTCACGCCGCCCAAAAGATCATGCATGTTGATGCATCTTCTTCAGGTGTGTTAGTTATTGAGAACTGTTTCTCAGTTCACCCTACATCCTGGGTATTAGATACCGGATCAGGATCCCACATATGTAAACAGTTACATGGGCTACGTAAAGGTAGAGAACTGGGAAAAGGTGATCATTCCGTTCAAGTAGGGAACGGTGCAAGTATTGTAGCCAAAGCAGTTGGCGAATATCACCTTGTATTACCAAGTCGTAATACACTGATTCTAAATGAGTGCTATTATATACCGAACATGATGTGCAACATTATATCAGTTTCTTTATTAAGTAAAGAGGGATATAATTTTGTAATACAGGATAATGTTATGAACATATTCCTAGATCAAAAGTTGATTGCATCAGGCTCGTTACATAATGGCATATTCATTCTAAATCAGAATACAGTCCTAAATATACAAAACACACACAAGAGGAAAAGTTCAGATGTGAACGAATCCTTCTTGTGGCATTGTAGACTTGGTCATATCAATGCGACACGACTGGCTAAGTTACATAGAGATGGTTATTTGAATCCGTTCGAATTATCATCTTATGATACTTGCCATTCATGTCTCAAAGGAAAAATGACCAAAGCTCCGTTTAGTGGACACGGAGAAAGAGTTGCTGAACTCTTAGGACTGATACATAGTGATGTATGCGGTCCCATGTCTACGCATGCCAGGAACGGTTCTTCCTACTTCATTACATTCACTGACGATCTCTCTAGATACGGACATGTGTTTCTGATGAAACACAAGTCTGAAGCTTTTGAGAAATTCAGAGAATATAAGCACGAAGTAGAGAACCAAACGGGCAAAAGTATTAAGATTCTTCGATCGGATCGAGGAGGTGAATACTTGAGCGGTGAGTTCCTAGATTATCTAAAAGAGAATGGGATTCTCTCTCAGCTTACTCCTCCTTATACACCACAGCACAACGGTGTATCGGAACGAAGGAATCGGACCCTATTAGATATGGTACGATCTATGATGAGCGAGGTTGAGTTACCTATTTCCTTCTGGGGGTATGCGCTTGAGACAGCGATACATCTATTGAATATGGTTCCTACCAAATCAGTGCCTACCACTCCATATGAGATATGGAAAGGGAAGAGACCATCTCTTAAGTATGTTAAGATATGGGGTTGTCCAGCCTATGTCAAAAGACAAAATCCGGACAAACTCGAGGCAAGATCTGTCTTATGTAAGTTTGTAGGATATCCCAAGAACTCACAAGGGTATATCTTCTACCACACTGAGGAACAAAAGGTGTTTGTTTCTAAACATGCCATCTTTTTGGAAAAGGAATTTCTTGCAAAAGAAATTAATGACAATGAGGTAGAACTGGAAGAGGTTCCAGCAACACAAACTATAACAGAAGACTTGGTAGAACCAGAGGATTCAATAGTACCCGACGAACCCCAGCCTCTCCGCCGATCTAGTAGGGTTTCTCGTCCACCTGAGAGATACTGTGGTTTTCTCATTGATGGTGGAAGCGAGGATTGCATCATGGATGATGATGAACCGACTAGTTTCGAGCAGGCCATCACGAGTGCTGACTCTGTGAAATGGCTGGATGCAATGCGATCTGAGATGGAATCCATGTACACCAATAAAGTATGGATTTTAGAAAATGCTCCTGAAGGGGTAAAACCCATTGGGAGCAAGTGGATTTTTAAAAAGAAATTTGGTGTAGATGGAAAAGTTGAGACTTTCAAAGCTAGACTTGTAGCAAAGGGTTTTCGTCAACGTCCAGGTGTGGATTATGACGAAACCTTTTCTCCAGTGGCTATGCTTAAGTCCATCCGGATCTTACTTGCCATTGCTGCATACCATGATTACGAAATCTGGCAAATGGATGTTAAGACTGCCTTTCTAAACGGTGATTTAGAAGAGTGCGTGTACATGACTCAGCCAGAGGGCTTCGTAGATAGTGGGAGCAGCGGAAAGGTGTGCAAGCTGCTTAAATCCATTTATGGGTTAAAGCAAGCATCGCGGAGTTGGAACATCTGTTTTGATGTTGTAGTCAAAGAGTTTGACTTCATCAAAAATATAGATGAACCTTGTATCTATAAGAAGGTGGCAGAGGGTAAGGTAGTCTTCCTCGTATTGTACGTGGATGACATACTCTTGATAGGAAATGATATTCCTATGCTGCAATCAGTCAAGCTCTTCTTATCACAGAGATTCTCAATGAAAGATCTAGGTGATGCCTCCTGCATATTGGGAATCATGATCTATAGAGATAGATCTAAACGGATACTGGGATTGTCCCAATCCAGGTACATTGACACCATACTAAAGAGGTTTAGTATGGAAGAATCCAAACGTGGGAATCAGCCCACGATCTCTGGACTCACTCTCTCCAAAGAGATGTCTCCCAAGACTGATTTGGAGAGAGCTCGCATGCAAGGGATACCCTATGCTTCGGCAGTAGGCTCTATCATGTATGCGATGCTATGTACCAGACCCGATGTAGCATACTCACTAAGTGTAGTGAGTCGGTATCAAGCAGATCCTGGAGAGAGTCATTGGACAGCAGTGAAGAACATTCTCAAGTACTTACGAAGGACTAAGGAGATGTTCTTGGTATATGGTAACGGAGAACTCCAGGTGGAGTCCTTTACCGATTCCAGCTTCCAAAGTGATAAGGACGACTCTAAGTCGCATTCGGGTTTTGTCTTTACCCTCAATGGAGGGGCGGTATGTTGGAAGAGTTCCAAACAGGATACCGTTGCAGACTCAACGATGGAGGCTGAATACATCGCTGCCAACGATGCTGCCAAAGAGGCTGTCTGGATCAAGAAGTTCATTAGTGAACTTGGTGTGGTTCCATCCATTGAGCATCCAATACCTCTGTATTGCGATAACAATGGGGCTGTGGCTTTGGCCAAGGAACCCAGGTCCCATCAGAAGTCCAGACATATTCTGAGGCGGTATCACCTGATCAGGGAGATAGTTGATCGCCGGGAGATCGAGGTCAGGAGAGTAGATACGAAGGACAACACTGCGGATCCATTCACGAAGGCTATTCCCCAGATACAGTTTGAGAGATTATTCGGGATGCTAGGTATGAGATACTACAGCAGCTGGCCTTAGTGCAAGTGGGAGATTGTTAGTTATGTATATGCCCTAGAGGCCATTGTTGTACATATGATGTATATTATGATGGATGCTTGGATATATACAGAGAGGACTTTCTTGCTCGTCACGATAGTATGCTATTTGGTTTCACTTTATCTTAACATGTTGACTTGTACTGGTTTACTGTTTTACTCTCACATGTTGATAAAGCCCTTAGGACTTGTACTCGACTACTGGGACTATGATGAGATCATACTAGTGGGGCCGCGGTAGTCAATGAGTACATCCTATAACTGTTCCTAGTCGAGGGTATATCGAGACAGGGCATCGATACACCAGAGTAGACTAGCGTATACGCATCTTGACCCATATGATGGGCGATGGATGATCCCATATCCATCGGTGTTTGACATCAGAGATGGTGTACGGGTGCTCAGTGGAGACTGGGTACACTGGACGGACTCGCCGAGAACTCCCAGATGGTGATATACCACACGTCAGATGGCAGTTCTCCGGTGACACAGGTACAGGGTAGTCTGTAGACCCTAGATCGTCATAGAGTCTTGTGTGATTCCCACTGTGCTTTGATTTCCACCTTACCACGTCCAAGAGGGCGTGCAAAACGGTGGCTTTTGGGTACAGTCCCGAATCACATGGAGGCAATGAGCGATAGGAGGGGATTCGTCTCTCCCGGTATAGGGAGTTGATGTTGTGCTGTGTTCGATTGGCTATAACTGGAAGTCCCTGGCCAGGGCTGATATAGAGATTTACTGGTAAGTGTTACTAGTAGTTTCTCGACCCGTTATGAGCCATACATCGACACGACTTATCGGTTACTGGGGTCTGACGTATACCACCCCTAGACTTGATATGCGACATATCAGACGAACAGACCGGACTGTACGGGAGTGTTACTGGTTGGATTCACAGGAGAACGCACAGGCTAGCTTGTTGATCTTCTGATCGCTCAATACCTGGGTGGCTGTTACGTTTAGCTGACCGCTTGCAGCTTGTGGGTGTTTGATATGATCATCACCTGCTACCGGCGTATTGACGATTCTTTAGAGTCCTACACAGAGGTTTCTTGGCTCAGGCGAAACAGAGTAGTGGCACATATGTGATATGCGCAGGAGCGAGAATAATGCGATATGGGATACCGTATTATATTCTCGTGATATATGGATATGAACCGGGTCATCGAACAAGTGTTGATTCGATGAATCGGTACATGATATATTAGTCGGTAATATTCGATATAGCCGGATCGTCGGATCAAGTATTGATTCGATGATTTAATATATAATAATATATATGATATATTATTATATTAACTAATATTGGCTTGCTTTATTATTTCATTTTCTCAGTGGATGATACATTGATATATATGCGATATATGTTAATTGTATTATTTTCTTTTGTTGCAAATATATAATATATATGTGATATATATTATTGTGACATGATATGATTAATTGTTAAACATGTTTAAGGATGATTAATTGAGGTTAGGGTTTGATTTGGTTTAGTTGCTTCAAGTTGCTTCTAGAAGCATTTTCTTTTGTCATTATGAAGATATTTATGGATGACACATTTATTAACCAAACCAAACCCTAACTATAGTTTATTCTCTACTCATTCTTATCCATTCATTCTTGACCATGGTTACAATTCAATCATATGATTCTTTCTATTCATCACAAAAGGTTTTTAATCTCATTATTGATTTTCCATTTAGCTTCTTCTTCTCTCTTGAAAAGCTTGCTAGAAAATCTTGAAGTGATGAAATAAAATGAGAAAATGATATTAAAAGAAAGCAAAATCACTACTCTCTCATACTCATCTCATCTAGCCCATGGGATTAGTGTGTTCTATTCTTTAGAGTGAGATAGCTTGAGTTCTTCGAAACCTCGACGTAGATCATCGGAGATTTGGATTACGACGAGCTAGAATGGATCGTTAGAGTCGTGGAGCCTCTCATGAGTCCGGGAGATCGTGGATCGCGGCAAAAGGACTTCTACTCGGAGCTTGTGAAGTGAAGGAGCGGACTACAAAGGTTGTAATCCCTCACACTTAGATAATTGTTATCTATTTACATGTTAAACCCTAATTATCTAGCAAAGATCCCGGCTTTGGGTTGTTCGGCACGTCTAAAATTTAATCTGGGCATGTTTGATGCCTTAAGAACCTTCACAAGAGTGCCTAGGAACCCTACAGTGGTATCAGAGCCTAGCTAGAGCATTAGGCGATGTGTTTACGAAGTTAAAACTCCGATCGAACGCGAAACGACGAAAAAAACCCACTCTCTGGAAATTTTTTAAAAATTGGGATTTTTCTGAATTAAAAATATGTAAAAAAATCAGCAGGGAAATCTAAGAATTACCATAAAACCCGAGCCCCTGATTCGACCAAACGGCGGCGGAAGCGCGGCGCAAGCATGGCTTGAGCGGCGCTTCCGCGGCGGAACAGTGAAATCAGGACACGTGGCTTCATGGTAATTCCCGTAGTTGCTTGCTGAGTATTCTGGATATTTTATTCTGTTCCAGGTGTTTAAAATTCTGGGGTTTGTTTTGTAATGTAGACTCGATCGGAAATTTTAAGTTCGTATTTCTTTCCGGATATTTAGAAACTGTTAAACTGGTTGAACGGATATCATTAACCCACTTTATTCCGGCACGGCAAACTTTCAAGCGTTGAATTTTTATTGGGTTTAAATCTTTCGGAAAAATTGTACAAGTTAAGCGGTGGACCCTCTAGAAGACAACAAACCTTAACTCGATTATGTGACCGTCTTGAACTGCCTTTTGAACCTTCGGGTTTGGGGCAGTACGGCGTGCCACATGTGAGGCGTTGGCTTGGCCCTTCTACGGCTGGATCACTGGTACTGTGACATATTCTGGGATTATTTGAACTCCGCTCAAGAGTTGAGCACTTCGGGAAATTTTGGGTGTTTGATTATCTGTTCAAATAGTTTAATACCGTATATTTATCTGGAATGTGATACAATATGTGGAATTCATAGAGTTAGGCATGAAATGCGGAATATGAGATATTTCGGATTTACGATGTCTAAAGTGATTGTGGATTCCAAATATTGTAGTTTTACACTTTCTTTTCTGTGACCGTAAGCGTAGTATGTGGTGTATCGCCGGCTTCGTTGCTATACATCAACGACAATCGGGATACGCATACTTGCTTACGTTGATGATATGAGATATTATGTGTTGCTGTGATATGTTATATTGGATCGTCGCGATCAGAATAGCCGGGGGTTTTATGTGAGATGAGGGTTTTCATTTTCATTCATGTAAAATTCATTTGTAATGTAATATTCTTTTATTTGGGGCACTTCCAGGATGCGGTTGCTGTCACCAGTGTATATTATTTACTTTTCCGCATAAGGTAGACCCAAGGAGGGGAGCACAAGTAACCGGGTTCTAGGGTCCAGTGGGAGGCCATCTCGAGGAGTCGAGACCGGGTCTCCTAACCCTAGAATTGGCAGAGTTACTTGCCGCTCTCGTAGGGGTCTTGGGATGTGGGTTTGGCTATTCGTCGCGACCGTGGAATCCGTGTTTTATACAGGCTCGTATTGAAAACACGGACGTCCTAGTATATCCAATATTTCATATATGTTCTTCTGCTGCAATGTTCTGTGATGAGATCATATTACTGCCTGAGACGAATGCTTATACTATATATATATGCTGATATATAAATATTACTGCTTTCGTTTCTTCTGTGATGCTTAGGAAGCATAAGCTGATGGGATTTTTATTAATGAGATTAATAAAAGAAAAGAAACCTAAAGATGTTGTAGAATCAAAACTTAATAAAAAGGGTAGCTACAGTTTTTCTTTGCACAGCGATATATACGATATATCCTGCACCTTATTCGATGAGGAAAGGACCGAGATCCCTTCACCGGGAGTGACTCCTTTAGCGAAACTGGCAGATGCTACAAAACGCGGTTTGTCTTTTGATTGCTTTTAGTGTTTTGCTTTGCACAGCGGTATATATGATATATCCTGCACCTTATTCGATGAGGAAAGGGCCGACGATCCCTTCACCGGGAGTGACCCCTTTAGCGAAACTAAGAAAAGCCTCAAAAACACTCCTTTTTCAAAAACACATGATTCTACGACGATATCAAGTTCATTACGCTCAGGGTTTTCTGAAAAACCTGCGTAGCCCTCCGACATTTCAGATAGGTAATACTTAGTATTCGTGCTACGTTTGTTGGCTTTCGTCAAGGCGTAGTGTGCGGTAGCTAATTATTACTTATCTGTTACATATGATGAGATTGGGTTAGGGTAGTCGTGCGGCTTTGTTGGCTTTCGTCAAGGGACGTACGGCTGGGTTTAATTCAATCAAGAAATGTTCGGGTTGAACTTGACTAGCGCACTATGGTTTGTTGGCTTTCGTCAAGGTCATAGAACGTTAGGGGCAAAAGCATTATCGGGAATTTCAAGTGTTGAAATTTGCAATGAGATTGCATACCTCCTATGAGATAGTTGGATCCCGATACCCACTGCGAGTAAGAGTTACTTCTGGGAGAGTTTTACACAGGACAATTAGTCATTCAAGTAGGTGTCTAGAAAAGTGTTAACGAGGTTACGCCTCTGGGAAAACGAGGTTTACTAATTAGGTCCGTGCGAAAGCACGGGGAACCTCCCTCAAAGTACCGACACTGATCTGGCTGAAAGATTGACGAAATTGTAGGGTGTAATTAATCCCGGCTAATCTTACCTTTTAGGGTTTTAAGGTAGATTTGATAAAAACAGTGGGAGACATCCTGATTAGATAAGATAATAACCAATCTAATCTTGCAAGAGCATACGCTAAAGTGTTTTCTTCTCTCTCTCTCCAGGTAGCGACCATTTCAGGCCATAATCAAGATAATAATATGGATGTATTGACTGAACCCAATTATTGTACTGAGCTAGGAATTGTTGGACCCGTTCTTTCTTATAAGAGTTATAAGACTGAACAGGAAACAGGAGAATATCTAGATTCTCACGCCGCCCAAAAGAACATGCATGTTGATGCATCTTCTTCAGGTGTGTTAGTTATTGAGAACTGTTTCTCAGTTCACCCTACGTCCTGGGTATTAGATACCGGATCAGGATCCCACATATGTAAACAGTTACATGGGCTACATAAAGGTAGAGAACTGGGAAAAGGTGATCATTCCGTTCAAGTAGGGAACGGTGCAAGTATTGTAGCCAAAGCAGTTGGCGAATATCACCTTGTATTACCAAGTCGTAATACACTGATTCTAAATGAGTGCTATTATATACCGAACATGATGTGCAACATTATATCAGTTTCTTTATTAAGTAAAGAGGGATATAATTTTGTAATACAGGATAATGTTATGAACATATTCCTAGATCAAAAGTTGATTGCATCAGGCTCGTTACATAATGGCATATTCATTCTAAATCAGAATACAGTCCTAAATATACAAAACACACACAAGAGGAAAAGTTCAGATGTGAACGAATCCTTCTTGTGGCATTGTAGACTTGGTCATATCAATGCGACACGACTGGCTAAGTTACATAGAGATGGTTATTTGAATCCGTTCGAATTATCATCTTATGATACTTGCCATTCATGTCTCAAAGGAAAAATGACCAAAGCTCCGTTTAGTGGACACGGAGAAAGAGTTGCTGAACTCTTAGGACTGATACATAGTGATGTATGCGGTCCCATGTCTACGCATGCCAGGAACGGTTCTTCCTACTTCATTACATTCACTGACGATCTCTCTAGATACGGACATGTGTTTCTGATGAAACACAAGTCTGAAGCTTTTGAGAAATTCAGAGAATATAAGCACGAAGTAGAGAACCAAACGGGCAAAAGTATTAAGATTCTTCGATCGGATCGAGGAGGTGAATACTTGAGCGGTGAGTTCCTAGATTATCTAAAAGAGAATGGGATTCTCTCTCAGCTTACTCCTCCTTATACACCACAGCACAACGGTGTATCGGAACGAAGGAATCGGACCCTATTAGATATGGTACGATCTATGATGAGCGAGGCTGAGTTACCTATTTCCTTCTGGGGGTATGCGCTTGAGACAGCGATACATCTATTGAATATGGTTCCTACCAAATCAGTGCCTACCACTCCATATGAGATATGGAAAGGGAAGAGACCATCTCTTAAGTATGTTAAGATATGGGGTTGTCCAGCCTATGTCAAAAGACAAAATCCGGACAAACTCGAGGCAAGATCTGTCTTATGTAAGTTTGTAGGATATCCCAAGAACTCACAAGGGTATATCTTCTACCACACTGAGGAACAAAAGGTGTTTGTTTCTAAACATGCCATCTTTTTGGAAAAGGAATTTCTTGCAAAAGAAATTAATGACAATGAGGTAGAACTGGAAGAGGTTCCAGCAACACAAACTATAACAGAAGACTTGGTAGAACCAGAGGATTCAATAGTACCCGACGAACCCCAGCCTCTCCGCCGATCTAGTAGGGTTTCTCGTCCACCTGAGAGATACTGTGGTTTTCTCATTGATGGTGGAAGCGAGGATTGCATCATGGATGATGATGAACCGACTAGTTTCGAGCAGGCCATCACGAGTGCTGACTCTGTGAAATGGCTGGATGCAATGCGATCTGAGATGGAATCCATGTACACCAATAAAGTATGGATTTTAGAAAATGCTCCTGAAGGGGTAAAACCCATTGGGAGCAAGTGGATTTTTAAAAAGAAATTTGGTGTAGATGGAAAAGTTGAGACTTTCAAAGCTAGACTTGTAGCAAAGGGTTTTCGTCAACGTCCAGGTGTGGATTATGACGAAACCTTTTCTCCAGTGGCTATGCTTAAGTCCATCCGGATCTTACTTGCCATTGCTGCATACCATGATTACGAAATCTGGCAAATGGATGTTAAGACTGCCTTTCTAAACGGTGATTTAGAAGAGTGCGTGTACATGACTCAGCCAGAGGGCTTCGTAGATAGTGGGAGCAGCGGAAAGGTGTGCAAGCTGCTTAAATCCATTTATGGGTTAAAGCAAGCATCGCGGAGTTGGAACATCTGTTTTGATGTTGTAGTCAAAGAGTTTGACTTCATCAAAAATATAGATGAACCTTGTATCTATAAGAAGGTGGCAGAGGGTAAGGTAGTCTTCCTCGTATTGTACGTGGATGACATACTCTTGATAGGAAATGATATTCCTATGCTGCAATCAGTCAAGCTCTTCTTATCACAGAGATTCTCAATGAAAGATCTAGGTGATGCCTCCTGCATATTGGGAATCATGATCTATAGAGATAGATCTAAACGGATACTGGGATTGTCCCAATCCAGGTACATTGACACCATACTAAAGAGGTTTAGTATGGAAGAATCCAAACGTGGGAATCAGCCCACGATCTCTGGACTCACTCTCTCCAAAGAGATGTCTCCCAAGACTGATTTGGAGAGAGCTCGCATGCAAGGGATACCCTATGCTTCGGCAGTAGGCTCTATCATGTATGCGATGCTATGTACCAGACCCGATGTAGCATACTCACTAAGTGTAGTGAGTCGGTATCAAGCAGATCCTGGAGAGAGTCATTGGACAGCAGTGAAGAACATTCTCAAGTACTTACGAAGGACTAAGGAGATGTTCTTGGTATATGGTAACGGAGAACTCCAGGTGGAGTCCTTTACCGATTCCAGCTTCCAAAGTGATAAGGACGACTCTAAGTCGCATTCGGGTTTTGTCTTTACCCTCAATGGAGGGGCGGTATGTTGGAAGAGTTCCAAACAGGATACCGTTGCAGACTCAACGATGGAGGCTGAATACATCGCTGCCAACGATGCTGCCAAAGAGGCTGTCTGGATCAAGAAGTTCATTAGTGAACTTGGTGTGGTTCCATCCATTGAGCATCCAATACCTCTGTATTGCGATAACAATGGGGCTGTGGCTTTGGCCAAGGAACCCAGGTCCCATCAGAAGTCCAGACATATTCTGAGGCGGTATCACCTGATCAGGGAGATAGTTGATCGCCGGGAGATCGAGGTCAGGAGAGTAGATACGAAGGACAACACTGCGGATCCATTCACGAAGGCTATTCCCCAGATACAGTTTGAGAGATTATTCGGGATGCTAGGTATGAGATACTACAGCAGCTGGCCTTAGTGCAAGTGGGAGATTGTTAGTTATGTATATGCCCTAGAGGCCATTGTTGTACATTTGATGTATATTATAATGGATGCTTGGTTATATATAGAGAAGACTTTCTTGCTCGTCATAATAGTATGCTATTTGGTTTCACTTTATCTTAACATGTTGACTTGTACTGGTTTACTGTTTTACTCTCACATGTTGATAAAGCCCTTAGGACTTGTACTCGACTACTGGGACTATGATGAGATCATACTAGTGGGGCCGCGGTAGTCAATGAGTACATCCTATAACTGTTCCTAGTCGAGGGTATATCGAGACAGGGCATCGATACACCAGAGTAGACTAGCGTATACGCATCTTGACCCATATGATGGGCGATGGATGATCCCATATCCATCGGTGTTTGACATCAGAGATGGTGTACGGGTGCTCAGTGGAGACTGGGTACACTGGACGGACTCGCCGAGAACTCCCAGATGGTGATATACCACACGTCAGATGGCAGTTCTCCGGTGACACAGGTACAGGGTAGTCTGTAGACCCTAGATCGTCATAGAGTCTTGTGTGATTCCCACTGTGCTTTGATTTCCACCTTACCACGTCCAAGAGGGCGTGCAAAACGGTGGCTTTTGGGTACAGTCCCGAATCACATGGAGGCAATGAGCGATAGGAGGGGATTCGTCTCTCCCGGTATAGGGAGTTGATGTTGTGCTGTGTTCGATTGGCTATAACTGGAAGTCCCTGGCCAGGGCTGATATAGAGATTTACTGGTAAGTGTTACTAGTAGTTTCTCGACCCGTTATGAGCCATACATCGACACGACTTATCGGTTACTGGGGTCTGACGTATACCACCCCTAGACTTGATATGCGACATATCAGACGAACAGACCGGACTGTACGGGAGTGTTACTGGTTGGATTCACAGGAGAACGCACAGGCTAGCTTGTTGATCTTCTGATCGCTCAATACCTGGGTGGCTGTTACGTTTAGCTGACCGCTTGCAGCTTGTGGGTGTTTGATATGATCATCACCTGCTACCGGCGTATTGACGATTCTTTAGAGTCCTACACAGAGGTTTCTTGGCTCAGGCGAAACAGAGTAGTGACACATATGTGATATGCGCAGGAGCGAGAATAATGCGATATGGGATACCGTATTATATTCTCGTGATATATGGATATGAACCGGGTCATCGGATCAAGTGTTGATTCGATGAATCGGTACATGATATATTAGTCGGTAATATTCGATATAGCCGGATCGTCGGATCAAGTGTTGATTCGATGATTTAATATATAATAATATATATGATATATTATTATATTAACTAATATTGGCTTGCTTTATTATTTCATTTTCTCAGTGGATGATACATTGATATATATGCGATATATGTTAATTGTATTATTTTCTTTTGTTGCAAATATATAATATATATGTGATATATATTATTGTGACATGATATGATTAATTGTTAAACATGTTTAAGGATGATTAATTGAGGTTAGGGTTTGATTTGGTTTAGTTGCTTCAAGTTGCTTCTAGAAGCATTTTCTTTTGTCATTATGAAGATATTTATGGATGACACATTTATTAACCAAACCAAACCCTAACTATAGTTTATTCTCTACTCATTCTTATCCATTCATTCTTGACCATGGTTACAATTCAATCATATGATTCTTTCTATTCCTCACAAAAGGTTTTTAATCTCATTATTGATTTTCCATTTAGCTTCTTCTTCTCTCTTGAAAAGCTTGCTAGAAAATCTTGAAGTGATGAAATAAAATGAGAAAATGATATTAAAAGAAAGCAAAATCACTACTCTCTCATACTCATCTCATCTAGCCCATGGGATTAGTGTGTTCTATTCTTTAGAGTGAGATAGCTTGAGTTCTTCGAAACCTCGACGTAGATCATCGGAGATTTGGATTACGACGAGCTAGAATGGATCGTTCGAGTCGTGGAGCCTCTCATGAGTCCGGGAGATCGTGGATCGCGGCAAAGGGACTTCTACTCGGAGCTTGTGAAGTGAAGGAGCGGACTACAAAGGTTGTAATCCCTCACACTTAGATAATTGTTATCTATTTACATGTTAAACCCTAATTATCTAGCAAAGATCCCGGCTTTGGGTTGTTCGGCACGTCTAAAATTTAATCTGGGCATGTTTGATGCCTTAAGAACCTTCACAAGAGTGCCTAGGAACCCTACAGTAGTATAGCATACCCAACGTCCTATAAAAGTCTCTCGCAGGAAAGGCCTCAGTGAGTGGATCCACCGTGTTAACCTCTGAATCTACTCTCCTAACCTCGATCTCTTGGAGATCAAACATCTCCATGATCAGGTGATATTGCCTTAGAATATGTCTGGGTCACTGATGGGACTAGGGTTCCTAGGCCAAAGCCACACCTCCATTATCACACAATGGTGGGAACCTAGTTCATCTCATGAACAAATATACACCCAGACTACCTCTTTGGTAGCATTGTTGATAGCGATATATCCAGCCTTTATCGTCTAGTTTGTCCCGGTATCTAGCTTGGAACTCTTCCAACATACCGTCCCTCCACTGAGGGTAATGACAATGCATGTGACTGACTTTCAGTCCTCCTTATAACCTTGGAAGCTATCCAGTGATTCTGCCCAGGATCGATTGATACCATCTTACTACACCTAGTGAGAATCCTAACATCCACTTAGATCTATCTCATAGATCCAAAACCCAGGATTTAGGAGGTATCACCTTGATCCTATATGGAGAATCAATGTGATAAGAGGAGATTGACCGAGTGTAGCATAGGAAACACCTTCCCTATCAAGAGTATGTCATCCACATGCAATATGAGAATGACCACCATACTCTCTACAACCTTTTTGTATTTACAAGGTTCATTTACCATTTTGATGAAGTCAAACACTTTGACTATCATATCAAAACAGATGTTCCAATTCCGCGATGTCTGCTTTAACCCGTAAAGCAACTTACACACGTTTCCGCTGCTCCCACTATCTACGAAGCCTTCTGGCTATGTACTTATAGACGCTCTCTTATAAATCATTATTTAGAAAAAGAAGTCATGACACCTAAACACCAGATATCGTAGTCATGGTATGTTGCAATGGCAAGTAGGATCCGTATGGACTTAAGCATAGCTACTGGAGAAAAGGTTTCATCATTATCTACGCCTGGTCAATGACGAGAACCTTTTGCAACAAGTCTAGCTTTGAAAGTCTCAACTTTTCCATCTACACCAAGTAATCTTCTCAAGATATACTTGCTCCTGATGGGGATTTAACTCTTCAGATATAACAGCCAAAGTCCATACTTTGTTGGTGTATATGGATTCCATCTCAGATCGCTTAGCATCCAGCCATTCTTACAGAGTCCCTACTCTTGATGGCCTGCTCGATACTCATTGGGTCATCATCTCCATGATGCAATCCTTGCTCCCATTGTCATCGAGAAACCTAAGTATCTCTTAGGCGGATGAGGAACCCTACCAGATCGGCGGAGAGGCTGAGGTTCGTTGGGAACTATTGAATCCTCTGGTTCTATCAAATCATCAGCTGTAGTTTATATAGATGGAACCAATTCCAGTTCTACCTCATGACCATAAATTTCTTCCTCAAAAAATTCCTTTTCCTAAAAAGGTGGCATGCCGAGAAATAAAACACCTTTTGTTTCTCGGTGTGGTAGAAGATATTCCCTTGCGAATGCTTGGGATATCCAACAAACTTTCACAGTACTGGCCTTGCCTTGAGCTTGTCCAGATTTTGCTTTTAGACATAGGCCGGACAACCCCAAATCTTAACTTACTTAAGTAATGGGCTCTACCCATACCATATCTCATATGGAGTTGGTAGGCATCTGATTTGTTTAGAACCCAATTCAATAGGTATGCAGCTTCCTCAAGTGCAAAACCTCCAAAAGGAAATAGGCAGCTCAGTAGTACTCATCATAGAGTGCACCGTATCTCATAGGGTGCGATTGCTCCATCCCGATACACCGTTGTGCTGTGGTGTATACAGAGGAGTAATGCTGAGGGAGAATCTCATTCTCCTTTTGAAAAGTCCAGGAATTCCATGCACAAGTATTCTCCTCCCTGATCCCATCAAAGGACATAATACTTATACCCATTTGGTTCTCTACTTCGGATTTATATTCATTGAATTTCTCAAAAGCTTCAGGCTTGTGTTTCAACAGGAACACATTTCTGAATCCTGAGAGATCATCAGTGAATATAATAAAGTACAAAGAACCGGTCCTGGCATGTGTAGACAGGGGACCACATACATCATCATGTATTAGTCCCAAGAGTTCACAAACTCTTTCTATGTTTGAAGTAAACGGAGCTATGGTTATCTTATCTTTGTGACATGACTGGCAAGTTTCACAAGATGTAAACTCAAACTGATTTAAATATGCATCTTAATGTAATTTAGCTAGTCGGGTAGCATTGATATGACCTAGTCTGCAATGCCATAAGTAGGATTTATTCATTTCTGAACTCTTCCTCTTGTGTGTGTTCCGTACGTTAAGAACTGTGGTTTGATTTAGAACATATATGCTATTAGATAACGTGCCTGAACTGATCAACTCTTGATATAGGAAATGTTCAAAACATTATCAAACCATACAAAATTATATCCTTCTTTAGTAAATAAAGAGACTGATATAATGTTGCATATCAGGTTCGGTATCTAATAACATTCGTTCAGAATCAATGTATTTGTTAATACAAGGTGATATTTGCCAACTGATTTGGCTGCAACAATTGTACCATTCTCTATACTTAGAGACATATCACCCTATTCTCAGTTCTCTACCTATTCGTAGCCCATGTAACAGATTACACATGCGGGATCCTGATCCGGTATTAAATACCTAGGACGTAGAGGACACTGAGAAATAGTTCTCTGTAACGAACGCACCCGAAGAAGATGCATCAACATGCACTTTTATCGTTTGGGCTGCATGGGTATCCTGGTATTCCCCTATTTCCTGCTCGGTCTTATAACAATTATAAGTTTGAGTGGGACCAACGTTCCCCAGCACAGTATAACAAGCGGGTTCGGTCAATACATCTATATTCTTATCTTGATTAAGGCGTGACATGGTCACTACCTGGAGAGAGAGAGAAGAAAACACTCTGCGTGCGCTCTTGCAAGATTAGATTGGTTATATATATTTTATCTAATCAGGATGGCTCCCACTATTTTTATCAAATCTTACTTCAAACCTTAAAAGGAAAGACTAGTCGGGATTAATTACAACCTACAAGTTCGCCAATATTTCAGCCAGGCCAGTTGATCAGTCGAAAATACTGCATCTTTTAACCGGCAATTTCTTTATCATTTGCATTCATTTAGAAGCGTACGGTATTCATATTTCACATATTAGCAAATCAGTCGTTAAATATCAGATTGCATGTGTTAGACTCTAAAACCGGCACTATAAACGAAATTGACTGCATTTCATGGCATCGCATCATCCCTATATTGCGCAACACTTGTTTTGAGATCTGTGCAGGAAAACCCAGAAGAAAAGCCAAAAATTTACATGGTGCTGATCAAACATTACGCCAACTCAATTATTTCAGTTCTGGTAGCAATCCAAAGGGCAAAATACAATTCAACATATCGGCTAAAGCTCCAAATATTAGCCCAAGACCACAGAAGAAGCCCCAAGCCCCAAGGAGCCAACATGGCCGCGGAACCGCGGCCGGAGCCGGCTTGCGCCGCGGTTCTGCGGCGGTTTGTCGACGTCACCACCTCAATTTTGGGCCATAACTCCTATGTCAGCTACTACAGTTCATAAATGTACTCCAAGTTCTAGAAGACTCCAGAGGCTTCTGCCAGATCAGCAAACTAGGGTTTTCTAAGCTTAATTAATCCTAGCTTAAAACCTAAGCTAGCTCCTAACAAACTCTTTCTAGAAACTCCTCAACAAACTTTTGGAGGGAATTGTAATTTCAAACCTAGACCTAGAGTTTGGGAAGTCTATAAATAGAAGCCTAAAAACCTAGGGTTAAAGGATATACTATATACTTGATACTTGGATCCATTATCCAAGACTTTGATACTTCTTCATTTTTACCCCTTTCATCTTCTTCTTCTTCTACAAGTCTAGTGACAAGACTTGTGTGAAACCCTAACCCTAATTCCAATCAAAAGCCAAGATCCCGAGTACCCAATCAAGCAAGAAGCCCTTCAACCTTTTAGGAGCGAAGCCGATCTTCAACAGAGCAAGTGGTTCAAGCCGATCCACGAATCACGGAGAAAAGCGACGCCAGATCGACAATTTAGTTCTTCCTCTTGTAGTTCTTGAGCGACTGTAATCAAATTGTTGATATAAATAAAAGGTGATATTCTTTTATCTTGTTTTCTTTAAATTCTTGCATCATGACTCGATATCAATTTCTAGTTGTAGTTCTTGTTGTGATGTTTGAGTAATACTCCGCTCGTCGAGGAGTCGAGACGATCAATAGAATGATGATGTAATATATCTGAAAACGATTCTTGATTCCTACGAGTTTTGTAAACCCTAGCAAGTTCAAGAACCGACGACCCATTTCGTTGCGATGCTTTCTTGATTGATATCGCTCGAAATTGGGGAGTTACGATCGTTTCTTGAAATTGCTAGAGGCTAGAATGTGAATGATATCGACGAAAGAACAAGGGTTAAATGATGAAACCCTAGTTTCACGAGGAAGCCTTAACTCTCGTCGATCATCATCGATCTAGTATCAATTCTTCGAAGGACAACAACACGATATCTTGAGATTATATCACGTCTATATATCCGATCGATTCCTATGAGCCTCATTTAGATTCTTGATATTTTGGTTGGAAATATCATCGAAACCCAATTCTCGATTGTTTACCATTTTCTTGATTCTTGATTAGACTACTGACACCTGAATCAATCGATAAAATCTTGAATCATGTTTTGTTTTCTTTTCGATTAACTTTTCAATTCAAACAAATCAAACATAAAAACGAATCGCACAATCCCTGTGGACGATCCGCACTCGCTTACGATCTACAACCGACAACGTAGTTGATTGCGGTCATATATAATTCTTTGATTGTGAATTTTATTCAATTTTCATACCAACACAACGAGAAACTCTTATCGATCAAATGGAACCGTTGTCGGGGATCTTTTGAATTGATACACACTACACAGTCTCGAACCATTTACGATCAATCAAATGGCGCCGTTGCCGGGGATTACGCGCTAATTCGTTTCATATTAAAAGTTTGGATTGAAAGATTTATTCCATTGTTTCCATTGTTATTTTGAGATCAAAATTCGTGCAAACCCTAAACGATTTGTTGTGGTTCATTGCAAGGAAATCTGGAGCTGTTGTGCAATTGAAGAAATTTTTTGGAAATTTCCAGAGAGCAGAAGAAATCAACAGCAGCTTGCTGTTGAATTTTGGCGCAAAGATCATTACAGAAGACCGCGTTTCCGTGGTGGCAGCCCCCTATTGCGGCGGTTCCGCGGCTTGGTGAAGCCCTCTCTGTGCCAAAATTTCTCAGGTAATTTCTTACCTTCTTTTCTCTCCTCTTTTTAGCTCCAACTAATAATTTTCTGCAGGCTTCTTTGCAAATAATCGCAGCTCGCAAATTGCAAAAGTAAATTTGTGCGTGATTTTGTTTCTTGGTTGTTTGCATTCTAAATACGGATATTAAGGGGCACGGCCAAATCCAAATTAGGTGGGGATTTTATTACCCTTCCTAGGCCCCGAAAATCGCAAAACTTGCATCCGCATTTACCCCAATTAACTAAAAGAAATCTAGAGATGACTCTAAGGACCGTCGCGCTCACTTAGGACAGAAGAAGGCCGTGGGTAATTCATTGCTTATCCGCTTTTTCTTGTGGTGTCTAGGCAAGTGTGTCGAAGGCTAGTGGTTATTAATTAGGCCCACTACTTATGTAGTGGAGTACCTTCCCACTTACCTGGCACTTATCTGGCCACAGGGGAACAAAGAGGCAGTGGAGGATTCTATCCTGCGACTTGTCTTTTGGCAGTTAGGAGCGGTCTAGAGCCGGACCTAGGTGATCACTACATTCTAGGGTTTTGTGTGCTGCATTTGTTGTGTCGCATCATTTTTTCAAAAATCCGTCCCTTTTTCAAAGCAAACACCGCATTCATTCATTACTCCTAATTATAAGTCAACGCTGCCACTTGTACTAACCCTTTTTAGTACAAGATAGGCTGGACACGGGATTCTAGTGCCCGTTTAGTCCGCGTACCCTTTATCGACTCCGAAGTCGATATTTCTCCATTTACTTCTTCTTTACCCACTACCACACCCACACCGATGGATCCACCTCCATCAAACTTCTTTAACCCTAATCTGCCGCCGTCCGTTGGTGCGCAGAATCCACCCCGCATCTCTCTCCAGGAGAGGTGCTACCCTATTCAAGGTCCTCTTTCGACCTGCTTATCCACACCACCAGCCAACGGGGATAACTTTGAGATTAAACCCCAATACATCAACCTTTTACCCAAATTCCACGGACTCGAGACTGAGGACGCTTACGTTTTCATCACCAAATTTGAAAACGTATGTGCAATGATGGGTACGTCACAACTTTCAGTGGATGCGATGCGTCTACGACTTCTTCCATTTACTTTGTACGATATAGCCGAGAAGTGGTTATATAACACTACCGCACACTCTATTACGAATTGGGAAGAATTCGTCGCTGCATTCCTTAAGAAATTTTACCCAATACAAAAGACAGCTCGAATCCGTAGCGAACTGAATCAATTTTCCCAGCTCCCTACTGAACCATTCTCTAAATGATTTGAACGTTTCAAGGATCTGTTGGTTCAGTGTCCTCATCACGGCATCCCGAGATGGGAATTGTGCCGAATCATTTATGAGGGCATTAACCCAAACACTAAACAGAGCCTTGAAAACATGTGTCAAGGTACTTTTATGACTAAGGATGATGGGGAAGCATGGAAGTATTTAGAAGAGTTCGCTGAAAAATCACTACAGTGGGAGAGTGGAACCCAGCCATCGAGTAGGGGTGGCATACACCAAATAGATATGTCCATAGGTGTTCGAGCTGATATGGCAGCAATGCAAAAGAAGCTCGACGCTATGGAACACAAATTTTCTGCAGCCTCCCTAAACCCAATGTCGCTCCCCAAAACTGTTTGTGGGTGCTGTTCTGATCCGTCTCATTTAACGGAAGAATGTCCATTAAACTCTGCGTTTCAAGGTCATGAGCATTCTAATGCCACATTTCAAAGACCTAGAAACGATATATATTCTTCCACGTACAATCAGGGTTGGAGGAATCACCCGAATTTCGCTTGGAACCAAAACCAATCTCAAAACACGGTTCCAAACACGAATAATTTTCAAAGGGCTCTTCCTCCACCACAACAGCAACCCCTTCAACTCACTCAGCACCCCTATCAGTCACAAAATTTCCAAAACCAGGGCAACACTCCTGCACAGTCTAATCCTATGCAGTTGTCCTGTTCTGACGAATTCTCTCAATTCACTCAAACCATGAAATCACTTTTGTCAAATTTCATAGAGGTTTCGACTGAGGTTAGATCTTCCGTCGGTGAGATAAAGAAAAACTCAGCGTCTCAAGCTGAGAGTATCAGATCGATGGAAGCTGAAATAGCTCAACTTAAAGCCGAAATGAGTGCGAGAGAAAAAGGGAAACTTCCCTCTCAACCCCTACAGAATCCTGGGCATTACAATGTAAATGCCGTCACAACGTTGAGATCGGGAAGAGTGCTGAACAATCATGTCGGGGAAGGTATTGATGATATTGGAAATCATATCAACACCCCGGCTGAGACCTTTCCTCACACACACACTTCTCCTTCTGATCCTTCTTCTTCTACCACACCACCTTCTCGCGAGCCTATTCTCCATTTCCCACTAGGCTCAATACCTCAACCCAACCCTTATAGTTCTCCACAGACGGTCCCCACACCTCTTTTGGGATCTCGTCTACCCCCTCTTCCTTCTCCTATGATGGACCCGGCGCTTATTGCGAAAGCTCCTTACCCGAATCGGTTAAGGGGTAATAGAACGAGTCCTCATATGGAGAAAATTATAGAAATGTTCAAACAGGTTAACATCAATATCCCTCTCCTAGATGCGATTCAACAAGTCCCCGCTTATGCGAAAATTCTTAAGGACTTGTGCACTAGGAAGAGGAAGACTCAAGTGCCGAAGAAGGTCTTTATGTCTAATAATATTAGCACTGCTTTTATTCCCCAGCTACCAAAGAAACGAAAGGACTCAGGATGTCCTACAATATCGATTTCTATTGTGGGTAAAAACATAAATCGTGCTCTTTTAGACCTTGGCGCAAGTGTTATCCTACTTCCATATTCTGTATATGAGCAACTAGGGATTGGAGAGCTGAAACCTGCTCACTGCACTCTCCAGATGGCAGACCGCTCAATCACCAAACCAAGGGTTGAACTAGAGGATGTGTTAATAAAGGTCGGGGAATTTGTTTTCCCTGTAGACTTCATTGTCCTCGACACACAGCCTGTAGCAAACCCCCGGGGCCAAATTCCGGTGATTCTAGGTCGTCCTTTCCTTGCCACTTCCAACGCTGTTATAAACTGTAGAAACGGTTCAATGAACTTATCATTTGGAAATATGACCATTGAACAAAATATCTACAAGGTTGGAAGTCAGCCATCAGAACCCTCTGCTCATATTCTAGATGTGTGCTTTGTCCACGAGATCGCTCCCGATAGTTGTGGAGCTGAGGAACTTTGCTTTACTGATTTCGACGACATTACCACATCTCTGTTTGACTTTACACAAGATCTTAGTGAGAACACTTTTTCTACACTTGAGTCCTGCACTCCGGACTTTTCTCCACCCGAGTCTGTATCTTTCACAGGCTCTGAGCTTCTTTGTAAATCCAAAAATCACTCAATGATCCATCCTTCTATCATTTCTCCGCCTGAATTAGATATAAAAATATTACCTTCTCATTTGAAATATGCTTATTTAGGTGAGAAGGAGTCTTTACCGGTTATAATATCCGCTTCTCTAGCATTAGAGCAAGAGAATGCACTTTTATCGGTATTGAGATCTAACAAAGAGGCGTTTGGTTGGAGTATGGCAAACATCAAAGGGATTAGTCCCTTGATAGTTGAACATCATATACATGTGATGGATGATGCCAGACCAACCCGAGAACCATAGAGACGGTTGAATCCCGTCATGAAGGAAGCGGTAATGAAAGAGATCGTCAAATGCTTACATAATGGTATTATATACCCCATCTCCGATAGCCAATAGGTAAGTCCTATACATGTCGTCCCTAAGAAATCCGGCATCACTGTTATAACCAATGAGGCAAATGAGTTGATTCAGACACGCACCCAAACTGGGTGGCGTGTATGTATCGATTATAGAAAACTCAATGTTGCCACGAGGAAAGACCACTTTCCTCTACCATTCATTGATCAAATGCTGGAACGCTTAGCGGAACGAGAGTATTATTGTTTAATGGACGGATACTCAGGCTATAATCAGGTCCCCATCACCAAAAAGGATCAAGATAAAACCACTTTTACTTGTCCATTTGGTACCTTTGCTTACAGTCGCATGCCCTTTGGGTTATGCAATGCTCCCGCTACCTTTCAGCGGTGTATGATAGGGATATTCTCTGATATGGTAGAGAATTTCCTGGAGATCTTTATGGATGACTTCTCGATTTTTGGAGACACTTTTTCTGATTGCCTAGCGAATCTTGACGCTGTTCTTACTCGTTGCAAAGAGAAGAATTTGACTTTGAACTGGAAAAAATGCCATTTTATGGTCCAAGAAGGAATTGTTCTTGGACATGTTATTTCACAGAAAGGCATTGAGGTTGACAGAGCTAAGATAGATGTCATTCAAAACCTCTCTCATCCCAAAAGCGTCAAAGATATTCGATCTTTCCTTGGCCATGCTGGCTTTTATAGAAGATTCATTAAGGACTTTAGTAAAATTGCTAGACCTTTAACTCTTCTCCTGGCCAAGGATACGACCTTCCATTTTGACTCGAACTGCGAGACAGCTTTCGACTCACTTAAACACTCACTCACTTCAGCCCCCGTTTTATCATCACCAAACTGGGACTACCCCTTTGAGCTAATGTGTGACGCATCCGACTTTGCAGTAGGTGCAGTCTTAGGACAGCACATCGAAAAGATGTCACACGTGATTTACTATGCAAGTAAGACCCTGAATGATGCTCAAATCAATTATACAACCACCGAAATGGAACTTTTAGCGGTTGTATTTGCATTAGAAAAATTCAGGCCTTACTTAATTGGCTCACCTATAGTTGTGTACACGGACCATTCCGCCTTAAAACATCTTCTGGCGAAGAAAGATGCAAAAGGTCGACTAATACGTTGGATCCTTCTGTTACAAGAATTCGATCTTGTTATCAAAGATAAGAAAGGATGTGAAAACGTAGTAGCTGACCATCTTTCACGCATTTCGTCTTCCCTTATGACCCTGCCGATCAATGACTCGTTCCCTGACGAACAGCTCTTGAGCGTATCCAATGAACCATGGTTCAGGTATATTGTGAACTATCTTGTCACGGGACTTATACCCAGCGATTGGTCAAAACAGGACAAATACCGCTTTTTATCCTAAGTAAAACACTTTTACTGGGACGATCCATACTTGTTTAAGTATTGTCCTGATCAGATCATCTGCCGGTGTGTCCCGAAAGAAGAGTTCAAGAGTGTACTTTCTTTTTGTCATGATCAGGCCTGTGGGGGTCACTTCGGTCCTAAAAAGACGGCGGAGAAGGTTTTGTAATGTGGATTTTATTGGCCGACCTTATTCAAGAACGCATTTGAGCATTGCAAAACCTGTACACAATGTCAGTACACGGGTAGAATCTCCCAGAGGAATGAAATGCCTCAGCAACCCATTCTGGTTGTTGAAATATTCGATGTTTGGGGCCTTGATTTTATGGGTCCCTTTCCTAACTCCTTTGGGAATTTATACATACTGCTGGCGGTTGATTATGTCTCAAAGTGGGTAGAAGTCATTCCATGTCGCACTAATGACAGGAAAGTTGTCATTAAGTTCTTGAAAGAGAATATCTTCTCGCAATTTGGACACCCACGCGCTATTATTAGCGATAATGGGACACATTTCCGCAACAGGTCTTTCGAGACTCTGATGCGGAAATACTCAATCAACCACCGACTTTCTACACCCTATCATCCCCAAACAAGCGGGCAGGCTGAAATCTCAAACAGACAAATCAAACTTATCCTGGAGAAAACTGTTGCTAAAAATAGAAAAGACTGGTCGACCAAACTGACGGATGCTCTTTAGGCATTCCGAACTGCATTTAAAACCGACCTAGGAATGTCTCCTTATAGGATAGTGTTTGGAAAAGCATGTCATTTACCCGTCGAGATAGAGCATAAAGCATTGTGGGCTATTAAGGAAATAAATTTTGATCTAAACCTTACTTGCAACTTTCGGAAGCTGCAAATAAATGAGCTAAGCGAACTCCGCGATGAAGCTTATGATAACGCTGTAATCACAAAGAATAGGACAAAGGTTTTTCACGATAAAAACATTTTGAGAAAAACATTTTCACCTGGTCAACAAGTCCTTTATGATTCACGACTACACCTTCACGCGGGTAAGCTCCGATCTCGGTGGAAGGGACCTTTTGTTGTGCGGTCTGTATACCCGCACGGGACAGTAGAAGTAGAAAATGTTAAAAACGGCACATTTTTTAAAGTGAATGGACATGGACTAAAGCCGTATTTTTCCACTGACCCCACGGAGGAGCTCCTGCTCTTACAGGAGCCAGTTTATTTGGATTAAAATTCCTCCGTCTCATCTCCATGTCCTGAATATCATTGCATCATCTTTTGAATGGAGATGAGTGAAAAGAGTAAGTTTGGGGGAAGTTCTTCACTTATATATTTTGCCCCCACTAATAATTCCTCCCAGACTTACAGGTTTTGTAGATATAGCTGTTGGCAACAGTGAGGACACTGTTGAAAACAAGTTTGGGGGGGGAGGGTTGTGCTTATTTTTGCATCATTTGCATATCATTTGCATAAGCACAAAACATTTCTTTAAAAACTTATAAAAATTTAAAAATTTTCAAAATCCATAAAAATTTAAAATTTTCAAAATATAAAAATATATTTTAACATTTAAACAGTTTTTGTACATAAATAAGATAATGAAAGTTTAGATAGTGAAAAATTACATCCTTGAGATTAGAAAAATTTAAAAAGACCAAGAAAATTAGAAGTTTTTCTTATACGAACTAGTAATAAGTAGTTATGAGCCGTTGTCCCAAGGGTTAGTAAGATGAAGGACGTCACTAATCTGAGGATAAAAATAAGTCTGAAAAATAGTTTCTATTCTGGAAGCCAAACATTTTGAACGTTGATACCTTGCTATTCGCACTTACACACGTCTTAAAGCCTGGGATAGTAGAGGATACCTTGAAATGCTCTTGTCTAAAAGCCGATGTATGAAGGAAATAAAAAAAATATGAATAAAATATAAAATGGTGAGAAAAATGAACACTGGTTTTGTTATCACCAAAGCAGCAATAAAAAAATATAGCGAGGGTGCCTCTTCACCTAGTGCCCTAAGGCCAACTAGTCTGGGAGTCACTGCTAAGCCTTAGGTGGTGCAAGACGAGGAAAATACACCAAATAAGCAAGCACATGAGTAATCGGTCGGTTAGTACCTCAAGAAGTATTAACGGTCGCATGAAAGTGTGTGAGCAAATTCATCTAAATATTCATTAATTAAAAAGTACTGAGGTGGATGGACAAGAGTATGATAGCTTGAATTGAATTCTCCGGGTGTAGGGATGTCTTTACATACACGCAGGGTTATATGATCGATGTTTGGAAGAAAGATAGGAATGAAGAATAAGACGATGTTTTATTGAGGGAGGAGGTGATTTCTGACATCTTTTCATGACCATTATGATAGGGCTCATGACAACAGAAAAACTAGCTTAGTTGGAAACCCTAATTTTCAAAGTTTTTCTTCTACAATTCTTTTCTTTAAATGTAATATTCATGATCTGTCTTTTATTATTGGATTTTGTGGGTGCAATCCGCTGAAAACCCTCAGGAGACAACACTCCTCCTACTAGGGACACCTAGAGGTTTAAAGGCTTGTTGCACGTGCTCAGTGCAATCATGTTGCCTACGAAAGTGTGCTCGTTAGTTTTTTCTCTTTCTTTATTTTCTCCTTCTCTTTTTTATAAACAGTTCGCTCAAGACGATCGAAAATAAGTTTGGGGGAATTTGATCAGTCGAAAATACTGTATCTTTTAACCGGCAATTTCCTTATCATTTGCATTCATTTAGAAGTACGGTATTCATATTTCACATATTAGCAAATCAGTCGTTAAATATCAGATTGCATGTCTTAGACTCTAAAACCGGCACTATAAAGGAAATTGACTGCATTTCATGGCATCGCATTTTTCCTATATTGCGCAACACTTGTTTTGAGATCTGTGCAGGAAAACCCAGAAGAAAAGCCAAAAATTTACATGGTGCAGATCAAACATTACGCCAACTCAATGATTTCAGTTCTGGTAGCAATCCAAAGGGCAAAATACAATTCAACATATCAGCTAAAGCTCCAAATATTAGCCCAAGACCACAGAAGAAGCCCCAAGCCCCAAGGAGCCAACATGGCCGCGGAACTGCGGCCGGAGCCGGCTTGCGCCGCGGTTCCGCGGCGGTTTGTCGACGTCACCACCTCAATTTTGGGCCATAACTCCTATGTCAGCTAATACAGTTCATAAATGTACTCCAAGTTCTAGAAGACTCCAGAGGCTTCTGCCAGATCAGCAAACTAGGGTTTTCTAAGCTTAATTAATCCTAGCTTAAAACCTAAGCTAGCTCCTAACAAACTCTTTCTAAAAACTCCTCAACAAACTTTTGGAGGGAATTGTAATTTCAAACCTAGACCTAGGGTTTGGGAAGTCTATAAATAGAAGCCTAAAAACCTAGGGTTAAAGGATATACTATATACTTGATACTTGGATCCATTATCCAAGACTTTGATACTTCTTCATTTTTACCCCTTTCATCTTCTTCTTTTTCCACAAGTCTAGTGACAAGACTTGTGTGAAACCCTAACCCTAATTCCAATCAAAAGCCAAGATCCCGTGTACCCAATCAAGCAAGAAGCCCTTCAACCTTTTAGGAGCGAAGCCGATCTTCAACAGAGCAAGTGGTCCAAGCCGATCCACGAATCACGGAGAAAAGCGACGCCAGATCAACAATTTAGTTCTTCCTCTTGTAGTTCTTGAGCGACTGTAATCAAATTGTTGATATAAATAAAAGGTGATATTCTTTTATCTTGTTTTCTTTAAATTCTTGCATCATGACTCGATATCAATTTCTAGTTGTAGTTCTTGTTGTGATGTTTGAGTAATACTCCGCTCGTCGAGGAGTCGAGACGATCAATAGAATGATGATGTAATATATCTGAAAACGATTCTTGATTCCTACGAGTTTTGTAAACCCTAGCAAGTTCAAGAACCGACGACCCATTTCGTTGCGATGCTTTCTTGATTGATATCGCTCGAAATTGGGGAGTTACGATCGTTTCTTGAAATTGCTAGAGGCTAGAATGTGAATGATATCGACGAAAGAACAAGGGTTAAATGATGAAACCCTAGTTTCACGAGGAAGCCCTAACTCTCGTCGATCATCATCGATCTAGTATCAATTCTTCGAAGGACAAGAACACGATATCTTGAGATTATATCACGTCTATAGATCCGATCGATTCCTACGAGCCTCATTTAGATTCTTGACATTTTGGTTGGAAATATCATCGAAACCCAATTCTCGATTGTTTATCATTTTCTTGATTCTTGATTAGACTAGTGACACCTGAATCAATCGATAAAATCTTGAATCATGTTTTGTTTTCTTTTCGATTAACTTTCAATTCAAACAAATCAAACATAAAAACGAATCGCACAATTCCTGTTGACGATCCGCACTCTCTTACGATCTACAACCGACACCGTAGTTGATTGCGGTCATATATAATTCTTTGTTGTGAATTTTATTCAATTTTCATACCAACACAACGAGAAACTCTTATCGATCAAATGGAACCGTTGCCGGGGTTCATTTGAATTGATACACACTACACAGTCCCGAATTTTTCATCCGATCACCAGTGCCGGTATTTTGAGGGAGGTTCCCCTTGCTTTCGCATGGAACTAATTAAAATAAACCTCGTTTTCCCATAGGCGTAACCCCATTGACACCTTTCTAGACACCTACTTGATCGTCTAATTGTAAAGTGCAAAATTCTCCCAGGAGTAACAATTACTCACAGTGGGTATCAGGATCCAACTATCTCATAGAAGGTATGCAATCTCATTGCAAATTTCAACACTTGAAACTCCCGATAATGGTTTTTACCCTTAGTGACTCATGACCTTAACTATGGTCAACAAATCATAAGCACTAGTAAAGTTCTACCTGTCATTTCATGATTAATTAGACCCACCCATATGACCCTTAACTATGGTCAACAAAGTCACATGACTGTCCCAATTAATCGCATCATATGCTATGTAGGAAGACATCACTTACCTACCTTATACTGCGCCTTAACTATAGTCAACAAACGCAGCACGAATACTAAGTACTCTACTTCCTAAAATGACGGAGGGTTGCAGATGGTTTTTAAGAAAACCGTTAACGCTTTTAACTTGATCTCGTTGCAGAATCAAATGATTTAAAATGGAGTGTTTTTTAGGCTTTTGCTAGTTTCGCTAAAGAGGTCACTCCCGGTGAAGGGATCTCGGCTGTTTCCTCGTCGAATAAGGTGCAGGATATTCACAATACCACTATGCAAAGCAAGAACTAGAAAAGCAATCAAAAGACAAAACCGATGGTTGTAGCATCTGCTAGTTATTTCTAAAGAGGTCACTCCAGGTGAAGGGATCTCGGCTCTTTCCTCATCGAATAAGGTGCAGGATATTCTACAAGGAATACCGCTATGCAAAGTAACAACTAGAGCTACCTATTTTTGAAAATTCGATCCCACAATATCTTTAGGTTTATTTTCTTTCATTAATCACATTAATGAATGTCCCATCATTTAAGTTACCTAAGCATCACAGATAAATATAACGTACGCTTATGCCATCCGCATTCGCCATGAAGTCCCGTCACGTTAGGTTAGGTAACTAACGGCAGAGCGGGGCAGGCCTAGCACGGGTGAAAAACATAAGCAGCATCTATAATATACCATATATATTATATAATGTATCCATCTCAAAATTTAAAGTAATCACATCACAGAATATCAGCAGCAGAAGACAACATATGAAATATTGGATATACTAGGATTTTCGGGTTTTAATTTAAGCCTGTATAAAACACGGATTCCACGATCGTGATGAATAGCCAATCCCAAATCCCAAGACCCCTACGAGGGCGGCAAGCAACCCTACCAATTCTAGAGTTAGGAGACCCGGACTCGATTCCTCGAGATGGTCTCCCACTGGACTCTAGATTCTGGTTACTTATACTCCCCTCCTTGGGTCTATCCTAATGCGGAAACGTAAATAATATACATCAACGGTGACATCTTCCTCAACCCGGAAGTGCCCCAATAAAAGAATATTACATACAAGTTTTTACATGAATGAAAAAGAAAAACTCTCATCTCACATAAAAAAAACCCGGCTATTCAAACACGACGATCCAATATAACATATCACAGCAACACATAACATCATATGTCATCAACGTAAGTAAATATGCGTATCCCAATTGTCGTTGACGTATAGCAACGAAACCGGCGATACCCCACATATTACACTTACGGTCGTAGAAAAGAAAATAAAAACTACAACAGTTGGAATCCGCAACCACCTTAGACATCATAAACCTGAAATATCTCATATTCCGGATTTCATGCCTAACAATATAAATTCCTTAGACATCGCATACCTAACAATTATAAACCCCGCATTTTAGTCTCGATATTGAAAATGCTTTCCAATAACAAGTCAGCAATTCAACAAGATTCCCGACATCCTGATCGAATGCTTGTTGGAAACTTTAGTAGACGGTCGCACCCCTGATACCGTCGACGAAATGCACTTAGGCGGAACACCGTGGCCGCGAGCGTCCGGACGGATGCTTTTGGCAACGGAGTTCTCCTACAGTCACTTGGTCGGGGCTATGGGGCGTGGCTATCTAGTAAGGTTACCCGACGAGTATCCGCGTATGCTACGTGATTGCGACGGACTTTTGATCACATCAAAATCCCGTGGCAACCGATCAAATGAGACAAAATTGCTAGATTTATAAAATTCAAATTAGTGTAGATTCCAAATATTGTATCACAATCATGGATAGCTAGACGATGTTAAACGTTTCGATCGAATCAACGAATTCCCAAAATTTCCTAGAGAGCTCAACACTTGAACAGTGTTAGAAGTACCTAGAACCATACCACAGTGCCCAAGGACCAGCAGCTGAAGGCCCGTCCCAAGCCTCTCAAGTGGCGCCGCGGAACCGCCGCTAAAACCATGTTTTGGCTGCGGTTCCGCGGTCACTTAGATGAGTTAGGGACTCATTCTTCAGGTGGGTCCATAGAATTACCTGCATGATTTTTAGAGTATTTTTAACATGAAAAATTCCAACGTTTTGAAAAAATTCCAGAGAATGGGCAAGATCGGGTTTTTAGAGTTCGTTCGAACTTCTAACTTCACCTAGACAACTCCTCATGCTCTAGCAAAGCTCTGATACCACTGTAGGGTTATTTGGCATGACCATAAGGTTTCTAAAGGCATCTATCATGCTTTATTTTAAAATTTCTAGTGTGCCAAACAATCTAACCTAGGATTTAACTAGAGTTTTAGGAGCTAAACTAAAATGTAAACAACTTTACATAGAAAGTGAATGAGGAATACAACCTTTGTAGACCGGTCCTTCACTTCTAAAGCTCCATGTAGTAGTCCCTTCGCTCCAAGCAGTGAACATCCGAACTCTAGTAAGGGTTCACATGAAGAAATGAACAAGCTTGCTCGAAGTCTTCGAGGCCGAAGATGATCTACGTCGAGGAGACTCAAGCTCATGCTACCTCTTCACTAATATGTGAATTGGTGAAGCAAACACCTTAAACTAAATGGCTAATAGTAGAGAATGATGAAGTAGGAAGTGGGCTCTCTTTGGATTTTATTTTCTCACAATATTTTTCTTACTTAGAAAAAGCTAGCAAGCTTTTTTTCTCATGAAGAAGAAGATGAAGAATGAAGATGAGAGAATGAACTCATGAGGTGGGAATAGCAACCATGAGTGAGTTAGTGTCATACACTAACTCTTGTAGAGAATAAACTATGGCTAATTAATAATGGTTAGGTTAATAAATATCTACAAGTAAAACAAAATTAGTGGACTTGGTCAATGGTTCCATAAGCTTCAACCATGTGACTTAATTCCACTAATTTGTGATTTATTTAAATAAATAAAAACCTTACATTATATTAAGCATGGTGTGATTCTCATACACCCATATTGCATGTGGCATCAAGCATGACACAAAAATATACATTAATATATATCACATATATACTATATGCACACTAGTGAGAAAAAGAAACGTTAAGTGAGCTAATATTAGTTAATGTAAGTTAATATATCAAATATATAATTATACATTAAATTATTAAATCAACACTTGATTTAATAATCCGGCTATATCGCATACAACTGACTAATATCAAATGTAACAATCTATCGAATCAACACTTAATCCGATAACCCGGCTATATCACATATAACCGACCGATATCACATATCACGAGAATAGAATGCGGTATCACATACGCGCATTAATCTCGGTCCCGTATATATCACATATGTGCTCCTACTTCGTTTCGCATGAACCAGGAAACCTCTGTGTAGGACTCTAAAGACTCGTCAATACGCCGGCAGTAGGTGGTGATCATATCGGTCACCCACAAGCCGCAAGCGGTCTGCTAAACGTAATGTCCACCCGGGTATTGAGCGATCAGAAGATCAACAAGCAAGCTTTCTCATACTCCTGCGAATCCAATCAGTAACACTACCGTACAGCCCGGTCTCTTCGTCTTATATATCGCATATCTCGCCTAGGGGCGGTAAACGTCAGACCCCAATAGTTTGATAAGTCATGCCGATGTAAGGTCAATAACGGGTCGAGAAACTACTGATAACACTTACCAGTAAATCTCATCTACCTTGGCCAGGGATTTCAGTTATGGCCAATCGAGTATAGAGCAACATCAACCCCCAATACCGGGAGAGACAAATCCCCTCCTATCGCTCATTGCCTCCATGTGACTCAGGACTGTACCCGAAAACCACCTGTTTGCACGACTCAGTAGAGCCGTGGTAGGGTGGAAATCAAAGCACAGTGGGAGACACACAAGACTCTCTGACGATCTCGGGTCGACAGACTAACCTGTACCAGTGTCACAAGAGAACTTCTATCTGACGTGAGGTATAATACCATCTAGGAGTTCTCGGCGAGTCCGTTCAGTGTACCCAGTCTCCACTGAGCACCCGTATATGATATTTGATGTCAAACACCAATGGATATGGGATCATCCATCGCCCATCACATGGGTCGAGAAGATATACGCTAGTCTACTCTAGAATATCGATGCCCCATCTCGATACTCCCACGACTAGGAACATTGAAGGATGAACTCATAGACTATACAGTCCCCACTAGTATGATTTGCATCATAATCCTGGTAGTCAGGTACACATCCTAAGGGCTTTATCAACATGTAACAGAGAGACAGTAAGTGTACATGTTAAGATAAAGAGAAACCAGATAGCATACTATCATGTCGAGCAAGAAAGTCCTCCCTATATATGTCCCAAAATCCACTATAATATACATCTCATGTACAATAATGGCCTCTAGGGCATACATACAACTAACATTGGATGCTGGATCAGGATTCCACACATGTAATTTGTTACATGGGCTATAGAAAGGTGGAGAAATGGGAAAGGGTGATATGTCTCTCGTAGTAGAGATGGTGCAATTGTTGCAGCCAAAGCGGTTGGCAGATATCACCTTGTGTTACCAACTGGTAATACATTGATTCTAAGCGACTGTTATTCCGTACCAAAATATTGTGAATATTTTCCTGAATCAAGTGTTGATTGGGTATGCTACGTTGGATAACAATATACACGTTCTGAATCAAAACACAGTTCTAACGTACAGAACACACACAAGAGGAACAATTCAAAAATGAACAAAGTCTTCTTGAGGCATTGTAGACTAGGTCTTGTCGATGAGACAAGACTGGCTAAAATTCCATAAGGATGCATATTTGAATCCGTTCGAATTTACATCTTATGAAACTTTCCGGTCATGTCTCAAAAGCTAGGTGACCAAATCTCCGTTTACTAGAAACGGAGAAAGAGCTACTGAACTCTTGGATAGATACATAGTGATGTATGCGGTCCTATGTCTACATACGCCAGGAATGGTTCCGCGTACTTTATTACATTCACCGATGTTCTCTCAAGATACGGACATGTGTTCTTGTTGAAACACAAAACTGAATCTTTTGAGAATTTCAAGGAATAGAAATACGAAGTTGAGAACCAGATGGGTAAAGGTATTCATATCCTTCAATATGATTGGGGAGAAGAATACTGGAGCATGGAATTCCGAGATTATTTAAAAGAGAATAAGATTCTCTCTCAGTTTACTCCTCCTTATACACCACAGCACAACGGTATATCGGGGTGGAGGAATCGTACCCAATTAGATATGGTGCTCTATGATGAGTACTGCTGAGTTACTTATTTCTTTTTGGGGATATGCACTTGAGATTGCTGCATACCTATTGAATAGAGTTCCGACCAAATCCGTTTCCTACCACTTTATATGAGATATGGAATGGGAAGAGACCATCTCTTAAACGAGTTAAGATATGGGGTTGTCCGGTCTATGTTGAAAACATAATCCGGACAAGCTGGAGGCAAGGTCAGTTCTGTGCAAAGTTTGTAGGATATCCCAAATATTCGCGAGGGTATATCTTCTACCACACTGAGGAGCAAAAGGTGTTTTTTTTCTAGACATGCCACCTTTTTAGAAAAGGAATTTCTTGTGGAAAAAATTAGCGGCGATGAGGTATAACTGGAAAAAGCTCCAGCAAAGCAAATTATAACTGACGATTTGGTGGAACCGGAGGATTCAATTGACCCCGACGAACCGTAGCCACTCCGCAGATCTAGTTAGGTTCCTTATCTACCTGAGAGATACTACGGTTTTCTCGTAGATGGTGGGAGCGAGGATTCCATCATGGAGATGATGACCCAACTAGTTTCGAGCAGGCCATCACGAGTGGGGACTCTATGAAATGGCTGGATGCTATGCGATCTAAGATGGAATCCATGTATACTAACAAGGTGTTGACTTTGGAAGTTTGAGAAAGATAATTTGGTGTAGACGGAAAAGTTAAGACTTTCAAAGCTAGACTTATAGCAAAAGGTTTTCGTCAACGACCTGGTGTCGACTATGATAAAACATTTTCTCCTGTCACTATGCTTACGTCCATCAGGATCCTACTTGCCATTGCTGCATACCATGACTACGAAATCTGGCAGACTGCACATCAAAACTGCTTTTCTAAATGGTGATTTAGAAGAGTGCGTGTATATGACACTGCCAGAGGGCTTCGTAGACAGTGGGAGCAGCAGAAGCATGTGCAAGCTGCTTAAATCCATCTACGGGTTAAAGCCGGCATCGCGGAGATGGAACATCAGTTTTGATGAAGCTGTCAAAGAGTTTGAATTCATCAAAAAGGTAGATGAACCATGTATAAATAAGAAGGTTATAGAGAGTATGGTTGCCTTCCTCGTATTATACGTGGATAACATACTCTTGATAGGAAACAATGTTCCTATGCTACACTCGGTCAAGCTCCTCTTATCACATAAGTTCTCTATGAAAGATCTAACTGATGCCTCCTACATCCTGGGGATATAAATCTATGGAGATAGATCTAAATGGATTTGGGATTGTCCCATTCCAGGTACATAGACACCATACTAAAGGGGTTTAGTATGGATGATTCTAAGCGTGGTAATGTACCCGCTTGTTCAGAAATCACTCTCTCCAAAGAAATGTCTCCCAAGACTGATTTGGAGAGGGCTCGCATACAAGGGATACCCTAAACTTCGGAAGTCAGGTCAATCATGCATGCGATGTTATGTACCATACGAAATGTAGCTTACTCACTAGGTGTAGTGAGTAAGTATCGAAAAGATCTTGGGAAAAACCACTGGACAGCTGTGAAGAACATTCTTAAGTGCTTGAGAATGACTAAAGAGATGTTCTTGGTGTATGGTAACGGTGAACTCCAGATGGAGTCCTTTACCGATTCGAGCTTACAGAGTGATAAGGATGACTGAAAATCAGCCTCGGGTTTTGTCTTCACCCTCAGTGGAGGGACGGTATGTTGGAAGGGTTCCAAGCTATATACCGTAGAGGACTCATTGATAGAGGCTAATTACATCGCTACCAACGATGCTGCCAAAGAGGTTGTCTGGATGAAAAAGTTCATATGATGAACTTGGTTCCTACCATTGGGCATCCAATACCTATGTATTGTGATGACAATGGAGTTGTGGCTTTGGCCTAGGAACCCCGGTCCCGTCAGTGATCCAGACATATTCTTTGACAGTATCACCTGATCAGGGAGATAGTTGATCTCCGGGAGATCGAGGTCAGGAGAGTTGACACAGAGGATAACACAGCAGATCCACTCACCGAGGCCATCCCCCAGATGCTATTTGAGAGACTTTTGGGATGTTGGGTATGAGATACTACAACAACTGGCCTTAGTGCAAGCGGGAGATTATTAGGAATATGTATGCCCTAGAGGCCATTATTGATGATATAGTGGATGCTTGGACATATATATAGAGGACTTTCTTGCTCGACATGATAGTATGCTTTCAGGTTACTTTTATCTTAACATGTAGACCGGTATAAATACTGTATGTCTCTTACATGTTGATAAAGCCCTTAGGATATGTACTTGACTACCAGGATTATGATGAGATCATACTAGTGGGGCCAGGGTGGTCCAAAAGTACATCCTTTAATCAGTTCCTAGTCAAGAGAATATCGAGACCGGGGCATCGATATTCCAGAGTAGACTAGTGTGTACGTTTCTTGTCCACCAGAGGGAGATGGTTGATCCCACAACCATTGGTGTGTGAAATCAAAGATTGTACACAGGTGCTCATTGGAGAATGGGTACACCGAACGGACTCGCCAAGGACTCCTAGTTGGTAGTATACCTATCGTCAAATAGCGGTCCTCTGGTGATACTGGTACAGGTTAGTCTGTAGACCCGAGATCATCATAGAGTCTTATGTGGCTCCCACTATGCTTTGATTTCCTCCCTACCACGCTCAAGAGGAGTTATGCAAACAGGTGGATTTTGGGTACAGTCCCAAGTCACACGGAGGCAATGAGCGATAGGAGGGGTTTCGTCTCTCCCGGTATTGGAGGTTGATGTTGCGCTATGCTCGATTGCCTATAACTGGAAGTCCCTGGCCAGGACTACTGCTGAGATTTACTGATAAGTGCTATCGGTAGTTTCTCGAACCATTATAGGCCAAACATCTACATGACTTATCACGTTACTGGGGTCTGACGTTTACCACCCCTAGACATGATATACGACATATCAGACGAAGAGACCGGACTGTACGGTAGTGTTTCTGATAGGCTTCATGGAGAGTATGGACAGGCTTTCTTGTTGATCTTCATATCGCTCAATACCCGGGTAGCCATTACGCCCAGCTAGTACCGCTGACGGCTTGCAGGTGACTGATGTGATCATCACCTACTGCTGGCGTATTGACGAGTTTTTAAAGTCCCACACAGAATTTCCCTGGTTCAAGCGAAACGAAGTAGGACACATATGTGATATGTGTGTGGGCCTGATTAAATACGTGTATGTGATACCGTATTGTAATCTGGCAGTTATCTATTATCGGTTCGGTTATATGTGATATAACCTGATTGTCAAATCAAGTGTTGATTTGATAATGTGATATACAGATAAATGATATTAGTCGGTTATATGTGATATAACCGGATTATTAAATCAAGTGTTGATTTAATAATGTGATATATATTATATTTGATATAATTATATCTTAACTAATATCATTAGCTCACTAAATATTTTATTATATGTATTAATATATATATATATAGCATGACATAAATTTCTATTTTATGAAAATAGAAATGAGTTGGAAAATGGGAAGACTTTGGGAGCATGATTGCAAGCATGGGCTTTTATCATTGTTTATTCATCTTGACTCACTATTCAAGCATGGGTGCAATTTTATATTGCAATAATTCCATGCTTGAATGAGGGAGGTCAAGGGGTTAGCCATTGACTTGCTCATTCAACACTTAGCCATTTTCTTAAGTTGCTCCCATTTTTCTCTCAAGCTCTCTAGCTTCTTCTTCTTCCTTAATGTCACGGTTCAAGCTTCAACCCTCACATGTTATGCGAACCATGAAGCTTGAACACAAACTTGTGAGCTTTAACATCCTTTACTTCACCATCTTACACTTGACTAGCGATTGAGTGTAGCGTGTTTCCTACACCAAAGAGTTTAGTGTAGTGGTTGCTAGAGTTGGAAGGACTTCGCGTGGATCGTCTTTGACACGAAGGTCATCGGAGGAAGCTCGTCCAAACCCTCAAGTAGTGCCTAGTGGAGTCGCGGGACTACTACACGAAGCATGTGAAGTGAAGGACTCGATCTATGAGGGTATAGCCATCTTTCACTTCTTCTATTTTAGTTGATATCAAACATAAAACCTTAATCATCTAGTTAACGATCTTTTTTAGTCTAGCTTAGGACCTATAAAAATTTGAATTTGGCATGGTTGATGTCACTTGGACCTCATGGTGGTGCTAGGATAGACTTTCATGTTGCTCCTTTGTGAGTCGTAAGGATCTCACGCGGGAATATTCTTCTCATAAAGTCGAGAGGACTTTGCAAGTGTATTTTCGTCTCTTTTTCAAGAGTTTGCGCCCTTTCGGGTTTTCACAAACTCGCCGGAAGTCCTACTATTTTTACTCACAGAGCCCTTTCGGGTTTTCATCCGTGCCCGTTTTGCTTGTGGACATACCGTTTTTTCTGTTGTTTTTTTACATTATTTTCCTTTTTTTTCTCAGTTTAACGACTTAGAGGTCATAGATGTGCGCTTATTCAAAAATCCTTGGACTTCGATCTCATGGCGCTTCAATGTTCTCTTTGTACTTCTAGAGAGACATTCACATGTGTCCCATAGAAACTGCGGTGGACTGGGTCATTTTCTAGAGTGGGAGATTGAGCCGTCTGCCCCCAAAGGGTTTTGGTCTTCGTACGAATGGAGCGGACGATCGTAGGTTGGTTTTCTGCTATTGCGTCTTTGGCCAATGAGACCACTCCCTCATTGTATTGTTTTTCAACCCAATTCTTGAAAACAAAGCAGTTTTCGATGGTATGACTCACCATTATGTGATACGGGCTGTATAAGAGATCATCAGTCATGTTTGCTTTTGTGGTCTTTTTGATTTAAGCAATTGCAGACCGTTTCTCATGGCATCCTTGAATATTTTACTGACTCTGTCCCTTTTGAAAGAATAGACCTTATTCAATTTCTTTTCCAGGGGAAATTCCCCTCCCCCTCCCAACATTGGTTTTCGAGGTTGGTCGACATTAGGCCTGCCAGCTTTTCGCCTACTTTAGTCGGCAAATGCATTAGAAGATTCAGTGCCTTTGGGAGGCCCACCTTTGTGGTTGTTGTGCTCCAAATATCTGGACTTGTTGTTATATTAGTAGTTTGGAAGAGATTCGTGGCCCACATGTTCCAACATCTGGACTCTTTTAAGTAAGCCCTGGGGAGTTTCGCGATCTGCTGATGACATTCCCTTAATTCTGTCCTGTTTCCACTGGTCGCAGTCATGCGTCAGGACATTCCTGAGGGATAGCCGCCATAGAGTTGTAAGTCCACGTTGCCCACCCCGGTGCTTGCGGGGAGGCAGAAAACGGAATAAAAATCGGATTTTTATCATGCTAGGAAACATGGACTAGACAAAGGAGGATCTTTGCTAAACAAAAACTAACTAAAAGCTAACTAGATTTAGCTATAGGGTAGAAAGGTTATACCTTGGGGTTTATGTCCTTCTCTCCTTGCTCCTTGGAGTGGTAGAAATGGATCACCTTGTCGCCTTCTCTAGTCGAAGAAGGATCCACCCGAGAGCCTCAACCTTTGGCTTCAACTTCAAGCTAGAAGTAACTAAGGTGCTAGAAGTGCTAATCCTAGAACTCTAGATGAGAGTAGAGATTATCTAGAAGAGGTTTTCTCAAGCTCAAGTGTTTCTCAACACATGAGAGGGGAGAGCTTGAGAGAGAGGAAGAGGAGGAGAGAGAATGAATATGATAGAATGAGAGAATAATGAAGCATTCTCACATATATGTGTGAATTATTGTAAATTGATAATTAGTGAGATAATTGTCATGGCTTAATCAAGACATGACCATTATCATTTCATATTTAATGCTAATTGCAAGGATCAAAGAGCATCTTTTATATGGAATGATGATGGTCAAAGTGTCAACCTAGGTCAACAAGTCAAGAGTGGTCAAAAAGTCATCAACCCTAACCATGCACAATTATATATAACTAATATCAATTAACCATAATACACACATAAGCATTAGGGTTAGCAAAATGACAATGGTCATTAACCCTAATCAAAGTCCTCTCCCTCTGTCTCAATCAACTGTGCATACGCACCCGTATTCGTGATCCGAGGAACACGAATACAAAGAGATAAAACCAATCCCAAATCATATACTTGGATCTGGCTTAAACGAAAGCCCGCTAGTATAAGCTGTCCGGACAGCAAACGTGCACAAGTGCGCGGATGTGAACGAACCCTGTCGCAAAACCATGCGACCTCTACTCATTTTGCCTAAAGGCGAATAGCTCTCTGTGTGGGACTCTAAAGACTCGACACTACGCTGGCAGTGGGTTTAACCACAGACCGCAAGCGGCACTAGCTGTACGTAACGGTCCCCAGGTAGATGCCGATAAGAAGACTGATGAGGTGACCCCATCTGAACTCCTACTGAGCCTGTATGTGACAGTCTCCGTACAGTCCGGTCTGTTCGTCTGATACATCGCATGGCGGGCCTAGGGGGCGGTGAACGTCAGTCCCCTAATAGCGGTACAAATCGTGTCAGAGTGTAGCCCAGAACACCCTGAGATAACACTGGAAACCTACCAGTATATCTCGATTGCCCTGGCCAGGGACTACTTGTGTAATGGCTCTCCTAGACACAGCGCGATGTCAACCCCCAATACCGGGAGAGACGAATCCTGTCTAACTGTCACTGCCTCCAAGTGCTTCGGAGCTGCACCCAAAAACTACCTGTTTGCACGACTCCTTTAAGCCGTGGTAGGGTAGTAATCAAAGTGCAGTGGGAACACACTCGAAGCGAAGTGACAGTGTCAAGTCAGCGGACTAAGCTGTACTCATGTCACCTGGGAACTGATAACTGACGATAGGTATAATACCAACCAACAGTTCTTGACGAGTCCTGTCCAGTGTACTCGTAACCTAACGAGTACCCGCATACTATCTCAAGTATGACGTACTGACGGCTGTGGGACAGACCGTCTCCCCCGCTGGGATGAGAAGCGCATACGCTAGTCTACTCCGGAGTATCGATGCCCTGTCTCGATAGTCCAACGACTAGGGACCTGTATAAGGATGTGCTTATGGATTACCCAGCCCCCACGAGTGTGAGCGCCATCACAATGCTGGTAATCAAGCAAAGATCCTAAGGGCTCTACTAATATGTATATATAAGCGATATGCTAAAAGAAACACATGCACATATTGAAGTAGAGACAAACCAAGTAGCATACTACCATTTCGAGCAAGATTGTATATACAACTGTGAATATCCCAAGCTTCCATCAAGTAATATACAAACTAGTATGATACAGTAATGGCCTTTAGGGCATATACACTAACAATCTCCCACTTGCACTAAGGCCATGTACTGGCGTATCGAAGACCTATCATGTCGATCAGCCGCTCGAACTGAGTCTGGGGCAAGGACTTGGTGAATGGACCTGCAGTGTTATCTTCTGAAGCAACCCTCCGAACCTCGATCTTCTGGCGATCCACGATCTCCCTGATCAGGTGATACCGCCTCAAGATGTGTCTGGATTTTTGATGGGACCTGGGTTCCTTCGCTAAAGCTATAGCCCCGTTGTTGTCGCAATACAGAGGTATTGGGTCAACAATGGACGGCACTACCTGAAGTTCTTTCAAGAACTTCCTCATCCAGACAGCTTCTTTTGCGGCATCAGATGCAGCGATGTATTCCGCTTCCATAGTCGAGTCAGCAACGGTTTCCTGTTTGGAGCTCTTCCAACACACCGCCCCTCCATTGAGGGTAAAGACAAAACCCGACATGGACTTGGAATCATCCTTGTCACTCTGGAAGCTGGAGTCAGCAAAGGCCTTAATCTGGAGGTCTTTTCCGCCATACACCAAGAACATCTCCTTAGTCCTTCTCAGGTACTTGAGAATGTTCTTTACCGCTATCCAATGTTTCTCCCCAGGGTTTGACTGATACCTGCTTACCACACTCAGTGCATAAGCCACATCTGGTCTGGTACACAACATTGCATACATTATAGAGCCTACCGCAGAAGCGTAGGGTATAATAGACATGCGATCCCTCTCCAAATCAGTCTTGGGAGACATCTCTTTGGAGAGGGTGATCCCGTGACAAGCCGGTAGATTACCGCGCTTGGAATCTTCCATACTGAATCTTTTCAGTATGGTGTCGATGTACCTTGACTGTGAAAGTCCTAATATCCTCTTGGATCTGTCACGATAGATCTGGATCCCCAGAATGTAAGAGGCATCACCCAGGTCTTTCATGGAGAACCTGTGTGACAAGAACCCTTTGACAGATTGTAGCATAGGAATGTCATTTCCTATCAAGAGAATGTCATCCACGTATAAAACGAGGAATACGACAGTTCGTGCTACAAATCTACTATAGATGCATGGTTCATCTGGATTTTTGATAAAGCCAAAATCTTTGACCGTCTCATCAAAACAGATGTTCCAACTCCGCGATGCCTGCTTCAGTCCATAGATGGACTTCAGCAACTTGCACACCTTTTCGCTGCTCCCACTCTGAATGAAACCCTCTGGCTGGTCCATATAGACACACTCCTCTAAATTTCCATTTAGAAAAGCGGTCTTTACGTCCATCTGCCAGATCTCATAATCGTGGAAGGCAGCAATGGCAAGAAGGATCCGAATGGATTTCAGCATAGCCACTGGAGAAAATGTTTCGTCATAATCCAAGCCAGGTCTTTGATGAAAACCCTTTGCAACAAGTCTAGCTTTATAGGTCTCAACCTGTCCATCTATACCAATCTTCCTATTGAAGATCCACTTGCATCCTACGGGTTTTACCCCATCTGGAGCAATGTCCAACGTCCATACTTTGTTGGTGTACATGGACTCCATTTCAGTCCGCATTGCATCCAGCCATTTTACCGAGTCAACGCTCTGAATGGCTTGCTGGAAGCTAGTAGGCTCATCACAATCTATGATGCAATCCTCTCTATCCCCGTCTATGAGAAAACCGTAGTATCTCTCGGGCGGATGAGACTGCCTACTACTCCTGCGGAGTGGCGTGGGAATGTCCTGATCTTTCGAACCCTCTGGTTCTACTAAGCTTTCAGTAATAGCTCGTGGTTCTGGAATTTCTTCCAGTTCTATTGTGTTCCCACTTATTTCTTTTTCTATGAACTGGTGTTCTAGAAAGTGGGCATGGCGAGAAACAAAAACATTTTGTTCCTCTTCGCAATAGAAGAAATATCCCTTGGAGTTCTTTGGATATCCCACAAACTTGCACTGTACTGAGCGTGCCTCGAGCTTGTCCGCATGCTGCTTTTTTACAAAAGCTAGACATCCCCATGTCTTAATGTGATTAAGATAGGGTCTCTTCCCACACCACATCTGATATGGTGTAGTAGGCACAGTCTTAGTTGGAACTCGGTTCAAAAGGTATGCAGCTGATTCTAGCGCATATCCCCAGAACGATCGCGGCAACTCAGCGTTACTCATCATGGACCATACCATATCCAATAGGGTTCGGTTCCGTCTCTCCGATACACCGTTATGTTGCGGATTGTATGGAGGAGTAAGCTGAGAGGGAATTCCATTCTCTTTTAAATAACCCAGGAACTCGGCACTCAAGTATTCACCACCTCGATCAGATCTCAGTGCCTTGATACTTTTGCCTGTTTGTTTTTCTACTTCATTCTTATATTCCTGAAATTTTTCAAAAGCCTCGGATTTATGTTTCATTAAGAAGACATATCCGTACCTTGAAAAGTCATCCATAAAAGTAATGAAGTAAGAATAACCGCTTCTTGCATGTGTAGACATTGGACCGCACACGTCGCTGTGTACGAGTCCCAAGAGCTCGCTCGCTCTTACTCCGTGTCCAGTGAACGGAGTCTTTGTCATCTTTCCTTTGAGACAGGATTGACAAGTTGCATACGATTGATATTCGAACGAATCCAAATATCCTTCTGTATGTAACTTAGTCAACCTTCTCTCATTGATGTGACCCAGTCTACAATGCCATAAGAAAGTTTTATTGATTTCTAGAGACTTTCTTTTGTGTGTATTCTGGACATTGAAAATCTGTGGTTGGTACAATACGTATATACCGTTGTTTAATGTACCTGACCCAATCAAAACTTGATTAAGGTGAATGTTCACTACATTACTTACAAATGCAAATTCATAACCTTCTTTAGATAATAAAGATACAGAAATGATATTACAGGTTGCATTTGGTACAAAATAACAATTCCGCAAAACCAAAAAGTGTCCATCTGACAATCCCAGGTGATAGTCCCCCACAGGCTCAGCATCCATGCTAGCTCCGTTTGCAACTCTGAGGGTCATGTCACCTGCCTTCAAAACTCTACGCTTTCTCAACGCCTGCAAAGAATTACAGATATGAGATCCTGATCCGGTATCCAATACCCAGGATGTAGAGTTTATCGATAGACAGTTTTCAATAACATACACACCTGAAGCTGAAGCCGCAACTCGCTTCAAATCCTGGGTTCTGGCCTTCCAAGCCTTGCAATCCTGTTTCCAGTGTCCACTTCTGTGACAGTAGAAGCATTCTTCCTTCCCCACCGGCTTTCCCGCTACCTTTGTTGCCTTTCCTTTTCCCTTCGTATCCACTTTACTGACACCGCCTCTTGGTTTGGCAGGGGCTTTCTTCTTCTTACCCTTGGCTTTTGCCCTGGACCTAGAAGAGGAAGATCCTCCTACAAACAAAGTGGATGTCTCCCTACCCTTCTGTAGGGTTCCCTCAGCACTCCTCAACATGTTCAGAAGTTCGGAAAGTTCAACATCCTTTCCTTGCATGTTGAAGTTTAGGATAAACTGGGCGTAAGTGGAAGGAAGGGACTGGAGAATCAAATCAGTGTAGAGTTCATTCTCCAACGTGGTCCCAAGGTCCGCGAGCTCCTCTATGTAGCCAATCATCTTAAGCACGTGTTCCGCTACCGATGATCCGACGGCCAATCTTGCCGAAAATAGCTTCTTCGACACTTCGTATCTGGCGATACGAGACCACTCTCCATACAGTTCTTTTGTATGGAGAAATATGGACTCTAGGTCCATATTCTCGTGTCTCCTCTGATGTTCGTTGTCCATCGAGGCAAGTACGAGGCATTTGTCCTTCGCGCAATCTATCTCCCATGTCTTACGGATTTCTATATCCGCGACGCTGGAGGTTGGACCTGGGACAGAGGGAGCTTTGGTGGTAAGGATATACCCCAACTTGTCGTAAGTGATTGCCATCTTGACATTCCTGAGCCAATCTTTGTAGTTTGGCCCTGTCAGTATGTTTTTATCTAGTAATAACTTAAGTCCGGTCATGTTGAATGGTCGCTGCAATTAGGAGAGAGAAAAGAAACACTTTAGCATGATGCTCTTGGAAGTTTAGAGTGGTTTTTAGTTTGTCTAAACAGGGTGGCTCCCACTGTCTCTCGAATCCCTTCTCAAACCTTAAAGAAAGAATTAGTCGGGATCAATCTCACCGTACAATACTTGCTTAACCGTTCAGCCAGGCCAAAGTCGGTACTTCGAGGGAGGTTTTCCAATGCTTTCGCGAAGTTCCTTAATTAAGTAACCTCTTTTCCCTGTGGGCGTAGCCCCGCTAACACCTTTCTAGACACCTACTAGGTTTATAGCATTGATCGTTAAGTGAGAACTTTCCCGAGGAGTAGCATATACTCACAGTAGGATCGAGATCCAAATATCATCGCGTGATAAAACCGAAGGAATCTTACCAGAATTATCATACTCCAAATGGTATGCAGCGCTAGCAAGTTTCAGTACTTATGAAACTCCCGATGTGGATTTTTACCCCATGCTCTTATGACCTTGACTTTGGCCAAAATATCATAAGTCACATGTCAAGTTCTACCCGTCATTCTTCTGGTTAATTTGGACCCACCCGTACCTACCCTTGACTTTGGCCAAAATGGCAGCACGACTGTCCCAAACCAACGCATCTACCTATGCTGCACATGAATACCCAATAGCTACCAATCACTATGCCTTGACTTTGGCCAAAATACATAGCTTGAATACTTTTTGACCATTCATGTGGAATGACGGAGGGCTACGAATGGTTTTGGCGAAACCGTGAACGTAGTGAACTTGATATAATCGATGGAACGAGATAGCTTTTAAAAGGAGTGGTTCAAGCTCCGCGTTTAAAAGTTTAGTTTTGAAAAGAACCGAGTGGTTTTCAAAGTGTTCCAATCGACTTTTACTTGGTTTATTTTCTTGCATTAGTTCTTTTAATGCGTCCCATCATTTAATCCTACCATTGCAGAAAACAACCAAAATATGACGTACGCTTATGCCATTCGCATTCGCCACGGGGCCCCGTCAACACGCGTTAGGTTACTTAACTAACGACAGAGCGGGGGCTGGGCTAGCGCGGCTGTAAAACATAAGCAACACCTAAATAGTTATCATATATAAATATATAGCAATGATAGACATTACAGATCACCGATGAATACATTGGATATACTAGGAATCCGCAATACGTTCGAGCCTGCAACGAAAAGCGGATTACACGATCGCGGTGAATAGCCAAATACCCCACCCAAGACCCCTACGGGTGCGGCAAACTACCCGCCAAGCACACAAAGCGAAGCAACCTTCCTCAACACCGTGAGTAGGCCACTCGATACTTCGAGATACCCGGTAGTTTGTGCACCCCTCCATGGGTCTATCCTAGGAGAAAAACAGTAAAAAGAATTATACAATGACGACTACAACCCCGACCCGGTTGTGCGGCCATACAAATAATATTACATCAATTTACATGTTACATGAATGAAAGAAAAAGAAACACTCATCTCACATCCACCCCGGCTATTCACCCGCGACAATCCGACGCATTCATATACACATACCATCAACAAACACAGATCACAGATATGTATAACCCCCACTATTCGACATATAGCGATTAGCCAACGTTCAATACATATAAACATCACAGATATAACCCATTAGTCAAAGTGTAGTAAAGTTCGATCAAAAATACGGATTTATAGGCCCCCAAAAACAAATTTCTTTTCTGGAAAACCTGGGCACAAATAAACCATCTTAAAAATCCCAAAACCATGTCAGAAGAACACTGCATCAAACTCGATCCAGAACCGAGTCAACTCAGCCGCGGTTCCGCGGAAATAGCTTGCTATTACCGCGGAACCGCGGCGCTTTGAACGCTTCACTGGACCGGGTTTGGTGAGTTTCTTAACAAAACCCTGAGATGATTTATGACGTATGATTTTTTATTTTTAGAGCAGAAAAAATTTCAACAGAAACTTATGGTTTTGTATTTTTAGTTTTGTGATTTTTTCCGATTGAACTTCCATACACTTTACTACCTAGCTAGTTTATGTTTATTTAGGCTCTGATACCACTGTAAGTCCACGTTGCCCATCCCGGTGCTTGCGGGGAGGCGGAAAACGGAATAAAAATCGGATTTTTATCATGCTAGGCAACATGGACTAAACAAAGGAGGATCTTTGCTAAACAAAAACTAACTAAAAGCTAACTAGATTTAGCTATAGGGTAGAAAGGTTATACCTTGGGCTTTATATCCTTCTCTCCTTGCTCCTTGGAGTGGTAGAAAGGGATCACCTTCTCGCCTTCTCTAGTCGAAGAAGGATCCACCCGAGAGTCTCAACCTTTGGCTTCAACTTCAAGCTAGAAGTAACTAAGGTGCTAGAAGTGCTAATCCTAGAACCCTAGATGAGAGTAGAGATTATCTAGAAGAGGTTTTCTCAAGCTCAAGTGTTTCTCAACACATGAGAGGGGAGAGCTTGAGAGAGAGGAAGAGAAGGAGAGAGAATGAATATGATAGAATGAGAGAATAATGAAGCATTCTCACATATATGTGTGAATTATTGTAAATTGATAATTAGTGAGATAATTGTCATGGCTTAATCATGATATGACCATTATCATTTCATATTTAATGCTAATTGCAAGGATCAAAAAGCATCTTTTATATGGAATGATGATGGTCAAAGTGTCAACCTAGGTCAACAAGTCAAGAGTGGTCAAAAAGTCATCAACCCTAACCATGCACAATTATATATAACTAATATCAATTAACCATAATACGCACATAAGCATTAGGGTTAGCAAAATGACAATGGTCATTAACCCTAATCAAAGTCCTCTCCCTCTGTCTCAATCAACTGTGCATACGCACCCGTATTCGTGATCCGAGGAACACGAATACAAAGAGATAAAACCAATCCCAAATCATATACTAGGATCTGGCTTAAACCAAAGCCCGCTAGTATAAGCAGTCCGGACAGCAAACGTGCACAAGTGCGCGGATGTGAACGAACCCTGTCGCAAAACCATGCGACCTCTACTCATTTTGCCTAAAGGAGAATAGCTCTCTGTATGGGACTCTAAAGACTCGACACTACGCTGGCAGTGGGTTTAACCATAGACCGCAAGCGGCACTAGCTGTACGTAACGGTCCCCAGGTAGATGCCGATAAGAAGACTGATGAGGTGACCCCATCTGAACTCCTACTGAGCCTGTATGTGACAGTCTCCGTACAGTCCGGTCTGTTCGTCTGATAAATCGCATGGCCGGCCTAGGGGGCGGTGAACGTCAGTCCTCTAATAGCGGTACAAGTCGTATCGGAGTGTAGCCCAGAACACCCTGAGATAACACTGGAAACCTACCAGTATATCTCGCTTGCCCTGGCCAGGGACTACTTGTGTAATGGCTCTCCTGGACACAGCGCGATGTCAACCCCCAATACCGGGAGAGACGAATCCTGTCTAACCGTCACTACCTCCAAGTGCTTCGGGACTGCACCCAAAAACTACCGGTTTGCACGACTCCTTTGAGCCGTGGTAGGGTAGTAATCAAAGTGCAGTGGGAACACACTCGAGGCGAAGTGACAGTGTCAAGTCAGCGGACTAAGCTGTACTCATGTCACCTGGGTACTGATTGAAAGGTTCCTAGGCACACAACAGAGGTCTCACAAGGCATCGAACATGCCAATTTAAAATTTTATGGGTGCCGAGAAACCCTAACACGGATCGTAGACTAGATGTTTAGGCGAAATATAAATCTAAGTTAACAACTTAACTAAAGTTCGGAAGTTACAACCTTTGTAGATCCGGATATCCACTTCCTTAGCTCCACGTAGTCGTCCTCTCGCTGTCCTTTTTGAATCCTAGACTCATTCGTCGTCTTCATCGGGAAAACGAGCGGAATAGGTCGTCGGCTTCGTGCCGAAGATGATCTACGTCGAGGTTGCACAAGTTCAAGCTCCAACTTAGAATTGGATTTCTCACTTTGGATCTCAAGTTGCCATTGATGGCATCATAGTTTCTTTCTTGAAGATAAAGAAGAAGAAGAAGAAGCTAGTTTATGATAAGTTGTTTTTAAAATGAAAAGAAAAACCAAACTTATCATAATGTGAACCATAGTTAAGTGTAGAGAATTGACTAAGGTTAGAAGAATGGTTAGGGTTTAGTGTGAAGACAAAATGGTCACAAAGTCAAAGCTTCATGAAGCTTCAACAATGTTCAAGAATGAAAGCAACCATTTTGTATTCTTATCCCATCCTTTTTCCAAAAATGAATAAATAAAAGAATGGATAAATAAAAACCCTAATCACTTTCTTAACCTAGGTTTAATTCTATACACTTAACCAAATGAGCAAGCATCATCAAACATGATACTAACATGTGCATAAAAGTACATCACATATACAATTTGCACATCAAGTGAGAAAATCCATTTAAAGTGAACCAATACTAGTTAATGCAAAGTAATATATCAAATATATAATTATATATTAAATCATTAAATCAACACTTGATTTAATGATCCGGTCATATCGCATATAACCGACTAGTATCCAATGTATCGGTTTATCAAATCAATCCTTGATTCGATATCTAGGTTATATCGAATACAACCAATCGATACATCCATTGCGAGAATGAAATACGGTATCACATACACGCATCATTCTCGGTCCCGCACATATCTCATATGCGCTCCTATTTCGTTTCGCTTGAACCAGGAAACCTCTGTGTAGGACTCTAAAGACTCGTCAATACGCCGGTAGCAGATGATGATCATATCAAGCACCCACAAGCCGCAAGCGGTCTGCTAAACGTAACGGCCACCCGGGTATTGAGCGAACAGAAGATCGACGAGCTATCCCGCTCATACTCCTGTGAATCCAACCAGTAACACTTACCGTACAGTCCGGTCTGTTCGTCTGATACGTCGCATATCAAGTCTAGGGGTGGTAAACGTCAGACCCCAATAACCGATAAGTCGTGCCGATGTGAGGCTCATAACGGGTCGAGAAACTACTGGTAACACTTACCAGCAAATCTCTGATCAGCCCTGGCCAGGGACTTCCCTGTTACGGCCAATCGAGCACAGCGCAACATCAACCCCCAATACCGGGAGAGACGAAACCCCTCCTATCGCTCATTGTCTCCATGTGACTCGGGACTGTACCCAAAGACCACCATTTTGCACACCCTCATGGACGTGGTAAGGTGGAGATCAAAGCACAGTGGGAATCACACAAGACTCTATGACGATCTCGGGTCTACAGACTAACCTGCACAAGTGTCACCTGAGAACTGCCATCTGACGTAAGGTATAATACCATCTGGGAGTTCTCGGCGAGTCCGTCCAGTGTACCCAGTCTCCACTGAGCACCCGTATACCATCTCTGATGTCAAACACCAATGGATATGAGATCATCCATCGCCCATCACATGGGTCGAGAAGCGTATACGCTAGTCTACTCTGGTATATCGATGCCCCGTCTCGATACACCCACGACTAGGGACCTTGAAGGATGTACTTATGGACTACCATGTCCCCACTAGTATGATCTGCATCATAGTCCAGGTAGTCAAGTACAGATCCTAAGGGCTTTACCAACATGTAACCATAAGACAGTTTAAAGAGACTAGTGTACAAGTTAAGATAAAGAGTAACCAGATAGCATACTATCATATCGAGCAAGAAAGTCATCTCTATATATGTCCAAGCATCCAATATAATATACATCATCTGTACAATACTGGCCTCTAGGGCATACATACAACTAACACTGATAACTGACGATAGGTATAATACCAACCAACAGTTCCCGACGAGTCCTGTCCAGTGTACTCGTAACCTAACGAGCACCCGCATACTATCTCAAGTACGACGTACTGACAGCTGTGGGACAGACCGTCTCCCCCGCTGGGATGAGAAGCGCATACGCTAGTCTAGTCCGGAGTATCGATGCCCTGTCTCGATAGTCCAACGACTAGGGACCTGTATAAGGATGTGCTTATGGATTACCCAGCCCCCACGAGTGTGAGCGCCATCACAACGCTGGTAATCAAGCAAAGATCCTAAGGGCTCTACTAATATGTATATATAAGCGATAAGCTAAAAGAAACACATGCACATATTGAAATAGAGACAAACCAAGTAGCATACTACCATTTCGAGCAAGATTGTATATACAACTGTGAATATCCCAAGATTCCATCAAGTAATATACAAACTAGTATGATACAGTAATGGCCTCTAGGGCATATACACTAACAAGACTTTCATGAAGGTATTCTACTCTTAGACCGAAGGGAATAGCTGTTGGCTGCTTTGGGAAATCAATCCCTGGTTCATGGACCGAATTTTTATTTTGTTGTGATTGCATTTGAAGGACTCGGGTTGCGAGATTTTCCACAACATTCACCAGATCGTCGACTTTGGAACGGATCTTGGCTAACTCCCTATCACGGTCTTGAAATTGCTCTTGAAGCCATTGGAATAACGCTTGTTCTGTAGTTTTGGGGACGACGACTGGGCCATCCCTATCACCTGAGCTTGATTCCCCAAGAACTATGTGCTCTTTTTGTTTTGTAGCTCGAGCAGGGTCCTCATCATTATCTAAACCGAGCCAATATTTGGCGGCGTCAACCATATCATCACCATGGCTGTGAAGCGTAGGATAGTTCATTTCTCCAGGTCCGACTATATAGACCGTATGGATCGTGCATCTATCTATTGCTCCCTCATTGTCAACGTTACTTGCTGGACCTTTGAATTATCGTTGTGGTTTGCTCCTTTTAGGGAAGGGTGAACAATTGATAGCGACCGGTTCCCGAAATACCTCGGTTTCTGTTTGTATAAAATTGGCGGCCGCGGCTTGATCGTTTGTCAACACGCCAGGCGACAACGAGATTTCTCCCGCTTTATATTGTTTCTCGACCCAATTCTTGAAAATGTAACAGTCTTCAATAGTGTGTCCCAACACTCGGTGGTATGGGCAATAATTGGGATGATCAGCCATGTTCGCTTCACTTAGCATTTTTGGTTCTGGTAGCCGCAAGACATTCTTCAGAGCATTTTTGAATATTTTGTAGACCTTGTCTCTTTTGAAACAGTAGATCTTATTTCTCCTTTCCTCCAAGGTTGGTGCTTCCCTAATAATTAAACATAATCAAAAGAGCTAAGCTCTGTTAAAATTCCAATGAGGTAGTGCCTCACGTGCTCCCCACGAGAGCGCCAGTGCCGGCACCTATAGTGGCGCCGCACGTGAAGAGCACGTGAGCGCCAATGTGCAAAGCACAGGAGAACCTGTCATATATAAGAATTAAATTCTTAAGTAGCGCCCACGTGCATAACACGTGAGCGCCGGTGTCCAAACTAAAACAAATAGAATTAAATTCTACATGAGAATTACTTCCCTAAAATTGGGATATTTTCTATTAAACAGAGCCGTTGGGTCAAAAGTCCAGTGGTGATGATAAATCATCAAATGATAGAATTAAATTCTATTAGGAGAAAATATCTCCCTAATATTTTCTGAGTGAGAAAGATATTCTCGGCTGGATCAAAGATCCAATGATAAAATTAAATTCTATTTTTGAGAAAATATTTTCCCAATCTTTCTAAATAAAGAGAGGTTGTTCTCTGTAGAAAAGAGAGCGCTTGGATTAAAATCCAATGGTGATTAAAAATCACCGTTTGACAGAATACAATTCTATATATAGGAAAATATTTTCCCAATCTTGTTAAAAATAAGAAAACATATTTTGTAGAATAGAAAATTCTCTGGATCAAAGATTCAACGGAGGATAAAATCCCCCGAACAAATTTTGAGACCGGTTAAATCAATTGGTATCTCTCAAATGAGAGAATTTCTTAAACTAATTAACAACTTGTCTCTACTATATAAAAGACCCGAGATCTTAAGTCTAAAAAAAATACCACGGACAGATAGAGAGGATTGACCCCACAAGTTTCTCAACAAAAAAGAAAACAAAGATTTTAATTCACAAAAGAAGAAGAAGATCTACCTCCTTTCAAACTCTAGGTAAAGAAAAACATAGAGATAAAAATATCTTCTTAATCTATATAAGGGTTTAACCCTTCTCAAAGAACTTAGTGTTAGTTGTATGTATACCCTAGATGCCATTATTGTACATGAGATGCATATTATAGTGGATGCTGGAACATATATAGGGAGGACTTTCTTGCTCGACATGATAGTACGCTATCTGGTTGCCCTTTATCTTAACATGGACACTTACTGTCTCTCTGTTACATGTTGATAAAGCCCTTAGGATGTGTACTTGACTACCAGGATTATGATGCAGATCATACTAGTGGGGCCTGAGCAGTCCATGAGTTCATCCTTCAATTGTTTCTAGTCGAGGGAATATCGAGACAGGGCATCGATACTCCAGAGTAGACTAGCGTATACGCTTCTCGACCTATATGATGGGCGATGGATGATCTGGATGATCCCATATCCAATGGTGTTTGACATCAGAGATCGTATACGGGTGCTCAGTGGAGAATGGGTACACTGAACGTACTCGCCGAGAACTCCTAGATGTATTATACCTCACGTCAGATAGCAGTTTTCTGGTGACACTGGTACAGGTTAGTCTGTCGACCCGAGATCGTCATAGAGTCTTGTATGTCTCCCACTGTGCTTTTGATTTCCACCCTACCACGGCTCTACTGAGTCGTGCAAACAGATGGTTTTTGGGTACAGTCCCAAGTCACATGGAGGCAATGAACGATAGGAGGGGATTTCGTCTCTCCCGGTATTGGGGGTTGATGTTGCGCTATGCTCGATTGGCCATAACTGGAAATCCCTAGCCAGGATAGATGTGATTTACTGGTAAGTGTTATCAGTAGTTTCTTGACCCGTTATGGACCTTGTATCGGAATGACTTATCAAGGTATTGGGGTCTGACGTTTACCACCCCTAGGAAAGATATGCGACATATCAGAAGAACTGACCGGACTGTACGGTAGTGTTACTGATTGGATTCGCAGGAGTATGAGAAGGCTTGCTTATTGATCTTCTGATCGCTCAATACCCGGATGGCCATTACGTTTAGCTGACCGCTTGCGGCTTGTGGGTGTTTGATATGATCATCACCCACTGCCGGCTTATTGACGAGTCTTTAGAGTCCTACACAGAGGTTTCCTGGCTCAGGAGAAACGGAGTGGGAGCACATATGTGATATGTGCAAGACCGAGATTAATACGAGTATGTGATACCGTATTCTATTCTCGCGATTTGTGTCATCGGTCGGTTATATGCGATATAGCCGGGTTATCGAATCAAGTGTTGATTCGATAAATTGACACACATAGTATTAGTCGGTTATATATGATATGGCCGTATTATTAAATCAAGTTTTGATTTAATAATCTAATGTATAATTATATATTTGATATATTAATTTACATTAACTAGTATTAGCTCACTTAAGATTTCTTTTCTCACTTGATTGTGCATTAAGTATATATGTGATATATATTAGTGTGCATTATTTTATGTCATGTTAGATGATACATGCAACATGGGTGTATGAGACTCACACCATGCTTATCATAATGGTGGGTTATTATTTATTTTAATTAATTCAAAATTAGTTGGAAATTGTCATGCTTGGAAGCTTGAAGCATCTTTGACCAAGTCCACTTGTTTTGTTTTACATAAGATATTTATTAACCCAACCATTGTAATTAGCCATGGTTAAGTCTCTACAAAGGTTAATAGATGATACTAACTCACCCATAGTTGCAATTATGACTTGATTTTTAATCCATGCGAGTTTTTTTCATCTCCTTTCTCAAGCTTTCTAGCTTCAAGTGAGATGATGAAAATGAGTGAGAAAAATAAATCTAAAGTGAGCCCAATTCCTACTTCATCAACCTCTACTAGATTAGCCATTTAGTTTGGGTTATTTCTTCACAAAGTTCACCACTTAGTGAAGAGGTAGCATGAACTTGAATCTTCTCGACGTAGATCATCTTCGGCCTCGAAGACTCCGAGCAAACTTGTTCATTTCTTCAAGTGAACCCATACTAGAGTTCGGGAGATCATTACTTGGAGCGAAGGGACTACTACACGGAGCTTTAGAAATGAAGGACCGGTTTACAAAGGTTGTATTCCTCATTCACTTAGTTGTAATGTTTAATTACATGTTTGTATTGTCTAATTAGTCTAGTTAGATCCTAGGTTAGGGTTCTTTAGCACTCTTGAAAATTTTGAAATTGGCATGGTAGATGCATAGAAAACCCAGTATGGTGCCGAGGAATCCCAACAGTGGTATTAGAGCCGGGCTAGAGTATTAGATGATATTTGTTAGATTACGAAATCGAAACTACTCCGAAACTTGAAACATCGAAACCTAGTTTCTGTCGATTTTTAAATGACCCCTAAAATTTTTTTAAACAACTGCAGAATGTTGTATGAGATATAACATGAACACTGCGAAAATTTGAAGCATTTTGACCTCAAAGTGGCCGACCACATAGCCCTTAAAACCGGCCAGCTCGGCCCAATTCAGGAGTTTTGGCGTCAAATTTTTGTCATGTTCCAGTCTCTGGATTTTGGTGTTTTAGGTGTTTCTTGTTTTTTTCTAAAATTGCATATGATGTATTCTTACTGTATAGGCAATTCGGAGTGTTTCATATTCGTAGTTTAACATTGTTTTTCGGTTTTCACATGTTATCTAGAAGAGGTTAAAAAGTTCGAACGAATGTCAAAAACCCATTTTTTCCCCAAATTTAAGGTATTCGGAAAATCATGCAAGCGATTCTGTGGACCCTCTAGAAGAACGATACCCTAACTCGACTCTTTGGATTGCGGAACAGCGGTCATACCCTAGGGTTTGCAGCAGTTCCTCGACGACATGAGTGAGGGTGGGTCGGCCCTTCTACGGTTGGTCCATGGGTGCTTTGGCATGTTCTGGGTTATTTTTAAACTGTGCTCAAGTGTTGAACTCTCAGGGAATTGTGGGACTTTGATGAATCGATCGAAAAGTTTAACGTCATCTGGATATCATGCGATGGGATACAATACTTGGAATCCACAATATTTGAATTTTATAAATCTAGCAATTTAGTCTCATTTGATCGGTTGCCACGGAATTTTGATATGGATCAAAAGTCCGTCACAATCACGTAGCGTACGCGGATACTCACCGGGTAACCTTACTAGATAGCCACGCTCCATAGCCCCGACCAAGTGACTGTAGGAGAACTCCGTTGCCAAAAGCATCCGTCCGGGTGCTCGCGGCCGCGGTGTTCCGCCTAAGTGCACTTCATCGACGACATCGGGGGTATGGCCGTCTACTAAAGATTCCGACGAGCATTCGATCAGGATGTCGGGAATCTTGTTGAATTACCCGAATTGATATTGAAAAGTGTTTTCGATATCGAGACTAAAATGTGGGGTTTATAATATGTAGGCATGCGATGTCTAAAGAATTCATATTCTTAGGCATGAAATCCGGAATATGAGATATTACGGGTTTATGATGTCTATGGTGGTTGCAGATTCCAACTATTGTAGTTTTCATTTTCTTCTCTGAGACCGTAAGTGTAATATGTGGTGCATCACCGGTTTCATTGCTATACGTCAACGACAATTGTGATACGCATATTTACTTACGTTGATGACATGTGATGTTATGTGTTGCTGTGATATGTTATATTGGATCGTCGTGTTTGAATAGCCGGGTTTTTTTTATCTTTGATACGATCAGTTCCATTGGTCATTCTTCAGGAGAATGTTGGAGATAGTGACCTCAGAGTCAATTATTGGATCACAGGCACGTGATTGCAATGATTGAGGGAGGACCAATCCCGGTAGGACAGTCTTACTCAAGATGATAGTATGCTATCTGGTTTACCTTTATCATCGTGTACTGCTTTAGGTGACCTTACAGGTCACTATTGCGCGTTGATAGAGCCCCTAGGATTCTTGCTTGACTACCAGCAGTATGAGGGCGATCATATACGTGGGAGCTGGTAGTCTATAAGCACATCCTTAAAAGGTCCCTAGTCGTAGGAGTTTCGAGACAGGGCATCGATACTCCAGAGTAGACTAGTGTATACAGTCGAGACCCCGACGAGGGGCGGTGGCCGGTCTCACAAGCCACTGGTGTCAGTTGGTTCACCTAAGATGTATACAGGTGCTCATTGGGTTATGAGTACACCGGACAGGACTCGCCGGGAACATGCTAGTTGGTCTTATACCTGACGTCAGATAGCAGTTCCCTGGTGACATGTGTACAGGTTAGTTCATCGACCTGAGATCGTCATTTGTCTCGTGTGAGTTCCCACTGTGCTTTGATTACTACCCTACCACGCTCAAAGGAGACGTGCAAACAGGTTTTAGTTGGGTACAGTCCCGAGCCACATGGAGGAAGTGAGCGGATCTGCAGGGGCTCGTCTCTCCCGATATTGGGGGTGAGGTCGCGCTGTGTCTAGGAGAGCCATTACACGAAGTCCTTGGACAAGGCAGGAGATTTACTAGTAGGTATTCCAGAAGTATCTCAGGGTGTTCTGGGCTACACTCCGACACGACTTGTACCGCTTTTGGGGGTCTGACTTTTACCAACCCCGTAGGCCCGCCATGCGATGCTCATAGACGAACGGACCGGACTGTATGGATATTGTCACTGACAGGCTCAGTAGGGTGTCAGGATGAGTTCGCTCATCGACGTCCCTTTTGGTCAATACCTGGTAGCCCGTTACGTATGGCTAATAGCTCTGACTTGCTAGTGGTTAAATCCACAGCCAAAGTATTGACGAGTCTTTAGAGTCCCCCACAGACCGTTTTCTCAAGTTTCAGGCGAAACGCTGTAGAGGCCGTATGGAGATATGGAAGGGTTCGATCAGATAGGTGCGGTATTGCACGGATCATGATCGGACGGAGGGCTTTGGTTTAAGCCGGATCCTAGTATTGTACAGTGTAGATTTGTCTCATTGCATTTGTATTTCGGTCGGAATACAAATGCGGGTATGTATATACAGTAGCGGGTTTTTCCTGTAATTTATTACGGGAACAATTTTTTGAAGTTGCCAGTTTGTATTCCGTTTCGTCCATTTTCCTTTGTATCTTTCCATGGCTGAAAAATGGTGGAGGAGGGCTTATTTGTAATTGTGCAAATTAGCATTGTGCATATTGTTGCTTCATGATAGCTCTTGTTTGACCTTGACTTCTTGACTTCATCATTGCTTGACTTTTGTGGGGTTTGATGGTTGTTTGAGTGTTGGTTTTGATTAGTGATCATCTCTTCTCATCATGAGACTTCTCTCTCTCTTGCATTATTGAAACCAACTCCTCTCTCATTTTTCTCTCCCTTGATGAAAAGAGGCCGGCCACATGAGAGGGGGGCTGAAATTTTTGGTGGGGATTTTTTGGTTCTCTTCATGTTTGCAAAATCCCCAAGTTCATCTAGAAAAAGTTCACATATCATTCCTCCACCATTATGGCAACTTCATACAACCCCAAATGAGACAAAGCATTCTACAGTTAACCTACAGCAATGCTTGGGCACGTCGGCTCGCCAACTTCGTGTCCGAGTTGCCTCGGTCCAGAGGTGGGAGCCCGTAAAAGAAGCCGGGGACGTGGTGCACTTCCGGCGAGGATTTGAAGACCGGAGATTCCGCGGGGAGATCGGGACGACGACGAGAAGACCGAAGGACACGGATCGCTCGGTATATCTCTCTACCCCTTCTCTAGTTAGCTAGGATTAGATTAATGGCCCGATCCGGGTTTTATATAGTGCGCGGTGGTGCCGGTTCAAAAGTTAAAGTAAATTATCGTTTCCACATTTTGGCCTCGGATTGACGGCCGGGGCGCCGCCGTGCACTTACATTGGTATCAGAGCCACGCCATTAACCTAGTCTAGCTTGGTCTAATGTGTTTACACTTTCGATCGAACAAAATTCCAAAACCCGCGTTTTCAAAAGCATCAGTTTCTATCGAAATATTTTTGGCTCGAAAAATTTTTCAGGTTGTTGCAGAAACATGTGCAAGGAAGTATAAGCACTCTGGTAAAATTTGGTCGCATGAACCCATTACCCCTCCGCGGAACCGCGGCTAAACCCATGTTTGGGCCGCGGTTTCGCCGCCATCTTTAATGTTCAGTGTATCAAATTTTTCCAGAGAGTCTCTGTGTTGAAAATAGGGGTTTTGGTATATTCTTTTTGGGCCCAGAATTTCATTATGTGCTACAGTAGTGCTTGGGGGCCCACTTGGGTAAATTTGATCGATCGAATATTTTAAACATGTTAGTTCACAGTATTTACATTATATCTGCGACCGTGAATGTCACTTGATCGGTAAATCCTGTCTAACTGCTATAGCCATTTTAGACGGATTTGCGAACGTGACATTCACGTTGATATTCTGTGTTGTGCTGTGATGTTGCGGATTGGTCGTGGGGGATAGCCTGGATGCAATGTTAGTACAGTTTGGTTATTTATGTACATTTGATATTGCGGGACGAGCGTCCGACATGTGGACTGTCGTCACTGCCTGTTTGTATATTATTCTTTTGGGGCACGATCGGGGTGACGTCGATGGACCCATTGTATGTATATTTTACTTTCTATACTAGGATTACCCCAAGGTGGGGTGCACGGATAGCCGGATTCTAGAGGGCAACGGGCCCGCATCTCATGGCATTGAGACGGAGGGGCTTCACTCTAGAATTGGCGGGCTATTCGCCGCACTCGTAGGGGGTACAGGTTGACCCAGGAGGGGTGCCCAAGTTACCGGATTCCGTGAAGTGCTGGGTGGTCCATTCACGTTAGTGAAGGGGCTGGCTCGCTTCAGGTTTTGGAGGGTAACTTGCCACGCCCGTAGGGGTCTAGGATTTCATTGCACAGGCTATCCACACGACCAGGGGAACGTCGGGTTTCAGTAGCGGCTCTGTGAAACCCGGGGATCCCAGATATCTGTATTGTTCTGTGATGCTTATTACATTTCTGTGATGTTGCATTTTATCACGCCTTGAGCGAAATATTATATATTGATATATATACTAGTAGATGTTGTATATTTTTTGCATCCGCGCTAGTCCAGTCCCCGCTCTGTCGTTAGTTAACTAACCTAACGGGTAATGACGGGACCCAGTGGCGAATGCGGATGGCATATACGTACGTCATTATTTTCGTTCTTTATTGGTGTGATCAATTGATGGGACTGCGTTGATTCGGATCAATGCAAAGCTAAACAAACCTTTTCTGATGTTGTTGGAACACTTTTCAAAAAGATGTTATTGTAAGGACGTTCTCTTTTGTTTTGCATCGTGGTATTCAGTTGGAATATCCTGCTCCTCAGTCGACGAGGCAAGGGCCGAGATCCTTTCACCGGGAGTGACCCCTTGGACAGAAGTTTGCGTCAGGGCAATAACTTCACTATAGCCGATTACTTTTTCTTTGCATCTTGGTATTCAGTTGGAATATCCTGCACCTCATTCTACGGGGAAAGAGCCGAGATCCCTTCACCAGGAGTGACCTCTTTAGCAAAGGTTTTCGTCACTATATTTTTAAAAGCTATCCGGTTCCTTCAACGATATCAAGTTCTTTACGTTAAAGGTTTTCACCAGAAACCATTCATAGCCCTCCATCGTTTCATATGGATAGTCAATAAGTACTCAAGCTGTGTTTGTTGGCCAAAGTCAAGGCACAGTGATTGGTAGCTATTGGGTATTCATATGCAGCATAGACAGATGCGTTGGTTTGGGGCAGTCGTATAGCCTTGTTGGCCAAAGTCAAGGGCTTGTACGGGTGGGCTCAAATTAACCTGGAGAATGACGGGTAGAACTTGATATGTGACTTATGATTTGTTGGCCAAAGTCAAGGTCATAAGAGCATGGGGCAGAAATCACATCGGGAGTTTCTAAAGAAACTGAAACTTGCCAGATATGCGCATACCTTTTGGAGTGTGATAACGTGAGCGGATTCCGTCACGTTATCATGCGATGATAGTTGGATCCCGATTCCCACTGATGAGTTGGTTTACTCCTCGGGTGATCCCGACTAATTCTTCTTTCAGGTTTGGAGGAGAATTTGACGGTACAGTGGGAGGTTTCCAGATTAGATAAATTGGTAACCATTCTGATCTAGGTTAGAGTGCACGCTGAGTGTTTCTTTTCTCTCTCTCTTTGGCAGCGACCATGACCCGACCCTAAGACTATGACTCGGTGACCAAAATTAACCGAACCTTCTTAAACACTGGCTTTTGGATTGTCTGAGTTGCAAACCTCATTGCCACTCCTACTTTTACCCTTTTCTCCAGGACACCCCGTATTACTACGAACGTCCACTTCCATTGGACAAAACCATCGTATGGTTATATACGAACTCGAATGAATTTATTCGAGGATGGTTTCCGGTTCTGGAGAAAACGAGTAGGATAATTCAGTTGTATTTTCCTTTTACCTTCTCTCAGGTTACGAGTACTCCTTGGTTTAGGAGATAGTACACCTATTACGCAAATTGGATAGTCTTCTTCCAAACCATAGGCAGGTGCCGACCGGTAGGGAATGAAGAAAACCAATTAGCCTAACGATGGTGTACAGAAGGTATTAAGTAAAGACATATCAAGGGATTAGTAAGAGGGCAAAGTAAATTGCGACTCATATTCACGACCAAACCAAGTATTTCATTACCACTCCAACTTCACCTTTGTATTTCTCCAGGACACTCCGTATCACTACGAAGATCTACAGTTTATTGGATATTCCATCGTATGGTTATATACGAACTCGAAAGGAACTTGTTCCAGTTCGGGGATGGATTCTGGTTCAGGAGAAATAGGAATAAGGTTTATTCGGTTGTCTTTTATCTTCACCTTCTCTCGCATTGCGAGTGCTCCTACGATTAGGACAGTACACCCATTATGCTTATTTGATAGTCTTCTTCCAAACCTTAGGCTGGTGCCGAACGGTAAGGAAGGAAGAAAACCATTTAGCCTAAGAGGATGTACAGAAGGTAATGACTAAAAACATATAAAGGGATTTGGAAAGATGGCAAAGAATTACACGGTTACAGTTATGAATCTGGATAATGGAAGAGGCATTACTAGGAATACCGGGATACCCCATCGAAACATTTCAATGTTTCAGTTTCGCTGTGTACTGTTAAAAGAAAACAGATTTCCCAACCAGATCTTGCTCCAGGGTATGTATTTACCAGGTATGATTCTCACATCTGTATGGTTTTACAGATGATGAGTGGGAGTAAGTTATTGGGAATTAGGTGATCATCCTCATTATATCGGGATTTGTTGTAATCGGTGATATTTGAGGAAGTCACCTGGGTTGTTTGCCGGACGGCAAATATTTGGTTTTGAATATCCGCTGTCATGCACCAATTTCAAATTGATATATCTGTACGTCTATTTTTATAGAGTGAGATATACCTTTTTGAAATTATGTCGATGACATTTACCTATATCAGTGGATGGTTAGGTAAGGAGCATTAAGCAGCGGTGTAATTCTTCTTAACCATAAGTACAGTTTTCAACCTACGACACACAGGGAATGAGTTATTAGACTCAAAGGACTTGTACAGAGTATTGTATGTTGTCCAGCGTCCATTAGGACAGAGGGGTTAGTCCTCGTACTATATTCGGTTTACTTATGACTTCTCTAGTTTTTAGACAGGTGTTTCGTGGAAACACAGGGTCCGAATTTTGAGAAGTTATAGGTATATGAATAAAGTAGAGAACCAGGTGTTGCAAGTATCGGGATTCTTCAAGGTGATCGAAGATGTAGATACTTGTGCAAGGTATTCAGTTGATAGTAATGATTATGATAACTTGCTTCTCTTTCAGATTACTCATAATTGGAAGTACTCCTAAGTTGAGTAATGCTGATCGGCCTCTCTCGATTTAGTTAACATGCACTGGAGACAGCTGCATGATTTGAATCTGGTTTAATTAAATCAGTGCCTCTGGTTCTATATTGGATATAGAACAGTTCATATCTTAACGATGTTAAGGTACGGGGAGTTGTCCGGCTTATGCTTAAAACCAGACTCTGGATAACTCAAGGCACGTTTCTGTAATGGCTGTTTATGGGTTGACCCAGGCTATGACGAGGGTTGACTTTCTACCATCTGGAAGATCAATAGCGATATTGTTCTTGACTCGCCACAGTTTTAACAAAAATATGGATTTTTTCAGAAAACAGTAGTGGGAGTATGGTAGAACTGGAAGTGATTCCAGAACCGCAAACGATTACTGAAAGTTTGATAGGAACCTAAAGATTCAATCTGGCTTGACATTCCATTGGCCGCTCCGCAGATACGGTGGGTAACCTCAGGCACCCGAGGGGTACTCCGGTAGCCTCAAGGACGGTAACAGGGAGGTTCTTGTTTACCCAGACTTTCCATTGCTGTTGTTCCAGGCTGCGAGACCCGGCAGGAGGATGAGTATAGCGTCGTTCTAAACTATCTTTAGAAGTGTACGTGTATATGACTCTGCCAGAGGGTAGTCATAGTCAGTGGGAGCAGCGGAAGCATTGGTGGACAAGTGGCTTATGTCTATTTATAGACTAAAGCGGATGTGGCGGAGATAGATCATCTATTTCTGATGTGACAGTCATAGGTTTGACTTCATCAGAATAGGGGATGGATCTGTTAAGAAGGTAGTAGGGTGTGATGTCCTGGTATTTGGATGACATACACAGAGTAGGAAGTGAAATTCCTATACTACGATCGGTTATACTTTGGTTGTCACACAGTGGTTTCTCCAAAAATGACTTGGATATTATATCAGACATTCTGGTTACTGGATCTATGGTTTTAGATCTAGATTTGGGTAGTTTCCTAATCTGGGTACTTAGACAACATTCTAAAGGTATTTAGAAAGGACGACTCCTGGCATGGTGGTGTACCTGCAGGTGATGGAGTCACCCTCTCTAAAGGTGTCTTACAGACTAAAGAGGAGAGGGATGTGCATGATTGGCAGATCACTTGCTTAGGCAATTGAGTCGATCATGAGTACCACACCAGATGTTGTTTTTGCAGTAGAGGAAATAAGTTGATATTAATCCAATCCTGGAGAAACAATCGGAAGCAGTTTTAGAACATAAGTGGATGTTCTAGGGATATGATAACGACAGCCTCATTCGGGAGACAGTTATCATTCCAGGCTTCCAAGGTGACCTGGATGACAGAGAGGTTATCAAAGTTATAGTTTTCCTTCTGACGAGGGGCAGTATTTTGGACAGGTGGTCCAAGGCGATACTGAGGGAGGCATGGCCCAGGATACTGATTAAGTTCAGTTGACGATACAGTCTAAGAAGTTTGGATTTGGAGTTCATTTATGAGCTAGGTCCCATCAGACATCCAGACGCATTCTAAGACAGGTATTGCTCATTTCGGGATATGGCTTTATCTGCGAACTTGAGATATAGAGAGATATAGAAAGAAACATCAAAGCGGATCCACTCGCTGAGGCTATTCCTCGAACGCAATAGTTTCGTAAACGAGCTTTGTGAGACTGACTAGTAGAGGAGTTGGGTGTTCGGTATCACACGGGCTGTGAATATGCGACATCGCAATAATTAGCCTTGAGTGCAAGTGGGAGATTGTTGGAGATAGTGCCCTCAGAGTCAATTATTGGATCACAGGCACGTAATTGCAATGATTGAGGGAGGACCTGTCCCGGTAGGACAGTCTTACTCAAGATGATAGTATGCTATCCGGTTTACCTTTATCACCGTGTACTGCTTTAGGTGACCTTACAGGTCACTATTGCACATTGATAGAGCCCATAGGATTCTTGCTTGACTACCAGCAGTATGAGGGCGATCATATACGTGGGAGCTGGTAGTCTATAAGCACATCCTTAAAAGGTCCCTAGTCGTGGGAGTTTCGAGACAGGGCATCGATACTCCAGAGTAGACTAGTGTATACAGTCGAGACCCCGACGAGGGGCGGTGGCCGGTCTCACAAGCCACTGGTGTCAGTTGGTTCATCTAAGATGTATACAGGTGCTCATTGGGTTATGAGTACACCGGACAGGACTCGCCGGGAACATGCTAGTTGGTCTTATACCTGACGTCAGATAGCAGTTCCCTGGTGACATGTGTACAGGTTAGTTCATCGACCTGAGATCGTCATTTGTCTCGTGTGAGTTCCCACTGTGCTTTGATTACTACCCTGCCACGCTCAAAGGAGACGTGCAAATAGGTTTTAGTTTACAGTCCCGAGCCACATGGAGGCAGTGAGCGGATCTGCAGGGACTCGTCTCTCCCGGTATTGGGGGTGAGGTCGCGCTGTGTCTAGGAGAGCCATTACACAAAGTCCTTAGCCAAGGCAGGAGATTTACTGGTAGGTATTCCAGTAGTATCTCAGGGTGTTCTGTGCTACACTCCGGCACGACTTGTACCGCTTTTGGAGGTCTGACTTTTACCAACCCCCTAGGCCCGCCATGCGATGCTCATAGACGAACGGACCGGACTGTACGGATATTGTCACTGACAGGCTCAGTAGGGTGTCAGGATGAGTTCGCTCATCGACGTCCCTTTTGGTCAATACCTGATAGCCCGTTACGTATGGCTAATACCTCTGACTTGCTAGTGGTTAAATCCACAGCCAAAGTATTGACGAGTCTTTAGAGTCCCCCACAGACCGTTTTCTCAAGTTTCGGGCGAAACACTGTAGAGGCCGTATGGAGATATGGCAGGGTTTGATCAGATAGGTGCGGTATTGCACGGATCATGATCGGACAGATAATACTAGCGGGCTTTGGTTTAAGACGGATCTTAGTATTGTACAGTGTAGATTTGTCTCATTGCATTTGTATTTCGGTCAGAATACAAATGCGGGTATGTATACAGTAGCGGGTTTTTCCTGTAATTTATTACGGGAACAGTTTTTTGAAGTTGCCAGTTTGTATTCCGTTTCGGCCATTTTCCTTTGTATCTTTCCATGGCTGAAAAATGGTGGAGGAGGGCTTATTTGCAATTGTGCAAATTAGCATTATGGAGGGTGGTCTTTGCATATTGTTTCTTCATGATAGCTCTTGTTTGACCTTGACTTCTTGACTTCATCATTGCTTGACTTTTGTGGGTTATGATGGTTGTTTGAGTGTTGGTTTTGATTAGTGATCATCTCTTCTCATCATGAGACTTCTCTCTCTCTTGCATTATTGAAACAAACTCCTCTCTCATTTTTCTCTCCCTTGATGAAAAGAGGACGGCCACATGAGAGGGGGGGCTGAAATTTTTGGTGGGGATTTTTTGGTTCTCTTCATGTTTGCAAAATCCCCAAGTTCATCTAAAAAAAGTTCACATATCATTCCTCCACCATTATGGCAACTTCATACAACCCCAAATGAGACAAAGCATTCTACAGTTAACCTACAGCAATGCTTGGGCACGTCGGCTCGCCAACTTCGTGCCCGAGTTGCCTCGGTCCAGAGGTGGGAGCCCGTAAAAGAAGCCTGCGACGTGGTACACTTCCGGCGAGGAGTTGAAGACCGGAGATTCCGCGGGGAGATCGGGACGACGACGAGAAGACCGAAGGACACGGATCACTCGGTATATCTCTATACCCCTTCTCTAGTTAGCTAGGATTAGATTAATGTCCCGATCCGGGTTTTATATAGTGCGCGGTGCTGCCGGTTCAAAAGTTAAAGTAAATTATCGTTTCCGCATTTTGGCCTCGGATTGACGGCTGGGGCGCCGCCGTGCACTTACAGAGAAGTCCCGAAACATTCATGTAAAAACTTGTATATAATATTCTTTTGTTGGATCACTTCCAGGTCGAGGAAGATGTTTCCGTTGATGTATATTATTTACTTTTCCGCATTAAGATAGACCTAAAGAGGGGAGCACAAGTAACCGGGTTCTAGAGTCCAGTGGGAGGCTATCCTGAGGAGTCGAGTCCGGGTCTCCTAACTCTGGAATTGGTAGGGTTACTTGCCGCTCTCATAGGGGTCTTGGGATGTGGGATAGGCTATTCATCACAACCGTGGAATCCGTGTTTTATACAGGCTTAAATTAAAACCCGGAAATCCTAGTATATCCAATATTTCATATATTGTCTGTTGCTGCTGATATTCTGTGATGTGATCACTTTATATTCTGAGATGGATACATTATATTATATATGAGATATATAATAGACATTGCTTATGTTTTTCATTCGCGCTAGCCCTGCCCCACTCTGCCGTTAGTTACCTAACCTAACGGTGCACGACGGGACTTCGTGGCGAATGCGGATGGCATAAGCATACGTTGTATTTATCTTTGATGCTTAGGTAACTTAAATGATGAGACATTCATTAATAAGATTAATGAAAGAAAATAAACCTAATGATGTTGTAGAATCGAATTTGAAACCCACTCGGTTTTTTACGAAAAAGCAAAGTTTGAAAATGCGGAGCTTAAGCCACTCCTTTTAAAACCATTTGATTCTATACGATATCAAGTTCAAAGCGTTAAAGGTTTTCTTCAAAACCATACGCAACCCTCTATCATTTTAGGAAGTAGAGTACATAGTATTCGTGTTGCGTATGTTGATTATAGTCAAGGCGCAGTGTACGGTAGCTAAGTGCTGTCTTCCTACACAGCATATGATGTGATTAATTAGGACAATCATGTGATTATGTTGATTATAGTCAAGGGTCATATGGGTGGGTCTAATTATCAAGAAATGACGGGTAGAACTTGACTGGTGCTTATGATATGTTGATTATAGTCAAGGTCATAAGTGTTAAGGGTAAAAACCATTATTAAGAGTTTCAAGTGTTGAAATTTGCAATGAGATTGCATACCTTCTATGTGATAGTTGGATCCTGATACCCATATTATAGTAATTATTACTCCTGGGAGAGTTTTGCACTTTACAATTAGCCGATCAAGTAGATGTCTAGAAAGGTGTCAACGGGGTTACGCCCCTCAGAAAATGAGGTTTATTTTAATTAGGTCTCTGCAAAAGCACGGGGAACCTCCCTCAAAGTATCAGCACTGGCCTGGCTGAAAGTTTGACGAACTTGTATGGTGTAATTAATCCCGGTTAGTCTTTCCTCTTAAGGTTTGAAGGAAGATTTGATAAAAATATTGGGAGCCACCCTGATTAAATAAAATATATAACCAATCTAATCTTGCAAGAGCGCACACAGAGTGTTTTCTTCTCTCTCTCCAGATAGCGACCATGTCACGCCTTAATCAAGATAATAATATGGATGCATTGACCGAACCCGCTTGTTATACTGAGCTGGGGAACGTTGGTTCCGCTCTATCTTATAATTGTTATAAGACCGAGCAGGAAATAGGGGAATACCAGGATTCCCATGACGCCCAAACGAAGAAAGTGCATGTTGATGCATCTACTTCGGGTGTGTTCGCTACCGAGAACTGTTTTTCTCAGTATCCTCTATGTCCTGGGTATTATATACCGGATCAAGATCCCACATATGTAATTTGTTATATGGGCTACGGATAGGTAGAGAACTGAGAATAGGGTGATATGTCTCTAAGTATAGATAATGGTGCAATTATTGCAGCCAAATCAGTTGGCAAATATCACCTTGTATTAACAAATACATTGATTCTGAACAAATGTTATTAGATACCAAACCTGATATAGAACATCATATCAGTCTCTTTATTAAGTAAAGAAGGATATAATTTTGTATTGTTGGATAATGTTTTGAACATTTTCTATATCAAGAGTTGATCAGTTCGGGCACATTATCTAATAGCATATACGTTCTAAATCAAACCACAGTTCTTAACGTATAAAACACACACAGGAGGAAGAGTTCAGAAATGAATGAATTTGTTTTTAATGTTTAATTAATGGTTTCATTTGTGCATTCATTTTGGCCATTTTCTTGCATGAAATGTATTGGCCGAAATTTGGGGCTGCCCACTTCTTTTGGTCTTTTGGTGAGTCATGGTTTTTTAGCATTAAAGAGGCATGGTTTTAATTTGTGAGGTGGCTAAAGCATTTATTGCTTTTGTAAAGCTTAAGGATATTTTTTGTGATATTTTTTTGATGGATATTTTGTAATGGTCACCACTTGATTCCTATGCTTACCTCCCCAATCTTTTTCCCAGTGAACATTTCCTGCACATTTGGGCCGAGCACTATTTGTGCTGATTTTGGCCAACCCCCCACCCCCATTTGAGCGTGAGCTCAGATTTTGTTAATCTCCACGGCAACTTCAATTTACCATCACCCAATTCATTGGGTGCCTTGAGACAAAGTATTCTACACTCTCTCTACTTCAATCTTGGACATGTCGGCTAGCAAACTTCATGTCCGAGTTGCCTCGGTATAGAGGCGGGAGCCCGTATAAAGATTCGTTGACGTGGTGCCACCTCGACGAGGAGTCTGGAGATCGAGCGAGATCGAAGATGCACCGAGGAGCGTAGGATGATGGCTAAAGACTGAAGGACGTGGATCGATCGGTATAGCCATTCTATCATTTTGTAGTTTGCTAGTTTAGTGTTAATGGCACGATCCGGGTTATAGTCTGCGTTAGCACCAGTTAATAAAAGTTTTTTTTTCCGCATTTGGAGTCGGATTGACGGCCGGGGCGCTACCGTAGACTTAAATGGTATCAGAGCCACGCCATTAACACATACTTGCTTGTTTTTACATGTTTAAAATATCGATCGAACGAAATTTCCAAAACCGCAATTCCAAATTTCAAGTTTTTGCGGAATTTTTAAACTGGTCTAAAAATTATTTTGAGTATGTCAGAAAATCGTGCAGGCTTTTTTAAGACTACTGAAGAAATTTGGTCGACTGAACCCACAGTACTGTCGCGGAACCGTCGCACAAACCATGTGTTGGCCGCGGTTCCGCAGCCGATTTGTGGCAAAAGTGCACCATATTTCTTCTAGGTGTCTTTAATGTGGAATTGTGGTTTCTAGAATTTTGTTTGGGCCCAGATTTTGTTTGAGTACTGGATTTGTACTTGGGGCCCACTTCGGGAAGTTTTGTCGATCGAAATTTTAAATACGTTAGTTCACAGTGCTTACATTATATCTGCGACCGTGAATGTCATTCGAGCGGTAAATCTTGTCTAATTGCTATAGTACTTTTAGACGGGTTTGCTAACGTGACATTCGCGTTGATGTTCTGTGTTGAGCTGTGATGTTGCGGATTTGTCATGGTGGATAGCTTGCGTGCAATGGTAGTGCAGTTTGGATATATTTGTACATTTGATATCGCGGGGCGAGCGTCCGACATGTGGACTGCCGTCACTGCCTGTTTGTATATTATTCTTTTGGGGCACGACCGGGTTGAGGTCGATGTACCTGTTGTACATATTTTCTTTTCTGTACTAGGTGTAAGTCCACGTTACCTCTCCCGGTTCTTTCGAGCTTGTGGAAATGATGAAAAATGATTTTTCGGGTCATGGCAACATGGACTATAAAACACGGATCTTTGCTAAACTACACACTAGCAACTAACAAGAGCTATTGCTACTCGGTTAGGGGTTATACCTCAACTTGAACTCCTTCTCTTTGACTCTTGATGGTGGTCGGATGGTGCTTTCCTCATTGCCTTCTCTTGTCGAAAATGGATCCACCTGAGGGTTTCTACCTTGAGCTCCTTTCTCGATCTTGAGAGAACTAAAGTGTCCGGCTTGCTAGACCTTCAACCTTAGGATGAGTAGAGAGTGGCTTTGGGTGTTTAATCTCCAAGGAAAGGTTTCTCAACTCATGAGAATGATTCTCCTTGAACTAGAGGAAGAGCAAAATGGAGGAGAGAGAATGATTATCATAGAATGAGAATAGTTTTACAACCATATCAAATATATGTGAATTAATCTAATTAATAATATTAATCAAAATGAAAAAGGTGATGGTTGGTTTGATAAGACCATTATCATTTCACATTAAATGTTTTGGCAAACATCAAAAAGTATCTTGAAAAGAAATGATGATGGTCAAAGTTTCAACCATGGTCAACCTTGGTCAACAAGTCAACAAACCCAACCATGACACAATTTCATTTAAATAACATTATCAATTGATATTACACATAATCATTAGGGTATGGTAAACGACAACCGTCAACTGTGCATACACACCCGTACCAAAACCCTAATGAGAATCCTCTTCCTCAGCCTCAGTCAACTATGCATACACACCCGCATTCGTGTTCCGAGGAGCACGAATACTATGAGATAAAACTAACCCCAAAGCATATACTAGGATCTGGCTCAAACCAGAGCCCGCTAGTAATGTCTGTCCGAACGCCAAACGTGCATAAGTGCGCGGATGTGAACGAACCCTGTCGCAAAACCATGCGACCTCTACTCTGTTTTGCCCAAAAGCGAATAACCCTCTGTGTGGGACTCTAAAGACTCGACACTACGCTGGCAGTGGGTTTAACCAAAGACTGCAAGCGACACTAGCTGTACGTAACGGTCCCAAGGTAGATGCCGATAAGAAGACGGACGAGGTGAAACCCATCTGAACTCCTACTGAGCCTGAATGTGACAATCTCCGTACAGTCCGGTCTGTTCGTCTAAGAACATCGCATGGCGGGCCTAGGGGGCGGTAAACGTCAGTCCCCTACTAGCGGTACAAGTCGTGTCGGAGTGTAGCCCAGAACACCTGAGATAACACTTGAAACCTACCAGTCTATCTCACTTGCCCTGGCCAGGGACTTTGTGTAATGGCTCTCCTAGACACAGCGCGATATCAACCCCCAATATCGGGAGAGACGAATCCTGTCTAACCGTCACTGCCTCCAAGTGCTTCACGACTGCACCCAAAAACTACCTGTTTGCACGACTCCTTTGAGTCGTGGTAGGGTAGTAAACAAAATACAGTGGGAACACACTCGAGGCAAAGTGACAGTGTCAAGTCAACGGACTAAGCTGTACTCATGTCACCTGGGAACTGATAACTGACGATAGGTATAGTACCAACCAACAGTTCCCGACGAGTCCTGTCCAGTTTACTCGTAACCTAATGAGCACCCGCATACTATCTTAAGTACGGCGTACTGACGGCTGTGGGACAGACCGTTTCCCAAGCTGGGATGAGAAGCACATACGCTAGTCTACTCCGGAGTATCGATGCCCTGTCTCGATAGTCCTACGACTAGGGACCTGCATAAGGATGTGCTTGTGGATTACCCAGCCCCCACGAGTGTGACTGCCATCACAACGCTGGTAATCAAGCAAAGATCCTAAGGGCTCCACTAATGTGTAAAGGCGATATGCTAAAAGAAACACATGCACACATTTAAGCAGAAACAAACCAAGTAGCATACTTCTATATTGAGCAAGATTGTCTATACAAGGTGAATATCCCAAGCTTCCATCAAGTAATATACAAACTAGTATGATACAGTAATGGCCTCTAGGGCATATACACTAACAATCTCCCACTTGCACTAAGGCCATGTACTGGCGTATCGAAGACCTATCATCTTGATCAGCCGCTCGAACTGAGTCTGGGGTAAGGCCTTTGTGAATGGATCAGCAGTGTTATCTTCCGTAGCAACTCTCCGAACCTCGATCTCCTGGCGACCTATGATCTCCTTGATCAGGTGATACCGCCTCAAGATGTGCCTGGACTTCTGATGGGACCTGGGTTCCTTCGCTAAAGCTATAGCCCCGTTGTTGTCGCAATACAGAGGTATTGGATCAACAATGGATGGAACCACCTGAAGTTCTATCAAGAACTTCCTCATCCAGACGGCTTCTTTTGCGGCATCAGATGCAGCGATATATTACGCTTCCATCGTCGAGTCAGCAACGGTTTCCAGTTTGGAACTCTTCCAACACACCGCCCCTCCATTGAGGGTAAAGACATAACCCGACATGGACTTGGAATCATCCTTGTCACTCTGGAAGCTGGAGTCAGCAAAAGCCTCGATCTGGAGGTCTTTTCCGCCATACACCAAGAACATCTCCTTAGTCCTTCTCAGGTACTTGAGAATGTTCTTTACCGCTATCCAGTGTTTCTCCCCAGGGTTTGACTGATACCTGCTTACCACACTCAGTGCATAAGCTACATCAGGTCTGGTACACAACATCGCATACATTATAGAGCCTACCGCAGAAGCATAGGGTATAATAGACATGCGATCCCTTTCCAAATCAGTCTTGGGAGACATCTCTTTGGAGAGGGTGATCCCGTGACAAGCCGGTAGATTACCACGCTTGGAATCTTCCATACTGAATCTTTTCAGTATGGTGTCGATGTACCTTGACTATGAAAGTCCTAATATCCTCCTGGATCTGTCACGATAGATCCGGATCCCCAGAATGTAAGAGGCATCACCCAGGTCTTTCATGGAGAACCTGTGTGATAAGAACCCTTTGACAGATTGTAGCATAGGAATGTCATTTCCTATCAAGAGAATGTCATCCACGTATAAAACGAGAAATACGACAGTTCGTGCTACAAATCTACTATAGATGCATGGTTCATCTGGATTTTTGATAAAGCCAAAATCTTTGACCGTCTCATCAAAACAGATGTTCCAACTCCGCGATGCCTGCTTCAGTCCATAGATGGACTTCAGCAACTTGCACACCTTTCCGCTGCTCCCACTCTGAATGAAACCCTCTGGCTGGTCCATATAGACACACTCCTCTAAATTTCTATTTAGAAAAGCGGTATTTACGTCCATCTGCCAGATCTCATAATCGTGGAAGGCAGCAATGGCAAGAAGGATCCGAATGGATTTCAGCATAGCCACTGGAGAAAAGGTTTCGTCATAGTCCAAGCCAAGTCTTTGATGAAAACCCTTTTCAACAAGTCTAGCTTTATAGGTCTCAACCTGTCCATCTACACCAATCTTCCTTTTGAAGATCCACTTGCATCCTACGGGTTTTACCCCATCTGGAGCAATGTCCAACATCCATACTTTGTTGGTGTACATGGACTCCATTTCGGTCCCCATTGCATCCAGCCATTTTACCGAGTCAACGTTCTGAATGGCTTGCTGGAAGCTAGTAGGCTCATCACTATCAATGATGCAATCCTCTCGATCCCCGTGTATAAGAAAACCGTAGTATCTCTCGGGCGGATGAGACTGCCTACAACTTCTGCGGAGCGGCGTAGGAATGTCCTGATCTTTCGAACCCTCTGGTTCTACTAAGCTTTCAGTAATAGCTCGTGGTTCTGGAATTTCTTCCAGTTCTATTGCGCTCCCACTTATCTGATTTTCCAAAAACTCAGTTTCCAAGAAGTGGGCATGACGAGAAACAAAAACCTTTTGTTCCTCTTCACAATAGAAGAAATATCCCTTGGAGTTCTTTGGATATCCCAGAAACTTGCACTGTACTGAGCGTGCCTCGAGCTTGTCCGCATGCTGCTTTTTGACAAAAGCTGGACATCCCCATGTCTTAATGTGATTAAGATAGGGTCTCTTCCCACACCACATCTGATATGGTGTAGTAGGCACAGTCTTAGTTGGAACTCGGTTCAAAAGGTATGCAGCTGATTCTAGTGCATATCCCCGGAATGATCGCGGTAACTCAGCTTTACTCATCATGGACCGTACCATATCCAATAGGGTTCGGTTCCGTCTCTCCGATACACCGTTATGTTGCGGAGTGTATGGAGGAGTAAGCTGAGAGAGAATTCCATTGTCTTTTAAATAATCCAGGAACTCGGCACTCAAGTATTCACCACCTCGATCAGATCTTAGTGTCTTGATACTTTTGCCTGTTTGTTTTTCCACTTCATTCTTATATTCCTGGAATTTTCCAAAGGCTTCAGATTTATGTTTCATTAAGAAGACATAACCGTACCTTGAAAAGTCATCCGTAAAAGTAATGAAGTAAGAATAACCGCTTCATGCATGCGTAGACATTGGACCGCACACGTCGTTGTGTACGAGTCCCAAGAGCTCGCTCGCTCTTACTCCGTGTCCAGTGAACGGAGTCTTTGTCATCTTTCCTTTGAGACAGGATTGACAAGTTGCATATGACTGATATTCAAACGGATCCAAATATCCTTCTGTATGTAACTTCGTCAACCTTCTCTCATTGATGTGACCCAGTCTACAATGCCATAAGAAAGCCTGATTTGATTCCGGAGACTTTCTTTTGTGTGTATTCTGGACATTGAAAATCTGTGGTTGGTTTAATATGTATATTCCATTGTTTAATGTACCTGACCCAATCAGAACTTGATTAAGGCGAATGTTTACAACATTGCTTACAAATGCAAATTCATAACCTTCTTTAGATATTAAAGATACAGAAATGATATTACAAGTTGCATTGGGTACAAAATAACAATTACGCAAAACCAAAACGTGTCCATCTGACAACCCCAGGTGAGAGTCCCCCACGGACTCAGCATCCATGCCAGCTCCGTTTGCAACTCTGAGGGTCATATCACCTGCCTTCAAAACCCTACGGTTTCTTAACGCCTACAAAGAATTACAGATATGAGATCCTGATCCGGTATCCAATACCCAGGAAGTAGAGTTTATTGATAGACAGTTTTCAATAACATACACACCTGAAGCTGAAGCCGCAACATGCTTCAGATCCTGTGTTCTGGCCTTCCAAGCCCAGCAATCTTTCTTCCAGTGTCCACTCTTGTGACAGTAAAAGCATTCTTCCTTTCCCACAAGCTTTCCCGCTTCCTTTGTTTCTTTTGCCTTTCCCTTCGTATCCACCTTACTAACACCGCCCCTTGGTTTGGCGGGGGTTTTCTTCTTCTTTCCCTTGGCTTTCGCCCTGGACCTAGAAGAGGAAGATCCTCCTACAAACAAAGTGTATGTTTCCCTACGTTTCTGTAGGGTGCCCTCTGCACTCCTCAGCATGTTGAGGAGCTCTGAAAGTTCAACTTCCTTTTCTTGCAAGTTGAAATTCAGAATGAACTGGGCGTAAGTGGAAGGAAGGGACTGGAGAATCAAGTCCGTATAAAGCTCATTCTCCAACGTGATCCCAAGGTCCGTGAGCTCCTCAATGAAGCCAATCATCTTAAGCACGTGTTTCGCTACCGGTGATCCGATGGCCAATCTCGCCGAAAACAGCTTTTTCGAGACTTCGTATCTGGCGATACGGGATTGCTCTCCATACAGTTCTTTTGTATGAAGAAATATGGATTCAAGGTCCATATTCTCGTGCCTTCTCTGGTGTTCATTGTCCATAGAGGCAAGTACGAGGCACTTGGCCTTTACGCAATCAATCTCCCAAGTCTTACGGATTTCCTTATCCACGACGATGGAGGTGGGACCTGGGGCAGGGGGAGCTTTGGTGGTAAGGATATACCCCAACTTGTCGTAAGTGAATGCCATTTTGACATTCCTAAGCCAATCTTTGTAGTTTGGCCCTGTCACTATGTTTTTATCTAGTAGTAACTTAAGTCCAGTCATGTTATTTGGTCGCTGCAATTAGGAGAGAGAGAAGAAACACTTTAGCATGATGCTCTTGCAAGTTTAGAGTGGTTTTTAATTTGTCTAAACAGGATGGCTCCCACTGTCTCTCGAATCCTTCCTCAAACCAAAAAGGAAGAATTAGTCAGGATCAATCTCACCGTACAATACTTGCTTAACCCTTCAGCCAGGCTTGTGTCGGTACTTCGAGGGAGGTTTTCCAACGCTTTCGCGAAGTTCCTTAATTAAATAACCTCTTTTCCCTGGGGGCGCAGCCCCGCTAAAACCTTTCTAGACACCTACTAGGTTTATAGCATTGATCGTTAAGTGAGAATTTTCCCGAGGAGTAGCATATACTCAACAGTAGGATCGGGATCCAAATATCATTGCGTGACAAAACTGAAGGAATCCTACCAGAATCATCACACTCCAAATGGTATGCAGCGCTAGCAAGTTTTAGTTCTTTTGAAACTCCCGATGTGGATTTTTGCCCCATGCTCTTATGACCTTGACTTTGGCCAACAAATCATAAGTCACATGTCAAGTTCTACCCGTCATTCTCCAGGTTAATTTGAACCCACCCGCACCTACCCTTGACGTTGGCCAACAAGGAAGAACGACTGTCCCAAACCAACACATCTATCTATGCTGCACATGAATACCCAATAGCTACCAATCACTATGCCTCGACTTTGGCCAACAAACATAGCTTGAATACTATTGACCATCCATGTGAAACGACGGAGGGCTACGAATGGTTTTGGCGAAACCGTGAACGTAGTGAACTTGATATAATCGATGGAACGAGATAGCTTTTAAAAGGAGTGATTTAAGCTCCGCGTTTAAAAGTTATTTTGAAAAGAAACCGAGTGGTTTTTGAAAGTGTTCCA